>OY288279.1:58815745-68815745 GCA_958450335.1 Hibiscus tridactylites
TTAAAACTAAGTCATGGACTCTGAAATACCAAATGTTACGATCATACCAATTTCTTATGATTGTGTGTGTTTGTGACCTTATAGTTCAGCTCGTCAAAGAGAAATTGAAACCTTAGGACTCATTAAAGAGAGACCTAGACCTTTTAGGGTTTTTTATATAAATTCTGCTTACCACGTTTAATTAACCATTCATTTAAAATAATGATTACAAAATTAAAATAAATAAATAAATGAAGTCCTAACAGAAGCAACTCCTACTTTTAAGAGTCCTAAAACCACTTTTTCTGAGATCCCTATCGAACAACATCCGCAAAGAGTCCTTCCACAACAGTAACTTTTAGAACTCAAGTTTGAAAAAGTACTTTGCTTCCTATTTGGTTATTTGGGTTCTTTGTAGAAATTGTTTCTATTATTTTGGCTTAAAATGGAAATAGTAAGTACTCACTAATTGTGACTTTTTAAGGCTATGAGCACTGTGTCCTTTCCAATTTGTTTCCCCAAAAGCAACCATGAAATTCCAAACTTGAAAAATGGGCTTAATTTGTATTAGTCGCATTGGATAAGAAGATCAACATGTCTGAAATACATCACACTCAGTGAATGTTTATCAAGTCCTTGCGCACCATCTTTCTTTTGGGCCCTTTAGAGTATGTCCGTTGGTCTTTTAGTTTAAGATGGTCAGGTAAGACGCTCAGATATCACGTATGGTTGAGTCCAATGCCTGACACCCATAGTCGAGTCCAAGAAAATGTAGAATCTAGAATTTCTACATCAATGGACATTTTGGTTCTGCTTGATGTTTGCTATAACCTTAATTGTATGTCAAAATAATTATTTTTAATTTGTTATTTTACTATGCATAACTTTCCTCCCACATTCAATTCTTATATTTGTTTCTTACAATGCTTATTATTCAGTGTTCAAACCCTACATGCCGGGTAGCATATCATCCACTCTGTGCACGTGCTGCAGGTCTCTGTGTTGAGGTAGTATCAGTCTATTATGAAATTAGTTTAGGGAATTCTTTGCAGTTATATTTTCAGTGTTTTGAGTAATTGTAATTATTCAGTTTGTAACTGATGGATAACATGGATCACATGCTTCCAATTTGCCTTGTTTTTATTGTTTCTTAGCTTGAGGATGAGGACAGACTATTTCTCCTCTCTGTAGATGAAGATGATGAAGATCAATGTATTCGTCTACTTTCCTTTTGCAAGAAGCATAGGCAACCATCTAATGATCGAGTAGAAGCATCCGAAGAACGAGTTGGCAGAATAGTACGTCATTGTTCTGATTACACTCCACCTCTTAATCCATCTGGTTGTGCTCGGACAGGTATGCTAATGCTTCTTGCATTATCTTCATTAGTTGTACTTTTGATATTCTCGTTACCTTAAAATTTGATTCCTTCAATGTCTCTTGCTTTCAATGTGTTAGGAATTTTTAAAGTGTTGGTGGATTATTTCTGCCTCAATCAATTTTAATCATTGATTTTCGATACTTGTAATTATATTATTTCAAATTGTGTACATCTAAATTTGGCTCACGGCTCATTTATATGATAGCTCTAGGAGTAGTTATATAACTTTCTCCTTTTATAAAGGCACTTGGCACTGTGTCTTAGTTCTACAAAAGATGATGGGGTATTATCAGCTAGCTAGCTAGCTAGCTAGCAGTCTTTAGATTGCTTATATAGATAAGACTTAAGTGGGTTGGTGAGTAAATTGCCTTTAATTTATCTTTCTTCTGGTTCGTGTATGAGAGATGTTTTTAGCTTATTCATAATCCTATCAATGTTCCATCCTACTCCTCATGATTGCATAATTCCTTGCATATAGGAGTTTTACTCCTATGAAGTTTACTATCCTTCTCTCAAATGGCTAAGAGAAATGACAAATAGCATTCCATAAAAGGTTATCCCATCCATCCTCTCTTGAGAAGCAACTTTTGGCTAAAGTGAATTGTTATATTTTCAGCTGTCTAGTTTGTTGAAATTGTTAGATCAAAGCTGGATACTATAAGCCAATTTTTTGTTTGGTGCAGAGCCTTACAGCCATTTTGGAAGAAGAGGCCGAAAAGAACCTGAAGCCCTTGCTGCTGCATCCCTAAAGCGCTCGTTTGTAGAGAACCAGCCCTACTTGGTTGGTGGCTTCTGTCAACATGCAATGTCAGGCACCACAGTGCCTAACAATAGAGTCAATGGTATCAAGTTCTCTTTTAGTCTTAACAAGCTTAAAGCACCCCAGCATGCTGCTCCTAACAACATTCTCTCTGTGGCTGAGAAGTATGATTACATGAGGCAGACCATTCGAAAAAGACTGGCATTTGGTAAGTGATTACTAATTTTATTTTTCCATTTTTGTGTGTGCATGTGTGTGAGGGGATGGGTGTAGAACTTTGTTATTATTCGATGTGTTCTGACAATTTGCTGATAGTAATAGGAAAATGGTAGTCAACATTCTTCATATCCTAGAATTATGATCTGTGAGGTTAAAGCAAGAAAATTGCTGTCAATACAAGATTGGATTCGATGATTTCTTCTTGGACCTTTTCTCATGGGACCTATTGCAGGTCCAGTTATGGAATTACTTCATTTGGGCTAAAGGTGTTGTCCAGGTTGGACAATTTTTTAATACCATATAAGATGTTCTGTGTAAGGAAGACATAAGTAAAATGAATGGTATGGCTAGGGATAGAGGTTGTTCCATTGAATCGAAATCAACTAATATCTTTTTTGTGTGCAATTTGTGAGTAAAATAAGGGATTGTAGATACTATTCAAACCCCAAACCTATTGGGTGCCACCTTTGAAGGATCATCCAATGCTTTTGAGTATATTTTTACAAGTGTAGTGTTTTATTCTGCTAGTGCTTAATCACATAATCACTACAATCTATGGCTAGTAGTTACCCCCTTTAAAGAATCATCTGGATGTTTAAATTAGTCACATGTTCCTTTTTGTTGTTTTGCATTCGTTTTTTCCTAGTTTTTCTTTGATAATTGGAAGTGCGTTTGGCTCTAGGGAAATCGGGAATTCACGGGTTTGGAATCTTTGCAAAGCATCCACATAGGGCAGGAGACATGGTACACCAATGTGCTATTATACATTGTAGTATTCTCTGGATGTTTTTTCTCGAGTACATGAAATGTAACTTTTATTATCTGTAGGTGATTGAATATACTGGTGAACTTGTTAGACCTTCTATAGCTGATAGGAGGGAACATTTCATTTACAACTCATTAGTGGTATGTTTTCCATTATCTCATACATTTGCATGTCTGGATTATTGTCCTATTGGCAATCTTAGAGGGGCATTGTCAAAGTCTGAAAATTGCTATGTACTTTATCTCTCAGGGTGCTGGGACTTATTTGTTTCGAATTGATAATGAAAGAGTGATTGATGCCACTAGAGCAGGAAGCATAGCACATCTTATCAATCACTCATGTGAGGTAAGTGCTTTTCACCCTTGCTTTTGGTAATTTAGCATGTGTTGTGCCATTCTGTTTCTAATCATGTGGCTACATAAGATGTTTGTATCAGAATTCTTGCCATACAGTTTTGTGTTCGTTCCATTTTTACCTTCACATGGGCATTAGGAGTCCATTAAATGGTGTACTTATGAGATGGTAATGAAGGTTGTTGTTTGCATCTTAGACATGGAATAAATTTGAGATTGTTTGAAGGGAAATAGAGTAAAAGACAACAGGACATGGAGAGTAGAAAAGTTCCTTTGATGTAATTAAGTTCTTCTAGTTTGACACAAGAGTTGTAGTTTCTTAACCTGCCAGAAATACTTGTACTAGTCTAGAATGCTTATGTGGCATTGTAACGGTATCCGTTTCTATTGAACAAAATGCATATAAAAGATATTAATATTTTTTTCTTTTGCCCTTTGTGCAGCCGAATTGCTATTCAAGAGTTATTAGCGTTCATGGTGATGAGCACATTATAATTTTTGCAAAGAGAGATATCAAACGATGGGAGGAGCTGACATATGATTATAGGTTCTCCTCTAATCCTATGCATCAATTTATTCATTAATTATCTTCAGCACTGACTTCTGTTTGTCTTGTAGGTTCTTTTCCATTGATGAGCGTTTGGCATGCTACTGTGGGTTTCCAAGATGCCGGGGTGTTGTTAACGATACCGAATCTGAGGAACAAGTCTCAAAGTTATTAGTAAACCGCAGTGAATTAATACAATGGACAGTAGAATGAGAGGTAACAACCAATAGATCTATAATGCAATTAAATTTCTCTTTAGCGTAGTGTATTTTGAATGAAGAAGCATATGTGAGAAGTTGGAACTAAAAATTAACTGTTTTTATGCAATAGTTTGCGAAACCGTGCCAGCAATACTGATGAAACAAGAACTCAATCCATTTGAATCCTTGCATTAATTCATATGCAAAAGCAAGTACAGCATCTGTTATTCATGACATGAAAACAAATTTAATGAGCAATACAGATTGATTTGTAATGAATTTACTTCTTTTTTCATGTCAATTGTAGTTTTAAAGCAATAGAGTTAATGCCCAGTTCTCTCAATCTCACTGGAATATAAATTGATTTAACTTTGTGTTTCTATTCTTTGAATATTGTCCGTGTTTTGTTGAATTCCGGGTTGGTTTGCCAGTGAACCAGTTACGGTGATTCTATTAGGTAATAATTCACTTCAAACATCATTTTATTGAAGTACTCCTATCCAACACATATTTGGGCATGTGTATATGGATCTGATCCTCTAAGGGCTCTCCAAATAAATGAAAATCATGGAAAACATTTGAACATACCCGAGTCGGACATATGCTCATGTTTGACCCTTACAACCGAGTTTGAGCAACATAACTCAAGTGTCCCCACTCCAAATGCATGTGCATGTAGGTCTGTTCTGTCATCTAAATTTGGTTGCTGTGTCAGAGACGGGTATGTAACCGACAAGGTTATGCTCAAATTTTGTGTTTTAAATTTAGAGGAACATATCATCATGCTCATAATTGAACGTGTCAGCCAGATATTGGACATGGATGCTTTAGGTAAAATTAAGAATCCGAATAACAAGAGCAAAATAAAAATGTGTTTAGGGGGGAGGGGCAGGAAAAATAGGATGTTTGGTTGGGGGGCAGGGGCAAGGCACTTGCCTTCCACCCTTTGGCTCCGTCCCTGATTTGCTAATGTGAGATTCTTATTGTACTCTTTTGGATTGTTGCTTGCTTCAACCAGAAGGTTTCAATGCCAGTTCAAAATCGGCCCTCCGGTTCTCTTCTCCCACTTGTACCTTTGTTTCCCCATTATCTCTGATTCCAAGTAGCTATGCATATTACTTAACTTCATCAGGCTGGTTATCGGATGGGATTAGCAATGCGGAAAGATGGGTAAATTAAATTTCTGAACCTCCCGGTATAAAAGAGGAAGGTGAGATTCTTTGGCTGAGCATTTACTTTATCCCTTTTTCGGGTCAATATGTAACATTGTATTGTTTGGTAAAAAATACATGAACCCTTTGTAAAAAACAAACAAGGTAAAATACAAGCTTTCATTAAGATTATTAGTAATGGAATGTGAGTTTGAATAGTAGTATCTATGCTTGGGACATACTTGATATGCCCCTACCAGGTTTTCTTCAATCAACAAAGAGTAAGATTATTAGTTTGTCTCAGTAAAAACTCATATAAAGAGAAATTAGTAGATGAGCTTGGCTCAACACGTCTTTCATAAAAAATTTCCATATTTTCTTTCAAGGTGAATCTTCATCTATTTCTTACATGTAATTAAGTAGTGGGTAGTTATTAGGAAGTTACACTGAGATGAATGAATGTTATTTGATGGACCATGGATGACGTGTTGAGCCGAGTTCATCTTATAATTTTTCCGTATAAAGAGGAAGTCTTTGGATTTTGAAATCATCATTCAGTTTGTACTTTCACATTGACGGTGCGTTTAGATCTAAAGGAGGTTTTATTTTTGAACAATTTTACTTAGGGGAGAAAGTAGGACAAATTTACTTCTAATGATTTAGAATCTATAACTTAGAGAGAGAAGAATGTGTCAACTAAATTTTTTTAACCATTTGCTTTAAAGATTGTTAACAGAAGAGGTCTCATTCTTTTAGAAGAATAATTTAAAAACAACACAAGAAGGATATTTTGATTTTAAAATTGAATGTTGAGTTTAGTCCATGAACACAACTTGTATCATGTTTGCATCTTAAATATAATTGTACGGTATTTTTGGTCACTTTTTAAAAGAAAAGGGTAAACTATCTGTTTGACCACCAATCTATTGGGAAAGTTTTAAAATGACCACCATAGAAAAAAACGCGTCATTTGACTACCCAAACTATTAAAATGGGATCAATTTGGTCACTTGTCGTTAAGAGGCTAACGGAAGGTGACGTGACAGTTAAAAAATTAAAAGTATAATTACACATTTCGTCCTTACTATTTACACATTCTTTCAATTTAGTCCTAATTTGAATCTAATAAAATAAATTAATTAGGTGGTGACACGTGTCAACACCTTATTGGAGGAATTTAATTATTTATATTTAATTTAATAAATTTATTTTCATCCCTCAATCAGGTGATGACACGTGTCACCTGATTGGAGGATGAAAATAAATGGAACTTTTGCACCCAGCGTGAATCGAACCTGGGTGGCTGGGTAACCTAGGCAAGACACACATGGCAAAGTCACTGGGCTAAAGCCATTTTTTGTGATGCAAAGTGCAAATAATTAATATAATTCATCATACAATAAAGGGCCAACACATTCTAAGAATAGCCATTTTGAGCGTTCCCTGCAATGAGAGTATTCCAAGCGACCGCATTCCGAATCGGCATTGATTTAATTACCCTTTCCCCTTCCTCTAAACTTCCACACTTCATATACATATGAGCCAAAGAACTCCCAACAACTAAATGAAACCCAAATCCACATTTCACCACACAACAATGAACTTGTCTCCCAACTAACAAAGCCTTCAAACCGGCACACCCTCTAAGAACACTAGAAAGAGTGAAGTCATCAGGCCTGAATCCCGAAACATGCATATCTCTAAACAAACATAGTCCCTCCTCGTTAAACTCGAACTGGATAAACCCAGCAACAACCGCATTCCAAGTGGCGACTTTTCTCTCAGGCATTTCGTCGAACAACTTTCTGGCACCATCCAAGTCCCCGACAAGCAAATGTCCATTGATCAAAATGTTACGAGACATGACATTCTTCACAACCATAACATTATACAAGGAAACGACAGCTTGTAAGTTGCCGAATTTGCAGTACATGTTGAGCAAGTGGTTTGATATAAACTTGTCTTTTGAAGACTCAGATGTGATGACAAGAGAATGGAGCTGTTTCCCGAGAAATGGCGAGTTTTGGGGTATGCAAGATTGGATAAAAATAAATTATTTGCACTTTGTATCACAAAAAATGGTTTTAGCCCAGTGGCTTTGCCATGTTGCGTCTTGCCCAGGTTACACAGCCACCCAGGTTTGATTCATGCTGGGTGCAAAAGTTTTATTTATTTTCATCCTCTAATTAGAATAAATTTATTAAAATAAATATAAATAATTAAATTCCTCCAATAAGGTGTTGACACGTGTCACCACCTAATTAATTTATTTTATTAGATTAAAATTAGGAATAAATTGAAAGAATGTGTAAATAGTAAGGACGAAATGTGTAATTATACCTTTAATTTTTAACTGCCACGTCACCTTCCGTTAGCCTCTTAACGGCATGTGGCCAAATTGATCCCATTTTAATAGTTTGGGTAGTCAAATGACACGTTTTTTTCTATGGTAGTAATTTTAAAACTTTCCCAGTAGATTAGTGGTCAAACAAATAGTTTACCCAAAAGAAAAACAACTTTTTTCTTAGTGTAAAAAAAATCTCTTCAAATCTTTCCATTTTAATAACAATAGCAAAAAAACTCTCCCTTAAGATCTTTCTGTTTTTTTAAATCTCTCCTTACCTTTGTTAAATTTTAACATACCTAATCAACTAGATAAATAAAGTAAATCAATTCCCTCAAGTCAAGCACCCCCTGTTCTTCGAAGAAAAAATCTTTCTAAGGCGGATTTCTTTATATTTGACCCCCCAAAAAAAGCAAAAAAACAGTTCTGTCAACGTCTTATATTATAAGAAAAATTAGTATATTATTTGAAAGTTTTTGTCTCTTCATTATTGTTTAGTTTTACTTTTGTTTTTAATTTTCTAGTGTGAATATGTGGTAATATTTATTTTTTATTTATACTCTTTTAAAAAAATTCATACACATTGTTCGAATTTAAGTTTTTTAGGAATAAAAATGCTTAGGTTTGAATTTTAATTTATTTTTTAAAGATTAAGAGTCGATTTGATAAACTTTAAAAAAAATAAGTAATTAAAAAATTAATAAAGGTTGAGTGCAATTGCAAGGCACATTGCTCTCTCAATGAGAAAACTCAAGTTTAAAACTTGAAGAATTGAGAGGGAGAGCCATGGATCGTGAACATAAGACTATAAAATGGACCATGTATTATGAGTTATATTTTGATACACAAGGTGTATAAAAAATTTATACACCATTTATGTTTAATCTATAAAATTTAAATTTCTAACCCTTACACTTTAGAACTTAAACCCTTAACTCTAAACTCTAAATTTTAATCATAAGTTTTACACCCTATAACATAAACCAACAAACCCTAAACTCTAAACTTTAAATTTAAAAAGCTTGTGTAATTTACACAGACTTGTGTATTAAAGTATTTTCCTTGTATTATACCAAAAAATAAATAATTAAAAAAAAGGTTTTTCACCTTTTTTAAGTCGTCGGTCTAACGTTTAATGTGAAATTTAATAGCTGTAATGGGATTAAATATTTTCAAATAAAGAAAATAATAATATACTTAATATTTTGAATTTAAAGTATATAAAGTAAAGTTTAAAATTTTAAATAGCATAAAAAACTCTTGTATATTTAAATCAAAGGAGAAAAAGAACAGCATGCATCTCCTGGTAAATATATGTAGACAGATAAAGCTTTTATAAAATTTTGAGATTATCTTTTAAATACAAGGTAAGATTGGTTTTGTCCCCTCCCAAAAATAAATTTATTATTTGATCTTTTTAGATTGGGTTAACTACTGGGATGATCACTTATGTTTTCCCCCAATATAGAGTTGATCATCGATTTTAAAAAACGACCAGTAAGGTCACTTACGTTTTCGATCTGTAAACTTTTGGTCACTGAGACGTTTGTTGCCGTTAAAACTAAACGGGAAGCTGATCTGACACAATAAAAAAGAAAGATAAATAACCTAGATAGTCCCTAAACTATTACCTCACTTTTATTTTACCACCGAAATAAAAATAATTTGTATAATTACACATTTAATCATCCATATTTACATTTTTTTTATTTCTTCTCCACTCAACCATCTTCTATATTTTTATCAATCTAATTTAATTCTTAATTTTCTATTATATTAATCCCCAATTTACACATCAAAGTTGGCAGTAGACATGTTTTTTAACTCTCAACCCCTATATGTATAATTTAGATGCCTTTTATCAAATGAATTGTTGAGAAATATCGATTAAAAGAATTTCAATGATTTCGGTTGTGATTCAAGTCGTAGTCCAATAATCTGTTCAAAGGTTCAAGTTTTTTTTAACTCGCATTTGGGTTCAAGTTTTTTTTAACTCGCATATGGGTTTTTTTAACTTCAATTCCGGCTCATATAAATAATGGTGGGAAATTGCTTTCGTGGTGGAATATGATTTTAAAATCCCTAAATATTAATAGTGATTCAATTGTTTTCAATAAATGTAGGTGCAAAATTTCTTCACGCTTGCAGCACCGAAGGCATTTAGAGTCGGCTAGTTTTGAACACCAAAGACGTCTTGATCCGATAAAAGGCGAAGCCTATAGAGACAATTATAGAATATCTGTTAATGATCCAATTCTTGTAGATATAGTATGGTAGTCTGTTAATGATTAATATAGTAGAAAATTAGGGATTGAGTTAGATAAAGAAGGATAGAAAAGATGGTAGAGGGGAGAAGAAATACAAAAATTGTAAATATGGAGGATTAAATGTGAAATTATAGAAATTGTTTTTATTTCGGTGGTCAAAATAGAAGTGAAGTAATAGTTTAGGGACTATCTAGGTAATTTATCATTCTTTTTATTGTGCCAGATCAGCCTCTCGTTTAAGTTTAACGGTAACAAACGTCTTAGTGACCAAAAGTTTACAGATCGAAAACGTAAGTGACCTTACTAGTCGTTTTCGAAAATTGGTGACCAACTCTGTACTGGGAAAACATAAGTGATCGTCCCAGTAGTTAACCCTTTTATATTTCATAAAATTTTGATTAAAACAATAGTAAAATTGTACTCTGACCCCTCAATTTTTAATGCAATATTAACCCTTTTAGATTCTATATTTTTTTTTCAAGGTGAATCTTCACCTATTTCTTATATGTAATTAAGTAGTGGGTAGTTACTAAGAAGTTACACTGAGATGAGTGAATGTTATTTGATGAACCATGGATGACGTGGCGAGCCGAGTCCATCTTATAATTTCTCCGTATAAAGAGGAAGTCTTTGGATTTTGAAATCATCATTCAGTCCGTACTTTCACATTGACGGTGCGTTTAAATCTAAAGGAGATTTTATTTTTGAACAATTTTACTTAGGGGAGAAAGAAGGAAAAATTTACTTCTAATGGTTTAGAATCTACAACTTAGAGAGAGAAGAATGTGTCAACTAAGAGTTTTTAACCATTTGGTTTAAAGATTGTTAACAGAAGAGGTATCATTTTTTTAGAAGAATAATTTAAAAACAACACAAGGAGGGATATTTTGATTTTAAAATTGAAGGTTGAGTTTGTCCATAAACACAACTTGTATCACGTTTGCATCTTAAATATAATTGTAAGTTATTTTTGTTCTCTTTTTAAAAGAAAAATAAACAACCTTTTTTCTTAGTGTAAAAAAAATCTCTTCAAATCTTTCCATTTTAATAACAATAGCAAAAAAACTCTCCCTTAAGATCTTTCTATTTTTTAATCTCTCCTTACCTTTGTTAAAATTCAACATACCTAATCAACTAGATAAATAAAGTAAATCAATTCCCTCAAGTTAAACACCCCCTGTTCCTCGAAGAAAAAATCTTTCTAAGGCGGACTTTTTAAAAAAAAAAATTTATTCAAATTGTTTTTATTTCGGTGGTCAAAGTAGAAGTGAAGTAATAGTTTAGAGACTATCTAGGTAATTTATCATTCTTTTTATTGTGCCGGATCAGCCTCCCGTTTAAGTTTAACGGCAACAAACGTCTTAGTGACCAAAAGTTTACAAATCGAAAACGTAAGTGACCTTACTGGTCCTTTTTGAAAATTGATGACCAACTCTATACTGGGAGAAAACATAAGTGATCGTCCCAGTAGTTAACCCTTTTAAATTTCATAAAATTTTGATTAAAACAATAATAAAATTGTACTTTGACCCCTCAATTTTTAATGCAATATTAAGCTTATATATTTTTTTTTCTTTGTCTATGATTATAAATAATACATATTCGAATATACTAGAATCAATAGAAATCAAAATCGAACTAATAATTAGAACATAGTAAAGTTTAAATAATATTATAAAAATAAAATTTAATAATAATAAATTGGAATTTAATCTTCCAATTTAATTATTCATTAATTTTTAACGAGAAATAAAAAATTATTTACTTTCTTACGTGAAACCTAAAAATATAAACTCCCAAGAATGCATGCACATACAATTTTTTTTCTCTCTTTCTACTTTGGAATGGTGTTTGATTCTTGAAATATAAAATTATCTTTAAGAGTATGATTTTCAGTATATGGCATTACATGATCATTACTTTGACAAGAATGTAAGCTTATCGTATTTGGTTGAGAATATAAAATTACTGAAAAATAAATTTATACCAAATTGTTGTGGTAATATATTTTTTAGAAATAAAATTATAATATTAAATTGAGAATATTTGCATAAAAATCCATACAACTATTTTTTATATGCTATATAATTTTCTTTAAAAAAACTTTATTTAACATATTCTTAATATAAATAGTAAATTAGATAATATTTTAAAAATAAATTTACTGTTATGAATATTTATCTATGTACTTATCTATAATGATAAGGACTTTATCAAAGAGATTTGATTTACTTTATCATTAGAAATATCACCATCATTAATTAGAGTTTAATGTATTATGTACTTCTTATGCCTATAAATAGATGATCTAATGAAGACATTGTATACACTTGAGTATTGAGAATAATATAAATCTCCCTCTTCCTCTAATTTCTTTGTTCTTTCATTCTTGTTCTTTATTCTTATTATTGTTCTTCTTTATTTTATTCACACCACGTTATCAGCGAGAAGCTCTAACCAATTACCATGATTCTTATTGGTGATTCATAATACAAGATTTCTTTATTGTGGTTCATATCACGTACGCCCAAGACAATAGCCCAAGAATAATTTATTCGGTAATAGTTTTTTTTTCGTATATTCAGAAGCCATCAAGCTGATGTTTAAATTTTTCTATATTTTTAAATTATAATTACTCTTTAATAAAGAATAAAAAACCACACATATTATTGTGGCTAGAATATGTTTAGTTTTGAACACAAGTTTAACCTAATCTCTAATACCGTATATATTATTTCGTTGTTCCTACGTGTGTGTATATATTCTTGCCTTAGCTTTGTGTAATGTTTTGATCGTATATATTTTTCTATGATATTCTATTGATTAGAGTGGGTATTTTTAACCGTGTTTTGAGTTTTATATGATATGCTTAAATGGCTTGGAAAGAGACATGTTATAAAGGGATTATGAGAAGCTGTCTCGGTCATTTGCTATGTCTCTATCGTCCTCGAGAGAAAAATCATTATCGGTAAATTTTAGTTTTATTTTTATTCTTTATATTATTATTTTAAAGTGCGATAAATCATGGTGATTTTGAATCTACAAGGGATTATGAGAAGCAATTATTCTTCCTTGTCGAAAACTCGACCATAGACTTCTCTCAATTTCAAGTTACGAAAATTCGTCTTGATCTAAAAAGTTTTTGGGAGGCATTCCCTGAAGTGAATGCAAAACACGATGTTTATTCCATGCGATTATCAATGATGGAGCATTCCCTGAAGTGAATGCAAGCATGATGTATATTCCATGCGATTATTGGAATTGTTTCATTCCATGAAGTGAATGCAAACATGGTAAATCATTATTCAATTATAGATATAATTTCGATATAATCCAAGTATTTTTGTTGGACATCCCGTTCTACGAGGCTACTGGTCTCAAATGAGGTTTTTAAAGAACCTTGTGGACAAGTTTAACAATGCCACGTACGAGGATTAAATCTTTGTTCTCTGTGATAAGGATATGTGAAAAAGGTTTTAAAGGCCCACTGGCTAACTCCATTCCCTGAAGTGAATGTGAGATTATATTATGGAAGGAATAAAAACCACATTAGAAGTTGTGGTCGTGGTCAAGGCTATGAATATAGACATGAAAAATATGATCATTTTAAGAATACTTCTACCCACCGGTAGTGAGGTTATAAGGATGACAAGAGTGATAAAGATCATTCTATTGAAGTAAAACTCTTCTTATTACCAATGCGATGTTATAAACCATTGGTCTCGTATGTGTTGTACGTTGAAAAATCAAGAATCATTGAATGATAAATGAAAGAAAATAGAAGCAAATTTTGTTTGTGAAATATGACGAAGATGATACTGGTCCGACTTTATTTGACCATTGTTGGTCCAACTCATTTGGACGTTGTTGATTTTCTTATAACCCTCGAAAGGACTAATCATATTCTAATTATTCTCATAATTTTGAAGAGAAATATATATATTTTATTTTGCTTTACGTTTATTTATTTTACACACATTAATTATTTACGTTTTATATTTATAGTTATATATTATGATATTTATTTATTTTGTTTAACATGATTACTTGTCAAATACAATCTATGGTGACGATTTATGCTCAACATAAGCATAAGATATATTTTCCCATTTAAATGCAAGGGAATAATGTGAGTACTATATCTCAAAATACTGAAAATATTGATGCTCTAGAAGAGCAATAAATTGTTGAGAGAAAGCACACTATGAAAAGTGCAGAATTGCGAATATTGCAATAATTACCGCTAATGGTAATAATATCGTCACCACTATAAGTGAAAATTTTAAGAGAGCAATATAAGTTCGCAAAATATCCTTTTGGGAATTATAGATAACATATGTTATCGATTGGCATTTGAAATAAGCCAATATGGATATAAGTTCTGGTAGCCAAAAAGTCAGTTGAAAGCTCTAGAAGAGCTATATATTGCTACCAAAAGATAATTTCAATTGAAAGCTCCGAAAGAGCTAAATATATTCTTATTTAAAGGAACAATTTTGATGGTCGTACTAGACATGTACGAGTGAGATTGAATTATATGTTATGGTAAACAAGAAGTTTAAAAATTCAAAGATATATACACACATATATATAGTTGGCATGATCGGTTACACCATCCCGATCAATAATGGTGCAGAAATTATTGAGATTTACATGCACATGTATTAAAAGAACCTGTAGTTCTTGTGGTGCTTATTCTCAAAGGAATTGATTAAATTCCACTTATTAAAGAACATGAAGTTTTTGTGTTGCTTAATGGAATTGATTAAATTCCACTTACTAAAAGAACTTAAAGTTCTTGTGTTGTTTGTTCTCAAAGGATATAGTTGATCCCACTTACCAAATGAATTAGAACTTGAAGTTCTTGTGCTGAAGTTGAGACTGCATGTCTTGCATATCTGAACAAAATATGGGCCCATATATCCGCAAATGTAGAAAGTTTTATATGATTTTAGTAGATGCATCTACATTGTTTTATCAACTTACAACCAAAAGTTTGTGAGATTGATTATAAAAGGATTCTGATTATGCAGTTAGACTATTCGTCATGCAAAAGCTAGCGGGTTTATATTTTAGGCTATATCAGTTGTTACAAAGCCTGTTGATTATGAAAAATATAATTTAGCAAAATTTCAATTGGATGCCTCATATTTAATAGCTAAACTATGAGAACAAAAGAGTTATTAATTGTATGATGTTTCCATATAGCAACACTTATACACATCAAGCCAACGAGTTATAATAAACTCCCCGTCATGATTGGTTTTTGGTTAGAAGCCATACATTTCCCATTTTATAATTTTTGAATGTGCGATATGAATTGCTCCACCACAACACACAAAATGGGTAAATAAAAATGGTTGAGAATATATATTGAGTACGAGTCTCCTTTTATGTTTAAACTCTTAAACATTAATTGGAGAATCATTTATCACATGATTTTTCTCAACATCAGGGGGAGATAATAACCAGCTGGATAAAGGAAAATGAATTATCATTATCTAGATCCTTGTATATGAACCAGAAGTTTATAAGATAATTCATGTTATTACATGTCAACTGCCAGACATATTTACTGACCCAATGAGAGTAACTAAGTCTCATATACCAACTGAAATGCTCTAAGTTTAAATTACATGTTAAAGCGAGATGATGTAAATCATGCCTGAAGCATGATAGTTGAAATGGTTCCAATGATCAAAATTCTCGTAAATGGAAAGTAATATGAGATGGTCATATATTGGAGGCGGGTGCTCCTGAAGAGACCCAAGACATAACTAATAATAAAAATGTTGAAGAGTTTCAGGTACCTGAAATAAAGATTGAAATCTTGAAGAGATCTCGATGAGTTATGTCACTACGAGAATGGAACCAAAAAATTGAAAAGTTGTCGACAACGATTTTACAAATAGTTTTAAATAGAATACTTCTATAGAAGTAAAGAAAGAAAACGAGGATCTTGTATAGAAATCTAGCAAGAAATATAGATATTGAATTGGGAAATATAGAAAGATGCTTTGAACTTCTAAAAGAGAAGTATTTGGACCAACAATCCAAACACCTAAAGGTATAATGCAAGTGAAGCACAAATAAGTAGTCGTAAATTCGACTTGAATTATGATTTATGAAGATTTTATTTACTTCATGGTGGATGCAATTACGTTGGCAGTATGAAATATATTACATGCGTCTAATTATTTATGGATCCCTATTTATCCTTAAAGGATTTAAAATGCTAAAAGCATTTGGAAATTTTTGAGAAAATTTATTTAGACATGTCTCATTGAATATTTTGGCGCATTTGATATATGATTTCCTTATGTATTTTATAAAGGAATTTGAATCAAGATTCATTATATTATTAGAACTCCTGGAGAGCTTTTAAGTATTTGGTTATTTAAGGAAAGGATTTGAGAAAAAGAATCTTGAGATGTGGTTTTATCTCGACCTAAAGATCGAGCACTTAAATATGCGTTTTTGTCTATGAATGGACATAAGTTGAAAGAATCTTAAAGAAGATTCAATACAGATAAAGCATATATATTGTAAGATTGTTGGATGTGAATAAAGATAATTATATATTTTCTTGGTTTTTGAAGCACCATATATTAGTTGGTCAAGCAATATGTAACCCCCTTAGCCCGGCCTAGACGGTTGACCCGAACTACGAAGATTACACGGGGAAAACCAAAGTCAACCCGAAAGTCAACCTTGATTAACGACCCTTTTTTTTTAAACTTGTCTAGATGCACATTAACCCTATGCGTACTCTTGAGATAAGCATACTCAAAAATCACAGCAATCGGAAAGCAATCATGGACTCAATTGCACAACATACGAATTTAGGGACCATAATGTAAATTCTGGAAATTAAGAGGGCTTAACTAATTTTTAAGATACCATTATGAAATTAGTCATATTACATGCTTCTCTGTCAAATTTCACCTCAAACGGACATCTCAAACTCAAGCAATTGCATATACAAAATTCAGGACTAAAACGTAAAGCTTGCAAAACGTAAACCATACAAATCAGTGCCCAATGGTCAAGTGTTTCGGTACGGGGGTTGACCGTTCCGAAACGAGGGACCGTTTCAAAACCTGTTCCAAAACGGGACTTGGAAGTAGCAAAAGTGTTTCGGAACGGCCTCTACCCGTTTCGATACACATGGGCCATTACAGGCCCCTGTTTCGAAACGGTAGTGCCCGTTCCGATACAGGCTGCCCAGAAAGTGCAGAATTTTCTGGTTTAACATACATTCGACCCATCAAACACATCCCTATGACCTCCTAATCATGCCAACAAGTCATCATACATCAAAGGAACATAATTGCATCAACAAAACATATTCATGGCATCAATTAGGAAAAACCTCAATCTATAGGCATGCAACCTATTACTAAAAACCAACAAAGCAAACATCAAAATGGCCAATTACATATCCAAAACATCATAGGCATCATACCAAACATAGGGAGTCCAAAACATCTCCCAAAAACACAACCTAGGTTCCCATTGCCAAATATCAAAGACTAATAATGTTGTGAAAATGTCACCATACATGAGCTTAGCTTTCCCTTGGATTACTTGCCCTCCTTGCTGCCCACAAACACCTCAATTATCTGCATTATTGGTTCAAGAAAGAGAGCGTAAGCACATATGCTTAGTGAGCCATGCTCTAAAGAAACAACTCAATAATGCATTTTATAAAGCACCTTTCACAAGGCCTTTTCAACACATAATATCAATTCTCATGCAACAATGCATATACAACAAGCATCTCATGCTTAAATAACATCAACATGTCATATTGGCTTCCAAGTGATACCATAACCATTTTTCAACACAAAACACAATCGGATACGCGGATTACAAGCGTTGTCCCATACGCTTCATACACACTACCAAACACACAAGGTGGAGTTTATCGGTACAATCACAACCCCTCAACACCCGTGATGGAGTTTAAGGGTACAATCACAACCCCTCCACATCACTCATTGGTAGTTGTATAACATCACTAACGAGAACACGGGACACACAACACAAGATCCTCACATGGCATTTTAACCACCATTATGATCTTAGACATCTCGTTAGTGTACTTGGATGGAGTTTACGGTACCATTACAACCCCTCAACATCCAAGGCGACTTTATTCACGGTGCACCCAATCCTATAGCCGGCTAACTATATCCGATTCAAGTACTTTTAAACCAACACATCACTTGCCAATATACATCATTTACCATCATCAATCCACTGTTTTAAAGCATTAAACAAAGCCATTAAACCATCATGCATCACTATGCATCAAAACCACATTTATCAATGTCAAACCAAGGATATCTTACCTTGAGCATCCTTCAACACATGGCTTTCAAAACCATCATTAAACATACTAAAATATGCTTTTAAAAAAGAATTTAAACATGCAAATTAAACACATTGCATCCAACCATTTCATGGTTCATCAAAGAGAGAGTTTCTCCGAAAACTTACTCTTGAGCTTAGTTAAGTTGCTTAGACTTATACTAAGCTCCCAAACCTTCAAACATTGGTTTCAAAGCTGAAAACCAAACTTCACTCACCAATTCTGTTTCGCAAGCTCGCCGAAACGCCGTTTAAGCCTCCAGATCAACACCACAAGGATCCGAAGATGTCTCCCATGTTTTAAACACATCAAAGCAGAGGATTAATGCATCATCATGCATTAAAATCTTCAGCCATTACACCTAAACTCGCTGCTATCACCAAAACTCACATTTCAGCTACCAAACACAACCGAAATCACATCCAAACACTTCTACAACATTACCCAGCCAAGATCCATCACTTCTAAACATTCTTAGACACCAATTAACATCCAAAAAACCTAATCAAGTCCTTATACCTCCAGCTATAACACAACACCAAAATCACCCCAAAAACCACCACTTTCACAAGTAAAAACTTAGGAAAATCAACCTATTCGGGATTGCATTGATTAAACCTCCATGTCACATCATTTAAACATCCAAAATACATTAAAAAGACATCTCAAAATAGAGCCCAAACATCCAATACAAATTTCTTCAAAATTAAATCCAAATCTTGAATTTTAAGCCAAAATCAAGATCACAACATTAAAACCTTTAATAAAACTCAATTTAAGGATTGAGAACTTGGGAATTTCAGTAAAGAACTGAGTATTTAGAGGAGAAGAACGTTCATACCTCTAAATGTGGATTTCTCCTTGTTTAGAGCCAAAATCCTTGAAAATTCAATAAGCAAATGAAGAGGATTTGATGTAGAAATGATTAGGAATCATTTGAGGATTGAAATCTCATCATTTGGTGTGAAAATCAAAAGAAAAGCTGCTGTGGAAATGTGTTTGGCTGAGGGAATTTTGAGAGAAAATGAAATGGGAAAATTTTAGCAAAAGTTAGTTATGAAACTAAAATATGGTTTTCCCTCTTTTCTTTTTATTAATTAAACATTAAATGGGTCATTAAAATTAAGAAAAATCTGGAGAATTCCTTCCTTGGGTAAATTAGCTCCTTAAAGATTCAAAGTTTCAATCCTTACAAAACAGTCACGAACTTTTCAAAAATTACATTTTAGTCACTAATTCGAAATGTCATATTTCCAAGCCTTATTTTGTAAAATTGATTTCACCACTCTCTTATATATATTAAAAGGGGATTTTTAGATATTTTTCCATATTTTTAATGCATCCCAAACTAGGCTTTCCCTAAAACCACATTTTATATTCGAACAAAAAATTAGACCGGTCCGGTTCAAACCCTAAACTTCCAAGCCCAAAATTGGGGTGTTACAACTCTCCCCCCTTAAGAAATTTCGTCCTCGAAATTTACCTGGAGGAAAAAGGTACGGAAACTGCTTCATCATGTCATCCTTTCGTTCCCACGTGGCTTCCTCAACACCACGATGCTTCCACAACACCTTTACCAAATCAATGGTCTTGCCTCGAAGAAATTTACTATCTGAATCCAGAATCTCTACCGGTTCCTCATCATAAGTCAAATCTGGATTCAACTCCACTTCCTCCACAGGCATAACATGCGAAGGATCCGATCTATACCTCCGAAGCATAGAAACATGAAACACATCATGACTCTTTTCCAACTCCTGCGGTAACTTCAACTTGTACGCAACAGGACCCACGCGCTCAATCACCTCGTATGGTCCAATGTACCTAGGGCTCAACTTACCCTTTCGGCCAAACCTCATCACTTTTTTCCAAGGCAAAACTTTCAAAAACACACGGTCACCCACCGCATACTCAATCTCCTTACGCTTCAAATCCGCGTAAGACTTTTGCCGATCAGAAGCTGCCTTCAATCGCTCACAAATGAGCTTCACCTTCTCGGTGGTTCCTTTCAACAAAGCTGGCATCGAAACCAACTTCTGACCTGTTTCAGCCCAACAAAGAGGAGTCCTACACTTCCTCCCGTATAAGGCTTCATAAGGTGCCATTTGAATACTTGCCTGGTAACTATTGTTATAAGCAAACTCCACCAAAGGCAAATGTTTCTCCCAAGTGCCTTGAAACTCAATCACACAACACCTCAACATATCCTCCAGCACTTGGATAACACGCTCAGACTGTCCATCCGACTGCGGATGATAAGATGTACTGAAATTCAGCCGTGTACCCAAAGCTTGATGCAAACACTCCCAGAAACGAAATGTGAACCTCGGATCTCTATCCGACACGATCGACTTTGGCACACCATGCAACCGCACAATCTTAGCAATGTACAGCTCTGCAAGCTTATCTAAAGTATAAGTAGTATGCACCGGTAAGAAATGCGCACACTTCGTCAGGCGATCCACAATCACCCACACCGAATTCTTCTTTGATGACGACAAAGGCAAACCAGACACGAAGTCTATGGTAATCCTTTCCCACTTCCATTCAGGAATCCTCAATGATTGCAACAACCCAGAAGAAAACTGATGCTCAGCCTTAACTCGCTGACAAACCATGCACTTGCTCACATACTCAGCAACATCTTTCTTTAAACCCACCCAATAGTACTCATCACGAAGATCACGATTCATCTTAGTACAACCAGGGTGCATAGCAAAAGGACTACTATGAGCTTCAGTCAGAATAGCACGCCTCAACTCAGCATCATTGGGCACTACTATTCGACTCACAAAGCATAAAACTCCATCATCATTAAAGCAAAAATCCGATGACCTATCCTCAGCAATATCTTGAACATGTGGCACAAAGGAATCATCCAACAACTGCTTATCCTTAATCAACTGAACCAAGGATGGTTTCACTTGCAATTCAGCCACAAGACCACCATCACGCGAAATGCTTAAACTGGCAAACATAGCCCTCAACTCCACTGCTACCTTCCTACTCAAGGCATTCGCTACAACATTAGCTTTACCCGGATGGTACTCGATCGTCAAATCGTAATCCTTAAGCAACTCCACCCAACGTCGTTGCCTAAGATTCAACTCTTTCTGAGACATCAGATACTTCAAACTCTTGTGATCCGTGTACACAATACACTTCTCACCATACAGGTAATGTCTCCAAATTTTCAAAGCAAAAACCACCGCAGCTAACTCAATGTCATGCGTAGGATAATTGCGCTCATGCACCTTCAACTGGCGCTATAACCCCCTTAACCCGGCCTAGACGGTTGACCCGAATTAAGAAAGTCACACGGGGAAAACCAAAGTCAACCCGAAAGTCAACCTTGATTAACGACCCTTTTTTTCTTTTTAAACTTGTCTAGATGCACATTAATCCTAATTGTGATCACACAAACATCATACTCAAAGATCACAAACATCAGAGATCAAACAGGGACCCAATTGAACAAATTACAACTTTAGGGACCAAATTTTAATTTCTAATAATTAAAAGGACTTAACCCAAATTAAAGTTACCAACTTGAAATTAATCAGGTTTCATGCTTCTATGTGAAATTTCAGCTCAAAAAGACTTCCCAAGCTCATACAATTGAACAAACAAGATTCAGGACCAAAACGTAAACAATTCAAAACATATAACTGCCCATGTCAGCCCCCAACGGTCGACCGTTCCGATACAGGTAGACCCCGTTCCGAAACACGGGCCGTTCCGCAACGGGTTCCGAAACATGGCCTTGGCAGAGACCAAACCGTTTCGAAACGGTGCATACCGTTTCGGACGCCTGGGTTCATGTAAGGCACCCGTTCCGAAACGGTGCACACTGTTCCGGAACGCCTGCACAGATTGCAGCATATAGGCATTCCAAAACATGCAATAGATCATTCAAACATGCTCCAAATGTCACCAAACTTTACCAGCATGCAATTAAACATACTTAAGACTTATAGGCATCATCAAATCAACCAAACAACATCACATGCAAAAAGCCCCAATTCTATAGGCATGCTTCCTACACAAGCTAGCTATTCACAACACCAAATTTCCAAAACAAGCATGCAATGATCCAATCCAAAAACCAGCACTCAAATCATCATTTAACATACTTAGGGAGTCTCAAACACCTCCCAAAACATACACATTGGTCCCCCATTGCCAAATCACCCAAAAGCTAAAATGTTTAACAAAAACCTTCCATACATTGAGCTTTACTTGTACTTGAATTCTTGCCCTTCTTGCTGCCCCTCAAGGTACTCTAATGCTCTGCATTATTGAATTAAGAAAACGAAGAGAGCGTAAGCAAAAGCTTAGTGAGGAATGCTCTTAAAACCAATCAATAATGCAATTCAAAACATTTACAAAACATGCTTCAAATCAACCTTTGCACATGCTCAAAGCATACTTTAAACAAGCAATCTCATGCTTAAACATAAACATACATGTCATATTGGCTCAAGTGATAAATTCCATTTCTTAAAACAAGTTCATCAACTTCCCAAGGACTTTTAAACACCTTGGCCCCAAGGACTTTTAAACACCTTGGCCATGGACTTTTAAACACCATGAATAAGGACCACACAAGGACTTTTAACCACCTTTGTGTCCAATGCTTGAATCACCCCAAGGACTTTTAAACACCTTGGCCCCAAGGACTTTTAAACACCTTGGCCCCATGGACTTTTAAACACCATGGCCCCATGGACTTTTAAACACCATGGAAAGGATCACCTAAGGACTTTTAACCACCTTAGTGTCCGCAACAAGAATCATCCAAGGACTTTTAACCACCTTGATGTTCTTAAGTAACAAGGCTCACTCAAGGACTTTTAACCACCTTAGTGACCTTAACCTTTTCAAAACATCACTTGCCAATATACATCATTTTCATCATTCAATCCACTGTTTTAAAGCATTAAACCAAGCCATTTTCATCATGCATTTCAAAGCATCAACCACATTATTTCAATGTATAAAAGCAAGGTACTCCTACCTAGAGTTACCTTCAACATATGGCTTACATCATTAGCAAAATCCATGCTAAAACATGCTTTCAAAACAGTAATTAAAACATGCAAAACATCACTTTGCATCACAACAAAATCATGGCCACCACTAGAGAGAAAATCCGAAAACTTACACTTGAGCTTAGCAAAGTTGTTTAGACTTAAACTAAGCTCCCAAAACCTTCAAACCTCGGTTTAAAAGCTGAAATCCAATTTCCACAAACTCACTCACCGATTTCCACTTTGCTTCAAGCCAAAGCACCAAATCAAGCTTCCGGATCAACCACTCTTGGATCCAAAGATGCCTCCCCTGTTTCAACACATCAAAGCAGAGGATTAATGCATCATTATGCATTAATTGCTTCAATGAAAGCACCTAAACTCGCTGCTCTCATCCAACCTCCATTTTCGGCCACCAAACACAACCGAAAATGTATCCAAACCACTTCTAAACAAAGCCCAGCCATAAACCAGCAAAACCTCACTTCCATTAACATCATAAAACATCTAAAAACAACCTATTAACATCCTTATACCTCCAGCATCATCAGATCACCAAGATCACCTCAAAAACTACCTTGAAACACAAGCTAAACTTAGGAAACTCAACCTATCCGAGATTGCATCAATCAAAACTCAATTCCTTATCAATTTAGAGATCATTTAACATCAAAAACACCTCTCAAATCACAGATTACTCAGATCTAACGAAAATCATCAAAAATCATCAAAATCTTGCATAATAAGCCAAGATCCATTTCACCACTTAAAAACCTTTAATTAAACTTCAATTAAGGATTGAAAACTTAGGAATTTCAGTAAAGAACTGATAGTTTAGAGGAGAAGGACGTTCTTACCTCCAAACTTGAGTTTCTCCTCTTTTTGCAATCAAAATCCTTGTTGAAACACTTAGCAATTGAAGAGGTTTTGAAGATACAATGATTTGGAATCAAATGAGAGTTGAAAGGAGGGATTTAGGTGAAGAAATCAGATCCAATTCTCTGGAAAAGTAGTGTTTGGGTTGAGAGAAAATGAGAGAAAGAAAATTAGGAGAAGTTGGTTACAAAATCTAAAAATAGCCAAATGGCTTCCCTCCAATTTTGATAACCTTTAAAATCAGATTTTAGACTTAAAATATCTTAGAAAAATCTGGAGAAACTCCCTTTGGGTAAATAGCTCCTTAAAGATTCAAAGTTTCAACCCTTTATAAAACAGCCACCAAACTTGCGAAAATTACATTTTGGTCACTAGCCAAAATGTCACACTTCCAAAACTCATTTTCCAAAATTGATTTCACAGTTCACTTAATTATATTAAAAGATGATTTTAGAACATTTTTCCATATTTTTAATGCAACCCGAACTAGGCTTTCCTAATTTCACCTCTTTTGATTCGAACAACACTTTGACCAACCGGTCAACGCCCAAAACTCCTAAGCCCAAAACCGGGGCGTTACAACTCTCCCCCCCTTAAGAAATTTCGTCCTCGAAATTTACCTGAAGGAAAGAGATAAGGAAACTGCTTCAGCATGTCTTCCTTCCGCTCCCACGTGGCTTCCTCAACACCTCGATGCTTCCACAGCACCTTCACCAACTCAGTGGTCTTGCCACGAAGAACCTTGCTATCCGAATCCAGAACCTTCACCGGTTCCTCATCATAGGTCAAATCCGGATTCAAAACCACTTCCTCCACAGGCATCACATGCGAAGGATCAGATCTATACTTCCGGAGCATAGAAACATGGAACACATCATGAATCTTCTCCAACTCCTGAGGTAACCTCAACCGATACGCAACAGGACCCACACGCTCAACCACCTCATATGGTCCAATGTACCGAGGGCTCAACTTACCCTTCCGGCCAAACTTCATCACCTTCTTCCAAGGCGAAACCTTCAAGAACACACGGTCACCCACCGCATACTCTATCTCCTTACGTTTCAAATCCGCGTAAGACTTTTGCCGATCAGAGGCAGCCTTCAACCTCTCACAAATGAGCTTCACCTTCTCGGTGGTCCCTTTCAACAAAGCAGGCATCAAAACCAACCTTTGACTAGTTTCAGCCCAACAAAGAGGAGTCCTACACTTCCTCCCATACAGAGCCTCATAAGGTGCCATCTGTATACTCGCCTGATAACTATTGTTATAAGCGAACTCAACCAAAGGCAGATGCTTCTCCCAAGAACCTTGGAACTCAATCACGCAGCATCTCAACATATCCTCCAAAATCTGGATAACCCGCTCAGACTGACCATCCGACTGAGGATGATAGGATGTACTGAAATGCAACCTTGTACCCAGAGCTTGATGCAAACACTGCCAGAAACGCGATGTGAACCTCGGATCCCTATCCGACACAATCGACTTAGGCACACCATGCAGCCTCACAATCTCAGCAATGTACAGCTCTGCCAGCTTATCCAAAGAAAACGTAGTATGCACAGGCAAGAAATGCGCACACTTCGTCAGGCGATCCACAATCACCCAAACAGAATTCTTCTTCGATGGAGACAAAGGCAAACCAGATACAAAATCCATGGTAACCCTCTCCCACTTCCATTCAGGGATTTTCAACGGTTGCAACAAACCAGAAGGAACCTGATGTTCAGCCTTAACTCGCTGACACACCAAACACTTGCTCACAAACTCTGCAACATCCTTCTTCAAACCCACCCAATAGTACTCATCACGAAGATCACGATACATCTTAGTACTACCAGGGTGCATAGCAAAAGGACTACTATGACCTTCAGTCAGAATAGCACGCCTCAACTCAACATCCGCAGGCACTACTATCCGACTACCAAAACACAACACACCATCCTCATTAAAGCAGAAATTCGAAGGTCTACCCTCCGCGATATCCTGAACATGAGACACCAAGGAATCATCCAACAACTGCTTTTCCTTGATCAACTGAACCAAAGATGGTTTTACTTGCAACTCAGCAACAAGACCACCATCTCGCGATATGCTCAAGCTAGCAAACATAGCTCTCAGCTCAACAGCTACCTTCCTACTCAAGGCATCAGCAACAACATTAGCTTTACCAGGATGATACTCAATCGTCAGATCATAATCTTTGAGCAACTCCAACCAACGTCGCTGTCTAAGATTCAACTCCTTCTGAGACATCAGATACCTCAAACTCTTGTGATCCGTGTACACAGTACACTTCTCACCATACAGATAATGTCTCCAGATCTTCAGAGCAAACACCACTGCAGCCAGCTCAATGTCATGCGTAGGATAGTTGCGCTCATGCACCTTCAACTGCCGCGACGCATAAGCCACAACCTTACCCTCTTGCATCAGCACACACCCCAAACCAACATAGGATGCATCACTATAGACCACAAACTCTTTCCCTGATTCAGGCTGAATCAAGAAAGGAGCTTGAGTCAAAGCCGCTTTAAGCTTCTCAAAAGCCTGCTGTCTCGCTTCCGTCCACTCATACTTAACATCCTTCTGCAACAGCTTCGTCAAAGGAGCAGCAACCTTGGAAAAACCATCCACAAACCTCCGGTAGTATCCTGCCAAACCAAGGAAACTATGGACCTCATGAACAGACTTAGGAACTTTCCAGTTCATCACCGCTTCAATCTTCTGAGGATCAACACGAATCCCCTCAGCTGAGACCACATGCCCAAGAAACACCACCTCCTTAAGCCAAAACTCACACTTGCTCAGCTTAGCATAAAGCTGATTCTCAAACAAAGCTTGCAGCACAATCCTTAAATGCTCTTCGTGCTCCTCCTCAGTACGCGAGTACACGAGGATATCATCAATGAACACCACAACGAACTTGTCCAGGTATTCATGAAACACACGATTCATCATGTCCATGAAAGCAGCAGGAGCATTTGTCAAACCAAACGGCATCACAAGGAACTCATAATGCCCATACCTTGTCCTGAAAGCTGTCTTAGGCACATCCACATCCTTCACCTTCAACTGATAATACCCTGACCTCAAGTCAATCTTAGAGAACACAACAGCTCCCCGAAATTGATCAAAGAGATCATCAATCCTCGGCAAAGGATACCGATTCTTGATAGTCAACTTGTTCAGCTGACGGTAATCAATGCACATCCTCATTGTGCCATCTTTCTTCTTCACAAACAAGACAGGAGCACCCCAAGGCGACACACTCGGCCGGATGAAACCACGATCTAGCAGCTCTTGCAACTGCGTCTTCAGCTCCTTCAGCTCCTTAGGTGCCATTCTATAGGGAGTAATGGACACAGGAGTTGTATTCTCATACAGCTCAATTCCAAACTCCACCTCGCGATTAGGAGGTAAACCAGGCAACTCCTCAGGAAAAACACCAGGAAACTCCTTCACAACCTTGATATCTTGCACCCTCAACTCCTTAGAGCTAGGATTCATCACAAAAGCTAGATAAGCTTCGCAACCCTGCCTCAGCATCCTACTCGCCTCTAAGGTAGACACCACATTAGCAAGAAACTTCACATTCTCGCCAACTACAACAACTTCATAATCATCCGCAAGCTTAAGCGAAACCCGCTTATTCTCACAATCTACCACAGCACGATGCTCAGCAAGCCAATCCATACCAAGGATCACATCGAAACCATAAAAGGGCAACTCCATAAGATCAACATGAAAGACATGTTCTTGAACAACCAAGGGACACCTTCTAAAAAGCTTTCGAGTCACAACAGTTTCACCAAAAGAACTAGTGACATGAACTCCAACATCCAAAGACTCAACAGGCAAACCAAGCAATTCAGCATGCTCACGCAAAATGTATGAATGCGTAGATCCAGAATCAATCAAAGAAAGCAATGACAAGGATTGCAAAGTAAAGGTATCTGCAATCACATCTGCATCATTCCTTCCCTCGCGCTGAGCATACACCCTAGCTTGGCCTCCACCCTCAGGCTGAATAGCCACAACATGGGCTACTCCACGACCACCTTCCTCTCTCCTATGGAAATTTCCACGGCCGCGCCCACGACCTCTCTGCGGTGCAACAACAGGAGCACGCTCTTGGCCACCAGCCAACCTCGGACAATCTCGCCTCAGATGGTCAACAGAACCACAGTTCCAACATCCATTACCAGCTGCCGCAACAGGAGCTTGCACCTCCCTCACAGCACGAGGACAATCACGCTTCATGTGACCACGCGAACCACAGATCCAACAAGCACTAGGTTCAGCTCTAGCAAAACTACCTCTAGCAGGTGCACCACCACCTCTCTTGGCTGAGGACTGATACTTCTGATCACGCCCCCTCTTGTTCCGTCCACCTCCGGAACTATACTCAGCAGCTCTCTTGCTAGAACTCGCTCCAGCACCTTTCGCAGCTAAACCCAAGTTCATCTCAATGTCCTTGGATCGGCTCACCAACACATCAAAATCATTGTACTCAGCAGCCAACATATACGTCTTTACTTCCGTCACCAAGCCATAACGGAACCTTTCGCACCTCTCTCGCTCATCAGGTATCAGCTCCGGTGCATACTGACTGAGGCGTACAAACTGCACTTCATACTCAGCCACACTCATGCTCCCTTGGGTAAGAGACATGAATTCACGCTTTTTCTCATCCAGATATCTCACTCCTAGATATCTCCTCTTGAACGCATTCTGAAAGAATGTCCAAGTAACATCAACTTCAGCCATCCCAGCTATGGTGGTCGTCCACCACGTGTACGCATCGTCCTGCAGCAAGGACACAACACATCCCAACTTTTGCACATCCGTGCAGCTCATCTGACCCAAGATACGCTTGGTACTCTCTAGCCAAGCTTCCGAACTCTCAGCAGACATACCTCTGAACTCAGTCCCACCAAGACTGCGCAGACGCTCCAAAGGTAGTCTAACTCCAGCATCTCCCTGATGCCCAGCTCCTTGAGCTCCAGCTACTACTGCTCGAAAAGCACCCGCAATAGCTTGTATCAGCATAGACATATCAGGCATAGCTTGCCCCTGACCAACCTCTGGTCCAGCAGCTCCAGCACCAGCAGCAGCTTCAGCTGGCACACCTCCAGCACCACCACCAGGCGGAGGAGGGGGTAACACTGCACTACCCGTATTCTCTTCATTCTCGTTCTCATTGGGAGCCGTAGCTCGCACACTACCTCTTAACTCTCTACGTGGTGCCATACTTTTACCATGCAATCACAATGCAAAATAAAACAAGTCAGGCCCAGCAAGGTAAGCAATCCAAGTATTCAAGCTCAATTTCATTCAAAATCAACATCATTTCATTAGCTTTTATTTGGCAATGGGTACCCTCAACATGCAACATCACAACATACATCTCAATTGCATCAACATCACAAGCCACTGAACATGCTTTCAAACAACAAGCATACAAGCTAAACATACTTCAATCATGCATACATTCATTCCCAATTACTCGCAAACTCAGCTCTGATACCACCAAATGTAACCCCCTTAACCCGGCCTAGACGGTTGACCCGAATTAAGAAAGTCACACGGGGAAAACCAAAGTCAACCCGAAAGTCAACCTTGATTAACGACCCTTTTTTTTTCTTTTTAAACTTGTCTAGATGCACATTAATCCTAATTGTGATCACACAAACATCATACTCAAAGATCACAAACATCAGAGATCAAACAAGGACCCAATTGAACAAATTACAACTTTAGGGACCAAATTGTAATTTCTTATAATTAAAAGGACTTAACCCAAATTAAAGTTACCAACTTGAAATTAATCAGGTTTCATGCTTCTCTGTGAAATTTCAGCTCAAAACAACTTCCCAAGCTCATACAATTGAACAAACAAGATTCAGGACCAAAACGTAAACAATTCAAAACATATAACTGCCCATGTCAGCCCCCAACGGTCGACCGTTCCGATACAGGTAGACCCCGTTCCGAAACACGGGCCGTTCCGCAACGGGTTCCGAAACATGGCCTTGGAAGAGACCAAACCGTTTCGAAACGGTGCATACCGTTTCGGACGCCTGGGTTCATGTAAGGCACCCGTTCCGAAACGGTGCACACTGTTCCGGAATGCCTACACAGATTGCAGCATATAGGCATTCCAAAACATGCAATAGATCATTCAAACATGCTCCAAATGTCACCAAACTTTACCAACATGCAATTAAACATACTTAAGACTTATAGGCATCATCAAATCAACCAAACAACATCACATACAAAAAGCCCCAATTCTATAGGAATGCTTCCTACACAAGCTAGCTATTCACAACACCAAATTTCCAAAACAAGCATGCAATGATCCAATCCAAAAACCAGCACTCAAATCATCATTTAACATACTTAGGGAGTCTCAAACACCTCCCAAAACATACACATTGGTCCCCCATTGCCAAATCACCCAAAAGCTAAAATGTTTAACAAAAACCTTCCATACATTGAGCTTTACTTGTACTTGAATTCTTGCCCTTCTTGCTGCCCCTCAAGGTACTCTAATGCTCTGCATTATTGAATTAAGAAAACGAAGAGAGCGTAAGCAAAAGCTTAGTGAGGAATGCTCTTAAAACCAATCAATAATGCAATTCAAAACATTTACAAAACATGCTTCAAATCAACCTTTGCACATGCTCAAAGCATACTTTAAACAAGCAATCTCATGCTTAAACATAAACATACATGTCATATTGGCTCAAGTGATAAATTCCATTTCTTAAAACAAGTTCATCAACTTCCCAAGGACTTTTAAACACCTTGGCCCCAAGGACTTTTAAACACCTTGGCCATGGACTTTTAAACACCATGAATAAGGACCACACAAGGACTTTTAACCACCTTTGTGTCCAATGCTTGAATCACCCCAAGGACTTTTAAACACCTTGGCCCCAAGGACTTTTAAACACCTTGGCCCCATGGACTTTTAAACACCATGGCCCCATGGACTTTTAAACACCATGGAAAGGATCACCTAAGGACTTTTAACCACCTTAGTGTCCGCAACAAGAATCATCCAAGGACTTTTAACCACCTTGATGTTCTTAAGTAACAAGGCTCACTCAAGGACTTTTAACCACCTTAGTGACCTTAACCTTTTCAAAACATCACTTGCCAATATACATCATTTTCATCATTCAATCCACTGTTTTAAAGCATTAAACCAAGCCATTTTCATCATGCATTTCAAAGCATCAACCACATTATTTCAATGTATAAAAGCAAGGTACTCCTACCTAGAGTTACCTTCAACATATGGCTTACATCATTAGCAAAATCCATGCTAAAACATGCTTTCAAAACAGTAATTAAAACATGCAAAACATCACTTTGCATCACAACAAAATCATGGCCACCACTAGAGAGAAAATCCGAAAACTTACACTTGAGCTTAGCAAAGTTGTTTAGACTTAAACTAAGCTCCCAAAACCTTCAAACCTCGGTTTAAAAGCTGAAATCCAATTTCCACAAACTCACTCACCGATTTCCACTTTGCTTCAAGCCAAAGCACCAAATCAAGCTTCCGGATCAACCACTCTTGGATCCAAAGATGCCTCCCCTGTTTCAACACATCAAAGCAGAGGATTAATGCATCATTATGCATTAATTGCTTCAATGAAAGCACCTAAACTCGCTGCTCTCATCCAACCTCCATTTTCGGCCACCAAACACAACCGAAAATGTATCCAAACCACTTCTAAACAAATCCCAGCCATAAACCAGCAAAACCTCACTTCCATTAACATCATAAAACATCTAAAAACAACCTATTAACATCCTTATACCTCCAGCAACATCAGATCACCAAGATCACCTCAAAAACTACCTTGAAACACAAGCTAAACTTAGGAAACTCAACCTATCCGAGATTGCATCAATCAAAACTCAATTCCTTATCAATTTAGAGATCATTTAACATCAAAAACACCTCTCAAATCACAGATTACTCAGATCTAACGAAAATCATCAAAAATCATCAAAATCTTGCATAATAAGCCAAGATCCATTTCACCACTTAAAAACCTTTAATTAAACTTCAATTAAGGATTGAAAACTTAGGAATTTCAGTAAAGAACTGATAGTTTAGAGGAGAAGGACGTTCTTACCTCCAAACTTGAGTTTCTCCTCTTTTTGCAATCAAAATCCTTGTTGAAACACTTAGCAATTGAAGAGGTTTTGAAGATACAATGATTTGGAATCAAATGAGAGTTGAAAGGTGGGATTTAGGTGAAGAAATCAGATCCAATTCTCTGGAAAAGTAGTGTTTGGGTTGAGAGAAAATGAGAGAAAGAAAATTAGGAGAAGTTGGTTACAAAATCTAAAAATAGCCAAATGGCTTCCCTCCAATTTTGATAACCTTTAAAATCAGATTTTATTAGACTTAAAATATCTTAGAAAAATCTGGAGAAACTCCCTTTGGGTAAATGGCTCCTTAAAGATTCAAAGTTTCAACCCTTTATAAAACAGCCACCAAACTTGCGAAAATTACATTTTGGTCACTAGCCAAAATGTCACACTTCCAAAACTCATTTTCCAAAATTGATTTCACAGTTCACTTAATTATATTAAAAGATGATTTTAGAACATTTTTCCATATTTTTAATGCAACCCGAACTAGGCTTTCCTAATTTCACCTCTTTTGATTCGAACAGCACTTTGACCAACCGGTCAACGCCCAAAACTCCTAAGCCCAAAACCGGGGCGTTACAGGCGCGATGCATAAGCCACCACCTTACCCTCCTGCATCAACACACATCCCAAACCAACGTAGAACGCGTCACTATACACCACAAACTCTTTCCCTGATTCAGGTTGAACCAAGATAGGAGCTTGCGTCAAAGCTGCCTTCAGCTTCTCAAAAGCCTGCTGTCTCGCTTCCGTCCACTCAAACATAACATCCTTCTGCAACAACTTCGTCATAGGTGCAGCAATCTTTGAAAATCTATCCACGAACCTCCGGTAGTATCCCGCCAAACCAAGGAAACTACAGACTTCATGAACAGACTTAGGAGGCTTCCAATTCATCACTGCCTCAATCTTCTGAGGATGAACACGAATCCCCTCAGCAGAAACCACATGACCAAGAAACACAACTTCTCTGAGCCAAAACTCACACTTGCTCAGCTTGCCATAAAGCTGATTCTCCAACAAAGCCTGCAACACAATCCTCAAATGCCCCTCTTGCTCCTCCTCGGTACGAGAGTACACGAGAATATCATCAATGAACACCACAACAAATTTATCGAATTATTCATGGAACACTCTATTCATCATGTCCATGAAAGCTGCAGGAGCATTCGTCAAACCAAACAACATCACAAGAAACTCATAATGCCCATACCTCGTTCTGAAGGCTGTCTTTGGCACATCCACATCCTTCACCTTCAACTGGTAATACCCTGACCTTAAGTCAATTTTTTAGAACACAACCGCTCCCCGAAATTGATCAAAAAGATCATCAATCCTCGACAATGGATACCGATTCTTGATAGTCAACTTGTTAAGCTGACGGTAATCGATGCACATTCTCATAGTGCCATCCTTTTTCTTCACAAACAAGACCGGTGCACCCCAAGGTGACACACTCGGCCGAATGAAACCACGATCAAGCAACTCATGAAGTTGCGTCTTCAGCTCCTTCAACTCTTTAGGTGCCATTCGATAAGGAGTAATGGACACTGGAGTTGTGTTTTCATACAGCTCAATTCCAAACTCCACTTCACGATTAGGAGGCAATCCAGGTAACTCCTCCGGAAACACACCAGGAAACTCTCGCACAATCCTGATATCTTGAACTCGCAACTCCTTAGAGCTAGGATTCATCACAAAGGCTAGGTAAGCTTCACCACCTTGCCTCAACATCCGGCTCGCCTCCAATGTAGACACCACATTGGCAAGAAACTTCACATTCTCACCCACCACAACTACTTCAGAAACATCCGCAAGCTTCAGCGAAACTCGCTTGTTCTCAAAATCCACCACAGCTCGATGTTCAACAAGCCAATCTATACTAAGGATTACATCAAAACCATAGAAAGGCAATTCCATAAGATCAACATGAAAAACATGGTTTTGCACAACCAAGGGGCATCTTCTATAAAGCTTTCGTGTCACAACGGTCTCACCAAAAGAACTAGTTACACGCATACCAACATCCAAAAACTCAACAAGGAAACCAAGCAATTGAGCATGCTCACGCAATATGTATGAGTGTGTAGATCCAGAATCAATCAAGGAAAGTAATGACAAATATTGCAAAATGAAGGTAGCTGCAATCACATCCGTGTCATTCCTCCCCTCCCTCTGTGCATACACTCGAGCCTGGCCACACCCCTCAGGCTGGACAACCACCACGTGAGCCACATTCCTTCCACCATCCTCTCTGCGCTAGAAGTTACCATGACCGCGCCCACGACCTCTCTGTGGTGCAACAACTCCAAGAGCGCGTCCCTGACCACCCCCGGCCAGCAGAGGACACTCCCTCCTCATGTGGTCCGCCGAACCACAGTTCCAGCACGAATTACCAGTCACCACAACAGGAGCCTGCACCTCTCTCGCTGGCAGAGGACAATCACGCCTCAAGTGACCACGTGATCCACACGCCCAGCATGTGTTCTGATCAGCTCTCGCCCTGTCTCCTTGAACTGGCGCACCTTGCCCTCCACCACCACGCCGAGCCGAAGATTGATACCTCCTATCTCGTCCTCTCTTGTTCCGTACACCACCGAAACTATACTCAGCCACTCTCTTGCCCGCACTAGAACCTGCACTCCTAGAGGACAAACTCAGATTCAGCTCAATATCCTTCGCTCTACCAACCAGCACATCAAAGTCAGTGTACTCAGCAGCCAGTATATAGGTCTTTACATCCGTCACCAAACCATAACGGAAACGTTCACACCTCTCCCGCTCATCAGGGATAAGCTCAGGTGCGTACTGACTGAGACAGACAAACTGGATCTCGTACTCAGCTACTGTCATGCTTCCTTGTGTGAGAGACATGAACTCTCTTTTCTTTTCATCCAGGTATCGCACACCCAGATACCTACGCTTGAAAGCGTTCAGAAAGAACGTCCAAGTCACATCAGCGTCCTCCATTCCGGAGATAGTGGTTGTCCACCAGGTATACGCATCATCATGCAACATCGATACCACACAACCTAGCTTCTGCACCTCGTTGCAGTTCATCTGTCCCAAAATTCTCTTGGTACTTTCCAACCAAGACTCGGAACCCTCCGTAGACAAACCTCAGAATTCAGTCCCTCTCAGACTGCGCAAACGTTCCAAAGGTAGACTAGCATTAACATCTCCCTGATGCCCAACTCCATGAGCTCCAGCTACTGCCGCCTGAAAGGCTCCAGCAATAGCCTGTATCAACACTATCATATCAGGAGCAGCTTGCCCCTGCCCAGCTTCAGGTCCAGCGACCCCAGCACCAACACCAACACCAGCTCCATCACCTCCCGCACCACCACCACCGGGAGGTCCACCACTAGGAGGAGGTAAATCAACTACATTATCAGCGTTCTCTTCATTTTCGTTTTGATCCATAGCTCGCGTATTAATCATCGTCTCTCTACGAGGTCCCATTCACTAAACAATGCACTAACACAAATGCAATAAACATAATCAGGCTCAGCAAGGTAAGAAATCCAAGTACTCAAGCTCACTTCCAATTAAAAACAAATCATTTCATTAGTTTTGATATGGTAATGGGTCCCTCTAACATGCTTTACCACAACATACACCACAATTGCAACATACTTACAATTCACACATCATACTTCCACTCAAAAAGCATACAAAGCAATCATACACATATCACCCACATAACCATTCCCAATTACTCGATAACTCAGCTCTGATACCACCAAATGTAACCCCCTTAGCCCGGCCTAGACGGATGACCCGAACTACGAAGATTACACGGGGAAAATCAAAGTCAACCCGAAAGTCAACCTTGATTAACGACGCTTTTTTCTTTTTAAACTTGTCTAGATGCACATTAACCCTAGGCGTACTCTTGAGATAAGCATACTCAAAAATCACAGCAATCGGAAAGCAATCAGGGACTCAATTGCACAACATACAAATTTAGGGACCATAATGTAAATTCTGGAAATTAAGATGGCTTAACTAATTTTTAAGATACCATTATGAAATTAGTCATATTACATGCTTCTCTGTCAAATTTCACCTCAAACGGACATCTCAAACTCAAGCAATTGCATATACAAAATTCAGGACTAAAACGTAAAGCTTGCAAAACGTAAACCATACAAATCAGTGCCCAACGGTCAAGTGTTTCGGAACGAGGGTTGACCGTTCCGAAACGCGAGACCGTTTCGAAACCTGTTCCGAAAGAGGACTTGGCAGTAGCAAAAGAGTTTCGGAACGGCCTCTACCCGTTTCGATACACATGGGCCATTACAGGCCCCTGTTTCGAAACGGTAGTGCCCGTTCCGATACAGGCTGCCCAGAAAGTGCAAAATTTTCTGGTTTAACATACATTCGACCCATCAAACACATCCCTATGACCTCCTAATCATGCCAACAAGTCATCATATATCAAAGGAACATAATTGCATCAACAAAACATATTCATGGCATCAATTAGGAAAAACCTCAATCTATAGGCATGCAACCTATTACTCAAAACCAACCTAATATCAAACCAACAAAGCAAACATCAAAATGGCCAATTACATATCCAAAACATCATAGGCATCATACCAAACTTAGGGAGTCCAAAACATCTCCCAAAAACACAACCTAGGTTCCCATTGCCAAATATCAAAGACTAATAATGTTGTGAAAATGTCACCATACATGAGCTTAACTTTCCCTTGGATTACTTGCCCTCCTTGCTGCCCACAAACACCTTAATTATCTGCATTATTGGTTCAAGAAAGCGAGCGTAATGTCACGTCCCGCCTGGTGCGCACACCCGCCAGGGTGCACCCGCCAGGGTGCACCGAGCAGCATTGAGGTGTGCCACCCAGGTGCGCAGTGCGCGCCCGAACAGCCCCACCTAGGTGCGCTGCGCGCGCCCAAGGTGCACCACCTAGGTGCTCACAGACCCAAGGAAGACTCTAGAACGGCCTAGAGGGCCCCAAACGTCTCCACACATCTCCAAGGGGTTCCAGAAGCTTCCACAACCATCTAGGCTCACCCGGAGGAACCTAGAAGGCTCGAGACAAGTCGGGAAGACTCAAGTCATGTCCGGAAGGCTCGGGACAACTCCGGACATCTCCGGAATATTATAGAAACCTATAGATATATGTAGAACTATAGGAGTAATCTAGAATAGTAGAGATGTATATAGATAAGTATGGAGTTCTCTAGAAATATCTAGGCATCTAAGATATTTTAGGAGGCAAGATCCTAACTGTTGGATCAAATAAATCTCCACCATCCATTCGGGAGGTTGGAGGCTATAAATAGGCTTGCCTAGCTCATTTGTAATCCATCCAAGAGTTGTGTACTCAAACACTTGTATAGCTCTCTCTCTTGTAAGCTTCCGTTTCTTAATACAAGGTAGTTTTCTTGTAAATCCGTCTTGCTCCTTGTGTTTTCCATAGCATTGCGACATTAAGGCTGACTAGCATCGAGCCGAGAGTGCTAGTGCCGTACAGATTTGAGCTTGAAAGAATAAGTCCGTGACAGTTGGTATCAGAGCAAGTTCCGATCGCTCGGGAGCATGGCCAAGACCAGCAAAACCCAAGTCGCTAGCCCGTCCGAGACCGAGGTCACGCACGACCAAGGTGGGCAAGAAGTAAGGGCTGACCCTGCCGAGACAAGGCCTCGTGCCAAATCCAAAGACCTACTCTCTAGCTTGGAGTTGCGCTTGACTCGCGTGGAGGAAGGCGTATCGAGCATGGGTGCCCAAGTGGACGACCTTCATGAGCCGATTGAAGGCCTTGAGGTGGAAGATGCCGAGATCCACACAGCTGTAAGGGCAATGAAGATCAAGCTAGAGGAGTCCCTGCGCGCGGAAATGGGTGAAGTACGCGACGCACTCATGGGAGAACTCGCAAAGGTATGTGAGTCGTTCCAACGTGAACTTACCAACGTGTATGGTCAACTAGAAGCATTGCAAGGTGACCTTGCCTTGTGCAAACGTGCTATGGCAGCCGGGCCAAGCACCACCGTGGAGGCTAGAAGGGTCGAGGTGCCCAAGCCTCAAACTTTCTCAGGGACACGCAACGCCAAAGAAGTCGACAACTTCTTGTATGTCTTGGAGCAATATCTAGAAGCCGTTGGCATCAGGGACGATGCCTCTAAGATCCAGACCGCGACCTTGTACCTCACCGACGCCGCCATGCTTTGGTGGAGGAGAAGGCGTCTCAATGTCGAGAAAGGTACGTGCACCATTACTACCTTCAATGACTTTAAAAGGGAGCTCAAAAGGCAATTCTATCCGGAGAATGCCGAGGACGAGGCACGAGCTCGCCTATGAAGGCTCAAACAAACAGGGAGCATCCAAGACTATGTCAAGGAGTTCACTAGCTTGGTGCTCGAGATCCCCGATCTTTTAGATAAGGACTCACTCTTCAACTTCACCGATGGCCTCCAAAGTTGGGCCAAGGCCGAGCTACGACGAAGGGGAGTACAAACCCTCGCCGATGCCATTGCCGTGGCCGAGAGCCTCATTGACTATACCACCCACAAGGAGTCCACCAACGAGCCGAGGGACAAGAAGAGTGGTCACTCCAATGGGGGAAGAGATAGGAGCCCACGTAAAGAGAGTCACAAGAACGAGGACACACCGAAGCACAAAGGCTAGTCCTCATGGAGGAACAAGGACCGAGGTAGGTCTAAAGACTCTCAAGGTGCCAAGAAGTCACCACCTAGTAGCTGCTACATCTGCGATGGCGACCATTGGGTTCAGGAGTGCCCACAACGCCGAGCCCTTAGTGCAATCCTAGCAAAGCATCAAGAGGAAAGTGATGCCGACGAAGGTAGTGATGCCGAGAGGGACCAAGGTGCACAAATGGGATCGCTACAGCTCTTGAATGGAATCCAGTCCGCCCCAAAGACCCAAGCCAAAGGGTTTCTATTCGTGGACGTCACAGTTAATGGAAAGGCCTCAAGAGCCATGCTCGACACAGGTGCGTCCCATAACTTTGTCTCTTTAGAGGAAGCAAAGAGGCTTGGTCTTAGCATCGTAAAAAGGGGAGGATCCGTCAAGGCCGTAAACTCTGCCGCTCAACCCATCCATGGGTTCGTTCGAGGAGTCAAGACCAACATTGGGACATGGTCAGGCCGCATAGACTTCTCGATTATGTCGTTAGACGACTACCCGATCATCCTAGGGCTCGAGTTCTTCGAGCAAGCCAAGGCAATTCCGATGCCATTTGCCAACAGTCTGTGCATCACGGAGGGTGCACCATCATGTGTGGTACCAACAATAAGGGCCACCAAGTCAGGGACAAGAGTAGTCTCAGCACTTCAGCTCAACAAGGCCGTCCGTAGGGCCAAGCCGTCCAAGGGACTAAACGAAGACAAAGGGGTGACCGTGTCTAGGAAGGCCACCAAGCATGTTGTTGAGTGTGTAAAAGTTCTATTATTTACACCCTTTTTAACCCATATTTCTGCTGCATTCAAGCATCATTGTATTGCATTTAGGTTAGTTTTCAGTAAAACATCACAAATGGATTAAAAGCACGGATTCTACTAAAAGATGGCTATTTTTGCAGGTATCTGCCATAGTAGATGTTGAAGGCAGGCGCAGGGCAGAGAAGCAGGAGAGCTGAACTGGACAAGCAGATGAAGAAGACGAAGCTGCCATGGACCTGTCGTGACAGCATGGTGACAGCAGACTTATGAAGAGGAAAAGCAAAGTGGACCTCGATAGATAGAGAAAAATCTGCTCGTCTGTCGTGTGAAAGCCATATATTTTTCCAAGCCCCGGATCAAAAGATATGTCAAGCCAAAGCTCAAGGAGAGGAAATTCCTAGAAACAAGGATGCGGCTGGAAAGTAGGAGTCTTTAGAGATTTAGTCTTTATTAGAATCTTACTTTTAATTAAAGTTGTAATCCTTGTTACCTTAGATAACTTGAGCCCAAAGCTTATATAAGGGCATAGATTTAACCTAGGAGGCATCATCCACAACCGATTACCCCATAACCGAAACCAAAAAACCCTGTCGTCCACCCGTCACCGACATGTTCTAAATTCCCCCTAGGGCTACGGGTTGTTTTGTAAAGTAGTTGCAAGGGTTGCTTTGTTTTAGGATTTTTCAGTTCAATAAAATAAACTTCAAGTTCTCTTATTTTGGTTTTAACATCTTGCAAGAGCATCGGGAGATCATTGTGAGGTTATCCATTTACTTAGCATCGGGAGAGTTAAGTATACGAAAGAAATAAGAGCGCGTTCTCTAGTTTATAGTTGAACCATCTCGTGCCTAGGGATAGGGTGAGGTTAAGTGGCTAAGGAAGAATTCATACACATCGGTGTTCATCCTTCGATTCACGCCGGGAGGTATCATCAAAGACGTGATCATCGACAGACTTGGACCTAGGGATAGGCCAAGGCAGATATGGGATTCTTGCCAAGCTTGAAGTACGGAGTTGGTGTGTCTGCTGCCGCGACAGCTAACGGATAGCCGCCGCGACAGGTGCTGTCGACGACGGAGCGACGACAGAACTGGAGATCCTAAGCAATTCAATACCTGCACTACCGAGCAATTCAATACCAGCCCATTCTCTCTATCTTGATAACTCAATTCTTTTATTTGTGTTTTTATCTTATTATTCTCGTGACAATTCTAAACTATCTCTTTTACTTCGTGCAGTAAACTAAGGTGAAGTCATTAGCCCAATCCCTGTGGAGACGATATCCGATACTTCGTATCACTTTACTACTTGCGTCGTGTACACTTGCACTACAATTGCGATAGACTCTTTTACACGCAACAAGTTTTTGGCGCCGTTGCCGGGGATTGGCAACATAACTACATCTTTTCTTTTATTGCACTTTTTGCTTTTATTTTTATTTTTGTTTTTATTTTTCTTTTCTTTAATTTTTCTTTTGTTCTTTCAACTCTTTCTTTTCACGAGGTTTTCTTCTTTATGCGCAGATCGAAAAGAGGGGAAGATCCTGAGTATAAATTAGATCCAGAGATCGAACGTTCCTTCAATCTCAAGAAACAACTTCGCCGCCTTTTAGACCGGAACGAATACCTCAAGGAACAGCTAGAGCAGATGGCACGTAACCAGCCTGTTGGTGGCGGTCATGTCGATGACCCGCCCGCAGCAGATGGACGACGGTCATGTCGTGACTACATGCTGAACGATCATGTAGAGCTGGAGACCACGCTGCCGGATATTGATGTTGACAACTTCGAGCTTAAACCTGTCATGTTTAGTATGATCAACAACGCCGGGCAGTTTAGTGGTTCTGCGACAGAAGATGCTAGGGAGCATCTCAAAACGTTCCAGGAGATTTGTGGTTCATTTAGACTGCCAGGAGTTAGTCCGGAGATACTGAGGCTTCGGTTATTCCCCCATTCATTAAGGGACAGAGCTAAAACTTGGTGGAATAAACTTACACCGGGTTCAATCACGACTTGGGCAGATCTAACTCGTGAATTTTTATCTCGTTTTAATCCTTCGCATTTATCTGAGCGATTACGTAATGAAATTGCTACTTTTCAAAAGGAAGATGACGAGCCGATGCACGAGGCCTAGGACAAATTTACTACTCTTCTTCGGAACTGCCCAATGCATGGATTTCCTGTCTGGAATCAGGTAACTAAGTTCTATAATGCTGCTAACTTACAAACTCGCATTCGGATTGATTCTGCAGCAAATGGATTATTATTGGATAAAGATCCAGACGAGGCATTGCAAGTTTTGAAAAATCTGGCCAAGAATGAGGAACAGTTTCCGACAGTTAGAAGAGGGGGTAAACGGGTACTTGCTGTCAAGGACTATGAGGCCGACAGCACTATGAAATCACAGGTAGCATTCCTTACTAAAGCAATGAAACGATTATTGAATGAAGATGAATTACAAGGATTTGCTGTCGAGGAAGTTTGTACTATATGTGAGGGAAATCATAGTAGGGATGAGTGCCCTATAAATGTAGAAGAGGGAAAATATGTTGGAAATTACAAGCCGAACTACAATTCCAACAACTACAACCCTAATTGGAGGAAGGATCCCAAATTTTCCTGGAGTAATCCTAACAACGCTCTGAATCCGCAAGCTTATAATCAGAATCAGGGGGGTCCTAGATTGTTGACGCGACAGCAACTGCCGCCGCAGCAGCAACAGCAGCCACCACCTGCCACGAGTAGTATATTGGAGCAGACTCTGGCCACCTTCATGTCTCAGACCGGTACGTATATGGAGAATATGAATCAGTTTGTTAAGAAGACGGAAACCTTTATGGATAAAACCGAGATGAGAATGACAAATCATGAGGCTACCTTGAAATCTCTAGAGACACAAATGGGTCAGGTGTCGCAGCATATTAAGCCGAGGCAGAATGGAGGATTTCCTAGCAATACTGAAAATTCTAGACCACCCCCACATGAGCAATGTAAGGCGATTACTACTAAGAGTGGGAAGAAGTTACCAGGGCCGGAGAAAGCTGAAATAGAAAAGGAACCTACCTTGGATAAACCTGCCGAGGAAGCTGCCCCGACAGGTGATAAACAGGCTGTTGCCGATGAGCCTGTCACGACAGCAGAAGCGACAGAGGAGAAAAAAGATTATTATCGTCCTCAGATTCGCATGCAGTGGGAAGGACGCATTGCTGATTATCGTCCTCCACCACCTTTTCATCAACGGATACAACAAGCTAAGCATGAATCTCAACTTAAAAAGATTTATGATATTTTTAAACAGGTTCATATTAATATTCCGTTGTTAGATGCTGTTAGGGAGATGCCCGGTTATGCTAAATTTCTCAAGGATGTTATGTCGAAAAAAATCTAAACTTGGGGAATTTGAAACGGTAAGGATGCAGGAAGGTTGCATGAGTATTCTTCATAGGCAGCCGCCCCAGAAAAAGAAGGATCCGGGGAGCTTCATCATACCTTGCGTAATCGGCGACAAATTTGTGGGTAAGGCACTTTGTGATCTTGGTGCCAGTGTTAATCTAATGCCCAAATCTGTTTTTCAGAAACTAGGTATTGGCAAGGCGCGGCCACGACAGTTACCCTACAACTAGCCGACCGCTCTTACTTTCACCCCGAGGGAAAAATTGAGGATATTTTGGTAAGAGTGGATAAGCTTATTTTTCCTGCTGACTTTCTTATTTTAGATTGTGAAGCAGATGAGAACGCACCAGTCATCCTTGGGCGAACCTTCTTAGCCACGGGAAGATCATTGATTGATGTGGAGAAAGGAGAACTCACCATGCGCGTCAACGATCAAGAAATTAAGTTGAATGTTCTCCAAGCGATGAAACATGCTGATGTGGATGAGGAATGCAAGGCCATCATTGAGGTGACCTTTGATTACCCTTGCATCTGGTCGGGCTGCCGTGATATAAAATTTGGTCACTGCTGTGACAGCCACCTACAGGCCTGTCACGACAGCGACGACGACAGCAACGACGACAGCACCGACAACAGCGACTCCTCTAAATCCGATACATCTGATACTGAAGGTCATGAGGAGGTAAACTGGTTAGACCATCGTCCAGGTAAGTTATTCGAACCCTTGAATTACACTTCGGATAACCATTTAATCCAAAAGCCCTCTACTGTTGAACCACCTGTCTTAGAACTTAAGCCCCTGCCAGGGCAGCTTAAATATGCTTATCTTGGATGTGATGACACACTGCCCGTAATCATCTCTGCTAAGCTGCCGCAGGAACAGGAACGACAGCTGATCGACATGCTAAGGCAGCACAAAAAGGCGATTGGATGGACGATAGCAGACATTCAGGGCATTAGTCCGGCAATATGCATGCACAAAATCCTCCTAGAGGAAGATCATAAGCCGACCATTGATGCCCAAAGGCGGTTAAACCTTGCGATGAAGGAGGTAGTGCGTAAAGAGATAATCAAATGGTTAGATGCTGGTATTATTTACGCCATCTTCGACAGCAAATGGGTAAGCCCGGTGCAATGTGTTCCCAAGAAAGGAGGCATGACCGTGATAACCAACGAAAACAATGAGTTAATCCCAACCAGGACTGTAACCGGTTGGAGGGTTTGTATGGACTATCGGAAGCTTAACAAAGCTACCCGAAAGGACCACTTTCCTTTACCCTTTATTGATCAAATGCTTGATAGATTAGCGGGTAAGCCTTACTATTGTTTTCTTGATGGTTACTCAGGTTATAACCAAATTGCTATTGCACCAGAGGATCAAGAGAAAACGACTTTCACATGCCCCTACGAAACATACGCATTTAGGAGGATGCCGTTCGGCCTCTGCAACGCACCTGCCACCTTCCAAAGATGCATGATGGCTATATTCTCCGACATGGTAGAGGACTTCCTTGAGATTTTCATGGATGATTTTTCCGTCTTTGGAGACGATTTTGAGAGCTGCCTCGGCAACCTTCAAAAGGTACTTGAAAGATGTGAAAAAGCTAATCTTGTTCTAAATTGGGAAAAATGCCATTTTATGGTGGACGAAGGGATAGTCCTTGGCCATAAGATTAGCTGCCGTGGGATAGAAGTCGACAGGGCTAAGATTGAAGTAATAGAGAAGCTGCCGCCGCCAACCACAGTCAAGGGCATTAGGAGTTTTTTAGGGCATGCGGGTTTTTATCGGAGATTCATTGCAAATTTCTCAAAAATCACGAAGCCCTTATGCCATCTCTTAGAGCAGAACCGACCCTTTGACTTTAATAAGGAATGTACTGAAGCATTCAAGGTTCTGAAGGAAAAGTTAGTGACAGCCCCCATAGTACAGCCACCAGACTGGACACAGCCATTCGAGATCATGTGTGATGCTAGTGACTATGCTGTCGGGGCAGCACTTGGGCAGCGCAGAGATAAGGTGTTTCACGTCATATACTATGCCAGCAAGACGTTAAATGACGCCCAAGTGAACTACACCACCACAGAAAAGGAGCTGTTAGCTGTGGTGTTCTCCATCGACAAGTTTCGTGCTTACATACTTGGAACGAAAGTAATAATACACACCGACCATTCTGCCCTCAAGTATTTGTTCGCAAAGAAGGATGCAAAGCCTAGGTTGATACGATGGATCTTGCTATTACAAGAGTTCGACCTTGAGATCAAAGACAAAAAGGGGACAGAAAATCAGGTGGCAGACCACTTGTCGAGGTTGGAGACGGGACAGAGTCTACCGTTAGATGAGACACACATACTGGAGACCTTCCCAGATGAGCAGCTCTTTGCTGCCGCAATCGCTGTCGCGACAGCCATGGCGGCAGGTAAGTCTTCTAACCTTCCCTGGTATGCTGATTTCGTTAATTTTATAGTTAGCGGAATATTACCTTCTGATCTTAATTATCAAGCCAGGAAGAGGTTCCAAAATGATGTTAAACATTATTATTGGGACGAACCTCTTCTTTTCAAAATGTGCGCAGATCAGGTTATAAGGAAGTGTGTACCACAAGAAGAGCAAGAAGACATTCTCCATCACTGTCATGCCTCACAATATGGAGGTCACTTAGGGGGCAATAAAATTGCTGCCAAGTTGCTGCAGTCAGGGTTCTACTGGCCGACACTATATAAGGATGCACAGGAATTTTACAAAAACTGTGACAGGTGCCAGCGGACAGGTAACATCTCGAGGAGAAACGAGATGCCACTGCAGAACATTTTAGAAGTCGAAATCTTCGACGTTTGGGGGATTGATTTTATGGGACCATTCCCATCTTCGTGTGGAAACCTTTACATCCTCCTAGCAGTGGATTATGTCTCCAAGTGGGTAGAAGCAATCGCAACTCAAAAGAATGATGCCAAAACGGTCCAAAAGTTTTTGCACAAAAACATTTTTTCTAGATTTGGCATCCCTAGGGAGATTATCAGTGATGGAGGGAGACATTTTGATAATAGGGTAATTGCTGCCGCCTTAAAGAAATATGGTGTCAAGCACAGGATCGCGACAGCATACCACCCACAGATCAATGGACAGGCTGAGATATCCAATAGCGAAGTGAAGAACATTCTTGAAAAGATGGTTAAACCAACTAGGAAAGATTGGTCTCTACTTCTGAATGATGCTTTATGGGCATACAGGACAGCTTTCAAGACTCCATTGAGCATGTCTCCATACCGACTGATTTATGGGAAAACCTGTCACTTGCCTGTCGAGATCGAGCACAAGGCATATTGGGCAATCAAGGCAGTAAATATGGACTTGGACAAGGCCGGCCAGAAAAGGTTATTAGATCTGAACGAGATTGAAGAATTACAGACAATGGCCTACGACAACGCAAGGATCTACAAGGAAAAGACTAAGAAGTGGCACGACAAGAAACTGCTGCCACGACAGTTCTGCCCAGGGCAGCTTGTGTTATTATTTAATTCTAGACTTAAACTCTTCCCAGGAAAGCTAAAGTCTAGATGGTCTGGTCCGTTCCAAGTGGTTCAAGTTTTTCCCCATGGTGCCATCACAATTCAATCATTAAAAGACGTGCACCAATTCAAAGTCAATGGACAACGCCTCAAGCACTATTAGGGGACTGAAGCCCCAGGAATTCAGGAAGTGGTTACTTTAGGAGATGCCCCACAAGGCACCCCTAATTTAACCTAAGTTTTATTTTTATTTTATTATTATTATTATTATTTATTAGGAATTAGGTTTATTTTATTTGAATAATGTTTTGTTTTTCTAATTTCAGTTTTTTGGAAATAAAGGAGTCAAGAAGGAAAGGAGAAGTGGCCCAAGCCTACCACCCATCCATCAGCCCAACAAAGCCCATTTATGGTAACCTGTCGTTTCGGCTGCCGCCGCAGAAGGATTTGATAGGCTGTCAACAGACTGACATGGCAGACGCAGAAGCGTGCGGCAGACGCGTAACAGACGCATTAATGCGTGTCAGACGCGTCAGACACACTAAATCCAATCTGCCGCCCCGTTATTCCCGCCTGCCGTTGCAGCATTAAATGGGCAGATACTCGACCGCTATATAACCCCGTTCCATTTTCATTTTTTTCTCACTTCTGCTTATTCCTACTTGCTTTCTCCTCTAGTTTATTTGCTTTCTTCATTTTTCTCAACCCTTGCAACTAACATGTCTACTAGACAGACCCGTCGTAGTGCTGCCTCAGCATCCTCTTCAGCAGCAGCAACGCCCTTTGCCAACAAGGAGTTATGGGAGGAACGTGGCTTCGTGTACATCCGACAGGCGCCCAACATGGGACTCTGGCCGTTCATTGTAAAGGCCATCACGGCTCAACTATGGGAGTACTTTGCTGAACAACCGGCAGAGCTAAACGACACCTTAGTCCGGGAGTTCTACGCAGCCATAGACAGCAGAACGGCGACATCTGTCACCGTTCGAGGAGTGCAAGTGCCCTTCACTGCCGACAGCATCAACCACATGTTTGGCCTCTTCTTTGGCCCCGATGATGATGCTCACCAGAAATTCCTCGACACCCTCGATGCTGCCGCTTATGATGCTGTCATGGTGGAGTTGACAGAGGCGGGAACATCATGGACAACCAGCAAGAAAAACCCCCACTCCGTCAACAGGGGGCAGCTCCTCCCGGAAGCCAAACTTTGGAACGCTTTCATCAAAAAGCGTATCCTGCCTTCTTCCCACCACACGACAGTCAACCGACAGCGGCTGGCCCTTATTCACTCCATCATGCACGACAGGCCCATCAATGTGGGCCGATATATGAGGGACAACATCCTGGATTGCGCCTTCCGCTCCGACTCTCGCCTTTGCCTGCCGTTCACCATCACTTCCCTCTGCCGATGTGCTGCTGTACCCGAGGATCCATCCGACAAAATAAGGAAGGAAAGAGGCTGGACAGACAATAACATCAACAGCCTCATGGAGTTGATCGTGGCTACACCTGTCTCCTCCTTCAACCCTGCCGGCTCCCCCGCAGAATCATCAGAGGAGCCTGCCCCGGAACCTACTGCTGCCACTGCTCCGATAGACCAATCTGCCCTCCTCCTTGCTACGTTACAACGGGTAGAGGAACGCCAAATGGGATTGATGATATTTATTCGGGACTTCACGAACTCCACGGTAAATTTTATTACCCAAACTTGAAATTTTCCCGATATTCAATTCCCTACTTTTCCTGCCCACTATTTCCGTATCCCCACTCCTGTCCACACCCCTGTTCACACACCCACCCCACCCCACCCGGCTCTCCACATTCCCACTCTACCGCTTCCACCACATCACGTGCCCCGACGGTAACAGGCAGCCCACCGGCAGACACCTCTCCTAGAGGAACAAAGCGGCCTGCCTCAGATGACAGCTCTTTGATCCGGAGAAATTTGGAGAGGGACTTTACGCAGGTCAAGAGAATTAAACACGTGGCAGACAAGAAACGGCTGCCCAAGGCCAGCACCACCACCATCAGCAGTTGGGACAGTGGCAGCAACTCCGATGTTCAGCTTGTGGAGCAACCTGCCCCTACATCTGCCCCTGAACCTGCCCAGCCTCCTCCACAGCCCAGACGCCGCCGTCAGATCCGTGTTAGCAGCAGCAGCGAGGACAGCGACTAAAAATTTAAGTTTTTATTTTTCCTTTACTGCTGCCTGCCTTTATCTTTTGTGATGTACTTTTCTTTATCTTTTTGTCTTTATTTTTCATGTCATTTTGCATTGAGGGCAATGCAACCCTTGAGTTTGGGGGTGGCAACCCTTGAGTTTGGGGGTGGCAACCCTCCATCATTAATGGAGTCTTTAGTACATCATTTTATTAATTGTTGTGTCTTATTTTTTTTTTAATTTCTCTTAAAAAAACAGAAAATATAAAACTGTTGGCTTAAAACTGCGAAGTTAACTTACCTGTCATGACGGCTCTGTCGTGACAGCATCTTTAGGACAGGTTAAGGAAAAGTTTAGAGCCTTTCTATAGTTCTGAAAACTTAAACACTTTTGTGACTGTTATATTGCTTAGATTTCTTTTAGCCAAACTAGAATAAGAAGCTTAGAACTTGAATAGCCCCTAGAGGTGCCTAACACTGGCTCTAGGAAAGAAGTTTAGCAAAAGAAAATCAAAAACCTAGAGGTGCCCGAAACCGGCTCTAGGAAGCTAACTAGAGGTGCCCAAAACTGGCTCTAGAAAAATTTAGCTTGAAAATAGAAGAAAAAGAAGCATGAAAATGTGCCTTCTAAAAAAATAAACTTTGGCATAAAAATTCAAGTTAAGAAGTTGAATATTCTAGTGAAACTAAGAGAGTCTTAGCATATAACTGTTCACGAGCATGCACACACTGCACGAGAGCTATAGGGAGATTCCGGACAGATCCTAACCTTTCCGACAGGTTGCTGCCGCCATAGAGAATGAGCGACGGGTAAGGGACAGTTCACTGTTTGAAGGCCAACACAAAAATTTTCATTTTTCTTTTAGGTTTAATTGCTTGAGGGCAAGCAAAAACTTGAGTTTGGGGGTGTGTTGAGTGTGTAAAAGTTCTATTATTTACACCCTTTTTAACCCATATTTCTGCTGCATTCAAGCATCATTGCATTGCATTTAGGTTAGTTTTCAGTAAAACATCACAAATGGATTAAAAGCACGGATTCTACTAAAAGATGGCTATTTTTGCAGGTATCTGCCATAGTAGATGTTGAAGGCAGGCGCAGGGCAGAGAAGCAGGAGAGCTGAACTGGACAACCAGACGAAGAAGACGAAGCTGCCATGGACCTGTCGTGACAGCATGGTGACAGCAGACTTATGAAGAGGAAAAGCAAAGTGGACCTCGATAGATAGAGAAAAATCTGCTCGTCTGTCGTGTGAAAGCCATATATTTTTCCAAGCCCCGGATCAAAAGATATGTCAAGCCAAAGCTCAAGGAGAGGAAATTTCTAGAAACAAGGATGCGGCTGGAAAGTAGGAGTCTTTAGAGATTTAGTCTTTATTAGAATCTTACTTTTAATTAAAGTTGTAATCCTTGTTACCTTAGATAACTTGAGCCCAAAGCTTATATAAGGGCATAGATTTAACCTAGGAGGCATCATCCACAACCGATTACCCCATAACCGAAACCAAAAACCCCTATCGTCCACCCGTCACCGACATGTTCTAAATTCCCCCTAGGGCTACGGGTTGTTTTGTAAAGTAGTTGCAAGGGTTGCTTTGTTTTAGGATTTTTCAGTTCAATAAAATAAACTTCAAGTTCTCTTATTTTGGTTTTAACATCTCGCAAGAGCATCGGGAGAGCATTGTGAGGTTATCCATTTACTTAGCATCGGGAGAGTTAAGTATACGAAAGAAATAAGAGCGCGTTCTCTAGTTTATAGTTGAACCATCTCGTGCCTAGGGATAGGGCGAGGTTAAGTGGCTAAGGAAGAATTCATACACATCGGTGTTCATCCTTCGATTCACGCCGGGAGGTATCATCAAAGACGTGATCATCGACAGACTTGGACCTAGGGATAGGCCAAGGCAGATCTGGGATTCTTGCCAAGATTGAAGTACGGAGTTGGTGTGTCTGCTGCCGCGACAGCTAACGGACAGCCGCCGCGACAGGTGCTGTCCACGACGGAGCGACGACAGAACTGGAGATCCTAAGCAATTCAATACCTGCACTACCGAGCAATTCAATACCAGCCCATTCTCTCTATCTTGATAACTCAATTCTTTTATTTGTGTTTTTATCTTATTATTCTCGTGACAATTCTAAACTATCTATTTTACTTCGTGCAGTAAACTAAGGTGAAGTCATTAGCCCAATCCCTGTGGAGACGATATCCGATACTTCGTATCACTTTACTACTTGCGTCGTGTACACTTGCACTACAATTGCGATAGACTCTTTTACATGCAACACATGTTCAAAGGGAGAACATCGCTTCTAAGACCACCGAGGGTCAAGGTTCGAAGGGAAGGTCTTCCAACAATGCCGACAAGCCGAGGGCAAAGGCAAGGCGAGCCAGGAGTCGAGGGAAACGCTCCAGCAACACCCCTATTCCACGAAGACGCGACGAGGGCGTCGCGAGATCGGGTGGGGGAGGATGTCACGCCCCGCCTGGTCGCGACCCAGCCAACCGAGGGGCACACCCGCCAGGGTGCACCGAGCAGCACCGAGGTGTGCCACCTAGGTGCGCAGTGCGCACCCGAATAGCCCCACCTAGGTGCGCTGCGCGCGCCCAAGGTGCACCACCTAGGTGCTCACAGGCCAACTTGGATAAAATGAGGTGCTATGAGCCTTTTAAGGCCAAGGAAGACTCTAGAACGGCCTAGAGGGCCCCAAACGTCTCCACACATCTTCAAGGGGTTCCAGAAGCTTCCACAACCATCTAGGCTCACCCGGAGGAACCTAGAAGGCTCGAGACAAGTCGGGAAGACTCAAGTCATGTCCGGAAGGCTCGGGACAACTCCGGACATCTCCGAAATATTCTAGAAACCTATAGATATATGTAGAACTATAGGAGTAATCTAGAATAGTAGAGATGTATATAGATAAGTATGAAGTTCTCTAGAAATATCTAGGCATCTAAGATATTTTAGGAGGCAAGATCCTAACCGTTGGATCAAATAAATCTCCACCGTCCATTCGGGAGGTTGGAGGCTATAAATAGGCTTGCCTAGCTCATTTGTAATCCATCCAAGAGTTGTGTACTCAAACACTTGTATAGCTCTCTCTCTTGTAAGCTTCCGTTGCTTAATACAAGGTAGTTTTCTTGTAAATCCGTCTTGCTCCTTGTGTTTGCCATAGCGTTGCGACATTAAGGCTGACTAGCATCGAGCCGAGAGTGCTAGTGCCGCACGGATTTGAGCTTGAAAGAATAAGTCCGTGACAGTAAGCACATATGCTTAGGGAGGCATGCTCTAAAGAAACAACTCAATAATGCATTTTATAAAACACCTTTCACAAGGCCTTTTCAACACATAATATCAATTCTCATGCAACAATGCATATACAACAAGCATCTCATGCTTAAATAACATCAACATGTCATATTGGCTTCCAAGTGATATCATAACCATTTTTCAACACAAAACACAATCGGATACGTGGATTACAAGCGTTGTCCCATACGCTTCATACACACTACCAAACACACAAGGTGGAGTTTATCGGTACAATCACAACCCCTCAACACCCGTGATGGAGTTTAACGGTACAATCACAACCCCTCCACATCACTCATTGGTAGTTGTATAACATCACTAACGAGAACACGAGACACACAACACAAGATCCTCACATGGCATTTTAACCACCATTATGATCTTAGACATCTCGTTAGTGTACTTGGATGGAGTTTACGGTACCATTACAACCCCTCAACATCCAAGGCGACTTTATTCACGGTGCACCCAATCCTATAGCCGGCTAACTATATCCGATTCAAGTACTTTTAAACCAACACATCACTTGCCAATATACATCATTTACCATCATCAATCCACTGTTTTAAAGCATTAAACAAAGCCATTAAACCATCATGCATCACTATGCATCAAAACCACATTTATCAATGTCAAACCAAGGATCTCTTACCTTGAGCATCCTTTAACACATGGCTTTCAAAACCAGCATTAAACATGCTAAAATATGCTTTCAAAACAGAATTTAAACATGAAAATTAAACACATTGCATCCAACCATTTCATGGTTCATCAAAGAGAGAGTTTCTCCGAAAACTTACTCTTGAGCTTAGTTAAGTTGCTTAGACTTATACTAAGCTCCCAAACCTTCAAAATTGGTTTCAAAGCTGAAAACCAAACTTCACTCACCGATTCCGTTTCGCAAGCTCGTCGAAACGCCGTTTAAGCCTCCGGATCAACACCACAAGGATCCGAAGATGTCTCCCATGTTTTAAACACATCAAAGCAGAGGATTAATGCATCATCATGCATTAAAATCTTCAGCCATTACACCTAAACTCACTACTCTCACCAAAACTCACATTTCGGCTACCAAACACAACCGAAATCACATCCAAACACTTCTACAACATTACCCAGCCAAGATCTATCACTTCTAAACATTCTTAGACATCAATTAACATCCAAAAAGAACCTAATCACGTCCTTATACCTCCAGCTATAACAGAACACCAAAATCACCCCAAAAACCACAATTTTCACAAGTAAAAACTTAGGAAAATCAACCTATTCGGGATTGCATTGATTAAACCTTCATGTCACATCATTTAAACATCCAAAATACATTAAAAAGACATCTCAAAACAGAGCCCAAACATCCAATACGAATTTCTTCAAAATTAAATCCAAATCTTGAATTTTAAGCCAAAATCAAGATCACAACATTAAAACCTTTAATAAAACTCAATTTAAGGATTGAGAACTTGGGAATTTCAGTAAAGAACTGAGTATTTAGAGGAGAAGAACGTTCATACCTCTAAATGTGGATTTCTCCTTGTTTAGAGCCAAAATCCTTGAAAATTCAATAAGCAAATGAATAGGATTTGATGTAGAAATGATTAGGAATCATTTGAGGATTGAAATCTCATCATTTGGTGTGAAAATCAAAAGAAAAGCTGCTGTGGAAATGTGTTTGGCTGAGGGAATTTTGAGAGAAAATGAAATGGGAAAATTTTAGCAAAAGTTCGTTATGAAACTAAAATATGGTTTTTCCCTCTTTTCTTTTTATTAATTAAACATTAAATGAGTCATTAAAATTAAGAAAAATCTGGAGAAATCCTTCCTTGGGTAAATTATCTCCTTAAAGAGTCAAAGTTTCAATCCTTACAAAACAGTCACGAACTTTTCAAAAATTACATTTTAGTCACTAATTCGAAATGTCATATTTCCAAGCCTTATTTTGTAAAATTGATTTACCACTCTCTTATATATATTAAAAGAGGATTTTTAGATATTTTTCCATATTTTTAATGCATCCCGAACTAGGCTTTCCCTAAAACCACCTTTTATATTCGAATCGAAAATTAGACCGGTCTGGTTCAAACCCTAAACTTCCAAGCCCAAAATTTGGGTGTTACACAATATCCATGGATATACAAAGATCATTACATTTAGATCTTCAAACATTCGTTGATGCCTCCTCAAATTTCGTAGAAATAATTGTTATGCACGAGGCAAGTGAAAAATGTGTTTGGCTAAGACCATTGACCCAACATATCCAAAAGATATGTAGATTTACTTTTACAAGATATGATAAAACTTATCTTGTGTGAAGATAATGCAAGATGAATATCTCAGTTTGAAAGTGGATACATCATGGAACATATTACTCCAAAGTTTCATCCCTCACGATCTTTAGAAAAATAATATTCAAGATTGAATTATGAAGATTCAAAGATCTTCTGTGATATTTTCATGAGGGGGAGTAAATACGCGTTGCACTCTTTTTCCCTTAACCGAGGTTTTGTCCCAATGGGTTTTCTTGGTAAGGTTTTTAATGAGGCAACGTGTTATGCGTATCAAAGATGTGTGTGTACTCTTTTTCCTTCACTAAAGAATTTTTTCCCACTGTTTTTTTTTATCTTAGTAAGGTTTTAACGAGGCATATTATCTTCATAGACATCCAAGGGGGGTGTTATGAATATTTATCTATATAGATGTCTATAATGATAAGGACTTTATCAAGGAGGTTTGATTTACTTTATCATTAGAAATATTATCTTCATTAATTTGAGTTTAATGTATTATGTACTTCTTATGCCTATAAATAGATGATCTAATGAAGGCATTGTATACACTTGAGTAATGAGAATAATATAAATATCTCTCTTCCTCTCATCTCTTTGTTTTTCCATTCTTGTTCTTTATTCTTATTATTGTTCTTCTTTATTTTATTCACAACATTTACAAAAATAATTTAGAAATCAAATCACTTCAAAAGTTATAAAAAAATCCTATGTAATCACTAATATGTCTCAATAAACATGATTCAGAAAGCTTGGATTCATGTTCCAGGCCAAAAAAAAAACTAAAATCTCAACTAAAGAATATGACATCATTCATTAATTTCATTACCAAAAAGCAATAAATAAGATTTGATATAATCAATGTGTACTAAGAGGTGTGTAAAAATATTCAATACATTTATCCAATGATCCGATCAAAAATTTTTCTAGTTAATTTAATTTAGATATTCGATAAAAAATCAAATAATCAAATCAGATACGGAGCAGACAAATCTGAATTTCATATTATCCGAAAATCCGAAAAAAAGCCTTTAGCCCTAGCCCAATCTATCACGGGAAGCTTTCCTAAAGGCCCAATCGCAGCGTACACCAGTTCTCCAGCGTCCATAGCCTCACACTCAATTCGGATATTGCAGTCTGCCCTTTATCTTAGACAAGAACATAAAAGCAGAGTAAATGGAAGGTGTCATAGTCGAATTATAAGGCCAAAGCTTTAGTTTACAATATAAACATCTACTTGAAGGACCATTAACAAATAATGCAATCCACTAAATTGAAAAATTAAGCATAAAAAGAGAAAACAAAGTTTAAATATCCCCTTTAAAAATCTCCGTATTCCAAATAAATAAATTTAAAAACAAATATCCTTATTTTTAATAAATGATGCTCAGAAACCAAGTAAAAAGGTACATTTTGATCACTTCTCATCCAACAAGAACAAAAGAGAAATCTCCAAATTTCCAAGTTCAACAATTCAACAAGGGTTTTTCACAAAAATCTTCAATTAATTAAAAAAATTAGTGACTCGTTTAGCCTCTAAGTATACACAAAATATCAAACTACCATTTAAAGTATTTTTTGAGACGTTTTACCCCTGAACTAAAAATCGTGACATCTGTTGGCCCCTATTTTGTAACGTCCGTTTTAAAAAGAAGTATAGCCAATCATAGTGTGCCACATGGCACTTTTAATAAAAAAATATGGTTTGCTTTAATTGAAATGGGTAATTTGCATGTTAACTCTTTCACGTTTTATTTTCATTCAGTTTAGTCCTGAAAGTTTTTAAAATTCAATTGAATTAAAGAAACCCCTAGCATGTTTCCATCGACATGTTTCCATCTTCAACATCATATTTGCAAAAAACCCTAAATTATAAAGCTTCATCATTCCATGTTAATTGTGATATCTTCTTCCACAACATGTCTCCCCTCAACAACAATGACTTGCGGCGGATATTCAATAAGCTCAATAACAACATTGACGGCCTCGTTAGCCTCGAGGATCTCAACTAGTTACTCCAAAGGATCGGATCAGACCAGTTTAACCTCGAAGACCTGGAGCCCTTGGTAGCAAAACCATGCTTGAACTCCATTAATTCAACAGCCCATGTCTAAAAAAAGATGAGAGGTTTTATTTTGATTGCCTTGGCTTCCCATTTTTGAGCTGTATGGGTTATTCTTCTTCTTATTTCATTGGAGCTGCAGACATAATTTTGATTTTATTGCCATGAATATTAAGGATAGAGTGAATAATATTGTAAAATATATGTTTCAAAAGATGTGATCATATATATATATATATATATATATATATATATATATATATAAGAGTAGTGTGGCATCCACACTCCAACTGCACCCATTTCTCTGCCAATCCCGGGGAATCATTTTCTCTCCAACATTTAGTGCAATCACCGATGATCAGAGGAAAAGTGATGGTCATCGAAACTTACCGGTTTGTGGGCTGGAAAAGGTAATCCCGAACGAGGGGAGGGCTGTACTCGGGGGGAGCTGTTCGAGGAAGAAGAGACGAGTTTAATGAGAGTGAAAGATGCATTCGACGTGTTCGATGGAAATAAGGATGGATTCATCGATGCAGAATAGTTGAGGAATGCATTGTTGTCGTTGAGTTTCATTTACTTCTTGTGTTTAAATCAATAAACATTGGTCTAAAGTTGGAGAAGAAGATGAACAGTTTAAAAAATTTATGGGCTAGATTGAATAAATATAAAACTTGAGAGACTCATCATGCCATTTACCCATTTCTATTTAAGTCAGTCAATTTTTTGGGTCAAAAGAGCCCATGACGCGATCTAATTGGCCCGATTCTTTTTTTTTAAATGGACGTTACAAAATAAGCACTAATAGAGATCACTTAGTTCAGGGGCAAAACGTCTCAAAAAATATTTTGGGAGATTCGATATTTTGGTATACTTCAGAGGTCAAACTGACCATTAAGCCTTCAAAAAATTACAGTAACCGTAAAGTTGAGACAAGTAAAAACTAAATTAAGAACAGTTCATCTATAATCTATTTAACAACCATGAAACGAATTGAAGAAGAAATTAAATAACACACCTTTTAAGTTTAGGATACGAACGAATTCATAAGCAGTAGAATCCAGAAAATTAAGAATAATTTCTTTAACGAAAAGGAAAGAATCGAAAATAGAAAACAAGGTTAAAAAAACCTTAATATTGATGGTCAGATGAAGAAAGCTAGTAAACGAATCATTAGAGGTTTTGACCCAATCCAATGGTAATCTGTACAACAACGAAAAGTTTGTCCTGCGTGAAAATCTTAGTCGCGTGCTCCGATCGGATATTCAGATACTCGATCTGAAATTTTGAGTATCAAAAAAATTAAATATCTGATTTCTTCAGATCCAATTGTAATTTTAGTGATTCAAATTTTTGAATATCTAAAATTTTAGATCGAATCGGATTTGATATTTGAATTTGTACACCCCTAATGAGTAGGATCTATATGGATAAAACAATTATTTTAAGGGTAATATGATCTAAAATGAAATTAATTGTTTATTAATTAAGAAATATGTGAGAATGAGATTTTTTACTATTTTGGAAGAAAATGACACTGTTGGTATTTGATAATGGTACATTACAACTGAGAGGAATTTTCGTGTACCAAACATTATTGCGCCATAATCTTTTCAATAAATTATAGACAAGTTAACCTTTAAACAATATTGTTTGTAAATGTATTGTGTTGAGGTATAATGTCAAAAAATACCTTTAACATTTGAGTGAATAATTGTTTTAGCCCTTATTCTTTTTTAAGCAATCTAGCCCCCAACGTTTTATTTTGGGTCAAAATGGCCCCTCCATGAATGAAAATTGTTAGTCAACTGACAATAAACAACTTAAAATGACTTGACAGAATGACACGTTAGGAGAAAAAATATTTTATATTTTGGATAATTTTATAAAATTATTTTTTGACTAATGTGTCATTCTGTAAAGTCAACATATTTACCTATATGACACTACTATCGCGATGTGCACTGTCATGTAGGTTTGTCACGTCGTGTCAAGCCATTTACTGTTAGTTGACTAACAGTTTTCATCCGTAGATGGGCCATTTTGACCCAAATAAAACGTTGAGGGTTAAATTGCTTCAAAGAATGAATAAGGATCAAAATGACTATTTTGTCAAACGTTAAGGGCATTTTTTTTAACATTATGCCTTAAAGTAAAAAGGTAAAGTTCACTAAACCATTTCAAAAATATAAATAGTCATCAAACTTTGAGAAGTTATATAATGGAGATTAAATTTTAATTTTAATTACAAAATGGACATTAAACTATTAACTGTTGTTAAACGGTTGATGTGACCGTTACAAAATTTGAACAATAACATATTTAATCATCCACATTTAAACTGTAACGACCTAACTTTTGGGTTAGTGAATCGGGTCTCAGGCCCGGGTTATGGGCCTTTATTTTGGAAGTCTATGTCAATGATATTTAAGTTTGGGCCCATTATTTTGGGGGAGAAGGTTTTTGAATTTTAAATGGGCAATCTTCACCAGTGGTCCCTTTTGTTTAGTGTGTGTTCTATTTTGGTCACCAGAATTCAAAAAAGATTATTCTGGTCACTTACGTTTAGAATCGTTTTTATTTTGGTCCCTTGGCCGTTAGTCTCCGTCACTTAAAGAAATTAGTTTCTAATTTAACCCTCAAACTTTCAAACTTTTATTTTTCACCATCTTCCCAAAAAATATCAGTTATTTCATGGAAGAGTGAGGGGATGCTACAAGTTCCAGCTTGGTTCTTCAAATTTAGGCCTTGCTTTTTTCGAGAACAAGATTTGGTTTCATCTGAATTTACATTAACAGCTCCTAAAATATCAGTTATTTCATGGAAGAGTGAGGGGATGCTACAAGTTTCAGCCTGGTTCTTCAAGTTTGCTTACTGAGCTTTCTTCGTTTGTTTGGTTGATTTTGAGAGTGTTGAAAAATGACGAGCGAGAGGCATATGTCTCGAAAAACAGAGGCGAATCCCAGATTGTGAATGATAGTGATGGAATCTGACTAAGTACCTCATATTCAAGCAAATCTTTTGATCTCCACTGCACTACCTTTGGGACCGATGTTCAATTTCCTCAGAAAAATTGAACAAGTTAAACTTCTTAAAAAAGATCAAATTTTATCATTAGTTCTTGTACTATATATAAGTTATGGATTTAGTTCAAACACTCCAACTTGTTCAAATTTAGTCCCTTCTTTGAGGTTTTAGTTTTATAAGTTTGGGGAAGATGGTGAAAAATAAAATTTTAAAAGTTTTGGGGTTAAATTAGAAACTAATTTTTTAAAGTAACAGAGACTAACGACCAAGGGACCAAAATAGAAACGGTTCTAAACATAAGTGACCAGAATAATCTTTTTTGAATTTTGGTGACCAAAATAGAACACACCCTAAACGAAAGGGACCACTGGTGAAGATTACCCATTTTAAAATAGGTGTGGGTGGTTGAAACAAGAAAAGAAGATATTATGAGGAGTGATATAGAAAAAAAGTGAAAAGTGGATTGTGTGAGAGAGAGAAGAGGAAATGAGAGAAAAATTAAGGGATGAGTTTTGAAACTCCAATCTTCCGTGATTCGGTTGCCCGTTGTCGAACTCTCCACCCCTGTTGTGTTCATCTAGTTGAGACGAGTTTGCCGGTACTAGCAGTGTCGCCATCGAAGGGGGTGAGAGAAAAGAGGTTTCAGGTTTTCTATTTAGAGAGGTTAGAGTGGCCAGAACGCAAAACTGAGACCACCTTCATGTTCACCGACGTCGAGAGAGTCGGGAAGGACCATTATTGTCATCGTTCTTTCGCCGAAAGCTGCCACACGCGTTGCCGCCTACGCGTGGGCGACGTCCAGTCGAGCAGGGCTTTTAACGCCTCAATTTTGGGCCTAGGTGTTAGCCGGGTTTGGATAGGCGGTTCGGTTCGATCCTGTTTAGCGGTCTAGTCTAGTTTCAGGAAATAATTAAATTAAAAGATTTTTGGTCGGATAAAAATATGGGAAAAATTTCTAAAATCATATTTATATATATGATTCATTTGGTAAAGGTAATTTGAAGAAAACAATTTTTAAAATCGGACATTTTGGTTTAGTGACCAAAATGTAAAAATGGTAAAGTTTGATTTAATGGCAAAAACGTAAAAGGATAAAAAAGATGGAGGGAAGTTAAAACGGTTTTCATTTTTCTCAAAAATTTTCTTTTGACGATAGTTTTCTTCTCTCATTTTTCTCTCAAATTCCCTTCATCCAAACAACAAAATTTTCAAGGTAAACTCTAAATTTGATTTGAATATTTCTGTTGACCCTTCATTAAATCTCTTGTTTTCTCTTTGGTTTTCTTTTGGTTTCTTTTCAAAAATGGAGGAAGAGCTCATCATTAGAGGCTGGTTCGTTCTTCTTCTTTAACGACATGTTCTTTACTGAAATTCCCAAGTATTTAGTCTTTTACATGTTGTTTTTAATGGATTTTTGTATATTAATTGATGAAATCATGTTTAATTGAGGTTTCTTGAAGATTTATGGTGGATATTTGGATTTGATGTTAATTTCTGAGTTAATGATTGATTATTAACATGTTGTTATGGGTTAATAATGTTAATTTGATGGATTTTGTTAAGAAATCCCGAAACTAGTTAGATTGCTAGAAGTTAGTGATGAAATCTTGAGTTTAGGGGGTTGTTGTTTCTTGGTAGCTGGAGGTTTATAGAGATTGGGGAATTTTTTTAGGGTGTAAATGGATGAGGATTGATGGTTGATTTTTCTGGGTAATGATTGGGAACGGTTTAGAGTGGTTTTACTGATGTTTTTGGGTTGTATCGGTTGTTAATTTCTTGGCGAATGTTGGAGTTGCGTGGGGGTTTGTGTTGCTGGAGGTTTTGATACAAGAGTATGTATTAATCCTCTGTTTTTATTTTGTTAGAAGCAGGGCAAGATGTTTCTTGATCGTTAGAAGGCGTATTTGGAGTTTCAAAAGCTTGGAATAGCTTTGGCAAGCGAGGCGAAGTTGTATCGGTGTGTGGATGTGGTTTGAACGTTTTCATAAGCTTGGAAACAAGGTTTTGCGAGGTTAGTGTAAGCTTGAAATGCTTAGCTAATCTAGGAAGTAAGTATGGTTACCAAAGCTCTCGGTTTTTCAGTTTAAAGTGTATGTGGATTATCATGCTCATGTTTTGGATTTATATTTGTTACTCACTGTTATGCATGTTTTATAAGCATGGTTTTGCTGATTTATATCCCATGAAATGATTTGATTATGTTTCAAGAGGTTATATTCTTGATGAGATATTATGCTATATTTGAGCATGTTTTGAGATGGGATATGCGATGATTTTATTGATGCATTGAAAGAAGTGAGTTAACATGGATTTAAATGACTTAGTGATGAGATTTCTTCTATCGGATATGTTGGTCGACCAATAGTATGTAAAGTGCACTATAATATATAAAATTCGCGTGTGTGATAAATTCTTCGTTTATACAATAGGGGTAGATTCTATTGTGTTGCAATTCATAGGGGTAGATTCTATCACCAACGGGCAATGCGGGTAGTGGCATCCCGGCCAAAGTGAGATTATGGTGAGGGTTGATTTCACCATGTGACTTGATAGGGGTTGATTCTATCAAGGGCTTGGGGGGGTTGATTCTGTCAAGTGTGTCAGTATATCCAATCATTATTGGATGGGGGTAGATTCCATCCGGTTCACTTGAAATGCCAATATATGAATTGAACATGTATCATGGTTTTTGAAATTATTTTGTATAAATACTTTTATACACAATGATTATCCTTTATGAGATTTAAGTATGTGAAGCTTTGGTTTGGATGCAGTGAGATATGCATGAGAAAATGATACACGTGCTTTATAAATGACGTTTTAAATGTGGTTTTAAACGCATGAGGAAGTTGAGCATGATGTGGTTATGTTTTAAAGGAAACATTATCTTGAAAAACTGTATTGTTGTTGTTTAAATTGAGGTTTCCTTCACTAAGAAAATATGCTTATGCTCTCCTTTCCAACAATGCAGATTAGTGAGCTTATTGGCAGCAAAATAGCAAGGGAATTCACCCAAGACATCACTCGATTTACAAGTATGGGTTTTGACACTTTTAATAAGGTAGAAAATTCAATGGGGGAGGGTACCTTGATATTTGGGATGGGATTTTTGAAACTCCCTGGTTTGGCAAGTGTTTTTTTCCTTTTAAGACTTGCAATAGGCCTTTATGTGTTGATATGCTTTGTTTTGTGGATTTTGATACTATATGTGGATTGCTTCTAGGTTGAATGCCTTTAGAGTAATCATGTTTTGCAATTCTTGATGCTATATGCCTTTGATGATGCCTATGTGTTGGATAAATATGTGGTTGATGTTTATCTATGATTGCATGATGATTGGTGGCCATATGGTGTGATTTAAGGTGCTTAAATGTTGCTGTTTTAGTGTAGATCTAGTAAGCGTTTCGAAATAGTAGCAACTATTTCGATACATCTTGCATTTTTGGTCTTAATGTTTCGGAACACTACTAGACCGTTTCGAGACCTTTAGTTATATTTTGCACCCGTATCAAAACGACCCCGAGTTTTGATACGGCCATGTGTTGTCTGAATGCCGGGGAGATCAATTTGGGGAGTTGGTTCCGAAACAGGTAAGGGCCATTTCGAGACCAAATGCTACTGGAATGCATGGTTTCGAAACAGAGGGTGTCTGTTTCGAAATGGGGTCGTTAAGTTAGTTAAAATGGCATAATCTGTCAGTTTTGAATGTTTACATTTTAGTCCCTATTTGTGTGATTTGCAATTATGGATGATTGAATGATCGTATGATGCTGATATTTCACATGCAAGCATGTAATGAACCTAATTAAAGGTTGGTAACAATAATTTGTGATTTGACCTTATATCGGATTGTTGAAATGAATGGACAGTTGATGTTCGGTTTAATTGATAATATACTCATTGCGCGAGTAAACAATATAGGATATAATTATACATCTAGACAAGTTAAAAGAAAAAAGGGTTGCTAATCGAGGTTGAATTTAACGAGTTGACTTCAGTTTCCCCCGTATAATTCTCTTATTTCGGGTCAAACATCTAGATTGGGCTAAGGAAGTTACATTTGTTGGTATCAGAGCCAAGTTACGAAAGATTGGGATGTATGTTGAATGTTGAATTATGATTGATGACATGTTGTATTCGATGCGATGCACGGTGAATGATTGTATCATGATTTGATTGATAGTCTGTGGTGTGTGATGATTATGTGATGAATTGATATATGTGACTGCGGTACCCATTACTAATACTACCGGTAAAGAAAAGAGTTTTGTTTTAAAAGGCAAAATGAGTGACTTGGGTTCTTGCTATGTGTGAGCCTAACTATTTTTTCTATTGTATTTGCATGGTAGAACTATTTATCATATCATGGGACCGAGACGAGAGCTGAGAGGCAATGTCCGGAATGTAGTTGAGAACGAGGTAGAGGTGGATGCTGAGAATTTGCCTTCTCCTCCTCTTGGTGGAGGTGGAGCTGAGACAGGAGCTGGCGCTGGAGGTGGTGAACCTCATGTAGCGCAAGGGCCAGCTTCTTCTAACATGACACCTCTAATTCAGGCTATTGTCGGAGCCTTTCAGACAACAATGGCAGCCATGTATGCGACTGCACCTATAACACCCCGGTTTTGGGCCTAGGTGTTTTGCGAGTCGGGTTGGGCGGGTGGAACTGGTAATCGGTTGTTCGAATCATTAATGGGTGGTTTAGGGAAAACAAGGTTCAGGATGTGATAAAAATATGATAAAAATTCCTAAAATCTTCTAAAATGATATTTAAGAGGTTGGTTAAATCAATTTTGCAAAACAAGTTTTTGAAAGTATACATTTTTGGCAGTGACCAAAATGTAAAGTTTTAAAGTTGAGGAAAAGTGTGTTTTTCAAAAAGAGTCAAGATCTTAGAATGTTTAGGGAGCTAATTGGCAATTAAGCCTTTTCTCTAATTTGGCATGTGTTTTAAATGGTTTAATAAATATTAAAATGGCATTAATTAAATTAATCAATGAATTAATTATTTTGGTTAAAAGATTTTGACGATCATTTTCATTCTCTTGTTCTCACTTCAGCCGAACACTTTCCATTTTCTCTCGAGTTCTAGATTTTCTTCACTCTCAAATTCTCTCTTGATTTCCAACTTTATCTTTGTGATTTCTTTTAAAATTCTTCAAGATTCTTGAAAGCTAAACTTGCCAAACTAGAAGAGAAGCAATGATTGGAGGTAAAATTCATGTTAAACGTCTAATCAAGATTCTTTAATGAAATTTCAACGATATTTGGCTCTTTATTCGTGTTTTTAATTGAGGTTTTGAATTTATTTAATAAAATGGTGAAATCTTGTTAGAAAAGATGGTTTTAATGTGATTTTCGGAGGATACTTGATTTGATCCATTTGAGATGGTTTCTAAATGAGTTTTGAAAGGTTTATTATGTTGAAATAGAGTCTTAATCATGTTAATCCAGAAATCCTTGAGATCCTTGGTCTTTAAGGTGTTTATAGTTGGGGTTTTGGGGTGTAATGTGGAATCCGAGTTGCTGGGGGTATAAGGATGGTTTTAGGTTGCTTTTTTATGTTGATGGATGCTTAAAATGTGTTGGATGTGTTGGTAGATGGCTGGGCTGAGTTTAAGGATCAATCGATTGAGTTTTCAGTTGTTTTGATTGGGTAAATTGGTGCTTTAGAGCAGGACTACGGGTTTTTTTTTGTGTGCTGATGTTTGAATGCATTATGATGCATTGAATCTCTATTTTAATGTGTTGAAAACAAGGGATAGTGTTTCAGAAGTGAACAAAGTGATTTTGGAGGCTTCAGACGTTTCATTTGTGCGTCGGCTAGTGTGGTTTCGCAAGTCGGTGAGTGGAACTTGGTTTTCCAGCACAAAAACGTTTTAGAAAAGGTTTTGGGAACTTAGTAAGAGCTTAATACGCTTTAATAAGTTTGGAATTAAGTAAAGTGAATTTCTCTCCCAGATTGTGCTAGTTTGAGCCTTTGGTTGCACTTGATTTTAATTGCATTTACCTATTGTTTTAAAGCATGTTCTTGAGTATATAAATGTGTTTGAAGATGCCATGTGGTTTAAGGATGCACTAGGTAATTGATCCTTGTATGCATGTGTTGATGTATGAGTTTTGAAGCATGGTTTAATGCTTGAGTGAAGGTTTATCATGATTGCTTTGTAAAAACAGTGAGATATGCATGAAATGTGGATTATATTGGCAAGTGATGTTAAATAAAGTGTTTTGTAAATGAAATCGGATATAGTTAGCCGACTATAGGATTGAGTGCATTATAAACAAGTCGCCTTGGATGTTGAGGGGTTGTGATTGTACCAAAAACTCCATCCAAGTACCCTAACGATTGAGGATTGTTTAAGGTTGCAATGGTTGAGGGTAGCTCCCGGGTGCGAACCTTGTGTGCATCCTGTCTCTCGTTAGTGGGCTATACATCTACTGATGAGTGGTGTTGAGGGGTTGTAATTGTACCGAATACTCCACCAAGGGTGTCACAACGATGGAGGGTTGCTCTTGTGTGTGGGCCTTGAGATACCAGTAGAGTGTATGAAGGGTTTGGGGACAACCCTTGGTAATCCGTGTATCCGATATGTTTTTGAGAATGTTGTTAATCACTTGTGAGCCAATATAATGGAATGAGATGTTATGAAAAATGTTGTTGATGCATATTACGAAAAATGCATGTTTTATTTTAAGCTTAACATAATGGAGTTTATGCTTGGAAGGCTTGATATTTGTGTAGTAATGGTTTAATTGCTGGAAAATATGTGGTTTATGTTGCATGTTGATTAGCATGCTGATTTTGATGATAAAGTGCATGGTTTTTCAAATGAGGCATGATGGCTTTGAAAAGAGTGAAAAATGGTTTTGTGCATTGATGATGTTTTTGGTTTTGAGCAATCCTCACTAAGCTTGTATGCTTATCATCTCTTTGTTCATCAATACAGATAATTAGGCGTTTAGAGGCAACAACAACAAGGAACCTTTCCAAGAGACTTCTTTAAAAGTATATTGAGGTTTTGAACTAGTGTAATAAAGGCAATGGGGGTGTCCAATGCTATGAATGTTGGTTGTTTGGTATTTTTCTAGTTTGGTGCAAGTTTGATATGCGTATTTGGTTATGTAAATGGCCTTTAAGTTTTGGATTATGTTTGGAATTGAGATTTGATCTTTTGGTGCTTATTTCTCTTAGGAAGCATGCCTTTACTTCTCTTTGATATTGGTGATGATGCTTCGATGATATCCTTGTCATGTACTCTTGATCGTTGATGTGTATTTGAGTTGCAAGCATGTTTAGTCATGTGTCAGATTAGTTTTGAATGATTAAAATCGAGTTAAACCAGCAAATTAAAGCATTTCAGGCCTGAGTGTTTCGAAACGTTCTCGATCGTTTTGAAACGGGGACTTGAAAATGCTTTGGGGTTTTAAAATGGTGAGGCCTATTTCTGTAACACCCCAAAAACCGGTCTAGTCGGAATTGAATTCCGATGATTGGAGTATTGGTATTAAAATATTGAAATATTGAATCCTTGCTATAGATTATATTTTTATAGGTCCTTAATTAAACCAAGTCTTTAGTTAAAATTGCCTTTAAAATGCCTTAAGATGATGTTTAGAGCTAGGCGTTTCGATAAAGTCAGACTCATACCGAAACAGCCTAGGTAAGGCGTCTCGAAACGGTTAAAGGGTGTTTCGATACGGTATAACTGTAATAACTAACTTTTGAACTTTTGCTCAACTGTTTCGAGACGGTTTCACTCGTTTCGAAACGGGTCCCCTGTTTTGAATATGTTTGAAGGTTTAATTGAAAAGAAATGATGAGTTGATGACTCACCAACTTGCTTATCACCTTCTCTCAAGTGAATGATCAGAAAAGATGACTTATAGTCATCTATATGTATAATTTGGAAAGGATAAAGAAAAGATAAATAATATTACTAAATAACTTACCTTAAATTGATGGAAACCTTTCTATTGGCTATTTTGGAGGTGGGTAATGATTAAAATGATAATTCCCTTAAAATGAATTGGAGAAAAGAGAGCTCTCATCTTTGTATTGTTTCACCGAGAACCATTTCCATCCTTTAGCTTTGAAAGAACAAGCATACACCTCCATTGTCATCTTCTCCATCAAGCTCAAGCACACACCTCTTCATTTGTGAACCTTAAGCTTAGGCTTTCCTTGATTTAAGAACACCAAGTCATAGCTATTGATTGGGTAAGTGGAAGCCCTAAGTCAATCATCAATTCTCTTAATTATTTGATGATCAATTTCAAGCTTAAAGATAAGCTTTGTTTGTAGCTAATAGCTATTCAAGTATCGATATAGTCATATTGATTTTGATGAACCCTTGTTGCTTTTCCTAGCTCGAGAAGTGGAAAAGATTTATCTATCGCCTCCATCAAAAGCTAGGGATAAGGGTATCGCCATCCGAGAGCCTTAGAAGCTTCGGATTATTGAGGTCAGTGTAGTCGGAGTCTCGAGAGTGGCTAGGTGCTATCTCGAATCATTGTTTGTTGATTTACTAACCATTGATTTTAAGGGATTTGCATGAAGCATTATTGTAAGCCATGTTGGTAAGTTTTGGTAAGTATTGCATCGATTCATTGCCCAAAGCATTTCTATAATTGTCATGGAAATCATTGAAACATTGACATGTAGAATCATTGACATGAATTTATTGCTATTGCTTATTGCTATGACTAAATGATTATGGAAATATTGTCAATGAATCATGGATATTTAACTATTGATTATTGGACCTTGGATTCGAAGTATTGGATACAATTGGCATGCCATAGAATTCATGAGCTCATTGGTATGGGTGGACTGCAGTCCTAGGGCTACAACCTATATTGATTTGGCGAGGCAGAGAGCTGTATTGAATATTGGTCTTATTGGCGATGTCGGCGGAATGACCATTTATTGATTTGGTGAGGAGGTGGAATTCGTGTATCCATATACCCTGAATCGATCCAAGGGAACTATTGATTAATGATATTGTTTGCCATGAAATCATGATATTTCCATTGATGATAAGATACGATGTTCTTATTATGAATAAGGAGCATGCTATGATATTGCATAATTAATATTATGATTATCATTGAAGAATGTTATATGGTATTCATGTCATTCGTTGTAATTGTGACTACTCACTTGGAAAAGTGTGCCTAACGTATTCCATTGCATCCATTTTAGGTTAGTCAAGTTTTCGGATCGAGATCGGAGGAGTTGAAGCATTGCACAAGTCACAATCAAGCTCTAAGTAATGTATATTGACCCTTTGAAACTCCAAGTTGGTGGCAAGTTCTATGTATAAGTTTATTAAGTCTCTTTTGATGTGCTTAAGTTATGGTTAATTGTTATATGTGTGATATGTTTAAGACGAGTCTTCTATGTAGTGAGAATTGGCCTCAAATGCATGTTTTGGCACTAAAATGTAAAAACCGAGTAAATGGATTCACATGGCTCTAAAATTTGACATGCTAGTAGAATTTATGGTTAAAATGTTGTGTGTGAAGTTTCACTACATTTGGACACTGTTCGATAAGGTAAAATGAATAAAAAACAGAATAATTTGCCATTACAGTTCAGGCCGTATCGAAAAGGGTGATGGGGTTTCGATATGGGTAAGTATAATTGAATTCAGGGAACAAGTCATATTGAAACAGTCTAGGGTCGTTCTGAAACATTTTGCTACTAGAATCCATCGTTTCGATACGAGTTCATAGCGCATCAAAACGAGTCAAATTCAAATTCAAAGAGAGTCAACCCGTACTGATACGGGGTTTACCTGTATCAATATTGTATGAAGATAAAAGTCAACAAGGTTGACCATTGTCCAACCGTATCAAAACAGCCTTGAGCGTTTCGATACATGGTTAGTTAAAGTGGTTATAAAGCTTAAACAGAAGTTTGCATTGTTTACAATTTAGTCTCTAAGCTTAGGATGATTAAATTGGATAAGTAAATGATCATCATTTTGCTTGAAAATTTACAGACCTACTAATGTTGTACTGAATTTCATTGTAGTATGATCCATTGTATCGAAGGACCTTTAATTTGTTAATTTTATAGATTAGTCCCTAAAACATGTAAAAGTTGTGAATTGGTCCTAAATGGTTAATTGAGGTCTTCTTATGAATGAATTGGACTAAAATTTACATTGGTAATGTTTTGTTTGTGTAAATAATCATTATGTGTTGATAATAAGTTTAGATTTTATCGCACTGATCACCACACTGTTCACCGGTAACACGCTCCGACCCGGTTCTCGAGCAGGCCTGGACTAAACCTATGCATGTTTGTATTGTTTGTTATGTTACTTTGCCACCTAGGAGTTATTCTGTTGAGTATTGTGACTTGTCAACTAATCTGATCTCTTTATAATATAGATATGTCTCAAACTAACGAAGCTCATGATAATGAGTTCGCTTTTAACTCCTCTACTCATGGCGAGGAGGTACGAGGAGGAAATCCTTTGAATCCACAGAACCCTCATGTTCAGTGTGTGTGGAGCCTGAAGCACCTACGGCTCATACAGAGTGTTATCAGAACATGGCTGACATGTTCAAGCAATTCATGAATGTGATAAGAACTAATCAAGTTGTGCAACCTACAACCTCCTCGAGTCCCTATTGATAAGTTATCTCAATATTGAGCCTACACCTTCGTTGGCCAGGATGATGACAATCCTGAAATTACCGACTATTGGTTAGACAATACTTTAAGAATCTTGAATAAGCAGTTACGGTGCTCGGATGAACATAAGCTTGAATGCGCCCTTGCATTTCTTGCTGATGAAGCTCTACAATGGTGGGAGACTACCATTCTTACCGTTTCCGAGGATACCATGAATTGGGAATTCTTCCTTAAAGAGTTTCGTAAGAAGTACATAAGTGAATTCTATCTTGCCGAAAGGCGAAGCATCTTCCTTCATCTTAAACAAGGTGGACGATCGATCGAACAGTACATCCACGACTTTTTTAAGTACTGTAGATATGGCTCTGAATTTATCAAGAAAGAGGAAGAAAAGTGTCGGATGTTCATTGCTGGACTCAAGGATGAGTTACGTCCTATGTTCAGAGCATTGTGCATCACTAATTTCCAAGATCTTGTGAATATAGTTAAAGCTACGGAAGGAGCACAAAGAACTCAGAAATATAGTGGATCCAATATGTCTGAAAAGAGAAATCGATATGAGTCTCAATTCTCTAGATCTTCCAAGAAAGGGAAACATCATGGCTCGGAGTCGAATGTGTATTCACAACCTTCCCTGTTCGAGTATTTTGCTAAACCTCAAGTTATATCTCGTTCCCCTTCAGGCGTCAATCCCATTGAAAGAGTTGTTGGATCTAGACAAGAATTTCAAAGTGTAATTTTTGTCAACGTCGACACGAAGGGCAATCCTGTAAGAAATCTGGTGCTAGTTTCTTTTGCGGAGAGTTGGGTCACCTCATTCGAGAATGCCCGAAGTACCCTAACAAGCATGTTTCTATAACGACCAATTCGTCCCCTGCTCAATCTTTTCGAGGCAAGGGAGCATGGCAAGGATCCTTTAGAAAATCTGGAGGTTCATCTAAAGCATCGTACCGACCTGAATCTAAAGCTTCTGCACAGACGTATCGCATAAGAGGTAAAGAACATGTAGATGATCATGACATCATTCCAAGTAAAAATTCGAGGACAAATTTTTCTTAAGGGGGGGGGGGGAGTTGTAACACCCCGAAAACAAGTCTATTCAGAATTGAATTTTGATGATCAGAGTATTGATATTAAAATATTGAAATATTGAATCCTTGCTATAGATTATATTGTTATAGGACCTTAATTAAACCAAGTCTTCAGTTAAGATTGCCTTTAAAATGCCTTAAGATGATGTTTTGAGCTAGGCATTTCGATACAGTCAGACCCATACCGAAATGGCCTAGGTAAGGCGTTTCGAAATGGTTAAGGGGTTTTCTGATACGATATTACTGCAATAACTAGCTTTTGGACTTTTGTTCAACCGTTTCGATACGGTTTCACTCGTTTCGAAACGAGTCCCCTATTTTGAATATGTTTGAAGGTTTAATTCAAAATGAAATGATGAGGTGATCACTCACAAGCTTGCTTATCACCTTCTTTCACGTGAATGATCAGAAAAGATGACTTATAGTCATCTATATGTCTAATTTGGGAAAGGATTAAGAAAAGATAAATAATATTATTAAATTGCTTACCTTAGATTGAAAGAAACCTTTCTATTGGCTATTTGGGAGGTGGGTAATGATTAAAGTGATAATTCCCTTAAAATGAATTGGATAAAAGAGAGCTCTCATCTTTGTATTGTTTCACCGAGAATAATTTCCATCCTTTAGCTTTGAAAGAACAAGCATACACCTCAATTGTCATCATCTCCATCAAGCTCAAGCACACACCTCTTCATTTGTGAACCGTAAGCTTAGGTTTTCCTTGATTTAAGAACACCAAGTTATAGCTATCGATTGGGTAAGTGGAATCCCTAAGTCAATCATCAATTCTCTTAATTATTTGATGATCAATTTCAAGCTTAAAGATAAGCTTTGTTTGTAGCTAATGGCTATTCAAGTATCGATATTGTCATATTGATTCTGATGACCCCTTATTGCTTTTCCTAGCTCAAGAAGTGGAAAAGATTAATCCGTTGCCTCCATCAAAAGCTAGGGATAAGGGTATCGCCATCCGAGAGCCTTAGAAGCTTCGGTTTATCGAGAGGAGTGTAGTCGGAGTCTCGAGAGTGGCTAGGTCCTATCTCGAATCATTGTTTATTGGTTTAGTAACCATTTATTTTAAGGGATTTACATGAAGCATTATTGTAAGCCATGTTGGTATGATTTGGTAAGTATTGCATCGATTCATTGCCCAAAGCATTGCTATCATTGTCATGGAAATCATTGAAGCATTGACATGTAGAATCATTGACATGAATTTATTGCTATGACTAAATGATTATGGAAATATTGTCAATGAATCATGGATATTGAACTATTGATTATTGGACCTTGGATTCGAAGTATTGGATACAATTGGCATGCCATAGAATTCATGAGCTCATTGGTACAGGTGGACTGCTTTCCTAGGGCTACGACCTATATTGATTTGGCGAGGTAGAGGGATGTATTGAGTATTGGTCTTATTGGCGATGTCGGGGGGATAACCATTTATTGATTTGGCGAGGAGGTGGAATTCTTGTATCCATATACCATGAATCTATGCAAGGGAACTATTGATTAATGATATTGTTTGCCATGAAATCATGATATTGTCATTCATTGTAATTGTGACTATTTAACTAGGCAAAGCATTCCTAACGCATTCCATTGCATCCATTTCAGGTTAGTCAAGTTGTAGGACCGAGATCGGAGGAGTTGAAGCGTTGCACAAGTCATAATCAAGCTCTAAGTAATGGATGCAATGGAATTCGTTAGGAATATTAATTATGCAATAGCATAACATGTTTTGGCAAGGTCTATGTATAAGTCTATTAAGTCTCTTTTGATGTGCCTAAGTTATGGTTAAGTGTTATATGTGTGATATGTTTAAGATGAGTCTTCTATATAGTGAGAATTGGCCTCAAATGCATGTTTTGGCACTAAAAGGTAAAACCCGAGTAAATTGATTCATATGGTTCTAAAATTTGACATGCTAGTAGAATTTATGGTTATAATGTTGTGTGTGAAGTTTCAGTGCATTTAGATACTATTTGATAAGGTAAAATGAATAAAAACCAACAAGAATCTGTCATTATAGGTCAGTCCGTATCGAAACGAGTGATGGCATTTTGATACGGGTAAGCATAATTGAACTCATGAAACAAGGCCTATCGAAATAGTCTAGGGTCGTTCCGAAACATTTTGCTACTGGAATCCATCATTTCGATATGGGTTCATAGCGTATCGAATAGAGTCAAAGTCAAAGAGAGTCAACCTGTACCGATACGGGGCTTACCTGTATCGATACGGTATGAAGATAAAAGTTAACAAGGTTGAATGTAACGCCATGGTTTTGGGCCTAGATGTTTTGGACATCGGATCGGACCGTTTGAATGTAACGATTGAGGTTAAGATCACAACGGTGAAAGGTTAGTCCTGTGTGTGAGTCTTGTGTATGTGTCCCATACTCTCGTTAGTGGAATTATACAACTACTGATGAGTGATGTTGAGGGGTTGTGATTGTGCCATTATTCTCCATCACGGGTGTTGAGGAATTGTGATTGTGCCATTTGTCTCCACCTTGTGTAGTCCGATTGTTTGTATGATGCGTTAGGGACAACACTTGTAATCCGTGTATCCGATTGTTTCTTGTGTTGAAATGATTTGTGGACTATCACTTGAAAGCCAATATAATGTAAATGAGTAAAGTGAAGCATGAGACGCTTGTAAATGATGCAAGGGTGCATGGGATATATGTGTATGATGCAAGAATGCATGTGATGCTTGTTAAAGCATGAGCAAAGGTCTATTTGCTGTTGTAAATTGATGCATATGTGCATGAGGCTTTAAAAGTGCATTGAAGTCTTGAGAAGACTTGTTTTATAAATGACATGTGATGTAAAGTGTTGATTTTGCAAATCATGAGACATGAGTTGATGAATGTGTTTAGCGATCCTCACTAAGCTTATTGCTTACGCTCTTTTGTTTCATCAATGCAGAAAATTGAACCTTTGAAGGCAGCCCAAAAGCAAGAGGAATCCCAAGCTTTGTTAAAAAGATGTATGTGGTTCATCTTTAGTGTAATAAGAGGAAATGAGTGGGATTTATACTTTGGAATGTTTGAGAATGTTTCCCTTACTTTCAGCATGTTTGTTTGCCTATACTTGAGTTGTAAATGGCCTTTGGAGTTTGGATTTTGGTTTATTTGGTGTTTTGCCTTGTTATGGTTTTGGTGAACAAGGGAGCATGCCTTTAATACCTTTGCTTATGTGTTGGTTGCCATATTTGAGCTATAGTCTCTGTGTGATGATTGTTGATATGTATTCGATGTATGCATGTTGTAGCATGTCTCGGGGTTGATTCGAATGTGAAAAAGCATGAAAAACCAGCAATTTCTGCTGTCACAAGGTAGGGTGTATCGAAACACGCTTAACTGTTCCGAAACGGGGGTTTGTAATGGCCATAGCGTTTCGGTACGGTTGAAGGTGTTTCGGAACACTTTGGCTTCTTGAGAGGCCTGTTTCGATACTTGTCTCAGAACACACCCAAGTATCGAAACGGTCAACACCGTTTCGATACGGGCGTTTCGGTACGAAGGTGGGTGTTTCGAAACAGGTGACCGTTGGACGATGATTTGAATTGTTTTAAGTTTTCATGTTTTACATTTTAGTCTTGAATGTTGTGAATGCAATTGCTAGATCTTGGAATGTCCTTTTAAGCTAAATTTGACAGAGAGGCATGTAATATGACTAATTGTATATTGGTAATCTTAAATTCTGCAAAGTCTTTATATTTTCTAAAAATTACATTTTGGTCCCTAAAATGTGTAATTCATGCAATTAAGTCCTTATATGCTTTCCGATCGCTGCGTCCTTCTCTCCTTTGATTCTCGTGTAATCACATAGGTTTAATGTGCATCTAGAGAAGATAAAAAGAAAAAAAGGGTTGTTAATCAAGGTTGACTTTCGGGTTGAATTTGGTTTTCCCCGTGTAATCTTCATAGTTCGGGTCAAACGTTTAGGCCGGGCTAAGGGGGTTACATTTGTTGGTATCAGAGCGTGATTTTGAAAGAATTAGAAATGTTGGTATGCGTAAGTAATTTAAGTTGAAGTATGATGTTTGAAAAGCATGCTAGTGTTTGAATTTTGAATCTTATACCATGTTGATTGGTGTGAATTGCATATTGGATAAATATGATGGTATAATGATGATGTTATGTGGATGTGTGCTGATTTGGATTGATGGAAAGTATGTGAGCATGATGTTTCTTGTATGCTATGCTCTGTGAGGAAATCGGGTGCCCATTGCCTTATTACACTAACAAAATGTTTTATAAAATTGGATTCTTGCTTGCAGCTGGCCTAAATGATTTGATTTGTTTTCGTTGTTGTGTTTGTTTAAAATAGCACATGGGACCTAAAAGGGAATTGAGGTCCAATACGATAGTGCCTGCAGCTGAGCAGGAAAACCAGGCTGAACAGAGGGCTAATGTCCCTCATAGTGGAGATCTACCTCCTCCGCCACCACCAGGAGGTGGGGAGCAGGTGCAACAAGGACAAGCTGGTCCTGGTTTGGGTAATTTGGCGCCCCTAGTTAAGGCGATTACCGGAGCGTTTCAGGCTGCTATTTCCGGAGCGCAAGTGCAGGCCCCTTCAGCTGGGCAGGTGGGTCTACCTTTGGAGAGGTCGAGAAGCTTGGGAGCGGTAGAGTTCTATGGTATGGCACTTGAGGCGTCTGAGGCCTGGCTAGCCAGTACGATCCGTATCATGGATCAAATGGGTTGTAGTGATGAGCGCAAGCTTGGATGTGCAGTTTCCTTGCTGCAAGGTGATGCTTACAGCTGGTGGACGACTACCACAGCTGGTATAGAACCCAATGAAGTTGATTGGGAGTTATTCAGGGGTGCCTTCCGGAGAAAGAATCTAGGTGTGAGATACTTGGATGAGAAGAAACGAGAGTTTATGTCTCTCGTTCAGGGTAATCTATCGGTTGCTGAGTACGAGGTCCAGTTCGTACGATTGAGCCAGTATGCTCCTGAGTTGGTACCCAGTGAGAGGCATTGGTGTGACCGCTTCTGGTACGGTTTGGTACAAGAAGTTAAGACGTACATGCTGGCTGCTGACTATACAAATTTTGATGTGCTTGTACGTCGAACAAAGGACATCGAGCAGAACTTGAGCTTGTCTTCTAGAGGTGTTGATTCTAGCTCAAGAAAGAGATATGCCAAGTATAGTTCTAGTGGTGGACGGAACAAGAGAGGCCGTGACAGAAGACATCAGCCTAAGGGAAGGCATGGTGTTCCGGGTCGAGGTGGACAGGCTCAGGGAGGTCGTATGAGATCCGAGCAGCATACATGCTGGACATGTGGTTCGAGGGACCATTTGAGGCGAGATTGTCCTCGAGCAGCCAGAGAGGTTCAGGCTCCTGTTGTGGTGACATGGAATTCTTGCTGGAATTGTGGTTCGACAGATCATATGAGGAGGGAGTGTCCTTTGTTGGCTGGTGGTGGTCAAGGACGTGCTCTTGGGGTAGCTGCACCTCAGAGAGGCCGTGGGCGCGACCGTGGGAACTTTTAGAGGAGGGATGAGGGGCAACGGGGTATTGCTCACGTTGTAGCCGTTCGACCTGAGAGAGGTGGACCGGCGAGGGTGTATGCTCAGTGCGAGGAGCACAACGATACCGATGTGATCGCAGGTACCTTTGCTCTCCAGTCTTTATCTTTACTGGCTTTGATTGATTCTGGATCCACGCATTCTTTTATCTTGAGTGAGCATGCACATTTGCTTGATATACATGTTGAGATGTTTGAAGTAGGAATGCAAGTGACTAGTTCTTTTGGTGAGACTGTAGTCACTAGGAAGTTGTTCATGAGATGTCTTTTGTCTGTGCAAGGACATGTGTTTCTTGTGGATTAGATGGAATTTCCTTTCTACGGATTTGATGTAATCCTTGGTATGGATTGGTTGACGGAGCATAGGGTCGTGGTTGACTTTGATGTAAAGCAAGTCACCTTAAAGATGGCTGAGGACTATGAGGTTGTTGTAGTAGGCAAGTATGTGAAATTCTTGTCGAATGTGATTTCGGCTTTGGAAGAAAATCGTATGATGAGGTTGGGTTGTGAGGCTTACATTGCTTATGTGATGAATCCTGGTACCAAGGATGTGCGTGTGCAGGACATTCGAACGGTTCATGATTTTCCGGGTGTCTTTCCGGAAGAATTGCATGGGTTGCCACCAAACAAAGAAGTTGAGTTTGGTAAAGAGTTGTACGAGAATACAACTCCGGCGTCCATTGCTCCTTATCGCATGGCACCCAAAGAGTTAAAAGAGTTGAAAATGCAGTTGCAGGAGTTGTTGGATCGAGGTTTCATCCGACCGAGTGTGTCACTTTGGGGTGCATTGGTCTTGTTTGTGAAGAAGAAAGTTGGAACGATGAGAATGTGTATATATTATCGGCAACTGAACAAGTTGACGATTAAGAACAAGTATCCCTTGCCTAGAATTTATGATCTCTTTGATCAATTCCGAGGAGCCTCAGTGTTTTCTAAGATAGACTTGAGATCGGGGTACTATTAGCTGAAGGTGAAGGATGTGGATGTACCTAAAACTGCTTTTTAGACGAGGTACGTGCATTATGAGTTTTTGGTGATGCCGTTTGGTTTAACCAACGCGCCTGCTGCTTTCATGGACATGATGAATCAAGTATTCCATGAATTCTTGGATCAGTTTGTGGTGGTGTTCATCGATGATATCCTTGTGTTTTCGCGTACCGAGGAGGATCATCATAGGCACTTGAGGATCATTTTGCAAGCGTTGTTGGAGAATCAGTTGTATGCGAAGCTGAGTAAATTTGAGTTTTGGCTTAGGGAAGTGGTTTTCCTTGGGCATGTTGTATCGGCTGAGGGTATTCACGTTGATCCGCAAAAAGTAGAGGCTGAGATGAGTTGGAAAGTGCCTAAGTCAGTGACGGAGGTACGAAGTTTCCTTGGGTTGGCTGGATACTACCGTAGGTTTGTCGAGGGTTTCTCTAAGATAGCGGCACCTTTGACCAAGTTTCCGCAAAAGAATGTTCGCTTTGAGTGGACGGAGGCGAGGCAACAAGCTTTTGAGAAGCTGAAGGAAGCTTTGACGCAAGCTCATATTTTGATTCAACCTGAGTCTGGTAAGGAGTTTGTGGTTTATAGTGATATGTCCATTGTTGATTTGGTCTGCGTGTTGATGCAGGAGGTAAAGTGGTGGCCTATGCATCTAGGCAGTTGAAGGTGCATGAGCGCAACTACCCTACTCATGATCTTGAGCTTGCAGCTGTGGTGTTTGCCTTGAAAATTTGGAGGTATTATCTGTATGGTGAGAAATATGTTGTGTTTATAGACCACAAGAGTTTGAAGTACCTTATGTCTCAGAAGGAGTTAAATCTTAGGCAACAATGTTGGGTGGAGTTGCTTAAGGATTATGATCTGGCGATTGAGTACCACTCGAGCGAGGCTAATGTTGTGGCCGATGCTTTGAGCCGAAAGGTGGCTGTTAAGTTGAGAGCGATGTTTGCTCATTTGAGCATATCGCGTGATGGTGGCCTTGTGGCGGAGTTGCAAGTGAAACCATCTCTGATTCAGTTAATCAAGGAGAAGTAGTTGCTTGATGATTCCTCTGTTTAGCATGTTCAAGACATTGCGGAAGATAGACCTTCGGATTTTAGGCATTAGTGATGATGGTGTTCTATGTTTTGGGAGTCAAATAGTGGTGCCAGATGATGCTGAGTTAAGGCACACTATTATGACTGAAGCTCATAGTAGTCCTTTTGCTATGCACCATGGTAGTACCAAGATGTATCGTGACTTGAAAGATGAGTACTACTGGGTGGGGTTGAAAAAGGATGTAGCTGAGTTCGTTAGTAAGTGTATGGTGTGTAAGCGAGTGAAGGATGAGCATCAGGTTCCTTCTGGATTGTTGCAGCCTTTAAGAATTCCAGAATGGAAGTGGGAGAGAATCACCATGGACTTTGTGTCTGGTTTGCCTTTGTCACCAACAAAGAAGAATTCAGTTTGGGTGATTGTGGATTGGCTTACGAAGTGTGCGCATTTTCTGCCTGTGCATACTACGTATACTTTGGATAAGTTTGCTGAGCTGTACATAGCTGAGAGTGTGCGGTTGCACGGTGTGACAAAGTCCATTGTGTCAGATCGAGATCCGAGGTTTACAACGCAATTTTGGGAATGTTTGCATCAGACCTTGGGTACACGGTTGAACTTCAGCACTTCTTATCATCCGCAGATGGATGGACATTCAAAACGTGTGATTCAGGTGTTTGAGGACATGCTGCGATGATGTGTGATAGATTTTCAGGGTTCTTGGGAACAACACTTGCCGTTGGTTGAGTTTGCATATAACAATAGTTACCAGGCAAGTATCCAAATGGATCCATACGAGGCTTTGTATGGGAGGAGATGCATAACCCCTCTTTGTTAGGCAGAAGTTGGGAAAAAGTTGATTTCAATGCCAGCTATGCTTAAGGGTACCACCGAGAAGGTGAAGCTCATTTGTGAGCGGTTGAAAGCTGCATCGTATGGGCAAAAGTCTTACACGGACTTGAAGCGTAAGGAAATTGAGTTCGCGGTTGGCGAACATGTGTTCTTGAAGGTATCACCTTGGAAGAAGGTGATGAGATTTGGGCGTAAGGGTAAGCTTAGCCCAAGGTTTATCGGACCTTACGAGATTGTGGAGCGTATTGGTCCTGTGGCATATCGGTTGAGATTGCCTGCTGAGTTGGAGAGAATACATGACGTGTTTCATGTCTTCATGTTACGGAAGTATAGATCGGATCCTTCTCATGTAAAGCCTGTTGAGGAGATAGAGTTGAATCCAGATCTGTCATATGATGAGGAACCGGTGAAGGTTCTGGACGTGAGTAGCAAAGTTCTTCGGGGCAAGACGATAGAGCTTGTGAAGGTGTTGTGGCGGCACTGAGGAGTTGAGGAGGCCACGTTGGAAAGCAAGGCGGACATGCTGAGGCAGTTTCCGCATCTCTTTCCATCAAGTAAGAATTTCGAGGACGAAATTTCCTAAGAGGGGGAGAGTTGTAATGCCCTGGTTTTGGGCCTAGATGTTTTGGACATCGGATCAGACCGATTGAGAACGGTTCGAATCACGTGAGGTGATTTTTGGATATCAAGGATCGTGATAGGATAAAATTGTGATAAAAATTGGTAAAGTCCTCTAAAAATATAATTAAGAGGTTGGTCAAGTCAATTTTACAAAAAGGGATTTGGAAAATGGACATTTTGAGTAGTTACCAAATTGTAAAGTTTCAAAACTAGGAAAAATATGATTTTTAAGGTGGAAGCCAAACTCATAAAATCATTAGGGGGCTTTAAGTTAATTTGACCTTTATTCAATATGACATGTGATTTAAATGGGTTTTAATTAAATGATTTTAATTAATTTAATATTATTTTAATGGTAGTTAGTGGTTTTTCATTTTACGTAACTACCAATTCCCTCTCATTTTAGCCAAACACCATTTTCTCTCATCTTTTCCAGATATCTTTCTCCCAAAAATCCTCTTAACATTTTCTAAATCAATTTCAAGAGATCTTCCTTGATTCTTCAAGATTTTTGCAAGGAAAACTTGTCATCTATTGAAGGAAGCAAGGATTGGAGGTCAATTCCATTCTCAACCTCTAATCTAAGTTCTTTATTTAAATTCCTAAGATATTTGGCTTCTAATAACTATTTTTGATAGACTTTTCAATATAGTTTTGATTTGAGATCAAAATCTTGTGAAAATGTGGATGAAATCTTGATTTTCGGACTTGATGAGTTGGACACTGTTTTGTGTTGATTCTAATTGATTCTTAAGTTGATTTATATGTTAAAATGATGTGTTAATAACATAGATCCCGAAATTCTTGAGATCCTTGAGTTTCTTGGTAGTTTTAAGTGTGATTTTGGGGTGAAATGATGGAATCTTGATTGCTGGAGGTATAAGGATGTGTTTTGATGTTGTTAATGCTTTGGAAGTGATGTATGATGACTGAGCTTGGTTTAGAAGCAATCGATTGAGTTTTCGGTTGTTTTGGAAGGGTATTTTGGAGTAGTTTGAGTGGGCAACGAGTTTATGAATTGTTGTTGGTGTTAGAATGCATTTTAATGCATTTAGATCTCTGTTTTGATGATGTGAAAACATGGGATCTTGATCCGGAAGCTAACGAGGTGATTTTGGAGGCTCCGGAGGTGTAATTTTCGTGTCGGTGAACGAGGCTTCGCGTATCGGTGAGTGGAAATTCAATTTCCTGCTTTGTAACGCTTTGAACATGCTCTTGGGAGCTTAGTGTAAGTTTGATACACTTAACTCAGCTCAAGTGTAAGTGTTTCGGTAATCCCTCTCTTGGAAGTGTGTTAAGTTTGATGAAAATGCATTTTATGTAAGAGTGGATATGTTACTGTTTTTAAGCATGTTTAAGCATGGTTTAATGCAGGATTTTAATGTCAATATGTTAAGGATGCACTAGGTAAGTGATCCTTGGTTTTCATATGAAAATGCATATGATGTTAAGCATGTGTGCTTGTGGAAATGACATTGTGGTTATGCTTGAAAAATAGTGGATTAATGTGGATAAATGATTATATTGGCAAGTGATGAAAATGGGTTTTGGTTACTTTAATCGGATATAGTTAGCCGGCTATAGGATTGGGTGCACCGTGAATAAAGTCGCCTTGGATGTTGAGGGGTTGTGATTGTGCCGAAATCTCTATCCAAGTACCTTAATGATTGAGGTTAAGATTACAACAGTGAATGGTTAGTCCCGTGTATGAGTCTTGTGTATGTGTCCCATACTCTCGTTAGTGGAATTATACAACTATCAATGAGTTATGTTGAGGGGTTGTGATTGTGCCATTATTCTCCATCACGGGTGTTGAGGGGTTGTGATTGTGCCATTTGTCTCCACCTTGTGTAGTCTGGTAGTTTGTATGAAGCGTGAGGGACAACGCTTGTAATCCGCGTATTTGATTGTGTCTTGTGTTGAAATGATTTGTGGACTATCACTTGAAAGCCAATATAATGTAAATGAGTAAAGTGAAGAATGAGATGCTTGTAAATGATGTAAGGGTGCATGTGATATATGTGTATGATGCAAGAATGCATGTGATGCTTGTTAAAGCATGAGAAAAGGTCTATTTGCTATTGTAAATTGATGCATATGTGCACGAGGCTTTAAAAGTGCTTTGAAGTCTTGTTTTATAAATGACATGTGATGTAAAGTGTTGATTTTGCAAATCATGAGACATGAGTTGATGAATGTGTTTAGCAATCCTCACTAAGCTTATTGCTTACGCTCTTTTGTTTCATCAATGCAGAAAATTAAACCTTTGAAGGCAGCCCAAAAGCAAGAGGAATCCCAAGCTTTGTTAAAAAGATGTATGTGGTTCATCTTTAGTGTAATAAGAGGTAATGGGTGGGATTTATACTTTGGAATGTTTGAGAATGTTTCCCTTACTTTGAGCATGTTTGTTTGCCTATACTTGAGTTGTAAATGGCCTTTGGAGTTTGGATTTTGGTTTATTTGGTGTTATGCCTTGTTATGGTTTTGGTGAACTAGGGAGCATGCCTTTAGTACATTTGCTTATGTGTTGGTTGCCATATTTGAGCTATTGTGTCGGTATGATGATTGTTGATATGTATCCCAGATGTCTGCATGTTGTGGCATGTCTCGGGGTTGATTCGAATGTGAAAAAGCATGAAAAACCAACAATTTATGCTGTCACAGGGTAGGGTGTATCGAAACATCCTTAACTGTTCTGAAATGGGGGCATGTAATGGCCATAATGTTTCGGTACGGGTGAAGGTGTTTCGAAACACTTTGGCTACTGGAGAGGCTTGTTTCGATACTGGTCTCAGAACACACCCGAGTACCGTAACGGTCAACACCGTTCCGGTACGGGCGTTTCAGTACGAAGGTGGGTGTTTCGAAACGGGTGACCGTTGGACAATGATTTGAATTGTTTTAAGTTTTCATGTTTTACATTTTAGTCCTGAAAGTTGTGAATGCAATTGCTAGAGCTTGGAATGTCCTTTTAAGTTGAAATTTGACAGAGAGGCATGTAATATGACTAATTGTATATTGGTAATCTTAAATTCTGCAAAGTCTTTATATTTTCTAAAAATTACATTTTGGTCCCTAAAATGTGTAATTCATGTAATTAAATCCTTGTATGTTTTCTGATCGCCGCGTCCTTCTCTCCTTTGATTCTCGTGTAATAACATAGGGTTAATGTGCATCTATAGAAGATAAAAAGAAAAAAAGGTCGTTAATCAATGTTGACTTTCGGGTTGACTTTGGTTTTCCCCATGTAATCTTCATAGTTCAGGTCAAACATCTAGGCCGGGCTAAGGGGGTTACATTGACCATCATCCACCCGTATCGAAACATCCTTGAGCGTTTCAATACAGGGTTAGTTAAAGTGGTTATAAAGCTTAAACAAAAGTTTGCATTGTTTATAGTTTACTCCCTGATCTTAGGATGATTAAATTGGATAAGTAAATGATTATCGTTTTGCATGAAAATTTACAGACCTGCTAATGTTGTACTGAATTTCATTGTTGTATGATTCATTGTATCGAAGGACCTTTAATTTGTTAGTTTTACAAATTAGTTCCTAAAACTTGTAGAAGTTGTGAATCGGCCCTAAATTGTTAATTGAGGCCTTCTTATGAATGAATTGGACTCAAATGTACATTGGTAATGTTTTGTTTGTGTAAATAATGATTGTGTGTTGATAATAAGTTGAAATTTTTTCGCACCGATCACCGCATTGTTCACCGGTAACACGCTCCGACCCGGTTCTCGACCAGGACAAGAAAGAGGTGTTACAGTTTCGATACATTTTTCCTCTGTGAAACACTGTTCCAAAACGGGTCTAAGATGGTTTCGAAACGATCCCGCCTTTCGAAATGGCAATCATTGTTTCGATACGCTCATTTCGATACAGGGCTCACTGTTCCGAAATGATTGGTTGTTATTTCAATTTTTGGAATATTTTAAGTTTATGTTTCTATGTGTTTTGGTCCCTGTTTGTCATGTATGCAATTAGATGAGTCCCAAAGGTAGTCTTGAGCTGAGTTTTTGTAGAGAAGCATGTAATAAACCTAATTTGGTAATAACCTTTTCAATTTTTAAAATTTATGAAATGGTCCCTAAGCCCGAAATTAGTGTTAACCGTTGAACGTTCGTGTTGTAGTTTGATCCGCTGCATTGATTGAATACATAAGAACCTAACTTTCATCTAGACAAGATAAAAAGAAAAAAAGTCGTTTATTAAGGTAAACTTTCCCGGTCTACTTCAATATTCCCCGTGTGACTCATTCGGTTCGGTCTATCGACTAAGCCAGGTCGAGGGGGTTACAACACCTTAGCATGGTGCCAATGCTGGTTTACCTGTAGAGCGTTTGCGCAGTGTGGGCGGGATAGAATTTAGAGGTTTATCTCTGGAGGGTTCAAAGGCTTGGTTGAAATTTACCAAGAGGATTTTGGGCAGATGAATTGCAATAATGTGAAGAAGTTGGGTTGTGTTGTCTCTTTGCTTCACGGAGATGCGTATACGTGGTGGATGACCATCACTGCTGGTATAGAACCTGATGATGTTACCTAGGCGTTCTTCGTGAATGCTTTCAAGAGGAAGTACTTGGGTGTCCATTATTTGGATCAGAAGAAGAGGGGATTTTTGGCGTTGATGCAGGGCAACATGTCCGTTGCGGAATATGAGGTGCTGTTGCAACCCTTTCGAGCTTCAACTTTTTGAAAACGGGTTTATTTTAATAAAAAGTTTTGTTTTAAAACGGGTGATTGGATCACTTTAAAACGGGTTTATTTTAATAAAAAGTTTTGTTTTAATAAAACAACGGTTTTGGTCTACGCAAACCAGAAAATAGGTTTGGTGGTCGGTTACGCGTGGGGGAAGGGTTAGCACCCCCACGATGCTCAAAATTGGTACCTAATTGATTTTAAAATCGTTTTCAAAACATGAATTTGCAAGTTCAAAAAAGCTTAATTTACTCGTCCGTTTAACGAATATAAATCTATTTTAACGGTCATACCACCCAGAGAATAAATTGCAATCACCGCCAATATTCTTGGCGTTAATCCGTCATCTCCGTTTGGTAAGACACTGCATTGATTATTTTTTAAGCAAACAAAGATAAAATATAAAAGTAAAGATTAAATCGCAAAATTAAATAATTACAAGAATATAACTAAAAAGAAATGCAAGTAAAATTATTCTTTATTTTGAATTTTAATTCACACTTTTTTTAAAAAAGAATTTAAAAGTTTTTCTTCAAAGTCATGTTCTTCTCTTTATAAAATTAAATTGGATTCTTTTCTATTTTTAAAGGAAAAATTTTATAAGTTTTTTTTTAATTTTTTAAAAGAAAAAATGAATACTTGATTATTTAAAAAAATAATTCTATTTTTTTGAAAATGAATATTTAATTTCTAAAAAAATTATTAAAACTAAGCTCGATAAAAAAAGTAAAAAAAAAAACAATTTTCTTTAAGCCCAAATTTTATGTTTTTTAAAGGGATTGGGTTCATGGCCCACAAACACCTTTTTCCCTTTTTTTGAAACCCACATGGATCAAACTAAAAAAATGGAAAAGCATCATTGTTCTTGGTGTTCTTCAAAATCAAGAACACCACTTTTTTATATCCGAAAATTAACAAAAAAGGTTCAAAAGTCCGATTTAAATTCGAACAACAACACATTTAAAGAATCAACATCAAATTTCAACAATCGAGTATGATTCAAACATCAAATTAAGCAAAAAATCGAAATAAAAGAATTAAAAGGAAGAACACAATACCAAAAAATGTTTGCTTTGATTCTTCAATTTCGATTACAATGTTGTTGGAATTCGAACTCCTTGTAATTCTACTGAAAATTTCTCAAGCTTCACTAATGATTTTTTCAATGACTTTTCGGATTGAAGTTGGTGAAGAACAAGGGGAATGAGGGTGTTTATATAGGTTCTAAAACCCATAATTCTTCCCCCAAAATACATTTTCAAACCCCTAATCTCAAGCTAATATCTAATAAACACATGAATTCAGCCTTTTTCTGATTTTACAGATCAAAAATAGCTCGAATTATGGGATTTTTAGATGAAAATATCCCTAAATTCTAGTAGGGTTTGACATTCTTTTCCCTTTTTTTATAGGTGACCAGCGGAGGCTTGGAGCATTGACGACGGTGTCGAGCCGGCGAGGACGTGGGGAGTCGGCCAGCACCATCGGTAGTTACAGCCGTGGCCGGTGGCAGCTGGACGACATCCCCTTCCCTTGTTGCAGAACTTCGAATCGTGGGGGAGTGGACCAGCCCCACGCGTGTGGGCTTCATTTTTAAATGGGTTAGTTTAGGCCTCTTTAAAATAAAAAATGGGTTCCTTATTTATTATTTTAAATGAGCTTCATTTTTATAAATTAAAATGGACCACCTTTATTATTCAAAATGAGGTTTTAATAATAATAATAATAATAATAATAATAATAATAATAATAATAATAATAATAATAAAATAAGGTGAAAATCTAGTGCAACAGCTACCCTCTTTGCTCATCTCTGTGAAACAAGGATAGAGCAAAGACCAAAAGACACTGATTTTTACCGATTTGCTGATTGGTTCCATTCTCCTGATGCCCGAACGGATAGACAAGGTTCTATTCTCCAAATGCCCGAATAGATGAGCTAGGTTCTATTCTCCAAATGCCTGAATAGATGAGCAGGGTTTTATTCTCCGAATGCCTGAATAGATGATCAGGGTTCTATTCTCCAAATGCCCGAATAGCTGAGCTGGGTTCTATTCTCCAAATGCACAAATAGATAAGCTGAGTTATAATATCCAAACGCTCGAATAGATGAGCTGGGTTATATTCTCCAAATGCCCGGATAGATGGGCAGAATTCCATTCTCCGCACACCCGAACGGATAGACAGGTTCTTCTGAAAAATTTCATCCTCCTTATGCTTGGATGAATAAGCAACCTCCATTTTCCTTACGCCTGAACGGATAAGTAGATCTTCTCAAAAATTTCATCCTCCTTATATTTGGATGAATAAGCAAACTCCATTCTCCTTACGCTTGAACGGATAAGAGAATCTTCTGAAAAATTTCATCCTCCTTACTTTGATGAATAAGAAAACTCCATTCTCCTTACGCCTGAATGGATAGGAAAATCTTATAAAAAATCCAGCCTCCTTATTCTTGGATGAATAAGCAAACATGCTTCAAAAGGTTTCACCCCCTCTTATGCCATGATGAATAAGCAAACTCCATTCTCCTTATGCTTGAACGAATAGGAAAATCTTCTGAAAACTTTCATCCTCCTTACGCTTGGATTAATAAGCAAACTCCATTCTCCTTACGATTGAACAAATAGGTAAATCTTCTGAAAAATTTCATCCTCCTTATGTTTGGATGAATAAACGGGTTCCATTTTTCTTGTGCTCGAATAGATAAGCAGATTCCAAAAAGGGTTTCATCCACCTTATGCTTGGATGAATAAGCGAGTTCTATTCTCTTTATGCTCGAATAGATAAGCTATTCCCATTATCTTTGCGCCTGAATGGATAGGTGGGTTCTTTTGCTGAAAAGTCCTTTGTGCACCTGAAAAATGCGATATTCAATGCAATTATGTTGTGCATGCCCCTAAGGATGCCTAAAACATGAATGCATGTCTCATTTCTTTTGCTTTTTAAATTCTTGTTCTCAGAATTAATTTTTCCACACGTTTGCTCGCTCAATCCAAATAAGCAGTAATATTTTTCACTGTATTTTTTCCAACTCATGGAAGATATTCGATATTTGCAAAGTTGCTCACTTAATCCAGTGATCTTATACTCCTGGTTGGAAGGACAGACTGCTTTGCCACTCTCATTCTTTATGTCCCTTTGCTGCATCAAAAACATTCGATCTTCGTAGGCATATGTCTCAAGATCTACTATCATTGTAGTTGATTCATCAAATTGAGTGAAAGGCTTCCTTCAAAAGCTTCAAGTCTTCAGATGCCTCTTTAAATTATTAAGCATCTTCAGTGCTTCTTGTGAATTCTCAAATTCTTGCCCCTATAGGTCATCTTGAATTGCTTGCATGTAAATCCTTATAGCAAAGATTATTTCTACCATGAATATCTTGGAATGATGTTGGCGCTTTAATTTCTTCCTTTCACAACTATCAAAGTCGAGGATCTTGAATCCTTGGCTGACATGACTTGCCCCAATCTGATGGCATGGTTTGCTTCTCAAGCACAATTATATCTTTTTTTCATGCTTCTAAGCTTTTACATCTTATTTGCAGACTTTTCTTGATAACACGGCCCACTTAAAACTCTTCAACGCATGTGCTTCTTCTTCTTCTTCTTCTTCTTCTTCTTCTTCTTCACTCTTTTTACCTTCTAATGCAAGGCAATGCCCCATTCAAGCTGAGGTTCAATTGTTTTCTGAAGTAATGAAAACATTGGCTCATGGTCTCCTACAGTTGAGATAAATAACAAAAAATATTTTGCTTTCCATGAATCTATGTTAGCCTACTTGTATGATTCAAGAAAAGGCTAGAAGTATGAACTAAGAGAGGGGAAGGAGGAAAAAAAAGTCATGGTAAACATAGTAATAGGGCAAAGTCAGATGCCCCAAAATTCAAAGCATGAATGATTCATGAATCCATCAACTAGGCAGAATGTGTTTTGAAGATGAACTCTTTTATAATCTCCCACTTTTATAATCTCAATCAGACATTAGAAGCTCAAGGTCCCTGAAAAAGGTTAACTCAATTAGGCAGAATGTGTTTTGAAGATGAACTCTTTTTCTCAAATATTCATGTGTGATGCAAGTGATCTTGTAAGTCTTGTAATGCAGGCTAGGCTCGGGTTGCCAGAGGAAAGGATATATAGGCTCAAATACATATTTTAAGGGTGATTAAACCAAGGATTAACTTTTCCTGATGAAATCTTTGTTATTTTTTATTATTTGGATCACTTTAGACTGCCCATTTTGGGTTTTCACCCTAGAGTTCATTTCCATTTCTGGAATACGTCTTATTTGAAGGATTCATTTCAATTTTTCCTTCACTCTTCAACTTTCATTTCTTCTTTTCTTTCTTTTTCTTTTCGCTTCTTTTTTCCTTTTTCTTTCTTTTTCTTCTTATTTTCCCTTTCTTTCTTTTTTCTTTTTCATTGCTTTTCCTTTTTGTGTCCTTTTCATTTCAGTTTAGGACATTTACTTGTCGTGTTCCTTTGCTTGCAATTTTCATTCTCTTTACCCCCAGTGTGAGGAGTGATCCTTGGTTAGGGTTAGATCACAAGAAAAATAATACCAGGCTCAAAGGGGAACCAAATGGATTTTTTTTCATTTTCTTATTCATGAAGGGAAAAGAATGAATGCCAAATGTCATTTCACACACAAACATCGTCGAAGAGAAGTAGTCTTTAGTTGGTAGATGTTTTAGAGTTATCACTTTATTCAAGGACCCTAACAGCAATGTCTAAGAGGAAATTTCACTCAAAATCTATATATTAATCATGAACACTCATTTTGCCCCTCTATATCGAGATTAGATTCAAGAATCATTCATACAATCAATAATAGGGACTATGCAAAGAAGATGTATTCTTGAAAAGATATGGATGAAGAATGAAAAGAAGGGAAAACGATGAAACAAAAATGAGAAATGTTTGCCACTTGAAAAAAAGCATCTTTAAGTAGATTAACATAAAAGCCCTTACAAAAGATCCCTAATGCTCGCGGGCAAAAGCAAAAGGGTTGATTCTAAGTATGATCCCAACTGTCTAGGAAAATCCTTTATTCCAAGAAGGCAATGATAAACTTCAACCAAGCTCGATCGTCTTCTTTGTGATGAGATTCTATAGGCGTTCGTCATAATCCCCTTGTTCGAGTCTCCCACTCTTAATAGCCGCCAATATCAACTCCCTATTCATGACCATGTCTGCAAAACCTTCAGGGGCGTGATTTAACATGTAGTCATAGAAATAACCATTTAGAGTCTCCACAAACATTGGCGTAACCTCATTTTCCGACAGTGGATGTTGTGCTTGGGCTGCCACATCTCGCCATGTCTGGGCATACTGGTGGAAATTCTCATTGGGCTTTTGTTCCATATTCTCTAGTGCAATTATGCTTGGGGCCATATCTGTCACATACTCGTACTACTTGAGGAAAGCTTTTGACTGATCTCTCCAAGTTCGTATATTAACCCAGCTCAAATGGGCATACCATCAGATATCAGACCCCGATAGACTATCTTGGAAGCAATGAGTTAGTAGTTTTTCATTTTCCAAGTGTGGCAACATCTTTCGGTAACACATGGTCAAGTGCGCCGAAGGGCAACTGGTCCCGTCATACTTCTCGAAGTCAGGAGCCTTGAACTTTGGAGGAGCCACCAGGTCATATACTAGACTCAAATATCTAGCATCTATACCACCATAACTGCTTCTTTCTTGAGAAGATTTAATCTTTTCCTCCAGTTTCTTGTAGCGGTCTTCCTATTTCCTCTCGACCTTTGCCTTGTCAGTTTTTTCATCAAAGTCAGGCATCTCGTGGCTGCGTACCTCATAGGTATTGTCTTTTAATTCGGTTTAGGCAGAATTTTCTAAAATATGGGGTAAGATCTTGACTTTGTGTGAGGCCACTTCCTTTTGCATCCCTGAATGTACGAAAGCCATCCTCGGGAACCGAGGCAAAGTATTGGTATCTTCTCCTACTTTAACTGCATCTGGGTCTTTGAACCCAAACATGGCTGCAGTTTGGCTGCCTATTTTCTAGTGTGATAACTCAATCTCTTTCATCAGATCACTTTCCATTTTCTCAAGCTTATCACGTATGCTCGTCTGATTTGTTTTCAGAGTTGTCAATCTTTCCTTAGTGTTCATGGCTCGAGTCGTGTTTGTGCGTGATATCTACTACTTAAATGGAATTTTTCAAAATTAATTTTTTATTATACATGTGTGAATGCAATGATCAAAACATTATTTAATGCAAACATACAAAAAAAATGCATGGAAGCAAATGTATGTATGCAAAAGCATGAATGCAACCGAAGGGTCATCAATTCTATTAAGGTGTTGCTCCAAATGAAGCTTCCATTAGATGATGAAGGTCCTACAAATATGTCTCGATCTGAGCACTCATTTATTCAATCAACCTTTGAAGCCTTGGTCTCACCTTGTCGATCTGATGTGGGGTGATGAAATATAGCTTCTTGACGCCACATGCTTTGCTACGTCTTCAATTTAGGATTTAATGCTTTTAACGAACTCGTCTCGCTTTTGGGTCCTTTTGACGTTGACCCTAAGTTGAGTAGACCAAAGAACATTTTCAAATTCTGCTTGGTTGTACCGTTGAAGTGGTCCTATTGCACTTGCGACTTATGGTATTCTGCTTGGCGCTGATGTGAGCATACTTCGATGTTTCCTCTACGTGATCATTCTACGAATTCTCATTGTTTGCGCATTGTCTTCCTCTTTTATGTACCTTCCATCCATGGCAGATGTTTTTTTCTTATCGAGCAACATGCTTTGGAAACGACCCCCTCAAATATGGGATGCATGCAAAAAATAAATATGCAAAAAAAAAATAAAACAAAACTCACACACAAAATGGTCAGTACTCTATTTAAAAAAATAGAAATAAAACCTAAAAGATCCAAAATAATTCAATTGCACAATTCTGGGTAGCCATTCCGATATTACAAGACATGTCTCTAAGGATTATTCTTGCGACTTTGGCCAGACTCAACAACCTAGGCTTTCCGCATGGCTCTATTGGGGTAGGCTCTAGATTCTCAAACTCGGTTCGGTTCTAAAAGGGTACTCGAGCTGTCCTTGCTGTCCCCTACTAAGGGTAGCAAGGACCTCGATTCTCACTCGTCACAGGCTTCAAACGAATCGAGTTCAACTCAGGAGGACTCACCGCCGATGCCTTCTCGAAGAATCAATATCCTTACGAAGACAAGGGAATGATTCCTAAAGGTACTTGCTAGGCTCATACGAAGAATCAATATTCTTACATGCGCAAAGCGTGTTCCCCCCCACTTTAACGAACGAGACAAAGCTTGGGAAAAGAGCTTGGAATTAAGTCTTAAATGCGTAAAATAGAATTATATTCATTTAAACGGACAAATAAACTGAACCTATTATGAACGTGCAAATTGCATTAGTTAAAAAAACATTTTTGAAAACCTTTTAAAATCAATTTGTGGCCTGACCCTCTTTTGTTTTTATTTTAATAGCAAAAAACACATCCCCAGGGGAGTCGCCAAGCTGTCGCAACCCTTTCAAGCTTCGACTTTTTGAATTAAAAACATGGAGTCGCCACCAATCTTTTTTGAAAAGTGTGATTGGATCACTTTAAAACATGGCTATTTTAATAAAATGTTTTCTTTTAATCAAACAACGGTTTTGGTCTATGAAAACCAGAAAACAGGTTCGGGGATCGGTTACGCGTGGGGAAGGGTTAGCACCCCCAGGACGCCCAAAGTTGGTACCTAATTGATTTTAAAATCCTTTTCAAAACTGGAATTTGCAAGTTCACAAAGGCTTAATTTACTCGCCCATTTAACGAATATAAATCTATTTTAACGGTCCTATCGCCTAGAGAATGAACTACAATCACCGCCAACATTCTTGGCGTTAATTCGTCATCTCTGTTTGGTAAGATATCGCATTGATTATTTTTCAAGCAAACAAAGATAAAATATAAAAGTAAAGATTGAATCGCAAAATTAAATAATTACAAGAATATAACTAAAAAGAAATGCATGTCAAATTATTCTTTATTTTCAATTTTAATTCACACATTTTTTTAAAAAAGAATTTAAAATTTTTTCTTCAAAAAACAATTTTCCTTAAGCCCAAATTTTATGTTTTTAAGGGATTGGGTTCAAAACCCACAAACAATTCTTTCCCTTTTTTTCTTAAACTCACATGGATCAACTCAAAAAAGGGGAAAACCATCATTGTTCTTGGTGTTCTTCAAAATCAAGAACTCCATTTTGTTATATCCGAAAATTAACAAAAAAAATGTTCAAAAATCCGATTTAAATTCGAACAACAACATATTTAAAGAATCAATATCAAATTTCAACAATCGAATATGATTCAAATATCAAATTAAGCAAGAAAATCGAAAGAAAAGAATTAAAAGGAAGAACAAAATACCAAAAATGATTTCTTTGATTCTTCAATTTCGATTACAATGTTGCTGGAATTCGAACTCCTCCTTCTTGTAATTGTACTGAAAATTTCTCAAGCTTCACTAATGATTTTTTCAATGATTTTTTGGATTCAAGCTGGTGTAGAACAAGGGAAATGAGAGGGTTTATTGATGTGAGCATGATTATGCCACCCAACGATGCAACTTCAAACTTTAAGGGAAGTTTACTTTTTCACTTGTTACATACTGATGTGTAACATTGCTTATACTTATACTACTTATTAGTGTGTTCGAGTATGTTTATAATATGTTATGTGTGTTTTAACTTAATTTGATATAACTTATGGTGTGTCTATATTTGTTTGTGAGTTAATAAATAAGGTTGCAAGTGTTTACGACTTTTATTATTGTTTCCATTAAGTTTACAATACTTTGATGGAAGTTTGTTGCCTTTTTGATGTAGGTACGTAGGAGGACACTAGCTCAAGTGAGCATATGCAGCTTGCCTTCAGCTCAAGTTAGCTGGGAGGCTTGTTCCCCAGCTCAACTCAGCTCAGCGTACTCTACACCAGCTCATGTCAGCTCACGTCACTTGTAGTTAGCTCATTCTAGCTCATCTCAGTTCCTGTCAGCTCAATTTTAGCTCCACTAGCTCAACTTCAGCTGACAAGTCTAGAAATAACTGAATTGCGTCCTACAAGTCAGGGAGTGTACCAGTGCACACACGACAACTTAGGTGGCATACAAGCATGTGAAAAGCGTCTATTTGCATGTGCCATGCATGAATCGGTCTAAGTATACGTGACCAGCTTGCTTGAGAAAGGGGTGCGACATTTCCTTTGAAATTCAAAAAAATATAAATAAAACAAATAACAAAGCAAATGTGCTTTTAATTCCCCACCATGCACAGCACATAGAAATGCCAGAATGAATAAAACTTTCAAGGAGGAAGCCGTGCACCATTGTTTTGTTCTCTACACATGTGGCGGCATTTCTCACCAATTGAAGCATGTGTCAATTGAATTCACAAATTCAATCATGCAGCCGCTCCACTTTGTAAATCACCTGCAGCCGAGTGCTTACATTATTATTATTTTTTAACATGTGCGGGTTTCTTTTGAAATTCAAAGAAAGGGCATATTTAACATGTGCTCAATTCTTGAAATTCAAAACACAACAAAATTTTCATGTGCTTAATTATTTGGGCGCACCAAACATGAAAGCACGATCATAGTGCATTGACCGCCCCTTTAGTGGTTATTCCTTTGAATTTTAAATTCAAAAGGATAATTATCAGCCACATGATGTAAACGGCAGCCCCCTTCTTTGTATTATATATTGGCCGATTATTACTTGTAAAGAGGTTAGACATTTTGGTAATGAAATTTGTTTGAGAGAGTTTCTCTTGTTCGGTTCTTTTTAGAACTATCTTTTGACATTTCAGACTTTGTTTTGATTTGTCAAATTTACTTGATACATCGGGTTCCTAGATCGCTATCTAGTGGGTCCAAGTCCTCCGACGTGAAGCATATTCGATTCGGGTTTGCTCAGTAGATTGTGCAGGTTCTTTCGAGCTTTCCGTCTTTGATGTTAGACAGATTCGATTCGGGTTCGTTCAGCAGATTGTTTGAGTTCTTTCGAGTTTAACGTTGCCAACTTTCGCTGATTTTCCAGCAATGTTTCTGCCATATTTTGGTCTCCGTAACAGCCATGAAATCTCGTTGAAGCCTTCATCTTGTTCGAGTCCAAATCTGTCCAGAAATTCCTACACCTTTATTCTGTCTTTTTTTGTTTGTTTCTTTTTCTTTTAATTGTCTAAAAACGTCTATTCTTGTGTTTTATTGCAGATAAATGTTTGCTACGATCCTAGATCCGTTTACGAACAATGATCGTTGTTTCTGAAGCAACGTACCCTTTATCAAGGGGGCTGGCGTTTACATCATGTGGCTGATAATTATCCTTTTGAATTTAAAAATCAAAGGAATAACCATTAAAGGGGCGGTCAATGCACTATGACCATGCATTCAAGTTTGGTGCGCCCAAATAATTAAGCACATGAAAATTGTGTTGTGTTTTGAATTTCAAGAATTGAGCAGATGTTAAATATGCCTTTTTTGAATTTCAAAAGAAACCCGCACATGTAAAAAAATAATAATAATAATGGAAGCACTCGGCTGCAGGTGATTTACAAAGTGGAGCAGCTACATGATTGAATTTGTGAATTCAATTGACACATGCTTCAATTGGTGAGAAATGCCGCCACATGTGTAGAGAACAAAACAATGGTGCACGACTGCCTCCTTGAAAGTTTTATTCATTATGGCATTTCCACGTGCTGTGCATGGTGGGGAATTAAAAGCACATTTGCTTTTTTATTTGTTTTATTTATATTTTTTTTGAATTTCAAAGGAAATGCCACACCCCTTTCTCAAGCAAGCTGTTCATGTATACTTAGGCCGATTCTTGCATGGCACATGCAAATAGACGTTGGTCACATGCTTGGATGCCACCTAGGTTGTCGTGCGTGCACTGGTACACTCCCCGACTTGTAGGACGCAATTCAGTTATTTCTGGCCTTGTCAGTTGAAGTTGAGCTAGTGGAGCTAAAATTGAGCTGACGGGAACTGAGCTAGAATGAGCTATCTACAAGTGACGTGAGCTGACATGAGCTGGTGTAGAGTACGCTGAGCTGAGTTGAGCTGGGGAACAAGCCTCTCAGCTAACTTGAGCTGAAGGCGAGCTGCATATGCTCACTTGAGCTAGTGTCCTCTTACGTACCTACATCAAAAAGGCAACAAACTTCCATCAAAGTATTGTAAACTTAATGGAAACAATAATAAAAGTCGCAAACACTTGCAACCTTATTTATTAACTCACAAACACATATCGACACACCATAAGTTATATCAAACTAAGTTAAAACACACATAACATATTATATACATACTCGAAGACACTAATAAGTAGTATAAGTATAAGAAATGTTACACATCAGTATGTAACAAGTGAAAAAGCAAACTTCCCTAAAAGTTTGAACTTGCATCGTTGGGTGGCATAATCGTGCTCACATCACCCCTCCTTTGTATTATATATTGGCCGATTATTACGTGTAAAGAGGTTACACATTTTGGAAATAAAATTTGTTTGAGAGAGTTTCTCTTGTTCGGTTCTTTTTAGAACTTTCTTTTGACATTTTAGACTTTGTTTTGATTTGTCAAATTTACTTGATACTTCGGGTTCCTAGATCCTTGAATGAACGAGGAACGTTGTTTCTGAAGCAACGTACCCTTTTGTCATATGGTATCTATGTAGGTTCTAAAACCTAGAATTCTTCCCCCAAAATCTGTTTTCAAACCCTTAATGTCAAGCTAATATCTAATAAACACATGAATTCAGGCTTTTTCTGATTTTAAAAATAAAAAATGGCTCAAATTTTGGGATTTTCAGTTGAAAATATCCCTAAATTCGAGTAGGGTTTGACCTCCTTTTCCCCTTTTTTTCTTGTAGGTGTGTAACGCCCCGGTTTTGGGCTTAGGAGTTTTGGGCGTTGACCGGTTGGTCAAAGTGCTGTTCGAATAAAAAAAAAGGTGAATTTAGGAAAGCCTAGTTCGGGTTGCATTAAAAATATGGAAAAATGTTCTAAAATCATATTTTAATATAATTAAGTGAACTGTGAAATCAATTTTGGAAAATGAGTTTTGGAAGTGTGACATTTTGGCTAGTGACCAAAATGTAATTTTCGCAAGTTTGGTGGCTGTTTTATAAAGGGTTGAAACTTTGAATCTTTAAGGAGCTATTTACCCAAAGGGAGTTTCTCCAGATTTTTCTAAGATATTTTAAGTCTAAAATCTGATTTTAAAGGTTATTAAAATTGGAGGGAAGCCATTTGGCTATTTTTGGATTTTGTAACCAACTTTGCTAAATTTTCTTTCTCTCATTTTCTCTCAACCCAAACACTACTTTTCCAGAGAATTGGATCTGATTTCTTCACCTAAATCCCTCCTTTCAACTCTCATTTGATTCCAATTCATTGTATCTTCAAAACCTCTTCAATTGCTAATTGTTTCAACAAGGATTTTGATTGCAAAAAGAGGAGAAACTCAAGTTTGGAGGTAAGAACGTCCTTCTCCTCTAAACTATCAGTTCTTTACTGAAATTCCTAAGTTTTCAATCCTTAATTGAAGTTTAATTAAAGGTTTTAAGTGGTGAAATGGATCTTGGCTTATTATGCAAGATTTTGATGATTTTTGATAATTTTCGTTAGATCTGAGTAATCTGTGATTTGAGAGGTGTTTTTGATGTTAAATGATCTCTAAATTGATAAGGAATTGAGTTTTGATTGATGCAATCCCGGATAGGTTGAGTTTCCTAAGTTTAGCTTGTGTTTCAAGGTAGTTTTTGAGGTGATCTTGGTGATCTGTTGTTGCTGGAGGTATAAGGATGTTAATAGGTTGTTTTTAGATGTTATATGATGTTAATGGAAGTGAGGTTTTGCTGGTTTATGGCTGGGCTTTGTTTAGAAGTGGTTTGGATGCATTTTCGATTGTGTTTGGTGGCCGAAAATGGAGGTTGGATGAGAGCAGCGAGTTTAGGTGCTTTCATTGAAGCAATTAATGCATGATGATGCATTAATCCTCTACTTTGATGTGTTGAAACAGGGGAGGCATCTTTGGATCCAAGAGTTGTTGATCCGGAAGCTTGATTTGGTGCTTTGGCTTGAAGCAAAGTGGAAATCGGTGAGTGAAGTTGGGTTTTCAGATTTTAAACCAAGGTTTGAAGGTTTTGGGAGCTTAGTTTAAGTCTAAACAACTTTGCTAAGCTCAAGTGTAAGTTTTCGGATTTTCTCTCTAGTGGTGGCCATGATTTTGTTGTGATGCAAAATGATGATTTGCATGTTTTAATTACTGTTTTGAAAGCATGTTTTAGCATGGATTTTGCTGATAATGTAAGCCATATGTTGAAGGTAACTCTAGGTAGGAGTACCTTGCTTTTATACATTGAAATAATGTGGTTTGATGCTTTGAAATGCATGATGAAAATGGCTTGGTTTAATGCTTTAAAACAGTGGATTAAATGATGAAAATGATGTATATTGGCAAGTGATGTTTTGAAAAGATTAAGGTCACTAAGGTGGTTAAAAGTCCTTTAGTGAGCCTTGTTACTTAAGAACATCAAGGTGGTTAAAAGTCCTTGGATGATTCTTGTTGCGGACACTAAGGTGGTTAAAAGTCCTTAGGTGATCCTTTCCATGGTGTTTAAAAGTCCATGGGGCCATGGTGTTTAAAAGTCCATGGGGCCAAGGTGTTTAAAAGTCCTTGGGGTGATTCAAGCATTGGACACAAAGGTGGTTAAAAGTCCTTGTGTGGTCCTCATTCATGGTGTTTAAAAGTCCATGGCCAAGGTGTTTAAAAGTCCTTGGGGCCAAGGTGTTTAAAAGTCCTTGGGAAGTTGATGAACTTGTTTTAAGAAATGAAATGTATCACTTGAGCCAATATGACATGTATGTTTATGTTTAAGCATGAGATTGCTTGTTTAAATTATGCTTTTGAGCATGTGTAAAGGTTGATTTAAAGCATGATTTGTAAATGTTTTGAATTGCATTATTGAATGGTTTTAAGAGCATTCCTCACTAAGCTTTTGCTTACGCTCTCTTCGTTTTCTTAATTCAATAATGCAGAGCATTAGAGAACTTTGAGGGGCAGCAAGAAGGGCAAGAATTCAAGTACAAGTAAAGCTCAATGTATGGAAGGTTTTTGTTAAACATTTTAGCTTTTGGATGGTTTGGCAATGGGGGACCAATGTGTATGTTTTGGGAGATGTTTGGGACTCCCTAAGTATGTTGAATGATGATTTGAATGCTGGTTTTTGGATTGGATCATTGCATGCTTGTTTTGGAAGTTTGGTGTTTTGAATAGCTAGCTTGTATAGGAAGTATGCCTATAGAATTGGGGCTTTTTTCATATGATGTTGGTTTGTTGATTTGATGATGCCTATAAGTCATATATATGTTGAATTGCATGCTGGTAAAGTTTGGTGACATTTGGAGCATGTTTGAATGATCTATTGCATGTTTTGGAATGCTAGTTTGCTGCAATATGTGCAGGCGTTTCGGAACAGTGTGCACCGTTTCGGAACGGGTGCCTTACATGAACCCAGGCGTCCGAAACGGTATACACCGTTTCGAAACGGTTTGGTCTCTGCCAAGGCCATGTTTCGGAACCCGTTGCGGAACGGCCCGTGTTTCAAAACGGGGTCTACCTGTTTCGGAACGGTCGACCGTTGGGGGCTGACATTGGTAGCTATATGTTTTGATTTGTTTACGTTTTGGTCGTGAAACTTGTTTGTTCAATTGTATGAGCTTGGGAAGTCCTTTTGGGCTGAAATTTCACAGAGAAGCATGAAACCTGATTAATTTCAAGTTGGTAACTTTAATTTGGGTTAAGTCCTTTTAATTATCAGAAATTACAATTTGGTCCCTAAAGTTGTAATTTGTTCAATTGGGTCCCTGTTTGATCTCTGATGTTTGTGATCTTTGTGAATGATGTTGTGTGATCACAATTAGGACTAATGTGCATCTAGACAAGATTAAAAAGAAAAAAAGGGTCGTTAATCATGGTTGACTTTCGGGTTGACTTTGGTTTTCCCCGTGTGTCTTTCTTAATTCGGGTCAACCGTCTAGGCCGGGTTAAGGGGGTTACATTTGGTGGTATCAGAGCTGAGTTTGCGAGTAATTGGGAATGAATGTATGCATGATTGAAGTATGTTTAGCTTGTATGTTTGTTGTTTGAAAGCATGTTCAGTGGCTTGAGATGTTGATGCAATTGAGATGTATGTTGTGATGTTGCATGTTGAGGGTACCCATTGCCAAACAAAAGCTAATGAAATGATGTTGATTTTGAATGAAATTGAGCTTGAATATTTGGATTGCTTACCTTGCTGGGCCTGACTTGTTTTATTTTGCATTGTGATTGCATGGTAAAAGTATGGCACCACGTAGAGAGTTAAGAGGTAGTGTGCGAGCTACGGCTCCCAATGAGAATGAGAATGAAGAGAATACGGGTAGTGCAGTGTTACCCCCTCCTCCGCCTGGTGGTGGTGCTGGAGGTGAGAGAGCTGAAGCTGCTGCTGGTGCTGGAGCTGCTGGACCAGAGGTTGGTCAGGGGCAAGCTATGCCTGATATGTCTATGCTGGTACAAGCTATTGCGGGTGCTTTTCGGGCAGCAGTAGCTGGAGCTCAAGGAGCTGGGCATCAGGGAGATGCTGGAGTTAGACTACCTTTGGAGCGTCTGCGCAGTCTTGGTGGGACTGAGTTCAGGGGTATGTCTGCTGAGAGTTCGGAAGCTTGGCTAGAGAGTACCAAGCGTATTTTGCGACAGATGAGCTGCACGGATGTGCAAAAGTTGGGATGTGTTGTGTCCTTGCTGCAGGACGATGCGTACACGTGGTGGACGACCACCATAGCTGGGATGCTGAAGCTGATGTTTCTTGGACATTCTTTCAGAATGCGTTCAAGAGGAGATATCTAGGGGTGAGATATCTGGATGAGAAAAAGCGTGAATTCATGTCTCTTACCCAAGGGAGCATGAGTGTGGCTGAGTATGAAGTGCAGTTTGTACGGCTCAGTCAGTATGCACCGGAGCTGATACCGGATGAGCGAGAGAGGTGCGAAAGGTTCCGTTATGGCTTGGTGATGGAAGTAAAGACATATATGTTGGCTGCTGAGTACAATGATTTTGATGTGTTGGTGAGCCGATCCAAGGACATTGAGATGAACTTGGGTTTAGCTGCGAAAGGTGCTGGAGCGAGTTCTGGCAAGAGAGCTGCTGAGTATAGTTCCGGAGGTGGACGGAACAAGAGGGGGCGTGATCAGAAGTATCAGTCCTCAGCCAAGAGAGGTGGTGGTGCACCTGCTAGAGGTGGTTATGCTAGAGCTGATCCTAGTGCTTGCTGGATCTGTGGTTCGCGTGGTCACATGAAGCGTGACTGTCCTCGTGCTGTGAGGGAGGTGCAAGCTCCTGTTGCGGCAGCTGGTAATGGATGTTGGAACTGTGGTTCTGTTGACCATCTGAGGCGAGATTGTCCGAGGTTGGCTGGTGGCCAAGAGCGTGCTCCTGTTGTTGCACCGCAGAGAGGTCGTGGGCGCGGCCGTGGTAATTTCCAGAGGAGAGAGGAAGGTGGTCGCGGAGTAGCTCATGTTGTGGCTATTCAGCCTGAGGGTGGAGGCCAAGCTAGGGTGTATGCTCAGCGCGAGGGAAGGAATGATGCAGATGTGATTGCAGGTACCTTTACTTTGCAATCCTTGTCATTGCTTTCTTTGATTGATTCTGGATCTACGCATTCATACATTTTGCGTGAGCATGCTGAATTGCTTGGTTTGCCTGTTGAGTCTTTGGATGTTGGTGTTCGTGTCACTAGTTCTTTTGGTGAAACTGTTGTGACTCGAAAGCTTTATAGAAGGTGTCCCTTGGTTGTTCAAGAACATGTCTTTCATGTTGATCTTATGGAGTTGTCCTTTTATGGTTTTGATGTGATCCTTGGTATGGATTGGCTTGCGGAGCATCGTGCTGTGGTAGATTGTGAAAATAAGCGGGTTTCACTTAAGCTTGCGGATGATTACGAAGTGGTTGTAGTTGGCGAGAATGTGAAGTTTCTTGCTAATGTGGTGTCTACCTTGGAGGCGAGTAGGATGCTGAGGCAGGGTTGCGACGCTTATCTAGCTTTTGTGATGAATCCTAGCTCTAAGGAGTTGAGGGTGCAAGATATCAAGGTTGTGAAGGAGTTTCCTGGTGTTTTTCCTGAAGAGTTGCCTGGTTTACCTCCTAATCGCGAGGTGGAGTTTGGAATTGAGCTGTATGAGAATACAACTCCTGTGTCCATTACTCCCTATAGAATGGCACCTAAGGAGCTGAAGGAGCTGAAGACGCAGTTGCAAGAGCTGCTAGATCGTGGTTTCATCCGGCCGAGTGTGTCGCCTTGGGGTGCTCCTGTCTTGTTTGTGAAGAAGAAAGATGGCACTATGAGGATGTGCATTGATTACCGTCAGCTGAACAAGTTGACTATCAAGAATCGGTATCCATTGCCGAGGATTGATGATCTCTTTGATCAATTTCGGGGAGCTGCTGTGTTCTCTAAGATTGACTTGAGGTCAGGGTATTATCAGTTGAAGGTAAAGGATGTGGATGTGCCTAAGACAGCTTTCAGGACAAGGTATGGGCATTATGAGTTCCTTGTGATGCCGTTTGGTTTGACAAATGCTCCTGCTGCTTTCATGGACATGATGAATCGTGTGTTTCATGAATACCTGGACAAGTTCGTTGTGGTGTTCATTGATGATATCCTCGTGTACTCGCGTACTGAGGAGGAGCACGAAGAGCATTTGAGGATTGTGCTGCAAGCTTTGTTGGAGAATCAGCTTTATGCTAAGTTGAGCAAGTGTGAGTTCTGGCTTAAGGAGGTGGTGTTTCTTGGGCATGTGGTCTCAGCTGAGGGGATTCGTATTGATCCTCAGAAGATTGAAGCGGTGATGAGCTGGAAAGTTCCTAAGTCTGTTCATGAGGTCCGTAGTTTCCTTGGTTTGGCGGGATACTACCGGAGGTTTGTGGATGGTTTTTCCAAGATTGCTGCTCCTTTGACGAAGCTGTTGCAAAAGGATGTTAAGTATGAGTGGACGGAAACGAGATAGCAGGCTTTTGAGAAGCTGAAGGCGCCTTTGACGCAAGCTCCTATCTTGATTCAGCCTGAATCAGGGAAAGAGTTTGTGGTCTATAGTGATGCATCCTATGTTGGTTTGGGATGTGTGCTGATGCAAGAGGGTAAGGTTGTGGCTTATGCGTCGCGGCAGTTGAAGGTGCATGAGCGCAACTATCCTACGCATGACATTGAGCTGGCTGCAGTGGTGTTTGCTCTAAAGATCTGGAGACATTATCTGTATGGTGAGAAGTGTACTATGTACACGGATCACAAGAGTTTGAGGTATCTGATGTCTCAGAAAGAGTTGAATCTTAGACAGCGGCGTTGGTTGGAGTTGCTCAAGGATTATGATTTGACGATTGAGTATCATCCTGGTAAAGCTAATGTTGTTGCGGATGCCTTGAGTAGGAAGGTAGCTGTTGAGCTGAGGGCTATGTTTGCTAGCTTGAGCATATCGCGGGATGGTGGTCTTGTTGCTGAGTTGCAAGTGAAACCATCTTTGGTTCAGTTGATCAAGGAAAAGCAGTTGTTGGATGATTCCTTGGTGTCTCATGTTCAGGATATCGCGGAGGGTAGACCTTCGGATTTCTGCTTTAATGGGGATGGTGTGTTGTGTTTTGTTAGTCGGATAGTAGTGCCTGCTGATGTTGAGTTGAGGCGTGCTATTCTGACTGAAGGTCATAGTAGTCCTTTTGCTATGCACCCTGGTAGTACTAAGATGTACCGTGATCTTCGTGATGAGTACTATTGGGTGGGTTTGAAGAAGGATGTTGCAGAGTTTGTGAGCAAGTGTTTGGTGTGTCAGCGAGTTAAGGCTGAACATCAGGTTCCTTCTGGTTTGTTGCAACCGTTGAAAATCCCTGAATGGAAGTGGGAGAGGGTTACCATGGATTTTGTATATGGATTGCCTTTGTCTCCATCGAAGAAGAATTCTGTTTGGGTGATTGTGGATCGCTTGACGAAGTGTGCCCATTTCTTGCCTGTGCATACTACGTTTTCTTTGGATAAGCTGGCAGAGCTGTACATTGCTGAGATAGTGAGGTTGCATGGTGTGCCTAAGTCGATTGTGTCGGATAGGGATCCGAGGTTCACATCGCGTTTTTGGCAGTGTTTGCATCAAGCTCTGGGTACAAGGTTGCATTTCAGTACATCCTATCATCCTCAGTCGGATGGTCAGTCTGAGCGGGTTATCTAGATTTTGGAGGATATGTTGAGGTGCTGCGTGATTGAGTTCCAAGGTTCTTGGGAGATGCATCTGCCTTTGGTGGAGTTCGCTTATAACAATAGTTATCATGCGAGTATACAGATGGCACCTTATGAGGCTCTGTATGGGAGGAAGTGTAGGACTCCTCTTTGTTGGGCTGAAACTGGTCAGAAGTTGGTTTCGATGCCTGCTTTGTTGAAAGGGACCACCGAGAAGGTGATGAGGTTTGGCCGGAAGGGTAAGTTGAGCCCTCGGTACATTGGACCGTATGAGGTGGTTGAGCGTGTGGGTCCTGTTGCGTATCGGCTGAGGTTACCTCAGGAGTTGGAGAAGATTCATGATGTGTTCCATGTTTCTATGCTCCGGAAGTATAGATCTGATCCTTCGCATGTGATGCCTGTGGAGGAAGTGGTTCTGAATCCGGATTTGACCTATGATGAGGAACCGGTGAAGGTTCTGGATTCGGATAGCAAGGTTCTTCGTGGCAAGACCATTGAGTTGGTGAAGGTGCTGTGGAAGCATCGAGGTGTTGAGGAAGCCACGTGGGAGCGGAAGGAAGACATGCTGAAGCAGTTTCCTTATCTCTTTCCTTCAGGTAAATTTCGAGGATGAAATTTCTTAAGGGGGGAGAGTTGTAACGCCCCGGTTTTGGGCTTAGGAGTTTTGGGCGTTGACCGGTTGGTCAAAGTGCTGTTCGAATAAAAAAAAGGTGAATTTAGGAAAGCCTAGTTCGGGTTGCATTAAAAATATGGAAAATTGTTCTAAAATCATCTTTTAATATAATTAAGTGAACTGTGAAATCAATTTTGGAAAATGAGTTTTGGAAGTGTGACATTTTGGCTAGTGACCAAAATGTAATTTTCGCAAGTTTGGTGGCTGTTTTATAAAGGGTTGAAACTTTGAATCTTTAAGGAGCTATTTACCCAAAGGGAGTTTCTCCAGATTTTTCTAAGATATTTTAAGTCTAAAATCTGATTTTAAAGGTTATTAAAATTGGAGGGAAGCCATTTGGCTATTTTTGGATTTTGTAACCAACTTTGCTAAATTTTCTTTCTCTCATTTTCTCTCAACCCAAACACTACTTTTCCAGAGAATTGGATCTGATTTCTTCACCTAAATCCCTCCTTTCAACTCTCATTTGATTCCAAATCATTGTATCTTCAAAACCTCTTCAATTGCTAATTGTTTCAACAAGGATTTTGATTGCAAAAAGAGGAGAAACTCAAGTTTGGAGGTAAGAACGTCCTTCTCCTCTAAACTATCAGTTCTTTACTGAAATTCCTAAGTTTTCAATCCTTAATTGAAGTTTAATTAAAGGTTTTAAGTGGTGAAATGGATCTTGGCTTATTATGCAAGATTTTGATGATTTTTGATGATTTTCGTTAGATCTGAGTAATATGTGATTTGAGAGGTGTTTTTGATGTTAAATGATCTCTAAATTGATAAGGAATTGAGTTTTGATTGATGCAATCCCGGATAGGTTGAGTTTCCTAAGTTTAGCTTGTGTTTCAAGGTAGTTTTTAAGGTGATCTTGGTGATCTGTTGTTGCTGGAGGTATAAGGATGTTAATAGGTTGTTTTTAGATGTTATATGATGTTAATGGAAGTGAGGTTTTGCTGGTTTATGGCTGGGCTTTGTTTAGAAGTGGTTTGGATGCATTTTCGGTTGTGTTTGGTGGCCGAAAATGGAGGTTGGATGAGAGCAGTGAGTTTAGGTGCTTTCATTGAAGCAATTAATGCATGATGATGCATTAATCCTCTTCTTTGATGTGTTGAAACAGGGGAGGCATCTTTGGATCCAAGAGTTGTTGATCCGGAAGCTTGATTTGGTGCTTTGGCTTGAAGCAAAGTGGAAATCGGTGAGTGAAGTTGGGTTTTCAGATTTTAAACCAAGGTTTGAAGGTTTTGGGAGCTTAGTTTAAGTCTAAACAACTTTGCTAAGCTCAAGTGTAAGTTTTCGGATTTTCTCTCTAGTGGTGGCCATGATTTTGTTGTGATGCAAAATGATGATTTGCATGTTTTAATTACTGTTTTGAAAGCATGATTTAGCATGGATTTTGCTGATAATGTAAGCCATATGTTGAAGGTAACTCTAGGTAGGAGTACCTTGCTTTTATACATTGAAATAATGTGGTTTGATGCTTTGAAATGCATGATGAAAATGGCTTGGTTTAATGCTTTAAAACAGTGGATTAAATGATGAAAATGATGTATATTGGCAAGTGATGTTTTGAAAAGATTAAGGTCACTAAGGTGGTTAAAAGTCCTTGAGTGAGCCTTGTTACTTAAGAACATCAAGGTGGTTAAAAGTCCTTGGATGATTCTTGTTGCGGACACTAAGGTGGTTAAAAGACCTTAGGTGATTCTTTCCATGGTGTTTAAAAGTCCATGGGGCCATGGTGTTTAAAAGTCCATGGGGCCAAGTTGTTTAAAAGTCCTTGGGGCCAAGGTGTTTAAAAGTCCTTGGGGTGATTCAAGCATTGGACACAAAGGTGGTTAAAAGTCCTTGTGTGGTCCTCATTCATGGTGTTTAAAAGTCCATGGCCAAGGTGTTTAAAAGTCCTTTGGGCCAAGGTGTTTAAAAGTCCTTTGGGCCAAGGTGTTTAAAAGTCCTTGGGAAGTTGATGAACTTGTTTTAAGAAATGGAATGTATCACTTGAGCCAATATGACATGTATGTTTATGTTTAAGCATGAGATTGCTTGTTTAAAGTATGCTTTTGAGCATGTGTAAAGGTTGATTTAAAGCATGATTTGTAAATGTTTTGAATTGCATTATTTAATGGTTTTAAGAGCATTCCTCACTAAGCTTTTGCTTACGCTCTCTTCGTTTTCTTAATTCAATAATGCAGAGCATTAGAGAACTTTGAGGGGCAGCAAGAAGGGCAAGAATTCAAGTACAAGTAAAGCTGAATGTATGGAAGGTTTTTGTTAAACATTTTAGCTTTTGGATGGTTTGGCAATGGGGGACCAATGTGTATGTTTTGGGAGATGTTTGGGACTCCCTAAGTATGTTGAATGATGATTTGAATGCTGGTTTTTGGATTGGATCATTGCATGCTTGTTTTGGAAGTTTGGTGTTTTGAATAGCTAGCTTGTATAGGAAGTATGCCTATAGAATTGGGGCTTTTTGCATATGATGTTGGTTTGTTGATTTGATGATGCCTATAAGTCATATATATGTTGAATTGCATGCTGGTAAAGTTTGGTGACATTTGGAGCATGTTTGAATGATCTATTGCATGTTTTGGAATGCTAGTTTGCTGCAATCTGTGCAGGCGTTTCGGAACAGTGTGCACCGTTTCGGAACGGGTGCCTTTCATGAACCCAGGCGTCCGCAACGGTATACACCGTTTCGAAACGGTTTGGTCTCTGCCAAGGCCATGTTTCGAAACCCGTTGCGGAACGGCCCGTGTTTCGAAATGGGGTCTACCTGTTTCGGAACGGTCGACCGTTGGGGGCTGACATTGGCAGTTATATGTTTTGATTTGTTTACGTTTTGGTCCTGAAACTTGTTTGTTCAATTGTATGAGCTTGGGAAGTCCTTTTGGGCTGAAATTTCACAGAGAAGCATGAAACCTGATTAATTTCAAGTTGGTAACTTTAATTTGGGTTAAGTCCTTTTAATTATCAGAAATTACAATTTGGTCCCTAAAGTTGTAATTTGTTCAATTGGGTCCCTGTTTGATCTCTGATGTTTGTGATCTTTGAGAATGATGTTGTGTGATCACAATTAGGACTAATGTGCATCTAGACAAGATTAAAAAGAAAAAAAAAGGGTCGTTAATCATGGTTGACTTTTGGGTTGACTTTGGTTTTCCCCGTGTGACTTTCTTAATTCGGGTTAACCGTCTAGGCCGGGTTAAGGGGGTTACAAGGTGACCGACGACGGCTTGAGCAGCGATGACGGTGTCGATCCAGTGAGGGCGTGGGGAGTCAGTCGGTACCATCGGTGATTACAGCCGTGGCCAGCGTCAGCTGGACGACATCCCCCTCGCTTGTTGTACAGCTTCGATTCGTGGGGGAGGGGACCAGCCCTGCGCGCGCGTGGCACACATGCCAGATGCGTGGGTGATTCTTTTCTTCTTCTTCTTATTTTTAAATCCTGGCCTTTGATCTACCTTTCCCCTGATCCAACGACCCTTATTAATCCTGCACAATAAACAACATAAACGGGTTAGTTTGGGCCTCTTTAAAATAAAAAAATGGATTCCTTATTTACTATTTTAAACGGGCCTCATTTTTATAAATAATAATAATAATAATAATAATAATAATAATAATAATAATAATAATAATAATAACAATAAATAAGGCGAAATCCAGTGACAACAACTGCCCCTCTTTGCTCATCTCTGTGAAAAAGGGATAGGGCAAAGGCCAAAAGACACTGATTTTCACTGATTTGTTGATTGGTTCCATTTTCCTAATGCCCGAACGGATATGCAATGTTCTATTCTCCAAATGCCCGAATATATGAGCTGGGTTCTATTCTCCAAATGCCCGAACAGATGAGCAGGGTTCTATTCTCCAAATGCCCGAATAGATGAGCAGAGTTCTATTCTCCAAACGCCCGAATAGCTGAGCTGGGTTCTACTTTCCAAATGACTGAATAGATAAGCTGGGTTCTATTCTCCAAACGCCCGAATAGATGTGTTGGGTTCTATTCTCCAAATTCCTGGATAGTTGGGCAGGATTCCATTGTCCGTACACCTGAACGGATAGGCGTGTTCTTTCAGAAAAATTTTATGCTCATTATGCTTAGATGAATAAGCCACCTCCATTCTCCTTATGCCTGAACGGATAAGCGAATCTTTTGAAAAATTTCATCCTCCTTATGCTTGGATGAATAAGCAAACTCCAATATCTTTATGCTTGTACGGATAAGTGAATCTTTTGAAAAATTTCATCCTCCTTATGTTTGGATGAATAAGCAAACTCCATTCTCCTTACGCCTTAACGGATAGGCGAATCTTCTGAAAAATTTCATCCTTCTTATACTTGGATGAATAAGCAAACTTGCTTCAAAAGGTTTCATCCCCATTATACTTGGATGAATAAGCAAACTCCATTCTCCTTACGCAAGAACGAATAGGCGAATCTTCTGAAAACTTTAATCCTCCTTACGCTTGGATGAATAAGCAAACTCCATTCTCCTTACGCCTGAATGGATAGGCGAATCTTCTAAAAAATTTCATCCTCCATATGTTTGGAAGAATAAGCGGGGTCTATTCTCCCTAAATCCGAGTAGGATTTGACCTCCTTTTCCCTTTTTTCACAGGTGACCGACAGCGGCTTGGAGCAGTGACGACGGCGTCGAGCCAGAGAGGGCGTGGGGAGTCGGCCATCACCATGGGCGGTTACAGTTGTGGCTGGCGGCAGCCCCCTCCCTTGTTGCACAGCTTTTAATCGTGGGGAGGGGACCAGCCCCGCGCACGTGGGTGTGGGTGACTCCTTTTTTTTTTCTTTTTTTTTTAAATCCTAGCCTTTGATTTTCCTTTCCCCTGATCCAACGACCCTTATTAATCCTGCACAAAAACAACATAAATGGGTTAGTTTGGGCCTCTTTAAAATAAAAAATGGGTTCCTTATTTAAATGGGCTTCATTTTTATAAATTAAAATGGACCCTTTATTATTAAATGGACCACCTTTATTATTCAAAACGGGGGTTTATTAATAAGTAATAATGAATAATAATAATAATAATAATAATAATAATAATAATAATAATAATAATAATAATAATAATAATAATAATAAACAATGTGAAAATCTAGTGACAATAGGCGCAGTTCGTCCGATTGAGCCAGTACGCCCATGAGCTGGTACCGGATGAACGAAAGAGATGTGATAGGTTCTGATATGGGTTGGTGAAGGAAGTGAAAACCTATATGCTTGCGGCTGAGTATCCCTACTTTGATGTGCTGGTTACTCGAGCCAAAGAAATCAAGCAAAGTCTAGGATTGACGTCTCACTTGGGGAGTTCTAGCTCCGGAAAGAGAGCTGCTGAGTATGATGGTGGACGTGATCGAGGTAAGAGATCACGGGATAGGAGCTATCAGCGAGACTATCCTCCTCGAGGAAGTGGTGGTGGATCGGGCCGAGACCAGTATGGTGCGAATGTTGCTAGACGTGGTCCTATGTGTAACCGTTGTGGGAAGAATCACATAGGAGAGTGTTGGGGAAATCCCGATGCATGTTGGCAGTGTGGGGCTCAAGGTCATGTGAAGCATGACTGTCCACAGTTGGCGAGGCAAGCACCAGCTCGTGCTATGGAGCCTCAAAGGGCCCCTGGGCGTGGCCAAGGTAATTTTTAGCGATAGGAGGATGGCCAGAGGAATGTGGCACATGTAGTCGCGGTGCAGCCAAAGGGTGGTGGACCAGCTCGGGTCTATGCTCAATGTGAGGGCTGTAATGACACATATGTGATCGTAGGTACCCTTTCCTTGCAATCCTTGTCATTGCTTTCTTTGATAGATTCTGGTTCTAAGCATTCATATATTTTTCATGAGCATGCTCGGTTGCTTGATGTGCCATTAAAATTTCTTGATGTGTGTATGCAAGTTACGAGTTCGTTTGGTCAAACCGTAGTCGCTATTAAGTTGTATAGAAGGTGTCCTTTGATGTTTCAAGGATATGTGTTTCTTGTTGATGTAATGGAGTTACCTTTCTATGGTTTCAATGTTATCCTTGGGATGGATTGGTTATTGGAACATAAAGTTATGGTTGATTGTGAGACCAAGCGTGTTTTCGTTGAAGCTTGCCGATGATTTTGAAGTTGTGGTGGTGGGTGAGAACATAAAGTTCATGTCCAATGTTATTTGGCATATGTGATGAACCCAAATATGATGGAAGCACGACCGCAAGATATTCTGACAATTTGTTATTTTCTGGGGGTGTTCCGGAAGAGTTACCTGGGTTGCCATTGGATAAGGAGGTCGAGTTTTTCATAGAGACGTATGCGGATACGACTCCGGTATCCATTGCTCTTTATCGAATGGCACCAAAAGAGTTAAAGACACAACTTCAGGAGTTGTTAGATCGTGGTTTCATTAGGCCGTGTATCTCTCCTTGGGGAGCTCCAGTTTTGTTTGTTAAGAAGAAAGATGGGACGATGCGGATGTGTATAGACTATCAACATCTGAACAAGTTGACGATAAAGAACAAGTACCCTCTACCTCAGATTGATGATCTTTTTGATCAGTTTCGTGGCGCGACTGTGTTTTCAAAGATTGATCTAAGTTCGAGGTATTATCAACTTAAGGTGAAGGATATGGACGTATCAAAGACGGCTTTTTGTACGAGGTACGAGCATTGTGAGTTCCTAGTGATGCCTCCTGGTTTGACCAATGCACCGGCTGCGTTCATAGACATGATGAATCGGGTGTTCCACGAATATCTTGATCAATTTGTGGTGGTGTTTATCGATTATATCCTTGCGTACTCTCGTACTGAGAGGATCACGATAAGCTTTTGAGGATAGTGCTGTAGACTTTGTTGGATAATCAGTTTTTTTAACGCCCTGGTTTTGGGCCTATATATTTTAGACATCGGATCGGACCAGTCAAGAACGGTTCGAATCGTGTAAAATGATTTAAGGAAATCAAGGATCATGATAGGATAAAATTGTGATAAAAATTGCTAAAATCCTCTAAAAATATGTATAAGAGGTTTTTCAAGTCAATTTTACAAAATGGATGTAGGAAATTGGACATTTTAAGTAGTGACCAAATTGTAAAGTTTCAAAACTGGGAAAATGTGATTTTTAAAGTAGAAGCCAAAGTCTTAGAATCTTTAGGGGGCTTTAAGTCAATTTGACCTTTCTTCAATATGACATGTGATTTAAAAGAGTTTTCAATTTAATGATTTTAATTGGATTTTTATATTAATTAAATTAAAAGTTAGTTAATGAGATGTTCACTTACGTAACTATCAATTCTTTCTCATTTTCAGCCAAACACAATTTCTCTCATCTTTTTCCAGAATTCTTTCTCCCAAAAACTCTCTCAACAATTCCTAAATCATTTTCAAAAGATCTTTTTTAATTATTCAAGATTTTTGCAAGGAAAACTTGTCATCTATTGAGGGAGATCAAAATCTTGTGAAATTGTTGATGAAATCTTGTGAAATTCCCAAGATATTTTGTTGGAGATCAAAATCTTGTGAAATTGTGGATGAAATCTTGATTTTCGGACTTGATGAGTTAAGCTCTATTTTGTATTGGTTTTAATTGAGTTCTAAGTTGATTTATATGTTAAAATGATGTGTTGATAACATAGATCTCGAAATCCTTGAGATCCTTGAGTTTCTTGGTAGTTTTAGGTGAGATTTTGGGGTGAAATGGTGGAATCTTGCTTGCTGGAGGTATAAGGATGAGTTAGGTTGTTTATTAGATATGTTTTGATGTTAATAATGCATTGGAAGTGATGTATGTTGGCTGGGCTTGGTTTGGGAAGCAATCGATTGAGTTTTCGATTGTTTTGGAAGGGTATTTTGGTATAGTTTGGGTGAGCAACGAGTTGTGAATTGTTTCTGGTGTTAGAATGCATTTTAATGCAACTAGATCTCTGTTTTGATGATGTGAAAACAGGGGATCTTGATCCGGAAGCAAACGAGGTGGTTTTGGAGGCTCCAGAGGGGTAATTTTCGTGTCGGTGAGCAAGGCTTCGCATATCGGTGAGTGGAAATGCAATTTCTTTCTTTGTAACACTTTGAACGTGGTCTTGGGGAGCTTAGTGTAAGTTTGATACACTTAGATAAGCTCAAGAGTAAGTGATTCGGAAATCTCTCTCTTGGAAATGTGCTTTGTTTGATGAATTTGCACTTGAGTTGAGTGTGGATTGTTTACTGTTTTTAAGCTTGTTTAAGCATGGTTTAATGTTGGATTTTAATGCCATTATGTTAAGGATGCACTAGGTAAGTGATCATTGGTTTGCATGTGTTGAATGCATATGATATTAAGCATGCTATGCTTGTGGAAATGGCATTGTGGTTATGCTTGTAAAATAGTGGATTAATGTGGTTAAATGATTATATTGGCAAGTGATGAAAATAGTTTTTGGTTACTTTAATTGGATATAGTTAGCCGTCAATAGGATTGGGTGCACCATGAATAAAGTTGCCTTGGATGTTGAGGGGTTGCGATTGTGCCGTAATCTCCATCCAAGTACCCTAACAAATGAGGTTAAGATCACAACGGTGAATGGTTAGTCCCATGTGTGAGTCTTGTGTATGTGTCCCATACTCTCGTTAGTGGAATTATACAACTATCGATGAGTGATGTTGAGGGGTTGTGATTGTGCCATTAATCTCCATCACGGGTGTTGAGGGGTTGTGATTGTGCCATTAATCTCCACCTTGTGCAGTCCGGTAGTTTGTATGAAGTGTGAGGGACAACGCTTGTGAACCATATATCCGATTGTGTCTTGTGTTGAAATGATTTATGAATTATCACTTGCGAGCCAATATAATGTAAATGAATGATGGGAAGCATGAGATGCTTGAAAATGATGCAAGGATGCATGATATGCTTGGTAAAGCATGAGCAAAGGTTTATTTTCTGTTTTATAGTGATGCATATAAATATGTGTTTTTAAAGTGCATTGATGTCTTGTGAAGGCATGTTTTATGAAAAGGGCATGAGTTGAAAAATGGTGGTTTTGCCAATAATGTGAAGTGTATTGATGAATGTTGCATACTGGTCCTCACTAAGCTTTGTGCTTACGCTCTTTTGTTTCATCAATGCAGAAAACTAGGCTTTCGAGGCAGCGAGTAAGCAAGAAGAATCCAAGCTTTTGATCTTACAAAGTATGTGGCTTTACCCCGATGTAATAAAAGGCAATGGGTGTGAATTATACTTTGGAATGTTTGAGGATGTTTCCCTTTTACTTTGAACATGTTAGATTGTGTATACTTGTGTTGTAAATGGCCTTTAATGTTTGGATTTTGGTTTGATTGTTGTTATAGCTTGTTGTGGTTTTGGTGGACTAGGAAGCATGCCTTTAGTCCATATGATTGCATGAATGATGCTATGTTCTAGTTTTTGATTCATAGATATGGTCCTTGATACATATGTGAGTTGTGTGTAAGTTGTGGCATGTTTCGGAAATGTTTCGGATATGAAAAGACATGAAAAACCAGCTAAATCTGTTGTTGCAGGGCAAGACGTATCAGAGCGCCCTTGCCTATTTCGGAACAGGGGTCTGAAATGGCTAAGAGGTTTCGGAACGGGTGGGGTCGTATCGAAATAGTTTTGTTACTAAAAGAGGGTGTTTCGATACGGGTCTCGGAACGTACCCGAGCATCGAAACAGTCAACCCTGTTTCGAAATGATCATTTCAGTACAGGGCCATCCGTATTGAAACGCCTGACCGTTGGATTTAAATTTTGAACTGTTGCAAATTTCTGTTTCTTACATTTTGGTCTCGGATTATGGTATGCTTAATTGAATGAGTTTGGATGATTCATTTGAGTTGAATTTTGGCATGCAAGCATGTTACATGACTAATTGAAGGTGGGTAACTTTAAAATTCTTAAATTCCTTGTAATTTATAAAAATTATAGTTTGGTCCCTACAAGTCAAATGTATAAAATTGAACCCTTAATTGAACTACGATCGTTGTGCCATTTCATTTTTGCTATACACATATGATAATAATGTGCATCTAGATAAGATAAAAAGGGAAAAAGGGTCGTAAAACAAGGTTAACTTTCATGTTGACTTTGGTTTTCCTCGTGTAATCTTCGTAGTTCGGGTTAAACGTCTAGACCAGGCTAAGGGGGTTACATTTGTTGGTATCAGAGCATGGTTGCGAAAGAATTGGGAATGTTGGTATATGAAATTGGCATGTGTTGAACTATGATGTTTGAAAAGCATGCGATTGGTTGAATTTTGAAGTGTATGCTATGCTTGGTATATGTGAATCGCATGTGGAATGAATGTGATTGTGTGGCGATGATGCAATGCTATTATGTGTTGATTTTGGATGTTGAAAAGCATGTTGAGCATGATGTTTCATGTATGTTATGTTGAGGGAAATTGCGGTACCCATTGCCTTATTACACTAATTAAATGTTTTGTGAATTTGGATTGTTGCTTGCAGCTGGACTAAATGGTTTGATTTGTTTTGTTGTTGTGTTTTGTTTTAAGTAGCACAATGGGACCTAGAAGGGAGTTGAGGTCTAATACGATAATAACTACAGCTGAGCAGGGTGACCAGGGTGAACAAAGGGATGATGTCCCTTCTGGTGGGAATCTACCTCATCCGCCACCACCTGGAGATGGGGAGCAAGTGCAGCAAGGACCTGCTGGTCCTGGGTTTGGTGATTTGGCGCCATTAGTTCAGGCGATTAGTGGAGAGTTTCAGGCTGCTGTTGCTGTAGCGCATGTTCAGGACCCTGCAGCTGGGTAGGCGGGCTTACCGTTGGAAAGGTTGAGGAGCTGTAGAATTCTTTGGTATGACTCATGAGGCGTCCGAGGCCTGGTTAGCGAGTACGATATGTATCTTGGATCAGATGAGCTGTAATGATGTGCGCAAGCTGGGATGTGCAGTATCCTTGTTGCAAGGTGATGCCTACAGCTGGTGGACGATTACCACAACTAGTATGGAACCCGTTGAAGTTGATTGGGAGTTCTTTAGAGGTGCCTTCAGGAGGAAGTATCTAGTGGTGAGATACTTGGATGAAAAGAAACATGAGTTTAAGTCGCTTGTTCAGGGCAACCTATTTGTGGCTGAGTACAAGGTCTAGTTCGTACGCTTGAGCCAGTATGCTCCTGAGATAGTACCTAGTTAGAGGAACCGATGTGATCGCTTCAGGTATGGGTTGGTACATGAAGTTAAGACATTTATGCTGGCTGCAGAGTACACTGATTTTGATGTGATTGTTTGTCGAGCGAAGGACATTGAGCAGAACTTGGGATTGTCGTCTCAAGGTGTTTGTTCTAGCTATGGTAAGAGATCAGCTGAGTACAGTTTTAGAGGTGGACAGAACAAAAGAGGGCGTGATAGGAGACATCAGCCTGAGGGAAGGCGTGGTACTCCAGGCCGAGGTGGTCAGGCCCAGGGAGGTCGTGTGAGATCTGAGCAGCATACATGTTGGATATGTGGTTCGAGGGATCACTTGAGGCGAGATTGTCCTCGGGCGGCTAGAGAGGTTCAGGCTCCTGTGGTGGTGATAGGAAATTCTTGTTGGAATTGTGGTTAGGTGGATCACATGAGGAGGGAGTGTCCTTTGCTGGCAGGTGGTGGCAAGGGACATGCTTATGTGGTAGCTGCACCTCAGAGAGGCCATGGGCGCGGCCATAGGAACTTTCAGAGGAGAGATGAAGGGCGGCGAGGTATTGCTCATGTTGTAGCTGTTCGACCGGAGGGAGGTGGACCAGCGAGGGTTTATGCTAAGCGCGAGGAGTGCAATGATATTGATGTCATCGTAGGTACCTTTGCTCTCCAATATTTATCGTTGCTGGCTTTGATTGATTCTGAATCCACGCATTCTTATATTCTGAGTGAGCATGCACATTTGCTTGATATACCTGTTGAGTTGCTTGAAGTAGGAATACAAGTGACTAGTTCCTTTGGTGAGACTGTAGTCATTAGGAAGTTGTATAAGAGATGCCCTTTGTCTATGCAAGGTCATGTTTTTCTTATGGATCTGATGGAGTTACCTTTCTACGAATTTGATGTAATCCTTGGCATGGATTGGTTGTCGGAATATAGGGAGGTGGTTGACTTTGAGGTCAAGCGAGTCACCTTAAAGTCAGCCGATGATTATGAAGTAGTGGTAGTAAGCGATAATGTGAAATTCTTATCGAATGTGATATCGGCTTTGGAAGCAAACCGAATGATGAGGTTGGGTTGAGAGGCTTATCTTGCCTATGTGATGAATCCTGGCACCAAGGATGTGCGTGTATAGGACATCCGAACTGTTCGCGATTTTCTGGGTGTCTTTTCGGAAGAATTTCCTGGATTGCCACCAAATAGGGAAGTTGAGTTTGGTATAGAATTGTACGAGAATACAACTCTGGTGTCCATTGCTCCTTATCACATGCCACCCAAAGAGTTAACAGAGTTGAATACGCAATTGCATGAGTTGTTGGACCGAGGTTTCATCCAGCCGAGTGTGTCACCTTGGGGTGCACCGCTCCTGTTTGTGAAGAAGAAAGATGGGACGATGAGAATGTGTATAGATTATCGACAACTGAACAAGTTAACGATCAAGAACAAGTATCCCTTGCCTAGAATTGATGATCTCTTTTATCAGTTCTGGGGAGCCTCAATGTTTTCTAAGATATATTTAAGATCAGGGTATTATCAGCTGAAGGTGAAGGATGTGGACGTACCTAGAACAATTTTTCGTACGAGGTACGGGCATTATGAATTTTTGGTGATGCCGTTTGGTTTGACCAACGCACCTGCTGATTTCATGGACATGATGAATTGTGTATTCCATGAATTCTTGGATCAATTTGTGGTGGTGTTCATCGATGATATCCTTCTGTATTTGCGTACCGAGGTGGATCATGATAGGCACTTGAGAATTGTTTTGCAAGCGTTGTTGGAAAATCAATTGTATGCCAAGCTGAGTATGTGTGAGTTTTGGCATAGGGATGTGGTCTTCCTTTGGCATGTTGTATCAGTTGAGGGTATTCGCGTTGATCCGCACAAGGTAGAAGCTGTGATGAGTTGGAAAGTGCCTAAGTCAGTGACAGAGGTACGAAGTTTCCTTGGATTGGCTGGGTACTATCGTAGGTTTGTCGAGGGTTTCTCGAAGATAGCGGCGCCTTTGACCAAGCTGTTGCAAAAGAATGTTCGCTTTGAGTGGACTGATGTGAGACAACAAGCTTTTGAGAAGCTGAAAGAAGCCTTGACGCAAGCTCCTTTTCTGATTCAACTTGAGTCTGGTAAGGAGTTTGTGGTCTATAGTGATGTGTCCATTATTGGTTTGGACTGCGTGTTGATGAAGGAGAGTAAGGTAGTGGCCTATGCATCTAGGCAGTTGAAGATGCATGAGCACAACTACCCTACTCATGATCTTGAGCTTGCGGCAGTGGTGTTTGCCTTGATGATTTGGAGGCATTACCCGTACGGGAAGAAATGGTGTGTGTTCACGGATCATAAGAGCTTGAAGTACCTTATGTCTCAGAAGGAGCTGAATCTTAGGCAGCGTCGTTGGGTGGAGTTGCTTAAGGATTATGATCTGACGATCAAGTATCACTCGGGTAAGGCTAATGTTGTAGCCGATGCTTTGAGTCGGAAAGTAGCTGTGGAGTTGAGAGTGATGTTTGCTCGTTTGAGCATATCGCGTGATGGTGGTCTTATTGCGGAATTGCAAATGAAACCACCCCTGATATAGTTGATCAAAGATAAGCAGTTTCTTGATGTTTCTCTTGTTTCGCATGTTCAGGACAGTGTAGAGGGTAGACCTTCAGATTTCAGCTTTAGTGATGATGGTGTTCTGTGCTTTGGGGGTCGAATAGTGGTGCCAGATGATGCTGAGTTAAGGCACACTATTCTGATTGAAGCTCATAATAGTCTTTTTGCTATGAATCCTGGTAGTACAAAGATGTATCGTGACCTGAAAGGTGAGTACTACTGGGTGGGGTTGAAAAAGGATATGGCTGAGTTTGTTTGTAAGTTCATGGTGTGTCAGCGAGTGAAGGCTGAGCATCAGGTCCCTTCTGGGTTGTTGCAGCCTTTGAGAATCCCAGAATGGAAGTGGGAGAGAATCACCATGGATTTTGTGTCTGGATTGCCTTTATCACCGTCAAAGAAGAATTCAGTTTGGGTGATTGTGGATCGGCTCACGAAGTGTGCACATTTTCTGCCTATGCATACTACGTATACTTTGGATAAGTTGGCTGAGCTATACATAGCTGAGATTGTGCGGTTGCATGATGTACCAAGGTCCATTGTGTCGGATAGAGATCCGAGGTTTACAACACATTTTTTGGAATGTTTGCATCAAGCTTTGGTATACAATTGAATTTCAGTACTTCTTATCATCCTCAGACGGATGGACAGTCAGAACATGTGATCCAAGTGCTTGAGGACATGTTGAGGTGCTGTGTGATAGATTTTTAGGGTTCTTGGGAGAAGCACTTGCCATTGGTTGAGTTTGCGTATAATAATAGTTACCAGGCGAGTATTCAAATGGCTCCATACGAGGCTTTGTATGGGAGAAGAAGTAGACCCCTCTCTGTTGGGCAGAAGCTGGGCAAAAGTTGATTTTGATGTTGGCTATGTTAAAGGGAACCACCGAGAAGGTGAAGCTCATTTGTGAGCGTTTAAAAGCAGCATCGGATAGGCAAAAGTCTTACGCGGACTTGAAGCGTAAGGAAATTGAGTTCGCGGTTGGCGAACATGTGTTTTTGAAGGTGTCACCTTTGGAGAAGATGATGAGGTTTAGACGTAAGGGTAAGCTTAGCCCAAGGTTCATTGGAGCTTACGAGATTGTGGAACGTATCGGCCCTGTGGCATATCAGTTGAGATTGCCTGCAGAGTTGGAGAAGATACATGATGTGTTTCATGTCTCCATGTTAAGAAAATACAGATCATATCCTTCGCATGTGATGCCTGTTGAGGAGATAGAGTTGAATCTGGATCTGTTGTATGATGAGGAACCGATGATGTTTCTGGACGTGAGTAGCAAAGTTCTTCGTGGCAAGACGATAGAACTTGTGAAGGTGTTGTGGCGACACCGAGGAGTTGAAGCCACGTGGGAAAGCAAGGCAGACATGCTAAGGCAGTTTCCGCATCTCTTTCCATCAGGTAAGAATTTTGATGACGAAATTTCCTAAGTGGGGGAGAGTTGTAACGCCTTGGTTTTGGGCCTAGATGTTTTAGACATCGGATCAGACCGGTCGACAACGGTTCAAATTGCGTAAAATGATTTAAGGAAATCAAGGATCGGGATAGGATAAAATTGTGATATAAATTGATAAAATCCTCTAAAAATATGTTTAAGAGGTTGGTCAAGTCAATTTTCCAAAATGGATGTCGGAAATGGGACATTTTGAGTAGTGACCAAATTGTAAAGTTTCAAAATTGGGAAAAATGTGATTTTTAAAGTAGAAGCCAAAGTCTTAGAATCTTTAGGGGGCTTTAAGTCAATTTGACCTTTCTTCAATATGACATGTGATTGAAAAGGGTTTTTAATTAAATGATTTTAATTGGATTTTTATATTAATTAAATTAAAAGGTAGTTAATGAGATTTTCACTTATGTAACTACCAATTCTTTCTCATTTTCAGCCAGATACAATTTTCTCTAATCTTTTTCTAGAATTCTTTCTCCCAAAAACTCTCTCAACATTTCCTAATTCATTTTCAAGAGATCTTTCTTAATTCTTCAAGATTTTTGCAAGGAAAACTTGTCATCTGTTGAATGAAGCAAGGATTGGAGGTAAATCACGTTTTCAACCTCTAATCAAAGTTCTTTATTGAAATTCCTAAGATATTTGGCTTCTAAATACTATTTTTGATTGAGTTTTCAATATAGTTTTGATTGGAGATCAAAATTTTGTGAAATTGTGGATGAAATCTTGATTTTCGGACTTGATGAATTAAGCTATGTTTTGTATTGATTTTAATTGAGTTCTAAGTTGATTTATATGTTAAAATGATGTGTTGATAACATAGATCCCGAAATCCTTGAGATCCTTGAGTTTCTTGGTAGTTTTAGTTGAGATTTCTGGGTGAAATGGTGGAATCTTGCTTGCTGGAGGTATAAGGATGAGTTAGGTTGTTTATTAGATATGTTTTGATGTTAATAATGCTTTGGAAGTGATGTATGTTGGCTAGGCTTGGTTTAGGAAGCAATCGATTGAGTTTTCGGTTGTTTAGGAAGGGTATTTTTGTATAGTTTGGGTGAGCAATGAGTTGTGAATTGTTGATGGTTTTAGAATGCATTTTAATGCATTTAGATCTCTGTTTTGATGATGTGAAAATAGGGGATCTTGATCTGGAAGCAAGCGAGGTGGTTTTGGAGGCTCCGGAGGGGTAATTTTCATGTCGGTGAGCAAGGCTTTGCGTATCGGTGAGTGGAAATGCAATTTCCTGCTTTGTAACGCTTTGAGCGTGGTTTTGGGAGCTTAGTGTAAGTTTGATACACTTAGATAAGCTCAAGATTAAGTGATTCGGAAATCCCTCTCTTGGAAATGTGATTTGTTTGATGAATTTGCACTTGAGTTGAGTGTCCATTGTTTACTGTTTTAAGCATGTTTAAGCATGGTTTAATGCTGGATTTTAATGCCATTATGTTAAGGATGCACTGGGTAAGTGATCCGTGGTTTGCATGTGTTGAATGCATATGATATTAAGCATGTTATGCTTGTGGAAATGGCGTTGCGGTTATGCTTGTAAAACAGTGGATTAATGTGGTTAAATGATTATATTGGCAAGAGATGAAAATGATTTTTGGTTACTTTAATCAGATATAGTTATCCGACTATAGGATTGGGTGCACCATGAATAAAGTCACCTCGGATGTTGAGGGGTTGTGATTGTGCCGTAATCTCCATCCAAGTACCCTAACGATTGAGGTTAAGATCACAACAGTGAATGGTTAGTCCCGTGTGTGAGTCTTGTGTATGGGTCCCATACTCTCGTTAGTGGAATTTTACAACTACCGATGAGTGATGTTGAGGGGTTCTGATTGTGCCCTTAATCTCCATCACAGTTGTTGAGGGGTTGTGATTGTGCCATTAATCTCCACCTTGTGTAGTCTGGTAGTTTGTATCAAGCGTGAGGGACAACGCTTGTGATCTGCGTATCCAATTGTGTCTTGTGTTGAAATGATTTATGAATAATCACTTGCGATCCAATATAATGTAAATGAATGATGTGAAGCATGAGATGCTTGTAATTGATGCAAGGATGCATGAGATGCTTGGTAAAGCATGAGAAAAGGTTTATTTGTTGTTTTATAGTGATGCATATGAATATGTGTTTTTAAAGTGCATTGATGTCTAGTGAAGGCATGTTTTATGAAAAGGGCATGAGTTGAAAAATGGTGGTTTTGCCAATAATGTGAAGTGTATTGATGAATGTTGCATAGAAATCCTCACTAAGCTTTGTGCTTACGCTCTTTTGTTTCATCAATGCAGAAAACTAGGCTTTCGAGGCAGTGAGTAAGCAAGACGAATCCAAGCTTTTGATCTTACAAAGTATGTGGCTTTACCCCGGTGTAATAAAAGGCAATGGGTTGGAATTATACGTTGGAATGTTTGAGGATGCTTCCCTTTACTTTGAGCATGTTAGATTGCGTAAACTTGTGTTGTAAATGGCCTTTGATGTTTGGATTTTGGTTTGATTGTTGTTATAGCTTGTTGTGGTTTTGGTGGACTAGGAAGCATGCCTTTAGTCCCTATGATTGCATGAATGATGCTATGTTCTAGTTTTTGATTCATAGATATGGTCCTTGATGCATATGTCAGTTTTGTGTAAGTTGTGGCCTGTTTCGGAAATGTTTCGGATACGAAAAGACATGAAAAACCAGCTAAATCTACTGTTGCAGGGCAAGGTGTATCGGAACGCCCTTGCCTGTTTCGGAACTAGGGCCTGAAATGGCTAAGAGGTTTCGGAACGGGTGGGGTCGTATCGAAACAATTTTGTTATTGGAGAAGGGTGTTTCGATACGGGTCTCGGAACGTACCCGAGCATCGAAACGATCAACCCTGTTTTGAAACGACCGTTTCGGTATAGGGCCATCCGTATCAAAACGCCTGACCGTTGGATTTAAATTTTGAACTATTACAAATTTCTATTTCTTATGTTTTGGTCCTGGATTTCGGTATGCTTAATTGAATGAGTTTGGATGATCCGTTTGAGTTGAATTTTGGCATGCAAGCATGTTACATGACTAATTGAAGGTGGGTAACTTTAAAATCCTGAAAGTCCTTGTAATTTATGAAAATTATATTTTGGTCACTACAAGTTAAATGTATGCAATTGAACCCTTAATTGAACTCCGATCGATGTGCCATTTCCTTTGTTGTACACATATGATAATAATGAACATCTAGATAAGATAAAAAGGAAAAAAGGGTCGTAAATCAAGGTTAACTTTCGGGTTGACTTTGGTTTTCTCCGTGTAATCTTCGCAGTTCAGGTTAAACGTCTAGACCGGGCTAAGGGGGTTATAGTTTTTTTGAAAAGTTGAGTAAATGTGAGTTATGGATTAGAGAGGTGGTGTTTCTTGGTCATGTGGTGTCAGCCGAGGGTATTCGTGTGGATCCTCAGAAAATATAGGCGGTTGTGGGTTCGAAACAACCGAAATCAGTGACCAAAGTTTGTAGTTTTTAGGCTTGGATGGCTATTACCGTCGGTTCGTGGATGGGTTTTCTAAGATAATTGCTCCATTGACGAAGTTACTGCAGAAATATTTTAAGTTTGAGTGGACAGAGGTGAGGCATAAAGCTTTTTTAAAGTTGAAGGAAGTGTGTTTTGCCTTTTAAGACTTGTAACAGGCCTTTATATGTTCATATGTTTTGTTTTGTGGATTTTGATACTCTATGTGGATTGCTTCTAGGTTGCATGCCTTTAGAGTAATCATGTTTTGCAATTCTTGATGCTAGATGCCTTTGATGATGCCAATGTGATGGATAAATGTGTGGTTGATGTTTATCTATGATTGAATGATGATTGGTGGCCATATGGTGATATTTAAGGTGCTTAAATGTTGCTGCTTTAGTGCATATCTGGTAAGTGTTTTGAAACAGTAGTAGTTGTTTCGATACATCTTACATTTTTGGTCTTAACATTTTGGAACACTACTAGACCGTTTCATGAACTTTAGATATATTTTTCACCCGTATCGAAACTCGAGGTTGTTTTGATATGGCTTTGTGTTGTCTGAATGCAGGGGAGATCAATTTGGGGAGTTGGTTCCGAAACGGGTAAGGGTCGTTTCGAGACCAAATGCTACTAGAATGCATGGTTTTGAAATAGGGGTGTCTGTTTCGAAATGGGGTCGTTAAGTTAGTTAAAATGGCATAATCTGTCAGTTTTGAATGTTTAAATTTTAGTCCCTATTTGTGCGATTTACAATTATGGATGATTGAATGATTGTATGATGCTGATATTTCACCTGCAAGCATGTAATGAACCTAATTAAAGGTTGATAACAATATTTTGTGATTTGACCTTATATCGGATTGTTGCAAATGAATGTACAATTGATGTTAGGTTTAATTAGAAATATATTCGTTGCGCGAGTAAACACTACATGATAGAATTATGCATTGACCGGTTTTGGGCTTAGAAGTTTTGGGCGTTGACCGGTTCGGTCAAAGTGCTGTTCGAATATAAAAAGGTGAAATTAGGAAAGCCTAGTTCGGGTTGCATTAAAAATATGGAAAAATGTTCTAAAATCCTCTTTTAATATATATAAGTGAACTGTGAAATCAATTTTACAAAATGAGGTTTGGAAGGGTGACATTTTGGGCTAGTGACCAAAATGTAATTTTTGAAAACTGCGTGACTGTTTTAGAAAAGATTGAAACTTTGAATCTTTAAGGAGCTATTTACCCAAAGGGAGTTTCTCCAGATTTTTCTAAGATATTTAATGTTTTAATTCTGATTTTTAAACAAAAGGAAAGTGGAGGGAAGTTATTTCTAACTAATTTTTCCTAAAATCTCATTTCCCTTTTCCCTCATTTTCTCTCAACCCAAACACCTTTTCTCCAAAGTTTTTCTTCTGATTTTGTCACTTAAATCTCTCTTTTCAATTCCCTTTTGATTGCTAATCATCTCATCAACAAAACCTCACCATTTGCTAATTGATTCTTCAAGCTTTTTGGTTCTAAAAGAGGAGAAACTCAAGTTTGGAGGTAAGAACGTCCTTCTCCTCTAAACTCTCAGTTCTTTACTGAAATTCCTAAGTTCTCAATCCTTAATTGATGATTTATAATTGGTTTTAAAGCTATGTAATGGATCTTGGCTTAAAATGCAAGATTTGGTGATTTTTGATGGATTTTCGTATGATCTGATTGGGCTGTGTTTTAAGGTGTTAATTTGAGGATAAATGAATGTTAATTTGATTGGAAATTGAGTTTTAATTAATGCAATCCCGGATAGGTTGAATTTCCTAAGTTTAGCTTGTGATTCTTGGTTGTTTTGGAGTGATCTTGTGGATCTGTTGTTGCTGGAGATATAAGGATGTTGTTAGGTCCTTTTTAGATGTTAAATGATGTTAAAGGATGTTTAGTTTTGATGGATTTTGGCTGGGCATTGTTGAGGAGTTGTTTGAATGCATTTTCGGTTGTGTTTGGTAGCCGAAAATGGAGTGTGGATGAGAGCAGCGAGTTTAGGTGCTTTCATTGAAGCTATTAATGCATGATGATGCATTAATCCTCTGCTTTGATGTGTTTAAAACAGGGGAGTCATCTTTGGATCCAAGTGGTGGTGATCCGGAGGCTTGATTTGTGTTTCGGCAAAGAGGCGAAACGGAATCGGTGAGTGGAATTTGGTTTTCGGCTTTGAAACCAATGTTTTGAAGGTTTGGGAGTTTAGTCTAAGTCTAAGCAACTTAACTAAACTCAAGAGTATGTTTTCGGGAAAACTCTCTTGGTGATGGCCATGGTTTTTGGTTGTATGCAATGTGTTGTTTGCATGATTTTAAATCTGTTTTGAAAGCATATCTAGCATGTTTATTTGCTGAGATTTTAAGCCATGTGTTGAAGGAAGCTCAAGGTAAGAGTTCCTTGTTTTTGAACATTGTTTAAATGTGGTTTAATGCTTAAAGATGCATGATGATTATGGCTTGGTTTAATGCTTTAAAACAGTGGATTATTGATGATAATGATGCATATTGGATAGTGATGTTAAGGTCACAAAGGTGGTTAAAAGTCCTTGTGTGAGCCTTGTATATTTAAGAACATCAAGGTGATTAAAAGTCCTTGGATGGTTCTTGGTTAAGATCACAAAGGTGGTTAAAAGTCCTTGTGTGAATCTTGTGAATTTTAAGAACAACATGGTGTTTAAAAGTCCATGGTTGGTTCTTGGTTAAGGCTCAAGGTGGTTAAAAGTCCTTGGAAACCCTTGTTTACTTAAGAACTCCAAGGTGGTTAAAAGTCCTTGGGAGATTCTTGTTAAGGACACAAAGGTGGTTAAAAGTCCTTGTGTGGTCCTTGCCATGGTGTTTAAAAGTCCATGGGTTTATGGTGTTTAAAAGTCCATGGGGATAAGATCACAATGGTGTTTAAAAGTCCATGTGTGGATCTTATGTGAAATGTGTCACTTGTTGCCAACATGACTTGTTATGAACTTGAAGCATGAGATGCTTGTTTTAAAATGTTTAATGTTGCTTGAAGCATGAGATGCTTGTTTTAAATGTTAAAGAGCATGTTAAATGTTGTTTGAAGCATGATTTATAAATGAGTTTTATAAATGCATTATTGAATGGTTTTAATGAGCATTCCTCACTAAGCTTTTGCTTACGCTCTCTCTCTTTTTCTTAAACAATAATGCAGAGCATTAAGGTGCATTGAGGTCAGCAAGGAAGGCAAGCAATCAAGTGGAAGTTAAGCTCAAGTATGGGAAGGTTTTCTTAAACACTTTTAGCTTTTGGCATTTGGCAATGGGGGACCTATGTGGATGTTTGGGAGATGTTTTGAACTCCCTAAGCTTGTTTAATGTTGTAAATAATGTTGGATTTTGTATTTGGCCATCATGTGGTTGGTTTGGAGTTTTAATGCTTGAATGGTTTGCTAAGTAGGAAGTGTGCCATTAGATTTGGGGCTTTTCATAATTGCTGCTATGATGATGTTTGGATGATGCATTTATGTTCATTACATGTTGAATGTCTTGCTGGTAAAGTTTGGTAGCATTTGGAGCATGTATGGTTGATCAATTGTGTGTTTTAGCAGCCATTTCTCTGCTTTCTATGCAAGCCGTATCGGAACAGTAGCTACCGTTTCGGAACGGGTGCCCTGTAATAGCCCAGGCGTCCGAAACGAAAGACACCGTTCCGAAACGGAAAGTCCTCTGCCAGCCTTCGTTTCGGAACCCGTTGCGGAACGGTCCCGCGTTTCGAAACAGGTTCTTGCTGTTTCGGAACACCTGACCGTTGGGGGCTGACATTGGCAGTTATATGTTTTGAAATGTATGCGTTTTGGTCCCGAATCTTGTTTGTGCAATTGTATGAGTTTGGGAAGTCCGTTTGAGCTGAAAATTTGCAGAGAAGCATGAAACTTGACTAATTACAAGTTGGTAATACTAATTTGGGTTAAGACCTTATAATTTACAGAATTTACAATTTGGTCCCTAAAGTTGTAAATTGTTCAATTGGGTCCCTGTTTAATCTCTGATGTTTATGATCTTTGAGCATGCTGTTTAAATGATCATAAATAGGGTTAATGTGCATCTAGACAAGTTTAAAAAGAAAAAAAAGGGGTCGTTAATCAAGGTTGACTTTCGGGTTGACTTTGGTTTTCCCCATGTGACTTTCTTAATTCGGGTCAACCGTCTAGGCCGGGTTAAGGGGGTTACATTTTATGGTATCAGAGCTGAGTTCTCGAGTAATTGGGAATGAATGTGTGCATGATTGAAGTATGTATACTTGTATGCTTGTTGAGTGAAAGCATGATGAGTGGTTTGTGAATTTGATGCAATTGAGTTGTATGCTGTGGTGAAGCATGTTGTGGGTACCCATTGCCAAATCAAAGCTAATGAAATGATGTTGATTTTAAATGAAAATGAGCTTGAGTACTTGGATTTGCTTACCTTGCTGGACCTGACTTTGTTTATTTGCATTGTGATTGCATGGTTAGAATATGGCCCCTCGTAGAGAGTTGAGGAGTAATGTGCGAGCTGCGGCTCCGAATGAGAATGAGAATGAGGAGAATGCAGGGAGTGCGGTGTTACCTCCTCCTCCACCTGGTGGTGGTGGTGTTGAGGGTGAAAGAGCTGAAGCTGCAGCTGGTGCTGGGGTCGCTGGACCTGAGGCTGGTCAGGGGCAAGCTATGCCTGACATGACGATGTTGGTGCAAGCTATTTCTGGTGCTTTTCGAGCGGCAGTAGCTGGAGCTCAAGTAGCTAGGCATCAGGGAGATGCTGGTGTTAGACTACTCTTGGAGCGTTTACGCAGTCTTGGTGGGACTGAGTTCAGGGGTATGTCTGCTGAAGATTTTGAATCCTGGATGGAGAGTACCAAGAGGATCTTGGGTCAGATGAGTTGCACTGATGTGCAAAAGCTGGGTTGTGTAGTATCCTTGCTACAGGATGATGCTTATACGTGGTGGACGACCACTATAGCTGGGATGGCTGATGCTGACATAACTTGGACATTCTTCCAGAATGTGTTCAAGAGAAGGTATCTTGGTGTGAGGTACCTGGATGAAAAGAAGCGTGAGTTCATGTCTCTTACCCAGGGGAGCATGTCCGTGGCTCAGTATGAAGTGCAGTTTGTTCGACTCAGTCAATATGCGCCTGAGTTAGTCCCTGATGAACGGGCGAGGTGTGAAAGATTCCGTTATGGTTTAGTGACGGATGTGAAGATGTATGTGCTGGCTACCGAGTATGATGATTTTGATGTGCTGGTAGGCCGAGCCAAGGATATTGAGATGAACTTGGGTTTATCTGCTAAAGGTGCTGGAGCAAGTTCTGGTAAGCGAGCTGCTGAGTATAGTTCCGGTGGTGGACGGAACAAGAGGGGGCGTGATCAGAAGTATCAGTCCTCGGCTAAGCGAGGTGGTGGTGTACCTGCTCGGGGAGGTAATGCTAGAGCTGATCCGAGTGCTTGTTGGATTTGTGGTTCACGTGGTCATATGAAGCGTGATTGTCCTCGTGTTGTGAGGGAGGTGCAAGCTCCTGTTGCGGCAGCTGGTAAAGGGTGCTGGAATTGTGGATCTGCGGATCACTTGAGGCGAGAGTGTCCTATGTTGGCTGGTGGCCAAGTGCGTGCTCTTGTTGCTGTTGCACCGCAGAGAGGTTGTGGGCGCGGCCGTGGTAATTTCCAGCGAAGGGAGGAAGGTGGTCGAGGAGTGGCCCATGTTGTGGCTATTCAGCTTAAGGGTGGTGGTCTAGCTAGGGTGTATGCTCCGCGGGAGGGGAGGAATGACGCGGATGTGATTGCAGGTACTTTTACTTTGCAATCCTTGTCATTGCTTTCCTTGATAGATTCTATATCTACGCATTCATATATTTTGCGTGAGCATGCTGAATTGCTTGGTTTGACTATTGAGTCTTTGGATGTTGGTGTTCGTGTCACTAGTTCTTTTGGTGAGACTGTTGTGACTCGAAAGTTGTTTAGAAGGTGTCCTTTGGTTGTTCAAGAACATGTTTTTCATGTTGATCTTATGGAGCTGCCTTTCTATGGTTTTGATGTAATCCTTGGTGTGGATTGGCTTGCTGAGCATCGTGCTGTTGTGGATTGTGAAAATAAGCGAGTTTCGCTGAAGCTTGCGGATGATTATGAGTTGTTGTGGTTGGTGAGAATGTGAAGTTTCTTGCCAATGTGGTGTCTACCTTGGAGGCGAGCAGGATGCTGAGGCAATGTTGTGAAGCTTACCTAGCTTTTGTGATGAATCCTAGCTCTAAGGAGTTGCGGGTGCAAAATATCAGAGTTGTGAAGGAGTTTCCTAGTGTGTTTCCTGAGGAATTGCCTGGTTTACCTCCTAATCGCGAGGTGGAGTTTGGAATTGAGCTGTATGAGAATACAACTCCTGTGTCCATTACCCCTTATAGAATGGCACCTAAGGAGCTGAAGGAGCTGAAGACGCAGTTTCAAGAGTTGCTTGATTGTGGTTTCATTCGGCCAAGTGTGTCACCTTGGGGAGCACCGGTCTTGTTTGTGAAAAAGAAGGATGGCACTATGAGAATGTGCATTGATTACCGTCAGCTGAACAAGTTGACTATCAAGAATCGGTATCCTTTTCCGAGAATTAATGATCTCTTTGATCAATTTCGGGTAGCTGATGTGTTCTCTAAGATTGATTTGAGGTCAGGGTATTACCAGTTGAAGGTGAAGGATGTGGATGTGCCTAAGACAGCTTTCCGGACAAGGTATGGGAATTATGAGTTTCTTGTGATGTCGTTTGGTTTGACAAATGCTCATGCTGCTTTCATGGACATGATGAACCGTGTGTTTCATGAATACTTGGATAAGTTTGTTGTGGTGTTCATTGATGATATCCTCGTGTACTCGCGTACTGAGGAGGAGCATGAAGAGCATTTGAGGATTGTTTTGCAAGCCTTGTTGGAGAATCAGCTTTATGCCAAGCTGAGCAAGTGTGAGTTCTGGCTTAAGGAGGTGGTGTTTCTTGGGCATGTAGTTTCTGCCGAGGGGATTCGTGTGGATCCTCAGAAGATTGAGGCGGTGATGAACTGGAAGGTTCCTAAGTCTGTTCATGAGGTTCGTAGTTTCCTTGGTTTGGCGGGATACTATCGGAGGTTTGTGGATGGTTTTTCTAAGATTGCTGCACCTTTGACGAAGTTGTTGCAGAAGGATGTTAAGTATGAGTGGACGGAAGCGAGACAGCAGGCTTTTGAGAAGCTTAAGGCGGCTCTGACGCAAGCTCCTATCTTGGTTCAACCTGAATCAGGGAAAGAGTTTGTGGTCTATAGTGATGCGTCCTATGTTGGTTTGGGATGTGTGCTAATGCAAGAGGGTAAGGTAGTGGCTTATGCATCGCGACAGTTGAAGGTGCATGAGCGCAATTATCCTACGCATGATATTGAGTTGGCTGCAGTGGTTTTTGCTCTGAAGATTTGGAGACATTATCTGTATGGTGAGAAGTGTACTGTGTACACGGATCACAAGAGTTTGAGGTATCTGATGTCTCAGAAGGAGTTGAATCTCAGGCAGCGGCGTTGGTTGGAGTTGCTCAAGAATTATGATTTGACGATTGAGTACCATCCTGGAAAGGCTAATGTTGTAGCGGATGCCTTGAGTAGGAAGGTAGCTGTTGAGCTGAGGGCTATGTTTGCCAGTTTGAGTATTTCGCGTGATGGTGGTCTTGTGGCTGAGTTACAAGTGAAACCATCTTTGGTTCAGTTGATAAAGGAAAAGCAGTTGCTGGATGATTCCTTGGTGTCTTATGTTCAAGATATCGCGGAGGGTAGGCCTTCGGATTTCTGTTTTTATGATGATGGTGTGTTGTGTTTTGGGAGTCGAATAGTAGTGCCCAATGATGCTGAGTTGAGGCGTGCTATTCTGACTGAAGGTCATAGTAGTCCTTTTGCTATGCACCCTTGTAGTACTAAGATGTATCGTGATCTTCGTGATGAGCACTATTGGGTGGGTTTGAAAAAGGATGTTGCGGAGTTTGTGAGCAAGTGTTTGGTGTGTCAGCGGGTTAAGGCTGAGCATCAGGTTCCTTCGGGGTTGTTGCAACCGTTGAGAATCCCTGAGTGGAAGTGGGAAAGGGTTACCATGGATTTTGTATATGGTTTACCTTTGTCACCACCGAAGAAGAATTCGGTGTGGGTGATTGTGGATCGCCTGACGAAGTGTGCGCATTTCTTGCCTGTGCATACTACGTTTTCTTTGGATAAGCTTGCGGAGCTGTACATTGCTGAGATTGTGCGGCTGCATGGTGTGCCTAAGTCGATTGTGTCGGATAGGGATCCGAGGTTCACATCGCGTTTCTGGCAGTGTTTGCATCAAGCTTTGGGTACAAGGTTGAATTTCAGTACATCTTATCATCCTCAGTCGGATGGTCAGTCAGAGCGTGTTATCCAGATTTTGGAGGATATGTTGAGGTTCTGCGTGATTGAGTTTCAGGGTTCTTGGGAGAAGAATTTGCCTTTGGTAGAGTTTGCTTATAACAATAGTTATCAGGCAAGTATTCAAATGGCACCTTATGAGGCTTTGTACGAAAGGAAGTGTAGGACTCCTCTTTGTTGGGCTGAAACGGATCAGAAGTTGGTTTCGATGCCGGCTTTGTTGAAAGGAACCACCGAGAAGGTGAAGCTCATTTGTGAGCGTTTGAAGGCAGCTTCTGATCGGCAAAAGTCTTACGCGGATTTGAAGCGTAAGGAAATTGAGTATGCGGTGGGTGACCGTGTGTTTTTAAAGGTTTCGCCTTGGAAGAAGGTGATGAGGTTTGGCCGGAAGGGTAAGTTGAGCCCTAGGTACATTGGACCATATGAGGTGGTGGAGCGTGTGGGTCCTGTTGCGTACAAGTTGAGGCTACCTCAAGAGTTGGAGAAGATTCATGATGTGTTTCATGTTTCTATGCTCCGGAAGTACAAATCTGATCCTTCGCATGTGATGCCTGTGGAGGAAGTGGAATTGAATCCGAATTTGACCTATGATGAGGAACCGGTGAAGGTTCTGGATTCGGATAGCAAGGTTCTTCGTGGCAAGACCATTGAGTTGGTGAAGGTGTTGTGGAAGCACCGTGGTGTTGAGGAAGCCACGTGGGAGCGGAAGGATGACATGCTGAAGCAGTTTCCTTATCTCTTTCCTTCAGGTAAATTTTGGGGACGAAATTACTTAAGGGGGGGAGAGTTGTAACGCCCCGGTTTTGGGCTTAGAAGTTTTGGGCGTTGACCGGTTCGGTCAAAGTGCTGTTCGAATATAAAAAGGTGAAATTAGGAAAGCCTAGTTCGGGTTGCATTAAAAATATGGAAAAATGTTCTAAAATCCTCTTTTAATATATATAAGTGAACTGTGAAATCAATTTTACAAAATGAGGTTTGGAAAGGTGACATTTTGGGCTAGTGACCAAAATATAATTTTTGAAAACTGCGTGACTGTTTTAGAAAGGATTGAAACTTTGAATCTTTAAGGAGCTATTTACCCAAAGGGAGTTTCTCCAGATTTTTCTAAGATATTTAATGTTTTAATTCTGATTTTTAAACAAAAGGAAAGTGGAGGGAAGTTATTTCTAACTAATTTTTCCTAAAATCTCATTTCCCTTTTCCCTCATTTTCTCTCAACCCAAACACCTTTTCTCCAGAGTTTTTCTTCTGATTTTGTCACTTAAATCTCTCTTTTCAATTCCCTTTTGATTGCTAATCATCTCATCAACAAAACCTCACCATTTGCTAATTGATTCTTCAAGCTTTTTGGTTCTAAAAGAGGAGAAACTCAAGTTTGGAGGTAAGTACGTCCTTCTCCTCTAAACTCTCAGTTCTTTACTGAAATGTATAAGTTCTCAATCCTTAATTGATGATTTATAAATGGTTTTAAAGTTGTGTAATGGATCTTGGCTTAAAATGCAAGATTTGGTGATTTTGATGGATTTTCGTATGATCTGATTGGGCTGTGTTTTAAGGTGTTAATTTGATGATAAATGAATGTTAATTTGATTGGAAATTGAGTTTTAATTAATGCAATCCCGGATAGGTTGAATTTCCTAAGTTTAGCTTATGATTCTTGGTTGTTTTGGAGTGATCTTGTGGATCTGTTGCTGCTGGAGATATAAGGATGTTGTTAGGTCCTTTTTAGATGTTAAATGATGTTAAAAGATGTTTAGTTTTGATGGATTTTGGCTGGGCATTGTTGAAGAGTTGTTTGAATGCATTTTCGGTTATGTTTGGTAGCCGAAAATGGAGTGTGGATGAGAGCAACGAGTTTAGGTGCTTTCATTGAAGCTATTAATGCATGATGATGCATTAATCCTCTGCTTTGATGTGTTTAAAACAGGGGTGTCATCTTTGGATCCAAGTGGTGGTGATCCGGAGGCTTGATTTGTGTTTCGGCAAAGAGGCGAAACGGAATCGGTGAGTGGAATTTGGTTTTCGGCTTTGAAACCAATGTTTTGAAGGTTTGAGAGTTTAGTCTAAGTCTAAGCAACTTAACTAAGCTCAAGAGTAAGTTTTCGGGAAAACTCTCTTGGTGATGGCCATGGTTTTTGGTTGTATGCAATGTGTTGTTTGCATGGTTTTAAATCTGTTTTGAAAGCATATCTAGCATGTTTATTTGCTGAGATTTTAAGCCATGTGTTGAAGGAAGCTCAAGGTAAGAGTTCCTTGTTTTTGAACATTGTTTAAATGTGGTTTAATGCTTAAATATGCATGATGATTATGGCTTGGTTTAATTCTTTAAAACAGTGGATTATTGATGATAATGATGCATATTGGCAAGTGATGTTAAGGTCACAAAGGTGGTTAAAAGTCCTTGTGTGAGCCTTGTATATTTAAGAACATCAAGGTGGTTAAAAGTCCTTGGATGGTTCTTGGTTAAGATCACAAAGGTGGTTAAAAGTCCTTGTGTGAATCTTGTGAATTTTAAGAACAACATGGTGTTTAAAAGTCCATGGTTGGTTCTTGGTTAAGGCTCAAGGTGGTTAAAAGTCCTTGGAAACCCTTGTTTACTTAAGAACTCCAAGGTGGTTAAAAGTCCTTGGGAGATTCTTGTTAAGGACACAAAGGTGGTTAAAAGTCCTTGTGTGGTCCTTGCCATGGTGTTTAAAAGTCCATGGGTCCATGGTGTTTAAAAGTCCATGGGGATAAGATCATAATGGTGTTTAAAAGTCCATGTGTGGATCTTATGTGAAATGTGTCACTTGTTGCCAACATGACTTGTTATGAACTTGAAGCATGAGATGCTTGTTTTAAAATGTTTAATGTTGCTTGAAGCATGAGATGCTTGTTTTAAATGTTAAAGAGCATGTTAAATGTTGTTTGAAGCATGATTTATAAATGAGTTTTATAAATGCATTATTGAATGGTTTTAATGAGCATTCCTCACTAAGCTTTTGCTTACGCTCTCTCTCTTTTTCTTAAACAATAATGCAGAGCATTAAGGTGCATTGAGGTCAGCAAGGAAGGCAAGCAATCAAGTGGAAGTTAAGCTCAAGTATGGGAAGGTTTTCTTAAACACTTTTAGCTTTTGGCATTTGGCAATGGGGGACCTATGTGGATGTTTGGGAGATGTTTTGAACACCCTAAGCTTGTTTAATGTTGTAAATAATGTTGGATTTTGTATTTGGCCATCATGTGGTTGGTTTGGAGTTTTAATGCTTGAATGGTTTGCTAAGTAGGAAGTGTGCCATTAGATTTGGGGCTTTTCATAATTGCTGCTATGATGATGTTTGGATGATGCATTTATGTTCATTACATGTTGAATGTCTTGCTGGTAAAGTTTGGTAGCATTTGGAGCATGTATGGTTGATCAATTGTGTGTTTTAGCAGCCATTTCTCTGCTTTCTATGCAAGCCGTATCGGAACAGTAGCTACTGTTTCGGAACGGGTGCCCTGTAATAGCCCAGGCGTCCGAAACGAAAGACACCGTTCCGAAACAGAAAGTCCTCTGCCAGCCTTCGTTTCGGAACCCGTTGCGGAACGGTCCCGCGTTTCGAAACAGGTTCTTGCTGTTTCGGAACACCTGACCGTTGGGGGCTGACATTGGCAGTTATATGTTTTGAAATGTATGCGTTTTGGTCCCGAATCTTGTTTGTGCAATTGTATGAGTTTGGGAAGTCCGTTTGAGCTGAAAATTTGCAGAGAAGCATGAAACTTGACTAACTACAAGTTGGTAACACTAATTTGGGTTAAGACCTTATAATTTACAGAATTTACAATTTGGTCCCTAAAGTTGTAAATTGTTCAATTGGGTCCCTGTTTAATCTCTGATGTTTATGATCTTTGAGCATGCTGTTTAAATGATCATAACTAGGGTTAATGTGCATCTAGACAAGTTTAAAAAGAAAAAAAAGGGTCGTTAATCAAGGTTGACTTTCGGGTTGACTTTGGTTTTCCCCGTGTAACTTTCTTAATTCGGGTAAACCGTCTAGGCCGGGTTAAGGGGGTTACAATCAAGGTTGACTTTAACGAGTTGACTTTGATTTTCCACATGTAATTCTCTTAATTCAGGTCAAACGTGTATACTAGACAAGTTAAAACACTATAAGGTTGACCTTATAATGGGCTGTTATAATAGCTAGGCTCCAGATATTGGGCTTCAACCATTGGGCTGAGCCAGCCTATTGGGCCAGCCAAAGCCAAGCCGCGAGTCGAGCCTCCGTTGACGGCGTTGGGCGAGTCATTGACTTTGTGCTGACGCCTGTGCGTGTGTGACGTCCGACCGAGCAGGGCTGTTATAACAGCTAGGCTCCAGCTGTTGGGATTCAGTCGTTGGGCCGAGCCAGCCCAAGCCGAGCCGAGTCTTTGTTGACCGTGTTGATCGAGCCGTTGACTTTTTGTAGGGGACCCTACTTGGGGGTTTCTCGACTTTCTGAGTCTGTTTCGCCAAATTCGAACTCGGTAAGCAATTTTTATGCATTTGACCTTGTAGATTAGTTAGTGAATAATATTAATTAATATTTGTGATATTCGTATATTTATGAGGATTGTTCGAGCTCCAATACCAGATCTAGAGGAGCCTTTGAGGAGCTCGAGTAAGGATTTATCAATAATCGCTTAAGGTTAGTACACCTTAAATTCCTATTACTACATGAGCATCATAAATATGATTGCCTTGCGTGTTAGTATCTGCAAAATAGGTAGGCGATGAATATGAACGTTAGGAGACCGATAGTGTGAGACTTGATATTTATGAGATGCATGATGATGTTGTGAATATGATGAGACTTGTAGAGGCTTTAGAGGCCGTGTTGAGTCGTTTTGGGATGCTCATATAATTACTTGATGATTATTTGATTGATTGATAATCGTGATGTCTTGTGTGCTTGTTTGAATAGATTGACATAATTTGATGGGAAATATGCTTAAGGGATGAATACTCGATTAAATAATTATGAAGCCAACAATTAATATACCCTAAGGACTCTCTTAAGCTTTAGCGACCGAATAAAGCATTGTAATATCATAATATAAGGAAATGGTATGAACAAGTGAGTAGGGTATCAGTACGCATGTGAGTAGCGGTACCTATGGGTACCGTATCGATACTCGTGTTCGATAACTGGTACGCATTGAATGGAATAATCTATAATGTTAATAAAACGATGGAAATTGACGTGGGATATTAATGAGATAATATGGATTAATAGAGATGATTAATGAAGACGATTAATGTAATACCCCAAATTCCGATATAAGATTATGTTATAATTGAACCTCAAAATAGTTTGCTTGTGTTAATAAACATTTTGAATTATGTTTGATCTATGACCAAATTGGAATAAATGCGAAGTGAGAACATATAGTATAAATGATTAAATTAAGGACCTAGAATTGACAAACAAAGACTTTAAGACCAAATTAATATTATGGGAGTATTGGAAGGCTAAATTAAAAAGGGATTTAAATGAATCCTTAAATGAATTTAAGGATTGCATGCAGACACCTAAGAATGTTAGGGACTTATACACATGTCCCCTTTTAGGAAAACATGTTTTAAGCAACGATAAAGGGGATGATTATCCCAAAAGAAAAATTCCCTTCTTCTTCCTCTTGACCTCAAATAACCGAATTAAGCTTGGGGGAGAGAGAGAGAACATGAGAAATTTCATGGATGTAAAAAATTAGTAGAGGAAACCTTTAGAGATTTTTTAACTTTAAAGGAAGAGGATCATTCTATGATAATGGATGGAGTGTCGGCATGAAGGCTAGGAAATGGGAATCAAGTTAGGAGTATAGAAAAAAATGTGGATTTAGTTATTCCATAACGTCGGAATAATAGGTGATTATAGCTATAAGCCTCGTGATAGGTTGAAGCTATGGGCATTTCTATTACTTTTTGTTAGTTACGCTTCTTGTCTGTAAAGAGCTAAGCAAAATGTAACCCCCTCGACCCGGCCTAGGCGGTAGACCGAACTGAACGAGTTATACGAAGAATATTGAAGTAAACCGGGAAAGTTTACCTCAATAAATAACCCTATTTTTTCCCTTTTATCTTGTCTAGATGCTCATTAGAAAACTAAGTGATTATCAGCGTAGCGGAACATAGACAACATCAAACGAACATTGATTAAAACTCAATTGCTTTCAAATACGATTTTAGGGACTATCTTTTAAACTTATCAAATTACAAGGGATTCCTCCAATTTTAGATTACCATAATTAAATTAATCATCTTACATGCATCTCTGTCAAAAATCAGCTCAAAACAATCATTCATGCTCGCTTAATTGCATCCACAACATTTAGGGATTAAAACTTAAGAAAAACACTACATTCAAATATGCTTTCAACTACCATAACGAGCATCATACCGATACCCTTGAGGAGGGTATCGCTACGCCCTTGACAAGTTCAACACCCAGACTCGACATACAAGGACTGTACCGATACCTTTCGAGCCGGTATCGGTACGCCCAAAACCAGTTGCCAAATTCGGTATAGATACACCCCTCGTATCGGTACCCTCTTATCATTTTGCAAGCTCGTATCGATACTCTCTCCAGGGTATCGATACCTTGTGACCTGTAAGGTCCCAAATTGCAGCTTTTACACTTCCAAAACCATACCAAAACAATCCAACATGCTTCCAACGTGCATACATTATATTTCAACATCAATCCCTAAGCATACATGGCCTCATTAACAACAGAGCATGGCAAGAGTCATCAAAGAGTAGTATAGGCATGCTTCCTATGAAAATTGAACCATAAAAAAGCCAAAACACAATTCAAAGCATAAACCAGCACATAATGGTCTTTTACAAGCTAAAAACCAGCAAGTAAACATGCTCAAATAGGGAGTTTCAACATATCTCCCAAATATACCATGGATCCCCCATTGCTCTTATTACTCTATTCCATAAAATGAAACATACATTCAAAAGCGAAAGTCTCCTACGATCCCCTTGCAAGTTGCTACCTCCAAACACTCAGTTATTTACATTGATGGGCGAAAGAGAGCGTAAGCATACAAGCTTAGTGAGGAGTGCCCAAAACTAACACACCATCAATGCATAAAAACTATTTTTCATCAATTGAAAATCATCACGCACTCTTTGAAAACCATGCACTTCTTTTAAAAAATCAGCATGTTAAACCTCATGTAACAAGTATTAAATACTCAACAACAAATCCATTTGCTAACACTCAACTCAAGCCTTTCCATGCATAGCTACCATATGCAAGGCTTAAAAAGTAAAACATGCATTTTCATATTATGCATCCATATTTATTTCATAACAATTTATCAATTATATTGGCTCGCAAGGGATCATCAACATTCTCAATTCTCAAAACCATATCGGATACAAGAATTCCCAAGTGTTGTCCCAACATTTCATACATTCTCACCGACATATCAAGGTTCACACACAGGAGCTACCCTCCACCGTTGTGACACCCATGGTGGAGTATTTGGTACCTTAGAACCCCTCAACACCATTCATCAGTAGATGTATAACTCCACTAACGAGAGACGGGACACAACTCAATTTCCTCAATGGTTAGGGTACTTGGATGGAGTATTTGCTACACTCACAGCCCCTCAACATCCAAGGCGACTTGTTTATAGTGAACTCAATCCTGTAGCCGGCTAACTATATCCGATTTCGTTTATAAACCACTTTCCACAACATCACTTGCCAATATAATTCTCATTTAGTACAAACCTCACTGTTTTCAAAGCATTCACAATAACCAACATTGCCAAGCATCAAACAATGCTTCATAAAACATGCATAAGGATATACATACAAGGATCACTTACCATGTGCATCCTTCATCAATGTGACATCATAAACAGTAAATCTCTTACTTTAAATCATGTTTTAAACAGTAGGTAAAACACATTTAAAATCAAGTGCAACAACAAACTCATAATAGCACAATCCGAGGGTGAAAATCACTGTACTTACTTCCGAACTTAGCAAAGCATTTCAATCTTACACTAAGTTTCCAAAACCACCTTTAAAGTGTTTCAAAGTTGGAAAACTCATTCCTACTCACCGACTCGCAAAACCAAGATTCGCCAACGCGAATTTAAGCGTCCGAAGCCCCCTGATGTTCATCGATTGCTTCCAATGTAACCTCCCTTGTTTGTACCACACAAGAAAAGAGGATTAATGCATCTAAATGCATCAAAACCACCAACAACTTAAACAATCTCCCTGCTCTGCCACTAAAGCACCAAAATACCCATCCAAATCAAACGAAAACTCAATCGATCTTACTCGAAAATTAACGCAGTCACAATCCATCACTTCCATTCACTTTTAGCCATCAATCAACATAAAAAACACCCTAATTACATCTAATAACACCCAGCAACACCAGATTCACATTTCCAAGCAAAAAATCCTTAACTAACAACCTAAATTATTAGAGATCTAACCTAATATGGGATTATTATGATTAAGCCATTACTTTAACATCATTTAACTTCCAAAAGAAAGTTAAAATCATTCTCAAATCAATCAAAACAGTGCCCAAACGAAAATCTTGGAAAATCATCAATTAAGCCATTTTAACCAAACTTTCATTAATTAAATCATAAAACTCAGTTAATAAAAATATTTAGGAAGCACAAGATTTGGGAAATTCATTAAAGAACCTTGATTAGAGGGTTGATCAGCTCTTACCTCCAATCTTAGCTTTTTCCCTCATTTGACAAAGATTTGCAAGAAAACTTCAATGCTCAATTGATTAAATTGATAGATCACTTTTAGAAAATCAAAAAGAAAGAGAAAAACGTGATAGGATCTGAAATATTTGAGAGAAAAGAAAGTGTTTGGCTGTTTAGAAAGTGAGAAAATGAAGGTTACGTAAAATCTTTTTTATCTCAAAAATCCATTTTAATTAAAAGCTTTTTCTTTTAATTCCTTTTTAATAATTCCATTTAAAAATTGGTAAAATTAAGGGAAAATGATTTTAAACACATGTAAGCTCCTTAGAGATTATAAGTCTTGTCTCCTTTTTAATTTAGTCTTTTAAACCAAATTTTGCACTTTTTACAAAATAGTCACTTTCCGAAATCTCGACTTTCCAAGACTCTTTATCTAAAATTGATTTTACCAACCTTCAATATTTATTTTTAAAAGGTTTTAGAAAATTTTATCATAATTTTATCCTATCCCATACTACGTTTTCCCTGAACCGCTTCTAAAGGCTCGGATCTCTGATTCTAGGTTCGACTAACCCAAACTGACGCCTAAAACATCTAGGTCCAAAACCGAGGCGTTACAACTCTCCCCCACTTAAGAAATTTCGTCCTCGAAATTTTTAACTGAAGAAAAAAGGTGTAGAAAGTGCCTCAGCATGTTCGCCTTTCTTTCCGACGTGGCCTCCTCAACTCCTCGACGTCGCCACAACACCTTCACAAGTTCAATCGTCTTACCACGAAGAACTATTCTAATAGAATCAAGATACCCCACTGGTTCCTAGTCATAAGAAAAATCTGGATTCAACTCAATATGCAACATGAATACACATCATGAATTTTCTCCAACTCGGGAGGCAATCTCAACCGATATGCAACAGGATCAACACGCTCTACAACCTCGTAAGGTCCAATAAACCTTTGACTAAGCTTACCCTTACGTCCAAACCTCATCACCTTCTTCTAAGGCGATACCTTCAAGAACACATGATCTCCAACCGCAAACTCAATCTCCTTACACTTTAACCGCTCACAAAAAGCTTTACTTTCTCAGTCATTCCCTTAAGCAAATCCGGTAAGGAAACAAACTTTTGCTCCGCCTCCGCCTAACAAAGAGGCATTCTACACCTTCTTCCATACAAAGCTTCATACGGAGCCATTTGTATATTCGCCTGGAAACAGTTATTATAGGCAAACTCCACCAAGGGCAATTGTTTTTCCCAAAAACCTTGGAAATATAAAACACAACATCTCAACATATCCTCCAACACATGGATAACTCACTCCGATTGTCCATCCCTTTGAGGATGATACGAGGTACTGAAATTAAGCATTGTACCCAAAGCTATATGCAAGCACTCCCAAAACCTCGCTCTAAACCTCAGATCTCTATCCGACACTATAGATTTAGGTACACCATGAAAACATACAATATCAGCAATATACAACTCCGCTAGCTTATCAACGAATACGTAGTATGCACGGCTAAGAAATGCGCACATTTTGTAAGACGATCTACAATCACCCAAATGGAGTTCTTCTTTGACGGGGTTAAAGGCAAACTGGACACAAAATCCATCGTAATCCTCTCTCATTTCCATTTTGGTATTCTTAAAGGTTGCAACAAACCGAAAGGATACTGATGCTCAGGTTTCACACGCTGACAAACCATACACTTGCTCACTAAATCAGCAACATTCTTTTTCAACCCAACCCAATAGTACTCATCCTTCAATCTCGATACATCTTCGTACTACCAGGATGCATAGCAAAAGGACTGTTATGAGCTTCAGTCAAAATAGTGTGCCTCAACTCAACATCCTCCGGCACAACTATTCAACTTTTAAAGCACACGACACCATCACCATTGAAACAAAAATCCATTGCATTACCATCTGCTATATCCTGAACATGAGGTACCAAAGAATCATTAAGAAACTGCTTCTCCTTAATCAACTTAATCAAGGGAGGTTTCACCTGTAACTCAGCTATCAACCCACTATCTCGTGATATAGTCAACCGAGCAAACATCGCCCTCAACTCTACGGCCAACTTCCTACTCAAAGCATCTCCCACAACGTTGTCCTTTCCAGGATGATACTCTTTCATTAGATCATAATCTTTGAGCAACTCTAACCACCTTCGTTGCCTAAGATTCAACTATCTTTGAGACATTAGATATTTCAAACTCTTATGATCCGTGTAGACCACACATTTCTCACCGTAAAGATAATGCCTTCAAATCTTTAAGGAAAACACAACTGCAACAAGCTCTAGTCTATGAGTAGGATAGTTGCATTCATGCACCTTCAATTGCCTAGATGCATACGCCATAACCTTCCCACCTTGCATCAACACACAACCTAGAATAACATACGATGCATCACTGTAAACCACACACTGCTTACCTGATTCAGGTTGAATCAAGACAGGAACTTGCATCAAAACTTCCTTCAACTTCTTGAAAGTTTGTTGTCTAACATTCGTCCACTCCAAGCGAACATTCTTTTGCAACAACTTAGTTAATGGCGCAATAATCTTAGAGAAACCCTCCCCAAACCTTCGATAATATCCGACCAAACCAAGAAAACTAGGCACTTCCGTCACCGATTTAGGTGTCTTCGAATTCATCACTGTAACACCCCAATTTTGGGCTTAGAAGTTTAGGGTCTGAACCGGACCGGTCTGATTTTCGGTTCGAGTATAAAAGGAGGTTTTAAGGAAAGCGTAGTTCAGGATGTTTTAAAAATATGGAAAAATATCTAAAAAACCTATTTTAATATATATATATATATAAGAGAATGGTGAAATCAATTTTAAAAATAAGGTTTGGAAATACTACATTTTGGTGTAGTGACTAAAATGCGATTTTTGAAAAGTTTAGTGGTGACTGTTTTGTAAGGATTGAAACTTTGAATCTTTAAGGAGCTAATTTACCCAAAAATGATTTCTCCAGATTTTTCCTTAATTTAGATGATTCAATTAATGTTTTAATTAATTAAAAGAAAAAGAGAAACCACTTTTTGGAATTTCATAACTACCTTTTATAAAATTTTTCTCATTTCTTTTTCTCTCAAAATTTCATCATCCAAACACTTTTCTCCAGAAACTTTTGCATTGATCTTCACTCCAATTGATGAGATTTCTATCATCAATTAATTCCTAATCAATCTTTCATCAAATCCTTTTGATTTCCTCATTGAATTTTCAAGGAAATTGGCTCAAATCAAGGAGAAATCACCATTTAGAGGTAAGATTGTTCTTCTCCTCTAAATACTCAGTTCTTTACTGAAATTCTCAAGTTAACAATCCTTAATTTAAGTTTTATAAATGGTTTTATAAATGGTTTTAATGTTAGAAACTTGATTTTGGCTCAAAACTCAAGATTTGGAAGAAATCTTGAAGAATTTCGTTGTGATTGCTTGGTCTCTGTTTTGAGATGAATCTTAAATGTATTTTGGATGTCTAATGATGTGGAAATGATGTTTTATCAATGCAATCCCGAATAGGTTGTATTTCCTAAGTTTTTTCTTATGAAAATGGTTGTTTTTGAGGTGATCTTGGTGTTCTGTTATAGCTGGAGGTATAAGGACGAGTTTAGGTTTATTTTGGATGTTGATTGATGTTTAGAAATGGTTAGAAATGATGGATCTTGGCTGGGTTAAGTTTTAGAAGAGTTTGGAGGTGATTTCGGTTGTGTTTGGTAGCCGAAATGTTGGTTTTAAGTAGAGCAGCGAGTTTAAGTGTGTTGGCCGAAGATTTCAATGCATGATGATGCATTAATCCTCTGCTTTGATGTGTTTAAAAGAGGGGAGACATCTTCAGACACTTTTGGAGTTGATCTAGAGGCTTGATCGGCGTTTCGGCAAGCTAGCGAAACGTAATTGGTGAGTGGAGTTGGGTTTCCAGCTTGAAACAATTATTTGAAGGTTTGGGAGCTTAGTTTAAGTCTAAGCAACTTAACGAAGCTCAAGAGTAAGTTTTCGGAAAAACTCCTTTGGATGAGCCATGAAGTGGTTTGATGCATTGGTTGTAATTTGCATGTTTTAATTCTGTTTTGAAAGCATGTTTTAGCATGGTTAATGCTGGTTTTGAAAGCCACGTATTGAAGGATGCTCAAGGTAAGAGATCCTTGGTTTGACATAATTTTAATATGGTCTTGATGCATAGTGATCCATGATGTAAAATGACTTTGATTAATGCTTTAAAACAATGAATTGTTGATGGTAAATGATGTATATTGGCAAGTGATGTAATGGTTTTAAAGTTCATGAATCGGATACAGTTAGCCGACTATAGGATTGGGTGCACCGTGAATAAAGTCGTCTTGGATGTTGAGGGGTTGTGATTGTACCGAACACTCCATCCAAGTACCGTAACGAGTGAGGTAAGATCATAACGATGGTTAAAAGTCCTTGTGTGGATCTTGTGTTATGTGTCCCTTGCACTCGTTAGTGGAATTATACAACTACCGATGAGTGATGTGGAGGTGTTGTGATTGTACCGTTAAACTCCATCATGGGTGTTGAGGGGTTGTGATTGTACCGATAAACTCCACCTTATGTTGTTTGGTAGTGTGTATGAAGCGTATGGGACAACGCTTGTAATCTGCGTATCCGATTGTGTTTTGAGTTGTAAATGGTTAAGAGTTACCACTTGAAAGCCAATATGATGTGATGGTTATAATGAAGCATGAGATGCTTGTTATGTATGCAAGGTTGCATGAAAAGAGTTGAGCATGTGTTTAGAAAGCTTTGTTGAAAGTGTTTTCTAATATGCATTATTGTGTTGTTTTCTTTGAAGCATGCCTCACTAAGAAATTGTGCTTACGCTCTCTCTCTTGAACCAATAATGCAGATAATTGAATTGCTTAAGGGCAACAAGGAGGCTAGAGAGTGTCCAAGGGAAACCAAGCTCATGTATGGTGATGTTTTCATACACTATTAGTTTTGGTATTTTGGCAATGGGAACCTAAGATGTGTTTTGAGAGATGTTTTGGTCTCCCTAGGTTGTGGCATGTTGCTTTTGATGGATTGGACTTGTAAATGGCCTTTTGATGCTTGCTTTGGAGTTTGGTTAGTTTGGATAATAGGAAGCATGCCTATAGATATGTGAAATTCCATGTTTGATGCTATGAATGTGTTTTGAAGTTGCAAACATGCACCTTATATGTATGATGACTTGTTGGCATGGTTGGGAAGTCATTAGGATGTGTTCGAGTGGTTTAATTTATGAAAAACCAGCAATTTCTGCAACTTCTGGGCAAACCGTATCGGAACGGGCACTGGCGTTTCGAAACAAGGGCCTGTAATGGCCTTCGTGTTTCGAAACGGCTGGAGGCTCTTCCGAAACGATTTGTCTACTGGAAGGCCCTGTTTCGGAACTAGTCTCGAAACGAACCCGTGTTTCGGAAAGGTCAACACCGTTCCAAAATGGGTGACCGTTGGGCACTGTTTTGAATGGTGTTGAGGTTTGCAAGCTTTTCGTTCTAGTCCCGAAAGTTGTATTTGCAATTGTATGAGTTCGAGAAGTCCAATTAAGGTGAAATTTGACCGGGAAGCATGTAATATGACTAATTTAATATTTGTAACTTAAAATTCAGTTAAGACCTTCTAATTTCCAGAATTTACATTTTGGTCCCTAAACTTGTATTAAGTGGAATTGAGTCCCTCATGTTGTTCGATCGATGTGCCTTTCACATGTATGTTTCATGAGTACTTACATAGGGTTAATTTGTATCTAGACAAAATTAAAAAGAAAAAAAGGGTCGTTAATCAAGGTTGTCTTTCGGGTTGACTTTGGTTTTCCCCGTGTAATATTCGTAGTTCTGGTTAACCGTGTAGGCCGGGTTAAGGGGGTTACATTTGGTGGTATCAGAGTTGAGTTCTCGTGTAAATGTGAATAGTTTTGTGGATGATGTATGTGTATTCACATGATATGCCTTTTGGATGAAAGAATGTTGTTTGAATTGTGTTGTATGGTTGCAATTGTGATGCTATGCTACGTTGAAGCATGTTAGGGGAACCCATTGCCATACCAAAACTAATGAAAGGAATTGTTTTTGGAAAAAGAGCTTGAGTACTTGGATTACTTACCTTGATGAGCCTACTTATGTTTATTGCATTTGTGTCAGTGCATTGTTTTTCTTGTAAATGGGGCCTCGTAGAGAAATGAGGATGAATACGAGAGCTATGGCTCAGTACGAGAATAAGGAAAATGCTGATAATGTTGTGGATATACCTCCTCCCCTAGTGGTGGACCACCCGGCGGTGGTGGTGTTGTAGGTGAAAATGCTGGTGTTGGTGTTGGTGCTGGGGTCGCTGGACCTGAGGGTGTACAGGGGCAAGCTGCTCCTGACATGACTGTGCTGATTCAGGCTATTGCGGGAGCCTTTCAGGCAGTAGTAGCTGGAGCTCAAGGAGCTGCACATCAGGGTGATGCTAACGTGAGATTGCCTTTGGAACGTCTTCGCGGTCTGGGAGGGACTGAGTTCAGAGCTTTATCTCCTGAAGGTTCGGAATCTTGGTTGGAAAGCACCAAGAGGATTTTGGGGCAAATGAACTGCAACAATGTGCAGAAGTTAGGTTGTGTGTTATCACTGCTACATGATGATGCTTATACGTGGTAGATGACCACTATTTTTGGAATGGAGGAAAATGATGTGACTTGGACGTTCTTTCTGAACGCGTTCAAGCAAAAGTATCTAGGTGTGCGATACATAGATGAGAAAAAAAAGATAATTTATGTCTCTTACGCAAGGAAGCATGATGGTGGCTGAGTATGAGATCTAGTTTGTCCGTCTTAGTCAGTACGCACCTGAGCTAATCCCTGATGAGCGGGAGAGGTTTGAACGTTTCCGTTATGGTTTGATGACGAATGTGCAGACTTTCATGCTTGCTGCTGAGTATACAGATTTTGATGTGCTGGTGACTAGAGCGAAGGACTTTGAGCAGAACTTGGGTCTTGTAACGCCCCGGTTTTGGGCTTAGGAGTTTTGGGCGTTGACCGGTTGGTTAAAGTGCTGTTCGAATCTTAAGAGGTTAAATTAGGAAAGCCTAGTTCGGGTTGCATTAAAAATATGGAAAAATATTCTAAAATCATCTTTTAATATAATTAAGTGAACTGTGAAATCAATTTTGGAAAATGAGTTTTGGAAGTGTGACATTTTGGCTAGTGACCAAAATGTAATTTTCGCAAGTTTGGTGGCTGTTTTATAAAGGGTTGAAACTTTGAATCTTTAAGGAGCTATTAATCCAAAAGTGGTTTCTCCAGATTTTTCTAAGATATTTTGAGTTATAATCTGATTTTAAAGTATATCAAAAAGGAGGGAAAAGCCATTTGGCTAATTTCTTAACTAACTTTTCAATTTTCTTTCTCTCATTTTCTCTCAACCCAAACACTCCATTTCCAGAGAATTGTTTCTGATTTTCTCACCTAAATCTCTCCTTTTAACTCTCTTTTGATTTCTAATCAACATATCTTCAAAACCTCTTCAATTGCTACTTGATTCATCAAGGGTTTTCATTCCAAAAAGTGGAGAAACACAAGTTTGGAGGTAAGAACGTCCTTCTCCTCTAAACTATCAGTTCTTTACTGAAATTCCTAAGTTTTCAATCCTTAATTGATGTTTAATTAAAGGTTTTTAAGTGTTGAAATGGATCTTGGCTTATTATGCAAGATTTTGATGATTTTTGATGATTTTCGTTAGATCTGAGTAATCTGTGATTTGAGAGGTGTTTTTGATGTTAAATGATCTCTAAATTGACAAGGAAATGAGTTTTGATTGATGCAATCCCGGATAAGTTGAGTTTCCTAAGTTTAGCTTGTGTTTCAAGGTAGTTTTTGAGGTGATCTTGGTGATCTGATGTTGCTGGAGGTATAAGGTTGTTAATAGGTTGTTTTTAGATGTTATATGATGTTAATGGAAGTGAGGTTTTGCTGGTTTATGGCTGGGCTTTGTTTAGAAGTGGTTTGGATGCATTTTCGGTTGTGTTTGGTGGCCGAAAATGGAGGTTGGATGAGAGCAGCGAGTTTAGGTGCTTTCATTGAAGCAATTAATGCATGATGATGCATTAATCCTCTGCTTTGATGTGTTGAAACAGGGGAGGCATCTTTGGATCCAAGATTGGTTGATCCGGAAGCTTGATTTGGTGCTTTGGCTTGAAGCAAAGTGAAAATCGGTGAGTGAGTTTGTGGAAATGGATTTTCAGCTTTAAAACCAAGGTTTGAAGGTTTTGGGAGCTTAGTTTAAGTCTAAACAACTTTGCTAAGCTCAAGTGTAAGTTTTCGGATTTTCTCTCTAGTGGTGGCCATGTTTTTGTTGTGATGCAAGATGATGATTTGCATATTTTAATTACTGTTTTGAAAGCATGTTTTAGAATGGATTTTGCTGATGTTGTAAGCCATATGTTGAAGGTAACTCTAGGTAGGAGAGCCTTGCTTTTATACATTGAAATAATGTGGTTTGATGCTTTGAAATGCATGATGAAAATGGCTTGGTTTAATGCTTTAAAACAGTGGATTGAATGATGAAAATGATGTATATTGGAAAGTGATGTTTTGAAAAGATTAAGGTCACTAAGGTGGTTTAAAGTCCTTGAGTGAGCCTTGTTACTTAAGATCATCAAGGTGGTTAAAAGTCCTTGGATGAGTCTTGTTGCGGACACTAAGGTGGTTAAAAGTCCTTAGGTGATCCTTTCCATGCTGTTTAAAAGTCCATGGGGCCAAGGTGTTTAAAAGTCCTTGGGGCCAAGGTGTTTAAAAGTCCTTGGGGTGATTCAAGCATTGGACACAAAGGTGGTTAAAAGTCCTTGTGTGGTCCTTATTCATGGTGTTTAAAAGTCCATGGCCAAGGTGTTTAAAAGTCCTTGGGGCCAAGGTGTTTAAAAGTCCTTGGGAAGTTGATGAACTTGTTTTAAGAAATGAAATGTATCACTTGAGCCAATATGACATGTTAAGAATATTGGGAAGCATGAGATGCTTGTTTTAATGTTTATGTTGAAGCATGAAATTGCTTGTTAAGTATGCTTTTGAGCATGTGCAAAGGTTGATTTAAAGCATGTTTTGTAAATGTTTTGAATTGCATTACTGAATGGTTTTTAAGAGCTTTCCTCACTAAGCTTTTGCTTACGCTCTCTTCGTTTTCTTAATTCAATAATGCAGAGCATTAGAGTATCTTGAAGGGCAGCAAGAAGGGCAAGAGTTCAAGTACAAGTAAAGCTCAATGTATGGAAGGTTTTTGTTAAACATTTAGCTTTTGGGTGATTTGGCAATGGGGGACCAATGTGTATGTTTTGGGAGGTGTTTGGAACTCCCTAAGTATGTTGAATGTTGTTTTGAATGCTGGTTTTTGGATTGGATCATTTCATGCTTGTTTTGGAAGTTTGGTATTTTGAATAGCTAGCTTGTGTAGGAAGCATGCCTATTGAATTGGGGCTTTTTGCATATGATGTTAGATTGTTGTTTTGATGATTCCTATAAGTCATATATATGTTGAATTGCATGCTGGTAAAGTTTGGTGACATTTGGAGCATGTTTGAATGATTTATTGCATGATTTGGTATGCTAGTTTGCTGCAATCTGTGCAGGCGTTTCGGAACAGTGTGCACCGTTTCGGAACGGGTGCCTTTCATGAACCCATGCGTCCGAAACGGTATGCACCGTTTCGAAACGGTTTGGTCTCTGCCAAGGCCATGTTTCGGAACCCGTTTCGGAACGGCCCGTGTTTCAGAACAGGGTCTACCTGTTTCGGAACGGTCGACCGTTGGGGGCTGACATTGGCAGTTATATGTTTTGAATTGTTTACGTTTTGGTCCTGAATCTTGTTTGTTCAATTGTATGAGCATGAGATGTCCTTTTGAGCTGAAATTTCACAGAGAAGCATGAAACCTGATTAATTTCAAGTTGGTAACTTTAATTTGGGTTAAGTCCTTTTAATTATCAGAAATTACAATTTGGTCCCTAAAGTTGTAATTTGTTCAATTGGGCCCCTGTTTGATCTCTGATGTGTGTGATCTTTGAGTATGGTGTTTGTGTGATCACAATTAGGACTAATGTGCATCTAGACAAGATTAATAAAAAAAGGGTCGTTAATCAAGGTTGACTTTCGGGTTGACTTTGGTTTTCCCCGTGTGACTTTCTTAACTCGGGTCAACCGTCTAGGCCGGGTTAAGGGGGTTACAGGTCTATCTTCCAGAGGCGTTAGTTCTAGCTCGAGCAAAAGAGTTGCTGATTATAGTTCCGGTGGTGGATGGAACAAGAGAGGACGAGATAAGAGATATCAGTCTTCTGTTAGGCGTGGTAATGGAGGGTATGGTGCGCCTGTTCAGGGAGATAGGATGAGAGCTGATTAGAACACGTGCTGGACGTGTGGATCACGTGGTCATTTGAGGCGAGATTGTCCTCGAGCAGCAAGGAAGGTTCAGGCTCCTGTAGCAGTGACCGTTAATTCATGCTGAAATTGTGGTTCGACAGACCACATGAGGAGGGAGTGTCCTTTGTTGGCCGGTGGTGGTTAGGGACGTGCTCCTAGGGTAGTTGCACCACAGAAAGGTTGTGGGCGCGACCGTGGTAACTTCCAGCGCAGAGATGATGGTGGGAGGAATGTGGCGCATGTGGTGGCTGTTCAACCTGAGTGTGGTGGTCAGGCTCGAGTGTAAGCTCAGCGTGAGGGGAGAAATGATACGGATGTGATCGCACGTACCTTTACTTTGCAATCCTTATCATTACTTTCCTTGATTGATTCTGGATCTACACACTCATACATATTGCGTGAACATGCTCAATTGCTTGGTTTACTTGTTGAGTCTTTTGATGTTGGTATGTGTGTAACTAGTTCCTTTGGTGAGACCGTTGTGACACGAAAGTGGTATAGAAGATGTCCTTTGGTAGTGCAAAACCATGTTTTTCTAGTTGATCTCATGGAATTGCCATTCTATGGATTTGATGTAATCCTTGGAATGGATTGGCTTGTTGAACATCGAGTTGTGGTGGATTTTGAAAGCAAACGAGTTTCGTTGAAGCTTGCGGATGATTACGAGGTAGTGGTGGTTGGTGAGAATGTGAAGTTTCTTCCCAATGTGGTGTCTTCGTTGGAAGCAAGCCGAATACTGAGGCAAGGTTGTGAAGTTTATCTGGCCTTTCCGATGAATCCTATCTCTAAGGAGTTGCAAGTTCAAGATATCAGGATTGTGCGAGAGTTTCCTAGAGTTGAAGGAGATGAAGACGCAACTTTAGGAATTGCTTGATCGTGGTTTCATTCGGCCGAGTGTGTCACCTTGGGGTGCACCAGTCTTGTTTGTGAAAAAGAAGGATGGCACTATGAGAATTTGCATTGATTATCGTCAACTGAATAAGTTGACTATCAAGAATTGGTATCCTTTGCCGAGGATTGATGATCTTTTTGATCAGTTCCAGGGGGCGGTTGTGTTCTCTAAGATTGACTTAAGGTCATGCTATTACCAGCTCAAGGTGAAAGATGAGGATGTGCCAAAAACAGCCTTTAGAACGAGGTATGGGCATTATGAGTTCCTTGTGATGTCGTTTGGCTTGACTAGTGCTCCTGCAGCTTTTATGGACATGATGAATAGAGTGTTCCATGAATACTTGGACAAGTTTGTTGTGGTGTTCATTGATGATATCCTTGTGTACTCTCGTACTGAGGAGGAGCATAAAGGGCATTTGCGGATTGTGTTGTAGGCGCTGTTGGAGAATCAACTTTATGCTAAGCTGAGCAAGTGCGAATTCTGGCTTAGGGAAGTTGTTTTCCTTGGTCATGTGGTTTCTGCTGATGGGATTCTTGTTGATCCTCAGAAGATTGAGGCGGTGATGAATTGGAAGCCTCCTAAGTCTGTTCACGAAGTCCGTAGTTTCCTTGGGTTGGCAGGATACTATCATAGGTTTGTGGATGGATTTTAGAAGATTGCTGCACCTTTAACGAAGTTGTTGCAAAAGGATGTCAAGTATGAGTGGACAGAAGCAAGCCAACAAGCTTTTTAAAAGCTTAAGGCAGCTTTGACGCAAGCTCCTATTTTGTTTCAACCTGAATCATGAAAAGAGTTTGTGGTGTACAACGATGCATCCTAGGATGGTTTAGGGTGTGTGTTGATGCAAGAGGGTAAGGTGGTGGCTTATGCATCGCGTCAGTTGAAGGTGCATGAGCGCAATTATCCTACGCATGATATTGAGTTAGCTGCGGTGGTCTTTGCTTTGAAGATTTGGAGACATTACCTGTATGGTGAGAAGTGTACTGTGTACACGGATCACAAAATTTTGAAGTATCTGATGTCTCAGAAAGAGTTGAATCTTAGGCAATGACGTTGGGTGGAGTTGCTTAAAGATTACGATCTGACGATCGAGTACCATTCGAGAAAAGCTAATGTTGTAGCGGATGCCTTGAGTAGAAAGGTGGCAGTGGAGTTAAGGGCTATGTTTGCCAGCTTGAGCATTTCGCGAGATGGGGGTCTTGTGGCTGAATTGCAAGTGAAACCATCCTTGGTGCAGTTGATAAAGGATAAGCAGTTGTTGGATGATTATTTGGTGCCACATGTTCAGGATATTGCTGAGGATAGACAATCATATTTCTTTTATAATGATGATGGGGTTCTATGTTTTGGGAGTCAGATAGTAGTGCCGAATGATGCAGAGTTGAGGCGTACTATTCTGACTAAAGCTCATAGTAGTCCTTTTGCTATGCACCCTGGTAGTACCAAGATGTATCATGATCTTAAGGATGAGTACTATTGGGTGGGTTTGAAGAAAGATGTTGCGGAGTACGTGGGTAAGTGCATGGTTTGTCAGCGGGTTAAGGCTGAGCATCAGTTTCCTTCTGGGTTGTTGAAACCGTTGAGGATTCCTGAGTGGAAGTGGGAAAGGATTACCATGGACTTTGTGTCTGGTTTGCCTTTGTCGCCATCGAAGAAGAATTCAGTGTGGGTGATTGTGGATCGCCTTACGAAGTGTGCGCATTTCTTACTTGTGCATACAACATATACCTTGGACAAGCTTGCAGAGTTGTACATTGCTGAGATTGTGCGACTGCATGGTGTGCCATAGTCTATAGTGTCGGATAGAGATCCGAGGTTTACGTCGCATTTTTGGGAGTGTTTGTATCAAGCTTTGGGTACGCGGCTGAATTTCAGTACTTCTTATCATCCACAGTCGGATGGACAGTCTGAGCGTGTTATCCAAGTGCTGGAAGATATGTTAAGGTGCTGTCTGATTGAGTTTCAAGGTTCTTGGGAGAAGCATTTGCCTTTGGTGGATTTTGCTTATAACAATATGTTGAAGTGCAGAACTCCTCTTTGCTGGGCTGAAACAGGTCAGAAGTTGGTTTCGATGTTGGCTTTGTAGAAAGGAACTACCGAGAAGGTGAAGCTCATTTGTGAGCGATTGAAGGCAGCCTCTGATCGACAGAAGTCTTACGCAGATTTGAAGCGTAAGGAGATTGAGTTTACTGTAGGTGACCGTGTGTTCTTGAAGGTTTTTCCTTGGAAGAAGGTGATGAGGTTTGGCCGGAAGGGTAAGTTGAGCCCTAGGTATACTGGACCATACGAGGTGATTGAGCGTGTGGGTCCTATTGCTTACAGGCTGAGGTTACCGTAAGAGTTGGAAAAGATTCATGATGTGTTTCATGTCTCTATGCTTCGGAGGTATAGATCGGATCCTTCGCATGTTATGCCTGTAGAGGAAGTGCAGTTGAATCCAGACTTGACCTATGATGAGGAGCCGGTTGAAATTCTGGATTCGGACAGTAAAGTTCTTCGAGGAAAGACCATTGAATTAGTGAAGGTGTTGTGGAAGCATCGTGGTGTTGAGGAAACCACGTGGGAAAGAAAGGATGATATGAGGAAGCAGTTTCCGTAACTTTTTCCTCCAGGTAAATTTCGAGGACGGAATTTCTTAAGGGGGGAGAGTTGTAACACTCCAATTTTGGGCTTAGAAGTTTAGGGTCTGAATCGGACCGGTCTGATTTTCGGTTCGAGTATAAAAGGAGGTTTTAAGGAAAGCGTAGTTCGGGATGTTTTAAAAATATGGAAAAATATCTAAAATTCCTCTTTTAATATATATAAGAGAATGGTGAAATCAATTTTACAAAATAAGGTTTGGAAATACTACATTTTGGTGTAGTGATTAAAATGGATTTTTGAAAAGTTTAGTGGTGACTGTTTTGTAAGGATTGAAACTTTGAATCTTTAAGGAGCTAATTTACCCAAAAATGATTTCTCCATATTTTTCCTTAATTTAGGTGATTCAATTAATGTTTTAATTAATTAAAAGAAAAAGAGAAACCACTTTTTGGAATTTCATAACTACCTTTTCCTAAAATTTTCTCATTTCTTTTTCTCTCAAAATTACATCATCCAAACACTTTTCTCCAGCAACTTTTGCATTGTTCTTCACTTCAATTGATGAGATTTCTATCATCCATTAATTCCTAATCAATCTTGCATCAAATCCTTTTGATTTCCTCATTGAATTTTCAAGGAAATTGGCTCAAATCAGGGAGAAATCACCATTTAGAGGTAAGATTATTCTTCTCCTCTAAATACTCAGTTCTTTACTGAAATTCCCAAGCTATCAATCCTTAATTTAAGTTTTATAAATGGTTTTAATGTTAGAAACTTGATTTTGGCTTAAAACTCAAGATTTCGAAGAAATCTTGATGAATTTCGTTGTGATTGCTTGGGCTCTGTTTTGAGATGAATCTTAAATGTATTATGGATGTCTAATGATGTGGAAATGAGGTTTTATCAATGCAATCCCGAATAGGTTGTATTTCCTAAGTTTTTGCTTATGAAAATGGTGGTTTTTTAGGTGATCTTGGTGTTCTGTTATAGCTGGAGGTATAAGGACGAGTTTAGGTTTATTTTGGATGTTGATTGATGTTTAGAAATGGTTAGAAGTGATGGATCTTGGCTGCGTTAAGTTTTGGAAGAGTTTAGAGGTGATTTCGGTTGTGTTTGGTAGTAGATATGTTGATTTTAAGTAGAGCAGCGAGTTTAAGTGTGTTGGCTGAAGATTTCAATGCATGATGATGCATTAATCCTCTGCTTTGATGTGTTTAAAATAGGGGAGACATCTTCGGACACTTTTGGAGTTGATTCGGAGGCTTGATCAGCGTTTTGGCAAGCTAGCGAAACGTAATTGGTGAGTGGAGTTGGGTTTCAAGCTTGAAACAATTATTTGAAGGTTTGGGAGCTTAGTTTAAGTCTAAGCAACTTAACTAAGCCCAAGAGTAAGTTTTCGGAAAAACTCCCTTGGATGAGCCAAGAAGTAGTTTGATGCATTTGTTGTAATTTGCAAGTTTAAAATATTGTTTCGAAAGCATGTTTTAGCATGGTTAATGCTGGTTTTAAAAGCCATGTATTGAAGGATGCTCAAGCTAAGAGATCCTTGGTTTGACATATTGATAATATGGTCTTGATGCATAGTGATGCATGATGTTAAATGGCTTTGATTAATGCTTTAAAACAGTGAATTGTTGATGGTAAATGATGTATATTGGCAAGTGATGTAATGGTTTTAAAGTTCTTGAATCGGATATAGTTAGCCGGCTATAGGATTGGGTGCACCGTGAATAAAGTCGCCTTGGATGTTGAGGGGTTGTGATTGTACCGTACACTCCATCCAAGTACCCTAACGAGTGAGGTAAGATCACAACGGTGGTTAAAAGTCCGTGTGTGGATCTTGTGTTATGTATCCCTTGCACTCGTTAGTTGAATTATATAACTACCGATGAGTTATGTGGATGGGTTGTGATTGTACCATTAAACTCCATCACGGGTGTTGAAGGGTTGTGATTGTACCGATATACTCCACCTTATGTTGTTTGGTAGTGTGTATGAAACGTAAGGGACAACACTTGTAGTCCGCGTATTCGATTGTTTTTTGAGTTGTAAATGGTTATGAGTTATCACTTGAAAGCCAATATGATGTGATGGTTATAATGAAGCATGAGATGCTTGTTATGTATGCAAGGTTGCATGAAAAGAGTTGAGCATGTGTTTAGAAAGCTTTGTTGAAAGTGTTTTCTAATATACATTATTGTGTTGTTTTCTTTAGAGCATGCCTCACTAAGTAATTGTGCTTACGCTCTCTCTTGAACCAATAATGCAGATAATTGAAGTGCTTAAGGGCAACAAGGAGGCTAGAGAGTGTCCAAGGGAAACACAGCTCATGTATGGTGATGTTTTCATTCACTATTAGTTTTGGTATTTTGGCAATGGGAACCTAAGATGTGTTTTGGGAGATGTTTTGGACTCCCTAGGTTGTGGCATGTTGCTTTTGATGGATTGGACTTGTAAATGGCCTTTTGATGCTTGCTTTGGAGTTTGGTTGATTGATTGGTTTGGATAATAGGAAGCATGCCTATAGATATGTGAAATTCCATGTTTGATGCTATGAATGTGTTTTGAAGTTGCAAACATGCACCTTATATGTATGATGACTTGTTGGCATGGTTGGGAAGTCATTAGGATGTGTTTGAGTGGTTTAATGTACGAAAAACCAGTAATTTCTGCAGCTTTTGGAGTGTCGAAGCGAACCTGTGTTTCGGAACGGTCAACACCGTTCCGAAATGGGTGACCGTTGGGCACTGTTTTGAATGGTGTTGAGGTTTGCAAGCTTTACGTTCTAGTCCCGAAAGTTGTATTTGCAATTGTATGAGTTCGAGAAGTCTAATTAAGGTGAAATTTGACAGGGAAGCATGTAATATGACTAATTTAATATTGGTAACTTAAAAATCAGTTAAGACCTTCTAATTTCCAGAATTTACATTTTGGTCCCTAAACTTGTATTAAGTGCAATTGAATCCCTCATGTTGTTCGATCGATGTGCCTTTCACATGTATGTTTCATGAGTACTCACATAGGGTTAATTTGTATCTAGACAAGATTAAAAAGAAAAAAAGGTTGTTAATCAAGGTTGACTTTCGGGTTGACTTTGGTTTTCCCCGTGTAATCTACGTAGTTCGGGTCAACCGTCTAGGCCGGGCTAAGGGGGTTACAATCACCGCCTCAATCTTGTGTGCGTCAACTTAGCGTAAAGCTGATTCTCCAACAAAACTTGCAACACTATCCTCAAATGCTTATCATGATCCTCCTTTGTACGAGAGTACACGAGAATATCATCAATAAACACTGCCATTAACTGATCCAAGAACTCATGGAACACACGATTCATCATGTCCATGAACGATGTCGATGCATTTGTTAAACCAAACGACATCACTAAGAACTCATAATGCACGTACCTTGTATGAAAAGTTGTCTTAGGCACATCTACATCCTTGACCTTCAATTGATAATATCTAGACCTCAAATCAATCTTAGAAAACACTGAAGCTCCTCGAAACTGGTCAAACAAATCATCAATCCTTGGCAAAGGGCACATGTTCTTAATCGTAAACTTGTTCAGTTGTCGATAATCTATACACATACGAATCATGCCATTTTTCTTCTTCACAAACAAGACCGGTGCACCCCAAGGTGAAACACATGGTCTTATGAACCCTCGATCTAGCAACTCCTGAAGTTGCGTTTTCAATTCCTTCAACTCCTTAGTGCCATCCGATAAGGAGCAATTGACAATGGAGTCATTTTTTCATAAACCTCAGTGCCAAACTCAACTTCTCTGTTCGGTAGCAAACCAAGCAACTCTTTCAGAAAGACACCTAGAAACCCACATGTCGTTTGTATGCCTTGTACTCACACCTTCTTTGTACCAGGGTTCATTACATAAGCTAGGAAAGCTTCACAACCCAACTCCATCATACAACTTGCTTCAAGAGCCGAAATTGCATTGGACAAGAATTTCACATTCTCGCCCACGATTACCACTCCATAATCATCAGGAGGTTTCAAGGTAACTCGCTTAACATCAAAATCGACCACAACCCTATGCTAGGTCAACCAATCCATCCCAAGGATTACATCAAAACCATAGAAAGACAACTCCATCAAATCAACTGAAAATACATGACCTTGAACATATAAAGAACATCGCCTATACAATTTCATTGTAACAACAATTTCACCGAAAGAACTAGTTACTTGCATCCCTACGGGGATATCAAGAAAATGTGCATTCTCACTCAAGATGTATGAATGCATAGATCAAGAATCAATTAAAGCTAACAATGACAAGGATTGCAAAGTGAAAGTACCTGCAATCACATCGGTGTCATTACGTGCCTCGTGATGCGCATACAGCCTCTCAAGACCACCACCCTCGGGTTGAACAACCACAACATGCGCCATTGCTCTCTGTCCATCCTTCCTACGCTGGAAATTACCACGAACGTGCCCACGACCTCTCTATGGTGCAAAAACAATTGCTCGACCCAGACCACCTCCAGCTAACAAGGGACAATCACGACTGAAATGATTAGCCGATCCACTACTCCAACAAGAGTTAACTGCCCCAGCCGTAGGAGCCTGCGCTTCTCGAGCCATACGAGGACAATCTCGCCTCAAATGCTTTCATGATGCACATGTCCAACAAGTGTTTTGTTTAGATCTCACTCTGTTACCCTGAACTGGTGCACCTCGCCCAAAATTACCTCGCCTCACCTCAGGCTGATACCTACGATCATGATGCCTCTTATACTGTCCACCACTAGGACCAGAATCCACAACTCTCTTATCCGAGCTAGAGCCACCCACACGAGAGGACAAGCCCAAACTCTGCTCGATATCTTTGGCTCGCATCACTAACACATCAAAATCTGTATAATCGGAGGCTATCAAGAAAGTCTTCACCTCCTGCACTAAGCCATAACGAAAGAGATCACATTGATGCCTATAAATCGGCAACAATTCCAGAGCACATTGGCTCAAATGAATGAATTTGACCTCACGATTCTTATCGTCCAAGTATCTAACCTCTAGATACTTCTTCTTAAAGGTAGCTTGGAAGAAATCCCAATCCACCTAATTGGGCTCCATAGCCACAGTCACAGTCGTCCACCAACTGTATGCATCACCATGCAACAAAGAAACAACACATCCTAGCTTGTGAGCATCATTACACCCCATTTGATCTAAAATCTGGATCGTACTAGCCATCCAAGCCTCAAATGCTTCAGGACACAATCCATGATACTCAACGCCTCCTAAACTTCGCAAGTGTTCCAACGGCAAACCGAATTGCCCAGCAACAGTTGGTTGCATTTGAACTCCAGCAACAACAGCTTGGAATGCCCCAGTCATCGCCTGAAGCAAAGGTGTCAAATCACCCAACACAGGACCAGCTTGCCAATGTTGTACTTGCTCCTCACCCCATGGTGGAGGCGGTGGAGGAGGTAAGTTCCCACCAGGCAGAACCTCGTTCTCCTGATTCCCTTGCTCACTAGCAGGAGCAATCGTACCCGATCGTAGCTCTCTCATCGGTCCTATTGTGCTATTATAGTTAAGGCAAAATAATAAAACGAAATAAGAAATAAGTCCAGCTTCTAGCAAGGATCCAAGTCTTTGAATGAAATTTAAAAACACTTTACTATAGTAATAAGGCAATGGACATCTCAATTTCCCCCTAACATAGCATAAGGCATACAACTTACATATCCAAACGTCGTGCATCACAATCAATCAAATTCAGGCAACAACATCATCATTCATATAACAACTCATACATACATCACAATCATCACACATGGCATCACTATCATTTGATCATCATTAACATGTATATAAGAATCACCGTGCAAAACAAAAACCATCAATCATTTAGAATCACATCACATCAACTTGCAGTTAACTTATCGTCATCCCATTCTTTCGAAACTTGTCACTGATACCACCAAATGTAACCCCTCTATCCGGCCTAGGTGGTAGACCGAACTGAATGCGTAACACGAGGAATATTGAAGTAAAATAAGAAGGTTTACCTCAATAAACATCCCTATTTTTTTCCTTTTATCATGTCTAGATGCTCAGTAGAAACCTAAGTGATTATCTGCAAAACCCCCTTCCTGGTCTGGTAGAGAACCGGGTCAGAGCATATTACCGAAGGACTAAACGATGATCAGTGCTATAAAATTTCATCTTAATCACATTATTAATCAATATTAGTCCAATTCAGTCATAAGAAGTCCGCAACAACCATTTGAGGTCATTTTATAATTTTTATAGGTTTATGGACAAACTGCAAAAAGTAACTATAATAGGTCTTTCCAAGTAACAGACAAAAGAAAAATGTAATTCAATGCATGAATAACTAGCCTACAAACTTCCATACAATTTGGAGCTCAATATCATAATCAATTTATCTTTAAGAAATTCAGTGGCTAAATTGTAGCATTAGCAATTTGTCCATAAGCCTTTAACCAATTTACCCAACCCCGTATCGAAACACCCTAGGCTGTTTCGAAATGGGTGCACGAGAGTCAACTCTTGTTGACCTTTCCTTTTAGACCATTTCGATACAGGCTTGACCAGTATCGGAACGGATTGACCACCTTTGACTTAGACTCATTTCGGTACGCTATGAACCCGTACCAAAACATTGGTCTCTAGTGACAAAATGTTTCAGAACGACACTTTTCCGTTTCGGTACACCCATACTCCCAGGTTCAATATTGTACACCTGTGCCGAAACATCATCACCCGTTTCAATACGGCCTGGCCTGTAATGACAGATTTTTGCTGGTTTTTATTCAATTTACCCTGTTGAACGATGTCCAAATGCAACGAAACTTTACACGCAATATTTCAATAGTATAAACTACTAGCATTCTAATTTAAGCTATATAACTTATTACAATCTTAGCAATGCACCAACACAACAAAATAGGCACCAATGACTAGTTCAACTACTTTGCCACCTTCCTAGGTGTTTATAAGACAAAAACACATTACTTGGGGCTGGTAGTGACTTGTCTTGCTTGTCGATCCGATCTTCCGACACACAAATATTCTCAACCTGAAAATGCATGAGATGAGACACGTTAGGCATAATTTTCCTAGTGAGGTAGTCACAAACAATGTAAATAACAATAATTCCATGGTTATACTTATACATAGTCTCATGCCAACAATATCAATGTTATGCAACAATACACAATGCATAAACATGTTTCATTTTCATTCGTAGTTCTTGGATTGAATCGAGATCGTGGATACGTGAATTCCTACGCCTCACCAAATCAATAAATGGTCTAGTCCCTCTGCCTCGCCAATATGACCAATAACAATACACATCCCTCTGCCTCACCAAATCAATATAGGTCATAGCCTTAGGAACGTAGTCCACTCGTACACACTGAGCTCATGAATTCTATGGCATGCCAATTTTATCCAGAGTCCATTCCAATCCAAGGTTGCAATATACATATTCATTTCAATACTCAATGATATACCTATGTCTAATGAATTCAATGTTGTTGGTGATCAATATATGTGTCTCATCATCAATGACTCATAGATTGGTATCATTATCAATGTCCGATGATTTTAATGCAATAATCCAATGACTATGCTTATGTCAATGACAATATACAATAACATTAATCAATGTTCAATGGCAACTTACCAACACTTATCAAAGTGTCGATTAACCATCCAATGTAATTTCTTCAACAATAATGTTAGCGATGTAATCTAAAATATCAAATAATGATTCGGGAAGGCCTTTCGCCTAAACCTGGGGCTCCGAATACACTCACCTTAACAACCTGAAGCTTCAAGGCTCTCGGATAGCAATCCCTTTGCTTCTAGCTTGTGATGGAGATGGTGAAACCTCTTTCTCCACTTCTTGAGCTAGAAAATTAATAGAAAACTATTAAGATCAATATTTCAATATCAAAATTAATATAACTATATCAAAATCGATATGCGGCTTCAATAGAGATGACAACGATGAGATATCCATGGATAGTCGAAACCCTAGCTTAGATTACACTCAATATATCCATGGAATCCAATAATCGATTAATGAATATAGCTTACTCGATCGACAGAAATGATTTGATATCGATAAAATGAAGAAATAGCAAACCTTGAAATTCCTCCAATGGAGGTGTGTGCTTGAGGTTGAAGATGAAGAGGATGGAGAGGTAAGGAGAGGTGCTTGCTTACTAAACAATCGGGTAGCTCTCTCTTGTTTTTGTTTCAATATTTTAACATCAAGCTTTCCTTCAATTGAAGGGAAGTCATCAGATCACTCTACGTAAGTGGAGATTTAAATTAAAGAGTGCTAATCACAAGGTTAGTCCCTCACTTTTCATTCAACTATCGTTTTGCCCTCCAACTTTCACTTCTTTCATTTTAGCCACTAAAAAGCTTGATGTTATTTAATAGAGTTCAATTATGATGCTTTAAGCCCATTTAGGGTTCGACATAAATAAATAACTAGTCCATACAATATTTAGGCTTCATCAACGTAGGAATTCTGATCATCGGAACCTAATTCCGACTAGACCAAATTTTGGGGTGTTATAGCTCTCCCCCTAAAGAAAATTCGTCCTCGAATTTTTACCTCGATTGAAGAGATGTGGATATTGTTGTCTCATAGTTTCTTCAGGCTCCCAAATGGCTTCCTCAACAATTTGGCTCTTCCAGAGCACTTTAACTAATAGTACAGTTTTGTTGCGAAGCCTCTTGACTTCCCTAGCAAGAATCTGAACCGGTTCTTCTGCGTAGGATAGATTTGATCGAAGTTCTACAGATTCGGGTTCCACAATGTGTGAGGGGTCCGACAGATACTTCCGAAGCATCGATACATGAAAGATATCGTGGATCTTACTCAATTCTGATGGTAGCAATAGCCGATATGCCACTAGGCCAATCTTTTCAATGATTTCAAAGGGTCCAATGAACCGAGGACTCAATTTTCCCTTCTTGCCAAATCTCAAGACTTTCTTCCATAGTGACACTTTAAGAAAGACTTTTTAACCAAATTCATATTTGATATCTTTTCTTTTAAGATCAACATAAGTTTTTTGTCGGTCAAAGGCAGCTTTTAAACGATCATGGTAATGGTGACTCGTTCTTCAGTCTCACGAAGCAAATTAGGGCCTAACATCTTGGCCTCACCAAGCTCCAACCAACACAATGGAGTTCTGCATTGTCTACCATACAATGCTTCATACTGGGCCATTTGGATGGATACTTGGTAACTATTGTTATAGGAAAACTCGAATAGAGGTTGAGATCTCTCCCAAGTTCCGCCCAAATCGATAATACATGCCCGAAGCATGTCTTCCAATATCTGCATAGGGAGACTCAATAACAAAGAAAATTTCTAAGATTTCAATATACAGATTGTTCAATGATTTACCTGAATTACCCTTTGTGACTGATCGTCAGATTGCGGGTGAAAATCTGTGCTAAGATTAACTCTAGTGCCTAGAGCACCTTGTAATGTTCTCCAAAACCGGGATGCAAACCGATGATCTCGATCAGAGATGATAGACTTAGGTACTCCGTGGAGTCGAATTACTTCCTCGATGTACAAGTCAGCTAGCTTAGGAAGACCGTAGTTCATTCTAACTGGTATAAAATGAGTTGACTTCGTGAAACGATCTACAATAACCCATATAGCATCATGCTTTGTAGGAGTTAACGGTAGACCACTAACAAAGTCCATAGTTATCTTTTCCCATTTCCATTATGGTGGATCAATAGGTTGCAATAATCCAGTAGGGGCACTATGTTCTGCCTTAACACGTTGACACGTGAGACATTTGGAAATGTAATCAACTATGGCTTGTTTCATGCCTGGCCACCAATAGAGCTCACGTAGGTCTTTGTACATTTTCACAGACCCGAGGTGAACAGAAAAAGAACCTGAATGAGCTTCAAAAAGGATGTTAGTGCAAAGAGTTTCATCATTAGGTACATAAACTCGATCAAGGAAACATAAGAGTCCTTAAAATTAATTCTAAAGTCAGGGTTATCTGTCAGTTTTCAGAAAATGGCTTGGAGTTCAGAATCTTACTCTTGCAAATCCTTGATTCGCGTAACGATGGTAGACCGAACTTGAAGTTCAGCTACAAGACAATGAGGCTTCCGAAGTCGGAAGTGAGCGTTAATTGCTTGAGGGGCTACAATATAGCAATATTACGATGAGTTACTGTACTTCATAATATCTATAACTTCAAGTCTATTATCAATTCTTACCAGGCAAAGGTTTGTGGCTGAGCGCATTAGCTACAACATTGGCCTTGCCCGGATGGTAATCAATGACTAGATCATAATCTTTAGGAAGTTCCATCCACCTCCGTTGCCGAAGATTCAACTCCTTATGTGTCAATAAATATTTAAGACTTTTGTGATCGGTGAAAAGATAGCATTTCTCCCTGTAGAGATAATGCCTCTAGATTTTCAATGCAAAGACAACTGCAACCAATTCCAGGCCATGGGCGGGATAATTCATCATGTGTGGCTTAAGTTGTCTCAAAGAATAAGCAATAACCTTACCTTCTTGCATCAATACTCATCCTAACCCAAGATGTGAGGCATCACTGTAAACTGTATAGTCTTTTCCAGACTCGGGCTGGGTCAAGACAGGTGCATGGGTCAGAACTTGTTTTAACTGATCGAAGCTTCATTGTTGAACCTCGGTCCAAACAAAAGGATCTTCCTTCCCCAATAATTTGGTTAAATGAGTGGCTAACATAGAAAATCTCTTCACGAATCCGCGGTAATAGCCAGCAAGCCCAAGTAAGCTTTTGACTTCACCAATAATCTTCGGTGGATGCCAATCTACAATAGATTGGATTTTCTTTGGGTCCACCTAAATGCCCGAAGCCGATACAACATGTCCCAAAAAGGCAACTTCGGTGAGCTAGAACTCACACTTGGAAAACTTTGCATTCAACTGTTTCTCTCTCAGAGTCTAAAGTACAATACGAAGATGATCTCGATGCTCCGTTTCATTCTTGGAATGGATTAAGATGTCGTCTATAAACACCACAAAAAATTTATCAAGATAGGGTCTAAATACCCGATTCATTAAATCCATTAAAGTTGCGGCGCATTAGTTAGCCCAAAAGGCATCACCAAGAATTTGTAGTGTCCATATCTTGTACGAAAGGCAGACTTGGGCACGTCACACTCTTTGACTTTCATTTGATAATAGCCCGACCTTAAATCGATTGTGGAAAACACATAGGCATATTTTAATTGGTCGAACATGTCGTCTATCCTGGGCAGCGAATATTTATTCTTGATGGTTACTTTATTCAATTGTCTATAATCAATGCACAATCGCATAGAACCATCCTTCTTTTTAACAAAAAGAACTGGTGCTCCCCAAGGTGAATAGCTAGATTGAATAAAACCCTTATTCATAAGATCCTGAATTTGATTTTTTAATTCTTTCAATTCCACAGCTCTCATCCGTTATGGTGCAATGGAAACCGGAGCAGTCCCAAGTTGCACCTTGATGCTAAATTCCACTTCAAGGGTTGGGAACAATCTCAGAAGTTCGTTAGGAAAAACATCTGGGGATTCACTTACTGTGTCAATATCATGGATCTGAGGTTCATTCCTGGATTATGTGGACAATGCACACAAAATGGAGTTCCGAGATTCCATCAGCATTATTCTTTCTTTTCCAAGGCCTCAGAGATTCAATTTCCGCTTACTGCAGTCTACCCATGCTTGGTGTTTACTAAGCAAATCCATGCCTAGAACAACATCAAACTCGTGGATTGGTAAAACTAGGAGATCCGCGGGGAACAAAATTCCTTGAATCAAGATTGGACAATTCTTGCATACAAGGCTTAGAGTAACACAATCACCTAACGGAGTTGTCACAGATATTTTTGTTGTCATAGGTTCGCTAGACATCCTATGCCTTTTAACCAATTCTAGGCTTATAAAAGAATGTGTAGATCCATGATCAATCAATTCATACAATAAGTGTGCATATAACATAACGGTACTTGTTATAACATCAGGCTCGTCATCCTCCTCGCAACCTCTCACATGATACATCTGGACAGAGGCCTTCGATTCTTGCTTGTTACCTTGCTTCCCAGATCCACCTGGCCTACCTAAGGTTCTCGATGGTTATTGTCTTGGCCCTTTTCCTCGGAAGGATTGTTCTGGTGAGGTAATGTCTTCGTGCATAGCCACTGACTTAGAGGGATTCTGAGGACAATCCCTGATAAAATGTCCTTGTTCCCCATAAAAGAAACATGCCCCCATCTGCTTACGACACTGTTCTACTAGGTGTCGCTTCTGACAAAAATTACAAACTGGATGCTAAACACTCCGGTTTAAACCTCAAGTACTCTCAACTGAAGCTGGCTTAGACCAGGAATGGGTGATAGTATGTGGTCTCTCAATGTTCCCAGTACGGGAAGGCTGTGAATATGAAGCTTGCCTCGAGCCTTGATACTTGACCTTTTTGTTCCACTTGGGAGGTCGAGAATCGCCTCATGCCCTTTTCTAAGATCTACTGGACATATTTCCTCTCTAAGCTCTCTGTACAACCTCTGTTGCTTTAACTTGGTTCACCAAATCTTGAAACTTGGTGATACCCAAGGCCGTAAACCTAGGTCCCAGCTCACCGCTCAACCCATCAATAAACAATCTGCACTTGTCTTCCTCTTTTTATTTATAAACTCAGCTCCATATCGACAATACTTGCAGAAATCATGGATGTACTACTCAATAGGCCGCCCGCCTTGTTTCAAATATAGAAAAATGCTCCGTCACTCCGCGAGATAGTACTCGTTGATGTACTTGTTCCGAAATTCCTTTAAGAAAGAATTCCCAAGTGACCGACTCTTCAAAAACAGTAAGAATAGTGGTATCCCACCACATAAGGGCCTCGTCGGTCAGAAATGCAATAGCACACTCTAGCTTGTGCTCGTCGGAACATTGCAACTGTTTATTTAGAATACGTAGGGTATTATCTAGCCAATATTCATAAATCTCGGGATTATCATCGTCTTGTCTGGTGAAAGAATAGGCTCAGAGCGAAGCCAGCTTGTCCACAGGGACTCGGACATACTAAGCAACATGAAGGGTAGGCTGAACTGGTGGTGTTGCTTGCGTCGCAGTCATAAACTGCTTAAACATGTTAGCCATGTTCTGATAACATTCAGCCTGAGCAGTGGATTCTGATGATTGCGGTGGATTCTGATGATTTTCTCCCCTAATCTCCTCGCCATGTGTCGAGGAGCTAGTAGCAAGCTCGTTAATGTGAGCTTCATTTGTCTCAGACATATCTATATGAAAGATCGGATTAGTCGACAAGTCTCAAGATACACCATATAAAACTTCTATGTGGCAAAGTAGCACAATAACAATGCAATAGACTACAGTTTAGTCCTATAATCGACTAAACTCTAGCTTTGATGCCACAAATGTAACTCCCCGTTCTCAGTCTAGTAAAGAGTCGGGTCGGAGCGTATTACCGAAGGACTAAACGATGATCGGTGCTATAAAATTTCATCTTAATCACATTCTTAATCAATATTAGTCTTACAGACTATTACCAATACGTTTATTAGTCCAATTCAATCATAAGAAATCCACCACAACAATTTAGGATCATTTTATAATTTTTATAGGTTTAGAGACTAATCTGCAAAAAGTAACAATAACATGTCTTTCCAAGCAACAGACAGAAGAACAATGTAATTCACTGCATGAATAACTAGCATACAAACTTTCATACAATTTGGAGCTTAATATCATAATCAATTTATCTTTAAGAAATTAAGTGGCAAAATTGTAACATTAGCAATCTGTCAATAAGCCTTTAACCAATATACTTAACCCCGTATCGAAACACCCTAGGCTGTTTCGAAACGAGTGTACGAGAGTCAACTCTTGTTGACCTTTCCTTTTAGATCGTTTCGATACAAGCTTTACCAGTATCGGAACAAACTGACCACCTTTGACTTTAACTCATTTCGGTACGCTATGAACCAGTACCGAAACATTTGTCTCCAGTGACAAAATGTTCTGGAACATCACTTTTCTGCTTCGGTACACCCATACTCTCAGGTTCAATATTGTACACCCGTACCGAAACATCATCACCCGTTTTGATACGGCCTGGCCTGTAATGACAGATTTTTGCTGGTTTTAATTCGATTTACCCTGTTGAACGGTGTATAAATGCAACGAAACTTTACATGTAATATTTCAATGGTATAAACTACTAGTATGCCAATTTTCACAACTATATGAATACGTTTACCATGTTTTTACTTTTTGAGCTATGTATGCATTTTCCATCAATTTCCAACTTTACCAAAAGAGGTATTTTAAGCTATATAACTTATTACAATCTTAGCAATGCACCAACACAACAAAATAGGCACCAATGACTAGTTCAACTACTTTTCCACCTTCTTAGGACTTTATAAGACAAAAACACTTTACTTGGGGCTGGTAGTGACTTGTCTTGCTTGTCGATTCGATCTTCCGACACACAAACCTTCTCAACCTGAAAATGCATGAGATGAGACACGTTAGGCATAATTTGCCTAGTGAGGTAGTCACAAACAATTTGATATTGATAAACGAAGAAATAGCAAAGCTTGAAATTCCTCCAATGGAGGTGCGTGCTTGAGGTTGAAGATGAAGAGGATGGGGAGGTAAGGAGAGGTGCTTGCTTACTAAACAATCGATTAGTCTCTCTCTTGTTTTTGTTTCAATATTTTAACATCAAGTTTTCCTTCAATTGAAGGAAATTCATCAGATCACTCCACGTAAGTGGAGATTTAAATTAAGGAGGGCAAATCGCAAGGTTAGTCCCTTACTCTTCATTCAACTATTGTTTTGCCCTCCAACTTACACTTCTTTCATTTTAGCCACTAAAAAGCTCGATATTATTTAATAGAGTTCAATTACGATATTTTAAGCCTGTTTAGGGTTCGATATCAATAAATAACTAGTCGATAAAATATTTAGGCTTCATCAACGTACGATTTCCGATCATCGGAACCTAATTCCGACTAGACTGGATTTTGGGGTGTTACATTATCAACGTAGCGAAGCAAACACAACATCAAACGAACATTGCTTCAAACTTAATTGCTTTCAAATACGATTTTAGGGACTATCTTGTAAACTTATCACATTACAAGGGATTCCTCCAATTTTAGATTACCATCTTTAAATTAATCATGTTACAGGCATCTCTATCAAAACTCAGCTCAAAATAATCATTCATGCTCACTTAGTTTTATCCACAACATTTAGAGACTAAAACGTAAGAAAAACAGAACATTCAAATATGCTTTCAACTACCATAACGACCATCGTACCGATACCCTTGAGCAGGGTATCAATTCACCCTTGACAAGTTCAACACCAAGACTCGACATACAGGGACCCTATTGATACCCTTCGAGCCCGTATCGGTACGCCTAAAACTAGTAGCCAAATTTGGTATTGATACGCTCCCGCGTATCGGTACCCCTTTACAATTTTGCAAACATGTATCGATACTCTCTCTAGGGTATCGATACACTATGACATGTAAGGTCCCAAATTGCAGCTTTTACACTTCCAAAACCATACCAAAACAATCCAACATGCTTCCAACGTGTATACGTTATATTTAAACATCAATCCCTAAGCATACAAGGCCTCATTAATAACAAAGCATGGAAAGAATCATCAAAGAGTACTATACGCAAGCTTCCTATGAAAATTGAACCATAAAAAAGCCAAAACACAATTCAAAGCATAAACCAACACATAAAGGCCTTTTACAAGCTAAAAACTAACAAATAAAAATGATCAAATAGGGAGTTTCAACACATCTCCCAAATATAGCATTGCCCTTATTACTCTAGTCATTAAAACGGAACATACATTCAAATGCAAAGTCTCCTACGATCCCCTTGCAAGTTGTTGCCTCCAAACACTTAGTTATCTGCATTGATGGACAAAATAGAGCGTAAGCATACAAGCTTAGTGAGGAGTGTCCGAAAATAACACACCATCAATGCATAAAAACTATTTTCCACCATTTGAAAACCATCATGCCCTCTTTGAAAACCATGCACTTCTTTTACAAAATCAGCATGTTAAACCTCATGTAACAAGTATTAAATACTCAACAGCAAATTCATTTGCTAACACTCAACTCAAGCCTTTCCATGCATAGCTACCATATGCAAGGCTTAAAGAGTAAAACATGCATTTTCATATTATGCATCCATGTTCATTTCATAACAATTTATCAATTATATTGACTCACAAGTGATCATCAACATACTCATTTCTCAAAACGATATCGGATACATGGATTCCCAAGTGTTGTAGCAACACTTCATACATTCTCATCGGCATCTCAAGGTTCACACATGGGAGCTACCTCCACCATTGTGACACCCGTGGTGGAGTATTCGGTACCTTGCAATCCCTCAACACCACTCATCGGTAGATGTATAACTCCACTAACAGGAGACGAGACACAACTCAATTTCATCAATCGTTAGGGTACTTGGATGGAGTATTTGCTACACTCACAACCCCTCAACATCAAAGGCGACTTGTTTATAGTGCACTCAATCCTATAGCCGGCTAACTATGTTTGATTTAATTTATAAACCACTTTGCACAACATCACTTTCCAATATAATTCTTATTTAGTAGAAACCTCACTATTTTCAAAGCATTCACAATAAGTCACATTTCCAAGCATCAAACCATGCTTCATAAAACATTCATAAGCATATACATACAAGGATCACTTACCATGTGCATCCTTCATCAATGTGACATCATGAATAGTAAACCTCTTACTTCAAATCATGCTTTAAACAATAGGTAAAACACATTTAAAATCAAGTGCAACAACAAACTCATAATAGCACTATCCGAGGGAGAAAATCACTTTACTTACTTCCGAACTGAGCAAAGCATTTAAAGCTTACACTAAGTTCCCAAAACCACCTTTAAAGTGTTTCAAAGCTGGAAAATTCATTCCCACTCACCGACTCGCGAAACCAAGATTCGCCGACGTGAATTTAATCGTTCAAAGCCCCCGAATCTTCACCGATTACTTCCAATGTAACCTTCCTTGTTTATATCACACAAGAACAGAGGATTAAGGCATCTAAATGCATCAAAACCACCAACAACTTAAACAATCTCGCTGCTCTGCCCCAAAACATCAAAATACTCATCCAAAACAACTGAAAAATCAATCGATCTTACTCGAAACTTAACCCAGCCACAATCCATCACTTCCATTCACTTTTAGCCATCAATCAACATAAAAAAAAAACAGTAATTACATCTAATAACAGCCATCAACACCAGGTTCACATTCCCACGCCAAAAACCCTTAACTAAAAACCTAACTTATTAGAGATCCTACCTAATTCGGGATTATCATGATTAAGGCTTTACTTTAACATCATTTAACATTCAAAACAAGTTTAAAATCATTCTCAAATCAATCAAAGCAGTGCCCAAATGAAAAATCATGGAAAATCTTCAACTAAGCCATTTTAATTAATTTTTCATTAATCATATCATAAAACTCAGTTAATAACAATATTTAGGAAGCACAAGACTTGGGAATTTCATTAAAGAACCTTGATTAGAGGGTTGATCAGTTCTTACCTCCAATCTTAGCTTTTCCCCTCATTTGACAAAGATTTGCAAGAAAACTTCAAAGCTCCATTGATTAAATTGATAGATCATTTTTAGGAAATCAAAAACAAAGAGAAAAATGTGATAGGATCTGAAATCTTTGAGAGAAAAGAAGGTCTTTGGCTATTTAGAAAGTGAGGAAATGAATGTTACGTAAAAATCTTTTTGATCTCAAAAATCCCTTTTACTTAAAAGCCTTTTCTTTTAATTCATTTTTAATTATGCCATTTAAAAATTGGTCAAATTAAGGGAAAAGTCTTTTAAACACATGTAAGCTCCCTAAAGATTCTATGTCTTGTCTCCTTTTTAATTTTTTATTTAAAACCCAATTTTACACTTTTTACAAAATGGTCACTTTCTGAAATCACGACTTTCCAAGACTTGTTTTCCAAAATTGATTTTATCAACCTTTAATATATATTTTAAAAATATTTTAGCACTTTTTTTTATCATAATTTTGTCCCATCCTGGACTACATTTTCCCTGAACCAATTCTAAAGGCTTAGATCTCTAATTCTAGATTCGACTAACCCAAATTGATGCCTAAAACAACTAGGCCCAAAACCGGGGCGTTACACAAAAGAAAGAGGTAAGCTTGAAAGCTAAGGTAAGCTCATAATGAATGGTGTTCTTTGGGTGTGAAATACTTGATTGTGATATTCATACGTTGTTACATACCTGATAAGAAATTCTTGGCTAGTAATTTAAAAATCAAATCTTTAAAGGGTGAAATGAGAGTTACGAATGAGCTAAAATGGAGAGTACAAAATCAAGATTTTTTGTATTTAACCTATTGTGTCTTAATACTTGTTTAATTGAGGTTCTAATCATGAATCTATGGTTATAGTGTATATTATGCATGTTTCGAGTTAGTTTAGACATAGTTGACATGGCATAGAGTCCGTCGAGCTCGCTAGTTTGGACTACAGTCTTGGACTACGGTCCTTGTTGTTAAAGATCAAATGGTCTATTGGTACAATTGGTACCCTTGTTCAATAATGAATTAAATTTGATACTTTGTGTACCCTTGTTCTGGTACTTTGTGTACCCTTGTTGTTACATTTATTGTGGATTCGACTGTTTAGTAACTTGTCCATCTAGGATCAAGATAACTTAGATATTCAAAAAATTGAATATTGATATCATGAAATGAAATTTGAACTATGTTCCCTTGATGTTTAATTGAATTATGATCCCTTGATAAAGATTAGACTATGTGTCCCTAGCAAAGGTTCGATCCATTCTCTAATTGTGATGACAATTTGTTAGACATGGGTAGTTTTCATTGTTTAAAGCTCATTTGATATGGAAATAATATGATGTATACCTTAGAATTGATCATATGCTTTGTTGGAATGCCACATGTATAATGAATCTATATAATCTGGAATGGAGAATAAGAGGTGTCGAAAATATTCTAGAATAATCTGTGAAGGAAGTTGTATGCTTTCTTAATAATTAATGTACTTGTATATGATGGAATGTTTATATCTCCGTATTTGTTCGATTGTCTATGTACATATATACATTGTTTGAATGGTTTGCTTTAATTATCTTGGTTGTTAAAGCCTAGATCTATGTTTGATTAAGTTAACAGAGAAGGGTTTAAGAAGACCCCTCTAAAACCTTAAAGCATATTAATAACTTGTAAGATAAGTATAAAACATTTATGTGATTATTGTAAATCTACCTTAAGAAAATCGTAAGTCATAATTGAAATATGCAAATACATATATTTGTATATTCATAGAAATGAAATAGGGGAAAATAATATATAAAATATTTAAGGACTGTTTTCACTGATACAAAGCTAATGGTCCATTTTGGTGAAAGTAGTGTATGCATATACACTAATTAGATTGTTATGAGAATTTTGGATATAATTCTATGAAAACAAGACTGCTTTCTATGCATACAAGAGTGGAAAGTGCTTGAAGTATAGAATACGTGTTTTAATGTTCAAAGGACTGTTTTAGGGTATACATAAGAGTAATGGACTGTTTTATACATAAGATTGTGTATACATGAGTTTGAAACTGCCCTTGCTTGATTATAAGTCATAGTGGATTGTTTTGTGCATTTAAATAGGTACACATGAGATTAGGATTATTGTGAATATGAAATTATATATACATGAAATGGAAGCTGTTTTATACATTTATGAGCATCAAATGGACTGCGTTTTGGTTTCTAAAAGAATGTATACATGTTAGGGGCTATTTTGTATTAACAAAAATGTTAATGTATTGTTAAGTGGATAATTAAACGAATTCATGTAAACTAAGGACTGTTTTGCTTGAACATGTGAGTCAAACAAAAAGGAAGTATGATAGATGTACTAAAGAAAATACATACTGTTGATTTGTGAGATAAGCATTAAACACTTGATAACATATTAAGCACTTGGCTTAAAAAGTATTTCACTATATATGTCTATAGCCTAATAACTAAAGTTAAGACGTAACAATATTTTAGTTTAGAGTGTTAGGCAACTATGTATTGTTAACCTTTGTTGATAATGAACCCAACAAAATTTATAAGCAAAATACAAAGTAATTAATGGAATGGCCAGTAAATTGCAATATTATAGTAACCAATCGGCTTTGTAAGAATGTTTGTCGTTTACCTATTAATAAGTTTAAACCAATGCTTATATCGGAAGATGGAAGATAAAGACTATATGTCCTAAATCATAATACTTTTGAACTTGTGTTTTAAGAAACCCTTGGTATGATTAGAAATAAAGAAAAGGGGGTTGCTTGTTATGGAATCCTTGGAAAGTTTGGCATGCCTGATGTTATCGATAACTTATACTTCAAACAATAGGGAATATTTATACAATATGTTAACTTGAAAACCTCTTATTGAAGCAAGGGAATTAAATAAAAGTTATGTTAATTACCTTGATTCTTACTCTAGTCTTGGTCAAGACTTGATCAAATAAATGAGAATTAAATAATTATAGTTAATCAGAAGATTATTATTGTTGCTACCTCACTAAACAATTCAATTGCTTAATTACATCTTCATTTCATTTCAGGGTTTGTGTGATTCCCGAGCTCTCCTGATCTGAGCGAGAATCTTCTCGTATCTGTTTAAGATACAAAGATTATAGTTCGAACTCCTAAAAGGTGGCTCATATTTGTCATGATGCATGGTGCATATATATTCAAGTTTAATTAATTAAAGTGTATAATACTTTTTTATTTTAAGTGTTGTAATGGGACCTTAATTGATTTTGTGGTTGTTTAATGTTCTGATTTGTATAGCCAATATGTTGTTGTGATTTGTTTGGATCCTCTTAGGATCATGAAATAGTAATTTAAATGATGCTACGCATGTGATGTTTTTGTTATTTCTCAGTCTAAAATGAAATGGATCCTAAATGACATTAGCATGACTTGATGACTACTTTAAAGATTAGTACAAATAGTGGATAATAAGAGAGTTTGATTAATAGAGATGGTAGTTAGTTTGGTGATACATGCCTTAGAGTATTGATAATTGTAGTTAATTAAGTTAAGACCTTATTTCTTTTAAAGTTTTCGGTTGTATGATGTGCTAGATGGTCCTTCATAAAATATAGGTTGATATACATTTAACAATTTGAGTTTATCATCTGGAAATAATTAGCATTCAAAAAATAGTTAATTAGTGAGGCAAATCATTCAAGTTTATGAATTCAAAGTATAACTCATGATAGGGAATCAAATGACTTATTTGATTATGTATTGTAGGATTGGTTGTTGGTTTAGTGTTTGAGGAAGAAGTATATGGTTTCAAAATTATATTTGGTATAGATCCATAACCTCCATATTTATCATCTTTTTCCTTGAAGCATACACCTCCATTGGAGATAATTTTAAGCTTCATTTTTCTTCGTTTTATTGATATCGAATTGTTGCTATTGATCGAGTATGCTGTATTCCTTAATCGATTATTGGATTTCATGGATACATCAAGCTTAATCTTAAGCTAGAATTTTAGCTATCCATGGATATCTCATCGTTGACATCTATACCGATTCTGAATATCGATTTTGATATCATTGTATTGATTTTGATATCGTAATATCGATCCTAAAAATCTCCCTATTGATTTCCTAGCACAAGAAATTGGTAAAGAGCATCCACCGTCTTCATCCAAAGCTAGGAACAAGGGTATTGCTATTTGAGAGCCATAGGAGCATCGAATTTTAAGGTGAATGTAGTCCGAGTCTCGGGATTAGGGAAAAGCCTTCCTGAAACTTTTATTGTCATTTTCGATCATTTAGCTAACATTTCCATTGAGGAAGTCTCTTCGCATCATTAAACAGACACTTTGGTAAGTGTCGGTAAGTTTGTTATTGAACATCGGACATAGTTATTAGTATTGTCATTGAGTATTGACATTGAAACATTGCAAAGAAATTATCGGGCATTGATATTGACATTAAACCATGAAACATTGATAATGAGACATGTTTATTATTGGTATTATTGAAATCATTGGTCATTGGAATTCTCATTGGATATTGGATATGTATATGAACATTGAAACCTTGGATTTGAATAAACATTAGATACAACTGGCATGCCATAGAATTCATGAGCTCAATGTACGAGTGGACTAAGGTCCTAATTCTACGGCCTATATTGATTTGGCGAGGCGGAGGGATGTGTATTGATATTGGTTATATTGACAAGGTAGAGGTACTAGGCCATTGATTGATTTGGTGAGGCGTAGGAATTCACGTATCCACTATCTTGATTCAATCCAAGGGCTATTGATTAAATGAATAAATTGAACATTGTATAATGAAGCATAATAGTAGCATTGATGAGCATGTTGATGCATTATATTGACATTGAGGAGCATGAGACCATGTATATGGAGATACTTGTTATATTGCCATTCAAATTGTTATGACTACCTCACTAGGTAACGTATGCCTAATGTATTGTGTCTCATGTAGTTCAGGTTAAAAGATCGTGTGATTGAGGATCAGATAGTCAAGGCATGACAAGTCACTACAAGCCCTAAAGTAATGTGTTCTGATCCTAAGAACTCCTAGGAAGATGGCAAAGTAGTTGAACTAGTCGTTTATGCCCATTTTGATATGTTTGTGATATGCCTATGTTTTAATATGGTTGATGGCCCTAAATGGTCTTTTTGTTTGGCTTTAAGTGGTTAAAAAGTACCTACTTGGCTCATAAAGGTAAAAACATAGCAAACATATTCCTATGATCATGAAATTTGGCATGCTAGTAGTTTATACCATTAAAATGTCGTGTGTAAAGTTTCATTGCATTTAAACATCGTTTGGTAAGTCAAATCGAATAAAAACCAACAAAAATTTGTCATTACAAGTTAGGTCGTATCGATACGGGTCATGGCGTATCAATACGGGTTTGCATAATTGAACATAAAGAACAGGGCGTATCGGAAAGGAATATAGCCGTTTCGAAACATTTTGTCAGTGGAATCGATCGTTTCGATATGGGTTCATAGTGTATCGATATGGGTCAAAGGTCAAAGTCAAAGGGAGTCAATCCGTATCGATACTGGTGTTTCTGTATCGATACGGTCAGAAAGGTAAAGTCAATCCGTACCGATACTGGTGTGTCTGTATGGACACGATCTAAAGGGTAAAGTTAACATGGGTTGGCTATCGTTCACCTGTTTCGAAACAGCCCTAGGCTGTTTCAATACGGGGTTAGTTAAGTTAGTTAAAGGCATATTAAACAATTTGCGATGTTCATAGTTTAGTCATCGATTCTTTGAAAGATTAAATTGAATGAGCTAATGGGCTCCAAATTGTATGAAATTTTACAGGTAAACTAACATTGTGGTGAATTTCAATCTAGTATAATCAATTACATTGAAGTACCCCTAATTTGTAGAATTTATAGTTTGGTCCCTAAAACTTGTAATAGTCAATATTGGTCTTAATTGATTAATTATTGCTTCGTGTGGATTAATTGGACTAAGTTATATCGAGGTATTGAGTTATTGAATGTTAATGATTTAATTATTATTATAAAAATGAAATTTTGTTACACTGATTATTGTTTTGATCATCGGTACCACCTTCCGACCCGATTCTCGACCAGACCGGGAATGGGGTGTTACATTTGTGGTATCTGAGCTAGAGTTTATTCGATTCTAGGACTAAACCGAAGCTTGTTGCATTGTTAATGTGTTACTTTGCCACATAGGAGTTATATATTGTGTATATTGTGACTTGTCGACTAATCCCATCTTTCATATAGATATGTCTGAAGCTAATGAAGCTCACATTGACGAGCTTGCTACCGGCTCCTCGACGCATGAAGAGGAGGTTAGAGGAGGATCCTCATAACACACCGCAACTACAGGACCCTCATGTTCAAGGTACCGAGCCAACATCACCTACCACTCAGCCTGAGTGTTACAAGAACATGGCTGACATGTTCAAGCAGTTTATGACTGCTATGAGGGTCGAACAAGTCGTGCAACCCATCACTCCTGTTGTTCCTGTTGTTCAACACACTTGAGCACCTATTGATAAGCTCTCACAGTATCGAGCTTATACATTTACTGGAATAGATGACGACAACCCTGAAGTTACCGAATATTGGCTGGATAACACCTTGCAGATTCTGGATAAGCAACTTCAGCACAAGATCCAGTGTGCTATCACGTTATTTGCTGATGAGGTGCTTCACTGGTGGGAAACTACCATATTGACAGTTTTTGAAGACAAGGTGACTTGCGAGTTCTTCCTTTAGATAATTCTGCAAGAAATATATCAGCGGGTTTTACCTTGCTAAAGGCGAAGCATCTTCCTTCACCTCAAAAAAGGCGGACGACCGATCGAACAATAAATACATGATTTCTACAAGTACTGTAGATATGGTGTTGAGTACATTAAGAAGGAGGAAGAAAAGTGTCGAATGTTATTGCATGGTTCAACAATGAACTACACCCAATGTTTATTGCAATCAGCATATCTGGTTTTCAAGATCTTTTGAATCGAGTTAAGGCCACTGAAATGACACAGAAAGCTTAATGAGCTGGCGGATCGAGAAAGTCTAAGAAGAGGTTCTGGGATGATTCTTGACCACGGAGATGGAACAAGAAAGGGAGATATCAAGGTCTTAAACAAAATATCTATCCAAAGCCCTCTCGTTCCGGAAACATTAAGAGACCTCGGTCTGTGACACAGTCTTTTGCTAAAGCAGCATCCGTTGATAGCACTGTAGGTTCAAATCGAGGCAACCAACATTCACTTTCCAATTATTGTCAGAATAGGTATCCGACGGGTTAATGCCGTAAGCAAGTTGGAGCCTGTTACTATTGTGGTGAGCAGGGTCACTTTTTTCGTGACTGCCCTTTGAATGCAACCAAATCTGTTGTCACGTCAACTACAGCCGCTTCTTCTACTCAATTATTTCGAGGTAAAGGATCGAAGCAAGGATCATCGGGAACGTATTGACGATCGAGTGGTCCAGGGAAACCCTTTAATAAGCAAGATTCAAAAGCCCCTGCCCAAATGTATCATGTGATGAGCAAAGAAGAAGAGGATGAACCTGATGTCATTGCAGGTACCATCGAGCTATATTCACATTCTTTATATGCATTAATTGACCCTGGTTCTACTCATTCTTTTATAAGTAGCATTGTAGTTAAGAAGTATAATATGTCTTCCAAACCAATAGCATCAAGAATTTCTTAACCAATCCCTTAGGAGATTGCGTCACCGAAAGGGTAGTGTGTAAGAACTGCCCCTTAATGATCCAAGGGTTTCCTTTTTCGGCCAATTTTTTGGCTTTACCGATCCATGAATTTAATGCTATTTTAGGCTTAGATTGGCTTAGTGAGCATCAAGCTTAGGAAGATTGTTGTAAGAGAAAATTATACCTTCGAGGATTGGGTAAAGAAAGTGTTGTACTGATGAATACGAAGAATCCATCAATGTATGCTTTGACATTGGAAACCAAAGGCGAATAACAATTGCAAGAAATTGACATTGTGTTTGAGTTTCCCGATGTCTTCCTTGATGAACTTCTGGGATTGCCCCCAACCCGTTAAGTGGAGTTTGGCATCGAGGTGTAACATGTGACTGCTCTAGTTTCCATTGCACCATATAGTATGGCAGCTGTGGAATTAAAAGAATTAAAGGCTAAAATTCAAGAATTGTTAAGCAAAGGTTTTATTCAACCACACTTTTCGCCTTGAGGAGCTTTGGTTCTCTTTGTTAAGAAGAAGGATGGTTCTATGCGATTGTGTATCGACTACCGACAATTGAATAAAGTAACCATCAAGAATAAATATCAATTGCCTATAATAGACAACCTATTCGACCAACTAAATGATGCCTCGGTGTTTTCCAAGATCGATTTAAGGTCAGGCTATTATCAAATGAGAGTTAAGGAGTTTGATGTACCGAAGACTACCTTCCGTATCAGATATGGGCACTACAAATTCATGGTGGTGCCTTTTGGGCTAACCAATGCCCCAACAACTTTCATGGATTTGATGAATCGGGCCTTTCGACCCTATCTCGACAAGTTCGTAGTGGTGTTTATAGATGATATATTTATCTACTCCGAAAGTGAAGCGGAACATCGAGATCATTTTCGTTTTGTGCTTCAGACCTGAAGAGAGAAACAGTTGTACGCGAAGTTCTCTAAGTGTGAGTTTTGGCTCACCAAAGTTTATTTTCTAGGGCATATTGTATCAGCTTCGGGTATTCAAGTGGACCCAAAAAAAATTCAAGCTATTGAAGATTGGCACCCACTGAAGAACATTGGTGAAGTCAGAAGTTTCCTTGGGCTTGTTAGCTATTATCGTAGATTTGTAAAATGATTTTCTATGATAGCCGCTCCTTTAACCAAGTTATTAAGGAAATAAGCTCTATTTGTTTGGACTGAGGTCCAACAACGAAGTTTTGATTAGTTGAAACAAGTATTGACTCATGCACCAGTCCTGACCCAACCCGAGTCCGGAAAGGACTACACGGTTTACAGTGATGCATCACATCTCGGGTTAGGATGTGTATTGATTCAAGAAGGTAAAGTTATCGCATATGCTTCAAGACAACTTAAGCCACACGAAATGAATTATCCCACCCACGACCTTGAATTGGCTACAATTGTCTTTGCATTGAAAATCTAGAGACATTACCTCTGCAGAGAAAAATGTTACCTCTTTACCGACCATAAAAGCCTTAAATATCCATTGACTCAAAAGGAATTGAATCTTTGGCAGCGGAGGTGGATGGAACTTTGTAAGGATTACGATTTGGTCATTGATTACCATCCGGGCAAGGCCAACATTGTAGCTGATGCACTAAGCTGCAAACCTTTTCCTGGTAAGCATTAACAATAAATTTGGTGTTATATGTATTATGTAGTACATTAACTCATTGTAATATTGTTATTGTAGCCCCTCAGGCAATTAACGCTCACTTACAACTTTGAAAGCATCATTGTCTTGTAGCTGAACTTCAAGTTCAGTCTACCATCGTTTCATGAATCAAGGGTTCGCAAGAATAAGATCCTCAGCTTCAATCCATTGTCTCTAAGCTATCGGACAACCCCAACTTCAGAATTAATTCTGAAGGACTCTTGTGTTTTCATGACTGGGACTGTGTACCTAATGATGAATCACTTAGCACTGATATTATTTCTGAAGCTCATTCGAGTTCTTTTTCTGTTCACCCTGGGTATGTGAAGATGTACAAGGACCTACGTGAACTCTATTTATGGCCAAGCATGAAGCAAGCCATAGTCGATTACATTTCCAAGTGTCTTAGATGTCAACGTGTTAAGGCAAAACATTGTGCTCCTACCGGATTATTGCAGCCCATCAATCCAACGAAATGGAAATGGGAAAAGATCACTATGGATTTTGTTAGTGGTCTACTGTTAACTCCCGCAAAGCATGATGCCATATGTGTCTTTGTACATCGTTTCACGAAATCAACTCATTTTATACTGGTTAGAATGGACTACAGTCTCTATAAATTAGCTAACTTGTATATCAAAGAAGTAATCCGACTCTACGGAGTACCTAAGTTTCTTATCTCCGATCGAGATCCCCGATTTGCATCTCGATTTTGGAGAATATTACAAGGAGATTTGGGCACCAGAGTTAATATGAGTACAACCTTCACCCTCAGTCTGACGACTAGTCAGAAAGGGTAATCCAGGTAATATATCGAAAACTTGTCCATTGAAACCTTAGAAATTTGCATTGTTATTGAACCTTCCTATACAGATCTTGGAAGACATGCTTCGAGCATGCATTATTGAGTTTTGAGGAACTTGGGAGAATTCTCTACCCCTTGTTGAATTTGCCTACAATAATAGTTACCAAGCATCAATCCAAATGGCCCTGTATGAAGCATTGTATGGTAGGAAATGTAGAACTCCATTGTGTTGGTCGAAGCTTGGCGAGGGCAAGATGTTAGGCCCTAACTTGATTCAAGAGATTGAAGAGTGGGTCATCATTATCCATGATCGTTTAAAGGCTGTCATTTGATCTACAAAAGGCTTATGCTGATCTAAAGAGAAGAGACATTGAGTACGAAGTTGGTGAAAAAGCCTTCCTCAAAGTATCACCTGGAAGAAGGTTTAAGGTTTTGCAAGAAGGGAAAATTGAGTCCCCGATTCATTGGACCCTTTGAAGTCATTGAAAGAGTTGGCCTAGTGGCATATCGGCTATTGCTACCATCTGAATTTAGTAAAATCCATGATGTTTTTCATGTATTGATGCTTCGGAAGTATCATTCTGATCCTTCACACATAATGGATCCTGAATATATAGAACTTTGACCAAATCTATCCTACGAGGAGGAACCGATACAAATTCTTGTTAGAGAAGTCAAGAGGCTTCACAACAAAACTATATTGTTAGTTAAAGTGCTCTAGAGGAGCCACACCGTTGAGGAAGCCACATGGGAACTTGAAGAGACCATGAAACAACAATATCCACATCACTTCGGTTCAGGTAAAATTTGAGGACAAATTTTCTTAAGGGGGGAGAGTTGTAACAACCCAAAATCATGTCTAGACGGAATTGGGTTCTGGTGGGTTGAAAAATTTGCACCGATGAAGTCTAATTATAGATTTGGCTATCTAATTATTGATATCGGATTCTAATTGAGCTAATATGTTGTCCTTAGACTTTATCTAATAATATTGAAACCTATATGGTGACTAAATTGAAGAAAATGAAAGTTGGAGAGCAAATCCATAGTATGATGACAGTTGAGGGACTAATCTTGCGATTAGCCCCTTCTTAATTAAATCCTACCCACGTGGGATAGTCTGAGAGCTTTCCTTTAATTGAAGGAAAGCTAAATAGTCTAAAATATATGTAAAACAAAGGAAAAGGGAAATATAGAGACTTACCCGAGAGTTCTTAAGCAAACACCTCCGTCTTTATCATCTTCTTCCATGAAGCATACACATCCATTGAAGGTAGTTTTAAGCTTCACTTTTATTCATTTTATTGATATCGAATCGTTGATATTGATCGGGTAAGCTATATTTCTCAATTGAGTATTGGATTCCATGGATACATCAAGCTTAATCTTAAGCTAGGGTTTTAGCTATCCATGGATATATCATCGTTGACATCTATACTGAAACCGAATATCGATTTTGATATCGTTGTATTGATTTTGATATTGTAATATAGATCCTCACTATCTCCCTATTGATTTACTAGCTCAAGAAATTGATAAAGAGCATCTACAGTCTCCATCCAAAGCTAGGAACAAGTGGATTGCTATCCGAGAGCTATAAGAGCATCGAATTTTGAGGTGAGTGTAGTCAGAGTCTCGGGAGGCGAAAAGCCTTCCCAAATCATTTATTGTCATGTTTGATCATTTAGCTAACATTTCCATTGAGTAAGTCTCATCGGATCATTAAACGGACACTTTGGTAAGTGTCGGTAAGTTTATTATTGAACATCGGACATATCTATGGTATTGTCATTGAGTATTGTCATTGATATAGTTATTGTCATTGAAACATTGCATTATCAGACATTGATATTGACATTGAACCATGAAACATTGGTCATGAGACATGTTTATTATTGATATTACTGATGAAATCATTGGTCATTGGAATTCTCATTGGATATTGGATATGTATAAGAACATTGAAACCTTGGATTTGAATAGAAATTGGATACAATTGGCATGCCACAGAATTCATGAGCTCAGTTTACGGGTGGACTACGGTCCTAAGGCTACGACCTATATTGATTTGGTGAGGCGGGGGGATGTGTATTGATATTTGTCATATTTGCGAGGCGGAGGGACTAGACCATTCATTAATTTGGCGAGGCGTATGAATTCGTGTATCCACTATCTTGATTCAATCCAAGGGCAATTGATTAAATGAATAAGTTGAACATTGTATAATGAAGCATAATAGTAGCATTGATGAGGATTTTGATGCATTATATTGACATTGATGAGCATGAGACCATATATATGGAGTACTTGTTTTATTACCATTCATTTTGTTATGAATACCTCACTAGGGAATGTATGCCTAATCTATTATGTCTCATTCATTTCAGGTTAAAAGATCGTGTGTTCGCGGACTGGATGGTCAAGGAAAGATATGTCACTACAGGCCCTAAAGTAATGTGTTTTGATCTTAAGAACTCCTAGAAAGGTGGCAAAGTAGTTGAACTAGTCGTTTATGCCCATTTTGATATGTTTGTGATTATGTTTTAATATGGTTGATGGCCCTAAATGGTCTTTTTGTTTGGCTTTAAGTGGTTAAAAAGCACCTATTTGGCTCATAAAGGAAAAAACAAAGCAAACATATTTGTATAATCATGAAATTTGGCATGCTAGTAGTTTATAACATTGAAATCGAGTGTGAAGTTTCATTGCATTTGGACATCGTTTGGTAAGTCAAATCAAATAAAAACAGCAAAAATCTGTCATTACAGGTCATACCGTATCGATACGGGTCATGGTGTATCGATACGGGTTTACATAATTGAACATAAAGAACAGGGGTATCGGAACAGAATATAGCCGCTCCAAAATATTCTGTCACTAGAATCGATCGTTTCAATACGGGTTCATAGCATATCGATACGGGTCAAAGGTTAAAGTCAAAGGGAGTCAATCCGTATCGACACTGGTGTTTTCGTACCGATACAGTCAGAAAGGTAAAGTCAACCCGTACTGATACTAGTGTTTCCATATCGATATGGTCTAAAGGGTAAAGTCAACATGGATTGACCATCGTTCACTCGTTTCGAAACAGCTCTAGGGTGTTTCGTACATGGTTAGTTAAGTTAGTTAAAGGCATATTAAACAGATTGCGATGTTCACAGTTTAGTCACTGAATCTTTGAAAGATTAAATTGAATGAGCTAATGGGCTCCAAATTGTATGAAATTTTACAAGTATACTAACATTGTGTTGAATTTCAATCTAGTATAATTAATTGCATTGAAGGACCCCTAATTTGTAGAATTTATAGTTTGGTCCCTAAAATTATAATAGTTAATATTGGCCCTAATTAATTAATTATAGCTTCATGTGGACTAATTGGACTAAGTTATATCGAGGTATTGAGTTATTGAATGTTAATGGTTTAAATATTATTATAAAAATGAAATTTTGTTGCAACGATTTCTATTTTGATCATCGGTATCACCTTCTGACCCGGTTCTCGACCAGACCAGAAATGGGTTGTTACAAAATTAATACTATGGGAGTATTGGAAGGCTAAATTAAAAAGGGCTTAAAATGAATCCTTAAATGTATTTAAGGATTGCATGTATCGATCTTAGAATGTTAGGAACTTATACACATGTCCCTTTTTAGGAGAACATGTGTTAAGCCACGATAAAGGGAATGATTATCCCAAAAGAAAAATGCAACGCCCCAGGTTTTGGGTCTAGGAGTTTTTAGATTGGGTTTAGGGTTCGTTGAACCGAGAGTGGAGTTTTAGGTTAGTTCGAGATTGGTTTAGGGAAAACCTAGTTCTAGAAGTGATAAGAATATGGGAAAATGTTCTAAAATCCTTTATATATATGCAAGGGTTTGGTGAGGTCAATTTTGGAGAATGACATTTAGAAGGTGGACATTTTATATTGGTGACTAAATCGTAAAAATGGAAAAACTTTTTTTAATGGCTATTTTGCAAAGGAGCCAAAACATAGAATCTTTAGAGAGCTAAAGTAATTGTAATAAGCTATTCCTTTACTTTTGACATATTTTAATTGTGTTTTAATTAAAGGGATTAAAAGGGTTTTGATTAGAAAGGGAATTAAGCTTTACAAACTCATTTCTCTTTTTTCTCATCAGCCAACCACCCATTTTCTTTCAAAACTTCCCGAGATATTTTTCTTTTCATTTTACTTTGATTTCGAAATGATTTCCATGGAGTTTTCTCAACTCGTTTCAATGGATACTTGAAGATTTTCAATCAAATCTTGTCAATTGAAGGAATAGCAAGGGATTAGAGGTAATTTTCGTGCTTCTCCTCTAATCAAGGTTCTTTAATGAAATTCCCAAGTATTCGGATCTTTAGTAATGTTTCTTAACATGGTTTTATGATTGATTTGAAGAAAATGGCTAAATTAAGCTTTAAATGACAATTTTGTGTAATTTTCATAATGGATATGTTTTGGTTGATTTATGATTGATTTTATTCATGTTTTGGAAGTTTATTAATGTTGAGATTGAGGTTTAAGCATGGTAATCCCGAAACTATTTAGATCTCTAGTTGATTAGGTTGTTAGAATTGGGTTTTTTGTGGTGTTAATGTGATTTTGTGAATACTAGAGCTATAAGGTTTAAAATAGGATGATTTTTCATGTTAATCAATGATTATAAATGGATGGAAGTATTAGGTTTTGGCTGGGTTGAGTTTGTAGAGTAATCGATGGTGTTTTTTGTTGTTTTAGATGGACGTTTTGGTGGATTTGGGCAGAGCAACGTGGTAGGATTGCTTGCAAAAGTTTTTAATGCATTGAGATGCATTAATCCTCTATTTTTATGTGGTTTAAATAGGGGATAACGTTTCGGAAGCAACCGGTGAGGTTTCGAGAGCTTCAGACGCTTAGTTTTGCCTCTGCTAATCAAGGTTTCGCATGTCGGTGAGTGAAAACGTGGATATCAGCTTTGAACTGTTTTAAAAGTGGTTTTGGGAAATTAGATGTAAGATTGAAACGCTTGTGTAAGTTCGAAAGTAAGTACAAGGAATTTCTCTCTTTGTTGTACAATTATGAAATGATTTTATGCACTTGGTTTTGGATGCATGTTACCTACTGTTAAATCATGTTCAAAGTGTGTGGTTTACTGTTTTTAATGATGTGATGATGAAGGATGCACATGGTATGTGATCCTTGTATGTATACGTTTTATACTTGTCATTTAAAGCATGATTTAGTGCTTCCGAATATGAATTATTGATGATGCTTCGAAAATAGTGAGGTGTGTGGTTAAATATGAGTTATATTGGCAAGTGATGTTTTGAAAATGGTTTATAAATGATATCGGAAATAATCAGCTGGCTATAAAATTGAGTCGAGTGCACTATAAAAAGTCGCCTTGGATGTCGAGGGGTTTGTGTCCCGTGTCTCCGGCTAAGTACCCTAATGATCGAGGAGGTTCGTGTCCCGTCTCTCCTTAGTTGGTTAAGCGTCTACCCAATGAATGGGGTTGGTGTTCTCGTTGGTTGTTATTGTACCACTTGGTTGTTATTGTACCAAATTATGATTGAGTTGGCTTGAAGTTTTATGTGAACACTTGTTGAATCCGTGTACCAGGTATGTTTTTTTGAGAAATAAACTTCTTTAGTGATCACTTGTAAATGACCTTTGGTTATTGGTTTGTGCCTTGCTATGCATTTTGGTATCTTGCTTGGCTTGTTTACTAGATTGCAGGCCTATAGTTTACCTTTGATGCAAATTTCCATGATATGATGTTGAATATGCCATGAATGATTAAGGTTTGATGTTTGAATATGTTATATATAGGTTGGAACCATGCTTGATTGGTTATGGGTGCATTAAAGTGTGAAAAACTAGTAAAATGTGACATTACAAGCCCAAGTCTTTTGATACGCTTAAGGTTGTATCGAAATGGTGAGCTTGAAATGGGCATGGGGTATCGAAACAGGGAAGGGTGTATCGAAACATGCTCGGTTAAGTTGGCTACTAAATTTTGTGTGCTGAAAATGTCTTGGAGACCGTATCAAAATAGGCTCGTGTTTCAAAACAACCAGGCATGTTCTGAAATAGGGTGTATCGATACAGCGCTAGGTGTATCAATACACGAAGCTGTTAAGTTAGTTAATCAGATTCTTTTGAAGTTATGTTCTTTTACGTTTCAGTCCTTGAATGTTGTGGATGCAATTAAATGAGGTTGAATGATCGAATTCAGCTTAGAAATGACATAGTAGCATGTGACTTGACTACTTTAAGGATTACCTCAATAAACGACCCTATTTTTTTATTTTTATCTTGTCTAGATGCAAATTGTTACCCTAAGTGATAAGACTCGCAACGAAAGAAACATCAATTCAACCAGACATCCATTTGTCATTCAATTTACTACGAACATGTGTTAGGGAACTAATTTGTAATTTTATCAAATTACAGGGGCTTCATCCAATTTTAAGTTACCATACTTTATTTAGTCATATTTCATGCAACTATGTCAAATCCCAGCTCAATTCGATCACCCAAACTCTTTTAATGGCATCCACAACATTCAGAGACTAAAACATATGAAACAGAACTTCAAGAAGATTCCAAATAACTAAATAACTGCTGAGTGTATCGGTACACTCAACCTTGTATCGATACACCATGTACCGAAACAGCTCTAGGTGTATCGATACATGAACTCGTACCGATACAGTCTTATAAGTGTGTCGATACATGAAATACCAGTAACCAAATCAGCCCAGCATGTTTCGATACACCATGCATTGTACAGAAACACCATGCCCATTTGAAACTCATTGTATAAATATAGCCTTAGGCGTATCGATACAACTGGGCATGTAATTTCTTAATTTGCTGGATTTTCAATCTTTAATGCAACACGAACCACCTAAACATGCTTCTAACATATGCACAACATATCCAAAGATCAATCCTCAACCAAACATGGCATATTCAACATCATCTCATGGAAATATTCATCAAAGATAGACTATAAGCATGCAACCTAGCAACCAAGCCAAGCATGTAACCCCCTTAACCCGGCCTAGACGGTTGACCCGAATTAAGAAAGTCACACGGGGAAAACCAAAGTCAACCCGAAAGTCAACCTTGATTAACGACCCTTTTTTTTCTTTTTAAACTTTTCTAGATGCACATTAACCCTAGTTATGATCACTCAAACAACATGCTCAAAGATCATAAACATCAGAGATCAAACAGGGATCCAATTAAACAATTTACAACTTTAGGGACCAAATTGTAAATTCTGTAAATTATGAGATCTTAACCCAAATTAATGTTACCAACTTGTAATTAGTAAAGTTTCATGCTTCTCTGACAAATTTCAGCTCAAACGGACATCCCAAACTCATACAATTGCACAAACAAGATTCAGGACCAAAATGCAAACATTCCAAAACATTTAACTGCCTATGTCAGCCCCCAACGGTCAGGTGTTTCGAAATAGGGAGAGCCTGTTTCGAAACGCGGGGCCATTCCGCAACGTGTTCCGAAACGAGGGCTGGCAGAGGGCTTTCCGTTTCGGAACGGTGTCTTCCGTTTCGGACGCCTGGGCTGCTACAAGGCACCCGTTCCGAAACGGTAGCTACTGTTCCGATACGGCCTGCACAGAATGTAGAAAAATGCTTGCTTAAACACAAAATTGACCAACCAATCATGCTCCAATTGCTATCAAACTTTACCAGCAACTCATACAACATACAAGAGACATATTTGCATCAACCAATTTTCATTATAACATCATATATGAAAAGCCCCAAATCTAAAGGCATGCTTCCTACTCAAGCAAACCATTCAAGCATAAAACCTCCAAATCAAACACATAATGACCAATTACATGATCCAGCATTATTAACAACATTACACAAACTTAGGGAGTTCAAAACATCTCCCAAAACATCCACATAGGCCCCCCATTGCCAAATGCCAAAAGCTAAAAAGTGTTTAAGAAAACCTTCCCATACTTGAGCTTAACTTCCTCTTGATTGCTTGCCTTCCTTGCTGCCCTCAATGCACTCTAATGCTCTGCATTATTGGTTTAAGAAAACGAAAGAGAGCGTAAGCAAAAGCTTAGTGAGGAATGCTCATTTAAAACCATACAATAATGCATTTATAAACTCATTTATAAATCATACTTCAAGCAACTCTACACATGCTCTTTAAACCATTAAAACAAGCATCTCATGCTTCAAGTATCATTAATCATGCTCACAACATTTCAACAAGCATCTCATGCTTCATGTTCATAACAAGTCATATTGGCAACAAGTGATACAATTCTCATAAGATTCACACATGGACTTTTAAACACCATTGTAATCTTATCCCCATGGACTTTTAAACACCATGGACCCATGGACTTTTAAACACCATGGCAAGGACCACACAAGGACTTTTAACCACCTTTGTGTCCTTAACAAGAATCTCCCAAGGACTTTTAAACACCTTGGAGTTCTTAAGTAACCAAGGCTTACAAGGACTTTTAACCACCTTGAGCCTTAACCAAGAACCAACCATGGACTTTTAAACACCATGTTGTTCTTAAACTTTCCAAGATCTACACAAGGACTTTTAACCACCTTTGTGATCTTAACCAAGAACCATCCAAGGACTTTTAACCACCTTGATGTTCTTAAATATACAAGGCTCACACAAGGACTTTTAACCACCATTGTGACCTTAACATCACATGCCAATATGCATCATTATCATCAATATATCCACTGTTTTAAAGCATTAAACCAAGCCATAAACATCATGCATCTTTAAGCATTAAACCACATTTAAACAATGTTCAAAAACAAGGAACTCTTACCTTGAGCTTCCTTCAACACATGGCTTATAAAATCAGCAATAAACATGCTAAATCATGCTTTCAAAACAAAATTTAAAACATGCAATAAACCATTTTGCATAACAACCAAACCATGGCCACCACTAGAGAGTTTTTCCGAAAACTTACACTTGAGCTTAGTAAAGTTGTTTAGACTTAGACTAAGCTCCCAAGACATTGGTTTCAAAGCCGAAAACCCAATTTCACTCACCGATTCCGTTTCGCCTCTTGCCGAAACACAAATCAAGCTTCCGAATCACCACCACTTGAATCCAAAGATGACTCCCCTGTTTTAAACACATCAAAGCAGAGGATTAATGCATCATCATGCATTAATAGCTTCAATGAAAGCACCTAAACTCGCTGCTCTCATCCACACTCCATTTTCGGCCACCAAACACAACCGAAAATGCATCCAAACAACTCCTCAACAATGCCCAGCCAAAATCCATCAAAACTAAACATCCTTTAACATCATTTAACATCTAAAAAGAACCTAACAACATCCTTATACCTCCAGCAACATCAGATCCACAAGATCACTCCAAAAACAACCAAGAATCACAAGCTAAACTTAGGAAATTCAACCTATCCGGGATTGCATTAATTAAAACTCAATTCCTTATCAAATTAACATTCATTTATCATCAAAAACACACTTCAAATCACAGCTTTAACAGATCAAACGAAAATCCATCAAAAATCACCAAACCTTGCATTTTAAGCCAATATCCATTACACAACTTTAAATCCACTTATAAAACATCAATTAAGGATTGAAAACTTAGGAATTTCAGTAAAGAACTGAGAGTTTAGAGGAGAAGGACGTTCTTACCTCCAAACTTGAGTTTCTCCCTTTTTAGAACCAAAATCTTGAAAATCCAATTAGCAATTGGTGAGGTTTTGTTGATGAGATGATTAGGAATCCAAAGAGAATTGAAAAGAGGTATTTAGGTGACAAAATCAGAGGAAAAAGCTCTGGAGAGAATGTTTGGGTTAAGAGAAAATGAGAGAAAAGGAAAATTGGAAAAGTTAGTTGAAAATGGAAAATAACTTCCCTCCACTTTTCTTTTGTTTAAAACTCAGAATTAAATCACAAAATATCTTAGAAAAATCTAGAGAAACTCCCTTTGGGTAAATAGCTCCTCAAAGATTCAAAGTTTCAATCCTTTCTAAAACAGTCACGCAACTTTCAAAAATTACATTTTGGTCACTAGCCAAAATGTCACCCTTCCAAACCTCATTTTGTAAAATTGATTTCACAGTTCACTTATATATATTAAAAGAAGATTTTAGAACATTTTTCTATATTTTTAATGCAACCCAAACTAGGCTTTCCTAATTTCACCTTTTTATATTCGAACAGCACTTTGACCGAACCGGTCAACGCCCAAAACTTCTAAGCCCAAAACCGGGGCGTTACAAAGCAAGTTACCAGAAACCATAGCAAAGAACAAACCATGTAACCCCCTCGACCCGTCCTGGCCGATAGACCGAACCAAATAGATTACACTCATTATTGAAGTAAACCGGGAAAATTTAACTCAATAAACGACCCTTTATTTTCTTTTTATCTTGTCTAGATGCAACTTAGGTTCCTATGTGTACGTACACAATCAGCGGATAAAACATCAACACATTTGTCGATTTATTTAAAACTGATTAATGAATTAGAACCATTTTGTAAAACTGATAAATTACTAGGACTTTCACCAAATTCAAATTACCAATCTTTAATTAGATTCATTACATACTTCTCAGTGAAATTTCAGCTCAAAAAGACATATACAACTCATTCAATTGCATGCAAGGAAAACATGGACCAAAATGCAAGAAACAAAACTTGGGACAATTCAAATACATATCCAACAGTCGAGTGTTTAGGAATAGAAAGCCCTGTATCGGAACGGTCGTTTCGATACACGAGTGTGTTTTGAAACCCCACAAGACACGTTTCGGTACGATGGTTCACAGAGGCATAATGTTCGGGAACAAGCCTCACTGTTCCAAAACTCCAAGGCCATTACATGCCACTGTTTCGAAATAGGTAAGGGTGTTTCGAAACGTCTGGGCCTGCAACATTCCAAAAAGTAGGTTTATAACACTTTTTGCCCTCCGAAGCCATCCCGACACATGTCCTTACATGCATACAACTTACATATACATCAATGACCAGATATACGAAGCACAAGCATCAACATAACATCATTCACTCAAGCTATGGAACTAAAGTCATGTTTCCTAGATGTCAAAAGCACCAAAAGGCTAAAAGCCAAAGGCAAGCATAAAACCAATCCCAAAGGCCATTTACAAGACCAAATACGCATTATAAACTTGCTCAAAACCAGAAACCACAAACTAACAATATTCAAGCATTGGACACCCCCATTGCCCTTATTACACTTGTTTGAGAACACAACATACTTTTAACAAATGTCTTGGAAGATACCCATGAAGATGCTGCCTCCGAAGTCTATTTATCTGCATTGATGAAACAAAGAGAGCATAAGCATACAAGCTTAGTGAGGATTGCTCAAAACCACAAACATCACCAATGCACAAAACCGTTTTCCACTCTTTTTAAAACTATCATGCCTTTCTTAACAAACCATGCACTTTAACGACAATTCCATTGTTTTAAACATCATGCAACATGATCCAATCAAAATCAGCAATTAATCATTGCTACTCATTTACCAAGCTTCTCAAGAATAACACCTTTATGTTAAGCTTTAACCAAAACATGCATCTTTCAAATTATGCATTAACAACATTATCCACATTATACAAATCCATTATATTGGCTCACAAGTGATAACAACAATCTCAAAATAAAGTATCGGATACACGAAATACCAAGGGTTGTCCCGCAGCCTTCATACCCTCTACCGGAATCTAAAGGTTCACACATGAGAGCGACCCTCCATCGTTGTGACACTCATGGTGGAGTATTCGGTACAATCACAACCCCTCAACACCACTCATCGATAGATGTATAATCCACTAACGAGAGACGGGGCAAAACACAAGGTTCACACCCGGGAGCTACCCTTAACCGTTACAACCTTAAAGAATCCTTAATCGTTAGGGTACTTGGATGTAGTATTCGGTACAATCACAACCCTCAACATGCAAGACGACTTGTTTATAGTGCACTTAATCCTATAGCCGGCTAACTATATCCGATTTCACTTATAAAACATTTTATTCAACATCACTTGCCAATATAACCCATAACTCATGAATAACTCATTGTTTTTTTTCACAATGCATCAATGACAAGCCATCAACAAGCATTAAACCATGCTTAAAAGCTTATGCATCAACACATGCATCCAAGGACCACTTACCTAGTACATCCTTAAACCACATGGCATCATCATACACAATTTATATTCTCAAAACATGCTTTAAAAAAGTAGGTAAATGCATTTAAAATCAAGTGCAACCAAAGGCTCATAACAAGCACAACTGAAGGAGAAATTATGATTTACTTCTGAACTTAATAAAGTGATTCAAGCTCTTATTAAGTTCCCAAAACCATTTCTAAACCGTTTCCACGCTGGAAAACCAAATTCCACTCATCGACTCACAAAACCACGCTTACCGACGCGAATACCGATCGCCTGAAGCCTCCAAAAACACTTCGATTGCTTCTGTATTACTATCCCTTGTTTTCAACGCATCAAAACAGAGGTTCAATGCATAAAAAATGCATCCAAAACTCCAGCACACAAAAGAAATCCCGCAGCCATGCTCTAAAGCATCAAAACACCCATCCGAAAAAACCAAAAAATCAATCGATTAACCTCAAACCTCAGCCCAGCCATTACCCAACACATTCTAAGCATCAATCAACATAAAAAAACAACCTAAAAGCAACCTTATACCACCAGCAACTCGAATTCCTCAAAAACACCTCAAGAACTAAGCCAAAAACACTTCGAAAAATAAGTATCTCAAGGATTTCAGGATCTAAATGATTAAGACTTCACTTCAACACCAAAAACTTTTCAAAACTCATTTAGAAGCAGTCTCAAACCAGCCAAATCAATCGAAGTCCGAAAATCACATTTTAAACCAATTTTTCATCAAGATATCAAGAGTTTAATATTCTAGCAACAAAACCTCAATCAAAATTAGTATTAAAGAGTCAAATATCTTTGGAATTTTATTAAAGAACTTAGATTAGAGGGATATCACGAAAATTACCTCCAATCCTTGTTTCTCTTCTAATTTGACAAGATTTGCTTGAAGAAACTTGAAGGAAACTGGAAGAAATCAATAGACAAAGGATAGAAATCAAGAGAGGGTTTGAGAGAAAATATTTTCTAGAAATTTGAGAGAAAATGAGAAGTGTTTGGCTGATGTGAAAGTGAGAAATGAAAAGCTCGTCAAAAGTTTCATTAACCGATTAACTACCTTCCTTAATTAATTAAGTAAAACCTTTTTAATTATTTTATAAACATTTAAAACACATTCCAAATTAAAAAAAGGCATAATTTTCAAGTAGCTCCCTGGAGATTCTATAATTTTGACTCTTCTTGAAAAACACATTTTTCCAACTTTTAAATATTTACATTTTGGTCACTACCCAAATTGTACACTTTAGAAAACCCATTTTGTAAAATTGATTTGGCCAACCTCTTAAACATCATTTTATAGGATTTTAGTAATTTTTATCATATTTTTATCTCATCACGAACCTCGATCTGCCTAAACCACCTTTTAACAGTTCGAACAACCGACACCGGTTCCACCGGCCTAACCCGACATTGCCAAAACAGCTAAGCCCAAAATTGGCACGTTACAAACAAATTACCAAAGGCCATATACAAGTCCAAAACATCAAAATAAACTTGCTTAAATAGGTTGTTTACACAAATCTCCAAAAAACACAACAGATCCCCCATTGCCCTTATTACTTATAGTTTAAACTGAAAACATACTTACAAGAATGAAGTCTCTCTTGATCCCTTACTCCTTGCTGCCTTCCGAACCTCAATTCTCTGCATTAATGGACAAAATAGAGCGTAAGCACACAAGGCTTAGTGAGGAGTGCTCAAAAACAAAACACCATAAATGCATTTAAAACCATTTTCCAAATCCACATTGAAATCTCATTTCAATGAATTCAAATCATCATTTGAAAACCATCATGCCCTTAAAACCATGCACTTAAACCTTCAAAAATCATCATATTAAACCATATGAAACATGCATCAAATACCAACAACAAATCCCATTTGCTAACATTCAATTTAAGCCTTCTCATGCATAACAACCATATGCAAAGCTTAAAGAGTAAACATGTATAAAACAATATTGTACAACAACATGATGCATCAACAATTATATTGGCTTACAAGTGATCATTAAACAAGTTCCATTGTTAAAATATCATATCGAATATATGCATTCAACAAGTGTTTTCAAACACTTCAAGCCATCTTAACCGGAATAATGGTACTGTAACACCCCGAAAACCGGTCTGGTCGGAAATAGGTTCCGATGATTGAATTTTTGGTGTTAAAATCTTAAATTTTGATTAGTTTATGTCCTAAAATTTTATGAAACCTAAAAGTCAAGTTAAGTTTGTTTTATGTGCTCAAGTTAACGTTTCTGGGCCAAGAGTTTCGATACGCTTGAGACCCGTATCGAAACGGCCTGGCTAAGGCGTACCGAAACGGATTTCAGGCGTTCCGATACGGTCCAACGGCAATAACTACCTTTTTGGCATTTTGCAAGACCGTATCGAAATGGCCTCGACCGTTCCGAAACGGTACCCTGCAGAAAACAAGGCAAGTGCCCAAAAGTCAAAGAAATCGGCCCTTAGATGAGTAACTTGCTTGCTTGGCACCCTTTCATGTGATTTTAAGATTGAGATGATGTCTTGTGGTCAGTAATTGATGAAAAATGATGAGGAGTGTTGGTTTAAGCAAACCCTCTCCTAAGGGAAATGTTTTGATTGGTTCCTAAGGATGGCAAACCCTTTAAGGTAGGAAATCCTCCTATAGGCTGTTGGGGGAGGTGGGAATTATTTATTAATTCCTCAACCTTCTATAAATACAAGAAAGATGGTAAGAGCTTTGTTTTGGTTTTTCTACGAAGCAAATCTCTCATTTCCTTCCTAAATAAGCTAGCACCACCATTGTTGTCTTCTACCTTAAGCTTAAGCAAGCACCTCCATGATAGATTCACCCAAAGCTTTGGTCTCCCTTGTTTAAGAAGCTCGTTTTGTCCGTGCCATCATAAGAGAAAAGACTCAAGCATCGATCGAGGTATTATCGACCTTAGGAGCCTCAGCCGATCAAGGTGAGTGTAGTAGTGTCTCGGGTATAGGCAAGGGCCTACCCGAATCTGCTGTTATTTTGTTAATACTAACCTTGAGTTAGTAGTTTTACGTCATTGATTGCATGTTGGTAAGTACATGGTAAGGTTGCATCAATTCTTTGATTTACACTATGATTGTCATGTAATATGTATACTTATGATATGATGTTGATATAAATTCTTGAAATATTGTTAAAGACCTTGGATTCGAGGTATCAGATACGGTTGGCATGCCAATGAATTCATGAGCTCTGTGGAAGAAGAATGACTTGGTGTAGTGGAGGAATGTGTTATGTAATGGTCAAACCGGTGTAGTGGAGGGTATGGACCATGTTGTTTATGAATGGTGTAGTGGTGGAATTCGGGTATCCGTATACAAGGAATCGATCCAAGGGAAACTATGAAATCAAGATAGTGATGTGCCATGAGGCCATGATGATGATTTATGTTATGTTATGACTATGAAGTATGCTATGACATTGCATGGTTATATTATGATTCATTAAAGCATGTGTAAAGCATGGTATATGTTATTCTTTGTTATGTGACTACCTCGCTAGGCAAGTGTGCCTAATGCATTTCATGCATCCATTTCAGGATAAGCAAGTAGAGGGGATCGAGATCGGAGAAGTTGGAGCGTTGCACAAGTCACGACCAAGTACAAGTAAAGTGTTTTGTCTTTTAAACTCCTAGTATGGTGGCAAGGTCTATGTATTAGGCTCAGTATGCTCGTTTTGTATGTCTATGTGCTATCAAGGTGTTTTGGTATTAATGAAAGAAGAAATGAGCTTATATGTATTAAGTATATATAGCATAAAAGTCTTTGTTTGTGTTAATTTGGTAAACCATGTGAAAGGCTTCCAATGACCTTAAAACTTGGCATAACAGTAGCTCGTAACTTCAGTATGAAGTGGGTAAAGTTTCATTGAAATTGGACTAAGTTTGCTAAGCTAAACTGATCATAAACCAGCTGTAATTTGTTATCTCATGTCCACCGTATCGAAACGGGTGATGACGTTTCGATACGGGTAGGCATAATTCGAGTCCGGGAAGCAGGGTGTACCGAAACGGTTAAGGCCCATTTCGATACATTTTTGCTACTGGAGACCCTTGTTTCGAAACGGGTTTCGAAACGGGTCTAAGTCAAGTCAAGGTCGGTCAACCCGTACCGATACGGGTCAAGCCGTATCGAAACGGTCAAGAAGGAAAAGTCAAAATATTGGCCTTGGTCAAGCCGTACCGAAACGGCTTAGGGCGTTTCGATACGGGCAGCTTCTTTCGGCTTTTATAAGGTTAAATGGATTAATTTGTAAACCCGGTAAAGATCGCAATAATAGAGATTAATAAGATTCAATTACTAAGCCCATATGTTTAAAAAGGTACATTAAGTTTAATAAGTCAAGATGTTAAGAAAGTTTTTGAAGAAAAAGAGTTAAAGGTTTTTCCGCATCGTTTTCGGTAACGCTCTACGACCCGGTTCTCGACCAGGCTGGGTAGGGGTGTTACAGGTACAATCCCAACCAACAAGGATAACAACCCCAATCACTGATTATATGCTTAACCCACTAATGAGAGAAGGGACACCAACCTCCTAAATCGTTAGGGTACTTGGATGGAGATGGGACACCAACCTACTCGACATTTGTAACACCCCAATTTTGGGCTTAGAAGTTTTGGGTTTGAACCGGACCGGTCGGATTTTCAATTCGAATATAATAGGTGGTTTTAGGGAAAGCCTAGTTCAGGATGCATTAAAAATAAGGAAAAATATCTAAAAATCCTTTTTTATTATATATTAGAGAGTGGTGAAATCCATTTTACAAAATGAGGTTTGGAAATGTGACGTTTCAAGTTAGTGACTAAAATGTAATTTTTGAAAAGTTCGTGACTGTTTTAAAAGGATTGAAACTTTGAATCTTTAAGGAGCTAATTTACCCAAGGGAGGATTTCTCCAGATTTTTCTTGATTTTTAAAGACTCATTTAATGTTTATTTAATAAAAAGAAAAGAGGGGAAAATTGATATTTTAGTTTCATAAATAACTTTTACCAAAATTTTCCTATTTCATTTTCTCTCAAAATTCCCTCAGCCAAACACATTTCCACAGAAACTTTCCTTTTGATTTTCACACCTAAAGAAGAGTTTTCAATCCCCAAATGATTCCTAATCATTTCTACATCAAATCCTTACCATTTGCTTAATGAATTTTCAAGGATTTTGGCTCTAAACAAGGAGAAATCCACATTTAGAGGTATGAACGTCCTTCTCCTCTAAATACTCAATTCTTTACTGAAATTCCCAAGTTCTCAATCCTTAAATTGAGTTTTATTAAAGGTTTTAATGTTGTGTTCTTGATTTTGGCTTGAAATGCAAGATTTGGATTTAATTTTGAAGAAATTAGTATTGGATGATTGGGCTCTGTTTTGAGATGTCTTTTTGATGTATTTTGGATGTCTAAATGATGTGTAATTGAGGTTTAATCAATGCAATCCCAAATAGGTTGATTTTCCTAAGTTTTTACTTGTGAAAATGGTGGTTTTTGGGGTGATCTTGGTGTTTTGTTAATGAATGAGGTATAAGGACGAGTTTGGGATTATTTTGGATGTTAATTGATGTTTAATAATGGTTAGAAGTGATGGATCTTGGCTGGGTTAAGTTTTGGAAGAGTTTGGAGGTGATTTCGGTTATGTTTGGTAGCCGAAATGTCGGATTTATGTAGAGCAATGAGTTGAGTTGTGTTGCTGATGCTTTTAATGCATGATGATGCATTAATCCTCTGTTGTTATGTGTTTAAAACAAGGGAGAATTATTTGGAAGCAATAGAGGTAGCGTTGGAGGGTTCGGATGCTTGGAAGGCTTGTCGGCAAGCTTAGTTTTGTGTAACGGTGAGTGAAGTTGGGTTTTCAGCTTTGAAACCAATTTTTGAAGGTTATGGGAGCTTAGTTTAAGTCTAAGCAACTTAACTAAGCTCAAGAGTAAGTTTTCGGAAAAACTCTTTCTCTTGAATGAACCATGAGATGGTTGGATGCATACATTTAATTTGCATGTTTAAATTCTTTTTTGAAAGGATGTTTTAGCATGGTTTAGTGCTGGTTTTGAAAGTCATGTGTTGAAGGATGCCCAAGGTAAGAGTTCCTTGGTTTTGTACTTTGGAATTGTGGAATTGATGCATAGTGTTGCATTTGTTTAATGGATTTGTTTAACGCTTTAAAACAGTGAGCTGGTGATGGTAATTGATGGTATTGGCAAGTGATGTAAGTGGCTGTTGGTTACTTTAATCGGATATAGTTAGCTGGCTATAGGATTGGGTGCACCGTGAATTGAGTCGCCTTGGATGTCGAGGGGTTGTAATGGTACCGTAAACTCCATCCAAGTATCCAAGCGATTGAGAGAGTTGGTGTCACCACGATGGAGGATGGCTCTCGTGGGTGGGCTTTGTTAAGTGCCACCACGATGGAGGATGGCTCTCATGGGTGGGCTTGTTTAAGTGCCACCACGATAGAGGATGGCTCTCGTGGGTGAACCTTGTTAAATGTCACCACGATGGAGGATGGCTCTCGTGGGTGGACTTTGTTAAGCGTCACAACGGTGGACGGTTGCTCCCGTGTGTGAGCTTGGTTAAGGTGATTACAATGGTTGTGGTAGCTTCCATGTGTAAGCCTTGTGATGTGTCCCGGCTCTCGCTAGTGAGTTATACAACTTCCGATGAGTGATGTTGAGGCGGTTGTGATCGTACCGTTAAACTCCATCACATGTGTTGAGGGGTTGTGATTGTACCAGTAAACTCCACCTTGTGTTGTTCGATTGTGTGTATGAAGCGTGTGGGACAACGCTTGTAATCTGCGTATCCGATTGTGTCTTGTGTTGTGGTGGTTTGTGAATTATCACTTGGAAGCCAATATATTGTTCTTGAATGTAATGAAGCATGAGATGCTTGAAATGGTACAAGGTTGCTTGGGAAGTGTGTAATGGTTTAAGAGTGCATGTATTACTTGTTAAGCTTGAACAAGTGTTTATCTTCTTTTATGAATGGTGTTTGTGTGCAAGGAGTCCCTTAAATGCATTGAAGTCTTGTGAAGACTTGTTTAGAAAGGCATGAAATCTAAATGTTGCTTTGGTAGTTCATGTGTTGTGCATTTGTTGAATACATGAGATAGTTGGAGGGAACAAATGGTTTTCCAAAGATTTTGCTTGAATGGATCATTAACCATGAGAAAAGCATGTTATGAAGAGGAAATGTTTTTCAAGGAATTTGAGTTTAACTTTGCATAAGGTGTTCATGCTTGGAAAGGTTTTAATTGATGGTTTTGCGAGAATGTGCTTTGAAGTGAGTTTTTAGCTTTTCTAAGCTAAGGGTTGGTTTTCATGATTGAGCAATGCATGATTTAAAGCATGTTGTTTAAAAAGGAGTTTTCAAACAATGCTTTGGTTTATCGAATTGTATCTACTTTTTAAGAAGGTTTTACGATTCGCTGCATTGATGGTGTTTTGGTTTTGAGCATTCCTCACTAAGCATTATGTGCTTACGCTCCTTTTTGTCCATCAATGCAGATAGTTGAAGTTGGGACAACAAGAAGCAAGGGATTCAAGGAGAGCTCCACTTGAGAAGTATGTCTCGGTTAATAGCTATAGATAATAAAGGCAATGGGGGGAGAGTCTTTTATATTGATGTGTAATGAGATTGTGTATGTTGGACAAGTTTGGTTTATGATTTGAACTATGTGGTTTAACGCTTGCAACGTTTGAATCTTCTCCTTCATAAGTTGTTACGCTATGCTTCTTGTTTTTAAAGCATGATTAAGTGTTGGATGTGTTGAAAGAGTTGGTGCACCTAGGGGTTGTTTTGTATCTAGATTTTAATGCAATTTAGTAGTTATGATGCTTGGCATGTTGATTTGTTGAGGATTGACTTAGAGTATGTTCGATGGTGATTAGATGAGTTTAAACAGGTTTTTCTACTGTTTCTGGGCAGGGTGTTTCGAAACACCCTTGCCTGTTTCGAAACAGGTGCTGGATTTGGCCTGGGTGTTTCGAAACAGGTAGAGGTGTTTCGAAACACTTTGGCTACTGCTAAGCCCCGTTTCTGAACAGTCTATGCCCGTTTCGAAACACTTGACCGTTGGACATTGATTTGAATGGTTTTGAGGTTTGCAAGCTTTACGTTTTAGTCAAGATTTTTGTATGTGCAATTGATTGAGTTTAAGATGTCTGTTTGAGATGAAATTTGGCAGAGAGGCATGAAACATTACTAATTTCATAATGGTAACTTAAAAATTTGTAAAGTACTCTTAATTTCAAGAATTTACAAATTGGTCCCTAAATTTGTATGTTGTGCAATTGAGTCCCTCATTGTTTTTCGATTGCTGTGATTTTTGAGTATGCTTATCTCAAGTGTATGCCTTGGATTAATGTGCATCTAGACAGGTTTAAAAAGAAAAAAAGGGTCGTTAATCAAGGTTGACTTTCGGGTTGACTTTGGTTTTCCCTGTGTAATCTTCGTAGTTCGGGTCAACCGTCTAGGCCGGGCTAAGGGGGTTACATTTGGTGGTATTAGAGCTGAGTTGCGAATGCTTGGGGAAATGGTAAATTGTTGTAATAAGTGTTTGATGTTTATTTTGATGTGTGGTTGAAAGTCGGTTGAAATGTGTGTCTTTGAGCGAATTGTTGATGTTTTTATCATGCTTTTTGGTTATGAATCTTCATTGAGCTGATGTGAATTTGTACTGATGATATGCTGGTGTTGTGAGCTGATTTTATGAATAATGAAAGTGTGATGGGTATGATATGTTGATGATATGCTGTTGCGGGTGAATGTTGTTTGATGAGAGCATGATCGAAGTATGTTGATTGATATGCTTGATGTTGTGATATCCATGTTTTTATTGATTGTTATGTCGTGTAAAAGGGGAGAATTTGGGATACCCATTGCCTTATTATTATAGCTATTGTGTTAAGTTAGAGTTGGAGTCTTGAATCCTTGCTTGAAGCTGGCCTGATGGTTTTGTTTGTTTTGTTTGATTGCTTGTTGTTGTTAGCGCGATGTAATCGATGAGAGAATGGCAGTTGGGTGAGGTGGTTTCTACTTTAGAGCAGGTTGTTAAGTCTTGGAATTCACCTTTTTAATGGAGGTGTTTTGTTTCAGCCTACAGTGCCTGGAGTGGAGGTAGTATGGCAGGAGGAGGAAGTTGGTTCTCTGATGAATAGTTCATCAGCTATAGTTCAAGAGGTGTCGGGAACATCTCAGGTCGTGGTGAAAGTGAGGCCTGGGGATGTGTCAACTGTGGGACACGTGAGTTTGTCAAAACAGTGTTTATATGATTTGGGAGCTATGGAGTATCGTGGTTCGACACTTGAGGCGTTTGAGGCTTGGTTAGCAAGTGTAATTCTGATTTTTGATTAGGAAGGGTGTGACTACGCCTGTAAGCTGGGAAGTGTTGTCTCATTGATGTTGGAGGATGCTTGTGCTTGGTGGACATCGGTGGCGGTGGCAACACCTATCCACGATATAGATCGGGACTTCTTCGTGTCTGCCTTTTATGAAAGGTACCTTGGAGGGAAATTCCCAAGGGTTAAGTAACGTGGGGGTGTGGTTTCAGTTTATGAAGGTGAGAAAAGTTTAAACAAGAGAGCTATGGATACTGACCTCGGGAGCGGTCGGCATAAGAGGTTACGTGATAGAAGGTTTGGCTTGAATCGAAGCCTTGATGGTAGTGCAGATGTGGGGCAAGTGCTACATGATCAAGGAGGGGTAGCTCGGTTTCCGATGTGCGACCGCTGTGGAAGGTGTCATGTTGGAGGTTGTTGGGGCGCGGGAGCTTGTTGGGACTGTGGTTCTAAGGAGCATGTGAAGCGAAGTTGTCCTCATGGGATGAGTTTGGCTTCAGTGGGAGCAAAAGGGTCTCATAAGGGTCGTGGGCGCGGCCGAGACAAAGTTTGAAGGTGGTAGGAAGGGCAGAAAGGTGTGAGGAGCTTGGGGAATGAATCCTGTTGGAATTGTGGGTCTATTGGACATTTGAGACGAAATTGTCTGATGTTGGCTTAGGGTAGTCATGGTTCTTTACCGCAGGGGGATGGTGATGACCTTAAGGTGTTGGTTGATGCTGCGGTGGTGTGGCTAGAGAATGATAGTTCTGCGAAGAAGAGAGTTTGTCTGCTGAAGCCCCGAGGCAGTGCGATGTTTTCAGGTAACCTTGTTAAGTAACCTTTACCCTAGTTATCTTAGTTTTGTTTCGGTTTGGTTTTCCCTTGCGTAGTGGTATGGTCTTGTAGCTAGCAAGTTTGGGGTAGTAGTTGGTGTTGTTTTGAAAACAACTTTAGTGTGAAGAGGGCATTAGTGGGTATTTTGTGGTTAGCGGATTGTTAGAATGGTGGAGTTGGACAAGTTAGAAGTGAGGTACGAGTTTGTTTTTAGGCGGATTCTGAGGATGTTATTGGTGGGTGTGAACCGACATACATGCACAGCTAAAATCATTTGTTATATGCTATATTATATATGTTGGTACATGCATACATGCGACATGACATTAGAGGTTTTGCATACATGTACACAGTCATTGATAGGGCATATTGGTGACCATGCATACGTACGTTCACACTTACTAATAGCTAGTTGGGTCCGTTAGTGTTGGGATAGGGTTAGGTTGGATGATGGGTTTTAAAAGTTGTTTTGGTGCTAGGAGAATGTTAGAAGTAACAGAGGGTATTAAGCGAGCTATCAGTAATAGTGAGTGCAATATAGCATGTTGGCAGAAGGAAAGTGTTTTGGCGCTTAAAGAGTTTTAGCGGTGTGGTGGTGAGGAGATTACCGGTTGAAGTTAGAATCGGTCAGAGTGGTTGTGAATAGCTAGTAGAAGTGGTAGTTTCTTGGTGTTAAGTGATGTAGTAGGTTAGTGGATGTGTTTCCAGTGTGCTGAGGTGACTTGGCATTGATGTTGTAATAAGAGGGTTGTTTATGTAGGTGGTGGCTCGTAGCAACCTTCGAAGAGTTGAGAAGAGGTTGTGTTGTGGGTTGTAGGAAAAGGTTGGCCTGTGGTGAATAGAAGTTTTGTAATCTTAATATGTATGTATAGAATGGGCGGTGTCCTGGTAAGGCTAGTGTTGTAGTCAAAGCTTGAAGTGGGAAGGCAATGTAAGTTCGAGGGCCATTGTTGGTTGGACGGGTTCTTGTGAGAAGTGGTTGGTTAGTCGTGTATAAGTAAATCCCTTCTAAAGTCAGCTAGTGGTATGTGGAACGGCTGGCAGAGTCAAGGTTGGGGTTTTGTGACGTGATTTTCGAATGTTGAGTGAGTAGTTTTGGTGAGTCGTTATGGTAGTGATAGTGGCGGATGTGAAGGAATGTCTTCAATATGTTGAGAAGTTTGAGTAAGCAGTTGATGCTTAAAATTTTTTGCTTGTTGTGATAATCTTTGAAAGAAGTTGAGTAGTTTTGCAAGGAGTTTTAGAAGCAGAGAAGGTTGTAGGTCACAGGGTGGCTGAAACTGGATAGTTAATGTCACCGTGTGTACGAGTTTTGGGAGTTATGAGTTAAGGTGGTGTATGCTGTAAAAGTTCGGAGGTTCTTAAGGTTGTTGTTGGGGCTATGCGCAGTTCGAAAGTGTGAAAGGTTAAGCTATGGTTAACATCTGAGTGTTCTGGAAATTGTGAACAGTATGTGGTGGTGCTGGGTTTGGTTGTAGTGTAAGTTGATTTGTGGAGGAGTTGGTTTGGTGGAGTTTTGTGTGGAGAGTGTTCAGTGGTGGTTAAGTCTCCTGTGTTGCCTTGTGGGTTGCTTTGAGAAGTTTGGTTGTGCTCTTTTCGCCGGTTGAAATTTCGAGGACGAAATTTCCTAAGAGGGGGAGAGTTGTAACACCCCAATTTTGGGCTTCGAAGTTTTGGGTTTGAACCGGACCAGTCAGATTTTCGGTTCGAATATAAAAGAAGATTTTAGGGAAAGCCTAGTTCGGGATGCATTAAAAATAAGGAAAAATATCTAAAAATCCTCTTTTATTATATATAACAGAACGGTGAAATCAATTTTACAAAATGAGGTTTGGAAATATGAAGTTTCAAGTTAGTGACTAAAATGTAATTTTTTAAAAGTTCGTGACTGTTTTAAAAGGATTGAAACTTTGAATCTTTAAGGAGCTAATTTACCCAAGGGAGGATTTCTCCAGATTTTTCTTGATTTTTAAAGACTCATTTAATGTTTATTTAATAAAAAGAAAAGAGGGGAAAAGTGATATTTTAGTTTCATAACTAACTTTTACCAAAATTTTCCTATTTCATTTTCTCTCAAAATTCCCTCAGCCAAACACATTTCCACAACAACTTTCCTTTTGATTTTCACACCTAAAGAAGAGTTTTCAATCCCCAAATGATTCCTAATCATTTCTACATCAAATCCTCACCATTTGCTTAATGAATTTTCAAGGATTTTAGCTCTAAACAAGGAGAAATCCACATTTAGAGGTATGAACGTCCTTCTCCTCTAAATACTCAGTTCTTTACTGAAATTCCGAAGTTCTCAATCCTTAAATTAAGTTTTATTAAGGTTTTAATGTTGTGTTCTTGATTTTTGCTTGAAATGCAAGATTTGGATTTAATTTTGAAGAAATTAGTATTGGATGATTGAGCTCTATTTTGAGATGTCTTTTTGATGTATTTTGGATGTCTAAATGATGTGTAATTGAGGTTTAATCAATGCAATCCCGAATAGGTTGATTTTCCTAAGTTTTTACTTGTGAAATTGGTGGTTTTGGGGGTGATCTTGGTGTTTTGTTAATGCTGGAGGTATAAGGACGAGTTTGGGATCATTTTGGATGTTAATTGATGTTTAATAATGGTTAGAAGTGATGGATCTTGGCTGGGTTAAGTTTTGGAAGAGTTTGGAGGTGATTTCGGTTGTGTTTGGTAGCCGAAATGTCGGATTTATGTAGAGCAGCGAGTTGAGTTGTGTTGCTGGTGTTTTTAATGCATGATGATGCATTAATCCTCTGTTGTTATGTGTTTAAAACAGGGGAGAATGATCCGGAAGCAATAGAGGTAGCGTTGGAGGGTTCGGATGCTTGGAAGGCTTGTCGGCAAGCTTAGTTTTGTTTAACGGTGAGTGAAGTTGGGTTTTCAGCTTTGAAACCAATGTTTGAAGGTTCTGGGAGCTTAGTTTAAGTCTAAGCAACTTAACTAAGCTCAAGAGTAAGTTTTCGGAAAAACTCTTTCTCTTGAATGAACCATGAGATGGTTGGATGCATACATTTAATTTGCATGTTTAAATTCTGTTTTAAAAGCATGTTTTAGCATGGTTTAGTGCTGGTTTTGAAAGTCATGTGTTGAAGGATGCTCAAGGTAAGAGATCCTTGGTTTTGTACTTTGGAATTGTGGAATTGATGCATAGTGTTGCATGTTGTTTAATGGCTTTGTTTAACGCTTTAAAACAGTGAATTGATTATGGTAATTGATGGTATTGGCAAGTGATGTAAGTGGTTGTTGGTTACTTTAATCGGATATAGTTAGCCGGCTATAGGATTGGGTGCACCCTGAATTGAGTCGCCTTGGATGTCGAGGGGTTGTAATGGTTCCGTAAACTCAATCCAAGTATCCTAGCGATTGAGAGAGTTGGTGTCACCACGATGGAGGATGGCTTTCGTGGGTGGGCTTTGTTAAGTGCCACCACGATGGAGGATGGCTCTCGTGGGTGGGCTTGGTTAAGTGCCACCACGATGGAGGATGGCTCTCGTGGGTGAACCTTGTTAAATGTCACCATGATGGAGGATGGCTCTCGTGGGTGGACTTTGTTAAGCGTCATAACGGTGGAGGGTTGCTCTCGTGTGTGAGCTTGGTTAAGGTGATTACAATGGTTGTGGTAGCTTCCATGTGTAAGCCTTGTGATTTGTCATGACTCTCGCTAGTGAGTTATACAACTTCCGATGAGTGATGTTGAGGGGTTGTGATTGTACCGTTAAACTCCATCACGGGTGTTGAGGGGTTGTGATTGTACCAGTAAACTCCACCTTGTGTTGTTCGGTTGTGTGTATGAAGCGCGTGGGACAACGCTTGTAATCTGCGTATCCGATTGTGTCTTGTGTTGTGGTGGTTTGTGAATTATCACTTGGAAGCCAATATATTGTTCTTGAATGTAATGAAGCATGAGATGCTTGAAATGATGCAAGGTTTCATGGGAAGTGTGTAATGGTTTAAGAGTGCATGTATTACTTGTTAAGCTTGAACAAGTGTTTATCTTCTTTTATGAATGGTGTTTGTGTGCAAGGAGTCTCTTAAATGCATTGAAGTCTTGTGAAGACTTGTTTAGAAAGGCATGAAATGTAAATGTTGCTTTGGTAGTTCATGTGTTGTGCATTTGTTGAATACATGAGATAGTTAGAGGGAACAAATGGTTTTCCAAAGATTTTGCTTGAATGGATCATTAAGCATGAGAAAAGCATGTTATGAAGAGGAAATGTTTTTCAAGGAATTTGAGTTTAACTTTGCATAAGGTGTTCATGCTTGGAAAGGTTTTAATTGATGGTTTTGCGAGAATGTGCTTTGAAGTGAGTTTTTAGCTTTTCTAAGCTAAGGGTTGGTTTTCATGATTGAGCAATGCATGATTTAAAGCATGTTGTTTAAAAAGGAGTTTTCAAACAATGCTTTGGTTTATCGAATTGTATCTACTTTTTAAGAATGTTTTACGATTCGCTGCATTGATGGTGTTTTGGTTTTGAGCATTCCTCACTAAGCATTATGTGCTTACGCTCCTTTTTGTCCATCAATGCAGATAGTTGAAGTTGGGACAGCAAGAAGCAAGGGATTCAAGGATAGCTCCACTTAAGAAGTATGTCTCGGTTAATAGCTATAGATAATAAAGGCAATGGGGGGAGAGTCTTTTATATTGATGTGTAATGAGATTGTGTATGTTGGACAAGTTTGGTTTATGATTTGAACTATGTGGTTTAACGCTTGCAACGTTTGAATCTTCTCCTGCATAAGTCGTTAGGATATGCTTCTTGTTTTTAAAGCATGATTAAGTGTTGGATGTGTTGAAAGAGTTGGTGCACCTAGGGGTTGTTTTGTATCTAGATTTTAATGCAATTTAGTAGTTATGATGCTTGGCATGTTGTTGATTTGTTGAAGATTGACTTAGAGTATGTTCGATGGTGATTAGATGAGTTTAAACAGGTTTTTCTACTGTTTCTAGGCAGGGTGTTTCGAAACACCCTTGCATGTTTCGAAACAGGTGCTGGATTTGGCCTGGTTGTTTCGAAACGGGTAGAGGTGTTTCGAAACACTTTAGCTACTGCCAAGCCCCGTTTCTGAACGGTCTATACCCGTTTCGAAACACTTGACCGTTAGGCACTGATTTGAATGGTTTTGATGTTTGCAAACTTTACGTTTTAGTCCTGATTTTTGTATGTGCAATTGATTGAGTTTAAGATGTCCGTTTGAGATGAAATTTGGCAAAGAGGCATGAGACATGACTAATTTCATAATGGTAACTTAAAAATTGGTAAAGTTCTCTTAATTTCCTGAATTTACAAATTGGTCCCTAAATTCGTATGTTGTGCAATTGAGTCCCTTATTGTTTTCTGATTGCTATGATTTTTGAGTATGCTTATCTCAAGTGTATGCCTTGGATTAATGTGCATCTAGACAAGTTTAAAAAGAAAAAAAGGGTCGTTAATCAAGGTTGACTTTCGGGTTGACTTTGGTTTTCCCCGTGTAATCTTCGTAGTTCGGGTCAACCGTCTAGGCCGGGCTAAGGGGGTTACAACATCCAAGGGGACTTATTTATAATGCAGTCAATCTTATAGCCGACTAACTATATCCGATAACATTTACAAACCATTTTCATACCATTAGTTTCCAATATAATTAACTTTTAACCACAAACCTTACTGTTTTCAAAGCATCAATAATAATCATCTTTCCAAAGCATTAAACCATGCTTTAAATCACAAGGATAAAATGTAAACTTCAAAAGATCACTTACCATGTGCATCCTTCATCATCTCATCATTAAAAACAGTAAACCACATACTTTAAACATGCTTTAACAACAAGGAACATGAATTCAAAACCAAGTGCATAAAACCATTTCATAAAAGCACAATCGAGAGAGAAATTCTTTTTACATGCTTCCGAACTTAGACAAGTGTTTCAAGCTTATATCTAATGTAACCCCCTTAACCCGACCTAGACGGTCGACCCGAATTAAGAAGATCACACGGGGAAAACCAAAGTCAACCCGAAAGTCAACCTTGATTAACGACCATTTTTTTTTCTTTTCACTCTTGTCTAGATGCACGTTAATCCTAGATATGTTCACAAAATCAACATACTCAGAGATCATGACAATCAAATATTGTTCAGGGACTCAATTGCACAAATTACAACATTAGGGACCAAATTGTAAATTCTAGAAACTTTAAGGACTTAACCAAATTTTATGTTACCAGCTTAAAATTAATCATCTTTCATGCTTCTCTGTCAAATTCCAGCTCAAGCGGACTTCTCAAACTCATACAATTGCATAAACATGTTTTAGGACCAAAATGCAAACATTTCAAAACATATAACCGCCAATGTCAGCCCCCAACGGTCAGGTGTTCCGAAACAGGGAGAACCTGTTTCGAAACGCGGGACCGTTCCGCAACGTGTTCCGCAACGAGGCCTGGCAGAGACGTTTTCGTTTCGGAACGGTACCTTCCGTTTCGAACGCCTGGACCACTACAGGACCCCCGTTCCGAAACGGTAGCTCCCGTTCCGATACGGCCTGCCCAGATTGCAGAAAAGTTGCTGTTCAAACACTCAATTGGCCTACCAAACATGCTCCAAATGCAACCAAACTTCACCAGCAAGTCATTCAACAAATAAGGAACATAATTGCATAAACCAAACATCAACATGGCATCAGTTATGAAAATCCCCAATTCTATAGGCAAGCTTCCTATAAGGCAATCCATGAAATCCTCAAATCACCAAACCACATACTAAGAGGCCAAATACAAGTTCTAACATTATCAACAACATAAAATCAATCTTGTCCAACATACACAATCTCATTAACATCAACATAAGAAATTCTTCCCCCCATTGCCTTTATTATCTATAGCTATTAACCGAGACATACATCTCAAGTGGAGCTTTCCTTGAATCCCTTGCTTCCCGCTGTTCCAACTTCAAATATCTGCATTGATGGACAAAAAGGAGCGTAAGCACATAATGCTTAGTGAGGAATGCTCAAAACCAAAACACCATCAATGCAGCGAATCATAAACAACTTTTTAAAAGCAAACTCGATTCGGTAAACCAAAGCAATGTTTGAAAACCATTTTCAACAACATGCTTAAAACCATGCATTTCTCAAACATGAAGACCAACCCTTAACTTAGAAAGCTTAGTTATCTTTTTCAGAGCTCAAACTTGCAAAACCATCTATTTAACCATTCCATGCATGAACATCATATGCAAGGTTAAATACAAGATCCTTGGAAAACATTTCCACTTCACATCATACTTTTCTCAAACATTGAAAATCATTTCAAAACAAGAAACCATTTGAAAGCCACTTACTCATTCAATTAATCACATGCATTAAGTAAATGCAACACATGAACCGCAACTCAACATTTGTATTACAAGCCCTTTTAAACAAGCCTTAACAAGACTTCAATGCACTTAAGAGATTTCATGCTCACATACACCATTATCAATAGATAATAAACACTTGTCCAAGCTAACAAGTAATACATGCATTCAGAAAGCATTACACACTTTTCATGCAACCATGCATCACTTCAAGCATCTCATGCTTCATTATAATCAAGAACATTATATTGGCTTCCGAGTGATAAACCATATCCACTTTTCAACTCAACAACCAATCGGATACGCGGATCACAAGCGTTGTCCCCACGCTTCATACACACTACCAATCCAAGGTTCCCAAATGGAATTTTAACCCCCATTTAACCTTACCACACACAAGGTCCTCATATGGAATTTTAACCACCATATGACCTTAACATTTACAAGGTTCCCATATTGAATTTTAACCACCATATAACCTTAACATTCACAAGGTTCCCATAAGGAATTTTAACCACCATATAACCTTAACATTTACAAGGTTCCCATATGGAATTTTAACCACCATATAACCTTAACATTCACAAGGTTCCCATATGGAATTTTAACCACCATATAACCTTAACATTCACAAGGTTCCCATATGGAATTTTAACCACCATATGACCTTAGCATCACCGATTGGTAGTTGTATAACATCACTAACGAGATCCGGGACACCCTACACAAGATCCACACATGGACTTTACACCACCATTGTGATCTTAACAAGCACAAGGTCCTCAAATGGAATTTTAACCACCATTATTACCTTTGCTTACACAAGACCCACCCATGGAATTTCAACCACCATGGTGTTCTTAACCATCTCGTTAGGATACTTGGATGGAGTTACCGGTTCACTCATAACCACTCTACATCCAAGGCGACTTTATTCACGGTGCACCCAATCCTATAGCCGGCTAACTATATCCGATTAAAGTAACCAAGAACCACTTACATCACTTGCCAATATAACCATCTTACCACATTAATCCATTGTTTTACAAGCATAACCAAAATGCAAAAACCACCACTTACCATCACCAATCCACTGTTTTTGAAGCAGTATACAAAGCCATTAAACAACATGCAACACCATGCATCAATTCCACAATTCCAATGTACAAAACCATCAATCACTTACCTTGAGAATCCATCACACATGGCTTTCAAAACCAGCATTAAACCATGCTAAAATATGCTTTCAAAACAGAATTTAAAACATGCAAATCACATACATTGCATCCAACAATCACAAGTGCTTTAAAGACCAATTCAACACAAGCCAAGAGAGAAATTCCAATTACTTACTCTTGAGCTTAGCTAAGTTGTTTAGACTTATACTAAGCTCCCAAAACCTTCAAACCTTGGTTTAATAGCTGAAAACTCAACTTCACTCACCGATACACAAAACAAGGCTAGCCAACAAGCCCTCCAAGCATCCGAAACCTTCCACACCACCTCTAATGTTCACGGATCAATCTCCCCTGTTTCAAGCACACAACAACAGAGGATTAATGCATCATTATGCATTAAAAAGACCAGCAACACAACTAAACTCGATGCTCTTAGCAAACCCAACATTTCGGCTACCAAACACAACCGAAATCACCTCCAAACACTTCCAAAACTTAACCCAGCCAAGATCCATCACTTCCAACCACTTATAAACATCAATTAACATTCAAAATGATCCCAAACACGTCCTTATACCTCCAACAACAACAGACCACCAAAAACACTCCAAAAACAACCAAAAACTCAAGCAAAACTTAGGAAATTCAACCTATTCGGGATTGCATTGATTAAACCTCAATTCCTCATCAATTTAACATTCATTTAACATCAAATTGAAACCTCAAAACACTGCCCAAACAGATCATACGAAATTTCATCAAAATCAAGCAAATCTTGCATTTTAAAGCCAAAATCAAGATTACAATTGTAAAACCTTAAATAAATCACAAATCAAGGATTGAGAACTTGGGAATTTCAGTAAAGAACTGAGAGTTTAGAGGAGAAGGACGTTCTTACCTCCAAACTTGAGTTTCTCCCTTTTTGGAACCAAAATCTTGAAAAATCCAATTAGCAAATGGTGAGGTTTTGGTGAGGAGATGTTTAGCAATCAAAAGAGAATTGAAAAGAGATATTTAGGTGACAAAATCAGAGGGAAAAGCTCTGGAGAAAGATATTTGGTTTGAGAGAAAAGATGAGAGAAAATGAAAATGGAAAATGGAAAATGGAAAAGTTAGTTGGAAATTAGGAAAATATCTTCCCTCCTTTTTAGTTTTATTTAAAAACCTTTAATTAATCATTTAATATCTTAGAAAAATCTGGAGAAACTCCCATTGGGTAAATAGCTCCTTAAATATTCAAAGTTTCAATCCTTTTTAAAACAGTCTCGCAGTTTTCAAAAATTACATTTTGGTCACTAACCCAAAATGTCAACCTTCCAAACCTCATTTTGTAAAATTGATTTCACCTTTCTCTTATATATAATAAAAGAGGATTTTAGAACATTTTCCATATTTTTAATGCAACCCGAACTAGGCTTTCCTAAAAATCACCTTTTATATTCGAACCGAAAATCCGACCAAACCGGTCCAAACCCAAAACATCCAAGCCCAAAATTGGGGCGTTACAACTCTCCCCCTCTTAAGAAATTTCGTCCTCGAAATTTCAACCGACGGAAAAAGCACAACCAAACTTCTCAAAGCAATACACAAGACAACACAGGAGACTTAACCATCACTGAACACTCTCCAAACCAAAACTCCATCAAACCCAACACCACCACATTCTGTTCACAGATTCCAAAATACCCCAAAGCTAACCACATCTTAACCTTTCACACTTCCGGACTGCACGCAACACCAACAACAACCTGAAGAACCTTCACTAACACCAACCAATCTAGTTCAGCCACCATGTATCCCACAACCTTCACTGCTTTTAAGCAACAACTGCTTACCCAAACTTCTCAGCGTATTACTGATATTCCTTCACATCCGCCACTATTATTACCACAACAACTCACTAGGACTACTCACCCATTATCAGATAATCACGTCACAAACCCCAACCTTGACTTCGCCAACCATTCCACACACCACAAGCTGATCTCAAAAAGAATTTACCTTTTCACAACCAGCCAACCACTTCTCACAAGAACCCGTCCAACCAACAATGGCCTTTGATCTTACCTTGCCTTTCAACTTCAAGCTCTAACTACAACACTAGCCTTACTAAAACACCGCCCAACCTACACTTACATATCATCTTCTCAACTCCCCAAAGGTTGCTACGAATCATAACCTACAAAAACAACCCTTGCACTACAACATTAATGCCAAGTTACCTCAGCACCTTGGGCACACATCCACTATCTTACTACATCACTTAAAACCAAGAAACCACCTCTTCTACTAGCTATTCAAAACCACTTGACCGATTCTAACTTCAACCGGTACTCCTCACCACCAAACCACTAAACTCTTTAAGCATCAAACACCTTCCTTCCACTAACATGCTATACCGCACTCACTATTACCAACAACTCGCTTAAAACCCTCCATTACCTCTAACATTCCCCTAGCACCAAAACAATCTCTAAAAACTCATCATCCAACCTAACCCTATCACAACACTAACAGACTCGATTAGTTATTAGCGAGTGTGAACGTTCGTATGAATGGTCACCAATATGCCCTATCAATGCCTGATGTACATGTATGCAAAACCTCTAATGTCATGCCATATGTATGCATGGACCAGTACATATATAATATAGTATATAACAGATGATTTTAACTGTGCATGTATGTCAGTTCACACCCACCAATAACATCCTCAGAGTCCGTCTAAGAACAACCTCCTACCTCACTTTCAACTTGTCTAACTCCATCATTCTAGCAACCATAATCCACAAGATACTCACTAAAGCCCTCTTCACACTAAAGTTGTTTTCAAAACAACAACAACTACTACCCCAACATGCTAGCAACGAAACCATACCCACTACGCAAGGAAAAACCAAACCAAAACCAAACTAGGATACTAGAGCAAAGGTTACTTAACAAGGTTACCTGAAAACACATCACCACCCCGGAGCTTTCAACAGACGAGCTCTCTTACATGCAGAACCATCATTTCCCAACCGCACCGCTGTAGCATCAGCTATCACCCTAAGATCATCACCATCTCTCTGCGGTAAAGAACCCTGGCTACCCCGAGCCAACTTCAAACAATCACGTCTCATATGTCCAACAGACCTACAATTCCAACATATTTCATTTTCCAAGCTCCTCACAACCCTCTGCTCTTTCCGCCACCTTCGAACTTTGTCTCGGCCATGCCCACGACCCTTCTGAGACCCCTCTGCTATCATTAAAACTGATTTTACCACTTGAGGACAATCTCGCTTCACATGCTCCTTAGAACCACAGTTCCAACAAGCACCTGCACCCCAACAACCTCCAACATGGCACCTTCCACAACGGTCACACACCGGTAGCCAAGCTTCCACTCCTTGTTCAAGCAGCACCTGCCCCAGCTTTGCACTACCACTCAAACTTTGATTCAAGCAAAACCTCCCAGCACGTAGCCTCTTACACTGACCGTTTCCGAGATCAGTATTCACAAATTTCTCGCTTAAACTTTCCTCACCTTCATAAACAGAAACCACACCCTCACATTGCTCAACCCTTGGGAATTTCCCTCCAAGATACCTTCCATAAAAGGCAGACACAAAGAAGTCCCAATCAATGTCGTGGATGTGTGATGCCACCACCACAGACGTCCACCAGGCACAGGCGTCCTCCAACATCAATGAAACAACACTTCCCAGCTTACAGGCATAATCACACCCTTCCTGATCCAAAATCAGAACTACACTGGCTAACCAAGCCTCAAACGTCTCAGGTGACGAACCATGATACTCCACAACTCCCAAATCATATAAACGTTGTTTCGGCAAACCCGCACATCCCACATCCAGCACATCTATAGGCCTCACTTTCGCCACAACCGGAGATGTTCCCAACACCTCTTGAACACCAAGTAATGAACTCTATATCACAGAACTAGCTTCTTCCTCCTACCTCTCTATCTCAACTCCAGGAACAGAAGACTGAGACAAAACACCTCCACCAAAAGGTGAATTCCACGCCTTTACAACCTGCTCTAAAGCAGCAACCATCTCACCTAACTGCCATTCTTTCATCGATTTCACCATGCTATTAACAGCAAACAATCAAAACAAAACAAACAAATCAGTTAGACCAGCTTTAAGCAAGGATTCAAACTCCAACTCCAAAATAACACAATAGCTATAATAATAAGGCAATGGTATCCCGAATTCTCCCCTTTTACATCACATAAAAGTCAATAAAAACATGGATATCACAGCATCAAGCATATCAAACAACATATTCGATCATGCTTTCATCAAACAACATCCACTCGCAACAGCATAACATCATCAATAGCATACCCATTATACTCTCATCATTCATAAAAAATCGGCACATAACACCAGCACAACTCAGCACAAATCCACATGAGCTCAATAAATATTCACAATCAAAAAGCATGCTAAGAACATCAATACTTCAATCAAAAACAAGCATTTCAACCGGCTTTCAACAACACACCAGCATAAACATCATACACATATTACATCAACTTACCGTTTTCCCCAAGCATTCGCAACTCAGCTCTGATACCACCAAATGTAATTCCCTTAACCCGGCCTAGACGGTCGACCCGAATTAAGAAGATCACACGGGGAAAACCAAAGTCAACCCGAAAGTCAACCTTGATTAACGACCCCTTTTTTTCTTTTCACTCTTGTCTAGATGCACGTTAATCCTAGATATGTTCACAAAATCAACATACTCAGAGATCATGACAATCAAATATCGTTCAGGGACTCAATTGCACAAATTACAACTTTAGGGACCAAATTGTAAATTCTGGAATCTTTAAGGACTTAACCAAATTTTAAGTTACCAGCTTAAAATTAATCATCTTTCATGCTTCTCTTTCAAATTCCAGCTCAAACGGACTTCTCAAACTCATACAATTGCATAAACATGTTTCAGGACCAAAATGCAAACATTTCAAAACATATAACCGCCAATGTCAGCCCCCAACGGTCAGGTGTTCTGAAACAGGGAGAACCTGTTTCGAAACGCGGGACCGTTCCGCAACGTGTTCCGCAACGAGGCCTGGCAGAGACGTTTTCGTTTCGGAACGGTACCTTCCGTTTCGAACGCCTGGGCCACTACAGGACCCTTGTTCCGAAACGGTAGCTCCCGTTCCGATACGGCCTGCCCAGATTGCAGAAAAGTTGCTGTTCAAACATTCAATTGGCCTACCAAACATGCTCCAAATGCAACCAAACTTTACCATCAAGTCATTCAACAAATAAGGAACATAATTGCATCAACCAAACATCAACATGGCATCAGTTATAAAAATCCCCAATTCTATAGGCAAGCTTCCTATAAGGCAATCCATGAAATCCTCAAATCACCAAACCACATACTAAGAGGCCAAATACAAGTTCTAACATTATCAACAACATAAAATCAATCTTGTCCAACATACACAATCTCATTAACATCAACATGAGAGATTCTTCCCCCCATTGCCTTTATTATCTATAGCTATTAACCGAGACATACATCTCAAGTGGAGCTTTCCTTGAATCCCTTGCTTCCCGCTGTTCCAACTTCAAATATCTGCATTGATGGACAAAAAGGAGCGTAAGCACATAATGCTTAGTGAGGAATGCTCAAAACCAAAACACCATCAATGCAGCGAATCATAAACCACTTTTTAAAAGTAAACTCGATTCGGTAAACCAAAGCAATGTTTGAAAACACTTTTCAACAACATGCTTAAAACCATGCATTTCTCAAACATGAAGACCAACCCTTAGCTTAGAAAGCTAAGTTATCTTTTTCAAAGCACAAACTTGCAAAACCATCTATTTAACCATTCCATGCATGAACATCATATGCAAGATTAAATACAAGATCATTGGAAAACATTTCCACTTCACATCATACTTTTCTCAAACATTGAAAATCATTTCAAAACAAGAAACCATTTGAAAGCCACTTACTCATTCAATTAATCACATGCAATAAGTAAATGCAACACATGAACCGCAACTCAACATTTGCATTACATGCCCTTTTAAACAAGCCTTAACAAGACTTCAATGCACTTAAGAGATTTCATGCTCACATACACCATTATCAATAGATAATAAACACTTGTCCAAGCTAACAAGTAATACATGCATTCATAAAGCATTACACACTTTTCATGCAACCATGCATCACTTCAAGCATCTCATGCTTCATTATAATAAAGAACATTATATTGGCTTCCGAGTGATAAACCATATCCACTTTTCAACTCAACAACCAATCGGATACGCGGATCACAAGCGTTGTCCCCACGCTTCATACACACTACCAATCCAAGGTTCCCAAATGGAATTTTAACCCCCATTTAACCTTACCACACACAAGGTCCACATATGGAATTTTAACCACTATATGACCTTAACATTTACAAGGTTCCCATATGGAATTTTAACCACCATATAACCTTAACATTCACAAGGTTCCCATATGGAATTTTAACCACCATATAACCTTAACATTTACAAGGTTCCCATATGGAATTTTAACCACCATATAACCTTAACATTCACAAGGTTCCCATATGGAATTTTAACCACCATATAACCTTAACATTCACAAGGTTCCCATATGGAATTTTAACCACCATATGACCTTAGCATCACCGATTGGTAGTTGTATAACATCACTAACGAGATCCGGGACACCCTACACAAGATCCACACATGGACTTTACACCACCATTGTGATCTTAACAAGCACAAGGTCCTCAAATGGAATTTTAACCACCATTATTACCTTTGCTTACACAAGACCCACCCATGGAATTTCAACCACCATGGTGTTCTTAACCATCTCGTTAGGATACTTGGATGGAGTTACCGGTTCACTCATAACCACTCTACATCCAAGGCGACTTTATTCACGGTGCACCCAATCCTATAGCCGGCTAACTATATCCGATTAAAGTAACCAAGAACCACTTACATCACTTGCCAATATAACCATCTTACCACATTAATCCATTGTTTTACAAGCATAACCAAAATGCAAAAACCACCACTTACCATCACCAATCCACTGTTTTTGAAGCATTATACAAAGCCATTAAACAACATGCAACACCATGCATCAATTCCACAATTCCAATGTACAAAACCATGAATCACTTACCTTGAGCATCCATCACACATGGCTTTCAAAACCAGCATTAAACCATGCTAAAATATGCTTTCAAAACAGAATTTAAAACATGCAAATCACATACATTGCATCCAACAATCACAAGTGCTTTAAAGACCAATTCAACACAAGCCAAGAGAGAAATTCCAATTACTTACTCTTGAGCTTAGCTAAGTTGTTTAGACTTATACTAAGCTCCCAAAACCTTCAAACCTTGGTTTAAAAGCTGAAAACTCAACTTCACTCACAGATACACAAAACAAGGCTAGCCAACAAGCCCTCCAAGCATCCTAAACCTTCCACACCACCTCTAATGCTCACGGATCAATCTACCATGTTTCAAGCACACAACAACAGAGGATTAATGCATCATTATGCATTAAAAACACCAGCAACACAACTAAACTCGCTGCTCTTAGCAAACCCAACATTTCGCCTACCAAACACAACCGAAATCACCTCCAAACACTTCCAAAACTTAACCCAGCCAAGATCCATCACTTCCAACCACTTATAAACATCAATTAACATTAAAAATGATCCCAAACACGTCCTTATACCTCCAGCAACAACAGACCACCAAAGACACTCCAAAAACAACCAAAAACTCAAGCAAAACTTAGGAAATTCAACCTATTCGGGATTGCATTGATTAAACCTCAATTCCTCATCAATTTAACATTCATTTAACATCAAATTGACACCTCAAAACACTGCCCAAACAGATCATACGGAATTTCATCAAAATCAAGCAAATCTTGCATTTTAAAGCCAAAATCAAGATTACAATTGTAAAACCTTAAATAAATCACAAATCAAGGATTGAGAACTTGGGAATTTCAGTAAAGAACTGAGAGTTTAGAGGAGAAGGACGTTCTTACCTCCAAACTTGAGTTTCTCCCTTTTTGGAACCAAAATCTTGAAAAATCCAATTAGCAAATGGTGAGGTTTTGGTGAGGAGATGATTAGCAATCAAAAGAGAATTGAAAATAGATATTTAGGTGACAAAATCAGAGGGAAAAGCTCTGGAGAAAGATGTTTGGTTCGAAAAATCTGGAGAAACTCCCATTGGGTAAATAGCACCTTAAAGATTCAAAGTTTCAATCCTTTTTAAAACAGTCTCACAGTTTTCAAAAATTACATTTTGGTCACTAACCCAAAATGTCACCCTTCCAAACCTCATTTTGTAAAATTGATTTCACCTTTCTCTTATATATAATAAAAGAGGATTTTAGAACATTTTTCCATATTTTTAATGCAACCCGAACTAGGCTTTCCTAAAAATCACCTTTTATATTCGAATCGAAAATTCGACCGAACCGGTCCAAACCCAAAACTTCCAAGCCCAAAATTGGGGTGTTACATCTAAGTTCCCAAAACTACCTTTAAAAAATTTCAAACCTGAAATCCACGTTCTCACTCACCAACACGCGAAACCTCACTTTGCCGACGCGAAACTAAGCGTCCGAAGCCTCCAAAGCTTTATCGGTTGCTTCCGAAACGTTCTCCCCTGTTTTAACAACATAATAATAGAGGATTAATACATCTCAATGCATTCAAAACTCTAGCATGCAATTCCACCACTTTCCCTTGACAAAAATTATCAATCGCCTATCTGAAACAACCGAAAACAACATCGATTAACCTCCAAACTTTACCTAGCCAAAACCTAACACTTTCAATCATCAATTATCATTGATTAACATCCAAAATCATCATATTATCAACCTTATACCTCCAACATTCACAAAACGACCACAACACCACAAAACCCAATTCTAGCAACCTAAAAAAATAGAGATCCACATAGTTTTGGGATTACCATTCTTGAACCTTTATCTTAACATTATTAGACATCCAAATCAAGATTAAAATAAACCTTAAACCGAACAAAACATATTCATTACAAAATTACACAAATCCATCAATTAAACCAAATTTCCTCAATTAAAACATCTAAACCCATTAGATAACATTAATAAAAGATCAAGAACATAGGAATTTCAGTAAAGAGCCTTACATTAGAGGAGAAAAATGCAGCTCACCTCTAATGGATACTTTTCCTCTAAATTGGATAAATTTTCATGTAAAAACAAGATTAAAATAATAAGGTTTTGATAGGAAAATAATAAGAAATCATTGGATAAAAAAAGGTTAAGGAAATCAAGATTTTACCTTAAGACTTTGAAGAAGAAATGATTGTTTGGTTGGTGAGAATATTAGAGAAAGTTTTTGAGAGAAATGAAGTTACGCCAAATTTGTTTTAATAAAATAACCACTAATTAATTCCTCCAACCTCTTTTATTAATTAAAACCCATTTAAAATAAGCCAATTAAGGGATAAAACTCTGATATTAGACTTTGGGCAATTAGCTCCTTAATGATTCAAAATTCTGACCCTTTTACAAAACAATCACTAAAAATAGTTTTCAAACTTTACATTTTGGTCACTAAATTCCAAATGTCCAAATTCCAAACACCATGTTTCTAAATTGACTTCATCAAACCCTTATATATATTGAGAAAGGATTTTAGATAATTTTCCATATTTTTATCACCTTTCAAAATAGGTTTTCCCTGAACTCATCCCGAAACTAACCCAAATCTCTAGTCTCGGTCCAATGAGCCCTAAACCATGCCAAAAACCTCCAGGCCCAAAACCGGGGTGTTACAAGTACCCTTGTTCAATAATGAAATAAATTCGGTACTTTATGTACCCTTGTCCCGGTACTTTGTGTACCCTTGTTGTTACATTTATTGTGGATTCGAGTGTCTAGTAACTTGTCAATCAAGGCTCAAGATAACTTAAATATTAAAAAAATATGAATCTTGATATCATAAAATGAAAAGTTGGACTATGTTCCCTTGATGTTTAATTAGATTATTAAACCTTGATAAAGATTGGACTATGTGTCCCTAGCAAAGGTTCAATCCATGCTCTAATTGTGATGACAATTGCTTAAACATGGGAAGTTTTTATTGTTTAAAGCTCATTTGATATGGAAATAATATGATGTCTACCTTAGAATTGATCATATGTTTTGTTAGAATGCCACATGTATAATGAATCTATATAATCTGGAATGCCAAATAAGAGGTCTCGAAAATATTCTAGAATAATCTGTGAAGGAAGTTGTATGCTTTGTTAATAATTAATGTAATTGTATATGATGGAATGTTTATATCTCCATACTTGTTCGATTGTCTATGTACATATATATATGGTTTGAATGGTTTGCTTCAATTATCTTGGTTGTTCAAGCCTAGATCTATGTTTGATTAAGTTAACAAAGAAGGGTTTAAGAAAATCCCTCTAAAACCTTAAAGCAATTTAATAACTTGTATGATAAGTATAAAATATTTATGTGATTCTTGTAATTCTCCCTTAAGAAAATCATAACTCATAATTGAAATATACAAATACATATGATAAGTGCCCAAAAGTCCTATATTTTGACCCCTTTTACATGACAATTATCACTCAACCTACACCCATTTGAGCTGCATTATGGCCCTTCATGCATGGATTTTATCATTTATGCATTTGATCCTTATATTTTGTTTAACCTACTAAAAGGGTACTATTTAATGCATGTTTAGAGCTTCTACAAATTTGCACGATGTGAGGGCAGAAGGATGTCGTGACGGCACTAGAGGACAAGGGAATAAGGAGGCGGAACCAGCTAGTAGCAGACCCTAATCGAGCCAAGCCACAACATATAGCTTCTACTGAGGGAAGCTGGTTTATGATGAAGCCTTGCGGGGCAAAACTAGTCACAGACCTATGCAGAGACATTAGAATGCCATGTCGCGGCCGTGCACTACTCTACCTGCCAGATGGCAAATCAGGCAAAGTGGTAGCCGATTTGAAGAGCTTTAAACGCCAGATTTTTTCTACACACTTTTTGTGGCTGCTGGACCTCGAGAAGAAGAAGAAAACATGGAAGGAATGATAAAGTTGAACTTTTGGCTAAAACTGTATATTGCATTAAATTAAAGAGATTCACCTCTTTAATAAAGTTAAGTCCAAGTCCAACTTAACTTCCTCTCAAATAAATATTTGTGCCTACACCTTCCCTTATATAAAGAGGCTTGCCGTCATCACAAGAGGGATAGGAAGAGAGCTCGAAAGACGAGTTCGAGAGGAAGAGAGTTAGAAAGACGAGTTCGAGAGGATAGAGCTTAGGACTAGTTTGTGTTTTCTTTTCATTCATTATGTTCTAATTTCCTTAGGGTTAGGATTAGTTTGTTTAGTAGTTGTGTGAAGACTATTGTACTTTGTTTATATTCTTAATGCAATTAAGTTGAGGTTTGGTTATTCTTGGCTTTAATAATTCTTGCATTCTTGTCGAGAGAGAGTTTTATAAGATTATCCATTTATTCGATGTCAAGAGAGTTGAATTCATGAAAAGAGTAAGCACATTTTTCATCCAAATGGTGTTAACTAATTCGGCATAGAGATAGGTTAAGAATTTCAGCAGCTAAGAGAAGCGTGTGATTGGTTGGTGTTTGTCTTTGGTTTACGCCGACAGGTATAGTCAGAGTTCAACCATCAACAATGTTTTGAGCTTAGAGATAAGGAGGATTCGTTCAGGGACACTTTGCCGAACCTTAACAGCATCTTCCCAAGAGCAATAGATTGACGCGACAGAGAATCAACCTTTGCGGCCACGACAGGAACTTAGGTTACTGCCAATGCAGTTTGGTGTTGTAGCATTCAAGAACAAAGACAAGTTAATAAGATTCCACACTACGACGCATTCTAATATGACCCATTCTCTCAACCATGATATTCTTTTTAATTTCTGGCTTCTTTTAGTTTTCGTATTTTTAGATTACTCAACAACCCAACTCATCTATGTTTTTTACTTTAATTATTTTGCAGTGCAAGGAAGTGGAATAAAATGGCTAGCTCAATCCATGTGGAGACTATACTCGATATACTTATCCTTATATTACTTGAGACGTGTACACTTGCACCATTGCGGGGCACTTTTACACGAGCATCATGTAACACCCTCAAATATACCCTAAAAGTTTTTCAAGTTAATTGATTTAGAATTAATTTAGTTAGGTTAAATTACCCTATAATTCATATATTAAGGATTTAATTAAAAATAATTCACAAATGAAATGATCATTCTCAGAGGACTAAACCGAATTATGTGATGAATAGATGGACTTGCATGTCAAAATTTCTAAATTCACCTAACTACCCTTGGCTAAAAATTTGATAAGGGATAATAAAAAGGGTAACTTTCAAGAATATACTAACCAAAAGTTAGCCTAGTCTAATTTTCTAACAACCATGTAACGCCCTGGTTTTGGGCCTAGATGTTTTAGACATCGGATCGGACCGTTCGAGAACGGTTCGAATCGCGTAAGGTGATTGAAGGAAATCAAGGATCGAGATAGGATAAAATTGTGATAAAAATTGCTAAAATCTTCTAAAATATGTTTAAGAGGTTGGTCAAGTAAATTTTACATAATGGATTTCAAAAATGGGACATTTTGAGTAGTGACCAAATTGTAAAGTTTCAAAACTGGGAAAAATGTGATTTTTAATGTGGAAGCCAAAATCTTATAATCTTTAGGGGGCTTTAATTCAATTTGACCTTTTCTCAATATGACATGTGTTTTAAAAGGTTTTTAATTAAATTGATTTAATTGGGTTTATATTAATTAATTAATAAAGTAAGTTAAAGTGAGATTTCATTTGACGTAACTACCAACTCTTTCTCATTTTCAGCCAAACACAAATTCTCTCATCTTTTCTCAGAATTTTTTCTTCCAAAAACTCTCTCAACATTTTCTAAACCATTTTCAAGAGATCTTTTCTAATTCTTCAAGATTTTGCTAAGGAAAACTTGTCATTCACTAAGAGAAGCAAGGATTGGAGGTAAATCCTGTTCTTAACCTCTAATATAAGTTCTTTATTGAAATTCCCAAGATATTTGGCTTCTAAATACTATTTTTGGTTGGTTTTTCATTATAGTTTTGATTGGAGATCAAAATCTTGTGAAGTTATGGTTGAAATCTTAATTTTCAGACTTGTTGAGTTAGGCTCTATTTTGTGTTGATTTTAATTGAGTTTTAAGTTGATTTATAAGTTAAAATGAGTTGTTGATAACATAGATCCCGAAATCCTTGAGATCCTTGAAGTTCTTGATAGTTTTAAGTGAGATTTTGGGGTGAAATGGTGGAATCTTGCTTGCTGGAGGTATAATGTTGGGTTAGGATGTTTGTTAGATGTGTTTTGATGTTTATAATGCTTTGGAAGTGATGTATGTTGGCTAAGCTTGGTTTAGGAAGCAATCGATTGAGTTTTCGATTGTTTTGGATGGGTATTTTGGTGTAGTTTGGGTGAGCAACGAATTTGTGAATTGTTGTTGGTGTTAGAATGCATTTTAATGCATTTAGATCTCTGTTTTGATGATGTGAAAATAAGGGATCTTGATCCAGAAGCAAACGAGGTGATTTTGGAGGCTCCGAAGGGGTAATTTTAGTGTCGGCGAACACGACTTTGTGTACCGATGAGTGGAAATACAATTTTCTTGCTTTGTAACGCTTTGAGCGTGGTCTTGGGAGCTTAGTGTAAGTTTGATACACTTAGCTAAGCTCAGGAGTAAGTGATTCGAAAATCCCTCTCTTGGAAATGTGCTATGTTTGATGAAATTGCACATGAAGTAGGTGTGGATTTCTTTACTGTTTTTAAGCATATTTAAGCATGGTTTAATGCTGGATTTTAATGCCATTATGTTAAGGGTGCACAAGGTAAGTGATCCTTGGTTTGCATGTGTTGAATGCTTATGATAATAAGCACGTGATGCTTGTGGAAATGGTATTTTGGTTATGCTTGTAAAACAGTGGATTAATGTGGTTAAATGATTATATTGGCAAGTGATGAAAATGGTTTTTGGTTACTTTAATTGGATATAGTTAGCTGGCTATAGGATTGGGTGCACCGTAAATAAAGTCGCCTTGGATGTCGAGGGGTTGTGATTGTACCGTATACTCCATCCAAGTACCCTAACGATTAAGGTTAAGATCACAATGATGGTTGTTAATTTTGTGTGTGGTTCTTGTATTATGTGTCCCGTACTCTCGTTAGTGGAACTATACAACTATCGATGAGTGGTGTTGAGAGGTTGAGATTGTACCGTTATACTCCACCACGGGTGTCACAACGATGGAGGGTTGCTCTCGTGTGTGAGCCTTGTGTAGTCTGGTAGTGTGTATGAAGCGTGTGGGACAACGCTTGTAATTCGCGTATCCGATTGTGTCTTGTGATCCAATATAATGTAAATGACTAATGTGAAGCATGAGATGCTTGTAAATGATGCAAGAATGCATGAGTGCTTGGTAAAGCATGAGCAATGGTTTAATTGCTGTTTAAAGTGATGCATATGAGCTTGTGTTTATTAATTGCATTGTTGTCTTGAGAAGACATGTTTATGAAAAAACATGTGATAAAAATGGTGGTTTTACAAATTATGCTAAATGCATTGATGAATGTGGTTAAGCGATCCTCACTAAGCTATTTGCTTACACTCATTTGTCTCATCAATGCAGAGAATTGAACCTTTCAAGGCAGACCAAAAGCAAGAGGAATCCAAGGCTTTGTAAAGAGATGTATGTGGTTCACCCTTAGTGTAATAAGTGGCAATGGGTGGGAATTCTACTTTCTGAATTTGGTTGGAGATGTATGTTGTTACAAGCATGTTTAGTTTCTGTTGCGTGTAAAATAGTCTATCGCAATAGAGTGCAAGTGTACACGACGCAAGTTGTAAAGTGATACTCGAAGTATCGGATGTCGAATCCAGAGGGACGGGAAATAGCTTTATCATTGGATTGCTGCACAAAAGAGAAAGAAAAGAGTTTAAATTATTGGGGAATAATATTGAAGAATATTGAATATTAAATAACGAAGTTTTCAGGGTTAAGAAATATGTCGGTATTGATCAGCTTGGTTGTGCAGGTGTTGCACTGTATAAGAATTCATGTTCTGTCGTCGTCCCTGTCGCGGCAACAGTCTGTTGTTGTCGCGGCAGCGATCACACAACTCTGTACTTCAAGCTTGGCAAGAATCTCTGTTGTGACTTGTCCTATCCCTAGGTCCAAGTACTGTTGATGACACTTCTCGGATGATACCTCCCGGCGTGAATCAAAGGGTGAATACCAATGTTGTTGAATTCTTCCTTAGCCACTTAACCTCGTCCTATCGCTAGGTCTGACATAGTTCAACCATAAACTAGAGAACCCACACTTATTCCTTTCGTATACTTAACTCTCCCGATATTAAGTAAATAAAAAATCTCACAATGCTCTCCCGATACTCTTGTAAGATGTTGAAAACTAGAATAAGCAAACTTGATGTTTTATTTCAATGAACATAAAATTCCTAAAAACAGTACAATCCTTGCAACTACTTTACAAAATCAACCCTTAGCCCTAGGCGACGTTTAGAACATGATGGGAAGGGGGAAAACAACTAAGATTTTGGGGAAGACGGCTAGAGAATGAGATATATTTCCCTAGGTCGAATTACATGCCTTTATATAGGCCTTGGGTTCAAGTTTTCTAATAAGGTAAGAGTACAAGTTCAAACTAAAGTACAACTCTAATTAAGATTAAATCTCCATAGTAGATGCCTTTAATTCGTCCTCTTTCTTTGCTTTGTGTTCCTTCCTTGATCTTTCGGCTTGGCCTTCATTCTGATCTAGGGCTAAGAAAAATATAGGAGTGGTCCACGACAAACCGGCTTAAATTCCTCCATCTGTCAAGCTCCACTTCACTTTTCCCTTCACAATTGTTGTCGTCATGGTTGCCACGACAGTGGCCACGACAATGTCCTTCTTCTCAACTCTAGTCATGTGTTCTAGCTCTGCTCCATTGCTCTCCTGAGTCTGCCACAACAAATATCTGTAAAAGCAGCCAAAATCAGAAGCAACTGTGTCATTTTATATAATTGTGATGTATATGTGAAATTGTACCTAAATGCAGTAAATTATGCTTGAATGCAGCAGAAAATATGGGTTAAATAAGGGGTAAAGTATAGAACTTTTACACACTCAACACACCCTCAAACTCAAGTTCTTGCTTTCCCTCAAGCAAATATTACCTAACTAAAATGAAAGCTTTTTTTTGTTTAGCTTAAATCAGTGAACCTTTCATTACCTACCACTTATTCTCTATTAAGAGCAATACCATGTTAGGCATTTCTGGATTCATTTGGAACCATGTTGTAATTCTTGTGTGGTGTGTGCAGGTTTTGTGAACAACTATGTATCTAGACTACCTTAGTATATCAGGATAGTTATGCTTATAAACTTGAGTTTATGCCAATTCAATTTTTTCTGGAGGCAATTCTTAGGCTCCTTTAGTTTTTCTGACTCTTGATTTAACTGCATCTTTTCCGAAGGCAATTCTTGGGCTCCTTTAGTTTTTTCTAACTTAGCTCAAAGAGAAATCTCCTAAAATCAGTGTAAGGCAGTTTTGCATGCAAATGAGTCTAAATAATTTTCTTTCTTTTATTGTTTTCCTAGAGCCAGTGATAGGCATCTCTAGGGGCAGTTTCAAGTGGATAAACATTCCTATTCCAATGTACTAAAGTAATCTAGATGGCATAAGAATCACAAAGAGTGTTGTAAAAATTAGAATCATAGCAAGGCTCTAAACAGATCCTAAAATTTCCTAAAGGCACTGTCGCGGCAGGTAAGTTCAGTTCAAAGACTTAAGCCAAATGTTTATTAAGCAAAAATAAACTAAATAATAACTAACACTTAGACACAATTTTTAAACCTAAAAACACTTCATTACTAGAGGGATTCCACCCCCAAACTCGAGGGTTGCATTACCCTCAATGCATGATGACATGGACGAAGAAGAAAAAGAAATAAAAACAAAATACATCACAATAATAATAAAACAACAAGACAACAAAAATAAGATAGAAACTTAATTTGAGGAGCTGAGATCGCTGCTACTGCTAATTTGTAGCTGCCAGAGGGCATTGACCTTCATTGTGGGTGCCGGTAGAGTGCTAGGGGAGGCAGAGGCAGTCTTCTTTTTGGCTTCCCTTGGCGGCTGGATCCGAGTGGGTGAGATCTGGGGTGGCTTTTCCAGCACTTGTACCTCATCATCTGAGTTGATGCTGCTGCTACTGCTGCTGTGGGGACACCTGCCCTGGTTGGATGTTCCTTCACCAGTGTTGGGCTTCTGCCTTTTCATGGGAGTGAACTCTTTTGAATGGTTTCTAGCAACAGAGGGCTCCCCGTTAGAGTCTTGACAGATAGATGAAGAGGAGAAACCTATGAAGTAGTCGTCGTCGAGTTCTGGCAGCGGCTCCTTTTGTTTCTCACCTCTGGCAGAGGCAGTGGCGGTGTGGCCGCCGCCTTCAGCAGTCGCGGCCGAAGTTGGAGTAAATGCAGCAGATGGGGTTTTTGGTTTAGCAACAGGCGTAAGAGTAGGTGTAGGGGTAGGGGCAGCAAATAATGCTTTGGGAAGGTAGGAAATTGTACATTTGCAAAATTTAAATTATTTTGAATAAAATGTACCATGGCTGCCGTGAAGTCTCTGACAAAACTCATCAGACCAAGCTGTCTTTCCTCTATCTTTTTCAGTGTTGCCAAAATCTGAGTGGAGGTATCTGCTGGAGGGGCTGCTGTTGGATGTTGGCTGCTGCTACTCTGCTGCGGCAGGTTCAGATTAATTAGGGCATGTCGGCTCCTCTGCTGTGGCAGTCGAGTTGAAGAAGGAGAGTGGTGTGCATGCTTTCAGCTCCATAAGGCTGAAGATGTTATGCTCCGACCATCCCTTCCATCGAACTTTGAAGTCTTCGGGGATTTCTGAAACGTTGTGGCCTCGGCAGATCTCGGTGATTAGGTACGAGAAGACAAGAGGTCCCGACGGTTGGAGGGCACATTCCAAAATCCCCTCCCTTATGTACCGACCGACATTTATGGGTCTTTCATTGATAATTGAATGGGCGAGTGCTAACCTGGGTCGGTCGATCGTGTTGTTATGAGAGGAAGGCATGATTCTCTTCTTAACGAAGTGGTTCTATAATTTCGCCTCGGGAGTGAGTTAAGTTCTTTTCACCATCCACCGATGCTTGGGGTCAGTGTTCCACTTTGTCCCTTCCTCCGTTAACTCTGCCATCACAGCATCATAGTCTGTCGGCGACAGACTCTCGACGAATCTCTTGTGTCCGTTCTCCTTTTTGCTGACATAGAAGCCATAGAAGGTGTTGATGTAAGCAGGCTCGAAAGTAAGTTCTTTACCTCGCACTGTCACGGTCTTGGTATCTTTGCTGTCGATGACAACGTAAAATTCTCGGACCAACGTTACGTTCATCTTTTCAGGCTGTGCAGTAAACATCTGCCATTTGAGGGCCTTGATTTTTCGTGCAATGAAAGGTTCGAGCCCGAGGTCTTCCATGTGTTTGGAGTAAAGAAACCCTCTTTCTTCCCACATCTCCCTCTTCTAGAAGGATCGATAATATCTACCGGTGGAGTCGGTGGTGGCAAAGCGGTTTGGGATGGCACTGTGGCTGGGTGTGCTTACTACTGCCGCAGAGCTGGAGGCAGCACTTCTACGGGTCTGTCTGGTAGTCATAGTTGCAAGGCTGTGGAAGATAAAAAGAAATTTGAGATCTAGAGAGAAAGCAAGTTAAGAGAGTAAAAGTGAGGTGAAAATGAATAGTGAATGGGTTTCTGCGCGTTGGAGTTGTAACGGCAGGCGCAAATAATGGGGCCAGCTGTTACGCGGTTTCTGACACGTGTGTCACGTGTTTTCGTGTCTGTTGTGTGTCTGTTACGCGTTTGCGTGTCTTCCGCGACAGCGTGGTGACAGGCTGTAATTTCTGCGTCTGTCGGGACAGTTGATGACACGCTGTGACGATAGACTCATCCTTTGGGCTTTTTGGGCTGCTACTGAGATGGTGGGCTGGTTCACTTCTTCTCCTCTCCTTGTTTCCCTTATTTCCTAAAAATAATTAAAATAAAAACATAGTTCCTAAAAATAAAATAAAATAATTCTTAATTCCTAATGAATAAATAAAATACATAAATAATAAAAATAACAATAAAAAGAAAAAAAATAAAATTAAGTTAAATTAGGGATACCTTGAGGGGCATCTCTTAAAGTAACCACTTCCTGCATCCTTGGGGCTTCAATCCCCTGATAATGCTTTACTCTCTGTTCGTTGACTTTGAATTGGTGCCCGTCTTTTAGAGATTTGATCGTGATAGCACCATGGGGAAAACTTGCACAACTTGGAATGGGCCGAACCATCTAGATTTAAGCTTTCCTTGTAAAAGTTTCAACCTAGAGTTAAACAACAACACAAGCTGCCCTGGGCAGAACTGTCGTGGCAACAATTTCTTGTCATGTCACCTCTTGGTTTTGTCCTTGTAAATTCTTGCGTTGTCGTAGGCCATTGCTTGAATTTCTTCAATTTCATTCAAGTCAAGTAGCCTCCTCTGTCCTGCCTTATCTAAGTCCATGTTTACTGCCATGATAGCCCAGTAAGCTCTGTGCTCTATCTCGACAGGTAAATGTCATGTTTTTCCATATATAAGCTTGTAGGGTGACATTCCCAATGGTGTCTTGAATGTTGTTCAATAGGCCCATAGTGCATCATTGAGCTGTAAAGACCAATCTTTACGAGTATGTTTAACCATCTTCTCAAGAATGTTCTTTACTTCCCGGTTAGATATTTCGGCATGTCTATTGGTTTGAGGGTGATATACTATTGCAAGGCGGTGCTTTACGTCATATTTTCTTAAGCCAGCAACGATTACCCTATTGTCGAAATGTCTCCCTTCATCACTGATGATCGCCTTAGGTATGCCAAACCTCGAGAAAATGTTTTTGTGAAGAAATCTCTGAACAGTCTTGGCATCATTTTTCTACGTGGCGATCGCTTCAACCCATTTGGATACGTAATCCACTACCACTAGGATGTATAGGTTCCCACATGATGCTGGGAATGGTCCCATGAAATCAATCCCCCATACATCGAAGATTTTGACTTCTAAGATGTTTTGCTGTGGCATCTCATGTCTTCTTGAGATATTCCAGGTCCGTTGGCACTTGTCACAACTTTTGTAGAATGCTTGGGTATCCTTGAATAGTGAGGGCCAATAAAAACCAGATTGCAAAACCTTGGCAGCGGTTTTTTTCCCACCTAAATGTCATCCATATGGGGAAGCATGGCAGTGGTGAAGCACAGCTTCCTGCTCATCCTGTGGTACACACCTTCTGATAATTTGATCTGCACATTGTTTGAAAAGAAAAGGATTGTCCCAATAATAATGTTTTGCATCATTTTGTAACCTCTTCCTTGCTTGGTAGTTAAGTTCAGGAGGTAGTACTCCGCTAACTATGTAATTAACGAAATCAGGATACCAATGAAGTTCAGAAAACTTATCTGCCGCCATGGCTATCGCGGCAGTGCTTGTGGCAGCAAACAACTGCTCTTCAGGGAAAGTCTCCAGTATGTTGGTCTTGTCTGTCGGTAGACTTTTTCTCATCTCTAATCTTGACAAGTGGTCTGCAACTTGGTTCTATGTCCCCTTTTTATCCTTGATTCAGTGTCGAATTCTTAAAGCAGCAGAATCTAACGTATCAGTCTAGGTTTTACATATTTTTTAGCGAACATATACTTCAGTGCTGAGTGGTCTGTATGGACCACCACCTTCGTCCCAAGTATGTACGAACGGAACTTATCAATCGAGAACACCACTGCTAACAATTCCCTTTCTGTTGTGGTGTAATTCACTTGGGCATCGTTTAGTGTTTTGCTGACGTAATAAATTACGTGTTAAAGCTTGTCCATCCTCTGCCCAAGTGCTACCTCTACAGCGTAATCATTGGCATCACACATAATTTCAAATGGAAAACTCCAGTCTGGTGGCTGTACAATCGGGGCTATTACCAACTTTTCTTTTAGGATTCTGAATGCCTCAGTACATTCAGTATTGAAGTCAAAGGGACAATTCTGTTCCAGTAGGTGGCATAAAGGCTTGGTAATCTTCAAAAAAAATTCAATAAACCTTCGATAAAACCCAGCATGCCCTAAGAAACTCCTAATTCCCTTGATTGTGGTGGGTGGCGGCAGCTTTTCAATCACATATATCTTTGCTCTGTCGACCTCTATGTCGCGGCAGCTTACCTTGTGGCCTAGAACTATCCCCTCATCCACCATGAAATGGCACTTTTCCCAGTTTAGGACTAAGTTCGCTTTCTCACATCTTTTGAGCACCTTCTGTTGGTTGCCTAAACAACCCTCAAAACTGTCTCCAAAGACGGAAAAATCGTCCTTGAATATTTCCAGGAAGTCCTCCACCATGTCATAGAATATCGCCATCATACACCTCTGGAATGTTGCTGGTGCGTTGCAGAGTCCAAATTGCATTCTCCGAAAGGCATGAGTGTCATATGGGCAAGTGAAAGTTGTTTTCTCTTGATCCTCCAGTACAATAGCTATCCGGTTATAACCTGAGTAACCATCAAGAAAAACAATAATAAGGTTTTCCCGCTAATCTATCAAGCATTTGATCAATAAATGGTAGGGGAAAATGGTCTTTCGTGGTAGCTTTGTTAAGCTTTCGGTAATCCATACAAACCCTCCAACTGGTCACAGTCCTGGTTGGGATTAGTTCGTTCTCTTCATTGGTCACCACGGTTATTCATCCCTTTTTCGGAACACACTGCACCGAGCTCACCCACTTACTATCCGAGATGGCATAACTTATTCCAGCATCGAGCCATTTGATGATCTACTTTCGTACCACTTCTCGTATAACATCGTTTAAACGTCTCTGAGCATCAATGGTCGGCGTATGATCATCCTCTAGGAGAATTTTGTGCATACATAATGCCGGACTGATGCCTTGGATGTCAGTTGTCATCCATCCATTAGCCTTTTTATGCTGCTGCAGCATCCCAATTCGCTGTTGTTCGTGTTTCTACATTAACTTGGAAGAGATTATTACGGGCAACGTATCATTTAAACCAAGAAACACATATTTAAGCTGCCCTGGCAGGGGCTTAAGGTCTAAAACTGGTGGTTCTACAGTTGAAGGCTTTGGGATTATGTGTTTATTCGAGGTATAGTTTAGGGGCTCGAATAATTTACCTAGACGATTTCCTATCCAATTTACCTCCTCATGACCTTCAGTGTCGGATGTGTCTGAATCGGAGGAGTTGTTGTCGTCGTTGCTGCCGTGACAGTCTTCCAAATGTCTGCTGTCGTAGTGACCAAATTGAATGTCATGGCAGCTCGACCTAATGCAGGGTTGGTTAAGGATTACTTCAGTGATAGCCTTGCATTCTTCTTCTGCATCAACATGTTTAATTGCCTGGATAACATTGAGTTTCATTTCTTGATCATTTACTCTGATTGTAAGTTCTCCCTTCTCTACATCAATCAGTGATCTGGCTGTGGCTAGGAAGGGTCGCCCTAGGATGATTGGTGTTTTCTCATCTGCTTCACAACCTAAAACAAGAAAGTTAGCAGGAAAAAATAACTTATCCACTCTAACTATAATATCTTCGATCTTCCTTTCTAGTTGTACGTAAGAGCGATCTGCCAGCTGCAGCATGACTGTCGTGGGTTGTGCTCGTCCAATACCTAATTTATGAAATACAGATTTTGGCATTAAATTAATACTAGCACCTAGATCACAAAGTGCCTTACCCACGAATTTGTCACCAATTATGCACGGTATGATGAAGCTCCCAGGATCCTTCTTTTTCAAGGGTGGATGCCTGTGCAAGATAGTCATGCATCCTTCTGTCATCTTTATCGTTTCAAATTCCCCAAGTCTGGATCTTTTCGACATAATATCCTTGAGAAATTTCGCATAACTGGGCATCTGCTTGATGGCCTCTAATAGTGGTATATTGATGTGACCCTGTTTAAAAATATCATAGATCTTTTTGAGCTGGTATTCCTTCTTCTACTTTTGTAACTGATGTGGAAAAGGAGGTGGAGGACGGTAGTCTTCCAGTCGTCCTTCACATGGTATTCGGATCTGAGGAGGTTTAGGTTCTTCATCATTCTTGTCTTTCTCCTCTTTCCATTCTGCTGTCGTGACAGGTGTGGCGGTAGCATGTTGTTTATCTTCTGCCGAGGTAGTGCTCACGACAGATGTTTCCAGGGCTGGTTTCTCGATCCATACGGTTTTCATCTTCGGCCCTGGCAATTGTTTCCCACTCCTAGTTGTAATAGCTTTGCACTGCTCATGTGTGGGTTGTCTAACGACTTTAGTATCACTAGGGAATCCTCTGTTGTGCCTTGGCTTAATATGCTGGGAAACCTGGCCCATCTGTGTCTACAGAGATTTCAATGTAGCCTCAAGGTTAGTCATTCTCATCTTTGTTTTATCCATGAACGACTCAGTCTTCTTAACAAAGTGATTCATGTTTGCCATGTAAGCTCCTGTCTGTGACATGAATGTGGCCAAAGTCTGCTCCAGTATACTAGGTGCGGCTGCTGTTGCGGTTGCTGTCGTGTCAGGAGTCTGGGTGCCCCATGGTTTTGAGTGTTCTGCACTTGAGGATTCAGTTTGTTGTTTGGGTTACTCCAGGAGAACTTGGGGTCTTTCCTCCAGTTGGGATTGTAATTGTTGGAGTCGTAATTTCTCAGCTTGTTATAGTTTCCAACATACATCCCTTCCTCTAGATGTAACAGGTAGTCTTCCAAACTGTTATTCCCACTGCAAGTTTCACATACCTCTTCCACAGAGTAGACAGGTTTTGAATATTTCATTAGCAAATTTTCTACTTCCTCTATGAGGTATGCAACCTGTGTCTTTAGGGAATTGTCGGCTTCATAGTCTTTCACAGCTAGCACTCGTTTACCTCTTCTTACTGTGGAAAATTGCTCTTCATTCTTTACTATATTTTTCAATACTACCATGGCTTCGTCTGGATCTTTATCCAACAACAGTCCATTTGCTCCTGAATCTATTCTCATCCGAGTGTGTGTGTTAGCAGCATTGTAAAATTGGATGACTTGATTCCAAACAGGGAATCTGTGCATCAGGCAATTCCTCAGAAGAGTGGTAAACATGTCCCATGCATCGTGCATTGGCTCGTCATCTTCCTGTTGAAAAGTAGCAATTTCATTACGTAATCGCTCAGATAAATAGGAAGGATTAAAACGAGATAAAAATTCACGAGCGAGATCCGCCCAAGTTCGTATTGAACCTGAAGTTAGTTTATTCCATCAAGTTTTCGCTCTGTCCCTCAGTGAATGAGGAAATAACCGAAGCCTCGGTATCTCCAGATTTACTCCTGGTAATCTAAACGATCCACAAATTTCTTGGAACGTTTTTAGATATTCTCTAGCATCCTCTGTAGCAACACCACTAAATTGGCCAGCGAAATTGATCACGCTAAACATCACAGGTTTCAGCTCGAAATTTTCAGCTTCCACGTCTGGCAAGGTGGTCTCCAGTTCCACATGATCATTGATCATGTGATCACGGCAGGATTGGCGTGCGGCCTCGGCAGCAGGCCTTCTGTTTCGGGCATCTTGGGGATGATCTCCAATAACACCCTGGTTATCATCTACCCCGTTGTTCTGTCTTCCGTTCACCATTGCCTCTAGTTGTTCCTCGAGGTAGTCGTTTCATTCTACCAAAAGGTGGACTCGGTTCCTGAGATTGCATGAACGTTCGATTTCAGGGTCTAGTTTATACTCAGGTTCTTTGCCCCGTCTAGATCTGTGCATAAGAAAACGAAAAACCTTGTGAAAAGCACAGGGTAAATGATACCAATAAAAACAGAAAAATTAAAAAGAAGAAGTGTTGTAGTAAAAGTAAGGTTTATCCTTGGATTGCTGCACAAGACGCAAGTAGAGTGCAAGTGTACACGACGCAAGTAGTAAAGTGATACTCGAAGTATCGGATGTCGAATCCACATGGACTGGAAATAGCTTTATCCTTGGATTGCTGCACAAGAGAGAAAGAAAAGAGTTTAAATTATTAGGGAATAATATTGAAGAATACTAAATATAAAATAATGAAGTTTTCAGGGTTAAGAAATAGGCCGATATTGATATGCTTGGTAGTGCAGGTGTTGCACTGTATAAGAACTCATGTTTTGTCGTCGTCCCTCTCGCGACAGCACTTGTCGCGGTAGCAGTGTGTTGTTATCGCGGCAGCGATCACACAACTCTGTACTTCAAGCTTGGCAAGAATCCCTGATGTGACTTGTCGTATCCCTAGGTCCAAGTACTGTTGATGACATTTCTCGGATGATACCTCCTGGCGTGAATCAAATGGTGAACACCAATGTTGTTGAATTCTTCCTTACCCACTTAACCTCGTCCTATCCCTAGGTCCGAGATAATTCAACCATAAACTGGAGAACCCACACTTATTCCTTTCATATACTTAACCCTCCCAATATTAAGTAAATAAATAATCTCACAATGCTCTCCCGATACTCTTGTAAGATGTTGAAAACCAGAATAAGCAAACTTGAAGTTTTATTTCAATGAACAGAAAATTCCTAAAAACAGTACAATCCTTGCAATTACTTTACAGAACCAACCCTTAGCTCTAGGGGAAGTGTAGAACATGATGAGAAGGAGGAAAATGACTAGGGTTTTTGGGAACACGGCTAGAGAATGAGATATAATTTCCCTAGGTCGAATTACATGCCTTTATATAGGCTTTGGGTTCAAGTTTTCTAATAAGGTAAGAGTACAAGTTCAAACTAAAGTACAACTCTAATTAAGATTAAATCTCCAGAGTTGATGCCTTTAATTCGGCTTGTTTCTTTGCTTTGGGTTTCTTCCTTGAACTTTGGGCTTGGCCTTCATTCTGATCTAGGGCTCAGAAAAATATAAGAGTGGTCCACGACAGACCGGCTTAAATTCCTCCATCTGTCCAGCTCCACTTGACTTTTCCCTTCACCATTGCTGTCGTCATGGTTGCCACGGCAGCATCTTTTTTCTCGACTCCAGTCCTGTGTTCTAGCACTGCTCCATTGCTGTCTTGAGTCTGCCACTGCAGATACCTGTAAAAACAACCAAAATCAGTTGCAACTGTGCCATTTTATATAATTGTGACGTATATGTGAAACTATACCTAAATGTAGTAAATTATGCTTGAATGCAGCAGAAATATGGGTTAAGTAAGGGGTAAAATATAGAACTTTTACACACTCAACAGTTTCGGATTGTGGCCTTGTATTTGGCCTTTATATGCTTCTATGGATTGTTTTTGGTGTTTCACCCTTTTAATAGTTTGATATCTTAAGCATTCTAGAATAGCTAAATGTCATCACGACATGAAGTGGTTGATGAGTATGACTTGTTGTTTGATGGTGTTTAAAAGTTTATTAGATAGAGTATATCTTGTATGCATGATTTGAGCTTGTTTGAATGTGTTTTGGTATTTTTAAATGAAGTTGGTTCAAGCCAATCTGGTATGTGTATCGATACACGGGGAAGTGTATCAATACACTATGGCAAAATGAGGCATTTCTGTACAAGGGTATGGAAACGGATTGCCCGCGTATCGATACACCTACGCCATGTTTGAAGGTCGTACCGATACGCGAGGAAGCATTTCGATACGCTTAAACCTTCTTTAGCTATTGTCTGCCCGCGTATCGATACGGGGCCAAGTGTCTTGATACGAGTAGTTAAATTTTCAGTTAAAAGTATCTTTTAAGGTTTGAAAATGTTGCATTTTGACATGATCCGTTTGAGTGTGTTTGGATGATACGTTTGATCTGAATTTTTACATGTTGACATGTTACATGTCTAATTAAGGATTGGTAACTTTAAAATCATGAAATTCCATGTATTTTACGGTATTTACAGTTTAGTCCCTAAAAGTCAAATGTATGCAATTGAACCCCTAATCGAACTCTGATCGCTGTGACATTTCCACCTAATCGCTTTGCTGAACTTATAGGTTAATAATATGCATCTAGAGACGATAAAAAGGAAAAATGGGTCGTAAATCAAGGTTGACTTTCAGGATAACTTTGGTTTTCCCCGTGTAATCTTTGTTGATCGGGTTAAACGTCTAGACCAGACTAAGGGGGTTACATTTGTTGGTATCTGAGCCAGGTTACGAAAGAATTGGGAATGTTTGTATGTGAAATTGATATGTATCGTTTTATGTTGTTTGAAAGGCATGCAATTTGTTGAATTCTAAAGCTTATACCATGCTTGATTTATGTGAATTGCATGTGAAATGGATATGAGTGTGTGATGATGATGTACTGTTCTTGTATGCTGAATTTGAATGATGAAAAGCATGTTGAGCTTGATGTGTCATTGTATGTTATGCCATGTTTGCGGAAGTCAGGGTGCCCATTGTCGTATTACACTAATCAAATGTTTTTGTAAACTTGGATCCTTTCTTGAAGCTGGCCTAAATGGTTTAATTTGTTTTTGTTGTTGTGTTTTGCTAAAGAGATATAACACAATGGGACCTAGAAGAGAGTTGAGGTCCAATACGATTATACTTGCGGCTGAGCAGAGTGACCAGGGTGCGCAAGAGGCTGATGTCCCTCCAGGTGGAAATCTATCTCCTCCGCCACCACCTGGAGGTGGGGAGCAGATACAACAAGGACATGATGGTCCTGGTTTGGGTGATTTGGCGCCACTGGTTTAGGCAATCACCGGAGGGTTTCAGACTATTGTTGCCGGAGCGCATGTACAGGCCCCTGAAGCTGGGCAAGCAAGCTTACCGTTGGAAAGATTGAGGAGCTTAGGAGTTGTGGCGTTCTTTGGTATGTCTCTTGAGGCATCTAAGGCATGGTTAGCGAGTACGATCCGTATCGTGGATCAGATGGGATGTAATGATGTGCGCAAGCTGGGATGCGCAGTATATTTGCTGCAAGGCGATGCCTACAGTTGGTGGACGACTACCATGGCTGGTATGGAACCCAATGAGGTTGATTGGAAGTTTTTCAAAGGTGCCTTCAGGAGGAATTATCTAGGGGTGAGATACTTGGATGAAAAGAAATGGGAGTTTATGTCGCTTGTTCAGGGCAATCTATCTGTGGCTGAGTACGAGGTACAGTTCGTACGCTTGAGCCAGTATGCTCCTGAGCTGGTACCTAGTGAGAGGCACCAATGTGATAGTTTCCGGTATGGGTTGGTGCAGGAAGTTAAGACGTATATGTTGTCTGCAGACTATACTGATTTTGACGTTCTTGCTTGTCGGGAAAAGGACATCGAGCAGAATTTGGGTTTGTTTTCTGGAGGTGTTGGTTCTATCTTTGAGAAGAGAGCAGATGAGTCTAGTTCCGGAGGTGGACGGAACAAAAAGGGATGAGATAAGAGGTACCAGCCTGCTGCTAGGCGGGGTAATGGTGGACATGGTGCTCTTGCTCAGGGAGATAGGATGAGGGCTGAACAGAACACGTGCTGGATGTGTGGTTCTCATGGTCATTTGTGGCGAGATTGTCCTCGAGCAGCTGGAGAGGTTCAGGCTCCTGTTGTGGTGACAACAAACTCTTGTTGGAATTGTGGTTCGACGGATCATATGAGGAGGGAGTGTCCTTTGTTGGCCGGTGGTGGCCAAGGACGTGCTCTTGTGGTAGCTGCACCTCAGAGAGGTCGTGGGCGCGACCGTGGGAACTTTCAGAGGAGAGACGAGGGGCGGCGGGGTATTGCTATTGTAGTAGTTGTTCAACCTGAGGGAAGTGGACCAGCGAGGGTTTATGCTCAGCACGAGGAGCGCAATGATATTGATGTTATCGCATGTACCTTTACTCTCCAGTTTTTATCTTTGTTGGCTTTGATTGATTATGGATCCACGCATTCTTATATCTTGAGTAAGCATGCACATTTGCTTGATATACCTGTTGAGATGCTTGAGATAGGAATGCAGGTGACTAGTTATTTTGGTGAGACTGTAGTCACTAGGATGTTGTTGAGGAGATGCCCTTTGTCTGTTCAAGGTCATGTTTTTCTAGTGGATCTGATGGAGTTACCTTTCTACGGATTTGATGTAATCCTTGGCATGGATTCGTTGTCGAAGCATAGGGCGGTGGTTGGCTTTGAGGTCAAGCGAGTTACCTTAATGTTGGTCGATGATTATGAAGTAGTGGTTGTAGGCGAGAATGTGAAATTATTGTCGAATGTGATTTCGGCTTTGGAAGCAAACCGTATGATGACGTTGGGTTGCGAGTCTAACCTTGCTTATATGATGAATCCTAGTACCAAGGATGTGCGTGTGCAGGACATCCGAACTGTTCGTGATTTTCCGGGTGTCTTTCTGGAAGAGTTGCCTGGATTGCCACCAAACACGGAAGTTGAGTTTGGTATAGTGTTGTACGAGAATAAAAATACGTTGTCCATTGCTGCTTATCGCATGGTGTTGAGTGTATAAAAGTTCTATTATTTACACCCTTTTAAACCCATATTTCTGTTGTATTCAAGCATCATTTCATTGCATTTAGGTTAGTTTATAGCAAAACATCACAAATATATTAAAGGCACAGATTCTACTAAAGAATGGTTGATTTTCCAGGTTGCTGCCATAGTAGACGGAGAAGGCGAGCGCAGGGCAGAAAAGCAGAAGAGCTGAACTGGACAAGCAGACAAAGAGGACGATGCTGCCATGGTGCTGCCGTGATAGCAGAGGACGACAGCAAGTTAGTGGAGAAAAAGCAAAGTGGACCTCGATAGATAGAGAAAATTCTGCTCGTCTGTCGTTTGAAAACCATATATTTTTTCAAGCCCCGTATCAAAATATATGTCAAGCCCAAAGCTCAAGGAGAGAAAATCCCAAGAGACAAGGAGGACGGCTGGAACGTAGGTTCCTTGAAGATTAAGTCTTTATTAGAATCATACTTTTAATTAAAGTTGTAATCCTTGTTAACTTAGATAACTTGAGCCCAAATCTTATATAAGGGCATATATTCTAACCTAGGGAGATATCATAGCCGATTACCCCATAACCGACAACCAAAAACCCCTAGCCGTTTACCCGCCGTCGACATGTTCTAAATTCCCCTTAGGGCCACGAGTTGATTTGTAAAGTAGTTGCAAGGGTTGTTTTGTTTTAGGAATTTCCAGTTCAATAAAATAAACTTCAAGTTCTCTTATTTTGGTTATTAATATCTTGCAAGAGCATCGGGAGAGCATTGTGAGGTTATCTATTTACTTAGCATCGGGAGAGTTAAGTATACGAAAGAAATAAGAGCAAGTTCTCTAGTTTATAGTTGAACTATCTCGTGCCTAGGGATAGGGCGAGGTTAAGTGGCTAAAGAAGAATTCATACACATCGGTGTTCATCCTTCGATTCACGCCGGGAGGTATCATCAAAGACGTGATCATCGACAGACTTGGACCTAGGGATAGGCCAAGGCAGATCTGGGATTCTTGCCCAACTTGAAAGTACTGAGTTGAGTGTTTGCTGCGGCAACTATCAACGGACTACTGCCGCGACAGGTGCTGCCGCGACGGGCGCGACGACAGAACTAGATTTCCTAAACTCTGCAATATCTGCACTACTGAGCAATTCAATACCAGCCCATTCTCTCTATCTTGATATTTCTACTCTTTTATTTACGTTTACTTTATTATTTTCGTGACAACTCTCAAATATTTCCTTTACTTTCGTGTAGTGAATTAAGGTGAAGCTATTAGCCCAATCCCTGTGGAGACGATATCCGATACTTCGTATCACTTTACTACTTGCGTCGTGTACACTTGCACTACCATTGCGATAGACTATTTTACACGCAACAAGTTTTTGGCGCCGTTGCCGGGGATTGGCAACATAACTCTACCTTTCTTTAATTGCACTTTTTTCGTTTTTTTATTTTATTTTTATTTTTTTGTTTTACCGTTGGTACATTCAACTCTTGCTTTTCACAAGGTTTTCTTGTTTATGCGTAGATCGAATCGAGGTAAAGATCCTGAGTGTCCATTAGATCCAGAAGTTGAACATTCCTTCAATCTCAAGAAACAACTTCGTCACCTTCTAGCCAGGAACGAGTACCTTGAAGAACAGCTAGAGAAGATGGTCCACGTTGGAGACGACCCGCCTGCTGGCGATGTTATACCCCCTGCCGGTAACCCTGCCACCGCCGGACGACGGTCCTGTCGTGACTTCATGTTGAACGATCATGTAGAACTGGAGACCACGCTGCCGGACATAGATGTTGACAACTTTGAGCTTAAACCTGTCATGTTTAGTATGATCAACAATGCCGGGCAGTTTAGTGGTGCTGTTACTGAGGATGCTAGGGAGCATCTCAAAACGTTCCAGGAGATCTGTGGTTCGTTTAGACTGCCATGAGTTAATCCGGAGATACTGAGGCTTCGGTTATTTCCCCATTCATTGAGGGACAGAGCTAAAACTTGGTGGAATAAACTTACGCTGGGTTCAATTAGAACTTGGGCAGACTTATCTCGTGAATTTTTATTTCGTTTTAATCCTTCGCATTTATCTGAGCGATTACGTAATGAAATTGCTACTTTTCAACAGGAAGTTGACGAGCCGATACACGAGGCCTGGGACAGATTTACTACTCTTCTACGGAACTGCCCAATGCATGGATTCCCCGTCTGGAATCAGGTAACTAAGTTTTATAATGCTGCCAACTTACAAACTCGTATTCGAATTGATTCAGCAGCAAATGGACTATTATTGGGTAAAGATCCGGACGAGGCCATGCAAGTATTGAAAAATCTGGCTAAGAATGAGGAGCAGTTTCCGACAGCAAGAAGAGGGGGCAAACGGGTACTTGCTGTCAATGATTATGAAGCCGACATCACAATGAAATCACAGGTAGCATTCCTTACTAAAGCAATGAAAAGTTTATTGAATGATGATGGACAATATGGACTTGCTGTTGAGGAGGTATGTGAAATCTGTGAGGGAAATCATGGTTCGGATGAATGCCTGATACAGTTAGAAAAGGGAAAATATGTTCGAAACTACAAGCCGAATTACAATTCCAACAATTATAATCCCAATTGGAGGAAGGATCCCAAGTTTTCATGGAGTAACCCTAATAATGCCCTGAATCCTCAAGCACACAATCAGAATCAGGGAGGACCTAGATTGCTGACGCGACAGCAACTGCCGCCGCAATTACCGCCGCAGCAGTAACTGTAACGCCCCGGTTTTGGGCTTAGGAGTTTTGGGCGTTGACTGGTTGGTCAAAGTGCTGTTCGAATCAAAAGAGGTGAAATTAGGAAAGCCTAGTTCGGGTTGCATTAAAAATATGGAAAAATGTTCTAAAATCATCTTTTAATATAATTAAGTGAACTGTGAAATCAATTTTGGAAAATGAGTTTTGGAAGTGTGACATTTTGGCTAGTGACCAAAATGTAATTTTCGCAAGTTTGGTGGCTGTTTTATAAAGGGTTGAAACTTTGAATCTTTAAGGAGCTATTTACCCAAAGGGAGTTTCTCCAGATTTTTCTAAGATATTTTATGTCTAAAATCTGATTTTAAAGGTTATCAAAATTGGAGGGAAGCCGTTTGGCTATTTTTAGATTTTGTAACCAACTTCTCCTAATTTTCTTTCTCTCATTTTCTCTCAACCCAAACACTACTTTTCCAGAGAATTGGATCTGATTTCTTCACCTAAATCCCTCCTTTCAACTCTCATTTGATTCCAAATCATTGTGTCTACAAAACCTCTTCAATTGCTAAGTGTTTCAACAAGGATTTTGATTGCAAAAAGAGGAGAAACTCAAGTTTGGAGGTAAGAACGTCCTTCTCCTCTAAACTATCAGTTCTTTACTGAAATTCCTAAGTTTTCAATCCTTAATTTAAGTTTAATTAAAGGTTTTTAAGTTGTGAAATGGATCTTGGCTTATTATGCAAGATTTTGATGATTTTTGATGATTTTCGTTAGATCTGAGTAATCTGTGATTTGAGAGGTGTTTTTGATGTTAAATGATCTCTAAATTGATAAGGAATTGAGTTTTGATTGATGCAATCTCGGATAGGTTGAGTTTCCTAAGTTTAGCTTGTGTTTCAAGGTAGTTTTTGAGGTGATCTTGGTGATCTGATGTTGCTGGAGGTATAAGGATATTAATAGGTTGTTTTTAGATGTTTTATGATGTTAATGGAAGTGAGGTTTTGCTGGTTTATGGCTGGGCTTTGTTTAGAAGTGGTTTGGATACATTTTCGGTTGTGTTTGGTGGCCGAAAAAGGAGGTTGGGTGAGAGCAGCGAGTTTAGGTGCTTTCATTGAAGCAATTAATGCATAATGATGCATTAATCCTCTGCTTTGATGTGTTGAAACAGGGGAGGCATCTTTGGATCCAAGAGTGGTTGATCCGGAAGCTTGATTTGGTGCTTTGGCTTGAAGCAAAGTGGAAATCGGTGAGTGAGTTTGTGGAAATTGGATTTCAGCTTTTAAACCGAGGTTTGAAGGTTTTGGGAGCTTAGTTTAAGTCTAAACAACTTTGCTAAGCTCAAGTGTAAGTTTTCGGATTTTCTCTCTAGTGGTGGCCATGATTTTGTTGTGATGCAAAGTGATGTTTTGCATGTTTTAATTACTGTTTTGAAAGCATGTTTTAGCATGGATTTTGCTAATGATGTAAGCCATATGTTGAAGGTAACTCTAGGTAGGAGTACCTTGCTTTTATACATTGAAATAATGTGGTTGATGCTTTAAAATGCATGATGAAAATGGCTTGGTTTAATGCTTTAAAACAGTGGATTGAATGATGAAAATGATGTATATTGGCAAGTGATGTTTTGAAAAGGTTAAGGTCACTAAGGTGGTTAAAAGTCCTTGAGTGAGCCTTGTTACTTAAGAACATCAAGGTGGTTAAAAGTCCTTGGATGATTCTTGTTGCTGACACTAAGGTGGTTAAAAGTCCTTAGGTGATCCTTTCCATGGGGTTTAAAAGTCCATGGGGCCATGGTGTTTAAAAGTCCATGGGGCCAAGGTGTTTAAAAGTCCTTGGGGCCAAGGTGTTTAAAAGTCCTTGGGGTGATTCAAGCATTGGACACAAAGGTGGTTAAAAGTCCTTGCGTGGTCCTTATTCATGGTGTTTAAAAGTCCATGGCCAAGGTGTTTAAAAGTCCTTGGGGCCAAGGTGTTTAAAAGTCCTTGGGAAGTTGATGAACTTGTTTTAAGAAATGGAATTTATCACTTGAGCCAATATGACATGTATGTTTATGTTTAAGCATGAGATTGCTTGTTTAAAGTATGCTTTGAGCATGTGCAAAGGTTAAATTTGAAGCATGTTTTGTAAATGTTTTGAATTGCATTATTGATTGGTTTTAAGAGCATTTCTCACTAAGCTTTTGCTTACGCTCTCTTCGTTTTCTTAATTCAATAATGCAGAGCATTAGAGTACCTTGAGGGGCAGCAAGAAGGGCAAGAATTCAAGTACAAGTAAAGCTCAATGTATGGAAGGTTTTTGTTAAACATTTTAGCTTTTGGGTGATTTGGCAATGGGGGACCAATGTGTATGTTTTGGGAGGTGTTTGAGACTCCCTAAGTATGTTAAATGATGATTTGAGTGCTGGTTTTTGGATTGGATCATTGCATGCTTGTTTTGGAAATTTGGTGTTGTGAATAGCTAGCTTGTGTAGGAAGCATGCCTATAGAATTGGGGCTTTTTGCATGTGATGTTGTTTGGTTGATTTGATGATGCCTATAAGTCTTAAGTATGTTTAATTGCATGCTGGTAAAGTTTGGTGACATTTGGAGCATGTTTGAATGATCTATTGCATGTTTTGGAATGCCTATATGCTGCAATCTGTGCAGGCGTTCCGGAACAGTGTGCACCGCTTCGGAACGGGTGCCTTACATGAACCCAGGCGTCCGAAACGGTATGCACCGTTTCGAAACGGTTTGGTCTCTGCCAAGGCCATGTTTCGGAACCCGTTGTGAAACGGCCCGTGTTTCGGAACGGGGTCTACCTGTATCGGAACGGTCGACCGTTGGGGGCTGACATGGGCAGTTATATGTTTTGAATTGCTTACGTTTTGGTCCTGAATCTTGTTTGTTCAGTTGTATGAGCTTGGGAAGTCCTTTTGAGCTGAAATTTCACAGAGAAGCATGAAACCTGATTAATTTCAAGTTGGTAACTTTAATTTGGGTTAAGTCCTTTTAATTATCAGAAATTACAATTTGGTCCCTAAAGTTGTAATTTGTTCAATTGGGTCCCTGTTTGATCTCTGATGTTTGTGATCTTTGAGTATGATGTTTGTGTGATCACAATTAGGATTAATGTGCATCTAGACAAGTTTAAAAAGAAAAAAAGGGTCGTTAATCAAGGTTGACTTTCGGGTTGACTTTGGTTTTCCCCGTGTGACTTTCTTAATTCGGGTCAACCGTCTAGGCCGGGTAAGGGGGTTACAGTAACCAGCTACCACGAGCAGTATACTGGAACAGACTCTCGCCACTTTTATGTCTCAGACAGGTACTTATATTGAGAATATGAATCAGTTTGTCAAGAAGACAGAGAATTTCATGGATAAAACAGATATGAGGATGACGAATCAGGAAGCTACTCTGAAATCTTTGGAGACACAAATGGGTCAGGTTTCCCAACATATTAAGCCGAGGCAGACTGGAGGATTCCCTAGTAATACTGAAAATGCTAGGCAGCCCACACATGAGCAGTGTAAGGCAATTACTACTAGGAGTGGGAAGAAATTATCAGGGCCGGAAAAGGAAGCTGAAACAGTAAGGAAACCAGCCTTGGATAAACCTGCTGAGGAAGCTGCCCCGATAGGTGATAAACAGACTACTGGCGATGAGCCTGTCATGACAGCAGAAGCGACAGAGGAGAAAATTGATGAGCCTAAACCTCCTCAGATTCATATTCAGTGGGAAGGACGTATTGCTGATTATCGTCCCCACCTCCTTTTCCTCAACGGATACAGCAAGCTAAGCAAGAATCTCAACTCAAAAAGATTTATGATATTTTTAAGCAGGTTCATATTAATATTCCGCTATTAGATGCTGTTAGGGAGATGCCCGGTTATGCCAAATTGCTCAAGGATGTCATGTCAAAGAAATCTAAACTTGGGGAGTTTGAAACGGTAAAGATAACAGAAGGTTGCATGAGTATTCTTCATCGGCAGCCACCCCAGAAAAAGAAGGATCCGGGGAGCTTCATCATACCTTGTGTAATCGGAAATAAATTTGTGGTAAGGCACTTTGTGATCTTGGTGCTAGTGTTAATTTAATGCCAAAATCTGTTTTTCAGAAATTAGGTATTGGAAAGGCGCGGCCCACGACAGTAAATCTGCAGCTGGCAGACCGCTCTTACGTTCATCCGGAAGGAAAAATCGAAGATATTTTGGAAAGGGTGGATAAATTTATATTTCCTGCTGACTTTCTTGTTTTAGATTATGAAGCAGATGAAAACGCACCAATCATCCTTGGGCGACCCTTCTTAGCCACGGGAAGATCACTGATTGATGTGGAGAAAGGATAACTCACCATGCGAGTGAACGATCAAGAGATTAAGTTAAATGTTCTCCAAGCGATGAAACATGCCGATGTAGACGAGGAATGCAAGGCTATCACTAAAGTTACCCTTGATCAACCCTGCATCAGGTCGGGCTGTCACGATATTAAATTTGGTCACTGTCGTGGCAGCCACCTACATAACTGTCACGACAGCACTGACAACAGCACCGACGACAGCAACTCCTCTGAATCCGATACATCTGATACTGAAGATCAGAAGGAGGTAAACTGGTTAGGCAATCATCCAGGTAAGTTATTCGAACCTTTAAATTATACTTCAGATAACCATTTAATCTAAAAGCCATCTACTGTTAAACCACCTGCCTTAGAACTGAAGCCCCTGCCAAGGCGGCTAAAATATGCTTTTCTTGGTTCAAATGATACGTTGCCCGTAATCATCTCTTCTAAGCTGCCGCAGAAACAGGAACGACAGCTAATAGGCATGCTACGACAGCACAAAAAGGCGATTGGATGGACGATTGCTGACATCCAAGGCATTAGTCCAACGTTATGCATGCACAAAATCCTTTTAGAGGACGATCATAAGCCGACAATCGATGCCCAAAGGCGGCTAAACCATGCGATGAAAGAGATGGTTCGTAAAGAGATAATCAAATGGTTAGATGCTGGTATTATTTACGCCATCTCCAACAGCAAATGGGTGAGCCCGGTGCAATGTGTTCCAAAGAAAGGAGGAATGACCGTGGTAACCAATGAAAACAACGAGTTAATCCCAACCAGGACTGTGACCGGTTGGAGGGTTTGTATGGACTATCGGAAGCTTAACAAAGCTACCCGAAAAGACCACTTTGCTTTACCCTTTATTGATCAAATGCTTGATAGATTAGCGGGTAAACCTTACTATTGTTTTCTTGATTGTTATTCAGGTTATAACCAAATTGCTATTGCACCGTAGGATCAAGAAAAGACGACTTTCACATGCCCCTACGGAACATACGCTTTTAGGAGAATGTCGTTCGGATTATGTAATGCACCCGCCACCTACCAAAGGTGCATGATGGCCATATTCTCTGACATGGTGGAGGACTTCCTTGAGATTTTTATGGATGATTTTTCAGTCTTTGGAGACGATTTTGAAAGTTGCCTCGGCAATCTACAAAAGGTACTTGAAAGATGTGAAAAAGCAAATCTCGTTTTGAATTGGGAAAAATGCCACTTTATGGTGGATGAAGGGATAGTTCTTGGCCACAAGATTAGCTGTCAAGGGATAGAAGTCGACAGGGCCAGAATAGAAGTAATTGAGAGGCTGCCGCCGCCAACCAAAGTCAAGGGCATTAGAAGTTTCTTAGGGCATGCTGGTTTTTATCGGAGATTCATTGCAAATTTCTCAAAAATCACCAAGCCCCTATGCCATCTTTTAGAGCAGAACCGACCCTTTGACTTTAATGATGAATGTACTGAAGCATTCAAGGTTCTGAAGGAAAAACTAGTAACAGCCCCCATAGTACAGCCACCAGACTGGACACAACCATTTGAGATTATGTGTGATGCTATTGACTATGCTGTCGGAGTAGCACTTGGGCAGCGCAAAGATAAGCTGTTTCATGTCATATATTATGCCAGCAAGACACTGAATGATGCCCAAGTAAAATACACAATCCCAAAAAAGGAGTTATTAGCTGTGGTGTTCTCCATCGACAAGTTTCGTTCTTACATACTTGAGATGAAGGTAATAGTACACACAGACCAATCTGCCCTGAAGTATCTGTTCGCGAAAAAGGATGCAAAGCCTAGATTGATACGGTGGATCCTGCTATTGCAAGAATTCGACCTTGAAATCAAGGACAAAAAAGTGACAGAAAATCAGGTGGCAGATCACTTGTCAAGGTTGGAGAAGGGACAGAGTCTGCCAATATATGAGACAAACATACTGGAGACCTTCCCAGATGAGCAGCTCTTTGATGCCGCAATCGCTGCCGCAATAGCAATGGCGGCAGGTAAGTCTTCTGAACTTCCCTGGTATGCTGATTTCGTTAATTTTATAGTTAGCAGAATACTTCCTTCTGATCTTAATTGTCAAGCCAGGAAGAGGTTCCAAAATGATGTTAAGTATTATTATTGGGACGAACCTCTTCTTTTCAAACTATGTGCAGATCAAGTTATAAGGAGGTGTGTACCACAAGAAGAGCAAGAAGACATTCTTCATCACTGCCATGCTTCACAGTATGGAGGAGATTGATTTTATGGGACATTTTCCATCTTCATGTGGAAATTTATATATCCTCCTAGCAGAATGATGCCAAGACAGTCAAAAAATTTCTACACAAAAACATTTTTTCTAGGTTTGGCATCCCTAAGGCGATTATCAGTGATGGAGGGAGACATTTTGACAATAGGGTTATTGCTGCCGCCTTGAAGAAATATGGTGTCAAGCATCGGATCGCGACAGCATACCACCCACAGACCAATGGACAAGCTGAGATATCCAATAGGGAAGTTAAGAACATTCTTGAGAAGATGGTTAAGCCAACTAGGAAAGATTGGTCTTTACTCCTCAATGATGCATTATGGGCATATAGGACAACTTTTCAGACTCCATTGGGCATGTCTCCATACCGATTGATTTATGGAAAAAACTGTCATCTGCCTGTCGAGATAGAGCACAGAGCATATTGGGCAATCAAGGCAGTGAATATGGACTTGGACAAGGCAGGCCAGAAAAGGCTGTTAGATTTGAACGAGATTGAAGAAATACGGACAATGTCCTACGACAACGCAAGGATCTACAAGGAGAAACTAAGAAGTGGCATGACAGGAAGTTGCTGCCACGACAGTTCTGCCCAGGACAGCTGGTATTGTTGTTCAATTCTAGATTAAAACTTTTCCCAGGGAAACTGAAATCTAGGTGGTCTGGCCCATTCCAAGTCATACAAGTTTTTCCTCATGGTGCCATCACAATTCAATCATTAAAAGACGGGCATCAATTCAAAGTCAACGGACAGCGCCTCAAGCATTATCAGGGGACTGAAGCCCCAGGAATACATGAAGTGGTTACCTTAGGAGATGTCCCACTAGGCATCCCTAATTTAACCTAATTTTTATTTTTATTTATTTTTATTATTTATTAGGTAATAAGGTTTATTTTATTCAAATAATGTTTTTATGTTTACTGTTTTTAGGAAATAAAGGAGTCAAGAAGAATAAGAGAAGTGACACCAGCCCACCATCCATCCATCAGCCCAACAAAGCCCAATATTGAAGCTTGTCGTTCCAGCTGTCGCGGCAGACACGGAAAAGATAGGCTGTCACGGCAGACGCAAAAACGTGTGACAGACGCGTAACAGACGCATAAATGCGTGTCAGACGCGTCAGACACGCTAAAGCTCAACAGTCGCCACGTTATTCACGCCTGCCGTTACAGCTTCAACGGGCAGCAACTCCTCCTCTATCAAACCCCGTTTCCTTTTCATTTCATTCACTTCTTTTGTTTTTACTTGCTATCCCCTTTAGTTTTCATTTTCTTTCTTTTGCTTTCAACAACCCTTGCAACTAACATGTCTTCCAGAAGAACCTGCCGCAGTGCTGCTTCAACCTCTTCACCGGCAGCACCCACCCCGCAGTCCTTCGCAACTAAGGATCTCTGGGAAGAAAGAGGCTTTATTTACACTCGAAAGGCAGTTAATATGGGCCTCAAGCCTTTCATCGCAAGGACGATTAGGGACCTCTTGTGGGAACAATTTGCAGAGCAACCAGCAGAAATGAATGAAACACTGGTAAGGGAATTCTATGCTGCCATCGGCAGCAGGATGGCAACAGCAGTAACTGTTCGAGGGACTGAAGTACAATTCACAACAGAGCGCATCAATTCCTTCTATGGCCTCTACTTCGGCCCCAACGACGATGCTCACCAGCAGTTCCTGGACACCCTAGACGACGCTGCCTTCGATGATGTCATGGCAGAAGTGACAGAAAAAGGAAAGGAATGGAACACGAGCCGCAAAAATCCCCACACCGTGAAGAGGGGGCAGCTACTGCCAGAGGCTAAATTGTGGAACGCATTCATTAAGAAGAGGATTCTGTCATCCTCTCATCACACCACAGTGGACAAGCAGAGGTTAGCCCTAATCCACTCAATCATGAACAAACGACCCATAAATGTGGGACGATATATACAGGAGAGTATCTTGGACTGCACCCATAGATCGACGACCCTCCTCTGCCTTCCCTTCCTTATTACATCTCTCTGCCGCTGCTCTGCCGTACCAGAAGCCACCATCGATCGCCTAGTGAAGGGACGGGGTTGGACAAACAAGAATATCATCAGCCTCATGAAGCTGACAGTTGCAACCCCCTCTCTTCCGTCAACCCTAATGCCGCCCCAGCAGAATCATTAGTGCAGCCCAACCTTGAACCTGCCGTAGTAGCTGCCCCGACAGACCCATCCACTCAAATCCTTGCTGTCGTTCAGAGGATGGAGGACAGACAACTGGGTCTAATGACATTCATCAAGGATTTTGCCGCTTCCACGGTAAATTTCATTCACCATACTTTAAATTTTCCTGATGTTGTCTTTCCCACCTTCCCTGCCCACTACTTCTCCGTCCCCACCCCTGCCCACACACCTACACCTGCTGCCACACCACATACACAATATGCTGCCTCCATACCATCACCTGCCCCGACGGCAGCCGGCAGCCCTCAGGCCGACACATCCGCCCGAGGAACAAAGCGACCGCCCTCAGATGACATTACTGCCTTTGTAGCTGGTTTTTCTTCTTCCTCCATCTGGGTAGAAAGCGAGGCAGAACCCTCTATTCAGAGGAACTTGGAGAAAGAATTCACACCTGTCAAGAGGCAGAAAAGAATGGCCAACAGAAAGCTTATGCCAAAGGCCAGCACCACCAACACCAGCAGCAGCAACAGTTGGGACAGCGGCAGCAGCTCTGACATCCAGGTCGTAGAGAAACTAGCCTTGCCTGCCCCACAGCCCAGAATCCGCTGCCAAATCTGCCTCAGCAGCAGCAGTGAAGACAGTGCTTAAAATAATTTAAGTTTCTTTTTTTTTTCTTATTACTGCCTGTTTTATCTATATTTTGTGATGTACTGCCTTCATTTTTATTCTGTCATTTGCATTGAGGGCAATGCAACCCTCGATTTTGGGGGTGGCAACCCTCCATTTTAATGGAGTCTTAGTACATCTTAATTAATTAATTATTGTGTCTTTTACTTATTTAAAGTCTCTTAAAAAAATCAGAAAAGACTAAAAATTTTGGCTTAAAACTGTGAATTGAACTTACCTGTCGTGACAGCTCTATCGTGGCAACATCTTTAGGATAGTTTAAGGAGAAGTTTAGAGCCTTTCTATAGTTCTGAAAACTTAAACACCATTGTGACTGTTATACTGCTTAGATTTCTTTTAGCCAAACTAGAATAGGAAGCTTAGCACTTGAATAGCCCCTAGAGGTGCCTAACACTGGCTCTAGGAAAGAAGCTTAGCAAAAGAGACTCAAAAAAACCCTAGAGGTGCCCGAAACTGGCTCTAGGAAGCTAACTAGAGGTGCCTAAAACTGGCTCTAGTAAAACTTTAGAAATCGAGTCAAAACAAGAAAATCAAAGAAGCATGAAAATGTGCCTTCAAAAAGATAAACTTTGGCATAAAAATTTGAGTTAAGAGTTGAATATTCTAGTGAAACTAAGAGAGTCTTAGCATATAACTGTTCACAAGCATGCACACACTTCACGAGAACTATAGTGAGATTCCGGACAGATCCTAAATTATCCGACAGGTTGCTGCCGTCACAGGGAACGAACGACGGGTAAGGGAAAGTTCACTGTTTGAAAGCCAAAACAAAAATATTTCTTTTTTCTTTTAGGTCTTATTTGCTTGAGGGCAAGCAAAAACTTGAGTTTGGGGGTGTGTTGAGTGTGTAAAAGTTCTATTATTTACACCCTTTTTAACCAATATTTCTGCTGCATTCAAGCATCATTTCATTGCATTTAGGTTAGTTTACAACAAAACATCACAAATATATTAAAGGAACATATTCTACTAAAGAATGACTGATTTTGCAGGTTGCTGCCATAGTAGACGGAGAAGGCGGGCGCAGGGCAGAAAAGCAGAAGAGCTGAACTGGACAAGCAGACAAAGAGGACGATGCTGCCGTGATAGCATAGGACGATAGCAAGTTAGTGGAGAAAAAGCAAAGTGGACCTCGATAGATAGAGAAAATTCTGCTCGTCTGTCGTGTGAAAATCATATATTTTTTCAAGCCCCGGATCAAAAGATATGTCAAGCCCAAAGCTCAAGGAGAGAAAATACCAAGAAACAAGGAGGACGGCTGGAAAGTAGGTTCCTTGAAGATTAAGTCTTTATTAGAATCATACTTTTAGTTAAAGTTGTAATCCTTGTTAACTTAGATAACTTGAGCCCAAAGCTTATATAAGGGCATATATTCTAACCTAGGGAGATATCATAGCCGATTACCCTATAACCGACAACCAAAAACCCCTAGCCGTTTATCCACCGTCGACATGTTCTAAATTCTCCTTAGGGCCACGAGTTGATTTGTAAAGTAGTTGCAAGGGTTGTTTTGTTTTAGGAATTTTCAGTTTAATAAAATAAACTTCAAGTTCTCTTATTTTGGTTATTAATATCTTGCAAGAGCATCGGGAGAGCATTGTGAGGTTATCTATTTACTTAGCATCGGGAGAGTTAAGTATACGAAAGAAATAAGAGCAAGTTCTCTAGTTTATAGTTGAACTATCTCGTGCCTAGGGATAGGGCGAGGTTAAGTGGCTAAAGACGAATTCATACACATCGGTGTTCATCCTTCGATTCACGTCGGGAGGTATCATCAAAGACGTGATCATCGACAGACTTGGACCTAGGGATAGGCCAAGGCAGATCTGGGATTCTTGCCAAACTTGAAAGTACTGAGTTGAGTGTTTGCTGCCGCGACAGGTGTTGCCGCAACGGGAGCGGCGACAGAACTGGATTTCCTAAACTCTGCAATACCTGCACTACTGAGCAATTCAATACCAGCCCATTCTCTCTATATTGATATTTCTACTCTTTTATTTACGTTTACTTTATTATTCTCGTGACAACTCTCAAATATTTCCTTTACTTTCGTGCAGTGAAATAAGGTGAAGCTATTAGCCCAATACATGTGGAGACGATATCCGATACTTCGTATCACTTTACTACTTGTGTCGTGTACACTTGCACTACCATTGCGATAGACTATTTTACACGCAACACATGGCACCCAAAGAGTTAAAAGAGTTGAAAACACAATTGCAGGAGTTGTTGGATCGAGGTTTCATCCGGCTGAGTGTGTCACCTTGGGGGTGCATCGATCTTGTTTGTAAAGAAGAAAGATGGGACAATGCAGATGTGCATAAATTATTGGCAACTGAATAAGTTGATGATTAATAACAAGTATCCCTTGCCTAGAATTGATGATCTCTTTGATTAGTTTCGAGGAGCCTTAGTGTTTTCTAGGATGGACTTGAGATCAGGGTATTATCAGCTAGAGGTGAAGGATGTAGACGTACCTAAGACAACTTTTCGCACGAGGTATGGACATTATGTGTAACGCCCCGGTTTTGGGCTTAGGAGTTTTGGGCGTTGACCGGTTGGTCAAAGTGTTGTTCGAATCTAAAGAGGTGAAATTAGGAAAGCCTAGTTCGGGTTGCATTAATAATATGGAAAAATGTTCTAAAATCATCTTTTAATATAATTAAGTGAACTGTGAAATCAATTTTGGAAAATGAGTTTTGGAAGTGTGACATTTTAGCTAGTGACCAAAATGTAATTTTCGAAAGTTTGGTGACTGTTTTATAAAGGGTTGAAACTTTGAATCTTTAAGGAGCTATTTACCCAAAGGGAGTTTCTCCAGATTTTTCTAAGATATTTTAAGTCTAAATTCTGATTTTAAATGATATTAAAAGTGGAGGGAAAGCCATTTGGCTATTTTTGGATTTTGTAACCAACTTTTCTAAATTTTCTTTCTCTCATTTTCTCTCAACCCAAACACATTCTCTCCAGAGAATTGGTTCTGATTTCTTCACCTAAATCCCTCCTTTCAACTCTCATTTGATTCCTAATCAACATATCTTCAAAACCTCTTCAATTGCTACTTGTTTCAACAAGGTTTTTGATTCCAAAAAGAGGAGAAACTCAAGTTTGGAGGTAAGAACGTCCTTCTCCTCTAAACTATCAGTTCTTTACTGAAATTCCTAAGTTTTCAATCCTTAATTGATGTTTAATTAAAGGTTTTTAAGTGGTGAAATGGATCTTGGCTTATAATGCAAGATTTGATGATTTTTGGTGATTTTCGTTAGATCTGATTAATCTGTGATTTGAGATGTGTTTTTGATGTTAAATGAACTCTAAATTGATAAGGAATTGAGTTTTGATTGATGCAATCCCGGATAGGTTGAGTTTCCTAAGTTTAGCTTGTGTTTCAAGGTTGTTTTTGAGGTGATCTTGTGGATCTGATGTTGCTGGAGTATAAGGATGTTAATAGGTTGTTTTTAGATGTTATATGATGTTAAAGGATATGTGGTTTTGCTGGTTTATGGCTGGGCTTTGTTTAGAAGTGGTTTGGATGCATTTTCGGTTGTGTTTGGTGGCCGAAAATGGAGGTTGGATGAGAGCAGCGAGTTTAGGTGCTTTCATTGAAGCAATTAATGCATGATGATGCATTAATCCTCTGCTTTGATGTGTTGAAACAGGGGAGGCATCTTTGGATCCAAGAGTTGTTGATCCGGAAGCTTGATTTGGTGCTTTGGCTTGAAGCAAAGTGGAAATCGGTGAGTGCGTTTGTGGAAATTGGGTTTTCAGCTTTGAAACCAATGTCTTGGGAGCTTAGTATTAAGTCTAAACAACTTTGCTAAGCTGATGTGTAAGTTTTCGGAATTTCTCTCTAGTGGTGGCCATGATTTTGTTGTGATGCAAAATGGTTATTTGCATGTTTTAATTACTGTTTTGAAAGCATGATTTAGCATGGTTTTTGCTGATGATGTAAGCCATATGTTGAAGGTAACACTAGACAGGAGTACCTTGCTTTTGTACATTGATTAAATGTGGATTGATGCTTTGAAATGCATGATGAAAATGGCTTGGTTTAATGCTTTAAAAAAGTGGATTAAATGATGAAAATGATGTATATTGGCAAGTGATGTTTTGAAAAAGGTTAAGGTCACTAAGGTGGTTAAAAGTCCTTGAGTGAGCCTTGTTACTTAAGAACATCAAGGTGGTTAAAAGTCCTTGGATGATTCTTGTTGCGGACACTAAGGTGGTTAAAAGTCCTTAGGTGATCCTTTCCATGGTGTTTAAAAGTCCATGGGGCCATGGTGTTTAAAAGTCCATGGGGCCAAGGTGTTTAAAAGTCCTTGGGGCCAAGGTGTTTAAAAGCCCTTGGGGTGATTCAAGCTATGGACACAAAGGTGGTTAAAAGTCCTTGTGTGGTCCTCATTCATGGTGTTTAAAAGTCCATGGCCAAGGTGTTTAAAAGTCCTTGGGGCCAAGGTGTTTAAAAGACCTTGGGAAGTTGATGAACTTGTTTAAATGAAATGGAATTTATCACTTGAGCCAATATGACATGTTGTATTATGTTGAAGCATGATATGCTTGTTTTAAGTTTGCTTTTGAGCATGTGCAAAGGTTGATTTAAAGCATGATTTGCAATTGTTTTCAAATGCATTATTGAATGGTTTTTAAGAGCATACCTCACTAAGCTTTTGCTTACGCTCTCTTCCGTTTTCTTAATTCAATAATGCAGAACATTAAGGAACCTTGAGGGCAGCAAGGAGGGCAAGAATTCAAGTGCAAGTAGAGCTCAATGTATGGAAGGTTTTTGTTAAACATTTTAGCTTTTGGGTAATTTGGCAATGGGGGACCAATGTGTACGATTTGGGAGGTGTTTGGAACTCCCTAAGTATGTTGATTGTTGATAAGATTGCTGGTTTTTGCATTGGATCATTACATGCTTGTTTTGGAAGTTTTGTGCTTGAGTAGCTAGCTTGTGTAGGAAGCATGCCTATAGAATTGGGGCTTTTTGCATATGATGTTAGCTTGTTGATTTGATGATGCCTATAAGTCTTATATATGTTGAATTGCATGCTGGTAAAGTTTGGTGGCTTTTGGAGCATGTTTGGATGATTAATTGCACGTTTTGGAATGCTTTTTGCTGCAATCTGTGCAGGCATTTCGGAACAGTGTGCACCGTTTCGGAACGGGTGCCTTGAATGAACCCAAGCGTCCGAAACGGTATGCACCGTTTCGAAACGGTTTGGCCTCTGCCAAGCCCATGTTTCGGAACCCGTTGCGGAACGGCCCGTGTTTCGAAACAGGTTCAGCCTGTTTCGGAACGGTCGACCGTTGGGGGCTGACATTGGCAGTTATATGTATTGAATTGTTTGCGTTTTGGTCCTGAAACTTGTTTGTGCAATTGTATGAGCTAGGGAAGTTCTTTTGAGCTGAAATTTCACAGAGAAGCATGAAACCTGATTAATTTCAAGTTGGTAACTTTAATTTGGGTTAAGTCCTTTTAATTATCAGAAATTACAATTTGGTCCCTAAAGTTGTAATTTGTTCCATTGGGTCCCTGTTTGATCTCTGATGTTTGTGATCTTTGAGTATGATGTTTGTGTGATCACAATTAGGACTAATGTGCATCTAGACAAGTTTAAAAAGAAAAAAAAGGGTCGTTAATCAAGGTTGACTTTCGGGTTGACTTTGGTTTTCCCCGTGTGACTTTCTTAATTCGGGTCAACCGTCTAGCCCGGGTTAAAGGGGGTTACATTATGAATTCTTGGTGATGTCGTTTGGTTTGACCAACGCGCTTGCTGCTTTCATGGACATGATGAATCGTGTATTCCATGAATTCTTGGATTAGTTTGTTGTGGTGTTCATCGATGATATACTTGTGTATTTACGTACCGAGGAGGATCATGATAGGCACTTGAGAATTGTTTTGCAAGCATTGTTGGAGAATCAATGGCATGCCAAGCTGAGTAAGTGTGAGTTTTGGCTTAGGGAAGTGGTCTTCCTTGGACATGTTGTGTCGGCTGAGGGTATTCGCGTTGATCTGCACAAGGTAGAAGCTGTGATGAGTTGGAAAGTTCCTAAATCAGTGACGGAAGTGCAGAGTTTTCTTAGATTGGCTGGGTACTACCGTAGGTTTATCGAGGGTTTCTTGAAGATAGCCGCAACTTTGACCAAGTTGTTGCAAAATAATGTTCGCTTTGAGTGGACGGATGCGAGACAACAAGCTTTTGAGAAGCTGAAAGAAGCTTTGACGCAAGCTCCTGTTCTTATTCAACCTGATTCTGGTAGGGAGTTTGTGGTCTATAGTGATGTGTCCATTGTTTGTTTGGGTTGCGTGTTGATGCAGGAGGGTAGGGTAGTGGCCTATGCATCTAGGCAGTTGAAGGTGCACGAGCGCAACTACCCTACTCATAATCTTGAGCTTGTGGCTTGGTGTTTGCCTTGAAAATTTGGAGGCATTACTTTGTACGGTGAGAAGTGTGTTGTGTTTATAGACCATAAGAGCTCGAAGTATCTCATGTCAGAAAAGGAGTTGAATCTTAGGCAACGTCGTTGGGTGGAGTTGCTTAAAGATTATGATCTAACGATTGTGTATCACCCGGGTTAGGCTAATGTTGTAGCCGATGCTTTGAGTAGGAAAGTAGTTGTGGAGTTGGGAGTGATGTTTGCTTGTTTGAGCATATCGCGTGATGGTGGTCTTATTGTGGAATTGCAAGTGAACCCATCACTGATACAGTTGATCAAAGATAAGTAGTTACTTGATGATTCTCTTGTTTCGCATGTTCAGAAAGTTGCGAAAGGTAGACCTTCAGATTTTAGCTTTAGTGATGATGGTGTTTTGTGCTTTGGGAGTCGAATAGTGGTGCCAGATGATGCTGAGTTAAGGCACACTATTCTGACTGAAGCTCATAGTAGTCCTTTTGCTATGCATCCTGGTAGTACAAAGACGTATCGCGACCTGAAAGATGAGTACTACTGGGTAGGGTTGAAAAAGGATGTGGCTGAGTTTGTTAGTAAGTGTATAGTGTGTCAGCGAGTGAAGGCTGAGCATCAGGTTCCTTCTGGATTGTTACAGCCTTTGAGAATCCCAAAATGGAATTGGGAGAGAATTACCATGGATTTTGTGTCTAGATTACCTTTTTCACCGTCAAAGAAGAATTTAGTTTGGGTGATTGTTGATCGGCTTACCAAGTGTGCACATTTTCTGCCTTTGCATACTACATACACTTTGGATAAGTTGGCTGAGCTATACATAGCTGAGATTGTGCAGTTGCACGGTGTGCCAAAGTCCATTGTCTCAGATAGAGATTCGAGGTTTACAGCACAATTTTGGGTACACGGTTGAATTTCAGTACTTCTTAACATCCTTAGACGGATGGATAGTTAGAACATGTGATCCAAGTCCTTGAGGACATGTTGAGATGTTGTGTGATAGATTTTCAGGGTTCTTTGGAGAAGCACTTGATGTTGGTTGAGTTTGCGTATAAAAACAGTTATTAGGCAAGTATTCAAATGGCTCCATACGAGGATTTGTATGGGAGAAGATGTAAAACCCCTCTCTGTTGGGCAGAAGCTGAGCAAAAGTTGATTTCGAAGCCAGCTATGCTTAAGGGAACCACCGAGAAGGTGAAGCTCATTTGTGAGCGTTTAAAGGCAGCATCAGATATGCAAAAGTCTTATGCGGACTTGAGCGTAAGGAAATTGAGTTCGCGGTTGGCGAACGTGTGTTCTTGAAAGTATCACCTTGGAAGAAGGTGATGAGATTTGGGCGTAAGGGTAAACTTAGCCCAAGGTTCATTAGACCTTACGAGATTTTGGAGCGTATAGGTCATGTGGCATATCGGTTGAGATTGCCTGCAGAGTTTGAGAAGATACATGACGTGTTTCATGTCTCTATGTTACGGAAGTACTGATCGGATCTTTCGCATGTGATGCTTGTTGAGGAGATAGAGATGAATCCAGATTTGTCGTACGATGAGGAACCGATGAAGGTTCTGGATGTGAGAAGCAAAGTTCTTCGTGGCAAGAAGATAGAACTTGTGAAGGTGTTCTGGTGACACCGAGGAGTTGAGGAGGCCACGTGGGAAAGCAAGGCGGACATGCTGAGGCAGTTTCCGCATCTCCTTCCATCAGGTAAAAATTTCGAGGACGAAATTTCCTAAGTGGGGGAGAGTTGTAACACCCTGGTTTTGGGCCTAGATGTTTTAGACATCGGATCGGACCGGTCGAGAACGGTTCGAATCGCGTAAGGTGATTTAAGGAAATCAAGGATCGAGATAGGATAAAATTGTGATAAAAAATGCTAAAATCCTCTAAAAATATGTTTAAGAGGTTGGTCAAGTCAATTTTACAAAATGGATTTCAGAAATGGAACATTTTGAGTAGTGACCAGATTGTAAAGTTTCCAAACTGGGAAAATGTGATTTTCAATGTGGAAGCCAAAATCTTAGAATCTTTAGGGGGCTTTAAGTCAATTTGACATTTTCTCAATATGACATGGGTTTTAAAAGGTTTTTAATTAAATGAATTTAATTGGGTTTATATTAATTAATTAATAAAGTTAGTTAAAGTGAAATTTCATTTGACGTATCTACCAACTCTTTCTCATTTTCAGCCAAACACTAATTCTCTCATCTTTTCTCAAAATTCTTTCTTCCAAAAACTCTCTCAACATTTTCTAAACCATTTTCAAGAGATCTTTTCTAATTCTTCAAGATTTTGCCAAGGAAAACTTGACATTCATTGAGAGAAGCAAGGATTGGAGGTACATCCCGTTCTCAACCTCTAATCTAAGTTCTTTATTGAAATTCCCAAGATATTTTCCTTCTAAATACTATTTTGGTTGAGTTTTCATTATAGTTTTGATTGGAGATCAAAATCTTGTGAAATTATGGTTGAAATCTTAATTTCAGGACTTGTTGAGTTAGGCTCTATTTTGTGTTGATTTTAATTGTGTTTTAACTTGATTTATATGTTAATATAAGTTGTTGATAACATAGATCCCGAAATCCTTGAGATCCTTGAGTTTCTTGGTTGATTTAAGTGGGTTTTTGAGGTGAATGGTGGAATCTTGATTGGTGGAGGTATAAGGTTGGGTTAGGTTGTTTGTTAGATGTGTTGTGGTGTTTATTTTGGGTTAGAAGTGATGTTTGTTGGCAAGGTTTGGTTTAGGAAGCAATCAATTGAGTTTTTAGTTGTTTTGGATGGGTATTTTGGTGTAGTTTGGGTGAGCAACGAATTTGTGAATTGTTGTTGGTGTTAGAATGCATTTTAATGCATTTAGATCACTATTTTGATGATGTGAAAATAGGGGATCTTGATCCGAAAGCAAATGTAACCCCCTTAGCCCGGCCTAGACGCTTGACCCGAACTACGAAGATTACACGGGGAAAACCAAATTCAACCCGAAAGTCAACCTTGGTTAACGACCCTTTTTTTTCATTTTTAAGATTGTCTAGATGTGCATTAAGCCTATGTGAACGCTCAAGAACCTCAGAAGAGAAAAGCACAGGGATCGGAAAACGTTTCAGGACTCAATTGCAAGAATTACACATTTAGGGACCAAAATGTAAATTTTGCAGAACATAAGGACTTTGTAGATTTTAGTTTTACCGAACCTTAATTCATCATATTACAAGCCTCTCTGCTAAATTTCATCTTAAAAAGACATCTCACGCTCAAGCAATTGCAATTACAACATTCATGACTAAAATGTAAAGCATGCAGACTTCAAAGCAATTCAAATCTGTGTCCAACGGTCACCCGTTTCGAAACACTGACAACCGTATCGAAACACCCGTGTCAAACGCCCGTATTGAAACGGTGTTGACCGTTTCGATACGCGGGTATGTTCCGAAACTAGTTCCGAAATAGACACTTCTAGTAGCCAAAGTGTTTCGAAACACTTCTAGCTATTCCGAAACGCCCAGGCCATTTCAGGCACATGTTTCGAAACAGCTAAGGGTGTTTCGATACACCCTGCCCAGAAACAGCAGAAACTTCTGGTTTTTCACTTCAAAACACCATCAAACATACTTAAAATCATTCCACAACATATCAGCAACATGCTAAGCATTAAAACCATCATATTGCATCAAAGACTAGATACATTACAAGCATTAAGCACACCTACTCATTTATCACATTCAACACATGATCTTACTTTTAAACAAAGAACATGGCTACATCCAACTATGAAAAAGAAGATCCAAATATCACAAAACGATTATCAACAAGTATCAAACCATAAAGCAAACTTGCTCAAGATAAACGATCTCATTACACATCAACATAAAAGACTCTTCCCCCCATTGCCTTGATTATCTATAGCTATAAACGAAAACATACTTCTATAGTGGAGCTCTTCTTGAATCCCTTGCTTCTTGCTGTCCCAAATTCATTTATCTGCATTGATGGACAAAAAAGGAGCGTAAGCACATAATGCTTAGTGAGGAATGCTCAAAACCAAAACACCATCAATGTAGCAAACCTTAAAACCCTTTTCAAAAGCAATGACACCTTTATAAACCAAGTATTGTTTGAAAACCTCATATAAAACATCAACAACTTATAATTAAGCATTACTTAACATAAGATCAACATTAAACTCAAATGCATTAAGCAACTCAACCCCAAACAACATTCTTGCAAAAACTTCCACTTAAACCATTTCATCCAATAGTGCTTCGTGCAAAGTTTAAACCAATTTCGTTGTAAACCATTCCCATTCTACACTCTTCCTTTCTCATGCTTGAAAACCATTTCTAACAAAACACCATTTCAAATCTCATGTATCAAATGTCTATTTCATGCATTGTACCAATGCAAAACTCATGGTAAGGTCACACATGCTTGTTACTCAAAAGCATTTCATAAACTCAGTACTCTTTTGCATAAGAAAATCTCCATTTGAAAACCACATGTACCATCTAGCTATCTCATGCATACAACCTATGCAAAACTCATGGCAAAGCCACCCATGCTTGTTTACACAAAAGCATTTCATAATTTCATTATCTCATATGCAAACTCATAGCATAAAACATTTCAAGCATTGGTACATGTGGCACACATTCTCATATATTGGCATTTACATACTCTATTGTACACGAATATGCGGACAATTCACTAGACACTTACGGTGCCATCAACCATTACCGTACTCACCCGTCTAGAACATAATCTTCCGGTGGCTTCCGCCACACCGTACTTTCATGGCGATTCTACTTTCGCCAAAAGCTTGAGTATTGCATCAAATCCTACCCCGATGGTATGCCCCTCATCGGTCTCATGGCAATAACTCTTGTTGCCAAAAAGCTTGGATGTTTCACCAAGTCCTACTCCGATGGAATACGCATCATCGGTCTCATGGCAATAACTCTTGTTGCCAAAAAGCTTGGATATTTCACCAATCCTACTCTAATGGAATGCCCATCATTGGTCTCTCTCTTTGGGATGAATCTCAAGAGCACGTACGAATTTTAGTTTATAGTGCACTCTATATCCTATTGATCGATCAATATATCCAGTAATCTTTACATCATCTATGCCAATATATAATGTTAAAATCATCAACACACTCATTGTTTTTAAAGCATGCAACACCTTCAAGGCCCAAATGTCGAACATTGCCTTATGACGCAAACTAACAACACATACTCTCAAGGAATATTAATTTCATGCATCCTTCTTCAAACTAAGTTTGACAGCCTACTCACATGCTTTAAAACCATGCCCAAAAAACAAGTTAAACCACATTGTCAAAACAATCACATCAAACCGATTTTGATAGTTTTCAAATTAATAATAGCACAATTGAGAGAGAATTCCATTTCACTTACTTCTGAACTTAAACCGGCGTTTCAAGCCTAAATTTAAGTTCCCAAACATCTTTTCAAAATCACTCCAAAGCTGGAAAACATGATCTCACTCACTGATACACAACATTATGCTAGCCGACAAGCCTCCCAAGCGTCTAAGATCTCCGATGCTACCTCAATCGCTTCCGGATCACTCTTCCATGTTTTAAACACATAAGAGCAGAGGATTAATGCACTTCCATGCATTAAAATCACCAGCCATACAACCCAACTCGCTGCTCTACTCAAGAACCTTATTTCGGCTACCAAAAACAACCGAAATCATCTCCAAACACTCCCAAAAAAAGCCCAGCCAAGATCTATCAATTCTAACCTTTTATAAACATAAATTAACATCAAAAAGCAACATAAACATGACCTTATACCTCCAGCAACAACAGATCACCAAATACACCCCAAAAACCACCATTCTAGCAAGCAAAACTTAGGAAAACAAACCTATTTGGGATTTGATTGATAAAACCTCATTTATAACATCAATTAACACCCAAAATACATTAGAAAATCATCTCAAAACAGAGCCCAATCATTCACCATGAAAATCTTCAAGATCTCTTCCAAAATCTTGAGTTTTAAGACAATTTCTTATTTCTAACATTAAAACCACTTAAAAATCATCAATAAAGGATTGATCACTTGGGAATTTTAGTAAAGAACTGATCATTAGAGGAGAAGGACGAAGCTTACCTCTAACGGATGATTTCTCCTTGATTTGGGCAAGTTTTCTTGAATATTCAATGTAGAAATCAAGTGGATTTGATGAGGAATTGATTAAGAATCAAAGAGAGATTGAAATCTCATCAAATGAAGTGAAAACCAAAGTAAATTTTCTGGAGGGAAAGTGTTTGGTTGAAGGAATTTGAGAGAAAATAAAACGAGGGAAAATTTGTGAAAAGTAGTTATGAAAAGTCAAAAGGTAGTCTTCTAATTTAATCACCGTCATTTTCTTTAATTAAAACATTAACTAAATCACCCAAATTAAGAAAAAATCTGATGAAAACATTTTGGTAAAATTAGCTCCTTAAAGATTCAAAGTTTCAATCCTTTACAAAACAATCACTATTTAACTTTACAAAAACTGCGATTTGGTCACTACACTGAAATATAGTATTTCCAAGCCTTATTTTGTAAAATTGATTTCACCATTCTCTTTTAGATATTAAATGAGGATTTTTAGATATTTTTCTATATTTTTGAAGTATCCCGAACTAGGTGTTCCCTAAAACTCCCTTTTAGTTTCGAACCATTTTCCAGACTGATTCGGTTCAGACTCGAAACATCTAGGCCCAAATTTGGGGTGTTACAACTCTTCCCCTCTTAGGAAATTTCGTCCTCAAAATTTCAACTTGCGAAGAGAGCACGGTACCAATCCTCCCAAAGCAATACGTAATGTAACACAAGAGACTTAATCACCACGGAAACATCCTCAACCCAAAACACAACGAAACCAACACATCCTCAAATCAAACTTACTATATACCCAATTCCAGCTCCACTACCCACAGTGCAAGACTTCTAACACACACGGTTACTAATCTCAACTTAACTTTTCACACTTTCAAATTGTGCACGACCCTCAACAACCCGAAGAACTTCTTAAGCCTTCACAACATACTCCGCCTCACCTCACAACTCCTTCAACAAAACTCACACACACGATAACACCAACCCATCCATTTTCAGCCACGATAACACCAACTCACACATACCCGCCATATCATTACTATTGGAAGAAATTGTTTTGTAAAAAAAAATAGAATGAACTTGAGCACCTTGGATTTCTTGCCTTATAGTGCCTAACTAAGTTTTATTGCATTTTGCTATTTGGATTGTTTTGAATGGGGCCACGTAGAGAGCTTAGAATTAATATGCGTAATGCGGCTCAGAACGAGATGAACGAGACATGTGAGCGTGTGCTGCTAGAGCTAAAGTAGGGGTTGCTGAACACGAGGGAGCACGAGGGCAAGCTGATCTTGATATGATCGTGCTGATTCAAGCTATTGCTAGAGCCTTTCAGGCAGCAGTAGCTGGTGCTAATGTGGTTGCACCTCAGGCTGGTGTCGGTGCGAGTTTGTCGTTGGAGCGACTCCGCGGTCTCAGAGGGACTCAGTTTAGAGGGCTAACCCCTGAGAGTTCCGAATCTTGGTTGGAGAGCACTTAGAGGATCCTTGGGCAGATGAACTGTAATGATGTCCAGAAGTTGGGGTGCCTTGTATCCCTGTTGCATGGTGATGCCTATACGTGGTGGACGACCACTATAGCTGGATTAGAGGATGATGAGGTGACTTGGGCGTTCTTCCTGAATGCGATCAAGAGGAAGTATATGGGTGTCCGATATTAGGATGAGAAAAAGAGGGAATTTACGTCCCAGATGCAAGAACATGTGTTTTTGGTGGACCGTATGGAACTGCCTTTCTATGGATTTGATGTAATCCTTGGTATGGATTGGCTAGTTGAGCATAGGGCTGTTGTGGATTTTGAGAATAAGTGAGTTTCGTTGAAACTTGCTGATGATTATGAAGTTGTGGTGGTGGGGGAGAACGTAAAGTTCCTATCTAATGTAGTTTCGACGCTTGTAGCAAGTTGGTTGTTGCGTCAAGGGTGCGAAGCTTATTTAGCTTTTGTAATGAATCCTAGTACAAAGGATGTACGGGAAAAAGATATAAGAACCGTGTGTGAATTCCCTAGGGTGTTTCCGGAGTTACGTGGATTGTCGCCGAGTCGAGAGGTTGAATTTGGAATTGAGTTGTATGAGAACACAACTCTGATGTTCATCACTCCCTATCGAATGGCACCTAAGGAGTTGAAGGAGCTGAAGATGCAACTTCAGTTGTTGCTTGATTGAGGCTTTATTCAGCCTAGTGTGTCACCTTGGGGTGCGTCAGTCTTGTTTGTAAAGAAGAAATATGGCACGATGATAATGTGCATTGATTATCGTCAGCTGAATAAGTTGACTGTTAAGAACAAGTATCCTCTGCCAAGGATTGATGATCTTTTTTTATCAGTTTCGTGGAGCGGCTGTGCTCTCGAAGATTGATTTAAGGTCTGGGTACTATCAACTGAAGGTTAAGGATGTGGATGTGCAAAAATTGCTTTTCAGACTAGGTATGGGCATTATGAATTCTTGGTGATGCCTTTTGGTTTGACGAATGCTCCTGATGCATTCATGGATATGATGAACATGGTGTTTCATGAGTTTTTGGATAAGTTTGTTGTGGTGTTCATCGATGACATCCTTGTGTACTCTCGTACTGAGGAGGAGCACGAGGAACATTTGAGGGTTGTTTTGCAAGTGTTTATAGAGAATCAGCTTTATGTCAAACTGAGTAAATGTGAATTTCGATTGAAGGAGGTTGTTTTCCTTGGTCATGTGGTTTTGGACGAGGGAATTCGTGTTGATCATCAAAAGATTGAGGTGGTGGTAAATTGGAAGCCTCCTAGGTCTGTTTGTGAAGTTCGTAGTTTCCTTGGTTTGGCAGGTTACTATCGAAGGTTTGTAGATTGATTTTCCATGATTGCTGCTCCTTTGACAAATTTATTGTAGAAGGATGTTAAGTTTGAGTGGACGGAAGCGAGACAGTAAGCTTTTGAGAAGCTAAAGGAAGCTTTGACGCGAGCTACTATCTTAATTCAACCTAAATCTTGAAAAGAGTTTGTGGTGTATAGTGACACATCCTATGTTGGTTTGGGGTGTGTGCTAATGCAAGAAGGTAAGGTAGTAGCTTATGCATCGCGACAATTGAAGGTGCATGAGCGTAACTATCCCACGCATGATATTGAGCTAGCAGCGATGATGTTCGCCTTAAAGATTTGGAGGCATTACCTATATGGTGAGAAGTGTACTGTGTACACGAATCACTAGAGTTTGAAGTGTCTTATGTCTCAGAAGGAGTTGAATCTTAGGCAACAACGTTGGGTGGAGTTGCTTAAGGATTGTGACCTAACGATCGAGTATCATCCTGGAAAGGCCAATGTTTGCTTGCTTGAGCATATCGCGAGATGGTGGCCTTGTTGCTGAGTTGCGAGTGAAACCATCTTTGGTTCAGTTAATCAAGGATAAGTAGTTGCTTGATGATTCTCTTGTACCTCACGTTCAAGATATTGTGGAAGAAAGGCCGTCGAACTTCAGTTTCATTGATGATGGTGTTCTATGTTTTGGGAGTCGGATAGTGGTGTCGAATGATGTGGAGTTGAGGCGCACTATTCTGACTGAAGCTCAAAGTAGTCATTTCGCTATGCACCCTGGTAGTATGAAAATGTATCGTGATTTGAAAGATGAGTACTATTGGGTGGGATTGGAGAAAGATGTTTCCGAGTTCGTTAGCAAATGTATGGTTTGTCAGCGGGTTAAGGCTGAACATCATGTTCCATCTAGGTTGTTGCAGCCGTTGAGAATCCCATAATGGAAGTGGAAAAGGATTACCATGGACTTCATGTCTGGTTTGCCGTTGTCGCCATCGAAGAAGAGTTTTGTTTGGGTGATTTTGGATCGCCTTACGAAGTGTGCACATTTCTTGCCTGTGCATAGTACGTATACCTTGGATAAGTTAGTTGAGTTGTACATTGCTGAGATTGTGCGTTTGCACGGTGTGCCGAAATCTATAGTATCATATAGAGATCCGAGGTAAACGTCGTGGTTTTGGGCATGTTTGCATCAAGCCTTGGGTACACGGTTGAATTTCAGTACTTCTTATCATCCACAGACGGATAGACAGTCAGAGCGTGTTATCCAAGTGCTTGAGGATATGTTGAGGTGCTGCGTTATTGAGTTTCAAGGTTCTTGGGAGAAGCACTTGCCTTTGGTTGAGTTCGCTTATAATAATAGTTACCATCCAAGCATTCAAATGGCACCGTATGAGGCTTTATGCGGGAGAAGGTGTAGGACTCCCCTTTGTTGGGCTGAAACGGGGCAAAAGTTGATTTCTTTGCCAGCTTTGTTGAAAGGTACCACCGAGAATGTCAAGCTCATTTGTGAGCGTTTGAAGGCGGCATCGGACCGACAAAAGTCTTTCGCATATTTGAAGCGTAAGGAGATAGAGTTCGCTGTGGGCGAACGTGTGTTTCTGAAAGTTTCACCTTGGAAGAAGGTGATGAGATTTGGCCGGAAGGGCAAATTGAGCCCGAGGTTCATTGGACCATATGAGGTGATAGAACATGTGGGTCTTGTTCCTTACGAATTGAGACTGTCTTCAGAGTTAGAAAAGATACATAATGTGTTCCATGTATACATGCTTCGGAGGTATAGATCGGATCTGTAGCATGTTATTCATGTGAAAGAAGTTGAGTTGAATCCAGACTTAACATATGATGAGGAGCCCATTGAGATTCTAGATATGAATAGCAAGGTTCTCTGGGGTAAGACCATCGAGCTAGTCAAGGTCTTATGGAGACATTGTGGCGTTGAAGAAGCTACGTGGGAAAGGAAGGTTGACATGAAGAAGCGGTTTCCTTAACATTTTCCACAAGGTAAATTTTGAGGACGAAATTTCTTAAGTAGGGGAGAGTTGTAACGCCCTAGTTTTGGGACTAGATGTTTTAGATGTTGAATCGGCTCGGTCAGAAATGGTTCGAACCCTTGAGGTGTGTTTAGGGAACACCTAGTTCGGGATGTTTTCAAAATGTGGAAAATATCTAAAAATCCTCATTTATTATATAAATGATTCTGGTAAAAATGACTTTTCAAAATGAGATTTGGAAATATTACATTTGGGTATGGTGACCAAAAGGCAATTTTCTCAAAAGTTGACTAGGGACTATTTTGTAGAGGATTGAAACTTTGAATATTTAAGGAGATAATTTTACCATTTGTTTTTCATCAGATTTCTCTTTAATTTGGGAGCTTTTAATAATGATTTTACTAAAGAAATAAAAGAGAATTAAAAGAAAATCAAAGGTTGACTTTTTATAACCAACTTTACGATAGATTTTCTCTTTTCATATTCTCTCAACTTCCAATCAGCCAAACACTTTTCTCTCATCAAAGAACCTCCGATTTTCATCTTGTTTGTTGAGATTTCATCTTCAAAAAATTTCCTATCTTTGTTTCATCAAATCCTATTGATTTTTGTTTTGGATTTTCAAGAAAACTTGCCCAAATTGAAGAGAGATCAACCATTAGAGGTAAGCTTCGTCCTTCTCCTCTAATGATAAGTTCTTTACTGAAATTCCCAAGTTATCAATCCTTTGTTAATGGTTTTTGAGTTGTTTTGATGTTATAAACATGAAATAGTTGTTAAATTCAAGATTCTTGATGAGATCTTGATGCTTTTTGTATTTCTATGATGAGCTCCGATTTTAGGTTGATTTCTAACATAATTTGGATGTTATTTGATGTTGAGAATGAGATTTTAACAAATAAATCTCGAATAGGTTTCGATTCCTAAGTTTGAGATGCTAGATTTGTGGTTTTTGAGGTGTTTTTGGCGATCTACTATTCATAAAGGTATAAGTTTGTGTTTATGGTGATTTTTTTATGTTGATTGATGTTTAGAAAAGGTTAGAATTGATAGATCTTGGCTGGACTTTGATTTGAGAAAGTTTGGAAGTGATTTCGGTTATTTCGGATAGCTGAAATGCTAGTTTTGAGTTTAGCAGCGAGTTAGAATGAATGGCTTGTTATTTTAATGCATGATGATGCATTAATCCTCTGCTCTTATGTGTAATGAAAATGGGAGACTTCATCGGACGCATTTGGTGTTGATGCGGAAGTGCCGGAAGCCTAGAAATCATTTTCGCAAGTAAGTGAAACGTTATTGGTGAGTGCAAATGGTTTTAGAAGTCCTTGAGGGACAAGTAAACAAGATTTGGGGATTTAGGATTGGTTTGAAATACCATCCTAAGTCCGAAAGTAAGTATGTTTAGATTTTCTCTAGAAAAGTGACTGATGCCCCTAATAGCTTTTAACATGTTCATGATTTGAGATAAACAAATTCCTACTGTTTTATGCATGATTTATGACATGAAATGATGTTTCATATTGATTCCATGAGATAGAATGACATTGCAAGGAGTTTTGAGATTTGGATTAAAAGATATGCATGAATTGTGGTTTTGAAATGGGATGAGATTGATTTTAGAAATGTTGCATCAAAACAGTAGGTGAGATGATGATTTTAATGCAATATATTGGCATAAATGATGAGATGATTACCGAATATAATTGGTCAACCAATGGGATGTAAAGTGCACTATAAACTAAAAATACGTACGTGCTCTTTGGAGTTGGGCAATGGGGGTAGTTCCATTCTGATCCAAAGTGAGAGTCTGATGATGAGAGATACCATCGGGGTAGGTCTTGGTGAAACCCCCAAGCTTTGTGGCGAAGATAGATACCCTCATGAGAGTCCGGTGGCGAGATCCCAACGGGGTAAGACTTGGTCTCGAGTCAAGCTATCCGCATATCCGAGTAAAGATAGAATATGAAATGCCAATATATGAGTATGAACTTTGATTCACTTGTACCAATGTTGAAATGATTTTATGCTATGAGAAATGCATATGAGATTTCGAGATTATGAAATGCTTTTGTATATCAAGCATGTGTGGCTTTGCCATGAGATTTGCTTTGGTTGAATGTATGAGATAGATAGATAGATGGTACATGTGATTTTCAAATGGTGATTTGATTTGAAATGGTTTTCAAGCATGAGATAGAAAGAGCATGGTTTTAGAAATGGTTTTCAAGATAGACTTTTAATGCTTACATTGTTGTGTTGGTGTTTCTAGAGCACGCCTCTCTAAGCTATTGTACTTACATTCTCCTTTACCAACAATGCCGATAATTGAGACATCTTGGGCATCAAGGAGGCTTAAGGGAATTCAAGGATTGTTAAGCTCAAGTATGGTGATACACTTTTTCTTTAGTAATGATATATGGCAATGGGATTAAATGGTTGTATGGGAGATGTGTTTTGGACTCTCTAAAGTTGATGCATGTTATATGTGGCTTATTTGGTTTGTAAAAGGCCTTTGTATTGTTTTTGTTGCTTTATCTTGCTATTGGTGTGTTTATGGTTTGTAACCCCCTTAACCCGGCCTAGACGGTTGACCCGAATTAAGAAAGTCACACGGGGAAAACCAAAGTCAACCCGAAAGTAAACCTTGATTAACGACCCTTTTTTTTTGAACTTGTCTAGATGCACATTAGCCCTAATTGTGATCACTCAAACAACATACTCAAAGATCACAAACATCAGAGATCAAACAGGGACCCAATTGAACAAATTACAACTTTAGGGACCAAAATGTAAATTCTGATAAATATGAGGACTTAACCCAAATTTAAGTTACCAACTTGCAATTAGTCAGGTTTCATGCTTCACTGCCAAATTTCAGCTCAAAATGACTTCCCAAACTCATACAATTGCACAAACAAGATTCAGGACCAAAATGCAAACATTACAAAACATTTAACTGCCAATGTCAGCCCCCAACAGTCACCCGTTCCGAAACAGACAGAACCCGTTTCGAAACGCAGGCCGTTCCGCAACGCGTACCGAAACACGGGCTGGCAGTAGCCTTTCCGTTTCGGAACGGTCTCTCCCGTTTCGGACGCCTGGGCTTGTTTAAGGCACCTGTTCCGAAACGGGTGGAACTGTTCCGAAACACCCTGCACAGATTTCCCCAAAATGCTTACTTAAACATGCAACTAAACATCCAATCATGCTCCAAATGCCACCAAACTTTACCAACATGTAATTCAACATAGATGAGACATACTTGCATCATCAATTCATCAAAATAGCAACATACATGAAAAGCCCCAAATCTATAGGCATGCTTCCTACACAAGCTAATCGTTCAAGCATAAACATCCAATTCAAGCATATAATGGCCAAACACAAAAACCAGCATTCTCAACATCATTCAACATACTTAGGGAGTTCCAAACGTCTCCCAAAACATACACATTGGTCCCCCATTGCCAAATTACCAAAAGCTAAATGAACTTAGGAAAACCTTCCATACTTTGAGCTTTATCACCACTTGATTGCTTGCCTTCCTTGCTGCCCTCAAAGTACTTTAATGTTCTGCATTATTGATTTAAGAAAACGAAAGAGAGCGTAAGCAAAAGCTTTGTGAGTAATGCTCATAAAACCATTCAATAATGCATTTATAAAACATTTATAAATCATGCTTCAAATCATCAATTGCACATGCTCAAAAGCATACTTAAAACAAGCATCTCATGCTTCATATCATACATGTCATATTGGCCACAAGTGATAAGTTCCATTTCTTTAAAAACAAGTTCATCAACTTTCATCCCAAGGACTTTTAAACACCTTGGCCCCAAGGACTTTTAAACACCTTGGCCATGGACTTTTAAACACCATGAAAGAGGACCACACAAGGACTTTTAACCACCTTTGTGTCCACATCAAGTCTCACCCCAAGGACTTTTAAACACCTTGGCCCCAAGGACTTTTAAACACCTTGGCCCCATGGACTTTTAAACACCATGGCCCCATGGACTTTTAAACACCATGGAAAGGATCACACAAGGACTTTTAACCACCTTTGTGTCCGTAGCAAGAATCATCCAAGGACTTTTAACCACCTAGATGTTCTTAAGTAAACAAGGCTCACTCAAGGACTTTTAACCACCTTAGTGACCTTAACCTTTTCAAAACATCACTTGCCAATATACATCATAATCATCTATTTATCCACTGTTTTAAAGCATTAAACCAAGCCATATTCATCATGCATTTAAAAGCATCAAACCACATTTTATCAATGTACAAAAACAAGGAACTCTTACCTTGAGCTTCCTTCAACATATGGCTTACAACAACAACAAATACCATGCTAAATCATGCTTTCAAAAACAGTATTTAAAACATGCAATAAACCACATTGCATCGCAACAAAATCATGGCCACCACTAGAGAGTATTTCCGAAAACTTACACTTGAGCTTAGCAAAGTTGTTTAGACATAAACTAAGCTCCCAAGACATTGGTTTCAAAGCCGAAAACCCAATTTCACTCACCGATTCCACTTTGCCTCAAGCCAAAACACCAATTCAAGCTTTCGGATCACAACTCTTGGATCCAAAGATGCCTCCCCTGTTTTAACACATCAAAGCAGAGGATTAATGCATCATCATGCATTAATAGCTTCAATGAAAGCACCTAAACTCGCTGCTCTCATCCACACTCCATTTTCGGCCACCAAACACAATCGAAAATGCATCAAAACCACTTCTCAACAAAGCCCAGCCATAAACCAGCAAAACCACACATCCTATAACACCATATAACATCTAAAAAGAACCTATTAACATCCTTATACCTCCAGCAACACCAGATCCACAAGATCACCTCACAAACCAACAAGAATCACAAGCTAAACTTAGGAAACTCAACCTATCCGGGATTGCATTGATCAAAACTCAATTCCTTATCAATTTAGTGTTCATTTAACATCAAAAACACATCTCAAAACACAGATTATCAGATCAAACGAAAATCATCAAAAATCACCAAATCTTGCATTATAAGCCAAGATCCAATTCATAACTTAAAAGCCTTTAATAAAACATCAATTAAGGATTGAAAACTTAGGAATTTCAGTAAAGAACTGATAGTTTAGAGGAGAAGGACGTTCTTACCTCCAAACTTGAGTTTCTCCTCTTTTTGGGATCAAAAACCTTGATGAATCAAGTAGCAAATGATGAGGTTTTGTAGATATGATGATTAGGAATCAAACGAGAGTTGAAAGGAGAGATTTAGGTGAGAAAATCAGAAACAATTCTCTGGAAAGAAAGTGTTTGGGTTGAGAGAAAATGAGAGAAAAGAAAATTGGAAAGTTAGTTATCAAAATGGCCAAAATGGCTTTCCCTCCTCTTTTGATATGTTTTAAAATCAGAATAAATCCCAAAATATCTTAGAAAAATCTGGAGAAACTACGTTTGGAATAATAGCTCCTTAAAGATTCAAAGTTTCAACCCTTTCTAAAACAGTCACCAAACTTTCGAAAATTACATTTTGGTTACTAACCAAAATGTCACCCTTCCAAAACCCATTTTCCAAAATTGATTTCACAGTTCACCTATATATATTAAAAGATGATTTTAAAACATTTTTCCATATTTTTAATGCAACCCGAACTAGGCTTTCCTAATTTCACCTCTTTAGATTCGAACAACACTTTGACCAAACCGGTCAACGCCCAAAACTCCTAAGCCCAAAACCGGGGCGTTACAACTCTCCCCCCCTTAAGAAATTTCGTCCTCGAAATTTACCTGAAGGAAAGAGATAAGGAAACTGCTTCAGCATGTCTTCCTTCCGCTCCCACGTGGCTTCCTCAACACCACGATGCTTCCACAGCACCTTCACCAACTTAATGGTCTTGCCACGAAGAACCTTGCTATCCGAATCCAAAACCTTCACCGGTTCCTCATCATAGGTCAAATCCGGATTCAATTCCACTTCCTCCACAGGCATCACATGCGAAGGATCAGATCTATACTTCCGGAGCATAGAAACATGGAACACATCATGAATCTTCTCCAACTCCTGAGGTAACCTCAACCGATACGCAACAGGACCCACACGCTCAACCACCTCATATGGTCCAATGTATCTAGGGCTCAACTTACCCTTCCGGCCAAACCTCATCACCTTCTTCCAAGGCGAAACCTTCAAGAACACACGGTCACCCACCGCATACTCTATCTCCTTACGCTTCAAATCCGCGTAAGACTTTTGCCGATCAGAGGCTTCCTTTAACCGCTCACAAATGAGCTTCACCTTCTCTGTGGTCCCTTTCAACAAAGCCGACATCGAAACCAACTTTTGACCAGATTCAGCCCAGCAAAGAGGAGTCCTACACTTCCTCCCGTACAGAGCCTCATAAGGTGCCATCTGTATACTCGCCTGATAACTATTGTTATAAGCGAACTCAACCAAAGGCAGATGCTTCTCCCAAGAACATTGGAACTCAATCACGCAGCACCTCAACATATCCTCCAAAATCTGGATAACTCGCTCAGACTGACCATCCGACTGAGGATGATAGGATGTACTGAAATGCAACCTTGTACCCAGAGCTTGATGCAAACACTGCCAGAAACGCGATGTGAACCTCAGATCCCTATCCGACACAATCGACTTAGGAACACCATGCAGCCGCACAATCTCAGCAATGTACAGCTCTGCCAGCTTATCCAAAGAAAACGTAGTATGCACAGGCAAGAAATGCGCACACTTCGTCAGGCGATCCACAATCACCCAGACCGAATTCTTCTTTGATGGAGACAAAGGTAAACCAGACACAAAATCCATGGTAACCCTTTCCCACTTCCATTTAGGGATTTTCAACGGTTGTAACAACCCTGAAGGAAACTGATGCTCAGCCTTAACTCGCTGACACACCAAACACTTGCTCACGAACTCTGCAACATCCTTCTTCAAACCCACCCAATAGTACTCATCACGAAGATCACGGTACATCTTAGTACTACCAGGGTGCATAGCAAAAGGACTACTATGACCTTCAGTCAGAATAGCACGCCTCAACTCAGCATCATTGGGCACTACTATCCGACTCCCAAAACACAACACACCATCATCATTGAAACAGAAATCTGAAGGCCTACCCTCCGTGATATCCTGAACATGAGACACCAAGGAATCATCCAGCAACTGCTTATCCTTGATCAACTGAACCATAGATGGTTTCACTTGCAACTCAGCCACAAGGCCACCATCTCGCGATATACTCAAGCTAGCAAACATAGCTCTCAGCTCAACAGCTACCTTCCTACTCAAGGCATCCGCCCCGGTTGTAACGCCATAGTTGTAACGCCCCGGTTTTGGGCTTAGGAGTTTTGAGAGTTGACCGGTTGGTCAAAGTGCTGTTCGAATCTAAAGAGGTGAAATTAGGAAAGCCTAGTTCGGGTTGCATTAAAAATATGGAAAAATGTTCTAAAATCATCTTTTAATATAATTAAGTGAACTGTGAAATAAATTTTGGAAAATGAGTTTTGGAAGTGTGACATTTTGGCTAGTGACCAAAATGTAATTTTCGAAAGTTTTTGGGCTGTTTTATAAAGGGTTGAAACTTTGAATATTTAAGGAGCTATTTACCCAAAGGGAGTTTCTCCAGATTTTTCTAAGATATTTTAAGTCTAAATTCTAATTTTAAGTGATATTAAAAGTGGAGGGAAAGCCATTTGGCTATTTTTGGATTTTGTAACCAACTTTTCTCAATTTTCTTTCTCTCATTTTCTCTCAACCCAAACACATTCTCACCAGAGAATTGGTTCTGATTTCTTCACCTAAATCCCTCCTTTCAACTCTCATTTGATTCCTAATCAACATATCTTCAAAACCTCTTCAATTGCTAATTGTTTCAACAAGGATTTTGATTGCAAAAGGAGGAGAAACTCAAGTTTGGAGGTAAGAACGTCCTTCTCCTCTAAACTATCAGTTCTTTACTGAAATTCCTAAGTTTTCAATCCTTAATTGATGTTTAATTAAAGGTTTTTAAGTGGTGAAATGGATCTTGGCTTATAATGCAAGATTTTGATGATTTTTGATGATTTTCGTTAGATCTGATTAATCTGTGATTTGAGATGTGTTTTTGATGTTAAATGAGCTCTAAATTGATAAGGAATTGAGTTTTGATTGATGCAATCCCGGATAGGTTGAGTTTCCTAAGTTTAGCTTGTGTTTCAAGGTTGTTTTTGAGGTGATCTTGTGGATCTGATGTTGCTGGAGGTATAAGGATGTTAATAGGTTGTTTTTAGATCTTATATGATGTTAAAGGTTATGTGGTTTTGCTGGTTTATGGCTGGGCTTTGTTTAGAAGTGGTTTGGATGCATTTTCGGTTGTGTTTGGTGGCCGAAAATGGAGGTTGGATGAGAGCAGCGAGTTTAGGTGCTTTCATTGAAGCAATTAATGCATGATGATGCATTAATCCTCTGCTTTGATGTGTTGAAACAGGGGAGGCATCTTTGGATCCAAGAGTTGTTGATCCAGAAGCTTGATTTGGTGCTTTGGCTTGAAGCAAAGTGGAAATCGGTGAGTGAAGTTGGGTTTTCAGCTTTTAAACCAAGGTTTGAAGGTTTTGGGAGCTTAGTTAAGTCTAAACAACTTTGCTAAGCTCAAGTGTAAGTTTTCGGAATTTCTCTCTAGTGGTGGCCATGATTTTGTTGTGATGCAAAATGGTTATTTGCATGTTTTAATTACTATTTTGAAAGCATGTATTAGCATGGTTTTTGCTGATGATGTAAGCCATATGTTGAAGGTAACTCTAGGTAGGAGTTCCTTGATTTTGTACATTGATTAAATGTGGTTTGATGCTTTGAAATGCATGATGAAAATGGCTTGGTTTAATGCTTTAAAACAGTGGATTAATTGATGGAAATGATGTATATTGGCAAGTGATGTTTTGAAAAGGTTAAGGTCACTAAGGTGGTTAAAAGTCCTTGAGTGAGCCTTGTTACTTAAGAACATCAAGGTGGTTAAAAGTCCTTGGATGATTCTTGTTGCGGACACTAAGGTGGTTAAAAGTCCTTAGGTGATCCTTTCCATGGTGTTTAAAAGTCCATGGGGCCATGGTGTTTAAAAGTCCATGGGGCCAAGGTGTTTAAAAGTCCTTGGGGCCAAGGTGTTTAAAAGTCCTTGGGTGATTCAAGCAATGGACACAAAGGTGGTTAAAAGTCCTTGTGTGGTCCTCATTCATGGTGTTTAAAAGTCCATGGCCAAGGTGTTTAAAAGTCCTTGGGGCCAAGGTGTTTAAAAGTCCTTGGGAAGTTGATGAACTTGTTTTAAGAAATGGAATGTATCACTTGAGCCAATATGACATGTTATGTTTATGTTGAAGCATGAGATTGCTTGTTTAAAGTATGCTTTTGAGCATGTACAAAGGTTGATTTAAAGCATGATTTACAAATGTTTTTAATTGCATTATTGAATGGTTTTTAAGAGCATTCCTCACTAAGCTTTTGCTTACGCTCTCTTCGTTTTCTTAATTCAATAATGCAGAGCATTAAAGAACCTTGAGGGCAGCAAGGAGGGCAAGCATTCAAGTACAAGTAAAGCTCAATGTATGGAAGGTTTTATAAGTACTTTTTAGCTTTTGGATAATTTGGCAATGGGGGACCAAAGTGTATGTTTTGGGAGGTGTTTGGAACTCCCTAAGTATGTTGAATGATGATAAGGTTGCTGGTTTTTGAATTGGATCATTACATGCTTGTTTTGAAAGTTTTGTGCTTGAATAGCTAGCTTGTGTAGGAAGCAGGCCTTTAGAATTGGGGCTTTTTGCATATGATGTTGTTCTGATGATTTGATGATGCTTGCAAGTCTTATATATGTTGAATTGCATGCTTGTAAAGTTTGGTAGCATTTGGAGCATGTTTGAATGATCTATTGCATGTTTTGGAATGCATTTTGCTGCAATCTGTGCAGGCGTTTCGGAACAGTGTGCACCGTTTCGGAACGAGTGCCTTGCATGAACCCAGGCGTCCGAAACGGTATGCACCGTTTCGAAACAGTTTGGCCCCTACCAAGCCCATGTTTCGGAACCCGTTGCGGAACGGCCCGTGTTTCGAAACAGGGTCTACCTGTTTCGGAACGGTCGACCGTTGGGGGCTGACATTGGCAGTTATATGTTTTGAATTGTTTGCGTTTTGGTCCTGAAACTTGTTTGTGCAATTGCATGAGCTTGGGAAGTCCTTTTGAGCTGAAATTTCACAGAGAAGCATGAAACCTGATTAATTTCAAGTTGGTAACTTTAATTTGGGTTAAGTCCTCTTAATTATCAGAAATTACAATTTGGTCCCTAAAGTTGTAATTTGTTCAATTGGGTCCCTGTTTAATCTCTGATGTTTGTGATCTTTGAGTATGATGTTTGTGTGATCACAATTAGGACTAATGTGTATCTAGACAAGATTAAAAAGAAAAAAAAAGGGTCGTTAATCAAGGTTGACTTTTAGGTTGACTTTGGTTTTCCCCGTGTGACTTTCTTAATTCGGGTCAACCGTCTAGGCCGGGTTAAGGGGGTTACATTTGGTGGTATCAGAGCTGAGTTCTCGAGTAATTGGGAATGAATGTATGCATGATTGAAGTATGTTTGTCTTGTATGCTTGTGGTTTGAAAGCATGTTTAGTGGCTTGTGATTTGGATGCAGTTGAGATGTATGTTGTGATGTTGCATGTTGAGGGTACCCATTGCCAAACAAAAGCTAATGAAATGATGTTGATTTTGAATGAAATTGAGCTTGAATACTTGGATTGCTTACCTTGCTGGGCCTGACTTGTTTTATTTTGCATTGTGATTGCATGGTAAAAGTATGGCACCACGTAGAGAGTTAAGAGGTAGTGTGCGAGCTACGGCTCCCAATGAGAACGAGAATGAAGAGAATACAGGTAGTGCAGTGTTACCCCCTCCTCCGCCTGGTGGTGGTGCTGGAGGTGAGCGAGCTGAAGCTGCAGCTGGTGCTGGAGCTGCTGGACCAGCGGTTGGTCAGGGGCAAGCTATGCCTGATATGTCTATGCTGGTACAAGCTATTGCGGGTGCTTTTCGAGCAGCAGTAGCTGGAGCTCAAGGAGCTGGGCATCAGGGAGATGCTGGAGTTAGACTACCTTTGGAGCGTCTGCGCAGTCTTGGTGGGACTGAGTTCAGGGGTATGTCTGCTGAGAGTTCGGAAGCTTGGCTAGAGAGTACCAAGCGTATCTTGGGTCAGATGAGCTGCACGGATGTGCAAAAGTTGGGATGTGTTGTGTCCTTGCTGCAGGACGATGCGTATACGTGGTGGACGACCACCATAGCTGGGATGGCTGAAGCTGATGTTACTTGGACATTCTTTCAGAATGTGTTCAAGAGGAGATATCTTGGAGTGAGATATCTTGATGAGAAAAAGCGTGAATTCATGTCTCTTACCCAAGGGAGCATGAGTGTGGCTGAGTATGAAGTGCAGTTTGTGCGGCTCAGTCAGTATGCACCGGAGCTGATACCTGATGAGCGGGAGAGGTGTGAAAGGTTTCGTTATGGTTTGGTGACGGAAGTAAAGACATATATGTTGGCTGCTGAGTATAATGATTTTGATGTGTTGGTGAGCCGATCCAAGGACATTGAGATGAACTTGGGTTTATCTGCGAAAAGTGCTGGAGCGAGTTCTGGCAAGAGAGCTGCTGAGTATAGTTCCGGAGGTGGACGTAACAAGAGGGGACGTGATCAGAAGTACCAGTCCTCAGCCAAGAGAGGTGGTGGTGCACCTGCTAGAGGCGGTTATGCTAGAGCTGATCCTAGTGCTTGCTGGATCTGTGGTTCTCGTGGTCACATGAAGCGTGACTGTCCTCGTGCTGTGAGGGAGGTGCAAGCTCCTGTAGCGGCAGCTGGTAATGGATGCTGGAATTGTGGTTCTGTAGACCATCTGAGGCGAGATTGTCCGAGGTTGGCTGGTGGCCAAGAGCGTGCTCCTGTTGTTGCTGCACCGCAGAGAGGTTGTGGGCGCGGCCGTGGTAATTTCCAGAGGAGAGAGGAAGGTGGTCGCGGAGTAGCCCATGTTGTGGCTATTCAGCCTGAGGGTGGAGGCCAAGCTAGGGTGTATGCTCAGCGCGAGGGAAGGAATGATGCAGATGTGATTGCAGGTACCTTTACTTTGCAATCCTTGTCATTGCTTTCTTTGATTGAATCTGGATCTACGCATTCATACATTTTGCGTGAGCATGCTGAATTGCTTGGTTTGCCTGTTGAGTCTTTGGATGTTGGTGTTCGTGTCACTAGTTCTTTTGGTGAAACTGTTGTGACTCGAAAGCTTTATAGAAGGTGTCCCTTGGTTGTTCAAGAACATGTCTTTCATGTTGATCTTATGGAGTTGCCCTTTTATGGTTTTGATGTGATCCTTGGTATGGATTGGCTTGCTGAGCATCGTGCTGTGGTAGATTGTGAAAATAAGCGTGTTTCGCTTAAGCTTGCGGATGATTATGAAGTGGTTGTGGTTGGTGAGAATGTGAAGTTTCTTGCCAATGTGGTGTCTACCTTGGAGGCGAGTAGGATGCTGAGGCAGGGTTGCGAAGCTTATCTAGCTTTTGTGATGAATCCTAGCTCTAAGGAGTTGAGGGTGCAAGATATCAAGGTTGTGAAGGAGTTTCCTGGTGTTTTTCCTGAGGAGTTGCCTGGTTTACCTCCTAATCGCGAGGTGGAGTTTGGAATTGAGCTGTATGAGAATACAACTCCTGTGTCCATTACTCCCTATAGAATGGCACCTAAGGAGCTGAAGGAGCTGAAGACGCAGTTGCAAGAGCTGCTAGATCGTGGTTTCATCCGGCCGAGTGTGTCACCTTGGGGAGCACCAGTCTTGTTTGTGAAGAAGAAAGATGGCACTATGAGGATGTGCATTGATTACCGTCAACTGAACAAGTTGACTATCAAGAATCGGTATCCTTTGCCGAGGATTGATGATCTCTTTGATCAATTTCGGGGAGCTGCTGTGTTCTCTAAGATTGACTTGAGGTCAGGGTATTATCAGTTGAAGGTGAAGGATGTGGATGTGCCTAAGACAGCTTTCAGGACAAGGTATGGGCATTATGAGTTCCTTGTGATGCCGTTTGGTTTGACAAATGCTCCTGCTGCTTTCATGGACATGATGAATCGTGTGTTTCATGAATACCTGGACAAGTTCGTTGTGGTGTTCATTGATGATATCCTCGTGTACTCGCGTACTGAGGAGGAGCACGAAGAGCATTTGAGGATTGTTTTGCAAGCTTTGTTGGAGAATCAGCTTTATGCTAAGCTGAGCAAGTGTGAGTTTTGGCTTAAGGAGGTGGTGTTTCTTGGGCATGTGGTCTCAGCTGAGGGGATTCGTGTTGATCCTCAGAAGATTGAGGCGGTGATAAACTGGAAAGTTCCTAAGTCTGTTCATGAGGTCCGTAGTTTCCTTGGTTTGGCGGGATACTACCGGAGGTTTGTGGATAGTTTTTCCAAGATTGCTGCTCCTTTGACGAAGCTGTTGCAGAAGGATGTTAAGTATGAGTGGACGGAAGCGAGACAGCAGGCTTTTGAGAAGCTTAAGGCGGCTTTGACGCAAGCTCCTATCTTGATTCAGCCTGAATCAGGGAAAGAGTTTGTGGTCTATAGTGATGCATCCTATGTTGGTTTGGGATGTGTGCTGATGCAAGAGGGTAAGGTTGTGGCTTATGCATCGCGGCAGTTGAAGGTGCATGAGCGCAACTATCCTACGCATGACATTGAGCTGGCTGCAGTGGTGTTTGCTCTGAAGATTTGGAGACATTATCTGTATGGTGAGAAGTGTACTGTGTACACGGATCACAAGAGTTTGAGGTATCTGATGTCTCAAAAGGAGTTGAATCTTAGACAGCGGCGTTGGTTGGAGTTGCTCAAGGATTATGATCTGACGATTGAGTATCACCCTAGAAAGGCTAATGTTGTTGCGGATGCCTTGAGTAGGAAGGTAGCTGTTGAGCTGAGAGCTCTGTTTGCTAGCTTGAGCATATCGCGAGATGGTGGTCTTGTTGCTGAGTTTCAAGTGAAACCATCTTTGGTTCAGTTGATCAAGGAAAATCAGTTGTTGGATGATTCCTTGGTGTCTCATGTTCAGGATATCGCAATGGGTAGACCTTCGGATTTCTGCTTTAATGAGGATGGTGTGCTGTGTTTTGGTAGTCAGATAGTAGTGCCTGCTGATGTTGAGTTGAGGCGTGCTATTCTGTCTGAAGGTCATAGTAGTCCTTTTGCTATGCACCCTGGTAGTACTAAGATGTACCGTGATCTTCGTGATGAGTACTATTGGGTGGGTTTGAAGAAGGATGTTGCAGAGTTTGTGAGCAAGTGTTTGGTGTGTCAGCGAGTTAAGGCTGAACATCAGGTTCCTTCTGGTTTGTTGCAACCGTTGAAAATCCCTGAATGGAAGTGGGAGAGGGTTACCATGGATTTTGTATATGGTTTGCCTTTGTCTCCATCGAAGAAGAATTCTGTTTGGGTGATTGTGGATCGCTTGATGAAGTGTGCGCATTTCTTGCCTGTGCATACTACGTTTTCTTTGGATAAGCTGGCAGAGCTGTACATTGCTGAGATTGTGAGGCTGCATGGTGTGCCTAAGTCGATTGTGTCGGATAGGGATCCGAGGTTCACATCGCGTTTCTGGCAGTGTTTGCATCAAGCTCTGGGTACAAGGTTGCATTTCAGTACATCCTATCATCCTCAGTCGGATGGTCAGTCTGAGCGGGTTATCCAGATTTTGGAGGATATGTTGCGGTGCTGCGTGATTGAGTTCCAAGGTTCTTGGGAGAAGCATCTGCCTTTGGTTGAGTTCGCTTATAACAATAGTTATCAGGCGAGTATACAGATGGCACCTTATGAGGCTCTGTATGGGAGGAAGTGTAGGACTCCTCTTGGTTGGGCTGAAACTGGTCAAAAGTTGGTTTCGATGCCGGCTTTGTTGAAAGGGACCACCGAGAAGGTGAAGCTCATTTGTGAGCGGTTGAGGGCTGCCTCTGATCGGCAAAAGTCTTACGCGGATTTGAAGCGTAAGGAGATAGAGTATGCGGTGGGTGACCGTGTGTTCTTGAAGGTTTCGCCTTGGAAGAAGGTGATGAGGTTTGGCCGGAAGGGTAAGTTGAGCCCTCGGTACATTGGACCATATGAGGTGGTTGAGCGTGTGGGTCCTGTTGCGTATCGGTTGAGGTTACCTCAGGAGTTGGAGAAGATTCATGATGTGTTCCATGTTTCTATGCTCCGGAAGTATAGATCTGATCCTTCGCATGTGATGCCTGTGGAGGAAGTGGTTTTGAATCCGGATTTGACATATGATGAGGAACCGATGAAGGTTCTGGATTCGGATAGCAAGGTTCTTCGTGGCAAGACCATTGAGTTGGTGAAGGTGCTGTGGAAGCATAGAGGTGTTGAGGAAGCCACGTGGGAGCGGAAGGAAGACATGCTGAAGCAGTTTCCTTATCTCTTTCCTTCAGGTAAATTTCGAGGACGAAATTTCTTAAGGGGGGGAGAGTTGTAACGCCCCGGTTTTGGGCTTAGGAGTTTTGAGAGTTGACCGGTTGGTTAAAGTGCTGTTCGAATCTAAAGAGGTGAAATTAGGAAAGCCTAGTTCGGGTTGCGTTACAAATATGGAAAAATGTTCTAAAATCATCTTTTAATATAATTAAGTGAACTGTGAAATCAATTTTGGAAAATGAGTTTTGGAAGTGTGACATTTTGGCTAGTGACCAAAATGTAATTTTCGAAAGTTTTTGGGCTGTTTTATAAAGGGTTGAAACTTTGAATCTTTAAGGAGCTATTTACCCAAAGGGAGTTTCTCCAGATTTTTCTAAGATATTTTAAGTCTAAATTCTGATTTTAAGTGATATTAAAAGTGGAGGGAAAGCCATTTGGCTATTTTTGGATTTTGTAACCAACTTTTCTCAATTTTCTTTCTCTTATTTTCTCTCAACCCAAACACATTCTCTCCAGAGAATTGGTTCTGATTTCTTCACCTAAATCCCTCCTTTCAACTCTCATTTGATTCCTAATCAACATATCTTCAAAACCTCTTCAATTGCTAATTGTTTCAACAAGGATTTTGATTGCAAAAGGAGGAGAAACTCAAGTTTGGAGGTAAGAACGTCCTTCTCCTCTAAACTATCAGTTCTTTACTGAAATTCCTAAGTTTTCAATCCTTAATTGATGTTTAATTAAAGGTTTTTAAGTGGTGAAATGGATCTTGGCTTATAATGCAAGATTTTGATGATTTTTGATGATTTTCGTTAGATCTGATTAATCTGTGATTTGAGATGTGTTTTTGATGTTAAATGAGCTCTAAATTGATAAGGAATTGAGTTTTGATTGATGCAATCCCGGATAGGTTGAGTTTCCTAAGTTTAGATTGTATTTCAAGGTTGTTTTTGAGGTGATCTTGTGGATCTGATGTTGCTGGAGGTATAAGGATGTTAATAGGTTGTTTTTAGATGTTATATGATGTTAAAGGATATGTGGTTTTGCTGGTTTATGGCTGGGCTTTGTTTAGAAGTGGTTTGGATGCATTTTCGGTTGTGTTTGGTGGCCGAAAATGGAGGTTGGATGAGAGCAGCGAGTTTAGGTGCTTTCATTGAAGCAATTAATGCATGATGATGCATTAATCCTCTGCTTGATGTGTTGAAACAGGGGAGGCATCTTTGGATCCAAGAGTTGTTGATCCGGAAGCTTGATTTGGTGCTTTGGCTTGAAGCCAAGTGGAAATCGGTGAGTGAAGTTGGGTTTTCAGCTTTTAAACCAAGGTTTGAAGGTTTTGGGAGCTTAGTTAAGTCTAAACAACTTTGCTAAGCTCAAGTGTAAGTTTTCGGAATTTCTCTCTAGTGGTGGCCATGATTTTGTTGTGATGCAAAATGGTTATTTGCATGTTTTAATTACTGTTTTGAAAGCATGTTTTAGCATGGTTTTTGCTGATGATGTAAGCCATATGTTGAAGGTAACTCTAGGTAGGAGTTCCTTGATTTTGTACATTGATTAAATGTGGTTTGATGCTTTGAAATGCATGATGAAAATGGCTTGGTTTAATGCTTTAAAACAGTGGATTAATTGATGGAAATGATGTATATTGGCAAGTGATGTTTTGAAAAGGTTAAGGTCACTAAGGTGGTTAAAAGTCCTTGAGTGAGCCTTGTTACTTAAGAACATCAAGGTGGTTAAAAGTCCTTGGATGATTCTTGTTGCGGACACTAAGGTGGTTAAAAGTCCTTAGGTGATCCTTTCCATGGTGTTTAAAAGTCCATGGGGCCATGGTGTTTAAAAGTCCATGGGGCCAAGGTGTTTAAAAGTCGTTGGTGCCAAGGTGTTTAAAAGTCCTTGGGATGATTCAAGCAATGGACACAAAGGTGGTTAAAAGTCCTTGTGTGGTCCTCATTCATGGTGTTTAAAAGTCCATGGCCAAGGTGTTTAAAAGTCCTTGGGGCCAAGGTGTTTAAAAGTCCTTGGGAAGTTGATGAACTTGTTTTAAGAAATGGAATGTATCACTTGAGCCAATATGACATGTTATGTTTATGTTGAAGCATGAGATTGCTTGTTTAAAGTATGCTTTTGAGCATGTACAAAGGTTGATTTAAAGCATGATTTACAAATGTTTTTAATTGCATTATTGAATGGTTTTTAAGAGCATTCCTCACTAAGCTTTTGCTTACGCTCTCTTCGTTTTCTTAATTCAATAATGCAGAGCATTAAAGAACCTTGAGAGCAGCAAGGAGGACAAGCATTCAAGTACAAGTAAAGCTCAATGTATGGAAGGTTTTATAAGTACTTTTTAGCTTTTGGATAATTTGGCAATGGGGGACCAAAGTGTATGTTTTGGGAGGTGTTTGGAACTCCCTAAGTATGTTGAATGATGATAAGGTTGCTGGTTTTTGAATTGGATCATTACATGCTTGTTTTGAAAGTTTTGTGCTTGAATAGCTAGCTTGTGTAGGAAGCATGCCTTTAGAATTGGGGCCTTTTGCATATGATGTTGTTCTGATGATTTGATGATGCTTGCAAGCCTTATATATGTTGAATTGTATGCTGGTAAAGCTTGGTAGCATTTGGAGCATGTTTGAATGATCTATTGCATGTTTTGGAATGCATTTTGCTGCAATCTGTGCAGGCGTTTCGGAACAGTGTGCACCGTTTCGGAACGGGTGCCTTGCATGAACCCAAGCGTCCGAAACGGTATGCACCGTTTCGAAATGGTTTGGCCTCTGCCAAGCCCATGTTTCGGAACCCGTTGCGGAACGGCCCGTGTTTCGAAACGGGGTCTACCTGTTTCGGAACGGTCGACCGTTGGGGGCTGACATTGGCAGTTATATGTTTTGAATTGTTTGTGTTTTGGTCCTGAAACTTGTTTGTGCAATTGCATGAGCTTGGGAAGTCCTTTTGAGCTGAAATTTCACAGAGAAGCATGAAACCTGATTAATTTCAAGTTGGTAACTTTAATTTGGGTTAAGTCCTCTTAATTATCAGAAATTACAATTTGGTCCCTAAAGTTGTAATTTGTTCAATTGGGTCCCTGTTTAATCTCTGATGTTTGTGATCTTTGAGTATGATGTTTGTGTGATCACAATTAGGACTAATGTGCATCTAGACAAGATTAAAAAGAAAAAAAAGGGTCGTTAATTAAGGTTGACTTTCGGGTTGACTTTGGTTTTCCCCGTGTGACTTTCTTAATTCTGGTCAACCGTCTAGGCCGGGTTAAGGGGGTTACATGCTCAGCCTTAACTCGCTGACACACCAAACACTTGCTCATGAACTCTGCAACATCCTTCTTCAAACCCACCCAATAGTACTCATCACGAAGATCACGGTACATCTTAGTACTACCAGGGTGCATAGCAAAAGGACTACTATGACCTTCAGTCAGAATAGCACGCCTCAACTCAGCATCATTGGGCACTACTATCCGACTCCCAAAACACAACACACCATCATCATTGAAACAGAAATCCGAAGGCCTACCCTCCGCGATATCCTGAACATGAGACACCAAGGAATCATCCAGCAACTGCTTATCCTTGATCAACTGAACCATAGATGGTTTCACTTGCAACTCAGCCACAAGGCCACCATCTCGCGATATACTCAAGCTAGGAAACATAGCTCTCAGCTCAACAGCTACCTTCCTACTCAAGGCATCCGCAACAACATCAGCTTTTCCCGGATGGTACTCAATCGTCAGATCATAATCCTTGAGCAACTCCAACCAACGCCGCTGCCTAAGATTCAACTCCTTCTGAGACATCAAATACCTCAAACTCTTGTGATCCGTGTACACCGTACACTTCTCACCATACAGATAATGTCTCCAGATCTTCAGAGCAAAAACCACTGCAGCCAACTCAATATCATGCGTAGGGTAATTGCGCTCATGCACCTTCAACTGCCGCGACGCATAAGCCACCACCTTACCCTCTTGCATCAGCACACATCCCAAACCAACATAGGACGCATCACTATAGACCACAAACTCTTTCCCTGATTCAGGCTGAACCAAGATAGGAGCTTGCGTCAAAGCCACCTTCAGTTTCTCAAAAGCCTGTTGTCTCGCTTCCGTCCACTCATACTTAACATCCTTTTGCAAAAGCTTTATCAAAGGAGCAGCAATCTTGGAAAAACCATCCACAAACCTCCGGTAGTATCCCGCCAAACCAAGGAAACTACGGACCTCATGAACAGACTTAGGAACCTTCCAGCTCATCACCGCCTCAATCTTCTGAGGATCAACACGAATCCCCTCAGCTGAAACCACATGACCAAGAAACACCACCTCCTTAAGCCAGAACTCACACTTGCTCAGCTTAGCATAAAGCTGATTTTCCAACAAAGCTTGCAGCACAATCCTCAAATGCTCTTCGTGCTCCTCCTCAGTACGCGAGTACACGAGGATATCATCAATGAACACCACAACGAACTTGTCCAGGTATTCATGAAACACACGATTCATCATATCCATGAAAGCAGCAGGAGCATTTGTCAAACCAAACGGCATCACAAGGAACTCATAATGTTCATACCTTGTCCTGAAAGCTATCTTAGGCACATCCACATCCTTCACTTTCAACTGATAATACCCTGATCTCAAGTCAATCTTAGAGAACACAGCAGCTCCCCGAAATTGATCAAAGAGATCATCAATCCTCGGCAAAGGATACCGATTCTTGACAGTCAACTTGTTCAGCTGACGGTAATCAATGCACATCCTCATAGTGCCATCCTTCTTCTTCACAAACAAAACCGGTGCTCCCCAAGGTGACACACTCGGCCGGATGAAACCACGATCAAGCAGCTCTTGCAACTGCGTCTTCAGCTCCTTCAGCTCCTTAGGTGCCATTCTATAGGGAGTAATGGACACAGGAGTTGTATTCTCATACAGCTCAATTCCAAACTCCACCTCGCGATTAGGAGGTAACCCAGGCAAGTCCTCAGGAAAAACACCAGGAAACTCCCTCACAACTCGGATATCTTGCACCCTCAGCTCCTTAGAGCTAGGATTCATCACAAATGCTAGGTAAGCTTCACAACCTTGCCTCAGCATCCTGCTCGCCTCCAAGGTAGATACCACATTGGCAAGGAACTTCACATTCTCGCCAACCACAACAACTTCATAATCATCCGCAAGCTTAAGCGAAACTCGCTTGTTTTCACAATCCACAACAGCACGATGCTCAGCAAGCCAATCCATACCAAGGATCACATCCAAACCATATAAGGGCAACTCCATAAGATCAACATGAAAAACATGTTCTTGAACAACCAAAGGACACCTTCTATAAAGCTTTCGAGTCACAATAGTCTCACCAAAAGAACTAGTGACGCGAACACCAACATCCAAAGACTCAACAGGCAAATCAAGCAATTCAGCATGCTCACGCAAAATTGTGATCACTCAAACAACATACTCAAAGTCACACGGCCTAGACGGTTGACCCGAATTAAGAAAGTCACACGGGGAAAACCAAAGTCAACCCGAAAGTCAACCTTGATTAACGACCCTTTTTTTTAACTTGTCTAGATGCACATTAGCCCTAATTGTGATCACTCAAACAACATACTCAAAGATCACAAACATCAGAGATCAAACAGGGACCCAATTGAACAAATTACAACTTTAGGGACCAAAATGTAAATTCTGATAAATATGAGGACTTAACCCAAATTTAAGTTACCAACTTGCAATTAGTCAGGGTTCATGCTTCACTGCCAAATTTCAGCTCAAAAGGACTTCCCAAACTCATACAATTGCACAAACAAGATTCAGGACCAAAATGCAAACAATACAAAACATTTAACTGCCAATGTCAGCCCCCAACGGTCACCCGTTCCGAAACAGACAGAACCCGTTTCGAAATGCGGGCCGTTCCGCAACGCGTACCGAAACACGGGCTGGCAGTAGCCTTTCCGTTTCGGAACGGTCTCTCCCGTTTCGGACGCCTGGGCTTGTTTAAGGCACCTGTTCCGAAACGGGTGGAACTGTTCCGAAACACCCTGCACAGATTTCCCCGAAATGCTTACTTAAACATGCAACTAAACATCCAATCATGCTCCAAATGCCACCAAACTTTACCAACATGTAATTCAACATAGATGAGACATACTTGCATCATCAATTCATCAAAATAACAACATACATGAAAAGCCCCAAATCTATAGGCATGCTTCCTACACAAGCTAACCGTTCAAGCATAAACTTCCAATTCAAGCATATAATGGCCAAACACAAAAACCAGCATTCTCAACATCATTCAACATACTTAGGGAGTTCCAAACGTCTCCCAAAACATACACATTGGTCCCCCATTGCCAAATTACCAAAAGCTAAATGAACTTAGGAAAACCTTCCATACTTTGAGCTTTATCACCACTTGATTGCTTGCCTTCCTTGCTGCCCTCAAAGTACTTTAATGTTCTGCATTATTGATTTAAGAAAACGAAAGAAAGCGTAAGCAAAAGCTTTGTGAGTAATGCTCATAAAACCATTCAATAATGCATTTATAAAACATTTATAAATCATGCTTCAAATCATCAATTGCACATGCTCAAAAGCATACTTAAAACAAGCATCTCATGCTTCATGTCATACATGTCATATTGGCCACAAGTGATAAGTTCCATTTCTTTAAAAACAAGTTCATCAACTTTCACCCCAAGGACTTTTAAACACCTTGGCCCCAAGGACTTTTAAACACCTTGGCCATGGACTTTTAAACACCATGAAAGAGGACCACACAAGGACTTTTAACCACCTTTGTGTCCACATCAAGTTTCACCCCAAGGACTTTTAAACACCTTGGCCCCAAGGACTTTTAAACACCTTGGCCCCATGGACTTTTAAACACCATGGCCCAATGGACTTTTAAACACCATGGAAAGGATCACACAAGGACTTTTAACCACCTTTGTGTCCGTAGCAAGAATCATCCAAGGACTTTTAACCACCTAGATGTTCTTAAGTAAACAAGGCTCACTCAAGGACTTTTAACCACCTTAGTGACCTTAACCTTTTCAAAACATCACTTGCCAATATACATCATAATCATCTATTTATCCACTGTTTTAAAGCATTAAACCAAGCCATATTCATCATGCATTTAAAAGCATCAAACCACATTTTATCAATGTACAAAAACAAGGAACTCTTACCTTGAGCTTCCTTCAACATATGGCTTACAACAACAGCAAATACCATGCTAAATCATGCTTTCAAAACAGTATTTAAAACATGCAATAAACCACATTGCATCGCAACAAAATCATGGCCACCACTAGAGAGTATTTCCGAAAACTTACACTTGAGCTTAGCAAAGTTGTTTAGACTTAAACTAAGCTCCCAAGACATTGGTTTCAAAGCCGAAAACCCAATTTCACTCACCGATTCCACTTTGCCTCAAGCCAAAACACCAATTCAAGCTTTCGGATCACAACTCTTGGATCCAAAGATGCCTCCCCTGTTTTAACACATCAAAGCAGAGGATTAATGCATCATCATGCATTAATAGCTTCAATGAAAGCACCTAAACTCGCTGCTCTCATCCACACTCCATTTTCGGCCACCAAACACAACCAAAAATGCATCAAAACCACTTCTCAACAAAGCCCAGCCATAAACCAGCAAAACCACACATCCTATAACACCATATAACATCTAAAAAGAACCTATTAACATCCTTATACCTCCAGCAACACCAGATCCACAAGATCACCTCACAAACCAACAAGAATCACAAGCTAAACTTAGGAAACTCAACCTATCCGGGATTGCATTGATCAAAACTCAATTCCTTATCAATTTAATGTTCATTTAACATCAAAAACACATCTCAAAACACAGATTTATCAGATCAAACGAAAATCATCAAAAATCACCAAATCTTGCATTATAAGCCAAGATCCAATTCATAACTTAAAAGCCTTTAATAAAACATCAATTAAGGATTGAAAACTTAGGAATTTCAGTAAAGAACTGATAGTTTAGAGGAGAAGGACGTTCTTACCTCCAAACTTGAGTTTCTCCTCTTTTTGGGATCAAAAACCTTGATGAATCAAGTAGCAAATGATGAGGTTTTGTAGATATGATGATTAGGAATCAAAAGAGAGTTGAAAGGAGAGATTTAGGTGAGAAAATCAGAAACAATTCTCTGGAAAGAAAGTGTTTGGGTTGAGAGAAAATGAGAGAAAAGAAAATTGGAAAGTTAGTTATCAAAATGGCCAAAATGGCTTTCCCTCCTCTTTTGATATGTTTTAAAATCAGAATAAATCCCAAAATATCTTAGAAAAATCTGGAGAAACTTCTTTTGGAATAATAGCTCCTTAAAGATTCAAAGTTTCAACCCTTTCTAAAACAGTCACCAAACTTTCGAAAATTACATTTTGGTCACTAACCAAAATGTCACCCTTCCAAAACCCATTTTCCAAAATTGATTTCACAGTTCACCTATATATATTAAAAGATGATTTTAGAACATTTTTCCATATTTTTAATGCAACCCGAACTAGGCTTTCCTAATTTCACCTCTTTAGATTCGAACAGCACTTTGACCAAACCGGTCAACGCCCAAAACTCCTAAGCCCAAAACCGGGGCGTTACATGGTTTGTGTTTAAAGCTTGCTCTAATACATGCCTTGTTATGCTTGTAATGATTTATCGAATGTTTATCATATGCTTAGAATTTCATGTTTATATGTTAGTGTAGTTACCATAAGTGTGTCCATATGATTTGGTGATGATTTGTTGAAGTTTCACACAAATCTAGGGTTGTGTTTGAGGCACTTCTGGTATGCATATCGATACTCGGGCTTGCGTATCAATACACATAAGCCAAACTTGTGCAATTTTGTACAGGGGTACCGGTACAGATAGAAGGTGTTTCGATACGGGTAGGCCAAGTTTGAAGGGCGTATCGATACGCGAGAGAGCGTATCGATACCCTTTCTACGAGTTTGGTCACTGCCTCCATGCGTATCGATACGGCTCCTAGGCGTACCGATACGCGACCGTTAATTTCAGTTAGTGGCATGTTTTAAAGCTTGAAAATGCTGCATTTTAGTCCCTGAACTTCATCTTTGCAATTGGATGAGAATGGGAGGTCTAATTGTGATGAAAATTGACAGAGAAGCATCAAATGTGACTAATTGAATAGAGGTAACTTTAAAAACAGCGAAGTCATTGTATTTCACAGAAATTACATTTTGGTCCCTAAATATCCAATTTGAAAAATTAAACCCCTAAACATTTTCCGATCGCTGTGTCATTTCTTCCTATGCTCTTTGGTGATCAATTAGGCTTTAATTTTCATCTAGTGAAGATAAAAAGGAAAAAAGGGTCGTCAATTGGAGTCAACTTTAACAAGTTGGCTACGATTTTCCCCGTGTAATCACCTCGGTTTGGGTCAAACGTCTAGACCGGATTAAATGGGGTTACAATCATTGCTACTGATTTCTGAGGTTCATTGGGACGCCTTGTTGAAAGTGTTAAACAAGACATTTATGTGAAAGCAGATAACGAGTGAATAGATGGACATGTTGGTCAATAACATTGTAGTTAATAATTTTATATCATTCAGTGATGAAGAAATACATGTGGAGGGAAGAGGATCATACAAACCTCTCCTTATTTCTTTAAGATGCAAAGGATATATGCTACTAGGAGTTCCCATTAATAATGGATCAGCTTTGAATGTTCTCCATTTGGCAACATTGAAAAAGTTACCTATTGATGTTTCTCAATAGAGCTTATCAAAATACAGTACGGGCCTTCGACAAAACCCAAAGCGATGTGTTAGGAAAGATTGAGGTTCCCATATAGATTGGCCCATCAACATTTGAGGTAGACTTCGTGGTCATAGATATAAACCCTAGTTATAGTTGTTTCCTTGGGCGCTCGTGGATTCACACAACATGTGCAATACCTTCTACTCTTCACCAAATGTTGAAGTTTGTTATTGATGGAAAATTAATCACGGTTGGTGCGTAGAGGAAATCATTGCATCGGTAATCACTGATACACCGTACATTAAAGTAGATGAGGGGGCACTTGAGTTTTATTTCATAACGTTGGAGCTAGTCAATGCAACCTTTGTGACTGAAGGGAGCAAAGTTCCAGAACTAGAGTTGTCAAGTTGTGCAAAGATGCAAGTGAAGCAAACACTTGGAAATGGAGCCAAGGTTGGATTGGGATTTAGAAGGAACCATTAGGGAAAGATTTACCCAGTGGAGATCCCAATAAAGAAAGATCGGTTCGGTTTGGGCTTTAAGGTTACCAAATGGCAAAAGAAAGCAAAGTACAGAAAACAACAAGAAATAAGGGAGGCGAAGCTGAGTGGAGGAGAAGTCGAGTGGGAGCCAATGACGTATCCATCCTTAAGTCACAGTTTTAGGGCTGTAGGACTCCTAGACCCAAATGCCCGCTTTGATGAGGAGGAGAAAGGAAATGATGAATTATGCGAGGCTTTTTAGAATTTTATCATTAATGTCATTACAGAAGAGGAAGGAATGGAAAACAAATATTTGTCCAAGATTTACCCCAGTGCTGAGTTGAAGAACTGGACCACTGAAGTAGTTCTTGAAGTTTTTAAGACTGCCTCTGAGGAGTTCTTGAAGCCAACTCTTTTACCCTTAGACTCTGGGGTAATTAGAGATCTTATGTTAAAAGGGTCTATATCAAAATCATGATTCTGATTTCAATAAAGGATGCATATTATCCCAATAATATTGTGTGGCAAACTTTCTTTCGCAACGCTAAACCCAAAAAGAAAGAGATCATAAAAACCAAAAAAAGCAAACCTTAAAAAACAAAACAAATCATATCATTTCATCCAATGTTTTATTCTTGGTATATATTTTTGTCTCTTTTATTTGCAGGTTTTTAGATATCAATGGTGCAAACAACTCTGAGTCGGACTCAGAGGTTAATTTAGAGTTACCACTATGTTTAGAGGAAGTTGAGAGTATTGATGGTGAGGAAGAGTATGACTTGCCCGACGACCTTCTTAGAATGGTAGAGGGAGAGAAAAAGCAAATTCTTCCCCACAAAGAAGAGTTAGAAGTTTTGAATCTTGAAACTGAAGAAGAGAAGCGTGAAGTGAAGATTGGTACCACCATCTTAGTTAAGACGCGACAATGTTTGATAGAACTTTTACAATAATTTAAAGATATTATTGCCTGGTCATATCAGGATATGACTGGCCTTGATACAAATATTGCTACGCATAGGCTTCCTATAAGGGAAGAATGGGAGCCGGTAAAGCAAAAGCTCAAAAGAATGAAGACTAATACACTTCTAAAAATCAGGGATGAATTTAAGAAGCAGTACAATGTAGGATTTCTCGAGGTGTCTAAATATCAAGAATGGGTGGCAAACATTGTTCTAGTGCCTAAGAAGGATGGAAAAGTAAGGATGTGTGTCGACTACAGAGATCATAATAGGGCAAGCCCCAAAGACAACTTTCCCCTCCCACATATCGACACCTTGAAGAAAATACAGCTGGTCACTCCCTTTTCTCATTCATGAATGGATTTTCTGGATATAATCAAATAAAGATATGCCCAGAAGATATGAAAAGAAATACTTTTGTAACACTCTGGGGAACCTTTTTCTATAAAGTAATGCCTTTTGGATTGTAAAACGTAGGGGCAACTCATCATAGAGCTATGGTTACTCTTTTCCATGATATGATGCATAAGGAAATAGAAGTTTATGTGGATGATATGATTGCCAAGTCCAGAACTGAGGAGGAGCGTCTAACAAACTTGAGTAAGCTTTTTCAAAGATTGAGAAAATTTTAGTTAAAGCTTAATCCTACGACATGATTGATATAACAATAAGATTCGTTAAAGTTTATGATGGAAGCTCCAACCTTATCAAGAAGAATAGCACGATGGCAGATATTGCTCTCAAAATATGATATTCAGTATGTGAATCAAAAAGCAGTAAAAGGAAGCGCCATAGTATATTTGATTGCAAGTCCTGCACAATATGATTATGAGGCATTAGATTTCAGTTTCCCCGATGAGGATTTGATATGTTTTACAAAAAACAAATAGTCACCAACAGAATCTTGGGTCATTCATTTTGACAGTGTTGTAAATGCTCTAGGACGAGGTATTGGGGTAGTTTTGGCCTCACCAGAAGGAGATCATTTTCCTTTCACTTTCCGTTTGAAATTCCTCTGCACTAATAATATGGCAGAAAACGAGGCATGCCTATTGGGCCTAAGGGAAGCCATTGATAGAAAAATTCGGAATTTGAAAGTCTATGGGGATTCAGAGTTGATCATCTACAAAATACGTGGCTAATGGGAAAAAAAAGATGCAAAATTAATATAGTATTACAAGTTGGTCCTTGAATTAACTAAAGAATTCGATGTGATCACTTTTAGGCATCTCCCAATAGAAGTTAATGAGATGGTTGATGCGTTAGCTACTTTGGCTGCCATGTTTAAAGCAAGCGAGGGTTCTGAGATGATGCCAATTAAGTTGCAAATGATGGAGTCCCCGGCTTATTGTTATAACGCATAAGAAGAGGCAGATAGCTTGTTGTGGTACCACGATATCTTGCAATACATAAAGCTTCAGCGATACCCAACACATGCTTCAGAAAATGAAAAAAAAGATGATTAGGAAAGTGGCATCAGGATATATTCTTGATGGAGTAATCATTTACAAATGAAGTTGGTATCAGTTGCTATTAAGATGTGTGGAAGCAAACGAAGCGCAATTAATTTTGGAAGAGGTTCATGATGGAGTTTGCAGAATTAACCCTAGTGGTTTCACTATGGAAAGAAGAATTATGCATTTCAGATATTACTGGTCAACGATGGAAGGGGATTGCATTAATTATTCCCGTAAATGTCACAAGTGTCAGGTTTATGCCAACAATGTTCATGCGCCTCCTCAGTCTCTTCATGTCATGTGATCTCCATGGCCATTCTCTGTGTAGGACATAGATTTCATTGGGAAGATTCATCCGAAGGCGTCAAATGGTCATCGCTTTATTCTGATAACCATCAATTACTTCACAAAATGGGTGGAAACGGCCTCGTATGCAAATGTTACTAGGTCAACTATTTGCAATTTCTTAAAGAATGAGATCATTTGTCGATATGGTCTACCGGAAAGCATAATCACCGATAATGCCTCTAACTTGAACAACTGAATAATTGATGGAGTCTGTGAGCAGTTTAACATTAAGCACCGCAACTTAGTAGTATATCGCCCGAAGATTAACGGAGCAGTATAGGCGGCCAATAAAAGTATCAAGAAGATAGTTGCAAAGATGACCGACACTTATAAAGATTGGCATGAAAAGTTACCGTTTGCTTTGTATGCGTATCGAACAGCGATACGAACATCTACTGAGGTTGAGATACCATCGTTGCGTGTCTTGATGGAGGCCAAGTTAGACGAAGCTGAATGAGTTTAGGCGAGGTATGACCAATTGAATTTAATTGAGGAAAATAGGCTGAAAGTTGTATGTCATGGTCAAATGTACCAAAGGAGAATAATAATAGCCTATGAGAAGAAGGTTCACCCTATAGAGTTCCAAGAAGGCGATCTGGTGTTAAAGAAGAATTTGCGAATTGAAAGTGATCCCCGAGGAAAATGGGCGCCTAATTGGGAAGGACAATACATTGTGACAAAGGATCTTTCAGGTGGAGCATTGATCTTAGTTGAGATGGATAGAGATGATTATCAAAACCCGATGAACTTTGATACTGTTAAGAAGTATTATGTTTAAAAAAAAAAGAATAAGAATAAAGGAAAAAAGGAAAAGGAAAAAAAGAAGAAAAAAAGAAAATGAGGGTTCAAAATGAAACGAAACATCATGGTTTTGGGCGTAGATGTTTTAGATTTTGAATTGGGCCGGTCGGGAACAGTTCGAACCCTTGAGGTCGATTTAGGGAATACCTAGTTCGAAATGTTTTAATAATACGATTATGGTGAAAACAATTTTACAAAATGAGATTTGGAAATATTACATTTTGGTATAGTGACCAAAATGCAGTTTTTTCAAAAGTTGACTAGTGACTGTTTTGTAAAGGATTGGAACTTTTAATATTTAAGGAGCTAATTTCACCATTTGTTTTCAATAGATTTCTTTTTAATTTGGGAGATTTTAATAATGATTTAATTAAAGAACTAAAAAATAATTAAAAAGGCAAATTAAAGTTGGCTTTTCATAACTAATTTCACGATAGTTTTCTCTTTTCATTTTCTCTTAACTTCCAATTATCCAAACACTTTTCTCTCATCAATTTTCAATTTTGTTTGTTGAGATTTTATCTTCCAAAATATTTCCTATCTTTGTTTCATCAAACTCTTTTGATTTTTGCTTTGGATTTCAAGAAAACTTGCCCAAATTGAAGAGCGACCAACCATTAGAGGTAAGCTTCGTCCTTCTCCTCTAATGATCAGTTCTTTACTGAAATTCCCAAGTTATCAATCCTTTTTTTATGGTTTTGAGTTGTTTTAATGTTATAAACATGAAATAATTGTTAAATTCAAGATTCTTGATGAGATCTTGGTGATTGTCGTATTTCTATGTTAAGCTCTGTTTTGAGGTTGATTTCTAACATGTTTTGGATGATATTTGATGTTGAGGTTGAGGTCAAAGGGAAACATTGTTACAATTGACTGACTTTGAGGGCAAAATTACAAAGAAAAAAAAGTAGGGGCAACATTTCTGATTTCGAATTACTATAGGGGGAAATTTGACCCTTTAGCCTTTTAACAAATAAATTCCGAATAAGTTTGGGTTCCTAAGTTTGAAATGCTACATTTGTGGTTTTTGAGGTGTTTTTGGTGATCTGCTATTGCTGGAGGTATAAGGTTGTGTTTATGGTGATCTTTGATTTTGATTGAAGATTAGAAAATGTTAGATTTGATAGATCTTGGCTGGGCTTTGATTTGAGAAAGTTTGGAGGTGAGGTCGGTTATTTTGGATAGCTGAAATGCTAGTTTTGAGTAGAGCAGCTAGTTAGAATGAGTGGTTGGTGATTTTAATGCATGATGATGCATCAATCCTCTGCTCTTATGTGTAATTAATAGGGGAGACATCTTCGGACGCGTTTGGTGTTGATCTGGAAGTGTCGGAAGCCTAGAATACGTTTTGGCAAGCAAGCGAAACGTTATCGGTGAGTGCAAATAGTTTTAGATGTCCTTGAGGGACAAGGAAACAAGGTTTGGGGATTTAGGATTGGTTTGAAACATCATCCTAAGTCCGGAAGTAAGTATGTTTAGATTTTCTCCGAAATGCTTTTGACATGCTCTTGATTTGAGATAGACAAATTCCTATTGTTTTATGCATGATTTATGACATGAAATGATGTTTCATATTGATCCCATGAGATAGATTGGCATTGTGAAGAGTTTTGAAATTTTGACTAAATGCTATGCATGAGTTGTGGTTTTGAAATGGGATGAGATTGATTTTAGAAATGTTGCATCAAAACAGTAGGTGAGATGATGATTTTAATGTAATATATTGGCATAAATGATGAGAAGATTACCAGATATAATTGGTCGACCAATAGGATGTAAAGTGCACTATAAACTAAAAATTCATACGTGCTCTTTGGAGTCGGGCAATGAGGGTAGTGCCATCCCGATCCAAAGTGAGAATCCGATGATGAGAGATACCATCAGGGTAGGTATTGGTGAAACACCCAAGCTTTGTGGCGAAGAGAGATACCGCCATGAGAGTCTGGTGATGTGAGATTCCACTGGGGTAGGACTTGGCTCTATGTCAAGCTAATCGGCACAGCCAAGTAAAGATAAAAAATGAAATGCCAATATATGTGAATGTATTTGTTTCACATCTACCAATGTCGAAATGATTTTTATGCTTTGAGAAATGCATTTGAGATTTTGAGATTTATGAGATGCTTTTGAATATCAAGCATGTGTGTAGCTTTGCAATGAGATTTGCATTTGTTGACTGCATGAGAAAGATGGATAGATGGTACATGTGATTTTCAAATGGAGATTTGCTTTGAAATGATTTTCAAGCATGAGATAGAAAGAGCATGGTTTTAGAAATGGTTTTCAAGATGGAGTTTTAATGCTTGCATTGTTGTGTTGGTGTTTTTAGAGCATGCCTCACTAAGCTGTCGTGCTTACGCTCTCTTTTACCAATAATGCAGATAATTGAGACATTTTGGGAAGCGAGGAGGCTTTAGAGGATCCAAGGAATAGTTAAGCTCAAGTATGGTGATGTTTTACATTTACTTTAGTAATGATTTATGGCAATGGGATTTAACGGTTTGTTTTGGGAGATGTGTTTTTGGACTCCCTGTTGATGATGCAAGCGTTATATGGTTTGTTTGGGTTGTAAAAGGCCCTTCTATTGGTTTTGTTGCTTATTCTTTTTGTTTTGTTTCTTTATGGTTTGTGGTCTAATCATGCTTCATCATATGCCTTGCTATGTTTGAGTTAATCAACTAAATGTTACCATGTGCATGGAATTGAATGTTTATATGATTGAGTAGATGCCTTAAGCATGTCTTTATGATTTGAGGGTGATTTGTTGAAACATGATTCGGTTTTGGAGTTGTTTTTGGGACAGTTCTGGCATGCGTATTGATAATCGGGCGTGTGTATCGATACGCATAAGCCAAATTTGTGCTTTTCTGCACAGCAGTTTCGGTACGGTTGGGGAGTGTTTCGATACCGGCTTGAAGGGCGTATCGATACGCAGGGAAGCATATCGATACACTTTCTACAACTTTGTTCACTACCTTCCTGCGTATCGATACAGTCCCTAGGCGTATCGATATGTGACCGTTAATTCTGTTAATGACATCTTTTTAAATTTGAAATTGTTGAATTTTAGTCCCTGATTTTCATGTATGCAATTGGATGTGATTGGTTAATCAAATTGTGATGGAAATTTACAGAGAAGCATGAAACATGATTAATTGAGTAATGATAACTTTAAAATCAGAGAAGTCCTTGTAATTTGCAGAAATTACATTTTGGTCCCTAAATGTCTAGTTTGTGCAATTAAACCCCTAAATGAAATCTGATCGTTGTGTCGTTTCTTCCTATACTCTTTGGTGATCACATATGACTTAAGTTGCATTTAGAAAAGATAAAAGAAAAAAAAGGGTCATCAATCGGAGTCGACTTTAACGCGTTGGCTTCGGTTATTGTTGAGTGTGTAAAAGTTCTATTATTTACACCTTTTTTAACCCATATTTCTGCTGCATTCAAGCATCATTGCATTGCATTTAGGTTAGTTTTCAGTAAAACATCACAAATAGATTAAAAGCACGGATTCTACTAAAAGATGGCTATTTTTGCAGGTATCTGCCATAGTAGACGTTGAAGGCAGGCGCAGGGCAGAGAAGCAGGAGAGCTGAACTGGACAAGCAGACGAAGAAGACGAAGCTGCCATGGACCTGTCGTGACAACATGGTGACAGCAGACTTATGAAGAGGAAAAGCAAAGTGGACCTCGATAGATAGAGAAAAATCTGCTCGTTTGTCGTGTGAAAGCCACATATTTTTCCAAGCCCCAGATCAAAAGATATGTCAAGCCAAAGCTCAAGGAGAGGAAATTCCTAGAAACAAGGATGCGGCTGGAAAGTATGAGTCTTTAGAGATTTAGTCTTTATTAGAATCTTATTTTTAATTAAAGTTGTAATCCTTGTTACCTTCGAAGACTTGAGCCCAAAGCTTATATAAGGGCATAGATTTAACCTAGGAGACACAACCGATTACCCCATAACCGAAACCAAAAACCCCTGTCGTCCACCCGTCACCGACATGTTCTAAATTCCCCCTAAGGCTACGGGTTGTTTTGTAAAGTAGTTGCAAGGGTTGCTTTGTTTTAGGATTTTTCAGTTCAATAAAATAAACTTCAAGTTCTCTTATTTTGGTTTTAACATCTTGCGAGAGCATCGGGAGAGCATTGTGAGGTTATCTATTTACTTAGCATCGGGAGAGTTAAGTATACGAAAGAAATAAGAGCGCGTTCTCTAGTTTATAGTTGAACCATCTTGTGCCTAGGGATAGGGCGAGGTTAAGTGGCTAAGGAAGAATTCATACACATCGGTGTTCATCCTTCGATTCACGCCGGGAGGTATCATCAAAGACGTGATCATCGACAGACTTGGACCTAGGGATAGGCCAAGGCAGATCTGGGATTCTTGCCAAGCTTGAAGTACGGAGTTGGTGTGTCTGCTGCCGCAACAGCTAACGGACAACCGCCACGACAGGTGCTGTCGACGATGGAGCGACGACAGAACTAGAGATCCTAAGCAATCTAATACCTGCACTACCGAGCAATTCAATACCAGCCCATTCTCTCTATCTTGATATTCCAAATATTTTATTTACGTTTTTACTTTATTATTTTCGTGACAATCTTCTAAACTATTTCCTTTACTTCGTGCAGTAAAGTAAGGTGAAGTCATTAGCCCAATCCCTGTGGAGACGATATCCGATACTTAGTATCACTTTACTACTTGCGTCGTGTACACTTGCACTACAATTGCGATAGACTCTTTTACACGCAACAAGTTTTTGGCGCCGTTGTCGGGGATTGGCAACATAACTACACCTTTCTTTTCTTGCACTTTTTGTTTTTATTTTCGTTTTTGTTTTTATTTTTCGTTTCTTTAATTTTTCTTTTGTTCTTTCAACTCTCGCTTTTCACGAGGTTTTCTTGTTTATGGGCAGAACGAAAAGAGGCGCAGATCCTGAGTATAAATTAGATCCAGAGATCGAACGTTCCTTCAATCTCAAGAAACAACTTCGCCATCTTTTAGACCGGAACGAGTACCTTGAGGAACAGCTAGAGCAGATGGCCCGTAACCAGCCCGCTGGTGGAGAAATACCGCCTGTCGGCGACCCGCCTGGGGCAGATGGACGACGGTCATGTCGAGACTACATGCTGAACGATCATGTAGAACTGGAGACCACGCTGCCGGATATTGATGTTGATAACTTCGAACTTAAACCTGTCATGTTTAGTATGATCAACAATGCCGGGCAGTTTAGTGGTGTTGTGATAGACGATCCTAGAGAGCATCTCAAAAGGTTCCAGGAGATCTGTGGTTCGTTTAGACTGCCAGGAGTTAGTCCGGAGATACTGAGGCTTCGGTTATTTCCCCATTCATTGAGGGACAGAGCTAAAACTTGGTGGAATAAACTTACACAGGGTTCCATTATAACTTGGGCAGATCTAACTCGTGAATTTTTATCTTGTTTTAATCCTTCGCATTTATCTGAGCGATTACGTAATGAAATTGCTACTTTTCAACAGGAAGATGACGAGCCGATGCATGAGGCCTGGGAAAGATTTACTACTCTTCTTCGGAACTGCCCAATGCATGGATTCCCTGTCTGGAATCAGGTAACTAAGTTCTATAATGCTGCTAACTTACAAACTCGCATTCGGATTGATTCTGCAGCGAATGGACTATTATTGGATAAAGATCCGGACGAGGCATTGCAAGTTCTAAAAAATCTAGCTAAGAATGAGGAGCAGTTTTCGACAGCTAGAAGAGGGGGTAAACGAGTACTTGCTGTCAAGGACTATGAAGCCGACATCACTATGAAATCACAGGTAGCATTCCTTACTAAAGCAATGAAACGATTATTGAATGAGGATGAATTACAAGGATTTGCTGTCGAGGAAGTCTGTACTATCTGTGAGGGAAATCATAGTAGGGATGAGTGCCCTATAAATGTAGAAGAGGGAAAATATGTTGGAAATTACAAGACGAACTACAATTCCAACAACTACAACCCTAATTGGAGGAAGGATCCCAAATTTCCCTGGAGTAACCCTAACAATGCTCTGAATCCGCAAGCATATAATCAGAATCAGGGGGGTCCTAGATTGTTGACGCGACAGCAACTGCCGCCGCAGAACCTGCCGCAGCACCTGCCGCCGCAGCAGCAACAACAGCCACCACCTGCCATGAGTAGTATATTGGAGCAGACTCTGGCCACCTTTATGTCTCAAACTGGTACGTATATGGAAAATATGAATCAGTTTGTCAGGAAAACGGAAACCTTTATGGATAAAACCGAGATGAGGATGACAAACCATGAAGCTACATTGAAGTCTCTGGAGACACAAATGGGTCAGGTGTCACAACATATTAAGCCGAGGCAGAATGGAGGTTTCCCTAGCAATACTGAAAATGCTAGACCGCCCCCACATGAGCAATGTAAGGCGATTACTACTAGGAGTAGGAAGAAGTTACCAGGGCCGGAAAAAGCTGAAACAGAAAAAGAACCTGCCTTGGATAAACCTGCCGAGGAAGCTGCCCCGACAGGTGATAAACAGACTGCTGCTGATGAGCCTGTCACGACAGCAGAAGCGACAGAGGAGAAAAAAGATGATTATCGTCCTCAGATTCGCATACAGTGGGAAGGACGTATTGCTGATTATCGTCCCCCACCACCTTTTCCTCAACGGATACAGCAAGCTAAGCATGAATCTCAACTTAAAAAGATTTATGATATTTTTAAACAGGTTCATATTAATATTCCGTTGTTAGATGCTGTTAGGGAGATGCCCGGTTATGCTAAATTTCTCAAGGATGTTATGTCGAAAAAATCTAAACTTGGGGAATTTGAAACGGTAAGGATGCAAGAAGGTTGCATGAGTATTCTTCATCGGCAGCCACCCCAGAAAAAGAAGGATCCGGGGAGCTTCATCATACCTTGCGTAATCGACGACAAATTTGTGGGTAAGGCACTTTGTGATCTTGGTGCCAGTGTTAATCTAATGCCCAAATCTGTTTTTCAGAAATTAGGTATTGGCAAGGCGCGGCCCACGACAGTTACCCTACAGCTAGCTGACCACTCTTACGTTCACCCCGAGGGAAAAATTGAAGATATTCTGGTAAGAGTGGATAAGCTTATTTTTCCTGCTGACTTTCTTATTTTAGATTGTGAGGCAGATGAAAACGCACCAGTCATCCTTGGGCGACCCTTCTTAGCCACGGGAAGATCATTGATTGATGTGGAGAAAGGAGAACTCACCATGCACGTGAACGATCAAGAAATTAAGTTGAATGTTCTCCAAGCAATGAAACATGTTGATGTGGACGAGGAATGCAAGGCCATCATTGAGGTGACCTTTGATTACCCCTGCATCAAGTCGGGCTGCCTAACATAAAATTTGGACACTGCTGTGACAGCCACTTACATGCCTGTCACGACAGTGACGACGACAGCAATAACGACAGCACCGACGACAGCGACTCCTCTAAATCTGATACATCTGATACTGAAGGTCAGGAGGAGGTAAACTGGTTAGACCATCGTCCAAGTAAGTTATTCGAACCTTTGAATTATACTTCGGATAACCATTTAATCCAGGTCAGCTTAAATTTGCTTATCTTGGTTGCAATGATACACTGCACGTAATCATCTCTACTAAGCTGTCGCAGGAACAGGAACGACAGCTGATCGATATGCTAAGGCAGCACAAAAAGGCGATTGGATGGACGATAGCAGACATTCAGGGCATTAGTCCGGCAATATGCATGCACAAAATCCTCCTAGAGGAAGATCATAAGCCGACCATTAATGCCCAAAGGCGGTTAAACCTTGCGATGAAGGAGGTAGTCCGTACAGAGATAATTAAATGGTTAGATGCTGGTATTATTTACGCCATCTCCGACAGCAAATGGGTAAGCCCGGTGCAATGTGTTCCCAAGAAAGGAGGCATGACCGTGATAACCAACGAGAACAATGAGTTAATCCCAACCAGGACTGTGACCGGTTGGAGGGTTTGTATGGACTATCGGAAGCTTAACAAAGCTACCCGAAAGGACCACTTTCCTTTACCCTTTACTGATCAAATGCTTGATAGATTAGCGGGTAAACCTTACTATTGTTTTCTTGATGGTTACTCAGGTTATAACCAAATTGCTATTGCACCAGAGGATCAAGAGAAGACAACTTTCACATGCCCCCACGGAACATACGCATTTAGGAGGATGTCGTTCGGCCTCTGTAACGCACCTGCCACCTTCCAAAGGTGTATGATGGCCATATTCTCCGACATGGTAGATGACTTCTTAGAAATTTTCATGGATGATTTTTCCGTCTTTGGAGACGATTTTGAGAACTGCCTCGGCAATCTTCAAAGGGTTCTTGAAAGATGTGAAAAAGCTAATCTTGTTCTAAATTGGGAAAAATGCCACTTCATGGTGGACGAAGGGATAGTCCTTGGCCATAAGATTAGCTGCCGTGGAATAGAAGTCGACAGGGCCAAAATAGAAGTCATAGAGAAGCTGGCGCCACCAACCACAGTCAAGGGCATTAGAAGTTTTTTAGGGCATGCGGGTTTTTATCGGAGATTCATCGCAAATTTCTCGAAAATCACGAAGCCCCTATGCCATCTCTTAGAACAGAAACGACCCTTTGACTTTAATGAAGAATGTACTGAAGCATTCAAGGTTTTGAAGGAAAAGCTAGTGACAGCCCCCATAGTACAGCCGCCAGACTGGACACAGCCATTTGAGATCATGTGTGATGCTAGTGACTATGCTGTCGGGGCAGCACTTGGGCAACGCCGAGATAAGTTGTTTCACGTCATATACTATGCCAGCAAGACGTTAAATGACGCCCAAGTGAACTACACCACCACAGAAAAGGAGCTGTTAGATGTGGTGTTCTCCATCGGCAAGTTTCGTTCTTACATACTTGGAACGAAAGTAATAATACACACCGACCATTCTGCCCTAAAGTATTTGTTCGCAAAGAAGGATGCAAAGCCTAGGTTGATACGATGGATATTGCTATTACAAGAGTTCGACCTTGAGATCAAGGACAAAAAGGGGACAGAAAATCAGGTGGCAGACCACTTGTCGAGGTTGGAGAAGGGACAGAATCTACCAATCGACGAGACAAACATACTGGAGACCTTCCCAGATGAGCAGCTCTTTGCTGCTGCAATCGCTGTCGCGACAGCCATGGCGGCAGGTAAGTCTTCTAACCTTCCCTGGTATGCTGATTTCGTTAATTTTATAGTTAGCGGAATATTACCTTCTGATCTTAATTATCAAGCCAGGAAGAGGTTCCAAAATGATGTTAAGCATTATTATTGGGACGAACCTCTTCTTTTCAAAATGTGCGCAGATCAGGTTATAAGGAGGTGTGTACCACAAGAAGAGCAAGAAAACATTCTCCATCACTGCCATGTTTCACAATATGGAGGTAACTTAGGGGGCAATAAAACTGCTGCCAAAGTGCTGCAGTCAGGGTTCTACTGGCCGACACTATATAAGGATGCACAGGACTTATAAGAACTGTGACAGGTGCCAGCGGACAGGTAACATCTCGAGGAGAAACGAGATGCCACTGCAGAACATTTTAGAAGTCGAAATCTTCGACGTTTAGGGGATTGATTTTATGGGACCTTTTCCATCTTCGTGTGGAAATCTTTACATCCTCCTAGCACTGGACTATGTCTCCAAGTGGGTAGAAGCAATCGCAACTCAAAAGAATGATGCCAAAACGGTCCAAAGGTTTTTGCACAAAAACATCTTTTTTAGATTTGGCATCCCTAGGGCGATTATCAGTGATGAAGGGAGACATTTCGATAATAGGGTAATTGCTGCCGCTTTGAAGAAATATGGTGTCAAGCACAGGATCGCGACAGCATACCACCCACAGACCAATGGACAGGCTGAGATATCCAATAGGGAAGTAAAGAACATTCTTGAAAAGATGGTTAAACAACCTAGGAAAGATTGGTCTTTACTTCTGAATGATGCATTATGGGCATACAGGACAGCTTTCAAGACTCCATTGGGCATGTCTCCATACAGACTGATTTATGGGAAAACCTATCACTTGCCTGTCGAGATAGAGCACAAGGCATATTGGGCAATCAAGGCAGTGAATATGGACTTGGACAAGGCCGGCCAGAAAAGATTATTAGATCTGAACGAGATTGAAGAATTACGGACAATGGCCTACGACAACGCAGGATCTACAAGGAAAAGACTAAGAAGTGGCACGACAAGAAATTGCTGCCACGACAGTTCTGCCCAGGGCAGCTTGTGTTGTTATTTAATTCTAGACTTAAACTCTTCCCAGGAAAGCTAAAGTCTAGATGGTCTGGCCCGTTCCAAGTGGTTCAAGTTTTTCCCCATGGTGCCATCACAATTCAATCATTAAAAGACGGGCACCAATTCAATGTCAATGGACAGCGCCTCAAGCATTATTAGGGGAATGAAGCCCCAGGAATACAGGAAGTGGTTACTTTAGGAGATGCCCCAAAAGGCATCCCTAATTTAACCTAATTTTTATTTTTATTTATTTTTATTTATTATTATTTATTAGAAAATTAGGTTTATTTTATTCGAATAATGTTTTGTTTTTCTAATTTCAGCTTTTAGGAAATAAAGGAGTCAAGAAGAAAAGGAGAAGGGAGCCAAGCCCACCGCCCATCCATCAGCCCAATAAAGCCCATTTATGGAAACCTGTCGTTTCGGCTGCCGCCGCGGACGGATTTGACAGGCTGTCAACAGACTAACATGGCAGACGCAGAAGCGTGCGGCAGACGCGTAACAGACGCATAAATGCGTGTCAGACGCGTCAGACACGCTAAATCCAATCTGCCGCCCCGTTATTCCCGCCTGCCATTGCAGCATTAAATGGGCAGCTACTCGATCGCTATAAAACCCCATTCTCATTTTCATTTTTTCTCACTTCTTCTTATTCCTCTTTGCTTTCTCCTCTAGTTTTATTTGCTTTGTTCAGATTTCACAACCCTTGCAACCAACATGTCTACTAGACAGACCCGTCGTAGTGCTGCCTCAGCATCCTCCTCAGCAGCAGCAACGCCCTTTGCCAACAAGGAGTTATGGGAAGAGCGTGGGTTCGTTTACATCCGCAAAGCACCCAACATGGGACTCCGGCCCTTCATTGCTAGCCAGAATTTGCTATGGGAGCACTTTGCTGAACAACCGGCAGAGCTAAACGACACCTTGGTCCGGGAGTTCTACGCGGCCATAGACAGCAGAACGGCGACATCCGTCACCGTTAGAGGAGTGCAAGTGCCTTTCACTGCCGACAGCATCAATCACATGTTTGGCCTTTTCTTTGGCCCCGATGATGATGCTCACCAGAAATTTCTCGACACCCTCGATGTTGCCGCTTATGATGATGTCATGGTGGAGTTGACAGAGGAGGGAACATCATGGACAACCAGCAAGAAGAACCCTCACTCCGTCAACAGGGGCAGCTCCTACCGGAAGCAAAATTGTGGAACGATTTCATCAAAAAGCGTATCCTGCCATCTTCCCACCATACGACAGTCAACCGGCAGCGGCTTGTCCTTATTCACTCCATCATGCACGACAGGCCCATCAATGTGGGCAGATATATGAGGGACAGCATCCTGGACTGTGCCTTCCGCTCCGACTCACGCCTCTGCCTGCCGTTCACCATAACTTCCCTCTGCCGATATGCTGCTGTACCCGAGGATCCCTCCGACAAAATAAGGAAAGGCAGAGGTTGGACAGACAATAACATCAACAGCCTCATGGAGCTGATCGTGGCTACACCTGTCTCCTCCTTCAACCTTGCCAGCTCCCCCGCAGAATCATCAGAGGAGCCTGCCCCAGAACCTGCTGCCGCCACCGCTCCGACAGACCAGTCTGCCCTCCTCCTTGCTACGTTACAACGGGTAGAGGAGCGACAAATGGGATTGATGACATTCGTTCGGGACTTCACAAACTCGACGGTAAATTTCATTACCCAAACTTTAAATTTTCCCGATGTTCAATTCCCTACTTTTCCTGCTCATTATTTCTGTATCCCCACTCCTGTCCACACCCCTGTTCACACACCCACCCCACCCGGCTCTCCACATTCCCACTCTACCTCCTCCACCACATCACCTGCCCCGACGGCAGCAGGCAGCCCACCGGTAGACACCTCTCCTAGAGGAACAAAGTGGCCTGCCTCTGATGAAAGCCCTCTGATCCGGAGAAATTTGGAGAGGGAATTTACGTCGGTCAAGAGGATCAAACATGTGGCAGACAAGAAACGGCTGCCCAAGGCTAGCACCACCACCAGCAGCAGTTGGGACAGTGGCAGCAGTTCTGATGTTCAGCTTGTGGAGCAACCTGCCCCTGCACCTGCCCCTGAACCTGCCCAGCCTCCTCCACAGCCCAGACGCCGCCGTCAGATCCGTGTCAGCAGCAGCAGCGAGGACAACGACTGAAAATTTAAGTTTTTATTTTTCCTTTACTGCTGCCTGCCCTTATCTTTTGTGATGTACTTTTCTTTATTTTTTTATCTTTTCATGTCATTTTGCATTGAGGGCAATCCAACCCTTGAGTTTGGGGGTGGCAACCCTCCATCATTAATGGAGTCTTAAGTACATCTTTTTATTATTTGTTGTGTCTTTTATTTATTTTATTTTCTCTTAAAAAAAATCAGAAAAATATAAAACTGTTGGCTTAAAACTGTGAAGTTAACTTACCTGTCATGACGTCTCTGTCGTGGCAGCATCTTTAGGACAGTTTAAGGAAAAGTTTAGAGCCTTTCTATAGTTCTGAAAAACTTAAACACCTTTGTGACTGTTATATTGCTTAGATTTCTTTTAGCTAAACTAGAATAGGAAGCTTAGAACTTGAATAGCCCCTAGAGGTGCCTAACACTGGCTCTAGGAAAGAAGTTTAGCAAAAGAAAATCAAAAACCTAAAAGTGCCCGAAACCGGCTCTAGGAAGCCAACTAGAGGTGCCCAAAACTGGCTCTAGAAAAATTTAGCTTGAAAATAGAAGAAAAAGAAGCATGAAAATGCGTCTTCTAAAAAAATAAACTTTGGCATAAAAGTTCGAGTTAAGAAGTTGAATATTCTAGTGAAACTAAGAGAGTCTTAGCATATAACTGTTCACAAGCATGCACACATTGCACGAGAGCTATAGGGAGATTCTGGACAGATCCTAACCTTTCCGACAGGTTGCTGCCGCCATAGAGAATGAGCGACGGGTAAGGGACAGTTCACTGTTTGAAGGCCAAGACAAAAAATTTCATTTTTCTTTTAGGTTTAAATTGCTTGAGGGCAAGCAAAAACTTGAGTTTGGGGGTGTGTTGAGTGTGTAAAAGTTCTATTATTTACACCCTTTTTAACCCATATTTCTGTTGCATTCAAGCATCATTGCATTGCATTTAGGTTAGTTTTCAGTAAAACATCACAAATAGATTAAAAGCACGGATTCTACTAAAAGATGGCTATTTTTGCAGGTATCTGCCATAGTAGACATTGAAGGCAGGCGCAGAGCAGAGAAGCAGGAGAGCTGAACTGGACAAGCAGACGAAGAAGACGAAGCTGCCATGGACCTGTCGTGACAACATGGTGACAGCAGACTTATGAAGAGGAAAAGCAAAGTGGACCTCGATAGATAGAGAAAAATCTGCTCGTCTGTCGTGTGAAAGCCACATATTTTTCCAAGCCCCGGATCAAAAGATATGTCAAGCCAAAGCTCAAGGAGAGGAAATTCGTAGAAACAAGGATGCGGCTGGAAAGTAGGAGTCTTTAGAGATTTAGTCTTTATTAGAATCTTACTTTTAATTAAAGTTGTAATCCTTGTTACCTTAGAAGACTTGAGCCCAAAGCTTATATAAGGGCATAGATTTAACCTATGAGACACAACCGATTACCCCATAACCGAAACCAAAAACCCCTGTCGTCCACCCGTCACCGACATGTTCTAAATTCCACCTAGGGCTACGGGTTGTTTTGTAAAGTAGTTGCAAGGTTTGCTTTGTTTTAGGATTTTTTAGTTCAATAAAATAAACTTCAAGTTCTCTTTTTTTTGGTTTTAACATCTTGCAAGAGCATCGGGAGAGCATTGTGAGGTTATCTATTTACTTAGCATCGGGAGAGTTAAGTATACGAAAGAAATAAGAGCGCGTTCTCTAGTTTATAGTTGAACCATCTTGTGCCTAGGGATAGGGCGAGGTTAAGTGGCTAAGGTAGAATTCATACACATCGGTGTTCATCCTTCGATTCACGCCGGGAGGTATCATCAAAGACGTGATCATCGACAGACTTGGACCTAGGGATAGGCCAAGGCAGATCTGGGATTCTTGCCAAGCTTGAAGTACGGAGTTGGTGTGTCTGCTGCCGCGGCAGCTAACTGACAGCAGCCGCGACAGGTGCTGTCGACGACGGAGCGACGATAGAACTGGAGATCCTAAGCAATCCAATACCTGCACTACCGAGCAATTCAATACCAGCCCATTCTCTCTATCTTGATATTCCAAATCTTTTATTTACGTTTTTAGTTTATTATTTTCGTGAAAATCTTCTAAACTATTTCCTTTACTTCGTGCAGTAAACTAAGGTGAAGTCATTAGCCCAATCCCTGTGGAGACGATATCCGATACTTAGTATCACTTTACTACTTGCGTCGTGTACACTTGCACTACAATTGCGATAGACTCTTTTACACGCAACAGTTATCCCTGTGTAACCACCTCAGTTCGGGTCAATCGTTTTGACTGGGCTAAGGGGGATACATTTGTTGGTATCAGAGCCAGGTTTGCGAATAATTGTGGCATTGGTAAGTGGTTGGTAGGTGTAAATGTGAATAGTTATGATCTTTGGGAAAGCATGTTGAGTACTTGTGCAATGTTTGAGCTTTAATGAGATGAAATCCATGCAAGTTTATTGTTTGAGATGAAATTGTGTTGTTATGCTATGTTGGGGTATAGATGGGAAACTCATTTCCATATCATTACTATTGGAAAGAATTGTTTTGAAAATGAACTTGAGCACCTTGGATTTCTTGCCTTATAGTGCCTAATTATGTTTTACTGCATTTTGCTAGTTGCATTGTTTTGAATGGGGCCACATAGAGAGCATAGAATTAATACGCGTAATGCAGCTGAGAATGATATAAATGAGACCGATGAATGTGTCGAGAATCTACCACCTCCTCATCCTGGTGGTGGTGGAGTGGGGGTTGGTGCTGTTGGAGCTGGAATAGGGGTTGTTGAACCCGAGGGAGCACGAGGGCATGTTGCTTCTGATATTACCGTGTTGATTCAGGCTATTGCTAGAGCCTTTCGAGCAACAGTAGCTGGTGCTCATGTGGCTACACCTCAGGCTGGTACTGGTACGAGTTTGTAGTTAGAGTGACTTTGCAGTCTTGGAGGGATTGAGTTTAGGGGGCTGACCCCTGAGGGTTTGGAATCTTGGTTGGAGAGCACCAAGAGGATCCTTGGGCAGATGAACTGTAACGATGTCCAGAAGTTGGGGTGCATTGTTTCTCTGTTGCATGGTGATGCCTATATGTGGTGGACGACCACTATAGCTGGTTTTGAAGATATTGTGGTGACTTGGATGTTCTTTCTGAATGCGTTCAAGAGGAAATATCTGGGAGTCCGTTATTTGGACGAGAAAAAGAGAGAGTTTATGTCCCTAGTGCAAGGAGGCATGTTAATGGCGGAATATGAAGTGCAGCTTGTAAGCCTTAGCCAGTATGAACCGGAGTTGATCCCTAATGAACAGGAGAGATGCGACCATTTCAGATATGGGCTTGTGGCTGATGTGAAGAAATATATGCTTGCATCGGATTACTTTGATTTCGATGTCATGGTTACTCGAGCCAAGGACATTGAACTGAACTTTGGTCTGTCGAGTCGGGCATGTTGCGTGTAAAAGAGTCTATCGCAATAGAGTTCAAGTGTACACGACGCAAGTAGTAAAGTGATACACGAAGTATCGGATGTCGAATCCACATGGACTGAAAATGGCCTTAACCTTGAATTGTTGCACAAGAAAGAAGATAATTTTAATTGTTTGTAAGGGAATAATAAAGAACATTGAAAATAAAGGATTAAAGAAATCAAGATAGGGAGAATAGGCTGGTAATGATTTCCTCAGTAGTGTAGGTGTTGCATGTTGGGTCACGTTGGCACGCCCCGTGGCACAGCGGAAAAATTAATTCGATATAATCCAACCAGGATCCATGTATAGGAACGAATCCAGGGTGAAAAGATGAAGAGTTACCTTTAAAAACTCTAGAAATTGGAAAACCGACGGTATGTCGGAATAACCACGTCAAGTGAAACCAGAATCGTCAGAGGTTCACAACGACCTCTACGGAGTCCACCCGAACAAAACGAACAAAGTTTCCGCCTCCCTAACACTTAGGGATAAATTTCGACAGGTTTGAACACCTTCTAGGGAGAAGTGGAAATCCCTCTAGGGATTCCTGAGGGAGTCTGAAATCGACTAGGAGTTCAACCAGGACTTGCAATCGAGCAAGGGAACCTTCAGGGATTTGCTAGGGGGCAAGTAGAACACCAGAAAAATATCGAACAGCTTCTCAGAAGAAATCTGGGACTTGTCGAAAATTCCAGAGGGGAATTCCTAGGGATATGTCGAAATTTGCAAGGAGGAATAGGGATGATTTGGTTGCTAGCCCTTGTCCCTTTAAATAGTATTCAGAGACTTAATTCTAGTTGAATTCCTTAAATCCATAGTTCAACCAAAATTCATAGAATCTAATTCTACTTGAAATTCGTTTATATTAAATATACATTATATTTAATAATATTAAATGAAATATATATATATATATTTAATTATGTAGAATCTTATTCTACATAAAACATGGATTTAAATATACATTATATTTAATCCAAATATATATATTTTTATTATATAGAATCTCATTCTATCTTTACTTGGATTTAAATATATTTAAATATATATTTTTAATTATGTGGAATCTAATTCTACATAAACTTGGAATTAAATATACATTATATAAATTCCAAATATATATTTAAATTTCTAGAATCTTATTCCAAATATACATTTCATCCTTTTCTCCTTTATATCTTAGATGAACAAAAGTCATGGGTTAGTTACACGTGCGTTGTCCAACTAGTGTTTCTTGATGTCTTGAGTAGATTACGAAAAAGAGAATCTCTATGATATCTCATATCATAATATCGAGCATGGCCATGCATTTTCTAATCTCACTCAATCAAGTGGCAGAAGATTGGTCTCCCATTATGTAGGAGGGACAAATCCTTTCTTGATCAACCATATTTCACTACATAGGTCATCACGTATCCAATCATCAGTCTTTATAATGTAGTCAGTTACGACACACATTTGACTATGTCAAAATACGTAAATCTTTATGTTGAAATCATGTTGGTCTCAAGTCTGAGGATTATATATGTGTTTATCACGAGCAATGTTGTGACTGTCACATAATTACCCAAGAAACATGCTCATAGCGGGTCAATCCAGTATGTTTTTCTCTAACAAATACTTATGTGTTGATTTTTGACATCTCTATGTCAATGACAACACTTGTTATCAACCAACCACATATTAGTTTTTATATATTATCACTGTCCATACCGGTAATAATATTCGACTAAGAATCCTATTTAACAATTATCGTATTATTGTGTGGACATTATTATCCAATGGTTAGTTTGATGCACAGAAACATACCAAATGATAAAAACGGCAATGCCATTACTTGATAAATCTAGTAAAATAGTATGTCTATTCAATCATCATATGATTGGTCTTTGGGCATACTCCAACAATCTCCCACTAGCACTAAGACCAATCATTCCCATATCTAATACGATATGGCTTAGTGTAACTGACATGCTTATGTTGTGTCAAAAGCTTTGTCAGGGAGTTGATAAAGTTATCAACTTTGTGCGTATGTTGCATACTTTCACATCTCCAAGATGTAAGCACTTTTGAATGTCTTTGGATTTATTGATGAGATTTGGGCTTTATTTGCTTACGCAAAGGTTCCATCATAACATAGTTACGTAGCATCTAATATGCTGGGAACAACCCTTAGTTCAAAAGTGAACCCTTTAGATCCAAACATCCTTCTTTACTGCTTTGTTGACTGTAATACATTCAACCTATGTTGTAGAGTTAGATATTGTCTCATGTTGCTAACTCGCAGTATCTTTTATTAATGCAAAACGGATTGCGATCTTTAGTTCCTTTTGATGAGTATGTCATCTACATACAATACTTAGGAAAGTAACAATGCTCCCACTAGCTCTTTTGAAAACAAGACTCCCCTTTGTTTCTAGATAAACCAAACCTTTTGATTGTATCTTCTGAAACAAATATCCCAACTTTTAGAAGCTTGCCTTAGTCTATGGATAGACTTTTGTAGCTTACATACTTTCAAAGTGTTTACTGGAGTGACAAAACCTTCTAGATGTGTCATGTACACATCTGTTTCAAGTTTTCCCTTAGGAAAGTGGTTTTGATATTCCTTTATTTGATTCCATAATCATCGTATGTAACTACTTGCAAGTGAGATTAAGATGGATTAAACATAGCTACAAGGAAGATGCTTTATCATAGTCTATACTATGAAGTTTGTCGAAAACTTTTTGCAACAAACTCATCCATACCTCTTAAGTTTTACCCTTTTAGGTAACCAAAATCTATACTTGGTTTTAGACATGGATTTCATCTCATATCTCATGGCTCTTAGCCATTTCTCGAATTTTTGGGCTCACCATTGCTTTCTGATAAGACCTAGTCTTTATCTTGATCCGAAAAGAAGAGTGTTTCCATGTACGGATAGTGAGAATTCCATATTTCTCAAGTATATGTTATTCTCTTAAGGATCAACACAATGGTTGTGTTTTGTTCCAATGTTCCTTGATTATTTGTCGAACATTCTCAATCTTTGGTTCATAAATTTGTTGTCTAAAATTTCTTCACATTCCAAATTCCATTTTTTCCTTTTGTGAGAGGTAATCTCTTTCGAGAGAAACTCTCGTTTGAGCAACAAACATTTTGTTCTCGTTGAAAAATGAAATCCCTTAGTGATAAGTATTTCTTTCGAAATAAACTATCGTTTGAGCAACAAATATTTTGTCTCGTTAAAGTTGAAGAAATAATATCCCTTTGTGAGAATTAATCTCTTTCAAGATAAACTCTCGTTTGAGAAACAAACGCTTTGTTCTCGTTAGGATAAACAACAAATGGAGTTTTTTTAGTGTGTAAAGAACTCGAAAATGACTTGTTATGAATCAAAACAAGTCTAACATACTTGATTCTCATTCAAAGACTTTTCGTTCCACTTGTGGGATTTAATTATGGGACAATCCCATATTCTTTGAAAGTTCATCAAACTTTAAATATTCTTGAATTTGATCTCATCAAATTACCTTAATACTTTTTATGAGTTTGAGATTAGTCATTTGTTTTATTTATCTAATAAATATTATTGATTTGATTCGTTGCGCCATAAGATATTAAAAGAAAACATTTATTTAAATAATCTCAAAATTAAAAATATCTTGTCCTTACAAGATAACTAAAACTTAGGCACAAAATAATAATCTTAAAAACTAAAACAAATATATTAAGAAAAAACACATGTCCTAATGGATGATGTAGCAACTCTTGCTTTATTTCCATTCACAGGTCCATGTCGATTCTGATGCCTTCTCTTTAGAAGCCTTTGAGGTTGATGCCTCACTCGTTTTTGCTTTCTTGACTTCTTGTAGGTGTGTGGGGCAGTTTCTCTTCCAATGTCCGGTGTTGCCACAATGGAAACATTTTCCATCCTTCTTGATTCCCTTCTTAGGTTTCAATGCCTCCTTTCCATCGGTTTTGGTCTTACCATCACCTTTAGACTTTGCTGCCGATTTACCTTTCTTCTTGCCCTTGCGGACCATCAGAACATGTTTAGGTCCCACCTTCTTCAGGTTGATTTTAGTAGTTCTCAACATGTCGAGCAACTGTGGCAGCGTCTTGTTAATTTCATTCATATTGAAATTAAGAACAAACTGATTGAAACTATCCGACAACGATTTCAAGATGACATCAGTAGCTAATTCGTCTTTCAGCGGAAAGCCGAGTTTCTCCAACGTTTGGAAGTAGCCAATCATTTTGATTACGTGAGCTCCTACGAGAGATCCCTCACTCATCTTGCATTGAAACAGAGCTTTAGAGGTCTCTTACCTCTCTTGACGAGCTTGCCCTTCATAAATCTCCTTGAGATTTTGAATCATATCATAAGCTACCATGTCCTCATGTTGCTTCTGAAGCTCAGGGGTCATGGAGGCAAGCATAAGACAACCGATATACAGCATATCGTCCATGTGTTTCTTAAACTTGTCTTTGTTAGCTATGGAAGCAGTGGCAACCGGTTCATCAGGAACAAGTTCTTCAATGACATATTACTTCTTTTCATGTTTGAGAACAATTCTCAAATTGCGGAACCAGTCAAGGAAGTTTATGCCATTGAGCTTATCCTTCTCAAGGATAGATCTCAGAGATAGAGTATTATTTGCCATTAATTCTACAACAAAGAAAATATGCTACATAAGTTTTACTAAATTTTAAAATTTATAAATAGGTCTTTACTATAAATTTACTCCCACTATTTTCTTCAAAATTAAAAACCCACTAGTTTTAATTTCAGAAAAACGTTTCGGTAGTTTTTCTAGTGAGTGAGGATCCGTATTTCACCATTCCTAAATCATATTTGGCCAGTCTTTTAGGAAATGGTTATTTAGGTAAGTAACACCTTACTAATTACATCTCATGTAATTCCACATCTCTTGGCGAACAACTCTTGTTCTTTAAATCATCTTATGATTAACCAAAACTTTTAACCACTAGGTTTTCTAATCTTATTAGAACAACCCAGCTAAGTCAATACCAATATCTCAACTGGAGAATATCACTAGCTTATTCTTCGCGTTTAACTAAGATAGATAAATGTGTCATTGCTTTGGCAAAGCTCGCATTATATCGATCGAAGCTTTAACGAGGGTAAATATTGGATGGTTAAAACAGACTTAGAATTATAGTGAGAGATTTTCTTAATTATCTCATCATTTTAACATTGATCCTATCAATAGAACTATATTTAATCATGCCTATAAAACATCCATTGCATCACGTAGAAGGTAAATATAAGTGGTAAATAAATATGCAATGATTATAGCCCTTCTTAACCTAAGGCGACCCGTCCCAAGCCAATGGGAGGACCATTATACTGAAGATAGAATCTGCTTCTGAAACGCCTGGTCCACCAGGGAAGGCTCACAACGCTGCTATGTTGGTCCTTGCTTTATCTCCAAGAGTATTTACAACTTTTAGAAACTCGCGTTACATGCGAGGGACTGAGATGAGAAGAGAAGTACAATAGAATATAGAGAAAGGCACGACACACAAGCCGTATTTATAAAAACCAAAACTATAAAGGCTATGGGCTATAACCATGCAAACCAAACACCGTGCAATCAAACATGCATTTCAAACATCGTGCGAACAAAGTAACGACGTGTTTACGGAGTTTTAAACTGCTTATCCCTATGTTGCTGTTAATGGGCCAAAGAAGGATTATGAGGTTTCATAAACCATTTGCGTTAACGAACAAATGCACCAGGTAGGTCAACATGAAAGAGAGGTGGCGCACCAGGCACACTTAAGTATCAGGTCTTTGATGATGCCAATCCTAGACATGCATTTTTCATAACGTCTAACCATAACTCTTATGGATTCACCGTGAAAGATAGTTTGATAACTTTTATTAAATTAGAAGTCCTTTCAGAGATTTCATAAATCTATGAAACTACGAACAACTACTTGTTCTCTAGACTAACTATTAGTCCCAGCATGTTAACATTTACTATTGAAGCAACCTAACATGGTTATGATTAACTCTTAATCATTCAATGATAATCGAAATAAGTCTTTATTAGGTGTGATACGATAAACGATAAATATCTAAATCGAATCAAACAACATGCATCTCATACATAAACATCACCCAAGAATTTTAGTATGAATTCGTATAATACAAGTGGCTCTGATACCACTGTTGGGTCACGTCAGCACGCCCGTGGCGCATCGGAAAAATTAATCCGACGTAATCCAACCAGGATCCATGTACGGGAACGAATCTGGGGTGAAAAGATGAAGAGTTACCTTTTAAAACTCTGGAAACTGGAAAACCGACGGTATGTCAGAATAACCACGTCAAGTAAAACCGGAATCGTCACAAGTTCGCAACAACCTCTACGGAGTCCACCCTTTAGGGATTCCCGAGGGAGTCTAAAATCGACCAGGAGTTCAACCGGGACTTGCAATCGAGCAAGGGAACCTTTAGGGATTTGCCAGGGGGCAAGTAGAACACCAGAAAAATATCGAACAGCTTCTCAGAATAAATTTGGGACTTGTCGAAAATTCAAGAGAGGAATTCCCAAGGATATGTCGAAATTTGCAATGAGGAATAAGGATGATTTGGTTGCTAGCCCTTGTCCCTTTAAATAGTATTTAGAGACATAATTCAAGTTGAATTCCTTAAATCCAAGTTCAACCAAAATTCATAGAATCTAATTCTACTTGAAATTGGTTTATATTAAATATACATTATATTTAATAATATTAAATGAAATATATATATATATATTTAATTATGTAGAATCTTATTCTACATAAAACATGGATTTAAATATACATTATATTTAATCTAAATATATATATATATATTTATTATATATAATATCATTCTCTCTTTACTTGGATTTAAATATATTTAAATACATATTTTTAATTATGTAGAATCTAATTCTACATAAACTTGGAATTAAATATAGATTATATAAATTCCAAATATATATTGAAATTTCTAGAATCGTATTCTATAATATTTAAGTCTCTAAATATTTTCCATGCTCTAAATAATATTTGATAAATACAATATTTATCCAATATTATTCCCATTTAAGGGAGTTGCCGGTTTCCTCTATCCGATAGGGGATTTTCGGCAACCTCCCTAAAATAGGGATTATGGTTTCCAATTTTTGTTCGTTTCATTCGAAGGGTGTGACCCTTGTAGGTTCATACAACGTTAGCATCAAAATTAGATCTGTTCTAATTTTACAAACAATGAATGACATCTAGCAATACATCATTGCTACCTAAGTTGCATGAAGTCATGGTTTGACTTCCCTAATTCCTGAATAAACTTTCTTTATGTATTTCATCCTTTTGTCATTTATATCTTAGATGAACACAAGTCATGGGTTAGTCACATTTACGTTGTCCATCTAGTGTTTCTTGATGTCTTGAGTAGATCATGAAAAACGAATCTACATGATATCTCATATCATAATATTCGAGCATGGCTATGCATCTAATCTCACTCAATCAAGTGGCCGAAGATATTTCTCCCATTATGTATGAGGGACAAATCCTTTCTTGATCAACCATATTTCACTACATAGGTCATCATGTATCCAATCATCAGTCTTTATAATGTAGTCTGTTACGACACGCGTTTGACTATATCAAAATACGTAAATCTTTATGTTGAAATCATGTTGATCTCAAGTCTGAGGATTATACATATGTTTATCATGAGAAATGTTGTGACTGTCACATAATTACCCAAGAAACATGCTCATAGCGGGTCAATCCAGTATGTTGTTCTCTAACAAATACTTATGTGTTGATTTTTGACATCTCTATGTCAATGAAAACACTTGTTATCAATCAACCACATATTAGTCTTTATATATTATCATTGTCCATACCGATAATAATATTCGACTAAGGATCCTATTTAACTATAATCGTATTATTGTATGGACATTATTATCCAATGGTTAGTTTGATGCACAGAAACATACCAAATGATAATAACGACAATGTCATTACATGATAAATCTAGTAAAATAGTATGTCTATTCAATCATCATATGATTGGTCTTTGGGCATACTCCAACATTGCAATGTATAGGACTCCATGTTCTGTTGTTGCTCCTGTCGCGGCAGCACCTACGGCGACAGAGGTCTGCTGATGTCGCAGCAGCGATCACACATCTATGTACTTCAAGCTTGGCAAGAATCCCTGCTATGCCTTGTCCTATCCCTAGGTTCAAGTCTGTCGATGAACACGTCTTTGATGATACCTCCCAGCGTGAATCGAAGGATGAACACCGATGTTGTTGAATTCTTCCTTAGCCACTTAACCTAGTCCTATCCCTAGGTCCGAAATAGTTCAACCATAAACTGGAGAACACGTACTTATTCCTTTCGTATACTTAACTCTCCCGATATTAAGTAAATGTATAATCTCACAATGCTCTCTCGATACTCTTGCAAGATGTTGGAAACCAGAATAAGCAAACTTGAAGTCTATTTTATTGAACAGAAAAAAATCCTGAAACAATGCAATCCTTGCAACTACTTTACATAATTAACCCTTAGCCCTAGGGGAAGTTTAGAACATGATGAGAAGGGGAAAATGACTAGGGTTTAGGGGAAGATGGCTAGAGAATAAGATATCCTTCCCTAGGTCGAATTACATGCCTTTATATAGGTCTTGGGTTCAAGTTATCTAATATGGCAAGAGTACAAGTTTAAATTAAAGTACAACTCTATTAAAGACTAAATCTTTAGAGTAGATGTCTTTAATTCGTCCTCTTTTCTTGCTTGGAGTTTCTTCCTTGAACTTTGGGCTTGGCCTTCATTCTGATCTAGGGCTCGGAAAAATATATGAGTGCTCCACGACAGACCGGCTTAATTTCCTCTTTCTGTCGAGCTCCATTTCACTTTTTCCCTTCACCATTGTTGTCCTCCTTAGCTGCCACGACAGCGGCCTTGGCAGCGTCGTCCTTCTCGACTTCAGTCATATGTTCCAGCTCTGCCTCTCCACTGCCTTGAGTCTGCTACAACAGCTACCTGTGAAAGTAACCAAAATCAGTAGCAACTGTGCCTTTTTATATAATTGTGATGTATAATTGAAATCTATCCTAAATGCAATGAAATATACTTGAATGCAACAAAAATATGGGGTAAATAAGGGGTAAAAAGTAGAACTTTTGCACACTCAACACCCCCCCAAACTCGAATCCTTGCTTATCCTCAAGCAAATGCGACCTAACTAACATGCATGCATACATACATACATATATATATATATATATATATATATATATATATATATATATTCTAGGCTTAAGTTAGTGAACAATCCTTATCCACAATACCATCCCTATCATGTTTAGCACCTGTTCAAATATTTAAGGAACTACTTAGAGAAAAAGTATAGTTCTCGTGCATGTGTGTGAAATTATTGTGAACATACCTGAATATAGACTTCCCTAGCAACTAGAATATTATACTTAGCTTGATTGGAGTTTTCCTTCGAGACTTAATTCATTTTTCCACTAGAGCCAATAACGGGCACCTCTAGTTGTTTTCCTTCATTTTCAGAATTTTTATCTTCTCTACTAGAGCTAGTATTTCAGGCATCTCTAGTTAACTATTTAGAGCCGGTGATAGGCACCTCTAGAAGTTTTACTCTGGTTATTTTCCTAGAGCCAGTGATAGGAACCTCTAGGTTTCCTGAGTTTCTAGTCTCTTTCTACTCTAAGTTCTAAGTTTTCTATTCTAAGTATGCTAGAGAAAGTCTTTTATCAAGTAAGTCTCAAAGTGTTTCAGTTTTTCAGAACTGTACTAAGGCTCTACTTATTTCCTAAAATATTTTTAAGGGGATGTCACGACAGAGATGGCAGCATCAGATAATAAAAGTTCAAAAATTAAGCCAAAGATATTTTATTTTATTTTTATTTTTAAGCGAAAATAAAGTAACACTTAGACACAAATTGTAAACATAATAGACACTTCATTAATGGAGGGAGGCCACCCCCAAACTCAAGGGTTGCATTGCCCTCAATGCATGATGACATAATAAAAAAAGAAAATAAAAATATCACAATTATAACAAAATAGCAGATAACAAAGATAAGAAAAAAACTTAAATTTTAAGTGATGTGGTCGTTGTTGCCGCTGCTGTTGATCTGTACCTGCCGGCAGGCAGTGACTTTCATAGTCAGTGCCGGTAGATGACTCAGAGAGGTGGAGGCAGTCCTTTTCTTGGCTTCCCTCGAGGGCTAGATGCGAGTAGGTGAGATCTGGGGTAGTCTCTCCAGCACTTGAACCTCCAAGGAAGAGCTGTTGCTGGTTCAACCACTGTTGTTGCTGCTGGTTTCTGCCTCTTCATCGAAATGAATTCTTAGAAAAGGTTCCTCTTGACAGAGGGCTCGCCATCAGATTCCTCCCAAATTGAGGAGGAGGAGAAACCAGTAATAAATTCGTCGAGGTCAGACGATGGCTCGTTTCGTTTTTCTCCCCTGGCAGTGGCAGTGGCGGTCGTTAGAGGTGGAGGTGGCAAAGTGGTCGTTAGAGGTGGAGGTGGCAAATCGGTTTGGGATGTTGTCGTGGCTTGGTTTGCCTGCTGCTGCGGCAGAGCTTGTGGCAACACTTCTCCTTGTGTTTCTGGTACTCATGGTTGCAAGATTGTAGAAATGAAAGAAAATGTAATTCTAGAGAGAAAGCAAGTAGAGAGAGTAAAAGTGAAGTGAAAAATTAATAGTAAAACATGGTTTATATAGATGAAGAGGTTGCTGCCCGTTGGAGCTGTAACGACAGGCGCGAATAACAGTGCCAGCTGTTACGCGGTTTCTGACACGTTTGTCACGCGTTTCCGTGTCTGCTGCGCATTTGTTATGTGTTTGCGTTTCTGCCGTGATAGCGTGTTGACAGGCTGTATTTTCCGCGTCTGTCGCGACAGCTTGATAGTTAAGTTCAGGAGGGAATATTCCGCTAACTAAATAATTAAGGAAATCAGCGTACCATGGGAGTTCAGAAAACTTACATGCCGCCATGGCTGTCGCGGCAGTGCTCGTGGCAGCGAACAGCTGCTCATCAGGGAAGGTCTCCAGTATGTGTGTCTTATTTGTTGGGAGACTCTTTCCCCTCTCTAATCTTGACAAGTGATCTACAACTTGGTTCTCTGTCCCCTTTTTATATTTGATTTCAATGTCGAACTCTTGCAGTAGCAGAATCCAACGAATCAGTCTGGGCATTGCGTCTTTTTTAGCAAACAGGTATTTCAGTGTAGAGTGGTCTGTGTGAACCACCACCTTCGTTCCGAGTATGTATGAACGAAACTTGTCAATTGAGAACACCACTACTAACAATTCCTTTTCTGTTGTGGTGTAATTTACTTGGGCATCGTTTAATGTTTTGTCGGCGTAATATATTACGTGGAATAGCTTGTCCTTCCTCTGCCCAAGTGCTTCCCCTACAGCGTAATCACTGGCATCACACATAATTTCAAATGGCAAACTCTAGTCGGGTGGCTATACAATTGGGGCTGTTACTAGCTTCTCTTTCAAAATTCTATATGCCTCAGTACATTTAGTATTGAAGTCGAATGGATGATTCTACTCTAAGAGGTGGCATAAAGGCTTGGTGATCTTCGAAAAACTTGCTATAAACCTTCGATAAAACCCAGCATGCCCTAAGAAACTCCGAATTCCCTTGACTGTGGTGGGAGGTGGCAGCTTTTCAATCACCTCAATCTTTGCTCTGTCGACTTCTATACCGCGATAACTTACCTAATGGCCTAGGATTATCCCGTTATCCACTATGAAGTGACATTTCTCCCAGTTTAATACTAAGTTCGCTTTCTCACATCTTTCGAGCACTTTCTGTAGGTTGCCTAAGCAGCTTTCAAAATTGTCCCCAAAGAATGAAAAATCGTCTATAAATATCTCCAGGAAATCCTCTACCATGTCGGAGAATATCTCCATCGTACACCTCTGGAAGGTTGTTGGTGCATTGCAAAGTCCAAATGGCATTCTCCTAAAAGCGTAAGTACAGTATGGGCAAGTGAAAGTCGTTTTCTCTTGATCCTCCGGTGCGATGGCTATTTGGTTATAACCTAAGTAACCATCAAGAAAACAGTAATAAGGCTTTCTCGCTAATCTATTAAGCATTTGATCAATAAAAGGCAGGGGAAAGTGGTCCTTCCGGGTAGCTTTGTTAAGCTTCTGGTAGTCCATACAAAACCTCCAATCGGTCACAGTTCTGGTTGGGATTAATTCGTTTTCTTCTTTGGTCACCACGGTTATTCCTCCCTTCTTAGGTTGGGATTAATTCGTTTTCTTCTTTGGTCACCACGGTTATTCCTCCCTTCTTAGGTTGGGATTAATTCGTTTTCTTCTTTGGTCACCACTTACTATCCGAGATGGCATAAATTATCCCATCGTCTAGCCATTTGATAATTTCTTTTCGAACCACTTCTCGCATAGCATCATTCAAGTGTCTCTGGGCATCAATGGTCGGCTTATGATCATCTTCTAAGAGAATTTTATGCATGCATAGTGCCGGACTGATGCCTTGGATATTAGCTATCGTCCATCCAATAGCCTTTTTGTGCTGCTGCAGCATCCCTATCAACTGTTGTTCTTGTTCCTGCATCGACTTGGAAGAGATGATTACGGGCAACGTATCATTTAATCCAAGATAAAAATATTTGAGCTGACCTGGCAAGGGCTTAAGGTCTAGAACAAGTGGTTCTACAGCTGATGGCTTTTAGAATATATGTTCATTCCAGGTATAGTTTAAGGGCTCGAATAACTTACCTGGACGATTGCTTATCCAGTTAACTCCTAATGACCTTCAGTGTCAGATATGTCAGAATCTGATGAGCTGTTGTCGTCGTCGATGCTGTGACAGTCTTCCAGGTGGCTACTGTGGCAGTGGCCAAATTTGATGTCAGGGTAGTCCGACCTGATGCATGATTGGTCAAGGGTTACTTCAGTAATAGCCTTGCATTCTACTTCTGCATCAGCGTGTTTTATTTGTAACCCCCTTAACCCGGCCTAGACGGTCGACCCGAATTAAGAAGATCACACGGGGAAAACCAAAGTCAACCCGAAAGTCAACCTTGATTAACGACCTTTTTTTTCTTTTTACTCTTGTCTAGTTGCACGTTAGTCCTAGATATGTTCACAAGATCAACATACTCAGAGATCATGACAAACAGAGAACATTCAGGGACTCAATTCCACAAATTACAACTTTAGGGACCAAATTGTAAAATCTGAAAACTTTAAGGACTTATCCAAATTTAAAGTTACCAACTTGAAATTAATCATCTTTCATGCTTCTCTGTCAAATTTCAGCTCAAACGGACTTCTCAAACTCATACAATTGCATAAACATGTTTCAGGACCAAAATGCAAACATTTCAAAACATATAACCGCCCATGTCAGCCTCCAACGGTCAGGTGTTCCGAAACAGGGAGAACCTGTTTCGAAACGCGGGACCGTTCCGCAACGTGTTCCGAAACATGGCTTGGCAGAAACATTTCCGTTTCGGAACGGTACCTTCCGTTTCGAACGCCTGGGCTATTACAGGGCCCCCGTTCTGAAACGGTAGCTCTCGTTCCGATACGGACTGCTAAGAATGCAGATAATTGGCTGATTAAACACACAATTGACCTACCAAACATGTTAGAAATGCAACCAAACCATACCAGCAAGTCATATAACATACAAGAAACATAATTGCATCAACCAAACATCGACATGGCATCAATTATGAAAAGCCCCAAATCTATAGGCATGCTTCCTACTTAACAAACCATTCAAGCATCAATTGATAAAACCAACTCATAAAGACCAATTACATGTTCCAACATTATCAACAACATAAAACCAATCTTGTCCAACATATACAAACTCATTAACATCAACATAAGAGATTCTCCCCCCCCCCCCCCATTGCCTTTATTATTTATAGCTATTAACCGAGACATACATCTCAAGTGGAGCTTCCCTTGAATCCCTTTCTTCCCGCTGTTCCAACTTCAAAGATCTGCATTGATGGACAAAAAGGAGCGTAAGCACATAATGCTTAGTGAGGAATGCTCAAAACCAAAACACCATCAATGCAGCGAATCATAAAACCTCTTTTTAAAAGCAAACTCGATTCGATAAACCGAAGCAATGATTGGAAACCCTTTTCAACAACAAGCTTAAAATCATGCATTACTCAAACATGAAAATCAACCCTAAGCTTAGAAAGCTAAGTTATCCTTTTCAAAGCACAAACTTGCAAAACCATCTATTTAACCATTCCATGCATGAACACCATATGCAAGGTTAAATACAAGATCCTTGGAAAATATTTCCACTTCACGTCATACTTTTCTCATACATTGAAAATCATTTCAAAACAAGAAACCATTTAAAAGCCACTTACTCATTCAAACAATCACATGCATTAAGTAAATGCAACACATGAACCACAACTCAACATTTGCATTACATGCCCTTTTTAACAAGCCTTCACCAGACTTCAATGCACTAAAGAGATTTCATGCACTCATGCATCATTATCAATAGATAAACCACACTTGTTCAAGCTAACAAATAACACATGCATTTATAAAGCATTACACACTTCTCATGCAACCATGCATCACTTCAAGCATCTCATGCTTCACTTAAATCAAGAACATTATATTGGCCTCCAAGTGATAAACCATATCCACTTTTCAACTCAACAACCAATCCGATACGCGGATCACAAGCGTTGTCCCCACGCTTCATACACACTACCAATCCAAGGTTCCCAAATGGAATTTTAACCACCATTTGACCTTACCACACACAAGGTCCTCATATGGAATTTTAACCACCATATGACCTTAACATTTACAAGGTTCCCATATGGAATTTTAACCACCATAACCTTAACATTCACAAGGTTCCCATATGGAATTTTAACCACCATATAACCTTAACAATCACAAGGTTCCCATATGGAAATTTCAACCACCATATAACCTTAACATGCACAAGGTCCCCCATATGTAATTTTAACCACCATATGACCTTAGCATCACCGATTGGTAGTTGTATAACATCACTAACGAGATCCGGGACACCCTACGCAAGATCCACACATGGACTTTACACCACCATTGTGATCTTAACAAGCACAAGGTCCTCAAATGGAATTTCAACCACCATTATTACCTTTGCTTACACAAGACCCACCCATGGAATTTCAACCACCATGATGTTCTTAACCATCTCGTTAGGATACTTGGATGGAGTTACCGGTTCACTCATAACCACTCCACACCCAAGGCGACTTTATTCACGGTGCACCCAATCCTATAGCCGGCTAACTATATCCGATTAAAGTAACCAAGAACCACTTACATCACTTGTCAACATAACCATCTTACCTCATTAATCCAATGTTTTGCAAGCATAACCAAGATGCAAAAACCACCATTTACCATTATCAATCCACTGTTTTTGAAGCATTACACAAAGCCATTAAACAACATGCAACACCATGCATCAATTCCACAATTCCAATGTACAAAACCATGAATCTCTTACCTTGAGTATCCATCACACATGGCTTTCAAAACCAGCATTAAACCATGCTAAATTATGCTTTCAAAACAGAATTTAAAACATGCAAATCACATGCATTGCATCCAACAATCACAAATGCTTTAAAAACCAATTCATACACAAACCAAGTGAGAAATTCCATTTACTTACTCTTGAGCTTAGCTAAGTTGTTTAGACTTATACTAAGCTCCCAAAACCTTCAAACCTTGGTTCAAAAGCTGAAATCCCAACTTCACTCACCGATACACTAAACAAGGCTAGCCAACAAGCCTTCCAAGCATCCGAAACCTTCCACACCACCTCTAATGCTCACGGATCAATCTCCCCTGTTTCAAGCACACAACAACAGAGGATTAATGCATCATTATGCATTAAAAACACCAACAACACAACTAAACTCGATGCCCTTAGCAAATCCGACATTTCGGCTACCAAACATAACCGAAATCACCTCCAAACACTTCCAAAACTTAACCCAGCCAAGATCCATCACTTCTACCCATTTATAAACATCAATTAACATCCAAAATGATCCCAATCACGTCCTTATACCTCCAGCAATAACAGATCATCAAAAACACTCCAAAAACAACCAAAAACTCAAGCAAAACTTAGGAAATTCAACCTATTCGGGATTGCATTGATCAAACCTCAATTCCTCATCAATTTAACATTCATTTAACATCAATTTGACACCTCAAAACACTGCCCAAACAGATCATACGAAATTTCACCAAAATCAAGCAAATCTTGCATTTTAAAGCCAAATCAAGATTACAATTGTAAAACCTTAGTTAAATCACAAATCAAGGATTGAGAACTTTGGAATTTCAGTAAAGAACTGAGAGTTTAGAGGAGAAGGACGTTCTTACCTCCAAACTTGAGTTTCTCCCTTTTTAGAACCAAAATCTTGAAAATCCAATTAGCAAATGGTTAGGTTTTGATGAGGAGATGATTAGCAATCAAAAGAGAATTGAAAAGAGATATTTAGGTGACAAAATCAGAGGAAAAAGCTCTGGAGAAATATGTTTGGTTTGAGAGAAAAGATGAGAGAAAATGAAAATGGAAAAGTTTGTTGGAAATTAGGAAAATATCTTCCCTCCTTTTTAGTCTTATTTAAAAACCTTTAATTAATCATTTAATATCTTAGAAAAATCTGGAGAAACTCCCATTGGGTAAATAGCTCCTTAAAGATTCAAAGTTTCAATCCTTTTTAAAACAGTCTCACGGTTTCCAAAAATTACATTTTGGTCACTAACCCAAAATGTCACCCTTCCAAACCTCATTTTGTAAAATTGATTTCACCTTTCTCTTATATATAATAAAAGAGGATTTTATAACATTTTTCCATATTTTTAATGCAACCCGAACTAGGCTTTCCTAAAAATCACCTTTTATATTCGAACCGAAAATCCGACCGAACCGGTCCAATCCCATAACTTCCAAGCCCAAAATTGGGGCGTTACAACTCTCCCCCTCTTAGGAAATTTCGTCCTCGAAATTTAAACCGACGAAAAAAGCACAACCAAACTTCTCAAAGCAATACACAAGACAACACAGGAGACCCAACCATCACTGAACACTCTCCAAACCAAAACTCCATCAAACCCAACACCACCACATTCTGTTCACAGATTCCAAAATACCCCAAAGCTAACCACATCTTAACCTTTCACACTTCCAGACTGCACACAACCCCAACAACAACCTAAAGAACCTCCAACTTTACAGCATACACCACCTTAACTCATATCTCCCAAAACGTATTCACACACTGACACCAACCAATCCAGTTCAGCCACCATGTATCCCACAACCTTCACTGCTTTTAAGCAACAACTGCTTACCCAAACTTCTCAACGTATTACTGATATTCCTTCACATCCGCCACTATTACTACCACAACAACTCACCAGGACTACTCACCCATTATCAGGTAATCACGTCACAAACCCCAACCTTGACTTCGCCAACCGTTCCACACACCACCAACTGACCTCAAAAAGAATTTACTCATTCACAACCAGCCAACCACTTCTCACAAGAACCCGTCCAACCATTAATGGCCTTTGATCTTACATTGCCTTTCCACTCCAAGCTTTAACTACAACACTAGCCTTACTACAACATTTAACACCAAGAAACCACCTCTTCTACTAGCTATTCAAAACCACTTGACCGATTCTAACTTCAACCGGTACTCCTCACCACCAAACCACTAAACTCTTTAAGCATCAAACACCTTCCTTCCACTAACATGCTATACCGCACTCACTACTACCAACAGCTCGCTTAAAAACCTCCACTACCTCTAACAATCTCCTAGCACTAAAACAACCACTAAAAACCCATCATCCAACCTAACCTTATCATAACACTAACAGACTCGATTAGTTATCAACGAGTGTGAACGTTCGTATGCATGGTCACCAATATGCCCTATCAATGCCTGATGTACATGTATGCAAAACCTCTAATGCCATGCCACTTGTATGCATGGACCAGTACATATATAATATAGCATATAACAAATGATTTTAACTGTGCATGTATGTCGGTTCACACCCACCAATAACATCCTCAGAGTCCGTCTAAGAACAACCTCCTACCTCACTTTCAACTTGTCTAACTCCATCATTCTAGCAACCATTATCCACAAGATACTCACTAAAGCCCTCTTCACACTAAAGTTGTTTTCAAAACAACAACAACTACTACCCCAAACAAACCAGCAACGAAACCATACCCATTACGCAAGGAAAAACCAAACTAAAACCAAACTAAGATACTAGAGCAAAGGTTACTTAACACGGTTACCTGAAAACACATCACCACCCCGGAACGAGCTCTCTTCCATGCAGAACCATCACTTCCCAACCGCACCGCTGCAGCACCAGCTAACACACCAAGGTCATCACCATCTCCCTGCGGTAAAGAACCCTGGCTACCCCGAGCCAACTTCAAACAATTACGTCTCATATGTCTAACAGACCTACAATTCCAACAGATCTCATTTTCCAAGCTCCTCACAACTTTTCGCTCTCCCTGCCACCTTCAAACCTTGTCTCGGCCGTGCCCACGACCCTTCAGAGACCCTTCTGCTACCACTGAAGCGGATTTTACCACTTGAGGACAATCTCGCTTCACATGTTCCTTAGAACCACAGTTACAACAAGCACCTGCGCCCCAACAACCCCCAACATGGCGCCTTCCACAACGGTCACACACCGGTAACCGAGCTTCCACTCCTTGATCAAGCAGCACTTGCCTCAGATTTGTACTACCACTCAGACTTTGATTCAAGCAAAACCTCCCAGCACGTAGCCTCTTACGCTGACCGTTTCCGGGATCAGTATTCACAACTTCCTCGCTTAAACTTTCCTCACCTTCATAAACAGAAACCACACCCTCACATAGCTCAACCCTTGGGAATTTCCCTCCAAGATACCTTTCATAAAAGGCAGACACAAAGAAGTCCCAATCAATGTCGTGGATGTGCGATGCCACCGCCACCGATGTCCACCAGGCACAAGCGTCCTCCAACATCAATGTGACAACACTTCCCAGCTTACATGCATAGTCACAACCTTCCTGATCCAAAATCAAAACTACACTGGCTAACCAGGCCTTAAACGTCTCAGGTGTCGAACCATGATACTCCACAGCTCCCAAATCATATAAACGCTGTTTCGACAAACTCGCACATCCCACAGCCAGCACATCTATAGGCCTTACTTTCTCCATAGCCGGAGATGTTCCCAACACCTCTTGAACAATGGGTGATGAACTCTTCATCACAGAACCAACTTCTTCCTCCTGCCTCACTACCTCAACTCCAGGCACAGACGACTGAGACGAAACACCTCCACTAAAAGGTGAATTCCACGCCTTAACAACCTGCTCTAAAGCAGCAACCATCTCACATAACTGCCATTCTTTCATCGATTTCATCATGCTATTAACAGCAAACAATCACAACAAAACAAACAAATCAATTAGACCAGCTTAAGCAAGGATTCAAACTCCAACTCCAAAATAACACAATAGCTATAATAATAAGGCAATGGGTATCCCGAATTCTCCCCTTTTACATGACATAAAAGTCAATAAAAACATGGATATCACAACATCAAGCATATCAATCAACATATTCGATCATGCTTTCATCAAACAACATCCACTCGTAACAGCATAGCATCATCAATAACATACCCATTACACTCTCATCATTCATAAAAATCAGCTCATAACACCAGCACAACATCAGCACAAATCCACATGAGCTCAATAAAGATTCACAATCAAAAAGCATGCTAAGAACATCAATACTTCACTCAAAAACATGCACTTCATCCAGCTTTCAACCACACATCAGCATAAACATCATACACATATTACATCAATTTACCGTTTTCCCCAAGCATTCGCAACTCAGCTCTAATACCACCAAATGTAACCCCCTTAACCCGGCCTAGACGGTCGACCCAAATTAAGAAGATCACACGGGGAAAACCAAAGTCAACCCGAAAGTCAACCTTGATTAACGACCCTTTTTTTTCTTTTTACTCTTGTCTAGATGCACGTTAGTCCTAGATATGTTCACAAGATCAACATACTCAGAGATCATGACAAACAGAGAACATTCAGGGACTCAATTGCACAAATTACAACTTTAGGGACCAAATTGTAAAATCTGAAAACTTTAAGGACTTATCCGAATTTAAAGTTACAAACTTGAAATTAATCATCTTTCATGCTTCTCTGTCAAATTTCAGCTCAAACGGACTTCTCAAACTCATACAATTGCATAAACATGTTTCAGGACCAAAATGCAAACATTTCAAAACATATAACCGCCCATGTCAGCCTCCAACGGTCAGGTGTTCCGAAACAGGGAGAACCTGTTTCTAAACGCGGGACCGTTCTGCAACGTGTTCTGAAACATGGCTTGGCAGAAACATTTCCGTTTCGGAACGGTAACTTCCGTTTCGAACGCCTGTGCTATTACAGGGCCCCCGTTCCGAAACGGTAGCTCCCGTTCCGATACGGCCTGCTCAGAATGTAGATAATTGGCTGATTAAACACACAATTGACCTACCAAACATGTTCCAAATGCAACCAAACCTTACCAGCAAGTCATACAACATACAAGGAACATAATTGCATCAACCAAACATCGACATGGCATCAATTATGAAAAGTCCCAAATCTATAGGCATGCTTCCTACTTAACAAACCATTCAAGCATCAATTGATAAAACCAACTCATAAAGACCAATTACATGTTCCAACATTATCAACAACATAAAACCAATCTTGTCCAACATATACAAACTCATTAACATCAACATAAGAGATTCTTCCCCCCATTGCCTTTATTATCTATAGCTATTAACTGAGACATACATCTCAAGTGGAGCTTCCCTTGAATCCCTTGCTTCCCGCTGTTCCAACTTCAAAGATCTGCATTGATGGACAAAAAGGAGCATAAGCACATAATGCTTAGTGAGGAATGCTCAAAACCAAAACACCATCAATGCAGCGAATCATAAAACCTCTTTTTAAAAGCAAACTCGATTCGATAAACCGAAGCAATGATTGGAAACCCTTTTCAACAACAAGCTTAAAATCATGCATTACTCAAACATGAAAATCAACCCCTTAGCTTAGAAAGCTAAGTTATCCTTTTCAAAGCACAAACTTGCAAAACCATCTATTTAACCATTCCATGCATGAACACCATATGCAAGGTTAAATACAAGATCCTTGGAAAATATTTCCACTTCACATCATACTCTTCTCATACATTGAAAATCATTTCAAAACAAGAAACCATTTAAAAGCCACTTACTCATTCAAACAATCACATGCATTAAGTAAATGCAACACATGAACCACAACTCAACATTTGCATTACATGCCCTTTTTAACAAGCCTTCTCAAGACTTCAATGCACTAAAGAGATTTCATGCACTCATGCATCATTATCAATAGATAAACCACACTTGTTCAAGCTAACAAATAACACATGCATTTATAAAGCATTACACACTTCTCATGCAACCATGCATCACTTCAAGCATCTCATGCTTCACTTAAATCAAGAACATTATATTGGCCTCCAAGTGATAAACCATATCCACTTTTCAACTCAACAACCAATCCGATACGCGGATCACAAGCGTTGTCCCCACGCTTCATACACACTACCAATCCAAGGTTCCCAAATGGAATTTTAACCACCATTTGACCTTACCACACACAAGGTCCTCATATGGAATTTTAACCACCATATGACCTTAACATTTACAAGGTTCCCATATGGAATTTTAACCACCATAACCTTAACATTCACAAGGTTCCCATATGGAATTTTAACCACCATATAACCTTAACAATCACAAGGTTCCCATATGGAAATTTCAACCACCATATAACCTTAACATGCACAAGGTCCCCCATATGGAATTTTAACCACCATATGACCTTAGCATCACCGATTGGTAGTTGTATAACATCACTAACGAGATCCGGGACACCCTACGCAAGATCCACACATGGACTTTACACCACCATTGTGATCTTAACAAGCATAAGGTCCTCAAATGGAATTTCAACCACCATTATTACCTTTGCTTACACAAGACCCACCCATGGAATTTCAACCACCATGATGTTCTTAACCATCTCGTTAGGATACTTGGATGGAGTTACCGGTTCACTCATAACCACTCCACACCCAAGGCGACTTTATTCACGGTGCACCCAGTCCTATAGCCGGCTAACTCGCTGAAAACCCAACTTCACTCACCGATACACAAAACAAGGCTAGCCAACAAGCCTTCCAAGCATCCGAAACCTTCCACACCACCTCTAATGCTCACGGATCAATCTCCCCTGTTTCAAGCACACAACAACAGAGGATTAATGCATCATTATGCATTAAAAACACCAACAACACAACTAAACTCGCTGCCCTTAGCAAATCCGACATTTCGGCTACCAAACATAACTGAAATCACCTCCAAACACTTCCAAAACTTAACCCAGCCAAGATCCATCCCTTCTACCCATTTATAAACATCAATTAACATCCAAAATGATCCCAATCACGTCCTTATACCTCCAGCAATAACAGATCATCAAAAACACTCCAAAAACAACCAAAAACTCAAGCAAAACTTAGGAAATTCAACCTATTCGGGATTGCATTGATCAAACCTCAATTCCTCATCAATTTAACATTCATTTAACATCAATTTGACACCTCAAAACACTGCCCAAACAGATCATACGAAATTTCACCAAAATCAAGCAAATCTTGCATTTTAAAGCCAAATCAAGATTACAATTGTAAAACCTTAATTAAATCAAAAATCAAGGATTGAGAACTTGGGAATTTCAGTAAAGAACTGAGAGTTTAGCGGAGAAGGACGTTCTTACCTCCAAACTTGAGTTTCTCCCTTTTTAGAACCAAAATCTTGAAAATCCAATTAGCAAATGGTGAGGTTTTGATGAGGAGATGATTAGCAATCAAAAGAGAATTGAAAAGAGATATTTAGGTGACAAAATCAGAGGAAAAAGCTCTGGAGAAAGATGTTTGGTTTGAGAGAAAAGATGAGAGAAAATGAAAATGGAAAAGTTAGTTGGAAATTAGGAAAATATCTTCCCTCCTTTTTAGTCTTATTTAAAAACCTTTAATTAATCATTTAATATCTTAGAAAAATCTGGAGAAACTCCCATTGGGTAAATAGCTCCTTAAAGATTCAAAGTTTCAATCCTTTTTAAAACAGTCTCACAGTTTCCAAAAATTACATTTTGGTCACTAACCCAAAATGTCACCCTTCCAAACCTTATTTTGTAAAATTGATTTCACCTTTCTCTTATATATAATAAAATAGGATTTTAGAACATTTTTCCATATTTTTAATGCAACCCGAACTAGGCTTTCCTAAAAATCACCTTTTATATTCGAACCGAAAATCCGACCGAACCGGTCCAAACCCAAAACTTCCAAGCCCAAAATTGGGGCGTTACATTATTTCTTGGAGAACATTTAACTTGATCTTCTGATCATTCACTCTCATTGTGAGTTCTCCCTTTTCTACATCAATTAGTGATCTGCATGTGGCTAAGAAGGGTCGCCCCATGATGATTGGTGCATTCTCATCTGCTTCACAATCTAAAACAAGAAAGTCAACAGGAAAAATAAATTTATCCACTCTTACCAGAATATCTTCAATCTTCCCTTCTGGTTGCACGTAAGAGCGGTCTGCCAGCTGCAGCATAACTGTCGTGGGTCGTGCTCGTCCAATACCTAATTTCTGAAATACGAATTTTGGCATTAAATTAATACTAGCACCTAGATCACAAAGTGCCTTACCCACGAATTTATCACCAATTATGCACGGTATTATGAAGCTCCCAGGATCCTTCTTTTTATGGGGTGGGTGCTTGTGCAGAATAGTCATGCATCCTTCTGTCAATTTAACCGTCTCAAATTCCCCAAGTCTGGATTTCTTTGACCTAGCATCCTTGAGAAGCTTGGCATACCCGGGCATCTCCTTGATGTCATCTAACAACGGAATATTGATGTGGACCTGCTTAAAAATATCATAGATCTTCTTAAGTTGAAACTCATGTTTCTGTTTTTGTAGCCGTTGTGGAAAAAAAAGGTGGAGGACGATAATCTTCAATGCGTCCTTCTCATGGTATTCGGATTTGAGGAGGCTTAGGTTCTTCATCCTTCTCTTCTGTCCCTTCTGTTGTTGTGACAAGTGTAGTGTTGAGTGTGTAAAAGTTCTATTATTTACACCTTTTTTAACCCATATTTCTGCTGCATTCAAGCATCATTGCATTGCATTTAGGTTAGTTTTCAGTAAAACATCACAAATGGATTAAAAGCACGGATTCTACTAAAAGATGGATATTTTTGCAGGTATCTGCCATAGTTGACAAAGAAGGCAGGCGCAGGGCAGAGAAGCAGAAGAGCTGAACTGGACAAGCAGACGAAGAAGACGAAGCTGCCATGGACCTGTCGTGACAGCATGGTGACAGCAGACTTATGAAGAGGAAAAGTAAAGTGGACCTCGATAGATAGAGAAAAATCTGCTCATTTGTCGTGTGAAAGCCAAATATTTTTCCAAGCCCCGGATCAAAAGATATGTCAAGCCAAAGCTCAAGGAGAGGAATTCCCATGAAACAAGGAGGCGGCTGGAAAGTAGGAATCCTTAAAGATTAAGCATTTATTAGAATCTTACTTTTCATTAAAGTTGTAATCCTTGTTAACTTAGGATACTTGAGCCCAAAGCTTATATAAGGGCATAGATTTAACCTAGGAGGCATCCCTTACCCCATAACCGATAAACCAAAACCCCTGCCGTTTACCCGTCACCGACATGTTCTAAATTCCCCCTAGGGCCACGGGTTGATTTGTAAAGTATTTGCAAGGGTTGTTTTGTTTTAGGATTTTTCAAGTTCAATATAATAAACTTCAAGTTCTCTTATTTTTGTTTTAACATCTTGCAAGAGCATCGGGAGAGCATTGTGAGGTTATCCATTTACTTAGCATCGGGAGAGTTAAGTATACGAAAGAAATAAGAGCGAGTTCTCTAGTTTATAGTTGAACTATCTTGTGCCTAGGGATAGGGCAAGGTTAAGTGGCTAAAGAAGAATTCATACACATCGGTGTTCATCCTTCGATTCACGCCGGGAGGTATCATCAAAGACGTGATCATCGACAGACTTGGACCTAGAGATAGGCCAAGGCAGATCTGGGATTCTTGCCAAACTTGAAGTACGGAGTTGGTGTGTCTGCTGCCGCGACAGCTAACGGACAGCCGCCGCGACAGGGACTATCGGCGACGGGAGTGACGACAGAACTGGAGTTCCTAAGCAATCCAATACCTGCACTACCGAGCAATTCAATACCAGCACATTCTCTCTATCTTGATATCTCAATCCTTTTATTTACGTTTTTACTTTATTATTCTCGTGACAACTCTCAAATATTTCTTTTACTTTCGTGCAGTAAATCGAGGTGAAGCTATTAGCCCAATCCCTGTGGAGACGATATCTGATACTTCGTATCACTTTACTACTTGCGTCGTGTACACTTGCACTACAATTGCGATAGACTCTTTTACACGCAACAAGTTTTTGGCGCCGTTGCCGGGGATTGGCAACATAACTACATCTTTCTTTTATTGGAGTTTTCGCTTTTATTTTTCTTTTTGTTTTCGTTTTAATTTTTATTTTTCTTGAATTTTTCTTTTGTGCTTTCAACTCTCGCTTTTCACGAGGTTTTCTTGTTTATGCGCAGATCTAAAAGAGGTGAAGATCCTGAGTATCCATTAGATCCGAATATCGAACGTTCCTTCAGTCTCAAGAAACAACGTCGCCGACTTTTAGACAAAAACGAATACCTCGAGGAACAGCTAGAGAAGATGGGCCATAACCAACCTGCCGGTGGTCGTATACCACCCCTTGGCGATAACCACGCGCCTGTCGGTGACCCGCCTGGGGCAGATGGACGACGGTCATGTCGTGATTACAAGCTGAACGATCATGTAGAATTGGAGACCACGTTGCCGGATATTGATGTTGATAACTTCGAGCTTAAACCTGTCATGTTTAGTATGATCAACAATGCCGGGAAGTTTAGTGGTGCTGTGACAGAAGATGCTAGGGAGCATCTCAAAACGTTCCAGGAGATCTGTGGTTTTTTTAGACTGCCAGGAGTTAATCCAGAGATACTGAGGCTTCGGTTATTCCCCCATTCATTAAGAGACAGAGCTAAAACTTGGTGGAATAAACTTACACCGGGTTCCATTATGACTTGGGCAGATCTAACTCGTGAATTTTTATCTCGTTTTAATCCTTCGCACTTATCTGAGCGATTACGTAATGAAATTGCTACTTTTCAACAGGAAGATGACGAGCCGATGCACGAGGCCTGGGACAGATTTACTACTCTTCTACGGAACTGCCCAATGCATGGATTTCCTGTCTGGAATCAGGTAACTAAGTTTTATAATGCTGCTAACTTACAAACTCGCATTCGGATTGATTCTGCAGCAAATGGACTATTATTGGATAAAGATCCGGACGAGGCATTGCAAGTTTTGAAAAATCTAGCTAAGAATGAGGAGCAGTTTCCGACAGCTAGAAGAGGGGGTAAACGGGTACTTGCTGTCAAAGACTATGAGGCCGACAACACTATGAAATCACAGGTAGCATTCCTTACTAAAGCAATGAAACGGTTATTGAATGAAGATGAATTACAAGGATTTGCTGTCGAGGAAGTTTGTACTATCTGTGAGGGAAATCATAGTAGGGATGAGTGCCCAATAAATGTAGAAGAGGGAAAATATGTTGGAAATTACAAGCCGAACTATAATTCCAACAATTACAATCCTAATTGGAGGAAGGATCCCAAATTTTCCTGGAGTAATCCTAACAATGCTCTGAATCCGCAAGCATATAATCAGAATCAGGGGGTCCTAGATTGCTGACGCGACAACAACTGCCGCCGCAACTGCCGCAGCACCTGCCGCCGCAGCAGCAACAACAGCCACCACCTGCCACGAGTAGTATATTGGAGCAGACTCTGGCCACCTTTATGTCTCAGACCGGTACGTATATGGAAAATATGAATCAGTTTGTCAAGAAGACGGAAACCTTTATGGATAAAACCGAGATGAGAATGACAAACCATGAAGCTACTTTGAAATCTCTAGAGACACAAATGGGTCAAGTTTCTCAACATATTAAGCCGAGGCAGAATGGAGGTTTCCCTAGCAATACTGAAAATGCTAGACCACCCCCACATGAGCAATGTAAGGCAATTACTACTAGGAGTGGGAAGAAACTACCAGGGCCGGAAAAAGAAGCTGAAGCAGAAAAGGAACCTGCCTTGGATAAACCTGCCACTTACAGGCCTGTCACGACAGCAACGACGACAGCACCGACGACATCGACTCCTCTGAATCCGATACATCTGATACTGAAGGTCAGGAGGAGGTAAACTGGTTAGGCAATCGTCCAGGTAAGTTATTCGAACCCTTGAATTACACTTCGGATAACCATTTAATCCAAAAGCCATCTACTGTTGAACCACCTGTCTTAGAACTTAAGCCCCTGCCAGGGCAGTTAAAATATGCTTATCTTGGTTCCAATGACACACTGCCCGTAATCATCTCTTCTAAGCTGCCGCAGGAACAGGAACGGCAGCTAATCGACATGTTAAGGCAGCACAAAAAGGCGATTGGATGGACGATAGCAGACATTCAAGGCATTAGTCCGGCGATATGCATGCACAAAATCCTCCTATAGGAAGATCATAAGCCGACTATTGATGCCCAAAGGCGGTTAAACCTTGCGATGAAGGAGGTAGTGCATAAAGAGATAATTAAATGGTTAGATGCTGGTATTATTTACGCCATCTCCGACAGCAAATGGGTGAGCCCGGTGCAATGCGTTCCAAAGAAAGGAGGAATGACCGTGATAATCAACGAGAACAATGAGTTAATCCCAACCAGGACTGTGACCGGTTGGAGGGTTTTTATGGACTATCGGAAGCTTAATAAAGCTACCCGAAAAGACCACTTTCCTTTACCCTTTATTGATCAAATGCTTGATAGATTAGCGGGTAAACCTTACTATTGTTTTCTTGATGGTTATTCAGGTTACAATCAAATTGCTATTGCACCAGAGGATCAAGAAAAGATGACTTTCACATGCCCCTACGGAACATACGCGTTTAGGAGGATGCCGCTTGGACTCTGTAATGCACCTGCCACCTTCCAAAGGTGCATGATGGCTATATTCTCCGACATGGTAGAGGACTTCCTAGAAATTTTCATGGATGATTTTTCCGTCTTTGGAGACGATTTTGAGAGCTGCCTCGACAATCTTCAAAAGGTACTTGAAAGATGTGAAAAAGCTAATCTTGTTCTAAATTGGGAAAAATGTCATTTTATGGTGGACGAAGGGATAGTCCTTGTCCATAAGATTAGCTGCCGTGGGATAGAAGTCGAGAGGGCTAAGATTGAAGTAATTGAGAAGCTGCCGCCGCCGACCACAGTCAAGGGCATAAGGAGTTTTTTAGGGCATGCTGGTTTTTATAGAAGATTCATTGCAAATTTCTCAAAAATTACCAAGCCCCTATGTCATCTCTTAGAGCAGAACCGACCCTTTGACTTTAATGGTGAATGTACTGAAGCATTCAAGGTTCTGAAAGAAAAACTAGTGACAGCCCCCATAGTACAACCACCAGACTGGACGCAACCGTTGGAGATCATGTGTGATGCTAGTGACTATGCTGTCGGGGCAGCACTTGGGCAGCGCAGAGATAAGTTGTTTCACGTCATATACTATGCCAGCAAGACGTTGAATGAAGCCCAAGTGAACTACACCACCACAGAAAAGGACCTGTTAGCTGTGGTGTTCTCCATCGACAAGTTTCGTTCTTACATACTTGGAACGAAAGTAATAATACACACCGACCATTCTGCCCTAAAGTATTTGTTCGCAAAGAAGGATGCAAAGCGTAGATTGATACGGTGGATCTTGCTATTACAAGAATTCGACCTTGAGATCTAGGACAAGAAGGGGACAGAAAATCAGGTGGCAGACCACTTGTCGAGGTTGGAAAAGGGACAGAGTCTACCAATAGACGAGACAAACATACTGGAGACCTTCCCAGATGAGCAGCTCTTTGCTGCCGCAATCGCTATCGCGACACCCATGATGGCAGGTAAGTCTTCTGACCTTCCCTGGTATGCTGATTTCGTTAATTTTATAGTTAGCGGAATATTACCTTCTGATCTTAATTATCAAGCCAGGAAGAGGTTCCAAAATGATGTTAAGCATTATTATTGGGACGAACCTCTTCTTTTCAAAATGTGCGCAGATCAGGTTATAAGGAGGTGTGTACCACAAGAAGAGAAAGGAGACATTATCCATTACTGCCATGCTTCACAATATGGAGGTCACTTAGGAGGCAATAAAACTGCTGCCAAGGTGCTGCAGTCAGGGTTCAACTGGCCGACACTATATAAAGATGCACAGGACTTTTATAAGAACTGTGACAGGTGCCAGCGGACATGTAACATCTCGAGGAGAAACGAGATACCACTGCAGAACATTCTAGAAGTCGAGATCTTCGACGTTTGGGGGATTCATTTTATGGGACCTTTTCCATCTTCGTGTGGAAATCTTTACATCCTCCTAGCAGTGGATTATGTCTACAAGTGGGTAGAAGCAATCGCAACTCAAAAGAATGATGCCAAAACGGTCCAAAAGTTTTTGCACAAAAACATTTTTTCTAGATTTGGCATCCCTAGGGCGATTATAAGTGATGAAGGGAGACATTTTGATAATAGGGTAATTGCTGCCGCCTTAAAGAAATATGGTGTCAAGCACAGGATCGCGACAGCATACCACCCACAGACCAATGGACAGGCTGAGATATCCAATAAGGAAGTGAAGAACATTCTTGAAAAGATGGTTAAGCCAACTAGGAAAGATTGGTCTTTACTTCTAAATGATGCATTATGGGCATACAGGACAGCTTTCAAGACTCCATTGGGCATGTCTCCATACCGACTGATTTATGGGAAAACCTATCACTTGCCTGTCGAGATCGAGCACAAGGAATATTGGGAAATCAAGGCAGTGAATATGGACTTGGACAAGGCCGGCCAGAAAAGGTTATTAGATCTAAACGAGATTGAAGAAGTACGGACAATGGCCTACGACAACGCAAGGATCTACAAGGAAAAGACTAAGAAGTGGCATGACAAGAAACTGCTGCCACGACAGTTCTGCCCAGGGCAGCTTGTGTTGTTGCTTAATTCTAGACTTAAACTCTTCCCAGGAAAGCTAAAGTCTAGATGGTCTGGCCCATTCCAATTGATACAAGTTTTTCCCCATGGTGCCATCACTATACAATCATTAAAAGACAGGCACCAATTCAAAGTCAATGGACAGCGCCTCAAGCATTATCAGGGGACTGAAGCCCCAGGAATTCAGGAAGTGGTTACTTTAGGAGATGCCCCACACGGCACCCCTAATTTAACCTAATTTTTATTTTTATTACTTATTATTTATTATTTATTAGGAAATTAGGTTTATTTTATTTGAATAATGTTTTATTTTTCTGTCTTTAGGAAATAAAGGAGTCAAGAAGAAAAGTAGAAGTGACCCAAGCCCACCACCCATCCATCAGCCCAACAAAGCCCATTTATCGAAGCCTGTCGTTTCGGCTGCCGCCCTAGACGGATATGACAGGCTGTCAACAGACTGACGCGGCAGATGCAGAAGCGTGTGGCAGACGCGTAACAGACGCATAAATGCGTGTCAGACGCGTCAGACACGCTAAACCCCATCTGTCGCCCCGTTATTCACGCCTGCCGTTACAGCATTAAATGGGCAGCAACTCGACCGCTATAAAACCCCGTTTTCATTTTCATTTTTCTCACTTCTGCTTATTCTTCCTTGCTTTCTCCTCTAGTTTTATTTGCTTTCTTCAGTTTTCACAACCCTTGCAACTAACATGTCATCTAGACAGTCCCGCCGTAGTGCTCCCTCCGCCTCTTCTTCAGCAGCAGCGACGCCCTTCGCCACAAAGGAGCTATGGGAGGAACGTGGTTTCGTGTACATCCGAAAGGCACCCAACATGGGACTCCGGCCGTTCATCGTAAAGGCCATCACGGCTCAATTATGGGAGCACTTTGCTGAACAACCGGCATAACTAAACGACACATTAGTCCGGGAGTTCTATGCGGCCATAGACAGCAGAACGGCAACATCTGTCACCGTTCGAGGAGTAAAGGTGCCCTTCACTGCTGACAGCATCAACCACATGTTTGGCCTCTACTTTGGCCCCGATGATGATGCCCACCAGAAATTTCTCGACACCCTCGATGCTGCCGCTTATGATGCTGTCATGGTGGAGTTGACAGAGGAGGGAACATCATGGACAACCAGCAAAAAGAACCCCCACTCCGTCAACAGGGGGCAGCTCCTCCCGGAAGCCAAACTTTGGAACGCTTTCATCAAAAAGCGTATCATGCCTTCTTCCCACCACACAACGGTCAACCGGCAGCGGCTTGCCCTCATCCATTCCATCATGCACGACGGGCCTATCAATGTAGGTCGTAATATGAGGGACAGCATCCTGGACTGCCCCTTCCGCTCTGACTCCCGCCTCTGCCTGCCGTTCACAATAACCTCCCTCTGCCGCTGTGCTGCTGTCCCCGAGGAACCCTCCGACAAAATAATCAAGGGCAGAGGCTGGACAGACAACAACATCAACAGCCTCATGGAGCTGGTAGTGGCTACCCCTATCTCGTCTTTCAATCCAGCCGGCTCCCCAGAAGAACCATCAGAGGAGCCTACCCCTGAACCTGCTGCCGCCACCGCTCCGACAGACCAGTCCGCCCTCATCCTTGCGGCGCTACAACGGGTAGAGGAGAGACAAATGGGATTGATGACGTTCATTCGAGACTTTGCTAACTCGACGGTAAACTTCATTACCCAAACTTTAAATTTTCCCGATGTTCAATTCCCTACTTTTCCTGCCCATTATTTCCATATCCCCACTCCTGTCCACACCCCTGTCCACACTCCTACACCACCTGCCTCCCCACATTCCCACTCCACTGCCTCCACCACATCACCTGCCCCGACGGCAGCAGACAGTCCACCGGCCGACACCCTGCCAGAGGAACAAAAAGGCCTGCCTCCTATGACAGCCCTCTGATCAGGAGGAATTTGGAGAGAGATTTTACGCCGGTCAAGAGGATAAAACACGTGTGCAGACAAGAAACGGTTGCCCAAGGCTAGCACCACCACCAGCAGCACTTGGGACAGTGGCAGTACTTCCGATATCCAGCTTGTGGAGCAGCCTGCCTCTGAACCTGCCCCTGAACCTGCCCAGCCTCCTCCACAGCCAAGACGCCACCGTCAGATCCGTGTCAGCAGCAGCAGCGAGGACATCGACTAAAAATTTAAGTTTTTATTTTCCTTTTATTGCTGCCTGCTTATATCTTTTGTGATGTACTTTTTTTCTTCATATTTTTGTTTTTTTTCTGTAATTTTGCATTGAGGGCAATGCAACCCTTGAGTTTGGGGGTGGCAACCCTCCATCATTAATGGAGTCTTAAGTACATCTTTTTATTATTTGTTGTGTCTTTGATTTATTTTATTTTCTCTAAAAAAAATCAGAAAATTTAAACTGTTGGCTTAAAAACTGTGAAGTTAACTTACCTGTCATGACAGCTCTGTCGTGGCAGCATCTTTAGGACAGTTTAAGGAGAAGTTTAGAGCCTTTCTATAGTTCTGAAAAATTTAAACACCTTTGTGACTGTTATATTGCTTAGATTTCTTTTAGCCAAACTAGAATAGGAAGCTTAGAACTTGAATAGCCCCTAGAGGTGCCTAACACTGGCTCTAGGAAAGAAGTTTAGCAAAAGAAAATAAAAAAAAACCTAGAGGTGCCCGAAACCGTCTCTAGGAAGCTAACTAGAGGTGCCCAAAACTGGCTCTAGAAAAATTTAGCTTGAAAATAGAAGAAAAAGAAGCATGAAAATGTGCCTTCTAATAAAATAAACTTTGGCATAAAAATTCGAGTTAAGAAGTTGAATATTCTAGTGAAACTAAGAGAGTCTTAGCATATAACTGTTCATAAGCATGCACACACTGCATGAGAGCTAAAGGGAGATTCCGGACAGATCCTAACCTTTCCGACAGGTTGCTGCCGCCATAGAGAATGAGCGACGGGTAAGGGACAGTTCACTGTTTGAAGGCCAACACAACAAAAAAAATTCATTTTTCTTTTAGGTTTAATTGCTTGAGGGCAAGCAAAAACTTGAGTTTGGGGGTGTGTTGAGTGTGTAAAAGTTTTATTATTTACACCCTTTTTAACCCATATTTCTGCTGCATTCAAGCATCATTGCATTGCATTTAGGTTAGTTTCAGTAAAACATCACAAATGGATTAAAAGCACGAATTCTACTAAAAGATGGCTATTTTTGCAGGTATCTGCCATAGTTGACAAAGAAGGCAGGCGCAGGGCAGAGAAGCAGAAGAGCTGAACTGGACAAGCAGACGAAGAAGACGATGCTGCCATGGACCTGTCGTGACAGCATGGTGACAGCAGACTTATGAAGAGGAAAAGTAAAGTGGACCTCGATAGATAGAGAAATATTTGCTCATCTGTCGTGTGAAAGCCAAATATTTTTCCAAGCCCCGGATCAAAAGATATGTCAAGCCAAAGCTCAAGGAGAGGAATTCCCATGAAACAAGGAGGCGGCTGGAAAGTAGGAATTCTTAGAGATTAAGCATTTATTAGAATCTTACTTTTCATTAAAGTTGTAATCCTTGTTAACTTAGGATAATTGACCCCAAAGCTTATATAAGGGCATATATTTAACCTAGGAGGCATCCCTTACCCCATAACCGATAAACCAAAACCCCTGCCGTTTACCCGTCACCGACATGTTCTAAATTCCCCCTAGGGCCACGGGTTGATTTGTAAAGTATTTGCAAGGGTTGTTTTGTTTTAGGATTTTTCAAGTTCAATAAAATAAACTTCAAGTTCTCTTATTTTGGTTTTAACATCTTGCAAGAGCATCGGGAGAGCATTGTGAGGTTATCCATTTACTTAGCATCGGAAGAATTAAGTATACGAAAGAAATAAGAGCGAGTTCTCTAGTTTATAGTTGAACTATCTTGTGCCTAGGGATAGGGCAAGGTTAAGTTGCTAAAGAAGAATTCATACACATCGGTGTTCATCCTTCGATTCACGCCGGGAGGTATCGTCAAAGACGTGATCATCGACAGACTTGGACCTAGGGATAGGCCAAGGCAGATCTGGGATTCTTGCTAAACTTGAAGTACGGAGTTGGTGTGTCTGCTGCCGTGACAGCTAACGGACAGCCGCCGCGACAGGTGTTGTCGGCGACGGGAGCGACGACAGAACTGGAGTTCCTAAGCAATCCAATACCTGCACTACCGAGCAATTCAATACCAGCCCATTCTCTCTATCTTGATATCTCAATCCTTTTATTTACGTTTTTACTTTAGTATTCTCGTGACAACTCTCAAATATTTCTTTTACTTTCGGGCAGTAAATCGAGGTGAAGCTATTAGCCCAATCCCTGTGGAGACGTTATCTGATACTTCGTATCACTTTACTACTTGCGTCGTGTACACTTGCACTACAATTGCGATAGACTCTTTTACACGCAACATGTAGCGGCAGCAGGTTGTTTATCGTCTGCCGGGGCAACATTCGCGGCAGTCGATTCTAGGGCTGGTTCCTTAACTGGTTCATCTTTCTTTTCTGTCCCTGGTAATTGCTTCCCACTCCTAGTTGTGATAGCTTTGCACTGCTCATGTGTGGGTTGTCTAGCGACCTCAGTATCGCTAGGGAATCCTCCATTCTATCTTGGCTTAATATGCTGGGAAACCTGACCCATCTGTGTCTCTAGTGATTTCAGAGTAGCTTCATGGTTAGTCATTCACATTTCTATTTTATCCATGAACGACTCAGTCTTCTTGACGAAGTGATCCATGTTTGCGATGTTAGTTCCTGTCTGTGACATAAACGTGGCCAAGGTCTGCTCTAGTATACTAGGTGTGGCTGTCGGCGGCTGTTGTGGCTGTTGTTGAGGTTGCTGCCGAGTCAGAATTCTAGGTGCCCCATGGTTTTGAGTGTTCTGTACTTGAGGATTCAGGGCATTGTTTGGGTTGCTCCAAGAGAACTTGAGGTCTTTTCTCCAGTTGGGATTGTAGTTGTTGGAATTGTAGTTTTGCTTGTTATAGTTTCCAACATACATCCCTTCCTCTAGCTGGAGCGGGCAGTCTTCCGAACTATGATTCCCACTGCAAGTTCCACATACCTCTTCTGCAGCGTAGACCGGTTGTGAATCTTTCTTCAGCAAGTTTTCTACTGCCTTTGTGAGATTTGCAACTTGTGTCTTTATGGAATTATCGGCTTCATAATCCTTCACAGCTAGTACTCATTTACCTCTCCTTGATGTGGGAAATTGCTCCTCATTCTTCGCAAAATTCTTTAACACTACCATGGCTTCATCTGGATCCTTGTCCAACAACAATCCATTTGCTGCTGAATTGATTCTCATGCGAGTCTGTAGGTTGGAAGCATTGTAGAATTTGATGACTTGATTCCAAACAGGGAATACATGCATCGGGCAATTCCTCATAAGAGTAGTAAACATGTTGGAAGCAATTTCGTTACATAATTGCTCAGATAAATGGGAAGGATTAAAACGAGATAAAAACTCACGAGTTAAATCTGCTAAGTTCGTATTGAACCCGGTGTTAGTTTGTTCCACCAAGTTTTAGCTCTGTCCCTCAATGAATGAGGAAATAACCGAAGCCTCAGTATCTCCGGATTTACTCATGGTAGTCTAAACGAACCATAGATTTCTTTGAAAGTTTTTAGATGTTCCCTAGCATCCTCTATAGCCGCACCACTAAATTGGCCAGCGGAATTAATCATGTTGAACATCACAGGTTTCACCTCGAAATTTTTAGCTTCCACGTCTGCCAGCGTGGTTTCTAGTTCCACATGATCATTGATCATGTAATCATGGCATGATCGGCGTGCAGCCCCGGCAGTAAGAGGAGCGGCATGTTGTTCGTTTCCTCCATCTCCGATAGGATCGTTAGGGTCTTGGGGATTCCCTTGGTTGTTCCTCTTGTCTTCGTGTCTTCCGTTCACCATTGCTTCTAATTGTTCCTCTAGGTACTCGTTTCTTTCTACTAGGAGGCGGACTCGTTTCCTGAGGTTGCACGTTCGTTCGATTTCAGGGTCTAATTTGAGCTCAGGTTCTTTGCCTCGTTCAGATCTGCACATAAGCAAACGAAAGACCTTGTGAAAAGCACAGGGTGAAAAATCCAATTAAGAAACAGAAAAATTAAAAAGAATGTGCAGTAAAAGTAGGGTAAATATAAGTTGTCAGTCCCCTACAACGGTGCCAAAAACTTGTTGCGTGTAAAAGAGTCTATCGCAATAGAGTGCAAGTGTACACGACACAAGTAGTAAAGTGATACACGAAGTATTGGATGTCAAATCCACGGGGACTGGAAATAGCCTTAACCTTGAATTGTTGCACAAGAAAGAAGATAATTTTAATTATTTGTAAGGGAATAATAAAGAACATTGAAAATAAAGGATTAAAGAAATCAGGATAGAGAGAATAGGCTGGTATTGATTTGCTCAGTAGTGTAGGTGTTGTAATGTATAGGACTCCCTGTTTTGTTGTTGCTCCTGTCGAGGCAGCACCTGCGGCGGCAGAGGTCTGTTGATGTCGCGGCAGCGATCACACAACTTTGTACTTCAAACTTGGCAAGAATCCCTGCTATGCCTTGTCCTATCCCTAGGTCCAAGTTTGTTGATGAACACGTCTTTGATGATACCTCCCGGCGTGAATCGAAGGATGAACACTGATGTTGTTGAATTCTTCCTTAGCCACTTAACCTCGTCCTATCCCTAGGTCCGAGATAGTTCAACGATAAACTGGAGAACCCGTACTTATTCCTTTTGTATACTTAACTCTCCCGATATTAAGTAAATGTATAGTCTCACAATGCTCTCCTGATACTCTTGCAAGATGTTGAAAACCAGAATAAGCAAACTTGAAGTCTATTTTATTGAACAGAAAAAAATCCTAAAAAATGCAATCCTTGCAACTACTTTACAGAATCAACCCTTAGCCCTAGGGGAAGTTTAGAACATGATGAGAAGGGTGAAACGACTAGGGTTTAGGGGAAGACGGCTAGAGAATAAGATAGCATTCCCTAAGTCGAATTACATGCCTTTATATAGGCCTTGCGTTCAAGTTTTCTAATATGGCAAGAATACAAGTTTAAATTAAAGTACAACTCTATTAAAGACAAATGAGCGTAAGCATAAAGCTTAGTGAGGATCGCTAAAACCTAACATTCATCAATACATTTTATATAATCAGCATATCATCATTTGAAAACTCATGCCTTCCTTTAAAACATGCTTCTTAAAGCATCAATGCACTTTTAAATCCACATGCTCATAGTATCATTAAAAACAACAACAAACTCCTTTGCTCATGCTTAAACCAAGCATCACATACATTCAAGCATAGTTCCAAAGCATCTCAAACTTAATCATTAACCATCAACATTATATTGGCTCGTAAGTGATCAATCTCAAATCATATCAAAATCAACACAAATGACACAATCGGATACGCGAATTACAAGCGTTGTCCCACGCACTTCATACACACTACCAGACTACACAAGGCTCACACACGGGATTAGACCATCAATTGTTGTGACACTCGTGGTTGAGTTTAATGGTACAATCACAACCCCTCAACACCACTCATCGGTAGTTGTATAATTCCACTAACAAGAGCACGAGACACATACCACAAGATCCACACACGGGATTAAACTATCCACTGTTGTGATCTTAGCCTCAATCGTTAGGGTACTTGGATGGAGTTTACGGTAAAATCACAACCCGTTGACGTCCAAGGCGACTTTATTCACGGTGCACCCAATCCTATAGCCAGCTAACTATATCCGATTAAAGTAACCAAAAACCATTTATATCACTTGCCAATATAATTATTTAACATCATTATAGCATTGGTTTACAAGAATAAATCACAATGCCATTTTAACATGCTTAAACTCAAATGCATAAATCTAAAAAATTCAAGGATCACCTGCCAAGTGCATCCTTAACAAAATGGCATTAAAACCAGCATCCTCAATGCTTAGAAACGGAAATTAAATCACATCCAATTCAAGTGCATTTCCAACAAAAACATAGCACATTCCGAGATAGACTTCCGAATCACTTACTCTTGAGCTTAGCTAAGTGTTTCAAACTTACACTAAGCTCCCAAGACCACGCTCAAAGCGTTACAAAGCTGGAAATTCCATTTCCACTCACCGATACACGAAACCTTGCTCGCTGACGCGAAATTACCCTTCTAAAGCCTCCTAAAATGTTTTTTTTTTGTTTCTAGATCAAGATCCACTATTTTTAGATCACCAAAACAGAGATCTGAATGCAATAAAATTCATTTTAACACCAGCAACTAAACACAAACTCGTTGCTCACCAAAACTACACCAATTTACCCATTTGAAACAACTAAAAACTCAATCGATTGCTTCCTAAACCAAGCGCAGCCAATATACATCACTTCCAACCATATATAAGCATCAAACACATATAAAATAACCTAAACATTTCCTTATACCTCCAGCAATCATAACTTCAGCATTTCACCCCAAAAACCTAACTAAAACCATCAAGAAACTCAAGGATCCCAAGGATTTTGGGATCTATATTATCAAAACCCTTTTTCAACATAATAATCAACTCAAAACTCAATTAAAACCAAATTCAAAACTGAGCTCATCAATACCTATCCGAAAATCAAGATTTAAATCATAATTTTGCAAGATTTTGATCTCAAATAAAAACTCAGCCAAAAACAACATTTAGAAGTCAAATATCTTGGGAATTTCAATAAAGAACCTAGATTGAAGGTTGAGAATGGGATTTACCTCCAATCCTTGCCTTCCTTAGTGATTGACAAGTTTTTCCTTCATAAAGCTTGAAGAATTTGAAGAGAACTCTTGAAATTGGTTTAGAAATTAAAGAGAGAGTGTTTGGGAGAAAAGAAATCTGGGGAAAAGAGTTGAGAGAAAGCTTTTGCTGAAATGAAAGTTAGTTACGTGAAATGAAATCTCAATTTCCCAATTAACCAATTTTAATTAAATAAAATCATTTTTATTTTAATTATCTAAAAATCCTTTTAAAACATATGTCAATTTAAGGAAGGTGTAATTTCATCATAGCTCCGTAAAGATTCTATGATTTTGACTCCTTTTCCCAAAATTTGTAATTTTCCACAGTTTTGAAACTTTACATTTTGGTCACTACCCAAAATGTACCACTTCCGAAACTCTTTTTGTAAAATTGATTTGACCAACCTCTCAAACATGATTTTAGAGGATTTTAGCAATTTTTACCATATTTTTATCCTTTATCGAACCTTGATTTCCTGAAACCACCTTATACGATTAGAATTGTTATTGACCGGCGCGATTCGATGTCTAAAACATCTAGGCCAAAAACCAGGGCATTATAGACTAAAATCATTGTTTTATTAAAAGAAAATGTTTTATTAAAATAACCCTGTTTTAAAGTGATCCAATCACACTTTTCAAAAAAGGTTGGTGGTGACTCCGTGTTTTTAAAGTTTTCCAAAAAGTCGAAGCCCTCCTTCTTTAAAAGGGGTTGCGACAATGACCTGACTAAGTTTCTTCTCAAACTGAAAATTTTGGTTGAATTTGTTAGGTTGGGTGTTCAAGGGAGGTTGTAGAAAAGAGAAGGATAGTACAAAGGGGTTATCCTTGTTTGGTGTAGAAGGTGGTTAATGGTTGATGAATTGGAATGGAGATTTGGATGAATAGTGGACGTGATGGTGATGATTAAGGGAGATAGTTTGGTTTTAGAATGAAGCAAGAACCAACACTATATGACAATGTCGACCCGAACCATATAATGTTCGTAAACCGTTGATGGATCATGACCCACTAGTTATAAGGAACTAAGAACAAACGATATAAAAGAATTGAAAGGAATGATTTCACAAGACGAACTTGCAAATTGATAAAGTTCTTAAAGAACAAGAGAGTAAAACACTCACAAGAGAAATATGTATTTCAAGTTGTGTTTACAAATTACCAATAGTCTCCTATTTATAGGCTTAAAATGATATAAAAGGCCGAAAGTCCTTCCTTCATTCAAGATGATGCATAAAGCCTATCCATTAGTGTTGAAATATGAATGGGCGTGCCTTTTGAAAGTGAATGGCTGGAAATCTCGTACGACTTTCCATCATGCACTACCTTTGGTAATGTGGACATATCTCAAGCTATCAATATTGGATTGATGCCATTAAAAATGCGTTGGAAAGCAAAGAAATAGGGGAATAAGTTTGAAAAAGACTTCAAGACTTAAATCGGCCTGGATCCAATTCAAAAACTGCCGAGCAAGTCGACTGAATGTGTGAGACTCCTTGAATTCCCTCCTTAAGTGTTGTTTTAATTCATGCATGTCTTCAAAGCTTGTGACTATCCTTCTTCTCCTGGTAGCCAAATATTATTGTCGAGCTTTAAAAATGCTTTAAAGTTTAATCCTTCCAATTGCAACCCTTGGTGTGCTCTTACTTCTTTATTTACTACAAATAGTCATCACATGTGATACAAAATCTTAAATGTGTAGAAAAATGACAACTTAAATGTCCACGCAACTTGGTAACACAAATATGCAAAAATAGACAAAATAAATGTGTAACCCCCTCGACTCGGCTTGGCCGATAGACCGAACCGAACGGATCACACGAAGAATATTGAAGTAAAACGGGAAGGTTTACCTCAATAAACGACCTTTTTCTTTTATCTTGTCTAGATGAAACTTAGGTTCCTATGTATATGCACACAAGCAACGGATCAAACAACAACACAATCACGCTTTGATTACAACTAAACTAGTGTTTAGGGACCATTTTGTAAATTTGATAATATGTAAGGGTCAATAGCAAGTTTAGATTACCAACCTTTAAGTAGGTTCATTACATACTTCTCAATAAAATCTCAACTCAAAACGACATCTAGAACCCACCCAATTGCATACAAGGAAACTGGGGACCAAAATGTAAGAAATAGGAACTCAAAAAAATTCAAAAACTGCATCAACGGTCAGATGTTTCGGAATGGAGAGCCCCGTATCGAAATAGCCGTTTTGAAAAAGAGCTAACCGTTTCGATACGCGGGTTCATTTCGAAACCCCTGAGGCTCGTTTCGGAACGAAGGTTCACAGAGGCAAAATGTTTCGAAACAAGCCTCACCGTTTTGAAACACCAAAGCCATTTCAGGCCACCCTTTTGAAACACGTAAGGGTGTTTCGAAACACCTAAGCTTGCAACATTTTAAAATGTTGTTTAAACTTGATTTATACCATCCGAAACCATCTCGACACATGCCCAACAATGATGGCAACTCAAATACACATCAAAGACGACTTATACGAAGCATAACCAACATCATATCATCATTCTCAATAGCAAAGAGACTAAAGGCATGCTTCCTAAAAGTTAAAAGCACCAAAAGACCAAAATCCAATTTAATGCATATACCAAAACTTAGAAGCCATTTACATGTCCAAATATGCATCTCAAACTTGCACAAAACCGGGAAAATACCAAACAAACCACATCCATAACATTGGACACCGCCATTGCCTTTATTACACTAGTCCAAAACCAAAGCTTACCTTCAATCAAAGTCTTCCACCGATCCCCTTGCAAGTGCTACCTCCAATGCTTAAATTGATTGTATTGATGAACAAAGTGAGCATAAGAATACAAGCTTAGTGAGGATCGCACAAACCAAAAACATCATCAATGCACAAAACCATTTTTCACTCTTTTCAAAACCATCAAGCTTCCTTTGACAAAACATGTACTTTATTCTCAAAACCATTGTAATAAACATCATATAACATGATATGTATAAATCCAGTAATTAAACCAATGCTACTCATAATACAAGCCTTCCAAGCATAATCACCTTTATGCTAAGCTTAAACCAAAACATGCATCTTTCAAATCTTGCATTAATAACATTTTCCACAATATTTCATTTCATTATATTGGCTCACAAGTGATAAAAAAAACAATCTCAAAAACATATATCGGATACACAGATTACCAAGGGTTGTCCCACACCCTTCATACACTCTACCGGCATTACAAGGCTCAATTACGAGAGCAACCCTCCATCGTTGTGACACTTGTGGTGGAGTATTCGGTACAATCAAAACCCCTCAACACCACTCATTGGTAGATGTATAACCCACTAACGAGAGACGGGATACACACAAGGTTCGCACCTAGGAGCTACCCTAAACCGTTGCAACCTTAAACAATCCTCAATCGTTAGGGTACTTGGATGGAGTATTCGGTACAATCATAACCCCTCAACATCCAAGGCGACTTGTTTATAGTGCACTCAATCCTATAACCATCTAACTATATCCGATTTCATTTATAAAATACTTTATAAAACATCACTTGCCAATATAATCCATAGCACGTGCAAATCTCACTGTTTTTACAAAGCATTCATGATAAGCCATAAATCAAGCATTAAACCATGCTTCAAACCTCATGCATCAACACATGCATACAAGGATCACTTACCTAGTGCATCCTTAAACCATATGGCATCATCAACCTCATTTCACATATTCAAAACATGCTTTAAAACAGTAGGTAAATGCAATTAAACCCAAGTGCATTCAAAATTCACAATAGCACAATTCAAGAGAGAGATTCACTTTACTTACTTCGGAACTTAGTAAAGCGTTTCAAGCTCTTACTAAGTTCCCCAGACCTTTTCTAAGACGTTTACACGCTGGAAAACCAAGTTCCACTCACCGACTCACGAAAACACACTTGCCGATGCGACTATCGATCGTCCGTTGCCTCCAAAATCACTTCGTTTGATTTCGAACTATTATCCATTGTTTTCAACACATCAAAACAGAAGTTCAATGCATTAAAATGCATCCAAAACACCAGAACTCACAAGAAATCCCGTAGCCCTGCTCTAAAGCATCAATACACCCATTCGAAACAACCGAAAACTCAATCGATTGACCTCTAACCTCAGCCTAGCCATTACCCAACTTAATCAACACATTTTAGGCATTAATCAACATCTAAAAACATAATAAAACTATCTTATACCTCAAGATACTTGAATTCCTCAAGAACACCCCAAAAACTCAACCAAAACACTTCAAAAATCAAGAAACTCAAGGATTTCGGGATCTCTATGATTAAGACCCCACTTCAACACCTAAAACCTTTTAAAACTCATTTAGAAACAACCTCAAACCAGCCAAATCAAGCAAGATCCGAAAATCACATTAAAATCCATTTTTCTAACAAGATCTCAATAGTTTATCAAACTAACATCAAAACCTCAATCAAAATCATTAATAAAGAGTCAAATATCTTTGGAATTTCATTAAAGAACCTAGATTAAAGGGTTAGCCCAAACTTTACCTCCAATCCTTGCTTCTCCTCTAATTTGGCGAGATTTGCTGGAAAGAAACTTGGAGAAAATTAAAGAAATCAACAAGGTAAAGATGGAAATCAAAAGAGGATTTGAGAGAAAAGAATTTCTGGAAAATTGAGAGAAAATGAGGAGTGTTTGGCTGAAGTGAAACTGAGAAATGAAAAGCTCGTCAAAAATTTTGTTAACCGATTAACTACCATTTTAATTGAATCATTTAAAAGCCTTTTAAATTATTTAATAAACATTTAAAACACATGCCAAATTAGGGGAAAGGCATAATTGCCAAGTAGCTCCCTAAAGATCCTAAGATTTTGACTTTTCTTGAAAAACACATTTTTCCCAACTTTTAAATCATTACATTTTGGTCACTGTTCAAAATGTATACTTTTGAAAACATGTTTTGTAAAATTGATTTATCCAACCTCTTAAATATAATTTTAGAGGAATTTAGAATATTTTTCCAACGCCGCTGCCTAAGATTCAACTAATTCTGAGACATCAAATACCTCAAACTCTTGTGATCTGTGTACACAGTACACTTCTCACCATATAGATAATGTCTCCAGATCTTCAAAGCAAAAACCACTGCAGCCAACTCAATATCATGCGTAGGATAATTGCGCTCATGCACCTTCAACTGCCGCGATGCATAAGCCACAACCTTACCCTTTTGCATCAGAACACATCACAAACCAACATAGGACGCATCACTGTAGACCACAAACTCTTTCCCTGATTCAGGCTGAACCAAGATAGGAGCTTGCGTCAAAGCCGCCTTAAGCTTCTCAAAAGCCTGCTGTCTCGCTTCCGTCCACTCATACTTAACATCTTTCTGCAACAACTTCGTCAAAGGTGCAGCAATCTTAGAAAACCCATCCACAAACCTCCGATAGTATCCTGCCAAACCAAGGAAACTACGAACCTCATGAACAGACTTAGGAACCTTACAGTTCATCACCGTCTCAATCTTCTGAGGATCAACACGAATCCCCTCGGCAGAAACTACATGCCCAAGAAACACCACCTCCTTCAGCCAGAACTCGCACTTGCTCAACTTAGCATAAAGCTGATTCTCCAACAAAGCTTGCAGCACAATCCTCAAATGCTCTTCATGCTCCTCCTCAGTACGCGAGTACACGAGGATATCATCAATGAACACCACAACGAACTTGTCCAGATACTCATGAAACACACGATTCATCATGTCCATGAAAGCAGGAGGAGCATTTGTCAAACCAAACGGCATCACAAGGAACTCATAATGCCCATACCTAGGCCTGAAAGTTGTCTTAGGCACATCCACATCCTTCACCTTCAACTGATAATACCCTGACCTCAAGTCAATCTTAGAGAACACAGCTGCTCCCCGAAATTAATCAAAGAGATCATCAATCCTCGGCAAAGGATACCGATTCTTGATAGTCAACTTGTTCAGCTGACGGTAATCAATGCACATTCTCATAGTGCCATCCTTCTTCACAAACAAGACCGGTGCACCCCAAGGTGACACACTTGGCCGAATGAAACCACGATCAAGAAACTCTTGCAACTGCGTCTTCAGCTCCTTCAGCTCCTTAGGTGCCATTCTATAAGGGGTAATGGACACAGGAGTTGTATTCTCATACAGCTCAATTCCAAACTCCACCTCGCGATTAGGAGGTAAACCAGGCAACTCCTCAGGAAACACTCCAGGAAACTCCTTCAAAACTCTGATATCTTGCACACGCAACTCCTTAGAGCTAGGATTCATCACAAAAGCTAGATAAGCTTCACAACCCTGCCTCAGCATCCTGCTCGCCTCCAAGGTAGACACCACATTGGCAAGAAACTTCACATTCTCACCAACCACAACAACTTCATAATCATCCGCAAGCTTCAGGGAAACTCGCTTATTTTCACAATCCACAACAGCACGATGCTCAGCAAGCCAATCCATACCAAGGATTACATCAAAACCATAGAAAGGCAGCTCCATAAGGTCAACATGAAAAACATGTTCTTGAATAACCAAAGGACACCTTCTATACAACTTTCGAGTCACAACAGTCTCACCAAAAGAACTAGTGACACGAACACCAACATCCAAAGACTCAACAGGCAAACCAAGATATTCAGCATGCTCACGCAAAATGTATGAATGCGTAGATCCAGAATCTATCAAGGAAAGTAATGACAAGGATTGCAAAGTAAAGGTACCTGCAATCACATCCGCGTCATTCCTCCCCTCCCGCTGAGCATACACCCTAGCTTGACCTCCACCCTCAGGCTGAATAGCCACAACATGGGCCACTCCCCGACCACCTTCCTCTCTCCGCTGGAAATTACCACGGCCGCGCCCACGACCTCTCTGCGGTGCAGCAACAACAGGAGCACGCACTTGGCCACCAGCCAACATAGGACACTCTCGCCTCAAGTGATCCGCAGATCCACAATTCCAGCACCCGTTACCAGCTGCCGCAACAGGAGCTTGCACCTCCCTCACAGCACGAGGACAATCACGCTTCATGTGACCACGTGAACCACAAATCCAACAAGCATTCGGATCAGCTCTAGCATTGCCTCCTCGAGCAGGTACACCACCACCTCTCTTAGCTGAGGACTGATACTTCTGATCACGTCCCCTCTTGTTCCATCCACCACCGGAACTATACTCAGCAGCTCGCTTTCCAGCACTAGAACCAGCACTTTTAGTAGATAAACCCAAGTTCACCTCAATATCCTTGGCTCGGCCTACCAACACATCAAAATCATCATACTCGGTAGCCAGCACATACATCTTCACATCCGTCACTAAACCATAACGGAATCTTTCCCACCTCGCCCGCTCATCAGGTACCAGCTCAGGTGCATACTGACTGAGTCGAACAAACTGCACTTCATACTCAGCCACAGTCATGCTCCCTTGGGTAAGAGACATGAACTCTCGCTTCTTTTCATCAAGATACCTCACACCAAGATACCTTCTCTTGAACACATTCTGAAAGAATGTCCAAGTTACATCAGCTTCAGCCATCCCAGCTATAGTGGTCGTCCACCACGTATAAGCATCATCCTGTAGCAAGGATACAACACAACCCAGCTTTTGCACATCAGTGCAACTCATCTGACCCAAGATCCTCTTGGTACTCTCCATCCAGGATTCAGAACCTTCAGCAGACATACCCCTGAACTCAGTCCCACCAAGACTGCGCAAACGCTCCAAAGGTAGTCTCACTCCAGCATCTCCTTGATGCCCAGCTCCTTGAGCTCCAGCTACTGCCGCTCGAAAAGCACCAGCAATAGCTTGTACCAGCATCGTCATGTCAGGCATAGCTTGCCCCTGAACAACTTCAGGTCCAGCGACCCCAGCACCAGCTGCAGCTTCAGCTCTTTCACCTTCAGCACCACCACCACCAGGTGGAGGAGGAGGTAACACCGCACTTCCCGCATTCTCTTCATTCTCATTCTCATTCGGAGCCGTAGCTCGCACATTACTTCTCAACTCTCTACGTGGTGCCATATTCTAACCATGCAATCACAATGCAAACAAACAAAGTCAGGTCCAGCAAGGTAAGCAATCCAAGTACTCAAGCTCAATTTCACTTAAAATCAACATCATTTCATTAGCTTTGATTTGGCAATGGGTACCCACAACATGCTTCATCACAGCATACAACTCAATTGCATCAAAATCACAAGCCACTAATCATGCTTTCACTCGACAAGCATACAAGGCATACATACCTCAATCATGCACACATTCATTCCCAATTACTCGAGAACTCAGCTCTGATACCACCAAATGTAACCCCCTTAACCCGACCTAGACGGTTGACCCGAATTAAGAAAGTCACACGGGGAAAACCAAAGTCAACCCGAAAGTCAACCTTGATTAACGACCCTTTTTTTTCTTTTTAAACTTGTCTAGATGCACATTAACCCTAGTTATGATCATTCGAACAGCATACTCAAAGATCATAAACATCAGAGATCAAACAGGGACCCAAATGAACAATTTACAACTTTAGGGACCAAATTGTAAATTTTGTAACTTATAAGGTCTTAACTCAAATTAATGTTACCAACTTGTAATTAGTCAAGTTTCATGCTTCTCTATCAAATTTCAGCTCAAACGGACATCCCAAACTCATACAATTGCACAAACAAGATTCAGGACCAAAATGCAAACATTTCAAAACATTTAACTACCAATGTCAGCCCCCAACGGTCACGTGTTCCGAAACAGGGAGAGCCTGTTTCGAAACGCGGGGCCGTTCCGCAACGCGTACCGAAACGAAGGCTGGAAGAGGGCTTTCCGTATCGGAACGGTGTCTTCCGTTTCGAACGCCTGGGCTGCTACAAGGCACCCGTTCCGAAACGGTAGCTACTGTTCCGAAACGACCTGCACAGAATGCAGCAAAATGCTTACTTAAACACACAATTGACCAACCAATCATGCTCCAATTGCTACCAAACTTTACCAGCAACTCATACAACATACAAGAGACATATTTGCATCAACCATTCATCAATATATCAACATATATGAAAAGCCCCAAATCTATAGGCATGCTTCCTACTCAAGCAAATCATTCAAGCATCAAACCTCTAATTCAACCACATAAAGGCCAATTACAAAATCCAGCATTATTAACAACATTAAACATACTTAGGGAGTTCAAAACATCTCCCAAAACATCCACATAGGTCCCTCATTGCCAAAAGCCAAAAGCTAAAAAGTGTTTAAGAAAACCTTCCCATACTTGAGCTTAGTTCCCACTTGGTTGCTTGCCTTCCTTGCTGCCCTCAATACTCTTTAATGCTCTGCATTATTGGTTTAAGAAAACGAAAGAGAGCGTAAGCAAAAGCTTAGTGAGGAATGCTCATTTAAAACCACTCAAAAATGCATTTATAAAAACACTTTATAAATCATACTTCAAAACATCATTTATACATGCTTACAAGCATTCTTAAACAAGCAATACATGCTTCCATATCAATACATGTCATATTGGCCACAAGTGATAAATTCCATCTTTTAAAAACAAGATCAACATAAGACTCACGCATGGACTTTTAAACACCATTGTGATCTTATAATTCACAAGGACCACACAAGGACTTTTAACCACCTTTGTGTCCTTTACAAGTTTCACCCCAAGGACTTTTAAACACTTTGGCCCCAAGGACTTTTAAACACCTTGGCCCATGGACTTTTAAACACCATGGCAAGGACCACACAAGGACTTTTAACCACCTTTGTGTCCTTAACAAGAACCATCCAAGGACTTTTAACCACCTTGATGTTCTTAAGTAACAAGGCTCACTCAAGGACTTTTAACCACCTTAGTGACCTTAACAAGAATCATCATGGACTTTTAATCACCATGAAGTTCTTAGAATCCACAAGGCTCACTCAAGGACTTTTAACCACCTTAGTGACCTTAACCTTTTTCAAAACATCACTTGCCAATATACATCATTTATCATCAAAATTCCATTGTTTTAAAGCATTTAACCAAGCCATAAACATCATGCATTTTTAAGCATCAAACCACATTTAAACAATGTTCAAAAACAAGGAACTCTTACCTTGAGCTTCCTTCAACATATGGCTTACAAAATCAGCAATAACCATGCTAAATCATGCTTTCAAAACAGAATTTAAAACATGCAATAAACCACATTGCATAACAACCAACCATGGCCACCACTAGAGAGTTTTTCCGAAAACTTACACTTGAGCTTAGTAAAGTTGTTTAGACTTAAACTAAGCTCCCAAGACATTGGTTTCAAGCCGAAAACCCAATTTCACTCACCGATTCCACTTCGCCTCTTGCCGAAGCACAAATCAAGCTTCCGGATCACCACCACTTGGATCCAAAGATGACTCCCCTGTTTTAAACACATCAAAGCAGAGGATTAATGCATCATCATGCATTAATAGCTTCAATGAAAGCACCTAAACTCGCTGCTCTCATCCACACTCCATTTTCGGCCACCAAACACAACCGAAAATGCATCCAAACAACTCCTCAACAAAGCCCAGCCATAAACCATCAAAACTAAACATCCTTTAACATCATTTAACACCTAAAAAGAACCTAATAACATCCTTATACCTCCAGCAACATCAGATCCACAAGATCACTCCGAAAACAACCAAGAAGCACAAGCAAAACTTAGGAAATTCAACCTATCCGGGTTTGCATTAATTAAAACTCAATTCCTTATCAGATTAACATTCATTTATCATCAAAAACACACCTCAAATCACAGCTTTAACAGATCAAACGAAAATCCATCAAAAATCACCAAATCTTGCATTTTAAGCCAAGATCCATAACACAACTTAAAAACCACTTATAAAACATCAATTAAGGATTGAGAACTTAGGAATTTCAGTAAAGAACTGAGAGTTTAGAGGAGAAGGACGTTCTTACCTCCAAACTTGAGTTTCTCCTCTTTTAGAACCAAAAAGCTTGAAGAATCACTTAGCAAACGGTGAGGTTTTGTTGATGTGATGATTAGCAATCAAAAGAGAATTGAAAAGAGATGTTTAGCTGCCAAAATCAGAAGAAAAAGCTCTGGAGAGAATGTTTGGGTTGAGAGAAAATGAGGGAAAAGAAAATAGAAGATTTGAGAGAAAAGTTAGTTAGAATTAGGAAAATATCTTCCCTCCACTTTTCTTTAGTTTAAAAATCAGAAATAATTCATTTAATATCTTAGAAAAATCTGGAGAAACTCCCTTTGGGTAAATAGCTCCTTAAAGATTCAAAGTTTCAATCCTTTCTAAAACAGTCACGCAACTTTCAAAAAACTACATTTTGGTCACTAGCCAAAATGTCACCCTTCCAAACCTCATTTTGTAAAATTGATTTCACAGTTCACTTATATATATTAAAAGAGGATTTTAGAACATTTTTCCATATTTTTAATGCAACCCGAACTAGGCTTTCCTAATTTCACCTTTTAATATTCGAACAGCACTTTGACCGAACCGGTCAACGCCCAAAACTACTAAGCCCAAAACCGGGGCATTACAGACCCGAACTATGAAGATTACACGGGGAAAACCAAAGTCAACCCAAAAGTCAACCTTTATTCACGACCCTTTTTTCCTTTTTACTCTTGTCTAGATGCTTGTTAAAGCTAAGTGAGTACTCACGAATAACGATTGAGAAAAGCACAACGAATGGATAACATATAAGGACTTTATTTCGCTTCATACAAGATTAGGGACCAAATTGTAATTTCTGTAAATTAGAAGGACTTCATTGGTTTTAAGGTTACCATTATGAAACTAGTCATGTTACATGCTTCTCTGTCAAGTTTCAACTTAAGCATCTCAAGCTCAAGCAATTGCAATCTCAACATTTGGGACTAAAATGTAAAGCATGCAAACGTCAAAACAATTCAAATCTGTGTCCAACGGTCACCCGTTTCGGAACACCCACCTATCGTATCGAAACGCTGGATCGAAATGGTGTTGACCGTTTTGGTACACGGGTGTGTTCCGAGACCAGTTCCGAAACATGGCATTCAAATAGCCAAATCGTTCCGAAACAGCCTCCACCGTTTTGAAACACGAAGGCCATTACAAGCCCCCGTTCCGAAACACTAGAGGGTGTTTCGATACGGTTTGCCCAGAAACTGCAGCAAATGCTGGTTTTCACTCAATAACCTATTCAAACACATCCCAAGGACTCTCTAATCATACCAACAAGTCAACATACATATAAGGTACATATTTGGAACACTCAAACACAATCATAGCATCAAACACAAAATCTCATTAGTCTAGAGGCATGCTTCCTAATATCAAAACACAAATAGGCAATCCAACCTCAAAACAAGCAATTAAGGCCATTTACAATCCAAACAAGCCAAAACAAACATGCCACAACCTTAGAGAGTTTAACACATCTCCCAAATACAATTCTTGGTTTCCCATTGCCAATCTATAAAAACTAAAGTGTATGAAAACTTCACCATACATGAGCTTGGACTTCCTTGGATGAACTTAGCTTCCTTGATGCCCGAAAACACCTCAACTATCTGCATTATTGGTAAAAGAGAGAGCGTAAGCACAAATGCTTAGTGAGGCATGCTCTAAAGAAAACCAACACAATAATGCACACTTTGAAAACACTTTTATCAAAAGCTTTTAAACCACATGCTCATTTCTATCTCATGCTTGGAAACCATTCAAAGCAATTTCTCATTGAAACCACATGTACCTTCATTTTATCTCATGTATTTAAACCAATGCAAAACTCATGGCAAAGCCAAAATCATGCTTGTACTCTAAAGCATTTCATAAACAAACCACATATGCATTTCTCATAGCATAACCCTTGCATCAAAGGTACATGTGAATCAAAAACCATAACGTATTTTATATTGGCATTTCACATCTATAAATTACTCAGATATGAGGACATCTCACTAGACACTTCCGGTGGCATCTCTCATCACCGTACTCACTCGTCTAGCAACATAGTTTCCGGTGGAATCTCTCATCACCGTACTCACATGGTGGAATCTCTCATCGCCACAAAGCTTGGGTATTTCACCAAGTCCTACCCGATAGAATGCCCATCATCGGTTCTCTCCCTTTGTCTTAACCAAAGAGCACGTACGAATTTTTAGTTTATAGTGCACTCTTATCCTATTGATTGATCAATTATATCCGGTAAGTATCTCAACATCTATGCCAATATATTATGTCAAATCAACATCTCACCTACTGTTTTTCATGCATTAAAACTCAACATTCTCATATCCTTTCAAAATCATAACATTTGCTATACTTCAACATAAAAGCTCAAATTTCAATTGTGCAACATGTTACTTTATGAAATCATTCCAAGCATCATCTCATGCTATAATTCATGCATAAAAATAGTAGGAATTTATCAATCTAAAACCATGAGCATGTAAAAGAATTTAAGGGGCAATCACCACATTCGAGAGAGAAATCTAGCCAATACTTACTTCTGGACTTAGGAAAGTGTTTCAAACCTTTCCTAAATCCCCAAACCTTGATTCTTTGTCCCTCAAGGACTTCTAAAACCATACGCACTCACCGATTTCGTTTTCCTTGCTTGCCAAAACATTATCTAAGCTTCCGGATCAACCCCAAAGGTGTCAAAGATGTCTCCCATGTTTTAAACACATAAGAGAAGAGGATTAATGCATCATCATGCATTGAAATCATCAGCCAACACACCTAAACTTGCTGCTCTACACAAAATCCGCATTTCGGCTACAAAACACTACCGAAATTACCTCCAAACTCTTCCAAAACCAAACCCAGCCAAGATCCATCACTTCTAATCATTTCTAAACATCAATTAACATAAAAAAAAACTTAGGAAAAACAACCTATTCGGGATTGGATTGATAAAACCTCATTTCTAACATCATTTAACATCCAAAATACATTAGAAAACCATCTCAAAACAGAGCCCAACCAATCACCACGAAAATCTTCAAGACCTTTTCCAAAATCTTGAGTTTTAAGCCAAATTCTTGTTTCTAACATTAAAACCACTTAAAAATCATTAATAAAGGATTTGACAACTTGGGAATTTCAGTAAAGAACTGATCATTATAAGAGAAGGACGAAGCTTACCTCTAATGGATGATTTCTCCTTGATTTGGGCAAGTTTTCTTGAAAATACAATAAAGAAATCAAGTGGATTTGTTGAAGGATTGATTAAGAATCAAAGTGTTATTGAAATCTCATCAAATTAAGTGGAAATCAAAGAAAATTGCTGGAGAAAAAGTGTTTGGTTGATAGGATTTTGAGAGAAAATGAAATTAGAGGAAATTAGAGAAAAGTGGTTATGAAAAGTCAAAGGTAGCTTTTCTATTTTGATCACCTTTAATTTCATTAATTAAAACATTAATTAAATCACCCAAATTAAGGAAAAATCTGATTAAAATATTTTTGGTAAATTAGCTCCTTAAAGATTCAAAGTTGCATTCCTTTACAAAACAATCACTACTAAACTTTGCAAAAACTACGATTTGGTCACTACACCGAAATGTAGTATTTCCAAATCCTATTTTGTAAAATTGATTTCACCATTCACTTTTATATATTAAATGAGGATTTTTAGATATTTTTCTATATTTTTAAAGCATCCCGAACTAGGTGTTCCCTAAAACCCCCTTTCAAATTCGAACAGATTCCCAGACCGATCTGGTTCAGACTCTAAACATTTAGGCCCAAATTTGGGGTGTTACATACCTAACTCGGATATCTCCCGGGCCCCAAACCTGGGCGTTACAACTCTCCCCCGCTTAAGGAATTTCGTTCTCGAAATTACCTGACGGAAAGAGATACGTTAACTGTTTCTCCATGTCTTCCTTCCCCTCCCATCTAGCCTCTTCCACATCTCGGTGTCTCCACAAAACCTTGACTAACTTGATAGATCTCTCACGCAACACTTTCCTATCCGTAGCAAGAATTCCAACTGGCGCTTCATCATACGACAGGTCTGGGTTCAACTCAATCTCTTCCACTGGCATTACACGAGACAGATCCGATCTATACTTCCGAAGCATCGAAACGTGGAACCAATCCTCTTAACTACCTTGTAAGGACCAATGAATCTTGGGCTTAACTTACCCTTCTTACCAAACCTCATCACCTTCTTCCAAGGTGAGACTTTCAAGAACACTTTTTCGCCTACGACATACTCTATCTCCTTTCTTTTCAAATCAGCATACGATTTCTGTCGGTCTGAAGTTGCATTCAAGCGATCACAGATCAGTTTTACCTTCTCGATAGTGCCCTTGAGCAAGCCACGCAGAGGTACAAGCTTCTGTCCGTCCTCGGTCCAACAGATAGGTGTTCTACACTTCCTACCATACAGAGCATCATACGGTGTCATCTGAATACTAGCCTGATAATTGTTGTCGTATGAAAACTCTACTAACGGTAGGTGCTTCTCCCAAGAACCCTGAAAGTCGTTGATACAACACCTCAACATGTCCTCCAACACCTGAAAAACTCTCTCTAACTGACCATTTGACTACGGGTGATACGAAGTGCTAAAGTTCAACCAAGTACCCAAGGCACGATGGAAACACTCCCAAAATCTAGCTGTAAACCTCGGATCTCGGTCTGATACAATCGAATTCGGTACCCCATGCAACCTCACTATCTCACTGATATACAGATCGGCCAACTTATCTAAGGTGTAGGTAGTATGAACATGTATCAAATGGGCACACTTAGTGAATCTATCGACTATCACCCACATTGAATTCTTCTTCGAAGGAGTCAACGGTAAACCCAACACAAAGTATATGGTAATACGTTCCCACTTCCATTCCGGAATCTTTAACGGCTGTAACAAACCTAAAGGAAATTGATGCTCGACCTTAACTCGCTGATATACTATACACTTACTCACAAACTCAGCCACATCTTTCTTCAACCCAATCCAGTAGTACTTTTCTTTTAACCTACGATACATCTTCGTACTGCCCGGATGCATAGCAAAAGGATTATTATGTACTTCATTCAAGATAGTACGCCTTAAGTCGGCCTGTTCTCGAACTACTATCCAATCCTTGAAACATAGGATCTCATTCTCACCAAAGCAAAAATATGTAGGTCTACCCTCGACTATATCTTACACGTGAGGTGCCAAAGACTCGTCTTGCAATTGTTTCTCTCGAATCAACTAAGCCAAGGAAGGTTTAACCTGTAGCTCGGCTATCAAACCTCCATCATTTGACACACTCAATCTCGCAAACATGGCTCGCAAATTAACTTCCACTTTTCTACTCAAAGCATCGGCCACTATGTTTGCCTTACATGGACAATACTCTATCGTAAGGTCATAGTCCTTAAGAAGTTCTATCCACCTACGTTGTCTACGGTTCAGCTTTCTCTGAGTCATCAAGTACTTTAAACTCTTGTGGTTGGTATAAACTGTGCACTTCTCACAATAAAGATGGTGTCTCCAAATCTTCAAGGCAAACACTACTGCGGCTAACTCAATATCATGAGTGAGGTAGTTCTTCTCGTGAACCTTCAACTGTCTCGAAGCGTAAGCTACAACCTTACCTTCTTGCATAAGCACACAACCTAAACTTACATACGATGCATCACTGTAAATCACAAACTCTTTCCCTGGTTCAGGCTGAATCAAAATGGGATCTTCGGTCAAAGCTTTCTTCAAGTTCTCAAACGTTTGTTGTCTTGCATCTGACCACTCATACGAAACATTCTTCTGAAGCAATTTAGTCAAGGGTGTTGAAATCTTCGAAAATCCTTCGACAAATCTTCGATAATACCCCGCCAAGCCTAGGAAACTACGGATATCTGTCACTAACTTCGGTTGTTTCCAACTCACAATGGCTTCTATCTTCTTAGGATCCACACTAATTCCATTGGCCGAGTTCACATGACCTAGGAAGACTACCTCCTTAATCCAAAACTCGCACTTACTCAACTTGGCATACAGCTGATTTTCAAGCAAAGTCTGAAGCACTAGCCACAAGTGCTGATCATGCTCTTCCTCGGTCCTAGAGTACACTAAGATATCATCTATGAAAACTACCAGAAAACTATCCAAAAACTCATGGAACATTCGATTAATCATATCCATAAATGCAGCTGGAGCACTAGTCAAACCGAAAGGCATTAACAAGAACTCATAGTGCCCATAACGTGTACGAAAGGTTGTCTTAGATATGTCCACATCCTTCACCTTCAACTGATAGTAACCCGATCTCAAATCACTCTTCGAAAACACTGAAGCACCTATCAACTGATCAAGCAAATCATCTATCTGTGGCAAAGGGTACTTGTTTTTCATTGTTACCTTGTTCAACTGACTATAGTCTATACACATCCTCATACTGCAGTCCTTTTTCTTCACAAACAAAACCGGAGCACCCCGCGAAGAAATACTAGGCCTAATCAAACCTCTATCTGACAGTTCCTAAAGCTGTGTCTTCAACTCTTTCAACTCTTTCGGTGTCATTCTATACGGAGCAATAGACACGGGTGCAGAATCGAAATACGTCCCAATAGCAAACTCAACTTCCCTAACTGGAGGCAAACCCGACAACTCTTCCGGAAAACACTCGTAAAATCACAAATTGTTCTGATGTCTTGCGGTCTAACCTCACTCATATACGGAGAAATAAAAACAACATTGGACAAGAACTTAATGTTCTCGCCAACCACTACAACTTCAAAATCATCCGTAAGCCTCAATGAGACTCTCTTAATCTCAAAGTCTACTCTAGCTCTATGCTATACGAGCCAATCCATGCCCAAAATCACACCAAAATCAGAGAACGGCAATTACATCATGTCAACCAGAAACACATGGCCCTGAATCATCAAGGGACACCTCCTATACATCTTCCTAACTACCACGGTCTCACCGAAAGAACTAGTAACATTTACACCTACTTCTAACCACTCATACGGTAAACCTAGAGATCTTGCATGTTCACCTAAAATGTACGAATGTGTCGAACCCGAATCTATCAAAGAAAGCAAAGTCAAAGACTATAACGAGAAATTACCTGCGATGACATATGTGTCAATCCTAGCCTCTCGTTGTGCATACACCCTAGCCGGTCCTCCACCCTCGGGCTGAACTGCCACCACATGAGCTAAGTTCCTCTGATCATCGTTCCTCGGCTGAAAAATACCTCGACCGCGCCCACGGCCTCTCTGATGCTCAAACCCCCTAGCTGGAGCCGGTCCACCCCTAGTCGAGTGTGGAAAGTTACGCCTCAAATGATCTCGGGAACCACAGTGTTAAGTGTGAAAAAGTTCTATATATTTACACCCTATTTAACCCATATTTCTGCTGCATTCAAGCATAATTCATTGCATTTAGGTTAGATTTCATTTATACATCACAATTATATCAAATGGCACAATTTCTGCTGAAATTAGTTACTTTTGTAGGTAGTTGTTGTAGCAGATGGAGGGCAGTGGAGAAGCAGATGCTAGGCAGTGAAGAAGTAGAGCTGGAAGATTGCAGACGAGAAGGACGATGCTTCCATGGCCGCTGTCGTGGCAGCCAAGGACAACAGCAATGGGGAAGAGAAGAAGTGAAGTGGGCCTCGACAGAAAGAGAAAATTAAGCCGGTCTGTCGTGGACACCCTTATATTTTTCCAAGCCCTAGATCAGAATGAAGGCCAAGCTCAAAGTTCAAGGAAGAAACACCAAGCAAGAAGGAAGGACGAATTAAAGATATATGCTCTGAAGATTTAGTCTTTAATAGAGTTGTACTTTAGTTTGAACTTGTATTCTTGCCATATTAGAAAACTTGAACCTGAGGCCTATATAAAGGCATGTAATTCGACCTAGGGAAGGATATCTTACTCTCTAGCCCTCTTCCCAAAACCCTATTCGTTTTCCCCTTCTCATCATGTTCTAAAGTAGATGCAAGGATTGCATTTGTTTTAGGAATTTTTCTGTTCAATGAAATAGACTTCGAGTTTTCTTATTCTGGTTTTCAAACATCTTCCAAGAGTATCGGGAGAGCATTGTGAGATTATACATTTACTTAATATCGGGAGAGTTAAGTATACGAAAGGAATAAGTACGGGTTCTCCAGTTTATGGTTGAACTATCTCAGACCTAGGGATAGAACGAGGTTAAATGGCTAAGTAAGAATTCAACAACATCGGTGTTCATCCTTCGATTAACGCCGGGAGGTATCATCAAAGACGTGTTCATCGACAGACTTGGACCTAGGGATAGGCCAAGGCACAGCGGGGATTCTTGCCAAGCTTGAAGTACAGAGTTGTGTACTTGCACTACAATACCGGCCCATTCTCTATATCCTGATTTCTTTACTCTTTTATTTTCAGTATTCTTTATTATCTCGTGACAACATTTAAACTATTTCTTTTCCCTCTCGTGCAGTAATTTCAGGTTAAATCTATTAGCCCAGTCCCTGTGGAGACAATATTCGATACTTACGCATCACTTTACTACTTGTGTCGTGTACACTTGCACTACATTGCGATAGACACTTTTACACGCAACAAGTTTTTGGCGCCGTTGCCGGGGACTGGCAACATATCTTTACCCTATCTTTTATTGCACTTCTTTTATTTTTTCTGCTTTTTCTTGGATTTTTCAACAAGTGCTTTCCAATAGGTTTTCTGTTTAAGCGCAGATCGAGACGAGGAAAGGATCATGAGTACCAGATAGATCCTGAAATTGAACGCTCGTGCAATCTTAGGAACCGACTCTGACTCGTATTAGCTAGAAACGAATACCTTGAAGAACAGTTAGAGGCCATGAAAAACCAAAGGAATCCACAGGATGCTGAAGATCCTGCCGGAGATGGAAGGAACGGACTACCTGCCGATCCTCCTGCCGCTGCCGCACGCCGGTCATGTCGAGATTACATGCTCAATGATCATTTGGAACTAGAAACAACCCTGCTAGACGTAGAAGTTGACAATTTTGAGCTGAAACCTGTTATGTTCATCATGATTAACAACGTTGGCCAATTTAGTGGTGCTGCTACAGAGGATACTAGGGAGCATCTGAAAACGTTCCAGGAAATCTATGGTTCGTTTAGACTACCATGAGTTAATCCGGAGATACTGAGGCTTCGGTTATTTCCTCATTCATTGAGGGACAGGGCGAAAACTTGGTGGAATAAACTAAGGTCGGGTTCAATACGAACTTGGGCAGATTTAACTCGTGAATTTTTGTCTCGTTTTAATACTTCACATTTATCTGAGCAATTACGTAACGAAATTGCTACTTTTCAACATGAAGATGACGAGCCGATGCACGAGGCATGGGACAGATTTACCACTCTTTTGAGAAACTGCCCTATGAATGGATTCCCCATTTGGAACCAGGTAACTAAATTTTATAATTCTGCCAACTTACAGACTCGTATGAGAATTGATTCAGCATCGAATGGATTGTTGTTGGACAAAGATCCAGAAGACGCAATGGCAGGATTGAAAAATCTGGCGAAGAACGAGGAACAGTTTCCTACAGCAAGAAGAGGGGGTAAATGAGTACTAGCTGTGAAAGACTATGAGGGCGACAGTTCTCTAAAAACACAGGTGGCATATCTCACTAAGGCAATGAAAAAGCTCTTGAAAGAAGATTCACAACTTGCCTACTCAGCTGAAGAGGTATGCGAAACTTGTGATGGGAATCACAGTTCGAAAGATTGTCCGCTACAGTTAGAAGAAGGGATGTATGTTGGGAACTACAATAAACAAAACTACAATTCCAACAACTACAATCCCAACTGGAGAAAGGATCCCAAGTTCTCTTGGAGAAACAGGCTTGCCCGTTCCAAAACGCATTCTTCATTCAAAAAGTAACATCAAGTCGTTCCGGAACGGTCCTACCTGGTTCCGGAACAAGAGCCTCCAGTGGCCAAACATACCGTAACGACCCTACATGGTTCCGAAACAGGAACCTCCAGTGGCAAATCGTACCGAAATGGCACCACCCCCGTGTCGATACTGGTACCCCTGGAGCTCGACTGTTCCGAAACCATACCAGGCGTTCCGAAACACTTGGACACAGTTTGGCCCGAAAACACATTTTGGCATCTCCAAACGCTCCCAAACTTACCCCGAAACATCACAAATCACATGACAACTTATACAAACAATCTAGAGGCAAACACCATAAACATTACTCCAAACATGCGTACACGCAACAAAAAGGATCTCAACCCCAAGCTCCTAAGAACACTTAGCTTCAAAAACACCAACAAGTCAAAACGCATAGCAATTCATCCAAGGCCACAACAAACCTCACATAACATGGTATCAACATTTAAAACATGCTAGCAACTTAAACAAAGCCAAACATAGGAGTTTGAACACCAACTCCCAACATAAAAGTCTAGTATTCCCAACGTCTAAGCATTATTACAACTAGTAAAATCATACTTTGAGCTAGCAAGAACTCCAAGAATACCTCCCTTGCCCACTTGCCTCCCGGAACCTTTAACGATCTGCATTGTTGGAAAAAAGAGCGTAAGCATAAAAGCTTAGTGAGCGGAGCTCTAAAACACAACAACAATGTAGTTTAAAACTTATATATTAGTTTTAAGAGCAAAACCATTTAGGAAAGAGATAAAATAAACGCAAGCATAGACGAAACGTGCTTTGCACATGCATAACCATTCCCGGTGGGACTACACATCACCGTACACAACAATTAGCATTTTTCCGATGGGACAACACATCATCGTACTCATCTACTAGTCACTACCGATGGGACTACACATCACCGTAAACAATGACTAACCATCACGTGAGGCTCGACATCAAATACGACAACACAACAACATTAAAACGGGATAAAAACAATCCACAAACAACACCACAACACACATAATCGCGAATGCCAACAATTAACTAAACAAGACGAGAATAGATAAACTTACACTTGGGTCTAGGTTAGCCTCTAAGGCTCCACCCAAACCCCAAGAAACCTTCATTGAGCATATTTAAAACCTCAAAATAGTTTCCACTCACCGATAGAGCCCAAACGAAAGCCAAAACACCGATCTCAAGCCTCTATAACACCCGGTATCACGTCCAAAGGACCTGAACTCATTTCACATGTTTCTAATCAGCCAAAAACAAAGTATTACTCCCCTACTCTTCCATAAATTCACTATCAAACATTAGTTCACAAATCTACAACATTCTCTCAACGATTCAAAGCCAAAATCCATCGAAATATCATCAAATCCATTCTTAAGCAAAGCCCAGCAATAACCCATTGATTTAAACATCCAAAACACTCCTAAATATAGCTAAAAGCGTCAATCCAAAGTTGGTAACCCATCAAGTCTCATTTCCCCATATATTCAAATAGAAAACTTAAGAAATTTCGCTCCAAACACCACTCCTAAACATAGTTTCGGGTTTGGTTGATTAGAACCTCATTTCAACACTTTATCAACACCAAAATATGGTTTACTACTAACCCAAAGCGTTGTTTTCACCAAAAAGCTTAAACCTTTCAAAAAAAACAATTTTTACTCAAATGTTGAAACTTGAGAAAATCTCCAAAACTTGAAAGAATGATGCTAAAAGAAAGACTAGAATGAAGAGGGGAACAAAACAAAGTGCTTACCTCTTTGAAATCTCCAAAAATGATGGACCTTGGTGGAAAAGTAAGTTTGGCTATGGTGTTGAAGAGTTTAACGTGAAAAATGGGGTTTTGGGGAAGAAGATGGAATAAAGCCCCCTTTTGAAATATCTTATTTTATTTAATTCAAAAATCATCTCAAGACTCACTTTTTTCCTAATTTACCAAAAGTCCCATTTTTGAAAAATCCCCTTTTATCTTAAAGTCTTTAAAATCGGTAATTTAAATTGTTTTCCCCAAATTTACTTAACCCGAATCAGCCTATCTAACCCAGATATCTCCCGAGCCCCAAACTCGGGCGTTACAGGTTGGGTGTTTAAGGGAGGATGTAGAAAAAAATGGTGCAAAGGGGTTATCCTTATTTGGTTGAGAAGGTGGTTAATGGTTGATGAGTTAGAATGGAGATTTGGATGAATAGTGGAGGTGATGGTGATGTTTAAGGGAGATAGTTTGGTTTTAGAACGAAGGAAGAACCAACATTATATAACAATGCCGACCCGAACCTTATAATGTTCGTAAACCATTGATGGATCATGACCCACTAGTTATAAGGAACTAGGAACCAACAATATAAAAGAATGGAAAGGAATGATTTCACAAAACGAACTTGTGAATTGATAAAGTTCTTAAAGAAGAAGAGAGTTAAACACTCACAAAAAAATATGTATTTCAAGTTGTGTTTACAAATGACCAAAAGCCTCATATTTATAGGATTAAAAAGGATATAAAAGGCCCAAAGTCATTCCTTAATTCAAGATGATGCATAAAGTCTACTCATTAGTGCTGAAATCTAATTGGACATACCTTTTGAAAGTGAATGGTTGCAAATCCCGTATGACTTTCCAGCCTGCACTACCTTTGGTAATCTGGACATATCTCAAGCTATCAATATCGGATTTATGCGATTCAAAATGAGTTGGAAAGCTAAGAAATAGGGGAATATGTTTGAAGTAGATTTCAAGACTCAAGTCGGCCTTGATTCAATTCAAAAATGTCGAACAAGTTGACTGAATGTGTGATACTCCTTGAATTCCCTCTTTAAATGTTGTTTTAATTCATGCATGTCTTCAAATATTGGGACTATCCTTATTCTCTTGGTAGCCAAATGGTCTTGTGGAGTTTTAAAAATTCTTTAAAGTTTGATCCTTCCAATTGCAACCCTTGGTGTGCTCTTACTTCTTTATTTACTACAAATAATCATCACGTGTCATGAGAAATCTTAAATGTGTAGAGAAATGACAACTTAAATGTGCATGCAACTTGCTAACATAAACATGCAAACAAGACAAAATAAATGTGCAAGAAACATGTGTAATATAATTATTAAAATGCTTGAAATATTAGTGTCATAAATGCAACTAATGCAAATGATTTTATTATATCATAAACTATAGTTTAACATGTAACTCATGAAAACTAATGCACGTAAAGAAGGTGACATGGATTGGGTGAGCTAAGGGTTTTCATGCTAGACTGGAGTGAGCTAAGGGGGATTGCATTTGAGTCCCAAATTCGACAAATCAAGCTTTTCAAAGTTTCTCGCATTCTTCTTGGTCGAGCACGAGTCATAGGTCCTGAAGTAAGCCTTTCCAGAACTTCTTGGGCGATGATCACATCAACTCTTAACAGTACCCTGGGCAATTTCACCATGTCCAGCACATTAACCAAAAATATATAAAAAAAAAACCCTCCAAGACCCTCAACATCACCCTCTCCAAGATTCTCCATGGGATATTTCATCTCTTCATCATCATTAAAACTAGATATTCCTCAGACTCATTTACTAATTCAATCTTCTTAGTAGCATCTTCCACGTGAACATTAGCAGCACCCTCCCCAACAACCTCATCGGCAGTATAATCTATATTAACCTCAGCAATATCCTCCACTAAAACTTTAGTATTTACACTAATTGTTTCTCAAATTAGTTTTTTATCGTTGAAAATGATAAGCATTTTGAGATTATTGCGATGTAAAATGAGCTTTAAAGTTTTACTTTTTTAGTTTAATGCAAATCTTTTGTTGGTTATAGCATTTGCTGTTTGAAATTAATTTTGAGAAGGGAACCTGGCCTAAAGGTTAAGGCATGAACCTTATGTGACATCCCTTATCCGGTCCAAAAGAAAATCGAGTTAGATGTGTCACCGAAATCGAAAATAGAGAATTAGGAAATTAAATTAATATAAAAACATAAATTAAACCGAATAAGACATTACTGATAGGTTACCATAGATTAAATTTTGACTTAATTAAATACCAACCTGCAAAGTTCAAAGGTTTAGGGACTAAAGTGACAATTTTCAAATGTTCTAGGACTTAACTGTAATCTTCTATCAAACTTATACCTTTATAGATTTAGGACCATTATTGACTTATTCATGAAGATGATTAACCCATATATCATGTTTTATCATCTAAGGACTAAATTATGATGTTTCAAACCATAAGGACTTAATTTTAAATTTCTAAAAGTTTCAAGGACCAAAAGATTATTTATTTTATTAATAGATATTATTCTTATCCATTTTTTATTCCAAAGCTTGAATTTAAAAAAAACGGCGATTGATTTGAAGTTTAATTGACAAAGTTATGAATTAATGACCAAAATGTAAAAAAATCAATATTTTATGGATTATTTCATAACCTTTAGAAAAGGTCTCGGAATCTTCGTCATTGATTTAAAATTTTCACATTTTAAGCTATATTTAACCCATGTAAACCACTTTTATCAACAAATAACGACAAAACATGATTTTAAGCATCAAAATACACTTAACTTGGATTGACCAATAAAGACTTTCCCTACAAATTAACCTTACTGTTGAGATAAATATTTTAATATAACAATTTAAGTAAAAAAGAAATTTGAACTGATTCAAATATTGTAAAAATAATTCAAAGTTCGTTCAACTTGAAAAATATGTTTAAAATATTTTCTAAATGTTTTTTACTTATACAAATATTTTCAATATCCTAAAGTTTCAAAAATAAACTTTTAGTACAAGTAAAAAACATCTAGTACCAAAAATAAGCCTTCTGTATCGATACGGCTATGCAGTGTACCGATACACAATGTTTTCCAAAATTCAGTAAGGCCTGTCGGTATCGATACCAACCAATTACTACCAATACCCAACTTCGGGTATCGATTCCCATTTGCGAGTACCAATACCCTAAGTACTGATACCTCACTGCGTGTATTGATTCCTTCAGTATTGAAATCCATCTGCGCATACCGATAATCTATCATATTTGCAATGACTATTACTATTTGAAGCTAATATTGATACGATAAGACGTGTACCGATACCGACTATTCTAGAACTACATTTATGGTTGAAAAAATCTCCCAACAGTTCTAAACAGCCCCCAATAGTCACAAGCTCATTAGAGGAGTTAAAAGGGTCCTTCAAGCTAATAGAGATGAAGATGAAAGCAAGTTCAAATGCTAACACAAACGGTAATCGACTAGGTATCAATTTGGGCATGGTGGGGTGTGAAACATTCCTCACACGTAATCGACTCTCGAGCCCTAATTTTCTTTAGTTATATTTTAGTGTCTGGTCTACCTAACCCAAGTGACTGAAGGAGCCTCTATTTTCTCTCTTTTTAAAATTTAAAATTCGGTTTCCAAACGATCTAAAAAATTTGTTATCACAACTTCTTTTTTTGTCTATTTATCCCTTTTACGACCTAACGGAGGAAAAATATCGACTAGATGATACTATAAAGGGGACGGTAACTAGAGTTGATAAAGGAAAAAGAAAAAGAAAAAGGAGAATAGATTGGGGGAGAAGATGAACGACGCGGTTCCTTTATCCCTTTTTATTTTTTTCATAAAATTAAATGGTCAGATTACTTAGTAGTCTTTAGATTATTTTTTTGACTGAAAATTACGTGTGGCGTCATAAAAACATGACTCATGTCCTGTCACATCACATGTTATCAACATTTGGGTCGAAGCGCTTTTAATGACGAAAGAAAACTACAAAAGGCACATTAAATGTTTACAAACTTTATATACTATATTGACAAATTTAAAAAAGTATGAGGGCATTTGTGCCATCATCCCTTTTATTTTTCTAATTTCCTATTTTAACCCTCTTGTCTCATATATATAATTTAAAAGATAAATAAGTTGAACATTTGTCTCTGTTTTAATTAGGAAGAAGATTTTATTTTGACTACTAATCTTTTAATTTTCTCAACCATATTATTTAATTATTTAAATGATATCAATCAAGCAACTAACCGTTAAAAGTTAACAAAAATGTTAAAGGTGATTACAATATAGTATTTGTTCATACATATTCTTAACCGTTTGATGATGCATATATACCTTGCAGATAAAATAATTAAACTAAGATCTCATAGGATGAACATCATCCTCTTTTTCATTAAGAACACGTGTTGAATTCGACATGACTCATTTTTTATATTAGTTACAAAACTTGCATTTACTTTCTACATCAATTGTAAATATAGTATTATTGACTTTATTCATCTATCGGTACAAAATGTATTGTAATTTTTTTAGTATTCTTAATATGATCCCATGTAGTATATGTCCAATTTTTAATCCTTACAAAACTTATTCAAACCTTACATATAATGTTTTCGAATTCGGGTTTTCTGGGGCGAACAACATTCTCTCTTTTTGTTTTTAATTTATTTTGTGTGTTATTATATAGTAGTATATGTCCTTTAATCTTAGTCAATTGAAAAATGCACACATACATTATAAAAAAAAACTATTGAAACCTGAGACTTCAGGATAACAACACTCGTTTTTTTCCACAAAGATCACTCAATGGGTTCAATAACATTGTCTCACTGTCTTATTAAATAACAATAAAAAGTGCATTTAGATATGTGATTTTATTTATTATACTTACTAGATATTTAAATATTTTTTTCGTCTCATTAAATATGTTCAGTATTGATTTTTTTGGTCAAATATTTTGAACTTTGACTAGTTATTACTTAAAAATTATTATTAACAAAAATGTGAAAAGATATGTTTTAAAATTCTTCAATCAAATAGTTTAAAACTATATATTATAAATTTTAATTAATTAAAATGTTTAAAATAATTATGGTCAAACTTAAAAAAATTACTTTTAAAAAGTTAATACTCGACATATTGAGTGGGATAGAGAGAGTTTATTATATGTAAAATATTATTTTTATAAAAATTTTACTATAAATATTTTAATTTTTGATAAATTTACTGTACAAAAATTTAAAAAAAATAAAAAATAAATCTTTTTAAATAATTAATATCTCAATAAAAGTTTACCCAAAAAAATAAAGAAGAATAATGATATAGCGGTAAAGTTATTATTACATTTTTGTTTTTTTTTCTTCTACTTTTCTCATCGTACCAAATTATGTATTGAAAAATAAACATATTTTCATTCTAATTTTTTATCCTCCTAACCAAGCACATGAATGATTTTTCATTTTTCACATTCTTATCCCTTGAATTTTTTTGTTGAATCTACCGAGCAAAGCCTTAAAAAGACATATCAGATACACCGAAAACATGGCACCGTAAAAACAGCAGGATCGTCTTTCATTTTGGGTGGGAAGAAAATTGTTTGAAGCTCCCAAATTAGAGTTTTACCGACAACCTGGAAAATGTTGATCATTTTAGTTGCCCAGATTTTTTTAATATTTTGATGCTAACTGCATTTAGCAATGCTCGAGAATACTGTCGAGAAGCCATTTTCCAGTCCATGCCTGTTAACATCATTGCCTTAAACTCTTGGTAACTAATTCGATCATCCTACAAAAACAATAACCAAATCCAACGGAAACAAAAATGTTAGTCGTGCTCATAGTTTCCGCACACAACATCCTGGAAAACGGAAGATGGAAAACCTTATCTTTGTCGACATCGAGCATGATGTCTTTGATCAATTGTTCATTGTTGGGACCATTGTCGTCTTGTAGTAGAGCTTCTTTAAGTTCATCGAATTCGATGTAACCGGTTTGGTTCTTGTCGAAGTAACGGAAAGCTTGAGAGAGTTGGTCGTCGCCGATCCTTTTAAGGTGAACTGCCATTGTAATGAACTCGTCATAGGTAAGTGTCCCACTTCCGTCAACGTCGGCCTTTTGGACAAGAAAATATAGAAACTGATGATCAGATACGGAAAACTTGGGACCCAAGGCCTCCGATTTCAAGCACAAAGCTAAGCAAGAAATAGGTTGTGAAATGAAGCAAATAACTTACGGACTCCATTAACATCTTGACATCAGGCTCATCAACAGAATGGCCAAGTTTTTCGAGCCCGTCTCTGAGCTCCTCGAAGGACAAATGGCCGTTATCATCGGTATCCATCATGTTGAACATGTCGATAATGGAATCGATTTCATCATCGGGTAAGTTGTCTGCTACAACCTGTAATAAAACAGGCATTAAACATGTGTCCGAGACAAAGGTATATAAGAAAAAAAGAAAGACATAACGTCAAAAAATGTCCCTAACGTTTGACTGAGTTGTTACTTTGGTCTCATATTCTTTTTTTAAGCAATTTAACGCTCAATATTTTATTTTGGGTCAAAATGACCCCTCTGTGAATGCAAATTGTTAGTCAAAATGACGATAAACAATTTGAAATGACTTGACAGAATGACACGTTAGAAGAAAAAATATTTACAATTTTATAAAATTATTTTTTGACTGATGTGTCATTCTGTAGAGTAACATATTTACCTATATGACAGTGCTATCGCGGCGTGCATTACCATGAAAATTTGTCACGTCATTTCAAGTCATTTAAAATTAGTTGACTAACAGTTTTTATCCGCGGATAGGTTATTTTGACACAAAATAAAACGTTAAACGTTAGGGGTATTTTCTTGACATTTTGCCAAAGAAAAGCTATAGTTACCCTCAGAACTTTCTTCTTGAACTTGCTCATAAGTGAGAACTGTTTAATCCTTGATCTGACGTTTTCTCCCAGATTAACGTTGGGACAATGTCTAATGTTTTGAATCCACGGATGTTCTTGATATCGAAAACACAAGAAAGTTGATGAGTTAATGCATGAAGCAATTGTCCAGAAGCATTTGTGGAGTGGAAGAGTACGTACCAAGGACCTCAGGAAGCGTCATGCGATCGTACGGGTTAGGATGAAGCATGCTCTTCACAAGTTCCTTGGCTTCACTGGAAACCCTAGGCCAAGGATCCCTTTGGAAGTCTATCTCTCCTTTTATTATTGCATTTGCAATTCCTTCCTCCGTTTCTGCACATTCATCCAATACACAAATTAAGTCTAATTATACTATTTGAAATTTATATAATACTCCACAAATTATTAATTTATTAAACATATATATGGTTTTAAGAAAGTATGTAACATGATGTGGACATGATATATGAACCTCAACCGCTAGTGTGGACATTGATATAGAAAAGGCATAATGCTAAAAAATACTCTTTAACGTTTTATTGAATAATTATTTTAATTTATATTTTTTAACTAATTTAACCCCAACATTTTATTTTGGGTCAAAATGAGTCATTTTAAATGAATCCTCTACGGATGAAAACTGTTAGTCAACTGACATTGAATAACTTGAAATGACGTGACAAATCTACGTGGCAGTGTACACCCCGATAGCAGTGTCATATAAACAAATATTCTGACTTTACATAATGACACATCAGTCAAAAATATTTTTATAAAATTGTATAAAATATAAAATATTTTTTTTCTTTTGACGTGTCATTCTATTAAGTCATTTCAAGCTGTTTATCACATGTTGATTAATAATTTTCATCTGTAGAGGGGGCATTTTGCCCCAAAATGATATGTTAGGGGTTAAATTAGTTAAAAAAGAGAATAAGCCAAAAAATGATCATTCAAATAAATATTAAGGGTATTTTTTGGCTTTATGCCTATATGAAAAAGACTAAAATGATAAAATTAAGATACGTTATAGAAAATAGATTAATAACAAGATTTAACGAAGATCTAAAAACAAGTGGTCTCAGTGAAAAAACAGATGGTGTTCATTTTAAGAAACTCGAGCTCAATTACTCACTTTATGGTGTGTGTGCTTTGTGAAAAAATTAAGAATATGTTTAAACACCTTTAGAATATTAAAAAAATAAAATATATAAAAAAAAACATGAATTTAACGGGAGGATTAATAAATTACCTGCCCAAAAAGGAGGAACTCCACAAAGCAAGATATAGAGTATAACACCTATACTCCAAATATCAACCTCCTCTCCATAATCTCTTCTTAAAACCTCTGGAGCCATATAGTATGGGCTTCCTACTATGTCACTGAAACGCTCCCCTGCCGGTCCATATTCAAACACCCACTTCAGAGACGTTTAAAAACCGGCTTTAAATGTAATATTAATCTAATTTTTTTTTTAAATAGATTTCTTTTATTTTACTCGTACCTATTTTCTTTAAAATTAATTAAAAACTTACCAGATTCATAGAATATGGAGAGGCCAAAATCAATGGCTTTAATTGGGGCAGTTTCACTTTCATCTGCCAATAAGAAATTCTCAGGTTTTAAATCTCTATGAATCACCCCATGGTCATGGCACACCTGCAATGTTTTCTATTGATGAAATGTCAACCGTAAAAAAGAATTATAGAAAGAAACCATTTATAGTTTACCTTGACAATTTCCAAAATACTTTTAGTGACTGATGCAGCAGCTCGTTCCGAATAATGACCTTTAGCCACGATTCGATCGAACAGTTCACCTCCACCGCAAAGCTCCATAACAAGATACACAGCTTCTTTATCCTCAAATGCCTCCCTAAAGGCGACAATATTCGGATGCTTCGGCAAATGCCTCATGATCTCGACCTCCCTTCTAACATCTTCCACATCTACTTCGGTCCTTAGCTTCGCCTTCGATATCCTCTTACACGCGAAAGCTTCCCCGGTTTCCAAATCGAAACATTGATGCGTGATCCCGAACTCACCTCTCCCCAACTCTTTTCCGAATTCGTATCTATCGAAGATATTCTCTCGTGACGGAATTTCCAAAACCCTACTATTACTATAGCACCCGCGTTTGCTCATCGATTTACTTGACTCGCTGCGTTCGAAACGTGCATGCTTAGATTTTTCTTTGCTGCTATTTCTGTCATAATAACTCTTCGTAAACGAACTTAGTTGTTTCGATTGTGCTGATATGCAACTTCCCATGAGATGGCAATAACAACAATGACAATTGAATTAATTTGAGATTTAGGTCATAAACATCCCATGGGAAGAAAGAAAAATTAAATTGTGTTTGGTTAGGAAGGAAACTAAAACCTTAGCAAAGAAAAAGGAAAAGAGAAAAAGATTTGAAACTCGTTGATGTAATAGAAAATTAAAGGACTTCGAGGAGAAAAGTTTTATTTTTGGTATTTTTTTGTTAAATTCATCCCTCCATTTTCTTAGGACAGTTTAAATTCCTTAACATTAAAAGCCATTGGTTTTGGTTATAAATACAACTGAAATATTGGGGATTTTATTGGTTTATTACAACAACCACTCAAATTAAGGGGGGGGGGGGGGGGGGGGGGGGGTTGCTTTTTCTTTTCAGATACATCTAAACAGACATTCTATTATAATTAAGAGTAATTGTTTTATACACAAGCGCTTGTGGAAACTTTTTTACACAAGCGCCTTAGTTTTAGGGGTTAGGGGCTTCGTTTAGGGTTTAAAATTTAGGGGTATAAGTGTAGTAGTTTTGAATTTAGGGATTGTTGATAAAATTTTGGGTTTAGGGTTAAAATTTAGGGTTTATAGGTTAAAACCTAAATCCTCACCCATATTACCCTAAAACAAAACCCTAACCCTAAACCCTAAATTCTAACCCTAAATCCTAAATTCTAAACATAAACCCTAAATTCTAAACCTTTATGCTAAAACCCCTAAACTCTAAACCCTAAACACTAACCCTAACCCCTATAATTGAGACTCTTGTAGAAATAAAAACTTTCCACCGCCAGTGTATAGGATATTAATCCTATAATTAATAGCGTATTTAATCCTTGTTTAATAGATTTGAGTAACTTTTTTTTATCTGAAACCTTGTAATTTAATTTTTAGGTAAACTACATAAATGGTCACTAAAATTTTAGAACATTTTTATTTTGATAATTAAACTTTTAAATTTTATAATATAGTTACTGAACTTATTCACGTTCAAAATGGTCACTACCAACAATTGTAGTTAAAAGATGTTGACGTGGCAGATAAATTTTTCCACTCAAAAGTGTTACCCCCTCTCTATATATAACTTCATAAAAGATATTGCCTCATAAGAAAATCATTATACAAATCCATGACGCTGCTTGATTCTAAACGGACGAGATCAAACTTAATTTCCTTTTTCATGTTAAAAGCAACTTTTCACGTGTAACTTTCATGACTCGGTCAAATCATTTACCGACTAGAACGAGTTATACGAGAAATATTGAAGTAAATCGATGAAGATTCACCTCAATAAACGATCTTCTTTTTTTCTTTTATCTTATCTAGATGCTCTTACAAATTTTAAGGTGATCATACTCACAACAAGTAAGGTTACAACTCAGACGAAGTCAATTGACCCTTTATTTACAACTAATCGTGCTTTAGAAACCACTTTATAAAACTTCCCAATTTCAGGGACCTATTACTAAATTAAAGTTACCGGTATTCAATTAGGCAGGTTGTAACACCCCCTTCACGGTCTTGTCGAGAACCGGATCGAAAGGTGCACCGATGAACAATGCATCGATTAGTGCAATAAAATTTCATTTTATTATCCACATTTAAAACAAAATATGCAATAACACATTACCACAATTCGTCTTAGTCCAATTAGTTTTTACGAAGCAATAATTAATCATTTAGGATTAATTCTTAACTATTACAAGCTTTAAGGACCAAACTATAAATTTTGCAAACTATCAAATTATACTTTTAACTAACTTAACTAATCCTGTATCGAAACACCTTAAGGCTGTTTCGAAACGGGTGTACGATGGTCAACCTATGTTGACTTGTCCTTTAATCTGTATCGATACGGGCAAGCCATGTATCGGAACGGGTTGACTCCCTTTTGACATTGACTTTGACCCATTTCGATACACTATAGACCCGTATCGAAACAATGAATTCTAGTAGCAAAATGTTCCGATACGACCTCAAACCGTATCAATACGCCATGTTCCTAGAGTCCAATTATGCTTAACCGTATCGATACGCCATTACCCGTAATGACAGATTTTTGCTGGTTTTTAGTCAAATTTACTTACCAAATAGTGTTCAAATGCAATGAAACTTCACATGCAATATTTCAATGCTATAAACTACTGGCATGCCGAATTTCGTCATCATTCGAATACGTTTACTAGGCTTTGATCTATGTGAGCCAAAAAGGCCATTTTTAGCCAAAGCAAAAGTCAATTTATGACCCTTAACCATATTATAACTTACACTGTAACGCCCATGTTTTGGGCCTAGGTGTTTTGTACGTTGGTTCAGGCTAGTCAAACCGGAAGTCGACGGTTCAAGACGTTAAAAGTGGTTTAGAGAAATCAAGGTTCGGGGCAGGATAAAAATGTGGTAAAATTTTCTAAAATCATATAAAATTATATTTATGAGGTTGGTTAAATCAATTTTGCAAAACTAGTTTTGGGAAGTGTACATTTTGGACAGTGACCAAAATGTAAAGTTTTAAAACTGTGGAAAAAAGGTATTTTTCAAAGAAGAGTCAAATTCTTAGAATCTTTAGGGAGCTTTAAGACAATTAAGCCTTCTCTCTAATTTTGCATGTGTTTTAAATGGTTAATTAAATATTAAAAGTGGTTTTTATTAATGTAATAAAAGGTGGTTATTTTGGTTAAGCAAATTTGACGTTCATTTTCATTTTCTCCATTTCACTTCAGCCAAACACGCTCTCTTTTCTCTCATTTTCCAAAATTCTTCCACTTTCATTTTCTTTCTTGATTTTCAACTTCTCTCTTGTGATTTCTCTCAAATCTCTTCAAGATTTTTGAAAGCAAAACTTGTCAAATTACAAGAGAAGCAAGGATTGGAGGTAATCTTCGTGTTAGCCCTCTAATCAAGGTTCTTTAATGAGATTCCAAAGATATTTGACTGTTGATTTATGTTTTTGATTGAAGATTTATTGTAGTCTTGATAAAATGGTGAAATCTTGTAACCCCCTCGACCCGGCCTAGCCGATAGAACGAACCAAAAAGGTCATACATGGAATATTGAAGTAAACCGAGAAAGTTTACCTCAATAAACGACCCTTTTTTTATTTTCTTTATGCAAGTTAGGTTCCTATATGTTCAATCAAAGCAGCGGATCAAACGACAACACGAACACTCAACGATTGACACCAATTTGGGGTTTAGGGACCATTTCGTAAATTTGACAATTAATAAGGGTTTTTGCCAATTCGGATTACCAACCTTTAATTAGTTTCATTACATGCTTCCCTACAAAAACTTAGCTCAAGACTACCTTTAGAACCCATCTAATTGCATATATGACAAATAGGGACCAAAACACATAGAAACAGAAACTCAGAATATTCCAAAAATTGAAATAACAGCCAAACGTTTCAGAACGGTGGGCCCCTTATCAGAACGAGCGTATCGAAATAGTGATACCCTGTTTCAAAATGCAAGATCATTTCAAAACCATTTTGGACCCGTTTTGGAATAGGGTTTCATAGAGGCAAAATGTATCGAAACATGCCTCACCGTTTCGAAACCTCAAGGCAATTTCAAGTCCCCGTTTCAAAATGATCGAGGACGTTTCGAAACGTCTGGGCTGAAATGCTTTACTTTACTGGTTTAACTCGATTTTGACCATCCGAAACTAACCCGACATATGACTAAACATGCTTGCAACTCAAATACATTTCAACAATCAATGATTCATGGTAGAACTATCATCATAGCATCATTTTCAATATCAAAGAAACTAAAGGCATGCTTCCTAAGAGAAATAAGCACCAAAAGCTCAAATCTCAACCCAAGCATAAACCAACACTTAAAAAGCCTTTTACATAACAAAAAATGCACATCAAACTTGCACCAAACAAGAAAATATCAAACAATCAACATTCATAGCATTGGACACGCCCATTGTCTTTATTACACTAATTAAAAACCCCAACATACATTTAAAGAAGTCCCTTGGAAAACCCCTTGTAGAATGCTGCCTCCAAACGCCTAATTATCTGCATTGATGAACAAAGAGAGCATAAGCATACAAGCTTAGTGAGGATTGCTCAAAACCAAAAACATCATAAATGCACAAAACCATTTCTCTCTTTTCAAGACCTTCATGACTTTTTGACAAACCATGCACCTTGCCTTTAAAATCAGCATTCTAAACATCATGCAACATGATTCATACATTTTCCAGCAATTAAACCATTGCTACACACCATCAAGCCTTCCAAACATAAACACCATTATGCTAAGCTTAAAGTAAAACATGCATTTTCCATAATGTGCATCATAAACATTTCCATAGCATTTCATTCCATTATATTGGCTCGTAAGTGATTAACAATATTCTCAAAAACACATCGGATACACGGATTACCAAGGGTTGTCCCAAACCCTTCATACACTCTACCGGCATCTCAAGGCTCACTCACGAGAGCAACCCTTCATTGTTGTGACACCTGTGGTGGAGTATTCGGTATTTTTACAACCCCTCAACACCACTCATCGGTAGATGTATAGCCCACTAACGAGAGACTGGACACACAAAAGTTCGTACCCGGGAGCTACCCTCAACCGTTGCAACCTTAAACAATCCTCAATCATTAGGGTACATGGATAGAGTTTTCGGTACAATCACAACCCTTCAACATCCAAAGCGACTTGTGTATAGTGCACTCAATCCTATATGCGGCTAACTATATCCGATTTCATTTATAAAACACTTGTACAACATCAATTGCCAATATAATCCACATTTCAGCCACACCTCACCGTTTTTACAAAGCATTCATGATAACCATAACTCAAGCACTAAACCATGCTTCAAAAACTCATGCATCAATACATGCATACAAGGATCACTTACCTAGTGCATCCTTAAACCACATGGCAACATCAAACACTTTTTTATACCCAAAACATGCTTTAAAACAATAAGTAAACACATTTAAGATCAAGTGCAACCAAAGGCTCAAACTAGCACAATCCAGGAGAGAAATTCACTTTACTTACTTCCGAACTTAGTAAAGCATTTCAAGCTCTTACTAAGTTCCCAAAACCTTTTCTAAAACGTTTCCACGCTGGAAAACCAAGTTCCACTCACCGACTTGTGAAACCACACTAGCTGACGCACAAATCAAACGTCCGAAGCCTCCAAAATCACATCGTTTGATTCTGGAACACTATCCCATATTTTAAACACATTAAAACATAGGTTCAATGCATTACAATGCTTCCAAAACACCAACATTCAAAAGGAAACCCACAGCCCTACTCTAAAGCATCAATTTATCCAATCGATTGACCTCTAAACTCAGCCCAGCCATCTACCAACACATCCAACACATTTTAAGCATGGATCAACATCCAAAAGCAACCTAAAACCATCCTTACACCTCCAACAACTCAGATTCCACACTACACCCCAAAAACCCAACTAAAAACACCTTAAAAACCAATGATCTCAAGGATTTCGAAGTTAATATGATTTAGGATATATTTCAACATCATTAACCTTTCAAAACTCATTTAGAAATCACCTCAAACAAATCAAATCAACTCAACTCCGAAAATCACATTAAAACCACTTTTCTACCAAGATTTCATCATTTTATCAAATTACTAACAAAACCTTAGTAAAAAAACATGAATAAAGAGTCAAATATCTTTGGAATTTCATTAAAGAACATTGATTAGAGGGTTAGCACGAAATTTACCTCCAATCCTTGCTTCTCTTCTAATTTGGCATGTTTAGCTTTCAAGAATCTTGAAGAAAATTGAGAGAAATCACAAAGATGAAGTTAGAAATCAAGAAAGAATTTGAGAGAGAAGAAAATATGGAATTTGAGAGAAAATAGAAAGTGTTTGACAGAAGTGAAAGGAAGAGAATGAAAATGATCGTCAAAATCTTTTAACCAATTAACTAACTCCTTAATTATATTAATTAAAACCATTTAAATATTTAGCAAACCATTTAAAACACATGCCAAATTAGAGAAAAGGCTTAATTTCCAATTAGCTCCCTAAAGATTCTAAGATCTTGATTCTTTTTGAAAAACACACCGTTTCCTCAACTTTAAAACTTTACATTTTGGTCACCACCTAAAATGTATACTTTCAAAAACCCGTTTTGCAAAATTGATTTAATCAACCTCTTAAATATCATTTTAGAGGATGTTAGGAATTTTTATTATATTTTATCCCATCCCGAACCTTGTTTTCCCTAAATCACCCTTTAATGATTCAAACAACCAATTACCGGTTCCACCGGCCCAACCCGACTCGCAAAACACCTAGGCCCAAAACTGAGGCGTTACAACTCTCCCCACTTAGGAAATTTCGTCTGTGAAATTTTTACCAGAAGGAAAAAGATGCGGAAACTGCTTCAACATGTCTGCCTTGCTTTTCCATGTGGCCTCCTCAACTCCTCTATGTTGCCACAACACCTTCACAAGTTCAATTGTCTTCACATGAAGAACTTTACTACTCGAATCCAGAATTCTCACTAGTTCCTCATCATAAGAAAAATCCGAATTCAACTCAGTTTCCTATACCGGCATCACGTGAGATGGATCCGATCTATACCTCTACAACATAGAAACATGAAACACATTATGGATCCTTTCCAACTCGGGAGGCAACCTCAACCGATAAGCCGCAGGATCAACTCGCGCAACAACCTCATAAGGTCCAATAAACCTCAGACTGAGCTTTCCCTTACGTCCGAACCTCATCACCTTCTTCCAAGGTGATACCTTAAAGAACATGCGGTCTCCAATCGCAAATTCAATCTCTCTACGCTTTAAATCCGTGTAAGATTTTTTACGATCCGATGCAGCCTTCAACCGCTAACATATGAGATTCTCTTTCTCAGTTGTTCCTTTAAGCATATCCGGTATGGAAACCAACTTTTTCCCTGCCTCAGCACAACAAAGAGGTGTTCTAGACTTTCTCCCATACAAGGCCTCGTACGGAGCCATTTGTATACTTGCCTGAAAACTGTTATTATAGGCAAACTCAACCAAAGGAAGATGCTCTTCCCAATAACCTTGGAAATCAATCACTTAGCATCGCAACATGTACTCCAGTACCTGGATAACCCGTTCCGACTAACCATCCGACTGAGGATGATATGAAGTGCTGAAATTGAAACGTGTACCCAACGCCTGATGTAAACATTCCCAAAACCTTGTTGTAAAACTCATATCCCTATCTGACACTATAAATTTAGGCACACTATGCAACCACACAATCTCAGCAATATACAAATCTGCCAGCTTATCCAACGTATACGTAGTATGCACAGCCAAAAAATATGCACACTTCGTAAGGCGATCCTTAATCACCCACACAGAGTTCTTCTTCGATGGTGAAAAAGGAAAACCAGATACAAATCAATCATAATACTTTCTCATTTCCACTCTAACATCCTTAAAGGATGTAACAGACCAGAAGGAAATTGATGCTCAACTTTCACACACTAGCAATTCATACACTTGCTCACAAAATCAGCAACATCCTTTTTCAACCCCACCCAATAGTTGTAGGGCGTGTAGGTGTTCCCTCTTGGTGAGAGTGCAAGTCTGACAGATATTCCAAGATCGGCGAGATAGTCGACAGTGATACTCTCTATTTCTAGGCAAAGATGCTCGAAAGCTAGTGTGACGTAGGCAATACCTAGCAATCTCAGCATAAACCTAACACATGCTAGTCAATTTGGTTTGTGATCCCTTTTAGCCGCTAAAACTTGTGAACTTTTTAGGAACCAAGTTAGCCATGCCCCAACATGTTGTGACCGTGCTTAACCCTTTCGTGCCCGACAAATGGATTCTCTCAACTGGCTGGTGTGGACTAATTGAAAGAATGAAGTGCATAAATTAAGCAAACTTGGAATATTTATTGCAAAACAACTTAACCTAATACAATCGTTTCTCACAACTACTTTACAAGCAAAAACCTAAACCCTAAGGAGTTTAGAACATAGCCAACTCCCTCTCTCTATCTCTCTCTATCTATATATGCCCTTATACCCTCACATACATAGGTATATATAGGGCTTGGCGTGAGGTTAAGTCCTCCTTGTAGTAGAAGTCTTCATTGATGATAAAATAGGTATTACATTTAATACTTCATTCAATTCTTGCTTAAATATGGACTCTTTTGGATGTTTGCTTGTTCAGCAAGTAAGTATAAGGCACCTTGCTTATCGATCTTCAATCAGCTCTATACACCGTTCCAGGCCTCAAAAAATGCAAGATTGGGCTCAATGGACTCAAAAAAAAGTCCTCTATCAAACGAGACCCATCTTGACTATGTCGGCGTATTTCCATCTGGGCGGCATTCTGCGGCGGCGACGTCCTTAGCGGTGGCATTTTGTAGCAGCGATGTCTTTGGCGGCAACTGGAACTGCTTCAGTAAAGCTTCTTCTGCTCCCTACTTTCCTGTCCTCTCTTCCTCTAATCAGCAACTAGCACTTGAAATTGAAAACTAACTAAAATAATATCTTTTCTCAACCAATACGTAAAATATTCAATAAAAGCATGGCATAAGAGAAAATAATGTATGATGCATGATATGTAGCTAAATATGACTAAATGAGCTTGAGAACAGTAATAATATGAACATGAATGTGCATAAAATATATGACTTCTAGACACTCTACACACCCCCAAACTTGAAATGTTGCTTGCTCTCAAGCAATGCAACCTACACCAGTAAACATGTCCTTGTACATAAATAAAACAGAAAGCCTAGTTTTCAACTTGGTTCATACCTCAAGACCGTGGCACCTATATTAGTTTAGTGAGAGGGAATAACATGAAATAACTTAGAATTTTAATTCTAGTGCCAGTGCAGTGTGTACAGATCTATGTACATGTTAAATATGCTAAGTATACTAAGTAAACAAAGAATGTTGTAAAAGTTAAAGAAAAAGGATATAGAGTTGCTGCTTTGGCAGCACAGTTAAGCACTTCTTTTCTTCTTTTTTCTGATCATGGCTTTTACGGGCTTCAGCTCATCACAACTACTCTCTAGGTCTAAAGCTAAGATAGGAGCATAATACGAAACTCCGAACCCTTTGAGTAGAGTCATTTCGTGAAGGCTTTCATTCACTCATGCTAATTTTTCCGTCACTTCAAAGAATTTCAGATACATGGACTTTGATAGCAGCGAAGTGTCCTTGCTCATGATCCTTCCTAGAGCCTATTTCGGGCACCTCTAGGGCATTCAACCTTTTCTTTGTTTTGCGGCCGTGGTGGCATTACTTTTTATTTTACTTTGCTGCCGCAGCGGCATACTTGCATCCAATATAAGAATTTTCATTAAGTTTAAGCAGACAATGTACACTTAGAACTCAAACAATATTCAACACTTAACAGAAGTGTAGTAAAAGTTTGGCAACTAAAAAAATATTCTAAGGTGTTTTTCATGCTTCTTCCCAAGATTAAGTTCAATTTTAAGTGTGGTGTGAAAATAGAATCGGCTAACTATCATAGGCACAAGTTATTTAACCCAGATTTCCAATTTTCATTAAGTACTAGGCAGGATTTATAATGCAACTATATGCAACTACATGCTTAAGAAAATAACATGAGGACTAACCCCCCCCCCCAAAACTCAAGGCGGGCATTACCCTCAATGCCTTAGACAAAATAAAACAGAAAAACATAAAATAAAGCATAAAAATAAAGAAAATAATGGTGCTAGAAGCTGACCGAGTTGTCTTCTAACTTGGTGGACTTGGAGGAAGATGAGAGGACTAGGCGGTGGGTGGCGGGTGATTTGGCGGTGAGGCTCTGCTTCTGCCCGCGAGCTGGCTGGACTCTGATGGGAGTGGGTCTTTTTGGTTGCTGCTCCAGCTCGGTCTCTGGCCTTTCATCCTCTGGTTCGGGCGCTATCACGTGTATATTTTCTTTTCTTTGTTACCTCGGCCGGCTCTGCATAATCAGAGGAATCAGACACCTCCTCGTTAGGGGAATCGGTGACCTGGGCTATCTCTTTTGCTATCATCTCTGCCGCTTGGGCGGCTGTACTTTGTGTGCCCCTCATCTTTCTTGGCGGCATGCCTTTTATAATAGGGTCTGAATCTAGGTAAGTAGTTGTGAGACAGACTAAATAAATATAATATAACTGGAAATAAAATCCGGTCGTAAGCTTATTAAGTTCTATTCCTAAAGAAAACTCTAAAGATGTGGAAAAACTAAAATTATGTTACAGCTTGTTCGTTTCCGATACTTCTTATGGCCCACATGCACCCTCCATCGAGTGACTATTCTCATGGGGGAGACTTTGTTCCTCGTTCCCTTGTAATCCATGCGAATCCTCTACCTTGTTTCTTTTCCTGAAGGCATGAACATGTGATTAGTAAAAATTATACCACTATCAAACCATGTACTTACCTTATCTTTGTCCTGATTTGTTATGGTAGAGGATGGCTTTTGCTGCCAAGGCAGCTGTTCAGGCGGCCAATTATCAGGGCAGTAGTCTGTCATAATGTGGTTCAGGTCAAGGAAAAACTTAACATATTGAAGGGCTTCATCATCCATAACACTGTGTTCTTCAAGTCCCTCGAAAATCTCCATCAATAGAGATTGTGATGGCTTTAGATCTGCCAGCATCGACTCCTCTTGATGTACATATTCCATAGTTGCCGAGATTTCTGTCGAGGCGGGCAACGCTATTGAGCCCTCTATCGTGGCGGGCATAGGTACCGAGACTGCTGCTGAGGCGTGCAAGGTTGCTAACGCTTCGGATGTGACATCATCAATTTTTCTGTCGGCCTCACTAGGTGTTGTCGCAAAATTGCTCTGTGCAGTTTCCTCAATTCTTGCTAGGACAATTTCTCGCATAGGCTTATCATGTGTTGGACAATGTTCTTCATCCTCTAGTTGTTCCTCACACATCATAGAACTTTCTTCGCATATTTCTTCGTCCTCTTGCCTTGGGACATCAGTATCCCTAAGATTGACTTATTGGTGATCAATGGTTGCCAAGGCAGAAGTTGCTAGAACATTTTCTTCATTCATAGCATATTTGGATGTGTTCAATCGATCTGTTGTATCCCATAAGGTTGAATCCCACTGTCCCATTCTTGTATCAATTTTATGTGAAAGCCTTTGAGTGGATTCAATAAAGGATGTAGTACTAGCCATGAAAACTTGAAGCATGTCCTCAAAGGTTTGTGATTGTTGTTGTGGAGGACTACACTGCTAGGATATATCTGCCGCTGCGGCAACACAATTGTCATGGTAAAAAAATTTGAGGTTGTTAATCATACCATGAAAAATTCTACTGCGGCGGTAGATACTGCGGCAGGTGCATCTGCTGTCCCAGTTGATGTTGTTGCTTCTCCTGCTGTTGGTCCCATATGTCTTCTTTGATAAGTAAAGGGCAATTTCTGAACACATGATTTCCCTCACATAGATTGCAAGAATTTTCCAACATCAGCTCTCAAGTGGTTTCTCTTGATTGCTCTTGAAGTTGACCACCTTGCCCTAACATTTTTATTTCTGCAGCAAAATTGTTATGGTAAAATTGGTTTTTTGACAACTTTGATCATACCATGAAAAATTTTGCTGTTGCTGCAGCGACGCTTGTTGTCTTGTATGCTACCACAGTGTCAACTGCTGCTACAACATCTGTTGTTCATATTCAAACATTAGCTCCCATATAGTTTTCCTCGACATTGTGGTGCCCTTGGACTTGTAGCGTACCTGGATTTTTATATATATATATACAAAAGAAAAAAGTTAAAAACCAGAAATTTAAATGCAATTAAATAAAGAGTGCAGAAAGAAAAATGAAGTTGCTATTGCCAATCCCCGGCAACGACGCCAAAAACTTGTAGGGCATGTAGGTGTTCCATTTTTGTGAGAGCGCAAGTGCACACTCCTACCAAGTTATAGTATATAAGATGTCGAATCCCACGAGGATTGGAATAGTTCCTTCGAGTGTGTATCTGCACAAGAAATTTAAATGCACAATTAATTTCAGGTTTGTTTAAAGGAATAAAACTAAAAACACAATTAATTAAAGAAAGGGAGATTAGAGTGATAGAATGGGCCAGGTAATTGTTGCTCAGTAGTGTGTAGACTGCATTGCGTAGGTCAAGGTTGGATTGTGCTGCCACGATATGCTGCCTCGGTGGGTATGGCGGGCGGCAGCTACGACTCTGTCACGTGGCTTCAGCGGGTCACTACTCCTGCAACTTTCACTGTCTCAGTAGGTGGAACGGAAATAAGTCTTGGCGGCAAGTCTGGCTGATATTCCATGTTCGGCGGGATAGTGGACAGTGATCCTCCCTATTTCTAGGCAATGATGCTCGACAGCTAGCATGACGTAGGCAATACCTAGAAAACTCAGCGTAAACCTAACACAAGCTAGTCAATTCAGTTGGTAATCCCTTTTAGCCACTGAAACTTGTGAACTTATTAAGAAGCAAATTAGTCACGCCCCAACATGTTGTAACCGAGTTTAACCCTTTTGTGAGCCTTACACTTTTGTGCCCGACAAATGGATACTCTCAACTAATTGGTGTGGACTAATTGAAAGAATGAAGTGCATAGATTAAGAAAACTTGAAATATTTATTGCAAAACAACTTAACCTAATACAATCGTTTCTCAGAACTACTTTACAAGCAAAAACCTAAACCCTATGGAGTTTAGAACATAGCCGACTCACTCTCTCTATCTCTATCAGACCCTATACCCTCACATACATGGGTATATATAGGGCATGGTCTGAGGTTAAGTCCTCCTCGGAGTAGAAGTCTTTATTGATGATAAAATAGCTTTTACATTTAATGCTTCATTCAGTTCTGATTTAAATATGGACTCCTTTGGATGTTTACTTGTTCAGCAAGTAAGTATAAGCCACCTTGCTTATCGATCTTCAATCAACTCTATACACCGTTCCAGACCTCAGAAAAATGCAAGATTGGGCTCAATGGACTTAGAAAAATATCCTCTATCAAACGAGACCCATCTTGACTATGTCAGCGTATTTCCATCTGGGCGGCATTCTGCGGTAGCAATGTCCTTGGCGGCGACATTTTGCGATGCCGGCGTCCTTGGCGGCGGCATTCTGCAGCGGCAACGTCTTTGGCGGCAATTGGAACTGCTTCAGTACTGCTCCTTCTGCTCCCTGCTTTCCTGTCCTCTCTTCCTCTGATTAGCAACGAGCACCTGGAATAGAAAACTAACTAAAATACTATCTTTTCTTAGCCAAAACGTAAAATATTCAATAAAAGCATGGCAGAAGAGAAAATATTGTATAATGCATGATATGCAACTAAATATGACTGAATGAGATTGAGAAAAGTAATAATATGAGCAAGAATGTGCATAAAATATAGGAATTCTAGACACTCTACAATAGTACACATTCTTCAAACCACGATACATTTTAGTACTACCAGTGTGCTTAGAAAAAGGACTTCTATGAGCCTCAGTCTGAATAGTGCGGCTCAACTCAACATCGTCCGTCATAACTATTCTACTTTTGAAAAATAGAACTCCATCATCATTGAAACAGAAGTCCGCTGCATTACCATAAGCTATATCCTGAACGTGAGACACCAACGAATCATCAAGCATTTGCTTCTTATTGATCAGATGAATCAAGGAAGGTTTCACATGCAAATCGGCTATCAATTCACCATCACGCGATAAAATCAACCCAACAAACATCACTCCCAGCTCAACAGCTACCTTCCTACTCAAAGCCTCGGCCACAACATTGGCCTTTTCAGGATGATACTCAATTGTCAAATCATAATACTTAAGCAACTCAAACCACCTTCATTGTCTAAGATTCAACTTCTTTTGAGACACAAGATACTTCAAACTCTTATGGCCAGTGTAAACCACATACCTCTCACTGTAAAAGTAGTGTCTCCAAATCTTTAATGCAAACACCACCGCAACTAACTCTAGATCATGAGTAGGATAGTTGCGCTCATGCACCTTAAATTGTCTAGACACATAAGCTACAACCTTCCCTCCTTGCATCAACACACAATCTAGACCAACATATGATGCATCACTATAGACTACAAACTCCTTACCCGATTCTGGTTGAATCAAGATAGGAGCCTGGGTCAAAGCTTCCTTCAACTTCTCGAAAGCTTGTTGGCTAACATCCGTCCACTCAAAACGAACATTCTTTTGCATCAACTTGGCCAAAGGAGCAGTAATCTTAGAAAAACCCTCGACAAATCTCCGATAATATCCAGCCAACCCAAGGAAATGACGCACCTCCGTCACTGATTTAGGCGTTTTCCAACTCATCACCGCCTAGACCTTGTGAGGATCAACCCGAATACCTTCGGCTAACACCACATGTCAAAGAAAAACTACTTCCCTAAGCCAAAACTCACACTTGCTCAGCTTACCATAAAGCTGATTCTCCAATAGCACTTGTAACACAATTCTCAAATGCTTATCATGATCCTCTTCGGTACGCGAGTACACGAGAACATCATCAATAAACACTACCACAAACTGATCTAGAAACTCATGAAACACCCTATTCATCATATCCATGAATGCAGTTGGTGCATTTGTCAACCCAAACGACATCGCCAAAAACTCATAATGGCCATAGCTAGTCTAAAAAGCTATCTTAGGTGCATCCACATCCTTAACCTTTAATTGGTAATACCCTGACCTCAAATCAATATTCGAAAACATCGAAGCACCACAAAACTGACCAAACAAATCATCAATCCTCGGTAAAGGGTACTTGTTCTTAATCGTCAACGTGTTCAGTTGCCGATAATCTATCTACATACGCATCGTACTATCTTTCTTCTTCACAAATAAAACCGGTGCACCCCAAGGTGAAATACTCGGCCTTATGAATCCTCGGTCAAGCAACTCCTGAAGTTGCACCTTCAACTCCTTCAACTCCTTAGGTGCCAAGCGATAAGGAGCAATGGACACAAGAGTTGTATTCTCATACAACTCAATGCCAAACTCAATCTCTTGGTTTGGTGGCAACCCAGGCAATTCCTCCGAAAAAACACTCGAAAACTCACATATTGTTCGTATGTCTTGCACCCGTACTTCCTTCGTACCATATTCTCATATGCAAAACAAAATTCATAAAATCATTCATAAACAAGGTACACGTGAATCTCATAGATTGCCATTTTAGCAACATTACTCGGATATGCGGATAGCTTGACGAAAATGTCAAGTCCTACCCCAATAGAATCTCACATCACTGGACTCTCATGGCGGCATCTCTCATCGCCACAAAGCTTGATGGATTCAACAAGACCTACCATGGTGGAATCTCTCATCACCACACTCTCACTTTGGAATGGGAAGACACTACCCCCATTGCCCGAACCAAAGAGCACGTACAAATTTTGTATATTATAGTGCACTTCTCATCCTATTGGTCGACCAATTATATACAGTAACAATAATCTCATCTGATGCCAATATACTCATTATAAACATGATTACCTACTATTCTTCAATAATGGCATACTATTTTACTAGGTTTATCAAGTAATGGCATTATCGTTATTATCATTTGGTATGTTTATGTGCATCAAACTAACCATTGGAAAATAATGTCCATACAATAATACACTTATTGCTAAATAAGATCCTTAGTCGAATATTATTACAGGTATGGACAATGATAATATATAAAGACTAATATGTGGTTGATTGATAACAAGTGTTGTCATTGACATAGAGATGTCAAAATCAACACATAAGTATTTTTTAAAGAACAACATAATGGATTGACCCGCTATGAGCATGTTTCTTGGGTAATTATGTGACAATCAAAACATTGCTCATGATAAACATATGTATAATCCTCCGACTTGAGATCAACATGATTTCAACATAAAGATTTACGTATTTTGACATAATCAAACATGTGTCGTAACTGACTACATTATAAAGACCGATGATTGGATACATGATGACCTATGTAGTGAAATATGGTTGATCAAGAAAGGATTTGTCCCTCCTACATAATGGGAGAAATATCTTCGGCCACTTGATTGAGTGAGATTAGAAAATGCATGGCCATGCTAGAATATTATGATATGAGATGTCATATAGATTCGTTTATCATAATCTACTCAAGACATCAAGAAACACTAGATGGACAACGCAAGTGTGACTAACCCATGGCTTGTGTTCATCTAAGATATAAAGGACAAAAGGATGAAATACATAAAGGAAGTTTATTCAGGAATTAGGAAAGTCAAACCATGACTTCATGCAACTTAGGTAGCAATGATGTATTGCTAGATGACACTCATTGTTTGTAAAATTAGAATAGTTCTAATTTATCTGCTAACGTTGCATGAACCTACAAGGGTCACACCCTTCGAATGAAACGAACAAAAATTGGAAACCATACTCCCTATTTTATGGAGGTTGCCGAAAATCCCCTATGGGCTAAAGGAAATCGGCAACTCCCTTAAATGAGAATAATATTGGATAAATATTGTATTTATCAAATATTAATTAGAGTATGGAAAATATTTAGAGACTTAAATATTATAGAATAAAATTCTAGAAATTTAAATATATATTTGGAATTTATATAATGCATATTTAATTCAAAGTTTATGTAGAATTAGATTCCACATAATTAAATATATTTAAATCCAAGTAAAGATAGAATGAGATTCTATATAATAAATAAATATATATATATATATATTTGGATTAAATATAATGTATATTTAAATCCATGTTTTATGTAGAATAAGATTCTACATAATTAAATATATATATTACATTTAATATTATTAAATATAATGTATATTTAATATAAACCAATTTCAAGTAGAATTAGATTCAATAAATTTTGGTTGAACTTGGATTTAAGGAATTCAACTAGAATTAAGTCTGTGAATACTATTTAAAGGGACAAGGGCTAGCAACCACATATACCTATTCCTCCTTGCAAATTTCGACATATCCTTGGGAATTCCCCTCTGGAATTTTCGACAAGTCCCAAATTTCTTCTAAGAAGCTGTTCGATATTTTTCTGGTGTTCCTCATGCCCCCAGGAAAATTCCTGGCGATTTCCTAGTTCGAATCCAAGTCTCGGTAGAACCCCTGGTCAATTTCAAACTCCGTCAGGAATCCCTGGAGGGATTTTGACTTCTCCTTAGAAGGTATTCAAACCTGTTGAAATTTATCCCTAAGTGTTAGGGAGGCAGAAACTTTGTTCGTTTTTTTGGGTGGACTCCGTAGAGGTCGTTGCGAACATGTGACGATTCCGATTTTACTTGACATGGTTATTCTGACATACCGTTAGTTTTCCAGTTTCCATGGTTTTAAAAGGTAACTCTTTAACTTTTCACCCCGTATTCGTTCCTGTACATGGATCTTGGCTGGTTTACGTCGGATTAATTTTTCCGCTACGCCACGGGGCGTGCCGACAAGACCCAACAGTGGTATCAGAGCCACTTGTATCATACGAATTCGGACTTAAATTCTTAGGTGATGTTTATGTATGAGATGCATGCTCTTTGATTCGATTTAGATATTTATCGTTTATCGTATCACACCTAATAAAGACTTATTTCGATTATAACTGAATGATTAAGTGTTAATCAAAACTATGTTAGGTTGCTTCAATGTTAAATATTAACATGTTGAGACTAATAGTTAGTCTAGAGAACAAGTAGTTGTTTGTAGTTTGATAGATTTATGAAATCTCTGAAAGGGCTTCTAATTTGATAAAAGTTATCAAACTATCTTTCACGGTGAATCCATAAGAGTTATGGTTAGACGTTATGAAAAATGCATGTCTAGGATTGGCATCATCAAAGACCTGGTACTTAAGTGTGCCTAGTGCGCCACCTCTCTTTCAAGTTGACCTACCTAGTGCATTTGTTCGCTAACGCAAATGGTTTATGAAACCTCGTGATCCTTCTTTGGCCCATTAACCGCAACATAAGGATAATCAGTTTAAAACTCCGTAAACACGTCGTTACTTTGTTCGCACGATGTTTGAAATGCATGTTAGATTGCATAATGTTTGTTTTGCATGGTTATAGCCCATTGCCTTTATAGTTTTAGTTTTTATAAAGACGGCTTGCATGTCATGCCTTTCTCTATCTTCTATTGTATCTCTCTTCTCATCTCACTCCCTCGCATGTAACGCGAGTTTCTGAAAATTGTAAATACTCATGGAGATAGATCAAGAACCAAGGTAGCAGCGTGGTGGGCCTTCCCTGGTGGACCGAGCGTTTCAGAAGCAGATTTTATCTTCAGTAGAATGGTCCTCCCATTGGCTTGGGACGGGTCACCTTAGGTTAAGAAGGGCTATAATCATTGCATATTTATTTACCGCTTATATTTACCTTGTATGCGATGCAATGGATGTTTTATAAGCATGATTAAACATAGTTCTATTGATAGGATCAATATTAAAATGATGAGATAATTATGTAAATCCCTCACTATAATTCTTAGACTATTTTAACCATCCAATATTTACCCTCGTTAAAGCTTCGATCGATACAATGCGAGCTTTACCAAAGCAATGTCACATTTATCTATCTTAGTTAAACGCAAAGAATAAGCTAGTGATATTCGCTGGTTGAGATATTGGTATTGACTTAGCTGGGTTGTTCTAATAGGATTAGAAAACCTAGCGGGTAAAAGTTTTGGATAATAATAAGATGATTTAAAGAACAAGACTTGTTCTCCAAAAGATGAGGAATTACATGAGATGTAATTAGTAAGGTGTTACTTACCTAAATAACCATTTCCTAAAAGACTGGCCAAAGCTGATTTAGGAATGGTGAAATACGGATCCTCACTCACTAGAAAAACTATCGAAACATTTTTCTGAAATTAAAACTAGAGGGTTTTTAATTTTGAAGAAAATAGTGGGAGTAAATTTATAGTAAAGACCTATCTATAAATTTTAAAATTTAGTAAAACTTATGTAGCATATTTTCTTTGTTGTAGAATTAATGGCAAATGATACTCTATATCTACGATCTATCCTTGAGAAAGATAAGCTCAATGGCATAAACTTCCTTGACTGGTTCCGCAATTTGAGAATTGTTCTCAAACAGGAAAAGAAGGAATATGTCATTGAAGAACCTGTTCCTGATGAACCGGTTGCCACTGCTTCCAGAGCTGACAAAGACAAGTTTAAGAAACACATGGACGACATGCTGGATGTCGGTTGTCTTATGCTTGCCTCCATGACCCTTGAGCTTCAGAAGCAACATGAGGACATGGTAGCTTATGATATGATTAAAAATCTCAAGGAGATTTATGAGGGGCAAGCTCGTCAAGAGAGGTACGAGACCTCTAAAGCTCTGTTTCAATGCAAGATGAGTGAGGGATCTCCCGTAGGAGCTCACGTCATCAAAATGATGGGTTACATCCAAACGTTAGAGAAGCTCTACTTTCCACTGAAAGATGAATTAGCTACTGATGTCATCCTGCAATCGTTTCCGGATAGTTTCAATCAGTTCGTCCTTAATTTCAATATGAATGAAATTAACAAGACACTGCCACAATTGCTCAGCATGCTGAGAACTGCTGAAATCAACCTAAAGAAGGTAGGACCTAAACCTGTTCTGATGGTCCGCAATGGCAAGAAGAAAGGTAAATCGACAACAAAGTCTAAAGGTGATGGTAAGACCAAAACCGATGGAAAGGAGGCATTGAAACCTAAGAAGGGAATCAAGAAGGATGGAAAATGTTTCCATTGCGGCAAGACCGGACATTGGAAGAGAAACTGCCCCACACACTTACAAGAAGTCAAGAAAGCAAAAACGAGTGAGGCATCAACCTCAGAGGCTTCTAAAGAGAAGGCATCAGAATAGACATGGACCTGCGAATTGAAATAAAGCAAGAGTTGCTACATCATCCATTAGGACATGCGTTTTTGCTTAAATAGATTTGTTTTAGTTTTAAGATTATTATTTTGTGCCTAAGTTTTAGTTATCTTGTAAAGGACAAGATATTTTAATTTTGAGATTATTTAAATAAATATTATTCTTTTAGTCTCTTATGGCACAACGAATCAATGATCTTTAAACTAATCAAATTAATAATATTTATAAGATAAATAAAACAAATGACTAATCTCAAACTCGTAAAGGTATTAAGGTAATTTGATGAGATCAAATTCAAGAATATTTAAAGTTTGATGAACTTTCAAAGAATATGGGAATGTCCCATAATTAAATCCCACAAGTGGAACGAAAAGTCTTTGAAAGAGAATCAAATATGTTAGACATGTTTTGATTCAGAACAAGTCATTTTCGACTTCTTTACACACTAGAAAAACACCTCTCATACTTAATCGTTTTTCAAACTTGGTTCGAAACACCATATAAGATATGGACTAAGAATTGTTCTAGAATACCTTTGAAGTTTTAAGGTTACAAAACTTACATGTTTAAATGTTTACAAAGTTCGAACCTTAAAAACTCCATTTGTTGTTTATCCTAACGAGAACAAAGCGTTTGTTTCTCAAACGAGAGTTTATCTTGAAAGAGATTAATTCTCACAAAAGGGATATTATTTCTTCTACTTTAACGAGAACAAAATATTTGTTGCTCAAACGATAGTTTATCTCGAAAGAGAATACTTATCACTAAGGGATTACATTTTTCAACGAGAACAAAATGTTTGTTGCTCAAACTAGAGTTTCTCTCGAAAGAGATTACCTCTCATAAAAGGAAAAATGGAATTTGGAATGTGAAGAAATTTTAGACAACTAATTTATGAACCAAAGATTGAGAATGTTCCACAAATGATCAAGGAACATTGGAACAAAACACAACCACTGTGTTGATCCTTAAGAGAATACCAAATACTTGAGAAATATGGATTTCTCACAATCCGTACATGGAAACACTCTTATTTTCGGATCAAGATAAAGACTAGGTCTTATCAGAAAGCAATGGTGAGCCCAAAATTCGAGAAATGGCTAAGAGACACGAGATATGAGATGGAATCCATGTCTACAACAAAGTATAGACTTTGGTTACCTAAAAGGGTAAAACCTAAGAGGTATGGATGAGTTTTTCAAAAAGGAAAAACCGACATGGATGATAAAACATAAAAAGGATGATTCGTCGCTAAAAGTTTTCAACAAACTTCATAGTATAGACTATGATAAAGTATCTTCCATGTAGCTATGTTTAATCCATCTTAATCTCACTTGCAAGTAGTTACATACGATGATTATGGATCAAATAAAGGAATGTCAAAACCACTTTCTTAAGAGAAAACTTGAAACATATGTGTACATGACACATCCAGAAGGTTTTGTCACTCCAGTAAACACTTGGAACGTGTGTAAGCTACAAAGGTCTATCCGTAGACTAAGGCAAGCTTCTCGAAGTTGCGATATTTGTTACAGAAGATACAATCAAAAGGTTTAGTTTATCTAGAAGAAATTTTTTCAAAAGAGCTAGTGGGAGCATTGTTACTTTCCTAAGTATTGTATGTAGATGACATACTCATCAAAAGGAACTAAAGATCGCAATCCGTTTTGCATTAATAAAAGATATTGCGAGTTAGCAACATGAGACAGTATCTAACTCTACAACATAGGCTGAATGTATTACAGTCAACATAGCAATAAAGAAGGATGTTTGGATCTAAAGGGTTCACTTTTGAGCTAAGGGTTGTTCCCAGCATATTAGATGCTACATAACTATGTTATGATGGAACCTTTGCGTAAGCAAATAAAACCCAGATCTCATCAATAAATCCAAACATATTCTAAATTGCTTACATCTTGGAGATGTGAAAGTATGCAACATACGCACAAAGTTGATAACTTTGTAAACTCCCTGACAAAGCTTTTGACACATCATAAGCATGTCAGTTACACTAAGCCATATCGTATTAGATACGAGAATGATTGGTCTTAGTGCTAGTGGGAGATTGTTGGAGTATGCCCAAAGACCAATCATATGATGATTGAATAGACATACTATTTTACTAGATTTATCAAGTAATGGCATTGCCGTTATTATCATTTGGTATGTTTCTGTGCATCAAACTAACCATTGGATAATAATGCCCATACAATAATAGGATTATTGTTAAATAGGATCCTTCGTCAAATATTATTAGGGTATGGACAGTGATAATATTTAAAGACTAATATGTGGTTGATTGATAACAAGTGTTGTCATTGACATAGAGATGTCAAAATCAACACATAAGTATTTGTTAGAGAACAACATATTGGATTGACCTGCTATGAGCATGTTTCTTGGGTAATTATGTGACAATCACAACATTGCTCATGATAAACATATGTATAATCCTTAGACTTGAGATCAACATGATTTCAACATAAAAATTTACGTATTTTGACATAGTCAAACGTGTGTCGTAACTGACTACATTATAAAGGCTGATGATTGGATACATGATGACCTATGTAGTGAAATATGGTTGATCAAGAAAGGATTTGTCCCTCCTACATAATGGGAGAAATATCTTCGGCTACTTGATTGAGTGAGATTAGAAAATGCATGGCCATGCTCGAATATTATGATATGAGATATCATAGAGATTCGTTTATCATAATCTACACAAGACATCAAGAAACACTAGATGGACAACGCAAGTGTGACTAACCCATGACTTGTGTTCATCTAAGATATAAAGGACAAAAGGATGAAATACATAAAGGAAGTTTATTCAGAAATTAGGAAAGTCAAACCATGACTTCATGCAACTTAGGTAGCAATGATGTATTGCTAGATGCCACTCATTGTTTGTAAAATTAGAATAGTTCTAATTTTGCTGCTAGCGTTGCATGAACCTACAAGGGTCACACCCTTCGAATGAAACGAACAAAAATTGGAAACCATACTCTCTATTTTAGGGAGGTTGCCGAAAATCCCCTATAGGATAGGGGAAATCAAAAACTCCATTAAATGGGAATAATATTGGATCGCCCTGTTTATAACACACAAGAACAGAGGATTAATGCATCTCAATGCATTAAAACCACTAGTAACCAAAGCTACCTCGTTGCTCTGCCCAAAAACACTAAAATGGTTATCCAAAACAATCGAAAACACCATCGATTGCTCCACAAACTCAACCCAACCATAATCTAACACTTCCATCCACTTTTACACAACAATTAGCATCCAAAAACAATCTAATTACATTCCTATACCTCCAGCAACTCAGATTTCATACAAACACAACAAAACCCCAAAATCTAAAAATCTAACAACTAGAGATCCAATCCAATCGAGGATTATTATGATAAAATATTTATTTCAACATCATTTAACATCCAAATCATTATTAATATCGGCCTCAAATCAAGTAAAATAGTAGCGTTAAGAAAATCATAGATTTCAATCAATAATCTTCAATTTAACCAAATTTCCATAATTAATCCATCAATACAACTTAGAAAACAATTGTAAAGGATTGATAACTTGGGAATTTTAGTAAAGAACTGATCATTAGAGGAGGAGAACGAACCTTAACTCTATTGGATGAAATCTCTCTCAAATGAATGTGTTTTTCTTGAAAAATCAAAAGAAAAACAATAAGGTTTGTAAATCAAGATTAAAGAATCCTTTAAGAATAAAAAACTCAGTAAACCAAGAGCATTACCTCAAGTTTCTTGAAAATGGAGAGTGTTTGACTGAAGGAAAACTTTGGGAGAAAATAGAATGAGAGAAAATGGCGTAAAATGAGTTTTAATGAAATAACAAAATCTCATTTTATTGAACCCTTTAAATATTTAATTAAAACCTTTTAAATTACTCCTAATTGAGAGAAATATCTGAAAAAAAAAAACAAATAGGTAAATAGCTCCTTAAAGATTCAAAGTTTCAATCCCTTTACAAAACAATCACTAAAACAACTTTGTAAAAATTGTGTTTTGGTCACTAACTCAAAATGTCCCACTTCCGAATTTCATTTTTTAAAATTGATTTTACAAAAATCATTATTATAATTAATAATGATTCTAAGCATTTTCACATTTTTTATCATAACCCAAACCTTGTTTTCCCTGAACCATTCCCAAACTAACCTATATCTCTAGTTAACCTCAAATACTTCTAGGCCCAAAATCGGGATGTTACACCTAAGCTATTTCATGCTCACCGTTTCGATACAAGATCGAGTGTACCGAAATACATGGGCCTATAATGACACTTTTTGCTGGTTTTTCTCACTTTAATCAATACAAAACCATTCAAACATGCTTCCAACATGCATACAACTTAATTAAACATCAAACCTCAACCATTCATGGAAATTCCATCATCATAGCATGGCAATAAGCACTAAGGAAATCTATAGGCATGCTTCCTGATCACTGCATAAAAGTTCTATATTTTACCCATCATTTATCCTTATTTTTGCTGCACTCAAGCATGTTTAACTGCATTTTAGGTTAAGTTTTGCATCAACATCACATTTAGATAAAACTGCGCAGATACTGCTAAGTTTGGTTACTTTTGCAGGTATCTGTCATGGAAGCATTGGAGGCAGCTGAGGAGCAGAGGCAAGTTGCGGAGCAGGAGGTGAGGAGAAGAGGTTCGAGGTCCGTCGTGACCACTGCTGTGGCAGAAGAGGTGACAATGAAGACACTTGAGGTAGAAAACACGAAGTGGAGATCGACAGATAGAGAATTTCAAGCCGGACTATCGTGGGCCACTCACATATTTTTGGAGACTAGAAGCAGAAGGAGCTGTACTGAAGCAGTTCCAATTGCCACCAAGGATGCTACCGCCGCAGACTGCCGCCCGGAAGGCAATATGTCGACATAGTCAAGATGGGTCTCGTTTGATAGAGGACATTTTTCTGAGTCCATTGAGCTCAATCTTGCATTTTTCTGAGGCTTGGAGCGGAGCATAGAGTTGATCAAGGATCGATAAGTAAAGTAACTTATCGTTACTTGTTGAACAAGGATTTCGACTCGAAGAAGGATTTCTACTCCAAGAAGGACTTAGACAAGATCTTTGCCTATATATACCCATGTATGTAAAGGTATATAGTTATCTAGAGAGGGAGAGAGTGAATAAAAGAGTTTTGGAGTCAGCAAGATCTAATTTTCTAGTTCTCCATAGGGTTTGGGGTTGATATTGTAAAGTAGTTGTAAGGGTTGTCTGTTTTTAGGAATTTTTTGTTCATTGAAATAAAACTTCAAGTTTTCTTATTCTGGTTTCAACATCATACAAGAGCATCGGGAGAGCATTGTAAGATTATATATTTACTTAATCTCGGGAGAGTTAAGTATACGAAAGGAGTAAGTACAGGTTCTGCAGTTTATGCTTGAACTATCTCGAACCTAAGGATAGGACGAGGTTAAGCGGCTAAAGAAGAAATCATAAGCATCGGTGTTCATACTTCGATTCATGCTGGGAGGTATCATCCAAGACGTGTTCATCGACAGAACTCGGACCTAGGGATAGGACAAGTCAATCTGGAGATTCTTGCCGAACTTGAAGAAACTGAGTTGCTTATCGCTGCCGTGACAGCAACGGACCGCTGCCACGACAGGTGCTGCCGTGATAGGAGCCAGACACAGAATAGAAGTCCTTGAACAGTGCAATACCTGCACTACGGAGCAATTCAATTCCTGCTTGTTTTATAATTCTGATTTTTCTCTTTTACTTGATTTATTCGTGACACTCTTCAATCAAATTATTAGAACTTTTTCTTTCTTCTGTGCAGATAGTTAAAGGATAGAAGTATTCCAGTCCATGTGGAGGCGATATCCGATACTCTAGTATCACTTTACTACTTGCGTCGTGTACACTTGCACTATTTGCTATAGTACTATTTACATGCAACAAGTTTTTGGCGCCGTTGCCGGGGACAATTAACGATAAGTTATTTTACTTATCGATCCTTGATCAGCTCTATGCTCCGCTCTAGGCCACAAAAAATGCATGAATATAGACTTCCCTTTTCTGAGGCCTGGAGCGAAGCATAGAGCTGATCAAGGATCGATAAGTAAAGTAACTTATCGTTAATTTTCCCTGGCAACGGTGCCAAAAACTTGTTGCATGTAAAATAGTCTATCGCAATTGAGTGCAAGTGTACACGTCGCAAGTAATAATGTGATACTAAGTATCGAATATCGTATCCACGACGACTGGAAACATACTCTTACCTTTAACTTCTGCACTTTTCTTTTCTCTTTATTTTTTTTCTTTTTCTATTTTTATCAAAAACTGTAACGCCCCGGTTTTGGGCTTAGAAGTTTTGGCGTTGACCGGTTTGGTCAAAGTGCTGTTCGAATCTAAAAAGGTGAAATTAGGAAAGCCTAGTTCGGGTTGCATTAAAAATATGGAAAATGTTCTAAAATCATCTTTTAATATATATAAGTGAACTGTGAAATCAATTTTACAAAATGAGGTTTGGAAGGGTAACATTTTGGCTAGTGACCAAAATGTAATTTTTGAAAGTTGCGTGACTGTTTTAGAAAGGATTGAAACTTTGAATCTTTAAGGAGCTATTTACCCAAAGGGAGTTTCTCCAGATTTTTCTAAGATATTTTAATGTTTAATTTTGATTTTAAAGCTAAAGAAAAGTGGAGGGAAATCATTTTGGCTATTTTGTAACTAACTTCCATATTTTTCCAATTTTCTTTTCTCTCATTTTCTCTCAACCCAAACACTTTCTCTCCAAAGATTTCTTTCTGATTTTGTCACCTAAATCTTCCTTTTCAATCCTCTTTTGATTCCTAATCATCACATCAACAAAACCTCACCATTTGCTACTTGATTCATCAAGGTTTTTGGTTCTAAAAGAGGAGAAACTCAAGTTTGGAGGTAAGAACGTCCTTCTCCTCTAAACTATCAGTTCTTTACTGAAATTCCTAAGTTCTCAATCCTTAATTGATGTTTTATAAATGGTTTTTAAGTTGTGAAAATGGATCTTGGCTTAAAATGCAAGATTTGGTGATTTTTGATGGATTTTCGTTTGATCTGTTAAAGCTGTGATTTGAGGTGTTAATTTGATGTTAAATTAATGTTAATTTGATAAGGAATTGAGTTTTGATTAATGCAATCCCGGATAGGTTGAGTTTCCTAAGTTTAGCTTGTGATTCTTGGTTGTTTTTGAGGTGATTTTGTGGATCTGATGTTGCTGGAGGTATAAGGATGTTTTTAGATCCTTTATAGTTGTTATATGATGCTAAAGGATGTTTAGTTTTGATGGTTTATGGCTGGGCTTTGTTGAGGAGTGGTTTGGAGGCATTTTCGGTTGTGTTTGGTGGCCGAAAATGGAGTGTGGATGAGAGCAGCGAGTTTAGGTGCTTTCATTGAAGCTATTAATGCATGATGATGCATTAATCCTCTGCTTTGATGTGTTTAAAACAGGGGAGTCATCTTTGGATTCAAGTGTTGGTGATCCGGGAGCTTGAATTGGTGCTTCGGCAAGAGGCGAAGTGGAATCGGTGAGTGAAATTGGGTTTTCAGCTTTGAAACCAATGTCTTGGGAGCTTAGTTTAAGTCTAAACAACTTTACTAAGCTCAAGTGTAAGTTTTTGGAAAAACTCTCTAGTGGTGGCCATGGTTTGGTTGTTGTGCAATGTGGTTTATTGCATGTTTTAAATTCTATTTTGAAAGCATGATTTAGCATGGTTATTGTTGATTTTGTAAGCCATATGTTGAAGGAAGCTCAAGGTAAGAGTTCCTTGTTTTTGAACATTGATTAAATGTGGTTGATGCTTTAAAATGCATGAAGAATATGGCTTGGATAAATGCTTTAAAACAGTGGATTATTTGATTATAATGATGTATATTGGCAAGTGATGTTTTGAAAAAGGTTAAGGTCACTAAGGTGGTTAAAAGTCCTTGAGTGAGCCTTGTGGATTCTAAGAACTTCATGGTGGTTAAAAGTCCATGATGATTCTTGTTAAGGTCACTAAGGTGGTTAAAAGTCCTTGAGTGAGCCTTGTTACTTAAGAACATCAAGGTGGTTAAAAGTCCTTGGATGGTTCTTGTTAAGGACACAAAGGTGGTTAAAAGTCCTTGTGTGGTCCTTGCCATGGTGTTTAAAAGTCCATGGGCCAAGGTGTTTAAAAGTCCTTGGGGCCAAGGTGTTTAAAAGTCCTTGGGGTGAAAATTGTAAGGACACAAAGGTGGTTGAAAGTCCTTGTGTGGTCCTTGTTGATCTTGTTTTAAAAAGATGGAATTTATCACTTGTGGCCAATATGACATGTAATGATATAGAAGCATGTAATGCTTGTTTAAAATTGCTTTGAGCATGAGTAAACGATGTTTTGAAGTATGATTTATAAGTGTTTTATAAATGCATTATTGAATGGTTTTAATGAGCATTCCTCACTAAGCTTTTGCTTACGCTCTCTTTCATTTTCTTAAACCAATAATGCAGATCATTAAGGTACTTGAGGGCAGCAAGGAAGGCAAGCAAACAAGTAGAAGTTAAGCTCAAGTATGGGAAGGTTTTCTTAAACATTTTTTAGCTTTTGGCATTTGGCAATGGGGGACCTATGTGTATGTTTTTGGGAGATGTTTGGACTCCCTAAGTATGTTTAATGTTGTTGGTAATGCTGGATTTGTATTTGGTCCTTATGTGCTTGGTTTTGGAGGTTTAATGCTTGAAAGGTTTGCTTGTGTAGGAAGCATGCTTTAAAATTGGGGCTTTTCATATATGATGATAATATGTTGATTGGTTGATGCAATCATGTCTCTTATATGATGTTTGAGTTGCTGGTAAAGTTTGGTAGCATTTGGAGCATGGTTGGATGATCAATTGTGTGTTTAAGTATGCTTTATGCTGCATTCTGTGCAGGGTGTTTCGGAACAGTGGCTACCGTTTCGGAACGGGTGCCTTGAATCAGCCCAGGCGTCCGAAACGGGAGACACCGTTCCGAAACGGAAAGGCCACTGCCAGCCCTCGTTTCGGTACGCGTTGCGGAACGGCCCCAAGTTTCGAAACAGGCTCACCCTGTTTCGGAACAGCCGACCGTTGGGGGCTGACAATGGCAGTTAAATGTTTTGGAAAGTTTACATTTTGGTCCTGAATCTTGTTTGTGCAATTGTATGAGTTTGGAATGTCCGTTTGAGCTGAAATTTGACAGAGAAGCATGAAATCTGACTAATTACAAGTTGGTAACTTTAATTTGAGTTAAGGCTTTATAATTATCAGAATTTACAATTTGGTCCCTAAAGTTCTAAATTGGTCAATTGGGTCCCTGTTTGATCTCTGATGTTTATGATCTTTGAGCATGTTGTTTGTATGATCATAACTAGGATTAATGTGCATATAGACAAGTTTAAAAAGAAAAAAAAAGGGTCGTTAATCAAGGTTGACTTTCGGGTTGACTTTGGTTTTCCCCGTATGACTTTCTTAATTCGGGTCAACCGTCTAGGCCGGGTTAAGGGGGTTACAAAAACTCAGGTGAAATACAGGTTTAAGGAGCATCAACATGTCAGGAAAAACTGTTTGAGAGCTGATGTGAGAGAATTCTCGCAATTACCGTGAAGAAACTAACATGCTATGGGAAAGTAGTCCTCCTCAAGAGCAAATGAATTCCTTAGAAGGTACACCTCAAACCTTTGTGGCACTCATGCAAAAACTGTCAGCTTCTACGAGTGCAAGTATCGCCTAGGTGGATGCACTCTTGAGCAGACCGGTCCTCATTCTGTTGGAGTATGCCCAAAGACCAAACATATGATGATTGAATTGACATACTATTTTACTAGATTTATCAAGTAATGGTATTGCCGTTATTATCATTTGGTATGTTTCTGTGCATCAAACTAACCACTGGATAATAATGTCCATACAATAATACGATTATTGTTAAATAGGATCCATAGTCGAATATTATTACGGGTATGGACAGTGATAACATATAAAGACTAATATGTGGTTGATTGATAACAAGTGTTGTCATTGACATAGAGATGTCAAAATCAACACATAAGTATTTGTTAGAGAACATCATACTGGATTGACCCGCTATGAGCATGTTTCTTGGGGTAATTATGTGACAATCACAACATTGCTCATGATAAACATATGTATAATCCTCAGACTTGAGATCAACATGATTTCAACATAAAGATTTACGTATTTTGACATAGTCAAACGTGTGTCGTAACTGACTACATTATAAAGACTGATGATTGGATACATGATGACCTATGTAGTGAAATATGGTTGATCAAGAAAGGATTTATCCCTCATACATAATGGGAGAAATATCTTCGACCACTTGATTGAGTGAGATTATAAAATGCATGGCCATGCTCGAATATTATGATATGAGATATCATAGAGATTCGTTTATAATAATCTACTCAAGACATCAAGAAACACAAGATGGATAACGCAAGTGTGACTAACCCATGAATTGTGTTCATCTAAGATATAAATGACAAAAGGATAAAATACATAAAGAACGTTCATTCAGAAATTAGGAAAGTCAAACCACGACTTCATGCAACTTAGGTAGCAATGATGTATTGCTAGATGCCACACATTGTTTGTAAAACTATACTCCCTATTTTAGGGAGGTTGCCGAAAATCCCTTATGGGATAGGAGGAAATCGGCAACTCTCTTAAAAAGGGATAATATTCGATAAATAATGTATTTATCAGATATTATTTAGAGTATGGAAAATATTTAGAGACTTAAATATTATAGAATAAGATTCTAGAAATTTAAATATATATTTGGAATTTATATAATGTATACTTAATTCCAAGTTTATGTAGAATTAGATTCTACATAATTAAAAATATATATTTAGATATATTTAAATCCAAGTAAAGATAGAATGAGATTCTATATATATATATTTGGATTAAATATAATGTATATTTAAATCCATGTTTTATGTAGAATAATATTCTACATAATTAAATATATATATATATATATATTTTATTTAATATTATTAAATATAATGTATATTTAATATAAACCAATTTCAAGTAGAATTAGATTCTATGAATTTTGGTTGAACTTGGATTTAAGGAATTCAACTAGAATTAAGTCTCTGAATACTATTTAATGGGACAAGGGCTAGCAACCAAATCATCCCTCTTCCTCCTCTTGAAGATTTCGACAACACCCCTAGGGATTTCCCACTGGAATTCGACATATCCCAGAAAGCTCTCTGAGAAGTTGTTCGATATTTTTGTGGTCTTTTACTTGCCCCTCGGCAAATCCCTGAAGGTTCCCTTGCTCGATTGCAAGTCCTGGTTGAACACCTGGTCGATTTCAGACTCCCTTGAAGGTGTTCAAACCTGTCGAAATTTATCCCTAATTGTTAGGGATGGGGAAACTTTGTTCGTTTTTTTCGGGTGGACTCCGTAGAGGTCTTTGCGAACCTGTGACGATTCCGGTTTTACTTGACGTGGTTATTTCGACATATCGTCGGTTTTCCAATTTCCAGAGTTTTAAAAGGTAACTCTTCATCTTTTCACCCCGGATTCGTTCCTTTACATGGATCCTGGCTGGATTAATTTTTCCGCTGCGCCACGGGGCATGCCGACGTGACCCAACTGTGGTATCAGAGCCACTTGTATCATACGAATTTGGACTTAAATTCTTGGATGATGTTTATGTATGAGATGCATGTTGCTCGATTTAGATATTCATCGTTTATCGTATCACACCTAATAAAGACTTATTTCGATTATCACTGAATGATTAAGAGTTAATCATAACTATGTTAGGTTGCTTCAATGTTAAATGTTAACATATTGAGACTAATAGTTAGTCTAGAGAAAAAGTAGTTTCATAGATTTATGAAATCTCTGAAAGGGCTTCTAAGTTTATAAGAGTTATCAAACTATCTTTCACGGTAAATCCATAAGAGTTATGGTTAGACGTTACGAAAAATGCATGTCTAGGATTGGCATCATCAAAGACCTGGTACTTAAGTGTCCCTAGTGCGCCACCTCTCTTTCATATTGACCTACCTGGTGCATTTGTTCGCTAACACAAATGGTTTATGAAACCTCGTGATCCTTCTTTGGCCCATTAACCGCAACATAGGGATAATCAGTTTTAAACTCCGTAAACACGTCGTTACTTTGTTCGCACAATGTTTGAAATGCATGTTAGATTGCACGGTGTTTGTTTTGCATGGTTATAGCCTATAGCCTTTATAGTTTTGTTTTTTTATAAATACAGCTTGCGTGTCGTGCCTTTCTCTATCTTTTATTGTACTTCTCTTTGCATCTCACTCCCTCGCATGTAACGCGAGTTTCTGAAAATTGTAAATATTCATAAAGATAAAGCAAGGACCAATGTAGCAACGTGGTGGGACTTCCCTAGTGGACCAGACGTTTCAGAAGCAGATTCTATCTTCAGTAGAATGGTCCTCCCATTGGCTTGGGACGGGCCGCCTTAGGTTAAGAAGGGCTATAATCATTGCATATTTATTTACCACTTATATTTACCTTGTATGCGATGTAATGGATGTTTTATAAGCATGATTAAACATAGTTCTATTGATGGGATCAATGTTAAAATGATGAGATAATTAAGTAAATCCCTCACTATAATTCTAAGTCTGCTTTAACCATCCAATATTTACCCTCGTTAATGCTTCGATCGATATAATGCGAGCTTTGCCAAAGCAATGTCACATTTATCTATCTTAGTTAAACGCGAAGAATAAGCTAGTGATATTCACCGGTTGAGATATTGGTATTGACTTAGTTGGGTTGTTCTAACATGATTAGAAAACCTAGTGGTTAAAAGTTTTGGATAATCATAAGATGATTTAAAGAACAAGAGTTGTTCGCCAAAAGATGAGGAATTACATGAGATGTAATTAGTAAGGTGTTACTTACCTAAATAACCATTTCCTAAAAGACTGGCCAAAGCTGATATAGGAATGGTGAAATACGAATCCTCACTCACTAGAAAAACTATCGAAACGTTTTTCCGTAATTAAAACTAGAGGGTTTTTAATTTTTAAGAAAATAGTTGGGGTAAATTTATAGTAAAGACCTATCTATAATTTTTAAAATTTAGTGAAACTTATGTAGCATATTTTCTTTGTTGTAGAATTAATGGCAAATAATACTCTATCTCTGCGATCTATCCTTGAGAAGGATAAGCTCAATGGCATAAACTTCCTTGACTGGTTCCGTAATTTGAGAATTGTTCTCAAACAGGAAAATAATGAATATGTCATTGAAGAACATGTTCCTGATGAAATGGTTGCCACTTCTTCCAGAGCTGACAAAGACAAGTTTAAGAAACACATGGACGATATGCTGGATGTCGGTTGTCTTATGCTTGCCTCCATGACCCTTGAGCTTTAGAAGCAACATGAGGACATGGTATCTTATGATATGATTAAAAATCTCAAGGAGATTTATGAAGGGCAAGCTCGTCAAGAGAGGTACGAGACCTCTAAAGCTCTATTTCAATGCAAGATGAGTGAGGGATCTCCCGTAGGAGCTCACGTCATCAAAATGATAGGCTACATCCAAACGTTGGAGAAGCTCGACTTTCCGCTGAAAGACGAATTAGCTACTGATGTCATCCTGCAATCGTTGCCGGATAGTTTCAATCAATTCGTCCTTAATTTCAATATGAATGAAATTAACAAGACGCTGCCACATTTGCTCGTCATGTTGAGAACTGCTGAAATCAACCTGAAGAAGGTAGGACCTAAACCTGTTCTGATGGTCCGAAAGGGCAAGAAGAAAGGTAAATCGGCAGCAAAGTCTAAAGGTGATGGTAATACCAAAACCGATGGAAAGGAGGCATTGAAACCTAAGAAGGGAATCAAGAAGGATGGGAAATGTTTCCATTGCGGCAAGACCGGGCATTGGAAGAGAAATTGCCCCACACACCTACAAGAAGTCAAGAAAGCAAAAACGAGTGAGGCATCAACCTCAGAGGCTTCTAAAGAGAAGGCATCAGAATAGACATGGACCTGCGAATGGAAATAAAGCAAGAGTTGCTACATCATCCATTAGGACATGTGTTTTTGCATAAATAGATTTGTTTTAGTTTTTAAGATTATTATTTTATGCCTAAGTTTTAGTTATCTTGTAAGGACAAGATATTTTAATTTTGAGATTATTTAAATAAATGTTATTCTTTTAATCTCTTATGGCACAACGAATCAATGATCTTTAAACTAATCAAATCAATAATATTTATAAGATAAATAAAACAAATGACTAATCTCAAACTCGTAAAAAATATTAAGGTAATTTGATCAGATCAAATTCAAGAATACTTAAAGTTTGATGAACTTTCAAAGAGTATGGGATTGTCCCATAATTAAATCCCACAAGTGGAACGAAAAGTCTTTGAAAGAGAATCAAATGTGTTAGACATGTATTGATTCAGAACAAGTCATTTTCGACTTCTTTACACACTAGAAAAACAACTCTCATACTTAATCGTGTTTTTTCAAACATGGTTCAAAACGCCATATAAGATATAGACTAAGAATTGTTCTAGAATACCTTTGAAGTTTTAAGGTTACAAAACTTACATGTAAAAATGTTTACAAAGTTCGAACCTTAAAAACTCCATTTTTTGTTTATCCTAACGAGAACAAAACGTTTGTTTCTCAAATGAGAGTTTATCATGAAAAAGAATAATTCTCACAAAGGGATATTATTTCTTCAACTTTAACGAGAAAAAAATATGTGTTGCTCAAACGATAATTTATCTCAAAAGAGAATACTTATCACTAAGGGATTTCATTTTTCAACGAGAACAAAATGTTGTTGCTCAAACGAGAGTTTCTCTCGAAAGAGATTACCTCTCACAAAAGGAAAAATGGAATTTGGAATTTGAAGAAATTTTAGACAACAAATTTATGAACCAAAGATTGAGAATGTTCCACAAATGATCAAGGAACATTGGAACAAAACACAACCATTGTGTTCATCCTTTAGAAAATACCATATCTTTAGAAATATGGATTTCTCACTATCCGTACATGGAAACACTCTTCTTTTCGGATCAAGATAAAGACTAGGTCTTATCAGAAAGAAATGGTGAGCCCAAAATTCGAGAAATGGCTAAGAGCCATGAGATATGAGATGGAGTCCATGTCTAAAACCAAGTATAGACTTTGGTTACCTAAAAGGGTAAAACCTAAGAGGTATGGATGAGTTTTTCAAAAAGAAAAAACAGACATGGATGATAAAACATGCAAAGGATGATTCATCGCTAAACGTTTTCGACAAACTTCATAGTATAGACTATGATAAAACATCTTCCTTGTAGCTATGTTTAATCCATCTTAATCTCACTTGCAAGTAGTTACATACCATGATTATGGAATCAAATGAAGGAATGCCAAAACCACTTTCCTAAGAGAAAACATGAAACAAATGTGTACATGACACATCCAAAAGGTTTTGTCACTCCAGTAAACACTTGGAAGGTATGTAAGCTACAAAGGTCTATCCGTAGACTAAGGCAAGCTTCTCGAAGTTGGGATATTCGTTTCAGAAAATACAATCAAAAGGTTTGGTTTATCTAGAAACAAAGAGAAGTCTTGTTTTCAAAAGAGCTAGTGGGAGCATTGTTACTTTCCTAAATATTGTATATAGATGACATACTCATCAAAAGGAACTAAAGATCGCAATCCGTTTTGCGTTAATAAAAGATATTGTGAGTTAGCAACATGAGACGGTATCTAACTCTACAACATAGGCTGAATGTATTACAGTCGACATAGCAATAAAGAAGGATGTTTGGATCTAAAGGGTTCACTTCTGAACTAAGGGTTGTTCCCAGCATATTAGATGCTACATAACTATGTTATGATGGAACCTTTGCGTAAGAAAATAAAACCCAGATCTCATCAATAAATCCAAACATTTTCTAAAGTGCTAACATCTTGGAGATGTGAAAGTATGCAACATACGCACAAAGTTGATAACTTTGTCAACTCCCTGACAAAGCTTTTGACACAACATAAGCATGTCAGTTACACTAAGCCATATCATATTAGTTACGAGAATGATTGGTCTTAGTGCTAGTGGGAGATTGTTGGAGTATGCCCAAACACCAATCATAAGAGGATTGAATAGACATACTATTTTACTAGATGTATCAAGTAATGGCATTGCCGTTATTATCATTTGGTATGTTTTTGTGCATCAAACTAACCATTGGATAATAATGTCCATACAATAATACGATTATTGTTAAATAGGATCCTTACTCGAATATTATTACGGGTATGGAGAATGATAATATATAAAGACTAATATGTGGTTGATTGATAACAAGTGTTGTCATTGACATAGAGATGTCAAAATCAACACATAAGTATTTCTTAGAGAACAACATACTAGATTGACCCTCCATGAGAATGTTTCTTGGGTAATTATGTGACAGTCACAACATTGCTCATGATAAACATATGTATAATCCTCAGACTTGAGATCAACATGATTTCAACATAAAGATTTACGTATTTTGACATAGTCAAACGTGTGTCGTAACTGACTACATTATAAAGACTGATGATTGGATACGTGATGACCTATGTAGTGAAATATGGTTGATCAAGAAAGGATTTGTCCCTCCTACAAAATTCGAGAAATATCTTCGGCCACTTGATTGAGTGAGATTAGAAAATGCATGGTCATGCTCGAATATTATGATATGAGATATCATAGAGATTCGTTTATAATAATCTACTCAAGACATCAAGAAACACTAGATGGAAAACGCAAGTGTGACTAACCCATGACTTGTGTTCATCTAAGATATAAAGGACAAAAGGATAAAATACATAAAGAAAGTTTATTAAGAAATTAGGAAAGTTAAACCATGACTTCATGCAACTTAGGTAGCAATGATGTATTGCTAGATGCCACTCATTGTTTGTAAAATTAGAACAGTTCTAATTTTGCTGCTAACGTTGCATGAACCTACAAGGGTCACACCCTTCGAATGAAACAAACAAAAATGGAAACCATACTCTCTATTTTAGGGAGGTTGCCGAAAATCCCCAATGGGATAGGGGAAATCGGCAACTCCCTTAAAAAAGGGATAATATTAGATAAATAATGTATTTATCAGATAATATTTAGAGTATGGAAAATATTTAGAGACTTAAATATTATAGAATAAGATTCTAGAAATTTAAATATATATTTGGAATTTATATAATGTATATTTAATTCCAAGTTTATGTAGAATTAGATTCTACATAATTAAAAATATATATTTAAATCCAAGTAAAGATAGAATGAGATTCCATATAATAAAAAAATATATATTTAGATTAAATATAATGTATATTTAAATCCATGTTTTATGTAGAATAAGATTCTACATAATAAATATATATATATATATATATATTTCATTTAATATTATTAAATATAATGTATATTTAATATAAACCAATTTCAAGTAGAATTAGATTCTATGAATTTTGGTTGAACATGGATTTAAGGAATTCAACTAGAATTAAGTCTCTGAATACTATTTAAAGGGACAATGGCTAGCAACCAAATCATCCCTCTTCCTCCTCTTGAAGATTTCGACAACACCCCTAGGAATTCCCCACTGGAATTCGACATATCCCAGAAAGCTCTCTGAAAAGTTGTTCGATATTTTTCTGGTGTTCTACTTGCCCCCGGCAAATCCCTGAAGGTTCACTTGCTCGATTCCAAGTCCCGGTTGAACTCCTGGTCGATTTCAGACTCCCTCAGGAATCCCTGGATGGACTTCGACTTCTCCCTGGAAGGTTTTCAAACCTGTCGAAATTTATCCCTAAGTTTTCGGGAGGCGGAAACTTTGTTCGTTTTGTTCGGGTGGACTCCGTAGAGGTCGTTGCGAACCTGTGACGTTTCCGGTTTTACTTGACGTGGTTATTTCGACATACCGTCGGTTTTCCAGTTTCTAGAGTTTTAAAAGGTAACTCTTCATCTTTTCACTCCGGATTCGTTCCTGTACAAGGATCCTGGCTGGATTACGTCGGATTAATTTTTCCGTTGCGCCACAGAGCGTGCCGACGTGACTCAACACATTCATGCCACGGATGAACCTGAAATCCTGAGGCAAGGTGACAAGGATGCCCATGTGAAGGAATAGCCAACACATAATGATTCTGAGCAACAACTTGCCATGACAATGATTGAGGAGCCGGAATGGAGCAACACCGCAATAACGCTGAGTGAAATTCAAGAGAATGTCACTGCGACAACCACATCCGAGGCAAACTTTCAACCCACTACCTCGATTATGCCCGACCAAGATTGCACACATCCATCCCTGTCATGGCACTTGCACAACCACCTAGAAGAGCTACCCAATGACAATGCCTCACAAATGGAATACAAGCAGGTAATAAACGAACATTTTGAATTCATTAAAAACTCCCAAATTCCATTGCAGGTATTAGAGGAACCAACACCGGTGGACTCAGAATCATCGAAGTCTCTACTTATGGAGACCTACGAGTGGCCAACAGAATTTGATATGCAGAGTTATGGTACTTTCAATTGTCCCCTTGACCTGCAAAGTAACCTGATAAAGGACTGTCAAAATAACTGGCTGCGAGAGCAGCAGACACTACATCAAGGGCTACATTCAACCACAACAACATTCAACGAAAACAAGGTAAGTTTGTGGTCGAATGTCAATTTGATTTTTTTCTAATCATATATTCAAGCCCTCAAAAACATTACCAAGAAGGGAGGACTTCATGGACTACAAAGGGAAGAGAAAGAAAGGAGCCCCTACCATGAGAATAATCACCAGATGGAGGGTACAAATGGACTTCAAGTAGTACCAGGAACGACCCCTCAAGCATCAATATAACAAAGAGCAGTTACTTTAGGAGATGCCTCTCAAGGCACTCCTAATTTAACTTAATTTATTTTATTTTATTGTATTTTATTTTTATCTTATTTTATCATTATTGTTTTAGGAATTAGAAATTTGATATTAGTTTTTAGTTTGTTTGTGTTATTAGGTAAACAGAGAGAACCCTTGCAATGATGATACAAGCAACCCGAGGAAGCTCTGCCTCCACCCCTGCCGCGGCAACACGCATACTCCCTGAGATGAGTTCCAAAGTGACTACTGCCAACAGTAGTGAAGATAGCGACACAAGGAAGAAGGCAGTCTCTGCGTCTCCAACCCCCATGGCAGCACCCACAGCTCCCCCGACAAAGTTCAAGGAGACTGCCCGCCGACAGCTCCTAATCCAAAGCTCCAGCAGCAGCGACGACAGCCGCACAACTTAAGTTTTCTTTTTTTCTCCGCTGCCTGCTGTATATATTATCTTTTGTGATGTTTCACTATTCTGTCATTTTTATTTTTTGTTTTTTCATTTTTATGTCTTGTGTCATGCATTGAGGAAAATACAACCCTTGAGTTTGGGGGTAGGCAGTCCTCATAATTATTAATATAATATTGCATTTAGTTTTAATTGTGTCACGTTTATTTTTTATGCTAAAAAAATTGGCTTAATTTTTTGAACTTTTATTATCTGCTGTTGCCATCTCTGTCGTGACAGCCCCTTAAAAATATTTTAGGAAGTAAGTAGAGCCTTAGTATAGTTCTGAAAAACAGAAACACTTTGTGACTTACTTGATAAAAGACTTTCTCTAGCATACTTAGAATAGAAAACTTAGCCACTAGAGGAGAAAAGACTTGAACTCAGGTTAGTTCTAGAGGTGCCTATCACTGACTCTAGGAAAATAACTAGAGAAACATCTAGAGGTGCCTATCACCGGCTCAAGAAAGTGACTAGAGGTGCCTATCACCGGATCTAGTAAAAGTAGAAAAAGAAAATTTTCTAGATGTGCTTATCACCGGCTCTAAAAATTAGCTAGAGGTGCCCAAAACTGGATCTAGTAAGATTAAAACTCTAATTAAGCTAAGTATAATATTCTAGTTGCTAGGGAAGTCTATATTCATGTATGTTCACAATAAATGCACACACTTACACGAGAATTATACTTTTGCTCTAAGTAGATCCTTAAATATTTGAACAGGTGCTAAACATGATAGGGATGGTGCCGTAGGTAAGGATTGTTCATTGACTTAAGCCAAGAAAAAAATATATGTATGTATGCATCCATGTTAGTTAGGTTGCATTTGCTTGAGGTCAAGCAAAGATTCGAGTTTGGGGATGTGATCAATGCATAAAAGTTCTATATTTTACCCCTCATTTATCCTTATTTTTGCCGCACTCAAGCATGTTTAACTGCATTTTAGTTTAAGTTTTGCATCAACATCACATTTAGATAAAACTGCGCAAATACTACTAAATTTGGTTACTTTTGCAGGTATCTGCCGTTGCAGCATTGGAGGCAGCTGAGGAGCATAGGCAAGTTGCAGAGCAGGAGGTGAGGAGACGAGGTTCGTGGTTTGTCGTGACCGCTGCTGTGGCAGAGGGGGCGACGGTGAAGACACATGAGCTAGAAAACACGAAGTGGAGATCGACAGATAGAGGATCTCAAGCTGAACTATCGTGGTCCCCTCACATATTTTTGGAGACTAGAAGCAGAAGGAGCTCTACTGAAGCAGTTCCAATTGCCACCAAGGTCGCTGACGCTGCAGATTCTCGCCCGGACGGCAATACGCCGACATAGTCAAGATGTGTCTCGTTTGATAGAGGACATTTTTCTGAGTCCATTGAGCCCAATCTTGCATTTTTCTGAGGCCTGGAGCGGAGCATAGAGCTTATCAAGGATCGATAAGTAAAGTAACTTATCGTTACTTGTTGAACAAGGATTTCAACTCCAAGAAGGATTTCTACTCCAAGAAGGACTTAGACTAGATCTTTGCCTATATATACCCATGTATGTAAGGGTATATAGATATCTAGAAAGGGAGAGAGAGAGAAGAAAAGAGTTTGGGAGTCGGCTAGATCTAATGTTCTAGTTCTCCATAGGGTTTGGGGTTGAAATTGTAAAGTAGTTGTAAGGGTTGTCTATTTTTAGGAATTTTCTGTTCATCGAATAAAACTTCAAGTTTGCTTATTCTGGTTTCAACATCTTGCAAGAGCATCGGGAGAGCATTGTAAGATTATATATTTACTTAATGTCGGGAGAGTTAAGTATACGAACAAAGTAAGTATTGGTTCTCCAGTTTATGCTTGAACTATCACGGACCTAAGGATAGGACGAGGTTAAGCGGCTAAAGAAGAATTGATAAACATCGGTGTTCATACTTCGACTCATGCCGAGAGGTATCATTCAAGACGTGTTCATCGACAGAACTTGGACCTAGGGACTGGACAAGTCAATCCAGAGATTCTTGCCGAACTTGAAGAAACTGAGTTGCTTATCGCTGCCTCGACAACAACGGACCGCTGCCACGACAGGTGCTGCCGTGACAGGAGCCATGCACATAATAGAAGTCCTTGAACAGTGCAATACATGCACTATGGAGCAATTCAATTCATGCCTGTTTTATAATTCTGATTTTTCTCTTTTACTTGATTTATTCGTGACACTCTTCAATCAAATTATTAGAACTCTTTCTTTTTTCTGTGCAGATAGTTAAAGGATAGAAGTATTCCAGTCCCTGTGGAGACGATATCCGATACTCTAGTATAACTTTACTAGTTGCGTTGTGTACACTTGCACTATTTGCGATAGTTCTATTTACACGCAACAAGTTTTTGGCGCCGTTGTCGGGGACAATTAACGATAAGTTACTTTACTTATCGATCCTTGATCAGATCTATGCTCTGCTCCAGACCTCAAATAAATGCATGAATATAGACTTCCCTTTTTTGAGGCCTGGAGCGGAGCATAGAGCTGATCAAGGATCAATAAGTAAAGTAACTTATCGTTAATTGTCCCCGGCAACGGCGCCAAAAACTTGTTGTGTGTAAAAAAAAGAGTCTATCGCAATTGAGTGCAAGTGTACACGTCGCAAGTAATAATGTGATACTAAGTATCGAATAACGTCTCCACGGCGACTGGCAACATTCTCTTACCTTTAACTTCTGCACTTTTCTTTTCTCTTTATTTTTTTTCTTTTTCTATTTTTAACAAAAACTCAGGTGAGATACAGGTTTAAGGAGCATCAACATGTCAGGAAAAACTGTTCGAGAGCTGATGTGAGAGAATTCTCGCAATTACCGTGAAGAAACTGACTTGCCATGGGAAAGTAATCCTCCTCAAGAGCAAACGAATTCCTTAGAAGGTACACTTCAAACCTTCGTGACACTCATGCAAAAACTGTTGGCTTCTACGAATGCAAGTATCGCTAAGATGGATGCACTCTTAAGCAGACCGGTCCTCATTCTGTTGGAGTATGCCCAAAAAAAATCATATGATGATTGAATAGACATACTATTTTACTAGATTTATCAAGTAATGGCATTGCCATTATTATCATTTGGTATGTTTCTGTGCATCAAACTAACCATTGGATAATAATGTCCATACAATAATACGATTATTGTTAAATAGGATCCTTAGTCGAATATTATTACGGGTATGGACAATGATAATTTATAAAGACTAATATTTGATTGATTGATAACAAGTGTTGTCATTGACATGGAGATGTCAAAATCAACACATAAGTATTTGTTCTAGAACAACATACTGGATTGACCCGCTATGAGCATGTTTCTTGGGTAATTATGTGACAGTCACAACATTGCTCATGATAAACATTGGTGTTCATACTTCGATTCACGACGGAAGGTATCATCCAAGACGTGTTCATCGACAGAACTTGGACCTAGGGATAGGACAAGTCAATCTAGGGATTCTTGCCGAACTTGAAGAAACTGAGTTGCTTATCGCTGCCGTGACAGCAACGAACCGCTGCCACGACAGCTGCTGTCGTGACAGGAGCCAGACACAGAATAGAAGTCCTTAAACAGTGCAATACCTGCTCTACAGAGCAATTCAAATCCTGTCTGTTTTATAATTCTGATTTTTCTCTTTTACTTGATTTATTCGGGACTCTCTGCAATCAAATTATTAAAACTCTTTCTTTCTTCTGTGCAGATAGTTAAAGGATAGAAGTATTCCAGTCCTTGTGGAGACGATATTCGATACACTAGTATCACTTTACTACTTGTGTCGTGTACACTTGCACTATTTGCGATAGTTCTATTTACACGCAACACTTCCTATACACAAAGTCCATTCAAAAGCGAAAATGCAAACCAAAGCAAATATCTATGAGAAAAGGCCATCTTCATGTCATCAAAGGCATATCAAACCAAACTAGCCACAAAACAGAGAGTTTCAAAATACACTCTCCCAAAACATTAAGGCATCCTCCGATTGCCAACTAATATTACTAAATAGTAAACATAAAACCATATGTGAGCTAAGTCTCACTCCTTGAGATCCTTCTTGCTTCTTTACTGCCCAAATATACCATTTCTCTACATTGTTGGAAAAAAGAGAGCATAAGCAATATTGGAATTTAGGCAACATTACTCGGATATGCGGATAACTTGTTGAAATCTCACATCATTAAGACCTACCGTGGTGGAATCTTTCATCACCACACTCTCACTATGGAATGGGATGGCACTACTCCCTTTTCCCGAACCAAAGAACATGTACAAATTTTGTATATTATAGTTCACTTCTCATCCTATTGGTCGACCAATTATATCTGGTAAAAATAATCTCATCTCATGCCAATATACTCATTTTAAACATCATTACCTAATGTTTTTCAATGCATCAATATAAATCATTCTTAGCCCATTTCAAAAGCATAAATATGCATATCATTTTCTCAACAAATTCTATCTCTTCAAACTCATAATTCTATCTCATGGGATATCATAAATCATCAAATTATTTCTCAAAACATGCATAAAATAGTAGGTTTAATTCCATCTTCAAAACATGAGCATGATCATAAAATAAATGTGACAAAAACTGAGAAACGAGAGTGAAACATCTCAAACTTACTTTCAGGCTTAGATTAGTGTTTCAAACTCAATCTAAACGCCCAAACCTTGCTCATGTCTTTGAAAGGCTTTTAAAACAAATTCCACTCACCGACAACGCCTCGCTTACTTTGCTCAAGCGTAATCAAGCTTCCGAAGCACCCGAAACTTCATCAATTCCTTCTAATACGTTCTCCTCTATTTATACCACACAAGAACCGATGATTAATGCATCTCAATGCATTAAAAATACCAAAATGCCTATCTGAAACAACAGAAAACACCTTTGATTACTCTACAAACTCAACCCAGCCAAAACCTAACACTTCCATCCAATTTTAATCATCAATTAACATAAAAAAACAACCTAATTGCACCCTTATATCCGATCAACACCAAAACCACATTATCACCACAAAAACCCAAATCTAGCAACCTAAACAACTAGAGACGCAACCAATTTTAGGATTATTATGATAAAACATTTAATTCAACATCATTGAACATCCAAAACATGATTAAAATCAATCTCAAATTAACCAAAACAATACATTTGCCTCTGTTGTACTTGTGGTCCTCTGGGTGGCAAATCTTGCTTCCCGCCCCTACCATTCACGGCATCAATTGGGGGAGGGTCTTCGTTTACAATGGTCCTTTCATTTGCTTTGCCTTTTTCTTTGTTCTTTAAGGCTTCCCTTAGCTCCCTCTTGATTCGTCTAGTTTCACGCACAAGATCGTCGTAAATAATGAAGTTTCCTTTAGGGTTAGCCCTGGTCATACACTTGCAAAGGACACGGTAAAATTTCGTTTTTTCGATTAAATAAATATAAAAAGTAAATGAAAGGTGCAAAAATTGAAAAATGAAATTCGCTGTTACCAATCCCTGGCAACGGCGCCAAAAACTTGTTGGGGCGTGTATGTGTTCCCTTTTTGTAAGAGCGCAACTACACACTCCTATCAAGTTATAGTATATAAGATGTCGAATCCCATGAGGATTGGACAACTTGTCTAGGTTCGTAGTTCATGCACAATGGTAAAGCAAAAGCACAAGTGAATGATTGTTTAAGATTGAAGAGTAAATAAAACACAAGTAAAAGAGAAGAGGTGAATCAGGTTGATAGAGCAGGCAGGGTTATGCTGCCACTTAGTGTGAAAACTACATTGTAATAGGTATGAGTTATCCTTTGCTGCCACGATATGCTGCCTCGGCGGTTACGGCGGGCGGTAAACTATGACCCTGTCACGTAGCCGTAGCAGGTCACTGCCACTGTAGGGGTGTGTACTGTCTCGGCAAGTGGGATGGAAAGATGTCCTGGCGGCAAGTCTGGCAGATACTCCATGTTCGACAGGATAGGTGATAGTGATCCCTCATATTTCTTGGTTAAGATGCTCGAGATTGATAACTTGAGGACTAGTGTGGAACCAAGTTAGTAAACTCGGTTAGTGATCCCTTTTAGCCACTGAAACTTGTGGACTAGTGTGGAACCAAGTTAGTCACGCCTCCCGTTGTGACCGTACTTAACCCTTTCGTGAGCCTTGCACTTTCGTGCCCGACAAATAGATTCTCTCAAACGACTAGTGTAGAAAGATTGAAAGAATGAAGAACAATAGATTAAGTAAACTTGGAATATTTTATTGAAGAAATAACTCAAAAACCTAAAACAACTGTTTCACTCTAGTTACAACATAACCCTAACCCAATTGGGATTTAGAACATGGCGACGTCGAAGAGCACAAGTAAAGTCTATAGAAAACCTAAGATGATTTAAACTAGAAGTACAATGGGTATTTATAGACTCAAAACTAGTTTAAGTCCTCCTCAAAGTAGAAGTCCTCTAAAGTAGCTTTCATTCTTTAATGTAGCTTTAAATGCTGACTTCTTTGCTTGGAATATGGACTCTTCCTCGTTTGCCTTAGCCCGCAAGTAAGCTTGGAATTTCACTTCAGCAGACCTAGCCGCTGCTACAGACGTCAGAAAATCACATGACCACCGACGATAGATTCAGGAGTTTTATCTCTACAAATCGCGCTCCGGTTCTCCTAACTTCCATAGTCAGCTGCTGCGGGCAGCAAGGTCGGCAGCAGCTTTGCTCGGCAGGTGCTCGGTAGCAACTTATTTTTGTTGGAACTGCTTCAGTACAGCTCTTGAGTTTGCTTCTCAGTGTTGTTTCCTCCGTTCCTCGGTTCCCTCGTTCAGATGTTAGTACCTACAAGAAAGAATGCACTAAAACAATATCTCTTGTTCACCAAATGAATGATATGTTATAAAAGTAAGGTATAACAATGAAATGCTATAAAATGCTATGCATGAGCCTAATTATGCCTAAAATGAACTTAAAAATAGTAATAATAAGAGTTAGAAAGTGCATGCAATATAGGACTTTTGGACACTTTACACACACTTACCTTAAGAAACATAAATGCATTTTATCATATATCATTAATGATTAATTGGCACATTTATTTCAAATGGAAGCATCATCACTCCTCATCAAAGTATTAAAAACATCGAGTATACTCAATCCTAAGGAATGCCCAATATACCCAAAGGTATCATGAAGAACATATGCAAATAGATCCATGTTTAACTAATGTAAGTTTTTGATTTGATGCACATTTTTCAAATTTTAAATGTAATACTTATTTTATGCATGGGCTATAACCGTTTATTTTTGTTCGAATAATATTATTTATTAAAAAAGAGAGAAAATGTTGTAATGTGTGGATGCCATGCAAGGCATCCACACCAAATGCCCAATTGACTCATCCATCCCCCAAGCACTATAAATAGAGAAGGGAGAGCCTTTGCGACAAACGACAAAGCCATAGAAATGGCTAACAAATGCCATGGAAGTGACACAAGGTTTAGGGGCAGTGCTCCTTTCGAACCTTAGGGGTAGTGCTTTTTGATGGTTCGAACAGTTAGTTCGATCGGAGGCCTTGTCAAGATTCGTTTGAATTAATTTTTGAGTTATGGCGAGATGATACGAAGATTTTGTTAGGGGTCGGTCGAAATTCTTATTTTGAACTTCTAGTAAGGTAATTTTTTTATCCTTATCTTTTTAATTATTTTGTTATCAGTTTTTTGTAATAAATATCAATAAGATATATTTATTTATGATTTTTAATTAATATAAGGTGTTCTTATATTTGTTGGCATGTTTTTTTTATTTCATTCACGTTTGGTATATTTTATTTTGTATATCAATAAGATATATTTATTTATGTTTTTTAATTAAAATTTCAATTAAAATTTTTTATTAGGGATTATCGTGAAAAACGTACCTCGTACTGTAAGGGTTGCCGCTTTCCATCAGTCTCTATTACCAAAAAAAATATTATTTTTAATTCTAAACCACAATTTTCAAAATAGACTCCTTTCAGCCGAGAATCTAACATAAATTATGCTCCGGGCGTTGGAGTGTACATTCCCTTTCATAAACATACATTCTCAAATATTATTTTAAATTAGGGGGATCATATCAATAAATTAAATTCGAATTCTTAATTTCCATCATTAAAACAATTTCTAACCGACTAGGTACCACTTTTTGGGCGTTGAGGGGTGCTCATCCTTCCCAACACTTAACCGACTCACGAGCCCATTTTTCTGGTTTTGCAAATCAAAACTCGTTGTTTTCATAAAAATGCCAGAAAACAAGTTTTATTAAAATAATCAGGTTTTCAAGTTATCCAATATAACCTAAACAAAATAAAAACAAATTGGTGGCGACTCCCCCGTTGTTACAGCTTGACGACTCTGCTGGGGACCTTTTTTCTGAGAGTCAAAACACAAGTCAGTTATTTTTTATTTTAATGAGTAGAAAATATAAATTCAATTTAATTTAATTTTGTGATCCCTGTATTTTTCTGAAATTTTTTACAACATTTTCATAAAATATATTTTTTAAGTTTTTCATATTTTGAACTCGAGCTCCGTCCTTTCTAAGTGGGAGAAAGAAACTACTCCTTCGTGAGTTACCCCCTCTGTGAAGGATGGTGAATCGCTTCCAGGATATGCGTCCCTTTGTCTTCGTGAGATTCACGTCTTCGTGCAGACCTAGGGAAATGTATCCTCCCGAATCGATGTCCTAGCGACAGTTTGGGTAGCATTACTCTAGAGCCAAAACACATGTAACGAACCATATGAGCCAACCCTTTAGAGCCATAATGAATCTCTGCCCGTTAGTGGTCACCATATTTAGGTTTTTATACCTTTACTTGCTATTTATGAAAAATTTTCTTTATTATTAATTTTTGACCTATTCATCATTTGATTTATTCATTCAATTCTTTTATTTTGAACTGACCATTTTTCTTTTTGGTGATCATACTGCATTATGACATTTGATAAGTGCCCAAAAGTCTTATATTTTTACCCTTTTTTCATGGCAATTATCAGTTGGTGTTTTGCCCCACGTGGTGTTAACTAACTAGGCCTAAGGATAGGTTAGAGTTTTAGCGGCTAAAAGAAGTGTGTGAACAGTTGGTGTTTGCCCTTTGATTCATACCGGGAGGTATCATCAGAGTTCAGTCATCAACCATCGTTTCATGCTTAGGGATAAGGCAGAACCACCCAAGGACACTTTGTCGAGCCTTAACTATATCTGCCCACGAGCAAGGGAATGTCGCGGTAGGGATTCAACCATTGCGGCCACGCCAGGGATTTAGGTCACAGCCATGGCAGTAGTGGGTTGCTGCATTCAAGAACAGAAACAAAGTCAAGAGGATTCCACACTACGAAACACTAATTCGGCGCATCTTCTCATCTTGATTTCTTCTTTGTTTTATTTACTGGATTTTCTTAGTTTAGTTATTTTTAGATTATATCAAATCACCCAATTAATTTGTGTTTTTACTTTATTTATTTTGCAGTGCGAGGGAGTAGAATCGAAGGTTAAGTACCAATCCTTGTGGAGACGATACTCATATACTTATCCCAATATTACTTGCGTCTTGTATACTTGCACAATTGCGAAGCACTATTTACACGCAACAAGTTTTTGGCGACGTTGCCGGGGATTAACAACTTTTATTTTTATTTTCTTTCACTTTCTATTTTATTTAGTTTATTTATTTTATTTTTATTTTAGTATTAATAAAACTTGGTTTTGTTTCAGTGCATGACCAGAGCTAACCCAGGAAGCCCATTGCGAGATCCAGATCCAGAAATTGAACTCACTTACTGAAGGCTTAGACGAGAGAATGAAGACGCAATGCAGCAACATGATGACCAACCTCGAGGTCACGGTCGTGGCATCAACCAAGTGGCCCCGTCACACAATGTCATAGGGCAGCACCTTGCCGATGGGCAACCACTTGTTGATGAGCAATAGATCCCAATAGGAGATGAAGTAAATCTACAAGCTCCATTCATACCAGTTCAACACCCCACAGTCTGAGACTACCTTGAAGAGGACCTTAACGGACTAAACCCTGGAGTTGTTACCCCAGAAATCAAGGCCGCCCAGTTTGAGTCGAAGCCCATGATGTTTAACATGATCAACACTATGATGCAATTTGACAGCTCCGCAATAAGATGCTAGACAACACCTCAAGCCCTTTCTCCAAATTTGTAACTCATTTAAAATAGAGGGAGTACATGGGGATATTTTGGGATTGAAGTTGTTCCCTTATTCATTGAGAGATAAGGCAAAAACCTTGCTCAACAGTATCCCGGCAGGATCAATTGGATCCTGGAGTGATCTTTGTCGTGATTTTTAGCTCGTTTTAATCCTACAAATTTAACTGACAAATTGTGTAATGTAGAGTGTCCATAAGTTCTATATTTGGTACACATTCATGCCCTTATTATTGATGTTCTTAAGCTCATTTAGGCATATTTAGGTGCATTCATGCATAATAACAGTATTTGCTCTTTTACCATGCTTTTATTGAATATTCTATACTTGGTTAAGAAAATATACTATTTTAGTTTAGTTTTCATTTTCAGGTGTTGTAGCTATGTAGAGGAGGAGAGGAAAGGAAATAAGGGAGCAAAAGAAGTTGTACTAAAGCAGTTCCAGTTGTCGCCAAGAACACCGCCGATGTAGCATTGCCGCCGATTGCCGCCCAGGTAGAAGTTAAATCGACTTAGTCAAGATGGGTTGCGATTGAAAGAGGACAATTCACTGAGTCTAATGAGCCCAGTCTTGCAATTTTTTGAAGCATGTAGTGGCTTGAAGAGTTGTTTAAAGATTGATAAGTAGGAGGACTTATCTTTACTTGCTAGAGAACGCAACGTACAAAGAGTCCACATTCAAGTAAAAAAGGAGTCAACATTTAATGTAAAGCTACTTTAAGGACTTCTACTCCAAGGAGGACTCAACCTAAGGCCACGAGACCAATATATACCCATGTATTCGAGGGTATAGTGGCATATATATAGAGCGATAGAGAGATTACGCTTTTAGCTAACGAGGGTTTAGGTTTTTGTATGAAAAGTAGTTGTGAGAAACGGTTGTAATAGTTTAAGTTGTTTTTGCAATAAAATACTTTTAAGTTTGCTTAATTCCTGTGCTTCACTTCTTCAATTAGTTCCAAAAGTCAAGTTGAAGAAATCCATTTGTCGGACACGAGAGTGTCAAACTCACGAAAGTATTAAGCACGGTCTCATCATGATGAGGTGTTGACTAATTCGGTTTAGACATAAGTTAGAAATTCTGCGGCAAAAAGGAGCAACCAAACGTTGACTGCATGTGTTAGGTTTACGCTGAGATTGCTAGGTATTGCCTACATCACGCAGCAACAGAATCCTAGCCTAGACACAGGTAGGATCACATCAGAATTGCTTCGCCGAACTTGGAGTATCTACCAGACTTGCCGTCGGGACTTCTCTCCATCTCACCTATTGAGACATCGAAAGTTGCAAGAGCAGAGAACCGCCATAGTAGCGAAAGTTACTGCCGCCTCAATCTGCCATCACCTGCCAAAGCAGCAGATCGTGGCAGCGAAAAACACATTTAATCTTTATCTCTCTCTATCTCTTCAATTACTTGTGTTTTTACTTTTATGCTTTTTAATATTAAGAAATTTAATTGTGCAATTTACTATTTCCTTGTGCAGGAAAACTCTCATAGAAGTTGTTCCAATCCATGTTGGAGACAATATCTTATATACTATAACTTGACAGGAGTGTGCACTTGCGCTCACAAATAGAGAACACCCAAACCCTTTACACGTAACGAGATCACTTCTTTTCGACAGGCTGATGACGAGTCCATGCGTGAGGCTTGGGAGCGATATCGAGAGCTATTACAGAAATGCCCATTGCATGGATTCCAATATGGACGTAGGTGACCATGTTCTACAATGCGGTTAACACGACAACTAGGATGATGCTTGATGCCTCGGCAAACGACATACTCCTAGACAAAGAACCGGAAGAGGCCATGGAAATTTTAAACAGGACAACTAAGAATGATTATCAGTTCCCCACGGCCAGAAGGGGAGGACTCCGCTGTCAACCCACAGTTAATGAAATAGAGTCCCTGGACTCAATTTCATCTCAGATCACCACCTTGACGAAGCTAGTTCTGAACTTACAGTCGCAAAGGAATTGTTGAGTGTGTAAAAGTTCTATTATTTACACCCTATTTAACCCATATTTCTGCTGCATTCAAGCATTATTTATTGCATTTAGGTTAGTTTACAGCAAAACATCACAAATATATTAAAAGGCACAGTTTCTACTAAAAATAGCTGCTTTTGCAGGTTGCTGCTATAGCAGACGGAAAGGGCAGGCGCTGGGCAATGAAACAGAAGAGTTGGAACTGGACAAGCAGTCAAGGAGGACGATGCTGCCAAGGTTGCCGCTGTGACAACAAAGGACGACAGCAGTTTTGAGGAGAAGAAGCAAAGTGGACCTCGACAAATAGAGAAAATTCAGCCCGTCTGTCGTGTGAAAACCCCATATTTCTCCAAGCCCCGGATCAAAAGGAATGTCAAGCCCAAAGTTCAAGGAGAGAAAATCCCAAGCAAGAAAGATGATGGCTGGAAAGTAGATTCCTTGAAGATTTAGTCTTTATTAGAATCATACTTTCATTTAAAGTTGTATTCTTGCTATCTTAGATAACTTGAGCCCAAAGCTTATATAAGGGCATATATTTTGACCTAGGAGGGCATAACCGATTACCCTAGCTCCCTTCCCAAAACTCTAGCCGTTTTCCTTCCCACATCATGTTCTAAATTCCCCCTAGGGCCACAGGTTGAATTGTAAAGTAGTTGCAAGGGTTGTTTTGTTTTAGGAATTTTTAGTTCAATAAATTAAACTTCAAGTTCTCTTATTTTGGTTATTAATATCTTGCAAGAGCATCGGGAGAGCATTGTGAGGTTATCTATTTACTTAGCATCGGGAGAGTTAAGTATACGAAAGAAATAAGAGCAAGTTCTCTAGTTTATGGTTGAACTATCTCGAACCTAGGGATAGGACGAGGTTAAGTGGCTAAAGAAGAATTCATCGACATTGGTGTTCATCCTTCGGTTCACACCGAGAGGTATCATCAAAGACGTGATCATCGACAGACTTGGACCTAGGGATAGGCCAAGGCACATCTTGGATTCTTGCCAAACTTGAAGTACTGAGTTGATTGTTCGCTGCCGCGATAAGCAACGGACTGCTGCCGCGACAGGTGCTGCCGCGATAGGGACGACGACAGAACTGGAGTTCCGAGACTTAGCAATACCTGCACTACAGAGCAATTCAATACCAGCCCATTCTCTCTATCTTGATTTCTCTACTCTTTTATTTATGTTTACTTTATTATTCTCGTGACAACTTTCTCAATTATTTTCTTTACTTTCGTGCAGTGAATTAAGGTGAAGCTATTAGCCCAATCCCTATGGAGACGATATCCGATACTTCGTATCACTTTACTACTTGCGTCATGTATACTTGCACTACCATTGCGATAGACTCTTTTACACGCAACAAGTTTTTGGCGCCGTTGCCGGGGATTGGCAACATAACTCTACCTTTTCTTTTACTGCACTTTTCGTTTTTGTTTTTATTTTTATTTTTATGTTTTTCTTTGGTGTGTTCAACTCTTGCTTTTCACAAGGTTTCTTGTTTATGCTCAGATCGAAATGGGGTAAAGATTCTGAGTATCCATTAGATCCGGAAATCGAACGTTCATTCAATCTCAAGAAACAACTCCGTCACTTACTAGCCAGGAACGAGTACCTTGAGGAACAGTTAGAGATAATGGCACACCGAGGAGATGACCCTCCTGTTGGAGATGGAGAGGGTAGACATCCTGTCGTCGATGCTGCTGCCGCTGCCGGACGACGGTCCTGTCGTGACTACATGTTGAATTACCATGTAGAACTGGAAACCACACTGCCGGATATTAATGTTGACAACTTTGAGCTGAAACCTGTTATGTTTAGCATGATCAACAATGTCGGTCAATTCAGTGGTGCTGTTACAGAGGATGTTAGGGAGCATCTCAAAACGTTCCAGGAATTATGTGGTTCGTTTAGACTGCCATGAGTTAATCCGGAGATATTGAGGCTTCGGTTATTTCCCCCTTCATTAAGGGATAGAGCAAAAACTTGGTGGAATAAACTTACGACGGGTTCAATTAGAACTTGGGCAGATTTATCTCGTGAATTTTTATCTCGTTTTAATCCTTCGCATTTATCTGAGCGATTACGTAATGAAATTGCTACTTTTCAACAGGAAGATGACAAGCCGATGCACGAGGCCTGGGACAGATTTACTACTCTTCTACGGAACTACCCAATGCATGGATTCCCCGTCTGGAATCAGGTAACTAAGTTTTATAATGCTGCCAACTTACAAACTCGTATTCGAATTGATTCAGTAGCAAAGGGATTAATATTGGACAAAGACCCAGACGAGGCAATGCAAGTATTGAAAAATGTGGCTAAGAATGAGGAGCAGTTTCTGACAACAAGAAGAGGGGGTAAACGAGTTCTAGCTGTTAAGGATTATGAGGCCGACAGCACGATGAAATCACAGGTGGCATACCTTACTAAGGCAATGAAAAAACTATTGAATGATGATGCACAACATGGATTTGCTGTTGAGAAGGTATGTGAAATCTGTGAGGGAAATCATAGTTCGAATGAGTGTCCTATACAGTTAGAAGAGGGAAAGTATGTTGGAAACTACAAGCCGAATTACAACTCCAACAACTACAATCCCAACTGGAGAAAGGATCCCAAGTTTTCTTGGAGTAATCCTAATAATGCCCTGAATCCACAAGCACACAGTAATCAGAATCAGGGAGGACGTAGATTGCTGACGCGATAGCAACTCCAGCCGCAACAGCAGCAACAACAGCCACCAGCTGCCACGAACAGTATACTGGAACAAACTCTGGCCACTTTTATGTCTCAGACAGGTACTTATATTGAGAATATGAATCAGTTTGTCAAGAAAACAGAGACATTCATGGATAAAACATAGATGCGAATGACGAATCATGAAGCTACTCTGAAATCTTTGGAGACACAAATGGGTCAGGTTTCCCAGCATATCAAGCCAAGGCAGACTTGAGGATTTCCTAGTAACACTGAAAATACTAGGCAGCCCACACATGAGCAGAGTAAGGCCATTACTACTAGGAGTGGGAAGAAATTACCAGGGCCGAAAAAGGAAGCTGAAACAGTAAGGAAACCAACCTTGGACAGACCTGCCGAGGAAGCTGCCCCGACAGGTAACAAACAAACTGCTGCTGATAAACCTGTTACGACAACAGAAGCGACATAGGAGAAAAATGATGAACCCAAACCTCCTCAGATTCGTATGCAGTGGGAAGGACGCATTGCTGATTATTGTCCCCCAACTTCTTTTCCTCAACGGTTAAAGCAAGCAAAGCAAGAATCTCAGCTCAAAAAGATTTATGACATTTTTAAGCAGTTTCATATTAACATTCCGTTGTTAGATGCCTCTAGGGAGATGCCCGGTTACGCCAAATTTCTCAAGGATGTCATATCAAAGAAATCTAAACTTGGGGAGTTTGAAACGGTTAAGATGACAGAAGGATGCATGAGTATTCTTCATAGGCAGCCACCCCAGAAAAAGAAGGATCAGTGGAACTTCATCATACCTTGTGTAATCAGAGATAAATATGTGAGTAAGGCACTTTGTGATCTTGGTGCTAGTATTAATTTAATGCCAAAATCTATTTTTCAGAAATTAGGTATTGGAAAAGCGCGGCCGACGACAGTAATTCTGTAGCTGGCAGACCACTCTTATGTTCACCCGGAAGGAAAAATCGAAGATATTCTGGTAAGAGTGGACAAATTTATTTTTCCTGCTAACTTTCTTGTTTTAGATTGTGAAGCAGACGAAAACGCACCAATCATCCTTGGGCGACCCTTCTTAGCCATGGGAAGATCACTGATTGATGTGGAAAAAGGAGAACTCACCATGAGAGTGAACGATCAAGAGATTAAGTTGAATGTTCTCCAAGCTATGAAGCATGCTGATGCAGACGAGAATGCAAGGCTATCACTGAAGTTACCCTTGATCAACCCTGCATCAGGTCAGGCTGTCACGATATAAAAATTGGTCACTGCCTCGGCAGCCACTTATAGGACTGTCACGACAACACTAACGACATCAACTCCTCTGAATCCGATACATCTGATACTGAAGATCAGGAGGAGGTAAACTAGATAGGCGATTGTCCAGGTAAGTTATTCGAACCTTTAAATTATACTTCGGATAACCATGCAATCCAAAAGCCATCTATTGTTGAGCCCTCTTTCTCAGAACTGAAGCCCCTGGCAGGGCAGCTAAAATATGCTTTTCTTGGTTCAAATGATACGTTGCCCGTAATCATCTCTTCCAAGTTGATGCAGGAACAAGAACAGCAGTTAATAGGGATGCTGCAGCAGCACAAAAAGGCAATTGGATGGACGATAGCTGATATTCAAGGCATTAGTCCGGCGATATACATGCATAAAATCCTTTTAGAGGAAGATCATAAGCCAACTATAGATGCTCAAAGGCGGCTAAACCATGCGATGAAAGAGGTGGTTCGTAAAGTGATAATCAAATGGTTAGATGCTGGTATAATTTATGCCATCTCCGACAGCAAATGGGTGAGCCCGGTGCAATGTGTTCCCAGGAAAGGAGGAATGACCGTGGTAACCAATGAAAACAATGAGTTAATCCCAACCAGGACTGTGACCGGTTGGAGGGTTGGTATGGACTATCGAAAGCTTAACAAAGCTACCCGAAAGGACCACTTTCCTTTACCCTTTATTGATCAAATGCTTGATAGATTAGCGGGTAAACCTTAATATTGTTTTCTTGATGGTTATTCAGGTTATAATCAAATAGCTATCGCACCGGAAGATCAAGAAAAGACGACCTTCACATGCCCCTACGGAACGTATGGTTTTAGGAGAATGTTGTTTGGATTATGCAATGCACCCGCCACCTTCCAAAGGTGCATGATGGTCATATTCTCCGATATGGTGGTGGACTTCCATGAAATTTTTATGGATGATTTTTCAGTCTTTGGAGACGATTTTGAGAGATGCCTAGGCAATCTACAAAAGGTACTTGAAAGATGTGAAAAAGCAAACCTGGTCTTAAATTGGGAAAAATGCCACTTTATGGTGGACGAAGGGATAGTCCTTGGCCATAAGATTAGCTGTCGTGGGATAGAAGTCGACAGGGCCAAGATAGAAGTGATCGAAAAGCTGCCACCGCCGACCACACTCAAGGGTATTAGAAGTTTCTTGGGACATGCTGGTTTTTATCGGAGATTCATTGCAAATTTCTCAAAAATCACCAAGCCCCTATGCCATCTTCTGGAGAAGAACCGACCCTTTGACTTTAATGATGAATGTACTGAAGCATTCAAGGTTCTGAAGGAAAAACTGGTAACAGCCCCAATAGTACAGCCACCAGACTGGACACAGCCATTTGAGATCATGTGTGATGCTAGTGACTATGCTGTCGGGGCAACACTTGGGTAGCGGAGAGATAAATTATTTCATGTCATATACTATGCAGCAAGACACTGAATGACGCCCAAGTGAATTACACCACCACAGAAAAGGAGTTATTGGTTGTGGTATTCTCCATTGACAAATTCCGCTCTTACATACTTGGAACGAAGGTAATAGTGCAAACAGACCATTCTGCCCTGAAGTATCTGTTTACGAAAAAGGATGCTAAACCTCGTTTGATACGGTGGATCCTGCTATTGCAAGAATTCAACCTTGAAATCAAGGACAAAAAAGGGATAGAAAATCAGGTGGCAGATCACTTGTCAAGGTTGGAGAAGGGACAGAGTCTACCAACAGATGAGACAAACATACTGGAGACCTTCCCAGACGAGCAGCTCTTTGCTGCCGAAATCAATGTCACGACAGCCATGGCGGCAGTAAGTCTTCTGAACTCCCCTGGTATGTTGATTTCGTTAATTTTTTAGTTAGCGGAATAATTCCTTCTGATCTTAATTATCAAGCCAGGAAGAGGTTCCAAAATGATGTTAAGCATTATTATTTGGACGAACCTCTTCTTTTCAAAATTTGTGCAGATCAAGTTATAAGGAGGTGTGTACTACAAGAAGAGCAAGAAGACATACTTCATCACTGCCATGCTTCACAGTATGGAGGTCACTTAGGAGGCAGCAAAACTGCTGCCAAGGTGCTGCAGTCAGGGTTCTACTGGCCGTCACTGTATAAAGATGCACAAATCTTCTACAAGAGCTGTGACAGGTGCCAAAGGACAGGAAACATCTCAAGGAGAAACGAGATGCCGCTGCAGAACATTCTAGAAGTTGAGATCTTCGACGTTTGGGGGATTGATTTTATGGGACCTTTTCCATCTTCATGCGGGAATCTATACATCCTCCTGGCAGTAGATTACGTTTCTAACTGGGTTGAAGCTATCGCAACTCAAAAGAATGATGCCAAGATAGTCCAAATATTTTTACACAAAAACATCTTTTCTAGGTTTGGCATCCCTAAGGCGATTATCAGTGATGAAGGGAGACATTTCGGCAACAGGGTTATAGATGCTGCCTTGAAGAAATATGGTGTCAAGCATCGGATCGCGACAGCATATCACCCACAGTCCAATGGACAAGCTGAAATATCTAATATGGAAGTTAAGAACATTCTTGAGAAGATGGTTAAGCCAACTAGGAAAGACTGGTTTTTACTCCTTAATGATGCGTTATGGGCATATAGGACAGCTTTTAAAACTCCATTAGGAATGTCTCTGTACCGACTGATTTATGGGAAAACATGTCATCTACTGTCGAGATAGAGCACAGAGCATATTGGGCAATCAAGGCAGTGAATATGGACTTGGACAGGGCAAGGCAGAAAAGGCTATTAGATTTGAACAAAATTGAAGAAATCCGAACAATGGCCTATGACAATGCAAGAATCTACAAGGATAAAACAAAGAAGTGGCAGGACAAAAAGTTGCTGCCACTACAGTTCTACCCAGGGCAGCTTGTATTGTTGTTCAATTCTAGACTGAAACTTTTCCCAGGGAAACTGAAATCTAGATGGTCTGGCCCATTCCAAGTCGTACAGGTTTTTCCCCATGGTGTCATCACAATCCGATCATTAAAAGACGAGCAGCAATTCAAAGTCAACGGACAACGCCTCAAGCATTATCAGGGGAGTGAAGCCCCAGGAATGCAGGAAGTGGTTACCTTAGGAGATGCCCCACCTGGCATCCCTAATATAACCTAAACTTTATTTTTATTTATTTTAATTTTATTATTATTTATTAGGAAATAAGGTTTATTTTATTTGAATAATGTTTTTATGTTTATTGTTTTTAGGAAATAAAGGAGTCAAGAAGAACAGAAGAAGTGAACTCAGCCCACCATCCATCCATCAGCCCAACAAAGCCCAAATATTGAAGCAAGTCGTTACAGCTTCCGCGACAGACGCGGAAAATACAGGCTGTCATCACGTTGTTACGACAGACGCGGAAACACGTCACAGACGCGTAACAGACGTGGAAACATATGTCAGACGCGTTAGACACGCTAACGTACAACAGTTGGCCCCGTTATTCGCGCCTGCCGTTACAGCTTCAACGAGCAGCAAATTTTTCTCTATATAACCCCGTTTCATTTTCATTTTCACTCACTTCTTCCTTCTTACTTGCTCTCCCTCTTTAGTTTTCATTTGCTTTCTTTTATTTTTCACAACCTTTGCACAAATATGTATTCTAGGAAAACCCGACGCAATGCTGCCTCCACTTCCTCACCAACAGCAACTCCCACACGTTCCTTTGCTAGCAGAGACATGTGGGAGGAGAGAGGCTTCATCTACACACCGTCGGAGGAAAATCTGGGCCTCAAACCATTCATAGCCCGGAAGATTAGAGCTTTACAATGGCAGACCTTTGCAGAGCAACCGGAGGAAATGAATGTTACGCTGGTCCGAGAGTTCTATGATGCCATCAGCAGCAGAACGGCGACATCAGTGTTCATTCGAGGGAAGGAGGTGCCATTTGAAGCAGAACACATTAATACCCTCTATGGCTTCTACATCGGTGTCAATGACGATGCCCATCAGCAATTTCTGAATACACTAGACAGTGCTGCCTACGACGCTGTCATGGCAGAGTTGACCAATGCTGGGACTGAATGGAACACCAGCAGAAACAATCCAAGGACTGTGAGGAGGACTCAGTTGCTGCCGGAGGCAAAGTTGTGGAATGCCTTCATAAAAAAGAGGATCATGCCATCATCCCACAACACCACCGTCGATCAACCAAGGTTAGCGTTGATACACTCTATTCTACATGAACGGCCCATTAATGTGGGCAGCTTTACTCGAGAAAGTATTTTGGAGTGTGCGCATAGACCAACGGGCCCCCTCTACCTGCCATACCTCATTACTTCGCTCTGTCGCGGCCATAATGTTCCCGAGGTCCGCACTGATATGATAGTCGAAGGAAGGGGGTGGACTGAAAAGAACATTCTCAGCCTTATGGAGCTGACTGCTACCACCCCTTTGTCGTCATTCGACCCCGCTGCCGCCACAGATGAAACGACAGAGCAGCAACATACTGAACCTGCTGCCGCAGCAGCCGCCCCAACAGACTCCTCCGCCCGGATACTAGCTGCCATTCAGAAACTGGAGGAACGACAGTTGGGCTTAATGGCTTTCATCAGGGACTTTGCTGCTTGCACAGTAACATTTATCCAAAGTTCTTTAAAATTTCCTGATGCTGCCTTCCCTACTTTTCCTGCCCATTACTTCATTGTTACTACCCCTGCCCATACCCCTACACCTGCTGCTACCCCACGGACGCCATCTGTTGCCTCCACCCCATTGCCTGCCCCAACAGCAGCAGGCAGCGCCCATGCCGAGCCATCTGCCCGAGGAACAAAACGTCCGATGGCATCAGAGGACCTAGATGCCTTTGTTGCTTGGTTCTCCTCCTCTTCAATTTGGGCTGCCAGTGATACTGAACCCTCGATAAAGAGAAATCTGGCAAAGGAATTCACCCCCGTGAAGATACAAAAGCGGATGGCTAATAAGAATAAATTGCTAAAGGCCAGCAGCAGCAGCAGCTCGGAAGTTCAGGTTGTGGAGCAACCTCCTCACATCTCCCCAACCAGAGTCCAACCACCACGGGAGGCCAAGGCCAAGACCACATCCGCATCCCCCGTGCCCCAACTTGCCCCAAAAGCTAGAGCTCGCCGCCAAATCCGCCTCAGCAGTAGCAGCGAAGACAGCGACTAAATTTAAGTTTCTTATCTTATATTTTGCTGCCTGCTATATATTTTATGATGTACTGCCTTTATTTTGTTTCTAGTTATCATTTGCATTGAGGGTAATGCAATCCTCAAGCTTGGGGTGGCAACCCTCTATTAATGGAGTACATCTTAGTTAAAATCTGTGTCTTTACTTAGTTTATTTTTATCTCAAAAAAAATATGATGAAAATATTGAAAATTTTGGCTGAAAACTGTGAACTGAACTTACCTATCGTGACAACTCTGTCGTGGCAGTGACTTTAGGATAGTTTTAGGAGAAGTTTAGAGCCTTTCTATAGTTCTGAAAACTTAAACACCATTGTGACTGTTATACTGCTTAGACTTCTTTTAGCCAAACTAGAATAAGAAGCTTAGCACTTGAATAGCCCCTAGAGGTGCCTAACACTGGCTCTAGGAAAGAAGTTTAGCAAAAGAGACTCAACAGCCCTAGAGGTGCCCGAAACTGGCTCTAGGAAGTTAACTAGAGGTGCCTAAAACTGGCTCTAGTGAAACTTTAGCAAAAAAATAGAGAAATCGAGTCAAAACAAAAAAATCAAAGGAGCATGAAAAAGTGCCTTCAAAAGATAAACTTTGACATAAAAATTCGCGTTAAGAGCTGAATATTCTAGTAAAACTAAGAGAGTCTTGGCATATAACTGTTCAAAAGCATGCACACACTGCACGAGAACTATAGTGAGACTCCGGACAGATCCTAAATTATCCGACAGGTTGCTGCCATCACAGGGAATGAACGACGGGTATGGGAAAGTTCACTATTTGAAAGCCAAAACAAAAAATATTTCATTTTTCTTTTAGGTCTTAGTTGCTTGAGGGCAAGCAAAAACTCGAGTTTGGGGTGTGTTGAGTGTGTAAAAGTTCTATTATTTACACCCTCTTTAACCCATATTTCTGCTGCATTCAAGCATTATTTATTGCATTTAGGTTAGTTTACAGCAAAACATCACAAATATATTAAAAGGCACAGTTTCTACTAAAAATAGCTGCTTTTGCAGGTTGCTGCTGTAGCAGACGGAAAGGGCAGGCACTGGGCAGTGAAACAGAAGAGCTGGAACTGGACAAGCAGTCAAGGAGGACGATGCTGCCAAGGTTGCCGCCGTGACAGCAGAGGACGACAGTAGTTTTGAGGAGAAGAAGCAAAGTGGACCTCGACAGATAGAGAAAATTCAGCCCGTCTGTCGTGTGAAAACCCCATATTTTTCCAAGCCCCAGATCAAAAGGAATGTCAAGCCCAAAGTTCAAGGAGAGAAAATCCCAAGCAAGAAAGATGACGGCTGGAAAGTAGATTCCTTGAAGATTTAGTCTTTATTAGAATCATACTTTCATTTAAAGTTGTATTCTTGCTATCTTAGATAACTTGAGCCCAAAGCTTATATAAGGGCAAATATTTTGACCTAGGAGGGCATAACCGATTACCCTAGCTTCCTTCCCAAAACTCTAGCCGTTTTCCTTCCCACATCATGTTCTAAATTCCCCCTAGGGCCACGAGTTGAATTTTAAAGTAGTTGCAAGGGTTGTTTTGTTTTAGGAATTTTCAGTTCAATAAATTAAACTTCAAGTTCTCTTATTTTGGTTATTAATATCTTGTAAGAGCATCGGGAGAGCATTGTGAGGTTATCTATTTACTTAGCATCGGGAGAGTTAAGTATACGAAAGAAATAAGAGCAAGTTGTCTAGTTTATAGTTGAACTATCTCGGACCTAAGGATAGGACGAGGTTAAGTGGCTAAAGAAGAATTCATCGACATCAGTGTTCATCCTTCGATTCACGCCGGGAGGTATCATCAAAGATGTGATCATCGACAGACTTGGACCTAGGGATAGGCCAAGGCACATCTGGGATTCTTGCCAAACTTGAAGTACTGAGTTGATTGTTCGCTGCCGCGACAAGCAACGGACTGCTGCCGCGACAGGGACGACAACTGAACTGGAGTTCCGAGACTTAGCAATACCTGCACTACAGAGCAATTCAATACCATCCCATTCTCTCTATCTTGATTTCTCTACTCTTTTATCTACGTTTACTTTATTATTCTCGTGACAACTTTCTCAATTATTTTCTTTACTTTCGTGCAGTGAATTAAGGTGAAGCTATTAGCCCAATCCCTATGGAGACGATATCCGATACTTCGTATCACTTTACTACTTGTGTCGTGTATACTTGCACTACCATTGCGATAGACTCTTTTACACGCAACAGGAATCAAGAGAAAGTCAAGGTAATATATTTATTTTGTGAAAACTGTGGAGATAACCATGCTTCATCTGAATGGCCGCAGAACCTAGAGTCACCCTGCTATCTTGGAAACTTCAACCGCAACAATTAGTTATCCAACAACTACAATCTAGCCTGGAAAAAGCACCCCAACTTCTCCTGGAGCAACCCTAACAATGCCCTAAACCTACAAAATCAGAATGCTCCAGCCCCAAGATATCAACAACCCATGTTGCCACAGCCGCACATGCCGTTGCAACAGCCGATGCAGCCTAGTTCCTTAGAAAACACTCTCCATGCCTTTATGAATCAAAATAGTGCATATATGGCCAACACTTACAAGTTCATAAGAAAGACAGAAACTTTTATGGACAGGACAGAAATGTAGCCGCGGAACAATGAGGCAACATTGAAGTCCTTAGAAACGCAAGTGCGGCATATTGCTCAGATCCTGAACACCATGCCAGCTGGAGGATTCCCTAGCGACACTAAAGCCGCTAAGGGAACGTCATACGAGCAATGCAAGGCTGTAACCACTAGGAGTGGTATTCAACTACAGGGGCCGCAAAGCAAGCAGACAGAACCTGAGAAACCAGACGAGAAAACTACCACAACATCGACCAAAGACAATGGGGATGCAACAACAACCACAAATAATGTTGCTACGGCAGACCCTGTGGTAGCACCTGAGACAGAACCAAGAATCAGCACACCAGATCCACCATTCCCACAAAGGTTCAAGCAACAAAAGCAGGAGTACCAGTTTAAGAAGTTCTTTGACATCCTTAAACAGGTACGCATTAATATACCTTTGGTGGAAGCAATCAATGAATCTCAAACTATGTTAAGTTCCTCAAGGACATAGTGTCAAAACGAAAAAAGGATTGGGGAATTTGAAATAGTGGTCGTCACTAGGGAGTGCATGGCCACATTACACAATCGAGCTCCACCCAAGCTCAAGGATCCTGGAAGCTTCTTCATACCATGCGCGATTGGGAACACATAGGAGGGGAGAGCGCTATGTGATTTAGGTGCAAGCATCAATATCATGCCCAAGTCCGTCTTTCAAAAATTGGGGATTGGGTCAGCGCAACCAACCACAGTGATGCTACATCTTGCCGATGGATCACATAGGCAACTGAAAGGGAAAATCGAAGATATCTTGGTAAAAGTGAATAAGTTTATTTTCCCTACTGATTTCCTCATCTTATATTGTGATGTAGATGAAAGAGCTTCATTGATATTTGCACGACCAGTCCTAGAAACTGGGAGGACTATAATTGACGTGGAGAAAGGAGAATTGGCAATGAGGATTAATGACGAGCATGTTAAAATTCATGTCCTAAATAGTAGAAAACATTTCGACGATTCAACAACTTGTCAGGCACTCCAGGACTTATGTCGCGACACGCAAATTTGAGAACATGGACAAAGGATGCTACCACATACATGAGCACTTGTTATGAGGGATAAGGAAGTATACACTTTAGGGGATGCATCCAAGTGCACTCCTTTTCTATATATACTTTATTTTTATTTCTATTAGGTTCAGTTTTTTTAGAATAAATATTTATTTTTATTTATTTATCGCATTCTTATTCAGAATAATTTTTTCAAGAGGGAGATCAAGAAGGAAAGTAGGGAAGAACAAATGGCTAGGAGAAGTGACTGTTAGCTGCCGCAACATCTGACGCTCAATGCGCTGCGAGAGCCGCAACAACTAGTTTTTCACTTCCTACTTTCTGTTACTTTCTTGAATCTCACAGTTATTCACGCTCAATTATAGTAATGGCTGCGACCGTGAATTGTGCTCCAACGGCATAATGTGCCAAGACTCTATAAAAGGGCCATTATTCTACTTTGTTTTTCACTTCCTACTTTCTGTTACTTTCTTGAATCTCACAGTTATTCACGCTCAATTATGCTCTAAATTCTTTTTACTCTCAATTTCTCTCACCGCTCTCTTTAAATTCAGATGGCAACCAGAGGTGCATCTTCTAGCGCTGCAGCGGCACCAGCCTATACTCGCTTCGCATCGACATCGGTGGAAGAAAGGTTAAAGACATACTATATTTCACGGCGGGTGTGGGAAGAGCAAAGGATCCATGCCTCAAGTGAACCGAATCACGGCATCGAGCACTACATCTTCAATAAAATCATACATCAAACATGGAAAGCTTTCTTCCTTCAGTCGGCTCAGGCCAATCTAACGATCGTACGAGAGTTCTATAGGTCGAGTGCCGATGAACTGTTCATGCATGTGAGGAGAAAAGCCATCCGCATCGATGCCAACACCATCAACAGGTTCTACGGCCTGCACATTGAAAGAGATGAGCATGTCGAGGTTTTGGACGCCATAACAAAAGATGATTTCCTGTGCATAAAAGACAAGCTTTGCTTCGCCGGTACACCATGGGAGGCCGGATCACACAGAGGCTCGGTGCAGCGGCGATATCTCAGACCGGAAGCCAAACTGTGGAACAAGTTCATCACCGCCTTTTGCCGACATCCCACAGCACAACTGTTGATCGGCCCAGACCTGCTCTTATCAACTCTATCATGCAAAATCGAAAAATTAATGTGGGTAACTTAATTGTGCCGGAAATTTACAAATGCACGATGAAGGAGAAGGGGTCGTTATATTTCTTGTAACTCATCACCGACCTCTACACAAAGAATGAAGTTCGACGAACTCACAAAAGAATGACCAGGATGGGACAAGGTGACTTGCCATAGAATCATGGAGATTTCAGATTTCGAACCCTTGCAAGGCCACATCGATGCAGAGTATTGCCAGAGCTGTAGCCTCGACATTTGTTCCAGTGACACCTAAGACACAAGCCCCTACCGCCATAGACCTTCAGCAGATTTTGCACAAGCTGGAGGCAATGGACCAACGCCAGCAGTTGTTCATGGCACATATCAGGGACTTCCACACCCCAATAATTTAGTTAATATAAAGGAGGTTCCCTGATCCGATGGTCCAATTCCTCATCTTCCCTGTCGTCATCTTCTCTACTGTCGTCGCACCTCAGCACAGAGCCCAAGAGACCCCTACTGCCGCTACTGCCAGGCACCACCAGTCTCAGCCCGCTGCAGCCTCCGACACACTTTATGTCGCGACAAGGAGAGGCAAGCACAAGACTGGCTTAGACACACTGGTTGGATCCATACACCACACCACCTTAGATAGTGACTACTATATTAGCTGGGTGTTCGACTTGATCAACCGCAAGGGACTGAACATGGACAACGTCGACCTTGACTCCCTTGAAGAGGTGGATGCCCCTGCAGCAAAACCCACCCCACCATCCCGCATCCAGCCACACCGAGAATCCAAACGAATCATGCGAGCAGCTTCTAAGCCAACGGAAAGGCTAATTTTGCAGTCCGGTAGTGAAGAGGAGGATGATTATTCCCCCTCTAAATCCATTTAAATTCCTCTTCAAATTTTTGATGTTTATCCGTTTCGCCCTTATATTTTTTGATTTACTTTTTCATATCTTATACATGATTTGTAAAACATTGAGGGCAATGCTTGGTTCGAGTTTAGGGGTGTAGGTTGAGAGGCCGAGGCACTTGTATGCCGCGGTAGTATAATATAATTGTCATGCTATTTTGTGTTTTACTTGTCAATTTTTTTAATTGCATTGCCTTAAACGAATTTTGCTTATGCCCCTACATTAATTTCTATCAATTGCCTTAGTTTAGTTTTAATTAAATCTTCTTTCTTGGAAATAGAACTCTCTCTTCTTACCATTGTTTAGAAATGTTTAGAGCCTTTATTTTTAGGATGCTTAAAGGAAGATAAATTAAGATCACACTATGAGATTAAAACTTAAACACCTTTGTGACTTGCATGATTTAAGGAATTCTAGTACACTTAGGACATAGACTAACTTAGAAAGAAAATTGGGTAAAAGTTAGAGGTGCCCACCGCTGGCTCTAGCTTAAGAAAGCCCTAGAGGTGCCCGAAACCGTCTCTAGGCTAATCACTAGAGGTGCCCGAAACTGGCTCTAGTAGGTTAGGATGCTTAAGAAAAAATTTATTGCCCAAGTTAAGTAAGTTAATGCTTAAGTGTTTACGTAGAATCCTTGTAATCATCTTGTTCACAATACATGCACACACTCACAAATCTTATAGTTTGATTCCAGGAAATTCCTAAGGCATCCAAAGACTTAAGGGTCGAAGCACTCTTTGCCATGGTTTGGAGAGAGAAGGAAAAGTAAGACCAAGGAGACAATTTATAAAAACCAAGGTTTGGCCATTGATGGTTTGCATTGCATGAGAACAAGTAATAGTTCGAGTTTGGGGTTGTGATAAGTGCCTAAAAGTCCTATATTTTGACCTTTTTTTCATGGCAATTATCACTCAACCTACACCCATTTGAGCTGCATTATGGCCTTTCATGCATAGATTTCATCATTTATACCTTTGATCTTATTATTATGTTTATTCTATGAAAAATGTACTATTTAATGCATGTTTGGGGCCTTTGTAGATTTGCACGATGCGAGGGCAGGTTAATGCCGCCATAGCACAGAAAGTAGGAGGAAAGATAAGGGAGAATTAGTAGACAACACACCCTGATTGAACCAAGCCACATGACAGCTTCTACTGAGGGAAGCTGATGAAGCCTTCCGGAGCATAGCAGACCGATGCAGAGGCAGCAAAAGCCAGGGCGTGGCAGCATTCCGCCGGAGGGAAAATCAGGCAAAGTGGTAGTCAACTTGAAGATCTTTAAACGCTGTATTTTTCTACACACTTTGCATGGCAATTGGAATTCGAGAAGAGGGCGAAAACATGAAAGGAAGGGTAAAGTTGGACTTTTGGCCAAAAGTGTATATTGTAATAAATTAAAGAGATTTACCTCTTTAATAAAGTCTATTCCAAGTCCAACGTAACTTCCTTTCCAAGAAGGATTTGTGCCTACACATTCCCTTATACGAGGGGCTTGCCATCATCAAGAAGAGGGGGAATCGAGGAGAGATCACCGAAGAGAGATTGAGCTTAGGATTAGTTTAATTATGTCAAATCACACAATTAATTTGTGTTTTTACTTTATTTATTTTGAAGTGCAAGGGGGTAGAATTGAAGATTGAGTACCAATCCCTGTGGAGACGATACTCATATACTTATCCCTATATTACTTGCATCGTGTATACTTGCAAAATTGTAGAGCACTATTTACATACAACAACATTCATTTCATATTAATTACATGACACTATTACAACGTTTTAATTGTTGCATTTCACTAGCATGAAGTATTGATTCACGACTGATTCTCAATTTGAACAAATCCGTCATCGGGAGAAAATCTAGTACCCTAGATATCAATGCAACAATCAAAAGTTGCAAATAAATCTCGTAAATTCAGAAATTGAGCCATAAGAACCATTTTTGAATTAGTGTCTTCTCATCTAGGACATGCATCTTTCATTTACATTCATACATTCTATTTTTGAATCAATACCTTCACATCTAGGACATGTATCTTGCATTTATATGCATGCATTTTAAAATTTTGAAACCAGTCCCAGGGATGCCTCATGCCAGCAAATACCTAATAAGACAAAGTCACATCAAGCAAGAGCCCGGTCTAGGGGCATTTTCAAATAACCTCGGCGCTCATACAAACACCATGCCTCTACAAGGCCCCAATCTGAGAGCATTCCTCGATGAGTTTAGGAAGGGAGTCTCCGGTGCCGAGTCAGACTTTTGCACCCTAGACAACTACATCAATTATTGTTTGTAGCACATAGCAAAAGCCGAAAATAATGAGCTGATATGAACCCACAAAAAATTTATAGACCCGACCGGGGGGCAACATAATGCTTTCACAAGAACAGCGGAAGCCCTTCGGGAAAAGGCGAAATCATACTTCGAGCTTCGAGTTCGCTTCAAGAGCAGTCTTAGACAAAATGTTGAGGCATTCACCCGAGGAGGTAATTCAAAAAATGATCAAACCCAAGGGAAGTTATGGCATCCTTACATACAAGGCACTGAACACTACTTAATTAGAAGCAAAAATCTAACTAGCAGAGAGTCAGTGGAATCCTTTTGAAGGGAAAATGGAATCTCATTCACATATCCATCATTATGCATTATCTATATGTATTGTACATGCATTCAAGTCATCATGCATTTAGGCTAGACACATGCATTAAGCACAAAGTTAGGTACATCCATAACATATTTTTGTCTTGAACGTATAACATGTCCAGGAAAGATCGAAGACCTTAACCATGGGGGCAACAACATGATGACGAACCTTTAGCCCTAAAGGAGGCCGAATACGCAACATGCTTGAACATCTAGGTAAAAAAAATAAAATTTTCCGAACAAATTAACTAATATTTCATTTTCAGGGTCATGATTCCTTGCCATGAAGTAACAGAATCAGCTTTTCCTGATCTCACCTCCGTCAATGGTAGTAGGCCAGTTTAATCTAGATTCTACATCTCAGACGGTGGTGTCACAAGTCGATTTCCCTTGAGAAGAAGAAAGAAGATGACATCAGAGTTATTTAGCTTAAAAGTTTAAAATTTCGAGAAAAAAATGAGAACAATGAAGCTTGGGGGGGCAAACTTTTGCTGGGGAAAATTTTGAACAAAAAATAAGAAGATCAAACTAAGGATCTTTCATCGCCACGAAAACATGCACACCTTTTGCTTAAATACATTACCGGAAAATAATTTTGCACTCGTTGTTCAATGAAATTTTCTAAAACTCATCCTTTCTTAAAGATAGTTTTTCATGAAAATAGGAATTTCTTAATTCCGTCCTCCCATAACGATAGTTTTCCTAAAAACAAGAATTTCTTCAATCTACCCTTTCACAAGAACGTTTTCTTCAAAACAAAATTTTCTAAGGATCGTTTAAAAAAAGGAATTGCTTAATTTCATCCTTTCTTAAGGATAGTTTTTCTTAAAACATGAATTGCTTAATTTCATCCTTTCTTATGGATAGTTTTTCTTAAAATAAGAATTGCTTAATTTCATCCTTTCATAAAGATCATTTTTCTGGAAAAAAAAAAGAATTGCTTAATTCCATCCTTTCTTAAGGATATTTTTTCTTAAAACATGAATTTCTTAATTTCATCCTTCAACAAGGATAAAAGCTATTTTGGCAAAACTGACAGAAACGTCGGCACAACGTGCTTAAGCACAGTAAAGTTTAAGACAATGGATAATTCAAATGTCCATCGAAAATCCATTTTTAAAAATGGTCAAAGAAAAATAAATTCTTTGGAAAAATCCAAGTCAAACAGAAACGTCGACACAAAGTGCTTAAACACGGTAAAGTTTAAGACAATGGACAATTCAAATGTCCATCGAAAATCCATTTTCACGAATGGTCAAAGGAAAATATATCCTTTAGAAAAATCCAATGTCATGATTGGTATAAATTGACTGCACCCATGGGAATGGTAAAGCTAGCCCGGAGCAAACGGCTATCGGTAAAGGCAAGTCAATACCATTGATCCCTGTGCATTTGGGAAAATGCAAAAGTAATTGCTTAATTCAATCCTTTCTTAAGGATAGTTTTTCTTAAAACTAGAATTGCTTAATTCCATCCTTTCTTATGGATATTTTTTCTTAAAACAAGAATTGCTTATTTTCATCCATCTATATGGATCGTTTTTCTAAAAAAAGGAATTGCTTAATTCCATCCTTTCTTAAGGATAGTTTTTCATAAAACATGAATTTCTTAATTCCATTCTCCCATGAGGATCAAAGCTATTTTGGTAAGTCCCACAGAAATGTCGGCACAACGTGCTTAAACACGGTTAAGTTTAAGACAATGGACAATTCAAATGATCATCGAAAATCCATTTTCATGAATGTTCAAAGGAAAATAAATCCTTTGGAAAAATCCGATGTAACGATTGGTATAAACTGACTGTACCCAGGGGAATGGTACTGATAGCTCGAAGCAAATGGCTACCGGTAAAGGCAAATCAAAACCGTTGATCCCTGTGCATTTGGGGAAAATGCAAAAGAAATATAGGCCAGAGATATTTTTCCTCATCTCTTCATCAGAGTTGCAGCGGATCAAATCTTCTCAAGATCTCGTCTCTCCGTCAGAGTTGTAGCGGATCAGGCCTTCTTCTCCAGATCGGGCAATTTCGTCAGAGTTGCAGCTCAATTCGAGATTAGAGCCTTTATCATTCGACCATGTCTCCTCAGATCAACTGTTAGAAACTTCATCCTTAGATCATGTTTCTCCACCAGTGTTGCAACTGGATCAAGTTTTGCAGACCTTGCCTCTTCGTCAGTGTTGTAGCTAGGTAAATTTTTCGCCAGGCATTGCGTCGTCGTCATCCAAGACCATTTTGTCCCCTGCAACAGATCATCTCGTTTTGAAGATTTTGCCTACAAGAATAACTGAGCATATCAAGTGAAGCTCAGAAGAAGCGGTGGCCAGAGAAAGGAACATGAACCCGACCGGACATTAAATGGTTATTCTTTTATCTTTGATCTATTCCTGTTACATAATAATGAACAAAGGGGGCTGCTATAATACTCATTTAATGTTCGAGCTATAACCGTTTACTTTTGTTTGAAAAATATTATTTATTAAAAAAGAGAGAGATAATGTTGCAGAAAAAAGATAATGTTGCATGGCATCCAAACCAAATGCCCAATTAACTCATCCCTCCCCAAAGCACTATAAATATGGGAGGGGGGAGCCTTTGCAACACACTGCAAAGCCATAGAAATGGCTAACAAATGCCATGGAAATGGCATAAGGTTTATGGGCAGTGCCTTTTTGATGGTTCAAACAGTTGGTTCGATTGGAGGCCCTGCCGAGGTTCGTTCAAATCAATTTTTGAGTCATGGTTAAATGATACGGAGGTCCTGCTAGCGGTCGGTCGAAGTTCTCATTTCGAACTTCTAGCAAGGTAAATTTTTTATCCTTATCTTTGTATTTATTTTAATGTCAGTTTTTTGTAATAAATATCTTTGTATGAAATATAAGGTGTTATTATATTTTTTGGCATATTTTTTATTTCATTCATGCTTGGTATTTTTTTATTTTGTATATTAATAAGATATATTTATGTATGCTTTTTAATTAAATTTTTTATTAGGGATTGTTGTGAAAAACGTACCTCGTACCGTATGGGATGCCGCTTTTTATCAGTCTCTATTACCAAAAAAATATTACTTTTAATTCTAAACCACAATTTTTAAAATAAACTCCCTTTAGTCTGGAATCTAACGGAAATTATGCTCCGGGCGTTGGAGTGTACATATCCTTTCATAAACATACATTCTTAAATATTATTTTAAATTAGGGGATCATATCATTAAATTAAATTTGAATTCTTAATTTATGTCATTAAAATAATTTGTAACCGACTAGGTACCAATTTTTTGGCGTTGTGGGGGTGCTCATCCTTCCCCACACGTAACCGACTCCCGAGCTCGTTTTCTGGTTGTGCAGACCAAAACTCGTTGTCTTGATAAAAACAACAAAAAACAAATTTTATTAAAATAACCGGATTTTCAAGTGATTGAATCTCACCTAAACAAAATAAAAAATATTAGTAACGACTCCCATGTTGTTACATTAAACATATAAATTCATATTTCATATTTGGTTGTCTAAACCAAACATAACATGTTTTTATATTCGAAATATGCACATATCAGTGTCATATTAGAATCTTTCATACTCATATTATATATAATCAAAAACAAAGTGCATCAAAACAGAACATACCATGCTTATATGTTTACTCATAATGCACGAAAATAACTGAATTAGTGCAAGAGAGAGAGATTTCACTTACACTTAGGACTTAGATTAGGTGATTAGCCTAATCTTAAGCCCTCAATTAACAACCTTGAATTTCATAAGAATGCAGCAACATAGAACACTTTCCAGTACTCCTCTAATACACAACTGAAATGCTCATGAAATGGCTGATTTTCCCTTTCGATAGATTCAAGCTCCGGAACTTTACATAAAAATTAAGTGGCCAAATATTTCACTAAATATGAATATTGTGCTATGTATGTTGCATGTTTTGAGATTACTTGACTTGGAGGCTTGTTGTATGAGCTCGGAATTCATCAATCTAGTCCTACTTTCATTCATGTCGATAATATCCATGACATTCATATTACACCTAATCTAATCCACCATGAGCGCATGAGCGGAATATAGGGAAGGGTTTTGGGGGCGTGGGCCTCTGTCAATTTTTTTCTCAAATGGTAATAGTCATAGAATAGTTTGTTTAGAAAAAAAGAAGAAGATAAAATTAGTTTTACAATGTTGTCACTAAATTTTCACCTAATTTTTATATTTAATTATTATTATGTATATTAGTATTATTCATATTTATTAATAAACAAAAAATAATAATAAAACAATATGTAAAATATAATAAAAGAGCCCATTTTGATGTCCACTTAATAAATAGGGTAAACTACTCCAGTGACCACCCAACTATTGGCTGCGGCCTGTTTTGACTATCCAACTAAAAAAAATTAAAATTTTGACCACCCAACTATTTAAATAGACATATTTTGACCACCTGTCGTTAAAATCTAACGGAAATGTGACGTGGCAGTTAAAGTAAAATTTGTATAATTACACTTTTAATCCATGTTAATTACCTATTATATCAATTTGAGCCTAAATTTAATTTAATTAAATAAAATTAATCAACTAATCAGATAACGACACATGTCATCACCCAAATGGATGAATTTATTTTATTTTTTAATTTTATTTATTTAATATATTTTTTTCCTCCAATCAGGTGGTTACACGTGTCACCACCTAGATAAAGAAAAATTCAAGAGAAAAGTAGAAATGGCTTTGGTAAGGTTTGAACCCATGACCTCTATAAATAAAAGCCAAAGCTTAACCACTACACCAAGTACTCCTTTGGTATTGTAAACTGCACCATTATGTATATATCTTATAATGAAGTAAGTGCTAGGAAAAGAAGAAGAAGAAAAACTGTTTGAGAGGAGACTTGAATATGGGTCACATGAGATATATAAAAACACACACTAAATTAAATATATTCGATTTAATTAAAATATGAAATTATTAAATATTCGATTAAAAAAATCGATTTAAAAGAAAAGAAATTCGATTTAAAATATTTGAATATTTTTTCTTTTCATATTTAAATTAAATCGAATATTTATTAAAACATTAAATATTTGATTTAAAAAAGTATTCTAATATTTTAAAAATTCAATTTAATATTTTTAAATTAAATATTAGAATATTTTTAAAAACATTTGAATACTTTTTAAAATCAAATTTCTTTTCATTTAAATCTAATACTTTTTAATACTTTTTTAAATTGAAGATTTAATATTTTCATAAATATTAGATTTAATTTAAATATGAAAAAGAAAAAATATTCAAATATTTTAAATCAAATTTATTTTCTTTTAAATCGAATATTTTTTAAAATCGAATATTTAATAATTTAGTGTGTGTTTTTATATATCTCATGTGACTCATATTCGAGTCTTCTATCAAATAGTTTTTTTTTCCCAACACTTGCTTCATTATACGATATATACATAGTTGTGCAGTTTACATCACTAATGGAGTAGTTGGTATAGTGATTAAGCCTTGGCTTTTGTTTATAGAGGTCATGGGTTTAAATCCCACCAAAGTTATTTTCATTTTTCTCTTGAATTTTCCTTCAAGCAGGTGGTGACATGTGTTGTTTTTTTATTGGATGAAAAAATATATATATTATTAAATAAATAAAATTAAAAAATAAAATAAATTCATCCAATTGGGTAATGACACGTGCCGTTATCTGATTAGTTGATTAATTTTGTTTAATTAAATTGAAATTAGGACCAAATTGATATAATATGTAATTAACATGGACTAAAAGTATAATTATAAAAAATTTACTTTAACTGCAATGTCACATTTCCATTAGATTTTAACTGTCGGTGGTCAAAATAAGTCTTTTTAAATAGTTGGGTGGTCAAATTTTGAATTTTTTCAGTTGGGTGGTCAAAACAAGTCGCGGCTAATAGTTGGGTGGTCACTAGAGTAGTTTACCCTAATAAATAATAGGGATAAGGGTCCATGTTTAAAAAATAATAATAATAGCCCACTTTAAATGAAATATAGGTCCATTTAGTTTGATTAGGAGCTCATTTAAATAAAATACAATAAATAACCCATTTACCTTTGTTTTTTATGTAGGATTAATAGGGGCCATTAGATTAAGGGAAGGAAGATCAAAGGGCTAGGATAGATCAAATTTAAAAGAAAAAAGAAAAAATGAAAACAGAAAGGATCGCACGCACACACGCGCTTGGCGCGTGTGCTACGCGCGTGCGGGGCTGGTCCCTTCCCCCCAGTTTCGATGATGTCGAGAAAATGGGAGGGGGCTTCCGCTGCACCACCGATCACCGGCCACTGTCGTTTGAGGTGCCGGCCGACTCTCCTCAGCCTTGTCGTGCCAAAGCCGCCGCTGCCGCATCTCCTCGCCGTCGGCCACCTGCAAAAAAAAGGAAAAAGAAGGTCAAACCCTATTCAAATTAAGGGAGATTTTTATCTGTAAATCTCTAAATTCAAGCCATTTTTTATCTGTAAAATCAGAAAAGGCTGAATTCATATATTAGCTTGAGATTAAGGGTTTAAAAACGGATTTTGGGAGAAGAAATTAAAGATTTGTGCTTGAAGATCAAGCATTCTTATACCTATAAAAAAGTCTTGAATTTTTCATTGTAAACCACCAACTTGAATCTGAAAAATCATTAAAAAAATCATTAGTGAAGCATGAGAAATTTTCAGTAGAGTTGCAAGGAGGAGGAGTTTGAATTCCAGCAACGTTGTAATCGAAATTGAAGAATCAAAGCAAGCATTTTTGGTATTATGTTCTTCCTTTTAATTCTTTTATTTCGATTTTCTTGCTTAATTTGATTTTTGAATCATACTCGATTGTTGAAATTTGATGTTCATTCTTTAAATGTGTTGTTGTTCGAATTTAAATCAGATTTTAAACCTTTTTTTGTTAATTTTCGGATCTTAAAAAGTGGTGCTCTTGATTTTGAAGAACACCAAGAACAATGATGGTTTTCCCCATATTTTTGAATTTGATCCATGTGAGTTTAAGAAATAGAAAAAGAAGGTGTTTGTAGGCTTTGAACCCAATCCATTTGAAAAAAAAAAATTGGGCTTAAAGAAGAATTGATTCTTTTGGACTTTTTTTATCAAGCTTAGTTTTAATAATTTTTTTTTATCAAGTTTATTTTAAATAAAGATTTTTTAGAAATTAAATATTCATTTTAAAAAAGAAATAAAAATTTAAATAATCAAATATTCACCTTTCTTTTAAAACTTATAAAAGATTTTCCTTCTAAAAAAATTAAAAAAAATCAATTTCATTTTGACATGACTTTAAGGAAAAAAATTTAACTTTTTTTCTAAAATGTGCGAATCAAAATTGAAAATAAAGAATAATTTGTCTTTCTTTTCTTTTTAGTTATATTCTTGTAATTATTTAATTTTGCGATTCAATCTTTACTTTCATATTTTATCTTCGTTTGCTTGTTTAATAATAAACGCGGTGTCTTACCAAACGAAGATGACGAGTTAGCGCCAAAAATGTTGGCGGTGATTGAAGCTCATTTTCCGGGCGGTAAGACCGTTAAAATAGATTTATATTCATTAAACGGACAAGTAAATCGAACCTTCGTGAACATGCAAATTCCAGTTTTGAAAACGATTTTAAAACCAATTAGGTACCAATTTTGGGCGCCGTGGGGGTGTTAACCCTTCCTCACGCGTAACCGACCCCCGAACCTATTTTCTAATTTTTCGCAGACCAAAACCTTTGTTTTATTAAAACAAAATGTTTTATTAAAATAACCATGTTCTAAAGTGACCCAATCACACTTTTCAAAAAGATTGGTGGCGACTCCATGTTTTTAAAAGTTTTTACCAAAAAATTGAAGCCTCCCTAAAAGGTGGTTCCGACAGCTTGGCGACTCCGCTAGGGAAGTGTTTTTGTTTTTTAAAAATAGAAACAAAAGAGGGGTAGACCACAAAATGATTTTAAATGGTTTTAAAAAAACATTTTTTAAAAAAGATATGGAATTTGCAAGTTCACAATAGGTTAAATCTATTTGTCCGTTTAAGTGAATATAATTTTATTTTACGCATCTAAGACTTAATTCTAAGCTCTATTCCCGAGCTTTGTCTCGTTCGTTTAAGTGGGGGGAAATATGCTTTGCTCAAGTAAGAATATTAATTCTTCGTATGAGCCTAGCAAGTACCTTCGGGTCTCATTCCCTTGTCTTCGTAAGGATATTGATTCTTCGAGAAGGCATCGGTGGTGAGTCCTCCTAAGTTGAACTCAATTCGTTTGAAGCTTGTAATGGGTGAGAATCGAGGGCCTTGATGCCTTTAGTAGGGGACTACAAGGACAGCTCGGGTGCCCTTTAGAACCAAACCAAATTTGAGAATCTAGAGCCTACCCCTAATAGAGCCATGCGGAAAGCCTAGGGTGTTGAGTCGCAGGAATAATCCGTGGAGACATGTCCTGAAATGTTGGAATGTCGGCCCAGAATTATTATGCATCTTTTAGGTTTTGTTTCTTTTTTTATATTTTAAAATATTGCTAACCTTTTTGTGTGTAAGTTTTGTTTTGTTTTTGTAGCATATTACTAACCTTTTTGTGTGTGAGTTTTGTTTTTGTAGCGTATTTATTTATTACTAACATTTTTGTGTGTGAGTCTTGTTTTTGTAGCATATTTATTGTTAACCATTTGTGTGTGAGTTTTGTTTTGTTTTTGTGGCATATTTATTTTTTGCATGCATCCCATATCTAGAGGGGATCGATTTAAAAGCATGTTGCTCAATCAGAGAAAGCTTCTGCCATGGAAACATCGAAGACAACGCGCAAACAATGATAATTTGTCAAATGGTCACGCGGAGGAAACATCGAAGTATGCTCACATCAGCATCGGCAGAATATCAAAAGTCGCAAGAGCAATAGGACCACTTCGATGGTCCAACCAAGTAGAATTCGAAAAATGATATTTGGTCTACTCGACTTAGGAGCAACGTCAAGAGGACCCAAAAGCGAGACGAGTTCGATAAAGGCATAACATTCTAAATTGAAGACGTGGCAAAGCCTGTGGCATCAGGAAGCTGCATTTCTTCGCCCTACGTCAGATCGACAAGATAGGACCAAGGCTTCAAAGGTTGATGAAAGAAAAGAGTGCTCAGACCGAGACACATTCGTAGGACCTTCGTCATCCAATGGAAGCTTCATTTAGAGCAACACCTTAATAGAATTGATGACCTCTCGCCTACATTCATACATTTGCATTCATGCTCTTGCATACATACATTTACCTTCATGCATTTTTTTTTTGCATTAAATAATGTTTCATTCATTGCATTCATACATGTATAATAAAAAGATTAATTTTGGAAAATTCTATTTAAGTAGTAAAGATCCCGTGCAAACACGATTCAAGCCATGAACACTGATGAAAGATTGACAACTCTGGAAACAAATCAGAGGAGCATCCATGACAAGCTTGAGAAGATGGTAAATAATCTTAAGAAAGAGATTAAGATATCACACCAAAAAACAGTCAGCCAAATCCCAGCCATGTTTGGGTTCAAAGACCCAGAAGCGAGAGAAGACGCCAACACTTCGACAATGCAGGGTCCAAGCACGAGCTATTTCCAAAATGAAATGCATGATCTTACCTTCGATCCGCAAAAGCCAAAAAGAACATGATGCATGAACATATAATCAACATTATGTCATGCTCAACATCTCATAAGCTCAACTTACCACGATACATAATTCAAAGCATTCGCCACATCCTATGTCAATTCATAAAGGGCATCACATTTCGTATCATATAAGCATATATACATAATCTCATATTGGTATACACATACAACCTCATATTGACACCTAGCTATGACTCGAATACGCGGATAACTCGTTGGAACGCATTTCCAACAACAACATTACCTCGATGGGATTACACTCATCACCGGTCCTTGCATAGGCGGGATTCCACTCTTCACCACATGCCCTACGGATGGGATTCCACTCATCATCACGTAGAATATATAAATTTCCGGTGGAATATTACATCACCGTACTCCTCCTTGGTGCCTTAACGCCACCAAGGCCACGTACGTTTTGACTCAATTTGTGTGCACACTCATCCTAATGATCGATCATTGTACCCAAGCATACTAGTGCCAATATAAATCAAATTCCACAACCTTTCACAATATCAATTTCAATATAAATTCCGTGCTTAGCACGTACTCACCATGATTCTCCAAAATCATGCAACTACCTCATTACCTCATTTCACAAACTAACACCACATGTATATCATCCAAACAATTATCACATCATAGGTCCACATACATGTATCCACATTATATTTGTTACCAACATACATATAACAACGCATTAAGCCATACCTCAACATAAATGTATATCACATTATACACAATCATCACAACACAAATCATCACGAGGCATAGCATCGATTTAAGAGTTCATCCAAGGTCTCTAACTAAAGCTTAGGGTTAGGCTACCACCCTAACCCTAACTCTAGGTGGGTCTACCAAGCCCAACTTAGTTCACATGCTTGAACCAACCACTTAAAACCATTTTAAAACATTAACCACTCACCTAAGCTTCCAAGCTCCAAGCCAAGCAAGCAACCTCCCTCAAATTTCCGGATTTCTTCCCGAAGCTTCTCTGACGCAAGTTCTTGCCTCTAACCAACCTCAATACAATTCAAATAATCCTCAAATCAGTCCAACATCAAACTACCAACCCGGAATACAATTCAAATACAATTTACAATGTTGCAATCCATGAACAAACCCCAAACTTTGCAATCTCGGACAGCCCCAAAACCTCTTTCAAAATTCATGTTTCCAACATCCATTACACCCACAAATGATCCCAAATCAGCCCCTAACCATAGTACTACCATTGGGCTATCAATTCCCACCTAAATCAACCCCCAAAGCTCACCCAAAACCCTCCAAAACCCCATTTTCGTACTCCTATTTTACCCAGCAGAAAATCATGTTTTTAAACACCCAAATGACATCTAAATGGTTCCAAAACATCCTCCTAGCATACATAAACCATCAGCCCTCTAATTACAACCTAAAACCCACCAAAAATGGAGTTTTTGACATCTAAAAAATGGCTCTAAGAACCCACTTCGGGTTTTCAACAAAACTCAACCAAATTAACATATGTTGCACCTTTTAACATGAATAAACAAAGACCCAACTCAATTTTGCAAAACAAGGTAAAATTCCCATAAAACCCCAAACTTTAAATCAAACCCTAATTTTCAAAAGTTCATATTCTTGAAATCTAAAACCATGAGTAGATAGAGAATAGAGAGGAGAGTTAGAAAACATTTTTACCTTTGAAAAACACCTTGGATTGGAGAAGATACTCAATGGAATAATGTTTTCAAGTTTGGGAGAGTTTTGAAGATGGTTTGGGCATTCCAACGTTAGAAAGGGGTTAAGGGGGAGAAGATGACAACTTTGTTTTAAAGTTGTCTTGCTTTTAAAGACTTTTGGGTCAAATTACTCTTTTAGTTCCTCCTCTTTTTACTAAAGCCCAATTAGATCACAATTTAGGTTGAATTGATTTAATTTAATTTTATTGACTCGGACTACAAACCTGACTAACTCCTAACCCCAAAATGCGAGCGTTACAACTCTCTCCCACTTAAGGAATTTCGTCCCCGAAATTTATCGGACATGAAGAGTCACTGAAACATGCTCCTCCGCACCTTCCTTTCCTCCTCACTACAACATCTTAACCAACTCGAATGACTTACCACACAACATTTGCTATCTGACACTAAGATCTCAACCGATTCTTCAAGGAAACTCTCTCTTAGTCTCAATGTATATCCTAGCTCTATGCTCTACAAGCCAAACCATGTCAAAAAGGTACATCGAAACCGTAGGAAGACAATCACATCACATCTACTAGAAACTAGTAACTTTGAACCACCTACAAACATCTTCTGTACATCTTTCTGATCACTACCATCTCCCAAAAGGCTAGTCACATGTGTCCCTACATCTAAGGTCCCAACAAAGATATATAATTTCTTACATGCTCACACAAAAGGAGGTATCCGCGGAAATTGAAACTTCACATGTACACAACTGATAGTCCTCGGTCCTCTTGTTTTCAGACTGGTTCTTCAACAAAATGTGACTCTTCTAGGCTGTTCTTTGAGCATCTCGTAACTTCAAGATTCAATTATGATCACACACAAACAGTCATGCTGGACTTGCTCTACCCCTAACAAACAACCTGGAGTCAAAGCTCAAGACTCCCTTCTCGGCTCAACTATATCGGAAGTGACTTCATCTCTTCCGCTTGCTGGAAGACAACTCAACGTACACTGACCCAATCACACAAACTAGCTCCCAATCACAGACACTGACCGGCTGTCTTGCATTAAAATTATAGGCCGAACCCCAACGGTCACCAACTAACACTTCTGAATTTCAGATTACTCACACGAGACCCTTATCCTGATCTCGTTAAAAGAACTAAGGTACTCGTACCCACCTCTAACACTTCACCGGGCATATTCAAACGTGAATGCTTGCTAACAATTTACAGAGATGCTGATTCGGAATCAATCCGAAGGGGCAGACTCGAAACTGTACCAAGGCTTATCTACTGTAACATCGATACTACTCTGGCTCCATCTAATACCAGATTCGGTCTCATCGTCCCTCACCAACAAGAATCAACTCACATACACGCGGACTCGAGCAAACAAATTGAGCCTCAACTCCGGTACAACCATACTCCTCTAACTATAGCAATGAACTTCCTCAACGTCACCCACATTCTTGGAAACCACAACTTCTACTTACCAAAAAGCAGTTAAATCAACAACAACAACAACAACAACAGTAATTTAACATACAAACTAGGTTAGCAAAGGAAAGGGTCCAAGTGGCTCAAGTATGATTCCCTCACTTAAAAATCTCTTTTCGATGTAATAGTAGCAATGGGACTCTAGTAAACATGTTTCAAACAAATCAACACATATACATGCTCAACCAAGCATATAACAAGGCATACTTGCTAAACAAGCAAACATATGCGTACGATCAAACAACATACATTCTTTATCAAACAGTCATACATCACAGCATTCACGGATAACAAGCAACATGCTTACATGGCAAGCAAACAACGTGCATATCAATCACAAAAACACAACTTACCTAACTTACTTGCCCAAGGTCTCGGAAACCTTAGGCTCTGATACCAACAACTGTAACCCCCTCGTCCCAGTCTGGCTGAATGACCGGTCCGAGTGGGCCACACGGGGAAAACCGAAGCGAAACCCGATAAGGTCTCACCTCGGTTAGCAACCCTAGAAAATTTCTTTTATTTATCTTGTCTAAATGCATTACCATATCCTATGTGAAACACGTTAGCGGAAACAAGAGCAAACAAAATGATCATCCAAACATCACTGGTAAAACAACCCATTTTCTGTAATTAAGCAGACCGTATCGATACACCTGTCAAGGGTGTCGATACGCCTTGACCAAAGTCAAGGCCCAAGGGTCAACACAGGAAGATCGTATCGATACAGCCCTTGAGCGTATCGATACGCCCTTCCCAGTCAACATCTCGTGGTCAACGAGATAAACCCGTACCGATACGCTAACACACCGTACCGATACGGTAATAACTCACCAAAATCTCAAAATTCCAGTGAGCAAAAACCGTATCGATACACCCTAGCGTATCGATACGCCCAGCCAAAACTGAGTCCTACAGGCAAAACCGTATCGATACGTCCCTCAGGCGTACAGATACGCCCTGCACTGCAAGTCTCCCAAACTCAGCTAAACAATACGAGACTCGAACCTAGATGCGATTTAAGACCTCCCAAGACGCATCCAAGCATTCACACAACATCTAACAATCAAAGTCTAATCATACAAGACACCCAGATTGGACATACATCACTCAACAAGGAAATCATACATTTTAACAAAAGATGGCACATAGGCATTCGAGGTTTCATGCTTCAACAACCAAACACATAGACATCCTCAAAGGGCACATGGCCAACAAGCATGGTAAGCAATTTTGAACTGATTTACAATCCAAGCATGGCATCAACAAGCCAATAAAAAACAACATAATTAAGGAGTCTAAACATGCTCTCAAGCAACCAACAATAGCACAAATAAACAACACCTATCCCATTGCTTAACCATTACAATCTACAATTTAAAGTTCATACTTGAGCTAACCAAGAGAAACCCTTGGAGACCTTTCCTTGCCTTTGCCACCCACAAGCTACTGATCTGCATTGTCGAACAAAAGAGAGTGTAAGCATAAAAGCTTAGAGAGGGTAAGCTCTTAAAACAAACCTTCAACAATGCAGGGTCCAAGCACGAGCTATTTCCAAAATGAAATGCATGATCTTACCTCCGATCCGCAAAAGCCAAAATGAACATGATGCATGAACATATAATCAACATTATGTCATGCTCAACATCTCATAAGCTCAACTTACCACGATACATAATTCAAAGCATTCGCCACATCCTATGTCAATTCATAAAGGGCATCACATTTCGTATCATATAAGCATATATACATAATCTCATATTGGTATACACATACAACCTCATATTGGCACCTAGCTATGACTCGAATACGCGGATAACTCGTTGGAACGCATTTCCAACAAAAACATTACCTCGGTGGGATTACACTCATCACCGGTCCTTGCATGGGCGGGATTCCACTCATCACCACATGCCCTACGGATGGGATTCCACTCATCATCACGTAGAATATATAAATTTTCGGTGGAATATTACATCACCGTACTCCTCCTTGGTGCCTTAACGCAACCAAGGCCACGTACGTTTTGACTCAATTTGTGTGCACACTCATCCTAATGATCGATCATTGTACCCAAGCATACTAGTGCCAATATAAATCAAGTTCCACAACCTTTCACAATATCAATTTCAATATAAATTCCGTGCTTAGCACGTACTCACCATGATTCTCCAAAATCATGCAACTACCTCATTACCTCATTTCACAAACTAACACCACATGTATATCATCCAAACAATTATCACATCATAGGTCCACATACATGTATCCACATTATATTTGTTACCAACATACATATAACAACGCATTAAGCCATACCTCAACATAAATGTATATCACATTATACACAATCATCACAACACAAATCATCACGAGGCATAGCATCGATTTAAGAGTTCATCCAAGGTCTCTAACTAAAGCTTAGGGTTAGGCTACCACCCTAACCCTAACTCTAGGTGGGTCTACCAAGCCCAACTTAGTTCAAATGCTTGAACCAACCACTTAAAACCATTTTAAAACATTAACCACTCACCTAAGCTTCCAAGCTCCAAGCCAAGCAAGCAACCTCCCTCAAATTTCCGGATTTCTTCCCGAAGCTTCTCCGACGCAAGTTCTTGCCTCTAACCAACCTCAATACAATTCAAATAATCCTCAAATCAGTCCAACATCAAACTACCAACCCGGAATACAATTCAAATACAATTTACAATGTTGCAATCCATGAACAAACCCCAAACTTTGCAATCTCGGACAGCCCCAAAACCTCTTTCAAAATTCATGTTTCCAACATCCATTACACCCACAAATGATCCCAAACCAGCCCCTAACCATAGTACTATCATTGGGCTATCAATTCCCACCTAAATCAACCCCCAAAGCTCACCCAATACCCTCCAAAAACCCATTTTCGTACTCCTATTTTACCCAGCAGAAAATTATGTTTTTAAACACCCAAATGACATATATATGGTTCCAAAACATCCTCCTAGCATACATAAACCATCAGCCCTCTAATTACAACCTAAAACCCATCAAAAATGGAGTTTTTGACATCTAAAAATGGCTCTAAGAACCCACTTCTGGTTTTCAACAAAACTCAACCAAATTAACATATGTTGCACCTTTTAACATGAATAAACAAAGACCCAACTCAATTTTGCAAAACAAGGTGAAAATTCCCATAAAAACCCAAACTTTTAATCAAACCCTAATTTTCAAAAGTTCATATTCTTGAAATCTAAAACCATGGGTAGATAGAGAATAGAGAGGAGATTTAGAAAACATTTTTACCTTTAAAAAACACCTTGGATTGGAGAAGATACTCAATGGAATAGTGTTTTCAAGTTTGGGAGAGTTTTGAAGATGGTTTGGGCATTCCAACGTTAGAAATGGGTTAAGGGGGAGAAGATGACAACTTTTGTTTTAAAGTTGTCTTGCTTTTAAAGACTTTTGGGTCAAATTACTCTTTTAGTCCCTCCTCTTTTTACTAAAGCCCAATTAGATCACAATTTAGGTTGAATTGATTTAATTTAATTTTATTGACTCGAACTACAAACCCGACTAACTCCTAACCCCAAAACGCGGGCGTTACAAGGGGCATATAAAGACTTGAAGCTTTCAAAACCACAAAAGGAAGCCTTTCACTCAACATTGATATATCAACCACATCGGTAGATGATCTTGAGACATTTGCCTACAAGGATTGAATGAAGAAAAGAAATATGAAGCATGAGAACGACGAAGCAATGACAATGGAAGAAGTCCGTCCTTCCAACCTAGAGTACATGATCACTGGATTAAGTGAGCAAAGATCGGACGTTTTTCATGAGTCGGAAAAAATAAAGAGAAAAAGTACAAATGCTTATCTGGATTTAGGCGAGTAAAAAATCAATTTTGAGAAAAATAATTCAAAAAGCAAAAGAAATGAGACATGCATTCATGTTTTAGGCATCCCTAGGGGCATGCACATCATAATTGCATTGAATATTGCATTTTTCAGGTACACGAAGGACCTTTCAGCAAAAGAACCAGCCTATCCATTCGGGCATTTGGAGAATGGAGTCCGCTTATTCATCCAAGCGTAAGGGGGATGAAACCCTTTTTGAAATCTGCTTATCTATTCGAGCACAAGGAGAATAGAATCCGCTTATTCATCTAAGCATAAGGAGGATGAAAGTTTTTAGAAGTTTGCTTATTCATCCAAGCATAAGGAGGATGAAATTTTTTTGAAGATTCTCTTATCCGTTCAGGCGTAAGGAGAATAGAGTTTGCTTATTCATCCAAGCATAAGGAGGGTGAAATTTTTTAAAAGATTCGCTTATTCGTTCAAGCGTAAGGAGAATGAAGTTCGCTTATTCATCCAAGCACAAGGAGGATAATTTTTTTAGAAGATTTGCTTATATGTTCAGGCGTAAGGAGAATGGAGTTTGCTTATTCATCCAAGCATAAGAAGGATGGAATTTCTTAGAAGATTCGTTTATCCGTTCAGGTGTAAGGAGAATGGAGTTCGCTCATTCATCCAAGCATAAGGACGATGAATTTTTTTTCCAGAAGATTCGCTTATCCGTTCTGACGTAAGGAGAATGAAGTTCGCTTATTCATCCAAGCATAAGTAGGATGAAATTTTTTTAGTAGATTCACCTATTCGTTCGGGTGTAAGGAGAATGGAGTTTGCTTATTCATCCAAGCATAAGGAGGATGAAGTTTTTTTAGAAGATTTTCCTAGCCATTCAGGTGTAAGGAAAATGGAGTTTTCTTATTCATCCAAGCATAAGAAGGATGAAAGTTTTCAGAAGACTTTGCGTAATTGAGCATTTGGGAGGACATAGCCTAGCTCAGCTGTTCAGGCATTTTGGGAGAATAGAACCCAGCTTAGCTATTCGAGCATAACGAGAATATAATTGGCCTATCTGTTTGAGAATGGAATCCGCTCATCTATTCGGGCAAAAGGAGAATAGAACCAACCTATCTATTCGGGCGTTTGGCGAATGGAATTCGCTCATCTATTCGAGCATCTGGAGAATAGAACATGCATATCCGTTCGGGAAACAGAAGAATGGAACCAATCAGCAAATCAGTGAAAATCAGTGTATTTTGGTCTTTGCTCTATCCCTGTTTCACAAAGATGAGCAAAGAGGGGCGACTGTTGTCACTAAATTTTTACCTCATTTTTTGTATTTAATTATTATTATGTATATCAATATTATTAATATTTATTAATAAACCCAAAAAAATAAAAAAAAATATATGTAAAATATAATAAAAGAGCTCATTTTAAAGATGGTCCACTTAATAAATAATAGGGGAATTATATAATAAGGGTCCATGTTTTAAAAAAATAATAAGAGCCCACTTTAAATGAAATAAAGCGGCCATTTAGTTTGATTAGGAGCCTATTTAAATAAAATACAATAAATAACCCATTTACCTTTGTTTTTTTTTTGTGTGCAGGATTAATAGGGGCCATTGGATTAAGGGAAGGAAGATCAAAGGGCTAGGATGGATCAAATTTAAAAAAAGAAAAAAAAAAGGAAAAGAGGAAGGATCACCCGCACCCATGTGCCTGGCGCGTGTGCCACACGCGTGCGGGGCTGGTCCCTTCCCCCAGTTTCGAAGTTGTCCTGAATTTGGGAGGGGGCTGCCGTTGCACCACCGATCACCGGCTACTGCCGTTTGAGGTGCCGACCGACTCTTCTCAGCCTTGTCGTGCCAACGTCGTCACCGCTACATCTCCTCGCCGTCGGTCACCTGAAAAAAAAAAGGAAAATGAGGTCAAACCCTATTCGAATTTAGGGAGATTTTTATCTGTAAATCCCCAAATTCAAGCTATTTTTGATTTGTAAAATCAAAAAAGGCTGAATTCACATGTTAGCTTGAGATTAGGGGTTTGAAAATGGATTTTGGGGGAAGAAATTAAGGATTTGCGCTTGAAGATCAAGCATTCTTGTACCTGTAAAAAGCCTTGTATTTTCCATTGTAAACCACCAACTTGAATTCGAAAAATCATTGAAAAAATCATTAGTGAAGCTTGAGAATTTTTCATTAGAGTTGCAAGGAGGAGGAGTTCGAATTCCAGCAACGTTGTAATCGAAATTGAAGAATCAAAGCAAGCATTTTTTTGGTATTGTGCTCTTCCTTTTTATTCTTTTATTTCGATTTTCTTGCTTAATTTGATGTTTGAATCATATTCGATTGTTGAAATTTGATGTTGATTCTTTAAATGTGTTGTTGTTCGAATTTAAATCGGATTTTTGAACATTTTTTTGTTAATTTTCGGATACAAAAAAGTGGTGTTCTTGATTTTGAAGAACCCCAAGAACAATGATGATTTTCTCATTTTTTTTAGTTTGATCCATGTGAGTTTAAGAAAAAGGAAAAAGAAGGTGTTTGTGGGCCTTCAACCCAATCCTTTTGAAAAATAAAATTTGGGCTTAAAGAAGAATTGATCTTTTGGACTTTTTTTATCTAAGCTTAGTTTTAATAAAAAAATTTATCAAGTTTATTTTTAATAAATATATTTTAGAAATTAAATATTTATTTAAAAAAAAACTAAAAACTAAAAACTTAAATAATCAAATATTCATCTTTCTTTTAAAACTTATAAAAGATTTCCCTTTTAAAAAAATAAAAAAAAATCAATTTTATTTTGACATGACTTTAAGAAAAAAAATTAACTTTTTTCTAAAATGTGTGAATCAAAATTAAAAATAAAGAATAATTTGTCTTGCTTTTCTTTTTAGTTATATTCTTGTAATTATTTAATTTTGCGATTTAATTTTCGCTTTCACATTTTATCTTTGTTTGCTTGTTTAATAATAAATGTGGTGTCTTACCAAACGATGATGACAGGTTAGCGCCAGAAATGTTGGCGGTCACTGAAGTTCATTTTTCCGGTGGTAAGACCGTTAAAATAGATTTATATTCATTAAACGGACAAGTAAATCAAATCTTCGTGAACTTGCAAATTCCAGTTTTGAAAACGATTTTAAAACCAGTTAGATGCCAATTTTGGGCGTCGTGGGGTGCTAACCCTTCCCCATGCGTAACCGACCCCCAAACCTGTTTTCTAATATTTCGGAGACCAAAACCGTTGTTTTATTAAAACAAAACGTTTTATTAAAATAACCATGTTTTAAAGTGATCCAGTCACACTTTTCAAAAAGATTGGTGGCAACTCTGTGTTTTTAAAAGTTTTTACCTAAAAGTCGAAGCCTCCCTAAAAGGTGGTTGGGACATATAATCCCTTCAATCTTTTTAAAATCTTATTATGATACACCTCGAAAATTTTAATCTCATAACAGTCCCTTTTGTAAATTTTTAGTTCCACCCCTACATGAGCACATCAAGCATATTAAAGTGGACTATCATTATATTCATGAAGTTGTCAACAATCAAGTTATTTTTCTTCCACATGTTTCTATTGTGTTACAAATGGTTGATGTGCTTACAAAATTTTGTTGGAAAATGTGAAAAATAGGTAACTTTGAGCCTTATTTTGAATAAGTAAAGGCTGAGTTTTGAATCAAGTTTCACTACGGACTTATTCTACTCTGTAAAACTTTTACAGTGGTATCTCACAAGCTCAAAACAGATGAGTAATGAATGAAAAATTAATGTTCAAAGTAAAGCGGTTGTAAATAGAAAAGAAAATAAAAAATCCCAATCCCACATTGATGGGATAAAAAGAGTTGGAGATGTTTATATACATGCTCCCTCCTTATGGTCATTGAATAGCTGGGGTTGAAGTTGTGCCTCGTGTGGAAGGGAGTGTGAATCTAATCTTATTTAGGGTAAGGTGCACTCGCACGACTTGTATGTTTGGACCAGTTGTGCTCTATGTAGAAGTGCGTATATTTTATCACGATCATATATTTTTTCCCTTTTGAATAACAGTTTTTATCCAAAAATTAAGGGATAATTTTTGAATTTAAATTGAATTGCTGCCCACTTAATTATCTGATTAGGGGCATAATCGAAATTTTATTTTTCATGTTCGCTCTAATTTTCCCTTATAAATGCGTAGGTGATTTTTATATTTTACACATCAATCAAAAACGTTTTCTCTCCTAAAAACCTGCATAATTTTTTGTTGATAGTCGAAGGCTCGAATTTGCTTGTGAAATTTACAGTACTGTTGCTGTAGAATTTCATCCGAATGTTGTATTCTGGGAGACCGATTGGGAGACCGGCGATCAAACGACTCTAGCACCCCGGAGTGGTCGAATCTGTCTTAAGGAAACTGTGTTCGTGCAGGCCTCAATCAAACACTGTTTTTCCAGTTAATTTTCAAATATGTTTTCTTGATTTGTTTAATTCGTTTATTTTTTATTCGATTCGGCTTAAAATTTTTAGTTTACCTTAATTATTTCGAATCTAACCTTATTTTGTCCAACAAATCTCTTGCTCGACAACGCCATCAACTTTTTTTTTTTGGTAAATAACATCAATTTGAGGGGAGTTACTATATATAATTATTATTTTGTACGGTGTACAACTCATATGTTTGTATTTATTTCCTCTCTCCACTGCTTTAGAAACTGTTAGGGATTATGCATCTGAAATGTGGACTGGTTTTTTAGGGGTTTCTCTTCCTCATTACGTTATCTCTAATCTCTCTCAATTTTATGCTGCTTCTCTCTCCTCAATCTCCTCTATATCTGTATTTCTTCTATTTTTTTGTTAATCAATGTATCATCATGTTGTCCTCAAAAAAATCTGAATCCAGGACTTTTAGAAAGTGAACCCTCATGGATGCCCTGGAAACTGAAAAATTTACCTTAAAAATCCCATATACGGCTGGTATATCACAAGAGTCTGCATCTCTATGCTTCTTTGTTGGAAAAAGTACCCTTGCAAATAGTACCCTGTGGCCTTCAACAATCAACAAGTCTTTAAAATGTCACTACTTGTCTTTGCTGACAAATTTCATTTAATTTGATCAGGGGTTCAAAGAATTTATACCAAAATCATCTATAACGCTTTTCATATCAACTTTTTCTAAAAGATCACTATCGATTTTCATTAAAGCAAGACCATTTAATCTTTCTTGCGACATAATTGTTGTTCGTAAGTATAACTTTAACAACTTCAATTTTGGAAAACTTCGTTTTGCAGAAGCAACATTAATAGGAATATTTAATAAGATCTATAATCAATTGTCGCATTTGGAAAGCAATTAAAATATTTTAAAAATCTTAATTAATTCATTGCTCCATTACTTCCACTATCTCTATAATTTTTGAAAAATTAAATAAGTCTTTTTATCTCATCAATAGGAACACAATCAATATGTCTTTTGAGTGTAAATTTTTGCTAAGTTCATAGCAAATAATATTTCATAATAAATGATTGTAGATAGCAAAAAAATTAAAACTACCAAGTTCATTTCCTGCTAACGATTTAGCTTCACTTTGTATTTTAAGATCATTATTTGTATGAGCCACTTGAAATAATACTTTCAACGTGACTTTCCCATTGATTTAAGAGTTAACCCCCTTCACATTTTTTCTAATATATTCAATTTCTGTGTAAAATTAGCAAATAAAATATAAATATGTTGGACTATTCTAAAATAGTCTCTCGCTTTCATTGAAGTGTTTGCAATATCACACAAAACCAAGTTAAGACTATGACACTCACATGGAGTATAAAAAGCTCTAGATCTTTAGAATAAATTTGGATTATGATATTATTTGTTTGTAAGTTGTTAATTACTCGTACTTTGGAATAAATTTGAATTGTGATATTAATTGTTTGTAAGTTGTTAATTATTGAACATAAAATCTATAATTTTTTTGTAATTATTTAATTTAAGTTAAATTAAACTTTTTGAGCCCCTGAGCAGTCGCCCATATTGCGTCTTTCCAGAACTACCACTAAATTTGATCTTTCCTTAGCTTTTCAGTTTAATACAAGGTTTTGGTTCCTTCAGGCTTTAAGTGATTGAATAAGAGTTTTACGGTGCACTTTTGCTTTGGTTTTTGCTATTGTTATTATTTTTAAGGGTAAACTACATAAATGGCCCCCCTGACTATGCTCTAATTATCTTTTGTGTCCTTCAACTATCAAAAGTTATAAATTGGTCTCCCGACTTAAAAAAGCTAACAAATTGGTCTAACACCGTTAAAAATTTAACGGTTGATGACATGGCCGTTAATATAAATTGATATAATTACATAATTAACCCTCAAGTTCTACACTTATTTTAGTTTGACCCCAATTCTAAAAAATTAACCCACACAATTTTAATAATCTATCAATTTAGTTCTATTTCACCCTCAAGAAAGAATCAAAATTGTTACTCAAAATTTCTCTGCAAAATTGAGCTCTCATTGCACTCGTAAAGCATCATTCTAGCAACAGTAGAAAAATTAAATCCAAATTCTAACTTACGTTGTGGTTTCTTTGTCGCCTCCTTGAGTTCCGGTACTAACAAAGAGCCCAACTCGTAATTATGTTGTTGCTGTAAGTCCAATGTAGTTTACCTTAAAATGGGAAAGAAATTAAAAATCCATCAATTGGCTTTCCTGCAATTCTTCCTTATTTGGCCGCAAGCGAGTGGATTAAGGTTTCCCATCTTTACCATGACATTCGTAAAATCTGTGGTAAAAGTTCCCAAGTTAGAACTATAAGTGTTCACTTGAGAATCTGTGGAACCCCTACTTAATAGCTATTGATCAAAGTGAAACAACCCTTTCTGGCTCTGCAAATTCTTGAAATATGCATTGTCGAATGATGTCCGGCTCGTCATATCTAAAGGGGAAAGGTTGTTGTCTCTGCCGGTGTTCGGACAGTTCCCTTGTAACGAAGGTACAAAGGTGGAGTTGATGTTGATTTCAATGTAGATTCTTGTTCGAAAAGTGGTGCACCTGGCTTGGCTAATGGTATGAGATCCTGAACAAATTGTCCCACAAAACAACATCATTAGTTTCCTTCAATTTTGCCCGGCGTGAATTTGCTAAGAATGTTACTCATCGGCTCGACTGTGATATCTGAAAGGGCTACCATTTCATTAGTAGTAAAACCTTTGTTCGAAAAGGCAGAGATGAGGCCACTAAGACTCAAAGTTGGTGCAAGGAGGTTGGAATTAGCAGCATTCAAGCCTGCACTTGCTGAATCTCTTCTACCCTGGAGCACATTCAAACTAGGCCCTCCCAACTGGAAAATTTTCAAAGGATTGTAATTTTATTCCATTTGAACTCGAGCTCGAACACAAACGGTGAAATTTGAAATAGAGGATGAATCATTGAACTTACATCAACAACAGAATCACGAGCAACGACAACAACAATATCAGCACAAGAAACAACACTAGGGCACAAGCTCTCCAACTGAGATCTGATTGTATCAGTAACATTAAATCCCCTCACTAAATTGATGTTTGGACCAACTGCTTTTTCTCCTGTCATTGGACTTAGAACAACAATAGAATCACGAGCTGGGTTATTTGTTAGTATCGGAACTCAAGGAGGCGACCAAGAAACCACATCGTAAGTTAGAATTTAGGACTAAATTGATAGATTATTAAAATTATATGGGTTGATTTTTTAGAATTAGGGTCAAACTAAAATAAGTGTAGAACTTGAGGGCTAATTATGTAATCATATCAAATTATATTAACTGCCACGTCATCAGCCGTTAAATTTTCAACGGTGTTGAACCAATTTGTTACTTTTCTAAGTCAGGGGACCAATTTGTAATTTCTAATAGTCGAGGGACACAAAAAAATAATTAGACTATAGTCGGGGTTTATGTAGTTTACCCTATTTTTAACTATGGCAACTAGACTTTATTAAAAAAATCAATAGAATGTATCACAAATAAAAGGGTAAAGTACATAGAAGGTCACCAAATTTTTAAGGCACTTTCATTTTGGTCACCGAACTTTTAAAATTTTTATTAGGATCACCCAACTTTTATTTCATTTTTATTTTGGTCCCTCTTGTTACCTTCCGGTAGAAAATGCTGATGTGTCACATTAATTTTCTTTTTCCTCAACAAGTTTATGCCTACGAAATGGGAGACGGCAGCAACGGCGGAGAGGGCGTGGATGGTGGACACTATTCATCAAAAATCTACCTCAGCATCTTCATTGGAAAGGGGTTTTGCAGGTCTTTGATAGACACGGGGTAGTTGTCGATGTGTTTGTGCCTACGAAGCGAGCATGGGATGGTTCTAGGTTTGGCTTTGTGCAAATGAAAATGAGGGAGGATGCCGAGAGAGTGATCGAACGGTTCAATGATTTCTGATTATATGGGTCCAAAATCACAGTTCGATTCGCACAAAGAGACAATCGAAAGGCTTATTGGCGAATAAGGAATGGGGATAATAAGATGCTGTTGAAGCCGATGGGTGATATGTATTAATCGGAAAAAAGGAAATTGGATAATAAAAGTGATTTGGGAGTGGGATCGATGGCCAAAATTCAGGAATATCGAAAGGTAGATGGGGTAATTGATGAAGAAAAATTAGAAATCTTGCACAATTGTGCCGTGGGGTTTTTCCATAAACCGATGTCGGTGATGGATTTGGCAATGAAATTAAAGAAAGCTCAAATAAAGGATGTGTCGGTCATGAGGGTGGCGGGATCATTAATGCTACTCATGTTCCCTAACAAGGAAACTATGAGGAATTACTTACAGGCAAATTGCTTTGATAATTGGATGGAAAACGTGATGGAATGGTCGAAGGACGTTGTGGTGCCTAATCGACGAGTATGGATCGAAGCGTACGGCGTACCCATCCATGCCTGGTCGGAGGGGACATTTCAGAACATTGCACAATTATGGGGTGAGTTAATTCGAATTGAAGACAACACATTGGTGCCGGGATCGTTCGAGGGAGCTAGAATGATGATTGAAACGGACTGGTTTCTTCCAATTGAGGAGAATTTAGATGTGGTGATTTCCGATAAACACTATAGGATTCGGGTGACGGAGGTGCGTGACATAATTGGTAACGATTTGAGGAGGGAAGGGGAAGGGGACGACGGGATGGAGGATGATGAGGAGGTGGATGGGGTGAGTCGGACGGATGAAGTGTTGCACGAGGAAATAAGGGCCACTACACCCTTACACTTAGTTGAAGGTAAGGAGGCGACGATGGACACGATAGTGCCAAATTCCGTTACCGAGGGGTCCCCGACAATTTGGAAAATTAATAAACTATGAGATGACAACAAGAGGAGTGATGATCGGGTGCTGGGGTCTGGTTCTACAGGGGGTACAACGAAGGTGCTGGAACATTTGTCATCGGGCATGGCGGAGGAGGAAGTGGGGATGGTCTATCGGATAATTGTGGAACAAAATTCGCTGGATGTAAGTGCATGTGAAAGGGATGTGGGAGGTGATGTTGAGTAGGTTCAAGAACAGAACTTTGAGCCCCAATCCGTTAATAATAGGGCTGGGATAGCAGCAATTGTAGACTACAAAGGCAGGCAGAGGAGAGTTAGACATTTATCAGAAATCATTCGAACGACTGGGGGGAATACGACGACAGAGGAGACTGGGCAAACACTGCTGAAGAGAGGACGAGGAAGACCGCGGAAAAATCGCCCTCCAGCCGATAGTCTCTTGATTGCAAACGGTTCGTTATCCGATTCGGATTTTTTACAGCGTAAGAGGAGTATTTTGAAAGAGGCGCATGAGACATTAGAATTGGGTAAATTGTTGGGGGCTGAAACGATAGGCGACGAAGAGAATGTCATAAGAGATATCGCAAGAATTATTGAGGCGAGGGACGTGCCGCGGACATAGGGGGCGATGCGGCTGCTGTCGTGGAACGTACGTGGATTGGGCGTGGCTGCGAAAAGGAGAGCAGTACGCAATCTTATACGGCAGCATAATGGTTAGTGTGTCATCTTATTGGAATCGAAATTGGAATTAGTTTCAGAATTTCTAGTGAAGAAAATATGGGTTTCGGACAAATGTAATTTTGCTTATTCACCTTCGATAGGGAGATCATGGGGTATTATTATTTGTTGGGATGAGGATAGATTTACGGTGTCGAGGACATTGGCTGAGGAGCGTTTTGTATGTATTGAGGGTTGTTGGTTGAGCGACAATTGGATGTGTGGATTAGTGGGGATATATACACCTTGTGATGTTGAACAACAACGTCTATTATGGGAACGTTTACTAGTAGTGATAGGTAATAGTGAGATACCGTGGTGTTTGATAGGTGATTTTAATATGGTTACATGCGTAGAGGAAAGACGAGGCTATGTGATGATGAATAGGGGAATCGATACGTTTGTCGAGTTTGTGCAAAACAGTGGATTGGTTGATTTGGAGTTGAGGGGACATTCCTTTACTTGGTTTGGGGCCGATAATAGGTGTAGCCGTTTAGACCGTTGTTTGGTGTCGCCAAGTTGGGTAGATCGATATGCGAATCTGAGTTTATCCGCGTTGCCGCGCGGGGTGTCGGACCATACACCATTGTTGTTAGTAAGTGATGTACTGGATTGGGGTCCACGACCGTTTCGATTTGTAAATGCATGGGTTGGTGAGCGTAAATTTGTAATGGATATTCAAGAAGAGTGGATGCGCATCTCAAATATGCAAGAGCACAGTGACATTTGCAGCAAGTTAAAAGGATGAAAAGATTCTTGCGTGGCTGGAATAAGGAGACTTTTGGGAATATTGAGCAGCAAATCGACGAGGCGACAAAAGAATTGGATAAAATTGATGGTATGGTGAGTGTGGGTACTGTTTCGAACACGCAATTGGCCCATAAACGGGCGACTCAATGCATATTATGGACGTTAACGCGGTTGAGGGAATCCGTATGGAAGCAGAAGTCAAGAGTTAAATGGTTGCGGGAGGGGGACGGTAATACGACTTTTTTTCATAGAGCGGCGAAGCTGCGAGCCATGCGTAATACATTTGCCGGTTTGCTGGTGGATGGGGTATGGGAAACCAATCCCATTCGATTAAGATAGGTGGTATGTTCGGAATTCAAAAACCATTTTTCATTACCTAAGACCAAGGGGAAACTGACGATGGGATTGAAATTTAAGGGTCTATCCGAGGGTATGGGCATGGAGCTGGAGAAACCATTTGAGGTGGAGGAGGTACGGGCTGCTTTATGGGGTAGTGAAGGTTCGAAGGCACCAGGTCCCGATGGATATACATTCGAATTCTATAAGAAGGGTTGGGAATTCTTGAAGGGGGATGTCATGCAGGTGCTGACCCGATTTCATGCGACAAATGTGTTGCCGAAGGGGTGTAATTCGGCATTTGTGGTGTTAATACCAAAGGTGGAACAACCGAGAAAGCTAGGAGATTATAGGCTGATTTGCCTATTGAATTCGATATATAAGATACTTGCGAAATGCTTGGCGAAGAGGCTGCAAAAGGTATTACAAGGGATAATCAGTGATGTTCAGTCGGCTTTTGTGTAGGGACGTCAAATTGTTGATGGAATTATGTTAGCGAATGAAGTGTTACACTCGATGCAAAAGCGATCCTGTGGTAAGGGAGGGGTGCTGCTGAAACTTGATTTTGCCAAGGCATATGATTGTGTTAAATGGGAGTGTGTCGAGACAATTCAGAGTAAAATGGGGTTCAGTGCGCGATGGCGTGAATGGATGAGAGTTTGTGTGAGCACGGCGAGATTGTCTGTATTGCTTAATGGTAGTCTGACTTCGGAATTCTCTATGCAACGGGTATTGTGACAAGGGGATCCGTTATCTCCCCTATTATTTGTCATTGTAGCCGAGTTACTGCATCAATTATTAAGTGAGGCGGAAAAGGTAGGGTTGATTAGGGGGGTACGTGTAGTGAATGAATGTCGATTATCCCACCTTCAATTTGCGGACGACACGATTATTTTTCTACAAGGTGAGGTAAGATATGCTGAAAATTTAAAAAGGGTGTTAACTTGCTTCGAGTACATTTCGGGGTTACATATTAATTACTTGAAGTCTTCTTTATATGGTGTGGGGGTGGACGATGGGGTGGTGAATGAAATGGCAGCGGTCATGGGTTGTAAAAGAGGCAAGTTGCCGATGATTTACCTCGAGCTACCACTTGGGGTGGATCCGCGTAGTTTGACGATGTGGGAACCGTTATTACAGAGATTTCGGAAGAGTCTAGCGGGATGGAAAAGGGACTCATTGTCTTTTGCAGCTCGATTGACTCTTTTAAATTCCGTGTTGTCTGCTTTGTCGATCTATTATATGGGCATGTTCTTGGTTCTGAAGGGGATAATTAGAAGAATAGATAAGATTCGGAGGTCATTCTTGTAGGGGGTTCGGTGGAAAGGCGACGCATGAGCCGGGTGAGTTGGAAGATTATTTGTCGTCCACGGAAATTTGGGGGTTTGGGGGTTGCGGACTTACATCAGCGCAATTTGGCGCTATTAGCAAAATGGCGATGGCGATTTGCGATAGAGGGGGAATCGTTATGGCGTTCAGTTTTGTTGGCGAAATATGGGGCGGATGTTTTTTATAGGAGAATGCCACTGGTGCGGCAAAGGGCGATGTCCACGGTATGGAAGCAAATTGTGACAGTGCATGAGCGTGAGGAGATACATCGATACATGGCGCATTCTAATTTTCTTTGGTTGATTGGGAGAGGGCGTAAAGTACTGTTTTGGAGGGATGCATGGTGCGCGGATGTGCCACTTTGTATGGTGTTTCCACGGTTGTTTCGCCTTGCGAAGAATTCATGGGCATTGGTGCATGAATATAGTTCGGGAGTATCGTTGATACATGAGAGGTGGGAGGAGTTTTTTGTACGGCCGTTGAGATCGTTTGAGGCGAACATGTTGAAGGAATTATGGGGGATAGTGGGAGCGATTAATTTAAATGATGCGAAGGAGGACTTGCTGATTTGGAGACATTCGAAGACGGGACAATTTTCTGTCACGAATTTATATAAATTGATGTCTTCTTTTGGTTTGGATGGGGATCGGACGGTTTCAGCGATATGGTCGGTGCGAATGCCACCGAAAATCCAGTGCTTTGTGTGGTTTATTCTATTGAATCGATTGCCGACTTTATGCTATTTGAGGGATAGGGGAATAAGGTTGGACGTGACTGATTACAGTTGCCGTTGGTGTGGTGTAGGGGAGGATACAGTGGATCACATTTTACATATTTGTCCGGTGGCATCGGAGGTTTGGTCGTGCTTTTTCGCATGGTGGCAGATCGAAGTGGTTCGACCAGCAACTGTCACTGAGCTTGTGACGGTGTTGATGGAAGGGTCATTTAGGGGGCCGTTGCGGGATAGATGGTTGTCGGGATGTGCTGCTACGTTGTGGTCACTATGGTTAGCAAGGAATGCGTTGATCTTTCAGGGTAAGAATGTCTCCGTGAATGAATTGATTTTTTTAATCAAGTTACGGGCATTTTATTGGGTGCGAGAATTTGAGCCACATGATTTAATTATTGAATCCGAATGGTGGATTTGTCCGCGGGAGGGAGTGGAGCCGACTAGGACACGAAGGCCACGCGAGGGTTATGTTTGGTCACCTCCGAGGGCTGGTTGTGTGAAGTTTAATGTCGATGGTTCGGTAAGAGGGAAACCGGGCCCGGCGGGATGTGGAGGAGTGTTACGTGACGAGGGGGGAGGGTGTTGGCGTTGTTCTCGGGTCTGTTGGGTGTGATGGATTCCAATGAGGCTGAGTTGTATGCCATTTTATTTGCAGTGGAGTCTTTTCGGGAATCCCATTTGCGTGCGTTACCTTGTATTATTGAATCTGATTCGCTGGTTGCGACATCGTGGGTAGGTCGAGGGGAGACGCGGCCATGGCGACTCTATGACATGTTTTGCCGTATCGACGACGCTTGCTTGGGGATGAATGTTGTGTTTAGTCATGTGGTGAGGGAGGTGAATGGTGTGGCTGACATTTTAGCTAAGGGTGGGGTGGAACGTAAGGTTTGGTTGCGGATGGGGGTGTAAGGAGGGCGGGGGTTGGAGATGTGTGTGCTGGATGACGGGTGCGGGAGGGGAGATGGCCAAATGAGGGGCTGAGTGGGAAGGGGTTTCACGGGTATGGGGTGCTGTATGGGGCTGAGGGGTGCGAGGATTGGGCAACATTGTGCTGTAGTGAGGCAGTGGCCTTACTGGGGAGGGGGTGTTTCCAGGGGTCCGCAGGTCGACTGGAAAATGTAGGGGCACAAGGCGTCACATATCGGGTTATGTGTTGTATCGAATATCTGTCCCGGGTACTCTTTTCCTCCAACTAGGCTTAGAGAGGTTTTTAATGAGGCCCAGTGCAGATATGTTGTATGATTTTTTTTCGTTTAATAAAAATCATACGTTTGAGCAAAAAAAAATTTCTTTTTCCTCAATAAAATAATATATTGTGTCCCACATTCAGCTGATTAAATCATCTGAACCATTCTCTTTCTTCTTCTTTCTCCAAATTCCATTTTCAGCAAAAAGTCCATTTCTTTGCACTAATGTTTGCAGTTTCAAACAATCTCTCGAGCTCCGAAACGCTTTATGTCTTAGACTCGGCATACAAGCCCCTTTGTTTATGCAATTCTTTAAACTTCTGTGCCTCTTGCGTTAAAATTTATATATCCTGCTCCAACTCTTGCATCCTTTTTCTTGAGTTTTCAATCTCAATGTTGAGACCATCAAATGCTTCCTTCACTTCAGTGAGTTATGTCTGTAGAATTTAAAAAAGTGAATTCTAGTGAATAACAAAGAATGCAAGATATTCAAGGAACTCTAAATTCAAAAGATATGCATTTTCAAGGTCTCCAATTTCAGCACAATACAATTGGGTAAAAAACTTACTTTCTTCCCAACCCCTCGCCAAGCCATTCATGCATTTGTCAAGTTCTGCAATAGGAAAAAAATGAAGATTAAACATAATAAAAGAATCTATACTGCAATGTTAAATTCAAATCCAAAACCGCAAACCTTAACATCCTATTCAAATTGCATGTTTCTTTTTAGGTAAAGTACACAGACGGTTACAGAACTTTGGTAAAAAATAAAATGATAACTAAACTTTCAAAAATCACAAAATGACAATTAAACTTTATGTTTTATAACAAAATGGTAACTAGACGTTTAAACTCGTTAAGTGTCTGTTATAAAATTTGGTATAATAACACATTTAGTCCTTTATATTTATACATTCATCAATTTAGTCCTTCGAAACAATTCACTAAATTTAGCCACCGTTATTTACGCATTCTTTCAATTTGGTTCTTATTTTAACTTCCAAATAATTATCCACTTTTTCTTGTTTCCAACCACAATATCATTGCCAGCTATATTGATAAGTGATAAGTTCATCTCCTTTAATCAATTTTTGTTGAGTTGATCGAACAATTGCAAATGGCCAAGAGGGGGTGAATTGGCAATTAAAATTTTGGTGGGAAAAATGAGTGAAAAATAAAATTGACACAAGTAGTTATAGTGGTTCAAGTTCTCCAAATGAACTCTACATCCACTACCTTAGTTCCCACTAAGGATTTTCAACAAATTCACTACTTGAATTCTTCCCCTTTCCTTGGATGAGGAGGTAACCTTACAATTTCGATTAAGCTTTCTACCCAAAGCTTAATCCACTCAAATACAAAGACAAGTTGTGGTAAACTCAAATGATTTCTCTCAAAGGATAATTTGTCTACCCAATTAAAATTTCAATAACCCCAAACTCACAATACAATTTGACAATTGAGAGACACTAGAGTTGGGTACAAGAATTTGACTTTGAATAGCTCAAGGGTTTGGATTTTTGCTTTGACGATGCTTGTGTGTTGAATAGTTGTTGCTGTCCTTCAAAGGGCTTCATTTTATACCTCCTCTATTAATTCTAGCCGTTTGGGTGGTTTGGAACATGAATAGAGTCGTTGGAACCCTCTCTTACCACCATAAATGCACTTATGCAGCTATCCGTATCGGTACACGGGGAGCTGTATCGATACCTGTCTCAGAAAAGAAATAGTCGTTGTGTGCAATAAATAAGGGGTATCGATACGCACGTAAGCGTATCGGTACGGGGTATCGAAACGAGAGTTTACCATATCGATACCTTTTTCTCAACTTAGCTCACTGGAAGTTTCCGTTTCGATACGGGTCAACGACCAATTTAAAATTTGGTTACCAACCATCTGACACCAACGGTCAAAATATTTAAACCGACTTGAATTTAAAATTCATTAAGTCTGTATCGATACGGATGAAGTCGTATCGGTACGCCATTCAAACTCTTTAGACTTTTACGAAGGGGCGTATCGATACAGGTAAAGAGTGTATCGATACGTGTTCCTCCAGTAGCCAACTTTGTTAAAAAGGTATCGATACGGATGGAAGCGTATCGATACACCTGGACGTTTTTCAATAGTTTGGCTTTGGAACACTTAGAAAATATTTTGAGTTTGAGTTTTTCAAATTAGTTTTAAAGAGTTGGTGATTTAAAACTTATTAAGGGACTTATAAAACAATTTTAAGTTTTTCAAATTTATCCTTAAAGATTTAATTATATCAAAATCAAACATAGGTTTTACAATTTTCACCATTAATTTTTGATGATTTTTTTCTTAAGATATATTGAATACACTTTGAGCGTGTTGCAAAGAAGCAAAAGGTTCATTTGAGTGTGTTGCAAAGAAGAAAAAGGTGTCTTATTCTAAAACGCATGAAGTTACAGACCTGATTGGGCATGAAATATAGAAGGCAGTCGAGATGGTGTAGTCAAGCACCCTTGGATATAAATCCGAACTAGGTGAACTCAAGAAAAAGTTATTTTATTTTCTTTAAAATCTCTACTGCATCCTTCTTGGTCTCCTTTCCATGTCATGAAGTTGACTTCTATTTAAACATATATTTCCATGGTGATAAGTATTTCATAGTATTAACAGGTCCCAAACTAACACAAATGTGTTTTTCTTCATAGTATTTACTTGTTCTTAGTCATGAGTGGCCATTCAAGTATGTTCTTTGAATTTTTCCCTTCTCTTATTTTCCAACTTTTAAGGATAGATGTATATATTTTTGAGATGGGTTTTGCTTCTTTGCTGGAAAAACACACATATAACTTCTTAAAGTTAACATTTTCCCCATAAAGTTAACATTCTTTCTTTATTTTCTAGTTATGTATAGGTACTACTTATTGCATGTGTAAAGATGTTGTAACCCCTAAACCCGGCCTAGGAGAAAAGACCGAATTTAGGAAGTTACGTTTGAAAACTTTTCCCTAAAAAAATCCAATTTTGAAAATTATACTTTAATTAAAATAAAATAACATAAATTTAATAATAAATATATATATCATAATAAATATTCAAATATCTATATAAAATATATGAATTAAGATAATAGTAAATGAATGTTAAAAATAATCCCAAAACATAAATAGTCCAAAATTACATCAATGTGCCAAAATAATAAATAGAAATCTGATTAAACTAAAATAGTTTCGTACTGAATAATAAAATAACCGAATAAAATTGAGATCCTCCAAGTATCACGTCGCCTAAAGCCCAAATATATCTGTAAGACGAAACTATGAGGGAGTAAGCTAAAGAGCTTAGTGTGTCTCTAAATTGCAAAAAAATCATAGTCGTAAAAATATAGTAATATTTTTTAAAAAATTCTTTAAAGCACAACACATAAATCACAAGCACAATGCAGTGCACCCAACTACAACCGCCAAGAGAAAAGTTCCCCATAACTCCTCACTTCAACCGCCAATCCGAAGTGGAATTCAGCCCGAAGGGTGAAACCACTGAACTTCCCCGAACAAATCCCAACCCATGCTCATACAATGATATGATGATTAGAAATCAAGTTTCATAAACAAAGTTCCATAAATCCGATATTCCGTAAACATACTTCATAAATCATAGTCCATAAGTCCATAAATCATAGTTCATAAATCGTAGTCCATAAATCACGATCGTAAATCATAGTAAAAACATATTCTGAAAACGTATGCATGTGATGTCAACCATAAAAATCATAATACATATAAGTAATCACATAAAGAGTAAAACACCAACACATAAAAAAATAACATATAATTTAATTATAGCACCAGAAGAAAACACACCTAAACGAACTTAAAATCAATTAAACTATCATACTTTATATGCGATTCGATTCAATGCGACACTGAATACAACATGATCAAATCCTTTCTTAGACGTGGGTAGCATGGAAATCAAACTTGTAAAGGGTCCCACAACATTGTTTTTGGGAAATAAACATATGGTTTGCTAGGTGAAAATATTAAATAAAAAGGAAGATATAAAAGGTGATTTTGCATGATTTTAAATAGGTAGCAGGGATTAAATCATGATTTTGGAGAAGAAAAAAACACGATGTAGGGTTCAGGGGATCTCGATTGGAATAGCGAAGATAATGGAATTTTAGGGTCTGTGAAGATGACGACTTATATAGGGTTCATGGAGAGTTCGGTTCTTAAATATATATAGTAGAATAATAGTTAATTAAAAATAACTAAATTCTAAAACAAGTAAAAGTAAAAGAAACGACTGTAGTAGAGATCTTATAGTATTAGAATTCAAATTCTAAAACAATGGGTTATCTATAGAGTCAGTCCTTAAACTTTCAAGAAATTTCAAATTGACTTCCAAGTTTGATAAAAATTCTTATTTAGTCCTTCATAAAAAAAATTAGGGTTCTTGAGTTAAAAATTCCCAGATAATTAGGGTTTTGAATTTTGAGATTTTAAAATTAGGAATTTTTTTCAAATCTAGGGTTTATAATTTGGGCGTAATTTTTGGGGTGTTACAACTCTCTTACCCTTAAAAGAAATTTTGTCCTCAAAATTTTCACACTAACGACATACTTCAAAAAAAGGTTTTGATAACAAATTTAAAAAGACATTTTAGATGATGGTGCAAATGACAAAAAAAAGGCTTTCAGATAGACTTTGATCTCAATTTCATAAGAACGAGTATAATCATAATCAATCGCTAATCTAGAGATCCTACGATGTGACATAGTAATCTATCTACAAAAGGGACAATTCTAGAATTAGAGTTGGTACTTGGAGTTTCTATTCAAAACACTTCTTTAATTCTTAAAATAATAAATTTATCAGAAAATCTCATTTTGCCCCAAAACATTTAATATGCATGCAAAAATCATTTTTGGCTTAAAATTTTATGTGAGCCTCACAGTCCGAGGGTTAAACTTAGCTCTGATACCACTAAATGTAACCCCCTAAACCCGGCCTAGGAGAAAAGACCGAATTTAGGAAGTTACGTTTGAAAACTTTTCCCTAAAAAAATCCAATTTTAAAATACTTTAATTAAAATAAAATAACATAAATTTAATAATAAATATATATATCATAATAAATATTCAAATATATATATAAAATCTCTGAATTAAAATAATAGTAAATGAATGTTAAAAATAATCCCAAAACATAAATAGTCCAAAATTACATCCATGTGCCAAAATAATAAATAGAAATCTGATTAAACTAAAATAGTTTCGTACTGAATAATAAAATAACCGAATAAAATTGCGATCCTCCAAGTATCACGTCGCCTAAAGCCCAAATATATCTGTAAGACGAAACTAGGGGGAGTAAGCGAAAGAGCTTAGTGTGTCTCTAAAATGCAAGAAAATCATAGTCGTAAAAACATAGTAATATTTTTTAAAAAATTCTTTAAAGCACAACACATAAATCACAAGCGCAATGCAGTGCACCCAACTACAACCGCCAAGAGAAAAGTTCCCCAAAACTCCTCACTACAACCGCCAATCCGAAGTGGAATTCAGCCCGAAGGGTGAAACCACTGAACTTCCCCGAACAAATCCCAACCCATGCTCATACAATGATATGATGATTAGAAATCAAGTTTCATAAACAAAGTTCCATAAATCCGATATTCCGTAAACATACTTCATAAATCATAGTCCATAAGTCCATAAATCATAGTTCATAAATCGTAGTCCATAAATCACGATCGTAAATCATAGTAAAAACATATTCTGAAAACGTATGCATGTGATGTCAACCATAAAAATCATAATACATATAAGTAATCACATAAAGGGTAAAACACCAACACATAGAAAAATAACATATAATTTAGTTATAGCACCAGAAGAAAACACACCTGAACGAACTTGAAATCAATTAAACTATCATACGATACTTTATATGCGATTCGATTCAATGCGACACTGAATACAACATGATCAAATCCTTGCTATGACGTGGGTAGCATTGAAATCAAACTTGTAGAGTGTCCCACAACATTGTTTTTGGGAAATAAACAGATGGTTTGCTAGGTGAAAATATTAAATAAAAAGGAAGATATAAAAGGTGATTTTGCATGATTTTAAATAGGTAGCAGGGATAAAATCATAATTTTGGAGAAGGGAAAAAACACGATGCAGGGTTCAGGGGATCTCGATTGGAATAGCGAAGATAATGGAATTTTAGGGTCTGTGAAGATGACGACTTATATAGGGTTCATGGAGAGTTCGGTTCTTAAATATATATAGTAGAATAATAGTTAATTAAAAATAACTAAATTCTAAAACAAGTAAAAGTAAAAGAAACGACTGTAGTAGAGATCTTATAGTATTAGAATTCAAATTCTAAAACAATAGGTTATCTATAGAGTCAGTCCTTAAAGTTTCAAGAAATTTCATATTGACTTCCAAATTTGATAAAAATTCTTATTTAGTCCTTTATAAAAAAATTAGGGTTCTTGAGTTAAAAATTCCCAGATAATTAGGGTTTTGAGATTTTAAAATTAGGAATTTTTTTTTTCAAATCTAGGGTTTATAATTTGGGCGTAATTTTTGGGGTGTTACAACTCTCTTACCCTTAAAAGAAATTTTGTCCTCAAAATTTTCAGACTACGACATACTTCAAAAAAAGGTTTTGATACCAAATTTAAAAAGACATTTTAGATCAGGTTACAAATGACAAAAAAAAGGCTTTCAGATAGACTTTGATCTCAATTTCATAAGAACGAGTATGATCATAATCAATCGCTAATCTAGAGATCCTACGATGTGACATAGTAATCTATCTACAAAAGGGGCAATCCTAGAATTAGAGTTGGTACTTGGAGTTTCTATTCAAAACACTTCTTTAATTCTTTAAAATAATAAATTTATCAGAAAATCTCATTTTGCCCCAAAACATTTAATATGCATGCAAAAATCATTTTTGGCTTAAATTTTATGTGAGCCTCACAGTCCGAGGGTTGAACTTAGCTCTGATACCACTAAATGTAACCCCCTAAACCCGGCCTAAGAGAAAAGACCGAATTTAGGAAGTTACGTTTGAAAACTTTTCTCTAAAAAAATCCAATTTTAAAAATTATACTTTAATTAAAATAAAATAACATAAATTTAATAATAAATATATATATCATAATAAATATTCAAATATCTATATAAAATCTCTGAATTAAAATAATAGTAAATGAATGTTAAAAATAATCTCAAAACATAAATAGTCCAAAATTACATCCATGTGCCAAAATAATAAATAGAAATCTGATTAAACTAAAATAGTTTTGTACTAAATAATAAAATAACCGAATAAAATTGAGATCCTCCAAGTATCACGTCGCCTAAAGCCCAAATATATATGTAAGACGAAACTAGGGGGAGTAAGCTAAAGAGCTTGGTGTGTCTCTAAAGTGCAAGAAAATCATAGTCGTAAAAACATAGTAATATTTTTTAAAAAATTCTTTAAAGCACAACACATAAATCACAAGCGCAATGCAGTGCACCCAACTACAACCGCCAAGAGAAAAGTTCCCCAGAACTCCTCACTACAACCGCCAATCCGAAGTGGAATTCAGCCCGAAGGGTGAAACCACTGAACTTCCCCAAACAAATCCCAACCCATGCTCATACAATGATATGATGATTAGAAATCAAGTTTCATAAACAAAGTTCCATAAATCCGATATTCCGTAAACATACTTCATAAATCATAGTCCATAAGTCCATAAATCATAGTTCATAAATCGTAGTCCATAAATCACGATCGTAAATCATAGTAAAAACATATTCTGAAAACGTATGCATGTGATGTCAACCATAAAAATCATAATACATATAAGTAATTACATAAAGGGTAAAACACCAACACATAGAAAAATAACATATAATTTAATTATAACACCAGAAGAAAACACACCTGAACGAACTTGAAATCAATTAAACTATCATACGATACTTTATATGCGATTTAATTCAATGCGACACTGAATACAACATGATCAAATCCTTGCTTAGACGTGGGTAGCATGGAAATCAAACTTGTAGAGGGTCCCACAACATTGTTTTTGGGAAATAAACAAATGGTTTGCTAGGTGAAAATATTAAATAAAAAGGAAGATATAAAAGGTGATTTTGCATGATTTTAAATAGGTAGCAGGGATTAAATCATGATTTTGGAGAAGGGAAAAAACACGATGCAGGGTTCAGGGGATCTCGATTGGAATAGCGAAGATAATGGAATTTTAGGGTTTGTGAAGATGACGACTTATATAGGGTTCATGGAGAGTTCGGTTCTTAAATATATATATAGTAGAATAATAGTTAATTAAAAATAACTAAATTCTAAAACAAGTAAAAGTAAAAGAAACGACTGTAGTAGAGATCTTATAGTATTAGAATTCAAATTCTAAAACAATAGGTTATCTATAGAGTCAGTCCTTAAACTTTCAAGAAATTTCATATTGACTTCCAAGTTTGATAAAAATTCTTATTTAGTCATTCATAAAAAAATTAGGGTTCTTGAGTTAAAAATTCCGAGATAATTAGGGTTTTGAATTTTGAGATTTTAAAATTAGGAATTTTTTTTTTCAAATCTAGGGTTTATAATTTGGGCGTAATTTTTGGGTGTTACAGATGGAGTTGATGATCAACAACTTCAAAAGACACTGGACTATGCTTGTGGAGCCGGAGCTGATTGTTCTACTATTCTCCCGAAAGGTGGTTGCTATAACCCCAACACTGTGAAAGATCACTGCAGCTACGCTGTCAACATCTATTTCCAAAGGAAAGGCCAAGCTCAAAGAAGTTGTGGTTTCTCAGGCACTGCTACTGTTAGGGCCAATCCTCCTCCAAGTAAAGTCCCTTTAAAGTTTAAACCCTTTTTTCTTCCTTCCATTTCTGGGTTTTCCCTAACCTTCTTTTCTATGTGATTTGCAAAAGTTGTTTCAACTTGCAGCTTTCCGTCAAGGTTTGCATATGTTTAATCTTTCTTGTAGAAAAAAAGCATACTTGTTTATGCAAATGAGCTGCCATGATGTTTAAATTTTTGAAGTTTTTGTTTTCTTTTCCTTGTCAAATTCCCTCATGTGCATACCATGGGATACTTTTAACATTTTTATATTAGGTTTTGGTTTTTGCAGTGGCATGGGCACAACCACAACCACATGCACCACACCAACCGGGACAACTGTCGGCTCAACCACAAGGACGACTCCAACCACTGTGTTTGGTGGTGCAGGGACATCACTAAGGCCGACGAGCATCAATGATCCATGCAATGATGTGGGCCTCTTCACTAACAACTACTTGTCCTTCACTTTTGTTGCTATGGCAACCCTTTGGATTTTAGGGTTACCTTGGCTCTGAACTTATCGCTTATCAATATAGCCGACAATGATATTGTGGCTGGAAACAAGAAAAATTGGCTACTTATTTGGAAGTTAAAATAAGGACTAAATTGAAAGAATGTGTAAATAACGAGGGCTAAATTTGATGAATTATTTTGAATTAGGACTAAATTGATTGATTGTATAAATATAAAGAACTAAATGTGTTATTATACCAAATTTTATAACGGACACTTAACAGGATTAAACGTCTAGTTACCATTTTGTTATAAAACATAAAGTTTAATTGCTATTTTGTGATTTTTGAAAGTTAAGTTAACATTTTTTTACCAAAGTTTAGTGACCGTATGTGTACTTTATTTTTATTCACAAATAGAAAAAAATACCAATATGATAAATTAAATAAATTCAAGTATAAAATAAATCAAATGCAACAAACAAACCCAACATTAAAAAGCATATAAAAAACTCATGAGTAATAGAGAAGATGCATAGGCGAAAAACTGACAAAACCTCTACATTTAAACCCCGAAAAAGAAAGTACAAAAAATTATTATAACTCACTGAATGGTTTGCGGTTTTGGATTTGACATGGCAGTATAGTTTTTTATGTTGGTTTTTATTTGTCAGACGAAAAGTGTGCCCTAAAGTAGAGATTCAGAAAATTAAGAAAAATAAAAAAAGAATAAAAAAAATAATAAACACGACACTCAACAACCAACAACACTAAAATCAGTGTGGCCGTAGTCCCAGCAAAAAGAAAGGAAAGGAACTCCGCGGCACTAGTAAAATTAGGTTTTCAAAAGCAAAATTAAATTTTCATTCTATTTAAACATTAAGTTTGGTTTATCCATTACGAGGTAACTTGTTAATAATATTTTGAAGTTGGAGAATTCGTTTATTTTGTTTTGACGGAGAACAAACCAAGAAGTGTAATTTATGGGTGAAATCAAGTGAAGTGAACATACTCCACCTAGTAGGTAAACTTTCCGAAGTTCCCCATCCATCCAAACATATCCTGGAATCCTGGCAGATGGTGGGTCTGTCCAAACATTGGGATACACACAGGGACAAGGGAAGGTCTTCAATAATTGGGATAAGTTATAGCAATAGAATTAGATAGTCCTTTTCAGGATTTATCGGTTTAGGCAGACAAGGCCTTGTCATTTTCTGATTCAATGGCCCTTGTCACTCACCACACATTTTCTCACGGATCTTCCCCTCTATATAACTCCATTAAAAAAAAAAGAAGCAAATATAGCAAGCTTGAGTATTATAAAACCCAAGTTTGCCTGCTATTGCATGTCAAGTTTGTGGTCGAATATGGCAGCCGTGTGTCCAAAACCATCAGGGATCTGTAAGCTTCGACTATGGCAGAGATGCTCAAGGCTTGTCAAGGAGAAGAGAACACGATTTTACATTATATGGAGATGTACGGTGCTGCTTCTACGTTGGGAGGAGTAAAGTTCTGACCTCAATCTACCCTTCTTTTTTGGAATCAACTGGCATTATATGCCTAAATGGTGGCTTCCTTTGGTACAACGTATACAAATTTGTATAAAATGTGGTAATTGTAAAATGTGATGTGTTTGCCTTTAAATTTTAGCCTCAAAAGTTGCTTTCCAGTTTTTTATCTGCCTCAACTGATTGATTGCATTACTAAATCGTTTGCAAATAATTCAGTCATCTTATACGAGATCCATATGAGAACGTACAGTGACAAATCATATTTGCTTGCTAGACTCCTAAGAATCAATAAAGAAAAATAATTTATGTCATATGATAACCACAATTTTAATGATCGTACAAAACAAACACCACTAATTTACGTAGAAAACTCTTTCAGAAAAATTAAGGTAAAGGAGGAAAAAAATCAGTATAATGTCGAAAGAATTCAGAGGCTGAACTCATATTTGCGAATCTATTCGTTCCAACTGAAAACCCCAAATTACATTACATATAATTAAATCACTTGATTACAAAGAAAATTTGCGTACCAAGAAAATATACTAGATTGCTACGAAGATAAAGTTCAACAAGTTCAGAATTCAAAATCATTTGCAGGACTTCATTTTCCTTTTTCTTTATACAGCAAACACTTTTTTCTCATCCTTAAGTTTTAAGGCCAATTGGTTCTAGCAATTACAAGTAGCTATACATACTTTAATATCTTAACAATTCAGTCATTAAATTTATTTATCAGTATATTTATGTCTCGTGCTTATAAAATTTTAAATCAATCAATATTTCTATCACATCATCCAAAATATTTTGTAAACTATTTCAATTTGAGACTTTCTCCCATGCATGGATTTGAAGCATCAATTAGTGTTGGGGTAAACGATGGGTATTCTTAGAATGTTGGAGGTGAATTATCTTTTCCAGGTACTATAGCTGGCACGGGAAATGTAATGTTGAAAACAAACTTCATAAATTTTCAATGTTTTTCATGATTGTCCATCAACTTAACGATCATATCTTAAAAGTTTAGACAAACTAAAAAATTAGTCGGAGATATATATATATATATTTTAATCAAAAATGGAATTTCATTCAACACAAATCAAAATATAATAACCAAAGGTAAAAAGAGGCTCAAAACAAATGGGCAACAAAGAGATTCGAGAAATATAAAAAGAAACCAACCATCAAGGAGGTCAAAACGACAGTGGACGGAGAATCAATGACAGGTTGCACGATGTTTCAAAGGCTGGAGGGCGGTGTCATACGTCTGGATGGATATTGTCACGGTCCTATCGCGTGATAGGCGAGACCGTGGCGAGATGCTTGATGGTTGTGTTTAATGCGTGATGCGAGATAGCAATAAGGGTGTAGTATGTGCCGTACAACCGTCCAGTCCTCGGATGGGCGTGCTGGTTAGACACCACACTGGTCGGGAGCTGTCCCCGCTTCTCTGTGGAGCCCATGGGAGGGCGAAACCAATAAGCATCGGAGTGGAAAAGGCTGAACCTTCGGGCGTGTGGGAGCCCTGAGGTGCCGCACGGAGGAGATGTCCCTGCGCCAAGACTCTGACCCCGTGATAGATGGTATCAGAGCAGGACTATGTGCTAGCTGTGAGCTTACCAAGCGCTCTTTGTGCTGCGGAGCGAGTCAAGTGGACGAGCATGTGCCTCGCACCCTAATGAGAGGGGGTGTTCGCGAGTGGGTCCTCTATAAAGAGATTGAGACGAGGTCGGGTAGGCAGGAAGCCGCATCGAAAGTTCGCCAAGCACTCATAGCCGCATGTGTCGGAGCCTCAGTGAAGAGGGCGAGCAGGCAGAGAATTGCACACAAGATCTGGGCTAATTCCTCATAGAAGAGGGAAAGAGTTTTCTCCCCATGCACGAGGGCGTGCATGAATTGAGTGGGGGAGATTGTCACGGTCCTATCGCGTGATAGGCGAGACCGTGACGAGATACTTGCTGGTTTTGCTTAATGCGGGATGCGAGATAGCAATAAGGGTGTAGTACGTGTCGTACAACCGTCCAGTCCTCGGATGGGCGTCCTGGTTAGGCACCACACTGGTCGGGAGCTGTCCCCGCTTCCCTGAGGAGCCCATGGGAGGGCGAAACCAGTAAGCATCAGAGTGGAAAAGGTTGAACCTTCGGGCATGTGGGAGCCTTGAGGTGCCGCACGGGGGGATGTTCCTGCGCCAAGACTCTGACCCCGTGACAATATCGTCTGCCCCTTTTCGGTATCCCTACTTATGCCCCATACTCAAAGTTAGGTTTAGGGTTTAGGGTTTATGTTTAGGGTTTAAGGTGTATTTTTAGGGTATAAGGTGTAGGGTCTAGGATTTAGAATTTAGAATTTAGTGTTAGGGCTTGAAATTTAATTTTTTATTATTTTTTTAGTGTTGGGGCATATATAGGGACACCGAAAAGGGCACATGATTTTTACACATGGACCGACAAAGAATCATTAAATGTGGGACTTGACGACAATTACCGAGGGAACTATCATAATTTTCAAGGTCCGGGATGACGAAGACAACGTAGATATGGTCACAATATCCATCAGAGACAGAACTCTTCTCGTCGGAGAAAACACAAATAGATTTTAGATCCTTTGGGAGAGACTATGAAAGAAGAACAAAGCCCACAAGCTACAAACGAAACAAATGACGAAAAGGAAGCGAAGAAAATCTACGTCCTCTTTCACAATGATGAGATCTACAGAAAAGAAAGATGATGGAACAAAAATCAACGTCAAAAAGAACATGAAGGACATGAAAACAACAGATCCTACAACCCTCCACCAGATATTTCTCGACCCAAACCTCCAAAAAGGGTTGATTATCCTCCTCGTAAAAGGTGAGCCAAGCTTAGGCCATGGTCGTCGCTATCAAAAAGGGGAGCCAAGTTTAGGCAATTAATTGCACATAATTATTGGGGAGGAAATGATGTTATTAAGACCTGAAGATTCCTACATCACGAAGACCGTGAAATTATTGGTAAGAATTTATGATTTTTTGTAACTTTTAGTTTTGTTGTTTGTAAATGATAAAGTGCTAATTTAATTTAAATTTTGTGTTTGAAGACCGTGGAGGAAAAATTTCGGCCTCGCTTGATATGGAGGGATCCGCCAAGCTTATATATAAGAGGATTTCTGGAGACAACCGATTTTAGGTACGCGTCAAAGATTCATGACTTTGAAGTCAAGCAGAGTTGATTAATGGGTTGGTGGAGCGTTAGAGACTGGAGACGTATACCTTCCCCATACCGTGCGGGGCATACACAATCACCATCGAAGAAGTTGCTATACATATTGTTCCCAATTTTGGGCAGTCCAATCATTGCTCAAAATAGGTATTATCCTGAAGATTGTTGCTTCAAGTATTTAGGGAAGACACTATCGGTGCATGTTGTTGAAGGTAAACGTGTGAAGCTGACACGGCTGAAGAGTGATTTTCAAGTGGATGCAAATTCCACATCGATAAAAATTAAATGTGATGCTCGAGCCTACATATTGCTACTTATCGGTGGTATACTACTGCCGGACAAATCAAGTTCTCACGCGCGCACGCAGTACTTCCCATTCTTGCAGACGTCGTTCGGAGCAATAAAATTCAGTTCGGGATCTGCAATATTAGGTTTCCTCCACCGCGAGTTGTGCACGGCAGCAAATTAGTCAGTTGTCAACGAAAGATTTTTGAACGCCAATATTCAATGGCGATTCTAGAAAGGCGCAATATGAGTGACCGCACATGAGCCCAAAAGGTTTAATTTAACTTAAATTAAATAATTACAAAAAATTATAGATCTAATGTTCGATGATTAACAACTTACAAACAATTAATATCACAATCCAAACTTATTCTAAAGTACGAATAATTAACAACTTACAAACAAATAATATCATAATCCAAATTTATTCCAAAGACCTTTAGACTTCAATCCTAGAGCTTTTATACTTCATATGAATGTCATAGTCTTAACTTGGTTTTGTGTGATATTGCAAACACTTCACTGAAAGCGAGATACTATTTTTGAATAGTTCAATGTATTTATATTTTATTTGCTAATTCTACAAAGAGAAGGAATATATTAAGAAAATGTGAAGGGTTTAACTTTTAAATCATTGTCGGTCACACGATGGGAAAGTTGCGTTGAAAGTATTAAGGTAATAAGATTTCAAATTGTTGAGATAAAGAAAATATTATTTCAAGTAGCCCATACAGATAATGATCATAAAATACAAAGTAAAGTTAAATCTTTAGCAACAAATGAACTTGGTAGTTTTAAATTTTTGCTAGCTACAATCAATTAGTATAAAATTTTGTTTGCTGTGAACTTAGTTAGCAAAAATTTCCAGTCAAAAGACATATTGATTGTGTTGCTATTGATGAGATAAAAAAACTAATTTAATTTATCAAAAATCATAGTGATAGTGAGAGCAATGGATTTATTAAGATTTTTAAAATGTTTTAATTGCTTCCCAAATGTGACAATTGCTTATAGAACTTATTAAATATTCCTATTAATGTTGATTATGCAGAACAAAGTTTTCCAAAATTGAAGTTGTTGATGTCATACTTAAAAACAACTATGTCGCAAGAAAGATTAAATCGTCTTTCTTTGATGGCAATCGAGAGTGATCTTTTGGAAGAAGTTGATATGGAAAGCGTTGTAGATGATTTTGCTTCAAACATACAAAAAGAACGTCATTTTTAAGTCAAATGTTAGATTATTAGATGTTTATAAGTTATTTTTGTTGTTCAGAGGGTAATCTAAAAATATTTCTTGTATTAAGATCAAAAAATTGAAAAAAAAAGCTTATCTCTCACTATTATAAATCAAGGGCCCCATTTTAAAAAATTGCATAGGGCCCCTAAATTCTTTAAACCACCCCTGCCGATATTGGTGGGTGTGTGGTGCTTCTCCAATCATGGGCCTGGTATAGGCTTCCATTCTTGGCACTAATTTGCAATGCTTTTTCTGAATTCCCACTCGCTTCAAGGTAATAATATTCGCTCATATAATAATTTTAGATGTTATTAATGGAAAGCATGATGTACGTATTTGTATTGTGTAGATGGAGCCAAACATTCATAAAGAAGACGTTGCAATTAAATTGAATCATCTAAATTAGAATGAAGATTGACATGTATTGCGAAGAGCAGATAATGCAGATTTGCTTTTGATTGATATTTGCACTTTTTAATTTATTTTGATCCAATTTTTTGGTTGTGTACGTATTATTGTAGTTCTGTTGGATTCCATATGAGGATGATGATATTCACGAGGTGATTCTAAATGATGTCTATAAAGATGCCGAAAATTGGTGTTCAGTAATGTCATTTTTATATTTTGCGATTGTCGAGCTGTTTTACGACAACGAGTTCTTAGGCAGTTCGGATACCAGCAGCATGTGCCAGAGGAGCCGCTCAATATGGATAACATGGAACGGGTGGACTTACGGGGGTAATAGCGAAGCGAATTGACCAAATAATTATTCGTCATACATAGCATGGTGGCATGACATGTCACGCAGGTTGCCAGATCATTATCCCATTCAACCGAATGATTTTGATTTCTCGAATTCTAAGTACCATCAGTGGTTTGTGGCAAACAACAAACCGAACTTGATGACCTAAGTCCAACGAGAAGCTTATCTTGTTTTGTTTCAAAAATGACAAGCCCAAGGAGCATTAAGTGAGTCGTCATTAGGTGTGAGATCATATAGAGGCAGATTCAGGAGGAGATCTAAAGGTAGATATAGATTTGGAGGTGAAGGTAGACACTTAAGAAGAGAGGCTGAACCGAAACCTGAACTGGAACCCAAACCCAAATCTTTATTGCAACCTAATGTGGACGTCAAAGTTTTTGATGTCGGCTCGTATCCCCCGTCAGATGGGTCCCCGACTTGTGAGCAAGCTCTACAGAGTACACATGGGTTTAATAATGTTTAAGTCGAGTTGATAAAATTTGTTATGTTTCGTACCCAATAGTTTTGTTTCTTAATTTTAGATATTTCTCTTTTTAATAAATTTCGGATCCAATGAATGAATTCATGGTTTAATAATGATTTGAGTTTAGTTGACAAAATTTGTTATGTTTGTTTACTTTTTCACGTAAGGAATGTTGGAGTATGCCCAAAGACCAATCATATGATGATTGAATAGACATACTATTTTACTAGATTTATCAAGTAATGGCATTGCCGTTATTATCATTTGGTATGTTTCTATGCATCAAACTAACCATTGGATAATAATGTCCATACAATAATACGATTATTGTTAAATAGGATCCTTAGTCGAATATTATTACCAGTATGGACAATGATAATATATAAAGACTAATATGTGGTTTATTGATAACAAGTGTTGTCATTGACATAGAGATGTCAAAATCAACACATAAGTATTTGTTAGAGAACAACATACTGGATTGAGCCGCTATGAGCATGTTTCTTGGGTAATTATGTGACAGTCACAACATTTCTCATGATAAACATATGTATAATCCTCAGACTTGAGATCAACATGATTTCAACATAAAAATTTACGTATTTTGACATAGTCAAACGTGTGTCGTAACTGACAACATTATAAAGACTTATGATTGGATACGTGATGACCTATGTAGTGAAATATGGTTGATCAAGAAAAGATTTGTCCCTCTTACATAATGGGAGAAATATCTTTGGCCACTTGATTGAGTGAGATTAGAAAATGCATGGTCATGCTCGAATATTAGGATATGAGATATCATAAAGATTCATTTATCATAATCTACTCAAGACATCAAGAAACACTAGAAGGACAACGCAAGTGTGACTAACCCATGACTTGTGTTCATCTAAGATATAAAAGACTAAAGGATGAAATACATAAAGAAAGTTTATTCAGGAATTAGGAAATTCAAACCATGACTTCATGCAACTTAGGTAGCAATGATGTATTGCTAGATGCCACTCAATGTTTGTAAAATAAGAACAGTTCTAATTTTGCTGCTAACGTTGCATGAACCTACAAGGGTCACACCCTTCGAATGAAACAAACAAAAAATTGGAAACGATACTCCCTATTTTAGGGAGGTTGCCGAAAATCTCCTATGGGATAGGGGAAATCGACAACTCCCTTAAATGGGAATAATATTGGATAAATATTGTATTTATCAAATATTATTTAGAGTATGGAAATATTTAGAGACTTAAATATTATAGAATAAGATTCTAAAAATTTAAATATATATTTGGAATTTATATAATGTATATTTAATTCCAAGTTTATGTAGAATTAGATTCCACATAATTAAAAATATATATTTAAATATATTTAAATCCTTGTAAAGATGGAATGAGATTCTATATAATAAAAATATATATATTTGGATTAAATATAATGTATATTTAAATCCATGTTTTATGTAGAATAAGATTCTACATAATTAAATATATATATTTCATTTAATATTATTAAATATAATGTATATTTAATATAAACCAATTTCAAGTAGAATTCGATTCTATGAATTTTGGTTGAACATGGATTTAAGGAATTCAACTAGAATTAAGTCTCTGAATACTATTTAAAGGGACATGGGCTAGCAACCAAATCATCCCTATTCCTTGTTGCAAATTTCGACCTATCCCTGGGAATTCCCCTTTGGAATTTTCGACAAGTCCAGATTTCTTCTGAGAAGCTGTTCGATATTTTTTTGGTGTTTCTCTTGCCCCCTGGCAAATTCTTGGCGATTTCCTAGTTCGAATCCAAGTCCCGGTAGAACCCCTGGTAGATTTCAGACTCCCTTAGGAATCTCTGGAGGGATTTCGACTTTTCCTAGAAGGTGTTCAAACATGTCGAAATTTATCCCTAAGTGTTAGGGAGGCGGAAACTTTGTTCGTTTTGTTCGGGTGGACTCCGTAGAGGTCGTTGCGAACCTGTGACGATTCCAGTTTTACTTGACGTGGTTATTTCGACATACCGTCGGTTTTCCAGTTTCTAGAGTTTTAAAAGGTAATTCTTCTTGTTTTCACCCTGGATTCGTTCCTGTACATGGATACTGGCTGGATTACATCGGATTAATTTTTCTGCTGCGCCACGGGGCGTGCCGACGTGACCCAACGAGAAACTCTGTTGTGTGTTCCAATCGATCGAATATAACCAAGAGGGGGTGAATTGAAAATTTAAAGAATAGTAGGAATTAATTGTCGTTTATGAACGGTATTAAGTTTTCAAATTTTAAAGGTTTATATAGTATGAGTATTAAATCAAACACTTAAGTTTTCAAATTTGTACAAGTTGGTACTTCAAGTTGTATAAAAAAGTAAGATTTACAAACTATAAGGTACATATTGGTCCTTTTAGTTATATCAAAATCAAAATAAGTCTTACAAACTCTAAGATACATTTAGAACACTAAAAAAGATTGAGAGCTTATTATACATGAAAACTTAGATATAAGACCTTGAACTTTGTTGGAATTATACATTACTCCCCGAGCTTGAATACATATGATTGAATACATGTAAATAATTTGTTAAAGTATACAATAGATTAACCCACTACAACATTGTGTGATATGACTGCCCAATTGTTTGATATGTGAATGTTTGTTTATGCAAAACGGGGTTAGTCAACATGGAATATCACACACAATACCTCTTGATGTGAGCACATCGATGCCAACTATTGATGTTGATATGGAGGTTTTTCAACAGGACCTATCACTCATTCTAAGGCTAAACGATTCAGGGGAGTTCTTCCTCTTAAGTGTATTAAAGCTTCTAAATCATTTTAGAATGTTTCAGCCTTAGAAAATAAGCTTTTCAATGTGTTACATACTGATGTGTAACAATAGTACTATTTATACTTAGTACATAATTGTGTGCACAATATTTACTACATATTGTGTTTGTGATAAGTTTTCTAGCTCATAGGTGTGTTTGCATTAGTATTTCCAGCTTGTTTGAGTGTTTACAATAAGTTTGCATTGGTTTATGTATGTTTTCTTTGTTTTCACATAGATGCAATAAAGGGCAATAGCTAAAGGCATTTCTTCTAGCTCGATTGAAGCTCAAGCTATTGTATGCAGCTCAACTCAGCTCGAAACAACTCCTAGGCATTGTTTCCACCTCACTTCAGCTCATTACACTCCCAGCTAGCTCAATTCAGCTCATTTCAGCTCCATTATCTCAACTCCGGCTAACAAGTCCAGAAGCAGCTCAAAGGTGTCCTACATGTGGGAGAGTGTCCTAGAAGCATGTGAGCAGCACGTGGAACGTCCAAACATGTGCATATTGTTTGAATTCGAGATTTCCCTCTTCTTTTTGGGCGGCATCAACAAGGGAGTTATCAACAGATTTGTTTGAATTTTAAACACATTAAACATGTGTTTTATTCAAGTCAAAACATACACACGTTTGAGCAACATTAGTTGAATTCAAGGGAGGTTATTTTTCAAATTTAAAAGGTTGAAATCAAGGGGTCCAAGTCCTTCAAACAATGAACGTGTAAGGTTCGGGTTTATACACTTTATTGTATAGGTTCTTCCTTGTTCCTTGTTCTTGTTTTCATTTCAGTTTTTTTTTCAGCATCTATAACCCTTTCTTATTCACCGAAATTTCCAGCAACCAAATTCCACCATTGTCATCTTCTTCAAGCCTTCATCTTCAACCTTCCATCTTTCTTAAATTTCCCGCAACTTTACACCTTTCTTTCTTCTTCATAACAACACCATTTTCAAGCCTAGAATACACCATGAAATCTACACCCATAACCTTCTTGTCTAGCTTTACTTCTGTAAGGAAATTCTTACTTCAATCCTAGATCCAAAACAATCAAAGGAAGCCTTCTTCAATGGGTTGCCTCGTATCCGATATTTTTCTTGTGTTCTACTTGCCCCCTGGAAAATCCCTGGAGGTTCCCTTGCTCGATTGCAAGTCCCGGTTGAACTCCTGGTCGATTTTAGACTCCCTCAGGAATCCCTGGAGGGATTTCGACTTCTCCCTGGAAGGTGTTCAAACCTATCGAAATTTATCTCTAAGTGTTTGGGAGGCGGAAACTTTGTTCGTTTTGTTCGGGTGGACTCCGTAGAGTTCATTGCGAACCTGTGACGTATTCGGTTTTACTTGACATGGTTATTCCGACATATCGTCGGTTTTCCAGTTTCCGGAGTTTTAAAAGATAACTCTTCATCTTTTCACCCCGGATTCGTTCCTGTACATGGATCCTGGCTGGATTACGTCGGATTAATTTTTCCGCTGCGCCACGGGGCGTGCCGACGTGTCCCAACAGTGGTATCAAAGCCACTTGTATCATACGAATTCGGACTTAAATTCTTGGGTGATGTTTATGTATGAGATGCATGCTATTTGATTCGATTTAGATATTTATCATTTATCGTATCACACCTAATAAAGACTTATTTCGATTATCACTTAATGATTAAGAGTTAATCATAACTATGTTAGGTTGCTTCAATGTTAAATGTTAACATGTTGAGACTAATAGTTAGTCTAGAGAACAAGTAGTTGTTTGTAGTTTCATAGATTTATGAAATCTCTGAAAGGGCTTCTAATTTGATAAAGTTATCAAACTATCTTTCACGGTGAATCCATAAGAGTTATGGTTAGACCTTATGAAAAATGCATGTCTAGGATTGGCATCATCAAAGACCTGATACTTAAGTGTGCCTAGTGCGCCACCTCTCTTTCATGTTGACCTACCTGGTGCATTTGTTCGTTAACGCAAATGGTTTATGAAACCTCGTTATCCTTCTTTGGCTCATTAACTGCAACATATGGATAATCAGTTTAAAACTCCGTAAACACGTCGTTACTTTGTTCGCACGATGTTTGAAATGCATGTTAGATTGTACGGTGTTTGTTTTACATGGTTATAGCCCATAGCCTTTATAGTTTTGGTTTTTATAAATACGGCATGCGTGTCGTGCCTTTCTCTATCTTCTATTGTACTTCTCTTCTCATCTCACTCCCTCGCACGTAACGCGAGTTTCTGAAAATTTTAAATACTCATGGAGATAAAGCAAGGACCAACATAGCAACATGGTGGGCCTTCCTTGGTGGACCAGGTGTTTCAGAAGCAGATTCTATCTTTAGAAGAATGGTCCTCCCATTGGCTTGGGATGGGTCGCCTTAGGTTAAGAAGGGCTATAATCATTACATATTTATTTACCGCTTATATTTACCTTGTATGTGATGCAATGGATGTTTTATAAACATGATTAAACATAGTTCTATTGATAGGATCAATGTTAAAATGATGAGATAATTAAGTAAATCCCTCACGATAATTCTAAGTCTATTTTAACCATCCAATATTTACCCTCGTTAAAGCTTCGATCGATATAATGCGAACTTTGCCAAAGCAATATCACATTTATCTATCTTAGTTAAACGCGAAGAACAAGCTAGTGATATTCGCCGGTTGAGATATTGGTATTGACTTAGCTGAGTTGTTCTAATAGGATTAGAAAACCTAATGGTCAAAAGTTTTGGATAATCATAAGATGATTTGAAGAACAAGAGTTGTTCGCCAAAAGATGAGGAATTACATGAGATGTAATTAGTAAGGTGTTACTTACCTAAATAACCATTTCCTAAAAGACTGGCCAAAGCTGATTTAGGAATGGTGAAATACGGATCCTCACTCACTAGAAAAACTACCGAAACGTTTTTTCGAAATTAAAACTAGAGGGTTTTTAATTTTGAAGAAAATAGTGGGAGTAAATTTATAGTAAAGACCTATCTATAAATTTTAAAATTTAGTAAAACTTATGTAGCATATTTTCTTTGTTGTAGAATTAATGGCAAATAATACTCTATCTCTGCGATCTATCCTTGAGAAGAATAAGCTCAATGACATAAACTTCCTTGACTGGTTCCGCAATTTGAGAATTGTTCTCAAACATGAAAAGAAGGAATATGTCATTGAAGAACCTGTTCCTGATGAACCGGTTGCCACTGCTTCCAGAGCTGGCAAAGACAAGTTTAAGAAACACATGGACGACATGATGGATGTTGGTTGTCTTATGCTTGCCTCCATGACCCCTGAGCTTCAGAAGCAACATGAGGACATGGTAGCTTATGATATGATTCAAAATCTCAAGGAGATTTATGAAGGGCAAGCTCGTCAAGAGAGGTACGAGACCACTAAAGCTATGTTTCAATGCAAGAAGAGTGAGGGATCTCCCGTAGGAGCTCACGTCATCAAAATGATGGGCTACATCCAAACGTTGGAGAAGCTCGGCTTTCCGCTGAAAGACGAATTAGCTACTGATGTCATCCTGCAATCGTTACCGGATAGTTTCAATCAGTTCGTCCTTAATTTCAATATGAATGAAATTAACAAGACGCTGCTACAGTTGCTCAGCATGCTGAGAACTGCTGAAATCAACCTGAAGAAGGTAGGACCTAAACCTGTTCTGATGGTCCGCAAGGTCAAGAAGAATGGTAAATCGGTAGCAAAGTCTAAAGGTGATGATAATACCAAAACCGATGGAAAGGAGGCATTGAAACCTAAGAAGGGAATCAAGAAGGATGGAAAATGTTTCCATTGCGGCAAGACCGGACATTGAAAGAGAAACTGCCCCACACACCTACAAGAAGTCAAGAAAGCAAAAACGAGTGAGGCATCAACCTCATAAGCTTCTAAGGAGAAGGCATCAGAATAGACATGGACCTACGAATGGAAATAAAGCAAGAGTTGCTACATCATCCATTAGGACATGTGTTTTTTGCTTAAATAGATTTGTTTTAGTTTTTAAGATTATTATTTTGTGCCTAAGTTTTAGTTATCTTGTAAGGACAAGATATTTTTAATTTTGAGATTATTTAAATAAATGTTATTCTTTTAATCTCTCATGGCACAACGAATCAAAGATCTTTAAACTAATCAAATCAATAATATTTACAAATGACTAATCTCAAACTCATAAAAAGTATTAAGGTAATTTGATGAGATCAAATTCAAGAATATTTAAAGTTTGATGAACTTTCAAAGAATATGGGATTGTCCCATAATTAAATCCAACAAGTGGAACGAAAAAGTCTTTGAAAGAGAATCAAATATGTTAGACATGTTTTGATTCATAACAAGTCATTTTCGACTTCTTTACACACTAGAAAAACAACTCTCATACTTAATCGTGTTTTCCCCCCGAAACGTCATATAAGATATGGACTACGAATTGTTCTAGAATACCTTTGAATTTTTAAGGCTACTTACATGTTAAAATGTTTACAAAGTTCGAACCTTAAAAACTCCTTTTGTTGTTTATCCTAACGAGAACAAAGCGTTTGTTTCTCAAAGGAGAGTTTATCTTGAAAGAGATTAATTCTCACAAAGGGATATTATTTCTTCAACTTTAACGAGAACAAAATATTTGTTGCTCAAACGATAGTTTATCTCGAAAGAGAATACTTATCACTAAGGGATTTCATTTTTCAACGAGAACAAAATGTTTGTTGCTCAAACGAGAGTTTCTCTCAAAAGAGATTACCTCTCACAAAAGGAAAAAATGGAATTTGGAATGTGATGAAATTTTAGACAACAAATATATGAACCAAATATTGAGAATGTTCCACAAATGATCAAGGAACATTGGAACAAAACACAATCATTGTGTTGATCCTTAAGAGAATACCATTTACTTGAGAAATATGGATTTCTCACTATCCGTACATGGAAACACTTTTTTTTTGGATCAAGTTAAAGACTAGGTCTTATTAGAAAGCAATGGTGAGCCCAAAATTTGAGAAATGGCTAAGAGCCATTAGATATGAGATGGAATCCATGTCTAAAACAAAGTATAGACTTTGGTTACCTAAAAGGGTAAAACCTAAGAGGTATGGATGAGTTTTTCAAAAAAGAAAAACCGACATGGATGATAAAACATACAAAGGATGATTCGTCGCTAAAAGTTTTCGACAAACTTCATAGTATAGACTATGATAAAGCATCTTCCTTGTAGCTATGTTTAATCCATCTTAATCTCACTTGCAAGTAGTTACATACGATGATTATGAAATCAAATAAAGGAGTGTCAAAACCACTTTCCTAAGGGAAAACTTGAAACAGATGTGTACATAACACATCCAGAAGGTTTTGTCACTCCAGTAAACACTTGGAAGGTATATAAGCTACAAAGGTCTATCCGTAGACTAAGGCAAGCTTCTCGAAGTTGGGATATTCGTTTCAGAAGATACAATCAAAAGGTTTGGTTTATCTAGAAACAAAGTGGAGTCTTGTTTTCAAAAGAGCTAGTGGGAGCATTGTTACTTTCCTAAGTATTGTATGTAGATGACATACTCATCAAAAGGAACTAAAGATCGCAATCTGTTTTGCATTAATAAAAGATACTGCGAGTTAGCAACATGAGACAATATCTAACTCTACAACATAGGCTGAATGTATTACAGTCGTCATAGCAATAAAGAAGGATGTTTGGATCTAAAGGGTTAACTTCTGAACTAAGGGTTGTTCCCATCATATTAGATGCTACATAACTCTGTTATGATGGAACCTTTGCGTAAGCAAATAAAACCCAGATCTCATCAATAAATCCAAACATATTCTAAATTACTTACATCTTGGAGATGTGAAAGTATGCAACATACGCACAAAGTTGATAACTTTGTCAACTCCCTGACAAAGCTTTTGACACAACATAAGCATGTCAATTACACTAAGCCATATCGTATTAGATTTGAGAATGATTGGCCGTAGTGCCAGTGGGAGATTGTTGGAGTATGCCCAAAGACCAATCATATGGTGATTGAATAGACATACTATTTTACTAGATTTATCAAGTAATGGCATCACCGTTATTATCATTTGGTATGTTTCTGTGCATCAAACTAACCATTGGATAATAATGTCCATACAATAATACGATTATTATTAAATAGGATCCTTAGTCGAATATTATTACGGGTATGGATAGTAGTAATATATAAAGACTAATATGTGGTTGATGACAAGCGTTGTCATTGACATAGAGATGTCAAAATCAATACATAACTATTTGTTAGAGAACAACATACTGGATTAACCCGCTATGAGCATGTTTCTTGGGTAATTATGTGACAGTCACAACATTGCTCATGATAAACATATGTATAATCCTCAGACTTGAGATCAACATGATTTCAACATAAATATTTACGTATTTTGACATAGTCAAATGTGTGTCGTAACTGACTACATTATAAAGATTGATGATTCGATACATGATGACCTATGTAGTGAAATATGGTTCATCAAGAAAGGATTTGTCTCTCCTACATAATGAGAGAAATATCTTCGGCCACTTGATTGAGTGAGATTAGAAAATGCATGGCCATGCTCGAATATTATGATATGGGATATCATAGAGATTCGTTTATCATTATCTACTCAAGACATCAAGAAACACTAGATGGACAACGCAAGTGCGACTAACCCATGACTCGTGTTCATCTAAGATATAAAGGACAAAAGGATGAAATACATAAAGGGAGTTTATTCAGGAATTAGGAAAGTCAAACCATGACTTCATGCAACTTAGGTAGCAATGATGTATTGCTAGATGCCACTCATTGTTTGTAAAATTAGAAAAGTTCTAATTTTGCTGCTAACGTTGCATGAACCTACAAGGGTCACACCCTTCGAATGAAACGAAAATTTTTTGGAAACCATACTCCCTATTTTAGGGAGGTTGTCGAAAATCCCCTATGGGATAGGGGAAATCGGCAACTCCCTTAAATGAGAATAATATTAGATAAATATTGTATTTATCAGATATTATTTAGAGTATTGAAAATATTTAGAGACTTAAATATTATAGAATAAGATTCTAGAAATTTAAATATATATTTGGAATTTATATAATGTATATTTAATTCCAAGTTTATGTAGAATTAGATTCTACATAATTAAAAATATATATTTAAATATATTTAAATCCAAGTAAAGATAGAATGAGATTCTATATAATAAAATTATATATATTTGGATTAAATATAATGTATATTTAAATCCATGTTTTATGTAGAATAAGATTCTACATAATGAAATATATATTTCATTTAATATTATTAAATATAATGTATATTTAATATAAACCAATTTCAAGTAGAATTAGATTCTATGAATTTTGGTTGAACTTGGATTTGAGGAATTCAACTAGAATTAAGTCTCTGAATACTATTTAAAGGGACAAGGGCTAGCAACCAAATTATCCCTATTCCTCCTTGCAAATTTCGACATATCCCCGGGAATTCCCCTCTAGAATTTTCGACAAGTCCCAGATTTCTTCTAAGAGGATGTTCGATATTTTTCTAGTGTTCCTCTTGCCCCCTGGCAAATCACTGAAGGTTCCCTTGCTCGATTGCAAGTCCCGGTTGAACTCCTGATCGATTTCAGACTCCCCCATGAATCCCTGAAGGGATTTCGACTTCTCCCTAGAAGGTGTTCAAACCTGTCGAAATGTATCCCCAAGTGTTAGGGAGGCAGAAACTTTGTTCGTTTTGTTCGGGTGGACTTCGTAGAGGTCGTTGCGAACCTGTGATGATTCCGGTTTTACTTGACGTGGTTATTCCGACATACCATCGGTTTTCCACTTTCCAGAGTTTTAAAAGGTAACTTTTCATCTTTCACCCCGGATTCGTTCCTGTACATGGATCCTGGCCGAATTACTTCGGATTAATTTTTCCGCTGCGCCACGGGGCGTGCGACGTGACCCAACAAAATCATCTTTGTGAGTGCAAAAACAAAAACTAAAAAAAGTCAAAGTTAAAGTCAAAAGTTATAAAGTAAAAAAAAAGTCGAAATTTGAAATTCATAAAAAAGAAAAGAAAATTGCTGAATTTAGAAAAGATGAAGAAAACCACCATTGCAATGCCTTCTACAACAAAAAACTTCATTAAATCAACCCGAAACGAAGAAGCTTTGATTGTTTCGGTGAAGGAATCGTTGTGAAAGTTTATGTGTAGTAAGTTTTCATTTTTTTTCTTTTTCTTCTTCTTGCCTTTCATTTTTCTTCGTTTCCTTTTAATTCTAAGCCTTACCTTACATCATTTTCTTCTTTTTGCATTAACCGTTGTTTGTTCTTAAGATGACACACTTAACAGGTTTGAAAAGTTGAAGTTAGTTCCTTAAAGAACTAATCACGAGAGAAGGAGTGGAAAAAGGCATAACGAGTGTGTGAGAACAATAGGGGAAAGAAAAAAAGCCATATTAATATTTTCCCGAGTGAAACACAAGCATAGAGTGGAGTGCCATATCTTTTTTTTTCTTGGAGTGAATTGTGAGACTTTTGTGAGTGTGCAAGTGAGGTTTTCTTTTTATTTTACTAACAATGACATGTACAAGTGATGTACATCATGATGGAGGACAACCGAATCTTCAAATGCAAGCCATGATTCGAGAAATGAAAAAATCGTTAAGGGAAGAACTTGAGCCAATACATACAAGAATGGACAAACTTGAAGGGTTTCAAGCCAATACACATGATGAACACAATGTTGACAATGAAGTGGACCAATCACCGAGACAGAATACCCTGAGACAACAAGGACAACATGCACAACCAGATGACAATCTAAACAATAGTAAAGTTTCCATACCCCCTTTCCAAGGATGAACATATCCTGATGCATATCTTTCATGGGAAAGCAAAGTAGAACATGTGTTCGAGTGTTATAATTATTTTGAACAAAGAAAAGTTCGGTTGGTAGCGATGAAGTTTGTGGACTATGCATTAATTTGGTGGGATCAATTAATGAGTATACGACGAAGAACATGTGAAGGGCCAATCACAACTTGGCACGAAATGAAGACCATTATGCGAAGAAGATTTGTACCGTCTCATTACCATCGAGACTTGTTCCAGAAATTATAGAATCTGAAACAAGGAAGTAAAAGTGTCGAAGATTATTTTTAAGAGATGGAGATGTCCATGATTCGTGCAAATATTGTAGAGGATCAAGAAGCAACAATGGCACGTTTTCTTGCGAGGCTTAACCAGGAGATTGCCAATGTTGTCTAGTTGCAACATTACGTCGAATTAGACGGTATGATGCATGTGGCGATCAAAATCGAACAACAGCAAAGAGAAAGTTAACTTCTCGAGGTAATAGTTCTTTAAGTAATTTTCTATCCCCCATTCGAATCCTAACAATTTTAGGAAGTCAACACCGCTTCAAATTAAAGAGAAGGAAGAATCGAGCAAGCCAAAGCCACCGATTGTAGACTTTGGTAAAGGAAAGCAAGTAGTGAGTCAAGAACGCACAAGGGACATTCAATGCTTCAAATGCCTTGGAAGAGGACATGTTGCAAGTCACTATCCAGACCAGAGAATGATGATAACTCTAGAAAACGACAAGATCAATTATGATCATGAAGAAGACGAGCAAGAACTTCCTAAATAACAAGAAGAAGAGGATGAGATCGAATTGGTAGCAAACAGTGAAATTCTTGTTGTCAAACGAAGTCTAAATGCACAACCAACACAAGACGAACATCAACGTGAAAACATCTTTCATACGAGATGCTATGCCAACGATAAGGTATATATTGTGATTATTGATGGAGGTAGTTGTACTAACGTTGCTAGTACTCTTATTGTTGATAAGTTAGGTCTAAAGACGACAAAGCACCCCAATCCTTACAAGTTACAGTGGCTGAATGATAGTGGTGAATTGAAAGTCACTAAACAAGTTGTTGTACCATTTTCCATTGGAAAATACAAGGATGGGGTCCTTTGTGATATTGTTTCGATGGATGCGAGCCATTTGTTACTTGGACGTCTGTGGTAGTTCGATAAATGGGCAATTCATGATGGATACACCAACCGATACTCTTTCACACATGGAGGCAAAAAGACCACTTTGGCACCGTTGACACCAAGCCAAGTGAATGATGATCATGTGAGTCTGAAGAAGAGTATTGAAGCAGCAAAAGGGATGAAAAAGATGAACGTTTTTGCAAGCAAGAAAGAAATCAGGAAATGTCTTTCCTCTAAAAAATCTTTACTTATTTTAATGTATAAGGAAAATTGTTTATTGACTGAGATTCCTACTTATTTACCTGCATCTATTCCATCTATTTTGTAGGAATTCGAGATGTCTTTCCAGAAGAAATAATGAGTGGATTACATCCTATTCATGGTATTAAACATCAGATTGATTTTATTCCGGGGGACACTATTCCGAATAGACCAACATATCAAAGTAATCTTGAAGAAACGAAGGAACTTCAAAGCAGATTAGTGAGTTGATGGAGAAAGGTTACATTCGAGAAAGTCTATGTATGTGTGTTGTACCAGTCTTATTAGCGCCTAAGAAAGACAAAACTTGGAGAATGTGCGTAGATTGTTGAGCAGTGAAACAGATCACTATCAAGTATCAACACCCCATTCCACGCGTTGATGAGATGCTAGATGAGTTATGTGGTGCAAGTATTTTCTCCAAAGTTGACATGAAAAGTGAATATCATCAGATTAGAATGAAGGAAGGAGACGAGTGGAAAACAACCTTGAAGACAAAGCAAGGTTTGTACGAATGGTCAGTGATGCCTTTTGTTTTAACTAACACCCCTAGTACATTCATGAGATTGATGAATCATGTTCTCAGACCCTACATTAGTAAGTGTTGTGTTGTATATTTTGATTTACAACAAGTCTTTTTAGGAACATGAGGAGCATTTGAGAAATGTTCTTGGCACTTTGAAAAAAGAACGACTATACAGTAATTTGCAGAAATGTGTGTTTTGTAATGACAAGCTTACATTTCTTGGTTTTATTGTTAGTTCCCAAGGTGTGGAAGTTGATCCTGAAAAGATCAAGGCAATTCAAGAATGGCCTAGACCGACTTCAGTGAGTCAAGTGTGGAGTTTCCATGGATTAGCAAGTTTTTACCGTCAGTTTGTGCCTAACTTTAGTTCCATTACTGCCCCCTTAACTGGGGTCATTAAGAAGAATTCTACCATCCAATGGGGTAAGGAACAAGAAGATGCATTCATAAAAATTAAGGAGTGTTTGACTAAGTCACCGGCATTAGCTTTGCCTAATTTCGATAAGATGTTCGAGATAGAGTGTGATGCTTCGGGTGTAGGAATTGGAGCAGTCTTGACACAGGAAAAGCGACCTATTGCTTATTTTAGTAAGAAGTTAAGTGGAGCTACTTTGAATAACCCGACGTACGACAAGGAGATGTATACGCTTGTTCGAGCTCTTGAGACATGACAACACTACCTTTTACCGAAAGAATTCGTTATCCACACAGATCATGAAGCATTGAAGCACATTACCGGACAACACAACTTGAACAAACGGCATGTAAAATTGGTTGAGTTCTTAGAGTCTTTTCCTTATATCATTCGATACAAGAAAGGTAAAGATAATGTCGTGGCAGATGCTCTATCTCGCAGGTATGTACTTCTTAATTATTTGGATTCTCATTTGTTTAGTTTCTCTTACATTAAAGATCTTTATACCACTGACTCTGATTTTGGAGAAAGATTTAGTTTGTGTGAAAAAGGTGTAGATGACAAGTATTACCGACATGATGGATACCTTTTCAAGGAAGGAATAATATGCATTCCTCAAGGGTCAGTTCGAGAGGTCCTTGTTCGAGAAGCACATGAAGGTGGACTTATAGGACATTTCAGAGTTACCAAGATGTTACACATTCTTAAAGAGCATCTATTTTGGCCAAAATACGAAGATACGTTGAACGAATCTGTGAACGTTGTGTGACGTGTAAGAAAGCCAAATCGAAGGTTCTACCACATGGTATGTATATGCCTTTACCTATTCTTGATTCACCTTGGTTGGATATTTCTATAGATTTAGTGTTAGGTTTACCGAGGACCAGGACTGGTTGAGATAGTATCTTTATAGTAGTTGACAGATTTTCAAAGATGGCACATTTTATTCCGTGTCATAAGACTGATAATGCAACTAATGTGGCTAACTTGTTTTTCAAAGAAAATGTGAGATTGCATGGAATTCCTAGGTCAATTGTTTCTGATAGGGATGTCAACTTTCTGAGTCACTTTTGGAGGACACTTTGGAACAAACTAGGTACAAAGTTTATTATTTCCAGAACTTGTCATCCACAAACTGATGGACAAACCGAGGTTGTGAATCGAGTTTTGTCTACATTACTGTGATCTATCATTCGAAAGAATATCAAGACTTGGGAAGATTGATTGCCACACGTCGAGTTTGCCTACAATCACTATGTTCATTCAACAACTAAACATTCACCTTTTGAAGTGGTATATGGTTTTAACCCTTTAAATCCTATTGATCTTTTACCTTCGCCTCTTGAACATGTTCTTAATAAAGATGGCAAATCGAAGACTTGATTTATATAGAAGCTTCATCGGCATGTTAAGAAGAACCTCGAACGAAGAACTCAACAATATAAACATCAAGCCAATAAGGGATGTAAACTAGTTACCTTTGATGTTGGCGATTGGGTTCATTTTTGTAAAGAAAGATTTCCAGCCCAACGAAGATCGAAGCTGTTACCACGAGGAGATGGTCCTTTTCAAGTATTAGAGAAAGTGAACGAAAATGCCTACAAGTTGGACTTACCGGGAGAATACAATATAAGTGCTACATTTAATGTTTCTGATTTACCCCCTTATGATAATTCTATAGATTTGAGATAAATCGCTTAAAAGAAATGGAGGCTGATGTGAGCACATCTATGCCAACTATTAATGCTGATCCAGAGGTTTTTCCAACATGACCTATCACTCGTTCTAAGGCTAAACGATTCAGGGAAGTTCTTTCTCTTAAGTGTATTACAACTTCTAAATCATTTCAGAATGGTTCAACCTTAGAAAATAAGCTTTTCAATGTGTTACATATTGATGTGTAACAATAGTACTACTTATACTTAGTATATGATTGTGTGCGTAGTATTTACTATGTATTGTGTGTTTGTGATATGTTTTCTAGCTCATAATTGCGTTTGCATTAGTATTTCCAGCTTGTTTGAGTGTTTACAATAAGTTTGCATTGGTTTATATATGTTTGCTTTGTTTTCACAGGGATGCAATAAAGGGCAGCAGCTATAGGCCTTTCTTCTAGCTCGATTGAAGCTCAAGCTATTGTATACAACTCAACTCTGCTCGAAACAACTCCTAGGCATTGTTTCTAGCTCACTTCAGCTCATTACACTCCCAGATAGCTCAATTCAGCTCGTTTCAGCTCTATTCAACTCAACTTTAGTTCCACTAGCTCAACTCTAGCTAACAAGTCAAGAAGCAACTCAAAGGTGTCCTACATTTGGGAGAGTGTCCTACAAGCATGTGAGAAGCACGTGGAACGTCCAAACATGTACATTTTGTTTGAATTTAAAGATTTCCCTCTTCTTTTTGGGCGACATCAACAAGGGATTTATCATCAATTTTTTTTAATTTTAAACATATTAAACACGTGTTTTATTCAAGTCAAAACCAGCCACAAGTTTGGGCGACATTACTTAAAATCAAGGGAGGTTATTTTTCAAATTTAAAAGGCTGAAATCATTCAATTTCAGCCAAGTATTTGGGCGGCCTAATCCCCTTGTAATGCTTATATATTTGTAAACTTTCATTGAACAAAGGTTAGACAATTTGAATAAACTTTCTTTGTGAGATTTTCTCTCAATTTGGTTCTCCATTGAACTGATTTTCTGACATCTCAAGACTGTTCTTTTGTTGTGAAACTTGATACTTCAGGTTCTTGGTTTTTGTAATCAAACGGGTCCAAGTGCTTCGAACAATGAACATATAAGGTTCGGGTTTATACACTTTATTGTATAGGTTCTTCCTTGTTCCTTGTTCTTGTTTTCATTCCAGTTTTTTTTCAACATCTATAACCCTTTCTTTTTCACCTCAATTTCCAGCAACCAAATTCCACCATTGTCATCTTATTCAAGCCTTCATCTTCAACCTTCCATCTTTCTTAAATTTCCAGCAACTTTGCACCTTTCTTTTTTCTTCATAACAACACCATTTTAAAGCCTAGAATACACCATGAAATCTGCACCTATAACCTTCTTGTCTAGCTTTAATTCTACAGAAAAATTCTTACTTCAATTCTAGATCTGAAACTATCAAAGGAAGCCTTCTTCAACGGGCTGCCTCGTATCTCGTGCTTCATAATTGAAGCATAAGGGCATTGCATGGAATAAAATAGGTGCAACACCGTGCCCTTGTGGCCCAGCGAAAACATTTGGGTTGTATCCTATATAATATCTGTAGAACCCGTATTTTGTCTAGGGTAGTCTTATACTAATAGTTCGATATAAATAGAATCAAAATATATAATAAATAAACATAAAGTAGTCCATATATATAATCTATAAATGCCCAAATTCCTTTTACAAAGCCAAGGCCCATTTACATATTTGAAGGCCCAATTCTTATATCCTTAACCCAAACAAACACAAATTTTCCCAAGAAACACAAATTTCCCGCCCAAACTTGTGACCCAATGGACAAGTGTCGTTTTGTTATTGGTCCTCTCCTCCTTCATGTGGATTATGACAGTCGTGATGTCAGCAATGATGCAATATTCCACTAACTATAAATACCTATGAGAGAGAAAATTCAGATCATTAACTCCCATAATAATTACTATCATTAATAAAAAACTAATAAAATAATAAATATATTAAAAAAGATGAGAGAGAATACCCTTGGGAAACTGAACCGGATAGGTAATTAAACCCGTTGAATTCAAACCGTCGCCGGTCAATTGAAGGGACGCGTCGAGAACCTCATCTGCCATAAGAATCACCGAGCGTCACGGAATCTTTCTTCTTCATCGCCAGAACTCGATCGAGCCACGAAATGCCAAAGAGTCAAACCGCCACCGTGGAAGCTGGATCTATCGCCATAGTAGACTAGGAGTTATCGAACCGTCGCGCGTCGCCTGAGATCTGAACCGACGCCTCACTTTTCACCAGCAATCATATGACCGAAAGATAGGACAACCGAGTGCCGCCATTGGTGCCGCAAAGTCGAGCTGTCACTGTGAAGCCAAATCGTTACCGCAAAACCAAATCGACGCGCCGAAAGCCTAACTACCACTGGAGAAGCCGAAACCTCGCCGGAGACGCCGCAGACCACAATAGAAGGTATATCATTTCTTTCGATTCCAGTTTTCTGCAATAAACATAGAAAAAATGTTAGATCGAAATAAAAAATATAAAAAGAGAATGGAAAAGTGGAAATTGAAGTATTTATGCGGTTGCCAACGAGTTATAGGTGCGGTGGAGTCAAAATCGGCTGATTTCGGGTAGATTAGAGCCTGGGTTCGGGTGTACTAGGGTGGATTAGATCTAGTTTTAGGAGCAGAAATAGAACTTTTTTGGTATTTAGGGTTTTGGCCGGCAGCCGGAAATTGCCCGCGGCGTCCGACCGTAGAACGGTGGCTGTTTAGGGTCTATGCCGGCAGTTTAGGGTCTATGCCTTGGAGTCTAGGGCAACATTTCAATTTGACCTTTATTTTTTTTTGTAATTTGACCTCCAAGTTTTAATAGAAAATCAATTTAGCCCAAATCTTCTTATGATTAAGCCTTTTAATTTAGTCCCTATTTTGTTAGTTATTTAATTTATTTAAATACAATTAATTTGTATGGATGCATGTTTTAAATAGCATATAGCATATTTTTTTAGGAGATGTAATCTTATTATTATAGTTAATTAGAAGCCTTAGTATAGGCCACTTAATCACATAATTAATTAGGAAAGACCATTGTAGCAAATAAATGAATATTTGAAATAATATTAGAATGTTCAATATTGGTTAGTATCACATTGAAGAGTGATGTTAATCAATGAATATTCCTATGAAAGTTTCAATGTTTCATTTTAACCTAGAAAATGGAAATAACACACAATTAGATTAATTGAAATTAAAATAGAACTAATGATTAGAGTCACTCTAATTAGGAATATTGTTACTTTTGGACTCATTAAAGATAGTGTCCAATATTATTTTGGATGTTATCATTTATGTCCAAGAATTAACAAAATTCTTAGAACTTTAATTTAATTAAATTGATGGAGCCTAATTAGGGTTTACTTAAAAATGACAAGACAATAATTGGTCATGCATTAAACATTTTGTGTTGAGGTACATTTTGAATATAAATTGAAGTGTCCTAATGTAACTGGACGTTTCATAATTATATTTGCCCACAATGTATTTTCTTACAAAAAGATACCCCATTTAGAATAAAACTCATTTTGTAGTTAAAAAATTTAATTAAATCCAGATTAATGTTCGAAATGCCAAAATGCCACGTGTAATTAATGAGGTACCGATAACGAGTGTTGGTAGGGGTGCAAACCCTTCCTTACACGTAACCGACTCTCGAACCCAAACTTTATAAAAAAGAATCTCTGGTACGTTTTTATGGTGTCCGACCTCCCAAATTGGCCGGTGGCGACTCTAAAATGATTTTTCAAGAAAATAAAAGGGATTTTGATTAAAAGCGGAAAATTAAATAATCACAAGATAAAATTGGTCAAAACCCCGATATTTTGAATTTTAATCGTCGGGCTGTTTTTTCAAACTTTAAAAAGCAGGTCTGTAAAAAAACGGTCGTGACATCTTGGCGACTCCGCTGGGGATAAATAAATTGAGAGTCAGGCCTAATAATTAAGTACACATGGCATTTGGGCATTTCTAACATTAATATGGATTTAATTTTTCTGAAAAATTGTTCGATGGATTTTAGAAAGAATGGGGGAAGTTTTTGTGTATCCTTATCTGTCATTCATGCACAACCCCTAAACCCGAGTTTTCACCCTTAAGTGGGAGTAAGACAATATCCGACGTGATGCTCTCCAGCTCCGAGTTCGGATTTTTGTTTTCTTCCGGTATACTAACCTTATGCATCGTGAGGCCCACGCCTCTGTTATGAGGAACCTATACGACTGAATCGATGTCTTATTGTCGCAGTAGATGGTAATGACAGTTCAAGAACCGAGAGTCTAGAACCAAACCCACATTCTATGTTTTAGAAGCCCACCCCGCTAAAGCCAGACAGGGACCTAGGACAAGTGTTGTCGGTTTAAAAAAAATTCTCTGGTTATTTTCTTTGAAAAATATATAATGTTTTATTGTGTTTGAATATTGTTTAATTGTTTTCCATATTAATTCACAATACTGACATTGTTTTCTTTTATGTTTTTTTCTTGTTTTGTTTGGTTTGGTTTATTTATGTATCCGACATCATTTTGCTTACTCAGAGGTATCGATTCAAGGGTTAGTCAAGTTAGGCAGTATCCATAATAGCTAATTAGTTCGATAGACAAGGAGAAGACAATACGACGATGTGGATCCGGTCAGAGAAGACTCGGTTCAAGAAAAGGATAATATTCAAACAAGTCATATGTTAGAATGGAAGCAACCACAAGAAGTCGTGTGAAGTCATTTAAAGGGTAGTGAGAGAGAATATTCATGAATTAGTGGGTTTGAACAAACGAATCGAATAGAAATTAAAGAGAGAGATAGAGAGAGAGCGAGCTTGGAATCCATAATTTTCATTAAGTTCCGAAATTGGGGAAAGTCATCAAAGGTATATTGAAATAAAGAAAAACCAATTGTTTTAGCATGAAGATGAAAGAGCTGAGAAATAACGTGATGGAATTGGAAATCGATATTCGAACACTTGAAAGATATGTTTGAAAGCTTTAGAAGGGACATTGCCAGAGAAGGAAAATGTATTGAGAAGAAAACTTGAAGCCGATATCCAGATTATCTACAGGCAGATTATGAAATGATCAAGTTCATAGGCGATGTGGGGAGCCGCTCGATTCACGCAGACTTTATCCATTGAAGCCATGGACCTGTAACAACACCTTGACATCAGCACCAAGCTAGAGTAGACGCTGACTCGGAAGCAGAACGGAGTGATTAACCTAGAGACGATGGCAAGCTGACCTCTACAATTAAATTGTTTGTTTCTTGTATTCGACCTTTTGGTTAATGGATGTTGCTCTAAAGACTAGTCCTTGAAATTGATATCTCGTGCATTCATGCATTGTATTGCATTCATCGCATTTTTTCAATTAACATCATTTTTTATAAATAAAAAAACAAAACTAATAATAATAATAATTAATAACAATAAATGCATTTTGACCTAAATAATATTGCAATGTTTTTAAGATAATAGGAAAAACAATTTCAGAAAGTTATTGAGGACCGTTTGGGTGAAATTGAACAAAAAATGATCAGTCCCCGAACAAGTTGGTAATCTGAGCTACTGTTTTGCTTGAAATCAGAGAAGCCGGAAAATAATGTTTCATACAAAATATTGATATTGACAAGCTATCAGGTATCACATCTAACATGAGGGTCTAATCTGAATGATTCTTCCCGTAAAAAAAAAAGAAGAGAGAAAAAAGGTTAAAGAGGAGAAAAGTCAAAAGACCAAAAAAAAAGGCCAAAAAAAGAGAGAGAGGTAAAAAACAAAAAAAAACAAGAGTAAGACAGAATAAAAGGCAGAAATCAAGGAAGAAAATAGGAGCAAACTCAGTACAATAAGGCCAGGGCACCTACAAGAAATCCATCAGATCTGAAAGAAATAATAAAGTGCTTGACCTCGATACACCGGTAGTTTTTGAAAATGCTGAGATGAGGGTCGTCCAGTTAATAGATGTGAAGGTGTAAAGTGTCCATAAGTTCTATATTTCATGCATATTCCATCTCATATTATTGTTGTTTTTGAGTACATTTGAGGCATAATTAGGTTTATGCATCGTATTTTACAGTATTCTTTACTCTGCCATGCTTTGTATTGATTTTCTATTATTTGGTAAAGAAAAGGTACTGTTTTAGTTTAGTTTTAGTTTCAGGTACTAGAGGATGACAGAAGGAGAGAGGAGCTAAGGACATGATACTGAGGCATCAGACCAAGGAGTTGTACTAAAGCAGTTCCAAACAGAGACAGTAGCTGCCACCGCCCTACCTGCCGCCCAAGACATCAAGATGTGAAATTGGAGAACTGGAGTGCGATCTGTAGAGTAGAAAATCCTGGTCTGAATGATGTTGTCCACTCAATTTTCCGATGACTATAGCAGCAAATAGAGTCGCCGAAGGAGGAACTCGAGCTTATTTGCGGAGCAAGGCAACGTGATAAAGTGCACATTCAACTCAAAGAAGTCAGCATTTAGAGTTGCATTTAAAGAAAAAAGCTACTTTGAAGACTTCTACTCCAAGAAGGACTAGACCTAGCTAATGCCTATATATACTCATTGTAATTGTACTTCACAACAACTTAGGTTTTCCCTTAGGCATAGTTTAGGTTTTCTTGCCACCATTATGTTTTAAAATTCTCTTTGGGTTTGGGTTACGTTGTAATTAGTGTGAGAAAGGTTTCTTAGGATTTTAAGTTTGTTTTTTCAATAAAGCTTCAAGGTTTGTTTATTCCATGTTCTTCATAGTTTTCAATTAATGCGAAAGATTAGTTCATTACTATTCCATTTGTTCGCTATCTAGAGAGTCAAACTCACGAAAGAAGTAAGTATGATCTCATCTATAGACGTTGTTGATCAATCCAGCCTAGACAAAGGTTATGGTTTAAGGCGGCTAAAAAAATATGAATTAACATTGATGTCTTTGCACGATTCACGCCGCAATTGGTATTATCTGCAGTGGGCATCAACAACATTCTGACTTAGACATAAGCGGGATCACTTTTGAAGCGTTCTGTCGAGTTTGCCGCCGAGACACAAGTCCATTCCCTGCCGAGGCAGCGAGAGCGTCTCAGCAGCCTAACTAGCATCCCCCATCAAGGCAGCAGAGTCTGGCAGCACAAAGCAACTTGTCCTATTCAACGCAGTTTCACACTAAGCAGCAGCATAACCCTGCCCATTCTATCAATCTGATTTCTTCCCTTTTATTTACTTGTGTTTTTTTTTTATTTTATTTTCCTCTTAAACAAACCAACTTATTTGTGCTTTTACTTTTCTTGTGCAGGAACAACGAATCGAGTTAAGTTGTCCAATCATTGTGGGAGACGATATCTTTTATACTATTACTTGACAGGAGTGTGCACTTGCACTCATATTTAGAGAACACTAAAACGCTCTACAGAAGGACAAAGTAAAGCCAAATGTTGAAGAATTCTGCCAAAAAACTCGTCGATTAATGGTTCAATGGCAGTTAGAGGACCTGGAGATTTTAGCGAAATTGAGGGATCACAAAATTTTTCTTTGAAACATTGAAATTCAAGGATCCAGTGAAAGACTGAACTTTTTTCTCAAGAGGAGCAAAGAGCGCAGAAATTCAAAACAAAGATCGAGTGGTTCAATAGGAAAAGATATACGATTATTCTTATCCCAATACAATATTCAGAATTGTTGCTCAACCTCGTGTAGAATCCACATTTTGATGACAATGCTCCGAAGTTTTACAAGTCTTTTTAGGGTATGGTTCTAAAACAGGGTCAGTGATTTCATCGAGATAAACACTTATGATCTGAGAATGGAAAATTTTCAGTGCTAAAAAAATCGTTATCTGCTAAAGGAATTGGTATAGAAAAGAAATGACGTAGTTTACAACAAGCATTTTAGGGTGATCCATTACAGTTTGGGGTTCATCGGAAGCGAGGACATCCGCCACATCAAAGTTTCCTTTACTAAACAATGCTCTAGTGTTAGATGTTCAAGATTACTCCAAGTTTCACGCAAGTTGTTACAACACCAGGAATCATTCAAATTTTGGAGCTCGACACTGATGGTCGATTCATTAAGAATTGCAACTCAAGAGAAAGACCCCTGATTGGAGTTGATGCAATTAGAAATACCTGAGAGTCAAATGCAGAAGAAAGTGCAGGATAAAGTTGAAAATGAAGGGCTTCGAACAGACATGACCACTGAAAGCATGAACACATCCAACTAGGAGCAAGAAAGCAAAGTTCATTTACGTGCTTACCAGGAGTAGTTGTTAGTTTCCATATACAGATGATTGGGGATCTCATAGATAAAAGTGAGCAATTGATCGAAGAAATAAGGAAACTTATAAGAAGAATGGTCCCACTTCAAGATTTGATGATAACACCAGAACATGAGCAAAAAGGGCATGTATTTTTGCTGACAGAGGAAAATAAATGAAGAAAACTGATAGAATTAAAGTGGCTGAAATTCACTCAGGTTTTCTGTGACCAATGGTTGAAAGTTTGACCACAAGAGACCTGTCTACACTTTTAGGACCATTTGCAGAATAATACCCTGAACCATCCCAATCGCTTTTGCCAGCGAGCATTGGGGGTCCTTTGTAAGGGAGGTTAATCAATTTATTTGTTTATGATGCTTGTTTCCTACATAATTTTTCTCAAATGGCAAACAATTTTGCATTCTTTGATTCTTTTAATAATTCATTTATTATTTGTTATGAGTTAGTTTTTGTTCTCCCATACATATATGTATATATCTTCTCTATGATTTTTTTATCAGGTCCCTAGATATTAATGACAACAGTGACCAAGAATCAAATTCAAAGATCAATTTCGAAATGCGGCTCTTTTCCAAGTTATTTAGGCCAACAAGAAGACATTAATGAGTGTTTAGGAATCATGTGAAAAATCCCAAATACAAAATATGAGCGAATTTTCCTCTCGGGCATTGTTGACTAGGTTCCTTGAATGAAGTGATAACCCAAAACATTTAACACATAAAGGTTGCTCTTCTTCGAAGATATTCGTATATGGGAGGAAATTTGACATTCCTTCATTTCCCTTCACAAAGAAAGAAAATAAGAAAAATATCATTTGTTGTCCCCTTTGAGCCTGATGATTTTCTTTCGATTCAACCCAAACCAAGAATCACCCCTATACTGGGGCAAAGAGGATGAAAGTTTTTCTACAAGTGAAAGACATTTGGTTTTGATCATGCTATGATAATGATGCCTTAAGAATCAGAGGCAAGAAACAAAAGGGGATGCTTTGAATACAAGAGCAAGAAAGACAAGTTGAATGAAGACAAATATTCAGTGTCAACTCAAAAAGAAAAATAAAGTCAAGGAAAAAAGAAAAAGAAAGAAAAGAAAGAAAGAAAAGAGATGAAAAAAAGAAAAAGAAAATAGTGGAAAGTTCAAAGAGTCAAAAGAATCAAGTTGGAAATTGTTGACATAAAGTTCAAGCAGTTGAAAAAGTGCAAGAAAAGCAAGCGACAAATGTCAGATCTTCCATTCAAATGAATCTCTATCTAAAGGAGAAATGGAAGAGTGACCACTTTTGAATGCGAGGAAAGGAAATGAACTTTAGGTTGAAAACCCAAAAATGGGCAGTCTAGAGCGATCCACAAAAAAAGAGAAAAAAGAAAAAAATAGAGAAAGAGAACAAAAAGAAAAAGAGTATTTCATCCAAGCATGTTCAGATCAAGACGCACAAAAATAACTTCGAAAAAATGATCCTTGGTTTTATTACTCTTAAATATTGATTTGATCCTATATATCCTTTCTTTCACAACCATGAACCAAGCCCCATTAAAAGCCTCAAAAGACCTTTTGATCATATACGGGTATTGGAGTAAGAGGAGTTTGTCTTCATAATATATCCTGCTTATCAGGGTTAACCTTTCTTCAAGGATTTCCAGACTTCTAATGCATGATTGAGATTAGAAAAGAGGGAAGGATTGGGTTGATGAGTTAGTGAGGCAAAGAGTGCCACATAAACGAGATAGAATTATGAATATGGCAATGTTTCTCTCGAAAGTCGAATAAAGTGGAAAGGGGTCACATTTGAGTTGATCTTTGGCAATCTGGTTCGAGGGCGCTCTTGCACTTAATATTCCAGGGCCTAATTTTGTTTTTTTCTTTTGTTTGCCATGAATTATCAAATTATTCCGATTTAGTAAGATAATATTTTGAGCTTTTCACGTATCGCTTCAACAAGCATCTTGCAGATAAATTGATTAGATACAAGAAAAGCAAAGGATTTTATGGGTATTATTATGATGTACTAATCCTTTAGGTGCAGACAGAACAAAAGATGACCTCGGTACTTGGTTAATGATGAAAAAGTATGATAAGGAAAGGGCACAACTCTGAGCGTCGGAAATATTTAAACAAGAAGTTACAAGAAAAAGACGTAGACAACCCAGGGGCAAGAAAAGAACATGAGCCATCTTTTGGGGGTAAAAGCTGAAGTATGGTTGATCCATCAAAGGTTCAAAAGCAAAGATCATTACGTCTGAAGATTGTTACTTCTAACAAGAAAGCTTTGTGAATTTTCGAGTGAGTGAAGATGATAGTTGAATTCAAGAGCGGGGCAATATTTTACAAAGAACGGTACAGAAGAATGTATGTCGTCCCAAGGATGACGAACTCCTTTGGAATCATGACCCATGAATATTAAATGAGAGTATGAAGTGAAGATAATGTTGAATCCCACACCAACAAATACACAAAAATGGGTTTTCATACAATGTGCAACCTGGAACTGATATTGACAACAAAGTCTGTCACCCGAAGAACCATGATTCTTATCTCTATGCTCATGCCAAGATGATTGGAACCACAAAGCCAACACATTATCATGATCAAAACTTTTCCATTCTCTGTCGTATGTGTATTGAAGGAACATCATTGATATCTATGTTATTATTCTTGCCAGTCATGATCATTTGGCAGCATCTTAGTTTAGACAGTTTATGAATTTTGAGGATGTTTCCTAGACCTTTTTTTTATATTTTTCAGACATCGTTGAACCATGATAACGTTACAGCATTTGAAACCATTTATGTTCCTAGATTGGACGAGAATGCTTGCAGCTTCATGTTCTTCTGTTGAAAAAAAGGAAATTTGAATTGTTGCTGTGAGGCCATTAATATGTTCATCTTGATAAAAAGAAAAGGAAAAAAAGAAAAACCAAAGTGAAAACCCGCAAGGGCGCTTTGAGAAAAGAAAACTAAAGTGAAAACATGTAAAAGGCGCTTTATAGCAAAAATGTAGAGATCGTGAACATTGAACTTGAGTGTGAGATGGGTTACCTTTTTAGCCAAATGAGTTTTGATGAAAATGAAGCAAGAATTTTGAGCTCCTCTGAAGATGAAAGCTCACCCAAATGGACCTCGATTGACATCATTCATGCATCATATATAGTTAGGGCTCCATAAGATAGAAGCATGCTAACTCATACATTCAGAGCATTTTTGGACATTTTGGCAAGAATCTACCATAATGAACAAGAAACAAGAAGAGATTTCAGCCTGGAGCTTCAAGGCTGGAGGAGTAGACCAAGTAATATGTAACCCCCTCGACTCGGCCTGGTTGATAGACCGAACCGAACGGATCACACGTGGAATATTGAAGTAAAGCGAGAAGGTTTGCCTCAATAAATGACCCATTTTTTTCCTTTTTATCTTATCTAGATGCAACTTAGGTTCCTATGTGTACGCACACAAGCAACGGATAAAACTTCATCACAAACGCCCTTTGATTATACCCAAACTAAGGTTTATGGACCATTTTGTAATTTTGAAAAATTGTAAGGGTTATTACCAAATTCAGGTTACCAACCTTTAATTAAACTCATTACATGCATCTCTGCCAAAGCTCAACTCAAATTAACCATTAAATCACCTTTAATTGCATCCATAAGAAACCAGGACTAAAATGTAAAGATTCAGAACATTTAAAGATGCCAAACAACCAAATTATCTAACACTGTATAGATACCCTTAGAGAGAGTATCAATACCCCACCGTATCGATACCCTCAAAGAGGGTATCAATACCCCCACCGTATCAATACCCATAGAGAGGGTATCAATACCCAATCATATCGATATCCTTAGAGAGGGTGTCAATACCCAACCGTATCTATACCCTTAGAGAGGGTATCGATACTCCCACGATGAGAAGCCCACCAACCTCACAATTCAAAGGTCGTATCGATACATTTGAGGCTCGTATCGATACACCCAAAACCAGTGGCAAAAATGGGTATTGATGCGCCCCCGAATATCGGTACACCCCTCCAAAAATACACAGACCGTATCGATACCCCCAGACTTGTAATGTCAAAATTGGCTGTTTTAAACATTTTAATCCTTTCCTAAGCACACCAACTTACCTCTAATATGCATACAACTCATGTAAACATCAACTCTCAAGAACACATGGAAACAACAACATCATAACATGACATTTATCATCAATTGATTATAGAGGCATGTTTCCAACAGAAAATCAAGAATCAAAAGATCAATTCTCCAATCCAAACATAAACCAACACTTAAAGGCCATTTACATACTTAAATATGCATATCAAACTTGCACAAAACTAGAAAATACCAAACTAACAACATTCATTGCATTGGACAACCCTATTGCCTTTATTACACTAGTCCAAACAAAAACTTACCTTTAATCAAAGTCTCCCACCAATCCCTTGCAAGTGCTACCTCCAAAGCTTAAATTAACTGCATTGATGAACAAAGAGAGCATAAGCATACAAGCTTAGTGAGGATTGCTCAAAACCAAAATCATCATCAATGCACAAAATCATTTTTAACTCTTTTCAAAACCATCATGCGTCCTTTGACAAATCATCCACTGTATCATCAAAACCATTGTTTTAAACATCATGCAACATGATTCATAAAATTCCAGCAATTAAACCATTGCTACTCAAATTCCAAGCCTTCCAAGCATAACACCCTTATGCTAAACTTAAACCAAAACATGCATCTTTCAAAATATGCATCAACAACATTTTCCATAACATTAAAATCCATTATATTGGCTCACAAGTGATAAACATCATTCTCAAAAACATATATCAGATACACGGCTTACCAAGGGTTATCCCACACCCTTCATACACTCTATCGACATCTCAAGGCTCGCACACGAGGGCAACCCTCCTTCGCTGTGACACCCGTGGTGGAGTATTCGGTACAATCACAACCCCTCCACACCACTCATCGGTAGATGTATAACCCACTAACAAGAGACATGACACACACAAGGTTCTCACCCAGAAGATATCCTCAACCGTTGCAACCTAAAACAATCCTCAATCGTTAGGGTACTTGGATAGAGTTTTCGGTATAATCACAACCCCTGAACATCTAAGGCGACTTGTTTATAGTGCACTCAATCCTATAGCCGACTAACTATATCCAATTTCATTTATAAAACACTTTACACAATCATCACTTGCCAATAATCCATATCTCATGCATACCTTATTGTTTTCACAAAGCATTCATGATAAGCCATAAATCAAACATTAAACCATGCTTCTAACCTGTAACACCCCCTTCCCGGCCTGGTCGAGAACCGGGTCGGAACATGTTACTGATGAACAGTGCAATGATCGGTGCGATAAAAATTTCATTTTGTTACCAAAACTTAAACAACATGCACAAACGAAGCTTTACCAGATATACGTCTTAGTCCAATTCAATCAAAAGAAGGCAAAATTTAACCATTTAGGACCAATTTACAACTTTTACATGTTTTAAGGACTAATCTGTAAAAAGGTCAGTAAAAGGGTCCTTTAATGCAACAGAATGCACCACACTAAAATTAATTACAATCTTGCTTAATTTGTAAATTTCCATGCAAATCGGTGATCGCTTAGTTATCCAATTTAATCATTCTATACTCATAGACTGAACTGTAAATAATGTAACTTCAGATTAAGACCTTTTAACCACTTTCACTAACCATGTATCGAAACACTTAGATCCGTTTCAATACGGATGGACGATAGTCAAACTTGTTGACTTTTCCTTTAGCCCATATCGATACAGGCAAGCCATTTATCGGTACAGGTTGACTTGCTTTGACTTTGACCCGTTTCGATACGCTTTGAACTCGTATCGAAACAAGAAATTCTAGAGACAAAATGTTTCAGAACGACCCTAAACCATTTCGATACGCCCTGACCCCTGGGCTCAATTATGCTTACCCGTATCGAAACGTCATCACCCATTTCGATAAGGCCTGACCTGTAATGACAGATTCTTGATGGATTTTAATCATTTTAGCTTATCAAACATTGTCCAAAAGCAATGAAACTTGATACACCATATTCCAATGGTATAAAATATTGTCATGCCAATTTTCATCATCATTCGAATACGTTTAATACATTTTCACCTTTTTAAGCCAAATATGCATATTGAGCCATTTCCAAGCAAACATATCAAGTCATTTAGAGCACTTTAGCCACACAAAACACATAGCCTTTATACATATAAACAAAACGCCACCATTGGCTACTTTAACTACTTTGCCACCATAGTGGGAGTTCAAAGGGACAAAAGTACTTTACATTAATCCTGAGGTGACTTGCCAAACTTCCAGCTAATCCTGATCTTGATCCGATACTTCTTTATCCTTAAATATATGGACAATGAATGCATTAGACTTATATAGTCTAAGTGAGGTAGCCAACACTTCGATCCCAAGGCCCGATAACAATAGCTCAATATCGATGATTCAATGACAATACTTCAATATCAATGATTCAATGACAATAGTTCGATATCAACGACAATAATTCGATGGCAATAGCATCATGTCAATAATCATAATTCCATGTCAAATAGCAATAAATCATGTCAATGATTCTACATGTCAATGCTTCAATAATTTCCATGACAACAATAGCAATGCTATGAACAATGAATCGATGCAATACTTACCAAACTTACCAATATGGTTTTCAATGATGCTTCATACAAATCCCTTTTAATTCAGTAGTTAGAAAATCACATAAAATCAATTACAGTAAATTCGGAAAGGCTCCTCGCCCAATTTTGAGACTCCGACTACACTCACCTCGACAATCTGAAGCTCCTAAGGCTCTCGAATGGTGATTCTCTTATTTTTTAGCTTTCGACGGAGACGATGGATTAGTGTGTGCTTGAAATTAGGCATTCAATAGCCGAGAGAATCAATGATTAACTTAGGGCTTTCACTTACCCGATCAATGGCTATGAATCGATGTTCTTAGATCAAAGAAAACCTAAGCTTATGGCTCACAATAGAGAGGTGTATGCTTGAGCTTGGTGGAGAAGACAACAATGGAGGTGTGTGCTTGTTCTTTCAAAGTTAAGAGATAAGGATGGGTTTCGATGATGCAAAACAAATATGAAAGCTTTCTCTTTATTCATTCTAAGGAAATTACAACATCAATCATTACCCACCTTAGCAAGGTCCAATCAGAAGATTTCCTTCTTCCAAAGGAAAGATTAAAATAATATTTCTATCCTTTCTTTATCTTATCAATATTAGGCTTATAAATGACAGTTTGTCGTCCCTTTTTAATGATATTCACGTGGGGAGGGCATCAATAAGCAGGTGAATCATCTCCTTGTCTTTTCGTCTCAATTTTTCCTTTAACTATATTCGAAACAAGGGACCCGTTTCGAAACGAGTGAAACCGTATCGAAACGGTCAAGCAAAAGCCCAAAAGTTAGTTAAAATTGTTGGAACTGTATCTGAACACCTACAATTATTTCAAAACGCCTTACCTAGACCGTTTTGGTACAAGTCTGACTGTATCGAAAATCCTAGTTCAAAAACATGATTTTAAGCACTTTCAATGAGGTTCCTAACTACGAATGAGTTCAGTTAAGATATCTAACAATATAATCTATAGCAAGGATTCAATATTTCGATATATAATCTATAGAAACGATCCAATTCTGACTAGACCGATTTTCGGGGTGTTACAAAACCCCATGCATCAAAACATGTATACAAGGATCACTTACCTAGTGCATCCTTAAACCACATGGCATCATCAACCTCATTTCATATATTAAAAATATGATTTAAAACAATAGGCAAATGCAATTAAAATCAAGTGCAACCAAAGGTTCAAAACTAGCACAATCTGAGAGAGAAATTCATTTTACTTATTTCTAAACTAAGTAAAGCGTTTCAAGCTCTTACTAAGTTCCCAAAACCCTTTTCTAAAACGTTTCCACACTGGAAAACCAAGTTCCACTCACTGACTTGCTAAACCACGCTTACCGATGCAACTATCGATCGTCTGAAGCCTCCAAAATCACTTCGTTTGACTCCAAAATATTATCCCCTGTTTTCAACACATTAGAGTAGAGGCTCAATGCATTAAAATGCATCCAAAACACCAGCACTCAAAAGAATTCCCGCAACCCTGCTCTAAAGCACCAAATCACCCATTCAAAAGAACCGAAAACTCAATCAATTGACCTCTAACCTTAGCCCAGCCATTACCCAACACTTCCAACACATTTTAGTCATTAATCAAACTCCTAAAATATCCTAAAACCATCCTTATACCTCCAGCAACTCAGATTCACCTAAACACCCCAAAAACTCAACCAAAAACACTTCAAAAAACCTAATATCTCAAGGATTTTGGGATCTCTATGATTAAGGCTACGCTTCAACACTAAAAACCTTTCAAAACTCATTTAGAAACAATCTCAAACTAGCCAAATCAATCAAACTCCAAAAATCACATTCTAAACCACTTTTCTATCAAGATTTCAATAGTTTATCAAACTAACAACAAAACCTCAATCAAAATCATTAATAAAGAGTCAAATATCTTTGAAATTTCATTAAAGAACCTAGATTAGAGGGTTAGCACGAAATTTATCTCCAATCTTTGCTTCTCCACTAACTTGACAAGTTTAGCTTGAAAGAACTTGAAAGAAAATGAGAGAAATCACCAAGGAAAAGATGGAAATCAAAAGAGAATTTGAGAGTAAAGAAATTATGGAAATTGAGAGAAAATTGAGAGTGTTTGACTGAAGTGAAAGAGATGAATGAAAATCTCGTCAAAAATTCTTTTAACCGATTAACTACCTCTTTAATTAATTAAAAACCTTTTTAATTATTTAATAAACCATTTAAAACACATGCCAAATTAGGGAAAAGGATTAATTGCCAAGTAGCTCCCTAAAGATTCTAAGATTTTTACTCTTCTTGAAAAACACATTTTTCCCAACTTTTAAGTCTTTACATTTTGGTCATTGCGCAAAATGTATACTTTCGAAAAACCCATTTTACGAAATTGATTTAACCAGCCTCTTAAATATAATTTTAGAGGATTTTAGGAATTTTATCATATTTTTATCCCATTCCGAACCTTGATTTTCCTAAACCACTTTTTAATGGTTTGAACAACCGATATCGGTTCCATCGGTCCAACCCGACTTGCCAAAACACCTATGCCAAAAACCGGGGCATTACAACTCTCCCTCACTTAGGAATTTTCATCCTCGAAATTTTACCTGAAGGAAAAAGATACGGGAATTGCCTAAACATGTACGCCTTGCTTTCCCACGTGGCCTCCTCAACTCCCTGATGTCGCCACAACACCTCCACTAGCTCAATCGTCTTGCCACGAAGAACTTTACTCCTCGAATCCAGAATTCTCACCGGTTCCTCATTATAGGATAAATCCGGATTCAACTCAATCTCCTCAGCTGGCATAACATGCGAAGCATCCGACCTATACCTCTGCAACATAGAAACATGAAACACATCATGAATCTTTTCCAACTCGGGAGGCAACCTCAACCGATAGGCCACATGACCAATACGCTCCACCACATCATAAGGTCCAATAAACCTCGAACTAAGCTTTCCCTTACGTTCGAACCTCATCACCTTCTTCCAAGGCGATACCTTAAGAAACACGCTATCTCCAACCGCAAATTCAATCCCTCTACGCTTTAAATCCGCGTAGGACTTCTGACGATCCGATGCAGCCTTCAACTGCTCCCATATGAGCTCTACCTTCTCAGTTGTTCCCTTGAGCGTATCCGGCAGGGAAAGCAACTTTTTCCCTGCCTCAGCCTAGCAAGGAGGCGTTCTACACTTCCTCCCATACAAGGCCTCATACGGAGCCATTTGTATACTTGCCTGAAAACTGTTATTATAGGCAAACTCAACCAAAGGCAAATGTTTCTCCCAAGAACCTTGGAAATCAGTTACATAGAATCGCAACATGTCCTCCAGCACCTGGATAACCCGTTCTAACTGTCCATCTGTTTGAGGATGATATGAAGTGCTGAATTTCAAACGAGTACCCAACTCCTAATGTAAACATTCCCAAACCTTGTTGTAAACCTCGGATCTCTATCCAACATTATGGACTTAGGCACACCATGCAACCGCACAATCTCCGCAATATACAACTCTGATAACTTATCGAACATATACGTAGTATGCACAGCTAAGAAATGTACACACTTCGTAAGACGATCCACAATCATCCATAAGGAGTTCTTCTTTGATGGTGTCAAAGGCAGACTAGACATAAAATCCATCGTAATCCTTTCCCATTTCCACTCAGGTATCCTCAAAGGTTGTAACAAACTGAAAGGAAACTGATGCTCAGCCTTCACATGCTCGCAAACCATACACGTGCTTACAAGCTCAACAACATCCTTTTTCAACCCCACCCAATAGTACTGATCCTTCAAGCCACGATACATCTTAGTACTACCAGGGTGCACAGCAAAAGGACTACTATGAGCTTTAGTCAGAATAGTGCGCCTCAACATAACATCTTCCGGCACAACTATTCGACTTTTGAAACATAGAACTCCATCAACATAAAAACAAAATTTTGTTGCCTTATCATCATTTATATCCTGAACAAGAGGTACCAAAAAATCATCCAACAACTGCTTCTCCTTGATCAACTGAATCAAGGAAGGTTTCACTTGCAACTCGGCTATCAACCCACCCTCACGCGATATACTCAACCGAGAAAACATCACCCTCAGCTCAACGGCTACCTTCCTACTCACAGTATCGACCACAACATTGGCCTTCTCAAGATGACACTCAATTGTCAAATCATAATCCTTAAGAAACTCTAACCACCTTCGTTGCTCAAGATTCAACTCCTTCTGCGACATAAGATACTTCAAACTCTTATGGTCAGTGTAAACCACACACCTTTCACCATAAAGGTAGTGTCTCCAAATTTTCAAAGAAAACACCACCGCCACGAGCTCTAGATCGTGTGTGGGATAGTTGCGCTCATGCACCTTCAACTGTCTAGACGCATAAGCCACAACCTTCCCACCTTGCATCAATACGCAACCGAAACCAACATATGACACATCGCTATAGACTACAAACTCCTTACCTGATTCTGGTTGAATCAAGACAGGAGCTTGTGTCAAAGCCTCCTTTAACTTTTGGAAAGCTTGTTGTCTAACATCCGTCCACTCAAAGCGAACATTCTTTTGCAATAGCTTAGTCAAAGGTGCAGCAATCTTAGAGAAACCTTTGACAAAAATTCGGTAGTAACCAGCCAACCCAAGGAAACTACGCACTTCCGTCACTGATTTAGGCATCTTCCAACTCATCACCAACTCAACCTTATGTGGATCAACCCGAATACCTTCGGCTGACACCACATGTCCAAGAAAAAACACTTCTTTGAGCCAAAACTCACACTTGCTCAGTTTAGCATAAAGCTGATTCTCCAACAACACTTGTAACACAATCCTCAAATGCTTATCATGATCTTCCTCGGTACGCGAGTAAACGAGAATATCATCGATAAACACCACCACGAACTGATCCAGAAACTCATGAACACCCTATTCATCATATCCATGAATGCAGCCAGTGCATTTGTCAATCCAAACGGCATCACCAAGAACTCATAATGGTCGTACCTTTCAAAACTCATTTAGAAACATTCTCAAACTAGCCAAATCAACCAAACTCTGAAAATCGCATTTTAAACCACTTTTCTATCAAGATTTCAATAGTTTATCAAACTAACAACAAAACCTCAATCAAAATCATTAATAAGAAGTCAAATATCTTTGGAATTTCATTAAAGAACCTAGATTAGAGGGTTAGCACAAAATTTACCTCCAATCATTGCTTCTCCACTAACTTAGCAAGTTTAGCTTGAAAGAGCTTGAAACAAAATGAGAGAAATCATCAAGGAAAAAGATGAAAATCAAAAGAGAATTTGAGAGTAAAGAAATTCTAGAAAATTGAGAGAAAATGAAGAGTATTTCGCTGAAGTGAAAGAGAGAAATGAAAAGCACGTCAAAAAATTCTTTTAACCGATTAACTACCTCTTTAATTATTTAATTAAAAACCTTTTTAATTATTTAATAAATCATTTAAAACACATGCCAAATTAGGGAAAATGCTTAATTTCCATGTATCTCCCTAAAGATTCTAAGATTTTGACTCTTCTTGCAAAACACATTTTTCCCAACTTTTAAGTCTTTACATTTTGGTCACTACCCAAAATGTATACTTTCGAAAACCTATTTTACAAAATTGATTTAACCAACCTCTTAAATATAATTTTATAAGATTTTAGGAATTTTATCATATTTTTATCCCATCCCGAACCTTGATTTCCCTAAACCACCTTTTAACGGTTCGAACAACCGATACTTGTTCCACCGGTCCAACCCAACTTGCCAAAACACCTAAGCCCAAAACCGGGGTGTTACATAATATATGTTCCAATCATATAAGGGATCATGTAACGCCCCGGTTTTGATCTTAGAAGTTTTGGGCTTGGACCGGTTCGGTTAAAGTGTTGTTCGAATATAAAAAGGTGAAATTAGGAAAGCCTAGTTCGGGTTGCATTAAAAATATGGAAAATGTTCTAAAATACTCTTTTATTATATATAAGAGTAAGGTGGAATCAATTTTACAAAATGGGGTTTGGAAGGGTGACATTTTGGACTAGTGACCAAAATGTAATTTTTGAAAACTGTGAGACTGTTTTAAAAAGGGTTGAAACTTTGAATCTTTAAGGAGCTATTTACCCAATGGGAGTTTCTCCAGATTTTTCTAAGATATTATATGATTAATTAAAGGTTTTTAAATAAAACAAAAGTGGAGGGAAGATATTTTGACATTTCCAACTAATTTTCCTAAAATCTCATTTCCATTTTCTCTCATCTTTCTCTCAAACCAAACACCTTTTCTCCAGAGCTTTTCTCTCTGATTTTGTCACCTAAATATCTCTTTTCAATTCTCCTTTGATTGCTAATCATCTCCTCATCAAAACCTCACCATTTGCTAATTGGATTTTTCAAGATTTTGGTTCCAAAAGGGAGAAAACTCAAGTTTGGAGGTAAGAACGTCCTTCTCCTCTAAACTCTCAGTTCTTTACTGAAATTCCTAAGTTCTCAATCCTTAATTTGTGTTTTATAAAAGGTTTTATAGATGTGATCTTGATCTTTGCTTGGAAATGCAAGTTTTGGTTGATTTTTGATAAATTTCGTATGATCTGTTAAAGCAGTGATTTGAGGTGTATTTTTGATGTTAAATGAATGTTAATTTGATGAGAAATTGAGGTTTAATCAATGCAATCCCGGATAGGTTGAATTTCCTAAGTTTAGCTTGTGTTCTTTGTTGTTTTTGGAGTGATCTTGTGGATCTGTTATAGCTGGAGGTATAAGGATGATGTTAGGTCCTTTTTGGATGTTAATTGTTGTGTAAAGATGTTTAGATTTGATGGATCATGGCTGGGTAGTGTTGTGGAGTTGTTTGGATGCATTTTCGGTTGTGTTTGGTGGCCGAAAATGGAGTGTGGATGAGAGCAGCGAGTTTAGATGCTTTCATTGAAGATATTAATGCATGATGATGCATTAATCCTCTGCTTTGATGTGTTTAAAACATGGGAGTCATCTTTGGATCCTTGAGGTGGTGATCCGGAAGCTTGTTTGGTGTTTCGGTAAGAGGCGAAACGGAATCGGTGAGTGGATTTTGGTTTTCGGCTTTGAAACCAATGTTTTGAAGGTTTGGGAGCTTAGTTTAAGTCTAAGCAACTTAGCTAAGCTCAAGAGTAAGTTTTCGGAAAAACTCTCTTGGTGATGGCCATGGATTGGTTGTATGCAATGTGGTTTGTTTGCATGATTTAAATTCTGTTTTGAAAGCATATCTAGCATGTTTATTTGCTGAGATTATAAGCCATGTGATGAAGGAAACTCAAGGTAAGAGTTCCTTGTTTTTAAACATTGTTTTAATGTGGTTTGATGCTTAAAGATGCATGATGTTTATGGCTTTGTTAAATGCTTTAAAACAGTGGATTATTGATGATAATGATGCATATTGGCAAGTGATGGTTAAGGTCACAAAGGTGATTAAAAGTCCTTGTGTGAGCCTTGTATATTTAAGAACATCAAGGTGTTTAAAAGTCCTTGGATGGTTCTTGGTTAAGATCACAAAGGTGGTTAAAAGTCCTTGTGTGAATCTTGTGAATTTTAAGAACAACATGGTGTTTAAAAGTCCATGGTTGGTTCTTGGTTAAGGCTCAAGGTGGTTAAAATTCCTTGTGTAGGCCTTGTTTATTTAAGAACATCAAGGTGTTTAAAAGTCCTTGGATGATTCTTGTTAAGGACACAAAGGTGTTTAAAAGTCCTTGTGTGGTCCTTGCCATGGTGTTTAAAAGTCCATGGGCCATGGTGTTTAAAAGTCCATGGGGTTAAGGACACAATGGTGTTTAAAAGTCCATGTGTGGTCCTTGGAAAGTATAAGATCACAATGGTGTTTAAAAGTCCATGTGTGGATCTTATGTGAAATGTATCACTTATTGCCAATATGACTTGTTATGACATGTAATGAAGTGGAAGCATGTATTGCTTGTTTAAATGCTTATGAGCATGTACAAATGATGATTTGAATCATGGTTTATAAATGTGTTTGTAAATGCATTATTGTGTGGTTTTAAAGAGCATTCCTCACTAAGCTTTTGTTTACGCTCTCTTTTCTTAAACCAATAATGCAGAGCATTAAAGTGCATTGAGGGCAGCAAGGGGAACAAGAATCCAAGTGGTGAACAAAGCTCATGTATGGTGATGGTTTCTTAAACACTATTAGCTATTGGCATTTGGCAATGGGGAACCTATGTTGTTGTTTTGGGAGAAGTTTGGACTCCCTAAGTTGGTTAAATGTTGTTGTTAATGTTGGTAATTGTAATTGGCCTTTATGTGATGGTTTTGGTAAATTGATGCTTGAATGGTTTGCAAAGTAGGAAGCATGCCTTTAGATTTGGGAATTTTCATAATTGATGCCACGTTGATGTTTGGTTGATGCAATTATGTTCCTTGTATGTTAAATGACTTGTTGGTAAAGTTTGGTTGCGTTTGGAGCATGTTTGGTAGGTTAATTGTGTGTTTAAACAGCAACATTTCTGCAATCTGGGCAGGCCGTATCGGAACAGGAGCTACCGTTTCAGAACGGGGGACCTGTAATGGCCCAGGCGTTCGAAACGGAAGGTACCGTTCCTAAACGAAAATGTTTCTGCCAGCCCTCGTTTTGGAACACATTGCGGAACGGTCCCGCGTTTCGAAACAGGTTCTCCCTGTTTCGGAACACCTGACCGTTGGGGGCTGACATGAGCAGTTATATGTTTTGAAATGTTTGCGTTTTGGTCCCGGAACTTGTTTATGCAATTGTATGAGTTTGAGATGTTTTATTGAGTTGAAATTTGGCTGAGAAGCATGAAAGATGATTAATTTTAAGTTGGTAACTTAAAATTTGGTTAAGTCCTTAAAGTTTCTAGAATTTACATTTTGGTCCCTAAAGTTGTATTTTATGCAATTGAGTCCCTGAATGTTCTCTGATGGTTATGATCTTTGAGTATGTTGTTTGTATGATCATATCTAGGGATAATGTGCATCTAGAAAAGAGCAAAAAGAAAAAAAAGGGTCGTTAATCAAGGTTGACTTTCGAGTTGACTTTGGTTTTCCCCGTGTGATCTTCTTAATTCGGTCGACCGTCTAGGCCGGGATAAGGGGGTTACAGATCAAGAAACAATGGAAGAGAATCAAGAGACCTAATACGAGTCCCAAACTGAAAGATCGAGATACTTTGGGCAAAATGAGCCGTGATTCTATAGATCTTGGGGCATCAAGCAGAAAATTGAAAATATTTCACATTACTTCAGGAAGAATTCTTATTAATTGATGATATTCCTTTTTGCATAATCAATATTAGGGAAGAAGGAAATACCTACACCAGTTTTCATTAATATATCAAGGAAATAATACATGTCAGAAAGTTTAGGGACCTGAAGTAAGTTCCTACCTTTAGTTTTGATCTAGATTAAAGAATGAACCTGAAGAAAGTACATGGACCTGAAGAAAGTTCAAGGACCTGAGGCATTTTCTCACCCAAAATGATGAAAGATAGACAAAATCTACGCGTCAAAGCCACATACAAAGAGATTATTGGGGGCATCATAATGAAAAAAAGTACAGATCAAGATGGAAAAAGAAGAATGCAGAGCTTAAAGAGAATTTGACCACTAAAGAAGTCAAGATTTGCTCTAGAAGAATAAGAGCTCAACAACAAGATTTTGGGGCAAATTGTGACGGTGCGTGAAGAAAACAAGAGTTTAAGATCAAGCTCAAGAAGATTAAGCAAAGCAAGACCTGGTAAGAACAATCTTAAGAGATGAGACATCATTATAACAGAAGTAGAAAACCTAACGGAAAAGCAAAGAAGATTAGAATCCATCCAACTAGAATTTACAGAATATACAATGAACAAATAAGGATTTCAATTTTCAACTTTGAGGTTGAATTAATAGACCCAACAAAGACTAACGAAGATTCCAATCACGTTTTTGTTAAGCAGAGATTTCAATTCGTTGGAAGAGGCGGATATTAGCAAGATTTCAGTCCGTTTGAAGAGGCGGATCTCTGCAGAGATATTCGATTGTTTGCACAGGAAAGGAAGTGTATTACAACTCTGAATCCTTCAGTTGGACGATTGGGGCATGGTATTGACAAAGAGATTGATCTTCTGGGGTTTCGGTTTAAAACAAGAAAAAAGGGAAAAACAAAATGGTTCATGCTGCTAAGAGGGAAGCACGAGAAAGGTCAACCTTAGGATCAAATAAGGAAGATGCACGGTCACATACAGTAGAAATAGACGAACTTATATAGAAAGAAACAAGAGACTTGATACGAATTTCAGATTGAAAAATGGAGACGGTCACATTCAGTACATCAAGCGGAAAATTCAAGATAGCTCACATTACACCAAAAAGAATCCTTATTAATTGATGATATTTCCTTTTGCATGAATGGTGAGCTTCTAATGAGAAGAGTTCACCCAGCAAAGATAGGATTCCTAATGAGAAGAATACACCCCAACAAAGATAGAGCTTCTAATGAGAAGAGTTCTCCCAGCAAAGATAGAACTCCTAATGAGAAGGGTTCGCCCAACAAAGAAGGATTCATAATGAGAAGAGTCCACCTCAACAAAGATAGAGCTCCTAATGAGAAGAGTTCGCCCAGCAAAGAAGAACTCCTAATGAGAAAAGTTCACCCAGCAAAGAAGGATTCATAATGAGAAGAGTCCGCTCTAGAAAAGAAAGGCTCCTAATGAGAAGAGTTCATCTAGTGAAGAAGGATTCCTAATGAGAAGAGTACACTCCAATAAAGATGGAGTTTCCAATGAGAAGAGTTCATCCCCAGCTAAAGAAAGAGAGAAAAGAAGATTGAAGAATTTCATAATGAGAAGAACAACTTCAGGATTTCATAAATAGATGGCTTGGACAAAATTTGTGTCTTTTCAGTCTGTGCTCTATTCCTGTTCCACAACAATGAGCAAAGAACGGCAGTTCTAGAACCCGTATTTTGTTCGGGGTAGTCTTATATTATGAGTTCGATATAAATAGAATCAAAATATGTAATAAATAAACATAAAGTAGTCCATATATATAGTCCATAAATACCCAAAGTCCTTTTACAAAGCCAAGGCCCATTTACATATCTAAAAGCCCAATTCTTTTATCCTTAACCCAAACAAACACAAATCTGCCCAAGAAACACAAATTTCCCGCCAAAACTTGTGACCCAATGGACATGTTTCATTATGTTATTGGTCCTCTCCTCCTTCACATGGATTATGGCAGTCGTGATGTCAGAAATGATGTAATATTCCACTACCTATAAATACCTAAGAGAGAAAATTCAGATCATTAACTCCCATAATAATTACAATCATTAGAAAAACTAATAAAATAATAAATATATTAAAAAAGAGGAGAGAGATTACCCTTGGGAAACTGAATCGGCTCGGTAATCAAACCAGCTGAATTCGAACCGTCGCCGGTCAATTGATGGGACACCGACGGGAAACTCATCTGCCACCAGAATCACCGAGCGTCACAGAATATTTCTTCTTCATCACTGGAACTCGATCGAGCCACGAAACGCCAAAGAGTCGAACCGCCACCGTCGAAGCTGGATCTGTCGCTGGAGTATACCGGGAATTACCAAATTGTCATGCGTCGCCTGAGATCTAAACCGACGCCGCACTTTTGACCAGCAATCGTACCACCGAAAGAGAGGACAGTCGAGTGCCGCCACTGATGCCGCGAAGCCGAGCTGTCACCGTGAAGCTAAATCGTTGCCGCTAAGCTGAATCGATGCGTCGAAAGCCTAACCGCCACTGGAGAAGCCAAAACCTCGTTAGAGACGTCGCGAACCACGCCGGAAGGTATATCATTTCTTTCGATTCCTCTTTCATGCAATAAACATAGAAAATATGTTAGATCGAAATAAAAAATAAAAAATAGAATGGAAATGAGGAAATCAGAGTATTTATGTAGATTAGGGCCTAGGTTCGGGTGTAGAGGGGTGGATTTGATCGAATCTGGGCCTAGATCTTGTTTTAGGAGTGGAAACAGAATTTTTTTTGGTATTTAGGGTTTCGGCTTGCGGTCGGCTGTAGAACGATGGCAGTTTAGGGTCTATTCCGGCGAGTGGTGGAGAGAGAGTTCTGAGAGAGAAAAGGTTGAGCAAATGGGTCAAATGGTGAATTATGCTTGAGTCAACTCGGTGTATGGGGTTTTTATACCTGAGTCAAAATGGTGTCGTTTTGGCACAACGTCAAGGGGAATCCGCGTGTGTTGAGCCGGGTCGGGCTAAGCTCCGCGCGCTTTTTGTGTTTTTGGGGAAATTAAGGATTTAGTCCCTGGAGTCTAGGGTAGCATTTCAATTTGGTCTTTAATTGTTTGTAATTTGACCTCCAAGTTTTAATAGAAATTCAATTTAGCCCCAATCTTCTTATGATTAAGCCTTTTAATTTTGTCTTTACTTTAATTTAGTCCTTATTTTGTTAGTTATTTAATTTATTTAAATGCAATTAATTTGTATGTATGGATGCATGTTTTAAATAGCATATAGAATATTTGTTTAGGGGATGTAATCATATTATTAGAGTTAATTAGAAGGTCAATTAATCACATAATTAAATAGGAAAAGCCATTGTAGCAAATAAATTAATATTTGAAATAATATTAGAATGTTCAATATTGGTTAGTATCACATTGAAGAGTGATGTTAATCAATGAATATTCCGATGAAAGTTTCAATATTTCATTTTAACCTAGAAAATGGAAATAACACACAATTAGATTAATTGAAATTAAAATAGAACTAATGATTAGAGTCACTCTAATTAGGGAATATTGTTACTTTTGGAATCATTAAAGATAGTGTCCAATATTATTTTGGATGTTATCATTTATGTCCAAGAATTAACAATATTCTTATAACTTTAAATTAATTAAATTGATGGAGTCTAATTAGGGTTTATTTAAAAATGACAAGACAATAATTGGTCATGCATTAAACCTTTTGTGTTGAGGTACATTTTGAATATAAATTGAAGTGTCCTAATGTAACTGGATGTTTCATAATTATATTCGTCCACAATGTATATTCTTACAAAAGGATACCCCCATTCAGAATAAAATCTATTTTACAGTTAAAAGATTTAATTAAATCTAGATTAATGTTCAAAATGCCACGTGTAATTAATGAGGTACCGATAACGGGCGTTTCTAGGGGTGCTAACCCTTCCTTACACGTAACTAACTTCTGAACCCGAACTTTTCAAAAAATAACCTCTGGTACGCTTTTATGGTGTCCGGCCTACCGAAGTGGTCGGTGGCGACTCCAAAATGATTTTTCAAGCAAATAAAAGGGATTTTGATTAAAAGTGGAAAATTAATTAATCACAAGATAAAATTGGTCAAAACCCCGATTTTTCAAATTTTAGTCGTCAGACTGTTTTTTCAAACTTTAAAAAGCGTGTCTTTAAAAAACAGTCGCGAAAATATCATACCATACGATTCCACGGAACACTAATGTTGTAAGAAGAACTTCGTAAGGTGCGATACGGAAGAGAACAATATGTTTCACTACTATTTATAGGGAAATATGCTCCTAAACTCGCAGTGACAGTAGGACGAGTTATATGTGTCAAATGAAACACGATGAGGCCCCCTATCATTTCAACTTTTACAGACTTTTAGCTGCATTTTCAAAGGTTTAATGTAGGTTGTTCAACGCATGATTCGGAGCGGCTTTTTTATGTTGGAGCGAATGGTGGACACGTCGTCGTATATATAAACACTTGTAGTTCATATTAACATAAAAAATTGGCCCCAATAACATGCAGAGACGACATAAAACACGCCTAAACACCCCTCTAGAAGTCATCTTGGTCGGCTTTTCAATGTGATATGACCATCAAGAACAAGGACCCGGAGAAGTACCCAAGTGGCCCCATTACACGTGCACGGGCCAAGGAGTTTCAATCAGCCATGGAAAGCTTGTTTACAGCAAGCCATGAACCTGAGAAAGAAGAAACAATAAGGGAGGAATGCCTTTCCTTGCTCACGCATGCATTTGCATGAGAATTTACGTATTTCAAACTTCCATTGCATTCAGAAAGTGTGCTGGTCATTAAAGCATGCAATTAATTTATAGTTTTAGTTCATTTAGGGAAGTAGTTTAATTATGTATCTTAAATCATTCGTTAAACTACTTCATTCATGCATTTAGTTAAATTCAATAAAGTTAGTTCTTTAATTAAACTAGTTCATTCATTTAACTAGTTCACTCAATTAACTAACTATTTAATTGTTTCATGCATCTATTAATTTAAGTTTGAATAAATCCTTTGTGTGTGTCTAGGTTCATGTAACGTGTGGATTAAAGAAGAGACTTTTCAACTTCAATTTGGAAACAAATCATTGATGACCATCTTTACTCATGTAAACAAGGCAATTGAAGGCAATTCAAGGCTGAATTATTTTCATCTTTTCAAGGTTGTTCATCTTCTTAGAGTAACAAAGCATTTAAGCTTCATAATTCACCCATTCAAGGTTGAAATTATGAACCAATGAAGGTCATTCACGTTCAAGAGAATGGACATGCAATAATCAGCATTCAAATTATGCATTCAAGGCCTTTATTTATCATTTTTTGAAGGCTGGTCATATTCCACAAATAGGCAAGCAATGAAGGCTGGTTTAATGTCATTTAATCATCAAATTAAGTGATAAAATCATCAAGGAATTAAAAGAGACAAGTGGATTTGGATGTGTGGGATGTCTACATTCATCATATGTCCACATTTATTCCCTTTTATCCATTTGCAAGCAAAATGAAGCAACCCAAGAGTCACCACTCCTTTTGGACGAATTTAAGGCTAAATTCATCTCAATTTAAAGAAAAATTCATCCATCAAAAGGATAAGAAAGAAACATTTCATTTATTTGTATTCAATAGCATTTAGATGAGCATTCATCTCTCTTTTGTGTGACTTTTCATATGGTGCCTAGCCACACTATAAATAGGCACCTTAGGTTCATTTGTAAGCACTTTTTTTGGAGAATATAAACCTTTGAAAGATTGCTTTCATCTTGTTCTTGCGAGAACTCTATCGGCTTCAAGTTGTGCTTGTAGTCTTCTGTCCAATTCATTTTGCTATAGCGTTGGTTCCAAGCTCTCTTATAGCTTGTGGGTCACGTTCCACACTCCTCCACCTCGACTCCATCAAAATATATTGTTGGTTCCTAGCTCGTTATAGCTAGCGGGTCACAATTCGCTATCCTTGCAACCATACAAATCCACGCCGCCTTTAGCATCTCCCATCACTCATTTGACACCATTCCATGATTATCATCCTCCATCCTTAGCCACCATACTATCCAAATTACCTATCCAATTCCTTTCTTCATTAATTTTTCTATTATATTGCTATTCATCTCACATGTATGTTTTATGATATCTCAGAGTTCAAAGCGTAGCAAAGAACATTTCTTACTAGAATCACGATCGGGCACATCTATATGACTCGGGTTACATTAACGGGTTCATATCAATTGGCATTAGAGCAAGGTTGATTCAATAAGATAGTCATTGTCTCTCTTCTGAAGAAAAAAAAGAAAAAAAATCAAAAAAAAATAGAGAAAGTTAAAAAGGGAGGGGGCATCGTATTCTCTATTCTTCTTTTAAAAAAATCTTACATCATTTTTTATTTTGCTACTATTTTGTCATCTTTACCAACTCTCACAATTTACCTTTTTTGTTGTTTCCACTTTTTCTTATCCTACCTTCCAAATTCTTTTCGCTAAGTTTTGTTTTTTCAGCCGAATTCTACAAGCTATTTGCAAGCCTTGAGGAAGTTCTTAAAAGGACTTGATTGAGAGCAAGAGTGGAAAAAGGCAAGAGTGCACATCAAGGATAATAGACATCCCGAGTGAAACACGAGTGTGAGTGCAATTTCTTGGAGTGGAATAGGTGAGGTTTTGTGTTTGTGAGGTTTTAATTTTTTTTTTATTTTGGTTACTAATAATGTCTCAAAATTCCGTGAGAAACTCTGTTGGAGGAAGTAATAATGTTAACGTAGATGCAACTAACTCCAATCTTCAAGATGTTATCCGAGAGATGGACAGGTTGTTGCAACAAAGGTTGGGGCCGATGCAAGAACGATTAGATCATTTGGAGGAAAAATATCAATGAAGGCATAATTCAGATCACGAGGAAGAGTATGAGGGAGAGGTGGACGAAGAACTCATAGACGAGCGAGCCTCCCAGCAAAGTTTGAGGCGTCAAGAACCTAGGTACCAAAAAGCTTGGCCAAGAGTTGATGATAATCTTAGCAACATCAAAACAACCATTCCTCATTTCCAAGGAAGAACGAATCATGAAGCCTATCTTGCATGGGAAAAAAAGTTGAGCACATCTTTGAGTGCCACAACTACTCCGAGCTTAAGAAGGTAAAACTTGCAGCCATTGAATTTACAGATTATGCACTAATATGGTGGGATCAGTTGACATCTAGCAGGAGACGCAATGGTGAACATCCAATTTCTACTTGGAATGAGATGAAGGTCGTTATGCGTAGGAGGTTCGTTCCAACTCACTATCATAGGGAGTTGTTCAACAAGCTTCAAAATCTCACCCAAGGCAACCATAGTGTTGAGGACTACTTTAAAGAGATGAAAGTAGCCATGATCCGAGCTAACATTGATGAGGATCGAGAAGCCACCATGGCAAGATTTCTATCCGGCCTTGACCCAAATATTGCGGTCGTCATTGAGTTGCAACATTATGTGGAGATCGAAGACATGGTGCATATGGCCATAAAAGTGGAAAAGAAACTTAAACGGAAGGGTTCCACACGAACCTATGGGGGAGCATCATCAAGATGGGGGCAAAGTTCTTACAAACGGAGTCCTCCAATACCACCCAATAAAAGAGGCGCACCACCCAAAAGAAGCAAGGCCAATGCCGAAACTAGCAAAGGTAAGGCTCCGAATGTTCCAAACCGTTCCCGAGATATACAATGTTTCAAGTGCTTGGGAAGAGGGCATATTGCAAGCCAATGTCCAAAATCGCAACACCATGCTTCTTCGTGATGATGGAGAGGTTGAATCGGAACAAGAGGAGGAAGATGAAGTTGCTGTCATACAAGAAGATGAAGGTGATGATATAGAGTATGCGGCAGAAGGAGAGGCCTTTATTGTGAAAAGGAGCCTAAGTGTGCAAGCGAATGAAGGGAATGAGCAACGCGAGAATATCTTTCATACTCGCTGCCATATTAATGGAAAGGTATGCTTTGTCATTATTGATGGAGGTAGTTGTACTAATGTTGTTAGTACTCTTATGGTAGAAAAACTTGGATTAGCAACCACAAAGCATCCACATTCCTACAAGCTGCAGTGGCTTAATGACGGAGGAGAACTCAAGGTTACCAAGCAAGTTCTTGTTTCTTTCTCCATTGGAAAGTATAAGGATGAAGTTCTTTGCGATGTTGTTTCGATGCACGCTGGCCATTTACTACTTGGGAGGCCATGGCAATTCGATAAACGAGTCATACATGATGGATATACCAATCGGTATACACTCACCCATAGAGTAAGAAAGATTACCTTAGCCCCTCTTTCACCGAAACAAATTCACAAAGACCAAATACATTTGAGAGAAAGTATTGAAAGAGCCAAAGAGAGAGAATCAAAAATAGAGGTAAAAGCAAGTGAGAGTGAGCAAAGTGAGGGTGCGAAAATGAGTGTTTTTACCAAAGAAAGAGAGTTGAGAAAGTGTTTGCTGTCGGGAAAGGAATTACTTGTACTTGTGTACAAGGAAAGTTTATGGAACACTAACCAACTTGATCACACTTTGCCTTCTTCTATTGTGTCTTTGTTGCAAGAATTTGACAAATTATTTCTGGAGGAGATACCAAGTGGGCTGCCACCAATCCGTGGCATTGAACATCAAATAGATTTCATTCCCGGTGACGTCATTCCTAACTGTCCAGCTTACTGAAGCAATCCCGAGGAAACCAAGGAGTTACAAAGGCATGTGGCTGAACTAATGGCCAAAGGCTACGTGAGGGAGAGCCTTAGCCCATGTTCCCTTCCGGTATTACTTGTGCCAAAGAAGGATGGAACTTGGCGCATGTGTGTAGATTGTCGAGCGGTAAACAAAATTACAGTAAAGTATCATCACCCTATTCCCCGTTTAGATGATATGTTAGATGAGCTTAGTGGTTCTAACCTTTTCTCTAAGATTGATCTTAAGAGTGGTTATCACCAAATAAGGATGCGGGAAGGTGATGAATGGAAAACAACATTTAAAACAAAGCAAGGACTCTATGAATGGTTGGTTATGCCTTTTGGCTTAACTAATGCACCAAGTACTTTCATGAGGTTAATGAACCATGTTCTTATACCGTTTTTGGGTAAATTTTGTGTGGTTTATTTTGATGACAACTTAATCTATAGTAAATCAATGGAAGAACATGTTCAACACTTGAGGTCAGTTTTGTTGGTTTTAAGAAAGGAGAAGTTATATACTAATTTAGACAAGTGTACATTTTGTACTGACAAAGTTGTCTTTCTTGGTTTTGTTGTCAGTTCTAAAGGCTTAGAGGTTGACAAAGAGAAGGTTAAAGCCATTGAAGAATGGCCACGACCAGCAAGCATTTCCCAAGTTAGGAGTTTCCATGGACTTGCAAGCTTTTACCGGAGATTTGTGCCAAACTTCAGCACCATTGCCGCCCCTTTAACTAGTGTCATCAAGAAGAATGCTAAATTTTTCTGGGGGGGAGACCAAGAGAAATCTTTTAATGAAATTAAAGAATGTTTAATTCATGCCCCTTTGCTTACCTTACCTGATTTTAACAAAACGTTTGAAATTGAATGTGATGCATCAGGTGTGGGAATTGGAGCGGTATTATCTCAAGGTGGACGTCCTATAGCATATTTTGGTGAGAAATTAAGTGGGGCTACATTGAATTATCCAACATAGGATAAGGAGATGTATGCCCTTGTTCGCGCAATGGAAACATGGCAACACTATCTATGGCCTAAGGAGTTCATTATTCACACCGATCATGAGGCATTGAAGCACATTCAGGGGCAACATAAGCTCAACAAACGACATGCCAAATGGGTGGAGTTTCTTGAATCTTTTCCGTATGTGATCAAATATAAGAAAGGTAAGGAGAATATAGTTGCCGATGCATTGTCTCGGAGATACGCTCTTCTAAACACCTTAGAATCTAAGTTGCTGGGTTTTGTTTTCATTAAGGATTTATACGAATATGATTCTGATTTTGAAAAAATTTACAAAGCTTGTGAGAAAGGAATGTTTGAAAACTATTATAGGGACAATGGTTTCCTATTCAAGGAAGGAAGACTTTATATTCCACAAGGTTCCACACGTGAATTACTTATCAAAGAAGCCCATGGAGGAGGCTTAATGGGACATTTTGGAATAGCAAAGACTTTGGCCATACTTCAAGAGCATTTATATCGGCCAAAGATGAGACGAGATGTAGAGAGGTTATGTGAACGTTGCATCACTTGCAAGAAGGCTAAGTCTAAAGCCATGCAACATGGACTCTACACGCCACTACCTATTCCAGAAGCACCATGGATGGACATTTCAATGGATTTTTTGCTAGGGCTTCCACACACAAAGAATAACAAAGACTCCATCTTTGTAGTAGTGGATAGATTTTCCAAAATGGCTCATTTTATTCCTTGTAACAAGACTAATGATGCCTTACATATTGCTAACTTTTTTTTCAGGGAAGTCTTGAGATTACATGGTGTGCCAAGAACTATCATTTCCGATCGAGACGTGAAGTTCTTAAGCCACTTCTGGAGAGCCCTATGGAGTAAGATTGGGACTAAGCTGTTATTTTCCACCACTTGTCACCCTCAAACGGATGGCCAAACCGAAGTGGTGAATCGAGTACTCTCCACGTTGCTTAGGAGCATTATTAAGAAGAATCTAAAGACATGGGAAGAGTGCTTACCACATGTGGAGTTTGCATATAATCGATCGGTCCATACGACCTCGGGACACACTCCTTTTGAAGTTGTGTATGGGTTCAATCCATTAACTCCGATGGACTTATTGTCATTACCCGCTGATCAAATTGTGAATAAAGATGGACTTTAACAAAGTTGAATTTGTTAAGAAACTTCATCAACAAGTGCAGGATAATATTGAAAAGAAAACAAAGCAATATGAGCAGCAAGCAAACAAGGGTCGAAGGAGAGTTGTCTTTGAGCCGAGAGATTGGGTGTGGTTGCACATGAGAAAAGAAAGGTTTCCAGCCCAACGAAAATCTAAATTGATGCCTCGAGGAGATGGGCCATTTCAAGTAGTTAAATAGATCAAGGATAATGCTAATCAACTAGACCTCCCAGTTGAGTTTAATGTTAGTGCAACCTTTAATGTTGCTGATTTATCTCCTTTTGATGTAGGTGACGATTTGGGGACAAATTGCTTTAAAGAGGGAGGGACTGATATGACCATCAAGAACAAGGACTCGGAGAAGTACCCAAGTGGCCCCATTACACGTGCACAGGCCAAGGAGTTTCAATCAGCCATGGAAAGCTTGTTTACAGCAAGCCATGAACGTGAGAAAGAATAAATAATAAGGGAGGAATGCCTTACCTTGCTCATGCATGCATTTGCATGAGAATTTAAGTATTTCAAACTTCCATTGCATTGAGAAAGTGTGCTGGTCATTAAAGCATGCATTTCATTTATAGTTTTAGTTCATTTAGGGAAGTAGTTTAATTATGTATCTTAAATCATTCGTTAAAATACTTCATTCATGCATTTAGTTAAATTCAATAATGTTAGTTCTTTAATTAAACTAGTTCATTCATTTAACTAGTTCACTCAATTAACTAACTCTTTAATTGTTTCATGCATCTATTATTTTAAGTTTGAATAAATCCTTTGTGTGTGTCTAGGTTCATGTGACGTATGGATTAAAGAAGAGACTTTTTAACTTCAACTTGGAAACAAGTCATTGATGACCATCTTTACTCATGCAAACAAGGCAATTCAAGGCTGAATTCTTTTCATCTTTTCAAGGTTGTTCATCTTCTTAGAGTAACAAAGCATTTAAGCTTCATAATTCACCTATTCAAGGTTGAAATTATGAACCAATGAAGGCCATTCACGTTCAAGAGAATGGACATGCAATAATCAGCATTCAAATTATGCATTCAAGGCCTTTATTTATCATTTTTTGAAGGCTGATCATATTCCACAAATGGGCAAGCAATGAAGGCTGATTTAATGTCATTTAATCATCAAATTAAGTGATAAAATCATCAAGGAATTCAAAGAGACAAGCTGATTTGGATGTGTGGGATGTCTACATTCACCATATGTCCACATTCATTCCATTTTATCCATTTGCAAGCAAAATGAAGCAGCCCAAGAGTCACCACTCCTTTTGGACGAATTTAAGGCTAAATTCATCTCAATTTAAAGCAAAATTCATCCATCAAAAGGATAAGAAAGAAACATTTCATTTATTTGTATTCAATAGCATTTAGATGAGCATTCATCTCTCTTTTGTGTGACTTTTCATATGGTGCCTAGCCACACTATAAATAGGCACCTTAGGTCCATTTGTAAGCCCTTTTTTTGGAGAATATAAACCTTTGAAAGATTGCTTTCATCTTGTTCTTGCGAGAACTCTATCGGCTTCAAGTTGTGCTTGTAGTCTTCTATCCATTTCATTTTGCTATAGCGTTGGTTCCAAGCTCTCTTATAGCTTGTGGGTCACGTTCCACACTCCTCCACCTCGACTCCATCAAAATATATCATTGGTTCCTAGCTCGTTATAGCTAGCGGGTCACAATTCGCTATCCTTGCAACCATACAAATCCACGCCGCCTTTAGCATCTCCCATCACTCCTTTGATTTACACCTTTCCATGATTATCATCCTCCATCCTTAGCCACCATACTATCCAAATTACCTATCCAATTCCTTTCTTCATTAATTTTTCTATTATATTGCAATTCATCTCACATGTATGTTTTATGATATCTTTGAGTTCAAAGCGTAGCAAAGAATATTTCTTACTAGAATCACGATCGGGCACATCTATATGACTCGGGTTACATTAACGGGTTCATATCACAATGCATGTTTCGAAGTGGTTTCTGAATGTTGGACCAAACACCGAACACGCCATCCTATAGATAAACACATGTAGTTCATGTTAACTTAAAAAAATCGGCCCAGATAACATGCGGAGACGGCATAAAATGTGCCTAAACACCCCTATGGAAGTCATCTTGGAAGGTTTTTCAACGCATGTTTCAGTGTGGTTTTTGAATGTGGGAGCAAACGGCAGACACGCCGTCTTATAGATAAACACTTGTAGTTCATGTTAACGTAACAAAATCAGCCCAAATAACATGCAGAGATGGCGTAAAACACGCCTAAACACCCCTATGGGATTTAATATGGATGACTTATTTTCAAATAAACTCGGCTAAACTCAGTTCATAATTTAAAACAAAAAAATAATACATTTCACATAGTAGGCAACGATTAAAAAATATGCTAAATTTAAAATACATACGGAATTTTATACATCTAATAAACTTGTCTGATGTGCAGCTCTATAAGAGCTTTTGAAGGAGAAGCTTGCTCGTGAAACTAATCGAGAGATACAGGGAATCAAAGAGATACAATGCGTCTAGCTCCCGAGAATTTCTATTTACAGTTGCACTCGGAGATTGGAGATACACAGAATCGGAAAGATACAATGGGTGCTACACAGAGTAAGTCAACATGGGATATACAACTGTCAAGGCCCGTTTATCACAATGGGTGGCTTGGCCTGCTCCATGTAATAAATTTTAGGCCTTAACACCATGATCTCTCCCATGCTTGCTTAATGTTGTAAGGAAAACTTTGTTTATGCAACTACACTATGCTAATACATAAAATAACCACGGTTTTGAATACATAATGAGGTAGAGAAAATATAAAAATTTTAAATGCTGGTTTTAAACAATCGAACATCATGTTACCATTTATTTATAGTTTGACATTTGAACCTAAACTCGCTTTGCATGTAAGCTGAGTTACACATATCGTGTCTCTTTATATTATACCAGTCAGAAAAACACAACTAAGCAAATTTGGTAACATGATAAGTGAAACTCTCTATGCATGGACGGTGAGTACCTAACTCGCAATCCATGCATGGCGACTTTCGCTTATCATGTCACCAAAGTTGCTCAGGATTGAAATTACATCCCTACACACCGGTTTACATTTCCAACACGAATCTTGTTGAGCATTTCATTTCAATCAACAAGGGAGCTCGTCGTTTATGCATGACGAGTTTGAAAACCCATTAATATGTAAAACAAAAACTCATCTATTAGTCATTTTGCAGAACACTCTATTCATCCTAATCCTAATCTCTCTTTGAAGTTTTTCTCTAACTCAAACAAGCATCGTATTACAATGGCACCAATCTTAGTAATCGTACACTACGATGGCATTATATGGGAGATGATAGCGGAGAAAACTTTAAGTCCGAAAACTTTGTTTCTATCAAATTCATTTGCACAATTTCTATTGAAGCTCTTTTCTCGAAGATCAAACGACTAGTTCCTGTTGGGCGTAACATAACACTACAAGTTCTCTATTGCAAGTTCCAGTTATTATTACTTCCAGAGGCATACGCTACGATGAGAATTCAAAATCAATTCGATGTCAAAGCAATGGTCGACACGAATACTGGGTACGAAGCGGAATTGTGCCATTTGTATGTAGATTTCAGTGGAGAATTAGCAGCTGAAAATGAAAACCAAATCCCAACTCAGCCAACAAGTTATGATTTCATCTCTTTAATGGGGGATTTTAATCTTGGTGTTCCTGATTATACCCCTGCGCTCAATGATGTACATGTATGTTCAACAGCCCGACACTCGTTCACCTACATCTATGACTTCTGCACCTGCTCATACATTCACAGATGCTGATGAAGGTTACTTATCCCCAGAAGAACCGACTCAAGAGCCCAGACCCGATGGTTCTAAGGTTGGTTTATTCGTGGAGCCTAAAGATGCCAATGCTGGTATCACCTATGAAAATGAAAGTGACACTAATGATGATGTTAAGGCCCCAGGAAACTTCAATAAAAATCAATTGGGATATGTTGCAAGCATTAGTGTCCACACACCTTACGAGCCTTCATCACACATGCACAACATCGACATGGCGACAATGGACGTGCCAGAGTTCCCTAACGTGCTTGACTTGGGTTTTGATGGTTCTTACTTTGGCATCAAAAAAGATGACTTGTGGCGCGGGATGCAGTTCAACACAAGCGACGAAGCGAAAACAGTTGTTAAAAACTACAACATACGTAATGGTGTGCATTCTAAAGTGATGTACTTGACATTAGAGAAATAAGTATGTGAATGTAAACAAAAAGCAGAACAAGGATGCAACTAGAAGGTCCGTGTCCAAAAGAAGAAAAAGAAAAACAATGTTTGGGAGATTATAATCTACAACGACCCTCATACTTATTGTGCCACCCGCCGGTTACAGACAAGATCATCTAAACCTGGATTCAAAACACACCGTCGAAAGCGTCCAACCAATTGTCCGGGCAAGCCCTAAAGTCATAATTTCTACGTTGATAGCACATGTTACGTTAGTATCCGAATACACTCCCTCATACAAAAGACTTGGAGGGGGAAAACCAGGCAATCATGAATTTGTATGGGGAATGGGACGCTTCTTACAACGAGGTCCCAGCTTGGATAAATATCATGAAGAAATACAACCGCAAAACGATCACAGATCTAGAAACTGAACCATACTACAAGGATGATCGTGTGGTTCATGATGTTTGCCAATTTTCGATGACTGTTCTAGACATTTCCCAGTGTATTAATGCGTACAAGAACTGCAAGCCTGTCGTGCAGATCGATGGTACATTTTTTATGGAAGATACAAGCAAGTTTTGCAGCTAGTCGTTGTTCAAGACGACAAACGCAAAACAATACCCATTGCGTTCACAATTGTTCCCAGAGAAGATATCAAATCATGTAGGTTTTTCCTCAAGAAGTTATGCTATCACATTATACGAAAGGATCGAGTATGCTTGATCTCAGATCGATGCGGTGGGATAAAGTTAGCGATCAAATCTTTGGGCAGTCAGTTTCAATCTCCAAACATTGAACATTGTTTCTGCATATGTCATATTGCATCAAACAACCATGCGTGGTATAAGAAAGACGATGAACACAAACGTGTTACATATATATATATGGGTACGTATTAAAATTGTTGTATTTATCACTAATTTCCTTATAACTCATATGTACACTCTATCGTGTCTTAGGGTATGAACTAGTTGAATACAAATTTAAACAAATGCTACAAGAATTGCGGGGGGGGGGGGGGGGGGGGGGGAATCTTGAGGGCTTCAAGTACGTTGCAAAAATTCCAAAAGAAAAATGGACCAATGCATACAATGTCGGTTTTAGATATGGCCAAAAGACAACCAACTTGGCTGAGGTCATCAATTCTTTCTTGAAGGGGATTCGAAATTTGCCAGCGAAAGCTATGTACTTTTGTTTGGCCAAGTTGTTTGCAATCTTAGGGAAAGAAGTTTTTTTTATGCAGCAACAGGGTCGCACATTCTACCTAAAGATACGAAGAGAAATTCAAGACAACGTTGTTAAATCCAACATGTTGCATGTGCCGCCAATGTTGCGTACCGAAAATTATTCTCGTGTCTCAAATATGTCGCGACATATACATGGTTATGATCCAACATCATACAATATAGATCTTGAACACAGGTTGTGCGATTGTGGGTACTTTCAAGCATTCAAGACTCCATGCGAGCATGTCATTGCTGCATGCTCCGCTGGCAGATGTGATTACAAGCAATACGTTGATCCTATATACTAGCCTCATTAGTATCTAAGGTCTACGAAAATGAATTCCCACCAATCGGTAGTGAAACAGAATGAAATGTTGAGCAGACATAGCCCACAATTTTACCTAACCAAAGTCTGCGAAGGAAAAAAGCATAACGTCCAAAAGTCACAAGGATTCACAATGCTAGATGACACATGTCAACGAGAGCCTACCGGACAACCTAGACTCTGCGGAAATTGTAGATTACCGAGTCACAAAATGCCAAAATGTCCATCTTTGCTACAATCGTCTAATCGCCGATAGGGGAATTTTCTTCTAAAATTTGTTGCTTTATTTTTATAATAAGTACTCCCGTGTTTTTTTAACATAAATTTTCGTATTAAACTATATTTCACTCTAACTTTTCACCACTACATAATTTACATAGGTTATAATATTAAAATTAAGTATTCAAATTAAATAATTAAATTTCTTAAATTTAATCATTTACATTTTTGTGGGACGGGGGACCCTTTAAATTTAACTTCTACATTTTGTTTAAAACATTATACAACATACTTCTTAAACAATTTGTACATTAAAATACAATTACTAAATTTTACTTACAATATTAGATACTTTACAAATTTTACGAATTTATTTTTTTTAACAAACTCTTTTTAAAAAAACTTATATCATTTTTAAGAAAATATTAAATGTCACTGACATAATTTATAACCTAAAATTTACAAAACTTTTAAAAAATTTAAATTAATCTTAAACCAAATTTACCGTGCATACTCGGTATGTTCAGTGCATTCCAACCGTCATTCTGTTTAGTCCTAAAACGGCGTTAAGCCAAGTGGAACTCGCCATGCACGACGAGTTTGGTTTAGGATATGATTAATCATTTGAATTAAGATTTAAACAAAAATTTGGGAGATTTTTATTTCTTTCAAAATTTGCAGTGGGGAAACGCAAAAACCTTAATTCTTTCAGAATACGCCATGAGAAATATAAAATTTTAGGTGCTAGTTTGATAATATTAGGATGTAATGGTGCTATTTTTATCTTTAACCCGAAATAAATAAATAAATAAAAACGCAAAAACCTTAAGAAAGGAAAGGAACCAAAGAAGCGGGGAAGCAGGTTGTCTGTCTTAAAGGTTTCAAAGAAGATGGAAGGGACAACACATAAGTGAGATATTTCATGCAGGGGGAGGGAGCGTTGGACATAATTATAAGTTTTGAAAAATGAACCTCGTATTGTTAATGTATGTATTTGTTTATTTGTCTTGAAGAATGAACAATTGATAAACTGAAATTACCAAGATGACATCAATAACTTAATGCAAATCCATCTCCACAAAAATCATCCAAACTGAAAAAGAACGTAGTCACAGATTGCTTTGGAAGTTCTACTTAAAATTGTCCTTATCTGCATAAGTAGAGATAAACCATTATGCACAAGGAATAAAAATCATCAAAACAAATGAATCACGTCGATCATAATTCATAGCTACGCCTCATCACTGCCATTTAGTCCTGACCAGGCTACCTCTGAATCACTCTAGGCAGGTTTCTTCGTGGCTTGACCTTTGCTTTGGACTCCCTGTACAAAATTATAGACATAAGAAACACCAATACTTTAAACTCTACCACCCTGGAGAATTCATTGGTAGTCATACAATTAAAATTTCGTCTCATACCACCTTATAAATGTGCAAGAAAAGAACTTTGACAAAATTTCGAGCTCACATTCGAACACTGGCAATTAAAGCTACACTACTTTCGTAGTACCTTCTAAAGTTTTTGCTTACTTGTAGGATTTTTTTTTCATAAAAATAATAATAATAATAATAATAATAAAGTCACAGTTTTTTATTCTTTTTCCTGTTTTCAGTTTAAGTGGCACAAAGGGAAAGAAATTATTAAAGGTTAGGTATTTTATAAATAAATCCAAAACCTCTTTTTCTTTTCTTCTTTTTCCTCTTGTTAGTTTTAGAAATTGATGTTTCACAAGTAGTTTAAAACTTTTTGAAGATGCAAGTGACTCCGGATTCCAGAACAGATGAAGCAGATTCATCCGTGACAGACAAAAGAAGGAAAAATGCTAAAATTAATGTTTCATACCGCTCCCTTCTGACCAGTTAGCCTCCTACTAGATGGTGCACGTGCCACTGATGAAGCAGCTGCAGCTGCAGCAACACGGATTCTGCAAAAATAGATGATATTGCATCCATTCTTATTTTCATTCTTTCAGATGTAATTAAATGAAAATAAAGTTCTAACAGTCCAATACCTTTTATGCACATCGACATATTCATCAGTTTCATCCACAATCTCCTCCTGCATCAGTAAAAAATCGTTAGCTAGTAAACCCTTTAAAGATAATGCCATTGAGACTAAGTAAAGATATCATTTTAAACGGAATATAGTGACGGAATCACCTACAAATGAAGATATTATTAAAATGTTGATGAATATGCCTATTGAGAACGAACAAAATCCAGAGAACAATTGTGCTTTACTAACTGTTTCTTCAGGAGAAACATTTCATGCAAGTCACCTTCATATAAGAATGTATTGAATACTGTGTGTGAATTGCAAAAGAGGATGAAGTTTGGTTTGGCTTGGTTTAGGTGAAAAAACAAAGTGCAGAAATATTTTGAGGGGGTAGGACACTTATATGGAAATGTTGTCAAGCAAAAATTTCTTTATAGTACCAAGACCTCTTATATCTTTTTCATTTTTTCCTTGGGTTATTAATTTATTTGTTATTTCCCCAAGGAATTATTAAAAAATTATTATGGTATGCATTTAGCAATTAGTTATTTTCATGCAATGGTATGAAGACTGGGATTTTATTGACCAAGATTATTAATTTATCAATCATTCAACTATTGAGGTTTTACTGTAACTTACCTGCAAAAGTTCTTCAAAAACATCTTCTAGTGTGATAATACCAATCACTTCACCATCTTCAATATCTTCTGATGTGACAGACAATCCATTTGTTGCAGCATCTTGTCTGGCTGTATTGGTAGGTCGTAACGACTTATCAATGTCAACAACAATGCTCTCTGGCTTCCCATCCAGCTTGGATAGCAGCGGAGTAGTCAGTTGGGTAGCTGCACTGTAGACTTTGTTTTCTTCAGATTTTAGTTCATCAAGCGTCGGAGGAAGGTTCTTATTTTTTCCTTTAGCCTTCACAACGGCTGCCATGTGACTGCTTCCCTTTTGAAACTCATTCAGAATATCATAAAGAGGCATGTCAGCTGGAACCCTGTCAAACACCCCGAACATGAACGCTGAACTAGCAAGATATTTTATACTGACACAGAAATAATAAGCATATTTATCAATAACTAAGAAACCTTGGAATTCTCCGGATGGAAACAGCACTGACTGGTGTCTCAGTTTCAGGGCGTACAGTGAGAAGACTTTTCACCTTATTCCAAATTCAAAAAAGAAAAAAAGATCCCGTACGAGGAATATGAAAAATAACCAACAAGATCAGCAAAGCCTTAGACCCAAATGCATGACTACTATGAGATTTAATCAAAGGTTTACAGTCTGATACATACCAGCAGAAGTCCAATAATATTTTTGGGATTCCCTGAGTAGACAGGGACTCGGCTATGACCACGAGCAAGGATCTTACCCATTGCCTCCCTGGGGTAATTCATTCAAGATTAAAGATCAGATAAAGAGAGCTGAATGAAAAATTTATTACATAAATTCTTTTAGCATTTCAACAAAGATCAAGGAAACAACACAAAAGGAAAAGATTCGACAGTTATATTGGACTTCATTGACACATATAAAGGCTTTATGATAGAAACTAATCATATAAACATACTAATGAACATGCATCAATTAATAAGGAGAGTTGTAAACTGCCCATGCACTTACAAAGTATGGGATAAGTGGAAGAAAGTTTTAACATATTAATCTTTCTTTATGACAGATCTGGATCAAAATACAAACTTTAGCACTTAAAGTGATTGATGTATTAATCCTCCGTACATCAAACTACCATATGAATTAAGGAGCAAATATTACCAGTCCAACTTTGAATTGACATCTAAAGAGAAAGTTGATTCTATAGGTGTCATAGCCTCTTCAGCAGTCTGTTCAAGTATTATAACAGAACAGGAAAAATTAGTTTAAGATGCTAAGGAAAATTGAGAAACTGTTTTGAACTGATCCTATGAAGCCATATGACAGAAAAGAAATGAGTACGAAAATTCTATAACTTATACCAATTAATAATATTCCACTATTTCACAGTACGTGACCACTATATCAGTAACAGTCATCAACCGCTTCACCGTTGTAGAAAAAGATTATAAGCTATGAATAACATTACATTTGTAGCTCACTACTGCCTCTGTTTTGATGATGTAGCGGCATTTTTACTGCTTTCTAGAATGAAAAAAAATCACTTATCCAAAAAAATAATGACTTCTTTGTGATGCATACCTTTTCAGTCAAATCTAGTGCTCCACTAATAATTGTTGTCTCATCATGCGTGAGCTCACCACCTTTGCCAGCCTAAATAGTCAGATCAAGAAAAAAATTCTTCATTGTGAAGAAAATTAAACGAATGTAATGGTAATCCTCTGCCATTTATAGGATTCTTCAAATTTTAGCAAACTTCTGTTACCGGATTATATAATGTAATCTGCAGTGACATGAAATTGATTTACCTCCTGGCTATGGATGGAGACAAGGGCTTTTAGTTGAGCCCGCCTAAATAGTGCTTCATTATGCCCCAACACCCAATCCAGAACCTGGAACATATATAACTTTAGTGCTTCATCAATTCTAATGGCCTGTTAAAATTACACAAATAGAAAAGCACACTAACTCTAATAGGAACTAGCATTGCCAAGGCATTGGTCTTAGAGTCAAATAACAAAAGCCCCTCAAACCCATTCAAGCAAGGCGCATAATCAGGCTTATGCCTGGTGCAACTAGGCGGGCTTTTTGGTAAGGCTATAGGCACAGAGCCCACCTGGTTAAAGTTCTATTTTATTTCTTTTATTTTTTAACATTTTTATTAGCTATACCTTTACTATTAAGAAATAGGATAATATCAACCTCTCTACCTCTCAATATTTTTATTAGCCATGAGACAATAAGGAAGACAGGCATGTCAGCCAACAAAAGAAGAAAGAAATGTTGCGTGGTTTGTAGATGAAACTAGATGAGTTTTTTTTTTTTGCTAGACGTGTTTTTTTGGCACCTTGAGTAATACAAAGCTTGTATCCCCTAGCATTCACCCTTCATAACAGAAATATGTTTAGACTCGGTCTTCTCTTCCATTTCCTTCTTCCTTCTCTTTTTAGCAGATGTGGGTGGGAAGGGGAAATTGAAGCTTTCATTCTACACAAATATTGAGGAAAGCAAATGAAAGGAATGATCATTCTCTCTGATTCTACCCCCTCCCTCTTCCCCTCCCCTGCCTACAATATTTCTTCCACCTTCTGGATGAAAAAGGGTCAAACTGAAATACTTGCATAAACTCAAAGAGGTAGAAAACCCACACCACCTCAAATTTGTACCTTGATGTTTCCCCAAAGAAAATAATTAGGAAAGGAAGGACAAGAATGTTATAACAGGCAAATCCTAAGATCCATTTTCCAGATACAAAATATGGAAGTTGCCACTAATATTTTTGTTACATGTAGTTAACCATTTATATGAATTTATACTTCATAAAGAAATCTAATGCCTAAAACAATATTAAATAAATTATCTTTTTATTAAATTTTTTTATATATTGAATATTACAATTTTTCTTAAATTTCACTTTCAAATATATATATATAGCTTAAATTTCTTTCCAACCATCTTGATGAGAATTTTAAGAATTTTCTCATTTCAAGAGTGCAATTCATGTGTAATGATGGCCTTTGAACTTACCTTTCCAATGGGATAGGCTATTGGATAGCAAATAATCATTAAGATCCGCACAAGGCCTGCAAGATTGGCACCTACAGCAAGTCCGTATCTTGTGCATATTGCTTGTGGAATAACCTGAAAAGTAAAACAACTCATTTTGGCCAAGGATTCAAAGGTTTAAGTCAAGCTTAAATAATACAATAGTTGAACAGCCTACCTCACCAAAAGCTAGAACAAAAGTCACAGAAAGTATGATAGCAACATATTGATTGAAAAGCTTATCCAGATATATAGGGAGGGCCTGCAAGTAGTAATCATTAATGCTGTCAACAAAAGTCAACCTTCTCTCAAATATCCTTAGATATGTAAAACATGGTAAATTTCAAGTAAAGACTTAATTGTCACAAGCAAGTTCATTATCATTATCTAGCCTCAACAACGTAGCAAGCATAAATAAGGTAGCAATTCTAAGTTACTAACAAGCCATTTACGGAGAAGGTGGTGAATCAGTTAAAAAACAAGGTCTCACAGTTCATAGCTAGTTATTTTAATAATGGGGAACTACCTAAAATCTTACTTTATATGATAAATTGCTTAGAAAAGGAATTACCTACAGGTGAAACACTTCTTTGTAATCAGAGCCTAAGTGCCTAGTTGACAGAAAAAAAAACCCCATTCCTAAAATCAGATACAAGAAAAACGTACATAGTTATAGATCCGGCACTCATCTCCACATGCAAAACTGCAACAAACTTGAATGTATTGTAAGGAACAGCATTGGTTATCATCAAGTTATTGTTAGGACCTCACTTAGCAACAAAAAATTTCAGTTTGTTATCTTAATTTCTTAAATGCATTAGAAGATCAATTTTCTAGTAAATCTTATTCCAATCAGACATCATTGCTTGGTCAAAACCTTTGAATCTATCCTTCTATAATTATCTTTGGAATTGGCATCAATCAATCAAATAAACAAACAAACATGATAATTCCACTCAAATATATACCAAGCTGAACAGAAAAAGTTGTTAAAAAGTTTTTTTACCTCCATAGCAACAGCATTGCAAAGAAGCAAAGTCACCAAAAGCTGATGCTGTTTTTGAACTACCGGCAAAATAGCAGCTAAAAACACAGGTGGTTTTTTTAATCATCAAATTTCAAATCAAACAATAATAATAATCGAAATTGAGGCAATCCTCCACAACTATTCCAAATCAAAACCAAAACAAAATTAAAAAAAAATCTTTCTACCAGCTTGTTTTTTCTCGGTGGAAGTGCCGCTCCGTTGTAGAATTTCGAGTTCGACAAGACCAAGCGACATTAGTCCGAGAGTGAGACCCGACATGATCCCCGCGAAAAGAACTAGAAAGCAAGAAATACCGGCGTAGATGAACCACCATGGAGATCCAAACGGAATCGCTTCTCCTACGGATTCACTGGCCGAGGACGCCGTGTTGAACAGCATCCTCGCCGCCAAAACCGCATTTAGCGGATGCATCGTGGTTATTTCAACCGTCAATCACAGGGGGAGTCCAAGGGAACGAAATGAAGACAAAGGTCTCTTCTTTTGCTCATTTTACGGTCCGTGTAATCCACTGACTAAATATGTCAGTGAATTGGGTTAGGACACGTGATGGATCTTAGGGTCTGCTACGCTGTGTTTGTGGAGTTTGGTAGACACATTTGTGTCAACAGAATCGACGGTGATTCCAGTGTATACGTGGCAGGAAACTGTAGTCCTGATCTTCATATGGTTTTGTTCAAAATGCAAAATGAATTTTTTTGGGGGGGATAAATACATTCAAGGTCATTTATTTATGTTTTTCTTATCATAAAAGAAAAATCATTCATTCAAATAAGAACAAAAACAACTCTAAATTCCGAGCAAATGAGCCAGCAAAAGAGTGCCAGAAGCAAACATAACAAAACATAACCAACAAAGAAAGGAAAACAACTAACAATCAGCGATAACAAAGAGGAAATTCAAGCACATGAATCAATCAACGGCTTGATCGGGTGACACTTCTACGAGAGCTCCATCCGGAGGCAAGCTTCTTTTCTCATGTGAGTAAAAGATCTTGTCACCAGAAATACTGAGGGGGGCAGATTGTGAGCATGGGAGAGCACGAGGTTGGGGTCGACCACAAACATGAGGCAAGTACCCTTAACCGTAGGAGAAAGAACGAAGCATGAAGAGACACACATACGTGAATAAAATCAAGGATCACGGGTCACCTTCTCCGAATAAAAAGGAGAGAGGATGATCCTAGGGAAGGAGAAAGATACACTACCATCGTCAAAACCTTCCAACAAACAACAATGGTAGGAGCAACAACCTTCATTCGAATTGCGGATGATCATCAACGTGATCATCTGTTGCCAAAAAAACAACATTTGATATCATCCTTTTCAACATGAAAAATCAAAACCAGGTACTGGTCAAAGCTTGTGTTCACATTTCCCATGCCTCGGTTACAAGTAGCAAAATTTTTGTCTTTTGCTAGCTTGGAAGCCAATTGTTCAAAACCCAAGAAATAGAATCTTCGAAATTCAAAACTTCACACCTTATCGAAAGAGACAAAAGACAACTCCAAAGAAATAGATGTTTCATACTAGGAAACGTAGGGGATTTTAGAAAAAAGGACTAACACAATCTCATAGAATTCGGTGTCAACGCTAAACCAGATTTTCTTTTCCTTTGGTTCGAAAAAGCATCTAAAAACTTTGTACCAAGAGTTTGACAAAAGTCAACATAAAGAAAAAATCATCTTCCTCCATGGCTTCTGCGGTGTCCATCGCTGCAAAGGGACCTTAACCTTCAATATGAAATGGTTCAAACCCTCTGTCATGGTTTCCTCTCTTCTAAAAAGCAAGCATCTTCCTCACAGTAAGCCTCTGCAACTTCATCGTACCCACAAAGAAAAGCAACGATAGAAGGTTTACACTGATGTCATGGTTTCCAATAAAAACAACAGAGCTCCAGCAGCATAAAGAAAAGAGCCTGCGACGAATAGAGAGCCCGAACCTCCACTCCGCAGCCGCTCTTTGCCTTCCATTACCTTTCACCAGACAAAAAACTCGAGAGAATTGATGAATCTTCTCAGAAAGGGGTCTCCACACAATCGAGATCACTAACGATCAAGATTACAATGAAGTTTGAAAACTGTGAAGGAGAAAATGAGGGGTCGAGATGCTGGGGAGAAGAGAACCCAATTTCTCTAATCCTTCCTTGCTCCCAAAGCAAAAATGCCTTTCAATTTTTTAAACTTTTTGTTTGAGCAAGTTTTTGAGGGTGACGGGGATACCGAATATGCTAAGTAAAATGTCATTTATTTAGGGTTTGATAATAAATAGGTCGCGCAATCAATGTAAGCTACTCTAAGCTTGGGTAGGTCCTGGTAGAGAAGTTATAGACATGTTTCCATATTTTGTATATGGAGTACTTCACTAATTTTTTTTTCTATTGTGTTGGACTTTGGCGGTATTTATCATGCATTTCTGGGACTTGAAACTCTTGAAGAATCTTTTCTATTTTTTCGGTTATGTATAGAAAGATAGAAATAAAATTACTATAATTTTGGGTATTCACTTAATTTTTCTAGGTATAGGTAGGGGTGTTCATAAAAACCGAGTCGATATACCATACCGAAAAACCAAAAAAATAGATTAAACGGTAGGTAACTATACCGGTAAAAATATATCAAAACAGTACGGTAATCGTGCCGATAAAATTAGCGGTTAAACGGGACGGGAACAATTACAATTTTTGGCTAAATGATATTAAATTGATTTTATAATGATATTAAATTATAATGGTAAGAAAATTTTATATTGATATTAAATTATAATCGTAAGAAAATTTTGTAATGATATTAAATTATTGATTATTACTAATATTTGTGTAATTAATATAAATTATTAATCATTACTAATATTTGTGTAATGAATATAAATTTTTTAAACTTTTTAATTGCTTTAAATTTTAAACTTTGAAGACTTTATTTGAATTTATTTGATTGATATTTTTAAGCTATGGAAATTAGTAGTAATATAAATATTAATTATGTAACGCCCTGGTTTTGGGCTTAGATGTTTTGGCAAGTCGGGTTGGGCCGGTGGAACCGGTGTCGGTTATTCGAACCATTTTAAAAGGTGGTTTAGGGAAATCAAGGTTCAGGATGATATAAAAATATGATAAAAATTTCCAAAATCCTCTAAAATGGTGTTTGAGAGGTTGGTCAAATCAATTGTACAAAACAGGTTTTCTAAAGTGTACATTTTTAGTAGTGACTAAAATGTAAAGATTTAAAAGTTGGAAAATGTGGTTTTCTAAAGTGTTTGAATGGTTTTATTTAATTAATTAAGGAAAGTTAGTTAATCGGTTAATGAAATTTTTGACGAGCTTTTCATTTCTCACTTTCACTTCAGCCAAACACCTTTTTTTTCTCTCAATTTTCCAGAAATTCTTTTCTCTCAAATCCTCTTTTGGTTTCTATCATTTTCCTTATTGATTTCCTCCATTTTCCTTCAAATTTTTTCAAGCAAATCTTGCCGAATTAGAGGAGAAGCAAAGATTGGAGATAATTTTCATGCTAACCCTCTAATCTAGGTTCTTTAATGAAATTCCAAAGACATTTGACTCATTAATACCGATTTTGATTGAGGTTTTGTTGTTAGATTGTTAAACTCTTGAAATCTTGATTGAAAAATAGATTTTAAGGTGATTTTCAGAGTTTAATTTAAATGGCTGGTTTGAGATTGTTTCTAAATGAGTTTTGAAAGGATTTTGGTGTTGAAGTGGAGTCTTAATCATATAGATCTCGAAATCCTTGAGATCCTTAGTTTTTGAAGTGCTTTTGGGTGAGTTTTTGAGGTGTTCTTGAGGAATTTGAGTTACTGGAGGTATAAGGATGGTTTTAGGTTGTTTTTGGATGTTGTTTAATGCTTAAAATGTGTTGGACGAGTTGGGTGATGGCTGGGCTGAGGTTAGAGGTCAATCGATTAAGTTTTCGGTTGTTTCGGATTGTTGTTTTGGTGTTATAGAGCAGGGATGCGAGAATTCTTGTGTGTGCGGGAGTTTTGGATGCATTTTAATGCATTAAACCTATGTTATGATGTGTTGAAAACATGGGATAGTATCCCGGAACCAAACGAAGTGTTTTTGGAGGCTTCAGACGATCGATAGTTGTGTTGGCAAGCGTGGTTTCGCGAATCAGTGAGTGGAATTTGGTTTTCCAGTGTGGAAACGTTTTAGAAAAGGTTTTGGGAACTTAATAAGAGCTTGAAACGCTTTATTATGCTCGGAAGTAAGTGAATCGAAATTTCTCCCTCGGTTGTGCTACTTTTGAGCCTTTGGTTGCACTTGATTTTAATTGTATTTACCTACTGTTTTAAAGCATGTTTTTTAGAATATGAATTGTGTATGATGATGCCATGTGGTTTAAGGATGCACTAGGTAAGTGGTCCTTGTATGCATGTGTTGATGCATGAGGTTTTAAGCATGGTTTAATGCTTGTTGATGGCTTATCATGAATGCTTTGTAAAAACAGTGAGTTATGCATGAGGTATGGGTAATATTGGCAAGTGATTTTGAATAAAATGTTTTATAAATGAAATCAGATATAGTTAGCCGGCTATAGGATTGAGTGCACTATAAACAAGTCGCCTTGGATGTTGATGGGTTGTGATTGTACCGAATACTCCATCCAAGTACCCTAACGATTGAGGATTGTTTAAGGTTGCAACGGTTGAGGGTAGCTTCCGGGTGCGAACCTTGTGTTTGTCCCGTCTCTTGTTAGTGGACTATAAATCTACCGATGAGTGGTGTTGAGGGTTGTGATTGTATCGAATACTCCACCACGGGTGTCACAACGATGGACGGTCGCTCTCGCGTGTGAGCCTTGTAATGCCGGTAGAGTGTATGAAGGGTGTGGGACAACCCTTGGTAATCTGTTTATCTGATATTTTTTTTTGAGATTGTTGTTTATCACTTGTGAGCCAATATAATGAAATGTGTTATTGTGGAAAATGATGTTAATGCATATTTTGAAAGACGCATGTTTTGGTTTAAGCTTAGCATAATGGTGTCTATGCTTGAAAAGCTTGGATTTTGAGTAGCAATGGTTTAATTGCTGAATTTATATGAATCATGATGCATGATGTTTAATACAATGAGATTGATGAAAAAGTGTATGTTTTGTCAAGAAAGGCATAATGGTTTCGAAAGAATGAAAAATGGTTTTGAGCATTGATGATGTGTGGTTTTGAGAAATCCTCACTAAGCTTGTATGCTTTTGCTCTCTTTGTTAATCAATGCAGATAATTAGGCTTTTCGAGGCAGCATCTTCGAGGAATCACACCAAGACATTTTGCTAAAAGTACGTCGTGCTTTTGAACTAGTGTAATAAGGCCAATGGGGGTGTCCAATGCAACGAATGTTGTCGGTTTGTTAATTTATGGTTTTGTGCAAGTTTGTGATGCATAATTGGACTTGTAAATGGCCGTTGAGTTTGGTTTTATGCTTGCATTTTGATTTTAGCCTTTTGGCGCTTTTAACATCTAAGAAGCATGCCTTTAATCTCGTAACTTGAGAGAATGATGCTACGATGTTGCTTATGCTTCGTATATGTGGTCATTGATGTGTAAATAAGTTGCCAATATGTTAGGGCATGTGTCGGGATGGTTTCAGAGGGCATAAAATGATTTAAACCAGCTTTTCAGAACATTGCAGGCCAAAGTGTTTCGAAACACCCTTACCTGTTTCGAAACGGTGGCCTGAAATGGCCTTTGTGTTTCGGAACAATGAGGCCTGTTTCAGAACATTTTGCCTCTGTGAACTATCGTACCGAAATGTGTCTTGAGGAGTTTTGAAACCAACCCACGTATCAAAACGATCAACTGTGTTTCGAAACGGCCGTTCCGATACTGAGCATTCTGTTCTGAAACGTTTGACCGTTGGACCTGTTTTTGAATAGTTCTGAGTTTTTGCTTCTTACGTTTTGATCCATGTTTGCCTTGTATGCAATTAAATGAGTTCTAAATGTCATTTTGAGATGTGATTTCACTAAGAAGCATGTAATGAACCTAATTAAAGGTTGGTAACTTGAATTTGGCAAAAGCCCTTATAATTTACCAAATTTACAAAATGGTCCCTAAACCTTATTTGGCTATAATTAAATGGTGATGGTGTTGATGTTTTATCCACTGATTGTGTACATACACATAGGAACCTAAGTTGCATCTAGACAAGATAAAAAGAAAAAAAAGGATTGTTTATTGAGGTAAACCTTCCCGGTTTACGTTAATATTCCATGTGTGATCCGTTCAGTTCGGTCTATCGGCCAGGCTGGGTCGAGGGGGTTAAAAATTATAATATTAAATACAAAATGGTACATGGTTAAATGAGTAACCATACTGAATAAACCGATTAACCATTTAGGCGATAACCGATTTAAACGGGATGGTAACGGTTCATCAAAATATCAAAATTTTTATTTCGATAACTGTACCGATAAGTCGTACTAGTACGGTTAACCGTACATGAACACCCTTAGGTATAGGTACTTTTCTTCTAGTATTGAAGCATGTCATTATGTTGTAAAAATTAAAACAAGTGTTTAATGTGACCTGCTATAATAACATTTCTAGTCATTGGGACTTATACATTATATTAATTTGTCATAGTTAGAAACAATTCAATATACTTAACATTTTATAGTTAAGAAGTTGCATCAATCCTTTTCTTTTTTGTGATATTGTAAAAGCAAGTGAGCTTATCATATCAAAGCAGTAGTTGGATAATTACATTATATCATAAAAGCAACGATAAGTTATTGCTAAACCATTAGTATGACATGAAAGTAATATAACATTCATCAAAGAAGAATAAGCAATTTAGGAAAATAAAAAAAGGATAAAATGATGAAATTGTTACAACCCGAAATATGGCCTAGCAGTTTGGTTAGAAAAATCAGGTATGGTCTTGATTCCATAAATGGTTAAATGATAATCGGTTGCGCAAATTTTTAATTTTCAATTGCTTCCATCAATTCTTCTTGAAAGCCAATTTACCCTCTCTTATCACTTTCGATTGATTGATTCGAGCCCATCACAATGGTCAAAGTCCCATTTCTCAACACTGTGCAAAGCTGGCATGCTTCTTAACAACCTGTCCGAGAGCTTTAACAAGATAAAATCTATATTTTTGAAACTCCAGACTAAATAATGATTTATAATTTGTTTAATAATTTATAATTTGTCAATCAAGCTAAATTATGTAAAAAAAATTTCTTTATATCAGTGATAGTGGAATCAAAGGACAAACCAATACTGACCATGTTGGAAATAATTAGATGTAAGATCATGGCAAAATTGTTTCTAATAAGGAGCAAACTGAGAATATTAATAGTATATTTAAAAAAAAAATCAGAAGAAGGTTGATAGTGTTATTGAGAAGTTCATTAGGTAACTATTGAGTAATATTAATATATAATTTTCTTCTGATCAAAGGAAATATTTAATTAGATCAAACTAGGTTACAAAGCAAAAGAAGTATAAAGGGGAAAACAACCCAATTATCAGAGCAAGACCCTAACCTAGCATGTTTTGCAACCCAATCTACAACAACATTGCAATATTTGGGCATATAAGAAAAAGAGAAAGAAACAAAGTGTTTACATAAATTAAAGATATCCCTTTCAATAAGTGCAAAGTCCCATGCAGAGTGATTTACACTATTCAATCTTGAAATCAAGCCTTTATTATCAGACCCAATCAGAATCTTTGGGAAGTTTTTTCCCTAAGCAGCCACAATATCGAGTCTAATAACTTCTGCTTCAGCACAGTTCGGGGAAGAGACCATCATAGGCTTTGCCGCTCCTCCCACTAAGCAACCTTCATTATAACGCAAAATTGCAGCAATCCCTACTTTATCTGTTAGTAAATCTATCAAGACATCAAAATTAATTTTAGTGAAATCAATTGGTGAAACATTCCAACAAACATGATTTACAGATCTTTCTTCAAAGTGGGTGAAAACCACCTAAGCTTCCTTAAAGAACTCAAATAAAATAGCTTCTGATTGCAACCAAACTACAAAAGGATCACCAGAAATACCTAAAAAAGCCCACCTATTGCGAGACTTCCAAATGTTTCAACAGATAAAGGGGTAGAAAATTAGTACTTTTACACACTTAACACACCCCCAAACTCGAATTATTGCTTGTCCTCAAGAAATGCAAAATTAGCAATTACTTGCCAAGATTTCAATCAAAAGAGACATGCTTTAGACTTGCCTTCAAACTTTAGAATCGTGGCACAAATTAGGATGGGTGTTCGGATAGCATGAATTTTCCCGGAACCAAACTATAATGCTCGTTATCATGTGTGTGCGTAGTTGTGTTCAAGTTGATTTATCAAGAGTCTTATGTGAACAATAGGTTTAATTTAATTGCCGAGGCATTTATTAATCCACAAACCATGGCCTTTTTAGGGCTTCAGCTCATCACAACTACTTTCCTAGGCTTGAAGATAAGATTGGAGCAAACAACGAACCCTCGAGCCAATTGAGTAGAGTCATCCAGTGAAGACTTTTATTTACTCATTCTAAATTTTCCTTCACATTTAATGTTTTCAATTTAAATGGACATGTTATAGCAGCAGAGTATCCTAAGAACATGATTTATTTTGACTAGAGCATGTTTCTGGCACCTCTAGCTAGAAGCTTAATTCTTTTAATTTCCCCAATTTCTAAGCAACCTGAGTTCACTAAGTCTCTATCAATCAACATGCCACAACTGTGTCAATTAACCTTCAGCATCATAGTAAAATTCTAAGTCCTTTTCATGTAATCCTTAAATTAAAGGTTCTTTCAATTAAGTGTAGTACATATGCAACCTATATACAATTACTAAGGATGGATGAAACTAAACATTCAACTAAACTAAACATGAAACTAATTAAAGACAATTATCCCCCCAAACCCGAGAAGAGCATTGCCTTAATGCATGAAAACACAAAAGTACATGGAAACAAAAAGTGAAAACGAAAGAAACGAAATTACAATGAATCAGAGAGGTCCTCGTCTTAAATTATGAGTTTCCTTTTCACGGTTTGCTTGACTCTCTTGCTTGCTCTAGGTGGTTGATGGCGTGTAGCGGGTGTAGGAGCCAGTTGTTTGCTTACCTCATCATCATTTTCCTCCTCAACGTCGATTTCCTCGGTGGCGGAGGCCTTGCATTTTGCCGTGACAGGGGATGTCGGAACTGCGTTTGGTCCGAGGACTGATGACTCGTCCGAATTAGATAATTCTAACCATGTCACGGTGTGGCTTGGCTCGATTAATGGTGCCTTGCCTTTGCCATTCCGGGTTGGTGGAGCATCTTCAGTTGGAATTATCGAGTCAATAGCAGCAAACATTGCCGAGGCAGTTGCGGTGGGCATTGCCAAGGCAGGGGCTGTAGGCATTGTTGAGGCAATGATGTCGGCTGGAAAAATTGGGAACCTCACCGAGTTTTCTGGGTATTTCTCTAGGATTACTCAGATTGTGGCGTTGTTCTAATCCTTCATATACCTCATAAACTTCAACTGCCGCTTGTAACGCCCGAGTTTGGGGCCCGGGAGATACTCGGGTTTGGTTAAGCCGGTTCGGGTTAATCTAACCGTGGGGAAACAATTTAAAATAAACCAATTTTAAAAGCTTTTGAGGAAAAGGGAACTTAGAAAGGGTCTTTTGGTAAATTGGGGAAAAATAGGTTTTGGAGATAGATTTTGAATTAAAATAAAATACCATATTTCAAATTTTCTCATCTCTTCTTCTCCCCTAAAACATTTTTCACGTTAAAACACCCAAAGCCATAGCCACCATCCATTTTCCACCAAATGTCATCATCTTGGAAGATTTTAGTAGGTAAGATAACTTGATTTTACTCTTCTCTACTTTCAAAACTTGTTTTTAGCATTTTTCTTTCAAGGCTTTGAAGATTTCTCAAGTTTCTTCATTTTGGGTAAAATTAGGGTTTTGAAGGGGTTTAAGCAAACATTATGAAACCAATGATTTGGGTCAGTTGTAAATCTTATTTTGGGTGTAAAATGGTGTTAAGACAATGGGTTTAACATGAAATCCCGGATTTTGGGAAAATGGGTAATTTTGATTAATGGGTTTTTGGCTTAGAAATGGTGGATATGGTTTCCTAATGTTTTGGTGGTAGTAGGTTGTTGTTTTTAAAGTGTTTGGACATGGTTTGGATGATAAATTGATGAAAATATGGCTGACTTGAGGTTAGAGTGGAAATGAGGATAGTTTTGGTTAGTTCTTGATAGAAATCGAATGCTTGTTGTTGCCGGATTTTGATGGAATTGATTTTTGTGAGTTTTTATGTTGAAAGATGTATTAATTCTTTGTTTTCAATTGGGTAGAAGCAGTGGACAACGATTTGGATTCTTCGGACGTTACACCGGGAGTTGCAAAAGCTTGAAGAAGAAACGTTGGCTTGGTTTGGTATTGAGCTGGTGAGTGGAAATGGTTTTGAAGCTTTAAAATGTTCAAAGAAGGTTTCTTGGGTTTGGGTGGAGCCTTAGGGGCGACTCTAAACCCAAGTGTAAGTGTATTTGTTTCTTGCCTTGTTCCGTTAAGTGTCGGTGTATAGGTTTATACACGTTGTTGGATGAAATGCAATTGCTTTCATCTCCTTTTTAATGTTGTTGTGTTGTCGTAGTTGTTGTCAAAGCCTCACCTGATGGTTAGTGGAAAGTATGTTGTTGAATACGGTGATGTGTAGTCCCACCGGTAGTGACTAGTAGATGAGTACAGTGATGTGTAGACCCACCAGAATCATGCTAGTTGTTGTGAATGGTGATGTGTAGTCCCACCGGAAATGGTTGTGCATGTGCATACCATGTGTTGTTTGTGCTCTGTATATCCCTTCTAAATAATGTTGCCTTTAAACTAAAATATATGTTTTTAACTACATTGTTGTTGTTGTAATTTTGAGCTCCGCTCACTAAGCTTTTAATCTTACGCTCTATTTTCCAACAATGCATATCATTAGTGGCTTCAGAATGCAAGCGGGGCAAGGGAGGAGTCTTGGAGTTCTTTGCTAGCTCAAAGTATGATTTTTATGGTTGTAATAATACTTAGGCAATGAGAATGCTAGACTTTTTTGTGTTTGGAAGTTGGTTTCCAAACTCCTTTGTAGTTGTTTTTGTTGCTAACATGTTTTGAATGTTGATACCATGCAATGTTGAGGCTTGTTATGGTTCTTGGTTATTTGACATGTGTTTTGGCTTGTTGGGGTTTTCGTGCTAAGGTGTTCTTATGAGCTTATGAGGTTAAGATCCTTGTTTGTGTGTATGCATGTTTTGAAGCTTGATTTTAGGGTGTAAAGCCTCTAGTATGTTTGCTTAATATGTTGTCATGTGGTTTGTGATCTTTCGGGGGAAGTTTGGGAACGTTTGGAGATGCCAAAATGCATTTTTGGGCCAATCTGTGCCTAGGCGTTTCAGAACATCTGCTATGGTTTCGAAACGACCAAGCTTTTGGGGCACCCGTATCGAAACGGGGGTGGTGCCATTTTGGTACGTTTTGCCACTGGAGGCTCCCGTTTCGGAACCATGAGGAGCCGTTCCAAAACGACCTATGTTTTGCTTTTTGCTGAGAACCCGCGTTTCGAAACGGGCAGCCCTATTTTTGAAACACACGTAGTTAAAGTGGTTAAAGGGAATCTTTGAAGGTTTCCAAATGTTACGTTTTAGTCCCTTTTGATTGTATGCTTCCTAAATTACTTTATATGTATTGTTTGAGTTGGTTTTGTCTCGGGTGCTTGTAACTTGACTAAATAACTAGTTGGTAAGGTTAAGTTACCTTTATGCCCTCTGCTTGGTTCACATCCATGTTTGCTTTTTCGCTGTTTGCCTTCACACATAGGTTCAAATAAAGCATTTAGACAAGATTAAGTAAAAATAAAAAAATAGGGTTGCTAATCGGGGTGAGGCTTTAATGGGTTTCGCTTCGGTTTTCCCCGTGTGACCCATTCTGTTCGGTCAGGTGGCTAGGCCGAGATAAGGGGTTTACGCCGCTTCTCCATGGTCTCTAGCCGGTGTGCAAGTGGCCGAATCATTGCCTCGAGTGTTGTCATCGCCGGTTCACCCGTATTGGCGTTGGTGTGGGTTGTTGCCGCGGCATTGCCCAAAGATGTTGCCAAGCCAATTTTTTGATCAGAGTGGACTGTGGCTCGACTTCGGAAACTCCTATGATCTTTAAATATTGGGCTCTCGTCCATCCTTTCCTTGTCGGTGTCTTCGCATCGGCCAAATCACTTTCCACATGTTGTTGTTCGCACAATCCGGTTATGAGGCTTGGGAAATAGAGTTTCCCCTTGTCCTTTAGGCTACATTGAGACATCTCATTGCATATGATAGATCCAACATTTATAATACGGTTATACAATATAGAATGAATTAATAATAGTCTAGGCTTTTCAACCGTGGTGTTGTGTGACGTTGGCATTAAGCATATTTTTACAAAAGTATTCCAAAGTTTTGCCTCGGGGCTTAAGCCTTAGGCAGTTTACTGTGCCTTTAAATGCTCCCTCATTCTATGTTGTGCCGGCAATGGTGAGCTCTTTGAGGATGCCATTATAATCTCCCAGCATGAGTGTAAAACCCTTAATTTAACTTAACTTGATGTTGATATAACAAATATTTTAAGGACCATTTTGCAAAGTAAATAAAGTCATTAAGTTCTCGAAATGGCTTAATTTAACCCAAAATGTTTTTAAGATTTAAAATTAATCCCCGTAAAATTTTCTAAGTGTTTTCAAGACAAAACTATAAATTTCACATAGGCATTTCGATATGGCTTAGGCCCGTTTTGATATGTTTTGCCACTGGAAATTAACAAATTGAACAAGTCTCAAAATGGCTTCAACCCGTTTCGATACGACCTTCATCTGGGTAAGTCAACTTTGACTTTGTTTCGAAATGACATTTATCATTTCGATACGGGGGTTAAAAGTTTTCAAATTAAGCATTTAATGTTTTCGACCGTTACTTGTCAGATACAAACTTTTCAAAAACGGAGCTCGTTTCGACACGTCCTAGGAAGGTCATAAAATGATTTGCTACTGGAATTTTAATGAACTCAAACCGTTTCGAAACTTGGTTTTGAAATGGCCCTTATAGTTTCGAAACGGCCTCAAACGTTTCCATACGGCCCTTTTAATGCACTTAACGACTCTTTCTACTTTAGTCATGTTTCGAAAAAGGTACGAGTGTTTCGATACATGCAATTGCAGAACTGCATTTATGGATGGAAGAGAGAGCCTTAATGGCTCTATTGATGATCTCAACCATCCAAACGGCTAGAAATCAATGAGAAGGTATAAAAGGAAGCATTTTAAGCACCAACAACAACTATTGAGCCTTCAAGCAACATCAAAGCATTCAAATCCAAACCTTGTTCTCCTTAGAGTCAAATCTTTGTACCCAACTCCATTGTGAGTTTAGGGAGTGTTTGATTGTAATCGGGTAAACATTATCCTTAGAGATGAATTTGTAAAGTTTACCAAAAACCCTTCTTTGTAAGAGTGAGTGGATTAAGCTTTGGGTAAAAAGCTTAATCAAAATTTCAAGGTTTCCTCATCCTCCAATAAAAGGGGAAGAATCAATTAGTGGATTGGTTGAAAATCCTTAGTGGGAGCTAAGGTAGTGGATGTAGAGTTCATTTAGAAACATGAACCACTCTAATTGCCTTGTGTCCAAATTTTCACTCATCAATTTTTCCCACCAAATTTTTAATTTCCAATTCACCTCCCTCTTGGCCATTTGCAATTGTTTGATCAACTCAACAATCGGTATCAGATCCACACTCATTGGAAGGATTACAACCATCTTGAGTCGATTCTATGAGTGTTTGATCAACAACAACTTGAAGCAATGGCATCCACCTCCGGCCCCAACATCTATGAGTCTCAATCCACCACCAAACCACCATTATTCAATGGAGATAACTAACCATATTGGAAGAATCAGATGCGTCTCTTCATCAAATCCAACGATTACATGGCATGAGACGTTGTAGAAGACTGATAACTGCATAAATATCATTGTTTTTATACCTTTTTGCTATAGCATTTGCCTCTTCTTAAGTTCATACCATAGTATTTAGACTGCATTTAGGCTGTATTTTCTTCTTTTGGGTGCATAGTTATCTTTGCTGGTTATTGGTCCATATCGAGCGATACTGCTCGAAAGCTTAGTTCTGGTTGTGTTGGTGCGCAGGAAAGGAGTCGAGAGAAAGCCAATGCTGGGAATTGCTATAGCATGATGGAAGTGGACGTTGGCCAGCACGTGAGATATATGTGAGATGCAGAAACACGTGAACATGCAGAAAAGGACGAACTGACATGTGCAGCAGCCGGTGCCCACCTGCAGATGTCCCCCTCGACCCCTCGTGGCAGACCTTGTCTGTGGATATTCTTTGGGAATATCGAGGCATCTTTAGGGCACCAAACCCTAGAAGCCTCCACTATATAAAGGGGAGAGAAGCTTGGAACAAAGGGTGGTATTTTTAGTGTTGCAAAAAAAGAGGCGGAAGAGAGAGAAAAGGAGAGGGAAGTTTCCACCTTCATCTTCTCTAGCTTGGTGTCCTCCATCGTTGAAGCTCCAAGAAGTGGCCTCAACGGCCTCGAGAGAGGCGGTGGGCCTAAGACAGTCGGGTAGTCCATGGCGAAGAGGGAGTTTACCTTTCTTTCTGTCGCTATAGCAATTTCTTGTTATATCTTTATATTTGGTAATGTTATCGCAATGATACGTTGGATGATATTGCCCAGCCACGAACTGTTTTAGGTGGCTTGGGTTTGATGGATGATGTTATTTTGAGTACTTTTTAATGCATGCTATGGATTTTTCAGTGTTTATCATGATTCTATGCTTTGCTTATGCATTTATCATTTCCTTAAAGTTGTAAGAGCTTAGGGTTGTAAGTGCTTTGAGAGATAGGCCCTACCTTAAGCGCCTTTGGGAGTTGGTTGTTCTTTAGATGTATGTTGGGGTTAGTAATCGAGAGAGCTAGCCCTAGAACCCTCATAAGCAATAGAGTGACTGTTGAGAGGCAGACTCTAACCTGCCTTAGAGATAAGTGATAGGTTTCAAGGGTTAAAAAGGATAGTATGTGAAGGGTAGGGGAATGTTAAGAGTTCACGCCGAGAGGTATGGTTGTAGCATTTCTGACTCCCAGTTTCCTGGCTAGAGATAGTTTAGGAGCAGTCTTAGTAAATCCCGCCTAGCATAGAAGATAGCTGAAAAGCCTTAGTATCGTTAAGAAGCTTGAGTTAGGTTGTCCAACATTCCCAGCCAGTCATTTTGTAGTGAGTTTCGCATACGAAAGGGGACCTGTTTATCATATTGTTATCTCATCTTTCTCTGCACTGTTATGCTTCAGCATTATTATAGCTCATTCCCTTTACTATAGCATTATCATCTGCAAAAAGTTCAAGCTTTATTATTACAGCAACCGTGAATACCTCCAATCCCTGTGGAGACTATACTCACACATCACTTTATTACTCGTTTGACGTGTATACTTGCACCATTTGCTTATCATTTATAGTCACTGCATGAACGCAACAAGTTTTTTGCGTCGCTGCCGGGGATTGGCAATTGGTTGTTTACGGTTTTTGTTTTTTTATTGTTTGTTCTTATTGTTTTAGTATAAACTTATTGTAGGTTTTTTTTTTGTTTTTCTTTTCAGGTGTCTTGCTAGTGTATGACCAGAAGGCGACCTAGAGGAACGCTGCAATTACCTATTTTTGAGATCGAGCATTTCTTGAGACTTAGGAGACGTGTTTGACGAGAAGAGACTAGAAACATGAACAAAGAGATACCACCACCTCAAGGTAACAGAGATGTTATGGCAAATGGCCAGAGAGTAGCAGCTCGACCACGAGCTATTAGAGATCATTTAGCTCCTATCTTGGACGATCTCTATCCCGTAATAGTAGCTCCAGAAATTCAGGCAGCCCAATTTGAGCTTAAACATGTTATGTTCAACATGTTGAACACCATTGGTCAGTTTGGAGGTATGCCTCACGAAGATGCAAGACAACATATCCGTGCTTTCTTGGAAGTTTGTAACTCGTTCAGACAGCAAGGAGTACACGAGGATGTGCTAAAGCTTAAACTGTCTCCATATTCTTTACATGATCGTGCTAGAGCATGGCTAAGTGGAGTGCCAGCTGGATCAACGGAGACTTGGATAGATCTACGCAAAAATTTTATGCTACAGTATAATCCACCAAATAGAAACACTCAGTTGAGAAATGATATTGCTTCTTTTCGTCAAGCTGATGACGAATCCATGTATGAGTGTTGGGATCGATTCAAGGGATTATTGAGGAAGTGCACAAATCATGGTTTTCATGATTGGACTCATGTTGTTATGTTCTATAATGGAGTAAATGCTCCTACGAGGATGATGCTAGATGCTTCAGCAAATGGGACCTTGTTAGACAAATCATCGGAGGAAGCATTTGACATTTTCGATAGGGTAGCCAACAATGATTATCAGTTTCCGACCACAAGGCTTGGAACGGGGAGGAGAACCCAAGTAGCTCGAGACAGTGAAGCTGATGACTCGGTAGCCACCCAGTTAGCTGCTATCACAAATATGCTAAAGAACCTCCAACGTCCCAACGAAGTCAAGGAAGTGAAGTCCACAACCTCATGTCTCAGATGCGATGTCAATCACCATTTGAGTGAATGGCTTGACAATCAAGAGTCAGCCAACTATGTGGGGAATTATAACCGCAACAACAATCCATACTCCAATACCTACAACCCAGGATGTCGTCAGCAACCAAATTTCAGTTGGGGTAATCAAGGGCACAGTAATTCTGCACAGTCAACGCCACAACAAAATATGATCGAAGCACCATCTTCTAACCATATGATGCCATGGCAAGGTCACAAGGGAGCAACATCATCATCGAACGGTTCACTGGAGACTACATTCAAAGAATTTATTGCTATGACAAAAGATTTCATGGGAACCACAGAAGTTTTGCTACAGGATCGTGCAACAAACATAAAAAATCAAGGAGCCTTATTGCAAAGCCATAGTTCATCTCTCCGAGCCTTAGAAACACAAGTTGGCTAGATAGCTCAAACCTTGCATGAATGTCCACAAGGAAGTCTGCCCAATGACACTGAAGCCACTAAGCACCATAGAAAGGAACAATGCAACACACTCACATTAAGAAGTGGCAATGAAATTAGCAAAGAAGACAAGTTTGGGGGAAACAAGAAGGAGGACTCCCAACCCAACTTGCCCGAGGAAGAAAATAACTTACAAGATCCTCCAGTTGAAGACAAGGGTGAGGATGTCATAGCAAAAGAAACACCGGAGGATGAGCCTGCTTTTGCTACATCAAAAGATGTAACTCCACCAGTTCAGACAAATGAAGTTAGACCCCCACCTCCTTTTCCTCAACGATTCGAGAAGCAGAAAGAAGACCTTTAGTTCCAGAAATTTGTGAATATCATGGACAAACTACATATCAATGTCCCAGTTCTGGAGGCCATTGATCAGAAGCAGAAAGGATATAGTCATGAAAAAGAGGAAGGTCGAGAAGCAAGAGACTGTCGCTATAGTAGAAGAATGTTATTCTATGTGGAGCAGGCTGCCACCTAAGAAGAAGGACCCAGGTAATTTTGCTATCCCATGTTCTATTGGCGACAAGTTTGTTGGAAGAGCAGTTTGTGATTTAGGATCGAGCGTCAACTTAATGCCCAAGTCGATTTTTCTAAAACTGGGAATTTGAGAGGCACAACCCACCAAGGTTGTGCTACAGCTAGCCGATCATTCTCATGTTCGTCTAGAAGGGAGAGTTGAAGATGTTGTGGTAAAAGTGGATAGATTTATCTTTCCAGACAACTTCTTAATCCTCAACTGTGAAGCTGATAGCAACACACCCATTATCTTGGGTAGGCCATTTTTAGCCACCGGGTGAGCTTTGATCGATTGTGAGAAGGGTGAATTCACAATGCGAGTGGCTGATCAGACGGTCACAATCAATATTCATGACACCCTCAAGTATGCAGACAACCCAAGAGTATGCCAATATGTAGATGCCACAGCACATAATATGATTGATGAGTTTTGCTGTAGCAATGAGATGCAAATGGAGGAGTTCGAAGCACTCTGCGAAGATGATGATTCTGACCAAGAAGAGCTCTCAAGGGAACTGGAGTAGTCTAGTCGACTCGAGGCTAGACCAGGTACGCACTTTGAACCTCTTGATTTTTCAGAATTTGTACCTCATAAACCTTCCCTTGAGCATGCACCTTCTTTAGAACTGGAACCTTTGCCACCGCATCTTAAATATGTTTACTTAGGGAGCAATGAAACTTTTCCTGTGATAATTTCATCTAGTCTCACACCTAAGCAAGAAACTAGTTTAGTAAATATGTTGTTACATCATAAAAAAGCAATAGGGTGGACTATGGCTGATTTGAAGGGTATAAGCCCTGCTATTTGTATGCACAAAATTTTGCTTGATGATTGTCTCAACAATTCAGTTGAGCCCCAGAGGAGACTAAACCCAATTATGAAGAAGGTAGTGATGAAAGAGATAATCAAGTGGCTGGATGCTGGAGTAATCTACCCAATATGTGATAGCTCATGGGTCAGCCTGGTACAATGTGTACCGAAGAAAGGAGGCATGACCGTGGTAAGCAACGAGGAGAATGAGCTATTGCCTACTAGAACCGTCACGGGGTGGAGGATTTTCATGGACTATAGGAAGCTCAACAAGGTGACCAAGAAGGACCAGTTTCCTCTCCCATTCATTGATCAGATGTTGGATCGACTAGCGGGAAAGGCATTATACTGCTTCCTCGATGGGTATTCTGGGTACAATCAGATTGCTATAGCACCCGAAGACCAAGAGAAGACAACTTTCATATGCCCTTATGGAACTTATGCTTTCTGGAGAATGCCCTTTGGTCTCTGCAATGCTCCAACAAACATTTCAAAGATGTATGCTGGCTATCTTTTCAGACATGGTCGAGGATTTTTTAGAAATTTTCATTGACGACTTCTCGGTCTCCGGAGATAACTTCAACACATGCTTGGGCAATATTTCCAAAGTTCTAAAGAGGTGTGCAGAAGCTAACTTGGTGCTTAGTTGGGAAAAGTGCCATTTCATGGTAACAAAAGGAACTTTCTGGGCCACAAGATTTCGAAGCAAGGGATAGAAGTTGACAAAGCAAAGGTTGAGGTCATTGAGAAACTACCTCCCCCACTACTGTCAAGGGAGTAAGAAGCTTCCTAGGGCATGCTGGCTTCTATCGGAGATTCATCAAGGATTTTTCGAAGATCTCAAAACCGCTATGCAGTTTGCTACAGCAAAATCAACCATTTGTGTTCGACAAAGATTGCCATAGCACATTTTAATAACCGAAGAAGAAGCTTATCTCAACACCAGTTGTCATTACACCTGATTGGAACGAGCCGTTTGAGCTGATGTCTGATGCAAGTGACTACGCTGTTAGTGCAGCACTTGGACAACGCCGAGGTAAACTCTTTCATGTTATTTATTATGCTAGTCGCACTTTGAATGATGCACAAATCAATTACACCACTACTAAAAAGAATTGCTTGTTGTAGTATTTGCCTTTGATAAGTTTAGGTCATACATGATAGGCACTAAGGTTATATTTCATACCGATCACTCAGCCATTAAGTACTTAGGGACTAAAAAGGATGCTAAACCTTGACTTATTAGGTGGATACTCTTGATTCAGGAATTTGACTTAGAAGTTAGAGATAATAAAGGATGCGAGAACCAGGTAGCTGACCATTTGTCTAGGCTAGAAAATGCTATCACGCAAGGTAGTGAAAATGAAATTAAGGAGGAATTCCCTGATGAGAAAGTGTTAGCTGCTGCAGCAATTCCGTGGTATACTGATATTGTTAATTATCTTGTTAGTGGTATTTTGCCTCCTGATTTATCTAGCCAGTGACTCAAGAAATTCAGACATGATACAAGATTCTACTATTGGGATGAATCCTACTTGTTCAAGCAATGTCCTGATCAGATTATAAGGAGATGTGTTCTAGAGGAAGAATATCATAGCATTTTGTACCATTATCATTCATCACCATGTGGAGGGCATTTTGGTGGTGCTAAAACTGCTGCAAAAATTCTTCAAGTAGGCTTTTATTGGCCTACACTTTTTAAGGACACACAGGAGTTCTACAAGACTTGTGACAAATGCCAAAGAACGAGGAACATCTCCAGGCGGAATGAAATGCCGTTGCAAAATATTCTGGAGCTTGAAATATTTGACGTGTGGGGAATTGACTTCATGGGTCCGTTTCCTGCATCATATGGAGATCTATATATTTTTCTAGCAGTCGACTACGTGTCAAAATGGCTGGAGGCTATTGCCACCCCAAGGAACGACTCTAAGACAATCCTGAAGTTTCTTCACAAGAACATCTTCACTAGATTCAGAGCACCCCGAGCCATCATCAGTGATGAAGGAACTCACTTTGACAACAAGCTTATTGCTAAAGCATTACATCGCTACGGAGTCGGGCACAAGATTGCTACTGCATATCATCCACAGACAAATGGATATGCTGAAGTTTCCAACCGAGAAATCAAGCAAATCTTGGAGAAGGTGGTGAATCCCAAGAGAAAAGACTGGTCCCCCAAGTTGGATGAAGCACTGTGGGCATATAGGACATCCTTCAAGATGCCTTTAGGCATGTCACCCTTCAAGCTTGTATTTGGCAAGGAGTGCCACTTACTCGTGGAGCATGAGCACAAGGCTTATTGGGCAGTCAAGAAACTCAACATGGATGCCCAACTTGCTGGTGAAAGGAGATTGCTAGAGCTTAACGAGCTAGAGGAATTCAGAGCCCAAGCATATGAGAATGCTCGCATTTAGAAGGAAAAAAACCAAGAAGTGGCATGACAAACACATTTTGCCAAGGCATTTCTCAGAAGGACAACAAGTGATTCTCTACAATTCCAGGCTAAAGCTTTTTCCTGGAAAGCTGAAATCGAGGTGGTCCGGGCCATTCATCATTCACAAGGTGTACCCTCACGGCGTAGTGGATATCAAGAAATTGGACGACGATGAAGTCTTCAAAGTCAATGGCCAACGCCTAAAGTTGTACAATGAAGTCCCTATCCTAAGAGACAAGTCATACCTGGATCTTCACGATCCTTGAAAGTCTGCATCTCCAACCCTATCTTTTATGCTATAGCATGTCCATAAATAATGCTTTTCTTTTTAGTCTAGTTTATGTTATCTTTGCATTTAATCTTCATATCTTTTCACATGACCCTCGTACAAGGCTTTCTCTTTCCTAGTACGATGTCACGTACAAAGGCAGGGGAGCACGCCGTCTGTAGAGTTGGTAGCAAAGGGAGAAGGACATGGATTTTGTTTTTATCCTATTTTGGAGGGACGAAAGAAAAAGGGAAAGAAAAAAGATAAAAGGTGGTTTTATTCGAAAAGTGGGGAGTTGAATTAAAAGAGAGAGGGAAAAAACAGAAGGCATGAGAGATATATTCATCTACTTAATGAGGAGAAACCCTAGCCACATAAACCCATATTCTCTCTCCAATCGTCTGCTATTGCATTAACTCCAAAAAATTTTCTCTCTCCCTTAAAGCCAATACACGTCCCATCACCTCTCATCTCCCATTAACTCATTACTTTTTCCCCACCTTTTTCAACTCCCAACATTTTATTCATCATCCGTCCCCTCACATTCTTCATCTTCTTCAAACACTCAAAAACTCCCCCTCCATCTTTCCGATTCTCTCTCCAAACACAGAAAACCTTCACCATTTTCTTTCCTACACACATTCACTCCTCCAAACTTCTCAGAAAAAAACTCCATGGCCCGTTGTAAAAATGCCCTTGAGACTTCTGACCGTCCCACACAACATCCAGTCTTGGAAATTCCTAAATTTCTTGATGAGGCAGCGAATGAGAGATGAGCAAAGCTCAAGGATAGAAATGTTCTTCTAGAACTTGGGTTCAAATACCCCAAGAGGAAGAAGATCAGTTCGACCAGTCCATAATGGACGTCATTGGCACCCATGGATGGAAAATCTTTGCTGCTCATCCTGAAGAAATTTGCACATTACTGGTGAAAGAGTTTTATGCTCATCTGACGAGCCCAACCCAGTCCACAGTTCACGTACGTGGAGAGTAGATAAAGTTTACTGCTGCAGCAATCAACAAGTTCTACGGGCTAAAACATACTGTGGACCGTCACACTTCTTTTGTGATGACAATGGATGCGCAGACGCAACGAGAGGTGCTGGAGGACATTTGCTTTCAAGGAACAATGTTGGATAATAACAAATCAGTTGAGAGAGTCGCCTCAAACCGGAGGCTAAGGTATGGAACTTTGTGAGGCATAAGCTTATGCTCACACTACACACTGCTACCATCCATATCTCTCGACTCTTTCTCATTCATTCCATAATACATGGTAGACAAATTGATATAGGAAAGATAATAGTGGACGAGGTATATGCTTGTTTGAAATGGCCCCGTAGCCCCTTTGTTTTTCCTAATCTAATCACTGCCTTGTGCAAAAGGAAAGACATCTTCATAGACGATCTTATAGATACATCTGTTTTAGGAAAGACAGGTTTGACCCGAGCACTTGTTACCGACCTCCGGGGATTTAACAAGGACATGCCTCAACAAGCACTGGAGGGTGGAGCTAAGAGTTTTGCTGCAACAAGAGTGGAAGCATTGGTGGCAACTACAAAGGAACTGAGCTCTGAGCTCAACTTGATGAAGGCACATCAGCAGGTGTACTTTAAATACGCCCAACACCGTGATAGTGCCATAGCATCTTGCTTAAGCAAACTCCTGCCGGACCAAAATGTCTCTTTTCCAGTATTTCCAATGGAGTTATTGCAAGCCCCCGCCACTGCTACAACACAAAAAATGTCGCCCAGTGAACCCAGCTCCGTCCCACCTACTGCAAAGAGAAAGACTCCGCGAAAGAAAGCACCAGAAACTCCAACTGCCTAGTTAGAGCAAGAAACTCCATTTGTCCAGCCTACTGTTGAAGAAACCGACCCAGTAACCACTCCAGCCAAGAAGAGAAAGTGTACCAGAAAGGTAACCAATCCTAAACCTTCAAGACTAGAAAACCCAGACCCAGAACCAGAGCACGTACCAAATGACCCTAAGTAAACCCCTTATAAGAAAGCTGCTACAACACACATAACTGAGCCGACTCCAGCAAAATCAGAGGATGCTAGAGCATCCAGACCGAAAACTCGCATCAAGCACTCAACTAGACGTGTCAGGCCCTCGTCGAGTGCTCAATCAGTCTCATCCGAGAGTGTGGATGATGTGGCTGACCCACACCATTACTCCTCCGAGACCTCGAGAGAGGCGGTGGGCCTAAGACAGTTGGGCAGTCCATAGCGGAGAGGGTGTTTACCTTTCTTTCTGTCGCTATAGAAATTTCTTGTTATATCTTTATATTTGGTAATGTTATCGCAATGATACATTGGATGATATTGCCCAGTCACGAACTGTTTTAGGTGGCTTGGGTTTGATGGATGATGTTATTTTGAGTACTTTTTAATGCATGCTATGGCTTTTTTAGTGTTTATCATGATTCTATGCTTTGCTTATGCATTTATTATTTCCTTAAAGTTGTAAGAGCTTAGGGTTGTAAGTGCTTTGAGAGATAGGCCCTACCTTAAGCGTCTTCGAGAGTTGGCCGTTCTTTAAGTGTATGTTGGGGTTAGTAATCGAGAGAGCTAGCCCTAGAACCCTCATAAGCAATGGAGTGACTGTTGAGAGGCAGACTCTAACCTAACTTAGAGATAAGTGATAGGTTTCAAAGGCTAAAAAGGATTGTACGTGAAGGGTAGGGGAGTGTTAAGAGTTTACGCCTAGAGGTATGACTGTAGCATTTCTGACTCCCAGTTTCCTGGCTAGAGATAGTTTAGGAGCACTCTTAGTAAATCCCACCTAGCATAGAAGATAGCTGAAAAGCCATAGTATCATTAAGAAGCTTGAGTTAGGTTGTCCATCATTCTCAGCCAGTCATTCCGTAGTGAGTTTTGCGTACGAAAGGGGACATGTTTATCATATTGATATCTAATCTTTCTCTGCATTGTTTTGCTTCAACATTATTATACCTCATTTCTTTTACTATAGCATTGTCATCTACAAAAAGTTCAAGCTTTATTATTACAGCAACCGTGAATACCTCCAATCCACGTGGAGACGATACTCACTCATCACTTTATTATTCGTTCGACGTGTATACTTGCACCATTTGCGTACCATTTATAGTCACTACACGAACGAAACAAAGACAGACCAACCATCCCAATGAAAAGAGATGATGAAGGAAGATTAGTCCCAAAGGTCAAAGCCGAGATGACCGATGAAGATAGAAGAAGGTTGCAACTCAATGAAAAAGCCTTGCATATGATCTTGTGTGCTCTCGGTCCCGATATCTATTCAAAAGTATCTTCCATCAAAAGGGCTAAGGAAGTTTAGGATACCCTCGAGACGGAATATGAGGGTACTAGTGATGTCAATGAGACAAAGATCGGGTTGCTCAATTTAAGCTATGAAAATTTCAAGATTGACCCCGATGAGAGCGTCTCCAAGATGTTTGATCGGTTTTTGATCATCGTCAATGGTTTGAAAAGCTTTGGTGAAGTTATACCCGAAGACAAGCTAGTTAAGAAGCTACTCTATTCTTTTCCGAAATCTTGGGATGGCAAGAGAACGACTATCATTAAAGCTAGAGATTTGAAGCCTTTCAAGCTCGATGCCCTTGTTGGATCTCTACTCACTCATGAGATCATGAAACAAGGAAGGGAAGAAGAGAGGAAGAAAGAAGAGAAGAAAGTTGAGAAGAAGGAGGTTGAGAAGAAGAAGATTAGAATTACACTCAAAGCTTCATACAAAGATAGCGATTCTAGTGATGAGGAAATGACAATGTTGGCCAAACGATTCAATCATTTTATGAAGTCAAACCGAAGGAGAAAATTCAATAGAAAAAAAGGACTTCAAGAACAAGAGCAAAGAAAAAGAGAAGGACCAAATCACTTGCTATGAGTGCAAGAAGACTGCCATATCCGATTCGAGTGCCCTCAATTGAGAAAGAAAAGCTTTAGGAAGAAGAACAAGCTCAAAGCTCAAGTGGCAACTTGAAATGACGAGGAGTCATCCGAGGAGGAGGAGGAAGTGGCCAACTTTTGTCTCATGGCACTTGAGGAGGAACAAATGGTACACTCTTACTCATCTCTTACTTATGTTGAATTATATGATGAATATGATGAGTTACAAGATGTGTATGATGAATTGGTTGACAAATATAAAGAGTCAATTATGAAAATCAAGAAAATCACTTCCGTTTTGAAAAATCAAAATGAGTCTCTTTCAAAAACCAATTCAGAATTGGAAAAGAAAGTTTTATATTTGATGAATCTTTTAAATGATCTAAAAAAGGAAAATGTTGATTTAGAAAAACTTCTTTCTGATTTTCAAGATTATCACACCAAGGAGGTGGATAATCTTAAAACCTCTATCACTATTAGGAGAAATAATTTTGAGAAAGGAAATTCCTCTAAAACCCAATATGTAAAAAGAAAACCTTTTTATCCTAAACAAAGAAAATTTTCAAAGCAATCTAAAAATAAAAGAATTAGGAGTGTTTGAGTTCTTAAGGAACTAGTAATTTCTAAGAATTATGATGCTATGTCTCTTTGGATTCCTAAGGGAACCAAGATTTTGGAGGCTAACACACATGGACCCAATATGATTTGGGTACCAAAAACCAAAGCATAATTTCTTTGTTTGTAGTGGAGCATTGCTACAAGGCCAAAGCTTCAAGTCAAAACACTTGGTACCTTGATACTGGAGGCTCAAGAAATATGGCCGGAGACAAGAGTAGATTCAAGGAGCTCAAACCAAAGCATGGTTGAGTAGTGACATTTGGTGACAACTCCAAAGGCCATATTGAGGGTATTAGCTCCATTGATAACCACTCTTCCATATTCATTGAAAATTTCTTATATGTCAATGGTCTTAAGAATAATTTATTGAGCATTAGTCAATTATGTGATAAAGGTTTTAATGTTCTCTTTGATAAAAATGGTTGCAAAATAATGAACATTAAAACAAATCAATTGATGCTCATAGGGCATAGGATAGAAAATATCTACATGGTGCATTTAGATGACATTCACGCATCTCATGCATGTTTAGTTGCATATGATAAACATGACTCATGGCTTTGGCATAGAAAATTAGGACATGCTAGCATGAGGGTTTTAGAAAAATTAGTTTCCCTTAATCTAGTTAGAGGTTTACCCAAACTTAAGTTCTCTAATGATAAAATATGTGACGCCTGCTCTAATGGTAAACACCATAGAACCTCATTTAAATCCATTAATGATTTCTCAACTAGTAGATGCTTACAATTGATTCATATGGATCTTTTTGGGTCAATTAGGACTATGAGCTTGGGTGGTAAATCATATGCTTTTGTACTTGTTGATGACTATTCTAGGTTTACTTGGGTTCTATTCTTAAGTACAAAAGATGAGGCTTTAGAAAAAACATCACATTTTAAAAAATAACTCAAAATGATCTTGAGCTTAAAATCACTCACATTAGAATTGATCATGGAAGTGTGTTTCAAAATTTGGGTTTTGAAGGGTTTTTAAATAAAAATGGGATTAGCCACAATTTTTCCGCACCTCGCACTCCTCAACAAAATGGGGTAGTTGAGAGGAAAAATCGAACTTCAGAAGAAATGACTAGAACCATGCTTTGTGAAAATAATTTACCTAAATATTTTTTGGCAAAAGCCACAAATACCGCTTGCGACATCATAAATCGAGTAATGATTAGGCCAATTTTGAAGAAAACACCATATACGATTTTAAAATCTAAGAAGCCTAACATTAGCTATTTTCATCCATTTGATTGCAAGTGTTTTGTTTTAAACAATGGAAAAGACAACTTAGGTAAGTTTGATGCTAAAAGTGATGAAGCTATTTTCTTAGGATATTCTTTAAACTCTAAAGCCTATCGTGTATTTAATAAGAGAGCTTTAGTAGTAGAAGAATCTATACATGTTGTTTTTGATGATAATCTCTTTCTAAGGAAGGATTCTTGTGATGATGATGATATAGGGATCATTGAAGCCATTGATGGAGGAAAAACATCAAAGGTGGATGAGATTCCAACCAAAGAAGAAGATGCACAAGATCCACCTCTTGAAGCCTTAAAGGACTTGACTCTTGAAGAAAAGGAGGTGACATACCCAAGGGAGTTCAACTATGTCAAATGTGGTGAAATCTTGGGTGATCTATCCAAGGGCGTAACTACTATATCATCTCTCAAATTGATGAACCATGTTGAATTTATTTCATGCATTGAGCCTAAAAATATCAAAGAAGCATTAAAAGATGATTTTTGGATTTTGGCCATGCAAGAACTTAATCAATTTGAGAGAAGTAAAGTATGAACATTAGTTGAAAGGCCTAGTAATCAATCTACCATAGGAACTAAATGAGTCTTTAGGAATAAACTAGATGAGAGTGGTAACATAGTGAGAAACAAGGCTAGGCTTGTTGCTCAAGGTTACACTCAAGAAAAGGGAATTGATTTTGATGAAACATATGCACCCGTAGCTAGAATGGAAGCTATTAGGATGCTTCTAGCATTTGCATGCTACCATAATTTCAACCTTTTTCAAATGGATGAAAAAATTTCTTTTCTAAATGGTTTTATAAATGAATAAGTGTATGTTAAACAACCACCGGGTTTTGAGGATCCTAAATTTCCAAATCATGTTTTTAAATTAACCAAAGCTCTTTATGGATTAAAACAAGCTCCTGGAGCTTGGTATGAAAGGCTGTCAAACTTTTTAATTGAAAAAGGTTTTGAAAAAGGCAAGGTGGACACCACACTCTTTATAAAAAGATATTGTAAGGACATCTTAGTAATGCAAATTTATGTTGACGATATCATTTTTGGTTATACTAATGAATGTTATTAAAAAGAATTTTCTAAGCTAATGCAAGGTGAGTTCAAGATGAGCATTGGGGGAGCTCTTCTAAAGCCCTGATTTTGGGCTTAGATGTTTTGGGGAGTCGGGTTGGGCCGGTGGAACCGGTGTCGGTTGTTCGAACCGTTAAAAGGTGGTTTATGGAAATCAAGGTTCGATATCGGATAAAAATATGATAAAAATTCCTAAAATCCTCTAAAATGATGTTTAAGAGGCTAATCAAATCAATTTTACAAAATGAGTTTTCTAAAGTGTACATTTTGGGTAGTGACCAAAATGTAAAGATTTAAAAGTTGAAAAAATGTGTTTTTCAAGAAGAGTAAAAAATCTAATAATATTTACGGAGATACATGGAAATTATGACTTTTCCCTAATTTGGCATGTGTTTTAAATGTTTATTAAATAATTAAAAAGCTTTTATTTATTTAATTAAAGAAAGTATGTTAATCGGTTAATGAAATTTTTGACGAGCTTTTCATTTCTCACTTTCACTTCAGCTAAACACTCTCCCTTTTCTCTCAATTTTTCAAAAATCCTTTTCTCTCAAATCCTCTCTTGATTTCTATCTTTTCTTTATTGATTTCTTCCATTTCCTTCAAGTTTCTTCAAGCAAATCTTGTCAAATTAGAGGAGAAGCAAGGATTGGACGTAATTTTCGTGCTATCCCACTGATTTTGATTGAGGTTTTGTTGTTAGATTGTCGAACTCTTGAAATCTTGATTGAAAAATAGATTTTAAGGTGATTTTCGGAGTTTGATTTAAATGGCTGGTATGAGATTATTTCTAAATGAGTTTTGAAAGGTTTTTGGTGTTGAAGTGGAGTCTTAATCATATAGATCCCGAAATTCTTGAGATCCTTAGTTTTTGAAGTGCTTTTGGGTGAGTTTTTGAGGTGTTCTTGAGGAACCCGAGTTGCTGGAGGTATAAGGTTGGTTTTAGGTTGATTTTGGATGTTGATTAATGCTTAAAATGTGTTGGGTAATGGCTGGACTGAGGTTAGAGGTCAATCGGTTGGGTTTTCGGTTGTTTCGGATGGGTGTTTTGGCGCTTTAGAATAGAGCTGCGGGATTTCTTTTGAGTGCTAGAGTTTTGGATGCATTTTAATGCATTGAACCTCTGTTTTAATGTGTTGAAAATAGGGGATGATATTCTGGAATCAAACGAAGTGAATTTGGAGGCTTCGAAAGATCAATAGTTGCGTCGGCTAGCGTGGTTCTGCAAGTTGGTGAGTTGAATTTGGTTTTCCAGCATGGGAACGTTTTAGAAAAGGTTTTAGGAACTTATTAAGAGCTTGAAACGCTTTATTAACTTCAGAAGTAAGTGAATCAAAATTTCTTTCTCGGATTGTGCTAGTTTTGAACCTTTGATTGCACTTGGTTTTAATTGCATTTACCTACTATTTTAAAGCATGTTTTGAATATGTGAAATGATGTTGATGATGCTATGGGGTTTAAGGATGCACTAGGTAAGTGATCCTTGTAAGCATGTGTTGATGCATGAGGTTTGAAGCATGGTTTAATGCTTAATTTATGGCTTATCATGAATGCTTTGTAAAAACAATGATGTATGCATGTGATATGAATTATATTGGCAAGTGTTGTTGTATAAAATGTTTTATAAATGAAATCGGATATAGTTAGAATGCTATAGGATTGAGTGCACTATAAACAAGTCACCATGGATGTTGAGGGGTTGTGATTGTACCGAATACTCCATCCAAGTACCCAAACGATTGAGAATTGTTTAAGGTTACAACGGTTGAGGGTAGCTCCTGGGTGCGAACCTTATGTTTGTCTTGTCTCTCGTTAGTGGATTTTACATCTATCGATGAGTGGTGTTGAGGGGTTGTGATTGTACCAAATACTCCACCACAGGTGTCACAACGATGGAGGTTTGCTCTCGTGTGTGAGCCTTGTAATGCCGGTAGAGTGTATGAAGGGTGTGGGACAACCCTTGGTAATCCGTGTATCTGATATATGTTTTTGAGATTGTTGTTTATCTCTTGTGAGCCAATATAATGAAATGAAACATTGTGGTAAATGTTGTTAATGCATAATTTGAAAGATGCATGTTTTGGTTTAAGCTTAGCATAAAGGTGATTATGCTTGGAAGGCTTGTATTATGAGTAGCAATGGTTTAATTGCTTGATTTATATGTATCATTTTACATGATGTTCATTACAACGGTTTTGAGGTTAAAGTGCATGTTTTGTTAAAAGAAGACTTTGGAGGATTTATACGTATCATTTTACATGATGTTCATTACAATGGTTTTGTGCATTAATGATGTTTTCGGTTTGAGCAATCCGCACTAAGGTTGTATACTTATGCTCTATTTGTTCATCAATGCAGTCAATTTGAGCTTTGGAGGCAGCACTTGCAATGGGATCGGTGGAAGACTTTGGAGGCAACCTTTCGTTCCGTAGCTTATGAGAATGATGCTATCATGTTACCTATGCTTCGTATATGTGGGCATTGATGTGTAATTAAGTTGCCAATATGTTAGGACAAGTATCAAGATGATTTCAGAGAGCATAAAGTGATTTAAACCAGCTTTTTAGAACAATGCAGGCCCAGGTCTTTCGAAACACCCTTGCCTATTTCAAAACGGTGGCCTGAAATGACCTTGGTATTTTGGAACAGTGAGGCCTGTTTCGGAACATTTTGCCTCTGTGAACCATCGTACCGAAACGTGTTTTGAGGAGGTTCAAAACGAACTCGCGTATCGAAACGGTCAGCTGTGTTTCGAAACGGTAGTTCCGATACGTTTGACCGTTGGACCAGTTTTTGAATTGTTGTGAGTTTTTGTTTCTTGCATTTTGGTCCCTGTTTGCCTTGTATGCAATTGGATGAGTTCTAAATGTCATTTTGAGATGAGATTTCACCGTTAAGCATGTAACGAACTTAATTAAAGGTTGGAATCTTGTATTTGACAAAAGTTCTTATAATTTACCAAAATTTACAAAATGGTCCCTAATTCTTAATCGGCTTATTTAATTGGCGATTGTGTTAATGTTTCATCCGCTGCCTGTGTACGTACACATAGGAACCTAAGTTGCGTCTAGACAAGTTAAAAGAAAAAAATGTCATTTATTGAGGTAAACCTTCCCGTTTTACTTTAATATTCGCCGTGTGATCCGTTTAGTCTATCGGCCAGGCCGAGTCGAGGGGGTTACATTTGGTGGTATCAGAGCCAGTTTACGAAAGGTTGGGATGATGGTAAGTTGTTGGTAAGTGACGTTATTGTAATCATGTATGTTTTGTTGATGTTTGCTTTGATCGGTGAATGTTAAAGCATGTTAAGGTTAAGTATGTGATAGTGATGTGATTAATATGATGATTGAATATGAATAATAGTTGTTATGGTGTTTGAATGGGCTGAATCTTGATTCTTGTAATGCATGATGGATGTGACATTCATGTTGTATGCTTTGTGCTATGCTGGGGGGAAGTTGGGATGCCCATTGCTTTATTACCTAGTGAAATGTTTTAAGTTGAAATCAAAGTCTTGGATCCTTGCTTGGAGCTAGCCTGAGCAAATTGTTTGTTTGTTTTGTAAGTTGTTGTCATGTGTTAAAAATAATAGCACAATAAACTGAGGAGAGAGTAGCAATATGGTATGAATGTTGTTGCCTTTGGGCAAGGAGTATAGGAGTGTGTAAAGTCTCCTAGGGGCTAGACGCCTCGATGTAAGTACAACCTATGTTGGTTGGGTAAGTGTTGGATTGTATGGCGCCAAGTATATAGGCGATGTTTAAAGCTTGTGTACTTGTTAATGCTAAGGTGCATGTAACTGCAGTAGCTCGTGGATGTTTGTGAGCTGCGTTTAGCGCTTACGCAGTCGAAGGTTGGCATCGAAGGTATCCAGGGAGTGGATGACTTATATGAATAAGATTGTGGAATAAATGGAGTGTAGTGATGCCCATAGTGTAAAGATGGGTTGCATCCCAGTTATATAGAGATGTTTTTGGTTGGTGGATAGTTGTTGTTGTGGGCATAGAACCTGATGTTCTGTTCTGAGAGTTCTTTTGAACTGTTTAAAGGAGAAGTATCTGAGGGTTAGATACTTGGATGTTGAGGAATGTGAATCTGTGGTTTTGGTCCGAAATTGTAAGTTGTGGTTGAGTTAAGGTACATATTGTTTGGTTGAGCATGTGTGCTCGTAGATTGGAAATGGATATGAGACATCGTTGTGTTGGCACCTTTATGGATTGATGCATGTCGGTAAGCCATAATTGTTGATTTGATGGCTACATTGTTTTCGACGTGTTGGCAACACGGGCGAGGTATTTTAGTGGAACCTGAGTTTAATAGCTCGTGCGAGAGGTTCAAGCGCTAGGAAGTGAGTTGTGAACTCTAGTTTAGTGGTAGCTAGTGTATGAATGGTTATGTATTAAAAGTCTCGCCTGGGTTGAGGCGAGGCTGTAGTATTGTTGCATAAAGATAGTGGGGTCGGTGTACCAAGGTTTGAGTAACGTTTGATACCTATTAAGTAGGTGGATCACATGACCATGTGAGGCGAGCTTGTCCATGTTTTGTTGGTAGGGTATAGCTTTTTTGCGCCTGTTGTTGTAAGTTGCTCGGAAGTTGTGACTCGAATGTTTGCTTTGGAGGTGTTAGACATGGGAGTGTGAGTAGCTAGTTTCTTTGGTGAAACTGTTGTTACAAGGAAAACAATATAGGTGATGCCTTTATCTGTTCAAGGCCACGTGTTTCGGTTGATTTGATAGAAATACCGTTTTAAGGTTTGGTGTGATTCTTGGAATAGATTGGTTGGTTGAGCACCGAGCTGTGTTGGCTTTTGTTGTTAAGAGAGTCACTTTGTAGCTTGCGGATGATTACGAGATAGTAATTATAGGCGAGAACGTGAGGTTCTTGTCTAACGCAATTTCGGCTCTTGAAGTGAGTCGAATGATGGAGTTGGGGTGCGAAGCTTTCTTGGCATGAAGGAAGTGCGTGTGCAAGACATACAAACTTCATGTGAGTTTCTGGGTCTCTTTCCGGAAGAGTTGCCTGGGTTACCACCAAATCGAGAGGTTGAGTTTGGTATAGAGTTGTATGAGAATACAACTTCGGTGTCTATTGTTCCTTATCACATGACACCTAAGAAGTTGAAGGAGTTGAAGACGCAGCTTCAGAAGTTGCTTGATCGGGGGTTTATAAGGCCAAGTATTTCACCTTGGGGTGCACCTGTCTTGTTGGTGTAGAAGAAGGATGGCATCATGCGTATGTGCATTGATTATTGGCAATTGAACAAGTTGACGACTAAGAACAAGTATCCTTTGCTGAGGATCGATGATTTGTTCGACCAGTTTCGTGTTGCTTCGGCGTTTTTGAAGATAGATTTGAGGTCTGGGTACTATCAGCTTACGGTTAAGGATGTGGATGTACCTAAGACAACTTTTCAGACTAGGTACGGTCAATATGAGTTCTTGGTGATGCCGTTTGGGTGGACAAATGCACCGGCTGCATTTATGGATATGATGAAAAGGGTGTTCCACGAGTTTCTAGATTAGTTTGTGGTGGTGTTTATCAATGATATACTCGTGTACTCGCGTATAGAGGAGAATCATGATAGGCACTTGAGAATTGTGTTGCAAGTGCTGTTGAAGAATCAACTTTATACTAAGCTGAGCAGGAGTTAGTTTTGGTTCAAGGAAGTGGTTTTCTTGGACATGTGTTGTCAGCCGAAGGGATTTTGGTTGATCCACACAAGGTTGAGGTGGTGATGAGTTGGAAGACGCCTAAGTCAATGACTGAAGTGCGTAGTTTTCTAGGGTTGGTTGGTTACTACCAAAGGTTTGTCGAAGGTTTCTCTAAAATTGTTGCTTCTTTGACCAAGTTGTTGCAAAAGGATGTCCGCTTAGAGTGGATGTATGTTAGATAACAAGCTTTCGAGGAGTTGAAGGATGCTTTGACGCAAGTTCCTGTGTTGATTCAACCAGAATTGAGTAAGGAGTTTGTAGTCTATAACGATGCATCATATGTTGGTTTGGGTTGTGTGTTGATGAAAGGAGGGAAGGTTATGGCTTATGCGTCTAGACAGTTGAAGGTGCATGAGCACAACTACCCTACGCATGATCTTGAGCTCGCAACGATGGTTTTTGCTTTGAAGATTTGGAGACATTACCTTTATGGTGAAATGTGTGTGGTTTTTACCGACCATAAGAGTTTGAAGTATCTTATGTCTCAAAAGGAGTTGAATCTTAGGCAACGAAGATGGTTGAAGTTGCTTAAGGGTTACGATCTGACCATTGAGTATCGTCCGGGAAAGGCCAATGTGTTGGCCAATGCCTTGAGTAGGAAGGTAGTGGTTGAGCTAAGAGCTATGTTTGCTGTTTGAGTATATTGCGTGATGGTGGATTGATAGCCGAGTTGCAGGTGAAACCTTCCTTGATTTAGTTGATTAAGGAAAAGCAGTTGTTGGATGATTTGTTGGTGCCTCATGTTCAGGACATAGCTGATGGTAAGGCTACGTGTTTATGTTTTAATAATGATGGGGTTCTATGATTTAAATGTCGAATAGTGGTGCCGAAAGATGTTGAGCTGAGGTGCACTATTTTGACTGAGGCTCATAGCAGTTCTTTTGCTATGCACCCTGGTAGTACTAAGATGTATCGTTTTTTGAAGAATGAGTACTATTGGGTGGGATTGATAAGTTGGTTGTGGATACTACATGTACGTTGGATAAGTTGGTTGAGTTGTATATTGCTGAGATTGTGCGTTTGCATGATGTGCCCAAATCTATAGTGTCGGAAAGAGATATGAGGTTTACAACGAGGTTTTGGGAATGTTTACACCAGGTGTTGGGTATGCGGTTGAATTTCAGTACTAGATCATCCTCAATCGGATGGGAAGTCGAAATGAGTTATGTAGGTGCTGGATGATAGGCTGCGATGTTGTGTGTTTGATTTTCAAGGTTCTTGGGAAAAGTATCTGCCTTTGGTTGGGTTTGCCTATGGTAATAGTTTTCAAGCAAGTATACGAATGGCTCCGTATGAGGCCTTGTATGGTGGAAGTGTAGAACGCCTCTTGTTGGGCTGAGGTAGGATAAAAGTTGCTTTCCTTGCTGGATATGATCAAGGGAACAACTGAGAAAGTGTAGCTCATATGTGAGCGACTGCATCGGATCGTCAGAAGTCCTACGCGGATTTAAAGCGTAAAGAGATTGGGTTTGCGGTAAGGTATCGCCTTAGAAGAAGGGGATGAGGTTCGGACATAAGGAAAAGCTTAGTCTGAGGGTTGTTGGATCTTATGAGGTTGTGGAGCGGCTTGGTTCTGTAGCTTATCGGTTGATGTTGTCTCCTGAGTTGGATAAGATCCATGATGTGTATCATGTCTCTATGTTGCGGAGGTATAGATCAGACTCTTCGCATGTGATGCCAGTCGAGGAAATTAAGTTAAATCTGGATTTATCCTGTGATGAGGAACCGATGAGAATTTTGGATCCGAGTAACAAAGTTTTTCGTGGCAAGTCAATTGAGCTTGTGAAAGTATTATTATGGCATTGAAGAGTTGAAGTGGTTGCATGGGAAAGTAAGGTGGACATGTTGAGTCAGTTCTGTGCCTTTCTCATCCAGGCAAAATTTCAAGGACGAAATTTCCTAAGTGGGGGAGAGTTGTAACGCCCCGATTTTGGGCTTAAATGTTTTAAGCGAGTCGGGTTGGGTCGGTGGAATTGGTGTCGTTTGTTCGAACTGTTAAAAGGTGGTTTAGGTAAATCAAGGTTCGGGATGGGATAAAAATTCCTAAAATCCTCTAAAATTATATTTAAGTGGTTGGTCTAATCAATTTTACAAAATAGGTTTTCTAAAGTGTACATTTAGGGTAATGACCAAAATGTAAAGATTTAAAAGTTGGAAAAATGTGTTTTTCAAGAAGAGTAAAAAATCTTAGAATATTTAGGGAGCTACTTGGAAATTATGCATTTTCCCTAATTTGGCATGCGTTTTAAATGTTTTTTAAATAATAAAAAGGTTTTATTTAATTAATTAAAGAAAATTTGTTAATCAGTTAATGAAAATTTTGACAAGCTTTTCATTTCTCACTTTCACTCCAGCCAAACACTCTCCCTTTTCTCTCAATTTTTTTTTTCTTCAGAAATCCTTTTCTCTCAAATCCTCTCTTGATTCTTATCTTTTCTTTATTGATTTCTTCCATTTTCCTTCGAGTTTCTTCAAGCAAATCTTGCAAAATTAGAGGAGAAGCAAGGATTGGAGGTAATATTCGTGCTATCCTTCTAATCTAAGTTCTTTAATGAAATTCCAAAGATATTTGACTCTTTAATAATGCTTTTACTTGTGGTTTTGTTGTTAGATTGTTAAACTCTTGAATTCTTGGTTGAATAATAGATTTTAAGGTGATTTTCAGAGTTTGATTTGAATGGCTGGTTTGAGATTGTTTCTAAATGTGTTTTGAAAGGTTTTTGGTGTTGAAGTGAAGTCTTAATCATATAGATCCCGAAATCCTTGAGATTCTTAGTTTTTGAAGTGCTTTTGTGTGAGTTTTTGAGGTGTTCTTGAGGAATCCGAGTTCCTGGAGGTACAATGATGGTTTTAGGTTGTTTTTGGATGTTGATTAATGCTTAAAATGTGTTGGATGAGTTGGGTAATGGCTGGGCTGAGGTTAGAGGTCAATCGATTGGGTTTTCGGTTGTTTCAGATGGGTGTTTTGGTGCTTTAGAGCAGGGTTGCGGGATTTCTTTTGAGTGTTGGAGTTTTGGATGCATTTTAATGCATTGAACCTCTATTTTAATGTGTTGAAAACATGGGATAATATTTCGGGATCAAACAAAGTGATTTTGAAGGCTTCAGACGATCGATAGTTGCCTCGGCGAGCGTGGTTCCGCAAGTTGGTGAGTGGAATTTGGTTTTCTAGCGTGGGAACGTTTTAGTAAAGGTTTTGGGAACTTAAAAAGAGCTTGGGAAGTAAGTGAATCGAAATTTCTCTCTCGGATTGTTCTAGTTTTGAACCTTTGATTGCACTTGGTTTTAATTGCATTTACCTACTGTTTTAAAGCATGCTTTTAATATGTGAAATGAGGTTGATGATGCCATGGGGTTTAAGGATGCACTAGGTAAGTGATCCTTGTATGCATGTGTTGATGCATGAGGTTTGAAGCATGGTTTAATGCTTGATTTATGGTTTATTATGAATGCTTTGTAAAAACAGTGATGTATGCATGTGATATGGATTATATTAGCAAGTGATGTTGTATAAAATGTTTTATAAATGAAATCGGATATTGTTAGCCGGCTATAGGATTGAGTGCACTATAAACAAGCCGCCTTGTATGTTGAGGGGTTGTGATTGTACCAAATACTCCATCCAAGTACCCTAACGATTGAGGATTGTTTAAGGTTGCAACGGTTGAGGGTAGCTCATGGGTGCGAACCTTGTGTTTGTCCCGTTTCTCGTTAATGGATTATACATCTACCGATGAGTGGTGTTGAGGGGTTGTGATTGTACCAAATACTCTACCACGGGTGTCACAACGATGGAGGGTCGCTCTCGTGTGTGAGCCTCTCAATGCCGAAAGAGTGTGTGAAGGGTGTGGGACAACCCTTGGTAATCCGTGTATCCGATATATGTTTTTGAGATTGTTGTTTATCACTTGTGAGCCAATATAATGAAATGAAACATCGTGGTAAATGTTGTTAATGCATAATTTGAAAGATGCATGTTTCAATTGCTGGATTTATACGTATCATGTTACATGATTTTCATTATAATGGTTTTGAGGTTAAAGTGCATGTTTTGTCAAAGGAAGCTTGATGATTTTTGAAAGATTGAAAGATTGTTTTGTGCATTGATGATGTTTTCGGTTTGAGCAATCCTCACTAAGCTTGTATGCTTATGCTCTCTTTGCTCATCAATGTAGTCAATTTAAGCTTTGGAGGCAACACTTGCAAGGGGATTGGTGGAAGACTTTGATTAAAGGCAAGTCTTGGTTTTGGAACTAGTGTAATAAATGCAATAGGGCGTCCGATGTTATGAATGTTGGTTGCTTTTGTGTTTTTCGTGTTCGTGCAAGTTTGACATGCATATTTAGTTGTGTGAATGACCTTTTATCTTTCGTTTATGCTTGAATTTGCAATTTCTCCTTTTGGTGCTTTTAACTTCTAGGAAGCATGCCTTTAGTTCCGTAGCTTATGAGTATGATGCTATGATGTTGCCTATGCTTCGTATATGTGGTCATTGATGTATAATTAAGTTTCCAATATGTTAGGACATGTATCATGCAGATTTCGAAGGGCATAAAGTGATTTAAACCAGATTTTGAGAACATTACAGGCCCATGTGTTTTGAAACACTCTTGCATGTTTCGAAACGGTGGCCTGAAATGGCCTTGGTGTTTCGGGACAGTGAGGCCTGTTTTAGAACATTTTGCCTCTGTGAACCATCGTACCGAAGCGTGTCTTGAGGAGTTTTGAAACGAACCAGTGTATCGAAAAGTTTAGCTGTGTTTCGAAACGGCCGTTCCGATACAGGGCATTCTGTTTCGAAATGTTTGACCGTTGGACTTGTTTTTGAATTGTTATGAGTTTCTGTTTCTTGCGTTTTGGTATCCGTTTGCCTTGTATGCAATCGAATGAGTTCTAAATGTCATTTTGAGCCGAGATTTCATCGTTAAGCATGTAACAAACTTAATTAAAGGTTGGTAACATGAATTTGGCAGAAGTTCTTATAATTTACCAAATTTATAAATTGGTCCCTAAATCTTAATCGGCTTTAGTTATTTGGCGATTGCGTTAATGTTTCATCCACTGCCTGTGCACGTACACATAGGAACCTAAGTTGCGTCTAGACAAGTTAAACGAAAAAGGGTCATTTATTGAGGTAAACCTTCTCGGTTTACTTTAATATTTTCCATGTTATCCGTTCGGTTCGGTCTATCAGCCAGGCCGAGTCGAGGGGGTTACATCTCTCATTCTTTTTGGGGCTCCAAATCAAACAAAGGAAGGATGAAACCTTCATCAATCAAGCAAAGTATGCGAACGAAATGCTCAAGAAGTTCGGCTTGGAGAATGTGAAACCTCAAGCTAAATCTGGTAAGGGTGTATCGAAATAGCTAAATCTGTTCCGATACGGGATGCCTTAGGAAGGATTTTTGCCCTTAAGAGTGTCGAAACGGTAAGAAAGGTTTCTAAACGGGCTCTTGAAAGATACGTCACTGGAATTATTGGGATCGAAACGGGTAAGTGGTGTTTTGATACAACCCCGAGCTTCGAAACGATCAACTTTTGGTTCTGAAACGATTGTTCCAAAACGCTCGCAACTGTTTCGATACAATTACTCGATGTGAAGGATATTTAATGTCTTTCTATCTTTAAATGAAACTCTATCAAAACCTAAAAACCTCTCAAACCCTAACCTATTTTTTCCTATAAATACCCACTAAACCAAACTTTTTTACACAAACAAATTGAGGGTTTTTGCTCTAAACAACAATCCTAAGCAAGCTTCAACAGCATTGTGCCTAATCATCCATCCATTCTTCCTAAATCTCTAATCAAGGTATTTTCCTTTTTTCTTTTCAATTTTCGTTTGATTTTGGTAGTTTAAAATCATTGTTTTTGCAAATATTACTTGTTTATACTATGGGTATTAAAGTTTTTGTAATTTTTTTTCAAAAATCTGAAAATTTTTATTCGAATATAATTTTCTTTAACTGTGTTTTTCAAAAAAATTTAACCTTTTGATATTATTTAAAACTATATTGTATATTATCAAACCTTGATTATATGATTATTCTTGGAATTGAATGTGGATTTGTTATGCATACATATCTTTATTTCTTGCTTGCTTAATGTTTTTAGGATGACTTCTAAGAAGAGAGCTCGTGTTTTCGAAGAGGGCCAAGGGTCGGAACAATCTGAGAAACCCGAGAAAAACCTACCTAGACCCAATCTAGCCTACCTCTTCAAAAAGAGTTTCCTAACCACTACCGCTCAACAGGCCTTTAAGTATTACCAGACAATCAAAATTCGTCCCGAGAGTGTAGTTGACGTAGATTTCCTTGATTTCGATCGCTTTCACTTCTGTTACCTTGAGCTTTTAACCCGTTGGCACTTTATGAGTTTTTAGGGATTCCTGGAATCATGTATCGAAACCTTTTCCTATTATTCTATTCCAATGCCAAATGTGTCCTAAGTCCCGACCGTTCCCAAGTTATAGCTATTGACTCATATTTTTTAGGGAAGAAGATTCGTATTGAGCCATCTACCTTTGTCAATCTAATTGGTCTTAAAGATGAGGACAGTGAAGATGAGAACTCGCTTGATCCTCATATCGGTCAAGTGAATACCATATATTTCCATGATCGATTCCTTCATCTCATGATCTCATGGTGGTTCCGTCCATCCGGAGGGAAGTTTTCACACATTAGAGAGGTGTATGATTTTTGGCTTAAATGTTTCCGCCAAGAGCAACAACCCAACTTTGTCAAGATTATGTTTGCAGAGATGTTGCACCTATTCAAGAACCGCAACAACATTTCCTCCTTCACCTATGGAACAGTTTTGAGCCACATCTTTGTCCTTAGTGGGATTGATTGCACTTTTGATATTGAGGAGCCCCTCAAGGAGAAGCTAAACGAGACTACAGTTATGAAGTGTGGTTTCCGCTTCAATAGTGAAGAATGGGTTCGTGTGCCTCGTGGTGAACGTGCTCAAGTTCAAGCTCCTCCTCCACCTCAAGGTTCTCCACAGGCTCCCAATAATGATGCAATGATAGCTTTCCTTACTGAACAATTCACCGGTTTGCGTACTCACATGGATGCTCATTTACAAGCCTTGGAAAATTGCTTTGTTGGTATGGAGAATCATCTTACCGCCATTGAAGAACAACAATCTTCATCAGATATCTCTTTCCGCCTTCTATAGTGAGTGGCAACACTTCCAAAGGGGTCAAGAGAAGGATGACGATGACATGGATGGAGATGACGACAATGATGAGCCCTAGTCTAGTTTGCATTCATTCCATATCATTTAGGACTTTATCTTTTATTATGCACCTATTATGTTTTAGGATTTGAGTTTGAATTATCTTGTTTTGAACCTATATTTTGATTTCATGTTTTAGGATTTGAGTTTTGGATTTATGTTATTTTTCTTTGAACCTTATTCTATGAATTATAATTTATGTTGTTTGGTTTAAGTTTGTTCCTATTTTTATCATTCTCATTGTATTAAGCTTATTGTGATTTTGATCTATCAAAAAAGGGGTGAGAATGTTTAAGCTAAAGTTTTAAATTCTTTCAAACAAAACCTAGCTTAAACTAAGGGGGAGTTCAATTAAAAAGTTTACTTTGTTTTGTTATATCAAAAAGGGGGAGATTGTAAACCCCCTTAATTTAACTTAACTTGATTTTGATATAACAAATATTTTAAGGACCATTTTGCAAAGTAAATAAAGTCTTTAAGTTATCAAAAAGATTAAATCGACAAGTAAAAATTTAACCCAAAGTGTTTTCAAGCCAAAACTATAAATTTCGCATAGGCGTTTCGATAAGGCTTAGGCCCATTTTAATACGTTTTAGCATTGGAAATTTAAAAACTAAACAAGTCTCGAAACGACTTCAACCCGTTTCGATACGACGTTCATATGGGCAAGTCAAACTTTGACATTGTTTCGAAACGACAATTATTGTTTTGATACGGGGGTTAAAAATTTTCAAATTAAGCATTAAATGTTTTCAACCGTTACTTGTCAGATATCAAACTTTTCAAAAACAAAGCTCGTTTCGGTACATCCTAGGAAGGTCTTGAAACGATTTGCTACTGGAATTTTAATGAACTCAACCGTTTTGAAACCCGATTTCAAAATGGCCCTATAGTTTCGAAACAGCCTCGAACATTTCGATACATCCCCTTTAATGCACTTAACGACTCTTTCTACTTTAGTCATGTTTCGAAACATGTACGAGTGTTTCGATACGGGTAGTTGCAAAACTGTATTTATGGACGGAAGAGAGAGCCCCAACGGGTCTATTAATGATCTCAACAACCCAAATGGCTAGAAATCAATGAGAAGGTATAAATGGAAGCATTTTAAGCACCATCAACAACTATTGAGCCTTCAAGCAACATCAAAGCATTCAAATCCAAACCTTGTTCTTTTTAGAGTCAAATCTTTGTACCCAACTCCATTGTGATTTTCATTGTAATTTTTATTTTGAGTTTGGGGAGTGTTTGATTGTAATTTGGTAACATTATCCTTAGAGAGGCATTTGTAAAGTTTATCGAAAACCCTTCTTTGTAAGGGTGAGTGGATTAAGCTTTGGTTAGAATGTTTAATCAAAATTGTAAGGTTTCCTCCTCATTCAATAAAAGGGGAAGAATCAATTAGTGGATTGGTTGAAAATCCTTAGTGGGAGCTAAGGTAGTGGATGTAGAGTTCATTTAGGAACTTGAACCACTCTAATTGCCTTGTGTCCAAATTTTCACTTATCAAATTTTCCCACCAAATTTTTAATTGCCAATTCAACCCCTCTTGACCATTTGCTATTGTTTGATCAACTCGACAATGAGGTTGTCAATGAACTCCTTGCATTCATCTTCAGAATGGTTAGCCCATAGAAGAGGTTGATGGAGTCGGGATCAACTGGGATGGCCTTGCCGCCGACAAATACATAGGAGTTGTTCAGGTTGTGAGAGTGGGCATAGAATTCCCCGAACCCATCTAACATTTCCCGGAATTTGGTGGTGGCTAAGAATTTGCCATTTTTTCTGCTCTACTATGCGGAAGACGAATGGTTCCAAACCGAAATCTTGGCGTGATGTGGTGTAGAAAAACCCTTTGTCTTCCAAGACCTTTCGGTGGGAAAACTTTTCCAAAAATCTTGGCTTTATTGTCGGTGTGGCATTTCTCTTGAAGGACGGCTCTTGGCTTGTTTCTTAGTGATCCATTGCTTTGAGTTTCATCGCCATGGTAGTTGTTGTGGTGTTGTGAGACTCGTCTATCTAGAGAAAATAGAAGAAGAAAATTTGGGAGTTTAAGTGAAAGAGAAAATGTTTTGAAGATTGTGATGGTTGAGTGTTATGAGAAGGGGGTATTAAATAGGGTGTTTTGTCATTATTACAAATTTGAAAATCAAATTTGAAATCTTTAATGACATTGATTTGAGTGGGCGGCAAGTAGTGTATGGGGAAAATGAAGAGTCGGTTGGCTAGGGAGGGGTTAAGAGGTAATTTTCGGGTAAAAATTTAGGTTTCGATCCCTAAAAATCAACCCATGTATCCCTAAGAATCAGCCCTTGTATCCATAAAAAATCAGCCCATGATATTGCTTCTTTAGGTGAGACTTTAATCTTCTTTCTAATTCTTCTTCAAGTTGAACTCATTTCCTGAAAACATGCATAAAATAAAATATAATATTAAAAATTAAAAATTAATAAACTTAAAATAAACTCACATCTGAAAAGAATATAGAAAAAATAAAGGAAAAATTTAAAAATATTAAAGGAAAGCATGGTCATGCATCTCCTAAAGTGATCACTTCCTTATCACGCACGACATGGGTGTCGGTGTAGTGCTTTATTCTTTGTCCATTAACTTTAAATCCATGACCATCTTTTATGGACTTGATTATTGCGGCACCATGGGAGAATGGTTTGACAACTTCAAAAGGTCATGTAACCCCCTTAGCCTTGTCTAGCCGCTAGACCGAACCAAATGGATTACACAGGGAAAACCGAAGGAAAAACCCACTAAGGTTTCAGTCCAATTAGCTACTCTATTTTTTCTTTTCTAAATGCCATTAGCATCCTATGTGATAGGAACTCGCAGCGGAAGAAAACAAGAACGACATCAATTAAGCGATTCAAACATCAAGGGACCAAAATGCAAAACTAGCATTCTACAGAAACATAGCATGAAATTAGGCTTACCAATGTTCAATTAGTCAGGTTTCATGCTCGCATGCCAAAATATAGCTCAAAACGACCATCCTAACTCAAACAAACGAATACATAACAAACATGGACTAAAACGTAAGAAAACAGAACTTCAAAGAATCCAATAACTAACAAAACAGTCGGCTGCATCGATACAGGTGGCCCTATACTGATATAGGAGTATCGAAACATGTTCGAATGGCTCGGAACACTAGCCCGTATCGAAACACCCTTGGGGGTGTTTCGGAACCGAGGTTTCTAGTAGCAAAATGTACTGGAACAAACCATAGTGTTTCGATACCATAAGGCCATTTCAGGTACCCTGTAACGATACATGCTCGATCGTATCGATACGCCTGACCTACAATGCCACAATTTTGCTGGTTAATTGCAATCTGAACCCACATAAGACCCTCAACCAAGACATAAACATGTATACAACTCATACATACCACAAAACCCCAACAACCATGGCAACAAGATCTACAAAGCAAGAACCAACTTGGCAAGATCTAGATGAAGAAACTTAACCACAAACAATCCACAAAAAGGTCAAACTTCAAACCAAACCATGCTTCAACATGAAAAAGGTACTTTACAAGTCTAAAAGAGCATCATAAACATGTCTCAAAACAGGGAGTCTCAAACAAAACCTCCCAAAGCATAAAGGTCCTATCTCATTGCTATTCATACTATTATTAAACTCTAAAACCATACTCGAGCTTAGAGCAACCCCTTGGACACCTCCCTTGCTCGCTTGCTTTCCCGAAATGTCTACGGATCTGCATTGCTGGAAAAGAAAGCGTAAGCTAGAAAGCTTAGTGAGCGGCGCTCAAAACCAAAGCAACGACAATGCAGTTTTAAAACCATATAATTCGATCACGAAAACAAAACCTTTCTTTAAATCATTTCCATGGAAGTGTTTAATCAAAACATGCTTGACTCGTATCATGCTTGAGCCACAACACAAGATATAGCCTCAATATTCAAAACCACGTATTCACAACATATGCATTATCGATGCATAACAAAACTCAACTTACCATGCTTGTTCTCATAAGCATTAAACAACAACCAAACATGTGTAAATCACCATACCAACCCAAATAGCATGGTACAAACAAACACACACACACACACACACACACACACACACACACACATATATATATATATATATATATATATATTGGCTACAAGTGATACGGGATGCCACTACCCGCATTGCCCGTTGGTGATAGCACTACCCCTATCACTCAAAATTCAGATATACAGACACCTTGATGGCACTACCCATATCAAGTAACATGGTGAAACAACCATCACCATTATCTCACTTCGACCGGGATGCCCATACCCGCATTGCATGTTGGTGATAGCACTACCCTTATCACTCGCATCACAATAGCACTACCCCTATTGTGAAACTGAAGAATTTATCTCATGCGAAAATTTTGTATATTATAGTGCATTGACACCCTATTGGTCGACCAACATATCTGATAAATAGAATCTGATCACTTTCCAATATACACATTACAACCATGCTTACCTACTGTTTTAATGCATATCAATGATCAGACCTCATCCCATTTTGAAAACATGAACAATGCATAACATTTTCTCAACATGATATCAACTGGTTGAAAACATAACCTTACCTCATGGGATCACATGAAACAACATTTAAATAGTTCAATATGCATGAAAAACAATAGGATTTAACAAAAATAGCCATACAAAAGCATAATCATCATATCAAGAGAAGATAGCCGAAAACAAGGCGAAAGCAAAAGCGAAAACCATCAAACTTACTGTTGAATTTAGATTGGACTTTCAAGCACAATCTAAACCCCCAAAATCATGTCCTTAACCACATTAATGCTTTTAAAACAGTTCCACTCACCAACAACACACAAACGCTAGCCGAAACACCGAATCAAGCCTCAAGATCACCCAAAACCGCTTCCGAAGTTTCCAAACCCAAATCTCCTACTTCTAAACAATTCAAAACAAAGCATTAGAGCTTATATCATCCCTTAAACCTGCAGCAACTCAGAAAGCCGATATCTAGCAACATTCGCTCATCGATTCGTATCCGAAATTTACCGAAAACATCAAACAAATCAACCCAAACAATCTCCAGCTTAAACCTAGCAAGCTTATCATTAAAAATACATCTAATAACATCCAAAAACATCAACCCATCATCATATAACCATTAGCTACTGATTTCTCACAAATCTAAGCCAAAAACTCAAGATTTTCAACTTCAAACATCACCAAACACCTAGTTTCGGGATTTATATGATCAACCCATTACCTCAACATTATTTAACACTAAAAACATTGCCAACAACATTCCAAAACCCATCAAAACAAGATCCACACAAAAATCTTACAAAAATACCATTTTTAGCTTGATTAAGCACATTTTTCATAAGTTTCATTATAAAACCTTTAATCTAAAACCATAAAAGAATCAAGAACATGGGAATTTCAATAAAGAACCTTACATTAGAGGAGAAAAATGCAGCTCACCTCTAATGGTAGAATTTCCCCTTGTTTTTCAATGAAAAGCTTGAGAGAATCTAATGAAAATCATTGGGTTTTAGAGATCAATCATTGGAAATAAGATTGATGATGTAAAATTAGTATAAAAAGGATCTTATCTTTGAAATCTTTAAGGTAGAAAGTTGTTTGGTTGAGACGAAAATGAAGAGAAAGCTTTGAGAGAGTTTTAACATCAAATTTGTGAGATGATGGAATATCTTTTAAAATATCTTTAATTTAATTTAAACTCTCCTTAAAGATTCAACATTTTGATCCTTTTACAAAACAGTCACCAAAACAATTTTTGAAACTTAACATTTTATTCACTAGACTAGAATGTCATACTACCGAAACTCATTTTCCAAAATTGATTTCTTACACACCTTATACGTAATAATTAAGGATTTTAAATAATTTTTCCACATTTTTAAAAACATTCAAAAAGGGTTTTCCCTATACTCCCCCAAATTTATCTAAAACTCCGAAATCGGTCCAGCAAACCTCAAAACCTTTACCAAAACTTCTAAGCCCAAAACTAGGAAGTTACAGGTCCAGACCATCTTGATCGCATTTTTCTCTGGAAAATATTAACCGAGAATTGGAAAGGACGACTAATTGTCCGGGCAAAACTTGTTGCGGCAATAGCTTCTTGTCGTGCCAACGCTTGGTTTTCTCCTTGAATATTCTTGCATTGTATTGAGCTAAGGCACGAAACTCCTCTATCTCATTGAGGTCCAATAGTCGTTTTTGTCCAGCACTCTCCCAATCCATGTTCACAATTTTGTTTGCCAAGTACGCCTTATGTTCGATTTCCACCGGTTGATGACAACTTTTACCGTAGACAAGTCAGAATGGGGACATGCCTAATGGTGTTTTGAATGCTGTCTGATAGGCCCGAAGTCCATCATCAAGTCGAAGAGACCAATCCTTGCGAGAGGGGTTGACTACTTTCTCAAGGTTATTTTTTAACTCTTGGTTAGAAATTTCAGGTTGCCCGTTTGTTTGTGGGTGATATGTCGTGGCAATTTTGTGTGACACTCCAAATCATTGCAACACTTTGGCAATTAGATTGTTATCGAAGTGCTTGCCTTCATCGCTGATGGTTGCTCCCGGCATTACAAACCGTGTGAATATGTTTTTCTAAAAGAATTTTCGCACGGTTTTGGAATCATTGTTTGGAGTTGCTATTGCCTCGACCCACTTGGATACATAGTTAACTACAAGGAGGATGTAGAGATTCCCACATGAAGACGGAAAAGGTCCCATGACTCAATTCCCCAAACATCGTATAGTTCGACTTCAAGGATGTTTTGTAAGGGCATCTCGTGTCACCTTGAAATATTGCTAGTTTGTTGACAACGATCAGATTGTTTGTAGAACTCTTGGGCATCATTGTAAAGCGTGGGCCAATACAATCCTGATTGCAAGACTTTGGTCGCGGTTCATGTTCCTCGAAAATGACTTATATAAGGTGAACAATGGCATTGCTCGAGCACATTATGTTCTTCTTCTTTCGGGACACACCTTTTTATATCTTGATCTGTACATTGTTTAAACAAAATAGCCTCATCCCAATAATAATGCTTAGAATCATGTCAGAACCGCTTCTTCCCTTGGTGAGTGAGGTTATAAGGTAATATACCACTAACTAAGAAATTCAAAAGATCTACATGGTGTTGTTAAAGCTGGTGCCACAGTTGTTACCGAGGGCATTGCCGAGGCAATCCCTATTTCCATTGTCGGGGCAGTATCAACGAGGTTGCCCGAGCAATGAATAACTTCTGATCTGGGAATGCTTCTTGGATTTATGCTTTTGTGGTGTCTTTTTCTCCTTGTTCTAGTCGTGACAAATGATCGGTGACTTGGTTCTCGGTACCTTTCATGTCCTTAATTTCAATGTCAAACTCTTGTAAAAGTAAAATCCAAGGAAATAAACGAGGTTTGGCATCTTTATTGGCAAAAAGTACTTAATTTCCAAATGGTCAGTATGTGTAACCCCTCGACCCGACCCGACCTAGCTGATAGATCGAACCGAACGGGTCGCACAAGAAATATTGAAGCAAACCGGGAAAGTTTACATCGGTAAACGACCCTTTTTTCTTCTTGCTGTCTTGTTTAGATGCAAGTTAGATTCCTATGTGTTCAATCAAAGCAACGGATCAAACGCCAACAGGAACGCTCAATGATTAACGCCAATTTTGGGTTTAGGGACCATTTCATAAATTTAACAATTAGTAGGGGTTTTTACAAAATTAGGATTTCCATCATTTAAATAGGTTCACTACATGCTTCTCTGCAAAAACTCAGCTCAAGACTTCCTTTGGAACTCATCAAATTGTATACATGACAAACAGGGACCAAAACACATAGAAATAGAAACTCATAATATTCTAAAAATTGAAATAACAACCACTCGTTTCAGAACAACGAGCCCCGTATCAGAACGGGCATATCGAAACCATTATACCCGTTTTAAAATGTGAGATCATTTTGAAACCACCTTAGACCCGTTTCAGAACAGGGTTTCACAGAGGCAAAATGTATCGAAACATGCCTCACCGTTTTGAAACCCTAAAGCACTTTCAAGTCCCTGTTTCAAAACGATCGAAGACATTTCAAAACACTTGGGTCTGGAACGCTTTAATTTAATGGTTTAACTCGATTTTAATCACCCAATACTAATCCGACATATGACTAAACATGCTTTTAACTCAAATACATTTCAACAATAAAGGATTCATGGAAGAAATATCATCATAGCATCATCATCAATATCAAAGAGGACTAAAGGCATGATTCCTAAGAGAAATAAACACCAAAAGGTCAAATCTCAATTCCAAGCAAAAACCAAAACTTGAAGGCCATTTAAATAACCAAAAACGCAAATCAAAATTGCACCAAACCAAAAAGTACCAAACAATCAACATTCATAGCATTGGACACCCCCATTGCCTTTATTACACTAGTTCAAAACTTCAACATACTTTTAAAAAAGTCTCTTGGAAAGGTCCCTTGTTGTTGCTGCCTTTAAACTCTTAATTATCTACATTGATGAACAAAGAGAGCATACGCATACAAGCTTAGTGAGGATTGCACAAAACCAAAAACATCATCAATGCACAAAACCATTTTCACTCTTTTCAAAGCCATCATGCCTCTTTTGAAAAACCATGCACTTTATCATAAAAAATCAGCATGCTAATCATCATGCAACATAAACTACATATTTTCCAGCAATTAATCCATTGCCACACAAATATCAAGCCTTCCAAGCATAAACACCATTATTCTAAGCTTAAAAAAATCATGCATTTTTCGTAATATGCATCAACAACATTTTTCATAAAATCTAATCCCATTATTTTGGCTCACAAGTGATAAACAACATTCTAAAAAACATATCGAATGCAAGGATTACCAAGGGTTGTCCCAAACCCTTCATACACTCTACCGACATCTCACAGCTCACACAAGAGAGCAACACTCTATCGTTGTGACACCTGTGGTGTAGTATTCATTACAATTACAACCCTTCAACGCCACTCATCGGTAGATGTATAGCCCACTAACGAGAGACTGGACACACACAATGTTCGCACCCAAGAGCTACCCTCAACCGTTGCAACCTTAAACTATCCTCAATCATTAGGTACTTGGATGGAGTTTTCGGTACAATCACACAACCCCTCAACATCCAAGGCGACTTGTTTATAGTGCACCCAATCCTATCGCCGGTTAACTATACCCGATTTCATTTACAAAACACTTTATACAACATCACTTGCCAATATAATCCACATTTCATGCACACCTCACTGTTTTTTACAAAGTATTCTTGATAGCCATAACTCAAGCATTAAACCATGCTTCGAAAACTCATGCATCAACACATGCATACAAGGATCACTTACCTAGTGCATCCTTAAACCACATGGAATCATCAAACACATTTATATAATAAAAAACATGCTACAAAACAGTAGGTAAAGGCCATTTAAATCAAGTGTAACATATGGCTCAAACTAGAACAATCCGAGAGAGAAATCCACTTTCCCTACTTTTGAACTTAGTAAAGCGTTTCAAGCTCTTACTAAGTTCTCAAAACCATTTCTAAAACGTTTCCACGTTGGAAAACCAAGTTTCACTCACCGACTTGCGAAACCACACTAGCCAACGCACAAATCAAACAACTAAAGCCTCCAAAATTACTTCGTTCACTTTTGTAACACTATCCCCTATTTTCAACACCAACAAACAAAAGAAAACCCACAGTGTAACTCCCTGGTTTTGGGCCTAGATGTTTTAGACATCGGACCGGACTGGTCAAAAACGGTTCGAATCACGTAAGGTGATTTAAGGAAATTAAGGATCGAAATAGGATAAAAATGTGGTACTAATTGCTAAAATCCTCTAAAACTATGTTTAAGAGGTTGGTCAAATCAATTTTACAAAAAGAGTTTTGCAAATGGGACATTTTGAGTAGTGACCAAATTGTAAAGTTTCAAATATGTGGAAAATGTGATTTTTAAAGAAGAAGCCAAATTATTAGAATCTTTAGGGGGCTTTATGGCAATTTAACCTTTCCTTAATGTGACAAGTGTTTAAAATGGCTTTTAATTAAATGGCTTTAGATGGTTTTATTTTAATAAATTAAAATGGGTAGTTAATGTGAGATTTCATCACATAACTACCATCTTCACTTCATTTTCAGCCAAACACTATTTTCATTCATTTCTCTCCATAATTCTTTTCTCTCAAACACTCTCTTAATATTCCTTAAACAATTTTCAAGAAATCCTTTCACGTTTTTCAAGATTTTGCTAAGGAAAACTTGTCATTCATTGAGAAAAGCAAGGATTGGAGGTAAATCCCATTCTCAACCTCTAATCAAAGTTAGTTATTGAAATTCCCAAGATCTTTGGATTCTAATTAATGTTTTTTGTTGAGTTTTCACTATAGTTTTGATTGGAGATCAAGATCTTGTAAAAATGTGGTTGAAATCTTAATTTTTGGACTTGTTTTGTTAAGCTCTGTTATGGATTGATTTTAATTGAGTTTTAAGTTGGTTAATATGTTGAAATGAAGTTTTGATAACATAGATCCCGAAGTCCTTGAGATCCTTAGGTTTCTTGTTAGTTTTAAGTGAGTTTTTGAGGTGAAATGGTGGAATTTTGCTTGCTGGAGGTATAAGGATAGGTTAAGTTGCTTTTTAGATGTGTTTTGATGTTTATAATTGTTTGTAATTGTTGTATGTTGGCTGGGTTTGGTTTAGGAAGCAATCGATTGAGTTTTCGGTTGTTTCGAATGGGTAAATTTGTATAATTTGGGTGAGCAACGAGTTTGTGAATTGTTGCTGGTGTTGAAATGCATTTTAATGCATTTAGATATCTATTTTGATGTTGTGAAAACATGGGATCTTGATCCGGGAGTAATTGAGGCGTTTTTGGAGGCTCCGGAAGAGTAATTTTCGTGTCGGCGAGCAAGGCTTCACGTATCTGTGAGTGGAAATGGATTTTCCAGCTTAATAACGCTTTGAGCGTGGTCTAGGGAGCTTAGTGTAAGTTTGAAACACTTAGCTAAGCTCAAGAGTAAGTGATTCGAAAGTCTCTCTCGGAAATGTGCTATGTTTTGATGAAAATGCACTTGAGTTAAATGTGGTTTTGATTGCTATTTTAAAGCATGTTAGAAGCTTGATTAATGTTGGATATTAATGCCATTTGTATAAAGGATACACTAGGTAAGTGATCCTTGGTTTTATGCAATAAATGCATGTGATGTTAAGCATGATGTGCTTGTGGAAATGGCATTGTATTTATGCTTGTAAAACAGTGGATTATTGATATTAAATGATTATATTGGCAAGTGATGAAAGTGGTTTTGGTTCTTGTAATCAGATATAGTTAGCTGACTATAGGATTGGGTGCACCATGAATAAAGTCGCCTTGGATGTTGAGGGGTTGTGATTTTGCCGCAATCTCCATCCAAGCACCCTACTGATTGAGGCTGAGATCACAACGGTGAAAGATTTAATCCCGTGTGTGAAACTTGTGGTATGTGTCCCGTACTCTCGTTAGTGGAATTATACAACTACCGATGAGTGATGTTGAGGGGTTGTGATTGTGCCATGTATCTCCACCTTGTGTAATCCAGTAGTATGTATGAAGCGTGTGGGACAATGCTTGTAATCCGCGTATCCGATTGTGTCTTGAGTTGGTTTTGGTATGGTTTGAGAAATGATCACTTGTAAGCCAATATAATGTTGTGATTATTGGTTTAAGCATGAGATGCTTGTGATTATTGCTAGAACGCATGCGATGCTTGGTAAAGCATGAGCAAAGGTTTATTTGATGTTTTAAAAAGATGCATAAGATCATGTGTTTTAGAAAGTGCAATGATGTTTTCAAAGGGCATGATTTATGTAAAGGAATGTGATGACAATAATGTTTTGCCTTTTGTTTGAAATGCATTGATGAATGTTGTTTAGCGATCCTCACTAAGTTCTGTGCTTACGCTCATTTGTTTCATCAATGTAGAGAATTAGGCATTTGAGGCAGCGAGTAAGCAAGGGGAATCCAAGCACTTTTGTCTAGCAAAGTATGTGGTTTTTCTTTGGTGTAATAAGAGGCAATGTGTGGGATTTGTACTTTTGGTTAATTGAGGTTGTTGATTATTACTTTATTCATATTTGGTTTGGTATTTTTGAGTTGTAATTGGCCTTTGAAGTTTGATTGATGCATGATTGTGTCTTTTAGCTTTTGCTTGGTTTTTAAGACTAGGAAGCATGCCTATAGAACCAATGCTTGCTTGAATGATGCTATGCTTTAGCTCGTACTTTGCAAAGTAGATCTTTGATGCCTAAACATGTTGTATGTATGTTGTGACATGATTTGGAATGTTTTTGGGGGTGTTTATGGGTGAAAAACTAGAAAAACCTACTATTGCAAGGCAGGGCGTATCGAAATGCCCTTACATGTTTCGGAACAGAGGCCTGAAATGGCCATAAGGTTTCGGAACGGGTAGAAATGTTGCGGAACGTTTTTGCTACCGGAAAGGGGTGTTTCGATACGGGTTTCGGAACACACCCAACTATCGAAACTGTTAACCTGGTTTTGAAACGACCGTTTCGGTACATGGCCTTGTGTTTCGAAACACCCGACCGTTGAGCATGAATTTGAACTGTTTCAGGTTTCTGTTTCTCAAGTTTTAGTCCCTGAGTCTTGAATGCTTAATTAAATGAGTTTGGATGATCCGTTTAAGATAAATTTGACATGCTGGCTTATTATAAGATTAATTTTGGTTTGATAACTTTAAAACTTGTTTAACCCTTATAACTCTGAGAATTTACATATTAATCTCTAAAAGACGATCGCATGCAATTGAACCCCTAATGATCACCGTTCACTATGTCGCTTTCGCTAAAATGTTATACTATTCACATAGGTTAATAATGTGCTTCTAGAAAAGTAAAAAAGAAAAAAGGCTCGTCAATCAAGGTTGAATTTCACAAGTTGACTTTGGTTTTCCCCGTGTAATCTTCTTAATTCGGGTCGGGCGTCTAGGTCGGGCTAAGGGGGTTACATTTGTTGGTATGAGAGCGAGGTTTCCAGAGAATTGGGAATGTTGGTATGTGAAATTGATATGTATTGACGTATGTTGTTTGAAAAGCATGAACTTGGTTGAATTTTGGAGCTCATGTTATGCTGAATTGATGCAAATTGCATGTGGAATGAATATACTTGCATGATAATAATGAGATGTTGATATGTGCTGATTTTAGATGATGGAAAGCATGTTGCACATGATGTTTTATTGTATGCTATGCTATGTTGAGGGAAATCGGGGTGCCCATTGCCTTATTACACTAACCAAAACATCAAACACCAATTGCATCAATTAAAGGCATTAATGGAAATATAAAGGCATGCAACCTAGCGAATAAGCCACTCAAGAGTCAAATCTCAAACCAAAACTTCAAACACCAATTAAAGGCCTTTTTCAAGTATAAAAGCATATAACAAACATGCTCAAAGGGTGTTCATACACATCACCCAAACGAAACTTGAAATCCCCCATTGCCCTTATTACTCTAGTTCATAACCGAAACATACTTTCGAAGTGAAGTCTTCTTAGATTCCCTTGCAAGCTGCTGCCTCCAAACACTTAGTTATCTGCATTGATGGACAAAGGAGAGCGTAAGCTAATAACTTAATGAGGAATGCTCAAAAACCAAAAACACCATCAATGCTTAAAACCATTTTCACATATTCGAAAACCATCACGCCCTCTTGAAAACATGCACTTCATCATTAAAATCAGCATGTTAAATACCAAGCAACAAGTATCAAATTCTTCATAGCAACATAAACATTGTTACATTTAAATCAAGCCTCCCATGCATATCCACCATTATGCAAAGCTTTAAGGTAAAACATGCATTTTCCATACTATGCATCATAAACATTCCCATAACAATTTAATCAATTATATTGGCTTACAAGTGATCAACAACATTCTCATTTCTCAAAAAGCATATTCAATACACATATTACTAAGTGTTGTCCCAAACACTTCATATACTATACCATCACCTTAAGGCTCACACACGGGAGCTACCCTCCACTGTTATAACACTCGTGGCGGAGTATTCGGTACAATCAAAACCCCTCAACACCACTCATCGGTAGATGTATAACCCACTAATGAGAGACGAGACACCTTACAAGGTTCGCAAATAGGAGCTACCCTTCACCGTTGAAACACCTTAAACATTTCTTGATCGTTAGGGTACTTGGATGGAGTATTCGGTTAATCACAACCCCTCAACATCCAAGGCGACTTGTCTATAGTGCACACAATCCTATTGTCGACTAACGATATCTGATTTATATTGCAAAACACTTTACACAACATCACTTGCCAATATAATTCACTTTTAATACAAACCTCACTGTTTCCAAAGCATTCACAATAAGCCATATTCCAAGGATTAAACCATGCTTCAAAAACCATGTATAATCACATTCTTCAAAACCATGTATAATCACATGCATACGAGGATCACTTACCTAGTGCATCCATACACTCTTCCTAGTGCATCCATAAGCATTAAACCATGCTTCAAAAACCATATGGCATCATCAACAACATATCATATACTCAAATCATGCTTTAAAACAGTAGGTAAACACATTTAAAATCAAGTGCATCCATAAGCTCATAATAGCACAATCCGATGGGGAAAATCACTTTACTTACTTCCGAACTTAGTAAAGCGTTTCAAGCTTACACTAAGTCCCAAAACTTCTTTTAAGACGTTTCAAGGCTGGAAATCCCATTTCCACTCACCGACTTGCGAAACCTCACTTTCCGAAAAATCCTCCTCTATTTATACCGCATAAGAAAAGAGTATTACTGCATCTCTATGCATAAAAACCACTAGCAAACACTAAAATCCCGCAACTCTGCCCAAAGGCACCAAAATACCCATCCGACACAACCGAAATCACATTCGATTGATCACCAAAATTAACCCAGACATCAACAAACACTTCCAACCCATTTTAACCATAAATCAACATCCAAAAACATCCTAATATCATCCTTATACCTCCAATAACTCAGATTTCACACTTCCAAGCCAAAAACCCAAAACTAACAACTTAGAGAATTAGAGATCTAATTGATTTCAAGATTCTTACGATCAAAGCTAATTATTAACATCATTTAACATCCAAATCAATCTCAAAATCTCTCTTAAATAAATTAAAATAGTTCCCAAACAAAAATCACATTTAATCTCATCTTTTAGCAAGATTTATGCATTTTTACCAAATAAATCATTCAAACCATAATTAAAAGCATAAATCAAGAGTCAAATACTTTGGAATTTCATTAAAAATCTTGATTAGAGGAGTAGCACGAAATTACCTCCAATCCTTGCTTTTCTTCTAATTTGGCAAGTTTTCACTTCAAGAAACTTGAGGAAAAACAAGAGAAATCTTAAGGAAAATGTTTGAAATCAAATGAGAAAAATAAAGAAGAAGAAATCTAAAAATTGAGAGAAAAGAGAGAGTGATTGGCTGAAGAGAAAATGAGAAATGAAAGAGTTACATCAAATTTTGTTTAACAAATTAACCACCTCTCTTTTAATTAATAAATTCACTCTTTAATCTTTAATAAAACATTTAAAACACATACCAAATTAGAGAAAAGGCTTAATTACCATAAAGCTCCCTAAAGATTCTAAGAATTTGACTCTTCCTTAAAAATCACACTTTCCCCACAGTTTTGAAACTTTGCATTTTGGTCATTGCCCAAAATGTATACTTTACGAAACCCATTTTGAAAAATTGATTTAACCATTCTCATCTATATGATTTTAGATAATTTTAGAAATTTTACCCATATTTTTTACCTTATCCCGAACCTTAATTTCCCTGAATTGTCATTAAAGGCTCAAATCTCCAACTCTAGGTTCGACCAACCCAAATCGATGCCTAAAACATCTAGGCCCAAAACCGGGGTGTTACATCCAGCGTAGTAGGGAGGATGGACAAAGAGCTGTAGCACATGTTGTGGTTGTTCATCCAATGGGTGGTGGTCCTGTGAGGGTGTATGCATATCACGAGGGACGCAATGACACCGTTGTGATTGCAGGTACTTTCACTTTGCAATCTTTGTCATTGTTAGCTTTAATTTATTCTAGATATACGCATTCATACATCTTGAGTGAGCATTCACATTTGCTTGATATTCCTGTTGAGATGTTAGATGTGGGAATGCAAGTAACTAGTTCTTTAGGTCAAACTGTTGTTACAATAAGGTTGTATAGGCGATGTCCTTTATCTGTTCAAGGCCATGTGTTTGTAGTTGATTTAATGGAGTTGCCTTTCTATGGTTTTGTTGTAATCCTTGTGATGGATTGGTTGACTGAGCATCAGACTATGGTCAATTTTGATGTTAATCGAGTTACCTTGAATCTCGCTGATGATTACAAAGTGGTGATCATGGGCGAGAATATAAAATTCTTGTCCAATGCAATTTCGGCTCTTGAAGTGAGTCGTATGGTGGAGTTGGGTTGTGAAGCTTTCCTAGATTATGTAATGAATCTTGGTACAAAGAAGGTGCGAGTATAAGACATATGAATAGTATGTGAGTTTCCGGGTGTCTTTCCAGAAGAGTTGCTGGTTTGCCACCGAATAAAAAAGTTGAGTTTGGCATTGAGTTGTATGAAAATATGACTCCAATGTCTATTGCTCCTTATCGGACGACACCTAAGAAGTTGAAGGAGTTGAAAACAATACTTCAAGAGTTGATAAATCAAGGGTTCATAGGCCAAGTGTTTCACCTTGGGGTGTATCGGTCTTGTTTGTAAAGAAGAAAGATGGCACGATGCGTATGTGAATAGATTATCAGCAACTGAACAAGTTGACAATTAAGAACAAGTATCCTTTTCCAAGGATTTATGATTTCTTTGATCAATTTTGAGGCACTTTAGTGTTTTCTAAGATTGATTTGAGGTTTGGATATTATCAATTGAAGGTAAAGAATATATATTTGCCTAAGACAACTTTTTTGTATAAGGTATGTGCATTATGAGTTCTTGGTAATGACGTTTGGTTTGACTAATGCACCAGTTGCATTCATGGACATGATGAATCGTTTGTTGCATGAGATTTTGGATCAGTTCGTGGTAGTGTTTATAGATGATATTCTAGTGTACTCTCGTACTGAGGAGGATCATGATAAGCATTTGCAAATTGTGTTGCAAGTGTTGTTGGAAAACCAACTTTGTGCTAAATTGAGAAAGTGCGAGTTTGGGCTCAAGGCAGTTGTCTTCCCTTGACTTGTGGTTTCGGTCTAGGGTATTCAAGTTGACCCACATAAGATTGAGGCGGTGATGAATTGGAAGACGCCTAAATCGGTGACTGAAGTGCGTAGTTTCCTTGGTTTAGCAGGATATTATCAAATGTTTGTGGAGGGTTTCTCTAAGATCCCTACACCATTAACCAAGTTGCTGCAAATGAATATTCGTTTTGAGTGGACATATATTAGACAACAAGCTTTCGAGAAGTTGAAGGAAGCTTTGATGCAAGCTCATGTCTTGATTCAACCTGAATCGGGTAAGGAGTTTGTAGTTTATAGTTATGCATCGTACGTTGGTTTAAGTTGTGTGTTGATGTAGGGTGGAAAGGTTGTGGCGTATGCATCTAGGCAATTAAAGGTGCATGAACGCAACTATCCTACTCATGATATGGAGCTTGCCGCAATTGTTTTTGCTTTAAAATTTTGGAGGTATTACCTTTACGGTGAGAAGTGTATGGTCTATACAGATAATAAGAGTTTGAAATATCTAATGTCTTAGAGAGAGTTGAATCCTAGGGAACGAATATGGTTGGAGTTTCTCAAGGATTACGATCTGCTGATAGAGTATCACCCTGGAAAGGCCAATGTTGTAGCTGATGCCTTGAGTAGGAAGGTGGACGTAGAGTTGAGTGCGATGTTTGCTCGGTTAAGCATATAGCGAGATGGTGGGTTAATAGTCGAGTTACAAGTGAAACTTTCCTTGGTTCAGCCAATTAAAGAGAAGCAGTTGCTTGATGATTCTTTGGTGCCTCATGTTCAGGATATAGTAGATGGTAATGCAACAGATTTTTGTTTCAATGATGATGGTGTTTTATGCTTTAAAAGTCGAATAGTTGTGCCGAAGGATGTTGAGTTGAGGCACACTATTTTGACTGAGGCTCATAGCAGCCCTTTTGCTATGCATCCTGGTATTACAAAGATATATCGTGGATTGAAAGATGAGTATTATTGGGTTAGGTTGAAAAAGGATGTTGCCGATTTTGTGAGTAAGTGTATGGTTTGTCAACGTGTGAAGGCTGGGCATTAGTTTCCTTCCGAGTTGTTGCAACCTTTGAGAATACTGGAATGGAAATGGGAGAGGATTATGATAGATATTGTGTTCGGTTTGCCTTTAACCTCTTCAAAGAAGAACTCCATTTGGGTGATTGTAGATCGCCTTATGAAGTGTGCGCATTTCATAGATGTGTATACTACGTATACATTAGATGAGCTAGCAGAGTTGTACATTGCAGATATAGTGCGTTTGCATGGTGTACCTAAATCTATAGTGTTAGATAGGTATTCAAGGTTTACAGTGGGGTTTTGGGGGGTGCTTGCATCAAGCTTTGGGTACAAGGCTTAATTTCAGTACCTCGTATCATCCTCAGACGGACGGTCAGTCTGAGCGAGTTATCCAAGTCCTTGAGGATATGTTGAGGTGTTGTGTTGCAGATTTCCAAGGTTCTTAGGAGAAACAGTTGCCTTTGGTAGAGTTTGCCTATAATAATAGTTTTCAAACGAGTATACAAATGGCTTTGTATGAAGGTTTGTATGGAAGAAAGTGTAGAATGCCTTTTTGTTAGGGGGAGGTGGGGCAAAAGTTTGTTTCCTTTCTGGATTTTGTTAAGGGAACGACTGAGAATGTGGAGCTTATTTGTGATCAGTTGAAGGCAGCATCAGATCATAAAAAATCTTACACGGATTTAAGGCGTAAAGAGATTGAGTTTGCGGTTGGAGATCGCGTATTCTTGAAGGTATCACCTTGGAAGAAGGTGATGAGGTTTGGACGTAATGGTAAGCTTCGTCCAAGGTTTATTGGACCTTACGAGATTGTAGAGCGTGTTGGTCCTGTTGCATATCGGTTGAGGTTGCCTCCCGAGTTGGAAAAAATACATGATGTGTTTCATGGTTTAATGTTGCGAAGATATAGATCGGATCCATCTCATGTTATGCATGTTGAGGAGATTGAGTTGAATCTGGATTTGTCTTATGATGAGGAACCAATTGAGATTCTTGATTCTAGTAGCAATGTGTTGAGTTGTAAGGTGCTCGATTCGTTCAACCGATGTTGCTCACCAAGTGGTGGAGAGGTGGAATTTTGGGTGGATGTGGTAAGGAAGCTAAAAAGATGATTGACACAATAATTTTAGAGTGGTTCAACCTTCTAACCAAGGTCTACATCCACTACCTTAGCTTCCCACTAAGGATTTCCAATTAATCCACTATTGATTCGTCTCCTTTTCTAGGCTTAGCAGGAAATCCTTATACACCGATCAAGCTTTCTACCCAAAGCCTTGATCAAACCATCTTTAGAAGAGATAAGAAAAGCAAACACAAATCCCTCTAATAGGTGTTTGTTTGCACAATAAAAGCACTCACCCAAAACCTAAAACACTTGAGCAAATTTGACAATTTTGGCTCACTAGTGCTTGTCTATACAAGAATTGACAATTTAAGTACAAAGACACTTTTTGATCATTTGTTGATTGACAATTGAAGCATTAACCATTACTTGATGCTTGGAGGTCCCTTTTATACTCCTTGATGAGTTTATAGCCGTTACTAGCTGTTGGGGATGATTTGTAGCCGTTGAGGACGTTATTTCCCTTCATTAATGTTGTTCTGCATCCTTCCGTATCGATACACTTGGACCCATATCGGTACGACCTCATCAGAAACTAGCCGTTGGGGTTTGAAAAAAGTCAGGCTGGTTTCGATACCAGCAAGGTGGTTTCGAAACCTCTAGCCCTGCATCTGGGTTTTGCTTACTAGAACACCCCGTATCGAAATAGATCAAAGGTGTATCAATACAAGCCTTGTAAAAATGATATTTTGGCCATTTAAAAAGTGTTTTAGACATGTTAAAAACCTATGAAACCATTTCAAACATATTTTCAAGTTGTTTGGACTTTAAATAAGTGTTCAAAATATTCAAACAAGTCCAAAAATATTTTTCAATTATTATATCAAAACATTAGTTCTACACAATGTTCTTTGCGGTAAGACGATTGAACATGTGAAGGTGTTGTGGCGACATCGAGGAGTTGAGAAGGCCATTTGGGAAAGCAAGGCGGACATGTTGAGGTAGTTTCCGCAGCTTTTTCCTTTAGGTAAAATTTCAAGGACAAAATTTCCTAAGTAAGGAAGAGTTGTAACGCCCCGATTTTGGGTCTAGAGGTTTTTAAGGGTAGTTTAGGGTTTGATGAACCTAGATTAGAGATTTAGGCCAGTTCGAAGTTGGTTTAGGGAAATCTTAGTTCGAGATGTGATAAAATTGAGCGAGAAATTTCTAAAATCGTCTTTAAATATGTATTGAGGGAAAGTGAAGGCAATTTTGGAAAATGATTTTTGGAAAGTCAACATTTTGGTTTGGTGACTAAAATGTAAAAATTGAAAGTTCTGTTTTAATGGCTAAATCGAAGAGATAAAAAAACTTACAATCCTTAGGGAGCTATTACAACAACTTACAATCCTCAGGGGTTGTGAGTGTACCGAATACTCCATCCAAGTACCCTAACGATTGAGGAAAGTGTATAGTGTCCGGTCTCTCGTTAGTAGAGTTATACATCTACCGATGAGTGGTGTTGAGGGGTTTATATGGTGTACGGAATACTCAACCACGAGTGTCACAACAGTGGAGGGTAGCTCCCGTGTGTGAACCTTGAGATGTCGGTGAGAATGTATGAAGTGTTGGGAAAACACTTGGGAATTCATGTATCCGATGCGATTTTGAGAAATGAAAATGTTGATGATCACTTGTGAGCTAATACAATTGATAATGTATTATGAAATGATTAATGATGCATATTTTGTAAATCCATGTTTTACCTTCAAATTCTTGATGGTTTTAGTTGGGTTTTTTTGGTGAAATGATGGTGTTATGCATGTTGGAGGTATAAGGATGGGTTTAGATTGTTTTTAGATGAGTTTTGATGTTTATAAATAGTTGAAAGTGATGTATGTTGGCTGGGCTTGGTTTAGGAAGTAATCAATTGAGATTTCGGTTGTTTTGGATGGGTAAATTGGTGTAGTTTTGGTGGGCAACGAGTTTGTGTTTGGTTGCTGGTGTTGAAAAGCATTTTAATGCATTTGGATCTCCGTTTTGATGATGTGAAAACAAGGGATCTTGATCCTGTAACAAACGAAGCACTTTTGGAGGCTTAAGAGGGGTGATCTTCGCGTCGACGAGCGAGATTTCGCGTATCGGTGAGTGGAAATGGATTTTCCAGCTTTGTTACGCTCTGAGCGTGGTCTTGGGGGCATAGTGTAAGTTTGAAACACTTAGCTAAGCTCAAGAGTAAGTGATTCGAAAGTCTCTCTCGGAATGTGCTATGTTTTTTTGGAAAATGCACTTGAATTAAATGTGATTTTAATTACTGTTTTAAGCATGTTTTGAGCATTGATAATGCTAGTGTTTAATGCAATTTTTTTAAGGATACAATTGGTATGTGATCCTTGGTTTTTTAGATGCATGCATTTGAGTTTAGGCATGATTATGCTTGTGGAAATGGCATTATGATTTATACTTGTAAAACAGTGAAATAATGTTATTAAATGATTATATTGGCAAGTGATTGAAATGGTTTTTGGTTACTTTAATCGGATTTAGTTAGTCGGCTATTGGATTGGATGTAGCGTGAATTAAGTTGCCTTGGATGTCGAGGGGTTGTGACTGTGTCGTAATCTCCATCCAAGTACCCTAACGATTAAGGCTAAGATCACAATGGTGAATGGTTAAATCTCGTGTGTGAGTCTTGTGATATGTGTCTCGTACTCTCGTTAGTCGAATTATACAACTACCGATGAGTGATGTTGAGGGGTTGTGATTGTGCCATTAATCTCCATCACGGGTGTTGAGGGGTTATGATTGTGCCATTAATCTCCATCACGGGTGTTGAGGGGTTGTGATTGTGCCATTTATCTCCACCTTGTGTAGTCTGGTAGTGTGTATGAAGCTTTTGGGACAACACTTGTAATCCGCGTATCCGATTGTGTCATTTGTGTTGGTTTTGATATGATTTGAGATTGATCACTTGCGAGCCAATATAATGTGGATGAATGTTCAAGGATGAGATGCTTGTAACCCCCTTAACCCGGCCTAGACGGTTGACCTGAATTAAGAAAGTCACACGGGGAAAACCAAAGTCAACCCGAAAGTCAACCTTGATTAACGACCCTTTTTTTCTTTTTAATCTTGTCTAGATGCACATTAAACCTAATTGTGATCACACAAACATCATACTCAAAGATCACAAACATAAGAGATCAAACAGGGACCCAATTGAACAAATTACAACTTTAGGGACCAAATTGTAATTTCTGATAATTAAAAGGGCTTAACCCAAATTAAAGTTACCATCTTGAAATTAATCAGGTTTCATGCTTCTCTGTGAAATTTCAGCTCAAAAGGACCTTCCAAGCTCAAGCAATTGAACATACAAGATTCAGGACCAAAACGTAAACAATTCAAAACATATAACTGCCATTGTCAGCCCTTAACGGTCGGCCGTTCCGAAACCAATCAACCCCGTTCCGGAACACGGGCCGTTCCGAAACCGATCGACACCGTTCCGAAACACGGCCTTGGCAGAGACCAAACCGTTTCGAAACGGTGCACACCGTTTCGGACGCCTGGGTTCGTGTAAGGCACCCGTTCCGAAACGGTGCATACTGTTCCGAAACGCCTGCACAGATTGCAGCAAACAAGCATACCAAAACATGCAATTGGTCATTCAAACATGCTCCTAACGTCACCAAACTTTACCAGCATGCAATTAAACATATATGAGACTTATAGGAATCAACAAATCAACAATTCAACCACATATGCAAAACCCCCCAATTCTATAGGCATGCTTCCTACACAAGCTAGCTATTCAAACTCCAAACTTGCAAAACAAGCATATCATGTTCCAATCCAAAAACCAGCATTTAAAACAACATTCAACATACTTAGGGAGTCTCAAACACCTCCCAAATCATACACATTGGTCCCCCATTGCCAAAACACACAAAAGCTAAATGTTTAACAAAACCTTCCATACTTTGAGCTTCTCTTGAATTTGATTGCTTGACCTTTCTTGCTGCCCCTCAAAGACTCTAATGCTCTGCATTATTGAATTAAGAAAACGTAGAGAGCGTAAGCAAAAGCTTAGTGAGGCATGCTCATTTAAAACAATTCAATAATGCAATTAAAACCATTTATAAACCATGCTTAAATCAACCTTGTACATGCTCAAAGCATACTTAAAACAAGCAATCCCATGCTTCAACATAAACATTAAAACAAGCATCTCATGCTTCACAAATTACTTATCATGTCATATTGGCTCAAGTGATACATTTCATTTCATAAAACAAGTTCAACAACTTTCCCAAGGACTTTTAAACACCTTGGCCCCAAGGACTTTTAAACACCATGAATAAGGACCACACAAGGACTTTTAACCACCTTTGTGTCCAATGCTTGAATCACCCCAAGGACTTTTAAACACCTTGGCCCCAAGGACTTTTAAACACCTTGGCCCATGGACTTTTAAACACCATGGAAGGATCACCTAAGGACTTTTAGCCACCAAACACAACCGAAAATGCATCCAAACCACTTCTAAACAAAGCCCAGCCATAAACCAGCAAAACCTCACTTCCATTAACACCATATAACATCTAAAAACAACCTATTAACAACCTTATACCTCCAGCAACATCAGATCACCAAGATCACCTCAAAAACTACCTTAAAACACAAGCTAAACTTAGGAAACTCAACCTATCCGGGATTGCATCAACCAAAACTCAATTCCACATCATTTTAGAGATCATTTAACATCAAAAACATCTCTTAAATCACAGATTACTCAGATCTAACGAAAATCATCAAAAATCATCAAAATCTTGCATAATAAGCCAAGATCCATAAATCAACTTAAAAACCTTTAATTAAACATCAATTTAGGATTGAAAACTTAGGAATTTCAGTAAAGAACTGATAGTTTAGAGGAGAAGGACGTTCTTACCTCCAAACTTGTATTTCTCCACTTTTTGCAATCAAAATGCTTGTTGAAACTTGTAGCAATTGAAGAGGTTTTGAAGATATGTTGATTTGGAATCAAATGAGAGTTGAAAGGAGGGATTTAGGTGAGAAAATCAGAAACAAATCTCTGGAAATGTAGTGTTTGGTTTGAGAGAAAATGAGAGAAAGAAAATGGGAAGTTAGTTGAGAAAATTGCCAAATGAGCTTTTCCCTCCTTTTTCATATCTTTAAAATCAGAAAATAGCTTACAAAATCTTAGAAAAATCTGGAGAAACCACTTTTGGATTAATAGCTCCTTAGAGATTCAAAGTTCCAACCCTTTATAAAACAGCCACCAAACTTGCGAAAATTACATTTTGGTCACTAGCCAAAATGTCACACTTCCAAAACTCATTTTCCAAAATTGATTTCACAGTTCACTTAATTATATTAAAAGATGATTTTAGAACATTTTTCCATATTTTTAATGCAACCCGAACTAGGCTTTCCTAATTTAACCTCTTAAGATTCGAACAGCACTTTGACCAACCGGTCAACGCCCAAAACTCCTAAGCCCAAAACCGGGGCGTTACAACTCTCCCCCCCTTAAGAAATTTCGTCCTCGAAATTTACCTGAAGGAAAGAGATAAGGAAACTGCTTCAGCATGTCTTTCTTCCGCTCCCACGTGGCTTCCTCAACACCTCGATGCTTCCACAGCACCTTCACCAACTCAATGGTCTTGCCACGAAGAACCTTGCAATCCGAATCCAGAACCTTCACCGGTTCCTCATCATAGGTCAAATCCAGATTCAAAACCACATCCTCTACAGGCATCACATGCGAAGGATCAGATCTATACTTCCGGAGCATAGAAACATGGAACACATCATGAATCTTCTCCAACTCCTGAGGTAACCTCAACCGATACGCAACAGGACCCACTCGCTCAACCACCTCATATGGTCCAATGTACCGAGGGCTCAACTTACCCTTCTGGCCAAACCTCATCACCTTCTTCCAAGGCGAAACCTTCAAGAACACACGGTCACCCACCGCATACTCTATCTCCTTACGCTTCAAGTCCGCGTAAGACTTTTGCCGATCAGAGGCAGCCTTCAACCTCTCACAAATGAGCTTCACCTTCTCGGTGGTCCCTTTCAACAAAGCAGGCATCGAAACCAACTTTTGACCAGTTTCAGCCCAACACAGAGGAGTCCTACACTTCCTCCCATACAGAGCCTCATAAGGTGCCATCTGTATACTCGCCTGATAACTATTGTTATAAGCGAACTCAACCAAAGGCAGATGCTTCTCCCAAGAACCTTGGAACTCAATCACGCAGCATCTCAACATATCCTCCAAAATCTGAATAACCCTCTCAGACTGACCATCCGACTGAGGATGATAGGATGTACTGAAATGCAACCTTGTACCCAGAGCTTGATGCAAACACTGCCAAAAACGCGATGTGAACCTCGGATCCCTATCCGACACAATCGACTTAGGCACACCATTCAACCTCACTACCTCAGCAATGTACAGCTCTGCCAGCTTATCCAAAGAAAACGTAGTATGCACAGGCAAGAAATGCGCACACTTCGTCAAGCGATCCACAATCACCCAAACAGAATTCTTCTTTGATGGAGACAAAGGCAAACCAGATACAAAATCCATGGTAACCTTCTCCCACTTCCATTCAGGGATTTTCAACGGTTGCAACAAACCAGAAGGAACCTGATGTTCAGCCTTAACTCGCTGACACACCAAACACTTGCTCACAAACTCTGCAACATCCTTCTTCAAACCTACCCAATAGTACTCATCACGAAGATCACGATACATCTTTGTACTACCAGGGTGCATAGCAAAAGGACTACTATGACCTTCAGTCAGAATAGCACGCCTCAACTCAACATCAGTAGGCACTACTATCCGACTACCAAAACACAACACACCATCCTCATTAAAGCAGAAATCCGAAGGTCTACCCTCCGCGATATCCTGAGCATGAGACACCAAGGAATCATCCAGCAACTGCTTTTCCTTGATCAACTGAACCAACGATGGTTTCACTTGCAACTCAGCAACAAGACCACCATCTCACGATATGCTCAAGCTAGCAAACATCGCCCTCAGCTCAACAGCTACCTTCCTACTCAAAGCATCAGCAACAACATTAGCCTTTCCAGGATGATACTCAATCGTCAGATCATAATCCTTGAGCAACTCCAACCAACGTCGTTGCCTAAGATTCAACTGCAGCCAGCTCAATATCATGCGTATGATAGTTGCGCTCATGCACCTTCAACTGCCGCGACGCATAAGCCACAACCTTACCCTCTTGCATCAGCACACACCCCAAACCAACATAGGATGCATCACTATAGACCACAAACTCTTTCCCTGATTCAGGCTGAATCAAGATAGGAGCTTGAGTCAAAGCCGCCTTCAGCTTCTCAAAAGCCTGCTGTCTCGCTTCCGTCCACTCATACTTAACATCCTTTTGCAACAGCTTCGTCAAAGGAGCAGCAATCTTGGAAAAACCATCCACAAACCTCCGGTAGTATCCCGCCAAACCAAGGAAACTACGGACCTCATGAACAGACTTAGGAACTTTCCAGTTCATCACCGCTTCAATCTTCTGAGGATCAACACGAATCCCCTCAGCTGAGACCACATGCCCAAGAAACACCACCTCCTTAAGCCAAAACTCACACTTGCTCAGCTTAGCATAAAGCTGATTCTCCAACAAGGCTTGCAAAATAATCCTCAAATGCTCTTCGTGCTCCTCCTCAGTACGCGAGTACACGAGGATATCATCAATGAACACCACAACAAACTTGTCCAGGTATTCATGAAAAACACGATTCATCATGTCCATGAAAGCAGCAGGAGCATTTGTCAAACCAAACGGCATCACAAGGAACTCATAATGCCCATACCTTGTCCTGAAAGCTGTCTTAGGCACATCCACATCCTTCACCTTCAACTGATAATACCCTGACCTCAAGTCAATCTTAGAGAACACAGCAGCTCCCCGAAATTGATCAAAGAGGTCATCAATCCTCGGCAAAGGATACCGATTCTTGATAGTCACCTTGTTCAGCTGACGGTAATCAATGCACATCCTAATAGTGCCATCTTTCTTCTTCACAAACAAGACAGGAGCACCCCAAGGCGACACACTCGGCCGGATGAAACCACGATCAAGCAGCTCTTGCAACTGCGTCTTCAGCTCCTTCAGCTCCTTAGGTGCCATTCTATAGGGAGTAATGGACACAGGAGTTGTATTCTCATACAGCTCAATTCCAAACTCCACCTCGCGATTAGGAGGTAAACCAGGCAACTCTTCAGGAAAAACACTAGGAAACTCCTTCACAACCTTGATATCTTGCACCCTCAACTCCTTAGAGCTAGGATTCATCACAAAATCTAGGTAAGCTTCGCAACCTTGCCTCAGCATCCTACTCGCCTCCAAGGTAGACACCACATTAGCAAGAAACTTCACATTCTCGCCAACCACAACAACTTCATAATCATCCGCAAGCTTAAGCGAAACCCGCTTATTCTCACAAACCACAACAGCACGATGCTCAGCAAGCCAATCCATACCAAGGATCACATCAAAACCATAGAAAGGCAACTCCATAAGATCAACATGAAAGACATGTTCTTGAACAACCAAGGGACACCTTCTATAAAGCTTTCGAGTCACAACAGTTTCACCAAAAGAACTAGTGACACGAACTCCAACATCCAAAGACTCAACAGGCAAACCAAGCAACTCAGCATGCTCACGCAAAATGTATGAATGCGTAGATCCAGAATCAATCAAAGAAAGAAATGACAAGGATTGCAAAGTAAAGGTACCTGCAATCAAATCAGCATCATTCCTTCCCTCGCGCTGAGCATACACCCTCGCTTGGCCTCCACCCTCAGGCTGAATAGCTACAACATGAGCTACTCCGCGACCACCTTCCTCTCTCCTCTGAAAATTACCACGGCCGCGCCCGCGACCTCTCTGCTGTGCAGCTACAACAGGAGCACGATCTTGACCACCAGCCAACCTCGGACAATCTCGCCTCAGATGATCAACAGAACCACAGTTCCAACATCCATTCACGGCTGCCGCAACAGGAGCTTGCACCTCCCTCACAGCTCGAGGACAGTCACGCTTCATGTGACCACGCGAACCACAGATCCAACAAGCACTTGGTTCAGCTCTAGCAAAACCACCTCTAGCAGGTGCACCACCACCTCTCTTGGCTGAGGACTGATACTTCTGATCACGTCCCCTCTTGTTCCGTCCACCTCCGGAACTATACTCAGCAGCTCTCTTGCCAGAACTCGCTCCAACACCCTTCGCAGCTAAACCCAAGTTCATCTCAATGTCCTTGGATCGACTAACCAACACATCAAAATCATTGTACTCAGCAGCCAACATGTAGGTCTTAACCTCCGTCACTAAGCCATAACGGAACCTTTCGCACCTCTCTCGCTCATCAGGCATCAGCTCCGGTGCATACTGACTAAGGCGTACAAACTGCACTTCGTACTCAGCCACACTCAAGCTCCCTTGGGTAAGAGACATGAATTCATGCTTCTTCTCATCCAGATATCTCACTCCAAGATATCTCCTCTTGAACGCATTCAGAAAGAACGTCCAAGTAACATCAGCTTCAGCCATCCCAGCTATGGTGGTCGTCCACCACGTATAAGCATCGTCCTGCAGCAAGGACACAACACAGCCCAACTTTTGCACATCCGTGCAGCTCATCTGACCCAAGATACGCTTGGTACTTTCTAGCCAAGCTTCCGAACTCTCAGCAGACATACCTCTGAACTCAGTCCCTCCAAGACTGCGCAAACGCTCCAAAGGTAATCTGACTCCAGCATCTCCCTGATGCCCAGCTCCTTGAGCTCCAGCTACTACTGCTCGAAAAGCACCCGCAATAGCTTGTACCAGCATAGACATATCAGGCATAGCTTGCCCCTGACCAACCTCTGGTCCAGTAGCTCCAGCACTAGCTGCAGCTTCAGCTCGCTCACCTCCAGCACCACCACCAGGCGGAGGAGGGGGTAACACTGCACTACCCGTATTCTCTTCATTCTCATTCTCGTTAGGAGCCGTAGCTCGCACACTACCCCTTAACTCTCTATGTGGTGCCATACTTTTACCATGCAATCACAATGCAAAAATAAAACAAGTCAGGCCCAGCAAGGTAAGCAATCCAAGTATTCAAGCTCAATTTCATTCAAAATCAACTTCATTTCATTAGCTTTTGTTTGGCAATGGGTACCCTCAACATGCAACATCATAGCATACATCTCAATTGCATCAACATCTCAAACCACTAAACATGCTTTCACACAACAAGCATACAAGGCAAACATGCTTCAATCATGCATACATTCATTCCCAATTACTCGCAAACTCAGCTCTTATACCACCAAATGTAACCCCCTTAACCCGGCCTAGACGGTTGACCCGAATTAAGAAAGTCACACGGGGAAAACCAAAGTCAACCCGAAAGTCAACCTTGATTAACAACCCTTTTTTTTCTTTTTAATCTTGTCTAGATGCACATTAAACCTAATTGTGATCACACAAACATCATACTCAAAGATCACAAACATCAGAGATCAAACAGGGACCCAATTGAACAAATTACAACTTTAGGGACCAAATTGTAATTTCTGATAATTAAAAGGGCTTAACCCAAATTAAAGTTACCATCTTGAAATTAATCAGGTTTCATGCTTCTCTGTGAAATTTCAGCTCAAAAGGACCTTCCAAGCTCAAGCAATTGAACATACAAGATTCAGGACCAAAACGTAAACAATTCAAAACATATAACTGCCATTGTCAGCCCTTAACGGTCGGCCATTCCGAAACCAATCAACCCCGTTCCGGAACACGGGCCGTTCCGAAACCGATCGACACCGTTCCGAAACACGGCCTTGGCAGAGACCAAACCGTTTCGAAACGGTGCACACCGTTTCGGACGCCTGGGTTCGTGTAAGGCACCCGTTCCGAAACGGTGCATACTGTTCCGAAACGCCTGCACAGATTGCAGCAAACAAGCATACCAAAACATGCAATTGGTCATTCAAACATGCTCCAAACGTCACCAAACTTTACCAGCATGCAATTAAACATATATGAGACTTATAGGAATCAACAAATCAACAATTCAACCACATATGCAAAAAACCCCAATTCTATAGGCATGCTTCCTACACAAGCTAGCTATTCAAACTCCAAACTTGCAAAACAAGCATATCATGTTCCAATCCAAAAACCAGCATTTAAAACAACATTCAACATACTTAGGGAGTCTCAAACACCTCCCAAATCATACACATTGGTCCCCCATTGCCAAAACACACAAAAGCTAAATGTTTAACAAAACCTTCCATACTTTGAGCTTCTCTTGAATTTGATTGCTTGACCTTTCTTGCTGCCCCTCAAAGACTCTAATGCTCTGCATTATTGAATTAAGAAAACGTAGAGAGCGTAAGCAAAAGCTTAGTGAGGCATGCTCATTTAAAACAATTCAATAATGCAATTAAAACCATTTATAAACCATGCTTAAATCAACCTTGTACATGCTCAAAGCATACTTAAAACAAGCAATCCCATGCTTCAACATAAACATTAAAACAAGCATCTCATGCTTCACAAATTACTTATCATGTCAGATTGGCTCAAGTGATACATTTCATTTCATAAAACAAGTTCAACAACTTTCCCAAGGACTTTTAAACACCTTGGCCATGGACTTTTAAACACCATGAATAAGGACCACACAAGGACTTTTAACCACCTTTGTGTCCAATGCTTGAATCACCCCAAGGACTTTTAAACACCTTGGCCCCAAGGACTTTTAAACACCTTGGCCCATGGACTTTTAAACACCATGGAAGGATCACCTAAGGACTTTTAACCACCTTAGTGTCCGCAACAAGACTCATCCAAGGACTTTTAACCACCTTGATGATCTTAAGTAACAAGGCTCACTCAAGGACTTTTAACCACCTTAGTGACCTTAACATTTACAAAACATCACTTGCCAATATACATCATTATCATCATTTAATCCACTGCTTTAAAGCATTAAACCAAGCCATTTTCATCATGCATTTCAAAGCATCAATCCTTATCATTTCAATGTATAAAAACAAGGAACTCCTACCTAGAGTTACCTTCAACATATGGCTTATATAATCAGCAAAATCCATGCTAAAACATGCTTTCAAAACAGTAATTAAAACATGCAAATCATCACTTTGCAAAACATCAAGTCATGGCCACCACTAGAGAGAAAATCCGAAAACTTACACTTGAGCTTAGCAAAGTTGTTTAGACTTAAACTAAGCTCCCAAAACCTTCAAACCTTGGTTTTAAAGCTGAAAATCCAATTCCACAAATCCACTCACTCACCAATTTCCACTTTGCTTCAAGCCAAAACACCAAATCAAGCTTCCGGATCAACCAAACTTGGATCCAATGATGCCTCCCCTGTTTCAACACATCAAAGCAGAGGATTAATACATCATCATGCATTAATTGCTTCAATGAAAGCACCTAAACTCGCTGCTCTCATCCAACCTCCATTTTCGGCCACCAAACACAACCGAAAATGCATCCAAACCACTTCTAAACAAAGCCCAGCCATAAACCAGCAAAACCTCACTTCCATTAACACCATATAACATCTAAAAACAACCTATTAACAACCTTATACCTCCAGCAACATCAGATCACCAAGATCACCTCAAAAACTACCTTAAAACACAAGCTAAACTTAGGAAACTCAACCTATCCGGGATTGCATCAACCAAAACTCAATTCCACATCATTTTAGAGATCATTTAACATCAAAAACATCTCTTAAATCACAGATTACTCAGATCTAACGAAAATCATCAAAAATCATCAAAATCTTGCATAATAAGCCAAGATCCATAAATCAACTTAAAAACCTTTATTTAAACATCAATTTAGGATTGAAAACTTAGGAATTTCAGTAAAGAACTGATAGTTTAGAGGAGAAGGACGTTCTTACCTCCAAACTTGTATTTCTCCACTTTTTGCAATCAAAATGCTTGTTGAAACTTGTAGCAATTGAAGAGGTTTTGAAGATATGTTGATTTGGAATCAAATGAGAGTTGAAAGGAGGGATTTAGGTGAGAAAATCAGAAACAAATCTCTGGAAATGTAGTGTTTGGTTTGAGAGAAAATGAGAGAAAGAAAATGGGAAGTTAGTTGAGAAAATTGCCAAATGAGCTTTTCCCTCCTTTTTGATATCTTTAAAATCAGAAAATAGCTTACAAAATCTTAGAAAAATCTGGAGAAACCACTTTTGGATTAATAGCTCCTTAAAGATTCAAAGTTCCAACCCTTTATAAAACAGCCACCAAACTTGCGAAAATTACATTTTGGTCACTAGCCAAAATGTCACACTTCCAAAACTCATTTTCCAAAATTGATTTCACAGTTCACTTAATTATATTAAAAGATGATTTTAGAACATTTTTCCATATTTTTAATGCAACCCGAACTAGGCTTTCCTAATTTAACCTCTTAAGATTCGAACAGCACTTTGACCAACCGGTCAACGCCCAAAACTCCTAAGCCCAAAACCGGGGCGTTACAATGCTTGTGAATTATAAAAGATGCATGAGATGCTTGGTTTTAGCATGAGCAAAGGATTTTGCTGTTGTTTTAATGATGCTATGAGCATGCGGCTTTAAAAGTGCATTGATGCTTTAAAGAGCATGTTTTAAGGAAGGTATGAGTTGGTAAATGATGACAATATAGTTTTATAAAATGCATTGATGAATGTTTGTTTTAGAGATCCTCACTAAGCTTTATGCTTACGCTCATTTGTTTCATCAATGTAGAGAATTGAGCTTTAGAGGCAGCAAGAGAGCAAGTGGTTTCCAAGTATCTTGACTAAACAATGTATGTGGTTTTACCGTAGTGTAATAAGAGGCAATGGGTGGGATTTCTACTTTGGGTTATAATTGGTGATGTTAAACACCTTGAGCATGTTTGGTTTGCTTATTTGGTATTGTAAATGACCTTTGAGTATTGGTTTAAGCTTTAATGTGGTTTTTAGCCTTATTGTTGTTTTGACAACTAGTAAGCATGCCTATAGTTCTAAAGCTTGCCAATACGATGCTATGATTTAGCTTGCACATCGTTTTGGTTTTCTTTGATGTTTATTCATATAGTATGTATGTTGTGGCATATGTTGGAATGGTTTCGAAAGTGAAAAGTTGAGAAAAACCAGCAATTTGGAAAATTGCAAGGCCATGCATTTCAGAACGCACTTATCTATTTCGGAACGGTGGCCTGTAATGGCCATGGTGTTTCGAAATGGGTAGGCACCTTCTGGAACATTTTGGCACTATAAATCACAATATCGATACAGGTCTTTTGGGGTCTCAGAATGCACCCGCGTATTGAAACGGTCAACATGGTTTTGAAACGACCGTTCTGATACAGGGTTTTGTGTTCCGAAACATTTGATCGTTGGATATTGATTTTGAATTGTTCCAGGTTTTTGTTTCTTACGTTTTGGTCCTTAAATGCTGTAAGTTTAATTGGTTGAGTTTATATGATCCTTTTGAGTTGAATTTTGACATGCTGGCATGTTACATGATTAATTTTGGATTGGTAACTTTAAAATTTGGTTAGTCCTTGTAAATCTAGAAATTTACAATTTGGTCCCTTAATGACAAAAGCATGCAACTGAACCGCTAATTGAACTCCGATCACAATGTCGTTTTCGCCTAATCACCTTGCTAAACATATAGGGTAATAATGTGTATCTAGAAAAGATAAAAAGAAAAAATAAGGGTCGTTAATCGGGGTTGACTTTTGCGAGTTGACTTCGGTTTTCCCCGTATAATCTTCTTAGTTCGGGTCGGGCATCTAGGCCGGGCTAAGGGGGTTACAGGTTTTGAGCACTCCTCACTAAGCTTTATGTTTACACTCTCTTTGTCCATCAATGCAGATAATTTAGTGCTTGGAGGCAGCAACTTGCAATGGGATCATAAGAGAGTTCGCTTTGAATGTATGTTTCATTTTATGGACTAGAGTAATAAGGGCAATGGGGGGTACCATATTCTATTTGGGAGATGTGTATGAACTCCCTTTATGCGGATGTTTGTTTACTGGTTTTGAGTTTGTAAATGGCCTCTATATGTTGGTTTAAGCTTTGAAGTGAGTTTTGACTCTTGGATGGATTTATTTCATAGGAAGCATACCTTTAGAACTCTTTGATGATAATTTCCATGACTTGTTGTTGAAATCGCTATGCTTGCTTGAAGTTTGATGTTTATATTCATTGTGTGTTATTGGAAGCATGTTGGATTGCCTTTGTATAGTTTAGGATGTGTAAAACCAGCAAATTGTGTAATTGTCGGTTGCAGGGTATCGATACCCTTGATACTGTATCAGTATGGGCTTCGTAAAATAGAGGGGCGTATCGATACGCGAGGGTGTATCAAAACGAATTTTGGCTACTGGTTTTGGGCGTATCGATACGGGTGTTGAGGGTATCGTACGAGTTTTTGTTTTGCTGCACCTGGGATCTAATTGTCGAGGATTTATCGATACCCTCACTAAGGGTTGATAACATAAAAATGGTATAAGTCCCAAATAATCAGTAAAATTACAAAATGGTCCCTAAAATTGTATTTGAAAGTAATTGAGCCTTAATCGATGCCCGATTGATATTGTGTATGTTCTGTTGCAATGATAAACAATTGCAACTTTAATGAGCATATAGTTAAGTTAAAAAGAAAAAATAGGCTTGTTTATTGAGGTAAACTTTCCCGGTTTACTTCAATATTCCTCATGTGACCCGTTCAATTCGGTCTACCACCTAGGTCAGGTTGAGGGGGTTACACGAACCAATTCTGATCTTTTTGGAGCTTTATCTTATCCTATTTTCTTGGGGTTCAACAGCTTCTTGGCGTGGCATCAAGTTCACTTCTCTGCCAAAGGTGATTGACATTGTCTACTCCTTCTATGCCAACAACACTTGGCTTTCTCCTTGGCAATCCTAATTGTGTTGTTGTTCTGTGCCAAATACTATGCCAAACCTGCAAAATTTCCAACAAAACAACCTTTCATATTTCAAAGACAAAATTCCTCACTCCTTATGTAAATGCATGATTTTAACATCCTAATGCAACTAAATGTTTCTAAAAACAAGCAAAAACATTATAAGATTAGCATTAAAAACAATACTTTTGGAGAGATAACACCTATCTTCAACCTTAAAACTTTCCAAATACAAAATATCAACGAACCATTATCTTCAACCTTCTAAATCCCCAATAGTACAATATATGTCACCATTAATAACAACATTTCTTCAACTTGTATTCATGAAATAAGTATATCAGCAAAATATTAACTACCAAAGCAATATCCAAAAATTCTCTCAATTCTTCTTCTCCTGTCATTTGTCCTGATTTGTTTACCAATCCAACAAGAAACACTTTTGCACGAGTATTTATTGGGAGATTATACAATTGAAAAATTGAAAGATTTACTGTAACACCCCAAATTTGGGCTTAGACGTTTAGGGTCTAAACCGGATCGGTCTGGAAATCGGTTCGAATCAAAAAGGGAGTTTTAGAGATCACCTAGTTCGGGATACTTTAAAAATATAGAAAAAAATCTAAAAATCCTCATTTAATATATAAAAGAGAATAGTGAAATCAATTTTACAAAATGAAGTTTGGAAATATTACATTTCGAAGTAGTGACCAAATTGCAGTTTTTGCAAAAGTGAAATAGTGACTGTTTTGTAAAGGATTGAACTTTGAATCTTTAAGGAGCTAATTTACCCAAAATGTTTTTCTCCAGATTTTTCCTTAATTTGGGTAATTTTATTAATGTTTTAATTAAAGAAAATGAGGCTTAATTAAATGAGAAACTAACTTTGACTATTCATAACTACTTTTCACAAATTTTCCCTCTCTTCATTTTCTCTCAAATTCCTTTCAACCAAACACATTTTCTCCAGCAAATTTACTTTGATTTTAAACTTCATTTGATGAGATTTCAATTCCTCTTTGATTGTTAATCAATCCCTCATCAAATTCACTTGATTTCTACATTGAATTTTCATGGAAACTTGCCCAAATCAAGGAGAAATCATCTTTTAGAGGTAAGCTTGTTCTGCTCCTCTAAATACTCAGTTCTTTACTGAAAATCCCAAGTTGTCAATCCTTTATTAAAGTTTTATGAATGGTTTTAGCGTTGGAAACAAGATTTTGGCTTAAAACTCAAGATTTTGGAAGAGATCTTGAGGATTTTCGTGGATCTTGGTTAGGCCCTGTTTTGAGGTTGTTTTCTAATGTATTTTGGATGTTAATTGATGTTACAAATGAGGTTTTATCAATCAAATCCCGAATATGTTTGTTTTCCTAAGTTTTGCTTGCTAGAATGGTGGTTTCTGGGGTGGTTTTGGTGATCTGCTGTTGCTGGAGGTATAAGGTCATGTTTACGTTGCTTTTTGATGTTAATTGATGTTTATAAATGGTTAGAATTGATAGATTTTGGCTGAGCTTTGTTTTGGGAGAGTTTGGAGATGATTTCAGTTGTTTTTGGTAGTTGAAATGGGGTTCTTGGGTAGAGTAGCGAGTTGGGTTGTATTACTAGTGATTTTAATGCATGGTGATGCATTAATCCTCTGTTGTTATGTGTTTAAAACAGGGGAGAATGATCCGAAAAGCAATAGAGGTGGCGTTGGAAGTTTCAGATGCTTGGGAGGCTTGTCGGCTAGCATAGTTTTGTGTATCGGTGAGTGGAGATGGTTTTCCAGCTTTGAAACAATTATTTTGAGGTTTTGGGAGCTTATTTTAAGTCTAAACAACTTAGCTAAGCTCAAGAGTAAGTTTTCGGAAAAACTCATTCAGATGTGCTATGTTGTGGTTTGATGCATTGGTTATGAAATGCATGTTTAATTACTGTTTCGAAAGCATATTTTATCATGATTAATGCTGGTTTTGAAAGCCATGTATTGAAGGATACTCAAGGTAAGAGATCCTTGGTTTGACATGTTATTAATTTGGTTATGATGCATGGAGATGCATGATGATAAGTGGCTTTGATTAATGCTTAAAACAGTGAATTGATTATGGTATTTGATGTATATTGGCAAGTGATGAAATGGTTTTAGAGTACTTGAATCAGATATAGTTAGCCGGCTATAGGATTGGGTGCACCGTAAGTAAAGTCGCCTTGGATGTTGAGGGGTTGTGATTGTACCGTAAACTCCATCCAAGAACCCTAGCGATTGAGGAAATTGGTGTCACCACGATGGAGGATGGCTCTCGTGGGTGGACTTGGTTAAGCGTCACAATGGTGGAGGATTGCTCCCATGTGTGAGCTTGGTTAAGGTGATTACAATGGTTGAGGTAGCTTCCATGTGTAAGCCTTGTGTTGTGTCCCGGCTCTCGCTAGTGGGTTATACAACTACCGATGACTGATGTTGAGGGGTTGTGACTGTACCGTTAAACTCCATCACGGGTGTTGAGGGGTTGTGATGGTACCGATAAACTCCACCTTGTAAAGTCGGTAGTTTGTATGAAGCGTGTGGGACAACGCTTGTAATCCGCGTATACGATTGTGTCTTGTGTTGAAATGGTTTGTGATCTATCACTCGAGAGCCAATATAATGTCTTTGAATGTAATAAAGCGAGAGATGCTTGAAAATGATGCAAGGTTGCATGGGAAATATGTAAATGATACAAGAATGCATGTGATACTTGTTAAGCATGAGCAAAAGTATATCTTCTTTTGTGAATGGTGCATATGTGCATAGGATTTCATAAGTGCATTGAAGTCTTATGAAGGCTTGTTTTAAAAAGGCACGTAATGCAAATGTTGCTTTTGTAGTTCTTGTGTTTTGCACTTGTTGAATGCATGAGATAGATAGAAGGAACAAATGGTTTTCAAAAGGCATTTAGCTTTGAAATGATCATCAAGCATGAGAAAAGTATGGTGTGAAGTGGAAGTGATTTCCAAGGAAATTGAGTTAAACTTTGCATGAAGTGTTCATGCATGGGAAGGTTTAAATGATAGTATTTGCAAGAGTGTGGTTTGGGGTGAGTTGTTTAGCATTTCAAAGTTAAAGGTTGGTTTTCATGTTGAGCAATGCATGGTTTAAAGCAATGTTGTTTCAAAGGAGGTTTTCAAACAATGCTTTGGTTTATTGAATTTTATCTACATTTAAAGAAGGTTTTATGTTTCGCTGCATTGATGGTGTTTTGGTTTTGAGCATTCCTCACTAAGCATTATGTGCTTACGCTCCTTTTTGTCCATCAATGCAGATATTTGAAGTTGGGACAGCAAGAAGCAAGGGATTCAAGAAGAGCTCCACTTGAGAAGTATGTATTGGTTTATAGCTATAGATAATAAAGGCAATGGGGGGAGAGTCTTTTATGTTGTTGTGTAGTGAGATTGTGTATGTTGACCATGTTCGGTTTATGGTTTGAACCTTGTTGTTGATAGCTTTGCCATATTTGAATCTTCTTATTCTTCATAATTTGATATGCTATGCTCTTTGATTAAAAGCAAGATCATGTGTTGGATGTGATGAATGAGTAGGTGTGCTTAATGTTTGTAATGTATCTAGTCTTTGATGTAATTTGATAGTTATAATGCTTATCATGTTGGTGATATGTTTTGGAATGATTTTAAGTGCGTTTGATGGTGTTTTAAAGTTAAAAACCAGAATTTTCTGTTGTTTCTGGGCAAGGTGTATCGAAACACCCTTGGTTGTTTCGAAACGGGTGCTTGAAATGGCTTGGGCGTTTCAGAACGACTAAAAGTGTTCCGAAACACTTTTGCTACTGGAAGTGTTTGTTTCGGAACTAGGTTCGGAACATACCCGCATACCGAAACGGTCAACACCGTTTCGATACGGGCGTTCGACAAGGGTGTTTCGAAAACGTTGTCAATGTTTCGAAACAGGTGACCGTTTGGACACAGTTTTGAATTGCTTGAAGTCTACATGCTTTACATTTTAGTCCTGAAAGTTCTAATTGCAATTGCTTGAGCTTGAGATGTCTTTTTAAGCTGAAATTTGGCAGAGAGGCTTGTAATATGATTAATTGAGGTTTGGTAAAACTAAAATATTGAAAGTTATTTTATTTTCCAAAATTTACATTTTGGTCCCTAAAAGTGTATTTCTTGCAATTGAGTCCTTAAACGTTTCCGATCGCTATGCTTTTCTCTTCCAAGGTTCTTGGGCTTTCACATAAGTTTAATGCACATCTAGATAAGTTTAAAACGAAAAAAAGGGTCGTTAATCAAGGTTGACTTTCGGGTTGACTTTGGTTTTCCCCGTGTGATCTTCGTAGTTCGGGTCTAGCGTCTAGGCCGGGCTAAGGGGGTTACATTTACGCAACCTATTTCCATAATTACTTCAACCACAAAAAATCGCCTATTGGTTATTGTCCGACCATGATGTCTTTAACATTGTCAGTTTACCACACTTGCAAATTGAAATCTCCTTTGACTCAAACATTGAGTCCATATCTTCATTTTTGGCTTCTTCTTCTTCGAGCAATATCCTTTTTAGTTTTTTTCTTTTGAATAGAACAAAATTATGATTATACGATTTAAACCCAATCACCCTTTTATAAATACCGAAATTATTTTAAAATATCTATGTTGATAAAGGATATGAAATTAGTCCACGTGAACGGAAAGTTAACGGAAAAATAAAAGGAGTGACCAAATATGTTCAATGTGCAAAGTTGAGCGATTAAATTGCACGTATTGATAGTTGAACGACCAAGAGAGGTTTGGACGCGAAGTTGAGTGACGATTTATGTAATTTACCCTAATAAGTATTGAAATTTTTTGGCCTCTAATAGCAAGTATTAGAAAAAAATTGAGTCTCTAATAACAAGTATTAGAAAAAAAATTAAATTTGAAGAGTATGTCTTGGACCCCTAATAATAAATATTGTAAAAATTAAAATTTAAGAGTAGACTCCTTAATAAATATTGGAAAATTGAATATTAAAAACAAATTAAACGTCTAATAACAAGTGTTGAAAAAATTGAACACATAATAACAAATATTAAAAATATAAATTTTAATGGTAAATCTTAATAATAAGTATATATCGAAAAAATTGGACTATAATACTAAATATAAAAAATGGGCCTTGGGTGGGTGCCCCTTTTGTTTATTCCCATGAACGACTCTGACTGCGATAGACATTGTACCACCAGAATCCGACTAATCATTATCCTCCGGACGAAGCTTCTTAATATTATGTTGATCCTCTATGTCGTCTAGATAAACCCTAGTGTTTTTCATGGGTAGTCTAGGAGGAGGTAACCTTATGTTGTGACTAAAATGAGGCGATCTTAGACAAAGTCTTACTTAATTGGCAATAATTTAGGTTATAATATAAGAATTTATGTACCTACACAAATTCTTACCTAAGGCAAAATCTAGACAAACTCTTACCTAGTTGGTAAGAATTTATGTAGGTACACAAATTTCTACATAACTAGTTAGAATTTCGGTATAATCGAAATTCTTACCATTCATACATAAATTCTTAATATTTTTTGTAAGATTTTATGTTGGCCGCATTTTAGACAGTTTTGTTTTTAGACTTTCCCGTTTTCCATATAAATTAAATACAAAAATAAGTTTTCTTATTAAAAAAATACTAATATCATTTCATTTTGCATTTTTCGATTCTTTGGCTCTTATTTCTAAGGCGAACTTTTTAAAATTATTTTGCATAATGTTATTTTTTCTCGGCTTAAATGAAAAATAAGTGCCCAAATTATACATCTTTTGGACTTTAGGTGTTTTAAATATTTTTTGTTAAGAATAAGTGCCTAAAGTTTACACTGTTACTATTTTTGTTAAGAATAAATGAAAAATATGACACGCGTCATGTTTATTTTTTTCAAAATTAAAAATTTAAAACAATTTTTACACAAAATTTTAAATTTTCAGAAAATCTTGAAATACTTCAATTTTTACAAAACATTCCTAAAATCCCTAAAATTTCCCAAACAAGAAACCCCAAATCACCGTTACTTACACCCCGACCGCCGCCCCTAAGCACACCCCTTCGGTCGTCGGACCCTGCCAATCATTTCCCCCAACATAGTGTCACCGGAAAGACGAGCAACGTGTTATTCGAACGTCAAACGTCGAACGCGAAATCGATGTTCGTCATTTCTGAAATGTTGTGTTAGGAGAAATAAACATAAAGGTCTGGCGACTGACAGGGTATGCTCAGGGGCGACAATTGGTAGCGGAAGCGATGGCGATTTGGGGTTCGTGTTTTGGAAATTTTAGGGACTTGGGGACTGTTTTTTATTCAAAAAAATTAAAAGCCAAATTATTGCCACGTGTCGAGCATTGATTGGTTAACATATTTTTTAACGGTAATTAACTACCAGACACCTATTTTTAGTAAAAAAATACTTTAGATACTTAAAGTTCAAAAGAGATATAGTTTAGGCACTTATATTTCATTTAAGACTTTTTTAAAACTTTCTCATATGTCATCTAAGCCAAAAACATTTTTAAAAATAGCACTATATTCTTTTTTTATCAGCTCTATATTCTTTTATTTTATTTTATAAAACTATTCTTTTATTCATTATATAATTATTGTAATAACGATCATTTGTTAGCTTGACGACGGTTTTTTATAAAAATAGTTTGAATGGGAGTCACAACCAATCTTTTAATTTAAGTGAGATTAAATCACCTGAAAACCTCGGCTATTTTAATAAAATTTGTTTTTATCATTTTATTAAAACAACGAATTTTGGTCTGCGAAAACCACAAAACAGGTTCGGGAGTCGGTTACGTGTAGGGAAGGGTGAGCACCCCACAACGCCCAAAATTGGTACCTACTCTATTACAAATTGTTTTAACGATGGAAACTATAAACTCGAATTTAATTTAGAAATTGTGATCCCTGAATGCATGAATTTATCGTAAACAAGTATCTAAAATAATTCTCCTTTATATGGGCTAACGAGAAACTAAGGCCCCTTTAAGTTCGGGTCATAATTTTTGCGAGATCCCTGATTAAGGGAATACCATTTTAAATATTACGATTTAGGGTTGAAAGGTATATTAGAGACTAATGAGAAAGTAACACTCCTTTAAGTTTGAAGCACGTTTTTCATGAGAATCCCTAATAAATAAAATCAATAAAATTTAAAATTCGATTTTAAAGGATGAATGCAAGAATATATATATATATAATTCTAATAACAACAATAATTATTATAATTTTAATACGTATATATAATAGTAATGATAATATTAATAATATGAAAATATAATAGTGATTATGATAGTAATAAATAATAATAATAATAATAATAATAATAATAATAATACTTGTAACGAAGTAATAATAATGATAACAATATGGATATAATATAGTAGTGGTAATAATAATAATAATAATAATAATAATAATAATAATAATAATAATAATAATAATGATAATAATAACAATAATAACATATTAATTAATAATAATAAAACAAAAAATAAATAAAATATGAAATTGCAAGAAAATACAAATTAAGCGACAAAGATGTGAAGGATATAGAATCTAGAGGACCAAAACCTCGATTTCCCCATTCAATTAAAAAAAGCGCTAATTCTTTCTCCGAATCGAATTGCCGCGCAGGTTAGAGGCCCCCAAAATGGTGTCTTTTCGATCGCCTCTTAAATATCCTCTTACACCCAAAATGGTCATTTGTATCAGGTAATACAAAAAAAACATCTCTCAACTCCCTCTCCCTCGTCTCTGCCCAGGCTGGTCAAGGTTCGTTGTGTGCCGCCGTTCGTCGGCGACAGATAACTACCGCGAATGGTGACCAAATTGCATAAAAGTTTTCGGTATAGTTCGGTTTCGGCTCTAAAGATTGGATCTAAAGTTAATTTTCTCGAAATCCCCTTCTATCCACATGGATCTAAAGAAACCCGAAAGGTTTTTTTTATATATTTCTTTACCTTATTCCAATATGTTTCTGTTCTTCTTTCAGTTTTTTGTTTTTGGTTCGAATTGGCTATCACTCACTTTTCCCCTATTTTTCTATTCAATTTCAGTTTTTAATATCTTCTTTTCCATCGATTCAAATCCATTTATAGGGTTCATACTCGGGGCGATCTGGAAAGTAATGGGACATGTGGTGTTTTGAGGTCTCGAATTTGGGCAATGGATAGTGACGAGGTGGTGGTGGAAGAAGATGAAGGGTTAACATGGAGGCTAGGGTGGTGGATGGCAGGGGTAATTATCTAGGATAATTACATATTTTTAGGGTTTATTTTAGATTTCGACAGCGGTTGGGAGCCGATGAGGCGGCGGCGGCTTGTAGCTAGGGTTTAGTTCGGGATATTAGGGTTAGGTTAGTTTGGGTCAAAATGGGCTATTGGGTTATGGGTTTGGTTATTGGGCATTGGGTATTGGGTATGGTTTAAATAGGTCTGGTGGGTATGGATTTGTAATGGTTCAAATATTTGGACTATAATATATATGGGCTCAAAGGCCCGAGCTAAAATGGGTTACTACAGCTACCCCTCTTTGTTCATTGTTGTATAACGGCAATAGAGCAAAGACAAAGAGGAACCCATTTTGTTCGGTCTGGTTGGGCTTTTTCTTTCTTGGCATAGCTCTTCTTCCTTCTCTTCACATGTCACAGCTCTTCTTCCTTCTCTTCACATGGCATATCTCTTCTTTCTCGGCAATGGGTTGGTCCATTGGAGAGATAAAACTTCAAACTATGATGATCCGTTGGGGGAACAAAATGAGTTTGTCTTGCCACGACTCTGACGACCACACAATACCTAGAAAAAATTTGACTTAGCTGCAACACTGATGAAAAGGCAAGGTCTGTAAAACTCGATCCAACTACAACACTGAGAAGAGACAAGATCGAAGGATGAAGGTTCTGACATTGATCCAGCCGCAACACTGATGAGGAGACATGATCGAACAAAATTATCTTCTTTTTTCTTTTTCTTTTATCTTTTTTCTTTCTTTCTTTCTTTCTTTCTTTTTTCCTTTTCTTTTCCTTTTCTTTTTCCTTTTGCTTTTTTGCATTTCTTTTTTCCCATTTTTTGAAAGGATGGTTTATCTACTCCGCTCAACCTTGGAGAAGTGGAATCTATAAATTGGGGTATCCTTCTCCACCACTGACAGGGAGGTAAAATCTTAATGAAGTTGATCCGCTACAACACGGACAGAGTGACGTGATCTGGAGAAGAAAATCTGACCCGCTACAACGCTGATGAAGTGGCATGATCTGAAGAGAAGAAAGTTTGATCCGCTACAACTCTGACAAAGTGGCATGATCTGGAGAAGAAAGTTTGATCCGCTACAACTCTAACGAAGTGGCATGGTCTGGAGAAGAAAGTTTGATCCACTACAACTCTGACCAAGTGGCATGATATGCAGAACAAAGTTTGATCCGCTACAACTTTGACGAAGTGGCATGATCTGGAGAAGAAAGTTTGATCTGCTAGAACTCTGATGAAGTGGCATGATCTAGAGAAGAAAGTTTGATTTGTTACAAATCTGAAGAAGTGGCATGATCTGGAGAAGAAAGTTTGATCCGCTACAACTTTGAAGAAGTGGCATGATCTTAAGAAGAAAGTTTGATCCGCTACAACTTTGACGAAGTTGCATGAGCTGGAGAAGAAAGTTTGATCCGCTACAACTCTAACGAAGTGGCATGACCTGGAGAAGAAAGTTTGATCCGCTACAAATCTTTTGAAGTGGCATGACACGGAGAAGAAAGTTTGATTCGCTACAACTCTGATGAAGTGGCATGACCTCAAGAAGAAAGTTTGATCTGCTACAACTCTGATGAAGTGGCATGGCCTCAAGAAAAAAGTTTAATCCACTACAACTCTGACGAAGTGGCATGACCTGGAGAATAAAGTTTAATCCGCTACAACTCTGACGAAGTGGCATGATCTGGAGAAGAAAGTTTGATCTGCTACAACTCTGACGATGTTGCATGAGCTGGAGAAGAAAGTTTGATTCGCTACAACTCTAACGAAGTGGCATGACCTGGAGAAGAAAGTTTGATCCGCTACAAATCTTTCCAAGTGGCATGACATGGAGAAGAAAGTTTGATCCGCTACAACTCTGACGAAGTGGCATATCCTGGAGAAGAAAGTTTAATCTGCTACAACTCTGACCAATTGGCATGATCTGGAGAAGAAAGTTTGATCTGCTACAACTCTGACGATGTGGCCTGATCCGAAGAAGAATGTTTGATCCGCTTCAACTCTGATGAAGTGGCATGATCTATAGAAGAAAGTTTAATACATTACAATTGTGACGAAGTGGCATGATCTAGAGAATATAGCTTTGGTTTTCCTTTTTGGCTTTTTTCCTTTTTTTGATTTTTCATTATTTTCATTATTATTATTTTTTGCTTTTTTGCCAATCTTTTTGTTTTTTGTTTTTCATTCTTTTTCTTTATTTTTATTTTTTTTTATAACGCCCCGGTTTTGGGCTTAGGAGTTTTGGGCGTTGACCGGTTGGTCAAAGTGCTGTTCGAATCTTAAGAGGTTAAATTAGGAAAGCCTAGTTCGGGTTGCATTAAAAATATGGAAAAATGTTCTAAAATCATCTTTTAATATAATTAAGTGAACTGTGAAATCAATTTTGGAAAATGAGTTTTGGAAGTGTGACATTTTGGCTAGTGACCAAAATGTAATTTTCGCAAGTTTGGTGGCTGTTTTATAAAGGGTTGAAACTTTGAATCTTTAAGGAGCTATTAATCCAAAAGTGGTTTCTCCAGATTTTTCTAAGATATTATAAGCTATTTTCTGATTTTAAAGATATCAAAAAGGAGGGAAAAACTCATTTGGCAATTTTCTCAACTAACTTCTCATTTTCCTTCTCTCATTTTCTCTCAAACCAAACACTACATTTCCAGAGATTTGTTTCTGATTTTCTCACCTAAATTCCTCCTTTCAACTCCCATTTGATTCCAAATCAACATATCTTCAAAACCTCTTCAATTGCTACAAGTTTCAACAAGCATTTTGATTGCAAAAAGTGGAGAACACAAGTTTGGAGGTAAGAACGTCCTTCTCCTCTAAACTATCAGTTCTTTACTGAAATTCCTAAGTTTTCAATCCTAAATTGATGTTTAATTAAAGGCTTTTAAGTTGATTTATGGATCTTGGCTTATTATGCAAGATTTTGATGATTTTTGATGGTTTTCGTTAGATCTGAGTAATCTGTGATTTAAGAGGTGTTTTTGATGTTAAATGATCTCTAAAATGATGTGGAATTGAGTTTTGATTGATGCAATCCCGGATAGGTTGAGTTTCCTAAGTTTAGCTTGTGTTTCAAGGTAGTTTTTGAGGTGATCTTGGTGATCTGATGTTGCTGGAGGTATAAGGTTGTTAATAGGTTGTTTTTAGATGTTATATGATGTTAATGGAAGTGAGGTTTTGCTGGTTTATGGCTGGGCTTTGTTTAGAAGTGGTTTGGATGCATTTTCGGTTGTGTTTGGTGGCCGAAAATGGAGGTTGGATGAGAGCAGCGAGTTTAGGTGCTTTCATTGAAGCAATTAATGCATGATGATGCATTAGTCCTCTGCTTTGATGTGTTGAAACAGGGGAGGCATCTTTGGATCCAAGATTGGTTGATTCGGAAGCTTGTTTTGGTGCTTTGGCTTGAAGCAAAGTGGAAATCGGTGAGTGCATTTGTGGAAATTGGATTTCAGCTTTTAAAACCAAGGTTTGAAGGTTTTGGGAGCTTAGTTTAAGTCTAAACAACTTTGCTAAGCTCAAGTGTAAGTTTTCGGATTTTCTCTCTAGTGGTGGCCATGACTTTGATGTGTTGCAAAATGATGATTTGCATGTTTTTAATTACTGTTTTGAAAGCATGTTTTAGCATGGATTTTGCTGATGATATAAGCCATATGTTGAAGGTAACTCTAGGTAGGAGTACCTTGCTTTTGTACATTGTTTAAATGTGGATTGATGCTTTAAAATGCATGATGAAAATGGCTTGGTTTAATGCTTTAAAACAGTGGATTAAATGATGAATATGATGTATATTGGCAAGTGATGTTTTGAAAAGATTAAGGTCACTAAGGTGGTTAAAAGTCCTTGAGTGAGCCTTGTTACTTAAGATCATCAAGGTGGTTAAAAGTCCTTGGATGAGTCTTGTTGCGGACACTAAGGTGGTTAAAAGTCCTTAGGTGATCCATTCCATGGTGTTTAAAAGTCCATGGGGCCAAGGTGTTTAAAAGTCCTTGGGGCCAAGGTGTTTAAAAGTCCTTGGGGTGATTCAAGCATTGGACACAAAGGTGATTAAAAGTCCTTGTGTGGTCCTTATTCATGGTGTTTAAAAGTCCATGGCCAAGGTGTTTAAAAGTCCTTGAGGCCAAGGTGTTTAAAAGTCCTTGGGAAAGTTGTTGAACTTGTTTTATGAAATGGATTTTGTCACTTGAGCCAATATGACATGTTAAGTATATTATGAAGCATGAGATGCTTGTTTTAATGATTATGTTGAAGCATGAGATTGCTTGTTTTAAGTATGCTTTTGAGCATGTGCAAAGGTTGATTTCAAGCATGTTTATAAATGGTTTTAATTGCATTATTGAATTGTTTTTAATGAGCATGCCTCACTAAGCTTTTGCTTATGCTCTCTACGTTTTCTTAATTCAATAATGCAGAGCATTAGAGTACCTTAAGGGGCAGCAAGAAAGGGCAAGCAATCAAGTTCAAGTGAAGCTCAATGTATGAAGGTTTTAAAAGTACATTTTAGCTTTTGTGTGATTTGGCAATGGGGGACCAATTTGTATGTTTTGGGAGGTGTTTGAGACTCCCTAAGTATGTTGAATGTTGCTAAGATTGTTGGTTTTTGAATTGGAACCTTACATGCTTGTTTTGGAAGTTTGGTGTTTAAATAGCTAGCTTGTGTAGGAAGCATGCCTATAGAATTGGGGCTTTTTGCATATGATGTTAGATTGATGTTGTGATGGTTCCTATAAGTCTTAAATATGTTTAATTGCATGCTGGTAAAGTTTGGTGACATTTGGAGCATGTTTGATTGATCAATTGCATGTTTTGGAATGTCATTTTGCTGCAATCTGTGCAGGCGTTTCGGAACAGTGTGCACCGTTTCGGAACGGGTGCCTTGCATGAACCCAGACGTCCGAAACGGTATGCACCGTTTCGAAACGGTTTGGTCTCTGCCAAGGCCGTGTTTCGGAACGGTGTCGATCGGTTTCGGAACGGCCCGTGTTTCGGAACGGGGTTGATTGGTTTCGGAACGGCCGACCGTTAAGGGCTGACATTGGCAGTTATATGTTTTGAATTGTTTGCGTTTTGGTCCTGAATCTTGTATGTTCAATTGCTTGAGCTTGGAAAGTCCTTTTGAGCTGAAATTTCACGGAGAAGCATGAAACCTGATTAATTTCAAGATGGTAACTTTAATTTGGGTTTAATCCTTTTAATTATCAGAAATTACAATTTGGTCCCTAAAGTTGTAATTTGTTCAATTGGGTCCCTGTTTGATCTCTGATGTTTGTGATCTTTGAGTATGATGTTTGTGTGATCACAATTAGGACTAATGTGCATCTAGACAAGATTAAAAAGTAAAAAAAGGGTCGTTAATCAAGGTTGACTTTCGGGTTGACTTTGGTTTTCCCCGTGTGACTTTCTTAATTCGGGTCAACCGTCTAGGCCGGGTTAAGGGGGTTACATTTGGTGGCATCAGAGCTGAGTTTGCGAGTAATTGGGAATGAATGTATGCATGATTGAAGCATGTTTGTCTTGAATGCTTGTTGTTTGAAAGCATGATCAATGGTTTGAGATGTTGATGCAATTGAGATGTATGCTATGATGTTGCATGCTGAGGGTACCCATTGCCAAACAAAAGCTAATGAAATGATGTTGATTTTGAATGAAATTGAGCTTGAATACTTGGATTGCTTACCTTGCTGGGCCTGACTTGTTTTATTTTGCATTGTGATTGCATGGTAAAAGTATGGCACCACGTAGAGAGTTAAGAGGTAGTGTGCGAGCTACGGCTCCCAATGAGAACGAAAATGAAGAGAATACGGGTAGTGCTGTGTTACCCCCTCCTCCGCCTGGTGGTGGTGCTGGAGGTGAGCGAGCTGAAGCTGCAGCTGGTGCTGGAGCTGCTGGACCAGAGGTTGGTCAGAGGCAAGCTATGCCTGATATGTCGATGCTGGTACAAGCTATTGCGGGTGCTTTTCGAGCAGCAGTAGCTGGAGCTCAAGGAGCTGGGCATCAGGGAGATGCTGGAGTCAGATTACCTTTGGAGTGTCTGCGCAGTCTTGGTGGGACTGAGTTCAGAGGTTCAGAGGTATGTCTGCTGAAAGTTCGGAAGCTTGGCTAGAGAGTACCAAGCGTATCTTGGGTCAGATGAGCTGCACGGATGTGCAAAAGTTGGGATGTGTTGTGTCCTTGCTGCAGGACGATGCATATACGTGGTGGACGACCACCATAGCTGGGATGGCTGAAGCTGATGTTACTTGGACATTCTTTCAGAATGCGTTCAAGAGGAGATACCTTGGAGTGAGATATCTGGATGAGAAAAAGCGTGAATTCATGTCTCTAACCCAAGGGAGCATGAGTGTGGCTGAGTATGAAGTGCAGTTCGTACGCCTCAGTCAGTATGCACCGGAGCTGATACCTGATGAGCGAGAGGTGCGAAAGGTTTCGTTATGGCTTGGTGACGGAAGTAAAGACCTACATGTTGGCTGCTGAGTACAATGAGTTTGATGTGTTGGTTGGCCGATCCAAGGACATTGAGATGAACTTGGGTTTAGCTGCGAAAGGTGCTGGAGCAAGTTCTGGCAAGAGAGCTGCTGAGTATAGTTCCGGAGGTGGACGGAACAAGAGGGGACGCGATCAGAAGTATCAGTCCTCAGCCAAGAGAGGTGGTGGTGCACTTGCTAGAGGTGGTTTTGCTAGAGCTGAACCAAGTGCTTGCTGGATCTGTGGTTCGCGCGGTCACATGAAGCGTTACTGTCCTCGAGCTGTGAGGGAGGTGCAAGCTCCTGTTGCGGCTGCTGGTAATGGATGTTGGAACTGTGGTTCTGTTGACCATCTGAGGCGAGATTGTCCGAGGTTGGCTGGTGGCCAAGATCGTGCTCCTGTTGTTGCACAGCAGAGAGGTCGTGGGCGCGGCCGTGGTAATTTTCAGAGGAGAGAGGAAGGTGGTCGCGGAGTAGCTCATGTTGTGGCTATTCAGCCTGAGGGTGGAGGCCAAGCGAGGGTGTATGCTCAGCGCGAGGGAAGGAATGATGCTGATGTGATTGCAGGTACCTTTACTTTGCAATCCTTGTCATTGCTTTCTTTGATTGATTCTGGATCTACGCATTCATACATTTTGCGTGAGCATGCTGAATTGCTTGGTTTGCCTGTTGAGTCTTTGGATGTTGGTGTTCGTGTCACTAGTTCTTTTGGTGAAACTGTTGTGACTCGAAAGCTTTATAGAAGGTGTCCCTTGGTTGTTCAAGAACATGTCTTTCATGTTGATCTTATGGAGCTGCCTTTTTATGGTTTTTATGTGATCCTTGGTATGGATTGGCTTGCTGAGCATCGTGCTATGGTGGATTGTGAGAATAAGCGGGTTTCGCTTAAGCTTGCGGATGATTATGAAGTTATAGTTGGCGAGAATGTGAAGTTTCTTGCTAATGTTGTGTCTACCTTGGAGGCGAGTAGGATGCTGAGGCAAGGTTGCGAAGCTTACCTAGCTTTTGTGATGAATCCTAGCTCTAAGGAGTTGAGGGTGCAAGATATCAAGGTTGTGAAGGAGTTTCCTGGTGTTTTTCCTGAAGAGTTGCCTGGTTTACCTCCTAATCGCGAGGTGGAGTTTGGAATTGAGCTGTATGAGAATACAACTCCTGTGTCCATTTCTCCCTAAAGAATGGCACCTAAGGAGCTGAAGGAGCTGAAGACGCAGTTGCAAGAGCTGCTAGATCGTGGTTTCATCCGGCCGAGTGTGTCGCCTTGGGGTGCTCCTGTCTTGTTTGTGAAGAAGAAAGATGGCACTATGAGGATGTGCATTGATTACCGTCAGCTGAACAAGTTGACTATCAAGAATCGGTATCCTTTGCCGAGGATTGATGATCTCTTTGATCAATTTCGGGGAGCTGCTGTGTTCTCTAAGATTGACTTGAGGTCAGGGTATTATCAGTTGAAGGTAAAGGATGTGGATGTGCCTAAGACAACTTTCAGGACAAGGTATGGGCATTATGAGTTCCTTGTGATGCCGTTTGGTTTGACAAATGCTCCTGCTGCTTTCATGGACATGATGAATCGTGTGTTTCATGAATACCTGGACAAGTTCGTTGTGGTGTTCATTGATGATATCCTCGTGTACTCGCGTACTGAGGAGGAGCACGAAGAGCATTTGAGGGTTGTTTTGCAAGCTTTGTTGGAGAATCAGCTTTATGCTAAGCTGAGCAAGTGTGAGTTCTGGCTTAAGGAGGTGGTGTTTCTTGGGCATGTGGTCTCAGCTGAGGGGATTCGTGTTGATCCTCAGAAGATTGAAGCGGTGATGAACTGGAAAGTTCCTAAGTCTTTTCATGAAGTCCGTAGTTTCCTTGGTCTGACGGGATACTACCGGAGGTTTGTGGATGGTTTTTCCAAGATTCCTGCTCCTTTGACGAAGCTGTTGCAAAAGGATGTTAAGTATGAGTGGACGGAAGCGAGACAGCAGGCTTTTGAGAAGCTGAAGGCGGCTTTGACGGAAGCTCCTATCTTGATTCAGCCTGAGTCAGGGAAAGAGTTTATGGTCTACAGTGATGCATCCTATGTTGGTTTGGGGTGTGTACTGATGCAAGAGGGTAATGTTGTGGCTTATGTGTCGCGGCAGTTGAAGGTGCATGAGCGCAACTATCCTACGCATGATATTGAGCTGGCTGCAGTAGTTTTTGCTCTGAAGATCTGGAGACATTATCTGTATGGTGAGAAGTGTACTGTGTACACGGATCACAAGAGTTTGAGGTATCTGATGTCTCAGAAGGAGTTGAATCTCAGGCAGCGACGTTGGTTGGAGTTGCTCAAGGATTATGATCTGACGATTGAGTATCATCCTGAAAAGGCTAATGTTGTTGCCGATGCCTTGAGTAGGAAGGTAGCTGTTGAGCTGAGAGCTATGTTTGCTAGCTTGAGCTTATCGCGAGATGGTGGTCTTGTTGCTGAGTTGCAAGTGAAGCCATCTTTGGTTCAGTTGATCAAGGAAAAGCAGTTGCTGGATGATTCCTTGGTGTCTCATGTTAAGGATATCGCGGAGGGTAGACCTTCGGATTTCTGCTTTAATGAGGATGGTGTGTTGTGTTTTGGTAGTCGGATAGTAGTGCCTGCTGATGTTGAGCTGAGGCGTGCTATTCTGACTGAAGGTCATAGTAGTCCTTTTGCTATGCACCCTGGTAGTACTAAGATGTATCGTGATCTTCGTGATGAGTACTATTGGGTGGGTTTGAAGAAGGATGTTGCGGAGTTTGTAAGCAAGTGTTTGGTGTGTCAGCGAGTTAAGGCTGAACATCAGGTTCCTTTTGGTTTGTTGCAACTGTTGAAAATCCCTGAATGGAAGTGGGAGAGGGTTACCATGGATTTTGTATCTGGTTTGCCTTTGTCTCCATCAAAGAAGAATTCTGTTTGGGTGATTGTGGATCGCTTGACGAAGTGTGCGCATTTCTTGCCTGTGCATACTACGTTTTCTTTGGATAAGCTGGCAGAGCTGTACATTGCTGAGATAGTGAGGTTGCATGGTGTGCCTAAGTCGATTGTGTCGGATAGGGATCCGAGGTTCACATCGCGTTTTTGGCAGTGTTTGCATCAAGCTCTGGGTACAAGGTTGCATTTCAGTACATCCTATCATCCTCAGTCGGATGGTCAGTCTGAGCGAGTTATTCAGATTTTGGAGGATATGTTGAGATGCTGCGTGATTGAGTTCCAAGGTTCTTGGGAGAAGCATCTGCCTTTGGTTGAGTTCGCTTATAACAATAGTTATCAGGCGAGTATACAGATGGCACCTTATGAGGCTCTGTATGGGAGGAAGTGTAGGACTCCTCTTTGTTGGGCTGAAACTGGTCAAAAGTTGGTTTCGATGCCTGCTTTGTTGAAAGGGACCACCGAGAAGGTGAAGCTCATTTGTGAGAGGTTGAAGGCTGCCTCTGATCGGCAAAAGTCTTACGCGGATTTGAAGCGTAAGGAGATAGAGTATGCGGTGGGTGACCGTGTGTTGTTGAAGGTTTCGCCTTGGAAGAAGGTGATGAGGTTTGGCCGGAAGGGTAAGTTGAGCCCTCGGTACATTGGACCATATGAGGTGGTTGAGCGAGTGGGTCCTGTTGCATATCGGTTGAGGTTACCTCAGGAGTTGGAGAAGATTCATGATGTGTTCCATGTTTCTATGCTCCGGAAGTATAGGTCTGATCCTTCGCATGTGATGCCTGTAGAGGATGTGGTTTTGAATCCGGATTTGACCTATGATGAGGAACCGGTGAAGGTTCTGGATTCGGATAGTAAGGTTCTTCGTGGCAAGACCATTGAGTTGGTGAAGGTGCTGTGGAAGCATCGAGGTGTTGAGGAAGCCACGTGGGAGCGGAAGGAAGACATGCTGAAGCAGTTTCCTTATCTCTTTCCTTCAGGTAAATTTCGAGGACGAAATTTCTTAAGGGGGGGAGAGTTGTAACGCCCCAGTTTTGGGCTTAGGAGTTTTGGGCGTTGACCGGTTGGTCAAAGTGCTGTTCGAATCTTAAGAGGTTAAATTAGGAAAGCCTAGTTCGGGTTGCATTAAAAATATGGAAAAATGTTTTAAAATCATATTTTAATATACTTAAGTGAACTGTGAAATCAATTTTGGAAAATGAGTTTTGGAAGTGTGACATTTTGGCTAGTGACCAAAATGTAATTTTCGCAAGTTTGGTGGTTGTTTTATAAAGGGTTGAAACTTTGAATCTTTAAGGAGTTATTAATCCAAAAGTGGTTTCTCCAGATTTTTCTAAGATATTATAAGCTATTTTCTGATTTTAAAGATATCAAAAAGGAGGGAAAAACTCATTTGGCAATTTTCTCAACTAACTTCTCATTTTCCTTCTCTCATTTTCTCTCAAACCAAACACTACATTTCCAGAGATTTGTTTCTGATTTTCTCACCTAAATTCCTCTTTTCAACTCCCATTTGATTCCAAATCAACATATCTTCAAAACCTCTTCAATTGCTACAAGTTTCAACAAGCATTTTGATTGCAAAAAGTGGAGAAACACAAGTTTGGAGGTAAGAACGTCCTTCTCCTCTAAACTATCAGTTCTTTACTGAAATTCCTAAGTTTTCAATCCTAAATTGATGTTTAATTAAAGGCTTTTAAGTTGATTTATGGATCTTGGCTTATTATGCAAGAATTTGATGATTTTTGATGGTTTTCGTTAGATCTGAGTAATCTGTGATTTAAGAGGTATTTTTGATGTTAAATTATCTCTAAAATGATGTGGAATTGAGTTTTGATTGATGCAATCCCGGATAGGTTGAGTTTCCTAAGTTTAGCTTGTGTTTCAAGGTAGTTTTTGAGGTGATCTTGGTGATCTGATGTTGCTGGAGGTATAAGGTTGTTAATAGGTTGTTTTTAGATGTTATATGATGTTAATGGAAGTGAGGTTTTGCTGGTTTATGGCTAGGCTTTGTTTAGAAGTGGTTTGGATGCATTTTCGGTTGTGTTTGGTGGCCGAAAATGGAGGTTGGATGAGAGCAGCGAGTTTAGGTGCTTTCATTGAAGCAATTAATGCATGATGATGCATTAATCCTCTGCATTGATGTGTTGAAACAGGGGAGGCATCTTTGGATCCAAGATTGGTTGATTCGGAAGCTTGTTTTGGTGCTTTGGCTTGAAGCAAAGTGGAAATCGGTGAGTGCATTTTTGGAAATTGGATTTCAGCTTTTAAAACCAAGGTTTGAAGGTTTTGGGAGCTTAGTTTAAGTCTAAACAACTTTGCTAAGCTCAAGTGTAAGTTTTCGGATTTTCTCTCTAGTGGTGGCCATGACTTTGATGTGTTGCAAAATGATGATTTGCATGTTTTTAATTACTGTTTTGAAAGCATGTTTTAGCATGGATTTTGCTGATGATATAAGCCATATGTTGAAGGTAACTCTAGGTAGGAGTACCTTGCTTTTGTACATTGTTTAAATGTGGATTGATGCTTTAAAATGCATGATGAAAATGGCTTGGTTAAATGCTTTAAAACAGTGGATTAAATGATGAATATGATGTATATTGGCAAGTGATGTTTTGAAAAGATTAAGGTCACTAAGGTGGTTAAAAGTCCTTGAGTGAGCCTTGTTACTTAAGATCATCAAGGTGGTTAAAAGTCCTTGGATGAGTCTTGTTGCGGACACTAAGGTGGTTAAAAGTCCTTAGGTGATCCATTCCATGGTGTTTAAAAGTCCATGGGGCCAAGGTGTTTAAAAGTCCTTGGGGCCAAGGTGTTTAAAAGTCCTTGGGGTGATTCAAGCATTGGACACAAAGGTGGTTAAAAGTACTTGTGTGGTCCTTATTCATGGTGTTTAAAAGTCCATGGCCAAGGTGTTTAAAATTCCTTGGGGCCAAGGTGTTTAAAAGTCCTTGGGAAAGTTGTTGAACTTGTTTTATGAAATGGATTTTGTCACTTGAGCCAATATGACATGTTAAGTATATTATGAAGCATGAGATGCTTGTTTTAATGATTATGTTGAAGCATGAGATTGCTTGTTTTAAGTATGCTTTTGAGCATGTGCAAAGGTTGATTTCAAGCATGTTTATAAATGGTTTTAATTGCATTATTGAATTGTTTTTAATGAGCATGCCTCACTAAGCTTTTGCTTACGCTCTCTACGTTTTCTTAATTCAATAATGCAGAGCATTAGAGTACCTTGAGGGGCAGCAAGAAAGGGCAAGCAATCAAGTTCAAGTGAAGCTCAATGTATGAAGGTTTTAAAAGTACATTTTAGCTTTTGTGTGATTTGGCAATGGGGGACCAATTTGTATGTTTTGGGAGGTGTTTGAGACTCCCTAAGTATGTTGAATGTTGCTAAGATTGTTGGTTTTTGAATTGGAACCTTACATGCTTGTTTTGGAAGTTTGGTGTTTAAATAGCTAGCTTGTGTAGGAAGCATGCCTATAGAATTGGGGCTTTTTGCATATGATGTTAGATTGATGTTGTGATGGTTCCTATAAGTCTTAAATATGTTTAATTGCATGCTGGTAAAGTTTGGTGACATTTGGAGCATGTTTGATTGATCAATTGCATGTTTTGGAATGCCATTTTGCTGCAATCTGTGCAGGCGTTTCGGAACAGTGTGCACCGTTTCGGAACGGGTGCCTTGCATGAACCCAGGCGTCCGAAACGGTATGCACCGTTTCGAAACGGTTTGGTCTCTGCCAAGGCCGTGTTTCGGAACGGTGTCGATCGGTTTCGGAACAGCCCGTGTTTCGGAACGGGGTTGATTGGTTTCGGAACGGCCGACCGTTAAGGGCTGACATTGGCAGTTATATGTTTTGAATTGTTTGCGTTTTGGTCCTGAATCTTGTATGTTCAATTGCTTGAGCTTGGAAAGTCCTTTTGAGCTGAAATTTCACGGAGAAGCATGAAACCTGATTAATTTCAAGATGGTAACTTTAATTTGGGTTAAGTCCTTTTAATTATCAGAAATTACAATTTGGTCCCTAAAGTTGTAATTTGTTCAATTGGGTCCCTGTTTGATCTCTGATGTTTGTGATCTTTGAGTATGATGTTTGTGTGATCACAATTAGGACTAATGTGCATCTAGACAAGATTAAAAAGTAAAAAAGGGTCGTTAATCAAGGTTGACTTTCGGGTTGACTTTGGTTTTCCCCGTGTGACTTTCTTAATTCGGGTCAACCGTCTAGGCCGGGTTAAGGGGGTTACATTTTTATTTTCTTCGATTTTTTTTATAAGTTTGGAGATAAGATCCGAGGAAAATATTTGGTCTAGTCGCACATCAATGGCAAAAGTTAACCTGGAAAATATGACCCGCTGCATCATCAATGACAAAGCGAGATCTGGAAAATGTAGAACTACATCGTGGCAGGGAGTCATGACCTTCCTAGGCTTTGAAAATCTTGTTTTCTCTTCTAAAAGGGCATGACTCCCTATTTGTTCTTTTTCCAACTTATATGGGGTAAGTAGACTAGATTATTCGTTTCATTGCATCCTCAGGGTGATGAATTTGTTGTCAAGTCGATTTGTTCTACCACTTGTTGGAGAGAAATAATATGTAAAATTTGCTTTGTATACATTTCATGATGCAAAATGTCATTTTCAGTTTCGAGATCGGCTTGAGCATCATGTATCCGTCCTTAAATCGGCATCATTGACTGCTCGAACTCTGTTTAAGTTATTGGACCTTCCTTTTTTCAAGTCTGATCAAATTGCAAGAAAACTATTTGCCCTATATTTTGTCCGGGTAGTGTCTCTTTTTCTCTTGAGCCATTTATCCATGGGAATGCCCCTTTTCGATCAGGACTACCCATGGGTCCCTATACTTTTAGGAATCTTTCGAAATCAACGTAGATAAATCTTCTCATATTCGTTATCTTACTAACTCTTATGTCAATGTATAATATTTGTGTAAACAAAGATATAAGATGAGATGAAGAATTTATTGAGAGTAAAGTTAAAGACGTTAATGTGATAAACACTTAAATAGAATAAAGTCAAAAAAAAAAAGATGCCCTAGATATCAAGCATACAAGCTTTGCTAAGCTAGCTTGTTGAGAACCCTCATGTGTCTAGGAGACATCAGACGCTTTGACAATATCTCAACACGCAAAATCCATTTCCTACTATGGAGTTTTCAAAGGAACTAATCATTTCACGTCCTTGCCGTCATTTATCAAAACTTGAGCTGCCCTTTTCGGGTTTTCAACTCGAACCCTCATTTTCCTTTCAAGTGAAATATTTCTTGACTGAACCCGAGTTCACACGGCTAGGCAGATCTTTACCATTCTTTTCGGCCAATATCAAGGCTCCTCCGAAATAGTTTTTTCACAACGTATGGACCTTCACAATTTGGCGCCCATTCCCCTCGAGAATCTCAGTTAATCTACTTGATCTTTTTTAGCACTAGCCCCCCTCCTGAAATTCTCTTGGACGAACCTTCTTATTATAGGCTTGTATCATCCTTTTTGGTACATTTGACCACGCCAGATGGCTTTCAGTCTTTTTCAGAAATTAAGGCAAGTTGGTCATATCTGGCTTGGATCCATTCTACTTCATCCAGTTTCATTTCTGACAAAATTCAGAGGGGAGGAATCTCGACCTCGATGGGTAGTACCGCCTCCATCCTATAAACTAGGGAAAAGGGGAGTTTCCCGAGTAGAGGTTCTGATTGATTTGCAATAAGCATATAGAGCAAATGGTAGCTTCCCATACCAATGATAACTGCATGAATATCCTTGTTTTCATACCGTTTTGCTATATTATGTGCATGTTCCTGAGCCCATATCATAGCATTTAGACTTCATTTAGGTTGCATTTTCTTCTTCTAGGTGCATCTTTATCTTTGCTGGTTATTGGTGGATATTGAGGGGTACTGCTCGGAAGGTTGGTTTTTGTTTTGTTGGTGCGGAGGAAAGGAATCAAGAGAGAAAGCCCGTGCCGAGAATTGCTATAGCATGATGGAAGTGGATATTGGCCAGCATGTGAGATACACGTGAGCTATAGAAGCACATGAACATGCAGAAAAGGACTAGCTGATATGTGCAGCAGCCGATACCCACCTACAGACTGTCCTCCTTGTCCCCTCATGGCAGACTTTGTCCATGGATCTTCCTTAGGATTATCAAGGCATCTTTAGGGCACCAAACCCTAGAAGCCTCCACTATATAAAGGGAGACAAGCTTGGAGAAAGTGTGGTGTCGCGAAAGAGAGGCGGAAGAGAGAGAAAGTCACAAAGAGAGAGAAGTTTTTATCTTCATCTTCTCCAGCTTGGTGTCCTCCATCCTTGAAGGTCCAAGGAGTGGCATCACTGACCTGAGAGAGGCGGTAGGCCTAAGATAGTCAGGCAGTCCATGGCAGAGAGGGAGTTCACCTTTCTTTCTGTCGCTATAGCATTTCTTTTTCATATCTTTATCTTTGGTGATGTTATCGCAATAATACGTTGGATGATATTGCCCAGCCAGGAACTGTTTTAGGTGGCTTGGGTTTGATGGATGATTTTATTTTGAGTACATTTTAATGTACGCTATAGCTTTTTCAGTGTTTATCGTGTTCTATGCTTTGTTTATGCGTTTTCATTTCCTTAAAGTTGTAAGAGCCCTCGAGAGTTGGTCATTCTTTAATTTTTTGTGGAGGTTAGTAATCGAGAGAGCTAGCCTTAAAAGCTCCATAAGCAATGGAGTGGCTGTCAAGAGGCAGACTCTAACTTACCTTAGAGGTAAGTGATAGGTTTCAAGGGCTGAAAAGGATAGTACGTGAAGGGTAGGAGAGTGTTAAGAGTTTACGCCGAGAGGTATGGTTGTATCATTTATGACTGCCAGTTTCCTGGCTAGAGATAGTTGAGGAAAACCTTTAGCAAATCCCGCCTAGCATAGAAGATAGCTGAAGAGCCTTAGCATCGTTAAGAAGCTTAAGTTAGGTTGTCCATCATTCCCAGCCAGTAATTCCGTAGTGAGTTTTGCATACGAAAAGGGACTTGTTTATCATATTGTTATCTCATCTTTCTCTACTCTATTTTGGTTCAGCATTACTTTACACCATCTCTTTTACTATAGCATTTTCATCTGCAAAAAGTTCAATCTTTATTGTTACAACAACCGTGAATACCTCCAATCCCTGTGGAGACGATACTCACTCATCACTTTATTACTCGTTCGACGTGTATACTTGCACTATATTTGCGTATCACTTATAGTACACTACCCGCAATCAACAATGTTTTGGCGCCTTTGTCGGGGATTGGCAATTGGTTGTTTACGATTTTTGCTTATATCGCTTGATCTTTTTGTTTTTGTACATATATATTTTAGGTTTTTTATTTTTCATTTTAAGGGTGTCATGCTAGTGTATGACCAGAAGACAACCTAGAGGACCCCTGCAATCACCAATTTCTGAAATTGGGCATTTCTTGAGACTTAGGAGACGTGTTCGAAGAGAAGAGGCCAGAAACATGAACGGAGAAATACCACCACCTCAAGGTAACGGAGATGCTATGGCATATGGCCAGGGAGAAGCAGCTCCACCTCGAGCAATTAAAGATCATTTGACTCCTATCTTGGATGATCTCTATCCCGGAATAGTAGCTCCAGAAATTCAGGCAGCCTAGTTCGAGCTTAAACATATTATGTTCAACATGTTGAACACTATTGGTCAGTTTGGAGGTATGCCTCACGAAGATGCAAGACAACATATTCGTACTTTCTTGGAAGTTTGTCACTCGTTCAGATAGCAAGGAGTGCACGAGGATGTGCTAAAGCTTAAATTGTTTCCATATTCTTTACGTGATCGTGCTAGAGCATGGCTAAGTGGAGTCCAAGCTGGATCAATGGAGACTTGGACAGATCTATGCAAAATTTTTCTACTATGGTATAATCCACCCAATAGAAGCACTCAGTTGGGAAGTGATATTGCTTCTTTTCTTCAAGCTGACGACGAATCCATGTATGAGTGTTAGGATATATTCAAGGGATTATTGAGGGTTTTCATGATTGGACCTAAGTGGTTATGTTCTATAATGGGGTAAATGCTCCTACAAGGATGATGTTAGATGCTTTAGCAAATGGGACCTTGTTAGACAAATCATCAGAAAAAGCATTCAACATTCTTGATAGGGTAGCCAACAATGATTACCAGTTTCCGACCACAAGGCTTGGAACGAGGAGGAGAAACCAAGTAGTTTGAGAGAGTGATGTCGATGACTCGGTAGCCACCCAGTTAGCTGCTATAACAAATATGCTATAGAACCTCCAACGTCCCAACGAAGTCAAGGAAGTGAAATCCGCAACCTCATGTCTCAGATTCAATGGCAAGCACCATTTGCGTGAATGCCCTGACAATCAAAAGTCAGCCAACTATGTGGGGAATTATAACCGCAACAACAATCCATACTCCAATAGCTACAACCCAGGATCGCGTCAGCATCTTAATTTCAGTTTGGGTAATTAAGTGCACACCAATTCTGCTCATCCAGCGCCACAACAAAATCTGATCGAAGCACCATCTTCAAACCAGATGATGCCATGGCAAGGTCACAAGGGAACATCATCTTCATCGAACAGTTCGCTGGAGACTACACTCAATGAATTTATGGCTATGACAAAAATTTCATTGGAACCACGCAAGTTTTGCTACAGGATCATGCAACAAACATTAAGAATACATGAGCCTTATTGCAAAGCCATAGTTCCTCTCTACGAGCCTTAGAAACACAAGTTGGTCAGATAGCTCAAACCTTGCATGCACGACCACAAGGAAGTCTGCCTAGTGACACTGAAGCCACTAAGCACCATAGTAAGGAACAATGCAACGCACTCACATTAAGGAGTGACAAGGAAATTAGCAAGGAAGACAAGTTTAGGGGAAAAGAGAAGGAGGACTCTCAGCCAAAACTGTCCCACGAAGAAGATGACTCACAAGATCCTCCAGTTGAAGAAAAGGGTGGGGAAGTTATAGCAAAAGAAACACCGAAGGAGGAGCCTGCTTTTGCTACAACAAAAGATGCAACTCCACCAATCCAGAGAAATGAAGTTAGACCCCCACCCCTTTTTCCTAAACGACTCTAAAAGTAGAAAGAAGACCTTCAGTTCCTAAAATTTGTAGATATCCTGGACAAATTACAAATCAATGTCCCATTTCTGGAGGCCAATGATCAGATGCCAACGTATGCCAAGTTCCTTAAGGATATAGTTACAAAAAAGAGGAAGGTCGAGAAGCACGAGGCTGTCGCTATAGCAGAAGAATGCTATTCTATATGGAGCAAGCTGCCACCTAAGAGGAAGGACCCAAGTAGTTTTGCTATCCCATGTTCTATTGGCGACAAGTTTGTTGGAAGAGCACTTTGTGATTTGGGATCAAGTGTTAACTTGGTGCCTATGTCGATTTTTCTAAAACGAGGAATTCGAGAGGCACAACCCACCAAGGTTGTGCTACAGCTAGCAGATCATTCTCATGTTCGTCCAGAAGGGAGAGTTGAAGCTGACAGCAACACACCCATTATCTTGGGTAGGCCATTTTTAGCCACTGGGCGAGCTTTGATCTATTGTGAGAACGGTGAATTCACGATGCGAGTGGCTGATCAGACGGTCACGATCAATATTCATGACACCCTCAAGTATGCAGACAATCTAGGAGTATGCCAATATATAGATGATACAGCACATAATGTGACTACTGAGTTTTGTTGTAGCAATGAGATGCAAATGGAAGAGTTTGAAGCACTCTGCAAGGATGATGATTCAAACCTAGAAGAGCTCTCAAGGGAACTTGAGCGGTCTAGTCGACTCGAGGCTAAACCAGGTACGCATTTGAACCTCTTGATTTTTCAGAATTTGTACGTCCTAAACCTTTCATTGAGCATGCACCTTCTTTAGAACTGAAACATTTGTCATCACATCTTAAATATGTTTACTTAGGGAGTATTGAAACTTTTCCTGTGATAATCTCATCTAGTCTCGCATCTAAGCAAGAAAGTAGTTTAGTAAATATGTTGTTACAACATAAAAATGCGCTAGGGTGGACTATGTATGATTTGAAGGGAATAAGCCCTGCTAAATGTATGCACCAAAGTTTTCTTGATGATTGTCACAACAATTCAATTGAGCCTCAAAGGAGATTAAGCCTAATCATGAAGAATGTGGTGACGAAAGAGATAATCAAGTGGCTCGATGCTAGAGTAATCTACCCGATATTCGATAGCTCATGGGTTAGCCCGGTGCAATGTGTACAAAAGAAGGGAGGCATGACTGTGGTAAGCAACGAGGAGAATGAGCTATTGCCTACTAGAACCGTCATGAGGTGGAGGACTTGCATGAACTATAGGAAGCTCAACCAGGCAACCAAGAAGGACCATTTTCCCCTCCCATTCATTGACCAGATGTTAGATCGACTAGCGGGCAAGGCATTTTACTGCTTCCTAGATGGGTATTCTGGGTACAATCAGATTGCTATAGCACCCGAAGACCAAGAGAAGACGACTTTCATATGTCCTTATGGAAACTATGCTTTCCGAAGAATGCCCTTTGGTCTCTGCAATGCTCCAACAACTTTTCAAAGATGTATGATGGCTATTTTTTCAGACATGGTCGAGGATTTTTTAGAAATTTTCATGGATGATTTCTTGGTCTCAGGAGATGACTTCGACACATGATTGGGCAATCTCGCCAAGGTCCTAAAGAGGTATGAGGAAGCTGACTTAGTGCTCAATTGGGAAAAATGTCATTTTATGGTGACGGAAGGAACAATCTTAGGCCAGAAGATCTCGAAGCAAGGGATAGAAGTTGACAAAGAAAAGGTCAAGGTTAATGAAAAACTACCTCCCCCCACTACTGTCAAGGGAGTGAAAAGCTTTCTAGGGCATGTTGGCTTCTATCGGAGATTCATCAAGGATTTTTTGAAGATCTCAATGCCCATATGCAATTTGCTACAGCAAAATCAACCATTTGTGTTTGACAAAGATTGCTATAGTGCATTTCAAGAACTAAAGGAAAAGCTTATCTCAGCACCAATTGTCATTCCACCTGATTAGAACGAGCCGTTTGAGCTGATGTGTGGTGCAAGTGACTACGTCGTCGGTGCAGCACTTGGACAACGCCGAGGTAAACTCTTTCATGTTATTTATTAGGCTAGTCACACTTTGAATGATGCACAAATGAATTACACCACTACTGAAAAAGAATTGCTTGTTGTAGTATTTGCCTTTGATAAGTTTAGGTCATACTTGATCGGCACTAAGGTCATAGTTCATACCGATCACTCTGCCATTAAGTACTTAGTTACTAAAAAGGATGCTAAACCTAGACTTATTAGGTGGATACTCTTGCAACAGGAATTTGATTTAGAAGTTAGATATAAGAAAGGATGTGAGAACCAGGTAGCTGATCATTTTTCAAGGCTAGAAAATGCTATCACACAAGGTAGTGAAATTGAAATGAAGGAGGAATTCCCTGATGAGAAACTGTTAGCTGCTACAACAATTTCGTGGTATGCTGATATTGTTAATTATCTTGTTAGTGGTATTTTGCCTCATGATTTATCTAGATAGGGACTCAAGAAATTCAGACACGATGCAAGATTCTACTATTGGGATGAACCCTACTTGTTCAAGTAATGTCCTGATCAAATATTAAGGAGATGTGTTCTAGCGGAAGAATATCATAGCATTCTGTACCACTGTCATTCATCACCGTGTGGAGGGCATTTTGGTGGTGCTAGAACTGCTGTAAAAGTTATGCAAGTAGGATTCTCTTGGCCAATACTTTTTAAAGATGCACATGAGTTCTACAAGACTTGTGATAGATGCCAAATAATGGGGAAATCTCCATACGGAATTAAATGCCATTGCAAAATATTCTGGAGGTTGAAATCTTTGACATGTGGGGAATTGACTTCATGGGCCCGTTTCTCGCATCATACGGAGATATATATATTTTTCTTGTAGTCGACCACGTGTCAAAATGTGTGGAGTCTGTTGCCACCCCAAGGAATGATTCCAAGATGGTCATGAAGTTCCTTCACAAGAACACCTTCACGAGGTTCGGAGCACCCCGAGCCATCATCAGTGATGAAGGAACTCACTTTTACAACAAGCTTATTGCTAAAGCATTACATTGATATGGAGTTAGGCACAAGATTGCTACATCATATCATCCGCAGACGAACAGACAGACTGAAGTTTCCAACCGTGAAATCAAGCAAATATTTGATAAGGTGGTTAATCCTAAGAGAAAAGATTGATCCCCCAAGTTGGATGAAGTACTTTGGGTATATACGACATCTTTCAAGACGCATTTGGGCATGTCACCCTTCAAGCTCGTATTTGGCAAGGAATGACATTTACCCGTTGAGCTTGAGCACAAGGCTTATTGGGCAATCAAGAAACTCAACATGGATGCCCAACTGGCTGGTGAAAGGAGGTTGCTAGAGCTTAATGAGCTGGAGGAATTTAGAGCCCAATCATATGAGAATGCTCGCATTTACAAGGAGAAAACCAAGAAGTGGCATGACAAACACATTTTTCCAAGGCATTTCTTAGAAGGTCAACAAGTTCTTCTCTACAATTCCAGGCTAAAGCTTTTTCCTGGAATGCTGAAATCGAGGTGGTTAGGACCATTCATCATACACAAGGTGTACTTTCATAGCGCGATTGATATCAAAAAGTTGGACGATGGTGAAGTCTTTAAAGTCAATGGCCAACGCCTGAAGGTGTACAATGGAGCCCCTATCCTCAGAGACAAGTCACACCTAGATCTTCATGATCCTTAAAAGTACAGAGCAGGAGAGTGTGTCGTTTACAGGGTTGGTAGCAAAAGGGAGAAGGACATGGAGTTTGTTTTTATTCACTTTTGGAAGTACGAAATAAAAGGGGAAAAGAAAAAGATAAGGAGAGGTTTTATCCAAAAAAGTGGGGAGGTTGAATTAAAAAAGAGAGAAAAAAACAAAAAACAAGAGAGAGAATACTCACCTAATTAATCAGGTGAAACCCTAGCCACAAAAACCCACATATTCTCTCTCCAGCCGTCAACGATCACATTAACTCCCACTTTTCTCTCTCCCTTAAAGCCTTCACACGTCCCATCACTCCCCCCTCTCCCATTAATTCATCAGTTTCCCTCTCCTTTTTTAACTTCCCATATTTTCTTCATCGTCATCACTCGTCCCTTCACCTTATTCATCTTCTTCAGCACTCAACTTTTCCTTCTTCCCTTTCATCTCTTCAATTTTCTCACAAACACAAAACACCCTTCACCATTTATTTCCCCTCACATATTCACTCATCCTCTATTTTTCAACAAAACCCTCCATGGCTCATTGCAAGAATGTCCTTGAAACATCCGATTGCCCCAAGAAACCACCAGTCCTGGAAATCTCTAAATTTTTCGATGAGGCAGCAAAGGAGCGATGGACAAAACTCAAAGATAGGAATGTTCTTCTGGAACTAGGTTTAAATACCTGAAAGAGGAAGACGACCAGTTCGATCAGGCAGTCATGGACGTCATTGGCAAGCATGAGTGGAAAACCTTCATTGCTCACCCTGAGGAGATCTGTACCTCATTGGTGAAAGAGTTCTACGCACACCTCACAAGTCCAACACAGTCCACGGTTCATGTGTGAGGCGAGCAGATAAAGTTTACTGCTGCAACAATTAATAAGTTTTATGGGCTAAAGCACATTGTATACAACCATGGACGCTCAGACACAGTGCGAGGTGCTAGAGGATATTTGTTTTGAGGGAACGGTGTTGGACAAGAACATGTCAGTCGAGAGAGGACGCCTCAAACATTAGGCCAAGGTATTGAACCATTTTGTGAGACATAAGCTTATGCCTACACTACACACTGCCACAGTCCAAATCTCTAGACTTTTTCTTCTCCACTCAATATTACATGGTAGACGTATTGACATATGAAAGATTATAGTGGATGGAGTGTATGCTTGTCTAAAAAGGCCTCGTAGTCCCATTGTTTTCCCTAACATGATAACTTCTTTGTGTAAAAGAAAAGACGTCTTCATAGACAATCTGGTGGATGCAACTATTTCAGGAAAGACATGTGTAACTCCATCCCTCGTTACGGAACTCCGAGGATTTAATGAAGATGTGCCTCAGCAAATAGTGGAAGGAGGAGCTAAAACTTTTGCTGCAGCATGGGTAGTAGCATTGGTGGCAACAACGAAAGAACTGAGCACTGAGCTCAGCCTGATTAAGTCACACCAGCGGGCATACTTTAAGTATGCCCATCATCGCGATTGTGCCATAGCTTCCTGCTTAAGCAAACTCCTACCGGAATAGAACGTGTCATTTCCACTATTCTCCATGGAGTTGCTGCAAGCCCCCACCACTACTATAGGAAGCATAGTGTCCCTCAGTGACCCTATCTCCTTCCAACCCGCTGCCAAGAAGAAGACTTTGAGAAAGAAGAGTCCTACGACTCCTACTGCCCAGCCAGAAAAAGAAACTCTCGTGATTCCACCTACTTTAGAAGAGACCGACCCAGTAGCTACCCCGACCAAGAAGAGGAAACGTACAAGGAAGGCAACTAATCCTACACCATCACGACCAGAGAACCTACATCCTGAGCCCTAGCATATATCCAGTGATCCTGAGTACCCCCCTCAGCAGGAGACAACCCCAACACCTACGTCTGAGCCGACAAAAGCACAAACAGCAGATGCTACAACATCCCGACCGAAGACACGCATCAAACATACTGTCAGACGTGTCAGATCTTCCCCCAGAGCTCAATCAGTCTCCGCAGAGAGTGTGGACGATGTAGCAGATCCCCACCACCACTCCTCTGAAATATCAATGGACAATACTAGCAGCACGACATAGACTCTGCACCCAGAAGGTAACTAACTTTTTTAATTCATTTTTCATCATTTTTTTCTCATGGCATATAGTGTAGAATAGTTTATGCATTCAGGGCACTACATCTCTCAAGTTTGGGGGTGTTAGTGTTCATATGTAATATTTTGCTTTAGCATATGCATAGTAGGATAGAACAAAATTTTTACTATGGCATTATGTTTAGTCTAGAGATAGCCTATGAATATATTTATGATGTTTGACGATGAAATCTTAAAGGCTTGAACTAAGTTAGAAAAAACACAACTAGTTGAGATATGTAGAACGAACCTTAGGATCTAGCTGTTAAAAGAACACAACTAGTTGAGATATGTTCTACTCATTGCTTGAGGACAAGTAATAGCTTAAGTTTGGGGGTGTGATAACTGCATGAATATCCTTGTTTTCATAACGTTTTGCTATAGCATTTGTCTATTCCTAAGCCCATCTCATAGCATTTAGACTGCATTTAGGTTGCATTTTCTTCTTCTGGGTGCATCTTTATCTTTGCTGGTTATTGGTCCATATTAAGGGGTACTGCTCGGAAGGTTGGTTCCTGTTTTGTTGGTGCACAGGAAAGGAGACAAGAGAGAAAGCCGATGCCAGGAATTGCTATACATTGATGGAAGTGGATATTGGCCAGCACGTGAGATACATGTGAGGTCTAGATGCACGTGAACATGCAGAAATGGACGATCTGTTATGTGCAGCAGCCGATACACACATGCAGACTGTCCTCCTTGTCCCCTCATAGCAGACTTTGTCAGTGGATATTCCTTGGGATTATCAAGGCATCTTTAGAGCACCAAACCCTAGAAGCCTCAACTATATAAAAGGGAGAGAATCTTGGAGAAAGTGTGGTGTCGTGAAAGAGATGCGGGAGAGAGAGAAAGTCACAACAAGAGAGAAGTTTTCATCTTCATCTTCTCCAGCTTGGTGTCCTCCATTGTTGAAGGTCCAAGGAGTGGCCTCACCAGCCTCGAGCGAGGCGGTGGGCCTAAGATAGTCGGGCAGTCCATGGCAGAGAGGGAGTTCACCTTTCTTTCTGTCGCTATAGCATTTCCCTTTCATATCTTTATCTTTGGTAATGTTATAGCAATGATACATTGGATGATATTGCCCAGCCACGAACTGTTTTAGGTGGCTTGGGTTTGATGGATGATTTTCTTTTAAGTACTTTTTAATGCATGCTATAGTTGTTTCAATGTTTATCATGTTCTATGCTTTGTTTATGCGTTTTCATTTCCTTAAAGTTGTAAGAGCCCCCGAGAGTTGGTCGTTCTTTAAGTGTTTGTTGAGGTTAGTAATCGAGAGAGCTAGCCTTAGAACCCCCATAAGCAATGGAGTGGGTGTCGAGAGGTAGACTCTAGCCTACCTTAGAGATAAGTGATAGGTTTCAAGGGATAAAAAGGATAGTACGTGAAGGGTAGGGGAGTGTTAAGAGTTTATGCCGAGAGGTATGGCTGTAGCATTTTTGACTCCCAGTTTCCTGGCTAGAGATAGTTTAGGAACACCTTTAGTAAATCCCGCCTAGCATAGAAGATAGCTGATGAGCCTTAGCATCGTTAAGAAACTTAAGTTAGGTTGTACATCATTCCCAGCCAGTCATTCAATAGTGAGTTTTGCATACGATAAGGGACTTGTTTATCATATTGTTATCTCATCTTTCTTTACTTTATTTTGCTTCAACATTACTTTACACCATCTCTTTTACTATAGCATTGTCATCTGCAAAAAGTTAAATCTTTATTGTTACAGTAACCGTGAATACTTCCAATCCCTGTGGAGAAGATACTCACTCATCACTTTATTACTCGTTCGACGTGTATACTCTGACCATAATTACGTATCATTTATAGTACACTACACGCAAACAACACATATAGAGCAAATGGTAGCTTCCCATACCAATCTTTATAAGTTTCTACCATCTTTCCTATAACACCCTCTGACCTGGTTTAGTAGTAAACCGAATCCAAGGTGTTACGATCAAACAAACATCTAACTTGTGACACGTGTTAGAGATTTAACAATCAAGACTAGATGCATTTATCCTTGCAGCATTCGAAACAAGGAGAAGAGAAAACATGATCAAACAATGACTATTATATTTCGATTGGAACTATTAGGACCTAAATTCATATATTACTATGTTAGTTATGCATAATCGAACATACTAAAAACATCATCGAATGTGGGACTACGATTATAACAAGGTTGAAACCTAAGGCACACATTTTATAATACTTAGTTACATCAACCAACCAAAACATATACCTCACAAGCTTAATTTGATATAATGAATCTTGAAGTTAAACAACCACATAGTTCAAAAATCTAATTCTATAACCAATATACCATATAATCTTTCCTAGCAACAAAACATGGATTTTATGATACTCAACCTTATTTTTACTCCAACAAGATCTGTTTAATTATCTCAGTCTTTAAACATGCCAACATTCATTCGAATTATCAATCATGCACCACCAACTATCTAATTAACTACCAAGATATTCAATAATTCTAAACATATCATTAGACTTATAAACAAACATATCTGAATTCAATTCACACCATTACATGTTGTAAAGTGTCCACAAGTCCTATATTTCATGCACATTCCACCTCATATTATTGATGTTTTTGAGCTCACCTTAGGATTAATTAGGATCATGCATTGCATTTTACATTGTTTTTATAGATTATCTTTCATTTAGTAAAGAAGAGATATTGTTTTAGTGTATTCTTGGTTCTAGGTACTAAAGGCTGAAAGAGGAAAGATGAGCTGAGAATGCAATGCTGGGGCAGAAAAACAAGGACCAAACCATCTAACGCCCAGCCTGACACTCCAACCTTCCATCTGCTGTCGAGCCTGACACTCCAGTCGCCCTGGCAGCACTAAAGCTGCCCCAGACAATGAAGTCCTCAAGTTGTTGCACACCCTTTTCAACAAAACCAAGCGCATCGAACAACGGTAGCTGACCTTCATGAAATTTGTGGGGGAGGTCCCAGAGGCCTTATTGGTTTATCTCCCGTAGAAATTCCCTGGTGAGGAACACGTCCTACCTCCATACCCTCCATAGATTACAGCAGAAGCCCCAACACAAGAAACCCCTTCTGCCACCGTTGCCTGCCAAACCGACGGCCATGTGCCCTCTCCAACGTAGTATCCCACTTACTCAGACACCACCCCATCAAACATAGTGGCAGACTCCCACGAGAGGCACCAACAGCACCATTCCCCTGCTTGCGCAGTAGTGACAGTGGCAGACACATCCTCACCAGAGGAGAATGAGTAGCAGCCTTCGGAACCAGAAACAGTAGTGGTAGTAGCAGAAACAACTATTCCAATTGCGATTGTCCCTTTAGCAGCACCCACGAAGGAAGGTACTAGGAAGAGGAAGCAACACATCATATCTATTGAGTCTATGGACTTCGAGACGGAGTCAGAAGAGAGTGAAGCACCTCATGTCAAACCTCAAGAAGAGCCACATCCTACATCGAAAAGACTCCAGTCGCCACGAAAAGCAAAAACTTCACCTGCTAAGACCGTCGCCAAGACATCTGTCGGTCGTCGCTTCGTCATCCACACATCTTTCTCATCCTCAGCTGAAAATAATCTAGCCTCATCTCAACCCTCAGCCAATTTTTAGTTTTTCTTTCCCATTTCTTTTATTTTTATTTTTATTTTTCTATTTTATTTATTTTTAACTTGTATTTATCTTTCTGTTATTTTTTTTTTGTTTTTTCTATTTTGTGCATTGAGGGTATTGCCCATCTCGAGTTTGAGGGGCGGGGGATAGCTCTTGCATCTTATCTCTAGGCATATTTAGTAGCATATAGGTTGCATTGTACTTGCCTTAGTAATAATCGGGAAAGAAATATTCGTTATAACTTGTGCCTATGATAGGATAACCAATTAACATATTTTCGCATCAATAATAAATTGAACTCAATCTTGTGAAAAGCATGAAAAATGACTTAGATTTTTTTCTTTTTTCCTAAAACTATCAAACACCTCTGTTTCTTGATGATTGTGTTAGAATATCTGATGGACATTGTCTGCTTATTTTTAGAATTCTTTGCAAATTTCTAACAATGGTTGCAAGTAGCCGTCGAGGTAGGCAAAAGAAACAGAAAAAAAGAGCACTACCACGACAGCAGAAGCAAAAACAAAGAAATACATTGTTTTGCCCAAGAGGTGCCCGCAATAGGCTCTAGGAAGAATCATGTGCGAGGACACTCTGCTGCTATCAAAGTCCATGAATCTGAAAGCCTTGAAGTGACGGACGAATTAACATGAGTGAATGAAAGTCTTCACGGGATGACTCTACTCCAAGGGTTCGGGGTTTTGTAGTTTGCTCCTATCTTAACTTCAGACCTAGAAGAGTAGTTGTGATAAGTTGAAGCCCTCACTTCCATGATTAAAATATTGTGCTTAACTATGTTGCCTGGGCATCAACCTTATAAATCGTATCGACATCTTTGTTTATTTATTTATTCTGCATATTGAGCATGTATACAGTCCTGCACACACTACACTGGCATTAGAAACTAATTCTGAGTTATTTTCTTGCTTAATTCCCTTCAGTAATTTAATATAGGTGCCACGACCTTGAGGCATGAATTCAAGTTGAAAGCTGGTTTTTCTTTCTGCTTATTATTAGAGCAAGTATGTTAGGTTGCGTTGCTTGGACAAGAAATAGTTCGAGTTTAGGGGTCTATAAAGTGTCCACAAGTCTTATATTTCATGTACATTCCACCTCATATTATAGCTGTTTTTGACCTTATCTTAGGCATAATTAGGATCATGTATTGCATTTTATAGTATTTCTTTGTGTTTACCTTGTTTTTATAGATTATCTTTCATTTGGTAAAGAAGAGATATTGTTTTAGTGTATTCTTGGTTTTAGGTACTAAAGGCTAAAAGAGGAAAGGGGAGCTGAGGATACAATGCCGAGGCAACAAAACAAGGAAGTGTACTGATGCAGTTCTAGCTAAAGACAATAGCTTCCGAGTGTTGTTGTCGTCGACCTTGCTGCCTACGGCATCAAACTATGGAGTTGGATAATCGGAGTGAGATTTGTAGAGCCAAAAACCTAATTCTATCGATGCCAACCACTTGATTTTTCAATGTTTGTAGTAGCGGGCAGAATCACCGAAGTAAAATCTCAAGATTGCTTGCGTGCTAAGGCAACATGATAAATTCCAAATTCAACTCAAAGAAGTCAGAGTTTAAATTCATATTAAATGTGGAAAGCTACTTTTGAGGACTTCTACTTTAAAGAGAACTTGCCCTAGCTATTTGTTTATAAATACTCATTGTACTCCTAGTTCAAATCATCTTAGGTTTTCTATAGACATAGCTTGAGTGTTCTTTGCCGCTGCCAAGTTCTATCCTTCTCTTGGGTTTCGGGTTATGTTGTAAATTAGTTGTGAAACGGTTGTATTAGGTTTTTGAGTTCTTTTCAATAAAATATTCCAAGTTTGCTTAATTCATGTTCTTCACTTCTTCAATTAGTTCCAAAAGTCCAGTTGAGGAAATCCATTTTTCGGGCACGAAAGTGTAAGACTCACGAAAGAATTAAGTACGGTCTCTTCATGTCGAGGTGTTAACTAATTCGACTTAGACATAAGTTCGAGTTTCAGCGACTAAAAGGAGAAAACAAGCGTTGACTTCCTGTGTTAGGTTTACGCTGAGATTGCTAGGTATTGCCTACATCACGTGGTGACATAATCGTTGCCTAGACATAGGAAGGATCACTTAAGAATTGCTCTGCCGAACTTGGAGTATCTGCCAGACTTGCCGCGAGGACTTTTCCTTGTCCAGGAATGATAATTCGAAACAAGCTGTCCAATACTTGTGGGATACAACATCTTTTATACTATAACTTGGCAAGAATGTGCACTTGCACTCTTACAAAAAGGGAACACCTACACGCCCTAGAAGTTTTTGGCGTCGTTGCCGGGGATTGGTAAAAGTAAATTTCGTTTTTGATTTCTGCACTTTATCTTTACGTTTTATTTTAATTTTAATCGATTTTTTTTACAGTTTCCTTTGCTAGTGCATGACCAGGGCAAACCCAAAAGGAGAACTCCTCTTTTACGACGATATCGAGCGTCAAGCGAGAGAACTTAAGAAGGAGGTCATGGTAGTCCTAGCGAAAAAAAGAAGAAGAAAAGGGTAAAGAAAAGGTAGACATGGATAACGAAAACCCTAACAACTATGTTGCCAACAGAAGGGATGGGCAGCAAGACTTGTCATCCAGAGGTCGGCAAAATCCACCAAGGAAGAATCCTTCACTTCTGCCCAGGTCGCCCTAGATTCGAACAACTAGAGATTTTCTCGAACATGACTTCCGAGGGTTCGATCCAATTGTGGTGGAACCTGATATTAAGGCGGACCACTTCGAGCTGAAGCAGGTCATGCTTAACATGATCAATACATTAGGGCACTTTGGAGGGACTGCAACTGGAGATGATCGGTAGAATTTGAGAGGATTCCTAGATCTCTACAAAGCATTTAAAATACACGGGGTCCGTCAAGATGTATTGAGGCTGAGGTTATTTCCCTATTCACTAATGGATATGGCTAAATAGTGGTTGAACAACCAGCCACCGGGGTCGTTTAACACATGGACAGAGCTATGTAAAGACTTTCCAGGTCAATTCAGCCCGCCCAATGTCACTAGCAGACTACACAATAAAATAACATCATTTAGACAAGGGGATGATGAGCTGATGTATGAAGCATGAGAGCGGTACCAACAGATGCTAAATAACTGCCTGCTACATGGTCTTCAGACTTGGATACATGTGTGAATATTCTACAACGGGGTGAAGTACCGAACACGAACGATGATTGATGCCTCTGCTAATGGAATTATCCTCGAAAGACAACCAGAATAGGCACTGCAGCTACTGAATCAAGCCGCCAAAAATGATTACAAGTATATGACAGCCCGCACAGGTTGCTTGAGGCGGCCAGCCTTTGTGAACAAGGTAGAAGCCTCAGACTCTATTAATGCCTGCCTTGATATGCTGACGGAGCTGGTCATCAGCATCGTGAAACCAGATGGGAAGGTCCATGAGGTAAAGGCTGTGGAACCGTTCTGTGGCGAGTGTGGGGGCAACCATGATTCCTCTAACTTCACTGCATCTGCCAATTATATGGGAGGATACGAGAGGAACAACAGAACATCCTAGAACACTTACAACCCATGATGAAAAAACCATTCCATCTTCTCTTGGAGAACCCAAAGACGGCTGCAAACCCACAACAGCTACATGGAGGCTACCAAGAGAACTAGTCTAGACAACAGACTGAGCAGCTGCAAAAAATAATTCACTAGAAGCAACCCTTCACACTTCTATGTCTAGAACTAGGGATTTTATTGTTCGTACCAATAAATTCATTGATAAAATTGAGTCTTTTATGGATAGGACAGAGATGAGGATGAACAACCAGGAGGCTACTATAAAGAACCTGGAGACCCAATTTGGGCAGTTCACTGAGATCTACAGTAGCCGGACAATGGGAGCAGCATCCAGCAGCTCAAAGGCAGAAGTCAAACCCACTTACTAATAGTGCAAGGCCATATCTACAAGAAGTGGGAAGCAGTTGAATGAATCCAAGGTGGTGAAACAGCCAGAAACTCAGCCAGACAAAGAAAAAAAGCTTGTCGCAGCAGCACCAACACCAGCTGCCCCAACAGCTGAATAGGACAACGGTCTTGAAGCATATGATCCTCCCCAAACTTAGCCCCCAAGCGAGGAGCATATAGAGGACATCCGCCTGCTAGTACCTTCTCGCTAGAGACTCAAGCAACATAAGCAAGAGCACCAGTTTAGAAAGCTCATAGACATTCTAAAACAGGTGCACATCAACATACCTCTAATACAAGCCATTCAAAGTATACCCAATTATGTCAAACATCTCAGAGACATTGTTTCTAAAAAGATGAGGATTTGGGAATTCGAGACAGTTGTTGTTATAGAAGAGTTCATGGCAATGCTGCACAACAAGCTGCCGCCCAAGAGGACAGACTTGGGCATCTTTGTTATCCCATGCAGGATAGGCAACAAACATGAAACCAGAGCCATGTGCCACTTGGGAGCCAACATCAACCTTATGCCTAAGGTCTTCTTCGATAAACTAGATATTGGGCCTGCTAGACCTACCTCTGTCATGCTAAAACTTGCTGACCATTCGTTTGTAAAACTAGAGGGAAAATCGAAGACCTCCTGGTAAAGGTGGGCAACCTGATTCTTCCAGCCAATTTCCTCATCTTAGATTGTGAGGTCGATGAAAAATGCCCTATCATTCTTGGGCGACAATTCTTGGCCACGGACAGAACACTTATAAATGTGGAACATGGGGAGCTGACAATGAGGGTAGACGACCAGAGCATCAAGATGAATGTGCTACAACCCTCAGAAAAAAAGGATGCCAAGATGCAAGAGCTACCAAAATCAACATAGAAACATGACAGGGCAGCAGCTGCCACGACAGACCAAAGGGCAGGAAAAAGGAACCAGCAACACAGAACCTAAAGAAACAAGAGAACCCACCTAAGGAGAGGAAGAACATACCTGGACGAAAAGCCAAACACAAATCCCTCAAGAAGAGGTTATGTTTGGGAGATGCACCTCCCAACATAACCTAATTTTCATTTTATTTTTATTTTTATGCATTAGGATTAGAGTTTAATTTTTCAGGATTAGATTTATTTTCAGATTTTTATTTTTCAGTAGTTATTTAATTACTTATATTTTTATCTTTATTTTTATTTCAGGTTTAAGAATAAAAGAGCAGGACCAAGAAGAAGGCCCAACAAGGAGCCCGCCCACCATGTCACTGAGACAGCCCAGGGCAGCCCAGCGCAGTAACTCGTAACGGCTACTTGGTCGCCAACATCTCAGAAAATAACGAGCAGAAATCACGTAATGTGCGCAAGATAAACAGACCGTTGGGCATTTAATTCCGCCACGACACATCTCGACAACCCCTATTTAAACCCCTCCCACTCAATTCATTTACTTTACTTTCATCTCCTTGCTATTGCACTCTTGCATCCACTGTTCTTACCTATTTTTTCTTTCTAGTTTCAGCTGCATACAACCGTTTCAAATGGCATCCGCATCAAAGCCCAAACCCACCTACAAAAGATTTTGCTCCAAGGTGGACAAGGAGAGATACAGAGAACGGTTCTTTAAGCAGGCAATATAGATGGAGTAGGGTTTCCATTACACAAAGCAAACATGAGACCTTGGTTTAGAGCCTGCCCTGTTTGAAACCATCCATAGCAAAGGATGGGAGATGTTCGCTTGGCAGCCAGAGACAACCAACATCACTAGAGTCAGGGAATTCTACTCCCACCACCCTTGCCTAGAGGTGTGGTTAAAAGGCAAACATGTGGGATCTGTCCAGCGCTGCCACCTGCTGCCCGAGGCCATGCTGTGGAACACCTTTGTAAAGAGGCGCTTGCTGCCCACCTCCCACAACTCTACCGTTGATTGGTCGTGCCTTGCCCTCATTCATAGTATTCTGATGAATCGTCCAATAAACGTTGGGGAAATCATATGCACGGAGATCCACAATTGCTTCAAAAAGAAGAAGGGCAAATTGTACTTCTCGTCCCTCATCACCGGACTTTGCGCCAACTTTGGAGTTCCGGCAGGGCCTAGAGATGAGTTGACGTGTAACGCCCCGGTTTTGGGCTCAGAAGTTTTGGGCGTTGACCGGTTCGGTCAAAGTGCTGATCGAATATATAAGAGTGAATTTAGGAAAGCCTAGTTCGGGTTGCATTAAAAATATGGAAAAGTGTTCTAAAATCATCTTTTATTATATAAAAGTGAACTGTGAAATCAATTTTGGAAAATGAGGTTCGGAAGGTTGACATTTTGGCTAGTGACCAAAATGTAATTTTTGAAAGTTGCGGGACAGTTTTATAAAGGATTGAAACTTTGAATCTTTAAGGAGCTATTATTCCAAAAAGGATTTCTCCAGATTTTTCTAAGATATTTTAAGGCTTTATTCTGATTTTTAAAGATTATGAAATGTGGAGGGAAATCATTTTCACCATTTCTTAACTAACTTTCTATTTTCTCTCAATTTTCCTTTTCTCTCATTTTCTCTCCACCCAAACACAATTCTCCAGATTTTCTTCTCTTATTTTGGCATCTAAATCTCTCATTAAGCATTTTGGCTCTAAAAAGGAGAAATTCAAGTTTGGAGGTAAGAACGTCCTTCTGCTCTAAACTATCAGTTCTTTACTGAAATTCCTAAGTTCTCAATCCTTGATTTGTGTTTTGTTAATGGCTTTTCAATTGAAATCTTGATTTTGGCTTAAAATGCAAGATTTGTTGATTTTGGTGAAATTTTCGTGTGATCTGTTTGGGCAGTGTTTTGAAGTGTCAAAATGATGTTAAATGAATGCTAAATTGATTGGAAGTTGAGGTTTAATCAATGCAATCCCGGATAGGTTGAATTTCCTAAGTTTGGCTTGAGTTTTTGGTTGTTTTTGGAGTGTTTTTGGTGATCTGTTATACCTGGAGGTATAAGGATGTGTTTGTGATCATTTTGGATGTTAATTGATGTTTAAAAATGGTTAGAAGTGATGGATCTTGGCTGGGTTAAGTTTTGAAAGTGTTTGGAGGTGATTTCGGTTGTGTTTGGTAGCCAAATTGTTGGATTTGTGTTGAGCAGCGAGTTGAGTCTTGTTGCTGGTGTTTTTAATGCATAATGATGCATTAATCCTCTGTTGTTGTGTGCTTGAAACAGGGGAGTTTGATTCGTGAGCTTTGGAGGTGTTGCGAAAGGTTTTCGGATGCTTGGAAGGCTTGTCGACTAGCCTTGTTTTGTGTATCGGTGAGTGAAGTTGGGTTTTCAGCTTTTAAACCAAGGTTTGAAGGTTTTGGGAGCTTAGTTTAAGTCTAAACAACTTTGCTAAGCTCAAGAGTTAAGTGAATGGATTTTCGCTCTTGAATTGTGATGTGTTTTTGGTTTTAAAAGCTATTGTGGTTGATGATTGAGATGCATATGTCTTGCATGGTTTAATTCTGTTTTGAAAGCATATTTTAAGCATGGTGTAATGCTGGTTTTGAAAGCCATTTGTGAAGGATGCTCAAGGTAAGAGATCCTTGGTTTTGTATATGGTAATTGTGATTTTGATGCATAGTGTTGCATGTTGATCTATGGCTTTGTATGATGCTTTAAAACAGTGAATTGATGATGATAAATGATACTTTTTGCATATTGGTTATGCATGTGAATCATTGGAATAATGAGGTAATGGTTTTTGCATATTGGTTATGCATGTGAATCATTGGACTAATGTTGTGATGGTTTTGCATTATGTTTATGCATGTGAAACCTTGGATTAATATGGTAAGATGGTTATGTTGGCAAGTGATGAAAGTGGTTCTTGGTTCGTTGATCGGATATAGTTAGCCAGCTATAGGATTGGGTGCACCGTGAACTAAGTCGCCTTGGAGGTGGAGTGGTCAAGAGTGGACCGGAAAGCTCCCTTCAAGTATCCTAACGAGATGGTTAAGGTCATAATGGAGGTGTTGCCCATTCGAGAACCTTGGTTGAGCAAAGGTTATATGGTGTTTAAAAGTCCATATAGGAGAACCTTGTGCTTGTTAAGATCACAATGGCGGTGTAAGACCATGTGTGGATCTTGTGTGGGGTGTCCCGGATCTCGTTAGAGATTTATACAACTACCAATCGGTTATGCAAAGGTTGTATGGTGTTTAAAAGTCCATACAAGGAAACCTTGTGCATGTTGAGGTTGTATGGTGTTTAAAAGTCCATGCATGGGAACCTCGGGAAAAGCTAAGGTTGTATGGTGTTTAAAAGTCCATACATGGGAACTTTGGGCTTGAAAGGTCAAATGGTGTTTAAAAGTTCATTTGGGAGGCCTTGGATTGGTAGGGTGTATGGAGCGTAGGGACAACGCTCGGAATCCGCGTATCCGATCGGGTTGTTGAGTTGAAAAGTGGATGTGGTTGATCACTTGGAAGCCAATGTAGTGTTCTTGATCATAAAGAAGCATGAGATGCTTGAAAAGATGCATGGTTGCATGAAAAGTGTATGATGCTAGTGAATGCATGTTTACTTGTTAAGTTGAACAAGAGTTGATTATCATTTGGTAAATGATGCTTGTGTGCATGAGATCTCTTTAATGCATTGGAGTCTTGTTAAGACTTGTTTTAAAAGGCATGTGATGATGATGATGTGATTCATAGGTTGTCTTTGTTTAATGCATGAATTGGATTGCTTGAATAATGGTTTAAAAAGGGGTTTCTTGCTTGAAATGATGTTCAAGGTTATGAATGAGTAATATGAAATGGAAGTGTTTTCCAAGGTTTTAATTTAGCTTGCACAGGGTGTTTATGCATGGAATGGCTAAATGGATGTTTATATAATTTATGCTTTGAAAAGGTTTTCTTAGCTTGCTAAGCTAAGGTTTGGTTTCATGTATGTGCAATGCATGGTTTAAGCATGATGTTGAAAAGGAGTTTTCAAACATGGTTTTGGTTGTCAAATTGGGTTGTTTTTAAAGTGTTTTGAACCCGCTGCATTGATGGTGTTTTGGTTTTGAGCATTCCTCACTAAGCATTATGTGCTTACGCTCCTTTTTGTCCATCAATGCAGATTCTTGAAGTTTGGACAGCAAGGAGCAAGGGATTCAAGGTTGACTCCAATTGAGATGTATGTCTCGGTGAATAGCTATAGTTAATAAGGGCAATGGGGGTAGAATTTCTCGGATTGATGTTTTTGTATTCGTATATGTTTGGACAAGTATGTTTTAATGTTGTTGATGTTGCTGAATCATGAATTGGCTATAATGAGATTGCTTTGGAAAGTTTGTGCTTAAGTGGTTGCTTGTGTAGGAAGCATGTCTATAGAATTGGGGCTTTTTGCATATGATGTTATTCTGATGATTTGTTGATGCTCGCAAGTTATATTTATGTTGAATTGCATGCTGGTAAAGTTTGATAGCATTTGGAGCATGTTCGGGTGATCTATTGCATGTTTTGGAATGCCATTTTCCTGCAATCTGTGCAGGCGTTTCGGAACAGTGTGCACCGTTTCGGATCGGGTGCCTTGAATGAACCCAGGCGTCCGAAACGGTATGCACCGTTTCGAAACGGTTTGGTCTCTGCCAGACCCCCGTTGCGGAACGCGTTGCGGAACGGCCCCGTGTTTCGAAACGGGCTCTGCCTGTTTCGGAACGGGTGACCGTTGGGGGCTGACATGGGCGGTTAAATGTTTCAAAATGTTTGCATTTTGGTCCTGAAACTTGTTTGTGCAATTGTATGAGTTCGGGATGTCCGTTTGAGCTGAAATTTGTCAGGGAAGCATGAAACCTGATTAATTTTAAGTTGGTAACTTAAAATTTGGTTAAGTCCTAAAAGTTTTCAGAATTTACAATTTGGTCCCTAAAGTTGTATTTTGTTCAATTGGGTCCCTGTTTGATCTCTGATGTTTGTGATCTTTGAGTATGCTGTTTGTATGATCACATCTAAGGTTAATGTGCATCTAGACAAGATTGAAAAGAAAAAAAAAGGGTCGTTAATCAAGGTTGACTTTCGGGTTGACTTTGGTTTTCCCCGTGTGACTTTCTTAATTCGGGTCAACCGTCCGGGCCGGGTTAAGGGGGTTACATGACGACTACCAAAGAAGGGTGGACCAGAAACGTTTTCCTGCAGATGATGCAGGACTCGGAGAAAGAGCCAACAACGCCCAGCCATCCATCTGCCGAACAGCCTAACACTACAGCCGCCCCCAACAGCACTGAAGCTGCCCCAGACAATGAAGTCCTCAAGCTGTTGCACACCCTTTTCAACAACAACAAGCGCATCGAACAACAACAGCTGACCTTCAGGAAATTCGTAGGGGAGGTCCAAGAAGCCTTAGTGACTTATCTTTTGCAGAAATTCCCTGGTGAGGGACCTGTCCTGCCACCATACCCTGTAGAGCTTGCAGCAGCAGCCCCAACACAAGAAACGCCATCTGCCACTGCTGCCACAAAATCGAAGGCCAGGTGCCCTCTCCAACGTAGTTTCCCACTTACTCAGCCACCACCGCATCCAACATAGTGGCAAACTCTCCTAAGAGGCACCAACAGCACCATTCCCCTGCTTGCGCAGCAGCGACAATGGCAAACATCTCTGCATCAGAGGAGATTGAGCAGCAGCCGCCAGAATCAGAAACAACAGTGGTAGCAGTAGCAGCAGCTATTCCATTGGCGATTGTCCCTCCGGCAGCACCCACAAAGGAAGGTACTAGGAAGAGGAAGCGGCACATCATATCCGCTGAGCTTGTGGACTTCGAGACGAAGTTAAACGAGAGCGAAGCACCTCCTGCCGAACCTCAAGAAGAGCCACATCCTACGCCGAAAAGAGTCCAACCGCCACGAAAAGCAAAAACCTCACCTTCTAAGACCACCGCTAAGATATATGTCGGCCGCTGCTTTGTCATCCACACATCTTCCTTCTCCTCAACTGAAAAGGATATAGCCTCCTCTCAACCCTCAACAAAATTTTAGTTTTTCTTTCCTTTTTTCTTTTATTTTTCTGTTTTATTTATTTTTAACTTGTATTTATATTTTTGTTATTTTTTCTTTTTTCTATTTTGTGCGTTGAGGGCAATGCCCATCTCGAGTTTGAGGGGGGGATAGCTCTCACATCTTGTCTCTAGGCATATTTAGTAGCATATATGCTGCATTGTACTTGCCTTAGTAATAATTGGAAAAGAAAAATTCATTATAAATTGTGCCTATGATAGGATAGCTGATTAACTTATTTTCGCACCAATAATAAAATGAACTTAATCTTGGAAAAAGCATGAAAATGACTTAGATTTTTTTCTTTTTGCTTGAAACAATCAAACACCTTTGTTGCTTGCTGAATGTGTTAAAATATCTGATGAACATTGCCTGCTTATTTTTAGAATTCTTAGCAAATTTCTAACAATTATTGCAGGTAGCCGCCGAGGCAGGCAAAAGAAACAAAAAAAAATCCAGCACTGCCACGGCACCAAAAGCAAAAACAAAGAATTATGATGTTTTGCTCTAAGGTGCCCACAACAGGCTCTAGGAAGAATAATGTGCGAGGACACTCAACTGCTATCAAAGTCCATGAATCTGAAAGCCTTGAAGTGACAGACAAATTAACATGAGTGAATCAAGGTCTTCACGGGATGACTCTACTCCAAGGGTTTGGGGTTTTGTAGTTTGCTCCTATCTTAACTGCAAACCTAGAAGAGTAGTTGTGATAAACTGAAGCCCTCACTGCCATGATTAAAATATTGTGCTTAACTGTGCTGCCTCGGAAACAACCTTATAATTTGTAACAACATCTTTGTTTATTTATTTATTATGCATATTCAACATGTATACAGTCATGCACACACTACACTGGCATTAAAAACTAATTCTGAGTTATTTTCTTACTTAATTCCATTCAATAATTTAATATAGGTGTCACGGCCTTGAGGCTTGAATTCAAGTTGAAAGTTGGTTTGTCTTTCTTATTATTATTAGAGCAAGTATGTAAGGTTGCATTGCTTGAGGACAACCAATATTTCGAGTTTAGGGGTGTGAAAAGTGTCCACAAGTCCTATATTTCATTCACATTCCACCTCATATTATTTTTGTTTTTGAGCTCATCTTAGGCATAATTAGGATCATGCATTGCATTTTACAGTATTTCTTTGTTTTACCTTGTTTTTATAGATTATCTTTCATTTGGTAAAGAAGAGACACTATTTTAGTGTATTCTTGGTTTTAGGTACTAAAGGCTGAAAGAGGAAAGAGGAGCTGAGGATGCAATGTTGAGGCAGCAAAACAAGGAGCTGTACTGATGCAGTTCCAGCTAAAGACAACAGCTACAAATTGATGTTGCCATCGACCTTGCCGCCCACGGAAGCAAACTATGGAGTTGCAGAATCCGAGTGCGATTTGTAGAGCCAAAAACCATGATTCTATGGATGCCGACCACTTGATTTTCTGATGTCTATAGCAGCGAGCAGAGCCGCCAAAGTCATATCTCAAGATTGCTTGCGGGCTAAGGCAACGTGATAAAGACCACATTCAACTCAAAGAAGTCAGAGTTTAAAGTCACATTAAATGTGGAAAGCTACTTTTGAGGACTTCACTCTTAAGGAGGACTTGCCCTAGCTATTTGTTTATAAATACTCAGTGTACTCCCAATTCAAATCATCTTAGGTTTTCAATATACATAGCTTGAGTGTTCTTTGTCGCCTCCATGTTGTAACCTTCTCTTGGGTTTGCGGTTATGTTTTAAATTAGATGTAAAACAATTGTATTAGGGTTTTGAATTGTTTTCAAAAAATATTACAAGTTTGCTTAATTCATGTTCTTCACTTCTACAATTAGTTCCAAAAGTCCAGTTAAGGAAATCCATTTGTCGAGCACATCATGTCGAGGTGTTGACTAATTCGGCTTAGACATAAGTTCGAGTTTCAGAGGCTAAAAGGAGCAAACAAACGTCGATTGCCTGTGTTAGGTTTACACTGAGATTTCTAGGTATTGCCTACATCACATGGTGATAGAATCCTTGCCTAGATATAGGAAGGATCACTTAAGAATTGCCCTGCCGAACTTGGAGTATCTGCCATACTTGCCACAAGGACTTCTCCCCATCTCACCTACCGAGACAACGACAGTTGCAAGAACAGAGATCCGTTGCGGCAATGAAAGAGTCAAAGCCTCAATCTGCCAGTACATATCGAGGCAACATATCTTGGCAGCGCAAAACAACTTAGCATATACAACATAGTTTCACACTAAGTGGCAGCATAACCCCGCATGTTTTATCAACATGATCAAACTTCCTTTATTACTGGTGTTTTAATTTACTTTTCTTCTCAACAATCACTTTACTTGTGCAGTTTGCTTTTCCTTGTGCAGGAACGACAATTCAAAACAAGTAGTCCAATCCTCGTGGGATTCGACATCTTTTATACTATAACTTTACAGGAGTGTGCACTTGCACTCTTACAAAAAGGGAAGACCTACATGCCCTACACATGCCATAAGTGTATAACAAAAGTTACATGTCATATATGTGCCACCATCCTATGAGTCAAAATGAATTAACAAACATACATTTTTAGCTTCTTATGATCTTGCCCTCCTCCTTGGAAAGTCAAAATATAGATTACCCTGAAAACACCAAGGAGAGTAATCAATCTTTAGCAATAAAGAAAATCAATAGAATGAATTCAAATATCTACATAATTTTCTCGTCTCCTATGATGTTTTAAAGCATAATTTCCAAGTATGAAACAACAAGAGCATGCATGTCATTCAAATTGATTTATACAAACATGTTAGTATCCATTCCAAGGCTTAGATTTATTTCGAATGTAATGATCACGACATTTAGGTATTGTAGAAATTTATTCATTTATCAGAACTCAATTCACCAAGGAAGTTAGTCCAAGTATCAACCGAGGATAAATAATCCATCAAGGGAATATAGTCCATCATTCTATTCACTTTCAGTAAGATTATCATTGTAACTGATTTATTATTTTTATCCTTGATAAACTAGTAGTCCAGACACTCGAATTGTAACATCCAATAACAAATTAGGGTACATAAAGTACCGAGACAAGTGTACACAAAGTACCAAAACAAGGGTACATGAATAGTACCAATATATCATTTGATCTCAATAACAAGGGACCGTATTCAAAATCCATACGAGCTCGACGGACTCTATGACATGGCAATTGTTTCTAAGACTAATTCGAACCAAGGCTTGAAGTATATTTTTCTCAATTATTCAGTTATTATTGATTATAATCCATTAGTCAAGCGTAAGTAGTATTCAATTACCATCATGAATATGATTTACAACAAGGAGATTGTAATTATAGTTCATTCCATTAGGGAAGCATCCTTTAGACACTTACCTCCTCAACTTACCTCAAAACTAGCAAGTCATACAAGCATAGCATAAATTATAATATAAGTTATATAAAAGCAAAGTACTAGTGATAGCCATTGACTTATCCCAAAACTAAATTACACTCATAGTTCATATCCATGCTACTTGATGATCTCGAATTAGGACTACCTTTTGTCTATCGGAGTCTTGATCTACGTTAGCCCTCCTATCTTCTGTATCCTCACGGTCTTTTCTTCAAAGAAAAATGGAGTAAAAAAGTGCCCAACAAACAACCTTAGATTCTATCCAAAAAGTAAAAATTGGAATTCAAAACTGATATCTCTCCCCCTCTCACTCTCAGTTAATCCATGAAAGGAGAAAAAGAATGAGCATTTGTTTGATCTTTTCCCCCTCCAAAGCCGAACATGGCTCCCCAAAATGTCACATGTATCCTTAATCTAATGACACATCCTTAAGACCATTTTAATTCTTTATTTTACATGCACTCCATTCATAATTATTTATTAACAAATTGGTAATTTAAAATTGGTGACCACTTTTTAATTCTTCCCGTTGAAAGTCTTTAAATCTTTGTTTCTTTCAAGTAAATCTATAATTAAGACCTAATTATTAAAAAAATGTGAATATAATTCTTCGAAGCCCTATTTCGAGATGCTACAAATTCTCTCCCCGATAAAATAAATTTGTCCTCAAATTTACCTGAATTGAACAAATGAGGATATTTCTCTTTAATGGTTAACTCCAGTTCCTAAGTAGCTTCATCAAGCTTATGATTCCTCCAAAGCACTTTAAGAAGTGGTACAGCTTATGAACACACACCATTTGAGAGAAAACTCACTAAAAAAGGTTCAAAAAAATGCGAAAAATTCTCTGAATTTTTCTTGAGTTGGCTGAAAATTTTCAGAGAGGAAGTTCGAGTTTGGAGCAATTTTCCGGAGGCGGTTTGGAGCATTTCAAGAAGCTTGAATTCGAGTTCATCGTTCGTCGATTTCTAGGTAAATTTTTCTAACTTTTCTTTGTTTATTTTTTATTTTAATTACATGTTTGTTCTTGGTTGAATTTTGGTGTTTTTTCTTGTGTTGCTTGTGATTTTTTTAGGTTGCTTTCTCGAAGCCGGAAAATCGTTCACGATTCCGGTAAATTTTTTTGTTTTAAATTTCTTTTAAATTCCTAGTTTGATCTTCAAATTTTTGCATGCTTTTATAAACGTTGTTAGGGTGATTTTGATCTTCAGAAATGTAGGAATTAATTTGAAAGATGTTTAGATTTAAAAATGCAAGAAATAAAAATGAATAAATGTGGTTAATTTGAAAAACTTGAATTTAGGGATTTAATTAGGAAAATAATAATGTGAGGTGTTAAAGGGCTTGGTTTTAATAAAAATATTAAAGAAGATTTTTTTTATTAAGTTTGTTTTAAATTGTTGATGGACAAAATGATTTTAAAAGAAAAAATAATAAAGATGTTTTTTGTAGAAAAAAGGAAAAGAAATAAGTTTTCAAAAAAGAAAATAAAAAAATTAAAAAAAATTTAGGGTGTGGGATAAAAAATGAATTTTTAAAAGGGAAAAGAACTTAAAAAGAAGTTTCTTTAGTAAGAAATAATGTTTGTTTCTTAAATGGGTTGTTTAAAAGAAAAAAATCTTAAAATGGAAAAATAAAAAAAAATTAGAAAATATGGTGAAAATGCTTTTGAAAAAGAGAAAACATAAATTGGCAGAGGAAAACATAAAAAATACAAAAAGTAAAAAACACAAAAAAAATACAAAAAGTAAAAAACGTAAAAGGGGGTTTTGGCTTAGAAAATAAAAAGAAATAAAAAATAAAGGCTTTTAAAAGGAAGAATAAAAAGGGTAAAAACTCAAAAGAATAAAAGTTTGCTTGCTTGTTTTAGAAATAGGTGAAAACATAGGATTAGGGACTAAAACTTAGATAGAGACTTGTTTTGTTGAAAATGTTCTTCACAAAAATAAAATACACTTAAGCATATTTAAACCTTAAATTAGGAATAAAAGACTTAGACAATTTTTAGGGCTTTAAAATAGTCGAACTTAGAATTATATAAAATACTCAACACACCTAAATTTCTTTGTTTTTTGAAAAGTGAAAACCTAATCAATGCGGTGTCTTATCAAACGTGAATAATGAGTTAGGGCTAGAAATGTTGTCGGTGATTAAAGTTCATCTGTCGGGAGATAAGGCCGTCAAAATTGACTAATATTCAATGCGGTGTCTTATCAAACGTGAATAACGCGTAACCGACCCCCGAACCTATTTTTTCTGATTTTTCACAAACCAAAACCGTTGTTTTATTAAAATAAAATGTTTTATTAAAATAACCATATTTTTTAAGAAAGTGATCCAATCACACTTTTTTGAAAAAAAAAGATTGGTGGCTACTCGTTGATTTTTTTAAAAAGTGTTTTCCAAAAACTCTTAGCCTCGCATCAAAAAGGCAGTTGCGGCACAAAGTTAACGTGCAGCGATTAAAGCACTACAGAGGAGATTCTGTCCCGAAAGAACATGAAGTATTCACATTGGGGAATGCCCACCCCAATGTGATATAATTTTATCTTTTCACATCGTTACCGCTTTATTAGGAGTAGGTTTTTAGTACTAGATTTTACTTTTCATTTTCTTTATCATTTGTTCCCGTCTCACAATTAATTCTACAAATCCAGACCCTTAAGAATCGAGTTGCCGACCACATTAGAGGGCAGCTTTACTAAGCCTGCTGCCGCAACTCGCAGATGACGGTAGAGTAGATAGCTCCTCCAAATCCTCTACATCATCTGACAAAGCCTAAGTCCCCTTCCCTTTTACTTGTATTTTAATTTTTGTTTTTTTGTCTTCTGCATTGAGGGCAATGCCCATCTCGAGTTTGGGGGGATAGCTCTAGCATCTTTTTCTCTAGGCATACTTAGTAGCATATAGGTTGCATTGTACTTGCCTTAATATTAATCAAAACAGAAAAATTTGTTATACCTTGTTCCTATGATAGTTAGCCGATTAATTAATTCGCACCAATAAATAAATTGAACTTAATTTGGGAAAAGCATGAAAAATGTATTAAAGTTGTTTTAATTGCCAAAACAATTAAACATTATTGTTACTTGCTGAATTTGCTTGAGTATCTAATGAATACAGTCTGCTTTGTTTTTATAATTCTTTGCAAAGCTCTAACAATGGTTGCAGGTAGTCGTCGATGCAGTAAAAACAGAAACAAAAAATACAGCACTGCCATGGCATGTAACACCCCAATTTTGGGCTTGGAAGTTTAGGGTCTGAACCGGACAGGTCTGATTTTCGGTTCGAATATAAAAGGGTGGTTTTAGGGAAAGCCTAGTTCGGGATGCATTAAAAATATGGAAAAATATCTAAAAATCCTCTTTTAATATATATAAGAGAGTGGTGAAATCAATTTTACTAAATAAGGTTTGGAAGTGTGACATTTCAAAATAGTGACTAAAATGTAATTTTTGAAAAGTTCATGACTGTTTTGTAAGGATTGAAACTTTGAATCTTTAAGGAGCTAATTTACCCAAGGAAGGATTTCTCCAGATTTTTCTTAATTTTAATGACTCATTTAATGTTTAATTTAATTAAAAGAAAAGAGTGAAACCATATTTTAGTTTTCATAACCAACTTTTGCTAAAATTTTCTCATCTCATTTTCTCTCAAAATTCCCTCAGCCAAACACATTTCCATAGCAACATTTCCTTTGATTTTCACACCAAATGATGGGATTTCAATCCTCAAATGAATCCTAATCATTTCTACATCAAATCCTCTTCATTTGCTCATTGAATTTTCAAGGATTTTGGCTCTAATCAAGGAGAAATCCACATTTAGAGGTAAGGATGTCCTTCTCCTCTAAATAAGCAGTTCTTTACTGAAATTCTCAAGTTCTCAATCCTTAAATTGAGTTTTATTAAAGGTTTTAATGTTGTGATCTTGATTTTGGCTTAAAATTCAAGATTTGGATTTAATTTTGAAGAAATTCGTATTGGATGTTTGGGCTCTGTTTTGAGATGTCTTTTAATGTATTTTGGATGTTTAAATGATGTGAAATGGAGGTTTAATCAATGCAATCCCGAATAGGTTGATTTTCCTAAGTTTTTACTTGTGAAAATGGTGGTCTTTGGGGTGATTTTGGTGTTCTGTTATAGCTGGAGGTATAAGGACATGATTAGGTCCTTTTTGGATGTTAATTGATGTCTAAGAATGTTTAGAAGTGATGGATCTTGGCTGGGTAATGTTGTGGAAGTGTTTGGATGTGATTTCGGTTGTGTTTGGTAGCCGAAATGTGAGTTTTGGTGAGAGCAGCGAGTTTAGGTGTAATTGCTGAAGATTTTAATGCATGATGATGCATTAATCCTCTGCTTTGATGTGTTTAAAATAGGGGAGGCATCTTCGGATCCTTGTGGAGTTAATCTAGAGGCTTGATCGCCGCTTCGACTAGCTTGCGAAGCGGAATTGGTGAGTGGAGTTGGATTTCGAGCTTTGTGTTGAATAATTGAAGGTTTGGGATCTTAGTTTAAGTCTAATCAACTTAACTAAGCTCAAGAGTAAGTTTTCGGGGAAAAAAAACTCTCTTGGATGAGCCATGGATTGCTTCGATGCATTTGTTTATAATTGCATGTTTAAATTTTGTTTTTGAAAGCATGTTTAGCATGGTTAATGCTGGTTATGAAAGCCATTTGTTGAAGGATGCTCAAGGTAAGAGATCCTTGGTTTGATTTGTTAAAAATGTGTGTTGATGCATAGTGATGCATATTGTTAAATGGCTTTGTTTTAGATGCTTAATAACAGTGGATTATTGATGATATATGATGTATATTGGCAAGTGATGTGTTGGTTTTAAAGTACTTGAATCGGATATAGTTAGCCGGCTATAGGATTGGGTGCACCGTGAATAAAGTCGCCTTGGATGTTGAGGGGTGGTAATGGTACCGTAAACTCCATCCAAGTACACTAACGAGATGTCTAAGATCATAATGGTGGTTAAAATGCCGTGTGAGGATCTTGTGTTGTTTATCCCATGTTCCTGTTAGTGATGTTATACAACTACCAATGAGTGATGTGGAGGGGTTGTGATTGTACCGTTAAACTCCATCACGGGTGTTGAGGGGTTGTTATTGTACCGGTAAACTCCACCTTATTTGTTTGGTAGTGTGTATGAAGCGTATGGGACAACGCTAGTAATCCGCGTACCCGATTGTGTTTTGTGTTGAAAATAGTTATGAATTATCACTTGAAAGCCAATATGACATGTTGATGTAATGAAGCATGAGATGCTTGTTATGTATGCATTGTTGCATGAGAAATGATGTTATGAATTTAAAGGCCCTTGAAAGGTGTTTTATAAAGTGCATTATTGTGTTGTGTCATTAGAGCATGCCTCACTAAGCATTTGTGCTTACGCTCTCTCTCTTGAACCAATAATGCAGATAAATGAAGTGTTTGAGGGCGGCAAGGAGGCTAAGAATCCAAGGGAAGGACTAAGCTCATGTACGGTGACTATTTTACAACATTATTAGATTTTGATATTTGGCAATGGGAACCTAGGTTGTGTTTTTGGGAGATGTTTATGGACTCCCTAGTTGTGGCATGATGCCTTTGAAGTTTAAGACTTGTAAATGGCTATTTTTGTGTTTGCTTTGATGACTTGATATTTGGTTGGTTTTGAATATTAGGTTGCATGCCTATAGATTGAGGTTTATCCTAATTGATGCCATCGATGTGTTTTGATGATGCAAATATGTTCCTTAAATGTACGTTGACTTGATGGCATGATTATGAGGTCATATGGATATGTTTGATTGGGTAAATGAATGTTAAACCAGAAAAATCTGCACTTTCTGGGCTGTCCGTATCGGAACGGGCACTACCATTTCGAAACAGGGGTCTGAAATGGCCTTGGTGTTTCGAAACGGGTAGAGGCCGTTCCGAAATACTTTTGCTACTGCCAAACCCTGTTTCGATACAGGTTTTGAAACGAGCCCGTGTTTTGGAACGGTCAACCCCCATTCCGAAACACTTGACCGTTGGGCACTGATTTGAATGGTGTATAGTTTGCATGCTTTACGTTTTAGTCCTGAAATTTGCATGTGGAATTGCTTGAGTTCGGAAAGTCCGTTTAAGTTGAAATTTGACAGGGAAGCATGTAATATGATTAATTTGATATCGGTAACCTTGAAATTGGTTAAGTTCCTCATCTTTCTAGAATTTACATTTTGGTCCCTAAATTTGTTTGTTGAGCAATTGAGTACCTGGTTGCTTTCCGATTGATGTGATTCTCAAGTATGCTTTTCTCAAGAGTGCGCTTAGGGTTAGTAAGCATTTAGACAAGATTAAAAAGAAAAAAAGGGTCGTTAATCAAGGTTGACTTTCGGGTTGACTTTGGTTTTCCCCGTGTAATCTTCGTAGTTCGGGTCAACCGTCTAGGCTAGGCTAAGGGGGTTACATGGCAGTAGAAACAAAAACAAAGAAACAATGATGTTTTACTCTAGAGGTGCCCGCAACAGGCTCTAGAAAGAATCATGTGCGAGGACACTCCGCTGCTATCAAAGTCCATGAATCTGAAAATTTTTGAAGTGACGAACAAATTAGCATGTGTGAATGAAAGTCTTCACGGGATGACTCTACTCCATGGATTCAGGGTTTTGTAGTTTGCTCGTATCTTAATTTCAGACCTAGAAGAGTAGTTGTGATAAGCTGAAGCCCTCATTGCCATGATTAAATAATTATGCTTAAGTGTGATGTCTCGACAGCAACCTTATATATCATAACAACATCTTTTTTATCTAGTTATTATGCATATTCAGCCTGTACACAGTTCTACACACACTGCACTGGCAATAGAAATTAATTCTAAGTTGTTTTCTTGCTATTTTCCCCTTCAGTAATCTAATATAGGTGTCACGGCCTTGAGGTACGAAATCAAGTTGAAAACAAGTCTTTCTTTATGGTTAATATAAGGGAAAATATGTTTATGTTGCATTGCTTGAAGACAAGCAATGGTTCGAGTTTGGGGGTGTGTAAAGTGTCCACAAGTTATATATTCCATGCACATTCCATCTCATATTATTGTTGTTTTTGAGTACATTCTAGACATAATTAGGATCATGCATTGCATTTTACAGTATTTCTTTACTTTGACATGCTTTTATAGATTATATGTTATTTGGTGAAGAAAAGGTATTGTTCTAGTGTAATTTTAGTTTCAGGTACTAGAGCCTAACAAAAGGAAAAGGAGCTGAGGATATGATGCTGAGGCAGCAGACCAAGGAGTTGTACTGATGCAGTTCCAAACAGAAACAACAACTACCGAGTAGCTTCCGCCGCCTAACCTGCCGCCCAAAATAGCAAACTATGGAGTTGGAGAATCGGAGTGCGATCCATATAGCAGAAAATCCTGATTCTATCGATGTTGTCCACTCAAATTTCTGTCGTCTCTAGCAGCTGGCAAAGCCGCTGAAGGAGAATCTCGAGATTACTTGCGGAGCAAGGCAACGTGTTAAAGTCCACATTCAACTCAAAGAAGTTAGAGTTTAAAGCCTCATTTAATGTAAAAAGCTACTTTGAAGACTTCTACTTCAAGAAGGACTAGACCTAGCTAATGCTTATATATACCCATTGTAATTCTATTTCAAAACAAGTTAGATTTTCCTTAGGCATAGTTTAGGTTTTCTTGCCGCCAACATGTTCTAAAATTCTTCTTGGGTTTGTGTTATGTTGTAATTAGTGTGAGAACGGTTGTTTAGGATTTCAAGTCTGTTTTTGCAAATAAAATTACAAGGTTTACTTATTCCGTGTTCTTCATAGTTTTCAATTAAGGCGAAAGATTAGTTGAATTATGTCCATTTGTTTAGTATCTAGAGAGTCGAACTCACGAAATGAGTAAGTACGATTTCATCTATAGACAGTGCGATCAATCCAGCCTAGACATAGGTTAAAGGTTTAAGGCGACTAAAAGATGATGAATCAACATTGTTGTCTTTGCACGATTCACGCCGAGACTGGTATTATCTACAGTGGGCATCAACAACACTCTGACTTAGACATAATCGGAGTCACTTTCGAAGCCTTCTGTCAAGCCTTGTAGTTCTGCCGAGTTTACCGCCGAGAAACAATTCCAATCTCTTGACGGGGCAGCGAGAGGGTCTCTATAGTCTACCTGCCATCCCGTGCTGAGGTAGCAGAGTCTGGAAGCGCAAAACAACTTGTCCTATTCAACGCAGTTTCACACTAAGCAGCAGCATAACCCTGCCCATTCTTTCAACCTGATTTCTTATTCTTCAATTACTAGTGTTTTTATTTTCCTTTTCTCCTCAACAATCAAATTAATTGTGCATTTACTTTTCCATGTGCAGGAACAACAATTCGAATCAAGTTGTCCAATCCCTGTGGGAGACGATATCTTTTATACTATAACTTGACAACAGTGTGCACTTGCGCTCATAAATAGAGAACACCCAAACGCTATACACAATGCGATAAGGAGAAATGGACATCTAAGTCGTATTTGCATACAACTCAATGCCAAAGTCAACTTTTCAGTTGAGTGGCAACCCATGCAACTCTCCAGGAAAAACGCCCGTAAACTCACATATTGTTCGTATGTTTCACATATGCACTTCCTTCGTACTGGGATTCATCACATATGACAAGAAAGTTTCACAAACCAACTCCATCATCTGACTAGCTTCAAGAGCCGAAATTGCGTCAGGCAAGAACTTCACATTCTCGCCAACGATTACTACCTCGTGCTCGTCCGCAAGCTTCATGGTAACTCGCTTAACATCGAAATCAACCACAACTCGATGCTCAACCAACCAGTCGATTCCAAGGATCACATCAAAACCATAAAAAGGTAATTCCATCAAATCCAATGAAAACACATGACCTTGAACAGATAATGGTCATCTCCTAGCCAGTTTTCTTGTAACAACAGTTTCACCAAGGAAACTAACTACTCACATCCCACATCTAACACTTCTGAAACGAACGTTCAAGCCACAACTTCCAAAACAACTTGCAACAACAGGCGCAAAAAGCTATACCCTACCAATCAAACGTGGACAAGCTCGCCTCACATTATCATATGATCGACATGTTGGAGTATGCCCAAAGACCAATCATATGATGATTGAATAGACATACTATTTTACTAGATTTATCAAGTAATGACATTGCCGTTATTATCATTTGGTATGTTTCTGTGCATCAAACTAACCATTGGATAATAATGTCCATATAATAATACAATTATTGTTAAATAGGATCCTTAGTCGAATATTATTACGGGTATGGACAATGATAATATATAAAGACTAATATGTGGTTGATTGATAACTAGTGTTGTCATTGGCATAGATATGTCAAAATCAACACATAAGTATTTGTTAGAGAACAACATACTGGATTGACCCTCTATGAACATGTTTCTTGGGTAATTATGTGACAGTCACAACATTGCTCATGATAAACATATATATAATCCTCAGACTTGAGATCAACATGATTTCAACATAAAGATTTACGTATTTTGACATAGTCAAACGTGTGTCGTAACTGACTACATTATAAAGACTGGTGATTGGATACGTGATGACCTATGTAGTGAAATATGGTTGATCAAGAAAGGATTTGTCCCTCTTACATAATGGGAGAAATATCTTCGGCCACTTTATTGAGTGAGATTAGAAAATGCATGGCCATGCTCGAATATTATGATATGAGATATCATAGAGATTCGTTTATCATAATCTACTCAAGACATCAAGAAACACTAGGTGGACAACGCAAATGTGACTAACCCATGACTTGTGTTCATCTAAGATATAAAGGACAAGAGGATGAAATACATAAAGGAAGTTTATTCAGGAATTAGGAAAGTCAAACCATGACTTCATGCAACTTAGGTAGCAATGACTTATTGCTAGTTGTCACTCATTGATTGTAAAATTAGAACAGTTCTAATAATGCTGCTAACGTTGCATGAACCTACAAGGGTCACACCCTTCGAATGAAATGAACAAAAGTTGGAAACCATACTCCCTATTTTAGGGAGGTTCTCGAAAATCCACAATGGGATAGGGGAAATCGGCAACACCCTTAAATGGGAATAATATTGGATAAATATTGTATTTATCAAATATTATTTAGAGCATGGAAAATATTTAGAGACTAAAATATTACAGAATAAGATTCTATAAATTTAAATATATATTTGGAATTTATATAATGTATATTTAATTCCAAGTTTATGTAGAATTAGATTCTACATAATTAAAAATATATATTTAAATATATTTAAATCCAAGTAAAGATAGAATGAGATTCTATATAATAAAAATATATATTTGGATTAAATATAATTTATATTTAAATCCATGTTTTATGTAGAATAAGGTTCTACATAACTATATATATATATTTCATTTAATATTATTAAATATAATGTATATTTAATATAAAACAATTTCAAGTAGAATTAGATTCTATGAATTATGGTTGAACTTGGATTTAAGGTATTCAACTAGAATTAAATCTCTGAATACTATTTAAAGGGACAAGGGCTAGCAACCAAATCATTCCTATTCCTCCTCTTGAAGTTTTCGACAACACCCCTAGGGATTCCCCACTGGAATTCGACATATCCCAGAAAGCTCTCTAAGAAGTTGTTCAATATTTTTCTGGTGTTCTACTTGCCCCCTTGCGAATCCCTGAGGGTTCCCTTGCTCGATTGCAAGTCCCTGTTGAACTCCTGGTCGATTTCAGACTCCCTCAGGAATCCCTGGAGGGATTTCGACTTCTCCCTAGAAGGTGTTCAAACCTGTCGAAATTTATCCCTAAGTGTTAGGGAGGCGGAAACTTTGTTCGTTTTGTTCGGGTGGATTCCGTAGAGGTCGTTGCGAACCTGTGACGATTCCGGTTTTACTTGACGTGGTTATTCAGACATACCATCGATTTTCCAGTTTCCAGAGTTTTCAAAGGTAACTCTTCATGTTTTCACCCGGATTCGTTCATGTACATGGATCCTGGCTGGATTACGTCAGATTATTATTTTCCACTGCGCCACAGGGCGTGCCGACGTGACCCAACACGACCTACTTAATAGGTATCATACGCTACTCAAGCCTTGGCACACCGACCTCACAATCTTTTTCCAACATCACTACCACCTCGCCTCAACCCAGGCGATACGCTTTAAGCATGACCATTCATACACTGGCTACCACTAAACTGGAGTTCAAAACTCACTTCCAAGCGCTAGAACCCCTCAAACGAGTTATTAAACCCAGGTTCTGCTCAAATATCTCACCTGTGTTACCAACACGTCGAAAACAATGTAGCCAATAAATCAACAGCTATGGCTTAACATCATGCACCAATCCAAAAAAGTGCCAACACATCGATATCTCACATCCATTTCCAATCTAGTAGCACACATGCTCAACTAACAATATATACCTTAACTCAAGTACAACTTACGATTTCAATCCCAAACCAGAAATTCACATTTCTCGTCATCCAAGTATCTAACTGCAAATACTTCTCCTTTAAAACAGTTCAAAAGAACTCTCAGAACACAACATCGGGTTCTATGCCCACAACTACAATTGTCCACCAACTTTACACATCTATATTTAACCGAGATACAACTCATCTTTACACTATGGGCATCACTACACTCCATTTATTTTGTAATCTCATTAATACAGGTCATCCACTCCATGGGTACCTCCGGTGACAACCCTCGAGTTCAACTTCTACTCAAAATTACATAAGCGTTAACCGTAGCTCACAAACATCCACCAGCTAGTGCAGTCACATGCATTTCAGCATTAACAGCTTCACAAGCTCATAACATCGCATATATCACAGGCACCGTTGCATCCAATACTTGCCCAACCAACATTGGTTGTAACTAGATCGAGGCACATCGAGGCGTCTAGCCCCCATGAGACATTACACACTCCTCTATTTCTTACCCAACATCAACAGTAATCATGCCAGATTGCTACTCTTTCCCTGGTTTACTGTGCTATACATTTAGGCATGAAAATAAACTAACAAACAAAACAAAACACTCAGGCCAGCTCCAAGCAAGGATCCAAGACTTTGATTTCAATTAAAAAACATTACATTAGGTAATAAGGCAATGGGCACTCCAATTTCCCCCCGGCATAGCACAAAGCATACAACATGTATGTTACAACCATCATGCATTACAAGCATTAAAATCCAGCCCAATTCTATCATCATACAACGGCTCACATTCGTATCACAATCACCTTTTATTACATCTCCATATATTATATCCCATCACATACTTATCATTAACATGCTTAAAACATTCACTGGACAAAACAATCATCACCGACAACACACATTCACATCAAACCCACTTACCAACAACTTACCATCATCCCAACTTTTCGAAACCTGGCTCTGATAGCACCAAATGTAACCCCCTCGACTCGGCCTAGCCGATAGACCGAACCGAACGAATCACATGCAGAATATTGAAGTAAACCAGGAAGGTTTACCTCAATAAACCCCTTTTTTCTTTTTATATTGTCTAGATGAAACTTAGGTTCTTATGTCTATACATAAGCAGCAGATAAAACATCATCACACAAACGCTCAATGATTGAACTCAATTAGAGGTTTAAGGACCGTTTTCGTAAATTCGTCAAATCGCAAGGGTTATTACCAAATTCAGATTACCAACCCATAATTAAGTTCGTTACAAACTTCTATGTGAAATCTCAGCTCAAACGACCATTAGAACTCATTTACTTGCATACAAGATCACAGGGACCAAAATGTAAGAAAACAAGAACTCAGAATATTCCAAAAATGGTATTAACTACCAACCATTTCCAAACAGTGAGCCATGTATCAGAACGGTCGTTTCGAAACACAGTTGACCATTTCGATACGCGGGTTCGTTTTGAAACCCCTCAAAACTCGTTTTGGAATGAGGTTTCACCGAGGCAAAATGTTGGGAAATAGTCCTCACCGTTTTGAAACACTAATGCCATTTTAAGCCACCGTTTAGAAACATGAAGAGGCGTTTCGAAAAACATGGGCTTGCAATGTTCTCAATTGCTGATTTAACTCGATTTAAACCATCCGTAACCAACCTGACATATGCCCAAACATGTTGGCAACTCAAATATATATCAACAACAAGTTATACGATGCATGGGCATCATCAAATCATTGATATCAATAACAAAGACACTAAAGGCATGCTCCATAAGCGAAATAAGTACCAAAATGCCAAAATTCAAATCCAAACAATTACCAACACTTTAAGGCCATTAACATACCCTAATATGCATACCATGTAACGCCCCGGTTTTGGGCTCAGAAGTTTTGGGCGTTGACCGGTTCGGTCAAAGTGCTGATCGAATATATAAGAGTGAATTTAGGAAAGCCTAGTTCGGGTTGCATTAAAAATATGGAAAAATGTTCTAAAATCATCTTTTAATATAATTAAGTGAACTGTGAAATCAATTTTGGAAAATGAGGTTCGGAAGGTTGACATTTTGGCTAGTGACCAAAATGTAATTTTTGAAAGTTGCGGGACAGTTGTATAAAGGATTGAAACTTTGAATCTTTAAGGAGCTATTATTCCAAAAAGAGTTTCTCCAGATTTTTCTAAGATATTTTAAGGCTTTATTCTGATTTTAAAGATTATGAAATGTGGAGGGAAATCATTTTTACCATTTCTTAACTAACTTTCTATTTTCTCTCAATTTTCCTTTTCTCTCATTTTCTCTCAACCCAAACACATTTCTCCAGATTTTCTCTTCTGATTTTGTTGCCTAAATCTCTCATTTCAACTCTCTTGTGATTCCTAATCATCTCATCAACAAAACCTCTCAATTTGCAAGTTGTTTCATTAAGCATTTTGGCTCTAAAAAGGAGAAATTCAAGTTTGGAGGTAAGAACGTCCTTCTCCTCTAAACTATCAGTTCTTTACTGAAATTCCTAAGTTCTCAATCCTTGATTTGTGTTTTGTTAATGGCTTTTCAATTGAAATCTTGATTTTGGCTTAAAATGCAAGATTTGGTGATTTTGGTGAAATTTTCGTGTGATCTGTTTGGGCAGTGTTTTGAAGTGTCAAAATGATGTTAAATGAATGCTAAATTGATTAGAAGTTGAGGTTTAATCAATGCAATCTCGGATAGGTTGAATTTCCTAAGTTTGGCTTGAGTTTTTGGTTGTTTTTGGAGTGTTTTTGGTGATCTGTTATACCTGGAGGTATAAGGATGTGTTTGTGATCATTTTGGATGTTAATTGATGTTTAAAAATGGTTAGAAGTGATGGATCTTGGCTGGGTTAAGTTTTGGAAGTGTTTGGAGGTGATTTCGGTTGTGTTTGGTAGCCAAATTGTTGGATTTGGGATGAGCAGCGAGTTGAGTCTTGTTGCTGGTGTTTTTAATGCATAATGATGCATTAATCCTCTGTTGTTGTGTGCTTGAAACAGGGGAGTTTGATCCGTGAGCTTTGAAGGTGTTGCGGAAGGTTTTCGGATGCTTGGAAGGCTTGTTGGCTAGCCTTGTTTTGTGTATCGGTGAGTGAAGTTGGGTTTTCAGCTTTTAAACCAATGTTTGAAGGTTTTGGGAGCTTAGTTTAAGTCTAAACAACTTTGCTAAGCTCAAGAGTAAGTGATTGGATTTTCGCTCTTGAATTTTGATGTGTTTTGGTTTTAAAAGCAATTGTGGTTGATGATTGAGATGCATGTGTTTTGCATGGTGTAAATCTGTTTTGAAAGCATATTTTAAGCATGGTTTAATGCTGGTTTTGAAAGCCATATATGAAGGCTGCTCAAGGTAATAGATCCTTGGTTTTGTATATGGTAATTGTGATTTTGATGCATAGTGTTGCATGTTGATCAATGGCTTTGTATGATGCTTTAAAACAGTGAATTGATGATGTAAATGTTACTTTTTGCATATTGGTTATGCATGTGAATCATTGGACTAATGAGGTAATGGTTTTGCATATTGGTTATGCATGTGAATCATTGGACTAATGAGGTAATGGTTTTGCATATTGGTTATGCATGTGAATCATTGGACTATTTTGGTGATGGTTTTTGCATTGTGATTATGCATATGAATCAGTGGAATAACATGGTAAGATGGTTATATTGGCAAGTGATGAAAGTGGTTCTTGGTTCGTTGATAGGATATAGTTAGCCGGCTATAGGATTGGGTGCATCGTGAATTAAGTCGCCTTGGAGGTGGAGTGGTCAAGAGTGGACCGGTAAACTCCCTTCAAGTATCCTAACGAGATGGTTAAGGTCATAATGGAGGTGTTCCCCTTTCGAGGACCTTGGTTGAGCAAAGGTTATATGGTGTTTAAAAGTCCATATAGGAGAACCTTGTGCTTGTTGAGATCACAATGGCGGTGTTAAGTCCATGTGTGGATCTTGTGTGGGGTGTCCCGGATCTCGTTAGTGATGTTATACAACTACCAATCGGTTATGCAAAGGTTGTATGGTGTTTCAAAGTCCATACAAGGGAACCTTGTGTATGTTGAGGTTGTATGGTGTTTAAAAGTCCATGCATGGGAACCTCGGGAAAAGCTAAGGTTGTATGGTGTTTAAAAGTCCATACATGGGAACCTTAGGCTTGTAAGGTCAAATGGTGTTTAAAAGTCCATTTGGGAGGCCTTGGATTGGTAGGGTGTATGGAGCGTAGGGATAACGCTCGGAATCCGCGTATCCGATTGGGTTGTTGAGTTGAAAAGTGGATGTGGTTGATCACTTGGAAGCCAATGTAATGTTCTTGATCATGAAGAAGCATGAGATGCTTGAAATGGTGCATGATTGCATGTGAAGCAAGAGATGCTTGTAAAGATGCATGGTTGCATGAAAAGTGTATGATACTAGTGAATGCATGTTTACTTGTTAAGTTGAACAAGTGTTGATTATCATTTGGTAAATGATGCATGTGTGCATGAAATCTCTTTAATGCATTGGAGTCTTGTTAGGACTTGTTTTAAAAGGCATGTGATGATGATGATGTGATTCATAAGTTGTCTTTGTTTCATGCATGAATTGGATTGCTTGGATAATGGTTTAAAAGGGGTTTCTTGCTTGAAATGATGTTCAAGTTTATGAATGGGTAATATGAAATGGAAGAGCTTTCCAAGGTTTTAATTTAGCTTTGCATATGGTATATATGCATGGAATGGTTAAATGAATGTTTTTGCAAGTTGTACATTGAAATGGTTTTCTTAGTTGCTGAGCTAAGGGTTGGATTTCATGTATGTGCAATGCATGGTTTAAGCATGTTGTTGAAAAGGGTTTTCAAACATGGTTTTGGTAACAAATCGGGTTGTTTTTGAAGTGTCTTGTAACCTGCTGCATTGATGGTGTTTTGGTTTTGAGCTTTCCTCACTAAGCATTATGTGCTTACGCTCCTTTTTGTCCATCAATGCAGATTCTTGAAGTTTGGACAGCAAGGAGCAGGAGATTCAAGGTGGACTCCAATTGAGATGTATGTCTCGGTGAATAGCTATAGTTAATAAAGGCAATGGGGGTAGAATCTTTCGAATTGATGTTTTTGTGTTCGTATATGTTCGGACAAGGTTGTTTTAATGTTGTTGATGTTGCTGAATCATGATTTGGCTTTAATGAGATTGGTTTGGAAAGTTTGTGCTTAAATGGTTGCTTGTGTAGGAAGCATGCCTATAGAATTGGGGCTTTTTGCATATGAAGTTAATTTGTTGATTTGATGATGCTTACAAGTTGTATATATGTTGAATTGCATGCTGGTAAAGTTTGGTGGCAATTGGAGCATGTTTGAATGATTAATTGCATGTTTTGGAATGCCTTTTTGCTGCAATCTGTGCAGGCGTTTCAGAACAGTGTGCACCGTTTCGGAACGGGTGCCTTGAATGAACTCAGGCGTCCGAAACGGTATGCACCGTTTCGAAACGGTTTGGTCTCTGCCAGACCCCCGTTGCGGTACGCGTTGCGAAACGGCCCCGTGTTTCGGAACGGGCTTTGCCTGTTTCTGAACGGGTGACCGTTGGGGGCTGACATGAGCGGTTAAATGTTTCAAAATGTTTGCATTTTGGTCCTGAAACTTGTTTGTGCAATTGTATGAGTTTGGGATGTCCGTTTGAGCTGAAATTTGGCAGGGAAGCATGAAACCCGATTAATTTTAAGTTGGTAACTTAAAATTTGGTTAAGTCCTTAAAATTTTCAGAATTTACAATTTGGTCCCTAAAGTTGTAAATTGTTCAATTGGGTCCCTGTTTGATCTCTGATGTTTGTGATCTTTGAGTATGCTGTTTGCATGATCACATCTAAGGTTAATATGCATCTAGACAAGATTTAAAAAAAGGGCCGTTAATCAAGGTTGACTTTCGGGTTGACTTTAGTTTTCCCCGTGTGACTTTCTTAATTCGGGTCAACCGTCTGGGCCGGGTTAAGGGGGTTACATTTGGTGGTATCAGAGCTGAGTTGCGAATGCTTGGGGAAAACGGTAAGTTGTTGTGATGTGTGTTTGTTGTTTACCTTGATGTGTGGTTGAAGGTTGGTTGAAACACGTGTTTCTGAGTATGTTGCTGATGTTTCTGAGTAAATTGTTGATGTATCTGAGCATGTTGCTGATGTTTCAAGCATGCTTTATGGTTATGAGTCTTGGTTGAGTTTATGTGAAAATGTGCTGATGCTGTGAGCTGATGTTATGCATGATGGAAGTGTAATGAGTATGTTATGTTGATAATAATGCTGATGCAAATGGATGCTGTTTGATGTAAGCATGATCAAAGTATGTTGTTTGATATGTTTGATGTTGTGATATCCATGTTGTGTTGACTGTTATGTCATGTAAAGGGGAGGATTCGGGATACCCATTGCCTTATTAATATAGCTATTGTGTTATTTGGAGTTGGAGTTTGAATCCTTGCTTAATGTTGGTCTAACTGGTTTGTTTGTTTGTTGTGATTGTTTGTTGATGTTAGTAGTATGGCAAAGTCGATGGAAGAATGGCAGTTGGGTGAGATGGTTGCTGCCTTGGGGCAGGTTGTTAGGGCATGGAATTCACCTTTCTGTAGAGGACTTTTGTCTCAGTCTTCTGTGCCTGGGGTTGAGGAGTTAAGGCAGAAAGAAGAAGCTGGTTTTGTGATGAAGAGTTCGTCATCTGTTGTTCAGGAGGTGTTGGGAACATCTCAGGCTGTGGTAAAGGTAAAGTCAGTGGATGTGCTGGCTGTGGAATGTGTGGGTTTGCCGAAGCAGCGTTTGCTTGATTTGGGTGCCGTGGAGTATCATGGTTCGACACCTGAGGCATTTGAGGCCTGGTTGGCCAGTGTGGTTCTGATCTTGGATCAGGAAGGCTGTGATTATGCTTGTAGACTGGGGAGTGTTGTTTCTCTGATGTTGGAGGATGCGTGTGTCTGGTGGACATCTGTGGCGGTGGCGTCACATATTCCTGATATTGATTGGGATTTCTTTGTATCTGCTTTTTGTGAAAGGTATCTTGGAAGGGAATTTCCAAGGGTTAAGCAAGGTGAAGGTAGTGCTGTTGTGGAGCAAGTGTTGCTTGAGCAAGGAGTAGAAGCTCAGCCACCGGTGTGTGACCGTTGTGAAAGGCGCCATGTTGGAGGTTGTTGGGGCGCGGGTGTTTGCTAGAATTGTGGTTCCAAAATGCATGTTAAGCGTGATTGTCCTCATGGAGTGAAGTCAGCTTTGGTGTTAGCCAAAGGGTCTCTGAAAGGTCGTGGGCACAGCCGAGGCAAGGTTCAGAGGTGGCCGAAAGAGCAGAAGGTTGTGAAGAGTTTGGGAAAAGAGAATTGCTGGAAATGTGGTTCTGCTGGTCACATGAGGCGTGATTGTTTGATGTTGCCTCGGAACAGCCAAGGTTCCTTACCGCAAGGAGTTGGTGGTGACCCTGGTGTGTTAGCTGGTGCTGCAGTTGTGCCGCAGGAGGATGATGGTTCTGCGAGGAAGAGAGCTCGTCTGATGAAGCTTCAGGGAGGTGTTGTGTTTTCAGGTAACCTTGTTAAGTAATCTTTGCTCTAGTTACCTTAGTTTAGTTTTTGTTGGTTTTCCTTGCTTGGTAAGTTTAGTCTTGTTGCTAGCATGTTTGGGGTGATGGTAGTTGTTTGAAAACATCTTTAGTGTGAAGAAGGCTTAGTGAGTATCTTGTGGTTAATGGTTGTTGGTATGATGGAGTTAGATAAGCTAGAAGTGTGGTGGGAGGTTGTTCTTAGACGGATTTTTGAGGATGTTATTGTAGGGTGTGAACTGGCATTCATGCACAGTTAAAATCATTGTTATATGCTATATTATATATGTTGGTCCATGCATACATGTTGCATGACATTAGAGGTTTTGCATACATGTACATCAGGCATTGATAGGGCATGTAGGTGATCATGCATACGATGTTCACACTCGTTAATAATTAATCGAATCTGTTAGTGTGGTGGTTGGTTTGGATGATGGGTTTTTAGAGGTTGTTTTGATGCTGAGTGAGAGTTAGAAGTAATATTAAGCTAGTTGCTAGCAATGTTGAGAGTGGTATAGCCTGTGGTAGAAGGACAAGTGTTTGTTGCTTAAAAAGAGTTTAGTGGTTTGGTGGTGAAGGGTACCGGTTGAGGTTAGTATCGGTTATGTGGGTTGTATAGCTAAAAGGAAGTGGTAGTTCCTTGGTGCTAGTGATGTTGCAGTTTTGTGGTTGTGTTTCGAAGTGCTGAGGTAGCTTAGCTTTTAAGCTGTTGTGGAAGGGTTGTGTTTGTAAGTGCTGGTTTTTAGTAACCTTTGAGGAGTTCAGAAGCTGCTATGTGTGTTTGGATAAGCAATGTTCTGGTAATGCAAGTGTTATGGTTGAAGTTTGAAGTGAAAGGGCTATGAAAGATCGAAGGCTTTTGTTGGTTGTTTGGGTTCTTGTGAGAAGTGGTTGGCTGGTTGTGAGTATGTGAATTTCTTGTAGTCAGCTGGTGGTGTATGAAACGGCTGGCGGAGTTGAGTTGGGGTTGTGATGTAATTCTTGGAGTTTGGGTGAGTAGTCCTGGTGAGTTGTTATGGTGATGTTAGCGGCAGATGTAAAAGATTATCAGCATTCGTTGAGGAGTTTGGGTAAGCAGTTGATGCTTAAAGATTTTTGCTTGTTGGGAAAATCCTTGGAAAGGGTTTGGGAGTTTGCAAGAGTTTTAGAAGCAGAAAGGTTTGCATAGTGGCTGTTTTGGATTGGTTGTTGTTTCTGTGTAAACAAGTCTTGGAAGTGGTGTGTTACAGTGTGATGTGCTGTGAAAGTTGAGGTTCTTCAGGTTGAGGTTGGGGCTGTGTACGGTCCGGTTATGTGAAAGGTTAAGTTGTGGCTATCTTTGAGTGTTCTGGATTTTGTGAAAATTGTGTGGAGGTGCTAAGTTTGGTGGAGGTTTTGTGTGGATAGAAGTCAGTGTTGGTTGAGGCTTTTGTGTTGCTTTGAGAAGGTTGTGATTCTCTTTTCGCCGGTTGAAATTTCGAGGACAAAATTTCCTAAGGGGGTGAGAGTTGTAACGCCCCGGTTTTGGGCTCAGAAGTTTTGGGCGTTGACCGGTTCGGTCAAAGTGCTGATCGAATATATAAGAGTGAATTTAGGAAAGCCTAGTTCGGGTTGCATTAAAAATATGGAAAAATGTTCTAAAATCATCTTTTAATATAATTAAGTGAACTGTGAAATCAATTTTGGAAAATGAGGTTCGGAAGGTTGACATTTTGGCTAGTGACCAAAATGTAATTTTTGAAAGTTGCGGGACAGTTGTATAAAGGATTGAAACTTTGAATCTTTAAGGAGCTATTATTCCAAAAAGAGTTTCTCCAGATTTTTCTAAGATATTTTAAGGCTTTATTCTGATTTTAAAGATTATGAAATGTGGAGGGAAATCATTTTTACCATTTCTTAACTAACTTTCTATTTTCTCTCAATTTTCCTTTTCTCTCATTTTCTCTCAACCCAAACACATTTCTCCAGATTTTCTCTTCTGATTTTGTTGCCTAAATCTCTCATTTCAACTCTCTTGTGATTCCTAATCATCTCATCAACAAAACCTCTCAATTTGCAAGTTGTTTCATTAAGCATTTTGGCTCTAAAAAGGAGAAATTCAAGTTTGGAGGTAAGAACGTCCTTCTCCTCTAAACTATCAGTTCTTTACTGAAATTCCTAAGTTCTCAATCCTTGATTTGTGTTTTGTTAATGGCTTTTCAATTGAAATCTTGATTTTGGCTTAAAATGCAAGATTTGGTGATTTTGGTGAAATTTTCGTGTGATCTGTTTGGGCAGTGTTTTGAAGTGTCAAAATGATGTTAAATGAATGCTAAATTGATTAGAAGTTGAGGTTTAATCAATGCAATCCCGGATAGGTTGAATTTCCTAAGTTTGGCTTGAGTTTTTTGTTGTTTTTGGAGTGTTTTTGGTGATCTGTATACCTGGAGGTATAAGGATGTGTTTGTGATCATTTTGGATGTTAATTGATGTTTAAAAATGGTTAGAAGTGATGGATCTTGGCTGGGTTAAGTTTTGGAAGTGTTTGGAGGTGATTTCGGTTGTGTTTGGTAGCCAAATTGTTGGATTTGGGATGAGCAGCGAGTTGAGTCTTGTTGCTGGTGTTTTTAATGCATAATGATGCATTAATCCTCTGTTGTTGTGTGCTTGAAACAGGGGAGTTTGATCCGTGAGCTTTGAAGGTGTTGCGGAAGGTTTTCGGATGCTTGGAAGGCTTGTTGGCTAGCCTTGTTTTGTGTATCGGTGAGTGAAGTTGGGTTTTCAGCTTTTAAACCAAGGTTTGAAGGTTTTGGGAGCTTAGTTTAAGTCTAAACAACTTTGCTAAGCTCAAGAGTAAGTGATTGGATTTTCGCTCTTGAATTGTGATGTGTTTTGGTTTTAAAAGCAATTGTGGTTCATGATTGAGATGCATGTGTTTTGCATGGTGTAAATCTGTTTTGAAAGCATATTTTAAGCATGGTTTAATGCTGGTTTTGAAAGCCATATGTGAAGGATGCTCAAGGTAAGAGATCCTTGGTTTTGTATATGGTAATTGTGATTTTGATGCATAGTGTTGCATGTTGATCAATGGCTTTGTATGATGCTTTAAAACAGTGAATTGATGATGTAAATGTTACATTTTGCATATTGGTTATGCATGTGAATCATTGGACTAATGAGGTAATGGTTTTGCATATTGGTTATGCATGTGAATCATTGGACTAATGAGGTAATGGTTTTGCATATTGGTTATGCATGTGAATCATTGGACTATTGTGGTGATGGTTTTTGCATTGTGATTATGCATATGAATCAGTGGAATAACATGGTAAGATGGTTATATTGGCAAATGATGAAAGTGGTTCTTGGTTCGTTGATCGGATATAGTTAGCCGGCTATAGGATTGGGTGCACCGTGAATTAAGTCGCCTTGGAGGTGGAGTGGTCAAGAGTGGACCGGTAAACTCCCTTCAAGTATCCTAACGAGATGGTTAAGGTCATAATGGAGGTGTTGCCCATTCGAGGACCTTGGTTGAGCAAAGGTTATATGGTGTTTAAAAGTCCATATAGGAGAACCTTGTGCTTGTTGAGATCACAATGGCGGTGTTAAGTCCATGTGTGGATCTTGTGTGGGGTGTCCCGGATCGCGTTAGTGATGTTATACAACTACCAATCGGTTATGCAAAGGTTGTATGGTGTTTCAAAGTCCATACAAGGGAACCTTGTGTATGTTGAGGTTGTATGGTGTTTAAAAGTCCATGCATGGGAACCTCGGGAAAAGCTAAGGTTGTATGGTGTTTAAAAGTCCATACATGGGAACCTTAGGCTTGTAAGGTCAAATGGTGTTTAAAAGTCCATTTGGGAGGCCTTGGATTGGTAGGGTGTATGGAGCGTAGGGACAACGCTCGGAATCCGCGTATCCGATTGGGTTGTTGAGTTGAAAAGTGGATGTGGTTGATCACTTGGAAGCCAATGTAATGTTCTTGATCATGAAGAAGCATGAGATGCTTGAAATGGTGCATGATTGCATGTGAAGCAAGAGATGCTTGTAAAGATGCATGGTTGCATGAAAATGTATGATGCTAGTGAATGCATGTTTACTTGTTAAGTTGAACAAGTGTTGATTATCATTTAGTAAATGATGCATGTGTGCATGAAATCTCTTTAATGCATTGGAGTCTTGTTAGGACTTGTTTTAAAAGGCATGTGATGATGATGATGTGATTCATAAGTTGTCTTTGTTTAATGCATGAATTGGATTGCTTGGATAATGGTTTAAAAGGGGTTTCTTGCTTGAAATGATGTTCAAGTTTATGAATGGGTAATATGAAATGGAAGAGCTTTCCAAGGTTTTAATTTAGCTTTGCATATGGTATATATGCATGGAATGGTTAAATGAATGTTTTTGCAAGTTGTACATTGAAATGGTTTTCTTAGTTGCTGAGCTAAGGGTTGGATTTCATGTATGTGCAATGCATGGTTTAAGCATGTTGTTGAAAAGGGTTTTCAAACATGGTTTTGGTAACAAATCGGGTTGTTTTTGAAGTGTCTTGTAACCCGCTGCATTGATGGTGTTTTGGTTTTGAGCATTCCTCACTAAGCATTATGTGCTTACGCTCCTTTTTGTCCATCAATGCAGATTCTTGAAGTTTGGACAGCATGGAGCAAGAGATTCAAGGTGGACTCCAATTGAGATGTATGTCTCGGTGAATAGCTATAGTTAATAAAGGCAATGGGGGTAGAATCTTTCGGATTGATGTTTTTGTGTTCGTATATGTTCGGACAAGGTTGTTTTAATGTTGTTGATGTTGCTGAATCATGATTTGGCTTTAATGAGATTGGTTTGGAAAGTTTGTGCTTAAATGGTTGCTTGTGTAGGAAGCATGCCTATAGAATTGGGGCTTTTTGCATATGAAGTTAATTTGATGATGCTTACAAGTTGTATATATGTTGAATTGCATGCTGGTAAAGTTTGGTGGCAATTGGAGCATGTTTGAATGATTAATTGCATGTTTTGGAATGCCTTTTTGCTGCAATCTGTGCAGGCGTTTCGGAACAGTGTGCACCGTTTCGGAACGGGTGCCTTGAATGAACCCAGGCGTCCGAAACGGTATGCACCGTTTCGAAACGGTTTGGTCTCTGCCAGACCCCCGTTGCGGTACGCGTTGCGGAACGGCCTCGTGTTTCGATACGGGCTTTGCCTGTTTCGGAACGGGTGACCGTTGGGGGCTGACATGGGCGGTTAAATGTTTCAAAATGTTTGCATTTTGGTCCTGAAACTTGTTTGTGCAATTGTATGAGTTTGGGATGTCCGTTTGAGCTGAAATTTGCCAGGGAAGCATGAAACCCGATTAATTTTAAGTTCGTAACTTAAAATTTGGTTAAGTCCTTAAAGTTTTCAGAATTTACAATTTGGTCCCTAAAGTTGTAAATTGTTCAATTGGGTCCCTGTTTGATCTCTGATGTTTGTGATCTTTGAGTATGCTGTTTGCATGATCACATCTAAGGTTAATGTGCATCTAGACAAGATTAAAAAAAAGGGTCGTTAATCAAGGTTGACTTTCGGGTTGACTTTGGTTTTCCCCGTGTGACTTTCTTAATTCGGGTCAACCGTCTGGGCCGGGTTAAGGGGGTTACATACCAAGCTTGCATCAAATCAGAGAGATACCAAACAATCAACATTCATAGCACATGACGCCCCCATTGCCTTTATTACTCTAGTACAAAACCAAAACTTACCTTCAATAAAAGTCTCCCTCCGATCCCTTGCAAGTGCCGCCTCCCAAGCTTAAATTGACTGCATTGATGGACAAAGAGAGCGTAAGCACAACATGCTTAGTGAGGAAAGCTCAAAACTAAAAGAACACCATCAATGCACAAAAATATTTTTCCCTCTTTTCAAAACCATCATGCCTCCTTTGGAAAACCATGCACTTTACCATTAGAATCGGCATGCCAATCACCATGCAACATGAATTACATAATTTCCAGCAATTAAACCATTACTGCACAACCATCAAGCCTTCCCAAGAATAAACACCATTATGCTAAGCTTATGGTAAAACATGCATTTTTCACAATATGCATCAACAACATTTCCATAGCATTATAATCCATTATATTGTCCTTCAAGTGGTTAACAACAATCTCATTTTTCAAAAATACAACTGATACACGGATTACCAAGGGTTGTCCCAAACCCTTCATACACCCTACCAGCATCTTAAGGCTCACACACGTAAGAAACCCTCCACCGTTGTGACACCCGTGGTTGAGTATTCGGTACAATCACAACCCCTCAACACCACTCATCGGTAGTTGTATAACCCACTAATAAGAGACGGGACACACACAAGGTTCGCACCTGGGAGCTACCCTCAACCATTGCAACCTTAAACAATCCTCAATTGTTAGGGTACTTGGATGGAAGTTTCAGTACAATCACAACCCCTCAACATCCAAGGCGACTTGTTTTAGTGCACTCAATCCTATAGCTGGCTAACTATATCCGATTACATTTACAAAACACTTTATTCAACATCACTTTCCAATATAATCCAAAATTCATACAAACCTCACTGTTTTTACAAAGCATTCATGGTGGCCATAAACTCAAGCATTAAACCATGCTTCAAACACTTGCGTCAACACATACATACAAGGATCACTTACCTAGTGCATCATTAACCACATGGCATCATCAAATACATTTTATATACTCAAACATGCTTTAAAACAGTAGGTAATCGCATTTAAAATAAAGTGCAACAAAAGGATCGAACTAGCACAATCCGGGAGAGAAATTCACGTTACTTACTTCCGAACTTAATAAAGCGTTTCAAGCTCTTACTAAGTTCCCAAAACCTTTTCTAAAGTGTTTCCATGCTGGAAAACTAAGTTCCACTCACCAACTTGCGAAACCACACTCGCCGACGCAACTATCGATCATCCGAAGCCTCCAAAATCACTCTGTTTGACTCCATATTACTACCCCTATTTTCAACACATTAAAACAGAGGTTCAATGCATTAAAATGCATCCAAAACACCAGCATTCAAAAGGAAACCCGCCCTACTCTAAAGCACTAAATTTCCCAATCAATACAACTGAAAACTCAATCGATTGATCTTAAACCTCAGCCCAGCCATTACCCAACACATCCAACACATTTTAGGCATGAATCAACATCTCAAAACAACCTAAAACCATCATTATTCCTCCAGAAACTCGGATTCACCTAAACACCCCCAAAACTCAACCAAACACACTTCAAAAACCAAGGATCTCAAGGATTTCGGGATCTCTATGATTAAGACTCCACTTCAACACTAAAAACCTTTCAAAACACCTTTAGAAATCATCTCAAATCAGCACAACCATTATAATTCCAAAAATCACTTTAAAACATCTTTTTCATCAAGATTTCAACATTTAATCCAACTAACTCCAAAACCTCAATTAAAAACATTAATAAAGAGTCAAATATCTTTGGAACTTCATTAAAGAACCTATATTAGAGGATTAGCACGAAATTTACCTCCAATCCTTGCTTCTCCTCTAACTTGACAAGTTTAGCTTGAAAGAACTTGAAGGAAAATGAGGGAAATCACCAGAGAAAAGGTGGAAATCAAAAGAGAATTTGAGAGTAAATAAATTTTGGAAATTTGAGAGAAAATGGTGAATATATGGCTGAGTGAAGAAGAGGATATGAAAAGATCGTCAAAAACTTCTTAACTAATTAACTACCTTTCTTATTTAATTAATTAAAAGCCTTTTTAATTATTTAATAAACCATTTAAAACACATGCCAAATTAGGGAAAAGGCTTAATTGCCAAGTAGCTCCCTAAAGATTCTAAGATTTTGACTTTTCTTGAAAAACACAATTTTCCCAAATTTTAAATCTTTACATTTTGGTATCTTCCCAAAATATACACTCTCGAAAACCCGTTTTGTCAAATTGACTTAACCAACCCCTCAAATATAATTTTGGAGAATTTTATGAATTTTTTATCATATTTTTATCCCATCTCGAACCTTGATTTCCCTAAACCACCTTTTAAGGGTTTGAACAACCAACACCGATTCCACCGGCCCAACCCGACATGCCAAAACACCTAAGCCCAAAACCAGGGCGTTACAAAATCCACCAAAACGCCCATCTAAAACAACCAAAAACATTATTGATTACTCTACAAACTCAACCCAGCAAAAACCTAACACTTCCAACCACTTACTAACATTGATTAACATCCAAAATTAATCTATTAACAACCTTATAGCTCCAGCATCCTCAAAATCACATTAACACCACGAAAACTCAATTCTAACAACCTAAACAACTAGAGATCCAAAAAGTTTTGGGATTATCATGATCAAACCTCAATCTCAACATTATTAATCATCCAAAACATGATTAAAATCAAGCATAACTCAGCCAAAACATATCCAACGTGAAAACTACACAAAATCATCATTTTAAGCTTTATTTAGCCATTTTCTTCAAATCAATTACAAAACCTTATTAAGAAACACAATCAAAGAGCCAAACACTTGAGAATTTCATTAAAGAACCTTGATTAGAGGAGAAGCACGAAATTTATCTCTAATCCCTTGCTATTCCTTCAATTGACAAGATTTGATGAAAAAAAATCTTCAAGAATACTTTGAGATAAGTTGAGAAAAATCCTTAGAAAACATTTGGAAATCAAAGTGAATTGGAAAAGAAATATCTACGGAAGTTTTGAAAGACAATGGATGTTTGGCTGATAAGAAAAGAGAGAGAATGGAAGTTACGTCAAAAATGAATTTGTAAAAGTTAAATCACTTTTTAATCAAAACTCCTTTAATCTTTTTAGTAAAACCACAATTAAAACATGTCAATTAAAGGGATAGCCGATTATATTCAATATTTCTCCCTAATGATTCTAAGCTTTAGCTCCATTCCGAGATAGTCCTTTAAAAATAGTTTTCCATTTTTACATTTTAGTCACCAAACCAAAATTTCTACTTCGCACATGTCATTTTTCAAAATTGACTTTACCACATCCTTATATATATTTTAAAACGATTTAGAAAAATTTCCCATATTTTTATCTTTTCCCAAACCATGTTTTCCCTTAACCAACCCGCACTAACTCGAATATCTATTCTAGGTTCTACACACTCCGAACCTAACCTACAAACTCCTAGGCCCAAAACCGCAGCGTTACACCTCTCCCCCACTTAGGAAATTTCATCCGTGAAATTTTACCTGAAGGAAAAACGTGCGGAAACCTCTTTAATCTGTATGCCTTACTTTACCATGTGGCCTTCTCAACTCCTCGATGTCGCCACAACAGCTTCACAAGTTCTATCGTCTTACCACGAAGAACTTTGCTACTAGAATGAAGAATCTCAACAAGTTCCTCATCATAAGACAAGTCTAGTGGTAACTCAATTTTTTCAACTGGCATAACATGTGATGGATCTGACCTATACCTCCATAACATCGAAACATGAAACACATCATGAATTTTATCCACATCCGATACGCAACAGGACGAACATGTTCCATAACTTTTTATGGTCCAATAAACCTTGGATTAAGCTTAACCTTACGTCCAAACCTTATCACCTTCTTCCAAGGTGATACTTTCAAAAACACGCGATCACCAACCACAAACTCATTTTCCCTACGCTTCAAATCCGCGTAAGACTTTTGAGGATCCAAAGCCACCTTTAACCAATCACAAACAAGCTTTACATTCTCCGTCGTTCCTTTAAGATAATCCGGCAAGGAAACTAACTTTTGTCGCGCTTCCGCCCAAAAAATAGGCGTCCTACACTTTCTACCATACAAGGCTTCATACAGAGCCAATTGTATACTTGCTTGATAGCTATTATTATAAGCAAACTCCACCAAAGGCAACTGTTTCTCCCAATAACCTTGGAAATCTATAAAACAACACCGTAACATATCCTCAAGCACTTGGATTACCCGCTCATACTGTCCAACTGTCATTGGATGATATGAGGTACTGAAATTAAGCCGTGTACACAAAGCTCTATGCAAACACTCCCAAAACCTTGTTGTAAACCTTTGATCTCTATCCGAAACTATAGATTTAAGTACACCATGCAACCTCACAATTTCTGCAATGTACAACTCTGCCAACTTATCCAAAGTATACGTAGTATGCACAACTATGAAATGTGCACAAATAGAGTTCTTCTTTGACAAGGTCAAAGTCAAATCGGACATGAAATCCATCGTAATTCTTTCCCATTTCCATTCTGGTATTATCAAAGGTTGCCGCAGTCCGGAAGGAAACTGATGCTCAGCTTTCATGCGCCGACAAACCATACACTTCCTCACAAACTCGACAACATCCTTCTTCAACCCAACCCAATGGTACTCATCCTTCAATCCAGGATATATCTTAGTACTACCATGATGCATAGCAAAAGGGCTACTATGTGCCTTAGTCAAAATAGTGCGCTTCAACCCAACATCATTCAGCACAACTATTCGACTCTTAAAACACAAGACACCATCATCATTAAAGCAAAAGTTTGCTGCATTACCATCCACTATATCTTGAACATACGGTACCAATGAATAATCAAGCAACTGCTTCTTCTTAATCAACTAAACCAAGGAAAGGTTTCACTTGCAACTCAACTATCAATCCATCATCACACGACACACTCAGTCGCGCAATCATGTCTCTCAATTCCACGGCTACCTTCCTACTCAAAGCATCAGCCACAACATTGGCCTTACTAGGGTGATACTCTATGAATAAACATGTAACCCCCTCGACTCGGCCTGACCAATAGACCAAACCGAACGGATCACACAGGGAATATTGAAGTAAACCATGAAGGTTTACCTCAATAAATGACTTTAATTTTTCTATTTTTTTCTAGATGCATCGTAGGTTCCTATGTGTGTACACAAGCAGAGGATAAGACAACATTATAAACGCTCATCGATCGTAATTAATTTAAGGCTTAAGGACCATTTTGTAAACTTGTCAAATTGTAAGGGTTATTACCAAATTCGAATTTCCAACCCTTAATTAAATTCATTACAAACTTCTCTGTGAAATCTCAGCTCAAAACGACCATAAGAACTCATTTAATTGCATACATGATCAATAAGGACAAAAATGTAGGAAAACAGAAACTCGGAATATTCCAAGAACTGGATTAACTACCAAACGTTTCTGAACAGTGAGCCCTGTATCAGAACAGATGTTTCGACACATTGATGACCGTTTCGGAACATGGGTTCATTTCGAAACCATCTAAGACCCGTTTTGGAACAAGGATTCATAGAGGAAAAATGTTTCGAAACAGGCTTCACCGTTTTGAAACCCCAAGGCTATTTCAAGCCATCGTTTCGAAACAGGGAAGGGTGTTTCAAAACACCTGAGCTTGAAATGTTTTAAAAAGCTAATTTAACTCGATTTAATTCATCTGAAACCATCCCAACATCTGCTCAAACTTGTTTCAACTCAAGTATACGTCCACAACCAAGAGTACGTGGCATAGGCATCATCCTAGCATCGTTAACAATAACTATGAGACTAAAGGCGATTCCTAGAAGAAATATGCACAAAAAGATCAAATTGCAATTCCAAGAATAGTCTAAAACTTAAAGGCCAATTACACAACCGAAAATGTATAATAAACTTGCACCAAAAACATGAAATACCACACCAACAACATGCATAGCATTGAACACCCCCACTGCCTTTATTACTCTAGTCCATAACAAACTTACCTTCAATCAATGTCTTTCACCGATCCCTTGCAAGGGTCGCCTCCAAAGCTTTAATTGACTGAATTGATGGACAAAGAGAGCGTAAGAACTACATGCTTAGTGAGGATTGCTCAAAACCAAAAACACCATCAATGCAACAAAACCGTTTTCACTCCTATGAAGACCATCATGCCTTCTTTGATAAAACCATGCACCTTAACATTAAAATCAGCATGTTAAACATCATGCTACATAAAACACGTACTTCCCTCAATTAAATCATTGCTACACAACCTTTAAGCCTTCCGAGCGTAAATACCATTATGCTAAGCATAAGGTAAAACATGCATTTTCATAACATGCATCATCAACATTTTCCATAACATCTCATTCTATTATATTGGCTCACAAGTGATAAACAACATTCTAAAAAACACATCGGATACACGGATTACCAAGGGTTGTCCAAAACCCTTCATACACTCTACCGACATCTCAAGGCTCACATGCGAGAACATCCCTACATCGTTGTGACACCCATGGTGGAGTACTCGGTACAATTACAACCCCTCAACACCACTCATTGGTAGATGTATAGCCCACTAACGAGAGATGAGACTCACACAAGGTTCGCACCCAAGAGCTACCCTCAACCGTTCCAACCTTAAACAATTCCTAATCGTTAGGGTACATGGATGGAGTTTTCGGTACAATCACAACCCCTCAACATCCAAGACGAATGGTTTATAGTACACTCAATCTTATAACCGACTAACTATATCCGATTTCATTTACAAAACACTTTATACAACATCACTTGCCAATATAATCCACATTCCATGCACACCTTACTATTTTTACCAATAATTTATAAAATGCCATATCACAAGCATTAGACCATGCTTCAAACCTCATGCATCAATACATGCATACAAGGATCACTTACCTAGTGCATCCTTAAATCATATGCCACCATCAACAACGTTTCATATACTCAAAACATACTTTAAAATAGTAGGTAAATGCAATTAAAACAAGTGCATTCGAAGTCTCACAATAGAACAATCCGAGAGAAAAATTCACTTTACTTACTTCCGAACTTAGTAATGTGTTTCAAGCTATTACTAAGTTCCAAAAACCCTTTCTAAAACATTTCCATACTGTAAAACCAAGTTCCACTCACCGACTTGGAAAACCACACTCACCGACGTACAAATCACACGAATGAAGCCACTAAAATCACTTGGTTTGATTCCGGAACGCTATCCCCTATTTTCAACACATTAAAACAGAGGTTCAATGCATTAAAATGCATTCAAAACACCATTACTCAAAAGGAAACCCGCAACCCTACTCTAAAGCATCAATTTACCCAATCAATACAACCGAAAACTCAATCGATTAATCTCTAAACTTAGGCATGCCATCTACCAACACATTTTGAGCATCAATCAACATCCAAAAGAAACCTAAAACCATCCTTATACCTCCAGCAACTCGGATTCCACATTACATCCCAAAACCCAACTATAAACACCTTAAAAACCAAGGATCTCAAGGATTTTGGGATTAACATGATAAAAACTCTATCTCAACATCATAAACCTTTCAAAAACCCATTTAGAAACTATCTCAAACAAATCAAATCAACAAAACTCCGAAAATCAAATTAAATTCACTTTTCTACCAAGATTTCATCATTTTATCAAAAAATAACAAAACCTCAATTAAAAAATGAATAAAGATCCAAATATCTTTGGAATTTCATTAAAGAACCTTGATTAGAGGGTTAGCCCGAAATTTACCTACAATCCTTGCTTCTCTTCTAATTTGGCAAGTTTAGCTTTCAAGAATTTTGAAGAAATTTGAGAGAACTCACCAAGGATAAGTTGGAAATCAAGAGAGGAAAAGAAAGTGAATGAAATCTAGAAATTGAGAGATAATGGATAGTGTTTGGCTGAAGAGAAATGAAGAAAATGAAATGATCATCAATTTCCTTAACTAAATTAACTACCTTTTTATTAAATCAATAAAAGTCATTTTAATTATTTAATAAACCTTTTAAAACACATGCAAAATTTGAGAAAATGCTTAATTACCGAATAGCTCCCTAAAGATTCTAAGACTTTGACTCTTTTTCGAAAACACTCTTTTTTTACAGTTTTTAAACTTTACATTTTGGTCACCGCCCAAAATGTATACTTTCCAAAAACCCATTTTGCAAAATTGATTTAACCAACCTCTTAAATATAATTTTAGAGGATTTTAGGAATTTTTATCAAATTTTTAGCCCATCCCGAACATTGTTTTCCCTAAACCATCTTTTAACGACTCGAACCGCCAACCTCCGGTTCCACCGACCTGACCTGGCACACAAAACACCTAGGCCCAAAACTGGGGTGTTACAACTCTCCCCCACTTAGGAAATTTCGTCCTCGAAATTTTACCAAAAGTAAAAAGGTGCGAAACTATCCCAATATGTTCACCTTAGTTCCCCACGCAACCACATCAACTCCTCAATGTCACCACAATACCTTCACAAGTTCAACCATTTTACCACGAAGAACTTTACTACAGGAATAAAGAACACCATCCGGGTCCTCACCATAAGAGAAATCCAGATTCAACTAAATTTTCTCAATTGGCATCCAATGGGATTGATCTGATCTATACCTCCGCAATCATAGAATCATGAAACACATCATGGATCCCTTCCAGCTCGGGAGGCAACCTCAAACGTCTGAACCTCATCACCTTCTTCGAAGGTGATACCTTAAGGAACATGCGATCTCCAACCGCAAACTCAATTTCTCTACGCTTTAATTTTGCGTAATATTTCTGAAGATCTGATGCAGCCCTCAACAGCTCACATATGAGCTTCACTTTCTCAGTTGTTCTCTTAAGCATATTAGGTATGGAAACCAACTTTTACCCTACCTTAGCCCAACAAAAAGACATTCTACACTCCATCCCATACAAGGCCTCATACGGAGCTATTTGTATTCTTACCTGAAATTGTTATTATAGGCAAAATCAACCAAAGGCAAATACTTTTCCCAAGAACCATGGAAATCAGTCACACAACATCGCAACATGTCCTCCAGTACCTGGATAACTCTTTCCGACTGTCTATCAGTTTGTGGATAATATGAAGTGCTAAAATTCAACCGTGTACCCAACGCCTGATGTAAACACTCTTTGAACCTTACAGTAAACCTCAGATCTCTATCCGACACTATGGATTTAGGGACACCATGCAAACAAACAATCTCAGCAATATACAACTTCGTAAGAGGGTCAACAATCACCCATACGGAGTTCTTCTTAGATGATGTCTTAGGTAGAACAGACACAAAATCTGTAACCCCCTCGACCCGGCCTGTCTGATAGACCGAACCGAACTGATCACACGGCAAATATTGAAGTTAACCGGGAAGGTTTACCTCAATAAAAAACTTTTTTTTCCTTTTTATCTTGTCTAAAAGAAACTTAGGTTCCTATGTATATGCACTTTAGTAGCGGATGAAAAAAGCAACACAATCGCTCTTCGATTACAACTAATCTAGTGTTTAGGGACCATTTTGTAAATTTGATAAAATATAAGGGTTATTAGAAAATTTAGATCACCAGCCTTTAATTAGTTTGATTACATACTTCTCGGTGAAATCTCAGCTCAAAATGACCTTTAGAACCCATCCAGTTTCGTGCAAGGCAAACATGGACCAAAACGTAAGAAATAGAAACTCAGAGTAATTCAAAAACCACATTAACGGTCGAGTGTTTCAAAATGGAGAGCCTCGTATCAGAACAACCGTTTCGAAACAGAGCTGACCATTTCGATACGTGGGTTCGTTCCGAAACCCCTCAGGCTCATTTCGGAACGATGGTTCACAGAGGCAAAATGTCTCGAAATAGGCCTCACTCTTTCGAAATACCATGGCCATTTCAGGCCACCGTTTCGAAACAGGCAAGGGTCTTTTGAAATACCTAGGCCTGCGATGTTTTAAAATGTTGTTTAAACTCGATTTAAACCATTCGAAACCATCCCGACACATGCCCAACCATGATGGCAACTCAAATACACATCAAAGACGACTTACACGAAGCATAGGCAACATCATAGCATCATTCTCAATAGCAATGAGACTAGAGGCATGCTTCCTAAGAGTTAAAACACCAAGAGGCCAAAATCCAGTTTAATGCATAAACCAAAACTTAGAGGCCATTTACATGTCCAAATATGCATCTCAAACTTGTACAAAACTAGAAAATACCAAACAAACCACTTGCTTAACATTGGACACCCCCATTGCCTTTATTACACTAGTCCAAAACCAAAACTTACCTTCAATCAAAGTCTTCCACCGATTCCCTTGCAAATGCTGCCTCCAAAGCAAATTGATTGCATTGATGAACAGAGAGAGCATAAGCATAGAAGATTATTGAGGATTGCTCAAACCAAAAACATCATCAATGCACAAAACCATTTTCACTCTTTTCAAAACCATCAAGCGTCCTTTGACAAAACACGCACTTTATCCTCAAAACCATTGTAAAACACATCATGTAACATGATACATATAAATCCAGCAATTTAACCATTGCTACTCATAATACAAGCCTTCCAAGCATAATCACCTTTATGCTAAGCTTAAACCAAAACATGCATCTTTCAAATTATGTATTAACAACATTTGTAACACCCTGGTTTTGGGCCTAGATGTTTTAGAGGTTGCATTGGGCCGGTCGAGAACGGTTTGAATTCTTTAAAGCAGGTTTAGAGAACACCAAGTTCGGGATGCTTTAAAAATATGGGAAAATATCTAAAAATCCTAATTTATTATATAAATGGTTATGGTGAAAACAACTTTTACAAAATGTGATTTGGAAATACTACATTTCGGTGTAGTGACCAAATTGCAGTTTTTGCAAAAGTTGACTAGTGACTGTTTTGTAAAGGATTGAAACTTTGAATCTTTAAGGAGAAAATTTTACCAAAATGTTTTTATCAGATTTATCTTTAATTTGGGTGTTTTAATAATGATTTAATAAAAAGAATTAAGATATAAATCCTATTTTGACTTTTCATAACTACTTTACAATCTTTTTCCCTCTTTTCATTTTCTCTCAACTTCCACTCAGCCAAACACAATTCCCTCACCAAATAACCTTTGATTTTCATCTCTTTTTTGAGATTTCATTCTCATAAGTATTTCTAATCTTTACCTCATCGAATCCTTTTGTTTTTACTTTGGATTTTTAAGAAATCTTGCCCAAATTGAGGAGAAATCAGCCATTAGAGGTAAGCTTTGTCCTTCTCCTCTAATGATCAGTTCTTTACTGAAATTCGCAACTTATCAATCCTTTGTTAATGATTTTTGAGTTGCTTTAGTGTTAGAAACATGAAATTGTGGTAAAACTCAAGATTCTTGGTGAGATCTTGATGATTTTCGTAACTTTTGGTTAGGCTCTATTTTGAGGTTGATTTCTAATATATTTTGGATGATAATTGATGTTATAAATGAGGTTTTATCAAAGTATTCCTGAATAGGTTTGGATTCCTAAGTTTTACATGTTAGATTGTGGTTTTTGGGGTGGTTTTGGTGATCTGTTGTTTCTGGAGGTATAAGGATGTGTTTGTGATGATTTTTGGTGTTGATTGAGGTTTAAAAATGATTAAAATTGATATATCTTGGCTGGGCTTTGTTTTTGGAAAGTTTGGAGGTGATTTCGGTTATTTTGGGTAGCCAAAATGGTGTTTTTGAGTAGTGCTGCGAGTTTGAATGAGTGGCTGGTGATTTCAATGCATGATGATGCATTAATCCTGTGCTCTTATATGATATAAACATGGGAGACATCTTTAGACGCTTTTGGTGTTGATCCTGAAGTGCCGGAAGCCTAGATATCGTTTCGGCAAGCAAGCGAAAAGTAATCGGTGAGTGCGAATGGTTTTAGAACTCCTTGAGGGACAAGGAAACAAGGTTTGGGGATTTAGGATTGGTTTGAAACACCATCCTAAGTCTCGAAGTAAGTATGGCTAGAATTGCTTTTGATATGTGGTTGATGCCCTAAATGCTTTTAACATGCTCTTGTTTTGAGATAGACAAGTTCCTACTATTTTATGCATGATTTATAACATGAAAAGATGTTATGTATTGATCCCATGTAATGGCATGCTTACAAGAAGAGTTTTGAGATTTTGATTTGATGAAATACATGAATTGTGGTTTTGAAATGGGATGAAAATGATTTGAGGAATGTTGCATCAAAACAGTAGGTGAGAAGATGTTTTTAATATAATATATTGGCATAAATGTGGAAATAATTACCGGATATAATTGGTTGACCAATAGGATGAAAGTGCACTATAAAACTAAAAATGCATGAATTAGAATAAAGGTACATGTGTTTTCAAATGGAGAATTGCTTTGAAATGGTTTTCAAGCATGAGATAGAAAGAGCATGTTGTATAAAATGGTTTTTGAGATAGAGTTTTAAAGTTGCATTGTTGTGCTGGTTTTCTTAAAGCTTGCCTCACTAAGTGTTGCGTGTAAAAGTGTCTATCGCAATGTAGTGCAAGTGTACACGACGCAAGTAGTAAAGTGATACATAAGTATCGGATATCGTCTCCACAGGGACTGGGCTAATAGCTTCACCTTCGATTACCTCACGAGAGGAAAAAGAAATAGTTTAAATTGTTTGTCACGAGAATAACAAGAATACTGATAATAATAGAGTACGGGATTCAGGATAGAGAGAATGGGCCGGTATTGAATTTCTCAGTAGCGTAGGTGTTGCAAAGTCTAGGAATATCTGTTTTGTCGTTGTGCCTGTCGCGGCAGCACCTGTCGCGGCAGCGGTCTGTTGTTAGTCGCGGCAGCAGTCACACAACTTTGTACTTCAAGCTTGGCAAGAATCCCTGCTTTGCCTTGGCCTATCCCTAGGTCCAAGTCTGTCGATGAACACGTCTTTGATGATGCCTCCCGGCGTGAATCGAAGGATGAACACCGATGTTGTTGAATTCTACCTTAGCCACTTAACCTCGTCCTATCCCTAGCTCCGAGATAGTTCAACCATAAACTGAAGAACTCGTACTTATTCCTTTCATATACTTAACTCTCCTGATATTAAGTAAATAGATAATCTCACAATGCTCTCTCGATACATTTGCAAGATGTTGAAAACCAGAATAAGCAAACTTGAAGTCTATTTTCTTGAACAGAAAAATTCCCAAAACAAATGCAATCCTTGCAACTACTTTACAAATCAACTCGTGGCCCTAGGGGAAGTTTAGAACATGATAAAAAGGGGAAAACAGCTAGGGTTTTGGGAAGAAGGCTAGAGATGAAGATGTTCTCCCTATGTTGAATTACATGCCTTTATATAGGCCTTGGGTTCAAGTTTTTTAATATGGCAAGAATACAAGTTTAAACTAAAGTACAACTCTATTAAAGACTAAATCTTCAGAGAATATATCTTTAATTCGTCATTCCTTCTTGCTTGGAGTTTCTTCCTTGAACCTTGGGCTTGGCCTTCATTCTGATCTAGGGCTTGGAAAAATATAAGGGTGCTCCATGACTGACCGGCTTAATTTTCTCTTTCTGTCGAGGCCCACTTTGCTTCTTCTCCTCACCACTACTGTCGTCCTTGGCTGCCACAGCAGCGGCCATGGCAGCATCGTCCTTCTCGTCTCCATATCTAGTTCCAGCTCTGCTTCTTTACTGCCCATCGTCTGCTTCTCCACTACCCTCCATCTGCTACAGCAGCTACCTACAAAAGCAACCAATTTCAGTAGAAACTGTGCCTTTGATATATTTGTGATGTATAAATGAAATCTAACCTAAATGCAATGAATTATGCTTGAATGCAACAGAAATATGGGTTAAATAGGGCGTATATTATAGAACTTTTACACACTCAGCACACCCCCAAACTCAAGTTTTTGCTTGTCCTCAAGCAATTCAGACCTAAAAGAAAAATGATATTTTTGTTTGTCTTAAAACAGTGAACTTTTCCTTACCTACCATTCATTCCCTATTGTGAGCAACACCTTGTTGGATAATTCAGGATTTGTCCGGAACCTTGCTAAAATTCTCGTGTAGTGTGTGCATGCTTGTGAACAATTATATGCCAAGACTCCCTTAGTTTACTAGAATAGTTAAGCTTCTAACTTGAATTTTTATCCCAATTTTCATCTTTTTGGAGGCAATTCTTATGCTCCTTTAGTTTTTATGCAGACTCGATTCTGTTTTCTCAAGCTTAAGTTTGACTAGAGCCGATTTCAAGCACCTCTAGCAAACTTCCTAGAGCCGGTTTTGGGCACCTCTAGGTGTATTGAGTCTATTTTTCTTAACTTCTTTTCCTAGAGCCAGTGTTAGGCACCTCTAGGGGCAACTCAAGTGTTAAGCTTTCTATTCTTGTTTACTAGTAGAGTTCTAGGCACTATAAAAGTCACAAATGGTGTTTAAGATTTAGAACTACAGTAAGGCTCTAAATTGCTCCTAAAACTATCCTAAAGGCACTGCCACGACAGAGGATGTCACGACAAGTAAGTTCAGTTCAAAGACTTAAGCCAAATTTTCATCATTTTTTAAAGCAAAAAAAAAACTACGTAAAAGACACAATTTTTTAAACTTAAAAGACTCCATTAATGGAGGGATGCCACCCCCAAACTCGAGGGTTGCATTGCCCTCAATGCAAATGACATAGATGAAAAATAAAAATAAAAACATCATCACAAAATATAATAAGACAGACAACAATATAAGATAAGAAACTTAAAATTTCAGGCGCTGTCGTTGCCGCTGCTGAGTTGAATCTGCCGACAGGCAGTGACTTTCTTTGCTGGTGCTGGCAGGCGGATGTGAGAGGTAGAGGTATTCTTGGTTTTGGCCTCCCTTGGAGGTTCAATACGTGTAGGGGAGATATGAGGAGGTTTCGCCACTACATCAACCTCGGAGTTGCTGCTGCTCTCGTTGTTGCTGCTACTGCCTCTGTCAGATTTTTCTTTATATGCTATTGTTTTCTGCCGCTTCTCTGGTGTGAACTCCTTGGACAAGTTCCTCTTGACAGAGGGCTCGTTGTCGGATGCCGCCCAGATTTTAGAAGAAGAGATACCAGCAATATACTTATCAAGGTCGTTTGCAGGCACCTTTCTCTTGGTTCCTCGGGCAGATGTGTCTGCTGTGCGGTTGCCGCCAGCAGCTGTTGTGGCAGGGGTTGGAGTAGACGCAGGAGATGGCGTTTTTGGCGTGGCAGCAGGGGTAGGGGTATGGGCAGGGGTGGGGGCAGCAAAATAATGGTTGGGGAAAGTAGGGAACAAAGCATCAGGGAAATATAAAGAAGTGTGGATGAAATGTACCGTGGCGGTGGTGAAGTCTCGGATGAAACTCATGAGGCTGAGCTGTCTCTCCTCCAATTTTTGTATGGCAGCAAGGATCTGTGAGGAGGATTCAGCTAGAGGAGCTGCTGCAGTAGGCTGCCTGGGTTTTGTGGCAGCAGTCTCGGCGTCGATGGGCTCTGTCGGCTCTGCTGCTATAGCAATAGGGTCGAAAGACGACAGGGGCATGGCAGCAGTGAGTTCCATCAAGCTGAGTATGTTCCTCTCTGTCCAGCCTTTCCCTCGAACTCGTAAATCTTCGGCAGCTTTCGATACATGGTGGCCGATGCAGAGGGCGATGATGAGATATGGGTAGAAGAGTGGTCCGGACGGTCGGTATGCACAATCCAATATGCCTTCTCAAACATATCAACCAACGTTAATTGGTCTCTCATGTAATATGGAATGGATGAGGGCTAACCTTGGTTGGTCGACTGTTGTATTGTGAGAGGAGGGCATAATCCGTTTCTTGATGAAAGCGTTCCAAAGTTTTGCCTCAGGGGTGAGCTGAACTCTTCTCACCGTCCTCGAATTTTTCGGATCGATGTTCCACTCGGTACCCTCGTCTGTGAGTTCTGCCATCACAGCGTCATAGTCGGTAGGCTCTAAACTTCCGAGAAATCTTTGGTTGCCATCTTCTTTCTTCCCCACATAGAACCCATAGAGGGTGTTGATGTATTCGGGCTCGATAGGTAACTCTTTCCCTCGTACTGTGACTACTGTCGCGTTCCTGCTGCCAATGGCAGCATAAAAGTTCAGGACGAGAGTCACATTCATTTCCTCTGGCTGCTCCACGAATATCTGCCACTGCAGGGCTCTAATTTTTTGGGCTATGAACGGTTGCACCCCCAGGTTCTCCGTTTTGGAGGTGTAAATAAAACCTTTCTCCTCCCACATATCACGAATCTGGAAGGATCTTGGAGTTGATGCTGTCGGAGCAGATCCTGAGGCAGAGCTTCGATGAGTGTTTCTAGAGCTCATGTTGCAAGGATTGTGGAAGAAAATGAAAGCACGTAAAAATTCTTAGAGGAAATAAGTAGTAAGATTAGAAGTGAGTGAAAATGAATAGTAAAATGGGGTTTATATAGAAGGTGAGTTTGTTGCCCGTTGGAGCTGAAATGGCAGGCGCGAATAACGGGGCTAGCTGTTACGCGGTTTCTGACGCGTCTGTCACGCGTTTCCGTGTCTGTTGCGTGTCTGTTACGCGTTTACGTGTCTACCGTGACAGCGTGTTGTCAGGCTGGATTTTTCGCATCTGTCGCGGCAGCTGTAACGTTAGGCTCCTAAATTGGGCTTTTTGGGCTGATGGAAAAATGGTGGGTTGAATTCACTTCTCCTCTTCTCCTTGTCTCCTTTATTTCTTAAAAATAATAAACATAAAACTTTAGTTCCTAAGAATAAAATAATGCTAATTACCTAATATATATAAATAGTAAATAATAATAATAAATATAAAAATTAGGTTAAATTAGGGATGACAGGAGGGGCATCTCTTAAAGTAACCAGTTCTTGCATTCTTGGGGCTTCAGTCCCCTGATAATGCTTCAATCTTTGTCCATTGACTTTGAATTGGTGTCCGTCTTTTAAAGATCTTATTGTGATCACACCGTGGGGAAAAACCTGCACCAATTGGAATGGGCCAGACCATCTAAATTTCAGCTTCCCTAGGAAGAGTTTCAACCTAGAGTTGAACAACAACACAAGCTGCCCTGTGCAGAACTGTCGTGGCAGCAACTTCTTGTCATGCAACTTCTTTGTCTTGTCTTTATAGATTCTTGCATTGACATAGGCCATTGTTCGAATTTCTTCAATCTAATTCAGATCAAGTAGCCTTTTCTGTCCTGCTTTATCCAAGACCATATTCATTGCCTTGATGGCCCAGTATACTCTGTTCTCAATCTCGACAGGTAAATGGCATGTTTTCCCATAAATCAGTCGGTAGGGTGACATTCCCAATGGGGTTTTGAACGTTGTTCTGTAGGTTCATAATTCATCATTGAGGTGTAGAGACCAGTCCTTCCTAGTTGGCTTAACCATCTTTTCGAGAATGTTTTTAACCTCTCGATTGGATATTTCAACCTATCCATTGGTCTGAGGGTGGTATGCTGTTGCGATCCGATGTTTGACACCATACTTTTTCAAGGTAGCAACTATAACCTTATTGTCGAAATGCCTCCCTTCATCACTGATGATCGCCTTGGGGATGCCAAATCTTGAAAATATGTTTTTATGCAAAAACCTATGAACCGTCTTGGCATCGTTTTTCTGAGTGGCGGTCGCTTCAACCCATTTGGACACATAGTCCACTGCCAGGAGGATATATAAGTTCCCGCATGAAGTTGGGAATGGTCCCATAAAATCTATCCCTCAAACGTTGATGATCTAGACTTCAAGAATATTTTGTAGAATGTTTAAGCATCCTTGAACAGTGATGGCCAATAAAATCCCAACTGCAAAACCTTGGCAGCAGTTTTCTTACCTCCTAAGTGTCCTCCATACTGTGAAGCATGACAGTTTTGTAGTATAGCTTCATGTTCATCCTGTGGTACACATCTCCTAATAACCTGATCTGCACAACATTTTAAAAGAAGAGGTTTGTCCCAATAATAATGCTTAACATCATTTTGGAATCTCCTCCTAGCTTGATAATTAAGGTCAAGAGGAGTTATTTCGCTAACAAATTAATTAATGAAATCAGCATAGCAGGGGAGTTAAGAAAACTTACCTATTGCCATGGTTGTCGCGATAGTGCTTGTGGCAGCGAACAACTGCTCGTCAAGGAAAGTCTCCAATATATGTGTCTCGTCTGCCGGTAGACCCTTTCCCTTCTCTAACCTTGACAAGTGATCTGCAACTTGATTCTGTGTCCCCTTTTTGTCCTTGATTTCAAGGTCGAACTCTTGCAGTAATAGAATCCAACGTATTAGTCTTGGCTTTGCATCCTTTTTGGTGAACATATACTTCAATGCAGAGTGGTCTGTGTGGACTATGACCTTCGTTCCAAGTATATATGATCGAAACTTGTCAATAGAGAACATCAAAGATAACAGTTCCTTCTTTGTTGTGGTGTAGTTCACTTGGGCGTCGTTCAGTGTTTTGCTGGCATAGTATATGACATCAAAGAGCTTGCCTTTTCTCTGCCCAAGTGCTGCCCCGACATCATAGTCACTAGCATCACACATAATCTCAAACGGCAGTTTCCAATCTGGTGGCTGTACTATTGGGGTTGTTACCAGCTTTTCTTTTAGAACCTTTAATGCCTCAGTACATTCAACGTTGAAGTCGAAGGGACTATTCTGCTCTAGAAGATGGCATAAGGGTTTGGTGATCTTTGAAAAGTTCGTGATAAACCTCCGATAAAAACCAACATGCCCTAAGAAACTTCTGATTCCCTTGACTGTGGTGGGTGGTGGCAGCTTTTCGATTACCTCAATCTTAGCTCTCTCGACTTCTATGCCGCGACAACTTATTTTATGGCCCAGGACTATCCCTTCATCCACCATGAAGTGACACCTCTCCCAGTTCAATACCAAGTTTGCTTTCTCACATCTTTCGAGCACTTTCTGTAGGTTGCCTAGGCAGCTTTCAAAATTGTCTCCAAAGACAGAAAAATCATCCATGAATATCTCCAGGAACTCCTCCACCATATCAGAGAATATTGTCATCATGCACCTTTAAAAGGTCGCTGGTGCATTGCAAAGTCCAAATGGCATCCTCCGGAAAGCATAAGTACCGTATGGGCATGTGAACGTCGTCTATTCTTGATCTTCCGGTGCGATGGCTATTTGATTATATCTTAAGTAACCATCAAGAAAACAATAGTAAGGCTTTCCCGCTAATCCATCAAGCATTTTATCAATAAAAGGCAGGGGAAAGTGGTCCTTCCGGGTAGCTTTGTTAAGCTTCCAGTAGTACATAAAAACCCTCCAACCGGTCACAGTCTTGGTTGGGATTAGCTTGTTTTCTTCGTTGGTTACCACGATTATTCCTCCTTTCTTGGGAACGCACTGCACCTGGCTCACCCACTTGCTATCCGAGATGGCATAGATTATTCCAACATCTAGCCATTTTATGATCTCTTTACGAACCACCTCTCATAGAGCATCGTTCAGTCGTCTCTGTGCATCAATGGTCGGCTTATGATCATCCTCTAAGAGGATTTTATGCATGCATAGTGCCGGACTGATGCCTTAGATATCAGCTATTATCCATCCAGTATCCTTTTTGTGTTGCTGCAACACATCCCTATCAGCTGTTGTTCATATTCCTGCATCAACTTGGAAGAGATGCTTACGGGCAACGCATCATTTAAACCAAGGAAAACATATTTTAGCTCCCCTAGTAGGGGCTTAAGGTCTAGAACAGGGGGCTCTATTGATGGCTTTTGGACTATATTGTCATCCAAGGTATAGTTTAAGGGCTCGAATAACTTACCTGGACAATTGCCTATCCAATTTACCTCCTCTTGATCTTCAGTATCAGATTCAGAGGAGCTATTATCATCGGTGTTGTGGTGACAGTCTTCTAAATGACTGCTGGGGCAGTGGCCAATTTTGATGTTGTGACAGCCCGACCTGATGCAGGGTTGGTCAAGGATAACTTCGGTGATAGCCTTGCATTCTTCTTCTGCATCAGCATGTTTTATTGCCTGGAGAACGTTCAGCTTGATCTCTTGATCATTCACTCTCATAGTGAGTTCTCCTTTTTCCACATCAATCAGTGATCTTCCTTTGGCTAAGAAGGGTCGCCCCAGGATGATTGGTGCGTTTTCATCTACTTCACAATCTAAGACAAGAAAGTCAGCAGGAAAAATAAATTTATCCACTCTTACCGGAATATCTTCAATTTTCCTTCTGGGTGAACGTAAGAGCGGTCTGCCAGCTGCAGTACTACTGTTGTGGGCCAAGCTTTTCCAATACCTAATTTCTGAAAAACAAATTTGGGCATTAAATTTATACTAGCACAAAGATCACAAAGAGCCTTACCCACAAATTTATCTCTGATTATGCATGGTATGATGAAACTCCCAGGATCCTTCTTCTTCTGGGGTAGATGCTTGTGCAGAATACTCATGTATCCCTCTGTCATTTTGACCGTTTCAAATTCCTCAAGTCTGGATTTCTTCGACATGGCATCGTTGAGAAATTTGGCATAACCAGGCATCTTCTTTATAGCATCTAACAGCGAAATATTGATATGGACCTACTTAAAAATATCATAGATCTTCTTAAGCTGTGATTCCTACTTCAATTTCTATAGCCGCTGAGGAAAAGGAGGTGGAGGACGATAATCAGTAATAAGTCCTTCCCACTACATTCGAATTTGAGAAGGCTTAGGTTCTTCATCTTTCTCCTCTATCCCTTCTGCTGTCGTGACAGGTTCGTCGACAGCAGGCTGTTTGTTGTCTGCTGGGGTAGCGTTCTCGGCATATGACTCCAAGGCTGGTTCCTTAACTGATTCAGCTTCCTTCTCTGGCCCTGGTAATTTCTTCCCACTACTAGTAGTGATGGCTTTACACTGCTCATGCGTGGGTTGTCTAGCGTTTTCAGTATCGCTAGGAAAACCTCCATTCTGCCTCGGTTTAATATGCTGGGAAACCTGACCCATCTGTGTCTCCAATGATTTCAGAGTAGCTTCATGGTTGGTCATCCGCATCTCTGTTTTAAACATGAATGTTTCTGTCTTCTTGACAAAGTGATTCATGTTCTCAATGTAGGTTCCTGTTTGAGACATAAACGTAGCCAAGGTCTATTCCAGTATAATAGTCGTGGCAGCTGGTGGTTGTTGCTGCTGCTGCTGTGGTTGTTGCCGAGTCAATAATCTAGATCCTCTCTGATTCTGAGTATTTTGTGCTTGAGGATTCAGGGCATTATTAGGATTTCTCCAAGAGAACTTGGGATCCTTTCTCCAGTTGGGATTGTAGTTGTTGGAATTATAGTTCTGTTTATTGTAGTTCCCAACATACATCCCTTCTTCTAAGTGTAGCGGACAATCTTCCGAACTTTGGTTCCCATCGCAACTCTCGCATACCTCTTCAGTAGAGTAGGCAGGCTGTGAATCTTCTTTCAAGAGCTTTTTCATTGCCTTAGTGAGATATGCAACCTGTGATTTTAGTGAACTATCGGCCTCAAAGTCTTTTACAGCTAGAACTCGTTTACCCCCTCTTCTTGTTGTAGGAAACTGTTCCTCATTCTTCGCCATATTTTTCAATACTGCCATTGCATCTTTGGATCTTTGTCCAACAGCAATCCATTTGCTGCTGAATCAATTCTCATACGAGTCTGTAAGTTGGCAGCATTATAAAATTTGGTTACCTGGTTCCAAATGGGAAATCCATGCATCGGGCAGTTCCTTAGAAGAGTGGTAAATCTTTCCCAGGCTTCGTGCATTGGCTCGTCATCTTCCTGTTGAAAAATAGCAATTTCATTACGTAATCGCTCAGATAAGTGTGAAGGATTAAAACGAGACAAAAATTCACGAGTTAAATCTGCCCAAGTTCGTATTGAACCCGGTGTTAGCTTATTCCACCAAGTCTTTGCCCTATCCCTCAATAAATGAGGAAATAACTGAAGCCTCAGTATCTCCGGATTAACTCCTGGTAGTCTAAACGAACCACAGATTTCCTGGAACGTTTTCAGATGCTCCCTAGCATCCTCTGTAGCAGCACCACCAAATTGGTCAGCGTTGTTAATCATGCTGAACATAACATGTTTCAGCTCAAAGTTGTCAACGTCTACGTCTGGCAGGGTTGTTTCTAGTTCTACATGATCATTGAGCATGTAGTCTCGGCATGACCGGCGTGCGTCAGTGACAGGAGGATCGGCAGGTGGACCATTTCCTCCATTTCCAGCAGGATTTTCAGCATCCTGGAGATTATCTTGGTTGTTCCTTCTTTCTTCACGTCTTTCGTTCACCATTGCTTCTAGTTGTTCCTCCATATATTTGTTTCTTTCAACGAAGAGACGGACTCTTTTCCTGAGATTGCACGTTTCTTCGATTTCAGGATCTAATTGGTGCTCAGGTTCATTTCCTCGTTGAGATCTGCACATACACAAACAAAAGACCTTGTGAAAGGTATAGGTTGAACAATCCAAGTAATAATAGAAAAATAAAGGAAGTGCAGTAAAAGTTAGTGTAAAGATATGTTGCCAGTCCCCGACAACGGCGCCAAAAACTTGTTGCATGTAAAAGTGTCTATCGCGATGTAGTGCAAGTGTACACAACGCAAGTAGTAAAGTGATACGTAAGTATCGACTATCGTCTCCACAGGGACTGGGCTAATGGCATCACCTTGGATTACTGCACGAGAGGAAAAATAAATAGTTTAAATTGTTTGTCACGAGAATAATAAGAATACTGATAATAATAGAGTAAAGGATTCATGATAGAGAGAATGGGCCGGTATTGAATTGCTCAATAGTGTAGGTGTTGCAAAGTCTACGAATATTTGTTCTGTCGTTGCTCTTGTCGCGGCAACACCTGTCGCGGCAGCGGTCTGTTGTTAGTCGCGGCCGCGATCACACAACTCTGTACTTCAATCTTGGCCAGAATCTTTGTTGTGCCTTGGCATATCCCTTGGTCCAAGTCTGTCGATGAACACGTCTTTGATGATACCTCCCGGCGTGAATCGAAGGATGAACATTGATGTTGTTGAATTATTCCTTAGCCACTTAACCTCGTCTTGTCCCTAGGTCCGAGATAGTTCAACCATAAACTGGAGAACACGTACTTATTCCTTTCGTATACTTAACTCTCCCAATATTAAGTAAATAGATAATCTCACAATGCTGTCCCGATACTCTTGCAAGATGTTGAGAACCAGAATAACCAAACTTGAAGTCTATTTTATTGAACAGAAAAATTCCTAAAACAAATGCAATCCTTGCAACTACTTTACAAATCAACCTGTGGCCCTAGGGGAAGTTTAGAACATGATGAGAAGGGGAAAACGGCTAGGGTTTTGGGAAGAAGGCTAGAGATGAAGATGATCTCCCCAGGTCGAATTACATGCCTTTATATAGGCCTTGGGTTCATGTTTTCTAATATGGCAGGAATACAAGTTTAAACTAAAGTACAACTCTATTAAAGACTAAATCTTCAGAGAATATATCTTTAATTTGTCCTTCCTTCTTGCTTGGAGTTTCTTCCTTGAACCTTGGGCTTGGCCTTCATTCTGATCTAGGGCTTGAAAAAATTTAAGGGTGCTCCACGACAGACCGACTTAATTTTCTCTTTCTGTCGAGGCCCACTTTGCTTCTTCTCCTCACCACTGCTGTCCTCCTTGGCTACCACAGCAGCGGCCATGGCAGCATCGTCCTTCTCGTCTGCATATCTAGTTCCAGCTCTGCTTCATTATTGCCCAGCGTCTGCTTCTCCACTGCTCTCCATCTGCTACAGCAGCTACCTGCAAAAGCAACCAATTTCGGTAGAAATTGTGCCTTTTGATATATTTGTGATGTATAAATGAAATCTAACCTAAATGCAATGAATTATGCTTGAATGTAGCAGAAATATGGGATAAATAGGGGTAAATTATAGAACTTTTACACACTCAACACTAAGCAAATGTGCTTACTCTCTCTTTTACCCACAATGCAGATAATTGAGACCATTTTGGGCAGCAAAGAGGCTAAGGACATCCAAGGAAGTGCAAAGCTCAAGTATGGTGATTTTTGCACATACTCTAGTAATGATAATTGGCAATGGGGACCTAAGGTTGATTTTGGGAGATGTATTTTGAACTCTTTGTGGTTGTTGCAAGTTTTCTATGGTATTTGTGGATTGTAAATATCCTTTATGGTTTGGTTTGAGGCTTTTATATGGTTTTTATGACTAGGGAGCATGCCTATAGAGTCAATGAAAACATGCTTGATGCCATGCTTTAGCTTAAGCTTCATAATAATGTTCTATGATGTTTAATCATGTTGTTAGTGTGATATGGTATGATTTGGGATGTTTTTGAATGTGAAAAGATGTGAAAAACAAGAAAAATATATAGTTGCAGGGCAGGGTGTATCGAAACACCCTATTATGTTTCGAAATAGGGGCCTGAAATGGCTATAGTGTTTCGGAACGGGTAAGAACTTCACGTTCTTGCCTACGATTACTACTTCGTAATCACCCGCAAGTTTCAAAGTAAATCGCTTAAAACCAAAATCTACTATAGCTCGATGCTCAACCAACCAGTCCAATCCATGAATCACATCAAAACCATAAAAGGTAATTCCATCAAATCCACTAAAAACACATGGCCTTGAATAGATAATGGACATCTCCTACCCAATTTTCTTGTAACAACAGTTTCACCCAAGAAACTAACTACTCACATTCCCACATCTAACACTTCCAAAATGAACCTTCAAGCCACAACTTCTAAAGCAATTTGCAACAACAGGTGCACAAAGCTATAACCCACCGATCAAACGTGGACAAGCTCGCCTGACGTGGTCATACGATCCACCTACTTAATAGGTATCGAACTCTACTCAAGCCTTGACACACTAACCCTACAATCTTTTTCCAACATTACCATAACCTCGCCTCAGCCCAGGCAATACCCCTTTAATCATGACCATTCGTACACTAGCTACTACTAACAATAGAGTTCACAACTCACTTCTTGGTGCTAGAACCTCTCGCACGAATTATTAAACCCAGGATATGTTCAAATACCTTGCCCGTGTTACAAACACTTCGAAAACAAAGTAGCTAGTAAATCAACATATATGGTTTAACAACATGCACCAACCCATAAAAGTACCACACATCGATGTCTCACATCCCAATCCAATCTAGGAGCACACATTCTCAACTAAACAATTTGTACCTTACTCAACTACAACTTACGATTTCGAACCCCAAACCACACATTCACATTTCTCGTCACCCAAGTATCTAACCATCATATACCGAAGCCAACTCGTTAAAGCCGACCTCGATTAACAACCCTTCTTTTTTTTCCTTTTATCTTCTCTAGATGCACATTAAGTTCCTATGTGATTAGCAAACCATTTAGAAGAAACATGCACATCAATCGGAGTTCATTTTCGGGTTCAATTACAAACAATTAACTTTTAGGGACTAAACTATAATTTCTGAAAACTACAGGGACTAATCAAATTTTAGGATTACCAAACCTTAATTAATCATGTAACATACTTCCATGTCAAATTTCATTACCAACGGATCAACCAAACTCAACCAATTGAACATACGACATTCAAGGACCATAATGATACTTTTCAGAACTTTAAAAGATATTTTTAACGAGAAAATAACTAGCGGGCATCGGTACACTTCCTCTCGTATCGGTACACCTAAGCTCGTATCGATACACTTCCCCTCGTATTGGTACAGCCTTCAAACTTTTCCTAGGCGTATCGATACACGTGCAACTCGTATCGATACCTCTGTGTCGATTTGCTTGAAATTTGTCTTAGTGTATCGATACTCAACCCCGAGTATCGATACGCATATGAGAAATGCACTTCCAACAGCCCCCAAATCACATTTAACAGCATCTAAACATGACCAAATCATCCATACATGTTATATCCAACATACCATACACTCATACATCACCAAACATTCACAACATATGCATCAAGCATGACAATTCATGGAGAGACGTTAACTACTCAAGCATGCTTTTAAAATAAACCATACAATAGCCAAAATACCAAGGGTAAGACTATAAACCATATAGTGACCATTACAAGTCCAAAAACACAAACCAAACATGTTCAAGGTGTTTAACATCACCAAACAAATCCATGGGTAGAAAACCCTCCCGTTGCCTCTTATTACACTAAAGTGAAAGTACATACATTTCTTAGCTAAAATCACTTGGATTCCCCTTGCTCTCTTGCTGCCAAAGGTGCTCAAATCTCTGTATTGATGAAACAAATGAGCGCAATCATAAAGCTTAGTGAGGACCGCTATCAACAAAACATTCATCAATGCATTTTATAAAACCAAATCATCATTCTTTTTAAACGTATGCCTTCCTTTGAAACATGCACTTTAAAACATCTATTCCACTTCCAAAACCACATGCTCATAGCATCATTAATTACAACATCAAAACCTTTGCTCATGCTTAAACCAAGCATCATATGCACTCAAGAATATCTCTCAAGCATCTCATGCTTTCTCGAAATAAATGTTCATCATTATATTGGCTCACAAGTGATCAATACATGAACCATAACAAAATCAATACAATTGACACAATCAGATACGCGAATTACAAGCATTGTCCCACACGCTTCATACACACTACCGGATTCACAAGGTGGAGTTTAATGGCAGAATCAAAACCCCTCAACACCCGTGATGGAGATTAATTGCACAATCACATCCCCTCAACATCACTCATCGGTAGTTGTATAATTCCACTAACGAGAGCACGGGACACAAACCACAAGATACACACACGTGATTAAACCATCCACCGTTGTGATCTTAGCCTCAATTGTTAGGATACTTGGATGGAGTTTACGGGACAATCACAACCCCTCAACATCCAAGGCGACTTTTTTCACGGTGCACCCAATCCTATAGTCGGCTAACTATATTCGATTAATGTAACCAAAAACCATTTCCATCACTTGACATCAACATCATTTCACTGTTTTACAAGCATAAATCACAATGCCATTTTCACCAGCATTAACATGCTTAAACCAAATGCATCAATCATATAAACCCAAGGATTACTTACCATGTGCATCCTTAACAAAATCGCATTAAAAACCAGCATCATCAATGCTCAAAACATGCTTTAAATCAGTAATCAAACCACATTTAATTCAAGTGCATTTAAAACAAAAACATAGCACATTCCGAGAGAGACTTTCGATTTACTTACTCTTGAGTTTAGCTAAGCGTTTCAAACATAAACTAAGCTCCCAAAACAACGTTCAAAACGTTTCAAAGCTGAAAAATCCATTTCCACTCACCAATACGCAAAACTCCGCTTGCCGACGTGAAGATCACTCGTCCGAAGCCTCCAAAAATGCTTCGCTTGCTTCCGGATCAAGATCCCCTGTTTTTATAGCATCAAAACCAAGATCCAAATGCTTTAAAAGGCATTCCAACACTGGCAACTAAACACAAACTCGTTGCCCATCAAATCTACACCAATTTACCCATCTGAAACAACCGAAAACTCAATTGATTGCCTCCTAAACCAAGCCCAGCCAACATACATCACATCCAACCATTAATAAATATCAAAACACATCTAAAAACAACCTAAACCCTTCCTTATACCTCCATTCAAGATATAACCACCAAAACACCTCAAAAGCTCAACCAAAACTATCCTAAAACTCAAGCATCTCAAGTATTTCGGGATCTATATTATTAAAACACTTCTTAAACATCACAATCATCTCAAAACTCAATTAGAATCAATCTAAAATAGAGCTCATCAACAACACTCCGAAAATCAAGATTTAAACCATTATTTTGCAAGATTTTGATCTTAAATCAAAACTATAATTAAAACTCAGGTAAAAACAATAATTAAGAGTCAATAATCTTGGGAATTTCTATAAAGAACCTAGATTAGAGGTTGAGAACGAGATTTACCTCCAATCCTTGCCTTCCTTAAAGATTGACAAGTTTTTGTTTCACAAACCTTGAAGAAATTGAAGAGAATTCTTGGGAAAAGATGAGAAACTAAAAGGAGAGTGTTTGGGAGACTAGAAATCTAGAGAAAAGTCTTTTAGAAAAGTGTTTGGCTGAAAATGAGGGTTGAAAGTTAGTTACGTAAAATGAAACCTCCCAATTTTATTATTTTATTAATTAAATTAAAATCCATTTTATTCAATTATATTAATAACTTATTTAAAACACATGTCAATTTAAGGAAAGGTGTAATTGCACAAAAGCTCCCTAAAGATTCAAAGATTTTTTACTACTCTTTTGAAATTTGCATTTTTTTCCATAGTTTTAAAACATTACATTTTGGAGGATTTTGAAAATTTGATTTGACCAACCTCTTAAACATGATTTTAGATAATTTTAGCAATTTTTGTCATATTTTTATTATATCTCGAACCTTGATTTCCTTGAACCACCTAATATGATTCGAACCGTTTCCGACTAGCCCGATCCGATGTCTAAAACATCTAGGCCCAAAACTAGGGCGTTACAACTCTCCCACACTTAGGAAATTTTATCCTCGAAATTTTACCTGAATGAAAAATGTGCGGAAACTGCTTCAGCATGTCCGCCTTGCTTTCCCAAGTTGCCTCCTCAACTCCTCGATGTCGCCACAACACATTCACAAGCTCTATCGTCTTGCCACGAAGAACTTTGCTGCTCGAATCAAGGATCGTCACTAGTTCTCGTCATAAAACAAATCCGGATTCAACTATATCTCCTAAACATGCATAACATGCGAAGGATCCGATCTATACCTCCGCAACATCGAGACATGGAAAACGTCATGAATCCTTTCCAACTCGAGAGGCAACCTCAATTGATAAGCCACAGGACCAAGACGCTCCACAACCTCATAAGGTCCAATAAACCTAGGGCTAAGCTTACCCTTACGCTCGAATCTCATCACCTTCTTCCAAGGTGATACTTTTAAGAACACATGTTCGCCAACCGCAAACTCAATTTCCTTACGCTTCAAATCTGCGTAAGACTTTTGTCGAACCGATGCTGCCTTCAATCGCTCACAAATGAGCTTCACCTTCTTGGTGGTTCCTTTCAACATAGTTAGCACCGAAATCAACTTTTGTCTAGTTTCTTCCCAACAAGGAGACGTTTTGCACTTTCTCCCATACAAAGCCTCGTATGTAGCCATTTGAATGCTTTCCTGGTAACTATTGTAGTAAGCAAACTCAACCAAAGGCAATTGCTTCTCCCAAGAACCTTGAAAATCAATAACACAGCACCTCAACATGTCCTCAAGCACTTGGATAACATGCTCCGACTGTCCATCCATCTGAGGATGATATGAAGTACTGAAATTCAATAGTGTACCCAAAGCTTGATACAAGCATTCCCAAAATCTCGATGTGAACCTCAGATCTCTATCCGACACTATAGACTTCGGCACACCGTGCAAACGCACAATCTCAGCAACATACAGCTCTGCCAACTTATCCAAGGTATACGTAGTATGCACAGGAAAGAAATGTGCACACTTTGTAAGGCGATCAAAAATCACCCAAACAGAATTCTTCTTCGATGTTGACAAAGGCAAACCAGACACGAAGTCCACGGTAATCTTTTCCCACTTCCATTCTGGGATTTTCAAAGGTTGCAACAACTCAGAAGGAACCTGATGTTAAGCCTTCACTCGCTGACAAACCATGCATTTGCCAACGAACTCGGCAACATCCTTTTTCAACCCCACCCAATAGTACTCATCCTTCAATCAATGATACATCTTCGTACTACCAGGGTGCATAGCGAAAGGACTACTATGAGCTTTAGTCAGAATAATGCGCCTCAACTCAACATCATTCGGCACTACTATCTGACTCCCAAAACACAAAACACAATCATCATTGAAACTGAAATCTGAAGGCTTACCGTCTACAATATCCTGAACATGAGGAACAAAAGAATAATTAAGCAATTGCTTATCCTTGATCAACTGAATCAGGGATGGTTTCACTTGCAATTCGGCAACAAGACCATCATCTCGCACTATGCTGAAGCGAGCAGACATCGCCCTCAACTCCATAGCCAGCATCCTGCTCAAAGCATCGACCACAACATTGGCCTTTCTAGTATGATACTAGATTGGCCGATCATAATCTTTAAGCAACTCCACCCATCGATGTTGCCTAAGATTCAGCTCCTTTTGAGACATAAGATACTTCAAGCTCTTATGATCCGTGAAAACCACACACTTCTCGCCATACATGTAATGCCTCCAAATCATCAAAGCAAACACAACAGCCGCAAGCTCAAGATCATGAGTAGGGCAGTTACGCCCATGCACCTTCAACTGCCTAGATGCATACGCTATTACCTTACCCTCCTACATCAACACACAACCCAAACCAACATAGGATGAATCACTATAGACTACAAATTCCTTACCAGACTCAGATTGAATCAGGACATGAGCTTGCCCTAGAATCTCCGATAAAAACCAGCATGCCCTAGAAAACTCCTTATGCCCTTGACTGTGGTCGGCGGTGGCAGCTTCTCTATGACTTCTATTTTGGCCCTGTCGACTTCTATCCCACGGCAGCTAATCTTATGGCCAAGGACTATCCCTTCGTCCACCATAAAGTGGCATTTTCCCGATTTAGAACAAGATTAGCTTTTTCACATCTTTCAAGTACCTTTTGAAGATTGCCGAGGCAGCTCTCAAAATCGTCTCCAAAGACGGAAAAATCATCCATGAAAATCTCAAGGAAGTCCTCTACCATGTCGGAGAATATAGCCATCATGCACCTTTGGAAGGTGGCAGGTGCATTACAGAGTCCAAACGGCATCCTCCTAAATGCGTATGTTCCGTAGGGGCATGTAAAAGTCGTCTTCTCTTGATCCTCCGGTGCGATAGCAATTTGGTTGTAACCTGAATAACCATCAAGAAAACAATAGTAAGGTTTACCCGCTAATCTATCAAGCATTTGATCAATAAAGGGTAAAGGAAAGTGGTCCTTTCGGGTAGCTTTATTAAGCTTCCGATAGTCCATACAAACCCTCCAACCGGTCACAGTCCTGGTTGGGATTAACTCATTGTTCTCGTTGGTTATCACGGTCACCCCTCCTTTCTTTGGGACGTATTGCACCGGGCTCACCCATTTGCTGTCGGAGATGGCGTAAATAATACCAGCATCTAACCACTTGATTATCTCTTTACGCACTACCTCCTTCATCGCATGGTTTAGCCGCCTTTGGGCATCAATAGTCGGCTTATGATCTTCCTCTAGGAGGATTTTGTGCATGCATAACGCCGGACTAATGCCTTGAATATCTGCTATCGTCCATCCAATCGCCTTTTTGTGCTGCCTTAGCATGCCAATTAGCTGTCGTTCCTGTTCCTACGGCAGCTTAGCAGAGATGATTACGGGCAGTGTGTCATTGGAACCAAGATAAGCATATTTTAACTGCCCTGGCAGGGGCTTAAGTTCTAAGGTAGGTGGTTCAACAGTAGATGGCTTTTGGATTAAATGGTTATCCGAAGTGTAATTCAAAGGTTCGAATAACTTACCTGGACGATTGCCTATCCAGTTTACCTCCTCCTGACCTTCAGTATCAGATGTATCGGATTTAGAGGAGTCGCTGTCGTCGGTGCTGTCATCGTTGTTGTCGTGACAGGCCTGTAGGTGGCTGTCGTGGCAGTGACCAAATTTTATATCACGGCAGCCCGACCTAATGCAGGGGTGATCAAGGGTCACCTCAATGATGGCCTTGCATTCCTCGTCCACATCAGCATGTTTCATCGCTTGGAGAACATTCAACTTAATCTCTTGATCGTTTACTCGCATGGTGAGTTCTCCTTTCTCCATATCAATCAATGATCTTCCCGTGGCTAAGAAGGGTCGCCCAAGGATGACTGGTGCGTTTTCATCTGCTTCACAATCTAAGATAAGAAAGTCAGCAGGAAAAATAAGCTTATCCACTCTTACCAGAATATCTTCAATTTTTCCTTCGGGATGAACGTAAGAGCGGTCGGCCAGCTGCAGAGTTACTGTCGTGGGCCGCGCCTTTCCAATACCTAATTTCTGAAAAACAGATTTGGGCATTAAATTAACACTAGCACCAAGATCACAAAGTGCCTTACCCACAAATTTGTTGCCGATTACACAAGGTATGATGAAACTCCCCGGATCCTTCTTTTTCTGGGGTGGCTGCCGATGGAGAATGCTCATGCAACCTTCTGTCATCTTTACCGTTTCAAATTCCCCAAGTTTAGATTTTTTCGACATAACATCCTTGAGAAATTTAGCATAACCGGGCATCTCCCTAACAGCATCTAACAACGGAATATTAATATGAACTTGCTTAAAAATATCATAAATCTTATTAAGTTGAGATTCATGCTTAGCTTGCTGTATCCGTTGAGGAAAAGGTAGTGGAGGACGATAATCAGTAATACGCCCTTCCCACTGCATGCGAATCTGAGGACGGTAATCATCGTTTTTCTCCTCTGTCGCTTGTGCTGTCGTGACAGGCTCATCGGCAGCAGTCTGTTTATCACCTGTCGGGGCAGCTTCCTCGGTAGGTTTATCCAAGGCAGGTTCCTTTTCTGTTTCAGCTTCTTTTTCCGGCCCTGGTAGTTTCTTCCCACTCCTAGTAGTAATTGCCTTACATTGCTCATGTGGGGGCGGTCTAGCATTTTTAGTATTGCTAGGGAATCCTCCATTCTTCCTCGGCGTAAGATGTTGAGAAACCTGACCCATTTGTGTCTCTAGAGATTTCAAGGTAGCTTCATGATTTGTCATCCTCATCTCGGTTTTATCCATAAAGGTTTCCGTCTTTTTGACAAACTGATTCATATTCTCCATATACGTACCGGTCTGAGACATAAAAGTGGCCAGGGTCTGCTCCAATATGCTGCTCGTGGCAGGTGGTGGCTGCTGTTGCTGCTGCGGCGGTAGGTGCTGCGGCAGGTTCTGCGGCAGTTGCTGTCGCGTCAGCAATCTAGGTCCTCCCTGATTTTGATTATGTGCTTGTGAATTCAGGGCATTGTTGGGATTACTCCAGGAAAATTTGGGATCCTTCCTCCAATTGGGATTATAATTGTTGGAATTATAATTTGGCTTGTAGTTTCCAACATATTTTCCCTCTTCTACATTTATTGGGCACTCATCCCGACTATGATATCCCTCACAGATGGTACAAACTTCCTCGACAACAAATCCTTGTAATTCATCTTCATTCAATAATCGTTTCATTGCTTTAGTAAGGAATGCCACCTGTGATTTCATAGTGTTGTCAGCTTCATAGTCCTTGACAGCAAGTACCCGTTTACCCCCTCTTCTTGCGGTCGGAAACTGCTCCTCATTCTTAGCTAGATTTTTCAAAACTTGCAATGCCTCGTCTGGATCTTTATCCAATAATAATCCATTTGCTGCAGAATCAATTCGAATGCGAGTTTGTAAGTTAGCAGCATTATAAAATTTAGTTAACTGATTCCAAACGGGAAATCCATGCATCGGGCAGTTCCGTAGAAGAGTAGTAAATCTGTCCCAGGCCTCGTGCATTCGCTCGTCATCTTCCTGTTGAAAAGTAGCAATTTCGTTACGTAATCGCTCAGATAAATGCGAAGGATTAAAACGAGATAAAAATTTACGAGACAAATCTGCCCAAGTTACGATTGAACCCGGTGTAAGTTTATTCCACCAAGTTTTAGCTCTGTCCCTCAATGAATGGGGAAATAACCGAAGCCTCAGTATCTCCGGACTAACGCCTGGTAGTCTAAACGAACCACAGATCTCCTGGAATGTTTTGAAATGCTCCCTAGCATCTTCTGTCACAGCACCACTAAACTGCCCGACATTGTTGATCATACTAAACATGACAGGTTTAAGCTCGAAGTTATCAACATCAATATCCGGCAGCGTGGTCTCCAGTTCTACATGATCGTTCAGCATGTAGTCTTGACATGACCGTCGTCCATCTGCCGCAGGCGGGTCGCCGACAGACGGTATACCTCCACCAGCGGGCTGGTTACGAGCCATCTGCTCTAGCTGTTCCTCGAGGTATTCGTTCCTGTCTAAAAGGTGGCGAAGTTGTTTCTTGAGATTGAAGGAACGTTCGATCTCCGGATCTAATTTGTACTCAGGATCTTCACCTCTTTTAGATCTGCGCATAAACAAGAAAACCTCGTGAAAAGCAAGAGTTGAAACCACAAAAGAAAGATTAAAGAAAAATAAAAATAAAAAACGAAAATAAAAATAAAAACGAAAGTGCAATAAAAGAAAGGTATAGTTATGTTGCCAATCCCCGGCAACGGCGCCAAAAACTTGTTGCGTGTAAAAGAGTCTATCGCAATTATAGTGCAAGTGTACACAACGCAAGTAGTAAAGTGATACGAAGTATCGGATATCGTCTCCACAGGGATTGGGCTAATAGCTTCACCTTATTTCACTGCATGAAAGTAAAGAAAATAGTTTAGAAAGTTGTCACGAAAATAATAAGGAAAATCGCAAATAAAATAATTGAGGTATCAAGATAGAGAGAATGAGCTGGTATTGAATTGCTCAGTAGTGCAGGTATTGAATTGCTTAGGGACTCCAGTTCTGTCGTCGTGCCCGTCGCGGCAGCACCTGTCGCGGCGGCTGTCCGTTGGCTGTTGCGGCAGCGAACACACCAACTCCGTACTTCAAGTTTGGCAAGAATCCCAGATTTGACTTGGCCTATCCCTAGGTCCAAGTCTATCGATGATCACGTCTTGATGATACCTCCCGGCGTGAATCGAAGGATGAACACCGATGTGTATGAATTCTTCCTTAGCCACTTAACCTTGCCCTATCCCTAGGCACAAGATAGTTCAACTATAAACTAGAGAACTTGCTCTTATTTCTTTCGTATACTTAACTCTCCCGATGCTAAGTAAATGGATAACCTCACAATGCTCTCCCGATGCTCTTGCAAGATATTAATAACCAAAATAAGAGAACTTGAAGTTTATTTTATTGAACTTGGAAAATCCTAAAACAAAACAACCCTTGCAACTACTTTACAAAACAACCCGTGGCCCTAGGGGGAATTTAGAACATGTCGGTGAAGGGTAAACGACAGAGGGGTTTAGGTTATCGGTTATGGGGTATGATCTATTATATCTCCTAGGTTAAAATCTATGCCCTTATATAAGCTTTGGGCTCAAGTATTCTAAGTTGACAAGGATTACAACTTTAATTAAAAGTAAGATTCTAATAAAGACTTAATCTCTAAAGTTCCTACTTTGTAGCCGCCATCCTTGTTTCTAGGGATTTCCTCTCCTTGAGCTTTGGCTTGTCATATCTTTTGATCCGGGGCTTGGAAAAATATTTGGCTTTCACACGACAGACGAGCAGATTTTTCTCTATCTATCGAGGTCCACTTTACTTTTCCTCTTCATTAGGCTGCTGTCACCTTGCTGTCACGACAGCTCCATGGCAGCTTCGTCCTCGTCGTCTTCTTGTCCAGTTCAGCTTTTCTGCTTCTCTGCCCTGCGCCTGCCGTCTTCGTCAACTATGGCAGCTACCTGCAAAATCAGCCATCTTTTAGTAGAATCCCTGCCTTTTTCATATTTGTGATGTTTTACTGAAAACTAACCTAAATGCAATGCAATGATGCTTGAATGCAGCAGAAATATGGGTTAAAAAGGGTGTAAATAATAGAACTTTTACACACTCAACAATGGTCCCTCGATCCACACGTCCAGCATGTGTGCTGCTCGGACCTCACTCGTCCACCCTGAGTCTGACCACCTCATCCTGGAGCACCTCGCCTCGCATCAGGCTAACGCCTCCTATCTCGACCTCTTTTGTTATGTCCACCTTCAGAACTGAACTTAGAAGCTCTCTTACCAGAGCTAGAACCACCATAATGAGATGTCATACCCAAGCTCTACTCTATGTCCTTAGCTTGACACACAAGCAAATCAAAATCTATGTATTCTATAGCCAACATAGAGGTCTTTACTTCCTGCACCAGCCCATATCGGAAGCGATCACAATGATGCCTCTCACTCGGCATCAACTCAGGCACATACTGGCTCAGACGTACGAACTGGACCTCGTACTCAGCCACAGAAAGATTTTCTTGTACAAGCGACATGAACTCGCGCTTCTTTTCATCCAAGTATCTCACACCAAGATACTTCTTCTTAAAGGCACTCCTAAAGAACTCCCAATCCACCTCATTGGGTTCCATTCCAACGGTGATAGTCGTCCACCAACTATAAGCATTATCCTGGAGAAAGGAAACTGCGCATCCCAGTTTGCACACATCACTACAGCCCATCTGATTCATAATGCGGATCGTACTAGCTAACCATGCCTCCGATGCCTCATGAGACATACCATGAAACTCATCAGCTCCCAAATTCCTCAGCCTTTCCAAAAGCAAACCCACATGCCCAGCTGCAGGTGTCTGTACTTGTGTTCCAGCTACCGCAACCTAAAACGCTCTGGTGATGGCATGAACTAGTGGCTCTAGATCATCCAATCCTTGACCATCCTGTTCACATTGCTCCGGCTCTCCAGCTCCAGGTGGTGGTGGCGGAGGTAGAGTCTCATCAAACGGGTTCTCGACCCCTTGATTACCTTGCTTAGGCGCAGGCACGATCGTATTCGATCTAAGCTCTCTCCTCGGACCCATTGTGCTATTTTTAACAAGGCATAATAACAAAAACAAATAAAACCATGATTTAGGCCAGCCTCAAGCAAGGATCCAAGTTTACAAACCAATTTAAAACATTCAATTAGTGTAATAAGGCAATGGGCACCCCAATTTCCCTCAAGCATAACATGGCATACAAAAGCATATCACATCCATCATGCTTTACATTATCCACATCATCAACATACAATCATATTTAACTCCCATATGATACATAATAACCAATAATGGCATAAACACCAATATTCAACCAAAAACATGATTTTTCAAACAACATGCAATTTAACATTGAATCGAACATCAAAACATTCCAATTTCACTTACCATCATCCCCAATTCTTTCGTAACCTGGCTCTGATACCAAAAAATGTAACCCCCTTATCCCGGCCTAGACGTCCGACCCGAACTAAGAAGATTACACAGGAAAACCAAAACCAACTAGTTAAAGCCGACCTCGATTAACGACCCTTCTTTTTTTCCTTTTATCTTCTCTAGATGCACATTGAGATCCTATATGATCAGCAACACATTTAGAAGAAAACGGTAGAGCGATCAGAGTTCGTTTAGGGGCTTAATTACAAACAATTAACTTTTAGGGACTAAACTATACTTTTTGAAAACTACAAGGACTAATCAAATTTTAGGATTACCAAACCTTAATTAGTCATGTAACATACTTCCATGTCAAATTTCATCACCAACGGATCAACCAAACTCAACCAATTGAACATACAACATTCAGAGACCATAATGCATACTTTTAACAGAAAATAACTAATGGGTATCGGTACACCTAAGCTTGTATCGATATGCGGGAAGTAATTAGCCAAAATTAGGAAAAGTGTATCGATACACTTCCCCTTGTATCGGCACGGCCTTCAAACTTTGCCTAGGCGTATCGATACACAGGCAACTCGTATTGATACCCATGTGTCAATTTGCCTGAAATTTGCCTTAGTGTATCGATACTCAACCCCAAGAATCGATACGCATACCGGAAATGCACTTCCAACAGCCCTCAAATCATATTTAACAACATCTAAACATGACAAATCATCCATACTTGTTATATCCAACATACCATACACTAATGCATCACCAAACATTCACAACATATGCATCAACCATGGCAATTAATGAAGAGACGTTAACTACTCAAGCATGCTTCTAACATAAACCATAGCATAGCCAAAATGCCAAGGGTAAGACCATAAACCATATAGTGACAATTACAAGTCCAAAAACACAAACCAAACATGCTCAAGGTGTTTAACATCACCAAACAAATCCATGAGTAGAAATCCCTCTCATTTCCTCTTATTACACTAAAGTGAAAGCACATACATTGCTTAGCTAAAATCACTTGGATTCCCCTTGCTCTCTTGCTACCAAAAGTACTCAAATCTCTGAATTGATGAAACAAATAAGCATAAGCATAAAGCTTAGTGAGGACCGCTATCAATAAAACATTCATCAATGCATTTTATAAAACCAAATCATCATTCTTTGTAAACATACGCCTTCCTTTGAAACATGCACTTTAAAACATCTATTCCACATCCAAAACCACATGCTCATAGCATCATTAATTACAACAGAAAAACCTTTGCTCATGCTTAAACCAAGCATCATATGCAATCAAGCATATCTCTGAAGCATCTCATGCTTTCTCGAAATAAATGTTCACCATTAACTCATTATATCAACATCATTATATTGGCTCGCAAGTGATCAATGCATGAACCATAACAAAATCAATACAATTGACACAATCGGATACGTAGATTACAAGCGTTGTCCCACACACTTCATACACACTACTGAATTCACAAGGTTTAGTTAAATGGCACAATCACAACCCTTCAACTCATGTGATGGAGATTAATGGCACAATCACAACCCCTCAACATCACTCATCGGTAGTTGTATAATTCCACTAACGAGAGCACGAGACACAAACCACAAGATTCACACACGAGATTATACCATCCACCGTTGTGATCTTAGCCTCAATTGTTAGGGTACTTGGATAGAGTTTACGGCACAATCACAACCTCTCGACATCCAAGGTGACTTTATTCACGATGCAACCAATCCTATAGCCTGCTAACTATATTCGATTAATGTAACCAAAAACCATTTCCATCACTTGCCAATATAATCATTTATCAACATTATTTCACTGTTTTACAAGCATAAACCACAATGCCATTTTCACAAGCATTAACATGCTTAAACCAAATGCATCAATCATATAAACCAAGGATCACGTACCATGAGCATCCTTAACAAAATGGCATTAGAAACTAGCATCATCAATGCTCAAAACATGATTTAAAACAGTAACCAAACCACATATTATTCAAGTGCATTTAAAACCAAAATATAGCACATTCCGAGAGAGACTTTCGATTTACTTACTCTTGCGCTTAGCTAAGTGTTTCAAACTTACACTAAGATCCCAAACCACGTTCAAAATGTTTCAAAGCTGGAAAATCCTTTTCCACTCATCGATACGCGAAACTTCGCTTGCCGACGTGAAGATCACTCGTCTGAAGCCTCCAAAAATGCTTCACTTGCTTCAGGATCAAGATCCCTTGTTTTTAGAGCATCAAAACATAGATCCAAATGCTTTAAAATGCAATGCAACACCAACAACTAAACACAAACTCGTTGCCCAGCAAATCTACACCAATTTACCCATCCGATACAACCGAACACTCAATCGATTGCCTCCTAAACCAAGCCCAGCCAACATACATCACATCCAACCATTAATAAACATCAAAACACATCTAAAAATAACCTAAACCCTTCCTTATACCTCCAGCAAACATATAACCACCAAAACACCTCGACAACTCAACCAAAACAATCCTAAAACTTAAGGATCTCAAGGATTTCAGGATCTATATTATTAAAACACTTTTTCAGCTCCACAATTATCTCAAAACTCAATTAGAATCAATCTAAAACAGTGCTCATCTACAACACTCCGAAAATCAAGATTTAAACCATTATTTTGCAAGATTTTGATCTTAAATCAAAACTATAATAAAAACTCAGTTAAAAACAACAATTAGGAGTCAATAATCTTTGGAATTTCAATAAAGAACCTAGATTAGAGGTTGAGAATGGGATTTACCTCCAATCCTTGCCTTCATTAAAGATTGACAAGTTTTTGCTTCACAAACTATGAAGAAATTGAAGAGAATTCTTGGGAAAAGATGAGAAATTAAAGAGAGAGTGTTTGGGAGAAAAGAAATCTGGAGAAAAGTCTTTTAGAAAAATGTTTGGCTGAAAATGAGGATTGAAAGTTAGTTACGTAAAATGAAACCTCCCAATTTTACTATTTTATTAAGGGTAAACTACTGCAGGAGTCACTTTCGTTTCTCGTTTGTACAGATTTAGTCACCACTTTTGAAAAGTGCCAATAAGTGGTCATCTACGTTTTCGATGTGTAAAGACTTGGTCACTCCGACGTTATAGTCCGTTAGTTCCCTAACGGATTGGGAATTAATTAACGAAAAAATAAGGGTAAATTACTGCAATAGCCATTAAAATTTATCTCATGTACATTTTTTCTCCTCAATTTGAAAAAGTAAACATTATAGTCACTAATAAAAATGTTTCTTTATAATTTCACCCTTAAATTTTTAGAAATTCATTTTTCAATCCTAAAACTTTACAATCAATTAGTACAATAATATTATAAATGCTTAGATGAAAAATAGGTGCCCAAAGTATATCCTTTGAAACTTAGGTGCCCAAATTGCTCCTATTTAATAACTCAAACTTAAAAATTTAGTCCACTAACTACTAAAAAATTCGAGTTATTGGAATTTCTATTTTATAATTCAAACTTTATTTTGAATTTTTGATTCGAGTTTATGAAATTACGAGTCGAGTATTTTCACATCAAACCAAAAAATTTAATTTTTTTGAGTCAAGTCGAGTTATTGGAATTTCTATTTTATAATTCAAACTTTATTTTGAATTTTTGAGTCGAGTTTATGAAATTATGAGTCGAGTATTTTTGTAACGCCCCGGTTTTGGGCTCAGAAGTTTTGGGCGTTGACCGGTTCGGTCAAAGTGCTGATCGAATATATAAGAGTGAATTTAGGAAAGCCTAGTTCGGGTTGCATTAAAAATATGGAAAAATGTTCTAAAATCATCTTTTAATATATAAAAGTGAACTGTGAAATCAATTTTGAAAAATGAGGTCCGGAAGGGTGACATTTTGGCTAGTGACCAAAATGTAATTTTTGAAAGTTGCGTGACTGTTTTATAAAGGATTGAAACTTTGAATCTTTAAGGAGCTATTTTATAACTAACTTTCAATTTTCTTCCAATTTTCATTTTCTCTCATTTTCTCTCAAACCAAACACTTTCTCTCCAGAGATTTACTTCTGATTTTGTCACTCAAATCTTCCTTTTCAATTCTCCTTGGATTCCTAATCATCTCTACAACAAAACCTCACCATTTGCAAGTTGTTTCATCAAGCTTTTTGGTTCTAAAAAGGAGAAATTCAAGTTTGGAGGTAAGAACGTCCTTCTCCTCTAAACTATCAGTTCTTTACTGAAATTCCTAAGTTCTCAATCCTTGATTTGTGATTTATTAAAGGCTTTTCAATTGGAATCTTGATTTTGGCTTAAAATGCAAGATTTGGTGATTTTTGTGGAATTTTCGTATGATCTGTTTAAGAAGGGTTTTGAGGTGTGTTTTTGATGTTAAATGAAAGCTAAATTGATTAGAAGTTGAGGTTTAATCAATGCAATCCCGGATAGGTTGAATTTCCTAAGTTTGGCTTGAGTTTTTGGTTGTTTTTGGAGTGTTTTTGATGATTTGTTATACCTGGAGGTATAAGGATGTGTTTGTGATCATTTTGGATGTTAATTGATGTTTAAAAATGGTTAGAAGTGATGGATCTTGGCTGGGTTAAGTTTTGGAAGTGTTTGGAGGTGATTTCGGTTGTGTTTGGTAGCCGAAATGTTGGATTTGTGATGAGCAGCGAGCTTGGTTGTGTTGCTGGTGTTTTTAATGCATAATGATGCATTAATCCTCTGTTTTTGTGTGCTTGAAACAGGGGAGTTTGATCCGTGAGCTTTAGAGGCATTGCGGAAGGTTTCGGATGCTTGGAAGGCTTGTTGGCTAGCCTTGTTTTGTGTATCGGTGAGTGAAGTTGGGTTTTCAGCTTTTAAACCAAGGTTTGAAGGTTTTGGGAGCTTAGTTTAAGTCTAAACAACTTTGCTAAGCTCAAGAGTAAGTAAATGGTTTTTCGCTCTTGGTTGTGTTGTGAATTGGCTTTAAAAGCAATTGAGTTTGATGGTTGCAATGCATGTGATTTGCATGGTTTATATTCTGTTTTTAAAGTATATTTTAAGCATGGTTTAATGCTGGTTTTGAAGGCCATATGTGAAGGATGCTCGAGGTAAGAGATCCTTGGTTTGTACATTGAAAATGTGGTTTTGATGCATGGTGTTGCATGATGTTTCATGGCTTTGTGTAATGCTTTAAAACAGTGGAATGATGATGGTAAATGATGGTTTTTGCATATTGGTTATGCATGTGAATCATTGGACTAATGTGGTAAGATGGTTATATTGGCAAGTGATGTAAGTGGTTCTTGGTTCTTTGATCGGATATAGTTAGCCGGCTATAGGATTGGGTGCACCGTGAATAAAGTCGCCTTGGAGGTGGAGTGGTTAAGAGTGAACCGGTAAACTCCCTTCAAGTATCCTAACGAGATGGTTAAGGTCATAATGGAGGTTGAATGCCCATTCGAGGACCTTGGTTAAGCAAAGGTTATATGGTGGTTAAAAGTCCATATATGGGAACCTTGTGCTTGTTAAGATCACAATGGTGGTGTAAAGTCCATGTGTGGATCTTGTGTAGGGTGTCCCGGATCTCGTTAGTGATGTTATACAACTACCAATCGGTGAATGCAAAGGTTGTATGGTGGTTAAAAGTCCATACATGGGAACCTTGTGCATGTCAAGGTTGTATGGTGTTTGAAAGTCCATACATGGGAACCTTGGGAAAAGTTAAGGTTGTATGGTGTTTGAAAGTCCATACATGGGAACCTTGGAAAAAGTTAAGGTTGTATGGTGTTTGAAAGTCCATACATGGGAACCTTGTAAAAAGCTAAGGTTGTATGGTGTTTAAAAGTCCATACATGGGAACCTTAGGATGGTGAGGTCAAATGGTGTTTAAAAGTCCATTTGGAGACCTTGGATTGGTAGTGTGTATGAAGCGTGGGGGACAACGCTTGTGATCTGCGTATCCGATTGGATGTTGAGTTGAAAAGTGAAAGTGGTTGATCACTTGGAGGCCAATATAATGTTCTTGATTATAAAGAATCATGAGATGCTTGAAAAGATGCATGGTTGCATGAAAAGTGTTAAATGTTTGTGAATGCATGTTTACTTATTAAGTTGAACAAGTGCTGATTATCATTTGGTAAATGATGCATGTGTGCATGAAATCTCTTAAATGCATTGGAGTCTTGATAAGACTTGTTTTAAAAGGCATGTGAAGATGATGTTGTGGTACATATATTGCCTTGGTTTAATGCATGTGTTGGTTTGTTTGAGTAATGGTTTTAAAGGGTTTCTTGCTTGGAAAGACTTTCAAGTATAAGAAAGGTATGTTGTGAAATGGAAGTGTTTTCCAAGGTTTGAATTTAACTTTGCATATGGTGTTTATGCATGGAATGGTTAAATGGATGATTTTGCAAATTGAGCTTTGAAATGGTTTTCTTAGCTTGCTAAGCTAAGGGTTGGTTTTCATGTTTGAGCAATGCATGGTTAAAGCATGTTGTTGAAAAAGGGTTTTTCAAACTTTGCTTGGTAAACAAATCGAGTTGCTTTTTCAAAGAGGTTTATGACTCGCTGCATTGATGGTGTTTTGGTTTTGAGCATTCCTCACTAAGCATTATGTGCTTACGCTCCTTTTTGTCCATCAATGCAGATTCTTGAAGTTTGGACAGCGAGAAGCAAGGGATTCAAGGAGGACTCCATTTGAGATGTATGTCTCGGTGAATAGCTATAGTTAATAAAGGCAATGGGGTAGAATCTCTTGGGTTGATGTTTATGTGCTCTTATATGTTCGGACAAGGATGGTTTTATGTTGTTGATGTTGTTGGAACTTGTTTTGGCTTATATGAGATGGATTTGGAGATTTTGTGTTTAAATGGTTGCTTGTGTAGGAAGCATGCTTATAGAATTGGGGCTTTTCATATATGTTGTTATTTTGATGAATTGTTGATGCAAGTATGTCTCCTATATGTTGAATTGCATGTTGGTAAAGTTTGGTGGCTTTTGGAGCATGATTGGATGATCAATTGTGTGTTTAAGTATGCATCTTGAGGCAATCTGTGCAGGGTGTTTCAGAACAGTGCCTACCGTTTCGGAACGGGTGCCCTAAACCAGCCCAGGCGTCCGAAATGGGAGAGACCGTTCCGAAACGAAAAGGCTACTGCCAGTCCCCCGTTGCGGTACGCGTTGCGGAACGGCCCCGCGTTTCGAAACGGGCTCTGCCTGTTTCGGAACACGTGACCGTTGGGGGCTGACATAGGCGGTTATATGTTTTGGAATGTTTGCAATTTGGTCCTGAAACTTGTTTGTGCAATTGTATGAGTTTGGGATGTCCGTTTGAGCTGAAATTTGGCAGAGAAGCATGAAACCTGATTAATTTTAAGTTGGTAACTTAAAATCTAGTTAAGTCCTTAAAATTTTCAGAATTTACAATTTGGTCCCTAAAGTTGTAAATTGTTCAATTGGGTCCCTGTTTGATCTCTGATGTTTATGATCTTCGAGTATGTTGTTGTGTGATCACATCTAAGGTTAACGTGCATCTAGACAAGCTTAAAAAGAAAAAAAAGGGTCGTTAATCAAGGTTGACTTTCAGGTTGACTTTGGTTTTCCCCGTGTGACTTCCTTAATTCGGGTCAACCGTCTGGGCCGGGTTAAGGGGGTTACAATTTTCACATCAAACCTAAAAATTTAATTTTTTCGAGTCAAGTCGAGTTATTAGAATTTCTATTTTATAATTCAAACTTTATTTTGAATTTTTGAGTCGAGTTTATGAAATTATGAGTCGAGTATTTTCACATCAAACCTAAAAATTTAATTTTTTTCGAATCAAGTCGAGTGTTGCACTTCCCTACGTATAATTTTTAATTTTAATCCGTGTTTGTCAACGGGCAGGTTCAGGCAAAGCTCCGACGAAGCCTTAAACGAAAGCAAACCAACGATTGATGGTATGCGCTTTGTTCGCCTCGACACGAGGAACTCAATAACAGTGACGACGCGGTGAGCGGACAGTTGCGGTGACTGGAATCGCAGAAAAACAAAGGGGACGGACGAACCTTTGTCACAGCTATCGCGGAAACCGGCGGTGAACTACCGCGAGTGGCGGCTGGGGTTTTGTTCGGGGGACGATGGCGGATATGGAGGTGATGATGGTGTACACCACCGTCAAGCGGTGGCCGAGATCAACGTGAAAACACAAGCGATGGTGGGTTTCCTCTCTAAGCTTCAAACTGCTCGCCATGGCTGACGACGGTGACTTAGCACGAGTGGTCACCGTGGTTGCGATCAGGGGGAGTGGGCGGACACCGTGGCGGCAGCGGTGAAGGCCACGGTCGGGCGGTGTGGCAGATCGGAGCAAAAGCCGGAGCGGGGAAGGTGAGGGGTCGAGAGAAAAAAATGGAAGGGTCTGGATATTTTGGGGTGTTAATTATCCCATGTGGGTTTTTGGTTCAGACATTTATTAAATTTCGATTTAAACAGAACAATTAGTTGGGACAACCACGGATTAAAATTAAAAATTATATGTAGGGAAGTGCAACACTCGACTTGATTCGAAAAAATTAAATTTTTAGGTTTGATGTGAAAATACTCGACTCATAATTTCATAAACTCGACTCAAAAATTCAAAATAAAGTTTGAATTGTAAAGTTTTAGGATTGAAAAATGAATTTTTAAAAATTTAAGGGTGATACTTTCGAAAACATAGCACATTCCGAGAGAGACTTTCGAAACACTTAATCTTGAGCTTAGCTAAGTGTTTCAAACTGACACTAAGCTCCCAAGACCACGCACAAAGCGCTATAAAGCTAGAAAATCTATGTCCACTCTGCGATACGTGAAACCTCGCTTGCCGACGCGAAGATCACCCCTCTAAAGCCTCATAAAGTGCTTCGTTTGCTACCGAATCAAGATCCCCTGTTTTCACATCATCAAAATAGAGATCCAAATGCATTAAAATGCATTTCAACACCAACAACCAAACTCAACCCGTTGCTCACCCAAACTACACCAATTTACTTCCGAAACAACCGAAATCTCAATCGATTGCTTTCTAAACCAAACCCAGCCAACATACATCACTTCCAAACATTTATAAACATCACAACACATCTAAAATCAACATAAACCCATCCTTATACCTCCGGAAAACATAACTTCATCATATCACTTCCAAGTATTTCGGAATTTATATCAACAAAGCCCTCTTCCAAAATAATAACCAACTTAAGACTCAATTAAAATCAATGCAAAACAGAGCTTACCAAATCAAGTCCGGAAATTAAGATTTTAATCATATTTTTGCAAGGTTTTGATCTCCAATCAAAACTATAATGAAAACTCAACCAAAAACATTAATTAGAAGCCAAAAGATCTTGGGAATTTCAGTAAAGAACTTTGATTAGAGGTTGAGAACGGGATTTACCTCCAATCCTTGCTTTCCTTAATGAATGACAAGTTTTCCTTAGCAAAAATCTTGAACAACTTGAAAGGATTTCTTGAAAATTGTTTAACATAATTTAAGAGAATGTTTGGGAGAAAAGAATTCTGGAGAGAAATGAATGAAAATAGTGTTTGGCTCAAAATGAGGAGAAAATGGTAGTTACGTGATGAAATCTCACATTAACTACCCATTTTAATTAATTAAAATAAAACCAATTAAAGCCATTTTAAACACATGTCATATTAAGGAAATGTTAAATTGCCATAAAGCCCCTAAAGATTCTAAGAATTTGGCTTCTCCTTTAAAAATAACATTTTCCACAGTTTTGAAACTTTACAATTTGGTCACTACTCGAAATGTCCCATTTTTGAAACTCTTTTTGTAAAATTGATTTGACCAACCTCTTAAACATATTTTTAGAGGATTTTAGCAATTTTTACCACATTTTTACCCTATCTCGATCCTTGGTTTCCTTAAATCACCTTACGCGATTCGAACCATTCTCGACCGGTCTGACCCGATGTCCAGAATATCTAGGCCCAAAACCAGGGCGTTACATGAATACTAGCCTGATAGCTGTTGTTGTAGGCAAACTCAACCAACGGCAGGTGTTTCTCCCACGAACCCTGAAAATCAATAACACAACAGCGCAACATATCCTCAAGCACTTGTATTACCCGCTCCGACTGATCATACGACTAAGGATGATACGAAGTACTGAAATTCAATCGGATGCCCAATGCACTATTCATACAATCCCAAAACCTCGATGTGAACCTCATATCTCTATCTGATTCAATCGACTTCGGCACACCATCCAGTCTCACTACCTCACGGATAAACAAAACAGCCAGTTTATCCGAAGAATCATTCGTGTTGACAGCTAGGAAGTGTGCACTCTTGGTGAGTCTATCCACTATCACCCAAACTGAATTCTTTCGCGAAGGAGTCAATGGCAAATATGATACAAAATCCATAGTTATTCTCTCGCATTTCCATTTTGGAATCCGCAAAGGCTGTGGCAATCCTCACGTAAACTGATGTTCAGCCTTCACTCGCTGACATACCATGCATTTACTCACGAATTTAGCCACAACCTTTTTCAAACAAACCCAGAAATTATCATTCTTGAAGTCTCGGTACATTTTCGTGCTACCCGGATGCATAGCAAACGGACTAGTATGTGCTTCACTCAAAATGGTGCGTCTCAAATCGGTATCATTAGGCACAACAACTCTATCTCCGAAACACAAAACATTATCATTACTGAAAACTGTACTCGGTCGGTTTACCTTCCGCAATGTTCTGAACATATGAAGCTAGAGAGCTGTCTCGCAACTGTTTCTCTCGAATCAGCTGTACTAGAGAAGGTTTCACCAACAATTCGACGATCAATCCACCATCATGTGATAATATCAATCTAGCAAACATCGCTCGAAGCTGGACTTCCACTTTCCTACTCAAAGCATCAGCTACCACATTCGCTTTATTTGAATGGTACTTGATAGTAAGATCATAGTCCTTCAACAATTAAAGTCATCTACGTTGTCGGAGATTCAAATCTTTTTGAGACATCAAATATTTCAAACTCGTGTGATTGGTATGCACTGTGCATTTCTCACAATACAAATAGTGTCTCCACGCCTTCAAAGCGAACACAACAGCGGCTAACTCAATATCATATGTGGGGTAATTATTTTCATGAAGCTTCAGTTGTCTCGACGCATATGCAACAACTATCCCATCTTGCATCAACACACACCCTAAACCTACATACGATGCATCACTATAAATCACATAATCTTTTCGGAAAGTTACCGGTTGCACTAACATGGGTGCTCTAGTCAAAGCATCTTTTAGTCGATCAAAAGCCATTTGTCTCACTTCTGTCCATTCATATCTAACATCCTTTTGTAACAATTTTTTCAACGGAGCAGCTATCTTTGAAAATCCTTCTACAAACCGACGGTAGTATCCCGCTAAGCCTAGGAAACTACAAACTTCGGTCACGGACTTCGGTTGCTTCCATTTCACAACCGCTTCCACTTTCTGAGGATCAACTCCAATGCCTTCCGCTGATACAACATGACCTAGAAAGACTACCTCTCTAATCTAAAACTCGCATTTGCTCAACTTCGCGTACAACTGATTGTCTAGAAAAGTCTTCAACACAAGTCACAAATGTCTATCATAGTCTTCTTAAGTGTGCAATTAAATCAATATATCATAAATGAACACAACAACAAACTGATCTAGAACTCATGAAACACACGGTTCATCATGTCCATGAACGCGGTTGGTGCATTAGTCAACCCGAACGACATTACCAAAAACTCGTAATGCCCATAACGTGTACGAAAAGCTGTCTTCAGTATGTCTTGTTCCTTCACTTTCAACTAATATTACCCGGATCTCAAGCCTATATTTGAGAACATTGACACATCTCGTAACTGATCAAACAAATCATCTATTCTCGGCAAAGGATACTTGTTCTTCACAGTTAATTTATTCAACTGACAGTTATCAATACACATACGCATACTTCTATCTTTCTTCTTAACGAACAGTACATGTGCACCCAAAGGCGATATACTCGGACGGATAAAACCACGATCTAATAACTATTGAAGTTGAGTCTTCATTTCTTTCAACTCTTTCAGAGCCATCCGATACGAAACAATCGATACGGGAGCAAAATCAGAATATAACTCAATAGCGAACTCGACTTCTCTATCTGGTGGCAAACAAGGCAACTCTTCCGGAAATACTTTGGGAAAGTCACAAACTATTCTAATATCTTTTGGTCGAACTTTACTCATATTTGGATTCATCACATAGGGTAAGTATGATTGGCATCCCTGATCCATCATCTTTTGAGCCTCCAAAGTAGAAACAACGTTCGATAAGAACATAACGTTCTCACCAACCACTACCACCTTGTAATCGACTGATAACCTCAGCCTCACTCGTTTAGTCTCGAAATCTACATTTGCCTTGTGTTCTACCAACCAATCCATTCCCAAAATCACATCAAACCCGTAGAACGGCAACTCCATCATGTCGACCAGAAACACGTGACCCTGAACCATCAACGAACACCTCTGATACATCTTTCTGAACACAACAGTTTCGTCAAATGAACTAGTCACACTCATACCCACATCAAGAATCTCACACGGTATGTCCAACATCTTAGCATGGTCATTCAAAATATAAGAATGTGTAGAGCCAGAATCAATCAACGAAAGAAATGTTAGAGACTATAACATGAAATTACCTGCGATAACATTAGTGTCGTTCCTGCCCTCTCAGTGTGCATACATCCTCGCTGGTCCACCTCCCTCGGGCTGAACTGCGACTACATGCACCACATTCCTCTAACCATCGTTCCATGGCTGAAAGTTCCCTCAATCGCGCCCACGACCTCGCTGGTACTCGGAAACTAGTGTCGGTGTCTGTCCACCTCTAGCTAGCTGGGGGCAATCTCTCTTGAGATGATCCTTTGATCCACAATGCCAACACGTACCATAATTTCCCCAACATTCTCCTGGATGAGATCTACCACACTTTTGTGCACTCGGGTGCACGGTGAGAAAAACCTTGGCCTTGATGGCCACGCCCGGGGTTACCACCCCCACGTCTGTGGTCAAAACGCTGCCTCTTGTCCTTGTGCCCCTTGGCACGATAACGATTGCACTCCGTAGGTCGTTTCCCTGAACTGGACCTGCCTCCTCTAGTAGACAAACCAAGACTACGCTCTATATATTTGGCTCGGGCGCCCAACACATCAAAATTCGTATAATCAGCAGCCAACATGTAAGTCTTTACCTCCTCAGTCAATCCATACCGAAACCTCTCGCAATGTTCCCTCTCAGTGGGAACCAGCTCGATCGCATACTAACTCAGTCTAACAAACCGGATCTCGTACTCAAAAACGGTCATACTTCTCACAACCAAAGCCATGAACTCACGTTTCTTCTCATCCTGATATCTTGGCCCTAGATACTTCTTCCGGAAGGCAGAACAGAAGAAATCCCAAGTGATTTCTGCGGTGGCCATACCCGTAGTGATCGTAGTCCACCAAACATACGCGTCACCCTGAAGCAAAGATACCATACAGCCAAGCTTCCGTGCATCACAGCAAGCTACCTCAAACAAGAAAGCAAAAACCAAAAACAATCAAACCTACCTCACTTACCTTTCCGGTTGCATGACAACCAACGCAAGACTTTCCGAACCTGGCTTTGATACAAACAGATGTAACCCTCTCGACCTGGTCTAGCCACCAGACCGTATCGAGCGGATCTCACGGGACTAACCGAAGAAAAATCTAGAGATTTCTCTCTGATTAGAAACCCTAAACGCGTTGATTAATATCTCTTCTAGATGCTCGAATTAAACCTTATATTTCAAGAACACACAGCGGAAGAAAACACGACAAGACGAGCACCAAACGATCAACCGAGCAACCAAGGACCAAAATGCAAAACTAACATAAAACATGAACCTATGATGAAATTAAGGTGATCACTTTGAAATTAATCTCATTTCATACTTCCAAGCTAAAATGCAACTCAAAACAAGCCCTCAAACAAACTCAATTGATAACACATCAAGTTTGGACCAAAACGCAAGAAAAACAACTTCAAAGATGCTCTTAACTAACTTCCAATGCCCCCCATTTTGAAATACTATCGATGGTATCGATACGGGTCAGACGTTTAAAATTCCAGATAGCTTTCATTCCAAAATGGTTAGACCCGTTTCGGGGCTGCAAAGCCCGTTCGATACCCATTTTGAAACTCAAAGGCCAATTTAAGGGTCGTTTCGATATATTAAGGCATGTTTCGAAACACCCTGTAACAAAACAAAAAAATTTGCAGTTCAAGCATCTCCAAGGCTGTTCCCCTTGGTTCCAATCAACACATTAAACAAAATATCATCAAGATAAGCATATAAACACTAAGAATAAACAACCAAACTTACATTTAAGCAAGAGAACTAACTCACGATTAACAAACGACAAGATAAGAACATAAAAATCTATGAACTAAGCAAAACAAGATAGAATGCCGAAACCATTATGCTCAAGGTAAAAACAAGCCAACCAAGGCATAACAAACATGCTTGCATCATAATGAGTCTACAAAACACTCCTAAAACATAAACAAGGTCTATCCTCATTGCCTCACACACTACTATCTAAACAAAACCATACTTGAGCTTGAAGCGGACACTTGGATCACTTCCCTTGCACCGTTTCCTTCCAGGATTGTCTACGGATCTGAATTGTTGGAAAAGAGAGAGTAAGCTACGAAGTATAGTGAGTGGGGCTTAAAACCAAGCTACAACAATGCAGTTTTGAAAACCGACTTCATTTTGGAAACCAAAACAATTTCTTGAAATCACTTTCACAAATCATTTCCTTTCAAACATACCATACCTAAATCAAGTATAAGCAATTTCAACCATATGCCATAGGCACAACACATGCATCAACCATGCATAAACCATATGTTAACGATATATGCATACCAAGCCTATCGGCTCCATTTCAACTAACATGCTTCAAGCATGTACACATAACCATATGAGTTTACCAAGCTCATATTAAAATCATAAGCGAATGAATATATCGGCATCATTGACACGTTGCTCGGATAAGCGGACACCTTGATGGCACAACCCCCATCAAGTTACATGGTGAAACAACCCTCACCACAATCTCACTTCGGCCGAGATGCCACAACCCGCATTTCCCGTTGGTGATAGCACAACCCCTATCACTCGCATCACAATAGCACAACCCCTATTATGAAACCGAAGAATATATCTCACACTCAAATTTTTTATTTATAGTGCACTTCACATCCTATTGATTGATCAATCTATCCGATATAAAGATCCACATGTATTTATATACTTATCGCAACATCTCCTTCCATTGTTTTACACTGGTGTTAAACACCTCCCCAAACACATCCCAAATACCATAAACACAAGCCCATGCATAACATGAACTCAAACAACATTTTCATAAATCACATGGTATTCTCATGGGACAAAATCAACATGCATTGATGCACAATAACAGTGGAAAAACATCATTAAAAGTGACATGCACATGATCAACATGTAAAACGGCGAAATACCAAACTAACTCAAAACTTACTCTTGAGCTTGGATTGGCCTAACAGCACAACCCAAACTCCCATAATGCTTCTTTAACCTTGTTAAGGCATTAAAAACATTGCCATTCACCAGCGAAAACCAAAAACAAGCCGAAACACTTTTCCAGCTTCCAGGTTCACCCACAAACGTATCCAACGATTCCATATTGTCAACCTCTGCTTCTAACCAACCCAAAAAAGGTGATTAGAAATATTTTCAACCCTCTAAATTGCTGGAAAACAGAGATTCAACAACTCATTCAAATCGCCTATCGAAACATTGCCGAAACAAACCGAAAACAATAGCAAACTCAAATCGGACAACCTCCAGTATAAACCCAGCATTTTATATCATCAAAACACATGAATAAACATCTAAAAACATAGACCCATTATCAGTATACCATCAGCTATTGATTGATCAAAAAAACTCACCCAAAAACTTACTTTTACACCCACCAAACTTCAACACAAAACCCAAATTCGGGATTTCTATCATTCACCCATCATCTAAACATTATTCCATATCAAAAACTAAAATATAACCATCATCAAACTCAGCATTGAAAGATCTAAACCAAGATCCCACCCAAAAGCACATTTTACCATATTTTACCCAAATTTTCATTAGAAACCTTTTAGGAAATCTTAACCTTAATAAAAAAAGAATCAAAAACATGGGAATATCAATAGAGAACCTTACGTCAGAGGATAATTTCGTCGCTCACCTCCAATGATAGTATTTCCCGCTTGATTAGCAAAGAACACTTGAGAAAACTAAGAATAAAACATGTGTTTTAGAGATAGTAGATAGGAAAGCCTTTTGAAAACATTAGATCAATAAGAAAAATCATTTACCTTTGAGATATTAAGCCTTGATGGCTGTTTGGCTGAAGAGAAAATGAGAAGAGCTTCAAAATGTGCTTTTGACGTAAAATGAGAAAAGGATGATCAACCCTTTTTAGTTTTAATTATAAAACCCTTTTTAAAATATTCGAATAGTCAAAAATAAATGGGATAATAACTATTTTGGCCCAACCAATTTAGCTCCTTAAATAATCTATGTTTTGACTTTGTTACAAAACATTCACTAAAACAGATTTTGCAAACTTTACATTATGGGCACTAAACCGAAATGTCATGGTTCGGAAAACATTTTTCCAAAATTGTTTTTACCAAAGCCTTATATATATTATTTAAGGATTTTAGAAATTTATTTCATATTTTTCTGACCATCTAAGACCACTTTCCCTGAACTCAACCACAACTCCCAACACCGAAACCTTACCGAATCTTCTAAACCCAAAACCAGGGTGTTACACACCATCAATTGTCTAGATGCATACGCCACAACCTTCCCACCTTGCATTAACACAAAACCTAAACCAACATACGATGCATCGCTATAAACCACAAACTCCTTACCCAACTCAGGTTGAATCAAGATAGGAGCTTCCGTCAAAGCTTCCTTCAACCTCTCGAAAGCTTGTTTTCTAAAATCTATCCACTCAAAGCGAACATTCTTTTGCAACGACTTGGTTAACGTAGCAATAATCTTAGAGAAACCATCCGCAAACCTTCGATAATAACCCACCAAACCAAGGAAACTACGGACTTCCGTCAGTAGTTTAGGTGCCTTCCAATTTATCACCGCCTCAATCTTATGTGGATCAACCTGGATACCTTCGTCCGACACCACATGTCCAAGAAAGACAACTTTTTTAAGCCAAAACTCATGATCCTCCTTGATACGAGATTACACGAGGATATCTTCAATAAACACAACCATAATTTGATCCAAAAACTAATAAAACACGCGATCCATCATATCCATGAATGCAGCAAGCGCATTCGTCAAGCCAAACGGCATCACTAAGAACTCATAATGCACGTACCTTGTACGAAAAGTTGTCTTAGGCACATCCACATCCTTTACCTTCAACTAATAATACACATATCTCAAGTCAATCTTAGAAAATATCGAAGCACGTCAAAACTGATCAAACAAATCATCAATCCTTGGCAAAGCATACTTGTTCTTAATCATCAACTTGTTTAATTGCCGATAATCTATACACATTCGCATCGTGCCATCTTTCATCTTCATAAACAAAATCGATGCACCCCAAGGTGAAACACTAGGCATAATGAACCCTCGATCAAGCAACTCCTGAAGTTGTGTTTTCAACTCCTTCAACTCTTTCAGAGCCATTCCATAGGGAGAAATAGACACTAGATTCGTATTTTCATACAACTCAATGCCAAACTCACCTCTCTATTCAGCGGCAACCCATGCAACTCTTCTGGAAAATACACTCGGAAACTCACATACCGTACGTATGTCCTGTACACGAACTTCCTTTGTTCCTTGATTCATAACATGAGCTAAGAAAGCCTTGCAACCCAATTCCATCAACCAACTCGCTTCTAGAGCCAAAATAGCATTGGACAAGAATTTCACATTCTCACCCACGATTACCACTTCATACAACTCATAATTTCATAGGGAGAAATAGACACTAGATTCGTATTTTCATACAACTCAATATTAAACTCACCTCTCTATTCAGCGGCAACCCATGCAACTCTTCTGGAAATACACACGGAAACTCACATACCGTACGTATGTCCTGTACACGCACTTCCTTTGTTCCTTGATTCATAACATGAGCTAAGAAAGCCTTGCAACCCAATTCCATCAACCAACTCGCTTCTAGAGCCAAAATAGCATTGGACAAGAATTTCACATTCTCACCTACGATTACCACTTCGTAATCATCATGAAGTTTCAAGGTAACTCGCTTAGCCTCAAACTCAACCACAGCCCTATGCTCAGACAGCCAATCCATCCCAAGGATTACATCAAAACCATAGAAAGGTAATTACATTAAATCAACTACAAACACATGACCTTGAACAGATATAGGACATCTCTTAATAAACCTTTCTTTAACAATCGTTTCACCAAATGAACTACTCACTTGCATACCAACATTTAACATCTCAACATGCATACCAAGCAAATGTGCATGCTCACTGATCAGTGCATAAAAGTTCTATATTTTACCCCTCATTTATCCTTATTTTTGCTGCACTCAAGCATGTTTAACTGCATTTTAGGTTAAGTTTTGCATCAACATCACATTTAGATAAAATTGCGCAGATACTGCTAAATTTGGTTACTTTTGCATGTATCTACTGTGGCAGCATTGGAGGAAGCTGAGGAGCAGAGGCAAGTTGCGGAGCAGAAGGTGAAGAGAGGAGGTTCGTGTTCTGTCGTGACCGCTGCTGTGGCAGAAAGAGGAGACAGTGGAGACACCTGAGGTAGAAAACACGAAGTAGAGCTCGACAGATAGAGGATTTCAAGCCGGACTATCACGGGCCACTCGTATATTTTTGGAGACTAGAAGCAGAAGGAGTTGTACTGAAGCAGTTCCAGTTACCACCAAGGACGCTGCCGCCGCAGAATGCCGCTCGGACGGCAATACACCGACATAGTCAAGATGGGTCTCGTTTGATAGAGGACATTTTTCTGTGTCCATTGAGCCCAATCTTGCATTTTCTCAGGTCAGGAGCGGAGCATAGAGCTGATCAAGGATCGATGAGTAAAGTAACTTTTTTTTCTTTTTCTATTTTTATCAAAAACTCAGGTGAAATACAGGTTTAAAAAGCATGAACATGTCAGGAAAAACTGTTCGAGAGCTGATGTGGGAGAATTCTCGCAATTACCGTGAAGAAATTGACATGTCATGGGAAAGTAGTCCTTCTCAAGAGCAAACGAATTACTTAGAAGGTACACTTCAAGCCTTCGTGGCACTCATGCAAAAACGGGCGGCTTCTGCGAATGCAAGTATTGCCAAGATGGATGCACTCTTGAGTAGATCGGTCCTCATTCATGCTACAGATGAACCTGAAATCCTGAGGCAAGGTGACGAGGATGCCCATGTGAAGGAATACCCAACACATGATGAGTCTGAGCAACAACTTGCCATGGACTGATCGAGGAGCTGGAATGGAGCATCACTGCAATAACGTTGAGTAAAATTCAAGAGAATGTCACTGCGGCAACCATATCCGAGACAAACTCTCAACCCACTACCTCGGTTATGCCCGACCAAGATTGCACACATCCATCCCTGTCATGGAACTCGCACGACCACCTAGAAGAGCTACCCAATGACAATGCCTCGCAAATGGAATACAAGCAGGTAATAAACGAACATTTTGAATTCATTAAAAACTCACAAATTCCATTGCATGTAATAGAGGAACCAACACCGGTGGACTTAGAATCATCGAAGTGTCTACTGATGGAGACCTACGAGTGGCCAACATAATTTGATATGGAGAGTTATGGTACTTTCCAATGTCCCCTTGACCTGCAAAGTAACCTGATAAAGGACTGTCAAAATAACTAGCTGCCACAGCAGCAAACACGACAGAAAGGACTACATTCAACCACAACAATATTCAAGGAAAACAAGGTAAGTTTGTGGTCGAATGTCAATTTGATTTTTTCTAATCATATATTCATGTCCTTAGAAACATTACCAAGAAGGGAGGACTTCATGGACTACAAAGGGAAGAGAAAGAAAGGATCCCCCACCATGAGAATAATCACCAGATGGAGGGTATGAATAGACTTCAAGAAGTACCGGAAACGACCCCTCAAGCATCAATAGAACATGGAGCAGTTACTTTAGGAGATGCCCCTCAAGGCACTCCTAATTTAACTTAATTTATTTTATTGTATTTCATTTTTATCTTATTTTATCGTTATTGTTTTAGGAATTAGAAATTTGATATTAGTTTTTAGTTTGTTTATGTTATTAGGTAAACAGAGATAACTCTTGCAATGACGATACAAGCAACCCGAGGAAGCTCTGCCTCCACAATAAATGCACACACTTAAACGAGAATTATACTTTTGCTCTAAGTAGATACTTAAATATTTGAACAGGTGCTAAACATGATAGGGATGGTGCTGTGGGTAAGGATTGTTCATTGACTTAAGCCAAAAAAAAAATATATGTATGTATGCATGCATGTTAGTTAGGTTGCATTTGCTTGAGGACAAGCAAAGATTCGAGTTTGGGGTGTGATCAGTGCATAAAAGTTCTATATTTTACCCCTCATTTATATTTATTTTGCTGCACTCAAGCATGTTTAACTGCATTTTAGGTTAAGTTTTGCCTCAACATCACATTTAGATAAAACTGTGCAGATACTACTAAATTTGGTTACATTTGCAGGTATCTGCCGTGGAAGCATTGGAAGTAGCTGAGGAGCAGAGGCAAGTTATAGAGCAGGAGGTGAGGAGACGAGGTTCGTGGTCTGTCGTGACCGCTACTGTGGCAGAAAGGGGCGACAGTGAAGACACTTGAGGTAGAAAACACGAAGTAGAGCTCGACAGATAGAGGATTTAAAGTCGGACTATCGCGAGCCACTCGCATATTTTTGGAGACTAGAAGCAGAAGAAGTTGTACTGACGCAGTTCCAGTTGCCACCAAGGACGCTGCCGCCGCAGAATGCCGCCCGGACGGCAATACGTCGACATAGTCAAGATGGGTCTCGTTTGATAGAGGACATTTTTCTGAGTCCATTGAGCCCAATCTTTCATTTTTCTGAGGTCGGGAGCGAAGCATAGAGCTGATCAAGGATCAATAAGTAAAGTAACTTATCTTTACTTGTTGAACAAGGATTTCTACTCCGAGATGGATTTCTACTCCAAGAAGAACTTCTACTCCAAGAAGGACTTAGACTAGATCTTTTCCTATATATACCCATGTATGTAAGGGTATAGAGACATCTAGAGAGAGAAAAAAAAGAGAAAGGGAGTCGCTAGATTTAATTTTCTAGTTCTTCATAGGGTTTGGGGTTCATATTGTAAAGTAGTTGTAAGGGTTGTTATGTTCTTAGGATTTTTCTGTCCAATGAAATAAAACTTCAAGTTTTCTTATTCTGGTTTCAACATCTTGCAAGAGTATCGGGAGAGCATTGTAAGATTATCTATTTACTTAATATCGAGAGAGTTAAGTATACGAAAGAGGTAAGTACTAGTTCTCAGTTTATGGTTGAACTATCTCGGACCTACGGATAGGATGAGGTTATGAGGCTAAAGAAGAATTCATAAACATCGGTGTTCGTACTTCGATTCACGTCGGGAGGTATCATCCAAGACGTGTTCGCCAACAAGCTTGGATCTAGGGATAGGACAAGTCAATTCAGGGATTCTTGCCGAACTTGAAGAAACCGAGTTGCTTATCGTTGCCGTGACAGCAACGGACCGCGGCCATGACAGGTGCTGCCGTGACAGGAGCCAGACACAGAACAGAAGTCCTTGAACATTGCAATACCTACACTACAGAGCAATTCAATTCCTGCCTGTTTTATAATTCTGATTTTTTCTATTTTACTTGATTTATTCGTGACACTATTCAATCAATTTATTAAAACTCTTTCTTTCTTTTGTGCAGATAGTTGAAGGATAGAAGTATTTATGTCCCTGTGGAGACGATATCCGATACTCCAATATCACTTTACTACTTGCGTCGTGTACACTTGCACTATTTGCGATAGTCCTATTTACACGCAACACTCACTCAAGATATATGAATGCGTAGAGCCAGAATCAATCAAAGATAATAATGACAAGGATTGCAAAATGAAAGTACATGCAATCACATCTATATCATTGCGTCCCTCACGATGTGCGTACACCCTCGCAGGACCACTACCCTCAGGTTGAACAGCTACAACATGTGCTACAGCTCTCTGACCATCCCCCTATGCTGGAAGTTACCATGACCGCACCCACGGCCTCGCTGTGGTGCAACAACAGGTGCTCTAACATGACCACCTCTAGCAAACAACGGACAATCATGCCTCAAATGGTCAGTCGAACCACAACTCCAACAAGAGTTGTTGCCACAGTCGTAGGAGCCTGCGTCTCTCGGGCCAAACGAGAACAATCTCGCCTCATATGCTTACGCAATCTACATACCCAAAAAGAATTAAAAGCCGATCTAGCCTGAGCATCTTAACCATAAGCTCCACGTCCAGGCCTTCCTCCACCTCGTTTCGCGTCAGAGCAAAACTTCTTATCATGGTGCCTCATATTCTGTCCACCTCCAGGACCAAAATCTGCAGCTCTCTTACCCGAGTAGAACCATCCACGCAAGAAGTCAAACACAGACTATGCTCAACACCTTTGGCTCGCGCCACCAACTTATTGAAATTTGTGTAATCTGAGGCCAATATAAAAGTCATCACCTCTTGCACCAAACCCTAACGGAAATGGCCGCAACGATGCCTATCACTTGGCACCAACTCAGGGTCATACTAACTCAGACGAACAAATTGATCCTCATACTTAGCCACACTCATGCTACCCTGAACCAAGTACATGAATTCGCGTTTCTTGTCATTCAAGTATCTAACTCCTAAATACTTGTTCTTAAAGATAGCTTGGAAGAACTCCCAATCCACTTCATTAGGCTCCAAAGCCGCAGTTACATTCGTCCACCAACTATAAGCATCATCTTGCAACAACGAAACATCACATCTCAGCTTACGTGCATCATTGCACCCCATTTGATCCAAAATCCAGATCGTATTGGCCATACAAGCCTCGGATGCCTCGAGCGACAGGCCACGATACTCAACACCACCCAAACTACGTAAGCATTCTAACGGAAAACTTGTTTGCCTAGCAGCAGGTGCTTGCACTTGCACTTCGGCAACATCAGCCTGGAATGCTCACGTCATCACCTTATCTAAAGGCGTCAAATCACCCAACACAGGCCAAGCTTGCCCATGTTATCCTTGCTCCTCACCCCTAGGTGGAGGAGGTAAATTCCCACCAGGAGGAACCTAGTTCTCCTAATTTCCCTGCCCTCGGGAAGCAGCAATCATACCCGACCGCAGCTCTCTCCTCGGTCCCATTGTGCTATTATAATTAAGGCATGATAATGAAACAAAATAAAGTAATCAGGCAAGTTTCTAGCAAGGATCCAAGACTTCCAATTCAATTTAAAACACTTTAACTATAGTAATAAGGCAATGGGTGTTCTAATTCCCCCCCCCCCTCCAATCATGGCATAAAGCGATCCACATACATATTGCAAACATTGTGCATAGAAATCAACCTAATTCAGCCCACAACATTATCATGTATATAACACACCACATACATCATAACCACCATGTGTGGCATCAATATCATTTATTCATCAACAACATGATTATAACAATCATCGTGCAAAGCAAACATCATCATTTAATCACATCACATCAACTTACCAATAACTTACCATTATCCTATTCTTTCGAAACTTGGCTCTAATACCTTCAAATGTAACCCCCTCGACTCGGTCTGGGAGAAATATTGAACCGAACGAGTCACACGGGGAATATTGAAGTAAACCAGAAAGGTTTACCTCAATAAAAGACCATAATTCTTTTCTTTTTATCTTGTCTATATGCACATCATTAGTCTAAGTGTAAAGACTCACAACGGAATAATTAACATCACGAACCAACATCGATTACGCACTCAATTGATTACAAAACCGTTTTAGGGACCATTTTGTAATTTTAGCAAATTACGGGAACAACTTCAATTTTTAAGTTACCAACCTTTAATTAGACATATTACATGCCAATGTATCAAAACTTAGCTAAATCTAATCATTCAAACACATTTAATTGCATCCATAACATTCAGGGCCTGAAACGTAAAGAAATGGAACTTCAAAGATTCCAAAAACCAACTTAAAAGCAAGTCATTTTGAAAAAAAAGAACCTTGTATCGAAACACCCTGTTTTGGAACGAGTCTTGGTGTTTTGGTACACTAGTCTGTATCGGAACAATATCCAAGGTGTTTCGAAACACAAACTTTCAGTAGCCAATTTAAGCGAACCCATATCGAAACACCCCTCTCTGTTTCAAAACCCTTAGGCCATTTCAGGCTCACCATTTTGGTATAGCCTTGGGCGTACCGAAACGCCTGGGTCCGTAATAACACTTTTTGCAGGATTTTCACACATTAATGCTATCATAATCGTTCCAACATACCTCCAACATGCATACAACATATATAAATATCAATCCTCAGTCATTCGTGGCATATCCATCATCATAACATGGCAAATTGCATCAAAGGTAAACTATAGGCATGCAACCTAGGAACAAGCCAAGCAAGATTCTCAAAATGCAAAGTAAAGCATAAACTAAATACAAAAGGCCATTTACAAGCCTAAAATAGTAAATCAAACTTGCTCAAATGGGAGTTTACGAAAGTCTCCCACCAACACAACGGATCCCCCATTACCCTTATTACGCATAGTCTAATCCAAACATACTTTTGCAAATGAAGTCTCTTGTGATCCCTTGCTACTTACTGCCTTCAAAACCTCAATTATCTACATTGATGGACAAATGAGGGCGTAAGCACACAAGGCTTAGTGAGGAGCCTCAAAAATAAAACACCATCAATGCATTAAAACCATTTTCAATGTCCACATTGAAATCTCATTTCAATCTCCTAAAACATCATTTGAAAACCATCATGCCTTTTTTAAACCATGCATTTTTCACAAAAAAATCAGCATATTAATCCTCATGCTACATATATCATGAATCAACAATAAGTTCCATTGCTACACTCATTATAAGTTCTCTCATTCATAACTACCATATGCAAAGCTTAAATAGTAAAAGATGTATAAACCATGTTATGCAAACATAAACCATTTCACAATACATCCTAAATTATATTAGCTTACAAGTGATCATTAAGCGAGTTCATATCTCAAAACCACACATCAGATACACGGATTCAACAAGCGTTTACTCAACACCTCAAGCCATCTTAACCGGAATTTGTATATTCACAACCAAAGGTACTATATAAATCAGGTACAATCATAACCCACGGGGACACCAACCCCATCATCAGTTAGATGCTTAACCCACTAACGAGAGACGAGACACCAACCTCCTCGATCATTAGTGTACTTGGACGGAGACACGGGACACCAACCCCTCAACATCTAAGGTGTAGAAATATATGTTTTGATATAATAAAAGAAAAATGTTTTGGACTAAATTGAAAAGAAAAAAAATAAATTGTTGGGTGGGTTAAGCATCCAACCCTGATGGATGTGGATAAGGTTGACGTAATTAAATGGTTGGGTGTTGATATAATTTTTCTACTAATATATTCATGCCTTCAGGGATAGTAGCAAGGTGGAGAGTATACAAGGACTACAAGAGAACAAGGAAGAAAGACACCTCCACCATGATAACACAAAAGGGAGTAGCTGCGAGCACATTGACCCAACTCTTTTTGGGCAATATTGTCACTCGATAGAGGGTGCGGATGGACTATAAGAAGTATCGTAAGCTACCCTCCTCAAGCTTTCTCGGATATTCAGTAAGCTTAGAATATGCACGAAAATGCTCTTTCTAAGAATTTTTAATTTTTCGTTTTAAATTTTTAGACCTTTATTTTATTTTTGGTTATTTTAGGAGATATTTTATTTGTCTTCAGTATAACTAGTTTTCAGGTTTTCTTTATTTTTCCACATCAAGAATCAAAACCACCATGGCCAAGAACCTCAAAACCATGGCAAAACCAAGCTCTTCCAAGGTGCCCAAGCTCACCCAAAGGAGCAAACATCTGTTCAGAAAAAATGAGACCAAAACTGCTGCCAAAACAGACAAGAAGGAGGATGCCTTGGGAATACCCGATGCCTCGGCAACCACTAAAGCGAATGCCTCGGCAACCCTTGAAGCGCATGCCTCGGCAACTCCAAGCGTGCATGCCTCGACAACCACTAAAGTGCATGCCCTGGAAAGTCCTGATGCCCCTGTAATGCCTACTGCTCATGCCCAGGCAACCGAAACTGACGATGCCACGACAACTACCGCACACAACAAAGTTGCACCAATAAAGTCGCCCACAGTCACCTCCTCAAAGGCGAAACGCAAAACATCTAGCACCAACGAGATTGAGGACGTAGATGAAGATGGCGATGAGTTTGCCGACATACGAAAATCAGTTGTGCCACCAGCCACCACGCGCTAGCAAGCGAATCAAGCAAACCGCACGAAGGAAACTCATTAACCATGGTGACGAAATCTTGGAGTGAGTCATCTTTCATCATTTTTTCTTTTTGCATCCATTGAGGACAATGCTTTTCTTGAGTTTGGGGGTATTTGTCTTTAATCAGTTTCATGTCTAATTGCATTCATCTTTAGTTATAGCATATAGGATGCATAGATTATTTGCCTTGCTTTTAGTTGTATTAATTTTTCCTAGACATGATGAATATTCGATGATGACATTGCCATTGCACTTAATTGACAGAACTTTCAATTCTAGGATGATCATGGAAAACACTTAGAATCCTACTATGATACTAAATTTAAGTGTACACTATTGTGGCTTGATAGATTGAAGGAATTTTAGTAAACTTAGGTTAATTATTTAAATTTTGGGTAAATAAAATTCTTAATTGCTAGAGGTGCCCGAAACCGGATCTAGTATTGTGTTTAAAAATTAATTGCTAGAGGTTCCCGAAATCGGCTCTAGTATTGTGCTTAAAGGAATCGCTAGAGGTGCCTGAAATTGGCTCTAGTCAATTAATCATAAAAATTGGAAAAGTAATTAATAATCTAGAGGTGCCCGAAATTGACTCTGCTTGAATGAAATAAAAACCCAAGGAATTAATTTGAATACTTATTGTTCACATAGAATCCGGATAATCATCTTGTACACAATTCTGCACACACTCGCAAGCATTATAGTTTGACTCCGGGTAACTTATATACCGTCCAAAAAATTGAATGTCAATCATACTTTGTGCCACGGTTCTGAGGAATGAAGTCAAGTGTGAAGCAAATTCTCTGATGATTAAAATATCGGTAGGTAATTTTTAGTTCTTCATTGCTTGAGGACAAGAAATAGTTTGATTTTTAGGGTGTGATGAGTGTTCAAAAGTACTATTTTTATGACCCCTTTTACTCATATTATTGTTATACTTAAGCTCATTTTAGTTGCATTATTAGGCATTCATGCATATTTTCATAATTTCCTTCATCGGTATGCTTGAGTTCATGTTTTGATTAGTTTTGGTAGAAAAAGATGCTGTTGGAGGCTGTTTTTATGCGTGCAGGACTAGTTTACAGGACAATTACCACGGCAACCATCGACAAGAAGGAGATGCCAAACAAGTTGTTGTGGCAACCCAAAAAAGAGATGCCGACCAAGTAGTCGCGGCAACCATCGACAAGAAGAGAAAAGGCAAAGTGGTAGCCGAATTGAAGAGCAGAAAAAGCTGATTCAATCGTGATAGGTGGCATGAAGAAAGAAGATTGGAGGTTCGTGAAAAGGTCAAGAGAGATAAATCCCAAAAAAATAGGAGAAGTTTTAATTGGATAAAAATTTAAAGAGATTTCATATTTCTTTTATTCAATTTAAATTCAACATAACTTCCTCCTCAATAAGGATTTTGGCCTAGCCTTCTCCTATAAATATCAAGCCTAGCCGCCAACTACAAAGGGGAGTAAGAGAGATCGTTAGGGAGAGAGTTTGAATAAGAAGGCTGCACCGATTTCTTCATCTTTTTCTTCTAAGTTTTTCGGTTAGATTCATGGTTGGGGATTATTCTTTGTATATCTTTCAAAACCCAGCCATGAACTAACTTGATTAGCTTGGGTTATTTTGGGTTTTATGGTTTTGATAAATGATTATATTTGTTTAGGTTTTTGAAGTTGCAATTTTAATTCAAGGTTTGTTCATTCTTGGTTTTTAATCTTGTTTGCGAGTGAATTGGGAGAAGATCTTGTGAAACTATCTATTTATCTAATATCGAGAGAGTTAGATTTAAGAAACTAACGGGCATGGTTTTTTCCAAATTGATGAAGACTAATTCGGCTTAGGAATAAGTTACGAATTTCAATGGATAAGAGGAGCACAAGATTGGTTGTTTTTCACCCTTGACTCAGACAGGAATGCATTATCAAGGCATGCATAGTTAACTAGAGTTTTGACTTAGGGATAAGGAGGAACAATTGAAGAACGCTTCGCCGAAGCTTGGAGGCTTCAACTTAGTTGCCCAAGTTGTTGCTCTGGCAATCACTACTTCAGTTGCCATAGCATCGTTATACTAATTGCCCCGGCAATCGCTATACCAATTGCCTTGGCTACCCGATTCTTACCAATTGTCGCTGGAATTGAGTTCCTGTTGCACTCATTTATCGGGACGATCCATTCGACTATCACTCATCAACTCACGATAACTTGGCCATTTCTCTCTTATTTGATTTCCTCTATTTTTTACTTTTATTGTTCTTTAGTTTACTTGTTAGTTAGAACTCTTCCTATCACCTATTTATGTTTTTATTTTTTATAGTGCTGTAACTTAAGCAAAGTGGCCAAAACCAATCCTTGTGGAGACAATACTCGTATCACTTTATTACTTGTGACGTGTATACTTGTACAATTGCGTAGCACTGGTTACACGCAACACCTATAAATGAACTGAACGAACACGAATGTGGGTGTGTTCATGTTCGTTCGTTTAACTTTAACCGAACAAATGAATGAACATGAACATAAACGAACAAAAAATTTCTTGTTCGTGTTCATTCATAAAGGAATGTAGCTTGTTCATGTTTGTAACACTCGTGTTTTGGGGTTAGGAGTTAGCCGGGTTAGTGGCTCGAGTCGGTAAATTTAAATTTAATCATTTTGACCATGGCTTAAGTTAATTGGGTTTTAAATAGTGAGGAGGGACCAATTTGGTAATTTAGCCAAAATATTTTAAAAAGGAAGACAACCTTTTTGGTTTAAAAAAGAAACAAAAAAATAAAGAGATCATCTCCCTTTTCTCCTCTATCACGTTCAAAAACCCCAAACCCACCCAAACTCTCTAAATCATTATTCCATTGATTTCTTCTTCAACCCAAAGTCATTTTTCAAAGGTAATTGCATTTTCTCACTCTCCTCTTCATTCTCTATCTTTACATGGTTATAGATTTTGAAACTATCATCTTTTAGAGTTTTAGGGTTTAATGAAAGTTTGGGTTTTTATGGAGTTTTTCAACTTGTTTTGAAATGTTAGGTTGGGTTTTGATTTAGCCACCTTAAAATACATATAATATGTTAAAATGGTTAGGTTTGGGTGAAAACCCGAAATGGGTTCTTGTGGCCAATTTTAAAGTGTTTAAAACTTGGTTTTTGGTGAGTTTTAGGGTAAATTTGAAGGGTTGATGGTTTAAGTATGATAGGAAGGTGTCTTGGGGCCAATTGGGTGTCATTTGGGTGTTTGAAAATAGGATTTTCAACTAGTTTTTGAAGGAGCACGAAAATGGGCATTTTGGGGGATTAATTTAATTGGAAATTGTTGAAGTTTGGCTTGGGCTTAAGAGTTGAGTTGATGACTGAGTTTTAGCATTGATTGAGAGTAATGGATGTGTTTTTGATTGGCTAGAAGCAAGAGGAGGCGTTGGAGAGGCATCGGGATCAAATTCGGGCTTGTAGGAGGCTTGCTTTGGTTGCTAAGGAAGGGTGGTGAGTTACTTTAAATACGTTTTAAAGATTGGTTCAAGTGTGTGTAGTGTATGAGTTGGAATGTGCTTTGTAGGCCATTTCTATGTGGAGTTAAATTGGTAACTTAGCTCTTTGATTCCATTAAATGCTATTTATGCTTTGCATATTTGCCATTGTGAAATGTGGTTTGATATGTATATGTATATCTTGACATATGTATATGATGAGCACGTGATGTAAATGGTGGATGTATGACGTGGTAAATGAAATTGGCACTAATTAACTTACCGGGTGTAAATGATCGATCATTAGGATTAGTGTGCACACAAATTGAGACAAAATGTATGTGGCCTTGATGGCGTTGAGTCATCAAGGAGGAGTACGGTGATGTAACATTCCACCAAAAATTTATATATAATCTACGGGATGATGAGTGGAATCCCATCCGTATGGCATGTGGTGATGAGTGGAATCCCGCCCATGCAAGGTCTGGTGATGAGTGTAATCCCACAGAGGTAATGTGATTGTTGAGATTAAATCCGCACATCCGGGTAAACTAATAGTGGCCAATTGGCCTATGTGATGAATCTGAACATGAGTGAGGTTAGACCGCAGGACATCCGGACAGTATGTGACTTTCCTAGTGTGTTTTCGGAAGAGTTGCTAGGGTTACCACCGGATAGAGAGGTAGAGTTCACCATTGAGACTTATTCTGATTCAGCTCTTGTTTCGATTGCTCCGCATCGCATGGCACCGAAATAACTGAAAGAGTTGATGACTCGGTTGCAAGAGTTGACAGATAGAGGCTTCATTCGACCTAGTTCTTCACCTTGGGGTGCACCAGTTTTTTTTGTGAAGAAGAAAGATGGAAGCATAAGAATGTGTACAGATTACAGACAGTTGAATCAGTTAACAGTGAAGAATAAGTATCCTTTACCTAGAATTGATGTCTTGTTTTATCAGTTGAGAGGAGCATCGGTCTTTTCGAAGATTGACTTGAGATCGGGTTACTACCAGCTAAAGGTAAGAGAGGTTGATGTACCGAAGACGACCTTTAGGACTAGGTATGGTCACTATGAGTTTTTAGTCATGCCTTTTGGGTTGACTAATGCACCTGCTGCTTTCATGGATATGACGAATAGGATTTTTCATCAATACCTAGATCAGTTTTTAGTTGTGTTTATAGATGACATCTTGGTGTATTCGCGAACTGAAGAAGACCATGACCGACACTTGAGACTAGTTTTGAAGACTTTGCTAGATCATCAATTGTATGCAAAGTTGAGCAAGTGTGAATTCTGGATCCGAGAGGTAGTCTTCTTAGGACACGTAGTGTTAACCGATGGGATTAGAGTTGATCCGAAGAAGATAGAGGCCATTGTTGAATGGAAGCAACTGAAGTCCGTAACAGAGGTACGTAGCTTCCTAGGCTTAGTTGGATACTATATAAGATTCGTAGAAGGTTTTTCGAAGTTAGCCGCTCCTTTGACACAATTACTTCAGAAGAGTGTTCAATTTGAGTGGACAGATGCAAGACAGAGAGCCTTTGAGAAATTGAAAAAGCTTTGACCCAAGCTCCGATCTTGATTCAGCCAGAGTCCGGGAAGAACTATGTAGTTTACAGTGATGCTTCTTATATAGGCCTAGGTTGTGTTCTTATGCAAGACAAGAGAGTAGTGGCTTATGCCTCAAGACAATTGAAGACTCATGAGCGCAACTATCCGACCCGTGACAGAGTTAGCTGCAGTTGTGTTTGTTCTGAAGATTTGGAGGCACTATTTGTACGGTGAGAGATGCACAGTATACACCGATCACAAGAGCTTGAAATACATTATGACTCAGCGAGATTTGAATCTCAGACAACGTAGGTGGTTAGAGTTGCTAAAGGACTATGATCTTACCATTGAGTACCATCCTGGTAAGGCCAATGTAGTGACCGATGCATTGAGTAGAAAGATAGCCGTGGATTTGAGAGCCATGTTTGCTAGATTGAGCTTGTCTGGAGATGGTGGCTTGGTAGCCGAGCTTCAGGTTAGACCTATTTTAGGTCAGTTGATTAGAGAGAAGCAGCTCTTAGATAGATCTTTGGCACCTCATGTGCAAGATATAGCCGAAGGTAGATCTTCAGACTACAGTTTCAGTACTGATGGGGTTTTGTGTTTCAAAAATAGGATAGTTGTGCCAGAGGACAGTGACTTGAGACGTACGATCTTGACAGAAGCACACAGTAGTTTGTTTGCTATGCATACTGGAAGTACGAAGATGTACCGTGATTTGAAGAATGAGTACTTTTGGGTTGGCTTGAAGAGAGATGTAGCCGACTTTGTGAGTAAGTGTTGAGTATGTCAGAGGGTGAAGGTGAAACATCAGGTTCCCTCAGGTTTGTTGAAACCGTTGAGGATTCCGGAATGGAAATGGGAGGACATCACCATGGATTTTGTTTCGGATTTGCCTTTGACTCCTACGAAGAACAACTCAGTTTGGGTGATAGTAGATCGTTTTACGAAGTGTGCTCACTTCTTGGCAGTCAAACCTACTTACACTTTAGATAGATTGGCCGACTTGTACATTGGTGAGATTGTTAGACTGCATGGTGTGCCGAAATCTATTATGTCCGATAGAGATCCGAGGTTCACCTCTCGATTTTGGGAGTGTCTGCAAACAGCTTTGGGTACCCGTTTGAACTTCAGCACACCTTATCATCCTCAGTCAGATGGTCAGTCAGAGAGAGTTATACAGATCTTAGAGGATATTTTGCGTTGTTGCATCATTGACTTTCAGGGTACGTGGGAGAAGCACTTGCCTCTAGTTGAGTTTGCCTACAATAATAGCTTCCAGTCGAGTATTCAGATGGCTCCATATGAGGCCTTGTATGGCCGGAAGTGTAGAACTCCAGTTCGTTGGGCCGAAGTGGGACAAAAGTTGTTACCTATGCCAGATTTGCTCAAGGGGACAACTGACAAGGTAAAATTGATTTGTGATCGATTGAAGGCTGCTTCGGATAGGCAGAAGTCCTATGCCGATTTGAAGAGGAAGGAAGTCGAGTTCTTAGTGGGTGAGAACGTGTTCTTGAAAGTATCTCCGTGGAAGAAAGTAATGAGATTTGGCCGAAAGGGGAAGTTGAGTCCGAGGTACATAGGACCGTATGAGATTGTGAAGAGGGTTGGTCCGGTTGCTTATCAGTTGCGTTTGCCATCCGAGCTAGAGAAGATACACGATGTATTCCATGTTTCGATGCTCCGTAAGTATAGATATGATCCATCACATGTTATGCATGTAGAGGAGATTGAATTAAATCCGGATTTGACTTATGAGGAAGAACCAGTTGAGATCCTAGCATCTGACAGTAAGGTGTTGCGGGGTAGATCAATTGAGTCAGTAAAGGTGCGGTGGCAACGTCGAGGTGTGGACGAGGCCACTTGGGAGAGGAAGGAGGATACGGAAAGGCAGTTTTCGTATCTCTTTCAGTCAGGTAATTTCGGGGACGAAATTCCTTAAGTGGGAGAGAGTTGTAACACCTGTGTTTTGGGGTTAGGAGTTAGCCGAGTTAGTGGCCCAAGTCGGTAAAATTAAATTTAATCATTTTGACCATGGCTTGAGTTAATTGGGTTTTAAATAGTAAGGAGGGACCAATTTGGTAATTTAGCCAAAATATTTTAAAAAGGAAGACAACCTTTTTGGTTTCAAAAAGGAACAAAAAAATAAAGAGATCATCTCCCTTTTCTCCTCTATCACGTTCAAAAACCCCAAACCCACCCAAACTCTCTAAATCACTATTCCATTGATTTCTTCTTCAACCCAAAGTCATTTTTCAAAGGTAATTGCATTTTCTCACTCTCCTCTTCATTCTCTATCTTTACATGGTTATAGATTTTGAAATATTATCTTTTGGAGTTTTAGGGTTTAATGAAAGTTTGAGTTTTTATGGAGTTTTTCAACTTGTTTTGAAATGTTAGGTTGGGTTTTGATTTAGCCACCTTAAAATACATATAATATGTTAAAATGGTTAGGTTTGGGTGAAAACCCGAAATGGGTTCTTGTGGCCAATTTTAAAGTGTTTAAAACTTGGTTTTTGGTGAGTTTTAGGGTAAATTTGAAGGGCTGATGGTTTAAGTATGATAGGAAGGTGTCTTGGGGCCAATTGGGTGTCATTTGGGTGTTTGAAAATAGGATTTTCAGCTAGTTTTTGAAGGAGCACGAAAATGGGCATTTTGGGGGATTAATTTGATTTGAAATTGTTGAAGTTTGGCTTGGGCTTAAGAGTTAAGTTGATGACTGAGTTTTAGCATTTATTGAGAGTAATGTATGTGTTTTTGATTGGCTAGAAGCAAGAGGAGGCGTTGGAGAGGCATCGGGATCGAATCTGGGCTTGTAGGAGGCTTGCTTTCGTTGCTAAGGAAGGGTGGTGAGTGACTTTAAATACGTTTTAAAGATTGGTTCAAGTGTGTGTAGTGTATGAGTTGGAATGTGCTTGGTAGACCATTCCTATGTGGAGTTAAATTGGTAACTTAGCTTTTTGATTCCATTAAATGCTATTTATGCTTTGCCTATTTGCCATTGTGAAATGTGGTTTGATATGTATATGTATATCTTGACATATGTATATGATGAGCACGTGATGTAAATGGTGGATGTGTGATGTGGTAAATGAAATTGGCACTAATTAACTTATTGGGTGTAAATGATCGATCATTGGGATTAGTGTGCACACAAATTGATTCAAAACGTAAGTGGCCTTGATGGCGTTGAGTCATCAAGGAGGAGTACGGTGATGTAACATTCCACCGGAAATTTATATATAATCTACGGGATGATGAGTGGAATCCCATCCGTAGGGCATGTGGTGATGAGTGGAATCCCGCCCATGCAAGGTCCGGTGATGAGTGTAATCCCACCGAGGTAATGTGATTGTTGAGATTAAATCCGCACATCCGGGTAAACTAATAGTGGCCAATTGAACTTGTTCATATGATTGTGATGTATGATGTTGATATATGATGTTTGAGCTTAGTATGATGTGAGATGTCATATTATGACTCTTGAAAGACTAGCTAGGTCTACTTGTGGATTTACCTATGCATGTTGTATATGAGAATTAGGGAATACATGCTTGAACCCTGCATTGTTGATGTTTTCGATTTTAGAGCATCCTTACTAAGCTTATAGCTTACGCTCTCATTTTCAACAATGCAGATCATTAGCGCGGTGTTAGCTCGGAGCAAGGCGAAAGGGCTTTCCAAGTTTTTGTTGCTCAAGTACGGTTTAACAATTATGTAGTAGTTTAGCAATGCGGCAAGAGTGTGTTTTTGTATGAGCTATGTATGACTCTTACATGTGTTGATGTTTAAGAATTGACTTGATTGTAAACTTGTGATGACTTGCCAAATGCTTGTGTGATGTATGCCTTATGGATGTTTAAGTTGCTTTGATGGCATGTAAACCTTTTTGAGTTGAATTGTGCCTTTTGGCTTTTAATGTCTTCAAGCATGTCTTATATGAAATGTTGCTAATGTGTGAATGCCATGAATAAATGTTTCAATCTATGCCTTGTGTGTGGTTGAGCATGCTTGACATAGGATATATGCCTCTAGTTCTTGTATGCTTGTGCTGAGTGCCTTTTAGGGTCGTTTGGGACCTTTAGATTTGTTGAAAACCGCCTAAGTCTGGTTTTCAAGGGTTGCAGATAGCCCGTGTTTCGAAACGAGCTGGGCCGTTTCGGAATGGGTAAGGCTTCAGGGACCCTGTATCGGAACGTGTTTTGACACGGTTTGGCCACTAAGAGCCCCTGTTTCGATACGGGTTTCGGAACATTTTGGCTACTGGAATTATGATAAAATGACGAGATGAAAGCGTTTCGAAACGGGTCTAAGGGTTTCGAAACGGTTAAAATCTCGTTGACCTCGAGAAATTGACCGTTGAGGGTGTTTCGGAACGGTTGACCTCTGTTTCGATACGGCCTCTTCGTATGGGCTTGGGGCAGTTGACCTGGTCAAGGCGTTTCGATACGCCTCAAGGGTGTTTCGAAACGGCCTGCTTAATGGATTAAAATTGGGCTGTTTAAAAGTTGTTTTGGGTTCGGATGTTTGTCTTCCGCATTTTATTCCGCTGTTATGATCACGTAGGATTTAAATGAGCCTTTAGAAAAGATTAAATTAAAAGAAAAAAATTAGGGTTGCTAACCGAGGGGGAACCTTAACGGGATTCGCTTCGGTTTTCCCCGTGTGGCCTACTCGGACCGGTCATCCGGCTAGACCGGGACGAGGGGGTTATAGTGTTCATTCATGTTCGTTCGTTTAAATGATAAACGAACACAAATGAACATAAACGAACACAAACGAACATAAACGAACACAAATGAACATATATAATGTGTTAAATATTTAATATTTTGGGTTAGTTCGATTAATTCAGTTAATTAACCGATTTTAAACCAAATTAATCGATAATTGAAATTTGAAAAAACTTTTAATAATTAACTGAAACCTAAAATTATCTAATAGATTAACCAATTTTGTTTTGGTTCGGTCGGTTAGTTCGGTTTAACCGAACAATGAACACCCCTAGACATATGTGAATAAACTTAAATGAACATAAACAATCCAACATAAACGAACACAAATGAACAAACATAAATAAACAGATTACCGAACGTTCACAAACATAAATGAATGAACAAGCCCTTTGTTCGTGTTCGTTCATTTAATTAAACGAACAAAAAATCTAGTTCATGTTCGTTCATTTAATAAATAAACGAACATAAACGAACTTCCCGCTAAACGTTCGGTTCATTTACAGCCCTAATTGTGTAAAGGGTCGCCTCCTTAGCCTAGAAAAGGGGAAGAAATTCATAGTGAATTTGTGAAAATTCTTAGTGGGAAGCTATGATAGTAGATGTGAACCTTGTTAGAAGGTTGAACCACTATAAATCTCTTGTGTCTCAATTTTCAAATTTCAATTTGCTTCCCTTCTCATTTAAATTGTCAATTCAACCCCTCTTGGCCATACACCGTCGATTGATCATCCAACACGTTACCTTGTCAGTTTTATTGGAACCATAATTTTTGAAAAATGATTACTTGTGCCAATACCCTTTGTAAAATATTCACTCTGTATCGATACGCCTGCTCGCGTACTGGTACCCCTTTGTTGCAACGACTCTTTCTTCTTATGGCAGGTGCCAATATGAGTTTTCATGTGCCGATACCGGGTGTTGCCGACAACATTTATTACGCGAAAAATACAGCCCAACGGCTATAATTAATGTCCCAACTACCAAAACGGCTAGAAATCAATGAGGGATATAAAATCAAGTCTCCAAAGTTTCTTCAACAATTATTGAACTACTCAACAAATCTAAAGCATTCGAGCACGCATCCAACATCTTTGAGTCTTAATTGTCAAATCTTGTAAACCCACTTGAGAATTCATTAGTGTAATCTTTTTACATAAATTTTTGGGGTTGAGTGAGCCTTAAATTGTACAAACATACTACCTTTGTGAGATTTCTTAGATTGTTAGATTTGTAATTTTTTTTGTGGTTGTTCTTAAGGTTTTGGAGTATAAACTTGGAGTTGTAAGGATATTTCCTTGAGCCTCTAAAGGAAAGCAAATCTAATGAATTTGAGAAATACTTAGTATGAATGGATGTAAACTTTGTTAAGAAGATTGAACCACTATAAATCTTGTGTCTTAATTTTTATTGCCTTTCATTTTGCTTACATCAAAAATTTTAATTGTCAATTCATCTCCTCTTAGTCATTTGCAATTGATTGTTCATCCCAACAATAATGATTCTATTTTTTAATATTTTGATATGATAAGGTGTAATATCTATTTTTTATCTAGTATTAAACATATTTGTTTCGATATTTGCCGTATGTTTTTATGAAATCTTTAGAAAATTGAAAATTGTAATCATTTTACCAAGCAAATAATTATCTGCAATAACTATAGAGACAACCAAATTATTTGTTTAATAAATACTCAAATAAATTTTAGGTAAATCACGCAAATTATCACTGAATTTTACTCACAAATCTATTTTGATAACTGGAGTTTCAAAACATTTAATTTACTCAAATGAAATTTAGAGACTAAACACTTTTGTCATTCCCCGTTAACTTTGGACAACGTTATGACATGGACACCGTCCATCGTTCATCGTCGTCAGAAATTTTAGTGACAAAAAACATTCAATGTCTAAACTTCAATGAATAAATTGAATATTTAAAATTTTAGTGACCAAAATAGGTTTAAGAGTAAAGTTCAATGATAATTTATAAAATTTACCCATAAATTTTATCGTTTCATTTTTATACAAACAAAATTTTTATTCCAATTGAAATATTGATTTAAGGGATTTTGAATACAAAATGAAATAATAAACATTTATCTACATATTATATCACACTTTTGACTCACTGAGACTTTCTAAATCCTTTAACCGAAAAAATCAAGCAGCAAATAATAAAACAAACCCTGCATATACACATCAAAAATGCTAAGCACAACTAAAGTTTGCGACCTATGTTATTCAAGCTCGGGTGTAAACATCATGAATGTGATCGATTTTTTTGTCAGGTGTTTTCTTGTATTCGGACGATTTCTTAAAAAGTCGTATCTCTGCACCAATGTTCGAACATGTAGATAAGGATGCTTCAAGCAAATGAAAGAGTCAAACCTGTAGCACCAAATCCAGATGTACCATGTCATCAATAAAGACCTGTAGCACCAAATCCAGATGTACCATGTCATCAATAAAGACCTGTAGCACCAAATCCAGATGTACCATGTCATCAATAAAGACCTGTAGCACCAAATCCAGATGTACCATGTCATCAATAAAGACCTGTAGCACCAAATCCAGATGTACCATGTCATCAATAAAGACCTGTAGCACCAAATCCAGATGTACCATGTCATCAATACAGATATGCGACAATAACTTCTGCTGTATCAACTTCTAAATTATTAATCATTACCAACATATCAATGCAAAATAATTTAAACAACAGATAATAATTCAAGCAGATAACAATAACTTCAAAGAAAATGAAGAGTCGGAGAAATATAAAGCATTTATATGAAGAAGACACTCAGATGAGTAAGGCATACATCAAATCCAACCATATAAACCACCTGCAGCAGAGAGCTGGGCAGTAAAAGGGCAAAGGATCTGCCAGATTGTTTCCTCATGGTCTTCCATTTAACCAATTCATTAATGTAGCACTTTGTTCATCAAAAAGTATTGTTAAACAAACTTTATGAATCAATAGTACCAATATTTAGATTCAAGAAAATATTGGTCATGTTTGCATTCTTAAGAAGAGTAAGGTAAGTTTTAATTGACATATGAAACAACAAACATGATTTCCCTTACCTGAGTTTTTGTATCCATCGTAATTCTTGTTCAAACTCGCATTTCTAAAATGGACAACAGATGAAACATAGGAGACTACACGTGGTATAGTAAAAGTACAGCTATGAATATCAGTTACCAAATGCACTAAATTCTTGATTCGGAAAAAGGAAGTGACCGCACAATGGCAGGAAAAGAAGAGTCGGTCCAGTTAGCACCTTTCAGGGATGCAAGGTTGGAAGAGATGGTGAAGGCATTTTGTTCACATAAGAAAACCCACAGAAAACATCAAGAACCAATATCGGGTCGGCTCGAACAAAGCCACAAGCCTTAAATAATAGAAACCATTAGAGCAGAAGAATCTACGGAGGGAAAAGATGAGAAAGGAGCCATTTATCTATAACAACCTAGCTCTTCCATTTCATTCATAATTGTCCGTAATGTAAGTCTAATCTCTTCTGAATCCTTATGAGATTGATCTCCTGAGAGAAACAAATGAACTTTGTCTTTAACTATCAACCAACTACACCCAGGGCTCTTCTGTATCCCTTTGGATTTCTTGTCCATTCTTACTTTGTCTCCCTCTTTCTTCTTTCCCAGGATGGTATATAAATTGGACAAAACAACATAAGGAGTTGCACTATCAGGCTCCAATTTAATAAGCTGCTGAGCTGCAAGCTTTGCAAGATCAAGGCGGAGATGAGTCGTGCTTGCACCCAAGAGAGCTCCCCAAACTCCGCTATGGGGATCAAATGGCATTGAATAGATTAAATCAATTGCTTTGTCAAACAACCCAGCTCGGCTGAGGAGATCAACCATGCAAGAATAGTGGTCAGGCCCTGGTTCAATGTTATACAAATATTTCATGGATTTGAAGAGTTCCCATCCTACTTCTATGAGTCCAACATGGGTGCATGCAGTCAAAACAGCAAGAAAGGTTATAGGATTTGGCTCCTGGCCTTCACTCTGCATTTTCACAAACAATTTAAGGGCTTCTTCACCGAATCCATTTTGAGCAAAGCCGACAATCATTGTATTAAAAGAAACAACATTAGGTTCTTTAATGCTCATAAAGACTTGACAGGCATCGACTACATTTCCACATTTTGAATACATTGAGACAAGTGAATTTTGAATTGACAAATCAAGTTCAAAGCACATCTTGATTGCTTGTGCATGGATCTGCTGCCCATTGCTCAGTATGGCTGAATTGGCTGAAGCACTCAACAAACTGCTCAAAGTAAGAGAATTTGGCATTACTGATTTCTGAAGCATATCAATGAACCAGCTAAAAGCCTCCTCATACATCTCATTGCTGACAAACCCTGAGATTACTACAGTCCAAGCAACATCGTCTTTCTCAGGCATCAATCTAAACAACTCAATAGCTTTATCAGTTTGTCCTTCACCAAAAAACCCCATAATCATGGTGGTCCAAGAAACTACATCCTTACTAGGCATCTTTTCGAAAAGTTCATAAGCTTTCTCTGTCTCATTCTCTTGTAGATAACCCATGATCAAAGAATTCCAAGAAACCAAATCTTTCCTTGTCATCATGTGAAATACCAAATTAGCAGCACCAATACAACCAAATCTACAGTACATAGTAATAATGGAATTTCCTAGAAAAGCACAAAATGTGAAGAACGACTTTAATACCAATCCATGCATTTGAGTTCCTTCTCTATATCTATCAAAATGTCCACAAGCGTCAAATATAATAGTCAAAGTAGTAGAATTAACCAAAACTCCTTTTTCTTTCCTCATCATTGAAAACAAACCAAAACCATCAATTAAATATCCCATTTTTAGGTACCCATTAATCATTGTTGTCCAAGTGACTACATTTCTCTCCACCATCTCGTTAAACAAATTTCTAGCCTCCATAATTCTCCCACTTTTGCAATATCCATCAACTATTAGGCTTAAAGAAACAACATCTCTCCGAACCATGCCTTTGAAAATGCCAACTGCCATATCCAATCTCCCAACTTTCAAATACCCATTTATCAATACATTTGAACAAACCGGTTCCCGCCATTTCCCAGGAGTAGTTTCATAAATTTCCAAGGCCTTATCAAACCTTCCTTTACTAACAAACCCCGTGATCATGGTGGCGTAACTCACTGCATCCCGTTCGGACATGTTGCAGAAAAGCTCATAAGCTTCATCTACCATACAATTATTCTTATTATAAGCCGTGATCATCGCATTATATGAAGAAGTTGTTCTTTCCGGCATTTTGGCGAACACTTCACGAGCTTTCGAAATGTTCCTATTTTCCGCATAAGCAGTCAACATGGCAGTCCAAGATACGGTGCTTTTGAACGGCATACGGTTGAAGATTGATTCGGCTTCTTTGATATCCCCATTTCTTCCATGTTTAGTGATCTGGGTATTGCAGTAAACGATGAATTTGGAATTTTTGCAGCGGGTTTTTGCAGAGGTGCGGACGATGATATCCTTTGTAGCGGTGTGCAGGGAAGATATTGAAAACTTGAGGGAAAACAAGAAGTGAACATAGTAAAGTGAAGATTTTGGCTTTGTTGAGAAATGGAGTCCATGGCTCACCATGAATTTCGATGTTCAGAAAATTTTAAACAAATCGAGTTAAGCACCTACGCACGCAGCTACCTTTTGCCTTAAATATTAGGTTTAATAATAGTATACGACTTATTTCTAAATTTGTTACTTTCTTTAACGTTGTAATTGTGTTTTTTAATAGTATAAGGGTAATTGTTCTATACACAAGCACTTGTGGAAACTTTTTTACACAAGCGCCTTAGTTGTAGGGGTTAAGGACTTCGTTTAGGGTTTAAAATTCAGGGGTATAAGTGTAGTAGTTTTGAATTTAGGAATTGTTGATAGAATTTTAGGTTTAGGGTTAAAATTTAGGGTTTATAGGTTAAAACCTAAACCCCCACTCATATTACCCTAAAACTAAACCCTAACCCTAAACCCTAAATTCTAACCCTAATTCTTAAATTCTAAACATAAACCCTAAATTCTAAACCTTTACACTAAAACCCCTAAACTCTAAACCCTAAACACTAACCCTAAACCCTATAATTAAGGCACTGTGGAAATAAACACTTTCCACCGCCAGTGTATAGGATATTAATCCATAGTCTAATTGTGTTTTCTTATTTTATTAGTGTACCTGCTTTTTTTTGGTGAAATAGGTATGATTTTATTAACTGAGTGAATCATACCGTGGTATTAATAGTGTCTTATTAAAAAATTCTCTAAACCTAGTCGGAAGAAAAGAATACACTGAAAATATTCATTTAAAACAACCAGACAAATCCGACATAAAATCAAAACAACATGTCAAAAAACACTAGAAACACCTAATTACCACTCACAACCCCTAATCCGCACCCAAGCGCGTAGGGATGTAAAAACAAGTAATCAGATGGGTTTCAGGTCGGGTACTGCCAGGTCGGGTAAAATCGGGTACATGTCATTTCAGGTCATTTTTCTGTTTTGACTCGACTCGGGTCGGGTGAGGGTCCATTTCAGGTCGGGTCCATTTTAGGTCGGGTCCATTTCAAGTCGGGTCTATTTCAGGTCGGGTCTATTTCAGGTCGGGTCCATTTCAGGTCAGGTCAAAACGGGTCGGGTCCGAAGCAGATAATTGACAGGTTAATTCGGGTCCGGATACACTTCAGGTCGGGTTCATTTCAGGTCTGGTCTATTTCAGGTCGGGTCCATTTCAAGTCAGGTCCGTTTTAGGTCGGGTCTATTTCAGGTCGGATTCATTTCAGGTCGGGTTCATTTCAGGTCGGGTAATTTCAGGTCGGGTAGTTTCAGGTCGGGTAATTCAGGTCAGGGTATTTTCGGGATTGGAATTCGTATGGAGTTTGAGTTCGGTACAATGTATAAGTAGTCGATAGACTTTAGGTTGGCCTTCGTCAATCGTCATTAATTTGGAGTTAATTATTTAAAGTCATATCAAATTAAAATTATAAAACATTAGAGTAATTAAAAATAATAATGAAAATGGGTCAATTTGGACTGAAAAGGGTCAATTTGGATTAAAAATAAAGTTTCACGGATTTTAATGAACAAAAATATCAAATTAAAATTATAAAACATTAGACAAATTTAAAAGAAAACAATGAAAATGGGTCAATTTGGAATAAAAATAAAGTTTTGGGTTCTATAATGAACAAAAATATCAAATTAAAAGTATAAAAATTAGAGTAATTAAAAAAACAATAAGTATAGGCCAATTTAGAATAAAAATAAAGTTTTAGGGTCTCGAATGAACAAAATTTCAAATTAAAATTATAAAACATGATGAATTAATATATATATATATATATAGGGATCAATATGGAATTAAAATAAAGTTAAGGGACTAGAATGAAGAAAATGTCAAATTAAAATAATAAAACATTGGACAAATTAAAAATAAATAAATGTGGGTCAATTTGGAATAAAAATAAATTTTTAGGGTCTAGAATGATTAAAATATCAAATTAAAATTGTAAAACATTGGACGGATTAAAAAAACAATGAATATTGGTCAATTTGGAATTGAAATAAAGTTAAAGGACTAGAGTGAACAAAGTACCAAATTAAAATTATAAAACATCGGACGAATTAAAAAAACAATAAATAGGGGTCAATTTGGAATTAAACTAAAGTTTAGGGGACTAGAATGAAAAAATATCAAATTAAAATTATAAAACATCAAACTAATTAAAATAAAGTTAAGGGACTAGAATAAACAAAATATCAAATTAAAATTATAAATCATCAGAATAATTAAAAAAATAGTGGTCAATTTGGAATACAAATAAATTTTAGGGACTAGAATTAATAAAATGTCAAAAATAAAATTATATATTATTGGTCTAATTAAAAAACAATTAGTAGGGGTCAATTTGGAATAGAAATGAAGATTTAAGGGCTATAATGAACATAAATATCAAATTAAAATTATAAAATATTGGACGATTCATGGTTTAGGGTTTGTGATTTAAAGGGATTAATGTTTAGGGAAAATTCATTAATGATTTAGGGTTCATACATTGATATATACATGCATACATACTTGTATACATTATAATTAGGGTTTAGGGAAAATTCATTAAGGGTTTAGGATTCATACATTGATAGGTACATATATACTTACATACATTAAGGTTTATGGTTTGGGGGTTTTAGAGTTTTAGGGTTCGTATTAAGGGAAAATTCATTAAAGATCTGGATTCACTGGATCCCCTTAGACATATGGATAGTTTTGCAAACTCAATCTTGCAGACGTGTCGGCAAATGAGTCCCAATATTATAGGCAGATTTGACAGTGAACTGGTGACTCACAGTTCCCTCCACCGAACTGAATCATTAACAAAATGTGGCAGGGGTCCCTTGACCGTAATAATTTTGAATAACATCGACATTGACAACAAATTTTGAAAGAGAGACTACATTCATTCACCCATCATCAACCATTTCCACAACAGTTACATGCGGTAATTGTAACCCCTTCGACCCGGCCTGACCGACAGACTGAACCGAACGGATCACACGGGTAATATTGAAATAAACTGGAAAGGTTTACCTCAATAAACGACATTTTTTCTTTTTATCTTGTCTAAATGCAACTTAGGTTCCTATGTATATGTATGCAAGCAACGGATAAAATATCAACACAATCGCCCTTCGATTAAGTCGATTAAGGTTTAGGGACCATTTTGTAATTTTCATAAATTATAAGGGTTATTAGAAAATTCGAGTTACCAACCTTTAATTAGATTCATTACATGCTTCTCGGTGAAATCTGAGGTCAAAATGACATTTAGAACTCATCCAATTACATACAAGGCAAACAGGGACCAAATCATAAGAAACAGAAACTCAGAACATTTCAAAAACAGGTCCAACGGTCAAACGTTTCAGAACAGAATGCCTCGTATCGGAACGACTATTTTGAAACACAGCTGATCGTTTCAATACACGGGTTCGTTTCGAAACTTCTCAAGACACGTTTCGGTACGATGATTCTCAGAGGCAAAATGTTCTGAAACATGCCTCACTGTTCCGAAACACCAAGGCCATTTCAGGCCACCATTTCGAAACATGCAAGGGTGTTTCGAAACACGTGGGCCTACAATGTTCTAAATAGTTGGTTTAAACCACTTTATGCCCTCCAAAACCATTCTGACAAATGCTCTAACATGTTCACAACTTAATTACACATCAATGACCACATATACGAAGCATAAGAAACATCATAGAATCGTTCTCATAAGCTACGGAACTAAAGGCATGCTTCCAAGAAGTTAAAAGCACCAAAAGACCAAAATCCAAATGCAAGCATAAAACCAAACTCAAAGGCCATTTACAAGTCCAAACATGCATCTCAAACTTGTACAAAACCAACTAATATCATAAAAACCACATGCATAACATTGGACACACACACACACACACACACACTCACACATACACACACACATACATACATACACACATACATACACACACACATACACACACACACACACACACATACACACACACATACATACACACACACATACACACACATATACATACACACATACATACACACACACATACACACATACATACACACACACATACAAACATACACACACACACACATACACACACACACACATACACACATACACACATACACACATACACACACACACACACACACACACACACACACACACACACACACACACACACACACACACACACACACACACACACACACATTACGGTTTAGGGTTTATTGATAGATACATACATACTTACATACATTTGGGGTTTAAGGTTTATTAATAGATAGATACATACTTACATACATTAAGGTTTGCGTTTATGGTTTATGGGTTTAGGTTGAGGATTTAAGGTTTAAGATTTAGAGTTTAGGGTTTAGGGTTTATACATTGATAGGTACATACATACTTACATACATTAAGGTTTAGGTTTTATGGTGTAGGGTTTAGATTTAGGATTTAAGTGTTTAGGGTTTAGGGAAAATTCATTAAGGATATTAAAGCCTTAATACAAAAGAAAAACACATTTAAAAAGAGAAACAACAGAAGAAAAAAATAGAAGACATAAAAAACCATTTTTTTGTGAGTGGAATAGTATGAGAGTGACTGGTATTTGCTTATTGGCTAGTGAAGTTACCAATCCCGACGACCCTAAGTGAACCAATCACAAAATGCCACATCATGATATTAAAGCCTCTCTTTTAATTAATAGAGGGAAGAGAGAGGAAATACTCATAGCTTAGTTTGCGGCAAATGGAGTTTGTCGGGAAAGTAAAATGATGGTCTTGCCCCTTATTCACATTTCAAATTTGAAAACAAAAGTAAAATAAAATTTTGGAAGCATGGTTAGAAATTAATATTCGTGTCTTTTGGGGTTGGGAATTCGGACAATACAGGCTTATCCTAAATCCTGTTGTTTGACTTAGAAATTAATATTAGTTAAAAATAATTAATAAATTATCAATTACTTAGTAATTTTTATAATTAAGAAAAAATAAATAAATATGTTTAATGTATTAGATTAGAAGTATAATATGATGTCTAATTTAATATTTCTTAATTTCATAAATTATTTATATTACTTGGCTCAATATTTTTATTTTTTAGTATTCACTCTTCGTTAAGTTTTTGTAGTTGATAAATTATCAATTACATAATTTTTTTTTCAATTTTAGTACTTAATATGTGTGTGTGTGTGTGCGCGCGCGCATATACATCATATATGTATATCAATATATGTAGATGTATATGTATACACATTATATATGTATATCAACTTATGAAAGTTTTTAATTCATCAAGTCATAGATTTCAGGTCAATATCAGTTCAGGTCAACAACAGGTCGAGTCACTTAACAGGTCGGGTTTAAAACAGGTCGGGTTTAAAACAGGTTGGGTCTAAAACAGATTGAGTCCAAAACAGGTCAGGTTCAAAACATGTCGGGTAAAATCAGATCTCAGGTCAATTAAGTCGGGTAAAATTGGTTATCTACCAGGTCGACTTCGGGTTCGAGTTCGTTTCAGTCGGGCACAGGTCGGGTTTCAGGTCCAATTTGTGTTCGTGTCGTTTTCAGTCGGACGCTGGTCGGGTTCAGTTACTACAGTAACACGTAAAATTTAGGTTCAGATCAACAACAGTCGGTTACAGATCAGGTTCGAGTCATCAAATCCTCGGGTCAAATCAGGTTCTGACTCGAGCATGTTTTAGTCGCGTTTCAAGGTCGGGTCAGCTTTTTACATCCCTACAAGCACATCATTCTTTAAGGCGATTTGGATCACATCAAGGGGATGCTATAAGAAATGGATCTCCATAGTCTCATGTGAAGCCAACTTGACTAGTGTATCAGCAGCCTGGTTACCATACCGTAAAACATGCCGAAATTGCACCTCCCAAGACCGTTCACATAGCTCAGTAATGTGCAACACCATCGATCGACTACCACTGCTAGCATGCACATCGGTGAGCTAACCCACCGCCTCCAAACTACCCGTCTCCTAGATGATTTGCCGCAAACCTTGGTCCCATGCACTAGAGAGCCCTAAGTTAACACCCCAAAGTTCATCATCTAAGGTAGAAAATGAGCTAATGAACTTGTGGAAATCCCACTGCCACTCCCCCAATGATCACAAGCAATGCCTGCACAGGTAGTAGAGCCATCACTATTATTTTGAGCTCCATCAGTATTAACCTTTACCTAGCCAGTTTTCGCCGGCAACCACCTACCGGGACCCCTAGCCGACACAATGACACCAATGCTTAAACTTTGCTCATCTCGAAAACTACCTTAGAAATCATGACCAACCTTTGACTCTGCACCAACACGCTGCCAAGATCCTCTATGGGGTTTTGAAAAACCATGGTATAACGCCCCAACCATAAGTTCTAAATAATAACCCCAAAAAGTAGATCCCAATCACTAGAGTCCCACACAAAATACTCAAGATTCGAGAGATTGACCCAGATCTAACTCTGAATGTCCATCGAGACAAGTTCATCCAGTTTTGCCAGTTTTAACAAAATGTGCCACACCGTCAAAGCCAAAGGACACATCCATAAGACAAGGCGAATATCCTCAGACTCAGCAAGGCATATCATGCAACGACCATCCATCGCAAAATTTCTACAGACACACTCGACATTAGTCATCAGCTTCCCGCAACATACCAACCACATAAAAGATCTGGATTGACTGGAACCCGTTAGACGTATGGATAGTTTTGCAAACTCAATCTTGCAGCCCTGTCGGCAAATGAGTCCCAATATTATAGGCAGATTTGACAGTGAACGTGATTCACAGTTCCCTCCACCGAACTGAATCATTAACAAAATGTGGCAGGGGTCCCTTGACCGCAATAATTTTGAATAACATCGACATTGACAACAAATGTTGAAAGAGAGACTACATTCATTCACCCCTCATCAACCATTTCCACAATAGTTACATGCGGTAATTGTAACCCCCTCGACCCGGCCTGACCGACAAACCGAACCGAACGAATCACACGGGTAATATTGAAGTAAACCGGAAAGGTTTACCTCAATAAACGATATTTTTTCTTTTTATCTTGTCTAAATGCAACTTAGGTTCCTATGTATATGTATGCAAGCAACGGATAAAATATCAACACAATCGCCCTTCGATTAAGTCGATTAAGGTTTAGGGACCATTTTGTAATTTTCATAAATTATAAGGGTTATTAGAAAATTCGAGTTACCAACCTTTAATTAGATTCATTACATGCTTCTCGGTGAAATCTGAGCTCAAAATGACATTTAGAACTCATCCAATTACATACAAGGTAAACAGGGACCAAAACATAAGAAACAGAAACTCAGAACATTTCAAAAACAGGTCCAACGGTCAAACGTTTCAGAACAGAATGCCTCGTATCGGAACGACTATTTTGAAACACAGCTGATTGTTTCGATACACGGGTTCGTTTCGAAACTTCTCAAGACACATTTCGGTACGATGATTCATAGAGGAAAAATGTTCTCAAACAAGCCTCACTGTTCTGAAACACCAAGGCCATTTCAGGCCACCGTTTCGAAACATGCAAGGGTGTTTCGAAACACGTGGGCCTACAATGTTCTAAATAGATGGTTTAAACCACTTTATGCCCTTCAAAACCATTCTGACACATGCCCTAACATGTTGGATCTTAATTACACATCAATGACCACATATACGAAGCATAAGAAACATCATAGAATTGTTCCCATAAGCTACGGAACTAAAGGCATGCTTCCAAGAAGTTAAAAACACCAAAACACCAAAATCCAAAAATCAAGCATAAAACCAAACTCAAAGGCCATATACAAGTCCAAACATGCATCTCAAACTTGTACAAAACCAACTAATATCATACAAACCACATGAATAACATTGGACACCCCCATTTCCTTTATTACACTAGTCCAAAACCAAAGCTTACCTTCAGTCAAAGTCTTCCATCGATCCCCTTATAAGTGCTACCTCCAGAGCTTAAATTCACTGTATTGATGAACAAAGAGAGCATAAGCATACAAGCTTAGTGAGGATTGCTCAAAGCCACACACATCATCAATGCTCAAAACATTTTTCATTCTTTTGAAACCATTATGTCTTTCTTGACAAAACATGCACCATTTCACCAATCTCATTGTATTAAACATCATGCATCGTGATTCATATAAATTCAACAATTAAACCATTGCTACTCATAATCCATGCTTTCCAAGCATAGACACCATTATGCTAAGCTTAAACCAAAACATGTATCTTTCAAAATATGCATTAACATCATTTTCCACAATAACACATTTCATTATATTGGCTCACAAGTGATAAACAACAATCTCAAAAACATATATCAGATACACGGATTACCAAGAGTTGTTTCACACCCATCATACACTCTACCGACATTACAAGGCTCACACACAAGAGCGACCCTCCATCGTTGTGACACCCGTGGTGGAGTATTCGGTACAATCACAACCTCTCAACACCGCTCATCGGTAGATGTATAATCCACAAACGAGAGACGGGACACAGACAAGGTTCGCACCCGGGAGCTACCCTCAACCGTTTCAACCTTAAACAATCCTCAATCGTTAGGGTACTTGGATGTAGTATTCGATACAATCACAATCCATCAACATCCAAGGCGACTTTTTTATAGTGCACTCAATCCTATAGCCTGCTAACTATATCCGATTTCATTTATAAAACATTTTATACAACACCACTTAACAATATAATCCATATCATATGCATACCTCATTGTTTTTACAAAGCATTCATGATAAGCCATAAATCAAGCATTAAACCATGCTTCAAACCTCATGAATCAACACATGCATACAAGGATCACTTACCTAGTGCATCCTTAAATCACATGGCATCATCAACCTCATTTCTCATATTCAAAACATGCTTTAAAATATTAGGTAAATGCAATTAAAACCAAGTGCAATCAACGGTTCAAAACTAGCACAATCCGAGAGAGAGATTCGCTTTACTTACTTCTAAACTTAGTAAAGCATTTCAAGCTCTAACTAAGTTCCCCAAACCTTTTCTAAAACATTTCCACGCTGGAAAATCAAGTTCCACTCACCAACTTGCGAAACCACGCTTGCCGACGCAACTATCGTTCTTCTGAAGCCTCCAAAATCACCTCGTTTGATTTCGGAATATTATGCCCTATTTTCAACACATCAAAATAGAGGTTCAATGCATTAAAATGCATCTAAAACTACAGCACACACAAGAAATCCCGCAGCCCTGCTCTAAAGCATCAAAATACCCATCCAAAACAACCGAAAACTCAATCGATTGACTCTAACCTCAGCCCAGCCATCACCCAACACCTCCAACACATTTTAGGCATTAATCAACATCCAAAAACAACTTAAAACCATCCTTATACCTCCAGCAACTCGGATTCCTCAAGAACACCTCAAAAACTCACCCAAAAGCACTTCAAAAACTAAAGATCTCAAGGATTTCGGGATCTATATGATTAAGACTCTAGTTCAACACCAAAAACCTATCAAAACCCATTTAGAAACAATCTCAAACAACCATTTAAATTAAACTCCGAAAATCACATTAAAATATATTTTAATAATGATTTCAAGAGTTTATCAATCCAACAACAAAACGTCAATCAAACGCAATATTAAAGAGTCAAATATCTTTGGAATTTCATTAAAGAATCTAGATTAGAGGGTTAGCACAAAATTTACCTCCAATCCTTGCCTCTCCTCTAATTTGGCAAGATTTGCTTGAAGAAACTTGAGAGAAAATGGAAGAAATCAATAAGGAAATGATAGAAACCAAAAGAGGATTTGAGAGAAAAGGATTTCTGGAAAATTGAGAGAAAATGGAGAGTGTTTGGCTGAGGTGAAAGTGTGAAATGAAAAGTTCCTCAAAAATTTCATTAACCGATTAACTAACTTTCCTTAATTAATTAAATAAAACCTTTTTAATTATTTAATAAACATTTAAAACACATTCCAAATTAAGGAGAAGGCATAATTTCCACGTAACTCCCTAAAGATTCTAAGATTTTTGACTCTTCTTGAAAAACACATTTTCCAACTTTTAAATCTTTACAATTTGGTCACTACCCAAAATGTACATTTAGAAAACCCGTTTTGTATAATTGCTTTGACAAACCTCTTAAACATCATTTTAGAGGATTTTAGGAATTTTTATCATATTTTTATCCCATCCTGAACCTTGAATTCCTTAAACCACCTTTTAACGATTCGAATAACCGACACTGGTTCCATCGGCCCAATCCGACTCGCCAAAACATCTAAGTCCAAAACTGGGGCGTTACAGTAATGAAGCAACAATAATTGGAGGAAATTGCTCACGTAATGGTCCTACACCGTCAAGCCAAGTATCCCACAAAAAAAATCCACCACAGAGCCATTCTCTAAGTTCCAAATAAGGTTATTCCTAACGTCTTTCCAAACAACACTGACCCTTCCATAGTCGAGAACAATTCTGAGCACGAAGAAAATATGAACCCCATTAGGAAATTTATACTTGGCATGTGGAAAACGAACCCAAATAGCATTCGAATTTCCCAATAAAATAAACGTGAGCTTCATAAAGAAAACCTTATTTTTGTTTGCAATCTTACAAAAACCGAGTTCCCCACGATCCAACGGTGAACACACATCATCCTAACGGGCTAAGTGAACTCCTCCTTTGTTAGAAGTAATTCCTCAGATAAATCTACGAATAAACCGCTCAATCTCAAGACAAGTATGCTTTGGCAAAACTTTGGACTGCATGGCATAGTTAGGGATTGACGCTGACACTGATCGCGCCAACATTATACGTCCATCTAGGGATAAGGACTAAGCTTTCCATCCACTTAACTTTTTACTCACCATTTGGACTAGATAACTATACGAAGCAGAAGTCACCTGCTTATGAAGTAATGAAACTCCCATATATTTACCAAGTTCGTGAAACACTTATGTCGTGACAGAGAGATGAGGGAACATTTTTTAGAAAAGAAAATGTTCGTCTTCGCATAACTCACTTTATGATCGAAAACCCAACAAAACTGATCAAGGACATACCGAACAATAGAGGACTACACTAGCGAGGCTTCAGTCAACACCAGCAAATCATCAGCAAAAAACAAGTGGGATATCCCTGGATGACCACGCAAACTGTTAATCTCTCCATGTACAGCACAAAAAATATAAGAAGATAAGGGATCACCTTGTCAAATTCCCCTGAGAAGGTTAGAATGATTCCGTAATTGAACCATTCCAAAGCACCTGAGTAAACACAAAGGAGATATGATGCATGATCAGAGACCGCAACGAATCAGGCAAACCAATATCACGAAGAGTGTCATCAATGAAACTCCATTCCATACGATCATAGGCTTTCTCAAGATCAATATTTACAGCTATTTACCCCTTCATTCTAGTCTTCCTACGCATAAAGTGAATCACGTCCTGCATAATAACAACATTATCCGTGATGGAACGACCCAACACGAAACTTGTTTGATTTTTTGAAACCTAGTGAGGCAAGAACGACTTTCGTCTATTCACTATGACCTGGGTAATTGCTTTGTAAACAATGTTACAAAGCCTTTCTAACAAGCTCACACAGATGCACCGACAATGCTCCAATTAAGCTGATAGAAGGCCGCATGTAATCCATTGACGCCAGGGGCTTTAAAAGATCTCATAGCATAGATCGCATGGCGAATCTCCTCATTGTGAACGAGAGTGCCAACATTTGTAACTCCACACAGTCCGTACTAGAGAACAAACCTCTCACTATCCAACCATGACCATCACTGCCTGAGCTAGTAAACAATTTGGAGTAAAAATCTCGCGCCATCTGAATTAACTCTGTCTGATTCATGCACTCTAAGTGATCATCCCGTTTTAGTGCGAATATGGTATTAGTGTGTCGCCTTACAACAGTAGACGCATGGAAATACTTGGTATTTCTATCCCCGGAAATGATCCACTACGAACACGCTTTTTGGCTCCATCGGCTTTCCTCCTATTGAAGCACTGAGTCTAACTCCGACCATAAATCCCAGGCTAAGGACACGAGAAATCAGAATGTTTTACCATTAGTGCTTTGTCAATGACACAAAGACGAGCTAGAAGTCTCTTTTACCTCTTTCCAATATGGCCAAAAACATTTGTGTTCCATCGCGCCACCCCATTCATGAAAGCATTAATATTTCGGTCCAAAGTAGCTAAATTATTCCAAACCAACTGTAGAAAGTCCTGGAAATGGGGATGTTCCTGCCAAGCCCCGATGTAACGAAACAGACGATCTGACACATCATGAGAGCTATCGTTTAGCCATAGTGGTAAATGGCAGTGATAAGACCCTAATTTGTTTAAATGAAGGACAGAAGAGTCAGAGAATCAAGAAAGCCATTGAGCATTAACAACACATCGATCGAGTCTTTGATGCAAATTCCTCCTTGACCAAGTGAAAGGAGGCCATCTGAATCCCAAATCAAAAAGCTCGTAATCGAATATAAAATCTGAGAACATCCAACTACCACTACCACGACTATGGGCACCCCTTATACGCTCATCCGCTGACAAGAGGACAATAAAATCACCCCCAAAACCCAAGGCATATCCTCACCGGGATCCAAACTCTATAACAGACACCAGATATACTTCCTCTTTGAACTATGAGGGCTTGTATAAACCGCTGTAAACTGTAACCAGAAATCATAAATATAAGACTGAACCTTCCCATTGATGAACTGGTTCGAAATCCAAAAATATATTAAAAAACTGAATCAAGGTTACATGCGGATCTTGAACTATGAGGGATCGCATAAACCGTTGTAAATTGTATTGGTAGCATTGAATTTTATGGTCTTTTAATACGACTATCAAAATAAAAAAATGAAATTATTTTTATTAAAAAAACTTTCATTTTAGTTACTATACCGTTAAACGATTAACAGTAGTTGATGTGGATATTGGATCAAGGATTCAACAAAAGAAAAAATATTAAAAAAATCATCTCTTAAATATTTTTTTCTAACTTTTCTCTAGGGTTATTAACTTCTTTTTCTTCACTTGAGGTCGGTTGCCCCTCTATTTTCTTCGGCGACTAGCCTCCTTTTCTTTCTCCCCATTCATTTTATTTTCTTTCTTGATTCATTAATTCGTCTCTCTCTCTCTCTCTCTCTCTCTCTCTCTCTCTCTTCTTGCATTTTGCTTCGCTTCGATGGCCTCATATAGTTTTTTCGTAGGTGTCGTTTTGACCCTGAAGAATGTGGTCCTAGCCATGGCATGCCTCTACGAGGAAGAGGACAAACTTCCCTCGATGGGTCGAGTTGTGATGGTACGAGTGGTGGGATATTGTTATTCCCCTTTTTCCCCTCACTCGTCGCCCTCTATTTTAATTTTCTTCTTAGGTAAGGTGTTTTTGTTGGTAATGTTCACTATTGTGGCTCTATTTTGTTCCTTTTTCTTGATACTTGCTAATCGATGGTAGCTTCTCTTGTTTAGTTTCCCTGGTGACTTTCTTATCGACGTTGGTTGGCTTTATCGTTGGTATCTCCGCCAGGAAAAGGAAGGTGTTTTGGTTTAAATTCTCTAATGGTCTCTCTTTTTTCGTTTACGTCAGCCCGACCTCTTTGATCTTCCGTTAGTTTCTTCGACCGCCAAGACTTTCTCGTTTGTTGGATTCTTAGTTGGTTCAGACCGCTCGACACCTTTTTTCCATTGGTTATCCTCTGTTGTCAATAGTTTCTATTTCTTCTTAGGGTTTTGGTTTCCTTGGATTGGTCCCCGCGAGCTCTGTTGTCCAGTTGTATGTCGGGCCTTTATGACCTCTTTTCTTTTGAGTTTTGTGATACCCATGTGCTTGGGGTCTTTCCTTTGTCCATCGAATGTAATTTCTCTTGTTGTTTAATGAATTTCATCTTAGTAATAAAAACGGCAGCTGACGTGGCACTCTAAAATGTAGCATAGTAGAATTTAAAATTGTATAAATTACAAAATGAATCAATTATTTTCTAGAATTTTCAAAAATGATAACAAATTTTCAAATTTCACACTTTTGACCCCCATAATTATCGAAACTTTGCAATTTGCTCTTAATTTTGCTAAAGCTTACAATTTTATCCTCAAACTTCCGAAATTTTTAGTAAAATATCCATAAAATTCAAAAAATTACAATTTCATCCTCAATTTCCAAAATTTATCATTTAAGCCCATAAATTCCATTTTATGTCTAATAAGTATTAGGCTAAGCACGAGATTTTTTATGTTTTGATAAAATATTATATTTGGTTATAATCTGACAAGAAAAATAAAGAAAACAAACAAGAAAAAATGTTTGCAAGATTGATCACGTAACACCCTTGTTCCAGGCTTAGAAGTTTTGGTAAAGGTCTTGGGGTTGACCGTACCAGTTTCGGGTAAATTTGGGTGAGTTTAGAGAAAACCCTCTTCGAGAAGTTTTAAAAATGTGGAAAAATTATCTTAAATCCTTATTTATTATGTATAAGGTGTGTGTGAAATCAATTTTGGAAAATGAGTTTCGGTAGTATGACATTTTAGTCTAGTGACTAAAATGTAAAGTTTCAAAAACTGTTTTGGTGATTGTTTTATAAAAGGATCAAAGCATTGAATCTTTTTGGAGCTATTTAGCTAAGTCTAATTCAGACATTTCCCCTAAATGTTTTGATTTTTAAAAGGTTTTAAAAAGATTTTTAAATAAATAAATGATATTTTAAAGGGTAAACTACTGCAGGGGTCACTTTCGTTTACCGTTTGTACATATTTAGTCACCACTTTTGAAAAGTGCCAATTAGTAGTCCTCTACGTTTTCAATGTGTAAAGACTTGGTCACTCCGACGTTATACTCCGTTAATCCCCTAACGGATTGCTGATGTGGCTGAATTAATTAAATTGCAATATCCACGTGTAAAACCCTGCATTCCTATGACTTCAGCTTCTTCTTCTTCTTCCTCCACAAGATGACTATCCTCCCACTTTCTTCAACCCTAAAAGAGGGATCTCGTATTATGGCAACCGCACAAGAACAGTCACGAAGGCAAGATTGCATACATACAGACATATTTGCAGGTTGCAGTACTTCATAATCGCTGTAAGTAAATTCTGTAAATGACAATGACATGAACACGAACCGATCTTCCTCAATGGTGGATCCATTAGGGCTGCAATCTGCAGGGTAGTTTGCATAATGTTGTTTATTGTCATCCAAGAAAATAAGTCCAGGGGGGACATGTACAACTAGGCCTTCCAATCCCATTGATCCAGTTCCAAATATACCATAAACATCGACAAAATCTACTATATGTATCTGTATAAATACCCATTGATTATTAAAATAAATTTCATATTTCGTTCTTCCACATCCTTTGCACCTTTGGACTTCCATTCGGATCCCGAATTTGGACTTGTTGAAGACCAACTGAGAACCATTTCCAAAACTAAAGTACTATTTGAAAGGTTTTCCAGTGAACATATCTATTTGATTAAGCACAAAGGATCCATGATCGAAACGAAGTTGATATTTCCCCTTTACCGTAATCTTTTTCAGCCAAAACATATGAAAGATTGTCATCAACATCCAATTCTTGAGTCGGTAAGATGGTATTAGTTGGATCTTTGAAGCTTTCCCATATGTTGGTCGAGCCTTTGCTTACAATCACGAAATTACCAGTGTCAAGCATGGATGCATGTGACACTTGAGAACCATCAGTAGGGCTTCGAGACCTCCACAACTTGATGCCTTTCGTGTTTTCAAGAATAAGATAACCGTTGTAAGTGAGCTCCACCGTTGATCCTCTATCAGTTTTCGGGTTATCTCTATTAGCATACCAGACTATAGTTCTGTCTGGTATCTGAGCTACCAGATTTCAAGAAGAAACTTATCTTTTTCAAACCGAAAATGGGATGAAACCAAAGCAAAGGCAAAATCAAGATTACATGATCGCCAAGTGAGGTCTCTATCATCTGCAGAAAGAGACTGGCCTACTATTACATTATTTTGAGCATCAACTGTTGCAAGAATCCAAAGGATTTAGGTATTGACACATATAAAAATACCATAAAACTTATATAACATATCAAATTTATATAAATATAAAGTATCTTAACATTATTATAATACGTACAAATATGCAGATGCAATAAAAGTACATGGATGTATTCACTTACTATAACTTTATGAATTATATATCATAGTTATATTAAGTTTTAGATTGTTTAAATTTGACCCGACTGAACTGAGAACCAATATTTTTATCTTCGATCCCGTTTTAACAACGTCGAAACTAGATCATCTATGTAGACACTGACACTGACATGGAACTAAGTAGGAAAGGGCACGGTGGACTAGGAACTTGGACAACACCTTCAAGCATCATTGTAACAGTCCTCATGGAAGGCCTCAACATTGGCTCTTCTTGAACACACCAAATCGCCACTTTTAACAACATTTCCAATTTCCCAACGTCATTTGTAGCTTCTTCATCATTTTCAACCAGTTTTTATCATCCCTTGATTGTAACATTTGAAGGCCCATTCTGTTAATATTGCTGCTTCCTTCATTTCAACTTCCACGCATCTTCTACAAAATATGATCTCCAACAGCATCACCCCGAAGCTGTAAACATCAACCTTAACTGAAACTGGGGTGCTTCTGAACCATTCGGGTGTTACATAGCCTTTTGTCCGTCTAATGCCGGTCTGTGTTCGAGTCTTGTTGTTCATCAGAAGCTTTGCCAAACCAAAATCAGATATTTTCGCAGTGAATGACTCGTCCAATAGTATATTTTGGGGCTTTATGTCACAGTGGATGATCTGTTTGCTGCATTCTTTATGTCACAGTGGATGATCTGTTTGCTCCATTCTGGGGTGTTTGCTGCACTCGTCCAAAATCAAATATTTTGGGTTGAAGAAAGTGGGAGGATAGTCATCTTGTGGAGGAAGAAGAAGAAGAAGCTGAAATTATATGAATGCAGCGTTTTACACGTGGATATTGCAATTTAATTAATTCAGCCACATCAGCAATCTGTTAGGGGATTAACGGAGTATAACGTCGGAGTGACCAAGTTTTTACACATCGAAAATGTAGAGGACTACTAATTGGCACTTTTCAAAAGTGGTGACTAAATCTGTATAAACGGTAAACGAAAGTGACCCCTGCAGTAGTTTACCCTATTTTAAAAGATATTCCATCATTTCACATATTTGACGTTAAAACTCTCTCAAAACTTTCTCTTCATTTTCCTTTCAACCAAATAGCTTTCTACCTTCAAAATTTCATAGGAAAAATCCTTTTTATATTATTTTTACATCATCAATCTTATTTCCAATGAATTATATCTAAAGCCCAATGGTTTTCTTTAGATTCTCTCAAGCTTTTCATTGAAAACAAGGGGAAATTCTACCCTCAGAGGTGAGCCACATTTTTCTCCTCTAATATATGGTTCTTTATTGAAATTCCCACGTTCCTGATTCTTTTATGGTTTTAGATTAAATGTTTTATAATGAAACTTATGAAAATGTGATTAATCAAGCTAAAAATGGTATTTTTGTAAGATTTTCGTATGGATCTTGTTTTTCTGGGTTTTGGAATGTTGTTGGAAATGTTTTTGGTGATAGATAATGTTGAGGTAATGGGTTGATCATATAAATTGCGAAATTAGGTGTTTGGGTGAGGTTTGAAATTGAAAATCTTGAGTTTTTGGCTTAGATTTGTGAGAAATCAGTAGCTGATGGTTATATGATGATGGGTTGATGTTTTTGGATGTATTTAGATGTGTTTTTGATGATAATCTTGCTGGGTTTAAGATGGAGATTGTTTGAGATGATTTATTTGATGTTTTCGATTAATTTCGGATACGAATCGATGAGCGAATGTTACTAGATGTTGGATTTCTGAGTTGTTGCAGGTTTAAGCTCTAATGCTCTGTTTTGAATTGTTCAGAAGCAGGGGATTTGGGTTTGGAAACTTCTGACGCGATTTCGGGTGATTCAGAGGCTTGATTTGATATTTTTGCTAGCGTTTGTATGTTGCTGGTGAGTGGAACTGTTTTAAAAGCCTTAACGTGGTTAGGACATGATTTTTGGGGTTTAGATTTTGCTTGAAAAGCCAATCTAAGCTCAAGAGTAAGTTTGGTTGTTTTCGCCTTGTTTTCAGCTATTCTCTCTTGATGTGATGATTATGCTTTTGCATGGCTATTTATGTTATCCTATAGTTTTCATGCATATTGAGCTATTTAAATGTTGGCTCATGTAATCCCATTAGGTAAGGTAATAATTCGAAAGATTTAATATCATGTTGAGAAAATGCTATGTATTGTTGTATGCTTTTGAAATGGGATGAGGTTGATCATTGTATACATTGAAAACAGTATGTAAGCATGGTTGTAATGTGTATTTTGGCAAGTGATGAGATTCTATTTATCGGAAATGTTGGTCGACCAATAGGATGTGAGTTCACTATAATATACAAAATTTGCACGTGAGGCAAATTCTTCGGTTTCACAATAGGGGTACAACTATTGTGATGCGAGTGATAGGGGTAGTGTTATCACCAATAGTATAAGTAGCAATAGGATAGGACCTTTATTCTTTGCGAGGTTATGTTTGAGACTCCCTATTTTGAGACTTGTTTATGATGCCTTTTTAGACTTGTAAAGTACCCTTTCTTATGTAGAAGCATGGTTTGGTTTGAAGTTTGACCTTGTTGTGAATTGTTTGTGCTTAAGTTGCTTCCTCTAAATTCTTGCCATGTTGGTTCTTGCTTTGTAGATGTTGTTTCCATGGTTGTCAGAGTTTTGTGGTATGTATGAGTTGTATGCATGTTTAGGTCTTGATTGAGGGTCTTATGTATGTTAATATTGCAATAAACCAACAAAATGTGGCACTGCAGGTCGGGTGTATTGATACGGTCGAGCCTTTATCGATACGGGGTACCTGAAATGGCCTTATGGTATCGAAATTATAAGGTCTGTTGTAGTACATTTTGCTAATGGAAACCTTGGTTCTGACATACCCCTGAGGGTGTTTCGATACTGGCTGGTGTTCCAAGCCCTTCGAGTCTATTTCGATACCTCTGTATCAGTACAGGGCAACCTGAATCGATACGGCCGACTATTTTGTTAGTTATTGGAACCTTTGAAGTTCTTTTTTCTTATGTTTTTGTCCTTGTTTACTTATGTAATCATTTGTTTCAGTTTGGATGGTTGTTTTGAGCTGCATTTTGGCATGTGAGCATGAAATATGACTAATTGAATATTGGTAACATTTCATGCTAGGTCCTTATAGCATGCTAGCTTTGCATTTTGGTCCCTTGATGTTTAAATCGCTTAATTGATGTTGTTTTTTTTTCTTCCGCTGCGAGTTCCTATCACTTAGGATGTTAATTGCATTTAGAAAAGAAAAGAAAAAATAGGGTTGCTAATCGAAGTGAAACCTTAGCGGGTTGTTCTTTGGTTTTTTCCGTGTAACCCATTTGGTTCGGTCTGGCGGCTAGACCAGGCTAAAGGGTTATATTTGTTGGTATTGAAGCCCAAGTTTATCGAGCAATCGGGAAGGTAAGTGAGGTAAGTTTGATGTGTTTGATTGTTGCTTGTGATGCACGGTGTTTGTGAGCATGACCGTTGGTTTTGTCGTTGGTTGTTTTGTAGATAAAGGCAGCCATTGCTATATACTATTGTGAAAAAGTGGTTTCAACTTAAAGGACTTGAGAATCTTGGACACTTGCTATTTCTGACCCAAATAATTTATGTGTTTGTTGTTGTTATATTTTCTTTCTTGGTAAGATGAGGCCTCGTCGTGGTCCTATAGTTGGTAAACCGGGTAATGAGAACGCCGGGCATGCGAATGAAGAGAATTTGCCTCCTCCTCTCCCTCCTTCCGAGGATGGTGTTGGAGCTGGTGTTAGAGGTGCTGGACCTCAGGGTGGCCAAAGACAGGCCGATATGGATATGACTCCCTTGATTCAGGCTATAGTCGGGGCTTTTCAGACAACTATAACTGGTATACGTATTGTGGCACCACCTCAGGGTGCAGGGAGTGGTTTACCCCTTGAGAGACTCCGTAGTTTGGGCGGATTTGAATTTCGTGGTTTATCGCCCGAGGGATCTAAGGCTTGGCTTGAGAGTACTATTCGTATCTTGGGTCAGATGGAGTGCTCCGATGCACGGAAGTTGGGTTGTGTCACTTCTTCAAGGTGATGCTTATGTGGGGTGGACCACTGTTACATCCGGTATGCCTAAAGTCGATGTTACTTGGGATTCCTTCCGAACTTCCTTTAAGAAGAAGTATCTTCGTCCTAGATACCAAGATGATAAAAAGAGAGAGTTCATGGCTTTAGTTTAGGGTAACATGATCGTATTTGAGTACAAGGTACAATTTGTTCGGTTGAGTTAGTATGTTTCTGAGTTGGTTCCCACTGAGAGGGAACGATGTAAACGTTTCTGATATGGCTTGGTTCATGGAGTGAAGACCTACTTGCTGGCTTCAGATTACACGGATTTTGATGTCTTGGCCACCAAGGCCAAGGACATCGAGTAGAGTTTCGGTTTGACATCTCGAGGCGATGGGTCTATTTCAGGGAAAAGACCTTTTGAGTGGGATAGAGGTCGTGCCAAGAGGCACAAGGATAGAAGGTACCATCATGATCATAGGCGTGGAGGTGGTAACCCGGGACATGGCCATGAGGGCCAAGGAGCTGCTAATCATTCCCTTGAGTGTGCTAAATGTGGAATACGACATTTCAACGAGTGTCAGGGTACTTATGGTACTTGTTGGAACCGTTGGTCACGAGCACACCTGAAACGTGATTGTCCACATTTGGCTAGAGATAAATGTTGCGTGTAAAAGAGTCTATCGCAAATGTAGTGCAAGTGTACACGACAGAAGTAGTAAAGTGATACGAAGTATCGGATATCGTCTCCACAGGGATTGGGCTAATGACTTCACCTTATTTCACTGCACGAAAGTAAAGAAATAATTAAGAGTTGCAACGAGAATAATAAAGTAAAACGTAAATAAAAGAGTTGGAATATCGAGATAGAGAAAACGGACTGGTATTGAATTGCTCAGTAGTGCAGGTATTGAATTGCTTAGGAACTCCAGTTCTGTCGTCGTGCCCGTCGCGGCAGCACCTGTCGCGGCGGCTGTCCGTTAGCTGTCGCGGCAGCAGACACACCAACTCTGTACTTCAAGTTTGGCAAGAATTCCAGATCTGCCTTGGCCTATCCCTAGGTCCAAGTCTGTCGATGATCACGTCTTTGATGATACCTCCCGGCATGAATCGAAGGATGAACACCGATGTGTATGAATTCTTCTTTAGCCACTTAACCTTGCCCTATCCCTAGGCACAAGATAGTTCAACTATAAACTAGAGAACTTGCTCTTACTTCTTTCGTATACTTAACTCTCCCGATGCTAAGTAAATGGATAACCTCACAATGCTCTCCCGATGCTCTTGCAAGATATTAATAACCAAAATAAGAGAACTTGAAGTTTATTTTATTGAACTTGGAAAATCCTAAAACAAAACAACCCTTGCAACTACTTTACAAAACAACTCGTAGCCCTAGGGGGAATTTAGAACATGTCGGTGACGGGTAAATGACAGAGGGGTTTAGGTTATCGGTTATGGGGTAAGATGATGGATCTCTCTAGGTTAAAACCTATGCCCTTATATATGCTTTGGGCTCAAGTATTCTAAGTTAACAAGGATTACAACTTTAATTAAAAGTAAGATTCTAATAAAGACTTAATCTCTAAGTATCCTACTTTGCAGCCGCCATCCTTGTTTCTAGGGAATTCCTCTCCTTGAGCTTTGGCTTGACATATCTTTTGATCCGGGGCTTGGAAAAATATTTGGCTTTCACACGACAGACGAGCAGATTTTTCTCTATCTATCGAGGTCCACTTTACTTTTCCTCTTCATAAAGCTACTGTCACCTTGCTGTCACGACAGGTCCATGGCAGCTTCGTCCTCCTCGTCTGCTAGTCCAGTTCAGCTCTTCTGCTTCTCTGCCCTGCGCCTGCCTTCTTTGTCAACTATGGCAGCTACCTGCAAAATAATCCATCTTTTAGTAGGATCCGTGTCTTTAATCCATTTGTGATGTTTTGCTGTAAACTAACCTAAATGCAATGCAATGATGCTTGAATGTAGCAGAAATATGGGTTAAAAAGGGTGTAAATAATAGAACTTTTACACACTCAACAGACCCCCAAACTCAAGTTTTTGCTTGCCCTCAAGCAATTAAACCTAAAAGAAAAATGAAAATTTTTGTGTTGGCTTTCAAACAATGAACTGTCCCTTACCCGTCGCTCACTCTCTATGGCGGCAGCAACCTGTCGGAAAGGTTAGGATCTGTCCGGAATCTCCCTATAGCTCTCGTGCAGTGTGTGCATGCTTGTGAACAGTTATATGCTAAGACTCTCTTAGTTTCACTAGAATATTCAACTTCTTAACTCGAATTTTTATGCCAAAGTTTATTTTTTTAGAAGGCACATTTTCATGCTTCTTTTTCTTCTATTTTCAAGCTAAATTTTTCTAGAGCCAGTTTTGGGCACCTCTAGTTAGCTTCCTAGAGCCGGTTTCGGGCACCTCTAGGTTTTTGATTTTCTTTTTCTAAACTTCTTTCCTAGAGCCAATGTTAGGCACCTCTAGGGCTATTCAAGTTCTAAGCTTCCTATTCTAGTTTGGCTAAAAGAGATCTAAGCAATATAACAGTCACAATGGTGTTTAAGTTTTTCAGAACTATAGAAAGGCTCTAAACTTCTCCTTAAACTGTCCTAAAGATGCTGCCACGACAGAGCTGTCATGACAGGTAAGTTAACTTCACAGTTTTTAAGCCAACAGTTTAAATTTTCTGATTTTGATATTTTTTTAAGAGAAATTAAATAAATAAAAGACACAACAATTAATAAAAAAAATGTTCTTAAGACTCCATTAATGATGGAGGGTTGCCACCTCCAAACTCGAGGGTTGCATTGCCCTCAATGCAAAATGGCAGAAAAAACAAAAATATGAAGAAAAGTACACCACAAATGATAAAAGCAGGCAGCAATAAGAGGAAAATAAAAACTTAAATTTTTAGTCGCTGTCCTCGCTGCTGCTGCTGACACGGATCTGACGGCGGCGTCTGGGCTGTGGAGGAGGCTGGGCAGGTTCAGGGGCAGGTGCAGGACGAGCTGGACGTCGAAACTGCTGCCACTGTCCCAAGTGCTGCTGGTGGCGGTGCTAGCCTTGGGCATCAGCTTCCTGTCTGCCACGTGCTTCTGCCTCTTGACAGGCGTAAACTCTCTCTCCAAATTCCTCCTGATCAAAGGGCTGTCATCGGAGGCAGGTCTCTTTGTTCCTCTGGCAGAGGTGTCGGCCGGTGGACTGCCTGCTACCGTCGGGGCAGGTGATGTGGTGGAGGCAGTAGAGTGGGAATGTGGGAGGCAGGTGGTGTAGGTGTGTGAACAGGGGTGTGGACAGGAGTGGGGATATGGAAATAATGGGCAGGAAAAGTAGGGAATTGAACATCGGGAAAATTTAAAGTCTGGGTAATGAAGTTTACCGTCGAATTCGTGAAATCCTGGATGAAGGTCATCATTCCCATTTGTTTCTCCTCTACCCTTTGTAGTGCAGCAAGGATGAGGGCAGACTGGTCTGTCAGAGCAGTGGCGGCAGCAGGTTCAGGGGTAGGCTCCTCTGATGATTCTGCTGGGGAGCCGGCTGGGTTGAAAGAAGAGATAGGCATAGCCACTACCAGCTCCATAAGGCTGTTGATGTTGTTGTCTGTCCAGCCTCTGCCCTTGATTATTTTGTCGGAGGATTCCTCGGGGACAGCAGCACAGCGGCATAAGGAGGTTATTGTGAACGGCAGGCAGAGGCGGGAGTCGGAGCAGAAGGTGCAGTCCGGGATGCTGTCCCTCATATAGCGGCCCACATTAATAGGCCTGTCGTGCATGATAGAATGAATAAGGGCGAGCCGCTGCTGGTTAACTGTCGTGTGGTGGGAAGAAGGCATAATGCGCTTTTTGATAAAAACGTGCCAGAGTTTAGCTTCAGGGAGGAGCTGTCCCCTTTTGACAGAATGGGGGTTCTTTTTGTTGGTTGTCCATGTGGTTCCTTCCTCTGTCACCTCCGCCATAACAGCACCATAGGCGGCAGCATCGAGGGTGTCGAGAAATTTCTGGTGGGCATCATCATCAGGAACAAAGTAGAGGCCAAACATGTGGTTGATGCTGTCAGCTGTGAAGGGCACTTTCACTCCTCGAACGGTGACAGATGTTTCCGTTCTACTGTCTATGGCAGCATAAAACTCCAAGACTAATGTGTCGTTTAGTTCTGCCGGTTGCTCCGCGAAGTGCTCCCATAGTTGAGCTGTGATGGCCTTTACGATGAACGACCGGAGTCCCATGTTGGGTGCCTTCCGGATGTACACGAAACCACGTTCCTCCCATAACTCCTTTGTGGCGAAGGGCGTTGCTGCTGCTGAAGAAGAGGTTGAGGCAGCACTACGGCGGGTCTGTCTAGACGACATGTTAGTTGCAAGGGTTGTGAAAACTGAAGAAAGCAAATAAAACTAGAGGAGAAAGCAAGGAAGAATAAGCAGAAGTGAGAAAAATGGAAATGAAAACGGGGTTTTATAGCGGTCGAGTTGCTGCCCGTTTAATGCTGTAATGGCAGACGTGAATAACGGGGCGACGGATGGGATTTAGCGTGTCTGACGCGTCTGACACGCATTTATGCGTCTGTTACGCGTCTGCCACACGCTTCTGCGTCTGCCGTGTCAGTCTGTTGACAGCCTGTCATATCTGTCTGCGGCGGCAGCCGAAACGACAGGCTTCCATAAATGGGCTTTGTTGGGCTGATGGATGGGTGGTGGGCTTGGGTCACTTCTTCTCTTCTTCTTGACTCCTTTATTTCCTAAAAAAAGAAATTATAAAAACATTATTCGAATAAAATAAACCTAATTTCCTAATAAATAATAAATAATAAAAAATAAATAAAAATAAAATTTAGGTTAAATTAGGAGTGCCTTGTGGGGCATCTTCTAAAGTAACCACTTTCTGTAGTCCTGGGGCTTCAGTCCCCCGATAATGCTTGAGGCGCTGTCCATTGACTTTGAATTGGTGCCCGTCTTTTAATGATCGGATAGTGATGGCACCATGGGGAAAAACTTGTACCACTTGGAACGGGCCAGACCATCTAGATTTTAACTTCCTTGGGAAGAGTTTAAGTCTAGAATTAAACAACAACACAAGCTCTCCTGGGCAGAACTGTCGAGGCAGCAGTTTCTTGTCATGCCACTTCTTAGTCTTTTCCTTGTAAATTCTTGCATTGTCGTAGGCCATTGTCCGTAATTCCTCAATCTCGTTCAGATCTAATAGCCTTTTATGGCCTGCCTTGTCCAAGTCCATATTCACTGCCTTTATTGCCCAATATGCTTTGTGCTCGATCTCGACAGGCAAATGACAGGTTTTCCCATAAATTAAACGGTATGGAGACATGCCCAATGAAGTCTTAAAAGCTGTCCTATATGCCCATAATGCATCATTCAGAAGTAAAGACCAATCTTTCCTAGTTGGCTTAACCATCTTTTCAAGAATGTTCTTCACTTCCCTATTGGATATCTCAGCCTGTCCATTGGTCTGTGGGTGGTATGCTGTCGCGATCCTGTGCTTGACACCATATTTCTTCAAGGCGGCAGCAATTACCCTATTATCAAAATGTCTCCCTTCATCACTGATAATCGCCCTAGGGATGCCAAATCTAGAAAAAATGTTTTTGTGCAAAAACTATTGGACCGTCTTGGCATCATTCTTTTGAGTGGCGATGGCTTCGACCCACTTAGAGACATAGTCTAGTGCTAGGAGGATGTACAAATTTCCACATGAAGATGGAAAAGGTCATATAAAATCAATCCCCCAAACGTCGAAAATCTCGACTTCTAAAATGTTCTGCAGTGGCATCTCGTTTCTCCTCGAGATGTTACCTGTCCGCTGGCACCTGTCACAGTTCTTATAAAAGTCCTGTGCATCTTTATATAGTGTCGGCCAGTAGAACCCTGACTGCAGCACCTTGGCAGCAGTTTTATTGCCTCCTAAGTGACCTCCATATTGTGAAGCATGGCAGTGATGGAGAATGTCTTCTTGCTCTTCTTGTGGTACACACCTCCTTATAACCTGATCTGCACATAGTTTGAAAAGAAGAGGTTCGTCCCAATAATAATGCTTAACATCATTTTGGAACCTCTTTCTGGCTTGATAATTAAGATCAGAAGGAAGTATTCCGCTAACTATAAAATTAACGAAATCAGCATACCAGGGGAGTTCAGAAGACTTACCTGCCGCCATGGCTGTCGCGACAGCGATTGCGGCAGCAAAGAGCTGCTCATCTGGGAAGGTCTCCAGTATGTTTGTCTCGTCTATTGGTAGACTTTGTCCCTTCTCCAACCTCGACAAGTGGTCTGCCACCTGATTTTCTGTCCCCTTTTTGTCCTTGATCTCAAGGTCGAATTCTTGTAACAGCAAGATCCACCGTATCAATCTAGGCTTTGCATCCTTCTTTGCGAACAAATACTTTAGGGCAGAATGGTCGGTGTGTATTATTACTTTCGTTTCAAGTATGTAAGAACGAAACTTGTCGATGGAGAACACCACAACTAACAGCTCCTTTTCTATGGTGGTGTAGTTCACTTGGGCGTCATTCAACGTCTTGCTGGCATAGTATATGACGTGAAACAGCTTATCTCTGCGCTGCCCAAGTGCTGCCCCGACAGCATAATCACTAGCATCACACATGATCTCAAACGGTTGTGTCCAGTCTGGTGGCTGTACTATGGGGGCTGTCACTAGTTTTTCTTTCAGAACCTTGAATGCTTCAGTACATTCCCCATTAAAGTCAAAGGGTCGGTTCTGTTCTAAGAGATGGCATAGAGGCTTGGTAATTTTTGAGAAATTTGCAATGAATCTCCTATAAAAACCAGCATGCCCTAAAAAACTTCTAATGCCCTTGACTGTGGTCGGCGGCAGCAGCTTCTCTATGACTTCTATTTTACCCCTGTCGACTTCTATCCCACGGCAGCTAATCTTATGGCCAAGGACTATCCCTTCGTCCACCATAAAGTGGCATTTTTCCCAATTTAGAACAAGATTAGCTTTTTCACATCTTTCAAGTACCTTTTGAAGATTGCCGAGGCAGCTCTCAAAATCGTCTCCAAAGATGGAAAAATCATCCATGAAAATCTCAAGGAAGTCCTCTACCATGTCGGAGAATATTGCCATCATGCACCTTTGGAAGGTGGCAGGTGCATTACAGAGTCCAAACGGCATCCTCCTAAACGCGTATGTTCCGTAGGGGCATGTGAAAGTCGTCTTTTCTTGATCCTCCGGTGCAATAGCAATTTGATTGTGACCTGAATAACCATCAAGAAAACAATAGTAAGGTTTACCCGCTAATCTATCAAGCATTTGATCAATAAAGGGTAAAGGAAAGTGGTCTTTTCGGGTAGCTTTATTAAGCTTCCGATAGTCCATACAAACCCTCCAACCGGTCACAGTTCTGGTTGGGATTAACTCATTGTTCTCGTTGGTTATCACGGTCATTCCTCCTTTCTTGGGAACACATTGCACCGGGCTCACCCATTTGCTGTCGGAGATGGCGTAAATAATACCTGCATCTAACCATTTAATTATCTCTTTACGCACTACCTCCTTCATCGCATGGTTTAACCGCCTTTGGGCATCGATAGTCAGCTTATGATCTTCCTCTAGGAGGATTTTGTGCATGCATAACGCCGGACTAATGCCTTGAATATTTGCTATCGTCCATCCAATCGCCTTTTTGTGCTGCCTTAACATGCCGATTAGCTGCCGTTCCTGTTCCTGCGGCAGCTTAGCAGAGATGATTACGGGCAGTGTGTCATTGGAACCAAGATAAGCATATTTAAGCTGCCCTGGCAGGGGCTTAAGTTCTAAGGCAGGTGGCTCAACAATAGATGGCTTTTGGATTACATGGATATCCGAAGTATAATTCAAAGGTTCGAATAACTTACCTGGACGATTGCCTAACCAGTTTACCTCCTCCTGACCTTCAGTATCAGATGTATCGGATTTAGAGGAGTTGCTGTCGTCGGTGCTATCGTCGTTACTGTCGTGACATGCCTGTAGGTGGCTGTCGCGGCAGTGACCAAATTTTATATCACGGCAGCCCGACCTGATGCAGGGTTGATCAAAGGTCACCTCAATGATGGCCTTGCATTCCTCGTCCACATCAGCATGTTTCATTGCTTGGAGAACATTTAACTTAATCTGTTGATCGTTCACGCGCATGGTGAGTTCTCCTTTCTCCACATCAATCAATGATCTTCCCGTGGCTAAGAAGGGTCGCCCAAGGATGACTGGTGCGCTTTCGTCTGCCTCACAATCTAAGATAAGAAAGTCAGCAGGAAAAATAAGCTTATCCACTCTTACAAGAATATCTTCAATTTTTCCCTCGGGATGAACGTAAGAGCGGTCGGCCAGCTGCAGAGTTACTGTCGTGGGCCGCGCCTTGCCAATACCTAGTTTCTGAAAACCAGATTTGGGCATTAGATTAACACTGGCACCAAGATCACAAAGTGCCTTACCCACAAATTTGTCGCCGATTACACAAGGTATGATGAAGCTCCCCGGATCCTTCTTTTTCTGGGGCGACTGCCTATGAAGAATACTCATGCAACCTTCTGTCATCTTTACCGTTTCAAATTCCCCAAGTTTAGATTTTTTCGACATAACATCCTTGAGAAATTTAGCATAACCGGGCATCTCCCTAACAGCATCTAACAACGGAATATTAATATGAACCTGCTTAAAAATATCATAAATTTTTTTAAGTTGAGATTCATGCTTAGCTTGCTGTATCCGTTGGGGAAAAGGTGGTGGAGGACGATAATCAGCAATACGCCCTTCCCACTGCATGCGAATCTGAGGACGATAATCATCTTTTTTCTCCTCTGTCGCTTCTGTTGTCGTGACAGGCTCATCGGCAGCAGTCTGTTTATCACCTGTCGGGGCAGCTTCCTCGGCAGGTTTATCCAAGGCAGGTTCGTTTTCTGTTTCAGCTTCTTTTTCCGGCCCTGGTAGTTTCTTCCCACTCCTAGTAGTAATTGCCTTACATTGCTCATGTGGGGGCGGTCTAGCATTTTCAGTATTGCTAGGGAATCCTCCATTCTGCCTCAGCTTAATATGTTGAGAAACCTGACCCATTTGTGTCTCTAGAGATTTCAAGGTAGCTTCATGATTTATCATTCTCATCTCGGTTTTATCCATAAAGGTTTCCGTCTTCTTGACAAACTGATTCATATTCTCCATATACGTACCGGTCTGAGACATAAAGGTGGCCAGAGTCTGCTCCAATATACTACTCGTGGCAGGTGGTGGCTGCTGTTGCTGCTGCGGCGGCAGGTGCTGCGGCAGTTGCGGCGGCAGGTGCTGCGGCAGTTGCGGCGGCAGTTGCTGTCGCGTCAGCAATCTAGGTCCTCCCTGATTCTGATTATGTGCTTGCGGATTCAGGGCATTGTTAGGAATACTCCAGGAAAATTTGGGATCCTTCCTCAATTTTGGGATTATAATTGTTGGAATTATAATTCGGCTTGTAATTTCCAACATATTTTCCCTCTTCTATTTGTATTGAGCACTCATCCCGACTATGATTTCCCTCACAGATTGTACAAACTTCCTCGACAGCAAATCCTTGTAATTCATCCTCATTTAATAACCGTTTCATTGCTTTAGTAAGGAATGCTACCTGTGATTTCATAGTGCTGTCGGCCTCATAGTCCTTGACATCAAGTACCCGTTTACCCCCTCTTCTAGCTGTCGGAAACTGCTCCTCATTCTTGGCCAGATTTTTCAAAACTTGCAAAGCTTCGTCTGGATCTTTGTCCAATAATAATCCATTTGCTGCAGAATCAATTCGAATGCGAGTTTGTAAGTTAGCAGCATTATAGAACTTAGTTACCTGATTCCAGACGGGGAATCCATGCATTGGACAGTTCCGAAGAAGAGTAGTAAATCTGTCCCAGGCCTCGTGCATTGGCTCGTCATCTTCCTGTTGAAAAGTAGCAATTTCATTACGTAATCGCTCAGATAAATGCGAAGGATTAAAACGAGATAAAAATTCACGAGATAAATCTGCCCAAGTTACGATTGAACCCGGTGTAAGTTTATTCCACCAAGTTTTAGCTCTGCCCCTCAATGAATGGGGGAATAACCGAAGCCTCAGTATTTCCGGACTAACTCCTGGAAGTCTAAACGAACCACAGATCTCCTGGAACGTTTTGAGATGCTCCCTAGCATCTTCTGTCACAGCACCACTAAACTGCCCGGCATTGTTGATCATACTAAACATGACAGGTTTAAGCTCGAAGTTATCAACATCAATATCCGGCAGTGTGGTCTCCAGCTCTACATGATCATTCAGCATGTAGTCACGACATGACCGTCGTCCATCTGCTGCTGGCGGGTCACCGACAGTCGGGTGGTTATCGCCAAGGGGTGGTATACGACCGCCGGCAAGTTGGTTATGGCCCATCTTCTCTAGCTATTCCTCGAGGTATTCGTTTCTATCTAAAAGTCGGCGAAGTTGTTTCTTGAGACTGAAGGAACGTTCGGTTTCCGGATCTAATGGATACTCAGGATCTTCACCTCTTTTAGATCTGCGCATAAACAAGAAAACCTCGTGAAAAGCGAGAGTTGAAAGCACAAAAGAAAAATTAAAGAAAAATAAAAATTAAAACGAAAGCAAAAAGAAAAATAAAAACGAAAAGTGCAATAAAAGAAAGATGTAGTTATGTTGCCAATCCCCGACAACGGCGCCAAAAACTTGTTGCGTGTAAAAGAGTCTATCACAATTGTAGTGCAAGTGTACACGACACAAGTAGTAAAGTGATACGAAGTATCGGATATCGTCTCCACAGGGATTGGGCTAATGACTTCACCTTATTTCACTGCACGAAAGTAAAGAAATAATTAAGAGTTGTCACGACAATAATAAAGTAAAACGTAAATAAAAGAGTTGGAATATCGAGATAGAGAAAACGGGCTGGTATTGAATTGCTCAGTAGTGCAGGTATTGAATTGCTTAGGAACTCCAGTTCTGTCGTCGTGCCCGTCGCGGCAGCACCTGTCGCGGCAGCTGTCCGTTGGCTGTCGCGGCAGCAGACACACCAACTCCGTACTTCAAGTTTGGCAAGAATCCCAGATCTGCCTTGGCCTATCCCTAGGTCCAAGTCTGTCGATGATCACGTCTTTGATGATACCTCCCGGCGTGAATCGAAGGATGAACACCGATGTGTATGAATTCTTCTTTAGCCACTTAACCTTGCCCTATCCCTAGGCACAAGATAGTTCAACTATAAACTAGAGAACTTGCTCTTACTTCTTTCGTATACTTAACTCTCCCGATGCTAAGTAAATGGATAACCTCACAATGCTCTCCCGATGCTCTTGCAAGATATTAATAACCAAAATAAGAGAACTTGAAGTTTATTTTATTGAACTTGGAAAATCCTAAAACAAAACAACCCTTGCAACTACTTTACAAAACAACCCGTAGCCCTAGGGGGAATTTAGAACATATCGGTGACGGGTAAACGACAGAGGGGTTTAGGTTATCGGTTATGGGGTAAGATGATGGATCTCTCTAGGTTAAAACCTATGCCCTTATATAAGCTTTGGGCTCAAGTATTCTAAGTTAACAAGGATTACAACTTTAATTAAAAGTAAGATTCTAATAAAGACTTAATCTCTAAGTATCCTACTTTGTAGCCGCCATCCTTGTTTCTAGGGAATTCCTCTCCTTGAGCTTTGGCTTGACATATCTTTTGATCCGGGGCTTGGAAAAATATTTGGCTTTCACACGACAGAGGAGCAGATTCTTCTCTATCTATCGAGGTCCACTTTACTTTTCCTCTTCATAAAGTTGCTGTCACCTTGCTGTCACGACAGGTCCATGGCAGCTTCGTCCTCCTCGTCTGCTAGTCCAGTTCAGCTCTTCTGCTTCTCTGCCCTGCGCCTGCCTTCTTTGTCAACTATGGCAGCTACCTGCAAAATAAGCCATCTTTTAGTAGAATCCGTGTCTTTAATCCATTTGTGATGTTTTGCTGTAAACTAACCTAAATGCAATGCAATGATGCTTGAATGTAGCAGAAATATGGGTTAAAAAGGGTGTAAATAATAGAACTTTTACACACTCAACAATAAACAGGCTCCAGTTCGAGCAATTGAGCATCGAGAGGCTGTGGGCACGATCGAGGTAACTTCTAGCGTAGGGATGATGGTCAAAGAAATGTATCTCATGTGGTTGTTGTACAGCCCGAGGGTGGTGGACCAGCTAGAGTGTATGCGCATCGTGAAAGCAGGAATGATATATATGTGATTGCAGGTAACTTCTCATTACAGTCTTTGACTTTGCTTTCTTTGATTGATTCTGGCTCTACACATTCGTAAATTCTGCATGAACATGCGAAGTTGTTGGATATACCGTGTGAGAGATTTGATGTGGGAATGAATTTCACAAGTTCTTTTGGTGAAATTGTTGTGGTTAGGAAAGTATATAGAATATGTCTTTTGATGGTTCAGGGTCACGTGTTTCCAATAGATATGATGGAATTGTCATTTTATGGTTTTGATGTAATTTTGGGCATGGATTGACTTGTAGAGCATAAGGCTAAAGTGGATTTTGAGACAAAGAGAGTATCCTTGAGACTTTCAGACGATTATGAGGTAGTGGTGGTAGGTGAGAACATTAAGTTCTTGTCCAATGTTGTTTCAGCTTTAGAGGCTTAGAGGTTGATGGATGTTGGTTGTCAAACATATTTAGCTTACATTATGAATCCGAACATGAATGAGGCATGACCGCAAGACATCAGAACTGTTTGTGATTTTCCAGAGGTATTTTCGGAAGAGTTGCCTGGTTTGCCGCCTAATAGAGAGGTTGAGTTTGCTATAGAGACTTATACTGATTCCGCTCTAGTATCCATAGCTCTGTATCGCATGACCCCTAAGGAATTGAAAGAGTTGAAGACACAACTTCAGGAACTGTTAGATGGAGGATTTATTCATCCAAGTACTTCACCTTGGGGTACACAAGTGTTGTTTGTGAAAAAGAAAGAAGGTATCTTGAGAATGTGTATAGATTATTGACAGTTGAATAAGTTGACAGTGAAGAATAAGTTGACGATCTGTTTGATCAGTTGAGAGGTGCTTCTGTGTTTTCCAAGATAGATTTGAGATCCGGTTACTATCAGTTGAAGGTAAGAGATCAAGATGTACCGGATATAGCTTTTTGCACTCGTTATGGACATTATGAGTTCTTGGTGATGACCTTTGGTTTGACTAATGCACCGGCTACATTTATGGATATGATGAATAGGGTATTTCATCAGTATTTGGATCAGTTCATAGTAGTGTTCATTGATGATTTTTTGATCTATTCCCGTACCGAGGAAGACTATGATAAGCATTTGCAGTTGGTGTTATAAACTTTGCTAGACAATCAGTTGTTTGCTAAATTGAGTTAGTTTGAGTTTTGGATTATGGAAGTGGTGTTCTTAGGACATATAGTATCAGCCGAAGGAATCAGAGTTGATCCTAAAAAGGTTGAGGTAGTTGTGAATTGGAAACAACCGAAATCAGTGACATAAGTACGTAGCTTCTTGGGCTTGGCAGGTTATTATCGTCGGTTTGTGGAGGGGTTTTCTAAAGTTGCTGCTCCTTTGACTAAATTGTTGCAAAAGGATGTCCGATTTGAGTGGACATAAGCGAGGCAACAAGCTTTTGATAAATTGAAAGAGGCCTTGACTAAAGCTCCCATTTTGGTTTAGCTCGTGACATGGAAAGAGTATGTGATCTATAGTGGTGCATGCTAATGCAAGAAGGAAGAGTGGTAGCTTATGCATCGAGAGAGTTAAAGACTCACGAACGAAATTATCCTACACATGACATAGAGTTGGGTACCGTTGTGTTTGCTTTGAAAGTTTGGAGACACCATCTCTACGTTGAGAAATGTACAGTCTATATTGATCATAAGAGTTTGAAATATTTGATGTCGCAAAAGAAGTTGAACCTTAGAAAGCGTAGATGGGTAGAATTGCTTAAAGGTTACGATCTTTCGATTGAGTACCATCCGGGTAAATCCAATGTAGTGGCTGATGCTTTGAGAAGGGAAGTGGCAGTTGAGTTATGAGCGATGTTTGCTAGGATAAGTTTGTCACATGATGGTGGTTTAGTGGCAGAATTACAAGTTAAACCTTTGCTGATTCAGTTGATTAGAGAAAAGCAGTTGCAAGATAGAGCATTGACACCTCATGTGCACGATATTGCGGAAGGTAGATCATCAGACTTCAGTTTTGGTGATAATGGAGTTTTATGTTTCAAAAGTAGGATAGTTGTACCAGATGATATTAAGTTAAGGCGCACAATTTTGACCAAAGCACATAGTATGTAACCCCCTTAACCCGGCCTATACGGTTGACCCGAATTAAGAAAGTCACACGGGGAAAACCAAAGTCAACCCGAAAGTCAACCTTGATTAACGACCCTTTTTTTTTCTTTTTACTCTTGTCTAGATGCACATTAACCTTAGATGTGATCACACAAACATCATACACAAAGATCACAAACATCAGAGATCAAACAGGGACCCAATTGAACAATTTACAACTTTAGGGACCAAATTGTAAATTCTGAAAACTTTAAGGACTTAACAAGATTTTAAGTTACCAACTTAAAATTAATCAGGTTTCATGCTTCTCCGCCAAATTTCAGCTCAAACGGACATCCCAAGCTCATACAATTGCACAAACAAGTTTCAAGACCAAAATGTAAACAATTTAAAACATTTAACCGCCCATGTCAGCCCCCAACGGTCACCCGTTCCGAAACAGGCAAAGCCCGTTTCGAAACTCGGGGCCGTTCCGCAACGCGTTCCGCAACGGGGATCTGGCAGAGACCAAACCGTTTCGAAACGGTGCATACCGTTTCGGACGCCTAGGTTCATTCAAGGCACCCGTTCCGAAACGGTGCACACTGTTCCGAAACGCCTGCACAGATTGCAGCAAAAAGGCATTTCAAAACATGCAATTAATCATTCAAACATGCTTCAAATGTCACCAAACTTTACCAGCATGCAATTCAACATAAATATAACTTGTAGGCATCATCAAATCAACAATTTAACTTCATATGCAAAAAGCCCCAAATCTATAGGCATGCTTCCTACACAAGCAACCATTTAAGCACAAACTTTCCAATTCAATCTCATTAAAGCCAATACATGATTCAGCAACATCACCAACATTAAAACATACTTGTTCGAACATATACGAACACAAAAACATCAATCCGAGAGATTCTACCCCCATTGCCATTATTAACTATAGCTATTCACCGAGACATACATCTCAATTGGAGTCCACCTTGAATCCCTTGCTCCTTGCTGTCCAAACTTCAAGAATCTGCATTGATGGACAAAAAGGAGCGTAAGCACATAATGCTTAGTGAGGAATGCTCAAAACCAAAACACCATCAATGCAGCGGGTTATTAAACACTTTTAAAACAAACCCGATTTTTTTACCAAGCCATGTTTGAAAACTCTTTTCAACAACATGCTTAAACCATGCATTACACATACATGAAAACCAACCCTTAGCTCAGCAAACTAAGAAAACCACTTCAATGTTCAACTTGCAAAAACATTCCTTTAACCGTTTCATGCATGAACACCATATGCAAAGCTAAATTAAAACCTTGGAAATCACTTCCATTTCATATTACCCATTCATAAACTTGAACATCATTTCAAGCAAGAAACCCCTTTTAAACCATTATTCAAGCAATCCAATTCATGCATTAAACAAAGACAACTTATGAATCACATCATCATCACCACATGCCTTTTTTAAACAAGTCTTAACAAGACTCCAATGCATTTAAAAGTTCCCATGCTCACATGCATCATTTACCAAATGATAATCAACACTTGTTCAACTTAACAAGTAAACAAGCATTCACTAGCATCATACACTTTTCATGCAACCATGCATCTTTACAAGCATCTCATGCTTCACATGCAATCATGCATCATTTCAAGCATCTCATGCTTCTTTATGATCAAGAACATTACTTTGGCTTCCAAGTGATCAACCACATCCAGTTTTCAACTCAACAACTCGATCGGATACGCGGATTCCGAGCGTTGTCCCTACGCTCCATACACCCTACCAATCCAAGGTCTCCCAAATGGACTTTTAAACACCATTTGACCTTACAAGCCTAAAGTTCCCATGTATGGACTTTTAAACACCATACAACCTTAGCTTTCCCGAGGTTCCCATGTATGGACTTTCAACCACCATACAACCTCCACTTTTCCCAAGGTTCCCATGTATGGACTTCAAACACCATACAACCTTAACATGCACAAGGTTCCTATGTATGGACTTTCAAACACCATACAACCTTTGCATTCACCGATTGGTAGTTGTATCACATCACTAACGAGATCCGGGACACCCCACACAAGATCCACACATGGACTTAACACCGCCATTGTGATCTCAACAAGCACAAGGTTCCCCTATATGGACTTTTAAACACCATATAACCTTTGCTCAACCAAGGTCCTCGAATGGGCAACACCTCCATTATGACCTTAACCATCTCGTTAGGATACTTGAAGGGAGTTTACCGGTCCACTCTTGACCACTCCACCTCCAAGGCGACTTAATTCACGGTGCACTCAATCCTATAGCCGGCTAACTATATCCGATCAAAGAACCAAGAACCACTTACATCACTTGCCAATATAACCACCTTTCCACATTAGTCCAATGATTCACATGCATAACCATAATGCAAAAACCATCATTTACCATCTTTAATTCACTGTTTTAAAGCATCACACAAAGCCATTAAACATCATGCAACACCATGCATCAAATCCACATTTTCAATGTATAAAACCAAGGATCTCTTACCTTGAGCATCCTTCACATATGGCTTTCAAAACCAGCATTAAACCATGCTTAAAATATGCTTTCAAAACAGATTTAAACCATGCAAAACACATGCATTTCAATCATCAACCACAATTGCTTAAAAGCCAATTTCACAACACAATTCAAGAGAGAAAATCCATTCACTTACTCTTGAGCTTAGCAAAGTTGTTTAGACTTAAACTAAGCTCCCAAAACCTTCAAACCTTGGATTAAAAGCTGAAATCCCAATTTCACTCACCGATACACAAAACAAGGCTAGCCAACAAGCCTTCCAAGCATCCGAAAACCTTCCGCAACACCTTCAAAGCTCACGGATCAACCTCCCCTGTTTCAAGCACACAACAACAGAGGATTAATGCATCATTATGCATTAAAAACACCAGCAACAAGACTCAACTCGCTGCTCATCCCAAATCCAACAATTTGGCTACCAAACACAACCGAAATCACCTCCAAACACTTCCAAAACTTAACCCAGCCAAGATCCATCACTTCTAACCATTTTTAAACATCAATTAACATCCAAAATGATCACAAACACATCCTTATACCTCCAGGTATAACAGATCACCAAAAACACTCCAAAAACAACCAAAAACTCAAGCCAAACTTAGGAAATTCAACCTATCCGGGATTGCATTGATTAAACCTCAACTTCTAATCAATTTAGCATTCATTTAACATCATTTTGACACTTCAAAACACTGCCCAAACAGATCACACGAAAATTTCACCAAAATCACCAAATCTTGCATTTTAAGCCAAAATCAAGATTTCAATTGAAAAGCCATTAACAAAACACAAATCAAGGATTGAGAACTTAGGAATTTCAGTAAAGAACTGATAGTTTAGAGGAGAAGGACGTTCTTACCTCCAAACTTGAATTTCTCCTTTTTAGAGCCAAAATGCTTAATGAAACAACTTGCAAATTGAGAGGTTTTGTAGATGAGATGATTAGGAATCAAAAGAGAGTTGAAATGAGAGATTTAGATGCCAAAATCAGAGAAGAAAATCTGGAGAAATGTGTTTGGGTGGAGAGAAAATGAGAGAAAAGGAAAATTGAGAGAAAATGAAAAGTTAGTTAAGAAATGATAAAAATGATTTCCCTCCACATTTCATAATCTTTAAAATCAGAATAAAGCCTTAAAATATCTTAGAAAAATCTGGAGAAACTCTTTTGGAATAATAGCTCCTTAAAGATTCAAAGTTTCAATCCTTTATAAAACTGTCCCGCAACTTTCAAAAATTACATTTTGGTCACTAGCCAAAATGTCAACCTTCCGAACCTCATTTTCCAAAATTGATTTCACAGTTCACTTTTATATATTAAAAGATGATTTTAGAACATTTTCCATATTTTTAATGCAACCCGAACTAGGCTTTCCTAAATTCACTCTTATATATTCGATCAGCACTTTGACCGAACCGGTCAACGCCCAAAACTTCTGAGCCCAAAACCGGGGCTTTACAACTCTCCCCCCCTTAGGAAATTTCGTCCTCGAAATTTCAACCGACGAAAAGAGAACCACAACCTTCTCAAACCAACACACAAGGCAACACAACAGCCTCAACTACCACTGATTACTATCCACACAAAACCTCCACCAAACTTAGCACCTCCACACACTGTTCACAAAATCCAGAACGCTCAAAGATAGCCACAACTTAACCTTTCACATACCCAGGCTGTACACAGTCCCAACCTCAACCTGAAGAACCTCAACTTTCACAGCACACATCACTATAACACACAACCTCCAAGACTTGTTTACACAGTGACAACAACCAATCCAAAATAGCCACTATGCAAACCTTTCTGCTTCTAAAACTCTTGCAAACTCCCAAACCTCTTCCAAGGATTTTCCCAACAAGCAGAAATCCTTAAACGTCAACTGGTTACTCAAACTCTTCAACAAAAGCTGATAATCCTTTACACCTACCGCTAACATCACCATAACAGCTTACCAGGATTACTCACCCAAATTCCAAGAATTACATTACCACCCCAACTTGACTCCGTCAGCCATTCCACACACCACCAGCTGACTCCCAACGGAACTTTCTAACCACAACCAGCCAACCACTTCTCACAAGAACCCAAACAACCAACAAAAGCCTTCGATCTTTCATAGCCCTTTCACTTCAAACTTCGACCATAACACTTGCATTACCAAAACATTGTTTATCCAAAACACACATAACAGCTTCTGAACTCCTCAAAGGTTACTAAGAACCAACACAACCCTTTCACAACAACTTAAAAGCTAAGCTACCTCAGCACTTGGGAACACAACCACAAAACTGCAACATCACTAGCACCAAGGAACTACCACTTCCTTTTAGCTATACAAACCACTTAACCGATACTAACCTCAACCGGTACCCTTCACCACCAAACCACTAAACTCTTTAAGCAACAAACACTATCCTTCCATCACAGGCTAAACCACTCTCACCATTACTAGCAACCATCTTAATATACTCCACTACTACTAACTCTCACCCAGCACCAAAACAACCTCTAAAAACCCATCATCCAAACCAACCACCACACTAACAGATTCGATTAATTATTAGCGAATGTGAACATCGTATGCATGATCACCTACATGCCCTATCAATGCCTGATGTACATGCATGCAAAACCTCTAATGTCATGCCACATGTATGCATGGACCAACATATATAATATAGCATATAACAATGATTTTAACTGTGCATGAATGCCAATTCACACCCTCCAATAACATCCTCAAAATCCGTCTAAGAACAACCTCCCACCACACTTCTAGCTTATCTAACTCCATCATACCCTCAACCATTAACCACAAGATACTCACTAAGCCTTCTTCACACAAAGATGATTCCAAACTACAACTATTACCCTCAACAAGCTAGCAACAAGACTAAACTTACCACGCAAGGAAAACCAACAGAAACCAAACTAAGATAACTAAAGCAAAGATTACTTAACAAGGTTACCTGAAAACACAACACCACCCTGAAGACTCATCAGACGAGCTTTCTTCCTCGCGGAACCATCATTCTCCTGCCGCACCACTGCAGCACCAGCTAGCACACTAGGGTCACCACCAACTCCTTGCGGTAAGGAACCTTTGCTGTTCCGAGCCAACATCAAACAATCACGCCTCATGTGACCAGCAGACCCACATTTCCAGCAATTCTCTTTTCCCAAACTCTTCACAACCTTCTGCTCTTTCGGCCACCTCTGAACCTTGCCTCGGCCGTGCCCACGACCTTTCAGAGACCCTTTGGCTAACACCAAAGCTGACTTCACTCCATGAGGACAATCACGCTTAACATGCATTTTAGAACCACAATTCTAGCAAGCACTCGCGCCCCAACAACCTCCAACATGGCGCCTTTCACAACGGTCATACACAGGTGGCTGAGCTTCCACTCCTTGCTCAAACAACACTTGCTCCACAACAGCACTATCTTCACCTTGTTCAATCCTTGGAAATTCCCTTCCAAGATACCTTTCACAAAAAGCAGATACAAAGAAATCCCAATCAATATCATCAATATGTGACGCCACCGCCACAGATGTCCACCAGGCACACGCATCCTCCAACATCAGAGAAACAACACTCCCCAACTTACAGGCATAATCACAGCCCTCCTGATCCAAAATCAGAATCACACTGGCCAACCAGGCCTCAAACATCCCTGGTGTAGAACCATGATACTCCACAGCACCCAAATCCAACAAACGCTGCTTCGGCAAACCCACACATCCCACAGCCAGCTCATCCACTGACTTTACCTTTACCTCAGCCTGAGATGTTCCCAACACCTCCTGCTCATCAGATGATGAACTCTTCATCACAGAACCAACTTCTTTCCCTTGCCTTACCACCTCAACTCCAGGCACAGAAGACTGAAACAAAACACCTCTACAGAAAGGTGAATTCCTTGCCTTAACAACCTGCCCCAAGGCAGCAACCATCTCACCCAACTGCCATTCTTCCATCGACTTTGCCATACTACTAACAACGACAAACAATCACAACAAAACAAACAAACCAGTTAGACCAGCATTAAGCAAGGATTCAATCTCCAACTCCAAAATAACACAATAGCTATATTAATAAGGCAATGGGTATCCCGAATCCTCCCCTTTACATGACATAACAGTCAACACAACATGGATATCACAATATCAAGCACATCAAACAACATACTTTGATCATGCTTACATCAAACAGCATCCACTTGCAACAGCATATTATCAACATAACATACTCATAGCACTTTCATCATTCATAACACCAGCTCACAGCATCAGCACATTTCCACATAAACTCAACCAAGACTCATAACCATAAAGCATGCTTGAAAACATCAGCAACATGCTCAGAAACATCAACAGTTTACTCAGAAACACATGTTTCAACCAACTTTCAACCATACATCAAGGTAAACAACAAGCACACATTACAACAACTTACCGTTTTCCCCAAGCATTCGCAACTCAGCTCTAATACCACCAAATGTAACCCCCTTAACCCAGCCTATACGGTTGACCCGAATTAAGAAAGTCACACGGGGAAAACCAAAGTCAACCCGAAAGTCAACCTTGATTAACGACCCTTTTTTTCTTTTTACTCTTGTCTAGATGCACATTAACCTTAGATGTGATCACACAAACATCATACACAAAGATCACAAACATCAGAGATCAAACAGGGACCCAATTGAACAATTTACAACCTTAGGGACCAAATTGTAAATTCTGAAAACTTTAAGGACTTAACCAGATTTTAAGTTACCAACTTAAAATTAATCAGGTTTCATGCTTCTCCGCCAAATTTCAGCTCAAACGGACATCCCAAGCTCATACAATTGCACAAACAAGTTTCAGGACCAAAATGTAAACAATTTAAAACATTTAACCGCCCATGTCAGCCCCCAACGGTCACCCGTTCCGAAACAGGCAAAGCCCGTTTCGAAACTCGGGGCCGTTCCGCAACGCGTTCCGCAATAGGGGTCTGGCAGAGACCAAGCCGTTTCGAAACGGTGCATACCGTTTCGGACGCCTAGGTTCATTCAAGGCACCCGTTCCGAAACGGTGCACACTGTTCCGAAACGCCTGCACAGATTGCAGCAAAAAGGCATTTCAAAACATGCAATTAATCATTCAAACATGCTCCAAATGTCACCAAACTTTACCAGCATGCAATTCAACATAAATATAACTTGTAGGCATCATCAAATCAACAATTTAACTTCATATGCAAAAAGCCCCAAATCTATAGGCATGCTTCCTACACAAGCAACCATTTAAGCACAAACTTTCCAATTCAATCTCATTAAAGCCAATACATGATTCAGCAACATCACCAACATTAAAACATACTTGTTCGAACATATACGAACACAAAAACATCAATCCGAGAGATTCTACCCCCATTTCCTTTATTAACTATAGCTATTCACCGAGACATACATCTCAATTGGAGTCCACCTTGAATCCCTTGCTCCTTGCTGTCCAAACTTCAAGAATCTGCATTGATGGACAAAAAGGAGCGTAAGCACATAATGCTTAGTGAGGAATGCTCAAAACCAAAACACCATCAATGCAGCGGGTTATTAAACACTTTTAAAACAAACCCGATTTGTTTACCAAGCCATGTTTGAAAACTCTTTTCAACAACATGCTTAAACAATGCATTACACATACATGAAAACCAACCCTTAGCTCAGCAAACTAAGAAAACCACTTCAATGTTCAACTTGCAAAAACATTCCTTTAACCGTTTCATGCATGAACACCATATGCAAAGCTAAATTAAAACCTTGGAAATCACTTCCATTTCATATTACCCATTCATAAACTTGAACATCATTTCAAGCAAGAAACCCCTTTTAAACCATTATTCAAGCAATCCAATTCATGCATTAAACAAAGACAACTTATGAATCACATCATCATCACCACATGCCTTTTTTAAACAATTCTTAACAAGACTCCAATGCATTTAAAAGTTCCCATGCTCACATGCATCATTTACCAAATGATAATCAACACTTGTTCAACTTAACAAGTAAACATGCATTCACTAGCATCATACACTTTTCATGCAACCATGCATCTTTACAAGCATCTCATGCTTCACATGCAATCATGCATCATTTCAAGCATCCCATGCTTCTTTATGATCAAGAACATTACTTTGGCTTCCAAGTGATCAACCACATCCACTTTTCAACTCAACAACTCGATCGGATACGCGGATTCCGAGCGTTGTCCCTACGCTCCATACACCCTACCAATCCAAGGTCTCCAAAATGGACTTTTAAACACCATTTGACCTTACAAGCCTAAAGTTCCCATGTATGGACTTTTAAACACCATACAACCTTAGCTTTCCCGAGGTTCCCATGTATGGACTTTCAACCACCATACAACCTCCACTTTTCCCAAGGTTCCCATGTATGGACTTCAAACACCATACAACCTTGACATGCACAAGGTTCCTATGTATGGACTTTCAAACACCATACAACCTTTGCATTCACCGATTGGTAGTTGTATCACATCACTAACGAGATCCGGGACACCCCACACAAGATCCACACATGGACTTAACACCGCCATTGTGATCTCAACAAGCACAAGGTTCCCCTATATGGACTTTTAAACACCATATAACCTTTGCTCAACCAAGGTCCTTGAATGGGCAACACCTCCATTATGACCTTAACCATCTCGTTAGGATACTTGAAGGGAATTTACCGGTCCACTCTTGACCACTCCACCTCCAAGGCGACTTAATTCACGGTGCACCCAATCTTATAGCCGGCTAACTATATCCGATCAAAGAACCAAGAACCACTTACATCACTTGCCAATATAACCACCTTTCCACATTAGTCCAATGATTCACATGCATAACCATAATGCAAAAACCATCATTTACCATCTTTAATTCACTGTTTTAAAGCATCACACAAAGCCATTAAACATCATGCAACACCATGCATCCAATCCACATTTTCAATGTATAAAACCAAGGATCTCTTACCTTGAGCATCCTTCACATATGGCTATCAAAACCAGCATTAAACCATGCTTAAAATATGCTTTCAAAATAGATTTAAACCATGCAAAACCCATGCATTTCAATCATCAACCACAATTGCTTAAAAGCCAATTTCACAACACAATTCAAGAGCGAAAATCCATTCACTTACTCTTGAGCTTAGCAAAGTTGTTTAGACTTAAACTAAGCTCCCAAAACCTTCAAACCTTGGTTTAAAAGCTGAAATCCCAACTTCACTCACCGATACACAAAACAAGGCTAGCCAACAAGCCTTCCAAGCATCCGAAAACCTTCCGCAACACCTTCAAAGCTCACGGATCAACCTCCCCTGTTTCAAGCACACAACAACAGAGGATTAATGCATCATTATGCATTAAAAACACCAGCAACAAGACTCAACTCGCTGCTCATCCCAAATCCAACAATTTGGCTACCAAACACAACCGAAATCACCTCCAAACACTTCCAAAACTTAACCCAGCCAAGATCCATCACTTCTAACCATTTTTAAACATCAATTAACATCCAAAATGATCACAAACACATCCTTATACCTCCAGGTATAACAGATCACCAAAAACACTCCAAAAACAACCAAAAACTCAAGCCAAACTTAGAAAATTCAACCTATCCGGGATTGCATTGATTAAACCTAAACTTCTAATCAATTTTGCATTCATTTAACATCATTTTGACACTTCAAAACACTGCCCAAACAGATCACACGAAAATTTCACCAAAATCACCAAATCTTGCATTTTAAGCCAAAATCAAGATTTCAATTGAAAAGCCATTAACAAAACACAAATCAAGGATTGAGAACTTAGGAATTTCAGTAAAGAACTGATAGTTTAGAAGAGAAGGACGTTCTTACCTCCAAACTTGAATTTCTCCTTTTTAGAGCCAAAATGCTTAATGAAACAACTTGCAAATTGAGAGGTTTTGTAGATGAGATGATTAGGAATCAAAAGAGAGTTGAAATGAGAGATTTAGATGCCAAAAATCAGAGAAGAAAATCTGGAGAAATGTGTTTGGGTGGAGAGAAAATGAGAGAAAAGGAAAATTGAGAGAAAATGAAAAGTTAGTTAAGAAATGATAAAAATGATTTCCCTCCACATTTCATAATCTTTAAAATCAGAATAAAGCCTTAAAATATCTTAGAAAAATCTGGAGAAACTCTTTTGGAATAATAGCTCCTTAAAGATTCAAAGTTTCAATCCTTTATAAAACTGTCCCGCGACTTTCAAAAATTACATTTTGGTCACTAGCCAAAATGTCAACCTTCCAAACCTCATTTTCCAAAATTGATTTCACAGTTCACTTTTATATATTAAAAGATGATTTTAGAACATTTTTCCATATTTTTAATGCAACCCGAACTAGGCTTTCCTAAATTCACTCTTATATATTCGATCAGCACTTTGACCGAACCGGTCAACGCCCAAAACTTCTGAGCCCAAAACCGGGGAGTTACATAGTAGTCCATTTTCTATGCATCTGGGTAGTACGAAGATGTACTGTGGTTTGAAAGATGGGTATTATTGGGTTGGTTTGAAGAAGAACGTTGCTGAATTTGTGAGCAAGTGTATGGTTTGCCAGCGTGTTAATACTGAACATCAGTTTCCTGCTGGGTTGTTGCAACCGTTGAGAATTCTTGAGTGGAAGTGGGGGAAGATTACTATGGATTTCGTATCAGGTTTTCCTTTGACACCTTCTAAGAAAAATTCTATTTGGGTAATTGTTGATCGTTGTACAAAATGCACACATTTCTTGGTTGTTCATACTACTTACACATTATATAAGTCGATTGATTTGTACGTCAGTGAAATTGTGAGATTGCACGGTGTACCTGTCGATTGTGTTAGATAGAGATCCCAGGTTCACAGCTAGATTTTGGGAGAGCTTGCATAGTGCCTTGGGTACTCGGTTGAGTTTTAGCACTTCTTATCATCCTCAGACCGATGGTCAGTTAGAAAGAGTGATACAAGATTTAGAAGACGTGTTAAGATGTTGCATTATTGACTATCAGGGTTCATGGGAGAAGCATCTACAGTTAGTAGATTTCACCTATAACAATAGATACCAAGAAAGTATTTAGATGGCACCTTACGAAGCTTTGTATGGCAGAAAATACAGAACACCTATTTGATAGGCCGAAGCAGGACATAAGTTGATATCATTGCCGGATATGCTTAAGGGTACTACTGAGAAAGTGAAGTTGATACGTGGCCATCTAAAAGCAGCTACATATTGACAAAAGTCATATGCAGATTTGAAACGTAGAGAAATAGAGTATATCGTGGGTGAGAAAGTGTTTTCTGAAAGTTTCACCTTCGAAGAAGGTAATGGGATTTGGTAGTAAAGGTAAACTGAGTCTGAGGTTCATTGGCCCTTATGAGATAGTTGAGCGAGTTGGTCCCGTTGCTTATAGATTGATTTTTTCGCCCGAGTTGGAAAGGATCCATGATGCGTTCCATGTTTCAATGCATCGAAAGTATAGATCAGATTCGTCTCATGTTATACATGTTGAAGAGATTGAATTGAATTCGGATTTGTCGTATGATGAAGAACCAATTGAGATCTTAGCTTCAGATAGCAAAGTGTTGCGTGGTAGAACCATCGAGTTTGTCAAAGTTAAATGGCGACATCGAGGTGTGGAAGAAGCCACTTGGGAAAGGAAAGATGACATGAAGAAGCAGTTTCTGTATCTCTTTCTTTCATGTAAATTTTGAGGACGAAATTTCTTAAGTTGGGGAGAGTTGTAACGCCCTGGTTTCGGGCTTAGAAGTTTTGGTAAAGGTCTTGGGGTTGATCAGACTAGTTTCGGAGTTTCGGGTAAATTTGGGCGAGTTTAGGGAAAACCCTCATCAGAAAGTTTTAAAAATATGGAAAAATTATCTAAAATCCATATTTATTATGTATAAGGCGCACGTGAAATCAATTTCAGAAAATGAGTTTCAGTAGTATGACATTTTAGTCTAGTGACTAAAATGTAAAGTTTCAAAAACTATTTTGGTGACTTTTTTATAAAAGGATCAAAATGTGGAATCTTTAAGGATCTGTTTAGCTAAGTCTAATTCAGACATTACCCCTAAATTTTTTCACTTTTAAAAAGGTTTTAGAAAAGAGTTTTAATTAAATAAAAGATATTTTAAAAGATATTCCATCATTTCACAAATTTAACGTTAAAACCCTCTCAAAGCTTTCTCTTCATTTTCCTTTCAAACAAACAACTTTCTACCTTCAAAATTTCAAAGGTAAAATCCTTTTTATATTAGTTTTACAACATCAATCTTATTTTCAATGAATTATCTCTAAAGCCCAATGGTTTTCTTTAGATTCTCTCAAGCTTTCCATTAAAAACAAGGGGAAATTCTACCATTAGTGGTGACCTGCGTTTTTCTCCTCTAATGTAAGGTTCTTTATTGAAATTCTCACGTTCTTGATTCTTTCATGGTTTTAGATTAAAGGTTTTATAATGAAACTTATGAAAATGTGCTTAATCAAGCTAAAATGGTATTTTTGTAAGATTTTCGTATGGATCCTGTTATGCTGGGTTTGGAATATTGTTGGCATTGTTTTTGGTGATAGATAATGTTGAGGTAATGGGTTGATCATATAAATCCCGAAACTAGGTGTTTGGGTGAGGTTTGAAGTTGAAAATCTTGAGTTTTTGGCTTAGATTTGTGAGACATCAATAGCTGATGGTTATATGATGATGGGTTGATGTTTTTGGATGTATTTAGATGTGTTTATGATGTTAATCTTGCTAAGTTTAAGCTGACGATTTTTTGGGATGATTTATTTGATGTTTTCGGTTAATTTCGAATATGAATCGATGAGGGAATGTTGCTAGATGTTGGAGTTATGAGTTGCTGCAGGTTTAAGGGCTGGTATAAGCTTTAATGCTCTGTTTTGAATTGTTCAAAAGCAAGGGATTTGGGTTTGGAAACTTTGGACGCGATTTTGGGTGATATGAAGGCTTGATTTGGTGTTTCAGCTAGCGTTTGTGTGTTGCTGGTGAGAGGAACTGTTTTAAAAGCCTTAATGTGGCGGGACATGATTTTGGGGGTTTATATTGAGCTTGAAAAGTCAATCTAAGCTCAAGAGTAAGTTTGGTTGTTTTTGCTTTGTTTTCAGCTATTCTCTCTTGATGTGATGATTATGCTTTTGCATGGCTATTTATGTTAAATCCTATTGTTTTTATGCATATTGAGCTATTTAAATGTTGGCTCATGCAATCCCATGAGGAAAGGTAATGATTCCAAAAAGTTGATATCATGTTGAGAAAACAGTAGGTAAGCATGGTTGTATTGTGTATATTGGCAAGTGATGAGATTATATTTATTGGATATGTTGGTCGACCAATAGGATGTGAGTGCAGTATAATATACAAAATTCGTGCATGAGGTAAATTCTTCGGTTTCACAATAGGAATAGTGCTATTGTGATGTGAGTGATAGTGGTAGTGCTATCACCAACGAGCAATGCGGGTAGTGGCATCCCGACCGTAGTGAGATAATGGTGAGAGTTGTTTCACCATGTTACCTGATGGAGTAGTGCCATCAAGGTGTCCGTATATCCGTATTGTGAGTGATAGGGGTAGTGCTATCACCAACGGGCAATGCGGATAGTGGCATCCTAGGTCACTTGTAGCCAATATACGGGTTGTTTATTCCATGTTACTTTGAGTTGGTTTGATGTTTTACACATGTTCGGTTGTTGATTAAGGCTTGTGAGAACAAGCATGGTAAGTTGAGTTTTGTTATGCATCAGTAATGCATATGTTGCCAATCATGGTTTTGAATATTGAGGCTATGCCTTGTGTTGTGACTCAAGCATGATATGAGTTAAGCATGTTTTGATGAAACACTTCCATGGAAATGATTTAAAGAAAGGTTTTGTTTTTATGATCGAATTATATGGTTTTAAAATTGCATTGTTGTTGCTTTGGTTTTGAGTGTCGCTCACTATGCTTTCTAGCTTACGCTCTCTTTTCCAACAATGCAGATCCATAGACCTTTCGAGAAAGCAAGTGAGCAAGGGAGTTGTCCAAGAGGTTGTTCTATGCTCAAGTATGGTTTTGGGAGTTTAATAATAGTATAAGTAGCAATGAGATATGACCTTTATGCTTTGGGAGGTTATGTTTGAGACTCTCTGTTTTGAGACATGTTTATGATGCCTTTTTAGACTTGTAAAGTACCATTTCTTATATGGAAACATGGTTTGATTTGAAGTTTGACCTTGTTGTGGTTTGTATGTGCTTAAGTTGCTTCTTTTAAATTCTTGCCAAGTTCGTTCTTGATTTGTAGATGTTGTTGCCATGGTTGTCGGGTTTTTGTGGTATGTATGAGTTGTATGCATGTTTAGGTCTTGATTGAAGGTCTTGTGTATGTTAAGATTGCAATAAACCAGCAAAATGTGGCACTTCAGGTCGGGCGTATCGATACAACTGAGCCTGTATCGATACGGGGTACCTTAAATGGCCTTATGGTATCGAAACGATAAGGTCCGTTTCGGTACATTTTGCTACAGGAAACCTTGGTTCCGAAACGCCCCCGAGGGTGTTTCGATACGGGCTGGTGTTCCAAGCCCTTCGAGTTTGTTTCGATACGCCCGTATCGGTATAGGGCGACCTGCACTGATACGGCTGGCTATTTTGTTAGTTATTGGAATCTTTGAAGTTCTATTTTCTTACGTTTTGGTCCTTGTTTACTTATTAATCGTTTATTTGAGTTCATATGGTTGTTTTGAGCTACATTTTGGCATGCGAACATGAAATATGACTAATTGAAGATTGGTAAACTTAATTTCATGCTAGGTCCCTGTAGCATGCTAGCTTTGCATTTTGGTTCCTTGATGCTTGAATCGCTTAATTGATGTCGTTCTTGTTTTCTTCCGCCGCGAGTTCCTATCACATAAGATGTTAATGGCATTTTTAAAAGAAAAGAAAAAATAGGGTTGCTAATCGGAGTGAAAACTTAGCGAGGTTTTCTTTGGTTTTCCCCGTGTAACCCGTTTGTGTCGGTCTAACAGCTAGACCGGGCTAAGGGGGTTACAGATCATGGATCATAGGAGAGGCTATGCAACAATCACTAGGCAAAGTAAGATTTTTCGTATAATTTGATAAAAAAATGTTTTTATGTTATATTTTGACAGAAAAATTAAGAGTAAACTACATAAATGGTCACTGGAGTTTTAGGATGCTTTCATTTTGGTCACTAAACTTATAGTTCACTTCCATTGTGTCCCTATTGTTACCTTCCGTTAGAAGCTACTCACTGGCACATTACTTTTCATATTTCCTAAATAAAATAATGGTAAACTACACTATTCATCACTAAACTTTCCCCTCACTCTTATTTTTCACTAAAGTGTAAAAAATTTTAATTAATAATTCAACTTTCAAATTGTCCATATTTTTTGTCACTCTTAAACCACATGGTTGTTTATCACGGGAAATGAGAAATTTTAATCCCCTTTTTTATTTATTCTTCTTGATTTAGAGAGTGTTATGAGAAAAAACAAATGAAAAATAGAAATGACTTTTATTGTTGTTCAAATTTTACGATGTTGTATAATATTGTACAACCTAAAAATTATATGTTGAGGATTAAGTGTATATTTTGTTGCTGATAATATGTAAAAATTGTTTGTGATTTTTGAATTTTGTTGCCTTGGGATTCCTATTGAATTTGTGTTTTTTATTTTTATGGTTAGAGGTGTGTAATATCGGGTTCAATTAATCTTTAAAAATTATTTTAGTTAATTGGTAAATTTAGATTATATTGTACCAATTAAATCAAATAATAAATTGAGTAGTTAACCAGGATATTTTATTTGGGTAATTATTATTTTTACATTTCTTATTAAAATATCAAATATGATAAAATGGCAAATTCAATAATTGTTTGATTGGGATAAAAGTGTAAAAACAACTAGAAAGTCAAAAATTGAGAGTTTACACTTAGTAATCCTACCCATAGCCAAAATGTCTTTAAAAAATCAGAAGTGTACGAAATCACTAGACTCTAAGATATTTTAATGCATAAGACTTATAAATTTTGTATATAACTAATAGAGCGGTTAATCAATTTTGCTTAAAACTGTGAACCGTAACCGAATTGAAATAATTTATTTAAAAAATATGTACCAAAATTGATTTTTATTTGTATAATCATGTCATTCGAGAGTGACCAAACTATGAACAATTCGAAAGTTAAATTATTAAATTACAAAATTTTAAACTTTAATGACCAAAATAGGAGTGAGAAGAAAACTAAGTAATGAATGATGTAGCTTACCCATTATTTTATTAAGGGGAAATGAAAAATTAATGTGTCATGTCAGCAATTTCTAATGGAATGTAACATGGGGACCATACAAAAAGCGAACTAAAAGTCTTGTGACTATAACGCAAGTTTTAAAAGTTTGATGACCAAAATAAAAGTGTCCTAAATTTTGGTGATCATTTATGTAGTTTACCAAAAAATTAATTTCACTTGTCTTATACAATTATATTAATCGTAACGTGAATTTTTAAACCTTATATATATATATATATATATATATATATATATATATATGATACAATTACATATTGTAAGAGTTTTTAGTTTTTACACGCTTTTTGAATCGTTTGATGAGTGAAACTGATGGATGAGATTAACATTGGGGTATGTGAATATTATTGCTTGAAGAAAAATAAGAAATTAATCTCAATCATTCATTTCTCTCCTCCAATGATCCAAAAATATTATAAGAATATATAAAATGTTATTAGAATATATTTAAATTCTAAAATATTAATTTCTAAGACGTTTTATAAAATGTTTTAGAATGAGTTCGATATAATATAAAGTAAATAATCAATATTAATATATATTTAAATTGTAAAATGTTATAATTTATTTTATAAATATATTATTATAAATTTTATAATTTATATTTTCATCAAATAAATAAAATTAATTTCACCATTTAATATAAATATTATTTATATTATATTATATCAAACTTGAATATTAATACATATTTAAATTTTAAAAATTATTTTATAAATATTTTTTTGATAAGATAAGATAAGAGAAATGATCAAATTACGAGTGGCGACCAAAGCACTAGGGGTTACAAGTATTATGGAAAAGAACCAAAACCTCATCAAGAGGATGAAGAAATAATCGGGTATTAAAATTATCTCGAGAGGACAACTTTGCTATACTATCTGCAACTCTATTACGTTCATGAAAAATATGCTAAAAATTATCCTTTATTGACGTTGAAGTAATCCATGGTTGTGGGTGAAGAGTGTAGAACACACTCTCATGGGAGCTAAACTATTTGACAATTGAACAACCGGTAGACAATCAGATTCCACAACTATAATACTCGCATTCAATGACGCATCACATTTCAATTCTTCATACACGCCCCATAATTCAGCTTTCAAGACTGAATATTTACCAATTAATTTGGAGAAAATCGTCAACCCTGTTGAGATTCCGTTGATCGCTGGCGAGGTGGTGGTGATGTTGGTAAAGAAACACAGTGGTGTTTAACGTGAAGAAAAGAATAAGAGAGCTTTATTATTGTTTGTTATTCGATACAAAAAAGATAAGGAAAGTTTCCTTATTTATATAACTAAAACCTATTTTGGTAAACCCTAACTACTCTAACTAACCCGATAAATACAAAAATACAAAAATACCCTTTATATTTCAACACCCCTCAAGTTGGAGGGTGAAAAACGTCTTTCACACCCAACTTGAACTTAAGATACTCATGTTGGCTTATTGGAAGGCCCTTAGTCAGGATATCCGCTAGTTGATCTGCAGTAGATAAATGCTGAGTTCGAATCACTTTATTTTGAATTTTCTCCCGGATAAAGTGACAGTCAATTTCTATATGTTTCGTGCGTTCATGAAACACCGGATTAGCTTCAATTTGTAACGCTGCCTGACTGTCATTATGCAGAATTGTTGGCTCTTTCTGTTGAAAACCAAGTTCCTGCAGCAAGCCTCGTAACCAAATAATTTCACTTGTTGCTGAAGCCATACTTCTATATTCAGCCTCTGCTTAAGATCTAGAGACTGTAGTTTGTTTTTTTGATTTCCAACAAACCAAAGAATTCCCTAGCTTGACACAGTATCTCGTGACAGATTTCTTTGTTAAAGAACATGCTGCCCAATCAGCATCACAATATGCTGTGAAGTTGGGTTCCCTGATTGCTGAAAGAAAAATCCCAAGTCTTAGATCTTTCTTAATATAACGTACAACCCTTAATGCTACATCATAATGTTCCTTCCTAGGTTTATGCATGAATTGGCTTAAATGTTAAATCGCAAAAGCTATGTCCGGCCTCGTGTTAGTAAGATATAACAACCTCCAAATCAACCGTTGATAGGATCCCACATAAGCCAAGAAATCCTCCTCAACTGTTGTACCTTGACATGTAGAATCATTCAAGTTGTGCTTGACATTCTTCTCTAAAGGAGTTGATACAATCTTAGCATTTTCAAGGCCCGAATCAGCTATTAATTCAAGAGCATACTTCCTCTAGTTGAGAATAATCCACTCTTTTGATCGAAGCACCTCAATTCCCAAGAAATATTTCAATTGTCCAAGGTCCTTCATTTTGAAAATTTGATTCAAAACTATCTTTAATTCATCCATCATCATTGTACTGTTCCCTATAATCAAGAGGTCGTCTACATAAACTAACAAGATCACCAATTTTTCTCCTTCTCTCTTGGTAAACATGGAATAGTCATGTAGACTCTAAACATAACCATGCATTACTAGTGCTTCAGTGAGCTTCAGATTCCATTGGCGTGAAGCTTGCTTCAAGAAGTGTCATATATACTTCTTTATAAAGATCGCCTTGCGAAAAGGCATTAAAAACGTCCTTTTGAAATAATGGCCAACCATTTAAAGCTGCTAAAGAAATGATGGTTCAAACTGTAACCATCTTAGTAACTGGTAAGAAAGTATCATGATAGTCTATGCCTTCATGTTGATTGTACCCCTTTGCAGCTAGGCGTGCCTTGTAGCGTTCAATGGAACCATCTGCATTGTACTTTGTTTTATACACTCACTTGCACCCGATAGGCTTGTGTCCAGTTGGAAACTCAATCAAATCCCAACTGCCATTAGACTCTAAAGCAGAATTTTCTTGTTTCATTGCATGGATCTAATTCTCATCATGCATAGCTTGTTTATATGTTCGTGGCTCACAAGTAGAAGAAATGGACACATCAAAATCATGAGTCTGTGAAGGCAGATGCGCATAGGAGACAAAATTGGCCATAGAATTCTTTTTGTGTGACCCTGGATTAGCACAAATGTAATCATTTAACCAAGTATGCTGACGATGCACACGTGAAGATCTTCTTGTAATGTTCCCAACTTGTGGAATTTCAACTTGATTGCCATTATCAAGAGGTTGATCAATAATTGGAGGTGATATTCCAATATCATTGGTTGTAATGTTAGGATCGAGCTGTGCACCACCTTGTGTTGTGACATCATTATCAAGATGTTGATCACCACTTGGATCCAAAGGTGGCACGGGTAAGGGTGGTGACTCAAACTCAATGACCAAAAAATTTAGATTAGTATGAGAAGAAGGAGGAAATAAACATGATGATTTAGCAAGAAATGTAAAAGAAAAAACATCCTCGTGGAAGACTACATCCCTGTTAACATAGAACATTTTACTTTCCAAGTTAAATAAAATATATCCTTTCTGAACAAGAGAATAACCCATGAAAACAGATGCAATAGCTCTAGGAGTAAATTTAGGTGAATAATTTGTGACAGTAGCGTAAGCTAAGCATCCAAAAACACGCAAGATTAAATGATCTGGTGATTTTTTATACAAAATTTCAAATGGTGACTTCTATTCTAGAACTGCACTGGGTAAACTGTTAATGATGTAGCAAGCTGCATTCACACAATAACCCCAGAACTTAGTAGGAACGTTAGAATGAAATTTCAAGGCTCTAGCTACTTCAAGGAGATGACGGTGTTTACGCTCAGCAACATTGTTCTGTTGCGGCGTATAAACACAAGAGCTTTGATGCTCAATGCCATTCTCTTGAAAAAATATTATTGTCATTAGTAAAGAATTCATGACCATTATCGCTGCGAACCTTCTTTATATTGACAGAAAACTGAGTTTTAACAAAGCTAATAAAATGTTTTAAAGCAAGAAAAGCATCACTTTTAAGCTTTAACAATCTAATCCAAGTCATGCGAGAACAATCATCAACGATGGTTAAGAAATAACGCTGCCCATGCACAGTGCTAATACGATAAGGTCCCCATAGGTCAATGTGAATCAAATCAAAAGGAACACTAGAAGTTGATGTACTTGAATGAAAAGGTAACATCGTTTGTTTCGCGAGAGGACAAACACTACAACTTTTTATTTCAGCTTCCAATTTGACATTACAATATATTTCAGGAATGTGAGACAAAGTTTTAACTAAGCTGTGGCCTAACCTAGCATGCCATATAGGATTCATACTAACATGTAAACACGATTCATTGGTTATACAAGCATTGAGACAAGAGTTCATATCTAAAGATGTATGAAGAACATATAGACCGTCTCGTGTTCTACCAATCTTCTTCATCTCTTCATTGCAAAAATCCCGAGACACACACATGTTAGGAAAAAATAGAATAGCACAGTTCCAATCCTTGGCCAACTGAGAAATAGATATAAGGTTGAATTTAAAACTTGGAACACATAAGACATTTTTAAGAATCCTTGTAGAAGATATCATGTATGAACCAATATGTTTTACTCTAGTTGAATTACCATTTGGTAATTGAACAACTGAAGAAGGGTCACAAACAATAGGAGAATCTAGACAACTTAAAACATATGTCATGTGACTGGTTGCCCCTGTATCTAGGATCCATTCTAGAGTTGAAGGTTTAGAAAACATACCTGCCATGTGAGTTGTACCCTTGATAACAAGATCCTTTCCAAGAAGATTCAAAATTTGTTGATATTGTTCTGCTGTAAAAGTCGGTGCTTGTGTTGTAGTAGACTGATCCACAACATCTGATCCACTTTCAATAGTTGTTGAGTTAGCTGCCTACTTTACATTCATTCCATTCTTCTTAGTAAATTTAAAATCTTGTGGATATCCTGTCAATCTATAGCAACTTTTTCTTTTATGCCCCTTAATGTGACAAAAATCACACACTCCATTAAACTTCTTTTTGAACTGATTGTGTCCTTGTGCATAAGAAGAAGTATACAAGGCTGTTGGCTCGGATTGAATCTGTTTTGAACCAGCAGAATGCTGACGTTGTCCTTCTTCTTATACCAGCATATTGTAAGCCTGGTTCACAGTCGGTAAAGGCTTCATTAATAAGATCTGGCTTATAACCATAGAATATGAATCATTTAACCCCATTAACATTTGAAACAATCTCTGCTGCACAAGAATAGTACTATTTTCTCGTGCTACTTCACAATCACAAGAAGTAAATGGCACTAACGCATCGAACTCATCCCATAACAGTTTTAGACGCAAAAAATAGACTGAAATTGAAGAAAGATTCTGCACATGTGTAACAATCTCTCGATGTAAGTAATATATTCTTGAACCATCTACTTTATTAAAGCATTCTTTAAGATCTGCCCACATGATTGCTGCATTAGAGGCAAAAACAATTCCTGCAGAAAGAGCTTGGCTAACAGTGTTAAGAATCCATGACAAAACTAACGCGTTACACCTATCCCATTGAGCTCGTAAATTTTCTGCTACCGACTCCCTTTTGCGGGTTCCATCAACAAGACCATCTTTGTTTTTTGCTAACAATGCATCTTCATGGATCTACTCCAAAGATTGTAATTCTCTATACCTGTCAACTGATGCGAGACAAGAAGCGGCCCTTGTTTATCCGATGCATTTAGAAACAAAATATGATTCGAATCTATAGTAGTCTCCATTAAGAAGCTACCAAGAAGCTAGTAAAGAAATGAAGAAGAATCTGGAAATGAAGAAAAAACGAGCGTTTGATCAAAGATACATCAAAAGAGCTTTAAACAACATTAAACAGACAAGACGATCATCGGAAAGTCCTCTACCGGTGGCTCTGATACCATGTTGAGATTATGTTGATCGCCGACGAGGTGGTGGTGATGTTGGTAAAGAAACACAATGGTGTTTAACATGAAGAAAAGAATAAGAGAGCTTTATTATTGTGTGTTATTCGATACAAAAAAGATAAGGAAAATTTCCTTATTTATATAACTAAAACCTATTTTGGTAAACCCTAATTACTCTAACTAACCCGATAAATACAAAAATACAAAAATACCCTTTATATTTCAATAAACCCTAATACCATATTCATTGCGGATAACACCCCTATAAGACGTCACACCATCGGGCATTTGCCTCGCCCCATCAACATTAACCTTCCATACACCATTCTCCGAAGGGAACCAAACTACATGAGAAGGTCTCACAACAAGAGTATTTGCAAATCTACGAACTCTCTACAGCTAAAGCACGATGTGTCACCTCAACTAGCCTTCGACTGCAATCCAATATCGCATCACGATCAACATTATTCGAGATAAAAATTATCCTATTACGAGAGATCTACAAATTTCCAAGAATGCCCCAAAAAATAATCTATGACACCAAAGTAATCTGGCCTGGCCAAATTCAATTGAACCCACACAACAATATCAAGTGAGAAAAACTTAGCTAGCTTATCATGGTGGATTAGACTCACCCACAATGTTGTCGCACTAGGAAAATGTTGGAGAATGTGACCAATGTCCTCCAAGATTGCCTCACAAGTCTCCCATGTAGATGATGTTGTCATATGTCGGCAGACCCTTTCCCCAGGCCATTAGTGAGTACACGTCTCTTACAAACCAGCCACAAAAACTACTGGAGAACTTTCCAAATTACATCCCTTGTAACTGTATGTTGCTAATGATGCATCTTGTAGGATGATTGTATAGAGAAAGCACAAGTGTCTTCCCAACACCATTCAAGTTTATCTGCCACATTCAAATCGCATGGAGGTTTAAACGTAGCTATATAACTAAGCGCATCATGCAGGAGAAGGTGCTGGAACAAGTCTCATGCCCATTCCCCATCTTGTCTCACCATCGAACTTTAGATGGCTAGTGTTAACAACAATGGAGGTTTATTTTTTAACGGAATTGGACCAATTTTTTAGTCGCGATTAGTCATGAGACCTATTTGTAACTTCTCATAGTCAGGGGACTCAACAAAGAATTAGGTCATAGTCGAGGCCAGTTTACCCTAAAAACTATGAACAAAAACAATGATACAATTGAAAATAAATGTTCACCGTAAGGAATGTATGAACCCAACAACAAAATCAAAGAAATATTCACTTTCTATACTGTGTTGAAAAGAAAGTTAAAAAAGAGAGAAAATATGAGGGAAAAAACTAAATTATTCACTTTTCATATCCACGTCCGCATTGCTTTGAATATGCATTATTGTACACAAGTTTAAGAAGTCTTGATTAACAAATCATATATTCCTGATTTCTATAGTTAGATGCCGATTAATTAGTGGCAACATAAGTGGGCATAGCACCAGATTTAGCATGGGCATCAACCTCAGAAACAGGGGTTTCAAGTATAGTTGGAGCAATGGCCCATGAATCCACCCAAGGACGGACACAAGATTTTATATTAGGAGGCGAACCTATAAAACTTTAAAGGGGAGAACTTATAAAATTTTAGGGGGAAAATAAATTTTCAATAGAAAATTTCTAAAATATTTCTAAATCATATATGAATTTTAAATCTTTAGGGAGGAGACTGCCCCGTCCAGCCCCTTTTTGGTCCATCCTTGAATCCACCTGATCACCAAATAAGTCTATTTTAGAACTAATCAAAGCAGTAGCAAAGGCAAGAACAAGTGTAGCAGCAGAAATATGAGTAACACATGATATCAATTATCAAGCTTATTACCTAAACATCATAACAACTCAGAAATTGACATTTTGCTTAAGATTTTTCATTAAAATGTTAATTGTGTTAATATTGGATGAGCAATAGGGGCATCAAATTCCAAACATGATCATCCACATAATACCATTGGATTTTGGAACATACAAACCATGCTACTTAAAATGGAAATTCATACCTTACCTTTAGTTTTCACTATGGACATGACTCAGAGATTCTCTAACTGCTTCGTAAGAACCGGGAGGAACACCGTCATTTTGTTCAGAGAACTGCTCATGCTAACAAACCTCTTACACGTGTTATATTAGCTGTAGAATTAGTTAGATTAGTTGTAAATCTTGATATTAAATCTTGACTATTATATAAGTCAAACACTATTGTATTTTTAATTCAATTTTAATGAAACACATCGTTTATTTGTTTCCCAAATACTATGTAAACGTTCGATAGACAGAAGTCCTTCCTTTCTATTCGAAAATCTCCAAATCAGTAAAATCCCTAAATCACAAAGCTTCTAAGCTTCAATATGGTATCAGGAGATTCTTCCGATGTTTGATCTTCCGCGTTCACTCGATTCAAGGATATCGATCCTTCTGACGAGTATTACATACATCCTAACCAGAACCTGTCGCTCGTGTTGACCTCCATTCTTCTTACCGGTGGAAACTATCATTCGTGGGCGAGATCTATGCAGATGGCCTTGATTAGTAAGAACAAGTTTCTTTTTGTTAATGGGCCGTTGAAGCAGCCTCCTGAAAACGATGATGTCTATTTCCCTTGGGTCAAATGTAACAACCTCGTTCTGTCATGGTTACAGCGAGCGGTGAGTCCGGAGATTGCTCAGTCCGTTTTGTGCTTCGACACAGCTTACAAACTCTGGGCGGATTTGCGAGATTGATTCAGTTAGGGAAACCTCATGAACGTTTCCGATCTCCAACATGAATTTTATTCCTTAAATCAAGGTACTAATACTGTTACTACATTATACACGCAATTGAAGGTTATCTGGGATGAATTGTGTGCTTTGCGTACCTTGAATTCGTGTTATTGTGATGCTATTAAGTTCTGAAATCAAGATTTCGCTCTTAGATTTCTTAGAGGGTTAAATAAATCGTTTGCAATCCCTAAATCCCAAATCTTGATGACTAAGCCCTTCCCCCAAATTCATGAAATCTTTTCTGTTATTGTTCAACATGAGCGTTCGATATATGTTCCCATTTCTTTTGAATCTAATGTTCTTGCTGTTGATAGAAGTTTCAATTCTGCAAAATTTCAAAAGAAATCTTTCTCTTCTAATGCCGTTTCTCGAAGGCCCCTTTGTTCTTTCTGTGGTATTCAAGGGCACTCTGTTGATAAGTGCTATAAGAAGCACGGCTACCCCCTGGTTATAGGTCGAGGTTACCTGTTAGTAAAGCCAACCTTGTTAGTTTCTCTCAAAATGAAAATTCCATTACAAATGATTCTTTGACATCTGGTGATCATAAGTCAGACAATCAGTTTGTATCCTTTACTAAGGATCAATATGAAGGATTACTTTCTTTACTTCAATAGAAAGGAATCTCTAGTCTTAATTATGCCTCTCCATCTGCTGTCAATGCTTTATCTTCTGACTTTGACACTGCTCTTGCAACCAGTGCTGATTCAGGTACAATTCTTACTTGTTCTTTTACATCTGCAGTTAATAACATTTTATGGATTATAGACTCAGGAGCCATAGATCACATATCTAATTCTTTGTCTATTTTTGATAGTTATTATGATGTTAAAGACAAATTTGTTAAACTTCCAAATGGTACTTTGGTTCATGTTTTACATATTGGTAATATTTCTTTAAGTAATGGCATAGTTCTTAAAGATGTTCTTTATATACCTCACTTTGGTTTTAATTTGATTTCTGTTAGTAAGCTTACTTTGAGTACAAATGTATCTATTATTTTTACTGACAACAAGTGTATTCTTTAGGATCCTCTTTCCTTGAAGAAGATTGGTTCAGCTAAGCTGGTCAGAGGTCTTTATCAATTTTCAGCTTGTGCATCTTCTTCCTCTACTATCTGTAATGTTTCTTCTTCTCATCCTTTGCATATGTGGCATGCTAGGTTAGGTCACCCTTCTAGTAAAAGGATGACTTTCTTTTCAAAATTGAATAAAAATGTTACATCTAGTAATGTTTCATCTTGTGATGTTTGTCATCTTGCAAAGCATAAACGTTTGCCATTTCCTGTTAGTAATTCTGTTTCTGAAAATCTATTTGACATTATGCATTTAGATGTCTGGGTCCTTTCCCAGTTAAAAGCATATATGGTCACAGTTATTTCTTAACTGTTGTTGAGGATAAAAGTAGGTATGTCTGGATTTTTCCCATGATTCATAAGTCTGAAGTCAGAAAACTTATTACTGATTTTTACACTTTAATTGACACTCAATTTTCAAAAAGGATAAAATGTTTCAGAACTGATAATGCTCAAGAATTTAAAATGGATGATTTTTTTAAAAGCAAAGGGATAATACATCAAACATCTTGTGTTCACACTCCACAACAGAATAGTGTTGTAGAGAGAAAACACCAACACTTCCTGGTTGTTGCTAGGTCTCTAAGGATTCATGCTTCCTTGCCTTTGTCTTTTTGGATTAACTGCATTCTTCATGCTTCTTGTTTAATTAATCTGACACCTACTCATGTTTTAGCTAATAAAACACCACATGAAGTCTTATACAATACTCTGCCTGAGATAGATAATCTTAAAGTTTTTGGTTGTCTATCCTATGCTTCTTGTTTACCTAAGTCAACCACTAAGATGCATTCTAAAGCTATAAAGTGTGTCTTTCTTGGTTTTCCCCAACACATAAAAGGCTATAAGTTGTACAATTTGGAAACAAAAATTATTTTGATTTCCAGAGATGTCACTTTTAATGAGTCCATTTTCCCTTTCAGCAAAAATTCTGATTCTAATCCTGCTTTTCTGTCTCATAATTCTGTTCATGTGTATGATGATCCATCTTATACTTCACAGTGTAAAAATTCTCTTGATCATCATGTACATAATGATACTAATCTGTCAGATCAGTCTCCAAATGATTTTCCTACTGATCAGCAAAATCAATGTATTCCACCTGCTCCTCTTGTGTCTACTAGACCATCTAGGCAGGTTAAATTACCTCAGAAATTTCAAGATTATTAGGAAACTTTACCTAAACCTCATTCATCATCTCATTCTATTGCTAATGTTCTCTCCTATCAGAATATCTCTTCCAAACACCACTCTTTTATCAATAATATTGATGTTATAGCTACTCCTAAAACTTATAAACAGGCTATAAAACATGAGTGTTGGAAAAATGTTATGCAAGAGGAGATTATATCTTTAGAATACAATAAAACATGGGATTTAGTACCCTTACCTCCTAATAAGAAAACAATAGGTTGGAAATGGGTTTTTAGGACTAAGTTTAAGTCTGATGGATCTTTAGATAGATACAAGGCTAGACTAGTAGCTAAAGGGTATACCCAACAGTGTGGTATTGATTTTTTAAGCACTTTCAGTCATGTTGCTAAGATGACCACCATTAGAATTCTTATTTCTATTGCTGCATCAAAAAATTGGAAATTGCAACAGTTAGATGTTAATAATGCTTTTCTTCATGGATCCCTACATGAAGAAGTTTATATGGAAATGCCCCCTGGTTTTTCTGTTAATAATGATTCTGTTAATAATGAATACCCTTTAGTTTGTAAGCTAAATAAGAGCCTTTATGGTCTAAAGCAGGCTAGCAGATAGTGGAATGAGAAACTTACTCTTGCTTTGATAACTCAAGGTTTTAAGCAATGTTCCTCTGACACTAGTCTTTTTACTAAAGGTGAAAATGAAAATTTTATAGCCCTAGCTATTTATGTGGATGATATTATGTTAACTAGCCCTAATCAAGATCAGATTGATTCTATTAAAAAAATTTTACATGATTCTTTTGAAATAAAGGATCTAGGAAATCTGAAATATTTTTTAGGGCTTGAATTTGCTATAACCAATGCTGGTATTAATGTTTGTCAAAGGAAATACACCTTGGAACTTCTTAAGGATACAAATTTCCTTGAATCTAAACCTGTTAATACTCTTATTGCTGTTACTAGAGGATCTAAGAGATTATCTAAAACAGATGGTAATCCATTAGAGGACATTAAAGCCTATAGAAAACTAAATGGAAAACTGCTTTACTTAACTAATACTAGGCCTGATATTGCCTTCTCTGTTCAGCAGCTTTCACAATTTCTTTCATGTCCTATTACTGTACATTTAGAAGCAGATCATAGGATTCTGAGATACTTAAAAGGAACTCCTGGTCAAGGTCTCTTCTTTGCTGCTGATAATGACATGAAATTGCAGGCTTTCTCTGACTCTGACTGGGCTTCTTGCCCTGACTCAAGGAAGTCTATTACTGGATTTTGTATATTTTTAGGATCTTTCCTTATTTCATGGAAGTCTAAAAAAACAGCAAACAATATCTAGGTCTTCTAGTGAGGTTGAGTATCGCGCTTTAGCATCTGTTACATGTGAACTTCAATGGATTTTTTATGTTCTTCAAGCTTTTCATATACCCTTTCAGCCTGCTAACTTGTTTTGTGACAATATATCTGCAATTCAAATTGCAAAAAATCCTGTCCATCATGAGCGTACGAAGCACATTGAATTAGATTGTCACTTGATCCGGGAGATGATTCATCAAGGCCTCATTGCTTTACTTCAAGTTTCTTCTCAAAATCAACTTGCAGATTGTCTTACTAAAGCTTTGCCTACTTTTTCTTTTCATCTTTTAATTTCCAAGTTGGGCGTACATGACATATACGCTCCAACTTGAGGGGGGCTAACAAACCTCTTACACGTGTTATATTAGCTGTAGAATTAGTTAGATTAGTTGTAAATCTTGATATTAAATCTTGACTATTATATAAGTCAAAGACTATTGTATTTTTAATTCAATTTTAATGAAGCGCATCGTTTCTTGCTTTCCCAAATACTCTGTAAACGTTCGATAGACAGAAGTCCTTCCTTTCTATTCGAAAATCCCCAAATCAGTAAAATCCCTAAATCACAAAGCTTCTAAGCTTCAATACATGCCACCTACAAATAATTGATTTTTAAGAAATTTTAGAAACAAGAAAGCGAAATTAATCAGCGTTATAGAATGAACAAGGCCCCTTGCATGCGCGTGCCTTTCCCTCGGGGTTTTATAGAATGAACAAATAATTTTGGAAAACAAAAAGGTTTTTTATTTGTTGTTATTGACAACATTATTTTGGGTAATTAATTAGCAAGATTTTGGTGAATTTAAAACCCGTTTTTAAATATTGTTTTATTCGAACGATTTTAACCTCGAGCAATTCCTATAAATAGCTATTTTTTCCAGTTTTCTAAACCATCCGAAAAATTCAATTGAGTTTTACGCAAACAGTTTTCATTTCTTCCTCTCTGTTCGGTGCTACGAGAATAGCAATATCGCCGACTGACCACTTTAATATTTGGGTATACGAATATTCGAAGCGACTGTGCTACCACCGGGGACGAAAACCTGCTGCAACGATTGCACACATTGAGGCAAATTCGTTTCTAAGGTAGTGGTTATATCATGACACGGTCTTCTGTTATGCCATTTTATTTTATTCTTTCCATTTATTGCTAACGCTTCTATTTTGCAGTTTCTATATGTAACCACCTCGACCCAACCTAGACAGTAGACCAAATCGAACAGGTCACAAGGGGAATATTGAAGTAAACCTAGAATGTTTACTCCAATAAACAACCTTAAATTTTTTTCTTTTTATCTTGTCTAGATGCCCATGAGTATCCTAAGTGTTTAATAACGCAACAGAACATTCATAACTCAATCAAACATCGATTGAGACTCGATTGCATTCAATTACGATTTTAGGGACCATTTTGTAATTTTACCAAACTATACTATAGGGGATTATACCATTTTTATGTTACCAATCCTTACTTAGTCTCATTACATGCATCTCCGCCAAAACTCAACTTAAAAAAATCATCCACGCTTATTTAATTGCAGCCACAAAAATCAGAGACTAAAACGTAAAGAATTAGAACTTCTGAATATTCCATCAAATAACATAACAACCAGCTGTTTCGATACATGCTAGCTCTGTATCGACACAGGCGTACTAAAACAGGTTCACTTGGCTCGGAACATGGGCATGTATCGAAACACCCTTGAGGTGTTTCGGAACAGTGGTTTCCAGTAGCAAAACGTACCGGAACAAACCTCCCCTATTTCGAAACCCTTAAGCCATTTCAGGCTTACTATTTTGGTATAGGCTCGAGTGTACCGAAACACCTGGGCCTGTAATGACACTTTTTGCTGGTTTTCACACTTAAATCCATCCCAAACTATTCCAACATGCATTCATCATATTTAAACATCAATCCTCAAACATTCATGGCAAATTCAACAACAAATCATGGCAAAATGCATCAAAGGTAAACTATAGGCATGCAACCTAGAAAATGAGCTATACATGAGTCAAAACTCAAACCAATGCACAATCCATCAAATAAAGGCCTTTTACAAGTTTAAAACCTTAAAGAAAACTGTTGCGTGTAAAAGAGTCATATCGCAAATAGTGCAAGTGTACACGACACAAGTGGTAAAGTGATACTTGGAGTATCGGATATCGTCTCCACAGGGACTGAAAATAGTTTTATCCTAGAGTTGCTGCACGAGAGAGAGAGAAGGAGTTTTAAATTGTTTGGAAAGTAATCTTGAGAAACAAGTAAAGTACGAGATAAAAGAATCAGGTTTAAGAAATAGGCCGATATTGATTTGCTCGGTAGTGTAGGTGTTGCACTGTAAGAGATCTTATGTTTTGTCTCCGTCCTTGTCGCGACAGCGATCACACAACTCTGCACTTCAAGTTTGGCAAGAATCCATACTATGACTTGTCCTATCCCTAGGCCCAAATTCTGTTAATGGACACTTCTTAGAAAATGTGTTGAATTCTTCTTTAGCCACTTAACCTCGTACTTATCCCTAAGTCGAGATGGTTTAACCATAAACTAGAAAATGTGTATTTATTCCGTTCGTATGCTTGACTCTCCCGATATCAAACAAATAGATAACCTCACAATGCTCTCCTAATACTCTTGCGAGATGTGAAAACCAGAATAAATAAACTTGAAGTTTTTATTGCTTGAACATAAAATTCCTAAACAGTACAATCCTTGCAACTACTTTACAGAATCAACCCTTAGCCCTAAGGGGAATTTAGAACATGATGAAGAAGAGAAAACGAAAAGGGTTTGGAAGATGGCTAGAAATTGAGATATCCTCCCCTAGGTTGAATTACATGCCTTTATATAAGCCTTGGGTCAAAGTTTTCTAATATGGCAAGAATACAAGTTAAAGCTAAAGTACAACTCTATTAAAGATTAAATCTTCTAAGTAGATGCTTTTAATTTGTCATCTTTTCTTGCTTTGGGTTTCTTCCTTGAACTTTGGGCTTGGCCTTCATTCTGCCTCAGTGTTCGAAAAATATAGGAGTGGTCCACGACAGATTGGCTTGAATTCCTCTATTTGTCGAGCTTCACTTCACTTTTCCACTTCACCAATGCTGTCGTCATGGCTGCCATGGTAGTGGCCACGACAGCGTTATCTCCTCGACTCCAGTCCTATGTTCCAGATCTGCTCCTTTGCTGCCCTACGTCTGCCACATCAGATACCTGCAAAAGTGACCAAAATTAGTAGCAATTGTGCCATTTTATCTAATCGTTATGTATATGCAAAAATCTACCTAAATGCAATGAGTTATGCTTGAATGTAGTGGAAATATGGGTTAAATGAGGGGTAAAATATAAAACTTTTTCACACCCAACACAAACATGCTCACAAAGGGTGTTAATACACATCACCCAAATAGACTATAGAACCCCCATTGCCCTTATTACTCTAGTCCAGTTAGAAACATACATTCTTAAGCAAAGTCCCTTGGAATCCCTTGCCTCTTGATGCATCCTAAGCTTCAATTATCTGCATTGATGGACAAATAAGAGAGTAAGCACACAAGGCTCAGTGAGGAGTGCTCAAAACAAAAACACCATCAATGCATTAAACCATTTTCCATCATTTGAAAACCATCACGCCCTTTTTAAAACCATGTACTTTCCCTAACAACTCAACATGTTAAAGACCATGCAACATGTGTTAAATACCCAACATCAAATCCATTTGCCAACACTCAACTTAAGCCTTCCCATGCATAGTTACCATATGCAAAGCTTATAGAGTAAAACGTGCATTTATATATTATGCGTCATGAACCATTTCATAATACATCGTCAATTATATGGGCTCACAAGTGATCATCAACATGTTCATTTCTCAAAACCACATTGGATACACGGATTCACAAGTGTTGTCCCAACACTTCATACATTCTCACCGACATCTTAAGGTTCACACACGGGAGCTACCCTCCACAGTTGTGACACCCGTGGTGGCGTATTCGGTACACCATATAAACCCCTCAACACCACTCATCGGTAGATGTATAACCCCACTAACAAGAGACGAGGCACTATACACTTTCCTCAATCGTTAGGGTATTTGGATGGAGTATTCGGTACACCATATAAACCCCTCAACATCCAAGGCGACTTGTTTATAGTGCACTCAATCCTATTGCCGACTAACTATATCTAAGTTCATTTATAAACCATTTTTCACAATATCACTTGCCAATATAATTCTCATTTAGCACAAACCTCAATGTTTTCAAAGCATTACCAATAAGCCACATTTCCAAGCATCAAACCATACTTCATAAGACATGTATAAGCATATACATACAAGGATCACTTATCATGTGCATCCTTCATCAATATAACATCAAAAACAGTAAGTTACTTACCTCAATTCATGCTTTAAAACAATAGGTAACACACATTTAAAATCAAGTGCATCAACAATTCATAATAGCACAATTCGTGGGTAAAAATAATTTTACTTACTTCTGAACTTAGCAAAGTGTTTCAAGCTTACACTAAGTTCCCAAAACCACCTTTTAATTGTTTCAAAGATGGAAAAGACGTTCTCACTCACTGATTCGTGAAACCAAGATTCTCCGATGCAAAATTAAGCGTCTAAAGCCCCAAAACTTCCATGATTGCTTCCGATGTATTCTCCCATGTTTATACCACACAAGAACAGAGGATTAATGCATCATAATGCATTAAAATCACCAGCAGCTTAAACAATTTCGTTGCTTTGCCCTAAAGCACCAAAATACCCATTCGAAACAAACGAAATCACCTTCGATTGCTCTTTAAACTCAGCTCGGCCGTATTCTAACACTTCCATCCCATTTTAACCATCAATCAACATCCAAAATAAACATAATTACATCCTTATATCCCCCAAAACTCAAATTTCACACTAACACCTCAAAACCCTAAAATCTAACAATCTAGCAATTAGAGATCCATCCTATTTCGGGATTATTATTACAAAACCATTATTCTCACATCATTTAACATCCAAATCAAGTTTAAAATCATTCTCAAACCAATCAAAACAATGCCCAAACGAATCATTTAGAAATTCATCAAGAAAAGCTAAATTAATAATTTTTCCATTAATCAAAACATGAAACTTAGTTAACAAACATATTTAGGAAGCCAAAGACTTGGGAATTTCATTAAAAAACCTTGATTAGAGGAGTTGAACGAAATCTTACCTATAACCTTGCATCTTCCCTTCTAATGACAAGGTTTGATGAAGTCTTTCAAGATAGATTAAGGAAAATTGAAAGGAAACTAAAAGAAATCATTGGCTAACAAAAAAGATTTGAGAAAATGGAATCATCTGAAATTTTATAGAAAAAGAAGGGTGTTTGGCTGATTAGTAAATGAGAGAAGAGTTAGTTACGTGAAATATCCTTTGGCTATTAAAATTTCCTTTTTACTTTAATATCTCTTTTAAAATACTTTATGATAAAACAATTAAAATGGTCAATTTGCGGGAAGAAGGTTCACAAAATATATATAAGCTTCCTAAAGATTCTAAGTCTTGGCCCCTTTTAATTTAGTCCTTGAAAACCAATTTTGCACCTTTACAAAATAGTTACCAAGCCAAAATCTTGACTTTCCAAAAACTTATTTTTCGAAATTGATTTTACTTTCTCTCAATATATATTTAAAGAGGATTTTTGAAAATTTTCATGCGATTTTATCACATCCCGAACAAAGTTTTCCCTGATCCGACTCTAAACTGACCCGAATCTCTAATCTAGATTCGTCAGACCCTAAACCGCCCTTAAAACCTCTAGGCCCAAAACCGGGGAGTTACAACTCTTCCCCACTTAGGAAATTTTTTCCTCAAAATTTTACCTGAAGGAAAAAGGTGCGGAAACTGCTTCAACATGTCCGCCTTGCTCTCCCACGAGGACTCCTCAACTCCTTGATGTCGCCACAACACTTTCACAAGTTCAATTGTCTTACAACAAAGAAATTTGCTACTAGAATCATGAATCTCAACCGGTTCCTCATCATAAGACAAATCCGGATTCAACTCAATCTCCTCAACAGGCATACCATGAGATGGATCCGATCTATACGTTCGCAACATCGAAACATGAAACACATCTTGAATTTTCTCCAACTCAGGAGGAAACCTCATAAGGTCCAATAAAACCTTGGACTAAGCTTACCCTTACGTCCAAAAATCATCACCTTCTTCCAAGGCGATACCTTCAAGAACACGCGATCTCCAACTGCAAACTCAATCTCCTTACGTTTTAAATCCGCGTAAGATTTTTGACGATCCGATGCAGCCTTCAACCGATCACAAATAAGCTTTCTCAGTCATTCCCTTAAGCAAACCCGGAAAGGAAACCAACTTTTGAACACCTCCGCCCAACAAAGAGGTGTTATAAACTTTCTTCCATACAAAGCTTCATACGGAGCCATTTGTATACTCGCTTGAAAGCTATTATAATAGGCAAACTCCACCAAAGGCAACTGTTTCTCCCAAGAACCTTGGAAATCTATAACACAACACCTTAATATATCCTCAAGCACTTGGATAACTCGCTCAGACCGACCATCTGTCTGTGGATGATACGAGGTACTGAAATTCAAGTGCGTATCCAACGCTTGATGTAAGAACTCCCAGAAACTCACTGTAAACCTCAGATCTCTATCTGACACTGTAGATTTAGGTACACCATGCAACCTCACAATCTCGACAATGTACAACTCTGCCAGTGTTGCATGCAAAAGTGATGCACAAATTGCATCCAAGTATACACGGTGCCAAGTTATAGTATTTAAGATATCGTCTCTACAGGGATTGTGACATCCTTCATAATTCAGTTTTCTACACAAGATAAAAGTAAAAACACAAATATTGAGAGTTGGTTTGATTAAGACTAAAATTAAAACAAGTAAAATAGATTATGAAATTAGAGTGAGAGAATGGGTCGGTATTGGAATGCTTCGTAGTGTGGAGATTGAATGCACTGTCTTGGCACAGTTTTGCAGATCAACTTAACAACTTTCGGCAGCCGCCCACGAGTATGCCTCGGTAGAAGCCCACCTCGACAGAGACCAATGTGTCTGTCTGGGCAGTTAAGCGATGATTCAAGGTTCGACAACGCTCCCTTCAATGACTTCCTCTTATCCCTAAGCTTGAAGTACTATTGGCGAACACGTCTTGGATAATACCTCCCGACGTGAATCTAAGAATGAACACCAACCGATTATGAAACCTCTCTTACCCGCTGAACTTATAACTTCTCCCTAAGCCGAAGTAGCTTTACCCTATGGTTGGGTAAAACCATGTTTACTCATTTCGTGAGTCCAACTCTCCTAATATTGAACAAATAAATTTTTTCTCTCTTCTCTCCCGATAAAGATTGCAACAATGAAGAACCAAGAGTAAACAAACCTTGAATTTTATTGCAAAAACTGAAAACCAAAAAAATACAAGCAAAACTCTAACAACTACTAGGCAACCAACCCTTAGCCCTAGGAAAGGTTTAGAACATAATGAAGATGGCGACACAAGGGCTTTTTGACAAGAAGGAGTTTTCTTTCTAATCTCAATTGTGTTTTCTCTTTCAAGTCGATTACATTTATATAAGGGAAGATCCTAGTTCTAAGTCGGTTTAGGGCAGGAATAATAGTTAGAATATAATTACAACTCATTAAAAGAACAAATATAACATTAAATCTTCCTAGATTCTCGTTTGACTTTTTCCACCTTGTCTTTGACAATGATTTTTCTTTGTCTGCTAGGCTCCAATGCACGTGAAAGTGGTTTCCAAAAATCGGGCTTGATGACCTCTTTCAGTCGCATACCACTTTGCATATTTCCATTCTTCCTCGAGTTGCTGCCTCGGTAGCACATTGTTGACTGCCTCGGCAGGGGTGTGGATTGGTGTGCAGTGGTTGGCACAAATCCTCATTCTGGGACTCTCCTCCTTGATCAACTCTCCAGATGGTCCAACAACTTCCTTCGTCAGTTTCCAGTTTCTCCTCTTTTGCCCTCTCTGCTGCCTCGACGACATCTGCCTGGGCGGGTACCTACGCATAGAGAGAAAATGCACATGAGTAATATCTAATCTATGCAGTTTTTTGTATGTTTTCCTAATAAATGCAACTAAACTATACTTAAGAACAACAATAATTGAGCTAAACTATGTCATAAATATAAGACTTTTCAAAACTTAATAACCAACTTATCCAACGCATACGTAGTATGCACATCCAAGAAATGCGCGCACTTCGTAAGGCGATCTACATTCACCCAAATAGAATGTAACACCCTAGTTTTCGGCCTAGATGTTTTAGATGTCAAATCGGGCTGGTCGGGAATAGTTCGAACCCTTGAGGTTGGTTTAGGGAACACCTAGTTTGGAATATTTTAAAATTATTGAAAAATATCTAAAAATCCTCATTTATTATATAAATGATTATGGTGAAAACAATTTTACAAAAGGAGATTTTGAAATATTACATTTTTGTATAGTGACCAAAATGCAGTTTTTGCAAAAGTTAACTAGTGATTGTTTTGTAAAGGATTGAAACTTTGAATCTTTAAGGAGCTAATTTTACCATTTGTTTTCAATAGATTTCTCTTTAATTTGGGAGCTTTTAATAATGATTTAATTAAAGAAATAAAAGAGAATTAAAAAGGAAAATTAAAGTTGACTTTTCATAACTAATTTCACAATAGTTTTCTCTTTTCATTTTCTCTCAACTTCCAATCAGCCAAACACGTTTCACTCATCAAAGAACCTCTGATTTTCATTTTGTTTGCTGAGATTTTATCTTCCAAAAGATTTCTTATCTTTGTTTCATCAAATCCTTTTGATTCTTACTTTGGATTTTCAAGAAAACTTGCCCAAATTGAAGAGAGATCAACCATTAGAGGTAAGCTTCGACCTTCTCCTCTAATGATCAGTTCTTTACTGAAATTCCCAAGTTATCAATCCTTTGTTAATGATTTTTGAGTTGTTTTAATGTGATTGACAAGAAATAATTGCTAAATTCAAGATTCTTGATGAGATCATGGTGATTTTCGTATTTCTATGATAAGCTCTATTTTGAGGTTGATTTCTAACATATTTTGGATGATATTTGATGTTGAGAATGATGATATTACAAATAAATCCCGAATAGGTTTGGGTTCCTAAGTTTGAGATGCTAGATTTGTGATTTTTGAGGTGTTTTTTGGTGATATGCTATTCTTAGAGCTATAAGGTTGTGTTTATGGTGATATTTTATGTTGATTGAAGTTTAGGAAAGGTTAGAATTGATAGATCTTGGCAAGGTTTTGATTTGAGAAAGTTTGGAGGTGATTTCAGTTATTTTTGATAGCCGAAAGGCTAGTTTTGAGTAGAGCAGCGAGTTAGAATGAGCGGCTAGTGATTTTCATGCATGGTGATGCATTAATCCTCTGCTCTTATGTGTAATGAACATAGGAGACATCTTCGAACGTGTTTGGTGTTGATCTGGAAGTGCGGGAAGCTTAGAAATCATTTTGGCAAGCAAGCGAAACATTATCGGTGAGTGCAAATGGTTTTAGAAGTCCTTGAGCGACAAGGAAACAAAGTTTGGGGATTTAGGATTGGTTTGAAACACCATCCTAAGTCCGGAAGTAAGTATGTTTAGATTTACTCTCGAAAACTGGTTGATGCCCCTAAATGCTTTTGACATGCTCTTGATTTGAGATAGACAAATTCTTACTATTTTATGCATGATTTATGACATGAAATGTTGTTTCATATTGATCCCATGAGATAGAATGACATTGCAAAGAGTTTTGAGATTTTGATTAAATGCTATGCATGAATTGTGGTTTTGAAATGGGAGGAGATTGATTTTAGGAATGTTGCATCAAAACAGTAGGAGAGATAATAATTTTAATGTAATATATTGGCATAAATGATGAGAAGATTACCGAATATAATTGGTCGAACAATAGGATGTAAAGTGCACTATAAACTAAAATTCGTACGTGCTCTTTGGATTCGGGCAATGGGGGTAGTGCCATCCTGATCCAAAGTGTCCGATGATGAGAGATACCATAGGGGTAGGTCTTGGTGAAACACCCAAGCTTTGTGGTGAAGAGAGATACCGCCATGAGGGTCCGGTGATGTGAGATTCCACCGGGGTAGGACTTGGCTATATGTCAAGCTAATCCGTATATCCGAGTAAAGATAGAATATGAAATGCCAATATATGAGAAAGTATTTGGTTCACATGTACCAATGTTGAAATGATTTTTATGCTATGAGAAATGCATATGAGATTTTGAGATTTATGAAATGCTTTGAATATCAAGCATGTGTGTGGATTTGCCATGAGATTTGCATTGGTTGAATGCATGAGATAGATAGATAGATAGATGGTACATGTGATTTTCAAATGGTGATTTGCTTTAATGAGATAAAATGAATGCAAGTTGAATGTTTGAGATGAAATTGTGTTGTTATGCTATGTTTTAGGTATAAATGGGGAGCTCATTGTCATATCATTATTATTGGAAAGAATTGTTTTGAAAAGGAACTTGAGCACCTTGGATTTCTTGCCTTATATAGCCTAACTGAGTTTTGTTGCATTTTGCTAGTTGCATTGTTTTGAATGGGGCCACGTAGAGAGCTTAGAATTAATACGCGTAATATGGCTGAGAATGAGATGAACGAGACCGATGAGCGTGTTGGGAATCTACCACCTCCTCCTCCTGGTGGACCACCCGGTGGTGGTGGAGCAGGGGCTGGTGCTGTTGGAGCTGGAATAGGGGTTGTTGAACCCGAGGGAGCACGAGGGCAAGCTGCTCTTATTATGACCGTGCTGATTCAGGCTATTGCTGGAGCCTTTCAGGCGGCAATAGCTGGTGCTCATGTGGCTGCACCTCAAGGTAGTGCGGGTGCGAGTTTGTCGTTAGAGCGACTCTGCAGTCTCGGTGGGACTGAGTTTAAGGGGCTGACCCCTGAGGGTTCTGAATCTTGGTTGGAGATCACCAATAGGATCCTTGGGCAGATGAACTGTAATGATGTCCAGAAGTTGGGGTGCATTGTGTCCCTGTTGAATGGTGATGCCTATACGTGGTGGATGACCACTATAACTGGTTTAGAAGATGCTGAGGTGACTTGGACGTTCTTTCTGAATGCGTTCAAGAGGAAATATCTGGCTGTCCGTTATTTGGACAAAAAGAATAGGGAATTCAAGTCCTTAGTGCAAGGAGCCATGTCAGTGGCGGAATATGAGGTGCAGTTTGTACGCCTTTGCCAGTATGCACCGAAATTGATCCCTAACGAACGGGAGAGATGCGACTGTTTCAGATATGGGCTGGTGGCTTATGTGAAGACATATATGTTTGCATCAAATTACTCTGATTTTGATGTCCTGGTCACTCGAGCCAAGGACATTGAGCTGAACCTTGGTCTGGCGAGTCGAGCAAGAGGATCTAGCTTAGAGAAGTGAGCTGCGGGTTCGGATGCTAGAAGGGGTCGTTTTAAGAGGCCGAGGGATCGAAGATCTCATGTGGATTCTACACGTGGGGGAGGTAATCTGGGGAGAGGTCAGCAAGGGCCAAATGCTTTCATTCGTACACTTGAGTGTAATCGGTGTGGCAAAGTAAGCAAGGGGAATCCAAGCTTTTTAATCTTGCAAAGTATGCCTATAGTATCTATGTTTGCATGTTGGATGCCATGTCGTATCTAATGCCTCAAAATGATGATCGTTGGTGTGTATCTATGTTGTATGCATGTTGTGGCATGTTTCGGAAATGTTTCGAATATTAAAAGACCTGAAAAACTAGCAAAATCTGTTGTTGTAGGGGGTATTAGAACACCTTTGTCTGTTTCGGAACAGAGGCCTGGATTGGTCATGAGGTTTAGGAAAGGGTAGGAATGTTTCAGAACGGTTTTGCCACTGGAGGAGGGTGTTTTGATACGGGTCTCGGAATGCACACGAGTATCGAAACGGTCAACCAAGTTTTGAAAAGACCGTTTCATTACAGGGCCATCTGTTTCGAAATGCCTGACTGTTTAGGGTGAATTTGAACTGTTTCAGGTTTCTGTTTCTTACATTTTGGTCCCTGAGTTTTGGTTGCTTAATTTAATGAGTTTGAATGACCCGTTTGAGATGAAATTTGATATGATTGCATGTTATATGATTAATTACAGATTGGTAACATTAAAACTTGTTTAGTCCTTATAATTCTGGAAATTTACATTTTAGTCCCTAAAAGACGTTCCTATGCAATTGAACCGATGTTTGAGTTCCGTTCGCTGTGTCGCTTCTACTGAAATGTTTTGCTAATCACATAGGTTAAAAAAGTGCATCTAGATAAGATAAAAAGAAAAAAAGGGTCGTTAATCAAGGTTGACTTTAAAGTTGACTTTGGTTTCCCCCTGTAATCTTCGTAGTTCAAGTCGAGTGTCTAGGCCGGACTAAGGGGGTTACAATTTCGCTGCATTTGGACATTGTTTGATAAGCTAAAAATAGTAAAAACCAGTAAGAATTTGTCATTATAGGTTAGGCCGTATCGAAAAGGGTGATGACGTTTCGATACGGGCAAGCATAATTGAGCCCAGGGATCAGGGTGTATCGAAACAGTTTAGGGTCATTTCACAACATTTCGTCTATGGAATTTCTTGTCTCGGTACGGGTTCAAGCGTATTGAAACTGGTCAAAATCAATGTCAAAGGCAGCCAACCCGTACCGATACAAGTCATGCCCGTATTGATATGGTCATAAAGTAAAAGTCAACATGGTTGACCATCGTCCACCCATATCAAAACTACTTTAAGCGTTTCGATACATGGTTAGTTAAAGTGGTTAAAAAGGCTTAATCTGAAGTCTGCATTGTTTGCAGTTTGATCACTATAGTTTGACTGATTAAATTGAATAAGCAAACGATCTTCATTATGCATGAAATTTTATAGGTTAATCAATGTTGTATTAAATTTCATTGTAGTATTCTCTAATGCATTGAGGACCTTTAATTTGTTTGTTTCACATAATGGTCCCTAAAACATTAAAAAGTTATAAAATGGTCCTAAATGGTTATTTGTGGTCTTCTTATAATTGAATTGGACGAATGTGTATATTGGTAATGTTTTTTTTTTGTCTAATATTAATTGAATGTTGAAATTTTATCGCACCGATCACCGCACTGTTCATCAGTAACACGCTCCGACCCGGTCCTTGGTTAGGCCGGGAAGGGGTGTTACAAAAATCATACAAATAAATTAAACAATTGCAATTAAATTATTCAAAGCTGTAAATGACCAAATTAAAAAGAATTAAAACTTAGAACAAAGCTAAAGGGACTACATTGAATTAAAATCCAACTAGGAGAGTCAAATTACAATGATTTAAGGACTATCTTGTGAGAAAAACAAAACTTAAAAGCTCGAAACATAAGAATGGGAAAGAAGGTCGCAGATCCCTTGCCCGAATCTGAATCTTTTGTGCGGGTTGAGCCAACACGGCGCCAAAATGGCACTGTTTGACTCAGGGTTCAAATACCCTACTCACAAGCCAACTCGACCATTTGAACTAAGCTCTCTCTCTCTTCCTACCCACTCTCTCTCTATTCTCCCAACCAGAAAAACCAAAAACCCAGATCTCCATCTCATTTTCGATCAAAATCACTTATTTCGCTCTAGTTCTTCCCGTGTTTTTTATTTTTTTCGTTTTGATCCATCATAAACACTAAAATGCCCTCATTCCTTGTTTCTCTCATATCAAAACCCATTTTTTTCCATGTTCATCATAAATTCATATGATTTTCATCGTTTGATCTGAAACCCTAGCTCCGTCTAAGGCATAACATGTTTCTCTGTCGTCGTAGGCGACACTAGTCACCGGTCGTCGTCTTCGACCATAGTTCGATCAAACCTTCCGTTCTAATCATCTACACCGACCAAACCTAAATCTCTAGTCATCTTCTCCGACCAAACCTGCAATTCTGACCGCCGTCCACTGACGTTGCCAAACCCTAAAATACACTATTCTTCTCCGTTTTCATCCTAAAGCTAGAGCTACACCCGAATTCATCTAAATCCACCAGTCTTCGCCTGTTCCTAATCCTAAACTACCCAAAACGAAACCTAAACACTCATTTTCCACTCTGCCTTTAATATCAAGCTCTTCATCGGCTGCTACATCCTCCGACAGAAATCAAATAAGCCTTAAAACCTTCTAATTTGTGCTTATTTTAGACTTAGGTTTCTATGGATATGTGATATTGTTTTTAGGCTTTTTAGGTTTAGATTTAACCTATTTACACGTTTTTGCAGGTATGTAAAAAGTAGAGAATGAGGTATACCTTCTGGTGAGTTTTGATGGAGGTACGGTTGCTCCGATCGTTTTCTCCAGTGATCGATTTGACTTCCAGGCGCCTTTTCCTCTTTGGTAAGCTTTTCGTCTCCTTCTTCTCTCTACTCAATTAATTCCCACCAATGATTATGCCATCATCCTTCCTTAATTAATTTCTCTCTCTGTTTATAGCTGGCAGCCAGCTGACGTCAGTGACTTTGCAATTCGAGTGAAAGATGCACGTTGAAATGAAATGTTGCGACTTGTCTCTTTTGGCGGGATCAAGAAGCACATGTGTGCTTGTTTGGTCCTTATTGCTCATTTTTAGTCAGATTTTGGCAGGATTTTGTATATTGGGCTTGATGGATTATTATATATATAAATGGACTTGGAGTGACTTTGGACTATTATTTATATATTTAAGGGATTTATTGTATTTATTTATTTATGGCCGAACAAAATATGGGTATTACATCGTCAAAGTTCATGGTGGTGGTAACCAAGCACAGGTGGGAGCTGTTATGCCAACAAACGGGAGAAGTTTACGCCAACATTTTCCGAGAATTTTATGCCCATCTAACAACTAAAGGTTCACCCTTTTTATGTTTTGAGATACATGTGTACGCTTTGATGAAAGGTATATTAATGCCTTGTTTGAGTTGGATTGTGTAGAGGATGAACACCAGTAGTTTGTTGATTCAATGGACACTAACAAGAGGAAGAAGCTTTTGACGGATTTATGCAAGCCTTGCACCAGATGGACAATATCGTCGAACGGACACCAAACAATCAAGTGGCTGGCACTAAAATCAGTTTTTTAAAGGCGGACCGTATCCTAACTACCCACATTGAAACCATCACGAAAGAATTGTTGGCACAGTCTCAATTATTATTGGCCGCAAGATTAATGTCGGCCAACTCATCATCGAAGAAACCTATAAGTGTGCTGGTAAGAGTAATGGCAGTTTGTTTTCCCCTTGTTAATTTCTAATATTTGTATTAAGCATGGTGTGCCAAAGATAGATTCGGACAAGGTCCAAGAAACCAAGGGAACGACGATCACGCCTACCCTGTGGAGGCAACTCCCTGCCATCGAGTTAAAGGAAATAGGCAAGGGAAAGGCAACCGAGCCAACGCCAAAGCCCAAGGTATCGAAGGTAGAGCTTGACACTCTTGTCCCAACTAGTGCATCGACAATGCTTTCCCAGATCCACCAGCCCCAAAAGATCATTCTTTGAAAATTAGAGAAAGTTGAGGAGAAAAATGTCAAGCAATAACGTCCCGATTTTGGGCGTAGGAGTTAGTCGGGTTTAGGCTAGACGGTTCGAGAGAACTGGTTTGAACAACTTAGACTAGTTTCGGGATTTAATTATCTTAAAGGATTTTTGAGGTTGGTAAAGTATGGATTTTAGAGGTTTAACATTTTGGAAATTGGTGACCAAAATGTAAAGATCGTAAAACTGTTTTTAGTGACTAAATTGTAAAAGATCAGAACTTTGAATCTTTAAGAAGCTATTGATCCAAAGTCAAATCTGGACTTTTTTCCCTTTAATTGGACAATTTTAAAGTAATTTTAATTAATAAAACAAGATGGAGAGAATTAAATTGAATTTGACTCTTAAAATCTATTTTATTTAACTATCTTTTCTCCCCAATCATTTTCTCTCAAATTTTCTCCAGCCAAACATCAGTTTCTTATCAAAGATTTGAGGTAAACACTTGATCTGATTTATCTTTTAACATCAAATGATTTCCTAATATTTTCCTATCAAAATCTTATGATTTTATATTTGTTTTCTCATATAAATCCTTACAATTGAAGGGAAAAGTCATCATTAGAGGTAAGGTTTCGTTCTCCTTTAATGAAAGGTTTTTTATTGAAATTCCCAAGTTCTTGATCTTTTCTGAGTGTTTTCTATTGGGTTTTGATGTTATAATTATGGAAAATTGGTTTAATTGATTAAATCAAGAAATATTTGTTTTGAATCTGTTTTGCTAGGTTTATAATGAGATTATATCACGATTATGATGTATTGAAATGTTTATTAAGTGATTTTAATTTAGGAAACCCAAAACTAGATGAGTTGGCTAATTTTTAGGTTGGAATATTTGAGATTTTGGTTTGATAGTGTGGTTGCATGATTGTTGGAGGTGCTTTGGTATTAATAAGGTATTTTTAGATGTAAATTGATGTTGTTTTGATTTTAAACTCGCTGGGTAATGGCTGGAGATTTGTTAGAAAGGTTTCGTCATTGTTTTTAGTAGTTTTCGGGTAGCGAAAGCTTAATTGTTGATGGAGGATGATGTAGTTTAATGTTTCTGGAGATTTTAATTACAAGGTTCTGCATTAATCCTCTGTTTTCCATTGTTTAGAAGTAGGGGATGATGTTTCGTTAGCTTCGGAAGGAGTTGCGGTTGATTCGGATGCTTAATTTTGCCTCGGCAAAAAAAGTGAGGTGTTGTCTGTGAGTGGAGCTGATTTTAAAGCTTTTCAAAGGTTTGAAAGCAAGGTTTGGGGGTTTAGAGTAAGCTTTAAACACTAATCTAAGCTAGGAAGTATATATGGATGATTTCACTTTCGGTTTTTACTTTCTGTGGTTTTATTAAATTCATGCTCATTCTTTGAAGATAGAATTATTTTACCTACTGCTATATGCATGTTTTGGAAGTGGAAAATGCTGCATATGTTTATGTTTTGATAATACATGTGTTTAGAAAGTGGTATGCAACATGTTTGAGATAATTCCTAAATACATGGTTTAATGTATTTGAGATACTTTGATAGAAAATGGTTTGAATGATGCATATGAAAAACAGTGAGGTAACATGGTTTAAAAGTGTATATTGGCAAAGTGACGGGACTTGATACTATCATATATAATTGGTCGACCAATAGGATGTCAGTGCACTATAAAATGTAAGCAAAATTCGTATGTATGTGTGATAAAATGTAACGCCTCGAGCTTAGGGTCCGGAAGTTAGACGGATTTGGTTGAAGGTTCGTTCGAGTTAGTTTTACCGGTTTAGACTAGTTTTGGGATCTATTTTAAATAAAAGGTTTTCGGTTCAAAACTATTTTAAATAAAATTGTGGAAATTGGTTTTAAATCATTAGTTACTTATGTATGATTTGTGGTGGAAACAATTTTGGAAAAATTGTTTTTGGAATGTGGACATTTTAGTCTAGTGGCTAAAATATGAAGTTTCAAAATTCTTTTGGTGACTAGTTTGTAAAAGAATCAAAACGTTGAATCTTTAAGGAGCTATTTAACCAAGTCTAATTTCAAGTTTTTCCCCTAAATTTTTTTATTTCTAAAATGTTTAACAAGGGATTTTTAAATATAATAAAATATATTTTCAAAAGGTTATCATCTTTATGCTAATTGATGTTATATTTGTCTCCTCATTTGCTTTCAAAGAGATTTCTTCTAAACAGTCATTTTCACTCAAGAATTCAAAGGTAAAATTTTATTTACATTGATTTTTCATCATCAAACTTGTTTCCATTGATTTCTCTATAAAACCCAATCATTTTCCTCTAGTTTCTCAAGGTTTTTCATTAGAAAAAATGGGGTAAATTCATCATTAGATTAGAGCTACATTTTTCTCCTCTAATGTAAGTTCTTTATTGAAATTCCCATGTTATTGATTCTTTTATAGTGTTTATGCAAATGTTTTACATTGGGTTTGATGGAAATATGCTTATTCAAGCTACTTAATGTGGTTTTGTGAAATTTTCATATGTGTTTAGTTTTTCTAGGTTTGTGAATGTTAATAAATGTGATTTTGATGTTAGATAATATTGAAATGATGGTTTGATAATATAAAACCCGAAACTAGTTGAGTTGAGAGTGTTTAAGGTTGAAGTACTTGAGTTTTTTGCTTGGTTTTGTGAAGAATCAGTGCCTGATGGTTTCTTGCCTTTGGGTTGATGTTTTTAGTTGTTAATAGTTGTCATTTTGATGATAATATTTCAGGGTTTTAGCTAGAGTTTGTTCGGAGTTGGTTTATTGATGTTTTCGGTTGATTTCGGATATGAATTGATGGGTGGTTTATGCTAGATGCTGGGTTTTTGAGTTGCAGCAAGTATAGAGGCTTGAAATCACTCTAATACTCTGTTTTGAATTGATTAGAAGCAGGGGAAACTGATTTGGGACCTTCGGACACGATATCAGACAAACCGAGAGTTTGATTTGGGTGTTCGATTAGCATTTGTGTAGTGCTGGTGAGTGGAAATGTTTTATAAAGCCTTAACGTGGTTAAGGACAAGATTTGGGGGTTTAGATTGAGCTTAAAAAGCCAATCTAAGCTCGAGAGTAAGTTTGGTTGTTTTCACTTTTTTTTCGGCTTCTTACCTTAATCTTGTTGAGCCTAATTATGTTTTGTTGCAAATGATGGATTTTGTTGATTTCATATGTGTTGAGATGTTAAGATGTTGAATCATGTTATCCAATATTTGAATTGTGTTTTAAAGAGATATATGCTTTTGAGTACATGCTATGCATAGAAACGTGTATGAAAATGGGATGAGAAATGGTATGCTTGTGGCCTTGAAAAACATTGAGTAGGTATGGCATTCATGGATATATTGACACTTGATGAGATATTATTACCGGATATAATTGGTTGACCAATAGGATGAGAGTGCACTATAATGGTAAAGTACGTGCGTGGCCTTAGTGATGTTAGATTTCACTAAGGAGGAGTACGGTGATGGGCATTCCACCGGAGGCTTATATTTGCTAGAAGTTGTGAGTACGGTCATGTGTATTCCACCGAACGTTATCCGCATATCCGAGTACAAGTGCTAAAATGTCAATATACTCATGTGACTCAAATTTGCTCTTTATTTTTGGTTGTGTTGATGATGTTGTTAAGCTTGAGATATATGATTCCATGTGGTTATGGATGTTATGCCTTGATTTGTAATTCAAGCATGTGATAAAATGAGCAATTTATGTTGAAGGTTTATGTTTGAGTAATGATTTGTGAAATGGCTTTGTTTTCAAAAGAAAGAAAAATGGTTTAAAAACTGCATTGTTGTTGTTGTTGTTGTTGTTGTTGTTGTTTTGAGCATCGCTCACTAAGCATTCTTGCTTACGCTCTCTTTTCTTACAATGAAAATCCGTAGATTTCGTGGCAGCAAGGAAGCAAGGAGGTGTCCAAGAGTCTATATTTTGCTCAAGTATGGTTTTGGAATCAAACAATATATGTTGAGATGTTGTGTATAGATTTCCAAAGTTCTTCGGAAAGGCATTTGCCCTTGGTTGATATTGCTTGTAACATTAGTTATCGGGAAAGTATTCAAATGGCTCCATACGAGGCTTTGTATGGGAGAAAGTGTAGAATGCCATTTTGTTAGGAAGAAGTTGGGTAAAAGTTGTTTTCGATGCTAGCTATGTTAAAGGGAACCACCGAGAAGGTGAAGCTCATCTGTGAGTGTTTGAAGGGGGCATCAAATCGACAAAAGTCTTACGCGGATTTGAAGCGTAAGGAAATTGAGTTCACGGTTGGCGAACTTGTGTTTTTGAAGTATCGCCTTGGAAGAAGGTGATGAGATTTGGGCGTTATGGTAAGCTTAGTTCGAGGTTTATTGGACCATATGAGGTTGAGAAGCATTTTGGTTCTGTGTTTTGTCGGTTGAGGTTGCCTCCCGAGTTGGAAAAGTTTCACGATGTGTTTCATGTCTTGGTGTTGCGGAGTTATAGATCGGATCCTTCGTATATGATGTCCTTTGAGGAGGTAGATTTGAATCTGGATCTGTCTTATGATGAGGAATCGGTGAGGATTCTGGATGTGAGTAGTAAAGTTCTTCGTGGCATGACGATAGAGCTTGTGAAGATGTTGAGGCGACACCGAAGAGTTGAGGAGGCCACATGTGAAAGCAAGGCGGACATGCTGAAGCAGTTTCCGCACCTTTTTCCTTTCGGGTAAAATTTCGGGGACGAAATTTCCTAAGAGGGAGGGAGTTGTAACGCCTGGTTTTCGGGCTTAGATGTTTTGGACATCGGATCGAACCGGTCAGAAACGCTTCAAATCGCGTTAGGTGGTTTAGGAAAATCAAGGATCGGGAAAGGATAAAATTATGGTAAAAATTGCTAAAATCCTCTAAAATCATGTTTAAGAGGTTTGTCAAATCAATTTTACAAAAAAAGGTTTCAGAAGTAGTACATTTTTGTTGTGACCAAAATATAAAGTTTCAAAACTGTGGAAAAATGCAATTTTAAAAAGAGGAGCCAAAATCTTAGAATCTTTAGGTAGCTTTATGGAAATTTAGCCTTTCCATAATATGACATGTTTTAAAAGATTTTTAAGTGATTAAATAGAAGGGTTTTATTTAATTAAAATCAATAAAAATAAGAAAATTGAGATTTAATTTGACGTAACTACCTTCCTCTTCTCATTTTTAGCCAAACACCATTCTAAACCAGTTTCTCCAAAATTCTATTCTCCCAAACACTCTCTCATTAATTTCCAAATCAATTTCAAGATTTCTCTTCAAGATTTTCAAGTTTTGTGAAGCTAAAACTTGTCATTCATTGAGGAAAGCAAGGATTGGAGGTAAATCTCGTTCTCAACCTTCAATCTAGGTTCTTTATTAAAATTCCCAAGATCTTTGGTTTCTAATTAATGTTTTTGGTTGAGTTTTCATTATAGTTTTTATTTGAGATCAAAATATTACAAAAATATGATTAAAATCTTGATTTTCGGATTTATTTTGATAGGCTCTATTTTGGATTGATTTTAATTGACTTTTGTGTTGATTAATATGTTGAAATGAGGTTTTGTTGATATAGATCCCGAAATCCTTGAGACCCTTGAGTTTCTTGATAGTTTTAGTTGACTTTTTGGGGTGAAATGATGAAGTTATGCTTGCTGGAGGTATAAGGATGGGTTTAGGTTGTTTTTAGATGTGTTATGATGTTTATAAATGGTTGAAAGTGATGTACATTGGATGGGCTTGGTTTAGGAAGCAATCGATTGAGTTTTTGGTTGGTTCGGATGGGTAAATTGGTGTAGTTTGGTTCAACAACGAGTTAGTGTTTAGTTGCTGGTGTTAAAATGCATTTTAATGCATTTAGATCTCTGTTTTGATGATAAAATAGGGGATCTTGATCCAGGAGCAAACGAGACATTTTTGGAGGCTCCGGAAGAGTGATTTTCGTGTCAGCGAGCAAGGTTTCGCACATCGGTGAGTGGAAATGGATTTTCCAGCTTTGTAACGCTTTGAGCGTGGTCTTGGAAGCTTAGTGTAGGTTTAAAACACTTAGCTAAGCTCAAGAGTAAGTGATTCGAAAGTCTCTCTCGGATTGTACTATGTTTTTTTGTGTGGAAAAGGCACTTGAATTGAATGTGATTTTAATTATTGTTTTAAAGCTTGTTTTAAGCATTGTTGATAATGATTTTTAATGCCATTTTGTTAAGGATTCCCTCGGTAGGTGATCCTTGGATTTATGAAATATATACATGTAACCCCCTTAACCCGGCCTAGACGGTTGACCCGAATTAAGAAAGTCACACGGGGAAAACCAAAGTCAACCCGAAAGTCAACCTTAATTAACGACCCTTTTTTTCTTTTTAAACTTGTCTAGATGCACATTAACCCTAGTTATGATCATTCAAACAACATACTCAAAGATCGTAAACATCAGAGATCAAACAGGGACCCAATTGGATAATTTACAACTTTAGGGACCAAATTGTAAATTCTGGAAATTATGAGATCTTAACCCAAATTAACGTTACCAACTTGTAATTAGTCAAGTTTCATGCTTCACTGCCAAATTTCAGCTCGAACGGACATCCCAAGCTCATACAATTGCACAAACAAAATTCAGGACCAAAATGCAAACATTTCAAAACATTTAACTACCAATGTCAGCCCCAACGGTCACGTGTTCCGAAACAGGGAACACCTGTTTCGAAACGCGGGGCCGTTCCGCAACGCGTACCGAAACGAGGGCTGGCAGAGGGCTTTTCGTTTCGGAACGGTGTCTCCCGTTTCGGACGCCTGACTGCTACAAGGCACCCGTTCCGAAACGGTAGCCACTGTTCCGAAACAGCCTGCACAGAATGCATCAAATTGCTCGCTTAAACACACAATTGGTCAACCAAACATGCTCCAATTGCTACCAAACTTTACCAGCAACTCATACAACATGCAAGAGACATATTGGCATCAACCAATTATCATTATATCAACATATATGAAAAGCACCAAATCTATAGGCATGCTTCCTACTCAAGCAAACCATTCATGCACTAAAACCTCCAAACCAACACATAATAGCCAATTACAAAAACCAGCATTACCAACAAGATTAAGCATACTTAGGGAGTTCAAAACATCTCCCAAAACATCCACATAGGTCCCCCATTGCCAAATGCCAAAAGCTAAAAGTGTTTAAGAAAACCTTCCCATACTTGAGCTTAACTTCCACTTGATTGCTTGCCTTCCTTGCTGCCCTCAATGCACCTTAATGCTCTGCATTATTGGTTTAAGAAAAAGAAGAGAGCGTAAGCAAAAGCTTAGTGAGGAATGCTCATTTAAAACCATTCAATAATGCATTTATAAAAACACTTTATAAATCATACTTCAAAACATCGTTTATACATGCTTACAAGCATTCTTAAACAAGCAATACATGCTTCCATATCAATACATGTCATATTGGCCACAAGTGATAAATTCCATCTTTTTAAAACAAGATCAACATAAGACTCACACATGGACTTTTAAACACCATTGTGATCTTATAATTCACAAGGACCACACAAGGACTTTTAACCACCTTTGTGTCCTTTACAAGTTTCACCCCAAGGACTTTTAAACACCTTGGCCCCAAGGACTTTTAAACACCTTGGCCCATGGACTTTTAAACACCATGGCAAGGACCACACAAGGACTTTTAACCACCTTTGTGTCCTTAACAAGAACCATCCAAGGACTTTTAACCACCTTGATGTTCTTAAATAACAAGGCTCACTCAAGGACTTTTAACCACCTTAGTGACCTTAACAAGAATCACTCATGGACTTTTAACCACCATGAAGTTCTTAGAATCCACAAGGCTCACTCAAGGACTTTTAACCACCTTAGTGACCTTAACCTTTTTCAAAACATATCTTGCCAATATACATCATTTATCATCAAAATTCCACTGTTTTAAAGCATTTAACCAAGCCATAAACATCATGCATTTTTAAGCATCAATCCACATTTAAACAAAGTTCAAAAACAAGGAACTCTTACCTTGAGCTTCCTTCAACATATGGCTTACAAAATCAGCAATAACCATGCTAAATCATGCTTTCAAAACAGAATTTAAAACATGCAATAAACCACATTGCATAACAACCAAACCATGGCCACCACTAGAGAGTTTTTCCGAAAACTTACACTTGAGCTTAGTAAAGTTGTTTAGACTTAGACTAAGCTCCCAAGACATTGGTTTCAAAGCAGAAAACCCAATTTCACTCACCGATTCCACTTCGCCTCTTGCCGAAGCACAAATCAAGCTTCCGGATCACCACCACTTGGATCCAAAGATGACTCCCCTGTTTTAAACACATCAAAGTAGAGGATTAATGCATCATCATGCATTAATAGCTTCAATGAAAGCACCTAAACTCGCTGCTCTCATCCACACTCCATTTTCGGCTACCAAACACAACCGAAAATGCATCCAAACAACTCCTCAACAAAGCCCAGCCATATACCATCAAAACTAAACATCCTTTAACATCATTTAACATCTAAAAAGAACCTAACAACATCCTTATACCTCCAGCAACATCAGATCCACAAGATCACTCCAAAAACAACCAAGAATCACAAGCTAAACTTAGGAAATCCAACCTATCCGGGATTGCATTAATTAAAACTCAATTCCTTATCAAATTAACATTCATTTATCATCAAAAACACACCTCAAAACACTGCTTTAACAGATCAAACGAAAATCAACCAAAAATCACCAAATCTTGCATTTTAAAGCCAAGATCCATTACACAACTTAAAAGCCATTTATAAAACATCAATTAAGGATTGAGAACTTAGGAATTTCAGTAAAGAACTGAGAGTTTAGAGGAGAAGGACGTTCTTACCTCCAAACTTGAGTTTCTCCCTTTTTAGAACCAAAATCTTGAAAATCCAATTAGCAATTGGTGAGGTTTTGTTGATGAGATGATTAGGAATCCAAAGAGAATTGAAAAGAGAGATTTAAGTGACAAAATCAGAATCAAAACTCTGGAGAAAAGATGTTTGGGTTGAGAGAAAATGAGAGAAAGTAAAATTGGAAAATATGGAAAGTTAGTTGCAAAATAGGAAAATAACTTCCCTCCACTTTTCTTTTGTTTTAAAATCAGAATTAAACATTAAATATCTTAGAAAAATCTGGAGAAACTCCCTTTGGGTAAATAGCTCCTTAAAGATTCAAAGTTTCAATCCTTTCAAAAACAGTCACGCAACTTTCAAAAATTACATTTTGGTCACTAGCCAAAATGTCACCCTTCCAAACCTCATTTTGTAAAATTGATTTCACAGTTCACTTATATATATTAAAAGATGATTTTAGAACATTTTTCCATATTTTTAATGCAACCCAAATTAGGCTTTCCTAATTTCACCTTTTATATATTCGAACAGCACTTTGACCGAACCGGTCAACGCCCAAAACTTCTAAGCCCAAAACCAGGGCGTTACAACTCTCCCCCCCTTAAGAAATTTCATCCCCGAAATTTACCTGAAGGAAAGAGATAACGAAACTGCTTCAGCATGTCTTCCTTCCGCTCCCACGTGGCCTCTTCAACACCACGATGCTTCCACAGCACCTTTACCAACTCGATGGTCTTGCCACGAAGAACCTTGCTATCCGAATCCAGAACCTTCACCGGTTCCTCATCATAGGTCAAATCCGGATTCAATTCCACTTCCACCACAGGCAACACATGCGAAGGATCAGATCTGTACTTCCGGAGCATAGAAACATGAAACACATCATGAATCTTTTCCAACTCTTGAGGTAGCCTCAACTTGTACGCAACAGGACCCACACGCTCAACCACCTCGTATGGTCCAATGTACCTAGGGCTCAACTTACCCTTCCGGCCAAACCTCATCACCTTCTTCCAAGGCGAAACCTTCAAGAACACACGATCACCCACCGCATACTCAATCTCCTTACGCTTCAAATCCGCATAAGACTTTTGCCGATCAGAAGCTGCCTTCAAACGCTCACAAATGAGCTTCACCTTCTCGGTGGTTCCTTTCAACAAAGCTGGCATTGAAACCAACTTTTGACCCGTCTCAGCCCAACAAAGAGGAGTCCTACACTTCCTCCCGTACAAAGCCTCATAAGGTGCCATTTGAATACTTGCCTGATAACTATTGTTATAAGCAAACTCTACCAAAGGCAAATGCTTCTCCCAAGAACCTTGGAACTCAATCACGCAGCACCTCAACATATCCTCCAAAATCTGAATAACACGCTCTGACTGACCATCCGACTGAGGATGATAAGACGTACTGAAATTCAACCTTGTACCCAAAGCTTGATGCAAACACTGTCAGAAACGCGATGTAAACCTCGGATCCCTATCCGACACAATCGACTTAGGCACACCATGCAGCCACACAATCTCAGCAATGTACAGCTCCGCAAGCTTATCCAAAGAAAACGTAGTATGCACAGGCAAGAAATGCGCACACTTCGTCAGGCGATCCACAATCACCCAAACCGAATTCTTCTTCGATGGTGACAAAGGTAAAGCAGATACAAAATCCATGGTAACCCTCTCCCACTTCCATTCAGGAATTCTCAACGGTTGCAACAACCCTGAAGGAACCTGATGTTCAGCCTTAACTCGCTGACACACCAAACACTTGCTCACAAACTCCGCAACATCCTTCTTCAAACCCACCCAATAGTACTCATCACGAAGATCACAATACATCTTAGTACTACCAGGGTGCATAGCAAAAGGACTACTATGACCTTCAGTCAGAATAGCACGCCTCAACTCAACATCATTGGGCACTACTATTCGACTCCCAAAACACAACACACCATCATCATTAAAGCAGAAATCCGAAGGCCTACCCTCCGCGATATCCTGAACATGAGACACCAAGGAATCATCCAGCAACTGCTTTTCCTTGATCAACTGAACCATAGATGGTTTCACTTGCAACTCAGCTACAAGACCACCATCACGCGAAATACTCAAACTGGCAAACATAGCCCTCAGCTCAATAGCTACCTTCCTACTCAAGGCATCCGCAACAACATTAGCCTTTCCAGGATGGTACTCAATCGTCCAATCATAATCCTTGAGCAACTCCAACCAACGCCGCTGCCTAAGATTCAACTCCTTCTAAGACATCAGATACCTCAAACTCCTGTGATCCGTGTACACAGTACACTTCTCACCATACAGATAATGTCTCCAGATCTTCAGAGCAAAGACCACCGCAGCCAACTCAATATCATGCCTAGGATAATTGCGCTCATGCACTTTCAACTGCCGCGATGCATAAGCCACCACCTTACCCTCTTGCATCAACACACATCCCAAACCAACATAGGACGCATCACTGTAGACCACAAACTCTTTCCCTGATTCAGGTTGAACCAAAATAGGAGCTTGCGTCAAAGCCACCTTCAGCTTCTCAAAAGCCTGTTGTCTCGCTTCCGTCCACTCATACTTAACATCTTTCTGCAACAACTTCGTCAAAGGTGCCGCAATCTTAGAAAAACTATCCACAAACCTCTGATAGTATCCCGCCAGACCAAGGAAACTACGAACCTCAAGAACAGACTTAGGAACCTTCCAATTCATCACCGCCTCAATCTTCTAAGGATCAACACGAATCCCCTCAGCAGAAACTACATGCCCAAGAAACACCACCTCCTTAAGCCAGAACTCACACTTGCTCAACTTAGCATAAAGCTGATTCTCCAACAAAGCTTGCAGCACAAACCTCAAATGCTCTTCATGCTCCTCCTCAGTACGCGAGTACACGAGGATATCATCAATGAACACCAGAACAAACTTGTCCAGGTATTCATGAAACACACGATTCATCATGTCCATGAAAGCAGCAGGAGCATTTGTCAAACCAAACGACATCACAAGGAACTCATAATGCCCATACCTTGTCCTGAAAGCTGTCTTAGGCACATTCACATCCTTCACCTTCAACTGGTAATACCCAGACCTCAAGTCAATCTTAGAGAACACAGCAGCTCCCCGAAATTGATCAAAGAGATCATCAATTCTCGGCAATGGATACCGATTCTTGACAGTCAACTTGTTCAGCTGACGGTAATCAATGCACATTCTCATAGTGCCATCCTTCTTCTTCACAAACAAGACCGGTGCACCCCAAGGTGACACACTTGGCCGAATGAAACCACGATCAAGCAACTCTTGCAATTGCGTCTTCAGCTCCTTCAACTCCTTAGGTGCCATTCTATAGGGAGTAATGGACACAGGAGTTGTATTCTCATACAGCTCAATTCCAAACTCCACCTCGCGATTAGGAGGTAAACCAGGCAACTCCTCAGGAAAAACACCAAGAAGCTCCTTCACAACTCTGATATCTTGCACCCGCAACTCCTTAGAGCTAGGATTCATCACAAAAGCTAGGTAAGCTTCACAACCTTGCCTCAGCATCCTGCTCGCCTCCAAGGTAGACACCACATTGGCAAGAAACTTCACATTCTCACCAACCACAACAACTTCATAATCATCCGCAAGCTTCAGCGAAACTCGCTTATTTTCACAATCCACAACAGCACGATGCTCAGCAAGCCAATCCATACCAAGGATTACATCAAAACCATAGGAAGGCAGCTCCATAAGGTCAACATGAAAAACATGTTCTTGAACAACCAAAGGACACCTTCTATAAAGCTTTCGAGTCACAACAGTCTCACCGAAAGAACTAGTGACACGAACACCAACATCCAAAGACTCAACAGGCAAACCAAGCAATTCAGCATGCTCACGCAAAATGTATGAATGCGTAGATCCAGAATCTATCAAGGAAAGTAATGACAAGGATTGCAAAGTAAAAGTACCTGCAATCACATCCGTGTCATTCCTCCCCTCCCGCTGAGCATACACCCTAGCTTGACCTCCACCCTCAGGCTGAATAGCCACAACATGGGCCACTCCTCGACCACCTTCCTCCCTTCGCTGGAAATTACCACGGACGCGCCCACAACCTCTCTACGGTGCAGCAACAACAGGAGCACGCACTTGGCCACCAGCCAACATAGGACACTCTCGCCTCAAGTGATCCGCAGATCCACAATTCCAGCACCCGTTACCAGCTGCCGCAACAGGAGCTTGCACCTCCCTCACAGCACGAGGAAAATCACGCTTCATATGACCACGTGACCCACAAATCCAACAAGCACTCGGATCAGATCTAGCATTGCCTCCCCGAGCAGGTACACCACCACCTCTCTTGGCCGAGGACTGATACTTCTGATCACGTCCCCTCTTGTTCCGTCTACCACCGGATCTATACTCAGCTACTCGTTTTCCAGCACTAGAACCAGCACTTTTAGCAGATAAACCCAAGTTCATCTCAATATCCTTAGCTCGGCCCACCAACACATCAAAATCATCATACTCGGTAGCCGACACATACATCTTCACATCCGTCACTAAACCATAACAGAATCTTTCGCACCTCGCCCGCTCATAAGGGACTAACTCAGGCGCATACTGACTGAGTCGAACAAACTGCACTTCATACTCAGCCACAGTCATGCTCCCTTGGGTAAGAGACATGAACTCACGCTTCTTTTCATCCAAGTACCTCACACCAAGATACCTTCTCTTGAACACATTCTGAAAGAATGTCCAAGTTACATCAGCTTCAGCCATCCCAGCAATAGTGGTCGTCCACCAAGATACCTTCTCTTGAACACATTCTGAAAGAATGTCCAAGTTACATCAGTGTAACTCATCTGACCCAAGATCCTCTTGGTACTCTCCATCCAGGATTCAGAACCTTCAGCAGACATACCCCTGAACTCAGTCCCACCAAGACTGCGCAAACGCTCCAAAGGTAGTCTAACACCAGCATCTCCCTGATGCCCAGCTCCTTGAGCTCCATCTACTGCCGCTCGAAAAGCACCAGCAATAGCTTGCACCAACATCGTCATGTCAGGCATAGCTTGCCCCTGACCAGCCTCAGGTCCAGCAGCCCCAGCACCAGCTGCAGCTTCAGCTCTTTCTCCCTCAGCACCACCACCACCAGGTGGAGGAGGAGGTAACACTGCACTACCCGTATTTTCCTCATTCTCATTCTCGTTCGGAGCCGTAGCTCGCACATTACTCCTCAACTCTCTACGTGGTGCCATACTCTAACCATGCAATCACAATACAAATAAACAAAGTCAGGTCCAGCAAGGTAAGCAATCCAAGTACTCAAGCTCATTTTCATTTAAAATCAACATCATTACATTAGCTTTGATTTGGCAATGGGTACCCACAACATGCTTCACCACAGCATAAACTCAATTACATCAAAATCACATACTACTCAACATGCTTTCACTCAACAAACATACAAGGCATACATACTTCAATCATGCACACATTCATTCCCAATTACTCGAGAACTCAGCTCTGATACCACCAAATGTAACCCCCTTAACCCGGCCTAGACGGTTGACCCGAATTAAGAAAGTCACACGGGGAAAACCAAAGTCAACCCGAAAGTCAACCTTGATTAACGACCCTTTTTTTCTTTTTAAACTTTTCTAGATGCACATTAACCATAGTTATGATCATTCAAACAACATACTCAAAGATCATAAACATCAGAGATCAAACAGGAACCCAATTGGACAATTTACAACTTTAGGGACCAAATTGTAAATTCTGGAAATTATGAGATCTTAACCCAAATTAACGTTACCAACTTGTAATTAGTCAAGTTTCATGCTTTGCCAAATTTCAGCTCGAACGGACATCCCAAGCTCATACAATTGCACAAACAAGATTCAGGACCAAAATGCAAACATTTCAAAACATTTAACTACCAATGTCAGCCCCCAACGGTCACGTGTTCCGAAACAGGGAACACTTGTTTCGAAACGCAGGGCCGTTCCGGAACGCGTACCGAAACGAGGGCTGGCAGAGGGCTTTCCGTTTCGGAACGGTGTCTCCCGTTTCGGACGCTTGGGCTGCTACAAGGCACCCGTTCCGAAACGGTAGCCACTGTTCCGAAACAGCCTGCACAGAATGCAATAAATTGCTTGCTTAAACACACAATTGGTCAACCAAACATGCTCCAATTGCTACCAAACTTTACCAGCAACTCATACAACATGCAAGAGACATATTGGAATCAACCAATTATAATTATATCAACATATATGAAAAGCCCCAAATCTATAGGCATGCTTCCTACTCAAGCAAATCATTCATGCACTAAAACCTCCAAACAAACACATAATGGCCAATTACAAAAACCAGCATTACCAACAACATTAAGCATACTTAGGGAGTTCAAAACATCTCCCAAAACATCCACATAGGTCCTCCATTGCCAAATGCCAAAAGCTAAAAGTGTTTAAGAAAACCTTCCCATACTTGAGCTTAACTTCCACTTGATTGCTTGCCTTCCTTGCTGCCCTCAATGCACCTTAATGCTCTGCATTATTGGTTTAAGAAAAAGAAGAGAGCGTAAGCAAAAGCTTAGTGAGGAATGCTCATTTAAAACCATTCAATAATGCATTTATAAAAACACTTTATAAATCATACTTCAAAACATCGTTTATACATGCTTACAAGCATTCTTAAACAAGCAATACATGCTTCCATATCAATACATGTCATATTGGCCACAAGTGATAAATTCCATCTTTTTAAAACAAGATCAACATAAGACTCACACATGGACTTTTAAACAACATTGTGATCTTATAATTCACAAGGACCACACAAGGACTTTTAACTACCTTTCTGTCCTTTACAAGTTTCACCCCCAAGGACTTTTAAACACCTTGGCCCCAAGAACTTTTAAACACCTTGGCCCATGGACTTTTAAACACCTTGGCCCATGGACTTTTAAACACCATGGCAAGGACCACACAAGGACTTTTAACCACCTTTGTGTCCTTAACAAGAACCATCCAAGGACTTTTAACCACCTTGATGTTCTTAAATAACAAGGCTCACTCAAGGACTTTTAACCACCTTAGTGACCTTAACAAGAATCACTCATGGACTTTTAACCACCATGAAGTTCTTAGAATCCACAAGGCTCACTCAAGGACTTTTAACCACCTTAGTGACCTTAACCTTTTTCAAAACATCACTTGCCAATATACATCATTTATCATCAAAATTACACTGTTTTAAAGCATTTAACCAAGCCATAAACATCATGCATTTTTAAGAATCAATCCACATTTAAACAAAGTTCAAAAACAAGGAACTCTTACCTTGAGCTTCCTTCAATATATGGCTTACAAAATCAGCAATAACCATGCTAAATCATGCTTTCAAAACAGAATTTAAAACATGCAATAAACCACATTGCATAACAACCAAACCATGGCCACCACTAGAGAGTTTTTCCGAAAACTTACACTTCAGCTTAGTAAAGTTGTTTAGACTTAGACTAAGCTCCCAAGACATTGGTTTCAAAGCCGAAAACCCAATTTCACTCACTGATTCCACTTCACCTCTTGCCGAAGCACAAATCAAGCTTCCGGATCACCACCACTTGGATCCAAAGATGACTCCCCTGTTTTAAACACATCAAAGCAGAGGATTAATGCATCATCATGCATTAATAGCTTCAATGAAAGCACCTAAACTCCCTGCTCTCATCCACACTCCATTTTTGGCTACCAAACACAACCGAAAATGCATCCAAACAACTCCTCAACAATGCCCTAGCCATATACCATCAAAACTAAACATCCTTTAACATCATTTAACATCTAAAAAGAACCTAACAACATCCTTATACCTCCAGCAACATCAGATCCACAAGATCACTCCAAAAACAACCAAGAATCACAAGCTAAACTTAGGAAATCCAACCTATCCGGGATTGCATTAATTAAAACTCAATTCCTTATCAAATTAACATTCATTTATCATCAAAAACACACCTCAAAACACTGCTTTAACAGATCAAACGAAAATCCACCAAAAATCACCAAATCTTGCATTTTAAAGCCAAGATCCATTACACAACTTAAAAGCCATTTATAAAACATCAATTAAGGATTGAGAACTTAGGAATTTCAGTAAAGAACTGAGAGTTTAGAGGAGAAGGACGTTCTTACCTCCAAACTTGAGTTTCTCCCTTTTTAGAACCAAAATCTTGAAAATCCAATTAGCAATTGGTGAGGTTTTGTTGATGAGATGATTAGGAATCCAAAGAGAATTGAAAAGAGAGATTTAAGTGACATAATCAGAATCAAAACTCTGGAGAAAAGATGTTTGGGTTGAGAGAAAATGAGAGAAAGTAAAATTGGAAAATATGGAAAGTTAGTTGCAAAATAGGAAAATAACTTCCCTCCACTTTTCTTTTGTTTTAAAATCAGAATTAAACATTAAATATCTTAGAAAAATCTGGTGAAACTCCCTTTGGGTAAATAGCTCCTTAAAGATTCAATGTTTCAATCCTTTCTAAAACAGTCACGCAACTTTCAAAAATTACATTTTGGTCACTAGCCAAAATGTCACCCTTCCAAACCTCATTTTGTAAAATTTATTTCACAGTTCACTTATATATATTAAAAGATGATTTTAGAACATTTTTCCATATTTTTATTGCAACCCGAACTAGGCTTTCCTAATTTCACCTTTTATATATTCGAACAGCACTTTGACCAAATCGGTCAACGCCCAAAACTTCTAAGCCCAAAACCGGGGCGTTACAATACATTTGAGTTTAAGAATGTTATGCTTGTGAACATGACATTGTGTTTTATGTTTGTGAAACGGTGGAATAATGTTGTTAAAAGATTATATTGGCAAGTGATGGAAGTGGTTGTTGGTTACTTTAATCAGATATAGTTAGCCGGCTATAGGATTGGGTACATCGTGAATAAAGTCACCTTGGATGTCGAGGGGTTGTGGTTGTACCGTAAACTCCTTTTAAGTACCCTAGCAATTGAGGAATTGACGTCACCACGATGGAGGATGGCTCTCGTGGGTGGACTTTGTTAAGCGTCACAACGATGGAGGATTGCTCCAGTGTGTGAGCCTTTTTAAGGTGATTAAAATGGTTGAGGTAGCTCCCATGTGTAAGCCTTGTTTTGTGTCCAGACTCTCATTAGTGGGTTATACAACTACCGATGAGTGATATAGAGGAGTTGGGAGTGTACCGTTAAACTCCATCACGGGTGTTGAGGGGGTTGTGAATGTACCGTAGACTCCATCTTGGACGTCACAACGATTAATGGTCTACTTTCGTGTGTGAGCCTTGCGTAGTCCAATAGTGTGTACGAAGCGTATGGGACAATTCTTGTAATCCATGTATCCGATTGTGTCATTAGTGTTGGTTTTGGCATGGATTGAGAATTGATCACTTACGAGCCAATATAATGTTGATGAATAATGATTAAGCATGGAATGCTTGGAACTTATGCTAGAACGCATGTATTGCTTGGTTTAAGCATGAGCAAAGGATTTTTGTAGTGGTTTTAACGATGCTATGAGCATGTGGATTAAAAGTGCATTGATGCTTCAGAGAGCATGTTTTAAAGGAAGGCACAAGTTTACAAATGAGGTTATCTTGATTTTGTAAAATGCATTGATGAATGTTGGTTTTAGCGATCCTCACTAAGCTTTATGCTTACGCTCATTAGTTTCATCAATGTAGAGAATTGAGCTTTAGAGGCAGCAAGAAAGCAAGTGGATTCCAAGTGTCTTGATTAAACAATGACTGTGGTTTTACCTTGGTGTAATAAGAGGCAATGGGTGGGATTTCTACTCTTGGTTACATTTTGGTGATGTAAACATCTTAAGCATGTTTGGTTTGCTTATTTGGTATTGTAAATGGCCTTGGGATGTTGGTTTAAGCTTGAATGTGGTTTTTAGCCTATTTGTGGTTTTGACATCTAGGAAGCATGCCTATAGTTCTAATGTGTGCAATAATGATGCCATGTTATAGCTTTTGCTTTGTTTTGGTGATCTTTGATGCTTTTCATATTGTATGTGTGATGTGGCATGTATTGGGATGATTTCAGAGGTGAATAGTTGAGTAAAGCCAGCAATTTGGGAAATTGCAGGGCAAGGCGTTTCGGAACGCCCTTACATGTTTCGGAATGGTGGCCTGGAACGGGTAGGTACGTTCTGAAACATTTTGCCACTGTAAAGCATTGTTTCAAAACAGGTTTCAGAAATGACCCACGTATCGAAACGGTCAACAAGGTTTCGAAACGGCCGTTCCGATACGGGGTCTTGTGTTTCGAAACACTTGATAGTTGGATGTTGAATTTGAATTGTTCCAGGTTTCTATTTCTTACGTTTTGGTCCATGATTATTGAATGCTTAATTAGATTACGTTGAATGACCGTCTGAGATGAAACTTGACATGCTGGCATGTTATATGACTAATTGTGGATTGGTAACTTTAAAATCTGTTTAATCCTTAAAATTTTGGAAATTTATAATCTGGTCCCTTAAAGACAAAAGCATGCAATTGAACCCCTAATTGAACTCTGATCGTTGTGCCTTTTTCCCCTAATCACCTTGCTAAACATATATGGTAATAATGTGCATCTAGAAAAGATAAAATGAAAAAAGGGGGTTGTTAATCGAAGTTGACTTTTTTTAGTTGACTTCGGATTTCCCCGTGTGATCTTCTTAGTTCGGGTCGGGCGTCTAGGCCGGGCTAAGGGGGTTACAAGGAAGATGCCTATGCTTGGTGGACTATTATTACGTCCGGTATGCCAGTAGATGAGGTTAAATGGGAATTTTTCAGAACTACCTTTGTCTTCGATATCAGGATGAGAAGAAAATAGAGTTTATGGCCTTGGTTCAGGGAAGTATGATAGTATCCGAGTACGAGGTACAGTTTGTACGTCTGAGTCAGTATGATTCTGAGCTGGTTCCCACTAAGAGGGAACGATGTGAATGTTTCCGATATGGTTTGGTTCAGAGGGTGAAGATCTTTTGGTTGGCTTTAGACTATGTGGACTTTGATGTCTTGGTCACTAAGGTCAACGATATCAAACAAAGTTTGGGATTGGCTACTCGTTGCGGTGGATCTAGTATAGGAAAAAGGCCTAACAAATGGGATAGAGACCATGCAAAGAGGCACAAGGATAAGAGGTACCAACCTGACCATAGGCATGGAGGTGGTAACCCGGGACATAGCCATCAGTGTCAAGGAGCTGTTGTTCGCACACCTGAGAATGCCAAATGAAAAAGGACGTCATTTCGGTGAGTGTTGTGGTAATTATGGCTCATGTTGGAACTGTGGGTCTCGAGCACATTTGAGACGTGATTGTCCATATCCGGTTAGAGATGGACATGCTCTAGTATGAGCCGTTGAGCATCAGAGAGGCTGTAGGTGCGGTCGAGGTAACTTTCAGTGTAGGGATGATGGTAAGTGAAATGTAGCTCATATGGTTGTTATACAGCCCGAGGGTGGTGGACCAGTTAGAGTGTATGCGCATTGCAAGGGCCGGAATGATACAAATGTGATTGCGGGTAATTTCTCATTACAGTCTTTGACTTTGCTTTCTTTGATTGATTCTGGCTCTACACATTCGTACATTTTGCATGAGCATGCGAAGTTGTTGGATATACCGTGTGAGATATTAGATGTGGGAATGAATGTTACAAGTCCTTTTGGTGAAACTGTTATGGTTAGGAAAGTATATAGAATATTTCCTTTGATAGTTCAGGGTCATGTATTTCTAGTAGATATGATGAAATTGCTGCTTTATGATTTTAATGTGATTTTGGGTATGAATTGGCTTGTAGAACATAAGGCTAAAGTGGATTTTGAGACAAAGTGAGTTTCCTTGAGGCTTACAGATGATTACGAGGTAATAGTAGTGGGCGAGAACATTAAGTTCTTGTCCAATGTTGTTTTTAGCTTCAGAGGCTTAGAGGTTGATGGATGTTGGTTGTCAGGCATATTTAGCTTACATTATGAATCCGAACATGAATGAGGCACGACCGCAAGACATCAGAACTGTTTGTGATTTTCTAGAGGTATTTCTAGAAGAGTTGCCTAGTTGCCGCTTGATAGAGAGGTTGAGTTTGCAGTAGAGACATATATCGATTCTGCTCTAGTATCCATTGCTCCAATTGTATGGCCCCTAAAGAGTTTAAAGAGTTTAAGACACAACTTCAGGAATTGTTGGATCGAGGATTCATTTGTCTTAGTATCTCACCTTAGGGTGCACCAGTGTTGTTTGTGAAAAAGAAAGACGATAGCTTGAGAATGTATATAGATTATCGAGAGTTGAATAAGTTGACAATGTAGAATAAGTATCCTTTGCCACAGATTGACGACCTATTCGATCAGTTGACAGGTGCTTTAGTGTTTTCTAAGATAGATTTGAGATCCGGTTACTATCAGTTGAAGGTAAAAAGATAAAGATGTACCAAGGACAGCTTTTCGCACTCGCTATGGACATTATGAGTTCTTGGTGATACCATTCGGTTTGACTAATGCACCGGCTGCATTTATGGATATGATGAATAGAGTATTTCATGAATATTTGGATCACTTCGTAGTAGTGTTCATTGATGATATTTTGATCTATTCCTGTATCGCAGAGGACAAGGATTACATTTGCGTTTGGTGTTACGGACCTTGTTAAATGATCGACTATATGCTAAGCTAAGCAAGTGTGAATTTTGGATTAGGGAAGTAGTGTTTTTGAGGAATATAGTATCAGCCGAGAGAATCAGAGTGGATCCTAAAAAGGTTGAGGCAGTTGTGAGTTGGAAACAACCAAAGTCAGTGACAGAGATTCGTAGCTTATTGGGCTTGGCAGGTTATTACCGACGTTTTGTAGAAGGATTCTCTAAAGTTGCTGCTCTTTTGACAAAGCTGTTGTAAAAAGATGTTCGTTTCGAGTGGACAGAAGCGAGACAACAAGCTTTTGAGAAATTGAAAGAAGCTTCGACGAAAGCTCTAGTTTTGGTTGATCCTGTAACAGGGAAGGAGTATGTAATTTATAGTGACACGTCTTATGTTGGCTTAGGTTGTGTACTAATGCAAGAAGGAAGAGTAGTAGCCTATGCATCTAGGTAGTTGAAGGTTAATCAGCGCAATTATCCTACACATGACATAGAGTTACCACAGTGGTGTTTGCTTTGAAGGTTTGAAGACATTATCTCTACGGTGAGAAATGTACAGTATATACGGATCAAAATAGTTTGAAATATTTGATGTTGCAAAAGGAGTTGAACCTTAGGCAGCATAAATGGGTAGAAATGATTAAAGATTATGATCTTTAGATTGAGTACCATCCGGGAAAAGCCAATTTAGTGGTTGATGCTTTGAGTAGGAAAGTGGCAGTTGAGTTGTGAGCAATGTTTGCTAGGCTAAGTTTGCCACATGATTGTTGTCTAGTGGCGGAATTTCAAATTATACCTCCATTGATTCAATTGAGTAGAGATAAACAGTTGCAAGATGGAACGTTGGAACCACATCTACAGGACATGGCGGAAGATAAACCGTCAGATTTTTGTTATAGTGATGATGGTGTTCTATGCTTCAAAGGTAAGATTGTTGTAGCGAATGATGTTGATTTATGGCGTATCATTCTGACCGAAGCTCATAATAGTCCGTTCGCCATGCATCCGGGGTGTCAAAGATTTATCGCGGTTTGAAGGATTAGTACAACTGGATTGGTTTGAAGAAAGATGTTGCTAAATTTGTGAGCAAGTGTGTGGTTTGCCAACGTGTTAAGGCAGAACATAAGTTTCCTTCTGGGTTGTTGCAACCGTTGAGAATTCCCGAGTGGAGGTGCGAGAGAATTTCTATGGATTTCGTATCAGGTTTTCCTTTTACACCTTCTAAGAAGAATTCTGTTTGGGTAATTGTTGATTATCTTACAAAATGTGCACATTTCATGGATGTTCATACTACATATACTTTAGATAAGTTGGTTGTTTTGTACATTAGTGAGATTGTGAGATTTCACTGTGTACCTAAATTGATTGTGTCAGATAGAGATTCGAGGTTCACAACTAGATTTTGGTAGACTTTACATAGTGCCTTGGGTACTCGATTGAATTTCAGCACTTCTTATCATCCTCAGACCGATGGTCAGTCAGAAAGATTCATACAAGTTTTAGAAGACATGTTGTGATGTTGCATTATCGATTATCAGGGTTCGTGGGAGAAGCATCTGCCGTTGGTAGAGTTTCCCTATAAAAATAGCTACCAAGAAAGTATTCAGATGGAACCTTATGAAGCTTTGTATGGCAGAAAGTGTAGAACACCTGGTTGTTGAGCCGAAGAGGGACATAAGTTATTATCGTTGGCGGATATGCTTATGGGTACTACCGAGAAAGTGAAGTTGATATGTGATCGTTTGAAGGTAGCTACGAATCGACAAAAGTCGTATACAAATCTGAAACATAGAGTATATAGTGGGAGACAAAGTGTTTCTGAAAGTTTCACCTTGGAAGAAGGTGATGAGATTTGGGAGGAAAGGTAAGTTGAGTCCAAGATTCATTGGTCCTTATGAGATAATTGAACAACTTGGTCCCATTGCGTATAGATTGAGATTGCCATCCAATTTAGAGAAGATTCATGAAGTATTCCATGTTACGATGCTCCAGAGGTATAGATCGGATCTGTCACATATTATGCATGTTCAAGAGATTGAATTGAATCCATATTTGACTTATGATGAAGAACCAGTCGAGATCTTGGCTTCGGACAGCAAAGTGTTGTTTGGTAGAACCATTGAGTTGGTCAACGTTAAGTGGCAACAACGAAGTGTGGAGGAATCCACTTGGGAACAAAAGGATTGTAAGATCATCGGCGCACCCCATTGCGCAACGGAAAAACAAACACTACAATCTCACCAATGATCCATGTACGTTTAATCCGAATTAAAGAGGGAGAGATAGGTTTACTTACATTGAGTTCCTTGATAAAAAGCACAAACAGAAACATCTAATGATCTCACGGACGATACAAATCTTAGCCTCCACGAATAGATCGTCTTAGCCTCTACTCAGTTCACCTGGTTGAAAAGTTGAGAGCAATTTACTTTTTCTTTTCACAAAACATTTTTGTGAAAAATACGTTTCAAAAGGTTTGAAGGCTGCTAGACCATTAACCCCTTTTATAGTATGTTACCCTAACTGCATAGGATTTTTAATTAATTCCGAACTATAATTACTTTAATTAATTTAAATTCAAAATTCTATGTATAATAAAATACTTTAGCATATATATCCAATATATGTCTTAATATTAATTATACATGTTTTATGCGTACAACTAAATTGTACATATGTAACTTATTTATTAATTGCTCTTTACAACCCTGGGGTGTGACCCTGTAGGTTCCAGTAACATTAGTAGCAATTATCATAACTATTCCAATATCACAAACAATGAGTGACATCTAGCAATGTATCATTGTCACCTAAATTACTTGTAACGCCCCGGTTTTGGGCTTGGAAGTTTGAGCGTTGACCGATTTGGTCAAAGTGCTGGTCGAATCTAAAAAGGTGAAATTAGGAAAGCCTAGTTCGGGTTGCATTAAAAATATGGAAAAATGTTCTAAAATCATCTTTTAATATATATAAGTGAACTGTGAAATCAATTTTACAAAATGAGTTCTGGAAGGGTGACATTTCGGCTAGTGACCAAAATGTAATTTTTGAAAGTTGAGTGACTGTTTTATAAAGGGTTGAAACTTTGAATCTTTAAGGAGCTATTATTCAAAAAGGAGTTTCTCCAGATTTTTCTAAGATATTTTAATGTATAATTCTGATTTTAAAGCTTAAGAAAAGTGGAGGGAAATCATTTTACTATTTTGTAACCAACTTTTCATTTTCTTCCAATTTTCCTTTTCTCTCATTTTCTCTCAATCCAAACACTTTCTCTCCAGAGATTTCTTTCTGATTTTGTCACTCAAATCTATCTTTTCAATTCTCTTTGGATTCCTAATCATTTCAACAACAAAACCTTGCAATTTGCTAATTGGATTTTCAAGCTTTTTGGCTCTAAAGAGGAGAAACTCAAGTTTGGAGGTAAGAACGTCCTTCTCCTCTAAACTATCAGTTCTTTACTGAAATTCCTAAGTTCTCAATCCTTAATTGATGTTTTGTTAAAGGCTTTTAAGTTGATTAATGGATCTTGGCTTCAAATGCAAGATTTGGTGATTTTTGATGAATTCTCGTTGGATCTGTTAAAGCAGTGTTTTAAGGTGTTAAAATGATGATTAATGAATGATATTTTGATGAGGAATTGAGTTTTGATTGATGCAATCCCGGATAGGTTGAATTTCCTAGGTTTAGCTTATGATTCTAGGTTGTTTTTGGTGTGATCTTGTGGATCTGTTGTTGCTGGAGGTATAAGGATGTTGTTAAGCTCTTTTTAGATGTTATTTGATGTTAAAGGATGTTAGGTTTTGATGGTTAATGGCTGGGCTTTGTTGAGAAGTGGTTTGGAGGCACTTTCGGTTGTGTTGAGTGGCCAAAAATGGTGTGTGGATGAGAGCAGCGAGTTTAGGTGCTTTCATTGAAGCTATTAATGCATGATGATGCATTAATCCTCTGCTTTGATGTGTTTCAAACAGGGGAGTCATCTTTGGATCCAAGAGTTGTTGATCCGGAAGCTTGAATTGGTGCTTCGGCAAGAGGCGAAGTGGAATCGGTGAGTGAAAATGAGTTTTCAGCTTTGGAACCAATGTCTTGGGAGCTTAGTTAAGTCTAAACAACTTTGCTAAGCTCAAGTGTAAGTTTTCGGAAATACTCTCTAGTGGTGGCCATGGTTTGATTGTTGTGCAATGTGGTTATTGCATGTTTTAAATTCTGTTTTGAAAGCATGATTTAGCACGGTTAATGCTGGTTTTGTAAGGCATATGTTGAAGGAAACTCAAGGTAAGAGTTCCTTGTTTTTGAGCATGGTTAAAATGTGGTTTGATGCTTATAAATGCATGATGAACATGGCTTGGTTTCAATGCTTTAAAACAGTGGATTAAATGATGATAATGATGTATATTGGCAAGTGATGTTTTGAAAAAGGTTAAGGTCACTAAGGTGGTTAAAAGCCCTTGAGTGAGCCTTGTGGTATCTAAGAACTTCATGGTGGTTAAAAGTCCACGATGATTCTTGTTAAGGTCACTAAGGTGGTTAAAAGTCCTTGAGTGAGCCTTGTTACTTAAGAACATCAAGGTGGTTAAAAGTCCTTGGATGATTCTTGTTAAGGACACAAAGGTGGTTAAAAGTCCTTGTGTGGTCCTTGCCATGGTGTTTAAAAGTCCATGGGCCAAGGTGTTTAAAAGTCCTTGGGGCCAAGGTGTTTAAAAGTCCTTGGGAAGAACACAAAGGTGGTTAAAAGTCCTTGTGTGTTCTTGGAATGTATAAGATCACAATGGTGTTTAAAAGTCCATGTGTGAGTCTTATGTTGAACTTGTTTTAAAATGATGGAACTTATCACTTGTGGCCTATATGATATGAAAGGATGTGGAAGCATGTATTGCTTGTTTAAATTGCTTTTGAGCATGAGTAAAGTATGATTTGAAGCATGATTTATAAAGTGTTTTATAAATGCATTATTTAAAGGTTTTTTTTATCAGCATACCTCACTAAGCTTTTGCTTACGCTCTCTTCCGTTTTCTTAAATCAATAATGCAGATCATTAAGGTGCCTAAGGGCAGCAAGGAAGGCAAGCAATCAAGTGGAAGTTGAGCTCAATGTATGGAAGGTTTTCTTAAGTACAATTTAGCTTTTGGTAATTCGGCAATGGGGAACCTATAAGTATGTTTTGGGAGATGCTTTGAACTTCCTAAGTATGTTAAATGTTGTTGAGATTGCTGGTTTTGTAATTGACCATTATATGCTTGCTTTGGAAGTTTTATGCTTGAGTGGTTTGCTTGTGTAGGAAGCATGCCATTAGAATTGGGGCTTTTCATTCAAGATGTTAATATGTTGAATTGTTGATGCAAGTATGTCTCTTATATGTTGAATTGCATGCTGGTGATGTTTGGTAGGATTTGGAGCATGATTGGTTGTTTAATTGCATGTCTAAGTATGCATCTTGTGGCTTTCTGTGCAGGGTGTTTCGGAACAGTGCCTACCGTTTCGGAACAAGTGCCTTAAACCAGCCCAGGCGTCCGAAACGGGAGAGACCGTTCCGAAACGGAAAGGCCACTGCCAGCCCGTGTTTCGGTACGCGTTGCGGAACGGCCCCGCGTTTCGAAACGGGCTCTGCCTGTTTCGGAACACGTGACCGTTGGGGGCTGACATTGGTAGTTAAATGTTTTGTATTGTTTGCAATTTAGTCCTGAATCATGTTTGTGCAATTGTGTGAGTTTGGAATGTCCGTTAGAGCTGAAATTTGGCAGTGAAGCATGAAACCTGATTAATTTCAAGATGGTAACTTAAATTTGGGTTAAGTCCTCATATTTTACAGAATTTACATTTTGGTCCCTAAAGTTGTAATTTTTTCATTTGGGTCCCTTTTGATCTCTGATGTTTGTGATCTCCGAGTATGTTGTTTGTATGATCGCAAATAGAGTTAATATGCATCTAGACAAGATTAAAAAGAAAAAAAAGGGTCGTTAATCAAGGTTGACTTTCGGGTTGACTTTGGTTTTCCCCGTGTGACTTTCTTAATTCGGGTCAACCGTCTAGGCCGGGTTAAGGGGGTTACATTACTGGAAGTAAAGATTCAACGTAACATCTACGTGATCAACTATTCTAATATGTGATATCACATATCAACTTATTCAAGCATGGCCATGCATTTCTAGTCTTACTCAATTAAGTGGCCTGTGATATGTTTCCTATTATGTAGGAAGGACAAATCATATCTCAACCATTCATACCCCACTACACATATCATGATATGCTCAATGTCAGTCTTTATAGTGTAACCATTTACGGTGCACATTTAACTGTATCAAAGCACACAACAATATATGTTAAGATAGTAATGATCTCAAGTCAAATGATCATACATATACTTATCATTATGAGCAATATCGTGACAATTACCTAATAATCCAAGACATATGCTCATAACGGGTCAATCCATTATGTTGTTATCCAACATCATATCCATGCTTTGATTTTGACATCACCAATTCAATGACAACGCGTTGTCATCAATCAACAACATGTTAGCTTTAAACGTATTATTATTATCCATACCCATAATAGTACTCAACTAAGGATCTTTTAATAATAATATTATTATTACATGGACATTATTGTCTTTTGTTAATTTGATGCACATAAATAAAATAGAAGAAAATAATGGCAATGCCTTTATTTGATAAAATCGGTAAAGATAGTATGTCAATACAATCATCATATGATTGGTCTTTGGGCATACTCTAAAAATCTCCCACTAGCACTAAGACCAATCACTCACATATCTAATACTAAGTGACTCAGTGTGACGATCATGGTTTTGCTGTGCCAAAGGCTTTGTCAGGGGATCAAGAATGTTATCATTTGTGTGTAATTTGCATATTTCCACATCTCCTCGATCTATGATCTCTCGAATGAGATGGAAACGCCTAAAAATGTGTTTGGATCGTTGATGAGATCTGTGTTCCTTTGCTTGTGCAATGGCTCCATTGTTGTCACAATGGAGTTCTATAGCATCTAATATGTTGGGATCAACCCCTAGTTCAGTTATGAACTTCTTGATCCAAACAACCTCTTTTGCCCCTAGTTCAGTTTTGAACTTTTCCAGCTCACAACATCTCCATTAAGACAAAATACAAAACTAGATTGTGATCGCGAGTCATTCTTGACTGTTTGGAAGCTGGCGTTAGTATAGCCTTTTACACTAAGCTCTTCTTCACCCTCATAGACAAGAAATGTATCCTTAGTTCTTCTTAAGTACTTGAGGATGTTTTTAACTGCAACCCAGTGAAATTCACTTGGGTTTACGTGATATCGACTTGTCATGTTTAAGGCATATGATACGTCTGGTCGAGTACATATCATGGCATACAAGATAGAATCAATAGCCGAAGCATATGGAATTTATTCATCCTTTCTCTTTCTTGTGATGTTCAAGGGTACATATCCTTCAAAAGAGAAATATCATTTCTCATGGGCAAGAACTATAACCCCATTAGCCTGGCCTAGACGGTTGACCCGAACTACGAAGATTACACGGGGAAAACCAAAGTCAACCCAAATGTCAATCTTGATTCACAACCCTTTTTTTTCTTTTTAATCTTGTCTAGATGCACATTACCCCTAAGTGAGTTCCAGTAAAACTTATTTGAGAAAGGCACATCGATCGGATAACAAGCAGGGACTCAATTGCACATAATATAAGTTTAGGGACCAAAATGTAATTTCTGTAAATTAGAGGGTTTTTATTGATTTTAATGTTACCAATATGAAATTAGTCATATTACATACTTCTCTGTCAAATTTCATCTTAAAAGAACATCTCCAACTCAAGCAATTTCAACTTCAACATTCGGGACTAAAATGCAAAGCTTGCAAACTTCAGCACCATTCAAATCAGTGCCCAACAGTCACCTGTTTCGGAACTTCCACCTTCTGTATCGAAACGACGATCGAAATGGCGTTGACCATTCCGATACACAGGTTGATTCGGAGACTGGTTCCGAAACGTGGCCTTCTAGTAGCCAAATCGTTTCGAAACATCATACCCCCGTTTCGAAACACTAGAGGGTGTTTCGATATGGTTTGCCCAGATTCATCAACAAAATCTGGTTTTTCATGCATAAACCCAATCAAACACAACCTAATGACTCTCTAATCATTCCAGCAAGTCATCATACATAAATGGTACACATTTAGATCACTCTAACACATTCATATCATCGAACAAGAAATCTCACAAGTCTAGAGGCATGCTTCCTATTATCAAAACCCAATAGACAAACAAATTTCAAAACAACCATTTAAAGGCCATTTACAATTCAAACCAACAAAGGAAAACATGCCACAACCTTAGGGAGTTCAACACATCTCCCAAAACGAATCTTAAGTTCCCATTGCCAATTTTATCAAAACTAATAGTGTTTGAAAACTTCACCATACGTGAGCTTGGACTTCCTTGGATGAACTTAGCTTCCTTGATGCCCAAAGCACTTCAATTATCTACATTATTGGTAAAAAAGAGTGTAAGCACAAATGCTTAGTGAGGCATGCTCTAAATAAAACCAATACAATAATGAATTTTTAGAAAACACTTTTAACAAAGCTTTTAAACCACATGCTCATCTCTTTCTCATGCTACCTTGCATCCTTTTCAAGCATCTCATGCTTGTTACATTCAAATACGTTATATTAGCTTTCAAGTGATAGTTCATAACCATTTCAACACAAGACACCAATCGAATACGTGGATTACAAGCGTGGTTCCACACGCTTCATACACACTACCGGACTACACAAGGTTCACACTCAAGAGCAATCCCTCCATTGATGTGACACCCGTGGTGGAGTATAATGGTACAATCTCAACCCCTCTACACCACTCATTGGTAGTTGTATAATTCCACTAATGAGCGTAAGGGACACATAATACAAGATCCACACACAGAATTTACAACCACCATTGTTATCTTACCTCAATCGTTAGGGTACTTGGATGGAGTTTACGGTACAATCACAACCCCTCAACATCCAAGGCGACTTTACTTACGGTGCACCTAATCCTATAGTCGGCTAACTATATCCGATTCAAGTACTTTAAAACCATTTCATCACTTGCAATTATACATCAAATACCATCATCAATTCACTGTTTTAAAGCATTAATCAAAGCCACTTATCATCATGCACCTCCATGCATCACAACTATATTAATAACATGTCAAACCAAGGATCTCTTACCTTGAGCATCCTCCAATACATGACTTTCAAAACCAGCATTAATCATGCTAAAACATGCTTTCAAAACAGTAATTAAACATGCATTTCATAACTAATGCATCAAACCATAGCTTAGCACAACCGAGGGAGTTTTTCTGAAAACATACTATTGAGCTTAGCTAAGTTTTTTAGACTTAAACTAAGCTCCCAAATCCTCCAAATAATCGTTTCAGAGCTGGAAAACTAACTCCACTCACCAATTTCGTTTCGCTAGTATGCCGAAACGCCAATTAAGCTTCCGGATCAACTCCAAAAGTGTCCGAAGATGTCTCCCCTATTTTAGACACATCAAAGCAGAGGATTAATGCATCATCATGCATTGAAATCTTCAGCCAACACTCCAAAACTCGCTGCTCTACCAAAAACCAACATTTCGGCTACCAAACACAACCGAAAACACCTCCAAACTCTTCCAAAACTTAACCCAGCCAAGATCAATCACTTCCAACCATTTCTAAACATCAATTAACATCCAAAATAAACCTAAACTCGTCCTTATACCTCCAGCTATAACAGAACACCAAGAACACCTCAAAAACCACCATTTTCATTAGCAAAAACTTAGGAAATACAACCTATTCGGGATTAGATTGATAAAACCTCATTTCTTACATCATTAGACATCCAAAATACATTAAATAACTATCTCAAAATAGAGCCCAATCAATTACAACGAAAATCTTCAAGATCTCTTCCAAATCTTGAGTTTTAAGCCAAAATCAAGTTTCTAACATTAAAACCATTTATAAAACTTTAATAAAGGATTGGGAACTTGTGAATTTTAGTAAAGAACTGAGTATTTAGAGGAGAAGAACATTCTTACCTCTAAATGATGATTTCTCCTTGATTTGGGCCAAATTCCATAAAAAATCAATCTGGAAATTAAAAGGATTTTGATGCAAGATTGATTATGAACCAATAGATGATAGAAATCTCATCAATTGAAGTGAAGATCAATGTGAATTTTGCTGGAGAAAATGTGTTTGGATGATGGTATTTTGAGAGAAAAAGGAATGCGAGAAAATTAGGAAAAGGTAGTTATGAAAATCCAAAAAGTAGTTTTCCTTTTCTTTTATTTAATTAAAACATTAACTAAATCACTCAAATTAAGGAAAAATCTGGAGAAAACATTTTGGGTAAATTAGCTCCTTAAAGATTCAAAGTTTCAATCTTTTACTAAACAGTCACTACTAAACTTTGCAAAAATAGCATTTTGGTCACTACACCGAAATGTAGTATTTCAAAACCTAATTTTGTAATTTTGATTTCACCACTCTCTTATATATATTAAATGAGGATTTTTTTAGATATTTTTATATATTTTTAAAGCATCCCGAACTAGGCTTTCCCGAAAACCTCCTTTTATATTCAAACCGCCTCTCAGACCGGTCCGGTTCAGACCCTAAACTTCTAAGCCAAAAATTGGGGTGTTACAACTCTCCCACTCTTAAGAAATTTCGTCCTCGAAATTTACCTGGAGGAAAAAGATAAGGAAACTGCTTCTTCATGTCATCCTTTCTTTCCCACGTGGCTTCCTCAACACCACGATGTCTCCATAACACCTTAACCAACTCAATGGTCTTACCTCGAAGAACTTTACTGTCTGAATCCAGAATCTCAACCGGCTCTTTGTCATAGGTCAAATCTGGATTCAACTCCACTTTCTCCATAGGCATAACATGCGAAGGATCTGATCTGTACATCCGAAGCATAGAGAGATGAAACTCATCATGTATCTTTTCAAAATCTTGTGGTAACCTCAGCTTGTACGCAACAGGACCCACACGTTCAATCACCTCGTATGGCCTAATATACCTAGGGCTCAACTTACCCTTTCGGCCAAACCTCATCACCTTCTTCCAAGGTGAAACCTTCAAGAACACGCGGTCACCCACTGCAAAATCAATCTCCTTACGCTTTAAATCTGTGTAAGACTTCTATCAATCAGAAGCTGTCTTCAACCGCTCACAAATGAGCTTCACCTTCTCGGTGGTTCCCTTCAACAAAGTTGGCATCAAGACCAACTTCTGACCTATTTCAGCCCAGCAAAGAGGAGTTCTGCACTTCCTTCCATACAAGGCTTCATAAGGTGCCATTTGAATACTTCCCTGGTAGCTATTATTATAAGCAAACTCCAGCAAAGGCAAATGCTTCTCCCAAGAGCCTTGAAACTCAATCACACAACACCTCAACATATCCTTAAGCACTTGGATAACACGCTCAGACTGTCTGTCCGACTATGGATGATAAGAAGTACTAAAATTCAACCGCGTACCCAGAGTTTGATGCAATCACTCCCAAAGACGCGATGTGAACCTCAGATCTCTATCCGACACTATAGATTTTGGCACACCATGCAGTCGCACAATCTCAACAATGTACAACTCTGCAAGCTTATCAAAAGTATACGTAGTATGCACAGGTAAGAAATGCGCACACTTCGTAAGGCGATCCACAATCACCCACACCGAATTCTTCTTCGATGGCGACAAAGGCAACCCAGACACAAAGTCCATAGGGATTATTTCCCACTTCCATTCAGGGATCCTCAACGGTTGCAACAACCGTGAAGGAAACTGCTGCTCAGCCTTAACTCGCTGACAAACCATACACTTACTCACATACTCTGCAACATCTTTCTTCAAACCCACCCAATAGTACTCATCCTTTAAATCACGATACATCTTTGTACTACCATGGTGCATAGCAAAAGGACTACTATGAGCTTCAGACAGAATAGTACGCCTCAACTCCGCATCATTTGGCACTACTATCCGCCTTCCAAAACATAAAACTCTGTCATATTTAAAACAGAAAACCGATGGTCTATCCTCAGCAATATCCTGAACTTGTGGCACCAAAGAATCATCCAACAACTACTTATCTTTTATCAACAGAACCAAAGATGGTTTCACTTGCAATTCAACCACAAGACCTCCATCTTGCGAAATGCTCAAGCTAGCAAACATAGCCCTTAGTTCGATCGTCAGATCGTAATCCTTAAGCAACTCCACCCAACGTCGTTGCCTAAGATTGAATTCCTTCTGAGACATCATATACTTCAAACTTTTATGATCCGTGTACACAGTACACTTCTCACCATACAGATAATGTCTCCAAATCTTCAAAGCAAAAACCACAACAGCTAACTCAATATCATGCGTAGGATAATTGCGTTCATGCACCTTCAACTGACGTGATGCATAAGCCACCACCTTACCCTCTTGCATTAGCACACACCCCAAACCAACATAGGATGCGTCACTATACACCACGAACTCTTTTCCCAATTCAGACTGAACCAAGATAGGAGCTCGTGTCAGAGCTGCCTTAAGCTTCTCAAAAGCTTGTTGTCTCGCTTCCGTCCACTCATATTTAACATCCTTTTGCAACAACTTTGTCAAAGGGGCATCAATCTTTGAGGATCCATCCACAAACCTCTGGTAATATCCTGCCAACCCAAGGAAACTACGGACTTCATGAACAGACTTAGGGGGTTTCCAATTCATCACCGCCTCAACCTTTTGAGGATCAACACGAATCCCCTCAGCAGAAACCACATGACCAAGGAAAACAACTTCCTTAAGCCAGAATTCACATTTGCTCAGCTTAGCATAATGCAGATTTTCCAACAGCGTCTGCAACACAATCCTCAAATGCTCCTCATGCTCTTCCTCAGTACGAGAGTACACAAGGATATCGTCAATGAACACTACAACAAACTTGTCCAAGTATTCATGGACCACTCTATTCATCATGTCCATAAAAGCTGCAGGAGCATTCGTCAAGCCAAACAACATTATAAGGAACTCATAATGCCCATACCTCGTTCTAAAGGCTGTTATTGGCACATCCACATCTTTCACCTTAAGTTGGCAGTACCCTGACCTTAAGTCAATCTTGGAGAACACATCTGCTCCCCGAAATTGATCAAAAAGATCATCAATCCTCGGTAAAGGATATCGATTCTTGATAGTCAACTTGTTCAGCTAACGATAATCAATGCACATTCTCATAGTGCCATCCTTCTTCTTCATGAACAAAACAGGTGCACCCCATGGTGACACAATAGGCCGAATAAAACCACGGTCAAGCAACTCTTGAAGCTGCGTCTTCAACTCCTTCAACTCCTTAGGTGCCATGCGATAGGGAGCAATAGACGCTGGAGTTGTGTTTTCATACAGCTCAATTCCAAACTCCACCTCTCGACTAGGCGGCAATCCAGGTAACTCCTCTGGAAACACTCTAGGAAACTCTCGTACGGTTCTGATATCCTGAACACACAATTCCTTTGAACTAGGATTCATCACAAAGGCTAGGTAAGCCTCGCAACCTTGCCTCAGCATTCGGCTTGCTTCCAACGTCGACACCACATTGGAAAGAAAATTCACAGTCTCACCAACCACCACCACTTCGTAATCATCCGCAAGTTTCAGCGAAACTCACTTACTTTCAAACTCTACTACAACTCGATGCTCAACAAGCCAATCCATACCAAGGATTACATCAAAACCATAGAATGGCAACTCCATGAGATCAACAAGAAAAACATGGTTTTGCACTTTCAAGGGACATCTTCTATACAACTTTCCTGTTACAACTGTCTCACCAAAGGAATTAGTCACACGCATACCAACATCCAAAGACTCAACAGGTAAACCAAGCATTTGAGCATGTTCACACAATATGTATGAGTGTGTAGATCTATAATCAATCAAAGCCAACAAGGATAAAGACTGAAGAGCAAAAGTACCTGCGATCACATTGGTGTCGTTGCGCTCCTCGTGCTGAGCATACACCCTCACCGGTCCTCCTCCCTCAGGTCGAACAGCTACCACGTGAGCAATACCTCGTTGTCCCTCCTCCCTCCTCTGGAAATTCCCTCGACCATGCCCACGACCTCTCTAAGGTGCAACTACCCCAGGAGCACGTCCTTGACCACCACCGGCCAACAAAGGACACTCCCTCCTCGTGTGGTCTGCCGAACCACAATTCCAACACGAGTTACCTATCGCTGCAACAGAAGCTTGAACCTCCCTTGCTGCTCGAGGACAATCTTGCCTCAAATGGCCACGAGATCCACACGTCCATCACGTGTTCTGATCAGCCCTCATCCTATCTCCCTAAACAGGCATACCATGTCCCCCATTACCATGCCTAGCAGTAGACTAATACCTCCTATCTCGTCCTCTCTTGTTCCGTCCACCACCAAAACTATGATCAGCGGCTCTTTCTCCCAAGCTAGAACTAACACCTCTGGAAGACAGACCCAAATTCTGCTCGATGTCATTCGCTCGACACACAAGCACATCAAAATCTGTATAATCAGCCGCAAGCATAAAAGTCTTCACATCCACTACCAAACCATAATGGAAACGTTCACACCTCTCCCGCTCATCAGGGATTAGCTCAGGCGCATACTGACTAAGGCAGACAAACTGGATCTCATACTCAGCTACCGTCATACTGCCTTGCACAAGAGACATAAATTCTCTTTTCTTCTCATCTAGATATCGCACAACCTGATACTTCCGCTTGAACGCATTCAAGAGAAACGTCCAAGTTAAATCATTGTCCTTCATTCCAGAGATAGTGGTCGTCCACCACGTATAAGCATCACCATGCAGCAGTGACACCACACAACCCAACTTCTGCACATTATTGCAATTCATTTTCCCCAAAATCCTCTTGGTACTCTCCAACCAAGACTCAGATCCCTCGAGAGACAAACCGCTGAACTCAGTCCCTCCCAGACTGCGAAGACGCTCCAAAGGCAATCTCACATTAGCATCATCCTTATGCACAACTCCATGAGCTCTAGCTATTGCTGCCTAAAAGGCTCCAGCAATAGCCTGAATCAACACAGTCATGTCAGGAGCAGCTTGCCCCTGCACACCTTCAGTTCCAGCGACCCCAACATCAGCACTAGCATTACCAGCTCCAGCACCCTCACCACCGGGTGGTCCACTGTAACCCCCTTAACCTGGCCTAGACGGTTGACCCGAATTAAGAAAGTCACACGGGGAAAACCAAAGTCAACCCGAAAGTCAACCTTGATTAACGACCCTTTTTTTTAATCTTGTCTAAATGCACATTAATCCTAATTGTGATCACACAAACATCATACTCAAAGATCACAAACATCAGAGATCAAACAGGGACCCCAATTGAACAAATTACAACTTTAGGGACCAAATTGTAATTTCTGATAATTAAAAGGACTTAACCCAAAATAAAGTCACCAACTTGAAATTAATCAGGTTTCATGCTTCTCTGTGAAATTTCAGCTCAAAAGGACTTCCCAAGCTCATACAATTGAACAAACAAGTTTCAGGACCAAAACGCAAACAATTCAAAACATATAACTGCCCATGTCAGCCCCCAACGGTCGACCGTTCCGAAACAGGTAGACCCTGTTTCGAAACACGGGCCGTTCCGCAACGGGTTCCGAAAGATAGGCTTGGCAGAGGCCAAACCGTTTCGAAACGGTGCATACCGTTTCGGACGCCTGGGTTCATGCAAGGCACCCGTTCCGAAACAGTGCACACTGTTCCGAAACGCCTGCACAGATTGCAGCAAAAAGGCATTCCAAAACATGCAATAGATCATTCAAACATGCTCCAAATGCTTCCAAACTTTACCAGCATGCAATTCAACATATATATGACTTATAGGCATCATCAAATCATCAGAACCACATCATAAGCAAAAAGCCCCAATTCTATAGGCATGCTTCCTACACAAGCTAGCTACTCAAACACAAAACTTCCAAAACAAGCATGTAATGATCCAATGCAAAAACCAGCATTCATATCATCATTCAACATACTTAGGGAGTTCCAAACACCTCCCAAACATACACATTGGTCCCCCATTGCCAAATCACCCAAAAGCTAAAATGTTTAACAAAAACCTTCCATACATTGAGCTTTACTTGTACTTGAATTCTTGCCTTTCTTGCTGCCCCTCAAGGTTCTCTAATGCTCTGCATTATTGAATTAAGAAAACGAAGAGAGCGTAAGCAAAAGCTTAGTGAGGTATGCTCTTTAAAAACCATTCAATAATGCAATTAAAACCATTTATAAACATGCTTAAAATCAACCTTTGCACATGCTCAAAAGCATACTTAAAACAAGCAATCTCATGCTTCAACATAAACATTAAAACAAGCATCTCATGCTTCTTACATACATAACATGTCATATTGGCTCAAGTGATAAATTCCATTTCATAAAACAAGTTCATCAACTTCCCAAGGACTTTTAAACACCTTGGCCCCAAGGACTTTTAAACACCTTGGCCATGGACTTTTAAACACCATGAATGAGGACCACACAAGGACTTTTAACCACCTTTGTGTCCAAAGCTTGAATCACCCCAAGGACTTTTAAACACCTTGACCCCAAGGACTTTTAAACACCTTGGCCCCATGGACTTTTAAACACCATGGCCCCATGGACTTTTAAACACCATGGAAAGGATCACCTAAGGACTTTTAACCACCTTAGTGTCCGCAACAAGAATAATCCAAGGACTTTTAACCACCTTGATGTTCTTAAGTAACAAGGCTCACTCAAGGACTTTTAACCACCTTAGTGACCTTAATCTTTTCAAAACATCACTTGCCAATATACATCATTTTCATCATTTAATCCACTGTTTTAAAGCATTAAACCAAGCCATTTTCATCATGCATTTCAAAGCATCAAACCACATTATTCCAATGTATAAAAACAAGGTACTCCTACCTAGAGTTACCTTCAACATATGGCTTACATCATCAGCAAAATCCATGCTAAAACATGCTTTCAAAACAGTAATTAAAACATGCAAATCACCATTTTGCATCACATCAAAATCATGGCCACCACTAGAGAGAAAATCCGAAAACTTACACTTGAGCTTAGCAAAGTTGTTTAGACTTAAACTAAGCTCCCAAACCCTTCAAACCTTGGTTTTAAAGCTGAAAATCCAATTTCCACAAATGCACTCACCGATTTCCACTTTGCTTCAAGCCAAAGCACCAAATCAAGCTTCCGGATCAACAAATCTTGGATCCAAAGATGCCTCCCCTGTTTCAACACATCAAAGTAGAGGATTAATGCATCATCATGCATTAATTGCTTCAATGAAAGCACCTAAACACGCTGCTCTCATCCAACCTCCATTTTCGGTCACCAAACACAACCGAAAATGCATCCAAACCACTTCTAAACCATGCCCAGCCATAAACCAGCAAAACCACACTTCCATTAACAACATAACACATCTAAAAACAACCTATTGACATCCTTATACCTCCAGCAACAACAGATCACCAAGATCACCTCAAAAACAACCTTGAAACACAAGCTAAACTTAGGAAACTCAACCTATCCGGGATTGCATCAATCAAAACTCATTTCCTTATCAATTTAGAGATCATTTAACATCAAAAACACCTCTTAAATCACAGATTAATCAGATCTAACGAAAATCATCAAAAATCATCAAAATCTTGCATAATAAGCCAAGATCCATTAATCAACTTAAAAACCTTTAATTAAACATCAATTTAGGATTGAAAACTTAGGAATTTCAGTAAAGAACTGATAGTTTAGAGGAGAAGGACGTTCTTACCTCCAAACTTGAGTTTCTCCTCTTTTTGCAATCAAAATCCTTGTTAAAACACTTAGTAATTGAAGAGGTTTTGAAGATACAATGATTAGGAATCAAATGAGAGTTGAAAGGAGGGATTTAGGTGAAGAAATCAGATCCAATTCTCTGGAAAAGTAGTGTTTGGGTTGAGAGAAAATGGGAGAAAGAAAATTGGAAAGTTAGTTAAGAAAATAGCCAAAATGGCTTCCCTCCAATTTTAATAACCTTTAAAATCAGATTTTAGACTTAAAATATCTTAGAAAAATCTGGAGAAACTCCCTTTGGGTAAATAGCTCCTTAAAGATTCAAAGTTTCAACCCTTTATAAAACAGCCACCATACTTGCGAAAATTACATTTTGGTCACTAGCCAAAATGTCACACTTCCAAAACTCATTTTCCAAAATTGATTTCACAGTTCACTTAATTATATTAAAAGATGATTTTAGAACATTTTTCCATATTTTTAATGCAACCCGAACTAGGCTTTCCTAATTTCACCTCATTAGATTCGAACAGCACTTTGACCAACCGGTCAACACCCAAAACTCCTAAGCCCAAAACCGGGGCGTTACATCCACCACCAGGAGGAGGAGGTAAATCCACAACATTCTCAGCATTCTCTTCATTTTCATTCTGATCCATAGCTCTTGTATTCATTCTCATCTCTCTACGTGGCCCCATTTACAAGAAAACAATGCACTAACACAAATGCAATAAACATAATTAGGCTCAATAAGGTAAGTAATCCAAGTACTCAAGCTCTTTTTCGAAAACAAGTTCCTTTCATTATTTTTGACTTGGCAATGAGATCCCCTAATACACTCCAACATATCATAAAATCACAATTGAAACCACGCATCACGATGCACACAACATTCTTTTACTCAAAAGGCACATCATGCAATTACACATACAACATCCACATCACTAATCCCAATTACACGAAAACCTTGCTCTGATACCAACAAATGTAACCCCCTTAGCCCGGCCTAGAAGGTTGACCCGAACTACGAAGATTACACGGGGAAAACCAAAGTCAACCCGAAAGTTAACCTTGATTCACAACCCTTTTTTCTTTTTAATTTTGTCTAGATGCACATTAACCCTAAGTGAGTTCCCGTAAAACTTATTTGAGAAAGGCACAACGATCAAATAACAAACAGGGACTCAATTGCACATAATATAAGCTTAGGGACCAAAATGTAATTTCTATAAATTAGAGGGTTTTTATTGATTTTAATGTTACCAATATGAAATTAGTCATATTACATACTTCTCCGTCAAATTTCATCTTAAAAGAACATCTCCAACTCAAGCAATTTCAACTTCAACATTCGGGACTAAAATGTAAAGCTTGCAAACTTCAGCACCATTCAAATCAGTGCCCAACGGTCACCTGTTTCGGAACTTCCACCTTCTGTATCGAAACGAGGATCGTAACGATGTTGACCATTCCGATACGTGGGTTGGATTCGAGACTGGTTCCGAAACGAGGCCTTTCAGTAGCCAAATCGTTTCTAAACATCCCTTAGCGTTTCGAAACACGAAGGCAATTTCAGGCCCCCGTTTCGAAACACTAGTGGGTGTTTCGATACGGTTTGCCCAGATTCAGCAGCAAAATCTGGTTTTTCATGCATAAACCCAATCAAACACAACCTAATGACTCTCTATTCATTCCAGCAAGTCATTATACATAAATGGTACACATTTAGATCACCCTAACACATTCATATCATCAAACAAGAAATCTCACAAGTCTAGAGGCATGCTTCCTATTATCAAAACCCAATAGACAAACAAATTTCAAAACAAGCATTTAAAGGCAATTTACAATTCAAACCAGCAAAGGCAAACATGCCACAACCTTAGAGAGTTCAACACATCTCCCAAAATGAATCTTAGGTTCCCATTGCCAATTTTATCAAAACTAATAGTGTTTGAAAACTTCACCATACGTGAGGGTAAGCACTTCAATTATCTGCATTATTGGTAAAAGAGAGCGTAAGCACAAATGCTTAGTGAGGCATGCTCTAAATAAAACCAATACAATAATGCCTTTATAGAAAACAATTTTAACAAAGCTTTTAAACCACATGCTCATCTCTTTCTCATGCTACCTTGCATCCTTTTCAAGCATCTCATGCTTGTTACATTCAAATACGTTATATTGGCTTTCAAGTGATAGTTCATAACCATTTCAACACAAGACACAATCGGATACGCGCATTACAAGCATTGTCCCACACGCTTCATACACACTACTGGACTACACAAGGTTGACACTCAAGAGCAATCCCTCCATTGATGTGACACCCGTGGTGGAGTATAACGGTACAATATCAACCCCTCTACACCACTCATCGGTAGTTGTATAATTCCACTAACGAGAGTAAGGGACACATAATACAAGATCCACACACGGAATTTACAACCACCGTTGTGGTCTTACCTCAATCGTTAGAGTACTTGGATGGAGTTTACGGTCAATCACAACCCCTCAACATCTATGGCGACTTTACTTACGGTGCACCCAATCCTATAGCCGGCTAACTATATCTGATTCAAGTACTTTAAAACCATTTCATCACTTGCCAATATACATCAAATACCATCATCAATTCACTATTTTAAAGCATTAATCAAAGCCACTTATCATCATGCACCTCCATGCATCACAACTATATTAATAACATGTCAAACCAAGGATCTCTTACCTTGAGCATCCTTCAATACATGACTTTCAAAACTAGCATTAATCATGCTAAAACAAGCTTTCAAAACAGTAATTAAACATGCATTTCATAATGCATCAAACCATAGCTTAGCACAACCAAGGGAGTTTTTCCGAAAACTTACTCTTGAGCTTAGCTACGTTGTTTAGACTTAAACTAAGCTCCCAAATCCTCCAAACAATCGTTTCAAAGCTGGAAAACTAACTCCACTCACCAATTTCGTTTCGCTAGCTTGCCGAAACGCCAATTAAGCTTTCGGATCAACTCCAAAAGTGTCTGAAGATGTCTCCCTGTTTTAGACACATCAAATCAGAGGATTAATGCATCATCATGCATTGAAATCTTCAGCCAACACTCCTAAACTAGTTGCTCTACACAAAACCAACATTTCGGATACCAAACACAACCGAAAACACCTCCAAACTCTTCAAAAACATAACTCAACCAAGATCCATCACTTCTAACCATTTCTAAACATCAATTAACATCCAAAATAAACCTAAACTCGTCCTTATACCTCCAGCTATAACAGAACACCAAGAACACCCCAAACACCACCATTTTCATAACCAAAAACTTAAGAAATACAACCTACTCGGGATTAGATTGATAAAACTTCATTTCTAACATCATTAGACATCCAAAATACATTAAATATCTATCTCAAAATAGAGATCAATCAATTACAACGAAAATCTTCAAGATCTCTTCCAAATCTTGAGTTTTAAGCCAAAATCAAGTTTCTAACACTAAAACCATTTATAAAACTTCAATAAAGGATTGACAACTTGGGAATTTCAGTAAAAAACTGAGTATTTAGAGGAGAAGAACATTTTTACCTCTAAATGATGATTTCTCCTTGATTTGGGCCAAATTCCATAAAAATTCAATGTGGAAATCAAAAGGTTTTGATTCAAGATTGATTAGAAACCAATAGATGATAGAAATCTCATCAATTGAAGTGAAGATCAATGTGAATTTTTCTGGAGAAAATGTGTTTGGATGATGGGATTTTGAGAGAAAAAGGAATGAGAGAAAATTGGGAAAAGGTAGTTATGAAAATCCAAAAAGTAGTTTTCCTTTTCTTTTATTTAATTAAAACATTAATTAAATCACCCAAATTAAGGAAAAATCTGGAGAAAAAATTTTGGGTAAATTAGCTCCTTAAAGATTCAAAGTTTCAATCCTTTACTAAACAGTCATTACTAAACTTTGCAAAAATCGCATTTTGGTCACGACACCGAAATGTAGTATTTCCAAACCTAATTTTGTAAAATTGATTTCACCACTCTCTTATATATATTAAATTAAGATTTTTAGATATTTTTCTATATTTTTAAAACATCCCAAACTAGGCTTTCCCTAAAGCTCCTTTTATATTCTAACCGCCTCTCAGACTGGTCCGGTTCAGACCCTAAACTTCTAAGCCCAAAATTGGGATGTTACAAGAACCCTTTCTTAGATTCTTCCATACTGAACCTTTTCAGCACTTTGTGTATGTATGTACTATGACTCAGACCTAGGAGTCGTCTTGGTCTATCCCTATAGATCTTAACTCCTAAGATATACGCTGCCTCACACAAATCTTTCATAGAAAAACAACTACCTTACCAAGTCTTAACAGACTATAGAGTGGGTATATGATTTCCTATGATGAGTATGTCATCTACATACAAGATTAGGAAAGAAAAATGCTCCCACTAGCCCTTTTGTAAACAGAAGGCTCATCTCCATTTCTTATAAATTTAAACTCCTGGATTGCATCGTTGAAATGAAGATTCCAGCTTCAAGAAGCCTGCTTCAGTCCATAAATGGATCTTTGTAGCTTACAAACCTTTCTAGAATTTTGTGGAGCAACAAAACCTTCTGGTTGTGTCATATACACACCCTCTTCAAGTTTTCCATTAAGGAAAGCAGTTTTGACGTCCATTTTCCATATTTCATAATCATGGAATGCAGCTATTGCAAGCAAGATCCGGATGGATTTAAACATAGCTACAGATGAGAAGGTTTCATCATAGTCTATACCATGAACTTGTCGAAAACCTTTAGCGACTAATTGCCCCTTATATGTTTGTATATTACCATCCATGTCGGTTTTCTTCTTGAAAACCCATTTACACCCTATTGGTTTTACCCCTTTAGGTGGTTCAACCAAAGTCCATAGTTGGTTTTCAGACATGGAATCCATATTAGATCTCATGGCTTCAAGCCATTTCTTAGAGTCTGGGCTCGCCATCGCCTCTTGATAAGTTATGGGTTCATCTTGATCCAACAGAAGAACGTCTCCATGTGTAGTAACGAGAAATTCATATCTCTCAAGTACATGGCGTTCTCTTGTGGATCTGCATAGTGGTCGTGTTTCTAAATTTGTTGATTGTTCCTCAACAACTTGTGGAACATGCTCAACCTCTGGATCATTAATCTGTTGATCTTGAAATTCTCCAAGTTCAATATTTATACTCTTCCCTTTCTTTGAGAGGAATTCTCTTTCGAGAAAAACTCTCGTTCGAGCAACAAACACTTTGTTCTCGTTAGGGTTAATGAAATAATATCCCTTGGTTTCCTTAGGATATCCAACAAATATACATTTATGAGATTTAGGTTCAAGCTTTGTAGACATTTGTTGTTTAACATAAGCCTCACAACCCAAATCTTCATAAAAGACACACTAGGACGCTTCCCAGTCCATATCTCATATGGTGTTTTTTAAGCGATTTGGTTGGAAAACGATTTAGTGTGAAAGCAGTTGTTTCAAGTGCATGTCCCCAAAAAGAAGTCGGAATATCACTATGACTCATCATGGATCGAACCATGTCTATCAATGATCGATTCCTTCTCTCGGAAACTCCATTCCACTATGGTGTACCAAGTGGGGTAAGTTGTAAGACAATCCCACATTCTTTTAGGAGTTCATCAAACTCTATGCTTAAGTATTCTCCACCTCAATCTGATCGAAGTTCCTTAATACTCTTGCCTGTTTAATTATGTACTTCATTTTTGAACTCCTTGAACTTGTCAAGTTCTTCAGATTTATGGCACATAAGGTAGACATACCCGTACCGACTAAAATCATCAGTGAGTGTAATGAAGTACTGGAATCCTCTTCTAGGTCGCGTATTTATTGGCCCACATACATTTGTATGTATTAATCCCAATAAATCACTTACTCTTTCACCTTTATCGTTAAAGGGAGCCTTAGTCAATTTTCCCTATAAGCAAGATTTGCATACATCATATTGTTTGAAAACAAATGAATCTAAAAGTCCATCTTTATGGAGTTTTGATATATGTTTCTCACTTGTATGGCCTAAACGACAGTGCCAAAGGTTGGTTTGATTTGAGTCATTTGTCTTTGATCTTTTCGTATTTATGTTATAAATAGTATTATCTTGATCCAAAATGTAAAGACCGTTAATTAATTGTGCCGAACCATAAAAAACATTATCGAGATAAAAGGAACAACAATTATTCTTAATAATAATCTATAAACTTATCTTGTCCAAACAAGAAATAGAAATAATGTTCTTAGTTAAACTAGGCACAAAGTAACAATTTTCTAAATTTGAATCAAGTCCGCTAGGCAAAGACAAAACATATGTTCCTATAGCTAATGCAGGTGTAGCAACTCTTGCTCCATTTCCTACTCGTAGGTCCACGTCTCCTTTAGCCAGATTCTTTCTCTTTTGTAGTACCTGTACAAAAGTACAAATATGAGAACCACATCCGGTATCTAATACACAAGAAGTAGTTGTTGACAAATTAACTTCTATGGCATAAATACCTGAAGTAGACGCTCCGTTTGCTTTTGCCTTTTTGACTTCTTCAAGATAAGCAGGGCAGTTTCTCTTCCAATGTCAGGTCTTGCTGCAATGGAAACATTTTCCTTCCTTGCTAACTCCCCCTTTGGGCTTCGATGCATCCTTTCCATTGTGCTTGGCCTTGCCATTACCCTTAGGCTTTGCTAAAGTCTTTCCCTTCCTTTTGTCCTTGCGAACCATTTGAATGTGCTTAGGTCCAGCCTTTTCAGGTTGTTTACAGCAGTTCGTAACATGTCAAGTAACTGTGGTAAAGTCTCATTAATTTCATTCATGTTGAAATTGAGGACAAATTGGTTGAAACTTTCAGGCAACGATTGCAAGATGACATCAGTGACCAATTCATCTTTGAGTGGAAATCCCAGCTTCTCCAACGCTTGGATATAGCCCATCATTTTAATGACATGAGCTCCTACGAGGGATCTCTCACTCATTTTGCATTGAAATACTGCTTTAGAGGTCTCATACCTCTCTTGACGCGCTTGCCTCTCATATATTTCCTTGAGGTGTTGAATCATCTCATAAGCTACCATGTCCTTATGTTGCTTCTGAAGCTCAGGGGTCATGGTGGCTCGCATAAGACATCCGGCATCTAACTTGTCTTTGTCAGATCTAGGAGCATTAGCAGCCAGTTCATCAGGAACATGTTCTTCAATGACATATTCCTTCTTTTCCTGCTTGAGAACAATTCTCAAATTTCGGAACCAGTCAAGGAAATTCAATCCATTGAATTTATCCTTCTCAAGGATCGATCGCAGTGAAAGTGTGTTGTTTACCATTGAGTCTACAACAATGGAAATACGTAATGTACGTTTATTTACCGAGTTTGAAATTTATAAATAGGTCTTTATTAATAAATTACTCCTACCACTTTATTCAAAATTAAAACCCCTCAAGTTTTAATTTTGGGAAAACATATCGACATTTTTTCTAGTGAGTGAGGATCCATATTTCAACTTCTTCCTAAATTAGCTTTGACTTTTCTTTTAGGAAAAAGGTTATTTAGGTAAGTAACACCTTACTAATTACATCCAATGTAACTCCTCCATTCGGTGAACAACTCTTGTTCTAATCCTATTAAAAATAACCTAGCCAAGTTATCACCAATATTTCAACCTGGCTGTAGAGTGGATCAATGGATTGATTAAAGCCAAGAGGGGTGGTAATTTGGGTTTTTAAAAATTGTTGAAGTAAATAGAATGGCTAAAAATGAAGAACAAGGAATTTTAGAGTGGTTCAAGTTCCAAATGAACTCTACATCCACTACCTTAGCTACCACTAAGGATATCCAACAATCCACTAATTCAAGGCTTAGGAGGTAACCTTTACAATACCGGTCAAATTTTCTACCCAAAATTTGACCAAACCCTCACAAGAGTACAAAGAAGAATTAATGGCAAGAAAGATATCTCTCAATACAAGATTGCCCCTTTAAGTACAAACACTCAACTCAAACTTGATAACAAGATTAGAATAGAACACTACACAATTTAGGGTTTTACAAGAGATTGAAAATAAGCACTTTGAGCTTGGATTTTTGCAGGATGTTTATCTTTTATGCAATAGTTGTTGCTGGTATTCAATTAGCTTCAATATATACCTTCTCTATTAATTCTAGCCATTTGGGTTGTTAGGGTATTGATTATAGCCGTTGGGACCCTCTCTTTTCACCATAAATGCACTTCTGCAGCTTATCGTATTGGTACACGAGGACCCGTATCGATACCTGTCTCAAAACATAAAGAGTCGTTGCACAATAACAAGAGGGCATATCGATACGCGTGTAAGCGTATCGGTATGGGACATGGACCGTTTCGATATGGGGAACAACCGTATCAATGCAATTTTTTCAACTAAGCTCACTGAAAGTTTCCGTATCGATACGACATGGAGCGTATCGGTACGGGACAACCACCACTTTAAATTTCGGATACCTAACAACTGACACCAACGGTTGAAATCATTAAAAGCTTTTGAATTTAAAATTCAATTAAATCTGTATCGATACGGGTGGAACCGTATCAGTACGCCATTCAAACTCCTTCAGTTTTACAGAGAGTGCGTATCGATAGAGATGCAATATGTTTCGATACGGTTAGGGGCGTATCAAAACGCGTTTCTCCAGTGGCCAAACTTGTAAAAAGGTATCGATACAGCTGGAGGCGTATCTATACGCCTGGACGTTTTTCAATACTTTGACCTTGGAACACTTAGAAAATATTTGGAGTTTGCGCTTTTCAAATCAGATTAACGCCTTAATGAATTATAAATCATTCGAGGGACTTAAAAAAATATTTCAAGTTTTCAATTTAATCCATAACATACTTTTTTATATCAAAATCAAACATAGGTTTTACAATCTCCCCCTTTTTGATATAACAAAACCAAAACTTGAAAATTTTTACACTTTGAAAAACTTTGCAAAATAACACTCCCTTAATATTAGCTAGGTAAACTTCAAGTTGAAAATCAAAATTTTAAGTGTGAGCTTGTTCCCTCTCCCCCATTTTGTTAGATCAAAAATAGACACATTGATAAACATAGGCAAAAGGCATAAATAATACCCAAGCAACATAATATAGATAATATTAAGTTCAAAATAAAGATAACATCAACATAATATCCTAAAAAAAAAGAAAATCAAAACATAGGTTTTAGAATCCAAAGTTAATCCTAAAAACATAATCCAAAGTGCATAAATAAATATCCTAAATGAAATAAATGGTATGCAAAGATAAGCTACTATGCATCTCCATCGCCATCTTCATCATCCTCCTCATTTGCATCATCATTCCTCCTAGTTTGACGCCACTCGTCATGAAAAGGGGTAAGAGAGATGTTCATCGAGATATGACCTTCTTCAAGGGAAGTGAGGCGCATCTCCACATTCTTCATTCGATCTTCAAGGCTTGTAAAGTGTGTGTCAATAGCGGTAAACCTTGTATTCATGACATGATCCATGGAGGCAATTCCCGTGCGCAAACCCGTGAATTTCTCGTTCAGAAAAGTCATGAGAGCATCAATGGAAGGTGGAAGAGGAGCTTGAGCGACTTGAGGATTGGCAATTTCTTCCGAACGACATCTCTAGGGAGCTCGGGTAGACGAAGCCAACTACCATTAAAGTAATGAAACTTTCCCCTTGCAAGAGATCTTTCATCGATAGGATCGGTGAGGGGAGTTGGGTAGTCATGTGAACAATCTATCTCCTTTTGTATGAAGAAATAACTCAAAGTCGTACCATATGTGAAGGAAGTGACGAGGGTAGTGTGGCGATGTTGCACGAGATAGACAATCTCTGCAAACATAATTCGAGCAAGATTTGGTCGTTGCCTTTGACGGAAGCATCGAATCCAAAAATCATCAACTTGGCGGATAGTGGAATACTTTCCTCCCGATGTCCTAAACCACCAAGAAACCATCAAATGTAGGATCCGATCTTGAGCATTAAGTGCGGTGATGGAACCACTTAGGACGTGGCCAAGAGCATTCTCATCATCAAGACCTTCATCCTCTAACTTGAAGACATCACAAAGAGATTGAACATTGATGGTGACCTTTTTACCCATTAGATAGAAATTAACACCCGTAACAACACCCAATGTATTTGCGACACACTTGGCATTAGCATAGAAAATCAATACTAAAGTGCGATAGAAAAAGCCAGGGATTTGTAGAAAATCCATAAATTTCCATTCTTGGAGCAAAGGTAAGTAATCAAATTTGAAACGCTCCGAGTTAAGAAAAGGAATGGAAATTACCCTCTCCGGACGGATTTTATAGTTTTGAAATTGTAGGAAATAGGTGAGATCTACGGTGGTCTTAAAGGATTTTTGATAGATAAGAGTGAGGTTCGGGCGAGTACTATCTTCGGCATTAGAACTTTCACCGGCTTCACAAGTACTTGCTCTCTTTTTAGGTGCCATTGACTAGAAAAAAGATCAAAACAATGTATGCATTAACTTTCTCATTCAACCCATTGAAAATCAATAATCAAGATTTTTATTAAAAAAATTTAGAAACAAAACAAATAAATTAAAGGTTTTTTTAAAAAAAGCTTGTTGTTTGAGAAAAACAAAACAAAAACAAAAGAAAATTAAAAAAAACAAAAAGGAACAAAAGAGACTTATACCTTGATATTGATAAAGAGGAATGGGAGAAGAACTTTGCACCAAATTGATGAAAAGCTTGAAAAGCTTTGCTTGATGTTGATAACCCTCAAGAGATTTTGAGTTGTGGTGTGAAAATATGAGGGATTGAGAGGCTTTTTATAGAGAGAAAACGACTAAAGTTTTAAAATTGCAATTTTGGTAAAAGTGAAACTCTTTAAATGCCATTAAGAAACTGTCTGCGCAATAGCGTATCGATACGCTTGAGGGTGTATCAATATGGGGGTAAAATCGTAATTCCCTTTAAAATGCCCGTTGAAGGTCAGTATCGAAACGGATGCAATCCGTATCGAAACAATTTTAGTTTGTATCAAAACAGGTTTAACCATATCGATACCCGTTTTAGGCAAAATACAGTCTGGAAAGCTATTACAGTACACGTATCGATACGCAGAAGGTCGTATCGATACCTTTTACCCAAAAATGCATTTTAGGCTTTAAGAATAACCAAAGGCTCGATTTTAGCACCTCCTAAATGAATGCAATTGATGAATGAGCAGTTCTAAGCATATTCTAACAGAAGCATACTCCCCCTAGCTATAAGCATGGATATTTTCAAGAGCAACTGCACATAAACATGCAATTTCAAAAATTCAAGCAATTTTAACCTAAAAAATAGTCCTAAAGGGTCAAGAAGGCTAGTTAGACCTAACTCTCTCCTAAGGGACCAAAAACGCTCCTTATCCAAAGGCTTTGTAAAAATGTCCGCTAGTTGGTTTAAGGTGTCAACGAACTCTATAGCAACAACTTCCTTAAGGACATGATCTTTAAAGAAATGATGCCTTATCTCTATAAGTTTGGTTCTAGAGTGTTGGATGGGATTTTTAGTTAAGCATACGGCACTAGTGTTTCTTTCATCCAAAGGACTTGAGCACAACAACTCCTTAAGGATATGTACTCGGCTTCGGTGGTATATAGAGCTACACTATTTTGTTTCTTAGATAACCAAGATATGAGCATACTACCTAATAATTGACATGTTCCCGAAGTACTCTTCCTATTGATTTTACACCCCCCGTAATCCGCATCCGAATAAGCATGAAGGTTGAATGTTGAGTCTGTAGGGTACCAAAGACCTATACAAGGAGTATCTCTAAGGTACCTAAAGATTCGCTTTGTAACCCACTTAGCCCGGCCTAGACGCTCGACCCAAACTACGAAGATTACACAGGGAAAACCAACGTCAACCCAAAAGTCAACCTTGATTAACGACCCTTTTTTTTCTTTTTATCTTATCTAGATGCACTTTAATTCACCTATATGATTAGCAAAACGTTTCAGCGGAAGCGACACAACGTACGGAACTCAGTTAGGGGTTCGATTGCATACAAACAACTTTGAGGGACTACAATGTAAATTTCCTGAATCATAAGGACTAAACAAGTTTTAATATTACCAATCTGTAATTAATCATATAACATGCCATCATGTCAAAATTTGTCTCAAACAGGTCATTCAAACTCATTAAATTAAGCAAACAAAACTCAGGGACCAAAACGTAAGAAACTGAAACCTAAAACAGTTCAAACTCAAACTTCAACGGTCAGTTGTTCCGAAACGCAAAGCTTATATCAGAACGGTAGTTTCGAAACTAGGTTGACCATTTCGATACTCGGGTGCGTTCCGAGACTCGTATCAAACACCCCTTTCTAGAACCAAAACTGTTTCGGTATGTTCTTGCCCGTTTCAAAACCTCAGGGCCATTTCATGCCTCTATTCCGAAACAAGCAAGGGCGTTCCGATATGCCTTGCCTTGCAACAACAGATTTTGTTGGTTTTTCACATCTTTTCATATCCGAAAACACTTCAAAACATTCCACAACATACATACATCATATTTATGCACCAAAGATCATCATTGCAAAGCATAAACTAGAATATGAGATCATACATGCAAGCATAGGAACTATAGGCATGCTCCATTGTCTTCCAAAACCGAACAAAGCCAAAATCAACATTTAAACATAAATCAATCCATAAAGGCCATTTACAACTCAAGGATAAACAATCAAACATGCTCAAGGTGAAAAGGAACATCCTCTACCACCCAAGTGTATAAATCCCACCAATTGCCTCTTATTACACCAAAGTAAAGCCACATACTTTGTTAAACTAAAATGCTTGGATTCCCTTGCTTGTGTGCTGCCTAAAATGCCTAATTCTCTGCATTGATGAAACAAATGAGCGTAAGCACAAAGCTTAGTAAGGATCGCTAAATAACATTCATCAATGCATTTTATACAACTTGTAAAACCACCATTTCCAATACATGCCAATACATAAAACATGTCCTTCAAGACATCATTGCACTTTCTAAAACACATGCTCATATGCATCATTTTAAAACAGCAAATAAACCTTTGCTCATACTTTACCAAGCATCTCATGCATTCAAGCATCTCTTACAAGAATCTCATGCTTAACATTAATAATTTTCATTATATTGGCTCACAAGTGATATTCCATTAACCATACAAACAAAAGACACAATCGGATACGCGGATTACAAGCGTTGTCCCACACGCTTCATACACACTAGCGGAGTACACAAGGCTCACACACGAGAGTAACCCTCCATCGTTGTGACACCCGTGGTGGAGTATAACGGTACAATCACAACCCCTCAACACCGCTCATAGGTAGTTGTATAATTCCACTAACGAGAGTACATGACACATGACACAAGATCCACACACGGAATTAACATCCACCGTTGTTATCTTAACCTCAATCGTTAGGGTACTTGGATGGAGTATATGGTACAATCACAACTCCTCAACATCCAATGCAACTTTGTTCACGGTGCACCCAATCCTATAGTCGGCTAACTATATCTGATTTTAATAACCAAAAACCATTTCCATCACTTGCCAATATAATCATTTAACATCAATAGTCCATTGTTTTACAAGCATAAACACAATGTCATTTCCACAAGCATAACATGCTTAACATCATATGCATTATCACATGAAAACCAAGGATCACTTACCTAGGGCATCCTTAACATAATGGCATTAAAATCCAGCATTTACCCATGATTAAACATGCTTAAAAACAGTAAACAAACCACATTAACTCAAGTGCATTTTCATCAAAACATAGAACATTTCCAAGAAAGTCTTTCGAACCACTTACTCTTGAGCTTAACTAAGTGTTTCAAACTTACACTAAGCTCCCAAGACCACGCTCAAAGCGTTACAAAGCTGGAAAATCCATTTCCACTCACCGATAGGCGAAGCCTTGCTCGCCGACACGAAAATCACTCTTCCGGAGCCTCCAACAACACCTTGTTTGCTTCCAGATCAAGATCCCATGTTTTCACATCATCAAAACAGAGATCTAAATGCATTAAAATGCATTTCAACACCAGCAACAATTCACAAACTCGTTGCTCACTCAAACTACACCCATTTACCCAAGTGAAACAACTGAAAATCCAATTGATTGCTTCTTAAACCAAGCCCAGCCAACATACATCACTTCCAAAGCATTATAAACATCAAAACACATCCAACAAACAACCTAACCCAACCTTATACCTCCAGCAATCAATATTCCACCATTTCACCTCAAAAACTCACTTAAATCAACCAAAAAACTCAAGGATCTCAAGGATTTCGGAATCTATGTTACCAAAACCTCATTTCAACTTAATAACCGATTTAAAACTCAATTAAAGTCAATCTAAAATAGAGCTCAACACATCAAGTCCGAAAATTAAGATTTCAACCATATTTTTACAAGATTTTGATCTCCAATCAAAACTATAATGAAAACTCAACCAAAAACATTAATAAGAAGCCACATATCTTGGGAATTTCAATAAAGAACTTTGATTAGAGGTTGAGAACAAGATTTACCTCCAATCCTTGCTTTCTTCAATGGATGACAAGTTTTCCTTGCAAAAATCTTGAAGAAGTAGATAGGTTTTCTTGAAAATTGTTTAGGAAATGTTGAGAGAGTGTTTGGGAGAAAAGAATTATGAAGAAAATGGATGAAAATAGTGTTTGGCTGAAAATGAAGAGAAGTTGGTAGTTACGTAATTAGGAATATCAAGTTAACCACCTATATTAATTAAATCAAAACCATTTAAAGCTATTTAATTAAAAATCATTTTAAACACATGCCATATTGAGGAAATGATAAATTGCCATAAAGCCCCCTATAGATTCTAAGATTTTGGCTTCTTCTTTAAAAATCACATTTTCCACAGTTTTGAAACTTTACAATTTGGTTACTACTCGAAATGTCCCATTTCTGAATCTCTTTTTGTAAAATTGATTTGACCAACCTTTTAAACATATTTTTATAGGAGTTTAGCAATTTTTATCACATTTTTATCCTATCCTGTTCCTTGATTTCCTTAAATAACCTTACATGATTCGAACCGTTCTCGACCGGTCCGGTCCGATGTCTAAAAAATCTAGACCTAAAACCAGGGCGTTGCACACTTAACATCTATAAGGTTAGACTCTCTAGGACTAGCTTGAAACCTAGCACACAAGCAAACACTAAACAAAATATTTGATCTACTTCGTGTAAGGTAAAGCAAAGATCAAATCATAGAGCGATAAAGCTTAGAGTCAACACACTTACCTCTTTCATCTCTGTGAAGCTTTGTAGATGAGCTCATTGGTGTGACTTGAGGCTTTGCATTCTCCAAGCCAAACTTCTTGAGCATATCCTTGATGTACTTTGCTTGATTGATGAATGTGACATCCTTCCTTTGCTTGATTTAGAGTCCCAAAAAGAATGAGAGCTCCCCCATCATGCTCATCTCGAATTCACCTTGCATTAACTTAGAAAACTCTTTGCAATGACACTCATTAGTAGATCCAAAAATAATATCATCAACATATATTTGTAATACTAAGAAGTCATTTTTATACCATTTTAAGAAAAGATTAATGTCCACCTTACCTTTTTCAATAAAAAAGTTTGAAAGTCTTTCATACCAAGCTCTAGGAGCTTGTTTTAAATCATAAATTGCCTAGTTAGTTTGAAAACATGATTTGAAAATTTTGAATCTTCAAAACCCGATGGTTTTTCCACATACACTTCCTCATTTATAAAACCATTTAAAAATGCGCTTTTAACAACCATTTGAAAAAGCTTGAAATCATGATAACATGTATATGCATGCAACGTCCTAATAGCCTCCATTCTAGCTACGGGTGCATATGTTTCATCAAAATCTATTCCCTCTTCTTGAGTGTAACCTTGAGCAACTAATCTAGTTTTATTTCTCACAATGTTACCACTCTCATCTAGTTTGTTCCTAAATACCCATTTATTTCCTATAGTAGATTGATTACTAGATATTTCAACTAATGTCCAAACATTACTTCTCTCAAATTGATTTAACTCTTCTTGCATAGCCATAATCCAAAAGTCATCTTTTAATGCTTCTTTAATGTTCTCAGGCTCTATGCATGAGATAAAAGCAACATGATTCATGAGTTTAAGAGAAGATCTAGTAGTTACCCCCTCGGATGGATCACCCAATATTTCACCACCTTTGACATAGTTGTACTTCCTTGGGTAGCTCACTTCCTTTTCCTCAAGAGCCAAGTCTTTCAAGGCATCAAGAGGTGGATCTTGTGTATCCTCTTCTTTCGTTGGAATCTCATCCTCCTTTGAAGTTTGTCCTCCATCAAAGGCATCAAGGATTCCTACATCATCATCATCACAAGAATCCTTCATTGGAAGGAGGTTATCATCGAATACAACTTAAATAGACTCTTCTACTACTAAAGTTCTCTTACTCAATACATGATAGGCTTTGGAGTTTAAGGAATAACATAGAAAATAGCTTCATCACTTTTAGCATCAAATTTATCTAAGTTATCTTTTCCACTGTTTAAAACAAAACACTTGCAACCAAATGGATAAAATAGCTAATGTTAGGCTTTTTAGATTTTAAAATCTCATATGGTGTTTTCTTTAAAAGTGGCTTAATCATTACTCGGTTTACAATGTAGCAAGCGGTGTTTGTGGCTTCCGCCAAAAAATATTTAGGTAAATTGTCTTGACAAAGCATGGTTCTAGCCATTTCTTGTAAAGTCCTATTTTCCTCTCAACTACCCCATTTTGTTGAGAAGTTCGAGGAGCCGAAAAATTGTGGCTAATACCATTTCCATTTAAAAACTCTTCAAAACCTAGATTTTGAAATTTGGTTCCATGATAACTTCTAATATGAGAAATTTTATGTTCAGGATCATTTTTAGTTAAATTTGAAAATGTGATAAATTTTTCTAAAGCCTCATCTTTAGTACTTACGAATAGAACCCAAGTAAATCTATAATAGTCATCAACAAGTACAAATGCATACGATTTACCACCCAAGCTCATAGTTCTAATAGGCCCAAATAAATCCACGTGAATAAGTTGTAAACACCTACTTGTAGAAACATCATTAATGGATTTAAAGGATGATTTATGTTGTTTACCCTTAGAGCATGCATCACAAATTTTGTCATTTGAGAACTTAATTTTGGGCAAACCTCTAACCAAATTTAGGGAAACTAATTTTTCTAAAACACTAATGCTAGCATTTTCTAGTTTCCTATGCCATAGCCATGCATCATTTTCATTTTGTGCAACAAAACATGCATGGGATGTATGAATGTCATCTAAATGCACCATATATATATTACCTATGCGATGACCAATGAGCATTATATTTTTTGAGTTAATGTCAACAATTTTGCACCCATTTTTATTAAATAAGACATTAAACCCTTTGTCACATAATTGACTAATGCTCAATAAATTATGTTTTAGACCATCGACATATAAAACATTTTCAATCACAATAGTAGAGTGATTACCTATGGATCAAATACCATTAATGTGGCCTTTGGAGTTATCACAAAATGTCACTACTCCTCCACTTTTTGGCTTTAAGTCCATGAATCGACTCTTGTCTCCGGTCATGTGCCTCGAGCATCCACTATCAAGGTACCATGAATTTTGACTTTGTGCTTTGGCCATGTAGCAATGCTCCCCTACAAACAAATATATTAAGCTTTGGATTTTGGTTCCCAAATCATTTTGGGTCCATGAGTGTTAGCTCCCAAAAGCTTGGTTCCCTTAGGAATACAAGGTGACATAGCATCAATATTATTAGACTTGACGAGTTCTCTAGGAACCCATACACTTCTAATTTTCTTAGTTCTATTATGTCTATGGAAGCCATTTTGTTTGTAGTTATATGTCTTTCTCCTAGGTTGGTTTGTTTTACATGATTCACCTTTTTCATGTTTCACATTACCAACATTTTTGAAAGACTCCTTGAGCTTGTTAAGCTCATCTAACACCTTTTGGTGTTCACTATTTTATTGAGAAATAAGATTATTTAAGCCTACGTTTTCATCATCTTGTAAACCTAAGATCTTTTTCTCAAATTTTAAGTTAGCTTGAGAATGTGAGTTAGTTTTAGCATTTAATTCCGAAATGATCTTTTATTTCTAATGACTGACTGTTTATACTTCTCAACTAACTCATCATATACCTCTTGTAACTCATCATAAGCATCATGCAATTCATCAAATGTAAAGTCAAAAGATGATGAGTTATAGGTTACCATAGAGGAATGGTCCTCAAGAGCCATGAGGCAAAGGTTGGCCACTTCGTGTTCCTCATCCTCGGATGACTCCTCGTCACTCCAATTAGCAAGCTTGGCTTTATGCTTCTTCTTCTTCTCAAAGCCCTTCTTCTTGAGTTGAGAGCACTCCGAACGAATGTGACTCGGTTTTTTGCACTCAAAGCAAATGATTTGATCTCTCTCTTTTTCTTTGTTTTTGGTTTTGAAGTCCATTTTTTGTTGAATCTTCCTTCCTCGGTTGGACCTCATAAACCGTGAGAAACTTTTGGCTATCATAGCCAATTCTTCTAGGTCTTCCTCCTCACTAGAAGTTCTCTCCTCATGTAGTGAAGCTTTGAGAGCCACTTCTATCTTCTTGTTCTTATCTACCTCTAGCTTCTCCACTCTACTCTCTTCCTTCTTCCTTTTATCTCTCCTTCCTTGCTTCATTATCTTGTGAGTTAGGAGAGAACCCACTAGCTCATCAAGCTTGAGTGTCTTCAAATTTATGGCCTCAATGATGTCGGTTCTCTTCCAATCCCAAGACTCGGGAAGTGAGTAGAGTAGCTTCCGGACTAGTTTGTCTAATGAGATTATATCTATAAAAACCCTTAAGCCCGTTGACGATTGTTGAGAAACGATCGAACATCTTTGACACGGTTTCATCGGGCTCTATTTTGAAATTCTCATAGCTAAGATTGAGAATTTCAATCTTTGTCTCCTTCACATCACTTGTTCTTTCATAAGTAGTCTCTAGTGTATCCCACACTTCCTTTGCACTTTCAATGGAGGAAACTTTGGAGTAGATGTCAGGACCGAAAGAGCAAAACATCATGTGAAGAGCTTTATCATTGATTTGAATCTTCTTTCTCTCTTCTTCACTCATCTCATGTTTCTTCTTTAACACCAATCTTCCTCCGTCGTCTACCACTAAGGATTTCCAACAATCCATGAATTGTTCTTCCCCTTTTCAAGGCTTAGGAGGCAAGCTTTACAATATCGGTAAAATTTTCTACCCAAAATTTGACCAAACCCTCATAAGAGTACAAAGAAGAATTAGAGGCAAGAAAGATATCTCTCAATACATGATTGTCCCTTTAAGTACAAACACTCAACCCAAATTTGATAATAAGATCAAAATTGAACACTATACAATTTGGGGTTGTACAAGAGATTGAAAATAAGCACTTTGAGCTTGGATTTCTACTATGATGTTTATCTTTTATGAAATAGTTGTTGCTGGTCTTTAATTAGCTTCAATTTATACCTTCTCTATTAATTCTAGCCGTTTGAGTGGTTAGGGTATTGATTATAGCTGTTGGGACCCTCTCTTTCCACCATAAACGCACTTCTGCAGCTTACCGTATCGGTACACGAGGACATGTATCAATACATGTCTCAAAATAGAAAGAGTCGTTGCACAATAACAAGTGGGCGCATCGATATGTGTGTAACCGTATCGGTACGGGACAAGGATCGTTTCGATACGGGGAACAATCGTATCGATGTAATTTTGTCAACTGAGCTCACAGGAAGTTTTCGTATCGATACAACAAGGAGCGTATCGGTACAAGACAACCACCACTTTAAATTTTGATTACCTAATAACTGACACCAACGATCGAAATCATTAAAAGCTTTCCAATTTAAAATTCCATTAAATCTGTATCGATATGGGTGGAACCATATCGGTACGCCATTCAAACTCCTACAGTTTTACAGAGAGAGTGTATCGATACAGATGCAATATGTTTCGATACGTTGTTTCGATACGATTAGGGGCGTATCGAAACGCCTTTCCCTAGTGGCCATACTTGTAAAAAAAGGTATCGATACGGCTGGAGGCGTATCGATACGCCTAGACGTTTTTCAATACTTTTGCCTTGGAACACTTAGAAAATATTTGGAGTTTGAGTTTTTCAAATCAGATTAAATCCTTGATGATTTATAAATCATTTGAGGGACTTAAAAAACACTATTTCAAGTTTTCAATTTAATCCTTAACATACTTTGTTATATCAAAATCAAACATAAGTTTTACACTGGGAATATCACTTACTTATTCTTCGTGTTTAAGCAAGATAGACTCATGTGATTTTGCTTTGGCAAAACTCACATGATATCGATCGAAGCCTTAACGAGGGTAAATATTGCACGGTTAAATTATCTCATCATTGTTCATTTTAATATAAGGCCCTTATTGATCTTATCAAAGTGTATAACAATAAAATTTACAGACACAACATTCATGGCATCACATACTTGATAGATATTGTAACCCCCTTAGCCCGGCCAAGACGCTTGACCCGAATTACGAAGATTACACTAGGAAAACCAAAGTTAACTCGAAAGTCAACCTTGATTAACGACCTTTTTTCATTTAATCTTTTCTAATAGCAATATTAGACCTATGTGATCACTCAAGATCATAGGAAGGAAAGGCACAGCGATCAGAATTCATTTATGGGTTTAATTATAAGAATTAGACTTTTAAGGACCAAAACGTAAATTTTGCAAAATACGAGACCTTGCAGATTTTAAGTTTACCAATATTCAATTAGTCATATTTCATTCATATCGGTCAAATATCAACGTAATTATACATTCCAAACTCAACCAATTGCATCCATAAAACATAAAGGACTAAAATGTAAGAAACAAGAACTTGAAACAGTTCAAAGTGCTGACTAGTGGTCGGGTGTTTCAAAACACTGACCCTTGTATCGAAAAGACCGTATCGAAATGGAGTTGAACGTTTCGGTTCTCGGGTGCGTTCCGAGACCCGTATCGAAACATGGCTTTCCAGTAGCCAAAGTGTTTCGAAACACTTTTACCTGTTCCGAAACACAATGGCCATTTCAGGCTCCTGTTCCTAAACAGTTAAGGGTGTTTCGATACACCTTTCCCTGCAACTATATATTTTTCTGGTTTTTCACTTCTTTTCACATTCAAAAACATCCAAACATGTCCAACACAAACCACAACATACTAGCAACATGTTAAAGCATCAAGATCATCACGATCAAGCATAAACTAAAGCATGACATCAAACATGCAATCATTGAATCTATATGCATGCTCCCTAATCATAAAAACCATATGGAAGCCATAAACCACAAGACCAAACCATAAAGGTCATTTACAATCCACAAATACCATAGCAAACTTGCAACTACCACAGGGAGATCAAAATACATCTTCCAAAATCAACCATAGGTCCCCATTGCCAAATATCATTACTAAAGCATACGAAAACATCACCATACATGAGCATCTCACTTCCTTGGATATCCTTAGCCTCCTTGCTGGCCAAACACGTCTCAATTATCTACATTGTTGTTAAAAGAGAGCGTAAGCACATTTGATTAGTGAGGCAAGCTTTAAGAAAACCAACACAAGAATGCAACTTTAAAACTCTATCTCATAAACCATTTTCTACAACATGTTCTTTCTATCTCATGCTTGAAAACCATTTCAAAGCAATTCTCCATTTGAAAACACATGTACCTTTATTCAAACTCATACATTAAACCAATGCAAATCTCATGCCAAAGCCATACTCATGCTTAACAAAACAAGCATTTCATAAACCACAATCTCATATGCATTTACACAAGCATAAATCATCTCAACATTTGGTACATGTGAATCAGTTACAATTCTATATATTGGCATTTCATATTACATCTTTACTCGGATATGCGGATTAGCTTGACTTAAAGTCAAGTGCTACCCCGGTGGAATCTCACATCACCGGACTCTCATGGCGGTAACTCTCTTCGCCACAAAGCTTGAGTATTTCACAGAGTCCTACCCTGATGGTATCTCTCATAATCGGATTCTCACTCTGGATCGGGATTGCACTACTACCATTGCCCGACTCTAAAGAGCACATACGAATTTTTAGTTTATAGTGCACATCCATCCTATTGGTCGACCAATTATATCCGGTAACTATCTCATCATTTATGCCAATATATATTATATCAAAAACATAATCTCACCTACTATTTTTGATGCAACATTTCTCAAATCTATCTCATCTCATTTCAAAACTATAACTCATGCTTTGCGTTAAATCAAAATCTTAAAACTCTTTACTACAACATGCTATCTTATGAAGTCAATACATAGCATCATCTCATGCTACAAATCATGCACAAAACAATAGGAATTTGTCTATCTCAAAACTAGAGCATGTTAAAAGAATTTAGGGGTATCAACCACATATTGAGAGCAAATCTAGCCATACTTACTTCCGGACTTAGGTTGGTGTTTTAAACCAATCCTAAATCCCCAAACCTTGTTTCTTAGTCCCTCAAGGACTTCTAAAACCATTTGCACTCACTGATTACGTTTCTCTTGCTTGCTGGAACAATATCTAGGCTTCCGGCACTTCCGGATCAACACCAAAAGCGTCCGAAGATGTCTCCCCTATTTATATCACATAAGAGCAAAGAATTAATGCAGCATCATGCATTGAAATAACCAGCCACTCATTCAAACTCGCTGCTTATACCTCAATCAACACCAAAATTCTATCAATTCTAAACCTCAATCAACACCAAAATTCTACCAATTCTAAACCTCAATCAACACCAAAAATCATCACAAACACGTCCTTATACCTCCAGCAACAACGGATCACCAAAGCCATCTCAAAAAACACAAATCTAACATGTAAAACTTAGGAATCCAAACCTATTCGGGATTTTTTTGATAAAACCTCATTTATAACATCAATTATCATCCAAAATACATTAGAAATTAACCTCAAAACAGAGCCTAACCAAGAGTTACGAAAATCATCAAGATCTCACCAAGAATCTTGAGTTTTACCACAATTGCATGTTTCTAACATTAAAGAAACTCAAAAATCATTAACAAAGGATTGATAATCTTGAGTTTTACCTCTAATGACTGATTTCTCCTCAATTTGGGCAAGATTTCTTGAAAATCCAAAGTAAAAACAAATAGATTTGATGAGGTAAAGATTAGAAATCCTTAGGAGAATGAAATCTCAACAAAAGAGATGAAAATCAAAGGTTATTTGGTGAGGGAATTGTGTTTGGCTGAGTGGAAGTTGAAAGAAAATTAAAAGAGGGAAAAAGATCGTAAAGTGGTTATGAAAAGTCAAAATAGGATTTATCTCTTAATTCTTTTTATTAAATCATTATTAAAACACCCAAACTAGAGAGAAATCTGATTAAAAACATTTTGGTAAAATTAGATCCTTAAAGATTCACAGTTTCAATCCTTTACAAAACAGTCACTAGTCAACTTTTGCAAAACCTGCAATTTGGTCACTACACCGAAATGTAGTATTTTAAAATCGCATTTTGTAAAATTGTTTTCAACATAACCATTTATATAATAAATGAGGATTTTTAGATATTTTTACATATTTTTAAAACATCTCGAACTAGGTGTTCCCTAAATCACCCTTAAAGATTCGAATCGTTCTCGACCAGCCCGATTCAACCTCTAAAACATTTAGGCCCAAAACCAGGGCTTTACAACTCTCCCCCACTTAAGATATTTCGTCCTTGAAATTTACCTGGAGGAAAAAGGTAAGGAAATTGTTTCTTTATGTCATCCTTCCTTTCCCATGTGGCTTCCTCAACACCACGATGTCTCCACAAGACTTTGACCAATTCAATGGTCTTACCCTGAAGAACCTTACTATCCGAATCCAGAATCTCAATGGGCTCCTCATCATACATCAAGTCTGGGTTCAACTCAACCTCTTCCACAAGCATAACATGCGACGGATCCGATCTATATCTCTGAAGCATGGATACATGAAACACATTATGTATCTTTTCTAGCTCTTGAGGCAGTCTCAGCTTGTAAGCAATAGGACCCACACGTTCTATCACCTCATATGGTCTAATGAATCTTGGACTCAATTTGCCCTTCCGGCCAAATCTCATCACCTTCTTCCAAGGTGAAACTTTCAAAAAAACACTCGCTCACCCACAACAAAACTCTATCTCCTTACGCTTCAAATCTGCGTAAGACTTTTGCCGGTCCGATGCTACCTTCAAACGCTCAAAAATGAGCTTCACCTTCTCAGTGGTTCCTTTCAACAATGCCTGCATCGGGACCCACTTCTATCCCGTTTCCGCCCAACAAAGAGGAGTGATGCACTTTCTCCCGTATAAAGCTTCATAAGGTGTCATTTGGATACTTGCCTGATAGCTATTATTATAAGAGAACTCAACCAAAGGCAAGTGCTTTTCCCAAGAGCCTTGAAACTCAATAACACAACACCTCAACATATCCTCAAGCACTTGGATAACGCGCTCCGACTTTCCATCCGTTTGCGGATGATAGGAAGTACTGAAATTTAGCCCCGTACCCAAATCTTGATGTAAACATTCCCAGAACCTTGCGGTGAACCTCAGATCTCTATCCGACACTATAGATTTTAGCACTCCATGCAATCATACGATCTCAGCAATGTACAACTCCGCAAGCTTATCCGATACAGGGCCTTGTGTTTCGAAACACCTGAACGTTGATGTTTGAATTTGAATTGTTTCAAGTGTCTGTTCCTTACGTTTTGGTCCCTGAGTCTTGAATGCTTAATTAAATGAGTTTGTGTGGTCCGTTTGAGATGCATTTTGACATGTTGTCATGATATATGATTAATTCCGGATTGGTAACATTAAAGCTTGTTTAGTTCTTTTGAAAACTGGAAATTTACATTTTAGTCCTTAAATGACGTTTGTATGCAATTGAATCCATATTTGAGTTTCGTTCGATGTGTCGCTTCCGCTGAAATGTTTTGTTAATCATATAAGTTAATAATTTGCATTTAGCAAAGATAAAAGGAAAAAAAGGGTTGTAAATCAAGGTTGACTTTAATGGGTTGACTTTTGTTTTCCCTATGTAATCTTCTTAGTTTGGGTCGGACGTCTAGGTCAGGCTAAGGGGGTTACACAAATGTTGGGAAAAATATGAAATAAGTCATTAAAATCCTTAATAAATATGTTTAAGGTTTTGGTAAAAATAATTTTGGAAAAACGTTTTCCGAACCGTGACATTTTGGTTTAGTGACCAAATTGTAAAGTTTGTAAAATCTACTTTGTGACCATTTTGTAAAAGAGTCAAAATATTGAATATTTAAGGAGCTAAATTGGCTGGGACAATATGGTTATTATCCCCTTTATTTTGACTATTCAAATATTTTAAAATAGGTAAACAGCCTTTGAGCTTGATTTTCTCAAAGTAAAAGTGATTTCCTACTTATCTAATATTGCCAAATGATTTTCCTACTTTGGTTTTCTAAAATCCAAGCTTATTTCATTGTTTTTAAGGAATTTTGCCAAAAAAAGGGGAAATAGCTAGCATTGGGGGTGAGCAACGAATTTCTCCTCTAATGTAAGGTTCTTTACTGATATTCCCGTGTTTTGATTCTTTTAAATGCAAAAGTTATGTTTTCTTCTATTAATCTTAATGAAAATTGGCTAAAATATGCTAAGATGGGCTTTTGGGTAAGACCATGAGTAGGATCTGTTATTGCTGGGTTTGATGATGATTTTAAATTTGTTTTAATGTGTTTTTTAAGTTGAGATTTTTGGAGAATGATATAAATCCCAAAAATTGGGTTTTGGCGTTGAGGTTTGAAGTGGAAAAGTGGGTTTTTGAGTGAGTTTTGTGGTAAATCGATAGCTGGTGATAATATGATGTTAGGTTGAGGTTTTTAGATGTTTATCCATGTATTTTGATGATATCTTATGCTGGGATTTGTTGGAGATTGTTCGAATTTGGTTTTCCGATGTTTACGACTTGTATCAGAAATGTTTCGATAGGTGTTTTGATTGGGTTATTGAATCTCTATTTTCCAGAAAGTTAGAGTGTTGAAAATATCTCTAATCCTCCATTTTGGGTTGGTTAGAGGCAAGAATTGAAGATTCAGAATTGTTGAATTCTTTTGTGGGAGAACCAAAAAGCTAAAAGGGGGTTTTAGCTTGTTTTTGGTAACCGCTGGTGAGTGGAAATGATTTTAATGTTTTATCAAGGTTGAAGAAGTGTTTTAAGGGTTTGGGTTGAGCCGTTAGGCCAATTCAAGCTCAAGTGTAAGTTTTGTGTTGTTTTGGCTTTTCGCCATTTTACTTTTGATCTTGTTTGATCATGAGCATATCTTTCTAATGATGTTTATTTTGTTGTTATGCATTAAATACATGATGTTTTTGTCCCATGAGAATGTCATGTGATTTATTAAAATGTTGTTGAGTTCATGCTATGCTTGAGCTTGTGATTATAGCTTTTGGGATATGTTTGGGGAGGTGTTTATCCCCGGTTAAATATGTGGATTGTGATGTTGCGATGAGTATATTGACACATGGATTATATCGGATAGATTGATCGATCAATAGGATGTGAAGTGCACTATAATTATAAAATTCGCGCGTGAGAAATTCTTCGGTTTCAGAATAGGGGTTGTGTTATTATGATGCGAGTGGTTGGGGTTGTGCTATCACCAACGGGTAATGCGGGTAGTGGCTTCCCGGCCGAAGTGAGATTGTGGCGAGGGTTGTTTCACCATGTTACTTCATGGGGGTTGGGCCATCAAAGTGTCCGCTTATCCGAGCAACGTGTCAATGATGCCGATATACTCATTCGCTTATGGTTTTGTTTGAGCTTGGTAAACTCATATGGTTATGTATTTGTTCTTGAAGCATGTGGAATATTATGGAGCCAGTAGGCTTGGTTTGCATATGTGGTTTACATATGGCCTTTCCATGTTGGATGCATGTTGACCATTAGCATGTGTTATTGCTATTGCTTAAACTTGTTACAAGTTAGCATGTTGAAAAGGAAATGATTTGTGAAAAGTGGTTTTCAGGAAACGGTTTTGGTTTCCTAAATGACGATTGTTTTCAAAACTGCATTGTTGTCGTTTGGTTTTGAGCTCCGCTCACTAAGCTTTATAGCTTACGCTATCTTTTCCAACAATGAGATCCTTAGATCTCTTTGAAGGCAACGGTGAAAGTGAAGTGATCCAAGTGTCCGATTTTAGCTCAAGTATGACCTTGCTTAGATAATAGTGTGTGTGGCAATAAAGGTGAACCTTGTTTTTGTTGTTTGGAGTGTTTGTAAACTCTGTGAGTTTAGAGCATATTGGCTGCCCTTGTTACCATGTTTATTGTAACCCCCTTAACCCGGCCCAGACGGTTGAACCGAATTAAGAAGTTTACACGGGGAAAACCAAAGTCAACCTGAAAGTCAACCTTGATTAACGACCTTTTTTTTCTTTTTAATCTTACCTAGATGTACATTTTCCCTAGACATGTTCACAAGATCAGCATACTCAAAGATCGTAGCAATCAGAGAACATTCAGGGACTCAATTGCATAATTAAGGAATTAGGGACCAAATTGCAAATTCTGAAAATTAAAGGGACTTAACTCCATTAAAAGTTACCATTATGAAATTAATCATCTTTCATGCTTCTCTGCCAAATTTCAGTTCAAACGGACATCTCAAACTCATTCAATTGCAATAACAAGGTTCAGGACCAAACCGCAAACATTTCAAAACATATAACCATCAAATTCAGAGCCCAACGGTCGAGTGTTCCGAAACAGGGAGGACCTGTTCCGAAACGCGGGACCGTTCCGAAACTGGTTCCGAAACAAGGCTTGGCAGTGGCATTTCCGTTCCGGAACGGTTCCTCCCGTTTCGAAACACCTAGTCCATTTAAGGCCCCTTGTTCCGAAACGGTAGCACCCGTTCCGATACGGCCTGCCCAGATTTGCAGAATTTTGCTGTTTAAACACACAATTGACCTATCAAACATGCTCCAAAGGCAACCAAATTATACCAGCAAGTCATAACATGCATAAGGAACATAATTGCATCAACCATACACAAACATGGCATCAATTAAAGAAATCCCCAATTCTATAGGCATGCAACCTATTTAGAAAACCATTCAAGCATCAAAATACCAAACCAACTTCACCAAAGCCAATTTCATGTTCCAACATCATCAACAACATAAAACCAACTTAGGGAGTCCAAAACATCTCCCAAAACAACAACATAGGTCCCTCATTGCCAAATGCCCAAAAGCTAATAGTTTTAGGAAAATGTTCACCATACATGAGCTTAAATCTTCCCTTGGATGCTTGACTTCCTTGCTGCCCCAAATGCACTTCAATGCTCTGCATTATTGGTTTAAGAAAAGAGAGAGCGTAAGCAATAGCTTAGTGAGGAATGCTCATTTAAAACAACACAATAATGCATTTATAAACCTTTGTTCAAATCATCATTTGTACATGCACATAAGCATTTAAAACCAGCAATTCATGCTTCAAGTTTAAAACATGTCATATTGGCCACAAGTGATACAATCAATACAAGATCCACACATGGACTTTTAAACACCATTGTGATCTTACAATTCACAAGGACCACACATGGACTTTTAAACACCATTGTGTCCTTAGCACAAGAACCATCCATGGACTTTTAAACACCATGATGTTATTACATTTCACAAGGACCACACAAGGACTTTTAAACACCTTTGTGTCCTTAACAAGAATCACCCATGGACTTTTAACCACCATGGTGTTCTTAAATATACAAGGCTCACACAAGGACTTTTAACCATCTTTGTGACCTTAACCAAGAATCAACCATGGAATTTTAACCACCATGTTGTTCTTAAAATACACAAGATTCACACAAGGACTTTTAACCACCTTTGTGATCTTAAACAAGAACCAACCATGGACTTTTAACCACCATGTGTTCTTAACCTTTCTCAAAACATCACTTGCCAATATGCATCATTTAACAACAATATTCCACTGTTTTTAAGCATTTAACAAAGCCATAATCATCATGCATCATTAAGCATCAAAACCACATTTAACAATGTTCGAAAACAAGGATCTCTTACCTTGAGCATCCTTCAGCATATGGCTTATAAAATCAGCAAATAACATGCTAAAATATGCTTCCAAAACAGATTTAAAAACATGCAAACACTTCACATTGAATTCAACCAAACCATGGCTCATCAACAAGAGAGTTTTTCCGAAAACTTACTCTTGAGCTTAGTTAAGTTGCTTAGACTTACACTAAGCCCCCAAACCTTCAAAACATTTGTTTCAAAGCCGAAAACCAAAATCCACTCACCGATTCCGTTTCGCCCCTTGCCGAAACACCAATCAAGCTTCCGGATCACCACCACAAGGATCCAAAGATGACTCCCCTGTTTTAAACACATCAAAGCAGAGGATTAATGCATCATCATGCATTAATATCTTCAATGAAAGCACCTAAACTCGCCGCTCTCATCAACACTCCCATTTCGGCTACCAAACACAACCGAAATCACCTCCAAGCAACTCCACAACACTTCCCAGCCATGATCCATCAATTCTAAACATTCATAAACCTCAAATAACATCCAAAAAGGATCTAACCACGTCCTTATACCTCCAGCTATAACAGATCACCAAGATCACACCAAAAACTCAAGCAAAACTTAGGAAAATCAACCTATCCGGGATTGCATCAATTAAACCTCAATTTCTCATCAATTAAACATTCTTTTAACATCAAAAAGACACCTCAAATCAGTGCCCAATCAGATCATACGAAAATTCATCAAAATTAACCAAATCTTGCATTTTAAAGCCAAGATCAAGAATACATTTGCAAAACCTTTAATTAAGCACAAATCAAGGATTGAGAACTTGGGAATTTCAGTAAAGAACTGAGAATTTAGAGGAGAAGGACGTTCATACCTCTAAACTTGAGTTTCTCCCTTTTTGGAACCAAGATTCTTGAAAATCCAATTAGCAAATGCTTAGGTTTTATTGAAGAGATGATTAGAGATCAAAAGAGAATTGAAATTTCATTTTTGGATGTCAAAATCAGAGGGAAATTTTCTGGAGAAATGTGTTTGGGTTGAGAGAAAAGTGGAGAGAAAGAAAATAGAAAATTTTGAGAAAGTTAGTTAAAATGCCAAAAATATCTTTTCCCTCCTTTTTCATCTAATTAAAACCATTAATTAAATTGATTAATATTCAGAAAAATCTGGAGAAACTCCTTTTGGGTAAATACCTCCTTAAAGATTCAAAGTTTTAATCCTTTTTAAAACAGTCACACAGTTTTCGAAAATTACATTTTGGTCACTAACCAAAATGTCACACTTCCAAACCTGATTTTGTAAAATTGATTTCACCTTTCACTTATATATAATAAAAGAAGATTTTAAGACATTTTTCCATATTTTTAATGCAACCCGAACTATCCTTTCCTAAATTCACCGTTTTATATTCGAACCGCACTCCGACCGAACCGGTCCAAACCCAAAACTTCTAAGCCCAAAATTGGGGCGTTACATTTATACCTTGTTTATATATATGTCGAATCTTGAAGTATTTCTTTTTAATCGTATGTTGAGCATATTCTAGTTCTCTTGATCTTGATCGCGTTTGATGGTTGATTTTGGTGAATGTATGTTGTTCTTGTTGTTTCTTTCATGGGTGTGAGGATTGGAACCAAGGAAAACTACCTTGGAGATGATGGTGCTGTAGTTCTGCTATTACTGCAGCAGAGTGTTTCGAAACGGGCACGAACGTTTTGGAACAGCCCGTATTTTGGCTTTGGCGTTTCGGAACGCATATCGAAATGAGCTAACCAAGGTCGGAACGGGTCCAAGACGTTTCGAAGCGTTTGCTCACTGTGAAGCTCTATTCCGATACGACCTTAAGCGTTCCGAAACATGGGTCTTTTGAAGTTAGTGAGAGGCATCTTTAAAGTTATTTTTCTAGTGTTTTGGTCCTAGTTTGTGGAGTTTTCAAATGTGGATGATTTTTTGCATGCCTTGTGTTGCATTTCTTCATGGAAGCATGAAATGGGTTTAACTATACAAAGATCACCTTAATTACATCATAAGTCCCTATATTATGCTAGTTTTGCATTTTGGTCCATGGTTGTTCTTTTGTTCGAATTGATGCTCGTTTTGTTGTTCTTTCTTCCGTTGGATGTTCATAAACATAAGGTTAATTTGAGCATCTAGAAAAGATAATAATCAATGCATTTAGGGTTACTAATTGGAGGGAAATCTTCGAATCATTCTTCGGTTAGTCCCGTGTGATCCACTCGATACGGTATGGTGGCTAGGCCGGGTCGATGGGGTTACATTTATGCTTCTGAAAATGGCATTGTGATTTATGCTTGTAAAATAGTGTAATAATGATGTTAAATTATTATATTGGCAAGTGATGGAAATGGTTTGTGGTTACTTTAATCAGATATAGTTAGCCGGCTATAATATTGGGTGCACCGTGAATAAAGTCGCATTGGATGTCGAGGGGTTGTGATTGTACCGTACAGTCAATCCAAGTACCCTAACGATTGAGGCTAAGATCACAACGATGAATGATTTAATTCCATGTGTGGATCTTGAGGTTTCTGTCCCGTGCTCTCGTTAGTGGAATTATACAACTACTGATGAGTGGTGCTGAGGGGTTGTGATTGTAGCGTTAAACTCCACCACGGGTGTCACAACGGTTGATGGTCTAATCCCGTGTGTGAGCCTTGTGTAGTCTGGTAGTGTGTATAAAGCGTGAGGGACAACACTTGTAATCTGCATATCCGATTGTTTCAATTGTGTTGGTTTTTATATGGTTGAGAATTCATCACTTGCGTGCCAATATAACGTTGTTTATTAATGTTTTAAGCATGTGATGCTTAGGAGTTATGCTAGAATGCATGTGATGCTTGGTTTAAGCATGAGTGTTGCGTGTAAAAGAGTCCTATCGCAAAAAGTGCAAGTGTACACAACGGAAGTAGTAAAGTGATACTTGGAGTATCGGATATCGTCTCCACATGGACTGGAAATAAATCTATCCTAGAATTGTTGCACAAGAGAGAGAAAATAGTTTAATTGATTGATGAAGTAATCTCGGGAAACAAGTAATATAAAAGATAAAAGAATGAGGGTCAAGAAGTAGGTCGTTATTGAATTGCTCAGTAGTGCAGGTGTTGCATTGTAAGAGAAACTTCTGTTCTGTCGTCGTCCCTATCGCGGCAGCACCTGTCGCGGCAGAAGTTTGTGTATGTCGCGGCAACAATCACACAACTCTGCACTCCAAGTTTGGAAAGAATCCCTGCTATGACTTGTCCTATCCCTAGGCCTAAGTTCTGTTGATGAACACTTCTTAGATTATACCTCCCAGCGTGAATCAAAGGGTGAACACCAATGTTGTTGAATTCTTCCTTAGCCACTTAACCTCGTACTTATCCCTAAGTTGAGATGGTTTAACCATAAGCTGGAAACACGTATATATTCTGTTCGTATACTTGACTCTCCCGATATCAAACTAATGGATAACCTCACAATGCTCTCCCGATACTCTTGCGAGATATGAAAAACCAGAATAAATAAACTTGATGTTTTTATTGCTTGAACAGAAATTCCTAAAACAGTACAATCCTTGCAACTACTTTACAAAATCAACCATTGGCCCTAGCGAGATTTAGAACATGATGAACAGGGGAAAACGACAGGGTTTTGGGGAAGACAGCTAGGAACGAGATATCATTCCCTAGGTCGAATTACATGCCTTTATATAGGCCTTGGGTCCAAGTTTTCTAATATGGCAAGAATACAAGTTTAAACTAAAGTACAACTCTATTGGAGATTAAATCTTCTGAGTATATGCCTTTAGTTCGTCCACTTTTCTTGCCTCGAGTTACTTCCTTGGACTTTGGGCTTGGCTTTCATTCAACCTTAATGCTCAGAAAATATAGGAGTGGCCCACGACAGACCGACTTGAAGTCCTTTATCTGTCGAGCTCCAATTCACTTGTCCACTTCATCCTTCTGTCGTCATGGCTGCCACAACAACATGTGCTCCTCGACTCTAGTTCTGTGGTCCAGCTCTGCTCCTTTGCTGCCCATAGTCTGCCACTGCAGATACCTGCAAAAGTGACCAAAATCAGTAGCAACTGTGCCATTTTATCTATTTGTGATGTTTATGCAGAAATATATCCTAAATGCAATGAATTATGGTTGCATGCAACATGAATATGGGTAAATGAGGGGTAAAATATAGAAATGTTATACACTCAACACCCCCCAAACTCAAGTTCTTTCTTGTCCTCAAGCAAATACTACCTAATTTTTTTTTGGCTTAATTCAGTGAACTTTTCATTACCTACCACACATTCCTTATCACGCGCAATGCCTTGCAGGGCGTTTCTTGATTTATCCGGAACAATGCTATAGTTCTCGTGCAGTGTGTGCGGGTTTTGTGACCAAATATGAGCTTAGACTTCTTAGCAACCAGAATAGTTACTTACTTACTTGAGTTTTACTTCAAAAATAATTTTTTAACTAGAGCAATTTTCGGGCACCTCTAGTTTTCTTCTAAAGTTTTTCTATTTTTACTACAGCCAGTTTTGGGCACCTCTAGTTTAATTTCCTAGAGCCAGTGTTAAGCACCTCTAGTTTAATTTCCTAGAGCCATTGTTAGGCACCTTTAGGAGTAAGACTGAATCTAAGTTTTCTTTCTAACTCAAGTGGCTATGCTTCATATTCTACGTTTGCTAACAGAGTCTTAACAACATATAAGTCACAAAAGGTGTTGTACAGTTCAGAATTATAACAAGGCTCTAAACAGTTCCTAAAACTTTGTAAAGGCACTGTCACGACAGAGAATGTCGCGACAGGTAAGTTTAGTTCAAAGACTTAAGATAATAATTAGACACAAATTAAGACACAACTAATAACTTCATTAATGGAGGGATGCCACCCCCAAACTCGACGGGTTGCATTGCCCTCAATGCATGACGAAATGAAAAAGAAAAAACAGAAAAGGAAATACATCACAAAATAGATATAACAGCAAAGACATCAAAATATAAGAAAGAAACATAATTTGAGGAGTTGTCGTTGCTGCTGGAGCTGCCGGCGGTCAGTGAATTTCATGGCAGGGGCTGGCAGGTTGCTGGGGGAGGCAGAGGTCGTTTTCTTCTTTGCCTCTCGAGGTGGCTGGACACATGTCGGTGAGATGCATGAGGGCTGGTCCAGGACCTCAATGTCGTCGTCGGAGCTGCAACTGCTAGTGCTGGCAGATTTGCCATGGCCGGAGGGTCATTCGACAGTCTTATTGAGCTTCTTCCTTTTAATCGGATGATAGTCCTATGAGATATATCGGGCTACACAGGGCTCGGAGTCGGAGTCATGCCAGACGGAGGAGGAGGAGAATCCTTCAAAGTATTTGGGGTCGATCTCCGGTAGGGGGTCCTTTCTCTTTTCTCCTATGGCAGTGGAAAATTGTCTGTCGCCTTCGCCTGTCGTGGCAGGGGTAGGTGTGGAGGCAGCGGATGGAGTTCTAGGGCTTGTAGTAGGGTAGGTGTGGCGGTAGCAAAGAAGTTTTCTGGGAAGGAGGGGAATTGCACATGGGTAAAATGTAAATCATTTTGAATGAAATTTACCGTTGCGGCTTTGAAGCCCCTCATGAAGCCCATCAGTCCGAGCTGTCGTTCCTCCATCCTTTTCAGCATTTTCAGAATCTGGCCGAAGGTGTCTGCTGGAGGTGCTGTTGTCGTCTGATGTGGGTCTGTTGTAGCAGGTTCTGGAGAGCTAGGGTCTAATGTTGCTTCTATCGTGGCAGATGGGTTGATGTACGACAAAGGGGTGGCAGCTTCCAACTCCATTAGACTAAAAATATTCCACTGCGTCCACCAATTTCATTGGACCTTGACATCTTCCTCAATTTCGGGTACATTGTGGCCCTGGCAGATGGTGGTGATGAGGTAGGGGAAGATGAGGGGTCCCGACGGTCAGAGGGCACACTCAAGGATTTTGTCCCAGATGTAGCGGCCGACATTAATTTGCCTCTCGTTTAAAATGGAATGGACAAGGGCTAACCTCGGTCTGTCGACAGTGCTGTTATGAGAGGATGGCATGATGCGGTTCTTGACAAAGTGATTCCACAGTTTGGCTTGTTGAGTCAGCTGGGTTCTCCTCATGGTCCATCGATGTTTAGGATCGTCGTTCCATTCTGTCCCTTCTTTTGTGATCTCTGCCATGAACGCGTCGTAGTCTGCTAGCGACAGACTAATCACGAACATTATGTGGGAGTCCTTCTTGCTCACGTACAATTCGTATAGTGTGTTGATTTACGCAGACTCGAGAGAGAGTTGCTTGCCTCGAACGGTTATTGTCGACGACAACTTAGAACTATCGGACGAGGGTTATATTCATCTCCTCGTGTTGGGCAGCAAATTTCTGCCATTTGAGGGCTTGAATTTTCTTGGCTATGAAGCTCTCTAGCCCTAGATCTCCTGTTTGTTGTGCATAGATGAACCCCCGTTCCTCCCACATGTCCCTTTTTTGGAAGGAACTGTAATACCTCGTGGCAGATTCGGTGGAAGCGAAACGATTGGGAATGGCATTGTGACTCGAGGTTGATATTGCCGTGGTAGAAGTGGAGGCAGCGCTGCGACGAGTTTGTCTTCTAGCCATTTCAAGGACTGTAGAAAAATGAAAAGAAATTTTTGAGATCTAAAACAGAGAAAGTAGATTGAGAGAATGAGATGAAAAATGAATAGGGAGTGGGGGTTTATATATAACGGGGATTTTCGGTCCGTTCTGTCTGTAACGGCAAGCGCGATTAACGAGGCCAGCTGTTATGTGGTTTCTGACGCGTCTGTCACGTGTTTCTGTGTCTGTTACGCGTTTGCGTGTCTGTCGCGACAGCTCTGTGACAGGCTGTCTTCTCCGCGTCCGCCGCGATAGCTAGTGACAGGCTGTGACGATAGACTCGTTCGTTGGGCTTTTTGGGCTGTTGTGAATGTGGTGGGCTGGTTCATTCCTTCTCTTTGCTTTGTTCCGTTATTTCCAAAAACTAATTAAACAAATAAACTAAATTAAAAATCATGGTTTCTAAAATAAATAAATAAAATCTTAATTCCTAATAAATAAATAAAATAAAACAAAATAAAGTAAAAAACTAAGTTAAATTAGGGATGCCTTGAGGGGCATCTCCTAAAGTAACTACTTCATGCATCCTTGGGGCTTCACTCCCTTGATAATGCTTGAGTCTCTGTCCGTTGACCTTTAACTGGTGCCCGTCCTTTAGGGATTTGATTGTAATGGCACCATGGGGGAAAACTTGGACAACATGAAAAGGACCAGACCACCTAGATTTAAGCTTTCCTCGGAAAAACTTCAACCTAGAGTTAAACAACAACAACTGTTGCCCTGGGCAGCACTGTCGTGGCAGTAGCTTCATGTCGTGCCACTTCTTGGTTTTGTCCTTGTAGATCTTGGCATTGTCGTAGGCCATTGCTCGAATTTTCTCAATCTCATTCAAGTCTAGTAGCCTTTTCTATCCTGCCTTATCCCAATCCATATTTACTACATTGATAGCCTAGTAAGCTATGTGTTTTATCTCAACATGTAAATGACAGGTTTTCCCATAGATGAGTCTATAGAGTGACATCCCCAATGGTGTTTTGAACGATGTTCTATATCCCCAGAGTGCATCATTGAGATGTAGAGACCAATCCTTTCTAGTAGGTTTAACCATCTTCTCAAGTATGTTCTTTACTTTTCGGTTGAATATCTCGACCTGTCCATTGGTTTAAGGGGTGGTATGCTGTTGCAATCTAGTGTTTTACTCTATATTTTCTCAAGGCAACAGCGATTACCCTGTTATCGAAGTGTCTCCCCTCATCACTAATTATCGCCCTTGGGATGCCAAATCTGGAGATGATGATCTTGTGAAGAAATCTTGGAACAATTTTGGCGTCGTTTTTCTGAGTGGCGATCGCTTCTACCCACTTTAACACAGAATCTAAAGCCGGTAGGATGTATAAGTTCCCGAAATATGTTGGGAATGGTTCGATGAAGTCAATTCCCCATACATCGAAGATTTTGACCTCTAATACGTTCTACAGTGGCATCTCATGCCTTTTTGATATGTTCCCAGTCCTTTGGCACTTGCCACAGCCTTTGTAAAAAGCTTGTGCATCTTTGAACAATGTGGGCCAATAGAGACCGGATTGCAGAACCTTAGCAGCGGTTTTGTTTCCACCTAGGTGTCCTCCATACGGAGAAGCATGGCAGTGGTGAAGCATAGCTTCCTGTTCATCCTGTGGTACGCATCTCATGATAATCTGATCTACACAATGTTTGAAAAGAAGAGGTTCCTCCCAATAACAATGCTTTGCATCATTTTGGAACCTCTTCCTTGCTTGGTAGTTAAGTTCAGGAGGTAATACCTCACTTACAATGTAATTAACAATGCCATCGTACCAAGAGGGTTCAGAAAGCTTACCTGCCGCCATGGCTGTCGCGGCAATGCTGGTGGCAGCAACCAACTGCTCATTTGGGAAGGTCTCTAATATGTTAGTCCTATCTGTGGATTGACTCCTTCCCGTTTCTAGCCTCGAAAAGTGCCCTGCTACTTGGTTCTTTGTTCCCTTTTTATCCTTGATATCAATGTCAAATTCTTGTAGAAACAGAATCTGACGTATCAATCTAGTTTTTGCATCCTTTTTCGTGAACAGATACTTTAATGTTGAATGGTCTGTATGGACCACCACCTTTGTTCCAAGTATGTACGGACAAAACTTGTCGATCGAAAACACCACTACTAACAGTTCATTCTCTGTTGTGGTATAGTTGAGTTGGGCATCATTTAATGTTTTGCTGGCATAGTAAATAACATGGAAGAGCTTATCCTTCCTCTGTCCTAGTGCTGCCCCGACAGCGTAGTCACTAGCATCACACATTATCTCAAATGGAAAACTTCAGTCTGGTGGTTGTACAATCGGGGCTGTTGCCAGCTTCTCCTTCAAAATTTTGAATACCTCAGTACATTCAGTATTAAAATCAAAAGGATGATTATTCTCCAATAGGTGGCATAAGGGTTTGGTAATCTTCGAGAAATTTGCAATAAATCGTCGATAAAACCAAGCATGCCCTAAGAAACTTTGGATCGCCTTGACTGTGGTGGGTGGCGGCAGCTTTTCGATGACTTCTATTTTGGCTCTGTCTACCTCTATGTCGCGACATCTCACTTTGTGGCCTAGTACTATCCCTTCATCCACCATGAAGTGGCATTTTTCCCAGTTCAAAACCAGGTTCGCCTCTTCGCATTTTTCAAGAACCTTGTGCAAGTTTCCTAAACAACCTTCAAAATTGTCTCCAAAGACGGAAAAGTCATCCATAAAAATCTCTAGGAAATCCTCCACCATGTCGGAGAATATTGCCATCATGCACCTTTGGAAGGTTGCTGGTGCATTTAAGAGCCCAAATGGCATTCTCCGAAAGGCATAGGTGCCATACGGATATGTGAAGATAGTTTTCTCTTGATCCTCAGGTGCTATTGCTATCTGATTATAACCTGAGTAACCATCAAGAAAACAATAGTAAGGTTTCCCCGCTATTCTATCAAGCATTCGATCAATAAAAGGTAAGGGAAAATGGTCTTTCCGGGTAACTTTATTAAGCTTCCGGTAGTCCATACTAACCCTCCAACCGGTCACAGTCTTGGTTGGGATTAGCTCATTTTCTTCGTTGGTTACCACGGTTATGCCTCCCTTTTTGGGCACACACTGTACCGGGCTCACCCATTTGCTATCCGAGATGGCGTATATGATTCCGGCATCGAGCCATTTGATAATCTCTTTCCTCACCACTTCTCGCATAGCTTCGTTCAAACGTCTCTGGACATCAATAGTCAGCTTATGATCATCTTCCAAGAGAATCTTGTTCATGCATAATGCCGGACTGATGCCTTGGATATCAGCTATAGTCCATCCAATAGACTTTTTATGTTGTTGTAGCATTCTGATTAGTTGTTGTTCTTGTTTCTGCATTAACTTGGAAGAGATGATTACGAGAAACCTATCATTTAAACCAAGAAAGACATATTTAAGCTGTAACACCCCAATTTTGGGCTTGGAAGTTTAGGGTATGAACCGGACCAGTTTAAATTACGATTCGAATATAAAAGGTGATTTTAGGTAAAGCCTAGTTCAGGATCCATTAAAAATATGGAAAAATATCTAAAAATCCTCTTTTATTATATATAAGAGAGTGGTGAAATCAATTTTACAAAATGGGGTTTGGGAATATGACATTTCAAGTTAGTGACTAAAATGTAATTTTTGAAAAGTTGGTGACTGTTTTAAGAGGATTGAAACTCTGAATCTTTAAGGAGCTAATTTACCCTCCCTCTCCAGATTTTTCTTAAATTTTAAAGACTCATTTAATGTTATTTAATAAAAAGAAAAGAGGGAAAAGAGATATTTTGGTTTCATAACTAACTTTTGCTAAAAATTTCCCATTTCATTTTCTCTCAATTTTCCCTCAGCCAAACACATTTCTACAACCACTTTTCCTTTGATTTTCACACCTAAAGTTGAGATTTCAATCTCTAAATTATTTCTAATCATTTCTACACCAAATCTTCATCATTTGCTTATTGAATTTTCAAGAATTTTGGCTCTAAACAAGGAGAAATCCACATTTAGAGGTATGAACGTCCTTCTCCTCTAAATACTCAGTTCTTTACTGAAATTCCCAAGTTCTCAATCCTTAAATTGAGTTTTATTAAAGGTTTTAATGTTGTGATCTTGATTTTGGCTTAAAATGCAAGATTTGGATTTAATTTTGAAGAAATTCGTATTAAATGATTGGGTTCTATTTTGAGATGTCTTTTTGATGTATTTTGGATGTCTAAATGATGTGCAATTGAGGTTTAACCAATGCAATCCCGAATAGGTTGATTTTCCTAAGTTTTTTCTTGAGTTACTGGTGGTTTTTGGGGTGATTTTGATGTTCTTCTGTAGCTGGAGGTATAAGGACGTGATTAGATCATTTTTGGATGTTAATTGATGTCTAAGAATGATTGGAATTGATGCATCTTGGCTGGGTAATGTTGTAGAGGTGTTTGGATGTGATTTCGGTTGTGTTTGGTAGCTGAAATGTGAGTTTTGATGAGAGCAGCGAGTTTAGGTGTTTTGGCTGAAGATTTTAATGCATGATGATGCATTAATTCTCTACTTTGATGTGTTTAAAACAGGGGAGACATCTTCGGATCCTTGTGGTGTTGATCCGGAGGCTTGATCGGCGTTTCGGCAAGCTTTCGAAATGGAATCGTTGAGTGAAGTTTGGTTTTCAGGTTTGAAACCAATGTTGGAAGGTTATGGGAGCTTAGTTTAAGTCTAAAAAACTTAGCTAAGCTCAAGAGTAAGTTTTTCGGAGAAACTCTCTTTTGATGAACCATGAGATGGTTGAATGCAATGTGTTTATTTTGCATGTTTAAATTCTGTTTTGAAAGCCTATTTTAGCATGGTTAATGCTGGTTTTGTAGGCCATGTGTTGAAGGATGCTCAAGGTAAGGGGTCCTTGATTTAAACATTGATAAATGTGGTTTGATGCATTGTGATGCATGGTCATTTAATGGCTTTGTTTAATGCTTTAAAATAGTGGATTAATGATAGTAAATGATGTATATTAGCAAGTGATGTGTTGGTTTAAAAGTACTTGAATCGGATATAGTTAGTCGGCTATAGGATTGGGTGCACCGTGAATTAAGTCGCCTTGGATGTTGAGGGGTTGTAATTGTACCGTAAACTCCATCCAAGAACACTAACGAGATGTCTAAGATCATAATGGTGGTTAAAATGTCATGTGAGGATCTTGTGTTGTGAGTCCCGTGTTCTCATTAGTGATGTTATACAACTACCAATGAGTGATGTGGAGGGGTTGTGATTGTACCGTAGACTCCATCACGGGTGTTGAGGGGTTGTGATTGTACCGGTAAACTCCACCTTGAGTGTTTGGTAGTGTGTATGAAGCGTATGGGACAACGCTTGTAATCCGCGTATCCGATTGTGTTTTGAGTTGAAAAATGGTTATGGATTATCACTTGAAAGCCAATATGACATGTTGATGAATTGAAGCATGAGATGCTTGGTTTGTTTGCATAAATGCATGATAAATGATGTTTTGAAATTAAAGGCCTTGGAAAGGTGTTTTTACAAAGTGCATTATTGTGTTGTTTTATTAGAGCATTTCTCACTAAGCATACGCGCTTACGCTCTCTCTTTCTTGAACCAATAATGCAGAGCATTGAATTGCTTTAAGGGCAACAAGGAGGTCAAGGATCCAAGTGAAAGTCTAAGCTCATGTATGGTGACTATTTTCACAACACTATTAGCTTTTGGTATTTGGCAATGGGAACCTAGATTGTGTTTTTGGGAGATGTTTTGGACTCCCTAAGTTTGGCTTATTTCCTATGGTGTTTGGAACATGTAAATGGCCATTTGGTATTTTGTTTTGGAGATTTGATGATTGCTTGCTTTTCTATATAGGATGCATGCCTTTAGACTTGTGGGTTTTCTTATTTGAGGCTGTGATTGAGCTTTGATGATGCAAATGTGTTCCTTTAATGTTTGATGACTTGTTGGCATGACATGGAGGTCTTATGAGCGTGTTTGGTGGGTCGAAAGAGTGTAAAATAGGCCTTTCTGCTATTTCTGGGCAGGGTGTTTCGAAACACCCTTGCCTGTTTCGAAACAGGTGCATATTTTGGCCTGGGTGTTTCGAAACGGGCAGAGGTGTTTCGAAACCCTTTGGATACTACCAAGTGGTGTTTCTGAACGGCCTAGACCCGTTTCGAAATACTTGATCGTTCGGCACTGATTTGAATGGTTTTGAGGTTTGCAAGCTTTACGTTTTAGTCCTGATTTTTGTATATGCAATTGATTGAGTTTGAGATGTCCGTTTGAGATGAAATTTGACAGAGAAGCATGAAACATGACTAATTTTATAATGGTAACTTAAAAATTGGTAAAGTTCTCTTAATTTCCAGAATTTACAAATTGGTCTCTAAATTCGTATGTTGTGCAATTGAGTCCCTTATTGTTTTTCGATTGCTGTGACTTTTGAGTATGCTTATCTCAAGAGTACACCTAGGGTTAATATGCATTTAGACAAGGTTAAAAAGAAAAAAAAGGGTCGTTAATCAAGGTTGACTTTCGGGTTGACTTTGGTTTTCCCCGTGTAATCTTCGTAGTTCGGGTCAACCGTCTAGGCCAGGCTAAGGGGGTTACATTTGGTTGTATCAGAGCTGAGTTCTCGAGTATTTGGGAATGGTTAAGTTGGGTGATAAGTGTATGATTGCTTGTATACTTTTTGAATGAATGTATGATGTATGAATAGTAAGTATGTTGCAATTGTGGTGTATGTTGTGGTGAAGCATGTTAGAGGGACCCATTGCCATATCAAAGCTAATGAAATGATTTGTTTTTAATTGGAAATGAGCTTGAGTACTTGGATTGCTTACCTTGCTGAGCCTGACTTTGTTTATTGCATTTGTGATTGCATTGTTTAGTGAATGGGACCTCGTAGAGAGACGAGGATTAATACGCGAGCTATGGCTCAAAATGAGAACGAAGAGAATGCTGAAAATGTAGTGGATTTACCTCCTCCACCCGGTGGTGGTGGTGCTAGGGGTGAGGGACCTGGTGCTGGTGTAGGGGTCGCTGGACCTGAAGCTGGGCAGGGGCAAGCTGCTCCTGACATGTCAGTGTTGATTCAGGCTATTGCTGGAGCCTTTCTGGCGGCGGTAGCTGGAGCTCATGGAGCTGGGCATCAGGGAGATGCTAATGTTAGACTACCTTTGGAACGCTTGCGCAGTCTGGGAGGGACTGAGTTCAGGGGTTTGTCTGCTGAGGGTTTCGAGTCTTGGTTGGAAAGTACCAAGAGAATTTTGGGACAAATGAACTGCAATGAAGTGGAGAAGATGGGCTGTGTAATATCATTGTTGCATGACGATGCGTATACCTGGTGGACAACCACTATCTCCGGAATGGAGGATGCTGATGTGACTTGGACGTTCTTTCTAAACGCGTTCAAGAGGAGGTATATGGGTGTGCGTTACCTGGATGAAAAGAAAAGGGAATTCATGCCTCTTACTCAAGGGAGCATGTCAGTGGCTGAGTATGAGGTTCAGTTTGTCTGACTCAGTCAGTACGCACCTGAGCTTATCCCTGATGAGCGGGAGAGGTGTGAACGTTTCCGTTATTGTTTGGTGACGGAAGTGAAGACCTATATGTTGGCTGCTGAGTACACTGACTTTGATGTGCTGGTTGGTAGAGCAAAAGACATTGAGTTGAATTTGAGTTTATCTTCTAGAGGTGCTGGTCCTAGTGCAGTCAAGCGAGCTGCTGAGTATAGTTCCGGTGGCAGACGGAACAAGAGAGGACGTGATCGGAAGTATCAGTCTTTAGCTAGGCGTGGTGGTGGAGGGCAAGGTGCGCCTGTTCAGGGAGACAGGGCGAGAGCTGATCAGAACACATGTTGGGCATGTGGATCGCGTGGTCATCTGAGGCGTGATTGTCCTCGAGCAGCGAGGCAGGTACAGGCTCCTATTGTGGTGACCGGTACTTCATGCTGGAATTGTGGTTCGGTGGATCACATGAAGAGGGAGTGTCCTCTATTGGCCAGTAGTGGTCAAGGACGTGCTCTTGGAGTTGTTGCACCACAGAGAGGTCGTGGGCGCGGCCGTGGTAACTTCCAGCGCAGGGAGGATGGTGGAAGGAATGTGGCTCATGTGGTAGCTGTTCAGCCTGAGGGTGGTGGCCAGGCCATAGTGTATGCTCAGAGGGAGGGGAGGAATGACACAGATGTGATCGCAGGTACTTTCACTTTGCAATCCTTGTCATTACTTTCCTTGATTGATTCTGGATCTACACACTCATACATATTGCGTGAACATGCTCAATTGCTTGGTTTGCCTGTTGAGTCTTTGGATGTTGGTATGCGTGTAACTAGTTCTTTTGGTGAGACTGTTGTGACGCGAAAGCTTTATAGAAGATGTCCCTTGGTTGTGCAAGATCATGTTTTTCATGTTGATCTTATGGAATTTCCTTTCTATGGTTTTGATGTAATCCTTTGGTATGGATTGGCTTGTTGAGCATCGAGCTGTAGTGGATTTTGAGAATAAGCGAGTTTCGTTGAAGCTTGCGGATGATTATGAGGTAGTGGTGGTTGGTGAGAATGTGAAGTTTCTTGCCAATGTGGTGTCTACATTGGAAGAAAGCCGGATGCTGAGGCAAGGTTGTGAAGCCTACCTTGCCTTTGTGATGAATCCTAGCTCTAAGGATTTACGGGTGCAAGATATCAGGATTGTGCGAGAGTTTCCTCTTGTGTTTCCGGAGGAGTTGCCTGGATTGCCCCCTAATCGCGAAGTGGAGTTTGGAATTGAGTTGTATGAAAACACAACTCCAGTGTCCATTACTCCTTATCGAATGGCACTTAAAGAGTTGAAAGAGCTGAAGATGCAACTTCAGAAGTTGCTTGATCGTGGTTTCATTCGGCCGAGTGGTTCACCTTGGGGTGCACCGGTCTTGTTTGTGAAGAAAAAGGATGGCACTATGAGAATGTGCATTGATTACCGTCAGCTTAACAAGTTGACTATCAAGAATCGGTATCCATTGCCGAGAATTGATGATCTTTTTGATCAATTTCAAGGAGCGGCTGTGTTCTCTAAAATTGACTTAAGGTCAGGGTATTATTAGCTGAAGGTGAAGGAGGTGGATGTGCCAAAGACAACCTTCAGAACGAGGTATGGGCATTATGAGTTTCTTGTGATGTCGTTTGGTTTGACGAATGCTCCTGCAGATTTCATGGACATGATGAATAGAGTGTTCCATGAATACTTGGATAAATTTGTTGTGGTATTCATTGATGACATTCTCGTGTACTCTCGTCCTGAGGAGGAGCATGAAGGGCATTTGAGAATTGTGTTACAGGCTTTGTTGGAGAATCAGCTTTACGCCAAGCTGAGTAAGTGTGAGTTCTGGCTTAGAGAAGTTGTGTTTCTTGGTCATGTGGTTTCTGCTGAGGAGATTTGTGTTGATCCTCAAAAGATTGAGGCAGTGATGAATGGGAAGCCTCCTAGGTCTGTTCATGAAGTCCGTAGTTTCCTTGGTTTGGCGGGGTACTATCGGAGGTTCGTGGATGGGTTTTCAAAGATTGCTGCACCTTTGACGAAGTTGTTGCAGAAGGATGTTAAGTATGAGTGGACTGAAGCGAGACAGCAGGCTTTTGAGAAGCTTAAGGCAGCTTTGACGCAAGCTCCTATCTTGGTTCAACCTGAATCAGGGAAAGAGTTTGCGGTCTATAGTGATGCGTCCTATTTTGGTTTGGGATGTGTGTTGATGCAAGAGGGTAAGGTGGTGGCTTATGCATCGCGTCAGTTAAAGGTGCATGAGCGCAATTATCCTACGCATGACATCGACTTAGCTGCGGTAGTTTTTGCTTTGAAAATTTGGAGACATTACTTGTATGGTGAGAAGTGTACTGTGTACAGGGACCACAAGAGTTTGAAGTATCTGATGTCTCAGAAAGAGTTGAATCTTAGGCAACGACGTTGGGTGGAGTTGCTTAAGGATTACGATTTGACTATCGAGTACCATCCGGGTAAAGCTAATGTTGTAGCGGATGCCTTGAGTAGGAAGGTAGCTGTGGAGTTGAGGGCTATGTTTGCCAGTTTGAGCATTTCGCGTGATGGTGGTCTTGTGGCTGAGTTGCAAGTGAAACCATCCTTGATTCAGTTGATTAAGTAAAAGCAGTTGTTGGATGATTCCCTGGTGCCACATGTTCAGGATATTGCGGAGGATAGGCCATCGGATTTTGCTTTAATGATGATGGAGTATTATGCTTTGGGAGTCGGATAGTAGTGCCCAATGATGCTGATTTGAGGCGTGCTATTCTGACTGAAGCTCATAGTAGTCCTTTTGCTATGCACCCTGGTAGTACTAAGATGTACCGTGATCTTCGTGATGAGTACTATTGGGTGGGTTTAAAGAAAGATGTTGCTTAGTTTGTAAGCAAGTGCATGGTATGTCAATGAGTTAAAGTTGAGCATTAGTTTCCTTCAGGGTTGTTGCAACCGTTGAGGATTCCTGAGTGGAAGTGGGAGAGGATTACCATGGACTTTGTGTCTGGTTTGCCTTTGTCGCCATCGAAGAAGAATTCAGTGTGGGTGATTGTGGATCGCTTAACGAACTGTGCGCATTTCTTGCCTATGCATACTACATACACTTTGGATAAGCTTGCGGAGCTGTACATTGCTGAGATTGTATGGTTGCATGGTGTGCCAAAGTCGATTGTATCGGATAGAGATCCGAGGTTTATGTCACGTTTTTGGCAATGTTTGCATCAGGCTTTGGGTACACGGTTGAATTTCAGTACATCTTATCATCTGCAGTCGGATGGACAGTCTGAGCGTGTTATCCAAGTGTTGGAGGATATGTTGAGGTGTTGTGTGATTGAGTTTCAGGGTTCTTGGGAGAAACATTTGCCTTTGGTGGAGTTTGCCTATAATAATAGTTATCAGGAAAGTATTCAAATTGCCCCCTATGAAGCTTTGTATGGGAGGAAGTGTAGGACTCCTCTTTGTTGGGCTGAAACAGGTCAGAAGTTGGTTTCGATGCCAGCTTTGTTGAAAGGAACCACCAAGAAGGTGAAGCTCATTTGTGAGCGATTGAAGGCAGCTTCTGATCGGCAAAAGTCTTACGCGGATTTGAAGCATAAGAAGATTGAGTATGCGGTGGGTGACCGTGTGTTTTTGAAAGTTTCGCCTTGGAAAAAAGTGATGAGGTTTGGCCGAAACGGTAAGTTGAGCCCTAGGTACATTGGACCATACGAGGTGATTGAGTGTGTGGGTCCTTTTGCGTACAAGTTGAGGTTACCGCAAGAGCTAGAAAAGATTCATGATGTGTTTCATGTTTCTATGCTTCGGAAGTATAGATCGGATCCTTCTCATGTGATGCCTGTGAAGGAAGTGGAGTTGAATCCAGATTTGACTTATGATGAGGAACCAGTGAAGATTCTGGATTCGGATAGTAAAGTTCTTCGAGGCAAGACCATTGAGTTGGTAAAGGTGTTGTGGAAGCATCGTGGTGCTGAAGAAGCCACGTGGGAACGAAAGGATGACATGTTGAAGCAGTTTCCGTACCTTTTTCCTTCAGGTAAATTTCGAGGACAAATTTCTTAAGGGGGGAGAGTTGTAACACCCCAATTTTGGGCTTGGAAGTTTAGGGTCTGAACCGGACCGGTTTAAATTACGATTCGAATATAAAAGGTTATTTTAGGGAAAGCCTAGTTCGGGATGCATTAAAAATATTGAAAAATATCTAAAAGTCCTCTTTTATTATATATAAGAGAGTGGTGAAATCAATTTTACAAAATGGGGTTTGGGAATATGACATTTCAAGTTAGTGATTAAAATGTAATTTTTGAAAAGTTGGTGACTGTTTGAAAAGGATTGAAACTTTGAATCTTTAAGGAGCTAATTTGCCCAAGGGAGGGTTTCTCCAGATTTTTCTTAAATTTTAAAGACTCATTTAATGTTATTTAATAAAAAGAAAAGAGGGAAAAGAGATATTTTGGTTTCATAACTAACTTTTGCCAAAATTTTCCCATTTCATTTTCTCTCAATTTTCGCTCAGCCAAACACATTTCCACAGCCACTTTTCCTTTGATTTTCACACCTAAAGTTGAGATTTCAATCTCTAAATGATTTCTAATCATTTCTACACCAAATCCTCATCATTTGCTTATTGAATTTTCAAGAATTTTGGCTCTAAACAAGGAGAAATCCAAATTTAGAGTATGAACGTCCTTCTCCTCTATATACTCAGTTCTTTACTGAAATTCCCAAGTTCTCAATCCTTAAATTGAGTTTTATTAAAGGTTTTAATGTTGTGATCTTGATTTTGGCTTAAAATGCAAGATTTGGATTTAATTTTGAAGAAATTCGTATTAAATGATTGGGCTCTGTTTTGAGATGTATTTTGGATGTCTAAATGATGTGCAATTGAGGTTTAATCAATGCAATCCCGAATAGGTTGATTTTCCTAAGTTTTTACTTGAGTTAATGGTGGGTTTGGGGTGATTTTGATGTTCTGCTATAGCTGGAGGTATAAGGACGTGATTAGCTCCTTTTTGGATGTTAATTGATGTCTAAGAATGATTGGAATTGATGGATCTTGGTAAGGTAATGTTGTAGAGGTGTTTGGATGTGATTTCGGTTGTGTTTGGTAGCCGAAATGTGAGTTTTGATGAGAGCAGCGAGTTTAGGTGTTTTGGCTGAAGATTTTAATGCATGATGATGCATTAACCCTCTGTTTTGATGTGTTTAAAAATAGAGGAGACATCTTCGGATCCTTGTGGTGTTGATTCGGAGGCTTCATCGGCGTTTCGGAAAGCTTTCGAAACGGAATCGGTGAGTGAAGTTTGGTTTTCAGCTTTGAAACCAATGTTGGAAGGTTATGGGTGCTTACTTTAAGTCTAAACAACTTAGCTAAGCTCAAGAGTAAGTTTTTCGGAGAAACTCTCTTTTGATGAACCATGAGATGGTTGAATGCAATGTGTTTATTTTGCATGTTTAAATTCTGTTTTGAAAGCATATTTTAGCATGGTTAATGCTGGTTTTGTAAGCCATGTGTTGAAGGATGCTCAAGGTAAGGGGTCCTTGATTTAAACATTGATAAATGTGGTTTGATGCATTGTGATGCATGATCATTTAATGGCTTTGTTTAATGCTTTAAAACAGTGGATTAATGATGTTAAATGATGTATATTGGCAAGTGATGTGTTGGTTTAAAAGTACTTGAATCGGATATAGTTAGTCGGCTATAGGATTGGGTGCACCGTGAATTAAGTCGCCTTGGATGTTGAGGGGCTGTAATTGTACCGTAAACTCCATCCAAGAACACTAACGAGATGTCTAAAATCATAATGGTGGTTAAAATGCCATGTGAGGATCTTGTGTTGTGAGTCCCGTGTTCTCGTTAGTGATGTTATGCCACTACCAATGAGTGATGTGGAGGGGTTGTGATTGTACCGTAGACTCCATCACGGGTGTTGAGGGGTTGTGATTGTACCGGTAAACTCCACCTTGAGTGTTTGGTAGTGTGTATGAAGCGTATGGGACAACGCTTGTAATCCGCGTATCCGATTGAGTTTTGAGTTGAAAAATGGTTATGGATTATCACTTGAAAGCCAATATGACATGTTGATGAATTGAAGCATGAGATGCTTGGTTTGTTTGCATAAATGCATGATAAATGATGTTTTGAAATTAAAGGCCTTGGAAAGGTGTTTTTACAAAGTGCATTATTGTGTTGTTTTATTAGAGCATTTCTCACTAAGCATACGTGCTTACGCTCTCTCTTTCTTGAACCAATAATGCAGACCATTGAAGTGCTTTAAGGGCAGCAAGGAGGTCAAGGATCCAAGTGAAAGTCTAAGCTCATGTATGGTGACTATTTTCACAACACTATTAGCTTTTGGTATTTGGCAATGGGAACATAGATTGTGTTTTTGGGAGATGTTTTGGACTCCTTAAGTTTGGTTTAATGCCTATGGTGTTTGGAACATGTAAATGGCCATTTGGTATTTTATTTTGGAGATTTGACAATTGCTTGCTTTTCTATATAGGATGCATGCCTTTAGACTTGTGGTTTTTCTTATTTGAGGTCGTGATTGAGCTTTGATGATGCAAATGTGTTCCTTTAATGTTTGATGACTTGTTGGCATGACATGGAGGTCTTATGAGCGTGTTTGGTGGGTCGAAAGAGTGTAAAACAGGCCTTTCTGTTGTTTCTAGGCAGGGTGTTTCGAAACACCCTTGCCTGTTTCGAAACAGGTGCATATTTTGGCCTGGGTGTTTCGAAACGAGCAGAGGTGTTTCGAAACACTTTGGCTACTGCCAAGGGGTGTTTTTGAACGGCCTAGACCCGTTTCGAAACACTTGACCGTTGGGCACTAATTTGAATGGTTTTGAGGTTTGCAAGCTTTACGTTTTAGTCCTGATTTTTGTATATGCAATTGATTGAGTTTAAGATGTCCGTTTGAGATGAAATTTGACAGAGAAGCATGAAACATGACTAATTTCATAATGGTAACTTAAAAATTAGTAAAGTTCTCTTAATTTCCAGAATTTACAAATTGGTCCCTAAATTCGTATGTTGTGCAATTGAGTCCCTTATTGTTTTCCGATTGCTGTGATTTTTTAGTATGCTTATCTCAAGAGTACACCTAGGGTTAATATGCATTTAGACAAGGTTAAAAAGAAAAAAAAAGGTCGTTAATCAAGGTTGACTTTCGGGTTGACTTTGGTTTTCCCCGTGTAATCTTCGTAGTTTTGGTCAACCGTCTAGGCCGGGCTAAGGGGGTTACATAAGCTGCCCTAGCAGGGGCTTAAGATCTAGAACAAGTGGCTTTTCAATTGAAGGCTTCTGGATTATATGTTCGTTCGAGATACAATTAAGAGGCTCGAAGAACTTACTTGGACTAGTGCCTATCCAATTTACTTCCTCAGGACCTTCAGTGTCGGATGTTTCTGAATCAGAGCAGTCAATGTCGTCGTTGATGCCGTGACAATCTTCCAGATGACTGCTGTGGCAGTGACCAAACTTTATGTCGTGGCATCTTGAGCTGATGCAGGGCTGGTCAAGGATTACTTCAGCGATTGCCTTGCACTATTCTTCTACATCAGCATGTTTAATTACTTGGAGAACATTGAGTTTGATTTCTTGATCATTCACTCTCATGATCATTTATCCTTTCTCCACATCGATCATCTGCTTCACAGTCTAAAACAAGAAAGTCAGCAGGAAAAATAAATTTATCCACTCTTACCAGAATATCTTCAATCTTCCTTTCTGGTTATACGTAAGAGTGGTCTGCCAACTGCAGCATGACTGTCGTGGGCCTTGCTCGTCTGATACCTAATTTCTGAAACACAGATTGGGGCATTAGATTTATGCTAGCACCAAGATCACAAAGTGCCTTACCCACGAATTTGTCGCCAATTATGCATGGTATGATGAAGCTCCCTAGGATCCTTCTTCTTCTGGGGAGGATGCATGTGTAAGATAGTCATGCATCCTTCTGTCATCTTTACCGTTTCGAATTCCCCAAGTCTAGACCTTTTTGACATGGCATCCTTAAGAAAATTCGCATAACTGGGCATCTGCTTGATGGCCTCTAACATCGGTATGTTAATGTGTGCCCGCTTAAAAATATCATAAATCTTTTTGAGCTGGTACTCCTGTTTTTGTTTTTGTAACCGTTGTGGAAAAGGAGGTGGAGGACGGTAATCTTCAAGACGTCCTTCGCATGTATTCGGATCTGAGGAGGTTTAGGTTCTTTAGCATCCTCTTCTTGCTCCTTTGTCCCTTCTGCTGTCGTGGCAGGTGTGTCGACAGCATGTTGTTCTTCCTCTGCCGGGGCAGTGTTCACGGCAGGTAAATCTAGGGTCGGTTACTCACTTGGTATGTTCTTCATCACCAACCCTTGTAATTGTTTTCCACTCCATGTTATAATTACTTTACACTGCTCATGTGTGGGTTTTCTAGTGACCTTAGTATCACTAGGGAATCCTCCATTTTGTCTTGGCTTGATATGCTAAGAAACCTGGCCTATCTGCGTCTCCAGCGATTTCAGGGTAGCCTCATGGTTTGTCATCCTCATCTATGTCTTGTCCATGAATGACTCATTTTTCTTGACAAAGTTATCCATGTTTGCCATGAAAGCTCCTGTTTGTGACATAAATGTTGCCAATGTTTGTTCCAGTATACTGGTGCGGTTGTCGGCTGCTGCTATGGCTGCTGTCGCAATAGAATTATGGTTACCCCTTGGTTTTGGTTGTTCTGCATTTGAGGATTCAGTGCATTGTTCAGATTTCTCCAGGAAAATTTAGGATCTTTCCTCCAGTTGGGATTGTAATTTTTGTAATAATAGTTCCTTGGCTTGTTATAATTCCCAACATACATCCCTTCTTCCAGTTGTAAAGGACAGTCTTCTGAACTGTGATTCCCACTGCAGGTTTCACATGCCTCTTCCGCAGAATATACGGCCTTGGAATCTTTCCGCTGAAGATTTTCCACTACCTTTGTGAGGTATGCAACCTGTGATTTCAGGGAATTGTCGCCTTCATAATCCTTTACAGTTATCCTTTGTTTGCCCCCTCTCCTAGCTGTAGGAAATTGCTCATCATTCTTTGCTAGGTTTTTCAACACTATCATTGCCTCGTCTAGTTCCTTATCCAGTAATAAACCATTTGCTGCTGAATCTATTCTCAGACGAGTGTGTGTATTGGCAGCGTTGTAGAATTTAACGACCTGATTCCACACAAGGAATCCATGCATCGGGCAGTTTCGAAGAAGAGTTGTAAATCTATCCCATGCCTCGTGCATTGGTTCGTCATCCTCCTGTTGAAAAGTAGCAATTTCGTTACGCTATCTTTCAGATAAATGAGAAGGATTAAAACGAGATAAGAATTCACGAGACAGATCTGTCCAAGTTCGTATTGAACTCGACGTTAGTTTATTCCACCAAGTTTTAGCTCTGTCTCTCAGTGAATGAGGAAATAACCGGAGCCTCAGTACTTCCGGATTTATTCCTGGCAATCTAAACGATCCACGGATTTCTTGGAACGTTTTCAGATGTTCGCGGGCATCCTCAGTTGCAGAACCACTAAATTGGCCAGTGGAATTTATTATGCTGAACATAACAGGTTTTAGCTCGAAGTTCTCAGCTTCAACATCTGGCAAGGTGGTTTCTAGTTCAACATTGTCATTGACCATGTAGTCACGGCAGGACTACCATACAGCAGCAGCAGCAGGCCGTTCATTCCGGACATCTTGGAGAGGATCTTCAGCAACGCTCTGTTTATTGTTGTGTGGGTCATCTACCCCCTCATTCAGCCTTCCGTTCACCATTGCTTATAGTTTCTCCTCAAGAGAGTTATTTCTTGCTATCAAGAGTCGGCTTGGTTCCTGAGATGGTACGTGCATTCGATTTTAGGGTCTAGTTCGTACTCAGGTTCTTTGCCTCGTCTAGATCTGCGCATAAGCAAATAGAAGACCTTGTGAAAAGCACATGGTAAATAATACTACTAAAAACAGAAAATTAAAAAGAAAAAGTGCAATAAGAGTAAGGGTAAAGTAATGTTGCCAGTCCCCAACAACGGCGCCAAAAACTTGTTGCGTGTAAAAGTGTCCTATCGCAAATAGTGCAAGTGTACACGACGCAAGTAGTAAAGTGATACTTGGAGTATCGGATATCGTCTCCACGGGGACTGGAAATAACTCTATCCTAGAATTGCTGCACAATAGAGAGAGAAAATAGTTTAATTGATTGGTGAAGTAATCTCGGGAAACAAGTAATATAAAAGATAAAAGAATAAGGGTCAAGAAATAGGCCGGTATTGAATTGCTCAGTAGTGGAGGTGTGGCACTGTAAGAGAAACTTTTGTTCTTGTCGTCGTCCCTATCGCGGTAGAACCTTTCGCGGCAGAAGTATGTTGATGTCGCGACAGCAATCACACAACTCTGCACTCCAAGTTTGTCAAGAATCCTTGCTATGACTTGTCCTATCCCTAGGCCCAAGTTCTGTTGATGAACACTTCTTAGATGATACCTCCCGGCGTGAAACGAAGGGTGAACACCAATGTTGTTGAATTCTTCCTTAGCCACTTAACCTCGTACTTATCCTTAAGTCGAGATGGTTTAACCTTAAGCTGGAAAACGCGTATTTATTTCGTTCGTATGCTTGAGTCCCCTGATGTCAAACAAATGGATAACGTCACAATGCTCTTCCGATACTCTTGCGAGATATGAAAACCATAATTAATAAACATGAAGTTTTTATTGCTTGAAAAGGAATTCCTAAAATAGTACAATCCTTGCAACTACTTTACATAATCAACCCTTAGCCCTAGGGGGATTTAGAACATGATAAAGAGGGGAAAACGACAAAGGTTTTGGGGAAGATGGCTAGGAATGAGATATCCTTCCCTAGGTCGAATTACATGCCTTTATATAGGCCTTGGGTCCAAGTTTTCTTATATGGCAAGAATACAAGTTTAAACTAAAGTACAACTCTATTAGAGATTAAATTTTCTAAGTATATGCATTAATTTCGTCCTCTTTTCGTGCCTTGAGTAATTTCCTTGGACTTTGGGCTTGGCCTTCATTCAACCTTAGGGCTCAGAAAAATATAGGATTGGCCCACGACAGACCGGCTTGTAGTCTTTTATCTGCTGAGTTCCAATTCACTTGTCCACTTCATCCTTCTATCGTCATGGCTGCCACGACAGCATGTGCTCCTCGACTCCAGTTCTTTGATCCAGCTATGCTTCTTTGCTGCAATGAGTCAGTCGCCGCAGATACCTGAAAAAGTGACTAAAATCAGTAGCAAATGTGTCATTTTATCTATTTGTGATGTTTATGCAGAAATCTATCCTAAGTGCAATGAATTATGCTTGAATGCAGCATGAATATGGGTAAATGAGGGGTGAAATATAGAACTTTTATACACTCAACATTGAGCAAAGGATTTTGTTGTTATTTAAATGATGCTATGAGCATGAGGTTTTAAAAGTGCATTGATGCTTTGAAGAGCATGTTTAAAAGAAAGGCATGAGTTGGCGAATGATGATATTTTGGTTTTGTAAAATGCATTGATGAATGTTTAGTTTTAGCGATCCTCACTAAGCTATATGCTTACGCTCATTTGTTTCATCAATGCAGAGAATTAAGAATTTGAGGTAGCAAGAAAGCAAGTGGGTCCCAAGTATCGTTGACTAAGCAATGTACGTGGTTTCACCTTAGTGTAATAAGAGGCAATGGGAGGGATTTCTACCCTTGGTTATATTTGGTGATGTTAAACACCTTAAGCATGTTTGGTTTGCTTATTCGGATATGTAAATGGCCTTTGAGTGTTGGTTTGAGCTTGGATATGGTTTTTAGCTTTTTTATTGTTTTGACATCTAGGAAGCATGCATATAGTCCTATAGCTTGCAAGAATGATGCTATGATATTATAGCTTGTGCTTCGTATGGGTGGTCCTCGATGTTTATCCATGTTGTATGTGTGTTGGGACAAGTGTCAGAATGGTTTGGGAAATGAAAACTTGTTTAAAACCAGCAATTTGGAAAGTTGCAGGACAAGGCGTTTCAGAACGCCCTTTTCCGTTTCGATACGGAGGCCTATAATGACCATGGTGTCTCGGAACAGGAAGGCACGTTTCGGTACATTTCGCCACAGTGAACCAACGTATCAAAACAAGTTTCTTGAGGTTTTGGAATGCCCCCGCGTATCTAAATGGCCACTCTTGTTTCGAAACGGCCGTTTGATACAGGGCTCTCTGTTCCGAAACACTTGACCATTGGATGCTGAATTTGAATTGTTCAGAGTTTCTCTTTCTTACGTTTTGGTCCCTGGGTAATGATTGTTCAATTGGTTGAGTTTGGATGGTCCGTTTGAGATAAGATTTGACATGCTGGCATGTTATATGACTAATTTTGGATTGGTAACTTTAAAACATGCATAGTCCTTGTAATTCCTAAAATTTAGAAATTAGTCCCTAAAAGTTAAATGAATGCAATTGAACCCTAATTGAACTACGATCGTTGTGCTGTTTTCACCTAATCGCTTTGCTAAACATATATGATAATAATGTGCATCTAGAAAAGATAAAAAGGAAAAAAAATTAGGGTCGTTAATCGAGGTTGACTTTTGCAAGTTGACTTCGGTATTCCTCGTGCAATCTTTTTAGTTCGGGTCGGGCGTCTAGGCCAAGATAAGGGGGTTACATACAGGCTAAGACGTACCGATATGGGTTCATTAATTTTAGTTAAAAGAATCTTTTTAGTTCTAAAATGTTGCATTTTGGTCCCTGAATGTTGTATGTTCAATTGGATGTGTTTGGATGATCCGTTTGAGCTGAAATTTGGCATGTTAGCATGTTACATGAATAATTAAGGTTTGGTAACATTCAAATCTGAAAAGTCCTTGTATTTTCTGGAAAGAACAATTTAGTCCCTAAAAGTCAAATGTATGCAATTGAACCCTTAATCGAACTCCGATTGATGTGTCGTTTTCTCCTAATTGCTTTGCTGGTCATATATGATAATAATGTGCATCTAGTGAAGATAAAAAGAAAAAAGGGTCGTTAATCGAGGTTGACTTTCACAAGTTGACTTTGGTTTTCGCCGTGTAATCTTCTTAGTTTGGGTCGACCGTCTATGCTGGGCTAAGGGGGTTACACTCATGACAAGGATGTTGCCATTAGGGAAACTCTTGAGAGAATGTCCCAGGGTGTTTTTCCAGCCTTCGTCGATTTCCCTGTTAAACTCTTTGCCAGCGATTACACGCCAGCCAGTTCTCATTCAGTTCAGACCCCGACACACTTTGATGCCACCGTCCCATTCTCGCCAGTACAAGTTGAGTTTGCCAAGGTAGAATCGCTGCCATAATCAGAAGAAGAAATTCCAGAAAAACCTATCACAACGCCTTCTACCCCTGCTTCATATGTTGCCACTTCTTCGACCTCAAAGCTGATGCAGATTGTCAAAGAAGTCATCCGCGACGTTGGAGCTTCCACTGTCGCCTCAAAGCCAAGCATGAAACAAAGGAAACACATGGCTCCCGATCATGGGAGCTTTGTCAAGAGAAAGACCCGCGTCACACGTGATGAACCCTCCAAAGGGGATTCCTCCTCTTAAAACTCCTTGCATTCATTTTTTTTCATATGTTCATGCTTTGTATTTTTTATTTCATGTGTTTATATATGTCTACATGCATTGAGGACAATGCACACCTTGGGTTTGGGGGTGTGTGTTGCCTCACATCTCTTGCCATGTCATGCATACATGTTTATATTTCTATTTGCATTTTGTTTCCATGCCATGTGGATTAGCCATGCATACCAAACCACTAAATTTTTTTTGTCTCGGTCAAATTTTGAAAAAATGCTATCATGTTGCTAGTGTAGTTTAATTTGTTCTAGAATATTCTGTCCAATGATGAAATTTAAAATCCTTAGTTTGCCTATGCCAAAAGAATAGTAATGCCATGACTGCTTGGCAATTGATCTCTAGTATAAGGGAATTTAACTTTCACTTAACATGTAGTATGCATCTAGTTCCTAAACAAACTCTTCATAACCTTAGACTAGAGTTATATTGCTACACTTAGAATTGCTTATCTGCTTGGCAAAACTGAACTGGATATTTGAGGACAGAACTAGGACCAGATTCTGCTTGCCAGCACTTGATTGGCATTTCGACCAATTTTTTGCTGAGGTACTATTTTCATATGTTTGTTTTTATGTTCACTCGCATTACTTGAAGACAAGCAATGAGCTAGGTTTGGAGGAGTGTTAACCCCTCAAAAGTACTAATTTTTATGCTTATTTGAGAATGCCTTTGCTTGCCTCTGATTATATTTTGTTGCATTTAGTTGTTAAATGCATTCATTTGCATAAGGAGTTAGAGCATGGTGTTTATGCCAGTGTGTTGGCATTATTTCAAGCTTGGCAGAGCAGTGCAGGAGCAAAAGCAGGGAATGTCGAAGAGAATGCTGAGTTCTAGTTGGTAAAGTTGGACCAGAGATTACCAAACTCAACTGGCATAGAAGGGAAGTGTGATGCCCGATCATTAGTCGTTGGACCTTGTACACATCAACACTAGGATTCAAATTTGGATAAGAGGATCACGCGTATTATCCCTTGCGTATTCAAAGTTCAAACTCAAAAGGTTTATCCTTGGTTTTGCACGCAAGCCTATTTAAAGAAGAGCAAGCAAGCATTTGAGGAGAGGTTCAGTGAGAAGAGGCTGAACTATGGTGAACCTAGATCGACCAGCTAAAGACTAAGGGCTTGGAGCCATTGAAGGGCTACATCGACGGACCTCCTTCGTGCTCATTCTCTTTATTTTATTTATTATTATTCAATGGTGATGTTAAGATACGATGACGTTTTGTGCATGGACCCTCGAACCATGAACTATGCTTTTATAGTTGGTTGGGGGATGTTTGCGTTTAACATTGGTTTTATGTTTGGTTTTTAATAATCCAATTGCCTTGGCAATGTTTTCATAATTTGACATGAACTTGGATTTTCTAAATTCTTTGCCTTGCGGCTGCTGTCATTGTTTTCTTATTACACCTTAATATATTAACAAACTTGAGAGGTGACGATTAGTTGCCGGATAGTAAGGAGAGAAGCTTTGAAAGAAGATGTTCAAGTAGATGAGCTTACTTCTGAAGTGAATCTACCCCTTAGGAGTATATATTGGAACTTAATCAAATTAATTAATGAAAAACTTCACTATAGACATATAGGGGTTTAAAATTGTTAATTTCGGGCGTTGCCATTGACAGAAGCAATGCCATCATTGAATCTGCTCGGCAATAATACCAAGGCAGAACGTTATTAAAGGCTGGCATGAATAGCGTGAAAACCAGGAACCCCTTGCCAATGCTCATCATTCATTTGAATAGTATTCTTGCCAATGTTCTTTTATTTTCATTACACTTCTTTAGGTCATTTTATAAAACAAACTTCAAATCAGTCAACATTTTCCCTTGACAAGTAAACAATCAAAGCAATTAACTCTTGGTCAATCCCTGTGGATTTGATACTCAGCTTAATGTTGTATTACTTACTGACCATGTATACTTGCATACAAAAGACTCAATTTTGGCATTGTTTTCATATATTTCCTTGACATTTCCACTCTTTTGCCAAGCCTTAGCATAGAAGACAAGTTGAAACTCTCCCAACTTGACACATGCCCTACATAAGATTATGTACGTGATAACAACAAGCTCAAATTCAAGGCTACCAGTTATATATCTTATACAACTTAAATGTGTATGCAAGGCATGGTAGTCTTTGATCTCCGACTCTCACTTTGCGAAACTACAAATTACACGCAATTGTCTTACATTCCATTTCTTCACTCTGCCTTTTAGATCAATAGACTGTGAAGGTTCGAGAGATGATCATGATTTTGATCATGTCAAGCACCTAGAATATTTGGCCGTAATGAAGAAGATTCTTGGCTTTGGTAAGTTGGATAAAAAAGATTCTTGGTCGAAATGAAGGAGCCGAAAAAGGGACACCAGCAACACCCAAGCAGCTCAACTGAGACACGATAAGGGAGTCGTGAGCTTAGGTAGGGGGGATGTCACGCCCAATCCTTAAGCATCGAGACTAACCAAGGCCACAGGAAGTGCCTTGGTCGTACACCAAGCAACCTTGGGCAATTTAAAGCAAGGCAAACTATAAGGAAGCACCTAGGACGGCCTAGAAAGGCCTCCAACCCTTTTGAAACGTCTCCACCATGTTCTAGAAGGTTCCAGGACACTCCACATCTATCTAGGCACACCCGGAAGGACCTAGAATGCTCGGGAGAGTTGTGGAAGCATCGGGATAGCTCTGGAAGGCTCGAGACAACATCGGAAGGCTCGAGATAAGTCTGGACATCTCCGGAACATTCTAGAAGCCTTTAGAATATTGTAGAGCTTTTAGACCATTTAGGATATAAATAGATAAGTATGGAATTGTCTAGATAATCCTAGGTGTTGTAGATATTTTGGGAGGTAAAATGTGAGTCGTCCGATTAAATTAATGTCCGTCGTCCATTGAAGAGGTTGAAGACTATAAATAGGCTAGCTAGGGTCATTTGTAAATCATCCTACAATTCACATAAGTTCTCTCTTGTAAAGCTTTCTTAAGAGTTCAATACAAGGTTCCTTTCCTTGTAACTCTATTGCCTTCTCCATTCTAGTGTGTGTTTAGCAATAGCATTCGCGTGGGAAAGGCTTGCTAACATTGTGTCGGGACTGTTAGCGTCGCACGAGTTGGTTTGAGAGAATAGGTCTGTGACAATTGGTATCAGAGCGTATTACGATCATTGGGAGCATGGCCAAGACAGGTAAGAACCAAGTTGCTAGCCCGTCGGAGATCGAGGTCATGCATGACCAAGGTGGGCATAAAATAAAGGCCGACCTTGTGGAGACAAGGCCTCGTGCTAAGTCCAAAGACATGATCTCTAGCTTAGAGTCACGCTTGACTCGCGTGGAGGAAAGCGTTGTGGGCATGGGTGATGAAGTGGACAACCTTCAAGAACGGGTTGAAGGCCTCGAGGCAAAGGATGCCGAGATCCACACGGTCGTGAGGGCCATGAAGATCAAGCTAAAGGAGACCTTACGCGCAGAAATGGGTGAAGTCTGCGACGTACTCATCGGAGAGCTCACAAAGGTACGTGAGTCATTCCAATGTGAACTTGCCAACGTGCATGCTCAAACTAGTTTGGTGCTCGAGATCCCCGATCTGTCCAGAAAAGACTCGCTCTTCAACTTCATAGAAGGTCTCAAGAGTTGGGCCAAGACCGAGCTAAAGGCGAAAGGGAGTCCAAACCCTTGTCGATGCAATTGTCGAGGCCGAGAGCCTTATCGACTACTCTAGTCACAAGGATACCACCCCAAAGCCGAGGGAAGAGAAGGGCGGTCATGCTAAAGGTGGGGGAGACAAGGGCCATCACTAGAAGGGTCATCAAGAGGGCCACTCGCCTAGGCACCGAGACTCGTCCCCTTGGAAGGGCAAGGACAAGGGTAAGTCCAAGGAGTTTTAAGGAACGAGGAAGCCACCGCTAAGCAGTTGCTTCATTTGCCACGGTGACCATTGGACTCGTGAATGCCCACAACGATAAGCCCTTAGTTCACTCCTAGCCAAACATCAAGAAGGTAGCGACACCGACAGTGGCAATGAGGGTCCATAGATGGGATCCATGCAACTTATTTCAGCAATTCAATCGGTCGAGGGCACCAATAGGAACAAGGGGAGTTCCACCCATAAGGGACATTGCGCCGAGGGACTTAAGCCAGGGTCAATGCTCGAGGTAGAGCAAGAAGGCGACCAACCATTTCCAAAGGCCGAAGGTAAGGCCGAGTCACCGACCAAGCTTGCACGGGGTAAGCAAGGTGGCGTCAACAAGGATAAGACCACGAGAGGGAATCGTGGCAACACGAAGGCTAAGTCTGCGCCAGAGGTTAGCACAAGGGTGAAGTGCTACCTATGTGAAGGGCCACATGTGATGAGGTCATGTCCTATACGAAAGCGACTTGTTGCCTTCATCAAAGGAGTTGATGGCAAGGCACAACCTAGTACGATAGCTCAAGATCGAGATGTTAAGTCAAAGGCAAAGGTGAGGCAAGCTAGGAACCAGAGGAGGCACACAGCAACACCCCATCAGCTCAACCGAGACACGATGAGTGTAACCCCTTTAGCCCAGCCTAGACGCTTGACCCGAACTACGAAGATTACACAGGGAAAACCAAAATCAACCTAAAAGTCAACCTTGATTTACGACCCTTTTTATTTTAATCTTGTCTAAATACTATTGAACCTAAGTGAGTACTCACGAAACATGAATGAGAAAGGCACAGTGATCGGATATCATTTAGGGACTCAATTGCACTTTATACAAGATTAGGGACCAAATTCTAAATTTTGTAAACTATAGAGACTTTATTGATTTTAGGGTTACCAAAATGAAATTAATCATGTTACATATTTTTCTACCAAATTTCCGCTTAAAAAGACATCTCAAGCTCAAGAAATTGCAATAACAACATTTATGACTAAATTATAAAGCATGAAGACTCAAATCAATTCAAATCTATGTGCAACGGTTACCCGTATCGGAACACCTACCCACCGTAACGAAACGCATGCATCGAAACGGTGTTGACCGTTTCGGTACGCGGGTATGTTCTGAGACCAGTACTGAAATAGAACACTCTAGTAGCCAAATTGTTTCGAAACAACCTCAGTCGTTTCGAAACACAAAGACCATTTCAGGCCCCCGTTTCGAAACACTAGATGGTGTTTCGATACACCTTGCCTAGAAACAATACTTATTACTGGTTTTTAACCCTTTAGCCTAATCAAGCATGCCTCAAAGACTCCCAAATCATACCAGCAAACCATTTAACACATAAGGGACATTTTTAGGACATTCTGACACGAACATAACATCAAACACAAATTCTCATATTCTAGAGGCATACTCCCTAATCACAAAACCAATATAAGCAATACAACCTCAAACAAAACATTTAAGGCCAAATACAACCCAAATATGCCAATATAAACACGCCACAACCTTAGGGTGTTTCAATATATCTCCCAAATACAACCTTGGTTTCCCATTGCCATTATGTCAAAACTAAAGTGTATGAAAACTTCACCATACGTGAAATTGTACTTCCTTGGATGATCTTATCCTCTTTGATGCCCGGAAAAACCTCAATTATCTGCATTATTGGTAAAAAAGAGAGAGCGTAAGCACAAATGCTTAGTGAGGCATGCTCTAAAGAAACCAACTCAATAATGCATATCTTGAAAACACTTTCTCAAAAGCATTTAAACAACATGATCAATCTATCTCATGCTTGAAAACCATCCGAATTGGACTCTAACATCTAAGCCCAAATTTGGGGTGTTACAACTCTCTCTCTCTTAAGAAATTTCATCCTCGAAATTTACTTGGAGGAAAAAGGTAACAAAACTGCTTCTTCATATCTTTCTTTCTTTCCCACGTGGCTTGCTCAACACCACGATACCTCCACAACACCTTAACCAACTCAATGGTCTTACCCCGGAGAACCTTACTGTCCGAATCCAAAATCTCAACTGGCTTCTCATCATAAGTCAGATCTGGATTCAACTCAACTTCCTCTACAGGGATAACATGCGAAGGATCCGATCTATACCTTCGAAGCACGGGTACATGAAACACATTATGTATCCTTTCTAGTTCTTGTGGTAGCCTCAGCTTATAAGCAACAGGACCCACACGTTCTATCACCTCGTATGGTCCAATATATCTAGGGCTCAACTTACCCGTTCGGCCAAACCTCATCACCTTCTTCCAAGGTGAAACCTTTAAGAACACACGGTCACCCACCGCAAACTCTATCTCCTTAAGCTTCAAATCCACGTAAGACTTTTGCCGATCCGATGCCGCCTTCAACCGCTGACAAATGAGCTTCACCTTCTCGGTGGTTCTTTTCAACAAAGCCGGCATCGAGACCAACTATTGTCCCGTTTCAGCCCAACAAAGAGGACTTTTGCATATCCTTCCATACAAAGCTTCATAAGGTGCCATTTGAATACATGCCTGGTAGCTATTATTATAAGAAAACTCCACCAAAGGCATGTGCTTCTCCCAAGAGCCTTGAAACTCAATCACACGGCATCTCAACATATCCCCAAGCACTTGTATAACGCACTATGACTGCCCATCCGTCTGCGGATGATAAGAAGTACATATATTCAGCCGCGTACCCAACGCTTGATGTAAACACTCCCAAAACCTTACCGTGAACCTCAGATCTCTATATGACACTATAGATTTTGGTACACCATGCAGAAGTACAATCTCAGCAATGTACAGCTCTGTAAGTTTATCCAAGGTATACGTACTATGCATAGGTAAGAAATGCGGAAACTTCGTAAGGTGATCCACAATCACCCACACAGAATTCTTCTTTGATGGCGACAAAGGCAAACCAGACACAAAGTCCATGGTGATCCTCCCCCATTTCCATTCAGGAATCCTCAACGGTTGCAACAACCCCGAAGGAAACTGATGCTCAGCCTTAACCCGCTGACAAACCATGCACTTGCTCACATATTCCGCAACATCTTTCTTCATATCCACCCAATAGTAGTCATCCTTCAGATCATGGTACATCTTTGTACTACTAGGGTGCATAGCAAAAGGACTACTATGAGCTTCGGTTAGAATAGTACGCCTCAACTCCACATCACTCGGCACTACTATCCGACTTCCAAAACATAGAACTCCATCATCATTATAACAGAAATCCGTTGGTCTATCCTCAACAATATCCTGAACATGTGGCACCAAAGAATCATCCAACAACTGCTTATCCTTTATCAACTGAACTAGATATGGTTTCACTTGCAATTCAGCAACAAGACCTCCATCTTGCGATATACTCAAGCTAGCAAACATCGCCCTCAACTCCACCGCCATTTTCATGCTCAAGGCGTCAGCCACAACATTGGCCTTTCCCAAGTGATACTCGATCGTTAGATCGTAATCCTTAAGCAACTCCACCCACCACCGTTGCCTAAGATTCAACTCTTTCTGAGAAATCAAATACTTCAAACTCTTGTGATCCGTATACACAATACACTTCTCACCATAAAGATGATGTCTCCATATCTTCAAAGAAAAAACCACCGCAGCTAACTCAATATCATACGTAGGATAATTGCACTCATGCACTTTCAACTGACGCGATGCATAAGCCACCACCTTACCCTCTTGCATTAGCACACACACCAAACAAACGTAGGTTGCGTCACTGTACACCACAAACTCTTTTCCTGATTCAGGTTGAACCAAAATACGAGCTTGCGTTAAAGCTGCTTTAAAATTCTCGAAGGTATGTTGTCTCGCTTCCGTCCACTCATACTTAACATCTTTTTGCAACAACTTCGTTAAAGGGGCAGCAATCTTAAAAAATCCATCCACGAACCTCCGGTACTATCCTGCCAACCCAAGGAAACTACGGACTTCATGAACAGACTTAGGAGGCTTCCAATTCATCACCGCCTCAACCTTCTGGGGATCAACTCGAATTCGTTCAGCCGAAACCATATGACCAAGGAAAACAACTTCCTTAAGCCAGAACTCACCCTTGCTCAGCTTAGCATAAAGCTGATTTTCCAAAAGCGCTTGCAAGACAACTCTCAAATGGCCTTCATGCTCCTCCATAGTACGAGAGTACACAAGGATATCGTCGATGAACACCACAACGAACTTGTCCAAGTATTCATGGAACACTCTATTCATCATGTCCATGAAAGCAGTAGGAGCATTCGTCAAGCCAAACGGCATTACAAGGAACTAATAATGCTCATACCTCGTCCTAAAGGATGTTTTCGGCACATCCACATCTTTCACCTTTAGCTGATAGTACCCTGACCTCAAGTCAATCTTTGAAAACACAACTGCTCCCTGAAATTGATCAAAAAGGTCATCAATCCTCGACAAAGGATACCTATTTTTGATGGTCAACTTTTTCAGTTGACGATAATCGATATACATTCTCATCGTGCCATCTTTCTTCTTCACAAACAAGATCGGTGCACCCAAAGGTGACACACTAGGCCGAATGAAGCCAAGGTCAAGCAACTCCTGAAGTTGCATCTTCAACTCCTTCAGCTCTTTGGGTGCCATGCGATAGGAAGCAATGGACACCGGAGTTGTGTTCTCATACAGATCAATCCCAAACTCCACCTCTGGACTAGGCGGCAAACCAGGTAACTCCTCAGGAAACACTCTTGGGAACTCACGCACAGTTCTTATATCCTAAACTCGCACCTCATTTGAACTAGGATTCATAACAAAGGCTAGGTAAGCCTCACAACCTTGCCGCAACATCCGGCTTGCTTCCAATGTAGACACCACATTGGCAAGAAACTTCACATTCTCACCCACTTCCACCACCTCATAATCATCCACAAGTTTCAATGAAACTCGCTTGCTCTCGAAATCCACCACGGCACTATGCTCAACAAGCCAATCCATGCCAAGGATTACATCAAAGCCATAGAATGGCAATTGCGTGAAATTGACAAGAAAAACATGATTTTGCACCATTCATGGGACATCTTCTATACAATTTCCTTGTTACAACCGTCTCACAAAAGGAACTAGTCACACGCATACCAACATCCAAAGACTCAACAGGTAAACTAAGCATTTGAGCATGTTCACGCAATATGTACGAGTGTGTAGATCTAGAATCAATCAAAGAAAGTAATGACAAGGATTGCAAAGTAAAGGTACATACGATCACATTCGTATCATTCATTCCCTCATGCTGGGCGTACACTCGAGCTTGACCGCCACCCTCAGGTTGAACGGCCACAACATGTGCTACGTTCCTGCCACGACCATCCCTACGCTGAAATTTACCACAGCCACGCCCACGACCTCTTTGTGGCTCTGCTACTCTCACCGGAGCCTGTCCCTCTCTCAGCGGTTGAGGACAATCTTACTTCAAATGCCCTCGATTCCCACAATTCCAGCATCTCCCAAGATTACCCCAACACTCACCACCATGTATTCTACCACAACTATTACATTCAGGAGTCCTTAGGAAAGCATTAGGTCCTTGCTGACCTCTACCAGGTTTACCACCCCTACGTCTAGCATCGAAGTGTGGCTTCCTATCCTTCTATCTATTGTTGCGATCTCTACCAAAATCGCGTTCCGTAGCTCGCTTTTCCGAGCTAGAGCCACCAGCTTGACTTGCCAAACCAAGATTCGATTCAATGTCCTTGGCTCTTGTGACCAAGAAATCGAAATCAGTGTAATCAGCCGCAAGCATATAGGTCTTGACATCCACTACCAGCCCATAACGGAATCGTTCTCACCTCTCCCGCTCATTAGGGATTAGCTCAGGTGCATATTGACTGAGGCGAACAAACTGAATTTCATATTCAGCTACTAGCATGTTCCCTTGCATGAGAGACATAAACTCTCTCTTCTTTTCATCGAGGTATCGTACTCCCAGGTACTTCTGCTTGAACGCATTAAAGAAGAACGTCCAAGTCACCTCATCATCCTCCAATCCGGAGATAGTGGTCATCCACCAAGTATAAGTATCACCATGCAGCAGTGACACAATACAACCCAGCTTCTGCACATTGTTGCAGTTCAACTGACCCAAAATTCTCTTGGTGCTCTCCAACCAAGACTCAGATCCTTCCGGAGATAAGCTTCTGAACTCAGTCCATTATAGACTACGAAGACGCTACAAAGGCAACCTCATATGAGCATCATCCTGATGCGCAACTCCATAAGTTCCAGCTACGGCTGCCTAGAAAGCTCCAGCAATAGCCTGAATCAACATGGTCATGTTAGGAGCAGCTTGCCCCTGCACACCCTCGGGTCCACCAACCCCATCACCAACACAAGCATTACTAGCTCTAGCTCCACCACCGCCGGGTGGTCCACCAGGAGGAGAAAGAGGTAAATCCTCGGCATTCTCATTATCAGCCATTGATCTAGTATTGATTCTCAGCTCTCTACGTGGCCCAATTATTAAAACAATGCACTGACAAAAATGCAATAAACACATTAAGGTAAGTAATCCAAGTACTCAAGCTCATTTTTGAAAACAATTATTTTCATTAGTTTTGATATGGCAATGGGATCAGTAACCACACTCCAACATAGCATAGCATCACATAATCATCCCAACTTAACCACACATCACTATTCATACATCAAACTTTCACTGAAAAGACACAATCATGTATAAACACATACAACTACCACATACCAAACCCCAATTATTCGATAACCTAGCTCTGATACCAACAAATGTAACCCCCTTAGCCCAGCCTAGACGCTTGACCCGAACTACCTTTTCGATGAAAACATGTGTACCTTCATTTATCTCATGCATTTAAACCAATGCAAAACTCATGGCAAGGCCATACTCATGCTTGTACACTAAAGCATTTCATATTCAAATCACATATGCATTTCTCATAGCATAAATCATTTCATCAAAGGTACATGTGAATCAAAAACCATTTCATATTTTATATTGGCATTTCGCATCTCATTATTACTCGGATATACGGACATCTCACTAGACACTTCCGGTGGCATCTACCATCACCGTACTCACTTGTCTAGCAACAGAATTTCCGGTGGAATTTCACATCACCGTACTCACTCGTCTAGCAACACAATTTCCGGTGGAATCTCACATCACCGTACTCACATGGCGGAATCTCTCATCGCCACAAAGCTTGGGTATTTCACCAAGTCCTACTCGATGGAATGCCCATCATCGGTTCTCTCCCTTTGGCTTAACCAAAGAGCACGTACGAATTTTAAGTTTATATTGCACTCTCATACTATTGATCGATCAATTATATCCGGTAAGTATCTCAACATCTATGCCAATATATTATGTTAAATCATCATCTCACCTACTGTTTTTCATGCAACAATTCTCAAACATTCTCATCTTATTTCAAAACCATAACATGTGTCATGCTTTAAACCAAAAGCTCAAATCTCAACCATGCAACATGTGAATTCATGTAATCATTTCAAGCATCATCTCATGCTATAAAATATGCATAAAAGCAGTAGGAATTTATCAATCTCAAACCATGAGCATGTAAAAGCATTTTAGGGGCAATCACCACATCTCTGAGAGCAATCTAGCCAATACTTACTCCGGACTTAGGAAGATGTTTCAAACCTTTCCTAAATCCCCAAACCTTGATTCTTTGTCCCTCAAGGACTTCTAAAACTATACGCACTTACCGATTACGTTTCGCTTGCTCGCCGAAACACTATATAAGCCTCTGGATCAACCCCAAAAGCGTCTGAAGATGTCTCCCATGTTTTAAACACATAAGAGCAGAGGATTAATGCATCATCATGCATTGAAATCATCAGCCACACACCTAATCTCTTTGCTCTACCCAAAAACCACATTTCGGCTACCAAACACAACCGATATCACCTTCAAACTCTTCCAAAACAAAACTCAGCCAAGATCCATCACTTCAAATCATTTCTAAACATCAATTAACATCAAAAACCACCACAAACTCGTCCTTATACCTCCAGCTATGACAGGACACCAAAATCACCCCAAAAACCATCATTCTAACAAGCAAAACTTAGGAAAACAAACCTATTCAGAATTTGATTGATAAAACCTCATTTGTAACATCAATTAACATCCAAAATACATTAGAAAACCATCTCAAAATAGAGCCCAATCATTCACCACGAAAATCTTCAAGATCTCTTCCAAAATCTTGAATTTTAAGACAATTTCTTGTTTCTAACATTAAAACCACTTAAAAATCATTAACAAAGGATTGATAACTTGAGAATTTCAGCAAAGAACTGATCATTAGAGGAGAAGGATGAAGCTTGCCTCTAATGGATGATTTCTCCTTGACTTGGGCAAGTTTTCTTGAAAATTCTATGTAGAACTCAAGTGGACTTGATGGGGAATTGATTAAGAATCAAAGAAAGATTGAAATCTCACCAAATGAAATGAAAATCAAAGTATATTTTCTAGAGAGAATGTGTTTGGTGGAAAGGAATTTGAGAGAGAGAAAAATGAGGGAAAATTTGTGAAAAGTAGTTATGAATAGTCAAAGGTAGTTTCTAATTTAATTAACTTTTATTTCCTTTAATTAAAACATTAATTAAATCACCCAAATTAAGGAAAAATCTGATGAAAACATTTTGGTAAAATTAGCTCCTTAAAGATTCAAAGTTTCAATCCTTTACAAAACAGTCACTACTTAACTTTGCAAAAACTGCGAGTTGGTCACTACACCGAAATGTAGTATTTCCAAACCTTATTTTGTAAAATTTATTCCACCATTAACCTTCATATATTAAATGAGGATTTTTAGATATTTTTCTATATTTTTAAAGCATCCCGAACTAGGTGTTCCCTAAAACTCCCTTTAAGATTCGAACCGTTTTATGACCAGTCCGAATCGGACTCTAACATCTAAGCCCAAATTTGGGGTGTTACAATGAGGGCTTCGTGAGATTAGGTGGGGAGGATGTCACGCCCCATTCTTAAGCACCGAGACCAACCAAGGAAAAACAGTGCCTTGGGCGTACACCAAGCAACCTTGGGCAATTTAAAACAAGGCAAGCCCCAAGGAAGCACCTAGGATGGCCTAAAAAGGCCTCCAACCCTTTTGAAACGTCTCCACCATGTTCTGGGAGGTTCCATGACACTTCACAAACATCTAGGCACACCCGGAAGGACCTAGAATGTTCGAGACAGCTCTGGAAGGCTCGAAACAACTCCGGAAGGCTCGGGATAAGTCTGGACATCTCCGAAACATTCTAGAAGCCTTTAGAATATTGTAGAGCTTTTAGACCATTTAGGATATAACTAGATAAGTATATAATTGTCTAGATAATCCTAGGTGTTGTAGATATTTTGGGAGGCGAAATGTGAGCCGTTCGATCAAATAAATCTCCACCTTCCATTGAAGAGGTTGGAGACTATAAATAGGCTAGCTAGGGTCATTTATAAATCATCCTACAATTCACATAAGTTCTCTCTTGTAAAGATTTCTTAAGAGTTCAATACAAGGTTCTTTTCCTTGTAACTCACTTGCCTTCTCCATTCAAGTGTGTGTTTAGCCATAGCATTTGTGTGGGAAAGGCTTGCTAACATTGTGTTGGGAGTGTTAGCGCCGCACGGATTGGTTTGAGAGAATAAGTCTGTGACACTACCTTTTCTGTGGTGGAGGTTATTCCACTCCATATCTTGATATATGGCAGCTGAACGGATATGACATCAAGTCTTCGTGGACTACACTTTTCGGTGAGAACAGATGTACTACTCCTGACATACGCTACTGGAGAAATGCTTTATACTGCACGAAATCTGGTAAAATTGTACTTGATTATATGAGATGATCCAAAGGAAAATATATGGAAAATTCAATATGTTAGGGAATGGTATCAACTTGCCATTTTTGTTGAAAGTTTGATTTTACCAGATTGGCATCGTCCAATGGTTGCATAAGCAAAATCAATGAAGAAATGTTGAAAACAGCTGAAACATATATGCTTAATTAATTAAAATATTTTATTATGCCCAGTCTCAAGTATTTGTGGGAAATGGATGCTTTTGGATGAAAAAAAAGTATTGTTGGATGATGCATATGCAGAGTTAGTTTGAAACTATGTTAAAATGTGTTTGTGTTTAATGTATATATTATGTTTAAAACAAGTTGAAGATTACTTTGTCTAATATATTGTATATGAATCTAGCCGGAATGATACTCTGCTTGAGTGTGAGTTTATTTTTGCACTTCAAAATTGTATTTAAGTTTGGTTGGTTTAAAATGATGTATTAGTTGGCATTAAATAAACATTTTCATGAATCTATTTATAAGCAATAATTTTACTCCGACTTGTATTTAGCATATAAAAATTAAACTATTCACGATGAACTAATTAATAACATGCATGCCCAACATGTATGCCCATGCAAACACAAAACTCGTGCAAACTATGGATTTGATCATCTTTATTTATAATTTGGACCCAAGATTTCATATTTGATGGGTCCGAATATATATATTAGTAATTAATAATCTCTAAAGCAGATGGTTAAAGCTCTCAGTTGACATTCTCTCCTTCCCCTAGGTTGTGGGTTCAAAACCTAGTAGAAGCAAAATTCTCCTCCCCTAGGTAGAAATTGTTCAAAAAAAATATGAATATTAGTGGATTAGTGACAATAACATCTCATTATATGGCGGTATTTAAATCAGTATCAGTATATGGACTAAATTTCTCTTTTTCAGTAGAATTAATATGCTAAATTTATAAATTGATAGGATATAAGCGGTATTTAAGCCCAATCAGTTCAACTATTGGTAAAATTAACATTTTTGAACTAAAATGTTCACTTTTCAAAACTATCGAGACTAAAATGTATCTTTCAATTGTAGAGAAATTAAAATGGATTTTAGATTTTGTAGGGGTGTTGTGGTGGACTTCTAAGCATAATCATTTACGTAGTAATAATTAATTTTGTAAAATCATGATTTAAGGATAATTATAAAATTCATCACTCAATTTTTTTCACAGTTATTTTAATCATTAAAATTTTAAAAAAATAGTCAGTGACCTTTTAAATTGTTTTTATTTTTATCACTATGTCGTTAAGTAGTTAATGGCGCCGTTTTCAAATAGTGTTCAATCGATTACGTATTAATCTTTTACTTCGTATTGACGCCATCGTATTTTCGTGAAGCTTAATATATTATGTTAAATCATCATCTCACCTACTGTTTTTCATGCAACAATTCTCAAACATTCTCATCTTATTTCAAAACCATAACATGTGCCATGCATTAAACCAAAAGCTCAAATCTCAACCATGCAACATGTTACTTCATGTAATCATTTCAAGCATCATCTCATGCTATAAAATATGCATAAAAGCAGTAGGAATTTATCAATCTCAAACCATGAGCATGTAAAAGCATTTTAGGGGCAATCACCACATCTCTGAGAGCAATCTAGCCAATACTTACTTCCAGACTTAGGAAGGTGTTTCAAACCTTTCCTAAATCCCCAAACCTTGATTTTTTTGTCCCTCAAGGACTTCTAAAACTATATGCACTCGCCGATTACGTTTCGCTTGCTCGTCGAAACGTTATCTAAGCCTCCGGATAAACACCAAAAGCGTCTGAAGATGTCTCCCATGTTTTAAACACATAAGAGCAGAGGATTAATGCATCATCATGCATTGAAATCATCAGCCACACACCTAATCTCGCTGATCTACCCAAAATCCACATTTCGGCTACCAAACACAACCGAAATCACCTTCAAACTATTCCAAAACAAAACTCGGCCAAGATTCATCACTTCTAATCATTTCCCAAATCAATTAACATAAAAAACCACCAAAAACTCGTCCTTATTCCTCCAGCTATGGCAGAACACCAAAATCACCCCAAAAAACAGCATTCTAACAAGAAAAACTTAGGAAAACAAACCTATTCGGGATTTGATTGATAAAACCTCATTTGTAACATCAATTAACATCCAAAATAAATTAGAAAACCATCTCAAAACAGAGCTCAATCATTCGCCGCGAAAATCTTCAAGATATCTTCTAAAATCTTGAGTTTTAAGACAATTTCTTGTTTCTAACATTAAAACCACTTAAAAATCATTAACCAAGGATTGATAACTTCGAAATTTCAGTGAAGAACTAATGATTAGAACTGATCATTAGAGGAGAAAGACGAAGCTTACCGCTAATGGATTATTTCTCCTTGATTTGGGCAAGTTTTCTTGAAAATTCAATGTAGAAATCAAGTGGACTTGATGAGGAATTGATTAAGAATCAAAGAAAGATTGAAATCTCATCAAATGAAATGAAAATCAAAGTATATTTGCTGGAGAGAATGTGTTTGGTTGAAAGGAATTTGAGAGAAAATAAAATGAGGGAAAATTTGTGAAAAGTAGTTATGAATAGTCAAAGGTAGTTTCTAATTTAATTAACCTCCATTTCCTTTAATTAAAACATTAATTAAATCACCCAAATTAAGGAAAAATCTGATGAAAACATTTTGGTAAAATTAGCTCCTTAAAAATTTAAAGTTTCAATCCTTTACAAAACAATCACTACTTAACTTTGCAACCTGTTTATGATTTATGATTTCCTGGGCTAGGTAAGGGTAAGGGTGCTTTTAGCTTTAATTATAGGAAGCAAGCAACCTGTTTTAGTCGTAATAGATCATGCCCTCGTCTTTTTAGATAGTTTACTTTGATTCGGGTTATGTACATAACATACCCACCAAAACAACATTGTTTTAAATCTTATAAAACTTTTTCCCTCATTTTTCTCTTTTATTCTTTCTTTTTCTTTTTTCTTCCACTCTTTTTCTCTCTATAAATTCATATTTCAGCCATCACGTCGGTCCTAATATATGTTACTCCCTACTAAAGAAGATTATCTTCCATTGAAATCTTCTAATAAAGGGTCCTACGTCAGAAATCTCCTCTCCTATAAGCCTTTTCTTTTTCTTAATGTCGTTGTTTTCAAAAGAACCAGAAAAAATACAGATAGTGCTATTATAAGGTGCACCTATGAATTCTTATGGCATTTCTTTCAATCTCTACCTAATTTTTTAAAGAAATTCCTCAACACAATATAACCAATCAGACCACAAGACAAAAACAATAGAATAAATGATATAGAAACCAGGTACAATTAGTAATATTTAAATGATTGCAAGAGTTAAGAACATATCCTGGCGGAATACTGTGGTGACATGTGGGGCACAGTCCTCTCAAATTTTTTAAAAATTAAAATTTATTTCCTTAAATATATAACAATAATAATTTAACCCCAAATTTTTAGATATTCATATTAAGTTCTAATTTTTTAGATATTAGATCTTATTTTTTGAAAAAATATACATAAAAACCTTTAATTTTTTAAATTTAATTTAAATCGAGTTAACTACTAGAATAGTCATTTATGTTTTTCCTAGTACATAGTTGGTCACCTATTTTGAAAAACGACCAGTAAGGTCACTTACGTTGTCAGGGCGTAAACTTTTGGTCACTCAGCCGTTTGTTGTCGTTAAACACTGAAGGATTGCTGACCTGAGTTTACTATGAAGGTGGCTGATCAAGAGGTGACGATCAATGTCTTCATCACTCTCAAATATGTGGATGAATATGAAGAGTGTCAGTACATGGATGCTACAACAAAAAGAGAGATTGCAGACTTTTGTTGCACCAATTTCTTAGAAATGGATGAATATGAGCATATCAAAGATGAAGATAATAAGGAGGACTACGAGATCGAGTATAAGGAAATTGAGGAATTTTCAGAAGAGGTGGAACAATCGAACCTACTCGAAGCCAAACCAGGTATGCACTTTGAACCTCTTGATTTTTCAGAATTTATTCCTCCTAAGCCTTCACTTGAGCATGCTCCAACATTAGAGTTAAAGCCCTTGCCATCTCATTTAAATATGCTTATTTGGGTAGCAATGAGACTTTTCCTTTGATAACCTCATCTAGTCTTACACCTAAATAAGAATCTAGTTTAACAAATATTTTGTTGTCGCAACATAAAAGAGCTTTAGGTTGGACTATGGCTGACTTAAAGGGGATAAGCTCTACTATTTGCATGCACAAAATTTTGCTTGATGATTGTCACAACAATTCTATTGAACTCCAAAGAAGGCTCAAACCCATCATGAAGAAGGTGGTGATGAATGAGATAATCAAGTGGCTTGACGCTGGTGTAGTCTATCCCATATCAAACAGCTCGTGGGTTAGTCAAGTACATTGTGTGCTTAAGAAAGGGGGCATCACCGTGGTGAGTAACGATGAGAATGAATTATTGCCAACAAGGACTGTAACGAGATGGACGATTTGCATGAACTATAGGAAGCTCAACAAAGCGACCAAGAATGACCATTTCCCTCTCCCATTCATCGATCAAATGATAGAAAGACTGGCGGGGAAAACATTTTACTGTTTCCTTGACAGATACTCAGGTACAATTAGATTGCTATAACACTTGAGGACCAAGAAAAGATGAAATTTAGATGTCCGTATGGTACCTATGCTTTCAGACGAATGCCCTTTGGACTCTTTAATGCCCCAACAGCTTTTCAGAGGTGTATGTTGGCTATCTTCTCAAATATTGTTGAGGAATTTTTAGAAGTCTTCGTGGAAGATTTTTCAGTCTCCGGGGAAGATTTTGATTCATACTTGGGAAATTTTTCCAAAGTGCTAAAGTGATGTGAAGAAGCTAATTTGGTGCTCAATTGAAAAAAATGTCATTTTATTGTGACTGAAGCAACGATTTGGGGTCACAAAATATCAAAGAATGGCATTGAGGTGGATAGAGCAAAGATTGAGGTAATTGAGAAGTTGCCTCCTCCCACCAACGTGAAAAGCATTACACGTTTATTGGGCCATGCCGACTTCTATAGAAGGTTCATCAAGGACTTCTCCAAGATCTCCAAGCCACTGTGTAATTTACTATAGCAAAATCAGCCCTTCATCTTCGATGAAAATGCCTCCACGCTTTTGAAAAACTGAAGGAGAAACTTAACTCAACACCTATTGTTGTTCCACCTGATTGGAGATCACCTTTGAGTTGATGTGTGATGCGATTGACTACATAATACAAGCAGCTCTTGGACAACGTCGAGGTAAACTCTTCCATGTTATTTATTATGTTATTTGTACATTGAATGATGCACAAATTAACTACACCACAGCTGAAAAAGAATTGTTAGTTGTTGTATTTGCCTTTGATAAGTTTAGGTCGTATCTAATAGGCCCTAAAGTTATTGTTCACACCGATCACTCGGCTATTAAATACTTAGTGACCAAAAAGGATGCTAAACTTAGACTTATTAAGTGGATATTACTCTTGCAATAATTCGATTTAGAAGTTAGGGATAGAAAAGGGTGTGAAAACCAAGTAGCCGACCATCTTTTTAGGCTAGAAAACAATAAGGAAAAACAAGATGAAATGGAAATTAAGGAGGAATTATTTGATGAAAAAATACTATATGGTGCGGCAATTCCATGGTATGCTGATATTGTTAACTTTCTTGTTATTGGTATTTTGCTTCCTGATTTGAATAGACATGGACAAAGAAAATTCAGGCATGATGCAAGATCCTACTGTTGGGATGAACCATATTTGTTCAAGTAATGCGCTAACCAGATCATTAGATGGTGTGTCCCCGAAGAACAACACAAGGATATACTTTTCCATTGTCATTCATCTCCTTGTGGCAGACATTTTAGAGGAACTAGGACTACTGCAAAGGTCCTACAATCGAGATTCTATTGGCCCACTCTCTTCAAGGATGTGCACGCATTTTGTCAATCATGTGATCGTTACCAAAGGACGAGTAACATTTCTAGGAGGCATGAAATGCCATTGCATGGAATCTTGGAGGTCGAACTTTTTGATGTATGGGGAATAGACTTCATGGGACCATTTTCTTCATCTTTTGGAGACTTATACATTCTTTTGGTTGTGGACTACATATGTATATGGGTTGAGGTAGTTGCTACTCCATGGAAGGACTCCGAGACTGTCATGAAGTTCCTTCACAAGAATATCTTTGCAAGATTTGGGGCACCAAGAGAAATTATTAGTGATGAAGGAACCCACTTTGACAACAAGTTGATTTCTAAATCATTACAGAGGTATTGTGTGAGGCATAAGATTGCTACATCATATCATCCTTAGACTAACGGTCAGACTGAAGTCTCAAATAGATAAATCAAGCAGATACTTTAGAAAGTGGTCAACCCAAAAAGGAAGGATTGATCTCCCAAGCTTGATGAAGCTCTTTGGGCTTATCGTACAACTTAGAAGACACCTTTAGGAATGTCACCATTCAAGCTAGTCTATGGGAAAGGTTGTCATCTACTCATGGAACTCGAGCACAAGGCCTATTGGGCCATTAAGAAGCTTAACATGGATGCACAACTGGCTGGAGAAAGAAGGCTTTTAGAGTTGAATGAAATGGAAGAATTCATATCGCAAGCCTATGAGAATGCACACTTATACAAGGAGAAAACAAAGAAGTGGCATGACAGACATATTTTGCCATGACATTTCACAGAAGGGCAACAAGTGATCCTTTATAACTCCAGACTTAAGCTTTCCCCAAGTAAACTGAAGTCACGATGGTCAAGTCCATTCCTAGTCTACAAGGTCTATGCCCATGGTGTGGTGGACATTATGAATCTTGATGATGATACAGTATTCAAGGTCAATGGACAACATATGAAGCTTTACATTGGAGTCCAAGTTCTACACGATAAGTCCTCCTTCATCCTTCATGATGCCTAAGAGTTTGAACCCCCTTTCTTTTTCTTTTAGATTTTGCTACAACATTTTTATGTTTTTATGTTCATAAATAATGTAGTTTAATCTTTATTTTCATTTTGTACTCTAGGTTTTTATCCCTTTTGTCCTTTTGTTTTATTTAGCTTTAAGGTTAGGTTTGTTTGTTTTCATCTGAGCACCTCAAGGATGCATGTGGCAAGTCAGGGTGCAACGACGTAGCATGCTTTTGTTTTTATAAGGATATAAAGAATGGAAAAGTAAGCTTTTCCAACATGAGAGGAAGCCGGCTCAACAAGGGCAAAAAGAAGGGGAATTAATTAACCCTTCCACTTTTTCATTTAAACAAAACCCTAGCAATTATTACCTACGTATTTTCTCTTTCTTCCTTTTCACCTTTTGAATTAATACCCCTTTGTCTTTATCTTACACACACGCCACCCAAAAACCCCCAAAACTCTCTCTTCTTCAAATCATATTAGTTACCTCCCATTAACTCCCATCACTCTCATCATCAATTCCCACTAACTCCCTCACTCATCACATCGACACTAAGAAAACCAAAAGACCCATAACTTCATCATCTCCAACCCGCTAAAAACTCAAAAACCCTAACCAAACCTTTTCCTCCCATCTTACCCTTCTTCACACTCTTTTTGCTTAAACAATAGTGCGTTGCAATCGAGAAGAAGGTGCGTCTGGTAGTACCCCACCCAAGCCCGTGCTCATAAAGAAGTTTTTAGACGACAAGGCAAATGAGCGATTCTAAAGTCTGCAAGACTGGAAGTTGCTACCAGAACAAGGATTCAAGTTCCCAACTGAAGGGGAACCATGGTTTGATAATGATTTCTTAGATGTTGTCGCAAACCATAGATGTGCCACCTTTATTCCCCACCGTGGGAACTTTTGCATCTCGATCGTCCAGGAATTCTATGCGCATCTCACCAGTCCTACACAATCCGGCGTGTACGTGCGTGAAGACCAAATCAAATTCACTGCAGCCAAGATCAACAAGTTCTTTGGCCTGAAAAACTCAAAAGACCCCCACATACCTTTCGCCGAAAATGCTGACCCGCAAACTGTTAAGGAAGTGTTGGAAGACCTATGCTTTGAAGGCACCAACCTAGACGCATCGAACAAGGTAGTGGAGCGTGCATGACTCAAAGCAGAGGCAAAGCTTTGGATCCATTTTGTCAAGTATAGACTCATGTAAACTTCTCATACGAAAACAATGAACATTCCAAGGCTCATCCTCCTTCATTCTATTCCCAATGGTCAGTCCATTGATGTGGGAAAAATTATTATGGATTAGGTATACGCATGCTTGAAGAGGAAATCTAGTCCGCTCATCTTTCCAAACCTCATCACGGCCCTATGTAGAGAAAAATGAGTATTCAAAGACCACATTGTTGATGCAAAGAACTCACGGAAAGGTTCTATTACACCTTAAATGGTCCCCTCTTTTAAAAGATTCGATGAGGATGCTCCAGCAGAGAAACTGGCTGTAGGAGCGAAAACATTTGTTGCAACAAGAATTGCTACATTGGTTGCCTCTAGCAATCGTCTCCGAGAGGACATGGACAAGATGTGCAAGGACCATACTGCTTTCTATGCGTATGTTAAGGAGAGTGATGATGTCATGAACAACTATTTCAAAGAAATCCTACCGCACATCAGCACCGACTTCCCAGCCTATCTGGAATCTCTAAAGGCACACGCGAAGGAACCTCCTCCCACTACCCAAAAGGCACCAATCTCCAACAAGAGCCCTACTCAGAAGAGAAAGAGAACAACAAAACCTGCCAAAGCTGCCCCAACAAAGGAGTTGTCCGTTGAGCCTGTCAACCCTGTGACAGTTGAATCAGAAGATGACGAGCCCACACACTCTATCCCAACACAATCACCTGCACAGACCTCAAGCACTACCCTGTCTACGAGGATGCAAAGCAAACGTACTGCCGACAGAGTGTAGAGCACACCGGCTGAGGAGAACGAATCCAACACAAGCTCCACCAATCAAGGAACTCCAGCCGAGCCAGAACACACCCCACAACCAAAGTAGAATGAGGTTGACCCTTCTATCGCCTCATTTAAGTCCTCCAGCATCAAGCACAAAGCCACAAAGTCCACCACCACCAAGAAGTAAGGTAGTTCTTCATCTTGCATTGCATTTAGATTAGTTACATTTCATTTTATTTATGTTGCATTGAGGACACTGCACTCTATAAGTTTGGGGGTGTAAGTTCCCTTTTGTAAGTCATTTGCATTGCATGAATAGGTAGAAACAGAAATTATGCTATGGCATTTTGTTTAGCTCTATGATAGTTGTATGAATAAATTAATGATGCCCGATGATGAACAATTTGTTATGGCTATGAATTGACATGTATGACTATTGATATTGGTAAAATTAACTCTAGGGTTTGATGCTTGATTTTTGTATTGTTACACGATTTTATGCTCCTTAGGTTTAAGATTGTTAGAGAAATTTTTAGAACTTATGCTTATCCTTGTGAAATTGAATTTAGTGATCTCATATAAAGAAAAAATGAAGTGATAAAGGCTTAGTAAATATCCCTTATGCTGATTGAATATATCAAAGTGTGAATAAATGCTACGACATATTTTAGAAGGACACTCCGCTTTGTGTTGCATTACCTGGAAATCAAGCTTAAATAAATGGCAGCAATATCAAATGAGTGAATGAAAGTTGTCACAGGATGACTCTACCTACTAGCTCAAGGATGAGAGGTATGATCCCTGCTCATCCAGAGTGAGGGATGGTAGATGTGATGAGCTGACACCCCTCTAAAAAACAGTTCGCTTGTGGGATTAACATTTTGTGCTAAAATAGTTCAAACACTAGGATAAACTTGGGTTCTATTAAGAAATATTTCTAGCTCTGATGAGCTTAAGTTGTATGCAATCACGTACACACTAACAAAGGATCTTACCCTAGTGAATCATTCTTAAAATCTCAATTATGTCTTAAGTATTAAAGCCTTCATTTTCTGAGGGCTGAAATTTTGCCATAGCATCTACCTTGAGCTAAATTTTTGCCACAACATTTTCTCTATTTCTCTTTATTCATTGCTTGAGAACAAGCAATAGCTTAATTTTGAGGTGTGATAACTCGCCAAAGTGCTTATATTTTACACCTTTTTACTTAGGTATTTGTTTGTTCTCAAGGTCATTTCATAGCATATATGTGCATTTAGAGCATATAGTTGCATACATCATTTCTTGTTGGTGGTTTGGCTTAATTTCACAAGATTAGATGTTGCCTGAAGGGTATGTACTGGTGTTGTGATGTGTAGCTTGAAGTTGGTGTGAAGCAAGGCAAGGAAGAAAAATGCTACATCAAGTCGGACGATAATTCTGGGCACAAAAAAGGACAAAGTAACGCACACACACCGACATCCCACATGTGCAAGCCCCCTTTTTGGCTGATTGTGCCCCACATGCATAGGGAATATTCCCAGGACGTAAAAGAATATTGGGGCACAAAACCCTATGAGCCCCCACTATATAAAGGACATGAGACCCTCATTAAAGGGAGAGTGTGAAAAAGGTAACAAAATGCTAGAGAGAGAAAGCAAAGGCGACACTTTTCCTTTCTTCTTCTTCCTCCACTTGGTGTCCTCCATTGTTGAAGCTCAAAGGGTTTGACCTTGTTGACCTTGAGAGAGGCAGCATGCCTAGGGCGGTTCGGGGCGTTGTAGTCCATCATGGATCGGGAGTTTCTTCTTCCCTTTCTGTTGCTTTAACATTTTCTTTTATATCTCGGAAATGGATTGTACAAACGAAGATACTTTGGATGTTTATTGCCCAGCCAAGAACTAATACTAGGTGGCTTGGGCTATTTAGATTATCTCGTGCTTCTATCTATGCTTTGTCTTTGTTGTTAAATGCTTAGGGTTGTAAGAGCCTTCGAGAGTTGGCCTTTCCTTAGGTGTGAGTTGAAGTTAGTGGCCGAGAGAGCTATATTTGACCTTCATAAACAATGGAGTTGGATGCTGAGAGGCACAACTCTAATCCACCTTAGAGATAGGTGATGGGTTTCAACGGCTAAAAGGGATAGAACTTCATGGGTAGGGAGAGTGATAGAGTTTACGCTGAGAGGTATTGTTGTAGCATTTCTTACTCCCGGTCTCCTTGCTAGATATGGTTGAGGAGCAACTTGAGTGAATCCTGTCGAGCATAGAGTAAGCTAGAGAGATAAGCTCTAGTTGAGAGCTAAGGCATAGGTTAACCAGACAACCCAGCCAGTCATTCCCAAGTGAGTTTCGCATACGTAAGAGGACCTGTTAAGTCTATTGATTTTAGCACACTATCTTTTATCTTTAATTGCTACAACATTTATTGATCTGTCTTGATTTGCCACAACATTCTCTATTTACATTACGTGACTTGTGTGCTTAAATTCAACTCAAAACACCTCCAATCCCTGTGGAGACGATACTCACTTATCACTGTATTACTTGTTCGACGTGTATACTTGCACCATATTTGCATATCATTTATAGTACACCACACGCGCAAACATATACCATAAGGTGTCATATGCTTGATAGTAACATCAAGATTCATAAGCTTCGGTCGAGATTCTAAAGAGGATTTTGGGGTGTTTGAGTTGATAAGGTTATGATGTATTCAGTAGGCAAGGAAGTTGATGTTCAAGATCAAAATGTGACCAGTTATATTGATTGTTAAGTAGAACTTGATAGTGTCCCTAACGTCATTTCCATGAAAATGGTAAAGGTATGAAATATGCTTAAGGCATTGAATTGATTTTCATCTTTGAAGGTCAGAGTGCGCAGTAGAATCGTGGAATCTGAATGTTGATTAAGGAAAGGTCGTGTGATATGCTTTTCTTTTCATATTGTAACTTCTAGTGGATTCTGGTTTAACGCAATTGTGCATACTAATTAAAGGTTGTTGTTTGGGTGTGTTAAAGTTTTGAAGATTGGAGTTGATTTTAGCGATGGTGTTTGGCTAAGAGTAGACTGAATTATGTTTGAAGAGTTTTTGGCTTATGTGGTAATCCAAGGTTTAAGGATGTTCGAGTTCTAAATGTCTGTGTTTTCCAGGAATTCTTTCCTAAAGTGTTTTTTAGGGAGTTTTTTTATGTTGTCCTATGTTTGCAAAATTGAGTTCGGTATTGAGACATACCTTGGTGCGACTCCCGAATTATTTTTGTGTCATGTTGTTGGGCGACAAGGAAATGTATGAATTGAGAACGTAATTATGGAAATGTTTAGTTTTTGGATATGTTTGATCGAAATTTCTATTTTCTGAAGCTCCAATGTGGTTGTTAACTAGAATGGTGTTTGAGAGCATTTCGTTCTTATGAGTTTTTAGTTTTGTCGCGTGGACGGTGAATGCACTAGTGACATTCGAGGTAGCGATGAGCTGAGTATTCTATGAATGTTTGGTTTCACGACTAGAAAGGGTGATAGTATTCTCGTGTACAATTGTATCGAGAAGGATTTTGATTGATAACCAAGGATTGTTTAGTAGGAGTTTGTAGCAGAGTGAATGTTTGTTCCTTATTTGGGTATGTGCGAGTTTTGGCATGTTGAAAGAAATATTGTTTCTGAGAATGTTATTAGTAAGTGTGAACAATTGAACATGCACAATGCATAAACACTTATATGTATATATTTATATATGTCAGTACATGCATACATTTGGGCATGGCATTAGAGGTTTGCATACATATACATAGACATCTATGAGGGTATATAAGTAATCATTCATACATATGTTCAGACTTACGAATGACTTTTCGGAGGCCCGACGAAGTGATGGTGTAAGCAAGGTAGCTTATGTATGTTAGCTCTGGCGAGGAGGTTTTCTAGGTCTCATATATTATAGAAGGTGTTAAAGATTGATTCTTGGAAGTTGGAGTTGTTCTAGATTTGAAGCAAATAAGGTTGGTGTTCAAAGTATGTTCTTTTTCTGGGTCTAGTTGGTTGTTATCAAAATTCGTTGAGGAATCTTATGATGTTGTTGCACCGTTAGCGGAGTTGTGCAAAAATATGTTCTGTTGATTGGGATGTTTAATAGATTTTGTTTGGTATCATGGCTTGAGTTTAGTTCGTTAATTAATTCTGGCTTAAAAGTCGAATGTGTTTCAAAGTAATATGACAAATTGGACATGGCTAATGTTTTGGAAGGTTATTTAATTTGTTTATCAAATAACAAGAAATATGTTTTTGATAATTTAAAAAGAAGAGAGAATTTGGTTTTAAAAGTGGTCTTTTGTGAATTCAATAGAAAGGGGACACGGACTAAGAATCTTTAAGGAACAGTTGCACCCATTATATTTTAACAAACTTAATTTTCTATTTTTTTAAATCAAACTACTACTGATGGTTAATATTTTCTCTATAACATGGGTTTTTTAAATTTTATTTCAAAATTAAACTATTGTTTTCATATCTTCTACATTACTAAAATATTTTTCATTGATCAATGGGTTTTTCGATCTCAATCTAATCTATTTTTCATCCAAATGATTTTTAAGTTTGAGCAATCGATGGATTTTTGTCAACAATGATTTTTACGTTAGAATACAAGGGGAAGCTCATTTTGGTTGTACTCCTATCAAGCAAGGTGAGCTATGGTTTCTTATTGACATTCCACACGCTTTGTGTCCTTAATCTATTACCCTTATTAACGCTTGTGATTAAAATGAATTTAATTGAGTTTAATTGTTCTGTAATGGTTTTGAGAACAAATCATGGCTAGGTTGTTCAAACCTAATAATTTCTAATATTTTTCAAAATATTTTAAATTTAATAATAATAATAATAATTTTATTTTAAAATTATTTTTAATTTAAAAATAATAAAAAATGACATGTCATGTTATAATAATAATAATAATAATAATATAAATATAAATAATTTAGAGTGAAAAAAATAGGAGCAATTTGAAAGTTAAGTTATTAAATAGGAGCAATTTGGGCACCTAAATTAAAAAAAATGTATACTTTGGGCACCTATTTTCATCTAAGCTCCGAAAACGTTTACGCTCCGAAAACGTAAGTGACCTTACTGGTCGATTTTCAAAATCGGTAACCAACTCTGTACGACTATTCCACTAGTTAACCCATTTAAATTTCTATTTTAAAAAATAAATAATCTTACAAATCTTTTCAGCAAATTCCGCCACCGAAACATATCCCCCCTTTCCTAAAACCATGGGTGTAACTCTTGTTCCTTGATTCCCATTATTCTCCATGTTACCTTGATTTTGTATTTGTTGTGAATCAGGATTCTTTAGCTTTAGAACTAATGCCTCTTTGTTGTTTCTGACATATACCAGTCGGAGCTTCGAAGCAAAATAAGTGATAAATATGCATGATAGGTGATCGGTGGAGAGTATAATTCAATGGGTTCTTTTAGTTTTTATTTGTTTATGTCGCGCTTTATTCTTTACCTTACTGTTTGTGGCACGTTTTTATCTTTTGGCATGTTATTATCTGCTGTTGTGGTAGATCTATATTCGTAGATATGTTTTTAAGACGTTTTAGCTTTGATTTGTGAATTGTCGGTAGTCTTCAGTAAATTCAACCATTTTTTTGGTTGTTTTGCCGATTCAGTCGGATTTGTTTACAAATAAACCTCCAAGATTATTAGTTTTTTCACACCACTCCTACTTCAAGCATGAAGCGTGTAGGTGGATAGAGACAATAATTATTGTTCTATGTTTCTATTTTTCCATGTTTTATCTTTATCACTGTTTTGTAGCACACTTGAGGTGTTTTGCTGATCTGATATTTCGTTTTTAAATTTTTAATTTAAATTTATTGTGTTTTAGTTTTTCCGCTATAATTTCATTTCTTTTTAAATTATTTTTCTATTTTAATTTCTAATAAAATTAAACTAGCATATTATTAAAAAATTCAATGAAAAGAATAAAAAATTAACATTAATAAAAAATTATTTTTTATCTATGTGGCAGCACAAAGTTAATAAAATTGTTATGCCACCACAAAGTTAGAGATATATTAGAAAAGTGAAAAAAAACTTAAACAATTTAAAAGTTTCGTGATTAAATATTTTTTTAAAATTTCAATAAAACATCTAATAATAAATTTTACAATTTATCCGACTTAATTATATACTTGTTTGTTGTTCATGTTATCTTTGTTTCATATCTTATCTTAATTATTTATATATTGCATTTCATTTTACCTCACATTTAAAACATGAAGAATGGAGATCTAGTGTCGAATTGAGATAAAGATTAGGCAATATTTTCCAGATCCTTTGGATATTCTTTAGCATGGTCGGGATGGCGATTAATTGGGCTGCTACTGAGGTATTCATATCTGTGTCACGTGATACTTGAGTTTTCTTCCCCATTCCAAGTCTTGATGAGGAAAATTGATAATCGGTGTTGGCTAATCTAACAAGGGTGTCAAAAGCTTCCTAGGGTGACTTGGCTAGCAATGTCCCATTTGCTAAGGCATCTAACATCATTCTGGTAGGAGCGTTAACACCACTGTAGAACATAACCACTTGTGTCCAGTCATGAAAATCGTGATTAAGGCACTTGCACAATAATCCCTTAAATATGTCCCAACACTCATACATTGATTCGTCATCAGACTGACAAAAGGATGCGATATCATTCCTCAACTGAGTTTTCCTATTTCGTGGATTATACCGCAGCAAAAAGCTCTTGCACAAATATGTCCATGTTTCCAATAATCTGGATGGCACACCACTCAACCATTCTCATGCTCGATCACGTAAAGAATTACTAAATAGTTTGAGTTTCAACATATCTTCGTACACCCCTTGTTGACGGAAAGAGTCACACACTTCTAAGAAAGCACATATGTGTTGTCTAGCATCTTCATGAGGCGAGCCTCTAAATTGACCAATTGAGTTCAACATGTTCAACATTACATGTTTAAGCTCAAAGTGGGTTGCCTAAATTTCGGGAGCTACAATTCGTGGATTAAGATCATCCAAGGCGGGATTTAAGTGGTCACTAATAGCTATGGAGCATTTTCTCCTTGGTTCCCAATTGCTGCAGCAAGATCCCCTTGATGCTGAGCTCCATTCATAATTCAAATTGCTTCTTGCATACGTCTCTGTTGACGAAATAGATGTTCGATTTCAGGAATGTAAGGTAGTATAGGCTCTCGATATCTCCTTCTAGGCATGCAATAGCACAATACCTTAAAAGACAAGCAAAACAACTTAAAGAGTATATACAAAAGAAAAATAAACTAGTGCAAATACTAAGCCAAAAAAAAACCAATTGCTAATCCCTGGCAACAGCGCCAAAAACTTGTTTGCGCGTGTGGTGTACTATAAATGAGATGCAAATATGGGGCAAATATACATTTCGAACAACTAATACAGTGATAAGTGAGTATCGTCTCCACAGGGATTGGAGGTATTTCGTGTTGAGTTTAAGCACACAAGTCACGTAATGTAAATAGAGAATGTTGTGGAAAATCAAGACAAAGCGATAAATGTTGTAGAAATTAAAGATAAAAGACGGTGTGCTAAAATCAGTAGTTAATAGGTCTTCTTACGTATGTGAAACACACATGGGAATGACTGGCTGGGTTGTTTGGTTAACCTATGCCTTATCTCTCAACTAGGTCTTACCTCTCTAGCTTACTCTATGCTCGACAGGATTCACTCAAGTAGGAAATGCTACAACTATCTCTAGCAAGGAGACTGGGAGTAGGAAATGCTACAACAATACCTCTATGCGTAAACTCTATCACCCCCTACCCATGAAGTTGTATCCCTTATTGTCGTTTAAACCCATCACTTATATCTAAGGTGGATTAGATTTGTGCCTCTCAGCATCCAACTCCATTTTCTTTGAAGGTCAAAGATAGCACTCTCGACCACTAACTTCAACTCACACCATTGGAAAGGCCAACTCTCGAAGGCTCTTACAACCCTAAGCATTTAACAACAAAGACAAAGCATAAATAGAAGCAAGAGATAAATTAGCATGCATTAAAGAAACTAAAACATAGATAATCCAAATAGCCCAAGCCACCTAAAATCAGTTCATGTCTGGGCAATAAACATCCAAAGTATCTTTGTTTGTACAACCCATATCCGAGATATAAAAGAAAATGCTAAAGCAACAAAAAGGGGTGAAGAAATTCTCCATCTGTGATGGACTGCAACTCCACAAACCGTCCTAGGCTTGCTGCCTCTCTCAGAGTCAGCAAGGTCAAACCCTTAGAGCTTCAACGTTGGAGGATACCAAGTGGAGGAAAAAGAAGAAAGGAAAAGAGTTGCCTTTGCTTTATCTCTCTAGCCTTTTGTTACCTTTTTCACGTTCACCCTTTAATAAGGGTCTCATGTCCTTTTATATAGTGGGGACTCCTAAGGTTTTGTGCCCTAATATTCTTTGACGTCTTGGGAATATTCCCTATGCATGTGGGGCACAATCAGACAAAAAGGGGGCTCGCACATGTGATATGTCGGTGTGTGCGTGTTACTTTATCGTTTTTTGCGCCTAGAATTGTTGTCCAACTTGCTGTAGCATTTTTCTTCCTTGCGCTGCTTCACACTAACTTCAACCTGCACATCACAACACCAGCACATACCCTTCACGCAACATCTAATCTTCTGAAATTAAGCCAAACCACGAACAAGAAAAGATGTATGCAACTATATTCTCTAAATGCACCTATATGCTATGAAATGACCTTGAGAACAAACAAATACCTAAGTAAAAAAGTGTAAAATATAAGCACTTTGGCAAGTTATCAATATACCCATTACTATTCATATTACTTCACTTGTTCCTTAATTTCAAAATCTGTATCATTAACATCGATGGTAATAAACACTTTTAAAATTCGAAACTATGGACCAACGCCACCTATAACCTCATGAACAAGGACAACATCACTCATGTTCAAAGACCATTTTTAATTATTCTCGCTCGAGGACCAAGTAAACTCAAGATCGGAAACCACTTCTCTTATACTATCGATAACCCAAACAATGCTTACTAAGCTCGGAAGTAATTATCGAATAAATCATTTCTCATTTAAAATCAAATTCATTAACGATATTTAAACCTAATAGTTGGCTCATAGGTGTTGAGTGTGTAAAAGTTCTATTATTTACACCCTTTTTAACCCATATTTCTGCTGCATTCAAGCATAATTGCATTGCATTTAGGTTAGTTTTCAATAAAACATCACAATTATATAAAAGGCACGGATTCTACTAAAAGATGGTGTATTTTGCAGGTAGCTGCCATGGTTGACGATGAGGGCAGGCGCAGGGCAGATAAGCAGAAAAGCTGAACTGGACAAGCAGCTGAAGAAGACGAACCTGTCATGGACCTGTCACGACAACAAGGTGACAGTAGATTTATGAAGAGGAAAAGTCAAGTGGACCTCGATAGATAGAGAAAAATCTGCTCGTCTGTCGTGTGAAAGCCAAATATTTTTCCAAGCCCCGGATCAAAAGATATGTCAAGCCAAAGCTCAAAGAGAGGAAATTCCTAAAAGCTAGGATGCGGCTGGAAAGTAGGAGACTTTAGAGATTTAGTCTTTATTAGAATCCTACTTTTAATTAAAGTTGTAATCCTTGTTACCTTAGATAACTTGAGCCCAAAGCTTATATAAGGGCATAGATTTAACCTAGAGCCATAACCGATACCCCATAACCGAAACCAAACCCCTGCCGTCCACCCGTCACCGACATGTTCTAAATTCCCCCTAGGGCCACGGGTTGTTTTGTAAAGTAGTTGCAAGGGTTGTTTTGTTTTAGGATTTTTTAAGTTCAATAAAATAAACTTCAAGTTCTTTTATCTTGGTTTTAATATCTTGCAAGAGCATCGGGAGAGCATTGTGAGGTTATCTATTTACTTAGCATCGGGAGAGTTAAGTATACGAAAGAGATAAAAGCGCGTTCTCTAGTTTATAGTTGAACCATCTCGTGCTTAGGGATAAGGCGAGGTTAAGTGGCTAAAGAAGAATTCATACACATCGGTGTTCATCCTTCGATTCACGCCGGGAGGTATCATCAAAGACGTGATCATCGACAGACTTGTGCCTAGGGATAGGGCAAGGCAGATCTGGGATTCTTGCCAAACTTGAAGTACGGAGTTGGTGTGTCTGCTGCCGCGACTGCCAACGGACAGACGTCGCGACAGGTGCTGTCGGCGACGGGAGCGACGACAGAACTGGAGATCCTAAGCAATTCAATACCTGCACTACCGAGCAATACAATACCAGCCCATTCTCTCTATCTTGATAACTCAATCTTTTATTTACGTTTTCATCTTATTATTCTCGTGACAATTCTAAACTATTTCCTTTACTTCGTGTAGTAAATCAAGGTGAAGTCATTAGCCCAATCCCTGTGGAGACGATATCCGATACTTAGTATCACTTTACTACTTGCGTCGTGTACACTTGCACTACAATTGCGATAGACTATTTTACACGCAACAAGTTTTTGGCGCCGTTGCCGGGGATTGGCAACATAACTACATCTTTCTTTTATTGCACCTTTTGCTTTTATTTTATTTTTGTTTTCGTTTTTAGTTTTTCTTTAATTTTTATTTTTTGTTTTCAACTCTTGCTTTTCACGAGGTTCTCTTGTTTATGCGCAGATCGAAAAGAGGCGAAGATCCTGAGTATAAGTTAGATCCAGAAATCGAACGATCATTTAATCTCAAGAAACAGATTCGCCACCTTTTAGACAGGAACGAATACCTTGAAGAACAGCTAGAGCAGATGGCCCGTAACCAGCCTGCTCGAGGAGACATACCGCCTGTTGGCGACCCACCGAGGGCAGATGGACGACGGTCATGTCGTGACTACATGCTGAATGACCATGTAGAGCTGGAGACCACACTGCCGGATATTGATGTTGATAACTTTGAGCTTAAACCTGTCATGTTTAGTATGATCAACAACGCCGGGCAGTTTAGTGGTTCTGCGACAGAAGATGCTAGGGAGCATCTCAAAACGTTCCAGGAGATCTGTGGTTCGTTTAGGCTGCCAGGAGTTAGTCCGGAAATACTAAGGCTTCGGTTATTCCCCCATTCATTGAGGGACAGAGCTAAAACTTGGTGGAATAAACTTACACCGGGTTCTATTATGACTTGGGCAGATCTAACTCGTGAATTTTTATCTCGTTTTAATCCTTCGCATTTATCTGAGCGATTACGTAACGAAATTTCTACTTTTCAACAGGAAGATGATGAGCCGATGCACGAGGCCTAGGACAGATTTACTACTCTTCTTCGGAACTGCCCAATGCATGGATTCCCTGTCTGGAATCAGGTAACTAAATTCTATAATGCTGCTAACTTACAAACTCGCATTCGCATTGATTCTGCAGCAAATGGACTATTATTGGATAAAGATCTAGCAGTTTCCGACAGCTAGAAGAGGGGGTAAACGGGTACTTGCTGTCAAGGATTATGAGGCCGACAGCACTATGAAATCTCAGGTAGCATTCCTTACTAAAGCAATGAAACACTTATTTAGTGAAGAGGACTTCCGAGGATTTGCTGTCGAGGAAATCTGTGCTACTTGTGAAGGAAATCATAGTAGTGAAGAGTGCCCTATAAATATAGAAGAGGGCAAATATGTTGGATATTACAAGCCGAACTACAATTCCAACAACTACAACCCTAATTGGAGGAAGGATCCCAAATTTTCCTGGAGTAATCCTAACAATGCCCTGAATCCGCAAGCATATAATCAGAATCAGGGGGGTCCTAGATTATTGACGCGACAGCAACTGCAGCCGCAGAACCTGCCGCCTCAGCAACAATAGCAGCCACCACCTGCCACGAGTAGTGTATTGGAGCAGACTCTGGCCACCTTTATGTCTCAGACTGGCACGTATATGGATAATATTAATCAGTTCGTCAAGAAGACGGAAAATTTTATGGATGAAACTAAGATGAGAATGACAAACCATGAGGCCACCTTGAAATCTCTAGAGACACAAATGGGTCAAGTGTCGCAGCATATTAAACCGAGGCAGAATGGAGGTTTCCCTAGCAATACTGAAAATGCTAGACCGCCCCCACATGAGCAATGTAAGGCAATTACTACTAGGAGTGGGAAAAAGCTACCAGGGCCGGAAAAAGAAGTTGATACAGAAAAGGAACCTGCCTTGGATAAACCTGCCGAGGAAGCTGCCCCGACAGGTGACAAACAGACTGCTGCCGATGAGCCTGTCACGACAGCAGAAGCGACAGAGGAGAAAAAGGAAGATTATCGTCCTCAGATTCGCATGCAGTGGGAAGGACGCATTGCTGATTATCGTCCCCCACCACCCTTCCCTCAACGGATACAGCAAGCTAAGCATGAATCTCAACTCAAAAAAATTTATGATATTTTTAAACAGGTTCATATTAACATTCCGTTGTTAGATGCTGTTAGGGAGATGCCCGGTTATGCTAAATTTCTCAAGGATGTCATGTCTAAAAAATCTAAACTTGGGGAATTTGAAACGGTAAGGATGCAAGAAGGTTGCATGAGTATTCTTCATCGGCAGCCACCCCAGAAAAAGAAGGATCCGGGGAGCTTCCTCATACCTTGCGTAATTGGCGATAAATTTTTGGGTAAGGCACTTTGTGATCTTGGTGCTAGTGTTAATCTAATGCCCAAATCTGTTTTTCAGAAACTAGGTATTGGCAAGGCGCGGCCCACGACAGTTACCCTACAGCTAGCCGACCGCTCTTACGTTCACCCCGAGGGAAAAATTGAAGATATTTTGGTAAGAGTGGATAAACTTATTTTTCCTGCTGACTTTCTTATTTTAGATTGTGAGGCAGATGAGACCGCACCAGTCATCCTAGGGCGACCCTTCTTAGCCACGGGAAGATCATTGATTGATGTGGAGAAAGGAGAACTCACCATGCGCGTGAACGATCAAGAAATTAAGTTGAATGTTCTCCAAGCAATGAAACATGCCGATGTGGACGAGGAATGCAAGGCCATCATTGAGGTGACCTTTGATCAACCCTGCATCAGGTCGAGCTGCCGAGATATAAAATTTGGTCACTGCTGCAACAGCCACCTACAAGCCTGTCATGACAGTGATGACGACAGCACCGACGACAGCGACTCCTCTGAATCCGATACATCTGATACTGCAGGTCATGAGGAGGTAAACTGGTTAGACCATCGTCCAGGTAAGTTATTTGAACCCTTGAATTACGCTTCGGATAACCATTTAATCCAAAAGCCCTCTACTGTTGAACCACCTGTCTTAGAACTTAAGCCCCTGCCAGGGCAGCTTATATATGCGTATCTTGGTTGTGATGACACACTGCCCGTAATCATCTCTGCTAAGCTGCCGCAGGAACAGGAACGACAGCTGATCGACATGCTGAGGCAGCATAAAAGGGCGATAGGATGGACGATAGCAGACATTCAGGGCATTAGTCCGGCAATCTGTATGCACAAAATCCTCCTAGAGGAAGATCATAAGCCGACTATTGATGCCCAAAGGCGGTTAAACCTTGCGATGAAGGAGGTAGTGCGTAAAGAAATAATTAAATTGTTAGATGCAGGTATTATTTACGCCATCTCCGACAGCAAATGGGTAAGCCCGGTGCAATGTGTTCCCAAGAAAGGAGGCATGACCGTGATAACCAACGAAAACAACGAGTTAATCCCAACCAGGACTGTGACCGGTTGGAGGGTTTGTATGGACTACCGGAAGCTAAACAAAGCTACCCGAAAGGACCACTTTCCTTTACCCTTTATTGATCAAATGCTTGACAGATTAGCGGGTAAACCTTACTATTGTTTTCTTGATGGTTATTCAGGTTACAACCAAATTGCTATTGCACCAGAGGATCAAGAGAAAACGACTTTCACATGCCCCTACGATACATACGCATTTAGGAGGATGTCGTTTGGACTCTGTAACGCACCTGCCACCTTCCAAAGGTGCATGATGGCTATATTCTCGGACATGGTAGAGGACTTCCTAGAAATTTTTATGGATGATTTTTCTGTCTTTGGAGACGATTTTGAGAGTTGTCTAGGCAATTTACAAAAGGTGCTCGAAAGATGCGAAAAAGCAAACTTGGTTTTAAATTGGGAAAAATGCCACTTTATGGTGGATGAAGGGATAGTCCTAGGCCATAAGATTAGCTGCCGTGGTATAGAAGTCGACAGGGCAAAGATTGAAGTCATAGAGAAGCTGCCGCCGCCAACAACAGTCAAGGGCATTAGAAGTTTTCTAGGGCATGCTGGTTTTTATAGGAGATTCATTGCCAATTTCTCAAAAATCACGAAACCCCTATGTCATCTCTTAGAGCAGAACCGACCCTTTGACTTTAATGAAGAATGTACTGAAGCATTCAAGTTTCTGAAGGAAAAGCTTGTGACAGCCCCCATAGTACAGCCACCAGACTAGACACAACCGTTTGAAATTATGTGTGATGCTAGTGACTATGCTGTCGGGGCAGCACTTGGGCAGCGCAAGGACAGGCTGTTTCATGTCATATATTATGCCAGCAAAACATTAAATGATGCCCAAGTGAATTATACCACCACAGAAAAGGAGCTGTTAGCTGTGGTGTTCTCCATCGACAAGTTTCGTTCTTACATACTTGGGACGAAAGTAATAGTGCACACCGACCATTCTGCCCTCAAGTACTTATTTGCAAAGAAGGATGCCAAGCCGAGATTGATACGGTGGATCTTGCTATTACAAGAGTTCGACCTTGAGATCAAAGACAAAAAGGGGACAGAAAACCAGGTGGCAGACCACTTGTCGAGGTTGGAGACGGGACAGAGTCTACCCATTGATGAGACACACATACTTGAGACCTTCCCAGATGAGCAGCTCTTTGCTGCCGCAATAGCTGTCGCGACAGCCATGGCGGCAGGTAAGTCTTCTAACCTTCCCTGGTATGCTGATTTCGTTAATTTTATAGTTAGCGGAATATTACCTTCTGATCTTACTTATCAAGCCAGGAAGAGGTTCCAAAATAATGTTAAACATTATTATTGGGACGAACCTCTTCTTTTCAAAATGTGCGCAGATCAGGTTATAAGGAGATGTGTACCACAAGAAGAACAAGAAGACATTCTCCATCACTGTCATGCTTCACAATATGGAGGAAACTTAGGAGGCAATAAAACTGCTGCCAAGGTGCTGCAGTCAGGGTTCTATTGGCCGACACTGTATAAGAACGCACAGGAATTTTACAAGAACTGTGACAGGTGCCAGCGGACAGGTAACATCTCGAGGAGAAACGAGATGCCACTGCAAAATATTTTGGAAGTCGAGATCTTCGACGTTTGGGGGATTGATTTTATGGGACCTTTTCCATCTTCGTGTGGAAATCTTTACATCCTCCTAGCAGTGGATTATGTCTCCAAGTGGGTAGAAGCAATCGCAACTCAAAAGAATGATGCCAAAACGGTCCAAAAGTTTTTGCACAAAAACATCTTTTCTAGATTTGGCATCCCTAGGGCGATTATCAGTGATGAAGGGAGACATTTTGACAACAGGGTAATTGCTGCCGCCTTGAGAAAATATGGTGTCAAGCACAGGATCACGACAGCATACCACCCACAGACCAATGGACAGGCTGAGATATCCAATAGGGAAGTGAAGAACATTCTTGAAAAAATGGTTAAACCAACTAGGAAAGATTGGTCTTTGCTTCTGAATGATGCATTATGGGCATACAGGACAGCTTTCAAGACTCCATTGGGCATGTCTCCATACCGTTTGATTTATGGGAAAACCTATCACTTGCCTGTCGAGATAGAGCACAAGGCATATTGGGCAATCAAGGCAGTAAACATGGACTTGGACAAGGCAGGCCAGAAAAGGCTGTTAGATTTGAATGAGATCGATGAAATACGGACAATGGCCTACGACAATGCAAGGATTTACAAGGAAAAGACTAAGAAGTGGCATGACAAGAAGTTGCTGCCACGACAGTTCTGCCCAGGGCAGCTTGTGTTGTTGTTTAATTCTAGATTGAAACTCTTTCCAGGGAAGCTCAAACTAGATGGTCTGGCCCGTTCCAAGTGGTTCAAGTTTTTCCCCATGGTGCCATTACAATTCAATCATTAAAGGACGGGCACCAATTCAAAGTCAATGGACAACGCCTCAAGCACTATCAGGGGACTGAAGCCCCAGGAATACAGGAAGTGGTTACTTTAGATGATGCCCCACAAGGCATCTCTAATTTAACCTAACTTTTATTTTTATTTTATTATTAATATTATTTATTAGGAATTAGATTTATTTTTATTCGAATAATGTTTTGTTTTTAATTTCAGTTTTTAGGAAATAAAGGAGTCAAGTGAGAAAGAAGAAGTGGCCCAAGCCCACCGCTCATCCACCAGCCCAATAAAGCCCATTTATGGTAACCTGTCGTTTCGGCTGCCGGCGCAGACGGATTTGACAGGCTGTCAACAGACGCACAGTAGACGAAGAAGCGTGCGGCAGACGCACAGCAGACGCATTAATGCACGTCAGACGCGTCAGACACGCTACATTCAATCTGCCGCCCCGTTATTCCCGCCTGCCGTTGCGGCATTAAATGGGCAGCTCCCCAACAGCTATATAAACCCCTTCCCATCTTCATTTTTCATCACTTATGATTTTTCTCTCTTGTTATTCTCCTCTAGTTTTATCTATTTTCTCTCTTTTTCAGCCCTTGCAACCAAAATGTCGTCGAGACAAACCCGTCAAAACACTGCTGCCGCTTCTTCTTCAGCAGCAGCATCGCCATTCACCAAAAAGGAGCTATGGGAGGAGCGTGGCTTCATTTACAACAGAGATGCACCTCTTTTTGGACTCCGACCGTTCATTATGAAGGCCATAACAGCACAACTTTGGGAGGACTTTGCCGAGCAGCCGGTAGAGCTTAATGACACTTTGGTCCGGGAATTTTATGCGGCGATCGAAAGCAAGACGGCGACAATTTTATGTGTTCGGCCTTTTCTTTGGCCCCAATGATGATGCTCACCAACAATTTTGGGACACCCTCGACACTGCCGGACATGATGCTGTCATGAGGGAGCTGACAGAGGCTGGTACGACATGGAGCACCAGTAAGAAGAACCCCCACTCTGTCAACAGGGGGCAGCTACTCCCTGAGGCAAAACTATGGAACGCGTTTATCAAAAAGCGTATCCTGCCTTCGTCCCACCATACAACAGTCAACCGACAGCGGCTGGCCCTTATCCACTCTATTATGCACGACAGGCCCATCAATGTGGGCAGGTACATGCGGGACAGCATCCTTGATTGTGCCTTCCGCTCGGACTCACGACTCTGCCTGCCGTTCACTATCACCGCCCTCTGCCGCTGCGCTGCCGTACCGGAGGAGCCTTCAGACAAAATCAAGACGGGCAGCGGATGGACAGACAACAACATCTCCAGCCTCATGGAGATCATAGTCGTATCGCCCCTCAACGCCTTCGATCCAAACGCTCCTCCTGCTGAGTCCGATGATGAACCTGCCACCGAACCTGCCCCAGAAGCTGCCACCAACACCGCTCCGGCAGATCAGAACGCCCACATCCTTGCTGCCATCCTGAGGGTAGAGGAGCGCCAGATGGGTTTGATGACTTTCATCTGTGACTTCTCCAATGCAACGGTAAATTTCATCACTAATACTTTGAATTTTCCGGATGTCATCTTCCCCACCTTCCCCGCCCATTATTTCAATATCCCCTCCCCCACTCCCACACCACCTATCTCTCCCCATACACAATCTGCCACTTCCACACCATCCCCTGCCCCGACGGCAGCCTGCAGCCCACCGACAGACACCTCCCCTCGAGGAACCAAGCGAGCTGCCACTGATGACAGCCCTCTTGTCCGGCGGAATCTGGAGAGTGACTTCACGCGAGTCAAACGCATTAAGCACGTGGCAGACAAGAGAAGGTTGTCCAAAGCCATCATAACCAGCAGCTCATGGGACAGCAGCAGCAGTTCCGACATCAGGCTAGTGGAGCCACCTGCCCTTCAACCTGCCGACGACCCTGTCCCCCAACCGGATGAAGAACATGTTGTTCAACCTGCTCCGGAACCTGCCCAGCCACCTCCACAACGCAGACGCCGCCATCAGATCCGCGTCAGCAGCAGCAGCGAGGACAGCGAATAAAATCTAAGTTTTTATTTCTTTTTCTCCTCTTATTGCTGCCTGCCCTTATATATTTGTGATGTACTTTTATTTATCTTGTTTTTCTTTATTTTTTGTGTCATTTTGCATTGAGGGCAATGCAACCCTCGAGTTTGGGGGTGGCAACCCTCCATCTTTAATGGAGTCTTTAGCACATCTTTTTATTAATTGTTTTGTCTTATTATTTATTTTCTCTTAAAAAAAATTAGAAAGTTAAAACCGTTGGCTTAAAACTGTGGAGTTAACTTACCTGTCATGACGGCTCTGTCGTGGCAGCATCTTTAGGACAGGTTAAGGAAAAGTTTAGAGTCTTTCTCTAGTTCTGAAAAACTTAAACACTTTTGTGACTGTTATATTGCTTAGATTTCTTTTAGCCAAACTAGAATAGGAAGCTTAGCACTTGAATAGCCCCTAGAGGTGCCTAACACTGGCTCTAGGAAAGAAGTTTAGCAAAAGAAAATCAAAAACCTAGAGGTGCCCGAAACCGGCTCTAGGAAGCTAACTAGAGGTGCCCAAAACTGGCTCTAGAAAATTTTAGCTTGAAAATAGAAGAAAAAGAAGCATGAAAATGTGCCTTCTAAAAAAAATAAACTTTGGCATAAAGATTCGAGTTAAGGAGTTGAATATTCTAGTGAAACTAAGAGAGTCTTAGCATATAACTGTTCACAAGCATGCACACACTGCACGAGAGCTATAGGGAGATTCCGGATAGATCCTAATCTTTCCGACAGGATGCTGCTGCCATAGAGAATGAGCGACAGGTAAAGGGACAGTTCACTGTTTGAAGGCCAACACAAAAATTTTCACTTTTCTTTTAAGTCTTGATTGCTTGAGGACAAGCAAAAACTTGAGTTTGGGGGTGTGTTGAGTGTGTAAAAGTTCTATTATTTACACCCTTTTTAACCCATATTTCTGCTGCATTCAAGCATAATTGCATTGCATTTAGGTTAGTTTTCAATAAAACATCACAATTATATAAAAGGCACGGATTCTACTAAAAGATGGTGTATTTTGCAGGTAGCTGCCATGGTTGACGATGAGGGCAGGCGCAGGGCAGATAAGCAGAAAAGCTGAACTGGACAAGCAGCTGAAGAAGACGAACCTGTCATGGACCTGTCACGACAGCAAGGTGACAGCAGATTTATGAAGAGGAAAAGTCAAGTGGACCTCGATAGATAGAGAAAAATCTGCTCGTCTGTCGTGTGAAAGCCAAATATTTTTCCAAGCCCCGGATCAAAAGATATGTCAAGCCAAAGCTCAAAGAGAGGAAATTCCTAAAAGCTAGGATGCGGCTGGAAAGTAGGAGACTTTAGAGATTTAGTCTTTATTAGAATCCTACTTTTAATTAAAGTTGTAATCCTTGTTACCTTAGATAACTTGAGCCCAAAGCTTATATAAGGGCATAGATTTAACCTAGAGCCATAACCGATACCCCATAACCGAAACCAAACCCCTGCCGTCCACCCGTCACCGACATGTTCTAAATTCCCCCTAGGGCCACGGGTTGTTTTGTAAAGTAGTTGCAAGGGTTGTTTTGTTTTAGGATTTTTCAAGTTCAATAAAATAAACTTCAAGTTCTTTTATCTTGGTTTTAATATCTTGCAAGAGCATCGGGAGAGCATTGTGAGGTTATCTATTTACTTAGCATCGGGAGAGTTAAGTATACGAAAGAGATAAAAGCGCGTTCTCTAGTTTATAGTTGAACCATCTCGTGCTTAGGGATAAGGCGAGGTTAAGTGGCTAAAGAAGAATTCATACACATCGGTGTTCATCCTTCGATTCACGCCGGGATGTATCATCAAAGACGTGATCATCGACAGACTTGTGCCTAGGGATAGGGCAAGGCAGATCTGGGATTCTTGCCAAACTTGAAGTACGGAGTTGGTGTGTCTGCTGCCGCGACTGCCAACGAACAGACGTCGCGACAGGTGCTGTCGGCGACGGGAGCGACGACAGAACTGGAGATCCTAAGCAATTCAATACCTGCACTACCGAGCAATACAATACCAGCCCATTCTCTCTATCTTGATAACTCAATCTTTTATTTACGTTTTCATCTTATTATTCTCGTGACAATTCTAAACTATTTCCTTTACTTCGTGCAGTAAATCAAGGTGAAGTCATTAGCCCAATCCCTGTGGAGACAATATCCGATACTTAGTATCACTTTACTACTTGCGTCGTGTACACTTGCACTACAATTGCGATAGACTATTTTACACGCAACAATAGGCTCGGCAAGTGATCCAAGACAAACCTACAAAAACCTTTTCAAAACGTTTGTAATAGGCAATGTGTTCCCGGTTAACCCCAACATAAGTAATTAACAAGATGAGTACATAAAAAACACATTTACCAATTTCTTAAAATATCCAAATTAAACTCTATTTTTCTGAGGTTGTAAACATGGATATGATACCAACAAATGTAACCCCCTTGACCCAACTTAGACGTTAGACCTAAACTATGAAGTTCACATTAGGCTTGCCGAAAAAAACTTGAATTGACTTACTCAAATTACGGTCCATTTTTTTCTTTTTACTTATCTAAATGCCTTACTAATAATTATGGAGTTCATACAAGAAACAATTCAATTTTCACTCGATACGAACATCGATAAGGCACTCAATTTCAAATACAAACAATCTAGGGACCAAAGAGCAAAAATGAATAATTACAGAGACTTATACAAGTTTCAAGTTAGCAATACTTAATTAGTCAAATTTAAGGCTAGCCTGTCAAATTTCAGCTTAAACGGATAATAAATAAGCATTCAATTTAGCAAAATACGAAATTAGGACTAAATCATAAAACTGCTAAAATAAATGGACTAACATGTTTATAATAGATTCTTACAGAAACTAGATACATTAAAAGCATGCTTGCAAAATCTCAGGTCAAACTGACAACAATTGCCCAATCAACTGATGCATGAACATAAGAGGACCAATATGTAAAAAACTTAAACTTGGTAAAGCTCATTAACTGATTAAACAACTAACCATACCGGTACAAAGTGTACCGATACGGGCTGCATACTAAATTGAATCTTATGTATTCCAATCCTACACTGAACATATCCGTTGAGAAAATATTTTGATATAACAATTATGTGAAAAATGTTATTGAGTTGTTATTTTTATATGTGCATGCATTTTCTATTTTATGTTTTTCTTGTATATCTGTGTTGTTTCATGCATTGAGGAAAATGCACGTCATGGGTTTGGGGGTGTGCATTTCCTCATAGTTATGTCATGCCATGCATTCATGTTTAAATTCTGTTTTCATGCCATGCTATGTAGGTAAGGATAGTTTGCATACCGAACCACTAAAAAAGAAAAAGAAAATTTTGTCTCGGCTAATTTTTTAAGCATGTGAACATTTGTTAGGAAATTTTAGTTTGACCTAGGTGCTTGTCCGATGAGGAAATTTAAATCTTTTATGCCTATGCCACCAGAATAGTAATGCCAAGATTGCTTGCCAATTGATCTCTAGTTTAGGGAATTGAACCTTCACTTAACAAGAGATATGTATCCAGTACCCTAGCAAGCTTAAACTTTTTGAAACCATGTCGGAATTAAAAAAATGTTTATTCCAAGGTGATTAAAAATAGAGAAATAAATAAGGCAACAATGTTTTGCCATGAAACCAATTTTTTTTTGAACTCTTCTCTCCCTAGAGATGATAAGTTACTTGGGGCTTCGCGGTATGCTCCCTCTTAGTTCTCAAGTCAAAAACTTTAGGGTATGGGTTGAAGAGAGAGCCTAGTGATGTCTGGATTAAGGTGGGGATTCATGGTATGCTCCCTCTTATCATTGACGCTAAATAGTGTCACAAAGCTTAAATTAATGCCAAAGACCCTAGACAAGAAATAAAAATGAAAATAAGAATTCTGAGTTTGAGTAGTAAAATTGGTTAAGGGAGTTAGTGGTTATTTGATGCATCTTGCCTTCACTTCATGCACTTTTTCATGCCCTTTAACTAGAGTTATATTACTGCTCTTAAGTTTACTGTCTTCTTAGCATTAATGCACTAAGATTACTGAGGATAGATCCATGCCAAATTCTATTTGCTTGCATCTTTTGGTGTGCTGATCAAAACTTTGCTGAGGTATTATTTTCACATTTTTAGTTTTTCTATTTTTCTTCTTTGTATTACATAATGACAAACAATGAGCTAAGTGTGGGGGAGTGTTGACGCTACAAAAGTATTGATTTATATACCAATTCAACATGCTTGTACTTGTCTTTTAAGTACATTTAGTTGCATTTTTCCTTAGGAATCATGCATTTGCATTAAAAGTTAGGATTTTGTGTTATGCCAGTTTGGAGGGTTGTTTTTACACCATTTTATAGGATCGCATAGCAAGAGGCACAGTTTTTGGCAGGGCAAAGCAAACCAATGAAGGAAAGAAGGAGATGATGTTAAGTAGCTGTTGGCACATAAGGACCTTTAATTCCAAGCACCGGTTGGCAGAGAATAGCATTTTATGCCATGCCAAGAAGTTGTTGACTCCGAAAAATAGGGCTTGATTAGGCTTTGAAGAAATAGGGATTGGATCAATCCCCAAAAAATAGCAAGCAGTGCCAAGTGCAGTTAGCAGAACCATGCCAAGCTGTGATGCCAAAAAAGCGTTGGCATGATGACATCAGCCGTAATCCGATCAGCCTTGAGATTCAAATACTGGATAAGATGATCCTTTTCCTTATCCCCTGCGCGTTTAAATTAAAATCCAAGATAAACCAAGGCTATCTCTTGAGTCCTATTTATACCCGATCAATCAAGAACATATGTAAAAAGAAAAAAATGAACGGAAGAGAGATACCAAATCCGGAGAGTGACCGGAGTCCAAGGAGTTCAACATTCAACCAAGGCCTGACTGTGGAGGGCTACATCGAAAGACCCTCTTTTAGCCCATCTTTAGTCGGATTATTTTTATTTTATTTTCAAATGATGATGGATGTTAAAATCGATGATGGTTTTTTGGTTGTTAACCCCGCCATGAACTAATTTCATAGTTGGTGGAGGTGTTTAGATCGATCATTATGTTTTATGCTTAGTTTTTAATACAGCATAACTGCATCAACAATGTTTTGTTCTATCTTGCATGATTTCCATTTTTAAGCGTACTCCCAGGCGGAAGCTGGCACTCTCTTTATAAAATACTATGCCAAGCGACAGCTAGCATAGTTAGCCTATTGAAACTCAATATCATTGTTCTCTCTGACTTGGGTGCCAACAAACGAATGCTAGATATTGAGGTGAGATGCTTCGAAAGAAGATGTTCCAGTAGATGAAATTACTTCGGGAGTGAAATCTACCCCTCAAGAGTAAAGATTGGGACTTAATAAAATTGGTTTTTGAGAAAACATTCACTATAAACATCTAAGGGTTTTTAACATAAACAATTTAGGGCATTGACCTTCGAAAGAGGCAATCCCACCATTGAATCTACTCGACAAATAATGCCAAGACAGGATTTATTGAAAGCCGGTATGGCATGATTAATGTGAAAACCAGGCACTCCCTACCAACACTAATCATTTGCTACGACACTCTCTTGTCGACATTTTCTTTTCTTTTATTTTCATTTCCTTCATTCAAATCAATATCAAAACAAACATTTTTCCTGAAAACAAGTAAACTTGCAAAGCAATCGAAATTCCAAAACGCATTCCTTGTGGGATCGATAACTCAACTTAACTATTGTATTACTTGTAGACCGTGTATACTTGCACGCAATATACTTTACATGGCACTGTTTTATTAGTTTTCCAACATCTTTTACGCCCTATTGCCAGTAATTTCCATTTCACGCAACAAAGGTAAAACTTATAGGCATGATTTCAACCCAACACATAAGAATCAAAAAACAACATCTCAGCAGTCATACAACGTCATGTCAACCAACAACCACCTCAATATAAAATCGTAAGCAATTCGGCAACAAAAGTAAAACTTATATGCATGATTTCTACCCAACATGCTTGTAATTTCCAACATCCTCAAATCAAGCATAATCCAAACATTAAAGGCCATTTACAAGTCTTATAAACCAATAAAAACTTGCAACAAACTGGGAAGTTCAAAAGACATACTCCCAAATCATTATTAAACCCATATTGCCCCTATTACGTATTAGTCTAACAGCAACGTCATGCTCGTACTGTTGTTTTGAGAGCACTAAAGCTTTCTCCATGCTCTTTATTTTTTCCTGCATTTTTAGAAAATGTCGGTTGCTTCCCTCTGATGGTGACGCCACTCTCGGTGTCTGTATGCCTTGCCCCGCCACAAACCAAGGGGGCTTGGTCCCAAAACTACTGTTAAAAATCATGCTGGAATTTTCATAGCTGTTGCATGGCCGCCATCACCAGCTGACCCATCAGGATATCATCCTCTACTACCTTCTTGTCGACCACCGCGGTTGGTTGGGCCGCCAAAACATCGTCCTCTCTTGCCTCCTCGTCAGAACTGCCTTGGTTAACTCCGCCCATCTAAAGGGTTCCCAGGCTTTGTGAAGGATCTAAAGGTCATGTGCTTTTTCCATGCTCACGACATCAATTATTGATTGTCAAAGTGAACAAGGATCAAAGACGGTGGTCCAATGATGACTCAGGTGGTTACTCTTAATCGGGATTCAGATATGGCTTTCTTAGTGTTTGTTGTGATGTCTTGGGGTGCAAGATCTCACCTTTTCTCTATTGCATGTCCTTTTTATACTACTCGAACAAGTGTCATGATCGGGTTATCATGGCGTGTTGATTGGATCAGCTATGATGTGATGTCTTAGGTTTGCATCGTCATCTATAGCGGTCATGTGCGTCACCACATGATCGCTAGGTTCGATGTTGCTTGCGACCTCGCTTGTTTGTCGTAGGTTACTTGGGTAGATCACGAACGATCACTTGTGTTGTTATGTTATACGCTTGAAGAGCTCTCGTAGCTGTACATAGCGATCACATGTGTGACCACGTGATCGTCGAACATTCTCTATACGATGTCATTCGCGGTCTTTTTTGTTCACTGCAGGTCGTGTGGTCTTGACATATAACACCCCAGTTTTGGGCCTAGATGTTTTAGGCATCAGTTTAAGTTGGTTGAACCTGGAATTAGAGATTCGAGCTTTTAGAATTGGTTTGAGGGAAATCATGATTCGGGATAAGTTAAAAATATGGTAAAATTTTCTAAAATCATCTAAAATCATATAGATGGGTTTGGTAAAATGAATTTTACAAAATGGATTTTGGAACATGTACATTTCGGGCAATGACCAAAATGTAAAAATTTAAAACTGTATAAAAAGAGTGATTTTCAAAGGAGAGTAAAATTCTTAGAATCTTTAGCGAGCTTTATGGCAATTAAGCCTTTTCTTTAATTGTCATGTGATTTTAATGTTTTGATTCAAATGGAAGAGGGAGATTTTATTAAAAGAGATAGTTGCTTTGTTAAATCATTTTTACGTAACTTTTCTATTTCTCCTTTTCTCTTCAGCCAAACATTCCCTATTTTCTCTCAATTTCCAGAATTCTTTTCATTCTTTTTGCTCCTTTGATCCAAAACTCCTTTCCAAAAAATTTTCTCAAAGATTTACAAGGATTTCTTAAGGCTTCTTGAGTTGGAAAACTTCTCAATTGGAAGAAAAGGAAGGATTGGAGGTGATTTCAAGCTACTCCTCTAATCATGGTTCTTTTATGAAATTCCAAAGTGTTTGGCTCTTGTTTTATATTTTTAATTAAAGTTTTGATGTTGATTTGGTGAAAATATTGAAATCTTGCAAAAAATATGAGATTAAATGTGATTTTCGTTTGGGCACTATTTTGATTGATTTGAGAATGATTTTAAGGTTGATTTGGATGTTAAATGATGTTAATAATGAGCTTTGATTATAATAATCTTGAAATCATTGAGATATCTAATTTTCTAGGTTGTTAGTTTTGGGTTTTTGGCTTAGAAATGTGAAATCTGAGTTGCTGGAGGTTTAAGAATGATATTCAGATGTTTTTGGATGTTGATTTATGGTTAAAATATGATGGAAGTTTTTTTTGATGGCTGGGTTGAGTTTGGTGATCAATCGAAGGTGATTTCGGTTGTTTTGGACGGTATTTTGGTGCCTTTGGGCAGAGCTGCAGGTTTTTGGTGTTTGCTGGTGGTTTTAATGCATTGAGATGCATTAATCATTTGTTCTTGTGTGGTATAAATAGGGGAGAATTCTTTGGAAGCAAATGGTGAAGATTCGGGAGCTTCAGATGCTTGATTTCGTGTCGGCAATTGAAGTTTTACGAGCCAGTGAGTGGAAATGGAATTTCCAGCTTTGAAACACATTTAAAGTGGTTTTGGGAACTTAGTGTAAACTTGAAACTCTTTACTCAGTTTGGAAGAAAGTAAAGTGATTTTCTCCCTCGGGTTGTGCTATTGTAAGCTTGTGGATGCACTTGTTTTAAAATGTGTTTACCCACTGTTTTAAAACATGTTTTAAGAATATAATTTGTTGTTTATGATGTTATATTGTTGAAGGATGCACTAGGGTAGTGATCCTTGTAAGTATGCGTTATACTAGTTTTATGAAGCATGGTTTAATGCTTGGAATATGGTTTATTGTGAATGCTTTGAAAAACAGTGAGGTTTGCATTAAAAGTGAATTACATTGGCAAGTGATGTTGTGTAAAGTGTTTTGCAAATGAAATCGGAAATAGTTAGCCGGCTATAGGATTGAGTGCACTATAAGAAAAACGCCTTGGATGTTGGGGGTTGTGATTGTACCGAATACTCCATCCAAGTACCCTAACGATTGAGGAATGTTTATGTTGTCGCAATGGTGGAGGATAGCTCCCGAGTGTGAACCTTGTACAGTGAACCGTCTCTAGTTAGTTGGTTATACATCTACCGATGAGTGGTGTTGAGGGGTTGTGATCGTACCGAATACTCCACCACAAGTGTCACAACGATGGAGGGTAGCTCTCGTGTGTGGGCCTTGAGATGTTGGTAGAGTGTCTGAAGTGTTTAGGACAACACTTGGGAATTAGTGTATCCGATACGTTTTGAGAAATGAGAATGTTATTGATCACTTGTGAGCCAATATAATTGATTAATTGCTATGGAAATGTTTATGGATGCATAACATGAAAAATGCATATTTTTCCTTTGAGCTTTGCATATGGTTGATATACATGGAAAGCTTGCGTTACGTGTTAGCAAATGGATTTTTGCTGTTGAAGTATTGATATTTGTTGCATGGTGTATAACATGCTAATTTTAATGATGAAGTGCATGGATTTCAAAAGGGCATGATGGTTTTGAAAAGTGTGAAAATGATTTTAAGCATTGATGTTGGTTTTGGTTTTTGATCATTCCTCACTAAGCTATTTGCTTACGCTCTCATTTGTCCATCAATGCAGATAACTAAGTGTTTGGAGGCAGCAACTTGCAAGGGGATCTAAGAAGACTTCACTTTGAAAGTATGTTTCGGTTATGATCTAGAGTAATAAGAGCAATGGGGGATTTCAACTTTTGTTGTGTGGTGTGTATAAACACCCTTTAGAGCATGTTTGTTATATGTTTTTATGCTTGTAAAAGGCCTTTAATTTGTGTTTGAAGTTTTGGTCTGAGTTTTGGACTCTTGAGTGGCTTACTTGCTAGGATGCATGCCTTTAGATTTTCCTTGATGCAATCAGCCATGCTTTGATGCTTAATATGCTTCTTATGTTTGAGGAATAATGTTTATAATTGATGTATGCATGTTAGAAACATGTTGGATTGGTTTAGGTTGAAATTTTGGGTGAAAAACCAACAAAATCTATCATTACAGGCCGAGAGGTTTCAAAACACTCGAGCATGTATCGAAACGGGGTACCTGAAATGGCCTTAGGGTTTCGAAACAGGTAAGGTCTGTTCCGGTACGATTTTCTACTAGAAATCATGGTTTCAAAACACTTCAATGACGTTCTGGTACGAGCCCGTGTTTCGAAACAAGGCTTTAGTGTTCCGAAATAGGTGACAGTTATGTTAGGTAATGGAATTATTTGAGTTTCAAAACAGGGCCTTAGTGTTTCGAAACAGATGTTAGTTAAGTTAGTCAATGGAATGTTCTACATTTCTGATTCTTTGCATTTTAGTCCTTGAATGTGGAGGATGTAATTAAACGAGCATGGATGCTTATTTTGAGCTAAGTTTTGACTGAGATGCATGTAGTGAGACTAATTAAAAGGGTGGTAACACTGAAATGGCTTAAGTCCCTTCAAATCGGAAAAATTACGAAATGGTCCATAAAAGCTGTAATTGGATGAAATTGATCTATGCTTGAGTTGTGAATGATCCACTGCAATGTTAAACACATAGGAACCTAATTTGCATCTAGATTAGATAAAAAGAAAAAAAATTAGGGTTTTTTATTGAGATAAACCTTCCCGGTTTACTCCAATATTCCCTGTGTGACCTTTCGGTTTGGTCTACCGGCTAGGCCGGGTCAAGGGGGTTACAATTGGTGGTATCAGAGCCAGGTTTTGAAAGAATGGGATGATGGTAAGTTAATGGTAAGTCAATGAGATGTGAATGTATGTACTAGGTGATGTTTGTTTTGCTCGATGAATGTTATAAGCATGTTAATGTTGAATAAATGATAGTGATGCTATTATGATGATCGTGATATGAGAGTGAGTTGTTATATATGATGATATTGTGGGCTGAATCTTATTGGTTATAATGCACGATGCTTGTGACATGTATGTTGTATGCTTTATGCTATGTTTGGGGGAAATTGGGATGCCCATTGCCTTATTATTGTAGTAAAGTGTTTTAAATTGAATTAGAATTCTTGGATCCTTGCTAGAAGCTGGTCTGATTTCTTGTTTTGTTTATATTCATGATTTAATTATAATAGCACAATGGAACCGAGGAGAGAGCTACTTTCAAGATTAGTTACTCCAGCTGATGAGCAAAGGAATCAAGAGAACGAGGTTCTGTCTAGTGCGAATTTACCTCCTCCACTGCCACCACCACCAAGGGGTGAGGAGCAAGTGCAACACGGACATGTTGGTCCGGTGTTGGGTGATTTGACACCTTTGATATAGGCGATGACTAGATCATTCTAGGTTGTTGTTGTTGAAGTGCAAGCACAAGTACAAGCACCTACGGGTGGGCAATTGGGTTTGCCGTTGGAACGCTTACGAAGTCTAGGAGGTGTTGAGTATCGTAGATTGTCTCCTGAAGCATCCGTGACTCTGATGGCTAGTACGATCCGGGTTTTTAATCATATGGAATGTAATGATGCACTCAAGTTGGGATGTGTTGCTTCTTTATTGCATGGTGATGCATACAGTTGGTGGACGACTGGGACCGTGGCCATGGAACCCAATGAGGTGGATTGGGAGTTCTTTTAGGCTGCCTTTAAAAAGAAGTATCTGGGAGTTAGATACTTGGATGACAATAAGTGTGATTCATGTCCTCAGTGCAAGGAAACATGACAGTGGCTGAGTACGAGGTCTAATTCTTACGTTTGAGCTAGTATGCTCTGGAGTTGGTGCCGAGTGATAGGCATCGATGTGATCGCTTCCATTATGGCTTGGTGCAGGAAGTGAAGACCTTCATGTTAGCTTCTGATTATACTAATTTTGATGTGTTGGTGACACGAGCCAAGGATATAAAGCATAGTTTGGGTTTGACCTCTCGCGTGGGTGGTTCTAGCTCGAGTAAGAGAGCTTCAGATTCTGGTCCTAGTGGCGGCAGAACAAGAAAAACTGTGATCGCAGATATTGGCCTGAGGCGAGGCGAGGTAATTATAGGCGAGGTGCGCCAATTCAGGGTAACAAAGTAAGGTTTGGGCAGAATACTTTCTGGACATGTGGGTCACGAGAGCATATGAGGCGAGATTGTCCTCGTGTGCCTCGAGAGGCGTAGGCTCCTATGGCTGGGGCTAATTCTTGTTGGAACTGTGGATCAACTGATCATATGAGGTGTGAGTGTCCTTTTCTAGCTGGGGTGGTTAAGGGCAAGCACATGTTGTTGCACCATAGAGAGGTCGTGGGCGTGGCCAAGGTAATTTCCAATGGAGGGAGGATGGGCGGAGAGGTGTAGCTCATGTTGTTGATGTTCAACCTGAGGGTGGTGGTCCTGCGAGTGTGTATGCACATCACAAGGGACGTAACGACACCTACGTGATTGCAGGAACCTTCACCTTGCAATCCTTGTCTTTGATAGCTTTAATTGATTCTAGATCCACGCATTCATACATCTTGAGTGAGTATGCACTTTTTCTTCATATCCCTGTTGAGATGCTAGATGTAGGAATGCAAGTAACAAGCTCTTTTGGTGAAATTGTTGTTACAGGAAAATTTTATAGTAGATGTCCTTTATCTATTCAAGGTCATGTGTTCTCATTTGATTTAATGGAGTTGCCTTTCTATGGTTTTGATGTGATACTTAGGATGGATTGGTTGTCTGAGCATAGAGTTGTAGTTGATTTTGATGTTAAGAGAGTTACCTTAAAACTGTTGATGATTATGAGGTGGTAATCGTAGGCGAGAATGTGAAATTCTTGTCCAATGCGATTTCGACTCTTGAAGCGAGTCGGATGATGGAGTTGGGTTACGAAGCTTTCCTAGCTTATGTGATGAACACTGGTACAAAAGAGGTGCGAGTACAAGACATACAAACAATATGTGAGTTTTCGTGTGTGTTTTTGGAAGAATTCCCTAGTTTGCCACCAAACACTAAAATTGAGTTTGGGATTGAGTTGTATGAAAATATGACTCCAGTGTCTATTGCTCCATATCATATGGCGCCTAATGTGTTTGCCTACTATTTTAAAGCATGTTTTGAGCATATAATTTGATGTTTATGATACTATATTGCGGAAGGATGCACTAGGTAAGTGATCCTTGTAAGTATGTGTTATACTTGTTTTATGAAGCATGGTTTAATGCTTGTAATATGGCTTATTGTGAATGTTTTGAAAAACAATGAGGTTTGCATTAAAAGTGAATTATATTGGCAAGTGATGTTGTGTAAAGTGTTTTGTAAATGAAATCGGATATAGTTAGCCTGCTATAGAATTGAGTGCACTATAAGAAAGTCGCCTTGGATGTTGAGGGGTTGTGATTGTACCGAATACTTCATCCAAGTACCCTAACGATCGAGTAATATTTAAGGTGTCGCAACAGTGGAGGATAGCTCCCGTGTGTGAACCTTGTATAGTATCTCGTCTCTAGTTAGTGGGTTATACATCTACCGATAAGTGGTGTTGAGGGGTTGTGATCGTACCGAATACTCCATCACGGGTGTCACAACAGTAGAGGGTAGCTCCCGTGTGTGGGCCTTGAGATGTCGGTACAGTTTAAGAAGTGTTTGGGACAACACTTGGTAATCCATGTATCCGATACGTTTTGAGAAATGAGAATGTTATTGATCACTTGTGAGCCAATACAATTGATTAATTGCTATAGAAATGTTTATGGATGCATAACATGAAAAATTCATATTTTTCCTTTAAGCTTTGCATATGGTTCATATACATGGAAAGCTTGTGTTATGTGTTAGCAAATGGATTTTTGTTGTTGAAGTATTGATACTTGTTTCATGGTGTATAACATCCTGATTTTAATGATGAAGTGCATTGATTTCAAAGAGGGCATGATGGTTTTCAATAGTGTGAAAATGATTTTAAGCATTGATGATGGTTTTGGATTTTGAGCATTCCTCACTAAGCTATTTGCTTACGCTCTCCTTTGTCCATCAATGCAGATAACTAAGTGTTTGAAGGCAGCAACTTGCAAGGGGATCTAAGAAGACTTCACTTCGAAAGTATGTTTTGGTAATGAACTAGAGTAATAAGGGCAATGGGGGATTTCAAGTTTTGTTGGACGGTGTGTATAAACACCCTTTTGAGCATGTTTACTATATGCGTTTATGCTTGTAAAAGGCCTTTAATTGGTGTTTGAAGTTTTGGTTTGAGTTTTGGACTCTAGAGTGGCGTACTTGCTTGGATGCATACCTTTTGATTTTCCTTGATGAAATTCGCCATGCTTTGATTCTTAATATGCTACTTATGTTTGAGGAATAATGTTTATAATTGATGTATGCATGTTAGAAACATGTTGGATTGGTTTAGGTTAAAATTTTGGATGAAAAACCAGCAAAATCTGTCATTACAAGCCCAGGGGTTTCGAAACACTCGAGCGTGTATCGAAATGGGGTACCTGAAATGGCCTTAGGGTTTCGAAATGGGTAAGGTCTTTTCTGGTACGGTTTGCTACTAGAAATCATGGTTTCGAAACACTTTAATGGCGTTCCGGTACGAGCTCGTGTTTCGAAACAAGGCTTTAGTGTTCCGAAACAAGTGACAGTTGTGTTAGTTAATGGAATGTTTTGAGTTTCGAAACAGGGCCTTAGTGTTTCGAAACAGATGTTAGTTATGTTAGTCAATGGAATGTTCTGCAGTTCTGATTCTTTGTGTTTTAGTCCCTCAATGTGGAGGATGCAACTAAACGAGCATGAATGTTATGTTGAGCTGAATTTTGACTGAGATGCATATAATGAGACTAATTAAAGGGTGGTAACACTGAAACAGCTTATGTAACCCCCTTAACCCGGCCTAGACGGTTGACCCGAATTAAGAAAGTCACACGGGGAAAACCAAAGTCAACCCGAAAGTCAACCTTGATTAACGACCCTTTTTTTCTTTTTAAACTTGTCTAGATGCACATTAACCCTAGTTATGATCATACAACAACATACTCAAAGATAATAAACATCAGAGATCAAACAGGGACCCAATTGAACAATTTACAACTTTAGGGACCAAATTGTAAATTCTGTAAATTATAATACCTTAACCCAAATTAAAGTTACCATCTTGAAATTAATCGAGTTTCATGCTTCTCTGTCAAATTTCAGCTCAAACGGACATCCCAAACTCATACAATTGCTCAAACAAGATTCAGGACCAAAATGTAAACATTCCAAAACATTTAACTGCCATTGTCAGCCCCCAACGGTCGGCTGTTCCGAAACAGGGTGAGCCTGTTTCGAAACACGGGGTCGTTCCGCAACGCGTACCGAAACAAGGGCTGGCAGTGGCCTTTCCGCTTCGGAACGGTGTCTCCCGTTTCGGACGCCTGGGCTGATTCAAGGCACCCGTTCCGAAACGGTAGCCACTGTTCCGAAACACCCTGCACAGAATGCAGCAAAAGGCTTCCTTAAACATGCAATTAACCAACCAATCATGCTCCGATTGCTACCAAACTTTACCAGCAACAAATTCAACATATAAGAGACATGTTTGCATCAACCAATCAACATATTAACCACATATATGAAAGGCCCCAATTCTAGAGCATGCTTCCTACACAAGCAAACCATTCAAGCAATAAGCCTTCAAAACTAAGCACATAAAGACCAAATACAAATCCAGCATTTCCAACAACATTAATAATACTTAGGGAGTCCAAAACATACACATAGGTCCCCCATTGCCAAATGCCAAAAGCTAAAATGTGTTTAGGAAAACCTTCCCATACATGAGCTTAATTCCCCTTGAATGCTTGCCTTCCTTGCTGCCCTCAAAGCACCTTAATGATCTGCATTATTGGTTTAAGAAAACGAAAGAGAGCGTAAGCAAAAGCTTAGTGAGGAATGCTCATTAAAACCATTCAATAATGCATTTATTAAACACTTTATAAATCATGCTTCAAATCATCATTTACTCATGCTCAAAGCAATTTAAACAAGCAATGCATGCCTCCATATCATTACATGTCATATTGGCCACAAGTGATAAGTTCCATCCTTTTAAAAAAACAATATCAACATAAGACTCACACATGGACTTTTAAACACCATTGTGATCTTATGATTCACAAGAACCACACAAGGACTTTTAACCACCTTTGTGTTCTTCCCAAGGACTTTTAAACACCTTGGCCCCAAGGACTTTTAAACACCTTGGCCCATGGACTTTTAAACACCATGGCAAGGACCACACAAGGACTTTTAACCACCTTTATGTAACGCCCCGGTTTTGGGCTTAGGAGTTTTGGGCGTTGACCGGTTGGTCAAAGTGCTGTTCGAATCTAAAGGGGTTAAATTAGGAAAGCCTAGTTCGGGTTGCATTAAAAATATGGAAAAATATTCTAAAATTATCTTTTAATATAATTAAGTGAACTGTGAAATCAATTTTGGAAAATGAGTTTTGGAAGTGTGACATTTTGGCTAGTGACCAAAATGTAATTTTCGCAAGTTTGGTGGCTGTTTTATAAAGGGTTGGAACTTTGAATCTTTAAGGAGCTATTAATCCAAAAGTGGTTTCTCCAGATTTTTCTAAGATATTTTGAGTTATAATTCTGATTTTAAAGTATATCAAAAAGGAGGGAAAAGCCATTTGGCTAATTTCATAACTAACTTCTCAATTTTTCTTTCTCTCATTTTCTCTCAACCCAAACACCACATTTCCAGAGAATTGTTTCTGATTTTCTCACCTAAATCTCTCCTTTCAACTCTCTTTTGGTTCCTAATCAACATATCTTCAAAACCTCTTCAATTGCTTCTTGATTCATCAAGGTTTTTCATTCCAAAAAGTGGAGAAACACAAGTTTGGAGGTAAGAACGTCCTTCTCCTCTAAACTATCAGTTCTTTACTGAAATTCCTAAGTTTTCAATCCTAAATTGATGTTTAATTAAAGACTTTTGAGTTGTTAATTGGATCTTGGCTTATAATGCAAGATTTTGATGGTTTTTGATGATTTTCCTTAGATCTGAGTAATCTGTGATTTAAGAGGTGTTTTTGATGTTAAATGATCTCTAAATTGATAAGCAATTGAGTTTTGATTGATGCAATCCCGGATAGGTTGAGTTTCCTAAGTTTAGCTTGTGTTTCAAGGTAGTTTTTGAGGTAATCTTGGTGATCTGATGTTGCTGGAGGTATAAGGATGTTAATAGGTTGTTTTTAGATGTGTTATGATGTTTATGGAAGTGAGGTTTTGCTGGTTTATGGCTGGGCTTTGTTTAGAAGTGGTTTGGATGCATTTTCGGTTGTGTTTGGTGGCCAAAAATGGAGGTTGGATGAGAGCAGCGAGTTTAGGTGCTTTCATTGAAGCAATTAATGCATGATGATGCATTAATCCTCTGCTTTGATGTGTTGAAACAGGAGAGGCATCTTTGGATCCAAGGATTGTTGATCCGGAAGCTTGATTTGGTGCTTTGGCTTGAAGCAAAGTGGAAATCGGTGAGTGCATTTGTGGAAATTGTTTTTCAGCTTTAAAACCAAGGTTTGAAGGTTTTGGGAGCTTAGTTTAACTCTAAACAACTTTGCTAAGCTCAAGTGTAAGTTTTCGGATTTTCTCTCTAGTGGTGGCCATGACTTTGATGTGATGCAAAATGATGTTTTGCATGTTTTAATTACTGTTTTGAAAGCATGTTTTAGCATGGATTTTGCTGATGATGTAAGCCATATGTTGAAGGTAACTCTAGGTAGGAGTTCCTTGTTTTTATACATTGGAATAATGTGGTTTGATGCTTTGAAATGCATGATGAAAATGGCTTGGTTTAATGCTTTAAAACAGTGGATTAAATGATGAAAATGATGTATATTGGCAAGTGATGTTTTGAAAAGATTAAGGTCACTAAGGTGGTTAAAAGTCCTTGAGTGAGCCTTGTTACTTAAGAACATCAAGGTGGTTAAAAGTCCTTGGATGATTCTTGTTGCGGACACTAAGGTGGTTAAAAGTCCTTAGGTGATCCTTCCATGGTGTTTAAAAGTCCATGGGGCCATGGTGTTTAAAAGTCCATGGGGCCAAGGTGTTTAAAAGTCCTTGGGGCCAAGGTGTTTAAAAGTCCTTGGGGTGATTCAAGCATTGGACACAAAGGTGGTTAAAAGTCCTTGTGTGGTCCTTATTCATGGTGTTTAAAAGTCCATGGCCAAGGTGTTTAAAAGTCCTTGGGGCCAAGGTGTTTAAAAGTCCTTGGGGCCAAGGTGTTTAAAAGTCCTTAGGAAGTTGATGAACTTGTTTTAAGAAATGAAATGTATCACTTGAGCCAATATGACATGTTAAGTGTATTGTGAAGCATGAGATGCTTGTTTTAATGTTTATGTTGAAGCATGAGATTGCTTGTTTAAAGTATGCTTTTGAGCATGTGCAAAGGTTGATTTTAAGCATGTTTATAAATGGTTTTAATTGCATTATTGAACGGTTTTTAAAAAGCATGCCTCACTAAGCTTTTGCTTACGCTCTCTTCGTTTTCTTAATTCAATAATGCAGAGCATTAGAGTACCTTGAGGGGCAGCAAGAAAGGGCAAGCAATCAAGTTCAAGTGAAGCTCAATGTATGGAAGGTTTTTGTTAAACATTTTAGCTTTTGGGTGATTTGGCAATGGCGGACCAATGTGTATGTTTTGGGAGGTGTTTGGGACTCCCTAAGTATGTTGAATGTTGTTTAGATTGCTGGTATTTGTATTGGATCATTATATGCTTGCTTTGTAAGTTTTGTGTTTTGAATAGCTAGCTTGTGTAGGAAGCATGCCTATAGAATTGGGGCTTTTTGCATATGATGTTGTTTGGTAGATTTGATGATGCCTATAAGTCATATATATGTTGAATTGCATGCTGGTAAAGTTTGGTAGCATTTGGAGCATGTTTGAATGATCTATTGCATGAATTGGAATGCTAGTTTGCTGCAATCTGTGCAGGCGTTTCGGAACAGTGTGCACCGTTTCGGAACGGGTGCCTTACATGAACCCAGGCGTCCGAAACGGTATGCACCGTTTCGAAACGGTTTGGTCTCTACCAAGGCCATGTTTCGGAACCCGTTGTGGAACGGCCCGTGTTTCGGAACAGGGTCTACCTGTTTCGGAACGGTCAACCGTTGGGGGCTGACATGGGCAGTTATATGTTTTGAATTGTTTGCGTTTTGGTCCTGAATCTTGTTTGTTCAATTGCATGAGCTTGGGAAGTCCTTTTGAGTTGAAATTTCACAGAGAAGCATGAAACCTGATTAATTTCAACTTGGTAACTTTAATTTGGGTTAAGTCCTTTTAATTATCAGAAATTACAATTTGGTCCCTAAAGTTGTAATTTGTTCAATTGGGTCCCTGTTTGATCTCTGATGTTTGTGATCTTTGAGTATGATGTTTGTGTGATCACAATTAGGACTAATGTGCATCTAGACAAGATTAAAAAGAAAAAAAAAGGGTCGTTAATCAAGGTTGACTTTCGGGTTGACTTTGGTTTTCCCCGTGTGACTTTCTTAATTCGGGTCAACCGTCTAGGCCGGGTTAAGGGGGTTACACTTTGTGTCCTTAACAAGAACCATCCAAGGACTTTTAACCACCTTGATGTTCTTAAGTAACAAGGCTCACTCAAGGACTTTTAACCACCTTAGTGACCTTAACAAGAATCATCATGGACTTTTAACCACCATGAAGTTCTTAGAATCCACAAGGCTCACTCAAGGACTTTTAACCACCTTAGTGACCTTAACCTTTTTCAAAACATCACTTGCCAATATACATCATTATCGTCAAATAATCCACTGTTTTAAAGCATTAAACCAAGTCATATTCATCATGCATTTTAAAGCATCAAACCACATTTAATCAATGTTCAAAAACAAGGAACTCTTACCTTAAGCTTCCTTCAACATATGGCTTATAAAATCAGCAATAATCATGCTAAATCATGCTTTCAAAACAGAATTTAAAACATGCAATAAACCACATTGCACAACAACCAAATCATGGCCACCACTTAGAGAGTTTTTCCGAAAACTTACACTTGAGCTTAGTAAAGTTGTTTAGACTTAAACTAAGCTCCCAAGACATTGGTTTCAAAGCTGAAAACCCATTTTCACTCACCGATTCCACTTCGCCTCTTGCCGAAGCACAAAATCAAGCTTCCGGATCACCACCACTTGGATTCAAAGATGACTCCCCTGTTTTAAACACATCAAAGCAGAGGATTAATGCATCATCATGCATTAATAGCTTCAATGAAAGCACCTAAACTCGCTGCTCTCATGCACACTCCATTTTCGGCCACCAAACACAACCGAAAATGCATCCAAACAACTCCTCAACAAAGCCCAGCCATAAACCATCAAAACCAAACATCCTTTAACATCATTTTACATCTAAAAAGAACCTAATAACATCCTTATACCTCCAACAACAACAGATCCACAAGATCACCTCAAAAACAACCAAGAATCACAAGCTAAACTTAGGAAATTCAACCTATCCGGGATTGCATTAATCAAAACTCAATTCCTTATCAAATTAACATTCATTTATCATCAAAAACACACTTCAAATCACAGCTTTAACAGATCAAACGAAAATCTATCAAAAATCACCAAATCTTGCATTTTAAGCCAAGATCCACTTCACAACTTTAAAAGCCATTTATAAAACATCAATTAAGGATTGAGAACTTAGGAATTTCAGTAAAGAACTGATAGTTTAGAGGAGAAGGACGTTCTTACCTCCAAACTTGAGTTTCTCCTCTTTTAGAACCAAAAAGCTTGAAGAAACAACTTGCAAATGGTGAGGTTTTGTTGATGTAATGATTAGGAATCAAAAGAGGATTGAAAAGGAAGATTTAAGTGACAAAATCAGAAAGAAATCTCTGGAGAGAAAGTGTTTGGGTTGAGAGAAAATGAGAGAAAAGGAAAATTGGAAAATTAGTTACAAAATAGCCAAAATGATTTCCCTCCACTTTTCTTTAGCTTTAAAATCAGAATTAGACATTAAAATATCTTAGAAAAATCTGGAGAAACTCCCTTTGGGTAAATAGCTCCTTAAAGATTCAAAGTTTTCATCCTTTCTAAAACAGCCACGCAACTTTCAAAAATTACATTTTGGTCACTAGCCAAAATGTCACCCTTCCAAACCTCATTTTGTAAAATTGATTTCACAGTTCACTTATATATATTAAAAGATGATTTTAGAACATTTTTCCATATTTTTAATGCAACCCGAACTAGGCTTTCCTAATTTCACCTTTTTCGATTCGAACAGCACTTTGACCGAACCGGTCAACGCCCAAAACTACTAAGCCCAAAACCGGGGCGTTACAACTCTCCCCCCCTTAAGAAATTTCGTCCTCGAAATTTACCTGAAGGAAAGAGATAAGGAAACTGCTTCAGCATGTCTTCCTTCCGCTCCCACGTGGCTTCCTCAACACCTCGATGCTTCCACAGCACCTTTACCAACTCGATGGTCTTGCCACGAAGAACCTTGCTATCCGAATCCAGAACCTTCACCGGTTCCTAATCATAGGTCAAATCCGGATTCAATTCCACTTCCTCCACAGGCATCACATGCGAAGGATCGGATCTATACTTCCGGAGCATAGAAACATGAAACACATCATGAATCTTCTCCAACTCTTGAGGTAACCTCAACCGATACGCAACAGGACCCACACGCTCAACCACCTCATATGGTCCAATGTACCTAGGGCTCAACTTACCCTTCCGGCCAAACCTCATCACCTTCTTCCAAGGCGAAACCTTCAAGAACACACGGTCACCCACCGCATACTCTATCTCCTTACGCTTCAAATCCGCATAAGACTTTTGCCGATCAGAAGCTGCCTTCAACCGCTCACAAATGAGCTTCACCTTCTCTGTGGTTCCTTTCAACAAAGCCGGCATCGAAACCAACTTTTGACCCGTTTCAGCCCAACAAAGAGGAGTCCTACACTTTCTCCCGTACAAAGCCTCATAAGGTGCCATTTGAATACTTGCCTGATAACTATTGTTATAAGCAAACTCCACCAAAGGCAAATGCTTCTCCCAAGAACCTTGGAACTCAATCACGCAGCACCTCAACATATCCTCCAAGATCTGGATAACACGCTCAGACTGACCATCCGACTGAGGATGATAGGTTGTACTGAAATTCAACCTTGTACCCAGAGCTTGATGCAAACACTGCCAGAAATGCGATGTGAACCTCGGATCCCTATCCGACACAATCGACTTAGGCACACCATGCAGCCGCACAATCTCAGCAATGTACAGCTCCGCAAGCTTATCCAAAGAAAACGTAGTATGCACAGGCAAGAAATGCGCACACTTCGTCAGGCGATCCACAATCACCCAAACCGAATTCTTCTTCGAAGGTGACAAAGGTAAACCAGATACAAAATCCATGGTAACCCTTTCCCACTTCCATTCAGGGATTCTCAACGGTTGCAACAAACCTGAAGGAACCTGATGTTCAGCCTTAACTCGCTGACACACCATACACTTGCTCACAAACTCCGCAACATCCTTTTTCAAACCCACCCAATAGTACTCATCACGAAGATCACGGTACATCTTAGTACTACCAGGGTGCATAGCAAAAGGACTACTATGACCTTCAGTCAGAATAGTACGCCTCAACTCAGCATCATTGGGCACTACTATTCGACTCCCAAAACACAACACACCATCATCATTAAAACAGAAATCCGAAGGTCTACCCTCCGCGATATCCTGAACATGGGACACCAAGGAATCATCCAGCAACTGCTTTTCCTTGATCAACTGAACCATAGATGGTTTCACTTGCAACTCGGCTACAAGACCACCATCACGCGATATACTCAAACTGGCAAACATAGCCCTCAGCTCAACAGCTACCTTCCTAGTCAAGGCATCCGCAACAACATTCTCCTTTCCAGGATGGTACTCAATCGTCAGATCATAATCCTTGAGCAACTACAACCAACGCCGTTGCCTAAGATTCAACTCCTTTTGAGACATCAGATACCTCAAACTCTTGTGATCCGTGTACACAGTACACTTCTCACCATACAGATAATGTCTCCAGATCTTCAAAGAAAAAACCACTGCAGCCAACTCAATATCATGCGTAGGATAATTGCGCTCATGCACTTTCAACTGCCGCGATGCATAAGCCACAACCTTACCCTCTTGCATCAGCACACATCCCAACCCAACATAGGACGCATCACTGTAAACCACAAACTCTTTCCCTGATTCAGGCTGAACCAAGATAGGAGCTTGCGTCAAAGCCGCCTTAAGCTTCTCAAAAGCCTGCTGTCTCGCTTCTGTCCACTCATACTTAACATCCTTTTGCAACAACTTCGTCAAAGGTGCGGCAATCTTAGAAAAACCATCCACAAACCTCCGGTAGTATCCCACAAAACCAAGGAAACTACGTACCTCATGAACAAACTTAGGAACCTTCCAATTCATTACCGCCTCAATCTTCTGAGGATCAACATGAATCCCCTCAGCAAAAACTACATGACCAAGAAACACCACCTCCTTAAGCCAAAACTCACACTTGCTCAGCTTAGCATAAAGCTGATTCTCCAACAAAGCTTGCAAAACAATCCTCAAATGCTCTTCATGCTCCTCCTCAGTACGCGAGTACACGAGGAAATCATCAATGAACACCACAACGAACTTGTCCAGGTATTCATGAAACACACGATTCATCATGTCCATGAAAGCAGCAGGAGCATTTGTCAAACCAAACGGCATCACAAGAAACTCATAATGCCCATACCTTGTCCTGAAAGCTGTCTTAGGCACATCCACATCCTTCACCTTCTACTGGTAATACCCTGACCTCAAGTCAATCTTAGAGAACACAGCTGCTCCCCGAAATTGATCAAAGAGATCATCAATCCTCGGCAAAGGATACCAATTCTTGATAGTCAACTTGTTCAGCTGACGATAATCAATGCACATTCTCATAGTGCCATCCTTCTTCTTCACAAACAAGACCGGTGCACCCTAAGGTGACACACTCGGCCGAATGAAACCACGATCAAGCAGCTCTTGCAACTGCGTCTTCAGCTCCTTCAGCTCCTTAGGTGCCATTCTATAGGGAGTAATGGACACAGGAGTTGTATTCTCATACAGCTCAATTCCAAACTCCACCTCGCGATTAGGAGGTAAATCAGGCAACTCCTCAGGAAACACTCCAGGAAACTCCTTCACAACTCTGATATCTTGCACACGCAACTCCTTAAAGCTAGGATTCATCACAAAAGCTAGATAAGCCTCACAACCTTGCCTCAGCATCCTGCTCGCCTCCAAGGTAGACACCACATTGGCAAGAAACTTCACATTCTCACCAACCACAACAACATCATAATCATCCACAAGCTTCAACGAAACTCGCTTATTTTCACAATCCACAACAGCATGATGCTCAGCAAGCAAATCCATACCAAGGATTACATCAAAACCATAGAAAGGCAACTCCATAAGATCAACATGAAAAACATGTTCTTGAACAACCAAAGGACACCTTCTATACAGCTTTCGAGTCACAACAGTCTCACCAAAAGAACTAGTGACACGAACACCAACATCCAAAGACTCAACAGGCAAACCAAGCAATTCAGCATGCTCAGGCAAAATGTATGAATGCGTAGATCCAGAATCTATCAAGGAAAGTAATGACAAGGATTGCAAAGTAAAGGTACCTACAATCACATCCGCGTCATTCCTCCCCTCCCTCTGAGCATACACCCTAGCTTGACCTCCACCTTCAGGCTGAATAGCCACAACATGGGCCACTCCTCGACCACCTTCCTCTCTCCGCTGGAAGTTACCACGGCCGCGCCCACGACCTCTCTGCGGTGCAGCAGCAACAGGAGCACGCACTTGGCCACCAGCCAACATAGGACAATCTCGCCTCAAGTGGTCCGTAGATCCACAATTCCAGCACCCGTTTCCAGCTGCCGCAACAGGAGCTTGCACCTCCCTCACAGCACGAGGACAATCACGCTTCATGTGACCACGCGAACCACAAATCCAACAAGCACTCGGATCAGCTCTAGCATTGCCTCCCCGAGCAGATGCACCACCACCTCTCTTAGCTGAGGATTGATACTTCTGATCGCGTCCCCTCTTGTTCCGTCCACCACCGGAACTATACTCAGCTGCCCGCTTACCAGCACTTGCTCCAGCACCTCTAGCAGATAAACCCAAGTTCATCTCAATATCCTTAGCTCGGCCCACCAACACATCAAAATCATCATACTCAGTGGCCAGCACATACATCTTCACATCCGTCACTAAACCATAACGGAATCTTTCGCACCTCGCCCGCTCATTAGGTACCAGCTCAGGTGCATACTGACTGAGACGCACAAACTGCACTTCATACTCAGCTACAGTCATGCTCCCCTGGGTAAGAGACATGAACTCACGCTTCTTTTCATCCACGTACCTCACACCAAGATACCTCCTCTTGAACACATTCTGAAAGAATGTCCAAGTTATGTCAGCTTCAGCCATCCCAGCAATAGTGGTCGTCCACCACGTATATGCATCATCCTGTAACAAGGATACAACACAACCCAGTTTTTGCACATCAGTGCAACTCATCTGACCCAAGATCCTCTTGGTACTCTCCATCCAGGACTCAGAACCCTCAGCAGACATACCCCTGAACTCAGTCCCACAAAGACTGCGCAAACGCTCCAAAGGTAGTCTAACTCCAGCATCTCCCTGATGCCCAGCTCCTTGAGCTCCAGCTACTGTCGCTCGAAAAGCACTAGCAATAGCTTGCACCAACATCGTCATGTCAGGCATAGCTTGCCCCTGACCAACCTCAGGTCCAGCAGCTCCAGCACCAGCTGCAGCTTCAGCTCTTTCACCCTCAGCACCACCACCGCCAGGTGGAGGAGGAGGTAACACCGCACTACCCGCATTTTCCTCATTCTCATTCTCATTAGGAGTCGTAGCTCGCACATTACTTCTCAACTCTCTACGTGGTGCCATACTTTAACCATGCAGTCACAATGCAAATAAACAAAGTTAGGTCCAGCAAGGTAAGCAATCCAAGTACTCAAGCTCAATTTCATTTTAAATCAACATCATTACACTAGCTTTGATTTGGCAATGGGTACCTACAACATGCTACACCACATCATACAACTCAATTACATCAAAAACACAAGCCACTGAACATGCTTTCAATCAATCAAGCATACATAGCATACATACTTCAATCATGCACACATTCGTTCCCAATTACTCGAGAACTCAGCTCCGATACCACCAAATGTAACCCCCTTAACCCGGCCTAGACGGTTGACCCGAATTAAGAAAGTCACACGGGGAAAACCAAAGTCAACCCGAAAGTCAACCTTGATTAACGACCCTTTTTTTCTTTTTAAACTTGTCTAGATGCAAATTAACCCTAGTTATGATCATACAACAACATACTCAAAGATCATAAACATCAGAGATCAAACGGGGACCCAATTGAACAATTTACAACTTTAGGGACCAAATTGTAAATTCTATAAATTATAAGGCCTTAACCCAAATTAAAGTTACCATCTTGAAATTAATCGGGTTTCATGCTTCTCTGTCAAATTTCAGCTCAAACGAACATCCCAAACTCATACAATTGCTCAAACAAGATTCAGGACCAAAATTTAAACATTCCAAAACATTTAACTGCCATTGTCAGCCCCCAACGGTCGGCTGTTCCGAAACAGGGTGAGCCTGTTTCGAAACACGGGGCCGTTCCGCAACGCGTACCGAAACAAGGGCTGACAGTGGCCTTTCCGTTTCGGAATGGTGTCTCCCGTTTCGGACGCCTGGGCTGATTCAAGGCACCCGTTCCGAAACGGTAGCCACTGTTCCGAAACACCCTGCACAGAATGCAGCAAAAGGCTTCCTTAAACATGCAATTAACCAACCAATCATGCTCCGATTGCTACCAAACTTTACCGGCAACAAATTCAACATATAAGAGACATGTTTGCATCAACCAATCAACATATTAACCATATATATGAAAGGCCCCAATTCTAGAGCATGCTTCCTACACAAGCAAACCATTCAAGCAATAAGCCTTCAAAACCAAGCACATAAAGACCAAATACAAATCCAGCATTTCCAACAACATTAACCATACTTAGGGAGTCCAAAACATCTCCCAAAACATACACATAGGTCCCCCATTGCCAAATGCCAAAAGCTAAAATGTGTTTAGGAAAACCTTCCCATACATGAGCTTAATTCCCCTTGAATGCTTGCCTTCCTTGCTGCCCTCAAAGCACCTTAATGATCTGCATTATTGGTTTAAGAAAACGAAAGAGAGCGTAAGCAAAAGCTTAGTGAGGAATGCTCATTAAAACCATTCAATAATGCATTTATTAAACATTTTATAAATCATGCTTCAAATCATCATTTACTCATGCTCAAAGCAATTTAAACAAGCAATGCATGCCTCCATATCATTACATGTCATATTGGCCACAAGTGATAAGTTCCATCCTTTTAAAAAAACAATATCAACATAAGACTCACACATGGACTTTTAAACACCATTGTGATCTTATGATTCACAAGAACCACACAAGGACTTTTAACCACCTTTGTGTTCTTCCCAAGGACTTTTAAACACCTTGGCCCCAAGGACTTTTAAACACCTTGGCCCATGGACTTTTAAACAACATGGCAAGGACCACACAAGGACTTTTAACCACCTTTGTGTCCTTAACAAGAACCATCCAAGGACTTTTAACCACCTTGATGTTCTTAAGTAACAAGGCTCACTCAAGGACTTTTAACCACCTTAGTGACCTTAACAAGAATCATCCTGGACTTTTAACCACCATGAAGTTCTTAGAATCCACAAGGCTCACTCAAGGACTTTTAACCACCTTAGTGACCTTAACCTTTTTCAAAACATCACTTGCCAATATACATCATTATCGTCAAATAATCCACTGTTTTAAAGCATTAAACCAAGCCATATTCATCATGCATTTTAAAGCATCAAACCACATTTAATCAATGTTCAAAAACAAGGAACTCTTACCTTAAGCTTCCTTCAACATATGGCTTATAAAATCAGCAATAACCATGCTAAATCATGCTTTCAAAACAGAATTTAAAACATGCAATAAACCACATTGCACAAAAACCAAATCATGGCCACCACTTAGAGAGTTTTTCCGAAAACTTACACTTGAGCTTAGTAAAGTTGTTTAGACTTAAACTAAGCTCCAAAGACATTGGTTTCAAAGCTGAAAACCCATTTTCACTCACCGATTCCACTTCGCCTCTTGCCGAAGCACAAAATCAAGCTTCCGGATCACCACCACATGGATTCAAAGATGACTCCCCTGTTTTAAACACATCAAAGCAGAGGATTAATGCATCATCATGCATTAATAGCTTCAATGAAAGCACCTAAACTCGCTGCTCTCATCCACACTCCATTTTCGGCCACCAAACACAACCGAAAATGCATCCAAACAACTCCTCAACAAAGCCCAGCCATAAACCATCAAAACCAAACATCCTTTAACATCATTTTACATCTAAAAAGAACCTAATAACATCCTTATACCTCCAGCAACAACAGATCCACAAGATCACCTCAAAAACAACCAAGAATCACAAGCTAAACTTAGGAAATTCAACCTATCCGGGATTGCATTAATCAAAACTCAATTCCTTATCAAATTAACATTCATTTATCATCAAAAACACACTTCAAATCACAGCTTTAACAGATCAAACGAAAATCTATCAAAAATCACCAAATCTTGCATTTTAAGCCAAGATCCACTTCACAACTTTAAAAGCCATTTATAAAACATCAATTAAGGATTGAGAACTTAGGAATTTCAGTAAAGAACTGATAGTTTAGAGGAGAAGGACGTTCTTACCTCCAAACTTGAGTTTCTCCTCTTTTAGAACCAAAAAGCTTGAAGAAACAACTTGCAAATGGTGAGGTTTTGTTGATGTAATGATTAGGAATCAAAAGAGGATTGAAAAGGAAGATTTAAGTGACAAAATCAGAAAGAAATCTCTGGAGAGAAAGTGTTTGGGTTGAGAGAAAATGAGAGAAAAGGAAAATTGGAAAATTAGTTACAAAATAGCCAAAATGATTTCCCTCCACTTTTCTTTAGCTTTAAAATCAGAATTAGACATTAAAATATCTTAGAAAAATCTGGAGAAACTCCCTTTGGGTAAATAGCTCCTTAAAGATTCAAAGTTTTCATCCTTTCTAAAACAGCCACGCAACTTTCAAAAATTACATTTTGGTCACTAGCCAAAATGTCACCCTTCCAAACCTCATTTTGTAAAATTGATTTCACAGTTCACTTATATATATTAAAAGATGATTTTAGAACATTTTTCCATATTTTTAATGCAACCCGAACTAGGCTTTCCTAATTTCACCTTTTTCGATTCGAACAGCACTTTGACCGAACCGGTCAACGCCCAAAACTACTAAGCCCAAAACCGGGGCGTTACAACTCTCCCCCCCTTAAGAAATTTCGTCCTCGAAATTTACCTGAAGGAAAGAGATAAGGAAACTGCTTCAGCATGTCTTCCTTCCGCTCCCACGTGGCTTCCTCAACACCTCGATGCTTCCACAGCACCTTTACCAACTCGATGGTCTTGCCACGAAGAACCTTGCTATCCGAATCCAGAACCTTCACCGGTTCCTAATCATAGGTCAAATCCGGATTCAATTCCACTTCCTCCACAGGCATCACATGCGAAGGATCGGATCTATACTTCCGGAGCATAGAAACATGAAACACATCATGAATCTTCTCCAACTCTTGAGGTAACCTCAACCGATACGCAACAGGACCCACACGCTCAACCACCTCATATGGTCCAATGTACCTAGGGCTCAACTTACCCTTCCGGCCAAACCTCATCACCTTCTTCCAAGGCGAAACCTTCAAGAACACACGGTCACCCACCGCATACTCTATCTCCTTACGCTTCAAATCCGCATAAGACTTTTGCCGATCAGAAGCTGCCTTCAACCGCTCACAAATGAGCTTCACCTTCTCTGTGGTTCCTTTCAACAAAGCCGGCATCGAAACCAACTTTTGACCCGTTTCAGCCCAACAAAGAGGAGTCCTACACTTTCTCCCGTACAAAGCCTCATAAGGTGCCATTTGAATACTTGCCTGATAACTATTGTTATAAGCAAACTCCACCAAAGGCAAATGCTTCTCCCAAGAACCTTGGAACTCAATCACGCAGCACCTCAACATATCCTCCAAGATCTGGATAACACGCTCAGACTGACCATCCGACTGAGGATGATAGGTTGTACTGAAATTCAACCTTGTACCCAGAGCTTGATGCAAACACTGCCAGAAATGCGATGTGAACCTCGGATCCCTATCCGACACAATCGACTTAGGCACACCATGCAGCCGCACAATCTCAGCAATGTACAGCTCCGCAAGCTTATCCAAAGAAAACGTAGTATGCACAGGCAAGAAATGCGCACACTTCGTCAGGCGATCCACAATCACCCAAACCGAATTCTTCTTCGAAGGTGACAAAGGTAAACCAGATACAAAATCCATGGTAACCCTTTCCCACTTCCATTCAGGGATTCTCAACGGTTGCAACAAACCTGAAGGAACCTGATGTTCAGCCTTAACTCGCTGACACACCATACACTTGCTCACAAACTCCGCAACATCCTTTTTCAAACCCACCCAATAGTACTCATCACGAAGATCACGGTACATCTTAGTACTACCAGGGTGCATAGCAAAAGGACTACTATGACCTTCAGTCAGAATAGTACGCCTCAACTCAGCATCATTGGGCACTACTATTCGACTCCCAAAACACAACACACCATCATCATTAAAACAGAAATCCGAAGGTCTACCCTCCGCGATATCCTGAACATGGGACACCAAGGAATCATCCAGCAACTGCTTTTCCTTGATCAACTGAACCATAGATGGTTTCACTTGCAACTCGGCTACAAGACCACCATCACGCGATATACTCAAACTGGCAAACATAGCCCTCAGCTCAACAGCTACCTTCCTAGTCAAGGCATCCGCAACAACATTCTCCTTTCCAGGATGGTACTCAATCGTCAGATCATAATCCTTGAGCAACTACAACCAACGCCGTTGCCTAAGATTCAACTCCTTTTGAGACATCAGATACCTCAAACTCTTGTGATCCGTGTACACAGTACACTTCTCACCATACAGATAATGTCTCCAGATCTTCAAAGAAAAAACCACTGCAGCCAACTCAATATCATGCGTAGGATAATTGCGCTCATGCACTTTCAACTGCCGCGATGCATAAGCCACAACCTTACCCTCTTGCATCAGCACACATCCCAACCCAACATAGGACGCATCACTGTAAACCACAAACTCTTTCCCTGATTCAGGCTGAACCAAGATAGGAGCTTGCGTCAAAGCCGCCTTAAGCTTCTCAAAAGCCTGCTGTCTCGCTTCTGTCCACTCATACTTAACATCCTTTTGCAACAACTTCGTCAAAGGTGCGGCAATCTTAGAAAAACCATCCACAAACCTCCGGTAGTATCCCACAAAACCAAGGAAACTACGTACCTCATGAACAAACTTAGGAACCTTCCAATTCATCACCGCCTCAATCTTCTGAGGATCAACATGAATCCCCTCAGCAAAAACTACATGACCAAGAAACACCACCTCCTTAAGCCAAAACTCACACTTGCTCAGCTTAGCATAAAGCTGATTCTCCAACAAAGCTTGCAAAACAATCCTCAAATGCTCTTCATGCTCCTCCTCAGTACGCGAGTACACGAGGAAATCATCAATGAACACCACAACGAACTTGTCCAGGTATTCATGAAACACACGATTCATCATGTCCATGAAAGCAGCAGGAGCATTTGTCAAACCAAACGGCATCACAAGAAACTCATAATGCCCATACCTTGTCCTGAAAGCTGTCTTAGGCACATCCACATCCTTCACCTTCTACTGGTAATACCCTGACCTCAAGTCAATCTTAGAGAACACAGCTGCTCCCCGAAATTGATCAAAGAGATCATCAATCCTCGGCAAAGGATACCAATTCTTGATAGTCAACTTGTTCAGCTGACGATAATCAATGCACATTCTCATAGTGCCATCCTTCTTCTTCACAAACAAGACCGGTGCACCCTAAGGTGACACACTCGGCCGAATGAAACCACGATCAAGCAGCTCTTGCAACTGCGTCTTCAGCTCCTTCAGCTCCTTAGGTGCCATTCTATAGGGAGTAATGGACACAGGAGTTGTATTCTCATACAGCTCAATTCCAAACTCCACCTCGCGATTAGGAGGTAAATCAGGCAACTCCTCAGGAAACACTCCAGGAAACTCCTTCACAACTCTGATATCTTGCACACGCAACTCCTTAAAGCTAGGATTCATCACAAAAGCTAGATAAGCCTCACAACCTTGCCTCAGCATCCTGCTCGCCTCCAAGGTAGACACCACATTGGCAAGAAACTTCACATTCTCACCAACCACAACAACATCATAATCATCCACAAGCTTCAACGAAACTCGCTTATTTTCACAATCCACAACAGCATGATGCTCAGCAAGCAAATCCATACCAAGGATTACATCAAAACCATAGAAAGGCAACTCCATAAGATCAACATGAAAAACATGTTCTTGAACAACCAAAGGACACCTTCTATACAGCTTTCGAGTCACAACAGTCTCACCAAAAGAACTAGTGACACGAACACCAACATCCAAAGACTCAACAGGCAAACCAAGCAATTCAGCATGCTCAGGCAAAATGTATGAATGCGTAGATCCAGAATCTATCAAGGAAAGTAATGACAAGGATTGCAAAGTAAAGGTACCTACAATCACATCCGCGTCATTCCTCCCCTCCCTCTGAGCATACACCCTAGCTTGACCTCCACCTTCAGGCTGAATAGCCACAACATGGGCCACTCCTCGACCACCTTCCTCTCTCCGCTGGAAGTTACCACGGCCGCGCCCACGACCTCTCTGCGGTGCAGCAGCAACAGGAGCACGCACTTGGCCACCAGCCAACATAGGACAATCTCGCCTCAAGTGGTCCGTAGATCCACAATTCCAGCACCCGTTTCCAGCTGCCGCAACAGGAGCTTGCACCTCCCTCACAGCACGAGGACAATCACGCTTCATGTGACCACGCGAACCACAAATCCAACAAGCACTCGGATCAGCTCTAGCATTGCCTCCCCGAGCAGATGCACCACCACCTCTCTTAGCTGAGGATTGATACTTCTGATCGCGTCCCCTCTTGTTCCGTCCACCACCGGAACTATACTCAGCTGCCCGCTTACCAGCACTTGCTCCAGCACCTCTAGCAGATAAACCCAAGTTCATCTCAATATCCTTAGCTCGGCCCACCAACACATCAAAATCATCATACTCAGTGGCCAGCACATACATCTTCACATCCGTCACTAAACCATAACGGAATCTTTCGCACCTCGCCCGCTCATTAGGTACCAGCTCAGGTGCATACTGACTGAGACGCACAAACTGCACTTCATACTCAGCTACAGTCATGCTCCCCTGGGTAAGAGACATGAACTCACGCTTCTTTTCATCCACGTACCTCACACCAAGATACCTCCTCTTGAACACATTCTGAAAGAATGTCCAAGTTATGTCAGCTTCAGCCATCCCAGCAATAGTGGTCGTCCACCACGTATATGCATCATCCTGTAACAAGGATACAACACAACCCAGTTTTTGCACATCAGTGCAACTCATCTGACCCAAGATCCTCGTGGTACTCTCCATCCAGGACTCAGAACCCTCAGCAGACATACCCCTGAACTCAGTCCCACAAAGACTGCGCAAACGCTCCAAAGGTAGTCTAACTCCAGCATCTCCCTGATGCCCAGCTCCTTGAGCTCCAGCTACTGTCGCTCGAAAAGCACTAGCAATAGCTTGCACCAACATCGTCATGTCAGGCATAGCTTGCCCCTGACCAACCTCAGGTCCAGCAGCTCCAGCACCAGCTGCAGCTTCAGCTCTTTCACCCTCAGCACCACCACCGCCAGGTGGAGGAGGAGGTAACACCGCACTACCCGCATTTTCCTCATTCTCATTCTCATTAGGAGTCGTAGCTCGCACATTACTTCTCAACTCTCTACGTGGTGCCATACTTTAACCATGCAGTCACAATGCAAATAAACAAAGTTAGGTCCAGCAAGGTAAGCAATCCAAGTACTCAAGCTCAATTTCATTTTAAATCAACATCATTACACTAGCTTTGATTTGGCAATGGGTACCTACAACATGCTACACCACATCATACAACTCAATTACATCAAAAACACAAGCCACTGAACATGCTTTCAATCAATCAAGCATACATAGCATACATACTTCAATCATGCACACATTCATTCCCAATTACTCGAGAACTCAGCTCCGATACCACCAAATGTAACCCCCTTAACCCGGCCTAGACGGTTGACCCGAATTAAGAAAGTCACACGGGGAAAACCAAAGTCAACCCGAAAGTCAACCTTGATTAACGACCCTTTTTTTCTTTTTAAACTTGTCTAGATGCAAATTAACCCTAGTTATGATCATACAACAACATACTCAAAGATCATAAACATCAGAGATCAAACGGGGACCCAATTGAACAATTTACAACTTTAGGGACCAAATTGTAAATTCTATAAATTATAAGGCCTTAACCCAAATTAAAGTTACCATCTTGAAATTAATCGGGTTTCATGCTTCTCTGTCAAATTTCAGCTCAAACGAACATCCCAAACTCATACAATTGCTCAAACAAGATTCAGGACCAAAATTTAAACATTCCAAAACATTTAACTGCCATTGTCAGCCCCCAACGGTCGGCTGTTCCGAAACAGGGTGAGCCTGTTTCGAAACACGGGGCCGTTCCGCAACGCGTACCGAAACAAGGGCTGACAGTGGCCTTTCCGTTTCGGAACGGTGTCTCCCGTTTCGGACGCCTGGGCTGATTCAAGGCACCCGTTCCGAAACGGTAGCCACTGTTCCGAAACACCCTGCACAGAATGCAGCAAAAGGCTTCCTTAAACATGCAATTAACCAACCAATCATGCTCCGATTGCTACCAAACTTTACCGGCAACAAATTCAACATATAAGAGACATGTTTGCATCAACCAATCAACATATTAACCATATATATGAAAGGCCCCAATTCTAGAGCATGCTTCCTACACAAGCAAACCATTCAAGCAATAAGCCTTCAAAACCAAGCACATAAAGACCAAATACAAATCCAGCATTTCCAACAACATTAACCATACTTAGGGAGTCCAAAACATCTCCCAAAACATACACATAGGTCCCCCATTGCCAAATGCCAAAAGCTAAAATGTGTTTAGGAAAACCTTCCCATACATGAGCTTAATTCCCCTTGAATGCTTGCCTTCCTTGCTGCCCTCAAAGCACCTTAATGATCTGCATTATTGGTTTAAGAAAACGAAAGAGAGCGTAAGCAAAAGCTTAGTGAGGAATGCTCATTAAAACCATTCAATAATGCATTTATTAAACATTTTATAAATCATGCTTCAAATCATCATTTACTCATGCTCAAAGCAATTTAAACAAGCAATGCATGCCTCCATATCATTACATGTCATATTGGCCACAAGTGATAAGTTCCATCCTTTTAAAAAAACAATATCAACATAAGACTCACACATGGACTTTTAAACACCATTGTGATCTTATGATTCACAAGAACCACACAAGGACTTTTAACCACCTTTGTGTTCTTCCCAAGGACTTTTAAACACCTTGGCCCCAAGGACTTTTAAACACCTTGGCCCATGGACTTTTAAACAACATGGCAAGGACCACACAAGGACTTTTAACCACCTTTGTGTCCTTAACAAGAACCATCCAAGGACTTTTAACCACCTTGATGTTCTTAAGTAACAAGGCTCACTCAAGGACTTTTAACCACCTTAGTGACCTTAACAAGAATCATCCTGGACTTTTAACCACCATGAAGTTCTTAGAATCCACAAGGCTCACTCAAGGACTTTTAACCACCTTAGTGACCTTAACCTTTTTCAAAACATCACTTGCCAATATACATCATTATCGTCAAATAATCCACTATTTTAAAGCATTAAACCAAGCCATATTCATCATGCATTTTAAAGCATCAAACCACATTTAATCAATGTTCAAAAACAAGGAACTCTTACCTTAAGCTTCCTTCAACATATGGCTTATAAAATCAGCAATAACCATGCTAAATCATGCTTTCAAAACAGAATTTAAAACATGCAATAAACCACATTGCACAACAACCAAATCATGGCCACCACTTAGAGAGTTTTTCCGAAAACTTACACTTGAGCTTAGTAAAGTTGTTTAGACTTAAACTAAGCTCCAAAGACATTGGTTTCAAAGCTGAAAACCCATTTTCACTCACCGATTCCACTTCGCCTCTTGCCGAAGCACAAAATCAAGCTTCCGGATCACCACCACATGGATTCAAAGATGACTCCCCTGTTTTAAACACATCAAAGCAGAGGATTAATGCATCATCATGCATTAATAGCTTCAATGAAAGCACCTAAACTCGCTGCTCTCATCCACACTCCATTTTCGGCCACCAAACACAACCGAAAATGCATCCAAACAACTCCTCAACAAAGCCCAGCCATAAACCATCAAAACCAAACATCCTTTAACATCATTTTACATCTAAAAAGAACCTAATAACATCCTTATACCTCCAGCAACAACAGATCCACAAGATCACCTCAAAAACAACCAAGAATCACAAGCTAAACTTAGGAAATTCAACCTATCCGGGATTGCATTAATCAAAACTCAATTCCTTATCAAATTAACATTCATTTATCATCAAAAACACACTTCAAATCACAGCTTTAACAGATCAAACGAAAATCTATCAAAAATCACCAAATCTTGCATTTTAAGCCAAGATCCACTTCACAACTTTAAAAGCCATTTATAAAACATCAATTAAGGATTGAGAACTTAGGAATTTCAGTAAAGAACTGATAGTTTAGAGGAGAAGGACGTTCTTACCTCCAAACTTGAGTTTCTCCTCTTTTAGAACCAAAAAGCTTGAAGAAACAACTTGCAAATGGTGAGGTTTTGTTGATGTAATGATTAGGAATCAAAAGAGGATTGAAAAGGAAGATTTAAGTGACAAAATCAGAAAGAAATCTCTAGAGAGAAAGTGTTTGGGTTGAGAGAAAATGAGAGAAAAGGAAAATTGGAAAATTAGTTACAAAATAGCCAAAATGATTTCCCTCCACTTTTCTTTAGCTTTAAAATCAGAATTAGACATTAAAATATCTTAGAAAAATCTGGAGAAACTCCCTTTGGGTAAATAGCTCCTTAAAGATTCAAAGTTTCAATCCTTTCTAAAACAGTCACGCAACTTTCAAAAATTACATTTTGGTCACTAGCCAAAATGTCACCCTTCCAAACCTCATTTTGTAAAATTGATTTCACAGTTCACTTATATATATTAAAAGATGATTTTAGAACATTTTTCCATATTTTTAATGCAACCCGAACTAGGCTTTCCTAATTTCACCTTTTTAGATTCGAACAGCACTTTGACCGAACCGGTCAACGCCCAAAACTACTAAGCCCAAAACCGGGGCGTTACAGCTTAAGTCTCTGCGAGTTTGAAAAATTACGGAATGGTCCCTAAAAGCAGTAATTGGATGAAATTGATCTACGCTTGAGTTGTGAATAATATGCTGCAATGTTAAACACATAAGAACCTAATTTGCATCTAAACAACATAAAAAGTAAAGAATTAGGGTTGTTTATTGAGGTAAACTGTAACGCCCTAGTTTTGGGCCAAGATGTTTTAGACATCGGACCGGTCAAGAACGGTTCGAATCGTGTAAGGTGATTTTAGGAAATCAAAGGATCGGGATAGGATAAAAATATGGTAAAAATTGCTTGTAACCCCCTTAGCCCGGCCTAGACGATTGACCCGAACTACGAAGATTACACGGGGAAAACCAAAGTCAACCTGAAAGTCAACCTTGATTAACGACCCTTTTTTCTTTTTAATCTTGTCTGGATACACGTTATCCCTAAGTGAGTACTCATGAAACATATATGAGAAAGGCACAACGATCAAACAACAAAGAGGAACTCAATTGCACTTATTACAAGTTTAGGGACCAAAATGTAATTTCTGTAAATTAGAAGGTTGTAACTGAATTTAAAGTTACCAATATGAAATTAGTCACATTTCATGCTTCTCTACCAAAATTTAACTTAATTGGACATCTCAAACTCAAGCAATTGTAACATCAACATTTGGGACTAAAATGTAAAGCTTGCAAACTTCAGCACCATTCAAATCAGTGCCCAACGGTCACCTGTTTCGAAACGTTCACCTGTTGTATCGGAACGAGGACCGAAACGGCGTTGACCGTTCCGAAATGCGGGTTGGTTCTGAGACTGGTTTCGAAACAAGGCCTTCTAGTAGCAAAAACCTTTCAGAACGCCCCTTAGCGTTTCGAAACATGAAGGCCATTTCAGTCCCCCGTTTCGAAACACTAGAGGGTGCTTCGATACGGTTTGCCCAGATTCAGCAGCAAAGTCTAGTTTTTCAAGCATAAACCCACTCAAACACTACCTAATGACTCCCTAACCATGTCAACATATCATCATACATAAATGGAACATGTAACACCCTAATTTTTGGCTTTGAAGTTTAGGGTTTGGTCGGACCGGTCTGAGGAACGGCTCGAATATAAAAGGATGTTTTAGGGAAAGCCTAGTTTGGGATGCTTTAAAAATATAGAAAAATATCTAAAAATCCTCTTTTAATATATATAAGAGAGTGGTGAAATCAATTTTACAAAATAAGGTTTGGAAATACTACATTTCGGTGTAGTGACTAAAATGCGATTTTTGAAAAGTTTAGTGGTGACTGTTTTGTAAAGGATTGAAACTTTGAATATTTAAGGAGCTAATCACCCAAAAAAATTTCTCCAGAATTTTCCTTAATTTGGAAACTACTTTTTCCTAATTTTTCCTAAACCCTAAACCCTAAACCCTAAACCCTAAACCCTAAACCCTAAACCCTAAACCCTAAACCCTAAACCCTAAACCCTAAACCCTAAACCCTAAACCCTAAACCCTAAACCCTAACCCTAAACCCTAAACCCTAAACCCTAAACCCTAATTTTCATAACTACTTTTAGATTCTCATAACTACTTTTTCCTAATTTTCTCTCATTCATTTTTCTCTCAGAATCCCATCATCCAAACACATTTTCTCCAGCACAAATCACTTTGATTTTCACCTCATTTGGTGAGATTTCCATCACTCATTGTTTCATAATCAATCTAGCAACAAAAACTTTTGATTTCCACATTGATTCTTCATGGAATTTTGCCCAAATCAAGAAGGAATCACCATTTAGAGGTAAGATTGTTCTTCTCCTCTAAATACTCAGTTATTTACTGAAATTCCAAAGTTGTTAATCCTTAATTTAAGTTTTATAAATGGTTTTAATGTTACAGATTTGATTTTTGCTTAAAACTCAAGATTTTGGAAGGGATCTTGAAGAATTTCTTTGAGATTGATTGGGCTCTGTTTTGAGGTGGTTCTTTAATGTATTTTGGATATTAAATGAGGTTTAATCAATGCAATCTCGAATAGGTTGTGTTTCCTAAGTTTTTGATTAAGAAAATGGTGGTTTTTGAGGTGTTCTTGGTGTTCTATTATAGCTTGAGGTATAAGGTCGAGTTTAGGCTTGTTTTTTATGGTGATTGATGTTTAGAAATGATTAGAAGTGATGGATCTTGGCTGGGTAAAGTTTTGGAGGAGTTTGGAGATGATTTCGGTTGTGTTTGGTAGCCGAATTGTTGGTTTTAGGATGAGCAGCGAGTTTAGGTGTGTTGGTTGAAGATTTCAATGCATGATGATGCATTAAACCTTTGCTTTGATGTGTCTAAAACAGGGGAGACATCTTTGGACACCTTTGGAGTTGATTTGGAAGCTTAATTGGCGTTTCGGCAAGCAAGCGAAACGTAATTGGTGAGTGGAGATGGTTTTCCAGCTTTGACACAATTATTTGGAGGTTTTGGGAGCTTAGTTTAAGTCTAAACAACTTAGCTAAGCTTAAGAGTAAGTTTTCGAAAAAACTTCCTCGAATGTGCTAAGAAGTGGTTTGATGCATTGGTTATAAATTGCATGTTTAATTTCTGTTTTGAAAGCATGTTTTAGCACGATTAATGCTGGTTTTGAAAGCCATGTATTGAAGGATGCTCAAGGTAAGAGATCCTTGGTTTGACATGTATTTAGTTTGGTAATGATGCATGGAGATGCATGATGTTTAATGGCTTTGATTAATGCTTTAAAACAGTGAATTGATGATGTTATTTGATGTATATTGGCAAGTGATGAATTGGTTTTAAAGTACTTGAATCGGATATAGTTAGCCAGCTATAGGATTGGGTGCACCGTAAGTAAAGTCGCCTTGGATGGTGAGGGTTGTGATTGTACCGTAAACTCCATCCAAGTATCCTAACGAGTGAGGTAAGATCACAACGGTGGTTGAAAGTCCGTGTGTGGATCTTGAGTTATGTGTCCCTTACTCTCAATAGTGGAATTATACAACTACCGATGAGTGATGTTGAGGGGTTGTAATTGTACCGTTCAACTCCATCACGGGTGTTGAGGGGTTGTGATTGTACCGATAAACTCCACCTTGTGTAGTCCGGTAGTGTGTATGAAGCGTGTGGGACAACGCTTGTAATCCACGTATCCGATTGTGTTTTGTATTGAAATGGTTATGAACTATCACTTGAAAGCCAATATGATATATTGAATGTAATGAAGCATGAGATGCTTGTAAAGTATGTAAGGTTGCATGAAAAGAGATGAGCATGTGTTTTAAAAGCTTTGTTGAAAGTGTTTTCTAAAGATGCAATGTAGTATTGGCTTTATTTAGAGCATGCCTCACTAAGCATTTGTGCCTACGCTCTCTTTGACTAATAATGCAAATAATTGAAGTGTTTAAGGGCAACAAGGAAGCTAAGAGTATCCAAGGGAAATCAAGTTCATGTATGGTGAAGTTTTCATGCACTATTAGTTTTGATAATTTGGCAATGGGAATCCAAACTTTGTTTTGGTAGATGTATTAAACTCCCTGTAACCCCCTTAGCCCGGCCTAGACGGTTAACCCGAACTACGAAGGTTACACGGGGAAAATCAAAGTCAACCCGAAAGTCAACCTTGATTAACGACCCTTTTTTTAACTTATCTAGATGCACATTAACCCTAAGCGTACTCTTGAGAAACACATACATGAAAAACACAACAAACAAATTACAATAAGGGACTTAATTGTATATAATACGATAGTTAGGGACCAAATTGTAAATTCTGGAAATTTGAAGGTCTTAACTGATTTTTAAGTTACCACTATTAAATTAATCATAATACATGCTTCCCTGTCAAATTTCACCTTAATCAGACATCTTGAACTCATGTAATTGCAAATATAATTTTCAGGACAAAAATGTAAAGCTTGCAAGCCTTAAAACCATTCAAATCAGTGCCCAACGGTCACCTGTTTCGAAACGGGGTTGACCGTTCCGAAACATGGGTTCGTTTTGAGACTTGTTTCGAAACAGGGCCTTCCAGTGGCCAAACCGTTTCGATACGGTCACCATCCGTTTCGAAACACCAAGGCCATTACATGCCCCCGTTTCGAAACGCCTATGAGTGTATCGATACGGGTTGCCCAGAAACTGAAAAATTTGTTGGTTTAGCATGCATTTAACCACTCAAACACATCCTATTGACTTTCTAATCATGCCAACAAGTCATCATACATATAAGGTACATGTTTGCAACATCAAAATACGTTCATGGCATCAATCATGGAATTCCACAAGTCTATAGGCATGCATCCTAATATCCAAAACCAAACAACCATCAAAACACCAAAACAAGCATCAAAATGGCCATTTACAAATCCAAACCATCAAAGGCATCATGCCACAATTAGGGAGTCCAAAACATCTCCCAAAACACAACCTAGGTTCCCTTGCCAAATTATCAAAAACTAATAGTGTTGTGAAAACATCACCATACATGAGCTTAGCTTTCCCTTGGATTCTTAGCCTCCTTGTTGCCCTCAAATACTTCAATTATCTACATTATTGGTTCAAGAGAGATATCGTAAGCACAATTGCTTAGTGAGACATGCTCTAAAGAAACAACACAATAATGCTTTTTATAAAATACTTTTAACAAATTCTTCCATCACACAATCATCATTTCTCATGCAACCTTGCATACATAAACAAGCATCTCATGCTTCATTAAAATCAACATGTCATATTGGCTTTCAAGTGATCATCCATAAACATTTACAACATAAAACACAATCGGATACGCGGATTACAAGCGTTGTCCCATACGCTTCATACACACTATCGAACACACAAGGTGGAGTTTACCAGTACAATCACAACCCCTCAACACCCGTGATGGAGTTTAATGGTACAATCACAACCCCTCAACATCACTCATCGGTAATTGTATAACATCACTAAAGAGAACACGAGACACACAACACAAGATCCACACATGGACTTTTAACCACCATTGTGATCTTACCTTTCTTGTTAGTGTACTTGGATGGAGTTTACGGTACAATTACAACCCCTCAACATCCAAGGCGACTTTATTCATGGTGCACCCAATCCTATAGACGGCTAACTATATCCGATTCAAGTAATTTAAAACCATCACATCACTTTCCAATATACATCATTTATCATCAACAATTCACTATTTTAAAGCATTTAGTCAAGCCATTTAACAACATGCATCACTATGCATCAAACCCACATTTACAACATATCAAACCAAGGATCTCTTACCTTGAGCATTCTTTAACATATGGCTTTCAAAACCTGCATTAACCATGCTAATACATGCTTTCAAAACAGAAATTACACATGCAATTTATAAACAAATGCATCGAACCACTCCATGGCTTATCCAAGAGAGCTTTTCCGAAAACTTACTCTTGAGCTTAGTTAAGTTGCTTAGACTTAAACTAAGTTCCCAAAACCTTCAAACATTTGTTTCAAAGCTGGAAACCCAACTTCACTCACCAATTCCGTTTCGCAAGCTTGCCGAGACGCCGATCAAGCCTCCGGATCAACACCACAAGTATTCGAAGATGTCTCCCATGTTTTAAACACATCAAAGCAGAGGATTAATGCATCATCATGCATTAAAATCTTCAGCCATCACACCTAAACTGGCTGCTCTAACCAATTCTAACATTTCGGCTACCAAACACAACCGAAATCACCTCTAAACTCTTCCAACACATAACTCAGCTAAGATCCATCACTTCTAACCATTTCTAAACATCGATTAACATCCAAAATGAACCTAAACTCGTCCTTATACCTCCAGCTATAACAGAACATCAAGATCACCCCAAAAACCATCATTTTCATAATAAAAAAACTTAGGATACACAACCTATTCATGATTGCATTGATCAAACCTCATTTACACATCATTAGACATCCAAAATACATTTAATAATCATCTCAAAAACAGAGCCCAAACAATCACAACGAAATTCTTCAAGATTTTCTCCAAATCTTGAGTTTTAAGCGAAAATCAAGTTCATAACATTAAAACCATTTATAAAACTTAAATTAAGGATTGATAACTTGGGAATTTCAGTAAAGAACTGAGTATTTAGAGGAGAAGAACAACCTTACCTCTAAATGTTGATTTCTCCTTGATTAGAGCCAATTTTCTTGAAAATCCAATAAGCAAATCAAAAGGATTTGATGTAGAAAGGATTAGGAATTAATTGATGACTGAAACCTCATCAATTGGAGTGAAAATTAATAGAAAAGTTGCTGGAGAAAAGTGTTTGGATGATGGAATTTTGAGAGAAAAAGATATGAGAAAATTTTAGGAAAAGTAGTTATGATTTTAACAAAAGGTAGTTTCCTTTTTCATTCAATTAATTAAACATTAATTAAATCACTTAAATTTAAGAAAAATCTGGAGAAATCATTCTTGGGAAAATTATCTCCTTAAAGATTCAAAGTTTCAATCCTTACAAAACAGTCATCACTGAACTTTTCAAAAATTGCATTTTAGTCACTATTTCAAAATGTTGCATTTCCAAACCTTATTTTGAAAAATTGATTTCACCACTCTCTTAAATATATTAAAAGAGGATTTTTAGATATTTTTCAATATTTTTAAAGCATCTCGAACTAGGCTTTCCCTAAAACTTCTAAGCCCAAAATTGGGGTGTTACAACTCTCCCCCTTAAGAAATTTCGTCCTCGAAATTTACCTGGAGGAAAGAGATACTGAAACTGCTTCTTTATGTCATCCTTTCTTTCCCACGTGGCTTCTTCAACACCACGATGCTTCTACAACACCTTTACCAAATCAATGGTCTTGCCTCGAAGAACTTTACTGTCCGAATCTAGAATTTCCAGGCTCCTCATCATAAGTCAAGTCTGGATTCAACTCCACTTCCTCCACAGGCATAACATACGAAGGATCCGATCTATACCTCTGAAGCATAGAGCATGAAACACATCATGAATCTTTTCCAACTCTTGCGGTAACCTCAGCTTGTACGCAACATGACCCACACGTTCAATCACCTCGTATGGTCCAATGTACCTAGGGCTCAACTTACCCTTCCGTCCAAACCTTATCACCTTCTTCCAAGGCGAAACCTTCAAGAACACACGGTCACCAACCGCAAACTCAATCTCCTTACGCTTCAAATCCGCGTAAGACTTCTGTCGATCAGAAGCTGCCTTCAATCGCTCACAAATGAGTTTCACCTTCTCGGTGGTTCCTTTCAACAAAGATGGCATTAAAACCAACTTCTGACCTGTTTCAGCCCAACAAAGAGGAGTTCTGCATTTCCTCTCGTACAAGGCTTCATAAGGTGCCATTTGAATACTTGCCTGGTAGCTATTGTTATAAGCAAACTCCACCAAAGGCAAGTGCTTCTCCCAAGAGCCTTGTAACTCAATCACATAGCACCTCAACATATCTTCCAGCACTTGGATAACACGCTCAGACTGCCCATCCGACTGTGGATGATAAGAAGTACTGAAATTCAGCCGTGTACCCAAAGCTTGATGCAAACATTCCCATAAACGCGATGTAAACCTCGGATCTCTATACGACACTATAGACTTTGGCACACCATGCAGCTGCACAATCTCAGCAATGTACAACTCTACAAGCTTATCCAAAGTATACGTAGTATGCACAGGTAAGAAATGAGCACACTTCGTAAGGTGATCCACAATCACCCACACCGAATTCTTCTTCGACGACGACAAAGGCAAACCAAACACAAAGTCCATGGTAATCCTTTCCCACTTCCACTCAGGAATCATCAATGGTTGCAACAACCCAGAAGGAAACTGATGCTCAGCCTTAACTCACTGACAAACCATGCACTTACTCACATACTCAACAACATCTTTCTTCAAACCCACCCATTAGTACTCATCCCTAAGATCACGATACATCTAAGTACAACCAGGATGCATAGCAAAAGGACTACTATGAGCTTCAGTCACAATAGCACACCTCAACTCAGCATCATTCGGCACTACTATCCGACTCCCAAAACATAGAACTCCATCATCATTAAAACAGAAATCCGATGGCTTATCCTCAGCAATATCCTGAACATGTGGCACCAAGGAATCATCCAACAACTGCTTATCCTTTATCAACGGAACCAAAGATGGTTTCACTTGCAATTCAGCCACAAGACCTCCATCTCGCGAAATACTCAAATTGGCAAACATAGCCCTCAACTCCACTGCCACCTTCCTACTCAAGGCATCCGCTACAACATTAGCTTTTCTCGGATGGTACTCGATCGTCAGATCGTAATCTTTAAGCAACTACACCCAACGTCGTTGCCTAAGATTCAACTCTTTCTGAGACATCAGATACTTCAAACTTTTGTGATCCGTGTACACAGTACACTTCTCACCATATAGGTAATGTCTCCAAATATTCAAAGCAAAGACCACCGCAGCTAACTCTATATCATGTGTAGGATAATTGCGTTCATGCACCTTAAACTGGCGCGACGCATAAGCCACCACCTTACCCTCTTGCATCAACACACATACCAAACCAACATAGGATGCATTACTGTACACCACAAACTCTTTCCCTGATTCAGGTTGAACCAAGATAGGAGTTTGCGTCAAAGTTGCCTTAAGCCTCTCAAAAGCCTGTTGTCTCGCTTCTGTCCACTCATACTTGACATCCTTCTGCAACAACTTTGTCAAAGGTGCATCAATCTTTGAAAATCCATCCACGAACCTCCGGTAGTATCCCGCCAAACCAAGGAAACTACGGACTTCATGAACAGACTTAGGAGGCTTCCAATTCATCACCGCCTCAACCTTCTGAGGATCAACACGAATCCCCTTAGCTGAAACCACATGACCAAGGAACACAACTTCCCTAAGCCAAAATTCACACTTGCTTAGCTTAGAATAAAGTTGATTCTCCAACAAAGCTTGCAACACAATCCTCAAATGTCCCTCATGCTCCTCCTCAGTACGAGAGTACACAGGCATATCATCAATGAACACCACAACAAACTTGTCCAAATACTCAAGGAACACTCTATTCATCATGTCCATAAAAGCTGCAGGAGCATTCGTCAACCCAAACGGCATCACAAGGAACACATAAAGCCCATACCTCGTTCTGAAGGCTGTTTTTGGCACATCCACGTCCTTCACCTTCAGCTAGTAATAACCTGACCTTAAGTCAATCTTAGAGAACACGGCCGCTCCCCGAAATTGATCAAAAAGATCATCAATCCTTGGCAAAGGATACTGATTCTTGATAGTCAACTTGTTCAGCTGACGATAGTCGATGCACATTCTCATAGTGACATCCTTTTTCTTCACAAACAAGACCGGTGCACCCCAAGGTGACACACTCGGCCAAATGAACCCACGATCAAGCAACTCTTGAAGTTGCATCTTCAGCTCCTTCAACTCCTTAGGTGCCATTCGATAAGGATTAATGGACACTGGAGTTTTGTTTTCATACAGCTCAATTCCAAACTCCACCTCTCGATTAGGAAGCAAACCAGGAAACTCCTCCGGAAACACACCATGAAACTCTCGCACAGTCCTGATATCTTGGACTCGCAACTCCTTAGAGCTAGGATTCATAACAAAGGCTAGGTAGGCCTCACAACCTTGCCTTAGCATTCGGCTTGCTTCCAATGTAGACACCACATTGGCAAGATATTTCACATTCTCACCAACCACCACTACCTCATAATCATCTGCAAGCTTCAACGAAACCCGCTTGTTCTCAAAATCCACCACAGCTCGATGTTCAACAAGCCAATCCATACCAAGGATTACATCAAAACCATAGAATGGCAATTCCATGAGATCAACAAGAAAAACATGATTTTGCACTGCCAAAAGACATCTTCTATATAACTTCTGTGTCACAACGGTCTCACCAAAGGAACAAGTTACATGTATACCAACATCCAAAGACTCAACAGGTAAACCAAGCAATTAAGCATGTTCACGCAATATGTATGAGTGTGTAGATCCAGAATCAATCAAGGAAAGTAATGACAAGGATTGAAAAGTAAAGGTACATGCGATCACATCCGTGTCATTTCTCCCCTCTCGTTGAGCATACACTCGAGCCTGGCCACCACCCTCAGGTTGTATAGCCACCACATGTGCCACATTCCTCCCACCATCATCTTTGCGCTGGAAGTTACCATGGCCGCGCCCACGACCTCTCTGTGGTGCAACAACTCCAGGAGCACATCCCTGACCACCACCGGCCAACAAAGGACACTCCCTCTTCATGTGGTCTGCCGAACCACAATTCCAGCACGAATTACCGGTTACTGCCACAGGAGCCTGTACCTCCCTCGCTGCTCGAGGACCATCACACCTCAAATGGCCACGCGATCCACACGTCCAGCACGTGTTCTGATCAGCTCTCATCATGTCTCCCTGAACAGGCGCACCATGCCCTCCATTACCACGCCTAGCAGAAGACTGATACCTCTTATCTTGTCCTCTCTTGTTCCGTCCTCCACCAGAACTATACTGAGCAGCTCTTTTGCCCGAGCCAGAACTAACACCTCTGGATGACAAACCCAGGTTCTGCTCAATGTCCTTTGCCCTACTCACCAGCACATCAAAATCTGTGTACTCAGCTGCAAGCATAAAGGTCTTCACGTCCGTCACCAAACCATATCGGAAACGCTCACACCTCTCCCGCTCATCATGGATAAGCCTAGGTGCGTACTGACTAAGACGGACAAATTGGATCTCGTACTCTCCCACCGTCATGCTTCCTTGTGTAAGGGACATGAATTCTCTTTTCTTCTCATCCAGGTATCGCACACCTAGATACTTCTGCTTGAACGCGTTTAGAAAGAACGTCCAAGTCACATCAACTTCCTCCATTCCGGAGACAGTGGTTGTCCACCAAGTATACGCATCATCATGTAACAGCGATACTACACAACCTAACTTCTGCACATTATTGCGGTTCATTTGTCCCAAAATCCTCTTGGTACTTTCCAACCAAGATTCAGAACCTTTAGGAGATAAACGTTTGAACTCAGTCCCTACCAAACTACGAAGACGTTCCAAAGGTAATCTCACATTAGCATCACCCTGATGCACAGCTCCGTGAGCTCCAGCTATTGCCGCCTGAAAGGCTCCAGCAATAGCATGTATCAAAACAGTCATGTCAAGAGCAGCTTGCCCTTGCACAGCTTCAGGTCAAGCGACCCCAGCACCAACACCAGCACCATCACCTCCAGCACCACCACCACCGGGCGGTCCACCACCAGGAGGAGGAGGTATGTCCACAACATTCTCAATGTTTTCCTCGTTCTCATTCTGAGCCACAGCTCTCGTATTCATCCTCATTTCTCTACGAGGCCCCATTTTACAAGAAAAACAATGCACTGACACAAATGCAATAAACATAATTAGGCTCAACAAGGTAAGTAATCCAAGCACTCAAGCTCATGTTTCAAAAACAATTCCTTTCATTAGTTTTGATATGGCAATGGGTTCCTCTAACATGCTTCAACATGGCATAACATCACAATTGCAACATACTTTACAATTCATACATCATACTTTCATTTAAAAGGCATATCATGCAATCACACATACTTCACCCACATAACCATTCTCGTTTACACGATAACTCGGCTCTGATACCACCAAATGAAACCCCCTTAGCCCGGCCTAGACGGTTGACCCGAACTATGAAGGTTACACGAGGAAAACCAAAGTCAACCCGAAAATTAACCTTGATTAATGACCCTTTTTTCTTTTTAAACTTATCTAGATGCACATTAACCCTAAGCGTACTCTTTAGAAACACATATATGAAAAACACAGCAAACAAATTACAATAAGGGACTCAATTGCACATAATACGATAGTTAGGAACCAAATTGTAAATTCTGCAAAATTTGAAAGTCTTAACTGATTTTTAAGTTACCACTATTAAATTAATCATATTACATGCTTCTCTGTCAAATTTCACCTTAATCGGACATCTCGAACTCATGTAATTGCAAATACAATTTTCAGGACTAAAACATAAAGCTTGCAAGCCTTAAAACCATTCAAATCAGTGCCCAACGGTCACATGTTTCGAAACGGGGTTGACCGTTTTGAAACACGGGTTTGTTTCGAGACTTGTTTCGAAACAAGGTCTTCCAGTGGCCAAACCGTTTCGATACGGTCACCATCCGTTTCGAAACACCAAGGCCATTACAGGCCCCCGTTTTGAAACGCCTATGAGTGTATCAATACGGGTTGCCCAGAAACTATAGAATTTGCTGGTTTAACATGCATTTAACCACTCAAACACATCCTATTGACTTCCTAATCATGCCAACAAGTCATCATAAATATAAGGTACATGTTTGCAACATCAAAACACGTTCATGGCATCAATCATGGAATTCCACAAGTCTATAGGCATGCAACCTAATATCCAAAACCAAACAACCATCAAAACACCAAAACAAGCATCAAAATGGCCATTTACAAATCCAAACCATCAAAGGCATCATGCCACAATTAGGGAGTCCAAAACATCTCCCAAAACACAACCTAGGTTCTCATTGCCAAATTATCAAAAACTAATAGTGTTGTGAAAACATCACCATACATGAGCTTAGCTTTCCCTTGGATTCTTAGCCTCCTTGTTGCCCTCAAATACTTCAATTATCTGCATTATTGGTTCAAGAGAGAGAGCGTAAGCACAATTGCTTAGTGAGACATGCTCTAAAGAAACAACACAATAATTTTTTTTATAAAACACTTTTAACAAATTCTTCCATCACACCATCATCATTTCTCATGCAACCTTGCATACATAAACAAGCATCTCATGCTTCATTAAAGTCAACATGTAATATTGGCTTTCAAGTGATCATTCATAAACATTTACAACATAAAACACAATCGGATACGTGGATTACAAGCGTTGTCCCATACGCTTCATACACACTATCGAACACACAAGGTGGAGTTTACCAGTACAATCACAACCCCTCAACACCCGTGATGGAGTTTAACGGTACAATCACAACCCCTCAACATCACTCATCGGTAGTTGTATAACATCACTAAGGAGAACACGAGACACACAACACAAGATCCACATATGGACTTTTAACCACCATTGTGATCTTACCTTTCTCGTTAGTGTACTTGGATGGAGTTTACGGTACAATTACAACCCCTCAACATCCATGGCGACTTTATTCACGGTGCACCCAATCCTATAGCCGGCTAACTATATACGATTCAAGTACTTTAAAACCATCACATCACTTGCCAATATACATCATTTATCATCAACAATTCACTATTTTAAAGCATTTAATCAAGCCATTTAACAACATGCATCACTATGCATCAAATCCACATTTACAACATATCAAATCAATGATCTCTTACCTTGAGGATCCTTTAACATATGGCTTTCAAAACCAGCATTAACCATGCTAAAACATGCTTTCAAAACATAAATTACACATGCAATTTATAAACAAATGCATCGAACCACTCCATGGCTCATCAAAGAGAGTTTTTCCGAAAACTTACTCTTGAGCTTAGTTAAGTTATTTAGAATTAAACTAAGCTCCCAAAACCTTCAAACATTTGTTTCAAAGCTGGAAACCCAACTTCACTCACCAATTCCGTTTCGCAAGCTTGCCAAAACGCCGATCAAGCCTCCGGATCAACACCACAAGTATCCAAAGATGTCTCCCATGTTTTAAACACGTCAAAGCAGAGGATTAATGCATCATCATGCATTAAAATCTTCAGTCATCACACCTAAACTCGTTGCTCTATCCAATTCTAACATTTCGGCTACCAAACACAACCGAAATCACCTCTAAACTCTTCCAACACATAACCCAGCAAAGATCCATCACTTCTAACCATTTCTAAACATCGATTAACATCCAAAATGAACCTAAACTCGTCTTTATACCTCCAGCTATAACAGAACACCAAGATCACCCCGAAACCACCATTTTCATAAGCAAAACTTAGGAAACACAACCTAATCGGGATTGCATTGATTAAACCTCATTTACACATCATTAGACTTTCAAAATACATTTAATGATCATCTCAAAACAGAGCCCAAACAATCACAACGAAATTCTTCAAGATTTCCTCCAAATCTTGAGTTTTAAGCCAAAATCAAGTTCATAACTTTAAAACCATTTATAAAACTTAAATTAAGGATTGATAACTTGGGAATTTCAGTAAATAACTGAGTATTTAGTGGAGGAGAACAAACTTACCTCTAAATGTTGATTTCTCCTTGATTAGAGCTAATTTTCTTGAAAATCCAATAAGCAAATCAAAAGGATTTGATGTAGAAAGGATTAGGAATTAATTGATGATTGAAACCTCATCAATTGGAGTGAAAATCAATAGAAAAGTTGTTGGAGAAAAGTGTTTGGATGATGGAATTTTGAGAGAAAAAAAGATGAGAAAAATTTAGGAAAAGTAGTTATGATTTTAACAAAAGGTAGTTTCCTTTTTCATTCAATTAATTAAACATTTATTAAATCACTTAAATTTAAGAAAAATATGGATAAATAATTCTTGGGTAAATTAGCTCCTTAAAGATTCAAAGTTTCAATCCTTACAAAACAGTCACCACTGAACTTTTCAAAAATCGCATTTTAGTCACTATTTCAAAATGTTGCATTTCCAAACCTTATTTTGTAAAATTGATTTCACCACTCTCTTATATATATTAAAAGAGGAATTTTAGATATTTTTCCATATTTTTAAAGCATCCCGAACTAGGCTTTCCCTAAAACCTCCTTTTATATTCGAACCGAAAATCAAACCGGCCCAGTTTAGACCCTAAACTTCTAAGCCCAAAATTGGGGTGTTACACTCCCTGTGGTTGTGGCATGTTGCCTTGATTGATTTGAATTGTAAAAGGCTTATAATGCTTGCTTTGAAGTTTGTTTGCTTACTTGGTTTTGGATATTAGAAAGCATGCCTCTAGTAATATGAATTTACCATGTTTGATGCTATGAACATGTTTAGGAGTCCCAACCTGGTGCCATTTATGTATGATGTTTTGTTGACATGATTAGAGAGTCAATAGGTGGTGTTTAAATGAGTTTATGCATGAAAAACCAGCAAAATCTGCAGATTCTGGGCAGACCGTATCGAAACACCCACTAGTGTTTCGAAACGGGGGCCTGAAATGGCCTTCGTGTTTCGTAACGCTAAGTGGCATTACGAAACGTTTTGGCTACTGGAAGGCCTTGTTTCGAAACCAGTCTCGGAACCAACTCGCGTTTCGGAACGGTCAACGCCGTTTCGGTCCTCATTCCGATACAGCAGGTGAACGTTTCGAAACAGGTGGCCGTTGGGCACTAATTTGAATGGTGCTGAAGTTTGCAAGCTTTATATTTTAGTCTCAAATGTTGATGTTGCAATTGCTTGAGTTTGAGATGTCCAATTAAGTTGAATTTTGGCAGAGAAGCATGAAATGTGACTAATTTCGTATTGGTAACTTTAAAATCAGTGTTGACCTTCTAATTTACCGAAATTACATTTTGGTCCCTAAACTTATTATAAGTGCAACTGAGTCCCTCTTTGTTGATCAATTGCCGTACCTTTCTCATATTTGTTTCATGAGTACTCACTTAGGGTTAACGTGTATTTAGACAAGTTTAAAAAGGAAAAAAGGTCGTTAATCAAGGTTGACTTTCGGGTTGACTTTGGTTTTCCCCGTGTAATCTTTGTAGTTCGGGTCAACCGTCTAGGCCGGGCTAAGGGGGTTACATTTGGTCGTATCAGAGCTTAGTTCTCGTGTAAATGGGAATGGTTATGTGGGTGATGTAGGTGTATTTGCATGATATGCCTTTTGGATGAAAGAATATTGTATGATTTGTGATGCATGGTTTCAATTGTGATGATATGCTATGTTGGAATGTGTTAGGGGATCCCATTGCCATATCAAAACCAATGAAAGGAATTATTTTCGAAAAAGAGCTTGAGTACTTGGATTACTTACCTTGTTGAGCCTAATTATGTTTATTGCATTTGTGTCAATGCATTGTTTTCTTGTAAATGGGGTCGCGTAGAGAGATGAGAATGAATACAAGAGCTTTGGCTCAGAATGAGAATGAGGAGGATGCTGATAATGTTGTGGACATACCTCCTCCCCCTGGTGGTGGACCACTCGGCGGTGGTGGTGCTGGAGATGATAATGCTGGTGTTGGTGCTGGTGTTGGGGTTGCTGGACCTGAAGGTGTGCAGGGGCAAGCTGCTCCTGACGTGACTATGTTTATTAAGGTATTGTTGGAGCCTTTGAGGCAGCAGTAGCTGGAGCTCATGGAGCTGCGCATCAGGGTGATGCTAATGTGAGATTACCTTTAGAATGTGTTCGTAGTCTGGGAGGGACTGAGTTCAGAGGTTTATCTCCGGAAGGGTCTGAGTCTTGGTTGGAAAGCACCAAGAGGATTTTGGGGCAAATGAACTGCAATAACATGCAGAAGTTGGGTTGTGTGGTGTCACTGTTGCATGATGATGCATATACGTGGTGGACGACCTTTGTCTCTGGAATGGAGGACAATGATGTGACTTGGACGTTCTTCTTGAATGCGTTCAAGCGGAAGTATCTGGGTGTGCGATACCTAGATGAGAAGAAAAGAGAATTTATGTCTCTTGTGCAAGGAAGCATGACGGTGGCTGAGTATGAGATCCAGTTTGTCCGCCTTAGTCAGTACGCACCTGAGCTAATCCCTGATGAGCGGAAGAGGTGTGAACGTTTCTGTTATGGTTTGGTGACGGACGTGAAGACTTTTATGCTGGCGGTTGAGTATACAGATTTTGATGTGCTTGTGAGTAGAGCAAAGGACATCGAGCAGAACATGGGTTTGTCTTCCAGAGGCGTTAGTTCTAGCTCGGGGAAAATAGATGTTGATTATAGTTCTGGTGGTGGACGAAACAAGAGATGACGGGATAAGAGGTATCAGTCTTCTGCTAGGCGTGGTAATGGAGGACATGGTGCGCCTATTCAGGGAGATAGAATAAGGGATGATCAGAACACGTGTTGGACGTATGGATCTCGTGGCCATTTGAGGCGAGATTGTCCTCGAGCAGCGAGGGAGGTTCAGGCTCCAGTTGCAGTGACAGGTAATTCATGCTGGAATTGTGGTTCGGCAGATCACATGAGGAGGGAGTGTCCTTTGTTGGCCGGTGGTGGTCAGGGACGTGCTCCTGGGGTAGTTGCACCACATAGAGGTCGTGGACGCGGCCGTGGTAACTTCCAGCGCAGAGATGATGGTGGACGGAATGTGGCACATGTTGTGGCTGTTAAACCTGAGGGTGGTGGCCAGGCTCGAGTGTATGCTCAACGTGAGGGGAGGAATGATACGGATGTGATCGCAGGTACCTTTACTTTGCAATCCTTGTCATTACTTTCCTTGATTGATTCTGGATCTACACACTCGTACATATTGCGTGAACATGCTCAAATGCTTGGTTTACCTGTTGAGTCTTTGGATGTTGGTATGCGTGTGACTAGTTCCTTTGGTGAGACAGTCGTAACACGGAAGTTGTATAGAAGATGTCCCTTGAAAGTGCAAGACCATGTTTTTCTTGTTGATCTCATGGAATTGCCTTTCTATGGTTTTGATGTAGTCCTTGGTATGGATTGGCTTGTTGAACATCGAGCTGTAGTGGATTTTGAGAACAAGCGAGTTTCGTTAAAACTTGCGGATGATTACGAAGTAATGGTGGTTGGTGAGAATGTGAAGTTTCTTGCCAATGTGGTGTCTACTTTGGAAGCAAGCCGAATGCTGAGGCATGGTTGTGAGGCTTACCTTGCCTTTGTTATGAATCCAAGTTCGAAGGAGGTGTGCGTTCAAGATATCAGAACTGTTCGTGAGTTTCCTGGAGTGTTCCCGGAGGAGTTACCTGGATTGCCGCCTAGTTGAGAGGTGGAGTTTGGAATTGAGCTGTATGAAAACACAACTCCAATGTCCATTGCTCTCTATCGCATGGCACCTAAGGATTTGAAGGAGTTGAAGATGCAACTTCAGGAGTTACTTGATCGTGGTTTCATTCGGCCGAGTGTGTCACCTTGGGGTGCACCAGTTTTGTTTGTGAAGAAGAAGGAAGGCACTATGAGAATGTGCATCGATTATCGTCAGCTGAACAAGTTGACTATCAAGAATCGGTATCTTTTGCCGAGGATTGATGATCTTTTTTATCATTTTCGGGGAGCGGCTGTGTTCTCTAAGATTAACTTAAGGTTAGGTTACTACCAGCTTAAGGTGAAAGATGTGGATGTTCCAAAAACAGCCTTTAGGACAAGATATGGGCATTATGAGTTCCTTGTAATTTCGTTTGGCTTGACGAATGCTCTTGCAGCTTTTATGGACATGATGAATAGAGTGTTCCATGAATACTTGGACAAGTTTGGTGTGGTGTTCATTGATGATATTCTTGTGTATTCTCATACTGAGGATGAACATGAGGGGCATTTGAGGATTGTGTTGCAGGCGTTGTTGGAGAATCAGCTTTATGCTAAGCTGAGCAAATGCGAATTCTGGCTTAGGGAAGTTGTTTTCCTTGGTCATGTGGTTTTTGCTGAGGGGATTCGTGCTGATCCTTAGAAGATTGAGGCGGTGATAAACTAGAAGCCTCCTAAGTCTGTTCATGAAATCCGAAGTTTCCTTGGGTTGGCGGGATATTACTGGAGGTTTGTGGATGGATTTTCGAAGATTGTTGCCCCTTTGACGAAGTTGTTGCAAAAGAATGTCAAGTATGAGTGGACAGAAGCAAGGCAACAAGCTTTTGAGAAGCTTAAGGCAGCATTGACGCAAGCTCCTATCTTGGTTCAACCTGAATCAGGAAAAGAGTTTGTGGTGTACAACGACGCATCCTATGTTGGTTTGGGGTGTGTGCTAATGCAGGAGGGTAAGGTGGTGGCTTATGCATCGCGACAGTTGAAGGTGCATGAGTGCAATTATCCTACGTATGATATTGAGTTAGTTGCGGTGGTTTTTGCTTTGAAGATTTGGAGATATTATCTGTATGGTGAGAAGTGTATTGTGTACATGGATCATAAGAGTTTGAAGTATCTGATGTCCCAGAAAGAGTTGAATCTTAGGCAACGACGTTGGGTGGAGTTGCTTAAAGATTATGATTTGACGATCGAGTACCATCCGGGAAAAGCTAATGTTGTAGCGGATTCCTTGAGTACGAAGGTAGCAGTGGAGTTAAGGGCTATGTTTGCCAGTTTGAGTATTTCGCAAGATGGAGGTCTTGTGGCTGAGTTGCAAGTGAAACCATCTTTGGTTCAGTTGATAAAGGATAAGCAGTTGCTGGATGATTCTTTGGTGCCACATGTTCAGGATATTGCTGAGGATAGACCATCGGATTTCTGTTTTAATGATGATGGAGTTCTATGTTTTGGAAGTCAGATAGTAGTGCCGAATAATGCGTAGTTAAGGCGTACTATTCTGACTGAGGCTCATAGTAGTCCATTTGCTATGCACCCTAGTAGTACAAAGATGTATCGTGATCTGAAGGATGAGTACTATTGGGTGGGTTTGAAGAAAGATGTTGCGGAGTACGTGGGTAAGTGCATGGTTTGTCAGCGAGTTAAAGCTGAGCATCAGTTTCCTTCTAGGTTGTTGCAACCGTTGAGGATTCCTGAGTGGAAGTGGGAAAGGATTACAATGGACTTTGTGTCTGGTTTGCCTTTGTCACCATCGAAGAAGAATTCGGTGTGGGTGATTGTGGATCGCCTTACGAAGTGTGCGCATTTATTACCTGTGCATACTACGTATACCTTGGATAAGCTTGCAGAGTTGTACATTGTTGAGATTGTGCGATTTCATGGGGTGCCAAAGTCTATAGTGTCGGATAGAGATCCGAGGTTTACGTCGCGTTTTTGGGAGTGTTTCCACCAAGCTTTGGGTACGCGGCTAAATTTCAGTACTTCTTATCATCCACAGTCGGATGGACAGTCTGAGCGTGTTATCCAAGTGCTTGAGGATATGTTGAGGTGATGTGTGATTGAGTTTCAAGGTTCTTGGGAGAAGCATTTGCCTTTGGTGGAGTTTGCTTATAACAATAGCTACCAGGAAAGTATTCAAATGGCACCTTACGAAGCCTTGTATGAGAAAAAGTCTAGAACTCCTCTTTGTTGGGCTAAAACAGGTCAGAAGTTGGTTTCGATGTCGGCTTTGTTGAAGGGAACCACCGAGAAGGTGAAGCTCATTTGTGAGCGGTTGAAGGCAGCTTCTGATCGACAGAAGTTTTACGCAGATTTAAAGCGTAAGGAGATTAAGTTTGGAGTGGGTGACTGTGCGTTTTTGAATGTTTCGCCTTGGAAGAAGGTGATGAGGTTTGGCCAAAAGGGTAAGTTGAGCCCTAGGTATATTGGACCATACGAGGTGATTGAATGTGTGGGTCATGTTGCGTACAAGCTGAGATTACCGCAAGAGTTGGAAAAGATACATGATTTGTTTCATGTCTCTATGCTTCGGAGGTATAGATCGGATCCTTCGCATGTTATGCCTATGGAGGAAGTGGAGTTGAATCCAGATTTGACCTATGATGAAGAGCCGGTTGAAATTCTGGATTCGGACGGTAAAGTTCTTCGAGGCAAGACCATTGAATTGGTTAAGGTGTTGTGGAAGCATCGTGGTGTTGAGGAAGCCACGTGGGAAAGAAAGGATGACATGAAGAAGCAGTTTCCTTACCTTTTTTCTCCAGGTAAATTTCGAGGACGAAATTTCCTAAGAGGGGGAGAGTTGTAACACCCCAATTTTGGGCTTAGAAGTTTAGGGTTTGGTCGGACCGATCTGAGGAACGGCTCGAATATAAAAGGAGGTTTTAGGGAAAGCCTAGTTCGGGATGCTTTAAAAATATAGAAAAATATCTAAAAATCCTCTTTTAATATATATAAGAGAGTGGTGAAATAAATTTTACAAAATAAGGTTTGGAAATACTACATTTCGGTGTAGTGACTAAAATGTGATTTTTGAAAAGTTTAGTGGTGACTGTTTTGTAAAGGATTGAAACTTTGAATCTTTAAGGAGCTAATCACCCAAAATATTTTTCTCCAAATTTTTCCTTAATTTGGGTGATTTAATTAATGTTTTAATTAAATAAAATTAAGATGGAAACTACTTTTAGATTCTCATAACTACTTTTTCCTAATTTTCTCTCATTTATTTTTCTCCCAAAATTCCATCATCCAAACACATTTTCTCCAGCACAAATCACTTTGATTTTCACCTCATTTGGTGAGATTTCCATCACTCATTGTTTCATAATCAATCTAGCAACAAAACCTTTTGATTTCCATATTGATTTTTCATGGAATTTTGCCCAATTCAAGGAGGAATCACCATTTAGAGGTAAGATTGTTCTTCTCCTCTAAATATCCAGTTCTTTACTGAAATTCCCAAGTTGTCAATCCTTAATTTAAGTTTTATAAATGGTTTTAATGTTAGAGATTTGATTTTTGCTTAAAACTCAAGATTTTGGAAGGGATCTTGAAGAATTTCTTTGAGATTGATTGGGCTCTGTTTTGAGGTGGTTCTTTAATGTATTTTGGATATTAAATGATGTTTGAAATGAGGTTTAATCAATGCAATCCCGAATAGGTTGTGTTTTCTAAGTTTTTGATCAAGAAAATGATGGTTTTTGAGGTGTTCTTGGTGTTCTGTTATAGCTGGAGGTATAAGGTCGAGTTTAGGCTTGTTTTTTATGGTGATTGATATTTAGAAATGATTATAGGTGATGGATCTTGGCTGGGTAAAGTTTTGAAGGAGTTTGGAGGTGATTTCGGTTGTGTTTGGTAGCCGAAATATTGGTTTTAGGATGAGCAGCGAGTTTAGGTGTGTTGGTTGAAGATTTCAATGCATGATGATGCATTAAACCTCTGCTTTGATGTGTCTAAAATAGGGGAGACATCTTCGGACACCTTTGGAATTGATTTGGAAGCTTAATTGGCGTTTCAGCAAGCAAGCAAAACATAATTGGTGAGTGGAGATGGTTTTACAGCTTTGAAACAATTATTTGGAGGTTTTGGGAGCTTAGTTTAAGTCTAAACAACTTAGCTAAGCTCAAGAGTAAGTTTTCGGAAAATCTCCCTCGAATGTGCTAAGAAGTGGTTTGATGCATTGGTTATAAATTGCATGTTTAATTTCTGTTTTGAAAGCATGTTTTAGCATGATTAATGCTGGTTTTGAAAGCCATGTATTGAAGGATGCTCAAGGTAAGAGATCCTTAGTTTGACATGTATTTAGTTTGGTAATGATGCATGGAGATGCATGGTGTTTAATGGCTTTGATTAATGCTTTAAAACAGTGAATTGATGATGTTATTTGATGTATATTGGCAAGTGATGAATTGGTTTTAAAGTACTTGAATCGGATATAGTTAGCCAGCTATAGGATTGGGTGCACCGTAAGTAAAGTCGCTTTGGATGTTGAGAGGTTGTGATTGTACCATAAACTCCATCCAAGTACCCTAACGAGTGAGGTAAGATCACAACGGTGGTTGAAAGTCAGTGTGTGGATCTTGAGTTATGTGTCCCTTACTCTCGTTAGTGGAATTATGCAACTACCGATGAGTGATGTTGAGGGGTTGTGATTGTACCGGTAAACTCCATCACGGGTGTTGAGGGGTTGTGATTGTACCGATAAACTCCACCTTGTGTAGTCCGGTAGTGTGTATGAAGCGTGTGGGACAACGCTTCTAATCCGCGTATCCGATTGTGTTTTGTGTTGAAATGGTTATGAACTATCACTTGAAAGCCAATATGATATATTGAATGTAATGAAGCATGAGATGCTTGTAAAGTATGCAAGGTTTCATGAAAAGAGATGAGCATGTGTTTTAAAAGCTCTGTTGAAAGTGTTTTCTAAATATGCAATGTAGTATTGGCTTTATTTGGAGCATGCCTGACTAAGCATTTGTGCTTACGCTCTCTTTGACCAATAATGCAGATAATTGAAGTGTTTAAGGGCAACAAGGAAGCTAAGAGTATCCAAGGGAAATCAAACTCATGTATGGTGAAGTTTTCATGCACTATTAATTTTGATAATTTGGCAATGGGAATCCAAACTTTGTTTTGGGAGATGTATTAAACTCCCTGTGGTTGTGGCATGTTGCCTTGATTGATTTGAATTGTAAAAGGCCTATAATGCTTGCTTTGAAGTTTTTTTGCTTACTTGGTTTTGGATATTAGGAAGCATGCCTCTAGTAATATGAATTTACCATGTTTGATGCTATGAACATGTTTAGGAGTCCCAACCTGGTGCCATTTATGTATGATGTTTTGTTGACATGATTGGAGAGTCAATAGGTGGTGTTTAAATGGGTTTATGCATGAAAACCAGCAAAATCTGCAGATTCTGGGCAGACCGTATCGAAACACCCCCTAGTGTTTCGAAACGGGGGCTTGAAATGACCTTCGTGTTTTGAAACGCTAATGGGCGTTCCGAAACGTTTTGGCAACTTGAAGGCCTTGTTTCGGAACCTGTCTCGGAACCAACACGTATTTCGGAACGGTCAACACCGTTTTGGTCCTCGTTCCATTTTAGTCCCAAATGTTGATGTTGCGATTGCTTGAGTTTGAGATGTCCAATTAAGTTGAATTTTGGCAGAGAAGCATGAAATGTGACTAATTTCATATTGGTAACTTTAAAATCAGTTTTGACCTTCTAATTTACCGAAATTACATTTTGGCCCCTAAACTTATTATAAGTGCAATTGAGTCCCTCGTTGTTGTTCAATTGTTGTACCTTTCTCATATTTGTTTCATGAGTACTCACTTAGGGTTAACGTGTATTTAGACAAGTTTAAAAAGAAAAAAAAGGTCGTTAATCAAGGTTGACTTTTGGGTTGACTTTGGTTTTTCCCGTGTAATCTTCGTAGTTTGGGTCAACCGTCTAGGCCAGGCTAAGGGGGTTACAGTACATGTTTAGAACTCCTAAACACATTCAAAGCATCAAACATGGTAAACTCATATTTCTAGAGGCATGCTTCCTAGTCAAGCAACCCAAAAAGCAATCCAAACCTCAATCAAGCATTAAAGGCCACTTACAATTCAAATCAATCAAGGCAAACATGCCACAACCACAGGGAGTTTAATACATCTCCCAAAACAAAGTTTAGATTCCCATTGCCAAGTTACCAAAATTAATAGTGTATGAAAACATCACCATACATGAGCTTGGAATCCCTTGGACACACTTAGCTTCCTTGATGACCTTAAACACCTCAATTATCTGCATTATTGGTAAAAGAGAGAGCGTAAGCACAAATGCTTAGTGAGGCATGCTCTAAGTAAACCAACACAATAATGCATTTTTTTAGAAAACATTTTCAACAAAGCTTTTAAACCACATACTCATCTCTTTCTCATTCTACCATGCGTATTTTACAAGCATTTCATGCTTCATTATATTCAATACATTATATTGGCTTTCAAGTGATAGTTCGTAACCATTTCAACACAAAACACAACCGGATACGCGGATTACTAGCGTTGTCCCACACGCTTCATACACACTACCGGACTACACAAGGTTCACACTCAAGAGCAATCCCTCCATTGATGTGACACCCGTGGTGGAGTATAATGGTACAATCTCAACCCCTCAACACCACTCATCGGTAGTTGTATAATTCCACTAACGAGAGTAAGGGACACATAACACAAGATCCACACACGGACTTTCAACCATCATTGTGATCTTACCTCAATCGTTAGGGTTCTTGGATGGAGTTTACGGTACAATCACAACCCCTCAACATCCAAGGCGACTTTACTTACGGTGCACCCAATCCTATAGTCGGCTAACTATATTTGATTCAAGTACTTTAAAACCATTTCATCACTTGCCAATATACATCATATACCATCAATAATTCATTGTTTTAAAGCATTAATCAAAGCCATTAAACATCATGCATCTCCATGCATCATTACCAAATTAATATCATGCCAAAACAAGGATCTCTTACCTTGAGCATCCTTCAATACATGGCTTTCAAAACGAACATTAACCATGCTAAAACATGCTTTCAAAACAGTAAATAAACATGCAATTTATAACAAATGCATCAACCCACATCTTAGCACATCCGAGGGAGTTTTTTCCGAAAACTTACTCTTGAGGTTAGCTAAGTTGTTTAGACTTAAACTAAGCTCCTAAAACCCCCAAATAATCGTTTCAAAGCTGGAAAAACATCTCCACTCACCAATTATGTTTCGCTTGCTTGCCGAAACGCCAATTAAGCTTCCAAATCAACTCCAAAGGTGTCCGAAGATGTCTCCCCTATTTTAGACACATCAAAGCAGAGGATTAATGCATCATCATGCATTGAAATCTTCAGCCAACACACCTAAACTCGCTACTCTACCTAAAACCAACATTTCGGCTACCAAACACAACCGAAATCACCTTCAAACTCTTCCAAAACTTTACCTAGCCAAGATCCATCACTTCTAATCATTTCTAAACATCAATCACCATAAAAAAGAAACCTAAATTGGACCTTATATCTCCAGCTATAACAGAACACCTCAAAAACCATCGTTTTCTTGATCAAAAACTTAGGAAACACAACCTATTCGGGATTGGATTGATAAAACCTCATTTCTAACATCATTTAATATCCAGAATACATTAAAGAATCACCTCAAAACAGAGCCCAAACAATCACAACAAAATTCTTCAAGATCTCTTCCAAAATCTTGAGTTTTAAGCCAAAATCATGTTTCTAACATTAAAACCATTTATAAAACTTAAATTAAGGATTGACAACTTGGGAATTTCAGTAAAGAACTGAGTATTTAGATGAGAAGAACAATCTTACCTCTAAATGATGATTTCTCCTTGATTTGGGCCAAATTCTTTGAAAATTCAATGTGGAAATCAAAAGGATTTGATGCAAGATTGATTAGGAATCAATAGATGATGGAAATCTCATCAATTTAAGTGAAAATCTATGTGAAAGTTTCTGGAGAAATAGTGTTTGGATGATGGGATTTTGAGAGAAAAAGGAATGAGAGAAAATTAGGAAAAGGTAGTTATGAGAATCTAAAAGTAGTTTCCATCTTTATTTTATTTAATTAAAACATTAATTAAATCACCCAAATTAAGGAAAAATCTGGAGAAAAACATTTTGGGTAATTAGCTCCTTAAAGATTCAAAGTTTCAATCCTTTACAAAACAGTCACCACTAAATTTTTAAAAAATCACATTTTGGTCACCACACCGAAATGTAGTATTCCCAAACCTTATTTTGTAAAATTGATTTTACCACTCTCTTATATATATTAAAATAGGATTTTTAGATATTTTTCTATATTTTTAAAGCATCCCGAACTAGGCTTTCTCTAAAACCTCCTTTTATATTCAAACCGTTTCTCAGACCGGTCTGACCAAACCCTAAACTTCAAAGCCCAAAATTGGGGTGTTACATTGCTAAAATCCTCTAAAAATATATTTAAGAGGCTGGTCAAGTCAATTTTACAAAAAGGGTTTTGGGAAATGGACATTTTGAGTAGTGACCAAATTGTAAGATTTCAAAACTGGGAAAATGTGATTTTAAGGTGGAGCCCAAAATCATAGAATCTTTAGAGGGCTTTAAGTCAATTTGACCTTTTCTCAATATGACATGTGGTTTAAAAGAGTTTTTAATTAAATAATTTTTAATTAGGTTTTATATTAAAATAATTAAAAGGTAGTTATTGGTTTTTCAATTACGTAACTACCAAAATCCTTTGTCATTTCAGCCAAACACAATTTCACTCATCTTTTTTCAGAATTCTTTCTCCCAAAAACTCTCTCAACTTTTCCTAAATCATTTTCAAGAAAACTCTCCTAGTTTTTCAAGATTTCACTAAGGAAAACTTGACATACATTGAGAGAAGCAAGGATTGGAGGTAAATCCCATTCTCAACCTCTAATCTAAGTTCTTTATTGAAATTCCCAAGATATTTGGCTTCTAAATACTATTTTTGATTGAGTTTTCAATATAGTTTTGATTTGAGATCAAAATCTTGTTAAATTGTGGATGAAATCTTGATTTTCGGACATGATGAGTTGGGCTCTGTTTTGTATTGATTTTAATTGAGTTCTAAGTTGATTTATATGTTAAAGTGATGTGTTGATATCATAGATCCCAAAATCCTTGAGATACTTGAGTTTCTTGGTTGTTTTAGGTGAGATTTTAGGGTGGAATGGTGGAATGTTGCTTGTTGGAGGTATAAGTTTGGGTTAGGATGGTTGTTAGATGTATTTTGATGTTTATAATGCTTTGGAAGTGATGTAAGTTGGCTGGGCTTGGTTTAGGAAGCAATCGATTGAGTTTTCGGTTGCTTTGGATGGGTATTTTGGTGTAGTTTGAGTGAGCAACGAGTTTGTGTTTTGTTGCTGGTGTTAGAATGCATTTAAATATCTGTTTTGATGATGTGAAAACAAGGGATCCTGATCCAGGAGCAAACGAGATGATTTTGGAGGCTCCAGAGGTGTAATTTCTGTGTCGGCGAACAAAGCTTCACGTATCGGTGAGTGGAAAAGCAATTTCCTGCTTGGTAACGCTTTGAGCGTGATCTTGAGAGCTTAGTGTAAGTTTGATACACTTAGCTAAGCTCAAGAGTAAGTGGTTCGGAAATCCCTCTTGGAAATGTGCTATGTTTTGATGAAAATGCACTTGATGTAAATGTGGTTTTGTTTACTGTTTTAAGCATGTTTAAGCATGATTTAAATGATGGATTTTAATTCCATGATGTTAAGGATGCATAAGGTAAGTGATCCTTGGTTTTTCATATGACAATGCATATGATGTTAAGCATGTGTGCTTGAGGAAATGGCATTGTGGTTATGCTTGAAAAATAGTGAGTTAATGAGGTTAAATGATTATATAGGCAAGTGATGAAAATGGTTTTGGTTACTTTAATCAGATATAGTTAGCCGGGTATAGGATTGGATGCACCGTGAATAAAGTCGCCTTGGATGTCGAGGGGTTGTGATTGTGTCGTAATCTCCATCCAAGTACCCTAACGATCGAGGTTAAGATCACAACGGTGAATGGTTAGTCCCGTGTGTGAGTCTTGTGTATGTGTCCCATACTCTCGTTAGTGGAATTATACAACTACCGATTAGTGATGTTGAGGGGTTGTGATTGTGCCATTAATCTCCATCACGAGTGTTGAGGGGTTGTGATTGTGCCATTAATCTCCACCTTGTGTAGTTCGGTAGATTGTATGAAGCGTGAGGGACAACGCTTGTAATCCGTGTATCCGATTGTGTCTTGTGTTGAGATGGTTTATGGATTATCACTTGAGAGCCAATATAATGTAAATGAATGATGTGAAGCATGAGATGCTTGTATATGATTCAAGGATGCATGAGATACTTGTGTATGATGCAAGAATGCATGTGATGCTTGTTAAAGCATGAGGAAAGGTTTATTTGCTGTTTTAAAATGATGCATGTGGGCATGTGGTTAAAAAGTGCATTGAGGTCTTGAGAAGACATGTTTATAAAATGGCATGAGATGTAAAGTGTTGGTTTTGCAAAATATGAGACATGCATTGATGAATGTTATTTAGCGACCCTCACTAAGCTTTGTGCTTACGCTCTTTTGTTTCATCAATGCAGAAAATTAGGCTTGAAGGCAGCAAGTAGGCAAGAGGAATCCAAGCTTTTAATCTTGCAAGTATGTGGTTTTGCTTCGGTGTAATAAAAGGCTATGGGTGGGGTTTATGCTATTGCATGGTTGAGAATGCTTCCCCTTGCTTTTGGCATGTTTGTTAGTTACTTTTGAGATGTAATTGGCCATTATGGTTTGATTTTGGATGTGGATGGTAGATTTGGTTTGTTATGGTTTTTGTGAATTAGGGAGTATGCCTTTAGAATTTATATTTGCATGTTGGATGCCATATCGTAACTAATGCGTCAAAATGACGATTGTTGATTTGTATCCATGATGTATGTATGATGTGGCATGATTCGGGAGTGATTCGAGTGTGAACATGCATGAAAAACCAGCAAAATTTGATGTTACATGGCAAGGCGTATCGGAACGCCCTTGCCTGTTTCGGAACAGGGGCCTGAGATGGCCCTAAGATTTCGGAACGGGTGTAGGCGTATCGAAACGTTTTGGTTATTGGAAGGAGGTGTTTCGATACGGGTCTCGAAACGCATCTGAGTATCAAAATGGTCAACCCTATTTCGAAATGACCATTTCGGTACAGGGCCATCTGTATCAAAACGCCTGACCGTTGGATTTGAATTTTGAGCTGTTATGAGTTTATGTTTCTTACATTTTGGTCCTTAAATGTTCGTTGCTTAATTTAATGTGTTTGGATGATCCGATTGAGCTGAATTTTGACTTGTTGGCATGGTACATGACTAATTGAGGATTGGTAACTTTAAAATCATGAAAGTCTTTGTATTTTATGAAAATTATAGTTTAGTCCTTAATAGTCAAATGTATGCAATTAAACCCCTAATCGAACTCCGATCGCTATGCCATTTTCACCTAATCGCTTTGTTGAACTTGTAGGTTAATAATATGCATCTAGAGAAGATAAAAAGAAAAAAAGGGTCGTAAATCAAGGTTGACTTTGGTTTTCCCCGTGTAATCTTCGTAGTTCGGTCTACCGGCTAGGCTAGGTCGAGGTGGTTACATGACACGTGACGATAGGTATTTTTAGGTGGTAACAACTTTCATAAGCTTTAGGCAACAAATAAGCCTTGTAACATCATATTTCGCTAAGAAGGTACGAACTCATGAGTGGGGTATCGGTACGAGCTTTGGCTGCACCGGTACGTTATTCGATGTTGTATCGGTACATGTAGACCAATATCGGTACTCAGAGAACTTAAGGTTTCCAGTAAGCAATTTTGTATAGGTACGCGTGAGAGTACCAATACTAAGGGTACCATACCGATATTGGGGGTACCGTACTGATACTTTATGTTCGAGTACCATTATTTTTATTTAAGTATTTGTACATAAATTCCCATATTTAAATACCCTTAAATACTTAAAATAAATCCAACATTCATATATCTATGTGTGACTAGGATGGCTATTTGACCCAGACCCGACGGGTTCTGATTCGACCTAATCCTATTTGGTTGGGTTTTTTTAAAGAAAATTTTGGGTTTGGGTTTGATTTTTTGAGGATGAGGTCGGGTCAGATTTGGGTTTAAGGTGAAGAATACCCTCCCCGACATACTAGATCAATTTTATTCTAAATATTTAAGTATAATTCCTACAATGCTCATCTCTTTATATATATTTTTCAATTACTCTCTATTTTGTCTAATAAAAATGGAATAATTATTATAATACTCCCTCTCTATTTGTATTTATTCAATTAGCCCCTTATTTTATCGAATAATAATAAAATTGATAATTTTTTATTTATGTCCGGCCCGTTTGAGTTCGAGAGTAAAATAAAATTCGGGTCGGGTTTAAATCTGGTGCAACATCATAAAATGTTGGGTCATGTCATGTTTGAGTAGAGATGTTAAATTTTTGGTTCGGGTACGGATGGACCAAAAAATTGACCCATGAACATCCCTATGCGTGACATGATAATGTAAATGTATAGTCCAACCCCAACGTTAAAGTTTTAATTTAATGGAAGCAATGACCAAAATCAATCCCTCTCTACCCTTAGCCTCTTAGTGGATCTTGCAGTTGGATTGTAGGTGATATAAACAGAGGTCAACTGTGGGTGCAATAGATATGATTAAAAATCAATTTCAACAAATATAAGGAAAAAAATACCCTACCATAATATCCAGCACCAATATATATATTTATAAAAGACATGAAACAATACCAAAAGGACCAGTAAAAGTAAACTTAAACTAAGATAAGGTGACCCCATCAAAACATCATGATGACTTTAGGGCTAAACTATATATCCAGCTGCACTTAGAATCTTCTATAAGTTTTTTTATTTTATTTTTTGCTCCATCTTTCCTTTTCAGCTCTCCTATCTTACTTATCTATCATGGATGGAGATAGTGAATGATAATATATATATATATATGGGGGTTGATTTTTTTCTTATTTTTTTGGATGCTGTCAATGTTGGTAAAGGCCTTTTCAAACCCACATCATCACTCAATGTGATCCTCAATGCTTTGCCATTTCAAACCCATTTCGGCAATAGTGGTAGTCCTCAATGGTTTGATCAATCTCAGCTTGTGTGTTCATCACAAAGGGACCATATTGAACCACAGGTTCGTTCAATGGTTGCCCTGCAATCAGCACAAATCTTAGTGGCTTCGATGATGACTTGTTCCACACGCTTACACCGTCCCCGGGACCCAAAACCACCACATGGTTAGCTGATATGGGTGTTTTGTTTTGGTACCCAAAGACTCCTTCACCTTCAATTATGTATGCAAATGCATTCCATGATTCCGGGATGTGTTGGTGAACTTGTGACCTTGGCCTTAAGCTGAAGTCGAGGTACATCGTTGGAGTTCGGGTGTAGACCGGGGATTGGACTCCCATAGATTCTCCGGCTATGACTCGAACTTCTACTCCGTCGTGTTCTGCACTTGGAATGTCCTCACTTAAAAGCTCCTGGTACCTTGGTTGAATCCTGCAATGCGTTTTCATAAGAACGAATGTCCGATATATTTTTTCAGAAGAGTGCAATTTCTAAACTTTTAAGCTGAAGTCAAGAATAGTGCAATTTCTTACATTTTTTCAGAAGAAAACAAAATAATTCATACATGTTATCTATTGTGTTTGGCCTCATAAAATAGTACTAAGTCAAGAATAGTGCAATTTCTTACATTTTTTCATGGGAGGAGAGATTGATCCAAAGCTGCAGACCCTTATGAACACCTTCTCCAGCGGGCATTTCAGAGTGGATTATCCCTCTTCCTGCTGTCATCCACTGCTTAATCCAAAGCCAAAAACAGATTCTTAAAACCAACAAGTTTGAGCGATTTAAAGTTTGAATCCTTCAACTGATAAAACAATCACCTGCACATCACCGGTATGAATTGTACCCTTGTGTCCTGCAAAATCTTGATGAGTAATACCTCCCTGAAAACCCAGGAAAAAAAAGGGATCAAATTGTGTGTTCTCTTCTGTTCTGTGTTTTGCAACATTAATGGAACAAGAATTTTTACCTGTAACATGTATGTAACAGTTTCAAACCCTGTAAAACAAACACAACATTTACACCAGGAGAATGTAATTCAAAACCATTAAGAAGACATTTGTAGTAAGAAATTCAAGAACCTCTGTGAGGATGATCAGGAAATCCAGCAGGTGGAGACACTGCAAAAATCATTGGTAAAAGAAGAAGGAAAAAATGGTCAATCAATTCCAATAAACAAAAACAAAAATCTAGCATTCGTATAATCCCCCAAATACATGAAAAACTTTGAAAAGTCCAACCATACCATATACGACACTAATGAACACGTACCTGTAAAATCATCCATCATGAGAAAAGGATCCAAAGACTTCAATTCACTCCTGGAATGAAAATGAAAACGAATAAAAAAAACAGAGGAGGAGGAGAAGAAGAAGAAGAAGAAAGAAACCTTCCGATGCATCTGCGAACAACAGCACCATCACCCTCGCGTTGATGCTTGGCCAGAACCTTCTTGGTGACCAATCTGGGTTGGTTGAAACAGGTTGGGTCTGTAGCAGACATCTGGTTTTTCTCTTCTTCTTCTTTTTCTTCTTCTTCTTCTTCTAACAATGTCTGCAATCAATAAATTGAAACTTTCTTTTCTGGTTTTGGTTTTGGTTTTGATTTTGATTTTATGAGTATGAATGTTGGGGTTTTTATACAAGTGCCGAAACGGGAGGGTCTGAGGCGTGGTTAAATATTTAACAAGGGACCGGACCCATTTATTTCCTTTCCTTGTACCAATCATCATCATGATGTCAAGCTTTTGTCATCACCATACATATTTTCATTTACTAAATTTATTTTTCAACCTTGGTGTATAATGTTTTTACTACACGGATTCCTTTTACTCAGAAAATTAAAGAACATTGGATTTTTAAACATAATTGATCTCATCTCTTTTTAGTAATGACAATGTCAATCCAATTATATTCGATTGATATTTATTAAAAAATTATTAGGAAAAATATAATATTAACTCATTAGTCATTAGTCATTATGAATTATATATATATATATATATATATATATATATATTATTACGATTTGCTTCCTAATTTTCAAATTAAGAAATCATAAACTCTACCAACTCTCATGATTGTTGACATAAATAAAATAAATGAATAATAATACTCTCTTGAAATACGAGAAATTATACCATAGACCCTTCCCACCACTTAAAATATAGACCTTACCAATTAAATTAATACACATTATATATATTTTTCAGTCATATTTACATGTATTTTTTTTTATCAAAAAGTCATATTTACATGTAAGCATGTCTATATCATCCTTTTTTAATACATAAGATAACGTTTTAATACCACTTAAAAAAAGAATGTATCATAAATATATTCTTCTTTTACCTTTTTGTTTCATCTTCAACTTTTTTTAATCAATTTTTTTATTCAAGTTTACTCTATTGATGTGTTCTTTTGTTGATTTTGTATTATTATAAAAACGATTATTTTATCAAAATCGTTATAAAAATAAATATTTCACTCATTCAATTTGCACCATGTTTCACCCCTCATCAATTCTAAGCTTAAACAAGTTAAGACAACAATAACAAAAGAAAGAAAAACATGGATCTGCATCCTTAAGTCAATGCTCCCCTTTGTTTTAGAAAACTCGCATATAAAACTCCAAAACTACACCACCACCCATCCAACCATCTACTTAATGATGTTTAGTTTTGGATGAAATTGGATGATTGTGGAAATCTGATGAAACAAAATGGAGTAAACTTGAATAAAAAATATACATGCTATGTTTGAATGAAATTGGAGTAAACTTGAATTAGGAAAAAAAATTGATTCAAGAAGAAGTTGAAGATGAAACAAAAAAAAGGTAAAAAAAATATACTTATGATACTTGTTATGCATATTTATCTATGTGGATGTCTATAATGATAAGGACTTTATCAAGAAGATTTTATTTACTTTATCATTAGAATTATTATCTTCATTAATTAGAATTTAATGTATTATGTACTTCTTATGCTTATAAATAGATGGTCTAATAAAGACATTGTATACACTTGAGAATTTAAAATACTATAAATCTTCATCTTCCTCTCATCTCTTTGTTCTTCCATTCTTGATCTTTGTTCTTATTATTGTTTTTCTTTATTTTATTCACAACACATTATCAGCACGAGACTCTAATCAATTAAGGTCTTCATCATTCGAATCCAAAAAGAAGTTACTGGAAAGAATTCGAGTATAGAATGAACCAAATATAAGTTTCTTTTTCCCTTATTCTTAGTTACTGATTATTTGTATGTTTATATTTTAACTTGGTTTTTAATTTTTGAAAAACATGGAAGCATGTTTGATTGTATTTGAATTTTGACAATTGGACAGAGATGAGTTTGTAATTTCTCACAATTTTTGAAGGGCATGGAAGCATATTTTAACTCAAAACATGATCTCGCTCAATTACTGTGGTTTTTGTTGGTGATTCTCGGAAAAGATTTCAATATGATATTGAAGAATACATCCACTATATATTCAAATTATCTTGGAAATTTTGGTATGTGTTTTTTTTAATCGTTCTTAAATTAAGGTTGGTATATCTTGATCTATTATTTGGTTATTGTCTTGTTTTAATAATTTTGATTAAGGGTTTGACTATTTTTTATTGAAGTTAATAGTGACGACATTTAGGTATGATTCGTCGATTTACGGACCATCTCAAGTGGGAAATAACATGCAATCTATTAATATTATTTTGCTAATTAGAAATCAAATCATACGAATTGCAATTGTGGATCCTATTTTTTATATATATTATTTATCGTTGAGAATTGATATTTTAACCATGTTTTAAGTTTTACATGATATGCTTAAATGGCTTGGAAAGAGACGTGGCGTAAAGAAATTATGAGAAATTGTTTCGGTCATTTGTTATTTCTCCATTGTCCTCGAGAGGAAAATTATTATTGGTAAATTTTATTTTTTTCTCTTTAACTTATGATTTTAATGTGCGATAAATCATGGTGAACTTCAATCTATAAAAAGATTGGTACAAAGTATATATTTGCTCGAAAGTAATATTTCTTCTACATCGAAAAACTCAACTATAGACTTCTCCCAATATCAGATTACAAAAATTCATCTTGACAAGAATTTTGTGGGAGGCATTCCTTGAAGTAAATGCAAGCAAGATGTTTATTCCATGCGATTGATTATCAATGATGAGGCATTCACTGAAGTGAATGCAAACATAATGTTTATTCCATGCAATTATTGGACCCGTTTCATTCCCCGAAGAGAATGCAAACATGGTAAATCATTATTTAATTGGTAACATAACTTCGATATAATCCAAGTATGTTGGTTGGACATTTTGTTCTGCGAGGCTATTGGTCTCAAAGGAGGTTTTTAAAAGACCTTGTGGACTGGTTTAACAATGCCACGTACGAGGATTAAATCTTTGTTCTATGAGATAAGGATATGTGAAAAAGGTTTCAAAGGCCCATTGACTCTACTCCATTCCCTGAAGTGAATGCGAGACTATATTATGAAAAGAATAAAAGTCACATTAGAAGTTGTGGTCGTGATTGAAACCACGAATATAGACATGGAAAATATGGTCATTTTAAGGACACTTCTACCCACCGGTAGTGAGGTTATAAGGATGACAAGAGTGATAAAGATCATTCTAATGAAGTAAAATCCTTTTTATTACCAATGGGATATTATAAATCATTGGTCTCGTACTTGTCGTACGTTGAAAAATCAACAATCATTGAATGATAAAGGGAAGATAATAGAAGCATTTTTTTGCGAAAAATGACGAAGATGACATTGGTCCAACTTTATTTGGACATTGTTGGTCCAACTCATTTGGACGTTGTTGATTTTCTTATAACCCTCGAAGGGAATAAATCATCTTTTAATTATTCTCATAACTTTTGAAGAAATTATTTATCTTTTTATTTATTTTTCTTTATGTTTATATACTTTACACACATTAATTATTTACGTTTTATATTTATATTTATATATTATGATATTTATTTATTTTGTTTAACATGATTATTTGTCAAATACAATTTATAGTGACGATTTATGCTCAACATAAGCATGGGATATATTTTTCCATTTAAATGGAAGGAAATAATATGAGTATTATATCTTTAAGTACTGAAAATATTGATGCTCAAGAAGAGTAATAAATTCTTGAGAGAAAGCACATTATGAAAAGTACAGAATTGCGAATATTGCAATAATTACCGCTAATGGTAATAATATCGTCACCACTAGAAGTGGAAATTTTAAGAGAGCAATATGAGTTCGCAAAATATCCCTTTGGGAATTATAACTAACATATGTTATCAATTGGCAATTGAAATAAGCCATTGTAGATATAAGTTCGGGTAGCCTAAAAGTCAGTTGAAAGCTCTAGAAAAGCTATATATTGCTACCAAAAAATACTTTCTGTTGAAAGTTTCGAAAGAGCTAAATATTCCTATTCAAAGGAACAATTTTGATGGTTGTACTAGACGTGTACGAGTGAGATTGAATGACATGTTCTAGTTTACCAAATTCAGAATTTATATACACACTTGTATATAGTTGGCATGATCGGTTAGACCATCCCGATCAATAATGATGTGAAAGCTATTGAGATTTATATGCACATTTATGAAAAGAACCTGGAGTTCTTGTGGTGCTTGTTCTCAAAGAAATTGATTAAATTCTATTTACTAAAAGAACACAAAGTTCTTGTGTTGCTTATTCTCAAAGGAAATGATTAAGATACCACTTAGCAAAAGAACTTGAAGTTCTTGTACTAAAGTTGAGACTGCGTGTCTTGCATATCTGAATGAAATATGAGCCCATTTATCCACAAATGTGGAAAGTTTTATATGATTTTAGTAGATGCATCTACATTGTTTTATCAACTTACAACCAGAAGTTTTTGGGATTGGTTATAAAAAGATTCAGATTATGCAGTTAGACTATTCATCTTGAAAAGTTAGTGGGTTTATATTTTAGGCTATATCAGTTGTTATAAAGCTTTTTGATTATGAAAAAATATAGTTTAGCAAAATTTGAATTGGATGCCTCCTATTTAATAGCTAAACTATGAGAACAAAAGAGTTATTATTTATATGGTGTTTCCATATAGCAACACTTATACGCATCAAGCCAACGAGTTATAATAAACTCCCCGTTATGATTGGTTTTTGGTTAGAATCCATACATTTTCCATTTTGTAATTTTGAATGTGCAATATGAATTGCTCCACTATAACGCACAAAATGGGTAAATAAAAAAGGGTTGAGAATATATATTGAGTATGAGTCTCATTTTATGTTTAAACTCTTAAACATTAACTAGAGAATCATTTATGACATGATTTTTCTCAACATCAAGGGGAGATAATAATCAGTTGGATAAAAGAAAATGAATTATCGTTATCTAGATCCTCGTATATGAACCAAAAGTTTATAAGGTAATTCATGTTATTACATGTCAACTGCCAGACATATTTACTGACCCAAAGATAGTAACTAAGTCTCATATACCAGTTGAAATGCTCTAAGTTTAAATTACATGTTAGAGCGAGAGGATGTAAATCATGCTTGAAGCATGATAGTTAAAATGGTTCCAATGATCAAAATTCTTGTAAATGGAAAGTAATATGAGATGATCATATATTGGAGGCAGGTGCTCTTGAAGAGACCCAAGACATAACTAATAATAAAACTCTTGAAGAGTTTCAGGTACCTAAAATCAAGATTGAAATCTTGAAGAGATCTCGATGAGTTATGTCACTACGAGAATGGAACTAGAAAATTGAAAAGTTGTCGACAACGATTTTACAAATAGTTTTAAATAGAATTCTTTTATAAAAGTAAAGAAAGAAAACGAGAATCTTGTATAGAGATCTATCAAGAAGTATAGATATTGAATTGGTCAATACAGAAAGACGCTTTGAACTTCTAAAAGAGAAGTATTTGGACCAACAGTCCAAACACCTAAAGGTGTAATGCAAGTGAGGCAAACATAAGTATTCGTAAATTCGACTTGAATTATGATTTATGAAGAGTTTTAATTACTTCATGGTGGATGCAATTACTTTGGTAGTATGAAATATATTACATGCGTCTAATTATTTATGGATCCCTATTTTTCTTTAAAGGATTTAAAATGCTAAAAGCATTTGGAATTTTTTGAAAAAATTTATTTAGACATGTCCCATTGAATATTTTGGCGCATTTGATTTAATCACCTTAATGAGTACTAATTGAAGAAATGCTATAAGAATGATAAGATTTTCTTATGTATTTTATAAAGAATCAAGATTCATTATATTATTAGAACTCTTGAAGAGCTTTCAAAGCATTTGATATTTAAGGAAAGGATTTGAGAAAAAGAATATTGAGATGTGGTTTTATCTCGACCTAAAGACCGAGCACTTAAATATGAGTTTTTGTCTAAGAATGAACATAAGTTGAAAGAATTTTAAAGAAGATTCAATATGGATAAAGCATATCTATTGTAAGATTGTTGGACGTGAATAAAGATAATTATATCTTTTCTTGGTTTTGAAGCACCATATATTAGTTGGTCAAGTAATATCCATGGATATACAAAGATCATTACATTTAGATCTTCAAACATTCGTTGATGCCTCCTCAAATATCGTAGAAATAATTGTTATGCACGAGGCAAACCCAAAATGTGTTTGGCTAAGACCATTGACCCAACATATTCAAAAGATATGTGGATTTACTTTTACAAGTTATGATAAAAGCTATCTTGTGTGGAGATAATGCAAGATGTATATCTCAGTTTGAAAGTGGATACATCATGGAACATATTACTCCAAAGTCTCATCCCTCACAATCTTTAGAAAAATAATATTCAAGATTGAATTATGAAGATTCAAAGATCTTCTGTGATGTTTTTATGAGGGGGAGTAAATATGCGTTGCACTTTTTTTCCCTTAACCGAGGTTTTGTCCCAATGGGTTTTCCTGGTAAGGTTTTTAATGAGGCTACATGTTATGTGTATCAAAGATGTGTGTACTCTTTTTCCTTCACTAAAGAAAATTTTTTCCCACTGGATTTTTATCTTAGTAAGGTTTTATCGAGGCACATTATCTTCATAGACATCTAAGGGGAGTGTTATGAATATTTATCTATGTGGATGTATATAATGATAAGGACTTTATCAAGGAGATTTGATTTACTTTATCATTAGAAATATTATCTTCATTAATTAGAGTTTAATGTATTATGTACTTCTTATGCCTATAAATAGATGATCTAATGAAGGCATTGTGTACATTTGACTATTGAGAATAATATAAATTTTCCTCTTCCTCTCATCTCTTTGTTCTTCGATTCTTGTTCTTTTTCTTATTATTGTTCTTCTTTATTTTATTCACAACAACACTTTCTTTTTTATTATTTATAAGTAGTATTAAAAATGTTATCTTCTGTATTAGAAAAAGAAGATATAGAAATGCTTATATGTAAATATGACATGAAAAATATATATGATGTGTATTAATTTAATTGGTTGGGCCTATATCTTAGGTAGTGGGAAGAGTCTATGATATAATTCCTCGTCGGACATAAATAAGTTAAGAAAAATTGAAAATAAAATAAATTTAAACTTAAATTAATCTTAGGATTAATATCATATACATTGGCGGTGGAAACTGAAAGTTTCTACAAGCGCCTTAGTTTTAGGGTATAGGGAGTTAGTTTAGGGTATATGGTTTAAGGGTTGAGGTGTAGGGGTTAGAATTTAGGGATAGTTGTTTCAATTTAAGGTTTAGGGTTTTAATTTAAGGTTTATAGATTAAAACCTAAATCCTCACCATATTACCATAAAAACTAAATCCTAACCTATAAACCTTAAATTATAACCCTGAACCTTAAATTAAAACAACTTTTCTTAAATTCTAAACCCATAAACCTAAACACCTAAACCCTATACCCTAAACTAACTCCTTATACTCTAAAACTAAGGCGCTTGTGAAAACTTTCAGTTTCCACCGCCTGTGTATAAAATATTTATCCTTAATCTTATACTGATGTTTTAATTATATTAATGTTTAAAGGGAACTTTTGTTTCATTTATGCCAATAACTCATATAAGATTAACTTTTATTTAATTAATAATAACCCATATATGGTTTGAATAATAACAATAGCATCTTTATTTGCGTTTTTGTTATTATTATTAAAGGACTTGTATAATTAAAACATTAGTATAAGTTTAATTTAATGTTAATTACATAAAAATTATAAGAAATACATTAATCTTTAAAAAAATATATAATGATTTATGTAATTGTCAAATATATTATCTAGAGGAGCAAACTTTGTTGCTTATACTCTAGCCTTTAGGACTCTTCACTTCATCTCATCTGTTTCTTTTACTACTGATTATCTGGACTATATTCGTGCCTTTGTAACTAATGAGACTTTTTTCATCCATCTTAATACATATGAGTACTATTTTTTCTATAAATATTCTTCCATAACTTTCGCTCTACGAGAAGTTTTAAAGGGGTTTTTAAGGAGGTCTACTTTCTTAAAAAAAATTGTCAAATATAATTATTTGGAGCTCCAATGTTTTTCTGAAAATCGAATACGTATGATATTCGTTCACGTTGGACCCATTTTTGTTTATTTATTTTTTGTAAAATAAATAAATAAAAATAAAAGGTTGTTTTAAAATTTTTATAATAATAACAATAAATGTAATGTAGAATGACATATTCCATACCTATGCATTGCGTAGCATTTATTTATTATGACAAAAAGCCTCTGATTTTGACTTTAAAATGTTGGATTGTTTTATAATATATTGACCATAACTTTGATTTTCACACTTATCTTTCGAATCTGGTTAATTATTATTTTATTATATTAAAACAATAGTTTTCCATTTTACAATTAGCCAGCTGGGTCATGCCAGCTATTAGCATGTGGCGTGATATGCTTTGTTTTTGTATTAAGTCGAGAATTATTTTTAAAGTAAATGTTAAAATTTAAATTTATATAAAATATGATAATATAAATATTTTTAAATATTCAATCAATTAGTGTTTCCGTACAACATAAAGATATTGAATTTGAGATCTTAATATACAAATACTTGGAAGTTGCCAAAACAATGGTTAGTATTCCCATTTTTTTTAGCTATGGAATTTACTGTCAATAGCTATGATTATTTTTTTTAATTTTTCATTAAGAGGTAAACGAATGATCATAAAATGTACTTTATTTCAATGGGTAATGACCGAACCCCATATTATATGGTTAAGGGATGAAGTAAGTAATCACCACATCACATGGTGTCCCCTCTTTGTTTTTAATTCACGATTCCACTCTTAAATTAAATTATTTGTTTATTTTATTATTTAAATTAGACATTAAATGAGCAAGCACATTTGATCGGTTGACCAAACTGCTTATTTTTGTTCTTTCATATTCCCTTAGATCATGTGTAGGGGCGGAACGTTGTGGAGTCCTATGGGGCCACAGCCCCCTCAAAATTTGAAATTTCAAAAAAAAAATTGCCCCCAGAAAACTCTTAAAATTTCATATTAAACTTAAAAAATTTCAAATATTTTTAATTAAATCCCTTCCATAATTTTTAAAATTTCTTATTAAGCCTCTCAAAATTTCTAATTAGACCTCACAATTTTAGAAAAGAATGCAAATTAAATCATTTAATATTTTTGAAAAAATCAATTTAAACCTATAATTAAAAAAATTAATTTGGCCCCCTCAAACTCTATTACCAAGTTCTGCCACTAACCATGTGTTCTACACTCACTAGGAGCACCCCTTCCTTCTCATAGAGTCTCTCATTTCCCTCCCCTCCAGGTAGAATTAGGATTAGAATTTGTCAAAAAGAGTAGATATTAAATGTTTAATCGTGCTCGATTTTACAAGTCCTACATATTGGATATTGTCACAGACCACCAACCCATGACCGGGATGGTCGCACACTAAGGGACCCAAGCAAGCACCCCACGTGCTACCCAACACCATGAGGCCAATGCCGGTACCATTCATGCACACCAGGGGGCTGAGTCCAGCACACTACATGTCGCCCAAGAGGTTTTGTCCAAACTCTTAGGCCTGTCCAAATCCAATCCGCCCAAACTAGCATAACCCTTGGAGAATGTTGATTTGGTTGACCGAGCTAAGCATGGAAAGGAGCCAAGCCATCTCAATTGCCCGATTCATGGAGATACTCCTCCCACCATACAAGGAAACTATCCATGTAAATCCCTTGTGATCTCAACTATTAAGGAATGTGATTAGGAGATTATTTCATTTCTTTAGATAGTGAGAATATGATAATCTTGACCGTTAATGTATCTATTTGTAACCGTCGGATCTAGGGGCTTCGCCTATAAATAGAAGCTTACCTCAACCTTGTTATTCATCCATTTTTTCTTAATTAATAGATAAAAGCTTTATGATATGATCCCGGTTGAGAGTTCTGAATCATATATATTGTTTCCCGATCATGATTCGAGTAAGAACTTTAATGTCGTTTGCCTAGGCAAATAAGTTGCCGTGGCAACTGGGGTTGTGAAGTTTACTGTGGCAATTTGGTTGCCGTGACAATTGGGTTTGTGAAGTTTGTCGTGGCAACTGGATTTAAGATATTGTAACGCCCCGGTTTTGGGCCTAGGTGTTAGCCGGGTTTGGTTAGGCAGTTCGGTTCAAACCCGTTTAGCGGTCTAGTCTAGTTTTGAGAAATAATTAATTAAAAGGTTTTTTGGTCGGATAAAATTATGGGAAAATTTTCTAAAATCATAATTATATATATGATTAATTTTGATAATGGTAATTTAAAGAAATTTTTTTTTGGAAATCGGACATTTTGGTTAGTGACCAAAATGTAAAAATGATAAAGTTTGATTTAATGGCAAAACGTAAAATGCTAATGCTTTGAATCTTTAAGGAGCAATACAAAGGGCTAATAGAGACTTTTCCTCTTATTTTGCAATTTTAATTAAATAATTATAATAAAAATTATGGAGGGAAGTTAAAACGGTTTTCATTTTTTTCTCACAAATTGACTTTTAACGATAGTTTTCTTCTCTCATTTTTCTCTCAAATTCCCTTCATCCAAACAACATGATTTTCAAGGTAAAATCTAAATTTGATTTGGATTTCAAGAATTTATCTATTTTCTATTGATCCTTCATTAAATCTCTTGTTTTCTCTTTGGCTTTCGTTTGGATTCTTTTCAAAAATGGAGGAAGAGCTCATCATTAGAGGTAGGTTCGTTCTTCTCTTCTAATGACATGTTCTTTACTGAAATTCTCAAGTATTTAGTCTTTTAAATATTGCTTTTAGTGAGTTTTTATATATTACAATACACCAAGTTTAGTATATAGTGGCACTTTTTTCGGCGTTTTTGGAACAAACGCCGCTAACTTTTTACATATTGCGGCATTTGTAGGTAAAACGCCACCGAAAGACAACAATCGCATCGTTTGTATAATAATCGCCGCTAAAAATAATATATAGCGACGTTTGAAAAGCCAAAACGCCACAAAATGTATCTATTAGGTTTTGAAATCGTGACCTAACGCAAATAAACCCTTGACTCCACCATTTTCCCAACATTCGGTTGCCACACACCACTCATTCCCCAAATTAAAAAGGGAAATGGGGAAACAGCCGGTGAAGATGAGGGCGGTGGTGTACGCGTTGTCGTCGTTCCATCAAAAGATAATGAGTGGGCTGTGGAAGGATCTGCCGAGAAAGATCTCCCACAAGGTCTCCGAGAATTGGATCAGCGCTCCTCTTCTCCTCGCCCCTCTTGTCGGAACCTACACGTAATTCCCCTTTCTATCGTTATTAATTAAATACTAGCATAATATAATCATTCCCCCTTTTTAGTTAGGGTTTCCTGCATATTTTTTGTTCCTTTAATTTCACCTAGGGTTTCATTTCATCAAATCGTTATCTTTTGAGCCAATCTGAATTTTATAGAACAATGAAAGAGTTATTTTACAACATTCGCTGCTACATATATCAAATAAATACCATTCTTTAATGCAGAATAATGTCCGAAAGTGAACGGAGAGGAACCAGAGTTGTTTTTTCCCCGCTTCGCTCCGAGCATAAATCCGAGGAACAGGAGAATGTAAAAAGGTATTCAAGCCTCGGGAACGGATCTATTCTTCATGTAAGAGCTGCATCTATTAGTTTTATGGATTTCATTGTTGGTTTCACCTTTCGTGCTTTCTTATATTTGGAATTCAATAATTTCCTATTGCTTTTAATCATGAAAAAGATACTAGTAGAAGATAACCACCATTTATGCAGAATACTGTTGTAAATTCAACTTTCTTCGTACTTGATTTGTTTGTTACCAACGCTGTATACTAGTTAATTTGTTTATATAGGTAAAAGGCTTTTCATGTAAAAGCATCCCTTGTTTTGTCACATTTCTATAGTTTGATCTTCTAATGATATTTGGCTTACTTTTTACATGAGTTTTGCAGGAGGATTTGGTCAGTCAAAGGGACACTCCAAATATATATGTATTCAACAGTCTCATGAATACCAATGCTCATGATCTGGGATACACATTAGATGTTTACAAGGACATGCAAGTATGCCCATCACCTTCTTGTTTCTTCTATGGTTAATCTTTCTAGTATTCATTTCATTATATTTATTTTTTCATGAGCATTTCAAGCTAACTCTCATTTAGGGTATTTTGAGATTTCTAACTTCTCAGTAATTCACCCACTGTTTTCTCAAAATTATGATGTTTGACTCAAATACTTCTCGTGCCATTTGTTTTGCAGAAGATACAATACAAATATAAATTTTAATGAAAAGTGTTGATATATGTCTAAGTTGTGGTAGAGATAAACTTTGATTTAGCTCATTGTTATCTTATTATCTCTGCTACTTTTCACTACGTGCTTGTAGTTTGTTTGGTGTTAACAATCATGGAAGTAGAAAGCATGCAATTTGAATGAGAAATGGTTGTTTTTAATACGATTGATGAGCAGTAATCTCCTTTTACATTTTTCATATATTCGCAAACTGTTTTATACGAAGGCGAATCAGTTTTGTTAGCCATTTGTTATATCAGCTGCAAAGAAAATCATATTCAACCACTTGAAGTGACGTGCATGGATGTGACCTTCTCCAGCTACAAGAATGGAAACCATTGCTATTTGGCCAATAAATTCAATGCTTCTCCGCAACTCTAGATTTAACGCTGTGTTTAGACTGAGAGTAATGATGTAGGATCAGATAGATGTAGAATCAAGGAGGTAACTTTTTCTTTACAAATTCTTATCCCTTGCATATAGTGATCATTTCTGGAATTTGAATTTTCTCTCATTATTCCTCTCACTATGTTCATGTCTGTTAGGCAGCTTGTACATGTTTTTTTAAATAGATTCTGGATTTATATGAATGTCTCTATTCCAATTTTCCTGGTATTTTCTCTGCATGTGTTTACGTGCATGCTTGTCTGTTTTCGTATTTGTTATAATATTAGATTGGAGTATCATTAATAAAAAAAGATCCCCAGTGATACTTGTATTTCACAATTGTAGATTCTAAGTGGTAAATACTTAGAATGATCATAATCTTTCCCATGCATTGATACAGTGTGTGTTCAAATTTTTGTTTCTAGAATTTTCAGAGCAAAACTATGCCTAACCATGAATGCTATTTGTGTATGATGTTTATGTGTTGCATTATCTTATTGTTGGATAATGAGATTGCATTTAATGAGGCCATCATTGAAGAAAGAGAACAAGGAATTCAAGAAATTCAGCAGCAAATTGGTGAGGTGAATGAGATCTTCAAAGATCTAACTGTGCTAGTTCACGAGCAAGGAACTATGATTGGTAAAGAATTTCATCTTTTGTGTTGAGTTCACCGTGATTATTCTGATCTTCCGCGGCCTGTTGAAAAGTACTGAAACTTAATCTATGTTGCAGATGACATCGGTACCCATATTGAAAATTCACGAGCTGCCACTGTACAAGCAAAGTCCCATCTTGTGAAGGCTGCAAAGACTCAGAGATCAAATTCCTCTTTAGCTAAATCAGGTTCAACCTGACAATCAAATTCCCCTCCCCTTTGTGATTGATGTTGTGAATAAAAGAATCTGCTGACTGATGATTTAAATTTATATTCCAAGTTTCTAAACTTTGTGTATATTTAAATTTTAGTCATTTTACATTTTAGATTTAAGAATTCAATTTTAATTGTTAACGATGTTAAAATTGTTCAACTATGTCCTTTTGAAATAAGAAATGTAATTTGTAAAAAAAATTAAAAAAACAAATTTGTGGAGTTTGTGGCAAAAACCGCCACTAAATATTGCAATATAAATCACATTTAGCGACGTTTTGGTGAAAAGCGCCACTAGAACTGAACATTAGCGACGTATTGATAAACAAGCGCCACTAGGGATATGGTATTAGCGGCGTTTTGAAATAAAAACGTCACTATAGACAGGGTAGTTTTAGCGGCGTTTTGAAATTTAAACGCCACTAAAGATAGATTATTAGCGGCGTTTTAAAATACAAACGCCGCTATAGACATGGTACTTTTAGCGGCGTTTTTGATCAAAAAACGCCGCTAACTATTAATTGCTGAAATCATGTTTAATTGAGATTTCTTGAAGATTTATGGTGGATCTTTGAATTTGATGTTAATTGCTGTTTTAATGATTGATTATTAACATGTTGTTATTGGATAATAATGTTAAGTTGATGGATTTTGTTGAGTAATCCCGAAACTAGTAAGATTGCTAGTTGTTAGTGATGAAATCTTGAGTTTTAGGGGATGTTGTTGTGATTTCTTGATAGCTGGAGGTTCATAGTGGTTGGGTAAGTTTTTTAGGTTGTAAATGGATGATGATTGATGGTTTTTTTGCTGGGTAATGATTGGGAACGGTTTAGAGTGGTTTTGTCGATGTTTTTGGGTTGAATCAGTTGTTAATTGCTTGACAAATGTTGGAGTTGAGTGGGGATTTGTGTTGCTGGAGGTTTTGATGCAAGAGTGTTCATTAATACTCCATTTGGAGTTTTGGAAGCTTGGAATAGCTTCAGCAAGTGAGGCGAAGTTGTATCGGTGAGTGGATGTGGTTTGAACGTTTTCATAAGATTGGAAACAAGGTTTGAGAGGTTAGTGTAAGCATGAAACACTTAGCTAATCTCAGAAGTAAGTATGGTTACCAAAGCTCTCGGTTTTTCGGCTTAAAGTCCATGTGGATTATCATGCTCTTGTTTTGGATTTATATTTGTTACTCAATGTTATGCATGTTTTAAAAGCGTGGTTTTGTTGATTTATATCCCATGAAATGATTTGATTAAGTTTCAAGAGGTTATAGTCTTGATGAGATGTTATGCTATATTTGAGCATGTTTTGAGATGGGATATGTGATGATTTTATTGATGCCTTGAAAGCAGTGAGTTAACATGGATTTTAATGATATATTGGCTTAGTGATGATATTTCTATTATCGGATATGTTGGTCGACCAATAGGATGTAAAATGCACTATAATATATAAAATTCGCGCGTGTGATAAATTCTTCGGTTACACAATAGGGGTAGTTTCTATTGTCTTGCGAGTGATAGGGGTAGATTCTATCACACACGGGCAATGCGGGTAGTGGAATCCCGACCGAAGGGAGATTATGGTGATGGTTGATTTCACCATGTGACTTGATAGGGGTTGATTCTATCAAGGGCTCCACGGGGGTTGATTCCGTTAAGTATGTCTGTATATCCGATCATTATTGGATGGGGGTAGATTCAACCCGGTTCTCTTGAAATTCCAATATATGAATTGAACATGTATCATGGTTTTGGAAATGCTTTTGTATAAAGACTTTTATACATGATGATTATGCTTTATGAGATTTAAGCATGTGAAGCTTTGGTTTGGTTGCATTAAGATATGCACGAGGAAATAATACATGTGGTTTATAAATGATGCTTTAAATGTTGTTTTAAAAGCATGAGGAAGTTGAGCATGATGTGGTTATGATTTAAAGAAATCATTTGTTTGAAAAATGCATTGTTGTTGTTTAAATTGAGCTTACCCTCACTAAGAAAATATGCTTACGCTCTTCTTTCCAATAATGCAGATTAGTGAGCTTATTGGAAGTAACATAGCAAGAGGATTCACCCAAGACATCACTCGATTTACAAGTATGGGTTTGGACATTTTTAATAAGGTAGAAATGGCAATTGGGGAGGGTACCTCGGTATTTGGGAGATAATTGTTTAAAATCCCTAGTTTGGCAAGTGTGTTTTGCCTTTTAAGACTTGTAATGGGACTTTACATGTTGTTATGCTTTGCGTTGTGGATTTTGATAATCTATGTGGATTGCTTCTAGGTTTCATGCCTTTAGAGTAATCATGTTGTTGAGTGGATCGAAAGATCGAAATAAACCAAGAGGGAGTGAATTGGATTTATAAAGTTTTTGGAGGTGGAATTGACAAATAAAAATGCTAGACAAGGAATTTTAGAGTGGTTCAAGTTCCAATCGGACTCTACATCCACTACCTTAGCTTCACTAAGGATTTTCAACAATTCCATTAATTGCTCTTCCTCTTTTCTAGGCTAAGGAGGTAATCGTTACAATTTCAGTCAAATTTTTTTACCCAAAATTTGACCCAATCCTCACACAATAGAAACAAAGAAGTTGTTGGCTAAAACAAGTATCTCTCAATACACAATATAGCCAAATTACAAGAACTCAACCCAATTGAAATGATAAGAATGAAAAATACAATTGGGGTTACAAGACAATAATGAGATTTAGGCACAAATGCTTGAATTTGATGTTTGAATGTTTGGTTTTGGTTCAATAGTTTTTGCTGAAGCTTTTAGAGGTCCCTTTTTATACCTTCTCATTGAATTCTAGCCATTGTGGTTGTTGCATTCATCAATAGAGCCATTGGGATGTTATCTTCCCTCCATAAATGCAGTCTGCAACCAACCGTTTCGAAACGCCCGACCCTGTTTCGAAACAGACAAAATAGAAAGAGCCGTTGGGGTGCATTAAAGAGCCCGTATCGAAACGGTTAGGCTTGTTTCGATACGCTAAGAGCCGTTTCGAAACTCGTTTCGAAACATTTTAGCTACTGTCAAGGCCTGTATCGAAACGGCTTGAAATCGTTTCGATACGCCTTAACGACTTGTGTAAAATCGGTTAAAAACTTTCAATGGTCATATTTTTAAATCTAACTTGAATGCCGTTTCGAAACGTTGGATGTCGTTTCGATACGGTGTCTCGATTTTCTTAAGCCGTTTCAAAACTTGTTTCGAAACAAGGGTTCACAGTGTTGAAACCATTTCAATACCCGTTCCAAAACATGAGTTCATAGTTTCAAAAGTGTTTCGAAACGCCTTATACCGTTCCGAAATGGTGACTCGAAAAACACTGTTTTGGCTTCAAGAACACTTAGAAAAATTTTGACAATATAAGTTTTTAACTTAGGCATTTCCCTTTAAACACATAGAGAGGTTTGAGGACTTAAAAATTCATTTTCGCATTTTCAATTTAATCCTTAAATTCTTTAGTTATATCAAAATCAAATTATCGGTTTCACAATCTCCCCCTTTTTGATATAACAAAACCAAAGTTAGAATTTATAAGAGTTTTGAAAATTTTGAATACATTCTAACTCCCCCTCAATTTAAGATGGGTTTTTTTATAGTTTTAAAAAGATTTAAATCCAAGTTTTAAAACTTAAAAACACTTAAAACGAATTTTGGCTCTTAGATTACTTCTCCCCCTTTTTGTTAGATCAAAAATAATAAACAAGGCTCAAAGAGAAGAGATAAGGTTAAAAGAAATAATCAATAAGCAATAAACAACATAATATAAATTCGTAGAATTCAAATATCCAAAACATAAAACTTAAACTATAAGTTCAAAGCTTAATCCCAAACAAAATAAGAAAAGCATAGGTTCATAAAATATAAAGGAAATAAAGATGCAATCTTAGTCCTAATATGAATAGCTAATGTGAGATGACATGAGAATCCTAAGCCTCGTCGTTGTCACCATCATCATCCATGGAATCATCATCGTCCTTAGCTTGAAAGTGACGAAAATTCATCCATTAGCCATAAAAGGTGGAGAAGGACATGTCCATAGATGAATGTTGGTTCTCAAGGGATGTGAGTCGATTCTCATTTGCAAGGAGACGATCCTTCACGGATTGCAAGCGAGTATTGATAGCACCAAAACCCCTAGACATGTTAGTGTCCATTGTGTTGAACCGCTCGGTGAGAAAAGTTATGAGAGCTTCATTGTTAGCAACCGTAGCTTGTGGTTGAGGTTCAACTTGAGGTGGAGGTGCTTCCCTATCAACACGTTCCCATTGACCATTGTTGATGTAACAAAATTTGGACTTGCAGAGAGAAGATTCACCAAGTTTTTGCTTGCGGGGTTCCGGTGAGTCATAGGTGCAATCAAGATTAAGCTTACAAAATATATAACTTAAAACAGTCCCATAAGTGAAAGACTTAAGCGCATCGGTTTCACGGAGCTTGACATTATTCACCATCTCGGAAAACATGATCTTGACAAGATTAGGGCGCTCTCTACGATGAAAACATTCAAGCTAAAAATAATCTACTTGACGAACGTGAGAAAATTTACCTATGGAGGGGCGAATAAACCACAAGACCATCAAGTGGAGGAACCTATCGTGAGCATCCAAGGCAAGCACTGAACCGGTGTGAGAACCAAAATGAGTCTCACTCTCGATTCCTTCGTTCTGAAGACCAAAGGTAGTATTTAAGAAAGGTATGTCAATGACTATCTTCTTTCCCAAGATAAGAGACTCTGTTGAGTTGTGAGAAGCTCGATTCGTTCAACCGATATGGCTCACCAAGTGGTGGAGAGGTGGATTTTTGGGTGGAAGGGTTGTGGAAGCTAAAAAGATAATTGACACAATGATTTATAGTGGTTCAACCTTCTAACCAAGGTCTACATCCACTACCTTAGCTCCCCACTAAGGATTTCCAAACAATTCCACTAATTGCTCTTCCCCTTTTCTAGGCTTAGGAGGAAACCCTTATACACCGATCAAGCTTTCTACCCAAAGCCTTGATCGAAACCCTCTTTACAAAAAGAAACAATAAGCAAACTTAAATCCCTCTAATAGGTATTTGTTTGCACAATTTAGCACTCACCCAAAACCTAAAACACTTGAGCAAATTTGATAATTTTGGCTCACTAGTGTTTGTCTATACAATAAATGACAATTTAAGCTCTAGGACAATTCTTGATCATTTGTTGATTGACAATTTGAGCATTAACCATTACTAATTGCTCTCCATTTCGAAACGCCCTTGTTCAGAACTAGCGGTTGAAGTTTGAAAAAGTCAGTTGGTTTCGATACCAACAAGGTGGTTTCGATACCACTAGCCCTGCATGTGGGTTCTGCTTACTAGAAAACCCCCTATCGAAACAAATCAAAGGTGTATCGATACGAGCCTTGTAAAAATGATATTTTGGCCATTTAAAAAGCGTTTTAGACATGTTAAAAACCTATGAAACCATTTCAAACTTATTTTCAAGTTGTTTGGACTTTAAATAAATTTTCAAAATATTCAAACAAGTCCAAAAACATTTTTCAATTATTATATCAAAACATTAGTTCTACAGACTCAATGCGAACAACTTCAGAGTTGTCTTCATTGTTGAAGAGTTGGGCATTTGAGTAGAAGAGAAGAACCATGTGCTTGTAGCAAATATCCGGGACACTCAAGAAACCAAAGAAGCTCCATTCTTATAAACGGTGGAGATAACGGAAGAGAAAGCGCTCGAAGTCAAGAAACGACATGTCAACAACACGCTCACGACGAACGCCAAAATCCTTGACATATTGGAAACGTTCCCTCATCGCGGGAGTTTTGAGACTCTTAAGAAAAAGTTGAGTAAGGTTGGGACGGAGAGCGGCTTGATTTGAAGCTTCACTCGATTGAGGAGCCTTACATTTCTTGTTAACATTTTCCGTTGAAAAATCCTAAAAACATAAAGCAAGCAATTTAAAACAAATTTGAAGTGTATGCATGAAATTTCTTAATTCAATCCATTGGCAAATCCCACTTAGGTTTAAAAACAAATTTTAAGAACAAAGATACAAAACCAAACAAAACAAAATTTTTTTAAGAGAAAAACAATTTAAAAAAAAGAAAAAAAGACAAATTAAAAACAATATATTTGAATAAAAAAATGAAGATTTTGAATTTTTTTTACAAGATTTGAAAAACCCAAGTATCAAAACACATAAACTATAGAAAATTAAAATTTTGTAACCTAGGATTCGAATATAAATCTAAGGAAAAAGAAAAAGACGACAATATACCTTAAATTGGGATTTTGGATGAATAGATGGAAATCCTTGCACAAAATTGTTGATGCTTGCTTAGACTTGTGTTTAAGAGTAAAAGCCCTCAAGATTTGGTGAAAAAACAATGAGGTTTAGAGGGTTTTTATAGGGAAAAACCGATTTAGGGTTTTTAGGGTTTGAGGTTGTTTTAATTAAAGTGAAAATTTATCATTAAAAGCCCTCTTTAAAGCTGTCTGCTAACCCGTTTCGGAACAGGTTTTGACCGTTCCGAAACGCGGGCACCGAGAGTTGTCTGACTTTTCAAGTCCAACTGACCGTTTCGATACGACTTTAACCGTATCGAATCCCATATTGACTCGTATCGAAACACGTTTTGACACACCCCTTGGCAGTAGTAAAAACATTTCGAAACCCTTTGAAGGCGTTTTGAAACACCCTTCTCTCAGATGGAATTTTGAGGCACCCGTATCAAAACAGTTGGACCCGTTTCATTACACCTGTGCCTGGAAGTGAAGATGAGGCTCTAAAAGTGCAGAAAATGAAATTTTTGAAGGCCTAACTTGCATGAATGTCATGAGTGAGCAGGAATAACATGTGCAAACATAAACATACTCCCCCTAACTATAAGCATGGATGAAATTAGGAGTAAAAACACATAAACATGACATTTTACAAGATCAAGCAATTTTAAGCACAAAAGAGGTCCTAAAAGGTCAAGATAGGCTAGTTAGACCTAACTCTCTCCTAAGGGACAAAAAAACGCTCTTTATCTAAAGGTTTTGTAAAGATGTCCGCTAATTGATTTAAGGTGTCAACATACTCTATAACAACATCTTCTTTAAGGACATGATCTCTAATGAAATGATACCTTATTTCTATATGTTTGGTTCTAGAGTGTTGGATGAGATTTTTTGTTAAACATATGTCACTAGTGTTATCACACTTAAGGGGTATGGTTTCAACTTTAATACCATAATCTAAGAGTTGTTGCTTCATCCAAATGACTTGAGCACAACAACTCCCTAAGGATATGTACTCGGCTTCGGTGGTAGATAAGACTACACTATATTGTTTCTTAGAGAACCAAGATATGAGCATACTACTTAAGAATTGACAAGTTCCCGAAGTACTTTTCCTATCGATTTTACACCCCCCATAATCCGCATCCGAATAAGCATGAAGGTTGAAGGTTGAGTCTCTAGGGTACCAAACACCTAGACAAGGGGTATCTCTAAGGTACCTAAAGATTCTCTTAACGGCTATAAGGTGAGAATCTCTAGGACTAGCTTGAAACCTAGCACACAAGCAAACACTAAACAAGATATCCGGTCTACTTGCGGTAAGGTAAAGCAATGATCTAATCATAGAACTGTAAAGCTTAGAGTCAACACACTTACCTCCTTCATCATTGTAAAGCTTTGTAGATGAGCTCATAGGTGTGGCTTGAGGCTTTGCATTCTCCAAGCCAAACTTCTTGAGCATATCCTTGATGTATTTTGCTTGATTGATGAAGGTGCCATCCTTCCTTTGCTTGATTTGGAGTCCCAAAAAGAATGAGAGCTCCCCCATCATGCTCATCTCGAATTCACCTTGCATTAGCTTAGCAAACTCTTTGCAATGACATTTGTTAGTAGAACCAAAAATAATATCATCAACATAAATTTGTACTACTAAGATGTCATTTTATACATTTTTATGAAAATTGTAGTGTCCACCTTACCTTTTTCAAAACATTTTTCAATTAAAAAGTTTGAAAGTCTTTCATACCAAGCTCTAGGAGCTTTTTTTTTTAAACCATAAAGAGCTTTAGTGAGTTTGAAAACATGATTTGGAAATTTTGAGTCTTCAAAACCCGGTGGTTGTTCCACATACACTTCATCATTTATAAAACCATTTAAAAATGTGCTTTTAACATCCATTTGAAAAAGCTTGAAATCCTGATAACATGCATATGCAAGCAACATCCTAATGGCTTCCATTATAGCTACGAATGCATAGGTTTCATCAAAATCTATTCCCTCTTCTTGAGTGTAACCTTGTGCTACTAGTCTAGCTTTATTTCTCACAATGTTACCACTCTCATCTAGTTTGTTCCTAAAGACCCATTTAGTTCCTATAGTAGATTGATTACTAGGCCTATCAACTAATGTCCAAACATTACTTCTCTCAAATTGATTTAACTCTTCTTGCATAGCCATAATCCAAAAATCATCTTTCAATGCTTCTTTTATATTCTTAGGCTCTATGCATGAGATAAATGCAACATAATTCATAAGTTTAAGAGAAGATCTAGTGGTTACCCCCTTGGATGGATCACCCAAGATTTCACCATCTTTGACATAGTTGAACTCCCTTGGGTAGCTCACTTCCTTTTCCTCAAGAGCCAAGTCCTTCAAGGCTTTAAGAGGTGGATCTTGTGTGTCCTCTTCTTTTGTTGGAATCTCATCCTCCTTTGAAGTTTGTCCTCCATCAAAGGCATTTATGATTCCTACATCATCATCATCACAAGAATCCTTCCTTGGAAGGAGGTTATCATCGAATACAACACGTATAGATTCTTCTACTACTAAAGTTCTCTTGTTAAATACACGATAGACTTTAGAGGTTAAAGAATATCCTATGAAAATAGCTTCATCACTTTTTGCATCAAATTTACCTACATTGTTTTTCCATTATTTAAAACAAAACACTTGCAACCAAAAGGATGAAAATAGCTAATGTTAGGCTTTTTAGATTTTAAAATCTCATAAGGTGTTTTCTTTAAAATTGGCCTAATCATTACTCGGTTTACAATGTAGCAAGCGGTGTTTGTGACTTCCATCCAAAAATATTTAGGTAAATTGTTTTCACAAAGCATGGTTCTAGCCATTTCTTGTAAAATTCTATTTTCCTCTCAACTACCCTATTTTGTTGAGGAGTTCGAGGAGCCGAAAAATTGTGGCTAATACCATTTTCATTTAAAAACTATTCAAACCCTAAGTTTTGAAATTTGGTTCCATGATCACTTTTAATATGTGAAATTCTAAGTTCAAGATCATTTTGGGTTAGTTTTGAAAACGTGATGAATTTTTCTAAAGCCTCATCTTTAGTACTTAAAAATAGAACCCAAGTAAATCTAGAAAAATCATCAACAAGAACAAATGCATAAGATTTACCACCCAAGCTCATAGTCCTAATTGGCCCAAATAAATCTATATGGATAAGTTGTAAACACCTACTTGTAGAAACATCATTAATGGATTTAAAGGATGACTTATGTTGTTTACCCTTAGAGCATGTATCACAAATTTTATCGTTTGAGAATTTAATCTTGGGTAAACCTCTAACTAGATCAAGGGAAACTAATTTTTCTAAAACACTAATGCTAGCATGTCCTAGTTTCCTATGCCATAACAATGCACCATTTTCATTTTGAGCTACTAAACATGCATGAGATGTATGTATGTCATCTAGATGCACCATGTAAATGTTACCTATGTGATGACCTATGAGCATAATGTTATTAGATTTAATGTCAACAATTTTGCATCCATTTTTATCAAATAAAACATTAAATCCTTTATCACATAATTGGCTTATGCTTAACAAATTATGTTTAAGACCATCGAAACATACAAGACATTTTCAATAAGAATGGTAGAGTGATTACCTATGGAGCCAATACCTTTAATGTGGCCCTTGGAGTTGTCACCAAATGTCACCACTCCTCCACTTTTTGGCTTTAAATCCATGAATCTACTCCTGTCTCCGGTCATATGCCTTGAGCATCCACTATCAAGGTACCATGAGTTTTGACTTTGTGCTTTGGCCTTGTAGCAATGCTCCCTCTACAAACAAAGATATTAAACTTTTGTTTTTGGTACCTAAATCATTTTGGGTCCACGAGTGTTAGCTCCCAATAGCTTGGTTCCCTTAGGAATCCAAGGTGACATAGCAACAATATATTAGATTTTACAAGTTCCTCAAGAACCCATACACTTCTAATCCTTTTTGTTCTATTATGTCTAGGGAAGCTACTTTGTTTGTAGTTATTAGTCTTTCTCCTAGGTTGGTTTGTTTTAGAAGATTCACCTTTTTCATGCTTCACACTACCAACATATTTAAAAGACTATTTGAGCTTGTTAAGCTCACCTAACACCTTTTGGTGTTCACTATTGCATTGAGAAAGAAGATTATTTAGGTCTACATTTTCATCTTGGAAAAACTTAAGTTCATCTTTCAAACCTAAAATCTTTTTCTCAAATTTCAAGTTAGCTTGAGAGAGTGAGTCATTTTTATCATTTAATTCCGAAATAATTTTCTTATTCCTAATGTCCGACTCCTTGTATTTCTCAACTAACTCATCATAAACCTCTTGCAACTCATCATATGCATCATTTAATTCATCATATGTAAAATCAAAAGATGATGAGTTAGAGGTTACCATAGAGGAATCCTCCTCAAGTGCCATGAGGCAAAGGTTGGCCACTTCTTGTTCGTCATCCTCGGATGACTCCTTATCACTCCAAGTAGCAAGCTTGGCTTTGAGATTCTTATTCTTCTCAAAGCCATTCTTCTTGAGTTGAGGGCACTATGAACGAATGTGACCGGTCTTATTGTACTCGAAGCAAATGATTTGATCCCTCACTTCTTCTTTGTTTTTACCTTTGAAGTCCATCTTTCTTTGAATTTTCCTTCCTCGATTGGACCTCATGAAGCGTGAGAATCTTTTGGCTATCAGAGCCAATTCTTCTAACTCATCCTTCTCACTAGAGGTGCTCTCCTCAAGTAATGAAGCTTTGAGAGCCACTCCCATTTTCTTCTTCTTTTCCACCTCTAGGTACTCCACTGTTTTCTCTTCCTTCTTCTTTTCTTCTTCCCTTCCTTTCTTCATAATCTCATGAGTACGGAGAGAACCAACTAGCTCATCAAGTTTTAAGGTCTTCAAGTTTTTGGCATTGATGATGGCGGTTCTCTTCTCATCCCAAGATTCGAGAAGTGAGTAGAGTAGCTTCCGGACAAGCTTGTCTTCCGGAATAGTCTCTCCAAAGCCTATAAGCCCATTGATGATGGTTGAGAAGCGATCGAACATCTTTGACACCGTTTCTTCGGGCTCCATTTTGAAATTCTCATAACTAAGATTGAGAATTCCAATCTTGGTCTCCTTCAAATCATTGGTTCCTTCATAGGTAGTCTATAGAGTATCCCACACATTCTTGGCACTCTCAATGAAGGAGACTTTGGAGTAGATGTCGGGACCGAAAGAACAAAAGAGCATGTGAAGAGCTTTGTCATTTATTCGGATCTTCTTCCTCTCTTCTTCACTCATCTCCATCTTTTTCTTAAGAACCATCCTTCCTTCATTACATTGCTTCAATGGAATGTAGGGACCATCTTCAATGACATCCCAAACCAAGTAATCATTGGATGTAACCCCATTAACCCGGCCCAGACGGTTGACCCGAATTAAGAAAGTCACACGGGGAAAACCAAAGTCAACCCAAAAGTCAACTTTGATTAACGACCCCTTTTTTTCTTTTTAAGCTTGTCTAGATGCACATTAACCTTAGATGTGATCACACAACAACATACTCGAAGATCATAAACATCAGAGATCAAACAGGGACCCAATTGAACAATTAACAACTTTAGGGACCAAACTGTAACTTCTGAAAACTTTAAGGACTTAACCAGATTTGAAGTTACCAACTTAAAATTAATCAGGTTTCATGCTTCTCTGCCAAATTTCAGCTTAAACGGACATCCCAAACTCATACAATTGCACAAACAAGTTTCAGGACCAAAATGCAAACATTCCAAAACATTTAACCGCCACTGTCAGCCCCCAACGGTCACGTGTTCCGAAATAGGCAGAGCCCGTTTCGAAACGCGGGGCCGTTCCGCAACGCGTACCGAAACATGTGGCTGGATGAATGCTTTCCGTTTCGAAACGGTGCCTACCGTTTCGGACGCCTGGGCTGATTTAGGGCATCCGTTCCGAAACGGTAGTCCCTGTTCCGAAACGCCCTGCACATAATGCAGAAAAAGACATGCTTAAACACGCAATTGACCATCCGAACATACTCCAAAAGCCACCAAACTTTACCGACATGCAATTCAACATATAAGAGACATACTTGCATCAACAATACATCAATATAACAACATATACGAAAAGCCCCAATTCTATAGGCATGCTTCCTACACAAACAACCATTTAAACACAAAATCTCCAAATCCATCTCAAATAAACCAAAACATGTTCCAACACATCAACAAGATAAAACCATCCTTGTCCGTACATATACGAACACATAAACATCAACCCAAGAGATTCTACCCCATTGCCTTTATTAACTATAGCTATTCACCGAGACATACATCTCAAATGGAGTCCTCCTTGAATCCCTTGCTTCTCGCTGCCCAAACTTCAAGAATCTGCATTGATGGACAAAAAGGAGCGTAAGCACATAATGCTTAGTGAGGAATGCTCAAAACCAAAACACTATCAATGCAGCGAGTCATAAAACCTCTTTGAAAAGCAACTCGATTTGTTTACCAAGCAAAATTTGAAAACCCCTTTTCAACAAAATGCTTAAACCATGTATTGCTCAAACATGAAAACCAACCTGTAACGCCCCGGTTTTGGGCTTAGGAGTTTTGGGCGTTGACCGGTTTGGTCAAAGTGCTGTTCGAATATAAGAGGTGAAATTAGGAAAGCCTAGTTCGGGTTGCATTAAAAATATGGAAAAATGTTCTAAAATCATCTTTTAATATAATTAAGTGAACTGTGAAATCAATTTTGGAAAATAAGTTTCGGAAGGGTGACATTTTGGCTAGTGACCAAAATGTAATTTTCGAAAGTTTGGTGACTATTTTATAAAGGGTTGAAACTTTGAATCTTTAAGGAGCTATTTACCCAAAGGGAGTTTCTCCAGATTTTTCTAAGATATTTTAAGCTATATTCTGATTTTAAATCATGTAGAAAAGAGGAGGGAAAGTCATTTTAGATATTTTTGCAACTAACTTCCTATTTTCTCAATTTTCTTTCTCTCATTTTCTCTCAACCCAAACACTTTCTCTCCAGAGAATTTGATCTGATTTTCTCACCTAAATCCCTCCTTTCAACTCTCTTTTGATTCCTAATCATAGCATCTACAAAACCTCACCATTTGCTACTTGATTCAACAAGGTTTTTGATTCCAAAAAGAGGAGAAACTCAAGTTTGGAGGTAAGAACGTCCTTCTCCTCTAAACTATCAGTTCTTTACTGAAATTCCTAAGTTTTCAATCCTTAATTGATGTTTATTTAAAGGTTTTTAAGTGGTGAAATGGATCTTGGCTTATAATGCAAGATTTGGTGATTTTTGATGATTTTCGTTAGATCTGATTAATCTGTGATTTGAGATGTGTTTTTGATGTTAAATGAACTCTAAATTGATAAGGAATTGAGCTTTGATTAATGCAATCCCGGATAGGTTGAGTTTCCTAAGTTTAGCTTGTGATTCAAGGTTATTTTTGAGGTGATCTTGTGGATCTGATGTTGCTGGAGGTATAAGGATGTTAATAGGTTGTTTTTAGATGTTATATGATGTTAAAGGATATGTGGTTTTGCTGGTTTATGGCTGGGCTTTGTTTAGAAGTGGTTTGGATGCATTTTCGGTTGTGTTTGGTGGCCGAAAATGGTGTGTGGATGAGAGCAGCGAGTTTAGGTGCTTTCATTGAAGCAATTAATGCATGATGATGCATTAATCCTCTGCTTTGATGTGTTGAAACAGGGGAGGCATCTTTGGATCCAAGAGTTGTTGATCCGGAAGCTTGATTTGGTGCTTTGGCTTGAAGCAAAGTGGAATCGGTGAGTGCATTTGTGAAATTGGGTTTTCGGCTTGAAACCAATGTCTTGGGAGCTTAGTTTAAGTCTAAACAACTTTGCTAAGCTCAAGTGTAAGTTTTCGGAATTACTCTCTAGTGGTGGCCATGATTTTTGTTGTGATGCAAAGTGGTTTATTGCATGTTTTAATTACTGTTTTGAAAGCATGATTTAGCATGGTTTTTGCTGATGTTGTAAGCCATATGTTGAAGGAAACTCTAGGTAAGAGTTCCTTGATTTTGTACATTGAATAAATGTGGTTTGATGCTTTTAAATGCATGATGAACATGGCTTGGTTTAATGCTTAAAAACAGTGGATTAAATGATGAAAATGATGTATATTGGCAAGTGATGTTTTAAAAAGGTTAAGGTCACTAAGGTGGTTAAAAGTCCTTGAGTGAGCCTTGTTACTTAAAAACATCAAGGTGGTTAAAAGTCCTTGGATGGTTCTTGTTGCGGACACTAAGGTGGTTAAAAGTCCTTAGGTGATCCTTTCCATGGTGTTTAAAAGTCCATGGGGCCATGGTGTTTAAAAGTCCATGGGGCCAAGGTGTTTAAAAGTCCTTGGGGCCAAGGTGTTTAAAAGTCCTTGGGGTGATTCAAGCTTTGGACACAAAGGTGGTTAAAAGTCCTTGTGTGGTCCTCTTTCATGGTGTTTAAAAGTCCATGGCCAAGGTGTTTAAAAGTCCTTGGGGCCAAGGTGTTTAAAAGTCCTTGGGAAGTTGATGAACTTGTTTTAATGAAATGGAATCTATCACTTGAGCCAATATGCCATGTTATGTTATGAAGCATGAGATGCTTGTTTTAAGTATGCTTTTGAGCATGTGCAAAGGTTGATTTAAAGCATGATTTGTAAATGTTTTTAAATGCATTATTGAATGGTTTTTAAGAGCATTCCTCACTAAGCTTTTGCTTACGCTCTCTTTCGTTTTCTTAATTCAATAATGCAGAACATTAGAGAACCTTGAGGGCAGCAAGGAGGGCAAGCCTTCAAGTGAAAGTAAAGCTCAATGTATGGAAGGTTTTGTTAGTACATTTTAGCTTTTAGTAATTTGGCAATGGGGGACCAATGTGTATGTTTTGGGAGGTGTTTGGAACTCCCTAAGTATGTTGAATGATGATAAGAATGCTGGTTTTTGTATTGGATCATTACATGCTTGTTTTGGAAGTTTGTGCTTGAATAGCTAGCTTGTGTAGGAAGCATGGCTATAGATTTGGGGCTTTTTGCATATGATGTTGTTTTAATGAATTGATGATGCTAGTAAGTCTTATATATGCTGAATTGCATGCTGGTAAAGTTTGGTAGCATTTGGAGCATGTTTGAATGATCAATTGCATGTTTAAGTGTGCATTTTGCTGCAATCTGTGCAGGGCGTTTCGGAACAGTGTGCACCGTTTCGGAACGGGTGCCTTGAATGAACCCAGGCGTCCGAAACGGTAGGCACCGTTTCGAAACGGTTTGGCCACTGCCAGCCCGTGTTCCGGTACGCGTTGCGGAACGGCCCGTGTTCCGAAACGGGGTCTGCCTGTTTCGGAACGGTCGACCGTTGGGGGCTGACATTGGCAGTTAAATGTTTTGAAATGTTTACGTTTTGGTCCTGAAACTTGTTTGTGCAATTGTATGAGTTCGGGAGGTCCTTTTGAGCTGAAATTTCACAGAGAAGCATGAAACCTGGCTAATTTCAGGTTGGTAAGATTAATTTGGGTTAAGTCCTTCTAATTATTAGAAATTACAATTTGGTCCCTAAAGTTGTAATTTGTTCAATTGGGTCCCTGTTTGATCTCTGATGTTTGTGATCTTTGTGTATGATGTTTGTGTGATCACAATTAGGACTAATGTGCATCTAGACAAGATTAAAAAGAAAAAAAGGGTCGTTAATCAAGGTTGACTTTCGGGTTGACTTTGGTTTTCCCCGTGTGACTTTCTTAATTCGGGTCGACCGTCTAGGCCGGGTTAAGGGGGTTACATTTGGTGGTATCAGAGCTGAGTTCTCGAGTATTTGGGAATGAATGTATGCATGATTGAAGTATGTTTGCCTTGTATGCTTGTTGTTTGAAAGCATGTTTAGTGGCTTGTGATTTGGATGCAATTGAGTTGTATGCTGTGATGTAGCATGTTGAGGGTACCCATTGCCAAACAAAAGCTAATGAAATGATGATGATTTTGAATGAAATTGAGCTTGAATACTTGAATTGCTTACCTTGCTGGGCCTGACTTGTTTTATTTGCATTGTGATTGCATGGTAAAAGTATGGCACCACGTAGAGAGTTACGAGGTAGTGTGCGAGCTACGGCTCCCAATGAGAATGAGAACGAGGAGAACACGGGTAGTGCGGTGTTACCCCCTCCTCCACCTGGTGGTGGGGCTGGAGGTGAGAGAGCTGAAGCTGCAGCTGGTGCTGGAGCTGCTGGACCAGAGGTTGGTCAGGGGCAAGCTATGCCTGATATGTCTATGTTGGTACAAGTTATTGCGGGTGCTTTACGAGCAGCAGTAGCTGGAGCTCAGGGAGCTGGGCATCAGGGAGATGCTGGAGTTAGACTACCTTTGGAGCGTCTGCGCAGTCTTGGTGGGACTGAGTTCAGGGGTATGTCGGCTGAGAGTTCTGAAGCTTGGCTTGAGAGTACCAAGCGTATCTTGGGTCAGATGAGCTGCACGGATGTGCAAAAGCTGGGATGTGTTGTGTCCTTGCTGCAGGACGATGCGTATACGTGGTGGACGACCACCATTGCTAGAATGGCTGAAGCTGATGTTACTTGGACATTCTTTCAGAATGTGTTCAAGAGGAGATATCTTGGAGTGAGATATCTTGATGAGAAAAAGCGTGAATTCATGTCTCTTACCCAAGGGGGCATGAGTGTGGCTGAGTATGAGGTGCAGTTTGTGCGACTCAGTCAGTATGCACCGGAGCTGATACCTGATGAGCGAGCAAGGTGCGAGAGGTTCCGTTATGGTCTTGTGACGGACGTGAAAATGTATGTGTTGGCCAGTGAATATGATGATTTTGATGTGTTGGTGGGCCGAGCCAAGGACATAGAGATGAACTTGGGTTTATCTGCGAAAGGTGCTGGAGCGAGTTCTGGTAAGAGAGCTGCTGAGTTTAGTTCCGGAGGTGGACGGAACAAGAGGGGACGTGATCAGAAGTATCAGTCCTCAGCCAAGAGAGGTGGCGGTGCACCTGCTAGAGGAGGCAATGCTAGAGCTGATCCGAGTGCTTGTTGGATCTGTGGTTCACGTGGTCACATGAAGCGTGACTGTCCTCGTGCTGTGAGGGAGGTGCAAGCTCCTGTTGCGGCAGCTGGTAATGGATGCTGGAATTGTGGTTCTGTAGACCATTTGAGGCGAGATTGTCCGAGGTTAGCTGGTTGCCAAGAGCGTGCTCCTGTTGTTGCTGCACCACTGAGAGGTCGTGGGCGCGGCCGTGGTAATTTCCAGAGGAGAGAGGAAGGTGGTCGTGGAGTAGCCCATGTTGTGGCTATTCAGCCTGAAGGTGGAGGCCAAGCTAGGGTGTATGCTCAGCGTGAGGGAAGGAATGATGCGGATGTGATTGCATGTACCTTTACTTTGCAATCCTTGTCATTGATTTCTTTGATTGATTCTGGATCTACGCATTCATACATATTGCGTGAGCATGCTGAATTGCTTGGTTTGCCTGTTGAGTTTTTGGATGTTGGTGTTCGTGTCACTAGTTCTTTTGGTGAAACTGTTGTGACTCAAAAGCTTTATAGAAGGTGTCCCTTGGTTGTTCAAGAACATGTTTTCCATGTTGATCTTATGGAGTTGCCCTTTTATGGTTTTGATGTGATCCTTGGTATGGATTGGCTTGCTGAGCATCGTGCTGTGGTAGATTGTGAAAATAAGCGAGTTTCGCTTAAGCTTGCGGATGATTATGAAGTTGTTGTGGTTGGTGAGAATGTGAAGTTTCTTGCCAATGTGGTGTCTACCTTGGAGGCGAGTAGGATGCTGAGGCAGGGTTGCGAAGCTTATCTAGCTTTTGTGATGAATCCTAGCTCTAAGGAGTTGAGGGTGCAAGATATCAGGGTTGTGAAGGAGTTTCCTGGTGTTTTTCCTGAGGAGTTGCCTGGTTTACCTCCTAATCGCGAGGTGGAGTTTGGAATTGAGCTGTATGAAAATACAACTCCTGTGTCCATTACTCCCTATAGAATGGCACCTAAGGAGCTGAAGGAGCTGAAGACGCAGTTGCAAGAGTTGCTAGATCGTGGTTTCATCCGGCCGAGTGTGTCACCTTGGGGAGCACCGGTTTTGTTTGTGAAGAAGAAAGATGGCACTATGAGAATGTGCATTGATTACCGTCAGCTGAACAAGTTGACTATCAAGAATCGGTATCCTTTGTCGAGGATTGATGATCTCTTTGATCAATTTCGGGGAGCTGCTGTGTTCTCTAAGATTGACTTGAGGTCAGGGTATTATCAGTTGAAGGTGAAGGATGTGGATGTGCCTAAGACAACTTTCAGGACAAGGTATGGGTATTATGAGTTCCTTGTGATGCCGTTTGGTTTGACAAATGCTCCTGCTGCTTTCATGGACATGATGAATCGTGTGTTTCATGAATACCTGGACAAGTTCGTTGTGGTGTTCATTGATGATATCCTCGTGTACTCGAGTACTGAGGAGGAGCACGAAGAGCATTTGAGGGTTGTTTTGCAAGCCTTGTTGGAGAATCAGCTTTATGCTAAGCTGAGCAAGTGTGAGTTCTGGCTTAAGGAGGTGGTGTTTCTTGGGCATGTGGTCTCAGCTGAGGGGATTCGTGTTGATCCTCAGAAGATTGAGGCGGTGATGAACTAGAAGGTTCCTAAGTCTGTTCATGAGGTTCGTAGTTTCCTTGGTTTGGCGGGATACTACCGAAGGTTTGTGGATGGTTTTTCCAAGATTGCTGCTCCTTTGACGAAGCTGTTGCAGAAGAATGTTAAGTATGAGTGGACGAAAGCGAGACAGCAGGCTTTTGAGAAGGTGAAGGCGGCTTTGACGCAAGCTCCTATCTTGGTTCAGCCTGAATCAGGGAAAGAGTTTGTGGTCTATAGTGATGCATCCTATGTTGGTTTGGGATGTGTGCTGATGCAAGAGGGTAAGGTTGTGGCTTATGCATCGCGGCAGTTGAAAGTGCATGAGCGCAATTATCCTACGCATGACATTGAGCTGGCTGCAGTGGTTTTTGCTCTGAAGATCTGGAGACATTATCTGTATGGTGAGAAGTGTACTGTGTACACAGATCACAAGAGTTTGAGGTATCTGATGTCTCAGAAGGAGTTGAATCTTAGGCAGCGGCGTTGGTTGGAGTTGCTCAAGGATTATGATCTGACGATTGAGTATCATCCTGGAAAAGCTAATGTTGTTGCGGATGCCTTGAGTAGGAAGGTAGCTGTTGAGCTGAGGGCTATGTTTGCTAGCTTGAGCATATCGCGAGATGGTGGTCTTGTTGCTGAGTTGCAAGTGAAGCCATCGTTGGTTCAGTTGATCAAGGAAAAGCAGTTGTTGGATGATTCCTTGGTGTCTCATGTTCAGGATATCGCGGAGGGTAGACCTTCGGATTTCTGCTTTAATGATGATGGTGTGTTGTGTTTTGGTAGTCGGATAGTAGTGCCTGCTGATGCTGAGTTGAGGCGTGCTATTCTGACTGAAGGTCATAGTAGTCCTTTTGCTATGCACCCTGGTAGTACTAAGATGTATCGTGATCTGCGTGATGAGTACTATTGGGTGGGTTTGAAGAAGGATGTTGCAGAGTTTGTGAGCAAGTGTATGGTGTGTCAGCGAGTTAAGGCTGAACATCAGTTTCCTTCTGGGTTGTTGCAACCGTTGAAAATCCCTGAATGGAAGTGGGAGAGGGTTACCATGGATTTTGTATCTGGTTTACCTTTGTCTCCTTTGAAGAAGAATTCTGTTTGGGTGATTGTGGATCGCCTGACGAAGTGTGCGCATTTCTTGCCTGTGCATACTACGTTTTCTTTGGATAGGCTGGCAGAGCTGTACATTGCTGAGATTGTGAGGCTGCATGGTGTGCCTAAGTCGATTGTGTCGGATAGGGATCCGAGGTTCACATCGCGTTTCTGGCAGTGTTTGCATCAAGCTCTGGGTACAAGGTTGCATTTCAGTACATCCTATCATCCTCAGTCGGATGGTCAGTCTGAGCGGGTTATTCAGATTTTGGAGGATATGTTGAGGTGTTGCGTGATTGAGTTCCAAGGTTCTTGGGAGAAGCATCTGCCTTTGGTTGAGTTCTCTTATAACAATAGTTATCAGGCGAGTATACAGATGGCACCTTATGAGGCTTTGTACGGGAGGAAGTGTAGGACTCCTCTTTGTTGGGCTGAAACTGGTCAAAAGTTGGTTTCGATGCCGGCTTTGTTGAAAGGGACCACCGAGAAGGTGAAGCTCATTTGTGAGCGGTTGAAGGCTGCCTCTGATCGGCAAAAGTCTTACGCGGATTTGAAGCGTAAGGAGATAGAGTATGCGGTGGGTGACCGTGTGTTTTTGAAGGTTTCTCCTTGGAAGAAGGTGATGAGGTTTGGCCGAAAGGGGAAGTTGAGCCCTAGGTACATTGGACCATATGAGGTGGTTGAGCGTGTGGGTCCTGTTGCGTATCGGCTGAGGTTACCTCAAGAGTTGGAAAAGATTCATGATGTGTTCCATGTTTCTATGCTCCGGAAGTATAGATCTGATCCTTCGCATGTGATGCCTGTGGAGGAAGTGGTTTTGAATCCGGATTTGACCTATGATGAGGAACCGGTGAAGGTTCTGGATTCGGATTGCAAGGTTCTTCGTGGCAAGAGCATTGAGTTGGTGAAGGTGCTGTGGAAGCATCAAGGTGTTGAGGAAGCCACATGGGAGCGGAAGGAAGACATGCTGAAGCAGTTTCCTTATCTCTTTCCTTCAGGTAAATTTCGGGGACGAAATTTCTTAAGGGGGGGAGAGTTGTAACGCCCCGGTTTTGGGCTTAGGAGTTTTGGGCGTTGACCGGTTTGGTCAAAGTGCTGTTCGAATCTAAGAGGTGAAATTAGGAAAGCCTAGTTCGGGTTGCATTAAAAATATGGAAAAATGTTCTAAAATCATCTTTTAATATAATTAAGTGAACTGTGAAATCAATTCTTGAAAATGAGTTTCGGAAGGGTGACATTTTGGCTAGTGACCAAAATGTAATTTTCGAAAGTTTGGTGACTGTTTTATAATGGGTTGAAACTTTGAATCTTTAAGGAGCTATTTACCCAAAGGGAGTTTCTCCAGATTTTTCTAAGATATTTTAAGCTATATTCTGATTTTAAATCATATAGAAAAGAGGAGGGAAAGTCATTTTAGATATTTTTGCAACTAACTTCCTATTTTCTCAATTTTCTTTCTCTCATTTTCTCTCAACCCAAACACTTTCTCTCCAGAGAATTTGATCTGATTTTCTCACCTAAATCCCTCCTTTCAACTCTCTTTTGATTCCTAATCATAGCATCTACAAAACCTCACCATTTGCTACTTGATTCAACAAGGTTTTTGATTCCAAAAAGAGGAGAAACTCAAGTTTGGAGGTAAGAACGTCCTTCTCCTCTAAACTATCAGTTCTTTACTGAAATTCCTAAGTTTTCAATCCTTAATTGATGTTTTATTAAAGGTTTTTAAGTGGTGAAATGGATCTTGGCTTATAATGCAAGATTTGGTAATTTTTGATGATTTTCGTTAGATCTGATTAATCTGTGATTTGAGATGTGTTTTTGATGTTAAATGAACTCTAAATTGATAAGGAATTGAGCTTTGATTAATGCAATCCCGGATAGGTTGAGTTTCCTAAGTTTAGCTTGTGATTCAAGGTTGTTTTTGAGGTGATCTTGTGGATCTGATGTTGCTGGAGGTATAAGGATGTTAATAGGTTATTTTTAGATCTTATATGATGTTAAAGGATATGTGGTTTTGCTGGTTTATGGCTGGGCTTTGTTTAGAAGTGGTTTGGATGCATTTTCGGTTGTGTTTGGTGGCCGAAAATGGTGTGTGGATGAGAGCAGCGAGTTTAGGTGCTTTCATTGAAGCAATTAATGCATGATGATGCATTAATCCTCTGCTTTGATGTGTTGAAACAGGGGAGGCATCTTTGGATCCAAGAGTTGTTGATCCGGAAGCTTGATTTGGTGCTTTGGCTTGAAGCAAAGTGGAATCGGTGAGTGCATTTGTGAAATTGGGTTTTCGGCTTGAAACCAATGTCTTGGGAGCTTAGTTTAAGTCTAAACAACTTTGCTAAGCTCAAGTGTAAGTTTTCGGAATTACTCTCTAGTGGTGGCCATGATTTTTGTTGTGATGCAAAGTGGTTTATTGCATGTTTTAATTACTGTTTTGAAAGCATGATTTAGCATGGTTTTTGCTGATGTTGTAAGCCATATGTTGAAGGAAACTCTAGGTAAGAGTTCCTTGATTTTGTACATTGAATAAATGTGGTTTGATGCTTTTAAATGCATGATGAACATGACTTGGTTTAATGCTTAAAAACAGTGGATTAAATGATGAAAATGATGTATATTGGCAAGTGATGTTTTAAAAAGGTTAAGGTCACTAAGGTGGTTGATAAGTATTTATTTTGGTTATGTTTTTAGTCCTTATTTTGATCGAATATATGTTTGAAGGACTTAATTGGGCTGTTTTTGTGTTGTTCTCGTGCAGGTTACGTAATGCCGGAAATGAGTTGAAGTGCTGCAGAAAATACTGAATTCGTGGGTAGATTCATGGGCATGAACCAGGGCATGAATGCTAACTGGGCGCCACGTCAACACCTTCTAGAAGATGACGTCAGCAAGCTTGATAACCTATCAGTCCACTTATCAAGATAGCCTATCATCCGAATTTTATCTTTTAAATTTAAAACTTTGATATTTATCTTATGTAATTTTATTTGAATTTATTTTAGGATTTATCGTCTTAGGTTTTTAGGGTTTTTCAACTACTATAAATACCCCTCTTTGGGGTAAGTATGATCATCATTCAATTAGCAATAAAACATCACTTCTTCTTCTCTTGGAAATTCTTCTCTTTTTTTAGTTTTTCTTAAAGTTCTTTTCTTTTAATTATTTCTTAAATGTCGAGCATGATTAATTTAATAATCATGCTCGGCTAGATCTTTTTAAGCCGAAGGCTTTTGCAATGACGCGTTCTCAAGGCGAGGTTTGAAACTATGCTTCAAACGTTTTGAAAACTTCTCCCAATTTCTTCAAACTTTATTTTCTAAATCAAAATGATTTTTAAAACCCAAAGATTGACTTTGGAGAAAAACAATTGTTTTGATCTATCAAGTGGGAGGGAGGATCGGTTATTGAAACAAATCCGACTTCCAAGGAACACACTAGTAAATTGATTACTAAGGGAAATTGAGATCGAACTGTTTTTATAGAAATGACTTTTCGAGTTGGTTACGAGCTTAAGTAATTTGTTTTCTCAAACATTGAGTTGGTTTAGACAAATTATCAAAACTGAAACCAAAGATTGATTTTGGAAATTCAGTTTACAAACAAAAACTCAAGGATTGACCTTGAAGTAATTTTGCCAACAAGTTTTTCAAAATAAAAATCTTTACCAAGGAACCGAGTAGAACGAGTCCACGCAAAAGCCCGAGGCTGAATATCTCTATATTACTTTCAAATAATTTTAACCTTTCTTTTACTCTCATAAATTACATTTCATTGCAAACAAACCCCCCCTAAATCACATTATCATAGCTCCAACAACAACTCTTGGTCCAGAAACTACAAAAGCGCGACAAAGAAAGTTCTAAGTCCCTGTGGGTTCGACTCCTACTTCCCTATCTATACTCAATTTAATTTCTTTATTTATTTTATTTATTTGGAAGAAGGAAATTATTCTTGACACGTTACGACGCGTGTCAAAATTGGCGCCGTTGCCGGGGACTTCGGCAACTTTTACTGTTTGTTTTTTTATTGTTTATGACCAGGAGAAATCCGGAAGAACAGGTTAAATACATCCCCAAAAAAAAATCAAAGCCAAATGGGAAACAACGAACAGACGATCCAGCAGCTGATCAGGGCAACAGAGGACAATCAGCCCTTGTGCATAACCTTTCCGAATGGTGAAACGCCGTTCCAACTAAAAACGGGCTTGATTCATCTACTACCAACCTTCCACGGTTTGCCTAACGAAAACCCACACAAACATTTGAAGGAATTTCACATGGTTTGTCTAAGCACAAAGCCACAAGGAGTATCCGATGACCAAATCAAACTTAGAGCTTTTCCATTTTCTTTAGCAGATATAGGAAAAGATTGGTTATTTGATTTACCCCCTAATTCTGTTACAACTTGGACTGACATGGCTAAACTTTTTCTTGATAGGTTCTTCCCTGCAGCTAAAGCAAGCGAGATTAGGCGCAACATCCTGAGCATTCAACAAAAAGAAGCTGAATCTTTATATGAATACTGGGAGAGGTTTAAAAAGTTGTGTTCAAATTGTCCACAACATGGATTGTCAGAACAAACCCTCCTTCAGTATTTTTATGAAGGATTGACGCCAATGGATATGAAAGTAGTGGATGCGGCAAGTGGCGGAGCTCTAGTCAATATGACCCCAACAGCGGCTAAAACCCTGATATCAACCATGGCTGCCAACTCACAACGGTTTAATCAATCTAGCGAACCATCTCGAAGTGTTCACGAGGTAAGCACAGTTTCTTTAGAAAATAAGGTTGATAAATTATCTGAAATAGTGCAAACTCTTCTTCCAGGAAAAAAGGGGACAGCTAGACTTTGTGGGATCTGTACTAGCCCAGAACATCCGACAGACTGTTGTCCGATGATTCAGGAAGATGATGTCGCCCAAGCCAATGCCATGGGAAATGCATACAATCCAAGGTGGAGAAACCAATCAAACTTTGGATATGCAAATAACCAAAGACAAAATCAACCCTACCCACAACAAAAGACATCTCTAGAAACCTTAGTTGAGCGTTTAGCGATGTCCCAAGAGAAATTCCAAATTCGTACCGAGGCCCACCTACAAGAGATAGACAAACAAATAAGCCAACTAGCAAGCCGTCTTGATTCCAAAGGTAAACAACCCGAGACAAACCCTAGGGAAAATATAAGCGCCATCACACTCCGTAGTGGGACAGTTGTAGCTCCAAAAGAACCATAAAAAAACAACAATCCCACTCCTGCCATGGAAAAAGGTAACGAAGAACAAAATAACCCTATACCATCATCTCCTCCTTCTTCTCCACCTCTTAAAGTCGCACATCCTTTCCCATCACGATTAGTAAAACGTGACAAAAAGGGTGAAGAGAGAGAAATTATTGAAGTATTTAAAAAGGTCCAAGTGAACATTCCCCTCTTGGAAGTCATTCGCCAAGTGCCAAGGTACGCTCGTTTCCTTAAAGAGCTTTGTACAACCAAGCGAAAACTCACCGGGCACGAAAAGGTAAATTTGGGAGAGCACGTTTCTGTAGTTTTTCAACGTAAGTTACCACCCAAAATGAAAGACCAAGGTATGTTTGCTATACCCTGCCAAATTGGTAACATATCTATTAAACGTGCTATGTGTGATCTTGGGGCTTCAATAAATGTTATGCCGCTTTCTGTTTATAAAATGATAACTAACGATCCTTTAAAGGAAACCAGGATTACAATACAGTTGGCGGATCGATCAGTCATCTATCCAGAAGGAGTGTTGGAAAATGTTTTGGTAAAGGTAGATGTCTTATTTTTCCCTGCGGACTTCTATGTGATCGATATGGCTCACGATAGAACAAACACTTGCTCCGAAGTGTTGTTGGGACGTCCATTCCTTAGCACAGCAAACACGAAAATAGAAGTAAGAAGCGGCCTTTTGTCCATGGAATTCGACGGTGAGGTAGTAGAATTCGATGTTTATAAGGCAATGAGGTATCCTGATCAGGTTGAATCTGTTAACTCAATTGATATTGTTGATCCATATATAGAAGAGTATGCAGATACTAATGTTTTTAATAACTTTGATATGAACTATGAGCTTTGCGACGATGAAGCAGAAAATGAGGACAAATCTGTTTCCTTTATTAAATCTGATTTAGCTTTAACTCCATCAAAGACTAAACCTTTGCCATCTATTTTGCAGGCTCCAAAGTTGGAATTAAAAGAACTCCCATCCCACCTTAAGTACGCCTTCCTAGGAGATAATGATACCTTACCGGTTATCATTTCGAACGAATTAACCGGAGAGGAAGAAGTCGATCTTGTCACAGTCTTGCGAAAATACAAGGAAGCAATCGGGTGGACGGTAGCGGACATAAAAGGACTTAGCCCCTCAACTTGTATGCACAAAATCAAAGTTGAGGAAGGGGCAAAGCCGTCACGACAAGGTCAGCGACGCTTGAATGATCCCATGATGAAGGTAGTACAAGACGAAATTCAAAAACTCTTAGACGCTGATATCATATATCCAATCTCGGATAGCGAATGGGTAAGTCCTATTCATGTTGTTCCTAAAAAGACCGGCGTCACGGTAGTCAGAAATGACAAAGGTGAGTTAGTTCCAACTCGAGTTCAGAATGGATGGTGAGTTTGTATAGATTACAGGAAGTTGAATTCTCTAACCCGAAAAGACCATTTTCCCTTACCATATATAGATCAAATGATAGAAAGATTAGCTGGTAAATCTCACTATTGTTGTCTCGATGGCTTTTCAGGTTTCTTTCAAATTCCCGTAGCCCCTGAAGACCAAGAGAAGACCACGTTTACGTGCCCATTCGGAACCTTCGCCTATCGACGAATGCCGTTTGGACTATGTAACGCTCCGGCTACGTTCCAGCGATGTATGGTAAGTATATTTTCGGATTATGTTGAGAAAGGGATCGAGGTATTTATGGACGACTTCACTGTGTATGGTAATTCGTTTGGTGAGTGTTTATTGAATTTAACTAATGTCTTAAAACGATGCATTGAATTTAACCTTGTGCTTAATTATGAGAAATGTCACTTTATGGTTAATAAAGGCTTAGTATTAGGGCATATAATTTATTCTAAAGGGATTTCTGTTGATAAAGCTAAAACGGATATTATACGCTCACTCCCATACCCCACTACTGTGAGGGATATTCGCTCTTTCCTTGGACATGCAGATTTCTACAGGCGATTTATAAAAGACTTCTCAAAGTTAGCACAACCACTATGTCGGTTATTGCAGAAAGATGTAGAGTTCGACTTTACATCCGAATGTAGGAAATCTTTTGATACAATTAAGGAGAAACTTGTATCCGCGCCAATAGTGCAACCGCCCGATTGGAACTTGCCATTCGAAATTATGTGTGACGCCTCAGATTTTAGTGTTGGAGCGGTACTAGGACAAAGGAAAGGACGAGAGCCTCATGTCATCGCCTATGCATCGAGAACGCTTGATTCAGCGCAACGAAATTATTCAACTACAGAAAAAGAACTGTTTGCTGTAGTTTTTGCTTTAGATAAATTTCGCTCTTATTTACTTGGAACTAAAATTATTGTTTTTTCTGACCATGCAGCCTTGCGATATTTGATGAGCAAGAAGGAAGCAAAACCAAGGTTGATCCGATGGATTTTACTCCTCCAGGAATTTGATCTCGAGATAAAGGATAAGAAGGGGAGTAAAAATCTTGTGGCCGATCACCTCAGCCGAATCCCACTAACTAATTCGGATTCGCCTGTCAATGACGAATTCCCTGAAGAAAATTTAATGATGGCCCAAGCTTCAACACCTTGGTTTGCGGACATCGTGAACTATTTGGCTACAGGAGAATTACCTCATGACTTGCCACGGTCAGAAATTACCCGAATCAAGAGGGAATCCAGGTTCTATATTTGGGATGATCCCTACCTTTGGAGACATTGTTCCGATCAGGTAATACGACAATGTGTAACCGAAGACGAGGTAAAATCTATCCTTAATTTCTGTCATTCATATGTATGTGGTGGGCATTATGGACCTAAAAGGACAACTCATAAAATTCTTGAATGCGGATTCTATTGGCCTAATATTTTTCGAGACACATATTTATTTTGCAAATCATGTGATAAATGTCAAAGAGTTGGTAACTTAAGTCGACGTAATGAAATGCCTCTAAATCCTATTCACGTTTGCGAAATATTTGATGTGTGGGGGATAGATTATATGGGGCCATTTGTATCATCATTCGGTAATTTTTATATTATTTTAGCTGTTGATTATGTTTCGCGATGGGTTGAGGCGAAAGCCACAAAAAATAATGATGCTAAAACCACTGTCAAATTTCTGAAAGATTGTATTTTTTCCAGGTTTGGCACACCAAGAGCATTGATATGCGACAGAGGGAAACATTTTATCAATCGAGTCATCGACGCGCTAATGAAAAAAATTGGCGTCACCCAACGCATCGCGACGTCGTACCATCCACAAACAAATGGTCAGGCGGAAGTGTCAAATTATGAAATCAAGACCATTCTTGAAAAGATCGTGAAACCTGATCGGAAGGATTGGAGCGTTAAGCTGAATGACGCATTATGGGCCTATCGGACAGCATATAAGGGTCCCATCGGGATGTCCCCTTATCGCCTTGTTTTTGGTAAGCCGTGCCATTTACCGGTCGAATTGGAGCATCGCGCGCTTTGGGCAGTCCAAAAATGCAACATGGAAATGGATCTAATTGGCGAAACGCGTAAACTCGATATCCAGGAGTTGGAAGAAATTCGGAAAAATGCCTACGATAGTTCAAAAATTTTTAAGGAAAAAAATAAAGATTTTCATGATCGTAATATTGCATTTAAATCATTTTATATTGGTCAAAATGTTTTATTATTTAACTCTAAATTAAAACTTTTTGCAGGAAAATTACGATCAAAGTGGCTTGGACCATACACAGTGACTAATATTTTTCCACATGGTGCAGTGGAAATTAAAAGTAATTCCGGAGAGCCATTTAAAGTTAACGGTCAACGGCTTAAACCGTACTATGACAATGCTCCGGTTGGTCTAGTCGAGGAAATTCGTTTATTCGAACCTGTTACTTGAATAAGGTCGTCAAGCTAGCGACGATAAACAAGCGCTGAATGGGAGGCAACCCATTTCTTTTCTTCTTTTTACTTTAATTATTTTTATTATTTTTTTCTCTTTTCTTTATTTCATTCTATTTTAAACTGCCATAGGTTAATGTCATTTGAATTTTATTTAAAATAAACAAAAAAAGAAAAAATAAAAAAAAGAAAAAAAAGAGATAACCGAAATTATCTCTCATTTTAGATTTTTAATTTTGATTTTTTTTCTTCAAATTTATCTTTCAAATTTATTTTGAATTTATTTTCTTATCTACTTTTGAATTTTTTTTTCTTCTTATTTTATCTTTTTGAATTTTTTTATCTCATTTTAATTATTTTTTTTTTATTTTTTTTGAATTTTATTTTATCTTATCTCTTCTTTATTTTATTTGCAGATAATTTAGATCAAATAAAAGGATGAGAAGCTATCTTTTTCAACAAGATTTCCCACCATTCTTGCTTCATCTTCAACCTTCATCACTCGATCGTCCACCGTTACCACCACCATGGTCCGAACTCGAGAGCAAGCTCGCCTCCGTCCCTACACCAGACTCAGAGCCCATTTTCGAGACATGCTCTTCTGCGATCGGGGAGTATTTTCAGCCTCTCTCTTTTATTTTATTTTATTTTATGTTCATTTTGGGACAAAATGCATCAAGTGTGGGGGAGGGAGATATACTTATCAATCTTTATCTTGCTTATCCGTCTTGATTGTTCGCTTGAAATCTTGGTTTTATTAATTTAAGTTCTTTGTTTAAATCATTTATTTCGCCTTGTCTCATTGTTTTCACATGTTCTGCATCTATCTTGTTAGAAAATTCTAGGTTGCATGGTAAATTTTTGGCATGATTAATTTTTAATTTTATTATGACATTTTATTTCTCTATTAATCCACATGATGCTTACCTAAGTACACGAGACATATTTGTGACTTTTTGAGCCTAATGAGCATGCATGGTATTTGCTCTTTGTTTCTTTGAGTGTGCCTAGCTAAATTAGTTGCATTCTAGAACTTGTTTTAAAATTCTTTTTGAGATTACATTGATTGATTATGATGCTTTAATATGATAGAGGCACTAGGTTTAAACAACTTCTCTTCCCAAATAAATCACCTACCCTTTAATTAATTTCCCCTAGTGAAACAATCTTTGAGCCTTAGCCTTTTTCTTGAAAATTACCACATTTTAAGCCTAATCCAATTTCCTTCTCAAATCCATCACTTTTGTTCCCTTTTTCAAGACAAAAAAATCGTCTTCAAAAAAAAAAACAGATTCGAATAAGTGCAGTGCAGCAGTGTATTACACTGTGTAGAAAAAAAACTGTGCAGATTTGATTCGAATATACAGTGCAGGAAATTGTTCGAGTCTGCAGAAAAATAAAACCAGAAATAAACAGTGCAGTTCGAAAAGAAAAAAAAGGGTACACTGTCGAGCAGATTGGTTCGAATAAAAAAAACAGTTTCGAATATATTTTTTGAGATGATTTTTTTTGTCTTGAGTTAGCCCTTATTTTCAGCTTTTATCCTACCCTTACCTTAGCCCCATTACAACCCTTATTTAAGACCTCTTGATTGTTGCATCATATTCATGTTAGTAGTGGAGATTAGATTTAAACACAAGCTTATGGTTATGCTCTAATTAGCTTTGGCTCGAGTGATTTTTCTCTACCCTTAAACACTTTGAGTGACATGAGCGATTCCTTGTGAGGGTACTTGGTTTGCATCATTAATGATTAGTAGAGTTTTAGAATGTCGTCTTAACTTTAAATTATTAGTCTTGCCATTTATCTATTTTTACTCCTTAGTTTTCTCTCATATTTAGATGCTTAATCATATTGAGAACTTTTGAGACTTCGTGAAATTAAAGATGAAAACTTGAACTTAAGATTATTTAATTTTGAGATACTTGAGGACAAGCATCGGATAAGTGAGGGGGAATTTGATAAGTATTTATTTTGGTTATGTTTTTAGTCCTTATTTTGATCGAATATATGTTTGAAGGACTTAATTGGGCTGTTTTTGTGTTGTTCTCGTGCAGGTTACGTAATGCCGGAAATGAGTTGAAGTGCTGCAGAAAATACTGAATTCGTGGGCAGATTCATGGGCATGAACCAGGGCATGAATGCTGACTGGGCGCCACGTCAACACCTTCTAGAAGATGACGTCAGCAAGCTTGATAACCTATCAGTCCACTTATCAAGATAGCCTATCATCCGAATTTTATCTTTTAAATTTAAAACTTTGATATTTATCTTATGTAATCTTATTTGAATTTATTTTAGGATTTATCGTCTTAGGTTTTTAGGGTTTTTCAACTACTATAAATACCCCTCTTTGGGGTAAGTATGATCATCATTCAATTAGCAATAAAACATCACTTCTTCTTCTATTGGAAATTCTTCTCTTTTTTTAGTTTTTCTTAAAGTTCTTTTCTTTTAATTATTTCTTAAATGTCGAGCATGATTAATTTAATAATCATGCTTGGCTAGATCTTTTTAAGCCGAAGGCTTTTGCAATGACGCGTTCTCAAGGCGAGGTTTGAAACTATGCTTCAAACGTTTTGAAAACTTCTCCCAATTTCTTCAAACTTTATTTTCTAAATCAAAATGATTTTTAAAACCCAAAGATTGACTTTGGAGAAAGACAATTGTTTTGATCTATCAAGTGGGAGGGAGGATCGGTTATTGAAACAAATCCGACTTCCAAGGAACACACTAGTAAATTGATTACTAAGGGAAATTGAGATCGAACTGTTTTTATAGAAATGACTTTTCGAGTTGGTTACGAGCTTAAGTAATTTGTTTTCTCAAACATTGAGTTGGTTTAGACAAATTATCAAAACTGAAACCAAAGATTGATTTTGGAAATTCAGTTTACAAACAAAAACTCAAGGATTGACCTTGAAGTAATTTTGCCAACAAGTTTTTCGAAATAAAAATCTTTACCAAGGAACCGAGTAGAACGAGTCCACGCAAAAGCCCGAGGCTGAATATCTCTATATTACTTTCAAATAATTTTAACCTTTCTTTTACTCTCATAAATTACATTTCATTGCAAACAAACCCCCCCTAAATCACATTATCATAGCTCCAACAACAACTCTTGGTCCAGAAACTACAAAAGCGCGACAAAGAAAGTTCTAAGTCCCTGTGGGTTCGACTCCTACTTCCCTATCTATACTCAATTTAATTTCTTTATTTATTTTATTTATTTGGAAGAAGGAAATTATTCTTGACACGTTACGACGCGTGTCAGTGGTTAAAAGTCCTTGAGTGAGCCTTGTTACTTAAGAACATCAAGGTGGTTAAAAGTCCTTGGATGGTTCTTGTTGCGGACACTAAGGTGGTTAAAAGTCCTTAGGTGATCCTTTCCATGGTGTTTAAAAGTCCATGGGGCCATGGTGTTTAAAAGTCCATGGGGCCAAGGTGTTTAAAAGTCCTTGGGGCCAAGGTGTTTAAAAGTCCTTGGGGTGATTCAAGCTTTGGACACAAAGGTGGTTAAAAGTCCTTGTGTGGTCCTCTTTCATGGTGTTTAAAAGTCCATGGCCAAGGTGTTTAAAAGTCCTTGGGGCCAAGGTGTTTAAAAGTCCTTGGGAAGTTGATGAACTTGTTTTAATGAAATGGAATCTATCACTTGAGCCAATATGCCATGTTATGTTATGAAGCATGAGATGCTTGTTTTAAGTATGCTTTTGAGCATGTGCAAAGGTTGATTTAAAGCATGATTTGTAAATGTTTTTAAATGCATTATTGAATGGTTTTTAAGAGCATTCCTCACTAAGCTTTTGCTTACGCTCTCTTTCGTTTTCTTAATTCAATAATGCAGAACATTAGAGAACCTTGAGGGCAGCAAGGAGGGCAAGCATTCAAGTGAAAGTAAAGCTCAATGTATGGAAGGTTTTGTTAGTACATTTTAGCTTTTGGTAATTTGGCAATGGGGGACCAATGTGTATGTTTTGGGAGGTGTTTGGAACTCCCTAAGTCTGTTGAATGATGATAAAAATGCTGGTTTTTGTATTGGATCATTACATGCTTGTTTTGGAAGTTTGTGCTTGAATAGCTAGCTTGTGTAGGAAGCATGCCTATAGATTTGGGGCTTTTTGCATATGATGTTGTTTTAATGAATTGATGATGCTAGTAAGTCTTATATATGCTGAATTGCATGCTGGTAAAGTTTGGTAGCATTTGGAGCATGTTTGAATGATCAATTGCATGTTTAAGTGTGCATTTTGCTGCAAATATTGCAGGGCGTTTCGGAACAGTGTGCACCGTTTCGGAACGGGTGCCTTGAATGAACCCAGGCGTCCGAAACGGTAGGCACCGTTTCGAAACGGTTTGGCCACTGCCAGCCCGTGTTCCGGTACGCGTTGCGGAACGGCCCGTGTTCCGAAACGGGGTCTGCCTGTTCCGGAACGGTCGACCGTTGGGGGCTGACATTGGCAGTTAAATGTTTTGAAATGTTTACGTTTTGGTCCTGAAACTTGTTTGTGCAATTGTATGAGTTCGGGAAGTCCTTTTGAGCTGAAATTTCACAGAGAAGCATGAAACCTGGCTAATTTCAAGTTGGTAAGATTAATTTGGGTTAAGTCCTTCTAATTATCAGAAATTACAATTTGGTCCCTAAAGTTGTAATTTGTTCAATTGGGTCCCTGTTTGATCTCTGATGTTTGTGATCTTTGTGTATGATGTTTGTGTGATCACAATTAGGACTAATGTGCATCTAGACAAGATTAAAAAGAAAAAAAAAGGGTCGTTAATCAAGGTTGACTTTCGGGTTGACTTTGGTTTTCCCTGTGTGACTTTCTTAATTTGGGTCGACCGTCTAGGCCGGGTTAAGGGGGTTACACAACCCTTAGCTTAGCAAGCTAAGAAAACCCTTTTCAAAGCATAATTTGCAAAATCATCCATTTAACCATTCTATGCATAAACACCTTATGCAAAGTTAAATTCAAAACTTTGGAAAAACATTCCCATTTCACACACATACCCTTCTTATACTTGAAAATCATTCCAAGCAAGAAACCCTTTAAAAACATTACACAAACAATCCAACACATGCATTAAACAAAGGCAACATATGAACCACAACATCATCTTCACATGCCTTTTAAAACAAGTCTTATCTAGACTCCAATGCATTTAAAAGATTACATGCACACATGCATCATTACCAAATGATAATCAACACTTGTTCAACTTAACAAGTAAACATGCATTCACAAGCATTAAACACTTTTCATGCAACCATGCATCTTTTCAAGCATCTCATGCTTCTTTATAAGCAAGAACATTATATTGGCCTCCAAGTGATCAACCACTTTCACTTTTCAACTCAACATCCAATCGGATACGCGGATCACAAGCGTTGTCCCCAACGCTTCATACACACTACCAATCCAAGGTTTCCAAATGGACTTTTAAACACCATTTGACCTCACCATCCTAAGGTTCCCATGTATGGACTTTTAAACACCATACAACCTTAGCTTTTTACAAGGTTTCCATGTATGGACTTTCAAACACCATACAACCTCAATTTTTCCCAAGGTTCCCATGTATGGACTTTTAAACACCATACAACCTCAACTTTTCCCAAGGTTCCCATGTATGGACTTTTAAACACCATACAACCTTGACATGCACAAGGTTCCCATGTATGGACTTTTAACCACCATACAACCTTTGCATTCACCGATTGGTAGTTGTATAACATCACTAACGAGATCCGGGACACCCTACACAAGATCCACACATAGGCTTTACACCACCATTGTGATCTCAACAAGCACAAGGTTCCCATATATGGACTTTTAACCACCATATAACCTTTGCTTAACCAAGGTCCTCGAATGGGCATTCAACCTCCATTATGACCTTAACCATCTCGTTAGGACACTTGAAGGGAGTTTACCGGTTCACTCTTAACCACTCTACCTCCAAGGCGACTTTATTCACGGTGCACCCAATCCTATAGCCGGCTAACTATATCCGATCAAAGAAACCAAGAACCATTTACCTCACTTGCCAATATAACCAACTTACCACATTAGTCCAATGATTCACATGCATAATCATAATGCAAAAACCATCATTTACCATCATCAATCCACTGTTTTAAAGCATTACACAAAGCCATTAAACATCATGCAACACCATGCATCAAAACCACATTTTCAATGCATAAAACTAAGGATCTCTTACCTTGAGCATCCTTCACATATGGCTTTCAAAACCAGCATTAAACCATGCTTAAAACATGCTTTCAAAACAGAATATAAACCATGCAAATCACATGCATTGCAACCATCAAACACAATTGCTTTTAAAGCCAATTCACAACACAACCAAGAGCGAAAAACCATTTACTTACTCTTGAGCTTAGCAAAGTTGTTTAGACTTAAACTAAGCTCCCAAAACCTCCAAACCTTGGTTTAAAAGCTGAAAACCCAACTTCACTCACCGATACACAAAACAAGGCTAGCCAACAAGCCTTCCAAGCATCCGAAACCTTCCGCAACACCTCTAAAGCTCACGGATCAAACTCCCCTGTTTCAAGCACACAAAAACAGAGGATTAATGCATCATTATGCATTAAAAACACCAGCAACACAACCAAACTCGCTGCTCATCACAAATCCAACATTTCGGCTACCAAACACAACCGGAATCACCTCCAAACACTTCCAAAACTTAACCCAGCCAAGATCCATCACTTCTAACCATTTTTAAACATCAATTAACATCCAAATTGATCACAAACACGTCCTTATACCTCCAGGTATAACAGATCATCAAAAACACTCCAAAAACAACCAAAAACTCAAGCAAAACTTAGGAAATTCAACCTATCCGGGATTGCATTAATTAAACCTCAACTTCTAATCAATTTAGCATTCATTTAACATCAATTTGACACTTCAAAACACTGCCCAAACAGATCACACGAAAATTTTACCAAAATCAAGCAAATCTTGCATTTTAAGCCAAAATCAAGATTTCAATTGAAAGACCTTTAACAAATCACAAATCAAGGATTGAGAACTTAGGAATTTCAGTAAAGAACTGATAGTTTAGAGGAGAAGGACGTTCTTACCTCCAAACTTGAGTTTCTCCTCTTTTTGAAATAAAAAACCTTGATGAATCAAGTAGCAAATGATGAGGTTTTGTAGATATGTTGATTAGAAATCAAAAGAGAGTTGAAAGGAGGGATTTAGGTGAGAAAATCAGAAACAATTCTCTGGAAAGAAAGTGTTTGGGTTGAGAGAAAAAGAGAGAAAATGAAAATTGGAAGAAAATGGAAAGTTAGTTACAAAATAGTAAAAATGATTTCCCTCCACTTTTCTTAAGCTTTAAAATCAGAATTTTACATTAAAATATCTTAGAAAAATCTGGAGAAACTCTTTTTTGGAATAATAGCTCCTTAAAGATTCAAAGTTTCAACCCTTTATAAAACAGTCACGCAACTTTCAAAAATTACATTTTGGTCACTAGCAAAAATGTCACCCTTCCGAACCTCATTTTCCAAAATTGATTTCACAGTTCACTTTTATATATTAAAAGATGATTTTAGAACATTTTTCCATATTTTTAATGCAACCCGAACTAGGCTTTCCTAAATTCACTCATATATATTCGATCAGCACTTTGACCGAACCGGTCAACGCCCAAAACTTCTGAGCCCAAAACCGGGGCGTTACATTGGACTTGATGAAGAGGCGCATCTGATTCTTCCAAAACGGATAGTTGTCACCATTGAAGAAAGGCGATTTTGTAGTGGATTGAGACTCGTACATGCTAGATCCGGAGGTAGATGCCATATCTTGATTTTTGGATGATCACACTCTTCCTAGGAACTCCTCTTGTGGTTGTTAATCCATCAAAGAGGTAGGCTCTGATACCAATTGTTGAGTGGATTGAAAGATCGAAATAAACCAAGAGGGGGTGAATTGGATTTATAAAGTTTTTGGAGGTGGAATTGACAAATAAAAATGGTAGACAAGGAATTTTATAGTGATTCAAGTTCCAATCAAACTCTACATCCACTACCTTAGCTTCATTAAGGATTTTCAACAATTCCACTAATTGCACTTCCCCTTTTCTAGGCTAAGGAGGTAACTGTTACAATTTCGGTCAAATTTTCTACCCAAAATTTGACTCAATCCTCACACAATAGAAACAAAGAAGTTGTTGGCTAAAACAAGTATCTCTCAATACACAATATAACCCAATTACAAGCACTCAACCCAATTGAAATGATAAGAATGAAAAATACAATTGGGGTTACAAGACAATAATAGGATTTAGGCACAAATGCTTGAAATTGATGTTTGAATGTTTGCTTTTGGATCAATAGTTTTTGCTGAAGCTTTTAGAGGTCCCTTTTATGCCTTCTCATTGAATTCTAGCCGATGTGGTTGTTGCATTCATCAATAAAGCCGTTGGGGATGTTATCTTCCCTCCATAAATGCAGTCTGCAACCAACCGTTTCAAAACGCCCGACCATGTTTCGAAACAGACCAAAATAGAAAGAGCCGTTGGGGTGCATTAAAGAGCCCATATCGAAACGGTTAGGTTTGTTTCGATACGCTAAGAGCCGTTTCGAAACTCATTTCGAAACATTTTAGCTACTATCAAGGCCTGTATCGAAACAACTTGAAATCATTTCAATACGCCTTAACGACTTGTGTAAAATCGGTTAAAAACTTTCAACGGTCATATTTTTAAATCTGACTTGAATACCGTTTCGAAACATTGGATGTCGTTTCGATACGGTGTCTCGATGTTCTTAAGCCGTTTCGAAACCTGTTTCGAAACAAGGGTTCACAGTGTTGAAACCGTTTTGATACCCGTTCCGAAACATGAGTTTACAGTTTCAAAAGTGTTTCGAAACGCCTTAGGCTGTTCCGAAACGGTGACTTGAAAAACACTGTTTTGGCTTCAAGAATACTTAGAATTTTTTTTGACAATTTAAGTTTTTAACTTAGGCATTTTCCTTTAAACACATAGAGAGGTTTGAGGACTTAAAACTTCGTTTTCACATTTTTAATTTATTCCTTAAATTCTTTAGTTATATATATCAAAATCAAATTATCGATTTCACACATGTTTTGCAATTCTTGATGATAAATGCCTTTGATGATGCTTGTGTGTTGGATAAATTTGTTGTTCATATTTATCTATGATTTCATGATGATTGGTGGCCATTTGTTGTGATTTAAGGTACTTAAATGTTGATGTTTAAGTACATATTTGGTATGTGTTTCGAAACTGTAGCAGCTGTTTCGATACAACTTGCATATTTGGTCTTAACGTTTAGAAACACTACTAGATCGTTCTGAGACCTTTAATTATAATTTGAACCCGTATCGAAAATCGGGGTCGTTTCGATATGGCTCTGCTTTGTTTGTGTGCAGGGAGTCCTATGTGGGGATTTGGTTCCGAAACGGATAAAGCCATTCCGAGACCAAATGCTACTGGAATGCATGGTTTCGAAACAGGGGATGACTGTTTTAAAACGAGGCCATTAAGTTAGTTAAAATAGCATAATCTGTCAGTTTTTAGTGTTTACATTTTAGTCCATGTTTATTTGATGTGCAATTATGGATGATTGAATGATCGTATGATGCTGATATTTCAGCTGCAAGCATGTAATGAACCTAATTAAAGGTTGGTAACAATAATTTGAGATTTGATCTTATATCAGATTGTTGCAAATGAATGGACAGTTGATGTTTGGTTTAGTTGGAAATATATTCGTTGTGCGAGTAATCACTATAGGATTTAATTATGCATCTAGACAACTTAAAAGGAAAAAGAGGGGTTGCTAATCGAGGTTGACTTTAACGAGTTGACTTCGGTTTTCCCCATGTAATTCTCTTAGTTCAGATCAAACGCCTTGTAACCCCCTTAACTCGGCCTAGACGGTTGACCCGAATTAAGAAAGTCACACGGGGAAAACCAAAGTCAACCCGAAAGTCAACCTTGATTAACGACCTTTTTTTTTCTTTTTACTCTTGTCTAGATGCACATTAACCCTAGTTGTGTTCACTCAGACAACATGCTCAAAGATCACAAACATCAGAGATCAAACAGGGACCCAATTGAACAATTTACAACTTTAGGGACCAAATTGTAAATTCTGTAAATTAAGAGGACTTAACCCAAATTAAAGTTACCATCTTGAAATTAATCAGGTTTCATGCTTCTCTGTCAAATTTCAGCTCAAACGGACATCCCAAACTCATACAATTGCACAAACAAGATTCAGGACCAAAATGCAAACAATCCAAAACATTTAACTGCCAATGTCAGCCCCCAACGGTCACGTGTTCCGAAACAGGGAGAGCCCGTTTCGAAATGCGGGGCCGTTCCGCAACGCGTACCGAAACGAGGGCTGGCAGAGAGCTTCCCGTTTCGAAACGGTGCCTCCCGTTTCGGACGCCTGTGTTGATTCAAGGCACCCGTTCCGAAATGGTAGCCACTGTTCCGAAACGCCCTGCACAGATTTCAGCAAAATGCTTGCCTAAACATGCAATCGACCAACCAAACATGCTCCAAAAGCTACCAATCTTTACCAGCAACTTAAACATCATACAAGAGACATATTTGCATCAACCATTCATCAAAATATCAACATATATGAAAAGCCCCAAATCTATAGGCATGCTTCCTACACAAGCAAACCATTCAAGCATAAACTTCCAACTCAAACATGTATTGGCCAATTACAATAACCAGCAAACTCAACAACATTCAACATACTTAGGGAGTTCAAAACACCTCCCAAACATTCACATTGGTCCCCCATTGCCAAATGCCAAAAGCTAAAGAAGTACAAGAAAACCTTTCCATACTTGAGCTTAAATCCACTTGAATGCTTGCCTTCCTTGCTGCCCTCAAAGTACCTTAATGATCTGCATTATTGATTTAAGAAAACGAAAGAGAGCGTAAGCAAAATCTTAGTGAGGAATGCTCATTAAAACCATACAATAATGCATTTATAAAACACTTTATAAATCATGCTTCAAATCATCATTTACTCATGCTCAAAAGCAATTTAAACAAGCATTACATGCTTCCACATCACTACATATCATATTGGCCACACATGATAAGTTCCGTCTTTTAAAAACAACATGTTCAACATAAGACTCACACATGGACTTTTAAACACCATTGCGATCTTATAATTTCCAAGAACCACACAAGGACTTTTAACCACCTTTGTGTTCTTCCCAAGGACTTTTAAACACCTTGGCCCCAAGGACTTTTAAACACCTTGGCCCATGGACTTTTAAACACCATGGCAAGGACCACACAAGGACTTTTAACCACCTTTGTGTCCTTAACAAGAACCATCCAAGAACTTTTAACCACCTTGATGTTCTTAAGTAACAAGGCTCACTCAAGGACTTTTAACCACCTTAGTGACCTTAACAAGAATCTTCATGGACTTTTAACCACCATGAAGTTCTTAGAATCCACAAGGCTCACTCAAGGACTTTTAACCACCTTAGTGACCTTAACCTTTTTCAAAACATCACTTGCCAATATACATCATTATCATCAAATAATCCACTGTTTTAAAGCATTAAACCAAGCCATATTCATCATGCATTTTAAAGCATCAAACCACATTTAGTCAATGTTCAAAAACAAGGAACTCTTACCTTGAGCTTCCTTCAACATATGGCTTACAAAAACAGCAATTACCATGCTAAATCATGCTTTCAAAACAGAATTTAAAACATGCAATCAACCACATTGCATAACAACAAAACCATGGCCACCACTAGAGAGTTTTTCCGAAAACTTACACTTGAGCTTAGTAAAGTTGTTTAGACTTAAACTAAGCTCCCAAGACATTGGTTTCAAAGCTGAGAACCCATTTTCACTCACCGATTCCACCTCGCCTCTTGCCGAAACACCAAATCACGCTTCCGGATCACCAACTCTTGGATCCAAAGATGACTCCCCTGTTTTAAACACATCAAAGCAGAGGATTAATGCATCATCATGCATTAATAGCTTCAATGAAAGCACCTAAACTCGCTGCTCTCATCCACACTCCATTTTCGGCCACCAAACACAACCGAAAATGCCTCCAAACCACTTCTCAACAAAGCCCAGCCATAAACCATCAAAACTAAACATCCTTTAACATCATTTAACAACTAAAAAGAACCTAACAACATCCTTATACCTCCAGCAACATCAGATCCACAAGATCACCTCAAAAACAACCAAGAATCACAAGCTAAACTTAGGAAATTCAACCTATCCGGGATTGCATTAATCAAAACTCATTTCCTTATCAAATTAACATTCATTAATCACCAAAAACACATCTCAAATCACTGATTTAACAGATCAAACGAAAATCCACCAAAAATCACCAAATCTTGCATTTTAAGCCAAGATCCATTTCACAACTTTAAAAGCCATTAATAAAACATCAATTAAGGATTGAGAACTTAGGAATTTCAGTAAAGAACTAATAGTTTAGAGGAGAAGGACGTTCTTACCTCTAAACTTGAGTTTCTCCTCTTTTAGAACCAAAAAGCTTGAAAAATCAACTTGCAAATGGTGAGGTTTTGTTGATGTGATGATTAGAAATCAAAAGAGGATTGAAAAGAAGTATTTAGGTGACAAAATCAGAAGAAATTCTCTGGAGAGAAAGTGTTTGGGTTGAGAGAAAATGAGAGAAAGGGAAAATTGGAAAATATGGAAAGTTAGTTACAAAATAGCCAAAATGATTTCCCTCCACTTTTCTTTAGCTTTAAAATCAGAATTAAACATTAAAATATCTTAGAAAATTCTGGAGAAACTCCCTTTGGAATAATATCTCCTTAAAGATTCAAAGTTTCAATCCTTTCTAAAACAGTCACGCAACTTTCAAAAATTACATTTTGGTCACTAGCCAAAATGTCACCCTTCCAAACCTCATTTTGTAAAATTGGTTTCACAGTTCACTTTTATATATTAAAAGATGATTTTAGAACATTTTTCCATATTTTTAATGCAACCCGAACTAGGCTTTCCTAATTTCACCTTTTTAGATTCGACCAGCACTTTGACCAAACCGGTCAACGCCCAAAACTACTAAGCGCAAAACCGGGGCGTTACACGCCTAGACCGGGCTAAGGGGGTTACAATATGAATGGATAGTGTTGGAATTTATGGAAAGAAATATGGATATGGAAGATTGTGGTGGTGGTGGTGTGGAAAAAAGAAGATAGTTTGGTTTCGAAACGAAGGAAGAACCAACACTATAAGAAAGTGAAGACCTGAACCTTATAATGTTCAAAATCCAATGTTGACGATTGTGAGCCGCTAGCTATAGAAGAGCTAGGAACCAACACCATAAACAAATGAATGGATGAAGACCACAATACTAACTTGAAGACGATAGAGTTCTTCAAAACAACTAGATTGAAAGCATGTAACCCCCTTAGCCCGGCCTAGACGGTTGACCTGAACTACGAAGATTACACGGGGAAAACCAAAGTCAACTCAAAAGTCAACCTTGATTAACGACCCTTGTTGAGTGTGTAAAAGTTCTATTATTTACACCCCTTTTAACCCATATTTCTGCTGCATTCAAGCATCATTGCATTGCATTTAGGTTAGTTTTTAGTAAAACATAACAAAAGGATTAAAAGCACGGATTCTACTGAAAGATGGCTATTTTTGTAGGTATCTGCCATAGTAGATGTTGAAGGCAGGCGCAGGGCAGAGAAGCAGGAGAACTGAACTGGACAAGCAGACGAAGAAGACGAAGCTGCCATGGACCTGTCGTGACAGCAGATTTATGAAGAGAAAAAGTAAAGTGGACCTCGATAGATAGAGAAAAATCTGCTCGTCTGTCGTGTGAAAGCCACATATTTTTCCAAGCCCTGGATCAAAAGATATGTCAAGCCAAAGCTCAAGGAGAGGAAATTCCTAAAAGCAAGGATGCGGCTGGAAAGTAGGAGTCTTTAGAGATTTAGTCTTTATTAGAATCTTACTTTTAATTAAAGTTGTAATCCTTGTTACCTTAGATGACTTGAGCCCAAATCTTATATAAGGGCATAGATTTAACCTAGGAAAAACAGCCGATTACCCCAGAACCGAAACCAAAAACCCCTGTCGTCCGCCCGTCACCGACATGTTCTAAATTCCCCCTAGGGCTACGGGTTGTTTTGTAAAGTAGTTGCAAGGGTTTCTTTGTTTTAGGATTTTTCAGTTCAATAAAATACACTTCAAGTTCTCTTATTTTGGTTTTAACATCTTGCAAGAGCATCGGGAGAGCATTGTGAGGTTATCCATTTACTTAGCATCGGGAGAATTAAGTATACGAAAGAAGTAAGAGCGCGTTCTCTAGTTTATAGTTGAACCATCTCGTGCCTAGGGATAGGGCGAGGTTAAGTGGCTAAAGAAGAATTCATACACATCGGTGTTCATCCTTCGATTCACGCCGGGAGGTATCATCAAAGACGTGATCATCGACAGACTTGGACCTAGGGATAGGCCAAGGCAGATCTGGGATTCTTGACAAGCTTGAAGTACGGCGTTAGTGTGTCTGCTGCCGCGACAGCTAACGGACAGCCGCCGCGACAGGTGCTGTCGGCGACGGGAGGGACGACAGAACTGGAGATCCCAAGCAATTCAATACCTGCACTACCGAGCAATTCAATACCAGCCCATTCTCTCTATCTTGATAATTCAATCCTTTTTATTTACGTTTTGCTTATTATTCTCGTGACAATCTTTTAAACTATTTCCTTTACTTCGTGCAGTAAACTAAGGTGAAGTCATTAGCCCAATCCCTGTGGAGACGATATCCGATACTTCGTATCACTTTACTAGTTGCGTCGTGTACACTTGCACTACAATTGCGATAGACTCTTTTACACGCAACAAGTTTTTGGCGCCGTTGCCGGGGATTGGCAACATAACTACATCTTTCTTTTATTGCACTTTTTGCTTTTATTTTTATTTTTGTTTTTATTTTTATTTTTTATTTTTCGTTTTCAACTCTTGCTTTTCACGAGGTTTTCTTGTTTATGCGCAGATCTAAAAGAGGTGAAGATCCTGAGTATAAATTAGATCCGAAGATCGAACGTTCCTTCAATCTCAAGAAACAACTTCGCCGCCTTTTAGACCGGAACGAATACCTCGAGGAACAGGTAGAGCAGATGGCACGTAACCAGCCTGTTGGTGGCGGTGTACCGCCTGTCGATGACCCGCCCGCAGCAGGTGGACGACGGTCATGTCGTGACTACATGCTGAACGATCATGTAGAGCTGGAGACCATGCTGCCGGATATTGATGTTGACAACTTCGAGCTTAAACCTGTCATGTTTAGTATGATCAACAACGCCGGACAATTTAGTGGTTCTACGACAGAAGATGCTAGAGAGCATCTCAAAACGTTCCAGGAGATCTGTGATTCGTTTAGACTGCCAGGAGTTAGTCCGGAGATACTGAGGCTTCGGTTATTCCCCCATTCATTGAGGGACAGAGCTAAAACTTGGTGGAATAAACTTACACCGGGTTCTATTATGACTTGGGCAGATCTAACTCGTGAATTTTTATCTCGTTTTAATCCTTCGCATTTATCTAAGCGATTACGTAACGAAATTGCTACTTTTCAACAGAAAGATGACGAGCCAATGCACGAGGCCTGGGACAGATTTACTACTCTTCTTCGGAACTGCCCAAGGCATGGATTCCCCGTCTGGAATCAGGTAACTAAGTTTTATAATGCTGCTAACTTACAAACTCGCATTCGAATTAATTCTGCAGCAAATGGACTATTATTGGATAAAGATCCGGACGAGGCTTTGCAAGTTTTGAAAAATCTGGCCAAGAATGAGGAGCAGTTTCCGACAGCTAGAAGAGGGGGTAAACGGGTACTTGCTGTCAAGGACTATGAGGCCGACAACACTATGAAATCACAGGTAGCATTCCTTACTAAAGCAATGAAACGATTATTGAATGAAGATGAATTACAAGGATTTGCTGTCGAGGAAGTTTGTACTATCTGTGAGGGAAATCATAGTAGGGATGAGTGCCCTATAAATGTAGAAGAGGGAAAATATGTTGGAAATTACAAGCCGAACTACAATTCCAACAATTATAACCCTAATTGGAGGAAAGATCCCAAATTTTCCTGGAGTAACCCTAACAATGCCCTGAATCCGCAAGCACATAATCAGAATCAGGGGGGACCTAGACTGTTGACGCGACAGAAACCGCAGCAGAACCTGCCGCCGCAGCAGCAACAGCAGCCACCACCTGCCATGAGTAGTATATTGGAGCAGACTCTGGCCACCTTCATGTCTCATACCGGTACATATATGGAAAACATGAATCAGTTTGTCAAGAAAACGGAAACCTTTATGGACAAAACCGAGATGAGGATGACAAACCATGAAGCTACCTTGAAATCTTTAGAGACACAAATGGGTCAGGTGTCGCAACATATTATTCCGAGGCAGAATGGAGGATTCCCTAGCAATACTGAAAATGCTAGACCACCCCCACATGAGCAATGTAAGGCGATTACTACTAGGAGTGGGAAGAAACTACCAGGGCCAGAAAAAGAAGCTGAAACAGAAAAAGAACATGCCTTGGATAAACCTGCCGAGGAAGCTGCCCCGACAGGTGATAAACAGACTGCTGCCGATGAGCCTGTCACGACAGCAGAAGCGACAGAGGAGAAAAAAGATGATTATCGTCCTCAGATTCGCATGCAGTGGGAAGGACGCATTGCTGATTATCGTCCTCCACCACCTTTTCCTCAACGGATACATCAAGCTAAGCATGAATTTCAACTTAAAAAGATTTATGATATTTTTAAACAGGTTCATATTAATATTCCGTTGTTAGATGCTGTTAGGGAGATGCCCGGTTATGCTAAATTTCTCAAGGATGTTATGTCGAAAAAATCCAAACTTCGGGAATTCGAAACTGTAAGGATGCAAGAAGGCCATTACAAGCCTCCGTTTCGAAACACTAGTGAGTGTTCCGATACTGTTTGCCCAGAAGCTGCAGATTTTGTTGGTTTTTAATACAAAAATCCACTCAAACACTACCTAATGACTTCCTAGCCATACCAACAAGTCATCATACATATATGGAGCATGTTTGTAACTCCTAAACACATTCATAACATCAAACATGAAATTTCACATGTCTATAGGCATGCTTCCTATTATCCAAAACCAAGCAATCAACCAATCTCCAAAACAAGCATTAAAAGGCCATTTACAAATTCAAACCATCAAAAGCAACATGCAAAAACCTAGGGAGTTCAACACATCTCCCAAAACACATCTTAGGTTCCCATTGCCTAATTACCAAAACTAATAGTGTATGAAAATATCACCATACATGAGCTTGGTTTCCCTTGGACACTCTTAGCCTCCTTGTTGCCCTTAAACACCTCAATTATCTGCATTATTGGTGCAAGAGAGAGAGCGTAAGCATAATTGCTTAGTGAGGCATGCTCTAAGGAAAAACAACACAATAATGCATTTTAGAAAACACTTTCAACAAAGCTTTTTAAACACATGCTCATATCTTTTCATGCAACCTTGCATACTTTACAAGCATCTTATGCTTCATTACATTCAACATATCATATTGGCTTCCAAGTGATAATTCATAACCATTTACAACACAAAACACAATCGGATACGCGGATTACAAGCGTTGTCCCACACGCTTCATACACACTACCGAACAACACAAGGTGGAGTTTATCGGTACAATCACAACCCCTCAACACCCGTGATGGAGTTTAACGGTACAATCACAACCCCTCAACATCACTCATCGGTAGTTGTATAATTCCACTAACGAGAGTAAGGGACACATAACACAAGATCCACACATGGACTTTTAACCACCGTTGTGATCTTACCTCACTCGTTAGGGTACTTGGATGGAGTTTACGGTACAATCACAACCCCTCAACATCCAAGGCGACTTTATTCACGGTGCACCCAATCCTATAGACGGCTAATTATATCCGATTCAAGTACTTTAAAACCAATTCATCACTTGCCAATATACATCAAATACCATCATCAATTCACTGTTTTAAAGCATTAATCAAAGCTATTAAACATCATGCGTCTCCATGCATCATTACCAAAAATAATAACATGTCAAACCAAGGATCTCTTACCTTGAGCATCCTTCAACTCATGGCTTTCAAAACCAGCATTTACCATGCTAAAAACATGCTTTTGAAACAGAATTTAAACATGCAATTTATAACCAATGCATCAATCCACTTCATAGCACATCCAAGGGAGTTTTTCCGAAAACTTACTCTTGAGCTTAGCTAAGTTGTTTAGACTCAAACTAAGCTCCAAAATCCTTCAAATTATTGTTTCAAAGTTGGAATCCCAACTTCACTCACCAATTACATTTCGCTTGCTTGCCGAAACGCCAATGAAGCCTTTGGATCAACTCCAAAAGTGTCCGAAGATGTCTCCCATGTTTTAAACACATCTAAACAGAGGATTAATGCATCATTATGCATTGAAATCTTTAGCCAACACACCTAAACTTGATGCTCTACCCAAAACCAACATTTCGGCTACCAAACACAACTGAAAACACCTCCAAACTCTTCCAAAACTTAATCCAACCAAGATCCATCACTTCTAACCATTTCTAAACATCAATCAACATCCAAAATAAACCTAAACTCGTCCTTAAACCTCCAGCTATAACAGAACACCAAAAACTCCTCAAAAACCACCATTCTCATAAGCAAAAACTTAGGAAATACAACATATTCGGGATTGCATTGATAAAACCTCATTTCTAACATCATTTGATAACCAAAATACATTAAAGAACCACCTCAAAACAGAGCCCAATCAAACTCAACGAAATTCTTCAAAATATCTTCCAAATCTTGAGTTTTAAGCCAAAATCAAGTTTCTAACATTAAAACCATTTATAAAACTTAAATTAAGGATTGACAACTTGGGAATTTCAGTAAAGAACTGAGTATTTAGAGGAGAAGAACAATCTTACCTCTAAATGGTGATTTCTCCTTGATTTGAGCCAATTTCCTTGAAAAATCAATGAGGAAATCAAAAGGGTTTGATGCAAGATTATTAGGAACTAATTGATGATAGAAATCTAATCAATTGAAGCGAAGATCAATGCAAAAGTTGCTGGAGAAAAAGTGTTTGGATGATGGGATTTTGAGAGAAAAAGGAATGAGAGAAAATTAGGAAAAGGTAGTTATGAAAATCCAAAAAGTAGTTTCCCTTTTCTTTTAATTAATTAAAACATTAATTAAATCACCCAAATAAAGGAAAAATCTGGAGAAAATATTTTTGGGTAAATTAGCTCCTTAAAGATTCAAAGTTTCAATCCTTACAAAACAGTCACCACTAAACTTTTCAAAAATCGCATTTTAGTCACTACACCGAAATGTAGCATTTACAAACCTTATTTTGTAAAATTGTTTTCACCACTCTCTTATATATATTAAAAGAGGATTTTTAGATATTTTTTTATATTTTTAAAGCATCCCGAACTAGGCTTTCCCTAAAACCTCCTTTTATATTCAAACCGAATATCAGATCGGTCTGGTTCAGACCCTAAACTTCTAAGCCCAAAATTGGGGTGTTACAATTGTCCCCTCTTAAGAAATTTCGTCCTCGAAATTTACCTGGAGGAAAAAGGTACGGAAACTGCTTCATCATGTCGTCCTTTCTTTCCCACGTGGCTTCCTCAACACCACGATGCTTCCACAACACCTTAACCAATTCAATAGTCTTGCCTCGAAGAAGTTTACTGTCCGAATCCAGAATTTGAATCGGCTTCTCATCGTAGGTCAAGTCTGGATTCAACTCCACTTCCTCCACAGGCATAACATGCGAAGGATCCGATCTATACCTCCGAAGCATAGAGACATGAAACACATCATGTATCTTTTCCAACTCTTGCGGTAACCTCAGCTTGTACGCAACAGGACCCACACGTTCAATCACCTCGTATGGTCCAATATACCTAGGGCTCAACTTACCCTTCCGGCCAAACCTCATCACCTTCTTCCAAGGCGAAACCTTCAAGAACACACGGTCACCTACCGCAAACTCAATCTCCTTACGCTTCAAATCTGCGTAAGACTTATGTCGATCAGAAGCTGCCTTTAATCGCTAACAAATGAGCTTCACCTTCTCGGTGGTTCCTTTCAACAAAGCGGACATTGAAACCAACTTCTGACCTGTTTCAACCCATCAAAGAAGAGTTCTGCACTTCCTCCCATACAAGGCTTCATAAGGTGCCATTTGAATACTTGCCTGGTAGCTATTGTTATAAGCAAACTCCACCAAAGGCAAATGCTTCTCCCAAGAACCTTGAAACTCAATCACACATCACCTCAACATATCTTCCAACACTTGGATAACACGCTCAGACTGTATATCCGACTGTGGATGATAAGAAGTACTGAAATTCAGCCGCGTACCCAAAGCTTGATGCAAACACTCCCAAAAACGTGATGTAAACCTCAGATCTCTATCCGACACTATAGACTTTGGCACACCATGCAGTCGCACAATCTCAGCAATGTACAACTCTGCAAGCTTGTCCAAGGTATACGTAGTATGCACAGGTAAGAAATGCGCACACTTCGTAAGGCGATCCACAATCACCCACACCGAATTCTTCTTCGATGGCGACAATGGCAAACCAGACACAAAGTCCATGGTAATCCTTTCCCACTTCCACTCAGGAATCCTCAACGGTTGCAACAACCCTGAAGGAAACTGATGCTCAGCCTTAACCCGCTGACAAACCATGCACTTACTCACGTATTCCGCAACATCTTTCTTCAAACCCACCCAATAGTACTCATCCTTCATATCACGATACATCTTTGTACTACCAGGGTGCATAGCAAAAGGACTACTATGAGCTTCAGTCAGAATAGTACGCCTCAACTTTGCATCATTTGACACTACTATCCGACTTCCAAAACATAGAACCCCATCATCATTAAAACAAAAATCCGATGGTATATCCTCAGCAATATCCTGAACATGTGGCACCAAAGAATCATCCATCAACTGCTTATCCTTTATCAACTGAACCAAAGAAGGTTTCACTTGCAATTCAGCCATAAGCCCTCCATCTTGCAAAATATTCAGGCTGGCAAACATAGCTCTTAACTCCACTGCCACCTTTCTACTCATGGCATCCGCTACAACATTAGCTTTTCTCGGATGGTATCGATCATCAGATCGTAATCTTTAAGAAACTCCACCCAACGTGTTGCCTAAGATTCAACTCTTTTTGAGACATCATGTACTTCAAACTTTTGTGATCCGTGTACACAGTACACTTCTCACCATACAGGTAATGTCTTCAAATCTTCAAAACAAAAACCACCGCAGCTAACTCAATATCATGCGTAGGATAATTGCGCTCATGCACCTTTAACTGGCGCGGTGCATAAGCCACCAATTTACCCTCTTGCATCAACACACACCCCAAACCAACATAGGATGCGTCACTGTACACCACAAACTCTTTTCCCGATTCAGGTTGAACCAAGATACGACCTTGTGTCAAAGCTGCCTTAAGTTTCTCAAAAGCTTGTTGCCTCGCTTCTGTTCACTCAAACTTGACATCCTTTTGCAACAACTTCGTCAAAGCTGCCTTAAGTCAATCTTAGAGAACACAACCGCTCCCCAAAACTGATCAAAAAGATCATCAATCCTCGGCAAAGGATACCGATTCTTGATAGTCAACTTGTTCAGCTGACGATAATCGATGCACAGTCTCATAGTGCCATCCTTCTTCTTCACAAACAAGACCGGTGCACCCCAAGGTGACACACTCGGCCGAATGAAACCACGATCAAGCAACTCCTGAAGTTGCGTCTTCAGCTCCTTCAACTCCTTAGGTGCCATTCGGTAAAGAGTAATGGATACTGGAGTTGTGTTTTCACACAACTCAATTCCAAACTCCACCTCTCGACTAGGAGGCAATCCAGGTAACTCCTCCGGAAACACTCTAGAAAATTCTCGCACAGTCCTGATATCTTGAACGTGCAACTCCTTAGAGCTAGGATTCATCACAAAAGCTAGGTAAGCCTCACAACCTTGCCTCAGCGTTCGGTTTGCTTCCAACGTAGACACCACATCGGCAAGAAACTTCACATTCTCGCCAACCACCACTACTTTGTAATCATTCGCAAGTTTCAACGAAACTCGCTTGTTCTCAAAATCCACTACAGCCTGATGTTCAACAAGCCAATCCATACCAAGGATTACATCAAAACCATAGAATGGCAATTCTATGAGATCAACAAGAAAAATATGGTTTTGCACTTTCAAGGGACATCTTCTATACAACTTCCGTGTCACAACGGTCTCACCAAAGGAACTAGTTACACGCATACCAACATCCAAAGACTCAACAGGTAAACCAAGCAATTGAGCATGTTCATGCATATGTATGAGTGTGTAGATCCAGAATCAATCAAGGAAAATAATGACAAGGATTGCAAAGTAAAGGTACCTGCTATCACATCCGTATCATTTCTCCCCTCACGCTGAGCATACACTCGAGCCTGGCCACCACCCTCAGGTTGAACAACCACCACATGCGCCACATTCCTCCCACCATCATCTTTGCGCTGGAAGTTACCACGGCCGCGCCCACAACCCCTCTATGGTGCAACTACCCTAGGAGCACGTCCCTGACCACCACCGGCCAACAAAGGACACTCCCTTCTCATGTGGTCTGCCGAACCACAATTCTAGCATGAATTACCGGTCACTGCTACAAGATCCTGAACCTCCCTCGCTACTCGAGGACAATCTCGCCTCAAATGGCCACGAGATCCACACATCTAGCACGTGTTCTGATTAGCCCTCATCCTATCTCCCTGAACAGGCGCACCATGCCCTCCATTACCACGCCTAACAGAAGACTGATACCTCTTATCCCGTCCTCTCTTGTTCCGTCCCCCACCGGAACTATAATCAGTAGCTCTTTTGCCCGAGCTAGAACTAACACCTTTAGAAGACAAACCCAAGTTCTGCTCGATGTCCTTCGCTCTACTCACCAGCACATCAAAATCTGTATACTCAGCTGCAATCATAAAAGTCTTCACGTCCGTCACCAAACCATAACAGAAGCGTTCACACCTCTCCTGCTCATCAGGGATTAGTTCAGGTGCGTACTGACTAAGGTGGACAAACTGGATCTCATACTCAGCCACCGTCATGCTTCCTTGCACAAGAGACATAAATTCTCTTTTCTTCTCATCTATGTATCGCACACCTAGATACTTTCTCTTGAACGCGTTCAAGAAGAACGTCCAAGTCACATCATTTTCCTCCATCCCAGAGATAGTGGTTGTCCACCACGTATACGCATCATCATGCAACAATGACACCACACAACCCAACTTCTGCACATTATTGTAGTTCATTTGCCCCAAAATTCTCTTGGTGCTTTCCAACCAAGATTCAAATCCTTCAGGAGATAAACCTGTGAACTCAGTCCCTCCTAGACTACGAAGACGTTCCAAAGGCAATCTCACATTAGCATCACCCTGATGCGTAGCTCCGTGAGCTCCAGCTACTACTGCCTAAAAGGCTCCAACAATAGCCTGAATCAACACAGTCATGTCAGGAGTAGCTTGCCCCTGCACACCTTCAGGTCCAGCGACCCCAGCACCCGCACCAACACCAGCATTATCACCTCTAGCACCACCACCGCCGGGTGGTCCACCACCAGGGGAGGAGGTATATCCACAACATTCTCAGCATTTTCCTCATTCTCGTTCTGAGCCATAGCTCTCGTATTCATCCTCATCTCTCTACGAGGCCCCATTTACAAGAAAACAATGCACTGACACAAATGCAATAAACATAATTAGGCTCCACAAGGTAAGTAATCCAAGTACTCAAGCTCATTTTCCAAAAACAATTCCTTCCATTAGTTTTGATATGGCAATGGGTTCCTCTAACATGCTTCAACATAGCATAGCATCACAATCGCAACCATACATCACAATTCATAAAACATTCCTTCACTTAAAAGGTCCATCATGCAAAAACACATACATCACTCTCATAACAATTCCCAATTACACGAGAACCAAGCTCTCATACCACCAAATGTAACCCCCTTAGCCCGGCCTAGACGGTTGATCCGAACTACGAAGATTACATGGGGAAAACCAAAGTCAACTTGAGAGTCAACCTTGATTAACGACATTTTTTTTTCTTTTTAACCTTGTCTAGATGCACGTTAAACCTAAGTGAGCACTGATAAAATAAACTTGAAAAAGGCACAGCGATCGAATAACAAACAGGGACTCAATTGTACTTATTATCAGTTTAGGGACCAAAATGTAAATTCTAAAAATTAGAAGGTCATAATTGATTTTAAGGTTACAAATATGAAATTAGTCGTATTAAATGCTTCTTTGTCAAGTTTCATCTTAATTGGAAATCACGAGCTCATACAATTGCATAAACAAATTTCAGGACTAAAACGTAAAGCTTGCAAACCTCAACACCATTCAAATCAGTGCCCAACGGTCACCTATTTCGAAACGGCATTGACCGTTCCGAAACACGAGTTGGTTCCGAGACTGGTACCGAAACAGGGCATTCCAGTAGCGAAAACGTTTCGAAACAACCTTCAGTCGTTTCGAAACACGAAGGCCATTACAGGCCCCCATTTCAAAACTAAGTAAGTGTTCCAATACGGTTTGCCCAGAAGCTGCAGATTTTGCTGGTTTTTCATACAAAAATCCACTCAAACACTACCTAATGACTTCCTAGACATACCAACAAGTCATCATACATAAATGGAGCATGTTTGTAACTCCTAAACACATTCTTAACATCAAACATGAAATTTCACATGTCTATAGGCATGCTTCCTATTATCCAAAACCAAGCAATCAACCAATCTCCAAAACAAGCATTAAAAGGCCATTTACAAATTCAAACCATCAAAAGCAACATGCCAAAACCTAGGGAGTTCAACACATCTCCCAAAACACATCTTATGTTCCCATTGCTAAATTACCAAAACTAATAGTGTATAAAATATCACCATACATGAGCTTGGTTTCCCTTGGACACTCTTAGCCTCCTTGTTGCCCTTAAACACCTCAATTAACTGCATTATTGGTACAAGAGAGAGAGCGTAAGCATAATTGCTTAGTGAGGCATGCTCTAAGGAAAAACAACACAATAATGCATTTTAGAAAACACTTTCAACAAAGCTTTTTAAACACATGCTCATCTCTTTTCATGCAACCTTGCATACTTTACAAGCATCTTATGCTTCATTACATTCAACATATCATATTGGCTTCCAAGTGATAATTCATAACCATTTACAACACAAAACACAATCGGATACGCGGATTACAAGCGTTGTCCCACACACTTCATACATACTACCGAACAACACAAGGTGGAGTTTATCGGTACAATCACAACCCCTCAACACCCGTGATGGAGTTTAACGGTACAATCACAACCCCTCAACATCACTCATCGGTAGTAGTATAATTCCACTAACGAGAGCAAGGGACACATAACACAAGATCCACACACGGACTTTTAACCACCGTTGTGATCTTACCTCACTCGTTAGGGTACTTGGATGGAGTTTACGGTACAATCACAACCCCTCAACATCCAAGTCGACTTTATTCACGGTGCACCCAGTCCTATAGCCGGCTAACTATATCCGATTCAAGTACTTTAAATCCAATTCATCACTTGCCAATATACATCAAATACCATCATCAATTCACTGTTTTAAAGCATTAATCAAAGCCATTAAACATCACACATCTTCATGCATCATTACCAAAAATAATAACATGTCAAACCAAGGATCTCTTACCTTGAGCATCCTTCAACTCATGGCTTTCAAAACCAGCATTTACCATGCTAAAAACATGCTTTCAAAACATAATTTAAACATGCAATTTATAACTAATGCATCAATCCACTTCATAGCACATCCAAGGGAGTTTTTCCGAAAACTTACTCTTGAGCTTAGCTAAGTTGTTTAGACTCAAACTAAGCTCCCAAAACCTTCAAATAATTGTTTCAAAGCTGGAAACCCAACTCCACTCACCAATTACGTTTCGCTTGCTTGCCGAAACGCCAATGAAGCCTCCAGATCAACTCCAAAAGTGTCCGAAGATGTCTCCCCTTTTTTAAACACATCAAAGCAGAGGATTAATGCATCATTATGCATTGAAATCTTCAGCCAACACACCTAAACTCGCTGCTCTACCCAAAACCAACATTCCGGCTACCAAACACAACCAAAAACACCTCCAAACTCTTCCAAAACTTAACCCAGCCAAGATCCATCACTTCTAACCATTTCTAGAAATCAATCAACATCCAAAATAAACCTAAACTCGTCCTTATACCTCCAGCTATAACCGAACACCAAAAACTCCTCAAAAACCACAATTCTCATAAGCAAAAACTTAGGAAATACAACCTATTCGGGAATGCATTGATAAAACCTCATTTCTAACATCATTTGATAGCCAAAATACATTAAAGAACCACCTCAAAACAGAGCCCAATCAAACTCAACGAAATTCTTCAAGATTTCTTCCAAATCTTGAGTTTTAAGCCAAAATCAAGCTTCTAACATTAAAACCATTTATAAAACTTAAATTAAGGATTGACAACTTGAGAATTTCAGTAAAGAACTGAGTATTTAGAGGAGAAGAACAATCTTACCTCTAAATGGTGATTTCTCCTTGATTTGAGCCAATTTCCTTGAAAATTCAATGAGAAAATCAAAAGGATTTGATGCAAGATTGATTAGGAACTAATTGATGATAGAAATCTCATCAATTGAAGTGAAGATCAATGCAAAAGTTGCTGGAGAAAAAGTGTTTGGATGATGAGATTTTGAGAGAAAAAGGAATGAGAGAAAATTAGGAAAAGGTAGTTATGAAAATCCAAAAAGTAGTTTCCCTTTTCTTTTAATTAATTAAAACATTAATTAAATCACCAAAATTAAGGAAAATCTGGAGAAAACATTTTTGGGTAAATTAGCTCCTTAAAGATTCAAAGTTTCAATCCTTACAAAACAGTCACCACTAAACTTTTCAAAAATCGCATTTTAGTCACTACACCGAAATGTAGCATTTCCAAACCTTATTTTGTAAAATTGTTTTCACCACTCTCTTATATATATATATATATATTAAAAGAAGATTTTTAGATATTTTTCTATATTTTTAAAGCATCCCGAACTAGGCTTTCCCTAAAACCTCCTTTTATATTTGAACCGAATATCAGATCGGTCTGGTTCAGACCCTAAACTTCTAAGCCCAAAATTGGGGTGTTACAAAGCAACCTTCCAAAGAGTTTTAATATAAATCATATGGCATGTACAAATGATCCTAAGGTGCCCATTTATAGTATTTCTAGGTAGCATATGAAAAGTCATACAAAGATGAAACATTCTCATCAATTAAGAAATAATATGCACTTGAATGCTTAGCCTTTTCATCTTCAAAGATGGCCAAATATCATAATTGGGGAAAGAATCTATACAATTTGAAGCTGAATATGGTTTTAATTTCGTCCAGGGGATGAAAGACTTTTAGGCTGCCTTGTCCTGCTTTCCTATGAAAAGAAAAGGGGATGGATGTTGACATTGAGTGAATGTAGACAACCTTGTCGTCCACTAGAAGGTGAATCTTCCTATTCCATGTTGATCTTCTTCACTTGATTGTCTTAATAAGTGGATTAAATTAGCCTTCACTGCTCGTTCCCTTGAAGAATTTGAACAACCACTTGAATTGGATGATAAAAATCAGCTTTGAATGCCTTGAATAGTGAATAAAGAAGATCTTCAATGGCTTGTCTCTTGGATGAAGTTGAAAAGACTCCTCCTTGGTTCAAGTTTCATCCACACGTCCATGCACCTAGTCACAAAGATAGACCTTATTCAAACTTTAAATAAAAACATGCATGAATGAACTACTTCCCTAAATGAACTCTAAAGATAAATACAATGCTTGCTTTAACGAATAGCATGCTTATTGAATGAAATGATTATTTATGCAAACTTTAATTTCTCATGCAAATTCATGCATAAGTAAAATAAAGTATTCCTCCCTTGTTGTTGGTCTTTCTCCTTCTCGTTCCAAGCTTTTCATAAACAAACTTTCCATGGCAGCTTTGAACTTCTTGACCCTTGCACGTGTAATGGGCCCACTTAGGTATTCTTCTGGGTCTTTGCAGGTAGGAATCACATAAGTCCCTCCCTCTTTAAGGCGATTTGTCCCTAAATAGTCATCGACATCATTAGGAGATAAATCAACAACATTGATTAGTGATTTAAATTGTTATTATTTTCTTATTAGGTACTCCTTGTTTGTCGGTTTATGTTGCTAATTTGGGCATTTTCTCTTATTTTCTGCGTAGGACATTGAATTCTAGAAACTGTGCTAAAAGGCCAAAATCATCATTTTTTTTATTTTTCTAGAGTCAAGGCTAGATTAGTGGGAATGAATCTAGGCATGCAAGCTGGCGTGGTGCCACGTTAGCAATTTATCTAAGATGACGTTAAACTGGAACTACGAAGATTACAAGGGGAAAACCAAAGTCAACCCGAAAGTCAACCTTGATTCACGACCCTTTTTTTCTTTTTATCTTCTCTAGATGTGTATTATTAACCTATGTGTTCAGCAAAGCGATTAGGCGAAAATGGCATAGCGATCAGAGTTCGATTAGGGGTTCAATTGCCTTCATTTGACTTTTAGGGACTAAATTGTAAATTTCATAAATTAAAAGGACTTTCATGATTTTAAAATTACCAAACCTCAATTAATCACATAACATGCCATCATGTCAAAATTCAATTCAAATGGATCATTCAAACTCACTAATTTAAGGAGCCAACATTTAAGGACCAAATTGTAAGAAAAAGAAACTCAGCTCAGCTAAAAAATTAAAATCCAACGGCCTAGTGTTTCGGTACGGATGGCCCTGTACCAAAATGGTCGTTTCAAAACAGGGTTGACCATTTTGATACTCGGGTGCGTTCCGAGACCCGTACCGAAACACCCCCTTCTAGTAACAAAAGTGTTTCGATACCCCTTCACCCGTTCCGAAACCTTAAGGCCATTTCGGGCTCTTGTTCCAAAACAGGCAAGGGCGTTCCGATACGCCTTGCCCAGCAACATCAGATTTTGCTGGTTTTTCATGCTTTCACACATTCAAATCATTCTCGAGACATGCCACAACATGCATACAACATGGATTCATATCAACAATCATCATATCAAGGCAATAACTTGAACGTGGCAACCAACATGTAAGTAAAGGCACTAAAGACATGCTCCCTAGTTCAACAAAACCTTAACAAGCTATAACATCATGCAAATCAAAATCCAAACTTCAAAGGCCATTTACAACTCAAGTATAGGCAATCCAGATGCTCAAAGTAAAGGGAAACATCCTCAAACATTCCAAAGTATAAATCCCACCCATTGCCACTTATTACACTAAGGGTGAACCACATACATCTCTTTAATAAAGGCTTGGATTCCTCTTGCTTTTGGGCTGCCTTCAAAAGTTCAATTCTCTGCATTGATGAAACAAAAGAGCGTAGTCATAAAACTTAGTGAGGATCACTAAACAACATTCATCAGTGCATGTCTCATGTTTTGCAAAACCAACACTTTACATTTCATGCCATTTATAAAACATGTTCTCTCAAAACCTCAATGCATGTAATAACCACATGCTCATATATATCAATTCAAAACAACAAATAACCCTTTGCTCATGCTTTAACAAGCATCACATGCATTCTTGCATCTTACCCAAATATCTCATGCAACCTTGCATCATATGCAAGCATCTCATGTTTCACTTTATTCATTTTCATTATATTGGCTTTCAAGTGATAATCCATAAACCATTTCAACACAAGACACAATCGGATACGCAGATTACAAGTGTTTTCCCTCACGCTTCATACAAACTACCGGACTACACAAGGTGGAGATTAATGGCACAATCACAACCCCTCAACACCCATGATGGAGATTAATGGCACAATCACAACCCATCAACATCACTCATCGATAGTTGTATAATTCCACTAACGAGTGTATGGGACACATACACAAGACTAACAAACGGGACTAACCATTCACCATTGTGATCTTAACCTCAATCGTAAGGGTACTTGGATGGAGATTTCGGCATAATCACAACCCCTCGACATCCAAGGCGACTTTATTCACGGTGCATCCAATCCTATAGCCGGCTAACTATATCTATTTAAAGTAACCAAAAACCATTTCATCACTTGCCAATATAATCATTTAACCACAATAATCCACTGTTTTTCAAGCATAACCACAATGCCATTTCCACAAGCATAACATGCTTAACATCATATGCATTCAACACATGAAAACCAAGGATCACTTACCTAGTGCATCCTAAACATAATGGCATTTAAATCCAGCATTAAACCATGCTTAGACATGCTTAAAAATAGTAAACGAATCCACTCTTACACCAAGTAAAATTCATCAAACATAGCACATTTCCAAGAGAGGGATTATCGAAACACTTACACTTGAGCTTAGTTAAGTGTATCAAACTTACACTAAGCTCCCAAGATCACGCTCAAAGCGTTACAAAGCAGGAAATTGCATTTTCACTCACCGATACGCGAAGCCTCGTTCGCCGACACAGAAATTACACCTCTGGAGCCTCCAAAATCACCACGTTTGCTTCCGGATCAAGATCCCCTGTTTTCACATCATCAAAACAGAGATCTAAATGCATTAAAATGCATTCTAACACCAACAACAATTCATAAACTCGTTGCCCACTCAAACCACACCAAAATACCCTTCCAAAACAACCGAAAACTCAATCGATTGCTTCCTAAACCAAGCCCAGCCATCATACATCACTTCCTAACAATTATCAACATCAAAACACATCTAATAAAAATCCTAACTCATCCTTATACCTCCAACAATCAAGATTCCACCATTTCACCGCAAAATTTCACTTAAAACTACCAAGAAACTCAATGATCTCAAGGATTTCGGGATCTATGTTATTAACACACCATTTTAACATATAAACAAACTTAAAAATCAATTAAAATCAACACAAAACAAAGTCCAACTCATAAAGTTCGAAAATCAAGATTTCATCCACAATTTCACAAGATTTTGATCTCAAATAAAAAAACTATTTTGAAAACTCACTCAAAAATAGTATTTAGAAGCCACATATCTTGGGAATTTCAATAAAGAACTTAGATTAGAGGTTGAGAACGAGATTTACCTCCAATCCTTGCTTTCTTCAATAGATGACAAATTTTCCTTGCAAAAATCTTGAAGAATTAAGGAAGATCTTTTGAAAATGATTTAGGAAATGTTGAGAGAGTTTTTGAGATGATGAATTCTTGAAAAAGATGAGAGAAAATGGTGTTTGGCTGAAAATGAGAGGGAATTAGTACTTACGTAAATGAAAATCCCATTAACTACCTTTTAGTTAATTAATATAAAAATCCAATTAAAAATCATTTACTTAAAAACCCTTTTTAATCACATGTCATATTGAAGAAAGGTCAAATTGACTTAAAGCCCCCTAAAGATTCTAAGATGTTGGCTTCCACCTTAAAAATCACATTTTCCCAGTTTTGAAACTTTACAATTTGGCCACTACTCAAAATGTCCATTTTCCAAAACTCTTTTTGTAAAATTGACTTGACCAACCTCTTAATTATATTTTTAGAGAATTTTAACAATTTTTACCATATTTTTATCCTATCTCGATCCTTGATTTCCTAAAATCACCTTACGCGATTCGAACCGTTCTCGACCAGTCCAGTTCAATGTCTAAAACATCTAGGCCCAAAACTAAGGCGTTACAACTACCCCCACTTAGGAAATTTTGTCCTCGAAATTCTTACCTGATGGAAAGAGATGCGAAAACTGCCTCAGCATATCCGCCTTGCTTTCCCACGTAGCCTCCTCAACTCCTTGGTGTCGCCACAACACCTTCACAAGCTCTATCGTCGTGCCACGAAGAACTTTGCTACTCACATCCAAAACCTTCACTGGCTCCTCGTCATATGACAGATTTGGATTCAACTCTATCTCCTCAACAGGCATCACATGTGAAGGATCCGATCTGTACTTCCGTAACATGGAGACATGAAACACATCATGTATCTTCTCCAACTCTGCAAGCAATCTCAACCGATATGCCACAAGACCAATACGCTCCACAATCTCGTAAGGTCCAATAAACCTTGTGCTAAGCTTACCCTTACGCCCAAATCTCATCACCTTCTTCCAAGGCGACACTTTCAAGAACACACATTCGCCAACCGTGAACTCAATTTCCTTACGCTTCAAGTCCGCGTAAGACTTTTGCCTATTCGATGCTGCTTTTAACTGCTCACAAATGAGCTTCACCTTCTCGGTGGTTCCCTTAAGCATAGCTGGCATTGAAATTAACTTTTGCCCAGCTTCTGCCCAATAGAGAGGGGTTCTACATCTTCTCCCATACAAAGCCTCGTATGGAGCCATTTGGATACTTGCCTGGTAATTGTTGTTATACGGAAACTCAACCAATGGCAAGTGCTTCTCCCAAGAACCCTGAAAATCTATCACACAACATCTCAACATGTCTCGAAGCCCTTGAATCACACGTTCTGACTGCTCATCCGTCTGCGGATGATAAGAAGTACTGAAATTCAACCGTGTATCCAAGGCTTGATGCAAAATTCCCAAAATCGTGCTGTGAACCTCGGATCTCTATCCGACACAATAGACTTTGGCACACCGTGCAACCGCACAATCTCAGCTATGTACGGTTCAATCAACTTATCCAAGATGTACGTAGTATGCACAGGTAGAAAATGCGCACACTTCGTAAGCCGATCCACAATCACCCAAACTGAATTCTTCATTGTCGGTGACAAAGGCAAACCGGACACAAAATCTATGGTGATTCTTTCCCACTTCCATTCTAGAATTCTCAAAGGCTGCAACAATCCAGAAGGAACCTGATGCTCAGCCTTCACTCGCTGACACACCATGCACTTACTAACGAACTCAGCCACATCCTTTTTCCACCCTACTCAGTAGTACTCCTCTTTTAGGTCACGGTACATCTTTGTACTACCAGGATGCATAGCAAAAGGACTACTATGAGCTTCAGTCAGAATAGTGTGCCTTAACTCAGCATCATCTGGCACCACTATTCGACTCCCAAAACACATAACACCATAATCACTAAAGCTGAAATCCGAAGGTCTATCTTCCGCAATGTCCTCAACATGCGAAACAAGAGAATAATCAAGTAACTGTTTATCTTTAATCAACTGTATCAAGGATGGTTTCACTTGCAACTCCGCCACAAGACCACCATTACGTGATATGCTCAAACGAGCAAACATCACTCTCAATTCCACAGCCACTTTCCGGCTCAAAGCATCGGCTACAACATTAGCCTTACCCGGGTGATACTCGATCGTCAGATCATAATCCTTAAGCAACTCTACCCAACGTCGCTGCCTAAGATTCAACTCCTTATGAGACATAAGGTATTTCAAGCTCATGTGGTCTGTAAACACAACACATTTCTCACCATACATGTAATGCTTCCAAATTTTCAAGGCAAACACCACAACTACAAGCTCAAGATCATGAGTAGGATAGTTGCGCTCATGCATCTTTAACATCCTAGATGCATATGCCACCACCTTACAGTCCTGCATCAACACGCAGCCCAAAACAACAATGGACACATCAATATAAACCGCAAACTCCTTACGAGACTCAGGTTGAATCAAAACAAGAGCTTGCGCCAAAGCTTCCTTCAACTTTTCCAAAGCTTGTTGCCCTGCCTCCGTCCACTCAAAGCGAACATTATTTTGCAACAACTTGGTCAAAGGCATTGCTATCTTCGAGAAACCCTCGACAAACCTACACTAGTACCCAGGCAATCCAAGGAAACTCCGTACCTCCGTCACTGACTTAGGTACTTTCCAACTCATCACAGCCTCTACCTTGTGCAGATCAACACGAATACCCTCAGCCGATACAACATGTCCATGGAAGACCACTTCCTTAAGACAAAACTCACATTTACTCAGCTTGGCATACAACTGATTTTCCAGCAACGCTTCCAAAACAATCCTCAAGTGCCTATCATGATCCTCCTCAGTACGCGAATACACCAGAATATCATCGATGAACAACACCACAAACTAATCCAAGAATTCATGGAATACATGATTCATCATGTCCATGAAAGCATCAGGCATGTTGGTCAAACCAAACGGCATCACAAAAAAATCATAATGTCCATACCTCGTGCGAAAAGCTGTTTTAGGTACGTCTACATCCTTCACCTTCAACTGATAGTACCACGATCTCAAGTCTATCTTAGAAAACACTTAGGCTCCCCGGAACTGATCAAAGAGATCATCAATTCTAGGCAAAGGATACATGTTCTTGATCGTCAACTTGTTTAGTTGCCAATAATCTATACACATTCTCATCGTCCCATCTTTCTTCTTCACAAACAAGACCGATGCACCCCAAAGTGACACACTCGGCCAAATGAAACCTCGATCCAACAACTCCTGCAACTGCACCTTCAACTCTTTTAACTCTTTAGGTGCCATGCGATACGGAGCAATGGACACCGGAGTTGTATGCTCGTACAACTTTATACCAAACTCAACTTCCCTGTTTGGTGGCAATCATGGCAATTCTTCCGGAAAGACACCCGGAAAACCGCGAACAATTGGAATATCCTGCACACGTACATCCTTGGAGCCAGGATTCATCACATAAGCAAGGTAAGCCTCGCAACCCAACCTCATCATACGGTTTGCTTCCAAAGCCGAAATCACATTCGACAAGAATTTCACATTCTCACCCACTACAACAACCTCGTAATCATCGGCCAACTTTAAGGTGACTCGCTTAACATCAAAGTCAACCACTGCCTTATGTTCCGTCAACCAATCCATACCAAGGATTACATCAAATCTGCAGAAAGGTAACTCCATCAGATCCACAAGGAAAACATGACCTTGCACAGTCAAAGGGCATCCCCTATACAACTTCCTAGAGACTACAGTCTCACCAAAAGAACTAGTCACTTGCATTCCTACCTCAAGCAACTCAACAGGTATATCAAGAAAATGTGCATGCTCACTCAAGATATAAAAATGCGTGGATCCAGAATCAATCAAAGCCACCAAAGATAAAGACTGAAGAGCAAAGGTACATGCGATCACATCGGTATCATTGTGCTCCTCGTACTGAGCATACACCCTCGTTGGTCCACCTCGCTCAGGTCAAACGGCTACAACATGAGCAATACCTCGCTGCCCCTCATCTCTCCTCTGAAAGTTCCCATGGCTGCACCCACGACCTCTCTAAGGTGCAGCTACCACAAGAGCACGTCTTTGGCCACCACCAGCCAACAAAGGACACTTCCTCCTTATATGTTCTGCCGAACCACAATTCCAACAAGAGTTCCCTGTCACCACAACAGGAGCCTGAACCTCTCTAGCTGCTCGAGGACAATGTCACCTCAAATTTTCCCTCGAACCACATGTCCAACATGTATGCTGCTCAGATCTTACACGACCTCCCTGAGCTTGTCCTCCATGACCCGAAACACCACGCCTTCCCTAAGGCTGATGTCTCCTATCACGGCCTCTTTTGTTTCATCCACCACCAGAACTATACTCAGCAGCTCTCTTCCCAGAGTTAAAACCAACACCTTTAGAAGACAAACCCAGGTTCTGCTCGATGTCCTTTGCCCAAAAAACAAGCACGTCAAAATCAATATAATCAGCAGCTAGCATGTACGTCTTAATTCCTGTACCAAACCGTACCAGAAGTGATCACATCGATGCCTCTCACTAGGTACCAACTCATGAGCATACTGGCTCAAGCGTACGAACTGGACCTCGTACTCAGCCATAGATAGGTTGCCCTGAACAAGCGACATAAACTCTCGTTTCTTCTCATCCAAGTATCTCACACCTAGATACTTTCTCCTGAAGGCACCTCTATAGAACTCCCAATCAACTTCATTGAGTTCCATATCAGCTGTGGTAGTTGTCCACCAGCTGTAAGCGTCACCTTGTAGCAAAGAAACTGCGCATCCCAGCTTGCGCACCTCGTTACAACCCATATGATCCATAATGCGGATCGTGCTAGCTAACCAGGCCTCAGACGCCTCAGGTGGCATACCATGAAACTCTACAGCTCCCAAACTCCTCAACCTTTCCAAAGGTAAGCCCACCTGCCCAGCTGTAGGGGCTTGCACATGCGCTCCGGCAACAACAGCCTGAAACGCTCTGATGATCGCCTCAACTAGTAGCGCCAAATCACCCAAACACAACAAAAAAAAAACAAATTGAACCATTTAGGCCAGCTGCAAGCAAGAATCCAAGTTTACAAAACATTTGATTAGTGTAATAAGGCAATGGGCACCAAATTTCCCCCACAGAGCATAACATACACAAAACATCATGCTCAAATACATTTCATCATCTCAAATTCAGCACATATCCACATAACATAATCATCATACCATCATATTCATTCCACTTGCAAGGCACATAATTCTAGCATGGCATATAGTGCAAAATTCAACCGATAGCATGCTTTTCAGACATCATACTTCGATACCTATCAATTTCACATACCAACATTCCCAATTCATTCAAAACCACGCTCTGATACCAACAAATGTATCTCCCTTAGCCCGGTCTAGACGTTAAACCCGAACTACGAAGATTACATAGAGAAAACCAAAGTTAACCCAAATGTCAACCTTGATTTATGACCCCCTTTTTTTCTTTTTTTTCTTCTCTATATGCGTATTATTAACCTATGTGTTCAGCAAAGCGATTAGGCGAAAACGGCACATCGATCGGAGTTCGATTAGGGGTTCAATTGCATACAATTGACTTTTAGGGACTAAACTGTAAATTTCATAAATTACATGGACTTTCATGATTTTAAAATTACCAAACCTCAATTAATCACATAACATGCCATCATGTCAAAAAATCAATTCAACTGGATCATTCAAACTCACTAATTTAAGCAACCAACATTTAAGGACCAAAATGTAAGAAAAAGAAACTCAGTACAACTCAAAAATTCAAATCCAACGGCCTAGTGATTCGATACGGATGGCCCTGTACCGAAACGGTCGTTTTGAAACACCCCTTTCAGTAGCCAAAGTGTTTCGATACGCCTTCACCCATTTTGAAACCTTAAGGCCATTTCGGGCTCCTGTTCCGAAACAGGCAAGGGCGTTCCGATACGCCTTGCCTTGCAACAACATATTTTGCTTATTTTTCATGCATTAACACATTCAAATCATTCCCGAGACATGCCACAACATGCATACAACATGGATTCATATTAACAATCATCATATCAAGGCAATAGCTTAAACATGGCAACCAACATGTAAGTAAAGGCACTAAAGACATGCTCCCTAGTTCAACAAAACCTTAACAAGCTATAACATCATACAAATCAAAATCCAAACTCCAAAGGCCATTTACAACTAAAGTATAGGCAATCCAACATGCTCAAAGTAAAGGGAAACATCCTCAAACATTCCAAAGTATAAATCCCACCCATTGCCACTTAATACACTAAGGGTGAACCACATACATCTTTTTAATAAAGCCTTCGATTCCTCTTGCTTTTGGGCTGCCTTCAAAAGTTCAATTATCTGCATTGATGAAACAAAGGAGCGTAAGCATAAAGCTTAGTGAGGATCACTAAACAACATTCATCAGTGCATGTCTCATGTTTTGCAAAACCAACACTTTACATTTCATGCCATTTATAAAACATGTTCTCTCAAAACCTCAATGCATGTAATAACCACATGCTCATATGCATCAATTCAAAACAACAAATAAACATTCGCTCATGCTTTAACAAGCATCACATGCATTCTTGTATCATACCAAAATATCTCACGCAACCTTGCATCATATACAAGCATCTCATGCTTCACTTTATTCATTTTCATTTTATTGGCTTTCAAGTGATAATCCATAAACCATTTCAACACAAGACACAATCGAATACGCGAATTACAAGCGTTGTCCCTCACGCTTCATACAAACTACCGGACTACACAAGGTGGAGATTAGTGGCACAGTCACAACCCCTCAACACCCGTGCTGGAGATTAAGGGCACAATCACAACCCCTCAACATTACTCATAGGTAGTTGTATAATTCCACTAACGAGAGTATGAGACACATACAAAAGACTCACACACAGGACTAACCATTCATTGTTGTTATCTTAACCTCAATCGTTAGGGTACTTGGATGGAGATTTCGGCACAATCATAACCCCTCGACATCCAAGGCGACTTTATTCACGATGCACCTAATCTTATAGCCGGCTAACTATAACCGATTAAAGTAACAAAAAACCATTTCATCACTTGCCAATATAATCATTTAACTACATTAATCCACTTTTTTACAAGCATAACCACAATGCAATTTCCACAAGCATAACATGCTTAACATCATATGCATTCAACACATGAAAACCAAGGATCACTTACCTAGTGCATCCTTAACATAATGAAATTTAAATCCAACATTAAACTATGCTTAAACATGCTTAAAAAGAGTAAACGAATCCACTCTTACAGCAAGTGCAATTCATCAAACATAGCACAATTCCAAGAGATGGATTACTGAAACACTTACACTTGAGGTTAGTTAAGTGTATCAAACTTACACTAAGCTCCCAAGATCACCCTCAAAGCGTTACAAAGCAAGAAATTGCATTTCCACTCACCAATACGCGAAGCCTCGTTCGCCGACACAGAAATTACACCTCTAGAGCCTCCAAAATCACCGTGTTTGCTTCCGGATCAAGATCCCCTATTTTCACACCATCAAAACAAAGATCTAAATGCATTATAATGCATTCTAACACCAACAAAAATTCATAAACTCGTTGCCCACTCAAACCACACCCAAATACCCTTCCAAAACAACCGAAAACTCAATCGATTGCTTCCTAAACCAAGCCCAACCATCATACATCACTTTCTAACAATTATCAACATCAAAACACATCTAATAAACATCCTAACTCATCCTTATACCTCCAGCAATCAAGATTCCACCATTTCACCCCAAAATTTCACTTAAAACTACTAAGAAACTCAAGGATCTCAAGGATTTTGGGATCTATGTTATTAACACACCATTTTAACATATAAACAAACCTAGAAATCAATTAAAATCAACACAAAATAGAGCCCAACTCATCAAGTCCGAAAATCAAAATTTCATCCACAATTTCACAAGATTTTGATCTCAAATCAAAACTTTATTGAAAACTCACTCAAAAATAGTATTTAGAAGCCACATATCTTGGGAATTTCAATAAAGAACTTAGATTAGAGGTTGAGAATGGGATTTACCTCCAATCCTTGCTTCCTTCAATAGATGACAAGTTTTCCTTGCAAAAATCTTGAACAATTAAGGAAGATCTCTTTAAAATGATTTAGGAAATGTTGAGAGAGTTTTTGAGAGGAAGAATTCTGGAAAAAATATGAGAGAAAATGGTGTTTGGCTGAAAATGAGAGGGAATTGGTAGTTACGTAAATGAAAATCCCATTAACTACCTTTTAGTTAATTAATATAAAAATTCAATTAAAAATCATTTAATTAAAAACCCTTTTAAATCACATGTCATATTGAAGAAAGGTCAAATTGACTTAAAGCCCCCTAAAGATTCTAAGATTTTGGCTTCCACCTTAAAAATACATTTCCCTAGTTTTGAAACTTTACAATTTGGTCACTACTCAAAATGTCCAATTTCCAAAACTTTTTTTTTTGTAAAATTGACTTGACCAACCTCTTAATTATATTTTTAGAGGATTTTAACAATTTTCACCATATTTTTATCCTATCCCGATCCTTGATTTCCTAAAATCACCTTACGCGATTCGAACCGTTCTCGACCGGTCCGGTCCGATATCTAAAACAACTAGGCCCAAAACTAGGGCGTTACAACCAGCGTCAGATAGCTTATCAGTCACGAATCAATAGCTTATCATCCAAGATTTGAAATTCAAACTTGGGAATTATCTTTTGTATTTAGAATTTAAATTTCAAATATTGTTAGGATTTATCTTATATCATTTTAGGAGATTTTTAGGGTTTTAGAATACTATAAATACCCCTTGAGGTAAGCTAGAAAATCATCTCTCATCTCTTAGCTTTTATTTATTCTTAAGTAATTTTACTTTTATAAAAAATTTATTTTCCGATTTGCTGAAGGTTTAAAGCGAATCTTCAATTCACTTTGTGAGAAATAAAAAACACTTAACAACTTTGGTATGAATGTTTTCACTTTCATTTAAATAAATCTTTTCACTTTCTTTTCAAAAAGCGCGCTTTGGTCTGAATGTTGTTGAGATTTACAATTGGGAGGAAGGGTCGATGATAGACGTGGTTTCAACTTCCTATGAACGCACTTAGCGACAGATTTGCTAAGGGAAATTAAGATCGGATTCGATTCTCATAGAGACAACATAGTCCGAGTCGGGTTTTTCCAAACTTTAATATTGTTTTATTCTAACAACGATAGTTGTGGTTAGTCTAACCAGAACACTGAAATTCAAAAAATAATTTTAAATTTTCGGTTTACCAAAGAGAAAAACAAGTTACAAGGGTTGGGACCTTGTAGACTGTAACCGGCATGTATCTAGAGTAAAAAATCTTTTTTCGACGATCAGTTTGAATTGAAGCTAAGCAAAGCTTGAGGTTATTTAAATTAATCAATTTTCTTCTAAAAAATATTTACTTTCGTCAGTTTCTCTAAGTTTGTTTTTATTATTTTACATTTAGTTACTACCTTATCAAAATCCACCATTTTCTTTATTTTCTCGCTAAAGTCAGAATCGGAACAACCGTATATAAGAAACTCCTTAGTCCATGTGGACCGACTGCTTCTTCTTTATACTACGATCTTTCTATATTAATTCTAAGATAAAGGATATTTATTTGACAATTCACGACGCTTGTAAAATTGGCGCCGTTGTCGGGGACTTCGACAAAGTTACTAATATAATTTTGTTTTGATTTATGACCAGGATGAATCCAATACCTGTAGTCTGAATCAGGTCGTCGAGCTAAACGACAGTAAATAAATTGCTAAATGGGAGAAAACCCATTTTATTTTTGTTTGTTTAATTAATTTTTATTTTTTTTATTATTTGTGATGTTTTTATTTTTCTTGTAATTTTAGGTACCCAAGTATTTTTCGCTGGAAGATAATCAGCCACAGATGCGGCATTTTTGATAGAACAATGCGGCAAATTTTTCACGGAACATGAAATTTCCAGCCTTATTGTGATTTCAGTGCAATATAGCAAAACCCTTTCCCATCTTTAGGCGCACATTAGCGGACTTCTCCATCTCTTAGTGCATTTTAACGAACCGAATTCTTAACCTTCTGTCCGTATCCTTATCTCATCCTTATTTATCTTTTTCTTTTAAATTTTAAATCCCATGAACCCCACACCATTTGATAACCATGTTCCCTTTTCCAGAATAAACAGTTTTCCCTTTCTTTTTATCATTCACCACGTGCTGAAATTAAACCTAAAACTATTCTCTATTTTCTCTTCAGCCGCACACCTACCTCAACCCCAATCTCCACCGATTTTTTTAGTTTTTTTTCATGATGATGAGAACCAGTAGCTACATAACCATGAACCCACCCCTTCGGTTTGCACACCTTTGTAGTACCGCCGTCACCCTACTCCGGTCGCCGCGATGGTCCACACAATACGCGAAGGTCATGGCCACGATCTGGTGTTCTTGAATCGGAGGTGAAATTTAACGTCCCTGTTTTGAGCCTAGGTGTTTTACAAGTCAGGTTGGGCCGGTGGAACCAGTATCGGTTGTTCGAACCTTTATAAGGTGGTTTAGGGAAATCAAGGTTCGGGATGAGATAAAAATATGATAAAAATTCCTAAACTCTTCTAAAATTATATTTAAGAGGGTGGTTAAATCAATTTTACAAAACGGGTTTTCGAATGTATACATTTTGGGAAGTGACCAAAATGTAAAGATTTAAAAGTTGGAAAAAATGTGTTTTTCAAGAAGAGTCAAAATCTTAGAATCTTTAGGGAGCTATTTGGCAGTTAAGCCTTTTCCCTAGTTTGGCATGTGTTTTTAAATGGTTTATGAAATAATTAAAATAGCTTTGATTAATTAAATTGGAAAGTTAGTTAATCAGTTCAAAAGATTTTTCACGACCATTTTCATTTCTCTTCTTCACTTCAGCCAAACACCCTCCATTTCTCTCAAATTTCCAGATTTTCTTCACTCTCAAATTCTCTTTTGATTTCTAACTTTTCCTTGGTGATTTCTCTCATTTTCCTTCAAGATCTTTCAAGCTAATCTTGCCAAATTAGAGGAGAAGCAAGGATTGGAGGTAAATTTCGTGCTAACCCTATAATCTAGGTTCTTTAATGAAATTTCAAAGATATTTGGATCTTTATTAATGTTTTTAATTGAGGTTTTGTTGTTAGTTTGAAAAAATATTGAAATCTTGATAAAAAATTGATTTAAAATGTGATTTTCGAAGTTTGGTTGATTTGGCTTGGTTGAGATGATTTCTAAATGAGTTTGAAAAGTTTTTGGTGTTGAAATGGAGCCTTGATCATAGAGATCCCGAAATCTCTGAGATCCTTCATTTTTAAAGTGTTTTTGGTTGAGTTTTTGGGGTGCAAAGTGGAATCCGAGTTGCTGGAGGTATAAGGATGGCTTTAGGTTGTTGATTAATACCTAAAATGTGTTGGGTAATGGCTGGGCTGAGGTTAGAAGTCAATTAATTGAAATTTCAATTGTTTCAGATGGGTGTTTTGATGCTTTAAAGCAGAGCTGCGGGTTTTCTTTAGAGTACTGGTGTTTTGGATTCATTTTAATGCATTGTGTAACACCCAAAAAAATGGGCTAGCTGGATAAAGATTCCGACGACTGGAAAATTAATCAGAAAAATTTTGATTTATAATATCGAGTATGAAGCTGATTATACCATCCCTATGAGTTCGGTGGAAGTGGCTAAATGGGGCCGTTCAAGGCCGGCGTATCGATACGATCAAAGGCGTATTGATACGGTGTAATGGTTTTAACTATTCATTTGGACTTTTTCTTACCCGTATCGATACAACCTCACGCGTATCGATACAATATCCTGCAGAGAACAGAGTAGATGCTCCCAAAGTCAAAAGTTGCGGCCCTTGGTGAGTCACCTACTTGCTTGGCATCTCCTCACATGTTTTTAAGTTGAGTAAGTGACTTTTTATCAGCAATATAATGTGAAATAGATGGGAAATAATAGATTAAGCAAACCCTTTGCTTGAGAAAATGTTTTGATTGGCTCCTAAGGGAGGCGAACCCTTGAGTGTAGGAAACCAATCCATTGGTTGATGGTTGAGGTGGAAATAAAATAATAATTTCTCCTTCCTCTATAAATAAGAAGAGAATGAAGAGGAGTCTGGCTTTTTGATTTCTTACTGAGCCAAAACTCTCCTTTAGCAAACAAGCAAGCTCGTCCATTTCCATCTTCAACCTCAAGCTCTAAGTAAGCACCTCCATTGAAGACAAAACCAAAGTTTGTCTTCCTTCATTTGAGAGTTTCGTTTAATCCATTCAAGTACGAGAAAGAGAATTTAAGCATCGAATGAGGTATTATGTAACGCCCCGGTTTTGGGCTTAGAAGTTTTAGGCTTGGACCGGTTCGGTCAAAGTGCTGTTCGAATATAAAAGGTGAAATTAGGAAGGCCTAGTTCGGGTTGCATTAAAAATATGGAAAAATATTCTAAAATCCTCTTTTAATATATATAAGTGAACTGTGAAATCAATTTTACAAAATGAGGTTTGGAAGGGTGACATTTTGGCTAGTGACCAAAATGTAATTTTTGAAAACTACGTGACTGTTTTAGAAAGGATTGAAACTTTGAATCTTTAAGGAGCTATTTACCCAAAGGGAGTTTCTCCAGATTTTTCTAAGATATTTAGTGATTTAATTCTGGTTTTTAAATAAAAGAAAAGTGGAGGGAAGTTATTTCCTATTTCCAACTAACTTTTCCAATTTTCCTTTTCTCTCATTTTCTCTCAAACCAAACATCTCTCTCCAGAGTTTTTCCTCTGATTTTGTCACCTAAACATCTCTTTTCAATTCTCTTTTGATTGCTAATCATCTCATCAACAAAACCTCACCATTTGCTACTTGGATTTTCAAGATTTTGGTTCTAAAAAGGGAGAAACTCAAGTTTGGAGGTAAGAACGTCCTTCTCCTCTAAACTCTCAGTTCTTTACTGAAATTTCTAAGTTCTCAATCCTTAATTGATGATTTATAAATGGTTTTAAAGTTGTGTAATGGATCTTGGCTTAAAATGCAAGATTTGGTGATTTTTGATGGATTTTCGTATGATCTGATTGGGCTGTGTTTTAAGGTGTTAATTTGATGTTAAATGAATGTTAAATTGATAAGGAATTGAGTTTTAATTAATGCAATCCCGGATAGGTTGAATTTCCTAAGTTTAGCTTGTGAATTTTGGTTGTTTTGGAGTGATCTTATGGATCTGTTGTTGCTGGAGATATAAGGATGTTGTTAGGTCCTTTTTAGATGTTATGTGGTGTTAAAGGATGATTAGATTTGATGGATCTTGGCTGGGCATTGTTGAGGAGTTGTTTGGATGCATTTTTCGGTTGTGTTTGGTGGCCGAAAATGGAGTGTGTATGAGAGCAGCGAGTTTAGATGCTTTCATTGAAGCTATTAATGCATGATGATGCATTAATCCTCTGCTTTGATGTGTTTAAAACAGGGGAGTCATCTTTGGATCCAAGTGGTGGTGATCCGGAAGCTTGATTTGTGTTTCGGCATGAGGCGAAACGGAATCGGTGAGTAGAATTTGGTTTTCCGCTTTGAAACCAGTGTTTTGGAGGTTTAGGAGCTTAGTTTAAGTCTAAGCAACTTAGCTAAGCTCAAGAGTAAGTTTTCGGAAAAACTCTCTTGGTGATGGCCATGGTTTTTGGTTGTATGCAATGTGTTGTTTGCATGATTTTAAATCTGTTTTGAAAGCATATCTAGCATGTTTATTTGCTGAGATTTTAAGCCATGTGTTGAAGGAAGCTCAAGGTAAGAGTTCCTTGTTTTTGAACATTGTTTAAATGTGGTTTAATGCTTAAAGATGCATGATGTTTATGGCTTGGTTTAAATGCTTTAAAATAGTGGATTATTGATGATAATGATGCATATTGGCAAGTGATGTTAAGGTCACAAAGGTGGTTAAAAGTCCTTGTGTGAGCCTTGTATATTTAAGAACATCAAGGTGGTTAAAAGTCCTTGGATGGTTCTTGGTTAAGATCACAAAGGTGGTTAAAAGTCCTTGTGTGGATCTTGTAAAGTTTAAGAACAACATGGTGTTTAAAAGTACATGGTTGGTTCTTGGTTAAGGCTTAAGGTGGTTAAAAGTCCTTGTGTAAGCCTTGGTTACTTAAGAACTCCAAGGTGGTTAAAAGTCCTTGGGAGATTCTTGTTAAGGACACAAAGGTGGTTAAAAGTCCTTGTGTGGTCCTTGCCATGGTGTTTAAAAGTCCATGGGTCCATGGTGTTTAAAAGTCCATGGGGATAAGATCACAATGGTGTTTAAAAGTCCATGTGTGGATCTTATGTGAAATATGTCACTTGTTGCCAATATGACTTGTTATGAAAATGAAGCATGAGATGCTTGTTTTAAATGTTAAAGAGCATGTTTAATGTTGCTTGAGGCATGATTTATAAATGAGTTTTATAAATGCATTATTGAATGGTTTTAATGAGCATTCCTCACTAAGCTTTTGCTTACGCTCTCTTTCGTTTTCTTAAACCAATAATGCAGAGCATTAAGGTGCTTTGAGGGCAGCAAGGAAGGCAAGCAATCAAGTGGAAGTTAAGCTCAAGTATGGGAACGTTTTCCTAAACACTTTTAGCTTCTGGCATTTGGCAATGGGGGACCTATGTGGATGTTTTGGGAGGTGTTTTGAACTCCCTAAGTTTGTTTAATGTTGTTAATAATGCTGGATTTTGTAATTGGCCATTATGTGGTTGGTTTGGAGTTTTAATGCTTGAATGGTTTGCTAAGTAGGAAGCATGCCTTTAGATTTGGGGCTTTTCATATTTGATGCTATGTTGATGTTTGGATGATGCATTTATGTTCCTTACATGTTGAATGTCTTGCTGGTAAAGTTTGGTAGCATTTGGAGCATGTATGGTTGATTAATTGTGTGTTTAAGCAAGCATTTTTTCTGCATTCTGTGCAGGCCGTATCGGAACAGTAGCTACCGTTTCGGAACGGGTGCCTTGTTGCAGCCCAGACGTCCGAAATGGAAGACATCGTTCCGAAACGAAAAGTCTTATGCCAGCCCTCGTTTCGGAACACGTTGCGAAACGGTCCCGCGTTTCGAAACAGGTTCTCCCTGTTTCGGAACACCTGACCGTTGGGGGCTGACATTAGCAGTTATATGTTTTGAAATGTTTGCATTTTGGTCCTGAAACTTGTATGTGCAATTGTATGAGTTTGGGATGTCCGTTTGAGCTGAAATTTGGCTGTGAAGCATGAAACCTGATTAATTATAAGTTGGTAACTTTAATCTGGTTTAAGTCCTTATAATTTAAAGAATTTACAATTTGGTCCCTAAAGTTGTAAATTGTTCAATTGGGTCCCTGTTTGATCACTGATGTTTATGATCTTTGAGCATGCTGTTTGAATGATCATAACTAGGGTTAATGTGCATCTAGACAAGTTTAAAAAGAAAAAAAAAAGGGTCGTTAATCAAGGTTGACTTTCGGGTTGACTTTGGTTTTCCCCGTGTGACTTTCTTAATTCGGGTCAACCATCTAGGCCGGGTTAAGGGGGTTACATTTGGTGGTATCAGAGCCAGAGTTCTCGAGTAATTGGGAATGAATGTGTGCATGATTGAAGTGTGTATGCTATGTATGCTTGTTGAGTGAAAGCATGATGAGTGGTTTGTGAATTTGATGCAATTGAGTTGTATGCTGTGGTGAAGCATGTTGTGGGTACCCATTGCCAAATCAAAGCTAATGAAATGGTGTTGATTTTAAATGAAATTGAGCTTGAGGGCTTGGATTGCTTAACTTGTTGGGCCTGACTTTGTTTGTTTGCATTGTGATTGCATTGTTAGAATATGGCACCTCGTAGAGAGTTGAGGAGTAATGTGCGAGCTACGGCTCTGAATGAGAATGAGAATGAGGAGAATGCGGGAAGTGCGGTGTTACCTCCTCCTCCACCTGGTGGTGGTGGTGCTGAGGGTGAAAGAGCTGAAGCTGCAGCTGGTGTTGGGGTCGCTGGACCTGAGGTTGGTCAGGGGTAAGCTATGCCTGACATGACGATGTTGGTGCAAGCTATTGCTGGTGCTTTTCGAGCGGCAGTGGCTGGAGCTCAAGGAGCTGGGCATCAGGGAGATGCTGGTGTTAGACTACCCTTGGAGCGTTTACGCAGTCTTGGTGGGACTGAGTTCATTGGTATGTCTGCTGAAGGTTCTGAAGCTTGGATGGAGAGTACCAAGAGGATCTTGGGTCAGATGAGTTGCACTGATGTGCAAAAGCTGGGTTGTGTAGTATCCTTGCTACATGATGATGCTTATACGTGGTGGACGACCACTATAGCTGGGGTGGCGGAAGCTAACATAACTTGGACATTCTTTCAGAATGTGTTCAAGAGAAGGTATCTTGGTGTGAGGTACCTGGATGAAAAGAAGCGAGAGTTCATGTCTCTTACCCAAGGGAGCATGTCTGTGGCTGAGTATGAAGTGCAGTTCGTCCGACTCAGTCAATATGCGCCTGAGTTAGTCCCTGATGAGCGGGCGAGGTGCGAAAGATTCCGTTATGGTTTAATGACGGATGTGAAGATGTATGTGCTGGCTACCGAGTATGATGATTTTGATGTGATGGTGAGCCGAGCCAAGGATATTGAGATAAACTTGGGTTTATCTGCTAAAAGTGCTGGTTTTAGTGCTGGTAAGCGAGCAGCTGAATATAGTTCCGGTGGTGGACGGAACAAGAGGGGACGTGATCAGAAGTATCAGTCCTCAGCTAAGAGAGGTGGTGGTGCACCTGCTCGGGGAGGCAATGCTAGAGCTGATCCGAGTGCTTGTTGGATTTGTGGTTCACGTGGCCATATGAAGCGTGATTGTCCTCGTGCTGTGAGGGAGGTGCAAGCTCCTGTTGTGGCAGCTGGTAACGGGTGCTGGAATTGTGGATCTGCGGATCACTTGAGGCGAGAGTGTTCTATGTTGGCTGGTGGCCAAGTGCGTGCTCCTGTTGTTGCTGCACCGCAGAGAGGTCGTGGGCGCGGCCATGGTAACTTCCAGCGAAGGGAGGAAGGTGGTTGAAGAGTGGCTCATGTTGTGGCTATTCAGCCTGAAGGTGGAGGTCAAGCTAGGGTGTATGCTCAGCGTGAGGGGAGGAATGACGCGGATGTGATTGCAGGTACTTTTACTTTGCAATCCTTGTCATTGCTTTCCTTGATTGATTCTGGATCTACGCATTCATATATTTTGCGTGAGCATGCTGAATTGCTTGGTTTGCCTGTTGAGTCTTTGGATGTTGGTGTTCGTGTCACTAGTTCTTTCGGTGAGACTGTTGTGACTCGAAAGCTTTATAGAAGGTGTCCTTTGGTTGTTCAAGAACATGTTTTTCATGTTGACCTTATGGAGTTGCCTTTCTATGGTTTTGATGTAATCCTTGGTATGGATTGGCTTGCTGAGCATCGTGCTGTTGTGGATTGTGAAAATAAGCGAGTTTCGTTGAAGCTTGCGGATGATTATGAAGTTGTTGTGGTTGGTGAGAATGTGAAGTTTCTTGCTAATGTGGTGTCTACCTTGGAGGCGAGCAGGATGCTGAGGCAAGGTTGTGAAGCTTACCTAGCTTTTGTGATGAATCCTAGTTCTAAGGAGTTGCGGGTGCAAGATATCAGAGTTATGAAGGAGTTTCCTGGTGTGTTTCCTGAGGAGTTGCCTGGTTTACCTCCTAATCGCGAGGTGGAGTTTGGAATTGAGCTGTATGAGAATACAACTCCTGTGTCCATTACCCCTTATAGAATGGCACCTAAGGAGTTGAAGGAGCTGAAGACGCAGTTGCAAGAGTTGCTTGATCGTGGGTTCATTCGGCCAAGTGTGTCACCTTGGGGAGCACCGGTCTTGTTTGTGAAGAAGAAGGATGGCACTATGAGAATGTGCATTGATTACCGTCAGCTGAACAAGTTGACTATCAATAATCGGTATCCTTTGCCGAGGATTGATGATCTCTTTGATCAATTTCGGTATCCTTTGCCAAGGATTGATTACCGTCAGCTGTGTTCTCGAAACAGGTTCTCCCTGTTTCGGAACACCTGACCGTTGGGGGCTGACATTGGCAGTTACATGTTTTGAAATGTTTGCATTTTGGTCCTGAAACTTGTATGTGCAATTGTATGAGTTTGAGATGTCCGTTTGAGCTGAAATTTGGCTGTGAAGCATGAAACCTGATTAATTATAAGTTGGTAACTTTAATCTGGTTTAAGTCTTTATCATTTACAGAATTTACAATTTGGTCCCTAAAGTTGTAAATTGTTCAATTGGGTCCCTGTTTGATCTCTGATGTTTATGATCTTTGAGCATGCTGTTTGAATGATCATAACTAGGGTTAATGTGCATCTAGACAAGTATAAAAAGAAAAAAAAGGGTCGTTAATCAAGGTTGACTTTCGGGTTGACTTTGGTTTTCCCCGTGTGACTTTCTTAATTCGGGTCAACCATCTAGGCCGGGTTAAGGGGGTTACATATTATCAACCATAAGCCTTAATCGAGCAAGGTGAGTGTAGTAGCGTCGCGGGACTAGGCAAGGTCCTTCCCAGTTTCATCATCGTTGTTTTACTAACCCTTAAATTTAAGGATTTGTATTTTTGCATCATTGATCACATGTTGGTAAGTTGGTTTGTTGCATTGAAATATCGTTTATAAGTATTGCTTACAAGTTACATGTTGTGCCATTATATTATGTTTGTGGAACCTTGGATTCGATGTGATGGATGCAAGTGGTATACCATAGAATTCACGAGCACATTGCAAGGGTGGACTACGGTCCTTAGGGTACGTCCTTTATGATTTGGTGATGTCGACGGGATGTGTTGTGTTGGTCCTTGGCGATGTCAGCGGATTGGTCATACATTATGTGGCGATGTGGTGGAATTCGCGTATCCATTACTATGAATCGATCCAAGGAATTTATTGTGATACATGATTGTTTTATTTTTCAAGCATAGTCATTGCATAAACAAGAATAAGTTTAGTTCAAGTTTTCATTATGACAAGCGTGAAGCAAAGTGTTATGTTGTTGTTCATTAGTGACTACCTCACCAGGCAAAAGTTGCCTAAGGCATTCATTTCATCAATTTCAGGATAAGCAAGCATAAAGACTGGGATCGGAAGGTTGACGTGTCGCGTAAGTCACAAGCAAGTTTTAAGTAAAGTTACTTCCTTGAACTCCTAGTTGGTGGCAAGTCCATATAAGAGTTAAGAAGTCCTTTTGTCTTTATCTATGTTGTGGTTTTGTAAGAAATATGCCTTATGCATAAAATGAACTTATGTGTAATATTATGTTGCTTAAAAATGTATATTTTGGACTAAAAGGTGAAAATCAAGTAAATGGTTAAATCTAACCATGAAATTTGACATGCTAGCAGCTTATGCCATTGAAATATTGTCTGCAAAGTTTCATTGCCTTTGGACAACATTTGATCAGCTTGATCGAACAAAAACCAACAAAAATATGTCATTTTAGGCTCCACGTATCGATACAGATGAGCTCCGTATCGATAAGGTCATGCATATTTTTACTATGTGAAAGAGGGTGTATCGATACGGTATAGACCGTATCGATGCAATTTTTGCCTCTGTCCATCTCCGTACCGATACGAGTCATAATCAAAGTTAAAGATGGTCTACTCGTACCGATACTGGGTGACTTGTATCCATACAGGCCAGTTATGAAGTTAAGCAAAGTCTAGGAAGTCCAATACGTACCGATACAGGTCTGCCTGCATCGATACGATTGAACAAACCAGTTAATAAAGGTTGAATTGGACAACGTTAATTACTTGGAAATTTTAAAATAGGTAATGATGATTTATGGCAAATAAAAGTGAAATTTATTGCACCGATCTTTTCATCGTTCACCGATAGCACTCTCCGACCCGGTTCTCGTCCAGGCTGGGTAAGGGGTGTTACAAACCTTGTGTGTGTGTCCCGTCTCTCGTTAGTGGACTATACAACTACCGATGAGTGGTGTTAAGGGGTTGTGATTGTATCAAATACTCTTTTACGAGTGTCACAACGATGTAGGGTTGCTCCCGTGTGTAAGCCTTGAGATGCCGGTAGGGTGTATGAAAGGTTTGAGACAACCCTTGCTAATTTGTGTATTCGATGTGTTTTTGAAAAAAAATGAGATTGTTGTTAATCACTTGAAAGCCAATATAATCGATGATAATGTTATGGAAATGTTATTGATGCATATTGTGAAAAATGCATGTTTTACCATAAGCTTAGCATAATGGTGTTTATGCTTGGGAAGGCTTGATGGTTATGTAGCAGTGGTTTAATTGATGTAAATTATGTGATTCATGTTGCATGGTGTTTAGCATGCCGATTATAATGGTAAAGTGCATGGTTTTTCAAAGGAGGCATGCTGGTTTTGAAATGGGGAAAATGGTTTTGTGCATTGAGGGTGTTCTTTTGGTTTTGAGCTTTCCTCACTAAGCATGTTGTGCTTACACTCTATTTGTCCATCAATGTAGTCAATTTAAGCTTCAGAGGCGGCACTTGCAATGGGAGTGTCCTATGCTATGAATGTTGATTGTTTTGTATCTCTCTGATTTGGTGCAAGTTTGGAATGCATATTAGGGATGTTAATGGCCTTAAAGTGTTGGTAATTGCAAGGATTTGAATGTTGGCCTTTTGGTACTTATTTCGCTTAGGGAGCATGCCTTTAAGTTTCTTTGTTATTGATATCAATGCTTTGATGATGTCCATGCTTCGTATAACTTGTTGTTGATGTATATTTGAGTTGCCAACATGTTTGGGTTACGCCGGGTTGGTTACGGATGGTTTAAATCGAGTTAAAACAACATTTGAGAACATTGCAGGCCCAAGTGTTTCGAAACACCCTTTCATGTTTTGAAATAGTGGTTTAAAATGGCCTTGGTGTTTCGAAAGGATATTTATTTGACAATTCAATACACTTGTGTATACCCGCCTGTCACGCGGGTGACCCGGGTTCATTCCCCGGCAGCGGCGCCAATTTGACAAGCGTCATGAATTGTCAAATAAATATCCTTTATCTTAGAATAAATATAGAAAAAGCGTAGTATAGAGAAGAAGGAGTCGGTCCACGGGGTCTAAGGAGTTTCTGATATACGATTGTTCTGATTCTGACTTTAGCGAGAAAATAAAGAAAATGGGGGTTTTTGATAAAGTAGTAACTAAATATAAAATAATAAAAACGAATTTAGAGATAATGACGAAAGTAAATATTTTCGAGAAGAAAATTGATTAAATTAATCAGCCTCAAGCTTTGCTTAGCTTAAATTCAAATTAATCATCGAAAAAAGATTTTTTACTCTCGATACATGCTGGTTACAGTCTACAAGGCCCAAACCTTGTAACTTGTTTTTCTCTCCGGTAAACCGAAAATTCAAAATCAATTTTTGACTTTCAGTTTTCTAGTTAGACTAACCACAATTATCGTCGTTAGAATAAAACAATTTTAAAGTTTGGAAAAAACCTACTCGGACTATGTTGTCTCAATGAGAATCAAATTCGATCTGAATTTCCCTTAGCGAATCCGTCGCTAAGTGTGTTCATAGGAAGTTGAAACCACGTCTATCGTCGATCCTTTCTCCCAATTGTAATTCTCAACAACATTCAGACCAAAGCGCGCTTTTTGAAATGAAAGTGAAAAGATTTATTTGAAAGAAAGGCTGATTCCTATCTTAGTTTCCATAAAATTGAGAATGTAAAATGAATTTGTTAAGTGCTTTTTAATTCTCACAAAGTGAATTCAAGCTTCGCTTTAAGCCTTCAGCTAATCGGAAAATAATTTTTTTAAAAGTAAAATTTCCTAAGAACAAATAAAATGTAAGAGATGAGAGATGATTTTCTAGCTTACCCCAATATGGTATTTATAATATTCTAAAACCATAAAAATCTCCTAAAATGATAAAAGATAAATCCTTCAATATTTAAAATTTTAAATTCTAAATACAAAAGATAATTCCCAAGTTTGAATTTAAAATCTCGGATGATAAGGTATCAATTCACGGCTGATAAGCTATCTGACGCTGCTGACGTCATCTTCTAGAAATTGTTAACGTGGCACCACATAAGCTTTCCTATCCAGATTCATGCCCACTAATCAAGCCTTGACTCCAGAAAAATAAAAACTACAGAATTTCGACGTTTTAGTATAGTTTCTGAAATTCAATGTCCTGTACAAAAAAATAAGAGAAAATGCCCAAATTAGCAACTTGTAACGCCCCAGTTTTGGGCCTAGGTGATTTGCGAGTCGGGTTGGGCCGATGGAACCGGTAATCGGTTGTTCGAATCATTAAACGGTGATTTAGGGAAATTGAGGTTCGAGATGGGATCAAAATATGATAAAAAATCCTAAAATCCTCTAAAATGGTATTTAAAAGGTTGGTTAAATCAATTTTGCGAAAAGGTTTTTTGAAAGTATACATTTTGGGAAGTGACCAAAATGTAAAGTTTAAAAGTTGTGGAAAAAGTTTGTTTTTCAAAAAGAGTCAAGATCTTAGAATCTTTAGGGAGCTAATTGGCAATTAAGTCTTTTCTCAAATTTGGCATGTGTTTTAAATGGTTTATGAAATATTAAAATGGCTTTAATTAATTTAATTAGAGAGTTAGTTATTTTATTAAAAGATTTTGACGAACATTTTCATTCTCTTGCTTTCACTTCAACCAAATACTCCCATTTGCTCTCAAATTTCATATTTTCTTCACTCTCAAATTCTCTCTTGATTTCCAACTTCATCTTTGTGATTTCTCTCAAAATTCTTCAAGATTCTTGAAAGTTAAACTTGCCAAATTAGAAGAGAAGCAAGGATTGGAGGTAAATTTTGTGCTAACCTTCTAATCAATTTTCTTTAATAAAAGTCCAAAGATATTTGGCTCTTTATTCATGTCCTTAATTGATGATTCATTGTAGTTTTAATAAAATGTTGAAATCTTGTTGAAATAGGTGATTAAATGTGATTTTCGGAGTTGTGTTAATTTGGTTTGTTTGAGATGATTTTTAAATGAGTTTTGAAAGGTTTATGATGTTGAAACAGAGTCTTAATTATGTTAATCCTGCAATCCTTGAGATCCTTGGTTTTTAAGGTGTTTATAGTTGGGTTTTTCGGGTGCAATGTGGAATTCGAGTTGCTAGAGGTATAAGGATGGTTTTAGGTTGATTTTGGATGCTGATTGATGCTTAAAATGTGTTGGATGTGTTGGTAGATGGCTGGGCTGAGTTTAGAGATCAATCGATTGAGTTTTCAGTTGTTTCAATTAGGTAAATTGGTGCTTTAGAGCAGGGCTGCGGGTTTCCTTTTGAGTGCTGGTGTTTTGGATGCATTTTAATGCATTGAACCTCTGTTTTAATGTGTTGAAAATATGGGATAGTGTATCGGAATCAAACAAAGTGATTTTGTAGGCTTCAGACCGATGATTGTTGCGTCGGCAAGTGTGGTTTCGTAAGTCGGTGAGTGGAACTTGGTTTTCCAGCGTGGAGACATTTTAGAAAAGGTTTTGGAACCTTAGTAAGAGCTTGAAACGCTTTACTAAGTTCAGAAGTAAGTAAAGTGAATTTCTCTTCCGGATTGTGCTAGTTTGAGCCTTTGGTTGCACTTGATTTGAATTTCATTTACCTACTATTTTAACGCATGTTTTGAATATATGAAATGTCGTTGACGATGCCATATGGTTTAAGGATGCACTAGTAAGTGATCCTTGTATGCATGTGTTGATGCATGAGGTTTGAAGCATGGTTTAATGCTTGTGATATGGCTTATAATGAATGCTTTGGAAAAACATTGAGGTATGTTTGAAATATGGATTATATTGGCAAGTGATGTTGTATAAGTGTTTTATAAATGAAATTGGATATAGTTAGTCGACTATAGGATTGAGTGCACTATAAACAAGTCTCCTTGGATGTTGAGGGGTTGCGATTGTACCGAAAACTCCATCCAAGTACCCTAACGATTGAGGATTATTTAAGGTTGCAACGGTTGAGGGTATTTCTCGGGTGCGAACCTTTTGTATGTCCCGTCTCTCGTTCGTGGGCTATACATCTATCGATGAGTGGTGTTGAGGGGTTCTAATTGTACCTAATACTCCACCACTGGTGTCACAATGATGGAGGGTTGCTCTCGTGTGTGAGCCTTGAGATGCCGATAGAGTGTATGAAGGGTTTGGGACAACCCTTGGTAATCCGTGTATCCGATATTATGAGAAATGCATGTTTTATCTGATGCTTAGCGTAATGGTGATTATGCTTGGAAGGCTTGATGTTGTTTAGCAATGGTTTAATTGTTGAAATTTATGCAAATCATGTTGCATGGTGTTTAGCATGCAGATTTTATTGATAAAGTGCATGGTTTTCCAAAGGAGGCATGATGGTTTTGAAAAGAGTAAAAAATTGTTTTGTGCATTGACGGTATTTTTGGGGTGCGAAAACTCCATCCAAGTACCCTAACGATTGAGGATTATTTAAGGTTGCAACGGTTGAGGGTATTTCTCGGGTGCGAACCTTTTGTATGTCCCGTCTCTCGTTCGTGGGCTATACATCTATCGATGAGTGGTGTTGAGGGGTTCTAATTGTACCTAATACTCCACCATTGGTGTCACAATGATGGAGGGTTGCTCTCGTGTGTGAGCCTTGAGATGCCGATAGAGTGTATGAAGGGTTTGGGACAACCCTTGGTAATCCGTGTATCCGATATTATGAGAAATGCATGTTTTATCTGATGCTTAGCGTAATGGTGATTATGCTTGGAAGGCTTGATGTTGTTTAGCAATGGTATAATTGTTGAAATTTATGCAAATCATGTTTCATGGTGTTTAGCATGCTGATTTTATTGATAAAGTGCATGGTTTTCCAAAGGAGGCATGATGGTTTTGAAAAGAGTAAAAAATTGTTTTGTGCATTGACGATATTTTTGGTTTTGAGCAATCCTCCCTAAGATTGTATGCTTATGCTCTCTTTGTTCATCAATACAGATAATTAGGAGTTTAATGGCAGAAAAAACAATGGATTTTTTCCAAGAGACTTCTTAAAAGTATGTTGAGGTTTTGAACTAGTGTAAAAAGGCAATGGGGGTGTCCAATGATATGAATGTTGGTTGTTTGGTATTTTCCTTGTTTGATGCAAGTTTGTTTCGCATTTTTGGTTATGTAAATGGCCTTTTAAGTGTTGGTTTATGCTTGAGTGTGAGATTTGACCTTTTGGTGCTTATTTCTCTTAGGAAGCATGCCCTTTGTTCTCTTTGACTTGCTAATGATGCCTTGATGATATTTCTGCCATGAATCTTTGATTAATGAAGTGTATTTGAGTTGCAAGCATGTTTAGTTTCAGATGATTAAAATCAAGTAAAACCAGAAAATTTAAGCATTTCAGGCCCAGGTGTTTCGAAACGTCATCGATCGTTTCGAAACGGGGACTTGAAAATGCTTTGGGGCTTCGAAACGGTGATGCTTGTTTCGATACATTGTCTATGTGAAACCTTGTTCCAAAACCAATCTAAGATAGTTTCGAAACGATCCCGCTTTTCAAAACGAGTATCCTTGTTTTGATACGCTCGTTTCGATACAGGGCTCGCTGTTCTGAAACGAGTGGCTGTTATATCAGTTTTTGGAATATTCCCGAGTTTCTGTTTCTATGCGTTTTGGCCCCTGTTTGTCATGTATGCAATTAGATGAGTTCCAAAGGTAGTATTGAGTTGAGTTTTTGCAGAGAAGCATATATTGAACCTAATTAAGGGTTGGTAATCCTAATTTGGTAATAACCCTTACAAATTGTCAAATTTACGAAATGGTCCATAAACCCGAAATTGGTATTAATCGTTGAGCGTTCGTGTTGTCGTTTGATCCGTTTCTTTGATTGAACACATAGGAACCTAACTTGCATCTAGACAAGATAAAAAGAAAAAAATGGGTCATTTATTGAGGTAAACTTTCCTGGTTTGCTTTAATATTCCCCGTGTGACTTGTTCAATTCGATCTACTGGCTAGGCCGGGTCGAGGGGGTTACATTTGGTGGTATTAGAGTCAGGTTACGAAAGGTTGGGCTGATGGTAAGTTGATGGTAAGTGATTTTGATGTGAAGGTGTGTTTTTGGTGATGTTTGCTTTGTCCGGTGAATGTCTTAAACATGTTAATGTTGAGTATGTGATTGTGATGTTATATATGGTGATTGATTATGAATCTGAGCTTATAGAAATGATGTTGGAATGGGCTGAATTTTAATGCTTGTGATGCATGATGATTGAGATCTGCATTTTCTATGCTTTATGCTATGCTGGGGGAAATTTGAATGCCCATTGCCTTATTACCTAGTGAAATGTTTTTGAATGTGATTTGAAGTCTTGGATCCTATTGAAGAGTAACGTAATCAGGAGAACGAGGTTATGCCTGGTGCGAATTTACCTCCTCCACCGCCACCGCCACCTGCAGGTGGGGAGCAAGAACAACCGGGACAGGCTGGTCCGGTGTTGGGAGATTTGACGCCTTTGGTACAGGTAAAGACATCAGCATTCCAGGGTGCTGTTGCTGGAGTGCATGTACAAGCGCCTGCTGCTGGGCAAACATATTTTCCATTGGAGCGCTTGAGAAGTTTGAGAGGAGTGGAATTTCGTGGTTTATGCCCTGAGGCATCAAAGGCTTGGATGGCCAGCACGATCCGGATCTTGGATCAGATGGGGTGCAATGATGCACAGAAGATGGGGTGTGCAGTGTCGTTGTTGCATGGTGATGCATACACATAGTGGACAACTACGACTGCAGCCTTGGAGCCGGAAGATGTGGATTGGACATTCTTTCAGTCAGCCTTCAAGAGAAAGTATCTTGGAGTTAGATACTTGAATGATAAGAAGTGGGAGTTTATGTCCCTGGTGCAAGGGAATATGACCGTGCTAAGTACGAGGTCCAGTTCGTACGATTGAGCCAGTACGCTCCGGAGTTGGTGCTGAGTCATAGGCATCATTTTGACCACTTCCGGTACGGCTTGGTGCAGGATGTGAAGATGTTCATGCTTGCGTCTGACTATACAGATTTCGATGTGCTTATGACTCGAGCTAAGGACATAGAATAGAGTTTGGGTTTGCCATCTTGCAAGGGTGGATCTAGCTCGGGCAAGAGAGCTGTTGAAGATAACCCTAGTGGTAGGCAGAACAAGAAGAACCGTGACCATAAATATCAGCCTGTGGCTAGGCGAGGTGCGCGAGCTCAGGGCAACATGCCGAGGTTTGAGTTGAACACATGTTGGTCATGTGGTTTGTGTGAGCACTTGAGGTAAGATTGCCCTCGTGCGGCTCGTGAGGTGATGGCTTCTGTGGCTGGGGTAAATTCTTGTTGGAACTCCAGATCAACTGACATTATGAGATGGGAGTGTCCCATGTTGGCGAGAGGTGGTCAGAGTCGTGCGCCAGTTGTTGCACCGCAAAGAGGCCATGGGCGCGGCCATGGCAACTTTCAGAGGATAGAGGATGGGAAGAGAGGTGTGGCTCATGTCGCTGCGGTTCAACTAGAGGGAGATGGTCCTGCGAGGGTGTATGCACATCACGAGGGACGTAATGACACCGATGTGATTGCATGTACCTTCACCTTACAATCCTTACCTTTGTTAGCATTGATTGATTCTGGATCTACACATTCATACATCTTGAGTGAGCATACGCATTTGCTTGATATACCCGTTGAGATGCTAGACGTAGGGATGCAAGTGACAAGCTCTTTTGGTGAAACTATTGTTACAAGAAAATTGTATAGAGATGTCCATTATCTGTTCAGGGCCATCTGTTTTTTAGTTGACTTGATGAAATTACCTTTTTATGGTTTTGATGTGATTCTTGGAATGGACTGGTTGGTTGAGCATCGAGCTGTGGTTGAATTTGATGTTAAGTGAGTTTCCTTGAAGCTTGCGGATGATTACGAGATAGTCATCATAGACGAGAACGTGTTGTTCTTGTCTAATGCAATTTCAGCTCTTGAAGCGAGTCGGATGATGGAGTTGGTTTGTGAAGCTTTCTTGGCGTTTGTGATGACTCATGGTACGAAGGAAGTATGGGTTAAAGACATACAAACAATATGTGAGTTTCCGAGGTGTTTTTCCGAAGGAGTTCCCGGGGTTGCCACCAAACCGAGAGGTCGAGTTTGGCATCGAGTTGTATGAAAATACAAATCCCGTATCTATTGCTCCTTATCGTATGACACCTAAGAAGTTGAAGGAGTTGAAGACGCAACTTCTGGAGTTGCTGGATCGAGGGTTCATTAGGCCAAGTGTCTCACCTTGGGGTGCACTGGGTCTTTTTGTGAAGTAGAAGGATGGTACTATGCGTATGCGCATAGATTATCGGCAACCGAACAAGTTGACGATTAAGAACAAGTACCCTTTCCCAAGGATCGATGATTTGTTTGACCAATTTTGTGGTGCTTCGGTGTTTCGAAGATTGATTTGAAGTTAGGGCATTGCCAATTAAAGGTTAAGGATGTGCATGTACCTAAAATAGCTTTTCAGACAAGGTATGGCCATTATGAGTTCTTGGTGATGCCGTTTGGGTTGACAAATGCACCGACTGTATTCATGGATATGATGAACATGGTGTTCCATGAGTTTCTGGATCAGTTCATGGTTGTGTTTATCGATGATATTCTTATGTACCTGCATACCAAGGAGGATCATGATAAGCATTTGAGAATTGTATTACAAGTGCTGTTGGAGAATCAGCTTTATGCTAAGCTGAGCAAGTGTGAGTTTTGGTTATGGGAGGTAGTTTTTCTTGGACATGTGGTGTTAGCCGAAGGTATTCGGTTGATCAACACAAGGTCGAAGCAATGATAAGTTGGAAAACGCCTAAGTTGGTGATAGATGTGCGAAGTTTCCTTGGGTTGGCTGGATATTATCGAAGGTTTGTCGAGGGTTTTTTCTAAGATTGTTGCTCCTTTTACCAAGTTGTTGCAAAATAATGTTCACTTCAAGTGGACGGATGTTAGGCAACAAGCTTTTGAGAAGCTGGAAGAAGCTTTGACGCAAGCTCCTGTCTTGATTAAACCAGAATCAGGTAAGTAGTTTGTAGTTTAAAGTGATGCCTCATATGTTGGTTTGGGTTGCGTGTTGATGCAAGGTGGGAAGGTTGTAGTTTATGCATCTAGGCAATTGAAGGTGCATGAGCGCAACTAACCTACTCATGATCTAGAGCTAGCTGCGATGGTGTTTGCATTGAAGATTTGGTGACACTACCTTTACATTGAGAAGTATACGGTTTACACCGACCATAAGAGTTTGAAGTATCTTATGTCTCAAAAGGAGTTGAATCTTAGGCAACGAAGGTGGTTGGAGTTTCTTAAGGATTATGATTTGAGTAGGAAGGTAGTTGTTGAGCTTAGAGCAATGTTTGCTCGGTTGAGTTTATCGTGTGATGGTGGGTTGTTAGCCGAGTTGAAGGTGAAACCTTCCGTGATTCAACTGATCAAGGAGAAGTAGTTGCTTGATGATTCGTTGGTGCCTCATGTTCAGAATATAGCTGATGGTAATGCAACATACTTCTGTTTCAATGATGATGGAGTTTTATGTTTCAAAAGTCGAATAGTTGCGCCGAAAGATGTTGAGTTGAGGTGCACTATTTTGACTGATGCTCATAGCAGTCCTTTTGCTATGCACCCCGGCAGTACTAAGATGTACCTTGGTCTGAAGGATGAGTACTATTAGGTGGACCTGAAAAAGGATGTTGCTGATTTTGTAAGCAAGTGTATGGTTTGCCAGCGTGTGAAAGCTGCACATTGGTTTCCTTCTGGTTTGTTACAACCTTTGAGGATACCGGAGTTGAAATGGGAAAGGATTACGATGGATTTTGTATCCGGTCTGCCTTTGTCACCATCTAAGAAGAACTCCGTATGGGTGATTGTGGATCATCTTACGAAGTGTGCACATTTCTTGGCTGTGCATACTACGTATACGTTGGATAAACTGGTAGAGTTGTATATTGCTGAGATTGTGCGTTTTCATGGTGTGCCTAAATTCATAGTGTAAGATAGAGATCCGTGGTTTACATCAAGGTTTTGGGAATGCTTACATCAAGTGTTGGGTACGCGTTTGAATTTTAGCACTTCATATCATCCTCAGACCGATGGTCAGTCAGAGCGAGTTATTCAGGTGCTGGAGGACATGTTGTGATGTTGTGTGATTGATTTCCAAGGTTCTTGGGAAAAGCATATGCCTTTGGTTTAGTTTGCCTATAATAACAGTTTTGAGGCAAGTATACAAATGGCTCCGTATGAGGCCTTGTATTGGAGAAAGTGTAAAACGCCTCTTTGTTGGGCTGAGGCGGGGCAAACGTTGGTTTCCATACCAGATATGTTTAAGGGAACAACTAAGAAAGTGAAGCTCATATGTGAGGAGTTGAAGGCTGCATCGAATCGTCATAAAACTTACGCGGATTTAAAAAGTAGGGAAATTGAGTTTGCAGTTGAAGATCGTGTGTTCCTTAAGGTATTGCCTTGGAAGACGGTGATGAGGTTCAGACGTAAGGGAAAGCTCAGTTTGAGGTTTATTGGACCTTATGAGGTTGTGGAACGAGTTGGTCCTATGGCTTGTCTGTTGAGGTTGCCTCCTAAGTTGGAAAGGATCCATGATGTGTTTCATGTTTCTATGTTGCGGAGGTATAGATCGAATCTATCTCATGTGATGTCAGTTGAGGAGATTTGGTTGAATCCGGATTTATCTTATGATGAGGAACCAATGAGAATTCTGGATTCGAGTAGTAAAGTTCTTCGTGGGAAGACGATTGAGCTTGTGAAGGTGTTGGGGCGACACCGAGGAGTTGAGGAGGCCACGTGGGAAAGCAAGACGGACATGTTGAGGTAGTTTCCGCATCTTTTTTCTTCAGGTAAAATTTCGAGAACGAAATTTCCTAAGTGTGGGAGAGTTGTAACGCCCGATTTTAGGCCTAGGTGTTTTGCGAGTCGGGTTGGGCCGGTGGAACCGATAATCGGTTGTTCGAATCATTAAATGGTGATTTAGGGAAATCAAGGTTTGGGATGGGATAGAAATATGATAAAAATTCCTAAAATCCTCTAAAATGGTATTTAAGAGGTTGGTTAAATCAATTTTGCGAAACAAGTTTTTGAAAGTATACATTTTGGGTAGTGACCAAAATATAAAGTTTTAAAGTTGTGGAAAAAATGTGTTTTTCAAATATAGTCAATATCTTAGAATCTTTAGGGAGCTAATATGCAATTAAGCCTTTTCTCTAATTTGGTATGTGTTTCAAATGGTTTATCAAATATTAAAATGGCTTTAATTAATTTAATTAAAGATTTAGTTATTTTGTTAAAAAAATTTGACGATCATTTTCATTCTCTTGCTTTCACTTCAGCCAAACACTCTCCATTTGATCTCAAATTCAAGATTTTCTTCACTCTCAAAATTCTTCAAGATTCTTGAAAGCTAAATTGCAAAGTTAGAAGAGAAGCAAGGATTGGAGGTAAACTTCTAAAGATATTTGGCTTTTTATTCATGTTCTTAATTGAGGGTTCATTGTAGTTTTAATAAAATGTTGAAATCTTGTTGAAAAAGGTGATTAAAATGTGATTTTCAGAGTTGTGATTATTTGTTTTGTTTGATATGATTTCTAAATGGGTTTTTGAAAGGTTTATGATGTTGAAATAGAGTCTTAATCATGTTAATCCCGAAATCCTTGAGATCCTTGGTTTTTAAGGTGTTTATAGTTAGGTTTTTGGGGTGTATTGTGGAATCCGAGTTGCTGGAGGTATAAGGATGGTTTTAGGTTGCTTTTGGATGTTGATTGATCCTTAAAACGTGTTGGATGTGTTGGTAGATGGCTGGACTGAGTTTAGAGATCAATTGATTGAGTTTTCAGTTGTTTCGATTGGGTAAATTGGTGCTTTAGAGTAGGGCAGCGGGTTTCCTTTTGAATTATGGTGTTTTGGATGCTTTTTATTGCATTGAACCTCTATTTTAATGTATTGAAAATAAGGGAAAGTGTTCCGAAATCAAACGAATTGATTTTGGAGGCTTCGAATGGGTGATTGTTGCATCGGCAAGTGTGGTTTTGCAAGTCGGTGAGTGGAACTTGGTTTTCCAGCGTGGAAACGTTTTAGAAAAGGTTTTGGGAACTTAGTAAAGAGCTTGAAATGCTTAACGAAGTTTGAATGTAAGTAAAGTGAAATTCTCTCCCGGATTGTGCTAATTTGAGCTTTTGGTTGCACTTGATTTGAATTTCATTTACCTACTATTTTAAAGCATGTTTTGAATATATGAAATGTGGTTGATGATGCCATATGGTTTAAGGATACACTAGGTAAGTGATCCTTGTATGCATGTGTTGATGCTTGAGGTTTGAAGCATGATTTAATGCCTGTGATATGGCTTATAATGAATGCTTTGGAAAAATAGTGAGGTATGTTTGAAATATGGATTATATTGGCAAGTGATGTCGTATAAGTGTTTTATAAATGAAATCAGATATAGTTAGCCGGCTATAGAATTGACTGCACTATAAACAAGTCACCTTGGATGTTGAGGGGTTGTGATTGTACCAAAAACTCCATCCAAGTACCCAAATGATTGAGGATTGTTTAAGGTTGCAACGTTTGAGGGTAGTTGTAGAGCGTTAGGGTGTTCTGTATATATGAGCGCAAGTTCACACTCCTATCAAGTTATAGTATAAAAGATATCTTCTCCCACAGGGGGTGGACAGCTTGATTCAATTCGTAGTTCCTGCACAAGAAAAGTAAATGCACAATTAAGTTGGTTGTTTGAGAAGAAAAATAAAATAAAAACACAAGTAAATTAAAGGGAATAGATCAGGTTGATAGAGTGGGCAAAGTTATGCTGCTGCTTAGTGTGAAACTGCGTTGAATAGGACAAGTTGCTTTGCGCTGCCAAACTCTGCTGCCTCGGCGGGGAATGACAGGTAAGATGCTGAGACCCTCTCGCTGCCTCGGCAAGGGAAAGGACTTGTGTCTCGGCGGCAAACTCGGCAGAACTACTGTAACCCCCTTATCCCGGCCTAGACGCTTGACCCGAACTTCGAAGATTACACGGGGAAAACCAAAGTCAACATTGATTAACGACCCTTTTTTCTCTTTTTATCTTTTCTAAATGCATTATTAACCTATGTGAACACTCAAGATCTCAGGGAGGAAAAGGCATAGCGATCGGAAATCAATTAGGGGTTTAATTGTAAGAATTAGACTTTTAGGGACCAAAATGTAATTTTTGCAAATTACGAGGACTTTGCAGATTTTAGGTTTACCAATATGTAAATAGATATATTTCATGAATCTATGTCAAAAATCAACTTAATTAGACATTCCAAACTCAACCAATTGCATCCATAATCATCAAGGACTAAAATGTATGAAGCACGAACTTGAAACAATTCAAAATGTAGTCCAACGGTTGGGTGTTTCGAAACGCTGACCCTTGTATCGAAACGCTCTTATCGAAACTGGACTGACCATTTCGGTACTCTCATCCTATTGGTCGACCAATTATATCCGGTAACTATCTCATCATTTATGCCAATATATTATATTAAAATCATCATCTCACCTACTACTTTGATGCAACATTTCTCAAATCTTTCTCATCTCATTTCAAAACTATATCTCATGCTTTGCATTAAATCAAAATCTCAAAACTCTTTAATACAACATGCTATCTCATGAAATCACTACATAGCATCATCTCATGCTACAAATCATGCATAAAACAGTAGGAATTTGTCTATCTCAAAACAATAGCATATAAAAGCATTTAGGGGTATCAACCACATATTGAGAGCAAATATAGCCATACTTACTTCCGGACTTAGAATGGTGTTTCAAACCAATCCTAAATCCCTAAACCTTGTTTCTTTGTCCCTCAAGGACTTCTAAAACCATTCGCACTCACCGATTACGCTTCGCTCGCTTGCCGAAACGATATCTAGGCTTCCTGCACTTCCGGATCAACACCAAAAGCGTCCGAAGATGTCTCCCCTGTTTATTACACATAAGAGCATAGGATTAATGCATCATCATGCATTGAAATCACCAGCCACTCAATCAAACTCGCTGCACTACTCAAAAACACCATTTCGGCTACCCAAAATAACTGAAATCATCTCCAAACTTTTCCAAAACAAAGCCCAGCAAAGATCTATCAATCCTAATCATTTCTAAACCTCAATTAACACCAAAAATCACCATAAACACATCTTTATATCTCCAGCAACAACAGAACACCAAGAACACTCCAAAAACCACAAATCTAACATATAAAACTTAGGAATCCAAACCTATTCGGGATTTGTTTGATAAAACCTCATTTATAACATCAATTACCATCCAAAATACATTAGAAATCAACCTCAAAATAGAGCCTAACCAAGAGTTACGAAAATCATCATGATCTCTCCAAGAATCTTGAGTTTTATCACAATTTCATTTTTCTAACATTAAAGAAACTCAGAAATCATTAACAAAAGATTGATAACTTGGGAATTTCAGTGAAGAACTGATCATTAGAGGAGAAGGATGAAGATTACCTCTAATGGCTGATTTCTCCTCAATTTGGGCAAGATTTCTTGAAAATCCAAAGTAAAAACAAAAGGTTTTGATGAGGTAAAGATTAGAAATCCTTAGGAGAATGAAATCTCAGCAAAAGAGATAAAAATCAAAGCTTATTTGGTGAAGGAAATGTGTTTGGCTGAGAGGATGTCGAGAGAAAATGAAATGAGAGAAAACTAACGTAAGGTAGTTATGAAAAAGTCAACTTAGATTTTCTTTTCAATTCTCATTTATTCCTTAATTAAAACATTATTAAAAACTCTCAAATTAAAGAGAAATATGATAAAAACATGTTGATAAAATTTGCTCCTTAAAGATTCAAAGTTTCAATCCTTTACAAAATAGTCACTAGTCAACTTTTGCAAAAACTGCAATTTGGTCACTACACCGAAATGTAGTATTTCCAAATCACATTTTGTAAAATTGTTTTCACCATATACATTTATATAATAAATGAGGATTTTTAGATATTTTTCCATAATTTTAAAGCATCCCGAACTAGGTGTTCCCTTAACATCCCTTAAAGATTTAAATCGTTCTTGACCGGCCCGATTCAACCTCTAAAACATCTAGGCCCTAAACCAGGGCGTTACAGTTCTCCCCCACTTAAGAAATTTCGTCCTCAAAATTTACCTGGAGGGAAAAGGTAAGGAAATTGCTTCTTCATGCCATCCTTCCTTTCCCACGTGGCTTCCTCCACGCTACGATGTCTCCACAAGACTTTAACCAGCTCAATGGTCTTTCCCCGGAGAACCTTACTATCCTAATCCAGAATCTCAATGCGTTCCTCATCATATGTCAAGTCTGGGTTCAACTGAACCTCTTCCACAGGCATAACATGCGACGGATCCGATCTATACCTTTAAAGCATGGATACATGAAACACATTATGTATCTTTTCTAACTCTTGAGGTAGTCTCAGCTTGTAGGCAACAAGGCCCACACGTTCTATCACCTCGTATGGTCCAATGAACCTTGGACTCAATTTACCCTTCCGACCAAATCTCATCACCTTTTGCCAAGGTGAAACTTAAAAAACACACGCTCGCCCACATCAAACTCTATCTCCTTACGCTTCAAATCCGCGTAAGACTTTTTCCGGTCCGATGCTGCCTTCAAACGCTCACAAATGAGCTTCACCTTCTCAGTGGTTCCTTTCAACAAAGCCGACATCGAGACCAACTTTTGTCATGTTTCAGCCCAACAAAGAGGAGTCATGCACTTCCTCCCATATAAAGCCTCATAAGGTGCCATTTGAATACTTGCTAGGTAACTGTTATTATAAGAAAACTCCACCAAAGGCAAGTGCTTCTCCCAAGAGCCCTGAAACTCAACAAGACAGCACCTCAACATATCCTCAAGCACTTGGATAACACGCTCCGACTGTCCATCCGTCTGCGAATGATAAGAAGTACTGAAGTTCAGACGTGTACCCAAATCATGATGTAAACATTCCCAAAACCTTGCGGTGAACCTCAGATCTCTATCCGACACTATAGAATTTGGCACTCCATGCAATCGTACAATCTCAGCAATGTACAACTTCACAAGCTTATCCAAGGTGTACGCAGTTATGCACAGAGAAGAAATGTGGAAACTTCGTAAGGCGATCCATAATCACCCAAACATAATTCTTCTTTGATGGCGATAATAGCAAACCAGACACTAAATCCATAGTGATCCTCTGCCACTTCCATTCTGGGATCCTTAACGGCTGCAACAACCCTGAAGAAAATTGATGCTCAGCCTTAACCCGCTGACAAACCATGCATTTGCTAACAAACTCAGCGACATCTTTCTTCAATCCCACCCAATAGTACTCATCCTTCAAATCACGGTACATCTTTGTACTACCAGGGTGCATAGCAAAAGGACTACTATGAGCTTCAGTCAGAATAGTGCGCCTTAACTCAACATCACATGGGACCACTATCCGACTCCCAAAACATAAAACATCATCATCATTGAAACAGAAATCCGAAGGCTTGCTCTCTGCGATATCCTGAACATGCGGTACCAAAGAATCATCCAACAGTTGTTTATTCTTTATCAATTGAACTAGAGATGGTTTCACTTGCAATTCAGCAACAAGACCACCATCTCGCGATATGCTCATGCTAGCAAACATCGCCCTTAATTCCACCGCCAATTTCCTTCTCAAAGCATCAGCCACAACATTGGTCTTCCCTGAATGATACTCGATCGTTAGATCGTAATCCTTAAGTAACTCCACCCAACGTTGTTGCCTAAGATTTAACTCCTTCTGAGACATAAGATACTTCAAACTTTTATGATACGTGTACACAATACACTTCTCACCATATAGATAATGTCTCCAAATCTTTAAAGCAAAAACCACTGTTGCTAGCTCAATGTCATGTGTAGGGTAATTGCGTTCATGCACCTTCAACTGTCGTGATGCATAAGCCACTACTCTACCCTCTTGCATCAACACACACCCCAGACCAACATAGGATGCGTCACAATACACCACAAACTCTTTTCCTGACTCAGGTTGAACGAAAATAGAAGCTTGCGTTAAAGGTGCTCTTAGCTTCTCAAAAGATTGTTGTCTCACTTTCGTCCACTCAAACTTAACATCCTTTTGTAACAACTTCGTCAAAGGGGTAGCAATCTTAGAAAATCAATCCACGAACCTCCGGTAGTAACCCGCCAACCCAAGGAAACTACGAACTTCATGAATAGACCTAGGAGGTTTCCAATTCACCACCGCCTCAATCTTCTAAAGATCAACAGGAATACCTTCAGCCGAAACCACATGGCCAAGAAAAACAACCTCCTTTAGCCAAAACTCACACTTACACAGCTTAGCATAAAGCTAATTCTCTAACAGCGCTTGCAAAACGATCCTCAAATGTTCTTCATGGTTCTTCACGGTTCGAGAGTACACAAGGATATCATCGATGAACACCACAACAAACTTATTTAAGAATTCATGAAACACCCTATTCATCATATCCTTGAAAGCAACAGGAGCATTCATCAATCCGAATGACATCACTAGAAATTCATAATGCCCATATCTCGTTCGAAAGGCTGTTTTCGGCATATCCACATCCTTCACCTTTAACTGATAATATCCTGACCGCAAATCTATCTTTAAAAACACAACCGCTCCTCGAAAATGATAAAAAAGATCATCAATCCTCGGCAACAGATACTTGTTCTTGATAGTCAACTTATACAGTTGATGATAATCAATGCACATTCTCATCGTGCCATCTTTCTTTTTAACAAATAAGACTGGTGCACCCCAAGGTGACACACTAGGCCGAATAAAGCCTTGGTCAAGTAACTCTTGAAGTTGCGTCTTCAACTCCTTCAACTCCTTGGGTGCCATGCGATAGGGAGCAATGGACACCGGAGTTGTGTTCTCATACAACTCAATTCCGAATTCAACCTCTCGACTAGGCGGCAAACCCGATAATTCCTCTAGAAACACTCCAGGGAATTCACATACAGTCCTTATATCATGTACACGAACGTCCTTTGTACTAGGATTTATAACAAAGGCTAGATAAGTCTCGCATCCCTGACGCAACATCCGGCTTGCTTCAAGCGTCGACACCATATTAGACATGAACTTCACATTTTCTCCCACCACCACAACCTCATAATCATCTACAAGTTTCAGCGAAACCCCCTTATTTTCAAAATCCACAATGGCCCTATGCTCAAGAACCCAACCCATACCAAGGATTACGTCAAATCCATAGAATGGTAATTCCATAAGATTAACTAGAAACACATGCTCTTGCACCCTTAAGGGGCATCTCCTATACAACCTCCTTGTTACAACCGTCTCACCAAAGGAACTAGTCACACACATACCCACATCTAAAGACTCAATAGGCAAACCAAGCATTTGAGCATCTTCACACAATATATACGAGTGTGTAGATCCAGAATCAATCAAAGAAAGTAATGATAAGTATTGCAAAGTAAAGGTACCTACGATCACGTCCGTGTCATTCCTCCCTTCTCGACGGGCATACACTCTAGCCTGGTCACCACCTTCAAACTGAAAAGCCACCACATGTGCCACATTCCTTACACCTTCATCTCTGTGCTGAAAATTGCCACGGCCATGCCCACGACCTCTCTGTGGCTCAGCTGCTCTCACCGAAGTCTGACCCTCTCTCATCGACTGTGGACAATCCCTCTTCATGTGCCCATGATTTCCACAATTCCAGCATGTACCAAGATTTCCCCAACACTCACCAATGTGCCTTCTACCACACCGATTGCTCTCAAGAGTCCGTATGAAAGCATTTGGTCCTTGCTGACCTCTTCCAGGGTTGCCACCCCTATGTCTAGCATCCATATGTGACCTTCTATCCTTATGTCTCTTGTACCGATCTCTACCAAGATCACGATCCGTAGGTCGCATACCTAAGCTCGACCCTCCTGCTCGACTCGCCAGACCAAGATTCAGCACAATGTCCATGGCTTGAGTGACCAAGACATCAAAATTAGTATAATCTGCTGCGAGCATATAGGTTTTTCACATCAGCCACCAGCCCATATCGAAACAGTTCACATCTCTCCTGTTCTCTAGGAATCAGCTCGAGTGCATACTGGCTGAGGCGTACAAATTGCACCTCGTACTCTGCCACCGTCATACTCCCTTGCACAAGGGACATGAACTCCCTCTTTTTCTAATCTAGGTAGCGGACTCCCAAATACTTTTGCTTGAATGCATTCAAGAAGAATGTCCAAGTCACCTCATCATCATCCAACCCCGCTATTGTGGTTGTCCACTACGTATATGCATCACCACGCAACAAGGACACAATACATCCCAATTTCTGAGTGTTGTTACAGTTCAGCTGCCCAAGTATCCTCTTGGTACTTTATAACCAAGACTCAGAACCTTCTGGGGTCAGCCCCTTAAACTCAGTCCCTCCCAGACTACGGAGTTACTCCAACGACAACCTCACATTAGAACCATCCTGAGGTGCAACCCCATGAGCTCCAGCTACTGCTGCCTGAAAATCTCCAGCAATAGCTTGTATCAACAATGACATATCAGGAGCAGCTTGCCCCTGAACTCCCCTTGAGTCCAGCAACCCATGTACCAGATCCCGCAGCACCAACCCCTGATCCACCACCACCGGGTGGTCCACTAGGAGGAGGAGGCGGTAAATCCTCAACATTCTCATTCTCAGCCGTAGCACGAGTATTAATTCTAAGCTCTCTATGTGGCCCCATTTGAAAATAATGACTGACAAAATACAATAAATTAAATTAGGCAATATAAGGCAAGTAATCCAAGCACTCAAGCTCATTTTTTTGAAAACAATTCTTTCCAATAGTAATGATATGGCAATAGGATCCCAACTATACCCCAAACATACCATATCATCACAAATTTATCTCATTAGAGCTAGAACATCAACAATCATACATCATGCTTCCACCAAAAAGCCATAACCATTCATACTCAGACACATTAACCACTTACCAAGCCCCAATGATTCGTAAACCTTGCTCTGATACCAACAAATGTAACCCCCTTAGCCCGACCTAGACGCTTGACCCAAAATTCGAAGATTACACGGGGAAAATCAAAGTCAACTGAAAGTCAAACTTGATTAACGACCTTTTTATCTTTTTATATTTTCTAAATGCATTATTAACCTATGTGAACACTCAAGATCTCAGGGAGGAAAAGGCACAACGATCGGAAATCAATTAGGGGTTTAATTGTAAGAATTAGAATTTTAGGGACCAAAACGTAATTTTTGCAAATTACGAGGAATTTTCAGATTTTAGGTTTACCAATATGTAATTAGATATATTTCATGAATCTCTGTAAAAAAAATAAACTTAATTAGACATTCCAAACTCAACCAATTGCATCCATAATCATCAAGGACTAAAATAAAAGAAGCACGAACTTGAAACAATTCAAAATGCAGTCCAACGGTCGGGTGTTTCGAAACACTAACCCTTGTATCGAAACGCTCGTATCGAAACTAGACTGACCATTTCGGTACTCGGGCCCGTTCCGAAACCCGTATCGGAACATGGCTATCAAGTAGCTAGAGTGTTCCGAAACACTATGGCCATTTTAGGCCCCTGTTCCGAAACAGATAAGGGTGTTTCGATACACCCTGCCCTGCAACTATATTTTTTCTGGTTTTTCACATCTTTACACATTCAAACACATCCCAAATCATACCATAACACACCAACAACACGATTAAACATCAAAGATTACCATTAAGAGGTTTAGGCTAAAGCATGGCATCAAACATATGGTCAATGAGTCTATAGGCATGTCCCTAGTCATGAAAACCATATGCAAGCCACAAGCTACAAACTAAACCACATAGGCCATTTACAAACTTCAAATACCATATTAAACTTGCCACAAACATAGGGAGTTCAAAACACATCTCCCGAACCAACCATAGATCCCCATTACAAAATATCAATACTAAAGCACACGAAAACATCACCATACATGAGCTTCTAACTTCCTTGGATGTCCTTAGCCTCCTTACTGCCCAAAGACGTCTCAATTATCCGCATTGTTGGTAAAAGAGAGCGTAAGCACATTTGCTTAGTGAGGAAAGCTCTACGGAAAACCAACACAACAATGCATCTTTAAAACTCTTTCTCAAAAACCATTTTCTACAACATGCTCTTTCTATCTCATCCTTGAAAACCACTTCAAAGCAACTCGCCATTTGAAAACACATGTACCTTTATTCTATCTCATGCATTAAACCACTGCAAATCTCATGGCAAAGCCATACACATACTTAATGAAAACAAAAGCATTTCACACCATAAATCTCGTATGCATTTCTCATAGCATAAATCATTTCAACATTTGCTACATGTGAATCAAAAACAATTTCATATATTGGCATTTCAGATTACATGTTTACTCGGATTACACCATAAAGTTAAGTCCTACCCTGGTGGAATCTCACATCACCAGACTCTCATGGCGGTATCTCTCTTCGCCATAAAGCTTGGGTATTTCACCAAGTCCTACCCCGATGGTATCTCTCATCATCGGATTCTCACTTTGGATCGGGATGGAACTACCCCCATTGCCCGACTCCAAAGAGAACGTGCGAATTTTTAGTTTATAGTGCACTCTTATCCTATTGGTCGACCAATTATATCTGGTAACTATCTCATCATTTATGCCAATATATTATATTAAAATAATCATCTCACCTACTGTTTTGATGCAACATTTCTCAAATCTTTCTCATCTCATTTCAAAACCATATCTCATGCTTTTCATTAAATCAAAATCTCAAAACTCTTTAATACAACATGCTATCTCATGAAATCACTACATAGCATCATCTCATGCTACAAATCATGCATAAAATAGTAGGAATTTGTCTATCTCAAAACAAGAGCATATAAAAAGCATTTAGGGGCATCAACCACATATTGAGAGCAAATCTAGCCATACTTACTTCCGGACTTAGGATGGTGTTTGAAACCAATCCTAAATCCACAAACGTTGTTTCTTTGTCCCTCAAGGACTTCTAAAACCATTCACACTCACCGATTACGTTTCGCTTTCTTGCCGAAACGATATCTAGGCTTCTGACACTTCCGGATCAACACCAAAAGCGTCTGAAGATGTCTCCCTTGTTTATTACACATAAGAGCAGGGGATTAATGCATCATCATGCATTAAAATCATCAGCAACTCAATCAAACTCGCTGCACTACTCAAAAATACCATTTCGGCTACCCAAAATAATCGAAATCATCTCCAAACTTTCCCAAAACAAAGCCCAACCAAGATATATCAATCCTAATCATTTCTAAAGCTCAATCAACACCAAAAATTAGCATAAACACGTCCTTATATCTCCAGCAACAATAAAACACCAAGAACACTCCAAAAACCACAAATCTAACATGTAAAACTTAGGAATCCAAACCTATTCGGGATTTTTTTGAAAAAACCTCATTTATAACATCAATTACCATCCAAAATACATTAGAAATCAACCTCAAAACAGAGCCTAACCAAGAGTTACGAAAATCATCAAGATCTCTCCAAGAATCTTGAGTTTTATCACAATTTCATTGTTCTAACATTAAAGCAACTCAAAAATCATTAACAAAGGATTGATAAGTTGGGAATTTCAGTAAAGAATTGATCATTAGAGGAGAAGGACGAAGCTTACCTCTAATGTTTGATTTCTCCTCAATTTGGGCAAGATTTATTGAAAATTCAAAGTAAAAACAAAAGGTTTTGATGAGGTAAAGATTAGAAATCCTTAGGAGAATGAAATTTCAGCAAAAGAGATGAAAATCAAAGGTTGTTTGGTGAAGGAAATGTGTTTGGCTAAGTGGAACTTGAGAGAAAATGAAATGAGAGAAAACTAGTGTAAGGTAGTTATGAAATGGTCAACTTAGATTTTCTTTTTAATTATCCTTTATTCCTTAATTAAAACATTATTAAAAACTCCTAAATTAAAGAGAAATCTGATAAATACATTTTGGTAAAATTAGCTCCTTAAAGATTCAAAGTTTCAATCCGTTACAAAACAATCACTAGTCAACTTTTGCAAAAACTGCAATTTGGTCACTACACCGAAATGTAGTATTTCCAAATCACAATTTGGAAAATTGTTTCACCATAACCATTTATATAATAAATGAGGATTTTTAGATATTTTCCATATTTTTAAAGCATCCCAAACTAGGTGTTCCCTTAACCTCCCATAAAGTTTCGAACCGTTCTCGACCGACCCGATTCAACCTCTAAAACATCTAGGCCCAAAACCAGGGCGTTACAACTACAAGGCTCGGCAGAACCCTTCGAAAGTGATCCCGCTTATGTCTAAGTCAGAATTTTGTTGATGCCCACTAGAGATAATACTAGTCGCACCGTGAATCGTGCAAGGACAACAATGTTAACTCATCATATTTTAGTCGTCTTAAACCCTAACACATGTCTCGGCCGGATTGATCGCACCGTCTATAGATGAAATGGTACTTACTCCTTTCGTGAGTTCGACTCTCTTGATACCGAACAAATGGATAGTAACTGTAACTACCTTAGCCCGGCCTAGACGGTTGACCCAAACTACGAAGATTACACGGGGAAAACCAAAGTCAACTCGAAAGTCAACCTTGATTAACGACCCTTTTTTCCTTTTAATCTTGTCTAGATGCTCATTAACCCTAAGCGTATTCTTGAGAAACAATTATAAGAAAAGCACAGCGATCAGATAACGATAAGAGACTCAATTGCACAAATCACAAATATTAGGGACCAAATTGAAAATTCTGGAAACTAGAAGGTCTTAACTGATTTTTAAGTTACCAATATTAAATTAATCATATTACATGCTTTCCTGTCAAATTTCACCTTAATCGGACATCTCGAACCCATGCCATTGCAGATACAATTTTCAGGACTAAAACGTAAAGCCTGCAAACCTTAAAACCATTCAAATCAGTGCCCAACGGTCACTTGTTTCGAAACGGGGTTGACCGTTCTGAAACATGGGTTCGTTTCGAGACTTGTTTCGAAACAGGGCCTTCCAGTGGCCAAACCGTTTCGATACGGTCACTAGCCGTTTCGAAACACCAAGGCCATTACAGGCCCCCGTTTCGAAACACCTGTGAGTGTATCGATACGGGTTGCCCAGAAGCTGCAGAATTTGCTGGTTTAACATGCATTTAACCACTCAAACACATCCTATTGACTTCCTAAACATGCCAACAAGTCATCATACATATAAGGTACATGTTTGCAACTTCAAAACACAATCATAGCATCAAACATGGAATTCCACAAGTCTATAGGCATGCATCCTAATATTCAAAACCAACAACCATCAAAACACCAAAAACAAGCATCGAAAGGCCATTTACAAATCCCAAAACATTAAAATCATTAATCCACAATTAGGGAGCCCAAAACATCTCCCAAATCACCTCCTAGGTTCCCATTTCCAAAATATCAAAATCTAATAGTGTTATGAAAACATCACCATACATGAGCTTAGTTTCCCTTGGACTATTAGCCTCCTTGATGCCTTCAAACACTTCAATTATCTGCATTATTGATTCAAGAGAGAGCGTAAGCACAATTGCTTAGTGAGGCATGCTCTAAAGAAACGAGACAATAATGCTTTTTATAAAACACTTTTAACAAACCTTCCATCACATAAACATCATTATTCATGCAACTTTGCATACATAAACAAGCATAACATGCTTCATTAGAATCAACATGTCATATTGGCTTTCAAGTGATAATCCATAACCATTTACAACACAAAACACAATCAAATACGTGGATTACAAGCGTTGTTTCATACGCTTCATACACACTACCGAACACACAAGGTGGAGTTTACCGGTACATTCACAACCCCTCAACACCCGTGATGGAGTTTAACGGTACAATCACAACCCCTCAACATCACCCATCGGTAGTTGTATAACACCACTAACGAGAACACGAGACACACAACACAAGATCCACACATGGACTTTTAACCACCATTGTGATCTTACCTTTCTCGTTAGTGTACTTGGATGGAGTTTACGGTACAATTACAACCCCTCAACAACCAAGGCGACTTAATTCACGGTGCACCCAATCCTATAGCCGACTAACTATATCCGATTCAAGTACTTTGTTGGTTGGTGGAGGCAAGGACATGCACCTGCTGTGGCTGCATCTTAGTGAGGTTGTGGGCGCGGCCGAGGGAACTTCCAGAGGAGAGGCGTTCCTCGTGTGGTGGAAGTTCGACCCTAGAGAGGTGGTCATGCCAGGTTCTATGCTCAGTGCGAGGAGTGCAATGATACCGATGTTATCGCAGGTACCTTTGCTCTTCTGTCTTTATCATTGTTGGCTTTGATTGATTCTGGATCCACGCATTATTATATCTTGAGTGAGCATGCACATTTTCTTGATTTACCTGTTGAGTTTCTTGAAGTAGGAATGGAAGTGACTAGTTCTTTTGGTGAGATTGTAGTCACTAGGAAGTTGTATAGGAGATGCCCTTTGTTTGTGCAAGGTCATTATTTTCTTGTGGATTTGATGGAGTTACCCTTCTATGGAATCGATGTAATCCTTGGCATGGATTGGTTGAATGAGTATAGTTTTGGGGGTGGATGGAACAAAAGAGGTCGAGATAGGAGACATCATCCTGAGGGGAGGCGAGGTGCTCCGTGTCGAGTTGGTCAGGTCCATGGAGGCCGAGTGAGGTATAAGCAGCACACGTGATGGACATGTGGGTCGAGGGACCATCTGAGGCGAGATTGTCCTCGAGCAGCTAGAGAGGTTAAGGCTCATGTTGTGGTGATAGGGAATTCATGTTGGAATTGTGGCTGAGCATATCACATGAGGCGGATGTGTCCTTTGTTGGTTGGTGGAGGCAAGGACGTGCACCTGCTGTGGCTGCATCCCAGAGAGGTTGTTGGCGCGGCCGAGGGAACTTCCAAAGGAGAGGCGTTGCTCATGTGGTGGAAGTTCGACCCTAGAGAGGTGGTCCTGCCAGGGTCTATGCTCAGCGCGAGGAGTGCAATGATACCAATGTTATCCCAGGTACCCTTTCTCTTCAGTCTTTATCATTGTTGGCTTTGATTGATTCTGGATCCACGCATTACTATATCTTGAGTGAGCATGCACATTTTCTTGATTTACCTGTTGAGTTTCTTGAAGTAGGAATGGAAGTGACTAGTTCTTTTGGTGAGACTGTAGTCACTAGGAAGTTGTATAGGAGATGCCCTTTGTCTGTGCAAGGTCATGTTTTCTTGTGGATTTGATGGAGTTACCCTTCTACGGAATCGATGTAATCCTTGGCATGGATTGGTTGACTGAGCATAGAGCGGTGGTTGACTTTGATGTCAAACGGGTCACCTTAAAGCTTGTCGATGATTATGAAGTAGTAGTAGTAGGCGAGAATGTGAAATTCTTGTCGAATGTGATATCAATTTTGGAAGCAAACCATATGATGAAGTTGGGTTGTGATGCTTACCTTGCCTATGTGATAAATCCTTGCACCAAGGATGTGCATGTGCAAGATATCTAAACCGTTCGCGATTTTCCGGGTGTCTTTCTGGAAGAATTGCCTGGGTTACCACCAAACAGGGACATTGAGTTTGGTATCGAGTTGTACGAGAATACGACTCTGGTGTCTATTGCTCCTTATCACATGGAACCTAAAGCGCTAAAAGAGTTGAAAACACAACTACTGGAGTTGTTGGATCGAGGGTTCATCTAGCCGAGCGTGTCACCTTAGGGTGCACCGGCCTTGTTTGTTATGAAGAAAGATGAGACAATGCGGATATGCAGAGATTATCCGCAACTGAACAAGTTGAAGATCAAGAACGAGTATCCCTTGCCTAGAATTGATGATCTCTTTGATCAGTTCTAAGGAGCCTCAATGTTTTCTATGATAGACTTGAGGTCAGGATATTACCAGCTGAAGGTGAAGGATGTGGACGTACCTAAGACAACTTTTCAGACAAGGTACGAGCATTACGAGTTCTTAGTGATGTAGTTTGGTTTGACCAACGCGCATGCTACTTTCATGGACATGATTAATCGTGTATTCCATGAATTCTTGAATCAGTTTGTGGTGGTGTTCATCGATGATATCCTTGTGTACTCTCGTACCGAAGAGGATCATGATATACATTTGAGAATTGTTTTGCAAGCATTGTTGGAAAATAAGTTGTACGCCAAGCTAAGTGTGAATTTTGGCTTAAGGAGGTGGTCTTCTTTGGACATGTTGTGTCAGTTGAGGGTATTCGCGTTGATCCGCACAAAGTAGAGGCTGTGATGAGTTAGAAGGTGACTAAGTCGGTAACAGAGGTACAAAGTTTCTTTGGTTTAGCTGGGTATTACCGTATGTTTGTTGAGGGTTTCTCGAAGAAAGTTGCACCCTTGACAAAGTTGTTACGGAAGAATGTTCATTTTGAGAGGACAGATGCGAGGCAGCAAGGTTTTGAGAAGCTGAAGGAAGCTTTGACGCAAGCCCCTGTTCTGATTCAGCCTGTAACGCCCCGGTTTTGGGCTTAGGAGTTTTGGGCGTTGACCGGTTTGGTCAAAGTGCTGTTCGAATCTAAAAGAGGTGAAATTAGGAAAGCCTAGTTCGGGTTGCATTAAAAATATGGAAAAATGTTCTAAAATCATCTTTTAATATAATTAAGTGAACTGTGAAGTCAATTTTGGAAAATGAGTTTTGGAAGTGTTACATTTTCGCTAGTGACCAAAATGTAATTTTCGAAAGTTTGGTGACTGTTTATAAAGGGTTGAAACTTTGAATCTTTAAGGAGCTATTTACCCAAAGGGAGTTTCTCCAGATTTTTCTAAGATATTTTAAGACTAAATTCTGATTTTAAATGATATTAAAAGTGGAGGGAAAGCCATTGGGCTATTTTGGATATTTTTGCAACTAACTTTTCTCAATTTTCTTTCTCTCATTTTCTACCAACCCAAACACTTTCTCTCCAGAGAATTTGATCTGATTTTCTCACCTAAATCCCTCCTTTCAACTCTCTTTTGATTCCTAATCATAGTATCTACAAAACCTCACCATTTGCTACTTGATTCAACAAGGTTTTTGATTCCAAAAAGAGGAGAAACTCAAGTTTGGAGGTAAGAACGTCCTTCTCCTCTAAACTATCAGTTCTTTACTGAAATTCCTAAGTTTTCAATCCTTAATTGATGTTTTATTAAAGGTTTTTAAGTGGTGAAATGGATCTTGGCTTATAATGCAAGATTTGGTGATTTTTGATGATTTTCGTTAGATCTGATTAATCTGTGATTTGAGATGTGTTTTTGATGTTAAATGAACTCTAAATTTATAAGGAATTGAGTTTTGATTAATGCAATCCCGGATAGGTTGAGTTTCTTAAGTTTAGCTTGTGATTCAAGGTTGTTTTTGAGGTGATCTTGTGGATCTGATGTTGCTGGAGGTATGAGGATGTTAATAGGTTGTTTTTAGATGTTATATGATGTTAAAGGATGTGTGGTTTTGCTGGTTTATGGCTGGGCTTTGTTTGGAAGTGGTTTGGATGCATTTTCGGTTGTGTTTGGTGGCCGAAAATGGTGTGTGGATGAGAGCAGCGAGTTTAGGTGCTTTCATTGAAGCAATTAATGCATGATGATGCATTAATCCTCTGCTTTGATGTGTTGAAACAGGGGAGGCATCTTTGGATCCAAGAGTTGTTGATCCGGAAGCTTGATTTGGTGCTTTGGCTTGAAGCAAAGTGGAATCGGTGAGTGCGTGTGTGAAATTGGGTTTTCAGCTTTGAAACCAATGTCTTGGGAGCTTAGTTTAAGTCTAAACAACTTTGCTAAGCTCAAGTGTAAGTTTTCGGAATTACTCTCTAGTGGTGGCCATGATTTTTTTTGTTGTGATGCAAAGTGGTTTATTGCATGTTTTAATTACTGTTTTGAAAGCATGATTTAGCATGGTTTTTGCTGATGTTGTAAGCCATATGTTGAAGGAAACTCTAGGTAAGAGTTCCTTGATTTTGTACATTGAATAAATGTGGTTTGATGCTTTTAAATGCATGATGAACATGGCTTGGTTTAATGCTTAAAAATAGTGGATTAAATGATGAAAATGATGTATATTGGCAAGTGATGTTTTAAAAAGGTTAAGGTCACTAAGGTGGTTAAAAGTCCTTGAGTGAGCCTTGTTACTTAAGAACATCATGGTGTTTAAAAGTCCATGGGGCCATGGTGTTTAAAAGTCCATGGGGCCAAGGTGTTTAAAAGTCCTTGGGGCCAAGGTGTTTAAAAGTCCTTGGGGTGAAATAAGATATGGACACAAAGGTGGTTAAAAGTCCTTGTGTGGTCCTCTTTCATGGTGGTTAAAAGTCCATGGCCAAGGTGTTTAAAAGTCCTTGGGGCCAAGGTGTTTAAAAGTCCTTGGGAAGTTGATGAACTTGTTTTAATGAAATGGAATCTATCACTTGAGCCAATATGACATGTTATGTTATGAAGCATGAGATGCTTGTTTTAAGTAAGCTTTTGAGCATGTGCAAAGGTTGATTTAAAGCATGATTTGTAAATGATTTTAAATGCATTATTGAATGGTTTTTAAGAGCATTCCTCACTAAGTTTTTGCTTACGCTCTCTTTCATTTTCTTAATTCAATAATGCAGAACATTAGAGAACCTTGAGGGCAACAAGGAGGGCAAGCATTCAAGTGAAAGTAAAGCTCAATGTATGGAAGGTTTTGTTAGTACATTTTAGCTTTTGGTAATTTGGCAATGGGGGACCAATGTGTATGTTTTGGGAGGTGTTTGGAACTCCCTAAGTATGTTGAATGATGATAAGAATGCTGGTCTTTGTATTGGATCATTACATGCTTGTTTTGGAAGTTTGTGCTTGAATAGCTAGCTTGTGTAGGAAGCATGCCTATAGATTTGGGGCTTTTTGCATATGATGTTGTTTTAATGAATTGATGATGCTAGTAAGTCTTATATATGCTGAATTGCATGCTGGTAAAGTTTGGTATCATTTGGAGCATGTTCAAATGATCAATTGCATGTTTAAGTGTGCATTTTGCTGCAATCTGTGCAGGGCGTTTCGGAACAGTGTGCACCGTTTCGGAACGGGTGCCTTGAATGAACCTAGGCGTCCGAAACGGTAGGCACCGTTTCGAAACGGTTTGGCCACTGCCAGCCCGTGTTCCGGTACGCGTTGCGGAACGGCCCGTGTTCCGAAACGGGGTCTACCTGTTCCGGAACGGTCGACCGTTGGGGGCTGACATTGGTAGTTAAATGTTTTGAATTGTTTGCGTTTTAGTCCTAAATCTTGTTTGTGCAATTGTATGAGTTTGGGAAGTTCTTTTGAGCTGAAATTTCACAGAGAAGCATGAAACCTGACTAATTTCAAGTTGGTAACCTTAATTCGGGTTAAGTCCTTCTAATTATCAGAAATTACAATTTGGTCCCTAAAGTTGTAATTTGTTCAATTGGGTCCCTGATTGATCTCTGAAGTTTGTGATCTTTGTGTATGATGTTTGTGTGATCACAATTAGGACTAATGTGCATCTAGACAAGATTAAAAAGAAAAAAAAGGGTCGTTAATCAAGGTTGACTTTCGGGTTGACTTTGGTTTTCCCCGTGTGACTTTCTTAATTTGGGTAAACCGTCTAGGCCGGGTTAAGGGGGTTACATTTGGTGGTATCAGAGCTGAGTTATCGAGTAATTGGGAATGAATGTATGCATGATTGAAGTATGTTTGCCTTGTATGCTTGTTGTTCGAAAGCATGTTTAGTGGCTTGTGATTTGGATGCAATTGAGTTGTATGCTGTGATGTAGCATGTTGAGGGTACCCATTGCCAAACAAAAGCTAATGAAATGATGATGATTTTGAATGAAATTGAGCTTGAATACTTGGATTGCTTACCTTGCTGGGCCTGACTTTGTTTTTATTTGCATTGTGATTGCATGGTAAAAGTATGGCACCACGTAGAGAGTTACGAGGTAGTGTGCGAGCTACGGCTCCAAATGAGAACGAGAACGAGGAGAACACGGGTAGTGCGGTGTTACCCCCTCCTCCACCTGGTGGTGGTGCTGGAGGAGAAAGAGCTGAAGCTGCAGCTGGTGCTGGAGCTGCTGGACCAGAGGTTGGTCAGGGGCAAGCTATGCCTGATATGTCTATGCTGGTACAAGCTATTGCGGGTGCTTTTTGAGCAGCAGTAGCTGGAGCTCAAGGAGCTGGGCATCAGGGAGATGCTGGAGTTAGACTACCTTTGGAACGTCTGCGAAGTCTTGGTGGGACTGAGTTCAGGGGTATGTCAGCTGAGAGTTCTGAAGCTTGGCTAGAGAGTACCAAGCGTATCTTGGGTCAGATGAGCTGCACGGATGTGCAAAAGCTGGGATGTGTTGTGTCCTTGCTGCAGGACGATGCGTATACGTGGTGGACGACCACCATTGCTGGAATGGCTGAAGCTGATGTTACTTGGACATTCTTTCAGAATGTGTTCAAGCGGAGATATCTTGGAGTGAGATATCTTGATGAGAAAAAGCGAGAATTCATGTCTCTTACCCAAGGGAGCATGAGTGTGACTGAGTATGAGGTGCAGTTTGTGCGACTCAGTCAATATGCACCGGAGCTGATACCTGATGAGCGGGTAAGGTGCGAGAGGTTCCGTTATGGTCTTGTGACGGATATGAAAATGTATGTGCTGGCCACTGAGTATGATGATTTTGATGTGTTGGTGGGCCGAGCCAAGGACATTGAGATGAACTTGGGTTTATCTGCGAAAGGTGCTGGAGCGAGTTCTGGCAAGAGATCAGCTGAGTTTAGTTCCGGAGGTGGACGGAACAAGAGGGGACGTGATCAGAAGTATCAGTCCTCAGCCAAGAGAGGTGGTGGTGCACCTGCTAGAGGAGGCAATGCTAGAGCTGATCCGAGTGCTTGCTGGATCTGTGGTTCACGTGGTCACATGAAGCGTGACTGTCCTCGTGCTGTGAGGGAGGTGCAAGCTCCTGTTGCGGCAGCTGGTAATGGATGCTTGAATTGTGGTTCTGTAGACCATTTGAGGCGAGATTGTCCGAGGTTGGCTGGTGGCCAAGAGCGTGCTCCTGATGTTGCTGCACCACAGAGAGGTCGTGGCCGCGGCCGTGGTAACTTGCAGAGGCGAGAGGAAGGTGGTCGTGGAGTAGCCCATGTTGTGGCTATTCAGCCTGAAGGTGGAGGCCAAGCTAGGGTGTATGCTCAGCGCGAGGGAAGGAATGATGCGGATGTGATTGCAGGTACCTTTACTTTGCAATCCTTGTCATTGCTTTCTTTGATTGATTCTGGATCTACGCATTCATACATTTTGCGTGAGCATGCTGAATTGCTTGGTTTGCCTGTTGAGTTTTTGGATGTTGGTGTTCGTGTCACTAGTTCTTTTGGTGAAACTGTTGTGACTCGAAAGCTTTATAGAAGGTGTCCATTGGTTGTTCAAGAACATGTTTTCCATGTTGATCTTATGGAGTTGCCCTTTTATGGTTTTGATGTGATCCTTGGTATGGATTGGCTTGCTGAGCATCGTGTTGTGGTAGATTGTGAAAATAAGCGAGTTTCGCTAAAGCTTGCGGATGATTATGAAGTTGTTGTGGTTGGTGAGAATGTGAAGTTTCTTGCCAATGTGGTGTCTACCTTGGAGGCGAGTAGGATGCTGAGGCAGGGTTGCGAAGCTTATCTAGCTTTTGTGATGAATCCTAGCTCTAAGGAGTTGAAGGTGCAAGATATCAAGGTTGTGAAGGAGTTTCCTGGTGTTTTTCCTGAGGAGTTGCCTGGTTTACCTCCAAATCGTGAGGTGGAGTTTGGAATTGAGCTGTATGAAAATACAACTCCTGTGTCCATTACTCCCTATAGAATGGCACCTAAGGAGCTGAAGGAGCTGAAGACGCAGTTGCAAGAGTTGCTTGATCGTGGTTTCATCCGGCCGAGTGTGTCACCTTGGGGAGCACCAGTCTTGTTTGTGAAGAAGAAAGATGGCACTACGAGGATGTGCATTGATTACCGTCAACTGAACAAGTTGACTATCAAGAATCGGTATCCTTTGCCGAGGATTGATGATCTCTTTGATCAATTTCGGGGAGCTGCTGTGTTCTCTAAGATTGACTTGAGGTCAGGGTATTATCAGTTGAAGGTGAAGGATGTGGATGTGCCTAAGACAGCTTTCAGGACAAGGTATGGGCATTATGAGTTCCTTGTGATGCCGTTTGGTTTGACAAATGCTCCTGCTGCTTTCATGGACATGATGAATCGTGTGTTTCATGAATACCTGGACAAGTTCGTTGTGGTGTTCATTGATGATATCCTTGTGTACTCGCGTACTGAGGAGGAGCACGAAGAGCATTTGAGGATTGTTTTGCAAGCTTTGTTGCAGAATCAACTTTATGCTAAGCTGAGCAAGTGTGAGTTCTGGCTTAAGGAGGTGGTGTTTCTTGGGCATGTGGTCTCAGCTGAGGGGATTCGTGTTGATCCTCAGAAGATTGAGGCGGTGATGAGTTGGAAAGTTCCTAAATCTGTTCATGAGGTTCGTAGTTTCCTTGGTTTGGCGGGATACTACCGAAGGTTTTTGGATGGTTTTTCCAAGATTGTTGCTCCTTTGACGAAGCTGTTGCAGAAGGATGTTAAGTATGAGTGGACAGAAGCGAGGCATCAAGCTTTTGAGAAGCTGAAGGCGGCTTTGACGCAAGCTCCTATCTTGGTTTAGCCTGAATCAGGGAAAGAGTTTGTGGTTTACAGTGATGCGTCCTATGTTGGTTTGGGATGTGTGCTGATGCAAGAGGGTAAGGTGGTGGCTTATGCGTCGCGGCAGTTGAAGGTGCATGAGCGCAATTATCCTACGCATGACATTGAGTTGGCTGCAGTGGTTTTTGCTCTGAAGATCTGGAGACATTATCTGTATGGTGAGAAGTGTACTGTGTACACGGATCACAAGAGTTTGAGGTATCTGATGTCTCAGAGGGAGTTGAATCTTAGGCAGCGGCGTTGGTTGGAGTTGCTCAAGGATTATGATCTGACGATTGAGTATCATCCTGGAAAAGCTAATGTTGTTGCGGATGCCTTGAGTAGGAAGGTAGCTGTTGAGCTGAGGGCTATGTTTGCTAGCTTGAGCATATCGCGAGATGGTGGTCTTGTTGCTGAGTTGCAAGTGAAACCATCTTTGGTTCAGTTGATCAAGGAACAGCAGTTGTTGGATGATTCCTTGGTGTCTCATGTTCAGGATATCGCGGAAGGTAGACCTTCGGATTTCTGCTTTAATGAGGATGGTGTGTTGTGTTTTGGTAGTCGGATAGTAGTGCCTGCTGATACTGAGTTGAGGCGTGCTATTCTGACTGAAGGTCATAGTAGTCCTTTTGCTATGCACCCTGGTAGTACTAAGATGTATCGTGATCTGCGTGATGAGTACTATTGGGTGGGTTTGAAGAAGGATGTTGCAGAGTTTGTGAGCAAGTGTTTGGTGTGTCAGCGAGTTAAGGCTGAACATCAGGTTCCTTCTGGGTTGTTGCAACCGTTGAAAACCCCTGAATGGAAGTGGGAGAGGGTTACCATGGATTTTGTATCTGGTTTACCTTTGTCTCCTTCGAAGAAGAATTCTGTTTGGGTGATTGTGGATCGCTTGACGAAGTGTGCGCATTTCTTGCCTGTGCATACTACGTTTTCTTTGGATAGGCTGGCAGAGCTGTACATTGCTGAGATTGTGAGGCTGCATGGTGTGCCTAAGTCGATTGTGTCGGATAGGGATCCGAGGTTCACATCGCGTTTCTGGCAGTGTTTGCATCAAGCTCTGGGTACAAGGTTGCATTTCAGTACATCCTATCATCCTCAGTCGGATGGTCAGTCTAAGCGGGTTATCCAGATTTTGGAGGATATGTTGAGGTGTTGCGTGATTGAGTTCCAAGGTTCTTGGGAGAAGCATCTGCCTTTGGTTGAGTTCGCTTATAACAATAGTTATCAGGCGAGTATACAGATGGCACCTTATGTGGCTTTGTACGGGAGGAAGTGTAGGACTCCTCTTTGTTGGGCTGAAACTGGTCAAAAGTTGGTTTCGATGCCGGCTTTGTTGAAAGCAGGTGAAGCTCATTTGTGAGCGGTTGAAGGCAACCTCTGATCGGCAAAAGTCTTACGCGGATTTGAAGCGTAAGGAGATAGAGTATGCGGTGGGTGACCGTGTGTTTTTGAAGGTTTCGCCTTGGAAGAAGGTGATGAGGTTTGGCCGAAAGGGTAAGTTGAGCCCTAGGTACATTGGACCATATGAGGTGGTTGAGCGTGTGGGTCCTGTTGCGTATCGGCTGAGGTTACCTGAGGAGTTGGAGAAGATTCATGATGTGTTCCATGTTTCTATGCTCTGGAAGTATAGATCTGATCCTTCGCATGTGATGCCTGTGGAGGAAGTGGTTTTGAATCCGGATTTGACCTATGATGAGGAACCGGTGAAGGTTCTGGATTCGGATAGCAAGGTCCTTCGTGGCAAGACCATCGAGTTGGTGAAGGTGCTGTGGAAGCATCGAGGTGTTGAGGAAGCCACGTGGGAGCGGAAGGAAGACATGCTGAAGCAGTTTCCTTATCTCTTTCCTTCAGGTAAATTTCGAGGACGAAATTTCTTAAGGGGGGGAGAGTTGTAACGCCCCGGTTTTGGGCTTAGGAGTTTTGGGCGTTGACCGGTTTGGTCAAAGTGCTGTTCGAATCTAAAAGAGGTGAAATTAGGAAAGCCTAGTTCAGGTTGCATTAAAAATATGGAAAAATGTTCTAAAATCATCTTTTAATATAATTAAGTGAACTGTCAAGTCAATTTTGGAAAATGAGTTTTGGAAGTGTGATATTTTGGCTAGTGACCAAAATGTAATTTTCGAAAGTTTGGTGACTGTTTATAAAGGGTTGAAACTTTGAATCTTTAAGGAGCTATTTACCCAAAGGGAGTTTCTCCAGATTTTTCTAAGATATTTTAAGACTAAATTCTGATTTTAAATGATATTAAAAGTGGAGGGAAAGCCATTTGGCTATTTTGGATATTTTTGCAACTAACTTTTCTCAATTTTCTTTCTCTCATTTTCTCTCAACCCAAACACTTTCTCTCCAGAGAATTTGATATGATTTTCTCACCTAAATCCCTCCTTTCAACTCTCTTTTGATTCCTAATCATAGTAGCTACAAAACCTCACCATTTGCTACTTGATTCAACAAGGTTTTTGATTCCAAAAAGAGGAGAAACTCAAGTTTGGAGGTAAGAACGTCCTTCTCCTCTAAACTATCAGTTCTTTACTGAAATTCCTATGTTTTCAATCCTTAATTGATGTTTTATTAAAGGTTTTTAAGTGGTGAAATGGATCTTGGCTTATAATGCAAGATTTGGTGATTTTTGATGATTTTCGTTAGATCTGATTAATCTGTGATTTGAGATGTGTTTTTGATGTTAAATGAACTCTAAATTGATCAGGAATTGAGTTTTGATTAATGCAATCCCGGATAGGTTGAGTTTCCTAAGTTTAGCTTGTGATTCAAGGTTGTTTTTGAGGTGATCTTGTGGATCTGATGTTGCTGGAGGTATGAGGATGTTAATAGGTTGTTTTTAGATGTTATATGATGTTAAAGGATGTGTGGTTTTGCTGGTTTATTGCTGGGCATTGTTTGGAAGTGGTTTGGATGCATTTTCGGTTGTGTTTGGTGGCCGAAAATGGTGTGTGGATGAGAGCAGCGAGTTTAGGTGCTTTCATTGAAGCAATTAATGCATGATGATGCATTAATCCTCTGCTTTGATGTGTTGAAACAGGGGAGGCATCTTTGGATCCAAGAGTTGTCGATCCGGAAGCTTGATTTGGTGCTTTTGCTTGAAGCAAAGTGGAATCGGTGAGTGCGTGTGTGAAATTGGGTTTTCAGCTTTGAAACCAATGTCTTGGGAGCTTAGTTTAAGTCTAAACAACTTTGCTAAGCTCAAGTGTAAGTTTTCGGAATTACTCTCTAGTGGTGGCCATGATTTTTTTTGTTGTGATGCAAAGTGGTTTATTGCATGTTTTAATTACTGTTTTGAAAGCATGATTTAGCATGGTTTTTGCTGATGTTGTAAGCCATATGTTGAAGGAAACTCTAGGTAAGAGTTCCTTGATTTTGTACATTGAATAAATGTGGTTTGATGCTTTTAAATGCATGATGAACATGGCTTGGTTTAATGCTTAAAAACAGTGGATTAAATGATGAAAATGATGTATATTGGCAAGTGATGTTTTAAAAAGGTTAAGGTCACTAAGGTGGTTAAAATTCCTTGAGTGAGCCTTGTTACTTAAGAACATCAAGGTGGTTAAAAGTCCTTGCATGGTTCTTGTTGCGGACACTAAGGTGGTTAAAAGTCCTTAGGTGATCCTTTCCATGGTGTTTAAAAGTCCATGGGGCCATGGTGTTTAAAAGTCCATGGGGCCAAGGTGTTTAAAAGTCCTTGGGGCCAAGGTGTTTAAAAGTCCTTGGGGTGAATCAAGATATGGACACAAAGGTGGTTAAAAGTCCTTGTGTGGTCCTCTTTCATGGTGGTTAAAAGTCCATGGCCAAGGTGTTTAAAAGTCCTTGGGGCCAAGGTGTTTAAAAGTCCTTGGGAAGTTGATGAACTTGTTTTAATGAAATGGAATCTATCACTTGAGCCAATATGACATGTTATGTTATGAAGCATGAGATGCTTGTTTTAAGTAAGCTTTTGAGCATGTGCAAAGGTTGATTTAAAGCATGATTTGTAAATGTTTTTAAATGCATTATTGAATGGTTTTTAAGAGCATTCCTCACTAAGTTTTTGATTACGCTCTCTTTCGTTTTCTTAATTCAATAATGCAGAACATTAGAGAACCTTGAGGGCAGCAAGGAGGGCAAGCATTCAAGTGAAAGTAAAGCTCAATGTATGGAAGGTTTTGTTAGTACATTTTAGCTTTTGGTAATTTGGCAATGGGGGACCAATGTGTATGTTTTGGGAGGTGTTTGGAACTCCCTAAGTATGTTGAATGATGATAAGAATGCTGGTCTTTGTATTGGATCATTACATGCTTGTTTTGGAAGTTTGTGCTTGAATAGCTAGCTTGTGTAGGAAGCATGCCTATAGATTTGGGGCTTTTTGCATATGATGTTGTTTTAATGAATTGATGATGCCAGTAAGTCTTATATATGCTGAATTGCATGCTGGTAAAGTTTGGTAGCATTTGGAGCATGTTCGAATGATCAATTGCATGTTTAAGTGTGCATTTTGCTGCAATCTGTGCAGGGCGTTTCGGAACAGTGTGCACCGTTTCGGAACGGGTGCCTTGAATGAACCCAGGCGTCCGAAACGGTAGGCACCGTTTCGAAACGGTTTGGCCACTGCCAGCCCGTGTTCCGGTACGCGTTGCGGAACGGCCCGTGTTCTGAAACGGGGTCTGCCTATTCCGGAACGGTCGACCGTTGGGGGCTGACATTGGTAGTTAAATGTTTTGAATTGTTTGCGTTTTAGTCCTAAATCTTGTTTGTGCAATTGTATGAGTTTGGGAAGTTCTTTTGAGCTGAAATTTCACAGAGAAGCATGAAACCTGACTAATTTCAAGTTGGTAACCTTAATTCAGGTTAAGTCCTTCTAATTATCAGAAATTACAATTTGGTCTCTAAAGTTGTAATTTGTTCAATTGGGTCCCTGATTGATCTCTGATGTTTGTGATCTTTGTGTATGATGTTTGTGTGATCACAATTAGGACTAATGTGCATCTAGACAAGATTAAAAAAAAAGGGTCGTTAATCAAGGTTGACTTTCAGGTTGACTTTGGTTTTCCCCGTGTGACTTTCTTAATTCGGGTCAACCGTCTAGGCCGGGTTAAGGGGGTTACATTTGGTGGTATCAGAGCTGAGTTCTCGAGTAATTGGGAATGAATGTATGCATGATTGAAGTATGTTTGCCTTGTATGCTTGTTGTTTGAAAGCATGTTTAGTGGCTTGTGATTTGGATGCAATTGAGTTGTATGCTGTGATGTAGCATGTTGAGGGTACCCATTGCCAAACAAAAGCTAATGAAATGATGATGATTTTGAATGAAATTGAGCTTGAATACTTGGATTGCTTACCTTGCTGGGCCTGACTTTGTTTTTATTTGCATTGTGATTGCATGGTAAAAGTATGGCACCACGTAGAGAGTTACGAGGTAGTGTGCGAGCTACGGCTCCCAATGAGAACGAGAACGAGGAGAACACGGGTAGTGCGGTGTTACCCCCTCCTCCACCTGGTGGTGGTGCTGGAGGAGAAAGAGCTGAAGCTGCAGCTGGTGCTGGAGCTGCTGGACCAGAGGTTGGTCAGGGGCAAGCTATGCCTGATATGTCTATGTTGGTACAAGCTATTGCGGGTGCTTTTTGAGCAGCAGTAGCTGGAGCTCAAGGAGCTGGGCATCAGGGAGATGCTGGAGTTAGACTACCTTTGGAACGTCTGCGCAGTCTTGGTGGGACTGAGTTCAGGGGTATGTCAGCTGAGAGTTCTGAAGCTTGGCTAGAGAGTACCAAGCGTATCTTGGGTCAGATGAGCTGCACGGATGTGCAAAAGCTGGGATGTGTTGTGTCCTTGCTGCAGGACGATGCGTATACGTGGTGGACGTCCACCATTGCTGGAATGGCTGAAGCTGATGTTACTTGGACATTCTTTCAGAATGTGTTCAAGCGGAGATATCTTGGAGTGAGATATCTTGATGAGAAAAAGCGAGAATTCATGTCTCTTACACAAGGGAGCATGAGTGTGGCTGAGTATGAGGAGCAGTTTGTGCGACTCAGTCAATATGCACCGGAGCTGATACCTGATGAGCGGGCAAGGTGCGAGAGGTTCCGTTATGGTCTTGTGACGGATGTGAAAATGTATGTGCTGGCCACTGAGTATGATGATTTTGATGTGTATGTGGGCCGAGCCAAGGACATTGAGATGAACTTGGGTTTATCTGCGAAAGGTGCTGGAGCGAGTTCTGGCAAGAGATCAGCTGAGTTTAGTTCCGGAGGTGGACGGAACAAGAGGGGACGTGATCAGAAGTATCAGTCCTCAGCCAAGAGAGGTGGTGGTGCACCTGCTAGAGGAGGCAATGCTAGAGCTGATCCGAGTGCTTGCTGGATCTCTGGTTCACGTGGTCACATGAAGCGTGACTGTCCTCGTGCTGTGAGGGAGGTGCAAGCTCCTGTTGCGGCAGCTGGTAATGGATGCTGGAATTGTGGTTCTGTAGACCATTTGAGGCGAGATTGTCCGAGGTTGGCTGGTGGCCAAGAGCGTGCTCCTGTTGTTGCTGCACCACAGAGAGGTCGTGGGCGCGGCCGTGGTAATTTCCAGAGGCGAGAGGAAGGTGGTCGTGGAGTATCCCATGTTGTGGCTATTCAGCCTGAAGGTGGAGGCCAAGCTAGGGTGTATGCTCAGCGCGAGGGAAGGAATGATGCGGATGTGATTGCAGGTACCTTTACTTTGCAATCCTTGTCATTGATTTCTTTGATTGATTCTGGATCTACGCATTCATACATTTTGCGTGAGCATGCTGAATTGCTTGGTTTGCCTGTTGAGTTTTTGGATGTTGGTGTTCGTGTCACTAGTTCTTTTGGTGAAACTGTTGTGACTCGAAAGCTTTATAGAAGGTGTCCCTTGGTTGTTCAAGAACATGTTTTCCATGTTGATCTTATGGAGTTGCCCTTTTATGGTTTTGATGTGATCCTTGGTATGGATTGGCTTGCTGAGCATCGTGCTGTGGTAGATTGTGAAAATAAGCGAGTTTCGCTGAAGCTTGCGGATGATTATGAAGTTGTTGTGGTTGGTGAGAATGTGAAGTTTCTTGCCAATGTGATGTCTACCTTGGAGGCGAGTAGGATGCTGAGGCAGGGTTGCAAAGCTTATCTAGCTTTTGTGATGAATCCTAGCTCTAAGGAGTTGAAGGTGCAAGATATCAGGGTTGTGAAGGAGTTTCCTGGTGTTTTTCCTGAGGAGTTGCCTGGTTTACCTCCTAATCGCGAGGTGGAGTTTGGAATTGAGCTGTATGAAAATACAACTCCTGTGTCCATTACTCCCTATAGAATGGCACCTAAGGAGCTGAAGGAGCTGAAGACGCAGTTACAAGAGTTGCTTGATCGTGGTTTCATCCGGCCGAGTGTGTCACCTTGGGGAGCACCAGTCTTGTTTGTGAAGAAGAAAGATGGCACTATGAGGATGTGCATTGATTACCGTCAGCTGAACAAGTTAACTATCAAGAATCGGTATCCTTTGCCGAGGATTGATGATCTCTTTGATCAATTTCGGGGAGTTGCTGTTTTCTCTGAGATTGACTTGAGGTCAGGGTATTATCAGTTGAAGGTGAAGGATGTGGATGTGCCTAAGACAGCTTTCAGGACAAGGTATGGGCATTATGAGTTCCTTGTGATGCCGTTTGGTTTGACAAATGCTCCTGCTGCTTTCATGGACATGATGAATCGTGTGTTTCATGAATACCTGGACAAGTTCGTTGTGGTGTTCATTGATGATATCCTTGTGTACTCTTGTACTGAGGAGGAGCACGAAGAGCATTTGAGGATTGTTTTGAAAGCTTTGTTGGAGAATCAGCTTTATGCTAAGCTGAGCAAGTGTGAGTTCTGGCTTAAGGAGGTGGTGTTTCTTGGGCATGTGGTCTCAGCTGAGGGGATTCGTGTTGATCCTCAGAAGATTGAGGCGGTGATGAGTTGGAAAGTTCCTAAATCTGTTCATGAGGTTCGTAGTTTCCTTGGTTTGGCGGGATACTACCGAAGGTTTGTGGATGGTTTTTCCAAGATTGCTGCTCCTTTGACGAAGCTGTTGCAGAAGGATGTTAAGTATGAGTGGACAGAAGCGAGGCAGCAAGCTTTTGAGAAGCTGAAGGCGGCTTTGACGCAAGCTCCTATCTTGGTTCAGCCTGAATCAGGGAAAGAGTTTGTGGTTTACAGTGATGCGTCCTATGTTGGTTTGGGATGTGTGCTGATGCAAGAGGGTAAGGTGGTGGCTTATGCGTCGCGGCAGTTGAAGGTGCATGAGCGCAATTATCCTACGCATGACATTGAGTTGGCTGCAGTGGTTTTTGCTCTGAAGATCTGGAGACATTATCTGTATGGTGAGAAGTGTACTGTGTACACGGATCACAAGAGTTTGAGGTATCTGATGTCTCAGAGGGAGTTGAATCTTAGGCAGCGGCGTTGGTTGGAGTTGCTCAAGGATTATGATCTGACGATTGAGTATCATCCTGGAAAAGCTAATGTTGTTGCGGATGCCTTGAGTAGGAAGGTAGCTGTTGAGCTGAGGGCTATGTTTGCTAGCTTGAGCATATCGCGAGATGGTGGTCTTGTTGCTGAGTTGCAAGTGAAACCATCTTTGGTTCAGTTGATCAAGGAAAAGCAGTTGTTGGATGATTCCTTGGTGTCTCATGTTCAGGATATCGCGGAAGGTAGACCTTCGGATTTCTGCTTTAATGAGGATGGTGTGTTGTGTTTTGGTAGTCGGATAGTAGTGCCTGCTGATACTGAGTTGAGGCGTGCTATTCTGACTGAAGGTCATAGTAGTCCTTTTGCTATGCACCCTGGTAGTACTAAGATGTATCGTGATCTGCGTGATGAGTACTATTGGGTGGGTTTGAATAAGGATGTTGCAGAGTTTGTGAGCAAGTGTTTGGTGTGTCAGCGAGTTAAGGCTGAACATCAGGTTCCGTCTGGGTTGTTGCAACCGTTGAAAACCCCTGAATGGAAGTGGGAGAGGGTTACCATGGATTTTGTATCTGGTTTACCTTTGTCTCCTTCGAAGAAGAATTCTGTTTGGGTGATTGTGGATCGCCTGACGAAGTGTGCGCATTTCTTGCCTGTGCATACTACGTTTTCTTTGGATAGGCTGGCAGAGCTGTACATTGCTGAGATTGTGAGGCTGCATGGTGTGCCTAAGTCGATTGTGTCGGATAGGGATCCGAGGTTCACATCGCGTTTCTGGCAGTGTTTGCATCAAGCTCTGGGTACAAGGTTGCATTTCAGTACATCCTATCATCCTCAGTCGGATGGTCAGTCTAAGCGGGTTATCCAGATTTTGGAGGATATGTTGAGGTGTTGCGTGATTGAGTTCCAAGGTTCTTGGGAGAAGCATCTGCCTTTGGTTGAGTTCGCTTATAACAATAGTTATCAGGCGAGTATACAGATGGCACCTTATGTGGCTTTGTACGGGAGGAAGTGTAGGACTCCTCTTTGTTGGGCTGAAACTGGTCAAAAGTTGGTTTCGATGCCGGCTTTGTTGAAAGCAGGTGAAGCTCATTTGTGAGCGGTTGAAGGCAGCCTCTGATCGGCAAAAGTCTTACGCGGATTTGAAGCGTAAGGAGATAGAGTATGCGGTGGGTGACCGTGTGTTTTTGAAGGTTTCGCCTTGGAAGAAGGTGATGAGGTTTGGCCGAAAGGGTAAGTTGAGCCCTAGGTACATTGGACCATATGAGGTGGTTGAGCGTGTGGGTCCTGTTGCGTATCGGCTGAGGTTACCTAAGGAGTTGGAGAAGATTCATGATGTGTTCCATGTTTCTATGCTCCGGAAGTATAGATCTGATCCTTCGCATGTGATGCCTGTGGAGGAAGTGGTTTTGAATCCGGATTTGACCTATGATGAGGAACCGGTGAAGGTTCTGGATTCGGATAGCAAGGTTCTTCGTGGCAAGACCATCGAGTTGGTGAAGGTGATGTGGAAGCATCGAGGTGTTGAGGAAGCCACGTGGGAGCGGAAGGAAGACATGCTGAAGCAGTTTCCTTATCTCTTTCCTTCAGGTAAATTTCGAGGACGAAATTTCTTAAGGGGGGGGAGAGTTGTAACGCCCCGGTTTTGGGCTTAGGAGTTTTGGGCGTTGACCGGTTTGGTCAAAGTGCTGTTCGAATCTAAAAGAGGTGAAATTAGGAAAGCCTAGTTCGAGTTGCATTAAAAATATGGAAAAATGTTCTAAAATCATCTTTTAATATAATTAAGTGAACTGTCAAGTCAATTTTGGAAAATGAGTTTTGGAAGTGTGACATTTTGGCTAGTGACCAAAATGTAATTTTCGAAAGTTTGGTGACTGTTTATAAAGGGTTGAAACTTTGAATCTTTAAGGATCTATTTACCCAAAGGGAGTTTCTCCAGAATTTTCTAAGATATTTTAAGACTAAATTCTGATTTTAAATGATATTAAAAGTGGAGGGAAAGCCATTTGGCTATTTTGGATATTTTTGCAACTAACTTTTCTCAATTTTCTTTCTCTCATTTTCTCTCAACCCAAACACTTTCTCTCCAGAGAATTTGATCTGATTTTCTCACCTAAATCCCTCCTTTCAACTCTCTTTTGATTCCTAATCATAGTATCTACAAAACCTCACCATTTGCTACTTGATTCAACAAGGTTTTTGATTCCAAAAAGAGGAGAAACTCAAGTTTGGAGGTAAGAACGTCCTTCTCCTCTAAACTATCAGTTCTTTACTGAAATTCCTAAGTTCTCAATCCTTAATTGATGTTTTATTAAAGGTTTTTAAGTGGTGAAATGGATCTTGGCTTATAATGCAAGATTTGGTGATTTTTGATGATTTTCGTTAGATCTGATTAATCTGTGATTTGAGATGTGTTTTTGATGTTAAATGAACTCTAAATTGATCAGGAATTGAGTTTTGATTAATGCAATCCCGGATAGGTTGAGTTTCCTAAGTTTAGCTTGTGATTCAAGGTTGTTTTTGAGGTGATCTTGTGGATCTGATGTTGCTGGAGGTATGAGGATGTTAATAGGTTGTTTTTAGATGTTATATGATGTTAAAGGATGTGTGGTTTTGCTGGTTTATTGCTGGGCTTTGTTTGGAAGTGGTTTGGATGCATTTTCGGTTGTGTTTGGTGGCCGAAAATGGTGTGTGGATGAGAGCAGCGAGTTTAGGTGCTTTCATTGAAGCAATTAATGCATGATGATGCATTAATCCTCTGCTTTGATGTGTTGATCCGGAAGCTTGATTTGGTGCTTTGGCTTGAAGCAAAGTGGAATCGGTGAGTGCGTGTGTGAAATTGGGTTTTCAGCTTTGAAACCAATGTCTTGGGAGCTTAGTTTAAGTCTAAACAACTTTGCTAAGCTCAAGTGTAAGTTTTCGGAATTACTCTCTAGTGGTGGCCATGATTTTTTTTGTTGTGATGCAAAGTGGTTTATTGCATGTTTTAATTACTGTTTTGAAAGCATGATTTAGCATGGTTTTTGCTGATGTTGTAAGCCATATGTTGAAGGAAACTCTAGGTAAGAGTTCCTTGATTTTGTACATTGAATAAATGTGGTTTGATGCTTTTAAATGCATGATGAACATGGCTTGGTTTAATGCTTAAAAACAGTGGATTAAATGATGAAAATGATGTATATTGGCAAGTGATGTTTTAAAAAGGTTAAGGTCACTAAGGTGGTTAAAATTCCTTGAGTGAGCCTTGTTACTTAAGAACATCAAGGTGGTTAAAAGTCCTTGGATGGTTCTTGTTGCGGACACTAAGGTGGTTAAAAGTCCTTAGGTGATCCTTTCCATGGTGTTTAAAAGTCCATGGGGCCATGGTGTTTAAAAGTCCATGGGGCCAAGGTGTTTAAAAGTCCTTGGGGCCAAGGTGTTTAAAAGTCCTTGGGGTGAATCAAGATATGGACACAAAGGTGGTTAAAAGTCCTTGTGTGGTCCTCTTTCATGGTGGTTAAAAGTCCATGGCCAAGGTGTTTAAAAGTCCTTGGGGCCAAGGTGTTTAAAAGTCCTTGGGAAGTTGATGAACTTGTTTTAATGAAATGGAATCTATCACTTGAGCCAATATGACATGTTATGTTATGAAGCATGAGATGCTTGTTTTAAGTAAGCTTTTGAGCATGTGCAAAGGTTGATTTAAAGCATGATTTGTAAATGTTTTTAAATGCATTATTGAATGGTTTTTAAGAGCATTCCTCACTAAGTTTTTGCTTACGCTCTCTTTCGTTTTCTTAATTCAATAATGCAGAACATTAGAGAACCTTGAGGGCAGCAAGGAGGGCAAGCATTCAAGTGAAAGTAAAGCTCAATGTATGGAAGGTTTTGTTAGTACATTTTAGCTTTTGGTAATTTGGCAATGGGGAACCAATGTGTATGTTTTGGGAGGTGTTTGGAACTCCCTAAGTATGTTGAATGATGATAAGAATGCTGGTCTTTGTATTGGATCATTACATGCTTGTTTTGGAAGTTTGTGCTTGAATAGCTAGCTTGTGTAGGAAGCATGCCTATAGATTTGGGGCTTTTTGCATATGATGTTGTTTTAATGAATTGATGATGCTAGTAATTCTTATATATGCTGAATTGCATGCTGGTAAAGTTTGGTAGCATTTGGAGCATGTTCGAATGATCAATTGCATGTTTAAGTGTGCATTTTGCTGCAATCTGTGCAGGGCGTTTCGGAACAGTGTGCACCGTTTCGGAACGGGTGCCTTGAATGAACCCAGGCGTCCGAAACGGTAGGCACCGTTTCGAAACGGTTTGGCCACTGCCAGCCCGTGTTCCGGTACGCGTTGCAGAACGGCCCGTGTTCCGAAACGGGGTCTGCCTGTTCCGGAACGGTCGACCGTTGGGGGCTGACATTGGTAGTTAAATGTTTTGAATTGTTTGCGTTTTAGTCCTAAATCTTGTTTGTGCAATTGTATGAGTTTGGGAAGTTCTTTTGAGCTGAAATTTCACAGAGAAGCATGAAACCTGACTAATTTCAAGTTGGTAACCTTAATTCGGGTTAAGTCCTTCTAATTATCAGAAATTACAATTTGGTCTCTAAAGTTGTAATTTGTTCAATTGGGTCCCTGATTGATCTCTGATGTTTGATATCTTTGTGTATGATGTTTGTGTGATCACAATTAGGACTAATGTGCATCTAGACAAGATTAAAAAGAAAAAAAAGGGTCGTTAATCAAGGTTGACTTTCGGGTTGACTTTGGTTTTCCCCGTGTGACTTTCTTAATTCGGGTCAACCGTCTAGGCCGGGTTAAGGGGGTTACACAGCCTGAGTCTGATAAGGAGTTTGTGGTCTATAGTGATGCGTCCATTGTTGGTTTGTGTTGCGCGTTGATGCAGGAAGGTAAGGTAGTAGATTATGTCTCTAGACAGTTGAAGGTGCATGAACGTAACTACCCTACTCATGATCTTGAGCTTGCGGCTCTTTTGTTTGCTTTGAAGATCTTGAGGCATTACCTGTACGGTGAGAAGTGTGTTGTGTTCACAGATCATAAGAGTTTGAGGCATCTCATGTCTTAGAAAGAGGTTGAATCTTAGGAAACGTCGTTGGGTGGAATTGCTTAAGGATTATGATCGAGTACCATCCGGGCAAGGCTAATGTTATAGCCGATGCTTTGAGCAGGAAAGTGGTCGTAGAGTTGAGGGCGATGTTTGCTCGCTTGAGCATATCGCGTGATGGTGGTCTTATTGCGGAATTGCAAGTGAAACCATCCCTGATTCAGTCAATCAAGCATAAGTAGTTGCTTGATGATTCCCTTGTTTTGCATGTTCAGGACATTGCAGAGGGTAGATCTTCGGATTTCAGTTTTAATGATGACGGTGTTTTGTGCTTTTGAAGTCGAATAGTGGTGCCAGATGATGTTTATTTGAGGCGCACTATTCTGACTGAAGCTCATAGTAGTCCTTTTTCTATGCATCATGGTAGTACAAAGATGTATCGTGATTTGAAAGATGAGTACTACTGGGTGGGGCTGAAAAAGGATGTGGTTGAATTCGTTAGTAAGTGCATGGTTTGCCAGCGAGTGAAGGCTGAACATCAGTTTCCTTCTGGGTTGTTGCAACCTTTGAGAATCCCTGAATGGAAGTCGGAAAGAATTATCATGGATTTTGTGTCTAGGTTGTCGTTGTCACCGTCAAAGAAGAATTCGATTTGGGTGATTGTAGATCGGCTCACGAAGTTTGCACATTTTATGCATGTGCGGTTTCATTGCTGAGATTTTGCGGTTGTACGGTGTACCAAAGTCCATAGTGTCAGATAGGGATCCGAGGTTTACAACGCGATTTTGGGAATGTTTGCATCAAGCCTTGGGTACACGGTTATCCAAGTACTTCATATCATCCTCAGACGGATGGACAGTTGGAACGTGTTATCCAAGTGCTTGAGGACATGTTGAGATGCCGCGTGATAGATTTTCAGGGTTCTCGAGAAAAGCACTTGCCGTTAGTTGAGTTTGCGTATAATAATAGCTACCAGGAAAGTATTCAAATGGCTCCATAAGAGGGGTTGTATGGGAGAAGATGCAGAACCCCTCTCTGTTAGGCAGAAGCTGGGAAAAAGTTGATTTCGATACCAGCCATGTTGAACGAAACTGCCGAGAAGGTGAAGCTCATTTCTGAGCGTTTGAAGGCAGCATCAGATAGACAAAAGTCTTACGCGGACCTGAAGCGTAAGGAGATTGAGTTCGCGGTTGGCGAACGTGTGTTTTTGAAAGTATCGCATTGGAAGAAGGTGATTAGATTTGGGCGTAAGGGTAAGCTTAGCCCAAGGTTCATTGGACCCTACGAGGTTGTGGAGCGTATCTATCCTGTGGCATATCGGTTGAGATTTCCTTCGGAGCTGGAGAAGATACATGATGTGTTCCATGTCTTTATGTTGCGGAAGTACAGGTCGGGTCCTTCGCATGTGATGCCTGTTGAGGATATAGAGTTGAATCCGGATCTGTCATATGATGAGGAACCAGTGAGGGTTCTGGATGTGAGCAGTAAAGTTCTCCGTGGCAAAACGATAGAGCTTGTGAAGGTGTTGTGGCGACACCGAGGAGTTGAGGAGGCTACGTGGGAAAGCAAGGCGGAGATGCTGAAGCAATTTCCACACCTTTTTCCATCAGGTAAAATTTCGAGGACGAAAATTCCTAAGTGGGGGAGAGTTGTAATGCCCTGGTTTTGGGCCCAGATGTTTTAGACATCGGACTGGACCGGTCGAGAACGGTTCGAATCACGTAAGGTGATTTAAAGAAATCAAGGATCGAGATAGGATAAAAATGAGGTAAAAATTGCTAAAATCCTCCAAAAATATGTTTAAGAGGTTGGTCAAATCAATTTTATAAAAAGAGTTTCGGAAGTGGTACATTTTGAGTAGTGACCAAACTATGGAAAATGTGATTTTTAAAGGAGAAGCCAAATTCGTAGAATCTTTATGGGGCTTTATGGCAATTTAGCCTTTCCTTAATATGACATGTGTTTAAAATGGTATTAATTAAATAGCTTTAATTGGTTTTTATTTTATTTAATTAAATAGGTGGTTAATTTGTGAGTTTCCATCACGTAACTACCATGTTCTCCTCATTTTTAGCCAAACACAATTTTAATTCATTTTTCTCCAGAATTCTTTTCTCCCAAACACCCTCTCAATATTTCCTAAACAATTCTCAAGAATCCTTTCAAGTTCTTCAAGATTTTGCTAAGGAAAACTTGTCATTCGTTGATGAAAGCAAGGATTGGAGGTAAATATCGTTCTCAACCTCTAATAAAAGTTCTTTATTGAAATTCCCAAGATCTTTTGCTTTTAATTACTGCTTTTGGTTGAGTTTTCATTATAGTTTTGATTTGTGATCAAAATCTTGTAAAAATATGGTTGAAATCTTGATTTTCGAATTTGTTTTGTTAAGCTCTATTTTGGATTGATTTTAATTTAGTTTTAAGTTGGGTATTAAGTTAAAATGAGGTTTTGATAACTTAGATCCCGAAATCCTTGAGATCCTTGAGTTTCTTGAGAGTTTTAAGTGAGTTTTTGAGGTGAAGTGGTGGAATCATGCTTGGTGGAGGTATAAGGATGGGTTAGGTTGTTTATTAGATGTGTTTAGATGTTTATAATTGATTGGAAGTGGTGTATGATGGCTGGGCTTGGTTTAGGAAGCAATCAATTGAGTTTTTAGTTGTTTCGGATGAGTAAATTGGTGTATTTTGGGTGAGCAATGAGTTTGTGATTTGTTTCTGGTATTGAAATGCATTTTAATGCATTTAGATCTCTGTTTTGATGATGTGAAAATAGGGGATCTTGATCCGGGAACAAAGAAGGCGTTGTTGGAGGCTCCGGAAGAGTAATTTTCGTGTCGGCGAGGGAGGCTTCGCGTATCAGTGTGTGGAAATGGATTTTCTAGCTTTGTAACACTTTAAGCATGGTCTTGGTAGCTTAGTGTAAGTTTGAAACACTTAGCTAAGCTCAAGAGTAAGTGATTCGAAAGTCTCTCTCAGAAATGTGCTATGTTTTGATGGAAATGCACTTGAGTTAAATACGGTTTTGATTATAGTTTTAAGGCATGTTGGAAGCATAATTAATGCTGGATTTTAATGCCATTGTGTTAAGGATGCACTAGGTAAGTGATCCTTGATTTTAAATGATTATATTGGCAAGTGATGAAAATTGTTATATTGGCAAGCGATGAAAATGGTTTTTGGTTACCTTAAATCGGATATAATTAGATGGCTATAGGATTGGGTGCACCGTTAATAAAGTCACCTTGGATGTTTAGGGGTTGTGATTGTGTCGTAATCTCCATCCAAGTACCCTAACGATTGAGGCTAAGATCACAACGGTGAATGGTTTAATCTCGTGTGTGAATCTTGTGGTATGTGTCATGTACTCTCGTTAGTGGAATTATACAACTACCGATTAGTGATGTTGAGGGTTGTGATTGTGCCATAATCTCCATCACGGGTGTTGAGGGGTTGTGAATATGTCATATATCTCCACATTGTGTAGTCCGATAGTATGTATGAAGCGTGTGGGACAACGCTTGTAATTCGCGTATCTGATTGTGTCATTTGAGTTGGTTTTGGTATGATTTGAGAATTGATCACTTGTAAGCCAATATAATGTTGTTGACTAATGGTTTAAGCATGAGATGCTTGGGATTTATGCTAGAATGCATGTGATGCTTGGTAAAGCATCAACAAAGGTTTATTTGCTGTTGTTAAGTGATGCATACGAGCATGTGTTTTATAAAGTGCATTGATGCCTTGAGAGGGGATGTTTTAAGTAAAGGCATGTGTTGATAAATGGTGTTTTGTCGGTTGTGTGAAATGCATTGATGAATGTTGTTTTAGCGAACCTCACTAAGCTTTGTGCTTACACTCATTTTGTAACCCCCTTAGCCCGACCTAGACGATTGACTCGAACTACGAAGATTACACGGGAAAAACCAAAATCAACCGGAAAGTCAACCTTGATTCACGACCTTTTTTTTTCATTTTAATCTTGTCTAGGTACTTGTTAACCCTAAGTGAGTACTAATGAAATACGATTGAGAAAGACACAATGATCGAATAAAATATAGGGACTCAATTGCAGTTCACACAAGATTAAGGACAAAATTGCAATTTCTGTAAATTAGATGGGCTTCATTGGTTTTAAGGTTACAATTATGGGATTAGTCATGTCACATTCTTATCTGCCGAATTTCAACTTAAAAAGACATCTCAAGCTCAAGCAATTGCAATCTCAACAATTAGGACTAAAATGTAAAGCATGCAAACATCAAACAATTCAAATCTGGGCCCAACGGTAACCCGTTTCGAAATGCCTACTCACTGTACCGAAATGCTGTATCGGAACGACGTTGACCATTTCGGTGCGGGGGTATGTTTCGAGACCAGTTCCGAAACATGTAGCTCCAGTAGCCAAAATGTATCGAAACAGCTCCCTTCGTTTCGAAATGCCAAGGCCATTTCAGGCTCCCGTTCCGAAACACCATGGGGTGTTTCGATACACCCTGGCCAGAAACTGCAGTATTTACTTGTTTTTCACACAAACACATACTCAAACATGCTCCAAAGACTCTCTAATCATACCAACAAGTCATCATACATTTAAGGAACATATTTGGGACATTCAAGCACAATTATGGCATCAAACACAAAGTTTCATTATTCTAAAGGCATGCTTCCTAATCTCAAAACCCAAATAGGCAATCCAACCTCAAAACAAGCAATTAAGGCCATTTAAAATCCAAACAAGCTAAAACAAACATGCCACAACCTTAGGGAGTTTAACACATCTCCCAAATATGATTCTTGGTTTCCCATTGCCAATCTATCAAAACTAAAGTGTACAAAAACTTCACCATACAAGAGCTTGGAATTCCTTGGGTGAACTTAGCTTCCTTGATGCCCGAAAACACCTCAATTATCTGCATTATTGGTAAAAGAGAGAGCGTAAGCACAAATTCTTAGTGACGCATGCTCTAGAGAAAACCAACACAATAATGCACATCTTGAAAACACTTTCATCAAAAGCTTTTAATCCACATGCTCATTTTTATCTCAAGCTTGAAAACCTTTCAAAGCAATTTCTCAATGAAACCACATGTACCTTCATTCTATCTCATGCATTTAAACCAATGCAAAACTCATGACAAAGCTAAAATCATGCTTGTACTCTAAAGCATTTTATAAACAAACCACATATGCATTTCTCATAGCATAAACCATTACATCAAGGTACATGTGAATAAAAAACCATAACATGTTTTATATTTGCATTTCACATCTCTTTATTACTCAGATATGCGGACATCTCACTTGACACTTCCGGTGGCATCTCCCATCACCGTACTCACTCGTCTAGTAACATAGTTTCCAGTGGAATCTCACATCACCGTACTCACATGGTGGAATCTCTCATCGCCACAAAGCTTGGGTATTTCACCAAGTCCTACCCAATGGAATGCCCATCATCGGTTATCTACCTTTGGCTTAACCAAAGAGCACGTACGAATTTTAAGTTTATAGTGCACTCTCTGTTGAGTGTGTAAAAGTTCTATATTTTACCCATATTTAACCCATATTCCTACTACATTTAAGCATAATTCATTGCATTTATGTTAGATTTCATTTATACATCACAAGTATAACAAATGGCACAGTTTCTACTGAAATTGGTTTATTTTTGCTTAAAAAATTGGCTTAAGTCTTTGAACTTCTCTTACCTGCCACGACATATGATGTCGTGACAGTACCTTTAGGAAATTTTAGAATCTGTTTAGAGCCTTGCTATGATTCTACCATGTAAAACACTCTTTGTGACTCTTATGCTTTTTAGATTTCTTTAGTACACTGGAATAGGAATGTTTACCCACTTGAAACTGCGCCTAGAGGTGCCTATCACTGGCTCTAGGATGATAAGAAAGAAAAAATATTCAGACTCAATAGCTTGCAAAACTGCCTTGCACATATTTTATGAGATTTCTTTTTGAGCTAAGTTAGAAAAAACTAAAGGAGCCCAATAATTGCCTCCAGAAAATATGCAGTTAAATAAAGAGTCAGAAAAAACTAAAGGAGCCTAAGAATTGCCTCTAGAAAAAATTGAAATGGCATAACCCAAGTTTGTAGTCATAACTATTCTGGTATACTAAGGTAGTCTAGATGCATAAGTATTTACAAAACTTGCACACACTTCACAAGAATTATAGCATGGTTCCAAACAAGTCCAGAAATGTCCGACAAGGTACTATTCATGATAAAATACAAGTGGTAGGCAAGGAAAAGTTAACTGTTTTAAGCCAAACAAAAAATTTGTTTATTTATTTTTAGGTCTGACTTGCTTGAGGGCAAGCAAAAACTTGAGTTTGGGGGTGTGTTGAGTGTGTAAAATTTCTATATTTTACCTCCTATTTAACCCATATTTATGCTGCATTCAAGCATAATTCATTGCATTTAGGTTAGATTTCATTTATACATCACAATTATATCAAATGGCACAGTTTCTACTAAAATTGGTTGCTTTTGCAGGTAGCTGTTGTAGCAGATGGAGGGTAGTGGAGAAGTAGACACTGGGCAGAGAAGAAACAAAGCTGGAATTGGACTGCAGACGAGAAGGGTGATGCTGCCATGGCCGCTGCCGTGGCAGCCATGGACGACAACAATGGTGAAGAGAAGAAGTGAAGTGGGGCTCGACAGAAAGAGAAAATTAAGCCGGTCTGTCATGGAGCACCCTTAAATTTTTCCAAGCCCTAGATCAGAATGAAGGCCAAGCCCAAAGTTCAAGGAGGAAACTCCAAGCAAGAAGGATGGACGAATTAAAGACTTATGCTCTGAAGATTTAGTCTTTAATAGAGTTGTACTTTAGTTTAAACTTGTATTTTTGCCATATTAGAAAACTTGAACCCAAGGCCTATATAAAGGCATGTAATTCGACCTAGAGGAGGATATCTTACTCTCTAGCCTTCTTCCCAAAACCCTAGTCGTTTTCTTCTTCTCATCATTTTCTGAACTTCCCCTAGGGCTAAGGCTTGATTTGTAAAGTAATTGCAAGGATTGCATTTGTTTTAGGAATTTTTCTGTTCAATAAAACAAACTTCAAGTTTGCTTATTCTGGTTTTCAACATCTTGCAAGAGTATCGACATAGCATTGTGAGATTACACATTTACTTAATATCGGGAGAATTAAGTATACGAAAGGAATAAGTACGAGTTCTCCACTTTATGGTTGAACTATCTTCGACCTAGGGATAGGACGAGGTTAAGTGGCTAAGAAAGAATTCAACAACATCGGTGTTCATCCTTCGATTCACGCCGGGAGGTATCATCAAAGACGTGTTCATCAACAGGCTTGGTCCTAGGGATAGGCCAAGGCATAGCAGGGATTCTTGCCAAGCTTGAAGTAAAAAGTTGTGTGATCGCTGCCGCGACAAAAAATAGACCGCTGCCGCGACAGGTGCAACGACAGAACATAGATTCCTAGACTTTGCAACACCTACACTACTGAGCAATTCAATACCAGCCCATTCTCTCTATCCTGATTTCGTTACTCTTTTATTTCATTATTCTTTATTATCTCTTGATAACAATTAAACTATTTCTTTTCTCTCTTGTGCAGCAATCTAAGGTGAAGCTATTAGCCCAGTCCATGTGGAGACGATATCCGATACTTACGTATCACTTTACTACTTGCGTCGTGTACACTTGCACTACATTGCGATAGACACTTTTACACGCAACAAGTTTTTGGCGCCGTTGCCGGGGACTGGCAACATATCTTTATCCTATCTTTTAATGCACTTCATTTATTTTTCTGTTTTGTTTTACTTGGATTGTTGAACTTGTGCTTTTCACAAGGTTTTTTGTTTATGCGCATATCGAAATGAGGAAAGGAACCTGAGTATCTACTAGACCCTGAAATCGAACACTCGTACAATCTTAGGAACCGACTTCGCTTCGTGTTAGCCAGAAACAAATACCTTGAAGAACATATAGAGGCCCCGAACAACCAAAGGAATCCCCAGGATGCAGAAGATCCTGTCGGAGATGGAAGGAACGGACAACCTGCCGATCCTCCTGTCGATGCCGCATGCCGGTCATGCCGAGACTACATGCTCAATTATCATGTGGAACTAGAAACAACCCTGCCAGACGTAGAAGTTGACAATTTTTAGCTGAAACATGTTATGTTCAACATGCTTAACAACGCTGGTGGAATAAACTATCGTCGGGTTCAATACGAACTTGGGCAGATTTAACTCGTGAATTCTTGTCTTGTTTTATTCCTGCACATTTATCTGAGCGATTACGTAACAAAATTGCTACTTTTCAATAGGAAAATGACGAGCTGATGCACGAGGCCTGAGACAGATTTACCACTCTTCTGCGAAACTGCCATGTGCATGGATTCCCCGTTTGGAACCAGGTAACTAAATTTTATAATGCGGCCAACTTACAGAGTCGTATGAGAATTGATTCAGCAGCGAATGGGTTGTTGTTGGACAAAGATCTAGAAGACGTAATGGCAGTAATGAAAAATCTAGCAAAAACGAGGAACAGTTTCCTACAGCAAGAAGAGGGGGTAAACGAATACTAGCTGTGAAAGATTATGAGGCCGACAGTTCTCTAAAAACAAAGGTGGCATATCTCACTAAGGCAATAAAAAATCTCTTGAAAGAAGATTCACAACTTGCCTACTCAACTGAAGAGGTATGCGAAACTTGCGATGGGAATCACAGTTCGGAAGATTGTCCATTACAGTTAGAGGAAGGGATGTATGTTGGGAACTACAATAAACAGAACTACAATTCCAGCAACTACAATCCCAACTTGAGAAAGGATCCCAAGTTCTCTTGGAGCAACCTTAATAATGTCGTGAATCCTCAACCACAGAACACTCAGAATCAGGGGGGACCTAGATTATTGACTCGGCAGCAACCGCAGCAGCAGCAACAACCACCACCACCTGCCACGACTAGTATACTGGAGCAGACCTTGGCTACATTCATGTCCCAAACAGGAACTTACATTGAGAACATTAGTCACTTCATCAAAAAGACTGAATCATTCATGGATAAAACAGAGATGCGGATGACCAACCATGAAGCTACTCTAAAATCATTGGAGACACAGATGGGTCAGGTTTCCCTGCTTATTAAATCGAGGCATAATGGAGGATTTCCTAGCGATACTGAAAACGCTAGACAACCCACACATGAGCAGTGTAAAGCCATCACTACTAGGAGTAGGAAGAAATTACCAGGGCCGAGAAGGAAGCTGAATCAGTTAAGGAACCAGCCTTGGAGTCAACTGCCGAGAAAGCTGCCCCGGTAGACGACAAACAACCTGTTGCCGGTGAACCTGTCACAATAGCAGAAGGGATAGAGGAGAAAGATGAAGAACTTAAACCTCCTCAGATCCGAATGCAGTGGGAAGGACGTATTGCTGATTATCGTCCTCCACCTTCTCTTCCTCAGCGGTTATAGAAGTTGAAACATGAGTCCAGACTTAAGAAGATCTACGATATTTTTAAGCACGTTCACATCAACATTATGTTGTTAGATGCAATAAAAGAGATGCCCGGTTATGCCAAGTTTCTCAAGGATGCCATTTCAAAGAAATCCAGACTTGGGGAATTCGAAACTGTTAAAATGACAGAAGGATGCATGAGTATTCTGCACAAACATCCACCCCAAAAGAAAAAGGATCCTGGGAGCTTCATCATACCGTGCGTAATCGGAGATAAATTTGTGGGTAAGGCACTTTGTGATCTTGGTGCTAGTATAAATTTAATGCCCAAATCTGTTTTTCAGAAATTAGGTATTGGAAAAGCTCGGCCTAGGACAGTAGTACTGCAGCTAGCAGACCGCTCTTACGTACATCCAGAAGGGAAAAGTGAAGATATTATGGTAAGAGTGGATAAATTTATTTTTCATGCTGACTTTCTTGTCTTAGATTGTGAAGCATATGAGAATGCGCCAATCATCCTGGGGTGACCCTTCTTAGCCACAGGAAGATCATTGATTGATGTGGAAAAAGGGGAACTCACTATGAGAGTGAACGATCAAGAGATAAAGCTGAATGTTCTCCAAGCAATAAAACATGCTGATGTAGAAGAAGAATGCAAGGCTATCACTGAAGTTATCCTTGACCAACCCTACATCAGGTCGGGCTGCCACGACATCAAAATTGGCCACTGCCCTAGCAGCCATTTAGAAGACTTTCACGACAGTGATGCTGACAGTAGCTCCTCAGAATCTGACATATTTGATACTGAAGATTAAGAGGAGGTAAACTGGATAGGAAATCATCCAGGTAAGTTATTCGAGCCTTTAAAATATACATCAGATGAACATATAGTCCAAAAGCCATCAACTGTAGAGCCACATGTTCTAGATCTTAAGCCCCTGCCAGGGCATCTTAAATATGTTTTCCTTGGTTTAAATGATATGTTGCCCGTAATCATCTCTTCCAAGTTGATGCAGGAACAGGAACGACAGCTGATAGGGATGCTGCCGCAGCACAAAAAGGCTATTGGATGGACGATAGCTAATATCCAAGGCATCAGTCCAGGATTACACATGCATAAAATCCTCTTAGAGGATGATCACAAGCCGACAATAGATGCCTAGAGACGTCTAAACGATCTATGGGAGAGGTGGTGCGTAAAGAGATCATAAAATGGCTAGATGCTGGAATAATCTATGCCATCTCAGATAGCAAGTGGGTGAGCCCGGTGTAGTGCGTTCCTAAGAAAGGAGGAATAACAGTGGTAACCAACAAAGAAAACGAGTTAATCCCAACCAGGACTGTGACAAGTTGGAGGGTTTGTATGGACTACTGGAAGCTTAACAAAGCTACCCAGAAGGACCACTTTCCCCTGCCTTTTATTGATCAAATGCTTGATAGATTATCGGGAAAGCCTTAATATTGTTTTCTTGACGGATACTCAGGTTATAATCAAATAGCCATCGCACCGGAAGATCAAGAGAAGACGACGTTCACTTGCCCATACGGTACTTACGCTTTTCGGAGGATGCCATTTGGACTTTGTAATGCACCAACAACCTTTCAAAGGTGTATGATGGCAATATTTTCTGATATGGTGGAGGATTTCCTTAAGATATTCATGGATGATTTCTCTGTCTTTGGACACAATTTTGAAAGCTGCCTAGGCAACCTACAGAAAGTGCAAGAGAGATGTGAGAAAGCAAACTTGGTATTGAACTGGGAGAAGTGTCACTTCATGGTGGATGAAGGAATAGTCCTAGGCCATAAAGTAAGCTATTATGGCGTAGAAGTCGACATAGCTAAGATCGAGGTAATTGAAAAGATGCCGCCACCCACCACAGTCAAGGGAATCGGGAGTTTCTTAGGGCATGCTGGTTTTTATCGGAGGTTTATCGTGAACTTTACCAAGATCACCAAACCCTTGTGCCATCTTCTGGAGCAGAACTGTCCCTTCGACTTCAATGCTGAATGTACTGAGGCATTCAAGGTTCTGAAAGAAAAGCTGGTAACAGCCCTAATAGTACAGCCACCAGATTGGAATCTACCATTTGAGATCATGTGTGATGCTAGTGACTATGTTTTCGGGGCAACACCTGGGCAGAGGAAAGTCAAGCTCTTTCATGTTATATACTATGCCAGCAAAACACTGAACGACACCCAAGTAAACTACACCACAACAGAGAAGGAACTGTTAGCTGTGGTGTTCACAATTGACAAGTTTCGTTCATACATACTTGGAACGAAGGTCGTAGTCCACACGAACCTCTCTGCATTGAAATATTTGTTCGCCAAGAATGGAGCGAAGCCTCGATTGATACGCTGGATTCTGATACTTCAAGAGTTCGACCTTGAGATCAAGGACAAAAAGGGAATAGAAAATCAAGTTGCAGACCACTTGTCAAGACTGGAGAAGAGAAAGAGTCTCCCAACAGATGAGACACAAATACTGGAGACCTTCCCTGACGAGCAGCTCTTAGCTGCCACAAGCACTGCCGCGACATCCATGGCGGCAGGTAAGTTTTCTGAACTCCCCTGGTATGTTGATTTCTTAAATTATTTAGTTAGCGGAATAACTTCCCCTGACCTTAACTATCAAGCTAGGAAGAGATTCCAAAATGATGTTAAGCATTATTATTGGGACGAACCTCTTCTTTTCAAATATTGTACAGATCAGGTTATCAGGAGATGTGTACCACAGGATGAACAATAAGTTGTGCTTCATCACTGCCATGCTTCACAGTATGGAGGACATTTAGGTGGTAACAAAACTGCTGCCAAGGTTTTGCAGTCGGGATTTTATTGGCTGTCACTGTTGAAGAATGCCCAGACATTCTACAAAATTGTGACAAATGTCAACGGGCTAGAAACATCTCAAGAAGACATGAGATGCCACTCCAAAACTTTATAGAAGTCGAGATCTTCGACGTTTGGGAGATTGATTTTATGGGACCATTCCCAACTTCATGTGGGAACTTATATATCCTCATGGTAGTGGACTATGTGTCCAAATGGGTTGAAGCGATCGCTACTCAGAAAAACGATGCCAAGACGGTTCAGAGGTTTTTGCATAAAAACATATTTTCCAGATTTGGCATCCCCAAGGCGATCATTAGTGATGAATGGAGGCAGTTCGATAATAGGGTTATAGTTGCTGCCTTAAAAAAGTATGGTGTCAAACATCGGATCGCAACAGCATACCACCCTCAAGCCAATAGACAGGTTGAAATATCCAATAGAGAGGTTAAGAACATTCTTGAAAAGATGGTTAAGCCAACTCGGAAGGACTGGTCTCTACACCTAAATGATGCATTGAGAATGTCACCCTACCAGCTGATTTATGGGAAAATATTCCATCTACGTGTCGAGATTGAGCACATAGCATACTGGGCTATCAAGGCAGTAAATATGGACTTGGAAAAGGCAGGACAAAAAAGGCTACTTGACTTGAATGAGATAGAAGAAATTCGAGCAATGGCTTATGACAACACAAGGATTTACAAAGACAAGACAAAGAAGTGGCATGATAAGAAGTTGCTGCCACGACAGTTCTGCCCAGGGCAGCTTGTGTTCTTGTTCAATTCTAGGTTGAAACTCTTCCCAGGGAAGCTGAAATCTAGGTGGTCCGGCCCATTCCAAGTGGTGCAAGGTTTTCCCCATGGTGCCATCACAATCAGATCTTTAAAAGACGGGCACCAATTTAAAGTCAATGGACAAAGATTGAAGCATTAACAGGGGACTGAAGCCCCAAGAATGCAAGAAGTGGTTACTTTAGGAGATGCCCCTCTTGGCATCCCTAATTTAACCTATTTTTATTTTTATTATTATTATTTTATTTATATATATATATATATATATATATATATTAGGTAATTAGAATTATTTTATTTTTAGGAACTAAAGTTTTTATTTTTATTATTTTTAGAAAGTAAAGGAGACAAGGAGAAAAGGAGAAGTGAATCAACCCACCATCTTTCCATCAGCCCAAAAAGCCCAACTTTGGATCCTGCCGCGACTAACGCGGAAAATCCAGCCTGTCAACACGTTGTCGCAACAGACACACAAACGCGTAGCAGACACAGAAACGCGTAACAGACGCGTCAGTAGCCACGTAATAGGCTGGCCCCGTTATTCGCGCCTGTCGTTACAGCTCCAACGGGCAGCAAACTCCCCCTCTAGAATTTTACTTGCTTTCATTTTCTTTCCACAGTCCTTGCAACATGAGTACCATAAATACCCGTCGAAGCGCTGCCTCAGGATCTGCCACAGCAGCATCCACTCCCATCTCTTTCCAGATCAGAGACTTGTGGGAGGAGAAAGGTTTCATTTACACCACCATAACGGAGAAACTTGGGTTGCAGTCGTTCATCACCCGCAAAATTAGAGCCCTATGGAGGCAAATATTTGCCAAGCAGCCAGAAGAAATGAACGTGACTCTCGTCCGGGAATTTTATGTTGCCATCGACAGCAGGGAGGCGATATCAGTTACAGTCCGAGGAAAAGAGGTACCATTTGAGCATGAATACACCAATACACTCTAGAGGTTCTATGTTGGGGGAAAGGAAGATGGCCATCAACGATTTTTAGAAAGCTTGGAGCCGGAAGATTACGATGATGTGATGGCGGAACTCAAAGACGATGGGACCGAGTGAAATATTGATCCTAAACATCCAAGGACGGCAAAACGAGTTCAACTCACTCCGGAGGCAAAACTTTGGAATGCATTTATCAAGAAACGGATTATGCCCTCCTCGCACAACACAACAGCAGACCAACCAAGGTTAGCCCTCATCCATTCTATTTTAAATGAGAGGCCAATTAACGTTGGCAAATACGTTCGGGAGGGCATATTGGATTGTGCTTACCGGCCATCAGGAAAACTCTTCTACCCTTACCTTATTACTGCCCTCTACCGCGACCACAATGTACCGGAAGCTGCCGAGGATTTACGAGTCTGAGGAAAAGGCTGGATAGACTGGAACATCCTCAGCCTGATGGAAGTCAAAGCTGCCATGCCCCTGTCATCCTTTGACGCCACTACCGCGGCATGTGAGCCGACAGAGCCCACCCAAACCGAGCCTGCCGCTACAGAACCCACGCAGCCCACTGCAGCAGCTCCCCTAATAGATTCCTCCACATAAATACTCCCTGCCCTGCAGAAAATGGAGGAAGGACAGCTAGGCCTGATGAGTTTCATCCGAGGCTTCACCACCGCCACGGTACATTTCATCCACACCTCTCTTAATTTTCCTGATGTATTGTTCTCTACCTTCCCCAATCATTATTTTGCTGCCACCACACCTGCCCATACCCCTAACCATGCTGCCACACAAAATACGCCATCTGCCGCGTCCACTCAGACCCCTGCCACAATAGCTGTCGGCGGCAGCCACACGACTGAGACATCTGAGGGGAGCCAAGAGAAAAGAGCCCATGTCCGACCTCGACATGTATATTGCTGGCTTCTCCTCATCTAAAATTTGGGCGGCGTCCGATAACGAGCCCTCTGTCAAGAGTAACTTGTCCAAGGAGTTCACCCTGGAGAAACGGCAGAAAACAGGAGCTGATAAAGAAAAATCTAATGGCAGCAGTAGCAGCTGCAGCAGCAATAGCGGTAGCGGGAGCAGCAGCAGCTTCGACGAGGTCCAGGTGGTAGAGAAACCACCACATATTTCTCCTACCTGCATCCAGCCTCCGAGGGAAGCCAAGAGCAAGACCATATCTGCCTCCCACATCCATCTGTCGGCAGTGACAAGGAAAGTCACTGCCCGCCGGCATATTCGTATCAGCTGCAGCAGTAGCAGCGGCGACGACATCACTTGAAAATTTAAGTTTCTTATCTTAATTTGTTGTATGCCATTTTGTTATATTTTCTGATGTTGTTTTTTATTTTTCTCTTTCATATCTGTCATTTGCATTGAGGGCAATGCAACCCTCGAGTTTGGGGTGGCATCCCTCCATTAATGAAGTCTCTTTAAGTTCAAAATTTGTGTCTTTTACTTGGTTTATTTTTGCTTAAAATATTGGCTTAAGTCTTTGAACTTCACTTACCTGCCACGACATATGATGTCGTGACAGTACCTTTAGGAAATTTTAGAATATGTTTAGAGCCTTGCTATGATTCTACCCTATAAAACACTCTTTGTGACTCTTATGCTTTTTAGACTTCTTTAGTACACTGGAGTAGGAATGTTTACCCACTTGAAACTGCCCCTAGAGGCGCCTATCACTGGCTCTAGAGAAGATAAGAAAGAAAAAAAATATTCAGACTCAATAGCTTGCAAAACTGCCTTGCACTTATTTTATGAGATTTCTTTTTGATCTAAGTTAGAAAAAACTAAAGGAGCCCAAGAATTGCCTCCAGAAAAGATGCATTTAAAGAAAGAGTCAGAAAAAAACTAAAGGAGCATAAGAATTTGCCTCCAGAAAAAATTGAAATGGCATAACCTCAAGTTTGTAGTCATAACTATTCTGGTATACTAAGGTAGTCTAGATGCATAAGTGTTCACAAAACCCGCACACACTTCACAAGAATTATAGCATGGTTCCGAACAAGTCCAGAAATGTTCGACAAGGTACAATTCGTGATAAAATACAAGTGGTAGGCTAGTAAAAGTTCACTATTTTAAGCCAAACAAACAATTTGTTTATTTATTTTTAGGTACGACTTGCTTGAGGGCAAGCAAAATTTGAGTTTGGGGGTGTGTTGAGTGTGTAAAAGTTCTATACTTTACTTCCTATTTAACCCATATTTCTGCTGAAATGGCACGGTTTCTACTGAAATTGGTTGCTTTTGCAGGTAGCTGCTGTAGCAGATGGAGGGCAGTGGAGAAGCAGACACTGGGCAGAGAAGAAACAAAGCTGGAACTGGACTGCAGATGAGAAGGATGATGCTGCCATGGCCGCTGCCGTTGCAGCCAAGGACGACAGCAATGGTGAAGGGAAGAAGTGAAGTGGGGCTCGACAGAAAGAGAAAATTAAGCCGGTCTGTCGTGGAGCACCCTTATATTTTTCCAAGCCCTAGATCAGAATGAACACCAAGCCCAAAGTTCAAGGTGGAAACTCCAAGCAACAAGGAAGGACGAATTAAAGACACATGCTCTGAAGATTTAGTCTTTAATAGAGTTGTAATTTTGTTTAAACTTGTATTCTTGCCATATTAGAAAACTTGAACCCAAGGCCTATATATAGGCATGAAATTCGACCTAGAGGAGGATATCTTACTCGCTAGCCTTCTTCCCAAAAACCTAGTCGTTTTCTTCTTCTCATCATGTTCTAAACTTCCCCTAGTGCTAAGGGTTGATTTGTAAAGTAGTTGCAAGGATTGCATTTGTTTTAGGAATTTTTCTGTTCAATAAAATAGACTTCAAGTTTGCTTATTCTGCTTTTCAACATCCTGCAAGAGTATCGGGAGAGCATTGTGAGATTACACATTTACTTAATATCGGGAGAGTTAAGTATACGAAAGGAATAAGTACGGGTTCTCCAGTTTATGGTTGAACTATCTCGAAACTAGGGATAGGACGAGGTTAAGTGGCTACGGAAGAATTCAACAACATCGGTGTTCATCCTTCGATTCACGCCGGAAGGTATTATCAAAGACGTGTTCATCGACAGACTTGGACCTAGGGATAGGCCAAGGCATAGTAGGGATTCTTGCCAAGCTTGAAGTACAGAGTTGTGTGATCGCTGCCGCGACAAACAACAGACTGCTGTCACGACAGGCGCAATGACAGAATAGAGATTCTTATACTTTGCAACACGACGCAAGTAGTAAAGTGATATGAAAGTATCGGATATCGTCTCCACATGGACAGGCTAATAGCTTTACCTTGAATTACTGCACGAGAGTAAAAAGAATGATTTAAGACGTTGTCACAAGAGTAATAAAGAATACTGTAAAATAAAAGTAGGGAAATCAAGATAGAGAGAATGGGATGGTATTGAATTGCTTAGTAGTGTAGGTATTGCTAAGTCTAGGAAATTCAGCTCTGTCGTCGTCTCCATCGCAGCAGCACCTGTCGCGGCAGTCTGTTGCTTGACGCGGCAGCGAACACTCAACTCCGTACTTCAAGTTTGGCAAGAATCACTGTTGTGCCTTGGCCTATCCCTAGGTCCAAGTTTGTCGATGAAAACGTCTTTGATGATACCTCTCGGCGTGAATCGAAGGATGAACACCAATGTCGATGAATTCTTCTTTAGCCACTTAAACTCGTCCTGTCCTTAGGTCCGAGATAGTTCAACTATAAACTAGAGAACTCGCACTTATTCCTTTCGTATACTTAACTCTCTCGATATTAAGTAAATAGATAACCTCACAATGCTCTCCCGATACTCTTACAAGATGTTAATAACTAGAATAAGAGAACTTGAAGTTTATTTTATTGAACTGAAAATTCCTAAAACAAAAGCAATCCTTGCAACTACTTTACAAAACAACCCGTGGCCCTAAGGGGGATTTAGAACATGTTGACAGGATGAAAATGGCTAGGGTTTTGGGAAGAAGGCTAGAGGTAGGTGATTTCTCTTCCTAGGTCGAATTACATGCTTTTATATAGGCTTTGGGTCCAAGTTTTCTAATATAGCAAGAATACAAGTTTAAATTAAAGTACAACTCTAATAAAGACTAAATCTTCAGAGAATATAGCTTTAACTTGTCCTTCTTCTTGCTTGGGATTTTCTCTCCTTGAACTTTGGGCTTGGCATTCCTTCTGATCTTGGGCTTGGAAAAATATAGTGATATTCCACGACAGACGGGCTTAATTTTATCTGTCTGTCGAGCTCCACTTTGCTTCTTCTCCTCAAAACTGCTGTCATCCTCTGCTGTCACGGCGGCAATAATGGCAGCATCGTCCTCCTTGACTGCTCGTCCAGTTCCAACTCTTCTGCTTCACTGCCCAGCGCCTGCCTCTCCATCTGCTACAGCAGCAACCTGCAAAAGCAACCAATTTCAGTAGAAACTGTGCCTTTTAATATATTTGTGATGTCTAACTGTAAACTAACCTAAATGCAATGAATTATGCTTGAATGCAGCATAAATATGGGTTACATAGGGGGTAAATAATAGAACTTTTACACACTCAACACACCCCCAAACTCAAGTTTTTGCTTGCCCTCAAGCAATTCAGATCTAAAAGTAAAATGAAATATTTTTGTTTTGGTTTAAAACAATGCACTTTCCTTTACCCTCCATTCATTCTCTGTGACGGCAGCACCCTGTCGGATAACTTAGGATTTGTCTGGAGTCTCACTATAGTCCTCGTGCAGTGTGTGCATGCTTGTGAACATTTATATGCCAAGACTCTCTTTAGTTTCACAAGAATATTTCAGCTTCTAACTTGAATTTTTATGCCAAAGTTTATCTTTTGAAGGCATTTCTTATGCTCCTTTGATTTTTTTGTTTTGACTCAATTTCATTTATTTTTTTAAGCTAAAGTTTCACTAGAGCCAGTTTTGGGCACCTCTAGCTAACTTCCTAGAGCCGGTTTCGGGCACCTCTAGGGTTGTTGAGTCTCTTTTGCTAAACTTCTTTCCTAGAGCCAGTGTTAGGAACCTCTAGGGGCTATTCAAGTGATAAGCTTCCTATTCTAGTTGACTAAAAGAGTTCTAAGTAGTATAACAGTCACAAATAGTGTTTAGGTTTTCATAACTATAGAAAAGCTCTAAACTGCTCCTTAAGCTATCCTAAAGGCACTGCCACGACAAAGCTGTCACGACAGGTAAGTTCAGTTCACAGACTTAAGCCAAAATTTTCATTTTTTAAGAGAAAATAAACTAAGTAAAAGACACAATTTTTAAAACTAAAATGGACTCCATTAATGGAGGGATGCCACCCCCAAACTTGAGGGTTGCATTGCCCTCAATGCAAATGACAAGTAAAAAATAAAAGTAGTACATCACAAAATATATAAGCAGACATCAAAATAAGATAAGAAACTTAAAATTTAAGCAATGTCGTCACTGCTGCTGCTGACTCTGATCTGGCGGCGGGCACAAGCTTTCTAAGCTGGCTGGTGGATGGGGGAAGCAGATGTGTTCTTTGTTTTGGCCTCCCTTGGTGGTTGAATCCTGGTTGGGGAGATATGAGGGGGTTTCTCCACAACCTGGACTTCTGAGATGCTGCTGCTCTCGTTGCTGCTGCTACTGCTGACTTTCATGTTGTTTTTATCTGCCATTCTTTTCTGCCGCTTGACCGATGTAAACTCCTTTGAGAGATTCCTCTTAACAAAGGGTTCGTTGTCGCTTGCGGCCCAAACAAAGGAGGACGAAAAACTGGAAATGAAGGCGTCAAGCTCTTCCGATGGCATTCTGCGTTTCGTTCCACGGGCAGACATCTCAGCACGGTTACTGCCAGCTGCTGTCGGGGCAGGTGTCAGTGTTGATGCTGCAGATGGTGTCCGTGGTGTGACAGCAGGTGTTGGGATGTGGGAAGGGGTTGGTACAACAACATAATGTGCAGGGAAGGTGGGAAATATGACATCAGGGAAATTTAAAGAGGTTTGGATAAAATGTACAGTAGATGCAGTAACATCCCTGATGAAGCTCATCAGACCGAGCTGTTGTTCCTCCATCTTCTGGATAGCAGCAAGAATCTGGGAGGAGGAGTCAGTTGGGGCTGCTGCTGCTGGTTGCTGCCTGGCTTCAATGGCAACAGGTTCAGTCTCCGGCTGCTCTATCGTGTCTGCTGTCGTGGCAGCTGGATCAAATGATGACAGAGGGGTGGCAACAGTCAGCTCCATTAAGCTGAGTATGTTCTTGTCCGTCCATCCCTTCCCTTGGACTCTAATATCCGTGGCATCTTCAGGTACCCCATGTCCGCGACAGAGGGCTGTGATGAGGTACGACAGATAAAGCGGTCCCGTCGGCCGGTTTGCGCACTCCAAGATACTTTCACGGATATAGCTGCCCAAGTTAATGGGCCTCTCATGTAAAATAGTGTGAATTAAGGCTAACCTTGGCTGATCAACAGTGGTATTGTGTGATGACGACATGATGCGCTTTTTGATAAACGCGTTCCATAACTTGGCTTCCGGCATGAGTTGAGTCCTCTTTACCGTTCTAGGGTTCTTGCGGTTTGTGTTCCATTGTGTTCCTTCATCAGTCAGCTCTGCCATGATAGCATCATAGGCGGCAGGGTCTAAGGTGTTCAGAAACTATTGGTAGCCGTCGTCATTGCTGCCTACGTAAAATCCATAAAGGGTGTTGATATATTCAGCTTCGAACGACACTTCCTTTCCTCGTACGATCACTAATGTCGATGTCCTGCTGTTAATGGTAGCGTAGAAATCTCGCACCAATGAGACGTTCATCTTCTCATGATTTTCGGCATAGATCTGCCACTGTAGAGCTCGAATTTTTCGAGCGATGAATGACTTTAGGCCCAAATTTCCCTCATTTGAAGTGTAAATGAATCCCCGTTCTTCCCACATATCTCTGATCTAAAATGAGCGTGGGGTGGTTGCTGTCATGGTGGAGTTGAAGGCAGCATTCCTACGAGTATTCCTGGAAGACATTGTTGCAAGGGTTGTGAAAATGAAAATGAAAGCAAAAAATATAGAGGAGTAAGTAAGAAGAGTAGTAGTGAGTGAAAATGAAAAAAATGAAACGGGGTTTATATAGAAAAGGATTTGCTGCCCGTTGGAGCTGTAACAGCAGGTGCGAATAACGAGGCCAGCTGTTACGCGGTAGCGTGCCTGACGCGTCTGTCACGCGTTTCTGTGTCTGCTCCGCGTTTGTCACACGTTTCCGTGTATTTTCCGCGTCTATCGCGGCAGTTGTAACGACAAGCTCCAAAATTTGGGCTTTGTGGGCTGGTGGATGGTGGGCTGAGTTCACTTCTCCTGTTCTTCTTGACTCCTTTATTTCCTAAAAACAATAAAAATAAAAACATTATTTAAATAAAATAAATCTTATTTCCTAATAAATAATAAGTAATAATAAAACGAAAAATAAAAATTAGGTTAAATTAGGGATGCCAGGTGGGGCATCTCCTAAGGTAACCACTTCCTGCATTTTTGGGGCTTCAGTCCCCTGATAATGCTTCAAGCGCTGTCCGTTGACTTTGAATTGGTGCCCGTCTTTTAACGATCTGAATGTGATGGCACTATGGGGAAAAACCTGTACGACGTGGAACAGGCCAGACCATCTAGATTTCAGCTTCCCTGGGAAGAATTTCAATCTAGAGTTGAATAGCAATACAAGCTGCCCTAGGCAGAACTGTCGTGGCAGCAACTTTTTATCATGCCACTTCTTAGTTTTATCCTTGTAGATTCTTGCATTGTCATAGGTCATTGTCCGAATTTCTTCAATTTCGTTCAGATCAAGTAGCATTTTCTGCCCTGCCCTTTCCAAGTCCATATTAACTGCCTTGATTACCCAGTATGCTCTGTGCTCTATCTCGACAGGTAAATGGCATGTTTTCCCATAAATCAATCGGTAAGGAGACATTCCCAGTGGAGTTTTGAAAGCTGTCCTATAAGCACATAACACATCATTCAGATGTAAAGACGATTCCTTCCTAGTTGGCTTAACCATCTTTTCAAGAATGTTCTTGACTTCCCTGTTGGAGATTTCAGCTTGTCCATTGGTCTATGGGTGATATGTCGTTGCAATCCGATGCTTGACACCATGCTTCTTCAAGGCAGCAGCAATAATCCTGTTGTCGAAATGTCTCCCTTCATCACTGATGATCGCCTTAGGGATGCCAAATCTGGAGAAGATGTTTTTGTGTAAAAACCTTTGAACTGTCTTGGCATTATTCTTTTGAGTGGCGATAGCTTCAACCCACTTAGATACATAATCTATTGCAAAGGGGATGTACACATTCCCACATGAAGATGGGAATGGTCCCATAAAATCGATCCCCCAAACGTCGAATATCTCGACTTCAAGTATGTTCTGCAGCGGCATCTCGTGTCTCCTTGAGATGTTTCCTGTCCGTTGGCACTTGTCACAGCTCTTGTAGAAGATTTGCGCATCTTTATACAGTGACGACCAATAAAATCCTGATTGTAGAACCTTGGCAGCAGTTTTGTTGCCTCCGAAGTGTCTTCCATACTATGAAGCATGGCAGTGATGAAGTATGTCTTCTTGTTCATCCTGTGGTACGCATCTCCTTATAACCTGATCTGCACAGATTTTGAAAAGAAGAGGTTCGTCCCAATAATAATGTTTAACATCATTTTGGAACCTCTTCCTGGCTTGATAATTAAGGTCAGGAGGAATTATTCCGCTAACTAAAAAATTAACGAAATCAGCATACCAGGGGAGTTCAGAAGACTTACATGCCACTATGGCTGTCGCGACAGTAACTGCGGCAGCAAAGAGCTGCTCATCTGGGAACGTCTCCAATATGTTTGTCTCATCTGTTAGTAGACTTTGTCCCTTCTCCAACCTTAACAAGTGATCTGCCACTTGATTTTGTGTCCCCTTTTTGTCCTTGATTTCAAGGTCGAATTCTTGCAATAGCAGGATCCAACGTATCAATCGAGGCTTTGCATCCTTTTTCGCGAACAAATACTTCAATGCAGAGTGGTCTGTGTGCACTATGACCTTCGTTCCAAGTATATAAGAATGAAACTTGTCAATGGAGAATACCACAGCTAATAACTCCTTTTCTGTGGTGGTGTAGTTCACTTGGGCGTCGTTCAGTGTTTTGCTGGCATAGTATATGACATGAAATAATTTGTCTCTCCGCTGCCCAAGTGCTGCCCCGACAGCATAGTCACTAGCATCACACATGATCTCAAATGACTGTGTCCAGTCTGGTGGCTGTACTATTGGGGCTGTTACCAGCTTTTCCTTCAGAACCTTGAATGCTTCAGTACATTCTTCGTTAAAGTCGAAGGGCCGGTTCTGCTCCAGAAGATGGCATAAGGTCTTGGTGATTTTTGAAAAATTTGCAATGAACCTTCGATAAAAACCATCATGTCCTAAGAAACTTCTGATTCCCTTGACTGTGGTGGGCGGCGGCAGCTTTTCGATCACCTCTATCTTGGCTCTGTCGACTTCTATGCCACAGCAGCTAATCTTATGGCCAAGGACTATCCCTTCATCCACCATGAAGTGACATTTTTCCCAGTTTAAAACTAAGTTTGTTTTTTCACATCTTTCGAGTACCTTTTGTTGGTTGCCTAGGAAGCTTTCAAAGTCGTCTCCAAAGACTGAAAAGTCATCCATAAAAATCACTAGGAAGTCCTCCACCATATCGGAGAATATGGCCATCATGCACCTTTGGAAGGTGGCTGGTGCATTGCATAGTCCAAATGGCATTCTCCTAAAAGTGTATGTTCCATAGGGGCATGTGAATGTCATTTTTTTCTTGATCTTCCGGTGCGATAGCTATTTGATTGTAACCTGAATAACCATCAATAAAATGATAGTAAGGTTTACCCGCTAGTCTATCAAGCTTTGTTAAGCTTCTAATAGTCCATACAAACCCTCCAACCGGTCACAGTCCTGGTTGGGATTAGCTCATTGTTTTCGTTGGTTACCACGGTCATTCCTCCTTTCTTGGGAACACATTGCACCGGGCTCACCCATTTGCTGTCCGAGATGGCGTAGATTATTCCAGCATCAAGCCATTTGATTATCTCTTTTCGCACCACCTCTTTCATCGCATGGTTTATCCGCCTTTGAGCATCTATAATCGGCTTATGATCATCTTCTAGAAGGATTTTATGCATACATAAGGCTGGATTAATGCCTTGAATATCAGCTATCGTCCATCCAATAGCCTTTTTGTGCTGCTGCAGAATCCCTATTAACTGATGTTCATGTTCCTGCATCAACTTGGAAGAGATGATTACGAGCAACGTATCATTTAAACCAAGAAAAAATATTTTAGCTACCCTGGCAGGGGCTTCAGTTCTAAAACAGGGGGTTTAACAGTTGATGGCTTTTGGATTGCATGGTTATCCGAGGTATAATTTAAAGGTTCGAATAACTTACCTGGACGACTGCCAATCCAGTTTACCTCCTCCTGATCTTCAGTATCAGATGTATCGGATTCTGAGGAGTTGCTGTCGTCTGTGCTGTCGTGACAGTCTTGTAAGTGGCTGCCGAGGCAGTGACCAATGTTGATGTCGTGACAGCCCAACCTGATGCAGGGTTGGTCATGGGTAACTTCAGTGATAACCTTGCATTCTTCTTCTGCATCAGCATGCTTCATAGCTTGGAGAACATCCGACTTTATTTGTTGATCCTTCACTCTCATGGTGAGTTCTCCTTTTTCCACATCAATCAGTGATCTTCCCGTGGCTAAGAAGGGTCGGCCTAGGATGATTGGTGCGTTTTCATCTGCTTCACAATCTAAAACAAGAAAATCAACAGAAAAATAAACTTATCCACTCTTACCAGAATATCTTCGATTTTTCCTTATGGATAAACGTAAGAGCGGTGTGCCAGCTGCATAATTACTGTTGTGGGCCGAGCTTTTCCAATACCTAATTTCTGAAAAAACAGATTTTGACATTAAATTTATACTAGCACCAAGATCAAAAAGTGCCTTACCCACATATTTATCTCCGATTACACATGGTATGATGAAGCTCCCAGGATCCTTCTTTTTTTGGGGTGGATGCTTGTGTAGAATACTCATGCATCCTTCTGTCATCTTAACCGTTTCAAATTCCCCAAGTCTAGATTTCTTCGACATGGCATCCTTGAGAAATTTGGCGTAATCGGGCATCTTCCTAACGGCATCTAACAGTGGAATGTTGATGTGAACTTGCTTAAAAATATCTAAATCTTTTTAGGTTGTGATTCTTGCTTCAATTTCTATAACCGTTGAGGAAAAAGAGGTGGTGGACGATAATCAGCAATACGTCCTTCCCACTTCATACGGATCTGAGGAGGTTTGGGTTCATCATCTTTCTCCTCTGTCGCTTCTGCTGTCGTGATAGGCTCATCGACAGCAGGCTGTTTGTTACATGTCGGGGCAGCTTCCTCGGCAGGTCTGTCCAAGGTTGGTTTCTTCACTGTTTCAGCTTCTTTCTCTGGCCCTGGTAGTTTCTTCCCACTCCTAGTAGTAATGGCTTTACACTACTCAGGTGTGGGCTGCCTAACCTTTTCAATATTGCTAGGAAATCTGCCAGTCTGCCTTGGGTTGATATGCTGGGAAACCTGACCCATCTGTGTCTCCAAGGATTTCAGAGTAGATTCATGATTTGTCATCCGCATCTTTGTTTTATCCATGAATTTCTCTGTCTTCTTGACAAATTGATTCATGTTCTCAATATAAGTTCCTGTCTGAGACATAAACGTAGTCAGAGTCTGTTCCAGTATACTGTTTGTGGCAACTGGTGGTTGTTGCTGCTGCTGCTGCGGCTGCAGTTGCTGTCGAGTCAGCAACTTGGGTCCTCCCTGATTCTGATTATTGTGTGCTTGAGGATCCAGGGCATTATTAGGATTGCTCCAAGAAAACTTGGGATCCTTTCTCCAGCTGGGATTGTAGTTGTTGGAGTTGTAATTTTGCTTATTGTAATTTCCAACATACTTTGCCTCTTCTAACTGTATAGGACATTCATCCGAACTGTGATTTCCTTCACAAGTTTCACATACCTCTTCGACAGCAAATACCGGCTGTGAATCATCGTTCAAGAGCTTTTTCATTGCCTTAGTAAGGTATGCCACATGTAATTTCATTGTGTTGTCGGCATCATAATCCTTAACAGCTAAGACCCGTTTACCCTCTCTTCTTGCTGTCGGAAACTGCTCCTCATTCTTAGCCAGATTTTTCAATACTAGCATTGCCTCATCTCGGTCTTTGTCTAGTAGTAATCTGTTTGCTGCTGAATCAATTCAAATACGAGTTTGTAAATTGGAAGCATTATAAAACTTAGTTACCTGGTTCCAGACGGGGAATCCATGCATTGGGGCAGTTCCGTAGAAGAGTGGTAAATCTGTCCCAGGCCTCGTGCATTGGCTCGTCATCTTCCTGTTGAAAAGTAGCAATTTCATTACGTAATCGCTCAGAAAAGTGTGAGGGATTAAAACGAGATAAAAATTCACGAGACAAATCTGCCCAAGTTCTAATTGAACCCGACGTAAGTTTATTCCACCAAGTCTTTGCTTTGTCCCTCAATGAATGGGGAAATAACCGAAGCCTCAATATCACCGGATTAACTTCTGGTAGTCTAAACGAACCACAGATTTCCTGGAATGTTTTTGGATGCTCCCTAGCATCCTCTGTAGCAGCACAACTAAATTAACCGTTGTTGATTATGCTAAACATAACAGGTTTCAGCTCGAATTTGTAAACATCTATATCCGGCAGCGTGATTTCTAGTTCTACATGATCATTCAGCATGTAGTCACGGTAGGACCGTCGTGCGGCAGCGGCAGGCGGGTTGCCGCCAGGAGGGATAATCTCTCCATCTCTGACAGGAGGGTTACTACCCTGGGGGTTCCCTTGGTTGTTCATCGTCTCTAAATGTTCCTCGAGGTACTCGTTCCTGGCTAGTACCTGACGAAGTCGGTTCCTAAGATTGAACGAACGTTCGATTTCAAGATCTAATGGATACTCAGGTTCTTCTCCTCGTCTCGATCTGCGCATATACAAGAAACCTTGTGAAAAGCAAAAGTTGAGCAAACCAAAATAAAACAGAAAAATAAAAAGAAAAAGAAAAGTGCAGTAATAGAAAAGGTAGAGTTATGTTGCAGTCCCCGGCAACGGCGCCAAAAACTTGTTGCGTGTAAAAGTGTCTATCGCAATTGTAGTGCAAGTGTACACGACGCAAGTAGTAAAGTGATACGGAAGTATAAGATACCGTCTCCACAGGGACTGGACTAATAGCTTCACCTTGAATTACTACACGAGAGTAAAAAGAATGATTTAAGAAGTTGTCACAAGATTAATAAAGAATACTGTAAATAAAAGTAGAGAAATCAAGATAGAGAGAATGGGCTGATATTGAATTGCTCAGTAGTGTAGGTATTGCTAAGTCTAGGAAATTCAGCTCTGTCGTCGTCCCCGTCGCGGTAGCACCTGTTGCGGTAGCGAACACTCAACTCCGTACTTCAAGTTTGGCAAGAATTCCTGCTGTGCCTTGGCCTATCCCTAGGTCTAAGTCTGTCGATGAACACGTCTTGATGATACCTCCCGGCGTGAATCGAAGGATGAACACCGATGTTGATGAATTCTTCTTTAGCCACTTAACCTCGTCCTATCCCTAGGTCCGAGATAGTTCAACTATAAACTAGAGAACTCACATTTATTCCTTTCGTATACTTAACTCTCCCAATATTAAGTAAATAGATAACCTCACAATGCTCTCCCGATACTCTTGCAAGATGTTAATAACCAGAATAAGAGAACTTGAAGTTTATTTTATTGAACTGAAAATTCCTAAAACAAAAAGCAACCCTTGCAACTACTTAACAAAACAACCCGTGACCCTAAGGAGGATTTAGAACATGTTGAGAGGATGAAAACGGCTAGGGTTTTGGGAAGAAGGCTAGAGGTAGGTGATGTCTCTTCCTAGGTCGAATTACATGCCTTTATATAGGCTTTGGGTCCAAGTTTTCTGATATAGCAAGAATACAAGTTTAAATTAAAGTACAACTCTAATAAAGACTAAATCTTCAGAGAATATAGCTTTAACTCGTCCTCCTTCTTGCTTGGGATTTTCTCTCCTTGAACTTTGGGCTTGGAATTCCTTATCATCTAGGGCTTGGAAAAATATAGTGATATTCCACGACAGACGGGCTTAATTTTCTCTTTCTGTCGAGGTCCACTTTGCTTCTTCTCCTCAAAACTGCTATCGTCCTCTGCTGTCACGGCAGCAACCATGGCAGCATCGTCCTCCTTGACTGCTCGTCTAGTTCCAGCTCTTCTGCTTCACTGCCCAGCGCCTTTCTCTCCATCTTCTACAGCAGCAACCTGCAAAAGCAACCAATTTCAGTAGAAACTGTGCATTTTAATATATTTGTGATGTCTAACTGTAAACTAACCTAAATGCAATGAATTATGCTTGAATGCAACAGAAATATGGGTTACATAGGGGGTAAATAATAGAACTTTTACACATTCAACAGCTGCCGCGACAAACAACAGATTGCTGCCGTGACAGGCGCAACGACATAAAAGAGATTCCTATACTTTGCAACACCTACACTACTGAGCATGTAACCCCCTAAACCCGGCCTAGAAGAAATAGCCAAATTTATGAAGTCACATTTGAAAACTTTACCCTCAAGAAAACTATTTTTTAAAAAAAACCACACTTTAAAATAAAATAAATTTAATAAGTATCTTATAATAAACAAAAATATAAATATCATAATAAATATTCGAATGATTGTATAAAATCTTTGAATTAAAATAATAGTAGATGAATGCTAAAAATAATCCCAATATTTAAATAGTCTAAAATTACATCCATGTCCCAAAATAATAAATAGAAATCTGATTAAACTAAAATAGTTTCGTACTGAATAATAAAATAACCGAATAAAATCTGAGATCCTCCAAGTACCACGTCGCCTAAAGTCCAAAGATATCTGTAAGAGGAAACTATGGGGGAGTAAGCTAAAGAGCTTAGTGTGTCTCTAAAGTGCAAGAAAAATCATAATTATAAAACATAATATTATTTTGAATGAAATCTTTTAAACCATAACACAAATCACAAGCGCAGTGCAATGCACCCAACTACATCACCGTCCGAAGAGTAAGGTTCCCCAGAACCACTCTCTACATCGTCACCAGTCCGAAGTGGAACTCAACCCGAAGGGTGGAACCACTGATCCGAAGTGGAATTCAGCCCGAAGGATGAAACCACTGAACTTCCTCCTTACAAATCCCAACCCATGCTCATACACATATGATGTTTAAAATTCAAGTTTCATAAAAACCAATTCCATAAATCCGATATTCCAAAAACATAAATCATAAATCATAGTCCATAAATCCATAAATCATAGTTTCGTAAATCCGATGTTTCATAAATCATACTTAAAACACATTCTGAAATCATATGCATGTGATGTCAACCATACAAACCATAATGCATCAACAAAAAGAAAAAACATGTAGCACAGTAAGAAAACACACCTCGCAACGATAAAGATACAACGATGTAGAGAACAACTTTCGCGCTCGTTGTCTAGTACTGGATCTTAACCGAATCAAAAATGTTTTGGTATGATCATGTTTGTGGTATTGGGAGGGTTTGGCGGTATTAGTATAACTTTTTTTTTCTTGTTTCTATCGCATAACTATAACAATGAATATATATATAGTTAGTTAAGTTAAGTAGTTTAGTAATCCTATTAGGTTTAGAATTTTAAATAAATAATGTAAATTAATAATAATAATAATAATAATAATAATAATAATCAAAGTAGGATAACACCGGAATATTAAAACCACACGACATTGGGAAAACAATGTTTTGCAATACCAAATGGGTGAATGAAACATAGATTTCAGCGATAAAAATTTGGGGGAGGAATTTTTAGAATAAAATAATAATATACAAGAATTGTATTTATAAAAGGAACAAAACTGAAGTAACTGTGTTTGATTAGCATTTAAAAACAAAATGGGTTAATCACCCAACAAGTCCTCAAACTTCTGATTTGTTCTATAAAATCGTAAAATTATTATTAAAGATCATTTAACTCTCAAAATTCTAAATTTGGCCATAAGAATTTAAAATTAGGGTTTTTGGAATTAAAATTCTCAAATAAAAAGAGTTTTGAATTTAGGGATTTCAAAATTAGAGATTTTTTTTCAAATCTAGGGTTTACAATTTCGGCATAATTTTTGGGGTGTTACAACTCTCCCACCCTTAAAAGAAATTTTGTCCTCAAAATTTTAAGACTAACGACATACTTAAAAAAATAGAAGTTTTGATATCAATTTTAAAAATGCATTTTAGATCAGGACACAAATGACAACACAAGGCTTTCAAATAGACTTTGTTCTCAATTTCATAAGAACGAGTATGGTCACGATCAATCGCTAATATAGAGATCATACGAGGTGACATAGTAATCTATCTACAAAAGGGATAATCTTAGAATTAGAGTTGTACTTGGAGTTTCTATTCAAAACATATCTTTAATTCTTTAAAATAATAAATTTATCAGAAAATCTAATTTTCCCCCAAAACATTTAATGTGCATGCAAAAATTATTTCCGACTTAAAATTTTAAGTGAGCCTCACAGTCCGAGGGTTGAACTTAGCTCTGATACCACTAAATGTAACCCCCTAAACCCGGCCTAGAAGAAATAGCCAAATTTAGGAAGTCACATTTGAAAACTTTACCCACAAGAAAACTAATTTAAAAAAAAACCACACTTTAAAATAAAATAAATTTAATAAGTATCTTATAATAAACAAAAATATAAATATCATAATAAATATTCGAATGATTGTATAAAATCTTTGAATTAAAATAATAGTAGATGAATGCTAAAAATAATCCCAATATTTAAATAGTCTAAAATTACATCCATGTCCCAAAATAATAAATAGAAATCTGATTAAACTAAAATAGTTTCGTACTGAATAATAAAATAACCGAATAAAATCTGAGATCCTCCAAGTACCACGTCGCCTAAAGTCCAAAGATATCTGTAAGAGGAAACTATGGGGGAGTAAGCTAAAGAGCTTAGTGTGTCTCTAAAGTGCAAGAAAAATCATAATTATAAAACATAATATTATTTTGAATGAAATCTTTTAAACCATAACACAAATCACAAGCGCAGTGCAATGCACCCAACTACATCACCGTCCGAAGAGTAAGGTTCCCCAGAACCACTCTCTACATCGTCACCAGTCCGAAGTGGAACTCAACCCGAAGGGTGGAACCACTGATCCGAAGTGGAATTCAGCCCGAAGGATGAAACCACTGAACTTCCTCCTTACAAATCCCAACCCATGCTCATACACATATGATGTTTAAAATTCAAGTTTCATAAAAACCAATTCCATAAATCCGATATTCCAAAAACATAAATCATAAATCATAGTCCATAAATCCATAAATCATAGTTTCGTAAATCCGATGTTTCATAAATCATACTTAAAACACATTATGAAATCATATGCATGTGATGTCAACCATACAAACCATAATGCATCAACAAAAAGAAAAAACATGTAGCACAGTAAGAAAACACACCTCGCAACGATAAAGATACAACGATGTAGAGAACAACTTTCGCGCTCGTTGTCTAGTACTGGATCTTAACCGAATCAAAAATGTTTTGGTATGATCATGTTTGTGGTATTGGGAGGGTTTGGCGGTATTAGTATAACTTTTTTTTTCTTGTTTCTATCGCATAACTATAACAATGAATATATATATAGTTAGTTAAGTTAAGTAGTTTAGTAATCCTATTAGGTTTAGAATTTTAAATAAATAATGTAAATTAATAATAATAATAATAATAATAATAATAATAATAATAATAATAATCAAAGTAGGATAACACCGGAATATTAAAACCACACGACATTGGGAAAACAATGTTTTGCAATACCAAATGGGTGAATGAAACATAGATTTCAGCGATAAAAATTTGGGGGAGGAATTTTTAGAATAAAATAATAATATACAAGAATTGTATTTATAAAAGGAACAAAACTGAAGTAACTTTGTTTGATTAGCATTTAAAAACAAAATGGGTTAATCACCCAACAAGTCCTCAAACTTCTGATTTGTTCTATAAAATCGTAAAATTATTATTAAAGATCATTTAACTCTCAAAATTCTAAATTTGGCCATAAGAATTTAAAATTAGGGTTTTTGGAATTAAAATTCCCAAATAAAAAGAGTTTTGAATTTAGGGATTTCAAAATTAGAGATTTTTTTTCAAATCTAGGGTTTACAATTTCGGCATAATTTTTGGGGTGTTACAACTCTCCCACCCTTAAAAGAAATTTTGTCCTCAAAATTTTAAGACTAACGACATACTTAAAAAAAATAGAAGTTTTGATATCAATTTTAAAAATGCATTTTAGATCAGGACACAAATGACAACACAAGGCTTTCAAATAGACTTTGTTCTCAATTTCATAAGAACGAGTATGGTCACGATCAATCGCTAATATAGAGATCATACGAGGTGACATAGTAATCTATCTACAAAAGGGATAATCTTAGAATTAGAGTTGTACTTGGAGTTTCTATTCAAAACATATCTTTAATTCTTTAAAATAATAAATTTATCAGAAAATCTAATTTTCCCCCAAAACATTTAATGTGCATGCAAAAATTATTTCCGACTTAAAGATACAACGATGTAGAGAACAACTCTCGCGCTCGTTGTCTAGTACTGGATCTTAACCGAATCAAAAATGTTTTGGTATGATCATGTTTGTGGTATTTGGAGGGTTTGGCGGTATTAGTATAACTTTTTTTTTCTTGTTTCTATCGCATAACTATAACAATGAATATATATATAGTTAGTTAAGTTAAGTAGTTTAGTAATCCTATTAGGTTTAGAATTTTAAATAAATAATGTAAATTAATAATAATAATAATAATCAAAGTAGGATAACACCGTAATATTAAAACCACACGACATTGGGAAAACAATGTTTTGCAATACCAAATGGGTAAATGAAACATAGATTTCAGCGATAAAAATTTGAGGGAGGAATTTTTAGAATAAAATAATAATATACAAGAATTGTATTTATAAAAGGAAAAAAACTGAAGTAACTGTGTTTGATTAGCATTTAAAAACAAAATGGGTTAATCACCCAACAAGTCCTCAAACTTCTGATTTGTTCTATAAAATCGTAAAATTATTATTAAAGATCATTTAACTCTCAAAATTCTAAATTTGGCCATAAGAATTTAAAATTAGGGTTTTTGGAATTAAAATTCTCAAATAAAAAGAGTTTTGAATTTAGGGATTTCAAAATTAGAGATTTTTTTCAAATCTAGGGTTTACAATTTCGGCATAATTTTTGGGGTGTTACAGAGCAATTCAATATCGGCTCATTCTCTCTATCCTGATTTCGCTACTCTTTTATTTCAGTATTCTTTATTATCTCGTTACAACAATTAAACTATTTCTTTTCGCTCTTGTGCAGCAATGTAAGGTGAAGCTATTAGCCCAGTCCTTGTGGAGACGATATCTGATCCTTACGTATAACTTTACTACTTGCGTTGTGTACACTTGCACTACATTGTGATAGACGTTTTTACGTTTCGCTTGCTTGCTTGCCGAAACGCTATCTAAGCTTCCGGATCAACTCCAAATGTGTCCGAAACGCTATCATGCATTGAAATCACCAGCCACACACCTAAACTCGCTGCTCTACACAAAATCCACATTTCCGCTACCAAACAGTACCAAAATCACCTCCAAACTCTTCCAAAACTAAAACCAGCCAAGATCCATCACTTCTAATCATTTCTAAACATCAATTAACATCAAAAACTAACACAACCACGTTCTTATACCCCCAGCTATAGCAGAACACCAAAATCACCCCCAAAAACCACCATTTAAACAAACAAAAACTTAGGGAAAACAACATATTCGGGATTGGATTGATAAAACCTCATTTCTAACATCATTTAACATCCAAAATAAATTAGAAAACCATCTCAAAACAGAGCCCAATCAATCACCACGAAAATCTTCAAGATCTCTTCCAAAATCTTGAGTTTTAAGACAATTTCTTGTTTCTAACATTAAAACCACTTAAAAATCATTAATAAAGGATTGATAACATGGGAATTCCAGTAAAGAACTGATCATTAGAGAAGAAGGACGAAGCTTACCTCTAATGGATGATTTCTCCATGATTTGGGCAAGTTTTCTTGAAAATTCAATGTAGAAATCAAGTGGATTTGTTGAAAGATTGATTAGGAATCAAAGAGTGATTGAAATCTAATCAAAAGAAGTGGAAATCAAAGTAAATTTGCCGGAGAAATTTTTTTTGGTTGATAGGATTTTGAGAGAAAATGAAATGAGAGAAAATTAGTGAAAAGTGGTTATGAAACGTCAAAGGTAGTTTTTCTATTTTAATCACCTTTATTTTCTTTAATTAAATCATTAATTAAATCACCCAAATTAAGGAAAAATCTGATGAAAGCATTTTTGGTAAAATTAGCTCCTTAAAGATTCAAAGTTTCATTCCTTTACAAAACAGTCACTACTAAACTTTGCAAAAACTGTGATTTGGTCACTACACCGAAATGTAGTATTTCCAAACTTTAGTTTGTAAAATTGATTTCACCATTCTCTTTTATATATTAAATGAGGATTTTTACATATTTTTCTATATTTTTAAAGCATCAGGAACTAGGTGTTCCCTAAATTCCCTTTTAGATTCTAACCGATTTCCAAATCGATCCGGTTCAGACGCTAAACATCTAGGCCAAAATTTGGGGTGTTACAACTCTCCCCCTCTTAAGAAATTTCGTCCTCAAAATTTACCTGGAGGAAAAAGGTAAGGAAATTGCTTCTTTATATCATCTTCCTTTTCCCACGTGGCTTCCTCAACACCACGATGCCTCCAAAACACCTTAACCAGCTCAATGGTCTTACCCCGAAGAACTTTACTGTTCGAATCCAGAATCTCAACCGGCTCCTCATCATAGTTAAAATCTTGATTCAACTCAACTTCCTCCACGGGCATAACATGCGAAGGATCCGATCTATACCTCCGAAGCATGGATACATGAAACACATCATGTATCTTCTCTTACTCTTGTGGTAGCCTCAGCTTATAAGCAACAGGACCCACATGTTCTATCACCTCGTATGGTCTAATATACCTAGGGCTCAACTTACCCTTTCAGCCAAATCTCATCACCTTCTTTCAAGGTGAAACCTTTAAGAACACACGGTCTCCAACCGCAAACTCAATCTCCTTACGCTTCAAATCTGCGTAATACTTCTACCGATCAGAAGATGCCTTCAACCGATCACAAATGAGCTTCACCTTCTCGGAGGTTCATTTTAACAAAGCCGGCATCGAGACCAACTTCTGACCTGTTTCAGCCCAGCAAAGAGGAGTTTTGCACTTCCTCCCATACAAGGCTTCATAAGGTGCCATTTGAATACTTGCATGGTAGCTTTTATTATAAGCAAACTCCACCAAAGGCAAATGCTTCTCCCAAGAGCCTTGAAACTCAATCACGCAGCACCTCAACATATCCTCAAGCACTTGGATAACACGCTCAGACTTTCCATCCGTCTGTGGATGATAAGAAGTACTGAAATTCAGCCGCGTACCAAAAGCTTGATGCAAACATTCCCAAAATCGCGATGTGAACCTCTAATGTCTATCCGATACTATAGATTTTTGTACCTCATGCAGACGCACAATCTCAGCAATGTACAACTCTGCAAGCTTATCCAAGGTATACGTGGTATGCACAGGTAAGAAATGCGCACACTTCGTAAGGCGATCCACAATCACCCACACCGAATTCTTCTTCGATGGCGATAAAGGCAAACCAGACAAAAAGTCCATGGTAATTTTTTCCCACTTCTATTCAGGAATCCTCAACGGTTGCAACAACCCTGAAGGAAACTGATGCTCAGCCTTAACCCGCTAACAAACGATGCACTTACCTACATATTCCACAATATCTTTCTTCAAACCCACCCAATAGTACTCATCCTTCATATCACGATATATCTTTGTACTACCAGAGTGCATAGCAAAATGACTACTATGAGCTTCAGTCAGAATAGTACGCCTCAACTCCGCATCATTCGGCACTACTATCCGATTTCCAAAACATAGAACTCCATCTTCATTAAAACAAAAATCCGATGGTCTATCCTCAGCAATATCCTGCACATGCCCCACCAAAGAATCATCCAACAAATGCTTATCCTTTATCAAATGAAACAGAGATGGTTTCACTTGCAATTCAGCAACAAGACCTCCATCTCGCGAAATTCTCAAGCTAGCAAACATAGCCCATAACTCTACCGCCACTTTCCTGCTCAAGGCATCCGCCACAACATTAGCTTTCCCCGGATGGTACTCGATCGTTAGATCTTAATCCTTAAGCAACTCCACCCATCGTCGTTCCCTAAGATTTAACTCTTTCTGAGACACCAAATACTTCAAACTCTTGTGATCTGTGTACACAATACAATTCTCACCATAAAGATAATGTCTTCAGATCTTCAAAGCAACTTCTTTAAAGGGGCAGCAATCTTTGAAAATCCATCCACAAACCTCCGGTAATATCCTGCCAACCCAAGGAAACTACGAACTTCATAAACAGACTTAAGAGGCTTCCAATTCATCACTGCCTCAACTTTCTGAGCATCAACACGAATCCCTTCCGCTGAAACCACATGACCAAGGAACACAACTTCTTTTAGCCAAAACTCACACTTGCTTAGCTTAGCATAAAGCTGATTTTCCAAGAGCGCTTGCAAAGAAACTCTCAAAGGACCTTCATGCTCCTCCTCAGTACGAGAGTACACAAGGATATCATCGATCAACACCACAACGAACATGTCCAAGTATTCATGAAACACTCTATTCATCATGTCCATGAAAGCAGCAGGAGCATTCGTCAAGCCAAACGACATTACAAGAAACTCATAATGCCCATACCTCATTCTAAAGGCTTTCTTCGGCACATCCATATCTTTCACCTTAAGCTGATAGTACCCTGACCTCAAGTCAATCTTGGAAAACTCAGCCGCTCCCCGAAACTGATAAAAAAGATTATCAATCCTCGGCAAAGGATGCATGTTCTTGATAGTCAGCTTGTTCAGCTGACGGTAATCGATGCACATTCTCATAGTGCCATTCTTCTTTTCCAAAAATAGGACCAGTGCACCCCAAGGTGACACACTAGGCCGAATGAAGCCGCGGTCAAACAACACCTGAAGTTGCGTCTTCAATTTTTTTAACTCCTTAGGTGCCATGCGATAGGGAGCAATGGACACCGGAGTTGTGTTCTCATACAGCTCAATCCCAAATTCCACCTCTCGACTAGGCGGCAATCCAGGTTACTCCTCGGGAAACACTCCAGGAAACTCATGTACAATTCTTATATCCTCACAACCCTGCCTCAGCATTCGACTCGCTTCCAATATAGACATCACATTGGAAAGAAACTTCACATTCTCGCCCACTACCACCACTTCATAGTCATCCGCAAGTTTCAACGAAACCCGCTTGCTTTCGAAATCCACTACAACTCAATGCTCAACAAGCCAATCCATACCAAGGATTAAATAAAAGCCATAGAATGGCAGTTCCATGAGATCAACAAGAAAAACATGATCTTGCACTTTCAAGGGACATCTCCTATACAACTTTCGCGTTACAACCGTCTCACCAAAGGAACTTGTTGAATGTATAAAAGTTTTATTATTTACCACTTATTTAACCCATATTTCTGCTGCATTCAAGAATAATTCATTTCATTTAGGTTAGATTACAGTTATACATCACAAATATATTAAATGGCACAGTTTCTACTGAAATTGGTTGCTTTTGTAGGTTGCTGCTGTAGTAGATGGAGAAGGGCAGTGAAATAGAAAAGCTGGAACTGGATGAACAGTCGAGGAAGACGATGCTGCCATGGACGCCGTCGTGACAGCCAAGGACGACATCAATTTTGAGGAGAAGAAGCAAAGTGGGCCTCGACAGAAAGAGAAAATTAAGCCCGTCTATCGTGGAATACCACTATATTTTTCCAAGCCCTAGATCAGAATGAAGGCCAAGCTTAATGTTCAAGGAAGAAAACTCCAAGCAAGAAGGAAGGACGAATTAAAGCTATATTCTCTGAAGATTTAGTCTTTACTAGAGTTGTACTTTAATTTAAACTTGTATTCTTGCCATATTAGAAAACTAGAACCCAAAGCCAATATAAAGGCATGCAATTCGACCTAGGAGAGGACATCACCTATCTCTAGCCTTCTTCCCAAAACCCTAGCCGTTTTCCCCTTCTCAACATGTTCTAAATTCTCCTTAGGGCCACGAGTTAATTTTTAAAGTAGTTGCAAGGGTTGCTTTTTTTTTTAGGAATTTTCTGTTCAATAAAATAAACTTCAAGTTCTCTTATTCTGGTTATTAACATCTTGCAAGAGTATCGGGAGAGCATTGCGAGGTTATCTATTTACTTAATATCGGGAGAGTTAAGTATACGAAAGGAATAAGTGCGGGTTCTCTAGTTTATAGTTGAACTATCTCGGACCTAGGGATAGGACGAGGTTAAGTGGATAAAGAAGAATTCAACAACATCGGTGTTCATCCTTCGATTCACGCCGGGGGGTATCATCAAAGAGGTGTTCATCGACAGACTTGGACCTAGGGATAGGCCAAGGCACAGCAGAGATTCTTGCCAAGCTTGAAGTACAAAGTTGTGTGATCGATGCTGCGACAAACAACAGACCGCTTCCGCGACGGGGACGACGACAGAGCAAATTTTTCTCGACTTAGCAATACCTACACTACTGAGCAATTCAATACCAGCCCATTCTCTCTACCTTGATTACTTTAATCTTATTTTCCTGTATTCTTTATTATTTCCGTGACAAACAACTTAAACCATTCTTTTTTACTTTCGTGCAGTAATTCAAGGTGAAGCTATTGGCCCAGTCCTTGTGGAGACGATATCCGATACTTCAGTATCAATATACTACTTGCGTCGTGTACACTTGCACTACATTGCGATAGACACTTTTACATGCAACAAGTTTTTGGCGCCATTGTCGGGGACTGGCAACATAACTTTACCCTACTTTTTACTGCATTTGTTTTTTTTTCTATTTTACTTGGATTGTCAAACCTATACCTTTCACAAGGTCTTTTGTTTGCGTATGTGCAGGTCTTAACAGGGGAAGGAACTTGAGTACCAGTTAGATCCTGAATTCGAACGATCGTTCAATCTCAAGAAAAGAGTCTGTTACCCCGTTGAAAGGAACAAATATTTGGAGGAACAACTTGAAGCAATGGTGAACGAAAGACGTGAAGAACGAAGGGACAACCGAGGGAATCTCCAGAATAACAACAATCCTGTCGGAGATGGAGGGATCGATCCACCTGTCGTCGACCCTCCTGTCGCTGCCGCACGCTGGTCATGCCGAGACTACATGCTTAATGATCATGTAGAACTAGAAACCACCCTGCCATATGTAGATGTTGACCACTTTGAGCTGAAACCTGTTATGTTCAGCATGATTAACAACGCTGGCCAATTTAGTGGTGCTGCTACAGAGGATGCCAGAGAGCATCTGAAAACGTTCCAGGAAATCTGTGGTTCATTTAGACTACCAGGAGTTAATCCGAAGATACTGAGGCTTCGGTTATTTCCTCATTCATTGAGGGACAGGGCAAACACTTGGTGGAATAAACTTACGCTGGGTTCAATTAGAACTTGGGCAGATTTAACTCGTGAATTCTTATCTCGTTTTAGTTCTTCACACCTATCTGAGCGATTACGTAACGAAATTGCTACTTTTCAACAGGAAGATGACGAGCCAATGCACGAGGCTTGGGACAGATTTACCACTCTTCTAAGGAACTGCCCGATGCTTGGATTCCCCGTTTGGAACTAGGTAACGAAATTTTATAATGTTGCCAATTTACAAACTCGTATTAGAATTGATTCAGCAGCAAACAAATTATTGCTGGACAAAGACCCAGATGAGGCCATGGCAGTATTGAAAAATCTGGCAAAGAATGAGGAGCAGTTTCCGATAGCAAGAAGAGGGGGTAAACGGGTCCTAGCTGTAAAGGATTATGAGGCCGACAACTCATTGAAATCACATGTGGCATATCTCACTAAGGCAATGAAAAAGCTCTTGAACGAAGATTCACAACTTATATACTCTGCTGAAGAGGTATGCGAAATTTGTGAAGGAAATCACAGTTCGGAGGAATGTCCAATACAATTAGAAGAGGGGAAGTATGTTGGGATCTACAATAAGCAGAATTATAATTCCAGCAATTACAATCCCAATTGAAGAAAGGATCCCAAGTTCTCTTGGAGTAATCCAAATAATGCTCTAAATCCTCAAGAATAGAACAATCAGAACCAGGGAGGACCTAGATTGCTGACTCGGCAGCCACCACAGCAGCAGCAGCAACAGCCACCAGCTGCCACAAATAGTATACTGGAACAGACTCTGGCTACGTTTATGTCTCAAACAGGAACCTACATTGAGAACATGAATCACTTTGTCAAGAAGACAGAAACATTCATAGATAAAATAGAGATGCGGATGACAAATCATGAAGCTACTCTGAAATCGTTGGAGTCATAGATGGGTCATGTTTCCAAGTATATTAAACCATGGCAGACTGGAGGATTTCCTAGCGATACTGAAAACACTAGACAACCCACACATGAGCAATGTAAAGCTATCACAACTAGGAGTGGGAAGAAACTACCAGGACCTGAGAAGGAAGATGAATCTGTTAAGAAACCAGCCTTGGATACACCTGCCGAGGAAGCTGCCCCGACATGTAACAAACAGCCTGCTGCCGATGAGCTTGTCGCGACAGCAGAAGGAACAGAGGAGAAAGATGATAAACCTAAACCTCATCAAATCCGTATGTAGTGGGAAGGACGTATTGCTGATTATCGTCCCCCACCTCTTTTTCCTCAACGGTTACAGAAATTGAAACAAGAATCACAGCTTAAAAAGATTTATGATACTTTTAAGCAGGTTCATATCAACATTCCGCTTTTAGATGCCGTTAGGGAGATGCCCGATTATGCCAAATTTCTCAAGGATACAATGTCGAAGAAATCTATTCTTGGGGAATTTGAAACGAATAAGATGATAGAAGGATGCATGAGTATTCTGCACAAGCATCCACCCCAGAAGAAGAAGGATCCTGGGAGCTTCATCATACCATGCGTAATCAAAGACAAATATGTGGGTAAGGCAATTTATGATCTTAGTGCTAGTATAAATTTAATTCCCAAATCTGTTTTTCAAAAATTAGGTATTGGAAAAGCTCGGCCCACAACAGTAATTCTGCAGTTGGCAGACTGCTCTTACGTTCATCTAGAAGGAAAAATTGAAGATATTCTGGTAAGGGTGGATAAGTTTATTTTTCCTGCTGACTTTCTTGTCTTAGATTGTGAAGCATATGAAAACTCACCAATCTTCCTGGGGCGACCCTTCTTAGCCACGGGATGATCACTGATTGATGTGGAAAAAGGAGAACTCACCATGAGAGTGAACGATCAAAGAAATAAAGTTAAACGTTCTCCAAACCATGAATCATGCTGATGCAGAAGAAGAATGCAAGGCTATCACTGAAGTTACCCTTGACCAACCCTGCATCAGGTCGGGCTGCCACGACATCAAAATTGAACACTGCCTCGGCAGCCACTTAGAAGACTGCCCTGACAGCACCGACGACAGCAACTCCTCAGAATCTGATACATCTGATACTGAAGATCCATAGGAGGTAAACTGGATAGGAAATCGTCCAAGTAAGTTATTCGAGCCTTTAAATTATACCTCGGATAACCATGTAATTCAAAAGCCATCAACTATTGAGCCCCCTGTTATAGATCTTAAGCCCCTTCCAAGTTGATGCAGGAACATGAACAACAGTTAATAAGGATGCTGCAGCATCACAAAAAGGCTATTGGATGGACGATAGCTGATATCCAAGGCATTAGTCCGGCATTATGTATGCATAAAATTCTTCTAGAGGATGATCATAAGCAGACTATTGATGCACAAAGGCGTCTGAATCATGCTATGAAAGAAGTTGTGCGAAAAGAGATAATCAAATGGCTAGATGCTGGAATAATCTACGCCATCTCGGACAGCAAATGGGTGAGCCCGGTGCAATGCGTTCCCAAAAAAGGAGGAATGACCGTGGTAACCAATGAAGACAATTAGCTAATCCCAACCAGGACTGTGACCGGTTGGAGAGTTTGTATGGACTACTGGAAGCATAACAAAGCTACCCGGAAGGACCATTTTCCTTTACCCTTTATTGATCAAATGCTTGATAGACTAGCGGGTAAACCTTACTATTGTTTTCTTGATGGTTACTCAGGTTACAATCAAATAGCCATCACGCCGGAAGATCAAGAAAAGACGACATTCACATGCCCTTACGGAACTTACGTTTTTAGGAGAATGCCTTTTGGACTTTGCAATGCACCAGCCATCTTTCAAAGGTGCATGATGGCAATATTCTCCGATATGGTGGAGGATTTCCTATAAATCTTTATGGATGATTTTTCAGTCTTTGGAGACAACTTTGAAAGCTGCCTAGGCAACCTACAGAAGGTGCTCGAGAGATGTGAAAAAGCAAACTTGGTTTTGAACTAGGAAAAGTGTCACTTCATGGTGGATGAAGGGATAGTCATTGGCCATAAAATTAGTTGCCGTGGCATAGAAGTCGACAGAGCTAAGATAGAAATAATCGAAAAGCTGCCGCCACCCACCACAGTCAAGGGAATCAGAAGTTTCTTACGACATGCTAGTTTTTATCGGAGGTTCATTGTGAACTTCTCAAAGATCACCAAGCCCCTATGCCATCTTCTGGAGCAGAACCGACCCTTTGACTTTAATGCTGAATGTACTGAGGCATTCAAGGTTCTGAAAGAAAAGCTGGTAACAGCCCCAATAGTACAGCCAACAGCTTGGACACTGTCGTTTGAGATCATGTGTGATGCTAGTGACTATGCTATCGGGGCAGCACTTGGGCAGCGGAGAGACAAAGTCTTTCATGTTATATACTATGCCAACAAAACACTGAATGACGCCCAAGTGAACTACACCACCACAGAAAAGGAATTATTAGCTGTGATATTCTCCATTGATAAGTTCCATTCTTATATACTTGGAACGAAGGTCATAGTCCACACAGACCACTCTGCATTGAAATATCTGTTCACCAAAAAAGATGCAAAGCCTCGATTGATATGTTGGATTCTGCTATTGCAAGAATTCGACCTTGAAATCAAGGACAAAAACGGGACAGAGAATCAAGTGGCAGATCACTTGTCAAGGTTGGAGAAGGGAAAGAGAGTACCAACATATGAGACAAACATATTGGAGACAAAAAGGGGACATAGAATCAAGTGGCAGATCACTTCCCTGATGAGCGGTTGTTTCCTGCCACAATCACTGCCGCGACAGCCATGGCGGTAGGTAAGTCTTGTGAACTCCCCTGGTATGCTGCTTTCGTTAATTTTTTAGTTAGCGGAATAATTCCTCCAGACTTTAATTATCAAGCTAGGAAGAGGTTCCAAAATGATGTTAAGCATTATTATTGGGACGAACCTCTTCTTTTCAAAATCTGTGCAGATCAAGTATTAAGGAGATGCGTACCACAGGATGAACAGGAGGATATACTTCATCACTGTCATGCTTCACAGTATGGAGGACACTTAGGAGGCAACAAAACTGCTGCCAAGGTTTTGTAGTCAGGATTCTATTGGCCGTCACTGTATAAAGATGCTCAATTCTTCTACAAGAGTTGTGACAAGTGTCAACGGACGGGAAACATCTCCAGGAGACACGAGCTGCTGCTGCAGAACATTCGTGAAGTCGAGATCTTCGACGTTTGGGGGATTAATTTTATGGGACCTTTCCCATCTTCATGTGGGAATTTATATATCCTCATGGCAGTAGATTATGTGTCTAAGTGGGTTGAAGCAATCACCACCCAAAAGAATGATGCCAAGACGGTTCAAAGGTTTCTACATAAAAACATTTTTTTCCAGATTCGACATCCCTAAGGCGATCATCAGTGTTGAAGGGAGGCATTTTGACAACAGGGTAATAGTTGCTGCTTTAAAAAATTATAGTGTCAAACATTGGATTGCAACAGCATACCACCCTCAGACCAATGGACAAGCTGAAATATCCAACAGGGAGGTCAAGAACATTCTTGAAAAGATGGTTAAGCCAACTTGGAAAGATTGGTCTCTACACCTCAATGATGCGTTCTAGGCCTACAGGACACCGTTCAAAACTCCATTGGGAATGTCTCCTTATCGACTAATTTACGGGAAAACGTGCCACTTACCTGTCAAGATAGAGCACAGAGCATACTGGGCAATCAAAGGCAGTTAATATGGACTTGGAAAAGGCAGGGCAGAAAAGGCTACTTGATCTGAACAAAATTGAAGAAATTTGGACAATGGCCTATGACAACGCAAGAATCTACAAGGACAAAACCATGAAGTGGCGTGACAAGAAGTTGCTGCCACGACAGTTCTACCCAGGGCAGCTTGTGTTGCTTTTTAACTCTAGATTGAAACTCTTCCCAGGGAAGCTGAAATCTAGGTGGTTTGGCCCATTCCAAGTAGTGCAGGTTTTCCCCATTGTGCCATCACGATCAGATCTCTAAAGGACGGGCACCAGTTCAAAGTCAATTGACATCGCTTGAAGCATTATCAGGGGACTGAAGCCCCAAGAATGCAGGAAGTGTTACCTTTGGAGATGCCCCACCTGGCATCCCTAATTTAACCTAAATTTTATTTAATTATTTTTAATTTTTATTATTTATCTATTAGGAAATTAGATTTACTTTTTTTTAAAATAATGTTTTATTTTTATTATTTTTTTAGGAAATAAAGGAGACAAGAAGAAAAGGAGAAGTGAATTTAGCCCAACATCCTTCCATCAGCCCAAAAAGCCCAAAATTTGGAGCTTGCCGTTACAGCTGCCGCGACAGACGCAGAAAATACAGGCTGTCAACACACTGTCGCGACAGACACGCAAACGCGTAACAGAGGCGCAGTAGACACGGAAACACGTGACAGACGTGTCAGAAACCGCGTAACAGCTGGCCCCGTTATTCGCACCTGCCGTTACAGGACCAACGGGCATCAACCTCTTCTCTATATAAACCTCGTTTTACTATTCATTTTTCACTCACTTCTACTCTTCTTGCTTGCCTTATCTAGAAATATTTACTTGCTTTCATTTTTCTTCTTACAACCCTTGCAACCATGTCTTCCAGAAACACCCGCAGGAGTGCTGCTTCAGGCTCCACCCCGACAGCATCAACCCCTCGATCTTTCCAGATACGAGACATGTGGGAGGAGAGGGGATTACTCTACACTTCCAAGGAGGGGAATTTGGGACTGCAGCCATTCGTTGCTAGAAAAATCAAGGTCCTGCAGTGGCAGATTTTTGCATATCAACCAGAGGAGATGAACGTATCTCTAGTCCGAGATTTCTATGCTGCCATTAGCAGCAGAACCGCGAAAGCAGTCACTGTGCGAGGGAGAGAGGTGCCCTTCGAGCCAGAATACATCAACACCTTGTACGGATTTTATGTGGGCAGCAACGAGGATGGCCACCAGCAATTTCTGGAGACCTTAGACCCTGCTGCCTACGATGTTGTCATGGCAGAACTCACTGATGAAGGTACCCAGTGGAACACAAATCCAAAGAACCCGAGGACGGTGAAGAGAACTCAACTCCTCCCGAAGGGCAAACTGTGGAACGCTTTCATCAAGAAGTGAATCATGCCATCCTCGCATAATATCACTATCGACCAACCCAGGTTAACCCTCATTCATTCTATTTTGCATGAGAGGCCTATTAATTTGGGCGGCTACATCCGGGAAAGTATTTTGGAGTGTTCACACCGGCCACAGGACCACTCTACCTCCCCTACCTCATCACAGCCCTTTGCCGCGACCATCATGTACCTGAAGCTGCCACCGATCTAAGAGTCCAAGGGAAGGGATGGACTGACAAAAATATACTCAACTTGATGGAACTGACTGCTTCCACCCTGCTGTCATCTTTCGACCCCGCTGCCGCGGCAGTAGAGATGACAGAACCGACAGACACTGAACCTGCTGCCACGGAAGCCAAGCAGCAAACACCAGCAGCAGCCCCGACCGACTCCTCCTCCCAGATCCTTGCTGCAATACAGAAGATAGAGGAACGACAGCTAGGTCTTATGAGCTTCATCTGGGATTTCACCACAGCCACGGTACAATTCATTCAAACTTCTATAAATTTCCCTGATGTTTTATTTCATGTCTTCCCATCCCATTATTTTGTTGCACCCACCCTGCCCATACCCTTACACCTGCAGCCACACCCAAGACATCGTCTGCAGCATCCACACCAACCCCTGCCACGACAGCTCCCTGCAGCAACCACGCAGCTGATACCTATGCCCGTGGAACCAAGAGAATAATGCCCTTGGAAGAACTTGATGCATTCATCACCGGTTTCTCCTCTTCCTCAATTTGGGAGGAAAGCGACAACGAACCCTCTGTTAAGAGGAATCTATCCAAAGAGTTCACACCGGTAAAACGACAGAAGAGAATGGCAGATTGGACAAGAAGGATAGCGGCAGTATCAACAGCAGCAGCAGTAGCTCGGAGGTACAGGTAGTGGAGAAACCCCCTCACATCTCCCCTTCCCGAATTCAACCTCCAAGGGAGGCCAAAACGAAGAACACATCCGCCTCCCCTATCCGCCAGCCAGTCAAGAAGGCCCCTGTTCGTCGACAGATTCCCCTAAGCAGCAGCAGCGACGACAATGCATAAAATTTAAGTTTCTTACCTTATTTAGCTGTCTGCCCCTATATATTTTGTGATGTACTTTTCTTATCTTTTATTTTGTCATTTGCATTGAGGGCAATGCAACCCTTGAGTTTGGGGGTGGCATCCCTCCATTAATGGAGTCTTATTTAGTTTTAAAATTGTGTCTTTTAATTAGTTTATTTTTGCTAAAAAATGAAATATTAAAAATTTTGGCTTAAGTCTTTGAACTGAACTTACCTGCCGTGACAGCTCTGTCGTGGCAACGCCTTTAGGATAGTTTTAGGAGCAGTTTAGAGCCTTACTATAGTTCTGAAATTTAAACACCATTTGTGACTGTTATACTGCCTAGAACTCTACTAGTTAACTAGAATAGGAAGCTTAGCACTTGAAAAAGCCCCTAGAGTTGGCTAACATTGGCTCTAGGAAAAGAAGTTTAGCAAAATAGACTCAATAGCCCTAGAGGTGCCTGAAACCGGCTATAGGAAGTTAGCTAGAGGTGCCCGAAACCGGCTCTACTGAAACTTAAGCTTAAAAAAATAAAATCGAGTCTAAACAAAAAAATTAAAGGAGCATAAGAAGTGCCTGCAAAAAGATAAACTTTGGCATAAAAATTCAAGTTAAAGGCTGAAATATTCTAGTGAAACTATGGGAGTCTTGGCATATAATTGTTCACAAGCATGCACACGCTACACGAGGACTATAGCAAGATTCTGGACGAATCCTAAATTATCCGACAAGGTGCTGCTGTCAATAGAGAATGAATGAAGGGTAAGGAAAAGTTCACTGTTTTAAGCCAAAACAAAAATATTTATTGTTTTCTTTTAGGTCTGAATGGCTTGAGGGTAAGCAAAAACTTGAGTTTGGGGGTGTGTTGAGTGTATAAAAGTTCTATTATTTACCCCCTATTTAACCCATATTTCTGCTGCATTCAAGAATAATTCATTGCATTTAGGTTAGAGTACAGTTATACATCACAAATATATTAAATGGCACAATTTCTACTGAAATTGGTTGCTTTTGCAGGTTGCTGCTGTAGCAGATGAAGAAGCAGGCGCTGGGCAGTGAAACAGAAAAGCTGGAACTGGATGAACAGTCGAGGAAGACGATGCTGCCATGGACGCCGCCGTGACAGCCAAGGACGACAACAGTTTTGAGGAGAAGAAGCAAAGTGGGCCTCGAAAGAAAGAGAAAATTAAGCCCGTCTGTCGTGGAATACCACTATATTTTTCTAAGCCCTAGATCAAAATGAAGGCCAAGCCCAAAGTTCAAGGAAGAAAACTCCAAGCAAGAAGGAAGGACGAATTAAAGCTATATTCTCTGAAGATTTAGTCTTTATTAGAGTTGTACTTTAATTTAAACTTGTATTCTTGCCATATTAGAAAACTTGAACCCAAAGCATATATAAAGGCATGTAATTTGACCTAGGAGAGGACATAACCTATCTCTAGCCTTCTTCCCAAAACCCTAGCCGTTTTCCCCTTCTCAACATGTTCTAAATTCTCCTTAGGGCCACGGGTTGATTTGTAAAGTAGTTGCAAGAGTTGCTTTTGTTTTAGGAATTTTCTGTTCAATAAAATAAACTTCAAGTTCTCTTATTATGGTTATTAACATCTTGCAAGAGTATCAGGAGAGCATTTTGAGGTTATCTATTTACTTAATATCGAGAGAGTTAAGTATACGAAAGGAATAAGTGCGGGTTCTCTAGTTTATAGTTGAACTATCTCGGACCTAGGGATAGGACGAGGTTAATTGGCTAAAGAAGAATTCAACAACATCGGTGTTCATCCTTCGATTCACGCTGGGAGGTATCATCAAAGACGTGTTCATCAACAGACTTGTACCTAGGGATAGGCCAAGGCACAGCAGGGATTCTTGCCAAGCTTGAAGTACACAGTTGTGTGATCGCTGCCGCGACAAACAACAGACCGCTGCCGCGACGGGTGTTGCCGTGACGGGGACGACGACAGAGCAGATTTTCCTCCACTTAGCAATACCTACACTACTGAGCAATTCAATACCAGCCCATTCTCTCTATCTTGATTACTTTAATCCTATTTTTCAGTATTCTTTATTATTTTCGTGACAAACAACTTAAACCGTTCTCTTTACTTTCGTGCAGTAATTCAAGGTGAAGCTATTTGCCCAGTCCCTGTGGAGACGATATTCGATACTTCAGTATCACTCTACTACTTGCGTCGTGTACACTTGCACTGCATTGCGATAGACACTTTTACACGCAACAGAACTAGTCACACGCATACCACCATCCAAAGACTCAACGGGTAAACCAAGCATTTGAGCATGTTCACGCAATATGTACGAGTGTGTAGATCCAGAATCAATCAAAGAAAGTAATGACAAGGATTGCAAAGTAAAGGTACTTGCGATCACATCAATTTCATTCCTTCCCTCACGATGGGCATACACTCGAGCAAGTCCGCCACCCTCAAGTTGAACGACCACAACATGTGCTACGTTCCTGCCACCATTATCCCTATGTTGAAAATTACAACGACTGCGCCCACGACCTCTCTGTGGCTCAGCTTCTCTCACCGGAGCTTGACCCTCTCTCAAAGGCTGAGGACAATCTTTCTTCAAATGTCCACGGTTCCCACAATTCCAGCATGTCCCAAGGTTACCCCAACATTCGCCACCATGCCGTCTACCACAACGGTTACACTCAGGAGTCCTCAAAATAGCAATAGGTCCTTGGTGACCTCTACCAGGGTTACAACCCCACGCCTAGCATCATAATGTGGCCTCCTATCCTTATGCCTCTTGTTGCGACCTCTACCATAGTGGCGTTCAGCCGCTCACTTCCCGTAGCTAGTTCCACCTGTTCAACTAGCTAGACCAAGATTCGACTCAATGTCCTTGGCTCTATTGACCAAGACATCGAAATCCGTACAATCAGCCGCAAGCATATAAGTCTTAACCGCCGCTACTAACCCATAACGGAATCGTTCGCACCTCTCCCTCTCACTAGGGATTAGCTCAGGCGCATACTGACTGAGGCGAACAAACTGAATTTCATACTCGAATACTGACTTGCTGCCTTGCACGAGAGACATAAACTCTCTTTTCTTCTCATCTAGGTAACACACTCCCAGATACTTCCTCTTGAACACATTCAAGAAGAACGTCCAAGTCACCTCGTCATCCTCCATCCCAGAGATAGTGGTCGTCCACCACGTATAAGCATCATCTTGCAGCAGTGATACAACACAACCCAGCTTCTGCACATTATTGCAGTTTATCTACCCCAAAATCCACTTGGTGCTCTCAAACCAAGACTCAGATCCTTCTGGAGATAAACCCCTGAACTCAGTCCCTCAAAGACTGCAAAGACGTTCCACATTCAACCTCACATTGGCATCATCCTGATGCGCAGCTCCATGAGCTCCAGCTACTGCTGCCTGGAAAGCTCCGGCAATAGCCTGAATCTACATTGTCATGTCAGGAGCAGCTTGCCCCTGTGCACCCTCGAGTCTAGCGACCCTTGCACCAGCACCAGCACCAGCGTTACCAGCTCCAACACCACCACCACCGGGTGGTCCACCACCAGGAGGAGGAGGTAAATCCTCAACATTCTCAGCATTCTCATTACCAGCGGTGGATCTAATATTTATTCTCAACTCTCTACGTGGCCGCATTATATAGAAAACAATGCACTGACAAAATGCAATAAACACAATTAGACACAATAAGGTAAGTAATCCAAGTACCCAAGCTCATTTTCGAAAACATTTCCCTCATTAGTTTTGATATGGCAATGGGATCCCCCATCACACTCCAAACATAGCATAGCATCACAAAAACATCTCAATTGAATCATACACCACTAATCATACATCATTCTTTCACCAAGAAGACACATAATGCATAAACACTTACAACAACCACATACCAAACCCCAATTATTCGATAACCTGGCTCTGATACCTACAAATGTAACCCCTTTAGCCCGACCTATACGATTGACCTGAACTACAAAGATTACACAGGGGAAACCAAAGTCAACCCAGAAGTCAACCTTGATTCACAACCCTTTTTTATTTTAATCTTGTCTAGATACTTGTTAACCCTAAGTGAGTAATCATGAAACACGATTGAGAAAGGCACAATGATCGAATAACATATAGGGATTCAATTGCACTTCACACAAGATTAGGAACCAAATTGTAATTTCTGTAAATTAGAGGGACTTCATTGGTTTTAAGGTTACCATTATGAGATTAGTCATGTCACATGCTTCTCTGCCAAATTTCAACTTAAAAAGACATCTCAAGCTCAAGCAATTGCAATCTCAACAATTAGGACTAAAATGTAAAGCATGCAAACATCAAACAATTCAAATTTGGCCCCAACGGTAACCTGTTTCGAAACGCCTACTCACCGTACCAAAACGCTGTATCGGAACGGCGTTGACCGATTTGGTACGCATGTATGTTCTGAGACCAGTTCTGAAACATCTAGCTCTAGTAGCCAAAATGTATCGAAACAACTACCTTCGTTTCGAAACGCCAAGGCCATTTCAGGCTCCCGTTCCGAAACACCATAGGGTGTTTCGATACACCCTACCTAGAAACTGCAACATTTACTGGTTTTTCACTCAAACATGCTTCAAAGACTCTCTAATCATACCAACAAGTCATCATACATGTAAGAAACATATTTGGGACATTCAACCACAATTATGGCATCAAACACAAAGTTTCATTATTCTAAAGGCATGCTTCCTAATGTCAAAACCCAAATATGCAATCCAACATCAAAACAAGAAATTAAAGCCATTTACAATCCAAACAAGCTAAAACAAACATGCCACAACCTTAGGGAGTTGAACATATCTCCCAAATACGATTCTTGGTTTCCCATTAACAATCTATCAAAACTAAAGTGTACGAAAACTTCACCATACATGAGCTTGGACTTCCTTGGGTGAACATAGCTTCCTTGATGCCCGAAAACACCTCAATTATCTGCATTATTGGTAAAAGAGAGAGCGTAAGCACAAATGTTTAGTGAGGCATGCTCTAGAGAAAACCAACACAATAATGCACATCTTGAAAACACTTTGATCAAAAGCTTTTAATCCACATGCTCATTTTTATCTCAAGCTTGAAAACCTTTTAAAGCATTTTCTCAATGAAATCACATGTACATTCATTCTATATCATGCATTTAAACGAATCCAAAACTCATGGCAAAGCCAAAATCAGGCTTGTACTCTAAAGCATTTCATAAACAAACCACATATGCATTTCTCATAGCATAAACCATTACATCAAGGTACATGTGAATCAAAAACCATAACATATTTTATATTGGCATTTCACATCTCTTTATTACTCGGATATGCAGACATCTCACTAGACAATTCCGGTGGCATCTCTCATCACCGTACTCACTCGTCTAGTAACATATTTTCCGGTGGAATCTCACATCATCGTACTCACATGGCGGTTCTCTCCCTTTGGCGGTTCTCTCCCTTTGGCTTAAAACCACAAAGCTTGGGTATTTCACCAAGTCCAACCCGATGGAATGCCCATCATCGGTTCTCTCCCTTTGGCTTAGCCAAAGAGCACATACGAATTTTTAGTTTATAGTGCACTCTCATCCTTTTGATCGATCAATTATATCCGGTAAGTATCTCAACATCTATGCCAAAATATTATGTCAAATCAAAATCTCACCTATGGGTTTTCATTCATTTAAACTCAACATTCTCATCTCATTTCAAAATCATAACATTTGCTACGCTTTAACACAAAAGATCAAATCCCAACTATGCAACATGTTACTTAATGAAATCATTTCAAGCATCATCTCATGCTATAATTCATGCATAAAACAGTAGGAATTTATCAATCTAAATCCATGAGCATGCAAAAGCATTTAAGCGGCAATCACCACATTCTAGAGAGCAATCTAGCCAATACTTACTTCCGAACTTATGAAGGTGTTTTAAACCTTTCCTAGATCCCCAAACCTTGATTCTTTGTCCCTCGAAGACTTCTAAAACCATACGCACTCATCGATTATGTTTCGCTTGCTTGCCGAAACGCTATCTAAGCTTCTGGATCAACTCCAAAAGTGTCCGAAAATGTCTCCCTTGTTTTAAACACATAAGAGCAGATGATTAATGCATCATCATGCATTGAAATCACCAACCACACACCTAAACTTGTTGCTCTACACAAAATCCACATTTCAGCTACCAAACACTACTAAAATCACCTCCAAACTCTTCCAAAACCAATCCCAGCCAAGATCCATCACTTCTAATCATCAATTAACATCAAAAACTAACACAACCATGTCCTTATACCTCCAACTATAACAGAACACCAAAATCACCCCAAAAACCACCATTTAACAAGAAAAAACCTAGGAAAAACAACCTATTCAGGATTGGATTGATAAAACCTCTTTTATAACATCATTTAACATCCAAAATACATTAGAAAACCATCTCAAAACAGAGCCCAATCAATCACCACGAAAATCTTCAAGATCTCTTACAAAATCTTGAGTTTTAAGCCAATTTCTTGTTTCTAACATTAAAACCACTTAAAAATCAATAATAAAGGATTGATAACTTCAGAGTTTCAGTAAAGAACTAATCATTAGAGGAGAAGGACGGAGCTTACCTCTAATGGATGATTTCTCCATGATTTGGGCAAGTTTTCTTGAAAATTCAATGTAGAAATCAATGGATTTGTTGAAGGATTGATTAGGAATCAAAGAGTGATTGAAATCTCATCAAATGAAGTGGAAATCAAAGTAAATTTGCTGGAGAAAAAGTGTTTGGTTGATAGGATTTTGAGAGAAAATTAGTGAAAAGTGGTTATGAAAAGTCAAAGGTAGTTTTTCTATTTTAATCACCTTTATTTTATTTAATTAAATCATTAAATAAATCACCCAAATTAAGGAAAAAATCTGATGAAAACATTTTTGGTAAAATTAGCTCCTCAAAGATTCAAAGTTTCCATCCTTTACAAAACAGTCACTACTAAACTTTGCAAAAATTGCGATTTTGTCACTACACCGAAATGTAGTATTTCCAAACCTTATTTTGTAAAATTGATTTCACCATTCTCTTTTATATATTAAATGAGGATTTTTAGATATTTTTAAAGGATCCCGAACTAGGTGTTCCCTAAATTCCCTTTTAGATTCGAACCGATTTCCAGACTGATCTAGTTCAGACTCTAAACATCTAGGCCAAAATTTGGGGTGTTACACATTTGTTTCATCAATGTAGAGAATTAGGCTTTTGGGGCAGCAAGTAAGCAAGGGAATCCAAGCACTTTTGTCTAGCAAAGTATGTGGTTTTACTTTGGTGTAATAAGAGGCAATGGGTGGGATTTATACTCTTGGATGTTTGAAGATGTTGATAATTACCTTGAGCATGTTTGGTTGCTTATCTTTGGGTTGTAAATGGCCTTTGAGGATTGATTTTTGTTTCAATGTTGATTTTAGCTTTGTATGGCTTTCGAAGACTAGGGAGCATGCCTATAGATCTAATGCTTGCTTGAATGATGTTATGTTTTAACTTGTGTTTCGTAATGCTGATCTTTGATGCTTATACAAGTTGTATGTATGTTGTGGCATGGATTGAAATGTTTTCGGATGTGGAAAGATGTGTAAAACCAGCAAAATCTGCTATTACAGGGTAAGACGTTTCGGAACGCCCTCATCCGTATTGAAACGAAGGCCTGTATTGGCCAGGGGGTTTCGTAACGGGTACGATCATTGCATGACATTTTGCTACCGTGAAGCCTGGTTCTGAAACTGATTTCGGAACGCACCCGAGTTTCGAAACAATCAGTATAGTTTCGAAACAGCCGTTTCGATACAGGGTACAATGTTTCGGAACAAGTGACCATTGGAGTTGAATTTGAATTGTGTCAGGTTTCTGTCTTCTTGCGTTTTGTTCCCTGAGTCTTAAATGCTTAATTAAATGAGTTTGAATGATCCGTTTAAGATTAAATTTTACATGCTAACTTATCGTATGTTTAATTTTGAATTGGTAACCTTAAAACTTGGTTAGATTTTAAAATTCTGGAAATTTAGATATTAATCCCTAAAAGACGTTTGTATGCAATCAATCCCCTAAACGAGCTTCGTTCGCTATGTCGCTTCCGCTAAATTAATTTGCTATTCACATAGGTTAATAATGTGAATCTAGAAAAGTTAAAAAGAAAAAAGGGTCATTAATCAAGGTTGACTTTCACAAGTTGACTTTGGTTTTCCCCGTATAATCTTCTTAGTTCAAGTCGGGCGTCTAGGCCGGGCTAAAGGGGTTACAATAAAAGTACTAGCAACGTCAGTGCAACTACCACCATCTATAATGACAAAGCATACATTTCCACCTATATGGTTGTGAGTATGAAAGATGTGGTCGCGTTGTTCATCTGCTTCAATTGACTACATGCTTAGACTCCTTTTGATAATGAGAGTCTCTCCTTCCATGGCATGCTCCGAATATTTTTCTTCTTGGAAGGGAATATCTTCATTCTCATCCTCCTCTTTGTAACCCCATCGACCCGGTCTAGGCGAAAGACCTAACCGAACGGGTTACACGGGGAATATTTAAGTAAACCAGGAAGTTTACCTCATTAAACGATCTTATTTTTTCATTTTATCATGTCTAGATGCTCATTATTATCCTATGTGATAATCTTTGTAGCGAAACAATTTGCAAGTCGACCAGACAACACTTAGGGACTCAATTGCATACAAGCACATTTTAGGTACCATTATGTAAGTTTATCAGATTATCGGAACTTCTTCAATTTTTAAGTTACCAACATTTAATTAGTCACATTACATGTCTCTCTGTCAAATCTCAGCTCAAAACAATCATCCAAGCTTATTTAATTGCATCCACAATATTCAGGGATCAAAACGTAAATGAATAGAACCTCAAAAGATTCCTTTAACCAACTTAACAACCAGGTGTTTCGGTACTGGCTGCCATGTATCGAAACACCCTGTTCTGAATCAGGTTCAAGTGTTGAGGTACACGAGCCTCTACCAAAACACTCTCCAAGGTGTTTCAGAACACGATATTCTAGTAACAAAATCTCAAGGAGCCTGTATCGAAACACTTGCCTCTGTTTCGAAACCCCTAGGCCAATTCAGGCTCACAGTTTTGATATAGCCTTAGGCGTACATACACACTTAGGCATGTATTGAAACTTTTAGCTAATTTTTCACACTTTAAGGCAATCAAAATCATTCCAACATGCATACAACATATCTAAACATCAAATCTCAATCATATAAAGAAATTCCAACATCATAGCATGACAATATGCATTGAGGAAATCTATAGGCATGCTACTTATGCAAAAGACCATTGAAGAGCCAAAACACAAATCAAAGCAAATATCAACAAGTAAAGGCAATTTACATGTCATCAAGGGCATCACAAACTTGCCACAAAACAGGGAGTTTCAAAATACACTCTCCCAAAACATTAAGGCATCCTCCCATTGCAAATTTATTACTAATAGGAAAACATAAAACCATACTTGAGCTAAGTCTCACTCCTTGGGATCCTTCTTGTTTCCTAGCTTCCCAAATATTCTATTTCTATACATTATTGGAAAAAGAGAGCATAAGCAATAATGCCTAGTGAGGGATGCTCAAAACAAACTACAACAATGCATTTTAAAACCATTTCTCCTTCAAAAATCTCTATCTCATCATGCTCATTCTATCTCATGCTTGAAATCATTTTCAAAGCAAAAACCACATCATTAAAACCACATGTACCATCTACCTCATGCATTAACCAAAATGCAAAGTCTCAAAGCAAAGCCATATATGCTTGTTTTTCGTAAAGCATTTCTCAAAACGTGATCTTATATGCAAATATCACTTATTCAAATAATTTATAAACAAGGTACATGTGAATCTCATATAATGGCATTTTAACCTCATTACTCGAATATGCGTATAACTTAACAGAATCTCACATCGTCAAGTCCTACCTCGGTGGTATCTCACATCACCGAACTCTAATGGCGGTGTCTCTCATCGCCACAAAGCTTGATGGAATCTCACATCAGCAAGACCTACTTTGGTGAAATCTCTCATCACCATACTCTCACTTTGGAACGGGATGGCATTACCCCCATTGCCCGAACACAAGAGCACGTACGAATTTTGTATATTATAGTGCACTTCTTATCCTATTGGTCGACCAATTATATTCGGTAACAATAATCTCATTTCATGCCATTTTAAACATCATTTACCTACTCTTTTTCCATGCATCAACATAAATCATTCTCATCTCATTTCAAAAGCATAAAAAAGCATAACATTTTCTCATCAAGTTCTATCTCTTCAAAATCATAGTTCTATCTCATGGGATCTCATAAGTCATCAAATCATTTTTCAAAACATGCATAAAACAATAGGTTTTATTCTATCTTCAAAACATAAGCATGGTCATATAAATCAATGGGATAAAAAACGAGAAACGAGAGCGAAACATCACAAACTTACGTTCGGGATTAGATTAGTGTTTCAAACTCAATATGAACCCCCAAACCTTGCTTTGAAAGGATTTAAAACCAATTCCACTTACTGGCAAGGCCTCACTTGCTTTGTCGAAGCGTAATCAAGCGTCTGAAGCTCCCGGAACTTCACCGATTGCTTCTGATACGTTCTCCCCTATTTAAACCACACGAGAATAGAGGATTAATGCATCTCAATGCATTCAAATCACCAGCAACCAAAGCCACCATGTTTCTTTGCCGAAAAGCACCATAACGCCCATCCGAAGCAAACGCAAACACTTTCGATTACTCTACAAACTCAACTCAGCCAATACCTAACACTTCCATTCAATGTTAATCATCAATTAACATCCAAAAAAATCTATTTGCATCCTTATATCCCCAGTAACACCAAAACCACATTATCGCCACAAAAACCCAAATCTAGCAACCTAAAGAACTAAAGATCCAACCAAATTCGAGATTACTATGATAAAACCTTTATTTCAACATCATTTAACATCCAAAACATTATTAAAATAAATCTCAAATTAACCAAAATAGTACCATTACGAAAATCTGATGAAATCATCTTTCAAAGCTGCATTTAACCATTTTCATCAAATAGATTATATAACCTTGTTAATAAACACAATTAGAGAGCCAAAAACTTGGAAATGTCATTAAAGAACCTTGATTAGAGGAGTTGAACGAAAATTACCTCTAACCCTTGCCTATTCCTTCAATTGACAAGATTTGATGAGAAATCTTCAAGATTCCTTTGAGATAAATGGATGAAACACCAAGGAAATCATTTGTAAACCAAAGTGAAGTGGAAAGATGGAAATCTATAGATGTTTTGAGAGAAAATGAGATGTTTGGCTGACGAGAAATGAGAGAAATGGAAGTTATGTCAAAATAGATTTTGGAAGACTAAATCCCTTTTTAGTAAAATCTCTCTTTATTTTTTGTAATAAAACACATTCAAATGATAAATTAGTGGAAAAGTCTAACTAATAACATATTATCTCCCTAAAGATTCTAAGTTTTGGCCCTCTTTCAAAATAGTCCTTTAAAAGCATATTTTACATTTTTACAAATTAGTCACTAACCCGAAATGTCAATCTTCCAAAAGTCATTTCCAAAATTGACTTCACCAAACACACACACACACACACACACACACACACACATATATATAGAGGATTTTAAGAATTTTCCCTAAAATTTTACCACATCCCAAACCATGTTTACCCCGAACCACTCCTAAACTAACCCAAATCTATACTCTAGGTCCTACGAACCCCTAACCAACCTTAAAGACTCCTAGGCCAAAAATCCAGGCGTTACAACTCTCCCCCACTTAGGAAATTTCGTCCTCAAATTTTTTACCTGATGGAAAAAGATAACTAAACTACTTCTTCATGTCATCCTTCCTTTCCTACGTGGCATCCTCTACACCATGATGTCGCCACAAGATCTTGACCAACTCAATGGTCTTACCACGAAGAACCTTGCTGTTTGAATCCAAGATCTCAACCGGTTCTTCATCATAGGACAAATCTGGATTCAACTCAATCTCCTCAACATGCATAACATGAGACTAATCCGATCTATATCTCAGAAGCATGGATGCATGGAAAACACCATGTATCTTCTCCAACTTGAGAGGCAAGCTCAACCTATAAGCAATAGGCCCAACACGCTCAAGCACCTCATATGGTCCAATAAAACCTCAGACTCAGCTTGCCTTTCCGGCCAAATCTCGTCACCTTTTTCCAAGTGGAAACCTTCAAAAACACCTTATCACCTACAACATATTCAACCTCCTTACGCTTCAAATCCGTGTAAGACTTTCACCGATCCGAAGCCGTTTTCAACCTCTCACTAATAAGCTTTACTTTTTCCGTAGTGCTCTTTAGCACATTAGGCAAAGAGACCAACTTCTACCCTGCTTCTACCCAACAAAGAGGCGTTCTACACTTCGTTCCACACAAGGCCTCATAAATAGCCATTTGAATGCTCGCCTGATAACTATTATTGTAACCAAACTCCACCAAATGTAACAATTTCTCCCAAGAACCTTGGAAATCAATGATGCAACACCTCAACATATCCTCCAACACTTGGATAACTCGTTTAGACTGACCATCCGTCTGCGGATGATATAGAGTATTAAAATTCAAACACGTACCCAACGCTTGATGTAGACACTCCCAAAACCTCGCTGTAAAACAAGGATCTCGATCTGAAACAATGGACTTAGGCACCCAATGTAACCTCACTATATCCGAGATGTACAAATCCGCCAACTTGTCTAACGTATACGTGGTATGCACCGCTAAAAAATGTGCACACTTCGAAAATGATCAACAATCACCCAAATGGAATTCTTCTTGGACGGTGTCAAAGAAAAACCCGCCATAAAATCCTTGGTGATTCTATTCCAATTCCATTCCAGAATCTTCAACGGTTGCAACAATCCAGAAGGTAAATGATGCTCAGCTTTATCATGCTGACAAACCATGCACTTACTAACAAAATCAACCACATCTTTCTTTAAACCAACCCAATAGTACTCATCCTTTAACCCACGATACATCTTTGTACTACCAAGGTGCATGGCAAAAGGACTACTATGCGCCTCAGTCAAAATAGTGCGCCTCAACTCAACATCCTTCTGCACAACTATTTGACTCTTAAAGAACAAAACCCCATCATCATTGAAACAAATTTCATTGGATTTCCTTCCGCAATGTTATGAACATGCGGTACCAACGAAGCATCTAACAACTGCTTCTCCTTAATCAACTCTACCAACGAGGGTTTCACTTGCAACTCAGCCACAAAACCACCATCTCGCGATATAATCAAACGAGCAAACATTGCCCTCTACTCTACAACCACCTTTCTTCTCAAGGCATCAGCTAAAACATTAGCCTTCTTCGGATGGTACTCAATCGTCAAGTCATAATATTTAAGCAACTCCAACCACTGTCATTGCCTAAGATTCAACTCTTTTTGTGTCATTAAGTACTTCAAACTTTTGTGGTCCGTGTAAATTGTACACTTTTCACCATAAAGATAATGCCTCCAAATTTTCAAGGCAAACACCACCACAGCCAACTCGATATCATGCGTAGGGTAATTATGCTCATTCACTTTCAACTGTCGAGATGCATAAACTACCACCCTACCCTCCTGCATCAACACACATCCCAAGCCAACATAGGATGCATCGATGTAAACCACAAACTCTTTACCCGTTTTGAATCGAATCAGGATAGGAGATTGCGTCAACGCTTCCTTCAACTTCTCGAAAGCTTGTTGTCAAACTTTCATCCATTCAAACTTTACATCCTTTTGTAACATCTTTGTCAAAGGAGCAACAATCCCTGAAAACCATCAATGAATCTACGATAGTATACCGCCAAACCAAGGAAACTACACACCTCTTGGACCGACTTAGCCGACTTCCAATTCATCACTGCCTCAACCTTTTAGGTATCGACATGAATCCCTTCGGCCGACACCACATGTCCAAGAAAAACAACTTCCTTAAGCCAAAACTCGCACTTGCTCAACTTGGGATAAAGCTAATTTTCCATCAAAACTTGCAGCACGATTCGTTAATGTTTATGATGATCCTCCTCGGTAGAAGAGTACACAAGAATGTCATCGATAAACATAAGCACACATCTATCCGAAAACTCATGAAACACACAATTCATCATGTCCATAAATGCAGCAGAGGCGTTAGTCAAACCAAAGAGCATTAGCAAAAACTCATAATGCCTGTACCTCGTACAAAAAGCAGTCTTTGGCACATCCCCATCCTTTACCTTCAACAGGTAATATCTGGATCTCAGATCAATCTTAGAAAACACTGAAGCACCTCGTAATTGATCAAACAAATCATCAATCCTTGGCAAAGGATACTTGTTCAATTGACGATAATATATACACATTCGCATTAGGCTATCTTTCTTCTTCGGAAACTATAATACCTTGAAAGTCGGTCTAGTCAATATTAGGGTTCTGGCAATCAAAAATCTTATATCGGAAAGGTCCAAATATTGTTCTGACCCTTTTTTATTAAGTTCATTACTATGTTATTGATCTATAAATAAACCGAATTACCAAACTTGAACTTATTTGAATAAGATAGAAACTTTTAGTGGTTACATTGTGAAAATTGTATGTTTCAGGGGGCAAAGCTATGAACTTCGGAGAGTTGATGGACTAATCTTGTGATTAGGCCCTCCTCAGTTAAGTTATTGTACCATAATCAAATTGGAATGGGTTCATTCATTTGAAGGAAAGGCCATTTGGCCAAATTATTAAAAAGAAAAAGAAAAATGGATTGGAAGCTTACCGAAAACTTTACTCCTAACCATCTTCATCTTCTTGCTTACCTTGAGAAAGCAAGCACCTCCATTGTAGGAGATTTCAAGCTTTGATTTTCATCATCTTTTTGTTATTGAATCATTGCTCTTTATTGGGTAAGCGTAATTCCCTAAAACTATTAATTAATCAATGGAGTTTTGATGGTGTAAATTCAAGCTAATTTTAACATCCATAGAGGGTTTCAATGATAATGAGGATTCTAAGCCTAGAAATTTATTTTGATATTGTTATATTGATTTCGATATCGGAATATTGTCCTAATGATTCCCTTTTATTGAACTAGCTTAGGTGATCGATTTAGATCATCCATCGGAAGCTAGGAACAAGGACATTATCATCCGAGAGCCGTAGGAGTATCGGATTAGCAAGGTGAGTGTAGTCGGAGTCTCAAGATTAGGCGAGGAGCCTTTATGTATCATTTATTATTATTCGATCTTATAGCTAACATTACCATTGAGGAAATTGTATCGTATTGGCAAACGGATCCATTGGTAAGTTTCGATAAGTTTGTTAATGAACATCAAACATAGTTATTGGTATCGTCATCATGCATCGACATCGATATAGTTATTGTTATTGAAACATTGTAAATAAATCACCGGATATTGATATTGACATTGACACTGAACCATGAAATATTGATTATGAGACATGTTCACTATTGATAATATTGAAGTCATTGGTCATCAGAATTATCCTTGAATATTGAATATGGTTATCGGACATTGAAACCATGGATTTGAATAGACATTGGATACAATTGGCATGCCATAAAATTCATGAGATCAGTGTACGGGTGGTCTAAGGTCCTAAGGCTACGACCTATATTGATTTGGTGAGGCCGAGGGATGTGTTTTGGTATTAGCCATATTGGCGAGGCGAAGGGACTATACCATTCATTGATTTGGCGAGGAGTAGGAATTCGCGTATCCACTATCTTGATTCAATCCAAGGATTATTAATGAATTTGATATGTTAAACATTTTATATTGAAACATGGTATTGTTAATGTTAAGCATGAGAATATATACTTGCACCGCTCATTGTTATTATATTGCATATGACTACCTCACTAGGCAATGTGTGCCTAACGTGTATCATCTCATGCATTTCAAGTTGATAGATCATCATGGTTGAAGATTGGATAGTTGAGGCAAGGCAAGTCACTACAAGCCTAAAGTAATGTATTTTGACCTTACGAACTCCTAGGAAGGTGGCAAAGTTGTTGAACTAGTCATTTGTGCCCTTTTTGGTATGCTTGTATTGTGTATAAGTTATAATATTGTTAAAGGCCCGTAAAGGACTTTTGGTTTGGTTAAAACTTTGCAAAAATGGCATATTTGGTTTACATAGGTTAAAACCTAGTAAACGTATTCGAATGATGATGAAATTTGGCATGGTAGTAGTTTATAGTATTGAAATTTGTGTGTAATGTTTCATTGCATTTGAACATCGTTTGGTAGGTCAATTTGATTAAAAACCAACAAAAATATGTTATTATAGGTCAGGCAGAATCGATACGGGGTAATGGCATATCGATACGGTTAAGCATAATTGAACCCAAGGAACAGGGCGTATCGATACAATCTAGAGCTATATCGAAACATTTTGCTACAAGAATTCTTTGTTTCGATACGGGCCTAGCTTATATCGGAACGAGTTAAAGTCAATGAAAGTCAACTCGTACCGAAATAGGGCTTCCCTAGTTTAATACGGGTAATGGGCAAAGTCAACCAAGGTTGACCATCGTGTACCCGCATAGAAACAGCTTCATGGTGTTTCGATACAGGGTTAGTTAAGTTGGATAAAAAGGCATAAACTAAAGGTTTACATTGTTCACAGTTTGGTCATTGTATTCAGGATGGTTAAATTGGATAGGTAAATGAATTTCAAATTTCAGGAAAATTTACAGACTTGCCGATATTGAATTGAATCTCATTATGGTTTAATCAATTGAATCGAAGGACCTCTAATTTTTTTGATTTACAGTTTAGTCTCTAAAACTTGAAATAATAAGGAATTGGTCCTAAATGACTAATTATCGATTCATAATGGATAAAAGGTATTAAAATATATCTTCAGTATAGTTTTTTAGTATAACATTGCTTATATATTGTTTATAAACTAAAATATTGTTGCATCGATCACCGTACTTGTTGCGTGTAAATAAGTCTATCGCAATTGAGTGCAAGTATACACGTCGCAATTAATAAAGTGATACGAAGTATCAGATATCGTCTCCACAAGGACTGAAAATACTTCTATCCTTAAATTTCTGCACAAGAAAAGAAATAAATTTAATAGAATGATTTTGGAAGTCTTGAAGATAAACTAAAGTAAAAGAGAAAACCAGATTGAGAAAATAAGCTGGTATTGATTTGCTCACTAGTGCATGTATTGCATTGTTCAAAGGAATTCTGTTACTCATGTCGTTGCGCCTGTCGCGGCAGCAGTCTGTTATTGTCGCGACAACGGCCAACAACTATGTACTTCAAGTTTGGCAAGAACCACTGTTGTGACTTGTCGTATCCCTAGGTCCAAGTTTTGTCGATGAACACGTCTTATATGATACCTCCCGGCGTGAATCGAAGGATGAACACCAAAGTTTGTGAATTCTTCTTTAGGTGCTTAACCTTGTACCTATCCCTAGGCCAAGTTGGTTTAACCATAAACTGGAAAACTCGTATTTACTCCCTTCATATACTTAACTCTCCCGATATTAAGTAAATGAATAACCTCACAATGCTCTCCCGATACTCTTATGAGATGTTGAAACCAGAGTAAATAAACTTGAAGCTTTTATTAATTAAATAGAAAAAATCCTAAGAAACAATACAACCCTTACAATTACTTTATAAGATCAACCCTTAGCCCTAAGGGATGTTTAGAACATGATGGAGAGGGGAAACGACTAGAGTTTTGGGGGTAAGACAGCTAGGAGCTAGATATCCTTTGCCTTGTTGAATTACAAGCATATATATATAGGCCTTGGACTTAAGTTTTCTTAATGGCCAAGAGTACTAGGTTGAATTAAAGTACAACTCTATTAAAGACTAACTATCTAAGTAGACGTATTTTAATTCGCCCTATCTTCTTGCTTTGTCTTTTTCATCAAACTTTGGGCAAGGCCTTCCTTGTGCTTCTAAGCTTCGATAGTTATGCGAGTGGTCCACAAAAATTAGGCTTTAAATGCTCTATCAGTCGAACTCCACTTCGCATTTTCCATCACCAACGTCTTCAATGTCGCCTTTACTGTCACGACATATGTCACGACAGTGTTGTAATAGGCAGTCTCCTTCAATCCTTCACTCCAGCTCTGCTGTTATCTTATGTCCCTCTGCTGCCCTGGATGTTGCTACGACAGGTACCTGCAAGAATTGATCGAAATCAGCAACATTTGTGCAAAATTGTCCATATGTGATGTTTATGCGAAATATATCCTAAAATGCAACTAGACATGCTTGAGTGCATCAATAATATGGGTAAATGAAGGTTAAAATATAGAATATTTATGCACTCAACACACCCCCAAACTCAAGTTATTGCTTGTCCTCAAGCAATTGCAATCATAACTAAGAATGAAACTTTTTGGCTTTGGCATAACTCAGTGAACAACCGTTACCTACAACACCTTCACCATCAAGATCAATACCTTTTCGGATGTTTATGGACTTATCTGGAGCAATGCTATAATTCTCGTGTAAGTGTGTGTAGGTTTTGTGAACAAATATGTGCCTAGACTCTTTAGTAACTAGAATAGTTATTTTAATCACTTGAGTTTTATTTCGAACTAATTTTTGACTGGAGGTAATTTTTGGGCTCGATTAGTTTTTTTCTAACTTAGACCAAAGTTTTTCTTATTTCTACTAGAGCCAATTTTGGGCACCTCTAGCTATCTTCCTAGAGCCGGTGTTAGGCACCTCTAGGAGTACTTCTAATTGTATGGGTTCTTTTTTTACTCTAGTTGTTAAGATTCCTATTCTAAGTTTACAAATAGTAGTCTAGAAAACATATAAGTCACAAAGGTGTTTTTAGAGTTTAGAACTATAGTAAGGATCTAAATATTTCCTAAAACACCCTAAGATACTGTCACGACAGAGAATGCCGCGGCATGTAAGAGAAGTTAAAAAACTTAAGCCAATTTATTAAGACACAAAATAACATAAAATAAGTTCATTAATGATAAGAGGAATGCCTACCCACAAACTTGAGGGTTGCATTGTCCTCAATGCATGACACGCAAAACAAACAAAGAAAACAGTAGGAGTAGAAATAACTTAAGTTGAGGTGTTGTCGTCACTGTTGTTGTCTATGCAGAGCTGTCTACGGGCAATTGTTTTTGTGGCAGAGGTTGGCTTTGGAGTTGGAGAGGGTGTGGCTACCTTCTTCTTTGCCTCTCGAAGTGGTTGTACTCTAGTGGGTGAATTTTTTGGGCCTTGTCAAGGACCTCGATCTCACTGTCACTGCTGCTGCTTCGGTTGTCGTATGCTCTGTCGTGGCAGGGTCCCTCAACATCAATACCAAGATTTTTATTCTTCATCATAGGGAAGTCCTTGGCTATTTCGTGGACGACAAAAGGTTAGGAGTCGAAGTAATCCTGCCAGACTAAAGTGGAGGAGAAACATTCGAAATATTTTTGGTCAATTTCTTGCAGTGGTTCCTTTCTCTTGTCTCCTCAAGGAGATGCAGACCTACTGTCGTCGTATCCTCCCGTGGCACTTAGTAAACTAGAGGCAGCTGTCGGTGTGAGCGTCTTAGGGTTGGCGATATGTGTTGGGGCAGAAAGAAGGTTTTCTAGAAAAGGAGGGAACTACACTTTTGGATAGTTAAGCTCAACTTTAATAAATTTTACCATTGTAGTAGTGAATTCCCTCATGTACTCCATAAATCCAAGCTATCGTGCCTTCATCTTTTTCAGCAGTTGAATTATTTGGCTGGAGGAGGTGCCTTCTAGTCGATCTCATTGTCATTGTAAGGATACTGTAGAAATGAAAGAAAAGAAAAGACTGAAAAGCTAAAATATTCTGAAACAGAGTAAAGAGAAGAGAATGAGGTGAAAAATGAAATGAAGGTGGTGGTTTATATAGAACGGAGTTTCTGCCCGTTGAGGTCGTAACGGGTGGCGTGAAAAACGGAGCCAGTTGTCACGCATTTTCCTTACACGTTTGTTACGTGTTTTTGTGTCTATTGCATGGCTGTCGAGACAGCTTGGTGACAGGCTGTATTTGCGCGTTTGTCGCAACAACTGGTGACCGACTGTCACGACAGCCGCTGACCGTTGGGCTTCTTGGGGTGTTGTTAGTGGGTTGGGATGGTTCATTCCTTTTCTTTTCTCTTCTTTCTCTTATTTTCCTGAAAACTAAAATAAACTAATATTAAATTATTATTTCCTAAAGCAATAAAAATAAATGAAATAAAATATAATAAAATAAAACTATGTTAAATTAGTGATGCCTTGAGGGGCATCTCCTAAAGTAACCACTTCCTGCTCTCTTGGGCTTCAGTCCCCTGATAGTGCTTTAGCCTCTGTCCATTGACTTTGAATTGGTGCCCGTCCTTAATTGATCTTATTCTGACGGCACCATGAGGAAAACTTGGACTACGTGGAAGGGTCCAGACTACCTAGATATTAGCTTTGATAGGAAGAGCTTCAACCTGGAGTTGAAGAACAACACCTTCTACCCTAGTGTTAACTGTAATGGTAGCAGTTTTCTGTCGTGCAACTTCATTGGTTTGTCCTTAAGGATTTGGGCGTTGTCGTAGGCCATGGCTTGAATTTCATCAATTTCATTTAAGTCCAATAGCCTTTTCTGCCCTGCTTTGTCCCAATCCATGTTAACTGTCTTGATAGCCTAGCATGCTTTATGTTCTATCTCGACATGTAGGTGGCAATTTTTCCATAGATTAGGTGGCAGGGTGAAATTCCCAATGGTGTTTTGAATGCAGTTTTGTAGGCCCATAATGCATCATTTAAGTGAAGAGACAAGTCCTTCCTAGTTGGCTTAACCATCTTTTCCAGAATGTTCTTCACTTCTCTATTTGAGATCTCAGCCTGCCCATTGGTTTGAGGGTGATATGCTGTTGCGATCCTATGTTTAACTCCATACTTTTTCAATGCACTAGAAATTACCCTGTTGTCAAAATGCCTACCCTCATCACTAATGATCGCCCTTGTGATGCAAAACCTGGTGAAGATATGTTTGTGTAAAAACCTTTGAATGATTTTGGCATCATTCTTTTGTGTAGCGACGACTTCTACCCACTTGGACACATAATCCACTGCCAGTAATATATACAGGTTCCCATAAGAACCTGGGAATGGTCCAATGAAGTCGATTCCCCAAACATCAAAAATTTCAACTTCAAGAATATTTTGCAGGGGCATCTCATGTCTTCTAGAGATGTATCCAATCCTTTGGAATTTGTCACAATGCTTGTAAAAGGCTTGTGCATCTTTGAATAGTGTAGGCCAAAAGAAACCAAACTGCGGAACTTTGGCAGTAGTATTGTTTCCTCCAAAGTGTCCTCCATAAGGAGCAGCATGGCAATGGTGGAGCACTTCTTCCTGTTCTTTCTGTGGTATGCATATCCTGATAATCTGATCTGTACAATGCTTATATAGAAGAAGTTCGTCCCAATAATAATGTTTTCCATCATTTTGGAACCTCTTTTTTGCTTGGTAGTTAAGTTCAGGAGGTAATAAACCACTAACTAGATAGTTTACTATGTCAGCATACAAACAGATTTCAGAAAGATTACTTATCGCCATCGCTGTCGCGGTAATGCTGGTAGCAGTGAATAATTGCTCATCTGGGAAAGTCTCATGTATGTTAAACTTGTTTTTATCGTGATCTTTTCTCATTTCTAGTCTCGACAAGTGATCATTTGTATCGTTTTCTGTTCCCTTTCTGTCCTTGATTTCTATGTCAAATTCTTACAGCAGTAGAATCCAACGTATCAATCGTGGTCTTGCATCCTTTTTGGTGAACAAATACTTGATTATCGAGTGATTCGTATGAACCACCACTTTTTTTTCCAAGTATGTATGGTCTGAACTCGTCGAAGGCGAATATCACCGCTAGCAACTCCTTCTCTGTTGTGGTGTAGTTTATCTGGGCATCATTTAAGGTCTTGCTGGCATAATATATTACGTGGAAGAGGTTCTTCTTCCTCTGCCCTAGTGTTCCCCTACATCGTAGTCACTGGCATCACACATTATCGCGAATGGTAAACTCCAGTCCGGTGGCTGCACTATTGGGGCTATTACCAGCTTCTCTTTTAATGTTTTGAATGCTTTAGTACATTCGGTGTTGAAACCAAATGCTTTATTCTGCTCCAACAATAGACGCAAAGGTTTAGTGATTTTAGAAACATTTGCAATAAACCTTAGATAAAAACTTGCGTGTCCCAAGAAACTTCTAATGCCTTTGACTGTGGTGTGTGGCGATAGTTTTTCGATAACTTCGATTTTAGCTCTGTCCACTTCTATGCCCCGGCAGGAGAATTTGTGTCCCATAACTATGCCCTCATCTACCATAAAATGGCATTTTTCCCAGTTTAGTACAAGGTTTGCCTCTTCACATCTTTCAAGATCTTCTTCAAATTTCCTAGGCAATCGTTGAAACTGTCTCCAAAGACGGAAAAGTCACCCATGAAAATTTCCAGGAAATCTTCCACCATGTCAGAGAATATTGCCATTATACACCGCTGAAAAGTTGTTGGTGCATTACACAGTCCAAATGGCATTCTCCTAAAGGCGTATATTCCATTGGGGCATGAGAAGGTTGTCTTCTCCTGGTCCTCTAGTGCAATGGCAATTTGGTTATAACCTGAATAACCATCAAGGAAACAGTAATAAGGTTTTCCCGCTAATCTATCTAACATTTGGTCAATAAAAGGTAAGGGAAAGTGGTCCTTCTGGGTAGCTTTGTTAAGCTTTCGGTAGTCCATATAAACCCTCCAACTGGTCACTGTAATGCCCCAATTTTGGGCTTAGGAGTTTGGGTTTGGACCGGTTCGGTCGGAGTGCGGTTCGAATATTTAAAGGGTGAATTTAGGAAAGCCTAGTTCGGGTTGCATTAAAAATATGGAAAATGTCTTAAAATCCTCTTTTATTATATATAAGAGTGTGGTGAAATCAATTTTTCAAAATAAGGTTTGGAAGTGTGACATTTTGGTTAGTGACCAAAATGTAATTTTCGAAAACTGTGAGACTGTTTTAAAAAGGATTGAAACTTTGAATCTTTAAGGAGCTATTTACCCAATGGGAGTTTCTCCAGATTTTTCTTAAATATTAAAAGATTAATTAATGATTTTGAAAATAAAGGAAAGGGAGGGAAGATATTTTCCTAAGTTTCCAACTAACTTTTTCTAAATTCCATTTTCATTTTCTCTCATCTTTTCTCTCAAACCAAACACATTTCTCCAGAGCATTTCCCTCTGATTTTGACATCCAAACATGAGATTTTAATCCTCTTTTGATCTCTAATCATCTCTTCAACAAAACCTTTGCATTTACTATTTGGATTTTCAAGAATCTTGGTTTCAAAAGGGAGAAACTCAAGTTTAGAGGTATGAACGTCCTTCTCCTCTAAATTCTAAGTTCTTTACTGAAATTCCCAAGTTCTCAATCCTTAATTTGTGTTTTATAAAAGGTTTTGTTGATGTGTTCTTGATCTTGGCTTTAAAATGCAAGATTTGGTTGATTTTCGATAAAATTCGTATGATCTGTTTGGGCAGTGTTTTGAGGTGTCTTTTTGATGATAAATAAATGTTAAATTGATGAGAAATTGAGGTTTAATTAATGCAATCCCGGATAGGTTGATTTTCCTAAGTTTTGCTTGAGTTTTTGTTGGTTTTTGGAGTGATCTTGATGATCTGTTATAGCTGGAGGTATAAGGGCGTGGTTAGATCCTTTTTGGATGTTAATTGATGTTTAAGGATGTTTAGAATTGATGGATCATGGCTGGGTAGTGCCGTGGAGTTGTTTGGATGCATTTTCAGTTGTTTGGAGTGTGGATGAGAGCAGCGGGTTTAGGTGTTTTCATTGAAGATATTAATGCATGATGATGCATTAATCCTCTGCTTTGATGTGTTTAAAACAGGGGAGTCATCTTTGGATCCTTGTGGTGGTGATCCGGAAACTTGATTGGTGTTTCGGGAAGTGGCGAAACGGAATCGGTGAGTGGATTTTGGTTTTCAGCTTTGAAACCAATGTTTGAAGGTTTGGGAGCTTAGTTTAAGTCTAAGCAACTTAGCTAAGCTCAAGAGTAAGTTTTCGGTAAAACTCTCTTGATGATGAACCATGGTTGGTTGAATGCAATGTGATTTGTTTGCATGTTTTAAATCCTTTTTTGAAAGCTTATTTAGCATGTTTAGTTGCTGATTTTATAAGCCATGTGTTGAAGAATACTCAAGGTAAAAGATTCTTGTTTTTGAACATTGTTAAATGTGGTTTTGATGCATAATGATGCATGATGGTTATGGCTTTGATAATTGCTTTAAAACAGTGGATTAATGTTGTAAATGATGTATATTAGCAAGTGATGGTTAAGAACACTATGGTGGTTAAAAGTCCATAGGTGGTTCTTGTTTAAGAACAACATGGTGGTTAAAAGTCCATGGTTGATACTTGGTTAAGATCACAAAGGTGCTTAAAAGTCCTTGTGTGAATCTTGTGTATTTAAGAACAACATGGTGGTTAAAAGTCCATGGTTGGTTCTTGGTTAGAGTCACAAAGATGGTTAAAAGTCCTTGTGTGAGCCTTGTTTACTTAAGAACACCAAGGTGTTTAAAAGTCCTTGGGTGATTCTTGTTAAGGACACAAAGGTGTTTAAAAGTCCTTGTGTGGTCCTTGTGAATTGTAAGAACATCATGGTGTTTAAAAGTCCATGGATGATTCTTGTGCTAAGGACACAATGGTGTTTAAAAGTCCATGTGTGGTCCTTGTGAATTGTAAGATCACAATGGTGTTTAAAAGTCCATGTGTGGATCTTATGTTAATTGTATCACTTGTTGCCAATATGACATGTTATGAACTTGAAGCATGAATTGCTTGTTTTAAATGCTTATGTGCATGTATAAATGTGGTTTGAACTAAGGTTTACAATGGTGTTTTGTAAATGCATTATTGAGTTGTTTTTAATGAGCATTCCTCACTAAGTTATTTGCTTACGCTCTCTCTTTTCTTAAACCAATAATGCAGAGCATTGAAGTGCATTTTGGGGCAGCAAGGAAGCCAAGAATCCAAGTGAAGGTTTTAAGCTCATGTATGGTGAACATTTTCCTAAAACTATTAGCTTTTGGGTATTTGGCAATGGGGGACCTATGTTGTTGTTTTGGGAGATGTTTTGGGCTCCCTAAGTTTGTTTTATGATGTTATTGATGTTGGAACATGTAAATGGCCTATATGTGGTTGATTTGGTATATTGATGCTTGAATGGTTTTCCAAGTAGGATGCATGCCTATAGAATTGGGGATTCTCTTAATTGATGCCATGTTGGTGTTTTGTTGATGCAATTATGTTCCTTATGCATTTAATGGCTTGCTGGTATAATTTGGTTGCATTTGGAGCATGTTTGATGGGTCAATTGTGTGTTTAATCAGCAAAAATCTGCAAATCTGGCCAGGCCGTATCGGAACGGGTGCTACCGTTTCGGAACAGGGGCCTGAAATGGCCTAGGCGTTCCGAAACGGGAGGAACCGTTCCGGAATGGAAATGCTACTGCCAAGCCTTGTTTCGGAACCCGTTTCGGAACGGTCCCGCGTTTCGGAACAGGTCCTCCCTGTTTCGGAACACTCGACCGTCGGGCTCTGAATTTGTTGCTTATATGTTTTGAAATGTTTGCGTTTTAGTCCTGAACCTTGTTGTTGCAATAGAATGAGTTTGAGGTGTCCGTTTGGGCTGGATTTTGGCAGGGAAGCATGAAAGATGATTAATTTCATATTGGTAACTTTTAATTGGGTTAAGTCCTTATAATTTTCAAGATTTACAAATTGGTCCCTAAAGTCTTAATTTGTGCAATTAAGTCCCTGAATGTTTTCTGACTGCGCTGATCTTTGAGTATGCTGATTGTATGAACATATCTAGGGCTAAGATGCATTTAGACAAGATTAAAAAGAAAAAAAAAGGGTCGTTAATCAAGGTTGACTTTCGGGTTGACTTTGGTTTTCCCCGTGTAAACTTCTTAATTCGGTTCAACCGTCTGGGTCGGGTTAAGGGGGTTACATTTGGTGGTATCAGAGCCGAGTTTTCGTGTAATTGGGAATGATTATGTGTGTGATTAATGTGTGTATGCTTTGTATGCTTGTTGAGTGAAAGCATGTTGAATGAATTGTAAATATGTTACAATTGAGGTGTATGTTGTGATGAAGCATGTTGTGGGTACCCATTGCCAAATGAAAGCTAATGAAATGATGTTGATTTTAATTGGAAATGAGCTTGAGTACTTGGATTGCTTACCTTGCTGAGCCTGATTTTGTTTATTTGCATTGTGATTGCATTGTTAGAGTATGGCACCTCGTAGAGAGTTGAGGAGTAATGTGGGAGCTACGGCTCAGAATGAGAATGAGAATGAGGAGAATGTTGAAAGTGCGGTGGATTTACCTCCTCCACCTGGTGGTGGTGATGCTGGGGGTGAAGGAGCTGGAGTTGCAGCTGGTGCTGGGGTCGTTGGACCTGAAGCTGGTCAGGGGCAAGCTGTTCCTAACATGACGGTGTTGATTCAAGCTATTGCTGGAGCTTTTCAAGCAGTAGTAGCTGGAGCTCGAGGAGCTGGGAATCAGGGAGATGCTGGTGTTAGATTACCCTTGGAGCGTTTGCATAGTCTGGTAGGGACTGAGTTCAGGGGTTTGTCTGCTGAAGGTTCAGAATCTTGGTTGGAAAGTACCAAGAGAATCTTGGGTCAAATGAGTTGCACTGAGGTGCAGAAGCTGGGCTGTGTAGTATCATTGCTGCAAGATGATGCTTACACTTGGTGGACAACCACTATCTCTGGGATGGCGGAAGCTGATGTAACTTGGACGTTCTTCCAGAACGCGTTCAAGAGAAGGTATCTGGGTGTGAGGTACCTAGATGAAAAGAAAAGAGAATTCATGTCTCTTACCCAGGGGAGCATGTCTGTGGCTGAGTATGAAGTTCAGTTTGTCCGACTCAGTCAATACGCACCTGAGCTTGTTCCGGATGAGCGGGAGAGGTGTGAAAGGTTCTGTTATGGTTTGGTGACGGATGTAAAGATGTATGTGCTGGCTACCGAGTATAATGATTTCGTTGTGCTGGTTGGTCGAGCAAAGGACATTGAGATGAATTTGGGTTTATCTTCTAAGAGTGATGGTTCTGGTGCCGGTAAGCGAGTTGCTGAGTATAGTTCTAGTGGTGGACGGAACAAGAGGGGACGTGATTAGAAGTATCAGTCTTCGGCTAAGCGAGGAGGTGGTGCGCCTGCTCAGGGAGGCAAGGCAAGAGCTGAACCGAGCGCATGTTGGACATGTGGATCGCGTGGCCACATGAAACGGGATTGTCCTCGAGCTGTGAGGGAGGTGCAAGCTCCTGTTGTGGCAGCTGGTAATTCGTGCTGGAACTGTGGATCTACGGATCACTTGAGGAGAGAGTGTCCTATGTTGGCTGGTGGCCAAGTGCGTGCTCCTGTTGTTGTTGCACCGCAGAGAGGTAGTGGGCGCGGCCGTGGTAATTTCCAGCGTAGAGAGGATGGTGTGCGGAATGTGGCTCATGTTGTAGCTGTTCAGCCTGAAGGTGGTGGCCAGGCTAGAGTGTTTGCTCAGAGGGAGGGGAGGAATGACGCGGATGTGATCGCAGGTACTTTTACTCTGCAATCCTTGTCATTACTTTCCTTGATTGATTCTGGCTCTACACACTCATACATTTTGCGTGAGCATGCTGAATTGCTTGGTTTGCCTGTTGAGTCTTTGGATGTTGCTATACGTGTCACTAGTTCTTTTGGTGAAACTATTGTTACTCGGAAGCTTTATAGAAGGTGTCCTTTGGTTGTGCAAGACCATGTTTTCCATGTTGATCTTATGGAATTGCCTTTCTATGGTTTTGATGTAATCCTTGGTATGGATTGGCTTGCTGAGCATCGTGCTGTGGTGGATTGTGAAAATAAGCGAGTTTCGTTGAAGCTTGCGGATGATTATGAGGTAGTTGTGGTTGGTGAGAATGTGAAGTTTCTTGCCAATGTAGTGTCTACATTGGAAGCGAGCCGCATGCTGAGGCAAGGTTGTGAAGCTTATCTAGCTTTTGTGATGAATCCTAGCTCTAAGGAGTTGCGTGTGCAAGATATCAGGATTGTGCGAGAGTTTCCTGGTGTGTTTCCTGAGGAGTTGCCTGGATTGCCTCCTAATTCTGAGGTGGAGTTTGGGATTGAGCTGTATGAGAACACAACTCATGTGTCCATTACCCCTTATAGAATGGCGCCTAAAGAGTTGAAGGAGCTGAAGACGCAATTGCAAGAATTGCTTGATCGTGGGTTCATTCGGCCGAGTGTGTCACCTTGGGGTGCATCGGTCTTGTTTGTGAAGAAGAAGGACGACACTATGAGAATGTGCATTGATTATCGTCAGCTGAACAAGTTGACTATCAAGAATCAGTATCCTTTGCCGAGAATTGATGATCTCTTTGATCAATTTCGGGGAGCAGCTGTGTTCTCTAAGATTGACTTGAGGTCAGGATATTACCAGTTGAAGGTGAAGGATGTGGATGTGCCTAAGACAGCTTTTAGGACGAGGTATGGGCATTATGAGTTCCTTGTGATGCCGTTTGGGTTGACAAATGCTCCTGCGGCTTTCATGGACATGATGAATCGTGTATTTCATGAATACCTAGATAAGTTTGTTGTGGTGTTCATTGATGATATCCTCGTGTACTCGCGTACTGAGGAGGAGCATGAAGAGCATTTGAGAATTGTGTTGCAAGCTTTGTTGGAGAATCAGCTTTATGCTAAGCTGAGCAAGTGTGAGTTTTGGCTTAGAGAAGTGGTGTTTCTTGGTCATGTGGTTTCTGCTGAGGGGATTCGTGTTGATCCTCAAAATATTGAGGCGGTGATGAATTGGAAGGTTCCTAAGTCTGTTCATGACGTTCGTAGTTTCCTTGGTTTGGCGGGATACTATCGGAGGTTTGTGGATGGGTTTTCAAAGATTGCTGCACCTTTGACAAAGTTGTTGCAGAAGGATGTTAAGTATGAGTGGACGGAAGCGAGACAGCAGGCTTTTGAGAAGCTTAAGGAAGCTTTGACGCAAGCTCCTATCTTGGTTCAACCTGAATCAGGGAAAGAGTTTGTGGTGTATAGCGATGCGTCCTACGTTGGTTTGGGATGTGTGTTGATGCAAGAGGGTAAGGTTGTGGCTTATGCATCATGGCAGTTGAAAGTGCATGAGCGCAATTATCCTACGCATGACATTGAGTTGGCTGCGATGGTTTTTGCTTTGAAGATCTGGAGACATTATTTGTATGATGAGAAGTGTACTGTGTATACCGGTCACAAGAGTTTGAAGTATCTGATGTCTCAGAAGGAGTTGAATCTTAGGCAGCGACGTTGGGTGGAGTTGCTCAAGGATTATGATTTGACGATTGAGTATCACCCTGGAAAAGCTAATGTTGTAGCGGATGCCTTGAGTAGGAAGGTAGCTGTTGAGTTGAGGGCTATGTTTGCCAGTTTGAGTATTTCGCGTGATGGTGGTCTTGTGGCTGAGTTGCAAGTGAAACCATCTTTGGTTCAGTTGATCAAGGAAAAGCAGTTGTTGGATGATTCCTTGGTACTGCATATACAGGATATTGCGGAGGGTAGGCCTTCGGATTTCTGTTTTAATGATGATGGAGTGTTGTGCTTCGGGAGTCGGATAGTAGCACCCAATGATGTTGAGTTGAGGCGTGCTATTCTGACTGAAGGTCATAGTAGTCCTTTTGCTATGCACCCTGGTAGTACTAAGATGTATCGTGATCTTCGTGATGAGTACTATTGGGTGGGTTTAAAGAAAGATGTTGCGGAGTTTGTGAGCAAGTGCATGGTGTGTCAGCGAGTGAAGGCTGAGCATCAGTTTCCTTCAGGGTTGTTGCAACCGTTGAGAATCCCTGAATGGAAGTGGGAAAGGATTACCATGGATTTTGTATCTGGTTTACCCTTGTCACCATCGAAGAAGAATTCGGTGTGGGTGATTGTGGATCGCCTGACGAAGTGTGCGCATTTCTTGCCTGTGCATACTATGTATACCTTGGATAAGCTTGCAGAGCTGTACATTGTTGAGATTGTGCGGCTGCATGGTGTGCCTAAGTCGATTGTGTCGGATAGGGATCCGAGGTTTACATCGCGTTTCTGGCAGTGTTTGCATCAATCTTTGGGTACACGGTTGAATTTCAGTACATCTTATCATCCTCAATCAGATGGTCAGTCTGAGCGTGTTATCCAGGTTTTGGAGGATATGTTGAGGTGCTGCGTAATTGAGTTTCAGGGCTCTTGGGAGAAGCATTTGCCTTTGGTGGAGTTTGCCTATAATAACAGTTATCAAGCAAGTATTCAAATGGCACCTTATGAGGCTTTGTACGGGAGGAAGTGTAGGACTCCTCTGTGATGGGCTGAAACGGGTCAGAAGTTGGTTTCGATGCCAGCTTTGTTGAAAGGAACCACCGAGAAGGTGAAGCTCATTTGTGAGCGTTTGAAGGCAGCTTCTGATCGGCACAAGTCTTACGCGGATTTGAAGCGTAAGGAGATTGAGTATGCGGTGGGTGACCGTGTGTTTTTGAAGGTTTCGCCTTGGAAAAAGGTGATGAGGTTTGGCCGAAAGGGTAAGTTGAGCCCTAGGTACATTGGACCATACGAGGTGGTTGAGCGTGTGGGTCCTGTTGCGTACAAGTTGAGGCTACCGCAAGAGTTGGAGAAGATTCATGATGTGTTTCATGTTTCTATGCTTCGGAGGTATAGATCGGATCCTTCACATGTGATGCCTGTGGAAGAAGTGGAATTGAATCCGGATTTGACCTACGATGAGGAACCTGTGAAGGTTCTGGATTCGGATAGTAAAGTTCTTGGAGGCAAGACCATTGAGTTGGTAAAGGTGTTGTGGAAGCATCGTGGTGTTGAAGAAGCCACGTGGGAACGAAAGGATGACATGCTGAAGCAGTTTCCGTACCTCTTTCCTTCAGGTAAATTTCGAGGACGAAATTTCGTAAGGGGGGGAGAGTTGTAACGCCCCAATTTTGGGCTTAGGAGTTTGGGTTTGGACCGGTTCGGTCGGAGTGCGGTTCGAATATTTAAAGGGTGAATTTAGGAAAGCCTAGTTCGGGTTGCATTAAAAATATGGAAAATGTCTTAAAATCCTCTTTTATTATATATAAGAGTGTGGTGAAATCAATTTTACAAAATAAGGTTTGGAAGTGTGACATTTTGGTTAGTGACCAAAATGTAATTTTCGAAAATTGTGAGACTGTTTTAAAAAGGATTGAAACTTTGAATCTTTAAGGAGCTATTTACCCAATGGGAGTTTCTCCTGATTTTTCTTAAATATTAAAAGATTAATTAATGATTTTGAAAATAAAGGAAAGGGAGGGAAGATATTTTCCTAAGTTTCCAACTAACTTTTTCTAAATTCCATTTTCATTTTCTCTCATCTTTTCTCTCAAACCAAACACATTTCTCCAGAGCATTTCCCTCTGATTTTGACATCCAAACATGAGATTTTAATCCTCTTTTGATCTCTAATCATCTCTTCAACAAAACCTTTGCATTTGCTATTTGGATTTTCAAGAATCTTGGTTTCAAAAGGGAGAAACTCAAGTTTAGAGGTATGAACGTCCTTCTCTTCTAAATTCTCAGTTCTTTACTGAAATTCCCAAGTCCTCAATCCTTAATTTGTGTTTTATAAAAGGTTTTGTTGATGTGTTCTTGATCTTGGCTTTAAAATGCAAGATTTGGTTGATTTTCGATAAAATTCGTATGATCTGTTTGGGCAGTGTTTTGAGGTGTCTTTTTGATGTTAAATGAATGTTAAATTGATGAGAAATTGAGGTTTAATTAATGCAATCCTGGATAGGTTGATTTTCCTAAGTTTTTCTTGAGTTTTTGTTGGTTTTTGGAGTGATCTTGATGATCTGTTATAGCTGGAGGTATAAGGGTGTGGTTAGATCCTTTTTGGATGTTAATTGATGTTTAAGGATGTTTAGAATTGATGGATCATGGTTGGGTAGTGCTGTGGAGTTGTTTGGATGCATTTTCGATTGTGTTTGGTAGCCGAAAATGGAGTGTAGATGAGAGCAGCGGGTTTAGGTGCTTTCATTGAAGATATTAATGCATGATGATGCATTAATCCTCTGCTTTGATGTGTTTAAAACATGGGAGTCATCTTTGGATCCTTGTGGTGGTGATCCGGAAGCTTGATTGGTGTTTCGGCAAGTGGGAAACGGAATCGGTGAGTGGATTTTGGTTTTCAGCTTTGAAACCAATGTTTGAAGGTTTGGGAGGTTAGTTTAAGTCTAAGCGACTTAGCTAAGCTCAAGAGTAAGTTTTCGGTAAAACTCTCTTGATGATGAACCATGGTTGGTTGAATGCAATGTGATTTGTTTGCATGTTTTAAATCCTGTTTTGAAAGCATATTTAGCATGTTTAGTTGCTGATTTTATAAGCCATGTGTTGAAGAAAACTCAAGGTAAGAGATTCTTGTTTTTGAACATTGTTAAATGTGGTTTTGATGCATGATGGTTATGGCTTTGATAAATGCTTTAAAACAGTGGATTAATGTTGTAAATGATGTATATTGGCAAGTGATGGTTAAGAACACTATGGTGGTTAAAAGTCCATAGGTGGTTCTTGTTTAAGAACAACATGGTGGTTAAAAGTCCATGGTTGATTCTTGGTTAAGATCACAAAGGTGCTTAAAAGTCCTTGTGTGAATCTTGTGTATTTAAGAACAACATGGTGGTTAAAAGTCCATGGTTGGTTCTTGGTTAAGGTCACAAAGGTGGTTAAAAGTCCTTGTGTGAGCCTTGTTTACTTAAGAACACCAAGGTGTTTAAAAGTCCTTGGGTGATTCTTGTTAAGGACACAAAGGTGTTTAAAAGTCCTTGTGTGGTCCTTGTGAATTGTAAGAACATCATGGTGTTTAAAAGTCCATGGATGATTCTTGTGCTAAGGACACAATGGTGTTTAAAAGTCCATGTGTGGTCCTTGTGAATTGTAAGATCACAATGGTGTTTAAAAGTCCATGTGTGGATCTTATGTTAATTGTATCACTTGTTGCCAATATGACATGTTATGAACTTGAAGCATGAATTGCTTGTTTTAAATGCTTATGTGCATGTATAAATGTGGTTTGAACTAAGGTTTACAATGGTGTTTTGTAAATGCATTATTGAGTTGTTTTTAATGAGCATTCCTCACTAAGCTATTTGCTTACACTCTCTCTTTTCTTAAACCAATAATGCAGAGCATTGAAGTGCATTTTGGGGCAGCAAGGAAGCCAAGAATCCAAGTGAAGGTTTTAAGCTACCCTAGCAGGGGTTTAAGATCTAAAGCATGTGGCTGATCTATGGAAGGCTTTTGAATCATGTGTTCGTTAAAGGTATAGTTCAAAGGTTCAAATAACTTACCTGGACGCGTGCCTATCCAATTTACCTCCTCAGGATCTTCAGTATCAGATGTGTCATTATCTGAGAAGTTGCTGTCACCAGTGCTATCGCGACAGTCTTCTAGGTGGCTGTGGCGATAGTGACCAAATTGTTTGTCGTGACAGTTTGAGCTGATGTAGGGTTGGTCTAAGATTACCTCTGATATTAACTTACACTCTTCTTGTACATCAGCTTGTATCATGGCTTGGAGAATATTTAACTAAATCAGCTGGTCATTGACTCTCATAGTCAGTTCTCTCTTCTCTACATCGATCACTGTTCTGCTTGTCGCTAGGAAGGGTCGCCCTAGGATGATCGGTGCATTTTCGTCTGCTTCACATTCTAAAACAAGAAAGTCAACAGGAAATATAAATTTATCCACTCTTACCAGAATATCTTCAATTTTTCATTCCGGCTGCACGTAAGAGCGATATGCCAATTGCAGCATCACTGTTGTGGGTTTTGTTTGTCCAATACCTAATTTCTGTAATATAGATTTGTGCATTAGATTAATACTAGCCCCAAGATCAAAAAGTGTCTTACCCACAAACTGGTCACCGATTATGCATGGTATAATAAAGCTCCTAGGATCCTTCTTCTTTGGGGTGTACGGTTGTGTAAGATTGCTATGCAACCTTCTGTTATCATTACAGTTTCAAACTCCCCAAATTTGGATCTCCTGGACATTGCATCTTTAAGGAAATTTGCATAACCAAGCATATGCTTAATGGCCTTCAACAATAGAATATTGATATGTACTTGCTTAAAAACATCGTAGATCTTCTTAAGCTGGTACTCATGTTTCTGTTTTTTCAACTGCTTTGGAGAAGGGGTGGAGGACGACAATCTTCGAGGCGTCCTACAAATCGGAATCGGATCTGAGGAGGTTCGCAGTCTTCAACTTCTTCTATCGTCTCCTCCAATTCTTCTGTTGTCTTGGTAGAGGTGGCGGCAGCATGTTGCTCTGAGTCTGTCGGGGCAGTGTCATCTGCATGTGTCTGTAGGGTCGATTCCTTACTAGTTGTTTCCTTTATTTTAAGCCCTTGTTGTTGTTTCCCACTTCTCGTTGTTATGGCTTTACACTGCTCGTGTGTGGGCTTTCTAGTGACCTCAGTATGACTAGGGAATCCTTCATTCTACCTTATGTTGATGACGAACTGAGCTACCTGACCCATCTGTGTTTCTAGAGACTTCAAAGTGGCCTCATGGTTTGTCATTCCCATCTCTGTCTTATCCTCGAATGTTTCAGTCTTCTTTAAAATTGATCCATGTTGGCCATGTATGCTCCAATTTGAGACATGAAAGCTGCTAGGGTCTGTTCCAATGTACTAGTGGATGTTGCCGATTGTTGTTGTGCCTGCTGATGTGGATGCTGTTGTGACAGTATTCTGGGGGCTCCTTGGTTCTAAGTGTTTTGGATAGGAGGATTCAAAGAATTATTTGGGTTACTCCATGTGAATTTTGGGTTCTTCCTCAAATTCGGGTTGTAATTCTTGGAGTCGTAGCCTCTATTCTTGTTTTAATTTCCAACATATATTCCCGCTTCCAGTTGTATGGGACACTCCTCTGTACTGTGGTTTACGCTACAATTTTCACACATCTCCTTCGCAGAAATTACAACCTTAGATTCTTTTCGTTGCAGGTTTTCAACTACCTTGGTGAAGTATGCTAATTGAGTTTTTACTGAGTTGTTAGATTTTTATTCCTTGCCAGATACTCCTCGTCTTCCTCCTCTTCGAGCTGTGGGAAACTGCACATCGTTCTTTGCTAACTTTTTCAACACCAACATTGCATCTTTTGGTTCCTTGTCTAGTAACAAACTGTTAGCTGCTGAATCCATCCTCATTCGAGTATGTGCATTGGCAGCATTATAGAATTTAACGACCTGATTCCATAGAGGGAATCCATGCATCGGGCAGTTTCGTAAGAGAGTTGTAAAACGGTCCCACGCTTTATGCATTGGTTCGTTATCTTCCTGTTGCAAAGTAGAAATCTCGTTACGCAGTCTTTCAGTTAAAAGAGAATGATTAAAATGAGAGAGAAATTCATGATATAGATCCGCCCAAGTTCTTAATTAACCCGACATTAACTTGTTCCACTAGGTTTTCGCTGTATCCCTTAATGAATAAGGAAATAGTCGGAGTCTCAGTACTTCAGGGCTTATTCTTGGTGGTCTGAATGATCCACACATCTCTTAGAAGGTTTTCAGATGTTCACGTCCATCCTCTGTAGCAGAACCACCGAATTGTCAGGCTGAATTTATCATGCTGAACATCACGAGTTTAAGTTCAAAGTGTTCAGCTTCCACATATGGTAGTGTATTCTGCAGTTTAACTTGATCATTGTCCATGTATTCTCAGCAAGTCTTCCGTGCTACCGGGGCAGTAGGAGGTTACCGATTATCATGAACATAGACAAGAGGATCAACATGTAACGCCCCGGTTTTGGGCTTAGGAGTTTTGGGCGTTGACCGGTTTGGTCAAAGTGTTGTTCGAATCTAAAGAGGTGAAATTAGGAAAGCCTAGTTCGGGTTGCATTAAAAATATGGAAAAATGTTCTAAAATCATCTTTTAATATAATTAAGTGAACTGTGAAATCAATTTTGGAAAATGAGTTTCGGAAGGGTGACATTTTGGCTAGTGACCAAAATGTAATTTTCGAAAGTTTGGTGACTGTTTTATAAAGGGTTGAAACTTTGAATCTTTATGGAGCTATTATTCCAAAAGTAGTTTCTCCAGATTTTTCTAAGATATTTTAAGCTATATTCTGATTTTAAATGATATTAAAAGTGGAGGGAAAGCCATTTGGCTATTTTGGATTACTAACTTTTCTCAATTTTCTTTCTCTTATTTTCTCTCAACCCAAACACTTTCTCTCCAGAGAATTTGATCTGATTTTCTAACCTAAATCCCTCCTTTCAACTCTCTTTTGATTCCTAATCAACATATCTACAAAACCTCACCATTTGCTACTTGATTCAACAAGGTTTTTTATTCCAAAAAGAGGAGAAACTCAAGTTTGGAGGTAAGAACGTCCTTCTCCTCTAAACTATCAGTTCTTTACTGAAATTCCCAAGTTTTTCAATCATTAATTGAACTTTTATTAAAGGTTTTTAAGTGGTGAAATGGATCTTGGCTTATAATGCAAGATTTGGTGATTTTTGATGATTTTCGTTAGATCTGATTAATCTGTGATTTGAGATGTGTTTTTGATGTTAAATGAACTCTAAATTGATATGGAATTGAGTTTTGATTAATGCAATCCCGGATAGGTTGAGTTTCCTAAGTTTAGCTTGTGATTCAAGGTTGTTTTTGAGGTGATCTTGTGGATCTGATGTTGCTGGAGGTATAAGGATGTTAATAGGTTGTTTTTAGATGTTATATGATGTTAAAGGATGTGTGGTTTTGCTGGTTTATGGTTGGGCTTTGTTTAGAAGTGGTTTGGATGCATTTTCGGTTGTGTTTGGTGGCCGAAAATGGAGATTGGATGAGAGCAGCGAGTTTAGGTGCTTTCATTGAAGCAATTAATGCATGATGATGCATTTATCCTCTGCTTTGATGTGTTGAAACAGGGGAGGCATCTTTGGATCCAAGAGTTGTTGATCCGGAAGCTTGATTTGGTGCTTTGGCTTGAAGCAAAGTGGAATCGGTGAGTGCGTGTGTGAAATTGGGTTTTCAGCTTTGAAACCAATGTTTTGGGAGCTTAGTTTAAGTCTAAACAACTTTGCTAAGCTCAAGTGTAAGTTTTCGGAATTTCTCTCTAGTGGTTGCCATGATTTTGTTGTGATGCAAAGTGGTTTATTGCATGTTTTAATTACTGTTTTGAAAGCATGATTTAGCATGGTATTTGCTGATGTTGTAAGCCATATGTTGAAGGAAACTCTAGGTAAGAGTTCCTTGATTTTGTACATTGAATAAATGTGGTTTGATGCTTTTAAATGCATGATGAACATGGCTTGGTTTAATGCTTAAAAACAGTGGATTAAATGATGAAAATGATGTATATTGGCAAGTGATGTTTTAAAAAGGTTAAGGTCACTAAGGTGGTTAAAAGTCCTTGAGTGAGCCTTGTTACTTAAGAACATCAAGGTGGTTAAAAGTCCTTGGATGGTTCTTGTTGCGGACACTAAGGTGGTTAAAAGTCCTTAGGTGATCCTTTCCATGGTGTTTAAAAGTCCATGGGGCCATGGTGTTTAAAAGTCCATGGGGCCAAGGTGTTTAAAAGTCCTTGGGGCCAAGGTGTTTAAAAGTCCTTGGGGTGATTCAAGCTTTGGACACAAAGGTGGTTAAAAGTCCTTGTGTGGTCCTCTTTCATGGTGTTTAAAAGTCCATGGCCAAGGTGTTTAAAAGTCCTTGGGGCCAAGGTGTTTAAAAGTCCTTGGGAAGTTGATGAGCTTGTTTTAATGAAATGGAATCTATCACTTGAGCCAATATGACATGTTATGTTATGAAGCATGAGATGCTTGTTTTAAGTATGCTTTTGAGCATGTGCAAAGGTTGATTTAAAGCATGATTTGTAAATGTTTTTAAATGCATTATTGAATGGTTTTTAAGAGCATTCCTCACTAAGCTTTTTGCTTACGCTCTCTTGCGTTTTCTTAATTCAATAATGCAGAACATTAGAGAACCTTGAGGGCAGCAAGGAGGGCAAGCATTCAAGTGAAAGTAAAGCTTAATGTATGGAAGGTTTTGTTAGTACATTTTAGCTTTTGGTAATTTGGCAATGGGGGACCAATGTGTATGTTTTGGGAGGTGTTTGGAACTCCCTAAGTATGTTGAATGATTATAAGAATGCTGGTCTTTGTATTGGATCATTACATGCTTGTTTTGGAAGTTTGTGCTTGAATAGCTAGCTTGTGTAGGAAGCATGCCTATAGATTTGGGGCTTTTTGCATATGATGTTGTTTTAATGAATTGATGATGCTAGTAAGTCTTATATATGCTGAATTGCATGCTGGTAAAGTTTGGTAGCATTTGGAGCATGTTCGAATGATCAATTGCATGTTTAAGTGTGCATTTTGCTGCAATCTGTGCAGGGCGTTTCGGAACAGTGTGCACCGTTTCGGAACGGGTGCCTTGAATGAACCCAGGCGTCCGAAACGGTAGGCACCGTTTCGAAACGGTTTGGCCACTGCCAGCCCGTGTTCCGGTACGCGTTGCGGAACGGCCCGTGTTCCGAAACGGGGTCTGCCTGTTCCGGAACGGTCGACCGTTGGGGGTTGACATTGGCAGTTAAATGTTTTGAAATGTTTATGTTTTGGTCCTGAAACTTGTTTGTGCAATTGTATGAGTTCGGGAAGTCCTTTTGAGCTGAAATTTCACAGAGAAGCATGAAACCTGACTAATTTCAAGTTGGTAAGATTAATTTGGGTTAAGTCCTTCTAATTATCAGAAATTACAATTTGGTCCCTAAAGTTGTAATTTGTTCAATTGGGTCCCTGTTTGATCTCTGATGTTTGTGATCTTTATGTATGATGTTTGTGTGATCACAATTAGGACTAATGTGCATCTAGACAAGATTAAAAAGAAAAAAAGGGTCGTTAATCAAGGTTGACTTTCGGGTTGACTTTGGTTTTCCCCGTGTGACTTTCTTAATTCGGGTCGACCGTCTAGGCCGGGTTAAGGGGGTTCCACAACATCAAGCCTAGGGTTGTTGTTGTTGTTGTTGTTATCTGCCCTATTGCCTTGTCGTTCTTTGTCCATTCCTTCATGTCTTTCCTCAAGATAGCAGTTTCTTTCTATCATGAGTCGGGCTTGGTTCTTGAGATGGTGCGTCTGATCTATTTCCATATCTAGTTCGTACTCAAGATCATTACCACGTCTCGATCTGCACATAAGCAAGAGAAACAACCTTGTGAAAAGCATAGGGAAATATAACAACTAGAAAAAGAAAAGAAATAAAAATAGAAAGTGTAGTAATTTAAGGTAAACGTATGATGCCAGTCCCCGACAACGGCGCCAAAAACTTGTTGCGTGTAAATAAGTCTATCGCAATTGAGTGCAAGTATACATGTCACAAGTAATAAAGTGATACGAAGAATCGGATATCGTCTCCACAGGGACTGGAAATACTTTTATCCTTCAATTTCTGCACAAGAAAAGAAATAAATTTAATAGAATGATTTTGGAAGTCTTGAAGTAAAACTAAAGTAAAAGAGAAAATCAGATTGAGAAAATTGGCTGGTATTGATTTGCTCAGTAGTGCAGGTATTGCACCGTTCAAACGAATTCTGTTATTCCTAGCGTTGTGCCTGTTGTGACAGCACCTGTCGCGGCAGCAGTCTGTTATTGTCGCGACAGCAACCAACAACTCAATACTTCAAGTTCAGCAAGAACACCTGTTGTGACTTATCCTATCCCTAGGTCCAAGTTTTGTCGATGAACACGACTTAGATGATACATCCCGGTGTGAATCGATGGATGAACACCGAAGTTTGTGAATTTTACTTTATTCGCTTAACCTTGTACCTATCCCTAGGCCAAGATGGTTTAACCATAAAATGGAAAACTCGTATTTACTCCCTTCATATTCTTAACTCTCCCGATATTAAGTTAATAAATAACCTCACAATGCTTTCCCGATACTCTTATGAGATGTTGAAACCAGAGTAAATAAACTTGAAACTTTTATTAATTGAACAGAAAAATCTTAAGAAATAGTATAGCCCTTACAACTACCTTATAAGATCAACCCTTATCCCTAGGGGAAGTTTAGAACATGACTGAGAGGGTAAACGACTAGGGTTTTTGGGGGAAGACGACTAGGAGCTAGATATCCTTTGCCTTGTCGAAGTACAACACTATTAAAGACTAAATCTCTGAGTAGACGTATTTTAATTCGCCATATCTTATTGCTTTGACTTTTTTGTTCAAACTTTGGGCAAGGCCTTCCTTGTACTCCTGGGCTCCGACAGTTATGCGAGTTGTCCACAAAAATCGGGCTTTAAATGCTCTATCAATCGAACTCCACTTCGCATTTTCCATCACCATCGTCTTCACTGTCGCCGCTTCTGTCACGAAAGATGTCATGACAGTGTTGTAATAGGCAATTTCCTTCAATCCTTCACTCAACCTATGTTTTTATCTTCTGTCCCTCTGCTGCCCTGCATGCTGCCACGAGAGGTACCTGCAAGAATTGATCGAAATCAGCAGCACATGTGCAAAATTGTCCATATGTGATGTTTATAAAAAATCTATCCTAAAATGCAATTAAACATGCTTGAGTGCATCAATAATATGGGTAAATAAGGGTTAAAATATAGAACATTTATGCACTCAACAATATTGTTTACCGATAACACACTCTGACACGATTTTTGACTAGGTCGATAAATTGGTGTTATACAAACAAGACCGGTGCACCACAAGGTGAAACACTAGGCCTAATGAAACCTCGATCAAGCAACTCCTAAAGTTGCGTCTTCAATCCTTCAACTCTTTAAAGGACATTCTATAGGGAGCAATTGACACTGGAGCCGTGTTCGGTTAGGTGGCAAACCGGGAAACTCTTCCAAAAATACACCCAGAAATGCACATACCGTATGTATGTCATGTACTCACACCTCTTTTGTACTCGGATTCATGACAAAAGCTAGAAAATCTTCACATCCCAAATGCATCAAGTGACTCGCTTAAAGAGCTGAAACCACATTAGACAAAACTTCACATTCTCGTCTACGATTACCACCTCATAGTCATCGAAAAGTTTCAATGAAAGTCGATGAGTCTCAAAATCAACCACATTTCTATGCTCAATCAACCAATCCATTCCAAGAATTACATCAAAACCATAAAAGGTAACTCCATAAAATCATCTCACCAAAAGAATTGGTTACACGCATTCCAACATCTAACAACTCAACAGGTAAATCAAGAGCTCGTGCATGCTCACACAAAATATATGAATGAGAAGAACACGAATCATTCAAAGAAAGTAATGATAAGGATTTCAAAGTAAAGGTACCTGTGATCACTTTCGTGTCATACCTTCCCTCAAGGTGTGCATACAACCTAGCATGTCCACCTTCTTGAGGCTGAACAATAACAACATGAGCAACATTACTCTGTCCATCATCTCTACGCTGAAAGTTACCACAGCCGCACCCCCATCCTCTCTATGGTTCAGCAGCTCGCACCAGAGCTTTTCCATCTCTAACGGGTTGTGGACAATCACGCTTCATATGTCCTCGTGATCCACATTTCCAACACGTACCTGTAATCACCTATTTTTTCCGGGGAGTTAAACCCGTCTCCTTTTCCTTTTATTAAAAGGCTTTAATTATATGGTGATTAATAATAAGAACTAAAAAAAGAAAAAAGAAACAGGGAATAAAAAACAGTATATATATATATATTATTTATTAGATTTATTGATTACTATTATGAATCTTCTATTACTCATATTATTATTACTATGTCAGCTTATTGTTTACCCATATCTACTATTATTATCTTACCTAATTATCATATATTTAATACTATTTATCCCTATCATCGCTTACCATTATTGTAACCATCTTATTATTCTTTTGTTTAGTATTATTATTATCCTATCATATATTATGTTATTATTTTTACTATGTTATTATATTACGTTGTTATTATTAGTATTATTATTATTACCGTCTTATTATTATTTTGTTTAGTATGATCTATTATATTATAATTATATTATTATTATTATTATTATTATTATTATTGAATCTGAAAATAAAATAAAGACTAATGTAAATAAATAAGCCCAATATATATAAACAAAAGCCCATAGTTTATTTATCGCAGTCCATTACAGTTTAAAATTCAAAGCCCAAACATTATACATGGCCCGTTCGGCCAAAAAATAAACCATAATCTATCAAAATGAAACTCTAGCTGATATCTCCTATTGTTATGCAACCGTCTGCCTTAGCCCTAGCACCTCACACCTCTCCACCGTTGGATCGAGAGCATGATCGACGGCTCAGATCAACTCCTCTAGGCACGTGTGATCCACGTGCGATGCTCTAGTCTCTAGACGCGCGCGTCACTTCTACCGCACGCCCCATCAGTTTCCCCGCAGCCGTCCATATCCATCCCCGACGGTCAGGATCGTCCAGCCAATAGCCGAGCCCTCTGGTCCCCTCGTACGAGCCTCATATGTAGCCAAAATAACCAAAAAGACGTCAAACCAAAAATGAAAAATACCAAAAATCTCAGAGGCAACAACAAACGAAATCAGACATGAATACAAACAAAAATTACACCAGCAGCCAACAACATTTTCCAGGGAATTATATGTATTTAGAAAAAATGAAAATGATATAATTTCTGGCGCTATAAAAGCCCGAAACGATTCACTGTAAGAGGAGGGTTTCTCGAGGTTTTTGGAGAGCAATTTGGAAACCGAAATTTTCCATCAATCCAAGCAAAGAAAAAGTTTAGAGGTATCATCCTTTTTTTCCATAGTGTAGAATCAGAAAAAAAAATACGAAAGGGTCTGTTTTTTACCTTTGCAACGATTCATCGTCTCCGTGCTTCACAGCCTTCCCTGACCGGTGATAAGCCTCATGGTCTCCTCCGAGCCCATGCATGGTGAATAGGAGATGAGGAGGGCTTTGAGGTGTTTTTTTAAACCATTTCGGGGTCTCAGTTTTCTCTAGAAAAAAAACAAAGCTTTTAGGTTTCGATTCCGAAAGGAAAAAAGGATTTACGTTTGTTTGGGGTTTCGAAAAAGTCAAAAAATGGTTTTAGTCTTCCGGCATCGGCAACGGCACCCGAAACCCTGTCGGCGCCGGAGAAAACAAGGGAAAGAGGCTAGGGTTTCGGACGAGGACGGAAGGAGAACGTTTTAAGCTCTGGTTGAAAAATGATAAAAAAGGCCAAATAGGTTTTTAAGTTTGTATTTATAACGTTTTTTGTTTAAAATACAGTTTAATCGTGTTTTGAGCCATCTCGTTTCACTTTAATTGCTTGGGGAGGGCTTCTGCGTTTAAAACCTCTTCCCAGGTCCCTCTGTGTTTACGAGATTTTTCAATTTCACCCTTGTTTTCATTCAAATTGATTTTCGGGTGGGTTAATTCACGATTTGGTCCCTATGGTTTTTCGAGTGTTTTCAACCGAGTCTCGTTTTTCTTTTCCAATAAGTTTTCTTTTATGGTATTATTCCCGTTCGTGTCCCTGCCAATTTATCTTTATTTCCTTTACATTTTGCATATTTTTCATATTATATCTTGTTATTCATTTATTGGTCTTTTTTATATCGAATATATATGTTGATTTGCATTATTGTTATGTGTGTTTATGATGAATGTAATTTTTGTTTTCTTTTTATGTGTGCCCCCGTATTATTTATTATGCGATTATATGTTTTAAAATCTTGTTTAAGCAAGTTTACGATGCTTAGTATAGTTTTGCTAGGTATGTTTTTAAATATGTGTATATTTATATGTTTTCATAATGATTCGAATATGTTTGTGTGGCATGCATTTTTGATGTCATTTCGTGTGATTTTTAGTACCCTAATTCGCGTATTCAAATCGATTAGCCTAGCTTATTGGATACACCTCGAATATTCGGATTAATTCGAATCGTCTAAAGGTAAATTCATAATTAAAACGGAAAAGACCATGACATCATTCTTTAATTGCTTGCATCATTCATAAAGGTGACGTACGTGATCCGAACCCTAAACTAACACGGCATTCAGTCTTATATGATGTCGGTTTAGTCTTTGGTCCGGTGTACCGTCATCCTTTCTAATTAATTTGAAATCACCAATTTGATAAATCTCGTACGATTAAAGTCCAATTTTCAATTATGAACCCCTAATTAAAGTCATTTTCAAATTCAGATAATTTCCATCAATTTAAAAGCAACAATTGTTTTGGTACCGATTTTCGGGCGTGATGGGGGTGCTAACCCTTCCCCACACATAACCAACTCCTGAACCCTTTCAAATGAATCTCTGGTTTAGTTTTTACGGTGTCTGGCCTACCTTAGTGGTCGGTGGCGACTCCAACCGAGAAAAAGATTTTTAAAAGGTTTTTCCTAAAACCCGAATTTCTTGAAAATTCCCCCTTTTACTTAAACGTTTTCAAAAAAGAGGGGACCTTTTTAGTGGTGAAGAAAAAACGTTATCACAATCTAGAGACTCCGCTGGGGACAATTTTGTTTTTCAAAACAAAAGAGCGTTAAGCCAAAAATAACATTTGTTTCTTTTAAATTGATAGGAATTTTTGAAATTTAAGTTGACTTTAGCGAGGTGGTTCTCCCTTGAAAATGGGACTTTAATTACACGAGCTTCGATAATTGGTGGTTCATGAATTAATTTTTCATTTAATTTCAAAGGAAACACCGACATGTGTTGCATCACACATTAAGCTCTATACCCGAGCTTCGTCCCTTAAGTGGGAGTGAAACGCCCATACCCACGTGAGTCTCCCTCCACGGGTCGGTAATTCACGTCCGGAATCCACGCCTTTGACATGTGAGCGGCCCTCCACGTCACTAGGTTGTGCTTTCCCTTGAACCGAAACCAATTCACAAGTTTGTAATGAGCCAGAATTGGGGTTCTTGTTACCTTAGTAGGTGATAAGATAGGTCCGGGTACCATTGTTAGAACCGAACCACATGTGTGAGAATTTAAGAAGCCTACCCCGATTAGAGCCATGCGGATAACCGTAGAATTAGAATTCAAGCTATTTGGTCTTGCATCGTTAGTTTGCTTTGATGTGTTTCCTTTCGCTTATTGTATTCAAGTATTCATTATTGTTGATACTAACCCATTTGCCTTCTTGTCTTGTTTTGCTTATTTATACACATTCATCGCATTTTCATACGAAGTGTTGATTCGAGAACAATCTAATGTTGAAAACTTTCACAACAGGAGAAAGAGTTCGTAGCAACGAAATTTCTGGAACCCTAGTTTAAAGGGAAGGGGCGAGCAAAATTTATTGAAAATCGTGCCCTATGTGTTTATTTTCTTGCCTCGTTGTAACAAGGCTTGATCTCTGTTATGGAAAGTTGTTTAATGAGGATGTTTGTTGAATCAACATTTCCTTGCATTCGATTTTGTGTTTTTTTAATTTATTACCTTCAATCATATGTTTCAGTTATGCATACATTTCATGCATTACATCATTAAGTCATGAGATTAATTGCTCGGGGTCATGGCAGTATTTGTGACTACCAATGATTCTGCACCCACACTTTACTCGCCAACAAATAAGGCAAATGGAGGAGAATTTTGCTAAGTTAGAAGCCGACTTGAGAAGGGTTCAAATGGGGCATATTATGGCCATGAGTCCTTTTGTGAGTACCATCAGACTGCGGGGCACGAGATTTAGAGTTTTCCGGAATTCAAGAAGTTGGTTTAAGAACTGATGGACAATAAAGAGATTCAGTTCCTCGAAGAAATTTAAGGGGTGGGATGGACGGCCAACTTAGCAAAAGTCAAAAGTTTTATGCATCCAAATTTGTTTGCTTTCATTTCATTGCATTACACTTTTTCCTTGAAGTGATGTGTGGAATCCACTTTGCTACCCTTTACCCAAAAGTAGCAAAGACCTTTTTGTAACGGCCTAAGATTGTTTTTTTAAATATTCAATGAAAGGATGCATTGTGTTTCAGTTGCATTTTCATTTTGTGTATATATTTTTGTCTATTGATTCCCCGTATATCAATTGCAAAAGGGACATTGACCTTGACCCCAAAGATTGTCTTCGAGCCGCCTTTGTCTAGTGGAAATCGAAAGCTTTGAAGATGATGAATATGTGGCTTACACTCCAAGTTAATTTGGTCTAATTAAGTACACATAGAATTAGGGCCTTCAGGCGAATAACCGGAAATCTTCCGTGCTAAAAGAAGAAGAAAAGAAAAGAGAAAGAAAAAAGAGAAAAAGAAAGAAAGAAAGAAAGAAAAAGTGAGAAAAAAAGAAAAAGAAAAAAAAGACAAAAGAGAGAGAATTATAAAGCGTAACAAAAGCACTCCAATGTTCGAAGCCTGGTACTAGGCATTTTCGGATATGAGTGTTGAATTATTGGGGCACTCTGCTGTAACAAAAGACCAATAAGGTTGCTATGCACCATTAACTTTTGCTACATGAGTGATGGTAATATTTTCAAATCATGACAATGCCGAGTAGCTCGGGGTTTTATTGTTCGCTCCATCATTTATTTCGAGCCAAAGGAATGTGATGAGTTGACTTCCCCAAATCATAAAGAATTGAGACAAAAGTAATAATGATAAAGGCAAGGCCTATTGAAGATGAATCTAATTGATTAAAAGGCTTAAATAATTCGGAGAGTATGTCGCATATTCAGACATCAGCTCAGCTTTCGAGGTCTCATAGACACATGATGCTTGAGGCAATCCTTGGTAAGTCATAGTAGTGTCGTTCGTGCACTTGATATTCGTGGTATTTTAATTTGACTTGATATATTCAAGATTTGAAAAGAAAGTCTAGTTTTTAAAAATGCATCTCATTTTGAAATTAGAAGATGCAATCTAAATCTTTTGTGAACACAAATTAATTTCCCATTGCTTCAAGGATAAAGTTTAGAATGCAATGCCATGAATACAAATGGTATCTCACCAGTGGCCATAGTGAGGACGGTAGTAGATTCCTACATACTACAATTCAGAGACTTGAAGCGAGTTTTGTCGAAATGCTTCGATTGCTTCAGAAGATGAGAAAGAGACCTTAATGAACTCAAGAGAAAAGTTTAGTTGCTTGGGGGCATGTGTTTCCCCTAATGTTGAGAGAAAAGAAAAGCCACCATGTTGCGTTAAGGCGAATAGAATAGTCGAGCACCTAGTTTGAGTAGGGGGCAATGTTTTGAGAATGAGCACTACGAGAAGTGTTCTATCCAGTCTGTCCAGTGGAAGTCAGTAGTGGTTTTTTGAGAAGAGACCTAGGATTAAGGGCATGCTAACCCACATCATCATATAATTTTTACCTATTTTCGACAGGTATTTTAAAGATTATCTCGTAAAAGGAAGCTCGCCTATCCGTTCACGCTCTTGGAGAATGGAACCCGCTTATCTATTCAGGCTCTTGGAGGATAGAACCCGCTTACCTATTCAGGCTCTTGGAGAATAGAACCCGCTTATCCGTTCAGGCTCTTGGAGAATGGAACCTGCTTATCCGTTCAGGCTCTTGAAGAATCGAACCCGCCTATATATTCGGGCTCTTGGAGAATAGAACCTGCCTATCCGTTCAGGCTCTTAGAGAATGGAACTCGCCTATCCGTTCAGGCTCTTGGAGAATGGAACCCACCTATCTATTCGGGATTTTGGAGAATAGAACCCGCCTATCCGTTCAGGCTCTTGGAGAATGGAACCCGCCTATCCGTGCAGGCTCTTGGAGAATGGAACCCGTCTATCTATTCGGGCTTTTGGAGAATAGAACCTGCCTATCTATTTAGGCTCTTGGAGAATAGAACTCGCCTATCTATTCAGGCTCTTGGAGAATGGAACCCGCCTATCTATTCGGGCTCTTGGAGAATGGAACATGCCTATCCGTTCAGGCTCTTGGAGAATGGAACCCGCCTATCAATTCGGGCTCTTGGAGAATAGAACCTGCCTATCCGTTCAGGTTCTTGGAGAATGGAACCAGCCTATCCGATCATGCATAAGAATAATGGAACTTTTATCTTTCAGAACACGCCTATTTGTTCTGGCTTTTGGAGAATGGAACCCGCCTATCTATTCAACCTTTTGGAGAATGGAACCCGCCTATCTATTCGAGCTTTTGGAGAATGGAACCCGCCTATATATTCGGGCTTTTGGGTGAATGGAACCCGTCTATCCGTTCAGGCTTTTAGAGAATGGAACCCACATATCTGTTTGGGCTTTTGGAGAATGGAACCCTCCTATCCGTTCAGGCTTTTGGAGAATGGAACTCGCCTATCAATTCAGGCTTTTAGGGAATGGAACCCGCCTATCTATTCAGGCTTTTGGAGAGTGGAACCCGCCTATCTATTCGGGCTTTTGGAGAATGGAACTCGTCTATCTATTCGGTCTTTTGAAGAAATCAACCCGCGTATCTATTCAGGCATTTGGAGAATGGAACCCGCCTATCTATTCGGGCTTTTGGAGAATGGAACCCGCCTATCCGTTCCGGCTTTTGGAGAATAGAACACGTCTATCCGTTCGGGCTTTTGGAGAATGGAATCCGCCTATCCGTTCGGGCACTTTGAAAATGGAGCTTTTGATAATTGTCTATGTGATCGGACCTCGAAGGGTCGAAGAATGTTGAAATAAGAAGAACAACTTCAAGCCTCCGGGACAATTGTATTTTCCTGTACCGACTTCCGAACCGCTAGTTGTTCAAGTGCATGGTGACTCGGGATCCAAACAAGGAAGTCGGACAAAATTGGTGGTTATGGCCTTTGTTTTATCATTGTTCCACAAGAATAAGCAAAGTGGGGCAGCTGTAATCACCTATTTTGTCTGGGGTGTTAAACTCGTCTTCTTTTCCTTTTATTAATGGGCTTTAATTATATGGTGATTAATAATAAGAACTAAAAAAAGATAAAGAAAAAGGGAATAATATGTATATATATATATTATTTATCAGAGTTATTGATTACTATTATTAATTTTCTATTACTCATACTATTATTACTATGTCACCTTATTATTTACCCCTATCTACTATTATTATCTTACCTAATTATCATATATTTAATACTATTTATCACTATCATTGCATACCATTATTGTTACCATCTTATTATTATTTTGTTTAGTATTATTATTATCCTATCATATATTATGTTATTATTATTACTATGTTATTATATTATTATATTATGTTCTTATTATTAGTATTATTATTATTATTATTATTACAGTTATTATTAGTATTATCTTCATATATCTACTATATTATTATTATTACATTTAGTATTATTATTATTATTATGAGTATGATCAATTATATTATTATTATTATTATTATTATTATTATATTGATGAATCTAAAAATAAAATGAAGAATAATATAAATAAATAAGCCCAATATATATAAACAAAAGCCCATAGTTTATTTATCACAGTCCATTACAGTTTAAAATTCAAAGCCCAAACATTATACATGGCTCGTTCGGCCCAAATAAACCCTAATATGCTAAAATGAAACCCTAGCTGATATCTCCTATTGTTATGCCGCTGCCGCATCCCCACCGTTAGATCTGATCTAGATATCACGGTCCAGATTACCCCTCCAAAAGAAAACCCTAAGGGCCATCTGCCTTAGCCCTAGCACCGCACACCTCTCCGCCGTTTGATCGAGAGCATGATCGACGGCTCAGATCAACTCCCCCAGACGCGTGTGATCCACGCACAACGCTCCAGTCTCCACACGCGCGCGTGCGTTCCACCGCACACTCCATCAATTTCCCCACAGCCGTCCAGATCCATCTCCGACGGTCAGGATCGTTCGGCCAACAGCCGAGCCCTCTGGTCCCCTCGTACGAGCCTCGCATGCAGCCAAAATAACCAAAAAGACGTCAGACAAAAAACGCAAAGTACCAGAAATCTCAAAGGCAACAACAAACGAAATCAGACATGAATACAAACAAAAATGACACCAGCACGCAACAACATTTTCCAGGGAATTATATGTATTTAGAAAAGGCGAAAATGATGTAATTTTTGGGACTATAAAAGCCCGAAACGATTCACTGTAAGAGGAGGGTTTTTCGAGGTTTCTGGAGAGTAATTTTGTAAACGAAATTTTCCATAAACACAAGCAAAGAAAGAAGTTTAGAGATATCATCCTTTTTTGCACAGTTTCGATCCACAAAAAAAATAAAATACGAAAGGGTACGTTTTTTACCTTTTCGATGATTCATCATCTTCGTGCTTCACAACCTTCCCTCGCCGGTGATAAGCCTCATGGTCTCCTCCGAGACCATGCATGGTGAATCGGAGATGAGGAGCGCTTTGATGAGTTTTTTTAAACCGTTTCGAGGTCTCAGTTTTCGCTAGAAAAAAACAAGGCTTTTGTGTTTCGATTCGGAGAGGAAAAAAGATTTACTTTTGTTTTAAGCTCGGGTTGAAAAATGATAAAAAAGGACAAATATGTTTTTTAGTTTGTATTTATAACGTTTTTTGGTTTAAAATATGGTTTAATCGCGTTTTGAGCCCTCTTGTGTCACTTTAATTGTGCGGGGAGGGCTTCCGTGATTGAAAACCTCTTCCCAGGTCCCTCCGTGTTTTTGAGCTATTTCAATTTCACCCATGTTTTCATTCAAATCGTTTTTCGGGTGGGTTAATTCCCGATTTGGTCCCTATGGTTTTTCGAGTCTTTTCAATCGAGTCTCATTTTACTTCTTCAATCAGTTTTCTTTTATGGTATTATTACCGTTCGGGTCCCTGCCAATTTATCTTTATTTCCTTTACATTTTGTTTATTTTGCATATTATATCTTGTTATTCATATATTTATCTTTTTATATCAAATATATATGTTCATTTGCATTGTTGTTATGTGTGTTTATGATGCATGTAATTTTTGTTTTCTTTTTACGTGTGACCCCGTATTATTTATTATGCGATTATATGTTTTTAAATATTGTTCACGACGTTTAGTATAGTTTTGCTATGTATGTTTTTAAATATGTGTATATTAATCTGTTTTCATGACGATTCTAATATGTTTGTGTGGCATGCATTTTTGATGTCATTTCATGTGATTTTTAGTACCCTAATTCGCGTATTCGGGTCGATTAGCCTAGCTTATTAGATACTGCTCGAATATTCGGATTAATTCAAATCATCTAAAGGTAAATTCGTAATTAAAACGGACAAGACTATGACATCATTCTTTAAGTGCTTGCATCATGAATAATGGCAACATACGAGATCCAAACCCTAAACTAACACGGCAGCCAGTCTTATATGATGTCGGTTTAGTCTTTGGTCCGGCGTACCATCATCCTTTCTAATTAAACGACTGATTAATTTGAAACCACCAATTTGATAAAGCTCGTATGATTAAAGTCCAATTTTCAATTAAGAACCCCTAATTAAAGTCATTTTAAAATTCAGATTATTTCTATCAATTTAAAAGCAACAATTGTTTTGGTACCGATTTTCAGGCGTGATGGGGTGCTAACCCTTCCCCACACGTAACCAACTCCCGAACCCTTTCAAATGAATCTCTGGTTTAGTTTTTACTGTGTCTGGCCTACCTCAGTGGTGGTTGGCGACTCCAACCGAGAAAAAGATTTTTAAAAGGTTTTTCCCAAAACCCGAATTTCTTTAAAATTCCCCTTTTACTTAAACATTTTCAAAAAAGAGGGGACCCTTTTAGTGGTGAAGAAAAAACGTTATCACAGTACCCAGATTACCTCAACACTCTCTTGTGTGCCTTCTACCGCACCGGTTACACAAAGCATTTTGGCCTTGTTGGCCTCGACCAGGGTTACTACCACCACACCTTGGATCCAGTCGATATCTTCTATCCTTGTGCTTCTTGAAACAATATCTACCAGTATCAAACTCAGCCAACCTTTTTCTAGAACTAGAACAACCCGAACAAGCAACTAAGCCCAAATTCTAGTCAATGTTCTTAGCCCGAGTGACTAAGACATCAAAATCTATGTAATCTGAAGCCAACATGTATGTCTTTACCTCCTTTACAATCCCTTATGGAAAGCGATCACATCTCTTTTGTTCGTCAGGAACCAGTTCAGGAGCATATTGGCTCAACTAAACAAACTGAACCTCATATTCTGAAACAGTCATGTTTCATTTCACGAAAGACATAAATTCAAGCTTCTTTTCAACAAAATAGCAAACATCCAAATACTTCCTCTTGAAAGCAGTTTTGAAGAACTCCCAAGTCACATCGGCAGGTTCCATACCCGCAGTGATGGTCATCTACCACGTATAAGCATCTCCGTGTAGCAAGGATACAACACAACCCAAGTTTTGCATATCATTACAACCCATCTGGCAAAGAATCCTTTGGTTGCTCTCAAACCAAGCCTTGGAACCCTTACGAGACAGACCTCAAAACTCAGTTCCACCCAAAATGCGCAGACGCTCTAAAGGTAAACCAGCATTAGCACCAGGCTCAGGTGCGGCCACATGCATACTCATTATTGCTGCCTGAAAAGCCCTAGCTAAAGCCTGAATCAACGGTGTCATAACAGTAGCAGCCTCTCCTTGCGCTGCATGAGGTCCAACACCTCCAACGCCAGCTCCATCACCATCAGAAGGAGGTGGAGGGGGCAACAATTCCTCCACATTCTCATTCACAGTAGTATGATTACCAACCCTGTGCACTCGTCTTGGTCCTATCTCAAATAAAGTGCAAATATAAATCATGATAATGCCATAATAAAACAATTAGGCCAACCAAAAGCAAGAATCCAAGGAGCTCAAGTTTTGCTTTTCAAAACCAAAATCCTCTTTATATTAGTAATAATATGGCAATGGGTACCCTTAACGTCTCCCCCAACAACATATAACAATCATAATTCATGTTATCAAACACCGTTCATCTCACACAAATCAAACAATGGTCATAACATAGCATGAACAACCACCATGCATAGCATTCATTAAGAAAAGAACCAAACAACAATATTACAGCAACCTTACCTCCCAATTCTTTCGTAACATGGGTCTAATACCACCAAATATAACGCCTTCGACTCGGTCTGGGCGAAAGATCGAATCGAACGGGTCACACGGGGAAAATTGAAGTAAACCGAGAAGTTTACCTCAATAAACGACCCTGTTTTTTCATTTTATCTTGTCTAGATGCTTATTATTATCCTGTGTGATAATCTTCGTAGCGGAACAATTTGCAACTTGATCAGACAACGCTTAAGGACTCAATTGCATACAAACACATTTAGGGACCAATATGTAATTTTATCAAATTTTAGAGAATTAATCAATTTTTAAGTTACCAACCTTTAAAAAGTCACATTACATGCCTCTTTGTCAAATCTCATCTTAAAACAATCATCCAAGATCATTTAATTGTATCCACAACATTCAAGGATCATAACGTAAAGGATCAGAACCTCAAAAGATTCCTTTAACCAACTTAACATCTGAGTGATTCGGTATTGGTTACCCTATATCAGATCACCCTATTTCGAAATAGGTTCAAGTGTTGTGGTACACGGGCCAGTATCAGAACATTGTCCAAGGTGTTTCGGAACACGATATTCTAGTAACCAAATCTCAATAAGCCCATATCGAAACACTTTTCTCTGTTTCGAAACCCCTAGGCCAATTCATGCTCATTGTTTCGGTATAGCCTTAGGCGTACCGAAACACCTGGGCCTGTAATGACACTTTTGCTTGATTTTTCACATTGTAAGGCAATCAAAATCAATCAAACATGCTTCCAACATACATACAACATATCTAAACATCAAATCTCAATCATATAAGGCAATTTCAACATCATAGCATGGCAATATGCATCGAGGAAATCTATAGGCATGCTACCTTGTAACGCCCCAGTTTTGGGCCTAGGAGTTTTGCAAGATGGGTTGGACCGGTGGAACCGGTATTGGTTGTTCGAAACGTTTAAATTTGGGTTAGGGAAATCAATGTTCAGGATGGGATAAAAATATGTCAAAAAGTTTAAAATCCTCTAAAATTATATTTAAGATGTTGGCTAAATCAATTTTGCAAAATGGGTTTTTGAAGGTGTACATTTTGGGCAATGACCAAAACGTAAAGATTTCAAAGTTACGAATAATGTGTTTTTTTATGAAGAATCAAAATCCTAGAATCTTTAGTCAGCTACTTGGCAATTATTCATTTTCCCTAATTTGGCATGTGTTTTAAATGTTTATTAAAAATTAAAAAGGTTTTTAATTATTTTAATTAAATGAGAGTTAGTTTATCGGTTATCAAAAATTTTGGCGAGCATTTTCATTTTCCATTCTTCAATCAGCCAAACACTCTCCATTTTCTCTCAATTTACCAGAATTTCTTCACTCTCAAATCCTCTTTTGATTTCCATCCTTTCCTTGTTGATTTCTTTCATTTTCTCTAAGTTTCTTTCAAGCAAAACTTGCCAAATTAGAGGAGAAGAAAGGATTGGAGGTAAATTTCATGCTAACCCTCTAATCTAGGTTCTTTAATGAAATTCCAAAGATATTTGTCTGTTTATTAATGATTTAGATTGAGGTTCTGTTTTTAGTTTGATAAACTATTGAAATCTTTATAGAAAAAGGGATTTTAATGTGATTTTCGTAGTTTGATTGATTTGGCATGTTTGAGATTGTTTCTAAATGAGTTTTGAAAGGTTTTTGGTGTTGATGTGGAGTCTTAATCATAGAGATCCCGAAATCCTTGAGTTTCTAAACTTTTAAAGTGTTTTTGGTTGAGTTTTTTGGGTGTTCTTGAGGAATTCGAGTTGGTGGAGGTATATTGATGATTTTAGGTTGTTTTTGCGTGTTGATTAATGCTTAAAATGTGTTGGAGCTGTTGGGTAATGGCTGCGCTGAGGTTAGAGGTCAACCGATTGAGTTTTCGGTTGTTTAAAATGGGTGTTTTGGTGCTTTAGAGCAGGGCTGCGGGAATTCTTTTGAATGCTGGTGTTTTGGATGCATTTTAATGCGTTGAACCTCTGTTTTAATTTTGAAAACATGGGATAATATTTTAGAATCAAACGAAAAATTTTTGGAGGCTTCGGACGATCGATAGTCGCGTCGGCAAGTGTGTTTTCATGAGTCGATGAGTGGAAGTTGGTTTTCCAGCGTGGAACGTTTTAGAAAAGGTTTGGGAAACTTAGTAAGCACTTGAAAACCTTTACTAATTTCGTAAGTAAGTGAAGTGAATCTCTCTCTCGGGTTGTGCTTTTGTGAGATTTTGAAGGCATTTGGTTTAATTGTGTTAACCTACTGTTTTAAAGCATGTTTTGAGTATATGAAATGTGGTTGATGATGCCATGTGGTTTAAGGATGCACTAGGTAAGTGATCCTTGTATGCATGTGTTGATGCATGAGGTTTGAAGCATGGTTTAATGCTTTATTTATGGCTTATCCTGAATGCTTTGTAAAAATAGTGAGGTATGCATGTGTTATGCATTATATTGACAAGTGATGTTGTATAAAGTGTTTTATAAATGAAATTGAATATAATTAGCCGACTATAGGATTGGGTGCACGATAAACAAGTCGCCTTGGATGTTGAGTGGTTGTGATTGTACTGAATACTCCATCAAAGTACCCTAATAATTGACGGTTGTTTAAGGTTGCAAAAGTTGAGGTTAGCTCCTAGGTGCGAACCTTGTGTGTGCCTCATCTCTCGTTAGTTGGTTATACAACTACCAATGAGCGATGTTGAGGGGTTGTGATTGTACCGAATACTCCACTACGGGTGTCACAACAATGGAGGGTCGCTCTCGTTTGTGAGCCTTGAGATGTCGGTAGGGTGTATGGAGGGTTTGGGACAACCCTTGGTAATTCGTGTATCTGATATGTTTTTTTGAGAATGTTGTTATCACTTGCGAGCCAATATAATGAAATTAAACATTGTGGAAAATGTTGTTAATGCATAAATTGAAAGATGCATGTTTTTGTTTAAGCTTAACATAAAGGTGATTAAGTTTGGAAGGCTTGTATTATGAGTAGCAATGGTTTAATTGTTGGATTTATATGTATCATGTTGCATGATGTTTATTACGAGGGTTTTTAGGATAAAGTGCATGTTTTGTAAAATGAAGCATATTGGTTTTGAAAAGAATGAAAAATGGTTTTGTGCATTGATGATGTTTTTGGTTTGAGCAATCCTCACTAAGATTGTATCCTTATGCTCTCTACGCTCATCAATGCATTCAATTTAAGCTTTGGAGGCAGCTCTTGCAAGGGGATCGATGCAATACTTTGATTGAAGGTAAGTCTTGGTTTTGGAACTAGTGTAGTAAAGGCAATGGGGCGTCTAAAGTTATGAATGTTTGTTACTTTAGTGTTTTCCGTGTTTATGCAAGTTTGATATGCGTTTTTGGTGGTGTGAATGATCTTTAAGCTTTGGTTTATCCTTGGGTATGCAATTTGCCCTTTTGGTACTTTTAACTCATAGGAAGCATGCCTATAGTGCTTTTGATTTTGTTAATGATGCTTTGATGATGCCTATACTTCGTATAAGTTGTTGTTGATGTATTTTTGTGTTGCTAATATGTTTGGACATGTATGGGGATAGTTTCAGATGGTTTAAATTGAATTAAAACAACATTTTCAAACATTGGAGGCCCACGTGTTTCGAAACACTCGTGCCTGTTTCGAAATGTTGGCTTGAAATGGCCTTGATGTTTCGAAACGGTGAGGCCTGTTCTGGAACATTTTTCCTCTGTGAACCATCATTCCGAAACGAGTTTTAAAGTGTTTCAAAACGAACTCGTATATCGAAAATGTCAGCTGTGCTTTGAAACGGTCGTTCCGATACGGGTCTCTCCATTCCGAAATGCCCGACCGTTAATGTAGTTTTTGAATTACTCTAAGTTTCTGTTTCTTGCGTTTTGCTCCAGTTTTGTATTGTATGATATTTGATGGGTTGTAAAGGTCATTTTGATCTGGGATTTCACCGAGAAGTATGAAATGAACTTAAATAAAGGTTAATAATCTGAATTTGGCAATAACTCTTATAAGTTATTAAATTTACAAATAGGTCCCTAAGCATTAGTTTGTTTATAATCGAGGGGTGAATGTGTTGTTGTTCAATCCGCTGCTTGTGTACGCACACATAGGAATATAAGTTGCATCTAGACAAGATAAAAAGAAAAAAAATGCTCATCTACTGAGGTAAACATTCCCGATTTACTTCAATATTCCTCGTGTGATCCGTTCGGTTCGACCTATCAGCCAGGCCGGGTCGAGTCGGTTACCTTTGGTGGTATCAGAGCCAAGTTACGAAAGTTTGGGATGATGATAAGTGGTTGGTAGGTGATGTTATTGTAATCATGTGTGTTTTGGTAAAGTTTGCCTTCATCGGTAAATTGTTAAAGGATGTTAATGTAAGTATGTGATGGTGATGTGAAATATGTGATGAATGAATATCCATGAGAGTTGTTCTGTGATGTTTGGTTAGGCTGAATCTTGAGTCTTGAGTCACATAATGGTTGTGATATGCATATTGTATGCTTTGTGCTATGCTGGGGGAAATGTGGATGCCCATTACCTTATTACCTAATGAAATGTTTTAAGTTGAAATCAAAGTCTTGGATCCTTGCTTGGAGCTGGCCTGAACAATTTGTTTTGTTTGTTTTGTAAGTTGTTATCATGCATTAAAAATAATATCACAATAACCCAAGGAGAGAGTAGCGATCTTGTATGATTGTTGTTGCCTTTAGGCAAGGAATATAGGAGTGTGTAAAGTCTCTTGGGGGCTAGACGCCTCAATGTGCCTCGATGTAAGTACAACCTGTGTTGGTTGGGTATGTGTTGGATTGTATGGGGCCATGTATGTATGCGATGCTTGTGACTTGAGTAGAAGTTGAACATGAGGAATGTCACCAGAGGTATCCATGGAGTGGATGACCTGTATGAATAAGATTGTGGAATAAATGAAGTGTAGTGATGCCCATAGCGTAAAAAAGAATTGTATCTCAGTTATATAGAGATGTGCTTAGTTGATGGACAACTGTGGTTGTGGTCATAGAACTTGATGTTGTGTTCTGAGAGTTCTCTTGAACTGTTTAAAAGGAGAAGGATCTGAGGGTTAGATACTTGGGTGACGAGAAATGTGAATTTGTGGTTTGGGTTCAAAATCGTAAGTTGTAGTTGAGTAAGGTGCAAATTGTTTAGTTGAGCATGTGAGCTCTTTGATGTGAATTGGATATGAGACATCAATGTGTTGGTACTTTAATAGATTGATGTATGATGGTTAAACCATATCTGTTGATTTACTGGCAATATTGTTTTCGATGTGTTGGTAATACGAGCGTGGTATGTTAGCAAAACATGGGTTTAATAGCTCGTTTGCGAGAGGTTCTAATGCTAGGGAGTGAGTTGTGAACTCTAATGTAGTGGTAACTAGTGTATGAGTGGTCATGCTTTAAGGGTATCGCGTGGGCTGAGATGAGGTTGTTGTAACGTTGGATAAGGAATGTTGGGTCAGTGTGTCAAGGTTCAAGTAGCGTTGGATTCCTTTTAAGTAGGTGAATCTCATGGCCATGTGAGGCGAGCTTGTCCACATTTGGTTGGTGGGTAGAGATTTTTGTGCTTGTTGTTGCAAGTTGCTTTGGAAGTTGTGGCTTGAACGTTTGTTTCGAAAGTGTTAGATGTGGGAGTGTGAGCAGTTAGTTTCTTTGGTGAAACTATTATTATAAGAAATTGTAAAGGAGGTGTCCATTATCTGTTCAGGGTCATGTGGCTTCGATTGATTTGATGGAACAACCTTTTATGATTTTGATGTGATTCTTTGAATAGATTTGTTGGATGAGCACCGAGCTGTAATATATTTTGATGATAAGCGGGTTACCTTGAGGCTTGCGGGTGGTTACAAGGTAGTAATTGTGGGCGAGAACGTGAAGTTCATTTCTAATCTAATTTTAACTCTTGAAGCGAGACAGATGTTGGAGTTAAGATGTGAAGCTTTCTTAGCGTATGTGATGAATCATGGGACGAAAAAGGTGCGAGTGCAGGATATACGAACCGTGTGCGAGTTTCCGGGTGTCTTTCCAGAAGAGTTGCCTGGATTGCCACCAAACCGTGAGGTTGAGTTTGGTATAGAGTTATACGAGAATACGACTCCAGTGTCCATAGCTCCTTATCACATGGCACCTAAGAAGTTGAAGTACTGGGAGACACAACTTCAAGAGTTGCTTGACCGAGGGTCATAAGGCCAAGTGTTTCACCTTGGGGTTAACCAGTCTTGCTTCTAAATAAGAAAGATGATATAATACGTATGTGCATAGATTATCGGCAACTGAACAAGTTGAAGATTGAGAACAAGAATCCTTTGCTAAGGGTTGATGATTTATTTGACCATTTTTGTGGTGCTTTGGTTTTTTTGAAGGTTGATTTGAGGTCAAGGTAGTATGAGTTAAAGGTTAAAGATGTGGATGTACCCAAGACATATTTTCAAACTAGGTATGGTAATTATGAGTTCTTTGTAATGTTGTTTGGGTTGACAAATGCACCGGTTGCATTCATGGATACGATGAATAGGGTGTTCCACGAGTTTCTAGATCAGTTCATGGTGGTGTTTATCGATTATATCCTCGTGTACTCACGTACCGAGGAGGATCATGCTAGGCATTTTGAGGATTATGTTGCAAGTGCTGTTGGAGAATCAACTTTATGTAAAGTTGAGCAAGTGTGAGTTTTGGATCAAGGAAGTGGATTTCCGTGGACATGTGGTGTCATCCGAAGGTATTCCGGTTGATCCACATAAGGTTGACGCGGTGATGTGTTGGAAAATGCCTAAGTCGGTGACACAAGTGCGGAGTTTCCTTGGGTTAGTTGGATATTACCGAAGGATTGTTGAAGGTTTTTCTAAGGTTGCTGCTCCTTTGACCAAGTTGTTGCAAAGAATGTTCGCTTTGAGTGGACATATGTTAGATAACAAGCTTTCAAGAAGTTGAAGGAGGCTTTGACGCAAACTTCTGTCTTGATTCAATCAGAATCGGGTAAGGAGTTTGTAGTCTATAGTGATGCATCATATGCTGAGTTTGGGTTGCGTATTGATGCAAGATGGAAAGGTTGTTGCATATGCGTCTAGACAGTTGAATGTGTATGAGCGCAACTATCCTACGCATGATCTAGAGCTTGCGACAATGGTGTTTGATTTGAAGATTTGGAGACACTATCTTTATGGTGAAAGGTGTGTGGTTTATACCGATCGTAAGAGTTTGAAGTATCTTATGTCACAAATGGAGTTGAACCTTAGGCAACAAAGGTGGTTAGAGGTGCTTAAGGATTACGATCTAACCATTGTATATCATCCAGGAAAAGGCCAATGTTGTGGCCGATGCTTTCAGTAGGAAGGTAACTATTGAGATGAGAGCTATATTTGCTCGTTTGAGTATATTGCATGATGGTGCCTCGATAACCGAGTTGCAAGTGAAACCTTCCTTGTTTTAGTTTATTAAGGAGAAGCAGTTGTTACATGATTCGTTGGTACCTCATGATCAGGACATAGCTAATAGTAAGGCAACAGACTTCTGTTTTAATGATGATTGAGTTCTATGTTTCAAAAGTCGAATAGTGGTGTCGGAAGATGTTGAGTTAAGGCTTACTATTTTGACTGAGGATCATAGCAGTCCTTTTGCTATGCACCCTGGTAGTACTAAGATGTATCGTGGCTTGAAGGATGGGTACTATTGGGTGAGGTTGAAAAATAATGTAGCTGATTTTGTAAGCGAGTGTATGGTTTGCTAGTGTGTGAATGCTGAGCATCAGTTTCCTTCCGGTTTGTTACAACCTTGAGGATACCGGAGTGGAAATGGGAAAGGATTGCGATGGATTTTTGTGTATGGTTTTCCTTTGACAATATCGAAGAACACTATGTGGGTGGTTGTGGATCGTCTCACGAAGTGTGCACATTTCATGGTCGTGCATACTATGTATACGTTGGATAAGTTAGCAGAGTTGTATATTGCTGAGATTGTGCGTCTTCATGGTGTGCCCAAGTTTATAGTGTCGGATAGAGATCCGGGGTTACAACAAGGTTTTGAGAATGTTTACACCAAGTGTTGGGTACGCGGTTGAATTTCAGCACTTCATATCATCCTCAGTCGGATGGGCAGTCAAAACGAGTTGTCCAAGTGCCGGAGGAGATGTTGCGGTGTTGTGTGTTTGATTTCTAAGATTCTTGGGAAAAACACCTGACTTTGGTTGAGTTTGTCTATAATAACATTTTTCAGATAAGAATGCAAATGGCTCCATATGAGGCCTTGTGTGGGAGTAGTATAGAACGCCATTTTGTTGGGATGAGGCAAGATAAAAGTTACTTTCCTTGCGGGTATGCTCAAGAGAATAACTGAGAAAGTAAAGCTCATATATGAGTGGTTCAAGGCTGCATCGGATAGTCAGAAGTCTTATGCGTATTTAAAGCGTAAACAGATTGAATTTGCGGTTGGAGATCGCGTGTTCCTTAAGGTATCGCCTTGGAAGAAGGTGATGAGATTTAGACGTAAGGGAAAGCTTAGTCCGAGGTTTATTGGATCTTATGAGGTTGTGGAGCGGATTGGTCATGTAGCTTATGGGTTGAGGTTGCCTCCCGAGTTGGATAAGATTCATGATGTGTGTCATGTGTCTATGTTGCGGAGGTATGGATCAAATCCTTCGCTTGTTATGCCGGTTGAGGAGATTGAGTTGAAACCAGATTTGTCATATGGTGAAGACCGGATGGTAGGTTTGATGCCTGAAGTAATGTTCTTCGAGGTAGATGGTTGAACTTGTGAAGGTATTGTGGTGGCATTGAGGAATTGATGAGGTTGCGTGGGAATGTAAGTTGGAGGGGTTGAGTCAGTTCTGTGCCTTTCTCTTTTAGGCAAAATTTCGAGGATGAAATTTCCTAAGTGGGGGAGAGTTGTAATGGTCTGGTTTTTAGCCTAGGAGTTTTGCGAGGCGGGTTGGACCGGTAGAACCAGTATCGGTTGTTCAATCCGTTTAAAGGCGAGTTTTTCAAGGTTCGAGATGGGACAAAAAATATGATAAAAAATTTTAAAATCCTCTAAAATTATTTTTAAGATGTTGGCTAAATTAATTTTGTAAAATGGGTTTTTGAAAGTGTACATTTTGGGCAGTGACCAAAATGTAAAGATTTAAAAGTTATAAAATGTTTTTTCAAGAAGAGTCAAAAACTTCAGATCTTTAGGGAGCTACTTCGAAATTATGCATTTTCCTTAATTTGGCATGTGTTTTAAAAGTTTATTAAAAATTAAAAAGGCTTTTTAATTAGTTTAATTAAATGAGAGTTAGTTAATCGGTTAACAAAATTTTGACCAGCATTTTCATTTTCCCTTCTTCATTCAGCCAAACACTCTCCATTTTCTCTGAATTTACCAGAATTTCTTCACTCTCAAATCCTCTTTTGATTTCCATCTTTTCCTTGTTGATTTCTTTCATTTTCTCCAAGTTTCTTTCAAGCAAATCTTACCAAATTAGAGGATACACAAGGATTGGAGGTAAATTTCGTGTTAACACTCTAATATGGGTTCTTTAATGAAATTCAAAAGATATTTGACTCTTTATTAATTATTTAGATTGAGGTTATTTTGTTAGTTTGATAAACTATTGAAATCTTTATAGAAAAAAGAGATTTTAATGCGATTTCGGAGTTTGATTGATTTGGCAAGTTTGAGATTGTTTCTAAATGAGTTTTGAAAAGTTTTTGGTGTCGAAATGGAGTCTTAATCATATAGATCCCGAAATCCTTGAGTTTCTTGACTTTTAAAGTGTTTTTGGGTGTTTTTGAAGAATGCGAGTTGCTGGAGGTATGAGGATTGTTTTAGGATGTTTTTCGATGTTGATTGGTGCTTAAAATATGTTGGAGGTGTTGGGTAAGGGCTGAGCTGAGGTTAGAGGTCAATCGATTGAGTTTTTGATTATTTTAGATGAATGTTTTGGTGCTTTAGAGCATGGCTGCGGGAATTCTTTTGAATGTTGGTGTTATGGATGCATTTTAAAGCATTGAACCTCTGTTTTAATGTGTTTAAAACAAGGGATAATATTCTCGAATCAAACGAAGTGTTTTAGGAGGCTTCAGATGATCGATAGTCACGCCGGCAAGTGTGTTTTCGCAAGTCGGTGAGTGGAACTTGGTTTTCCTGCGTGGAAACATTTTAGAAAAGGTTTGGGGAACTTAGTAAGAGCTTGAAACGATTTACTAAGCTTGGAAGTAAGTAAAGTGAATCTCTCTCTCGGATTGTGCTATTGTGCGATTTTGAATGCACTTGTTTTAATTGTTTTAACCTACTGTTTTAAAGCGTGTTTTGAGTATATGAAATGTGGTTGGTAATGCCATGTGGTTTAAGGATGCACTAGGTAAGTGATCCTTGTATGCATGTGTTGATGCATGAGGTTTGAAGCTTGGTTTAATGCTTGATTTATGGCTTATCATGAATGCTTTGTAAAAATAGTGAGGTATGTATGTGCTATGGATTATATTGGCAACTGATGTTGTATAAAGTGTTTTATAAATGAAATCGGATATAGTTAGCCTACTATATGATTGAGTTTTCATAACCACCTTACGCCAATTTTCTCTCATTTCATTTTCTCTCAATTTCTTTTCAGCCAAACACATTTCCTCCATCAATTAGCCTCTGATTTTCATTCCTTTTGATGAGATTTCAATCTCCTTTTGATTCCTAATCATTTCCTCACCAAATCCTCTCGTTTTTACATTGAATTTTCAAGAAAAACTTGCCCAAATCAAGGAGAAATCAGCCATTAGAGGTAAGCTTCGTCCTTCTTCTCTAATGATCAGTTCTTTATTGAAATTCCCAAAAACTCAAGGTTTTTGGAGAGATCTTGATGATTTTCGTGGTTGTTGGTTAGGCTCTGTTTTGAGGTTGCTTTCTAATGTATTTTAGATGTTTATTGATGTTATAAACGAGGTTTTATCAAACAAATCCCAAATAGGCTTGGGTTCCTATGTTTTGTATGCTAGAATGGTGGTTTGTTGGGTGGTTTTGGTGTTCTGTTATAGCTGGAGGTATAAGGACGAGTTTGTGATGATTTTTAGTGTTGATTGATGTTTAGAAATGATTAGAAGTGATAGATCTTTGTTGGGCTTTGTTTTAGGAGAGTTTGGAGATGATTTCAGTTGTTTTTGGTAGCTGAAATGAGGTTCTTGAGTAGAGCTGGGAGTTTAGGTGTGTGGCTGATGATTTCAATGCACGATGATGCATTAATCCTATGCTCTTATGTGTTATAAATATGGGAGACATCTTTGGATGCCTTTGATGTTGATCTGGGAGCTTAGATATCGTTTCGGCGAGCAAGCGAAACGTAATCGGTGAGTGTGAATGGTTTTAGAAGTCCTTGAGGGACAAAGAAACAAGGTTTGGGGATTTAGGATAGGTTTGAAACACCTTCCTAAGTCCGAAAGTAAGTATTGGCTAGATTGCTCTCATATATGTGGTGGTTGCCCCTAAAATGCTTTTACATGCTCATGTTTTGAGATAGATAAATTCCTAATGTTTTTATGCATGATTTGTAGTATGAGATGATGCTTGAAAAGATTCATGAAATAACATGTTGCATTTATGAGTTTTCAGCTTTTGTTTTAAAGCATGGAAAATGCTATGATTTTGAATGAGATGAGAAAGCTTTGAGAAATGTTGCAATAAACATAGTAGGTGAGATGATGTTTTGACATAATATATTGGCATGGAAGATGAGATACTTACCGGATATAATTGATCGATCAATAGGATGAGAGTGCACTATAAACTAAAAATTCGAACGCTCTCTTTGGATTCAATCCAAAGGGAGAGACCGAGGATGGGCATTCCATCGGGTAGGACTTGGTGAAATACCCTAACTTTGTGGTGATGAGAGATTCCGCCATGTGAGTACGGTGATGTGAGATTCCACCGGAAATTATGTTACTAGACGAGTGAGTACGGTGATGTGAGATTCCACCAGAAGTGTCTAGTGGGTTTGAGAAAGTTGTCCGCATATCCGAGTAATAATGAGATCTGAAATGCCAATATATTATATGAAAATGCTTTTGATTCACATGTACCTGTTGATGAGATGATTTATGCTTTGAGAAAAGCATATGAGATTTGTTTATGAAATGCTTTAGTTTTCACAAGCATGTGTATGGCTTTTCCATGAGATTTTCATTGGCTTAAATGCATGAGATAGAATTGAGGTACATGTGTTTAGAATGGAGATTTGCTTTGAAATGGTTTTCAAGCATGAGATAGAATGAGCATGTTGAAGAAAAAAGGCTTTTGAAAAAGTGTTTTGAATAATGCATTGTTGTGTTGGTTTTCTTTAGAGCCTGCCTCACTACGCAAATGTGCTTCCGCTCTCATTTACCAACAATGAAGACAATTGAAGTGTTTTGGGGCAGCAAGAAGGTTAAGAATATCCAAGGAAGTGCAAAGCTCATGTATGGTGATATTTTTATACACATTAGTTTTGATATTTGGCAATGGGACTCCAAGGTTGTATTTGGGAGATGTGTTTTGAACTCCCTAAGTTTGCGGTATGTTTGTGATGGCTTTTATGGGTTGTAAATTGTCCTAATGGTTGGTTGGAGGTTTGAATGCTTATATTTGGTTTTGTGGCTAGGAAGCATGCATATAGATGGAATGTTCATGTGTTTGATGCTATGCTCTAGCTTAAGTTTCCTAAATATGATCTTTAATGTTTAGGGAAAGTTGCTGGTGTGATATGGTATGCTTTGAACCATGTTTGAGTTGGTTAAGAGATGAAAAACCAGCATTTTCTGCTGCTACAGAGCAGGGTGTATCGAAACACCCTTAACTATTTCAAAACAGGGGCCTATAATGGCCATAGCATTTCAGAACGGTTGAAGGTGTTTCGAAACGGTCAACACCGTTTCGATACGGGTGTTTCGTTACAGAGGTATGTGTTCCAAAACGGATGACCGTTGGATGATGTTTTTGAATTGTTTTCAGTTCGCATGTTTTACATTTTAGTCCTTAATGTTGTGGATGCAATTGCTTGAGCTTGGAATGTCCTTTTAAGCTGAAATTTGACAGAGATGCATGTAAAATGACTAATTACATATTGGTAATCTTAGATTCTGCAAGGTCCTTGTCTTTTCTAAAAATTACATTTTGGTCCCTAAAGGTGTAATTCATGCAAATGAGTCCCTAAATGATTTCCGATCGCTGTGCCCTTCTCTCGTATGATTCTTGAGTATTCACATAGGCTTAATGTGCATCTAGAAAATATAAAAAGTAAAAAAGGGTCGTTAATCAAGGTTTACTTTCGAGTTGACTTTGGTTCTCCCCGTGTAATCTTCGTAGTTCGGGTCAAGTGTCTAGGTCGGGCTAAGGGTGTTATATTATCGATGCGGTAAGACATGTATCGGTACGGGTTAACTATCTTTGACTTTGACTTTGACCCATTTCTATATGCTATTAACTCGTATCGAAACGAAGGTCTCTAGAGACGAAATGTTTCAAAACGATCCTAAACGGTTCCGATACGCCCTGAGCCCTGGGCTCAATTATGCGTACCCATATCGAAACGCCATCACCCGTTTCGATACCACCTGACCTATAATGACGGATTCTTACTAGTTTTTATTCAATTTAATATATTGAACGATGTCCAAATGCAATGAAATTTCACACACAATATTTCACTGGTATAAACTACAAGCATGCCAAAGTTTAGAGCCATATAAATCCATTTACCCGGTTTTTACCTTTTAGTTCCAAAACCTGCATTTAGGGCCTTTTCATGTTACATAAGAGACTCAACTTTAACATAGCATACTTTTAGCACTTAACCACAACATAGGCACATCAAAAGAGACTTAATAGACTTATACATAGACCTTGCCCTCATTTAGGAGTTCGAAGGGTCAATATATATTACTTAGAGCTTGATTGTGACTTATGCAACGCTTTAACTTCTTCGATCTCGATCCAAAACTTGTCTAACCTGAAATTGATTCAATGAAATGAATTAGGCATACTTTGCCTAGTTAGGTAGTTATAAACAATGAATGACATAAATGCCAAATATCATGCTTAAATGATAGTCATAATATTCTATATACAATAATATAACATGTTCCATATTCATAATAATTACATAGCATCATGTCATCAATAGCAAAATCATGATTTCATAGCAACATTATCAATAGTCAATAGTTCCCTTCGATCGATTCATGGTATATGGATCCACGAATTCCAGCTCCTCGCCAAATCAATAAATGGTCACCCCGCCGACATCGCCAAAGACCAATACACAATACATCCCTCCGCCTCGCCAAATCAGTATAGGCCAAAGCCCTAGGACCGTAGTCCACCCGTAGCAATGAGCTCATGAATTCTATGGCATGCCAATTGCATCCAATACTTCGAATCCAAGGTCCAATAATCCATTGTTCAATATCAATGATTCATTAACAATATTTCCACATCATTAACAATAATTCAATGGCAATAGTATCATATCAATAATTCATCAATCATGATTTCCGTGTTAATAAGAAATAACAATAATTCATGTCAATGGTTCTTACGTGTCAATGCTTCAATGATTTCCATAACAATGATAGCAATACCATGGACAATGAAACGATGCAATAATTACTCATGCTTACCAATAAAGCTTTCAATATGGTCCTATACAATGACATTCAATACGATGGTTGGCAAATCAATAAACAATGATTCGAGATGGCACCTAGCCAACTCTCGAGACCCGACTACACTCACCTTGGCAATCTAAAGCCTCCAAGGCTCTCGGATGATGATACTCTAATCTCTAGCTTTCGATGGAGGCGATGGATTAATCTTTTCCACTTCTTGAGCTAGGAATAGAAATAAGGAGTCATTAGGATCAATATAACAATATCGATACTTGAATAACCATTAGCTATAAGCAAAGCTTATCTTTAACCTTGAAATTAATTATCTAATAATCAAGAAAATCGATGATTAACTTAGGGCTTTCACTTACCCGATCGATAGCTATAACTTGGTGGTCATAAATCAAGGAAAGCTTAAACTTAAAAAGATCAAAAAGAGAGATGTATGCTTAAAGCTCAAGGTTGAAGATGACAATGGCGGTGCTTTCTTATTATCTTGAAAAAAGGAAGGGTGTTTTGTCTCAGTGAAACTTAGAGAAAAGAGGAGAGCTTTTCTTTTGTAAGGAACCAAAGCTTTATTTATTACCCTACCTCCCACTTAGCCAATAAGAAGGTTTCCTCCTACCAAGGGTTTACTAAATCAAATTTTTGTCTCTTCAAGACAAAGGATGAGAATTGGTTTCGGTAAATCTTTAAACAAAAGATAAGATGTTTTTAAATTTCCTTAATCAACAGCCACCTTCCAACTAACCAATGAAAATATTTCCCTTAGAAAAGGGAAAGCTTAAAGAAAATAATATAATTTCTATCTTTCCTTTATCCTCTTCCAAATTTAACACATACGTGACCTCTAGTCATTTCTCCCGAACACATTCACGTGAGAAGAGTAGCCATTATTGCTTAATTCTCTGCACTGATGAAACAAATGAGCGTAAGCATAAAGCTTAGTGAGGATCGCTAAAACCAAACATTCATCAATGCATTTTACAAAACCGAAATATCATCATTCGCCAACTCATGCCTTTCTTTTAAACATGCTCTTTAAAGCCTCAATGCACTTTTTAACCCACATGCTCATAGAATCATTAAAATAACAACAAAATCCTTTGTTCATGCTTAAACCAAGCATCACATGCATTCTAGCATAAGTCCTAAGCATCACATGCTTAAATCATTAATCAAAAACATTATATAGGCTAGCAAGTGATCAATTCTCAAACCATATCAAAACCAACACAATAAACACAATTGGATACGCAGATTACAAGCGTTGTCCCAGGCGCTTCATACACACTACATGACTACACAAGTCTCACACACGGGATTAGAACATCAACCGTTGTGACACTCGTGGTGGAGTTTAACGGTACAATCACAACCCCTCAACAACACTCATTAGTAGTTGTATAATTCTACTAACGAGAGCACGGGACACAAACCACAAGATCTACACACGATATTAAACCATCCACCGTTGTGATCTTAGCCTCAATCATTAGGGTACTTGGATGGAGTGTACGGTAAAATCACAACCCTCGACATCCAAGGCGACTTTATTCATGGTGCACCCAATCCTATAGCCGTTTAACTATATCCGATTAAAGTAACCAAAAATCATTTCCATCACTTGCCAATATAATCATTAACATCATTATTCCACTGTTTTACAAGCATAAATCACAATGCCATTTTCACAAGCATAAACATGCTTAAACTCAAACGCATACATCTCATAAATCCAAGGATCACCTACCAAGTTCATCCTTAACAAAATGGCATTAAACACCAGCATTATCAATGCTTAAAGCATGCATTAAAACAATAATTAAAACCACATTTAATTCAAGTGTGTTTTCCAACAAAAACATAGCACATTGCGAGAAAGACTTTTGAATCACTTACTCTTGAGCTTAGCTAAGTGTTTCAAACTAACACTAAGCTCCCAAGACCATGCTCAAATCATTTCAAAGATGGAAAATCCATTTTCACTCCCCGATACGCGAAATCTTGCTCGCCGACACGAAAATCATTCTTTCGAAGCCTCCAAAAAATGCTTTGTTTGCTTCCGAATTAAGATCCCCTGTTTTTAGACCATCAAAACAGAGATTCAAATGCATTAAAATGAATTTCAATACCTACAACTAAACACAAACTCGTTGCTCACAAAAACTATACCAATTTACCCATCTGAAACAACCGAAAACTCAATCGATTGCTTCCTAACCCAAGCCCAGCCAATATACATCACTTTCAACCATTATTAAGCATCAAAACACATCTAAAAACAACCTAAACCCTTCCATATAACTCCAGCAAGCAAAAAAATCATCGCTACACCTCAAAAACCCTACTAAAACCATCAAGAAACTCAAGGATCTCAAGGATTTCGGAATTTATATTATCAAAGTCCTTTTTCAACATAATAATCAACTCAAAACTCAACCAAAACCAATCCAAAACAGAGCTCATCAATACTAATCCGAAAATCAAGATTTAAATTATATTTTTGCTAGATTTTGATCTCAAATCAAAACTATAATAAAAACTCAGCCAAAACAACAATTAGAAGCCAAAGATCTTGGGAACTTCAATAAAAAACCTAGATTGAAGGTTAAGAACTGGATTTACCTCCAATTCTGGCCTTCCTTAAGGTTTGACAAGTTTTAGCTTCACAAAACTTGAAAATCTTGAAGAGAACTCTTGGAAATGATTTGGAAATCAAAGAGAGAGTGTTTGGGAGAAAAGAATTCTAGAGAAAGTGTTGAGAAAATCATTTTGCTGAAAATGAAAGTTAGTTACGTGAAATGAAATCTCAATTTCCTCTTTTACCAATTTAATTAAGGGTTAACTACTGATATAGTTACTTATGTTTTCCCCCAGTATATAATTGGTCACCGATTTTAAAAAACCATCAGTAAGGTCACTTACGTTTCGGGGACGTAAACTTTTGGTCAATCAGCCGTTTTTGCCGGTAAACATTGACGGCTTGCTGACCTGACAGTGAAAAAAATAAGGGTAAACTATTGCAATGGCTACTAAAGTTCATCCCATGTACATTTTTGCTCCTCAATTTTAAAAAAATAAACATTATGGTCACTATTGAAAAATGTTTCTTTAGAATTTCACCCTTGAATTTTTAAAAATTCATTTTTCAACCCTAAAACTTTACAATCAATTAGTACAATAATATTATAAAGGCTTAAATGAAAAATAGTTGTCTAAAGTATACCCTTTTTAAATTTTAGGTGCCCAAATTGCTCATATTTAATAACTAAACTTTCAAATTGCTCCTATTTTCACTCTAAATTATTATTATTATTATTATTATTATTATTATTATTACATGACATGTCATTTTTACTATTGTTAAATTAAAAAAATGGTATACTTTGAGCACCTATTTTTCATTTAAGCCTTTATAATATTATTGTACTAATTGATTGTAAAGTTTTAGGGTTGAAAAATAAATTTTTAAAAATTCAAGGGTGAAATTTTAAAGAAACCTTTTCAATAGTGACCATAATATTTATTTTTTAAAATTGGGGTGTAGAAATGTACATGTGATAAACTTTAGTGGCCATTGCAGTAGTTTACCCTTATTTTTTCGCTGCCAGGTCAGCAAGCCGTCAATATTTAACGGCAACAAACGGCTGAGTGACCAAAAGTTTATTCCTCGAAAACGTAAGTGGCCTTACTGGTCTTTTTTCAAAATCGGTGAACAACTCTGTACTGGGGAGAAACATAAGTGACTATTCAGTAGTTAACCCTTTAATTGAATAAAATCCTTTTTAATTTAATCAAACCAAAAATCATTTTAAACACATGTCAATTTAAGGAAGGTGTAATTGCACCATAGCTCCCTAAAGATTCTAAGATTTTTGGATCCTCTTTTGAAATTACATTTTCCACAGTTTTGCAACTTTATATTGTGGTCACTACCCAAAATGTACCACTTCCAAAGCTTATTTTGTAAAATTGATTTGACTAATCCCTTAACCATGATTTTAATGACTTTTAGCATCTTTTACCATATTTTTATCCTTTCCCGATCCTTGATCTCCCTAAACATCCTAATACGATTCGAACCGTTTCTGACCGGTCCGATCCGATGTCTAAAACATCTAGGCCAAAACCAGGGCGTTACGGGGTAACCAACAAAACCATATCATTTTTTAACATCACCATCAAATCATAATTAAATCTAAGAGAAATGGACAAGAGAAAGAGATCCATCGATGCAAACCCTTCAATGGATCCAAAGCTCTCGAAAACTCCCTGGTTCGAGCCTTGGTTTGCCTCTACCCTCTCTCTCATCCTCACGGTGCATCCTCTTTGCTCAATCATAGGGTTTTTTTATATAGGCGCTCATGGAAACTCAAACTAGGGCTAGGGTTTTGAAAGTTTGTTACCACCATTGTAGGCACGTTATCGTCTCTTTGAATTAGGGTTGACTTGGCTCTAACTCACGACTGTTTGACGTGCATCGAGCTTCCTTATGTTTCGGACCAAGCTTACTATTCTTCTCTTGTGTTTTGCCAACTGCACTCGGCATTCCTCTTTCCTGTGTTCTGCCAACTACGCTCCAAATCTACCACAACCTGCATTCCACAACAAGAAAATACCCCTTTACTCTAGCAATAAAAACTGTACATTCCTTAATTCCTAGGTGCAAAAGCATGAAACAACTGACAAAATGCACAAATATATACCTAAAGTCAAGCAAGAGTATGACAATATATACGTAAAAAGTAGATCTTATGAGGAGTTAACACTCCCCCAAACATACCTAGCACTTGTAGTAATGGCTCGACAAAATTTTCTTGATTAACAACACAAACTAGCAAGCAAAATTTGGCCCTAGTTTTGTCCTCATATATCTCACAGCACTAATGACAACAAATCAGTAAATTCAAGTGCAGTAATATAACTATAACCTAAGGTCATGAAGTGTGCATGAAGTGCGGGTGGTTTGCATCAAGTATCCCTCAACTCCCTTAGTCAATTTTACTACCCAAACTTGGAATATATTTATTGTTTTTTTCTTTTTCCCCTCTTTTATTCACCAAGAGTTTTTTTCATATGGAAATATTTTTAGGTTTGCGTCATAATGCTTTTTGGCGTGAGTAGTAAGAGGCAGCAGACCACGAACCCCCACATTATTTCATACTTCATCACCAAGCTAACTCATTATACCCATACCCCATAGATTTTGTCATCTTCAGAACTAAGAGGGGGCAAACCATGAAGCCCCAAGTTGCTTATTGTTTATAAGGCAGATGAGTGTTATAATTTTTTTCTTGCCTTTGGCAAATCATTGTTGCCTTATTCTTTATTTGACCCTGTCATATATATATATATATATATATATATATTGAGTGAGACTAAATTTCTACTAGCTCACGCTAAACAGGAGATTCTAATTTCATCATCGGACAGGGCATACTAGTGCAAAATCTAACTATTCTAGCAATGTGTTGGAAAAGTTATCAGTCCAAAATTAAACTATGGCAAAAAATATTTTTTTAGTGGTATAGTATGCATGGTTCTTCCTAATCTACAAGGCAATACATTGAGATGTTTGTTTTGATATAATAATAGAAAAAATTGTTTAGAATAAATTGAAAAGGTTTCAAAATGTTTATAAGTCCAAAAAACTTTAAAATATGTTTGATGGTTTTTATAAGGCTTTAGAACGGTTTAAAATGTCCTTCAAGTATCCAAACCGGAGTTTTTCAAGTAAACTTATCGATACAGTATACCCCATATCGACACGATTTAGGATTTCAGCTACAGGAAAATTCAAGTAGCCAAAACCCGTACCAATATGACTTGTCCGTATCGAAATGGAGCAGAGTCGTATCGATACGGTTTTGACGACACCAACGGCTAGTTTCCCAACAGTCATTTGAATTGCAGGCCATATCGATACGCTCCCAGGCGTATCGATACAAATCAACTAGAAAGAGCTCAACGACTAGTTCTAAATGTAACCCCCTTAACCCGGCCTAGACGGTTGACCCGAATTAAGAAAGTCACACGGGGAAAACCAAAGTCAACCCGAAAGTCAACCTTGATTAACGACCCTTTTTTTTAAAAACTTGTCTAGATGCACATTAACCCTAGTTATGATCACTCAAACAACATGCTCAAAGATTATAAACATCAGAGATCAAACAGGGACCCAATTGCACAATTTACAACTTTAGGGACCAAATTGTAAATTCTGTAAATTATAAGGTCTTAACCCAAATTAGAGTTACCATCTTGAAATTAGTCAGGTTTCATGCTTCTCCGCCAAATTTCAGCACAAACGGACATCCCAAGCTCATACAATTGCACAAACAAGATTCAGGACCAAAACGCATACATTCCAAAACATATAACTGCCAATGTCAGCCCCCAACGGTCAGGTGTCCGAAACAAGGAGAACCTGTTCCGAAACGCGGGACTGTTCCGCAACGCGTACCGAAACGAGGGCTGGCAGAGGGCTTTCCGTTTCGGAACGGTGTCTTCCGTTTCGGACGCCTGGGCTGCTACAAGGCACCCGTTCCGAAACGGTAGCTACTGTTCCGAAACGACCTGCACAGAATGCAGCAAAATGCTTGCCTAAACACACAATTGATCAACCATACATGCTCCAAATGCTACCAAACTTTACCAGCAACTCATACAACATACAAGAGACATATTTGCATCAATCATTTATCGTTATATTAACATATATGAAAAGTCCCAAATCTAAAGGCATGCTTCCTACTCAAGCAAACCATTCATGTACTAAAACCTCCGAACCACCACATAATGGCCAATTACACAATCCAGCAATATTAACAACATGAAACAAACTTAGGGAGTTCAAAACATCTCCCAAAACATCCACATAGGTCCCCCATTGCCAAATGCCAAAAGCTAAAAGTGTTAAGAAACCTTTCCATACTTGAGCTTAGTTTCCACTTGGTTGCTTGCCTTCCTTGCTGCCCTCAATGCACCTTAATGTTCTGCATTATTGGTTTAAGAAAACGAAAGAGAGCGTAAGCAAAAGCTTAGTGAGGAATGCTCATTTAAAACCATTCTATAATGCATTTATAAAACACTTTATAAATCATACTTCAAAACATCATTTATACATGCTCACAAGCATTCTTAAACAAGCAATACATGCTTCCATATCAATACATGTCATATTGGCCACAAGTGATAAATTCCATCTTATTAAAACAAGATCAACATAAGACTCACACATGGACTTTTAAACACCATTGTGATCTTATAATTCACAAGGACCACACAAGGACTTTTAACCACCTTTGTGTCCTTTACAAGTTTCACCCCAAGGACTTTTAAACACCTTGGCCCCAAGGACTTTTAAACACCTTGGCCCATGGACTTTTAAACACCATGGAAAGGACCACACAAGGACTTTTAACCACCTTTGTGTCCTTAACAAGAACCATCCAAGGACTTTTAACCACCTTGATGTTCTTAAGTAACAAGGCTCACTCAAGGACTTTTAACCACCTTAGTGACCTTAACAAGAATCACTCATGGACTTTTAACCACCATGAAGTTCTTAGAATCCACAAGGCTCACTCAAGGACTTTTAACCACCTTAGTGACCTTAACAAGAATCACTCATGGACTTTTAACCACCATGAAGTTCTTAGAATCCACAAGGCTCACTCAAGGACTTTTAACCACCTTAGTGACCTTAACCTTTTTCAAAACATCACTTGCCAATATGCATCATTATCGTCAAATAATCCACTGTTTTAAAGCATTTAACCTAGCCATAAACATCATGCATCTTTAAGCATTAAACCACATTTAAACAATGTTTAAAAACAAGGAACTCTTACCTTGAGCTTCCTTGAACAAATGGCTTACAAAATCATCAATAACCATGCTAAATCATGCATTCAAAACAGAATTTAAAACATGCAATAAACCACATTGCACAACAACCAAACCATGGCCACCACTAGAGAGTTTTTCCGAAAACTTACACTTGAGCTTAGTAAAGTTGTTTAGACTTAAACTAAGCTCCCAAGACATTAGTTTCAAAGCCGAAAACCCAATTTCACTCACCGATTCCACTTCGCCTCTTGCCGAAGCACCAATTCAAGCTTCCGAAACACCAACTCTTGGATCCAAAGATGACTCCCCTGTTTTAAACACATCAAAGCAGAGGATTAATGCATCATCATGCATTAATAGCTTCAATGAAAGCACCTAAACTCGCTGCTCTCATCCACACTCCATTTTCGGCTACCAAACACAACCGAAAATGCATCCAAACAACTCCTCAACAAAGCCCAGCCATAAACCATCAAAACTAAACATCCTTTAACATCCTTTAACATCTAAAAAGGACCTAACAACATCCTTATACCTCCAGCAACAACAGATCCACAAGATCACACCAAAAACAACCAAGAATCACAAGCTAAACTTAGGAAATTCAACCTATCCGGGATTGCATTAATCAAAACTCAATTCCTTATCAAATTAACATTCATTAATCATCAAAAACACACCTCAAATCACTGCTTTAACAGATCAAACGAAAATCCATCAAAAATCATCAAATCTTGCATTTAAAGCCAAGATCCATCACACAACTTAAAAGCCATTTATAAAACATCAATTAAGGATTGAGAACTTAGGAATTTCAGTAAAGAACTGAGAGTTTAGAGGAGAAGGACGTTCTTACCTCCAAACTTGAGTTTCTCCTCTTTTAGAACCAAAAAGCTTGAAAAATCCAATTAGCAAATGGTGAGGTTTTGTTGATGAGATGATTAGGAATCCAAAGAGAATTGAAAAGAGGTATTTAGGTGACAAAATCAGAGGAAAAAGGTCTGGAGAGAATGTTTGGGTTGAGAGAAAATGAGAGAAAAGGAAAATTGGAAAAGTTTGTTGAAAATGGAAAATAACTTCCCTCCACTTTTCTTTTGTTTAAAACTCAGAATTAAATCATAAAATATCTTAGAAAAATCTGGAGAAACTCCCTTTGGGTAAATAGCTCCTTAAAGATTCAAAGTTTCAATCCTTTCTAAAACAGTCACGCAGTTTTCAAAAATTACATTTTGGTCACTAGCCAAAATGTCACCCTTCCAAACCTCATTTTGTAAAATTGATTTCACAGTTCACTTATATATATTAAAAGATGATTTTAGAACATTTTTCCATATTTTTAATGCAATCCGAACTAGGCTTTCCTAATTTCACCTTTTAGATTCGAACAACACTTTGACCAAACCGGTCAACGCCCAAAACTTCTAAGCCCAAAACTGGGGCGTTACACTAAAGAATGGTGTATCGATACCGCTACCAGCGTATCAATACGAACAACTCCAGAACTACATTTTATTACAAGAAATAAAGGCCCCAACGGCTCCAATTCAACCCCAACAGTCTCCAACGGGTTGGAACTCAATTGGGAGTATAAAAGGGACCTTCAAGCATCTATAGAAGGATAATGATCCTCAAAGTCAACAACATTATGGTGAATTTTTTTTTCTTAGAGCTTAATTTCTCATTAATTTGTATAGACAACAATTGTGAGCTTAAATGTCAATGTATGCTCAAGTGTATTAGGTTTTGGGTGAGAGCTTAAAAGTGCAAACACATACCTTTTAGTGGGATTACTAGTTTGCTAAGTTTTCTCTTTGTTTGAGAGTGATCCCAAAGCTCTGTAACCCCCTTAACCCGTCCTAGACGATTGACCCGAATTAAGAAGATCGCACGGGGAAAACCAAAGCCAACCCGAAAGTCAACCTTGATTAATGACCCTTTTTTTAACTTGTCTAGATGCACATTATCCCTAAATATGATCGTACAAACAGCATACTCAAAGATCATAACCATCAGAGAACATTCAGGGACTCAATTGCACAAATTACAACTTTAGGGACCAAATTGTAAATTCTGAAAAAATATAAGGACTTAATCCAAATTAAAGTTACCAATATGAAATTAATCATGTTTCATGCTTCTCTGCCAAATTTCAACTCAAACGGGCATCTCAAACTCATACAATTGCAAGAACAAGATTCAGGACTAAAACGCATACATTTCAAAACATATAACCGCCCATGTGAGCCTCCAACGGTCAGGTGTTCCGAAACAGGGAGAACCTCTTTCGAAACGCGGGACCGTTCCGCAACGTGTTCCGAAACGAGACCTGGCAGAGACATTTTCGTTTCGAAACGGTACCTTCCGTTTCGAACGCTTGGCCCACTACGGGGCCCCCGTTCCGAAACGGTAGCTCCCGTTCCGATACGACCTGCCCAGATTGCAGAAAAGTTGCTGGTTAAACACACATTTGACCCACCAACCATGATCCGAAAGCAACCAAAACACACCAGCAAGTCATTCAACATATAGGGGACATAATCGCATCAAAATCTAGATACATGACCACCCCTAGGTGCACCAACACATTAAACACATTCAAAACTCATTCATGCCTTTAAACAAGAAGCATAACATAACGACTTAAGCACAAGATGATTCAAACGTTGCAACATTAATCCTTATGATTCAAAACCATAAACCAAACTTGTCCAACATACACGATCTCATTAAACATCAACATAAGAGATCCCTTCCCCATTGCCTCTATTAACTATAGCTATTAACCGAGACATACATCTCAAGTGGAGTTCTCCTTGAATCCCTTGCTTCTCGCTGTTCCAACTTCAATTATCTGCATTGATGGACAAAAAGGAGCGTAAGCACATAATTCTTAGTGAGGAATGCTAAAAACCAAAGCACCATCAATGCAGCGAATCATAAAACCACTTTTAAAAGCAAACTCGATTCGATAAACCAAAGCATTGTTTGAAAATCCTATTCAACAACATGCCTTAAAATCATGCATTGCTCAAGCTTGAAAACCAACCCTTAGCTTAGGAAGCTAAGTAAACCCTTTTCAAAACATAAACTTGCAATACCAACAATTTAACCATTCCATGCATGAACATCATATGCAAGGTTAAATTCAAAACCTTGAAAATCACTTCCACTTCACATCATACCTTTCTCATATTTGAAAACCATCTTTAAGCAATAAACCTTTTAAAACCATTTACTCATTCAATCTAACATGTGCATTAAACAATTGCAACATATGAACCACATCATCAAAACTTGCATCACATGCCTTTAAAATCAAGTCTTAACAAGACTTCAATGCACTAAAGAGATTTCATGCACACATGCACCATATATGGAATTTTAACCACTATATAACCTTAACATTCACAAGGTTCCCATATATGGAATTTTAACCACTATATAACCTTAACATGCACAAGGTCCCCCATATGGAATTTTAACCACCATATAACCTTAGCATCACCGATTGGTAGTTGTATAACATCACTAACGAGATCCGGGACACCCTACACAAGATCCACACATGGACTTTACACCACCATTGTGATCTTAACAAGCACAAGGTCCTCAAATGGAATTTTAACCACCATTATTACCTTTGCTTACCCAAGGTCCTCGAATGGAATTTCAACCACCATTATGACCTTAACCATCTCGTTAGGATACTTGGATGGAGTTACCGGTTCACTCTTAACCACTCCACATCCAAGGCGACTTTATTCACGGTGCACCCAATCCTATAGCCGGCTAACTATATCCGATTCAAGTAACCAAGAACCACTTACATCATTTGCCAATATAACCATCTTACCACATTAACCCAATGTTTTACAAGCATAACCAAAATGCAAAAACCACCATTTACCATCATCAATCCACTGTTTTAAAGCATTAGACAAAGCCATTAAACAACATGCAACACCATGCATCAATTTCACAATTCCAATGTACAAAACCATGAATCTCTTACCTTGAGCATCCATCACACATGGCTTTCAAAAACCAGCATTAAACCATGTTAAAGTATGCTTTCAAAACAGAATTCAAAACAAGCAAATCACATGCATTGCATCCAACAATCACATGTGCTTTAAAACCAACTCATACACAAACCAAGTGAGAAATTCCTTTTACTTACTCTTGAGCTTAGCAAAGTTGTTTAGACTTATACTAAGCTCCCAAAACCTTCAAAACCTTGGTTTAAAAGCTGAAAACCCAACTTCACTCACCGATACACAAAACAAGGCTAGCCAATAAGCCTTCCAAGCATCCGAAACCTTCCACACCGCCTCAAATGCTCACGGATCAATCTCCCATGTTTCAAGCACACAACAACAGAGGATTAATGCATCATTATGCATTAAAAACACCAGCAACACAACTAAACTCGCTGCTCTTAGCAAATCCAACATTTCGGCTACCAAACACAACCGAAATCACCTCCAAACACTTCCAAAACTTAACCCAGCCAAGATCCATCACTTCTAACCATTTTTAAACATAAATTAACATCCAAAAAGGATCTAACCACATCCTTATACCTCCAGCTATAACAGATCATCAAGATCACTCCAAAAACAACCAAAAACTCAAGCAAAACTTAGGAAAATTAACCTATTCGGGATTGCATTGATAAAACCTCAATTTCTCATCAATTTAACATTCATTTAACATCAAATTGACACCTCAAAACACTGCCCAAACAGATCATACAAATTTCATCGAAATCAAGCAAATCTTGCATTTTAAAGCCAAAATCAAGATTACAATTGTAAAACCTTAAATAAATCACAAATCAAGGATTGAGAACTTGGGAATTTCAGTAAAGAACTGAGAGTTTAGAGGAGAAGGACGTTCTTACCTCCAAACTTGAGTTTCTCCCTTTTTGGAACCAAAATCTTGAAAATCCAATTAGCAAATGGTGAGGTTTTGGTGAGGAGATGATTAGAAATCAAAAGAGAATTGAAAAGAGATATCTAGGTGACAAAATCAGAAGGAAAAGCTCTGGAGAAGGATGTTTGGTTTGAGAGAAAAGATGAGAGAAAATGGAAAATGGAAAAGTTAGTTAAAAGGCTAAAATATCATTCTCTCCTTTTTACCTTTATTTTAAACCATCAATAAATCATTTAATATCTTAGAAAAATCTGGAGAAACTCCCATTGGGTAAATATCTCCTTAAAGATTCAAAGTTTCAATCCTTTATAAAACAGTCTCACAGTTTTCAAAAATTACATTTTGGTCACTAACCCAAAATGTCACCCTTCCAAACCTCATTTTCTAAAATTGATTTCACCTTTCTCTTATATATAATAAAAGAGGATTTTGGAACATTTTTCCACATTTTTAATGCAACCCGAACTAGGCTTTCCTAAAAATCACTTTATATATTCGAACCGAAAATTCAACCGAACCGGTCCAAACCCAAAACTTCCAAGCCCAAAATTGGGGCGTTACAACTCTCCCCCTCTTAGGAAATTTCGTCCTCGAAATTTCAACTGACGGAAAGAACACAACCAAACTCCTCAAAGCAATACACAAGACAACACAAGAGACTTAACCACCACTGAACACTCTCCAGACCAAAACTCCATCAAACCCAACACCACCACATACTGTTCCCGAATTCCAGAACACTCAAAGTTAACCACAACTTAACCTTTGACACTTCCGAACTACACATAGCCCCAACAACAACCTGAAGAACCTCAAAGTTTTACAGCATACAACACCTTAACACACAACTCCCAAAACTTGTTCACATAGTGACACCAACCAATTCAATTCAGCCACTATGTAACCCACAACCTTCACTGCTTTTAAAACTCTTTGCAAACTCCCCAACCTCTTTCAAAAAAAATTTTTTCCAACAAGAAAAAATTCTTAAGCATCAACTGCTTACCCAAACTTCTCAACGTAATGCTGACATTCCTTCACATCCACCGCTATCATTACCATAACGATTCGCCAGAACCACTCACCCAAAATCCAAAAATTACATCACAAAACCCCAATCTTGACTCCGCCAGCCGTTCCATACACCACCAGCTGACTTCAGAAGAATTACTCATTCACAACCAACCAACCCCTTCTCACAAGAACCCGTCCAACCAACAATGGCCTTTGATCTTACATTACCTTTCCACTTCAAGCTCTAACTACAACACTAGCCTTACTACAGCACTTAACACCAAGAAACCACCTCTTCTACTAACTTATTCACAACCACTTGACCGATTCTAACTTCAACCGGTACTCCTCACCACCAAACCACCAAACTCTTTAAGCATCAAACACCTTCCTTCCACTAACATGTTGTACCGCACTCATTATTACCAACAGCTCGCTTAAAACCCTCCACTACCTCTAACATTCTCCTAACACCAAAACAACCTCTAAAAACCCCCCATCATTCAAACTAACCCTATCACAACACTAACAGACTCGATTAGTTATTAGCGAGTGTGAACGTTCGTATGCATGGTCACCAATATGCCCTATCAATGCCTGATGTACATGTATGCAAAACCTCTAATGTCATGTCACATGTATGCATGGACCAGTACATATATAATATAGCATATAACAGATGATTTTAATTGTGCATGTATGTCAGTTCACACCCTCCAATAACATCCTCAGAGTCCGTCTAAGAACAACCTCCTACCTCACTTTCAACTTGTCTAACTCCATCATTCTAGCAACCATTATCCACAAGATACTCACTAAAGCCCTCTTCACACTAAAGTTGTTTCCAGAACAACAACAACTACTACCCCAAACATGCTAGCAACGAAACCATACCCACTATGCAAGGAAAAACCAAACCACAACCAGACTAAGATACTAGAGCAAAGGTTACTTAACAAGATTACCTGAAAACACCTCACTGCCCCGAAGCTCCAACAGACGAGCTCTCTTCCTCGCAGAACCACCATCCTCCAGCCGCACCGCTGCAGCATCAGCTACCACACTAAGGTCATCACCACCTCCCCGCGGTAAGGAACCCTGGCTACCCCGAGCCAACTTCAAACAATTACGTCTCATATGTCCAACAGACCCACACTTCCAGCAGATTCCATTTCCCAAACTCTTCACAACTTTCTGCTCTTCCTGCCACCTACGAACTTTGTCTCGGCCGTGCCCACGACCCTTCAGACACCCTTCTGCTACTACTGAAGCCGATTTCACCACATGAGGACAATCTCGCTTCACATGCTCTTTAGAACCACAGTTCCAGCAAGCACCTGCGCCCCAGCAACCTCCAATATGGCGCCTTCCACAACGGTCACACATCGGTAACCGAGCTTCTACTCCTTGTTCAAGCAGCACTTGCCCCAGAATTGCACTACCACTCAAACTCTGATTCAAGCAAAACCTCCCAGCACGCAGCCTCTTACGCTGACCGTTTCCGAGATCAGAATTCACAACTTTCTCGCTTAAACTTTCCTCACCTTCATCAACAGAAACCACACCCTCACATTGCTCAACCCTTGGGAATTTCCCTCCAAGATACCTTTCATAAAAGGCAGACACAAAGAAGTCCCAATCAATGTCGTGGATGTGCGATGCCACCGCCACAGACGTCCACCAGGCACATGCGTTCTCCAACATCAATGAGACAACACTTCCCAGCTTACAGGCATAATCGCAACCTTCCTGATCCAAAATCAGAATTACACTGGCCAACCAGGCCTCGAACGTCTCAGGTGTCGATCCATGATACTCCACAGCCCCTAAATCATGCAAACGCTGTTTCGACAAACCCACACATCCCACAGCCAGCACATCTAAAGACTTTACTTTTGCCACAGCCTGAGATGTTCCCAACACCTCTTGAACAATAAGTGATGAACTCTTCATCACAGAACCAGCTTCTTTCTCCCGCCTCACTACCTCAACACCAGGCACAGAACACTGAGACGAAACACCTCCATTAAAAGGTGAATTCCACGCCTTAACAACCTACCCTAACGCAGCAACCATCTCACCCAACTGCCATTCTTTCATCGATTTCACCATTCTATTAACAACAAGCAATCATAACAAAACAAACAAATCAATTAGACCAGCTTTAAGCAAGGATTCAAACTCCAACTCCAGAATAACACAATAGCTATAATAATAAGGCAATGGGTATCCCGAATTCTCCCCTTTACATGACATAACAATCAATAAAAACATGGATATCACAACATCAAGCATATAAAACAACATATTCGATCATGCTTTCATCAAACAACATCCACTCGCAACAACATAGCATCATCAATAACATACCCATTACACTCTCATCATTCATAAAAATCGGCTCATAACACCAGCACAACATCAACACAAATCCACATGAGCTCAATAAAGATTCATAACCAAAAGCATGCTAAGAACATCAATACTTCACTCAAAAACATGCATTTCAACCGGCTTTCAACCACACATCAGCATAAACATCATACACATATTACATCAATTTACCGTTTTCCCCAAGCATTCGCAACTCAGCTCTGATACCACCAAATGTAACCCCCTTAACCCGGCCTAGACGATTGACCCGAATTAAGAAGATCACACGGGGAAAACCAAAGTCAACCCAAAAGTCAACCTTGATTAACGACCCTTTTTTTTAAACTTGTCTAGATGCACATTATCCCTAAATATGATCGTACAAACAACATACTCAAAGATCATAACCATCAGAGAACATTCAGGGACTCAATTGCACAAATTACAACTTTAGGGACCAAATTGTAAATTCTGAAAAAATATAAGGACTTAATCAAAATAAAGTTACCAATATGAAATTAATCATGTTTCATGCTTCTCTGCCAAATTTCAACTCAAACGGACATCTCAAACTCATACAATTGCAAGAACAAGATTCAGGACTAAAACGCATACATTTCAAAACATATAACCGCCCATGTCAGCCTCCAACGGTCAGGTGTTCTGAAACAGGGAGAACCTGTTTCGAAACACGGGACCGTTCCGCAACGTGTTCCGAAACGAGACTTGGCAGAGACATTTTCGTTTCGGAACGGTACCTTCCGTTTCGAACGCCTGGGCCACTACGGGGCCCCCGTTCTGAAACGGTAGCTCCCGTTCCGATACGACCTGCCCAGATTGCAGAAAAGTTGCTGGTTAAACACACATTTGACCCACCAACCATGTTTCGATAGCAACCAAAACACACCAGCAAGTCATTCAACATATATGGGACATAATCGCATCAAAATCTAGATACATGACCACCCCTAGGTGCACCAACACATTAAACACATTCAAAACTCATTCATGCCTTTAAACAAGAAGCATAACATAACGACTTAAGCACAAGATGATTCAAATGCTGCAACATTAATCCTTATGATTCAAAACCATAAACCAAACTTGTCCAACATACACGATCTCATTAAACATCAACATAAAAGATCCCTTCCCCATTGCCTCTATTAACTATAGCTATTAACCGAGACATACATCTCAAGTGGAGTTCTCCTTGAATCCCTTGCTTCGCGCTGTTCCAACTTCAATTATCTGCATTGATGGACAAAAAGGAGCGTAAGCACATAATGCTTAGTGAGGAATGCTCAAAACCAAAGCACCATCAATGCAGCGAATCATAAAAACCACTTTTAAAAGCAAACTCGATTCGATAAACCAAAGCATTGTTTGAAAATCCTTTTCAACAACATGCCTTAAAATCATGCATTGCTCAATCTTGAAAACCAACCCTTAGCTTAGGAAGCTAAGTAAACCCTTTTCAAAACATAAACTTGCAATACCAACAATTTAACCATTCCATGCATGAACATCATATGCAAGGTTAAATTCAAAACCTTGGAAATCACTTCCACTTCACATCATACCTTTCTCATATTTGAAAACCATCTTTAAGCAATAAACCTTTTAAAACCATTTACTCATTCAATCTAACATGTGCATTAAACAATTGCAACATATGAACCACATCATCAAAACTTGCATCACATGCCTTTAAAAACAAGTCTTAACAAGACTTCAATGCACTAAAGAGATTTCATGCACACATGCACCATTCTCAATAGATAATCAACACTTGTTTAAACTAACAAGTAAACTTGCAATCATAGTACATTACACACTTCTCATGCAACCATGCATCATTTCAAGCATCTCATGCCTCATTATAATCAAGAACATTATATTGGCTTCCAAGTGATAAACCAAATCCACTTTTCAACTCAACATCCAATCGAATACGCGGATCACAAGCGTTGTCCCCACGCTTCATACACACTACCAATCCAAGGTCCCCAAATGGAATTTTAACCACCATTTGACCTTACAACACACAAGGTCCTCTTATGGAATTTTAACCACCATATGGCCTTAACATTTACAAGGTTCCCATATATGGAATTTTAACCACCATATAACCTTAACATTCACAAGGTTCCCATATATGGAATTTTAACCACCATATAACCTTAACATGCACAAGGTCCCCCATATGGAATTTTATCCACCATATAACCTTAGCATCACCGATTGGTAGTTGTATAACATCACTAACGAGATCCGGGACACCCTACACAAGATCCACACATGGACTTTACACCACCATTGTGATCTTAACAAGCACAAGGTCCTCAAACGGAATTTTAACCACCATTATTACCTTTGCTTACCCAAGGTCCTCGAATGGAATTTTAACCACCATTATGACCTTAACCATCTCGTTAGGATACTTGGATGGAGTTACCGGTTCACTCTTAACCACTCCACATCCAAGGCGACTTTATTCACGGTGCACCCAATCCTATAGCCGGCTAACTATATCCGATTCAAGTAACCAACAACCACTTAAATCATTTGCCAATATAACCATCTTACCACATTAACCCAATGTTTTACAAGCATAACCAAAATGCAAAAACCACCATTTACCATCATCAATCCACTGTTTTAAAGCATTAGACAAAGCCATTAAACAACATGCAACACCATGCATCAATTTCACAATTCCAATGTACAAAACCATGAATCTCTTACCTTGAGCATCCATCACACATGGCTTTCAAAAACCAGCATTAAACCATGTTAAAGTATGCTTTCAAAACAGAATTCAAAACATGCAAATCACATGCATTGCATCCAACAATCACAAGTGCTTTAAACCCAACTCATACACAAACCAAGTGAGAAATTCCTTTTACATACTCTTGAGCTTAGCAAAGTTGTTTAGACTTATACTAAGCTCCCAAAACCTTCAAAACCTTGGTTTAAAAGCTGAAAACTCAACTTCACTCACCGATACACAAAACAAGGCTAGCCAATAAGCCTTCCAAGCATCCGAAACCTTCTACACCGCCTCAAATGCTCACGGATCAATCTCCCCTGTTTCAAGCACACAACAATAGAGGATTAATGCATCATTATGCATTAAAAACACCAGCAACACAACTAAACTCACTGCTCTTAGCGAATCCAACATTTCGGCTACCAAACACAACCGAAATCACCTCCAAACACTTCCAAAACTTAACCCAGCCAAGATCCATCACTTCTAACCATTTTTAAACATCAATTAACATCCAAAAAGGATCTAACCACATCCTTATACCTCCAGCTATAACAGATCATCAAGATCACTCCAAAAACAACCAAAAACTCAAGCAAAACTTAGGAAAATTAACCTATTCGGGATTGCATTGATAAAACCTCAATTTCTCTTCAATTTAACATTCATTTAACATCAAATTGACACCTCAAAACACTGCCCAAACAGATCATACGAAATTTCATCGAAATCAAGCAAATCTTGCATTTTAAAGCCAAAATCAAGATTACAATTGTAAAACCTTAAATAAATCACAAATCAAGGATTGAGAACTTGGGAATTTCAGTAAAGAACTGAGAGTTTAGAGGAGAAGGACGTTCTTACCTCCAAACTTGAGTTTCTCCCTTTTTGGAACCAAAATCTTGAAAATCCAATTAGCAAATGGTGAGGTTTTGGTGAGGAGATGATTAGAAATCAAAAGAGAATTGAAAAGAGATATCTAGGTGACAAAATCAGAAGGAAAAGCTCTGGAGAAGGATGTTTGGTTTGAGAGAAAAGATGAGTGAAAATGGAAAATGGAAAAGTTAGTTAAAAGGCTAAAATATCTTTCCCTCCTTTTTACCTTTATTTTAAACCATCAATAAATCATTTAATATCTTAGAAAAATCTGGAGAAACTCCCATTGGGTAAATAGCTCCTTAAAGATTCAAAGTTTCAATCCTTTTTAAAACAGTCTCACAGTTTTCAAAAATTACATTTTGGTCACTAACCCAAAATGTCACCCTTCCAAACCTCATTTTCTAAAATTGATTTCACCTTTCTCTTATATATAATAAAAGAGGATTTTAGAACATTTTTCCACATTTTTAATGCAAACCGAACTAGGCTTTCCTAAATATCACTTTATATATTCGAACCGAAAATCCGACCGAACCGGTCCAAACCCAAAACTTCCAAGCCCAAAATTGGGGCGTTACAAGCTCGATTTGTGAGCTTTGGTTGCTAGACATGGTGAGTGAGTCTTAGTTGTATTTGGCTTCCTTCTAAGCCAAGAGAAAGGGAAGAATTCTTAGTGAATTGGTTGAAATCCTTAGTGGGAGCTAAGGTAGTGAATGCAGAGCTTGTTAGAAGCTTAAACCACTATATCTCCTTTTTCCATTTTGTCTATTTTTTGCTTCCACAAAGAACATTATGCCTATTTGAAGAGTAGGATGATGTACTTCATCAATCAACAAGACACCATTCTTCAACAATGAGCATTATGCCTATTTCAAAAGTAGGATGATGTACTTCATCAAGGCCAAGGACTACCATCTATGGGATCTTGTTGAATAAGGAACGATCATGCCTCAAAGAAGGAAGGCGGATTGGAATACCAATGACAAGAAGATGATAGAGCTTAATTGTAAGGCTTTGCACATTCTGTTTTGTGCTTTTGGCCCGGATGTTTATGCAAAGGCATCTTCTTGTGAAAGTTCCTAGGAAGTATGGGACAAGCTTAAAAGCTACTTACGAGGGAACAAACGAAGTAAAGGGGACCAAGATCGGTCTTCTCAACTGAGAGTATGAGAAATTCAAGATGAACCCTGAAGAAGACATAACGAGCATGTTCGATTGATCCTCCACAATCGTCAATAAACTTAAAGGATTTGGAGATGAGATTCTGGAAGACAAGCTCATTCGAAAGTTGATTTATTCACTTTTCGAATCATTGGAGGGTAAGATAACGACTATCATTGAAGCCAAAAATCTAAAGCAGCTCAAACTTGATGAGCTAATTGGGTCCCTTCTTACCCATTAAATGATTTCTACACCATTGAAGTGGGAGAATGAGAAGAAGATCAAAGAGCAAGTCATTGAAGTTAATGTCACTGCTCTCAATTCCTCCAAATGCCAACATGAAGAATCAAGTGAGGCAGAAAATAAAGATGAAGAGATAATTCATCTCTTCAAAAAATGTGCCCAATTCATGAAAAGCAAAATGTAATAATTCAAGCATGAATTGAAGAAGAAGAGGCCAAGCTCTTCAAGCCATAAGAAGATGACATATGTGGCTACTTGGAGTGATGATGACTCCACTGATAATGAACAAGCCAACCTTTTCTTTATGGCCATCTAAGAAGATTCAATGGTAACTTCTAATTCATCTACTTCAACTTCTTATTCTTTTGATGAATTACAATATGCATATGATGATTTGGTTTTAGAGTTTAAAAATCACATTTTTAAAAATAAGAAAGTTGTTTCAAATTTGTAAATTCAAAATGATTTGATTTCAATTACAAAAATTGAACTTGAAGCAAAACTCAATGAGTTTGAAAAAATGTGTTGATTTACAAAATTTGCTTCATAAAGTTCAGGAGGAAAAAGATTTGATTTCCAAAGAGCTTGAAAAGAAAACAAACTTTGGAAAATCAAATTTTTATCACAGATAATCTAGTGCCCCTAGATTTTAAATGGTAAAGGTTTTAGAAGTATTTGGGTCCCAAAAGGACTAATTATTTCAACTAAAAATGATGAAATTGAAAAATGGATTCCTAAGGGACTAAATTATGTGCTACTAACTCTTATGGATCCAAAGAAATTTAGATACAAAAAATTACTTGACTGTCTTGTTTTAGATGTGATGGAGATTAGTTAATAACAACATTAAAGGGAAGTGTTGAGTGCATAAATGTTCTATATTTTAGCCCTCATTTATCCATATTATTTATGCACTCAAGCATGTTTAGTTGCATTTTATGATAGAATTTGCATAAACATCACAAATGGATAATTTTGCACAGAAACTGCTGATTTCTATAACACCCCAATTTTGGGCTTAGAAGTTTTGGGTTTGAACCGGATCAGGCGGATTTTCGGTTTGAATATAAAAGGTGGTTTTAAGAAAAGCCTTGTTCGGGATGCATTAAAAATATGGAAAAATATCTAAAAATCCTCTTTTAATATATATAAGAGGGTGGTGAAATCAATTTTTCAAAATGAGGTTTGGAAATATGACATTTTGAGTTAACGACTAAAATGTAATTTTTGAAAAGTTCGTGACTGTTTGAAAAGGACTGAAACTTTGAATCTTTAAGGAGCTAATTTACCCAAGGGATGATTTCTTCAGATTTTTCTTGATTTTTAAAGACTCATTTAATGTTTAATTAATGAAAAGAAAAGAGGGAAAAAGATATTTTTAGTTTCATAACTAACTTTTACCAAAATTTTCCTATTTCATTTTCTCTCAAAATTCCCTCAGCCAAACACATTTCCACAGCAACTTTTCCTTGGATTTTTACACCTAAAGTTGAGATTTCAATTCCTAAATGATTCCTAATCATTTCTACACCAAATCCTCATCATTTGCTTAATGAATTTTCAAGGATTTTGGCTCTAAACAAGGAGAAATCCACATTTAGAGGTATGAACGTCCTTCTCCTCTAAATACTCAGTTCTTTACTGAAATTCCCAAGTTCTCAATCATTAAATTAAGTTTTATCAAAGGTTTTAATGTTGTGATCTTGATTTTAGCTTAAAATGCAAGATTTGGATTTAATTTTTGAATAAATTCGTATTGGATAATTGGGCTCTATTTTGAGATGTCTTTTTGATGTATTTTGGATGTCTAAATGATGTGTGATTGAGGTTTAATCAATGCAATCCCGAATAGATTGATTTTCCTAAGTTTTTACTTGTGAAAATGGTGGTTTTTGGGGTGATCTTGGTGTTTTGTTAATGCTGGAGGTATAAGGACGAGTTTGAGTTTATTTTGGATGTTAATTGATGTTTAATAATGGTTAGAAGTGATGGATCTTGGCTGGATTAAGTCTTGGAAGTGTTTGAAGGTGATTTCGGTTGTGTTTGGTACCCGAAATGTTGGATTTGCAAATAGCAGCGAGTTTAGGTGTGTTGCTGGTGTTTTTAATGCATGATGATGCAATAATCCTCTGTTGTTATGTGCTTGAAATAGTGGAGAATGATCCGTGAGCAATAGAGGTGGCGTTGAAGGTTTCGGATGCTTGGAAGGCTTGTTGGCTAGCCTAGTTTTGTGTATTGGTGAGTGAAGTTGGGGTTTTCAGCTTTAAAACCAATGTTTGAAGGTTTTTGGAATCTTAGTTTAAGTCTAAACAACTTAGCTAAGCTCAAGAGTAAGTAAATGGAATTTCTCTCTTGGTTTGTGTTATGAATTGGTTTTAAAGCACTTGTGATTGTTGGATGCAATGCATGTGATTTGCATGTTTAAATTCTGTTTTGAAAGCATATTTTAGCATGATTTAATGCTGGTTTTGGAAGTCATGTGTTGAAGGATGCTCAAGGTAAGAGATCCTTGGTTTGTACATTGGAATTGTGGAATTCATGCATAGTGTTGCATGTTGTTTAATGGCTTTGTTTAATGCTTCAAAACAGTGAAGTGGTGATGGTAATTGGTGGTTTTGGCATTTTGGTTATGCTTGTTAAAACAATGGATTAATATGGTAAACTGGTTATAGTGGCAAGTGATGTAAGTGGTTTTTGGTTACTTTAATCGGATATAGATAGCCGGCTATAGGATTGGGTGCACCGTGAATTGAGTCGCCTTGGATGTCGAGGGGGTTGGAATTGTACCGTAAACTCCATCCAAGAATCTTAGCGATTGAGAAAATTGGTGTCACCACGATGGAGGATGGCTCTCGTGGGTGGGCTTGGTTAAGTGCCACCACGATGGAGGATGGCTCTCGTGGGTGAACCTGGTTAAAAGTCACCACGATGGAGGGTGGCTCTCGTGGGTGGACTTTGTTAAGCGTCACAACGGTGGAGGGTTGCTCCCGTGTGTGAGCTTAGTTAGGTGATTACAATGGTTGTGGTAGCTTCCATGTGTAAGCCTTGTGATGTGTCCCGGCTCTCGCTAGTGTGTTATACAACTTCCGATGAGTGATGTTGAGGGGTTGTGATTGTACCGTTGAACTCCATCACGGGTGTTGAGGGGGTTGTGATTGTACCGGTAAACTCCACCTTGTGTTGTTCGGAAGTGTGTATGGAGCGTGTGGGACAACACTTGTAATCCGCGTATCCGATTGTGTCTTCTGTTATGATGGTTTGTGAATGATCACTTGGAAGCCAATATAATGTTATTGAATGTAATGAAGCATGAGATGCTTGAAATGATGCATGGTTGCATGGGAAGTGTGTGATGTTCTAAGAATGCATGTATAACTTGTTAACTTGTACAAGTGTTTATCTTATATTAAGAATGGTGCATATGTGCATGGGAATCTCTTTAGTGCATTGAAGTCTTGCGAAGGCTTGTTTTAAAAGGCATGTAATGCAAATGTTGATTTTGTGGTTCATGTATTGCATTTGTTTAATTCATGAGATAGATTGAAGGAGTAAGTGGTTTTCAAAGGTTTCTTGCTTTGAGATGATTTTCAAGAATGAGAAAAGTATAATGTGAAGTGGAAGTGTTTTCCAAGGAATTTGTATTTAACTTTGCATATGATGTTCATGCATGGAAAGGTAAAATTGATGGTTTTGCAAGGGTGTGCTTTGAAGTGAGTTACTTAGCTTTTCTAACCTAAGGGTTGGTTTTCATGTTTGAGCAATGCATGATTTAAAGCATGTTGTTTAAAAAGGGGTTTTCAAACATTGCTTCGGTTTATCGAAATGTGTTTACTTTTTAAATAGGTTTTATTACTCGCTGCATTGATGGTGTTTTGGTTTTGAGCATTCCACACTAAGCATTATTGTAACCCCCTTAACCCGGCCTAGACGGTTGACCCGAATTAAGAAAGTCACACGGGGAAAACCAAAGTCAACCCGAAAGTCAACCTTGATTAACGACCCTTTTTTTTCTTTTTAATCTTGTCTAGATGCACATTAATCCTAATTGTGATCACACAAACATCATACTCAAAGATCACAAACATCAGAGATCAAACATGGACCCAATTGAACCAATTACAACTTTAGGGACCAAATTGTAATTTCTGATAATTAAAGGGACTTAACCCAAATTTAAGTTACCAACTTGAAATTAATCAGGTTTCATGCTTCTCTGTGAAATTTCAGCTCAAAAGGACTTCCCAAGCTCATACAATTGAACAAACAAGATTCAGGACCAAAACGTAAACAATTCAAAACATATAACTGCCAATGTCAGCCCCCAACGGTCGACCGTTCCGTAACAGGTAGACCCTGTTCCGAAACACGGGCTGTTCCGAAACGGGTTCTGAAACATGGCCTTGGCAGAGACCAAACCGTTTCGAAACGGTGCATACCGTTTCGGATGCCTGGGTTCATGTAAGGCACCCGTTCCGAAACGGTGCACACTGTTCCGAAACGCCTGCACAGATTGCAGCAAACTAGCATACCAAAACATGCAATAGATCATCCAAACATGCTCCAAATGTCACCAAACTTTACCAGCATGCAATTCAACATATATATGACTTATAGGAATCATCAAATCAACAAAACAATATCACATGCAAAAAGCCCCAATTCAATAGGCATGCTTCCTACACAAGCTAGCTATTCAAAACACCAAACTTCCAAAACAAGCATACAATGATCCAATCCAAAAACCAGCATTCAAAATAACATTCAACATACTTAGGGAGTTCCAAACACCTCCCAAAACATACACATTGGTCCCCCATTGCCAAATCACCCAAAAGCTAAATGTTTAACAAAAACCTTCCATACATTGAGCTTTACTTGAACTTGAACTCTTGCCCTTCCTGCTGCCCTTCAAGGTACTCTAATGCTCTGCATTATTGAATTAAGAAAACGAAGAGAGCGTAAGCAAAAGCTTAGTGAGGAAAGCTCTTAAAAACCATTCAATAATGCAATTCAAAACATTTACAAAACATGCTTTAAATCAACCTTTGCACATGCTCAAAAGCATACTTTAAACAAGCAATCTCATGCTTCAACATAAACATTAAAACAAGCACCTCATGCTTCACAATATTCTTAACATGTCATATTGGCTCAAGTGATACATTTCATTTCTTAAAACATGTTCATCAACTTCCCAAGGACTTTTAAACACCTTGGCCGCAAGGACTTTTAAACACCTTGGCCATGGACTTTTAAACACCATGAATAAGGACCACACAAGGACTTTTAACCACCTTTGTGTCCAATGCTTGAATCACCCCAAGGACTTTTAAACACCTTGGCCCCAAGGACTTTTAAACACCTTGGCCCCATGGACTTTTAAACACCATGGAAAGGATCACCTAAGGACTTTTAACCACCTTAGTGTCCGCAACAAGACTCATCCAAGGACTTTTAACCACCTTGATGATCTTAAGTAACAAGGCTCACTCAAGGACTTTTAACCACCTTAGTGACCTTAATCTTTTCAAAACATCACTTGCCAATATACATCATTTCCATCATTCAATCCACTGTTTTAAAGCATTAAACCAAGGCATTTTCATCATGCATTTCAAAGCATCAAACCACATTATTTCAATGTATAAAAGCAAGGTACTCCTACCTAGAGTTACCTTCTACATATGGCTTACATCATCAGAAAATCCATGCTAAAACATGCTTTCAAAACAGTAATTTAAAACATGCAAATCATCATTTTGCATCACAACAAAATCATGGCCACCACTAGAGAGAAAATCCGAAAACTTACACTTGAGCTTAGCAAAGTTGTTTAGACTTAAACTAAGCTCCCAAAACCTTCAAACCTTGGTTTTAAAGGCTGAAATCCAATTTCGACAAACTCACTCACTCACCGATTTCCACTTTGCTTCAAGCCAAAGCACCAAATCAAGCTTCCGGATCAACCACTCTTGGATCCAAAGATGCCTCCCCTGATTCAACACATCAAAGCAGAGGATTAATGCATCATCATGCATTAATTGCTTCAATGAAAGCACCTAAACTCGCTGCTCTCATCCAACCTCCATTTTCGGCCACCAAACACAACCGAAAATGCATCCAAACCACTTCTAAACAAAGCCCAGCCATAAACCAGCAAAACTTCACTTCCATTAACATCATATAACATCTAAAAACAACCTATTAACAACCTTATACCTCCAGCAACATCAGATCACCAAGATCACCTCAAAAACTACCTTGAAACACAAGCTAAACTTAGGAAACTCAACCTATCCGGGATTGCATCAATCAAAACTCAATTCCTTATCAATTTAGATATCATTTAACATCAAAAATACCTCTCAAATCACAGATTACTCAGATCTAACGAAAATCATCAAAATCTTGCATAATAAGCCAAGATCCATTTCAACACTTTAAAACCTTTAATTAAACATCAATTAAGGATTGAAAACTTAGGAATTTCAGTAAAGAACTGATAGTTTAGAGGAGAAGGACGTTCTTACCTCCAAACTTGAGTTTCTCCTCTTTTTGCAATCAAAATCCTTGATGAAACACTTAGCAATTGAAGAGGTTTTGAAGATACAATGATTAGCAATCAATTGAGAGTTGAAAGGAGGGATTTAGGTGAAGAAATCAGATCCAATTCTCTGGAAAAGTAGTGTTTGGGTTGAGAGAAAATGAGAGAAAGAAAATTGGAAAGTTAGTTAAGAAAATAGCCAAATGGCTTCCCTCAAATTTTAATAACCTTTAAAATCAGATTTTAGACTTAAAATATCTTGGAAAAATCTGGAGAAACTCCCTTTGGGTAAATAGCTCCTTAAAGATTCAAAGTTTCAACCCTTTATAAAACAGCCACCAAACTTGCGAAAATTACATTTTGGTCACTAGCCAAAATGTCACACTTCCAAAACTCATTTTCCAAAATTGATTTCACAGTTCACTTAATTATATTAAAAGATGATTTTAGAACATTTTTCCATATTTTTAATGCAACCCGAACTAGGCTTTCCTAATTTCACCTCTTTTGATTCCAACAGCACTTTGACCAACCGGTCAACGCCCAAAACTCCTAAGCCCAAAACCGGGGCGTTACAATTATGTGCTTACTCTCCTTTTTGTCCATCAATGCAGATATTTGAAATTGGGACAACAAGAAGCAAGGGATTCAAGGAGAGCTCCACTTGAGATGTATGTCTCGGTTAATAGCTATAGATAATAAAGGCAATGGGGGGAGAGTCTTTTATGTTGATGTTTAATGAGATTGTGTATGTTGGACAAATTTGGTTTATGATTTGAACTACGTGGTTTAACGCTTGCAACGTTTGAATCTTCTTATTCATAAGTCGTTATGATATGCTTCTTGTTTTAAAAGCATGTTTAAGTGTTGGATGTATGGAAGGAGTTGGTGCACCTAGGAGTTGTTTTGTATCTAGATTTTAATGCAATTTGGTGGTTATGATGCTTGGCATGTTGTTGCTTTGTTGAGGAATGATTTGGAGTATGTTCGATGGGGTTTGGATGTGTTAAAACAGTCCTATCTGCTGTTTCTGGGCAGGGTGTTTCGAAACACCCTTGCCTGTTTCGAAACAGGTGCTTGATTTGGCTTGGGTGTTTCAAAACGGGTAGAGGTGTTTCGAAACACTTTGGCTACTGCCAATCCCCGTTTCTGAACGGGCTAACCCCGTTTCGAAACACTTGACCGTTGGGCACTGATTTGAATGGTTTTGAGGTTTGCAAGCTTTACGTTTTAGTCCTGATTTTTGTACGTGCAATTGCTTGAGTTCGAGATGTCCAGTTAAAGTGAAATTTGGCAGAGAGGCATGAAACATGACAAATTTCATAATGGTAACTTAAAAATTGGTAAAGTCCTCTTAATTTTAAGAATTTACAAATTGGTCCCTAAATTCGTATTTTGTGTAATTGGGTCCCTTATTGTTTTCCGATTGCTGTGATTTTTGAGTATGCTTATCTCAAGAGTATGCGTAGGTTTAACGTGCATCTAGACAAGTTTAAAAAGAAAAAAAGGGTCGTTAATCAAGGTTGACTTTTGGGTTGACTTTGGTTTTCCCCGTGTAATCTTCATAGTTCGGGTCTACCGTCTAGGCCGGGCTAAGGGGGTTACATTTGGTGGTATCAGAGCTGAGTTGCGAATGCTGGGGGAAATGGTAAATTGTTCTAATAAGTGTTTAATGTTTATTCTGATGTGTGGTTGAAAGTCGGTTGAAATGTGTGTTTGTGAGCGAATTGTTGATGTTTTTGTCATGCTTTTTGATTGTGAATCTTCATTGAGCTAATGTGGATTTGTGCTGATGATATGCTGGTGATGTTGTTTAAAACATGGAGAAACTCCCTTTGGGTAAATAGCTCCTTAAAGATTCAAAGTTTCAACCCTTTATAAAACAGCCACCAAACTTGCGAAAATTACATTTTGGTCACTAGCCAAAATGTCACACTTCCAAAACTCATTTTCCAAAATTGATTTCACAGTTCACTTAATTATATTAAAAGATGATTTTAGAACATTTTTCCATATTTTTAATGCAACCCGAACTAGGCTTTCCTAATTTCACCTCTTTTGATTCGAACAACACTTTGAGCAACCGGTCAACGCCCAAAACTCCTAAGCCCAAAACCGGGGCGTTACAACTCTCCCCCCCTTAAGAAATTTCGTCCTCGAAATTTACCTGAAGGAAAGAGATAAGGAAACTGCTTCAGCATGTCTTCCTTCCGCTCCCACGTGGCTTCCTCAACACCTCGATGCTTCCACAGCACCTTCACCAACTCAATGGTCTTGCCACGAAGAACCTTGCTATCCGAATCCAGAACCTTCACCGGTTCCTCATCATAGGTCAAATCCGGATTCAAAACCACTTCTTCCACAGGCATCGCATGCGAAGGATCAGATCTATACTTCCGGAGCATAGAAACATGGAACACATCATGAATCTTCTCCAACTCCTGAGGTAACCTCAGCCGATACGCAACAGGACTCACACGCTCAACCACCTCATATGGTCCAATGTACCGAGGGCTCAACTTACCCTTCCGGCCAAACCTCATCACCTTCTTCCAAGGCAAAACCTTCAAGAACACACGGTCACCCATCGCATACTCTATCTCCTTACGCTTCAAATCCGCGTAAGACTTTTGCCGATCAGAGGCAGCCTTCAACCGCTCACAAATGAGCTTCACCTTCTCGGTGGTCCCTTTCAACAAAGCCGGCATCGAAACCAACTTTTGACCAGCTTCAGCCCAACAAAGAGGAGTCCTACACTTCCTCTCATACAGAGCCTCATAAGGTGCCATCTGTATACTCGCCTGATAACTATTGTTATAAGCGAACTCAACCAAAGGCAGATGCTTCTCCCAAGAACCTTGGAACTCAATCACGCAACATCTCAACATATCCTCCAAAATCTGGATAACCCGCTTAGACTGAGCATCCGACTGAGGATGATAGGATGTACTGAAATGCAACCTTGTACCCAGAGCTTGATGCAAACACTGCCAGAAACGCGATGTGAACCTCGGATCCCTATCCGACACAATCGACTTAGGCACACCATGCAGCCGCACAATCTCAGCAATGTACAGCTCTGCCAGCTTATCCAAAGAAAACGTAGTATGCACATGCAAGAAATGTGCACACTTCGTCAAGCGATCCACAATCACCCAAACAGAATTCTTCTTCGATGGAGACAGAGGCAAACCAGATACAAAATCCATGGTAACCCTCTCCCACTTCCATTCAGGGATTTTCAACGGTTGCAACAAACCAGAAGGAACCTGATGTTCAGCCTTAACTCGCTGACACACCAAACACTTGCTCACAAACTCTGCAACATCCTTCTTCAAACCTACCCAATAGTACTCATCACGAAGATCACGATACATCTTAGTACTACCAGGGTGCATAGCAAAAGGACTACTATGACCTTCAGTCAGAATAGCACGCCTCAACTCAACATCAGCAGGCACTACTATCCGACTACCAAAACACAACACACCATCCTCATTAAAGCAGAAATCCGAAGGTCTACCCTCCGTGATATCCTAAACATGAGACACCAAGGAATCATCCAACAACTGCTTTTCCTTGATCAACTGAACCAAAGATGGTTTCACTTGCAACTCAGCAACAAGACCACTGTCTCACGATATGCTCAAGCTAGCAAACATAGCTCTCAGCTCAACAGCTACCTTCCTACTCAAGGCATCAGCAACAACATTAGCTTTACCAGGATGATACTCAATCGTTAGATCATAATCCTCGAGCAACTCCAACCAACGCCGCTGCCTAAGATTCAACTCCTTTTGAGACATCAGATACCTCAAACTCTTGTGATCCGTGTACACAGTACACTTCTCACCATACAGATAATGTCTCCAAATCTTCAGAGAAAACACCAATGCAGCCAGCTCAATGTCATGCGTAGGATAGTTGCGCTCATGCACCTTCAACTGCCGCGACGCATAAGCCACAACCTTACCCTCCTGCATCAGCACACACCCCAACCCAACATAGGATGCATCACTATAGACCATAAACTATTTCCCTGATTCAGGCTGAATCAAGATAGGAGCTTGCGTCAAAGCCGCTTTAAGCTTCTCAAAAGCCTGCTGTCTCGCTTCTGTCCACTCATACTTAACATCCTTCTGCAACAGCTTCGTCAAAGGAGCAGCAATCTTGGAAAAACCATCCACAAACCTCCGGTAGTATCCCGCCAAACCAAGGAAACTACGGACCTCATGAACAGACTTAGGAACTATCCAGTTCATCACCGCTGCAATCTTCTGAGGATCAACACGAATCCCCTCAGCTGAGACCACATGCCCAAGAAACACCACCTTCCTAAGCCAGAACTCACACTTGCTCAGCTTAGCATAAAGCTGATTCTCCAACAAAGCTTGCAGCACAACCCTCAAATGCTCTTCGTGCTCCTCCTCAGTACGCGAGTACACGAGGATATCATCAATGAACACCACAACGAACTTGTCCAGGTACTCATGAAACACACGATTCATCATGTCCATGAAAGCAGCAGGAGCATTTGTCAAACCAAACGGCATCACAAGGAACTCATAATGCCCATACCTCGTCCTGAAAGCTGTCTTAGGCACATCCACATCCTTCACCTTCAACTGATAATACCCTGACCTCAAGTCAATCTTAGAGAACACAACAGCTCCCCGAAATTGATCAAAGAGATCATCAATCCTCGGCAAAGGATACCGATTCTTGATAGTCAACTTGTTCAGCTGACGGTAATCAATGCACATCCTCATCGTGCCATCTTTCTTCTTCACAAACAAGACAGGGGCACCCCAAGGCGACACACTCGGCCGGATGAAACCACGATCAAGCAGCTCTTGCAACTGCGTCTTCAGCTCCTTCAGCTCCTTAGGTGCCATTCTATAGGGAGTAATGGACACAGGAGTTGTATTCTCATACAGCTCAATTCCAAACTCCACCTCGCGATTAGGAGGTAAACCAGGTAACTCTTCAGGAAAAACACCAGGAAACTCCTTCACAACCTTGATATCTTGCACACGCAACTCCTTAGAGCTAGGATTCATCACAAAAGCTAGGTAAGCTTCGCAACCCTGCCTCAGCATCCTACTTGCCTCCAAGGTAGACACCACATTAGCAAGAAACTTCACATTCTCGCCAACTACAACAACTTCATAATCATCCGCAAGCTTAAGCGAAACCCGCTTATTCTCACAATCCACAACAGCACGATGCTCAGCAAGCCAATCCATACCAAGGATTACATCAAAACCATAAAAGGGCAACTCCATAAGATCAACATGAAAGACATGTTCTTGAACAACCAAGGGACACCTTCTATAAAGCTTTCGAGTCACAACAGTTTCACCAAAAGAACTAGTGACACGAACACCAACATCCAAAGACTCAACAGGCAAACCAAGCAATTAAGCATGCTCACGCAAAATGTATGAATGCGTAGATCCAGAATCAATCAAAGAAAGCAATGACAAGGATTGCAAAGCAAAGGTACCTGCAATCACATCTGCATCATTCCTTCCTTCGCGCTGAGCATACACCCTAGCTTGGCCTCCACCCTCAGGCTGAATAGCCACAACATGAGCTACTCCACGACCACCTTCCTCTCTCCTCTGGAAATTACCACGGTCGCGCCCACGACCTCTCTGCGGTGCAACAACAGGAGCACGATCTTGGCCACCAGCCAACCTCGGACAATCTCGCCTCAAATGGTCAACAGAACCACAGTTCCAACATCCATTACCAGCTGCAGCAACAGGAGCTTGCACCTCCCTCACAGCACGAGGACAGTCACGCTTCATGTGACCACGCGAACCACAGATCCAGCAAGCACTAGGATCAGCTCTAGCAAAACCACCTCTAGCAGGTGCACCACCACCTCTCTTGGCTGAGGACTGATACTTCTGATCACGTCCCCTCTTGTTCTGTCCACCTCCGGAACTATACTCAGCAGCTCTCTTGCCAGAACTTGCTCCAGCACCTTTCGCAGCTAAACCCAAGTTCATCTCAATGTCCTTGGATCGGCTAACCAACACATTAAAATCATTGTACTCAGCAGCCAACATGTAGGTCTTTACTTCCGTCACCAAGCCATAACGGAACCTTTTGCACCTCTCTCGCTCATCCGGTATCAGCTCCGGTGCATACTGACTGAGGCGTACAAACTGCACTTCATATTCAGCCACACTCATGCTCCCTTGGGTAAGAGACATGAATTCACGCTTTTTCTCATCCAGATATCTCACTCCTAGATATCTCCTCTTGAACGCATTCTGAAAGAATGTCCAAGTAACATCAACTTCAGCCATCCCAGCTATGGTGGTCGTCCACCACGTATATGCATCGTCCTGCAGCAAGGACACAACACAGCCCAACTTTTGCACATCCGTGCAGCTCATCTGACCAGAGATATGCTTGGTACTCTCTAGCCAAGCTTCCGAACCCTCAGCAGACATACCTCTGAACTCAGTCCCACCAAGACTGCGTAGACGCTCCAAAGGTAGTCTGACTCCAGCATCTCCCTGATGCCCAGCTCCTTGAGCTCCAGCTACTGCTACTCGAAAAGCACCCGCAATAGCTTGTACCAGCATAGACATATCAGGCATAGCTTGCCCCTGACCATCCTCTGGTCCAGCAGCTCCAGCACCAGCTGCAGCTTCAGCTCGCTCACCTCCAGCACCACCACCAGGCGGAGGAGGGGGTAACACTGCACTACCCGTATTCTCTTCATTCTCGTTCTCCTTGGGAGCCGTAGCTCGCACACTACCTCTTAACTCTCTACGTGGTGCCATAATTTTACCATGCAATCACAATGCAAAATAAAACAAGTCAGGCCCAGCAAGGTAAGCGATCCAAGTATTCAAGCTCAATTTCATTCAAAATCAACATCATTTCATTAGCTTTTGTTTGGCAATGGGTACCCTCAACATGAAACATCACAACATATATCTCAATTGCATCAACATCACAAGCCACTGAACATGCTTTCAAACAACAAGCATACAAGCCAAACATACTTCAATCATGCATACATTCATTCCCAATTACTCGCAAACTCAGCTCTGATACCACCAAATGTAACCCCCTTAACCCGGCCTAGACGGTTGACCCGAATGAAGAAAGTCACACGGGGAAAACCAAAGTCAACCCGAAAGTCAACCTTGATTAACGACCCTTTTTTTTCTTTTTAATCTTGTCTAAATGCACATTAATCCTAATTGTGATCACACAAACATCATACTCAAAGATCACAAACATCAGAGATCAAACAGGGACCCAATTGAACCAATTACAACTTTAGGGACCAAATTGTAATTTCTGATAATTAAAGGGACTTAACCCAAATTTAAGTTACCAACTTGAAATTAATCAGGTTTCATGCTTCTCTGTGAAATTTCAGCTCAAAAGGACTTCCCAAGCTCATACAATTGAACAAACAAGATTCAGGACCAAAACGTAAACAATTCAAAACATATAACTGCCAATGTCAGCCCCCAACGGTCGACCGTTCCGGAACAGGTAGACCCTGTTCCGAAACGGGTTCCGAAACATGGCCTTGGCAGAGACCAAACCGTTTCGAAACGGTGTATACCGTTTCGGACGCCTGGGTTCATGTAAGGCACCCGTTCCGAAACGGTGCACACTGTTCCGAAACGCCTGCACAGATTGCAGCAAACTAGCATACCAAAACATGCAATAGATCATCCAAACATGCTCCAAATGTCACCAAACTTTACCAGCATGCAATTCAACATATATATGACTTATAGGAATCATCAAATCAACAAAACAATTTCACATGCAAAAAGCCCCAATTCAATAGGCATGCTTCCTACACAAGCTAGCTATTCAAAACACCAAACTTCCAAAACAAGCATACAATGATCCAATCCAAAAACCAGCATTCAAAATAACATTCAACATACTTAGGGAGTTCCAAACACCTCCCAAAACATACACATTGGTCCCCCATTGCCAAATCACCCAAAAGCTAAATGTTTAACAAAAACCTTCCATACATTGAGCTTTACTTGAACTTGAACTCTTGCCCTTCTTGCTGCCCTTCAAGGTACTCTAATGCTCTGCATTATTGAATTAAGAAAACGAAGAGAGCGTAAGCAAAAGCTTAGTGAGGAAAGCTCTTAAAAACCATTCAATAATGCAATTCAAAACATTTACAAAACATGCTTTAAATCAACCTTTGCACATGCTCAAAAGCATACTTTAAACAAGCAATCTCATGCTTCAACATAAACATTAAAACAAGCACCTCATGCTTCACAATATTCTTAACATGTCATATTGGCTCAAGTGATACATTTCATTTCTTAAAACAAGTTCATCAACTTCCCAAGGACTTTTAAACACCTTGGCCCCAAGGACTTTTAAACACCTTGGCCATGGACTTTTAAACACCATGAATAAGGACCACACAAGGACTTTTAACCACCTTTGTGTCCAATGCTTGAATCACCCCAAGGACTTTTAAACACCTTGGCCCCAAGGACTTTTAAACACCTTGGCCCCATGGACTTTTAAACACCATGGAAAGGATCACCTAAGGACTTTTAACCACCTTAGTGTCCGCAACAAGACTCATCCAAGGACTTTTAACCACCTTGATGATCTTAAGTAACAAGGCTCACTCAAGGACTTTTAACCACCTTAGTGACCTTAATCTTTTCAAAACATCACTTGCCAATATACATCATTTCCATCATTCAATCCACTGTTTTAAAGCATTAAACCAAGGCATTTTCATCATGCATTTCAAAGCATCAAACCACATTATTTCAATGTATAAAAGCAAGGTACTCCTACCTAGAGTTACCTTCTACATATGGCATACATCATCAGCAAAATCCATGCTAAAACATGCTTTCAAAACAGTAATTTAAAACATGCAAATCATCATTTTGCATCACAACAAAATCATGGCCACCACTAGAGAGAAAATCCGAAAACTTACACTTGAGCTTAGCAAAGTTGTTTAGACTTAAACTAAGCTCCCAAAACCTTCAAACCTTGGTTTTAAAGGCTGAAATCCAATTTCGACAAACTCACTCACTCACCGATTTCCACTTTGCTTCAAGCCAAAGCACCAAATCAAGCTTCCGGATCAACCACTCTTGGATCCAAAGATGCCTCCCCTGATTCAACACATCAAAGCAGAGGATTAATGCATCATCATGCATTAATTGCTTCAATGAAAGCACCTAAACTCGCTGCTCTCATCCAACCTCCATTTTCGGCCACCAAACACAACCGAAAATGCATCCAAACCACTTCTAAACAAAGCCCAGCCATAAACCAGCAAAACTTCACTTCCATTAACATCATATAACATCTAAAAACAACCTATTAACAACCTTATACCTCCAGCAACATCAGATCACCAAGATCACCTCAAAAACTACCTTGAAACACAAGCTAAACTTAGGAAACTCAACCTATCCGGGATTGCATCAATCAAAACTCAATTCCTTATCAATTTAGATATCATTTAACATCAAAAATACCTTTGAAATCACAGATTACTCAGATCTAACGAAAATCATCAAAAATCATCAAAATCTTGCATAATAAGCCAAGATCCATTTCAACACTTTAAAACCTTTAATTAAACATCAATTAAGGATTGAAAACTTAGGAATTTCAGTAAAGAACTGATAGTTTAGAGGAGAAGGACGTTCTTACCTCCAAACTTGAGTTTCTCCTCTTTTTGCAATCAAAATCCTTGATGAAACACTTAGCAATTGAAGAGGTTTTGAAGATACAATGATTAGCAATCAATTGAGCGTTGAAAGGAGGGATTTAGGTGAAGAAATCAGATCCAATTCTCTGGAAAAGTAGTGTTTGGGTTGAGAGAAAATGAGAGAAAGAAAATTGGAAAGTTAGTTAAGAAAATAGCCAAATGGCTTCCCTCAAATTTTAATAACCTTTAAAATCAGATTTTAGACTTAAAATATCTTGGAAAAATCTGGAGAAACTCCCTTTGGGTAAATAGCTCCTTAAAGATTCAAAGTTTCAACCCTTTATAAAACAGCCACCAAACTTGCGAAAATTACATTTTGGTCACTAGCCAAAATGTCACACTTCCAAAACTCATTTTCCAAAATTGATTTCACAGTTCACTTAATTATATTAAAAGATGATTTTAGAACATTTTTCCATATTTTTAATGCAACCCGAACTAGGCTTTCCTAATTTCACCTCTTTTGATTCCAACAGCACTTTGACCAACCGGTCAACGCCCAAAACTCCTAAGCCCAAAACCGGGGCGTTACAATTATGTGCTTACTCTCCGTTTTGTCCATCAATGCATATATTTGAAATTGGGACAACAAGAAGCAAGGGATTCAAGGAGAGCTCCACTTGAGATGTATGTCTCGGTTAATAGCTATAGATAATAAAGGCAATGGGGGGAGAGTCTTTTATGTTGATGTTTAATGAGATTGTGTATGTTGGACAAATTTGGTTTATGATTTGAACTACGTGGTTTAACGCTTGCAACGTTTGAATCTTCTTATTCATAAGTCGTTATGATATGCTTCTTGTTTTAAAAGCATGTTTAAGTGTTGGATGTATGGAAGGAGTTGGTGCACCTAGGAGTTGTTTTGTATCTAGATTTTAATGCAATTTGGTGGTTATGATGCTTGGCATGTTGTTACTTTGTTGAGGAATGATTTGGAGTATGTTCGATGGGGTTTGGATGTGTTAAAACAGTCCTATCTGCTGTTTCTGGGCAGGGTGTTTCGAAACACCCTTGCCTGTTTCGAAACAGGTGCTTGATTTGGCTTGGGTGTTTCAAAACGGGTAGAGGTGTTTCGAAACACTTTGGCTACTGCCAATCCCCGTTTCTGAACGGGCTAACCCCGTTTCGAAACACTTGACCGTTGGGCACTGATTTGAATGGTTTTGAGGTTTGCAAGCTTTACGTTTTAGTCCTGATTTTTGTACGTGCAATTGCTTGAGTTCGAGATGTCCAGTTAAAGTGAAATTTGGCAGAGAGGCATGAAACATGACAAATTTCATAATGGTAACTTAAAAATTGGTAAAGTCCTCTTAATTTTAAGAATTTACAAATTGGTCCCTAAATTCGTATTTTGTGCAATTGGGTCCCTTATTGTTTTCCGATTGCTGTGATTTTTGAGTATGCTTATCTCAAGAGTATGCGTAGGTTTAACGTGCATCTAGACAAGTTTAAAAAGAAAAAAAGGGTCATTAATCAAGGTTGACTTTTGGGTTGACTTTGGTTTTCCCCGTGTAATCTTCGTAGTTCGGGTCTACCGTCTAGGCCGGGCTAAGGGGGTTACATTTGGTGGTATCAGAGCTGAGTTGCGAATGCTGGGGGAAATGGTAAATTGTTGTAATAAGTATTTAATGTTTATTCTGATGTGTGGTTGAAAGTCGGTTGAAATGTGTGTTTGTGAGCGAATTGTTGATGTTTTTGTCATGCTTTTTGATTGTGAATCTTCATTGAGCTAATGTGGATTTGTGCTGATGATATGCTAGTGATGTAAGCTGATTTTATGAATGATGAAAGTGTAATGGCTATGATATGTTGATGTTATGCTGTTGCGAGTGAATGTTGTTTGATGAGAGCATGATCGAAGAATGTTGATTGATATGCTCGATGTTGTGATGTTCATGTTTTTATTGACTGTTATGTCATGTAAAAGGGGAGAATTCGGGATACCCATTGCCTTATTATTATAGCTATTGTGTTATGTTGGGATTGAATTCTTGAATCCTTGTTTGAAGCTGGCCTGATCGTTTTGTTTGTTTTGTTATGATAGCTTGTTGTTAATAGCATGGTGAAATCGATGAGAGAATGGCGGTTAGGTAAGATGGTTGCTGCTTTAGAGCAGGTTGTTAAGGCGTGGAATTCACCTTTTAGTGGAGGTGTTTTGTCTCAGTCTTCTGTGCCTGGAGTTGAGGTAGTGAGGCAGGAGGAAGAAGCTGGTTCTGTGATGAAGAGTTCATCACCTATTGTTCAAGAGGTGTTGGGAACATCTCAGGCTGTGGCGAAAGTGAGGCCTGTAGACGTGTCGACTATGGGACGTGCAAGTTTGTCCAAACAACGTTTACATGATTTGGGAGCTGTGGAGTATCATGGTTCGACACCTGAGACGTTTGAGGCCTGGTTGGCCAGTGTAATTCTGATTTTGGATCAGGAAGGGTGTGACTACGCCTGTAAGTTGGGAAGTGTTGTCTCATTGATGTTAGAGGACGTCTGTGCCTGGTGGACATCTGTGGCGGTGGCATCGCATATCCACGATATAGATTTGTGACTTCTTCGTGTCTGCCTTTTATGAAAGGTACCTTGGAGGAAAATTCCCAAGGGTTAAGCAGCGTGAGGGTGTGGTTTCAGTTTATGAAGGTGAGAAAAGTTTAAGCAAGAGAGCTGTGGGTACTGACCTTCGTAGCAGTCAGCGTAAGAGGCTACGTAATAGAAGGTTTTGCTTGAATCGAAGTCTGGGTGGTGGTGCAGACGTAGGTCAAGTGCGGTATGATCAAGGAGTGGTAGCTCGGTTGCTGAAGTGTGACCATTGTGGAAGGTGTCATGTTGGAGGTTGTTGGGGCGTGAGAGTTTGTTGGAACTGTGGTTCTAAGGAGCATGTGAAACGAAATTGTCCTCAAGTGGTGAGATCAGCTTTAGTGGTAGCAAAAGGGTCTCTGAAGGGTCGTGGGCACGGCTGAGACAAGGTTCGAAGGTGGCAGGAAGGGCAGAAAGGTGTGAGGAGATTGGGGATTGAAACTTGTTGGAATTGTGGGTCTGTTGGGCATTTGAGACGAAATTGTTTGAAGTTGGCTCGGGGTAGTCAGGGTTCTTTACCGCAGGGAGATGGTGATGACCTTAATGTGTTAGCTGATGCTGCAGCGGTACGGCTGGAGAATGATGGTTCTGCGAGGAAGAGAGCTCATCTGTTGAAGCTCCGGGGCGGTGTTTACAGGTAACCGTGTTAAGTAACCTTTGCCCTAGTTATCTTAGTTTGGTTTCAGTTGGTATTTCCTTGCGTAGTGGGTATGGTCTCATTGCTAGCATGTTTGGGGTAGTAGTTGGTGTTGTTTTGAAAACAACTTTAGTGTGACGAGGGTATTAGTGGGTATTTTGTGGTTAATGGGTTATTAGAATGGTAGGGTTAGACAAGTTGGAAGTGAGATAGGAGGTTGTTATTAGACGGATCCTGAGGATGTTATTGGTGGGTGTGAGCCGACATACATGCACAGTTAAAACCATTGTTATATACTATATTATATATATATGTGCTGGTCCATGCATACATGTGACATGAAATTAGAGGTTTTGCATACATGTACACAGGCATTGATAGGGCATATTGGTGATCATGCATACGTACGTTCACACTTGCTGATAGCTAATTGGGTCCGTTAGTGTTGTGATAGGGTTAGGTTGGATGATGGGTTTTAAAAGTTGTTTTGGTGCTAGGAGAATGTTAGAAGTAATAGAGGGTATTAAGCGAGCTGTCAGTAATAGTGAGTGCGATATAGCATGTTGGCAGAAGGAAAGTGTTTTGGCACTTAAAGCGTTTAGTGGTGTGGTGGTGAGGAGATTACCGGTTGAAATTAGAATCAGTCAGAGTGGTTATGAATAGCTAGTAGAAGTGGTAGTTTCTTGGTGTTAAGTGATGTTGCAGTTAGTGGATGTGTTTCCAAAGTGCTGAGGTAACTTGGCATTGATGTTGTAGTAGAAGGGTTGTTTATGTAGGTGATGGTTCGTAGCAACCTTCGAAGAGTTGAGAAGAGGTTGTGTTGTGGGTTGTAGAAAAGGGTTAGCCTGGGAGAATAGAAGTTTCGTAATCTAAATATGTATGTATAGAAAGGGCGGTGTCCTGGTAAGGCTAGTGTTCTAGTCAAAGTTTGAAGTGGAAAGGCAATGTAAGTTCAAGGGCCATTGTTGGTTGGACGGGTTCTTGTGAGAAGTGGTAGGCTAGTCGTGTATTAGTAAATCCCTTCTGAAGTCAGCTAGTGGTATGTGGAACAGCTGGCGGAGTCAAGGTTGGGGTTTTTGTGACGAGATTTTTCGGATGTTAGGTGAGTAGTCCTGGTGAGTCGTTATGGTGATGATAGCGGCGGATGTGAAGGAATGTCAGCAATACGTTGAGAAGTTTGAGTAAGCAGTTGATGCTTAAGAATTTTTGCTTGATGTGGTAACCTTTGGAAGAGGTTGAGCAGTTGTGCAAGGGGTTTTAGAAGCAGTGAAGGTTGTGGGTCACATGGTGGCTGAACTGGATGGGTTGGTGTCACCGTGTGTACGATTTTTGGGAGTTATGAGTTAAGGTGGGGTATGCTGTAAAAGTTTGGAGGTTCTTCAGGTTGTTGTTGGGGCTATGTGCAGTCCGGAAGTGTGAAAGGTTAAGATGTGGTTAACATCTGAGTGTTCTGGAATTCGTGAACAGTATGTGGTGGTGTTGGGTTTAGTGGAGTTTTGTGTGGAGAGTGTTCAGTGGTGGTTAAGTCTCCTGTGTTGCCTTGTAGGTTGATTTGAGAAGTTTGGTTGTGCTCTTTTCGCCGGTTGAAATTTCGAGGACAAAATTTCCTAAGAGGGGGAGAGTTGTAACACCCCAATTTTGGGCTTAGAAGTTTTGGGTTTGAACCGGATCGGTCGGATTTTCGATTCGAATATAAAAGATGGTTTTAAGGAAAGCCTAGTTCAGGATGCATTAAAAATATGGAAAAATATCTAAAAATCCTCTTTTAATATATATAAGAGGGTGGTGAAATCAATTTTACAAAATTAGGTTTGGAAATATGACATTTTGAGTTAGTGACTAAAATGTAATTTTTGAAAAGTTCGTGACTGTTTTAAAAGGATTGAAACTTTGAATCTTTAAGGAGCTAATTTACCCAAGGGAGGATTTATCCAGATTTTTCTTGATTTTTAAAGACTCATTTAATGTTTAATTAATGAAAAGAAAAGAGGGAAAAGATATTTTTAGTTTCATAACTAACTTTTACCAAAATTTTCCTATTTCATTTTATCTCAAAATTCCCTCAGCCAAACACATTTCCACAACAACTTTTCCTTTGATTTTCACACCTAAAGTTGATATTTCAATTCCTAAATGATTCCTAATCATTTCTACACCAAATCCTCATCATTTGCTTAATGAATTTTCAAGGATTTTTGCTCTAAACAAGGAGAAATCCACATTTAGAGGTATGAACGTCCTTCTCCTCTAAATACTCAGTTCTTTACTGAAATTCCCAAGTTCTCAATCCTTAAATTAAGTTTTATCAAAGGTTTTAATGTTGTGATCTTGATTTTGGCTTAAAATGCAAGATTTGGATTTAATTTTGAAGAAATTCGTATTGGATGATTGAGCTCTGTTTTGAGATGTCTTTTTGATGTATTTTGGATGTCTAAATGATGTGTGATTGAGGTTTAATCAATGCAATCCCGAATAGGTTGATTTTCCTAAGTTTTTACTTGTGAAAATGGTGGTTTTTGGGGTGATCTTGGTGTTTTGTTAATGCTGAAGGTATAAGGACGAGTTTGAGTTTATTTTGGATGTTAATTGATGTTTAATAATGGTTAGAAGTGATGGATCTTGGCTGGGTTAAGTCTTGGAAGTGTTTGGAGGTGATTTCGGTTGTGTTTGGTAGCCGAAATGTTGGATTTGCAAAGAGCATCGAGTTTAGGTGTGTTGCTGGTATTTTTAATGCATGATGATGCATTAATCCTCTGTTATTATGTGCTTGAAATAGGGGAGAATGATCCGTGAGCAATAGAGGTGGCGTTGAAGGTTTCGGATGCTTGGAAGGCTTGTTGGCTAGCCTAGTTTTGTGTATCGGTGAGTGAAGTTGGGGTTTTCAGCTTTAAAACCATTGTTTGAAGGTTTTTGGGAGCTTAGTTTAATTCTAAACAACTTAGCTAAGCTCAAGAGTAAGTAAATGGAATTTCTCTCTTGGTTTGTGTTATGAATTGGTTTTTAAAGCACTTGTGATTGTTGGATGCAATGCATGTGATTTGCATGTTTAAATTCTGTTTTGAAAGCATATTTTAGCATGGTTTAATGCTGGTTTTGGAAGTCATGTGTTGAAGGATGCTCAAGGTAAGAGATCCTTGGTTTGTACATTGGAATTGTGGAATTGATGCATAGTGTTGCATGTTGTTAAACAACTTTGTTTAATGCTTCAAAACAGTGAAGTGATGATTGTAATTGGTGGTTTTGGCATTTTGGTTATGCTTGTAAAATCAATGGATTAATATGGTAAAATGGTTATATTGGCAAGTGATGTAAGTGGTTCTTGGTTACTTTAATCGGATATAGATAGTCGGCTATAGGATTGGGTGCACCGTGAATTGAGTCGCCTTGGATGTCGAGGGGGTTGTAATTGTACCGTAAACTCCATCCAAGAATCCTAGTGATTGAGGAAATTGGTGTCACCACGATGGAGGATGGCTCTCGTGGGTGGGCTTGGTTAAGTGCCACCACGATGGAGGATGGCTCTCGTGGGTGAACCTGGTTAAAAGTCACCACGATGGAGGGTGGCTCTCGTGGGTGAACCTGGTTAAAAGTCACCACGATGGAGGGTGGCTCTCGTGGGTGGACTTTGTAAAGCGTCACAACGGTGGAGGGTTGCTCCCGTGTGTGAGCTTGGTTAAGGTGATTACAATGGTTGTGGTAGCTTCCATGTGTAAGCCTTGTGATGTGTCCTGGCTCTAGCTAGTGTGTTATAAAACTTCCGATGAGTGATGTTGAGGGGTTGTGATTGTACCGTTAAACTCCATCACGGGTGTTGAGGGGGTTGTGATTGTACCGGTAAACTCCACCTTGTGTTGTTCGGAAGTGTGTATGGAGCGTGTGGGGCAACGCTTGTAATCCGCGTATCCGATTGTGTCTTGTGTTATGATGGTTTGTGAATTATCACTTGGAAGCCAATATAATGTTCTTGAATGTAATGAAGCATAAGATGCTTGAAATGATGCATGGTTGCATGGGAAGTGTGTGATGTTCTAAGAATGCATGTATAACTTGTTAACTTGTACAAGTGTTTATCTTATATTAAGAATGGTGCATATGTGCATGGGAATCTCTTTAGTGCATTGAAGTCTTGTGAAGGCTTGTTTTCAAAGGCTTGTAATGCAAATGTTGATTTTGTGGTTCATGTATTGCATTTGTTTAATGCATGAGATAGATTGAAGGAGTAAGTGGTTTTCAAAGGTTTCTTGCTTTGAGATGAATTTCAAGAATGAGAAAAGTATAATGTGAAGTGGAAGTGTTTTCCAAGGAATTTGTATTTAACTTTGCATATGATGTTCATGCATGGAAAGGTTAAATTGATGGTTTTGCAAGGGTGTGCTTTGAAGTGAGTTACTTATCTTTTCTAAGCTAAGGGTTGGTTTTCATGTTTGAGCAATGCATGATTTAAAGCATGTTGTTTGAAAAGGGGTTTTCAAACACTGCTTTGGTTTATCGAAATGTGTTTACTTTTTAAAGAGGTTTTATGACTCGCTGCATTGATGGTGTTTTGGTTTTGAGCATTCCTCACTAAGCATTATGTGCTTACGCTCCTTTTTGTCCATCAATGCGGATATTTGAAGTTGGGACAACAAGAAGCAAGGGATTCAAGGAGAGCTCCACTTGAGATGTATGTCTCGGTTAATAGCTATAGATAATAAAGGCAATGGGGGGAGAGTCTTTTATGTTGATGTTTAATGAGATTGTGTATGTTGGACAAATTTGGTTTATGATTTGAACTACGTGGTTTAACGATTGCAAAGTTTGAATCTTTTTATTCATAAGTCGTTATGATATGCTTCTTGTTTTAAAAGCATGTTTAAGTGTTGGATGTGTGGAATGAGTTGGTGCACCTAGGATGTAACCCCCTTAACCCGGCCTAGACGGTTGACCCGAATTAAGAAAGTCACACGGGGAAAACCAAAGTCAACCCGAAAGTCAACCTTGATTAACGACCCTTTTTTTCTTTTTAAACTTGTCTAGATACACATTAACCCTAGTTGAGATCACTCAGACAACATGCTCAAAGATCACAAACATCAGAGATCAAACAGGGACCCAATTGAACAATTTACAACTTTAGGGACCAATTTGTAAATTCTGTAAATTAGGAGGACTTAACTAAAATTAAAGTTACCATGTTGAAATTATTCAGGTTTCATGCTTCTCTGCCAAATTTCGGCTCAAACGGACATCCCAAACTAATACAATTGCACAAACAAGATTCAGGACCAAAATGCAAACTTTCCAAAACATTTAACTACCAATGTCAGCCCCCAACGGTCACGTGTTCCGAAACAGGGAGCACCTGTTTCGAAACGCGGGGCCGTTCCGCAACACGTATCGAAACGAGGGCTGGCAGAGGGCTTCCCGTTTCAAAACGGTGTCTACCGTTTCGGACGCCTGGGCTGATTCAAGGCACCCGTTCCGAAACGGTAACCACTGTTCCGAAATAGTCTGCACAGAATGCAGCAAAATGCATGCTTAAACACACAATTGATCAACCATACATGCTCCAAATGCTACCAAACTTCACCAGCAACTCATACAACATATAAGAGACATATTTGCATCAACCAATTAACATAATAACATCATATATGAAAAGCCCCAATTCTAATGGCATGCTTCCTACACAAGCAAACCATTCAAACATAAAACCTCCAATTCAAACATATATTGGCAAATTACACAACCAGCATTTCCAACAACATTAAGCATACTTAGGGAGTTCAAAACATCTCTCAAATCATACACATAGGTCCCCTATTGCCAAATGCCAAAAGCTAAAGGAGTACAAGAAAACCTTTCCATACTTGAGCTTAAATCCCACTTGTTTGCTTGCCTTCCTTTCTGCCCTTAAGTACCTTAATGATCTGCATTATTGGTTTAAGAAAACGGAAGAGAGCGTAAGCGAAAGCTTAGTGAGGAATGCTCATTAAAACCATTCAATAATGCATTTATAAATCACTTTATAAATCATACTTCAAAAACATCATTTGTACATGCTCAAAAGCAATTTAAACAAGCATTACATGCTTCCATATCATTACATGTCATATTGGCCACAAGTGATAGATTCCATCCTTTTAAAACAAGATCAACATAAGACTCACACATGGACTTTTAAACACCATTGTGATCTTATAATTCCCAAGAACCACACAAGGACTTTTAACCACCTTTGTGTTCTTTACAAGTTTCACCCCAAGGACTTTTAAACACCTTGGCCCCAAGGACTTTTAAACACCTTAGCCCATGGACTTTTAAACACCATGGCAAGGACCACACAAGGACTTTTAACCACCTTTGTGTCCTTAACAAGAACCATCCATGGACTTTTAACCACCTTGATGTTCTTAAGTAACAAGGCTCACTCAAGGACTTTTAACCACCTTAGTGACCTTAACAAGAATCATCATGGACTTTTAACCACCATGAAGTTCTTAGAATCCACAACTAAACATCCTTTAACATCATTCATCAACTAAAAAGGACTTATTAACATCCTTATACCTCCAGCAACATCAGATCCACAAGATCACACCAAAAACAACCAAGAATCACAAGCTAAACTTAGGAAATTCAACCTATCCGGGATTGCATTAATCAAAACTCAATTCCTTATCAAATTAATGTTCATTTAACATCAAAAACACACCTCAACTCATAGCTTTAACAGATCAAACGAAAATTCATCAAAAATCACCAAATCTTGCATTTTAAGCCAAGATACATTTCACAACTTAAAAGCCATTAATAAAACATCAATTAAGGATTGAGAACTTAGGAATTTCAGTAAAGAACTGATAGTTTAGAGGAGAAGGACGTTCTTACCTCCAAACTTGAGTTTCTCCTCTTTTAGAACCAAAAAGCTTGAAGAATCAAGTAGCAAATGGTGAGGTTTTGTTGATGTGATGATTAGGAATCAAAAGAGAATTGAAAAGATAGATTTGAGTGACAAAATCAGAAGAAAATCTCTGGAGAGAAAGTGTTTGGGTTGAGAGAAAATGAGAGAAAAGAAAATAGAAGATTTGATAGAAAAGTTAGTTAGAATTAGGAAAATATCTTCCCTCCACTTTCTTTAGTTTAAAAATCAGAAATAATTCATTTAATATCTTAGAAAAATCTGGAGAAACTCCCTTTGGGTAAATAGCTCCTTAAAGATTCAAAGTTTCAATCCTTTCTAAAACAGTCACGCAACTTTCAAAAATTACATTTTGGTCACTAGCCAAAATGTCACCCTTCCAAACCTCATTTTGTAAAATTGATTTCACAGTTCACTTATATATATTAAAAGATGATTTTAGAACATTTTTCCATATTTTTAATGCAACCCAAACTAGGCTTTCCTAATTTCACCTTTTTAGATTCGAACAGCACTTTGACCAAACCGATCAACACCCAAAACTTCTAAGCCCAAAACCGGGGCGTTACATAGGAGTTGTTTTGTATCTAGATTTTAATGCAATTTGGTGGTTATGATGCTTGGCATGTTGTTGCTTTGTTGAGGAATGATTTGGAGTATGTTCGATGGGGTTTGGATGTGTTAAAACAGGCCTATTTGCTGTTTCTGGGCAGGGTGTTTCGAAACACCCTTGCCTGTTTCGAAACAGGTGATTGATTTGGCCTGGGTGTTTCGAAACGGGTAGAGGTGTTTCGAATCACTTTGGCTACGGCCAAGCCCTGTTTCTGAACGGGCTAACCCCGTTTCGAAACACTTGACCGTTGGGCACTGATTTGAATGGTTTTGAGGTTTGTAAGCTTTACGTTTTAGTCTTGATTTTTGTACGTGCAATTGCTTGAGTTCGAGATGTCCGGTTAAGGTGAAATTTGGCAGAGAGGCATGAAACATGACTAATTTCATAATGGTAACTTAAAAATTTGTAAAGTCCTCTTAATTTTCAGAATTTACAAATTGGTCCCTAAATTCGTATTTTGTGCAATTGGGTCCCTTATTGTTTTCCGATTGCTGCGATTTTTGAGTATGCTTATCTCAAGAGTATGCCTAGGTTTAATGTGCATCTAGACAAGTTTAAAAAGAAAAAAAGGGTCATTAATCAAGGTTGACTTTCGGGTTGACTTTGGTTTTCCCCGTGTAATCTTCGTAGTTCGGGTCTACCGTCTAGGCCGGGCTAAGGGGATTACAATTTCGGTTAATTCTTGCAGGTACCTGTCGTGGCAGTATCCATGCAGCAGAGGAACATAAGATAACTGTAGAGCTTCAATGAAAGTTTGAAGAAAACTGCCTTAAACATCACTCTCGTGACAAATGCCGTGACAGAGTGGTGACAGCGAAGACAAGAGAGATGGAAAATGCGAAGTGGAGTTCGACTGAGAGGGGATTTCAAGCGTGATTTTTGTAGACCACTCGCATTATTTATGGATCCCAGAAGCACAAGGAAGGCCTTGCCCAAAGTTTGAGGAGAAAGTCAAAGCAAGAAGATAGGGTGAATTAAAGGATGTTTACTCAGAGATTTAGTCTTTAAATTAATTGTACTTTAATCCAAACTAGTATTCTTGGCCATTAAGAAAGCTTACACCCAAGGCTTATATATATGCTTGTAATTCGACAAGGGAGGGGAGAACCTAGCTCCTAGACGTCTTCCATCATAAACCCTAGCTTTTCTCTTCGTCATCATGTTCTAAACCTTCCCAAGTGCTAAGGGTTAATCTTGTAAAGTTGTTGGAAGGGTTAAACTGTTTCGTAGGATTTTCTATTCAATCAATAAAACTTCAAGTTTATTTACTCTGGTTTCAACATCTCATAAGAGTATTGAGAGAGCATTGTGAGGTTATCTATTTACTTAATATAGGGAGAGTTAAGTATAAGAAAGGAGTAAATATAGTTTTCCAGTTTATGGTGAAACTATCTTGGCCTAGGGATAGGTACAAGGTTAAGCAGTTAAAGAAGAATTCACAAACATCGGTGTTCATCCTTCGATTCACGCCGGGAGGTATCATCCAAGACGTGTTCGCCGACAAAACATGGACCTAAAGATAGGACAAGTCATAACAGGGGTTCTTGCCGAACTTGAAGTGATAGAGTTGTTGATCACTTCCGTGACAACAACAGACCTCTGCCGCGACAGGCTCGACGACATACACAACATAAATCCTCTAAATAGTGCAACACATGCACTACTAAAAAATCAATACCAGCCTACTTTATCAATCTGGTGACTTCATCTATTTTAGTTTATCTTCAAGAATTCTCAAAACACCTTATTAAATCTATATCTTTTCTTGTGTAGAGTTTTAAAGTTAGAAGTACTTACAGTCCCTGTGGAGACATTATCCGATACTTCGTATCATTATATTACTTGCGTCGTGTATACTTGCACTCAATTGTGATGGTCTTATTTACACGCAACAAGTTTTGGCGCCGTTACCGGGGACTAGCAACATATCTTTGCCTTTAATTACTGCACTTTTTATTTTTATTTCTTTTCTATTTCTCATTTTTATATTTCCATGTCCATTTCACAAGTTTTCTTTTCTTGCTTATGCGCAGATTGAGACGCGGTACAGATCCTGAATACGAACTAGACATAGAAATCTATCATACGTACCATCTCAGGAACCAAGCCCGACTCTTGATAGAGAGAAACCGCTATCTTGAGGAAAGAGTTGAAGCAATGGAAAACGAAGGACAAGGTGTTGGGGTAGGTAACAAAAAGCAATAACAACAACCCATGGTTGATGTTATTCCTCTTGCTAATGCTTAAGACAACCGACAACCTCCTGCTGCCTCGGTAGCACAACAGACATGCCGAGAATATATGGACAATGATCAAGTTGAACTGTAAACTACACTGCCAGACGTGGAAGTTGAACACTTTGAACTAAAACCTCTGATGTTTAACATGATAAATTGAACCGGACAATTTTGTGGTTCTGCTACAGAAGATGCACGCGAACATTTGAAAACCTTCCAGAAGATCTGTGGATCATTTAGACAACCAGGAATAAGCCCGAAAGTGCTGAGACTCCGACTATTTTCCCATTCATTGATGGATATAGCCGGTAACGGCGCCGGAAGATGCCGGAACATGAATCTGATGCAATGCTTGTTCTTGGTTTGTTATTGGACAAAGAGCCGGAAGATTCGGCAGCTAATGGTTTGTTATTGGACAAAGAGCCGGAAGATGCAATGCTTGTGTTTAAAAGGTTGGCAAAGAACGACGAACAATTTCCCACTAAATGAAGAGGAGGAAGACAAGGCGTATCTGTCAAGGAACATGAATCTGACAACTCGATAAGAACCCAATTAGCATACATCACCAAGGTGGTTGAAAACCTGCAGCGGAAGAACAAATCTGAGGCGGTATTTTCTGCCGAGGAGATGTGTGAAACTTGTAGTGGAAACCACAATACAGAGTAGTGTCCCCTACAACTGGAAATGGGAATGTATGTTGGAAACTACAACAAGAATAAAGGCTATGACTCCAGCAATTACAACCCGAACTGGAGGAAGAACCCTAAATTATCCTAGAGTAACCTAAAAAATGCTTTGAATCCTCCTGTTTAGAATAATCAGAATCAAGGAGCTCCCAAAATACAGTCACGACAGCAGCCAAAACAGCAGCTGACATCATCCACAAATACATTAGATGAGACCCTAACAGCTTTCATGTCTCAAACTGGAGTATATATGGCCATCATGGATCACTTTGTCATGAAGACTGAAACATTTATTGTAACCCCTTAGCCCGGCCAAGACGGTTGACCCGAACTACGAAGATTACTCGGGGAAAACCAAAGTCAACCCAAAAGTCAACCTTGATTAACGACCCTTTTTTTTCTTTTCTCTTTAGTCTTATCGAGATACACATTAACCCTATGTGAGCACACATGAAACATACAAGTGAAAAGCACATCGATCGAACAACATGAGGGACTCAATTACACAATATACAAAAGTTAGGGACCAAATTGTAAATTCTGGAAATTAGGAGGTCTTAACTGATTTTAAGGTTACCAATATTTAATTATTCATATTACATGCTTCCCTGTCAAATTTAACCTCAATCAGACATCTCAAACTCATATAATTGTAATTACAACTTTTGGGACTAAAACGTAAAGCTTGCAAACTTGAACATCATTCAAAACAGTGCCCAACGGTCACCTATTTCGAAACGGCGTTGACCGTTCCGAAACTCGGGTTCGTTTCGAGACTTGTTCTGAAATAGGGCCTCTAGTGGCCAAACTGTTTCGGAACGACCTCCAGCCGTTGTGAAACACGAAGGCCACTACAGACCCCGTTTCGAAACGCTAGTATCTGTTCCGATACGGGTTGCCTAGAAGCTGCAGATTTTGCTGGTTTTTCATACATAAACTCGATCAAACACTTTCTAATAACCCTCTAAACATACCAGCAAGTCATCATTCAAACATGGCATAAGATTGTAACCCCTAAACACATTTATAGCATCAATCATGAAACTTCACATGTCTATAGGCATGCATCCTAATATCCAAAACCAAACAACCAACTAAACTCCAAAACAAGCATCAAAAGGCCAATTACAAATCCAAAACATCAAGAGTATCATGCTACGAAACTAGGGAGTCCAAAACATCTCCCAAAACACATCTTAGGTTCACATTGCCAAGTTACCAAAACTAATAGTGTATGAAAACATCACCATACATGAGCTTAGTTCATTTGGACTCTCTTGCCTCCTTGTTGCCCTTTAAAACTTTAATTATCTGCATTATTGGATCAAGAGAGAGAGCGTAAGCACAATTGCTTAGTGAGGCATGCTCTAAAGAAAACAACACCATAATGCATTTATCCAAAACACTTTCCACAAAGCTTTCAAACACAAGCTTATCTCTTATCATGCAACCTTGCATACATTACAAGCATCTCATGCTTCAATTTAATCAACACATCATATTGGCTTTCAAGTGATAATTCATATCCATTTACAACTCAAAACACAATCGGATATGCGAATTCCAAGTGTTCTCCCATACGCTTCATACACACTACCGAACAACACAAGGTGGAGTTTACCGGTACAATCACAACCCTCAACACATGTGATGGAGTTTAACGGTACAATCACAAGCCCTCAACATCACTCATCGGTAGTTGTATAATTCCATTAACGAGAACACGAGACACATACCACAAGATCCACACACATACTTTTAACCACCGTTGTGATCTTACCTTACTCGTTAGTGTACTTGGATGGAGTTTACAGTACAATTACAGCCCCTCAACATCCAAGGCGACTTTATTCACGGTGCACCCAATCCTATAGCCGGCTAACTATATCTAATTCAAGTACTTTAAAACCATTACATCACTTGCCAATATACATTATTTATCATGAACAATTCATTGTTTTAAAGCATTAATCAAAGCCATTTAACATCATGCATCATTATGCATCAAAACCACATTTACAATATGACAAACCAAGGATCTCTTACCTTGAGCATCCTTCAACATATGGCTTTCAAAACCATCATTTACCATGCTGAAACAAGCTTTTAAAACAGAATTTAAACATGCAAATTATAACAAATGAATCAAACCACATCATGGCTCATCCAAGAGAGTTTTCCCGAAAACTTACTCTTGAGCATAGTTAAGTTGTTTAGACTTAAACTAAGCTCCCACAACCTTCAAATAATGGTTTCAAAGCTGGAAACCCAACTCCACTCACCAATTACGTTTCGCTAGCCTGTCGAAACGCCGATCAAGTCTTCGGATCAACTCCAAAGGTGTCCGAAGATGCCTCCCCTGTTTTAAACACATCAAAGCAGAGGATTAATGCATCATCATGCATTGAAATCTTCAGCCAACACACTTAAGCTCGCTGCTCAACTTAAAACCATCATTTCGGCTACCAAACACAACCTATTGTTGTTGTTTTTGATCATTTAACTCACATTGCTATTGAGAAAATTACATAAAACTTGTAGACGAATACCTTGGTAAGTGTCGGTAAGTTGTAATTGAACATTGGACATAGCTATTGGTATCGTCATTGAGCTTTGTCATTATTATAGATATTGTTATTGAAACATTGCAAGAAATCATTGATTATTGTTATTAACATCGAACCATGAAACATTGATTATGAGACATATTGGTTATTGATAATATTAAAATCATTGGTCATTGGAACACTCATTGATTATTGAAATTAATATGAACATTAAAACCTTGGATTTTAATAGACATTGGATACAATTGGCATGCCATCGAACTCATGAGCTCATTGTACGAGTGGACTACGATCCTAAGGCTACGACCTATATTGATTTGGTGAGGCAGAGGGATGTGTGTTGATGTTTGTCATATTGGTAAGGCGGAGGGACTAGACCATTCATTGACTTGGCGAGGCGTAGGAATTCGCGTATCCATTATCTTGATTCAATCCAAGGATTAATGATGAAAAGAATATGTTAAACATTGTATATTGTTGCATAGCAATGACATTGATAAGCATGAGAACATATATATTGATACTTGACATATTGTTGCATAGCAATTGTTGTTCACATTGTATAAGGTTGAAAGGATCATGTGTCGGAGAATCGGATTTGCATAACAAGACAAGTCACTACAAGCCCTAAAGTAATGTGTTTTGATCTTAAGAACTCTTATGAATGTGTCAAAGTAGTTGAACTGGTAATTTATGCCCATTTTGTTATGTTTGTGATACGCATATGTTGTAATATGGTTAATGGCCCTAAATGGACTTTTTGGTTGCCGTAAAATGGCTTAAAAGTGCATATTTGGCTCATAAAGGTCAAAACATAGTAAACATATTCGTATGATCATAAAATTTGCCATGCTAGTATTTTATACCATTGAAATATTGTGTGTGACATTTCGTTGCATTTGGAAATCATTGAGTAGGTCAAACTGAATAAATACTAGCAAAAATTTGTCATTACAGGTCATGCCGTATCGAAACGGGTGATGGCGTTTCGATACGGGTAAGCTTAATTGAGCCTAAGGAATAGGGCGCATCGGAACGATTCATGGCCGTTTCGAACATTATGTCACTAGAATCCTTCATTTTGATACGGGTTTATAGCGTATGGAAACGGGTCAAAGTCAAATTCAATAGACGTCAACCCGTTTCGATATGGGAATGCTCGTATCGATACGGTCTAAAGGGTAAAGTCAACAAGGGTTGACCATCGTTCACCCGTTTAAAAATAGCCCTAGGGTGTTTCGATACATGATTTGTTAAGTTAGTTTGAGGCATATTAAACAGTTTGCAAGGTTCACAATTTAGTTACTGAAATTGAAAGATTAAATTGATTGAGCTAATGGTCTCCAAATTGTATAAAATTTTCCAAGTATGTTAATAATGTAGTGAATTTCAATCTGGTCAAATCGATTGCGTTGAAGGACCTCTAATTTGTTGAATTTACAGTTTAGTCCTTAAAACTTGTAATAATTGCAATTTAGCCTGATTGATTAATTATTGCTTCGTATGGATTAATTAGACTAAAATGTATTCAGGATTGTGATATTGAATGATATTGGTTTAAAGGTTAATATTAAAAAGGAATTTTTGTTGCACTGTCTATTGTATTAAACACCAATATCACCTTCCGACCCGGTTCTTCACCAGACCGGAAAGGGGGGTGTTGCGTGCAAAATAGTCTATCGCAATGGTAGTGCAAGTATACACGACGCAAGTAGTAAAGTGATACGAAGTATCGGATATCGTCTCCACAAGGATTGGGCTAATAGCTTCACCTTAATTCACTGCACGAAAGTAAAGAAAATATTTGAGAAAGTTGTCACGAACATAATCAAGTAAACGTAAACAAAAGAGGAGAAATATCAAGATAGAGAGAATGGGCTGGTATTGAATTGCTCAGTAGTGCAAGTATTGCAGAGTTTAGGAAATCCTGTAATGTCATCGCGCCCGTCGCGGCAGCATCTGTCGCGGCAGCAGTCCGTTGATTGTCGCGGCAGCAAACACTCAACTCAGTACTTCAAGTTTGGCAAGAATCCCAGATGTGCCTTGGTCTATCCCTAGGTCCAAGTCTGTCGATGATCACGTCTTGATGATACCTCCCGACGTTAATCGAAGGATGAACACCGATGTGTATGAATTCTTCTTTAGCCACATAACCTCGTCCTATCCCTAGGCCCGAGATAGTTCAACTATAAACTAGAGAACTTGCTCTTATTTCTTTCGTATACTTAACTCTCACGATGCTAAGTAAATAGATAACCTCACAATACTCTCCCGATGCTCTTGCAAGATATTAATAACCAAAATAAGAGAACTTGAAGTATATTTTATTGAACTGAAAATTCCTAAAACAAAACAACCCTTGAAACTACTTTACAAATCAACCCGTGGCCCTAGGGGGAATTTAGAACATGTTGTGGGAAGGAAAACAACTAGAGTTTTGGAAAGAAGGTAGGGTAATCGGTTATGCCCTCTAGGTTAAAATTCATTCCCTTATATAAGCTTTGGGCTCAAGTTATGTAAATTAGCAAGAATACAACTTTAATTGAAAGTATGATTCTAATAAAGACTAAATCTTCAAGGAATCTACTTTCCAGCCGTCATCTTCTTGCTTGGGATTTTCTCTCCTTGAAATTTGGGCTTGATATATCTTTTGATCTGGGCTTGGAAAAATGTAAGGTTTTCACACGAAAGACGGGGTGAATTTTCTCTATCTGTCAAGGTCCACTTTGCTTTTTCTCCTCAAAGCTGCTGTCGTCCTCTGCTGTCACGGCAGCAACCGTGGCAGCATCGTCCTCTTTGACTATTTGTCCTGTTCAGCTCTTCTGCTTCTTTGCCCAGCGCCTGCCCTTTCCGTCTGCTACGCCAGTAACCTGCAAAAAACAGCCAGTTTTAGTAGAAACTGTGCCTTTCAATATATTTGTGATGTTTTGTTGTAAACTAACCTAAATGCAATGAATAATGCTTGAATGCATCATAAATATGGGTTAAATAAGGTGTAAATAATAGAACTTTTACACACTCAACACACCCCCAAACTCAAGTTTTTGCTTGCCCTCAAGCAATTAAGACCTAAAAGAAAAATGAAATATTTTTGTTTTGACTTTCTAACAGTGAACTTTCCCTTACCCGTCGTTCATTCCCTGTGACGGCAGCAACCTGTCGGAGAATTTAGGATCTGTCCGGAATCTCACTATAGTCCTCGTGCAGTGTGTGCATGCTTGTGAACAGTTATATGCCAAGACTCTCTTAGTTTCACTAGAATATTCAACTCTTAACTCGAGTGTTAGGCACATCTAGAGGCTATTCAAGTGTTAAGCTTCCTATTCTAGTTTGGCTAAAAGAAGTCTAAGCAGTATAATAGTCACAATGGTGTTTAAGTTTTCAGAACTATAGAAAGGCTCTAAACTTCTCCTAAAACTATCCTAAAGTCACTGCCACGACAGAGCTGTCACGACAGGCAAGTTCAGTTCACAGTTTCAGCCAATATTTTCAACATTTTCATCATTTTTTAAAAGAAAAAAATAACTAAGTAAAAGACACAAAATTTTCAATATGGAGGGTTGCCACCCCCAAACTCGAGGGTTGCATTGCCCTCAATGCAAATGACAAAATAAAAATGAAAACATATGAAGGCAGTACATCACAAAATATATAGAGCAGGCAGCAATAAGAAGATAATAAACTTAAATTTTAATCACTGTCTTCATTGTTGCTGCTGAGGCGGATCTGGCGGCGGGTTCTGGTTCTCGGGGCGGGCTGGGGTGGTTGTTGTACAACCTGAATATCAGAGCTGCTACCGTTGCTGTCACTGCTACTGCTGGCCATTGGCAGAGTCTTCTTATCTGCCATTCGTTTCTGCCTCTTTACCGGTGAAAACTCCTTCGACAGATTCCTCTGAATAAAGGGTTCATCGTCACTGTCTGTCCAAACAGAGGAGGAAGAGAACCCAACAACATAGGCAGCATGGTTATCCGATGGCACTGGTCGCTTTGTTCCTCGAGTAGATGGTTCGGCATGAATGCTGTCGGCTGCTGTCGGGGCAGTGATGGTATGGAGGCGGCAGATGGTGTTTGTGGGGTAGCAGCATGTGGTGGTGTGTGGACAGGGGTGGTGACAGTGAAGTAATGGGCAGGGAAAGTGGGGAAAACAACATCAGGGAAATTTAAAGTATTTTGAATAAAATTTTCCGTAGAGACGGAAAAGTCCCTGATGAATGTCATGAGGCCCAACTATCTGTCCTCCATCTTTTGAATGACAGCTAGGATCTAATTGGAGGAGTCTGTCAGAGCAGTTGCTGCGGCGGCAGGGGCAGGATTTTGCTACTCTGATGATTCAGATGTGGCGGCAGCGGGGTTGAATGAAGATAGAGGGGTGGCCACGGTCAGCTCCATGAGGCTGAGGATATTCTTTTCCATCCATCCTCATCCCTTCACTATTAAATCGGTGTGGGCTTCCGGCACGTTGTGGCCGCGGCATAGTGACGTGATGAGGTAGGGGAGGAAAAGGAGGCCCGTCAGTCGATGTGCACTTTCCAAAATACTCTCTCGAATAAACTACCCACATTAATGGGCCGTTCATTTAAAATAGAGTGTATTAAGGCTAACCTTTTCTGGTCGACGGTTGTATGGTGTGACGACAGCATGATCCTCTTTTTGATGAAGGCATTCCATAGTTTTGCCTCCGGTAGCAGCTGACTCCGCTTCACCGTGTGTGGATTTTTCCGGCTGGTATTCCATTCGGTTCCCTCTGCCGTCAGTTCTACCATGACAGCGTCATAGGCAGCATCATCCAAGGTGTCGAGGAACTGCTGGTGTGCATCATCATTGGGGCCAATGTAGAGGCCATGTAAAGAGTTGATGTGCACGGCTGTGAACGATACTTCTTTCCCTCTAACAATCACTGCTGTTACCATTTTTCTACTGATGGCAGCATAAAATTCTCTCACCAGCGTCTCGTTCATCTCCTCTGGTTGCTCTGCAAATGTTTGCCATAATAGAGCTCTAATCTTCCTGGCTATGAAAGGTTTAAGGCCCAGATTCTTTGCCTTTGGTGTATAGATAAAGCCTTGTTCTTCCCACATGTCTCTAGTTGCATAGGACTGTGGAGGAGTTGCTGCCGGCGAGGAAGTAGAGGCAGCACTGCGTCGGGTTTTTCTGGAAGACATATTAGTGCAAGGGTTGTGAAAAGTAAATGAAAGCAAATGAAAACTAAAGGGAGAGAGCAAGTAAGAAAGGTTGAAGTTAGTGAAAATGAAAATGAAACGGGGTTTTTTAGAAGAGGAATTGTTGCCCGTTGAAGCTGTAACGGTAGGCGCGAATAACGGGGCGGCTATTGAGCTTTAGCGTGTCTGACGTGTCTGACACACGTTTTGGCGTCTGTTACGCGTCGGACACACGTTTCCGCGTCTGTTACGCGTTCGACACACGTTTCCGCGTCTGTCGTGACAGCATGGTGACAGCCTGTAGTTTCCGCGTATGTCGCGGCAGGTGTAACGACAGGCTTCAATATTTGGGCTTTGTTGGACTGATGGATGGATGGTGGGTTGAGTTCACTTCTCCTGTTCTTCTTGACTCCTTTATTTCCTAAAAACAATAAACATAAAAAACATTATTTGAATAGAATAAACCTTATTTCCTAATAATTAATAAATAATAATAATAAATATAAATAAAAATTAGGTTAAATTAGGGCTGCCAGGTGGGGCATCTCCTAAGGTAACCACTTCATGCATTCCTGGGGCTTCAGTCCCCTAATAATGCTTTAGGCGCTATCCCTTGACCTTTAATTGGTGCTCGTCTTTTAATGACCGGATTGTGATGGCACCATGTGGAAAAACTTGTACGACTTGGAACGGGCCAGACCATCTAGATTTCAGTTTCCCTGGGAAAAGTTTCAGTCTAGAATTGAACAACAATACAAGCTGCCCTGGGCAGAACTGTCGTGGCAGTAACTTCCTGTCATGCCACTTCTTGGTTTTCTCCTTGTAGATTCTTGCATTGTCGTAGGCCATTGTCCGTATTTCTTCAATTTCGTTCAAATCTAACAGCCTTTTCTGCCCTGCCCTGTCCAATTCCATATTCACTGCCTTGATTGCCCAGTATGCTCTGTGCTCTATCTCGACAGGTAGATGACATGTTTTCCCATAAATCAATCGATATGGAGACATGCCCAATGGAGTCTTAAAAGCTGTCCTATATGCCCATAACACATCATTGAGAAGTAAAGACCAATCTTTCCTAGTGGGCTTAACCATCTACTCAAGAATGTTCTTAACTTCCCTACTAGATATTTCAGCTTGTCCATTGGTCTATGGGTGATATGCTGTCGCGATCCGATGCTTGACACCATATTTCTTCAAGGCGGCAACAATAACCCTATTGTCAAAATGTCTCCCTTCATCACTGATAATCGCCTTAGGGATGCCAAACCTAGAAAAAATGTTTTTGTGTAAAAATCTTTGGACTGTCTTGACATCATTCTTTTGAGTGGCGATAGCTTCAACCCAATTAGAGACATAATCTACTGCCAGGAGGATGTATAGATTTCCACATGAAGATGGAAAAGGTCCCATAAAATCAATACCCCAAAAGTCAAAGATTTCGACTTCTAAAATGTTCTGCAGCGGCATCTCGTTTCTCCTTGAGATGTTTCCTGTTCTTTGGCACCTGTCACAGCTCTTGTAGAAGATTTGTGCATCTTTATACAGTGACGGCCAATAAAACCCTGACTGCAGCACCTTGGCAGCAGTTTTGTTGCCTCCTAAGTGACCTCCATACTGTGAAGCATGGCAGTGATGAAGAATGTCATCTTGCTCTTCTTGTGGTACACACCTCCTTATAACCTGATCTGCACAAACTTTGAAAAGAAGAGGCTCGTCCCAATAATAATGCTTAACATCATTTTGTAACCTCTTCCGGGCTTGATAATTAAGACAGAAGGAATTATTCCGCTAACTATAAAATTAACGAAATCAGCATACCAGGGGAGTTCAGAAGACTTACCTACCGCCATGGTTGTCGCGGTAGTGATTGCGGCAACAAAGAGCTGCTCATCTGAGAAGGTCTCCAGTATGTTTGTCTCATCTGTTGGTAGACTCTGTCCCTTCTCCAACCTTGAAAAGTGATCTGCCACCTGATTCTTTGTCCCTTTTTTGTCCTTGATTTCAAGGTCGAATTCTTGCAATAGCAGGATCCACCGTATCAATCGAGGATTTGCATCCTTTTTCGTGAACAAATACTTCAGGGCAGAGTGGTCTGTGTGCACTATTACTTTCGTTCCAAGTATGTAAGAACGAAACTTGTCAATGGAGAATACCACAGCTAATAACTCCTTTTCTGTGGTGGTGTAGTTCAATTGGGCATCATTCAGTGTCTTGCTGGCATAATATATGACATGAAATAATTTATTTCTCCGCTGCCCAAGTGCTGCCCCAACAGCATAGTCACTAGCATCACACATAATCTCAAATGGTTGTGTCCAGTCTTGTGGTTGTACTATTGGGGCTGTTACCAGTTTTTCCTTCAGAACCTTGAATGCTTCAGTATATTCATCATTGAAGTCAAAGGGTTGGTTCTTCTCTAAGAAATGGCATAGGGGCTTGGTGATTTTTGAGAAATTTGCAATGAATCTTCGATAAAAACCAGCATGTCCCAAAAAATTTCTAATACCCTTGACTGTAGTCGGCGGCGGCAGCTTTTCGATCACTTATATCTTGGCCCTGTTGACTTCTATCCCACAGCAGCTAATCTTATGGCCAAGGACTATCCCTTCATCCACCGTAAAGTGGCATTTTTCCCAATTTAAGACTAGGTTTGCTTTTTCACATCTTTCAAGTACCTTTTGTAGATTGCCTAGGCAGCTCTCAAAATCGTCCCCAAAGACTAAAAAATCATCCATAAATATTTCAAGGAAGTCCTCCACCATATCGGAGAATATGGCCATCATGCACCTTTGGAAAGTGGCGGGTGCGTTGCATAATCCAAACGACATTCTCCTAAAAGCATACGTTCCGTAGGGGCATGTGAAAGTCGTCTTTTCTTGATCTTCCGGTGCGATAGCTATTTGGTTATAACCTGAATAATCATCAAGAAAATAATAGTAAGGTTTACCCGCTAATCTATCAAGCATTTGATCAATAAAGGGTAAAGGAAAGTGGTCCTTTCGGGTAGCTTTGTTAAGCTTCCGATAGTCCATACAAACCCTCCAACCGGTCACAGTCCTGGTTGGGATTAACTCATTGTTTTCTTTGGTCACCACGGTCATTCCTCCTTTCTTTGGAACGCATTGCACCGGGCTCACCCATTTGCTGTCGGAGATGGCGTAAATGATACCAACATCTAACCATTTGATTATCTCTTTACGCACCACCTCTTTCATCGCATGGTTTAGCCGCCTTTGGGCATCTATAGTCGGCTTATGATCTTCCTCTAAAAGGATTTTGTGCATGCATAATGCCGGACTAATGCCTTAAATATCGGCTATCGTCCATCCAATTGCCTTTTTGTGCTGCCGCAACATCCCTATTAGCTGTTGTTCTTGTTCCTGCGGCAGCTTAGAAGAGATGATTACGGGCAATGTATCATTTGAACCAAGAAAAGCATATTTTAGTTGCTCTGGCAGGGGCTTCAGTTCTAAGGCAGGTGGCTCAATAGTAGATGGCTTTTGGATTGCATGGTTATCTGAATTATAATTTAAAGGTTCGAATAACTTACCTGGACAATCGCCTATCTAGTTTACCTCCTCATGATCTTTAGTATCAGATGTATCGGATTCAGAGGAGTTGCTGTCGTTAGTGCTGTCGTGACAGTCCTGTAGGTGGTTGCCGCGGCAGTGACAAATTTTGATGTCATGACAGTCCGATCTGATGCAGGGTTGATCAAAGGCAACTTCAGTGATAGCCTTGCATTCCTCGTCTGCATCAGCATGCTTCATCGCTTGGAGAACATTCAACTTAATCTCTTGATCATTCACTCTCATGGTGAGTTCTCCTTTTTCGACATCAATCAGTGATCTTCCCGTGGCTAAGAAGGGTCGCCCAAGGATGATTGGTGCGTTTTCATCTGCCTCACAATCTAAAACAAGAAAGTCAGCAGGAAAAATAAATTTACCCACTCTTACCAGAATATCTTCGATTTTTCCTTCCGGATGAACATAAGAGCGGTCTGCCAGCTGCAGAATTACTGTCATGGGTCGCGCCTTTCCAATACCTAATTTCTGAAAAACAGATTTTGGTATTAAATTAACACTAGCACCAAGATCACAAAGTGCCTTACCCACATATTTATCTCCGATTACACAAGGTATGATGAAGCTCCTCGAATCCTTCTTTTTCTTGGGTGGCTGCCTATGAAGAATACTCATGCAACCTTCTGTCATCTTAACCGTTTCAAATTCCCCAAGTTTAGATTTCTTTGACATGACATCCTTGAGAAATTTGGCATAACCGGGCATCTCCCTAACGGCATCCAACAGCGGAATGTTAATATGAATCTGCTTAAAAATATCATAAATCTTTTTGAGCTGAGATTCTTGCTTTGCTTGTTGTATCCGTTGAGGAAAATGTGGTGGGGGACGATAATCAACAATACGTCCTTCCCACTGCATACGAATCTGGGGAGGTTTGGGTTCATCATTTTTCTCCTATGTCGCTTCTGCTGTCGTGACAGGCTCATCGACAGCAGTCTGTTTGTTACCTGTCGGGGCAGCTTCCTCGGCAGGTCTATCAAAGGATGGTTTCTTTACTGTTTCAGCTTGCTTTTCCGGTCCAGATAATTTCTTCCCACTCCTAGTAGTAATGGCCTTACATTGCTCATGTGTGGGTTGCCTAGCATTTTCAGTATTACTAGGGAATCCTCCAGTCTGCCTTGGCTTGATATGTTGGGAAACCTGACCCATTTCTGTCTCCAAAGATTTCAGAGTAGCTTCATGATTCGTCATCCGCATCTCTTTTTTATCCATGAATGTCTTTCTTTTCTTAACAAACTGATTAATATTCTCAATATAAGGATCTGTCTAAGACATAAAGGTGGCCAGAGTCTATTCCAGTATACTGCTCGTGGCAGCTGGTGGCTGCTGTTGTTGCTGCTGCGGCGGTAGTTGCTCTCGCGTCAGCAATCTAGGTCCTCCCTGATCTGATTGTGTGCTTGGGGATTCAGGGCATTATTAGGATTACTCCAAGAAAACTTGGGATCCTTCCTCCAGTTTGGATTATAATTGTTGGTATTGTAATTCGGCTTGTAGTTTCCAACATATTTTCCCTCTTCTAACTCTATAGGACACTCATTCGCACTATGATTTCCCTCACAGAATTCACATACCTCCTCAACAGCAAATCCATGTTGTGCATCATCATTCAATAGCTTTTTCATTGCTTTAGTAAGGAATGCTACCTGTGATTTCATCGTGTTGTCGGCCTTATAATCCTTGACAGCTAGTACCCGTTTACCCCCTCTTCTTGCTGTCGGAAACTTCTCCTCATTCTTAGCTAGATTTTTCAATACTTGCATTGCCTCGTTTGGATCTTTATCCAATAATAGTCCGTTTGCTGCTGAATCAATTCGAATACGTGTTTGTAAGTTGGCAGCATTATAAAACTTTGTTACCTGATTCCAGACGGGGAATCCATGCATTGGGCAGTTCCGTAGAAGAGTAGTAAATTTGTCCCAGGCCTCGTGCATCAGCTCGTCATCTTCCTGTTGAAAAGTAGCAATTTCATTACGTAATCGCTCAGATAAATGCGAAGGATTAAAACGAGATAAAAATTCACGAGATAAATCTGCCCAAGTTTTAATTGAACCCGGCGTAAGTTTATTCCATCAAGTTTTAGCTCTGTCCCTCAATAAATGGGGAAATAACCGAAGCCTCAGTATCTCCGGATTAACTCCTGGCAGTCTAAACGAACCGCAAATTTCCTAGAACGTTTTTAGATGGTCCCTAGCATCCTCTGTAACAGCACCACTGAATTGACCGGCATTGTTGATCATGCTAAACATGACAGGTTTCAGCTCAAAGTTGTCAACATCAATGTCCAGCAGCGTGGTTTCCAGTTCTACATGATCGTTCAACATGTAGTCACGATAGGACCGCCGTCTGGAAACGACAGCAGGGTTGCCGGCAGGCAGTATAATATCGCCGACAGGCGGTTCGTTACCATTGTGGGCCATCTTCTCTTATTGTTCCTCAAGGTACTCGTTCCTAGCTAGTAAGTGACGAAGTTGTTTCTTGACATTGAATGAACGTTCGATTTCCGGATCTAATGGATACTCAGGATCTTCACCTCGTTTCGATCTGCGCATAAACAAGAAACCTTGTGAAAAGCAAGAGTTGAATGCACCAAAAAAAACAGAAAAATAAAAATAAAAATAAAAACAATAACGAAAAGTGCAGTAAAAGAAAAGGTAGAGTTATGTTGCCAATCCCCGGCAACGGTGCCAAAAATTTGTTGTGTGTAAAATAGTCTATCGCAATGGTAGTGCAAGTATACACGACGCAAGTAGTAAAGTGATACGAAGTATCGGATATCGTCTCCACAGGGATTGGGCTAATAGCTTCACCTTAATTCACTGCACGAAAATAATCAAGTAAACGTAAATAAAAGAGGAGAAATATCAAGATAGAGAGAATGGGCTGGTATTGAATTGCTCAGTAGTGCAGGTATTACAGAGTTTAGGAAATCCAGTTCTGTCGTCGCGCCCGTCGCAGCAGTCCGTTGATTGTCGCGGCAGGAAACACTCAACTCAGTACTTCATGTTTGGCAAGAATCCCAGATGTGCCTTGGCCTATCCCTAGGTCCAAGACTGTCGATGATCACGTCTTGATGATACCTCCCGGCGTGAATCGAAGGATGAACACCGATGTGTATGAATTCTTCTTTAGCCACTTAACCTCGTCCTATCCATAGGCCCGAGATAGTTCAACTATAAACTAGAGAACTTGCTCTTATTTCTTTCGTGTACTTAACTCTCTCGATGCTAAGTAAATAGATAACCTCACAATGCTCTCCCGATGCTCTTGCAAGATATTAATAACCAAAATAAGAGAACTTGAAGTTTATTTTATTGAACAGAAAATTCCTAAAACAAAACAATCCTTGCAACTACTTTACAAATCAACCCGTGGCCCTAGGGGGAATTTAGAACATGTTGTAGGAAGGAAAACGGCTAGATTTTTGGGAAGAATGTAGGGTAATCGGTTATGCCCTCTAGGTTAAAATACATACCCTTATATAAGCTTTGGGCTCAAGTTATCTAAATTAGCAAGAATACAACTTTAATTGAAAGTATGATTCTAATAAAGTCTAAATCTTCAAGGAATCTACTTTCCAGCCGTCATCTTCTTGCTTGGGATTTTCTCTCCTTGAATTTTGGGCTTGACATATCTTTTGATCTGGGGCTTGGAAAAATATATGGTTTTCAAAGGACAGACGGGCTGAATTTTCTCTATCTGTCGAGTTCCACTTTGCTTCTTCTCCTCAAAGCTGTTGTCGTCCTCTGCTGTCACGGCAGCAACCGTGGCAGCATCGTCCTCTTTGACTGTTTGTCCAGTTCAGCTCTTCTACTTCTCTGCCCAGCGACTGCCCTTTCCGTCTGCTACGGCAGCAACCTGCAAAAACAACCAATTTTAGTAGAAACTGTGCCTTTCAATATATTTGTGATGTTTTGCTGTAAACTAACCTAAATGCAATGAATAATGCTTGAATGCAGCGGAAATATTGGTTAAATAGGGTGTAAATAATAGAACTTTTACACACTCAACAGGGTGTTACACCAACTTTATCATTCCTTCCATGATTTTGTCCTTCTCTTGAGCTCCAACTACCACACAAAGCGTGTAGAAAAATCTGGCATTTAAAGCTCTACAAATCGACTACCACAGCATGGCATTCTGATGCCTAAGCATGGGTTTGTGACTGGTTACGCTCTGCAAGGCTTCATCATAAATCAGCTTGGCTCGATCAGGGTCTACTACTAGCTAGTTCTGTCTCATTCTTCCCTTGCCCTATAGTGCCGTCACAACATCATCCTGCCCTCGCATCGGACAAATCTACTGAAACACCAAACATGCATCAAATAGTACCTTTTCCATAGGATAAAGGACGAAATCCATGCATGAAAGGGCCATAATGGTGCTTAATTGTTTAACATCCCGATTTTGGGATTAGAATTTTTGGCGAGTCAGGTTGGGCCGGTGGAACCGGTGTCGGTTGTTTGAACCTTTAAAAGTTGGTTTAGGGAAATCAAGGTTCGAGAAGGGGTAAAAATTCCTAAATTCCTCTAAAATTATATTTAAGATGTTGGTTAAATCAATTTTAAAAATAGGTTTTCGAAAGTATACATTTTGTGTAACCCCCTCGACCCGGCCTAGCCACCAAACTGTATCGAGTGGAACACATAGGACTAACCAAAAAAAATATCTGATGATTTCTCTCCAATTAGCAACCCTAAACACTTTGATTATTACCTTTTCTAGATGCTTCAATTAAACCATACATTAGAGAACACACAGCGGAAGAAAACATGACAAAATGACCACTGATCGATCAAACTCGCAACTAGGGACCAAAATGCAAAACTAGCAAAAGACAAGGACATAATGAAATTAAGGTGATCAATTTGAAATTAGTCTCATTTCATACCTATATGTTTAAAATGCAAGACAAAACAGGCCCTCAATCAACCACAATTGAAAACACAACAAACTAGGACCAAAACGCAAGAAAAGATAACTTCAAAGATGCTCATAACTAACTTCCAACGTCCCCCATTTCGGAACACTCACGACCGTATTAGAACAAGGCTGCACGGTGAGCTTTCATTCTGAAACTGCTTGGACTCATTCCGAACCTCCAAAGCCTTTTTTGATACTCCTTTTTGAAACGCCGAGACCAAAAAAGGGGTCGTTCTGAAAACTTCGAGCCGTTTCGAAACGCCATGCTGCAGTAACAAAAAAACTGTAGGCCAAGCATCTCCAAGGTTACTTCTTTGGTTCCAAACAACACATCCAACAAGGAAGCAACAAGGGAAACATACAAACATCAACATCAAACAATCAAACATACGATTAAGCAAAAACTAGGTAGAAAACCAAAACCGTAAAGATGAAGGAATAAACAAACAAACAAAGGCAAAACAATATGCTCTCATCAAAAGGAGTTTACAAAACAATCATAAAACATAAACAAGGTTTATCATCATTGCCACACACATTATTATCTAAGCAAGGCCATACTTGAACTTGAAGCGGACACTTGGTTCACTTCCCTTGCACCAATGCCTTCAAAAAGATCTACGGATCTGCATTGTTAGAAAAGAGAGCGTAAGCTATGAAGCTTAGTGAGAGGGGCTCAAAACCAAACTACAACAATGTATTTTTTAAAACCATCTTCATTTAGGAAATCAAACCATTTCTTAAAATCACTTTTGCAAATCATTTCCTTTCAACATACCATACTTAAATAAAGTATAAGCAATTGCAACAACACATGCCATAGGCACAAAACATGCATCAACCATGCATAAACTATATGTAAACCACATACGCAAACAAAGCCTACTAGCTCTAAAACAACTCACATGCTTCAAGCACAATTACATAACCATATGAGTTTACCAAGCTCATAGTAAAACCATAAGCGAATGAGTATACCTGCATCATTGACACGTTGCTCGAATAAGCGGGTACCTTGATGGCACAACCCCCATCAAGTCACATGGTGAAACAACCCTGACCACATTCTCACTTCAGCCGTGATGCCACAACCTGCATTACCCGTTGGTGATAGCACAACCCCCATCAAGTCACATGCTCGAATTTTATAATTATAGTGCACTTAACATCCTATTGATCGATCAATCTATCCAATATCAAGATCCACATGTGTCAATATACTCATTGCAACATCATATTCCAATGTTTCGCACCGGGGATAAACACCTCCCCAAAACACAACCCAAATATCATAACCAAAAGCCCATGCATAGCATGAACTCAAGCAACATTTTCGTAAATCACATGGTATTCTCATGGGATAAAATAATATGCATTTAATACAAAACAACCATAGAAAAACATCAATAAAAAGATATGCTCTTGATCATAATATGACCAAAAAGTAAAATGGCGAAAAAAGCCAAAACAACACAAAACATACTCTTGGGTTTGGATTGGCCTATCGGCACAACCCAAACTCCCAAAATACTTCTTCAATCTTGTTAAGCATTAAAATCATTTCCACTCACCAGCGATTACAAAAATCAACCCGAAACTCTTTTCTAGCTTTCTGGTTCGCCCACAATTGAATCCAACTATTGCGTGTAAAAGAGTTTATCACAATAGAGTGCAAGTGTACAAGACACAAGTAGTAAAGTGATACATGAAGTATTGGATGTCGAATCCACAAGGACTGGAAATAGCTTAACCTTGCATTGCTGCAGAAAAGAGAAAGAAGAAAGTTCAATTCTTTGTAGAGGAATATTGAAAAATACATAGGATAAAAGAATAAAATATTTAGGGTAAAGAAATAGGCCGATATTGATTTTCTCAGTAATGCATGTGTTGCACTGTCTAGGTCTTCCTGTTCTGTCGTCTCTTCTATCGCGGCTGTTGAGTGTGTAAAAGTTCTATTATTTACACCCTTTTTAACCCATATTTCTGCTGCATTCAAGCATCATTGCATTGCATTTAGGTTAGTTTACAGTAGAACATCACAAATATATGAAAGACACGGATTCTACTAAAAGATGGCTTATTTTGTAGGTTGCTGTCATCGTAGATGGAGAAGGCGGGCGCAGGGCAGATAAGCAGAAAAGCTGAACTGGACAAGCAGACGAAGAGGACGATGCTGCCATGGATCTGCCGTGACAGCAGAGGACGACACCAAGTCAGCGGAGGAAAAGCAAAGTGGACCTCGATAGATGGAGAAAATTATGCTCGTCTGTCGTGTGAAAACCATATATTTTTCCAAGCCCCGGATCAAAAGATATGACAAGCCAAAGCTCAAGGAGAGGAAATCCCATGAAACAAGGAGGGCGGCTGAAAAGTAGGATACTTAGAGATTAAGTCTTTATTAGAATCTTACTTTTAATTAAAGTTGTAATCCTTGTTAACTTAGAATACTTGAGCCCAAAGCTTATATAAGGGCATAGATTTTAACCTAGGAGAGGAGATATACCCCATAACCTACAACCAAACCCCTCCACCGTTTACCCGTCGTCGACATGTTCTAAAAAACCCCCTAGGGCCACGGGTTGTTTTGTAAAGTAGTTGCAAGGGTTGTTTTGTTTTAGGATTTTCCAAGTTCTATAAAATAAACTTCAAGTTCTCTTATTTTGGTTATTAACATCTTGCAAGAGCATCGGGAGAGCATTGTGAGGTTATCTATTTACTTAGCATCGGGAGAGTTAAGTATACGAAAGAAATAAGAGCGAGTTCTCTAGTTTATAGTTGAACTATCTTGTGCCTAGGGATAGGGCAAGGTTAAGTGGCTAAGGAAGAATTCATACACATCGGTGTTCATCCTTCGATTCACGCCGGGAGGTATCATCAAAGACGTGATCATCGACAGACTTGGACCTAGGGATAGGCCAAGGCAGATCTGGGATTCTTGCCAAACTTGAAGTATAGAGTTGGTGTGTCTGCTGCCGCGACAGCCAACGGACAGCCGCCGCGACAGGTGCTGCCGCGACGGGCATGACGACAGAACTGGAGTTCCTAAGCATTACAATACCTGCACTACCGAGCAATTCAATACCAGCTCATTCTCTCTATCTTGATATCTCAACTCTTTTATTTACGTTTTCTTCAATATTTTCGTGACAACTTTCTAAACTATATTCTTTACTTCGTGCAGTGAAAATAGGTGAAGCTATTAGCCCAATCCCTGTGGAGACGATATCCGATACTTCGTATCACTTCACTACTTGCGTCGTGTACACTTGCACTACAATTGCGATAGACTCTTTTACACGCAACAAGTTTTTTGCGCCGTTGCCGGGGATTGGCAACATAACTACATCTTTCTTTTATTGCACTTTTCGTTTTTAATTTTTCTTTTGTGCTTTCAACTCTTGCTTTTCACGAGGTTTTCTTATTTATGCTCAGATCTAAAAGAGGTGAAAACCCTGAGTATAAATTAGATCCAGAAATTGAACGTTCCTTCAATCTCAAGAAACAACTTCGCCGACTTTTAGACAGAAACAAATACCTCGAGGAACAGCTAGAGAAGATGGGCCATAACCAACCTGTCGGCGGTCGCATACCACCCCTTGGCGATAATAACCCGCCTGTCGGTGATCCGCCCGCAGCAGCTGGACGACGGTCATGTCGTGACTACATGCTGAACGATCATGTAGAGCTGGAGACCACGCTGCCGAATATTGATGTTGATAACTTCGAGCTTAAACCTGTCATGTTTAGTATGATCAACAATGCAAGGCAGTTTAGTGGTGCCGTGACAGACGATGCTAGGGAGCATCTCAAAACGTTCCAGGAGATCTGTGGTTCGTTTAGACAGCCAAGAGTTAGTCCGTAGATATTGAGGCTTCGGTTATTTCCCCATTCATTGAGGGACAGAGCTAAAACTTGGTGGAATAAACTTACACCGGGTTCAATCGTTACTTGGGCAGATTTATCTCGTGAATTCTTATCTCGTTTTAATCCTTCGCATTTATCTGAGCGATTACGTAACGAAATTGCTACTTTTCAACAGGAAGATGACGAGCCAATGCACGAGGCCTGGGACAGATTTACTACTCTTCTTCGGAACTGCCCAATGCATGGATTCCCCGTCTGGAATCAGGTTACTAAGTTTTATAATGCTGCCAACCTACAAACTCGCATTCGAATTGATTCGGCAGCAAATGGACTATGAGGAGCAGTTTCCCACTGCAAGAAGAGGGGGTAAACGGGTACTTGCTGTCAAGGACTATGAGGCCGACAGCACTATGAAATCACAGGTAGCATTCCTTACTAAAGCAATGAAAAGGTTATTGAATGAAGATGAATTACAAGGATTTGCTGTCGAGGAAGTTTGTACCATTTGTGAGGGAAATCATAGTCGGGATGAGTGCCCAATACAAATAGAAGAGGGAAAATATGTTGGAAATTACAAGCCGAATTACAATTCCAACAATTATAATCCTAATTGGAGGAAGGATCCCAAATTTTCCTGGAGTAATCCTAACAATGCCCTGAATCCGCAAGCACATAATCAGAATTAGGGAGGACCTAGATTGCTGACGCGACATCAACTGCCGCCGCACCTGCCGTCGCAGCAGCAACAGCAGCCACCACCTGCCACGAGCAGTATATTGGAACAGACTCTGGCCACTTTTATGTCTCAGACCGGTACGTATATGGAGAATATGAATCAGTTTGTCAAGAAGACGGAAACCTTTATGGATAAAACCGAGATGAGAATGACAAACCATGAAGCTACGTTGAAATCTCTAGAGACAAAAATGGGTCAGGTTTCTCAACATATTAAGCCGAGGCAGAATGGAGGATTCCCTAACAATACTGAAAATGCTAGACCGCCCACACATGAGCAATGTAAGGCAATTACTACTAGGAGTGGGAAGAAACTACCAGGGCCGGAAAAAGAAGCTGAAACAGTAAAGGAACTTGCCTTGGATAAACCTACCGAGGAAGCTGCCCCGACAGGTGATAAACAGACTGCTGCCGATGAGCCTGTCACGAGAGCAGAAGTGACAGAGGAGAAAAAAGCTGATTACCGTCCTCAGATTCGCATGCAGTGGGAAAGACTCCATTGGGCATGTCTCCATACCGTTTAATTTATGGGAAAACCTGTCATCTGCCTGTCGAGATCGAGCACAAAGCATACTGGGCAATCAAGGCAGTAAATATGGACTTGGACAAGGCAGGCCAGAAAAGGCTATTAGATCTGAACGAGATTGAAGAATTACGGACAATGGCCTACGACAATGCAAGAATTTACAAGGAGCAAGGTTAAGTGGCTAAGGAAGAATTCATACACATTGGTGTTCATCCTTCGATTCACGCCGGGAGGTATCATCAAAGACGTGATCATCGACAGACTTGGACCTAGGGATAGGCCAAGGCAGATCTGGGATTCTTGCCAAACTTGAAGGATGGAGTTGGTGTGTTTGCAGCCGCGACCGCCAACGGACAGCCGCCGCGACAGGTGCTGCCGTGACGGGCACGACGACAGAACTGGAGTTCCTAAGCATTGCAATACCTGCACTACTGAGCAATTCAATACCAGCCCATTCTCTCTATCTTCATATTCCAACTCTTTCATTTACGTTTTTCCTTATTATTTTCGTGACAATTCTCTTAAATATTTTCTTTACTTCGTGCAGTGAACTAAGGTGAAGCTATAGCCCAATCCCTGTGGAGACGATATCCGATACTTCAAATCACTTACTACTTGCATCGTGTACACTTGCACTACAATTGCGATAGACTATTTTACACGCAACAAGTTTTTCGCGCCGTTGCCGGGGATTGGCAACATAATTACACCTTTCTTTTATTGCACTTTTTGTTTTTGTTTTTCTTTTAATTTTTCTTTTTCTATTTTTCGTTAGTACTTTCAACTCTTGCTTTTCACAAGGTTTTCTTGTTTATGCGCAGATCTAAAAGAGGTGAAGATCCTGAGTATAAATTAGATCCGGAAATCGAACGTTCCTTCAATCTCAAGAAACAACTTCGCCACCTTTTAGCCAGGAACGAGTACCTTGAGGAACAGCTAGAGCAGATGAATCGTAATCAGCCCGCTGGTGGAGGTGTACCGCCTGTCGGCGACTCGCCTGTGGCATATGGACGATGGTCATGTCGAGACTACATGCTGAACGATCATGTAGAACTGGAGACCACGCTGCCGGATATTGAAGTTGATAACTTCGAGCTTAAACCTGTCATGTTTAGCATGATCAACAATGTCGGGCAGTTTAGTAGTGCTGTGACAGAAGATGCTAGGGAGCATCTCAAAACGTTCCAGGAGATCTGTGGTTCGTTTAGACTGCCAGGAGTTGGTCCGGAGATACTGAGGCTTCGGTTATTCCCCCATTCACTGAGGGACAGAGCTAAAACTTGGTGGAATAAACTTACACCGGGTTCAATCGTAACTTGGGCAGATTTATCTCGTGAATTCTTATCTCGTTTTAATCTTTCGCATTTATCTGAGCGATTACGTAATGAAATGGCTACTTTTCAACAGGAAGACGACGAGCCAATGCACGAGGCCTGGGACAAATTTACTACTCTTCTTCGAAACTGCCCCATGCATGGATTCCCTGTCTGGAATCAGGTAACTAAGTTCTATAATGCTGCTAACTTACAAACTCGCATTCGAATTGATTCTGCAGCAAATGGATTATTATTGGATAAAGATCCAGACGAGGCATTGCAAGTTTTGAAAAATCTGGCCAAGAATGAGGAGCAGTTTCCGACCGCAAGAAGAGGGGGTAAACGAGTACTTGCTGTCAAGGACTATGAGGCCGACAGCACTATGAAATCACAGGTAGCATTCCTTACTAAAGCAATGAAAAGGTTATAGAATGATGATGAATTACAAGGATTTGTTGTCGAAGAAGTTTGTACCATCTGTGAGGGAAATCATAGTCGGGATGAGTGCCCAATACAAATAGAAGAGGGAAAATATGTTGGAAATTACAAGCCGAACTACAATTCCAACAATTATAATCCTAATTGGAGGAAGGATCCCAAATTTTCCTGGAGTAATCCTAACAATGCCCTGAATCCGCAAGCACATAATCAGAATCAGGGAGGACCTAGATTGCTGACGCGACAGCAACTGCCGCCGCAACTAGCGCCGCACCTGCCGCCGCAGCAGCAACAGCAGCCACCACCTGCCACAAGCAGTATATTGGAACAGACTCTGGCAACCTTTATGTCTAAGACCGGTACGTATATGGAGAATATGAATCAGTTTGTCAAGAAGACAGAAACCTTTACGGATAAAACCGAGATGAGGATGACAAATCATGAAGCTACCTTGAAATCTCTAGAGACACAAATGGGTCAGGTTTCTTAACATATTAAGCCGAGGCAGAATAGAGGATTCCCTAGCAATACTGAAAATGCTAGACCGCCCACACATGAGCAATGTAAGGCAATTACTACTAGGAGTGGGAAGAAATTACCAGGGCCGGAAAAAGAAGCTGAAACAGTAAAGGAACCTGCCTTGGATAAACCTGCCGAGGAAGCTGCCCCGACAGGTGATAAACAGACTGCTGCCGATGAGCCTGTCAGGACAGCAGAAGCGACAGAGGAGAAAAAAAATGATTACCGTCCTCAGATTCGCATGCAGTGGGAAGGACGTATTGCTGATTACCATCCTCCACCACCTTTTCCCCAATGGATATAACAAGCTGAGCAAGAATCTCAACTTAAAAAGATTTATGATATTTTTAAGCAGGTTCATATTAATATTCCGTTGTTAGATGTTGTTAGGGAGATGCCCGGTTATGCTAAATTTCTCAAGGATGTTATGTCGAAAAAATCTAAACTTCGGGAATTGGAAACGGTAAAGATGACAGAAGGTTGCATGAGTATTCTTCATCGGCAGCCTCCCCAGAAAAAGAAGGATCCAGGGAGTTTCATCGTACCTTGCGTAATCGGAAATAAATTCGTGGGTAAGGTACTTTGTGATCTTGGTGCTAGTGTTAATTTAATGCCAAAGTCTGTTTTTCATAAATTAGGTATTGGAAAGGCGCGGCCCACGAAAGTAACTCTACAGCTGGCAGACCGCTCTTACGTTCATCCGGAAGGAAAAATTGAAGATATTCTGGTAAGAGTGGATAAGCTTATTTTTCCTGCTGACTTTCTTATCTTAGATTGTGAGGTAGACAAAAACGCATCAGTCATCCTTGGCCGACCCTTCTTAGCCACGTGAAGATCACTGATTGATGTGGAGAAAGGAGAACTCACCATGCGAGTAAACGATCAAGAGATAAAGTTGAATGTTCTCCAAGCGATGAAACTCGCTGATGTTGACGAGGAATGCAAGGCTATCATTGAAGTGACCCTTGATCAACCCTGCATCAGGTCGGGCTGTTATGATATAAAATTTGGTCACTGCCGCGACAGCCACCTATAGGTCTGTCACGACAGCAACGACGACAGCACCGACGACAGCGACTCCTCTGAATCCGATACATCTGATACTGAAGATCAGGAGGAGGTAAACTGGTTAGGCCATCGTCCAGGTAAGTTATTCGAACCTTTGAATTACACTTCGGATAACCATTTAATCCAAAAGACATCTACTGTTGAACCACCTGCCTTAGAACTTAAGCCCCTGCCAGGGCAGTTAAAATATGCTTATCTTGGTTCTAATGACACACTGCCCATAATCATCTCTGCTAAGCTGCCACAGGGACAGGAACGGCAGCTAATCGGCATGCTAAGGCAGCACAAAAAGGCGATTGGATGAACGATACCAGACATTCAATGCATTATTCCGGCGTTATGCATGCACAAAATCCTTCTAGAGGAAGATCATAAGCCGACTATTGATGCCCAAAGGCGGTTAAACAATGCGATGAAGGAGGTGGTGCGTAAAGAGATAATCAAGTGGTTAGATGCTGGTATTATTTACGCCATCTCCGACAGCAAATGGGTGAGCCCGTGCAATGCGTTCCTAAGAAAAGAGGAATGACCGTGATAACCAACGAAAACAATGAGTTAATCCCAACCAGGACTGTGACCGGTTGGAGGGTTTGTATGGACTATCGGAAGCTTAACAAAGCTACCCGAAAGGACCACTTTCCTTTACCCTTTATTGATCAAATGCTTGATAGATTAGAGGGTAAACCTTACTATTGTTTTCTTGATGGTTATTCAGGTTACAACCAAATTGCTATTGCACCAGAGGATCAAGAAAAGACGACTTTCACATGCCCCTACGGAACATATGCTTTTAGGAGGATGTCGTTTGGACTCTGTAATGCACCTGCCACCTTCCAAAGGTGCATGATGGCCATATTCTCCGACATGGTAGAGGACTTCCTAGAGATTTTTATGGATGATTTTTCCGTCTTTGGAGACGATTTTGAGAGCTGCCTCGGCAATCTTCAAAAGGTACTTGAAAGATGTGAAAAAGCTAATCTTGTTCTAAATTGGGAAAAATGCCATTTTATGGTGGACGAAGGGATAGTCCTTGGCCATAAGATTAGCTGTCGTGGGATAGAAGTCGACAAGGCTAAGATTGAAGTAATTGAAAAGCTGTCGCCGCCGACCAAAGTCAAGGGCAGTAGATGTTTTTTAGGGCATGCTGGTTTTTATCGACGATTCATTAAAAATTTTTCAAAAATCACCAAGCCCCTCTGCCATCTCTTAGAGCAGAACCGACCCTTTGACTTTAATGATGAATGTACTGATGCATACAAGGTTCTGAAGGAAAAACTTGTAACAGCCCCCATAATACAGCCACCAGACTAGACACAACCATTTGAGATTATGTGTGATGCTAGTGACTATGCTGTCGGGGCAGCACTTGGGCAGCGCAGAGATAAGTTGTTTCATGTCATATATTATGCCAGCAAAACATTAAATGACGCCCAAGTGAACTACACCACCACAGAAAAGGAGCTATTAGCTGTGGTGTTCTCCATAGACAAGTTTCGTTCTTACATACTTGGGACGAAGGTAATAGTGCACACAGACCATTCTGCCCTGAAATATTTGTTCGCGAAAAAGGACGCAAAGCCTAGATTGATACGGTGGATCTTGCTATTACAAGAATTCGACGTTGAGATCAAGGACAAAAAGGGGACAGAAAATCAGGTGGCAGACCACTTGTCAAGGTTGGAGAAGGGACAGAGTCTACCAATCCACGAGACAAACATACTGGAGACCTTCCCAGATGAGCAGCTCTTCGCTGCCGCGACAGCCATGGCGGCAGGTAAGTCTTCTGAACTCCCCTGGTATGCTGATTTCGTTAATTTTATAGTTAGCGGAATACTTCCTTCTAATCTTAATTATCAAGCCAGGAAGAGGTTCCAAAATGATGTTAAGCATTATTATTGGGACGAACCTCTTATTTTCAAACTATGCGCAGATCAGGTTAAAAGGAGGTGTGTACCATAAGAAGAACAAGAAGACATTCTCCATCACTGCCATGCTTCACAATATGGAGGTCACTTAGGAGGCAATAAAACTGCTGCCAAGGTACTCCAGTCAGGGTTCTACTGGCCGACATTGTATAAAGATGCACAGGACTTCTACAAGAACTGTGACAGGTGCCAGCGGACAGGTAACATCTCGAGGAGAAACCAGATGCCATTGCAGAACATTCTAGAAGTCGAGATCTTCGACGTTTGGGGGATTGATTTTATGGGGCCTTTCCATCGTCATGTAGAAATTTATACATCCTCCTCGCAGTGGACTATGTCTCTAAGTGGGTTGAAGCCATCGCCACTCAAAAGAATGATGCCAAGACAGTCCAAAAGTTTTTGGACAAAAACATTTTTTCTAGATTTGGCATCCCTAAGGCGATTATCAGTGATGAAGGGAGACATTTTGATAATAGGGTAATTGCTGCTGCCTTGAAGAAATATGGTGTTAAGCACAAGATCGCGACAGCATACCACCCACAAACCAATGGACAAGCTGAGATATCCAATAGGGAAGTTAAGAACATTCTTGAAAAGATGGTTAAACCAACTAGGAAAGATTGGTCTTTACTCCTTAACGATGCATTATGGGCATATAGGAAAACTTTTAAGACTCCATTGGGCATGTCTCCATACCGACTGATTTATGGAAAAACCTGTCACTTGCCTGTCGAGATCGAGCACAAAGCATACTGGGCAATCAAGGCAGTGAATATGGACTTGGACAAGGCAGGCCAGAAAAGGCTATTAGATCTGAACGAGATTGAAGAATTACGAACAATGGCCTACGACAATGCAAGAATTTACAAGGAGAAAACTACGAAGTGGCATGACAGGAAGTTGCTGCCACGACAGTTCTGCCCAGGGCAGCTTGTGTTGTTATTCAACTCTAGACTGAAACTCTTTCGAGGAAAGCTATAGTCTAGATGGTCTGGCCTGTTCCAAGTGGTACAAGTTTTTCCCCATGGTGCCATCACAATCCGATCATTAAAAGATGGGCACCAATTCAAAGTCAATGGACAGCGCCTCAAGCATTATCAGGGGACTGAAGCCCCAGGAATACAGGAAGTGGTTACTTTAGGAGATGCCCCACAAGGCATCCCTAATTTAACCTAATTTTTTTGTTTATTTATATTTATTATTTACTATTTATTAGGAAATTAGATTTATTTTATTCGAATAATGTTTTTATATTTTCTGTTTTTAGGAAATAAATGAGTCAAGAAGAAAAGGAGAAGTGACCCAAGCCCACCATCCATCCATCAGCCCAACAAAGCCCATTTATTGAAGCCTGTCGTTCCAGCTGCCGCCGCAGACACGGATAAGACAGGCTGTCAACAGACTGACACGGGAGACGCAGAAGCGTGTGACAGACGCGTAACAGACGCATAATTACGTGTCAGACGCGTCAGACACGCCAAAACTCAGCAATCGCCTCTTTATTCACGCCTGCCGTTACAGCATTAAACGGGCAGCAACTGACCGCTATAAAACCCCGTTCTCATTTTCATTTTCCTCACTTTTGCTTATTCTTACTTGCTTTCTCCTCTCGTTTTTATTTGTTTTCTTTACTTTCACAACCCTTGCAACTAATATGTCTTCCAGACGTACCCGCCGCAGTGCTGCTTCAACCTCTTCAGCAGCAGCACCTACACCGCAGTCGTTCGCAACCAAGGAATTATGGGAGGAAAGAGGATTCATCTACGTCCGCAAGGCAGCCAACATGGGGCTCCGACCATTCATCGCGAAGGCGATAAGGACTCAGCTATGGGAGCAGTTCGCCGCACAACCTGCAGAACTAAATGATACGCTGGTGAGGGAGTTTTATGCTGCCATCGACAGCAGAACGACAACATCAGTCACCGTCCGAGGGGTAGGGGTACCATTTACAGCTGACAGCATCAACCACATGTATGGCCTATATTTTGGTCCCAACGATGATTCCCATCAGCAATTTTTAGACACCCTCGATTCTGCCGCCTACGGTGCTGTCATGGCGGAGGTGACAGAGGAAGGAACAACATGGACCACGAGCAAAAAGAACCCCAACTCTGTAAAAAGGGGGCAGCTACTCCCAGAAGCCAAACTCTGGAACGCTTTCATCAAAAAGCGTATCATGCCGTCCTCCCATCACACGACGGTGGACCAGCAGCGGCTCGCCCTAATTCATTCGATCATGAACAACCGGCCTATCAACGTGGGCCGCTATATGAGGGAAAGCATCTTGGACTGCACATTCCGCTCCACCTCCCGCCTTTGCCTACCGTTCATGATCACTTCTCTTTGCCGCTGCGCTGCCGTCCCAGAGGCCACCACCGACAAACTGATCCAGGGCAGAGGCTGGACAGACAACAACATTAACAACCTCATGGAGCTGATAGTCGCTACCCCCCTCTCCTCCTTCAACCCGGCTGCCTCCCCAGCAAAATCATCCGAGGAGCCTGCGTCTGAACCTGCCGCCGCCACCGCCCAGACAGACCAATCTGCCCAGATACTTGCTGCAATACAACGGGTGGAAGACAGACAGATGGGGCTGATGACATTCATCCGAGATTTCGCCAAGTCGATGGTAAATTTCATTACCAACACTTTAAATTATCCCGATGTTATTTTCCCCACTTTCCCTACCCACTATTTCCACATCCCCTCACCTGTCCACACACCTACACCACATGCCTCCCCCCATGCACACTCTGCTGCTTCCACCCCATCACCTGCCCCGACGGCAGCTGGCAGTCCTCCGGCCGAAACCTCCGCCCGAGGAAGGAAGCGACCTGCCTCCGATGATAGCGAGTCCGACCCTCCTATTAGGAGGAATTTGGAAAAGGAGTTCACGCCTGTCAAGAGGGATAAACATGTGGCAGACAGAAAAAGAATGCCTAAGGCCAGCACCACCACCAACAGCACTTGGGATAGTGGCAGCAGCTCCGACATCCAGGTTGGGGAGCAACCTGCCCAGCCTGCCCCACAGCCCAGACGCCGCCACCAGATCCGTGTTAGCAGCAGCAGTGAAGACATCGATTAAAATTTAAGTCTTTTATTTTCTTTTTATTGCTGCCTGCTTTATTTATATTTTGTGATGTACATGCCTTCATTTTATCTGTCATTTGCATTGAGGGCAATGCAACCCTCGAGTTTGGGGGTGGCAACCCTCCATTTTAATGGAGTCTTAGTACATCTTTAAATTAATTGTTGTGTCTTTTATTTAATTAAGTTCTCTTAAAAAAATCAGAAAAGATTAAACTGTTGGCTTAAAACTGTGAAGTTAACTTACCTGTCATGACAGCTCTGTCGTGACAGCATCTTTAGGACAGTTTAAGGAGAAGTTTAGAGCCTTTCTATAGTTCTGAAAAACTTAAACACCTTTGTGACTGTTATATTGCTTAAATTTCTTTTAGCCCAACTAGAATAGGATGCTTAGTACTTGAATAGCCCCTAGAGGTGCCTAACACTGGCTCTAGGAAAGAGGTTTAGCAAAAGAAATTCAAAAACCTAGGGGTGCCCGAAACCGGCTCTAGGAAGCTAACTAGAGGTGCCCAAAACAGGCTCTAGAAAAATTTAGCTTGAAAAATAGAAGAAAAAGAAGCATGAAAATGTGTCTTCAAGAAAATAAACTTTGGCATAAAAATTCGAGTTAAAAAGTTGAATATTCTAGTGAAACTAAGAGAGTCTTAGCATATAACTGTTCACAAGCATGCACACACTGCACGAGGACTATAGTGAGATTCTGGACAGATCCTAATCCTTCCGACAGGTTGCTGCCGCCACAAAGAATGAGCGACGGGTAAGGGACAGTTCACTGTTTGAAAGCCAACACAAAAATTTTCATTTTTCTTTTAGGTCTTCATTGCTTGAGGGCAAGCAAAAACTTGAGTTTGGGGGTGTGTTGAGTGTGTAAAAGTTCTATTATTTACACCCTTTTTAACCCATATTTCTGCTACATTCAAGCATCATTGCATTGCATTTAGGTTAGTTTACAGCAGAACATCACAAATATATTAAAGGCACGGATTCTACTAAAAGATGGCTTATTTTGTAGGTTGCTGTCATCGTAGACGGAGAAGGCGGGCGCAGGGCAGATAAGCAGAAAAGCTGAACTGGACAAGCAGACGAAGAGGACGATGCTGCCATGGATCTGTCGTGACAGCAGAGGACGACAGCAAGTCAGCGGAGGAAAAACAAAGTGGACCTCGATAGATAGAGAAAATTATGCTCGTCTTTCGTGTGAAAACCATATATTTTTCCAAGCCCCGGATCAAAAGATATGACAAGCCAAAGCTCAATGAGAGGAAATCCCATGAAATAAGGAGGGCGGCTGAAAAGTAGGATACTTAGAGATTAAGTCTTTATTAGAATCTTACTTTTAATTAAAGTTGTAATCCTTGTTAACTTAGAATACTTGAGCCCAAAGCTTATATAAGGGCATATATTTTAACCTAGGAGAGGAGATATACCCCATAACCGACAACCAAACCCCTCCATCGTTTACCCGTCGTCGACAAGTTCTAAAAAACCCCCTAGGGCCATGGGTTGTTTTGTAAAGTAGTTGCAAGGGTTGTTTTGTTTTAGGATTTTCCAAGTTCAATAAAATAAACTTCAAGTTCTCTTATTTTGGTTATTAATATCTTGCAAGAGGATCGGGAGAGCATTCGAGTTAAGTATACGAAAGAAATAAGAGCAAGTTCTCTAGTTTATAGTTGAACTATCTTGTGCCTAGGGATAGGGCAAGGTTAAGTGGCTAAGGAAGAATTCATACACATCGGTGTTCATCCTTCGATTCACGCCGGGAGGTATCATCAAAGACGTGATCATCGACAGACTTGGACCTAGAGATAGGCCAAGGCAGATCTGGGATTCTTGCCAAACTTGAAGTACGGAGTTGGTGTGTTTGCTGTCGCGATAGCCAATGGACAGCCGCCGCGACAGGTGCTGCCGCGACGGGCATGACGACAGAACTGGAGTTCTTAAGCATTGCAATACCTGCACTACTGAGCAATTCAATACCAGCCCATTCTCTCTATCTTGATATTCCAACTCTTTTATTTACGTTTTTCTTTATTATTTTCGTGACAATTCTCTTAAATATTTTCTTTACTTCGTGCAGTGAACTAAGGTTAAGCTATAGCCCAATCCATGTGGAGACGATATCCGATACTTCGTATCACTTACTACTTGCGCCGTGTACACTTGCACTACAATTGCGATAGACTATTTTACACGCAACAGCGGCAACACTTGCAGCGGCAGTGGTCTGTTGTTGTCGCGACAGCGATCCCACAACTCTGTACTTCAAGCTTGGCAAGAATCCCTGCTGTGACTTGTCCTATCCCTAGGTCCAAGTCTGTCGATGAACACGTCTTAGATGATACCTCCCGGCGTGAATCGAAGGATGAACACCTATGTTGTTGAATTCTTCCTTAGCCACTTAACCTCGTCCTATCCCTAGGACCGAGATATTTCAACCATACACTGGAGAACCCGTACTTATTCCTTTCGTATACTTAACTCTCCCGATATTAAGTATATGTATAATCTCACAATGCTCTCCCGATACTCTTGCAAGATGTTGAAAACTAGAATAAGCAAACTTGAAGTCTATTTTATTGAACAGAAAAAATCCTAAAACAGTACAATCCTTGCAACTACTTTACATAATCAACCCTTAGCCCTAGGGGAAGTTTAGAACATGATGAGAAGGGGGAAAATGACTAGGGTTTAGGGGAAGACGGCTAGAGAATAAGATATCCTTCCCTAGGTCAAATTACATGCCTTTATATAGGCCATGGGTTCAAGTTTTCTAATATGGCAAGAATACAAGTTTAAATTAAGGTACAACTCTATTAAAGACTAAATCTTCAGAGTTGATGCATTTAATTCGTCCTCTCTTCTTGCTTTGGGTTTCTTCCTTGAACTTTAGGCTTGGCCTTCATTCTGATCTAGGGCTCAGAAAAATATACGAGTCACCCACGACAGATCGGCTTAATTTCCTCTTTCTGTCGAGCTCCACTTCACTTTTTTCCTTGAACATAGATGTCATCATTGGCTGCCACGGCAGCGGCCACGACAACGTCATTCTTCTCTACTGCAGTACTATGTTGCAACTCTGCTTCTCCACTGCCTTTAGTCTGCTACAACAATTATCTGCAAAAGTAACCAAAATCAGTAGCAACTGTGCCATTTTATATAATTGTGATGTATATATGAAATCTAGGGGGTAAAATATAGAACTTTTACACACTAAACACACCCTCAAACTCAAGTTCTTGCTTGCCCTCAAGCAAATACTACATAACTAAAATGAAATATTTTTTTTGTTTTGGCTTAAATCGGTGAACCCTACATTACCTATCACTTATATTCTATCAAGAGCAATACCTTGTCGGGTATTTCTAGATTCATTCGGAACCATGCTATAATTGTTGTGTAGTGTGTGCAGGTTTTGTGAACACTTATGTATCTAGACTACCTTAGTATATCAGAATAGTTATTCTTACAAACTTGAGGTCATGCCAATTCAATTTTTTTTGAGGCAATTCTTAGGCTCCTTTAGTTTTTTCTGACTCTTGAATTAACTCCATCTTTTCTGGAGGCAATTCTTAGACTCCTTTAGTTTTTTCTAACTTAGCTCAAAAAGAAATCTCCTAAAATAAGTGCAAGGCAGTTCTGCATGCAATTAAGTATGAATATTTTTCTTTCTTTCTTTGTTCTCCTAGAGCCAGTGATAGGCACCTCTAGGGGCAATTTCAAGTGGGTAAATAATCCTATTCCAGGGTACTAAAGTAATCTAGAAGGCACGAGAGTCACAAAGAGTGTTGTACAGGGTAGAATCATAGAAAGGCTCTAAATAGATCCTAAAATTTCCTAAAGGCACTGTCACGACAGCATATGTCGCGGAAGGTAAGTTAAGTTCAAAGACTTAAGCCAAATTTTCATTTTTTCATTTTTTAAAGAAAAAATAAACTAAACACTTAGACACAATTTTTAAACATAATAGACACTTCATTACTAGAGGGATGCCACCCCCAACTCAAGGGTTGCACTGCCCTCAATACATGATGACAGATAATAAAAAACAGAAAATACAAACTTCACAGTTATAATAAAACAACAGGACAACAAAAATAAGATAGAAACTTAAATTTAGGTGTTGTTGTCGCTGCCGCTACTGATGATCTCTAGCTGTCGGCGGGCAATGACTTTCGTTGTAGGTGTCGGTAGAATGATCAGAGAGGCGGAGGCAGTCTTCTTCTTAGCTTCCCTCAGGGGCTGGATGCGAGTAGGTGAGATCTGGGGTGGTCTTTCCAGCACTTTTACCTCTTTGGAAGAGCTGCTACTACTGCTGCTGCCAGACTTGCCCTGGCCGGATGGTCCTTCACCGGTGTTGGGCTTTTGCCTTTTCATCAGAGTGAACTCCTTTGAAAGGTTCCTTTTGATAGAAGGTTCTGCATCGGATTCCTCCCAGATGGAGGAGGAAGAGAACCCAGCAATAAAATCATCAAGATCGGTTGAAGGCTCCTTTTGTTTCTCTCCTCTGGCAGGGACATTGGCGGTGTGGCTGCCACCTTCAGCTGTCGCGGCCAGGGTTGGAGTGGATGCAGCAGAGGGTGTTTTTGGTGTGATAACAGGGGTAAGGATATGGGCAGGTGTAGGGGCAGCAAAATAGTGAACGGGGAAAATAGGAAATTGTACATTTGCAAAATTTAAATTATTTTGAATAAAATGTATTGTTGCTGCTGTGAAGTCTCTGACAAAACTCATCAGACCCAGCTGCCGTTCCTCCATCTGCTACAGGGTGGCTAGGATTTGAGTGGAGGAGTCTTCTGGGGGAGCTGTTGTTGTTGGCTGATGCTGCTCTGCGGCGAGAGGTTCCATTTGCGTGGGCTCTGCTGGTTCCTCTACCGCGGCAGACACGTTGAAGCAGGATATGGGTGTGGCAACTCTCAGCTCCATCAGAGTGAAAATGTTGCATTCCATCCATTATTTCCCTTGGACCTTGTAATCTTCAGGGATTTTGGGAACATTGTGCCCGCGACAGATCTCGGTGATGAGATATGGGAGTAAAAGGGGTCCTGATGGCTTAAGGGAACACTAAAAAATTCCTTCTCATATGTACCGGCCAACATGAATAGGTCTCTCATTTAAAATGGAGTGAACGAGAGCTCACTTGGGTCTGTCGACCGTGTTGTTTTGGGAAGAAGGCACAATCCTCTTCTTGACGAAGTGGTTCCACAGCTTTGGCTTCGGAGTGAGTTGAGTGCGTTTGACTGTCCAACGGTGCTTGGGATCAGCATTCCACTCTTTCCCTTCTTCTGTTAGCTCTGCCATGACTACATCGTAGTCTACCGACGACAGCTTTCCACGAACGTCTTGTGCACGTCTTCCTTTTTGTCGACGTAGATGTCGTAAAGGGTGTTGATGTATTCTGGCTCGAACGTTAGTTCCTTACCTCACACTGTCACGGTTTGCGTGTCGTTGCTGTCGATGGCAGCGTAGATATCTCGGACCAAAGTGACATTCATCTCATCTGGTTGGGCAACAAACATCTGCCAATTGAGGGCTTTAATCTTCCGAGCTATGAACTGTTCGAGCCCGATATTTTTAGTGCGTTTGGCGTATAGGAACCCTTTATCTTCCTACATCTCCTTTTTTGGAAAGAGGTGTAGTAGCGGTCGACGGAGTCGGAGGTGGAAAAGCGGTTCGGGAGTCTATCGTGGCTGCGTGTGCCTACTGCTGCGGCGGAGCTGGAGGCAACACTTCTTCTTGTTTTTCTGCTACTCATAGTTTCAAGACTGTAGAAAAATGAAAGAAAAATCGGAGATCTAGGGAGAAAGCAAGTTGAGAGAGTAAAAGTGAGGTGAAAATGAATAGTAAAATAGGGTTTATATAGATAAAGGTGTTGCTGCCTGTTGGAGCCGTAACGGCATGTGCGAATAACGAGGCCAGCTATTACGCGGTTTCTGACGCGTCAAGCACGCGTCTCTGTGTCTGTTGCGCGTCTGTTACGCGTTTGTGTGTCTGCCACGACAACGTGGTGACAGGCTGTCTTTACCACGTCTGTCGCGACAACTGTTGACAGGTTTTGACGACAGACTCCTCCTTTGGGCTTTTTGGGCTGCTGGTGGGCTGGTTCACTTCTTCTCCTCTCCTTATTTCCTAAAAATAATTAAAATAAAAACTTAGTCCTTAAAAATAAAATAATTCTAATTCCCTAATATATATATATATATATATAATAAAATTAAGTTAAATTAGAGATGCCTTGAGGGGCATCTCCTAAAGTAACCACTTCTTGCATTCTTGGGGCTTCAGTCCCCCAATAATGCTTTAGTCTCTATCCGTTGACTTTAAATTAGTGCCCGTCTTTTCAGGATTTGATCGTGGTTGCACCATGAGGAAAAACTTGCACAACTTAGAATGGGCTGGACCATCTAGATTTCAGCTTCCCTGGGACGAGTTTCAACCCAAAGTTGAATAACAACACAAGCTGCCCTGGGAAGAACTGTCGTGGCAACAACTTCTTGTCATGCCATCTCTTTGTCTTGTCCTTGTAAATCCTTGCGTTGTCGTAGGCCATTGCTCGAATTTCTTCAATTTCATTCAAGTTAAGTAACCTTTTCTGTCCTACCTTATCTATGTCCATATTCACTGCCTTGATAGCCCAATAAGCTATGTGCTCTATCTCAACAGGTAAATGGCATGTTTTTCCATATATCAGCCGGTAGGGTGACATTCACAATGGAAGCTTAAATGTTGTTCTGTAGGCCCATATTGCATCATTTAGGTGTAAGGACCAGTCCTTTCGAGTCTGTTTAACCATCTTCTCAATGATGTTCTTTACCTCTTTTTGGATATTTCGGCCTGTCTATTGGTCTGGGGGTGATATGTTGTTGCGATCCAATGTTTTACGTCATATTTTCTTAAGGCATCAACAATAACCCTACTGTCGAAATGTCTCCCTTCATCACTAATGATCGCCTTAGGTATGTCAAACCTGGAGAAGATATTTTTGTGCAAAATCTCTGAACAGTCTTAACATCATTTTTCTGTGTGGCGATCGCTTCAACCCATTTGGACACATAGTCCACTGCCAGGAGGATGTATATATTCCCACATGATGCTGGGAATGGTCACATGAAATCAATCCCCCAAACGTCGAATATTTCAACTTCTAGGATTTTTTGCAGTGGCATCTCATGTCTCCTTGAGATGTTCCCCGTCTGTTGACACTTGTCACAGCATTTGTAGAATGCTTGAGCATCCTTAAACAGTGAGGGCCAATAAAAATTGGACTACAAAACCTTGGCAGCGGTTTTGTTACCACCTAAGTGTCCTACATATGGCGAAGCATGGCAGTGATGTAGCACAGCTTCCTGCTCATCCTTTGGTACACACCTCCTGATGATTTGATCTGCACAATGTTTGAAAAGAAGAGGTTTGTCCCAATAATAATGCTTAACATCGTTTTGCAACCTCGTCATGTCTTGATAATGAAGTTCAGGAGGAAATATTCCGCTAACTATTTAATTAACAGAATTATCATACCAGGGGAGGTTAGAAAACTTACCTTTCGCCATGGCTGTCGCGACAGTGCTCGTGGCAGCAAACAACTGCTCGTCAGGGAAGGTCTCCAGTATGTGTGTCTTGTCTGTTTGCAGACTCTTTCCTCTCTCTAACCATGACAAGGTGATCTGCAACTTGGTTCTCTGTCCCCTTTTTATCCTTGATTTCAATGTCGAATTCTTGCAGCAGTAGAATCCAACGTATCAATCTGGGCTTTGCGTCTTTTTTGGCAAACAAATACTTCAGTGCAGAGTGGTCTGTGTGGACCACCACCTTCATTCCAAGTATGTATGAACGGACATTGTCAATCGAGAACACCACTGCTAACAGTTCCTTTTCTGTTGTGGTGTAATTCGCTTGGGCATCGTTAATTGTTTTGCTAGCGTAGTAAATTACATGGAATAGTTTGTCCTTCCTCTGCCTAAGTGTTGCCCCTACAGCGTAATCACTGGCTTCACACATAATTTCAAATGGAAAACTCTAGTCTGGCGGCTGTACAATTGGGGCTGTTACCAGCTTCTCTTTCAAAATTTTGAATGCCTTGGTACATTCAGTATTGAAGTCAAAGGGACAATTCTGCTCGAGTAGGTGGCATAAAGGCTTGGTGATCTTCGAATTTTTTTTTATAAACCTTCGATAAAACCCAGCATGCCCTAAGAAACTCTGAATTCCCCCGACTGTGGTGGGTGGCGGTAGCTTTTCAAACACTTCTATTTTGGCTCTGTCGACTTCTATGCCACGTCAGCTTACCTTGTGGCCTAGGACTATCCCCTCATCCACCATGAAGTGACATTTTTTCCAATTTAACACCAAGTTTGTTTTTTCACATCTTTCGAGCACCTTCTGTAGGTTGCCTAAGCATCTTTCAAAACTGTCTCCAAAGACAGAAAAATCTTCCATGAATATTTCCAGGAAGTCCTCCACCATGTCAAAGAATATTGCCATCATACACCTCTAGAATATTGCTGGTGCATTGTAGAGTCCAAATGGAATTCTTTGAAAAGCGTAAGTGTCGTATGGGCAAGTGAAAGTTATTTTCTCTTAATCCTCTGGTGCGGTGGCTATTTGGTTATAACCTGAGTAACCATCAAGAAAACAATAATAAGGCTTTCGCGCTAATCTATCAAGCATTTGATCAATAAAAGGTAGGGGAAAATGGTCCTTTCGTGTAGCTTTGTTATGCTTTTGGTAATCCATACAAACCCTCAAACTGGTCGCAGTCCTGGTTGGGATCAATTCGTTCTCTTCATTGGTCACCATGGTTATTCCTCCCCTTTTAGGAATGCACTGCAGCGGGCTCACCCACTTACTATCTGAGATGGCATAAATTATCCCGACATCTAGCCATTAGATAATTTCTTTTCGAACCACTTCTCGCATAGCGTCATTCAAGCGTCTCTGGGCATCAATTGTCAGCTTATGATCATCCTTTAAGAAAATTTTGTGCATGCATAGTGCCAGATTGATGCCATGGATATCAACTATAGTCCATCCAATAGCCTTATTGTGCTGCAGCAGCATCCCTATCAGCTGATGTTCCTATTTTTGCATCAACTTGGAAGGGATGATTACGGGCAACGTATCATTTAAACCAAGAAAAACATATTTAAGTTGCCCTGGTAGGGGCTTAAGATCCAAAACATGTGGTTCTACTGTTGAGAGCTTTTGGATGATGTGTTCATTCGAGGTATAATTTAAGCGCTTGAATAACTTACCTAGACGATTGCCTATCTAGTTTACCCCCTCTTTACCTTCAGTGTCAGATATTTTAGAATCTGAGGAGCTACTGTCGTTATCGATGTCGTGACAGTCTTCCAGATGGCTGTTGTGACAGTGACCAAATTTAATGTCATGGCAGCACAACCTAATGCAGGGTTGATCAAGGATTACTTCAGTGATAGCCTTGCATTCTTCTTCTGCATCAGCGTGTTTTATTGCCTGGAGAACATTAAGCTTGATCTCTTGATTATTCACTCTCATTGTAAGTTCTCCCTTTTCTACATCAATCAGTGATCTGCCTATGGCTAAGAAGGGTCGACCCAAGATGATTGGTGCATTCTCATCTGCTTCACAATCTAAAACAAGAAAGTCAGCAAGAAAAAATAAAATTATCCACTCTTACCAAAATATATTCGATCTTCCCTTCTGGTTGCACGTAAGAGCGGTCTACCAGGTGTAGCATAACTGTCGTGGGTCGTGCTCGTCCAATACCTAATTTCTGAAACACAGATTGTGGCATTAAACTAATACTAGAACCTAGATCACAAAGTGCCTTACCCAAGAATTTATCACCAATTATGCACGGTATGATGAAGCTCCAAGGATCCTTCTTTTTCTAGGTGGATGCATGTGCAGAATAGTAATGCATCCTTCTGTCATTTTAATCGTCTCAAATTCCTCAAGTCTGGATCTCTTTGACATAAAATCCTTGAGAAATTTGGCATAGCCGGGCATCTACTTGATGGCATCTAACATCGGTATATTAATGTGAACTTGCTTAAAAATATCATAGATCTTTTGGAGATGGTACTCATGTTTCTGCTTTTGTGGCCGCTGTGGAAAAGGAGGTGGAGGACGATAATCTTCAATTCGTCCTTCCCATGGTATTCGGATCTGAGGAGGCTTAAGTTCATCATCCTTCTCTTCTGTCCCTTCTGCTGTTGTGACAGGTGTGGCGGCAGCAGGCTGTTTATCGTCTACTAGGGCAGTGTTCGCGGCAGTCGATTCTAGGGTTGGTTTCTTAACCGGTTCAACTTTCTTCTCCGGCCCTGGATGTTGTTTCCCACTCATTGTTGTAATGGCTTTGCACTGCTCATGTGTGGGTTGTCTAGCGACCTTAGTATCGCTAGGGAATCCTCCGTTCTGCCTTGGCTTAATATGTTGGGAAACCTGGCCCATCTGTTTCTCCAGTGATTTCAAAGTAGCTTCATGGTTAGTCATTCTCATCTCTGTTTTATCCATGAACGACTCAGTCTTCTTGACGAAGTGATCTATGTTTTCTATATAAGTTCCTGCCTGTGACATAAAAGTGGCCAAGGTCTGCTCCACTATACTAGGTGTGGCTGCCGGCGGCTGTTGCGGTTGCTACTGAGTCCGGAGTCTAGGTGCCACCTGGTTTTGAGTGTTCTGTACTTGAGGATTCAGTGCGTTGTTTGTCTTACTCCAGGAGAACTTAGGGTCTCTCCTCCAGTTGGGATTGTAATTGTTGGAGTCATAGTTTCTTTGCTTGTTAAAGTTTCCAACATACATTCCTTCCTCTAGTTGTAGCGGGCATTCTTCCAAACTATGATTCCCACTGCAAGCCTCACATACCTCTTCTGTAGAGTAGACATGTTTTGAATATTTCTTTAGCAAATTCTCTACTACCTTTGTGAGGTACGCAACCTGTGTCTTTAAGGAACTGTCGGCTTCATAATCCTTAACAGCTAGTACTCGTTTACCTCTCCTTACTTTGGTAACTACTCTTCATTCTTTGCCATATTTTTCAACACTACCATGGCTTCATATGGATCTTTATCCAACAACAATCCATTGGCTGCTGCATCTATTCTCTTTGGAGTGTGTATGTTGGCAGCATTGTAAAATTTGATGACTTGATTCCAAATAGGGAATCCGTGCATCAGGCAATTCCTCAGAAGAGCAGTAAACATGTCCCATGCCTCGTGCATTGGCTCGTCATTTTCCTGTTGAAAAGTAGCAATTTTGTTACGTAATCGCTCAGATAAATGGGAAGGATTAAAACGAGATAAAAATTCATGAGTTAGATCCGCCCAAGTTCGTATTGAACACGACATTAATTTGTTCCACCAAGTTTTCGCTCTGTCCCTCAATGAATGAGGAAATAACTGAAGCCTCAGTATCTCTGGATTTACTCCTGGTAATCTAAACGATCCACAGATTTCTTGGAACGTTTTTAGATGTTCCTTAGCATACTCTGTAGCAGCACCACTAAACTGGCCAGCGGGATTAATCATGCTGAACATCACAGGTTTCAGCTCAAAATTTTCAGCTTCCACGTCTGGCAGTGTGGTGTCCAGTTCCACATGATCATTGATCATGTAACCACGACATGACCATCGTGTGGCCACGGTAGCGGCAGGCGGTCCGTTTCCTTAATCTCTGATAGGATCTTCAAGATCTTAGGGATTCCCTTGGTTGTTCCCCCCGTTATGCATGGCTTCTAATTGTTCCTCAAGATAATCGTTTGTGGCTATCAAAAGACGGACTCAGTTCTTGAGATTGCACGAGCGTTCGATTTCAGAATCTAGCTGATACTCAAGTTCTTTTCCTCATCTAGATCTGCGCATAAGCAAACGAAAAACCATGTGAAAAGCACAGGGGGAACAGTCCCAATAAAAACATAACAATTAAAAAGAATGTGCAGTAAAAGTAGGGTAAAGATATGTTGCCAGTCCCCGGCAACGGCGCCAAAAACTTGTTGCGTGTAAAAGAGTCTATCGCAATAGAGTGCAAGTGTACACGACGCAAGTAGTAAAGTGATACATGAAGTATCAGATGTCGAATCCACAGGGACTGCAAATAGCTTAACCTTGTATTGCTGCACAAAAGAGAAAGAAGAAAGTTCAATTATTTGTAGAGGAATATTGAAAAATACTGAAGATAAAGGATTAAAATATTCAGGGTAAAGAAATAGGCCGGTAATGATTTGCTCAGTAGTGCAGGTGTTGCACTGTCTAGGTCTTCCTCTTCTATCACGACAGCACCTGCGGCGGTAGCAGTCTGTTATTGTCGCGGCAGCGATCCCACAACTCTGTACTTCAAGCTTGGCAAGAATCCCTGCTGTGACTCGTCCTATCCCTAGGTCCAAGTATGTCAATGAACACGTCTTAGATGATACCTCCCGGCGTGAATCGAAGGATGAACATCGATGTTGTTGAATTCTTCCTTAGCCACTTAACCTAGTCCTATCCCTAGGTCCGAGATAGTTCAACCATAAACCGGTGAACCCATACTTATTCCTTTCGTATACATAACTCTCATGATATTAAGTAAATGTATAATCTCACAATGCTCTCCTGATACTCTTGCAAGATGTTGAAAACCAGAATAAGCAAACTTGAAGTCTATTTTATAGAACAGAAAAATCCTAAATAGTACAATCTTTGCAACTACTTTACACAATCAACCCTTAGCCCTAGGGAATGTTTAGAACATGATGAGAAGGGGGAAAACAACTAGGGCCTAGGGGAAGACTACTAGAGAATACGATATCCTTCCCTAGGTCGAATTACATGCCTTTATATAGGCCTTGGGTTCAAGGTTTCTAATATGGAAAGAATACAAGTTTAAATTAAAGTACAACTATATTAAAGACTAAATCTTCAGAGTAGATGCCTTTAATTCGTCCTCTTTTCTTGCTTTGGGTTTCTTCCTTCAACTTTGGGCTTGGCCTTCATTCTGATTTAGGGCTCAGAAAAATATAGGAGTGACCCACGACATATCGTCTTAATTTCCTCTTTATGTCAAGCTCCACTTCACTTTTTCCCTTCAACATAGCTGTCGTCATTGGCTGTAACACCCCAATTTTGGGCTTAGAAGTTTTGGGTTTGGACTGGACCGGTCGGGTTGCGGTTCGAATATAAAAGGTGATTTTTAGGAAAGCTTAGTTCGGGTTGCATTAAAAATATGGAAAAATGTCTTAAAATCCTCTTTTATTATATATAAGAGAAAGGTGAAATCAATTTTGCAAAATGAGGTTTGGAAGGGTGACATTTTGGGTTAGTGACCAAAATGTAATTTTTGAAAACTGTGTGACTGTTTTAAAATGGATTGAAACTTTGAATCTTTAAGGAGCTATTTACCCAATAAGAGTTTCTCCAGATTTTTGTTAAATATTAAAGGATTAATTAATGGTTTAAAATAAAGGAAAAAGGGAGGGAAAGATATTTTTGGCCTTAACTAACTTTTCTCTCAAATTTTCCATTTTCCTTTTCTCTCATCTTTTCTCTCAACCCAAACACATTCTCCAGCACATTTTCCCTCTGATTTTGACATCCAAATATGAGGTTTCAGTTCTCTTTTGATCTCTAATCATCTCTTCAACAAAACCTTAGCATTTGCTATTTGGATTTTCAAGAATTTTGTTCCAAAAAGGGAAAACTCAAGTTTAGAGGTATGAACGTCCTTCTCCTCTAAATTCTCAGTTCTTTACTGAAATTCCCAAGTTCTCAATCCTTGATTTGTGTTTTGTTAAAGGTTTTGCAAATGTATTCTCGATTTTGGCTTTAAAATGCAAGATTTGGTTAAATTTGATGAATTTTCGTATGATCTGATTGGGCATTGTTTTGAGATGTCTTTTTGATGTTAAATGAATGTATATTTGATGAGAAATTGAGGTTTGATCAATGCAATCCCGGATAGGTTGATTTTCCTAAGTTTTGCTTGAGTTTTTGGTTGTTTTTGGAGTGATCTTGATGATCTGTTGTAGTTGGGGTATAAGGACGTGGTTAGATCCTTTTTTGATGTTAATTGATGTTTAAAAATGGTTAGAAGTTATGGATCTTGGCTGGGTTAAGTCTTGGAAGTGTTTGGAGGTGATTTCGGTTGTGTTTGGTAGCCGAAATGTTGTTTTTGCAAGGAGCAGCGAGTTTAGGTGTGTTGCTGGTGTTTTTAATGCATGAGGATGCATTAATCCTCTGTTGTTATGTGCTTGAAACAGGGGAGAATGATTTGTGAGCTTTCGAGGTGGTATTGAAGGTTTCGGATGCTTGGAAAGCTTGTTGGCTAGCCTTGTTTTGTGTATCGGTGAGTGAAGTTGAGTTTTCGGCTTTAAAACCAAGGTTTGAAGGTTTTGGGAGCTTAGTTTAAGTCTAAACAACTTAGCTAAGCTCAAGAGTAAGTAAATGGAGTTTCTCGTTGGTTGTGTTATGAATTGGTTTACAAAGCATTTGTGATTTGCATGTTTTAAATTCTGTTTTGAAAGCATATTTTAGCATGGTTTAATGCTGGTTTTGAAAGCCATGAGTGAAGGATGCTCAAGGTAAGAGATCCTTGGTTTGTATATTGGAATTGTGGAATTGTTGCATAGTGATGCATGTTGTTTAATGGCTTTGTGTAATGCTTCAAAAACAGTGGATTGATGATGGTAAATGGTGGTTTTTGCATTTTGGTTATGCTTGTAAAACAATGGATTAATGTGGTAAGATGGTTATATTGGCAAGTGATGTAAGTGGTTCTTGGTTACTTTAATCGGATATAGTTAGCCGGCTATAGGATTGGGTGCACAGTGAATAAAGTCACCTTGGATGTGGAGTGGTTGTGATTGAACCGGTAACTCCATCCAAGTACACTAACGAGATGGTTAAGAACACCATGGTGGTTAAAATTCCATGGGCGGGTCTTGTGTAAGCAAAGGTCATAATGGTGGTTAAAATTCCATTTGAGGACCTTGTGCTTGTTAAGATCACAATGGTGGTGTAAAGTCCATGTGTGGATCTTGTGTAGTATGTCACGGATCTCGTTAGTGATGTTATACAACTACCAATGGTTGATGTTAAGGTCATATGGTGGTTAAAATTCCATATGAGGACCTTGTGAATGTTAAGGTCATATGGTGGTTAAAATTCCATATGAGGACCTTGTGAATGTTAAGGTTATATGGTGGTTAAAATTCCATATGAGGACCTTGTGAATGTTAAGGTCATATGGTGGTTCAAATTCCATATGAGGACCTTGTGAATGTTAAGGTTATATGGTGGTTAAAATTCCATATGAGAACCTTGTGAATGTTAAGGTTATATGGTGGTTCAAATTCCATATGAGGACCTTGTGAATGTTAAGGTCATATGGTGGTTAAAATTCCATATGAGAACCTTGTGTGTGGTAAGGTCAAAATGGTGGTTAAAATTCCATTTGGGGACTTTGAGATTGGTAGTGTGTATGAAGCGTGGGGACAACGCTTGTGATCCGCGTATCCGATTGGATGCTGAGTTGAAAAGTGGATATGGTTTATCACTTGGAAGCCAATATAATGTTCTTGATTATGATGAAGCATGAGATTCTTGAAATGATGCATAGTTGCATGAGAAGTGTGTAATGTTCTATGAATGCATGTTTTACTTGTTAGCTTGAACAAGTGTTTATCTTTTATTGAGAATGTTGCATTGTGTGCATGGAATCTTTTTGGTGCATTGAAGTCTTGTGAAGGCTTGTTTTAAAAAGGCATGTAATGCAAATGTTGAGTTTGTGGTTTATGTGTTGCATTTGTTTAATGCATGTGATTAAGTGAAGGAGTAAGTGGTTTTCAATGGTTTCTTGCTTTGAAATGATTTTCAAGAATGAGAAAAGTATAATGTGAAGTGGAAGTGTTTTCCAAGGATTTTGTAGTTAACTTTGCATATGATGTTCATGCATGGAAAGGTTAAATTGATGGATTTGCAAGGATGTGTTTTGAAGTTAGATGCTTAGCTTTTCTAAGCTAAGGGATGGTTTTCATGTTTGAGCAATGCATGATTTAAAGCATATTGTTGAAAAGGGTTTTCAAACATTGCTTTGGTTTATCGAATGGTGTTGCTTTTAAAAGAGGTCTTATGACTTGCTGCATTGATGGTGTTTTGGTTTTGAGCATTCCTCACTAAGCATTATGTGCTTACGCTCATTTTTGTCCATCAATGCAGATATTTGAAGTTGGAACAGCGGGAGGGTAGAATCTCTTATGTTGATGTTTAATGGGATTGTGTATGTTGGACAAGTTTGGTTTATGATTTTGAACTATGTGGTTTAACGTTGCAACGTTTGAATCTTCTTACTCTAAAGTTTTTATGATGTGCTTCTTGTCTTAAAAGCATGAATGAGTGTTGAATGTGTTTAATGAGTTGGTGCACCTAGGGGTGGTCTTGTATCTAGATTTTGATGAATTATGTCCCTTGAATGTTGAATGACTTGCTGGTATGTTTTGGTTGCCTTTGGAGCATGTTTGATAGTTCAATTGTGTATTAAACCAGCAAAGTTTCTGCAATCTGGGCAGCTCGTATCGGAACGGGTGCTACCGTTTCGGAACGGGGGCCTGGAATGGCCTAGGCGTTTCGAAACGGGAGGAACCGTTCCGGAACGAAAATGTTTCTGCCAAGCCCTGTTTCGGAACTCGTTTCGGAACGGTCCCGCGTTTCGGAACAGGTTCTCCCTGTTTCGGAACACTCGACCGATGGGCACTGAAATTGTTGATTAAATGTTTTGAAATTCTTGCGTTTTGGTCCTGAACTTTGTTTATGCAATTAAATGAGTTCGAGATGTCCGTTTGAGCTGAAATTTGGCAGTGAAGCATGAAACATGACTAATTTCATTCTGGTAACTTTTAATTGCGATAAGTCCCTATAATTCTCGGAATTTACAAGTTGGTCCCTAATTCCTTAATTTGTGCAATTGAGTCCCTGAATGTTCTCTGATTGTTATGATCTTTGTGTATGCTGATCTTGTGAACATATCTAGGGTTAATATGCATCTAGACAAGTTTAAAAAGAAAAAAAAGGGTCGTTAATCAAGGTTGACTTTCGGGTTGACTTTGGTTTTCCCCGTGTAAACTTCTTAATTCGGTTCAACCGTCTGGGCCAGGTTAAGGGGGTTACATCTGGTGGTATCAGAGCTGAGTTGCGAAAGCTTTGGGGAAAATGGTGAATTGTTGTAATATGTGTTTGATGTTTATTCTGATATGTGGTTGAAAGTCGGTTGAAATGCATGTTTTTGAGCAAGTGGTTGATGTTTTTAACATGCTTATTGGTTATGAATTTTCTTTGAGCTAATGAGGATTTGTGCTGATGTTATGCCGGTGTTGTCAGCTGATTTTATGAATGATGAAAGTGTAATGGGTATGAGATGTTGATATTATGCTATTACGAGTGAATGTTGTTTGATGAGAGCATGATCGAAATATGTTGATTGATATGCTTGATGTGGTGATATCCATGTTTTTGTTGACTGTTATGTCAGTTAAAAGGGGAGGATTTGGGATACCCATTGCCTTATTATTATAGCTATTGTGTTATTTTGGAGTTGGAGTCTTGAATCCTTGCTTAAAGCTGGTCTGATCGTTTTGTTTGTTTTGTTATGATTGTTTGTTGTTAATAGCATGGTGAAATCGATGAAAGAATGGAAGTTGGGTGAGATGGTTGCTGCTTTAGAGTATGTGGTTAAGGCGTGGAATTCACCTTTTAATGGAGGTGTTTCGTCTCAGTCTTCAGTGCCTAGAGTTGAGGTAGTAAGGCAGGAGGAAGAAGTTGGTTCTGTGATGAAGAGTTCATCACCTGTTGCTCAAGAGGTGTTGGGAACATCTCAGGCTGCGGGATGCGCGGGTTTGTCGAAACGGCGTTTACATGATTTGGGAGCTGTGGAGAATCATGGTTCGACACTTGAGACGTTCGAGGCCTGGTTGGCCGGTGTAATTCTGATTTTGGATCAGGAAGGTTGTGATTATGCTTGTAAGCTGGGATGTGTTGTCTCGTTGATGTTGGAGGACGCTTGTGCCTGGTGGACGTCTGTGGCTGTGACATCGCACATCCACGATATAAATTGGGACTTCTTTGTGTCTGCCTTTTATGAAAGGTATCTTGGAGAGAAATTCCCAAGGGTTAAGCGGTGTGAGGATGTGGTTTCAGTTTGTGTAGGTTAGAAAAGTTTAAGCGAGAGAGTTGTGGATACTGACCTCGGGAGCGGTCAGTGTAAGAGGCATCGTGATGGAAGGTTTTGCCTGAATCGAAGTCTGAGTGGTAGTGCAAATCTGGGGCAAGTGCTGCTTGATCAAGGAGTGGAAGCTCAGCTACCGGTGTGTGACCGTTGTGTGGAAGGCGCCATGTTGGAGGTTGTTGGGGCGCAGGTGGTTGTTGGAACTGTGGTTCTAAGGAACATGTGTAGCGAGATTGTCCTCACGTGGTAAAGTCAGCTTCAGTGGTGGTAGAAGGGTCTCTAAAGGGTCGTGGGCACGGCCGAGACAAAATTCGAAGGTGGCAGGAAGGGCAGAAAGGTGTGAGGAGTTTGGAGAACGAAATCTGTTGGAATTGTGGGTCTGTTGGACATATGAGACGTAATTGTTTGAAGTTGGCTCGGGGTAGTCAGGGTTCTTTACTGCAAGGGGATGGTGATGACCCTAGTGTGTTGGCTGATGCTGCAGCGGTGCGGTTGGAGAATGATGGTTCTGCGAGGAAGCGAGCTTGTTGGCTGAGGCTTCGGGGCAGTGAGGTGTTTTCAGGTAACCTTGTTAAGTAATCTTTGCTCTAGTATCTTAGTTTGTTTTCGGTTTGGTCTTTCCTTGCGTAGTGGGTATGGTCTTGTTGCTAGTATGTTGGGGTAGTAGTTGTTGTTGTTTGAAAACAACTTTAGTGTGAAGAGGGCATTAGTGAGTATCTTGTGGATAATGGGTTGCTAGAATGATGGAGTTAGACAAGTTGGAAGTGAGATAGGAGGTTGTTTTTAGGCGGACTCTGAGGATGTTATTGGTGGGTGTGAACCGACATACATGCACAGTTAAAACCATTGTTATATGCTATATTATGTATATATGTGCTGGTCCATGCATACATGTGACATGACATTAGAGGTTTTGCATACATGTACATCAGGCATTGGTAGGGCATATAAGTGACCATGAATACGAACGTTCACACTCGCTAATAGCTAGTCGGGTCCGTTAGTGTTGTAATAGTGTTAGGTTGGATGATGGGTTTAGAGGTTGTGTTGGTGCTAGGAGAATGTTAGAAGTAATGGAGGGTATTAAGCAAGTAGTTAGTAATAGTGAGTGCGGTATAGCATGTTGGTGGAAGGAAAGTGTTTGGCGTTTGATGAGTTTAGTGGTGTGGTGGTGAGGAGATTACCGGGTGAAGTTAGAATCGGTCAGGTGGTTGTGAATAGCTGGTAGAAGTGGTAGTTCCTTGGTGTTAAGTGATGTTGCGGGTTAGTGGATGTGTTCCAGAGTGCTGAGGTAACTTGGCATTGATGTTGTAGTAGAAGGGTTGTTTTTGTAGGTGATGGTTCTTAGCAACCTTTGAGGAGTTGAGAAGAGGTTTTGTTGTGGGTTGTAGAAAAAGGGTTAGCCTGGGAGAATAGAAGTTTCGTAATCTAAATATGTATGTGTGGAATGGGCGATGTTCTAGTAAGGAAAGTGTTGTAGTCAAACCTTGAAGTGGAAAGGCAATGTAAGATCGAAAGCCATTGTTGGTTGGACGGGTTCTTGTGGGAAGCGGTTGGCTGGTTGTGAATAAGTAAATTCTTTCTGAAGTCAGCTGTTGGTGTATAGAGCGGCTGGCGGAGTCAAGGTTGGGGTTTTGTGATGTGATTTTTGGATGTTGGGTGAGTAGTCCTGGTGAGTCGTTATGGTGATGATAGCAGCGGATGTGAAGGAATATCAGCAATACGTTGAGAAGTTTGGGTAAGCAGTTGATGCTTAAGAATTTTTGCTTGTTGTGGAAATCTCTGAAAGAGGTTGAGTAGTTTTGCAAGGAGTTTTGGAAGCAGTGATGGTTGTGGGTTACATAGTGGCTGAATTGGATTGGTTGGTGCCACTGTGTGAACAAGTTTTGGAAGTTATAAGTTAAGGTGGTGTATGCTGTAAGTTGGGGGTTCTTCAGGTTGTTGTTGGGACTATGTGCAGTCCGGAAGTGTGGAAGGTTAAGATGTGGTTAACATCTGAGTGTCCTGGAATTCGTGAACAGTATGTGGTGGTGTTGGATTTGGTGGAGTTTTGTGAGGAGAGTGTTCAGTGGTGGTTAAGTCTCATGTGATGTCTGGTGTTTTGCTTTGAGAAGTTGGTTGTTCTCTTTTCGCCAGTTGAAATTTCGAGGACGAAATTTCCTAAGGGGGGGGGGAGAGTTGTAACACCCCAATTTTGGGCTTAGAAGTTTTGGGTTTGGACCGGACCGGTCGGGTTGCGGTTCGAATATAAAAGGTGATTTTTAGGAAAGCATAGTTCGGGTTGCATTAAAAATATGGAAAAATGTCTTAAAATCCTCTTTTATTATATATAAGAGAAAGGTGAAATCAATTTTGCAAAATGAGGTTTGGAAGGGTGACATTTTGGGTTAGTGACCAAAATGTAATTTTTGAAAACTGTGTGACTATTTTAAAAAGGATTGAAACTTTGAATCTTTAAGGAGCTATTTACCCAATAGAAGTTTCTCCAGATTTTTCTTAAATATTAAAGGATTAATTAATGGTTTAAAATAAAGGAAAAAGGAGGGAAAGATATTTTTGGCCTTAACTAACTTTTCTCTCAAATTTTCCATTTTCCTTTTCTCTCATCTTTTCTCTCAACCCAAACACATTCTCCAGCACATTTTCCCTCTGATTTTGACATCCAAATATGAGGTTTCAATTCTCTTTTGATCTCTAATCATCTCTTCAACAAAACCTTAGCATTTGCTATTTGGATTTCAAGAATTTTGTTCCAAAAAGGGAGAAACTCAAGTTTAGAGGTATGAACGTCCTTCTCCTCTAAATTCTCAGTTCTTTACTGAAATTCCCAAGTTCTCAATCCTTGATTTGTGTTTTGTTAAAGGTTTTGCAAATGTATTCTTGATTTTGGCTTTAAAATGCAAGATTTGGTTAATTTTGATGAATTTTCGTATGATCTGATTGGGCATTGTTTTGAGATGTCTTTTTGATGTTAAATGAATGTATATTTGATGAGAAATTGAGGTTTGATGAATGCAATCCCGGATAGGTTGATTTTCCTAAGTTTTGCTTGAGTTTTTGGTTGTTTTTGGAGTGATATTGATGATCTGTTGTAGCTGGGGGTATAAGGACGTGGTTGGATCCTTTTTGGATGTTAATTGATGTTTAAAAATGGTTAGAAGTGATGGATCTTGGCTGGGTTAAGTCTTGGAAGTGTTTGGAGGTGATTTCGGTTGTGTTTGGTAGCCGAAATGTTGTTTTTGCAAGGAGCAGCGAGTTTAGGTGTGTTGCTGGTGTTTTTAATGCATGATGATGCATTAATCCTCTGTTGTTATGTGCTTGAAACATGGGAGAATGATTCGTGAGCTTTCGAGGTGGTATTGAAGGTTTCAGATGCTTGGAAGGCTTGTTGGCTAGCCTTATTTTGTGTATCGGTGAGTGAAGTTGGGTTTTCGGCTTTAAAACCAAGGTTTGAAGGTTTTGGGAGCTTAGTTTAAGTCTAAAAAACTTAGCTAAGCTCAAGAGTAAGTAAATCGAGTTTCTCTTTGGTTGTGTTATGAATTGGTTTACAAAGCATTTGTGATTGTTGGATGCAATGCATGTGATTTGCATGTTTTAAATTTTGTTTTGAAAGCATATTTTAGCATGGTTTAATGCTAGTTTTGAAAGCCATGAGTGAAGGATGCTCATGGTAAGAGATCCTTGGTTTGTATATTGGAATTGTGGAATTGTTGCATAGTGATGCATGTTGTTTAATGACTTTGTGTAATGCTTCAAAAACAGTGGATTGATGATGGTAAATGGTGGTTTTTGCATTTTGGTTATGCTTGTAAAACAATGGATTAATGTGGTAAGATGGTTATATTGGCAAGTGATGTAAGTGGTTCTTGGTTACTTTAATCGGATATAGTTAGCCGGCTATTGGATTGGGTGCACCGTGAATAAAGTCGCCTTGGATGTGGAGTGGTTGTGATTGAACCGGTAACTCCATCCAAGTACACTAACGAGATGGTTAAGAACACCATGGTGGTTAAAATTCCATGGGTGGGTCTTGTGTAAGCAAAGGTCATAATGGTGGTTAAAATTCCATTTGAGGACCTTGTGCTTGTTAAGATCACAATGGTGGTGTAAAGTCCATGTGTGGATCGTGTGTAGTATGTCCCGGATCTCGTTAGTGATGTTATACAACTACCAATGGTTGATGTTAAGGTCATATGGTGGTTAAAATTCCATATGAGGACCTTGTGAATGTTAAGGTCATATGGTGGTTAAAATTCCATATGAGGACCTTGTGAATGTTAATGTTATATGGTGGTTAAAATTCCATATGAGGACCTTGTGAATGTTAAGGTCATATGGTGGTTCAAATTCCATATGAGGACCTTGTGAATGTTATGGTTATATGGTGGTTAAAATTCCATATGAGGACCTTGTGAATGTTAAGGTTATATGGTGGTTAAAATTCCATATGAGGACCTTGTGAATGTTAAGGTCATATGGTGGTTAAAATTCCATATGAGAACCTTGTGTGTGGTAAGGTCAAAATGGTGGTTAAAATTCCATTTGGGGACCTTGAGATTGGTAGTGTGTATGAAGCGTGGGGACAACGCTTGTGATCCGCGTATCCGATTGGATGTTGAGTTGAAAAGTGGATATGGTTTATCACTTGGAAGCCAATATAATGTTCTTGATTATGATGAAGCATGAGATGCTTGAAATGATGCATAGTTGCATGAGAAGTGTGTAATGTTCTATGAATGCATGTTTTACTTGTTAGCTTGAACAAGTGTTTATCTTTTATTGAGAATGTTGCATTGTGTGCATGGAATCTTTTTGGTGCATTGAAGTCTTGTGAAGGCTTGTTTTAAAAAGGCATGGAATGCAAATGTTGAGTTTGTGGTTTATGTGTTGCATTTGTTTAATGCATGTGATTAAGTGAAGGAGTAAGTGGTTTTCAATGGTTTCTTGCTTTGAAATGATTTTCAAGAATGAGAAAAGTATAATGTGAAGTGGAAGTGTTTTCCAAGGATTTTGTAGTTAACTTTGCATATGATGTTCATGCATGGAAAGGTTAAATTGATGGATTTGCAAGGATGTGTTTTGAAGTGAGACGCTTAGCTTTTCGAAGCTAAGGGATGGTTTTCATGTTTGAGCAATGCATGATTTAAAGCATATTGTTGAAAAGGGTTTTCAAACATTGCTTTGGTTTATCGAATGGTGTTGCTTTTAAAAGAGGTTTTATGACTTGCTGCATTGATGGTGTTTTGGTTTTGAGCATTCCTCACTAAGCATTATGTGCTTACGCTCCTTTTTGTCCATCAATGCAGATATTTGAAGTTGGAACAGCGGGAGGGTAGAATCTCTTATGTTGATGTTTAATGGGATTGTGTATGTTGGACAAGTTTGGTTTATGATTTTGAACTATGTGGTTTAACGTTGCAACGTTTGAATCTTCTTACTCTAAAGTTTTTATGATGTGCTTCTTGTCTTAAAAGCATGAATGAGTGTTGAATGTGTTTAATGAGTTGGTGCACCTAGGGGTGGTCTTGTATCTAGATTTTGATGCAATTATGTCCCTTGAATGTTGAATGACTTGCTGGTATGTTTTGGTTGCCTTTGGAGCATGTTTGATGGTTCAATTTTGTGTTAAACCATCAAAGTTTCTGCAATCTGGGCAGGTCGTATCGGAACGGGTGCTACCGTTTCGGAACGGGGGCCTGGAATGGCCTAGGCGTTTCGAAACGGGAGGATTCGTTCCGGAACGAAAATGTTTCTGCCAAGCCCTGTTTCGGAACTCGTTTCGGAACGGTCCCGCGTTTCGGAACTTGTTCTCCCTGTTACGGAACACTCGACCGATGGGCACTGAAATTGGGATAAGTCCCTATAATTCTCGGATTTACAAGTTGGTCCCTAATTCCTTAATTTGTGCAATTGAGTCCCTGAATGTTCTCTGATTGTTATGATCTTTGTGTATGCTGATCTTGTTAACATATCTAGGGTTAATATGCATCTAGACAAGTTTAAAAAGAAAAAAAAAGGGTCGTTAATCAAGGTTGACTTTCGGGTTGACTTTGGTTTTCCCCGTGTAAACTTCTTAATTCGGTTCAACCGTCTGGGCCGGGTTAAGGGGGTTACATTGGCTGCCACGGCAGCGTCATTATTCTCGATTGTAGTCCTGTGTTCCAGCTCTGCTTCTCCACTGCCCTGAGTCTGCTACAACAGCTACCTGCAAAATTAACCAAAATCAGTAGCAACTGTGCCATTTTATATAATTGTGATGTATATATGAAATCTATCATAAATGCAATGAATTATGCTTGAATGCAGTAGAAGTATGGGTTAAATAGAGGGTAAAATATAGAACTTTTACACACTCAACATCAACAATTCTGGATCTTCAACCCCTGCATCTAACCAACCCAAAACAGAGGATTAGAGATATTTTCAACGCTCTAACTTGCTGGAAAACTGAGATTCAACAACCCATTCAAAACACTTATCAAAACATTTCCGAAACAAGATGAAAACATTGGAAAACTCAATTCGGACAACCTCCAGCAAAATCCAGTATTAGATATCATCAAAACACATGAATAAACATCTAAAAACATCAACCCATCATCAAAATATCAACAGGTATCGATTTTTCGAAAAACTCACCCAAAAACATACTTTTCACACTTCAAACTTCAACACCAAACCAATTTCGAGATTCCTATAATTCACCCATCAGCTCTACACAATAACAAGAACAAAATAAAGGCAAAACCATCATCAAACCCAGCAAAAACATATCCAACTCAAAATCTTAACCAAATGCTCATTTTACCCAATTTCCATTAAAGTCACTTTAAGAAAAACATAATCTTAGTAATTAAAAGAATCAAAGCATGGGAATATCAATAAAGAACCATACATTAGAGGCGAATTTCGTTGCTCACTTCCAATTATAGCTATTTCCCCTTGTTAAGAAAAAATCCATTGAGAAAACAATGAATCAAGCGTGGGTTTTAGAAAACTAAAATAAGAGAATCATTCGGTGACATCAGTCTAAAAAATTGGACATCGTACTAAAAACCGGTCATGCTTCCCTGGAATAAAGCCATGAACTCACGTTTCTTCTCATCCAGATATCTCGGTCCCAAATACTTCTTTCGAAAGGCTGAATGGAAGAAATCCCAAGTGACAACAGCTGTAGCTATACTCGCGGTGATCGTAGTCCACCAAACATATGCGTCAAATTGAAGCAGAGATACTACACAACCAAGCTTCTGTGCATAACTGCACTCCATTTAACCCAATATCCTGGTAGTATTTGCTAACCATGCCTCGGCTCCCTCGAGCGATAACCCACGGAACTCTACTACACCCAAACTATAGAGTCACTTGTGTAACACCCCAATTTTGGGCTTAGAAGTTTAGGGTCTAAACTGGACCGGTCTGATAAATGGTTCGAATATAAAAGAAGGTTTTAGGGAACGCCTAGTCCGGGATGTTTTAAAAATATATAAATAGTGTCTAAAAATCCTCATTTAATATATATAAGGGAGTAGTGAAATCAATTTTACAAAATAAGATTTGGAAATACTACATTTCGGTGTAGTGACCAAATTGCGATTTTTGCAATGTTTAGTAGTGACTGTTTTGTAAAAGATTGAAACTTTGAATCTTTAAGGAGCTAATTTACCCAAAATGTTTTTCTCCAGATTTTCCCCTAATTTTGGTGATTTAATTAATGTTTTAATTAAATAAAAGAAAAGGAAAACTACTTTTTGATTTTCATAACTACCTTTTCCTAATTTTCTCTCATTCCTTTTCCTCTCAAAATCCCATCATCCAAACACATTTTCTCTAGCAAAATTTTCATTGATCTTCACTTCAATTGATGAGATTTCCGTCATCTATCGGTTTCTAATCAATCTTTCAATAAATCCTTTTGATTTCCACATTGCGTTTTCATGGAATTTTGCCAAAATCAAGGAGAAATCAACATTTAGAGGTAAGAATGTTCTTCGCCTCTAATTACTCAATTCTTTACTGAAATTCCTAAGTTGTCAATCCTTTATTAAAGTTTTATAAATGGTTTTAATGTTAGAATCATGATTTTGGCTTAATAATCAAGATTTTGGAAGAGATCTTGAAGATTTTCGTTGTAATTGATTGGGCTCTATTTTGAGATGGTTTTCTAATGTATTGTGGATGTTAAATGATGTTAGAAATGAGGTTTTATCAATCCCATCCCGAATAGGTTGTGTTTACTAAGTTTTTGCTTATGAAAATGGTGGTTTTTGAGGTGTTTTTGGTGTTCTGTTATAGTTGGAGGTATAAGGACGAGTTTAGAGTTGTTTTTGATGTTAATTGATGTTTAGAAATGTTTAGAAGTGATTGACATTGGTTGGGTTAAGTTTTGGAATAGTTTGGAGGTGATTTCGGTTGTGTTTGGTAGCCGAAATGTTGGTTTTAGGTAGAGCAACGAGTTTAGGAGTGTTGGCTAAAGATTTCAATGCATGATGATGCATTAATCCTCTGCTTTGATGTGTCTAAAATAGGGGAGTCATCTTCGGACACTTTTGGAGTTGATCCGGAGGCTTAATCGGCGTTTTGATAAGCAAGCAAAACGAAATCGGTTAGTGCGATTTGGCCTGAAGTCCATGAGGACAAAAATACAAGGTTTGGGGATTTAGGAGAGGTTTGAAACACCTTCCTAAATTCAGAAGTAAGTATGGCTTGATTTGATATCTCTCTAAAGTTATGTTTGCCCCTAAAATGCCTTTACATGTTCATGGTTTGAGATTGTTAAATTCATATTGTTTTTATGCATGTTTTAGAGAATGAGATTATGCTTGTAGAGATGTCATAAGATGGCATGTTGCATTGAATATATTTGAGCCTTTGGTTTGAAGCAAAGTATGATTTATGGTTTGAAATGTGATGAGAAAACCCTTGAGTTATTTTGCATGAAAAACAGTAGGTGTGGTGATATTTTAACACATTATATTGACATAGATGTTGAGAAACTTACCGGATATAATTGATCGATCAATAGGATGAGAGTGCACTATCAACTAAAAATTCGTACGTGCTCTTTGGTTAAGCCAAAGGGAGATATTTCCGATGATGGGCATTCCATCAGGTAGGACTTGGTGAAATATCCATGCTTTGTGGCGATGAGAGATTCCGCCATGTGAGTACGGTGATGAGAGAATCCACCGGAAGTTGTGTTGCTAGACAAGTGAGTAAGGTGATGAGAGATTCCACCGGAAGTTGTGTTGCTACACAAGTGAGTACGGTGATGTGAGATTCCACCGGAAGAGTCTAGTCTAGAAATGTGTCCGCATATCCGAGTATTGATGAGATGCTAAATGCCAATATAAATGATGAAATGGTTTTTGATACACATGTAGCTTTGATGAATTGTATTATGCTATGAGTTATGCCTATGTATTTTGTTTGGAAGTGCTTTGTCAATACTAGCATGAGAATGGCCTTGCCATGAGTTTTGCATTGGTTTTAATGCATGAGATAGAATGAAGGTACATGTGATTTCAATGAGTTTGCTTTGAAGTTTTCCAAGCGTGAGGAAGATATGAGCATGTGGTTTAAAAGCTTTGATCGAAGCGTTTTCTAAAATAATGCATTATTGTGTTGGTTTTCTTTAGAGCATTCCTCACTAAGCATTTGTTCTTACGATCTCTTTTACCAATAATGCAGATAAGTGAGGTGTCTAAGGGCATCAAGGAAGCTAAGTTCATCCAAGGAAGTCCATGCTCACGTGTGGTGGAGTTTTCACACACTATTAGTTTTGATAAATTGGCAATGGGAACCTAAGTTTTGCTTTGGGGGATGTGTTAAACTCCCTATGGTTGTGGCATGTTTGCCTTGGGTGGTTTGAATTGTAAATGGTCTTTAAATGCTTGATTTGAAGTTTGATTGCCTTTTTGGTTTTGATAATAGGAAGCATGCCTATAGGCTCGTCAGATTTCATGTTTGATGATATGAATGTGTTGGGGTGACCTAAATGTATACCTTATATATATGTGGATATGTTGACATGTCTAGAGAGTCATTAGGATGTATTTGAACGGGTTTATGCATGAAAAACCAGCATTTGCTGCTGTTTCTGGGCAAACCGTATCAAAACACCCTCTAGTGTTTCGAAACGGGGGTCTGAAATGGCCTTCGTGTTTCGAAACACTAAGGGACGTTTCGAAATGATTTGGCTACTGGAATGCCTCGTTTCGGAAGCAGTCTCAGAACCAACCCGTGTTTCGCAACGGTCAACGTCGTTTCGGTCCTCGTTCCGATACAGCAGGTGTACGTTTTGAAACAGATGACCGTTGGGCACTGATTTGAATAGTGCTGAAGTTTGCAAGCTTTACATTTTAGTCCCGAAAGTTGAAGTTGCAATTGCTTGAGTTTGAAATATTCTTTTAAGATGAAATTTGGCAGAGAAGTGTGTAATATGACTAATTTTATATTGGTAATATTAAAACAAGTAAAGACCCTCTAATTTATAAAATTTACAATTTGGTCCCTAAACTTATATTAAGTGCAATTGAGTCCCTGTTTCATATTCAATCGTTGTGCCTTTCTCAAATAAGTTTTTAGGGTACTCACTTAGGGTTAATGTGCATCTAGACGAGATTATAAAGAAAAAAAGGGTTGTGAAACAAGGTTAACTTTTGTTTTCCCCATATAATCTTCGTAGTTCGGGTCAACCATCTAGGTCGGGCTAAGGGGGTTACATCTCGAGGGGTAAACCATCCCTCTAACCATGCTGCGGTGCAAGCGCCTGCAACCCCGCAAAAACAAACTGAAAAGCCCCAGTAATAGCTTGAATGTATGGGCTCATATCAGCTCCGGCATGTCCCTGGCCACCACGAAGCTCCTCACCTCGCCCATATGTTCCACAAACTATAGGAGGAGGATGAGGTAAATCTCCCTCTTGCGGATGCCCGACATCCTCAACCGGATCCTCTCGTGGCTCACCACGCACCTGACCTCTTCTAGGTCTAGCCATAATAAACAAATGCAATGCTACTGTTGCGTGTAAAAGTGTCTATTGCAATGTAGTGCAAGTGTACACGACGCAAGTAGTAAAGTGATACTGAAGTATCAGATATCGCCTCCACAGGGACTGAGCCAATAGCTTCACCTTGAATTACTGCACGAAAGTAAAAAGAATAGTTTAAGATGTTGTCACGAAAATATAAAGAGTACTGGAAAATAAGATTAAAAGAATCAAGATAGAGAGAATGGGCTGGTATTGAATTCGTCAGTAGTGTAGCTATTGCTATGTTTAGGAATATCTGCTATGTCGTCGTCCCCGTTGCGGCAGCACCCGTCGCGGCGGCAGTCTGTTGTTTGTAGCGCCAGCGTTCACACAACTCTGTACTTCAAGCTTGGCAAGAATCCCTATTGTGCCTTGGCCTATCCATAGGTCCAAGTCTGTCGATGAACAAGTCTTTGATGATACCGCCTGGCGTGACTTGAAGGATGAACACCGATGTTGTTGAATTCTTCTTTAGCCACTTAACCTCGTCCTATCCCTAGGTCTGAGATAGTTCAACTATAATGTAACCCCCTTAACCCGGCCTAGACGGTTGACCCGAATTAAGAAAGTCACACGGGGAAAACCAAAGTCAACCCGAAAGTCAACCTTGATTAACGACCCTTTTTTTTCTTTTTAATCTTGTCTAGATGCACATTAAACCTAATTGTGATCACACAAACATCATACTCAAAGATCACAAACATCAGAGATCAAACAGGGACCCAATTGGTAGTGTAGCTATTGCTATGTTTAGGAATATCTGCTATGTCGTCGTCCCCGTTGCGGCAGCACCCGTCGCGGCGGCAGTCTGTTGTTTGTAGCGCCAGCGATCACACAACTCTGTACTTCAAGCTTGGCAAGAATCCCTATTGTGCCTTGGCCTATCCATAGGTCCAAGTCTGTCGATGAACAAGTCTTTGATGATACCGCCTGGCGTGACTTGAAGGATGAACACCGATGTTGTTGAATTCTTCTTTAGCCACTTAACCTCGTCCTATCCCTAGGTCTGAGATAGTTCAACTATAATGTAACCCCCTTAACCCAGCCTAGACGGTTGACCCGAATTAAGAAAGTCACACGGGGAAAACCAAAGTCAACCCGAAAGTCAACCTTGATTAACGACCCTTTTTTTTCTTTTTAATCTTGTCTAGATGCACATTAAACCTAATTGTGATCACACAAACATCATACTCAAAGATCACAAACATCAGAGATCAAACAGGGACCCAATTGAACAAATTACAACTTTAGGGACCAAATTGTAATTTCTGATAATTAAAAGGGCTTAACCCAAATTAAAGTTACCATCTTGAAATTAATCAGGTTTCATGCTTCTCTGTGAAATTTCAGCTCAAAAGGACCTTCCAAGCTCAAGCAATTGAACATACAAGATTCAGGACCAAAACGTAAACAATTCAAAACATATAACTGCCATTGTCAGCCCTTAACGGTCGGCCGTTCCGAAACCAATCAACCCCGTTCCGGAACACGGGCCATTCCGAAACCGATCGACACCGTTCCGAAACACGGCCTTGGCAGAGACCAAACCGTTTCGAAACGGTGCACACCGTTTCGGACGCCTGGGTTCGTGTAAGGCACCCGTTCCGAAACGGTGCATACTGTTCCGAAACGCCTGCACAGATTGCAGCAAACAAGCATACCAAAACATGCAATTGGTCATTCAAACATGCTCCAAACGTCACCAAACTTTACCAGCATGCAATTAAACATATATGACACTTATAGGAATCAACAAATCAACAATTCAACCACATATGCAAAAAACCCCAATTCTATAGGCATGCTTCCTACACAAGCTAGCTATTCAAACTCCAAACTTGCAAAACAAGCATATCATGTTCCAATCCAAAAACCAACATTTAAAACAACATTCAACATACTTAGGGAGTCTCAAACACCTCCCAAATCATACACATTGGTCCCCCATTGCCAAAACACACAAAAGCTAAATGTTTAACAAAACCTTCCATACTTTGAGCTTCTCTTGAATTTGATTGCTTGACCTTTCTTGCTGCCCCTCAAAGACTCTAATGCTCTGCATTATTGAATTAATAAAATGTAGAGAGCCTAAGCAAAAGCTTAGTGAGGCATGCTCATTTAAAACAATTCAATAATGCAATTAAAACCATTTATAAACCATGCTTAAATCAACCTTGTACATGCTCAAAGCATACTTAAAACAAGCAATCCCATGCTTCAACATAAACATTAAAACAAGCATCTCATGCTTCACAAATTACTTATCATGTCAATTGGCTCAAGTGATACATTTCATTTCATAAAACAAGTTCAACAACTTTCCCAAGGACTTTTAAACACCTTGGCCCCAAGGACTTTTAAACACCTTGGCCATGGACTTTTAAACACCATGAATAAGGACCACACAAGGACTTTTAACCACCTTTGTGTCCAATGCTTGAATCACCCCAAGGACTTTTAAACACCTTGGCCCCAAGGACTTTTAAACACCTTGGCCCATGGACTTTTAAACACCATGGAAGGATCACCTAAGGACTTTTAACCACCTTAGTGTCCGCAACAAGACTCATCCAAGGACTTTTAACCACCTTGATGATCTTAAGTAACAAGGCTCACTCAAGGACTTTTAACCACCTTAGTGACCTTAACATTTACAAAACATCACTTGCCAATATACATCATTATCATCATTTAATCCACTGTTTTAAAGCATTAAACCAAGCCATTTTCATCATGCATTTCAAAGCATCAATCCTTATCATTTCAATGTATAAAAACAAGGAACTCCTACCTAGAGTTACCTTCAACATATGGCTTATATAATCAGCAAAATCCATGCTAAAACCTGCTTTCAAAACAGTAATTAAAACATGCAAATCATCACTTTGCAAAACATCAAGTCATGGCCACCACTAGAGAGAAAATCCGAAAACTTACACTTGAGCTTAGCAAAGTTGTTTAGACTTAAACTAAGCTCCCAAAACCTTCAAACCTTGGTTTTAAAGCTGAAAATCCAATTCCACAAATCCACTCACTCACCAATTTCCACTTTGCTTCAAGCCAAAGCACCAAATCAAGCTTCCGGATCAACCAAACTTGGATCCAATGATGCCTCCCCTGTTTCAACACATCAAAGCAGAGGATTAATGCATCATCAATCATTAATTGCTTCAATGAAAGCACCTTAACTCGCTGCTCTCATCCAACCTCCATTTTCGGCCACCAAACACAACCGAAAATGCATCCAAACCACTTCTAAACAAAGCCCAGCCATAAACCAGCAAAACCTCACTTCCATTAACACCATATAACATCTAAAAACAACCTATTAACAACCTTATACCTCCAGCAACATCAGATCACCAAGATCACCTCAAAAACTACCTTAAAACACAAGCTAAACTTAGGAAACTCAACCTATCCGGGATTGCATCAACCAAAACTCAATTCCACATCATTTTAGAGATCATTTAACATCAAAAACATCTCTTAAATCACAGATTACTCAGATCTAACGAAAATCATCAAAAATCATCAAAATCTTGCATAATAAGCCAAGATCCATAAATCAACTTAAAAACCTTTAATTAAACATCAATTTAGGATTGAAAACTTAGGAATTTCAGTAAAGAACTGATAGTTTAGAGGAGAAGGACGTTCTTACCTCCAAACTTGTATTTCTCCACTTTTTGCAATCAAAATGCTTGTTGAAACTTGTAGCAATTGAAGAGGTTTTGAAGATATGTTGATTTGGAATCAAATGAGAGTTGAAAGGAGGGATTTAGGTGAGAAAATCAGAAACAAATCTCTGGAAATGTAGTGTTTGGTTTGAGAGAAAATGAGAGAAAGAAAATGGGAAGTTAGTTGAGAAAATTGCCAAATGAGCTTTTCCCTCCTTTTTGATATCTTTAAAATCAGAAAATAGCTTACAAAATCTTAGAAAAATCTGGAGAAACCACTTTTGGATTAATAGCTCCTTAAAGATTCAAAGTTCCAACCCTTTATAAAACAGCCACCAAACTTGCGAAAATTACATTTTGGTCACTAGCCAAAATGTCACACTTCCAAAACTCATTTTCCAAAATTGATTTCACAGTTCACTTAATTATATTAAAAGATGATTTTAGAACATTTTTCCATATTTTTAATGCAACCCGAACTAGGCTTTCCTAATTTAACCTCTTAAGAAAATGGGAAGTTAGTTGAGAAAATTTCAAGATGGTAACTTTAATTTGGGTTAAGACCTTTTAATTATCAGAAATTACAATTTGGTCCCTAAAGTTGTAATTTGTTCAATTGGGTCCCTGTTTGATCTCTGATGTTTGTGATCTTTGAGTATGATGTTTGTGTGATCACAATTAGGTTTAATGTGCATCTAGACAAGATTAAAAAGAAAAAAAAGGGTCGTTAATCAAGGTTGACTTTCGGGTTGACTTTGGTTTTCCCCGTGTGACTTTCTTAATTCGGGCCAAGGTGTTTAAAAGTCCTTGGGAAAGTTGTTGAACTTGTTTTATGAAATGAAATGTATCACTTGAGCCAATATGACATGATAAGTAATTTGTGAAGCATGAGATGCTTGTTTTAATGTTTATGTTGAAGCATGGGATTGCTTGTTTTAAGTATGCTTTGAGCATGTACAAGGTTGATTTAAGCATGGTTTATAAATGGTTTTAATTGCATTATTGAATTGTTTTAAATGAGCATGCCTCACTAAGCTTTTGCTTACGCTCTCTACGTTTTCTTAATTCAATAATGCAGAGCATTAGAGTCTTTGAGGGGCAGCAAGAAAGGTCAAGCAATCAAATTCAAGAGAAGCTCAAAGAATGGAAGGTTTTGTTAAACATTTAGCTTTTGTGTGTTTTGGCAATGGGGGACCAATGTGTATGATTTGGGAGGTGTTTGAGACTCCCTAAGTATGTTGAATGTTGTTTTAAATGCTGGTTTTTGGATTGGAACATGATATGCTTGTTTTGCAAGTTTGGAGTTTGAATAGCTAGCTTGTGTAGGAAGCATGCCTATAGAATTGGGGTTTTTTGCATATGTGGTTGAATTGTTGATTTGTTGATTCCTATAAGTCTCATATATGTTTAATTGCATGCTGGTAAAGTTTGGTGACATTTGGAGCATGTTTGAATGACCAATTGCATGTTTTGGTATGCTTGTTTGCTGAAATCTGTGCAGGCGTTCCGGAACAGTATGCACCGTTTCGGAACGGGTGCCTTACACGAACCCAGGCGTCCGAAACGGTGTGCACCGTTTCGAAACGGTTTGGTCTCTGCCAAGGCCGTGTTTCGGAACGGTGTCGATCGGTTTCGGAACGGCCCATGTTCCGGAACGGGGTTGATTGGTTTCGGAACGGCCGACCGTTAAGGGCTGACAATGGCAGTTATATGTTTTGAATTTTTTACGTTTTGGTCATGAATCTTGTATGTTCAATTGCTTGAGCTTGGAAGGTCCTTTTGAGCTGAAATTTCACAGAGAAGCATGAAACCTGATTAATTTCAAGATGGTAACTTTAATTTGGGTTAAGCCCTTTTAATTATTAGAAATTACAATTTGGTCCTTAAAGTTGTAATTTGTTCAATTGGGTCCCTGTTTGATCTCTGATGTTTGTGATCTTTGAGTATGATGTTTGTGTGATCACAATTAGGTTTAATGTGCATCTAGACAAGATTAAAAAGAAAAAAAAGGGTCGTTAATCAAGGTTGACTTTCGGGTTGATTTTGGTTTTCCCCGTGTGACTTTCTTAATTCGGGTCAACCATCTAGGCCGGGTTAAGGGGGTTACATTTGGTGGTATCAGAGCTGAGTTTGCGAGTAATTGGGAATGAATGTATGCATGATTGAAGCATGTTTGCCTTGTATGCTTGTTGTGTGAAAGCATGTTTAGTGGTTTGAGATGTTGATGCAATTGAGATGTATGCTATGATGTTGCATGTTGAGGGTACCCATTGCCAAACAAAAGCTAATGAAATGAAGTTGATTTTGAATGAAATTGAGCTTGAATACTTGGATTGCTTACCTTGCTGGGCCTGACTTGTTTTATTTTTGCATTGTGATTTCATGGTAAAAGTATGGCACCACGTAGAGAGTTAAGGGGTAGTGTGCGAGCTACGGCTCCTAACGAGAATGAGAATGAAGAGAATACGGGTAGTGCAGTGTTACCCCCTCCTCCGCCTGGTGGTGGTGCTGGAGGTGAGCGAGCTGAAGCTGCAGCTGGTGCTGGAGCTGCTGGACCAGAGGTTGGTCAGGGGCAAGCTATGCCTGATATGTCTATGTTGGTACAAGCTATTGCGGGTGCTTTTCGAGCAGCAGTAGCTGGAGCTCAAGGAGTTGGGCATCAGGGAGATGCTGGAGTCAGATTACCTTTGGAGCGTTTGCGCAGTCTTGGAGGGACTGAGTTCAGAGGTATGTCTGCTGAGAGTTCGGAAGCTTGGCTAGAAAGTACCAAGCGTATCTTGGGTCAGATGAGCTGCACGGATGTGCAAAAGTTGGGCTGTGTTGTGTCCTTGCTGCAGGACGATGCTTATACGTGGTGGACGACCACCATAGCTGGGATGGCTGAAGCTGATGTTACTTGGACGTTCTTTCTGAATGCGTTCAAGAGGAGATATCTTGGAGTGAGATATCTGGATGAGAAGAAGCGTGAATTCATGTCTCTTACCCAAGGGAGCTTGAGTGTGGCTGAGTACGAAGTGCAGTTTGTACGCCTTAGTCAGTATGCACCGGAGCTGATGCCTGATGAGCGAGAGAGGTGCGAAAGGTTCCGTTATGGCTTAGTGACGGAGGTTAAGACCTACATGTTGGCTGCTGAGTACAATGATTTTGATGTGTTGGTTAGTCGATCCAAGGACATTGAGATGAACTTGGGTTTAGCTGCGAAGGGTGTTGGAGCGAGTTCTGGCAAGAGAGCTGCTGAGTATAGTTCCGGAGGTGGACGAAACAAGAGGGGACGTGATCAGAAGTATCAGTCCTCAGCCAAGAGAGGTGGTGGTGCACCTGCTAGAGGTGGTTTTGCTAGAGCTGAACCAAGTGCTTGTTGGATCTGTGGTTCGCGTGGTCACATGAAGCGTGACTGTCCTCGAGCTGTGAGGGAGGTGCAAGCTCCTGTTGCGGCAGCCGTGAATGGATGTTGGAACTGTGGTTCTGTTGATCATCTGAGGCGAGATTGTCCGAGGTTGGCTGGTGGTCAAGATCATGCTCCTGTTGTAGCTGCACAGCAGAGAGGTCGCGGGCGCGGCCGTGGTAATTTTCAGAGGAGAGAGGAAGGTGGTCGCGGAGTAGCTCATGTTGTAGCTATTCAGCCTGAGGGTGGAGGCCAAGCGAGGGTGTATGCTCAGCGCGAGGGAAGGAATGATGCTGATGTGATTGCAGGTACCTTTACTTTGCAATCCTTGTCATTGCTTTCTTTGATTGATTCTGGATCTACGCATTCATACATTTTGCGTGAGCATGCTGAGTTGCTTGGTTTGCCTGTTGTGTCTTTGGATGTTGGAGTTCGTGTCACTAGTTCTTTTGTTGAAACTGTTGTGACTCGAAAGCTTTATAGAAGGTGTCCCTTGGTTGTTCAAGAACATGTCTTTCATGTTGATCTTATGGAGTTGCCTTTCTATGGTTTTGATGTGATCCTTGGTATGGATTGGCTTGCTGAGCATCGTGCTGTTGTGGATTGTGAGAATAAGCGGGTTTCGCTTAAGCTTGCGGATGATTATGAAGTTGTTGTGGTTGGCGAGAATGTGAAGTTAGTTGAGAAAATTGCCAAATGAGCTTTTCCCTCCTTTTTGATATCTTTAAAATCAGAAAATAGCTTACAAAATCTTAGAAAAATCTGGAGAAACCACTTTTGGATTAATAGCTCCTTAAAGATTCAAAGTTCCAACCCTTTATAAAACAGCCACCAAACTTGCGAAAATTACATTTTGGTCACTAGCCAAAATGTCACACTTCCAAAACTCATTTTCCAAAATTGATTTCACAGTTCACTTAATTATATTAAAAGATGATTTTAGAACATTTTTCCATATTTTTAATGCAACCCGAACTAGGCTTTCCTAATTTAACCTCTTAAGATTCGAACAACACTTTGACCAACCGGTCAACGCCCAAAACTCCTAAGCCCAAAACCGGGGCGTTACATATAAACTAGAGAACTCGCACTTATTCCTTTCGTATACTGAATTCTCCTGATATTAAGTAAATAGATAAACTCGCAATGCTCTCCCGATACTCTTGCAAGATGTGAATAACAAGAATAGGAGAACTTGAAGTTTATTTTTTTGAATAGAAAATTCCTAATACAAAAGCAACCCTTGCAACTACTTTACAAATCAACCTGTGGCCCTAAGGGGAAATTAGAACATGTTGAGAAGGGGGAAACGGCTAGGGTTTTTGGAAGAAGGCTAGAGATAGATGATGTCCTTTCCTAGGTTGAATTACATGCCTTTATGTAGGCTTTGGGTCCAAGTTTTCTAATATGGCAAGAATACAAGTTTAAATTAAAGTACAACTCTAATAAAGACTAAATCTTCAGAGAATATAGCTTTAACTCGTCCTTCCTTCTTGCTTGGAATTTCTCTCCTTGAACTTTGGGCTTGGCCTTCATTCTGATCTAGGGCTTGGAAAAATATAATGTTATTCCACGATAGATGGGCTTAAATTTCTCTTTCTGTCGAGGTCCACATTGCTTCTTCTCCTCAAAACTGTTGTCGTCCTTTGTTGCCACGACGGCGACCATGGCAGCATCGTCCTCCTCGACTGCTCATCCAGTTCCAGCTCTGCTGTTTCACTACCCAGGGCCTGCTTCTCCATCTGCTACAGTCGCAACCTGCAAAAGCAACCAATTTCAGTAGAAAATGTGCCATTTAATATATTTGTGATGTCTAACTATAATCTAGCCTAAATGTAATGAATTATGCTTGAATACAACAGAAATATTGGTTAAATAGGGGGTAAATAATAGAACTTATACAAACTCAACACACCCCCAAACTCAAGTTTTTGCTTGCCCTCAAGCAATTCAGACCTAAAAGAAAAACAAGTATTTTTGTTTTGGCTTAAAACAGTGAACTTTCCCTTACCCTTCTTTCATTCTCTATTGACGGCAGCACCTTGTCGGATAGCATAGGATTCGTCCGTAATCTTGCTATAGTCCTCGTGTAGTGTGTCCATGCTTGCGAACAATTATATGCCAAGAATCCCTTAGTTTCACTAGAATATTTCAGCCTCTAACTTGAATTTTTATGCCAAAGTTTATCTTTTTGAAGGCATTTCTTATGCTCCTTTGACTTTTTTTGACTCGATTTTATTATTTTTTAAGCTAAAGTTTCACTAGAGCCAATTTCGGGCACCTCTAGCTAACTTCCTAGAGCCGGTTTTGGGCACCTCTAGGACTATTGAGTCTATTTTGCTAAACTTCTTTCCTAGAGCCAGTGTTAGGCACCTCTAGAGGCTATTCAAGTGTTAAGCCCCCTATTCTAGTTAACTAATAGAGTTCTAGGCAATATAATAGTCACAAATAGTGTTTAAGTTTCAGAACTATAGAAAGGCTCTAAATCTGCTCCTAAAATTGTCCTAAAGGCACTGCCGCGACAGAGCTGTCATGGCAGGTAAGTTCAGTTCAAAGACTTAAGCCAAAAATTTTCAATATTTTTTAAGAGAAAAAAATAAACTAAGTAAAAGATACAATTTTAAAACTAAATTAGACTCCATTAATGGAGGGATGCCACCCCCAAACTCAAGGGTTGCATTACCCTCAATGCAAATGAAAAAATAAAATATAAGAAAAGTACATCACAAAATATATAGAAGCAGACAACAAAATAAGTTAAGAAACTCAAATTTTATGCGTTGTCATCATTGCTGCTGCTGACTCGGAGCTGTCGGCGAGCAGGGGCCTTCTTAATTGGCTGGCGAATGGGGGAGGCAGATGTGTTCTTCATTTTGGCCTCCCTGGGAGGTTGAATTCTGGTAGGAGAGAAGTGAGGGGGTTTCTCCACTACCTGTACCTCCAAGCTACTGCTGCTGTTATTACTATTGTTGCCGTCACTGCTGTTGCCGCTATCTGGCATGTTTTTGTCTGCCATTCTCTTATGTCGTTTCACCGGTGTGAACTCTTTGGAGAGATTCCTCTTTACACAGGGTTCATTGTCGCTTTCCTCCCAAATTGAGGAAGAAGAGAAACCGGCGATGAAGGCATCAAGTTCTTCCGAGGCCATTCTTTTCTTGGTTCCCCGAGCAGATGTATCTTCTCCGGGGTTTCTGCCGGCAGCTGTCATGGCAGGTGTTGGTGTGGATGCTGTAGACGGTGTCTTGGGTGTGGCAGCAGGTGTAGGGATATGGGCAGGGGCGGGGACAAAAAATATTGGGAAGGGAAGACAAGAAATACAACATAAGGGAAATTTAAAGAAGTTTGAATAAATTGTACCGTAGCTGTGGTAAAATCCATGATAAAGCTCATAAGGCCGAGTTGTCGTTCCTTCATCTTTTGTATGGCAGCAAGGATCTGGGAGGAGGTGTCGGCTGGAGCTGCTGCTGCTGTGGGCTGCCTGGCTTCCGTGGCAGCAGGTTCAGTGTCTGTCGTCTCTGCTGCCGTGGCAGTGGGGTCGAAAGATGACAGCGGGGTGGCAGCAGTCAGTTCCATCAAGCTGAGTATATTTTTGTCGGTTCATCCCTTCCCTTGGACTCTGAGATCGGTGGCAGCTTCAGGTACATGATGGCCGCGGCAAAGGTCTGTGATGAGGTAAGGGAGGTAGAGCGGTCCTGTCGGCCGGTGTGCACACTCCAAAATGCTTTCCAGGATGAAGCTGTCCACATTAATAGGCCTCTCATGCAAAATAGAATGAATGAGGGCTAACATGGGTTGGTCGACAGTGGTGTTGTGCGAGGATGACTTGATGCGCTTTTTGATAAAAGCGTTCCACAGTTTAGCTTCCAGGAGGAGTTGAACTCTCTTCAACGTCCTCGAGTTCTTAGGATTTGTGTTCCACTGAGTACCTTCATCCGTGAGCTCTGTCATGACAACATCGTAGGTAGCAGGGTCTAGGCTGTTCAGAAATTGCTGGTGACCATCCACGTTGTTGCCCATGTAAAATACATACAAGGTGTTGATGTATTATGCTTCGAAGGGCACCTTTCTCCCTCTCACGGTAACTGTTGTCGCAGTTCTGCTGATGTTGGCAGAATAGAAATCTCGAACCAGAGATACGTTCATCTCCTCTGGTTGTTCTGCAAAGATCTGCCACTGTAGGGCCTTGATTTTTCTAGTAATGAACGGTTGCAGGCCCAAATTCCCCTCCTTGGAAGTGTAAATAAATCCCCTTTCCTCCCACATGTCTCGAATCTGGAAAGATCGTGGGGTTGATGCTGTCGGGGTGGAGCCTGAGGCAGCACTCCTGCGGGTGTTTTCTGGAAGACATGGTTGCAAGGGTTCTGAGAATAAAAATGAAAGCAAATAAAATTTTCTAGAGAAAGCAAGAAAGAATAGTAGAAGTGAGTGAAAAATGAATAGTGAAATGGGGTTTATATAGAGAAGAGTTTGCAGCCCGTTGGAGCTGTAACGACAGGCGCGAATAACGGGGCCAGCTGTTATGTGGTTTTTGACGCGTCTGTCACGCATTTCCGTGTCTGCTACGCATCTGTTACGCGTTTGCGTGTCTGTCGCGACAGCATATCGACAGCCTGTATTTTCCGCGTCTTTCACGGCAGCTGTAACGACAGGCTCCAAAATTTGGGTTTTTTGGGCTGATGGACGGATGTTGGGCTGAATTCACTTCTCCTTTTTCTTCTTGTATCCTTTATTTCCTAACAAACAATAAAAATAAAAAATTATTTCTTAAAAACAAAATAAATCTAATTTTTGAATATATAAATAACAAATAATAAAAATAATTAAAAGTAAAATATAGGTTAAATTAGGGATGCCAGGTGGGGCATCTCCTAAGGTAACCACTTCCTGCATTCTTGGGGCTTCAGTCCCCTGATAATGCTTCAATCGTTGTCCATTGACTTTGACTTGGTGCCCGTCTTTTAAAGATTTGATCGTGATAGCACCGTGGGGAAAACCTACACCACTTGGAATGGGCCAGACCATCTAGATTTCAGCTTCTCTGGGAAGAGTTTTAACCTAGAGTTAAAAAGCAACACAAGCTGCCCTGGGCCGAACTGTCGTGGCAGCAACTTCTTGTCATGCCACTTCTTGGTTTTGTCCTTGTAGATTCTTGCGTTGCCATTGGCCATTGTCCGAATTTCTACAATTTCATTCAGATCCAGTAGCCTTTTCTGCCCTGCCTTTTCCAAGTCTATATTAACTGCCTTGATTGCCCAATTTGCTCTGTGCTCTATCTCGACAGGTAAAATTCATGTTTTCCCGTAAATCAGTCGATAAGGAGACATTCCCAATGGTGTTTTGAACGTTGTCCTGTAGGCCCATAACGCATCATTGAGGTGTAGAGACCAATCTTTTCGAGTTGGCTTGACCATCTTTTCGAGAATGTTCTTGACCTCCCTATTGGATATTTCAGCTTGTCCATTAGTCTGTGGGTGGTATGATTTTGCAATCCGATGCTTGACACCATACTTTTTTAAGGCAGTAGCTATAACCCTGTTGTCAAAATGCCTCCCTTCATCACTGATGATCGCCTTAGGGATGTCGAATCTGGAAAAAAATGTTTTCATGTAAAAATCTTTAAACCGTCTTGGCATCATTCTTTTGCATGGCGATTGCTTCAACCCACTTAGATACGTAATCTACTTCCAGGGGGATATACAAATTCCCCCATGATGATGGGAAAGGTCACATAAAATCAATCCCCCACACGTCGAAGATCTCGACTTCAAGAATGTTCTGCAGCGGCATCTCATGTCTCCTGGAGATGTTTCCCGTCCTTTGACACTTGTCACAATTCTTGTAGAATAATTGAGCATCTTTATACAGTGACGACCAATAGAATCCGGACTGCAAAACCTTGGCAGCAGTTTTGTTGCCTCCTAAGTGTCCTCCATACTGTGAAGCATGACAATGTTGAAGTATATCTTCCTGTTCATCCCGTGGTACGCATCTCCTTATAACCTGATCTGCACATATTTTGAAAAGAAGATGTTCGTTCCAATAATAATGCTTTACATCATTTTGGAACTTCTTCCTGGCTTGATAATTAAGGCCAGGAGGAATTATTCCGCTAACTAAAAAATAACGAAATCAACATACCAGGAGAGTTCAGAAGACTTACCTGCTGCCATGGCTGTCGCGACAGTGACTGTGGCAGCAAATAGCTGCTCATCAGGGAAGGTCTCCAATATGTTTGTCCCATCTGTCGATATACTCTTTCCCTTCTCCAACCTTGACATGTGATCTGCCACTTGATTCTCTGTCCCCTTTTTGTCCTTGATTTCAAGGTCGAATTCTTGCAATAGCAGGATCCAACGTATCAGTCGAGGCTTTGCATCCTTTTTGGTGAACAAATATTTCAATGCAGAGTGGTCTTTGTGGACTATGACTTTCGTTCCAAGTATATAAGAACGAAACTTGTCAAAGAAGAATACCACAACTAATAATTCCTTTTTCTGTGGCGGTGTAGTTCACTTGGCGTCGTTCAGTGTTTTGCTGGCATAGTATATGATATGAAAAAGTTTGTCTCTCCGTGGACCAAGTGTTGCCCCGACATCATAGTCACTAGCATCACACATGTTTTCAAACGGTAGTGTCCAATCTGGTGGTTGTACTATTGGGGCTGTTAACAGCTTTTCTTTCAGAACCTTGAATGCCTCAGTACATTCAACGTTAAAGTCGAAGGGTCGGTTCTGCTCCAGAAGATGGCATAGGGGCTTGGTGATTTTTGAAAAGTTCGCAATGAACCTCCGATAAAAACCAGCATGTCCTATGAAACTTCTGATTCCCTTGACTGTGGTGGGTGGCGGCAACTTTTCGATCACTTCTATCTTAGCTCTGTCGACTTCTATGCCACGACAACTAATCATATGGCCAAGGACGATCCCTTCATCCACCTTGAAGTGACATTTTTCCCAGTTTAAAACCAAGTTTGCTTTTCACATCTCTCGAGCATTTTCTGTAGGTTGCCTAGGCAGCTTTCAAAGTTGTCTACAAAGACTGAAAAATCATCCATAAAGATTTCTAGGAAATCCTCCACCATATCATAGAATGTTGCCATCATGCACCTTTGAAAGGTGGCTGGTGCATTGAAGAGTCCAAAAGGCATTCTCCTAAAAGTGTAAGTTCCGTAAGGGCATATGAATGTCGTATTTTCTTGATCTTCCGGTGCGATAGCTATTTGATTGTAACCTGAGTAACCATCAAGAAAACAATAGTAAGGTTTACCCGTTAATCTTGTTGCGTGTAAAATAGTCTATCGCAATGGTAGTGCAAGTATACATGACGCAAGTAGTAAAGTGATACGAAGTATCGGATATCGTCTACACAGGGATTGGGCTAATAGCTTCACCTTAATTCATTGCACGAAAGTAAAGAAAATACTTGAGAAATTGTCACGAAAATAATGAAGTAGACGTAAATAAAAGAGTAGAGATATCAAGATAGAGAGAATGGGTTGGTATTGAATTGCTCAGTAGTGCAGGTATTACAGAGTTTAGGAAATCCAGTTCTGTCGTCGCGGCAGCACCTGTCGCGGCAGCAGTCCGTTGATTGTCGCGGCAGCAAACACTCAACTCAATACTTCAAGTTTGGCAAGAATCCTATATGTGCCTTGGCCTATCCCTAGGTCCAAGTCTGTCGATGATCACGTCTTTGATGATACCTCCCCGCGTGAATCGAAGGATGAACACCGATGTGTATGAATTCTTCTTTAGCCACTTAACCACGTCCTATCCCTAGGTCCGAGATAGTTCAACTATAAACTAGAGATCTTGCTCTTATTTCTTTCGTATACTTAACTCTCCCGATGCTAAGTAAATAGATAACATCACAATGCTCTCCCGATGCTCTTGCAAGATATTAATAACCAAAATAAGAGAAATTGAAGTTTATTTTATTGAACTGAAAATTCCTAAAACAAAACAACCCTTGCAACTACTTTACAAATCAACTCATGGCCCTAGGAGGAATTTAGAACATGTTGTTGGAAGAAAAACGACTAGAGTTTTGGGAAGGAAGCTAGGGTAATCGGTTATGCCTCCCTAGGTCAAAATATATGCCCTTATATAAGCTTTGGGCTCAAGTTATCTAAAATAGCAAGAATACAACTTTAAATGAAAGTATTATTCTAATAAAGACTAAATCTTCAAGGAATCTACTTTCCAGCCGTCATCTTTCTTGCTTGAGATTTTCTCTCCTTGAACTTTGGGCTTGACATTCCTTTTGATCTGGGGCTTGGAAAAATATAAGGTTTTCACACGATGGACGGGCTAAATTTTCTCTATCTGTCGAGGTCCACTTTGCTTCTTCTCCTCAAAACTGCTGTCGTCCTCTGTTGTCACGGCGGCAACCATGGCAGCATCGTCCTCCTTGACTGCTTGTCCAGTTCCAGCTCTTCTGCTTCACTGCCCAGCGCCTCCCCATTCCGTCTGCTACGGCAGCAACCTACAAAAACATCTATTTTTAGTAGAAACTGTGCCTTTTAATATATTTGTGATGTTTTGCTGTAAACTAACCTAAATGCAATGAATAATGCCTAAATGCAGCAGAAATATGGGTTAAATATGGTGTAAATAATAGAACTTTTACACACTCAACACACCCCCAAACTCAAGTTTTTGCTTGCCCTCAAGCAACTAAGACTCAAAAGAAAATGAAATATTTTTGTTTTGGCTTTCAAACAATGAACTTTCCCTTACCCATCGTTCGTTCCCTGTGACGGCAGCAACTTGTCGGATAATTTAGGATATGTCCGGAGTCTCACTATAGTCCTCGTGCAGTGTGTGCATGCTTGTGAATAGTTATATGCCAAGACTCTCTTAGTTTCACTATAATATTCAACTCTTAACTCGTATTTTTATGCCAAAGTTTATCTTTTGAAGGCACTTTGTTCATGCTCCTTTGATTTTTTTTTTGTTTTGACTCGATTTCTCTATTTTTTTAAGCTAAAGTTTTACTAGAGCCAGTTTTGGGCACCTCTAGTTAACTTCCTAGAGCCAGTTTCGGGCACCTCTAGGGCTGTTGAGTCTCTTTTGCTAAACTTCTTTCCTAGAGCCAGTGTTAGGCCCCTCTAGGGGCTATTCAAGTGCTAAGCTTCCTATTCTAGTTTGGCTAAAAGAAGTCTAAGCAGTATAACAGTCACAATGGTGTTTAAGTTTTCAGAACTAGAGAAAGGCTCTAAACTTCTCCTAAAAACTATCCTAAAGTCACTGCCACGACAGAGCTGTCACGATAGGTAAGTTCAGTTCACAGTTTTCAGCCAAAGTTATCAATATTTTCATCTTTTTTTGACAAAAATGAACTAAGTAAAGACACAGATTTTAAACTAAGATGTACTCCATTAATGGAGGGTTGCCACCGCCAAGCTTGAAGGTTGCATTGCCCTCAATGCAAATGACAATTAAAAACAAAATAAAAGGTAGTACATCACAAAATATATAGCAGGCAACAAAATATAAGATAAGAAACTTAAATTTAATCACTGTCTTCACTGTTGCTGCTGAGGCGGATCTGGCGGCGGGCTCTGGCCTTTGGGCAGGCTGGGGCACGGGGGATGCGGATGTGGTCTTGGCCTTGGCCTCCCGTGGTGGCTGGACTCTGGTTGGGGAGATGTGAGGAGGTTGCTCCACAACCGGAACTTCCGAGCTGCTGCTGCTGCTTTCCCCGCTGCTGCTATCACTACTGCTGCTGGCCTTTGTCAATTTGTTCTTATCAGCCATACGCTTCTGCCTCTTTACGGGGGAAAATTCCTTTGCCAAATTTCTCTTGATAGAGGGTTCAGTATCACTGGCAGCCCAAACTGAAGAGGAAGGGAACCCAACAACAAAAGCATCTAGATCCTCAGATGCCATCAGATGTTTTGTCCCTCGGGCAGATGGCTCGGCATGGGTGCTGCCTGTTGCTGTTGGGGCAGGCGATGGTGTTGAGGCAGAAGAAGGCGTGCGTGGGGTGGCATGATCCTCTTCCTTCGACTATCATATCAGTGCGCACCTCGGGGTCATTATGGCCGCGACAGAGTGAAGTAATGAGGTATGTCAGGTAGAGGGGACCCGTTGGTCTATGCGCACACTCTAGAATACTTTCTCCAATAAAGCTGCCCACATTAATGGGTCGTTCATGCAGAATAGAGTGTATCAATGCTAACCTTGGTTGATCGACGGTGGTGTTGTGGGATGATGGCATGATCCTCTTTTTTATGAAGGCATTCCACAACTTTGCCTCTGGTAGCAACTGGGTCCTTCTCACAGTCCTTGGATTCTTTCTGCTGGTGTTCCATTGAGTCCCAGCATTGGTCAACTCTGCCATGAAAGCGTCGTTGGCAGCAATGTCGAGTGTATTAAGAAATTGCTGATGGGCATCGTCATTGACACCGATGTAGAAGCCATAGAGGGTATTAATGTTTTCTGCTTCAAATGGCACCTCCTTCCCTCGAATGAACATTGTTGTTGTCGTTCTGCTGCTAATGGCAGCATAGAAATCTCGAACCAGCGTAACATTCATTTCCTCTGGCTGCTCCGCAAAGGTCTGCCATTGTAAAGCTCTAATCTTCCGGGCTATGAATGGTTTGAGGCCCAGATTATCCTCCGTTAGTGCATAGATGAAGCCTCTCTCCTCCCACATGTCTCTGCTAGCGAAGGAACGTGGGGGTGTTGCTATCGGTGAGGAAGTGGAGGCAGCATTGCGTCGGGTTTTCCTAGAAGACATATTTGTGCAAGGGTTGTGAAAAATACAAAGAAAGCAAAAGAAAACTAAAGAGGGAGAGCAAGTAAGGAAGGCATAAGTGAGTGAAAATGAAAATGAAACGGGGTTATATAGAGAAAAAATTGCTGCCCGTTGAAGCTGTAACGGCAGGCGCGAATAACGGGGCCAGCTGTTGTACGTTAGTGTGTTTGACGCGTCTGACACGCGTTTCCGCATCTGTTACGTGTCTGTGACGTGTTTCCGCGTCTGTCGTGACAACATGATGACAGCCTGTATTTTCCGCGTCTGTCGCGGCAACTGGAACGACAGGCTTCAATATTTGGGCTTTGTTGGGCTGATGGATGGATGGTGGGCTGAGTTCACTTCTCCTATTCTTCTTGACTCCTTTATTTCCTAAAAATAATAAACATAAAAAAATAAACCTTATTTCCTAATAAATAATAAATAATAATACTAATAAAATAAATAATTAAAATTTAGGTTAACTTAGGGATGTCAGGTGGGGCATCTCCTAAGGTAACCATTTCCTGCGTTCCTGGGGCTTCAGTCCCTTGATAATGCTTGAGGCGCTGTCCGTTGACTTTGAATTGGTGCCCGTGTTTTAATGATCAGGTTGTGATGGCACCATGGGGAAAAACCTTTACGACTTGGAACGGGCCAGACCATCTAGATTTTAGCTTCCCTGGGAAGAGTTTCATTCTAGAATTGAATAACAATACAAGCTGCCCTGGGCAGAACTGTCGTGGCCGCAACTTCTTGTCATGCCACTTCTTGGTTTTGTCCTTGTAGATTCTTGCATTTTCGTAGGCCATTGTCTTTATTTCTTCAATTTCGTTCAAATCAAACAGCCTTTTCTACCATGCCTTGTCCAAATCCATATTCAATGCCTTGATTGCCCAGTATGCTATGTGCTCTATCTCGACAGGTAGATGACATATTTTCCCATAAATCAATCGGTACGGAGACATTCCCAATGGAGTTTTAAAAGCTGTCCTATATGCCCATAACGCATCATTAAGGATTAAAGACCAGTCTTTCCTAGTTGGCTTAACCATCTTCTCAAGAATGTTCTTAACTCCCCTATTAGATATTTCAGTTTGTCCATTGGTCTGTGGGTGATATGCTCTCGCGATCCGATGCTTGACACCATATTTCTTCAAGGCAGCAGCAATAACCCTGTTGTCGAAATGTCTCCCTTCATCACTGATAATCGCCTTAGGTATGCCAAACCTAGAAAAGATATTTTTGTGTAAAAACCTTTGGACTGTCTTGGCATCATTCTTTTGATTGGCGATAGCTTCAACCCACTTAGAAACATAATCTACTGCCAGGTGGATGTATAGATTCCCACATGAAGATGGGAATGGTCCCATAAAATCAATCCCCCAAACGTCGAAGATCTCGACTTCTAGAATGTTCTACAGCGGCATCTGTTTCTCCTTGAGATGTTTCCCGTCCTTTGGCACCTGTCCCAACTCTTGTAGAAGATTTGCGCATCTTTATACAGTGACGGCCAGTAGAACCCTGACTGCAGCACCTTGGCAGCAGTTTTGTTTCCTCCTAAGTGACCTCCATACTGTGAAGCATGGCAGTGATGAAGAATGTCTTCTTGCTCTTCTTGTGGTACACACCTCCTTATAACCTGATCTGCACAAATTTTGAAAAGAAGAGGTTTGTCCCAATAATAATGTTTAACATCATTTTGGAACCTCTTCCTGGCTTGATAATTAAGATCAAAAGGAATTATTCCGCTAACTAAGAAATTAACGAAATCAACATACCAGGGTAGTTCAGAAGACTTACTTGCCGCCATGGTTGTTGCGGCAGTGATTGCGGCAGCAAAGAGCTGTCATCTGGGAAGGTCTCCAGTATGTTTGTCTCATCTGTTGGTAGACTCTGTCCCTTCTCCAATCTTGACAAGTGATCTGCCACCTGATTTTCTGTCCCTTTTTGTTCTTGATTTCAAGGTTGAATTCTTGCAATAGCAGGATCCACCGTATCAATCGAGGCATTGCATCCTTTTTCGCAAACAGATACTTCAGGTCAGAATGGTCTGTGTGCACTATGACCTTCGTTCCAAGTATGTAAGAACGAAACTTGTCAATGGAGAATACCACATCTAATACCTCATTTTCTGTGGTGGTGTAGTTCACTTGGGTGTAATTCAATGTCTTGCTGGCATAATATATGACATGAAATAACTTGTCTCTCCGCTGCCCCAGTGCTGCCCCGACAGCATAGTCACTAGCATCACACATAATCTCAAATGGTTGTGTCTAGTCTGGTGGTTGTACTATTGGGGCTGTTACCAGTTTTTCCTTCAGAACCTTGAATGCTTCACACATTCTTCATTAAAGTCAAAGGGTCGGTTCTGCTCCAAAAGATGGCATAAGGGCTTGGTGATTTTTGAGAAATTTGCAATGAATCTCCGATAAAAACCAGCATGTCCCAAGAAACTTCTAATACCCTTGACTGTGGTCGGCGACGACAGCTTTTCGATCACTTCTATTTTGGCCCTGTCGACTTCTATGTCACGACAGCTAATCTTATGGCCAAGGACAATCCCTTCATCCACCATAAAGTGGCATTTTCCCAATTTAAGACTAGGTTCGCTTTTTCACATCTTTCAAGTACCTTTTGTAGATTGCCTAGGCAGCTCTTAAAATCGTCCGCAAAGACTGAAAAATCATCCGTAAAAATTTCAAGGAAGTCCTCCACCATATCAGAGAATATGGCCATCATGCACCTTTGGAAAGTGGCGGGTGCGTTGCATAATCCAAACGGCATTCTCCTAAAAGCATACGTTCCGTACGGGCATGTGAAGGTCGTCTTTTCTTGATCTTCCGGTGCGATAGCGATTTGATTATACCCTGAATAACCATCAAGAAAACAATAGTAAGGTTTACCCGCTAATCTATCAAGCATTTGATCAATAAAAGGTAAAGGAAAGTGGTCCTTTCGGGTAACTTTGTTAAGCTTCCGATAGTCCATACAAACCCTCCAACCGGTCACAGTCCTGGTTGGGATTAACTCATTGTTTTCGTTGGTCACCACGGTCATTCCGCCTTTCTTGGGAATGCATTGCACCGGGCTCACCCATTTTCTGTCGGAGATGGCGTAAATAATACCGGCATCTAACCACTTGATTACCTCTTTACGCACCACCTCATTCATCGCATGGTTTAGCCGCCTTTGAGCATATATAGTCGGCTTATGATCTTCCTCTAAAAGGATTTTGTGCATGCATAACGCCGGACTAATGCCTTGAATATCGACTATCGTCCATCCAATTGCCTTTTTGTGTTGCTGCATCATCCCTATTAACTGCTGTTCATGTTCCTGCATCAACTTGGAAGAGATGATTACGGGCAACGTATCATTTGAACCAAGAAAAGCATATTTTATCTGCCCTGGCAGGGGCTTCAGTTCGAAGAAAGGGGGCTCAACAGTAGATGGCTTTTGGATTGCATGGTTATTCGAAGTATAATTTAAAGGTTCGAATAACTTACTTGGACGATCGCATATCGTGTTTACCTTCTCCTGATCTTCAGTATCAGATGTATCGGATTCTGAGCAGTTTTTGTCGTCAGTGCTGTCGTGACAGTCCTGTAAGTGGCTGCCGAGGCAGTGACCATTTCTGATGTCGTGACAGCCTGACCTGATGCAGGGTTGATCAAGGGTAACTTCAGTGAGAACCTTACATTCCTCGTCTGCATCAGCATGCTTCATAGCTTGTAGAACATTCAACTTAATCTCTTGATCGTTTACTCGCATGATGAGTTCTACTTTTTCCACATCAATCAGTGATCTTCCCGTGGCTAAGAAGGGTCGCCCGAGGATGATTGGTGCGTTTTCATCTGCTTCACAATCTAAAACAAGAAAGTCAGCAGGAAAAATAAATTTATCCACTCTTACCAGAATATCTTCGATTTTTCCTTCTGGATGAACATAAGAGCGGTCTGCCAACTGCAGAATTACTGTCGTGGGCCGCACTTTTCCAATACCTAATTTCTGAAAAAAAGATTTTGGCAATAAATTAATACTAGCACCAAGATCACAAAGTGCCTTACCCACATATTTATCTCCGATTACACGAGGTATGATGAAGCTCCCTCGATCCTTCTTTTTCTGGAGTGCTTGCCTATGAAGAATACTCATGCATCCTTCTGTCATCTTTACCGTTTCAAATTCCACAAGTTTAGATTTCTTTGACATGACATCCTTGAGAAATTTGGCATAACCGGGCATCTCCCTAACGGCATCTAACAGTGGAATTTTAATATGAACCTGCTTAAAAATATCATAAATCTTTTTGAGCTGAGATTCTTGCTTTTCTTCCTGTAACCGTTGAGGAAAAGGATGTGGGGGACGATAGTCAGCAATATGTCCTTCCCACTACATACGAATATGAGGAGGTTTAGGTTCATCATTTTTCTCCTCTGTCGCTTCTACTGTCGTAACAGGTTTATCAACAGTAGTCTGTTTGTTACGTTTCGGGGTAGCTTCCTCGGCAGGTCTGTCCAAGGCTGGTTCCTTTACTATTTCAGCTTCGTTTTCCAGCCCTGGTAATTTCTTCCCACTCCTAGTAGTAATGGCCTTACACTGCTTATGTGTGGGCTGCCTAGCATTTTCAGTGTAACACCCCGGTTTTGGGCTTAGGAGTTTTGGGCGTTGACCGGTTTGGTCATAGTGCTGTTCGAATCTAAAGAGGTGAAATTAGGAAAGCCTAGTTCGGGTTGCATTAAAAATATGGAAAAATGTTCTAAAATCATCTTTTAATATAATTAAGTGAACTGTGAAATCAATTTTGGAAAATGAGTTTCGGAAGGGTGACATTTTGGCTAGTGACCAAAATGTAATTTTCGAAAGTTTGGTTACTGTTTTATAAAGGGTTGAAACTTTGAATCTTTAAGGAGCTATTATTCCAAAAGTAGTTTCTCCAGATTTTTCTAAGATATTTTAAGCTATATTCTGATTTTAAATGATATTAAAAGTGGAGGGAAAGCCATTTGGCTATTTTGGATAACTAACTTTTCTCAATTTTCTTTCTCTTATTTTTTCTCAACCCAAACACTTTCTCTCCAGAGAATTTGATCTGATTTTCTCACCTAAATCCCTCCTTTCAACTCTCTTTTGATTCCTAATCAACATATCTACAAAACCTCACCATTTGCTACTTGATTCAACAAGGTTTTTTATTCCAAAAAGAGGAGAAACTCAAGTTTGGAGGTAAGAACGTCCTTCTCCTCTAAACTATCAGTTCTTTACTGAAATTCCCAAGTTTTCAAACCTTAATTGAAGTTTTATTAAAGGTTTTTAAGTGGTGAAATGGATCTTGGCTTATAATGCAAGATTTGGTGATTTTTGATGATTTTCGTTAGATCTGATTAATCTGTGATTTGAGATGTGTTTTTGATGTTAAATGAACTCTAAATTGATAAGGAATTGAGTTTTGATTAATGCAATCCCGGATAGGTTGAGTTTCCTAAGTTTAGCTTGTGATTCAAGGTTGTTTTTGAGGTGATCTTGTGGATCTAATGTTGCTGGAGATATAAGGATGTTAATAGGTTGTTTTTAGATGTTATATGATGTTAAAGGATGTGTGGTTTTGCTGGTTTATGGCTGGGCTTTGTTTAGAAGTGGTTTGGATGCATTTTCGGTTGTGTTTGGTGGCCGAAAATGGAGGTTGGATCAGAGCAGCGAGTTTAGGTGCTTTCATTGAAGCAATTAATGCATGATGATGCATTAATCCTCTGCTTTGATGTTTTGAAACAGGGGAGGAATCTTTGGATCCAAGAGTTGTTGATCCGGAAGCTTGATTTTGTGCTTTGGCTTGATGCAAAGTGGAATCGGTGAGTGCGTGTGTGAAATTGGGTTTTCGGCTTTGAAACCAATGTCTTGGGAGCTTAGTTTAAGTCTAAACAACTTTGCTAAGCTCAAGTGTAAGTTTTCGGAATTTCTCTCTAGTGGTGGCCATGATTTTGTTGTGATGCAAAGTGGTTTATTGCATGTTTTAATTACTGTTTTGAAAGCATGATTTAGCATGGTATTTGCTGATGTTGTAAGCCATATGTTGAAAGAGTTCCTTGATTTTTTACATTGAATAAATGTGGTTTGATGCTTTTAAATGCATGATGAACATGGCTTGGTTTAATGCTTAAAAACAGTGGATTAAATGATGAAAATGATGTATATTGGCAAGTGATGTTTTAAAAAGGTTAAGGTCACTAAGGTGGTTAAAAGTCCTTGAGTGAGCCTTGTTACTTAAGAACATCAAGGTGGTTAAAAGTCCTTGGATGGTTCTTGTTGCGGACACTAAGGTGGTAAAAAGTCCTTAGGTGATCCTTTCCATGGTGTTTAAAAGTCCATGGGGCCATGGTGTTTAAAAGTCCATGGGGCCAAGGTGTTTAAAAGTCCTTGGGGACAAGGTGTTTAAAAGTCCTTGGGGTGATTCAAGCTTTGGACACAAAGGTGGTTAAAAGTCCTTGTGTGGTCCTCTTTCATGGTGTTTAAAAGTCCATGGCCAAGGTGTTTAAAAGTCCTTGGGGCCAAGGTGTTTAAAAGTCCTTGGGAAGTTGATGAACTTGTTTTAATGAAATGGAATCTATCACTTGAGCCAATATGACATGTTATGTTATGAAGCATGAGATGCTTGTTTTAAGTATGCTTTTGAGCATGTGCAAAGGTTGATTTAAAGCATGATTTGTAAATGTTTTTAAATGCATTATTGAATGGTTTTTAAGAGCATTCCTCACTAAGCTTATAGCTTAGGCTCTCTTGCGTTTTCTTAATTCAATAATGCAGAACTTTAGAGAACCTTGAGGGCAGCAAGGAGGGCAAGCATTCAAGTGAAAGTAAAGCTCAATGTATGGAAGGTTTTGTTAGTACATTTTAGCTTTTGGTAATTTGGCAATGGGGGACCAATGTGTATGTTTTGGGAGGTGTTTGGAACTCCCTAAGTATGTTGAATGATGATAAGAATGCTGGTCTTTGTATTGGATCATTACATGCTTGTTTTGGAAGTTTGTGCTTGAATAGCTAGCTTGTGTAGGAAGCATGCCTATAGATTTGGGGCTTTTTGCATATGATGTTGTTTTAATGAATTGATGATGCTAGTAAGTCTTATATATGCTGAATTGCATGCTGGTAAAGTTTGGTAGCATTTGGAGCATGTTCGAATGATCAATTGCATGTTTAAGTGTGCATTTTGCTGCAATCTGTGCAGGGCGTTTCGGAACAGTGTGCACCGTTTCGGAACGGGTGCCTTGAATGAACCCAAGCGTCCGAAACGGTAGGCACCGTTTCGAAACGGTTTGGCCACTGCCAGCCCGTGTTCCGGTACGCGTTGCGGAACGGCCCTTGTTCCGAAACGGGGTCTGCCTGTTCCGGAACGATCGACCGTTGGGGGCTGACATTGGTAGTTAAATGTTTTGAAATGTTTACGTTTTGGTCCTGAAACTTGTTTGTGCAATTGTATGAGTTCGGGAAGTCCTTTTGAGCTGAAATTTCACAGAGAAGCATGAAACCTGGCTAATTTCAAGTTGGTAAGATTAATTTGGGTTAAGTCCTTCTAATTATCAGAAATTACAATTTGGTCCCTAAAGTTGTAATTTGTTCAATTGGGTCCCTGTTTGATCTATGATGTTTGTGATCTTTATGTATGATGTTTGTGTGATCACAATTAGGACTAATGTGCATCTAGACAAGATTAAAAAGAAAAAAAAGGGTCGTTAATCAAGGTTGACTTTCGGGTTGACTTTGGTTTTCCCCGTGTGACTTTCTTAATTCGGGTCGACCGTCTAGGCCGGGTTAAGGGGGTTACATTCAGTATTACTAGGGAATCCTCCAGTCTGCCTTGGCTTGATATGCTGGGAAACCTGACCCATTTGTTTCTCCAAAGATTTCAGAGTAGCTTCATGATTCGTTATCTGCATCTCTGTTTTATCCATGAATGTCTCTGTTTTCTTGACGAACTAATTCATATTCTCAATATAAGTACCTGTCTGAGACAAAAAAGTAGCCAAAGTCTGTTCCAGTATACTGTTCGTGGCAGCTGGTGGCTGTTGTTGCTGCTGTGGCGGATGCAGTTGCTGTTGAGTCAGCAATCTAGGTCCTCACTGGTTCTGATTGTGTGCTTGAGGATTGAGGGAATTATTAGGATTACTCCAAGAAAACTTGGGATCCTTTCTCCAGTTGGGATTATAGTTGTTGGAGTTGTAATTCGGCTTGTAGTTTCCAACACACTTTCCCTCTTCTAAATGTATAGGACACTCATCCGAATTATGATTTCCATCACAGATTTCACATACCTCCTCAACAGCAAATCCATGTTGTGCATCATCATTCAAGAGCTTTTTCATTGCTTTAGTGAGGAATGCCACCTGTGATTTCATCGTGCTGTCGGCCTCATAATCCTTAACAGCTAGTACCCGTATACACCCTCTTCTTGCTGTCGGAAACTGCTCCTCATTCTTAGCCAAATTTTTCAATACTTGCATTGCCTCGTCCGGGTCTTTGTCCAATAATAATCCGTTTGCTGCTGAATCAATTCGAATACGAGTTTGTAAGTTGGCAGCATTATAAAACTTAGTTACCTGATTCCAGACAGGGAATCCATGCATTGGGCAGTTCCGTAGAAGAGTAGTAAATCTGTCCCAGGCCTCGTGCATCGGCTCGTCATCTTCCTGTTGAAAAGTAGCAATTTCATTACGTAATCGCTCAGATAAATGCGAAGGATTAAAACGAGATAAGAATTCACGAGATAAATCTGCCCAAGTTCTAATTGAACCCGGCGTAAGTTTATTCCACCAAGTCTTTGCTCTATCCCTCAACGAATGGGGAAATAACCGAAGCCTCAGTATCTCCGGATTAACTCCTGGTAGTCTAAACGAACCACAGATTTCCTGGAACGTTTTTAGATGCTCCCTATCATCCTCTGTAACAACACCGTTGAATTGACCGTCATTGTTGATCATGCTAAACATAAACAGGTTTCAGCTCGAAGTTGTCAACATCTATGTCCGGCAGCGTGGTTTCCAGTTCTACATGATCGTTCAACATGTAGTCACGACAGGACCGCCGTCTGGCAGCGGCAGCAGCATCGACGACAGGCTGTCTACCCTCTCCATCTCCAACAGGAGGGTCATCTCCTCGGCGTGCCATCGTCTCTAACTGTTCCTCAAGGTACTCGTTCCTGGCTAGTAAGTGATGAAGTTGTTTCTTGAGATTGAATGATCGTTCGATTTCTAGATCTAATGGATACTCAGGATCTTTACCTCGTTTCGATCTGCACATAAATAAGAAACCTTGTGAAAAGCAAGAGTTGAATGCACCAAAGAAAAACAGAAAAATAAAAATAAAAACAAAAACGAAAAGTGCAGTAAAAGAAAAGATAGAGTTATGTTGCCAATCCCCGGCAACGACGCCAAAAACTTGTTGCGTGTAAAATAGTCTATCGCAATGGTAGTGCAAGTATACATGACGCAAGTAGTAAAGTGATACGAAGTATCGGATATGGTCTCCACATGGATTGGGCTAATAGCTTCACCTTAATTAACTGCACGAATGTAAAGAAAATACTTGAGAAATTGTCAAGAAAATAATAAAGTAAACGTAAATAAAAGAGTAGAGATATCAAGATAGAGATAATGGGCTGGTATTGAATTGCTCAGAAGTGCAGGTATTGCAGAGTTTAGGAAATCCAGTTCTATCGTCTCTCCCATCGCGGCAGCACCTGTCGCGGGAGCAGTCCGTTGATTGTTGCGGCAGCAAACACTCAACTCAGTACTTCAAGTTTGGCAAGAATCTCAGATGTGCCTTGGCCTATCCCTAGGTCCAAGTCTGTCGATGATCACGTCTTTGATGATACCTCCCAGCGTGAATCGAAGGATGAACACCGATGTGTATGAATTCTTCTTTAGCCACTTAACCTCGTCCTATCCCTAGGTCCGAGATAGTTCAACTATAAACTAGAGAACTTGCTCTTATTTCATTCGTATAATTAACTCTCCCGATGCTCTTGCAAGATATTAATAACCAAAATAAGAGAACTTGAAGTTTATTTTATTGAACAGAAAATTCCTAAAACAAAACAACCCTTGCAACTACTTTACAAATCAACCTGTGGCCCTCGGAGGAATTTAGAACATGTTGTGGGAAGAAAAACAACTAGAGTTTTGGGAAGGAAGCTAGGGTAATCGGTTATGCCTCCCTAGGTCAAAATATATGCCCTTATATAAGCTTTGGGCTCAAGTTATCTAAAATAGCAAGAATACAACTTAAAATGAAAGTATGATTCTAATAAAGACTAAATCTTCAAGGAATCTACTTTCCAGCCGTCATCTTTCTTGCTTGAGATTTTCTCTCCTTGAACTTTTGGCTTGACATTCCTTTTGATCTGGGGCTTGGAAAAATATGAGGTTTTCACAGGACAGACGGGCTGAATTCTCACTATTTGTCGAGGTCCACTTTGCTTCTTCTCCTCAAAACTGTTGTCGTCCTCTGCTGTCACGGCGGCAACCATGGCAGCATTGTCCTCCTTGACTTCTTGTCCAGTTCCAGCTCTTCTGCTTCACTACCCAGCGCCTGCCCATTCCGTCTGCTACGGTAGCAACCTACAAAAACATCTATTTTTAGTAGAAACTGTGCCTTTTAATATATTTGTGATGTTTTGCTGTAAACTAACCTAAATGCAATGAATAATGCCTGAATGCAGTAGAAATATGTGTTAAATAGGGTGTAAATAATAGAACTTTTACACACTCAACAAATCTATCATGCATTTGATCAATAAAGGGTAAAGGAAAGTCGTCCTTTCGGGTTGCTTTTTTAAGCTTCCAGTAGTTCATACAAACCCTCCAACCGGTCATAGTCCTAGTTGGGATTAGCTCATTGTTTTCGTTGGTTACCATGGTCATTCCTCCTTTATTGGGAACGCATTGTACCGGGCTAACCCATTTGCTGTCCGAGATGGCGTAGATTATTCCATCATCTAGCCATTTGATTATCTCTTTTTGCACCACATCTTTCATAACATGGTTTAGACGCCTTTGTGCATCAATAGTCATCTATCGTCCATCCAATAGCCTTTTTATGCTGCTGCAACATCCCTATTAACTGATGTTCCTGTTCCTGCATCAACTTGGAAGAGATGATTACGGGCAACGTATCATTTAAACCAAAAAAGCATATTTTAGCTGTCGTGGCAGGGGCTTAAGATCTAGAACAGGGGGCTCAACAGTTGATGGCTTTTGAATTGCATGGTTATCCGAGGTATAATTTAAGGGCTCGAATAACTTACCTGGACATTTGCCTATCCAGTTTACCTCATTTGGATCTTCAGTATCGGATGTAACCGATTCTGAGGAGTTGCTGTCATGACAGTCTTCTAAGTGGCTGCCGAGGCAGTGACCAATTTTGATGTCGTGGCAGCCCGACCTGATGCAGGGTTGGTCAAGGGTAACTTCAGTGATAACCTTGCATTCTTCTTCTGCATCAGCATGCTTCATTGCTTGGAGAACATTCAACTTTATTTCTTGATTGTTCACTCTCATGGTGAGTTCTCCTTTTTCCACATCAATCAGTGATCTTCCCGTGGCTAAGAAGGGTTGCCCCAGGATGATTGGTGCGTTTTCATCTACTTCATAATCTAAGACAAGAAAATTAGTAAGAAAAATAAACTTATCCACCCTTACCAGAATATTTTCAATTTTCCCTTCTAGATGAACCTAAGAGCGGTCTGCCAGCTGCAGAATTATTGTTATGGGCCGAGCTTTTCCAATACCTAATTTCTGAAAAACAGACTTGGGCATTAAATATATACTAGCACCAAGATCACAAAGTGCCTTACCGGGCATCTCCCTAACGGCATTTAACAGCGGAATGTTTATGTGAACCTACTTAAAAATATCATAAATATTTTTATGCTGTGATTCTTGTTTTAATTTCTGTAACCGTTGGAGAAAAGGAGGTCGGGGACGATAATCAACAATACGTCCTTCCCACTGCATACGGATCTGAGGAGGTTTAGGTTCATCATCTTTCTCCTATGTCCCTTCTACTGTCGTGACAATCTCTTCGGCAGCAGACTGTTCATTACCTGTCGGGACATCTTCCTCGACAGGTGATTCCAAGGCTGGTTTCTTAACTGATTCAGTTCCTTTTCTTGCCCTGGTAGTTTCTTCCCACTCCTAGTAGTGATGGCTTTACACTGCTCATGTGTGGGTTGTCTAGCGTTTTCAGTATCGCTAGGAAATCTGCCATTCTGCCTTGGTTTGATATGCTGGGAAACCTGACCCATCTGTGTCTCCAACGATTTCAGAGTAGCTTCATGATTTGACATCTGCATCTATGTTATATCCATGAACGTCTCTGTCTTCTTGACAAAGTGATTCATCTTCTCAATGTAAGTTCATGTTTGAGACATAAACGTAGCCAGAGTCTGTTCCAGTATACTGTTTGTGGCAGCTGGTGGCTATTGCTGCTGCAGCTGCGGTTTCTGCCGAGTCAGCAATCTAGGTCCTCCTTGGTTCTGATTATTCTGTGCTTGAGGATTTAGAGCATTATTAGGATTACTCCAAGAGAACTTGAGATCCTTTCTCCAGCTGGGATTGTAGTTGTTGGAGTTATAATTTTGCTTATTGTAGTTTCCAACATACTTTCTCTCTTCTAACTGTATTGGACATTCCTCCGAACTGTGATTTCCTTCACAAATTTCACATACCTCTTCAGCAGTGTATACAGGCTGCGAATCATCGTTGAAGAGCTTTTTCATTGCTTTTATGAGATATGCCACATGTGATTTTTCAATATTGCGATTGCCTCATCTGGGTCTTTGTCCAACAGCAATCCGTTTGCTGCTGAATCAATTCTAATACGAGTTTGTAAATTGGCAGCATTATAAAATTTTGTTACCTGGTTCCAAACAGGGAATCCATGCATCGGGCAGTTCCTTAGAAGAGTGGTAAATCTGTCCCAGGCCTCGTGCATTGTCTCGTCATCTTCCTGTTGATAAGTAGCAATTTCGTTACGTAATCGCTCAGATAAGTGTGAAGGATTAAAATGAGATAAGAATTCACGAGTTAAATCTACCCAAGTTCTAATTGAACCCGACGTAAGTTTATTCCACCAAATCTTTGCCATGTCCCTCAATGAATGAGGAAATAACCGAAGCCTCAGTATCTCCAGATTAACTACTGGTAGTCTAAACGAACCACAGATTTCCTAGAACGTTTTCAGATGCTCCTTAGCATCCTCTGTAGCAGCACCACTAAATTGACCAGCATTGTTGATCGTGCTGAACATAACAGGTTTTAGCTCAAAGTTGTCAACATCTACACCCGGCAGGGTGGTTTCTAGTTGTACATTATCATTGAGCATGTAGTGTCGGCATGACCGACGTGCGGTAGAGACAGGAGGATCGGCGATAGGTGGATCGATCCCTCCATCTCCAATGGGATTGTTTTTATCCTGGAGATTCCCTGGGTTGTCTCTTCTTCCGTCGTGTCTTTCGTTTACCATTGCTTCAAGTTGTTCCTCTAGATATTTGTTCCTTTCAACGAGGTAACAAACTCTTTTCTTAAGATTGAACGTTCGTTCGGGTTCAGGATCTAACTGGTACTCAGGTTCATTCCTCCATTGAGACCTGCGCATACGCAAACGATAGACCTTGTGAAAGGTATAGGTTGGACAATCCAAGTAAAATAGAAAAATAAAACAAATGCAGTAAAAAGTAGGGTAAAGTTATGTTTCCAGTCCCCGACAGCGATGCCAAAAACTTTTGCGTGTAAAAGTGTCTATCGCAATGTAGTGCAAGTGTACACGACGCAAGTAGTAAAGTGATACTAAAGTATCGGATATCGTCTCCACAGGATCTCAGCCAATAGCTTCACCTTGAATTACTGCAAGAAAGTAAAAATAATAGTTTAAGATGTTGTCACGAAAATATAAAGAGTACTGGAAAATAAGATTAAAAGAATCAAGATAGAGAGAATGGGCTGGTATTGAATTGCTCAGTAGTGTAGGTATTGCTAAGTCTAGGAATATATGCTCTGTCATCGTCCCCGTCGCGGCAGCACCCGTCGCGGCGGCAGTCTGTTGTTTGTCGCGGCAGCAATCACACAACTCTGTACTTCAAGCTTGGCAAGAATCACTGTTGTGTCTTGGCCTATCCCTAGGTCCAATTCTGTCGATGAACACGTCTTTGATGATATCTCCCGACATGAATCGAAGGATAAACACCGATGTTGTTGAATTCTTCTTTAGCCACTTAACCTCATCCTATCCCTAGGTTCGAGATAGTTAAACTATAAACTAGAGAACTCGCACTTATTCCTTTCGTATACTTAACTCTCCCGATATTAAGTAAATAAATAACCTCACAATGCTTTCCCGATACTCTAGCAAGATGTTAATAACCATAATAAGAGAACTTGAAGTTTATTTTATTGAATAGAAAATTCCTAATACAAAAGCAACCCTTGCAACTACTTTACAAATCAACTCGTGGCCCTAAGAGGAAATTAGAACATGTTGAGAAGGGGGAAACGGCTAGGGTTTTCGGAAGAAGGCTAGAGATAGATGATGTCCTTTCCTAGGATGAATTACATGTCTTTATATAGGCTTTGGGTCCAAGTTTTCTAATATTGCAAGAATACAAGTTTAAATTAAAGTACAACTCTAATAAAGACTAAATCTTCAGAGAATATAGCTTTAACTCGTCCTTCCTTCTTGCTTGGAATTTCTCTCCTTGAACTTTGGGCTTGGCCTTCATTCTGATCTAGGGCTTGGAAAAATATAATGGTATTCCACGACAGACGGGCTTAAATTTCTCTTTCTGTCGAGGTCCACTTTTCTTCTTCTCCTTAAAACTACTGTCGTCCTTTGCTTCCACGGCGGCGACCATGGTAGCATCGTCCTCCTCGACTGCTCATCCAGTTCCAGCTCCGTTGTTTCACTGCCCAGCGCCTGCTTCTCCATCTGCTACAACAGCAACCTGCAAAAGCAACCAATTTTAGTAGAAACTGTGCGATTTAATATATTTGTGATGTCTAACTGTAATCTAGCCTAAATGTAATGAATTATGCTTGAATGCAGCAGAAATATGGGTTAAATAGGGGGTAAATAATAGAACTTTTACACACTCAACATCTACAACAATAACAACAAATAAAACAAAAAGAAAATGATTCAGGTCAGCAACGTTAAGGATCCAAGGTGCTCAAGTATCTTACAAAGATTTTCCAAATAATAGTTTGTGGCAATGGGTACCTTTCTAGTTGCACGACAACCAACACAAGCCTTTCCGAGAAACCTAGGCTTTGATGCCAATAGATGTAACGCCCTCGACCTGGCCTAGCCACCAGACTGTATCGAGCGAATTACACGGGACTAACCGAAGAAAGATCTGAAGATTTCTCTCCAGTTAGTAACCCTAAACGCGTTGATTATTATCTTTTCTAGATGCTCGAATTAAATCTTACATTAGAGAACACACAGCGAAACAAAACACGACAAAACAAGCACTGATCAATCAAATGAGCAGTCAAGGACCAAAAATGAAAAACTAGCATAATATAGGGACTTATGATGAAATTAAGGTGATCACTTTGAAATTAGTCTCATTTCATAGCGTTATGTTGAAATGCAACACAAAACAGACCCTCAATCGGCTATAATTGAGAACACAACAAACTAGGACAAAAAACGCAAGAAAAGATAACTTCAAAGATGCTCATAACTAACTTCCAACGTCCCCCGTTTCGGAACACTAATGATCGTATCGAAACAGGGCTGCACAGTGAGCTTTCGTTCCGAAACGGCTTCGACTCATTTCGGCCCTTCAAAGCCCGTTTCGATACTCATTTTGAAACGCCAAGACCAAAACAGGGGTTGTTCCGAAACCTTCGAGCCTATTTCGAGACGCCCTACTGCAGTAACAGAAATACTCCAGGCCAAGCATCTCCAAGGTTACTTTCCTTGGTTCCAAACATCACATCCAACAAGAAAGCAATAAGGGGATCATACAAAAATCAAGATCAAACAATCAAACATACATATGAGCAAGAGAACTAAAACATGATTAACATACGATTAAGGCAAGATGCTTCAAGAATCAAACATTAAGCAAAACAAAGTACTAAACCAATACCGTAAAGTTGAAAGAATAAAAAAGCCAACAAAGGCAAAACAAACATGCTCTCATCACAAGGAGTTCACAAAACACTCCTAAAACATAAACAAGGTTTAATCTCATTTCCACACACACTATTATCTAAGCAAGGCCATACTTGAACTTGAAGCGGACACTTGGTTCACTTCTCTTGCACGGTTGCCTTACAAAAGATCTACGGATCTTCATTGCTGGAAAAGAGAGCGTAAGCTATGAAGCTTAGTGAGCGGGGCTCAAAACCAAACTACAACAATTCAGTTTTGAAAACAATATTCATTTTGTGAATCAAACCATTTCTTAAAATCACTTTCGCAAATCATTTCCTTTCAACATACCACACTTAAATCAAGTATAAGCAATTGCAACAACACATGTCAAAGGCACAAAACATGCATCAACCATGCATAAACCATATGTAAATCAAATATGCAAACCAAGCCTCTCGGCTCTAAAACAACTCACATGCTTCAAGCACAAATAAATAACCATATGAGATTAAAACCATAAGCGAATGAGTATACTGGCATCATTGACACGTTGCTCGGATAAGCAGCTACCTTGATTGCACAACCCCAATCAAGTAGCATGGTGAAACAACTCTCACCACAATCTCACTTCGACCGAGATGCCACAACCCGTATTGCCCGTTGGTGATAGCACAACCCCTACCACTCGCATCAGAATAGCACAACCCCTGTTGTGAAACCAAAGAATTTACCTCACGTGCAAATTTTATAATTATAGTGCACTTCACATCCTATTGATAGATCAATCTATCCGATATCAAGATCCACATGTGTCAATATACTCATCGCAACATCAAATTCCATTGTTTTTGCACCAGGGATAAACATCTCCCCAAAACACATCCCAAATTCCATAACCACAAGCCCATGCATAGCATGAACACAAGCAACATTTTCGTAAATCTCATGGTATTCTCATGGGACAAAAACAACATGCATTTAATGCACAACAACTGTGGAAAAACATCAACAAAAAGATATGCTCATGATCATAATATGATCAAAATGTAAAACTGCAAAAAAAGCCAAAACAACACGAAACTTACTCTTGGGCTTGGATTGGCCTATCGGCACAACCCAAACTCCCAAAATACTTCTTCAGCCTTGTTAAGCATTAAAATAATTTCCACTCACCAGCGATTACCAAAATCAAGCCGAAACTCTTTTCTAGCTTTCTGGTTTGCCCACATTTGAATTTAACAATTCCGGATCTTCAACCCATGCTTCTAACCAACCCAAAACAAACGATTAGAGATATTTGCAATGCTCTAACTTGCTGGAAAATAGAGATTCAACAACCCATTCAAAACACTTATCGAAACATTTCTGAAACAAGCCGAAAACATCAGAAAACACAATTCGGACAACCTCCAACAAAATCCAGCATTAGATATCATCAAAACACATGAATAAACATCTAAAAACATCAACCCATCATCAAAATATCATAAGCTATCGATTTATCACAAAACTCACCCAAAAACTCACTTTTCACACTTCAAACTTCAACACCAAACCCAATTTTGAGATTCCTATCATTCACCCATCATCTTTACACAATAGCAACACCAAAATAAAGGCAAAACCATCACCAAACCCAGCAACAACAGAATCAAAGTTACTTTAAGGAAATATAATCTTAGTAATTAAAAGAATCAAAGCATGGGAATATCAATAAGTAACCTTACATTAGAGGAGAATTTCGTTGCTCACCTCCATTGAAAGCTATTTCCCCTTGTTAAGCAAAAATCCCTTGAGAAAACAATGAATCGATCTTGAGTTTTAGAAAACTAAAGTAAGAGAATCATCTAGTAACATTAGATTGATAAGAAATCACTTTTACCATGAGAAAATCAAGCTCAAAAGATGTTTGGCTGAAGAGAGTAGATGAGAAAACTGAAAATGAAGTTTTAACGTGAAATGAGGAATTAAGAGAAAACCTTTTTAATTTTAATTATAAAACCTTTTTAAAATATTTGAATAGTCAAAAATAAAAGGGAAAATAACTATATTGGTACAGCCAATTTCGCTCCTTAGAGATTCTATATTTTGACTATTTTACAAAATGGTCACTAAAAATAGATTTTGCAATCATTACATTTTTCTCACCAAACCAAAATGTCATGGTTCGGAAAACGTTTTTCCAAAATTGTTTTTACCAAAGCCTTAAGCATATTTATTAAGGATTTTAGAAATTTATTTCATATTTTCCAATCATCCGAAGACCATTTTCCCTGAACTCACCGATTACTCCCAACACCGACCTTCCGGTCTCGAAACTTTACCGGGTCTTCTAGACCGTAAACTGGGATGTTACATTTTGGGCAGTGACAAAAATGTAAAGATTTTAAAGTTGGGAAAATGTATTTTTTAAGAAGAGTCAAAATCTTAGAACCTTTAGGGAGCTACTTGGCAATTATGCATTTTCCCTAATTTAGCATGTGTTTTAAATGTTCATAAAATAATTAGAAAGATTTTAATTATTTAAAGGAAAGTTAGTTAATAGGTTAACCAAATTTTTGACGAGCTTTTCATTTCTCCCTTTCACTTCATCCAAACACTCTCCATTTCCTCTCAATTTTCCAGAAATTCTTTTCTCTCAAATCCTCTTTTGATTTCTATCTTTTCCTTATTGATTTCTTCAATTTTCCATCAAGTTTCCTAAAGTAAATCTTGCCAAATTAGAGGAGAAGCAAGGATTGGAGGTAATTTTCGTGCTAACCCTCTAATCTACGTTCTTTAATGAAATTCCAGAGATATTTGACTCTTTAATACTGATTTTGATTGATGTCTTGTTGTTGGATTGATAAACTCTTGAAAACTTGATTGAAAAATGGATTGTAATGTGATTTTCAGATATTGATTTAAATGGCTGGTTTGAGATTGTTTCTAAATTAGTTTTTAATGGTTTTTGGTGTTGAAGTGGAATCTTAATCATATAGATCTTGAAATCCTTGAGATCCTTAGTTTTTGAAGTGCTTTTGGGTGAGTTTTTGAGGTATTCTTAAGGAATCCGAATAGCTGAGATATAAGGATGGTTTCAGGTTGTTTTTGGATGTTGATTAATACCTAAAATGTGTTGGAGCTGTTGGCTAATGGCTGGGCTGAGGTTAGAGGTCAATCAATTGAGTTTTCGGTTGTTTCAAATGGGTGTTTTGATGGTTTAGAGCAGCGCTGCGGGATTTCTTTTGAGTTCTGGAGTTTTGGATGCATTTTAATGCATTGAACCTCTGTTTGAATGTGTTGAAAACAGTAGATAATATTCTGAAATCAAACGAAGTGATTTTGGAGGCTCAGACGATCGATAGTTGTGTCGGCAAGCGTGGTTTTGAAAGTTTGTGAGTGGAACTTGGTTTTCCAGCGTGGAAACGTTTTAGAAAAGGTTTTGTGTAACTTAGTAAGAGCTTGAAACGCTTTAGTAAGGTCAGAAGTAAGTAAAGTGAATTTCTCTCTCGGATTGTGCTAGTTTTGAACCTTTGATTGCACTTGGTTTTAATTGCATTTACCTACTATTTTAAAGCATGTTTTGAATGTGTGAAATGAGGTTTATGATGCCATGTGGTTTAAGGATGCACTAGGAAAGTGATCCTTGTATGCATGTGTTGATGGCTGAGGTTTGAAGCATGGTTTAATGCTTGATTTACGGCTTATCACGAATGCTTTGTAAAAACAGCGAGGTATGCATGTGATATGGATTATATTGGCAAGTGATGTTGTATAAAATGTTTTATAAATGAAATTCGATATAGTTTGTAACACCCCTACCCGCCATGGTCAAGAACCGAATCGGAGAGTGTTACCAACGAACGATACAAAGAAACAAAGAACAAAAATTTCATCTTAAACATTGATGATCATCGGTAATCAAGAATTAATACCATATATGTTATTTTGTCCAATTTACCCTACGAGCAATTAATTGTCCGAAGGGGCCTAAGCAATATATTAACAGAAAACATAAAGGTCCGAAGTGTAATTCCTTTTAAACAAATAAACATGTCTCAACAGAATGCAATATCTCATAAGCTCACATTCATTTGGTGTTTCATGTAGTTCATTAAAAGTTGATTTAATCAATTAAAGGATAAAGATCAATCATAATACAAGCCAATTTCGTCTCATTACAAGTACTTAACTAAGCAGCCTACCTGTATCGATACAGCCTTGGGTTGTATTGATACATGTGGTCAATGGTCAACACATGTTATTATGGCTTAAGGTCCGTATCGATACATGTAAGACCTGTATCGGCATAGGATGGCTAAACACAAACATTGACTTGACTTGGGTTGACCCGTATCGATACGGGCTAGGTCTGAATCGGTACAAGTGTTCACAGTAGCACAGGGTAGGAAAATTGCATCGATATGGCATCGACCGTAGCGATACGATGGTTGACAATGGTAAAAATGGTATCGGTACGGCTCAAACCGTATCGATACCCCCTTTGATTTCCTTAATTCCTAGAACAAGGGCGTCTCGATACACCACCACCCGTATCGATACCCCCTTTCATCGATACCCCGTCTTGAATGCAATGGAATTTTACCAGCAATCCATAAAATATGTAATCTAACTGCATGCAGAATTTCATGATCATATGATTACGTTTGCTATGTTTTGACCCTTAGGCACCATGTATGATAACTGTGGCAACTTATACAACACAAAAAGTAACATTTAGGACTATAGAGCAAAACACACTACAAGAACTTTATATACACAACAAAATGGGTATAAAGGACTAGTTCAACTACTCAGCCACCTTTCAAGGAGTTCAAAAGATCAAAACACATTACTTGTAGCTCAGAGGTGACTTGCTTGCTCGACTAGTCCCCGATGTTGGTACGAACAACTTCTTAACCTGAAATGCATAAGGTGAATGCATTATACATATTTTGCCTACGTGAGGTAGTCTTTACCATGCAAATAAACAAGAGAAGCAAAATAAATCATTCTTAACAATGATGTAATAAAGATAACAATAACAATAGGCATGATATAACGAAAATCATGATTCCTTATCAATTATCATAATCTCATATCAATACTCCTTGGATCGATTCAGGACTATGGATACACGAATTCCTACGCCTCACCAAACAATTATTGGTCTGTACCATTCGCCTCGCCTGTATGACCAAAATCAAACACAACTCTCCGCCTCGACAATCAGTATAGGTCGTAGCCCTAGGACTGTAGCCCTAGGACCGTAGTCCACCCATACATTCTGTTCATGAATTCTATGGCATGTCAATTGTATCTCTAATTCATCGAATCCAAGGTCCATAACAATGACAATGATTGGTAATTAAAAATCAATATTTCAATGGCAATATATACACAACTTGTCTGATGATCATATCAATATGAAAATCAATAATTCCTTAACATAAACAAGGTCTATAGCAATATTCTATGACAATGATATTAACATAATCAATGTTCGATACTTACCATGTCTTACCTACATGATCAACGTGAATTTCAATGCAATAAAACCTTACCATATAAGGTTAGCAACAAGAAAATCATGATCAATGGATTCAGGCTAGGTACCTCGCCTAGACCTGAGACTCTAGCTACACTTACCTTAAAATCCGATGCTTTAACTGCTCTCGGATAACAACGCCCTAATTTCTAGCTTTGGTGGATGATGATGGATTGTCACAATCCTCTTCTTGAGCTAGAATTCCAAAAAGAAAATATTAGAATCGATACTACGACATCATATTCAATAAAGAAACATAAAAAACAATATTTAAGCTGAATAATATTATCATCTCAAGTTTTCCATGGATGGCAAAACCCTAGGTCAAGACTACACACAAATTAACCGTAGGTTCACTTGATCATTTAGAGGATAAAACTCACCCAACCGATAGGAACGATTTGCGAACCAAGAACCAAAGAAATCGAAGCTTACTATCAAGATCCTATGGAGGTGCTTGCTTGTTATCTAAAGAAAGAAGATGAATGGAGGTGTAAGCTTGTTTTCTTCCATCAGGTAAGGGTAATAAAAGATGACATTTATTTACCCCTTTTGTTTTATTTTTAACAATTATGGTTTCCTTCAATTGAAGGAACCTCTTCAGATACCCCACGTAAGAATTTATTTAATTTTGAAGAGGGGCTAATTACTTAATTAGTCCCTCAACCTTTTGGAGCTCATGCTTTATCTCCCAACTATAAATTTTTATAAATCAACCGCTAAGGTTTCCAAAACTATTCAATAGAGTTCTAGTCCGTTAAATTTATTCACTTAAAGTCCAATAACACTTATCTAACCTTAAAACGAAGGCTAAAACCATACTTTAGTTTATACGGAAAATAGATTCCGAACGCCGGAATCTAATTCTGACTAGACCAGATTTCAGGGTGTTACAAAGCTCCGACCAACACAATGGAGTTCTACATCGTCTACCATACAATGCCTCATACGGGGCCATTTGGATGGATGCTTGGTAATTGTTATTATAGGCAAATTCTACAAGGGGTAGAGATTTCTCCCAAGTCCCACCAAAGTCAATAATACATGCCCGAAGCATGTCTTCAAAAATCTGTACAAAGAGGTTCAACGATAATGCAAGTTTTATAGGATTTGCAATAGACAATTTGTTCAATGATTTACCTGAATTACCCTTTATGACTGACCGTAAGTTCAAGGGTGAAAGGTTGTGCTAAGATTAACTCTGGTGCCAAGAACTGCTTGTAAGGTCCTTCAAAACCGAGATGCAAATCGAGGATCCCGATCGAAGATGATAGACTTAGGTACTATGTGGAGTCGGATTACTTCTTTGATATACAAGTCAGCTAGCTTAAGAAGACCGTAGTCCATTCTAACTAGTATAAAATGAGCTGTCATCGTGAAATGGTCTACAATGACCCATATAGCATCATGCTTCGCAGGGGTTAACGGTAGACCGCTAACAAAGTCCATGGTTATCTTTTCTCATTTCCATTTCGGTGGATCGATAGGCTGTAATAGTCCAGTAGGAGCACAACGTTCTGCCTTAACACGTTGGATGTGAGGCATTTGGAAATGTAATCAACAATGGCTTCTTTCATGCCTGGCCACTAATAGAGTTCACGTAGGTCTTTATACATTTTCAAAGACCTAGGGTGAACAACAAAAGAGTTCGAATGAGCTTCAGAAAGAATTTCGGTGCGAAGTGTTTCATCATTAGGTACACATACTCAATAATGGAAGCATAAAAGTCCTTTAGAATTAATTATGAATTCAAGGTTATCTGATAGCTTAGAGAGAATGGACTGAAGCTCGGGATCCTCCTCTTGCAAATCCTTGATTCGTGAAACGATGGTAGACTCAACTTGGAGTTTAGTTAGAAGACAACGATGCTTCTAAAGCTGAAAGTGGGTGTTAATTGCTCGAGGGATTACAATATAGCAATATTACAATGATTTAATGTACTTCACAATACCTATAACTTCTAGTCTATTATCAATGCTGACCAGGTGAAGGTTTTCAGCTAAGCACATAAGCTACAAGATTGGCCTTGCCCGAATGGTAATCAATGACCAAGTCGTAATCCTTAAGGAGTTCCATCCATCTCTGTTGTCGAAGATTCAATTCCTTTTGTGTCATGAGGTATTTAAGGCTCTTATAATCAGTGAATACAAAAACATTTTTCTTCGTAGAGATAATGTCTCCAAATTTTTAATGTAAAGACAACAGTGGCCAATTCCATATCGTGGGTAGGATGGTTCAACTCATGCTGTTTGAGTTGTCGCGAAGCATAAGCAACAACCTTCCCTTCTTGCATCAGAACACACCCTAACCCAGATATGAAGCATCACTATAGATAGTGTCGTCCTTTCTAGACTCATGCTGGGTCAGGATCGGTGCATGAGTTAGAACTAGCTTTAATTGATAAAAACTTTTCTATTGATCTTCGGTCCACACAAATGGGGTGTCTTTCCACAATAGCTTAGTTAATGGTGTGGCTATCAAAGGAAATCCTTTGACGAATCTTCTTTAATATCTTGCATGGTAAGGGAATTTCTGACTTCACCGATATTCTTTGGTGGATGCCAATTTAAGATAGCTTGAATTTTCTTTGGGTAAACTTAAACTACCGAAGCTAATAAAATATGCCGTAAGAAGGACACCTTGGTGAGCCAAAACTCACACTTAGAGAACTTAGCATATAACTGCTTCTCACGAAAAGTTTCAAGAACAATTTGGAGATGGTTACGATGTTCTTCCGCAGACTTGGAATAAATCAAAATATCATCAATGAAAACCACTACAAATTTGTCAAGGTAGGGTCGGAAGACTCGATTCCTCAAGTCCATAAAAGCTACCGGAGCATTGGTTAACCCGAAAGGCATCACCAAAAACTCGTAATGATTGTACCTTGTATGAAAAGCAGTGTTGGGCACGTCACAATCTTTTACTCTCATCTGATAGTACCCAAACCTTCAATCAATCTTGGAAAACACAATGGCATCCATGAGCTGATCAAATAGATCATCAATTCTTGGTAAAGAGTATATATTCTTGATGGCCACCTTTTTTAATTAGAGATAATCAATACATAATCTCATGGAACCATCTTTCTTCTTCACGAAGAGGACCGAAGCTCCCAAAGGTGCCTTTGTCAAGCAATTCTTGTATCTGGACTTTCAACTCCTTTTAGCTCGACTGCAACCATCCAATAAGGTGCAAAAGAAACAGAGGTGGTCCCCGGTTGCACTTTAATGCCAAATTCCACTTCTCAAATCGGAGGTAGACCTGAAAGCTCGTCAGGAAAGACATCTTGAAACTCACTTACTGTGTCAATATCATGGATTTGAGGTTCATTCCTGGTTTCTATAGACAATGCACACAACATGGAGTTTTGAGATTCCATTAGCATTATACTTTCATTGCCAAGGCCTCAGAGATACAATTTTCGCTTGTTGCAGTCTACCCACGCTTTATGTTTACTAAGCCAATCAAGGACTAGTATCGCATCAAACTCGTGGATTGGTAAAACTAGGAGATCCGCGGGGAACATGATTTCTTGAATCAAGATCGGACAATTCCTGCATACAAGGCTTATTGTAACACAATCACCTAACAGATTGTCACGAAGATTTCTGTTGCCATTGGATCGCTAGACATCCTATGTCTTTTAACCAATTCCATGCTTATAAAAGAACGTGTAGATCAAGGATCAATCAATACATATAATGAGTGTGCATATAACAAAGCGGTACCTTCTATGACATCACGCTTGTAATCCTCCTCGCGACCTCTCACATGATACATCTAGATAGAGGCCTTCGATTCCTGCTTGTTACCTTGCTTCCCGGATCCGCCTGGTCTGCCTGAAGTTCTCGATGGTGCTTGTCTTGGACCTTTTCCTTGGAAGTATTGGGCGGGTGAAGTGGTATCTCCGTGCATACCACTGACTTAGAGGGATTCTGACGACAGTCCCTGATAAAACTTCCTTGCTCCCTACAAAAGAAACATGCTCCCGTCTGCTTACGACACTCACCTGCTAGGTGTGGTTTCTGACAAAAATTACAAACTAGATGCTCAACACTCCGATTCGAACCTCCAGTACTCTCAACTAAAGGCGCCTTAGACCAGGACTGGGTGACAGTCTGTGGTCCCTCAATTTTCCCGGTATGGGAAGGCTGTTAATATGAATCTTGCCTCGAGCCTTGATACTTGCCCTTCTTATTCCATTCGGGAGGTCGAGAATCATCCAAAGTGTAAAATCTTTTAAACAAATAAACATGTCTCAACATAATGCAATATCTCATAAGCTCATATTCATTTGGTGTTTCATGCAGTTCATTAATAGTTGAATTCATCAATTAAAGGGTAAGGATCAATCATAATCCAAGCCAATTTCGTCTCATTTCAAGTAACTCACTAAGCAGCCTACCCGTATCAATACATCCTTGGGATGTATCGATATAAGTGGTCAATGGTCAACACATGTAATTATGGCTTAAGCTCTGTATCGGTACAGGTAAGAGCCGTATCGATACATGTTGACTCAACAAAAATATTGACTTGACTTGGGTTGACTCGTATCAATATGGGCTAGGTCCGTATCGGTACGAGTGTTCACATTAGCACAGGGTAGGAAAATTGCATCGATACGACAGCGATCGTAGCGATGTGATGGTTAATAGAGGCAAAAATGGTATTTGTACGACTCAAACCGTATCGATACCCCCTTTGATTTCCTTAATTCCCAGAACAAGGGCGTATCAATATGCCATCGCCCGTAGCGATACCTTGTCCTGTAATGTCAAAAATTTTTATGGTTTTTCATCGATTTACCCTATCAAACATTGTCTGAAAGCCATCAGCTTTTACCAGCAATCCATAAAACATGTAATCTAACGACATGCAAAATTTCTTGATCATATGATTATGTTTGCTCTGTTTTCACCCTTAAGCACCATGTATGACAACTTTTGCAACTTAAACAACACCAAAAGTACCATTTAGGACTATAAAGCAAACCACACTACAAGAACTCTTTATATACACAACAAAATGGGTATAAAGGACTAGTTCCACTACTCCGCCACCTTTTTAGGAGTTCAAAAGATCAAAACACACTACTTGTAGCTCAGAAGCGACTTGCTTGCTTCACTAATCCCCGATCTTGCTTCGAACAACTTCTTAACCTGAAATGCATAAGATGAATGCATTATGCATATTTTGCCTAAGTGAGGTAGTCTTTACCAAGCAAAAAATGGTAACAATAACAATAGGCATGGTATAACGATAATCATGATTACTTATCAATTATCATAATCTCATATCAATACTCCTTGGATCAATTATGGACTATGGGTACGCGATTTCCTATGCCACACTAAACAATGATTGGTATGTACCCTCCGCCTCGCCTGTATGACCAAAATCAAACACATCCCTCCGCCTCGCCAATCAGTATAGGTCGTAGCCCTAGGACCGTAGTACACCCATATACTGAGCTCATAAATTCTATGGCATGCCAATTGTAACCCTAATCCATCGAATCCAAGGTCCATAACAATGACAATAATTGGTAATTAAAAATCAATATTTCAATGACAATATTTACACAACTTGTCCGATGATCATATCAATATCAAAATCAATAATTCCATCACATAAACAGGGTCGATAGCAATATTCGATGATAATGATAATAACAAAATCAATGTCTGATGCTTACCATGTGTTACCTACATGATCAACATGAATTTTGATGCAATAAAACTTTACCATATAAGGTTAGTAACAAGAAAATCATGAACATTGGATTTGTGCTCTGTACCTTGCCTAGACCCGAGACTCTGACTACACTCACCATAAAATCCGATGATTTTACTTCTCTCGGATAACAACGCCCTTATTTCTAGCTTTGGTGGATGATGATGGATTGTCACAATCCTATTCTTGAGCTATAAATCCAATAAGAAATTATTAGAATTTATACTATGAAATCGTATTCAATAAAACAACATAAAAACAATATATAAGCTTAATAATATTATCATCTCATGTTTTCCAAGGATGACCAAACCTAGGTCAAGATTACACACAAATTAACCATGGTTTCACTTGATCATTTAGAGGTTTAAACTCACCCAACCAATAGGAACTATTTGCCAACGAAGTACTGAAGAAATCGAAGCTTACTATCAAGCTCCCACTGAGGTGCTTGCTTACTATTTACCCATTTTGTTTTATTTTTAACACTTAAGGTTTCCTTCAATTGAAGGAATCTCTTCAGATACCCCACATAAGAATTTCGTTAATTTTGAAGAGGGGTTAATTTCTTAATTAGTCCCTCAACCTTTTGGAACTCATGCTTTATCTCCCAACTAACAATTTTTACAAATCAACCACTAAGGTTTCTAATACTATTCAATAGAGTTCTAGTCCGTTACATTTTATTTACCTAAAGTCCTTTAACACTTATCTAGACTTAAGACAAAGGCTAAAACCATACTTTAGTTTATACGGAAAACATATTCCGATCACCGGAATCTAATTCCGACTAGACCGAATTTCAATGTGTTACATAGTTAGCCCGCTATAGGATTGTGTGCACTATAAAAAAGTCGCCTTGGATGTTGAGGGGCTGTGTTTATACCGAATACATCATCCAAGTACCCTAACAACTGAGGATTGTTTAAGGTTGCAACGGTTGAGGGTATCTCCTGGGTGCGAACCTTGTGCGTGTCCCGTCTCTTGTTAGTGTGTTATACATATACCGATGAGTGGTGTTGAGGGGTTGTAATTGTACCGAATACTCCACTACAGATGTCACAATGATGGAGGGTTGCTCTCGTTTGTGAACCTTGAGATGCCGGTAGAGTGTATGAAGGGTGTGGGACAACCCTTGGTAATCCATGTATCTGATATATGATTTTGAGATTGTTGTTTATCACTTGTGAGCAAATATAATAAAATGAAACATTGTGGAAAATGTTGTTAATACATGATTTTCAAAGATGCTTGGAAGGCTTGTGTTATGAGTAGCAATGGTTTAATTGCTGGATTTATATGTATCATGCTACATGATTTCTATTACAATGGTTTTGTGGATAAAGTGCATGTTTTGTCAATGGAAGCTTGATGGTTTTGAAAAGAGTGAAAACGGTTTTGTGCATTGATGATGTTTTTGGTTTGAGAAATCCTCACTAAGCTTGTATGCTTATGCTCTCTTTGTTCATCAATGCAGTTAATTTAAGCTTTGGAGGCAGCACTTGCAAGGGGATCGGTGGATGACTTTGATTGAAGGTAAGCTTTTGTTTGGACTAGTGTAATAAAGGTAATGGGGGTGTCCAATGTTATGCATGTGGTTTGTTTGGTATTATCTGGTTTTGTACAAGTTTGAGATGCATATTTGGACATGTAAATGGCCTCTAAGTTTTGGTTTATTTTAAAGTGTCCACAAGTCCTATATTTACTGCATATTCCAGCTCTTATTATTAATGTTTTCAAGCTCATTTTAGGCATATGTAGATTCATGCAATGCATTTTATAGTACTTCTTTGTTTTACCTTGCTTTTATAGATTATCGTTTATTTGGTAAACAAGAGATACTATTTTACTGTATTTTTGTTTTTAGGTAATAAAGGCTGAAAAGGGAAAGAGGAGCTGCGGATGCAACACTGAGGCAGCAGATCCAGGGGCTGTACTGATGCAACTCCAGCTAAAGACAATTGCTGCCAAGTAGCTGCCGAGCTTGTTGCCCACAACAACTAACTATGGAGTGGGAGAACCGGAGTGCGATTTGTAGAGCTTAAAATCCTAAGTCTATCGCCACTGTCCACTTGATTTTCTGATGTCTGTAGCAACAACCAAAGTCAGCGGAGTGAAATCTCAAGGTCACTTGCGGGCTAAGGCAAAAGAAATAAAGTCCATATTCAACACAAAGAAGTCAGAGTTTAAAGTCATATTAAAGATGGAAAGCTACTTTCGAGGACTTCTACTTTATGGAGGACTTAACCTAGTCATTTGTCTATAAATACCCATTGTACTTTGAGTTCAAATCATCTAAGGTTTTATATAGACTTAGCTAGTGTTCTTTTCTGCCGCCATGTTCTAAACTCCATTTGGGTTAGGGTTATGTTGTAGTTGTGAAATGTTGAGTGTGTAAAAGTTCTATTATTTACATCCTTTTTAACCCATATTTCTGCTGCATTCAGGCATCATGGCATTGCATTTAGGTTAGTTTACAGCAAAACATCACAAATGGATTAAAGGCACGGGTTCTACTAAAAGATGGCTTATTTTGCAGGTAGCTGCCAAAGTTGACGAAGAAGGCAGGCGCAGGGCAGAGAAGCAGAAGAGCTGAACTGGACGAGCAGACGATGAGGACGAAGCTGCCATGGAGCTGTCGTGACAGCAAGGTGACAGCAGCCTTATGAAGAGGAAAAGTAAAGTGGACCTCGATGGATAGAGAAAAATCTGCTCGTCTGTCGTGTGAAAGCCAGATATTTTTCCAACCCCCGGATCAAAAGATATGTCAAGCCAAAGCTCAAGGAGAGGAATTCCCATGAAACAAGGAGGCGGCTGAAAAGTAGGAATCCTTAGAGATTAAGTCTTTATTAGAATCTTACTTTTAATTAAAGTTGTAATCCTTGTTAACTTAGAATACTTGAGCCCAAAGCTTATATAAGGGCATAGATTTTAACCTAGGGGATATGATAGATCTCACCCATAACCGATAACCAAAAACCATCTGTCGTTTACCCGTCACCGACATGTTCTAAATTCCCCCTAGGGCCACGGGTTGTTTTGTAAAGTAGTTGCAAGGGTTGTCTTGTTTTAGGATTTTCCAAGTTCAATAAAATAAACTTCAAGTTCTCTTATTTTGGTTATTAACATCTTGCAAGAGCATCGGGAGAGCATTGTGAGGTTATCTATTTACTTAGCATCGGGAGTGTTAAGTATACGAAAGAAATAAGAGCGAGTTCTCTAGTTTATAGTTGAACTATCTTGTACCTAGGGATAGGGCAAGGTTAAGTGGCTAAGGAAGAATTCATACACATCGGTGTTCATCCTTCGATTCACGCCGGGAGGTATCATCAAAGACGTGATCATCGACAGACTTGGACCTAGGGATAGGCCAAGGCAGATCTGGGATTCTTGCCAAACTTGAAGTATGGAGTTGGTGTGTCTGCTGCCGGGACAGCCAACGGACAGCCGCCGCGACAGGTGCTGCCGCGACGGGCACTACGACAGAACTGGAGTTCCTAAGCATTACAATACCTGCACTACCGAGCAATTCAATACCAGCCCATTCTCTCTATCTTCATATCTCAACTCTTTTATTTACGTTTTCTTCAATATTTTCGTGACAACTTTCTAAACTATTTTCTTTACTTCGTGCAGTGAAAATAGGTGAAGCTATTAGCCCAATCCCTGTGTAGACGATATCCGATACTTCGTATCACTTTACTACTTGCGTCGTGTACACTTGCACTACAATTGCGATAGACTCTTTTACACGCAACAAGTTTTTTGCGCCGTTGCCGGGGATTGGCAACATAACTATATCTTTCTTTTATTGCACTTTTCGTTTTTATTTTTATTTTTCATTAATTTTTCTTTTGTGCTTTCAACTCTTGCTTTTCACGAGGTTTTCTTGTTTATGCGCAGATCTAAAAGAGGTGAAAACCCTGAGTATAAATTAGATCCGGAAATTGAACGTTCCTTCAATCTCAAGAAACAACTTCGCCGACTTTTAGACAGAAACAAATACCTCGAGGAACAGCTAGAGAAGATGGGCCATAACCAACCTGCCGGCGGTCGCATACCACCCCTTGGCGATAATAACCCGCCTGTCGGTGATCCGCCCGCACCAGCTGGACGACGGTCATGTCGTGACTACATGCTGAACGATCATGTAGAGCTGGAGACCACGCTGCCGGATATTGATGTTGATAACTTCGAGCTTAAACCTGTCATGTTTAGTATGATCAACAATGTCGGGCAGTTTAGTGGTGCTGTGACAGACGATGCTAGGGAGCATCTCAAAACGTTCCAGGAGATCTGTGGTTCGTTTAGACAGCCATGAGTTAGTCCGGAGATATTGAGGCTTCGGTTATTTCCCCATTTATTGAGGGACAGAGCTAAAACTTGGTGGAATAAACTTACACCGGGTTCAATCGTAACTTGGGCAGATTTATCTCGTGAATTCTTATCTCGTTTTAATCCTTCGCATTTATCTGAGCGATTACGTAACGAAATTGCTACTTTTCAACAGGAAGATGACGAGCCAATGCACGAGGCCTGGGACAAATTTACTACTCTTCTTCGGAACTGCCCAATGCATGGATTCCCCGTCTGGAATCAGGTTACTAAGTTTTATAATGCTGCCAACCTACAAACTCGCATTCGAATTGATTCGGCAGCAAATGGACTATTATTGGATAAAGATCTAGACGAGGCGTTACAAGTTTTGAAAAATCTTGCTAAGAATGAGGAGCAGTTTCCGACTGCAAGAAGAGGGGGTAAACGGGTACTTGCTGTCAAGGACTATGAGGCCGACAGCACTATGAAATCACAGGTAGCATTCCTTACTAAAGCAATGAAAAGGTTATTGAATGAAGATGAATTACAAGGATTTGCTGTCGAGGAAGTTTGTACCATCTGTGAGGGAAATCATAGTCGGGATGAGTGCCCAATACAAATAGAAGAGGGAAAATATGTTGGAAATTACAAGCCGAATTACAATTCCAACAATTATAATCCTAATTGGAGGAAGGATCCCAAATTTTCCTAGAGTAATCCTAACAATGCCCTGAATCCGCAAGCACATAATCAGAATCAGGGAGGACATAGATTGCTGACGCGACATCAACTGCCGCCGCACCTGCCGTCGCAGCAGCAACAGCAGCCACCACCTGCCACGAGCAGTATATTGGAACAGACTCTGGCCACTTTTATGTCTCAGACCGGTACGTATATGGAGAATATGAATCAGTTTGTCAAGAAGACGGAAACCTTTATGGATAAAACCGAGATGAGAATGACAAACCATGAAGCTACGTTGAAATCTCTAGAGACAAAAACGGGTCAGGTTTCTCAACACATTAAGCCGAGGCAGAATGGAGGATTCCATAACAATACTGAAAATGCTAGACCGCCCACACATGAGCAATGTAAGGCAATTACTACTAGGAGTGGGAAGAAACTACCAGGGCCGGAAAAAGAAGCTGAAACAGTAAAGGAACCTGCCTTGGATAAACTTGCCGAGGAAGCTGGCCCGACAGGTGATAAACAGACTACTGCCGATGAGCTTGTCACGACAGCAGAAGCGACAGAGGAGAAAAAAGCTGATTACAGTCCTCAGATTCGCATGCAGTGGGAAAGACTTCATTGGGCATGTCTCCATACCGTTTAATTTATGGGAAAACCTGTCATCTGGCTGTCGAGATCGAGCACAAAGCATACTGGCAATCAAGGCAGTAAATATGGACTTGGATAAGGCAGGCCAGAAAAGGCTATTAGATCTGAACGAGATTGAAGAATTACGGACAATGGCCTACGACAATGCAAGAATTTACAAGGAGAAGACCAAGAAGTGTCATGACAAAAAGTTGCTGCCACGACAGTTCTGCACAGGGCAGCTTGTGTTGTTGTTTAATTCTAGACTTAAACTCTTCCCAGGGAAGCAAAAGTCTAGATGGTCTGGCCCGTTTCAAGTGGTACAAGTTTTTCCCCATGGTGCCATCACAATCTGATCATTAAAAGACGGGCACCAATTCAAAGTCAATGGACAACGCCTTAAGCACTATCAGGGGACTGAAGCCCCAGGAATTCAGGAAGTGGATACTTTGGGAGATGCCCCACAAGGCATCCCTAATTAATCTAAATTTTATTTTATTATTTATTTTTATTATTATTTATTAGGAAATTAGGTTTATTTTATCCGAATAATGTTTTTATATTTTCTGTTTTTAGGAAATAAAGGAGTCAAGAAGAAAAGGAGAAGTGACCCAAGCCCACCACCCATCCATCAGCCCAACAAAGCCCATTTATGGAAGCCTGTCGTTTCGGCTGCCGCCGCGGACGGATATGACAGGCTGTCAACAAACTGACACGGCAGACGCAGAAGCGTGTGGCAGACGCGTAACAGACGCATAAATGCGTGTCAGATGCGTCAGACACGCTAAATCCCATCCGTCGCCCCGTTATTCACGCCTGCCGTTACAGCATTAAACGGGCAGCAACTCGACCGCTATAAAACCCCGTTTTCATTTCATTTTTTCTCATTTCTGCTTATTCTTCCTTGCTTTCTCCTCTAGTTTTTATTTGCATTCTTTATTTTCACAACCCTTGCAACTAATATGTCGTCTAGACAGACCCGCTGCAGTGCTGCCTCAGCCTCTTCTTCAGCAGCAGCGACGCCCTTCAAAACCAAAGAATTGTGGGAGGAAAGGGGTTTCATTTACATCCGAAAAGCACCCAACATGGGACTCCGACCGTCCATCACAAAGGCAATCACGGCTCAACTATGGGAGCAATTCGCCGAACAACCGGCAGAACTAAACGACACATTAGTCCGGGAGTTCTATGCTGCTATCGACAGCAAAACAGCAACATCTGTCACCGTTCGAGGAGTAAAGGTGCCCTTCACAGCTGACAGCATCAACCACATGTTTGGCCTCTACTTTGGCCCCGATGATGATGCCCACCAAAAATTTCTGGACACCCTCGATGCTGCCGCCTATGGTGTTGTCATGGCGGAGGTGACATAGGAAGGAACAACATGGACAACGAGCAAAAAGAACCCCCACTCTGTAAAAAGGGGGCAGCTCCTCCCGGAAGCCAAACTCTGGAACGCTTTCATCAAAAAGCGTATCATGCCTTCTTCCCACCACACGACAGTAAACCAGTAGCGGCTCACCCTCATTCATTCAATCATGCACGACAGGCCTATCAATGTGGGCCGCTATATGAGGGAAAGCATCCTGGACTGCACATTCTGCTCCGACTCCCGCCTCTGTCTGCCATTCACAATAACTTCCCTATGCCGCTGTGCTGTTGTCCCCGAGGAACCCTCCGACAAACTAATCAAGGGCAGAGGCTGGACAAACAACAACATCAACAGCCTCATGGAGCTGGTAGTGGCTACACCTATCTCTTCCTTCAACCCAGCCGGCTCCCCAGCAGAATCATTGAAGGAGCATGCCCCTGAACCTGCCGCCACCACCGCTCCGACAGACCAGTCTGCCCACATCCTTGCTGCGATACAACGGGTGGAGGAGAGACAAATGGGATTGATGACCTTCATCCGAGATTTCACCAATTCGACGGTAAACTTCATTACCCACACTTTAAATTATCCCGATGTTAATTTCCCTACTTTTCCTGCCCATTATTTCCATATCCCCACCCCTGTCCACACACCCACACCACCTGCCTCCCCACATTCCCACTCTACTACCTCTACCCCATCAACTGCCCCGACGACAGAAGGCAGTTCAACGGCCGAAACCTCTGCTAGAGGAATAAAGAGACCTGCCTCCGATGACAGCCCTCTGATCAGGAGGAATTTGGAGAGAGAGTTTACGCCTGTCAAGAGGCAGAAGCACATGGCAGACAGGAAGCTGATGCCCAAGGCTAGCACCACAACCAGCAGCACTTGGGACAGTGGCAGCAGTTCCGACGTCCAACTCGTGGAGCAACCTGCCCCTGAACCTGCCCAGCCTCCTCCACAGCCCAGACACCGCCGTCAGATCCGTGACAGCAGCAGCAGTGAGGACAGCGATTGAAAAATTTAAGTCTTTTATTTTCCTTTTATTGCTGCCTGCTTATCTTTTGTGATGTACTTATCTTCATGCTTTTGTTTTTTCTGTCATTTTGCATTGAGGGCAATGCAACCCTCGAGTTTGGGGGTGGCAACCCTCCATCATTAATGGAGTCTTAAGTACATTTTTTTAATTGTTCTGTCTTCTTTTTAATTAAGTTCTCTTAAAAAATATATATATAAAACTGTTGGCTTAAAAACTGTGAAGTTAACTTACTTGTCATGACAGCTCTGTCGTGTCAGCATCTTTAGGACAGTTTAAGGAGAAGTTTAGAGCCTTTCTATAGTTCTGAAAATTTTAACACCTTTGTGACTGTTATATTGCTTAGATTTCTTTTAGCCAAACTAGAATAGGATGCTTAGTACTTGAATAGCCCCTAGAGGTGCCTAACACTGGCTCAAGGAAAGAAGTTTAGCAAAAGCAAAATTCAAAAACCTAGAGGTGCCCGAAACCGGCTCTAGGAAGCTAACTAGAGGTGCCCAAAAACTGGCTCTAGAAAAATTTAGCTTGAATATTGAAGAAAAAGAAGTATGAAAATGTGTCTTCAAGAAAATAAACTTTGGCATAAAAATTCGAGTTAAAAAGTTGAATATTCTAGAGAAACTAAGAGAGTCTTAGCATATAAATGTTCACAGGCATGCACACACTGCAGGAGAGCTATAGGGAGATTCCGGACAGATCCTAACCTTTCCGACAGGTTGTTGCCGCCACAGAGAATGAGCGACGGGTAAGGGACACTTCGCTGTTTGAAGGCCAACACAAAAATTTTCTTTTTTCTTTTAGGTCTTAATTGCTTGAGGGCAAGCAAAAACTTGAGTTTGGGGTGTGTTGAGTGTGTAAAAGTTCTATTATTTACACCCTTTTTAACCCATATTTCTGCTGCATTCAAGAATCATTGCATTGCATTTAGGTTAGTTTACAGCAAAACATCACAAATGGATTAAAGGCACAGATTCTACTAAAAGATGGCTTATTTTGCAGGTAGCTGGCAAAGTTGACGAAGAAGGCAGGCGCAGGGCAGAGAAGCAGAAGAGTTGAACTGGACGAGTAGACAATGAGGACGAAGCTGCCATGGACCTGTCGTGACAGCAAGGTGACAGGAGCCTTATGAAGAGGAAAAGTAAAGTGGACCTCGATAGATAGAGAAAAATTTGCTTGTCGGTCGTGTGAAAGCCAAATATTTTTCCAAGCCCCGGATCAAAAGATATGTCAAGCCAAAGCTCAAGGAGAGGAATTCCCATAAAACAAGGAGGCGGCTGAAAAGTAGGAATCCTTAGAGATTAAGTCTTTATTAGAATCTTACTTTTAATTAAAGTTGTAATCCTTGTTAACTTAGAATACTTAAGCCCAAAGCTTATATAAGGGCATAGATTTTAACCTAGGGAATATCATAGATCTTACCCCATAACCGATAACCAAAACCCCTCTGTCGTTTACCCGTCACCGACATGTTCTAAATTCCCCCTAGGGCCATGGGTTGTTTTGTAAAGTAGTTGCAAGGGTTGTCTTGTTTTAGGATTTTCCAAGTTCAATAAAATAAACTTCAAGTTCTCTTATTTTGGTTATTAACATCTTGCAAGAGCATCGGGAGAGCATTGTGAGGTTATCTATTTACTTAGCATCGGGAGAGTTAAGTATACGAAAGAAATAAGAGCGAGTTCTCTAGTTTATAGTTGAACTATCTTGTGCCTAGGGATAGGGCAAGGTTAAGTGGCTAAGGAAGAATTCATACACATCGGTGTTCATCCTTCGATTCACGCCAGGAGGTATCATCAAAGACGTGATCATCGATAGACTTGGACCTAGGGATAGGCCAAGGCAGATCTGGGATTCTTGCCAAACTTGAAGTATGGAGTTGGTGTGTCTGTTGCCGCGACAGCCAACGGATAGCCGCCCCGACAGGTGCTGCCGCAACGGGCACTACGACAGAACTGGAGTTCCTAAGCATTACAATACCTGCACTACCGAGCAATTCAATACCAGCCCATTCTCTCTATCTTGATATGTCAACTCTTTTATTTACGTTTTCTTCAATATTTTCGTGACAACTTTCTAAACTATTTTCTTTACTTCGTGCAGTGAAAATAGGTGAAGCTATTAGCCCAATCCCTGTGGAGACGATATCCGATACTTCGTATCACTTTACTACTTGCGTTGTGTACACTTGCACTACAATTGCGATAGACTCTTTTACACGCAACATGAAACGTTTGTATTAGGTTTTGAGTTGTTTTCTTTTAATACGATATTCCAAGTTTTCTTAATCTATGCACTTAATTCGTTCAATTAGTCCTCACCAGTCAGTTGAGAGAATCCATTTGTCGGGCAAGAAATTGTAATGCTCAAGAAAGGGTTAAGCACGGTCATACCATGTTGGGGCGTGACTAACTTGTTTCCTAACAAGTTCACAAGTTTGAGCGGCTAAAGGGATCACCAACCGAGTTTACTAGTCTGTGTTAGGTTCACGTTGAGATTGCTAGGTATTTCCTACGTCACGCTAGGTTTTGAGCATCCTTGCCTAGAATTAAGGATGATCACTTTCGACTATCCCGCCAAAATTGGAGTATCTGCCAGATCTACCGCTGAGACTTATTTCCATCCCACCTGCCGAGACAACGAAAGTTGCAGCACGAAACAACTCAATCCTTTTAAAACGCAATTTTCACACTAAGTGGCAGCATAACCTTGTCTGTGATATCGATCTGAATAATCTCCGTTATTATTTGTGTTTTCATTGATTTTCATCTCAACAATCAATTCACTTGTGTTTTTATTTTACGTTGTGCATGGACTACAAAACGAACCATGATGTCCACTCCTCGTGGCATTCGACATCTTTTATACTATAACTTGGCAGGAGTGTGCACTTGCGCTCTCTAAAAAAGGGAACACCTAACGCCCTACAAGTTTTTGGCGCTGTTTCCGGGGATTGGTAACAACAAATTTCGTTTTTCAATTTATGCACCTTTTATTTACTTTTATCTTTATTTTTAATCGAAAAAAATTACCGTGTCCTCTGCCAGTGTATAACCAGGGCAAATCATAAAGGAAATATCCTCATTTACGACGATCTCGAACGTGAAGCAAGAAGGATTAAGAAGGAGCTCAGGGAAGTCCGAAAGCATAACAAAGAAGACAAGGAAAAAGCAAGGGTTAACATGGTAAATGAGGACCCACCAAATGATGTCGCACATGGCAGGGGCACGCAGCAGGACTTGCCGCCCAGAGGTCCCCAAGATCTACCACGGCAAGACCCCACTGATCTGCCCAGGCAACCCCAGCCCGCTCGAACTACCAGAGAATATCTCGAGCACGACTTCCGAGAGTTAGACCCAATAGTGATAGAAACTGACATAAGGGCGGACCATTTTGAATTAAAGCTCGTCATGTTCAACATGATAAACACACTAGGGCACTTTGGAGGGACTGCCACAAAAGATTCTCGGTAGCATTTAAGAGGATTCTTGGACATTTGCCGAGCATTCAAGATACATGGGGTCCGCCAGGCTGTATTGAGGCTGAGGTCGTTCCCCTATACACAGAGGGACGGGGCGAAATAGTGGTTGAATAACCAGCCAGTCGGAACTCTGCAAAGATTTTCTAGACCGTTTTATCCCCTCCAACGTTACTGATAGGCTGTAGAATGAGATCACAACCTTTAGACAAGGGGATGATGAGTCGATGTACGAAGCATGGGAGCGGTACCAACAAATACTGAATAACTGCCAGCTACATGGTATTCCGGCTTGGACACAAGTCTCCATTTTCTACAACGGGTTTAACAACCCAACTCGAATGATGATAGATGCCTCGGCCAATGGGATCATTCTCGAAAGACCCTAGAGGAAGCACTGTGGCTGCTGAACCATGCCACTAAAAATGACTACAAATACCCGAAAGCCCACCAAGGCGGCACAAGGCGGCCAACCACAACAAATGAGGTAGAGGAACTGACGGAGATAGTTGTGAAGATTGTCCAACCTGCTGGGATGGTATATGAAGTAAAAGATGTGGAGCCATTTTGTGAAGAATGTGGTGGCGACCATGATTCCTCTAACTGCACCGCATCCGCTAATTATATGAGAGGATATGAGAGGAATAACAGACCTGCTCAGAATACCTACAACCCAGGATGAAAGAACCATCCCAACTACTCTTGGAGCTACCCTGGAATTGCTGCAAACCCATCACAGCAAAGTGGAGATTATCAGCAGAACCTGCCACGACAGATGCCACCACAGCAGGATGCAAACACTTTATCTTTAGAATCTACCCTACATACTTTCATGTCTCGTACAAATGATTTCATACTTAATACAAATAAATTCATTGATAAAACTAAATCTTTCATGTAAAGGACAAAAGAAAGGTTAAAAAGGAAAAAGGTTCGTCAATCAGAGTCGACTTTAACGAGTTGGCTTTAGTTTTCACCATGTAATCACCTCGGTTCGTGTTAACCGTCTAGACCAGATTAAGGGGGTTACATGGCAGCAAACTATGACTCTATCACGCGGCCATAACAGGTCACTGCCACTGCAGGGGTGTATACTATTTCGGCAGGTGGAATGGAAAGAAGTCCTGGCGGCAAGTATAGGAGATACTCCAAGTTCGGCAGGATAGTCAGCAGTGATCCCTCCTATTTCTAGGTTAAGATGCTCGAGATGTTAACTTGAAAACTAGTGTGGAATCAAGTTAGCCAACTCGGTTGGTGATCCCTTTTAGCCGCTGAAACTTGTGGACTAGTTTGGAACCAAGTTAGTCAGGCCTCAGCAAGTTTTGACCGTACGTAACCCTTTCTTGAGCCTTGCACTTTCGTGCTCCACAAATGCATTCCCTAAAACAACTGGTGTAGAAAGATTGAAAGAATGAAGAACAATGGATTAAGTAAAGTTGGAATATTTTATTGAACATATAACTTAAAAACCTAAAACAACCATTTCTCACTAGTTACAACATAACCCTACCGCAAATAGAATTTAAAACATGGTGATAGTAAAGAACAAAAGGAAAGTCTACAAAAAACCTAGGATGATTTAAACTAGAAGTACAATGGGTATTTATAAAATCAAGACTAGGTTAAGTCCTCCTTAAAGTAGAAGTCCTCAAATGTAGCTCTCCATCTTTAATATGGCTTTAAATGCTGACTTCTTTACTTGGAATATGGACTGTTCCTCGTTTGCCTTAGCCCGCAAGTAAGCTTGAGAATTTTGCTTCGGCAGTCCTAGCCGCTGCTACAGATGTCGAAAATCATATGAACGCCGATGATAGATTTAAGAGTTTTTTCTCTACAAATTGTGCTCCTGTTCTCCCAACTTCCATATTCAGCTGTCGAGGGCAGCAAGGTCAACGACAACTTTACTCGGCAGGTGCTCGGCATCAACTTGTCTTCAGCTGGAACTGCTCAGTACAACTCCTGGGTTTGCTCCTTTGCATTGTGTCCTCCGTTCCTCAGTTCCCTCCTTTGCATAACAATGAAATACTATAAAATGCTAAGCATGAACCTACTTATTCCTAAAATGTGCTTAAAACAGTCATAATAAGAGTTAGAAAGTGTATGAAATATAGGACTTTTGGATACTTTACACTACTTTCGAGGACTTCTACTTTATGGAGGACTTAACCCAGTCATTAGTTCAAATCATCTTAGGTTTTATATAGACTTAGCTAGTGTTCTTTACCGCCGCCATGTTCTAAACTCCATTTGTGTTAGGGTTATGTTGTAAGTAAGTTGTGAAATGGTTGTATTAGATTTTGAATTGTTTTCTTTTAATAAAATATTTCAAGTTTCTTAATTTATGCACTTTATTCTTTCAATTACTCCACACCAGTCAGTTGAGAGAATGCATTTGTCGGGCACGAAAATGTAAGGCTCACGAAAGGATTAAGCACGGTCACAACATGTTGGGGCATGACTAACTTGGTTCCTAAGAAGTTCACAAGTTTCAGCAGCTAAAATGGATCACCAATTGAGTTTACTAGCCTGTGTAGGTTCACGCTGAGATTGCTAGGTATTGCTTGCGTCAGGCTAGGTTTCGAGCATCCTTGCCTAGAAATATGGAGGATCAATATCAACTATCCCGTCGAACTTAGAGTATCTACCAGATCTACCATCGAGACTTATTTCCATTCCACCTGCCGAGACAACAAAAGTTGCAAAAGCAGTTACCCGCTGTGGCTGCATGACAGGGTCGTAGCCTGCCACCCGCCATACACGCCGAGGCAGCATATCGTTGCAACACAAAACAACTAACTCCTTTTACAACACAATTTTCACACTAAGTGTGAGCATAACCATGTCTGCTCTATCAATCTGCATCACCTCCTTTATTACTTGTGTTTTCATTTATTTTCATCTCAACAATCAATTCACTTGTGTTTTTATTTTACCTTGTGCAGAGACTACAAAACGAACCAAGCTGTCCAATCCTCGTGGGATTCGACATCATTTATACTATAACTTGGCAGAAGTGTGCACTTGCTCTCTCGAAAAAAGGGAACATCCACACGCCTACATTTATGTATTAAATTGGATTTTGGTCTTTTGGTGTTTTTAACTCTTAGGAAGCATGCCTATAGTCTCATTGCTATTGAGAATGATGTTCTGTAGTTGCCTATGCTTCGTGTAAGTTGTCTTTGATGTGTATTTGAGTTGCCATCATGGTTTGGCATGTGTCGGGATTGTTTCGGTTGGTTTAAATCGAGTTTAAACATCATTTTATAAAATTGTCGTCCTAGGTGTTTCGAAACACCCTTGCCGTTTCGAAACGGTGGCCTGAAATGGCCCTTGTGTTTTGAAACAATGAGGCCTGTTTCGAAACATTTTGCCCTTGTGAACCATCATTCTGAAACGAGCCTGAGGGGTTTTTAAACGAACCCGTGTATCGAAACGGTCAGCTCTGTTTCAAAACAGTTGTTCTGATACGAGGCTCTCCATTCCAAAACATTTGATTATTAATGAAATTTTTGAATTGTTCTAAGTTTTTGTTTCTTACGTTTTGGTCCATGTTTACCTTGTATGCAATTGGATGGGTTCTAGATCTCGTTTTGAGCTGAGATTTCACCGAGAAGTATGTAATGAATGTAATTAAAGTTTCGAAACCCGAATTTTCCGTTAACCCTTATAATTTATCAGAATTACAAAATGGTCCCTAAACTTTAATCGGTTTTAATCGATGGGCGATTGTGTTGATGTTTTATCCGCTGCTTGTGTACATACACATAGGAACCTAAGTTGCTCTAGACTAGATAAAAAGAAAAAAGGATCATTTATGGAGGTAAACCTTCATGTTTTACGTCAAAACTCCTCGTATGATCCGTTCGTTTTAGTCTAACGGCTAGGCCGTGTCGAGGGGGTTACAAAATGGACGTATGTTGAGTGATAATTGCCATGAAAAGGGGTCACATATAGGACTTTTGGGCACTTATCATGTAGGCTAATGTTGGCTCAACTGGTTTTGTAGGAGTGGTATTGGCATCATATTGAGGTTTGCCATTGCCACTTCTTGCCTCCCCTTTCTCAGCTTCCTTGAGTTCATCTGCTAGCACAAACTTATCTTTCTGGAAAATAATTGGCTTTTTGGTAGGTGTTTCATTCGCAACTGATTTTCCACTCCGGAGGGTGATTGCTTTGCATTATTCATTCCCTTTTTGTTGAGCATCCTCCGTATCACTTGTCAAAGTTCCTTGAGGCCTACTACTGAGTGCGTTGGCAATATGTCCTAGCTGGACCTCATAGTTTCTCATTGATGCCTCGAAACTCGGAATAGTTGCATCATTTCACTGCATATAATTTGTTAGGGTGTTTCCCTAGGTAGATCTCTGCCCTAGATTGATATTATTTTATGATCTATGTGGCATTACATTTGGTTGAAACCTGGTTGCGCATTGTTGTTCGGACATTGGGCATTAAATTGACTACCTCGCTAGTTTTCCCATGAAAAGTTCGGATGCTGCTTCTAGAATGCATTATAATTATTGGAATGTGGGTTAATATTACAATTGTTATTTTTAACAAAATATATCGATTCTGAGTTTCTTGGGCATTCTTCCACATTATGGTCTTCTCCATAAATTGTGCAAAATTGTTCCAATGCCTTAACTTCTTGGACTTCCGCTGGCTTACGCATTGTCCTCACTATATTGGTGAGGTTAAAAATTTGTTCATTGATAGAGGATAATTCATCAAGCTGACAGTATGGTATTGAAGATCATTGGTGGCAATCCTTTAAAGTATGTGATAAACCACAATGTAATTCATATTTAGCATGATCTATTTGTCGAAGCATCCACAACAGTCTGGCACGAGTGTCGAGTCCGTTATAAAATGTCTCGATCAAGGTCTAGGTAGAAAGTCCATGCATAGGGCTATAACCCCCTTAGCCCGGCCTAGACGATTGACCAAAACTATGAAGATTACACGGGAAAAACCAAATTCAACCTGAAAGTCAACCTTGATTCACGACCCTTTTTTTGTTCTTTTTACTCTTGTCTAGATGCTTGTTAACCTTAAGTGAATACTCACGAATCACGATTTCGAAAAGCACAACGAATGGAAAACAACTAGGGACTCAATTGTACTTCACACAAGATTAGGGACCAAATTGTAATTTCTAGAAATTAGAATGACTACATTGGTTTTAAGGGTACCATTATGAAATTAGTCATGTTACATGCTTCTCTATCAAGTTTCAACTTCAAAGGGCATCTCAAGCTCAAGCAATTGCAATCTCAATATTTTGGACTAAAATGTAAAGCATGCAAACATCAAAACAATTCAAATCTATGTCCAAGGGTCACCCGTTTCGGAACACCCACCTGCCGTATCGAAACGCTGGATCGAAACGGCATTGACTGTTTCAGTACGCGGGTGTGTTCCGAGACCAGTTTCGAAACATGGCATTCTAGTAGCCAAATCGTTCCGAAACAACCTACATCGTTTCGAAGCACGAATGCCATTACAGGCCCCCGTTTCGAAACACTAGAAGGTGTTTCAATACGGTTTGCCCAGAAACTACAGCAAATGTTGGTTTTTCACTCATAAACCTATTCAAACATATCCTAAGGACTCTCTAATCATACCAACAAGTCAACATACATATAAGGTACATATTTAGAACACTCAAACACAACCATAGCATCAAACACAAAATATCATTAGTCTAGAGGCATGCTTCCTAATATCAAAACGCAAATAGGCAATCCAACCTCAAAACAAGCATTTAAGGCCATTTACAATCCAAACAAGCCAAACCAAACATGCCACAACCTTAGGCAGTTTAACACATCTCCCAAATAGAAATCTTGGTTTCCCATTCCCAATCGATCAAAACTAAAGTGTATGAAAACTACACCATACATGAGCTTGGACTTCCTTGGATGAACTTAGCTTCCTTGATGCCCGAAAACACCTCAATATCTGCATTATTGGTAAAAGAGAGAGCGTAAGCACAAATGCTTAGTGAGGCATGCTCTAAAGAAAACCAACACAATAATGCTCACTTTGAATACACTTCCTTCAAAAGATTTTAAACCACATGCTCATTTCTATCTCATGCTTGGAAACCATTCAAAGCAATTTCTCATGGAAACCATATGTACCTTCATTCTATCTCATGCATTTAAACCAATGCAAAGCTCATGGCAAAGCCAAGATCATGCTTGTACTCTAAAGCATTTCATAAACAAACTCGATATGCATTTCTCATAGCATAACCATTGCATCAAAGGTACATGTGAATCAAAAACCATAACATATTTTATATTGGCATTTCACATCTATCAACTACTCGGATATGCGGACATCTCACTAGACACTTCTAGTGGCATCTATCATCATCGTACTCACTCGTCTAGCAACATAGTTTCCGGTGGAATCTCTCATCACCGTACTCACATGGCCAAATCTCTCATTGCCAGAAAGCTTGGGTATTTCACCAAGTCCTACCCGATAGAATGCCCATCATCGGTTCTCTCCCTTTGGCTTAACCAAAGAGCACATACGAATTTTTAGTTTATAGTGCACTCTCATCCTATTGATCGATCAATTATATCGGGTAAGTATCTCAACATCTATGCGAATATATTATGTCAAATCAACATCTCACCTACTGTTTTTCATGCATTAAAACTCAACATTCTCATCTCTTTTCAAAATCATAACATTTGCTATACTTCAACATAAAAGCTCAAATCTCAATTGTGCGATATGTTACTTTATGAAATCATTCCAAGCATCATCTCATGCTATAATTCTTGCATAAAAACATTAGGAATTTATCAATCTAAAACCATGAGCATGTAAAAGCATTTAAGGGGCAATCACCACATTCTAGAGAGCAATCTAGCCAATAGTTACTTCCGGACTTAGGAAGGTGTTTCAAACCTTTCCTAAATCCCAAAACCTTGATTCTTTGTCCCTCAAGGACTTCTAAAACCATACGCACTCACCGATTTCGTTTCGCTTGCTTGCCAAAACGTTATCTAAGCTTCCGGGTCAACTCCAAAGGTGTCCGAAGTTGTCTCCCCTGTTTTAAACACATAAGAGCAGAGGATTAATGCATCATCATGCATTGAAATCATCATTCAACACACCTAAACTCGCTGCTCTACACAAAATCTACATTTCGGCTACCAAACACTACCGAAATCACCTCCAAACTCTCCCAAAACAAAACCCAGCCAAGATCCATCACTTCTAATCATTTCTGAACATCAATTAACATCAAAAACTAACACAACCACGTCTATATACCTCCAGCTATAGCAGAACACCAAAATCACCCCAAAAACCACCATTTTAACAAGCAAAAACTTAGGGAAACAACTTATTCGGGATTGGATTGATAAAACCTCATTTCTAACATCATTTAACATCCAAAATACATTAGAAAACCATCTCAAAACAGAGCCCAACTAATCACCACGAAAATCTTCAAGATCTCCTCCAAAATCTTGAGTTTTAAGCCAAATTCTTGTTTCTAACATTAAAACCTCTTCAAAATCATTAATAAAGGATTGAGAACTTGGGAATTTTAGTAAATAACTGATCATTAGAGGAGAAGGACGAAGCTTACCTCTAACATATGATTTCTACTAGATTTGGGCAAGTTTTCTTGAAAATACAATGTAGAAATCAAGTGGATTTGTTTAAAGATTGATTAGGAATCAATGAGTGATGGAAATCTCATCAAATGAAGTGGAAATCAAAGTAAATTTTGCTGGAGAAAAAGTGTTTGGTTGATAGGATTTTGAGAGAAAATGAAATGAGAGAAAATTAGAGAAAAGTGGTTTTGAAAGTCAAAGGTAGTTTATCACCTTTATTTTATTTAATTAAATCATTAATTAAATCACCCAAATTAAGAGAAATTCTGATGCAAATTTTTTTTGGTAAATTAGCTCCTTAAAGATTCAAATTTTCAATCCTTTACAAAACAGACACTACTAAACTTTGCAACAACTGGGATTTGGTCACTACACCGAAATGTAGTATTTCCAAACCCTATTTTGTAAAATTGATTTCACCATTCACCTTTATATATTAAATGAGGATTTTTAGATATTTTCCTATATTTTTAAAGCATCCCAAACTAGGTGTTCCCTAAAAGTCCCTTTTATATTTAAACAAATTCCCAGACCGATCCGGTTCAGTCTCTAAACATCTAGGCCCAAATTTGGGGTGTTACTGGGCATCTTCTAAACAAGCCCTTGAAATGCTCCCAAGCATCATACAAAGTCTCGTCTTCAGCATGTCTAAAAGAACTGATTTCACTTTGCAACCTTGCATTATGTTTAGCTGGCTGGTATCTCAAAAGAAACTTCTGGCATAATTCTGCTTACAAAGTAACAGAACCAGGTGGCAAAGAACATAGCCATGTTTTTGCTCTATCTCTCAATGAGAATGAGAACAGCTTCATCTTCATTGTCTCTTCAGCCACACCAGGACGTTGAAATAGTTGGCAAACCTCAATGAATTGCGTCAAGTGTTGCATTGGGTCTTCGGTTGTGATTTATCAAATTGACCTACATTCAATATAGTCTGAATCATTACTAATTTAAGTTCAAATATTGTTGTATTTACCTTTCGACCAATCAGTCCCGCCGTCAAGTTATCCATGTTTGGTGCCAAGTATTCTATGATTGGTCGTTCTTCAGGATTTTCTGCAGCGACAGTAGGAGCGGGCAGTATGCCATCATGTATTGCCGGATTTTTTTGGTTGTTGGCATTATATAGGACATCGTCTACTCCACCATTTCTGTTACGAGCCATTTTTCGACGTTTTCTTTGTATCATGCATAAGGCTCTTTCAATTTTTGAATCATATTGTAAATCTTCCTTCGTAGTGCGACTCATATTCATACATTAAACAAAACAAAATAAGTAAAACAAAAGACAAAAACAAATATAAAGCAAAAGAACTAATCTTGTTGCAATCCGTGGTAACGATGCCAAAAACTTTTCGACCATCTAATGCTTGGCAATAGGATGATGTTTCAACGTAATAATGCATGTAAATAATGCCAATAACGTGTCTTTTTGCATGTAAGTATACACGGTCAGCAAGTAATATAATAGTGTGTTGAGTATCGTATTTATAGGGATTGTATAGGAATTAAATGCCACGATAGTTACTTGTGAATTGGAATAAATAGGGTTGTAAATGCGTTTGGATTTAAATTAAGAAAATAATTTAAAAATTGAGGTAAAGATTTAAGCGAATTTGCAAATACTTGTGTTAAGATGATTGATGGGCTTCCCAAGGGGTGTTTGGATTGTACGCTAGCAATGGTAGCAAGTAATAACATTCAACATTGGTTTTATTGCCGAGTATATTTTAAGTTATCATTTCCTATGTCAAAAACAATACTCTAAGTTAATCACTTTTAACGTCCATATATCTATAGTGATGTTTTCAAATCATTAACTTCGCAAAGTTTTAATCATTACTCCTAAGGGCTAGATTCACTTCCGAAGTAAGCTCATCTACATGAACATCTTTTGTCGAAGTTTCTCTCCTTAGTATTTGGCAATTAATCCATATCTCCTAAGTCTATTAAGATATTAAAGGATAATGAGCATTCAATGCCAACTATATAATGGCCTATATTATAGAAAATTAAGCGCAAGAAAAATAAACAATAAAACCAAGGTATTAAATTATTAAAAACATAAAAACTAAGCGTTCATCGCAAACATCCCTAGCCAAATTAAAAGATTAGTTCATGGTTGGGGTAACAAACAATATCATATCGTTTTTAAACAACGCCATCAAATAAGAATTAAATTTAAGACGAATGGAATAGAAAAGGAAAATTGTTGATGTAGCCCTTCAATGGATCTATAACTCTTGCAAGTTGCCTGGTTTGAGCCATGGCTCGCCTCTACCATCTCTTTCTTCCTCACCGCACAACCCCCTTTCTCAATTGTTGGGCGTTTCTATATAGTCGCTCGTGGAAACCCTAATTAGGGTTATGGTTTTGAAATTTTGTTACCACCATTGTAGGCGCCTTATATTCTATTTGAATTAGGTCTGACCGTGCTCCGACTCACGACTGTTTGGCCGGGCCTCAAGCTTCATTATTTTGCCAACCAAGCTTGGCATTCTTCTCCTGCATTTTGCCAACTACACTCGACATTCCTCTTTCCTGCGTTATGCCAACTACGCTCCAAATCTGCCACAACATGTACACCACATCAAAACAAATACCCCTTCACTCTAGGAATAAAAACTTTACATTCCTTAACTCCTAGATGCAAATGCATGAAATTACTGATAAAATGAACAAATATGTACCAAAAGTCAAGCAATAGTTTGGAAATATATGCGTAAAAAGTAGATCTTTTGACGAGTTAACACTACCCTCGATTTCGGGAAGCCCATTCCAAAGCACAAAGTATTCGTGCCTTGGCCTATGGCCTTGTTGTCATATGACTCGATCCGTTAGAATGTCCTATGTCTCCTTCTCATAGAAGGCCTTTACTCCAAATGGTGCTCTACTTGATTTGCTTGGCTTTGAGTCATCGCTCCCAGCTTTGGCGGCAACTCCAATTTGTAGGCCACCTTTTCTACTCACTTCACAACTGGATATGGTCCCTCGTATCTCCCCACGAGCGCCATGTAAAAAAAGGAATTACGAAGTGTTAAATTCAATATCGCAAGGACTAAGGCCCGATTTAAAACCCAAAAATAGACCCTAAGGGACTATCGTTAGATCAATTTTTGATATGATGGTTGAGATCGTTCCAAGGAGTGCCTTTTCTTCTTCCATCATGCACATGTGCAGCCATGTCCTAGGCCTTTCATCTCCTGCGTGGAATACACACACATCCCAAAAGCCTCGACCACATATCTAGGTCAATCTTTCTCAACCGTTCAACCTGCGATACCATCAAAACCCATCATCTTTGCAGCACATATGGCCATGATTGATCCTCCATGACAAGTAGGGTGTGAGGTGTAACCCCTTGACCCGAATTAGACGCCAGAACGAATCAAGAGGATCCCATTGTGTTTGCCGAATCAAACCTAGAAGAACTAACTCAAAAAATGGTCTAGTATTTCTTTTATTATGTCTAGATGAAATTTAGATCATATGGTGTTCATGCAAGCAACAATTAAAATCTCGTACAAAACGGACAATGATAAGGAACTCAATTGCACAAATCACAAATTTAGGGAACAAAATGTAAATTCTGGAAAGTTGGAAGACTTGACTGATTTTAAGGTTACCAATACTTAATTAGTCATATTACATGCTTCCCTGTCAAATTTCACCTTAAACGGACATCTTGAACTCAAGCATTTGCAAATACAATTTTCAGGACTAAAACGTAAAGCTTACAAACCTCAAAACCATTCAAATCAGTGCCCAACGGTCACCTGTTTCGAAACGGGGTTGACCGTTTTGAAACTCGGGTTCGTTCTGAGACCTGTATCGAAACAGGGCCTTCTAGTGGCCAAACTGTTTCGATACGGTCACCAGCTGTTTCGAAACGCCAAGGCCATTACATGCCTCTATTTCGGAACACCTGTGAGTGTATCGATACGGGTTTCCCAGAAAGTGCCGAAATTGCTTGTTTAACATGCATTTGACCACTCAAACAAATCCTAATGACTTCCTAATCATGTCCACAAGTCATCATGCATATAAGGTACATGTTTGCATCATCAAAACATATTCATGGCATCAATGAAGGAAATCCAAAAGTCTATAGGCATGCATCCTAATATCCAAAACCAACCAACCATCAAAACACCAAAACAAGCATCAAAGTGGCCATTTACAAATCCAAATCATCAAAGGCATCATGCCACAGTTGGGGTTTCCAAAACATCTCCCAAAACACAACCTAGGTTCCCATTGCCAATATATCAAAAGCTAATAGTGTTGTAAAATCATCACCATACATGAGCTTACCTCTCCCTTGGATTCTTAGCCTCCTTATGGCCCTCAAACACCTCAATTATCTGCATTATTAATTCAAGAGAGAGCCTAAGCACAATTGCTTAGTGAGGCACGCTCTAAAGAAACAATACAATAATGCATTTTATAAAACACTTTACACAAAGCTTTCCTTCACATAAATATCATTATTCATGCAACCTTGCATTCTTAAACAAGTATCTCATGCTTCATTAGTACAACATGTCATATTGGCTGTCAAGTGATAATCCATAACCATTTACAACAAAAATCACAATTGGATACGCGGATTACAAGCGTTGTCCCATACGCTTCATACAGACTACCGAACACACTAGGTGGAGTTTACCGGTACAATCACAACCCTTCAACACCCGTGATGGAGTTTAACGGTACAATCACAACCCCTCAACATCACTCATCGATAGTTGTATAACATCACTAACGAGAACACGGGACACACAACACAAGATCCAGACATGGACTTTTAACCACCACTGTGATCTTAACCATCTCGTTAGTGTACTTGGATGGAGTTTACGGTACAATTACAACCCCTCAACATCCAAGGCCACTTTATCCACGGTGCACCCAATCCTATAGCCGGGTAATTATATCTGATTCAAGTACTTTAAAACCAACACATCACTTGCCAATATACATCATTTATCATCAATAATTCACTGTTTTTAAAGAATTTAATCAAAGCCATTTAACAACATGCATCACTATGAATCAAATCCACATTTACAACATGTCAAACCAAGGATCTCTAAGCTTGAGCATCCTTCAACATATGGCTTTTAAAACCAGCATTAACCATGCTAAAACATGCTTTTAAAAACATAATTTAAACATGCAATTATCAACAAATGCATCGAACCACTCCATGGCTCATACAAGAGAGTTTTCCCGAAAACTTACTCTTGAGCTTAGTAAAGTTGCTTAGACATAAACTAAGCTCCCACACCTTCAAACATTCATTACGAAGATGGAAATCCAACTTCACTCACCAATTCCGTTTCGCAAGCTTGCCGAAACGCCGATCAAGCCTCAGGATCAACAACATAAGTGTCCGAAGATGTCTCCCCTGTTTTAAACACATCAAAACATAGGATTAATGCATCATCATGCATTAAAATCTTCAGCCACAACACCTAAACTCGCTGTTCTAACCAAATCTAACATTTCTGCTAGCAAACACAACCGAAATCACCTCCAAACTCTTCCAAAACATTACCCAGCCAAGATCCATTACTTCTAACCATTTCTAAACATCAATTAACATCCAAAATGAACCTAAACTCGTCCTTATACCTCCAGCTATAACAGAACATCAAGATCACCCCAAAACCACCATTTTCATAAGCAAAAACTTAGGAAAATCAACCTATTCGGGATTGCATTGATTAAACCTCATTTACACATCAATAAACATCCAAAATACATTTTATAATCATCTCAAAACAGAGCCCAAACAATCACCACGAATTTCTTCAAGATTTCTTCTAAATCATGAGTTTTAAGCCAAAATCAAGTTCATATCATTAAAACCTTTTATAAAACTTAATTTAAGGATTGAGAATTTGGGAATTTCAGTAAAGAACCGAGTATTTAGAGGAGAATAACAACCTTACCTCTAAATGTAGATTTCTCCTTGATTAGAGCCAATTTTCTTGAAAATCCAATACGCAAATGTAGAGAATTTGATGTAGAAAGGATTAGGAATTGATTGTTGATTAAATCCTCATCAATTGAATTGAAAACCAATGGAAAAGATGTTGGAGAATATTGTTTGGTTGAGGGAATTTTGAGAGAAAATGAGATGAGAAAGTTTTAAGAAAAGTTAGTTATGAAAATCTAAAAATTGGGTTTCTCCTTTTTCATTTAATTAATTAAGCATTAATTAAATCATTTAAATCTAAGAAAAATCTGGAGAAATCATTCTTGTGTAAATTGGCTCCTTAAAGATTCAAAGTTTCAATCCTTACAAAACAGTCACCACTGAACTTTTTAAAAATCGCATTTTAGTCACTACATCAAAATGTCACACTTCCAAACCTTATTTTGTAAAATTGATTTCACCACTCTCTTATGTATATTAAAAGAGGATTTTTAGATATTTTTCCATATTTTGAAAGCATCCCGAACTAGGCTCTCCCTAAAACTTCTTTTTATATTCGAACCGAAAATCAGACCGGTCAGGTTCAGACCCTAAACTTCTAAGCCCAAAATTGGGTTGTTACAACTCTCCCACCCTTAAGAAATTTTGTCCTCGAAATTTACCTGGAGGAAAGAGATAGGGAAACTGCTTCTTCATGTCATCCTTTCTTTCCCGCGTGGCTTCCTCAACACCACGATGCTTCCACAACACCTTTACCAAATCAATGGTCTTGCCTCGAATAACTTTACTGTCTGAATCCAGAATTTCAACCGGCTCCTCATCATAAGTCAAGTCTGGATTCAACTCCAGTTCCTCCTCAAGCATAACATGCGAAGGATCCGATCTATACCTCCGAAGCATAGAGACATAAAACACATCATGAATCTTTTCCAACTCTTGCGGTAACATCAATTTGTATGCAACAGGACCCACACGTTCAATCACCTCGTATGGTCCAATGTACCTAGGGCCCAACTTACCCTTTCAACCAAACCTCACCACCTTTTTCTAAGGCGAAACCTTCAAAAACACACGGTCACCTACCGCATACTCAATCTCCTTACGCTTCAAATACGCATAAAACTTCTGTCAATCAGAAGCTGCCTTCAATCGCTCACAAATGAGCTTCACCTTCTCGGTGGTTCCTTTCAACAAGGATGGCATTGAAACAAACTTTTGACATGTTTCAGCCCAACAAAGACGAGTTCTACACTTCCTCCCGTACAAGGCTTCATAAGGTTCCATTTGAATACTTGCCTGGTACATATTGTTATAAGAAAACTCCACCAAAGGCAAATGCTTCTCCCAAGAGCCTTGAAACTCAATCACACAACACCTCAACATATCTTCCAGCACTTCGATAACACGCTCAGACTGTCCATCCGACTGTGGATGATAAAAAGTACTGAAACTCAGCCGTGTACCCAAAGCATGATGCAAACATTCCCAGAAACGCGATGTAAACCTCGGATCTCTATATGAAACTATAGACTTTAGCACACCATGCAACCGCACAATCTCAGCAATGTACAGCTCTGCAAGCTTATCCAATGTGTACGTAGTATGCACAAGTAAGAAATACGCACACTTCGTGAGGCAATCCACTATCACCCACACCGAATTCTTCTTCGATGGCGACAAAGGCAAACCAAACACAAAGTCCATGGTAATCCTTTCCCACTTCCACTCAGGAATCCTCAACGGTTGCAACAACCCAGATGGAAACTGATGCTCAGCCTTGACTCGCGGACAAACCATGCACTTACTCACATAATAAGCAACATCTTTCTTCAAACCAACCCAATAGTACTCATCTCTAAGATCACGGTACATCTTAGTACTACCAAGATGCATAGCAAAAGGACTACTATGAGCTTCAGTCAGAATAGCATGCCTCAACTCAGCATCATTGGGCACTACTATCCGACTCCCAAAACATAGAACTCCATCATCATTAAAACAGAAATTCGATGGTCTATCCTAAGCAATATCCTGAACATGTGGCACCAAGGTATCATCCAACAGCTGCTTATCCTTAATCAACTGAACTAAAGAGGGTTTCACTTGAAATTCAGCCACAAGACCTCCATCTCGTGAAATACTCAAACTGGCAAACATAGCCCTCAACTCCAGTGCCACCTTCCTGCTCAAGGCAGCCGCTACAACATTAGCCTTTCCCGGATGGCACTCGATCATCAGATCGTAATCTTTAAGCAACTTCACCCAACGTCGCTGCCTAAGATTCAACTCCTTCTATGACATCAGATACTTCAAACTTTATTGATCCGTGTACACAGTACACTTCTCACCATAAATGTAATGTCTCCAAATTTTCAAAGCAATGACCACCGCAGCTAACTCAATATCATGCGTAGGATAATTGTGTTCATGCACCTTCAACTGGCGCGATGCATAAGCCACCACCTTACCCTCTTGCATCAACACACGCCCAAAACCAACATAAGATGCGTCATTGTACACCACAAACTCTTTCTCTGATTCAGGCTGAACCAAGATAGGAGCTTGCGTCGAAGCTGTCAAAGGCTTCTCAAAAGCCTCTTGTCTCACCTCTGTCCACTCATACTTGACATCCTTCTGCAACGACTTCGTCAAAGGTGCAGCAATTCTTGAAAATCCATCCATGAACCTCTGGTAGTATCCTGCCAAACCAAGGAAACTACGGACTTCATGAACAGAGTTAGGAGGCTTCCAATTCATCACTACCTCAATCTTCTGAGGATCGACATGAATCCCCTGAGCAGAAACCACATGACCAAGGAACACAACTTCTCTAAGCCTGAATTCACACTTGCTCAGCTTAGCATAAAGTTGATTCTCCAACAAAGCTTGCAACACAATCCTCAAATGCCCCTCATGCTCCTCCTCAATACGAGAGTACACAAGGATATCATCAATGAACACCACAACAAACTTATCCACGTATTCATGGAACACTCTATTCATCATGTCCATAAAAGCTGTAGGAGCATTCGTCAAACCAAACGGCATCACAAGGAACTCATAATGCCCATACAACGTTCTGAAGGTTGTTTTTGGCACATCCACATCCTTCTCCTCAACTGGTAATACCCTGACCTTAAGTCAATCATAGAGAACACTGCTACTCCCCGAAATTGATGAAAAAGATCATCAATCCTCGGTAAAGGATACCGATTCTTGATAGTCAACTTGTTTAGCTGACGATAATCGATGCACATTCTCATAGTGCCATCCTTTTTCTTCACAAACAAGACCGGTGCACACCAAGATGACACACTCGGCCGAATGAAACCACGATCAAGCAACTCCTGATTCCAAACTCCTTAGGTGCCATTCGATAAGGAGTAATGGACACTGGAGTTGTGTTTTCATACAGCTCAATTCCAAACTCCACCTCTCGGTTAGGAGGAAATCCAGGTAACTCCTTCGGAAACACACCAGGAAACTCTCGCACAGTCCTGATATCTTGAACCCGCAACTCCTTAGAGCTAGGATTCATCACAAAGGCCAGATAAGCTTCACACCATTGTCCTAGCATCCGACTCGCTTCCAATGTAGACAACACATTGGCAAGAAACATCACATTCTCACCAACCACCACTACCTCATAATCATCCGCAAGCTTCAGCGAAACTCCCTTGTTCTCAAAATCCACCACAGATCGATGTTCAACAAGCCAATCCATACCAAGGATTACATCAAAACCATAGAATGGCAATTCCATGAGATCAATAAGAAAAACATGGTTTTGCACTACCAAAGGACATCTTCTATATAACTTTCGTGTCACAACGGTCTCACCAAAGGAACTAGTTACACGCATACCAACATCAAAAGACTCAACAGGTAAACCAAGCAATTGAGATTGTTCACGCAATATGTATGAGTGTGTAGATCCAGAATCAATCAAGGAAAGTAATGAAAAGGATTGCAAAGTAAAGGTACATGCGATCACACCTGTGTCATTTCTCCCCTCTCACTAAGCATACATTCGAGCCTGGCCACCACCCTCAAGTTGGACAGCCACCACATGTGCCACATTCCTCCCACCATCATCTATGCACTGCAAGTTACCACGCCCACGCCCACGACCTCTCTGTGGTAAAACAACTCCAGGAGCACGTCCCTGACCACCACCGGCCAACAAAGGACACTCCCTCCTCATGTGGTCTGCCGATCCACAATTCTGGCACGAATTATCGGTCACTGCCACAGGAGCTTGAACCTCCCTCGCTGCTCGAGGATTATCACGCCTCAAATGACCACGCGATCCACACGTCCAGCACGTGTTCTGATCAGCTCTCATCCTGTTTCCCTGAACAGTCGCACCATGCCCTCCATTACCACACCTAGCAGAAGACTGATACCTCTTATCTTGTCCTCTCTTGTTCCGTTGACCACCGGGACTATACTCAGCAGCTCTTTTTCCTGAGCAAGAACCAACACCTCTGGAGGACAAACCCAGGTTCTGCTCAATGTCCTTTGCCCTACTCACCAGCACATCAAAATCTGTATACTCAGCTGCAAGCATAAAGGTCTTCACATCCGACATCAAACCATACCGGAAACGCTCACATCTCTCCCGCTCATCAGGGATAAGCTCAGGTGCGTACTGGAAAAGGCGAACAAACTGGATCTCATACTCAGCCACTGACATACTTCCTTGCACAAGAGACATGAATTCTCTTTTCTTCTCATCCAGGTATCACACACCTAGATAATTTCGCTTGAACGCGTTCAGAAAGAACGTCCAAGTCATATCAACTTCCTCCATTCCAGAGACAGTGGTCGTCCACCAAGTATACGCATCATCATGTAATAGCGATACTACACAACCCAACTTCTGCACAACATTGCAGTTCATTTGTCCCAATATTATCTTGGTGCTTTCCAACCAAGATTTAGAACCCTCAGGAGATAAACCTCTGATCTCAGTCCCTCCCGGACTACGAAGACGTTCCAAAGGTAATCTCACACCAGCATCTCCCTATTGCGTAGCTCCATGAGCTCCAGCTACTGCTGCCTGAAAGGCTCCAGCAATAGCCTGTATCAAAACTGTCATGTCAGGAGAAGCTTGCCCCTGCACACCATCAGGTCCAGCGACCCCAGCTCTAGCACCAACACCAACATTTTCACCTCCAGCACCACCACCGTCGGGTGGTCCACTACCAGCAGGAGGAGGTATATCCACAACATTATCAACATTGTCCTCATTCTCATTCTAAGCCATAGCTCTCGTATTAATTCTCGTCTCTCTACGAGGTCCCATTTACTAAAACAATGCAATGACAAAATGCAATAAACATAATTAGGCTCAACAAGGTAAGTAATCCAAGTACTCAAGCTCATTTCCCCAAAAAAACAATTCCTTTCATTAGATTTGATATGGCAATGGGTTTCTCTAACATGCTTCAACACAACATAACATCACAATTGCAACATACTTACAATTCACACGTCAAACTTTCATTTAAAAGGCACATCATGCAATCACACATACTTCACCCACATAACCATTCCCATTTACACGAGAACTCAGCTTTGATACCACCAAATGTAACCCCCTTAGCCCGGCCTAGACGGTTGACCCGAACAACGAAGATTACACGGGGAAAACCAAAGTCAATCCAAAAGTCAAACTTGATTAACGACCCTTTTTATCTTTTTAATCTTGTCTAAATGCACAATAACCCTAAGCGTACTCTTGTGAAACTCATACGCGAAAAGCACAATGATCAAATTTTGATAAGGGACTCAATTGCACAAATGACATATTTAGGGACCAATATGTAAATTCTTGAAAGTTGGAGGACTTAACTGATTTTAAGGTTACCAGTACTTAAATAGTCATATTACATGCTTCTCTGTCAAATTTCATCTTAAACACACATCTCGAACTCAAGCATTTGCAAATACAATTTTCAGGACTAAAACGTAAATCTTACAAACCTTAAAACCATTCAAATCAGTGTCCAACGGTCACCTGTTTCGAAACGGGGTTGACCGCTCCGAAACTCAGGTTCGTTTCGAGACCTGTATCGAAACAGGGGTTTCCAATGGCCAAACCGTTTCGATACGGTCACCAGCTGTTTCGAAACGCCAAGGCTATTACAGGCCTCCGTTTCGGAACACCTGTGAGTGTATCGATACGTGTTGCCCAGGAAGTGCAGAATTTGCTGGTTTAACATGCATTTGACCACTCAAACACATCCTAATGACTTCCTAATCATGTCAACAAGTCATCATGCATATAAGGTACATGTTTGCATCATCAAAACACATTCATGGCATCAATCAAGGAAATCCACAAGTCTATAGGCATGCATCCTAATATCCAAAACCAGCCAACCATCAAAACAAGAATAAAAATGGCCATTTACAAATCTAAATCATCAAAGGCATCATGCTACAACTGGGGAGTCCAAAACATCTCCCAAAACACAACCTAGGTTCTCATTGCCATTATATCAAAAGCTAATAGTGTTGTAAAAACATCACCATACATGAGCTTAGCTTTCCCTTGGATTCTTAGCCTCATTGTTTCCCTCAAACACCTCAATTATCTACATTATTGATTCAAGAGAGAGAGCATAAGCACAATTGCTTAGTGAGGCATGCTCTAAAGAAACAATACAATAATGCATTTTATAAAACACTTTATACAAAGCTTTCTTCACATAAACATCATTATTCATGCAATCTTGCATTCTTAAACAAGCATCTCATGCTTCATCAGTACAACATGTCATATTGGCTTTGAAGTGATAATCCATAACCATTTACAACACAAAACACAATCGGATACGCGGATTACAAGAGTTGTCCCATACACTTCATACACACTACAGAACACACAAGGTGGAGTTTACCGGTACAATCCCAACCCCTCAACATCACTCATCGGTAGTTGTATAACGTCACTAACGAGAACACGAGACACACAACACAAGATCCACATATGGACTTTTAACCACCATTGTGATCTTAACCATCTCGTTAGTGTACTTGGATGAAGTTTATGGTACAATTACAACCCCTCAACATCCAAGGCGACTTTATTCACGGTGCACCCAATCCTCTAGCTGACTAACTATATCCGATTCAAGTACTTTAAAACCAACATATCACATGCCAATATACATCATTTATCATCAATAATTCACTGTTTTAAAGAATTTAATCAAAGCCATTTAACAACATTCATCACTATGCATCAAATCCACATTTACAACATGTCAAACTAAGGATCTCTTACCTTGAGCATCCTTCAACATATGGCTTTTAAAACCAGCATTAACCATGCTAAAACATGCTTTTAAAAATAGAATTTAGACATGCAATTATCAACAAATGCATCGAATCACTCCATGGCTCATACAAGAGAGTTTTCCCGAAAACTTACACTTGAGCTTAGTTAAGTTGCTTAGACTTAAACTAAGCTCCAACACCTTCAAACATTCGTTACGAAGCTGGAAATCCAACTTCACTCACCAATTCCGTTTCGCAAGCTTGCCGAAATGCCGATCAAGCCTCGGGATCAACACCACAAGTGTCCGAAGATGTCTCCCCTGTTTTAAACAAATCAAAATAGAGGATTAATGCATCATCAGGCATTAAAATCTTCAGCCACAACACCTAAACTCGCAGCTCTAACCAAATATAACATTTCGGCTACCAAAGACAACCGAAATCACCTCAAAACTCTTCCAAAACATTACCCATCCAAGATCCATCACTTCTAACCATTTCTAAACATCATTTAACATCCAAAATGAACATAAACTCGTCCTTATACCTCCAGCTATAACAGAACACCAAGATCACCGCCAAAACCACCATTTTCATAAGCAAAAACTTAGGAAAATCAACCTATTCGGGATTGCATTGATTAAACCTCATTTACAAATCAATAAACATCCAAAATACATTTTATAATCATCTCAAAACAGAGCCCAAACAATCACCACGAATTTCATCAAGATTTCTTCTAAATCTTGAGTTTTAAGCCAAAATCAAGTTCATATCATTAAAACCTTTTATAAAACATAATTTAAGGATTGAGAACTTGGTAATTTCAGTAAAGAACTGAGTATTTAGAGGAGAAGAACAACCTTACCTCTAAATGTAGATTTCTATTTGATTAGAGCCAATTTTCTTGAAAATCTAATAAGCAAATCAAGAGAATTTGATGTAGAAAGGATTACGAATTGATTGTTGATTAAATCCTCATCAATTGAATTGAAAACCAATGGAAAAGATGCTAGAGAATAGTGTTTGGTTGAGGGAATTTTGAGAGAAAATGAGATGAGAAAGTTTTAAGAAAACTTAGTTATGAAAATCTAAAAATTGGTTTTCTCCTTTTTCATTTAATTAATTAAGTATTAATTAAATAATTTAAATATAAGAAAAATCTTGAGAAATCATTGTTGGGTAAATTAGCTCCTTAAAGATTCAAAGTTTCAATCCTTACAAAACAGTCACCAATGAACTTTTCAAAAATCGCATTTTAGTCACTACAACAAAATGGCACACTTCCAAACCTTATTTTGTAAAATAGATTTCACCACTCTCTTATAAATATTAAAAGTGGATTTTTAGATATTTTTCCATATTTTTAAAGCATCCCAAACTAGGCTTTCCCTAAAACCTCTTTTTATATTTGAACCAAAAATCAGACCGGTTCAGTTCAGACCCTAAACTTCGAAGCCCAAAATAGGGCTGTTACAGCTCTCCCCCCTTAAGAAATTTCGTCCTCGAAATTTACCTGGAGGAAAGAGATACGGAAACTGCTTCTTCATGTCATCCTTTCTTTCCCACGTGGCTTCCTCAACACCACGATGCTTCTACAACACCTTTACCAAATCAATGGTCTTGCATCGAAGAATTTTACTGTCTGAATCCAGAATTACAACCGGCTCCTAATCATAAGTCATGTTTGGATTCAACTCCACTTCCTCCTCGGGCATAACATGCGAAGGATCCGATCTATACCTCCGAAGCATAGAGACATGAAACACATCATTAATCTTTTCCAACTCTTGCAACAGGACCCACACGTTCAATCACCTAGTATGGTCCAACGTACCTAGGGCTCAACTTACCCTTTCGACAAAACCACATCACCTTTTTCCAAGGCGAAACCTTCAAAAACACACGGTCACCTACCGCATACTCAATCTCCTTACGCTTCAATTCCGCGTAAGACTTTTGTCGATCAGAAGCTGCCTTCAATCGCTCACAAATGAGCTTCACCTTCTCGGTGGTTCCTTCAACAAGGTTGTCATTGAAACCAACTTCTGACCTGTTTCAGCCCAACAAAGAGGAGTTCTGCACTTCCTCCCTTACAAGGCTTCATAAGGTGCCATTTGAATAATTGCCTAGTTGTTATTGTTATAAGCAAACTCCACCAAAGGCAAATGCTTCTCCTAAGAGCCTTGAAACTCAATCACACAGCACCTCAACATATCTTCCAGCACTTGGATAACACGCTCAGACTGTCCATCCGACTGTGGATGATAATAAGTACTGAAATTCAGCCGTGTACCCAAAGCTTGATGCAAACATTCCCAGAAACGCGATGTAAACCTCTGATCTCTATCCGACACTATAGACTTTGGCACACCATGCAGCCGCACAATCTCAGCAATGTACAGCTCTGCAAGCTTATCCAATGTGTACGTAGAATGCACAGGTAAGAAATGCGCACACTTCGTGAGGCGGTCCACAATCACCCACACCGAATTCTTCTTCGATGGCGACAAAGGAAAACCAGACAAAAAGTCCATGGTAATCCTTTCCCACTTCCACTCAGGAATCCTCAACGGTTGCAACAACCCAGAAGGAAACTGATGCTCAGCCTTGACTCGCTGACAAACCATGCACTTACTCACATAATCAGCAACATCTTTCTTCAAACCCACCCAATAGTACTCATCTCTAAGATCACGATACATCTTAGTACTACCAGGGTGCATAGCAAAAGGACTACTATGAGCTTCAGTCAGAATAGCACGCCTCAACTCAGCATCATTGGGCACTACTATCCGACTCCTAAAACATAGAACTCCATCATCATTAAAACAGAAATCCAATGGTCTATCCTATGCAATATCCTGAACATGTGGCACCAAGGAATCATACAACAACTGCTTATCATTAATCAACTAAACCAAATAATGTTTCACTTGAAATTCAGCCACAAGACCTCCATCTCGTGAAATACTCAAACTGGCAAACATATCCCTCAACTCCACCGCCATCTTCCTACTCAAGGCATCTGCTACAACATTAGCCTTTCCCGATGGTACTCGATCGTCATATCGTAATTTTTAAGCAACTCCAGCCAACGTCGCTGCCTAAGATTCAACTCCTTCTGTGACATCAGATACTTCAAACTTTTGTGATCCGTGTACACAATACACTTCTCACCATACAGGTAATGTCTCCAAATTTTCAAAGCAAAGACCACCGCAGCTAACTTAATATCATGCGTAGGCTAATTGCGCTCATGCACCTTCAACTGGCGCGATGCATAAGCCACCACCTTACCCTCTTGCATCAACACACACCCCAAACCAACATAGGATGCGTCATTATACACCACAAACTCTTTCCCTGATTCAAGCTGAGCCAAGATAGGAGCTTGCGTCAAAGCTGCCTTAAGCTTCTCAAAAGCCTGTTGTCTCGCCTCTGTCCACTCATACTTGACATCCTTCTACAACAACTTCGTCAAAGGTGCAGCAATTCTTGAAAATCTATCCACGAACCTCCGGTAGTATCCTGCCAAACCAAGGAAACTACGGACTTCATGAACAGACTTAGGAGGCTTCTAATTCATCACTGTCTCAATCTTCTGAGGATCGACACGAATCCCCTCAGTAGAAACCACATGACCGAGGAACACAACTTCTCTAAGCCAGAATTCACGCTTGCTCAGCTTAGCATAAAGCTGATTCTCCAACAAAGCTTGCAACACAATCCTCAAATGCCCCTCATGCTACTCCTCAGTACGAGAGTACACAAGGATATCATCAATGAACACCACAACAAACTTATCCAAGTATTCATAGAACACTATATTCATCATGCCAATAAAAGTTGCAGAAGCATTCGTCAAACCAAACGACATCACAAGGAACTCATAATGCCCATACCTCTTTCTGAAGGCTGTTTTTGGCAGATCCACATCCTTCTCCTTCAACTGGTAATACCCTGACCTTAAGTCAATCTTAGAGAACACTGCTGCTCCCCGAAATTGATCAAAAAGATCATCAATCCTCGTTTAAAGGATACCGATTCTTGATAGTCAACTTGTTCAGCTGACGATAATCGATGCACATTCTCATAGTGCCATCCTTTTTCTTCACAAACAAGACCGATGCACCCCCAGGTGACACACTCGGCCGAATGAAACCACGATCAAGCAACTCATGAAGTTGTGTTTTCAGCTCCTTCAACTCCTTAGGTGCAATTCGATATGGAATAATGGACACTAGAGTTGTGTTTTTATACAGCTCAATTCCAAACTCCACCTCTCGGTTAGGAGGCAATCCAGGTAACTCCTCCGGAAAGACACCAGGAAACTTTCGCACAGTCCTGATATCTTGAACCCACAACTCCTTAGAGCTAGGATTCATCACAAAGTCCAGATAAGCTTCACACCCTTGTCTCAGCATCCGGCTCGCTTCCAATGTAGGCACCACATTAGCAAGAAACTTCACATTCTCACCAACTACCACTACCTCATAATCATCCGCAATCTTCAACGAAACTCGCTTGTTCTCAAAATCCACCACAACTCGATGTTCAACAAGCCAATCCATACCAAGGATTACATCAAAACCATAGAATGGAAATTCCATGAGATCAACAAGAAAAACATGGTTTTGCACTACCAAAGGACATCTTCTATATAACTTTCGTGTCACAACGGTCTCACCAAAGGAACTAGTTACACGCATACCAACATCCAAAGACTCAACAGGTAAACCAAGCAATTGAGCATGTTCACGCAATATATATGAGTGTGTAGATCCAGAATTAATCAAGGAAAGTAATGACAAGGATTGCAAAGTAAAGGTACTTGCGATCATATCCGTGTCATTTCTCCCCTCTCGTTGAGCATTCACTCGAGCCTGGCCACCACCCTCAGGGTTGACAGCCACCACATGTGCCACATTCCTCCCACCATCATCTCTACGCTAGAAGTTACCACGGCCACTACCACGCCCTCTCTGTGGTGCAACAACTCCAGGAGCACGTCCCTGACCACCACCAGCCAACAAAGGACACTCCCTCCTCATGTCGTATGTCGATCCACAATTGCAGCACGAATTACCGGTCACTGTCACAGGAGCCTGAACCTCCCTCGCTGCTCGAGGACAATCACGACTCAAATGACCACGCGATCCACACGTCCAGCACGTGTTCTGATCAGTTCTCACCCTGTCTCCCTGAACAGGCGCACCATGCCCTCCATTACCACGCCTAGCAGAAGACTGATACCTCTTATCTCGTCCTCTCTTGTTCTGTCCACCACCGGAACTATACTCAGCAGCTCTTTTGCCCGAGCCAGAACCAACACCTCTGGAGGACAAACCCAGGTTCTGCTCAATGTCCTTTTCCCTACTCACCACCACATCAAAATCTGTATACTCAGCTGCAAGCATAAAGGTCTTCACATCCGACATCAAACCATACCGGAAATGATCACACCTCTCCCGCTCATCAGGGTTAAGCTCAGGTGCGTACTGCCTAAGGCGGACAAACTGGATCTCATACTCAGCCACTGACATACTTCCTTGCACAAGAGACATGAATTCTCTTTTCTTCTCATCCAGGTATCGCACACCTAGATACTTTCGCTTGAACACGTTCAGAAAGAACGTCCAAGTCACATCAACTTCCTCTATTCTGGAGATAGTGGTCGTCCACCAAGTATACGCATCATCATGTAACAGCGATACTACACAACCCAACTTCTACACATCATTGCAGTTCATTTGTCCCAATATTCTCTTAGTTCTTTCCAACCAAGATTCGGAACCCTCAGGAGATAAACCTCTAAACTCAGTCCCTCCCAGACTACGAAGACGTTCCAAAGGTAATCTCACACCAGCAGCTCCCTACTGCGCAGCTCTGTGAGCTCCAGATACTGCTGCCTGAAAGGCTCCAACAATAGCATATATCAAAATTGTCATGTCAGGAGCAGCTTGCCCCTGCACACCATCAGGTCCAGCGACCCTAGCTCCAGCACCAACACCAACATTTTCACCTCCAGCACCACCACCGCCGGGTGGTCCACCACCAGGAGGAGGAGGTATATCCACAACATTATCAACATTTTCCTCATTCTCGTTCTGAGCCATAGCTCCCGTATTAATTCTTGTCTCTCTACGAGGTCCCATTTACTAAAACAATGCAATGACACAATGCAATAAACATAATTAGGCTCAACAAGGTAAGTAATCCAAGTACTCAAGCTCATTTCCCAAAAAAACAATTCCTTTCATTAGCTTTGATATGGCAATGAGTTCCTCTAACATCCTTCAACACAACATAACATCACAATTGCAACATACTTACAATTCACACATCATACTTTCATTTAAAAGGCACATCATGCAATCACACATACTTCACCCACATAACCATTCCCATTTACACGAGAACTCAGTTCTGATACCACCAAATGTAACCCCCTTAGCCCGGCCTAGAGGGTTGACCCGAACTATGAAGATTACACGGGGAAAACCAAAGTCAACCCGAAAGTCAACCTTGATTAACAACCCTTTTTTTCTTTTTAATCTTGTCTAGATGTACATTAACCCTAAGCGTACTCTTGAGAAACTCATACGTTAAAAGCCCAACGATCAAATTGTGATAAGGGACTCAATTGCACAAATCACATATTTAGGGACCAAAATGTAAATTCTGGAAAGTTGGAAGACTTAACTGATTTTAATGTTACTAATACTTAATTAGTCATATTACATGCTTCCCTGTCAAATTTCACCTTAAACGGTCATCTCGAACTCAAGCATTTGCAAATACAATTTTCAGGACTAAAACGTAAAGCTTACAAACCTTAAAACAATTCAAATCAGTGCCCAACGGTCACCTGTTTCGAAATGGGGTTGACCGTTCCAAAACTTAGGTTCGTTTCGAGACCTGTATCGAAATAGGGCCTTCTAGTGGCGAAACTATTTCAATACGGTCACCAGCTGTTTCGAAACGCCAAGTCCATTACAGGCCTCCGTTTCGGAACACCTGTGAGTGTATCGATATGTGTTGCCCAGAAAGTGCAGAATTTGCTGGTTTAACATGCATTTGACCACTCAAACACATCCTAATGACTTCCTAATCATGTCAACAAGTCATCATGCATATAAGGTACATGTTTGCATCATCAAAACACATTCATGGCATCAATCAAGGAAATCCAAAAGTCTATAGGCATGCATCCTAATATCAAAAACCACCCAACCATCAAAACACCAAAACAAGCATCAAAATGGCCATTTACAAATCCAAATCATCAAAGGCATCATGCCACAATTGGGGAGTCCAAAACATCTCCCAAAACACAACCTAGGTTCCCATTGCCAATATATCAAAAGCTAATAGTGTTGTAAAAACATCACCATACATGAACTTAGCTTTCCCTTGGATTCATAGCCTCATTGTTGCCCTCAAACACCTCAATTATCTGCATTATTGATTCAAGAGAGAGCGTAAGCACAATTCCTTAGTGAGGCATGCTCTAAAGAAACAATACAATAATGCATTTTATAAAACACTTTACACAAAGCTTTCCTTCACATAAACATCATTATCCATGCAACCTTGCATTCTTAAACAAGCATCTCATGCTTCATCAGTACAACATGTCATATTGGCTTTCAAGTGATAATCCATAACCATTTACAACACAAAACACAATCGAATACGAGGATTACAAGCGTTATCCCATACGCTTCATACACACTACTGAACACACAAGGTGGAGTTTACCGGTACAATCACAACCCCTCAACACCCAGGATGGAGTTTAACGGTACAATCACAACCCCTCAACATCACTCATCGGTAGTTGTATAACATCACTAACGAGAACACAGGACACACAACACAAGATCCACACATGGACTTTTAACCACCATTGTGATCTTAACCATCTCGTTAGTGTACTTGGATGGAGTTTACGGTACAATTACAACCCCTCAACATCCAAGGCGACTTTATTCACGATGCACCCAATCCTATAGCCGACTAACTATATCCGATTCAAGTACTTTAAAACCAACACATCACTTGCCAATATATATCATTTATCATCAATAATTCACTGTTTTTAAAGCATTTAATCAAAGTCATTTAACAACATGCATCACTATGCATCAAATCCACATTTAAAACATGTTAAACCAAGGATCTCTTACCTTGAACATCCTTCAACATATGGCTTTTAAAACTAGCATTAACCATGCTAAAACATGCTTTTAAAAACAGAATTTAAACATGCAATTATCAACAAATGCATTGAACCACTCCATGGCTCATACAAGAGAGTTTTCCTGAAAACTTACTCTTGAGCTTAGTTAAGGTTCTTAGACTTAAACTAAGCACCCACACCTTCAAACATTCTTTACAAAGCTGGAAATCCAGCTTCACTCACCAATTCCGTTTCACAAGCTTGCCGAAACGCCGATCAAGCCTCCGGATCAACACAAGTGTCCAAAGATGTCTCCCATGTTTTTAACACATCAAAGTAGAGGATTAATGCATCATCATGCATTAAAATCTTCAGCCACAACACCTAAACTCCCTGCTCTAACCAAATCTAACATTTCGGCTACCAAATACAACCGAAATCACCTCCAAACTCTTCCAAAACATTACCCAGCCAAGATCCATCACTTCAAACCATTTCTAAACATCAATTAACATCCAAAATGAACCTAAACTCATCCTTATACCTCCAGCTATAACAGAACACCAAGATCACCCCAAAAACCACCATTTTCATAAGCAAAAACTTAGGAAAATCAACCTATTCGGGATTTCATTGATTAAACCTCATTTACACATCAATAAACATCCAAAATAAATTTTATAATCATCTCAAAACAGAGCCCAAACAATCACCACGAATTTCTTCAAGATTTCTTCTAAATCTTGAGTTTTAAGCCAAAATCAAGTTCACATCATTAGAACCTTCTATAAAACATAATTTAAGGATTGAGAACTTGGGAATTTCAGTAAAGAACTGAGTATTTAGAGGAGAAGAACAACCTTACCTCTAAATGTATATTTCTCCTTGATTAGAGCCAATTTTCTTGAAAATCCAATAAGCAAATCAAGAGAATTTGATGTAGAAAGGATTAGGAATTGATTATTGATTAAATCCTCATCAATTGAATTGAAAACCAATGGAAAAGATGCTGGAGAATAGTGTTTGGTTGAGGGAATTTTGAGAGAAAATGAGATGAGAAAGTTTTAAGAAATGTTAATTATGAAAATCTAAAAATTGGTTTTCTCCTTTTTCATTTAATTAATTAAGCATTAATTAAATCATTTAAATCTAAGAAAAATCTTGAGAAATCATTCGTGGGTAAATTAGCTCCTTAAAGATTCAAAGTTTCAATCCTTACAAAACAGTCACCATTGAACTTTTCAAAAATCGCATTTTAGTCACTACTTCAAAATGTCACACTTCCAAACCTTATTTTGTAAAATTGATTTCACCACTCTCTTATATATATTAAAAGAGGATTTTTTAGATATTTTCCATATTTTTAAAGCATTCCGAACTAGGCTTTCCCTAAAACCTCTTTTTATATTCGAACCGAAAATCAGACTGGTCCGGTTCAGACCGTAAACTTCTAAGCCCAAAATTGGGGTGTTACATAAACTTTTAATATCAATAATAATAGAAAAAACAATCAATCGTATAGATGTGGTCTCAAAGTGTACAAATACATGATGGTGTTTCGATACAGGCCTTAGGAGTATCGAAACGCGAGTTACAAACCATTCTTTCAGAATTCCAGTAGCTCAAAATTGTATCGATAAACCTCTACCCGTACCGATACTCAGGCCAAAAATACACTTACCCGTATCGATACACCTTCCCGTGTATCAACACGCCCAACCAATATAAACTTATCTATATTGATACTTCTTCTGGTGTATCGATACACGCAGACCTGTAATGTCCAATTTTGCTGGTTTTTCAAGCATTCAAGAATTCAAGTATGCTTTAACATGCCCCAAACATATGGACAACTATTATAAGGATCAAACCATGCCAAAACTTAAAGGAAACATGATCAAAACATGGCATCATACTTCACTCAAAATCTATATGCATGCTTCCTAAGAAACTAGGCCAACAAACATAACAAACATAAACCAAAGCAATAACAAAAAAGGCCATTTAAAAACCTAAAACAACAATACAAACTTGCTTAATTAGGGTGTTTAACAAAAACCCTCCCAAAAGAACAACGAACCCCATTGCCTTTATTACTACTAGTCTAGTTTGAAACCCTTCCAAAAGTCCTTGGATTTTCTCTCGCTTGCTCGCTACCTCCAATCCTTAATTCCCTGCATCGATGGAAAAAGAAAGCGTAAGAACACTAGGCTTAGTGAGGAGTGCTCTAACAACACACCATAAATGCATTTTAAAATCATTTTCCAAAGCCACGTTGAAATCTCCATTTCAATCATCATATAAAACATCATGCCATTGAAAACCATGCACTTACTCATTTCCAAAACCAGCATATTAAACCATATGCTACATGTCTCATGAATTAACAACAAATCTCATTGCTAACCCTCAATTTAAGCTTTCCAATGCATAACACCCATAGGCAAGGCTTAAAGAGTAAACATGTATAAATCCATATTATACAACATAATCCATCAACATGATACATAAACGATTATATTGGCTTTCATGTGATCATAAACCAAGCTCCACATTAACCAAAACGTTACATCGAATACATGAATTAAACAAGTATCCTCTCAACACTTCATACAACCTCAACTGAAATTAAGGTACCTCAAAACCGATACATTTACAACCAGGTACAATCACAACCATAATCATAAGTTAGGTGTATAATCCACAAATGGGAGTTTACGGAACCATGTAACCTCTCAACCGTTAGGGTACTCGTGATGGAGTATTCGATACACATTAACCCCTCAACACCCTAAGCAACATTTTATAGTGCACTATCAATACTATTGTCGATAAACTATATCCAATAACATTTTAACCACATCACTTGCTAATAAAATTCATTATTAACCATGTACCTCAGTATTTTTAAAGAAACAAACCAAAACCATTTCCAATGCATCATACCATGCATTAACAAGTATAAACCATACTTACACAAATCATTTACCAAATACATCCATCATCAATATATGAACAAAACCAGTATAAATCATACTTTAAACATGCTTTAACAGTAGGTACCATGTAATTCAAAAAACAAGTGCATAAAACCAATTTTGCCAAAGTACGACCGAGGGAGAAATCTTGATATACTTACTGTCGAGTTTAAACCAACGATTCAAGCTTAAGCTTAAACTCCCAAAACAACCTTTAAACCATTTAAACGCTTTAAACCACGTTCTCACTCATCGACAATTTAAAGTCTCATTCGCATGTGCGAATCACTCCTCCAAAGCTTCTGGAATGGTGCCACAATCTTGAGGATCAACCTCCCCTGATTTTACCACAGGAAAACAAAGGATTCAATTCATCAAAATGTATTCACAAACCATACAATGTCAATTCACAAAAAACCTCTTCAAACACTAATCGAAACCTTTCCAAAACAACTTGTAACACCCCTACCCAGCCTGGTCGAGAACCAGGTCAAAGCGTGTTACCGGTGAGCGATACGGTGAATGGTGCAATAAAATTTCAACTTATTATCAACACTTAATCAATATTACACAACAAAACTTTACCGGATATACGTCTTATTCCAATCCACTCATAAGAAGGCATCTATTAACCAATTATGACCAATTCTTAGTTATTACAAGTTTTAGGGACTAATATATAAATCTAACAAATTAAAGGTCCTTCGATGCAACAAACAATACCACAATGAAATTCAGTATAACATTGATTAGCTTACAAAATTGCATGCATAATGGTGATCATTTACTCATTCAATTTACTCTTCTAAAATATAATGAACAAATTGTAAACAATGTTGACTTTCAGATTAAGATTTTTAACCAATTTATCTAACCATGTACCGAAACGTTCAAGGCTGTTTCAATACAGGTAGACGATGATCAACCATGTTGACTTTTCCCTCTTGACCGTATCGACATGGGCAAGCCCTTTGACTTTGGCCAGTTTTGATACGCTATGAACCCGTATCGAAAACATGAATTCTAGAAGCAAAATGTTCCGAAACTCCCCTAACCTATTTCGGTATGCCCTATTTTCTCAGGTTAAGTTATGCTTACAAGTATCGAAACGCCATCACCCGTTTTGATACGACCTCACTTGTAATGGCAGATTCTTGCTGGTTTATTCATTTTTCCTTATCAAACATTGTTCAAATGCAGTGAAACTTTACACACAACATTATAACCATAAATTCTACTGTCATGCCAAATTTTAGAGCCATCTGGATCCATTTATTTGGTTTTTACCTTTTAGTACCAAAACATGCATTTAAGGCCATTTCTTACTATATAAGAGACTCATCTCAAACCTATCATACTTATAACACTTAACCATAACACAAGCACATCAAAATAGACTTAATAGAGTTACACATAGACATTACCACCAACTAGGAGTTTCAAAGGTTCAATATACAATACTTAGAGCTTGATTGTAACTTGTGCAACACTTCAACTCCTCCGATCTCGACCCCAAAACTTGACTAACCTAAAATAGATGCAATGGAATGCATTTGTAACACCCCAAATTTGGGCCTAGAAGTTTTAGAGTCTGAATCAGACCGGTCGGGAACGGTTCGAACCTTAAAGGGAGGTTAAGGGAACACCTAGTTCAGGATGCTTTAAAAATAAGGAAAAATATCTAAAAATCCTCATTTATTATATGAATGTTTATGGTGAAATCAATTTTACAAAATAAGGTTTGGAAATGCTACATTTCGGTGTAGTGACCAAATTGCAATTTTTGCAAAAGTAAATAGTGACTGTTTTGTAAAGGATTGAAACTTTGAATCTTTAAGGAGCTAATTTTACCAAAAATATTTTAATCAGATTTCTTCTTAATTTGGGTGATATTATTAATTTTTAATTAAAGGAAAATAAATATTAATTAAAAGGAAACTACCTTTGACTTTTCATAACTACTTTACGTCAATTTGCTCTCATTCTATTTTCTCTCAAATTCTTATCAGCCAAACACTCTTTCTCCATCATTTGGCTACCGATTTTCATCCCTTTTTATTTGATTTTAATTCCTTTTTGATTCCTAATCTTCTCCTCATCAAAACCTCTTGTTTCTACATTGGATTTTCAAGAAACCTTGCCCAAATCAAGGAGAAATCGGCCATTAGAGGTAAGCTTCGTTCTTTTCCTCTAATGATCAGCTCTTTACTGAAATTCCAAAGTTATCAATCCTTTGTTAGTGGTTTTTGAGTTGTTTTAATGTTAGAAACAAGAAATTTTCTTAAAACTCAAGGTTTTTGGAGGAATCTTGATGACTTTCGTGCTTGATGGTTAGGCTCTATTTTGAGGTTGTTTACTAATGTATTTTGGATGTTTATTGAAGTTATAAATGAGTTTTTATCAAAAAAATCCCGAATGGGCTTGGAATCCTAAGTTTTGCTTGCTAGAATGGTGGTTTTTGGGGTGATTTTGGTGTTCTGACATAGTTGGAGGTATAAGGACGAGTTTGTGGTGATTTTTTTATGTTGATTGATGTTTAGAAATGATTAGAAGTGGTGGATCTTAGATGGGCTTTGTGTTGGAAGAGTTTGGAGATGATTTCAGTAGTGTTTGGTAGCTGAAATGTGGTTTGTGAGTAGAGCAGCGAGTTTAGGTGTGTGGCTGATGATTTCAGTGCATGATGTTGCATTAATCGTCTGCTCTTATGTGTTATGAACAGGGGAGACATCTTCGGACGCCTTTGGTGTTGATCCGGGAGCCTAGATAGCGTTTCGTCGAGCAAGCAAAACGTAATCGGTGAGTGCGTATGGTTTTAGAAGTCCTTGAGGGACAAAGAGTCAAGGTTTGGGGGTTTAGGAATTGTTTTAAACACCTTCCTAAGTCTGGAAGTATGTATTGCCTAGATTGCTCTCTTATATGTGGTCGATTGCCCCTAAAAAGCTTTTACATGCTCATGGTTTAAGATAGATAAATTCCTACTATTTTTATGCATGGTTTATAACATTAAATGATGCTTGAGATGATTTCATTAAATAACATGTTGCATAGATGAGTCTTGGGCTCTTGTTCTAAAGCGTGGCAAATGTTATGGTTTTGAAATGAGATGAGAATGATTTGAGAAATGTTGCATGAAAAATAGTAGGTGAGATGATGTTTTGACATAATATATTGGCAAAAAAGATGAGATACTTACCGGATATAATATATCGATGAATGGGATGAGAGTGCACTATAAAATAAAAAATTGTACGTGCTCATTGGTTAATTCAAAGGGAGAGAACCGATGATGGGCATTCCATCAGGTAGGACTTGGTGAAATACCCAAGCTTTGTGGCGATGAGAGATACCACCGAAAATTATGTTACTAGACGAGTGAGTATGGTGATGGTGGATGCCACCAGAAATTTCTAGTGAGTTATCTGCATATCCGAGTAGTAATGAGATATGAAATGCCAATATAATATATGAAAATGCTTGTGATTCACATGTACCTTTTTTTTGAGATGATTTATGCTATGAGAAATGCATATGAGATTTGTATATGAAATGCTTTGGTTTTACAAGCATGAGTATGAGATTTGTATATGAAATGCTTTGGTTTTACAAGCATGAGTATGGCTTTGCCATGAGATTTGCATTGGTTTAAATGCATGAGATAGAATTAAGGTACATGTGTTTTCAATGAGAAGTTGCTTTGAAATGGTTTTCAAGCATGAGATAGAATGATCATGTTGTAGAAAAAGCTTTTGAGAAAGTGGTTTCAAGAAATGCATTATTGTGTTGGTTTTCTTTAGAGCATGCCTCACTAAGCATTTGTGCTTACGCTCTCTTTTACCAATAATGCAGATAATTGAAGTGTTTTGGGTAGCGAAATGGACAAGAACATCCAAGGAAGTACAAGCTCATGTATGGTGATGTTTATTATACACTTTAGTTTTGATATTGGCAATGGGACCTCAAGGTTGTTTTGGTAGATGTCTTTAAACTCCTTGAGTTTGTGGCTTGTTTGTGTGGGCTTTTATGGATTGTAAATGGTCCTAATTGCATGGTTTGAGGATTGGTTGCCTATATTGGTTTTGAGACTAGGGAGCATGCCTTTAGATTGTGTGTCTTTGTGTTTGATGCCATGCTCTAGTTTTAGGGTCTTAAATATGTTCCTTAGTATCAAAATGAGTGTCTGGTATGTTGTAGTGCTCTTTAAGGCATGTTTGATTAGTGTAAAAGGTGAAAAACCAGCTAAATCTACTGTCATTGGGCAAGGTGTATCGAAACACCCTAACATGTTCCGAAACGGGGGCCTGTAATGGCCGTAGTGGATACCGGGCCAGCTAAATCAAGGTTGACTTTCGGGTTGACTTTAGTTTTCCTCGTGTAATCTTCGTAGTTCAGGTCAAGCGTCTAGACCGGGCTAAAGGTGTTACATTTGTTGGTATCAGAGCCAGGTTATCGAATAATTGGGGTTTGGTAGGTGGTTGTTGTATATGGTTATGTATGTTTGTGACATTTCGGTGAAAGTATGATGTATGAATAGTGATGTATGATGCAATTGGGATGAATTTGTGATGTTATGCTATGTTTGGAGTATAGTTGGGGATTCCATTGCCATATCAATACAAATGAGAAGAATAGTTTTCGAAAATAAGCTTGAGTACTTGGATTACTTATCTTATTATGCCTAATTGTGTTTATTGCATTTTGTCATTGCATTGTTTTTTATTATGGGGCCACATAGAGAGGTGAGAATCAATACTAGATCTATGGTTGAGAATGAGAACGTGGAGAACACTGAGGATTTACCTCCTCCTCCCCCTGGTGGACCACCTGGTGGTGGTGGAGCTGGGGCTGGTGCTGCTTGAGTTGGTGCTGGGGTTGTTGGACCCGAGGGTGTTCAGGGGTAATCTTCTCCTGACATGACCATGTTGATACAGGCTATTGCTGGAGCTTTCCAAGCTGCAGTAGCTGGAGCTCATGGAGCTACACCTCAGGATGATGCTAATGTGAGATTAGAATTGGAGCGTCTCCGCTGTCTGGGAGGGACTGAGTTCAGAGGTTTGTCACCGGAAGGATCTGAGTCCTGGTTAGATAGCACAAAGAGGATTCTTAGACATTTGAACTGCAATAATGTGCAGAAGTTGGGATGCATTGTGTCACTACTAGATGGTGATGCTTACACGTGGTGGACAACCAATATCTCCTGAATGGAGGATGATGAGGTGACTTGGACATTCTTTTTGAATGCGTTCAAGCGGAAGTACCTTGGAGTTTGTTACCTTGACGAGAAAAAAAGGGAGTTTATGTCTCTTATGCAATAGAACATGTCTGTGGTTGAATAGGAGATTCAGTTTATTCGCCTTAGCCAGTATGCACCTGAGCTAATTCCTAGTGAGAGGAAAAGGTGCGAATGGTTCCGTTATGGGCTGGTAGCAGATGTCAAGACCTATATGCTTGCGGCTAAATATACTGATTTCGATGTCTTGGTCACTAGAGCCAATGACATTGAATTGAATCTTGGTTTGACGAGCCGAGCTGGTGGATCAAGCTCGGGAAAGCGAGCTGCTGAACGCGATTATGGTAGAGATCGCAACAAGAAGCATAAGGATAGGAAGTGGAATTATGATGCTAGACGTGGGGGTGGTAACCCTGGTAAAGGTCAGCAAGGACCTAATGCTTTCTTGAGGACTTATGAGTGCAACCGATGTGGTAGGAAACACGCTAGTGAGTGTTGGGGTAACCTTGGGACATGTTGAAATTGTGGAAACCGAGGGCAGATGAAGAAAGATTGTCCTCAACCGCTGAGAGAGGGACAAGCTCCGGTGAGAGCAGCTGAGCCACAAAGAGGTCGTGGGCGCGGCTGTGGTAATTTTCAGCGTAGGGATGATGGTGGAAGGAACGTGGCGCATGTTGTGGCTGTCCAACCTGAGGGTGGTGGCTAGGCTCGAGTGTATGCCCATCGTGAGGGAAGGAATGATACAGATGTGATAGCATGTACCTTTACTTTGCAATCCTTGTCATTACTTTCTTTCATTGATTCTGGATCTACACACTCGTACATATTGTGTGACCATGCTCAAATGCTTGGTTTGCCTGTTGAGTCTTTGGATGTTGGTATGTGTGTGACTAGTTCCTTTGGTGAGACAGTTGTAGCAAGAAAGTTGTATAGAAGGTGTTTCTTAAAGGTTCAAGATCATGTTTTTCTTGTTGATCTTATGGAATTGCCATTCTACGGTTTTGATGTAATCCATGGCATGGATTGGCTTGTTGAGCAAAGAGCAGTCATGGATTTCTAAAGCAAGCGGGTTTCGTTGAAGCTTGCAGATGATTATGAGGTGGTGGTGGTGGGAGAGAATGTGAATTTTCTTACCAATGTGGTGTCTACGTTGGAAGCGAGCCGGATGTTGCGGCAAGGATGTGAGGCTTACCTAGCCTTTGTTATGAATCCTAGCTCAAAGGAGGTACGTGTTCAGGATATAAGGACCGTGTGTGAGTTCCTTGGAGTGTTTCCGGAGGAATTACCTGGTTTGCCGCCTAGTCGAGAAGTTGTGTTTGGAATTGAGCTATATGAGAACACAACTCTGTTGTCCATTGCTCCCTATCGCATGGTGCCCAAAGAGTTGAAGGAGTTGAAGACGCAACTTCAGGAGTTGCTTGACCGTGGCTTCATTCGGCCTAGTGTGTCATCTTGGGGTGCACCGGTCTTGTTTGTGAAAAAGAAGGATGGCACGATGAGAATGTGCATTGATTATCGTCAGTTGAATAAGTTGACCATCAAGAACAAGTATCCTTTGCCGAGGATTGATGATCTTTTCGATCAGTTTCAGGGAGCAGCTGTGTTTTCAATGATTGATCTGAGGTCAGGGTACTATCAGTTAAAGGTGAAGGATGTGGATGTGCCGAAACAACCTTTAGAACGAGGTATGGGCATTATGACTTCCTTGTGATGTCGTTTGGTTTGACAAATGCTCCTGCTGCTATCATGGACATGATGAATAGGGTGTTCCATGAATTCTTGGATAAGTTTGTTGTGGTGATCATCGACGATATCATTGTGTACTCTCGTACTTAGGAGGAGCATGAGGGTCATTTGAGGATTGTTTTGCAAGCGCTGTTGGAAAATCAGCTTTATGCCAAGCTGAGCAAATATGAGTTTTAGCTGAAGGAAGTTGTTTTCCTGGGTCATGTGGTTTCGGTAGAAGGGATTCGAGTTGATACGCAGCAGGTTGAGGCGGTGATGAACTGGAAGCCTCCTAAGTCTGTTCATGAAGTTCGTAGTTTTCTTGGGTTGGCAGGATACTACCTGAGGTTTGTGGATGGATTTTCTAAGATTGATGCCCCTTTGACGAAGTTGTTGCAAAAAGATGTTAAGTATGAGTGGACGGAAGCGAGACAACAATCTTTTGAGAAGTTTAAAGCATCTTTGACGCAAGCTCCTATCTTGGTTCAACCTGAATCAGGGAAAGTGTTTGTGGTGTATAGTGACGCAATCTATGATGGTTTGGGGTGTGTGTTAATGCAAGAGGGTAAGGTGGTGGCTTATGCATCGCGACAGTTGAAAGTGCATGAGCGCAATTATCCTACGCATGATATTGAGTTGGTTGCGGTGGTTTTTGCCCTAAAGATCTGGAGACATTATCTTTATGGTGAGAAGTGTACTATGTACACGGATCACAAGAGTTTGAAGTATTTGATGTCTCAGAAAGAGTTGAATCTTAGGCAACAGTGATGGGTGGAGTTGCCTAAGGATTACGATCTGACGATCGAGTATCATCCGGGAAAGGCCATTGTTGTGGCCGATGCTTTGAGCAGGAAGGTGTCGGTGGAGTTAAGGGCGATGTTTGCTAGCTTGAGCATATTGCGAGATGGTGGTCTTGTTGCTGAATTGCAAGTGAAACCATCACTAGTTCAGTTGATAAAGGATAAACAATTGTTGGATGATTCTTTGGTACCTAATGTTCAAGATATTGCAGAAGATAGGTCATCGAACTTCTATTTTAATGATTATGGTGTTCTAGGTTTTGGGAGTCGGGTAGTGGTGCCGAATGATGTTGAGTTGAGGCGCACTATTTTGACCGAAGCTCATAGTAGTCCATTTTCTATGCACCCTGGTAGTACAAAGATGTATCGTGATATGAAGGATGAGTACTATTGGGTGGGTTTGAAGAAAGGTGTTGCTGAGTATGTTAGCAAGTGTATGGTTTGTTAGCAGGTTAAGGCTGAACATCAGTTTCCTTCGGGGTTGTTGCAGTCGTTGAGGATCCCTGAATGGAAGTGTGAGAGGATTACCATGGACTTTGCATATGGTTTTCCTTTATCGCCATCAAAGAAGAATTTTGTTTGGGTGATTGTGGATCGCCTTACGAAGTGTGCGCATTTCTTGTTCGTGCATACTACGTACACCTTGGATAAGCTTGTAGAGTTGTACATTGCTGAGATTGTACGTTTGCATGGCGTACCAAAATCTATAGTTTCGGATAGAGATCCGAGGTTCACTGCAAGGTTTTGGGAGTGTTTGCATTGAACATTGGGTACGCGGCTGAATTTTAGTACTTCTTATCATCCGCAGACGGATGGACAGTCGGAGCGTGTTATTCAAGTGCTTGAGGATATGTTGAGGTGTTGTGTTATTGAGTTTCAAGGCTCTTTGCAGAAGTATTTGCCTTTGGTGGAATTTGCTTATAATAATAGCTACCAGGTGAGTATTCAAATTGCACCTTATGAAGCTTTCTATGGGAGGAAGTGCAGAACTCCTCTTTGTTGGGCTGAAACGGGACAAAAGTTGGTCTCAATGCCAGCTTTGCTGAAAGGAACCACCGAGAAGGTGAAGCTCATTTTTGTGAGCGGTTGAAGGGAGAATTGGACCGGAAAAAGTCTTACGCTGATTTGAAGCGTAAGTAGATAGAATTTGCGATGGGTGACCGTGTGTTCTTGAAAGTTTAACCTTGAAAGAAGGTAATGAGATTTGGCCGGAAGAGTAAGTTGAGCCCAAGGTACATTGGACTATACGAGGTGATAGAACGTGTGGGTCCTATTGCTTATAAGCTGAGGCTACCACAAGAGTTAGAGAAGATACATAATGTGTTCTATGTATCCATGCTTCAGAGGTATATATCGGATCCTTCGCATGTTATGCATGTGGAGGAAGTTGAGTTGAATCCAGATTTGACATATGATGAGGAACTTGTTGAGATTTTGGATTCGGACAATAATGTTCTCTGTGGTAAGACCATTGAGTTGGTTAAAGTGTTGTGGAGACATCGTGGTGTTTAGGAAGCCACGTCGGAAAGAAGGGAAGACAAGAAGAAGCAATTTCCTTACCTTTTTCCTCCAGGTAAATTTCGAGGACGAAATTTCTTAAGAGGAGGAGAGTTATAACACCCGAAATTTGGGCCTAGATTTTTTAGAGTCCGAATCAAACCGGTCGGGAACGGTTCGAACCTTAAAGGGAGGTTTAGGGAACACCTAGTTCGGGATGCTTTAAAAATATGGAAAAATATCTAAAAATCTTCATTTATTATATGAATGTTTATGGTGAAATCAATTTTACAAAATAAGGTTTGGAAATGCTACATTTCGGTGTAGAGACCAAATCGCAGTTTTTGCAAAAGTTAAATAGTGACTTTTTGTAAAGGATTGAAACTTTGAATCTTTAAGGAGCTAATTTTACCAAAATGTTTTGTCCAATCAGCCTTACTCTCCCACGTAGCCTCCTCAAATCCCCGATCAGCCTACAAACTCCTAGGCCCAAAACTGGGGCATTACAACTTTCCCCCACTTAGGAAATTTTGTCCTTAAAATTTACTAGAAGGAAACAAATGCTGAAATTGTTCAACATGTCCGCCTTACTCTCCCTCGTGGCCTCCTCAACTCCTTGATGTCGTCACAACACATTGACAAGCTCACACGTGATAGATCCAACTGATACCTTCACAATATTGACATATGAAATACATCATAAATCTTCTCCAACACATCAGGCAATCTCAAACGATAGAGTACTTGACCCACACATTCCACAACATCGTACTGTCTAGTAAACCTCAGACTAAGCTTGCCCTTACGTCCGAATCGAACCACCTTCTTCCAACGCGACACTTTGAAGAATACACGATCACCAACCACATAGTCAAACTCTCTACACTTCAAATCTGTGTAGGATTTCTGAAGATCCGAGGCCGCTTTCAAGCGATCACAAATGAGCTTCAAATTCTCATTTGTACCTTTCAACACATCTAGCAAAGAAACATACTTTTCTCCGACTTCAGCCCAACACAAATGCCTACAATACTTCCTACCATACAAGGCCTCATACGGTGCCATCTATATACTAGTATAAAAATTGTTGTTATAAGGGAACTTCACCAGAGTCAATTGTTTCTCCCAATTTCCTTGGAACTCAACGATACTACACCTCAACATATCCTCCAAAACCTGAATCACTCGTTCGGACTGACCATCCATCTAAGGATGATACGAAGTACTGAAACTCTGTCATGTACCCAAAGCTCGATGCAAACACTCCCAAAACCTCGCTGTAAACCATGGATCTTTATCCCAAACTATGAACATAGGCACCCCGTGCAAATGAACAAACTCGAAAATGTATAAATCCGCCAACTTATCCAAAGTATATGTCGTATGCATCGCTACAAAATGTGCACACTCCGTAAACTGATCAACAATCACCCAAATGTAATCCATCTTTGTTGGTATCAATGGCAACTCTGATACAAAATCCATGGTGATTCTCTCTGAGTTCCATTCTGGTATCCTCGACGGTTTCAACAACTCGGAAGGAAACTGATGCTCAGCCTTCACTGGCTGACATACCATGCACTTAGTGACAAAATCAACAACATCTTTCTTCAAACCAACCAATAGTACTCTTCTTCAAACATCGATACATCTTAGAACTACCAGGATGCATAGAAAAAGGACTAGAATGCGCTTATGTTAAGATGGTACGCCTCAACTCATCATCATTAGGCACCATTATCCCATCTTCGAAACACAATACCCCATCATCATTAAAGTGAAAATCTGCCAAATTTCCATCCATAATATTCTTACTATATGGTATTAGTGTCTTATCAAAAGATTGCTTGTCCTTAATAAATTATGACAAAGATCAACCGTAACTCCAACCACAACATTCCTACTCAGGGCATCCGCCAAAACATAGCCTTACCCGGATTATACTCAAGTGTCAAACCATAATATTTAAGCAACTCCAACCATTTAGGTTGCCTAAGATTGAAATCCTTTAAAATCATCAAATATTTCAAACTATTGTGATTCGTGTTCACTACACACTTCAAACTGTAGAGATAGTGTCTCCATATCTTCAATGCAAACACAACTGCAGCAAGCTCAAGATCATACGTAGGAGAATTGCGCTCGTACACCTTTAATTGTATAGATGCGTAAGACACAAAATTTCCTCCTTTCATCAACACACAACCCAAACATACACATGATTCATCGCTATACACAACAAACTCCTTCCCCGACTCCGATTAAATCAAGATTTGGGCGTGCGTCAACGCCTCCTTCAACTTTTCAAAAGCGCGATGTCTATACTATGTATACTTAAAAGAGACGTCCTTCTGCAACAACTTGGTCAACAGAGTAGCAATTATAAAAAAACCATCCACAAACCTACAATAATAACCAGCCAACACAAGGAAACTTTGAACCTCCGGTGTAACGCCCCGGTTTTGGGCTTAGCAGTTTATAGGTTGATTAGACGTTCCGGTGGAGTGGGTTAGAGATTCGAATCGAATTCGGTATTGGATATTTTTATACGAGATAAAAATAAGGAAAATGGTGATATCAATTTTGGAAAATGTGTTTTGAAAATTTGACATTTTGGGACTAGTGACCAAAATGTGAAAGTGTAAAAATCATATTTTTCTCTCAATTGGATTAGTTTCAAAATGTTTTAATTAAAGGATTAAAAGTAATTGATTAAATGAATGTAGTTATTTTCACACCAAAAAAAACCAATTTGACGTGATTATCTATTCTCCAAACTTTTCTCTAAAAATCTCTTCAGCCAAACATCTATTTTCCAGCAAAAATTGTTTTTTTATTTGGGTTGTTGTTAACGCCATCTAAGAAGGATTCCATTTTTGCTATTGTGATCACTCTATGAAGTGTGCACATGTAACACCCCAATTTTGGGCTTAGAAGTTTTGGGTTTGAACCGAACCGGTCGGATTTCCGGTTCGAATATAAAAGATGGTTTTAGGGAAAGCCTAGTTCAGGATGCATTAAAAATATGGAAAAAAATCTAAAAATCATATTTTAATATATATAAGAGAGTGGTGAAATCAATTTTACAAAATGAGGCTTGGAGATATGACATTTCAAGTTATTGACTAAAATGTAATTTTTGAAAAGTTCGTGACTGTTTTAAAAGGATTTAAACTTTGAATCTTTAAGGAGCTAATTTACCCAAGGGAGGATTTCTCCAGATTTTTCTTGATTTTTAAGACTCATTTAGTGTTTAATTAATAAAAAAGAAAAGAGGGAAAAGTGATATTTTAGTTTCATAACTAACTTTTACAAAAAATTTCCCATTTCATTTTCTCTCAAAATTCCCTCAGCCAAACACATTTCCACAGCAACTTTCCTTTTGATTTTCACACCTAAAGAAGAGTTTTTAATCTGCAAATGATTCCTAATCATTGCTACATCAAATCCTCACTATTTGCTTAATGAATTTTCAAGGATTTTGGCTCTAAACAAGGAGAAATCGACATTTAGAGGTATGAACGTCCTTCTCCTCTAAATACTCAGTTCTTTACTGAAATTCTCATGTTCTCAATCCTTAAATTGAGTTTTATTAAAGGTTTTAATGTTGTGATCTTGATTTTGGCTTAAAATGCAAGATTTGGATTTAATTTTGAAGTAATTCGTGATAGATGATTGGGCTCTGTTTTGAGATGTCTTTTTGATATATTTTAAATGTTTAAATGATGTGAAATGGAGGTTTAATCAATGCAATCCCGAATAGGTTGATTTTCCTAAGTTTTTACTTGTGAAAATGGTGGTTTTTGGGGTGATTTTGGTGTTTTGTTAATGTTGGAGGTATAAGGACGAGTTTGGGTTCATTTTGGATGTTTATTGATGTCTAATAATGGTTAGAAGTGATGGATCTTTGCTAGGTTATGTTTTGGAAGAGTTTGGAGGTGATTTCGGTTGTGTTTGGTAGCCGAAATGTTGGATTTGTGTAGAGCAGCGAGTTTAGGTGTGTTGCTGGTGATTTTAATGCATAATGATGCATTAATCCTCTGTTGTTATGTGTTTAAAACATGGGAGAATGATTCGGAGGCAATAGAGGTGGCGTTGGAGGTTTCGGATGCTTGGAAGGCTTACCGGCTAGCGTAGTTTTGTGTATCGGTGAGTGGTAAAGAGTTTTCCAGCTTTGAAACATTTTTGATGAGGTTTTGGGAGCTTAGTTTAAATCTAAACAAATTAGCTAAGCTCAAGAGTAAGTAAATGGAATTTCTCTCTTGGTTTGGGCTATGCTTTGGTTTTTAAATGTACTTGGGATGATTGTGTTTAAATTACTATTTTTAAGCATGTTTGGACATGGTTTATTGTCGGTTATTAATGCCATTATGTTAAAGATGCATAAGGTAAGTAATCCTTGACTTGCTTGTGTTGTGTGCATATGATTCTAAGCGTGTGGTGCTTGTGGATTTGGCATTTTGGTTATGCTTGTAAAAACAGTAGATTAATGTGGTAAAATGGTTAGATTGGCAAGTGATGTAAGTGGTTCTTGGTTACTTTAATCGGATATAGTTAGCCGGCTATAGGATTGGGTGCACCGTGAATTGAGTTTCCTTGGATGTTGAGGGGTTGTGATTGTACCGTAGACTCCATCCAAGTACCCTAGCGATCGAGGAAATTAGTGTCACCGCGATGGAGGATGGCTCTCGTGGGTGGGCTTGTTAAGCGTCACCACGATGGAGGATGGCTCTCGTGGGTGGGCTTGTTAAGCGTCACCACGATGGAGGATGGCTCTCGTGGGTGGACTTTGTTAAGTGTCACCGCGATGAAGGATGACTCTCGTGGGTGGACCTTGATAAGCGTCACAACGGTAGAGGGTTGCTCCCGTGTGTGAGCTTGGTTAAGGTGATTACAATGGTTGAGGTAGCTCCCATGTGTATGCCTTGTGGTGTGTCCCGGCTCTCGCTAGTGAGTTATACAACTTCCGATGAGTGATGTTGAGGGGTTGTGATTGTACCGTTAAACTTCATCACGGGTGTTGAGGGGTTGAGATTGTACCGGTAAACTCCACCTTGTGTTGTTCGGTAGTGTGTATGAAGCGTGTGGGACAACGCTTGGAATCCGCGTATCCGATTGTGTCTTGGGTTGTTCGGTAGTGTGTATGAAGAGTGTGGGACAACGCTTGTAATCCGCGTATCCGATTGTGTCGTGTTGTGATGGTTTGTGAATTATCGCTTGAATGCCAATATAATTTGTTTGAATGTAATGAAGCAAGAGTTGCTTGGAAATGATGCAAGGTGCAAGGGAAATATGTAAATGATGCAAGAATGCATGCGATGCTTGTTAAGCTTGAGCACTAGTACATTTTGCTAATGTGAATGGTGTATATGTGCATAGAATCTCATAAATGCATTGAAGTCTTGTGAGGGCTTGTTTTAGAAGGCATGTAATGCAAGTGTTGTTTTTGTGGTTCATGTGTTGCATTGGTTTAATGCGTGAGATAGTTAGAAGGAGTGAATGGTTTTCAAAGGGTTTCTTGTTTGAGATGTTCATCAAGAATGAGGAAAGTATGTTGTGAATTGGAAGTGCTTTCCAAGGAATTTGTGTTTAACTTTGCATGTGATGTTCATGCATGAAAAGGGTTTAAGTGATAGTTTGCAAGAATGTGTTTTGGGGTGAGTTGTTTAGCTTTTCTAAGCTAAAGGTTGGTTTTCATGTTGAGCAATGCATGGTTTGAAGCATGTTGCTTTAAAAAGGGGTTTCCAAACAATGCTTTGGTTTATTGAATTGTATTTACTTTTTTAAAAGGTTTTATGATTTGTTGCATTGATGGTGTTTTGGTTTTGAGCATCCCTCACTAAGCATTATGTGCTTACGCTCCTTTGTGTCCATCAATTCAGCTAATTGAAGTTGGGACATCAAGAAGCAAGGGATTCAAGGAGAGCTCCACTTGAGAAGTATGTCTCGGTTAATAGCTATAGATAATTAAGGCAATGGGGGGAAAGTCTTTTATATTGATGTGTAATGAGATTGAGTATGTTGATCGTATTTGGTTGGTGGTTTGAATCTTATTGTTATCGCTTTGCAACATTTGAATCATCTTATTCATAAGTTGTTATGCTATGCTTCTTGTTTTAAAGGCATGATCAAGTGTTGGATGTGTTGAAAGAGTCGGTGCACCTAAGGTTTGTCTTGCATTTAGATTTTCATGCAATTTGGTAGATATGATGCTTGGCTTGTGGTTGTTATGTTGAGTATTGATTTAGAGTATGTTTAATGGTGATTAGATGTGTAAAAACAGGCTTTTCTGCTATTTCTGGGCAGGGTGTTTCGAAATACCCTTGCCTGTTTCGAAACAGGTGCATGTTTTGGCCTGGGGGTTCCGAAACGAGTATAGGTGTTCCGAAAGACTCTGGCTACTGCCAAGCCGCGTTTCTGAACGATCAATTCCCGTTTCGAAACACTTGACCGTTGGGCACTGATTTGAATGGTTTTGAGGTTTGCAAGCTTTACATTTTAGTCCTGATTTTTGTATGTGCAATTGCTTGAGTTCGAGATGTCCGTTTAAGGTGAAATTTGGCAGGGAAGCATGTACCCTAACTAATTTATAATGGTATCTTAAAAATTAGTAAAGTGCTCTTAATTTCAAGATTTTACTTTTTGGTCCCTAAATTCGTATGTTGTGCAATTGAGTCCCTTATTGTTTTCCAATTGCTGTGATTTTTGAGGATGCTTATCTCAAGAGTATGCCTAGGATTAATGTGCATCTAGACAAGTTTAAAAAGAAAAAAAGGGTCGTTAATCAAGGTTGACTTTCGGGTTGACTTTGGTTTTCCCCGTGTAATCTTCATAGTTCGGGTCAACCGTCTAGGCCGGGCTAAGGGGGTTACATTTGGTGGTATCAGAGCTGAGTTGCGAATGCTTGGGGAAATGGTAAATTGTTGTAATAAGTGTTTGATGTTTATTCTGATGTGTTGTTGAAAGTCGGTTGAAATGTGTGTCTTTGAGCGAATTGTTGATGTCTTTATCATGCTTTTTGGTTATGAATCTTCATTGAGCTAATGTGAAATTGTACTGATGATATGCTGGTGTTGTGAGCTAATTTTATGAATGATGAAAGTGTGATGGGTATGATATGTTGATGTTATGCTGTTGCGGGTGAATGTTGTTTGATGAGAGCATGATCGAAGTATGTTGATTGATATGCTCGATGTTGTGATAACCATGTTTTTATTGATTGTTATGTCGTGTAAAAGGAGAGAATTCGGGATACCCATTGCCTTATTATTATAGCTATTGTGTTATGTTGGAGTTGGAGTCTTGAATCCTTGCTTGAAGCTGGCCTGATCATTTTGTTTGTTTTGTTATGATTGCTTGTTTTTTTCAGCATGATGGAATCGATGAGAGAATGGCAGTTGGGTGAGATGGTTGCTGCTTTAGAGCAGGTTGTTAAGTCTTGGAATTCATCTTTTGGTGGAGGTGTTTCGTTTCAGCCTACAGTCCCTGGAGTGGAGGTAGTAAGGCAGGAGGAGGAAGTTGGTTCTATGATGAAGAGTTCATCACCTATTGTTCAAGAGTTGTTGGTAACATCTCAGGCCATGGTGAAAGTGAGGCCTGAAGACGTGCCGATCGAAGGACACGCGAGTTTGACAAAACAACGCCTATATGATTTGGGAGCTGTGGAGTATCGTGGTTCGACACCTGAGGCATTCGAAGCTTGGTTAGCCAGTATAATTCTGATTTTGGACCAGGAAGGGTGTGATTACGCCTGTAAGCTGGGAAGTGTTGTCTCATTGATGTTGGAGGACGCCTGTGTCTGCTGGACATCTGTGGCGGTGGCAACGCATATCCACGATATAGATTGGGACTTCTTTGTGTCTGCCTTTTATGAAAGGTACCTTGGAAAGAAATTCCCAAGGGTTAAGCAACGTGGGGGTGTGGCTTCAGATTATGAAGGTGAGAAAAGTTTAAACAAGAGAGCTGTGGATACTTACCTCGGGAGCGGTCATCGTAAGAGGTTGCGTGATAGAAGGTTTTGCTTGAATCGAAGCCTGGGTGGTAGTGCGGATGTGGTGCAAGTGCTACATGATCAAGAAGGAGTAGCTCGGTTGCCGATGTGTGACCGTTGTGGAAGGTGTCATGTTGGAGGTTGTTGGGGCGTGGGAGTTTGTTGGAACTGTGGTTCTAAGTAGCATGTGAAGCGAAATTGTCCTCAATTGGTGAGATCAGCTTCAGTGATAGCAAAAGGGTCTCAGAAGGGTCGTGGGCGCGGCCAAGACAAAGTTCGAAGGTGGGAGGAAGGGCAGAAAGGTGTGAGGAGCTTGGGGAGTGAATCTTGTTGGAATTGTGGGTCTGTTGGACATTTGAGACGAAATTGTTTGAAGTTGACTCAGGGTAGTCAGGGTTCTTTACCGCAGGGAGATGGTGATGGCCTTAAGGTGTTGGCTGATGCTGCGGTGGTGTGGCTAGAGAATGATGGTTCTGCAAAGAAGAAAGTTTGTCAGTTGAAGCCCCGAGGCAGTGAGATGTTTGCAGGTAACCTTGTTAAGTAACCTTTACCCTAGTTATCTTAGTTTGGTTTCGGTTTGGTTTTCCCATGCGTAGTGGGTATGGTCTCATAGCTAGAAAGTTTGGGGTAGTAGTTGGTGTTGTTTTGAAAACAACTTTAGTGTGAAGAGGGTATTAGTGGGTATTTTGTGGTTAATGGGTTGTTAGAATGGTAGGGTTGGACAAGTTGGAAGTGAGTTAGGAGGTTCTTCTTAGGCGGATCCTGAGGATGTTATTGGTGGGTGTGGACCGACATACATGCACAATTAAAAACATTGTTATATATTATATTATACATATACGTGTTGGTCCATGCATACATGTGACATGACATTAGAGGTTTTGCATACATGTACACAAGCATTGATAGGGCATATTGGTGACCATGCATACGAACGTTCACACTTGCTAATAGCTAGTTGGGTCCGTTAGTGTTGTGATAGGGTTAGGTTGGATGATGGGTTTTAAGAGTTGTTTTGGTGCTAGGAGAATGTTAGAAGTAATGGAGGGTATTAAGTGAGCTGTCAGTAATAGTGAGTGTGATATAGCATGTTGGCAGAAGGAAAGTGTTTTGGCGCTTAAAGAGTTTAGCGGTGTGGTGGTGAGGAGATTACCGGTTGAAGTTAGAATCTGTCAAAGTGGTTGTGAATAGCTAGTAGAAGTGGTAGTTTCTTGGTGTTAAGTGATGTTGCAGGTTAGTGGATGTGTTTCCAGAGTGCTGAAGTAACTTGGCATTGATGTTGTAATAGAAGGGTTGTTTTTGTAGGTGATGGTTCGTAGCAACCTTCGAAGAGTTGAGAAGAGGTTGTGTTGTGGGTTGTAGAAAAGGGTTGGCCTGGGGTGAATAGAAGTTTTGTAATCTTAATATGTATGTATAGAATGGGCGGTGTCCTGGTAAGGCTAGTGTTGTAGTCAAAGCTTGAAGTGGAAAGGCAATGTAAGTTCAAGGGCCATTGTTGGTTGGACGGGTTCTTGTGAGAAGTGGTTGGCTAGTCGTGTATAAGTAAATCCCTTCTGAAGTCAGCTAGTGGTATGTGGAACGGATGGCGGAGTCAAGGTTGGGGTTTTGTGACGTGAATTTCGAATGTTGTGTGAGTAGTTTTGGTGAGTCGTTATGGTAGTGATAGTGGCGGAGGTGAAGGAATGTTATCAACACGTTGAGAAGTTTGAGTAAGCAGTTGATGCTTAAGAAAATTTTGCTTTATGTGGTAACCTTTGGAAGAGGTTGAGCAGTTTTGCAAGGGGTTTTAGAAGCAGTGAAGGTTGTGGGTCACATGGTGGCTGAACTGGATGGGTTGGTGTCACCGTGTGTGCGAGTTTTGGGAGTTATGAGTTAAGGTGGTGTATGCTGTAAAAGTTTGGAGGTTCTTCGGGTTGTTGTTGGGGATATGCGCAGTTCGGAAGTGTGAAAGGTTAAGCTGTGGTTAACATCTAAGTGTTCTGGAATTTGTGAACAGTATGTGGTGGTGTTGGGTTTGGTTATAGTGTAAGTTGATTTGAGGAGGAGGTTTTTTGTGGTGTTCTGAGTGGAGGATGTTTCAGTAGTGGATAAGTCTCTTGTGTTTCGTTGTGTGTTGCTTGTGAAGTTTGGTATCGTGGTCTTTTCGCCGGTTGAAATTTCGAGGACGAAATTTCCTAAGAGGGGGAGAGTTGTAACACCCCAATTTTGGGCTTAGAAGTTTTGGGTTTGAACCAGACCGGTCGGATTTTCGGTTCGAATATAAAAGGTGGTTTTAAGGAAAGCCTAGTTTGGGATGCATTAAAAATATGGAAAAATATCTAAAAATCCTCTTTTAATATTTATAAGGGAGTGGTGAAATCAATTTTACAACATGAGGCTTGGAGATATGACATTTCGAGTTAGTGACTAAAATGTAATTTTTGAAAAGTTCGTGACTGTTTTAAAAGGATTGAAACTTTGAATCTTTAAGGAGCTAATTTACCCAAGGGAGGATTTCTCCAGATTTTTCTTAATTTTTAAGACTCATTTAGTGTTTAATTAATAAAAAAGAAAAGAGGGAAAAGTGATATTTTAGTTTCATAACTAACTTTTACCAAAATTTTCCCATTTCATTTTCTATCAAAATTCCCACAGCCAAACACATTTCCACAACAACTTTCCTTTTGATTTTCACACCTAAAGAAGAGTTTTCAATCTCCAAATGATTCCTAATCATTTCTACATCAAATCCTCACTATTTGCTTAATGAATTTTCAAGGATTTTGGCTCTAAACAGGGAGAAATCCACATTTAGAGGTATGAACGTCCTTCTCCTCTAAATACCCAGTTCTTTACTGAAATTCCCAAGTTCTCAATCCTTAAATTGTGTTTTATTAAAGGTTTTAATGTTGTGATCTTGATTTTGGCTTAAAATGCAAGATTTTGATTTAATTTTGAAGAAATTCGTGATAGATGATTGGGCTCTGTTTTGAGATGTCTTTTTGATGTATTTTGGATGTTTAAATGATGTGAAATGGAGGTTTTATCAATGCAATCCTGAATAGGTTGATTTTCCTAAGTTTTTACTTTTGAAAATGGTGGTTTTGGGGTGATTTTGGTGTTTTGTTAATGCTGGAGGTATAAGGACGAGTTTGGGTTCATTTTGGATGTTTATTGATGTTTAATAATGGTTAGAAGTGATGGATCTTGGCTGGGATAAGTTTTGGAAGAGTTTGGAGGTGATTTAGGTTGTGTTTGGTAGCAGAAATGTTGGATTTGTGTAGAGCAGCGAGTTTAGGTGTGTTGCTGGTGATTTTAATGCATAATGATGCATTAATTCTCTGTTGTTATGTGTTTAAAACAGGGGAGAATGATCCAGAGGCAATAGAGGTGGCGTTGGAGGTTTCGAATGCTTGGAAAGCTTAACGGCTAGCGTAGTTTTGTGTATCGGTGAGTGGTAAAGAGTTTTCCAGCTTTGAAACATTTTGGATGAGGTTTTGGGAGCTTAGTTTAAGTTTAAAGAACTTAGCTAAGCTCAAGAGTAAGTAAATGGAATTTCTCTCTTGGTTTGGGCTATACTTTGGTTTTTAAATGCACTTGGGATGATTGTGTTTAAATTACTATTTTTAAGCAAGTTTGGACATGGTTAATTTTCGGTTATTAATGCCATTATATTAAAGATGCATGAGGTAAGTAATCCTTGACTTGCCTGTGTTTTGTGCAAATGATTCTAAGCATGTGGTGCTTGTGGATTTGGTATTTTGGTTATGCTTGTAAAAACAGTGGATTAATGTGGTAAAATGGTTATATTGGCAAGTGATGTAAGTGGTTCTTGGTTACTTTAATCGGATATAGTTAGCCGGCTATAGGATTGGGTGCACCGTGAATTGAGTCGCCTTGGATGTTGAGGGGTTGTGATTGTACCGTAGACTCCATCCAAGTACCCTAGCGATCGAGGAAATTAGTGTCACCGCGATGGAGGATGGCTCTCGTGGGTAGGCTTGTTAAGCGTCACCACGATGGAGGATGGCTCTCGTGGGTGGGCTTGTTAAGCGTCACCACAATGGAGGATGGCTCTCGTGGGTGGACTTTGTTAAGTGTCACCACGATGGAGGATGACTCTCGTGGGTGGACCTTGATAAGCGTCACAACGGTGGAGGGTTGCTCCCGTGTGTGAGCTTTGTTAGGGTGATTACAATGGTTGAGGTAGCTCCCATGTGTATGCCTTGTGGTGTGTCCCGACTCTCGCTAGTGAGTTATACAACTTCCGATGAGTGATGTTGAGGTGTTGTGATTGTACCGTTAAACTCCATCACAGGTGTTGAGGGGTTGAGATTGTACCGGTAAACTCCACCTTGTGTTGTTCGGTAGTGTGTATGAAGCGTGTGGGACAATGCTTGTAATCCGCGTATCCGATTGTGTCTTGTGTTGTTCGGTAGTGTGTATGAAGCGTGTGGGACAACGCTTGTAATCCGCATATCCGATTGTGTCTTGTGTTGTGATGGTTTGTGAATTATCGCTTGAATGCCAATATAATGTGTTTGAATGTAATGAAGCAAGAGTTGCTTGGAAATGATGCAAGGTGCAAGGGAAATATGTAAATGATGCAAGAATGCATGCGATGCTTGTTAAGCTTGAGCACTAGTATATTTTGCTAATGTGAATGGTGTATATGTGCATAGAATCTCATAAATGCATTGAAGTCTTGTGAGGGTTTGTTTTAGAAGGCATGTAATGCAAGTGTTGTTTTTGTGGATCATGTGTTGCATTGGTTTCATGCGTGAGATAGTTAGAAGGAGCTAATGGTTTTCAAAGGGTTTCTTGTTTGAGATGTTCATCAAGAATGAGGAAAGTATGTTGTGAATTGGAAGTGCTTTCCAAGGAATTTGTGTTTAACTTTGCATGTGATGATCATGCATGAAAAGGGTTTAAGTGATAGTTTGCAAGGATGTGTTTTGGGGTGAGTTGTTTAGCTTTTCTAAGCTAAAGGTTGGTTTTCATGTTGAGCAATGCATGGTTTGAAGCATGTTGCTTTAAAAAGGGGTTTTCAAACAATGCTTTGGTTTATTGAATTGAATTTACTTTTTAAGAAGGTTTTATGATTTGCTGCATTGATGGTGTTTTGGTTTTGAGCATCCCTCACTAAGCATTATGTGCTTACGCTCCTTTGTGTCCATCAATGCAGATAATTGAAGTTGGGACAGCAAGAAGCAAGGGATTCAAGGAGAGCTCCACTTGAGAAGTATGTCTCGGTTAATAGCTATAGATAATAAAGGCAATGGGGGGAAAGTCTTTTATATTGATCTGTAATGAGATTGAGTATGTTGACCGTATTTGGTTGGTGGTTTGAATCTTATTGTTATCGCTTTGCAAAATTTGAATCCTCTTATTTATAAGTTGTTATGCTATGCTTCTTGTTTTAAAGGCATGATCAAGTGTTGGATGTGTTGAAAGAGTTTGTGCACCTAAGGTTCGTCTTGCATTTAGATTTTCATGCAATTTGGTAGATATGATGCTTGGCTTGTTGCTTTTATGTTGAGGATTGATTTAGAGTATGTTTGATGGTGATTAGATGTGTAAAAACATGCTTTTCTGCTGTTTCTGGGCAGGGTGTTTCGAAACACCCTTGCCTGTTTCGAAACATGTGCATGTTTTGGCTTGGGCGTTTCGAAACGGGTACAGGTGTTTCGAAACACTTTGGCTACTGTCAAGCCGCGTTTATGAACGGTGAATTCCCGTTTCGAAACACTTGACCGTTGGGCACTGATTTGAATGGTTTTGAGGTTTGCAAGCTTTACATTTTAGTCCTGATTTTTGTATGTGCAATTGCTTGAGTTCGAGATGTCCGTTTAAGGTGAAATTTGACAGGGAAGCATGTAACCTAACTAATTTCATAATGGTATCTTAAAAATTAGTAAAGTCCTCTTGATTTCAAGATTTTACATTTTGGTCCCTAAATTCGTATGTTGTGCAATTGAGTCCCTTATTGTTTTCCGATTCTTGTGATTTTTGAATATGCTTATCTCAAGAGTATGCCTAGGATTAATGTGCATCTAGACAAGTTTAAAAAGAAAAAAAGGGTCGTTAATCAAGGTTGACTTTTGGGTTGACTTTGGTGTTCCCCGTGTAATCTTCGTAGTTCGGGTCAACCGTCTAGGCCGGGCTAAGGGGGTTACAGCACATTTGTGCCCGTACATGATGCGCATACTTTGGATAAGTTGGCAGATTAGTATATTGTTGAGATTGGGCATTTGCACGAAGTGCCCAAGTCTATAGTTTCAGATAGAGATCAACAATTTACAACGAGGTTTTGAAGGTGTTTACATCGAGCTTTTGGTACACGATTGAATTTCTATTCTTCGTATTATCCTTAGACAGATGGTCAGTCTGAACGTGTGATCCAAGTCTTGGAGGATATGTTGAGATGTAGTATCAGTGAGTTTCAAGGAACCTGGGAGAAAAATTACATGTGGTAGAGTTAAGAGCAATGTTTGCATGGTTGAGTGTGACTCAAGATGGTGGTCTCTTGGCCGAATTTCAAGTGAAGCCATCTTTTTCATAGTTGATAACGGACAAACAACAATTTGATAAGAAGTTGGTGCCGCATGTTAAGAATATCATGGATGGAAATCTAATTGATTTCCATTTTAGTGATGACAGAGTGTTGTGTTTGAATGATTGGATAGTGGTGCCTAATAATAATGAGTTGAGGCGTACTATTTTGACCAAAGCGCATAGTAGTCATTTTGTTATGCATCCCAATAGTACTAAGATGTATCGGAGCATGAAGGAAGAATACTATTGGGTTGGTCTAAGGAAAGACATGGTTGATTTTGTTGCTAAGTACATGGTATGTCTGTGTGTTAAGGGTGAACATCAATTTCTTTATGAGTTGTTGCAACCGTTGATGATACCAGAATGGAAGTGAGAGAGAATAACCTTGGATTTTGTACATGGATTGTCGTTTACACCAACAAAGAAGGATTTCATTTGGGTTATTGTTGATCGATTTACAAAGTGTGCACATTTTGTGCCTTTGCATACAACTTATTGTCACAGGGGAACTTTTTGCGACCGAGCCAGCCGCACCCATAGGTGCTATCCCTTGCGCACCATGCCTTTCTCCCAACCGAGGGGCCCGAGTAGCTGCCCATGCCACGCACCAAGGGGCCATGCCCAATGCCCTTGGTGGTGTCCGCGCCCATGTGATCCGACCTGGGCCAGTCCGTCCGCACCATGGGGCCTTGTCTAGCACCCCATGTGCTGCCCGTGAGTCTTGCACCCGAGGGGGCCCAACACAAGCACCCGAGGGGCCTTCGCCATGCACCCTCCATGCCGGCCAAGACATGGAGCCCGAGCCTGCACCCGACGTGCACGCCCAAGGAGCCAAGCCCGCACCCGATGTGCGCGCCAACAGGCCTAGGGGTTGCCCATCCGAGTTGCCCACGCCCCTAGGGCCCGATTCAGCCAAAGGCATCCAAGAGAGGGGATTTTGGACACCAAGATTGGACCATGAGAGGCCCAATCCGCCCAAGCACCATCATCCCATGCCAAGTTGTCATCCTTGGAGAAACACTTATGGAAAGCAAGCCATCCATGGGGAAAGTATTCTAGGACAACAATGCAATGATGTCATAGGCTTTGTATTAGGGGCAATGTTGTTTGTAAACAAGGCAAGTCAACATGAGTATGACAAGCTTGCCTTGAATAGGAGATTCCATTGTAAGATTCATCCATGGCCCTTGGATCGAATCAGTGAGAGCCATTGGATCGAGGGGGATTAGGCTATAAATAGAGCACTCCTCCATCCATTCCACTCATTCCACATTCCCTCATTTTCTATCTTTTGTAATCTTTCTCTTCTTTGTTAATAAAGGAGCTTTGGCACTCTTTTCTCCCCATCTAGGCTTAGGGGGAGTTTTTAACGAGGCCTTAGCTTTCTTAACCGAGAGTGTGCATCCCCTTCCTTGTCTTACTTTGAGCCATCACCCTTTTCATTTTTCCAAGAGAGCTTCCGCATCCGAGACTAAGCCTTCCGAGCTTAGTGAGTAAGGCTGACTTGGCCATTTTCAAGCCCCTTTCGAGTGCTTCACGACCAAGGCCACACGAGGCTAGACCGGCCTAGACCTAGCCCCGTGACAAGTGGTATCAGAGCCATTTTCCGCATCCTACTGAGTCGATAGATGGCGCAAAGAAGAAGGAACGTTGCAGCAAAGAAGACAGTGGAATCACAAGGCGTCTCGCATGAAAGCAAGGTGAGCGAATCTGACTTTCCAAAGAGGAGACCGTCAAAGTGTTGGAAGTGTGGAGAGCCACACGAGTCTTTCCGATGCCCGCACCATTTCAAGCAGTCCAAGGTACAGGACGAGCCCGATGAGACCGAGGCTTCGAAGCTTGATGCGAGGTGCACTGTGCTACCAGTGAGGATGGTAGAGGCGTTTGAGGAGCGAAGCTTGCCCGATGAGACCAAGGCCATGAAGCTTGCTTCCTTGTTCGGGGAACAATCATCAGCGAGGATGATGGTTGGGGCGTCCAACTTCAAGAGTGAAGTAAGGGAAAGGTTGCAAGAGTGCAACGAGGCCACAAAACCGTGGAAGAAACCAGGTTATGTGGGGTGTTCCAGCGACGATGACGAGTCATGGGAGTCAAGTGTAGTCGAGAGCGACTACGAGGAAGAGGAGCCTATGTATGTTGACATAGTGTTCCGAGAGGCGACGATGAGTGCACTAGTTGATCCAAGTGCACAAGGAGTGCTCGTGTCTGTGCAAACAGCCGAGCGGTTAAACCTTCAATTTCGGAGGGTTAAACAACAAGTTGCGACAGCCAACTTTAGAGACGAGAAAGTTGTGGGAATCGCGAAAGATGTGTTCCATCAAATCGGCGAATTCCAAGGCACAACGAACATCAAGGTAATCTCTTGTGAATTTCTTGATGTGTACAAAGTCGTTATTGGTGCATCTTCTTTAGAGCAAATTGATGCATTTGTCTTGTCAAAAGCCGAGGATAGGTGTGTTGCAGATCCACACCGACAAGACGTTGAGTTGAGCGAGAAAGTCCAGGCTTCGCCAAGCATCCACAAAGGTGTGCTTGAGTCCGAGACAACCGAGGAGCAAATCCGCCCAACTCTAGCCAAGAGTGGCCACGACGAGGAGGAGCGCGAGTTTGCTAAGATCACGATTGACAACATTGAGTTTGAGGCACTAGTGGACCCTAGTGCAACATCGTTGATCATTTCCGATCAAATTGCCGATTGGTTGAACCTTGAAGTGGAGAAGGTTCATGGTGAGACCGAGTTCATCAACTTCAACGAAGAGTTCATCGATGGAGTTGCATGGAACGTGAGAGTTCGCATCGGAGAGTGGTGCGACACAACCAACATCAAGGTAATTTCTCACCATTGTCTTGATGATGATGTTATTATTGGTTTATCTTGCTTAGAGCATATTAACGCACTTGTTTTGCTAGAAGCTGAGGGTAAGTATGATGCAGGTTTGCAACAAAGTGATGACGAGTTGTCAAGCCAAGACGAAGGCAACCAATTGCGCGAGTCCGAGGTAACCAATGATGAAGAAGCCATGGAAGAGTCCATGGAAAGTTCCACCACAATGGGACGTGTCTTTGAAGAGATCAAAAACGAGGAGAAGTCTTTGGAGTGGCCAAAGGCACCAAAGAGCGAGATGGTCGAAAAGATGGAGTGCCCATCCGAGCCATCCGAGTTTGAAGAAGTGAGGCAAAATCCCTCCGAGTTTGGTGAAGAAGATCAAGCCGATGGAGAGGAGCTAGCAACCTTTTGCGAAGAGTTGCAAGCCGAGTTCGACGAGTGGTCGAGTTCCATGGACGAGTGGCATGAGTCCACGGAAGCAAGTCAAAGCACCGAGGTGCCCAAGCCCAACGATGAGGGGCCAAACCATGCCAACACTTGCCTTGGGTATCGACAAGGCAAAGTGGATCGAGATGATGAAGACTTAGTGTCCGAGGTAAGTGGTTCTTTATTTGAAAAGCCCATTTTAACCCACTTTCATTTGGATGTTTGTAGGAAGCCTACAATTTTGAGCGAGGATCCAAATCGAGAAATGGGGCGAGAAGTTATCCTAGACAAGCCGTGCAACAAGGATAACAAGGAGCCGAGTGACGAAGTGGTTGGACCAAGCCAAGAGTTTCCAACCCACCATGACGAGGGACGAGTGCAAGAGTGCACCGAAGAGGGACCATTCCATGATCTCGCCATCATCACATGTCTTGAGTATCGACAAGGCATCGTGACACCATCCAAAGAGGACATTGCGTCCAAGGTAAGTACTTCAAGTTTGTGTAAAAATTTTGGACTAACTTACTTTGGTTCATTGCACAGGTTGCTCGTGAGTTCGAGCAAAGAATCGATACAAGAACGAGTAGGCGGAGAGGCCTACAACTTGAGTTTGCCAACAAGCGATCAAGTGGACCACAACTTTGTCCCCAAGCCGTTAGACAAGTATGGTCGAGAGTGGTTCGAGGCTAGCCACGCACAAAGCATGGCGCACATCACAAGAGACGAGAAGCCACCACTCGAGATTGATCGTGGCCCAAGGCATGAGAGCCTTGAGCTTTGGAGGTTGTTTCCCGATGCCAAGCGGAAACATGGCGAACCATCCATCGAAGTGACCAAAGCCAACAAGGACTTTGTGTCCAAGGTGATTAAGTTTAGTTATTTCGATGACATAAGACTAACTTACTCTGGTTTTCTCCTCAGGCAGCCGATGCGATCGAGCCGAGCACAAAGCAAGGCGAGCATCCATTATGAGAAGGAGTGGCGACCGTTCGAGGATCGAGAACTTGCCAAGGAGCGGCACCCGTTCGAGAAGGATCGTGAGCCAAGGCATGAGAGCCTTGCCCATCCGACGAGAGTTCCCTTAGCCAAGCGGGAACATGAAGAAGATTCGAGGCCGTTCGAGAGAAAGACATCCGAGTCTCTTCAATGCCTATCGACGAGGGCGTCAATAGATTTAGTGGGGGAGAATGTCACAGGGGAACTTTTTGCGACCGAGCCAGCCGCACCCATAGGTGCTATCCCTTGCGCACCATGCCTTTCTCCCAACCGACTGGCCCGAGTAGCTGCCCATGCCACGCACCAAGGGGCCATGCCCAACGCCCTTGGTGGTGTCCGCGCCCAGATTATCCGACCTGGGCCAGTCCGTCCGCACCATGGGGCCTTGTCTAGCACCCCATGTGCTGCCCGTGAGTCTTGCACCCGAGGGGGCCCAACACAAGCACCCGAGGGGCCTTCGCCATGCACCCTCCATGCCGGCCAAGACATGGAGCCCGAGCCTGCACCCGACGTGCACGACCAAGGAGCCAAGCCCGCACGCGATGTGCGCGCCAACAGGCCTAGGGGTTGCCCATCCGAGTTGCCCACACCCCTAGGGCCCGATTCAGCCAAAGGCATCCAAGAGAGGGGATTTTGGACACCAAGATTGGACCATGAGAGGCCCAATCCGCCCAAGCACCATCATCCCATGCCAAGTTGTCATCCTTGGAGAAACACTTATGGAAAGCAAGCCATCCATGGGGAAAGTATTCTAGGACAACAATGCAATGATGTCATAGGCTTTGTATTAGGGGCAATGTTGTTTGTAAACAAGGCAAGTCAACATGAGTATGACAAGCTTGCCTTGAATTGGAGATTCCATTGTAAGATTCATCCATGGCCCTTGGATCGAATCAGTGAGAGCCATTGGATCGAGGGGGATTAGGCTATAAATAGAGCCCTCCTCCATCCATTCCACTCATTCCACATTCCCTCATTTTCTATCTTTTGTAATCTTTCTCTTCTTTGTTAATAAAGGAGCTTTGGAACTCCTTTCTCCCCATCTAGGCTTAGGGGGAGTTTTTAACGAGGCCTTAGCTTTCTTAACCGAGAGTGTGCATCCCCTTCCTTGTCTTACTTTGAGCCATCACCCTTTTCATTTTTCCAAGAGAGCTTCCGCATCCGAGACTAAGCCTTCCGAGCTTAGTGAGTAAGGCTGACTTGGCCGTTTTCAAGCCCCTTTCGAGTGCTTCACGACCAAGGCCGCACGAGGCTAGACCGGCCTAGACCTAGCCCCGTGACATTATGCTCTGGATAAGTTGTCAGATTTATATATTGATTAGATTGTATGTTTGCATAGAGTGCCCAAGTCTATAGTTTCGAATAGATATCAACAATTTACAGGTCTCGGAGGATATGTTGAGATGTATTTTCACTGAGCTTTTGGTACACGGTTGCATTTTAGTACTTTGTATCATCCTCAGACGGATGGTCAATCAAAACGTGTGATCCAGGTCTTGGAGGATATTTTGAAATGTAGTATCATTGAGTTCTAAGGAAACTAGGAGAAATAGTTGCTCGTGGTAGAGTTTGCGTATAATAATAGTTACCAATCTAGTATACAAATTGTACCATATGAGGCTTTGTTTGGTAGAATGTATCGTACCCCTTTGTATTGGGCTGAGGTTGGGGAAAAGCATCTTTCCTTTCCTGATGTGTTGAAAAGCGCAAATGAGAAAGTGAAGCTTATTTGTGATCATTTAATAGCTGCCTCAGATTGTTAGAAATTCTAAGAGGATTTGAAGCGTAAGGAGGTTGAGTATATGGTGGGTAATCATATGTTTTTGAATGTTTCGCCTTGGAAGAAGTTGATGATGTTTGGAAGTAAGGGTAAGCTTAGTCCTAGCGGTTTATGGGTTAATTAGACGGTCTAGTGGACCGGGTTAAAGATTTGAATTGGATTCGAGATTGGATATTTTTATAGGAGATAAAATATGGAAAACAATTAAATATCTTTAGTTATTACATTAATGAATTTGGTGAAATCAATTTTTGAAAATGTGTTTTGGAAATTTTACTTTTTGGGACTAGTGACCAAAATGTGAAGGAATAAAACTCGTTTTAGTGACTATTTTGTAAATGGGTCAAAACTTTGAATCTTTAAGGAGTTAATATACCTAAGTGTTTTATCAGATTTCTCTCTCAATTGGATTAGTTTTTAAATGTTTTAATTAAAGGATTAAAAGGAATTAATTAAATGAATGTTGTTATTTTCATAAAAAAAAACAATTTGACGTGATTTTCCATTCTCCAAACTTTTATCTCAAAATCACTTCAGCCAAACATCTATTTTCAAGCAAAGATTTGAGGCAATGATCTGGTTTTCTTAAACTAATGTTTCCTATTAGATTTCCGAACTTGTTTATACAAAATGTCATTGACTTCCTTTGCTTTTCAAGAAGTGAAATCATCCAATTGAGAGGGATTCCAATCATTCAAGGTAAGGTTCGTTCTTCCCCTTTAATGAATGGTTCGTTTCTGAAACTCCCAAATTCTTGATCCTTTATATATGTTTTCTACTGGGTTTTGATATTTTAATGTAAATTTGGTTTAAAGGAGATTTAATTGATGAAATTAATTGAGATTTTTTTGGGATCTATTTTGTTGGGTTCATGATCATTTTAAAACATGAATATGATGTTTTATAATGTTAATAAGTTGATTTTAACATTGAAATCCCGAAACTAGTTGAATCTCTAATTATCTAGGTTTCTATTGATGAGTTTTTGAGGAGTTGTGGAGGTTTTATGTATGCTGGAGGTATAAGATTTTTATTGGTTGAATTTTGGATATTATCTGATGTTGGTTAGATTTTAGATTTGAGAGTTCGGGGCTGGGCTTCGATTAGCTTGAGTTTGAAGTTGGTTTCGGTTGTTGTTGAATGGTTTCAGCTTGTGTTTTGTTGAGGTTTGCAAAGGATTGTTGTTGTTGCGTTTATGAATGCATTGTGATGTATTGTGCCTCTATTTTTGTGTGGTTAAAAAAGGGGAGGTTGATTCCGTAGCTATCGGTGAAGCTTTTAAGGCTTCAGACGCTTGAACTCAAGTTGGTGAATTGAAGTTTAGCGTTTCGATGAGTGAGAACAAAACCTACAACTTTAAAAAGGTTTGAAGATGGTTTTGGGAACTTAGAGTGAGCTTGAAACGCTAGTCTAAGTTTGAAAGTAAGTATATGTAACTCCATGGTTTTGGGCCTAGGTGTTAGGTGGGTTTGGTTAGGCGGTTCTGTTCGAACCAGTATAGATGTCTAGTCTAGTTTCGGGAAACAATTAAATTAAAATGTTTTTGGACGAATAAAAATATGGGGAATTTTCCTAATATCATAATTATATATATGATTAATTTTGGTAAAGGTAATTTTATGAAAACAATTTTGGAAATCAGACATTTTGGTTTAGTGACCAAAATGTAAAAATGGTAAAGTTTGATTTAATGGAAAAAACGTAAAAGGCTAATGCTTTGAATCTTTAAGGAGCAATACTAATGGCTAATAGAGACTTTTCCTCCTATTTTACAATTTTAATTAAATAATTATAATAAAGAAAAGATGGGGGGAAGTTAAAACGGTTTTCATTTTCCATTTGATGATAGTTTTCTTCTCCCATTTTTCTCTCAAATTCCCTTCATCCAAACAACAAGATTTTCAAGGTAAAATCTAAATTTAATTTTAACTTTAAGGAGTATCTATTTTCTATTGATTTCCTATTGAATCTACTCTTTTCTCTTTGGTTTTCTTTTGATTTCTTTGCAAAAATGGAGTAAGAGCTCATCATTATAGGTAGGTGTAAAGTGTCCACAAGTTCTATAATTCATGCACATTCCATCTCATATTACTGTTGTTTTTGAGTACATCTTAGGCATAATTAGGACCATGCGTTGCATTTTACAGTATTTCTTTACTTTGCCATGTTTTTATATATTATCCTTTGTTTGGCAGAGAAAATGTACTATTTTAGGGTACATTTTGTTTTAGGTACTATAGGCTAACAGAGGAAAAGAGGAGTTGAGGATGTGATGCTGAGGCAACGATCCAAGGAGTTGTACTGATGCAGTTCCAGACAGACGCAACAGCTGCCGAGTAGCTGCGCCGCCCACCATGCTGCCCAAGACATCAGACTATGGAGTTGGAGAACTAGAGTGCAATTTGTATAGCAGAAAATCCTGATTCTATTGATGATGCCCACTTAATTTACGACGTTTGTAGCAGTGGGCAGAACCGCCAAAGTGAAATCTCGAGATTGCTTGTGGAACAAGGCAACGTGATAATGTCCACTTTCAACTCAAAGAAGTCAGAGTTTAAAGTCACATTTAATGTGGAAAGTTGCTTTAAAGACTTCTAATTCAAACAGAACTAGACCTAGCTAATGCCTATATATACCCATTGTAATTCTAATTCAAAACAATTTTAGGTTTTCCTTAGGCATAATTTAGGTTTTCTGGCCGTCGACATGTTCTAAATTTCTTTTGGGTTTGGGTTATATTGTAATTAGTTGTGAGAACGGTTGTTTATGTTTTAAAGTTTGTTTTTGCGATAAAATACTCTTAGTTTGCTTAGATCATGCGCTTTACTTCCTTCAATTAGTTCCAAAAGTCAAGTTTAAGAATCCATTTGTCAGGCACGACAGTGTCAAACTCACGAAAGAATTAAGCACGGTCTCATGATGGAGAGGTGTTAACTAATTCATCTTAGACATAGGTTAGAATTTCAACGGCTAATAGGAGCAACCAAACGTCAACTGTCTGTATTAGGATTACGCTGAGATTGCTAGGTATTGCCTACATCACGTAGCAACAGAATCCTAGCCTAAACATACTTAGGATCACTTCAGAATTCCTTCGCCGAACTTGGAGTATCTGCCAGCCTTGTCGTCAGGACTTCTATCCATCTCACCTGCCGTGACAACAAAAGTTGCAAGAGTGGAGTGCCATCGTTGCAGCGAAAGTTGGCGCCGACTCAATCTGCAATTACCCACCAAAGAAGCATATCGTGGCAGCTCAAAACAACTTGACCTATTCAACACAGTTTGACACTAAGTAGCAGTATAACCCTGCCCTCTCTATCAATATGATCACTTCATTTTTAATTACTAGTGTTTTTATTTTACTTTTCTTCTCAACAACCATCTTACTTGTGCATTTACATTTCTTGTGCAGGAACAACAATTCGAATCAAGCTGTCCAATACATGTGGGAGACAATATCTTATATACTATAACTTGACATGAGTGTGCACTTGTGCTCATAAATAGAGCACGCCCAAACGCTCTACAAGTTTTTGTGTGCCGATGCCGAGGATTGGTAACAACAAAATTCGTCTTTAATTTCTGCACTTTTATTTCATTACTTTTTATTTTATTGTTTCCTTTGCTAGTGTATGACCGGGGCGAATGCAAAAGGAGAAATCCTTTTCTACGACGATATCGAAAAAAGAGCAAGAGAGCACAAGAAGGAGATTAGAGTAACCCTAGGGAAAACCAAAGAGAAAAAAAAAAAGCAAAGGTAAACATGGACCCACCCAACAATGCTGCGAACGGTAGGGAAGGGGAGCATGATTTGCCGCCCATAGAACAATAGTTTCACACTAAGCAACATCATAACCCTGCCCTCTCTATCAATCAGATCACTTACTCTTTAATTACTTGTGTTTTAATTTCACTTTTCTTCTCAACAACAATCTTACTTGTGCATTTTCTTTTCTTTTGCAGGAACAACAATTCGAATCAGGCTATCCAATCCCTGTGGGAGAGGATATCTTATATACTATAACTTGCCAGTAGTGTGGACTTGCGCTCATAAATAGAGAACACCCAAACGCTCTACAAGTTTTTGGCACTGTTCATCAGCAAGATCCACCAAGGCAGCAACCCCCTCTTCCTCCAAGGCAGCCCCATAATGTTCGGACCACTAGAGATTTTCTAGAACATGACTTCAGAGGGTTTGATCTGATAGTGACAGAACCTGAGATTGAGGCAGATCACTTCGAGTTGAAGCATGTTATGTTTAACATTATAAACACATTGTGACAATTTGGAGGGACTGCCACATAAGGTGCTCGGAAGCACTTGAGAGGATTCTTGGACATCTATAGAGCATTCAAAATTGACGGAGTTCATCAAGACATACTGAGACTGAGATTATTTCCCTATTCACTAAGGGAAAGGGCAAAACATTGGTTAAACAACTAGCAAGCAGGATCGTTCAACACATGGATAGAGTTGTGTTAGGATTTTCTAGATCGATTCAGCTCGTCCAATGTCATAGACAGACTACGAAACGAGATAACAGCCTTCCGACTAGGGGATGACGAGCTGATGTATGAAGCATGGGAGCGGTACCAACAGATGTTGAACAATTGCCCGCTACATGGTTTCCCGGCTTGGATACATGTATCAGTGTTCTACAACAGGGTGAAGTACCCAACACGGATGATGATTGATGCCTGAACAAATGAAATCATCCTTGAGAGACCACTAGAGGAGGCACACCGAATTCTGAACCAAGCCGCCAAAAACAACTACAAGTATCCAACAGCTCACTGAGGTGGCGTTAGGTGGCCATCCACTATGAACGAGGTAGAAGCCTCAGAATATGTCAATGGCCGCCTAGACAAGCTGACAGAGTTGGTCTTGAGCATTGTAAAACCTACTGGGATAGTTTATGAGGTATAGGTTGTGGAGTCGTTATGTAACGAATGTGGGGGCAACCATGATTCCTCTTACTGCACCGCATCTGCCAACTTTATCAGAGGATACGAGAGGAACAACATACAACAGCAAACCAACAAAATGGCGTTCAAAGACTGGAGCAAGCTATAACCCTAGATGGAAGAACCATCCCAACTTCTTCTGGAGCAACCCAAAGACTGCTGCAAACCCACAACAGCATCAGGGAGGCTACCAACAAAACCTGTCCAGACAGCAGGCTCAGCAGCGACAAAACAATAATTCACTAGAAGCAACTCTTCATACTTTTATGTCTACAACTAGTGATTTTATTGTTCGCAATAATAAATTCATTGACAAAACTGAATCTTACATGTACAGGACAAAAAGCACGATGAGCAACGAAGAGGCAGCGATAAAAAATCTAGAGACTCAGTTCGGAAAGTTTGCTCAGGTTATCAATACTAGGCCAATGGGTGGATTACCTAGTTACACTGAAATCACGATAGGGAAATCCCATGAAAGTGCAAATCTATAACAACCAGAAGTGGGATAACACTACAGGACCCATCCATGCCTTTTGGAAGAGTAACATCACTTGCCGAACTAGTTCAAACCACCAGAGAACTTGTCGTGGCAGCACCAGACGAAAGCAACAAGGAACCAGAACAAGAATTGACAGATGACACCAGGAATGAACAGCCAAATTCTGAACCAATTACCTCTTCCCAGGATAGGATACCTCTCAAAGAAAAAACTGTTGGCCCAACAAATCCACCACCATTTCCACAAAGACTGAAAAAATCGAAACATGATATGCCAAGTTCTTAAAAGATATGGTATCCAAGAGAACAAGGATATGGGAATTTGAAGTAGTGGCAATGACAGAAGGATGCATGGCCATGCTGCACAATAAGGCGCCGCCCAAACAGAAAGATCTGGGCAGTTTCATAATTCCTTGCAAAATAGGTAGCAACCACTCCATACCAGCCCTATGTGACATAGGGGCGAGCATCAACTTAATCCCCAAATTTGTCTTCCAAAAACTAAGAATATGAGACACCCGCCCAACAATAGTAATGCTCTAGATGGCCGACAAAACATACGCTCAACCGAAAGGCAAAATCAAGAATATCCTGGTGAAGGTGGACAAATTTATTTTCCGTGTCGATTTTCTGGTACTAGACTTTGAAGTAAATGAAAAGGCATCAACTAATGGAAAAAGGTGAACTTACAATGAGGGTAAACGACCAACAAGTAAAATTGAAGTTCTTCTAAACCATACCGCATGCTAATGATCCGGACGAATGCCAACTAATGGAAGCCATCATAGAGTTCAAATTTGAAACCAACAGACCCTGCCTACAGCAAGACTGCCCGGTTAGAGACCTCGACAGCTATTTCGGCAGCCATTTAGAAACATGCCCAAAAGATGAGCAACGCAATGAGCAGACAGACCAAGAATTGGAGGAATAGGAAGAAGCACAATGGATAACAAACAGGCTAGGTCAGTACTTTGAACCACAGAATTACCCAGAAAAGGGGGGCAAAATGTTCAAACCATCCATCGAACAACCTCTCACTCTTGAGTTAAAAGCCTTACCTACACAACTTAAGTATGTTTTCCTGAGACCTAATGATACGCTGCCAGTAATAATTTCTTCCATGTTGCAGCCAAGACAAGAACATCACCTAACAGCACTGTTGCGGCAGCATAAAAAGGCAATAGGCTGGTCCATTGTAGACATAAAAGGAATAAGTCCGAGCCATTTGCATGCAAAAAATCCAGCTCAAGCAGGACCAAAAGCCAATTGTAGATGCCCAAAGGAGATTAAACGATGCCATGAGAGAAGTTGTCAAAAAATAGATAATCAAATGGTTAGACGCTTGTAACATATATCATATCTCAGACAGCGAATAGGTAATCCTGGTACAATGTGTGCCAAAGAAAGGTGGCATAATTGTGGTAAGCAATGACAATAATGAGTTAATGCCAACTAGAGCTGTAACTGGTTGGAGAATATGCATGGATTACCACAAGTTAAATAAAGCAACAAAAAAGATCATTTTCCATTACCTTTTATTGATCAAATGCTTGATCGTCTTGCTAGCAAACCTTTCTACTGCTTTTTGGATGGATATTCAGGTTATAACCAGATCGCCGTCACACCGGAGGACCAGGGCAAAACAACGTTAACCTGCCCATATGGCATTTATGCTTTTAGGAGAATGCCATTCGGTTTATGCAACGCCCCTACCACATTCCAGCGATGCATGACGGCTATCTTCTCCAACATGATAGAAGATTTCATGCAAATATTTATTGATGACTTCTCTATCTTCGGCACCAGCTTCGACAGTTGCCTCGGTAACTGTGAAAAAGTACTCACCAGATGCGAGGAAACAAACCTGGTACTTAATTGGAAAAAATGCCACTTTATGGTCGATCAAAGAATAGTCATATGGCATAAAATATTCGTACAGGGAATACAGGTAGACAAAGCCAAGATTGAAGTAATTTCCAACTTGCCGCCGCTGCCCGCTGTCAAGGGCATTCAGAGTTTCCTGGGACACACAGGTTTTTATCGCAGATTCATTGATAATTTCTATAAAATTTGTAAACCGTTGTGTACTTTGCTGGATCAGGACAAATTGTTCAACTTCGATAAGGCTTGACAGGAGGCATTCAAAACCTTAAAGGAAATGTTAGTGACAGCACTTGTGGTAGATCCCCCTGATTGGAGTCAATCCTTTGAGCTCATGCGAGATGCCAGTGATACTATCGTCGGCGCCGCCTTAGGACAGCGCATAAACAAAATCTTTCATTTAATCTACAACACCAGCAAAACGCTGAATCCCGCCCAAAACAACTACACCACTACAGAGAAAGAGTTACTGGCAGTAGTGTTCGCCTTCGATAAGTCTCGGCCCTACCTTATTGGTACAAAGGTGATAGTGCACAGAGATCATTCTACCTTAAGGTCCCTGTTCGCAAAGAAGGATGCAAAGCCTCGCCTGATCCATTGGATCTTGTTGCTGTAAGAGTTTGACCTGGAAATTAGAGATAGAAAGGGCACAGAAAATTAAGTTGCGGACCATCTCTCTCGGTTTGAGAATGGACAAGAAAAGACCTCCAACAGCGAAATTCAGGACGCATTCCCTGATGAACAATTGCTACTAGCCTCTACTCTGGTAGCCGCCCTGGAAGCTGAAGGCATCTCACTTGCCGCCCAAGAAGAGGCCGTGGCAGCAGCATCGATAGAAACACCCTGGTACGTAAATATTTTGAATTATTTAGTATCTGGTGTTTTACCCCATGAACTTAACTTTCAAGGAAAGAAATGATTCCAACACGATGCTAAGCATTATTTTTGGGACGAGCCTTTCTTGTTTAAAAACTGTGTAAACATGGTTATTAGACGGTGCATCCGAGAGGATGAACAGGAAGCCATACTATCAGAGTGCCATGCAACACCATATAGAGGCCATTTTGGAGGGCATGCACGGCAGAAAAACTGCTCCAATAAGGTTTCTTTTGGCCGACATTGTATAAAGACGCCCAAGCATTCTACAAACAGTGTAACAACTGCCAAAGAACAACAAACATATCGAGAAGAAATGGATTGCCCCTACAAAAAAATCTTGGAGGTTGAGTTATTCGATGTTTGGGGGATAGATTTTATGGGACCATTCTCATCCTCGTGTGGCAATATGTACATCCTTCTAGCAGTGGACTATGTTTCCATGTGGGAAGAAGCCATTGCCACCCCCACCATGATGCAGATATTGTCTATAGGTTCTTACAAAAGAACATATTCACAAGTTTAGAGCTCCAAGGGAAATCATTAGCGACGAGGGCACCCATTTTGATAACAAACTGATTGCGAAGGCACTCCAAAAAGTTGGTTTCAAGCACAAGATTGCCCCGGCATATCATCCACAAACAAATGGGCAAGTAGAGATTTCGAACAGGGAAGTCATGACCATCTTGGAGAAAGTTGTAAACCCAAGTAGGAAAGATTGGTCGTTGAAATTAGATGATGCACTTTGGGCATACCGGACAACATACAAAACACCACTCGAGATGTCCCCAAATCATCCAGTATACGGAAAGGTCTGTCACCTCCTTGTCGAAATAGAACACAAGGCGTATTGGGCAGTCAAGGTAGTGAGCATGGACTGGAAATAGGCTGGCAAATAGAGATTACTGAATCTAACATAAATAGAGGAATTCAGGCGGGAGGTATGCGAGAACGCCAAGCTGTACAAGGAAAAAGTAAAAATTGGCATGACAACAATATTCAACAACGACAGTTCCTGCCCGGGCAGTAAGTGCTGTTGTTCAATTCCCGCCTCAAGCTGTTTCTTGGGAAGTTAAAATCCAGATGGCCAGGACCATTCAAAGTAGTCCAAACCTTTTCACATGGTGTCATGATAGTAAAACAAGTAAGTGCAGAGACAGAATTCAATGTTAATGGGCAACAATCAAAGCACTATACATGAGATTTTGCCCCCACAAAACAAGAAGTATTCACATTGGGGAACGCCCACCACAATGTGATATAATTTTATCTTTTCCATATCTTTACCGCTTTAGTAGGAGTAGCTTTTTTAGGATTAGGTTTTATTTTTCATTTTCTTAATTATTTATTCTCGTCTCGCAATTAATTATGCATGTCCAAACCCTTAAAAATCAAGACCGTTAAGCACAGAAAAGGGCAGCAATGCAAAGCCCGCTGCCGTAACCTGCAAATGACAGCAAACAACCCCTAGAAATCCTCTACCCCATTTGACTAAGCCTAAGTCTTCTTTCCTTGTTTTCTTGTATTTATTTTTCTGTTATTATTTTTCTATTTTATTTTGTGCATTGAGGGCAATGCCCATTACGAGTTTTTTTTGGGGGGATAGCTCTCGCATCTTTTATCTAGGCATACTTAGTAGCATATAGGTTGCATTGTACTTGCCTTAGTGATAATCAGAACAAAAAAAATTCTTATATAACTTTTGCCTATGATAGTTAGCCGATTACTTATTTTCGCACCAATAATAAATTGAACATAAAATAGGATTTGTTAAAATTGCCAAAACTGTCAAACACTATTGTTACTTACTGGATTTGTTAGAATATCTAATGAACACTGCCTGCTTGTTTTTAGAATTCTTTGCAAAGTTCTAACAATGGTTGCAGGTAGTCGCCGAGGCAGAAACAAGAAACATAAAAATAGAGTGCTACCACGGCAGCAAAAGTAAAAACAAAGAACATTGATGTTTACCATAGAGGTGCCTGCAATATGCTCTAGGAAGTATCATGTGCGAGGATACTCTGCTTCTATCAAATTTCATGAATCTGAATGTTTTGAAGTGACAAACAAATTAGAATGAGGAAATGAAAGTCTTCACGGGATGACTTTGCTCAATGGGTTCGGGGTTTTGTAGTTTGCTCCTATCTTAATTTTAGACCTAGAAGAATAGTTGTGATAAGCTAAAGCCTTCATTGCCATGATTATAATATTTTGCTTAACTGTGCTACCTCGGCAGCAACCATATAAATCGTAACAACATCTTTGTTTATTTAGTTATTATGCATATTCAGCCTGTACACAATCTTGCACACATTACACTGGAATTAGAAATTAAATTTGAGTTATTTTCATGCTAAGTTCGCTTCACTAATCTAATATAGATGACACGACCTTGAGGTATGAAATCAAGTTGAAAACATGTTTTTCTTTTTGATTAATATATGGGCAAGTATGTTAGGTTGCATTGGTTGAGGACAAGGAATAGTTCGAGTTTGGGGGTGTGTAAAGTGTTCACAAGTTCTATATTTCATGCACATTTCATCTCATATTAATGTTGTTTTTGAGTACCTTTTAGGCATAATTAGGACCATGCATTGCATTTTACAGTTTTTTTTACTTTACCATGTGTTTCTAAATTATCCTTTGTTTGGTAAAGAAAAGGTATTGTTTAGTGTACTTTTGGTTTTAGGTACTAGACGCTAACAGATGAAAAGAGGAGTTGAGGATGTGAAGCTGAGGCAGCGAACCAGGGATTTTGTACTGATGCAGTTCCAGACAGAGACATCAGCTGTCGTCGCCCACCTTGCTGCCCAAGACAACAGACTGTAACGCCCCAGTTTTGGGCTTAGAAGTCTTGGGCGTTGACCGGTTGGTCAAAGTGCTGTTCGAATCGTAAGAGGTTAAATTAGGAAAGCCTAGTTCGGGTTGCATTAAAAATATGGAAAAATGTTCTAAAATCATCTTTTAATATAATTAAGTGAACTGTGAAATCAATTTTGGAAAATGAGTTTTTGAAGGGTGACATTTTGGCTAGTGACCAAAATGTAATTTTTGAAAGTTTTGTGGCTGTTTTATAAAGGGTTGAAACTTTGAATCTTTAAGGAGCTATTTACCCAAAGGGAGTTTCTCCAGATTTTTCTAAGATATTTTGAGTTATAATTCTGATTTTTAAAGATTTCATAAAGGAGGGAAATCTCATTTTTTGCTATTTTCTCAACTAACTTCTCTTTTTCTTTCACTCTTTTTCTCTCAACCCAAACACTCCATTTCCAGAGTTTTGTTTCTGATTTTCTCACCTAAATTCCTCCTTTCAACTCTCATTTAATCCCTAATCATTGTATTTTCAAAACCTCTTCAATTTCTACAAGTTTCATCAAGGATTTTCATTCCAAAAAGAGGAGAAACTCAAGTTTGGAGGTAAGAACGTCCTTCTCCTCTGAACTTCAAGTTCTTTACTGAAATTCCTAAGTTTTCAATCCTAAATTGATGATTAATTAAAGGCTTTTAAGTTGATTTATAGATCTTGGCTAATTATGCAAGATTTTGATGATTTCACATGATTTTCGTTTGATCTGTTAAATCTGTGATTTGAGAAGTGTTTTTGATGTTAAATGATCTCTAAATTGATAAGGAAATGAGTTTTGATTGATGCAATCCCGGATAGGTTGAGTTTCCTAAGTTTAGCTTGTGTTTTAAGGTAGTTTTTGTGGTGATCTTGGTGATCTGTTGTTGCTGGAGGTATAAGGTTGTTAATAGGTTGTTTTTAGATGTTATATGATGTTAATGGAAGTGAGGTTTTGCTGGTTTATGGCTGGGCTTTGTTTGGAAGTGTTTTGGATGCATTTTCGGTTGTGTTTGGTGGCCGAAAATGGAGGTTATGTGAGAGCAGCAAGTTTAGATGCTTTCATTGAAGCAATTAATGCATGATGATGCATTAATCCTCTGCTTTAATGTGTTGAAACAGGGGAGGCATCCTTGGATCCAAGAGTTGTTGATCCGGAGGCTTGATTTGGTGCTTTGGCTTGAAGCAAAGTGGAAATTGGTGAGTGCATTTGGGAAAATGGATTTTCAGCTTTAAAACCAAGGTTTGAAGGTTTTGGGAGCTTAGTTTAAGTCTAAACAACTTTGCTAAGCTCAAGTGTAAGTTTTCGGATTTTCTCTCTAATGATGGCCATGTTTTGATGTTTTGCAAAGTGATGATTTGCATGTTTTAATTACTGTTTTGGAAGCATGTTTTAGCATGGATTTTGCTGATTATATAAGCCATATGTTGAAGGTAACTCATTGTAGGAGTTCCTTGCTTTTATACATTGAAATGATGTAGTTTGATGCTTTGAAATGCATGATGAAGATGGCTTGGTTTAATGCTTTAAAACAGTGGATTAAATGATGATAATGATGTATATTGGCAAGTGGTGTTTTGAAAATGTTAAGGTCACTAAGGTGGTTAAAAGTCCTTGAGTGAGCCTTGTTACTTAAGATCATCAAGGTGGTTAAAAGTCCTTGGATGAGTCTTGTTGCGGACACTAAGGTGGTTAAAAGTCCTTAGGTGATCCTTCCATGGTGTTTAAAAGTCCATGGGGCCAAGGTGTTTAAAAGTCCTTGGGGCCAAGGTGTTTAAAAGTCCTTGGGGTGATTCAAGCATTGGACACAAAGGTGGTTAAAAGTCCTTGTGTGGTCCTTATTCATGGTGTTTAAAAGTCCATGGCCAAGGTGTTTAAAAGTCCTTGGGGCCAAGGTGTTTAAAAGTCCTTGGGAAAGTTGTTGAACTTGTTTTATGAAATGAAATGTATCACTTGAGCCAATATGACATGTTGAGTAATTTGTGAAGCATGAGATGCTTGTTTTAAGGTTTATGTTGAAGCATGAGATTGCTTGTTTTAAGTATGCTTTGAGCATGTACAAGGATTGATTTTGAGCATGTTTTATAAATGGTTTTAATTGCATTATTGAATTGTTTTTAATGAGCATGCCTCACTAAGCTTTTGCTTACGCTCTCTACGTTTTCTTAATTCAATAATGCAGAGCATTAGAGTTTTTGAGGGGCAGCAAGAAAGGTCAAGCAATCAAGTTCAAGAGAAGCTCAAAGTATGGAAGGTTTTGTTAAACATTTAGCTTTTGTGTGTTTTGGCAATGGGGGACCAATGTGTATGATTTGGGAGGTGTTTGAGACTCCCTAAATATGTTGAATGTTGTTTTAATTGCTGGTTTTGGATTGGAACCTTATATTCTTGTTTTGGAAGTTTGAAGCTTGAGTGGCTAACTTGTGTAGGAAGCATGCCTATAGAATTGGGGCTTTTTGCTTATGATATTGTATTGTTGATTTGTTGGTTCCTATAAGTCATATATATGTTTAATTGCATGCTGGTAAAGTTTGGTGACGTTTGGAGCATGTTTGGATGATCAATTGCATGATTTGGTATGCTTGTTTGCTGCAATCTGTGTAGGCGTTTCGGAACAGTATGCACCGTTTCGGAACGGGTGCCTTACACGAACCCAGGCGTCCGAAACGGTGTGCACCGTTTCGAAACGGTTTGGTCTCTGCCAAGGCCGTGTTTCGGAACGGTGTTGGTCGGTTTCGGAACGGCCCATGTTTCGGAACAGGGTCGAGCCGTTTCGGAACGTCCGACCGTTAGGGAGCTGACATGGGCAGTTATGTGTTTTGAATTGTTTACGTTTTGGTCCTGAATCTTGTATGTTCAATTGTGTGAGCTTGGAAAGTCCTTTTGAGCTGAATCTTCACAGAGAAGCATGAAACCTGAATAATTTCAAGATGGTAACTTTAATTTGGGTTAAGTCCTTTTAATTATCAGAAATTACAATTTGGTCCCTAAAGTTGTAATTTGTTCATTTGGGTCCCTGTTTGATCTCTGATGTTTGTGATCTTTGAGTATGATGTTTGTGTGATCACAATTAGGGTTAATGTGCATCTAGACAAGTTTAAAAAGAAAAAAAAAGGTCGTTAATCAAGGTTGACTTTCGGGTTGACTTTGGTTTTCCCCGTGTGACTTTCTTAATTCGGGTCAACCGTCTAGGCCGGGTTAAGGGGGTTACACAGACTATGGAGTTGGAGAACCAAAGTGCAGTTTGTAGACCAGCGAATAATATTCTATCGATATTGTCGACTCAATTTTTGACGTTTGTAGCAGTGGGTAGAGCCGCCAAAGATAATGTCCACATTCAACTTAAAGAAGTCATAGTTTAAAGTCACATTTAATGTGGAAAGATACTTTGAAGACATTTATTTCAAGAAAGACTAGACCTAGCTAATGCCTATATATACCCATTTTAATTCTAATTCAAAACAATTTTAGGTTTTCCTTCGGCATAGTTTAGGTTTTCTTGCCGCCGACATGTTCTAATTTTTTTTTGAGTTTGGGTTATGTTGTAATTTGTTGTGAGAACGATTGTTTAGGTTTTCAAGTTTGTTTTTGCAGTAAAATACTCTTATTTTGCTTAATTCATGTGCTTCACCTCCTTCAATTAGTTCGAAAAGTCCAGTTGAAGAATCCATTGTTCGGGCACGACAGTGTCAAACTCACGGAAGAATTAAGCACGGTCTCATCATGAAGAGATGTTGACTAATTCAGCTTATACAAAAGTTAGAATTTCAACGGCTAAAAGGAGAAACCAAACGTTGATTGCATGTGTTAGGTTTACGCTGAGATTGCTAGGTATTGCCTACATCACGCAGCAACAGAATCCTAGCCTAGACATGGGTAGGATCACTTCAGAAATGCTTCGCCGAAATTGTAGTATCTGCCAGACTTGCCGCTGAGACTTCTCTCTATCTCACATGTCGAGACAACGAGATTTGCAAGAGCAGAGTGCCGCTGTGGCAGTGAAAGTTGCTGCGACCTCAATTTGCCATTACCTGCCATGGCAGCAGATCATGGCAGCGCAAAACAACTGGACCTATTCAACGCAGTTTCACACTAAGCAGAAGCATAACCCTTCCCTCTCTATCAATCTGATCACTTCCTTTTTAATTACTTATGTTTTTATTTTACTTTTCTTCTCAACAACTATCTTAATTGCACATTTACTTTTCTTGTGCAAGAACAACAATTCGAATCAAGATGTCCAATACATGTGGGAGACGATATCTTATATACTATGTAACACCCCAATTTTGGGGTTAGAAGTTTAGGGTTTGAGCGGGACTGGTCTGTGAAATGGTTCGAATATAAAAGGAGGTTTTTAGGGAATGCCTAGTTCGGGATGCTTTAAAAATATAGAAAAATATCTTAAAATCCTCATTTAATATATATAAGATAGTGGTGAAATCAATTTTACAAAATAAGGTTTGGAAATACTACATTTCGGTGTAGTGACCAAATTGCGATTTTTGTAAAGTTTAGTAGTGACTGTTTTGTAAAGGATTGAAACTTTGAATATTTAAGGAGCTAATTTACCCAAAATGTTTTTCTCCAAATTTTCCATAATTTGGGTGATTTAATTAATGTTTTAATTAAATAAAAGAAAAGGAAAACTACTTTTTAACTTTCATAACTACTTTTCTCTAATTTTCCCTCATTCCTTTTTCTCTCAAAATCTTATCATCCAAACACCTTTTCTCCAGCAACATTCACATTGATTTTCACTTCAATTGATGAGATTTCCATAACTCATTGGTTCCTAATCAATCTTGCATCAAATCCTTTTTGATTTCCACATTGAATTTTCATGGATTTTTACCCAAATCAAGGAGAAATCATCATTTAGAGGTAAGATTGTTCTTCTCCTCTAAATACTCAGTTCTTTACTGAAATTCCCAAGTTGTCAATCCTTTATTAAAGTTTTATAAATGGTTTTAATGTTAGAAACAAGATTTTAGCTTAAAACTCAAGATTTTGGAAGAGATCTTGAAGATTTTCATTGTAATTGATTGGGCTCTGTTTTGAGGTAGTTCTCTAATGTATTTTGGATGTTAAATGATATTACAAATGAGGTTTCATCAATCCAATCCCGAATAGGTTGTGTTTCCTAAGTTTTTGCTTATGAAAATGGTGGTTTTTGAGGTGTTTTTGGTCTTCTGTTATAGCTGGAGGTATAAGGACGAGTTTAGAGTTGTTTTTGATGTTAATTGATGTTTAGAATTGATTTAAAGTGATGGATCTTGGCTGGCTTAAGTTTTGGAAGTGTTTGGAGGTGCTTTCGGTTGTGTTTGGTAGCCGAAATGTCGGTTTTAGGTAGTGCAGAGAGTTTAGGAGTGTTGGGTGAAGATTTCAATGCATGATGATGCATTAATCCTCTGCTTTGATGTGTTTAAAACATGGGAGACATCTTTAGACACTTTTGGAGTTGATCCGGAAGCTTAATTGGTGTTTCGGCAAGCAAGCGAAATGAAATTGGTGAGTGCGATTGAGTTAGAAGTCCATGATGACAAAAATACAAGGTTTGGGGATTTAGGAGAGGTTTGAAGCACCTTCCTAAATCTGGAAGTAAGTATGGCTTGATTTGATATCTCTCTATAGTGGTGTTGCCCTTAAATGCTTTTACATGCTCATGGTTTGAGATTGTTAAATTCCTACTATTTTTATGCGTGATTTGAAGCATGGGATTATGTTTGTAGAGATGTCATGAAATGGCATGTTGCATTGAATAGATTTGAGCTTTTGATTTGAAGCGAAGTATGATATATGTTTTGAAATGTGATGAGAAAATCCTTGAATTATTTTGCATGCAAAACAGTAGGTGTGATGATATTTTAACACATTATATTGGCATAGATGTTGAGGAACTTACCGGATATAATTGATCGATCAATAGGATGAGAGTGCACTATAAACTAAAATTCGTACGTGCTCTTTGGTTAAGCCAAAGGGAGATTTTCCGATGATGGGCATTCCATCGGGTAGGACTTGGTGAAATACCCAAGCTTTGTGGCGATGAGAGATTTCGCCATGTAAGTATGGTGATGAGAGATTCCACCGGAAGTTGTGTTGCTAGACAAGCGAGTACGGTGATGAGAGATTCCACCGGAAGAGCCTAGTGTAGAGATGTGTCCGCATATCCGAGTACTAATGAGATGCTAAATTCCAATATAAATGATGAAATGGTTTTTGTTACACACGTACCTTTGATGAATTGATTTATGCTATGAGTTATGCATATGTGTTTTTTGTTTAGAAATGCTTTGACAATACAAGCATGTGAATGACCTTGCCATGAGTTTTGCATTGGTTTTAATGCATGAGCAAGAAAGAAGGTACATGTGATTTCAATAAGTTTTGCTTTGAAGTTTTGAAGCATGAGAAATAGATGAGCATGTGGTTTTACAGCTTTGATGAAAGTGTTTTTCTAAAAGTGCATTATTGTGTTGGTTTCTTTAGAGCATGCCTCACTAAGCATTTGTGCTTACGCTCTCTTTTACCAATAATGCAGATAAGTGAGGTGTCTAAGGGCATCAAGGAAGCTAAGTTCATCAAAGGAAGTCCAAGCTCACGTATGGTGAAGTTTTCATACATTATTAGTTTTGATAAATTGGCAATAGGAACCTAAGATTTGCTTCGGGAGATGTGTTAAACTCCCTTAGGTTGTGCCATGTGTGCCTTGGTTGTTTTGATTTGTAAATGGCCTTAATTGCTTGTTTGGAGGTTTGATTTTGCTATTTGGATTTGATATTAGGATGCATGCCTCTAGATTTGTGAGATTGCAAGTTTGATGTCATGAAGGTGTTTTGGAGTTCCAAATATGTAACTTATAGGCTTGATGACTTGTTGGTATGATTGGAGAGTCTTTTGGATGTGTTTGAATGGGTTTATGCATGAAAAAACAGCTTTTCTTGCTGAATATGGGCAAAACCGTATCGAAACACCCTCTAGTGTTTCGAAACAGGGGCCTGAAATGGCCTTCGTGTTTCGAAACGCTAAGGGATGTTTCGAAACGATTTGGCTACTGTAATACCTCGTTTCAGAACAAGTCTCGGAACCAACCCGCGTATCGGAATGGTCTTCGAGCCTTGTTCCGATAGAGCAGGTGAATGTTTAGAAACAAGTGACCGTTGGGCACAGATTTGAATGGTGTTGTAGTTTGCAAGCTTTACATTTTAGTCCCCAAAGTTGGTGTTGCAATTAAAAGAGTTTGAGATGTTGAATTAAGATGGAATTTGGTAGAGAAGTATGTAACAAGACTAATTTCATATTGGTAACCTTAAAATCAGTAAAGAATTTCTAATTTTTAGAAATTACATTTTGGTCCCTAAACTTGTTTTAAGTGCATTTGAGTCCCCTTTTGTCATCTGATTGCTGTGCCTTCCTCAAATATGTTTTTTAAGTAATCACTTAAGGTTAATATGTATCTAGACAAGATTAAAAAGAAAAAAAGGGTTGTGAATCAAGGTTGACTTTCGGGTTGAGTTTGGTTTTCCCCGTGTAATCTTCGTAGTTCGGGTAAACCGTCTAGGCCGGGCTAAGGGGGTTACATACTATAACTTGACAGAATTCTGCATTTTCTCTCATAAATAGAGAACACCCAAACTCTCTGCGGTAGGTTCGTTCTTCTCCTCTAATGGCATGTTCTTTACTGAAATTATCAAGTATTTACTCTTTTACATATTGTTCTTAATGGGTTTTTATATATTAATTGATAAAATCATGTTTAATTGAGGTTTCTTGAAGATTTATGGTGGATCTTTGGATTTGATGTTAATTGCTGAGTTAATGAATTATTATTATGTTGTTATGGTTTATTAATGCTAATTTGATGAAATTTGTTAAGTAATCCCAAAACTAGTTAGATTACTAGATGTCGGTGATGAAATCTTGAGTTTTAGGGGTTGTTCTTGTTGTGATTTCTTGATAGCTGGAGGTTTATAGAGGTTGGGAAAGTTTTTTAGGATGTAAATGGATGAAGATTGATGGTTGCTTTTGCTGGGTAATCATTGGGAATGGGTTAGAGTGGTTTTGCCAATGTTTTCGGGTTGTATCGGTTTTTATTTGCTTGGCGAATGTTGGAGTTGCTAGGAGGTTATTGTTGCTGGAGGTTTTGATGCAAGAGTGTGCACTAATCCTCTATTTTTCCTTGTTTAGAATAAGGGCAAGACATTGCTTGATCTTTAGAAGACACCTTTGGAGTTCCGAAAGCTTTGAATAGCTTTTGCAAGTGAGGCGAAGTTGTATCGGTGAGTGGATATGGTTTGAACGTTTTCATAAGCTTGGAAACAAGGTTTTGGGAGGTTAGTGTAACCTTGAAACGCTTAGCTAATCTCGGATGTAAGTATGGTTTCTAATGCTCTCGATTCTCGATTTAAAGTCTATGTGGTTTATCATGCTTATGTTTTGGATTTATATTTTCTTACTCATTGTTATGCATGTTTAATATGCACAATTTTGCTTATTTATATCCCATGAAATTATTTAGTTATGTTTCAAGAGGTTACATTCTTGATGAGATTTTATGCTAATTTAGAAGCATGTTTTGAGATGGGATATATAATGATTTTCTTAATTCATTGAATGCGGTGAGTTAACAAGGATTTTAATGATATATTAGCTCAGTGATGAGATTTCTATTATCGGATATGTTGGTCGACCAATAGGATGTAAAATGCACTATAATATATTAAATTTGCGCGTGTGATAAATTCTTCGGTTACACAATAGGGGTAGATTCTATTGTGTTTCGAGTGACAGGGGTAGATTCTATCACCACGGGTGATGCTGGTAGTTGCATCCCGGCTGAAGTAAGATTATGGTGAGGGTTGATTTCACCATGTGACTTGATAGGGGTTGATTCTATCAAGGGCTTGGCAGGGGTTGACTTCGTCAAGTGTGTCTGTATATATCTAATAATTATAGGATGGGGGTAGATTCCATCCGGTTCACTTGAGATGTCAATATATTAATTGAAAATGTATCATGGTTTTGAAATGATTTTGTACAATGACTTTTATACATGATAGTTATGCTTTATTGAGATTTAAGCATGTGAAGCTTCAGCTTGATTTTGCATTGAGATATGCATGAGATAATGATACATGTGGTTTATAAATGATGCTTTAAATGTGGTTTTAAAAGCATGATGTTGTTTTGATTTAATGAAATTATTGGTTTGAAAAATGCATTGTTGTTGTTTAAATTGAGCTTTCCCTCACTAAGCAAATATGCTTATGCTCTCCTTTCCAACAATGAAGATTAGTGAGCATTTGGGCAGCAAAATAGCAAGGAACTTCACCCAAGACGTCACTCGATTTACAAGTATGGGTTTTGACACTTTTAATAACGTAGTAATGGCAATGGGGAGGGTACTTCGGTATTTGGGAGAGGATTGTTTAAACTCCCTGGTTTGGCAAGTGTGCTTTGCCTTATAAGACTTGTAATGGGACTTTATATGGTGGTGTGCTTTATTTTGTGGATTTTGATACTCTATGTTGATTGCATTTAGGTTGCATGACTTTAGGGTAATCATGTTTTGCAAATCTTGATGTTAGATGCCCTTGATGATGCCTATGTGTTGGATAATATGTGGGTGATGTCTACATGAGTTGTATGTATGTTTGAGGTAAGTTGATATGCTTTGGAATGGGTTAAAATGAGTTGAAACAACCAAATTTGACATTACAGGCCCAAAGGTACCGATCCCTCGTAAGGGTAGCGATACTATCCTAGAAAAGGGGTATCGATACACGGGGGCATATCGATACTGATTTTTGCCACTAGTTTTAAAGTATCGAATCCTATAAATTATCAATACTATCTCATCAGGGTATTGATACTGGCCTTGGGGGTATCGATACCAGCTTACTGAACTTGACTTTGGGGTGGGTTGTCGAGGGAGAATCGATACCCTCTCAAAGTGTATTGGTACTGAGGTAGTTAAATTAATTAAATGGTATCTTTGAATGTTTCGAATCATTAGATTTTAGTCCATGTTTATTTGATGTGCAATTATGTATGATTGAGTGATCGTATGATGCTGATATTTCACCTGGAAGCATATAATGAACCTAATTAAAAAGTTGGGAAACAAAGATTGTGGAAAACCTTTGGAATTTGTTATGTTTGCAAAATGGCCCATAAAAACCGTAATTGGATAAAATTGATGAGCGTTTGAGTTGTGTTTGATCCGCTGCTTTGTAAAATACATAAGAACCTTAATTGCATCTATACAAGAAAAAAAGAAAAAAAGGTGCTAACCAAGGTTGACTTTAACGAGTTGTCCTCAATTTTCCCCGTGTAATTCTCTTAGTTCGGGTCAAATGCCTATACCGGGCTAAGGGGGTTACATTTGTTGGTATCAGAGACATGTTTCAAAAGATAGGGATGTATGTTGAATGTTCAATTATGATTGATAACATGTCATATTCGATGCTATGCACGGTGAATGATTGTATCATGTTCTCATTAATTATGTGATGAATTTATATGTGCGATTGGGGTACCCATTTCCAATACTAACGGTAAAGAAAAGAATTTTGTTTTAAAAGGCGGAATGAGTGACTTGGTTTCTTGCTATTTTTGAGCCTAACTATTTTTGCTATAGTATTTGCATGTTAGAACTATTTATCATGTCATAGGACCGAGACGAGAGCTTAAAGCGAATGTAAGTAATGTGGCTGAGAATGTTGAGAATACCTGGCAAATTCTTGATTAGATGAGTTGTAATGATATGTTAAAGTTGGGTTGTGTTTGTATCTTTGCTTCACGGAGATGTTTATACGTGGTGGATGATCATCACTACGGGTATCGAACCTGCTGATGTTAATAGGGAGTTCATTGGAAATGATTTAAAGAGGAAGAATTCGGGTGGTTGTTATCTTGATGAGAAGAAGCGAGAGTTTATGTATTTGGTGCAAGGAAACATGATTGTTTTCGAATATGAGGTTCAATTGTGTGGATGATCTAGCGAACATTGGATCTGGCGTCTGGTGAACGGAAGTGATGTGATCCTTGAGATGTGGTTTGTTTAAGGTAGTATGTATGATGAGAATGTGGTTGTAGGAATGTTTGTTCGGGATTTTCTTTTCCTATAGCATTAGTGCGGTAATCGTTGATAATGGTGATGTTTTGGTTTAGTGTTTTGGTGTGTAGATGAAGAATGTCCTAGTGGCATTCGAGGTTGAGAAGAATCAACTATTTCGAGAATACTTGGGTTTAAGTTTAACAAAAGTTCTAGCGGTTTCGTGTGCAATGAGGCCCAAAGCAAATCTTGACTGAAAATTAAGACGTCGAGTAGTCTTTATATCGATGATTTCGTTCTAGAGGTGGATAAGAGCAAATTTTTTGTGAGAAGTTATGGGATGTTGTGGGGGATGTGGTTTTGGTTGTAAGTGATCGGTTCGAGGATATTGATGGTAAGTGTGAATTGTTACTCATGCACATTACAAGCACTTATATGTAATATTTAAATACGGCATTAGATGCATTCATTTAGGCATGACATTAGAAAACTTGCATACATAAGCATAGGCATCCACGAGGGCATATAGTTGACATACGCGCATATGGTCACACTTAGGGATGATTTCTCGGAGACCGATGAAGATGAGATGTAACTATCTATTGCAAAAAGATTCTTTAAAATCCTAAGGAGTAAAGGACGTGTTTAAACTTGTTGATGGGGACGAAGTTTGGAGTACGAGGTCTTTTCTGGGATTAGTTGTTGTTAATGAAGCACGTTGAGGTAATTTTTCTTAAGTTGCAACATCGTTGGCAAAGTTGCGACATTAGGGATGTCCTTTGTCTGTTCAAGGTCATGTGTTTGAGGTTGATCTTATGGAGTTTCCTTTCTATGGTTTCGATGTTATACTTGAGATAGATTGGTTGTCGGAACATAAAGTTGTGGTTGACTTTGAGACCAAGCCAGTTTCGTTGAAGCTTGCCGATGATTTTGATGTTGTGGTTCTGGGTGAGACATAAAGTTCTTGTCCAATGTTGTTTCGGCGTTGGAAGCTCACAAGTTGATGAATGGTGGTTGGCAAGCTTATTTGGCGTATGAGATGAATCCAAATATGAAGAAAGCGCGTCCGTAGGATATTCGGACATTTTGTGATTTTCTAGGGGTGTTCTTGAAAGAGTTGTCTGTGTTGCCACCTGATAGGGAGGTCAAATTTTGCATAGAGACGTATGTGGTTACAACTCTGGTATCCATTGCCCCTTATCGAATGGCACCAATGGAGTTAAAGACACAGCTTCAGAAGTTGTTGGATCGTGGTTTCATTAGGCCAAGTATCTCGCCTTGGGGAGCTCCAGTTTTGTTTGTTAAGACAGATGGGACAATGCAGATGTGTATAGACTATTGGGAACTGAATAAGTTGATGATAAAGAACAAGTACCCTTTACCTCGGATTGATGATCTTTTCGATCAGTTTCGTGGCGCGGTTGTGTTTTCAAAGATTGATCTAAGGTCGAGGTATTATCAACTTAAGGTGAAAGATAAGGACGTACCGAAGACAACCTTTAGTACAAGGTACGTGAATTACGAGTTTCTAGTGGTGCCCTTTGGTTTGAGCAATGCACCGGCTACGTTCATGGATATGATGAACTGGGTGTTCCACGAGTATCTTGATCAGTTTATGGTGGTGTTTTTCGATGATATCCTTGTGTACTCTCGTACCGAGGAGGATCATGATAAGCATTTAAGGATAGTGCTGCAGACTTTGTTGGATAATCAACTTTATGCAAAGTTGAGTAAGTGTGAGTTGTGGATTAAGGAGGTGGTGTTTCTTTGTCATGTGGTGTCAGCCGAGGGTATCCGTGTGGATCCTCAAAAGATTGAGGTAGTTGTGGGTTGGAAACAACCGAAATAATTGACAGAGGTTCGTAGTTTTCTACGCTTGGTTGGGTATTATCGTCGGTTCGTGGATGGGTTTTCTATGATAGCTGCTCCATTGACGAAGTTGCTTTAGAAATATGTTATGTTTGAGTAGAAGGAGGCGAGGCAGCAAGCTTTTCAAAAGTTGAAGGTAGTTTTGGTGCAAGCTCCGACATTGATTCAACCTGAATCGGGAAAAGAGTTTGTATTGTATAGCGATGCATCCTATGTGGGTTTATGATTTGTGTTGATGCTGGAGGGTAAAGTAGTTGCTTATGGGTCAAGGTAATGGAAGGTGCTTGAGCATAATTATCCTACTCACGTTCTTGATCTTGAGGATGTAGTGTTCGCTCTAAAGATATAGATGCATTATCTTTATGGTGAAAGATGTATCTTGTACACGAATCACAAGAGTCTCATGTATCTTATGTCTCAGAAGGAGTTAAATCTTCAACACCATTGATGATTAGAATTCCTAAAGTATTATGATCTTACGATCGAGTATCACCCGAGGAAGGCTAATGTGGTGGTAGATGGTTTGAGACGAAAGTTTGTAGTGGAGTTCAGAGTGATGTTTGCTCGTTTGAGTTTGTTTCGTGATGGTTGCTTTGTGGCTGAGCTTGGTGTCTTGTGTTTTAAGGGTCGGGTAGTTCTGCTAGAAGATGTTGAGTTTAAGCGCACTATCTTGACGAAAGCGCACAATAGTCTATTTTCCATGCATCCGAGTAGTACTAAGATGTATCGAGAGTTGCGAGATGACTACTACTTGGTGGGCTTGAAAAATGATGTGGCGGAGTTTGTTAGCAAGTGCTTGGTGTGTCAGCGTGTGATTGTTGAACATCCGTTTCCATCTAGTCTGTTGCAGCGTTTGATGATTCCGAAAGGGAAATGGGAAAGGATCATGATGGATTTTGTGTTGGGTTTGCCTTTGACACCGTCTAAGAAGAATTCTGTACGGGTGATAATGGATAGGTTGATCAAGTTTGCAAATTTCTTGCATGTGCATATTACGTTTACCCTAGATAAGCTGGCGGAGCTTTATTTTGTGGAAGTTGTGCGGTTGCATGATTTTCCTAAGTTTAGTGTCTCAAATAAGGATCTGCGGTTTACATCGAGGTTCTGGGAATGTTTGCATCGAGTCTTGGGGATGAGGTTTAGTTTTAGCACGTCTTATCATCCTCAGACGGGTGGTCAGACAGAGCGGGTTATCCAGGTGTTGGAGGATATGCTCTAGTGTTGTGTGATTGATTTCCAAGGTTCGTGGGATACGATATTGCCTTTGGTAGAATTCACCTACAATAATAGCTATCAGGCGAGCATACAAATGGCACCGTACGAGTCTTTGTATTGTCGGAAGTGTCGTACACCCGTGTGTTGGGCAGAAATGGGGCAAAAGTGTAACGCCCCGGTTTTGGGACTCGGTGTTTTGCGTGTCGGGCTAGGCTAGTTGAACCGAAGGTTGGCAGTTTGAATCGTTAAAAGGTGATTCAGGGAAATAAATATTCGGGTGGGAAAAAACTATGGTAAAATTTTCTAAAATCCTCTAAAAATATATTTAAGAGGTTATTTTAATCAATTTTGCAAAACAAGTTTTGGAAGGCATACATTTTGGGCAGTGGCCAAAATGTAAAGTTTTAAAGTTGTGGAAAAAGGGTGTTTTTCAAAAAGAGTCAAGGTCTTATAATATTTAGGGAGCTTAATGTAAATTAAGCCTTTTCTATAATTTGGCATGTGCTTTGAATGATTTATTAAATATTAAAATGGTTTCAATTGATTTAATTAAAGAGGTAGTTATTTTGGTTAAAGTATTTTGACAATCATTTTCATTCTCTTCTTTTCACTTCAGCCAAACACTCTCTATTTGCTCTCAAATTCGAGATTTTCTTCATGTTCATTTCTTTTCTTGGTTTCCAATTTCATATTTGTGATTTCTCTCAAATTCTTCAAGATTCTTGAAAGCTAAACTTGCCAAATTAGAAGACATACAAGGAATGATGGTAAATTTCGTGCTAACCCTCTAAACAAGGTTCTTTAATGAAATTCCAAAGATATTTGACTCTTTATTAATGTTTTTGATTGAGGTTTTCTTATTGATTTCATAAAATGATGAAATCTTGGTAGAAAAGTGGATTTAATGTGATTTCGGAGTTATGTTGATTTGATTTGTTTGAGAAGGTTTGAAATGGATTTCGAAAGGTTTATGATGTTGAAATAGAGTTTTAATCATAGTAATCCCGAAATCCTTGAGATCCTTAGTTTTTAAGGTGTTTATAGTTGGGTTTTTAGGGTGTAATGTGAGATCTAAGTTGTTGGATGTATAAGGATGGTTTTAGGTTGTTTTTGGATGTTGATTTACGCTTAAAATGTGTTGGATGTGTTGGTTGATGGTTGGGCTGAGTTTGGAAATCAATCGATTGAATTTTCGATTGTTTCAACTGTTTTGATTGGGTTGTTTGATGCTTAAGAGCGGGGCTGCGAGTTTTCTTTGGAGTGTTGGTGTTTGAATGAACTATGATGCATTGGATCTCTATTTTCAATGTGTTGAAAATAGGGAATAGTGTTTCAGAATTGAACAGAGTGGTTTTGAAGGCTTCAAACGATTAAGTGTTGCGTCAGCAAGTGTGGTTTCGCAAGTCGGTGAGTGGAATGAGATTTCCTGCTTTGAAACTTCATAAAAGAGGTTTTGTGAACTTAGTAAGAGCTTGAAATGCTTTACAAAGTTCGGAAGTAAGTAAAGTGAATTTCGCTCTCTCGGATTGTGCTATTGTTAGATTTTGATGCACTTTATTTAATTGTGTTAACCTACTATTTTAAAGCATGTTTTGAGTTTATGAAATGTGTTTGATGATGCCATATGGTTTAAGGATGCACTAGGTAAACGATCCTTGTATGCATGTGATGATGCATGAGGTTTGAAGCATGGTTTAATGCTTGTGTTATGGCTTATCATGAATGCTTTGGAAAAACAGTGAGGTGTGAAGAAACTGATGAAAACATTATGTTTTTTAAGTGTATTATATTTTTCTCTTACATAAAACTTACAGAGATTGTCTTTTAAAGACTTCAATACAAAACTTAGACTATAACTAGGAGTTCTAAGTATTTACAACTCTAATCTCTTATCTCTTAGAGTTAGGATAGGATAAATCTAATCTATTTACATTCAAATTATAGAATCATAATATATATAACTTAAACTCCCCCTCAAGATGGAGAATATACATTGTATAATCGCAGCTTGGATATAAATTCATCGAAAATCTTTTTAGGCAGTGCTTTAGTAAGTAAATCAGCTAGTGGCTCCTCAGTAGGAACATAAAACAGATCTGTTATACCACCATTCAATTTTTCAGAACTGAAATGCTTGTCCATTTTGACATGCTTAGTTCGATCACGGTGAACTGGATTTCTGGCAATCTGAATAGCATTTTGGTTATCACTTAGAACTTCAAATTTTCCTCCTTGTTCCATCTCTAACTCTTTTAATAATCTTTGTAACCACATTCGTTCACACATCCCAAGTGCTAGAGCCCTATACTCTACTTCTGCACAGCTCCTAGGCACCACTGTTTGCTTCTTGCTTCTCCAAGTTACAAGATTTCTCCACACAAATGTGCAGTAACCACTAATTCCTTTCAATGAGTTCTCCTGCCCAACTGGAATCTTTGTAGACTTTAACAGACTTGTCTTCTAATTTTTTAAAGAACCAACCGTGACCTGAATTTTTTTTAAATACCTCAGAATCCTATGTGTTGCTTCATGGTGTTCCTCTCTCGGGTTTGTCATGTGCTGACTAATAATGTTAACATGATAAGCTATATCAAGTCTGGTTAAGGACAAATATATCAGCATCCCTACTAACCTTTGGAAACTTTCTTTGTTTACTTGAGCACCTATCTCTTCCTTATTAAACTACAAGTTAGTCTTCATAGGTGTGTCTGCAGGTTTACAGCCCAACATACCAATTTCAGCTAATAAATTCAGTTCATACTTCCTGTAGTTTGTCACAAGTCCCTTACTGGATCTAGCGAATTCCATACCCAGGATATACCTATGTTTTCCCAAGTCCTTTGTTTTGAATTCAACATTCAATATACTTTTCAAGATACTAATATCGATGCAATCATCTCCCGTAATAACTATGTCGTCAACATACACAATCAAAATAACTCTTTTTTGTTCAGAAGTTACCTTGATGAAATGTGTATGATATGCTTGGCATTGTTTATAATCATCTTGAATGACGACCTTAGTGAGTCTATCAAACTAGGCTCTTCGTGATTGTTTCAACCCGTAAAGCGATTTGTCAAGTTTGCACACCTTCTAAGCTCCCAAATTACCCTTCAATCCATGATGCATTCTCATATAAACCTCTTCTTTTAACCGATCATTCAGAAATGCATTTTTTTACATCTAATTGGTGAAGATCCCAATCTTTATTCACTACTAAGCTGAGTAAGACTTGAACAGTATTGAGCTTCGCCATGGGTGCAAATGTTTCCTTGTAAAATATCCCATATATTTGTGTGAGGCCCTTAGCTACAAGCCTTGCTTTGTACCTCTGAATGTTGCCATCAGAGTTATATTTAATGGCAAACACCCATTTACAGCAAACATGTTTCTTTCCTTGTGGTAAATTTGTTATTGTCCAAGTACCATTTCTTTCTAGTGCGCCGATCTCCTCTTTAATTTCCTTCCTCCATCTAGCATCTTGCAAAGCTTCCTCAATGGTTGCTGAAATTTTATCGGTATCTAAATTGACTCTGAAAGCTTTAAATAAAGGCATTAGATGTCCATAAGCAGAAAATCTCTCTATTGGATGCTTAGTACATTGTCTCACACCCTTTCTTTTAGAAATGGGCAAATCATCAAAATCCAAAGTAGGTACATGAATCTGAGAAGATTCATTTCCTCCATTACCTTATGGAGTACTTGGACTTCGTTCCAAATCTCGACAAATGTCATACTGCAAAATATACTTAGGAATAATTTTCTTTCTTTTTTGTATGAACACTCGGTTTTTTGGAAGGAGTTTGCGTATTTAATGGAACTGTTAAAGGAGAGTTTTGAGGGGCTGCAAGGGAAGTAATAGGTGATGGAACACAAGGATTTATGAAGTTTTAGGTTCGGGTGATGGCAAATTATTAGAAGGAATTGTAGGAAAGGTATGTAAATGGTAAGTAGAAGATGTAAGGGGTGAAACCTGATTATAACTTGAAGAGTTTAAGGGCTGAAATTCATTCCAAGTCTCCCCCTGAATGACAGCCTTGGTGAAGTAAGGGTCTTGTTCAAAGAAAGTCACATCCAAGGAAACATAAAACTTTTTAGTGGGAGGATGGTAACATTTGTAGGCCTTCTTAAGAGAAGAATAACCCAAAAAAACACACTCGAGTGATCTAGGATCAAGTTTTGACCGAGAAGGATTATTATTATGAACAAACACTACACAGCCAAAAATTCTCAAGGGAAGTATAGAGGACATAGGTTTAAATGAGGATAATTCTCCAAAAACACAGACCTAGGTGTTATGAATTTTAAGACTTTACTAGGAATTCGATTGGTCAAATATGTTGGAGATAGTAAAGCCTCACCCTGAAAATGTTTAGGAACATTATTTGAAGACGGTAAGGACCTAGTAAGTTCCAAAAAGTGTCTATTTTTTTTTCGCTCGACAATCCCATTATGTTGTGGTGTATCAACACAAGAACTAATTTGCACAATCCCTTTCTCTTTGAAAAAATCACCTAAAAACTTAGCAAAATACTCTGCCTCATTATCAGATTTAAAAATCTGAATTTTACTAGCAAATTCAGTTTCAACCATAGTATAGAATCTATGAAAAATAGATGCAGTTTCAGATTTGTCTTTCATTAAATAGATCAAAGTAGTTTTATTGTGATCGTCTATAAATGAGACAAACCATCTACAACCATTTATATTCTTCAATTTAGAAGGGCCCCAAATATCACTACGAATAAGAGAAAAAGGTTGTGAAGGTTTATACATAGATGGTGAATATGTTGTCTTTTTGTATTTAGCAAATTGGCATACATGGTATTTAAAGAATTTTGGCTTTTTATTAATAAACAATCCAGGAAAAACTTTAGCAAGATAAAAGAAACTTGGGTGGCCTAACCTAAAATGCCATAGCATAACATCATCAAGTTGTCCTAAGGAAGAAACAGAACTACTTAAAAGAGTTTGAGGAAACAAATGTTGTTGGCTATGTAGAATGTAGAGCCCATGATGCAGGCTAGCATTGCCAATCATCTTCTCTGAGCGCATTTCCTGCAATACACACTTATTATCAGTAAACTTTGAAACACACTTCGAATCTCTAGAAAGCTTACTAATTGACAGAAGATTGCAGTCCAACTTGGGAACAAAAAGAACATCATGTAACAACTTATTCTCATTTATAAACATAGAACCACTTCTTGTTATAGGAGACAAAGAGCCATCTGTTTTCTTTATTGATCTCATTTATAAAAGCAAGAGATATTGGTCTGGAAGCTAGAGAAGCGATTTTGGAAGCTTGAAACGCTTAGCAAATCTCGGAAGTAAGTATGGTTACTTGAACTCTCGGATTTCGGTTGAAATGGACTCCATGGTTTATCATGCTCATGTTTTGATAATGGTTGTTACTCACAGTTATCCATGGATTTAAGCATGGTTTTGCTTGTGTTTATCGCATAAAATGGTTTGGTTTGATACAAGATGATATGATCTTGTATGAGATTATATTTGCTATTTAAAAGCATGTTTAATTTTGGGATAAGAGATGGTTTTAAATTATGCATTGTAAGCAGTGAGTTAACACGGTTTTATGGGTATATTGGCAAATGAATGATCTATTTTTAATATACAGATACGTTGGTTGACCAATAGGATGTGAGCCTATTGCGGGTGGTAGAGGTGAGTCTATTGTACAGCGTTTAGGTGTTCTCCATTTATGAGCGCAAGTGCACACTCTTGTCAAGTTATAATATATAATATATCGTCTCCCACATGGATTGGAATAGCTCCTATGAATGGTTCCCTGCATATAGATTTAGTAAATGCGCCATTAAATTTCATGATGTAGAAATATAAAAACACAAGTAAAGATAAAGATAGTAATGAGAGGAATGATAAGGAGAGATTGGGCGATAAGCTGGGTAAGACGGGTCCAGCTTAGTTGCTTGTAGATTGCATTGTAAAGCTTGAGTATGTTTTGCACTGCCCCGAATTATTGCCTTGGCGCGAATGGCGAGCAGAAAACTACGACCCTGTCACACTTTCGCATCAGGTCACTGCCACTGCAGTGGTGTGTACTGTCTCGGTAGGTGGAATGGAAAGAAGTCCTAGCGGCAAGTCTGGCACACATTCCATGTTCGTTAGGATAGTTGACAATGATCACTCCTATTTCTAGGTTAAGATGCCCGAGATTACTTAACTTGAGGACTAGTGTGGAACCAAATTAGACAACTCGGTTGGTAATCCCTTTTATCCGTTGAAACTTGTGGACTAGTGTGGAACCAAGTTAGTCACACCTTTGTGAGTTCTTATTGTGCTTAACCCATTCGCGAGCCTTGCACTTTCGTGCCCGACAAATAGATTTTCTCTTCAACTGACTGGTGTAGACTAATTGAACGAACAAAAAGTATAGATTAAGCAAACTCATAACTTTATTGAAAACAACTCAAAACTATACAACCGTTTCCACAAATTACTTGACATGTACGCGCCTAAACCCTAGGAGCGTTGGGCCGCGACCCCTAACGCTCCAACTTATCTAGCTATCTCCCCATCAATACTCTCATTGGCAGATGTCGTCCATTCCCTCGCGACATGCCCTATACCCTTACATACATTGGGTATATATAGGGCTCATGACCTAAAGCTGAGTCCTCCTTCAAGCAGGAGATATAAAAGTAAGTTGCATTAAATATAGACTACTTTATACTTTAAATATGGACTCTTACGGCGTTGCCTTCTTCCGTAAGTAAGGATAAGTATTGCTTCTTATCGATCTTCAATCAGCTCTACCAACCGCTACAGGCTTCAAGAAATGGCAAGACTGGGTTCATTGGGCTTAGGAAATTGCCCTCATGAAATCGCAACCCATCTTGGCTAAGTCGGTGTAACTCCTGCTCGGGCGACTCTTGGCGGCAATGTTGCTTCGGCAGTGTCCTTGGCGGCATCTTGAGCTGCTTCAATACAACTTCTTTGATTCCAGTTTTATTTTCCTATCCTATCCTATCCTTTCCTATCCTCTCATAGCTATAGCACCTGAAAATATAAACTAAACTAAAATAGTAACTTTTCTCAACCAAATATGAAATATTCAATAAAAGCATGGTATAAGAGAAGATATAGCTCGAATGTGTATAAAATATAGAACTCATGGGCACTCTACACACCCCAATCTCGAACTATTGCTTGTCCTCAAGCAATGCAACCTAACTAGTAAAACTCCACTTAGCACAAAATTAATAGAATGTTAGCCTTTAACTTGATTTCTTACCTCAGGGTCGTGGCACCTATATAAGGTTAGTGACAGGGAATGGCATGAAAAAACTTAGATTATTTTTTTCTTAATGACAGTGTAGTGTGTGCAGGTCTTTGTTCATGCTAAACATGCTGAAGTTACCAAGCTAACAAAGTACGGCTAAAATAATTAAGTTATTAGAAAGGATACTAGTTGGTGTCTTCGCAACACAGTTGGGCACTTTTATTTTCCTTTTCTGATCATGGCTTTAAGGGCTTCAGCTCATCACAACTATTCTTCGGGTTTGAAGCTAAGGTAGGTGCACCATAAAAAATTTTGCACCATTTGAATAGAGTCATCCCATGAAGACTTTTATTCACTCTTGCTAATTTATCTGTCACTTACCTTAGATTCATGAACTTTGATAGCAGCGAAGTGTCCTTGCTCATGATCCTTCCTAGAACCTGTTTCAGGCACCTCTATAGTTTTTATTCTTTTTGCCTAGAGCCTGTTTCAGGCACCTCTAGGATTTTCATCATTTTTTTATGTTGCCCTGTGCTGCCGTGGCAGCAAACCTGTATTCCATCAAGAAATTTTATTAAGTAAGGTAGGCAGTGTTAAACTCAAAACTAAAGCAAAAATTTAGCATTTCACTGACAAGTGTAAAGATAATTGGCAAAAAGAAAAATTTTCTAAGTATTTTCATTAGTTTCCCCAATGTTAGATTAAATTTTTTTAAAATGGTGCAAATATAAGTAATCAGCTAAGCTATCTTAAGCACAAGTTTGGAACTAAAGGTTTCTATTTCATTAAGTGCCAGGGACAGAATTTACATATGCATCTAATGATATGGACCTAAAACAAAGAGGACTAATTCCCCCCAAACTCAAGGCTGTCATTGTCCTCAATGCCACAACAAAACATAAACTAAAAACAAAACAAAAAATTAAAAAGATAAAGTATAAAATATAAAATAAAACATAAAAAATTTAAAAAGAAAAGGAAAAGGAAAAATGGTGCTATAAACTGGGGGAGTTCCCCTATGTTGCTGCCGTGTTAGAGGAAGATTCTGAGGAAGTAGGCAGGAAAAGGTGGCGCGTAGCGGATGGTTTTTCTGTTGGGCTCTTCGTTTAGCTACGCGGCGGCTGGATGCGGCTGGGCGTGGCTTTCATGGTTTGCCGTTCAGCTTCTCCACCCTAGGGATCTTCTACTGGCCAATTCTTCTTTTTGGATGCCTCTGCCGGCTTGTCATTAAGGGACTATGAGATCACCATGTCTAAGTAGCCGGCATACTTGGCAACTGTCGTTTTGGCTACTGGGGAGGCAGAAGTTGTCTCCTCTTCCTTCTCTGATTCTAAGGAGGAGGTGATGTCATATGGCTTGATAGGGGTTGGGGAGGTTCTTCTCTTGGGGTGGTAGTACGACCCCTTTCTCATCGGCGACAAGAGCAGCAGTGTAACGCCCTGGTTTTGGGCCTAGATGTTTTAGAGGTTGAATCGGGTCAGTCGAGAATGGTTCGAATCCTTTAGGGGTGGTTTAGGGAACACCTAGTTCGAGATGCTTTCAAAATATGGAAAAATATTTAAAATCCTCATTTATTGTGTAAATGGTTATGGTGAAAACAATTTTGCAAAATGTGATTTGGAAATATTACATTTTAGTGTAGTGACCAAATTGCAGTTTTTCAAAAGTTGACTAGTGACTGTTTTATAAAGGATTGACACTTTGAATCTTTAAGGGGCTATGTTTACCAAATTGTTTTTCATCAGATTTCTCTTTAATTTAGGAGTTTTAATAATGATTTAATTAAAGGAATTAAGAGAGAAATTCTATTTTGACTTTTCATAACTACTTTAAGATATTTTTTCCCTCTTTTCGTTTTCTCTCAACTTCAACTCAGCCAAACACATTTCCCTCACCAAATAATCTCTAGTTTCCATCTCTTTTGCTGAGATTTCATTCTCCTAAGGATTTCCAATCTTTAATTCATTAAAACCTTTTGTTTTCACTTTAGATTTTCAAGAAATCTTGCCCAAATTGAGGAGAAATCGGCCATTAGAGGCAAGCTTCGTCCTTCTCCTTTAATGACCAATTCTTTACTGAAAATCCCAAGTTATCAATCCTTTGTTGATGGTTTTTATAATGTTTTTGTGTTCTCAATGTGAAATGGTTGTTAATTTCAAGATTCTTGATGAGATCTTTGTGATTTTCGTATTTCTATGTTAAGCTCTGTTTTAAGATTGATTTCTAATGTATTTTTGGATGATATTTGATGTTGAAAATGAGGTTTTAACAAATAAATCCCGAATATGTTTGGATTCCTAAGTTTGAGATGTTAGATTTGTGGTTTTTGGGGTGGTTTTGGTGATCTGCTATTGCTGGAGGTATAAGGACGTGATTGTGATGATTTTTGGTTTTGATTGAGGTTTAGAAATCATTAGAATGATAAATCTTAGTAGGGCTTTGATTTGGGAAAGTTTGGAGGTGATTTCGGTTATTTCGAATAGCTGAAATGGTGTTTTTGAGTAGTGCAGCGAGTTTGAATGAGTAGTTGGTGATTTCAATCCATGATGATGCATTAATCCTCTACTCTTAAGTGTAATGAACATGGGAGACATCTTCGGACGCTTTTGGTGTTGATCCAAAAGTGCCGAAAGCCAAGGAATCATTTCGACAAGCAAGAGAAACGCAATCGGTGAGTGCGAATGATTTAAGAAGTCCTTGAGCGACAAGGAAACAAGGTTTTGGGATTTAGGATTGGTCTGAAACACCATCCTAAGTCCGAAAGTAAGTATGACTAGAATTGCTCTCGATATGTGGTTGATTCTCCTAAATGCTTTTGACATGTGCTTGTTTTGAGATAGACAAATTCCTACTATTTTAGGCATGATTTATAACATGGAAAGATGTTATGTGTTGATCCCATGAGATGGCATGTTTATGAAAAGAATTTTGAAATTTTGATTAGATGAAATGCATGAATTATGGCTTTGAAATGAGATGAGAAAGATTTTAGAAAGGTTGCATCAAAACAGTAGGTGAGATGATGATTTTAATATAATATATTGGAATAAATGATGAGGTGATTACCGAATATAATTGGTCGACCAATAGGATAAAAGTGCACTATAAACTAAAATTCGTACGTGCTCTTTGGAGTCAGGCAGTGGGGTAGTGCCATCCTGATCCAAAGTGAGAGTCCGATGATGAGAGATACCATCGTGGTAGGTCTTGGTGAAACACCGAAGCTTTTTGGCGAAGAGAGATAACGCCATGAGAGTCTGGTGATGTTAGATTCCGCCGGGGTAGGACTTGGCTTTAAGTCAAGCTAATCTGCATATCCGAGTAAAGATGTAATATGAAATGCCAATATATGAAATTGTATTTGATTCACATGTACCAATTGTTGAGATGTTTTATGCTATGAGAAATGCATATGAGATTTGTGGTTTATGAAATGCTTTCATTTACATTAAGCATGAGTATGGCTTTTCCATGTGATTTGCATTGTCTAAATGCATGAGTTAGATTGAAGGTACATGTGATTTCAATTGAAGATTTTCTTTGAAGGGTTTTCAAGATTGAGATAGAAAGAGTATGCTGTAGAAATTTGGTTTTGAGATTGAGTTTTAAAGTTGCATTGTTGCGTTGGTTTTTCCTAGAGTTTGCCTCACTAAGCAAATGTGCTTACACTCTCTTTTACCATCAATGCAGATAATTGAGACACTTTTGGGCAGTAAGGGGGCTAAGGATTTCCAAGGAATTGAAAGCTCAAGTATGGTGACGTTTTACGTATACTTTAGTTATGATAATTGGCAATAGGGATCTATGGCTAGTTTTGGGAGATGAAATTTTGAACTCCCTGTGGTTGTTGCAAGTTTATTATGGTACATGTGGTTTGTAAATGTCCTTTAGGGTTTGGCTTGTGGTTTGTGGCTTTCGTATGGTTTTCATGACTAGGAGCCATGCCTTTAGAATTTATGCATATATGTTTGATGCTAGGTTTTCGATCATACTTCGTAATATATGTCATTGATGCTTAGACATGTTGTTAGTATGTTGTGGTATGATTTAGAACATTCTCGAATGTGTTTGGATGTGAAAAACCAGCAAAGTTTGTAGTTGTAGGGCTGGGCGTATCGAAACGCTCTTATCTGTTTCGAAACTGTGGCCTGAAATGGTCATCAGGTTTCGGAACGAATAGGAACGTTCCGAAACGCTTTGGCTACTAGAACGCCATGTTTCGATACGGGTCTCGGAACACACCCGAGCACCAAAACGGTCAACTCAATTTTGATATGACCATTTCGATACATGGCTTAGAGTTTCGAAACACCCGACCGTAGGTCTTGATTTTTAACTGTTTCAGGTTCTTGCTTCTTACATTTTAGTCACTGATGTTTATGGATGCAATTGAATGAGTTTGGAATGTCTGATTGAGTTGATAATTGACAGAGTGGCATGAAATAGTAGTAATTGAATATTGGTAACCTTAAAATTTGCGAGGTCTTTGTAATTTACAAAATTTACATTTTGGTCCCTAAATGGCTAATTTATGCAATAAAACCCCTAATTGAAATCCGATCGATGTGCCTTTTCTTCCTATGATCTTGGGTGGTCACATAGGTTTAATGTTGCATTTAGAAAATATAAGAGAAAAAAATAGGTCGTCGATTAGAGTTAACTTTAACGAGTTGGCTTCAGTTTTTGGACCCGAGGGAGTACAAGGGCAACCTGCTCATGATATGACAGTGTTAATACAAGCCATTGTTGGATCTTTTCAGGCAGTAGTAGCTGGAGCTCATGTGGCTGCACCTGAGACTGGTGCTTGTGCAAGTTTTCCTCTGGAGCGACTCCGCAGTCTGGGAGGGACTGAGTTTAGGGTGGCTGACCCCTGAGGGTTCTGAGTATTGGTTGGAGAGTACCAAGAGAATCCTTGGACAAATGAATTGTAACAATGTCCAAAAACTAGGTGTATTGTATCTTTTGTAAAACGCTGGTTTTGGGCCTAGATGTTTTAGACGTCGGATTTGTCCAAATTGTAATGTTTCAAAACTGGGAAAATGTGATTTTTAAGGTGGAAGCAAAAATCTTAGAATCCTTAAGGGGCTTTAAGTCAATTTGACCTTTTCTCAATATGACATTTGTTTTAAAAGGTTTTAATTAAATGAAGTCAATTGGGTTTATATTAATTAATTAATAAAGTTAGTTAAAGTTTGATTTCAATTGACGTAACTACCAACTCTTTCTCATTTTCAGCCAAACTCTATTTTTCTCATCTTTTCTCAGAATTCTTTCTTCCAAAAACTCTCTCAACATATTCTAAACCATTTGCAAGAGATCTTTTCTAATTCTTCAAGATTTTGCTAAGGAAAACTTGTCATTCATTGAGAGAAGCAAGGATTGGAGGTAAATCCCGTTCTCAAACTCTAATATAAGTTCTTTATTGAAAATCCCAAGATATTTGGCTTCTAAATACTATTTTTGGTTGAGTTTTCATTATAGTTTTGATTGGAGATCAAAATCTTGTGAAATCATGGTTGAAATATTAATTTTCGGGCTTGTTGAGTTAGGCTATGTTTTGTTTTGATTTGAATTGAGTTTAAAGTTGATTTATATGTTAAAATGAGGTGTTGATAACATAGATCTCGATATCGTTGATATCCTTGAAGTTCTTGATAGTTTTAAGTGAGATTTTGGGGTGAAATGGTGGAATCTTGCTTGTTGGAGGTATAAGGTTTGGTTAGGAAGTTTGTTAGATATGTTTTGATGTTTATAATGCTATGGAAGTGATGTATGATGGTGTTGGGTCACGTCGGCACGCCCCGTGGCACAACGGAAAAATTAATCTGACGTAATCCAGCCAGTATCCATGTACAGGAACAAATCTAGGGTGAAAAGATGAAGAGTTACCTTTTAAAACTCTGGAAACTGGAAAACTGACGGTATGTCAGAATAACCACGTCAAGTAAAACCGGAATCGTCACAGGTTCGCAAAGACATCTACGAAGTCCACCCGAACAAAACGAACAAAGTTTTCGCCTCCTTAACACTTAGGGATAAATTTTGACAGGTTTGAACACCTTCTAGGGAGAAGTCGAAATCCCTCCAGGGATTCCTGAGGGAGTCTGAAATAGACCAGGGGTTCTACCGGGACTTGGATTCGAACTAGGAAATCGCCAAGAATTTTCCAGGGGGCAAGAGGAACACTAGAAAAATATCGAACAACTTCTCAGAAGAAATCTTGGACTTGTCGAAAATTCCATAGGGAATTCCCAGGGATATGTCGAAATTTGCAAGGAGGAATAGGGATGATTTGGTTGCTGGCCCTTGTCCCTTTTAATTGTATTCAGAGACTTAATTCTAGTTGAATTCCTTAAATCCAAGTTCAAACAAAATTCATAGAATCTAATTCTACTTGAAATTGGTTTATATTAAATATACATTATATTTAATAATATTAAATGAAATATATATATATATATATTTAATTATGTAGAATCTTATTCGGCATAAAACATTGATTTAAATATACATTATATTTAATCCAAATATATATATTTTTATTATACAGAATCTCATTCTATCTTTACTTGGATTTAAATATATTTAAATATATATTTTTAATTATGTGGAATCTAATTCTACAAAAACTTTGAATTAAATATACATTATATAAATTCCAAATATGTATTTAAATTTCTAGAATCTTATTCTATAATATTTAAGTCTCTAAATATTTTCCATACTCTAAATAATATTTGATAAATACAATATTTATCCAATATTATTCCCATTTAAGGGAGTTGCCGATTTCCCCTATCCCATAGGGGATTTTCGGCAACCTCCCTAAAATGGAGAGTATGGTTTCTAATTTTTGTTTGTTTCATTCGAAGGGTGTGGCCCTTGTAGGTTCATGCAACGTTAGCAGCAAAATTAGAACTGTTCTAATTTTACAAACAATGAGTGGCATCTAGCAATACATCATTGCTACCTAAGTTGCATGAAGTCATGGTTTGACTTTCCTAATTCCTGAATAAACTTCCTTTATGTATTTCATCCTTTTGTCCTTTATATCTTAGATGAACACAAATCATGTGTTAGTCACACTTGCGTTGTCCATCTAGTGTTTCTTGATGTCTTGAGTAGATTATCATAAACGAATCTCTATGATATCTGATATCATAATATTCGAGCATGGCCATGCATTTTTAATCTCACTCAATCAAGTGGCCGAAGATATTTCTCCCATTATATAGGAGGGACAAATCCTTTTTTGATCAACCATATTTCACTACATAGGTCAACACGTATCCAATCACCAGTCTTTATAATGTAGTCAGTTACGACACACGTTTGACTATGTCAAAATACATAAATCTTTATGTTGAAATCATGTTGATCTCAAGTCCGAGGATTATACATATGTTTATCATGAGCAATGTTGTGACTGCCACATAATTACCCAAGAAACATGCTCATAGCGGGTCAATCCAGTATGTTGCTCTCTAAGAAATACTTATGTGTTGATTTTGACATCTCTATGTCAATGACAACGCTTGTCATCAACCACATATTAGTCTTTATATATTATCATTGTCCATGCCCGTAATAATATTCGACTAAGGATCCTATTTAACAATAATCGTATTATTGTATGGACATTAGTATCCAATGGTTAGTTTGATGCACAAAAACATACCAAATGATAATAACGACAATGTCATTACTTGATAAATCTAGTAAAATAGTATGTCTATTCAATCATCATATGATTGGTCTTTGGGCATACTCCAACAATCTCCCACTAGCATTAAGACCAATCATTCTCGTATCGAATACGATATGGCTTAGTGTAACTGACATGCTTATAATGTGTCAAAAGCTTTGTCAGGGAGTTGACAAAGTTATCAACTTTGTGTGTATGTTGCATACTTTCACATCTCCAAGATTTAAGTACATTAGAATATGTTTGGATTTATTGATGAGATCTGGGTTTTATTTGCTTGCGCAAAGGTTCCATCACAACAGAGTTATGTAGCATCTAATATGCTGGGAACAACCCTTAGTTAAAAAGTGAACCCTTTAGATCCAAACATCCTTCGTTATTGCTATGTGCACTGTAATACATTCAGCCATTGTTGTAGAGTTAGATATTGTCTCATGTTGCTAACTCACAATATCTTTTATTAATACAGAACGAATTGCGATCTTTAGTTCCTTTTGATGAGTATGTCATCTACATACAATACTTAGGAAAGTAACAATGCTCCCACTAGCTCTTTTGAAAACAAGACTCCCATTTGTTTCTAGATAAACCAAACATTTTGATTGTATCTTCTGAAACGAATATCCTAACTTCAAGAAGCTTGCCTTAGTCTACGGATAGACCTTTGTAGCTTAGATACCTTCCAAGTGTTTACTGGAGTGACAAAACCTTCTGGATGTGTCATGTACACATCTGTTTCAAGTTTTCCCTTAGGAAAGTGGTGTTGACATTCCTTTATTTGATTCCATAATCATCGTATGTAACTACCTGCAAGTGAGATTAAGATGGATTAAACACAACTACAAGGAAGATGCTTTATCATAGTCTATACTATGAAGTTTTTCGAAAACTTTTAGCGAGGAATCAACCTCTGTATGTTTTAACATACATGTCGGTTTTTCGTTTTTGAAAAACTTATCCATACCTCATAGGTTTTAACCTTTTAGGTAACCAAAGTCTATACATGGTTTTATATATGGATTCCATCTCATATCTCATGGCTCTTAGCCATTTCTTGAATTTTGGGCTCACTATTGCTTTCTGATAAGACCTAGTCTTTATCTTGATCCGAAAAGAAGAGTGTTTCCATGTACGGATAGTGAGAAATCCATATTTCTCAAGTATATGGTATTCTCTTAAGGATCAACACAATGGTTGTGTTTTGTTCCAATGTTCCTTGATCATTTTTTGGAACATTCTCAATCTTTGGTTCATTAAATTGTTGCTTAAATTTCTTCACATTCCAAATTCCATTTTTCCTTTTGTGAGAGGTAATCTCTTTTGAGAGAAACTCTCGTTTGAGCAACAAACATTTTGTTCTCGTTGAAAAATGAAATCCCTTAGTGATAAGTATTCTCTTTCGAGATAAACTATCGTTTGAGCAAAAAATATTTTGTTCTCGTTAAAGTTGAAGAAATAATATCCCTTTGCGAGAATTAATCTCTTTCAAGATAAACTCCCGTTTGAGAAACAAACGCTTTGTTCAAGTTAGGATAAACAACAAATGGAGTTTTTTTAAGGTTCAGACTTTGTAAATATTTTAACATGTAAGTAACCTTAGAACTTCAAAGGTATTCTACAACAATTCTTAGTCCATATCTTATATGACGTTTCGAAAATACGATTAAGTATGAGAGTTGTTTTTCTAGTATGTAAAGAGGTCGAAAATGACTTGTTCTGAATCAAAACAAGTCTAACATATTTGATTCTCTTTCAAAGACTTTTCGTTCCACTTGTGGGATTTAATTATGGGACAATCCCATATTCTTTGAAAGTTCATCAAACTTTAAATATTCTTGAATTTGATCTCATCAAATTACCTTAATACTTTTTATGAGTTTGAGATTAGTCATTTGTTTTATTTATCTTATAAATATTATTGATTTGATTAGTTTAAAGATCATTGATTCGTTGTGCCATAAGAGATTAAAAGAATAACATTTATTTAAATAATCCCAAGATTAAAATATCTTGTCCTTACAAGATAACTAAAACTTAGGCAGAAAATAATAATCTTAGATACTAAAATAAATCTATTTAAGCAAAAGCACATGTCCTAATGGATGATGTAGCAACTCTTGCTTTATTTCCATTCGCAGGTCCATGTCTATTATGATGCCTTCTCTTTAGAAGCCTCTAAGGTTGATTCCTCACTCGTTTTTGCTTTCTTGACTTCTTGTAGGTGTGTGGGGCAGTTTCTCTTCCAATGTTCATTCTTGCCGCAATGGAAACAGTTTTCATCCTTCTTGATTCCCTTCTTAGGTTTCAATGCCTCCTTTCCATCAGTTTTGGTCTTACCATCATTTTTAGACTTTACTGTCGATTTACCTTTCTTCTTACCCTTGCGGACCATCCGAACAGGTTTAGGTCCTACCTTCTTCAGGTTGATTTCAGTAGTTCTCAACATGCCGAGCAACTGTGGTAGTGTCTTATTAATTTCATTCATATTGAAATTAAGGACGAACTGATTGAAACTATCCGGCAACAATTGCAGGATGACATGAGTAGCTAATTCGTCTTTCAGCGGAAACTCGAGCTTCTCCAACGTTTGGATGTAGCCCATCATTTTGTTGACGTGAGATCCTACGGGAGATCCCTCACTCATCTTGCATTGAGACAGAGCTTTAGATGTCTCGTACCTCTCTTGACGAGCTTGCCCTTCATAAATCTCCTTGAGATTTTGAATCATATCATAAGCTACCATGTCCTCATGTTGCTTCTAAAGCTTAGGGGTCATGGAGGCAAGCATAAGACAACCGACATCCAGCATGTCGTCCATGTGTTTCTTAAACCTGTCTTTGTCAGCTCTGGAAGTAGTGGCAACCGGTTCGTCAGCAACATGTTCTTCAATGACATATTCCTTCTTTTCCTATTTGAGAACAATTCTCAAATTGCGGAATCAGTCAAGGAAGTTTATTCCATTGAGCTTATCTTTCTCAAGGATAAATCGCAAAGATAGAGTATTATTTGCCATTAATTCTACAACAAAGAAAATATGCTACATAAGTTTTACTAAATTTTAAAATTTATAGATAAGTCTTTACTATAAACTTACTCCCACTATTTTCTTCAAAATTAAAAACCCTCTAGTTTTAATTTCGGAAAAATGTTTCAATAGTTTTTCTAGTGAGTGAGGATCTGTATTTCACCATTCCTAAATCAGCTTTGGCCAGTCTTTTAGGAAATGGTTATTTAGGTAAGTAACACCTTACTAATTACATCTCATGTAATTCCTCATCTTTTGGAGAACAACTCTTGTTCTTTAAATCATCTTATGATTATCCAAAACTTTTAACCACTAAGTTTTCTAATCCTATTAGAACAACCCAGCAAAGTCAATACCAATATCTCAACCGACGAATATCACTAGCTTATTCTTCACGTTTCACTAAGATAGATAAATGTTACATTGCTTTGGCAAAGCTTGCATTATATCGATTGAAGCTTTAACGAGGGTAAATATTGGATGGTTAAAACAGACTTAGAATTATAGTGAGGGATTTACTTAATTATCTCATCATTTTAACATTGATCCTATCAATAGAACTATGTTTAATCATGCTTATAAAACATCCATTGCATCACATACAAGGTAAATATAAGTGGTAAATAAATATGCAATGATTATAGCCCTTCTTAACCTAAGGCGACCCGTCCCAAGCAATGGGAGGACCATTCTACTAAAGATAGAATCTGCTTCTAAAACGCCCGGTCCACCAGGGAAGGCCCACCACGCTGCTACCTTGGTTCTTACTTTATTTCCATGAGTATTTACAATTTTCAGAAACTCATGTTACATGCGAGGGAGTGAGATGAGAAGAGAAGTACAATAGAAGATAGAGAAAGGCACGACACGCATGTCGTATTTATAAAAACCAAAACTATAAAGGCTATGGGCTATAACCATGCAAAACAAACATCGTGCAATCTAACATGCATTTCAAACATCGTGCGAACAAAGTAATGACGTGTTTACGGAGTTTTAAACTGATTATCTTTATGTTGCGGTTAATGGACTAAAGAAGGATCACGAGGTTTCATAAACCATTTGCGTTAACGAACAAATGCACCAGGTAGGTCAACATGAAAGAGAGGTGGTGCACTAGGCACACTTAAGTACCAGGTCTTTGATAATGCCAATCCTAGACATGCATTTTTCATAACGTCTAACCATAACTCTTTTGGATTCACCGTGAAAGATAGTTTGATAACTTTTATCCAATTAGAAGCCCTTTCAGAGATTTCATAAATCTATGAAACTATGAACAAGTACTTGTTCTCTAGACTAACTATTAGTCTCAACATGTTAACATTTAACATTGAAGCAACCTAACATATTTATGATTAACTATTAATCGTTCAGTGATAATCGAAATAAGTCTTTATTAGGTGTGATACAATAAACGATAAATATCTAAATCGAATCAAACAGCATGCATCTCATACATAAACATCACCCAAGAATTTAAGTATGAATTCATATGATACAAGTGCCTATGATACCACTGTTGGGTCACGTCGGCATGCCCTGAGACGCAGCAGAAAAAATTAATCCGACAAAATCCAGCCAGGATCCATGTACAAGAACGAACCTGGGGTGAAAAGATGAAGAGTTACCTTTTAAAACTCTAGAAACTGGAAAACCGACAGTATGTCGGAATAACCACATTAAGTAAAACCGAGTCGTCACAGGTTCGCAACGACCTCTGCGGAGTTCACCCGAACAAAAAGAACAAAGTTTTTGCCTCTCTAACACTTAGGGATAAATTTTGACATGTTAATTTATAATTTATTATTATTATTATTATTATTATTATTAAAAAAAGAAGAAAAAAAGAGAAAAGGGCCATGGGACCCACGGCCAACTCCTTCAATTTGAAGGAATTGTCGTGGGCAATTCCCACGTTAAGGGACACACATGGAAAATGCCAAATTCAAGTGGCATTGCTTGCCACTATGTGGCACAAGTAAGGGGGAATTAATCCCAAATATATACCACGACTCCAGCTTTCGTGGAGCTTGGAGAAGAGCACAAGGGGCAGCTAATTTGAGTATAAAAAGGGGAGATGAGGCGCAAAGAAGATAGAAAAAAATATATAATACAAGGAAACAAACATCAATTCAGTAATAAGGTGGTTAGCCCGAGTGTTTTTCGGTTCAATAAATTCAAGTCTTTTCTATCGTCGAGTTCAAGAAGTCGAGAAAGAACGACCGTCAATCAAGGGAAAAGCTGATGTTATAAGGAAACCCTAATATCGAGGTGAGTGTAGATGCATTTGTCTCGGGTGACATGGTGTCATTCTGATCTTTGTTTCTATGTTCTGATATGTGAGTGTGGATGCATTTGTCTCGGGTGACACGATGTCATTCCGATCCTTGTTTCTATTTTCTGATATGTGAGTGTAGTCAGAGTCTCGGAAGTAGGCGAGGAGCCTTTCCGAATTCATCGTTATTGATTTTGTTTGTTTTACTAACCATTGAATTAAGGGACTTTACATAAAGCATTATTGAAATCCTTGTTGGTAAGCATGAGTAAGTATTGCATATCGAGCATTAGAAATTGATTATTGCACCTTGATATTGAAACTTTGATATATGTCTACCGCTATTGAATTATTGTTATTGATATTGATGTGTAAATATTGCTATTGAAATATCATTGTTGAACTATTGAGTATTGAACCTTGGGATCGAAGAATTGGATACAATTGGCATGCCATAGAATTCATGAGCTCATTGGTACGGGTATTGGGCTTCGGCCATTGGTGCGGAGGAGGGATGTGTTGTGTATTAGTCAATTGGTGCGGCGGAGGGATTATGACACGACCATTATTGTTGGTGATATGGTGGAATTCATGTATCCAAATACTGTTGCATCGGTCCAAGGGAAAATATTGATTATTGATATTGCTTTTGTTATGATTGGATATCATGCCTTTCACTTTATAATATGTTTTTTATTAATATGTTTATAGATTGTTTATGTGAAATATGTCATTAAATATGTCATTGAAGTATGCAGCATTGCATAACATGCTCATTCATTGTTATTGGCTACCTCACTTAGACTATATAAGTCTAATGCATTCATTTGCATTACATTTCAGGCTAACAAAGTGTTCGGTCCGAGATCGGAGCAGTCAAAGAATCGGCAAGTCACTACAAGCTAAGAGTAATGTGTTTTGTCCTTATGAACTCCTAGTATGGTGGCAAAGTAGTTAAAGTAATTATACTAGTATTGTGGCCCTATTATAGTGCATATATTGCCTATATTTTGTATATAGTTTTAAAGCTATAATAACTTTTGAGTTAGTAATAAAATTTACATATTTGATACTAAAATATTGGTTTAAAAAGTTTAAGATTTATGTCTCTGATCTCTGTTTTGCTTTTGGTAACGCTCTCCAACCCGGTTCTCTACCAGGCCAGGAAGGGTGTGTTACATATCCTACATTGGTTTGGGGTGTGTGCTGATGCAAGAGGGTAAGGTGGTGGCTTATGCATCGCGACAGTTGAAGGTGCATGAGCGCAATTATCCTATGAATGATATTGAGTTAGCTGTGGTGGTTTTTGCTTTGAAGATCTGGAAGCATTATCTGTATGGTGAGAAGTGTACTCTGTACACGGATCACAAGAGTTTGAAGTACTTGATGTCTCAGAAAGAATTGAAAATTAGGCAACGACGTTGGGTGGAGTTGCTTAAAGATTATGATTTAACGATTGAGTATCATCCGGGAAAAGCTAATGTTGTAGTGGATGCCTTGAGTAGGAAGGTGGCAGTGGAGTTAAGGGCTATGTTTGCTAATTTAAGCATTTCACGAGATGGAGGTCTTGTGGCTGAGTTACAAGTGAAACCATCCCTGGTTCAGTTGATAAAGGATAAGCAATTGTTGGATGATTCTTTGGTGCCACATGTTCAAGATATTGGTGAGGATAGACCACTGGATTTTTGTTTTAATGATGATGGACTTTTGTGTTTCGAAAGACGGATAGTAGTGCTGAATGATGTGGAGTTGAGGCGTACTATTCTGACCGAAGCTCATAGTAGTCCTTTTGGTATGCACCCTGGTAGTACAAAGATGTATCGTGATCAAAAGGATGAGTACTATTGTGTGGGCTTGAAGAAAGATGTTGCGGAATATGTGAGTAAGTGTATGGTTTGTCAGCGAGTTAATGCTGAGCATCAGTTTCCTTCAGGGTTGTTGCAACCGTTGAGGATTCCTGACTGGAAGTGGGAAGGAATCACCATGGACTTTGTGTCCAGTTTACCTTTGTCGCCATCGAAGAAGAATTCTGTGTGGGTGGTTGTGGATCGCCTTACAAAGTGTGCACATTTCTTACATGTGCATACAATGTATACTTCGGATAAGCTTGTAGACCTGTACATTGCGGAGATTGTGAGTTTGCATGGTGTACTTGAATCTATAGTGTCGGATAGAGATCCAAGGTTTACATCGCAATTTTGGGAATGTTTGCATCAAGCTTTGGGTACGCAGCTGAATTTCAGTACTTCTTATCATCCACAGTCGGATGGACAGTCTGAGCGTGTTATCCAAGTGCTTAAGGATATGTTAAGGTGCCGTGTGATTGAGTTTCAAGGCTCTTGGGAGAAGCATTTGCCTTTGGTGGAGTTTTCTTATAATAATAGCTATTAGGCAAGTATTCAAATGGCACCTTATGAGGCCTTGTATGGGAGGAAGTGCAGAACTCCTCTGTGCTGGGCAGAAACAGGTCAGAAATTGGTCTCGATGCTGGCTTTGTTGAAAGGAACCACCGAGAAGGTGAAGCTCATTTTTGAGCGGTTGAAGGCAGCTTGTGATCGAGAAGTCTTACGTGGATTTGAAGCGTAAGGAGATTGAGTTTGCGGTGGGTGACCGTGTGTTCTTGAAGGTTTCGCCTTGAAACAAGGTGATGAGATTTGGCCGGAAGGGTAAGTTGAGTCCTAGGTATATTGGACCATATAAAGTAATAGAACGTGTGGGTCTTGTTGCGTATAAGCTGAGGTTACCACAAGAATTTCCTAGAAGATACATGATGTGTTTCATGTCTCCATGCTTCGGAGGTATAGATCGGATCCTTCACATGTTATGCCTATGGAGGAAGTTGAGTTGAATCCAGATTTGACATACGATGAGGAACTGGTTGAGATTTTGGATTGAAATAGTAAGTTTCTTCGTGGTAAGACCACCGATCTGCTTAAAGTGTTGTGGAGTCACCGTGGTGTTGAGGAAGCCACGTGGGAAAGGAAGGAAGACATGAAGAAGTAGTTTCCTTACCTTTTTCCTCCAGGTAAATTTCGAGGATGAAATTTCTTAAGAGGGGGAGAGTTGTAACACCCCAATTTCTTAAGGTGGTTGGTGAAATCAATTTTACAAAATAAGGTTTGGAAATGCTACATTTTGGTGTAGTGACCAAATCGCGATTTTTGCAAAGTTTAGAGGTGACTATTTTGTAAAGGATTGAAAATTTGAATCTTTAAGGAGCTAATTTACCAAGAATGTTTTCATCAGATTTTTCCTTAATTTGGGTGATTTAGTTAATGATTTAATTCAATATAATAAAGGTGATAAACTACCTTTTACATTCATAACTACTTTTCTCTAATTTTCTCTCATTTCATTTTCTCTCAAATCAAGGAGAAATCATCTTTTAGAGGTAAGATTGTTATTCTCCTCTAAATACTCAGATTTTTACTAAAATTCCCAAGTTGTCAATCCTTTATTAAAGATTTATAATGGTTTTGATGTTGGAAACAAGAATTTGACTTAAAACTCAAGATTTTGGAAGAGATCTTGAAGATTTTTGTGGAAATTGATTGGGATCTTTTTTGAGATGGTTTTCTAATGTATTTTGGATGTTAAATGATGTTAGAAATGAAGTTTTATCAATCCAATCCCGAATAGGTTGTTTTTCCTAAGTTTTTGCTTGTGAAAATGGTGGTTTTTGGGGTGATTTTTGTGTTCTGTTATAGTTGGAGGTATAAGGACGAGTTTAGGGTTGTTTTTTATGTTTATTGATGTTTAGAAATGTTTAGAAGTGATGGATCTTCGCTGGGTTATGTTTTGGAAGAGTTTGGAGGTGATTTCGGTTGTGTTTGGTAGCCGAAATGTTGGGTTTAGGTAAAGCAGCGAGTTTTTGAGTGTTGGCTGAAGATTTCAATGCATGATGATGCATTAATCCTCTGCTTTTATGTGTCTAAAACAGGAGAGACATCTTCGGACACTTTTTGAGTTGATCCGGAAGCTTAATTGGCGTTTCGACAAGCAAGCGAAACGAAATTGGTGAGTGTGTATGGCTTTAGTAGTCCTTGAGGGACAAAGAACCAAGGTTTGGGGATTTAGGAATGGTTTGAAACACCTTCGTATGTCCGGAAGTAACTTTTTGCTAGATTGCTCTCTAGAATGTGGTGATTGGCCCTTTAAATGCTTTTACATGCTCATGATTTTAGATTGATAAATTCCTAATGTTTTTATGCATGAATTATAGCATGAGATGATGCTTGAAATGATTTCAATAAGTAACATTTTGCATGGTTGAGATTTGAGCTTATATGTTGAAGTATAGCAAATGTTATGGTTTTGAAAAGAGATGAGAATGTTGAGTTTTAAATGCATGAAAAATAGTAGGTGAGATGTTGATTTGACATACTATATTGGCATAGATGTTGAGAAACTTACCGGATATAATTGATCGATCAATAGGATGAGAGTGCACTATAAACTAAAAATCCGTACGTGCTCTTTGGTTAAACCAAAGGGAGATATTTCGATGATGGCCATTCCATCGGGTAGGACTTGGGAAATACCCAAGCTTGGTGGCGATAAGAGATTCCGCCATGTAAGTACGGTGATGAGAGATTCCACCGGAAACTATGTTGCTAGACGAGTGAGTACGGTGTTGAGAGATGCCACCGGATGTGTCTAGTGAGATGTCCGCATATCCGAGTATTAAATAGATGTGAAATGCCAATATAAAATATGTTATGGTTTGATTCACATGTACCTTGATATAATGATTTATGCTACGAGAAATGCATATGTAGTTCGTTTATGAAATGCTTTAGAGTACAAGCATGATTTTGGCCTTGCCATGGATTTTGTGGCGCTGAGAGATTCCGCCATGTTAGTACGGTGGCGAGAGATTCCACCGGAAACTATGTTGCTAGACGAGTGAGTACGGTGATGAGAGATCCCACCGGAAGTGTCTAGTGAGATGTCCGCATATCCGAGTATTAAATAGATGTGAAATGCCAATATAAAATATGTTATGGTTTTGATTCACATGTACCTTAATATAATGATTTATGCTACAAGAAATGCATATGTAGTTCGTTTATGAAATGCTTTAGAGTACAAGCATGATTTTGGCCTTGCCATGGATTTTGCTTTGGTTTTAATGCATGTGATAGAATGAAGGTACATGTGTTTTCGATAAGTATTGCTTTGAAAGTTTTCCAAGCATAGGAAAGAGATGAGCATGTGGTTTAAAAGCTTTTAATGAAAGTGTTTTCAAATGTGCATTATTGTGTTGGTTTTCTTTAGAGCATGCCTTACTAAACAATGTTGCTTACGCTCTCTCTTTTACCAATAATACAGATAATTTAGGTGTTTTGGGACATCAAGGAAGCTAAGTCCATCCAAGGAAATCCAAGCTCATGTATAGTGAAGTTTTCATACACTTTAGTTTTGATAAATTGGCAATGGGAAACCAAATTTTGTTTTTGGGAGATATGTTAAACTCCCTAAGGTTGTGGCATATTTGCTTTGGGCTTGTTGGATTGTAAATGGCCTTGATTGCTTGATTTTGAGGTTGGATTGCCTATTTATGTTTTGATATTATGAGGCATGCCTCAAGACTAATGTGATTTCATGTTTGATTCTTTAATTGTGCTTGAGTGTTCCAAGTATGATCCTTATATGTATGTTGATTTGTTGGTATGATTAGAGGGTCTTTGGGATGTGTTAGATTAGGTTTTTGGGTGAAAACCAGAGGATTCTGCTGTTTCTGGGCAAGGTGTATCGAAACACCCTTAGATGTTTCGAAATGGGTGCCTGAAATGGCCTGGGCGTTTCAGAACGGCTAGAAGTGTTTCGAAACACTTTGGCTACTGGAAGTGTTTATTTCGAAACTAGTTTCGGAACATACCCGCGTACCGAATCGGTCAACACCGTTTCGATACGGGCGTTCGACACGGGTGTTTTGGAACGATTGTCAGTGTTTCGAAACGGGTGACCGTTGGTCACAGATTTGAATTGCTTTGAAGTCTTCATGATTTACATTTTAGTCCTAAATGTTGAGTTTGCAATTGCTTGAGCTTGAGATGTCCAATTAAATTGAAATTTGGCAGAGAAGCATGTATCATGATTAATTTCATATTGGTAACTTTAAAATCAATAAAGACCTTCTAATTTACAGAAATTACAATTTGGCCCCTAAACTTGTATAATGTGCAATTGAGTCCCTTTTTGTTATCTGATCGATGTGCCTTTCTCAATCGTATCATATGTGTTCTCACTTAGGGTTAACGTGTATCTTGACAAGATTAAAAAGAAAAAAAGGGTCGTGAATCAGGGCTGACTTTTGGGTTGACTTTGGTTTTCCCCTTGTAACCTTCGTAGTTTGGGTCAACCGTCTAGGCCAGGCTAAGGGTGTTACAAAGCATGTGCTAAACGTGGTGATTTTGCAAATTATGTTAAATACATTGATGAATGTGGTTTAGCGATCCTCACTAAGTTATATGCTTACTCTCATTTGTTTCATCAATGCAGAGAATTGAACATGTCAAGGCAGCCCAAAAGCAAGAGGAATCCAAGGCTTTGTAAAGGGATGCATGTGGTTCACCCTTAGTGTAATAAGTGGCAATGGGTGGGGCTTCTACTTTCTGATTTGGTTGGAGATTTTGTTGTTACAAGCATGTTTAGTTTCAGATTGTGGACTTGTATTTGGCCTTTATATGGGTTTTTGCCTTGTTTGTGGTGTTTTACCTTTTTAATAGCTTAATCTTAAGCATGCTAGAATAGCTAAATGCCATCATGATAAGAAGTGGTTGAAGATTATGAATTGTTGTTTGATAGTGTTTAAAAGTCTATTAGATAAAGTATATCTTGTATGCATGATTTGAGCTTGTTTGAATGTGATTTGGTATGTTTAAATGAAGTTGGTTGAAGTCAATCTGGTATGCGTATCGATACACGGGGAAGCGTGTAGATACGCTAAGGCAAAATAAGGCATTTCTGTACAGGGGTATCAAAATAGATTGCCCACGTATTGATACGCTTATGCCAAGTTTGAAGGTTGTACCAATACGCGAGGAAGCGTTTCGATACACTTAATCCTTCTTTAGCTATTGTCTTCCCGCGTATTGATACAGGGCCAAGTGTATCGATACGGGTAGTTAAATTTTCAGTTAAAAGTATCTTTGAAGGTTTGGAAATGTTGCATTATGGCCCCTAAATATTGTGTATGCAATTAAACCCCTAATCGAACTCCGATCGCTGTGCTATTTTCACCTAATCGCTTTGCTGAACTTATAGGTTAATAATATGCATCTAGAGAAGATAAAAAGGAAAAAGGGGTCGAAAATTAATGTTGATTTTCGGGTTGACTCTGGTTTTCCTCGTGTAAGCTTCGTAGTTCTGGTTAAACATCTAGACCGGGCTAAGAGGGTTACATTTGTTGGTATCAGAGTTAGGTTACGAAAGAATTGTGAATATTGGTATGTTAAATTGATAAGTATCGTTGTATGTTGTTTGAAAAGCATGCAATTTGTTGAATTCTAAAGCTTATGCCATGCTTGATTTATGTGAATTGCATGTGAAATGGATATGAGTGCGTGATGATGATGTAATGTTTTTGTATGCTGAATTTGAATGATGAAAAGCATGTTGAGCTTGATGTGTCATTGTATGCTATGCCATGTTAGGGGAAGTCGGGGTGCCCATTGCCTTATTACACTAATCAATTATTTTGTAAACATGGATCCTTGCTTGCAGCTGGCCTAAATGGTTTGATTTGTTTTTCTTGTTGTGTTTTGTTTAAAAATAGCACAATGGGACTTAGAAGACAATTGAGGTCCAATACGATCATACCTGCGACTGAGCAGGGTGACCAGGGTGAACAAGGGGCTGATGTCCCTCCTGGTGGAAACCTACCTTCTCTGCCACCACCTGGAGGTGGGGAGCAGGTGCAACAAGGACCTGCTAGTCCGGGTTTGTGTGATTTGGCGCCACTGGTTCAGGCGATCACCAGAGCATTTCAGGTTGTTGTTGCCGGAGCGCATGTACAGGCCCCTGCAGCTGGGCAGGCGGGCTTACCGTTGGAAAGGTTGAGGAGCTTAGAAGCTGTAGAGTTCTTTGGTATGTCTTCTGAGGTGTCTAAGTCCTGGTTAGCGAGTACGATCTGTATCATGGATCAGATGGGCTGTAATGATGTGTTCAAGTCGAGATGCGCAATATCTTTGCTGCAAGGCGATGCCTACAGCTGGTGGCCGACTACCACGGCTAGTATGGAACCCAATGAGCTTGATTGGGAATTTTTTAGAGGTGCCTTCAGAGGAAGTATTTAGGGGTGAGATACTTTGATGAAAAGAAACGAGAGTTTATGTCGCTTGTTCAGGGCTATCTATATGTGGCTTAGTATGAGGTCCAGTTCGTACGCTTGAGCCAGTATGCTCCTGGGCTGGTTTCTAGTGAGAGGCATCGATGTGATCGCTTCCGATACGGGTTGATACTGGAAGTTAAGATGTATATGTTGGTTGCGGACTATATTGATTTTGACATGCTTGTTTGTCAGACAAAAAACATCGAGCAGAATTTGGGTTTCTCCTCTAGAGGTGTTGGTTCTAGCTCTGAAAAGAGAACAGCTGAGTCTAGTTTCGGAGGTGGACGGAACAAAAGGGGACGAGATAGAAGGTACCAACCTGCTGCTAGGCGGGGTAATGGTGGACATGGTGCACCTCCTCAGAGAGATAGGATGAGGGCTGAAAAGAACACGTGCTGGACGTGTGGTTCTCGTGGTCATTTGAGGCGAGATTTTCCTTGAGCAGCTAGAGAGGTTCAAGCCCCTATTGTGGTGACAATGAACTCTTGTTGGAATTGTGGTTCGGTGGATCATATGAGGAGGGAGTGTCCTTTGTTAGCTGGCGGTGGCCAAGGACATGCTCTTGTGGTAGCTGCACCTCAGAGAGGCCGTGGGGGTGGCCGTGAGAACTTTCAAAGGAGAGATGAGGGGCAGCGAGGTATTGCTCATGTAGTAGATGTTCGACCTGAGGGAGGTGGACCAGCGAGGGTATATGCTCAGCGCGAGGAGCGCAATGATACCGATGTTATCGCAAGTACCTTTGCTCTCTAGTCTTTATCTTTGCTGGCTTTAATTGATTCTGGATCCACTCATTCTTATATCTTGAGTGAGCATGCACATTTGCTTGATATACATGTTGAGTTGCTTGAAGTAGGAATGCAATTGACTAGTTCTTTTGGTGAGACTGTTGTCACTAGGAAGTTGTATTGAAGATGCCCTTTGTCTCTGCAAGGTCATGTTTTTCTTGTGGATCAGATGGAGTTACCTTTATAGGATTTGATGTAATCCCTGGCATGGATTGGTTGTCAGAGCATAGGGCGGTGGTTGACTTTGAGGTCAAGCGAGTCACCTTAAAGTTGGCTGATGATTATGAAATAGTGGTAGTAGGCGAGAATGTGAAATTCTTGTAAAATGTGATTTCGGCTTTGGAAGCAAACCGTATGATGAGGTTGGGTTGTGAGGCTTACCTTGCCTATGTGATGAATCTTGACACAAAGGATGTGCTTGTGCAGGACATCCGAACTTTTCGCGATTTTCCGAGTGTCTTTCCAGAAGAATTGTCTGGATTGCCACCGAACAGGGAAGTTGAGTTTGGTATAGAGTTGTACGAGAATACAACTCTGGTATCCATTACTCCTTATCGCATGGCATCCAAAGAGTTAAAAGAGTTGAAAACGCAATAGCAGGAGTTGTTGGACCGAGGTTTCATCCGTCCGAGTGTGTCACCTTACGGTGCATCGGTCTTGTTTGTTAAGAAGAAAGATGGGACAATGAGGATGTGCATAGATTATCGGCAACTGAAGAAGTTGACAATCCAGAACAAGTATCCCTTGCCTAGAATTGATGATCTCTTTGATCAGTTTCGGGAGCCTCAGTGTTTTTTAAGATAAACTTGAGATCAAGGTATTATCAGCTGAAAGTGAAGGATATGGACGTACCTAAGACAACTTTTTGCACAAGGTATGGACATTATGAATTCTTGGTGATGTCATTTTATTTGACCAACGTGCCTGTTGCTTTCATGGACATGATGAATCGTGTATTCCATGAATTCTTGGATCAGTTTGTGGTGGTGTTCATCGATGATATCCTTGTGTATTCACGTATCGAGAAGGATCATGATAGGCACTTGAGAGTTGTTTTGCAAGCGTTGTTGGGGAATCAGTTGTATGCCAAGCTGAGCAAGTGTGTGTTTTGGCCTAGGGAAGTGGTCTTCCTTGGACTTGTTGTATCAGCTAAGGGTATTCACGTTGATCAGCACAAGGTAGAAGATGTGATGAGTTGGAAAGTGCCTAAATCAGTGACAGAGGTACGAAGTTTCCTTGATTGGTTGGGTACTATCGTAGGTTTGTCGAGGGTTTCTCGAAGATAGCATCACCTTTAACCAAGTTGTTGCAAGAGAATGTTTGCTTTGAGTGGACGGATGCAAGACAACAAGCTTTTGAGAAGCTGAAAGAAGCTTTGACACAAGCTCCTATTCTGATTCAACCTGAATATGGTAAGGAGTTTGTGGTCTATAGTGATGCGTCCATTGTTGGTTTGGGCTGCGTGTTGATGCAAGAGGGTAAGGTAGTGTCCTATGAATCTAGGCAGTTGAAGGTGCATGAGCGCAACTACCCTACTCATGATCTTGAGCTTGCGGCTGTGGTGTTTGCCTTGAAAATTTGGAGGCATTACCTGTACGGTGAGAAGTGTGTTGTGTATACATACCATAAAAGTTTGAAATATCTCATGTCTCAAAAGGAGTTGAATCTTAAGTAACGTCGCTGGGTATAGTTTCTTAAATATTGTGATCTGACGATTGAGTATCACTCTAGTAAGGCTAATGTTGTATCCGATGCTTTGAGCATGAAAGTAGATGTGGAGTTGAGAGCAATGTTTGCTCGTTTGAGCATATCGCATGATGGTGGTCTTATTGCGGAATTGCAATTGAATCCATCCCTGATACAGTTGATCAAAGATAAGCAATTGCTTGGTGATTCTCTTGTTTCGCATGTTCATGACATTGCGGAAGGTAGACCTTCGGATTTCAGCTTTAGTGATGATGGTGTTCTCTGCTTTGGGAGTCGAATAGTGGTGCCAGATGATGCTGAGTTAAAGCACAGTAATCTGGATGAAGCTCATAGTATTATTTTTGCTATGCAACCTGGTAGTACAAAGATATATCGTGGCCTGAAAGAGGTGTACTACTAGGTGGGGTTGAAAAAGAATGTGTCTGACTTTGTTAGTAAGTGCATGGTCTGTCAGCGAGTGAAGGCTGAGCATCAGGTTCCTTCTGGGTTGTTGCAGCCTTTGAGAATCCCAGAATGGAAGTGGGAGAGAATCACCATGGATTTTGTGTCTTGTTTCCCTATGTCACCGACAAAGAAGAATTTAGTTTGGGTGATTGTTGATCGGCTTACCAAGTGTGCACATTTTCTGCTTGTGCATACTACATACACTTTGGATAAGTTGGCTGAGCTTTACATAGTTGAGATTATGCGGTTGCACGGTGTGCCAAAGTCCATTGTGTCGGATAGAGATTCGAGGTTTACATCACGATTTTGGGAATGTTTGCTTCATGCTTTGGGTACACGATTTAATTTCAGTACTTCTTATCATCCTCAGACGGATGGACAGTCGAAGCATGCGATCCAAGTGCTTGAGGACATGTTGAGATTCTATGTGATAGATTTTCAGGGTTCTTTGGAGAAGCACTTGTCGTTGGTTGAGTTTGCATTTAATAACAGCTATCATGCAAGTATTCAAATGGCTCCATACGAGGCTTTGTATAGGAGAAGATGTAGAACCCCTCTTTATTGGGAAGAAGTTGGGCAAAAGTTGATTTCGATGCCAACTATACTTACTGGAACCACATAGAAGGTGAAGCTCATTTGTGAGCGTCTAAAGGCAGCCTCGCATAGGCAAAAGTCTTATGCGGACTTGAAGCGTAAGGAAATTGAGTTCGCGGTTGGCGAATGTGTGTTCTTGAAAGTATCGCCTTGGAAGAAGGTGATGAGGTTTGGGCGTAAGGGTAAACTTAGCCCAAGGTTCATTGGACCTTACGAGATTTTTGAGAGTACTGGTCATGTGGCATATCGGTTGAGATTGCCTGCAGAGTTGGAGAAGATACATGATATGTTTCATGTCTCCATGTTACGGAAGTAAAGATCGGATCCTTCGCATGTGATGCATGTTGAGGAGATAGAGTTGAATCCGGATCTGTCTTATGATGAGGAAACAATTAAGGTTCTTGATGTGAGTAGCAAAGTTCTTTGTGGCAAGACGATAGAACTTGTGAAGGTGTTGTGGCGACACCGAGGAGTTGAAGAAGCCACGTGGGAAAGCAATGCGGACATGTTGAGGCAGTTTCCACATCACTTTCCATCATGTATGAATTTTGAGGAAGAAATTTCCTAAGTGGGGGAGAGTTGTAACGCCCTAGTTTTGGGCCTAGATGTTTTAGACGTCGGATCGGGCCGGTCGAGAACGGTTTGAATCATGTAAGGTGATTTAAGGAAATCAAGGATCAGGATAGGATAAAATTGTGTTAAAAATTTCTAAAATCCTCTAAAAATATGTTTAAGAGGTTGGTCAAGTCAATTTTACAAAATGGATTTCGGAAATGGGACATTTTCAGTAGTGACCAAATTGTAAAGTTTCAAAATTGGGAAAAATCCTATTTTTAAGGTGGAAGCCAAAATTGTAGAATCTTTATGGGGCTTTATGTCAATTTGACATTCTCTCAATATGTCATGTGTTTTAAAAGGTTATAATTAAATTAATTCAATTGGGTTTATATTAATTAATTAATAAAGTTAGTTAAAGTGAGATTTCATTTGAAGTAACTACCAACTCTTTCTCATTTTCAGCCAAACATTAATTCTCTCATCTTTCCTCAGAATTCTTTCTTCCAAAAACTCTCTCAACAATTTCTAAACCATTTTCAAGATATCTTTTCTAATTCTTCAAGATTTTGCTAAGGAAAGCTTGTCATTCATTGAGAGAAGCAAGGATTTGAGGTAAATCTCGTTCTCAACCTCCAATCTAAGTTCTTTATTGAAATTCCCAAAATATTTGGTTTCTAGATACTATTTTTCGTTGAGTTTTCATTATAATTTTGATTGGAGATCAAAATCTTGTGAAATCATGGTTGAAATCTTAATTTTCGAACTTGTTGAATTAGGCTTTGTTTTCTGTTGATTTTAATTGAGTTTAAACTTGATGTATATGTTAAAACGAGGTGTTGATAACATAGATCCCGAAATCCTTGAGATCCTTGAAGTTCTTGATAGTATTAAATGAGATTTTGGGGTGAAATGGTGGAATCTTGCTTGCTGGAGGTATAATGTTGGGTTAGGATGTTTGTTAGATGTGTTTAGATGATTATAATGCTTTGGAAGTGATGTATGATGGCCGGGCTATAACACCCAATTTTGGGCTTAGAAGTTTAGGGTCTGAACCAGACCGGTCTGATATACGGTTCGAATATAAAAGGAGGTTTTAGGGAAAGCCTAGTTCGGGACGTTTTAAAAATATATAAAAATATCTAAAAATCCTCATTTAATATATATAAGAGAGTGGTGAAATAAATTTTACAAAATTAGGTTTGGAAATACTACATTTCGATGTAGTGACCAAAATGCGATTTTTGCAAAGTTTAGTAGTGACTGTTTTGTAAAGGATTGAAACTTTGAATCTTTAAGGAGCTAATTTACCCAAAATGTTTTTCTCCATATTTTTCTTAATTTGGGTGATTTAATTAATGTTTTAATTAAATAAAAAGATAAGGGAAACAACTTTTTGTTTTTTCATAACTACCTTTTCCTAATTTTCTCTCATTCCTTTTTCTCTCAATATCCCATCATCCAAACACATTTTCTTCAGCAAAATTCACATTGATCTTCACTTCAATTGGTGATATTTCTATCATCTATTGGTTCCTAATCAATCTTGCATCAAATCCTTTTGATTTCTACATTGAATTTTGATGGTATTTGGCCCAAATCAAGGAGAAATCATCATTTAGAGGTAAGACTGTTCTTCTCCTATAAATACTCAGTTCTTTACTGAAATTCCCAAGTTGTCAATCCTTTATTAAAGTTTTATAAATGGATTTAATGTTAGAAATATGAATTTGGCTTAAAACTCAAGATTTGGAAGAGATCTTGAAGATTTTCGTTGCAATGGATTGGGCTCTGTTTTGAGATGATTCTTTAATGTATTTTGGATGTCTAATGATGTTAGAAATGAGGTTTTATCAATCCAATCCCGAATATGTTGTATTTTCTATGTTTTTCTTATGAAAATGGTGGCTTTTGAGGTGTTCTTGGATGTTAATTGGTGTTTAGAAATGGTTAAAAGTGATGGATCTTGGTTGGGTTAAGTTTTGGAAGAGTTTGGAGTTGTTTCCGATTGTGTTTGGTAGGCGAAATGTTGATTTTGGGTAGAGCAACGAGTTTAGGAGTGTTGGCTGAAGATTTCAATGCATGATGATGCATTAATCCTCTGCTTTGATGTGTCTAAAACATGGGAGACATCTTTGAACACTTTTGGAGTTGATCCTGAAGCTTAATTGGCGTTTCGGAAAGCTAGCGAAACGAAATTGGTGAGTGGAGTTGCTTTCCAGCTATGAAACAATTATTTGGAGGTTTTCGGAGCTTAGTTTAAGTCTAAGCAACTTAGCTAAGCTCAAGAGTAAGTTTTCGGAAAAAAACTCCCTTGGATATGCTAACTTATGGTTTGATGCATTAGATATGAAATGCATGTTTAATTACTGTTTTGAAAGCATGTTTTAGCATGATTAATGCTGGTTTTGAAAGACTTGTATTGAGGGATGCTCGAGGTAAGAGATCCTTGGTTTAACATGTTATTAATATGGTTATGATGCATGGAGATGCATGATGTTAAGGGGCTTTGATTAATGCTTTAAAATAGTGAATTGTTGATGGTATTTGACGTATATTGGCAAGTGATGAAATGGTTTTAAAAGTACTTGAATCGGATATAGTTAGTCGGCTATAGGATTGGGTGCGCCGTAAGTAAAGTTGCCTTGGATGTTGAGGGGTTGTGATTGTACTGTAAACTCCATCCAAGTACCCTAACGATTGAGGTAAGATCACAACGGTGGTTGTAAATTTCGTGTGTGGATCTTGTGTTATGTGTCCCTTACTCTTGTTAGTGGAATTATACTACTACCGGTGAGTGGTGTTGAGGGGTTGAGATTGTATCGTTATACTCCACCACGGACGTCACATCAATAGAGGGATTGCTCTTGAGTGTGAACCTTGTGTAGTCCGATAGTGTGTATGAAGCATGTGGGACAACACTTGTAATCCGCGTATACGATTGTGTTTTGTGTTGAAATGGTTATAAGCTATCACTTAAAAGCCAATGTAATGTATTTTAATGTAACGAAGCATGAGATGCTTGAAAAGGATGCAAGGTAGAATGAGAAAGAGATGTGCATATGGTTTAAACGCTTTGATGAAAGTGTTTTCTAAAAATGCATTGATGTATTGGTTTTGTTTAGAGCATGCCTCACTAAGCATTTGTGCTTATGCTCCCCTTACCAATAATGCAGATAATTGAGGTACTTTGGGCATCAAGGAAGCTAAGTTCATCCAAGGAAGTCTAAGCTCACGTATTGTGAAGTTTTCATACACTATTAGTTTTGATAAATTGGCAATGGGAACCTATGTTTTGTTTTGGGAGATGTGTTGAACTCCCTAAGGTTGTGGCATGTTTGCCTTTGTGGGTTTGAATTGTAAATGGCTTTTAAATGCTTGTTTTGAAGTTTGTTTGTCTTGTGGTTTTGATAATAGGAAGTATGCCTTTAGTCTTGTGAAATTTCATGTTTGATGATATGAATGTGTTAGGGTGTCCTAAACATGTACCATTTATGTATGATGACTTGTTGACATGATTAGGGAGTCATTGGATGGTGTTTGAATGGGTTTATGCATGAAAAAACAGATTTTGCTGCAGTCTCTGGGCAAACCGTATCGAAACACCCTCTGACGTTTCAAAATGGGGGCCTGAAATGGCCTTCGTGTTTCGAAACGTTTGTGGCCGTTCCGATACGGTTTGGTCACTGGAGAGTCGTGTTTTGAAACTAGAATCTTAACATAAGTGTGATGCCCCGCGTTTCGATACGAATTGTAAGTGTTTCGAAACAAGTGACCGTTGGGCACTGATTTGAATGGTGCTGAAGTTTTCAAGCTTACATTTTAGTCCTGAAAGTTGAGTTTGCAATTGTATGAGTTTGAGATGTCCAATTAAGGTGAAATTTGACAGGGAAGCATGTAACACGACTAATTTCATATTGGTAACATAAAAATCAGTAAAGACCTCTACCTTACATAATTTACATTTTGGTCCCTATTCTTGTAATAAGTGCAATTAAGTACCTGGTTGTTATCCGATCGCTATGCCTTTCACAAATAAGTTTTATGGAAACTCACTTAGGGTTAATGTGCATCTAGACAAGATTAAAAAGAAAAAAAAGGTTGTGAATCAAGGTTGACTTTAGTTTTCCTCGTGTAATCTCCGTAGTTTGGGTCAACCGTCTAGGCCGGGATAAAGGGGTTACATGGGCTTGGTTTAGGCAGCAATCGATTGAGTTTTCAGTTGTTTTGGATGGGTATTTTGGTGTAGGTTGGGTGAGCAACGAGATTGTGAATTGTTGCTGGTGTCAGAATGTATTTTAATGCATTTAGATCTCTATTTTGATGATCTGAAAATATGGGATCTTGATCCGAAAGCAACCGAGGTGATTTTCGAAAAGTCCGGAGGGTTAATTTTCGTGTTGGCGAACAATTCTTCACATATCGGTGATTGGAAATGCAATTTCTTGCTTTGTAACGCTTTGAGCGTGGTCTTGGGAGCTTAGTGTAAGTTTGATACACTTAGCTAAGCTCAAGAGTAAGTGATAGAAAATCCCTCTCTTGGAAATGTGCTATGTTTGATGAAATTGCACCTGAAGTAAGTGTGGATTTGTTTACTGTTTTTAAGCTTGTTTAAGCATGGTTTAATGCTGGATTTTAATGCCATTATTTTAAGGACGCACTAGGTAAGTGATCCTTGGTTTGCATGTTTTGAATCCATATGATATTAAGCATGCGATGCTTGTGGAAATGACATTGTAATTATGCTTGTAAAACAATGGATTAATGTGGTTAAATGATTATATTGGCAAGTGATGAAAATGGTTTTTGGTTACTTTAATTTGATATAGTTAGCCAGCTATAGGATTAGGTGCACCATGAATAAAGTCACCTTGGGTGTCAAGGGGTTGTGATTGTACCGTATACTCCATCCAAGTACCCTAATGATTGAGGTTAAGATCACAATGGTGGTTGTTAATTTCGTGCGTGGATCTTGTATTATGTGTCTCGTGCTCTCGTTAGTGGAATTATACAACTATCGATGACTGGTGTTGAGGGGTTGAGATTGTACCGTTATACTCCACCATGAGTGTCACGAAGATGGATGGTTGCTCTCGTGTGTGAGCCTATGTAGTCTGGTAGTGTGTATGAAACGTGTGGGACAACGCTTGTAATCCGCGTATCAGATTGTGTCTTGTGTTGAAATGGTTTATGGATTATCACTTGTGAGCCAATATAATACAAATGAATAATGTGAAGCATGAGATGCTTGTAAATGATGCAAGAATGCTTGAGATGCTTGGTAAAGCATGAGCAATGGTTTAATTGATGTTTTTAAGTAACGCATATGAGCATGTGTTTGTTAAATGCATTGTTGTCGTGAGAGGACATCGTTTACGAAAAAACATGTGATAAAAGTGGTGGTTTTGCAAAGTATGTTAAATGCATTGATGAATGCGGTTTAGCGATCCTCACTAAGCTATATACTTACGCTCATTTGTTTCATCAATACAGAGAATTGAACATTTCAAGGAAGCCCAAAAGACAGAGGAATCTAAGGTTTTGTAAAGAGATGTATGTGGTTCACCCTTAGTGTAATAAGTGGAAATGGGTGGGACTTCTACTTTCTGATTTTGGTTGGAGATGTTGTTGTTACAAGCATGTTTAGTTTCTGATTATGGACTTATATTTGGCCTTTATATTGTTCTATGGCTTGTTTGTGGTGTTTTGCCCTTTTAATAGCTTAATATCTTAAGCATGCTAGAATAGCTAAAGGCCATCATGATAAGAAGTGGTTGATGAGTATCAATTGTTGTTTGATAGTGTTTAAAAGTCTATTAGATAGAATATATCTTGTATGCATGATTTGATCTTGTTTGAATGTGATTTGGTATGTTTAAATGATGTTGGTTGAAGCCAATCTGGTATGCGTATCGATACACAGAAAAGCGTATCGATACGCTAATGCAAAATGAGGCATTTATGTACAGGGGTAACGAAATGGATTTCCCGCGTATCGATACGCATAGGCCAGGTTTGAAGGTCGTACCGATATGCGAGGAAGCGTTTTGATACGCTTAAACTTTCTTTAGCTATTGTCTTCCCGCGTATCGATACAGGGCCAAGTGTATCGATTCGGGTAGTTAAATTTTTAGTTAAAAGTATCTTTTAAGGTTTGGAAATGTTGTATTATAGTCCCTGAATATTGTCTATGCAATTGAACCCCTAATCGAACTTCGATCATTGTGTCGTTTTCACCTAGTCACTTTGCTGAACTTATAGGTTAATAATATGCATCTAGAGAAGATAAAAAAGGAAAAAAGGGTCGTAAATCAAGGTTGACTTTCGAGTTGACTTTGGTTTTCCCCGTGTAATCTTTGTAGTTCGGGTTAAACGTCTAGATTGGGCTAAGGGGGTTACATCTTTGTTGCATGGTGATGCCTATACGTGTCAGATGACCATAATTGATGGCTTAGATGAGGCTTAGGTAACTTGGACGTTCTTTCAGAACGCGTTCAAGAGGAAATATTTGGGGGTCCTTTATTTGGACGAAAAGAAGAGGGAGTTTATGTCCCCTAGTACAAGGTGGCATGTCGGTGGCGGATTATGGGGTCAAGTTTGTACGTCTTAGCCAGTACGCGCCAGAGTTAATCTCTAGTAAGCGGGAGAGGTGCGAGCGGTTCAGATATGGGCTGGTGGCTGACTTGAAAACCTATATGCTTGCATCAGACTATACCGATTTTGATGTCTTGGTCACTCGAGCCAAGGATATTGACCTGAATCTTGGTTTGACAAGTCAAACGGGAGGGTCTAGCTCGGGGAAACGACCTGCGGATCATGATCTTGGAAGAGATCAGTTCAAGAGACCTAAGGATAGAAGATCACACATGGATGCTTGACGTGTGGGAGGTAACCCCGGAAGAGGTCAACAAGGTCCGAATGCTTTCATACGAACACTTGAGTGTAATCGGTGTGGTAAGAGGCACACTGGTGAATGCTGGGGCAACCTGGGTATGTGCTAGAATTGCGGTAATTGTGGGCACATGAAAAGGGATTGTTCGCAGCTGATGAGAGAGGGTCAGGCTCCGGTCAAAGCAGCTGAGCCACAGAGAGGCCGTGGGCGCGACCGTGGCAACTCTCAGCGTAGAGACGATACTGCGAGAAATGTAGCATATGTGGTGGTTGTTCAGCCTGAAGGTGGTGGCCAGGTCAGAGTGTATGCCCATCGTGAAGGGAGCAATGAAACGGACGTGATCGTAGGTACCTTTACTTTGCAGTCTTTGTCATTACTTTCTCTAATTGATTCTGGATCTACACACTTGTACATACTGCGTGAACATGCCCAAATGTTTGGTTTGCATGTTGAGTTTTTGAATGTGGGTTTGCGTGTGACTAGTTCTTTTGGTGAGGCAGTTGTAACAAGGAGATTTTATAAAATATGTCCCTTAAAGGTGCAAGAGCATGTGTTTTTAGTTGATCTTATGGAATTGCTATTTTATGGATTCGATGTAATCCTTGGTATGGATTGGCTCGCTGAGCATAGGGTCGTTGTAGATTTTGATGATAAGCGAGTTTCGCTGAAACTTGCGGATAAATTTGAAGTTGTGGTGGGCGGAGAGAACGTAAAGTTCCTGTCAAATGCGGTTTCAACGCTTGAGTCGAGCCGATTGATGCGTCAAGGATGCGAGGCTTATCTAGCTTTTGTGATGAATCCTAGCACGAAGGAAGTACGGGTGTAGGATATAAGGAGGATGCATGAATTTCCTAGGGTATTTCCAGAGGAGCTGTCGGGTTTGCCGCCTAGTCGAGATGTTGATTTTGGAATCGAATTATATGAGTACACATCTCCCGTGTCCATCACTCCCTATCGAATGGCACCAAAGGAGTTAAAGGAGCTAAAGACGCAACATCAGGAGTTGCTGGATCGGGGCTTTATTAGACCTAGTGTATCACCTTGGGGTGCACCGGTCTTGTTTATTAAAAAGAAATATGGCACGATGAGGATGTGCATTGATTACCGCCAGCTGAATAAGTTGACTATCAAGACTAAGTATCCTTTACCAAGGATTGACGATCTTTTCGACCAGTTTCGAGGAGCGGATGTGTTCTCAAAGATAGATTTTCGATCAGGACATTGTCAGTTGAAGGTTAAGGATGTGGATGTGCTGAAGACAGCTTTCCGAACAAGATATGGACATTATGAATTTCTCTTGATGCCGTTCGGATTGACGAATGCCCCTGCTACTTTCATGAATATGATGAACATGGTGTTTCATTATTTCTTGGATAAGTTCGTTGTGATGTTCATCGATGATATCTTTGTGTACTCTCATATCGAGGAGGAGCATGAGGAACATTTGAGGATTGTTTTAAAAGTGCTGCAAGAGAATCAACTTTATGCTAAGCCGAGTAAATGTGAGTTTTGGTTGAAGGAGGTTGTTTTCCTTGGTCATGTGGTTTCTGCTGAAGGGATTCCAGTTGATCCTCAAAAGATTTAGGCGATGGTGAATTGGAAGCCACCTAGGTTTGTTGATGAAGTTCGTAGTTTCCTTGGTTTGGCGGGTTACTACCGAAGGTTTGTGGATGGATTTTCTAAGGTTGCTGCCCCTTTGACGAAGTTGTTACAAAAAGATGTTAAGTTTGAGTGGACGGAAGCGGGACAACAAGGTTTTGAGAAGCTAAAGGAAGCTTTCACGGAAGCTCCTAATTTGATTCAACCAGAATAAGGAAAGGAGTTTGTGGTGTATAATGACGAATCCTATGTTGGGTTGGGGTGTGTGCTGATGCAAGAAGTGTTGGGTCACTTTGGCACGCCCCGTGGCGTAGCAGAAAAATTAATCCGACGTAATCCAGCCAGGATCCATGTACAGGAATGAATTCGGGGTGGAAAGATGAAGAGTTACCTTTTAAAACTCTGGAAACTGGAAAACTGACAGTATGTCGGAATAACCACGTCAAGTAAAACCGAAATCGTCACAGGTTCGCAACGACCTCTACGGAGTCCACCCGAACAAAATGAACAAAGTTTTCGCCTCCCTAACACTTAGGTATAAAATTCGACACGTTTGAACACCTTCTAGGGAGAAGTCGAAATCCCTCCAGGGATTCCTGAGGGAGTCCGAAATCGTCCAGGAGTTCAACCGGGACTTGCAATCGAGCAAGGGAACCTTCAGGGATTTTCCAGGGGGCAAGTAGAACACTAGAAAAATATCGAACAGCTTCTCAGAGAGCTTTCTGGGATATGTCGAATTCTAGTGGGGAATCCCTATGGGTGTTGTCGAAATCTTCAAGAGGAGGAAGAGGGATTATTTGGTTGCTAGCCCTTGTCCCTTTAAATAGTATTCAAAGACATAATTCTAGTTAAATTCCTTAAATTCAAGTTCAACCAAAATTCATAGAATCTAATTCTACTTGAAATTGGTTTATATTAAATATACATTATATTTAATAATATTAAATGAAATATATATATATTTAATTATGTAGAATCTTATTCTACATAAAATATGGATTTAAATATACATTATATTTAATCCAAATATATTTATTTTTATTATATAGAATCTCATTCCATCTTTACTTGGATTTAAATATATTTAAATATATGTTTTTAATTATGTGGAATCTAATTCTACATAAACATGAAATTAAATATACATTATATAAATTCCAAATATATATTTAAATTTCTAGAATCTTATTCTTTAATATTTAAGTCTCTAAATATTTTCCATACTCTAAATTAATATTTGATAAATACAATATTTATCCAATATTATTCCCATTTAAGGGAGTTGTTGATTTCCCTTATCCCATAGGGGATTTTCGGCAGCCTCCCTAAAATAGGGAGTATGGCTTTCAATTTTTGTTCATTTCATTTGAAGGGTGTGACCCTTCAAGGTTCATGCAACGTTAGCAGCAAAATTAGAACTGTTCTAATTTTATAAACAATGAGTGGCATCTAGCAATACATCATTGCTACCTAAGTTGCATGAAGTCATGGTTTGACTTTCCTAATTCCTGAATAAACTTTCTTTATGTATTTCATCCTTCTTTCATTTATATCTTAGATGAACACAAGTCATGGGTTAGTCACACTTGCGTTGTCCATCTAGTGTTTCTTGATGTCTTGAGTAGATTATGATAAACGAATCTCTATGATACCTCATATCATAATATTCGAGCATGGCCATGCATTTTCTAATCTCATTCAATCAAGTGGCCGAAGATATTTCTCCCATTATGTAGGAAGAACAAATCCTTTCTTGATCAACCATATTTCACTACATAGGTCATTACGTATCCAATCATCAGTCTTTATAATGTAGTCAGTTATGACACACGTTTGACTATGTCAAAATACGTAAATATTTATGTTTAAATCATGATGATCTCAAGGCTGAGGATTATACATATGTTTATCATGAGCAATGTTGTGACTGTCACATAATTACCCAAGAAAAATGCTCATAGCAGGTCAATCCAGTATGTTGTTCTCTAACAAATACTTATGTGTTGATTTTGACATCTCTATGTCAATGACAACACTTGTTATCAATCAACCATATATTAGTGTTTATGTATTATCACTGTCCATACCCGTAATAATATTCGACTAAGGATCCTATTTAACAATAATCGTATTATTGTATGGACATTAGTATCCAATGGTTAGTTTGATGCACAGAAACATACCAAATGATAATAACGGCAATGACATTACTTGATAAATCTAGTAAAATAGTATATCTATTCAATCATCAAATGATTGGTCTTTGGGCATACTCCAAGAAGAAGGTAGAGTGGTAGCTTATGCGTCGCGACAGTTGAAGGTGTATGACCGTAATTACCCTACGCATGACATTTAGTTAGCGGCAGTGGTTTTTGCTTTAAAGATCTGGAGACATTATCTTTATGGTGAGAAGTGTATTGTGTACACGGATCACGAGAGTTTGAAGTATCTTATGTCTCAGAAGGAATTAAATCTCAGGCAACGAAGCTAGGTGGATTTCTTTAAAGATTATGACCTAACGATCGAATAGCATCCGGGGATGGCCAATGTTGTGGCCGATGCTTTGAGCAGGAAACTGGAAGTGGAGTTGAGGGCGATGTTTGCTTGTTTGATCATAACGCAAGATGGTGGTCTTGTTGCTGAGATACATGTGAAACAATCTTTGGTTCAGTTGTTAAAGGATAAACAGTTGTTGGACGATTCTCTAGTACCACATGTTCAGGACATCGCAAAAGGAAAGCCTTCAGATTTATGATGACGGTTTTTTATGCTTTGGGAGTCGAATAGTGGTGCCGAATGATGTTGAGTTAAGGCGCACTATTTTGACTGAAGCTCGTAGTAGTCCTTTCGTTAGTCATCCTGGTAGTATGAAGATGTATCGTGATTTGAAGGATGAGTACTACTGGGTGGGGTTGAAAAGAGATGTCACAGAGTTTGTTAACAAATGCATGGTTTGTCAGTGGGTTACGGCTGAACATCAGGTACCTTTTGGGTTGTTGCAACCGTTGAGAATCCCAAAATGGAAGTGGGAAATGATTACTATGGACTTCGTGTCTGGTTTGCCGTTGTCGCCATCGAATAAGAATTCGGTTTGGGTGATTGTGGATCGCCTTACGAAGTGTGCACATTTCTTGCATGTGCATACTACGTATACCTTGGATAAGCTTACTGAGTTGTACATTGCTGAGATTGTAGGATTACATGGGGTGCCAAAATCTATAGTGTAGGATAGAGATCCGAGGTTCACTGCAAGAATCTTGGAATGTTTACAATCAAAGCATATTCTCTAAGTCCTTCAGGATATGTTGAGGTGCTGTGTTATTGAGTTTCAAGGCTCTTGGGAGATGCACTTGCCTTTGGTTGAGTTTGCTTATAATAATAGTTACCAGGAAAGCATTCAAATGGCACCTTATGAGGCTTTATACGGAAGGAAGTGTAGAACTCCTCTTTGTTGGACTGAAACGGGACAAAAGTTGATCTCGATGCCTGATTTGTTGAAAGGAACCATCGAGAAGGTGAGGCTCATTTCTGAACGTTTGAAGGCAACATCATACCGGTAAAAGTCTTACGCGAATTTGAAGCGTAAGGAGATAGAGTTCGCGGTTGGCGAACGTGTAATTTTGAAAGTTTCACCTTGGAAGAAGGTGATGAGATTTGCTCGAAATGGAAAACTGAGTCCAAGGTTCATTGGACCATATGAGGTGATAGAACGTGTGGGTCCGAATGCTTACAAGCTGAGATTGCCTCAAGAGTCGAAAAAGATACATAATGTGTTTCACGTATCCATGCTTCAAAGATATAGATCGGATTCGTCGCATGGTATGACTGTGGAAGAAGTTGAGCTGAATCTAGACTTGACGTATGATGAGGAGCCCGTTGAGATTCTGGATACGGATAGTAAGGTTCTCCGGGTTTGTACTATCGAGCTGGTTAAAGTCTTTTGGAGACATTGTGGCGTTGAGGATGCCACATGGGAAAGCAAGGATTACATGAAGAAGCAATTTCCTTACCTTTTTTCCACCAGGAAAATTTCGAGGACGAAATTTCTTATGTGGGGGAGAGTTGTAACGCCATGGTTTTGGTCTTAGATGTTTTAGATGTTGAATCGGGTCGGTTGAGAACGGTTTGAATCCTTTAGGGGCCGTTTAGGGAACACCTAGTTCGAAATGCTTTAAAAATATGGAAACTATTTAAAAATCCTCATTTATTGTATAAATGGTTATGGTGATAACAATTTTAAAAAATATGATTTGGAATTATTACATTTTGGTGTAGTGACCAAATTGCAGTTTTTGCAAAAGTTGACTAGTGACTGTTTTGTAAAGGATTGAAACTTTGAATCTTTAAGGAGCTAATTTTACCAAATTGTTTTTCATCGGATTTCTCTTTATTTTAGGAGTTTTAATAATGATTTAATTAAAAGAATTAAGAGAGAAATTCTATTGTGACTTTTCATAACTACTTTACGATATTTTTTCCCTCTTTTCATTTTCTCTCAACTTCCACTCAGCCAAACACATTTCCCTCACCAAATAATCTTTGGTTTTCATCACTTTTGCTGAGATTTCATTCTATCGCATGCCCAAGAAACACCACCTCCTTAAGCCAAAACTCACACTTGCTCAGCCTGGCATAAAGCTGATTCTCCAACAAAGCTTGCAAAACAATCCTCAAATGCTCTTCATGCTCCTCCTCAGTACGCGAGTACACGGGGATATCATCAATGAACACCACAACAAACTTGTCCAGGTATTCATGAAACACACGATTCATCATGTCCATGAAAGCAGCAGGAGCATTTGTCAAACCAAACGGCATCACAAGGAACTCATAATGCCCATATCTTGTCCTGAAAGCTGTCTTAGGCACATCCACATCCTTCACCTTCAACTGGTAATACCCTGACCTCAAGTCAATCTTAGAGAACACAGCTGCTCCCCGAAATTGATCAAAGAGATCATCAATTCTCGGCAATGGATACCGATTCTTGATAGTCAACTTGTTCAGCTAGCGGTAATCAATGCACATCCTCATAGTGACATCCTTCTTCTTCACAAACAAGACCGGTGCTCCCCAAGGTGACACACTTGGCCGAATGAACCCACGATCAAGCAACTCTTGCAACTGCGTCTTCAGCTCCTTCAGCTCCTTAGGTGCCATTCTATAAGGGGTAATGGACACAGGAGTTGTATTCTCATACAGCTCAATTCCAAACTCCACCTCGCGATTAGGAGGTAAACCAGGCAACTCCTCAAGAAACACTCCAGGAAACTCTCGCACAACCCTGATATCTTGCACACGCAACTCCTTAGAACTAGGATTCATCACAAAAGCTAGGTAAGCTTCACAACCTTGCCTCAGCATCCGGCTCGCCTCCAAGGTAGACACCACATTGGCAAGAAACTTCACATTCTCACCAACCACAACAACTTCATAATCATCCGCAAGCTTCAGCGAAACTCGCATATTTTCACAATCCACAACAGCACGATGCTCAGCAAGCCAATCCATACCAAGGATTACATCAAAACCATAGAAAGGCAACTCCATAAAGTCAACATGAAAAACATGTTCTTGAACAACCAAAGGACATCTTCTATAAAGCTTTCGAGTCACAACAGTCTCACCAAAAGAACTAGTGACATGAACACCAACATCCAAAGACTCAACAGGCAAACCAAGCAATTCAGCATGCTCACACAAAATATATGAATGCGTAGATCCAGAATCAATCAAGGAAAGTAATGACAAGGATTGCAAAGTAAAAGTACCTGCAATCACATCCGCGTCATTCCTCCCCTCACGCTGAGCATACACCATAGCTTGACCTCCACCCTCAGGCTGAATAGCCACAACATGGGCCACTCCTCGACCACCTTCCTCTCTTCGCTGGAAGTTACCACGGCCGCGCCCACGACCTCTCTGCGGTGCAGCAACAACAGGAGCACGCACTTGGCCACCAGCCAACATAGGACACTCCCTTCTCAAGTGATCCGCAGATCCACAATTCCAGCACCCATTACCAGCTGCCGCAACAGGAGCTTCTACCTCCCTCACATCACGAGGACAATCACGCTTCATATGACCACACGAACCACAAATCCAACACACACTCGGATCCGCTCTAGCATTGCCTCCCCGAGCAGGTGCACCACCACCTCTCTTAGCTGAGGACTGATACTTCTGATCACGTCCCTTCTTGTTCCGTCCACCACCGGAACTATATTCAGCAGCTCGCTTAGCAGAACTTGCTCCAGCACCTCTAGCAGATAAACCCAAGTTCATCTCAATATCCTTGGCTCGGCCCACCAGCACATCAAAATCATCATACTCGATAGCCAACACATACATCTTCACATCCATCACCAAACCATAACGGAATCTTTCACACCTCGCCCGCTCATCAGGGACTAACTCAGGCGCATATTGACTGAGTCGAACAAACTGCACTTCATACTCAGCCACAGTCATGCTCCCCTTGGTAAGAGACATGAACTCTCGCTTCTTTTCATCTAGGTACCTCACACCTAAATACCTTCTCTTGAACACATTCTGGAAGAATGTCCAAGTTATGTCAGCTTCCGCCATCCCAGCTATAGTGGTTGTCCACCACGTATAAGCATCATCCTGTAGCAAGGATACTACACAACCCAGCTTTTGCACATCAGTGCAACTCATCTGACCCAAGATCCTCTTGGTACTCTCCATCCAAGCTTCAGAACCTTCAGCAGACATACCCCTGAACTTAGTCCCACCAAGACTGCATAAACGCTCCATGGGTAGTCTAACACCAGCATCTCCCTGATGCCCATCTCCTTGAGCTCCAGCTACTGCTGCTCGAAAAGCACCAGCAATAGCTTGCACCAACATCGTCATGTCAGGCATAGCTTGCCCCTGACCAGCCTCAGGTCCAACGACCCCAGCACCAGCTGCAGCTTCAGCTCTTTCACCCTCAGCACCACCACCACCAGGTGGAGGAGGAGGTAACACCGCACTTCCCGCATTCTCCTCATTCTCATTCTCATTCGGAGCCGTAGCTTGCACATTACTCCTCAACTCTCTACGAGGCGCCATATTCTAACCATGCAATCACAATGCAAATAAACAAAGTCAGGTTCAGCAAGGTAAGCAATCCAAGTACTCAAGCTCATTTTCATTTAAAATCAACATCATTTCATTAGCTTTGATTTGGCAATGGGTACCCACAACATGCTTCACCACAGCATACAACTCAATTGCCACAAATTCACAAACCACACATCATGCTTTCACTCAACAAGCATACATAGCATACATACTTCAATCATGCACACATTCATTCCCAATTACTCGAGAACTCAACTCTGATACCACCAAATGTAACCCCCTTAACCCGGCCTAGACGGTTGACCCGAATTAAGAAAGTCACACGGGGAAAACCAAAGTCAACCCGAAAGTCAACCTTGATTAACGACCCTTTTTTATTTTTAAAATTGTCTAGATGCACATTAACCCTAGTTATGATCATTCAACAGCATGCTCAAAGATCATAAACATCAGAGATCAAACAGGGACCCAATTGAACAATTTACAACTTTAGGGACCAAATTGTAAATTCTGTAAATTAGGTGAACTTAAACTAAATTTAAGTTACCAACTTATAATTAGTCAGGTTTCATGCTTCACTGCCAAATTTCAGCTCAAACGGACATCTCAAACTCAAACAATTGCACATACAAGTTTCAGGACCAAAATGCGAGCATTTCAAAACATATAACTGCCAATGTCAGCCCCCAACGGTCAGGTGTTCCGAAACAGAGAGAACCTGTTTCGAAACGCGGGACCGTTCCGCAACGGGTTCCGAAACGAGGGCTGGCAGAGGACTTTCCGTTTCGGAACGGTGTCTTCCGTTTCGGACGCCTGGGCTGCTACAGGGCACCCGTTCCGAAACGGTAGCTACTGTTCCGATACGGCCTGCACAGAATGCAGAAAAATGCTTGCTTTAACACACAATTGATCAACCATACATGCTCCAAAGGCTACCAAACTTTACCAGCAAGACATTCAACATGTAAGGATCATAAATGCATCATCCAAACATCAACATAGCATCAAATATGAAAAGCCCCAAATCTAAAGGCATGCTTCCTACTTAGCAAACCATTCAAGCATTAAAACTCCAAACCAACCACATAATGACCAATTACAAAATCCAGCATTATTAACAACATTAAACAAACTTAGGGAGTTCAAAACACCTCCCAAAACATCCACAAAGGTCCCCCATTGCCAAATGCCAAAAGCTAAAAGTGTTTAAGAAAACCTTCCCATACTTGAGCTTAACTTCCACTTGATTGCTTGCCTTCCTTGCTGCCCTCAACGCACCTTAATGCTCTGCATTATTGGTTTAAGAAAACGAAAGAGAGCGTAAGCAAAAGCTTAGTGAGGAATGCTCATTAAAACCATTCAATAATGCATTTATAAAACTCATTTATAAATCATGCCTCAAGCAACATTAAACATGCTCTTTAACATTTAAAACAAGCATCTCATGCTTCATGTTCATAACAAGTCATATTGGCAACAAGTGACACATTTCGCATAAGATCCACACATGGACTTTTAAACACCATTGTGATCTTATCCCCATGGACTTTTAAACACCATGGACCCATGGACTTTTAAACACCATGGCAAGGACCACACAAGGACTTTTAACCACCTTTGTGTCCTTAACAAGAATCTCCCAAGGACTTTTAACCACCTTGGAGTTCTTAAGTAACCAAGGCTTACACAAGGACTTTTAACCACCTTGAGCCTTAACCAAGAACCAACCATGGACTTTTAAACACCATGTTGTTCTTAAACTTTACAAGATCCACACAAGGACTTTTAACAACCTTTGTGATCTTAACCAAGAACCATCCAAGGACTTTTAACCACCTTGATGTTCTTAAATATACAAGGCTCACACAAGGACTTTTAACCACCTTTGTGACCTTAACATCACTTGCCAATATGCATCATTATCATCAATAATCCACTGTTTTAAAGCATTTAAACCAAGCCATAAACATCATGCATCTTTAAGCATTAAACCACATTTAAACAATGTTCAAAAACAAGGAACACTTACCTTGAGCTTCCTTCAACACATGGCTTAAAATCTCAGCAAATAAACATGCTAGATATGCTTTCAAAACAGATTTAAAATCATGCAAACAACACATTGCATACAATCAAAAACCATGGCCATCACCAAGAGAGTTTTTCCGAAAACTTACTCTTGAGCTTAGCTAAGTTGCTTAGACTTAAACTAAGCTCCCAAACCTCCAAAACACTGGTTTCAAAGACGAAAACCAAATTCCACTCACCAATTCCGTTTTGCCTCTTGCCGAAACACAAATCAAGCTTCCGGATCACCACCACTTGGATCCAAAGATGACTCCCCTGTTTTAAACACATCAAAGCAGAGGATTAATGCATCATCATGCATTAATAGCTTCAATGAAAGCACCTAAACTCGCTGCTCTCATCCACACTCCATTTTCGGCCACCAAACACAACCGAAAATGCATCCAAACAACTCCTCAACAATGCCCAGCCAAAATCCATCAAAACTAAACATCCTTTAACATCATTTAACATCTAAAAAGGACCTAACAACATCCTTATACCGCCAGCAACATCAGATCCACAAGATCACACCAAAAACAACCAAGAATCACAAGCTAAACTTAGGAAATTCAACCTATCCGGGATTGCATTAATTAAAACTCAATTTCCAATCAAATTAACATTCATTTAACATCAAATTAACACCTTAAAACACAGCCCAATCAGATCATACGAAAATCCATCAAAAATCACCAAATCTTGCATTTTAAGCCAAGATCCATTACACAACTTTAAAACCATTTATAAATCATCAATTAAGGATTGAGAACTTAGGAATTTCAATAAAGAACTGAGAGTTTAGAGGAGAAGGACGTTCTTACCTCCAAACTTGAGTTTCTCCTCTTTTAGAACCAAAAAGCTTGAAGAATCAATTAGCAAATGGTGAGGTTTTGTTGATGAGATGATTAGCAATCAAAAGAGAATTGAAAAGAGAGATTTAAGTGACAAAATCAGAAGAAAAACTCTGGAGAAAAGGTGTTTGGGTTGAGAGAAAATGAGAGAAAAGGAAAATGAGATTTTAGGAAAAATTAGTTAGAAATAACTTCTCTCCACTTTCCTTTTGTTTAAAAATCAGAATTAAAACAATAAATATCTAAGAAAAATCTGGAGAAACTCCCTTTGGGTAAATAGCTACTTAAAGATTCAAAGTTTCAATCCTTTCTAAAACAGTCACGCAGTTTTCAAAAATTACATTTTGGTCACTAGCCAAAATGTCACCCTTCCAAACCTCATTTTGTAAAATTGATTTCACAATTCACTTATATATATTAAAAGAGGATTTTAGAACATTTTTCCATATTTTTAATGCAACCCGAACTAGGCTTTCCTAATTTCACCTTTTTATATTCGAACAGCACTTTGACCGAACCGGTCCAAGCCCAAAACCGGGGCGTTACAAAACAGATCCGAATAGGTTTGGATTCCTAAGTTTTACATGTTAGATTTGTAGTTTTAGGAGTTTTCTTGGTGCTCTGTTGTTGTTGGAGAGATAAGGACGTGTTTATGGTGGTTTTGGTATTGATTGAGGTTTAGAAATGATTATAATTGATATATCTTCACTGGGCTTTGTTTTGGGAAAGTTTGGAGATGATTTTGGTTGTTTTTGGTGGCCAAAATGGTGTTTTTGTGTAGAGCAGCGGGTTTGTTTGAGTGGCTGGTGATTTCAATGCATGATGATGTTTTTGATTACATGAGATGTTGTTATGTATTGATTACATGAGATAGCATTATGTGGTAAAGAATTTTGAGCTTTTGATTGAATGCAAAGCATGAGAAATGGTTTTGAAATGAGATGAGAAAGATTTGTGAAATGTTGCATCAAAACAATAGGTGAGATGATGTTTTTGATATAATATATTGGCATAAATGAAGAAATAATTATCGGATATAACTGGTCGATCAATAGGATGAGAGTGCACTATAAACTAAAAATTCGTACGTGCTCTTTGGAGTTGGTCAATGGCGGTAGTGCCATCCCGATCCAATGTGAGAATTCAATGATGAGAGATACCATCGGGGTAGTACTTGGTGAAATACCCATGCTTTATGGTGAGGAGAGATACCACCATGAGAATCTGGTGATGTGAGATTCCACCGGGGTAGGACTTGACTTTGAGTCAAGCTAATTTGCATATCCAAGTAAAGATACCATATGAAATGCCAATATATAATATTGTATTTGATTCACATGTACCAAATGTTGAGATGATTTATGCTATGAGAATTGCATATGAGATTTGTGTTATGAATTGCTTTTGTTTCATTAAGCATGTACTTATCTTTTCCATGAGATTTGCATTGGTTTAATGCATGAGATAGAATAAAGGTACATGTCTTTTCAATCGGTGATTTGCTTTGTAGTGGTTTTCAAGCATGTGATAGAATGAGCATGTTGTAGAAAATGGTTTTTGGGATACAGTTTGGCTTAATATAACTTTTTCCCCCTAAACTATACCCGTTTTCCCAACTTGCCCCCTAAGCTTCATTTTGCCCATTTTTTCCCCTTAAACATTTCACCGTTACCCATATACCCCCAAAAACTAACGCCGTTTAAAAAAAATATGACAACCAATCACAAGCCGCCACGTCGCCTCTTTTTTTCTAATTTCTTATTTTCTAAATATTAAAGACAAAATATAGAAAATAAAAAAATTAATATAATAATAATAAAATAATAATTCCCCCCCTCCGTCCCCCCCCCCCCCCCCCGTGCGGTAAAAACTACCCCATTTTCTGATTTCTTCTTTCTTCATCAGAACAAAATGACGATTAGGGCTTGTGAATGGTTTCTTTGGCAGGTGATGTTGTTGGTCCTGGGATTTTCCAAAGGTGTTTGAACATGGTTCAATATTACAGAAAGGAAAGAGAAGATGATTCGGGTTGGCTACTTGCTAGGTGGATCAAGGAAACACTTGGGAAGAAAAACGAGTGAATATTAGATGCATTGGTGGTGTACAATTTTACCCTTTTAGTTTACCCTTTTTCTTTTTCTCTCAAACACCAAAGCCGCCGTCGAACTTTCAGGTCGCTGTTCCGGCCGCTCCGACGAGATTTCCGACATGCAACGCCACTACGAGAAAGATCTCGACCTTCTCTTTCTTCCTATCGGCATGGTTACCCCCGAGGTGGCCTTAATCATCCTAGATTCGAGAAACCAACCGTCAAATCGGCTTCCAATCAAAGTATGTGCTTCCCCATACTCCGTGGAATGTTCTCACCGTTGGGATCGTCGATCTGAGGCCTCGATCGCCGGTGACCACCGAGCCAGAGGTAATAAACTCCACTTTTATGTTCGAAATAAAAATAAAAGAAATGAAAGAAAAATACCAATTTCGATCTGCAAATTTTTCTCTTGTATTAATTTTGAACCGATTACAATGATGTTGGGGCTGCTTTTTTTCGAATCGGAATCCCCCCTACATAGTTTTCATTCGGTTTTTATAACCGATATTACAGTGAAATAGAAAAGAAAAAAGAAAAGAAAATCAGTTTAATCACTTATTCATAACTAGTAAGAAAAACACTTGGGTGGAGCAACCAATGATTTCTGGACGTCTTCGGAAAGGGGAGAAAAACGAAGGCAAACTGGAGATCGTTTCCAATGATTGCAGGATTAGACTCATCGAGGCAAGTATTGGAATCAATCTGTCTGAGTTTCTTGAAACGAAACAAAGGGAAGATGTTGAAGCTCAGCTTGTATTCTGGAAAGATATTGATGAACAAAGGGAAATTATTATTTTATTATTATTATATTAATTTCTTTTTTATTTTCTATATTTTGTCTTTAATATTTAGAAAATAAGAAATCAGAAAAAAAGGCGACGTGGCGGCTTGTGATTGGTTGTCATGTTTTTTTTAAACGGCGTCAGTTTTTGGGGGTATATGGGTAACGGTGAAATGTTTAAGGGGAAAAAATGGGCAAAATGAAGTTTAGGGGGCAAGTTGGGAAAACGGGTATAGTTTAGGGGGAAAAAGTTGTATTAAGCCATAGAGTTTTAATGATACATTGTTGTGTTGGTTTTCCTTAGAGCTTGCCTCACTATGCAAACATGCTAAGGACATCCAAGGAAGTGAGAAGCTCATGTATGGTGATGTTTTCATATGCCTTAGTATTGATATTTAGCAATAGGATTCATAGTTGATTTTGGGAGATGTGTTTTGAACTCCCTATGTTTGTGGCAAGTTTTATATGGTATTGTGGTTTGTAAATGGCATATATGGTTTGGTTTGAGGCTTGATGCTTATATATGGTTTATGTGATAAGGAAGCATGCCTATAGACTTTTTTTTTCATGTGATTGATGAAATGCTTTAGTCTAAACTACTTAATAATGTTCTTTGATGTCTAAACACGTTTTTGGTATGTTTTGGTATGAATCGGGATGTGTTTGAATGTGTTAAGAGGTGAAAAACCAGAAAATTATCCAGTTGCAGGGTAGGGTGTATCGAAACACCCTTATATGTTTTGGAACAGGGCCCTGAAATGGCCATGGTGTTTCAGAACGGGTATAGGTGTTTCAAAACACTTTAGCTACTGGAGAGGCATTTTCGATACTGGTCTCGGAATTCACCCGAGTACCGAAACGGTTAACTCCGTTTCGATACGACCGTTTCGATACCAGGGTCGGCGTTTCGAAATGGTTGACCATTGGTCTGCAGTTTGAATTGTTTTAAGTTCTTGTTTCTTACATTTTAGTCCTTGATTATTGTGGATGCAATTAGTTGAGTTTGGAATGTCTAATTAAGCTAAAATTAGACACAGACAGATAAAACATGACTAATTACATATCGGTATGTTTAAAACCTGCAAGGTCCTCATCATTTCTAAAATTTGCATTTTGGTCCCTAAAAGTCTAATTCTTACAATTAAACCCCTAAGTGATTTCGGATCGTTGTTCTTTTACTTCCTATGATAATTGAGTAAACACATAGGCATAATGTTGCATTTAGAAAAGATAAAAAGAAAAAAAGGGTCGTTAATCAAGGTTGACTTTCGGGTTGACTTTGGTTTTCCCTGTGTAATCTTCCTAATTCGGGACAAGCGTCTAGGTCGGGCAAAGGGGGTTAAATTTGTTGGTATCAGAGCCATGTTAGTGAATATTTGGGGCTTGGTAAGTAGTTAATGGGAGTGGGTATGTATGGTTATGGATTTTTGGTGAAAGCATGATGTATGATTGTTGATGTTTAGTTTTAATGAGATGAATTCGTGATGCTATGCTATGTTTGGGGTGTAGTTGAGGAACCCATTGCCATATCATTCCTATTGGAAAGAATTTTTTTTTAAAAAAATGAGCTTGAGTACTTGGATTACTTGTCTTATATTGCCTAATTGAGTTTATTATATTTTGTCATTTGCATTATTTTCTTATGGGGCCACATAGAGAGCTTATAATCAATATTCGTGCTACGACTGAGAATAAGAATGTTGATAATGTTGAGGATTTACCGCCTCCTCCTCCTGGTGGACCACCCGGTGGTGGTGGAGCAGGGTTTGGTGCTGGTGGAGCTGGAACAGGGGTTGCTTGACGCGAGGGAGTTCAGGGGCAAGTTTCTCCTGATATGTCGGTGTTGTTACAAGCTATTGTTGGAGCTTTTCATGCAACAGTAGAAGGAGCTCATGGGGCTGCACCTCATGATGGTGCTAAAGTGTGATTTCCTTTGGAGCGACTCCGCCGTCTGGGAGGGAATGAGTTCAGGGGGTTGACTCCGGAAGGTTTTGAGTCTTGTTAGAGAGTACCAAGAGGATTCTCGGGCAGTTGAACTGCAACAATGTTCAAAAGTTTGGATGTATTATGTCCTTGATGCATGGAGATGCATATACGTGGTGGACAACCACAATAGCTGGGATGGATAATGATGAGGTGACTTAGAGATTCTTCCTGAATGCATTCAAGTGAATGTATTTGGGAATCCGCTATATAGATGAGGAAAAGAGGAAGTTCATGTTCCTTGTGCAAGGGAGTATGACAGTGGCAGAGTACGAGGTGCAATTTGTACGCCTCAGCCAATATGCACCCGAGCTGATTCCTAGCGAGCGGGAAAGATGTGAACGATTTTGTTATGGGCTGGTGGCTGATATGAAACCATATATGCTCGTAGCCGAGTATACTGATTTTGATGTCATGGTTACTCAAGCCAAGGGAAGCGACCTGCGGAACGTGATGCTGGTAGAGATCGGTTCAAAAGACATAAGGATAGAATGTCACATGTGGATGCTAGGCGTGGGGTGGTAACCCTGGAAGAGGTCATCAAGGACCTAATGCTTTTGATACGGACTCCTGAGTGCAATCGGTGTGGTAGAAGGCACACTGGTGAGTGTTGGGGCAATCCTTGTAAATGCTAGAATTGCGGCAATAGTGGGCATATGAAGAGGGATTGTCCGCAGCCGATGAGAGAAGGTCAGGCTCCGATGAGAGCAGCTGAGCCACAGAGAGGCCATGGGCGCGGCCATGGAAATTTCTAGCGCAGAGATGAAGGTAGAAGGAATGTAGCTCATGTGGTGGTTGTTCAGCCTGAAGGTGGCGGCCAGGCTCGAGTGTATGCTCACCGAGAAGGGAGGAATGACACGGATGTGATTGCAGGTACCTTTACTTTCCAATCCTTGTCTTTACTTTCTCTGTTTAATTCTGGATCTACACACTGGTACATATTGCGTGAACATTCTCAAATGCTTGGTTTGCCTGTTGAGTCTTTGGATCTGGGTATGCGTGTGACTAGTTCCTTTGGTGAGACGGTTGTAACAAGAAGGTTGTATAGGGGATGCCCCTTAAAGGTGCAAGATCATGTGTTTCTTGTTGATCATATGGAATTACCATTTTATGGATTTGACGTAATCCTTGGTATGGATTGGCTTGTTGAGCATAGGACTATTGTAGATTTTGAAAGCAAGCGAGTTTCGCTGAAACTAGAAGACGATTATGAGGTTGTGGTGGTGGGAGAAAATGTGTAATTCTTATCTAATGTGGTGTCGATGCTTGATGCTAGCCGGATTCTGTGTTAGGGATGTGAGGCCTATCTAGCCTTTGTCATGAATCCTAATACAAAGGAGGTTCGTGTACAAGATATAAGAACCGTGGGTGAATTCCCTGGAGTGTTTCCGGAGGAATTATCTGGTTTGCCGCCTACTCGAGAGGTTGAATTCAGAATTTAGTTGTATGAGAACACAACTCCAGCGTCCATTGCTCCCTATCGCATGGCACCCAAGGAGTTGGAGGAGTTGAACACGCAACTTCAAGAGTTGCTTGACCGGGGCTTTATTCAGCGAAGTGTGTCACCTTAGGGTGCACCGATCTTGTTTGTTAAAAAGAAAGATGACACGATGAGGATGTGCATTGATTATCGTCAGTTGAATATGTTGACTATCAAGAACAAGTATCCGTTGCCGATGATTGAAGATATTTTTGATCAGTTTCGAGGAGCAGTTCTGTTTTCAAAGATAGTCCTGCGGTCAGGATATTATTAGTTAAAGGTGAAGGATGTGGATGTGCCGAAAACAGCCTTTCGAACGAGATATGGGCATTATGAATTTCTAGTGATGTTGTTCGGATTGACGAATGCTCCTATTGCTTTCATTGGTATGATGGACATGGTGTTTCATGAATTCCTAGATAAGTTCGTTTTTGGTGTTCATCAATGATATCCTTGTGTACGCTCGTACTGAGGAGTAGCATGAAGAGCATTTGAGGATCGTTTTGCAAGCGCTGTTAGAGAATCAGCTTTATTCTAAGCTGAGTAAATGTGAGTTTCGGCTAAATGAAGTTGTTTTTCTTGGCCATGTGGTTTCGGCTAAAGGGATTCCTGTTGATCCTCATAAGATTGAGATGGTGGTGAATTGGAAGCCTCCTAGGTCTATTCATGAAGTTTGTAGTTTCCTTGGGTTGGCAGGTTACTACCGGAGGTTTGTGGATGGATTTTCTAAGGTTTTTGCCCCTTTAACAAAGTTGTATCAAAAGGAGGTTAAGTTTGAGTGGACGGAAGCTAGACAACAAGCATCTTGACTGAAGTGCCTATTTTGGTTCAACCTGAATCAGAAAAAGAGTTTGTGGTGTATAGTGAAGCATCCTATATTGGTTTGGGGTGTGTGTTCATGCAAGAGGGTAGAGTTGTGGCTTATGCATCGCGACAGTTGAAAGTGCATGAGCACAATTACCCTACGCATGACATTGAGCTGGTAGCAGTTGTTTTTGCATTAAAGATCTAGAGACATTATTTATATGGTGAGAAGTGTACTATGTACACGTATCATAAAAGTTTGAATTACCTTATGTCTTACAAGGATTTAAATCTTTGGCAGTGACGTTGGGTGGAGCTTCTTAAGGATTATGATCTAACGATCGAGTATCATCCGGGGAAGGCCAATGTTGTGGCTGATGCTTTGTGCATGAAAGTGGCGGTGGAATTAAGGGCGATGTTTGCTAGCTTGAGCATATCGTGAGATGGATGTCTTGTTGCTGAATTACAAGTGAAACCATCTCTAGTTCAGTTGATTAAAGATAAACAATTGTTGGATGATTCTTTGGTGCCACATGTTCAGGATATCGCAGAGGGTAGGCCTTCGGATTTCTGTTTCAATGATGATGGTGTTTTATGTTTTGGGAGTCGGATAGTGGTGTCGAGTGATGTTGAGCTGAGGTGCACTATTCTGACTGAAGCTCATAATAGTCCATTTTCTATGCATCCTTGTAATACAAAGATGTACCGTGATTGAAGAAGGATGTCGTTGAGTTTGTTAGCAGGTGTATGGTTTGTCAGCGGGTTAAGGTTGAACATCAATTTCCTTCAGGGTTGTTGCAACCGTTGAGGATCCCAAAATGGAAGTGGGAGAGGATCACTATGGACTTTGTGTCTGGTTTGCCTTTATCACTATCAATGAAGAATTATGTTTGGGTGATTGTAGATCACCTTACAAAGTGTGCACATTTCTTGCATGTGCATACTACGTATAACCTGGATAAGTCTGTGGAGTTGTACATTGCTGAGATTGTACAATTGCATGGAGTGCCAAAATCTAGAGTGTCAGATAGAGATTCGAGGTTCACCGCAAGGTTTTGGAAGTGTTTACATCAAGCATTGGGTACGCGACTGAACTCTAGTACTTCTTATCATCCGCAGACGGATCGACAGTCGGAGCGTGTTATCCAGGTGCTTGAGGATATGTTTAGGTGTTGTGTTATTGAGTTTCAAGGCTCTTGGGAGAAGCACTTGTCTTTGGTGGAGTTTGCTTATAATAACAGTTACCATTGAAGTAATCAAATGGAACCTTCTGAGGCTTTGTACAGGAGGAAGTGCAGAACTCCTCTTTGTTGGGCTAAAACGGGACAGAAGTTGGTATCGATGCCAGCTTTGCTGAAAGGAACTACCGAGAAGGTGAAGCTCATTTGTGAGCGTTTGAAGGCAACATCGGACCGACAAAAGTATTACGCGGATTTGAAGCGTAAGGAGATAGAATTTGATGTGGGTGAGCGTGTGTTTTTGAATGTTTTACCTTGGAATAAGGTGATGAGATTTGGTCGGAATGGTAAATTGAGTCCAAGGTTCATTGGACCATACGAGGTGATAGAACGTGTTGGTCCTGTTGCTTACAAGTTGATACTACCTCAAGAGTTAAAAAGATACATAATGTGTTTCATGTATCCATGCTTCGGAGGTATAGATCGGATCTGTCGCATGTTATGCCTGTGGTAGAGGTTGAGCTGAACCCAGATTTGACATATGATGACGAACCCGTTGAGATTCTAGACTCGGATTGTAAGGTTCTTCGGGGTAAGACCATTGAGCTGGTCAAAGTCTTGTGAAGACATCGTGGTGTTGAGGAAGCCACGTGGGAAAGAAAGGATGACATGAAGAAGCAATTTCCTTACCTTTTTTAAGTGGGGGAGAGTTGTAACGCCCTTATTTTGGGCCTAGATATTTTAGAGGTTGAATTGGACCAGTCAAGAACGGTTCAATTCTTTAAGGGAGATTTAGGGAACGCCTAGTTCGCGATGCTTTAAAATTATGGAAAATATCTAAAAATCCTCATTTATTATATAAATGGTTATGGTGAAAACAATTTTACAAAATATGATTTGGAAATACTACATATCAGTGTAGTGAGGAAATCGTTGTGTTAGTAAAAGTTGACTACTGACTGTTTTGTAAAGGATTGAAACTTTTAATCTTTAAGGAGATAATTTTACCATAATTTTTTTCATCATATTTCTCTTTAATTCGGGAGTATTTTAATAATGTTTTAATTAAGGAAATTAAAGGAGAATTAAAAAGAAAAATCTATTTGACTTTTCATAACTATCTTACGTTAGTTTTCTCCCATTTCATTTTCTCTCAACTTCCACTCAGCCAAACACATTTCCTTCATCAATTAACCTTTGATTTTCATCTCGTTTGCTGAGATATCATTCTCTTATGGATTCCTAATCTTTAGCTTATCAAAACCTCTTGTTTTTACCTTGGATTTTCAAGAAATCTTGCCCAAATTGAGGAGAAATCAACCTTAGAGGTAAGCTTCATCCTTCTCCTCTAATGATCATTTCTTCAATGAAATTCCCAAGTTATCAATCCTTTGTTAATGATTTTTGAGTTGCTTTAATGTTAGAAACATGAAATTATGTTAAAACTCAAGATTCTTGGAGAGATCTTGATGATTTTCGTAACTCTTGGTTAGGCTCTGTTTTAAGGATGATTTCTAATTTATTTTGGATGGTAATTGATGTTAGAAATGATGTTTTATCAATCAAATCCCGAATAGGTTTGGATTCCTAAGATTTACATGTTAGATTTGTGGTTTTTGGTGTGTTCTTGGTGCTCTATTATTCCTGGAGAGATAAGGACGTGTTTATGGTGGGTTTTGGTGTTGATTGAGGTTTAGAAATGATTAGAATTGATAGATCTTGGCGGGGCTTTGTTTTTGGAAAGTTTGGAGATGATTTCGGTTGTTTTTGTTGGCTGAAATGGTGTATTTGTGTAGAGCATCGAGTTTGTTTGAGTGGCTGGTGATTTCAATGCATGATGATGCATTAATCCTCTGCTCTTATGTGTAATAAATAGAGGAGACATCTTCAGACGCTTTTGGTGGTGATCCGGAAGTGCCGGAAGCTTAGATATCGTTTCGGCAAGCAAGCGAAACGTAATTGGTGAGTGCGAATGGTATTAGAATTCTTTGAGGGACAAAGAAACAAGGCTTGGGGATTTAGGATTGGTTTGAAACATCATCCTATGTCCGGAAGTAAGTATGGCTAGATTTGCTCTCAATATATGGTTGATGCCCCTAAATGCTTTTACATGCTCTTGTTTTGAGATAGACAAATTCCTACTATTTTGTGCATGATTTGTAGCATGATATGTTTCTATGTATTTATTACATGAGACATCGTGATGTGGTAAATAGTTTTGAGGTTTTGATTTAATGCAAAGCATGAGAAATTGTTTTGAAATGAGATGAGAAAGATTTGTGAAATGTTGCATCAAAATAGTAGGTGAGATGATGTTTTTGATATAATATATTGACATAAATGATGATATAATTACCGGATATAATTAGTCGACCAATAGGATGAGAGTGCACTATAAACTAAAATTTGTATGTGCTCTTTGGAGTCGGGCAATGGAGGTAGTGCCATCCTGATCCAAAGTGAGATTCCGATGATGAGAGATACCATCGGGGTACGACTTGGTGAAATACCCAAGCTTTATGGCGAAGAGAGATACTGCCATGAGAATCAGGTGATGTGAGATTCCATCGGGGTGGGACTTGACTTTGAGTCAAGCTAATCCGCATATCAGAGTAAAGATGGAATATGAAATGCCAATATATGAGATTGTATTTGATTCACATGTACCAAATATTGAGATGATTTATTCTATGGGAATTGCATATGAGATTTGTGTTATGAAATGCTTTTGTTTCATTAAGCATGTACTTGGCTTTGCCATGAAATTTGCATTGGTTTAATGCATGGGATAGAATAAAGGTACATGTGTTTTCAAATGGAGATTTTCTTTGAAGTAGTTTTCAAGCATGAGATAGAATGAGCATGTTGTAGAAAATGGTTTTTGAGAAAGAGTTTTAAAGATGCATTGTTGTGTTGTTTTTCCTTAGAGCTTGCCTCACTAAGTAAACATGCTTACGCACTCTTTTACCAACAATGCAGATAAATGAGAAGAGTTTGGGCAGAGAGAAGGCTAAGGACATCCAAGGAAGTGAGAAGCTCATGTATGGTGATGTTTTCATATGCCTTAGTATTGATATTTGGCAATGGGGATTCATAGTTGATTTTCGGAGATGTTTTTTGAACTCCCATGTTTGTGGCAAGTTTTATATGGTATTGTGGTTTGTAAATGGCCTATATGGTTTTGTTTGAGGCTTTAGGCTTTTATATGGTTTATGTGATTAGGAAGCATGCCTATAGACTTATTGTTAATGTGATTGATGCCATGCTTTAGCCTAAACTTCTTAATAATGTTCATTGATGTCTAAATATGTTGTTGGTATGTTTTGGTATGAATCGGGATGTGTTTGAATGTGTTAAGAGGTGAAAAACAGAAAATTATCCACTTGCAGGGTAGGGTGTATCGAAACACCCTTATTTGTTTCGGAACAGGGGCCTGAAATAGCCACGGTGTTTCGGAACAAGTAAAGGTTTTTCGGAACACTTTAGCTACTAGAGAGTTCTGTTTCGATACTGGTCTCGGAACGCACCCGAGCACCGAAACGGTCAACTCCATTTTGATACGACCATTTCGATACCAGGGTCGGCGTTTCAAAACGGTTGACCTTGGTCTGCAGTTTGAATTGTTTCAAGTTCTTGTTTCTTACATTTTAGTCCTTGATTATTGCAGATGCAATTGGTTGAGTTGGGAATGTCTAATTAAGCTGAAATTAGACAAAGACACATGAAACATGACTAATTACATATTGGTAAGCTTAAAACCTGCAAGGTCCTCGTCATTTCCAAAATTTACATTTTGGTCCCTAAAAGTCTAATTCTTACAATTAAACCCCTAAGTGATTTCCGATCGCTTTGCTTTTCCTTCTTATGATACTTGAGTAAACACATACGCGTAATGTTGCATTTAGAAAATATAAAAAGAAAAAAAGGGTCGTTAATCAATGTTGACTTTGGTTTTCCCCGTGTAATCTTCGTAGTTCGGTACAAGCATCTAGGCTGGGCTAAGGGGGTTACAGTAATGGTGGTCAAGGATCATAGGGTTAGTGTGTCAAGGCGCGGTTAGCGTTTGATTCCTAATAAGTGTATGGATCGTGTGACCTCGTGAGGCAAGCTTGGCCACGTTTGATTGGTGAGGTATAGCTTTTTGTGCTTGTTGTTACTAATTGCTTATGGAAGTTATGGCTTGAACGTTCTTTTCGAAAGTGTTAGATGTGGGAGTGTGAGTAGTTAGTTTATTTTGGTGAAACTGGTTTTACAAGAAAACAATATGGTAGATGCCCTTTATCTGTTCAAGGCCATGTGTTTTCAGTTGATTTGATGGAATTGCTTTTTTATGGTTTTGATGTGATTCTTGGAATGGACTGGTTGGTTGAGCATCGAGTTGTGGTTGATTTCGATGTTAAGCGAGTTACCTTGAAACTTGTGGATAATTACGAGATAGTAATCGTAGGCGAGAACATGAAGTTCTTGTCCAATGCAATTTCGACTCTTGAAGCGAGTTGGATGATGGAGTTGGGATGCGAGGCATTCTTGGCATATGTGATGAATCCTAGTACGAAGGAGTAACAGTGCAAGACATACGAACGGTATATGAGTTTTCGGGTGTTTTTTCGAAAGAGTTGCCTGGTTTGCCACCAAACAGTGAAGTTGAGTTTGGCATCGAGTTATATGAAAATACGACTCTCGTGTCCATTGCTCCTTATCGCATGGCACCTAAGGAGTTGAAGGAGTTAAAGACGCAATTTCAGGAGTTTCTTGTGGAGAGTTCATAAGGCCAAGTGTTTCACCTTGGGGTGTATCGGTCTTGTTTGTGAAAATGAAGGATGGTGCGATCCGTATGTGCATTGATTATCAACAACTGAACAAGTTGACGATTAATAACAAGTACCCTTTGCCGAGGATTGATTATTTGTTTGACCAGTTTCGTGGTGCTTTAGTGTTTTCGAAGATTGATTTGAGGTCTTGGTATTTTCAAGTAAAGGTTAAGGATGTGGATGTACCTAAGACAATTTTTTGGACTAGGTATGGCCATTGTGAGTTCTTGGTGATGCCATTTGCATTGACAAATGCACCGGATGCATTCATGGATATGCTGAATAGGGTGTTCCATGAGTTCCTAGATTAGTTTGTGGTAGTTTTTATCGATGCTATTCTTGTGTACTCGCGTACCGAGGAGGATCATGATAAGCATTTGAGGATAGTGCTACAAGTGCTCTTTGAGAATCAGCTTCATGCTAAGCTTAGCAAGTGTGAGTTTTACCTGAGAGAAGTGGTTTTCTTGGACATGTGGTGTCAGCCGAGGGTATTCGGATTGATATACACAAGGTCGAGGTGGTGATGAGTTGGAAAATGCCTAAATTAGTTATGGAAGTACGTAGTTTCCCTTGGTTGGCTGGTTATTATCGATGGTTTATTGAATGTTTTTCTAAGTTTGCTGCTCCTTTGACGAAGTTGTTGCAAAATGTAACCCCCTTGGTCCGGTCTAGATGGTTGACCCGAACCGAGGTCATTACACGGGGAAAACTAAAGCCATCTCGTTAAAGCTGACTCCGATTGACGATCCATTTTTTTCTTTTTAACCTTTCTATATGCAAATTACATCCTATGTGATCACCAAAGAGTATAGGAAGAAACGACAGAGCGATCATATTTCGTTTAGGGGTTTAATTGAACAAACTAAACATTTAGGGACCAAAATGAAATTTCTCCAAATTAGAAGCACTTATCTAATTTTATGGTTACCATTACTCAATTAGACATGTTTCATGCTTCTCTATAAATTTTCATCACAATCTGACTAGCCAAACACATCCAATTGCAATCATGAAGTTCAGAGACTAAAACACAACAATTTCAAACTTTAAAAGATGCTCAACTAGCCAATCCATACCCAGAATTACATCGAATCCATAGAAAGGAAATTCTATGAGATCCACCCAGAACACATGTTCTTGTACCTTTAAGGGACACCTCTTAAACAACTTCCTCGTTACTACTGCTTCACCAAAGGAACTAGTCACACGAATACCAACATCCAAAGACTCAATAAGCAAACCAAATATTTGAGCATGTTCATGCAAAATGTATGAATGTGTAGACCCGAAATCAATTAGCGAAAGTAATGACAAAGACTGCAAAGTAAAGGTACATACGATCACATCAGTTTCATTCCTCCCTTCACGATGGGCATACACTCTGGCTTTGCCACCTTCTTATGGCTGAAGAGCTACAACATGTGCTACATTCCTCGAACCATCATCTCGACGCTAAAAATTGCCACTGACGCGCCCACGGCCCCTCTGTGGTTCAGCTGCTCTCACCGGAGCATGTCCCTCTCTGATCGGCTGAGGACAATCTCGTTTGATATGCCCACGGGAACCACACTTCCAGCATGTACCAATGTTTCCCCAACACTCTCTCATATGCCTTCTGCCACACCGATTACATTCAGGGGTACGAACGAAAGCATTCGACCCTTGTTGACCTCTCCTGTGGTTACTTCCCCCCACGTCTAGCATCTATATGTGACCTTCTATCCTTAGGCCTCTTAAAACGACCTCTTCCAGGATTACGATCCGCAGCTTTCTTGCCAGAACTAGATCCCTCTGCTCGACTCGCCAGACCAAAGTTCAGCTCAATGTCCTTGGCTCGAGTGACCAAAACAACAAAATCAGAGTAATACGATACAAGCATATATGTCTTCACATCGGCCACCAGCCCATATCTAAAACACTCACATCTCTCTCGTTCACTAGGGATCAATTCTGGTGCATATTGGGTAAGTTGTAAAAACTGCACTTCACATTCCTCCATTGACATGCTTCCTTGCACTAGGGAATAAACTCCCTCTTTTTCTCGTCCAGATAACGGATTCCCAGATATTTCCTCTTGAACGTATTCAGAAAGAATGTCCAAGACATCTCAGCATCTTCCAAACCAGCTATAGTGGTCGTCCACCACGTATAGCCATCACCATGCAACATGGACACAATGCATCCCAACTTTTGGACGTCATTAAAGTTCATCTACCCAAGAATCCTCTTCGTGCTCTCGAACCAAGATTGGGAACCCTCAGGGGTTATCCCCCTAAACTAAGTCCCTCTGAGACTGCGGAGTCGCTCTAACGGCAACCTCGCACCAGCACCAACCTGAGGTGCAGCCACATGAGCAACAGCTACTGCCGCCAGAAAGGCTCCTACAATAGCCTGAATCAGTGCAGTCATATCAGGAGCAGCTTGCCCTCGTGCTCACTCGGGTTCTGCAACCCCTATTCTAGCTCCAGTAGCACCAGCCCCCGCTCCACCACCACCGGCTGGTCCACCAGGAGGTGGAGGTGGTAGATTCTCAACACGTATTAATTCTATGCTCTCTATGTGGCCCCATTCAAAACATTGTAATTAGCAAAATGCAAAAAAACTTAGTTAGGTAATAAAACACAAAAAATCCAAGGCGCTCAAGTTCATTTTCAAAACAATTTTTTCCAATAGTAATGATATGGCAATGAGTTTCCCATATATACCCCAATCATTGCATAACACCATAATTTCATCTCAAACATTCCAGTTGCATGCATTTCATCTCATTAAAGCTCAAACATTGCACAGGTACTCAACATGCTTTCACAAAGATCATAATTACACACATTTGCACTTTCCAACCACTTACCAACGCCCCAATTATTCACAAATCTGGCTCTGATACCAACAAATGTAACCTCCTTAGTCTGGTCTAGACGGTTAACCCAAATAGAGGTGATTACACGGGGAAAACCAAAGCCAACTCGTTAAATCCGACTCTGATTGACGACCCAATTTTTCTATTTAACCTTTCTCGATGCAAATTACGTCCTATGTGATCACCAAAGAGTATAGGAAGAAACGACACATCGATCGAATTTCGTTTAGGGGTTTAATTGCACAAGCTAGACATTTAGGAACCAAAATGTAATTTCTAAAAATTAGAAGGACTTCTCTGATTTTAAGGTTACCATTACCCAATTAGTCATGTTTCATGCTTCTCTATAAATTTTCATCATAATCTGACTAGCCAAACACATCCAATTGCAATCATGAAGTTTAGGGACTAAAATGCAACATTTTCAAACTTTAAAAGATGCCATTAGCAGAATTAAAAGTCACGTATCGATACGCCTAGGGACCGTATCGATACGTGGGAAGGCAATGACCAAAGTCATAGAAAGTGTATCGATACGCTCTCTCGCGTACCGACACACCCTTCAAGCATGTATCGAAACACTCTTCATCCGTACCGATACCCCTGTAATAAAAGGCACAAGTTTGTCTTATGCGTATCGATATGCAATCTCGTGTATCGATACGCATACCAAAAATGTCCCACAAACATCCCAAAATTCATATCAAACCTCAACAAATCATCATTGAATCATATTGATTTGACTTTGGAAACTACTCCAACATACAAGCATAGAATTCCAAGCACAAGGTAAACATTTGGTCGATTAACACAAGCATAGCAAGGCATATAATGAAGCATGCTTAAACCACAAACCAAAAGCATACCAAAAGGTAAGATAAAGCACCAAAACCAATATAAAGGCCTTCAACAACCCAAATAAACCATATAACACTTGCATCAACATCAGGGAGTTCGTAACACACCTCCCAAAAACAACTATTAAATCCCATTGCCATATATCATTAATAAAGTAAAAGTATAACACCATACTTGAGCTTATCTATTCCTTGGATCCTCTTAAGCCTCCTTGCTGCCCAAAGTGTCTCAGTTATCTGCATTGTTGGTAAAAGGGAGCGTAAGCACGATAGCTTAGTGAGGCATGCTCTAGAAACACCAACACAACAATGCAAGCTTTTAAAACTCATTCTTGAAAACCATTTCTAAACCATGCTCTTTCTATCTCACGCTTGAAAACCATTTCAAAGCAAAACACCATTTGAAAATCACATGTACCATCTATCTATATATATATCTCATGCATTCAACCAATGCAATTCTCATGGCAAAACTACACACATGCTTGATATTCAAAAGCATTACATAAATCTCAAAACCTCATATGCATTTCTCATAGCATAAAATAATTTCAACATTGATACATGTCAATCAAGTTCATTCTCATATATGGGCATTTCATATTCTATCTTTACTCGGATATACGGATTAGCTTGACATAAGTCAAGTCCTACCCTGGTGGAATTTCGCATCACCAGACTCTCATGGCGGTATCTCTCTTCGCCACAAAGCTTGGGTGTTTCACCAAGACCTACCCGCATTATCTCTCATCATCGAACTCTCACTTTGGATCGGGATGGCACTACCCCCATTGCCTGACTCCAAAGAGCACGTACAAATTTTTAATTATAGTACACTTTACATCCTATTGGTCGACACATTATATCTGATAATCTTCTCATCATTTATGCCAATATATTACATTAAAATCATCATCTCACCTACTATTTTGATGCAACATTTCTCAAATCAATCTCACCCCATTTCAAAACCACAATTCATGCATATCATTTAATCAAAATCTCAAAATTCTTTAAAATATCATTCTATCTCATGGGATCAATATGAAACATCATTTCATGTCATAAATCAGGCATAAAACAGTAGAAATTTGTCAATCTCAAATCAAGAGCATGTTAAAAGCATTTAGGGGCATAAACCACTTTTCGATAGCAAATCTAAACATACATACTTCCAGACTTAGGATGGTGTTTCAAATCAATCCCAAATCCCCAAACCTTGTTTCCTTGTCCCTCAAGGACTTCTAAAACCATTTGCACTCACCGATAACGTTTCCCTTGCATGCCGAAACGATTTCTAGGCTTCTGGCACCTCTAGATCAACACCAAACATGTCTGATGATTTCTCCCTTGTTCATTACAAATAAGAGCAGAGGATTAATGCATCATCATTCATTAAATTCACCAGCCACTCATTCTAACTCGTTGCTCTACTCAAAACTAGAATTTCGGCTATCCGAAATTACTGAAATCACTTCCAAACTTTCTCAAATCATAGCCCAGTCAAGATCTATCAGTTCTAACCTTTTGTAAACCTCTATCAACATAAAAAATCAATATATACACGACCTTATACCTCCAGCAATAGCAAATCACCATAAACACCTCAAAACCCACAAATCTAGCATCACAAACTTAGGAACCCAAACTTACTCAAGATTTATTTGTTAAAACCTCATTCTCAACATCAAATATCACCCAAAATATGTTAGAAATCAACCTCAAAACAGAGCATAACATAGAAATACGAAAATCACCATGATCTCGTCAAAAATCTTGAATTTAACAACTATTTCATGTTTATAACATTAAAACAACTCAAAAACCATTAACAAAGGATTGATAACTTGAGAATTTTAGTGAAGAAATGGTCATTAGAGGAGAAGGACGAAGCTTACCTTTAATGGTTGAGCTCTCTTCAATTTGGGAAAGTTTTCTTGAAATCCAAAGTAAAAATCAAAACGGATTTGTTGAAACAATGATAGGAAATATTTTAGAAGATAAAATCTCAGCAAACAAAATGAAAATTAGAAGTTCTTTGATGAGGGAAAAGTGTTTGGCTGATTGAAAGTTGAGTGAAAATGAAAATAGAAAACTATCGTGAAATTAGTTATGAAAAGTCAACTTTAATTTTCCTTTTTAATTCTCTTTTATTTCTTTAATTAAATCTTTATTAAAAGCTCCCAAATTAAAGAGTAATCTGATGAAAACAGTTGGTAAAATTAGCTCCTTAAATATTCAAAGTTTCAACCCTTTACAAAACAGTCACTAGTAAACTTTTGCAAAAACTGCATTTTGGCCACTATACCAAAATGTAATATTTCCAAATCACATTTTGTAAAATTGTTTTCACCATAATCATTTATATAATAAATGAGGAGTTTTAGATATTTTCCATATTTTTAAAACATCCAGAACTAGGTGATCCCTAAACAAAACTCAAGCGTTCGAATGGTTCCTAACCGGCCCGATTCAACATCTAAAACATCAAGGCCCAAAACTAGGGCGTTACACAATAGAATGTTCACTTTGAATGGAAGGATGTTACGCAACAAGATTTCGAGAAGTTGAAGGAAGCTTTGACGCAAGCTTCTGTCTTGATTCAACCAGAACCGGTAAAGGAGTTTGTGGATTATAGTGATGCCTCATATGTTGGTCTGGGTTGTGCGTTGATACAAGGTGGGAAGGTTGTAGCTTATGCGTCTAGGCAATTGAAGGTGCATGAGCGCAACTATCCTACTCATGATCTAGAGCTAGGTGCGGTGGTGTATACTTTAATGTTTTGGAGACACTACCTTTATGGTGTGGAGTGTGTGGTTTACACTGACCATAAGAGTTTGAAGTATCTTATGTCTCAAAGGGAGTTAAATCTTAGGCAACGAAGATTGTTGGAGTTTCTTAAGGATTATGATTTGACGATCGAGTACCATTCTGGAAAGGCCAATGTTGTGGCTGATGCTTTGAGTAGGAAGGTAGCTGTTGAGCTGAGAGCGATGTTTGCTCGGTTGAGTATATCGTGTGATGGTGGGTTGATAGCTGGGTTATAGGTGAAACCTTCCTTGATTCAGTTGATCAAAGAGATGCAGTTGCTTGATGATTCATTGGTTCCTCATGTTCAGGATATAGCTGAGGGTAATGCAATGGATTTTTGTTTCAATGATGATGGAGTTCTATGTTTTAAAAGTCGAATAGTGGTGCCAAAAGATGTTGATTTGAGGCACACTATTTTGACTGAAGCTCATAGCATTCCTTTTGCTATGCACCCTGGTAGTACTAAGATGTATCGTGGTTTGAAGGATGAGTACTATTGGGTGAGGTTGAAAAGGGATGTTGTTGAATTTGTAACCATGTGTATGGTCTGCCAACGTGTGAAAGCTGAGCATCGGTTTCCTTCTGGTTTCTTATAGCCTTTGAGGATACCAGATTTGAAATGGGAAAGAATTACGATGCATTTTGTGTGCGGTTTGCATTTGACACCATTTAAGAAGAACTCCATATGGGTGATTGTGGATCATCTTACGAAGTGTGTACATTTCTTGGTTGTGTGTTTGCATGGTGTGCCTAAATCTATAGTGTCAGATACGGATCCGAGGTTTACAGCAAGGGTTTGGGAATGTTTACATCTGGCGCTGGGTGAGCGTTTGATTTCCATCACTTCATATCATTCTCAGACGGATGGACAATCAGAGCGAGTTATCCAGGTGCTGGAGGACATGTTGGGATGCTTTGTGTTAGATTTCCAAGGTTCTTGGAAAAAGCATCTGCCCTTGGGTTGAGTTTGCCTATAATAACAGTTTTCAGGCAAGTATAGAAATGGCTCCGTATGAGGCCTTGTATGGGAGAAAGTGTAGAATGCCTCTTTGTTGGGTTGAGGCGGGGAAAAAGTTGGTTTCCTTGCTTGAGATGTTTAAGGGAACAATTGAGAAAGTCATACTCATGTGTGAGCGGTTGAAGGCTGCTTCAGATCGTCATAAATCTTACGCAAATTTAAAGCGTAGGGAGATTGAGTTTGAGGTTAGAGATTGCGTGTTCTTTTAAGGTACCACATTGGAAGTAGGTGATGAGGTTCGATCGTAAGAGAAAGCTAATTCTGAGGTTTATTGGACATTATGCGGTTGTGGAGCGAGTTGGTCTTGTGGCTTATCAGTTGAGGTTGCCTCCCAAGTTAGAGAAGATCCATTATGTGTTTCTTGTTTCGATGTTGCGGAGGTATAGATCAGATACTACGCATGTAATGTTAGTTGAGGAGATTGAGTTGAATCCATATTTATCCAATGATGAGGAACCGTTGAGAATTCTGGATTCGAGTACTAAAGTTCTTTGTGGAACGACGATTGAGCTTGTGATAGTATTGTGGCGAAACCGAGGAGTTGAGGAGGCCACGTGGGAATGCAAAGCGAACATGATGAGGCAGTTTCCACATCTTTTTCATTCAGGAAAAATTTTGAGGATGAAATTTCCTAAGTGGGGGAGAGTTGTAATGCCCTGGTTTTGGGCCTATGTGTTTTGCGTGTATGGTTAGGCTAGTGGAACCGAAGGTTGGATGTTCGAATCGTTAAAAGGTGGTTCAGGGAAATCAAGGTTCGAGATGTGATAAAAATGTGGTCAAAATTTCTAAAATCCTTTAAAAATATATTTAAGAGGTTGGTTAAATCAATTTAGCAAAACAAGTTTTGGAAGACATACATTTTGGTCAATGACCAAAATGTAAAGTTTAAAGTTGTGGAAAAAGGGTGTTTTTCGAAATGAGTCAATATCTTAGAATCTCTAGGGAGCTTGATGGCAATTAAGCTTTTTCTCTATTTTGGCATGTGTTTTAAATGATCTATTAAATATTAAAATGGTTTTAATTTATTTAATTAAAGAGGTAGTTATTTTGGTTAAAGGATTTTGACGATCATTTTCATTCTATTCTTTTCACTTCAGCCAAACACCCTCCAGTTGCTCTCAAATTCAAGATTTTCTTCATCTTCATTTCTTTTCTTGGTTTCCAATTTCATCTTTGTGATTTCTCTCAAATTCTTCAAGATTCTTGAAAGCTGAACAAGCCAGATTAGAAGAGAAGCAAGGAGTGGAGGTAAATTTTGTGCTAACCCTCTAATCAAGGTTCTTTAATGAAATTACAAAGATATTTGACTATTTATTCATGTTTTTATTGAGGTTTTGTTATCACTACACCAAACTTGGTATATATCGACACTTTTAGCGACATTTTAGAGAAAAACGCCATTATATTTGAACATATTACGACGTTTACGCATAAAACACCACAAATAACAACTATCGCAGTGAAAAGTGTCCACAAGTGCTATATTTCATACACATTCAACCTCATATTATTGTTGTTTTTGAGCTCATTTTAGGCATAATTAGGTTCATGCATTGCATTTTATATTATTTCTTCGTTTTACCTAGTTTTTATAAATTATCTCTTGTTTGGCAAAGAAGAGATAATGTTTTAGTGTATTCTTGGTTTTAGGTACTAAAAGCTAAAAGAGGGAAAGAGGAGCTAAGGATGTAATGCTGAGGCAACGAACCAAGGAGCTATACTGACGCAACTCCAGCTGAAGACAGTTGCTGCTAAGTAATGTTGTCGCCGACCTGGCTGCCCACAAAAGCAAACTATGGAGTTGGAGAACCGGAGTGCGATTTGTAGAGCTAAAAATCATGCGTCTATCGCCACCATCCACTCGATTTTTCGACGTTTGTAGCAGCGGGCAGAGCCGCTAAAGTGAAATCTCAAAATTACTTGTGGGCTAAGGCAAACGAGATAAAGTCCATATTTAACTCAAATAAGTCAAAGTTTAAAGTCACATTAAATGTGGAAAACTACTTTTGAGGACTTCTATTGTAAGGAGGACTTAACCTAGTTATTTGTCTATAAATACTCATTGTACCCCTAGTTCAAATCATGTTAGGTTTTCTATAGACATAGTTGGGTGTTCTTTGTCGCCGCCATGTTCTAAACTTCTCTTGGGTTAAGGGTTATGTTGTAAATTAGTTGTGCGGTAGTTGTATTAGGTTTTTAAGTTGTTTCAACAAAATATTCCAAGTTTTCTTAATTCATGATCTTCACTTCTTCAATTAGTTCCAAAAATCCAGTTGAAGAAATCCATTTGTCGGGCACGAAATTGTAAGACTCACGAAAGAATTAAGTACGGTGTAATATTGTCGAGGTGTTGACTAATTCGGCTTAGACATAAGTTTGAGTTTAAGCGGCTAGCAGGAGCAACCAAACGTAGATTGTCTGTGTTAGGTTTATGCTGAGATTGCTATGCATTGCCTACATCACGTGTTGATAGAATCCTTGCCTAAACATAGGAAGGATTATATTAGAATTGCTCTGTCGAACTTGGAGTGTCTGCCAGACTTGCCGCTAGAACTTCTCCCCATCTCACCTGCCGAGACAACAAAAGTTGTAAGTGTAGAGATCCGATGCAGTAGCGAAAGGGTCACAGCATCAATCCGCGAGTACCCATCGAGGTAGCATATCATGGCAGCACAAAACATCTTAGCCTATTCAACACAGTTTCACAGTAAGCGGTAGCATAACCCTGCCCTCTTTATCAACCTGAATCACCTGTTTTATTACTTGTGTTTTATTATATTGTACTTTTCATCTCAACAATCGCTTTACTTATGTTTTTACTTTACCTTGCGCAGGAACTACAAATCGAACGAAGCTGACCAATCCTCGTGGGATTCGACATCTTTTTACTATAACTTGGCATGAGTGTGCAATTGCACTCTCACAAAAAGGGAACACCTACACGCCCTACAAGTTTTTGGGGCCGTTGCCGGGGTTTGGTAACAGCGAATTTCGTTTTTAATTTATCCCCCTTTTATTTATTTTTATTTTCAATCGAAAAAAAAAAATTTACAGTGTCCTTTGCTAGTGCATGACAAGGGCAAACCCAAAAGGAGAACTCTTCTTTTACGATGATATCGAGTTTCAAGCAAGAGAACTTAAGAAGGAGCTCAGGGAAGTCCTATCGAAAAACAAAAAAACAAAGGAAAAGCAAAGGTAAACATGGTAAACGAGGATCCACCCAACGGTGCCGCACACGGCAGGGATGGGCAGCAAGACTTTTTGCCTAGAGGTCCACAAGATCCACCACAGCAAGATGCCCCACTTCCGCCCCGGCCGCCCCAGATTTGAACCACTAGGGATTATCTCGAACATGACTTCCGAGGGTTCGATCCCACAATAATATAACCTGATATAGAGGCGGACCACTTCGAGTTGAAGCCTGTCGTGTTGAACATGATAAACACACTAGGGCACTTTGGAAGGACTGCCACAGAAGATGCTCGGCAGCATTTGAGAGGATTCCTGGTCATCTGTAAAGTATTTAAAATACACAGGGTCCACCAGGATGTACTGAGGCTGAGGTTATTTCCCTATTCACTGAGGGATAGTGCTAATTAGTGGTTGAATAATCAGCCGGAAGGATCCTTCAACACATGAATGGAACTATGTAAAGACTTCCTAGATCGATTCAGCCCGTCCAACGTCACTGATAGACTGCGGAATGAGATCACAACTTTTAGACAAGGGGATGAAGAGCCTATGTATGAAGCATAGGAGAGGTACCAACAGATGCTGAATAACTGCCTGCTACGTGGTCTTCCGGCTTGGACGCAAGTATTAATATTCTACAATGGAGTGAACTACCCAACTCGAATGATGATAGATGCCTCGGCCAACAGAATCATTCTCGACAGACCACCAGAACTGGCATTGCGCCTGCATAATCAAGCCGCCAAAAATGACTACAAGTATCTGATAGCCCACCGAGTCGGCCAACCACTGTAAACGAGGTAGAAGCCTCAGACTCTGTTAATGTCCGCCTTGACACGCTGACGGAATTGGTCATGAGCATCGGGAAACCCGTTGGGAAGGTCTATGAGGTAAAGGTTGTGGAACCGTTCAATGGCGAGTGTGGGGGCAACCATGAATCCTCTAATTGCACTGCATCTGCAAACTATATGGGAGGATATGAGAGGAACAATAGACCTGCCCAAAACACCTACAACCCTGGATGGAAGAACCATCCTAATTTCACCTAGTGCAATCCCACAGCAACAACACAACAACAAAACCGAGTCTTTATTACTCGAACCAATAAATTTATCGATAAAACTGAGTCTTTTATGGACAGGACGGAGATGAGGATGAACAATCAAGAGGCTACTATCATGAACCTGGAGACCCAATTTGTGCAGTTCACTAAGATATAAAGCTGCTTAACAATGAGAGCAGCATCTAGCAGTTTAAAGGCAGTAGTGAAACCCACTTACAAACAGTGTAAGGCCATATCTACAAGAAGTGGGAAGTAGTTGGATGAATCCGGGGTGGAGAAATTTCCAGAAACTCATCCGGACAAAGAAGAAAAGACTACCGCAGCAACACCATCACTAGTCGCCCCTGTAACACCCCAAAAATTACGCCTAAATTGTAAACCCTAGATTCGTAAAATCCCTAATTAATAACCCTAATTATTTAGGAATTTTTAATTGAGAACCCTAATTTTTATGATGGACTAAATAAGAATTTTTATCAAACTTGGAAGTTAATATGAAATTTCTTGAAAATTTAAGGATTGAATTCATAAACAACCCTTTTTTCAATTTGATTTTCAATTCAAAAAAGAACTCACGTCACTTTTTTTTATTTTGATTTATTTATTTATTTTTCAATTTTTTTAATTTAAATTGAAGTCTAATTCTCTTTTTTTATGGCTTAATTGACTCTTCTTTTTCAACTTAAATTCTGGTTTTATTATTATTATTTATCTTATATCACTTTTATTATTTTACTTAAATTAGGTTTGTTCTCCCTATATATATAGACATAGTTATTACCTACAGAAATAAACCTAGGCCTTAAGTTTTAAAGTGTTGTCACTCTTAGTTATTCCCATATTTTATGAACTCTTCTCAAATTGACGTTTCCATCACCTTATATCGAAGCCGCAACCGCCCTTGTTCTTCATTAGAGCTATTGTTTGTTTAAGGCGTGTTTGCTTCCAGTGCTATAATTAAATTATATGTTATTTTTCTATGTGTTGGTGTTTTACTCTTTATGTTATTATTTATATGTATTATGTTTTTTATTTATGTTTGACATCACATGCATACGTTTTCAGAATATGTTTTTACTATGATTTACAAACCGTGATTTATGGACTACGATTTATGAACTATGATTTATGGACTTATGGACTATGCTTTATGAAGTATGTTTATGGAATATCGGATTTATGGAACTGGATTTATGAAATTTGATTTTTAATCATCATATCATTGTATGAGCATAGGTTGGGATTTGTTCGGGGAAGTATAGTGGTTTCACCCTTAGGGCTGAATTCCACTTCGGATTGGCGGTTGTAGTGCGGAGTTCTGGGGAACTTTCCTCTTGGCGGTTGTAGTTGGGTGCATTGCATTGCGCTTGTGATTTATGTGTTGTGCTTTAAAGAATTTTAAGAAAATATTACTATATTCTTACGACTATGATTTTCATGCACTTTAGAGACACACTAAGCTCTTTAGCTTACTCCCCCATAGTTTCTCTTTTCAGATATACTTAGACACTTTAGGCGACGTGGTACTTGGAGGATCTAAGATTTTATCCGGTTATTTTATTATTCAACATGAAACTATTTTAGTTTAATCAGATTTCTATTTATTATTTTGGGACATGGATATAATTTTAGTCTATTTATGTTTTGGGATTATTTTTAGCATTCAATTACTGTTATTTTAATTCAAAGATTTTATATAATCATTAGAATATTTATTATGATATTTTTATTTTTATTTCTTACTAAATTTATGTTATTTTATTTTAATTAAAGTATAATTTTCAAAATTTTATTTCTCAAGGGAAAAGTTTTCAAACGTAACTTCCTAAATTCGGTCTATTCTTCTAGGCCGAGTTTAGGGGGTTACATTTAGTGGTATCAGAGCTAAGTTCAACTCTCGGACTGTGTGGCTCACATAAAATTTTAAGTCGAAAATGATTTTTGCATGCATATTAAATGTTTTGGGGTGAAATGAGAATTTTTGATAAATTTATTATTTTAAAGAATTAAAGATATATTTTGAATAGAAGCTCTAAGTACCAACTCTAATTCTAGGATTGTCCCTTTTGTAGATAGATTACTATGCCACCTCGTATGAGCTCTAGACTTAGTGACCAACCGTGATCATATTTGTTCTTATGAATTGAGATCAAAGTCTATCTAAAAGCTCTGTGTTGTCATTTGTAACCTGATCTAAAATGTCTTTTTAAAATTGTTATCAAAACCTTTTTTTAAGTATGTCCTTAGTCTAAAAATTTTGAGGACAAAATTTCTTTTAAGGGTGGTAGAGTTGTAACACCCCAAAAATTACGCCTAAATTGTAAACCCTATATTCGTAAAATCCCTAATTAATAACCCTAATTATTTAGGAATTTTTAATTGAGAACCCTAATTTTTATGATGGACTAAATAAGAATTTTTATTAAACTTGGAAGTTAATATGAAATTTCTTGAAAATTTAAGGATTGAATTCATAAACAACCCTTTTATCAATTTGATTTTCAATTCAAAAAAGAACTCACGTCACTTTTTTTATTTTGATTTATTTATTTATTTTTCTATTTTTTTTAATTTAAATTGAAGTCTAATTCTCTTTTTTTATGGCTTAATTGACTCTCCTTTTTCAACTTAAATTCTGGTTTTATTATTATTATTTATCTTATATCACTTTTATTATTTTACTTAAATTAGGTTTGTTCTCCCTATATATATAGACATAGTTATTACCTACTGAAATAAACCTAGGCCTTAAGTTTTAAAGTGTTGTCACTCTTAGTTATTCCCATATTTTATGAACTCTTCTCAAATTGACGTTTCCATCACCTTATATCGAAGCCGCAACCGCCCTTTTTCTTCATTAGAGCTATTGTTTGTTTAAGGTGTGTTTGCTTCCGGTGCTATAATTAAATTATATGTTATTTTTCTATGTGTTGGTGTTTTACTCTTTATGTTATTATTTATATGTATTATGTTTTTTATTTATGTTTGACATCACATGCATACGTTTTCAGAATATGTTTTTACTATGATTTACAAACCGTGATTTATGGACTACGATTTATGAACTATGATTTATGGACTTATGGACTATGATTTATGAAGTATGTTTATGGAATATCGGATTTATGGAACTGGATTTATGAAATTTGATTTTTAATCATCATATCATTGTATGAGCATGGGTTGGGATTTGTTCGGGGAAGTTTAGTGGTTTCACCCTTCGGGCTGAATTCCACTTCGGATTGGCGGTTGTAGTGAGGAGTTATGGGGAACTTTCCTCTTGGCGGTTGTAGTTGGGTGCATAGCATTGCGCTTGTGATTTATGTGTTGTGCTTTAAAGAATTTTAAGAAAATATTACTATATTCTTACGACTATAATTTTCATGCACTTTAGAGACACACTAAGCTCTTTAGCTTACTCCCTCATAGTTACTCTTTTCAGATATACTCAGACACTTTAGGCGACGTGGTACTTGGAGGATCGCAGATTTTATCCGGTTATTTTATTATTCAACATGAAACTATTTTAGTTTAATCAGATTTCTATTTATTATTTTGGGACATGGATATAATTTTAGTCTATTTATGTTTTGGGATTATTTTTAGCATTCAATTACTGTTATTTTAATTCAAAGATTTTATATAATCATTAGAATATTTATTATGATATTTTATTTTTAATTCTTACTAAATTTATGTTATTTTATTTTAATTAAAGTATAATTTTCAAAATTTGATTTCTTGAGGGAAAAGTTTTCAAACGTAACTTCCTAAATTCGGTCTATTCTTCTAGGCCGAGTTTAGGGGGTTACAGCCCCAATAGCCAAACTGGACAGCGGTCTTGGAGTAGATGATCCTCCTCAGACTAAGCCCCAAGCAAGGAGCATATAGAGGACATCCACATGCGAGTACATTTTTTTCCCCAGAGGCTCAAGCAACATAAGCAAGAGCACCAGTTTAGAAAGCTCCTAGACTTTCTAAAACAGGTGCACATCAACATACCTCTAATAGAAGCCATTCAAAATATGCCCAACTATGCCAAACATCTCAGAGACATGGTTTCTAAAAAGAAGAGTATTGGGGAATTCGAGACAGTTGATGTCGCAGAAGAGTGCATGGCAATGTTGCACAACAAGCTGCCACCCAAGCAGAAAGATCCGGGCAGTTTTGTTATCCCATGCTACATAGGCAGCAAACATGAAACTAGAGCCATGTGCGACTTTGGAGCCAGCATCAACCTTATGCCCAAGGCCATATTCGATAAACTAGGTATTGGGTCTGCCAAACCTACCTTCGTCATGCTAAAACTTGTTGACCATTCATTTGTACAACATGAGGGCAAAATCGAAGACATCCTGGTAAAGGTGGGCAACCTGATTCTTCCCGCCAATTTCCTCATCTTAGATTGTGAGGCCGATGAAAAAGCGCCTATCATTCATGGGCGACCATTCTTGGCCACAGGAAAAACGTTTATAGATGTGGAACTTGGGGAGCTCACCATCAGGGTAGACGACCAGAGCATCAAGATGAATGTGCTACAACCCTCAGAAAAAGAAAAAAGGATGCCCAGATGAAAGAGCTGGAAAAATCAACATAGAAACAGGGCAACAACTGTTGCGACAGACCAAAGTGCAAACAAAAAGAACCAGCAACACAGAACCTAAAGGAATAGAAGGACCTGTAACACCCCAAATTTTGGCCTAGATGTTTAGAGTCTGAACCGGATTGGTCTAGAAACGGTTCAAATCTAAAAGGGGGTTTTAGGGAACACCTAGTTCGGGAAACTTTAAAAATATAGAAAAATATCTAAAATCCTCATTTAGTATATGGAAGAGAGTGGTGAAATCAATTTTACAAAATAAGGTTTGGAAATACTACATTTCGATGTAGTGACCAAATCGTAGTTTTTGCAAAGTTTAGTAGTGACTGTTTTGTAAAGGATTTAAACTTTGAATCTTTAAGGAGCTAATTTTACCAAAAATGTTTTCATCTGATTTTTCCTTATTTTGGGTGATTTAATTAATGATTTAAATTAAGAAAATAAAGGTGATTAAAATAGAAAACTACCTTTGACTTTTCATAACCAATTTTCACTAATTTTCTCTCATTTCATTTTCTCTCAAAATCCTATCAACCAAACACTTTTTCTACAGCAAATTTACTTTGATTTCCACTTCATTTGATGAGATTTCAATCACTCTTTGATTCCTAATCCATCCTTCAAAAAATCCACTTGATTTCTACATTGAATTTTCAAGAAAAGTTGCCCAAATCAAGGAGAAATCATCCATTAGAGGTAAGCTTCGTCCTTCTCCTCTAATGATCAGTTCTTTACTGAAATTTCCAAGTTATCAATCCTTTATTAATAATTTTTAAGTGGTTTTAATGTTAGAAACAAGAAATCGGCTTTAAAACTCAAGATTTTGGAAGGGATCTTGAAGATTTTCGTGGTGATTGATTGGGCTCTGTTTTTAGATGGTTTTCTAATGTATTTTGGATGTTAAATAATGTTATAAATGAGGTTTTATCAATCCAATCCCGAATAGGTTGTTCTTCCTAAGTTTTTGCTTGTTAAAATGGTGGTTTTTGGGGTGATTTTGGTGTTCTGCTATAGCTGGAGGTATAAGGATGTGGTTGTGTTAGTTTTTGATGTTAATTGATGTTTAGAAATGACTAGAAGTGATGGATCTTGGATGGGTTTGATTTTGGAAGAGTATGGAGGTGATTTCGGTAGTGTTTGGTAGCCGAAATGTGGTTTTTGTGTAGAGCGGCAAGTTTAGATGTGTGGCTGATGATTTCAATGCATGATGATGCATTAATCCTCTGCTCTTATGTGTTTAAAACAGAGGAGACATCTTCAGACACCTTTGGAGTTGATCCGGAAGCTTAGATAGCGTTTCAGCAAGCAATCGAAATGTAATCCGTGAGTGTGTATGGTTTTAGAAGTCCTTGAGGGACAAAGAATCAAGGTTTTGGGATTTAGGAAAGGTTTGAAACACCTTCCTAAGTCTGAAGTAAGTATTGGCTAGATTGCTCTCTAGAATGTGCTGATTTCCCCTTAAATGCTTTTACATGCTCATGGTTTTAGATTGATAAATTCCTACTATTTTTATGCATGAATTATAGCATGGGATGATGCTTGAAATGATTTCATTAAGTATCATGTTGCATAGTTGGGTTTTGAGCTTTTGTGTTAAAGCATAGCAAATGTTGTGATTTTGAAATGAGATAAGAATGTTGAGTTTTAATGCATGAAAAACAGTAGGTGAGATGTTGATTTGACATAATATATTGGCATAGATGTTGAGATTCTTACTGGATATAATTGATCGATCAATAGGATGAGAGTTCCCTATAAACTAAAAATTCGAACGTGCTCTTTGGTTAAGCCAAAGGGAGAGAACCGATGATGGGCATTCCATCGGGTAGGACTTGGTGAAATACCCAAGCTTTAGGGCGATGAGAGATTCCGCCATGTGAGTACGGTGATGTGAGATTCAAACGGAAACTATGTTGCTAGACGAGTGAGTGCGGTGGTGAGAGATGCCACCAGAAGTGTCTAGTGAGATGTCTGCATATCCGAGTAATAAAGAGATGTGAAATGCCAATATAAAATATGTTATGGTTTTTATTCACATGTACATTAATGTAATGGTTTATGCTATCAAAAAGGCATATGTGGTTTGTTTATGAAATGCTTTAGAGTACAAGCATGAATTTGGCTTTGCCATGAGTTTTGCATTGGTTTAAATGCATGTGATAGAATGAAGGTACATGTGGTTTTAATGAGAAATTGCTTTGAAAGGTTTCCAAGCATGAGATAAAAATGAGCATATGGATTAAAAGCTTTTCATGAAAGTGTTTTCAAGATGTGCATTATTGTGTTGGTTTTCTCTAGAGCATGCCTCACTAAGCATTTGTGCTTACGCTCTCTCTTTTACCAATAATGCATATAATTGAGGTGTTTCTGAGCATCGAGGAAGCTAAGTTCATCCAAGAAAGTCCAAGCTCATGTATGGTGAAGTTTTCGTACACTTTAGTTTTGATAGATTGGCAATGGAAAACCAAGAATTGTATTTGGGAGATGTGTTAAGCTCCCTAAGGTTGTGGCATGTTTGTTTTAGCTTGTTTGGATTGTAAATGGCCTTAATTGCTTGTTTTGACGTTGGATTGCCTAGTTGGGTTTTGAGATTAGGAAGCATGCCTTTAGAATAATGAACTTTTTGTTTGATGCCATGATTGTGCTTGAGTGTCCCAAATATGTTCCTTATATGTATGATGACTTGTTGGTATGATTAGAGAGTCTTTGGGGCATGTTGGAGTAGGTATTTGAGTGAAAAACCAGCAATTGCTGCTGTTTCTGGGCAGGGTGTATCGAAACACCCCATGGTGTTTCGAAACGGGAGCCCGAAATGGCCTTGGCGTTTCGAAATGAAGGGAGCCGTTTCGATACATTTTGGCTACTGGAGCTACATGTTTCGGAACTGGTCTCGGAACATACTCGCGTACCGAAACGGTCAACTCCGTTCCGATACAGCGTTTTGGTACGATGAGTAGACGTTTCAAAATAGGTTACCGTTGGGCCCAGATTTGAATTGTTTGATGTTTGCATGCTTTACATTTTAGTGCTAATTGTTGAGATTGCAATTACTTGAGATTGAGATGTCTTTTTAAGTTGAAATTTGGAAGAGAAGTATGTAACATGACTAATTTCATAATGGTAACCTTAAAACCAATGAAGTCCCTCTAATTTACAGAAATTACAAATTGGTCCCTAATCTGGTGTGTAGTGCAATTGAGTCCCTAAATGTTATCTAATCGATGTGCCTTTCTCAATTGTGTTTCGTGAGTACTCACTTAGGGTTTACAAGTATCTAGACAAGATTTAAATAAAAAAGGGTCGTGAATCAAGGTTGACTTTCAAGTTGACTTTGATTTTCCCCGTATAATCTTCGTCGTTCGGGTCAATCGTCTAGGCCGGGCTAAGGGGGTTGAAGGACCCACATGAGGAGAGGAAGAACATACCTGAAAGAAAAGCCAAACAAAAAACCCTGAAAAAGTGGTTATGTTTGGGAAATGCACCTCCCAACATAACCTAATTTTCATTTTATTTTTATTTTTATGCATTAGGATTATAGTCTCATTTTTTTAGGATCAGATTTGTTTCCAGATTTTTATTTTTCAAAAGTTATGTAATTAATTTCATTTTTATTTTTGTCTTTATTTTTATTTTAGTTTGAAGAATAAAAGAGCCGGACCAAGAAGAGGGTCCAGCAAGAAGCCCGCCCACCATGCCAATGAGACAACACGTGGCAGACCAGCGCAACAATGCGTAACATCTAGTTGACCACTAACGGCTCCGAAAATAACGGGCATAAATCTCGTGACGTGCGCCAGATAACTAGACCGTTGGGCATTTATTGCTGCCACGACACTTCTCAGCAACCCATATTTAAACGCCTCTCAGTCCATTCTTTCAACTTACTTTCACCTCCTTGCTATCTTCCTCTTACTTCCATTGCTATCTTCCTCTTACTTCCATAGAGACTAGTTCTCTAAGAAGGCAATCCGGGAGGAGCAAGGTTCCATTACACACAGCAAACAGGAGACCTTGGTTTAGTGTCAGCCCTGTTCGAAACCATCCACAACAAGGGATGGGAGATCTTTGCTTGGCAGCCAGAGACGTCCAATGTTACTTTGGTCAGGGGATTCTACACCCATCACCCTTGTCAAGGGCGGCCATTTGTTTATGTCTGCGGGGAACCAGTCAAGCTGAACGCCGCTGTCATCAACAGATACTATGGCCTAGATATGCACGACAACCCTCACGAGGAGTGGAAGCAATCACTGACCGATGCCGACTATGAGAAAATCAAAGCCACACTCTGGAAGCCCAACACGCCGCGGTTGGCAGGAAAACATGTGGGATCTGTCCAGTGCCGCCACTTGTTGCCCGAGGCCATGCTATGGAACACTTTTGTAAAAAGGCTCATGTTGCCCACCTCCCCCAACTCAACAGTCGATCGGCCGCACCTTGCACTACTTCACAACATTCTAATGAATCGACCAATAAACGTTGGGGAAATCATATGCACAGAGATCTACAATTGCTTTTAAAAAAGAAAGGTAGGTTGTACTTCCCGAACCTCATCGCAGGCCTCTACACCAATTTTGGTATCCCGGCAGAGCCTAAAGATAAGTTAACAACTGCCAAAGAAAGCTGGACCAGAAAAGTCCGTATACGGATGATACAGGACATAGAGAAAGAGCCAACAACACCCAGCTAGCCTTCTGCAGCTTTAGTCACCCTCGGCAGTACTGAAGCTACACCGGAAAATGAAGCCCTCACACTACTACACACCCTTCTAGACAACACAAAGCGCATTGAGCAGCAGCATCTGAGCTTCATGAAATTCATGGCGGAGGTCCAAGAAGTTCTTGTGGCTTATCTCATGCAAAATTCCCAAGTGAAGGACCCATCATGCCTCCTTACCCTCCAGAACTCACAGCAGCAACCCATGCACAAGGAACGCAACTTGCCACCGCTGCCCGCCAGGCTGACCACCAGGTGCCCTCTCCGGCACACTATCCAACCTACTCAGCCACCACCCCATCCATTAAAATGTCTGACTCCCCCGAGAGGCACCAACAACACCATGCACCTGCAGGTACAACAAGGATAGTGGCAGACACCTCATCGCTAGAGGAGATTGAGCAGCAGCTGCCAGAGCCGGAAACAGCAGTCGTAGCAGCAACATCCATCCCCATGGCGATTGTCCCTCCAGCACCACCCACGAAGGAAGTCATTAGGAAGAGGAAGCGACACATCATAGCCGTCGAGCCAGTGGACTTCGAGACGGAGTCAGAAGAGAGCAAAACACCTCCTGCCCCGAACCTTAAGAAGATCCTCAGTATACGCCAAAAAGAGTCCAGCCACCACGGAAAGCAAAAACTTCACCGGCTAAGGCTGCCGCGAAGATATCTGTCGGCCACCGCTTCGTCATTCACACCTCTTCCTCCTTCTCAGCAGAAAAGACTCAAGGCTCCTCTCAACCCTCATCCAACTTTTAGTTGTTTCTTTTCCTTTTCTTTATTTTTTTATTTTTTTCTATTTTCTTTTATTTATCTCTTGTATTTATTTTCTTTCATTTTGTGCATTGAGGGCATTGTACTTGCCTTAGTAATAATCGGAAAAGGAAAATTTGTTATATAACTTGTGCCTATGATAGGGTAGCCGATTAATTTATTTTCACACCAACTTAAAAGAAAGCCTTAATTTGGGAAAAGCATGAAAAATGACTTAGAATATTTTTTTTTTTGCTTCAAACTGTCAACACCTCAGTTACTTGCTGATTGTGTTAGAATATCTGATGAACATTGCCTGCTTATTTTTAGAATTCTTTGCAAAGTTCTAAAAATGATTGCAGGTAGCCACCGAGGCAGGCAAACGAAACAGAACAATACAACACTACCATGACAGCAGAAGTAAAAACAAGGAAAAAAAATGTTGTTTTACCCTAGAGGTGCCCGCAACAGGCTCTTAGAAGAATCATGTGCGAGGACACTCTACTGCTATCAAAGTCAATGAAACTGAAAGCCTTGAAGTGGCGGACAAATTAGCATGATTGAATGAAAGTCTTCACGGGATGACTATGTAACCCCCTTAACCCGGCCTAGACGATCGACCCGAATTAAGAAGATCACACGGGGAAAACCAAAGTCAACCCGAAAGTCAACCTTGATTAACGACCTTTTTTTTCTTTTTAAACTTGTCTAGATGCATATTATCCCTAGGTATGATCGTACAAATAGCATACTCAAAGATCATAACAATCAGAGAACAATCAGGGACTCAATTGCACAAAATACAACTTTAAGGACTAAAATGTAAATTCTGATAATTATAAATACTTAAACCAAATTAAAGTTACCATCTTGAAATTAATCATCTTTCATGCTTACCTGTCAAATTTCAGCTCAAACGGACTTCTCAAACCCATACAATTGTATAAACATGTTTCAGGACCAAAACGCATACATTTCAAAACATATAACCGCCAATGTCAGCCCCCAACGGTCAGGTGTTCCGAAACAGGGAGAACCTGTTTCGAAACGCGGGACCGTTCCGCAACGTGTTCTGAAACGAGGGCTGGCAGAAACATTTCCATTTTGGAACGGTACCTTCCGTTTCGGACGCCTGGGCCATTACAAGGCCCCCGTTCCGAAACGGTAGCTTTCGTTCCGATACGGCCAGCACAGATTGCAGCAAATAGGCTGATTAAACACTCAATTGACCTACCAAACATGCTCCAAATGCAACCAAATTATACCAGCAAGTCATTCAACATGTAAGGAACATAAATGCATCAACCAAACATCAACATGGCTCCAATTATGAAAATCCCCAAATCTAGAGGCATGCTTCCTACTTAGCAAACCACTCAAGCATCAAAACTCCAAAACCATCACATTAAGGCCAATTACAAAAACCAATGTTACTAACAACACAAATCCAACTTAGGGAGTCCAAAACATCTCCCAAAACATTAACATAGGTCCCCCATTGCCAAATGCCAAAAGCTAATAGTGTTTAAGAAACTTTCACCATACATGAGCTTTGTTCACCACTTGGATTCTTGTTCCCCTTGCTGCCCTCAATGCACTTTAATGCTCTGCATTATTGGTTTGAGAAAAGAGAGAGCGTAAGGAAAAGCTTAGTGAGGTATGCTCATTAAAAACCACACAATAATGCATTTACAAAACACATTTATACACCATTCTTCAAAACACCTTTAATCATGCACTAAAGCATTTAATACAAGCAATACATGCTTCCATTTCATTTCATATCATATTGGCAACAAGTGATACATTTCACATTAGAACCACACATGGACTTTTAAACACCATTGTGTCCTTAACCCCATGGACTTTTAAACACCATGGCCCATGGACTTTTAAACACCATGGCAAGGACCACACAAGGACTTTTAAACACCTTTGTGTCCTTAACAAGAATCATCCAAGGACTTTTAACCACCTTGATGTTCTTAAAAATATACAAGGCTTTCACAAGGAATTTTAACCACCTTGAGCCTTAACCAAGAACCAACCATGGACTTTTAAACACCATGTTGTTCTTAAATTTCCAAGATTCACACAAGGACTTTTAACCACTTTTGTGATCTTAACCAAGAACCATCCAAGGAATTTTAAACACCTTGATGTTCTTAAATAACAAGGCTCACACAAGGACTTTTAACCACCTTTGTGACCTTAAACATCACTTGCCAATATGTATCATTATCATCAATAATCCACTGTTTTAAAGCATTTAACCAAGCCATCAACAACATGCATCTTTAAGCATCAAACCACATTAAAACAATGTTCAAAAACAAGGAACTCTTACCTTGAGCTTCCTTCAACACATGGCTTATAAAATCAGCAATAATCATGCTAAAACATGCTTTCAAAACAGAATTTAAAACATGCAAACAATCACATTGCACCCAACCATCTCATGGTTCCTCAACAAGAGAGTTTTTCCGAAAACTTACACTTGAGCTTAGCAAAGTTTTTTAAACTTAAACAAAGCCCCCAAACCTCCAAAACATTGGTTTCAAAGCCGAAAACCAAATTCCACTCACCGATTCCGTTTCGCCTCTTGCCGAAACACCAATCAAGCTTCCGGATCACCACCACTTGGATCCAAAGATGGCTCCCATGTTTTAAACACACCAAAGTAGAGGATTAATGCATCATCATGCATTAATAGCTTCAATGAAAGCACCTAAACTCGCTACTCTCATCCACACTCAATTTTCGGCTACCAAACACCACCGAAAATGCATCCAAACAACTCCACAACAATACCCAGCCAAGATTCATCAAATCTAAACATCTTTAAACATCATTTAACATCCAAAAAAGATCTAACATCATCCTTATACCTCCAGCTATAACAGATCCACAAGATCACTCCAAAAACAACCAAGAACACAAGCTAAACTTAGGAAATTCAACCTATCCGGGATTGCATTGATTAAACCTCAATTCCTTATCAATTTAACATTCATTTAACATCAAAAATACACCTCAAATCACTGCTTTGACAGATCATACGAAAATTATCAAAAATCAACCAAAACTTGCATTTCAAAGCCAAAATCAAGATCACATCCATAAAACCTTTAATAAAACACAAATTAAGGATTGAGAACTTAAGAATTTCAGTAAAGAACTGAGAGTTTAGAGGAGAAGGACGTTCTTAACTCCAAACTTGAGTTTCTCCCTTTTTAGAACCAAAATCTTGAAAATCCAATTAGCAAATGGTGAGGTTTTGATGAGGAGATGATTAGCAATCAAAAGAGAATTAAAATCTCATGTTTGGACATCAAAATCAGAAAGAAATGCTCTGGAGAAAAGGTGTTTGGTTTGAGAGAAAATGAGAGAAAATAGAAATGGAAGATTTGAGAGAAAAGTTAGTTTTGGCCCAAAAATATCTTCCCTCCACTTTTGTTTTATTTAAAAACCTTTAATTAATCATATATATTTCAGAAAAAATCTGGAGAAACTCACTTTTGGGTAAATAGCTCCTTAAAGATTCAAAGTTTCAATCCTTTTTAAAACAGTCTCACAGTTTTCAAAAATTACATTTTGGTCACTAGCCCAAAATGTCACCCTTCCAAACCTCATTTTGTAAAATTGATTTCACCACACACTTATATATAATAAAAGAGGATTTTAGAACATTTTTTCCATATTTTTAATGCAACCCGAACTAGGTTTTCCTAAATTCACTATTTATATTCGAACAGCACTTTGACCGAACCGGTCCAAGCCAAAAACTTCTAAGCCCAAAACCGGGGCGTTACAACTCTCCCCCCCCCTTAAGAAATTTCGTCCTCGAAATTTACCTGAAGGAAAGAGATACGGAAACTGCTTCAGCATGTCATCCTTCCGTTCCCACATGGCTTCCTCAACACCACGATGCTTCCACAACACCTTTACCAACTCAATGGTCTTGCCACGAAGAACCTTACTATCCGAATCCAGAACCTTCACCGGTTCCTCATCATAGGTCAAATCCGGATTCAATTCCATTTCCTCCACAGGCATCACATGCGAAGGATCAGATCTATACTTCCGGAGCATAGAAACATGAAACACATCACGAATCTTTTCCAACTCTTGAGGTAGCCTCAACTTGTACGCAACAGGACCCACACGCTCAATCACCTCATATGGTCCAATGTACCTAGGGCTCAACTTACCATTACGGCCAAACCTCATCACCTTTTTCCAAGGCGAAACCTTCAAAAACACACGGTCACCCACCGCAAACTCAATCTCCTAACGCTTCAAATCCGCGTAAGACTTTTGCCGATCAGAAGCTGCCTTCAAACGCTCACAAATGAGCTTCTCCTTCTCGGTGGTTCCTTTCAACAAAGCCGGCATCGAAACCAACTTCTGACCCGTTTCAGCCCAACAAAGAGGAGTCCTACACTTCCTCCCGTACAAAGCCTCATAAGGTGCCATTTGAATACTAGCTTGATAACTATTGTTATAAGCAAACTCCACCAAAGGCAAATGCTTCTCCCAAGAGCCCTGAAACTCAATCACGCAGCACCTCAACATATCCTCCAAAACCTGGATAACACGCTCAGACTGACCATCCGACTGAGGATGATAAGATGTACTGAAATTCAACCGTGTACCCAAAGCTTGATGCAAACACTGCCAGAAACGCGATGTAAGCCTCGGATCCCTATCCGACACAATCGACTTAGGCACACCATGCAGCCGCACAATCTCAGCAATGTACAGCTCCACAAGCTTATCCAAAGAAAACGTAGTATGCACAGGCAAGAAATGCGCACACTTCGTCAGGCGATCCACAATCACCCACACTGAATTCTTCTTCGATGGAGATAAAGGTAAACCAGATACAAAATCCATGGTAACCCTTTCCCACTTCCATTCAGGGATTCTCAAAGGTTGCAACAACCCTGAAGGAACCTGATGCTCAGCCTTAACTCGCTGACACACCATACACTTGCTCACAAACTCCGCAACATCCTTCTTCAAACCCACCCAATAGTACTCAACACGAAGATCACGATACATCTTAGTACTACCAGGGTGCATGGCAAAAGGACTACTATGACCTTCGGTCAAAATAGCACGCCTCAACTCAGCATCATTGGGCACTACTATCCGACTCCCAAAACACAACACTCCATCATCATTAAAACAGAAATCCGAAGGCCTACCCTCCGCAATATCCTGAACATGAGACACCAAGGAATCATCCAGCAACTGCTTTTCCTTGATCAACTGAACCAAAGATGGTTTCACTTGTAACTCAGCCACAAGACCACCATCACGCGAAATACTTAAACTGGCAAACATAGCCCTTAGCTGAACAGCTACCTTCCTACTCAAGGCATCTGCTACAACATTAGCCTTTCCAGGGTGATACTCAATCGACAGATCATAATCCTTGAGTAACTCCACCCAACGTCGCTGCCTAAGATTCAACTCCTTCTGAGACATCAGATACCTCAAACTCTTGTGATCCGTGTACACAGTACACTTCTCACCATACAGATAATGTCTCCAGATCTTCAAAGCAAAAACCACCGCAGCCAGCTCAATATCATGCGTAGGATAATTGCACTCATGCACCTTCAACTGCCGCGATGCATAAGCCACCACCTTACCCTCTTGCATCAACACACATCCCAAACCAACATAGGACGCATCACTATACACCACAAACTCTTTCCCTGATTCAGGTTGAACCAAGATAGGAGCTTGCGTCAAAGCCACCTTAAGCTTCTCAAAAGCCTACTGTCTCGCTTCCGTCCACTCATACTTAACATCCTTTTGCAACAACTTCGTCAAAGGTGCGGCAATCTTAGAAAACCCATCCACAAACCTCCGGTAGTATCCCGCCAAACCAAGGAAACTACGAACTTCATGAACAGACTTAGGAACCTTCCAATTCATCACCGCCTCAATCTTCTGAGGATCAACACGAATCCCCTCAGCAGAAACCACATGACCAAGAAACACCACCTCACGAAGCCAGAACTCACACTTGCTCAGCTTAGCATAAAGCTGATTTTCCAACAAAGCTTGCAGCACAATCCTCAAATGCTCTTCATGCTCCTCCTCAGTACGCGAGTACACGAGGATATCATCAATGAATACCACAACAAACTTATCCAGGTATTCATGAAACACACGATTCATCATGTCCATGAAAGCAGCAGGAGCATTTGTCAAACCAAATGGCATCACAAGGAACTCATAATGCCCATACCTTGTCCTGAAAGCTGTCTTAGGCACATCCACATCCTTCACCTTCAACTGGTAATACCCTGACCTCAAGTCAATCTTAGAAAACACAGCTGCTCCCCGAAATTGATCAAAGAGATCATCAATTCTCGGCAAAGGATACCGATTCTTGATAGTCAACTTGTTTAGCTGACGATAATCAATGCACATTCTCATAGTGCCATCCTTCTTCTTCACAAACAAGACCGGTGCACCCCAAGGCGACACACTCGGCCGAATGAACCCACGATCAAGCAACTCTTGCAACTGCGTCTTCAGCTCTTTCAGCTCCTTAGGTGCCATTCGATAAGGGGTAATGGACACAGGAGTTGTATTCTCATACAGCTCAATTCCAAACTCCACCTCACGATTAGGAGGTAATCTTGGCAACTCCTCAGGAAACACACCAGGAAACTCCCGCACAATCCTAATATCTTGCACACGCAACTCCTTAGAACTAGGATTCATCACAAAAGCTAGGTAAGCTTCACAACCTTGCCTCAGCATCCGGCTCGCCTCCAATGTAGACACTACATTGGCAAGAAACTTCACATTCTCACCAACCACAACTACCTCATAATCATCCGCAAGCTTCAGCGAAACTCGCTTATGTTCACAATCCACTACAGCACGATGCTCAGCAAGCCAATCCATACCAAGGATTACATCAAAACCATAGAAAGGCAACTTCATAAGGTCAACAGGGAAAACCTGATCTTGCACAACCAAAGGACACCTTCTAAAAAGCTTTCGAGTCACAACAGTCTCACCAAAAGAACTAGTGACACGCACACCAACATCCAAAGACTAAACAGGCAAACCAAGCAATTCAGCATGCTCACGCAATATGTATGAGTGCGTAGATCCAGAATCAATCAAGGAAAGTAATGACAAGGATTGCAAAGTAAAGGTTCCTGCGATCACATCCGCGTCATTCCTTCCCTAACGCTGAGCAAACACCCTGGCTTGACCACCACCCTCAGGCTGAATAGCCACAACATGGGCCATTCCTCGACCACCTTCCTCTCTTCGCTGAAAGATACCACGGCCGCGCCCACGACCTCTCTGTGGTGCAGCAACAACAGGAGCACGCACTTGGCCTCCAGCCAACATAGGACACTCACGCCTCATGTGATCCGTAGATCCACAGTTCCAGCACCCGTTACCAGCTGCCGCAACAGGAGCTTGCACCTCCCTCACATCACGAGGACAATCACGCTTCATATGGCCACGCGAACCACATGTCCAACATGCACTCGGATCAACTCTAGCATTGCCTCCCCGAACAGGCGCACCACCGCCTCGCTTAGCTGAGGACTGATACTTCTGATCACGTCCCTTCTTGTTCCGTCCACCACCGGAACTATACTCAGCAGCTCACTTTCCAGCACTAGACCCAGCACTTCTACCAGATAAACCCAAGTTCATCTCAATGTCCTTTGCTCGGCCCACCAGTACATCAAAATCATCATACTCGGTAGCCAGCACATACATCTTTACATCCGTCACTAAACCATAACGGAACCTTTCACACCTTTCCCTCTCATCCGGAACAAGCTCAGGTGCGTACTGACTGAGTCGAACAAACTGAACTTCATACTCAGCCACAGACATGCTCCCTTGGGTAAGAGACATGAATTCCCTCTTCTTTTCATCCAGGTACCTCACACCTAGATACCTCCTCTTGAACGCATTCTGAAAGAATGTCCAAGTCACATCAGCTTCCGCCATCCCAGCGATAGAGGTAGTCCACCAAGTATAAGCATCATCTTGCAGCAATGATACTACACAGCCCAGCTTTTGCACATCAGTGCAACCCATCTGACCCAAGATTCTCTTGGTACCCTCTAACCAAGATTCCGAACCTTCAGCAGACAACCATCTAAACTCAGTCCCTACTAGACTGCGCAAACGTTCCAAGGGTAGTCTAACTCCAGCATCTCCCTGATGCCCAGCTCCATGAGCTCCAGCTACTGCCGCTTGAAAAGCTCCAGCAATAGCTTGAATTAACACCGTCATGTCAGGAACAGCTTTCCCCTGACCAGCCTCAGGTCCAGCAGCCCCAGCACCAGCTGCAGCTGCAGCTCCAGCTCCTTCACCCCCAGCACCACCACCACCAGGTGGAGGAGGTAAAACCGCACTCCCAACATTCTCATCATTCTCATTCTCACTTTGAGTCGTAGCTCGCACATTACTCCTCAACTCTCTACGATGTGCCATACTCTAACAATGCAATCACAATGCAGATAAAAAAAGTCAGGCCCAGCAAGGTAAGCAATCCAAGTAATCAAGCTCATTTTCACTTAAAACAACATCATTTCATTATCTTTGATTTGGCAATGGGTACCCACAACATGCTTCACCACAGCATACATCTCAATTGCAACACATATACAATTAACTCAACATGCTTTCACTCAACAAGCATACAAAGCATACATGTTCAAATCAACTACACAACCATTCCCATTTACCTGAGAACTCAGCTCTGATACCACCAAATGTAACCCCCTTAACCCGGCCTAGACGATCGACCCGAATTAAGAAGATCACACGAGGAAAACCAAAGTCAACTCGAAAGTCAACCTTGATTAACGACCCTTTTTTTCTTTTTAAACTTGTCTAGATGCATATTATCCCTAGGTATGATCGTACAAATAGCATACTCAAAGATCATAACCATCAGAGAACAATCAGGGACTCAATTGCACAAAATACAACTTTAGGGACCAAAATGTAAATTCTGATAATTATAAGGACTTAAACCAAATTAAAGTTACCATCTTGAAATTAATCATCTTTCATGCTTCTCTGTCAAATTTCAGCTCAAACGGACTTCTCAAACCCATACAATTGTATAAACATGTTTCAGGACCAAAACGCATACATTTCAAAACATATAACCGCCAATGTCAGCCCCCAACGGTCAGGTGTTCCGAAACAGGGAGAACCTGTTTCGAAACGCGGGACCGTTCCGCAACGTGTTCCGAAACGAGGGCTGGTAGAAACATTTCCGTTTCGGAACGGTACCTTCCGTTTCGGACGCCTGGGCCATTACAGGGCCCCCGTTCTGAAACGGTAGCTTCTGTTCCGGTACGGCCAGCACAGATTGCAGCAAATAGGCTGATTAAACACTCAATTGACCTACCAAACATGCTCCAAATGCAACCAAATTATACCAGCAAGTCATTCAACATGTAAGGAACATAAATGCATCAACCAAACATCAACATGGCTCCAATTATGAAAATCCCCAAATCTAGAGGCATGCTTCCTACTTAGCAAACCACTCAAGCATCAAAACTCCAAAACCATCACATTAAGGCCAATTACATAAACCAACGTTATTAATAACACAAATCCAACTTAGGGAGTCCAAAACATCTCCCAAAACATTAACATAGGTCCCCCATTGCCAAATGCCAAAAGCTAATAGTGTTTAAGAAACTTTCACCATACATGAGCTTTGTTCACCACTTGGATTCTTGTTCCCCTTGCTGCCCTCAATGCACTTTAATGCTCTGCATTATTGGTTTGAGAAAAGAGAGAGCGTAAGCAAAAGCTTAGTGAGGTATGCTCATTAAAAACCACACAATAATGCATTTACAAAACACATTTATAAACCATTCTTCAAAACACCTTTAATCATGCACTAAAGCATTTAATACAAGCAATACATGCTTCCATTTCATTTCATATCATATTGGCAACAAGTGATACATTTCACATAAGAACCACACATGGACTTTTAAACACCATTGTGTCCTTAACCCCATGGACTTTTAAACACCATGGCCCATGGACTTTTAAACACCATGGCAAGGACCACACAAGGACTTTTAAACACCTTTGTGTCCTTAACAAGAATCATCCAAGGACTTTTAACCACCTTGATGTTCTTAAAAATATACAAGGCTTTCACAAGGAATTTTAACCACCTTTAGCCTTAACCAAGAACCAACCATGGACTTTTAAACACCATGTTGTTCTTAAATTTCCAAGATTCACACAAGGACTTTTAACCACCTTTGTGATCTTAACCAAGAACCATCCAAGGACTTTTAAACACCTTGATGTTCTTAAATAACAAGGCTCACACAAGGACTTTTAACCACCTTTGTGACCTTAAACACCACTTGCCAATATGTATCATTATCATCAATAATCCACTGTTTTAAAGCATTTAACCAAGCCATCAACAACATGCATCTTTAAGCATCAAACCACATTAAAACAATGTTCAAAAACAAGGAACTCTTACCTTGAGCTTCCTTCAACACATGGCTTATAAAATCAGCAATAATCATGCTAAAACATGCTTTCAAAACAGAATTTTAAACATGCAAACAATCACATTGCACCCAACCATCTCATGGTTCCTCAACAAGAGAAATTTTCCGAAAACTTACACTTGAGCTTAGCAATGTTGTTTAAACTTAAACTAAGCCCCCAAACCTCCAAAACATTGGTTTCAAAGCCGAAAACCAAATTCCACTCACCGATTCCGTTTCGCCTCTTGCCGAAACACCAATCAAGCTTCCGGATCACCACCACTTGGATCCAAAGATGGCTCCCCTGTTTTAAACACACCAAAGCAGAGGATTAATGCATCATCATGCATTAATAGCTTCAATGAAAGCACCTAAACTCGCTGCTCTCATCCACACTGCATTTTCGGCTACCAAACACCACCAAAAATGCATCCAAACAACTCCACAACAATACCCAGCCAAGATTCATCAAATCTAAACATCTTTAAACATCATTTAACATCCAAAAAGGATCTAACATCATCCTTATACCTCCAGCTATAACAGATCCACAAGATCACTCCAAAAACAACCAAGAACACAAGCTAAACTTAGGAAATTCAACCTATCCGGGATTGCATTGATTAAACCTCAATTCCTTATCAATTTAACATTCATTTAACATCAAAAATACACCTCAAATCACTGCTTTAACAGATCATACAAAAATTATCAAAATCAACAAAAACTTGCATTTCAAAGCCAAAATCAAGATCACATCCATAAAACCTTTAATAAAACACAAATTAAGGATTGAGAACTTAGGAATTTCAGTAAAGAACTGAGAGTTTAGAGGAGAAGGACGTTCTTACCTCCAAACTTGAGTTTCTCCCTTTTTAGAACCAAAATCTTGAAAATCCAATTAGCAAATGGTGAGGTTTTGATGAGGAGATGATTAGCAATCAAAAGAGAATTAAAATCTCATGTTTGGACATCAAAATCAGAAAGAAATGCTCTGGAGAAAAGGTGTTTGGTTTGAGAGAAAATGAGAGAAAATAGAAATGGAAGATTTGAGAGAAAAGTTAGTTATGGCCCAAAAATATCTTCCCTCCACTTTTGTTTTATTTAAAAACCTTTAATTAATCATATATATTTCAGAAAAAATCTGGAGAAACTCCCTTTTGGGTAAATAGCTCCTTAAAGATTCAAAGTTTCAATCCTTTTTAAAACAGTCTCACAGTTTTCAAAAATTACATTTTGGTCACTAGCCCAAAATGTCACCCTTCCAAACCTCATTTTGTAAAATTGATTTCACCACACACTTATATATAAGAAAAGAGGATTTTAGAACATTTTTCCATATTTTTAATGAAACCCGAACTAGGTTTTCCTAAATTCACTCTTTATATTCGAACTACCGAACCGGTCCAAGCCCAAAACTTCTAAGCCCAAAACCGGGGCGTTACAGACTATACTTCAAGGGTTTGGGGTTTTGTAGTTTGCTCCTATCTTAACTTTAGACCTAGAAAAGTAGGTGTTATAAGCTAAAGCCCCCAGTGGCATGATTAAATTAATGTGCTTAACTGTTCTGCCTCGACGGCAACCTTTAAATCGTAACAACATCTTTGTTTATTTATTTATTTATTCTGAATATTCAGCCTGTACAAAGACATGCACACACTACACTAGCATGTGAAATTTAATTCTGAGTTATTTTCTTGCTTTATTTCCCTTCACTAATTTCATATAGATGCCACGGCCGTGAGGAATGAAATCAAGTTGAATACATGTTTATCTTTTTTTATTATTATTAGAGCAAGTATGATAGGTTGCATTGCTTGAGGACAAGTAATAGTTCGAGTTTGGGAGTGTGTAAAGTGTCCACAAGTGCTATATTTCATACACATTCCACCTCAAATTATTGATGTTTTAAACTCATTTTAGGCATAATTAGGTTCATGCATTGCATTTTACAGTATTCCTTCGCTTTACCTTGTTTTTATAAACTATCTTTTATTTGGCACTGATGCAGCTCCAGATGAAGAGAGTTGTTGTCGAGTAGTTACCGAGTAAAGTTGCGGGTAGAGCCGCTGAAGTGAAATCTCAAGATTACTTGCGGGCCGAGGCAAACGAGGTAAAGTCCACATTCAACTCAAAGAAGTCAGAGTTTAAAGTCAAATTAAATGTGGAAAGTTACTTTTGAGGACTTCTACTTTAAAGAGGACTTAACCTAGTTATTTGTCTATAAATACTCATTATACTCCTAGTTCAAATCATGTTAGGTTTTCTATAGATATAGTTGAGTGTTCTTTGCCGCCGTCATGTTCTAAACTTCTCATGGGTTAAGGGTTATGTTGTAAATTAGTTCTGAGACGATTGTATTAGGTTTTTGAGTTGTTTCAATAAAATATTCCAAGTTTACTTAATTCATGATCTTCAATTCTTCAATTAGTTCCAAAACTTAAGTTGAAGAAATCCATTTGTCGAGCACGAAAGTGTAAGAGTCACGAAAGAATTAAGTACGATCTCATCATGTTGAGGAGTTGACTAATTTGGCTTAGACATAAGTTCGAGTTTAAGCGACTAAAAGGAGCAACCAAGCGTCGACTGTTTGTGTTAGGCTTACGCTGAGATTGCTAGGTATTGCCTACAACACGTGGTGACAGAAACCTTGCCTATACATAGGAAGGAACATATTAGAATTGCTCTATCGAAGTTGGAGTATATGCCACACTTGCCACCAGGACTTCTCCCCATCTCACCTACCGAGACATCGAAAGTTAAAAGTGCAAAGATCTGATGCCGCAGCGAAAGGGTCGCAGCGAAACTTGTTTTTTTTTTGTTGGAGGATTTGGATTGGAATCTGGAATCGTATTTGGGATTTGGATTCGGAAGGAAGGAATAGCAACGATGACGTATCTACAACGGCGTCGCAAGATCCATTAGGGTTTTACTCTTATGTCTGGGAGTCATAAACGGGGAGGGAACGAAGCAAAAGTTAAGATTTTTAGTTTGGGCAATCTTATTCTTGCCAAAGTCAACGGTTTCCATGCTTCATCAAAATTTCAGAGAGCACACAAAAAAGAATGAGGTAAACCTGAGGAGGTCATTCATTACTCTAATCTCGTCATCTATTTGAATTTAAAGTTTAGATTGGTGGATACCTAATTCAAATTTTAGTTTGCATACCAGTGCATTATAATTACCATACACAACAAAAATGGGATGTGCCCTTAGATATCACTGTATATAAGAGTTGAACTATATAGTAAAACTTATTTGTTTTCTTGTTAATCTCTTATATATTTTTAATCTGGAAAACTTGCATTGATTTGGTGTTGTTTTAACTCATAAGAAATTTTTATAGGTGAGAAACCTTGGCAAGCAAAAAGAGCTTGCTAGACAGTATTACAAAGATGGGGTTGATGAGGTATACAGATAGCTTTGAAGTGTCCTATGTTTATATTGCAATATCGGCAATCATTTAGCCTCTCCATAGTTTCTCTTATACTTTAAACATTTTGTTTCTTTCATGCTTTAAATTTTAGGTCAATTTTTTGAACATTACTGGCTTCCATGACTTCCCATTAGGCGATTTACCAATGTTGCAGATTTTGACCTTTAATTGTGAATATATTTTGACGTAGTGTTCTTAATTTGTTCTTTAGTGTTTGTATGTTTGCAAATGTATATTTATATTAATTTATGACCATAAGATACCTCTCAATGTTGACGAGTAAAACCGATTAAAGGATAGACATGTAAAACTGATGTTGTATTGGATAAAACTAATTAATAGATAGACACGTAAAACTAATTGAATTAAGGATGTCAGAATGTATTGGTGATATCTAGTGTTGACCAAAATAAATAAAAAATAACACGAGTGGAATGAGTTAAGAACTATGTTAAAGGCGGAAGATATCTGAAAGAAAAATACTATAAAAGGATGAAAGAAAACATGGGGTTAAGTTGTAAATTGTGCGAGTAGCTTAAATTTGGAAAGTGGAGAAAAAAAATCCGTGTACAGTAACACAATTGGTTTCAGATGAAGGCTTAGTTTAGTTGAGGTACTATCAAAAGTTTCAACAATTTTGTCTCTCTTGTTATTTCCTTGTCATTTATTTTATTATTGATCCAAATGTATTTTCCAAGGTACATCACTTTCTATTATTATTATCGGCTCTCAAGATTTGATTATGTCATTAAAACCTTTTGTTTTGAAATTTAATATTTTTATCTTTTTATGATGTGAAAATTTTAAGTTCTGTATTCATTGGTTTGAAATGTTTTGTCAATATGCTGCTAATGACTATTGTTTTTCGCTCGCTTGACTCTATGATAGTGCATTAACAGATGTATATTCTTACTATTTGGCAGGTTGAAAGTATTGTTTTGAGTATCATATCAATGCTTTCCAGCCCGAACGGTGAATCTCTTGCAAATGTTGAAGCTGCAGTAAGTGATTGTCTCGATTCATATATTTCCTTTTCGGTTAACTTTGTCCTTGGATATGTGATTGTGAACATATGAATTTAAAATGTTTTTGTTCCCCTCACAGTTGGAGGTGGTGTACGTGATTTTACAGATGCAAATGGCATGTGTGCTTGGTTTTGTGTTGTGATCTAGTGTTTTATTAGACATTGTCTAACACTGCAGCTTTATGTGTTCTTTGTGTAATTAAACCAGCACAATTTGTATATAAATTTGTTATGTTTATTTTTCAGGTACTATTCTAGTTTGGAAGTTCCTTCAGAAGAGTAAAGGAATTGTGCTCATCAAAAGAGGTTAGCTACATCCAACAAGAAAAGATTCACTGTTGAACTATTAATTGTGAATACCACAAGATTCATATTTTTATGCTTGAACCCCTGGAACACATGAGTATTGAAAATCTAACGTGATATTTAATCCAGCACCAAGGCTAATCCATCGTCGTCGAATGCCAAGCTACCTCGCGTTTCCAGTAGTCCTTTAAAGGCAGTGGTATCTCAAATCGGAAATAAGAAGAATACCCTATTGCAGGATCGATCCGAGTTAGCCAATTCTCAAGAGGAATCCTCCATCAGCAATGGTGATCCCAGTTCAAAAGCTTGGAAAGGGGCGAATTCAAGAAAAAGAAAAGAAGTTCCCAAAACCAATACAAATGCTGCAAAGGTAATAGAGTCTCAAACAATCCCAGTTTACATTTCGTTGAAATTTGTTTCAAAACACTCAGTAATCAACTAATTCATCAATTTCCAGGCGACTGAACAAAACGAAGAATCAAACGAGAAGCGATGCTAGTGAATCGAAAGTAATGGGAATCAGAATAGTTCAGTCAAAACAGAGGAATCCGATAAAGGAAATGCTCTAGAGCCACCCAATGACTACATTCAATTTAGAGCAAGAAGGGGTCAAGCCATTGACAGCCACAATTTAGCTGAAAGAGTGAGAATCACAACCACAAAACACAGATTTCCCCCCCACCAATTCAAGTATTTCACATTGACTCTATATTATGTATCATTTCATAGGTCCGTAGAGAGAAAATCAGTGAGAGAATGAAGCTTCTGCAGAATCTTGTTCCTGGTTGCAACAAGGTTTGGATTTTGCTATCGGGAAAAGAAAAAAAAAAACAATTTGTTGGTATTATTGATGTAATTCTAAAATATTATGGTGTTGGATTTTCCAACTTGCAGGTGACTGGAAAAGCCTTAATGCTGGATGAAATCATAAACTACGTTCAATCATTGCAGCGTCAAGTTGAGGTAAAATCAATTGCTGGGTCATTCCATTTCAAAAGTGGTGAACGAGCTAAAAGAAGAAAAGATGCAAACGAGCATGTTGTCATTTTGAAAGTTTTTTTATTTATTTAGTTTAAGGATGGTATTTAATGTGCATATTCATTTTTTTTTCATAAAATGTTATCGGTTCTAAATAAAATTGGAAGAGAAATTTATGGACCACATTCAAGGGATCTGTAACGCCCTAATTTTGGGCCAAGAAGTTTTAGAGTTTGAATCGGATCGGTCGAGAACGGTTCGAATCTTTAAGGGATATTTAGGGAACACCTAGTTCGGGATACTTTAAAAATATGGAAAAATATCTAAAAATCATCATTTATTATATGAATGATTATGGTGAAAACAATTTTAAAAAATATGGTTTGGAAATACTACTATTCGGTGTAGTGACCAAATCGCACTTTTTGCAAAAGTTGACTAGGACTGTTTTGTACGGGATTGAAACTTTGAATCTTTAAGGAGCTAATTTTACCAAAATGTTTTTTTATCAGATTTCTCTTTATTTTGGGTGTTTTAATAATGATTTAATAAAGGGAATTAAAAGAGAAAAATCCTATTTCGACTTTCATAATTACTTTACGATCTTTTTCCCTCTTTTCATTTTCTCTCAACTTCCACTCAGCCAAACAAATTTTCTTCATCAATTAACCTCTGATTTTCATCCCTTTTGATGAGATTTCAATCTCCTATGGATTCCTAATCTTTTCCTCATCAAATCCTCTTGTTTTCACTTTGAATTTTCAAGAAAACTTGCCCAAATTAAGGAGAAATCAACCATTAGAGGTAAGCTTCGTCATTCTCCTCTAATTATCAGTTCTTTACTGAAATTCATAAGTTTTAAATCCTTAATTAATGATTTTTGAGTTGCTTTAATGTTTGAAACATGAAATTGTGTCAAAACTCAAGATTCTTGGGGAGATCTTGATGATTTTTGTAATTATTGCTTAGGCTCTGTTTTGAGGTTGATTTCTAATGTATTTTGGATGGTAATTGTTGTTATAAATGAAGTTTTATCCAAAAAAAATCCCGAATAGGTTTGTATTCCTAAGTTTTGCATGCTAGATTGATGGTTTTTGGGGTGGTTTTGGTGTTCTGTTGTATCTGTTGGTTTAAGGACGAGTTTATGGTGATCTTTGGTGTTGATTGAGGTTTAGAAATGTTTCGAAGTGATAGATCTTGGCTGGGCTTTGTTTTGGAAGAGTTTGGAATGATTTCGGTTGTTTTGGGTAGCCGAAATGCTGCTTTTGAGTAGAGCAGCGAGTTTGTTTAGTTGGTTGGTGATTTCAATGCATGATGATGCATTAATCCTCTGCTCGTATGTGTAATAAACATGGGAAGCACCTTCGGACGCTTTTGGTGAGAAAGAGAAACATAATTGGTGAGTGCAAATGGTGAGTAGAGCAAGAGAAACGTTTGAAACAAGGTTTTAGAAGTCCTTGAGAGACAAAGAAACAACGTTTGAAACGCTTTTGAGTAGAGCAGAGAGCTTAGATATCGTTTCGGCGAGCAATAGAAACGTAATTGGTGAGTGCAAATGGTTTTAGAAGTCCTTGAGGGACAAAGAAACAAGGTTTGGGGATTTAGGATTGGTTTGAAACACCATCCTAAGTCCGGAAGTAAGTATGGCTAGATTTTCTCTCAAATATGTGGTTGTTGCCCTTAAAATGCTTTTACATGCTCTTGTTTTGAAATAGATAAATTCTTATTATTTTTTGCATGATTTGTAGCATGAGATGATGCTTTATAGAGATTTCATGAGATAGCATGTTGCATTGATGAGTTTTGAGATTTTGATTTAATACAAAGCATGAGATATGATTTTGAAATGAGATGAGAAAGACTTGAGAAATGTTGCATAAAAACAGTAGGTGAGATAATGTTTTGACATAATATATTGGCATAAAAGATGAGATACTTACCAGATATGTAACACCCCAATTTTGGGCTTCGAAGTTTAAGGTTTTGGTCGGATCGGTCTGAGAAACGGTTCGAATATAAAAGAAGGTTTTACGGAAAGCCTAGTTCGAGATGCTTTAAAAATATAGAAAAATATCTAAAAATCCTCTTTTAATATATATAAGAGAGTGGTGAAATCAATTTTACAAAATAAGGTTTGGAAATACTACATTTCGGTGTAGTGACCAAAATGCGATTTTTGAAAAGTTTAGTGGTGACTGTTTTCTAGAGGATTGAAACTTTGAATCTTTAAGTAGCTAATTACCCAAAATATTTTTCTCCAGATTTTTCCTTAATTTGGGTGATTTAATTAATGTTTTAATTAAATAAAATAAAGATGGAAACTACTTTTAGATTCTCATAACTACTTTCTCCTAATTTTCTCTCATTCATTTTTCTCTCAAAATCCCATCATCCAAACACATTTTCTCCAGCACAAATTACTTTGATCTTCACCTCATTTGATGAGATTTCCATCACTCATTGTTTCATAATCAATCTAGCAACAAAACCTTTTGATTTCCACATTGATTTTTCATGGAATTTTGCAAAAATCGAGGAGGAATCACCATTTAGAGGTAAGATTGTTCTTCTCCTTTAAATACTCAGTTCTTTACTGAAATTCCCAAGTTGTCAATCCTTAATTTAAGTTTTATAAATGGTTTTAATGTTAGAGATTTGATTTTTGCTTAAAACTCAAGATTTTGAGAGAGATCTTGAATAATTTCGTTGAGATTGATTGAGCTCAGTTTTGAGGTGGTTCCTTAATGTATTTTGGATATTAAATGATGTTTGAAATGAGGTTTAATCAATGCAATCCCGAATAGGTTGTGTTTCCTAAGTTTTTGATCAAGAAAATGGTGGTTTTTGAGGTGTTCTTGGTGTTCTGTTATAGCTGGAGGTATAAGGTCGAGTTTAGGCTTTTTTTATGGTGTTTGATGTTTAGAAATGATTAGAAGTGATGGATCTTGGCTGGGTAAAGTTTTGGAGGAGTTTGGAGGTGATTTCGGTTGTGTTTGGTAGCCGAAATGTTGGTTTTAGGTAGAGTAGCGAGTTTAGGTGTGTTGGTTGAAGATTTCAATGCATGATGATGCATTAATCCTCTGCTTTGATGTGTCTAAAACAGGGGAGACATCTTCGGACACCTTTGGAATTGATTTGGAAGCTTAATTGGCATTTCGGCAAGCAAGCGAAATGTAATTGGTGAGTAGAGATGGTTTTCCAGCTTTGAAACAATTATTTGGAGGTTTTCGGAGCTTAGTTTAAGTCTAAAAAACATAGCTAAGCTCAAGAGTAAGTTTTCGGAAAAAACTCCCTCGGATGTGCTAAGATGTGGTTTGATGCATTTGTTATAAATTGCATGTTTATTTACTGTTTTGAAAGCATGTTTTAGCATGGTTAATGCTGGTTTTGAAAGCCATGTATTGAAGGATGCTCAAGGTAAGAGATCCTTGGTTTGATATGTATTTAGTTTGGTAATGATGCATGGAAATGCATGATGTTTAATGGCTTTGATTAATGCTTTAATACAGTGAATTGATGATGTTATTTGATGTATATTGGCAAGTGATGAATTGGTTTTAAAGTACTTAAATCGGATATAGTTAGCTAACTATAGGATTGGGTGCACCGTAAGTAAAGTGGCCTTGGATGTTGAGGGGTTGTGATTGTACCGTAAACTCCACCCAAGTACCCTAACGAGTGAGGTAAGATCACAATGGTGGTCGAAAGTCCCTGTGTGGATCTTGTGTTATGTGTCCCTTACTCTTGTTAGTGGAATTATACAACTACCAATGAGTGATGTTGAGGGGTTGTGATTGTACCGTTAAACTCCATCATGGGTGTTGAGGGGTTGTGATTGTACTGATAAACTCCACCTTGTGTAGTCCGGTAGTGTGTATGAAGTGTGTGGGACAACGCTTGAAATTCGCGTATCCGATTGTGTTTTGTGTTGAAATGGTTATGAACTATCACTTGAAAGCCAATATGATATATTAAATGTAATGAAGCATGAGATGCTTGTAGAGTATGCATTGTAGCATGAGAAAGAGATGACTATGTGGTTTAAAAGCTTTGTTGAAAGTGTTTTCTAAAAATGCATTATTGTGTTGGTTTACTTAGAGCATGCCTCACTAAGCATTTGTGCTTACTCTCTCTCTTTTACCAATAATGCAGATAATTGAAGTGTTTAAGGGCAAAAAGGAAGCTAAGAGTGTCCAAGGGAAATCAAGCTCATGTATGGTGATGTTTTCATACACTATTAGTTTTGGTAATTTGGCAATGGGAACCTAAACTTTGTTTTGGGAGATGTATTAAACTCCATGTGGTTGTGGCATGTTTGCCTTGGTTGATTTGAGTTGTAAATGGCCTTTAATGCTTGTTTGAGGTTTGGCTTTCTTATTAGATTGCTTGACTAGGAAGCATGCCTCTAGAAATATGAATTTACCATGTGTGATGCTATGAATTTGTTTAGGAGTTCCAAACATGTGCCATTTATGTATGGTGATTTGTTGTCATGGTTAGGAGTCATTAGGTAGTGTTTGAATGAGTTTATGTATGAAAAACCAGCAAAATCTGCAGTTTCTGGGCAGACCGTATCGAAACACCCGCCAGTGTTTTGAAACGGGGGCCTGAAATTTCCTTCGTGTTTCGAAACGCCAAGGGGCGTTCCGAAACGTTTTGGCTACTGGAAGGCCTTGTTTCGAAACCAGTCTCGGAACCAATCCGCGTTTCGGAACGGTCAACGATGTTTCGGTCCTCGTTCCAATACAGCAGGTGAATGTTTCGAAACAGGTGACCGTTGGGCACTGATTTGAATGTTGCTAAAGTTGCAAGCTTTACATTTTAGTCCCAAATGTTAATGTTGCAATTGCTTGAGCTTGAGATGTCCAATTAAGTTGAATTTAGGCTGAGAAGAATGAATTGTAACTAATTTCAGATTGGTAATTTAAAAATCATTAAAGACCTTCTAATTTTCAGAAATTACGTTTTGGTCCCAAAACTTGTAATAAGTGCAATGGAGTCCCTCTTTGTTGTTCGATCGCTGTGCCTTTCTCATTTTTGTTTCTTGAGTACTCACCTAGGGTTAATGTGTATCTAGACAAGATTAAAAAAGAAAAGAAAAAGGGTCGTTAATCAAGGTTGACTTTCGGGTTGACTTTGGTTTTCCCAGTGTAATCTTCATAGTTGGGGTCAACCGTCTAGGCCGGGCTAAGGGGGTTACAGGATATAATTGATCGATCAATAGGATAAGAGTGCACTATAATCTAAAAATTCGTACGTGCTCTTTGGAGTCGGGCAATGTGGGTAGTGCCATCCCGATCCAAAGTGAGAATCTGATGATGAGAGATACCATCGATGTAGGACTTGGTGACATACCCAAGCTTTGTGGTGATGAGAGATTCCACCGGGGTAGGACTTGACCTTGACTCAAGCTAATCCGCTCATCCGAGTAAAGATGAAATGTGAAATGCCAATATAAAATATAAAAATGTATTTGATTCACATGTACCAAATGAAGAGATGTTTTTATGCTATGAGAAATGCATATGAGAGTATGATATGAAATGCTTTGATTTCATTTATCATGTGTATGGCCTTGCCATGAGATTTGCATTGGTTTAATGCATGAGATAGAATAAGGGTACATGTGTTTTCAAATGGAGAATTTCTTTGAAATGTTTTTCAAGCATGAGATAGAATGAGCATGTTGTCGAAAATGGCTTTTGAGAAAGTGTTTTGAATAATGCATTGTTGTGTTGGTTTTCTTTAAAGCTTGCCTCACTAAGCAAATATGCTCACGCTCTCTTTTACCAACAATGCAGATAATTGAGACGGATTTTGGGCAGCGAGAAGGTTAAGAACATCCAATGAAGTGTAAAGCTCATGTACGGTGATGTTTTTACATACTTTAGTATTGATATTTGGCAATGGGGCTTCAAGTTTTTTTTGGGAGATGTATTTGGAACTCCCTATGTTTGTAGCAAGTTTGGTATGGCTTTTGAAGTTTGTACATGGTCTTAATTGGTTTGGTTTGAGGTTTGAGATCTATATTTGGTTTTATGGTTAGGAAGCATGCATATAGATTGAATGTTCATGTGTTGTATGCCATGCTTTAGCTTAAGTTTCTTAAATAAGCTCTTTAGTATCTAACCATGTTGCTGGTATGATTTGGAATATGTTTGGAGGTGAAAAGATGTGAAAAACCAGCAAATTCTATAGTTGCAGGGTAGGGTGTATCAAAACACCCTTATCTATTTCGAAACAGGGGCCTGAAATGGCCATAGTGTTTCGGAACGGGTGAAGGTGTTTCGGAAAACTTTAGCTACCGGAGAGGCCTATTTCGATATTGGTCTCGTAACGCACCCGAGTACCGAAATGGTCAACTCCGTTTCGATATGACCGTTTCGATACCATGGTCAGCGTTTCGAAACGGTTGACCGTTAGGCTGTGTTTTGAATTGTTTCAAGTTCTCTTTTCTTTCATTCTAGTCATTGATGTTGTGGTCACAATTGATTGATCTTGGAATGTCCTTTTAAGCTAATATTTGACAGAGATGCATGTAAAATAATTAATTACATATTTTACAATTGAATCCCTAATTGATTTCCAATCGTTAGGCCTTTCTCTCCTATGATTCTTGAGTAATCACATAGGCTTAATGTGCATCTAGAAAAGTTAAAAAGGAAAAAAAGGGTCGTTAATCAAGGTTGACTATCGGGATGGCTATGGTTTTCCCCGTGTAATCTTCGTAGTTCGGGTCAAGCATCTAGGCCGGGCTAAGGGGGTTATATTTGTTGGTATCAGTGCTAGGTTAATGAATATTTGGGGTTTGGTAAGTGGTTAATGTGTGTGATTATGAATGATCGTGACTTTTCAGTGAAAGAATGATGTATGATTGTTGATGTTTGGTTCTATTGAGGTGAAATTGTGATGCTACGCTGTGTTTGGGGTATAGTTGGGTATCCCATTACCATATCATTACTATTGAGAAGAATTGTTTTCAAAAATGAGCTTGATTACTTGGATTACTTGCCTTATTATGCCTAATTGAATTTATTGTATTTTGCCAGTTGCATTATTTTATTATGGGGCCACGTAGAGAGCTTAGAATCAATACTCGTGCTACGGCTGAGAACGAGAATGTTGAGAATGCCGAGCATCTACCTCCTCCTCCCCCTGGTGGACCACCCGGTGGTGGTGGAGCTGGGGTTGGTGCTGGGGTTGCTGGACCCGAGGGAGTTCAAGGGCAAGCTACTCCTGATATGTCTGTGTTGATACAAGCTATTACGGAAGCTTTTCAGGCAGCAATAGCTGGAGCTCATGGAGCTGCACCTCAGGATGGTTCTAATGTGAGGTTGCCATTGGAGCGACTTCGCAGTCTGCGAGGGACTGAGTTTAGGGGGTTGACCCCAGAAGGTTCCGAGTCTTGGTTGGAGAGTACCAAGAGGATACTTGGACAGTTGAACTACAATAATGTTCAGAAGTTGGGATGCAATGTATTCTTGTTGCATGGTGATGCGTATAAGTGGTGGACGACCACAATTGTGGTAATGGAAGATGATGATGTGATTTGGACATTCTTCTTGAATGCGTTCAAGCGAAAGTATTTGGTATCAAGTCTATCCATTCGAGAATGTATAGGCTTCAATGCATTAGCAATCACTCGTCGCATCATGCGCTCTAAGGCTTGCATCTGAAGATTCAGTGGTTGTTGTTCACCTGAATTATCATCAGAACCTGCCATGTTGAAAAACCCAAACAACGAACAAAAACACACAATATATATATATATATATATGTTAGTGAAATATATAATAAAAAAATGGAACTCACTGCACACTTAACAAAAATCTCACAGATCGATCAACAATTGCACTCAAACGCTCGTGTTTCACTCGGGAGAATACTTGAATGGCTCTTTTTGTCTCCCCTTCTGTTCTCACACGCTCAATTGCCTTTTCCACTTGATCTCTCGCAATCAGTTCTTTAAAGAACTAACTCGATCCTTTAGACTTGTTAACTGTGTCAACTTTCAAGAAAACTTAAAGAGGTGAAAAAAACAAAGGTTAGGAATAATTTAGGGGCCGTTTATAATAAAAAATAATAGGTTAGAAAATAAAAGAAATGTGTCTAGAATTTTGGTGATGAAACGAAGAACAAGGCTGAAAAATGAAATGAAGGAACGAAAACAAAAAAACTTACTGCAATAGGAATGCTTGCAGCGACCCTATCACCGAACAAACAAGAAGAAGTTGTTTCGGGTGATTTCGAAGCATTCCATGGAAAATTTGATCATCCTTCATCATTTTCACGAACCAACAACACATATGAACGTAAAAATACACCAAATATTCGAATCATATTTTTTTGATTTTTTTGAATTTTTTTCGAATTTTTTTGTTGACTTTGACTTTTTGGTCAAACTTTGACTTTGACTCTTTTTTCTTCTTCAGAATTTCGATTTTTTTTACTTTTGTATTTTTTTGATTTCTTGTAGTGCAAAATGTGCTATAATCCGACCAAAGCTCCGATTATCATATGATAAAGGGGTACGTTGCTTCAGAAACAACGCTCCTTGTTCGTAAACGGATCTAGGATCGTAGCAAACATTTCTCTGCAATAAAACACAAGAATGGACGTTTTAAGATAGTTAAAATAAAAAAAGAAAAAAAATAAAGAAGGATAGAATAAAGGTGTAGGAAATTCTAGACAAATTTGGACTCGAACAAGAAGAAGGCTTCAACGGGATTTCATGGCCGTTACGGAGACCAAAATATGGCAGAAATGTTGCTGGAAAATCAGAGAAAGTTTGGCAACGTTAAACTCGAAAGAACTCGAACAATCAACTTAACGAACCCGAATCGAATCTGTCTAACGTCAAAGACGAAAAGCTCGAAAGAACCTGCACAATCTACTGAGCAAACCCGAATCGAATATGCTTCTCGTCGGAGGACTTGGACCCACTAGATAGCGATCTAGGAACCCGAAGTATCAAGTAAAATTTGACACAACAAAACTCAGTTTGAAATGTCAAAAGATAGTTCTAAAAAGAACCGAACAAGAGAAACTCTATCAAAAATTTTATTTCCAAAATGTCTAACCAAATTACATTGTTTAAACACATATATATAGGTACAAGGGCTGCCAAATTCGTTTGTGTGTCTGATATTAAAAGGAGTTTAAAAATTGAATTTGAGTGAAAATAACTCCTTTTGCACGGACTCAATTGGCAGCCACAAGTTTAGGCGCCCAAAACACATGAAAATCACATTTAACATGTGATTTTTATGTTTGAAATTCAAACATAACCACTCGGGCTTATCCTTTCTTGCAAATGGCACATAATGAAGGAGAAAACGGGCTGATTTGGCTGCACATTCACACACATGTGTCAAGCTGCCACGTGGGTGCTGGAGATGACCGGATGCCACCTAGGCTGCCACATGTGCACTAGCACACTCCCCGATATGCAAGACGTTTTTCAGCTACTTCTAGACTTGTCAGCTAAAGTTGAGCTGAAACGAAGTAGCTGAAAGTGTGATGAGCTGAAAATGAGCTGGTTGCACTCTCCTGATCTGGATTTGAGCTGCATATGCTCACTTGAGCTGGAGTGGAGCTGCATATAATCACTTGAGCTAGTGTCCTCCTACGTACCTATGTCAAAAGGCAACAAACTTCCATTAAAGCATTGTAAACTTAATGGAAACAATAACACAAATCGTAAACAAGTGCACAATTATTTATTAACACACAAACAAATATAAACACATCATAAGTTATATCAAACTTATTCAAAACACACCAAACATACTATATACATAGTAAACACACATATATAAATAATATAAGTATAAGAAATGTTACACATCAATATGTAACAAATGAAAAAGCAAACTTCCCTGAAAGTTTGATGTTGCATCGTTGGGTGGCATAAACGTGCTCACATAACCGTGATTACATGATCAATGATCATGTGGAACTAGAAACCCCCCTGCCAGATGTGGAAGTTGAAAATTTCGAGCTAAAACCTATGATGTTCAGCATGATCAATTCTGCATGCCAATTTAGTGATGCTGCTACAGAGGATGCTAGGGAACATCTGAAAACGTTCCAAGAAATCTGTGGTTCGTTTAGACTACGAGGAGTAAATCTGGAGATACAAAGGCTTCAGTAATTTCCTCACTCACTGAGGGACAGAGCGAAAACATGCTGGAATAAACTAACACCGAGTTCAATACAAACTTTGGCAGATTTAACTCGTGGATTTTTATCTTGTTTTAACCCTTCCAATTTATCTGAGCGATTACGTAACAAAATTGCTACTTTTCAACAGGAAGACGACGAGCCAATGCACGAGGCATGGGACAAGTTTACTACTCTTCTGAGGAATTGCCCGATGCATGGATTCCATATTTGGAATCAAGTCATCAAATTCTACAATGCTGCCAATCTACAGACTCGCATGAGAATCGATTCAGCAGCCAATGGGTTGTTGTTGGATAAAGATCCAGATGAGGCCATGGTAGTGCTAAAGAATTTGGCGAAGAATGAAGAGCAATTTCCCACAGCAAGGAGAGGTAAACGAGTACTAGTTGTAAAGGATTACGAGGCCGATGACTCCTTAAAGACACATGTTGTGTACCTCACAAAGGCAGTAGAGAATTTGCTGAAGAAAGATTCAAAACTTGTCTACTATGTAGAAGAGGTATGTGAAACTTGCAGTTGGAATCATAGTTAGGATGACTGCCCGCTACAACTAGAGGAAGGGATGTATGTTGGAAACTTTAACAAGCAAAGGAACTATGACTCCAATAATTACAATCCCAATTGGAGGAAAGATCCCAAGTTCTCTTGGAGCAACCCGAACAATGCCCTGAATCCTCAAGTACAGAACACTCAAAATCAGGGGGCACCTAAAGTTCTGACTCGATAGCAACCACAGCAGTAGCTGGCAGCCACACCTAGTATACTGGAGCAGACCTTGGCCACGTTTATGTCACAGACATGAACTTACATCGCAAACATGGATCACTTCGTCAAGAAGACTGAGTCGTTCATGGATAAAACAGAGATGCGAATGACTAACCATGAAGCTACTCTGAAATCACTGGAGACACAGATGGGTCAGGTTTCCCAACATATTAAGTCAAGGCAGAACATCGGATTCCCGAGCGATACTGAGGTCGCTAGACAACCCACACATGAGAAGTGCAAAGCTATCACAACTAGGAGTGGGAAGCAATTACCAGGGCCGGAGAAGAAAGTTGAACAAGTTAAGGAACCAGCCCTAGAATCGACTGCTGCGAACGCTGCCCCGGCAGACGATAAACACCTGCTGCCGTCACACCTGTCACAGCAGCAGAAGGGACAGAGGAGAAGGATGAAGAACCTAAGCCTCCTCAGATCCGAATACCATGGGAAGGACGCATTGAAGATTATCGTCCTCCACCTCCTTTTTCTACAGCGGCTACAGAAACAGAAACATGAGTTCCAGCATAAGAAGATCTATGATATTTTTAAGTAGGTCCACATCAATATTCCGCTGTTAGATGCCATCAAGGAGATGCCCTGTTATGCCAAATTTCTTAAGGATGCTATGTCGAAGAAATCTAGACTTGGAGAATTTGAGACGGTTAAATTGACAGAAGGATGCATGACTATTCTGCACAAGCATCCACCCAAGAAAAAGAAGGATCCAGGGAGCTTCATAATACCGTGCATAATTGGTGATAAATTTGTGGGTAAGGCACTTTGTGATCTAGGTGTTAATATTAATTTAATGCCAAAATCTGTATTTCAGAAACTAGGTATTGGACGAGCACGACCCACGATATTCTGCTAAGAGTGGATACATTTATTTTTCTTGCTGACTTTCTTGTTTTAGATCGTGAAGCAGATAAGAATGCACCAATCATCGTGGGGCGATCCTTCTTAGCCACATGCAGGTCACTGATTGATGTAGAAAAAGGGAGAACTTACTATGAGATGAATGATCAAGAGATCAAGTTAAATGTTCTCCAAGCAATAAAACACGCTGACGCAGAAGAAGAATGCAAGGCTATCTCTGAAGTAATCCTTGATCAACCCTGCATCAGGTCAGGCTGCCATGACATCAAATTTGGCCACTGCCACAACAGCCACCTGGAAGACTGTCACGACAGCGACGACGACAGTAGCTCCTCATATTCTAACATATCTGACACTGAAGGTCATGAGGAGGTATACTGGATAGGCAACCGTCCAGGTATGTTATTCGAGCCCTTAAATTATACCTCAAATGAACATATCATCCAAAAGCCCTCAACTATAGAACTACATGTTCTAGACCTTAAGCCCCTGCCAGGGAAGCTCAAATATGTTTTTCTTGGATTAAATGATACGTTGCCCGTAATCATCTATTCCAAGTTGATCTAGGAACAGGAACAGTAGCTGATAGGGATGCAGCAGCAGCACAAAATGGCAATTGGAAGGACGATAGCTGATATCCAAGGCATCAGTCCAGCAGTATGCATGCATAAAGTCCTCTTAGAGGATGATCACAAGCCGACCATTGATGCCTAGAGACGCTTGAATGATGCTATGCAATAAGTGGTACGGAAAGAAATTATCAAATGGCTAGATGCTGGGATAATTTATGCCATCTCGGATAGTAAGTGGGTGAGCCCGGTACAGTGTGTTCCTAAAAAGGGAGGAATAACCGTGGTGACCAATGAAGAAAACGAATTAATCCCAACACAGACTGTGACCGGTTGGAGGGTTTGTATGGACTACCGGAAGCTTAACAAAGCTACCCGGAATGACCACTTTCCCCTGCCTTTTATTGATCAAATGCTTGATAGATTAGTGGGAAAGCCTTATTATTGTTTTCTTGATGGTTACTCAGGTTATAACCAAATAGCCATCGCACTGGAGGATCATGAGAAAACAACTTTCACCTGCCCATACGGTACTTACGCTTTTAGGAGAATGCCATTTGGACTTTGCAATGCACCAGCCTCCTTTTAGAGGTGTATGATGGCAATATTCTCCGACATGGTGGAGGATTTCCTTGAGATATTTATGGACGATTCCTCTGTCTTTGGACACAGTTTTGAAAGCTGCTTAGGCAACCTACAGAAAAGTAATCGAAAGATGCGAGAAAGCGAACTTGGTATTAAATTGGGAGAAATGTCACTTCATGGGATGAAGGGATAGTCCTAGGCCACAAAGTAAGCTGCCGCGTCATAGAAGTCGACAGAGCAAAGATTGAGGTAATTGAAAAGCTGCTGCCACCCACCACAGTCAAGGGAATTCGGAGTTTCTTATGGAATGTTGGGTTTTATCGAAGGTTTATAGCAAATTTTTCGAAGATCACCAAGCCTTTTATGCCACCTACTAGAGTAGAATAGTCCCTTCGACTTTAATACTGAATGTGGCATTCAGAATTCTGAAAGAGAAGCTAGTAACAGCCCCAATTGTACAGCCACCCGACTGGAGTTTGCCATTTGAAATTATGCGTGATGCCAATGATTACGCGGTAGGGGCATCACTTGGGCAGAGGAAGGACAAGCTATTCCACGTAATTTACTACGCCAGCAAAACACTAAACGACGACCAAGTGAATTACATCACAACAGAAAAGGAACTGTTAGCAGTGGTGTTTTCTATTGACAAGTTTCGGTCCTACATACTTGGAATGAAGGTGGTGGTCCACACAGACCACTCTGCACTGAAGTATATGTTTACTAAAAAAGACGCAAAGCCCAGACTGATTCATTGGATTTTGCTGCAGCAAGAGTTCGAAATTGAAATCAAAGATAAAAAGGGGACAGAGAACCAAGTTGCAGATCACTTGTCAAGATTAGAGAAGGGAAATAGTCTACCAACAGACGAGACACACATACTTGAGACCTTCCCTAACGAGCAGCTGTTCGCTGTAACGAGCACTATTGCGACAACCATGGCGGTAGGAAAGTTTTCTGAACTCCCCCGGTATGTTGATTTCGTTAATTACATAGTTAGCGGAATATATCCTCCTGAACTTAATTATCAAGCCAGGAAGAGGTTCCAAAATGATGTTAAGCATTATTATTGGGACGAACCTATTCTCTTCAAAAATTGTGTATATCAGATCATCAGGAGGTGTGAACAACAGAATGAACATGAAGCTGTGCTTCATCACTGCCATGCTTCACCATATGAAGGACACTTAGGAGGTAACAAAACTACTGCCAAGGTTTTGCATTCTTGTTTTTATTGGCCTTCACTGTTCAAGGATGCCCAAGCATTCTATAAAAGCTGTGAGAAATGTCAACAGACTGGAAACATATCAAGGAGACATGAGATGCCGCTGCAAAACATCCTTGAAGTTGAAATCTTCGACGTTTGGGGGATTGATTTCATGGGACCATTACCAACATCATGTGGGAATCTTTATATCTTTATGGCAGTGGACTACGTGTCCAAATGGGTTGAAGCAATCGCCACATAAAAAAACGATGCCAAGATTTTTCAGAGATTTCTGCATAAGAACATTTTTTTCCAGATTTGGCATCCCTAAGGCAATCATCAGTGATGAAGGGAGACATTTCGACAATAGGGTAATAGTTGATGCCTTAAGGAAATATGGCGTGAAGCATCAGATTGCAACATCTTATCACCCTCAGACCAATGGACATACCGAAATATCCAATAGAGTGGTAAAGAACATTCTCGATAAGATGGTTAAACCAATTCGAAAAGACTGGTCCTTACACCTCAATGATGCACTCTAGGCTTACAAAACATCATTTAAGACTCCATTGGGAATGTCACCCTACCGGTTGATATATGGAAAAACATGTCATCTACCTGTTGAGATAGAGCACAGAGCATACTGGGCCATCAAAGCAGTGAACATGGACTTTGAAAAGGCAGGACAGAAAAGGCTACTTGACTTGAATGAGATTGAAGAAATTCGAGCAATGGCATATGACAACACAAGGATTTACAAGGACAAGACAAAGAAGTGGCATGACATGAAGCTGCTGCCACGACAGTTCTGCCCAGGGCAGCTTGTGTTGTTATTCAACTCTAGGTTGACACTCTTCCCAGGGAAGCTGAAATCTAGATGATCTGGGCATCAAGTTTTTCCTCATGTTGCAATCATGATCAAATCCCTAAAAGACGGGCACCAATTTAAAGTCAACGGACAGATACTAATGCATTATTAGGGGACTGCAGCCCCAAGAATGCAGAAAGTGGTTACTTTAAGAGATGCCCCTCAAGGTATCCCTATTTTAACTTAATTATATTATTATTATTATTATTATTATTATTATTTATATATATTTATTTATTAGGGAATTAGAATTATTTTATTTTTAAGGACTAAGATTTTATATTTATTATTCTGAGGAAATAAAGGAGACAAGGAGAGGAGAAGAAGTGAACTAGCCCACCATCTCACCAGCAGCCCAAAAAGCCCAAAGGAGGAGTATGTCGTCACAAATGTCGCGACAGACACGGAAAATACAGCCTGTAAACGCGGTCGCGGTACACACGCAAACGCGTAACAGACGCGCAACAGACACAGAAACGCGTGATAGACGCGTCAGAAACCGCGTAACTGTTGGCCCCGTTATTCACGCCTGCCGTTATAGCTCCAACGGGCAGCAACCTCTTCATCTATATAAACCCCATTTACTACTCATTTTTTACCTCACTTTTACTCTCTCTACTTGCTTTCTCTCTAGATTTACATTTTCTTTCATTTCTATAGTCTTGCAACTATGAGTACCAGAAACACAAGGAGAAGTGCTGCCTCAAGCTCTGCCGCAACAGCAAGCACTCCCAGCCACGACAGAATGGCAAACATTTTTGCCACCGCAGATTTCAATGACTGTTACTACACTTCCTTCCATAAAAGAGAAATGTGGGAAGAGAAAGGGTTCATCTACACCAAACGAATGGAGAACCTCGGGCTCGAACCATTCATCGCTCGCATGATCAGAGCCCTTCAATGGAAGATGTTTACTGCCCAACCTGAGGAAATGAATGTCACTCTGGTCAGAGAATTCTATACTGTCGTCGACAGCAAAGACACGACGGCCGTGACAGAGCGTGGTAAGGAAGTCCCCCTTGATCCAGAATACATTAATACCCTCTACGGACTCTACGTCAGCAGAAAGGAAGATGGGCATAAGAGGTTTGTGGAGAACCTGTCGACAGAGGATTACAACGCTGTCATGGCAGAACTGACAGAGGAAGGGACCCAGTGGAATACAGACCCAGAACACCCACGAACGGTGAAACGCGCTCAACTCACTACCGAGCCAAAACTGTGGAACCACTTCGTGAAGCAGATGTTAATGCCTTCCTCCCACAACAACACACTAGATCAACCCAGGTTAGCTCTTGTTCATTCCATTTTAAACGAGTGACCCATTAATGTTGGTAGTTATATTCTGGTGGGGATTTTGGACTGTGCACTTCGACTATCGGAAAACCTTGTCTTCCCCTACCTCACCCCTGAAATCTGCCGTGACCACAACGTCCCTGAAATTGCTGAAGATCACAAGGTTCAAGGTAAAGGATGGATAGAGTGAAATATCTTCACTTTGATGGAGCTGAAAGCTGCCACACCCCTCTCCTTCTTCAACCTATCTGTCGCAGCAGAAGAGCCGACAGAGCCCACTTAGCCAAACCCTACTGCAGCAAAGCAGCAACAGCCAACAACAACAGCTTCCCCAGTTGCCTCCTCCTCTCAAATCCTAGGCACCCTGCAGAAGATGGAGGAACGACAGCTGGGTCTGATGAGCTTTGTCCGCGACTTCACAACAGCAACGGTACATTTCATTCAAAGTAATTTAAATTTTACAAATGTACTGTTCCCTGCTTTCCCCGATCATTATTTTCCTGCCCTTACACTTGCCCACACCCCTACCCCTGTTGCCACACCAAGAACTCCCTCTGCTGCGTCCACTCCAACACCTGTCACGACAGATGCTGGTAGCAGCCACACCGCCTCTGCCTCTGCCAGAGGAGAGAAGCGAAAAGAGCCATCGTCCGACCATGATGAGTTTATTGCTGGTTTCTCTTCATCCTCAATCTAGGAGGAATATGATGGCGATCCATCTATCAAGAGGAACCTTTCCAAAGAAATTCACTCAGATAAAGCGGTAGAAATGCAACACCGGTGACGGACCATCCGGCCAAAGAAAAGTCTAGTAGCAGAAGCAGTAGCAGCTCTTCCGAGGAAGTACAAGTGCTGTAAAGACCACCCCAAATCTCACTGACTCACATCCAGCCCCCGAGGGAAGCTAAGAAGAAGACTGCCTCCGCCACTCCGAGCCATCTGCCGGTACCGACGATGAAAGTCACTACCTGCCGGCAAAAACATATCAACAGCAGCAGCAACGACGAAAACACTTAATTTTAAGTTTTTATCTTATCTTTGTTGTATGCTATTTTGTTATAATTGTGATGTCTTTATTTTTTGTTTTTTTGGTTTTTATCTGTCATCATGCATTGAGGGCAATGCAACCCTTGAGTTTGGGGGTGGCATCCCTCCATTAATGAAGTGTCTTTTATGTTTTGAATTTGTGTCTAAATGTTAGTTTTTTTGCCTAAAAAAAGAAACAATGAAAATTTGGCTTAAGTCATTGAACTTAACTTACCTGCCGCGACATATGCTGTCGTGACAATGCCTTTAGGAAATTTTAGGATCTGTTTAGAGCCTTGTTATGATTCTACCCTGTAAAACACTTTTTGGGACTCTTATGCTTTCTAGATTACTTTAGTACACTGGAATAGGAATGTTTACCTGCTTGAAATTGCCCCTAGAGGTGCCTATCACTTGCTCTAGGAAAACAAGGAAAGAAAGAAAAAATATATATTTAGACTCAATAGGTTGCAAAACTCCCTTGCACTTATTTTAGGAGATTTCTTTAATGAGCTAAGTTAGAAAAAAAAAACTAAAGGAGCCTAAGAATTACCTCCAGAAAAGATGCAGTTAAATCAAGAGATAGAAAAAAACTAAAGGAGCCTAAGAATTGCCTTCAGAAAAAATTGAAATGGCATAACCTTAAGTTCGTAGGCAAAACTATTCTTGTATACTAAGGTAGTCTAGATGCATAAGTGTTCACAAACCTGCACACACTGCATAAAAATTACAGCATGGTTCCGGATGAATCCAGAAATGCCCGACAAGGTACTGCTCTTCATAGAATACAAGTGGTAGGTAATGTAGAGTTCACTGATTTAAGCCAAAACAAAAAAAAATATTTCATTTAAGTTAGGTAATATTTGCTTGAGGGCAAGCAAAAACTTGAGTTTGGGGGTGTGTTGAGTGTGTAAAAGTTCTATATTTTACCCCTATTTAACCCATATTTCTGCTGCATTCAAGCATAATTCATTGCAATTAGGATAGATTTCATTCATACATCACAATTATATTAAATGGCATAGTTGCTACTGAATTTGGTTACTTTTGCAGGTAGCTGTTGTAGCAGACGCATGGTAGTGGAGAAGCAGAGTTGGAACACATGACTGCAGTCGATGCAAAGGATGCTGCCATGGCCGCTGCCGTGGAAGCCAATGAAGACAACCATGTTGAAAGGAAAAAGTGAAGTTGAGCTCGATAGAAAAAGGAAATTAAGTCGTTCTATCGTGGAGCACTCCGATATTTTTTTGAGCCCTAGGTCAGAATGAAGGCCAAGCCCAAAGTTCAAGGAAGAAACTCAAAGCAAGGAAAGAGGACGAATTAAAGACATCTACTCTAATGATTTAGTCTTTAATAGAGTTGTACTTTAATTTAAACTTGTATTCTTGCCACATTAGAAAACTTGAACCCAAGGCCTATATAAAGGCATGTAATTTGACCTAGGGAAGGATATCTTATTCTCTAGCCCTCTTACCCTAAACCCTAGTCGTTTCCCCCCTTCTCATCATGTTCTAAACTTCCTCTAAGGCTAAGGGTTGATTCTGTAAAGTAGTTGCAAGGATTGCATTGTTTTAGGATTCTTTCTGTTCGATAAAATAGACTTTATGTTTGCTTATTCTGGTTTTCAACATCTTGCAAGAGTATCAAGAGAGAATTGTGAGATTATACATTTACTTAATATCGGGAGAGTTAAGTATTCTAAAGGGATAAGTACGGGTTCTCTAGTTTATGGTTGAACTATATCGAACCTAGGGATAGGACGAGGTTAAGTGGCTAAGGAAGAATTCAACAACATCGGTGTTCATCCTTCGATTCACGTCGGGAGGTATCATCAAAGACTTGAACCTAGGGATAGGACAAGGCACAACAAGGATTCTTGCCAAGCTTGAAGTACAAAGTTGTGTGATCCCTACTGCGACATCAACAGACCTCTGTCGCCGCAGATGCTGCCGCGACAGGAGCAACGACAAAACAAGGAGTCCTATACACTACAACACCTACACTACTGAGCAATTCAATACCGGCCTATTCTCTATATCCTGATTTCTTTAATCCTTTATCTTCAGTACTCTTTAGTATTCCCTTACAAGCAATTAAAAATATCTTCTTCTTTCTTGTGCAACTATTCAAGGTTAAGGCTATTTCCAGTCCCTGTGGATTCGACATCCCATACTTTGTGTATCACTTTACTACTTGCGTCGTGTACACTTGCACTCTATTGCGATAGACTCTTTTACACGCAACAGTAATTGGTGAGTGCGAATGGTTTTAGAAGTCCTTGAGGGACAAAGAAACAAGGTTTGGGGATTTAGGAATGGTTTGAAACAGCGTCCTAAGTCCGGAAGTAAGTATGGCTAGATTTTCTCTCAAGTATGTGGTTGTTTCCCCAAAAATGCTTTTACATGGTATTGCTTTGAGATAGACAAATTCCTACTATTTTTATGCATGATTTGTAGCATGAGATGATGCTTTGAAGAGATTTCATGAGATAGCATGTTGCATTGACGAGTTTTGAGATTTTGATTTAATGCAAAGCATGTGTTATGATTTTGAAATGAGTTGAGAATGTTTTGAGAATTATTGCATTAAAACAGTAGGTGAGATGATGTTTTGACATAATATATTGGCATAAGAGATGAGATACTTACCAGATATAATTGATCGATCAATAGGATGAGAGTGCACTATAAACTAAAATTCATACATGCTCTTTGGAGCTGGGACATGGGGGTAGTGCCATCTCAATCCAAAATGAGAATCCGATGATGAGAGATACCTTCAGGGTAGGACTTGGTGAAATACCTTAGCTTTGTGGCGATGAAAGATACCGACATGAGAGTTCGATGATGAGAGATTCCACCGGGATAAGATTTGACTTTGAGTCAAGGTAATCCGCATATCTGAGTATTGATGAAATGTGAAATGCCAATATAGTATATGAAAATGTATTTAATTCATATGTACCAAATGTTGAGATGATGTATGCTATGAGAAATGCATATGAGATTTGAATATGAAATGATTTAGTTTTCACAAATATGTGTATGGCTTTGCCATGAGATTTGCATTGGCTTAAATGCATGAGATAGAATAGAGGTACATGTGTTTTAAAATGGAGATTTGCTTTGAAGTGGTTTTCAAGCATGAGATAGAATGATCATGTTGTAGAAAATGGCTTTTGAGAAAGGGTTTTGAATAATGCATTGTTGTGTTGGTTTTCTTTGAGCTTGCCTCACTAAGCAAATGTGCTTACGTTCTCTTTTACCAGAAATGCAGATAAATGAAGTGATTTCGGGCAGTAAGAAGTTTAAGAACATTCAAGGAAGTGTAAAGCTCATGTATGGTGATGTTTTTACATACTTCATTATTGATATTTGGCAATGGGGCTTCAAGGTTGTTTTAGGAGATGTATTTGAAACTCCCTATGTTTGTGCCAAGTTTGTGTCGGTTTTTGAAGTTTGTAAATGGTCTCATATGGTTTTGTTTGAGGTTTAAGGCTCCTATTTGGTTCATGTGACTAGGAAGCATGCCTATAGACTCAATGGTCACTTGTTTGATGCCAAGCTTTAGCTTAAGCTTCTTAAATATGTTCATTGATGTCTAATCTTCTTGTTGGCATGTTATGATATGATTTGGGCTATGTTTGAGTGTGGAAAGATGTGAAAAACTTGAAATTTGTGCTGTTGTAGGGCAAGGTGTATCGAAACACCCTTATCTGTTTCAAAACAGGGGCCTGAAATGGTCATAGTGTTTCGGAACGGATGAAGGTGTTTCGGAACACTTTGGCTTTTGGAAAGGCCTGTTTCGATACCTGTCTCGAAACGCACCCGAGTACCGAAATGGTCAACATCGTTCCGATACGGGCGTTTTGATATGGAGATTAGTGTTTCGAAACGGCTGACCGTTAGACTGCAAATTTGAATTGTTTCAAGCTCTCATTTTTGATATTTTAGTCCTGAATGTTGTGCATGCAATCGTTTGAGCTTGGAATGTCCTTTTAAGATGAAATTTTGTAGAGAGGTATGTAATATGACTAATTACAAAGCGGCAATTTTAAAATCTGCAAAGTCTTTATATTTTCCAAAATTTACATTTTGGTCCCTAAAAGTGTAATTCATGCAATTGAGTCCTTAAATGATTTCCGCTCACTTTGCCTTTCTCTCCTATGTTTCTTGAGTAATCACATAGGCTTAATGTGCATCTAGAAATGATAAAAAGAAAAAAGGATCGTTAATCAAGGTTGACTTTGGTTTTCCTCGTGTAATCTTCGTAGTTCGGGTCAATCGTCTAGGCCGGGCTAAGGGGGTTACATTTGTTGGTATCAGAGCCATATTAGCGAATGTTTGGGGCTTGGTAAGTGGTTAATGTATGTGATTGTGAATGTTTGTGAGCTTTCGGTGAAAATATGATGTGTGATTGTTGATGTTTGGTTCTATTGAGATGAGTTTGAAATGCTATGTTGTGTTTGGGGTACAATTGGGGATCCCATTGCCATATCATTACTAATGAGAAGAATTGTTTTAAAAAATGAGCATGAGTACTTGGATTACTTACCTTATTATGCCTAATTGAATTTTTTTTTCAGTTGCATTGTTTTATTATGGGGCCACGTAGAGAGCTTAGAATCAATACTCGTTCTACGACTGAGAACGAGAATGTAGAAAATGCTGAGGATCTACCTCCTCCTCCCCCGGGTGGACCACCTGGTGGTGGTGGAGCTGGGGTTGCTGGACCTGAGGGAGTTCAAGGGCAAGCTTCTCTTGATATGTCTGTGTTGATAGAAGCTATTGCCGGGGATTTCCAGGTAGCAATAGCTGGAGCTCATGGAGCTTCACCTCAGGATGGTGCCAATGTGAGATTGTCGTTGGAGCATCTCTGCAGTCTGGGAGGGACTGAGTTTAGAGGGTTGACCCCGGAAGGTTTCGAGTCTTGGTTGGAGAGCACCAAGAGGATACTTGGACAGTTGAGTTGCAACAATGTTCAGAAGCTGGGATGCATTGTGTTCCTGTTGCATGGTGATGCATATACATGGTGGGCAACAACGATATTTGGGATGGATGATGATGATGTGACTTGGATATTCTTCTTGAATGCGTTCAAGCGAAAATATTTGGGAGTTCGCTACCTCGAAGAGAAAAGAGGGAATTCATGTCCCTTGTGCAAGGGAACATGACGGTGGCAGAATATGAGGTACAATTTGGACGCCTTAGCCAATTTGCACATGAGCTGATTCCTAGAGAGCGAGAAAGATGTGAACGATTCCATTACAGGCTGGTGGCGGATGTGAAAACCTATATGCTCGCACCCGATTATACTAATTTCGATGTCTTGGTCACTCGAGCAATGAACATTGAGTTGAATCTGGATTTGGCGAGTGGAGTAGGAGGATCTAGCTCAGGGAAGCGAGTTGCAGAGCTTGATCTTGGTAGAGATCGCTATAAGAGGCATAAGGATAAAAGGTAACATGATGATGCTAGACGTGGGGGTGGTAACCCTGAAAGAGGTCAGCAAGGACCAAATGCTTTCTTGAGGACTCCTGAGTGTAACCGGTGTTGTAGGAGACATACTAGTGAGTGCTAGGGTAATCTTGGTACATGCTGGATTTGTGGTAACCGAGGGCATATGAAGAAAGATTGTCCACAGCCGTTGAGAAAAGGTTAGGCTCCGGTGAGAGCAGCTGAGCCACAGAGAGGTCATGGGCGCGGCCGTGGTAACTTTCAACGCAGAGATGAGGGAGGAAGCAATGTAGCACACGTGGTGGCTGTTCAACCTGAGGCCAGTGTCCAGGCTCGAGTGAATGCACATCGAGAGAGAAGAAATGATACGGGCGTGATCGCAGGTACGTTTACTTTAAAATCCTTGTCATTACTTTCTTTGATTGATTCTAGATCTACACACTCGTACATATTGTATGAACATGATCAATTGTTTGGTATGCCTGTTGAGTCTTTGGACGTGGGTATGCTTGTGACTAGATCCTTTGGTGAGACAGTTGTAACAAGATGATTATATAGGAGATGCCCCTGAATGGTGCAAGATCATGTGTTTCTATTATTTTGACGTGTTTCTTGGCATGAATTGGCTTGTTGAGCATAGAGTCGTTGTGGATTTTGAAAACAAACGAGTTTCGCTGAAACTTGCAGATGATTATTAGGTTGCAGTGGTGGGAGAAAATGTGAAGTTTCTATCTAATGTGGCGTCGACGCTTGAAGCAAGCCGGATGTTGCGTCAAGGATGTGAGGCTTATCTAGCCTTTGTTATGAATCCTAGTACTAAGGAGGTTCGCATACAGGATATAGGGACAGTCTGTGAATTCCCTGTAGTGTTTTCGGAGGAATTACCTGGTTTATCGCCTAGTTGAGAGGTTGAATTTGGAATTGAGCTGTGCGAGAATACAACTCCAGTGTCCATTGCTCCTTATCAGATGGCACCCAAAGAGTTGGAGGTGTTGAAGACGCAACTTCAAGAGTTGCTTGACCGAGGCTTTATTCGGCCTAGTGTGTCATCTTGGGGTGCACCGATCTTGGTTGTTAAAAAGAAAGATGGCACGATGAGGATGTGAATTGATTATCGTCAGTTGAATAAGTTGACCATCAAAAACAAGTATCCTTTGCCGAGGATTGATGATCCCTTTGATCAGTTTCGAGGAGCGGCCATGTTTTCAAAGATAGATTTGAGGTCAGGATACTATCAGTTGAAGGTGAAAGATGTGGATGTGCCGAAAACAGCCTTCCGAACGAGGTATGGGCATTATGAATTTCTAGTGATGTTGTTTGGGTTGATGACTGCTTCTGCTGCTTTCATTGACATGATGACATGGTGTTTCATGAATTCTTGGAGAAGTTCGTTGTGGTGTTCATCGATGAGATCCTTGTGTACTCTCGTACTGAGGAGGAATATGAAGGTCATTTGAGGATCATTTTGCAAGCGCTGTTGGAAAATCAGCTTTATGCTAAGCTAAGCTAATGTGAGTTTTGGCTAAAGGAAGTTGTTTTTCTTGCTCATGTGGTTTTGGCTGAAGGGATTCGAGTTGATCCTCATAAGATTGAGGCGGTGATGAATTTGAAGCCTCCTAGATCTATCCATGAGGCTCGTAGTTTCCTTGGGTTGGCAGGTTACTATCGGAGGTTCGTGGATAGATTTTCTAAGATCGATGCTCCTTTGAAGATGTTGTTGAAGAAGGATGTCAAGTATGAGTGGACGGAAGCTGGACAACAAGCTTTTGAGAAGTTAAAAGGCGCTTTGACGCAAGCTCCTATCTTGGTTCAACCTGAATCAGGGAAAGAGTTTGTGGTGTATAGTGACACATCCTATGTTGGGTTGGAGTGTGTGTTAATGCAAGAGGGTAAGGTAGTGGCTTATGCATCGCGACAGCTGAAAGTGCATGAGCGCAATTATCCTACGCAGGACATTGAGTTGGCTGCAGTGGTTTTCGCTCTAAAGATCTGGAGACATTATATATATTGTAACCCCCTTAGCCCGACCTAGACGTTTGACCCGAAATACGAAGATTACACGAGGAAAACCAGAGTCAACTCGAAAGTCAACCTTGATTAACGACCCTTTTTTTCTTTTTATCTTTTCTAGATGCACATTAAGCCTATGTGATAACTCAAGATTCTTGAGTCAAGAATAATATAAGAGAATGGCACGACGATCGGAAATAAATTAGGGACTCAATTGCATGAATAACTCTTTTAGGGACCAAAATGAAATTTTTGGAAATTTCAATGAATTTACAGAAATGAAGATTACAAATATGTAATTAGTCATATTACATGCTTCTCTGCCAAATTTCAGCTTAAAAGAACATATAAAGCTCAAGCAATTGCATCCACAACTTTCAGGACTAAAATGTAAAACATGGAATCATAAAACAATTCAAATCACCATCCATCAGTCATCCATTTCGGAACACCAATCCTTCGTACCAAAACGCTCGTATCAAAACGGTGTTGACCATTTCGGTAGTCGGGTGTGTTTCGAGACCGGTATCGAAATAGGCCTCTCTAGTAGCCAAAATGTTCCAAAACACCTTCAACTGTTCTGAAACGGTATGGCCATTATAGGCCCCCGTTTCAAAACAATTAAGGGTGTTTCGATATACCCTATTCTTTGATAGTGGTAATTGCTGGTTTTTCACCTTTTGCCCACTCAAAAATGCTTCAAAATGTACCATAACATATCAGCAACTCATTTAGATACCAAAGATCCTATTTAAGGACCTTAAGCTAGAGCATGACATAAAACACATGTTCACTCAATCTATATGCATGCTTCGTAGCTACAAAACCCAAAAATAAGCTTTCAAACCTAAACCAAACCATTAGGACCATTTACAACCCATAAAAGCCATCACAAACATGCCACAACTTAGGGAGTTCAAAACATATCTCCCAAATACAACCTTGGAGTCCCAATGCCAAATATCAAAACTAAAGTGTATAAAAACATCACCATACATGATCTTTGCACTTCCTTGGATGTTCTTAACCTTCTTGCTGCCCAAAAACACCTCAATTATCTGCATTATTGGTAAAATATAGCGTAAGCACATTTTCTTAGTGAGGCATGCTCTAAAGAAAACCAACACAATAATGCATACTCAAAACACTTGCTAAAAAACCACTTTCAACAACATGCTCATTGTATCTCATGCTTGAAAACCGTTTCAAAGCAAATCTCCATTGAAAACACATGTACCTCAATTCTATCTCATGCATTAAAACCAATGCAAATCTCATGGCAAGGCCATACACATGCTTGTGAAAACTAAAGCATTTCATATTCAAATCTCAGATGCATTTCTCATAGCATAAATCATCTCATCAATAGGTACACGTGAATCAAAAGCATTTTCATATATTATATTGGCATTTCACATCTCATTATTACTCGGATATGCGGACAACATTCTAAAACCACTAGACTCTTCAGGTGGAATCTAACATCACCGTACTCATATGGCGTAATCTCTCATCGCCACAAAGCTTGGGTATTTCACCAAGTCTTACCCGATGGAAAGCCCATCACCGGTCTCTCCCTTTGGACTGAATCTAAAGAGCACGTACGGATTTTTAGTTTATAGTGCACTCTCATCCTATTGATCGATCAATTATATCCGGTAAGTATCTCATCTTCTATGCCAATATATTATGTCAAAATATCATCTCACCTACTGTTTTACACGGAACATTTCTCAAATCTTTCACATCTCATTTCAAAACAATAACATTTGCTATGCTTTAAAACAAAAGCTCAAAACTAATCAATGCAACATGTTATTTCATGAAATCATTTCAAGCATCATCTCATGCTACAAATCATGCATAAAAACAGTAGGAATTTATCTATCTCAAACCATGAGCATGTAAAAGCATTTTAGGGGCAATCTACCACATATATGAGAGCAAACTAGCCAATACTTACTTCCAGACTTAGGAAGGTGTTTCAAACCTTTCCTAAATACCCAAACCTTGATTCTTTGTCCCTCAAGGACTTCTAAGACCAATCGTACTCACCGATTACGTTTCGCTTGCTCGCCCAAACGCTGTCTAAGCTCCTGGATCAACACCAAAGGCATCCGAAGATGTCTTCCCTATTTACATCACATAAGTGTAGATGATTAATGCATCATCATGCATTGAAATCATCAACCATACACCTAAACTCGATGCTCTACTCAAGAACCTCATTTCAGCTACCAAAAACAATCGATATCATCTCCAAACTCTTCCAAAACAAAGCCCAACCAAGATCTATTACTTCTAATCATTTCTAAACATCAATCAACATCAAAAACCAACACAAACTCGTCCTTATACTTCCAGCTATAACAGAACACCAAAACCACCCCAAAAACCAACATTTATAGCACACAAAACTTAGGAATCCAAGCGTATTCGGGATTTGTTTGATAAAACCTCATTTATAACATCAATTACCATCCAAAATACATTAGAAAACAACCTCAAAACAGGGCCTAACAAACAACCACGAAAATCATCAAGATGTCTCCAAAAACCTTGAGTTTTAATATAATTTCTTGTTTCTAACATTAAAGCAACTCAAAAATCATTAACAAAGGATTGATAACTTGGGAATTTCAGTAAAGAACTGATCGTTAGAGGAGAAGTACGAAGCTTACCTCTAATGGTTGATTTCTCCTTGATTTGGGCAAGTTTTCTTGAAAATCCAATGTAAAAACAAGAGGATTTGGTGAGGAAAAGATTAGAAATCAAATGGAGATTGAAATCTCATCAAAAGGGATGAAAATCAAAGCCTAAATGTACGTAAGGTAGTTATGAAAAGTCAAAGCTAGTTTTTCCTTTGATCAATCTTTATTTCCTTTAATTAAAACATTATTAAAATCACCCAAAATAAGAAGAAATTTGATTAAAAACATTTTGATAAAATTATCTCCTTAAAGATTCAAAGTTTCAATCCATTAAAAGACAGTCACCATTTAACTTTTGCAAAAACTGCAATATGGTCACTACACCGAAATGTAGTATTTACAAACCTTATTTTGTAAAATATTTTTCACCATAATCATTCATTTAATAAATGAGGATTTTTAGGTATTTTTCCATATTTTTAAAGCATCTCGAACTAGGTGTTCCCTAAATCTCCCTTAAAGATTCGAATCGTTCTCGACCGCTCCGATTTGAACCATAAAACATCTTAGCCCAAAATCAAGGCGTTACATCTATGGTGAGAAGTGTACTGTGTACACGGATCATAAGAGTTTGAAGTATCTGATGTCTCAGAAAGAGTTGAATCTTAGGTAACGACGTTGGGTGGAGTTGCTTGAGGATTACGATCTAACAATCGAGTATCATCTAGGAAAGGCCAATTTTGTGGTTGATGCTTTGAGCAGGAAAGTGGCGGTGAAGTTAAGGGCGATGTTTGCTAGCTTGAGCATATCACGAGATGGTGGTCTTGTTGCTGAATTGCAAGTGAAACCATCTTTAGTTTAGTTGATAAAGGACAAACAACTGTTGGATGATTCTTTGGTGCCACATGTTTAAGATATTGCAGAAGGTAGTCCATCAGATTTCAATTTCAATGATTATGGTGTTATATGTTTTGGGAGCCGGATAGTGGTGCCGAATGATGTTGAGTTAAGGCGCACCATTCTGATTGAAGCTCGTAGTAGTCCTTTTGCTATGCACCCTGGTAGTACAAAGAATATTATATAGGAGATGCCCCTTAATGGTGCAAGATCATGTGTTTCTTGTCGATCTTATGGAATTTCCATTCTATGGTTTTGACGTGTTTCTTGGCATGGATTGGCTTGTTGAGCATATAGCCGTTGTGGATTTTGAAATTAGGTGAGTTTAGCTGAAACTTTCGGATGATTATTAAGTTGTAGTGGTGGTAGAAAATGTGAAGTTTCTATCTAATGTGGTGTCGACGCTTGAAGCAAGCCAGATGTTGCGTCAAGGATGTGAGGCTTATCTAACCTTTGTTATGAATCCTAGTACTAAGGAGGTTTGCGTACAGTATATAAGGACCATGTGTGAATTCCTTGTAGTGTTTTTGGAGGAATTACCTGGTTTGCCGCCTAGTCGAGAGGTTGAATTTGGAATTTAGCTGTACGAGAATACAACTCTGGTGTCCATTGCTCTTTATCGCATGGCACACAAAAAGTTGAAGGTGTTAAAGACGCAACTTCAAGAGTTGCTTTCCCAAGGCTTTATTCGGCCTAGTGTGTCATCTTGGGGTGCACCGGTCTTGTTTGTTAACAAGAAAGATGGCCCGATGAGGATGTGCATTGATTATCATCAATTGAATAAGTTGACCATAAAAAACAAGTATCATTTGCCGAGGATTGATGATCTCTTTGATCAGTTTCAAGGAGCAGCTGTGTTTTCAAAGATACATTTGAGATCAGGATACTATTAGTTGAAGTTGAAAGATGTGGATGTGCCGACAACAGCCTTCCGAATGAGGTATGTGCATTATGAATTTCTAGTGATGTCATTTTCATTGACATGATGGACATGGTGTTTCATGAATTCTTGGACAAGTTCGTTGTGGTGTTCATCGATGATATCCTTGTGCACTCTCGTACTGAGGAGGAGCATGAAGGTCATTTGAGGATCATTTTGCAAGCCCTGTTGGAAAATCAGCTTTATGCTAAGCTAAGCTAATGTGAGTTTTGGCTAAACGAAGTTGTTTTTCTTTGTCATGTGGTTTCGGATGAAGGGATTCGAGTTGATCCTCAAAAGATTGAGTCGGTGATGAATTGGAAGCCTCCTAGATCTTTCCATGAGGTTCGTAGTTTCCTTGGGTTGGCAGGTTACTATCGGAGGTTTGAGGATGGATTTTCTAAGATTGATGCCCCTTTGACGAAGTTGTTGCAGAAGGATGTCAAGTATGAGTGGACGGAAGCTAGACAACAAGCTTTTGAGAAGCTAAAAGCAGCTTTGACGCAAGCTCCTATCTTGGTTCAAGCTGAATCAGGGAAATAGTTTGTGGTGTATAGTGACGCATCCTATGTTGGGTTGGGGTGTGTGTTAATGCAAGAGGGTAAGGTAGTGGCTTATGCATCGCGACAGTTAAAAGTTCATGAGCGCAACCATCCTACGCATGACATTGAGTCGGCTGCAGTGGTTTTCGCTCTAAAGATCTAGAGACATTATCTCTATTGTAATCCCCTTAGCCCGGTCTAGACGTTTGGCCCGAAATACGAAGATTACACGGGGAAAACCAGAGTCAACCTGAAAGTCAACCTTGATTGACGACCCTTTTTTTCTTTTTATCTTTTCTAGTTTCACATTAAGCCTATGTGATAACTCAAGAATCGTATAAGAGAAGGCACAACGATCGGAAATAAATTAGGGACTCAATTGCATGATTTACACTTTTAGGGACTAAAATGTAATTTTTGGAAATTACATGGACTTTACAGAAATTAAGATTACCAATATGTAATTAGTCATATTACATGCTTCTCTGCCAAATTTCAGCTTAAAAGAACATTCCAAGCTCAAGCAATTGCATCCACAACCTTCAGGACTAAAATGTAAAACATGGAATCATAAAAGAATTCAAATCATCAACCAACAGTCATCCGTTTCGGAACACCAATCCTTCGTACCAAAACGCCTGTACCAAAACAGTGTTGATCGTTTCGGTACTCGGGTGCGTTCCGAGACCGGTATCGAAACAAGCCTCTCCAGTAGCCAAAATTTTCTGAAACACCTTCAGCTGTTCCGAAACAGTATAGCCATTACAGCACTCCTTTCTAAACACGTTAAGGGTGTTTCGATACACCCTACCCTGTGAGAGCAATAATTGTTGGTTTTTCACCTTTTAGCCCACTCAAACATGCTTCAAAATGTACCATAACGTACCAGCAACACATTTAGACACCAAAGATCCTATTTAAGGACCTAAAGCTAGAGCATGGCATCAAACACATGTTCACTAAATCTATATGCATGCTTCTTAGCTACAAAACCCAAAAATAAGGTTTCAAACCTCAACCAAACAATTAGGACCATTTACAACCCATAAAAGCCATCAGAAACATGCCACAACTTAGGGAGTTCAAAGCACATCTCCCTAATACAACCTTGGAGTCCCATTGCCAAATATCAAAACTAAAGAGTATAAAAACATCACCATACATGACCTTTGCACTTCCTTGGATGTTCTTAACCTTCTTGCTTCCCAAAAACACCTCAATTATCTGCATTATTGGTAAAAGAGATCGTACGCACATTTTCTTAGTGAGGCATGCTCTAAAGAAAACCAACACAATAATGCATACTCAAAACACTTGCTCAAAAATCACTTTCAACAACATGCTCATTCTATCTCATGCTTGAAAACAATTTCAAAGAAAATCTCCATTGAAAACACATGTACCTCAATTCTATCTCATGCATTAAAACTAATGCAAATCTCATGGCAAGGCCATACACATGCTTGTGAAAACTAAAGCATTTCATATTCAAATCTCATATGTATTTCTCATAGCATAAATCATCTCATCAATAGGTACATGTGAATCAAAAGCATTTTCATATATTATATTGGTGATTTTATGTTTTTTTGGATATTGATTTATGCTTAAAATGTGTTGGATGTGTTTGTTAATGGTTGGGCTAAGTTTAGAGATCAATCGACTAAGTTTTCGGTTGTTTCGATTGGGTAGTTTGATGCTTAAGAGCAGGGCTGCGAGTTTTCTTTGGACTGTTGGTGTTTGAATTCATTATGATGCATTGAATCTCTAATTTTAATGTGTTGAAAATAGGGAATAGTGTTTCAGAATTGAACAAATTAGTTTTAGAGGCTTCAGACGATTGAGTGTTGTGTCGGCAAGTGTGGTTTCGCAAGTCGGTGAGTGGAATGAGATTTCGCAAGTCGGTAAGAGCTTGAAACGCTTTACTAAGTTCGGAAGTAAGTAAAGTGAATTTCCCTCTCTCGTATTGTGCTATTGTGAGATTTTGAATGCACTTGATTTAATTGTGTTAACCTACTATTTTAAAGCATGTTTTGAGTTTATGAAATGTGTTTGATGATGCCATATGTTTTAAGCATGCACTAGGTAACTGATCCTTGTATGCATGTGATGATGCATGAGGTTTGAAGCATGGTTCAATGCTTGTGTTATAGCTTATCATGAATGCTTTGGAAAAACACTAAGGTGTGCATGAAATATGGATTATATTGGCAAGTGATGTTGTGTAAAGTGTTTTTAAATGAAATTGAATATAGTTAGCAGACTATAGGATTGAGTGCACTATAAACAAGTCGCCTTGGATGTCGAGGGGTTATGATTGTACCGAAAACTCCATACAAGTACCCTAACGATTGTGGATTGTTTAAGGTTGCAATGGTTGAGGATAGCTCATGGGTGTGAACCTTGTGTGTGTCCCGTCTCTCGTTAGTGGGTTATACATCTATCGATGAATGGTTTTGAGGGGATGTAATTGTACCGAATACTCCACCACTAGTGTCACAACTGTGGAGGGTTGCTCTCGTGTGTGAGCCTTGAAATGCTGGTAGAGTGTATGAAGAGTTTGGGGACAACCCTTGGTAATCCGTGTATCTGATCTGTTTTTGAGAAATAGATTGTTGTTAATCACATGTAAGCCAATATAATGTAATGAAATGTTATGGAAATGTTGATCATGTATATTATGGAAAATGCATGGTTTACTAGGCTTTGTACATCTGAATGTTGCAATCAGAGTTATATTTACTGGCAAACACCCATTTACAGCCAACAAGTTTCTTTCCTTATGGTAAATCTGTTATCGTCCAAGTACCATTTTTTTCTAGTGCCTTGATCTCCTCTTCAACTGCATTCCTCCATCTAGGATCTTGCAAAGCTTCCTCAATGGTTGCTGGAATTTTATGGGTGTCTTAATTGATTGTGAAAGCTTTAAATGAAGGCATTAGAATTCCATAAGCAACAACACTCTCTATTGGGTGCTTAACAAATTGTCTCACACCATTACTTTTAGCAATGGTCAAATCATCATTGTCCAAAGTAGGTACATGAATCTGAGAAGTTTCATTACCTTCTGAAGAACATGGGCTCAGTTCCAACTCTCGGCAAATGTCAGACTGCAAAATGTCTTTAGGAATAACTTTCTTTCTTCTTGTATAAACACTCAGGATTTTTGCAGGAGTTTGCGTATTTAAATGAATTACTAAAGGAGAGTATTGAGGGGTTGTAGGGAAGTAATAGGTGATGGAACACAAGGATTTATGGGAGTTTTAGGTTCGTGTGATGGCAGATTATTAGGAGTTGTATTAAAGGTATGTAAAGGTTCAATAGAAGATATAATGGGTGAAACCTGATTATAAGTTGAAGAGTTTAAGGGCTGAAATTCATCCCAAGCCTTGGTGAAGTTAGGGTCATATTCAAAGAAAGTCACATCCAAGGAAACAAAAAACTTTTTAGTGGGAGGATGGATAACATTTTTAGCCCTTCTTAAGAGAAGAATAACCCAACAAAACACACTTGAGTGATCTAGGATCATGTTTTGACTGAGAATGATTATTATTATGAACATACACTACACAATCAAAAATTCTCAAGGGAAGTACAAAGGACATAGGTTTAAAATGAGGATAATTCTTCAAAAACACTTACCTAGGTGTTCTGAATTTTAAGACTTTACTAGGCATTCGATTGATCAAATATGTAGCAGTTACTAAAGCCTCACCCCAGAAATGTTTAGGAACATTATTTGAAAACAGTAATGACCTAGTATCTTCGAACAAGTGTCTATTTTTTCGCTCGGCAATCAACATCATTATATTGGCTTACAAGTGATCAATTCTCAAACCATACCAAAACAAACTCAATGACACATTCGGATACGCGGATTACAAGCATTGTCCCACACGCTTCATACAAACTACAAGACTACACAAGGTGGAGATACTTGGCACAATCACAACCCCTCAGCACCCGTGATGGAGATTAATGGCACAATCACTACCGCTTAACATCACTCATCGATAGTTGTATAATTCCACTAACGAGAGTACGTGATACATGCCACAAGACACACACACACGATATTAACCTTTTACCGTTGTGATCTTAGCCTCAATCGTTAGGGTACTTGGATGGAGATTGCGGCACAATAAAAACCCCTCGACATCCAAGCCGACTTTATTCACGGTGCACTCAATCTTATAGTCGGCTAACTATATCCGGTTAAAAGTAACCAAAAATCACTTTCATCACTTGCCAATATAATCATTTAACATCAATATTCCACTACTTTACAAGCATAAATGCAATGCCATTTCCACAAGCTTAAACATGCTTAACATCATATGCATTTATCGCATAAAACCAAGGATCACTTACCTAGTGCATCCTTAACACAATGGAATTAAAATCCAGCATTAATCATGCTTATAACATGCTTCAAAACAGTAATCAAAACCACATTTAACTCAAATGCATTTTCATCAAACCATAGCACATTTCCGAGAGAGACTTTCAAATCACTTACTATTGAGTTTAGCTAAAGCTTTCAAACTTACACTAAGTTCCAAGACAACGCTCAAAGCATTACAAAGTTGGAAAATCCATTTCCACTCACCAATACGCGAAGCCTCGCTCGCCGACATGAAAATTACTCTTCCGGAGCCTCCAACAATGCCTTATTTGCTCCCGGATCAATATCCCCTGTTTTCACATCATCAAAACAGAGATCTAAATGCATTAATATGCATTTCAATACCAGCAACAAATCACAAACTCGTTGCTCGCCCAAATTACACTAATTTACCCAACCGGAACAATCGAAAACTCAATTGATTGCTTCCTAAACCAAGCCCAGCCAACATATATCACTTTCACCATTTATAAACATCAAAACACATCTAATAAACAACCTAACAAATCCTTATACTTCCACCAAGCATGATTCCACCATTTCACCTCAAAAACACATTTAAAACTATCAAAATACTCTAGGATCTAAAGGACTTCGAGATCTATGTTATCAAAACCTCATTTCAACATAATAACAAACTTAAAACTCAATTAAAATCAATCCTAAACAGAGCTTAACAAAACAAATCTGAAAATCTAGATTTCAACCATATTTGTACAATATTTGAAGCCAAAGTTCTTGGGAATTTCAATAAAGAACTTTGATTAGAGGTTGAGAATGAAATTTACCTCCAATCCTTGCTTTCCTCAATGAATGACAAGTTTTCCTTAGCAAAATCTTGAAGAACTTGAAAGGATTCTTGAAAATTGTTTAGGAAATATATAGACAGTGTTTGGAAGAAAAGAATTCTGGAGAAAAAGGAAATAAATTGTGTTTGGCTGAAAATGAGAAGAGAATGATAGTTACGTGACGTAATCTCACCAATTAACCACCTATTTAATTAAATAAAATAAAAGCTAATTAAATCTATTTAATTAAAACCATTTTAAACACATGTCATATTAAGGAAATGCTAAATTGTCATAAAGTCCCCTAAAGATTCTATGATTTTGGCTTCTCCTTTAAAAATCACATTTTCCATAGTTTTGAAACTTTACAATTTGGTCACTACTCAAAATGTCCCACTTCCGAAACTATTTTTGTAAAATTGATTTGACCAACCTCTTAAACATATTTTTAGAGGATTTTAGCAATTTTTACCAAATTTTTATCATATGTAAATCCTTGATTTCCTTAAACGACCTTACGCTATTCGAACCGTTCTCGACCGGACCGGTCCGATGTCTAAAACATCTAGGCCCAAAACTAGGGCGTTACAACTCTTCCCCACTTAGGAAATTTCGTCCTCGAAATTTCACCTGAAGGAAAAAGGTGTGGAAACTGCTTCAGCATGTCCGCCTTGCTTTCTTACGTGGCCTCCTCAACTCCTCGGTGTCGCTACAACACCTTCACAAGCTCTATCGTCTTGCCACGAAGAACTTTATTGTTCACATCTAGAACCCTCACTGGTTCCTCATCATGAGACAGATCCGGATTCAACTCTATCTCCTCAACATGAATCACATGCGAAGGATTCGATCTATACTTCCGCAACATAGAGACATGGAACACATCATGTATCTTTTCCAGCTCCGAAGGCAATCTCAACCAATATGCCACACGACCGATTCACTCCACAACATCGTAAGGTCCAATGAACCTTGGGCTAAGCTTACCCTTACGCCCAAATCTCATCACCTTCTTCTAAGGCGATACTTTCAAAAACACACGTTCGGAAACTACGAACTCAATCACCTTACGCTTCAGGTCCGCGTAAGACTTTTTCCTATCCAATGCTGCCTTCAAACGCTCACAAATGAGCTTCACCTTCTTGGTGGTTCCCTTTAATATGGCTAGCATCGAAATCAACTTTTGCCCAGCTTCTGCCCAGCAGAGAGGGGTTCTACACATTCTACCATACAAAGCCTCGTATGGAGCCATTTGAATACTTTCCTGATAACTATTATTATACGCAAACTCAACCAATGGCAAGTGCTTCTCCCAAGAAGACTGAAAATCTATCACGTAGCATCTCAACATGTCCTCAAGCACTTGGATCACACGTTCCGACTGTCGATCCGTCTGAGGATGATATGAAGTACTGAAATTCAACCGTGTACCGAAGGCTTGATGCAAACATTCCCAAAATCGCTCTGTAGACCTCGGATCCCTATCCGACATAATGGACTTCGGCACACCGTGCAACCGCACAATCTCAACAATGTATAGCTCAACAAACTTATCCAGGGTATACGCAGTATGCATAGGCATGAAATGTGCACACTTCGTAAGGCGATCAACAACCACGCAAACTGAATTCTTCTTTGACGGTGTCAACGGCAATCCATGTGACCCCCTTAGCCCGACCTAGACGTTTGACCCGAACTACGAAGATTACACGGGGAAAACCAAAGTTAACCCGAAAGTCAACCTTGATTAACGACCCTTTTTTTCTTTTTAATCTTTTCTAGATGCACATTAAGCATATGTGATTACTCAAGAATCATAACAGAGAAGGGCACAACGATCAGAAAACATTTAGGGACTCTATTATACGAAATACACTCTTAGGGACCAAAATGTAATTTTTAGAAATTATAAGGACTTTGCAGAATTTAAGACTACCAGTTCGTAATTTGTCATGTTACATGGCTCTCTATAATTTTCAGCTTAAAAGGACATTCTGAGCTCAAGCAATTGCATCCACAACATTCAGGACTAGAATGTAAAACATGAAAACTTAAAATAATTCAAATCAACATCCAATGGTCATCCGTTTCGGAACACCCACCCTTCGTACCGAAACACCCATATCAAAACGGGGTTAACCTTTTCGGTACTCGGGTGCGTTCCGAGACCTGTATCGAAACATGCCTCTCTAGTAGCCAAATTGTTCTGAAACACCTTCAGCTGTTCCGAAACGCTATGGCCATTACAGGCCTCCGTTTCGAAACAATTAAGGGTGTTTCGATACACCTTGCACTGTAACAGCAGAAAATGCTGGTTTTTCACCTTTTAGCCCACTCAAACATGCTTCAAAATGCATCACAACATACCAGCAACTCATTTTAACACTAAAGATCATATATAAGAACCTTAAGCTAGAGCATGGCATCAAACACATGATCACTCAATCTATATGCATGCTTCCTATCCACAAATCACAAATCTAAATAAAAGCATTTGAACCTCAAACCAAACCTTAGGACCATTTACAATCCATAAAAGCCATCACAAACTTAGGGTGTTCAAACACCTCTCCTAAATACAACCTTGAAGTCCAATTGCGAAATATCAAAACTAAAGTGTATAAAAACATCACCATACATGAGCTTTGCAGTTCCTTGGATGTTCTTAACCTACTTGCTGCCCAAAAACACCTCAATTATCTGCATTATTGGTAAAATAGAGCGTAAGCACATTTGCTTAGTGAGGCATGCTCTAAAGAAAACCAACACAATAATGCATTAATCAAAACACTTTCTCTAAAGCTTTTTCTACAACATGCACATTCTATCTCATGCTTGAAAACCATTTCAAAGCAACTCTTCATTAAAAAAACAGGTACCTCAATTATATCTCATGCGTTTAAACAAATGCAAAATTCATGGCAAGGCCATACACATGCTTGTAAAAACCAAAGCATTTCATATACAAATCTCATAGCATAAATCATCTCAATAATAGGTACATGTGAATCGCAAGCATTTTCATATATTATATTTGCATTTCACATCTCATTACTACTCGGATATGCAGACACATTCTCAAACCACTAGAATCTTCCGGTGAAATCTCACATCACCGTACTCAATTGTCTAGTAACATAATTTCCGGTGGAATCTCACATCAACGTACTCACATGGCGTAATCTCTCATCGCCACAAAGCTTGGGTATTTCACCAAGTCCTACTCGATGGAATGCCCATCATCGATTCTCTCCCTTTGGATTGTATCCAAAGAGCAGGTACGAATTTTAGTTTATAGTGCACTCTCATCTTATTGATCGATCAATTGTATCCGGTTAGTATCTCATCTTCTATGCCAATATATTATGTGAAAATATCATATCACCTACTGTGTTTCATGCAACATTTCTCAAATCTTTCTCATCTCATTTCAAAACCATAACATTTGACATGCTTTAAAACAAAAGCTAAAAACTCATCAATGCAACATGTTATTTCATGAAATCATTTCAAGTATCATCTCATGCTACAAATCATGCATAAAAACAATAGGAATTTATCTATCTTAAACCATGAGCATGTAAAAGCATTTTAGGGGCAACCACCACATATAAGAGAGCAATCTAGCCAATACTTACTTCTAGGCTTAGGAAGGTGTTTCAAACCTTTACTAAATCCCCAAACCTTGTTTCTTTGTCCCTCAAGGACTTCTAAAACCATTCGCACTCACCGATTACATTTCCCTTGCTCGCCGAAACTCTATCTAAGCTCCCGGATCAACACCAAAGGCGTCCGAAGATGTCTCCCCTTCTTATAACACATAAGAGCAGAGGATTAATGCATCATCAATTATTGAAATCATCAGCCACACAACTAAACTCGCTTCTCTACTCAAGAACCTTATTTCGGCTACCAAAAACAACCGAAATCATCTCCAAACCCTTCCAAAACAAAGCCCAGCCAAGATCTATCACTTCTAATCATTTCTAAACATCAATCAACATAAAAAACCACCACAAACTCGTCCTTATACCTCCAGCTATAACAGAAGACCAACCCCCCCAAAAAAACCACAATTCTAGCACACAAAACTTAGGTATCCAAGCCTATTCGGGATTTGTTTGATAAACCTCATTTATAACATCAATTAACATCCAAAATACATTAGAAAACAACCTCAAAACTGAGTCTAACCATCAACCACGAAAATCATCAAGATCTCTCCAAAAACCTTGAGTTTTAATACAATTTCTTGTTTCTAACATTAAAGCAACTCAAAAATCATTAACAAAGTATTGATAACTTGGGAATTTCAGTAAAGAACTGATCATTAGAGGAGAAGGATGAAGCTTACCTCTAATGGCTGATTTCTCTTTGATTTGGGCTAGTTTTCTTGAAAATCCAATGTGAAAACAAGAGGATTTGATGAGGAAAAGATTAGGAATCAAAAGGAGATGGAAATCTCATCAAAAGGAATAACAATAAAAGGCTAATTGATGGTGGAAATGTGTTTGGCTGAAAGGCAATTGAAAGAAAATGAAATGAGAGAAAATTGACGTAAGGTAGTCATGAAAAGTCAAAGATAGTTTTTCCTTTAATCAATCTTTACTTTCTTTAATTAAAACATTATTAAAATAACCCAATATAAGGAGAAATCTGATTAAAAATATTTTGGTAAAATTAGCTCCTTAATGATTCAAAGTTTCAATCCCTTACAAAACAGTCCTATTTAACTTTTGCAAAAACTCCGATTTGGTCACTACACGGAAATGTAGTATTTCCAAAACTTATTTTGTAAATTTTTTTTCACCATAATCATTCATATAATAAATGAGGATTTTTAGGTATTTTTCCATATTTTTAAAACATCCTGAACTAGATGTTCTCTAAATCCCCCTTTAAGATTCGAATCGTTCTCGACCGGTCCGATTTGGACTCTAAAACATCTAGGCCCAAATTTGGGGCGTTACAACTCTCCCCCTCTAAGAAATTTCGTCATCGAAATTTACCTTGAGGAAAAAGATAAGGAAATAGCTTCTTCATGTCTTCCTTCCTTTCCCACGTGGCTTCCTCAACACCACGATGTCTCCATAACACCTTGACCAGCTCAATGGTCTTACCAAAAAGAACCTTACTATCTGAATCCAAAATCTCAACAGGTTCCTCATCATATGTCAAGTTTGGATTCAACTCAACCTCCTCCACAGGCATAACATGCCAAGGATCCGATCTATACCTCCAAAGCATGGATACATGAAACACATTATGTATCTTTTCTAACTCATGAGGTAGCCTCAGCTTATAAGAAACAGGACCCACACGTTCTATCACCTCATATGGTCCAATGTACCTCGGACTCAACTTGCCCTTCATGCCAAATCTCATCACCTTCTTCCAAGGTGAAACTTTCAAGAACAGACGGTCACCTACCACAAATTCTATCTCCTTACGCTTCAAATCCACGTAAGACTTTTGCCAATCCGATGCTGCCTTCAACCGCTCACAAATGAGCTTCACCTTCTCGGTGGTTCCTTTCAACAAAGCCGGCATCGAGACCAACTTTTGTCCCGTTTCAGCCCAACAAAAAGTAGTTCTGCACTTCCTCCCGAACAAAGCTTCATAAGGTGTCATTTGAATACTCGCCTGGTAACTGTTATTATAAGCAAACTCCACCAAAGGCAAGTGCTTCTCCCAATATCCCTGAAACTCAATGACACAGCACCTCAACATAACCTCAAGCACTTGAATAACACGCTCCGACTGTCCATCCGTTTGCGGATGATAAGAACTACATAAATTCAGCCGTGTACCCAATGCTTGATGCAAACACTCACAAAAACATGCGGTGAACCTCAGATCTCTATCCGACACAATAGATTTTGGCACACCATGCAAGCGTACAATCTCATCAATGTACAACTCCACAACCTTATCCATGGTGTACGTAGTATGCACAAGCAGGAAATGGGCACACTTCGTAAGGCGTTCCACAATCACCCAAACAAATTTTTCTTTGATGGCGATAAAGGCAAACGAGACACAAAGTCCTTGGTGATCCTATCCCATTTCCATTCAGGAATTCTTAACGGTTGCAACAACCCTGAACGAAACTGGTGTTCAGCCTTAACTCGCTGACAAACCATACATTTGCTCACATACTCATCGACATCTTTCTTCAATCTCACCCAATAGTACTCATCCTTTAGATCACGATACATATTTGTACTAGCAGGGTGCATAGCAAACGAACTACTATGAGCTTCGACCAGAATAGTGCGCCTCAACCCAACATCATTCAGCACCAATATCTGACTCCTAAAACATAAAACACCATCATCATTTAAACATAAATCTGATGGCCTACCTTCAACAATATCCTGAACATGTGGCACCAAAGAGTCATCCAACAACTATTAATCCTTAATCAACTGGATTAGAGATGGTTTCACTTACAATTCAGCAACAAGACCACCATCTCGCGATATGCTCAAGCTAGCAAACATCGCTCTTAACTTCACTGCCACTTTCCTACTCAAAGCATCAGCCACAACATTGGCCTTCCCCCGGATGATACTCGATCGTTAGATCATAATCCTTAAGCAACTCCACCCAACGTTGTTGCCTAAGAATCATATCTTTCTGAGACATCAGATACTTCAAACTCTTGTGATCCGTGTACACAGTACACTTCTCACCATAGAGATAATGTCTCCAGATCTTTAGAGCAAAAACCACTTCGGCCAACTCAATATCATGCGTAGGATAATTGCACTCATGCACTTTCAACTGCCGTGATGCATACGCCACCACCTTACCCTCTTGCATTAACACACACCCCAAACCAACATAGGATGCATCACTATACACTCCGAACTCTTTCCTTAATCAGGTTGAACCAAGATAAGAGCTTGTGTCAAAGCCGCTTTTAGCTTTTCAAAAGCTTATTGTCTCGCTTCCGTCCACTCGTACTTCACATCCTTTTGCAACAACTTCGTCAAAGGGGCAGCAATCTTAGAAAATCCATCCACAAACCTTTGGTAATATCCTGCCAACCCAAGGAAACTACGGACTTCATGAACGGACTTAGGAGGCTTCCAATTCATCACCGCCTCAACCTTCTCGGGATCAACTCGAATCCTTTCTGCCGAAACCACATGACCAATGAAAACAACTTCCTTTAGCAATACTCACATTTGCTCAGCTTAGCATAAAGCCGATTATCCAACAGCGCTTGCAAAGCAGTCCTCAAATGACCCTCATGCTCCTCCTCAGTACGAGAGTACACAAGGATATCATCAATGAACACTACAATGAACTTGTCCAAGAACTCATGGAACATCCTATTCATCATGTCCATGAAAGCAGCAGGAGCATTCATCAAACCAAATGACATCACAAGGAACTCATAATGCCTATACCTCGTTTTAAAGGCTGTTTTCGGACATCCACATCCTTCATCTTTAACTGATAGTACCCTAAACTCAAATCAATCTTTGAAAACACAGCCGCTCCCTGAAACTGATCGAAAAGATCATCAATCTTTGGCAAAGGATACTTGTTCTTGACGGTCAACTTATTTAGCTGATGATAATCGATGCACATTCTCATCGTGCCATCTTTCTTTTTCACAAACAAGACCGGTGCACCCCAAGGTGACACACTAGGCCGAATGAAGCCACAGTCAAGAAACTCCTGAAGTTGCGTCTTCAACTCCTTCAACTATTTGGGTGCCATGCGATAGGGAGCAATGGACACCGGAGTTGTGTTCTCATACAACTCAATTTCGAATTCAACTTCTTGACTAGGCGGCAAACCATGTAATTCCTCCAGAAACATCCCAGGGAACTCATGCATGGTTCTTATATCCTGAACGTGCACCTCCTTTGAAATAGGATTCATAACAAAGGCTAGATAAGCCTCACATCCTTGCCACAACATTCGACTTGCTTGTAGACACCACATTACCTAGAAACTTCACATTTTCTCTCACCACCACAACTTCGTAATCATCCGCCAGTTTCAACGAAACTCGCTTACTTTCAAAATCCACAACAGCTCTATGCTCAACAAGTCAATCCATGCCAAGAATTACATCAAAACCATAGAATGGCAATTCCATAAGATCAACAAGAAACACATGATCTTGCACCTTTAAGGGACATCTCCTACACATCTTTCTTGTTATAACCGTCTCGCCAAACGAACTAGTCACACGCATACCAACATCCAAAAATTCAACAGGCAAACCAAGCATTTGAGCATGTTCATGCAATATGTATGAGTGTGTAGATCCAGAATCAAACAAAGAAAGTAATGACAAGGATTGCAAAGTAAAGGTACATGCGATCACGTTCGTGTCATTCCTTCCCTCACAATTGGCATACACTCGAGTCTGACCGCCACCCTCTAGTTGGACAACCACTACATGCGGCACATTCCTTCCACCCTCATATCTTCGTTGGAAATTACCACGGCCGCACCCACGACCTCTCTGTGGCTCAGCTACTCTCACCGAAGCATGTCCCTCTCTCAACGGCTGAAGACAATCCTTCTTCATATGCCCCCGATTACCACAGTTCCAGCATATACCAAGGTTACCCCAACACTTACCAGCACATCTCCTACCACACCGGTTACATTTCGGAGTCCTCAAGAATGCATTTGGTCCTTGCTGACCTTGTCCAGGGTTACCACCCCCGCGTCTAGCGTCAAAATACAACTGTCTATCCTTATGCCTCTTGTTGCGATCTCTACCATAATCGTGTTCTGCAACTCCCTTCCCCGAGCTCGATCCTCCTGCTCCACTAGCCAATCCAAGATTCAACTCAATGTCCTTGGCTCTAGTGACCAAGACATCGAAATTAGTGTAATCGACTGCAAGCATATAAGTTTTCACGTCCGCCACCAGCCCATAACGGAACCGTTAACATCTTTCCCGCTCACTGGGGATCATCTCTGGTGCATATTAGCTAAAACGAACAAACTGAATCTCATATTTAGCCACAAACATGCTCCCCTGAACAAGAGACATAAACTCCCTCTTCTTCTCGTCGAGGTAGCGAACTCCCAAATATTTTCACTGGAACACATTCAAAAAGAATGTCCAAGTCACTTCATCCTCTTCCATCCCCGCAATAGTGGTCGTCCACCACGTATATGCATCACCATGCAGTAGTGACACAATGCACCCCAGCTTCTAGACATTGTTGCAATTTGGTTGTCCAAGAATCCTCTTGGTGCTCTCCAACCAAGACTCAGAACCTTCAGGTGTCAAACCTCTAAACTCAATCCCTCCTAGACTGCGGAGACGCTCCAACGAAAATCTCACATTAGCACCATCTTGTGGTGCAGCTCCATGAGCTCCAACTACTGCTGCCTGGAAAGCACCAACAGTAGCTTCTATTAGCATGGTCATAACAAGAGCAGCTTGCCACTGACCTCCCTCGGGTCCAGCAACCCCAGCCCCAACTCTAGCAACACCAGCCCCAGCTCCACCACCACCAGGTGGTCCACCAGGGGGAGGAGGAGGTAAATCCTCAGCATTCTCTACATTCTCATTCTAAGCCATAGATCGAGTATTGATTCTCAGCTCTCTACGTGGCCTTATAATAAAAACAATGCACTGACAAAAATACAACAAACTCAATTAGGCATAATAATGTCAATAATCCAAGCACTCAAGCTCATTTTTGAAACCATTTCTTCTCATTAGTAATGATATGGCAATAGGATCCCCAACCACTCTCGAAACACATCATGACATCACAAATTCATCTCATTTGAATAATACATCAATATTCATACATCATACTTTCACCGAAAAGTCACCATCATACATAATCACATCCTATAACCACATACCAAGCCCCAATTACTCGATAACCTAGCTCTGATACCAACAAATGTAACTCTTTAAGCCCTGCCTCGATGTTTGACCTGAACTACGTAGATTACACGGGGAAACCAAAGTCAACCCAAAAGTCAACCTTGATTAACGACCCTTTTTTTCTTTTTAATCTTTTCTAGATGCACATTAATCCTATGTGATTACTCAAGAATCATAAGAGAGAAGAGCACAGGGATCGGAAAACATTTAGGGACACAATTGCGCTAAATACACTTTTAGGGACCAAAATGTAATTTTTAGAAATTATAAGGACTTTGCAGAATTTAATATTAGCAATTCTTAATTAGTCATTTTACATGCCTCTCGATAAAATTTCAGCTTAAAAGGACATTCCGAGCTCAAGCAATTGCATCCACAACATTCAAGACTAGAATGTAAAACATGAAAACTTAAAACAATTCAAATCAACATCCAACGGTCATCCATTTCAGAACACCCACCCTTCGTACCGAAACACCCGTATCGAAACGGGGTTGACCGTTTCAGTACTCGAGTGCGTTCCGAGACCGGTATCGAAACATGCCTCTCCAGTAGCCAAACTGTTCTAAAACACCTTCGGCTGTTCCGAAACGCTATAGCCATTACATGCCTATGTTTCGAAACAGTTAAGGGTGTTTCGATACACCCTGCACTGTAACAGCAGAAAATGCTGGTTTTTCACCTTTTAGCCCACTCAAACATGCTTCAAAATGCATCACAACATACCAGCAACTCAATTTAACACTAAAGATCATATTTAAAAACCATAAGCTAGAGCATGGCATCAAACACATGATCACTATATGCATGCTTCATATCCACAAATCCAAATATAAGCATTTGAACCTCAAACCAAACCTTAGGACCATTTACAGCACATAAAAGCCATCACAAACATGCCACATACTTAGGGAGTTCAAACACCTCTCCGAAATACAACCTTGAAGTCCTATTGCCAAATATCAAAACTAAAGTGCATAAAAACATCGCCATACATGAGCTTTGCACTTCCTTGGATGTTCTTAACCTTCTTGTTGCCCCAAACACCTCAATTATCTGCATTATTGGTAAAAGAGAGCGTAAGCACATTTGCTTAATGAGGCATGCTCTAAAGAAAACAAACACAATAATGCATTAATCAAAACACTTTCTCAAAAGCTTTTTGTACAACATGCTCATTCTCTCTCATGCTTGAAAACCATTTCAAAGCATCTCTTCATTGAAAACACATGTACCTCAATTCTATCTCATGTATTTAAACAAATGCATAACTCATGGCAAAGCCATACACATGCTTGTAAAAACCAAAGCATTTCATATACAAATCTCATATGCATTTCTCATAGCATAAATCATCTCAACAATAGGTACATGTGAATCAAAAGCATTTTCATATTTTATATTGGTATTTCACATCTCATTACTACTCGGATATGCGGACACATTATCAAACAACTAGAATCTTTCGGTGGAATCTCACATCATCGTACTAACTTGTCAAGTTACATAATTTCCGGTGGAATCTCACATCACCGTACTCACATGGCGGACTCTCTCATCGCCACAAAGCTTGGGTACTTCACCAAGTCCTACCCGATGGAATGCCCATCATCGGTTCTCTCCCTTTGGATTATATCCAAAGAGCATGTACGAATTTTAGTTTATAGTTCACTCTCATCCTATTAATCAATCAATTATAACCGGTAAGTATCTCATCTTCTATGCCAATATATTATGTAAAAATATCATCTCACCTACTGTTTTTTCATGCAACATTTCTCAAATCTTTCTCATCTCATTTCAAAACCATAACATTTGCCATGCTTTAAAACAAAAGCTCAAAACTCATCAATGCAACATGTTATTTCATGAAATCATTTCAAGCATCACCTCATGCTACAAAACAAGCATAAAAACATTAGGAATTTATCTATCTCAAACTATGAGCATGTAAATGCATTTTAGGGGCAACCACCACATAAAAGACAACAATCTAGCCAATACTTACTTCCGGACTTAGGAAGGTGTTTCAAACCTTCACTAAATCCCCAAACCACGTTTCTTTGTCCCTCAAGGACTTCTAAAACCATTCGCACTCACCGATTATGTTTCGCTTGCTTGCCAAAATGCTATCTAAGCTCTCGGATCAACACCAAAGGCGTCCGAAGATGTATCCCCTGCTTATAACGCATAAGAGCAGAGGATAATTGCATCATCATGCATTGAAATCATCAGCCACACAACTAAACTCGCTGCTCTACTCAGGAACCTCATTTCGGCTACCAAAAACAACCAGAATCATCTCCAAACCCTTCCAAAACAAAGCCCAACAAAGATCTATCACTTCTAATCATTTCTAAACATCAATCAACATCAAAAACCACCACATACTCGTCCTTATACCTCCAGCTATAACAGAACACCAAAACCATCCCAAAAACCACCATTCTAGCACACAAAACTTGGGGATCCAAGCATATTCAGGATTTGTTTGATAAAACCTCATTTATAACATCAATTAAAATACAAAATACATTAGAAAAAAACCTCAAAATAGAGCCTAACCATCAACCACGAAAATCATCAAGATCTCTCCAAAAACCTTGAGTTTTAATACAATTTATTGTTTCTAACATTAAAGCAACTCAAAAATCATTAACAAAGGATTGATAACTTGGGAATTTCAGTAAAGAACCGATCATTAGAGGAGAAGGACGAAGCTTACCTCTAATGGATGATATCTCCTTGATTTGGGCAAGTTTTCTTGAAAATCCAATGTGAAAACAAGAGGATTTGATGAGGAAAATATTAGGAATCAAAATGAGATGGAAATCTCAACAAAAGGAACGAAAATCAAAGGCTAATTGTTGGAGGAAATGTGTTTGGCTGAAAGGAAATTGAGAGAAAATGAAATGAGAGAAAATTGACGTAAGGTAGTTATGAAAAGTCAAAGATAGTTTTTCCTTTAACTAAAACATTATTAAAATCACCCAAAATAAGAAGAAATCTAATTAAAAACATTTTGGTAAAATTAGCTCCTTAAAGATTCAAAGTTTCAATCCTTTACAAAGCAGTCACTATTTAAGTTTTGCAAAACCTGCGATTTGGTCACTACACCGAAACGTAGTATTTCCAAACCTTATTTTGTAAAATTGTTTTCACCATAGTCATTCATATCATAAATGAGGATTTTAAGGTATTTTCCATATATTTAAAACATCCCGAACTAGGTGTTCCCTAAATCTCTCCTTAAGATTCGAACTGTTCTCGACCGGACTGTTTCGAACTCTAAAACGTCTAGGCCCAAATTTGGGGCGTTACAATCCAGACACAAAATCCATGGTAATTCTATCCCACTTTCATTTGGAATTCTCAAAGGTTGCAACAACACAATAGGAACCTCATGTTCACCTTTCACTCGCTAGCACACCATGCACTTACTAACGAATTCAGCCACATCCCTTTTCAACCCCACCCAGTAGTACTCATCTTTCAAATCACGATACATCTTTGTACTACCAGGATGCATAGCAAAATGACTACTTTGAGCTTCAGTCAGAATAGTGCGCCTGAACTCAACATCATCTAGCACCACCGTTCGACTTCCAAACCACAAAACACAGTCGTCATTAAAACTGAAATCTGAAGGTCTACCCTCTGCAATGTTCTGAACATGTGAAACAAGGGAATCATCAAGAAACTGCTTATCTTTGATCAACTGAATCAAAGATGGTTTCACTTGCAATTCCGTAATAATACCACAATCATGCGATATGCTCAAGCGAGCAAACATCACCCTAAACTCCACGACCATTTTCCTGCTCAAAGCATCAGCTACAACATTAGCCTTGCCTGGGTGGTACCCGATCGCCAGATCATAATCTTTAAGCAACTGCACCCAACGAAGTTGCCTAAGATTAAACTCTTTCTAAGACATAAGATACTTCAGACTCTTAAGATACGTGAACACAATACACTTCTCACCGTACAGGTAATGACTCCAAATCTGCAAAGAAAACACAACAGTCGCAAGCTCAATATCATGAGTAAGGTAGTTACGCTCATGCACCTTCAACTGCCTAGATGCATAGGCTACTACCTTACCTTTCTACATTAACACGCAGCCCAAACTAACAATGGACACATCACTATAGACCACAAACTCCTTACCAGACTCAGGCTGACTCAGAACAGGAGCTTGTGTCAAAGCTTTCTTTAGCTTCTCAAAGGATTGCTGCCTCGCATCTGTCCACTAAAAACGAACATTCTTCTACAACAACTTGGTTAAAGGTGCATCTATCTTCGAGAAACCCTCGACAGACCTACGATAATACCTTGCTAGACCAAGGAAACTTCGTACCTCTGTTACCAACTTAGGCACCTTCCAACTCATCACAACCTCTACTTTGTGCGGATCAACGCAAATACACTTAGCTCACACAACATGTTCAAGGAAGACCACCTCCCTAAGCCAAAACTCACACTTTCTTAGCTTGGCATACAACTGGTTTTCCAACAACGCTTGCAAAACGATTCTCAAATTTTTATCATGATCCTCCTTCATACGAGAGTACACAAGGATATCGTCGATGAACACCACCATAAGCTCATCCAAGAATTCAAGGAATACACGATTCATCATGTCCATGAAAGCTGCAGGTGCCTTAGTAAAAACAAACACCATCACTAAGAACTCGTAATGCATGTACCTTGTCCGAAAAGATGTCTTAGGTATGTCCACATCCTTCACCTTCAGCTGGTAATATCTTGACATCTCGTCTATCTTAGAAAACACCGAGGCTCCCTAGAACTGATCAAAGAGATCATCAATTCTAGGCAAGGGATACTTGTTCTTGATCGTCAACTTATTCAGTTGCCGATAATCTATGCACATCCACATTGTCCCATCTTTCTTCTTTACAAACAAGACTGGTGCGCCCGACACACTCGGCCGGATGAAACCTCGATCCAACAACTCATGCAGTTGTGTTTTCAACTCTTTTAGCTCTATAAGTGCCATGCGATAAGGAGCAATGGACACCAGAGTCGTATTCTCAAACAACTCGATACCAAACTCAACTTCTCTATTTGGCGGCAACCCAGACAATTCTTCCAAAAAGACACTCGTAATATGACGAACGGTTCGGATGTCCTGCACACGCACATCCTTGTGTTGGAGTATGCCTAAAGACCAATCATATGATGATTGAATAGACATACTAGATTTATAAAGTCATGGCATTGCCGTTATTATCATTTGGTATGTTTCTGTGCATCAAACTAACCATTGGATAATAATGTCCATGCAATAATACAATTATTGTTAAATAAGATCCTTAGTCAAATATTATTACGGGTATTGAGAGTGATAATATATAAAGACTAATACGTGGTTGATGACAAGCGTTGTCATTGACATAGAGATATCAAAATAAACACATAAAGTATTTGTTAGAGAACAACATAATGGATTGACCCGCTATGAGCATGTTTCTTTGGTAATTATGTGACAGTCACAACATTGCTCATGATAAACATATGTATAATCCTCAGACTTGAGATCAACATGATTTCAACATAAAGATTTACGTATTTTGACATAGTCAAACGTGTGTCGTAACTGACTACATTATAAAGACCGATGATTGGATGTGTGATGACCTATGTAGTGAAATATGGCTGATCAAGAAATGATTTGTCCCTCCTACATAATGGGAGAAATATCTTCGGCCACTTGATTGAGTGAGATTAGAAAATGCATGGACATGCTCGAATATTATGATATGAGATACCATAGGGATTCGTTTATCATAATCTACTCAAGACATCAAGAAACATTGGATGAACAACGCAATTTCTAGTAAAGATAGAATGAGGTTCTATATAATAAAATATATATATGGATTAAATATAATGTATATTTAAATCCATGTTTTATGTAGAATAAGATTCTACATAATTAAATATATATATTTCATTTAATATTATTAAATATAATATATATTTAATATAAACCAATTTCAAGTAGAATTAGATTTTATGAATTTTGGTTGAACTTGGATTTAAGGTATTCATCTAAAATTAATACTCTGAATACAATTTAAAGGGACAAGGGCTAGCAACCAAGTCATCCATCTTCCTCCTCTTGAAGATTTCGACAACACCCCTAGGGATTCCCCAATGGAATTCGACATATCCCAGAAAGAAGCTGTTCAATATTTTGCTGGTGTTCTACTTGCCCCCTGGCAAATCCCTGAAGGTTCCCTTGCTCGATCGCAAGTCCCAGTTGAACTCCTAAACGATTTTAGACTCCCTCAAGAAATCATGGAGGTATTTTTACTTCTCTTTGGAAGGTGTTCAAACCTGTCAAAATTTATCCCTAAGTGTTAGGGTGGCGGAAACTTTGTTCGTTTTGTTCGGGTGGACTCCGTAGAGGTCGTTGTGAACTTGTGACGATTTCGGTTTTTCTTGACATGGTTATTCCGACATACCGTCGTTTTTCCAGTTTCCAGAGTTTTAAAAGGTAACTCTTCATCTTTTCACCCCCGATTCGTTCTTGTACATGGATCTAGGTTAGATTACGTCATATTAATTTTTCCACTGCGCCACGGGGCGTTCCGACGTGACCCAACAGTGGTATCAGAGCCACTTGTATCATACGATTTCGGACATAAATTCTTGGGTGATGTTAACATATGAGATGCATGCTGTTTGATTCGATTTAGATATTTATCGTTTATCGTATCACACCTAATAAACACTTATTTCGATTATCACTGAATGATTAAGAGTTAATCATAACTATGTTAGGTTGCTTCAATATTAACATGTTGAGACTGATAGTTAGTCTAGAGAACATGTAGTTGTTCGTAGTTTCATAGATTTATGAAATCTCTGAAAGGGCTTCTAATTTGATAAAAGTTATCAAACTATCTTTCACGGTGAATCCAAAAGATTTATGGTTAGACGTTATGAAAAATGCATGTCTAGGATTGACATCATCAAAGACCTGGCACTTAAGTGTGCCTAGTGCGCCACCTCTCTTTCTTGTTGACCTACCTGGTGCATTTGTTCGTTAACGCAAATGGTTTATGAAACCTCGTGATCCTTCTTTGGCCCATTAACCGCAACATATGGATAATTAGTTTAAAACTCTGTAAACATGTCGGTACTTTGTTCGTAGTATGTTTGAAATGAATGATGGATTGCACGATGTTTGTTTTGCATGGTTATAGCCCATAGCCTTTATAGTTTTGGTTTTTATAAATACGGCATGCGTGTCGTACCTTTCTCTATCTTCTATTGTACTTCTCTTCTCATCTCACTCCCTCGCATGTAACCCGAGTTTCTAAAAATTCTAAATACTCATGGAGATAAAGCAAGAACCAAGGTAGCAGCGTGGTGGGCCTTCCCTGGTGGACCGCGCGTTTCACAAGCAGATTCTATCTTCAATAGAATGGTCCTCCCATTGGCTTGGGACGAGTCACCTTAGGTTAAGAAGGGCTATAATCATTGCATATTTATTTACCGCTTATATTTACCTTGTATGTGATGCAATTGATGTATTATAAGCATGATTAAACATAGTTCTATTGATAGGATCAATGTTAAAATGATGAGATAATTAAGTATATCCCTCACTATAATTCTAAGTTTGTTTTAACCATCCAATATTTACCCTCGTTAATGCTTCGATCGATATAATGCGAGCTTTGCCAAAGCAATGTCACATTTATCTATCTTAGTTAAATGCGAAGAATAAGCTAGTGATATTCGCCAGTTGAGATATTGGTATTGACTTAGCTGGGTTCTTCTAATAAGATTAGAAAACCGAGTGGTTAAAAGTTTTGGTTAATCATAAGATGATTTAAAGAACAAGAGTTGTTCGCCAAAAGATGAGGAATTACATGATATGTAATTAGTAAGGAATTACTTACCTAAATAACCATTTCGTAAAAGACTGGCCAAAGCTGATTTATGACTGGTGAAATACGGATCCTCACTCACTAGAAAAACTATCGAAACATTTTTCCGAAATTAAAACTAGAGGTTTTTAATTTTGAAGAAAATAGTGCGAGTAAATTTATAGTAAAGACCTATCTATAAATTTTAAAATTTAGTAAAACTTATGTAGCATATTTTCTTTGTTGTAGAATTAATGGCAAATAATACTCTATCTCTGTGATCTATCCTTGAGAAGGATAAGCTCAATGGCATAAACTTCCTTGACTGGTTCCGCAATTTGAGAATTGTTCTCAAATAGGAAAAGAAGGAATATGTCATTGAAGAACCTGTTCTAGATGAACCGGTTGCCACTGCATTCAAAGCTAACAAAGACAAGTTTAAGAAACACATGGACGACATGCTGGATGTCGGTTGTCTTATGCTTGCCTATATGACCCATGAGCTTCAGAAGCAACATGAGGACATGGTAACTTATGATATGATTCAAAATCTTAAGGAGATTTATGAAGGGCAAGCTCGTCAAGAGAGGTACGAGACCTCTAAAGCTCTGTTTCAATGCAAGATGAGTGAGGGATCTCCCGTTGGAGCTCACGTCATCAAAATGATGAGCTACATCCAAACGTTGGAGAAGCTCGGCTTTCCGTTGAAAGACGAATTAGCTACTCATGTCATCCTGCAATCGTTGCCAGATAGTTTCAATCAGTTCGTCCTTAATTTCAATATGAATGAAATTAACAAGACACTGCCACAGTTGCTCGGCAAGTTGAGAACTGCTGAAATCAACCTGAAGAAGGTAGGACCTAAACCTGTTCTGATGGTCCGCAAGGGTAAGAAGAAATGTAAATCGGCAGCAAAGTCTAAAGGTGATGGTAAGACCAAAACCAATGGAAAGGAGGCATTGAAACCTAAGAAGGGAATCAAGAAGGATGGAAAATGTTTCCATTGTGGGAAGACCGAGCATTGGAAGAGAAACTGCCCCACACACCTACAAGAAGTCAAGAAAGCAAAAACGAGTGAGGCATCAACCTCAGAGGCTTCTAAAGAGAAGGCATCAGAATAGACATGGACCTGCGAATGGAAATAAAGCAAGAGTTGTTACATCATCCATTAGGACATGTGCTTTTGCTTAAACAGATTTGTTTTAGCTTTTAAGATTATTATTTTGTTCCTAAGTTATAGTTATCTTGTAAAGGACAAGATATTTTAATTTTGAGATTATTGAAATAAATGTTATTCTTTTAATCTCTTATGGAACAACGAATCAATGATCTTTAAACTAACCAAATCAATAATATTTATAAGATAAATAAAACAAATGACTAATCTCAAACTCGTAAAAGTATTAAGGTAATTTGATGATATCAAATTCATGAATATTTAAAGTTTGATGAACTTTCAAAGAATATGGGAATGTCCCATAATTAAATCCCACAAGTGGAACGAAAAGTCTTTGAAAGTGAATCAAATATGTTAGACATGTTTTGATTCAGAACAAGTCATTTTCGACTTCTTTACACACTAGAAAAACAACTCTCATACTCAGTCGTTTTTAAACTTGGTTCGAAACGCCATATAAGATATGGACGAAGAATTTTTCTAGAATACCTTTGAAGTTTTAAGGTTATTTACATGTTAAAATGTTTACAAAGTTCGAACCTTAAAAACTCCATTTATTGTTTATCCTAATGAGAACAAAGCATTTGTTTCTCAAACGAGAGTTTATCTTGAAAGAGGTTAATTCTCACAAAGGGATATTATTTCTTCAACTTTAATGAGAACAAAATATTTGTTGCTCAAACTATAGTTTATCTCGAAAGAGAATATTTATCACTATGAGATTTCATTTTTCAACGAGAACAAAATGTTTGTTGCTCAAACGAGAGTTTCTCTCGAAAGAGATTACCTCTCACAAAAGTAAAAATGGAATTTGGAATTTGAAGAAATTTTAGACAACGAATTTATGAACCAAAGATTGAGAATGTTCCACAAATGATCAAGGAACATTGGAACAAAACACAACCATTGTGTTGATCCTTAAGAGAATACCATATACTTGAGAAATATGGCTTTCTTACTATCCGTGCATGGAAACACTTTTCTTTGCGGATCAAGATAAAGACTAGGTCTTATCAGAAAGCAATGGTGAGCCCAAAATTCGAGAAATGGCTAAGAGCCATTAGATATGAGATGGAATCCATGTCTAAAACCAAGTATAGACTTTGGTTACCTAAAAGGGTAAAACCTAATAGGTATGAATGAGTTTTTCAAAAGGGAAAAACGACATGGATGATAAAACATACAAAGGATGATTCGTCACTAAAAGTTTTCGACAAACTTCATAGTATAGACTATGATAAAGCAACTTCCTTGTAGCTATGTTTAATCCATCTTAATCTCACTTGCAAGCAGTTACATGCCTTGATTATAGAATCAAATAAAGGAATGTCAAAACCGCTTTCCTAAGGGAAAACTTGAAACAGATGTGTACATGACACATCCAGAAGGTTTTGTCACTCTAGTAAACACTTGGAAGGTATGTAAGCTACAAAGGTCTATCCGTATACTAAGGCAAGCTTCTCGAAGTTGGGATATTCGTTTCAGAAGATATAATCAAAAGGTTTGGTTTGTCTAGAAACAAAAGAGAGTCTTGTTTTCAAAAGAGCTAGTGGGAGCATTGTTACTTTCCTAAGTATTGTATGTTGATGACATACTCATCAAAAGGAACTAAAGATCGCAATCCGTTTTGCATTAATAAAATATACTACAAGTTAGAAACATGAGACACTATCTAAATCTACAACATAGGCTGAATGTATTACAGTCGACATATCAATAAAGAATGATGTTTGGATCTAAAGGGTTCACTTCTGAACTAAGAGTTGTTCCCAGCATATTAGATGCTACATAACTTTGTTATGATGGAACCTTTGCGTAAGCAAATAAAACCCAGATCTCATCAATAAATCCAAACATATTCTAAAGTGCTTACATCTTGGAGATAAATAAGTATGCAACATACGCACAAAGTTGATAACTTTGTCAACTCCCTGACAAATCTTTTGACACAACATAAGCGTGTCAGTTACACTAAGCCATATCGTATTAGATACGAGAATGATTGGTCTTAGTGCTAGTGGAAGATTGTTGGAGTATGCCCAAAGACCAATCATATGATGATTGAATAGATATACTATTTTACTAGATTTATCAAGTAATGGCATTGTCGTTATTATCATTTGGTATGTTTCTGTGCATCAAACTAACCATTGGATAATAATGTCCATACAATAATACGATTATTGTTAAATAGGATCCTTAGTCGAATATTTTTACGGGTATGGACAATGATAATATATAAAGACTAATATGTGGTTGATGACAAGAGTTGTCATTGACATAGAGATGTCAAAATCAATACATAAAGTATTTGTTAGAGAACAACATACTGGATTGACTCGCTATGAGCATGTTTCTTGGGTAATTATGTGACAGTCACAACATTGCTCATGATAAACATATGTATAATCCTCAGACTTGAGATCAACATGATTTCAACATAAAGATTTACGTATTTTGACATAGTCAAACGTGTGTCGTAACTGACTACATTATAATGACTGATGATTGGATACATGATGACCCATGTAGTGAAATATGGTTGATCAAGAAAGGATTTTTCCCTCCTACATAATGGGAGAAATGTCTTCGGCCACTTGATTGAGTGAGATTAGAAAATGTATGGTCATGCTCGAATATTATGATATGAGATATCATAGAGATTCATTTATTGTAATCTACTCAAGACATCAAGAAACACTAGATGGACAACGCAAGTGTGACTAACCCATGACTTGTGTTCATCTAAGATATAAAGGACAAAAGGATGAAATACATAAAAGGAAGTTTATTCAGGAATTAGGAAAGTCAAACCATGACTTCTTGAAACTTAAGTAGCAATGATGTATTGCTAGATGCCACTCATTGTTTGTAAAATTAGAACAGTTCTAATTTTGCTGCTAACGTTGCATGAACCTACAAGGGTCACACCCTTCGAATGAAACGAACAAAAATTGGAAACTATACTCCCTATTTTAGGGAGGTTGCCGAAAATCCCCTATGAGATATGGGAAATCGGCAACTCCCTTAAATGGGAATAATATTGGATAAATATTGTATTTATCAAATATTATTTAGAGTATGGAAAATATTTAGAGACTTAAATATTATATAATAAGATTCTAGAAATTTAAATATATATTTGGAATTTATATAATGTGTATTTAATTCCAAGTTTATGTAGAATTAGATTCTACATAATTAAAAATATATATTTAAATATATTTAAATCCATGTAAAGATATAATAAGATTCTATATAATAAAAATATATATATATATATATTTGGATTAAATATAATGTATATTTAAATCCATGTTTTATGTAGAATAAGATTCTACATAATTAAATTATATATTTCATTTAATATTATTAAATATAATGTATATTTAATATAAACCAATTACAAGTAGAATTAGATTCTATGAATTTTGGTTGAACTTGGATTTAAGGTATTCAACTAAAATTAGGTCTTTGAATACTATTTAAAGGGACAAGGGCTAGCAACCAAATCATCCCTCTTCCTCCTCTTGAAGATTTCGACAACACCCCTAGGGATTCCCCACTGGAATTTGACATATCCCAGAAAGCTCTCTGAGAAGCTGTTCAATATTTTTCTGGTGTTCTACTTGCCCCCTGGCAAATCCCTAAAGGTCCCTTGCTCGATTGCAAGTCCCGGTTGAACTCTAGGACGATTTCAGACTCCCCTAGGAATACCTAGAGGGATTTCGACTTCTCCCTGGAAGGTGTTCAAACCTGTCGAAATTTATCCCTAAGTGTTAGGGAAGCGGAAACTTTGTTCGTTTTGTTTGGGTGGACTCCGTAGAGGTCGTTGCGAACCAATGTCGATTCCGGTTTTACTTGACGTGGTTATTCCGACATACCGTCGGTTTTCCAGTTTCCAGAGATTTAAAAGGTCACTCTTCATCTCTTCACCCCGGATTCGTTCATGTACATGGATCCTGGCTGGATTACGTCAGATTAATTTTTTCGCTGCGCCTCGGGGTGTGTCGACGTGACCCAACACCTTGGTGCCAAGATTCATCACATAGGCAAGGTAAGCTTCACAACCTAACTTCATCATGCGGTTTGCTTCTAAAACCGAAATCATATTCGACAAGAATTTCACATTCTCACCACCTACAACTACTTCATAATCATCGGCAAGCTTTAAGGTGACCCGCTTGACATCAAAGTCAACCACCGCTCTATGCTTAGACAACCAATCCATACCAAAGATAACATAGAAATCGTAGAAGGGTAACTCCATCAAATCCACAAGAAAAACATGACCTTGCACAGATAATGGGCATCTCCTATACAACTTCCTAGTGACTACAGTCTCACCAAAAGAACTAGTAACTTGCATTCCTACTTCAAGCAACTCAACAGGTATATCAAGCAAATGTGCATGCTCACTCAAGATATAAGAATGTGTAGATCCAGAATCAATCAAAGCCAGCAATGATAAAGATTGAAGAGAAAAGGTACTTGCGATAACATCGGTATCATTGCTCTCCTCGCGCTGAGCATAGACCCTGGAAGGACTGCCTCCCTCAGGCCGAACCGCCACCACATGAGCTACGCCCCTCTGACCCTTGTCTCTCCTCTGGATGTTCCCTCGGCCGCGCCCACGGTCTCTTTGAGATGCAGCCACAACATGTGATCCGTTGAACCACAATTCCAACAGGAATTCTCTGTCACCACCACAGAAGCCTGAACCTCTCTAGCTGCTCGAGGATAATCTCGCCTCAGATGGTCCCTCGATCCACATGTCCAACACGTGTGCTGCTCAGTCCTCACTCGGCCACCCTGGACCTGACCGCTTGACCCAGAGCACCTCGCCTCCCCTCAAGCTGATGTCTCCTATCTCAACCTCTTTTGTTCTGTCCTCCCCCGGAACTATACTCAGCTTATCTCTTCCCAGAGCTAGAACCAACACCTCGAGACGACAAACCCAAATTATGTTTGATGTCTTTGGCTCGACATACAAGCACATCGAAGTCGGTGTAATCTACAACCAACATATACGTCTTGACTTCCTACAGCAGCCCGTACCGGAAGCGATCACATCGGTGCCTCTCACTAGGTATCAGCCTAGGGGCATACTGGCTCAAGCGTACGAACTGGACCTCGTACTCAGCCACAGAAAGATTGCCCTAAACTAGCAAGATAAACTTACGTTTCTTCTCGTCCAAGTGTCTCACCCCCAGATATTTCCTCTTAAAGGCACCCTTGAAATACTCCCAATCTACTTCATTGGGTTCCAAACCGGCAGTGGTAGTCGTTCACCAGCTGTAGGCATCGACTTGCAACAAAGAAACCGCGCATCCCAGCTTGTGCACGTCGTTGCATCCCATTTGATCCATGATACGGATCGTACTCGCTAACCAGGCTTCTGACACCTCAGGAGACATTCCAAAGAACTCCACAGCTCCTAGGCTCCTCAACCTCCCTAATGGTAAGCCTGCTTGCCCAGATGCAGGGGCCTTTACATGCGCTCCGGCTACAGCAGCCTGAAATGCCCGGGTGATCGCCTGAACCAACGGTGTTAGATCACCCAAACTCGGACCAGCAGGTCCTTGCTGCTCCTGCTCCCCACCTCCGGGTGGTGGCGGGGGAGATAGGTTTCCACCAGGAGGGACATCAGCACCTTGCACTCCCTGATCACCCTGAGGCACTATTGTGTTCAACCTCAGCTTTCTCCACAGACCCATAGTGCTATTTTAAACAAAGCATAACAACAAAAACAAATCAAACCATTTAGGCCAGCCTCAAGCAAGGATCCAAGTTTACAAAAACATTTAACTAGTGTAATAAGGCAATGGGCACCCCGATTTCCCTCAAACATAACCTAGCATACAAGGACACATCATACATATCATTCTTTCCATCATAAAAAATCAGCACATATCAAAATTGCATCATCTACATACAATTATATTAATTTCACATGCGATTCACATCAATCAAGCATAGAAAAAGTTCAAAAATTCAACAAAATCATGCTTTTCAAACGACATACATCAATACATATCAATTTCACAAACCAACATCTCGAATTCTTTTGTAACTTGAAACTTATACCAACAAATGTAACCCCTTAGCCCGGCCTAGACGCCCGACCCGAACTAAGAAGATTACACGGGGAAAACCAAAGTTAACTCGTGAAAGTCAACCTTGATTAATGAACCTTTTTCTTTTTAACTTTTCTAGATGCACATTATTAACCTATGGGAATAACAAATCATTTTAGCGGAAGCAACACATCGAACGGAGCTCATTTTGGGTTTTATTGTATACGAACGTCTTTTAGGGACTAATATGTAAATTTCTAGAATTATATGGACTAAACAAGTTTTAAAGTTACCAATCAAAAATTAATCATACGGTATGCCCACATGTCAAATTCCATCTTAAACAGATCATCTAAACTCATTTAATTAAGCATTCAAGACTTAGGGACCAAAACGTAAGAAAACTGAAACTTGAAACAATTCAAATTCAATTTCAATGGTCGGGTGTTTTGAAACACAAGACACTTTATCGAAACGATCATTTCGGAACCAGGTTGACCGTTTCAATACATGGGTGCGTTCCAATACCCGTATCGAAACACAACTTTCCAGTAGCAAAACGTTCCGGAACGTTCCTAGCCGTTCAGAAACCTCATGACCATTCCAGGCCACTATTCTGAAATAGGTAAGGGCGTTTCGATACGCTCTGCCCTGCAACTTCACAATTTGCTGGTTTTCCAATCATAAACACCTCTGAAAACATTCAAATTCATGCCACAACATACATACAACATATATAAGCATCAAAGATCAACATTACGAAGCATAAGCTAAAACATAGCATCATTCGAGTAAGCATTAGTTCTATAGGCATGCTTCCTAGTCTTCAAAACCATACGAAAGCTAAAAGCCACAATCATGCACAAATCAAACCTCAAAGGCCAATTAGAATCATAAATACCAAACCAAACATGAACAAAATAGTTAACAACATCTTCAAACATCGAAGAGTAGAAATCCCACACATTGCCTCTTATTACACCAAAGTAAAATCGCATACTTTGCTAGACCAATGTGCTTGGATTCCCCTTGCTTACTTACTGCTTCAAAAGCGTAATTATTTGCATTGATGAAATAAATGAGCATAAGCACAAAGCTTAGTGAGGATCGCTAAAACAACATTTATCAATGCATTCCACACAACCGGCAAGTTATCGCTTATGAACACATGCCTTTACTTAAAAACATGCCCTCTCAAGGCATCAATGCACTTTTTAAAACACATGCTCGTATGCATCTCTTAAAAACATCAAATAAACTTTTTCTCATGCTTTACCATGAATCACATGCATTCTAGCATAAATCACAAGCATCTCATACTTAAACCATTAGTTAACATCATTATATTGGCTTACAAGTGATCAATTCTCAAACCATACCAAAACCAACTCAATGACACAATCGGATACGCGGATTACAATCGTTGTCCCACATGTTTCATACATACTACCGAACTACGCATGGTGGAGATACATGGTACAATCACAACCCTCAACACCCGTCATGGAGATTAATGGCACAATCACAAACCCTCAACATCACTCATCAGTAGTTGTATAATTTCGCTAACAGGAGTACGAGACACATACAACAAGACTCACACACAAGATTAAAGCTTTCACCGTTGTGATCTTAGCCTCAATCGTTAGGGTACCTGAATGGAGATTACGACGCAATCACAACCCCTCGACATCCAAGGCGACTCTATTCACGGTGCACGCAATCCTATAGCCGGCTAACTATTTCCTATTAAAAATAACCAAAAACCACTTTCATCACTTGCCAATATAATCATTTAACATCAATATTCCACTGCTTTACAGGCATAAATACAATGCCATTTCCACAAGCATAAACATGCTTTACATCATATGCATTTATCACATAAAACCAAGGATCACTTACCTAATGCATCCTAAACACAATGGCATTAAAATCCAACATTAATCATTCTTATAAAATGCTTCAAAATTGTAATCAAAACCACATTTAACTCAAGTGCATTTTCATCAAAACATAGCACATTACCGAGAGAGACTTTCGAATCACTTACTCTTGAGCTTAGCTATGAGTTTCAATCTTACACTAAGCTCCCAAGACCACTCTCAAAGCATTACAAAGCTGGAAAATCCATTTCCACTCATCGATACGCGAAGCCTCGCTCGCCGACACGAAAATTACTCTTCCGGAGCCTCCAACAACGCCTTGTTTGCTCCCGGATCAAGATCCCATGTTTTCACATCATCAAAGCAGATATCTAAATGCATTAATATGCATTTCAGTACCAGCAACAAATCACAAACTCGTTGCTCACCCAAACTACACCAATTTACCAAACCGAAACAACCAAAAACTTAATCAGTTTTTTTCTAAACTAAGCCCGTCAAACATACATCACTTTCAACCATTTATAAACATCAAAACACATCTAATAAACAACCTAACCCATCCTTATACCTCCATCAAGCATGATTCCACCATTTCTTCTCAAAAACTCACTTAAAATTATCATGAAACTCAAGGATTTCGGGATCTATGTTATCAAAACCTCATATCAACATAATAACCAACTTAAAACTCAATTAAAATCTATCCAAAACACATCTTGACAAAACAAATCCGAAAATCAAGATTTCAACCATATTTTTACAAGATTTGTTCTCAAATCAAAGCTATAATGAAAACTCAACCAAAAACATTAATTAGAAGCCAAAGATCTTGGAATTTCAATAAATATCTGTGATTAGAGGTTGAGAACGGGATTTACCTCCAATCCTTGCTTTCCTCAATGAATGAAAAGTTTTCCTTAGCAAAATCTTGAAGAACTTGAAAGGATTCTTGAAAATTGATTAGGAAATATTGAGAGAGTGTTTGGAAGAAAAGAATTCTGGAGAAAACTGAATTAAAAATGTGTTTGGCTGAAAATGAGTAGAGAATGGTAGTTGCATGATGGAATCTCACCAATTAACCACCTAGTTAATTAAATAAAAGGGTAAACTACACAAATGACCATTGAACCATGAGTTTGGTGTCAAAATGACCACTATATTAATTTTTGCCGCAAATGCACCACACATTTATTTAAATGATTCCATTTTAGCCACACGCCGTTAAAAAAGGAAAAAGTTGACGGAACTGTTAAAAAAATTGGTATAATTACACATTTGGTCATTTATATTTATACAATATATCAATTTAGTCCTAATTTTAATCTAATAAAATAAATTAATTATTCAATAAGATGGTGACACGTGTCACCATCTTATTGGGGGATTTTAATTATTTTTATTTAACTAAATTAAATAATTTCCCCCTCCAATCAGGTGGTGACACGTGTCACCTTGATTGGAGTAGGAAAAATGAAAACCATAGAATTACCCTTGGTAGGAATCAAACATGGGACCTTGGGGGTGTAGCGCATGAGTTTACCACTGAACCAACCATATACTTGTGATATGCAATACTAATAATAATATATGTGTTATACGTATGGAGAAAGAAAAAACAAAGTTTTCTGGATACAAAACGTTACCACAGACATGTTCACACTGGAACTCAAAAATGATAAATGACACTTGAGACTTTTCTGGATACAAAACCCTTTTCATGTACCCCGCCCCTGAGTACTGAAACTGGCCTGATCGTAAGCTAGACTCTTCTCAACTTTTTTAACTGCTTTGCATTAAGAACTAGGTCGAAGTGTTGACATGTGTGTCAGAGTGCGCATCCCATTCGGTCTAAGATCCATCATACATCGGAACATCAGTTTTCCCAAGTCGATGGAGGCCCTGGAAAGAATTAGAATGAGACAAGTGTTTTAGAATACTATTCCGTCGTTTTAACTTTTCCAAACAAGAAAAAAATCAAATGATTCGAGAACATTGTCATTGTTTAGGAAACACATTATATTTTCCCCTTTCTAGAGATTTACGGAAAGTTACTAGAATGTGGATAAATGTCAAGCCTAAAGGAAGAGATAGAACCATAAATCATGGAGGAAAGTACTAATGCAAAAATACAAGCAGTTACACCAGTGCCGCAAGAAGTTACAACAAGATGTTCCAATGAGATGTCTGAAATTCGTTATTTTGTGATGTAAGTTTGCAGAGGACGAAAAGAAAATGTCAAGATCAACAATAAACTGTTATATAAACAAGCAAACAAGATGTTTCCTAAAGAAACAAAACATATCACATTCAATATATTGTTGGCAACATAAATACAAAAATCATATTGAAAGACTGATTTAACTATGATCTGTGCAAAAGTTTCCCACCAAATTGTATGTGACAACAAAAACTTTGGTGTCTAATTTTTCTATGACAAATCAGCAAGGTAGAGTGTCAAGTGTGAGGTTTGGACCGCGTAACCAAGAAAACTAGCATCCACTTATAAATTGAGTAATTTTTTTACGTCTTATGTGACAGCAAACCACAATAAACATTCAACGTTGTTATGAATGAGGTATTTAGTAGCTAAAAACTAAGTTTCCAATTCTAATTATCATATTGATAAATTCCTACTCTCAAAAATTGATATGTACATAATAGAGTGAATAGGTGAAGGGGTATGGACTTCATATATGAAAACCAAATATCAGATAGCCAAATGCATACCTGCTGAACTGGGAAAGAAGAAAAAGGAAATGGGTAAAGGAATATTCATAAAAAGAAAGACAAATAGTAATGACCCTCTTCATAAATGTGAACACATATATTATTATTAGTATTGTATATCACAAGTATACGCTTGGCTTAGTGGCAAACTCACACGCTACACACGAAAGGTCCAAGTTCCATTCCTACCTAGGGTAGTTCTTTGGTTTTCATTCTTCCTACTCCAATCAGGGTGACACGTGTCACCACCTGATTAGAGGAGAGAAATTAATTAATTTAGTTAAATAAAAAAAATTAAAATCCCCCAATAAGGTGGTGACACGTGTCACCATCTTATTGAATAATTAATTTATTTTATTAGAATAAAATTAAGATTAAATTGATATATTGTATAAATATAGAGGACCAAATGTGTAATTAGACAAAATTTTTAACAGTTCCGTCAACTTTTTCCCTTTTTAACAGCGTGTGGCTGAAATGGAGCCATTTAAATAGTTGTGTGGTGCATTTGCGGCAAAAAATAATATAGTGGTCATTTTAATACCAAACTCATAGTTCAGTAGTCATCTGCGTAGTTTACCCTAAATAAAATAAAAGATAATTAAATCTATTTAATTAAAACCATTTGAAACACATGTCATATTAAGGAAATTCCAAATTTCCATAAAGCCCCATAATGATTCTAAGATTTTTGCTTCTCCTTTAAAAATCACATTTTCCACAGTTTTGAAACTTTACAATTTGGTCACTACTCAAAATGTCCCACTTCCGAAACTCTTTTTGTAAAATTGATTTGGCCAACCTATTAAACATACTTTTAGAGGATTTTAGAAAATTTTACCACATTTTTATCCTATTACGATCCTTGATTTTCTTAAATCACCTTACGCGATTCGAACTCTTCTTGACCGGTCCGGTCCGATGTCTAAAACATCTAGGCCCAAAACCAGGGCGTTACATTAAGGCTGAACATTAGGTTCCTTATGGGTTGTTGCAGCCGTTGAGAATCCCAGAATGGAAGTGGGAAAGGATTACCATGGACTGTTTGGTTTGCCTTTGTCGCCATCAAAGAAGAATTATGTTTGGATGATTGTGAATTACCTTATGAAATGTGCACATTTCTTGCCTGTGCATACTACCTATACCTTGGATAAGCTAGTTGAGTTGTATAATGCTAAGATTGTGCGTTTTCACGGTGTGCTGAAATCTATAGTATCAGATAGAGATCCGAGGTTCACATCGAGGTTTTGGGTATATTTGCATCAGGCTTTGGGTACGTGGTTGAATTTCAGTACTTCTTATCATCCGTAGACGGATGACCAGTTAGAGCATGATATCTAAGTGCTTGAGGATATGTTGAGGTGCTACATTATTGAGTTTCAAGGATCTTGGGAGAAGCACTTGCCTTTTGTTGAGTTTGCTTATAATAATAGTTACCAGGGAAGGATTTAAATGGCACCGTACGAGGCTTTATACAGGAGGAAGTGTAGAACTCCCCTTTGTTGGGATGAAACGGGACAAAAGTTGATTTCGATGCCAGCTTTGTTGAAAGGAACCACCGAGAAGGTGAAGCTCATTTGTGAGCGTTTGAAGGCATCATCGGACCGACAAAAGTCTTATGTGGATTTGAAGCGTTAGGTGATAGAGTTCGCAGTTGGCGAACACGTGTTTCTAAAAGTTTCATCTTAGAAGAAGGTGATGAGATTTGGCCGGAAGAGCAAATTGAGTCTGAGGTTCATTGGACCATATGAGGTGATAGAACGTGTGGGTCTTGTTGCTTACAAGTTGAGATTGCTTTCAGAGTTAGAAAAGATACATAATGTGTTCCATGTATCCATGCTTCGTAGGTATAGATCGGATTTGTCGCATGTTCTGCCTATAGAAGAGGTTTAGCTGAATCTAGATTTGACGTATGATGAGGAGCCCGTTGAGATTATGGATACGGATAACAAGGTTCTCCGGGGTATGACTACCGAGCTGGTCAAGGACTTGTGGAGACATCGTGGCGTTGAGGAAGCCACGTGGGAAAGGAAGGATGACATGAAGAAGCAGTATCCTTACCTTTTTCCACCAGGTAAATTTTGAGGACGAAATATCTTCAGTGGGGGAGAGTTGTAACGCTCTGGTTTTGGGCCTAGATGTTTTAGACGTTGAATTAGGTTGGCCGGATTTCGTTCGAACCCTTGAGGTTGGTTTAGGGAACACCTAGTTCAGGATGTTTTAAAACTATGGAAAAATATCTAAAAATCCTCATTTATTATATAAATGATTATGGTGAAAACGATTTTACAAAATGTGATTTGGAAATATTACATTTTTGTATAGTGACCAAAATGCAATTTTTGCACAAGTTGACTAGTGACTGTTTTGTAAAGGATTGAAACTTTGAATCTTTAAGGAGCTAATTTTACCAAATGTTTTCATCAAATTTCTCTTTAATTTGGGAGCTTTTAATAATGATTTAATTCAAGAGGTAAAAGAGAATTAAAAAGGAAAATTAAAATTGACTTTTCATAACTAATTTCATAATAGTTTTCTCTTTTCATTTTCTATCAACTTCCAATCAACCAAACATTTTTCTATCATTAAAGAACCTCTGATTCTCATTTTGTTTGCTGAGATTATATCTTCCAAAAGACTCCCTATCTTAGTTTCATCAAATCCTTTAGATTTTTACTTTGGATTTCAGGAAAACTTGCCCAAATTGAAGAGAGATCAACCATTAGAGGTCAGCTTCATCCTTCTCCTCTAGTGATCATATCTTTACTAAAATTCCCAAACTATCAATCCTTTGTTAATGATTTTTGAGTTGTTTTATTGTTATAAACATGAAATAGTTGTTAAATTCAAGATTCTTGATGAGATCTTGGTGATTTTCTTATTTCTATGTTAATCTCTATTCCATGGATGATTTCTATCACGTTTTGGGTGACATTTGATATTGAGAATGAGATTTTAACAAATAAAACCCGAATAGGTTTGGGTTTCTATGTTTGAGATGCTAGATTTGTGGTTTTTGAGGTGCTTATGGTGATATGCTATTGTTGGAGGTTTAAGGTTGTGAATATGTTGATTTTTGATGTTGATTGAGGTTTAGAAAAGTTTAGAATTGATAGATCTTTGCTGGGCTTTGATTTGATAAAGTTTGGAAGTGATTTCGGTATTTTGAGATAGTAGAAATGCTAGTTTTGAGTAGAGCAACGAGTTAGAATAAGTGGCTGGTGATTTTAATGCATGATGATGCATTAATCCTCTGCTCTTATGTGTAATGAATAGGGGAGACATCATCGGATGCATTTGGTGTTGATCCGGAGGTGCCGGAAGCATAGAAATCGTTTCTGCAAGCAAGCGAAATGTTATCGGTGAGTGCAAATGGTTTTAGAAGTCCTTGAGGGACAAGGAAACAAGGTTTGGGATTTAGGATTGGTTTGAAACACCATCCTATGTCCGGAAGTAAGTATGTTTAGATTTTCTCTCGAAAAGTGGTTGATGCCCCTAAATGCTTTTGAAATGCTCTTAATTTGAGATAGACAAATTCCTATTGTTTTGTGCATGATTTATGACATGAGATGATGTTTCATATTGATCCCATGAGATAGAATGACATTGTACAGAGTTTTGAGATTTTGATTAAATGCTATGCGTGAATTATGGTTTTGAAATTGGATGAGATATATTTGAGAAATTTTGCATCAAAACAGTAGATGAGATGATGATTTTAATGTGCTATATCGGCATAAATGAATAGAAGATTATCGGATATAATTGGTCGACCAATAGGATAGAAAGTGCACTATAAACTAAAATTTGTACGTGCTCTTTGGAGTCGGGCAATGGGGGTAGTGCCATCCCGATCCAAAGTATGAGTCCGATGACGAGAGATACCATCGGGGTAGGTCTTGGTGAAACACCCAAGCTTTGTGGCAAAGAGAGATACCGCCATGAGAGTCTGGTGATGCGAGATTCCACCGGGATAGGACTTGACTTATGTCAAGCTAATCCGTATATCCGAGTAAAGATAGAATATGAAATTCCAATATATGGGAATGAACTTTGATTCACATTTACCAATGTTGAAATGATTTTATGCTATGAGAAATGCATATGAGATTTTGAGATTTATGAAATGCTTTTGAATATCAAGCATGTATGTGACTTTGCCATGAGATTTGCATTGGTTGAATGCATGAGATAGATAGATAGATGGTACATGTGATTTTCAAATGTTTATTTTCTTTGAAATGGTTTTCAAGCATGAGATAGAAAGAGCATGGTTTAGATATGGTTTTCAAGAATGAGTTTTAAAAGCTTGCATTGTTGTGTTGATATTTCTAGATCACGCCTCACTAAGCTATCGTGCTTACGCTCTCTTTTACCAACAATGCAGATAACTAAGACATTTCGGCTAGCAAGGATGCTTAAGAGGAAGCAAGGAATAGATAAGCTCAAGTATGGTGTTATACTTTTACTTTAGTAATGATATATGGCAATGGGAGATAATAGTTGTTTTTGGGAGGTGTGTTTTGAACTCCTTGATGTTGATGATATTGTTATATGGTTTATTTGAGTTATGGAAGGCCTTTATATTCGTTTTGGTGCTTTATCATACATTTTGGTATGCTTTTGGATTGTGGTTTAAGCACGCTTCATTATATGCCTTGCTATGCTTGTGTTAATCGACCAAATGTTTACTCTGTGCTTGGAATTGTATGCTTATATGTTGGAGTAGTTTCCATAGACACATCTATATGATTCGGTGATGGTTTGTTGAGGTTTGATATGAATTTTGGGCTGTTTGTTGGACATTTCTAGTATGTGTGTCAATACACGGGCTTGCGTATCGATACGCATAAGCCAAACTTGTGCCTTTTTTGTACAGAGGTATCGGTACGGATGGAGAGTGTTTCGATATGGGCTTGAAGGGCGTATCGGTACGCGGGAGAGCGTATCGATACACTTTCTACAACTTTGGTCACTGTCTTCTCGCGTATTGATACGGTCCCTAGGCATACCGATACACGACCGTTAATTATGTTAATGGTATCTTTTAAAGTTCAGAAATGTTGCGGTTTAGTCCATGAACTTCATGATTGCAATTGGATGTGTTTGGCTAGTCATATTGTGATGAAAATTTACAGAGAAGCATGAAACACGACTAATTGAGTAATGGCAACTTAAAAATCAGAGAAGTCCTTGTAATTTGCAGAAATTATATTTTGGTCCCTAATTATCTAGTTTGTTCAAATAGACCCCTAAACGAAATCCGATCATTGTGATGTTTCATCCTATACTCTTAGGTGATCACATAAGACGCAATCTGCATCTAGAAAGGTTAAAAAGAAAAAAGGGTCGTAATTCGGAGTTGGCTTTAACGAGTTAGCTTTGGTTTTCCCCGTGTAATCATCTCAGTTCGGGTTAATCGTCTAAACCGGGCTACGGGGGTTACAGAAACAATCTCAAACTAGCTAATTAAATCAAACTCCGAAAATCACATTAAAATCCATTTTTCTATCAAGATTTCATTAGTTTATCAAACTAACAACAAAACCTCAATAAAAATTATTACTAAAGAGTCAAATATAATTGGAATTTCATTAAAGAACCTAGATTAGAGGGTTAGCACGAAATTTACCTCCAATCCTTGCTTCTCCTCTAATTTGGAAAGATTTGCTTGAAAGAAACTTGGAGAAAATGAAAGAAATCAATAAGGAAAAGATGGAAATCAAAAGAAGACTTGAGAGTGAAGAAATTCTGGAAAATTGAGAGAAAATGAGGAGTGTTTAGCGGAGTGAAGAAGAGAAAATTAAAATGCTCGTCAATTTTCCTTTAACCGTTTAACTACAATCTTAATTAAATCAATTAATTAAAAGCCTTTTTAATTTTAATAAACATTTAAAACACATGCCAAATAAGGTAAAAGGAATAATTGCCAAGTAGCTCCCTAAAGATTCCAAGATTTTGACACTTTTTGAAAAACACATTTTCCCAACTTTTAAATCATCACATTTTGGTCACTGCCCAAAATGTATACTTTCGAAATCTCGTTTTGTAAAATTGACTTAACCAACCCCTCAAATATAATTTTAGAGGATTTCAGGAATTTTTTTCATATTTTATGGTTCGAACAACCGATACAGGTTCCACCGGCCCAACCTGACTTGCAAAACACCTAAGCCGAAAATCGGGGCGTTACAAACTCTCTCTTATTACCATTGTTTAGAACTGTTCAGAGCCTTTATTTTTAGGATGCTTAAAGGAAGATAACTTAGGATCACACTATGAGATTAAAACTTAAACACCTTTGTGACTTGCATGATTTAAGGAATTCTAGTACACTTAGGACATAGACTAGGTTAGAAAGAAAATTGGGGAAAATTTAGAGGTGCCCACCACTGGCTCTAGCTTAAGAAAGCTCTAGAGGTGCCCAAAATCGGCTCTAGGCTAATCACTAGAGGTTCCCGAAACTGGCTCTAGTAGGTTGGGATGCTTAAAAAATATACCCAAGTTAAGTAGTTTAATGATTAAGTGTTTATCTAGAACCGATATAATCATCATGTCACAATGCATGCACACACTCACAATCTTATAGTTTTATTCCAGGGAATTCTTAGGGCATCCAAAGACGTAAGGGTCGGAGCATTCTTTGCCATGGTTTGGTTTAGCAAAAACGACACAACGAACGTAACTCAATTAGGTGTCCAATTGCATACAACCGTATTTTAGGGACTAAAATGTAAATTTCCATAATTATAAGGACTAAACAGGTTTTTAAGTTACCAATCCAAAATTAATCATATTACATGCAAGCATGTAAAATTGCATCATGATCGGATAATCCAAACCCATTTAATTAAGCATCCAACAATCAAGGACCAAAATGTAAGAAAACAGAACCCGTTTTGATACGCGGGTGTGTTCCAAACCCGTTTCGAAACCATGCTTTCCATTAGCAAAATGTTATGGAACGTTCTCATCCGTTCCCGAACCCCATAACCATTCCAGGCCACCATTCCGAAACGATTAAGGTCGTTCCGAAACGCCTTGCCCTGCAACATCTCAATATGCTGGTTTTACTCAACTAATCACCTCCGGAATCATTCCAAAACATGCCACATCACACATACAACATGTAAATACATCAAAGACCATTAACACGAAGTACAAGCTAAAACATAGCATCATTCATGCAAGCATTAGAACTAAAGGCATGCTTCCTAGACTTCAAAACCATACAAGAGCTATAAACCCCATTCAAGCACAAATTAAACCTCAACGAACATTTACAAACCAAAATAAGCAAACCAAACATGCTTAAGGTGTTTAACATCACCAAATACTAACAAGAGTAGAAATCCCTCCCACTGCCTCTTATTACACCAAAATGAAACTACATACTTTGCTTAATCAAAAGCTTGGATTCCACTTGCTATCGGGCTACCTCGATTGCTCAATTTTCTGCATTGATGAAACAAATGAGTGTAAGAATAAAGCTGAGCAAGGTTCGCTAAAATCAACATTCATGAATGCATTTTTTAAAACCATTGCATCTTCATTTGCAAACTCATGCCTTTCCTAAAAGCATGCTCTTCTCTAAGCATCAATGCACTTTTCAAACCACATGCTTTCAACATCATAACATAAGCAACATATAATCTTTTGCTCATGCTTAAACCAAGCATCACATGCATTCTAGCATAAACTACAAGCATCGCATGCTTAAATCATTAATGAACATTATATTGGCTTACAAGTGATCCATTCTCAATGATACTAAAACCAACACAAATGACACAATCGGATACGCGGATTACAAGCGTTGTCCCACACGCTTCATACACACTACCAGACTACACAAGGCTCACACACGAGAGCAACCCTCCATCGTTGTCACACTTGTGGTGGAGTACAACGGTACAATCCCAACCCTACAACACCACTCTTCGGTAGTTGTATAATTCCACTAACGAGAGCACGAGACACATAACACACAGGATTAACATCCACCGTTGTGATCTTAACCTTAATTGTTAGGGTACTTGGAAGGAGTATATGGTACAATCACAACCCCTCGACATCCAAGGCGACTTTATTCACGGTACACCCAATCCTATAGTCGGCTAACTATATCCGATTAAAGTAACCAAAAATCATTTTCATCCCTTGCTAGTATAATCATTTAATAACAATATTCCATTGTTTTACAAGCATAAACAAAATGCCATTTCCACAAGAATAAACATGCTTAATATCATATGTACAAGTTGCATAAATCCAAGGATCACATACCATGTGCATCCTTAACTAAATGACATTAAAACGTGCAACCAAAATGCTCCAAAACATGCTTTATAACAGTAAATAAATCACAGTCAACTCAAGTGCATTTTCAATAAAACATAGCATATTTCTAAGATAGGCTTTCGAACCACTTACTCTTGAGCTTAGCTAAGTGTTGCAAACCTACACTAAGCTCCGAAGACCACGCACAAACCGTTACAAGCTAGAAAATCTAATTCTACTAACTGATACGCGAAAAATCGTTTGTCGACGTGAAAATCACCATTTCGGAGCCTCCAAAATCACCTCGCTTGCTCCCGGATCAAGATCCTCTGTTTTTACATAATCAAAACAGAATATAAATGCATTAAAATGCATATAAACACCCGCAACTAACACAAACTCGCGGCTCACTCAAACTACACCAATTTACACATCCGAAACAATCGAAAACTCAATCGATTACTTCCTAAGGAATGGCCAGCCAACATACTTCACTTTCAACCATTTATAAACATCAAAACACATCTAAAAACAATCTAAACCCATCCTTATACCTCCAACAAGCATAATTCCACCATTTCACTTCAAAAACTCACTTAAAACAATCAAGAAACTCAAGGATCTCAAGCATTTCGGGATCTATAGTATCAAAACCTCATTTCAACATAATAACCAACTTGAAACTCAATTAAAATCAATCCAAAACAGAGCTCAACAAAACAAATCTGAAAATCAAGATTTTAATCATATTTTTACAAGATTTGATCTCAAATCAAAACTATAATGGAAAGTCAACCAAAAACATTAATTTGAAGCCAAAGATCTTGGGAATTTCAATAAAGAACCTTGATTAAAGGTTGAGAATGAGATTTACATCCAATCCTTGCTTTCCACAATGAATGACAAGTTTTTGCTTCACAAAACTTGAAGAATTTAGGAAGAATTCTTCGAAATGAGTAAGAAATAAAGAAAAGAGTGTTTGAGAGAAAAGAAATCTGGAGTGAATGAGTTAAAATTGTGTTTGGCTGAAAATGAGAAGAGAAATGTAGTTACGTGATGGAGTCTCACTAATTAGCTACCTAATTAATTAAATAAAATAAAAGCCAATTAAAAGTATTTAATTAAAACCATTTTAAACGGGTGTCATATTAAGGAAAGGCTAAATTGCCATAAAGCTCCCTAAAGATTCTAAGATTTTTGCTTCTCCTTTATAAATTGCATTTTCCACAGTTTTGAAACTTTACAATTTGGTCACTACCCAAAATGTACCACTTCCGAAACTTTTTTTGTAAAATTGATTTGAACAACCTCTTAATCATATTGTTGGAGGATTTTAGAATTTTTTACCACATTTTATCCTATCTCGTTCCTTGATTTCCTTAAATCACCTTACGTAATTCGAATCATTCGTGACCGGTCCCGTCCGATGTCCAAAACATCTAGGCCCAAAACCAGGGCGTTACAACTCTCCACCACTTAGGAAATGTCATCCTCAAAATTTTATCTGAAGGAAAACGTTGTGGAAACTGCTTCAGTATGTCCGCCTTGCTTTCCCACGTGGCCTCCTCAACTCCTCGATGTCGCCACAACACCTTCACAAGCCCTATCATCTTGCCACGAAGAACCTTGCTGCTCACATCCAGAACTATCACTGGTTCCTCATTATATGATAGATCCAGATTCAACTTTGTCTCCTCAACAGGCATCACATGCGAACGATCTGATCTGTACTTCCGCAACATCGAAACATGAAACACATCATGTATCTTTCCAGCTCTGAAGGCAATCTCTACCGATATGCCACAGGGCCAATACGCTCCACAACCTCGTAACGTCCAATGAACCTTTGGCTAAGCTTACCTTTACGCCCAAATCTCAAAACCTTTTCCAAGGCGACACTTTCAAAAACACATGTTCGACAACCGCGAACTCAATCTCTTTACGCTTATGATCCGCGTAAGACTTTTGCCTATCTGATGCTGCCTTCAAACGCTCACAAATGAGTTTCACCTTCTTAGTGGTTCCCTTAACATAGCTGGCATCAAAATCAACGTTTTCCCAGCTTCTGCCCAACAAAGAGGGGTTCTACATCTTCTCCCATACAAAGCCTCGTATGGAGCCATTTGAATACTTGCCTGATAACTTTTATAATACGCAAACTCAACCAACGGCAAGTGCTTCTGCCAAGGACCCTGAAAATCTATCACGCATCATCTCAACACGTCATTAAGCACCTGGATCACACATTCCGACTGTCCATCCGTCTGAGGATGATAGGAAATACTGAAATTCAATCGTGTACCCAAGGCTTGATACAAACATTCCCAAAATCGCACTGTAAACCTCGGATCCCTATCCGACATTATAGACTTTGGCACACCATGAAACCGCACAATCTCAGCAATGTACAGTTCAACCAACTTGTCCATTGTATACGTAGTATGCACAGGCAGGAAATGTGCACACTTCGTGAGCCGATCAACAAATACCTAAACTGAATACTTCTTTGACGGTGACAATGGCAATCCTGACACAAAATTCATGGTAATCCTTTCCCACTACCATTCTGGATTCTCAAAGGCTGCAACAACCAAGAAGGAACTTGATGTTCAACCTTCACTCGCTGACACACCATGCACTTACTAACGAACTTAGCCACATCCTTTTTCAACCCCACCTATTAGTACTCATCCTTCAAATCACAATACATCTGCATACTACCAAGGTGCATAGCAAAAGGACTACTATGAGCTTCAGTCAGAATAATGTGCCTCAACTCAACATCATCCGACACCACTATTTGACTTCCAAAGCACAGAACACCGTCATCATTAAAACTGAAATTTGAAGGCTTACCCTCCATAATGTATTAAACATGCATAACAAGAGAATCATCAAGCAACTGCTTATCCTTTATTGACTGAATAAGAGATGATTTCACTTGCAATTCAGCAATAAAACCACCATAACGCGATATGCTCAAGCGAGAAAACATCACCCTCCACTCCACAGCCACTTTCCTGCTCAAAGCATCGGCCACAACATTGGCCTTGCCCGGGTGATACTCGATCGTCAGATCATAATCCTTAAGCAACTCCACCAAACGATGTTGCCTAAGATTCATCTTCTTTTAAGATAAGAGATACTTCAAGCTCTTATGATCCGTGAACATAACACACTTCTCGCCGTATAGGTAATGCCTCAAGATTTTAAAAACAAACACAACAGCCGCAAGCTCAAGAACATGAGTAGGGTAGTTTCGCTGATGCACCTTCAACTGTCTAGATGCATAGGCTACAACCTTACCTTCATGCATCAACACACAGCCCAAACCAACAATGGACGCATCACTATAGACCACAAACTCCTTACCAGACTCAGGTTGAATCAGAATAGGAGCTTGCTTCAAAGCCTCCTTCAGCTTCTTAAAAGCATGATGCCTTGCATCGGTCCACTCAAAGTGAACATTCTTCTACAACAACTTGGTCAATGGTGCAACAATCTTCGAGAAACCCTCGATAAACCTACGGTAATACCCAGCTAAACCATGGAAACTTTATACCTCTATCATTTATTTAGGTACCTTCAAACTCATCACAACCTCTATTGTTTAGTGTGTAAAAGTTCTATATTTTACCCCCCAATTTAACCCATATTTCTGTTGCATTCAAGCATAATTCATTGCATTTAGGATAGATTTCATTTATACATCACAATTATATTAAATGGCACAATTTCTACTGAAATTGGTTACTTTTGCAGGTAGCTGCTGTAGCAGATCTAGGGCAGTGGAGAAGCAGAGCTGGAACACAAGACTGTAGACGAGAAAAAGGATGTTGCCATGGCTGCTGCTGTGGCAGCTAATGACGAAAACAATGGTGAAGGGAAGAAATGTTGTGGAGCTCGACAAAAAGAGGAAATTAAGCCGGTGTGTCGTGGAGCACTCATGTATTTTTCCGACCCTAGATCAGAAGAAGGCCAAGCCCAAAGTTCAAGGAAGAAAACTCCAAGCAAGAAGAGAGGACGAATTAAAGACATCTACTCTGAAGATTTAGTCTTTAATAGAGTTGTACTTTAATTTAAACTTGTATTCTTGCCATATTAGAAAACTTGAACTCATGGCCTATATAAAGGCATGTAATTCGACCTAGGGAAGGATATCTCATTCTCTAGCCATCTTCCCAAAACCTAGTCGTTTTCCCCTTCTCATCATGTTCTAAACTTCCCCTAGGGCTAAGGGTTGATTCTTTAAAATAGTTGCAAGGATTGCATTGTTTTAGGATTTTTTCTGTTCAATAAAATAGACTTCAAGTTTGCTTATTCTTGTTTTCAACATCTTGCAAGAGTATCGGGAGAGCATTGTGAGATTACACATTTAATTAATATCGAGAGAGTTAAGTATACGGAAGGAATAAGTACGGACTCTCCAGTTTATGGTTGAACTATCTCGGACCTAGGGATAGGACGAGGTTATGTGGCTAAAAAAGAATTCAACTACATCGGTGTTCATCCTTCGATTCACGCCGGGAGGTAACATCAAAGACGTGTTCATCGACAGACTTGGACCTAGGGATAGACCAAGGCATAGTAGGGATTCTTGCCAAATTTGAAGTACTGAGTTGTGTGTTCGCTGCCGTGACAACAACAAACCGCTGCCGCAGCAGGTGCTGCCGTGACAGGTGTTACGACAGAACAGAGAAGTCCTAGACAGTGCAAACACCTGCACTGTGAAGCAAATCAATACCTGCCTACTCTTTACCATGAATATTTTCCTCTTTTATTTTCAGTATTCTTTATAATTTCGTGACAAACAATTAAACTCTTTCTTTTCCCTCTTGTGCATGAATCCAAGGTTAAAGCTATTAGCCCAGTCCTTGTGGAGATGATATCCGATACTTACGTATCATTCTACTACTTGTGTCGTGTACACTTGCACTACATTGCGATAGACACTTTTACACGTAACAAGTTTTTGGTGCCGTTGTCAGGGACTTGCAACATATCTTTACCCTATTTTTACTACACCTTCTTTAATTTTTCTATTTTTACTTGGACTGTTCAGCGTGTGCTTTTCACAAGGTCTTTTGTTTGCCTATGCGCAGATCTCAACGAGGGAAAGAACCTGAGCACAAGTTAGATCCTGAAATCGAACGAACTTGAAAACCTCAGGAAATGAGTCCGCCTCCTAGCAGAATGAAACGAGTACTTGGAGGAACAGTTAGAAGCAATGGTGAACGAAAGACACAAATGAGGAACAAACAAGGGAATCTCCGATGTCCTGAAGATCCTGTCGGAGATGGAGGAAACGAACAGCCTGCCGATCCTCCTGCTGCTACCGCACGCCGGTCATGCCGAGACTACATGATCAATGATCATGTGGAGTTAGAGACCACCCTGCCAGATGTGGAAGCTAAGAATTTCGAGCTGAGACCTGTCATGTTTAGCATGATTAATTTCGCTAGCCAATTTAGTGGTGCTGCTACAGAGAATGCGAGGGACCATCTGAAAACGTTCCAGGAAATCTGTGGTTCATTTAGACTACCAGGAGTAAATCCGGAGATACTGAGGCTTCGGTTATTTCCTCATTCATTGAGGGACAAAGCTAAAATGTGGTGGAATAAACTAACGACGGGTTCAATACGAACTTGGGCAGATTTAACTCGTGAATTCTTGTCTCGTTTTAACCCTTCCCATTTATATGAGCGATTACGTAACAAAATTGCTACTTTTCAACAGGAAGACGACGAGCCAATGCATGAGGCATGGGATAGGTTTACCACTCTTCTGAGGAATTGCTTGATGCATGGATTCCCTATTTGGAACCAGGTAATCAAATTCTACAATGCTGCCAACCTACAGACTCGTATGAGAATCAATTCAGCAGCCAATGGACTATTGTTAGATAAAGATCCAGAGGACGCCATTGTAATGTTAAAAAATTTGGCTAAGAATGAAGAACAGTTCCCCACATCGAGGAGAGGTAAACGAGTACTAGCTGTGAAGGATTACGAAGCCGATAATTCCTTAAAGATACAAGTTGCATATCTCACAAAGGCAGTACAGAACTTGCGTTGGGAATCATAGTTCGGAGGACTGCCCACTACAACTAGAGGAAGGGATGTACGTTGGGAAATATAACAAGAAGAACTATAATTCCAACAATTACAATCCCAGCTGGAGAAAGGATCCCAAATTTTCTTGGAGCAACAAAAACAATTCCCTGAATCCTTAAGTACAGAACACTCAAAATCAGGGGGCACCTAGACTTCTAACTCGATAACAACCGCAATAGCAGCCCCAACAGCCACCAGCAGCCACAACTAGTATATTGGAGCAGACCTTGGCTACGTTTATGTCTCAAACAGGAACTTACATAGAGAACATGAATCACTTCGTCAAGAAGACTAAGTCATTCATGGATAAAACAGAGATGTGGATGACTAACCATGAAACTACTCTGAAATCACTGAAGACACAGATGGGTCAGGTTTCCCAGATATTAAATCGAGGCAGAATGGAGGATTCCCTAGCGATACTGAGAACGCTAGACAACCCACACATGAGCAGTGTAAAGCCATCACAACTAGGAGTGGGGAGAAATTACCAGGGCCAGAGAAAGAAGCTGAACCAGTTAAGGAACCAGCCCTGGAATCAACCGCTGAGAACGTTGCCCCTGCAGACGACAAACAGCCTATTGCCGATGAACATGTCACGACAGCATAAGGGATAGAGGAGAAGGATGAAGAACCTAATCCTCCTCAGATCCGAATGCAGTGTGAAGGTCTATGATATTTTTAAGCTGGTCCACATCAATATTCCGCTATTAGATGCCATTAAGGAGATGCCTGGTTATGCAAAATTTCTCAAGGATGTTATGTCGAAAAAATCCAGACTTGGGGTATTTGAGACGGTAAAAATGACAGAAGTATGCATGACTATTCTACACAAGCATCCACCCTAAAAAAAGAAGAATCCTGGGAGCTTCATAATATTGTGCATAATCGGAGATAAATTTATGGGTAAAGCACTTTGTGATATAGATGCAAGTATTAATTTAATGCCAAAATCTTTATTTCAGAAATTAGGTATTGGACGAGCACGACCCGCAACAGTTATGCTGCAGCTGGCAGACCGCTCTTACGTGCAACCGAAAGGGAAAATTAAAGATATTCTTGTAAGAGTGGATACAGTTATTTTTCCTGTTGACTTTCTTGTTTTAGATTGTGAAGCAGATGATAATGCACCAATCATCTTGGGGCGACCCTTCTTCGCCACAAGAAGATCACCGATTGATGTAGAAAAAGGAGAACTCACTATGAGAGCGAATGATCAAGAGATCAAGCTTAATGTTCTCCAAGCAATAAAGCACGCTGATGCAAAAGAAGAATGCAAGGCTATCACTGAAGTTATCCTTGACCAACCCTGCATCAGGTCAGACTGCCATGACATCAAATTTGGCCACATCCCCAGCAGCCATTTAGAAGACTCTCACGGCAGCGACTACGACAGCAGCTCCTCAGACTCTAACATATCTGATTCTGAAGATCATGAGGAGGTAAACTGGATAAGCAATTGTCCATGTAAGTTATTCGAGCCCTTAAATTGTACCTCGAATGAACATATCATCCAAAAGCCATCAACTGTAGAGCCACCTGTTCTAGATCTTAAGCCCCTTCCAGGGCAGCCCAAATATGTTTTTCCTGGATTAAATGATATGTTACCTGTAATCATCTCTTCCAAGTTAATGCAGGAACAGGAACAAAAGCTGATAGAGATGTTGCAGCAGCACAAATGGGCTATTGGATGGACGATAGCTGATATCCAAGGCATCGGTCCAGCACTATGCGTGCATAAAATCCTCTTAGAGGATAATCACAAGCCGACCATTGATGCCCAGAGACGTTTAAATAATGCTATGCGAGAAGTGGACCGAAAAGAAATTATCAAATTGCTAGACGCTGAGATAATTTATGCCATCTCGGATAGTATGTGTGTGAGCCCAGTGCAGAGCGTTCCTAAGAAAGGAGGAATAACCGTGGTAACCAACAAAGAAAATGAGTTAATCCCAACCAGGACTGTGACCGGTTGGAGGGTTTGTATGGACCACCGGAAGCTTAACAAAGCTACTCGGAAGGACCACTTTCCCATGCCTTTTATTGATCAAATGCTGATAGATTAGCGGGAAAGCCTTATTACTGTTTTCTTGATGGTTACTCATGTTACAACCAAATAGCCATCGCACCAGAGGATCAAGAGAAAACGACCTTCACTTTCCCGTACAGTACTTACGCTTTTCGGAGGATGCCATTTGGACTTTGCAACGCACCAGCAACTTTTCAGAGGTTTATGATGGCTATATTCTCCGACATAGTGGAGGATTTCCTGGAGATATTCATCGACGATTTCTCAGTCTTTGGAGACAATTTTGAAAGCTGCTTAGGCAACCTACAGAAAGTGCTCGAGATATGCGAGAAAGCGAACTTGGTATTGAACTGGGAGAAATGTCACTTCATGGTGGACGAAGGGATAGTCCTAGGCCACAAAGTAAGCTGTCGTGCCATTGAGGTCGACCGGGCGAAAATCGAGGTAATTGAAAAAAATGCCACCACCCACCATAGTCAAGGGAATTCGAAGTTTTTCAGGGCATGCTAGTTTCTATCGAAGGTTTATAGCCATTTTTTCAAAGATCACCAAACCATTATGCTTCCTACTAGAGCAGAATCGTCCCTTCGACTTCAACACTAAATGTACCGAGGCATTCAGAATTCTAAATAAGAAGTTAGTAACAACCCCGATAGTACAACCACTAGACTGGAAGTTACCATTTGAGATTATGTGTGATGCCAGTGATTTTGCTGTAGGGGCAGCACTTAGGGAGAGGAAGGACAAGTTGTTCCATGTAATCTACTAAGCTAGCAAGACACTTAATGATGCCCAAGTAAACTACACCACAACAGAGAAGGAATTATTGGTTGTGGTGTTTTCAATTGACTAATTACGATCCAACATACTTGGAACGAAAGTGGTGGTCCACACATACCACTATGCACTGAAATATCTGTTTGCTAAGAAAGATGCAAAACCCAGACTGATTCGTTGGATTCTGCTACTGCAAGAGTTCAACATAGAAATCAAGGACAAAAAGGGGAAAGAAAACCAAGTTGCAGGTCACTTGTCGAGTTGGAGAAGGGAAAGAGTCTCCCAACAGACGAGACACAAATACTGGAGACCTTCCCTGACGAGCAGTTGTTCGCTGCCATAAGCACTGCCGCGACAACGATGACGGCATGTAAGTTTTCTTAACTTTCCTGGTATGCTGATTTCGTTAATTATTTAGTTAGCGGAATATTACCTCCTGGTCTAAACTATCAAGCTAGGAAGAGGTTCCAAAATGATGTTAAGCATTTTTATTGGGATGAGCCTCTTCTTTTCAAATGTTGTGCAGATCAGGTTAATAGGAGATGCGTACCACATTATGAACAAGAAGCTGTGCTTTATCACTGACATGCTTCACAATATGGAGGACACGTAGGTGGTAACAAAACTGCTGCCAAGGTTTTGCAGTATGGATTTTATTGGCCGTCACTGTTCAAGGATGCCAGGCATTCTACAAAAGTTGTGATAAGTGTCAACAGACTGGAAATATCTCAAGAAGACATGAGATGCCGCTGCAGAACATTCTTGAAGTCAAAATCTTCGACGTTTGGGGGATTGATTTCATGAGACCATTCCCAGCATCATGTGGGAATTTATATATCCTCCTGGCAGTGGACTATGTGTCCAAATGGGTAGAAGCGATCGCCACACAGAAAAACGATGCCAAGACTGTTAGAGGATTTTGCACAAGAACATTTTTTTCTAGATTTGACATCTCCAAGGCAATCATCAGTGATGAAGGGAGGCATTTTGGCAATAGGGTAATAGCTGCTGCCTTTAAGAAATATGGTGTCAAACATTAGATCGCAATAGCTTACCACCCTCAGACCAGTGGGCAGGCCGAAATATCCAACAGAGAGGTAATGAACATTCTTGAGAAGATGGTTAAGCCAACTCGAAAGGACTGGTCTCTACACCTCAATAATGCACTCCGGGCCTACAGAACAGCGTTTAAAACTCCATTAGGAATGTCACCCTACCGACTGGTTTATGGAAAAACATGCCATTTACCTATTGAGATTGAGCACAAAGCATACTGGGCCATCAAGGCTACTTGACTTGAATGAGATCGAAGAAATTCGAGAAATGGCCTACGAAAATGCAAGGATTTACAAGGACAAGATAAAGAAGTGGCATGACAAGAAGCTGCTGCCACGACAATTCTATCTAGGGTAGCTTGTGTTGTTTTTCAACTCTAGGTTGAAACTCTTCCCAGGAAAGTTGAAATCTAGATGGTCCGATCCGTTTCAAGTGGTGCAAGTTTCTCCTCATGGTGCCATCACGATTAAATCCTTAAAAGACGAGCACCAATTTAAAGTCAACAGACAAAGATTGAAGCATTATCAGGGACTGAAGCCCCAAGAATGCAGGAAGTGGTTACTATAGGAGAACCCCATCCTAGCATCCCTAATTTAACTTAATTTTACTATTATTATCATTATTATAATTATTATTTATATTTATTTATAAGGAAATTAGAATTATTCTATTTTTAGGAACTAAGTTTTTATTATTATTATTTTTAGGAAATAAAGGAGACAAGAAGAAGTGAACTCAGTCCACCATCTCACCATCAGTTCAAAAGTCCAAAATAGGAGTCTGTCGTTACAGCTGCCGCGACAGACGTGGAAAATCCAGCCTGTCAACACGCTGTCGCGACAGACACGCAAACGCTTAACAGACGTGCAGTAGACACGGAAACGCGTGACAGACACGTTAGAAACCGCGTAACAGCTGGCCCCGTTATTCGCGCCTGCCGTTACAGCTCCAACGGGCAGAAAACTCCTCACCTATATAAACCTCATTTTACTATTCATTTTTCACTCTATTTATTCTCTCTACTCGTTTCCTCTCTAGAATTTCATTTTCTTTCATTTTCTTTCTACAGTACCTTGCAACATGAGTACCATAAACACCAAACACAGTGCTGGCTCAGGTTCTGCCCCAGCAGCAGCCACTCCCAGCTCCTTCCAAAGTAGAGATATGTGGGAAGAAAAAGGCTTCATCTATAGCACAAGAACGGAGAATCTCGGGCTCAAACCATTCATAGCCCGTAAGATTAAAGCTCTACAGTGGCAGAAGTTTGCCGAGCAGTCGGAAGAGATGAACGTCACCTTAGTTAGAGAATTTTATGCGGCCATCGACAGCAGGGAGGTGACAGTAGTGTCATTTCGTGGGAAGGAATTACCCTTTGAGCCAGAATACATCAACACCCTTTATGGATTCTATGTTGGCAGAAGGGAAGACGGGCACCAAAGATTCGTGGAGAGCATGTAGACAGCAGATTATGATGTTGTCATAGCAGAACTCACTAAGGAAGGCACCGAATGGAATACCAATCAAAAACATCCAAGAACGTTGAAACGAGTTCAACTCTCCCCCGAAGCCAAGCCGTGGAACGCATTTTTCAAAAAGAGGATTATGCCCTCCTCACACAACAACATGATAGATCACCCAAGGTTAGCTCTCGTCCATCCAATTCTAAACGAAAGGCCTATTACTGTTGGTAGATATGCTCGGGAGGGGATTTTGGATTGTGCATACCGGCCATCGGGACCACGCGTATTCCCATACCTCATAACAACCCTATGTCGTGGCCACAACGTCCCTGAAGTTGTTGAGGATTTAAGAATCGGAGGAAAAGGATGGACGGAGAGGAACATCCTTAGCTTGATGGAGCTGAAAGCCGCAACGCCAAAATCTAGTTTAAACCCGACTGCTGCGGCAGGTGAGCCGACAGAGCCCACCCAAACGGAGCCTGCCTCCATAGAGCCAAGGCAGTCCACAGCAGCAGCTCCATCAGCCGACTCCTCTACCCAAATCCTTGCCACACTGCAGAAAATGGAGGAACGACAACTGTGCCTGATGAGCTTCATTCTGGACTTCACAACAGCAACGGTACATTTCATTAAAACCAATTTAAATTTTCCAGATGTATTGTTTCCTGCTTTCCCCGATCATTATTTTAATACCCCCACCCCTACCCATATCCCTAACCCTGCTTCCACACCGAGAACACCATCTGACGCGTCCACCCCAACCCCGGCAACGATAGCTGAAGGCGACTGCCACACTGCTACAACATCTTCCAGGGGAGAAAAGTGAAAAGAGCCCATGTCCGACCTCGACAGATACATAGCTGGGTTCTCCTCTTCCTCAATTTGGGGGGAATCCGATGACGAGCCATCTGTCAAGAAGAACCTGTCTAAGGAATTCACCCAGATGAAACGGCAGAAACCAAACACAGGAGTCGGACCATCCGACCAAGGGAAAGCTGACGGCGGCAGCAGCAGCAGCAGTGGTAGCAGCAGCAACAACAGCTCTTCCAAGGAGGTTCAGGTGCTGGAGAAACTACCCTCACCAACCCACGTCCAACCTCCAAGGGAAGCAAAGAAAAAGACCACCTCTGCCTCTCCCAGCCATCTATCAGCTATCTTCTTATATTTGTTATCTTTTATTTTGTTATAATTGTGATGTTGTTTTTATTTTCTTTTTATCATTTTATCATCATGCATTGAGGGCAATGCAACCCTTGAGTTTGGGGTGACATCCCTTCATTAATGAAGTGTCTTTATGTTTAGAAATTGTGTCTAATGTTTATTTTATTTTTGCTTAAAAAATGAAAAATGAAAAATTTTGCTTAAGTCTTTGAACTTCACTTACCTGCCACGACATATGCTGTCGTGACAGTGCCTTTAGGATGTTTTTGGATCTGTTTAGAGCCTTGCTATGATTCTACCGTGTAAAACACTCTTTTTGACACTTATGTTTTTTAGATTACTTTAGTACACTGGAATAGGAATGTTTACCCGCTTGAAACTGCCCCTAGAGGTGCTTATCACTGACTCTAGGAAAACAAGAAAGAAAGAAAAAAATATTCAGACTCAATAGCTTGCAAAACTGCCTTGCACTTATTTTAGGAGATTTCTTTTTTGAGCTAAGTTAGAAAAAAACTAAAGGAGACTAAGAATTGCCTCCAAAAAAGATGCAGTTAAATAAAGAGTCAGAAAGAACTAAAGGAGCCTAAGAATTGCCTCCAAAAAAATTGAAATGGCATAACCTCAAGTGGTTCCGAATGAATCCAGAAATGCCCGACAAGGTAGTACTCTTGATAGAATACAAGTGGTACGTAATGTAGAGTTCACTGATTTAAGCCAAAGAAAAAAAATTTATTATTTTTCAGTTAGGTAATATTTGCTTGAGGGCAAGTAAAAAATTGAGTTTGGGGGTGTGTTGAGTGTGTAGAAGTTCTATATTTTACCCCCTATTTAACCCATATATCTGTTGCATTCAAGCATAATTCATTGCATTTAGGATAGATTTCATTCATACATCACAATTATATTAAATGGCATAGTTTCTACTGAAATTTGTTACTTTTGCAGGTAGCTGCTGTAGCAGATGCAGGGCAGTGGAGAAGGAAGGCAGTAACACATGGCTGTAGACGAAAAAAAGGTTGATGCCATGGCTGTTGCCGTGGTACCCAATGACGACAGCAATGGTGAAGGGAAGAAGTGATGTGGAGCTCGACATAAAGAGGAAATTAAGTCGGTCTGTTGTGGAGCACTAATATATATTTTCGAGCCCTAGATCAGAATGAAGGCCAAGCCCAAAGTTCAAGGAAGAAAACTCCAAGCAAGAAGAGAGGACGAATTAAAGACATCTACTCTGAAGATTTAGTCTTTAATAGAGTTGTACTTTAATTTAAACTTGTATTCTCGCCAAAGTTCAAGGCCTTTATAAAGGCATGTAATTCGACCTAAGGAAGGATATCTCATTCTCTAGCCATTTTCCCAAAACCCTAGTCGTTTTCCCGTTCTCATCATGTTCTAAACTTCCCCTAGGGCTAAGGGTTGATTCTGTAAAGTAGTTGCAAGGATTGCATTGTTTTAGGATTTTTTCTGTTCAATAAAATAGACTTCAAGTTTGCTTATTCTGGTTTTTAACATCTTGCAAGAGTATCGGGAGAGCATTGTGAGATTACACATTTACTTAGTATCGGGAGAGTTAAGTATACGGAAGGAATAAGTACGGGTTCTCCAGTTTCTGGTTGAACTATCTCGGACCTAGGGATAGGACGAGGTTATGTGGCTAAGGAAGAATTCAACTACATCGGTGTTCATCCTTCGATTCACGCCGGGAGGTATCATCAAAGACGTGTTCATCGACAGACTTGGACTTAGGGATAGGCCAAGGCACAGCAGGGATTCTTGCCAAATTTGAAGTATTGAATTGTGTGTTCTCCGCCGCGACAACAACAGACCGCTGCCGCAGTAGGTGCTGCCGCAGTAGGTGCTGCCGCGACAGGCGCTATGACAAAATAGAGAAGTCCTAGACAGTGCAAACACCTGCACTACGGAGCAAATCAATATCGGCCTACTCTTTACACTGAATATTTCCTCTTTTATTTTCAGTATTCTTTATTATTTCGTGACAAACAATTAAACTCTTTTTTTCCCTTTTGTGCAGGAATCCAAGGTTAAAGCTATTAGCCAGTCCTTGTGGAGACGATATCCGATACTTACGTATCACTCTACTACTTGTGTCTTGTACACTTGCACTACATTGTGATAGACACTTTTACACGCAATGTCTAGTTTGTGCGAATCAACGCGCATACCCTTAGCTGATACAACATGCCCTAGAAAGACCACCTCTTTAAGCCAAAACTCACACTTACCTTGGCATACAACTGATTCCCAACAACACTTACAAAATGACTCCCAAGTGTCTATCATGATCCTCCTTAGTACGCGTTTACACAAGGATATCATCGATGAACACCACCACAAACTGGTCCAAGAACTCATGAAACACATGATTCATCATGTCCATGAAAGCTGCAGGTGCGTTGGTCGAACCAAACGGCACCACTAAAAACCTGTAATGTACGTACCTTATCCGAAAAGCTGTCTTCGGTACATCTACATCCTTCAACTTCAACTGGTAAAACCCTGACCTCAAGATTATCTTATAAACCACCGATGCTCCTCGAAACCGATAAAGAGATCATCAATCCTAGGCAAGGTATACTTGTTCTTGATCGTCAACTTGTTCAATTGCCGATATTCTATGCACATCCGTATTATTCCATCTTTCTTCTTTACAAACAAGACCGGTGCACCCCAAGGTGACACACTCGGCCGGATGCACCCTCGATCCAACAACTCATGTAGGTTCGTTTTCAACTCCTTGAGCTCTTTAGGTGCCATGCAATAAGGACCAATGGACACCGGAGTCGTATTCTCATACAACTCAATACCAAACTCAACTCTTCTATTTTGTAGAACCCCAAGCAATTCTTCTGGAAAACCGCAAACAGTTCTGATGTCCTGCACACGTATATCCTTCTTGACAGGATTCATTACATAGGCAAGATAAGACTCACAGACCATCCTCAGCATACGACCTGCTTCCAAAGCCGAAATCAATTGGACAAGAATTTCACATTCTCGCCTACTATCACCAATTCATAATCATCTGCCAGCTTTAAGGTGACCCGCTTGACATCAATGTCAACCGCCGCTCTATGCGCAGTCAACCAATCCATACCAAGGATCACATCGAAATCGTAGAAGGGTAAATCCATCAAATCCACAAGAAATACATGACCTTGCACAGATAAAGGGCATCTCCAATATAATTTCCTAGTGACTATAGTCTCACCAAAAGAACTAGTCACTTGCATCCCTACTTCGAGAAACTCAACAGGTATATCAAGAAAATGTGCATGCTCACTCAAGATATAAGAACGCGTAATTCTAGAATCAATAACAGCCAGCAATGATAACGACTGAAGAGCAAAAGTACCATTGATGACATCGGTATCATTGCGCTCCTCGCATTGAGCATAAACCCTCGCAGGACCACCTCCCTCAGGCCAAACTGCCACCACATGAGCAATGCCTCTCTGGCCCTCGCCTCTCCTCTGAAAATTCCCTCAGCCGCGCCCACAGCCTCTCTGAGGTGCAGCCGTAGCAGGTGTACGTCCTTGGCCTCCACCGACCATCAAGGGACACTCTCGCCTCATGTGATCCGTTGAACCATAGTCCCAACACGAATTCTATGTTACCACCATACGAGCCTAAACCTCCCTAGCCGTTCGAGGATAATCTCGCCTCAGATGACCCCGAGATCCACACATCCAGCACGTGTTCTGTTCTACTCTCAGCCGATCTCCGTTGGCCGGTGCACCATGTCCAGCATTGCCTCGCCTAGTAGGCTGATATCACTTATCTCGTCCTCTCTTGTTTTGTCCACCTCCAAAACTAGACTTAGCTGCTCTCTTTCCAGAGCTAAAACCAACTCCTCGGGATGCCAAACCCAAGTTACGTTCAATGTCTTTGGCTCGACACACCTACACATCGAAGTCGATATACTCCGCAGCCAACATATACGTCTTGCCTTCTTATACCAGCCCGTATCGAAAGCGATCACAACGATGCCTGTCACTAGGAATCAGCTCAGAGGCATACTGGCTCAGACGTACGAACTGGACATCGTACTCAGCCACGGAAAGGTTGCCCTAAACTAGCAACATAAACTCGTGTTTCTTCTCGTCCAAGTATTTCACCGCCAGATACTTCCTCTTGAAAGCACCTTTGAAATACTCCCAATCTACTTCATTGGGTTCTATACCGGCAGTGGTAGTTGTCCACCAACTATAGGCACCGCCTTGTGGTAAAGAAACTGCGCATCTCAGCTTGCGCACATCGTTGCATCCCATTTGATCCATAATACGGACCGTGCTCGCCAACCAAGCTTCTGATGCCTCAGGAGAGATACCAAAGAACTCAACAGCTCCTAGGCTCCTCAACCTCACCAAAGGTAAGACAGCCTCGCCAGCTGCAGGGACCTATACGTGCACTCCGGCTACTGCAGCCTGAAATGCCCCGGTGACCGCCTGAACCAGTGGTGCTAAATAACCCAAACCCAGACCAGCATGTCCGTGTTGCTCATTATGCTCCCCACCTCTAGGGGTGGCGGAGGAAGAAAATTTCCACCAGGAAGGACATCAGCCCCTTGCTCACCCTGGTTGCCCTGCTCAGCTGCAGGCATAATCGTGTTTGACCTTAGCTCTCTCCTCGGACCCATAGTGTTATTATAACAAGGCATATCAAATAAACAAAACAAACCATTTAGGCTAACCTAAAGCAAAGATCCAAGTTCACAAAAACATTTAATCAGTGTAATAAGGAAATGGGCACCCCGATTTCCCTCAAGCATAACATAGCATACAATAACATGTCCTGCTCATCAATGTTTCCATCATCCAAAAGCAGCACATATCAACATCGCATCATCAACATACAATCATATTCATCTCACATGCAATTCACATCAATCAAGCATATCATAAGCTCCAATATTCACCCAAAATCATGCTTTTCAATCAACATACTTCAATACATATCAATTTCACATACCAACATCCCCAATTCTTTCATAACCTAGATCTGATACCAACAAATGTAACCCCCTTAGCTCGGCCTAGACATACGACCCGGATCGAGAAGATTACACTGGCAAAATCAATGTCAACTCGTTAAAGTCAACCTCACTTAAAGACCTTTTTTTCCTTTTTATCTTTTCTAACTGCACATTATTATCCTATATTATTAGCAGTTTGGTTTAGCAAAAACGAGATAGCGAACAAAACTCAATTAGGGGTCCAATTGCATACAACCGTATTTTAGGGACTAAAATGTAAATTTTCAGAATTATAAGGACTAAACAGGTTTTTCAGTTAACAGTCCAAAATTAATCATATTACATGCAAGCATGTCAAATTGCATTATGAACGGATCATTCAAACCCATTTAATTAAGCATCCAAGAATTAGGGACCAAAACGTAAGAAAACAGAACCCTTAAATAATTCAAATTCAAAACCAACGGTCAAGTGTTTCGAAATATAAGACCTTGTATCAGAACAGTCGTTTAAAAACCAGGCTGATTGTTTTGATACGCGGGTGTGTTCCGAAACCCGTTTCGAAAACATGCTTTCTAGTAGCAAAATGTTCCGGAACGTTCTCACCCATTCCGGAACCCCATGACAATTCCAAGCCACCGTTCTGAAACAGTTAAGGGCATTCTGAAACGCCTTGCCCTGCAACTTCTAAATTTTCTGGTTTTACTCAACTAATCACGTCCGAAATCATTATAAAACATGCAACATCACACATACAACATGTAAACACATCAAAAACCATTAACACGAACTACAAGCTAAAACATAGCATCATTCATGCAAGCATTAGAACTAAAGGCATGCTTCCTAGACTTCAAAACCATACAAGAGCTATAAACCACATTCAACCACAAATTAAATCTCAAAGGCCATTTACAAACCAAAATAATCAAACCAAACATGCTTAAGGTGTTTAACATCACCAAATACTAACAAGAGTAGAAATCCCTCTCATTGCCTCTTATTACACCAAGATGAAACTACATACTTTGCTTAATCAAAAGCATGGATTCCACTTACTATCGGGCTGCCTCGATTGCTCAATTTTCTGCATTGATGAAACAAATGAGCGTAAGCATAAAGCTTCGTGAGGATCGTTGAAATCAACATTCATCAATGCATTTCTTGAAACCATTGCATCATCATTTGCAAACTCATGCCTTTCCTTAAAACATGCTCTTCTCTAAGCATCAATGCACTTTTGAAACCACATGCTTTCAACATCATAACATAAACAACAAATAATCTTTTGTTCATGCTTAAACCAAGCCTCACATGCATTCTAGCATAAACCACAAGAATCTCATGCTTAAATCATTAATCAACAACATTATATTGGCTTACAAGTGATCCATTCTCAATGATACCAAAACCAACACAAATGACACAATCGGATACGCGGATTACAAGCGTTGTCCCACACGCTTCATACACACTACAAGACTACACAAGGCACACACACGAGAGCAACCCTCCATCGTTGTCACACTTGTGGTGGAGTACAACGGTACAATCACAACCCTTCAACACCACTCATCGGTAGTTGTATAATTCCACTAACGAGAGAACGAGACACAAAACACACAGGATTAACATCCACCGTTGTAATCTTAACCTCAATTGTTAGGGTACTTGGATGGAGTATATGGTACAATCACAACCCCTCGACATCCAAGGCGACTTTATTCACGGTGCACCCAATCCTATAGTCGGCTAACTATATTCGATTAAAGTAACCAAAAACCATTTTCATCACTTGCCAATATAATCATTTAACAACAACATTCAATTATTTTACAAGTATAAACATAATGCCATTTTCACAAACATAAACATGCTTAATATCATATGTACAAATTACATAAATCCAAGGATCACTTACCATGTGCATCCTTAACAAAATAACATTAAAATCTGCAACCATAATGCTCCAAAACATGCTTTATAAGATTAAATAAATCACATTCAACTCAAGTGCATTTTCAACAAAACATAGCATATTTCCGAGGGAGACATTCGAACCACTTACTCTTGAGATTAGCTAAGTGTTTCAAACCTACAATAAGCTCCCAAGACCATGCTAAAAGCGTTACAAGCTGGAAAATACATTTCCACTCACCGATACACGAAACCTCGCTTGTCGACGCGAAAATCACCCATCTAGAGCCTCCAACATCACCTTGTTTGCTCCCGAATTAAAATCCATTGTTTTCACATTATCAAAACAAAGATCTAAATGCATTAAAATGCATTTCAACACCAGTAACTAATAGAAACTCGTAGCTCACTCAAACTACACCAATTTACCCATCCGAAACAACTGAAAACTCAATCGACTGTTTCCTAAGCAATGCTCAGCAAACATAATTCACTTTCAACCATTTATAAACATCAAAACACATCTAAAAACAACCTAAAACCGTCCTTATACCTCCATCAAGAATAATTCCACCATTTCACTTCAAAAACTAACTTAGAACTATCAAGAAACTCAAGGTTCTCAAGCATTTCGGGATCTATATTATCAAAACCTCATCTCAACATAATAACCAACTTGAAACTCACTTAAAATCAATCGAAAACAGAATTCAACATAACAAATCCGAAAATTAAGATTTTAATCATATTTTCACAAGATTTGATCTCAAATCAAAACTATAATGAAAACACAACCAAAAACATTAATTAGAAGCCAAAGATCTCAGGAATCTCAATAAAGAACCTTGATTAGAGGTTGAGAACATGATTTACCTCCAATCCTTGCTTTCCACAAAGAATTTAGGAAGAATTCTTTGAAATGGGTAAGAAATCAAGAGAGAGTGTTGGGAGAAAAGTAATCTGGAGAGAATGAGTTAAAATTGTGTTTGGCTGAAAATGAGAAGAGAAAGGTAGTTACATGATGGAATCTCACTAATTTACTACCTAATTAATTAAATAAAATAAAATACAATTAAAATTATTTAATTAAAACCATTTTAAACACAAGTCATATTAAGGAAAGGATAAATTGCCATAAAGCTCCCTAAAGATTATAAGATTTTGGCTTATCCTTTAAAAATTTGATTTTTCCATAGTTTTGAAACTTTACAATTTGGTCACTACCCAAAATGTACCACTTCCGAAACTTTTTTGTGTCAATTTTATTTGACCAACCTCTTAAACATATTTTAGAGGATTTTAGCAATTTTTACCACATTTTATCCTATCCCGGTCCTTGATTTCCTTAAATCACCATACATGTTTCGAACCGTTACCGACCGGTCTGGTTCGATGTCCAAAACACCTAGGCCCAAAACTAGGGCGTTACAAATAAGACCAAGTAGACGGTTTATAAAACTAAGGTTTGGTAATTGATGGTCATGCATAGATTTCATCATTTAGACCTTTGAACTTATTATTCTATTTATTTAATGAAAAAGGTATTGTTTAATGTCTGATTGGTATTCTTGTTGATTTGCACTGTTGGAGTAGGAAGATGTAGCCACAACACAGAAAGCAGGAGGGAAGATGAGGCAGAAGTAGCAGAAAACAGACCATGATCGAGCTAAGCCACATGACAACTTCTACTGATGGAAATTAATGAAGCCTTACTGAGCAGAGAAAACCGATGCCGAGGCAGCAAACGCCGGGTGCGACAACATTCTGCTGGATGACAAATCAGGCAAAGTGGTAGTCATCTTGTAGAGCTTTTAATGCCATATTTTTCTACATACTTTTCGAGGCAAATGGAATTTCGGAAGACGACGAAAACATGGAAGGAAGGGTAAAGTTGGACTTTTGGCCAAAAGCGTATATTGTAATAAATTAAAGAGATTTTCCTCTTTAATAAAGTGTAGTCCAAGTCCAACTTATCTTCCTCTCCAAGAAGGATTTGTGCCTACACCTTCTCCTATATAAGGGGCTTGCTAACATCAAGAGAGGAGAGAGGAGATAATAGATGACAGTTCGAGAAAGAGAGATTGAGCTTAGGATTAGTTTAATTATGTTCTAAATTTCTTAGGGTTAGGATTATTTTGTTTAGTAATTGTGTGAAAACTCTTTGTACTTAGTTTTTCTCTTAATGCAATAAAAGTTAACGTTTGCTTATTCTAGCTTTAATTATTTTCACATTCTACTCGGGAGAGGTTTTGTGAGATCATCCATTTATTCAATATCGGGAGAGTTAAGCTCACAAAAGGAATAAGTACGGTTTTTGCCCCAAGTGGTGTTAACTAACTTGACCAATGGATAGGTTAGAGTTTCAATGGCTAAAAGAAGTGTATGAAACATTGGTGTTTGCCCTTTGATTCACGCCATGAGGTATCATTAGAGTTCATTCATCAACCAGCGTTTCGTGCTTAGGGATAAGGGAGAACCACCTAAGGACACTTTGCCAAGCCTTAATTGCATCTGCCCATGAGCAAGGGATTTCCGTGGTAGGACTTCAGCCATTGCAACCGCAACACGGATTTAGGTTACTGCCACGGCAGTAATGCGTTGCTGCATTCAAGAACTGAAACAAAGTCAAGAGGATTTCACAATATGACACACTCTATTCCTGCCCATCTTCTCATCTTGATTTCTTCTTTATTTTATTTACTAGATTTTCGGAGTTTAGTTATTTTTAGATTATATCAAATCACCCAATAAACTCGTGTTTTTACTTTATTTGTTTTACAGTGCGTGGAGTACAATCGAAGGTTGATTACCAATCCATGTGGAGACGATACTCATATACTTATTCCTATATTACTTGCGTAGTGTATACTTGCACAATTGTGGAGCACTATTTACATGCAACACATGGCGTTGAGTTTCTGTACAAGGTGCTCGAGGGTGTGTGTCGTGGCATCATGTTGTGGAGTAGCTGGGGCATTACCTGAGGAGGTTGCCGCGACAATGCCTCGTACCAGTGTGAACTCTAGCTAAGCTTTTGTGATTAGCATTATCTTGTAGTACTGAGCTTTTTTCCATCCCTTCCTTATTGGTGTGAGCTCGTCGGTCGGGTCGGTTGGGACATTCTTTTGCTTGCACAAGTCGGTGATGAGGCTTGGGAAGTAGAGTCCCCCTTTTTCTTTTTGGATATAATGGATCCAACATTAATAATTTTACTATGCAATATAAATTGAATGAGTGCAAGCCTTGGTTTCTCGATAGTGGTGTTGTGCGAAGTGGTCATTAGACATCTCTTAACGAAGGTGTTCCAAAGTTTGGCCTCGAACCGAAGCCTTCGGTAGTTTACCGTTCCTTTGTGTGCTCCTTCGTTTCATGTTGTTCCGGTAATGCACAACTCTTTCATCATGTCCTCGTTGTCGTTTTCCGTGAGCTTGTTGACATATTGTTCGTGCTCATCCTTGATGACAAGTATGTCGTAGTGAGGTTGATGGAAGCGGCATCTACTTGTATTGCTTGACCTCAAACATGCACATAGAGGTTGTTGGGATTTGGCGAGTGTGCATAGAATTCCCGTACCCATGTGACGTTGGTCGGTTTCGGTTGGTGCCAAAGGATATGCCACTTTTGATGTTTGATCTTATTGAAGATGAAGGGCTCTAAATCGAAATCGTTGTGCGATGAAGAGTAATGGAAGCCTTGTTCTTCTCATAGTTGTCAGCCGAAAAATTTTGTGTTGAACCTCTGCTCGACTTCCGGTGGGGCAAACCTTTTGAAAACTGGTTCCTCCATAGTTTGAGAGTGCTCTCCAAGTTCTATTTTTAAGGCCATCTGAGATAGTTTTGAGAATTTGCGATTAAAGAAAATAAAGCAAAGAAAAGAGAAAGCAAATCTTGGAGTTATGTAGGGAAAAGACGAGTTTGATGGTTAAGTGTTTAGAGGGAGGGGGTCTAAATAGATGGGGGAGGAGGTGTAACAGTCACAAGCATTGAATGACAATGCTTGCGTGCACGACAATGGTTGCTTGTGAGCGGCCTACAACGGTCATTTGCAGCGGCATTGAAGGGACAATTTCGAATGGTCATGTTGTGGTAGAGTGTAATGAATGTCATGTTTTTGGTTTTGGGTTGGGCTTGAAATCAGCCCATCTTCTTTACATTCTTGAACTCCCTCCTTAAAAACCAAATATATAAATAAAACATTATTTAAAAATAACACTATTATCCTAAAAAATTAATAATTAAAAAATGTGGGGAAAAATAAAAAAAATTTAAAGAAAAAATAAGATACTAAAGAAGTGCATGAGGATGCATCTCCTAAATTAATCACTTCCTTATCCCTCATGACATGGGTGCTAGTGTACTGCTTCAATCTTTGTCCATTAACTTTAAATTCATGACTGTCTTTTGTGGGCTTGATTAACATAGGATATGTCAAAAAGCCTTAAAATAATAAAGTCACTAGGAAAAATAATATTATCTACTCTTACCAAAATATCCTCCATTTTTCGCTCTGGATTAACGTAGGATATGTCAGAAAGTTGTAGCATCACTGTAGTAGGTCTCCCATTCTATATTCCCAATCGTTGGAAGACCGACTTTGGCATAAGGTTTATGCCGGCTCCTAGATCACATAATGCCTTCCAGACATAGCGATTGCCAATCGCATATGGTAAGGTGAAATTGCCCGGATCCTTCAGCTTAGGTGGCATTCGGTTGTGTAGCATGGCTATACATACTTCTGTCACATCAACTGTCTCAAATTCCTATATTCTTGTTCTCCTATAGACAATGTCTTTAAGGAACTTGGCGTAGTTTGGCATTTGTTCTTTTGCTTCTACCAAAGGCAAGTTTATGTGGACTTACGTCAAGATGTCTGGGAACTTCTGAATTGGTATTCTTGTTTCTTCCTTTTCAACCTTTGTGGGAACGGTGGTGGAAGTCGAATGTCTTCAATACATCCTTTGCATTGGAATTTGATTTGGGGCATTGAATTTGGACCTTCAGATGAATTCTTGTTTCCCGTGGTGTTTGTGTCATACATTGCCGAGTCAATGTTATCAGGCTTTGCCGAGGAAATCGACTCCTCTATTTCTGTTTCCTCTGTTTCATGAGCTCGTGGTTCCATGAGTTGTTTACCACTTCGTGTAGTGATTGCCTTGTATTGCTTATGAGTTGTTCCTCGTACAACCTCAGTATCTCTAGGCAAACCGCCCATTAGTCTTGAGTTGAGCATTTAAGCGAACTGCCCAACTTGAGTTTCCAATGTTTAAAACGTTGCTTCATGCTTATGCATTCTCATCTCAATCATGTTCATAAAAGCGTCATTTTTCTTTATGAATTTATCAGTATTAGCCATGTATGCACTAGTTTGAGTCATGAAAGCATTTAGGGAGTTTTCCAAAGAACTAGATGCCATGGATTGTTGTTGCAGCATCGATTGCTGAGGTATTTGTTGCCGTGATATGTTCTGTTGGAATCCCAGTGCTGGAGAATTCTGATTGTTCTGATTCATGGAATTGTTAGGTTTGCTCCATGAGAAGTTTGGGGGGTTTCCTCGACACCGAGTTATAGGTGTTTGACATCACATTGTTTCGGTTGTTGTTTCCAACATAAAAACTGGACTATGGATTCTCTGGACATTTAGAAGAGTCATGGTTACCATTACATAAATCACATGATGATCCTACCACCTTGACCTTCTGTGTATTGATTGCTTGGTCGTTGCATGTTCTTAACCAAATTGGTTAAGGTGCTCAATTGTGAAATAATTGAATCTGATGACTCCAGCACGTTTACGGTGGCATGGCATATGACTCCTCCTCTTTTGGCTATTAGGAATTGTTAGTCGGTTTTAGCAAGCCTATTAAGGATCTCCATTCATTCCTCTAGTGGCTTGTCTAGGAGTATGCAATTAGTCGAGGAATCTAACATCATGCTCGTTGGGGTGTTTATTGCATTGTAGAACATTGTCACATGTGTTGACAATGGGAATCCGTGTACGGGGCATTTGTGAAAAAGCTCTATGTATCACTTCCAAGCCTCGTATGTAACCCCTAACCTGACCTAGACGGTTGACCTGAACTACGAAGATTACACGGGGAAAACCAAAGTCAACCCGAAAGTCAACCTTGATTAAGGACCCCTTTTTTCTTTTTTTCTTTTCTAGATGCATATTAAGCCTAAGTGATCACTCAGGAACAATAGGAGAGAAAAGCACAATGATCAGAAATCATATAAGGACTCAATTGTATGAAATACACTTTTAGGGACCAAAATGTAATTTTTAGAAAATATAAAAACTTTTCAGAATTTAAGATTACCAATATGTAATTGGTCATATTACACGCCTCTATGTCAAATTTAAGCTTAAAAGAACATTCCAAGCTCAAGAAATTGCATCCACAAAATTTAGGACTAAAATGTAAAACATGGAAACTTAATACAGTTCAAATCATCATCCAACTCATCTATTTCGGAACATTGACCTTCGTACCGAAACGCTCGTATCGAAACGGTGTTGATTGTTTCCGTAGTCGGGTGCGTTCCGAGACCGGTATCGAAACAGGCCACTCCAGTAGCCAAAATGTTCCGAAACACCTTCAGCCGTTCTGAAACACTATGGCCATTACATGCCCCTGTTTCGAAACAATTAAGGGTGTTTCGATACACCCTGCCCTGTAGCAGCAGAAAGTGCTGGTTTTTCACATCTTAACCTTATCAAACATGCTCTAACACATATCATATTATAGCTGCAACTTGATTAAACATCAAGGGACATATATAAGAAACTTAAGCTATAACATGGCATCAAACACATGAGCATTACAACTATATCCATGCTTCCTATACACAAAACCAAATATAGAACTCAAACCTCTAACCAAACCGTTTAGGACCATTTACAAACCATAGAAGCCATAACAAATTTACTACAACGATAGGGAGTCGAAAACACTTCTCCCAAATACAACCTTGGTACCCCATTGCCAAATATCAATACTAAAGTGTATAAAAACATCACCATATATGAGCTTTGCACTTCCTATGATGTTCTTAACCTTCTTGTTGCCCGAAGTCACTTCAATTATCTGCATTGTTTGTAAAAGAGAGCGTAAGCACATTTGCTTAGTGAGGAAAGCTCTAAAGAAAACCAACACAACAATGAATTACTTAAACCCCTTTCTCAAAAGCCATTTTCAACAACATGCCCATTCAATCTCATGCTTAAAAACCATTTCAAAGCAAATATTCATTTGAAACCACATGTACCTCTATTCTATCTCATGCATTGAAACCAATGCAAATCTCATGGCAAAGCCATACACATGCTTTTGAAAACTAAAGCATTTGATATACAAATCTCATATGTGAATCTCACATCACCGTACTCACTCGTCTACTTAACATAATTTCCGGTGGAATCTCACATCATCGTACTCAAATGGCGGTATCTCTACTCTCCACAAAGCTTGGGTATTTCACCAAGTCCTACCCGATGGAATGCCCATCATCGGTCTCTCCCTTTGCATTGAATCCAAAGAGCACGTACGAATTTTAGTTTATAGTGCACTCTCATCCTATTGATCGATCAATTATATCTGGTAAGTATCTCATCTTTTATGCCAATATATATTTCAAAACATCATCTCACCTATTGTTTTTCATGCAACATTTCTCAAATCATTCTCATAGCATAAATCATCTCAACATATGCTCGCACTAAATCAAAATCTCAAATCTCATCAATGCAACATGATATCTCATGAAATCTCTTCAAAGCATCATCTCATGCTACAAATCATGCATAAAAACAATAGGAATTTGTCTATCTCAAAACATGAGCATGTAAAAGGATTTTAGGGGCAACCACCACATATTTGAGAGCAATCTAGCCAATACTTACTTCCGGACTTAAGAAGGTGTTTCAAACCATTCCTAAATCCCCAAACCTTTTTTCTTTGTCCCTCAAGGACTTCTAAAACCATTCGCACTCACCGATTACGTTTCGCTTGCTCGCCAAAATGCTATCTAAGCTGTCGGATCAACACCAAAGGCGTCCGAAGATGTCTCCCCTGTTCATAACACATAAGAGCAGAGGATTAATGCATCATCATGCATTGAAATCTTCAGCCACACACCTAAACCCGTTGCTCCACTCAAAAGCCTCATTTCGTCCACCAAAAACAACCGAAACCGTCTCCAAACTCTCCCAAAACAAAGCATTTCTAAGCATCTCTAAACATCAATCAACACCAAAACTACCACAAACTCGTCCCTATACCTCAAGCTATAACAGAACACCAAAACCACTCCAAAAAACCAACATTCTAACATGCAAAACTTAGGAATCCAAATCTATTCGAGATTTGTTTGATAAAACCTCATTTATAACATCAATTACAATCCAAAATACATTAGAAAACAACCTCAAAACAGAGCCTAATCATCAACCATGAAAATCATCAAAATCTCCCCAAGAATCTTGAGTTTTAACACAATTTCGTGTTTCTAACATTAAAGCAACTCAAAAACCATTAACAAAGGATTGATAACTTGGGAATTTTAGTAAAGAACTGATCATTAGAGGAGAAGGACGAAGCTTACCTCTAATGGCTGGTTTCTCCTTGATTTGGTGAGGAAAAGATTGGAAATCAAAAGGAGATTAAAATCTCATAAAAAAGAATGAAAATCAGAGTCTAATTGATGGAGGAAATGTGTTTGGCTGAAAAGAAATTGAGAGAAAATGAAATGAGAGAAAACTAACGTAATGTAGTTATGAAAAGTCAAATATGGTTTTTACTTTTAATTATCTTTATTTCCCTTAATTAAAACATTATTAAAAACACCCAAAATAAGGAGAAATCTGATTAAAAACATTTTGGTAAAATTAGCTCCTTAAAGATTCAAAGTTCCAATCTTTTACGAAACAGTCACTATTCAACTTTTGCAAAAACTGCGATTTGGTCACTACACCGAAATGTAGTATTTCCAAACCTTATTTTGTAAAATTATTTTCACCATAAGCATTCATATAATAAATGAGGATTTTTAGTTATTTTTCCATATATTTAAAGCATCCCGAACTAGGTGTACCCTAACTCTCCCTTAAAGATTCGAACCGTTCTCGACCGGCCAAATTCAAACTCTAAAACTTCTAGGCCCAAAATCGAGGCATTACAACTCTCCCCCTCTTAAGAAATTTCGTCCTTGAAATTTACATGAAGGAAAAAGGTAAGGAAATTGCTTCTTCATGTCTTCCTTCCTTTCCCATGTGGCTTCCTCAACACCACGATGTCTCCACAAGACTTTAACCAGCTCGATGGTCTTACCTCGTAGAATCTCAACAGGTTCCTCATCATACGTCAAGTTCGGATTCAACACAACCTCTTCCACATGCATAACATGCGACGGATCCGATCTATACCTCCAAAGCATGGATACATGAAACACATTATGTATCTTTTCTAACTCTTGAGGTAGTCTCATGTTGTAGGCAATAGGACCCACACATTCCATCACCTCGAATGGTCCAATGAACCTAGGGCTCAACTAAGCCTTCCGACCAAATCTCATCACCTTCTTCCAAGGTGAAACTTTTAGAAACACACGATCACCCATAGAAAATTCTATCACCTTACGCTTCAAATCTGCGTAAGACTTTTGTCGATCCAATGCTGCCTTCAACCGCTCACAAATGAGCTTCACCTTCTCGGTGGTTCCTTTATATAAAGTCGGAATTGAGACCAACTTTTGTCCCGTTTCAACCCAGCATTGAGAAGTTTTGCACTTCCTCCCGTACAAAGCTTCATAAGGTGCCATTTGAATAATTGCCTGGTAACTGTTATTATAAGCAAACTCCACCAAAGGCAAGTGCTTTTCCCAAGAACCTTAAAATTCAATAAGACATCACCTCAACATATCCTCAAGCACTTGGATAGCACGCTCTAACTGTCAATCCGTTTGCGGATGATAAGAAGTACTGAAATTCAACCGCGTACCCAATGCTTGATGTAAACACTCCCAAAACCTTTCGATGAACCTTGAATCTCTATCCGACACTATAGATTTTGGTACTCCATGCAACCGTGCAATCTCAGCAATGTACAACTCCACAAGCATAGGCAAGAAATGCGTACACTTCGTAAGGCGATCCACAATCACCCAAACATAATTCTTCTTTGTCGGTGATAAAGGAAAACCAGACACAAAACCATAGTGATCCTCTCCTACTTCCACTCAGGAATCCTCAATGGCTGCAACAATCCTGACGAAAATTGATGTTTAGCCTTAACTCGCTGACAAACCATGCATTTTCTAACATACTCAGCGACGTCTTTCTTTAATCCCATCCAATAGTACTCATCCTTTAGATCACGATACATCTTTGTACTACCAAAGTGCATAGCAAAAGGACTACTATGAGCTTCAGTCAGAATAGTGCGCCTCAACTAAACATCACTCGGCACCACTATCCGACTTCCAAAACATAAAGCACCATCATCATTGAAACAGAAATCCGATGGCCTACCTTCTACAATACCCTTCACATGAGGCGCAAGAGAATCATCCAGCAACTGCTTATCCTTTATTAACTGAACCAAAGATGGTTTCACTTGCAATTCAGCAACAAGACAACCATCACGCGATATGCTCAAACTAGCAAACATCGCTCTTAGTTCCACCGTCACCTTCCTGCTGAAAGCATCGGCCACAACATTGGCCTTCCCCGTATGATATTCGATCGTTAGATCATAATCCTTAAGCAACTCCACCCAGCGTCGTTGCCTAAGATTCAACTCTTTCTGAGACATCAAATACTTCAAACTCTTATGATCCGTGTACACAGTACACTTCTCACCATAGAGATAATGTCTCTAGATCTTTAGAGCAAAAATCATTGCAGCCAACTCAATCTCATGCGTAGGGTAATTGCGCTCATGCACATTGAACTGTCGCGATGCATAAGCCACCACCTTACCCTCTTGCATTAACACACACCCCAACCCATCATAGGATGTGTCAATATACACCACAAACTCTTTCACTAATATAGGTTGAACCATGATAGAAGCTTGCGTCAAAGCTGCTTTTAGCTTCTCAAAAGCTTGTCGTCTCTCTTCCCTCCACTCATACTTAACATCCTTCTGCAACAACTTTTTCAAAGGGGTAGCAATCTTAGTTAATCCATCCACAAATCTCCGGTAATAACATGCCAACCCAAGGAAACTACGAACTTCATGAACGGACTTAGGAGGCGTCCAATTCATCACCGCCTCAATCTTCTGAGGATCAACTCGAATTCCATCAGCAGAAACCAGATGACCACGAAAAACGACCTCCTTTAGCCAAAACTCACATTTGCTCAGCTTCGCATAAAGCTGATTTTCCAACAGCGCTTGCAAAACGATCCTCAAATGACCTTCATGCTCCTCCTCAATACGAGAGTACACAAGGATATCATCAATGAACACCACAACGAAATTGTCCAAGAATTCATAGAACGCCCTATTCATCATGTCCATGAAAGCAGCAGGAGCATTCGTCAACACAAATGGCATCACTAGGAACTCAAAATGCCCATACCTCGTTCGAAAAGCTGTTTTTGGCACAACCACATCCTTCACCTTTAGCTGATAATACCCTGATCTAAAATCTATCTTTGATAACACAGCCGTTCCTCGAAACTGATCAAAGAGATCATCGATCCTCTGCAAAGGATACTTGTTCTTGGTAGTCAACTTATTCAGCTGACAATAATCAATGCACATCCTCATCGTGCCATCTTTCTTTTTAACAAACAAGACCGATGCACCCCAAGGTGACACACTAGGCTGAATGAAGCCTCGGTCAAACAACTCTTGAAGTTGCGTCTTCAACTCCTTCACCTCTTTGGGTGCCATATGATAGGGAGCAATGGACACCATAGTTGTATTCTCGTACTAGGATTCATAACAAAGGCTAGATAAGCCTCACATCCTTGACACAACATCCGACTTGCTTGAAGCGTAGACACCACATTAGACAGAAACTTCACATTTTCTCCCACCACCACAACCTCATAATCATCGACAATTTTAGCGAAACTCACTTGCTTTCAAAATCCACAACGGCTCTATGCTCAAAAAGCCAATCCATGTGAAGGATTACATCAAAACCATGGAATGGTAACTCCACAAGATCAACAAGAAACACATGATCTTGCACCATTAAGGGGCATCTCCTAAACAATCTTCTTGTTACAACCGTCTCACCAAAGGAACTAGTCACACGCATACCAACATCCAATAACTCAACAAGAAAGCTAAGCATTTGGCATGTTCACGCAATATGTACGAGTTTGTAGATCCAGAATCAATCAAAGAAAGTAATGACAAGGACTGCATAGAAAAGGTACCCGCGATCAAATCTGTATCATTCCTTCCCTCTCGATGGGCATACACTCGAACCTGACCATCACCCTCAGGTTGAACAGCTATCACATGTGCCACGTTCCTTCCACCCTCGACTCTGCGCTGAAAATTATCACTATCGCACCCACGACCTCTCTGTGGCTCCGCCGCTCTCACCGGAGCCTGTCCCTCTCTCAACGACTGAGGACAATCTTTCTTCATATGCCCCCGATTACCACAGTTCCAGCATGTACAAAGGTTACCCCAACACTCACCAGAATGTCTCCTACCAAAACGGTTACACTCAGGAGTTCTGAGGAAAGCATTCAGTCCATGCTGACATCATCTAAGGTTTACCACGTGTCATGCTCATATTCTTCCACTGTCATGCTCCCTTGCACATGGGACATGAATTCCCTTTTTTCTCATCGAGGTAGCAAACTCCCAAATAATTCCGCTTGAACAGATTCAAGAAGAATGTTCAAGTCACATCATCATCCTTCATTCCCGTAATAGTGGTCGTCCACCACGTGTATGCATCACCATGCAACAGGGACACGATGCATCCCAACTTCTGAACATTATTGCAATTCAACTGTACGAGTATCCTCTTGGTGCTCTCCAACCAAGAATCAGAATCTTCCAGGCTCAAACCTCTAAACTTAGTCCCTCCCAGAGTGCGGAGACGTTCCAACGGCAATCTCACACTAGCACCATCCTCATGTGCATCTCCATGAGCTCCAGCTACTGGTTCCTGGAAAGCCCCAACAATAGCTTGAATCAGAACAGACATATCAGGAGCAGCTTGCCCCTGAACTCCCTTGGGTCCAGCAACCCCAGCACCAACAACCCCAACTCCACCACCACTAGATGGTCCACCAGGGGGAGGAGGTAGATCCTCAGCATTCTCCACATTCTCGTTCTTAGCCGTGGAACAGGTATTGATTATAAGCTCTCTACGTGGTCCCATAATAAAACAATGCAACTAACAAAATACAATAAATCCAATTAGGCACAATAAGGTAAGTAATCTAAGTGCTCAAGCTCATTGTTGAAAACAATTCTCCTCATTAGTAATGATATGGCAACGGGATCCCCAACTATACCCTGAACACAACATAGCATCACAATTCCATCTCAAAAGAAGCATACATCACTAATCACACATCATGCTTTCACCGCAAAATCATAAACATTCATAATCACATACATTAACCATTTATCAAGCCCCAATTATTCTCTAACCTGGCTCTGATACCAACAAATGTAACCCCCTTAGCCCGGCTTAGACGGTTGACCCGAACTACGAAGATTACATAGGGAAAACCAAAGTCAACTCGAAAGTCAACCTTGATTAACGACCCTTTTTTTCTTTTTTATCTTTTCTAGATTCATATTAAGCCTAAGTGATCACTCGATAACCATAGGAGAGAAATGCACAGCGATCGGAAATCATTTAAGGACTCAATTGCATGAAATACACTTTTAGGGACCAAAATGTAATTTTTAGAAAATAGAAGGAACTGCAGAATTTAAGATTCCCAATATTTAATTAGTCATATTACATGCCTCTCTGCCAAATTTCAGCTTAAAATGACATTCCAAGCTTAAGAAATCACATCTACAACATTCAGGACTAAAATATAAAACATGAAAACTTAAAACAGTTCAAATCATCATCCAACGATCATCTGTTTTGAAACACTGACCTTCGCACCAAAACGCCCATATCGACACGGTGTTGATCATTTCGGTACTCGGGTGCCTTCCGAGACCGGTATCGAAACAGGCCTCTCCAGTAGCCAAAATGTTTTGAAACACCTTCAGTCGTTCCGAAACACTATGGCCATTACAGGCCCCTGTTTCGAAACAGTTAAGGGTGTTTCGATACACCTTGACCAGTAGCAGCAGAAAGTGATAGTTTTTCACATATTAACGTTATCAAGCATGCTCTAACAAACACCATATTATACCTGCAACTTGATTAAACATCAATGGACATGTCTAAGAAGCTTAAGCTATAACATGGCATCAAACACATGAGCATTCAAACTATATGTATTCTTCCTATCCACAAAACAAAATACAGAACTCAAACCTCCAACCAAACTATTTAAGACCATTTACAAACCATAGAAGCCATAACAAACTTACTACAACCATAGGGAGTCCAATACACTTCTCCCAAATAAAACCTTGGTACCCCATTGCCAAATATCCATACTAAAGTGTATAAAAACATCACCATACATGAGCTTTGCACTTCCTTGGATGTTCTTAACCTTCTTGTTGCCCCAAGTCACTTCAATTATCTGCATTGTTGGTAAAAGAGAGCGTAAGACCATTTGCTTATTGAGGCAAGCTCTAATGAAAACCAACACAACAATGCATTACTCAAACCTCTTTCTCAAAAGCCATTTTCAACAACATGCGTATTCAATCTCATGCTTGAAAACCATTTCAAAGTAAATGTTCATTTGAAACCACATGTACCTCTATTCTATCTCATGCATTTAAACCAATGCAAATCTCATAGCAAAGCCACACATATGCTTGCGAAAACTAAATCATTTCATATACAAATGTCATATGCGTTTCTCATAGCATAAATCATCTAAACATTAGGTACATGTGAATCAAAAGCATTTTCATATTTTATAATTGCATTTCACATCTTATTACTACTCGGATATGCGGATAACTTTCTCAAACCCACTAGACACTTCCGGTGGAATCTCATATCACCGTGCTCACTCGTCTAGTAAACATCATTTTCGGTGGAATCTCACATCACCGTACTCACATGGCGGTATCTCTCATCACCATAAACCTTGGGTATTTCACAAAGTCCTACCCTATTAAACGCCAATCATCGGTCTCTCCCATTGGATTGAATCCAAAGAGCACGTACGGATTTTAGTTTGTAGTGCACTCTCATCCTATTAATCGATCAAGTATATCTGATATGTTTCTCATCTTCTATGCCAATATATATGTCAAACCATCATCTCACCTACTATTTTTCATGCAACATTTCTCAAATATTTCTCATCTCATTTCAAAATCATAAACACGTGCTCGCATTAAATCAAAATCTCAAAACTCATCAATGCAACATGATATCTCATGAAATCTCTTCAAAGCATCAACTCATGCTACAAATCATGCATAAAAACAATAGGAATTTGTTTATCTTAACACATGAGCATGTAAAAGCATTTTAGGGGCAACCACCACATATTTGAGAGCAATCTAGCCAATACTTACTTCTAGAATTAGGAAGGTGTTTCAAACCATTCATAAATCCCCAAACCTTGTTTCTTTGTCCCTCAAGGACTTCTAAAACCATTCGCACTCACCGATTACGTTTCGCTTGCTCGCCAAAACGCTATCTAAGCTCCCGGATCAACACCAAAGGCGTCTGAAGATGTCACCCCTGTTCATACCACATAAGAGCAAAGGATTAATTCATCTTCATGCATTGAAATCATCAGCCACACACCTAAACCAGCTGCTCCACTCAACAACCTCATTTCAGCCACCAAAAACAACCAAAACTATCTCCAAACTCTCCCAAAACAAAGCCCAGCCAAGATCTATCACTCCTAAGCATTTCTAAACATCAATCAACACCAAAAACCACCACAAACTCGTCCTTATACCTCCTACTATAACAGAACACCAAAACCACTCCAAAAAAACCACCATTCTAACATGCAAAACTTAGGAATCCAAACCTATTCGGGATTTGTTTGATAAAACCTCATTTATATTACCAATTATCATCCAAAATAAATTAGAAAACAACCTCAAAATAGAGCCTAACCATCAACCACGAAAATCATCAAGATCTCTCCAAGAATCTTGTGTTTTAACAAAATTTAATGTTTCTAACATAAAAACAACTCAAAAATCTTTAACAAAGGATTGATAACTTGGGAATTTCAGTAAAGAACTGATCATTAGAGGCGAAGGACGAAGCTTACCTCTAATGACTGATTTCTCCTTGATTTAGGCAAATTTTCTTGAAAATCCAATGTGAAAACAAGAGGATTTGGTGAGGGAAAGATTAGAAATCAAAAGGAGATTAAAATCTCATTAAAAAGAATGAAAATCAGAGGTTAATTGATGGTGGAAATGTGTTTGGCTGAAAAGAAATTGAGAGAAAATGAAATGAGAGAAAACTAACGTAAGGTACTTATGAAAAGTCAAAGATGGTTTTTACTTTTAATTATCTTTATTTCCCATTATTGAAAACATTATTAAAAACACCCAAAATAAGGAGAAATCAGATTAAAAATATTTTGGTAAAATAAGCTCCTTAAAGATTCAAAGTTCCAATCCTTTACAAAACAGTCACTATTCAACTTTTACAAAAATTGCGATTTGGTCACTACACCAAAATGTACTATTTCCAAACCTTATTTTGTAAAATTGTTTTCACCATAATCATTCATAATAAATGAGGATTTTTAGATACTTTTCCCTATTTTTAAAGCATCCCGAACTAGGTGTTCCCTAACTCTCCCTTAAAAATTCGAACCGTTCTCGACCGGCCTGATTCAAACTCTAAAACTTCTAGGCTCAAAATTGGGGCGTTACATCGTACATGGATTCATCATCTGCCTGCCTAAAAGAAGTAATTTCATTATGTAACTTTTCAGTTAAATTTGTAGGATTCATCATCGTACATGGAAATCATGACAAAAGTCATTCCAAGATTCTATAGATATGGCTTGAATGCTACTTAACCATAATTTTCCCTATCCATCAGTGAATAGAGAAACAATATCACTATCAAAATATCTTCATGGACTTCTTGTATTTTTAATGAATTGCAAATTTCCAAGAATGATTTGAGGTGTTGTCTAGCATATTCAGTTGCTGAGCCCCCAATTTAACCCATGGTATTGATCATGTAAACATTACAAGTTTTAACTCAAAGTGGGCAGCTTCGATTGCAGGTGTGACAACTCTTGTATTCAGTTCATTGAGATTTTCTTCTAAGTAATCTCGGACAGTTAGGTTTATTGCTTAAGCAAATTGAGGTGGTAGAACTGCTCCGTCTCCTGTCGCGACATTTTGATTGTCATCAGGATTGTTACTGAGGATTTCATGTTCCATTGCTCCCTTCAATTTTTGTTTGAGTTTTAGGTAGGTTCGATCAATCTCCGGATTAAGGGGATAATCTGGACCTCTTGGACTTGCCTTGGTCATACACCAATGCAAAACCAAATTTTGTTAGCCCTTGATAAACTGAATAAAAATAAAAGTGCAAGAAAATAAAAACAAAGTCGTTTTTGCAAATCACCGACAATGGCGCCAAAAACATTTTGCGCGAATTAGGTATCACAATTTTAGTGCAAGTATACATGTCGCCTTGTTATAGTATAAAAGATATCGTCTCCACAGGGATTGGTGCTACTTCCATAAATTATCGTCTCCCACTGTAGAAAATTAAACACACAAGCAATGGTTTGGTTGAGATAACAACTAAAATAAAGATAACAAGTAAACTAAGAGATTGAGTAGATATGATGATAGAGCAGGCCGGATAATGTTGCGTCGTAATGAGGAAATTGAATGAATGCATCTTGGCTTTGAATGCAATGGGCAAGAGAATTGCCTTGGCAATGGGCAAGAGAATTGCCTCGGCAAAGGGCAAAGCTACTGCCGCGGCAAGGAACACAACTACTACCTTGGCAATTGAGTGACAACCTTTAAGGTTCGGCAAAACGTTCTTCAATGGTTCCTTCTTTTCCATAAGTTGAAACTCTATTGATGCGCAGGCCTTGGCAATACCTCCCAGCCTGAACCAAGGATGAACACCAACCAATCTTTACACTTCTATTAGCCGTTGAAACTCGCACTTATCCCTAAGTCAAATTAGTCTTCACCAATATGGATGAATACCATGCTTATTTGTATCGTGAGTGTAACTCTCAAGATATTAGACAAAAAGATGAAATCGCAATATCCTCTCAAAATTCAATTGCAAGAAAAAGTAAATGCAAAGAATAAGCAAACCTTGAACTTAAATTACATTAACAAAAACCTAAACAAATTACAATCGTCTTCTCACAACTAATAAACAAATAATCCTAGCCTATGAAAGAATTAGAACATGATGGCGATAACAAGCACTCTACTAAACCCCTAAGTCTCTCAATGTATCGATTGCATCGATGGTGGCGGATGGGTCTTGGTTTTATAGGGCATGGCCTTGCCGAGTCCTTCTTGGAGTATGAGGATATGTTGGAGTTGAATATAACTTCATAAAAGAGATGTATCTCTTTTAATTCATTATTTTATTTGTAACACCCCAATTTTCGGCTTAGATGTTTAGGGTCTGAACCAGACTGGTATGTTATACGGTTCGAATATAAAAGGATGTTTTAGGGAAAGCCTAGTTCGGGATGTTTTAAAAATATAGAAAAATATCCAAAAATCCTCATTTAATATATATATAAGAGAGTGGTGAAATCAATTTTACAAAATTAGGTTGGGAAATACTACATTTCGGTGTAGTGACCAAAATGCGATTTTTGCAATGTTTAGTAGTGACAGTTTTGTAAAGGATTGAAACTTTGAATATTTAAGGAGCTAATTTACCCAAAATGTTTTTCTCCAGATTTTTCCTTAATTTGGGTGATTTAATTAATTTTTTAATTAAATAAAAAGAAAATGGAAACTACTTTTTGGATTTTCATAACTACCTTTTCCTAATTTTCTCTCATTCCTTTTTCTCTCAAAATACCATCATCCAAACACATTCTCCAGAAAAAGTCACATTGATCTTCATTTCAATTGATGAGATTTCTATCATCTATTGGTTCCTAATCAATCTTGCACCAAATCCTTTTGATTTCCACATTGGATTTTCATGGAATTTAGCCCAAATCAAGGAGAAATCATCATTTAGAGGTAAGGATGTTCTTCTCCTCTAAATACTCAGTTCTTTACTGAAATTCCCAAGTTGTCCTTCCTTTATTAAAGTTTTATAAATGGATTTAATGTTAGAAACTTTATTTTGGCCTAAAACTCATGATTTGGAAGAGATCTTGAAGATTTTCGTTGTAATAGATTGGGCTCTTTTTTGAGATGATTCTTTAATGTATTTTGGATGTCTAATGATGTTAGAAATGAGGTTTTATCAATCCAATCCCGAATAGGTTGTATTTCCTAAGTTTTTGCTTATGGAAATGGTGGTTTTTGAGGTGTTCTGTTATAGCTGGAGGTATAAGGACGAGTTTAGGTTTATTTTGGATGTTAATTGATGTTAGAAATGGTTAGAAGTGATGGATCTTGGCTGGGTTATGTTTTGGAAGAGTTTGGAGGTGTTTTCGGTTGTGTTTGGTAGCCGAAAAGTTGGTTTTGGTTAGAGCAGCGAGTTTAGGAGTGTTGGCTGAAGATTTCAATACATGATGATGCATTAATCCTCTGCTTTGATGTGTCTAAAACAAGGGAGACATCTTCGGACACTTTTGGAGTTGATCCGGAATCCTAATCGGCGTTTCAGCAAGCTAGCAAAACGAAATTGGTGAGTGGAGATGGTTTCCAGCAGTGAGACGATTGTTTGGAGGTTTTGGGAGCATAGCTTAAGTCTAAACAACTTAGCTAAGCTCAAGAGTAAGTTTTTGGAAAAACTCTCTCGGATGTGCCAAATTTTGGTTTGATGCATTAGTTATGAAATGCATGTTTAATTGCTGTTTTGAAAGCATATTTTAACATTATTAATGCTGATTTTGAAAGCCTTGTATTGAGGGATGCTCAAGGTAAGAGATCCTTGGTTTGACATGTTATTAATGTGGTTTTGATTCATAGTAATGCATGATGATAAGTGGCTTTGATTTATGCTTTAAAACAGTGAATTGATGATGGTATTTGATGTATATTGGCAAGTGATGAAATGGTTTTAAAGTACTTGAATTGGATATAGTTAGCCGGCTATAGGATTGGGTGCACCGTAAGTAAAGTCGCCTTGGATGTTGATGGGGTTGTGATTCTACCGTAAACTCCATCAGAGTACCCTAACGATTGAGGTAATATCACAACGGTGGTTGTAAATTCCGTGTGTGGATCTTGTGTTATGTGTCCCTTACTCTCGTTAGTGGAATTATACAACTACTAGTGAGTGGTGTTGATTGGTTGAGATTGTACCGTTATACTCCACCACGTGTGTCACATCAATGGAGGGATTGCTCTTGAGTGTGAACCTTGTGTAGTCCGGTAGTGTGTATGAAGCGTGTGGGACAACGCTTGTAATCTGCATTTCCGATTGTGTTTTGTGTTGAAATGGTTATGAACTATCACTTGAAAGCCAATATATTGTATTGAATATAATGAAGAATGAGATGCTTGAAGGAGATGCAAGGTAGCATGAGAAAGAGATGTGCATGTGGTTTAAAAGCTTTGTTAAAAGTGTTTTCTAAAAATGCATTATTGTAATGGTTTTGTTTAGAGCATGCCTCACTAAGCATTTGTGCTTACGCTCTCTCTTACCAATAATGCAGATAATTAAGGTGCTTTGGGCATCAAGGAAGCTAAGTGCATCCAAGGAAATCCAAGCTCACGTATGGTGAAGTTTTCATACACTATTAGTTTTGATAAATTGGCAATGGGAACCTAAGATTTGTTTTGGGAGATGTGTTGAACTCCCTAAGGTTGTGGCATGTTTGCCTTGTTGGTTTGAATTGTAAATGGCCTATTAATGCTTGTTTTGAAGTTGGTTTGCCTTTTTGGTTTTGGATAATAGGAAGCATGCCTCTAGTCTTGAGAAATTTCATGTTTGGTGATATGAATGTGTTGGGGAGTCCTAAACATGTACCATTTATGTATGTTGACTTGTTGACATGATTAGGGAGTCATTAGATGGTGTTTGAATGTGTTTATGCATGAAAAACCAGACTTTACTGCAGTTTCTAGGCAAACCGTATCAAAACACCCTCTGGTGTTTCGAAGCGAGGCCCTGTAATGGCCTTCGTGTTTCGAAACGGATGGGAGACGTTGCGATACGTTTTGGCTATTGGAGAGCCGTGTTTCGGAACTAGTATCGAAACGGAAGAGTGATGCCCCGCGTTTTGATACGGGTTGTAAGTGTTTCGAAACAGGTGACCGTTGGGCACTGATTTTAATGGTGCTGAAGTTTGCAAGCTTTACATTTTAGTCCTGAAAGTTGAGTTTGCGATTATATGAGTTTGAGATGTCCAGTTAAAGTGAAATTTGACAGGGAAGCATGTAACACGACTAATTTCATTTTGGTAAAATAAAAATCAGTAAGGAACCTCTAATTTACAGAATTTACATTTCGGTCCCTATTCTTGTAATAAGTGCAATTGAGTCCCTGTTTGTTACTCAATCGTTGTGTCTTCCTCAAATAAGTTTTATGGGAACTCACTTAGGGTTAATGTGCATCTAGAAAAGAATAAAAAGAAAAAAGGTTGTGAATCAAGGTTGACTTTCGGGATGACTTTAGTTTTCCCCGTGTAATCTTCGTAGTTCGGGTCAACTGTCTAGGCCGGGCTAAGGGGGTTAACATTTGTAGGTATTAGAGCTTGGTTCTCATGTAATTAGGAATTATCATGTGGGTGATGTATGTGTCTTTGCATGATGAGCCTTTTAGGTGAAAGAATATTTTATGAATTGTGATGCATGGTTGCAATTGTGATGTTATGCTATGTTGAAGGGAAGTATCTGGGTGTGCGATACCAAGATGAGAAGAAAAGAGAATTTATGTCTCTTGTACAAGGCAACATGACAGTAGCTGAGTATGAGATCCAGTTTGTTCGCCTTAGTCAGTATGCACCTGAGCTGATCCCTGATGAGCAGGTGAGGTGTGAACGTTTCCGGTATGGATTGGTGATGGAGGTGAAGACATATATGCTTGCGACTGATTATACCGATTTTGATGTGCTTGTGTGTCGAGCGAAGGATATCGAGCAGAACTTGGGTTTTTCTTCTAGAGGCGTTAGTTTTGGCTCAGGAAAAAGAGTCGTTGATCATAGTTCTAGTGGTAGACAGAACAAGAGAGGACGAGATAGGAGGTATCAGCCTACTGCTAGGCGTGGTAGTGGAGGACATGGTACGGCTATTTAGGGAGATAGGATGAGGTTTGATCAGAACACGTGCTGGATGTGTGGATCTCGTGGCCATTTGAGGCGAGATTGTCCTCGGGCAGCGAGGTTCAAGCTATTGTTGCAGTGACCAATAACTCATGTTGGAATTGTGGTTCGGTAGACCACATGAGTAGAGAGTGTCCTTTGTTGGCCGATGGTGGTCAGGGACGTGCCCTTGGGGTTGTTTCACCTCAGAGAGGCCGTGGGCACGGCTGTGGTAACTTTCAGCGCAGAGATGATGGTGGGAGGAATGTAGTGCATGTTGTGGCCGTTCAACCTGAGGGTGGTGGCCAAGCTCGAGTGTATGCTCAGCGTGGGGGAAGGAATGATATGGATGTGATCGCATGTACCTTTACTTTGCAATCCTTATCATTACTTTCTTTGATTGATTCTGGATCTACACACTCATACATATTGCGTGAACATGCTCAAATGCTTGGTTTACTTGTTGAGTCTTTGGATGTTGGTATGCGTGTGACTAGTTCCTTTGGTGAGACAGTTGTAACACGAAAGTTGTATAGGAGATGTCCCTTGAAAGTGAAAAACCATGTTTTTCTTGTTGATCTCATGGAATTGTCATTCTATGGTTTTGATGTAATCCTTGGTATGGATTAGCTTGTTGAGCATCGAGTTGTGGTAGATTTTGAAAGTAAGTGAGTTTCGTTGAAACATGCGGATGATTACGAAGTAGTAGTGGTTGGTGAGAATGTGAAGTTTCTTGCCAATGTGGTGTCGACATTGGAAGCAAGTCGAATGTTGAGGCAAGGTTGCGAGGCTTACCTAGCCATTGTGATGAACTCTAGTTCAATGGAGTTGCGTGTTCAAGATATCATAACCGTACGAGAGTTTCCTGGAGTATTTCCGGAGGATTTACCTGGATTGCCTCCTAGCCGAGAAGTGGAGTTTGGAATTGAGTTGTATGAAAACACAACTCCAGTGTCCATTTCTCCTTATCGCATGGCACCTAAGGAGTTGAAGGAATTGAAGACGCAGCTTCAGGAGTTTCTTGACCGTGGTTTCATTCGACCTAGTGTGTCACCGTGGGGTGCACCGGTCTTGTTTGTGAAGAAGAATGATGGCACTATGAGAATGTGCATTAATTATCGTCAGCTGAATAAGTTGACTATCAAGAATCCGTATCCTTTTCTGAGGATTGATGATCTTTTTGATCAATTTCGGGGAGCGGCTGTGTTCTCCAAGATTGACTTAAGGTCAGGGTATTACCAACTTAAGGCGAAAGATGTGGATGTGCCAAAGACAACCTTTAGAACGAGGTATGAGAATTATGAGTTCCTTGTAATGCCGTTTGGTTTGACGAATGCTCCTGTAGCTTTTAAGGACATGATGAATAGAGTGTTTCATGAATACTTGGATAAGTTTGTTGTAGTGTTCATCGACGATATCCTTGTGTACTCTCGTACTGAGGAGGAGCATGAAGGTCATTTGAGGGTTGTCTTGCAAGCGCTTCTAGAGAATCAACATTATGCTAAGTTGAGCAAGTGCGAATTTTGGCTTAAGGAAGTTGTTTTCCTTGGTCATGTGGTTTCTGCTGAGGGGATTCGTGTTGATCCTCAGAAGGTTGAGGCGGTGATGAATTGGAAGCCTCCTAAGTACGTTCCTGAAGTCCGTAGTTTTCTTGGGTTGGCAGGATATTACCGAAGGTTTGTGGATGGATTTTTAAAGATTGTTGCCCCTTTGACAAAGTTGTTGCAAAAGGATGTTAAGTATGAGTGGACGGAAGCGAGACAACAAGCCTTTGAGAAGCTTAAGGCAGCATTGACGCAAGCTCCTATCTTGGTTCAACCTGAATCAGGAAAAGAGTTTGTGTTGTACAACGACGCATCCTATATTGGTTTGGGGTGTGTGCTAATGCAGGAGGGTAAGGTGGTGGCTTATGCATCGCGTCAGTTGAAGGTGCATGAACGCAATTATCCTACTCATGATATTGAGTTAGTTGCGGTGGTTTTTGCTTTGAAGATTTTAAGACATTATCTGTATGGTAATTGTACTGTGTACACAGATCATAAAAGTTTGAAGTATCTGATGTCTCAGAAGGAGTTGAATCTTAGGCAACGACGCTGGGTGGAGTTGCTTAGAGATTATGATCCGACGATCGAGTATCATCCGCGAAAAGCTAATGTTGTTGCGGATGCTTTGAGTAGGAAGGTGGTGGTAGAGCTAAGGGCTATGTTTGCTAGCTTGAGCATTTCGCAAGATGAAGGTCTTGTGGCTGAATTGCAAGTGAAATCATCTTTGGTTCTGTTGATAAAAAGACAAGCATTTGTTGGATGATTCTTTGATGCCACATGTTTAGGATGTTGCTGAGGATAGACCATCGGATTCCTATTTTAATGATGATGGAGTTTTGTGTTTCGGAAAGCGGATAGTAGTGCCAAATGATGCGGAGTTGAGGCGTACTATTCTGTCTGAAGCTCATAGTAGTCCTTTTGCTATGCACCCTGGTAGTACAAAAATGTATCATGATTTAAAGGATGAGTACTATTGGGTGGGTTTGAAGAAAGATGTTGCAGAGTATGTGAGTAAGTGTATGGTTTGTCAGCGAGTTAAGGTTGAGCACCAGTTTCCTTCAGGGTTGTTGCAACCGTTGATGATCCCTGAATGGAAGTGGGAAACGATTACCATGGACTTTGTGTCTGCTTTACCTTCGTCGCCATCGAAGAAGAATTTGGTGTGGGTGATTGTGGATCACCTTACGAAGTGTGCGCATTTCTTGCCTGTGCATACTACGTATACTTTGGATAAGCTTGCAGAGCTGTACATTGTTGAGATATTGCGACTGCATGGTATGTCAAAGTCTATCGTGTCGGATAGAGATCCTAGGTTCACATCGCGTTTTTGGGAGTGTTTGCATCAAGATTTGGGTACGCGGCTGAATTTCAGTACTTCTTATCATCCACAGTCGGATGGACAGTCTCAGTGTGTTATCCAAGTGCTTGAAGATATGTTGAGGTGTTATGTGATTGAGTTTCAAGGCTCTTGGGAGAAGCATTTGCCTTTGGTAGAGTTTTCTTATAATAATAGCTTCCAGACAAGTATTCAATTGGCACCTTATGAAGCCTTGTATGGGAGGAAGTGCAGAACTCCTCTTTGCAGGGCTAAGACATGTCAGAAGTTGGTTTCAATGTCGTCTTTGTTGAAAGGAACCACCGAGAAGGTGAAGCTCATTTGTGAGCGGTTGAAGGCAACTTCCGATTGACAGAAGTCTTACGTGGATTTAAAGCGTAAGGAGATTGAATTTGCAGTAGGTGATCGCGTGTTCTTGAAGGTTTCACCTTGGAAGAAGGTGATGAGGTTTGGCTGGAAGGGTAAGTTGAGCCCTAGGTATGTTGGACCATACGAGGTGATTGAACATGTGGGTCATGTTGCGTATAAGTTGAGGTTACCGCAAGAGTTGGAAAAGATACATGATGTGTTTCATGTCTCTTTGCTTCGGAGGTATAGATCGGATCCTTCGCATGTTATGCCTGTGGAAGAAGTAGAGTTGAATCCAGATTTGACCTATGACGAGGAGCCGGTTGAGATTCTAGATTCGGACAGTAAAGTTCTTCGAGGTAAGATCATTGTGTTGGTTAAGGTGTTGTGGAGGCATCATGGTGTTGAGGAAGCCACTTGGGAAAGAAAAGATGACATGAAAAAGCAATTTCCTTACCTTTTTCCTCCAGGTAAATTTCGAGGACAAAATTTCTTAAGAGGGGGAGAGTTGTAACACCCCAATTTTGGGCTTATAAGTTTAGGGTATGAACCAGACCGGTCTGTTATACGGTTTGAATATAAAAGAAGGTTTTAGGGAAAGCCTAGTTCGGGATGTTTTAAAAATATAGAAAAATATCTAAAAATACTCATTTAATATATATAAGAGAGTGGTGAAATCAATTTTACAAAATTAGGATTGAAAATACTACATTTCGGTGTAGTGACCAAAATGCGATTTTTGAAAAGTTTAGTAGTGACTGTTTTGTAACGGATTGAAATTTTGAATATTTAAGGAGCTAATTTACCCAAAATGTTTTTCTCCAGATTTTTCTTAATTTGGGTGATTTAATTAATGTTTTAATTAAATAAAAAGAATAAAGAAACTACTTTTTGGATTTTCATAACTACCTTTTCCTAATTTTCTCTCATTCTTTTTTCTCTCAAAATCCCATCATCCAAACACATTCTCCAGCAAAACTCCCATTGATCTTCATTTCAATTGATGAGATTTCTATCATCTATTGGTTCCTAATCAATCTTGCATCAAATCCTTTTGATTTCCACATTGTATTTTCATGGAATTTGGCCCAAATCAAGGAGAAATCATCATTTAGAGGTAAGAATGTTCTTCTCCTCTAAATACTCAGTTCTTTACTGAAATTCCCAAGTTGTCAATCCTTTATTAAAGTTTTATAAATGGATTTAATGTTAGAAACTTGATTTTGGCTTAAAACTCAAGATTTGGAAGAGATCTTGAAGATTTTCGTTGTAATGGATTGGGCTCTGTTTTGAGATGATTCTTTAATGTATTTTGGATGTCTAATGATGTTATAAATGAGGTTTTATCAATCCAATCCCGAATAAGTTGTATTTTCTAAGTTTTTGCTTATGAAAATGGTGGTTTTTGAGGTGTTCTGTTATAGCTGAAGGTATAAGGACGAGTTTAGGTTTATTTTGGATGTTAATTGATGTTAGAAATGGTTAGAAGTGATGGATCTTGGCTGGGTTATGTTTTGGAAGAGTTTGGAGGTGTTTTCGGTTGTGTTTGGTAGCCGAAAAGTTGGTTTTGGATAGAGCAGCGAGTTTAGGAGTGTTGCCTGAAGATTTCAATGCATGATGATGCATTAATCCTCTGCTTTGAAGTGTCTAAAACAGGGGAGACATCTTCGGACACTTTTGGAGTTGATCCGGAAGCTTAATTGGCATTTTGACAAGCTAGCGAAACGAAATTGGTGAGTGGAGATGGTTTTCCAGCTTTGAAACAATTGTTTGGAGGTTTTGGGAGCTTAGCTTAAGTCTAAACAACTTAGCTAAGCTCAAGAGTAAGTTTTCGGAAAAACTCCCTCGGATGTGCCAAGTTTTGGTTTGATGCATTAGTTATGAAATGCATGTTTAATTACTGTTTTGAAAGCATGTTTTAGCATGATTAATGCTGGTTTTGAAAGCCTTGTATTGAGGGATGCTCAAGGTAAGAGATCCTTGGTTTGACATGTTATTAATGTGGTTTTGATGCATAGTGATGCATGATTATATGTGGCTTTGATTTATGCTTTAAAACATTGAATTGATGATGGTATTTGATGTATATTGGCAAGTGATGAAATGGTTTTAAAGTACTTGAATCAGATATAGTTAGCCGACTATAGGATTGGGTGCACCGTAAGTAAAGTCACCTTGGATGTTGAAGGGTTGTGATTGTACCGTAAACTCCATCCAAGTACCCTAATGATTGAGGTAAGATCACAACGGTGGTTGTAAATTCCGTGTGTGGATCTTGTATTATGTGTCCCTTACTCTCGTTAGTGGAATTATACAACTACCGGTGAGTGGTGTTGAGGGGTTGAGATTGTACCGTTATACTCCACCACGGGTGTCACATCAATGGAGGAATTGCTCTTGAGTGTGAACCTTGTGTAGTCCGGTAGTGTGTATGAAGCGTGTGAGACGACGCTTGTAATCCGCGTATCCGATTGTGTTTTGTGTGGAAATGGTTATGAACTATCACTTGAAAGCCAATATATTGTATTGAATGTAATGAAGCATGAGATGCTTGAAAAAGATGCAAGGTAGCATGAGAAAGTGATGTGCATGTGGTTTAAAAGGTTTGTTAAAAGTGTTTTCTAAAAATGCATTATTGTAATGGTTTTGTTTAGAGCATGCCTCACTAAGCATTTGTGCTTAATGTCACAGGGGAACTTTTTGCGACCGAGCCAGCCGCACCCATAGGTGCTGACCCTTGCGCACCATGCCTCCCACCCAACCGAGGGGCCCGAGTAGCTGCCCATGCCACACACCAAGGGGCCATGCCCAACGACCTTGGTAGCGTCCGCGCCCAAGAGATCCGTCCTGGGCCAGTCCGTCCGCACCAAGGGGCCTTGCCTAGCACCCCATGTGCTGCCCGAGAGTCTTGCACCCGAGGGGGCCCAACACAAGCACCCGAGGGGCCTTTGCCATGCACCCTCCATGCCGGCCAAAGCATGGAGCCCGAGCCTGCACCCGACGTGCACGCCCAAGGAGCCAAGCCCGCACCCGATGTGCGCGCCAACAGGCCTAGGGGTTGCCCATCCGAGTGGCCCACACCCCTAGGGCCCGATTCAGCCAAAGACATCCAAGAGAGGGGATTTTGGACACCAAGATTGGACCATGAGAAGCCCAATCCGCCCAAGCATCCATATCCCATGCCAAGTTGTCATCCTTGGAGAAACACTTATGGAAAGCAAGCCATCCATGGGGAAAGTATTCTAGGACAACAAAGCAATGATGTCATAGGCTTTGTATTAGGGGCAATGTTGTTTGTAAACAAGGCAAGTCAACATGAGTATGACAAGATTGCCTTGAATAGGAGATTCCTTTGTAAGATTCATCCATGGCCCTTGGATCGAATCAGTGAGAGCCATTGGATCGAAGGGGATTAGGCTATAAATAGAGCCCTCCTCCATCCATTCCACATTCCACATTCCCTCATTTTCTATCTTTTGTAATCTTTCTCTTCTTTGTTAATAAAGGAGCTTTGGCACTCTTTTCTCCCCATCTAGGCTTAGGGGGAGTTTTTAACGAGGCCTTAGCTTTCTTAACCGAGAGTGTGCATCCCCTTCCTTGCCTTACTTTGAGCCATCATCCTTTTCCATTTCCAAGAGAGCTTCCGCAATCCGAGACTAAGCCTTCCGAGCTTAGTGAGTAAGGCTGACTTGGCCGTTTTCAAGCCCCTTTCGAGTGCTTCACGACCAAGGCCGCACGAGGCTAGACCGGCCTAGACCTAGCCCCGTGACATTATGCTCTCTCTTACCAATAATGCAGATAATTGAGGTGCTTTGGGCATCAAGGAAGCTAAGTGCATCCAAGGAAATCCAAGCTCACGTATGGTGAAGTTTTCATACACTATTAGTTTTGATAAATTGGCAAAGGGAACCTAAGATTTGTTTTTGGAGATGTGTTTAACTCCCTAAGGTTGTGGCATGTTTGCCTTGTGGGTTTGAATTGTAAATGGCCTATTAATGCTTGTTTTGAAGTTGGTTTGCCTTTTTGGTTTTGGATAATAGGAAGCATGCCTCTAGTCTTGAGAAATTTCTTGTTTGGTGATATGAATGTGTTGGGGAGTCCTAAACATGTACCATTTATGTATGTTGACTTGTTGACATGATTAGGGAGTCATTAGATGGTGTTTGAATGGGTTTATGCATGAAAAACCAGACTTTGCTGCAGTTTCTAGGCAAACCGTATCGAAACACCCTCTGGCGTGTCGAAACGGGGGCCTGTAATGGCCTTCGTGTTTCGAAATGTATGGGAGTCGTTCCGATACGTTTTGGCTACTGGAGAGCTGTGTTTCGGAACTAGTATCGAAACGGAAGAGTGATGCTCCGCGTTTCGATACAGATTGTAAGTGTTTCGAAACAGGTGACCGTTGAGCACTGATTTGAATGGTGCTGAAGTTTGCAAGCTTTACATTTTAGTCCTGAAAGTTGAGTTTGCAATTGTATGAGTTTGAGATGTCCAATTAAAGTGAAATTTGACAGGGAAGCATGTAACACGACAAATTTCATGTTGGTAACATAAAAATAAGTAAGTACCCTCTAATTTGCATAATTACATTTTGGTCCCTATTCTTGTAATAAGAGCAATTGAGTCTATGTTTGTTACCCGATCGCTGTGTCTTCCTCAAATACGTTTCATGGGTACTCACTTAAGGTTAATGTGCATCTAGACAAGATTAAGAAGAAAAAAAGGGTTGTGAATCAAGGTTGACTTTCGAGATGACGTTGGTTTTCCCTGTGTAATCTTCGTAGTTCAGGTCAACCGTCTAGGCCGAGCTAATGGGGTTACATTATTCCTCCTTCTCAGGTTTCTATCTTTGACCTTCCTTTGTCTTTTTCATGGCCTTCTGCTGCTCCGATCTTTATGCAAAGTATCTCCAAAAATTTGGCACTTTATGCTCTTCAAGTCGCATACCACTTTGCATATTTTGTCCATTGTCGACAATTGTCTGGGCATTGCCTCAGCAATGGTTTTGTGTTTTCCTCGGCAATTGTCTATTAGTCTCTTCTGCTCGACATGGGTCGTTCTATTGGTTCATCGTTCCTTGACAATGCTTGATATCAAAGGATGGACTGGTCTGGATCATCGAGTGATGGTTCTGCAGCTTTTCTTCCCCTTCTTTCACTACCGCATCAATGCTTGCTTGGGCAGTGGGTAATGAAATCTGCACAAGCACAAAACACATACCAAAGCAGCACCTTTTCCACCAAATATAATCAAATAAATATGTTCAAGCATGGAAACATTAAGAACAATAAATTGTGTATGTATGATTAGTAATGCATCTAAAATAAGCTGAATTCTAACAATAATTGAGCCATAATGGGTCCTAAAACAAATACTTTTATACACCCAACAGTTATCCTAAAAAAATAATTTAAAAATATGGAAAAATAAAAACAAAATTTACAAAAAAAAGTAAGATACTAAAGTAGTGCATGCAGATGCACCTCCTAAAGTAATTACTCCCTTACCCCTTACGACATGGGTGCCAGTGAAGTGCTTCAATCTTTGCTCATTATCATTAAATTTATGATCATCTTTTGTGGAGTTGATTGTTACAACACCATGGGGGGAATGCTTTGAAAATTTTAAAGGTCTAGACCATCTCCATCATAGTTTCCCTCGGAATAGCTTCAATCGAGAATTAACGAAAAGGAGTAATTGCCCGGGTAAGAATTGTCGCGGCAATAGTCTCTTGTCATGCCACCGTTTGGTTTCTTTTTTGTAGATCTTGGCGTTGTCGTAGGTTACGTCACGAACTCTTCTATCTCATTGAGGTCTAGTAATCGTTTTTCTCTAGCCCTCTCTCAACCTATGTTCACGGTCTTAATTGCCCAACATGCCTTTTGCTCAATTTCCACTAGTAGATGGCATGCTTTACCATACACGAGTTGAAAGGATGACTTGCCCAATGGTGTTTTGAATGCTTTCATGTAGGCCCAAAGTGCATCATCGAGTCGAAGATACTAGTCCTTGCGAGAATGATTTACTACATTCTCAAGGATATTCTTCAACTCTCTGTTTGAGATCTCAGCTTGTCCATTGGTTTGTGGATAGTATGTCGTGGCAATTTTGTGTGTCACTCCGAATCTTTGCAATGCCTTGGCAATGAGTTTTTTTGTCAAAGAGTGTAAAGTGTACAAAAGTCCTATATTTCATGCACATGCCAACTCTTATCATTACTGTTTTGAAGCACATTTTAGGCATAAGTAGGGCCATGCATAACATTTTTTAGTATTTCATTTTTCTACCTTACTTTTATTCGGTGACCAAGAGATATTGTTGTAGTGTATTCTTGTATGTAGGTACTAACAGCTGAACAAGGGAACCGAGTAGCGAACGCATGAGTTGTGTTGAAGTAGTTCGAGCAAAAGAGAGTTGCTGTCGAGCACCTATTCAATAGAGTTGCCGCTGACCTTGCTGCCCTCGGTAGCTAACTATGGAAGTTGGGAGAACTGGAGCATGATTTGTATAGCAAAAACTCCTGAATCTATCGTCGGCATTCATATGATTTCCCGATGCCTGTAGCAGCAGCTAGGGCTTTCGAAGAAAAATTCTCAAGCTTACTTGCGGGCTAAGGCAAACGAGAAAGAGTCCATATTCCACGCAAAGAAGTCGGCATTTAAAGTCATATTCGAGATGGAAAGGTACTTTAGAGGACTTCTACATTAAAGAGGATTTAACCTAGTCTTAAGTCTATAAATACCCATTGTACTCCTAGTTCAAATTATCCTAGGTTTTTTATAGACTTTTCTTGTGTTCTTCACCGCCGCCATGTTCTAATTTCCATTGGGTTAGGGTTATGTTGTAACTAGTGAGAAATAGTTGTTTTAGGGTTTTGAGTTATTCTTCAATAAAATATTCCAAGTTTACTTAATCCATTGTTCTTCATTCTTTCAATTTTTCTATACCTTTCTTTTGAGAGAATCCATTTGTCGGGCACGAAATTGCAAGGCTCACGAAAGGGTTAAGTACGGTCACAATGTGATGAGGCGTGACTAACTTGGTTCCACACTAGTCCACAAGTTTCAGCGGCTAAAAGGGATCACCAACCGAGTTGACTAATTTGGTTCCACACTAGTCCACAAGTTAGCATCTCGAGCATTCTAACATAGAAATAGGAGGGATCACTGTCGACTATCCTGCCGAACATGGAGTATCTACCAGACTTGCTGCCAGGACTTCTTTCCGTTCCACTGGCCGAGACAGTTCAACCTTATAGTGGTAGTGACCTGCTGCGGCTGCGTAACAGGGTCGTAGTTTGCCACCCACCATACCAACCGAGGCAGCATATCGTGGCAGCATAAGGATAACTCATACCTATTACAACGCAGTTTTCACACTAAATGGCAGCATAACCATGTATGCTCTATAAACCTAATTCACCTATTCTTTATTACTTGTTTTTATTTACTTTTCTATCTCAACCAATTATTTACTTGTTCTTTTACTTTACCTTGTGCAAGGACTACTAAACGAGAAGATGTCCAATCCTCATGGGATTCGACATCTTTTATACTATAACTTGGCAGAAGTGTGCACTTGCGCTCTCACAAAAAGGGAACACCTACACGCCCTACAAAGAGCTTGCCTTCGTCGCTTATGATTGCCCTTGGCATTCCAAATCATGTAAACATGTTTTTCTATGGGAATCATTGCACGGTTTTGGAGTCATGGTTTGGTGTTGCACTTGCCTCTTCCCATTTGGACACGTAGTCAACAACAAGTAGGACGTAGAGATTCACACATAAAGATGGGAAGGCCCCCATGAAATTGATTCCCCAAACATTGAACAGTTCAACTTCAAGGATGTTCTGCAAGGGCATCTTATTTCGTCTTGAAATATTTCTGGCCCGTTAGCAACGATCACATTGCTTGTAGAAAGTTTGAGCGTCCCTGTAAAGAGCTTTCAATAATTGTCCAAATTGTAATACTTTGGCCGATGTACGTGTCCCTCCAAAGTGTCCTCCGTAGGGTGAAAAATGGAATTGTTGGAGCACATCTTGTTGTTCTTCTTCTGGAACACATCTTCTTTTAACTTAATTTGCACATTGTTTAAACAAAAGAGGCTCATCCCAAAAGTAATGCTTAGCATCATGTCGCAACCACTTCTCTCCTTGGTGAGTAAGGTTATAAGATAAAATACCACTAACTATGAAATTCACAAGATCGGCATACCAGGGTGTTGATAAAAGTGCTGCAGCAGTTCTGATGTTATTACCGAGGCAATGCTATCGATCATTGTCGAGGCAGTGCCCATCTATGTTACCGAGTCAGTGCATGTCTAGGTTGTCGAGGTAATGCCTTCTGGTGTTGCCGAGGAAATGAGCAACTATTTTTCTGGCAATGCATCTTGGATTTCTATGGGAGTGGTCTCTTTCTCTTCTTGTTCCAATCTGGATAGATGGTCAGCAACTTGATTTGCTATACCTTTCTTGTCCTTAATTTCAATGTCAAACTCTTGTAAAAGTAAAAACCAACGAATTAAACAAGGTTTGGCATCATTCTTTGTAAAGAGGTACTTAATTGCCGAATGGTCAGTATGAACAATTACTTTGGTTCTGATCAAGTATGAACGATATTTATCAAATGCGAACACTACGGCTAGTAACTCTTTCTCGGTGGTGGTGTAGTTCACTTGTGCTTCATTCAGAGTTTTACTAGCATAGTAGATCAAATGAAAGATCTTACATGTTCGTTTACCTAGGACTGCTCCTACAACTAAGTCACTTGCGTCACACATCAATTCAAAAAGAAATGTCCAATTTGGTGGAACCACTATGGTACGGCTACAATTTTCTATTTCAGGGTTTCGAATGCCTTGAAGCATGAGTCACCGAGGTCAAAGGCTATATCCTATTCAAGCAAGTTACACAAATGTTTAAATATTTTAGAAAAAATTTCAATGAATCTCCTATAAAACCTACGTGTTCCCAGAAGCTTCAAATTCCTTTGACTGAAGTTGGTGGGCATCGTTTATCGATGACTTCAGTATTTGCTTTGTTGACTTCAATGCCTTTGGATGATATCTTGTGGCTGAGAACTATGCCTTCATCCACCATAAAGTGGCACTTCTCCCAATTTAGGACAAAGTCTTATTCCTCGCATCATTTAAGCACTTTCTCCATATTGCCGAGGCACTTGTCGAAATCATCCTTGAATATCGAGAAATCGTCCATGAATATTTTGAGGAAATCTTATTCCATGTCGGAAAAAATTGCCATCATGCATCGTTGGAAGGTTGCTGGGACATTGCTAGTCTGAAAGGCATCCTTCGAAAGGCATAAGTATCGTATGGGCATGTGAAGGTGGTCTTTTCATGATCTTCTGGTGCAACGACAATTTGGTTATACCCTCAATAACCATCAAGAAAACAATAAAAGGGTTTACCTGCAAGATGGTCATGCATTTGATCGATAAAGGGTAAAGGGAAGTGATCTTTCCCAGTATCCTAATTTAACCTACGGTAATACATGCAAACCCATGAACCGGTCACATTCCTAGTTGGGATTAGTTCATTGTTTTCATTGCTTACCACTGTCATACCTCACTTTTTCGATACACATTGTACTAGACTTACCCATGTACTGTCAGAGATAGGGTAGATGATACCAAAATCAAGCCATTTGATGATTTCTTTCCTTATCACCTCTTTCATGACTCGATTAAGCCTCCTTTGTGCCTCAATGGTCGGTTTATGATCGTCTTCGAAAAGGATTTTATGCATACAAACCGCTGGGCTAATTACCTTCTAATCGGAAATTGTCCACCCTATTGCTTTTTTGTGTAGCTTCAACATGTCGATCAATTTTTGTTTCTGTTTAGGATGCAACTTAGAAGAGATGATTACGAGCAATGTGTTATTGGTTCCCAACTAAACATATTTTAATTGCCCTGGCAATTATTTTAATTCAAAAATAAGGGGTTGCTCGATGAAGGGTTTTTCAATTTTTCTTTCTTCACCTGATTAATCTAATAGTTTGAAATACTTACATGGAAGGCTAGCTATCTGTAAAGTGTCCATTAGTTTTATATTTCATGCACATTCTATCTCAAATTATTGTTGTTTTTAAATACATTTTAGGTATAATTAGGCTCATGCATTGCATTTTACAGTATTCTTTACTTTGCCATGCTTTTTGTTGATTATCTCTTATTTGGTAAGGAAAGGTATTGTTTTAGTTTCAGGCACTAGAGGTTGGTAGAAAGAGAGAGGAGCTGAGAACATGATGCTGAGGCAACAAATCAGGGAGCTGTACTAATCCAGTTCCAGACAGAGACAACAGCTGCCGAGTAGCTCCCACCGCCATACCTACCGCCTAGAACAACAAAGTGAGCCTGCCACCCATGATAGCAAAGTGAGCTTGCCGCCCTGGATAGCAAAGTGAGCCTGCCCCCTAGGGCAGCAAAGTGATGAGTTAGTATATTGGAGTGTGATGGATAGAGCAGAAAATACTGATTCTAACGATGTTGTCCACTTAATTTTATGACGCCTGTAGTAGCAGACAGAGCCGTCAAATGAGAAGAATGAGCTCACATGCAGAGCAAGGCAACATGAAAAGAAGTCCAAATTCAACTCAAAGATGTCAGAATTTAAAGTTGCATTTAATGCAAAAGCACCTTGAAGACTTCTACTCCATGGAGGACTTAACCTAGACTATGGCCTATATATGCTTCACAATTTTTTATTTCAAGATATAATTTTAGGTTTTCCTTAAGCGTAGCTTAGGTTTTTTTTTTTTGCAACCGACATTTCTAATTCTCTCTATGGGTTTGGGTTATGTTGTAATTAGTTGTGAGAACGATTGTTTAGGTTTTCAAGTTTGTTTTTGCAATAAAATACTCTTAGTTTGCTTAATTCATGTGCTTCACTTCCTTCAATTAGTTCCAAAAGTCTAGTTGAAGAATCCATTTGTCAGGCACGACAGTGTCAAACTCACAAATGAATTATGCACGGTCTCATCATGAAGAGGTGTTGACTAATTCAGCTTAGACATAAGTTAGAATTTCAGCGGCTAAAAGAAGCAACAGAACGTTGATTGTATGTGTTAGGTTTACGCTGAGATTGCTAGGTATTGCCTACGTCATGCTACAATCCTAGCCTATACATAGGTAGGATCACTTCATAATTACTTCGCCGAACTTGGAGTATCTCCAAGACTTTCCTCTCAGACTTCTCTCCATCTCACCTGCTAGGACAACGAAAGTTGCAAAGTAGAGTGCCGATGTGGCAACGAATGTTGCCGCTGCCTCAATCCGCAATTACATACCAAGGTAGCAGATTGTTGCAGCGCAAAACACACTTGACCTATCCAACGCAGTTTCACACTAAGCAGCAGCGTAACCATGCCCTCTCCATCAATCTGATCACTTTCTTTTTAATTACTTGTGTTTTTATTTTACTTTTCTTCTAAACAATTCAACTTATTTGTGCATTTAATTTTTCCTTTTGCGGGAATTACGATTCAATTTAAGCTGTCCAATCCCCGTGGGAGACGATATCTTTTATACTATAACTTGACAGGAGTGTGCACTTGCGCTCATAGTTAGAGAACACCTAAATGCTCTACAAGTTTTTGGCACCGTTGCCGGGGATTGGTAACAGCGAAAATTGTTTTAATTTTTCTTCACTCTTAATTCTATTTGTATTTAATTTCAGTTGAAAAAAAATCTATGTGGGAAAATGCTTATTCATGTCCCCCACGAATTAATGGCAGCAATATTTGGGAGAGATCTTGTGAATTTTGTGAAGGCAATCATGCGTTCGAAAGTTGCCCCCATCTTTTTGCAGCAGACATGTCGAGAAAAACCATTTGGGAGTGGATCTCTGAATATGAATAGCAGATGTCGCCGCAGCAGCAACAGGGACAGCTGATGCCGATGTCGCAGTTGCCACCGCAACAGTAAGATTTTTCATGGTATGATCAAAAATCTCAAAAAAATACCATGATAGTTTTGCTGCTGAAAGCGTCATGCCCTGGGAATATAGCTAACCGCAAGAACAACCAAAATCTTTGGAGGACACACTTCGAACATTCCTTGCGCTCACGGATAAAGTGACAACTGCTATGGACGGCATCATCGCTACGATGGATGCACGGCTGAACAATTTAGTCATCATCAATGCGAAATATGAATCAGAACAATTAAGTCTAGGGGATATTGATGTCCCATTACAAGAGGACGAAGAGCAATGCGAGGAAAATCTTCGATGTGTGAGGATCAATCAGAAACTCCAAGCCAATAGGATGCAGAACACTGCCGGGCAGCAAGATTGACAGCTGTTCTGGCAGCTACCTAGAACCCTACCCCGAGGACGAACTGACAACACCTGAGCAAAGCTATGCCTCAGCAGAGAGGCCTGCAACGACAGAAGTGTAACACCCCAATTTTGGGCTTGGAAGTTTAGGGTTTGAACCGGACCGGTCTGATTTTCGGTTCGAATATAAAAGTTGGTTTTAGGGAAAGCCTAGTTCGGGATGCATTAAAAATATGGAAAAATATCTAAAAATCCCCTTTTAATATATATAAGAGAGTGGTGAAATCAATTTTACAAAATAATGTTTGGAAGTGTGACATTTCGACATAATGACTAAAATGTAATTTTTGAAAAGTTCAGTGGTGACTGTTCTGTAAGGATTGAACCTTTGAATCATTAAGGAGCTAATTTACCCAAGGAAGGATTTCTCCAGATTTTTCTTAATTTTAATGACCCATTTAATGTTTAATTAAATTAAAAGAAAAGAGGGAAACCATATTTTAGTTTCATAACCAACTTTTGCAAAAATTTTCTCATCTAATTTTCTCTCAAAATTCCCTCAGCCAAACAAATATCCAAAGCAGCATTTCTTTTGATTTTCACACCAAATGATGAGATTTCAATCCTCAAATGAATCCTAATCATTTCTACATCAAATCTTCTTCATTTGCTTATTGAATTTTCAAGGATTTTGTCTCTAATCAAGGAGAAATCCACATTTTGAGGTAAGGATGTCCTTCTCCTCTAAATACTCAGTTCTTTACTGAAATTCCCAAGTTCTCAATCCTTAAGTTGAGTTTTATTAAAGGTTTTAATGTTGTGATCTTGATTTTGGCTTAAAATTCAAGATTTGGATTTAATTTTGAAGAAATCCGTATTGAATGTTTGGGCTCTATTTTGAGATGTCTTTTTAATGTATTTTGGATGTTTAATGATGTGAAATGGAGGTTTAATCAATGCAATCCCGAATAGGTTAATTTTCCTAAGTTTTTGCTTGTGAAAATGGTGGTTTTTGGGGAGATCTTGGTGTTCTGTTGTAGCTGGAGGTATAAGGACAAGTTAGGTTCTTTTTGGATGCTAACTGATGTCTAAGAATGTTTAGCTGAGTTCTCGAGTAAACGGGAATGGTTATGTGGGTGATGTATGTATGAATGCATGATGTGCCTTTTTGAGTGAAGTATGATGTGTGAATTGTAAAGTATGTTACAATTGTGATGTATGCTGGGATGAAGCATGTTAGAGGGACCCATTGCCATATGAAATGATTTGTTTTTATTTGAAAATGAGCTTTAGTACTTGGATTTCTTACCTTGCTGAGCCTGATTATGTTATTGCATTTGTGTTAGTGCATTGTTTAGTGAATGGGACCTCGTAGAGAGACGAGGATTAATACGCGAGCTATGGTTCAAAACGAGAATGAAGAGAATGATGATAATGTAGTTGATTTACCTCCTCCTTCTGGTGGTGGACCGCCCGGTGGTGGTGGTGCTGGAGGCGATGGAGCTGGTGTTGGTGCTGGTGCTGGGCTCGCTGGACCTGAAGCTGGGCAGGGGCAGGCTGCTCCTGACATGAAAGTGTTGAGACAGGCTATTGCTGGAGCCTTTCAGGCGGCAGTAGCTGGAGCTCATGGAGCTGGGCATCAGGGAGATGCTAATGCTAGACTACCTTTGGAACGTCTGCTTAGTCCGGGAGGGACTGAGTTCAGGGGTTTGTCTGTAGAGGGTTCTGAGTCTTGGTTGGAAAGTACCAAGAGAATTTTGGGACAAATGAACTGCAATGATGTGCAGAAGCTAGGCTATGTGGTATCGTTGTTGCATGATGATGCATATACCTGGTGGACGACCCCGGTCTCCGGAATGGAGGAAGCTGATGTAACTTGGACGTTCTTTCTGAACGCGTTCAAGAGGAGGTATATGGGTGTGCTATACCTGGATGAAAAGAAAAGAGAGTTCATGCCTCTTACTCAAGGGATCATGACAGTGGCTGAGTACGAGGTTCAGTGTCTCCGTCTCAGTCAGTACACACCTGAGCTTATTCCTTATGAGCGGGAAAGGTGTGAACGTTTCCGGTATGGCTTAGTGACGGATGTAAAGACCTTTATGCTTGCCGCTGAGTACACTGATTTCGATGTGTTTGTTAGTAGACCGAAAGATATTAAGCTGAATTTGAGTTTGTCCTCTAGGAGTGCTGGTTCTAGCGCGGGCAGGAGAGTGGCTGAGTATAGTTCCGGTGGTGGACGGAACAAGAGAGGACGTGATAGGAGGTATCAGTCTTCTGTTAGGCGTGGTGGTGGAGGGCATGGTGCGCCTGTTTAGGGAGACAAAGCGAGAGCTGATCAGAACACAAGCTGGGCGTGTGGATCGCGTGGTCATTTGAGTCGTGATTGTCCTCGGGCAGCGAGAGAGGTGCAGGCTTCTGTTGCAGTGACTGGTAACTCGTGCTGGAATTGTGGTTCGGCAGACCACATGAGGAGGGAGTGCCCTTTGTTGGCCGGTGGTGGTCAGGGACATGCACCTGGTGTTGTTGCACCACAGAGAGGTCGCAGGCGCGGCCGTGGTAACTTCCAGCGCAGAGATGAGGGTGTAAGGAATGTGGCACATGTGGTGGCTGTCCAACCTTAGGGTGGAGGCCATGCTCGAGTGTATGCTTAGCGGGAGGGGAGGAATGACACAGATGTGATCGCAGGTACTTTCACTTTGCAATCCTTGTCATTACTTTCCTCGATTGATTCTGGATCTACACACTCATACATATTGAGTGAACATGCTCAATTGCTTGGTTTGCTTGTTGAGTCTTTGGATGTTGGTATGCGTGTGACTAGTTCTTTTGGTGAGACTGATGTGACACGGAAGCTTTATAGAAGATTTCCCTTGGTTGTGCAAAACCATGTTTTTCATGTTGATCTCATGGAATTGCCTTTCTATGTTTTTGATGTAATCCTTGGAATGGATTGGCTTGTTGAACATCGAGCTGTGGTGGATTTTGAGAACAAGCGAGTTTCGTTGAAGCTTGCGGATGATTATGAGGTGGTGGTGGTTGGTGAGAATGTGAAGTTTCTTGCCAATGTGGTGTCAACATTGGAAGCAAGCCGAATGCTGAGGCAATGTTGTGAAGCCTACCTAGCCTTCGTGATGAATCCTAGCTCTAAGGAGTTGCGAGTGCAAGATATCAGGACAGTGCGAGAGTTTCCTGGTGTGTTTCCGGAGGAGTTACCTTGATTGCCTCCTAATCGTGAGGTGGAGTTTGGAATTAAGCTGTATGTAAACAAAACTCTGGTGTCCATTACTCCTTATCGGATGGCACCTAAAGAGTTGAAAGAGCTGAAGACGCAACTTCAGGAGTTGCTTGACCGTGGTTTCATTCGGCCGAGTGTGTCACCTTGGGGTGCACCGGTCTTGTTTGTGAAGAAGAAGGATGGCACTATGAGAATGTGCATCGATTACCGTCAACTGAAAAAGTTGACTATCAAGAATCGGTATCCATTGCCGAGGATTGATGATCTTTTTGATCAATTTCGGGGAGCGGCTGTGTTCTCTAAAATTGAATAAAGGTCAGGGTATTACCAGTTGAAGGTGAAGGATGTGGATGTGCCAAAAACAGCCTTCAGAACGAGGTATGGGCATTTTGAGTTTCTTGTGATGTCGTTTGGTTTGACGAATGCTCCTGCAGCTTTTATGGAAATGATGAATAGAGTGTTCCATGAATACTTAGATAAATTTGTTGTGGTGTTCATTGATGATATCCTTGTGTACTCCTTTACTGAGGAGGAGATTGAGGGGCATTTGAGAATTGTGTTGCAGGATTTGTTGGAGAATCAGCTTTATGCTAAGCTGAGCAAGTGTGAGTTCTGGCTCAGGGAAGTTGTGTTCCTTGTTCATGTGGTTTCTGCTGAGGGGATTCGTGTTGATCATCAGAAGATTGAGGCAGTGATGAATTGGAAGCCTCCTAAGTCTGTTCATGAAGTCCGTAGTTTTCTTGGTTTGGCAGGATAATATCGGAGGTTCGTTGATGGATTTTAGAAAATTGTTGCACCTTTGAGGAAGTTGTTGCAGAAGGATGTCAAGTATGAGTTGACGGAAGCGAGACAGCAGGCTTCTGAGAAGCTTAAGGCAGCTTTGACGCAAGCTCCTATCATGGTTCAACCTGAATCAGGGAAAGAATTTGTGGTGTATAGTGATGCATCCTACGTTGGTTTGGGGTGTGTGTTGATGCATAAGGTTAAGGTGGTGGCTTATGCATCGCGCCAGTAGAAGGTGCATGAGCGCAATTATCCTACGTATTACATTGAGTTAGCTGCGGTGGTTTTTGCTTTGAAAATTTGGAGACATTACCTGTATGGTAAGAAGTGTACTGTGTACACGGATCACAATAGTTTGAAGTATCTGATGTCTTAGAAGAAGTTGAATCTTAGGCAACAACGTTGGGTGGAGTTTCTTAAAGATTACGATCTAACAATCGAGTACCATCCGGGGAAAGCCAATGTTGTAGCAGATGGCTTGAGTAGGAAGGTTGCAGTGGAGTTGAGGGCTATGTTTGCGGGCCTGAGCATTTCGCGAGATGGCTGTCTTGTGGCTGAATTGCAAGTGAAACCATCCTTGGTTCAGTTGATAAAGGATAAGCAGTTGTTGGATGATTCCTTGGTGCCACATGTTCAGGATATTGTTGAGGATAGGCCATCGGATTTCTGCTTTAATGATAATGGAGTTTTATGTTTTGGGAGTCGAATAGTAGTGCCCAATGATGCTGAGTTGAGGCGTGCTATTCTGACTGGAGCTCATAGTAGTCCTTTCGCTATGCACCCTAGTAGTACTAACATGTATCGTGATCTTCGAGATGAGTACTATTGGGTGGGTTTAAAGAAGGATGTTGCTGAGTATGTGAGCAAGTGCATTGTTTGTCAGCGAGTTATGGCTGAGCATTAGTTTCCTTCTGGGTTGTTGCAACCGTTGAGGATTCCTGAGTGGAAGTGGGAAAGGATTACCATGGACTTTGTGTCTGGTTTTCCTTTGTCGCCATCGAAGAAGAATTCGGTGTGGGTGATTGTGGATCGCCTGACGAAGTGTGCACATTTCATACCCGTGCATACTACGTATACTTTGAACAAGCTTGCGGAGCTGTACATTGCTGAGATTGTGCGGTTGCATGGTGTGCCAAAGGCTATAGTGTCGGATCGAGATCCGAGGTTTACATCGCGTTTCTGGGAGTGTTTACATCAGGCTTGGGGTACACGGGTGAATTTCAGTACTTCTTTTCATCCACAGTCGGATGGACAGTCTGAGAGTGTTATCCAAGTGCTGGAGGATAGGTTGAGGTGTTGTGTGATTCAGTTCCAGGGCACTTGGGAGAAACATTTGCCTTTGGTGGAGTTTGCTTATAATAATAGCTACCAGGCAAGTATTCAAATGGCACCTTATGAAGCTTTGTACGGGAGGAAGTGCAGAACTCCTCTTTGTTGGGCTGAAATAGGTCAGAAGTTGGTTTTGATGCCAGCTTTGTTGAAAGGAACTACCGAGAAGATGAAGCTCATTTGTGAGCAATTGAAGGCAGCTTCTGATGAACAGAAGTCTTACGCGGATTTGAAGCGTAAGGAGATTGAGTATGCGGTAGGTGGCCGTGTGTTTTAGAAAGTTTCGCCTTGGAAAAAGGTGATGAGGTTTGGCCGAAAGGGTAAGTTAAGCCCTAGGTACATTGGACCATACGAGGTGATTGAGTGTGTGGGTCCTGTTGCGTACAAGTTGAGTTTGCCACGATAGTTGGAAAAGATTCATGATGTGTTTCATGTTTCTATGCTTTGGAAGTGTAGATCGGATCCTTCGCATGTTATGCCTGTGGAGGAAGTGGAGTTGAATTCGAACTTGACTTCTGATGAGGAACCGATGGAGATTTTGGATTTAGATAGTAAAGTTTTTCGAGGCAAGACCATTGATTTGGTAAAGATATTGATGTCCCATTAAAAGAGGACGAAGAGCAATGCGAGGAAAATCTTCGATGTGTGAGGATCAATCAGAAACTCCAAGCCAATAGGATGTAGAACACTGCCGGGCAGTAAGATTGACAGCTGTTCTGGCAGCTACCTAGAACCCTACCCCGAGGACGAACTGACAACACCTGAGCAAAGCTATGCCTCAGCAGAGAGGCCTGCAACGACAGAAGTGTAACACCCCAATTTTGGGCTTGGAAGTTTAGGGTTTGAACCGGACCGGTCTGATTTTCGGTTCGAATATAAAAGTTGGTTTTAGGGAAAGCCTAGTTCGGGATGCATTAAAAATATGGAAAAATATCTAAAAATCACCTTTTAATATATATAAGAGAGTGGTGAAATCAATTTTACAAAATAATGTTTGGAAGTGTGACATTTCGACATAATGACTAAAATGTAATTTTTGAAAAGTTCAGTGGTGACTGTTTTGTAAGGATTGAACCTTTGAATCATTAGGGAGCTAATTTACCCATGGAAGGATTTCTCCAGATTTTTCTTAATTTTAATGACTCATTTAATGTTTAATTAAATTAAAAGAAAAGAGGGAAAACATATTTTAGTTTCATAACCAACTTTTGCAAAAATTTTCTCATCTCATTTTCTCTCAAAATTCCCTCAGCCAAACACATTTCCAAAGCAGCATTTCTTTTGATTTTCACACCAAATGATGAGATTTCAATCCTCAAATGAATCCTAATCATTTCTACATCAAATCTTCTTCATTTGCTTATTGAATTTTCAAGGATTTTGTCTCTAATCAAGGAGAAATCCACATTTAGAGGTAAGGATGTCCTTCTCCTCTAAATACTCAGTTCTTTAATGAAATTCCCAAGTTCTCAATCCTTAAGTTGAGTTTTATTAAAGGTTTTAATGTTTTGATCTTGATTTTGGCTTAAAATTCAAGATTTGGATTTAATTTTGAAGAAATCCGTATTGAATGTTTGGGCTCTATTTTGAGATGTCTTTTTAATGTATTTTGGATGTTTAATGATGTGAAATGGAGGTTTAATCAATGCAATCCCGAATAGGTTGATTTTCCTAAGTTTTTGCTTGTGAAAATGGTGGTTTTTGGGGAGATCTTGGTGTTCTGTTGTAGCTGGAGGTATAAGGACAAGTTAGGTTCTTTTTGGATGCTAATTGATGTCTAAGAATGTTTAGCTGAGTTTTCGAGTAAACGGGAATGGTTATGTGGGTGATGTATGTATGAATGCATGATGTGCCTTTTTGAGTGAAGTATGATGTGTGAATTGTAAAGTATGTTACAATTGTGATGTATGCTGGGATGAAGCATGTTAGAGGGACCCATTGCCATATCAAAACTAATGAAATTATTTGTTTTTATTTGAAAATTAGCTTTAGTACTTGGATTTCTTACCTTGCTGAGCCTGATTATGTTATTGCATTTGTGTTAGTGCATTGTTTAGTGAATGGGACATCGTAGAGAGATGAGGATTAATACGCGAGCTATGGTTCAAAACGATAATTAAGAGAATGATGATAATGTAGTTGATTTACCTCCTCCTTCTGGTGGTGGACCGCCCGGTGGTGGTGGTGCTGGAGGCGATGGAGCTGGTGTTGGTGCTGGTGCTGGGCTCGCTGGACCTGAAGCTGGGCAGGGGCAGGCTGCTCCTGACATGAAAGTGTTGAGAGAGGCTATTGCTGGAGCCTTTCAGGCGGCAGTAGCTGGAGCTCATGGAGCTGGGCATCAGGGAGATGCTAATGCTAGACTACCTTTGGAAAGTCTGCTTAGTCCGGGAGGGACTGAGTTCAGGGGTTTGTCTGCAGAGGGTTCCGAGTCTTTGTTGGAAAGTACCAAGAGAATTTTGGGACAAATGAACTGCAATGATGTGCAGAAGCTAGGCTGTGTGGTATCGTTGTTGCATGATGATGCATATACCTGGTGGACGACCACGGTCTCCGGAATGGAGGAAGCTGATGTAACTTGGACGTTCTTTCTGAACGCGTTCAAGAGGAAGTATCTGGGTGTGCTATACTTGGATGAAAAGAAAAGAGAGTTCATGCCTCTTACTCAAGGGATCATGACAGTTGCTGAGTACGAGGTTCAGTGTCTCCGTCTCAGTCAGTACACACCTGAGCTTATTCCTTATGAGCGGGAAAGGTGTGAACGTTTCCGGTATGGCTTAGTGACAGATGTAAAGACCTTTATGCTTGCCGCTGAGTACACTGATTTCGATGTGTTTGTTAGTAGACCGAAAGATATTGAGCTGAATTTGAGTTTGTCCTCTAGGAGTGCTGGTTCTAGCGCGAGCAAGAGAGTGTCTGAGTATAGTTCCGGTGGTGGACGGAACAAGAGAGGACGTGATAGGAGGTATCAGTCTTCTGTTAGGCGTGGTGGTGGAGGGCATGGTGCGCCTGTTCAGGGAGACAAAGCGAGAGCTGATCAGAACACAAGCTGGGCGTGTGGATCGCGTGGTCACTTGAGTCGTGATTGTCCTCGGGCAGCGAGAGAGGTGCAGGCTTCTGTTGCAGTGACTGGTAATTCGTGCTGGAATTGTGGTTCGGCAGACCACATGAGGAGGGAGTGCCCTTTGTTGGCCGGTGGTGGTCAGGGACATGCACCTGGTGTTGTTGCACCACAGAGAGGTCGCAGGCGCGGCCGTGGTAACTTCCAGCGCAGAGATGAGGGTGTAAGGAATGTTGCACATGTGGTGGCTGTCCAACCTGAGGGTGGAGGCCTTGCTCGAGTGTATGCTCAGCGGGAGGGGAGGAATGACACAGATGTGATCGCAGGTACTTTCACTTTGCAATCCTTGTCATTACTTTCCTCGATTGATTCTGGATCTACACACTCATACATATTGCGTGAACATGCTCAATTGCTTGGTTTGCTTGTTGAGTCTTTGGATGTTGGTATGCGTGTGACTAGTTCTTTTGGTGAGACTGTTGTGACACGGAAGCTTTATAGAAGATTTCCCTTGGTTGTGCAAAACCATGTTTTTCATGTTGATCTCATGGAATTGCCTTTCTATGGTTTTGATGTAATCCTTGGAATGGATTGGCTTGTTGAGCATCGAGCTGTGGTGGATTTTGAGAACAAGCGAGTTTCGTTGAAGCTTGCGGATGATTAGGAGGTTGTGGTGGTTGGTGAGAATGTGAAGTTTCTTGCCAATGTGGTGTCAACATTGGAAGCAAGCCGAATGCTGAGGCAATGTTGTGAAGCCTACCTAGCCTTCGTGATGAATCCTAGCTCTAAGGAGTTGCGAGTGCAAGATATCAGGACAGTGCGAGAGTTTCCTGGTGTGTTTCCGGAGGAGTTACCTTGATTGCCTCCTAATCGTGAGGTGGAGTTTGGAATTAAGCTGTATGTAAACAAAACTCTGGTGTCCATTACTCCTTATCGGATGGCACCTAAAGAGTTGAAAGAGCTGAAGACGCAACTTCAGGAGTTGCTTGACCGTGGTTTCATTCGGCCGAGTGTGTCACCTTGGGGTGCACCGGTCTTGTTTGTGAAGAAGAAGGATGGCACTATGAGAATGTGCATCGATTACCGTCAACTGAAAAAGTTGACTATCAAGAATCGGTATCCATTGCCGAGGATTGATGATCTTTTTGATCAATTTCGGGGAGCGGCTGTGTTCTCTAAAATTGAATAAAGGTCAGGGTATTACCAGTTGAAGGTGAAGGATGTGGATGTGCCAAAAACAGCCTTCAGAACGAGGTATGGGCATTTTGAGTTTCTTGTGATGTCGTTTAGTTTGACGAATGCTCCTGCAGCTTTTATGGACATGATGAATAGAGTGTTCCATGAATACTTAGATAAATTTGTTGTGGTGTTCATTGATGATATCCTTGTGTACTCTTGTACTGAGGAGGAGATTGAGGGGCATTTGAGAATTGTGTTGCAGGATTTGTTGGAGAATCAGCTTTATGCTAAGCTGAGCAAGTGTGAGTTCTGGCTCAGGGAAGTTGTGTTCCTTGTTCATGTAGTTTCTGCTGAGGGGATTCGTGTTGATCATCAGAAGATTGAGGCAGTGATGAATTGGAAGCCTCCTAAGTCTGTTCATGAAGTCCGTAGTTTTCTTGGTTTAGCAGGATACTAACGGAGGTTCGTTGATGGATTTTAGAAAATTGTTGCACCTTTGAGGAAGTTGTTGCAGAAGGATGTCAAGTATGAGTGGACGGAAGCGAGACAGCAGGTTTCTGAGAAGCTTAAGGCAGCTTTGACGCAAGCTCCTATCATGGTTCAACCTGAATCAGGGAAAGAGTTTGTGGTGTATAGTGATGCATCCTACGTTGGTTTGGGGTGTGTGTTGATGCATAAGGGTAAGGTGGTGGCTTATGCATCGCGCCAGTTGAAGGTGCATGAGCGCAATTATCCTACGTATTACATTGAGTTAGCTGCGGTGGGTTTTGCTTTGAAAATTTGGAGACATTACCTGTATGGTAAGAAGTGTACTGTGTACACGGATCACAAGAGTTTGAAGTATCTGATGTCTTAGAAGAAGTTGAATCTTAGGCAACGACGTTGGGTGGAGTTTCTTAAAGATTACGATCTGACAATCGAGTACCATCCGGGGAAAGCCAATGTTGTAGCGGATGGCTTGAGTAGGAAGGTTGCAGTGGAGTTGAGGGCTATGTTTGCGGGCCTGAGCATTTCGCGAGATGGCTGTCTTGTGGCTGAATTGCAAGTGAAACCATCCTTGGTTCAGTTGATAAAGGATAAGCAGTTGTTGGATGATTCCTTGGTGCCACATGTTCAGGATATTGTTGAGGATAGGCCATCGGATTTCTGCTTTAATGATAATGGAGTTTTATGTTTTGGGAGTCGAATAGTAGTGCCCAATGATGCTGAGTTGAGGCGTGCTATTCTGACTGAAGCTCATAGTAGTCCTTTCGCTATGCACCCTGGTAGTACTAACATGTATCGTGATCTTCGAGATGAGTACTATTGGGTGGGTTTAAAGAAGGATGTTGCTGAGTATGTGAGCAAGTGCATTGTTTGTCAGCGAGTTAAGGATGAGCATTAGTTTCCTTCTGGGTTGTTGCAACCGTTGAGGATTCCTGAGTGGAAGTGGGAAAGGATTACCATGGACTTTGTGTCTGGTTTGCCTTTGTCGCCATCGAAGAAGAATTCGGTGTGGGTGATTGTGGATCGCCTGACGAAGTGTGCACATTTCATACCCGTGCATACTACGTATACTTTGAACAAGCTTGCGGAGCTGTACATTGCTGAGATTGTGCGGTTGCATGGTGTGCCAAAGTCTATAGTGTCGGATCGAGATCCGAGGTTTACATCGCGTTTCTGGGAGTGTTTACATCAGGCTTGGGGTACACGGGTGAATTTCAGTACTTCTTTTCATCCACAGTCGGATGGACAGTCTGAGAGTGTTATCCAAGTGCTGGAGGATAGGTTGAGGTGCTGTGTGATTCAGTTCCAGGGCACTTGGGAGAAACATTTGCCTTTGGTGGAGTTTGCTTATAATAATAGCTACCAGGCAAGTATTCAAATGGCACCTTATGAAGCTTTGTACGGGAGGAAGTGCAGAACTCCTCTTTGTTGGGCTGAAATAGGTCAGAAGTTGGTTTTGATGCCAGCTTTGTTGAAAGGAACTACCGAGAAGATGAAGCTCATTTGTGAGCAATTGAAGGCAGCTTCTGATGAACAGAAGTCTTACACGGATTTGAAGCGTAAGGAGATTGAGTATGCGGTAGGTGGCCGTGTGTTTTTGAAAGTTTCGCCTTGGAAAAAGGTGATGAGGTTTGGCCGAAAGGGTAAGTTAAGCCCAAGGTACATTGGACCATACGAGGTGATTGAGTGTGTGGGTCCTGTTGCGTACAAGTTGAGTTTGCCACGAGAGTTGGAAAAGATTCATGATGTGTTTCATGTTTCTATGCTTTGGAAGTATAGATCGGATCCTTCGCATGTTATGCCTGTGGAGGAAGTGGAGTTGAATTCGAACTTGACTTCTGATGAGGAACCGATGGAGATTTTGGATTTAGATAGTAAAGTTTTTCGAGGCAAGACCATTGATTTGGTAAAGATGTTGTGGAAGCATCGTGGTGCTGAGGAAGCAACGTGGGAACGAAAGGATGACATGGAGAAGCAGTTTCCATACCTTTTTTCTCCAAGTAAATTTCGAGGACGAAATTTCTTAAGGGGGGAGAGTTGTAACACCTCAATTTTGAGCTTGGATGTTTAGGGTCTGAACCAGACCGGTCTGATTTTTGGTTCGAATATAAAAGGTGGTTTAGGGAAAGCCTAGTTCGGGATGCATTAAAAATATGGAAAATATCTAAAAATCCTCTTTTAATATATATAAGAGAGTGGTGAAATCAATTTAACAAAATAAGGTTTGGAAATGTGACATTTCAAAATAGTGACTAAAATGTAATTTTTGAAAAGTTCAGTTGTGACTGTTTTGTAAGGATTGAAACTGTGAATCTTTAAGGAGCTAATTTACCCAAGGAAAAGAGGGAAACCATATTTTAGTTTTAAAACCAACTTTTGCTTAAATTTTCTCATCTCATTTTCTCTCAAAATTCCCTCAGCCAAACACATTTCCACAGCAGCATTTCTTTTGATTTTCACACCAAATGATGAGATTTTAATCCTCAAATGAATCCTAATCATTTCTACATCAAATCCTCTTCGTTTGCTTATTGGAATTTCAAGGATTTTGGCTCTAATCAATGAGAAATCCACATTTAGAGGTAAGGATGTCCTTCTCCTCTAAATACTCAGTTCTTTACTGAAATTCCCAAGTTCTCAATCCTTAATTTTAATTTTATTAAAGATTTTAATGTTGTGATCTTGATTTTGGCTTAAAATTCATGATTTGGATTTAATTTTGAAGAAATTCGTATTGAATGTTTGGGCTCTATTTTGAGATGTCTTTTTAATGTATTTTGGATGTTTAATGATGTGAAATGGAGGTTTAATCAATGCAATCCCGAATAGGTTGATTTTCCTAAGTTTTTGCTTGCGAAAATGGTGGTTTTTGGGGTGATCTTGGTGTTCTGCTGTAGCTGGAGGTATAAGGACGAGTTAGGTTCTTTTTGGATGTTAATTGATGTCTAAGAATGTTTAGAAGTGGTGGATCTTGGCTGGGGTAATGTTGTGGAAGTGTTTGGATGTGATTTCGGTTGTGTTTGGTAGCCGAAATGTGAGTTTTGGTGAGAGCAGCCAGTTTAGGTGTAATGGCAGAAGATTTTAATGCATGATGATGCATTAATCGATCCTCTGCTTTGATGTGTTTAAAACAGGGGAGACATCTTCAGATCCTTGTGGTGTTGATCTGGAGGCTTGATCGGAGTTTTGGCAAGCTTGTGAAACGGAATTGGTGAGTGAAGTTTGGTTTTTAGCTTTGAAACCAATGTTTGAAGGTTTGGGAGCTTAGTTTAAGTCTAAGCAACTTAACTAAGCTCAAGACAAAGTTTTCGGAGAAACTCTCTTTTTGATGAACCATTAGATGGTTGGATGCAATGTGTTTAATTTGCATGTTTAAATTCTGTTTTGAAAGCATGTTTTAGCATGATTAATGCTGGTTTTGAAAGCCATGTGTTGAAGGATGTTCAAGGTAAGAGATCCTTGGTTTATATTAATAATTGTGGCTTGATGCATGGTGATGCATGATGGTTTAATGGCTTTGATATGGGTGCTTTAAAACAGTGGATTACTAATGATAATTGATGTATATTGGCAAGTGATGTGTTGGTTTTAAAGTACTTGAACCGTATATATTTAGCCGGCTATAGGATTGGGTGCACCGTGAATAAAGTCGCCTTGGATGTTGAGGGGTTGTAATTGTACCGTAAACTCCATCCATGTACACTAACGAGATGTTTAAGATCACAATGGTGGTTAAAAGTCCATGTGTGGATCTTGTGTCGAGTGTCCCGTGTTCTCGTTAGAGATGTTATACAACTACCAATGAGTGATGTGGAGGGGCTGTGATTGTACCATTAAACTCCATCACGGGTGTTGAGGGGTTGAGATTGTACCGGTAAACTCCACCTTGTGTGTTTGGTAGTGTGTATGAAGCGTATGGGACAACGCTTATAATCTGCATATCCGATTGTGTTTTGTGTTGAAAAATGGTTATGGATTATCACTTGAAAGCCAATATGACATGTTGATGTTAATGAAGCATGAGATGCTTGATGTGTATGCATTGTTGCATGAGAAATGATGTTTATGAATTTAAAGGCCTTTGAAAGGTGTTTTATAAATGCATTATTGTGTTGTTTCTTTAGAGCATGCCTCACTAAGCATATGTGCTTACGCTCTCTTTCTTGAACCAATAATGCAGAGAATTGAAGTGCTTTAAGGGCAGCAAGGAGGCTAAGAATCCAATGGGAAGGCTAAGCTCAAGTATGGTGACTATTTTTACAACATCATTAGTTTTTGGTATTTGGCAATGGGGACCCAGGTTGTGTTTTTTGGAGAGGTTTTGGACTCCCTAAGTATGGCATGATGCCTTTGAGGTTTAGAACTTGTAAATGGCCTTTTGGTGTTTGCATTGATGATTTGATGTTTGGTTGGTTTTGATTATTAGGTTGCATGCCTATGGATTGAGGTTTTTCCTAATTGATGCCATGAATGTGTTTTGATGATGCGAATATGTTCCTTAAACGTATGTTGACTTGTTGGCATGATTAGGAGGTCATAGGGATATGTATGATTGGGTAATGTTTGTTAAACCAAAAAAATCTGCACTTTCTGGGCAGTCTGTATCGGAACGGGCACTACCGTTTCGAAATTGGGGCCTGTAATGGCCTTTGTGTATCGAAACGGGTAGAGGACGTTCCAAAACACTTTTGCTACTGCCAAGCCCTGTTTCGATATAGGTTTCGAAACGAACCCGCATTTCGGAACGGTCAACCCTCGTTCCGAAACACTTGACCGTTCGACACTGATTTGAATGGTTTATGGTTTGCAAGCTTTACGTTTTAGACCTGAATTTTGTATATTCAATTGCTTGAGTTTGTGATGTCCGTTTGAAGTGAAATTTGACGGAGAAGCAAGTAATATGACTGATTTCATAATGGTAACTTAAAAATCAGTTGAGTCCTCTTGTTTTCCAAAATTTACATTTTGGTCCCTAAATTGGTATGTTGTGCAATTGAGTCCCTTGTTGTGTTCCGATGGTTGTGATTCTCAAGTATGCTTTTCTCAAGAGTGCACTTAGGGTTTATGAGCATTTAGACAAGATTAAAAAGGAAAAAAGGGTCATTAATCAAGGTTGACTTTGGTTTTCCCCGTGTAATCTTCGTAGTTCGGGTCAACCGTCTAGGCCGGGCGAAGGGGTTACATTTGGTGGTATCAGAGCTGAGTTCTCGAGTAAACAGGAATGGTTATGTGGGTGATGTATGTATGAATGCATGATGTGCCTTTTTGAGTGAAGTATGATGTGTGAATTGTAAAGTATGTTACATTTGTGATGCATGCTGGGATGAAGCATGTTAGAGGGACCCATTGCCATATCAAAACTAATGAAATGATTTGTTTTTATTTGAAAATGAGCTTGAGTACTTGGATTTCTTACCTTAATGAGCATGATTATGTTATTGCATTTGTGTTAGTGCATTGTTTAGTGAATGGGACCTAGTAGAGAGACGAGGATTAATACGCGAGCTATGGATCAAAACGAGAATGAAGAGAATGCTGATAATGTAGTTGATTTACGTCCTCCTCCTGGTGGTGGACCGCCCGGTGGTGGTGGTGCTGGAGGTGATGGAGCTGGTGTTGGTGCTGGGCTCGCTGGACTTGAAGCTGGGCAGGGGCAGGCTACTCCTGACATGACAGTGTTGATACATGCTATTGCTGGAGCCTTTCAGGCGGCAGTAGCTGGAGCTCATGGAGCTGGGCATCAAGGAGATGCTAATGCTAGGGTTAATGAGCATTTAGACAAGATTAAAAAGGAAAAAAGGGTCGTTAATCAAGGTTGACTTTCGGGTTGACTTTGGTTTTCCCCGTGTAATCTTCGTTGTTGGGGTCAACCGTCTAGGCCGGGCTAAGGGGGTTACAAGAAGCCTCCAAAATAACACATGCCTCGGCAGACACCTCGACAGCTATTGATTATATATATCTAAAGGAGTCGATGCCGATAGATTTACAACCGTCAAAATCTCTACTGATGGAGATTTTCGAGGAGCCTAAAGTGTTTTCCCTTGACCGGCACAACACTATGAAAGATGACTACCACAACAACTGGTTTCCATAGCAGCTGCCTCGGCAGTAAAAGTAACTTTCCCATATGGCGAACATCGACAAAGAGGAGGTAAGTATATGGTTAGGGAGTAATATAATTTTTCCTAATCACATGTTCATGCCTTCAAGAATAGGAACAAGGAGGAAAATTTACATGAACTACAAGGGAACGAGGAAGAAGGAGTCCTCCACCATGAGAATAGTTTCTCGATGAAAGGTGGGGGTAGACCATAAGAAGTATCGGAAACGACCCTTTAAAGCTCCAACCGATAAGGGAGTAGTTACTTTAGGAGATGCATACAAATGCACTCCTAGAGTAACAAAATTTTTACGTTTTTATTTTTCCACATATTTATTGCCTTATTTAGGAGTAGATTTTAATTACTAAGGCCTAGAATTTTTTTTTCAGTTGCATTATTCTCGTCTCACAACTGTTTATACAGATTCAGACCCTTAAGAATCGAACCGCCGCGCACAGCAGAGGGCAGCATTACAAAGCCTACTGCCACAACCCGAAATGTGCAGCATAGCAGATAACTCCTCCAAATCATCTACACCATATGACAACAACAAAGCCTAAGTCTCCTTCCCTTCTCGTATATTTATTTATTTTTAATTATTCTGTTTTTTTTTCTTGTCTTAATTTTGTCCAATAAGGGCAATGCCCGTCTCGAGTTTGGGGGGGGGGGGGGGTTAGCACTCATTTTTGTTAGGCATAACTAGTGCATATTATGTTGCATTATGTACTTGCCATCACAAATTAATCGAAAAAGAATTTTTTTGTTAAAACTTGTGGCTATGATAGGATAGCCGACTTTAAATTTCTTCCCACCAAGTTAAAATGAACTTAATTTTGTTAGAAAAAGCATGATGTAAAGTTAGGATTTTTCTATAAATGCCAAAAATTAAAACACTTGTAACCCCCTTAACCCGGCCTAGACGGTTGACCCGAATTAAGAAAGTCACACGGGGAAAACCAAAGTCAACCCGAAAGTCAACCTTGATTAACGACCCTTTTTTTTCTTTTTAATCTTGTCGAGATGCACATTATCCCTAATTGTGATCACACAAACATCATACTCAAATATCACAATCATCAGAGATCAAACAGGGACCCAATTGAACAAATTACAACTTTAGGGACCAAATTGTAATTTCTGATAATTAAAAAGACTTAACCCAAATTAAAGTTACCAACTTGAAATTAGTCAGGTTTCATGCTTCTCTGTGAAATTTCAGCTCAAAAGGACTTCCCAAACTCATACAAATGCACAAACAAGTTTCAGGACCAAAACGCAAACAATTCAAAACATATAACTGCCAATGTCAGCCCCCAACGGTCGACCGTTCCGAAACAGGTAGACCCCGTTTCGAAACACGGGCCGTTCCGCAACGGGTTCCGAAACATGGCCTGGCAGAGGCCAAACCGTTTCGAAACGGTGCATACCGTTTCGGACGCCTGGGTTCATTCAAGGCACCCGTTCCGAAACGATGCGCACTGTTCCGAAACGCCCTGCACAGATTGCAGCAAAAAGCATTCCAAAACATGCAAATAATCATTCAAACATGCTCCAAATGTTACCAAACTTTACCAGCATGCAATTCAACATATATAAGACTTATAAGCATCATCATATCATCAAAACAACATCATATGCAAAAAGCCCCAATTCTATAGGCATGCTTCCTACACAAGCTAGCTATTCAAGCACAAAACTTCCAAAACAAGCATGCAATGATCCAATACAAAAACCAGCATTCTTATCATCATTCATCATACTTAGGGAGTTCCAAACACCTCCCAAAACATACAAATTGGTCCACCATTGCCAAATTACCCAAAAGCTAAAATGTTTAACAAAAACCTTTCATACATTGAGCTCTACTTGTACTTGAATTCTTGCCCTCCTTGCTGCCCTCAAGGTTCACTAATGTTCTGCATTATTGAATTAAGAAAACGAAGAGAGCGTAAGCAAAAGCTTAGTGAGGAATGCTGTTAAGAAAAACCATTCAATAATGCACTTAGAAACATTTATAAATCATGCTTTAAATCAACCTTTGCACATGCTCAAAAGCATATTTAAAACAAGCATCTCATGCTTCATAATATCATAACATGTCATATTGGCTCAAGTGACAAATTCCATTTCATTAAAACAAGTTCATCAACTTCCCAAGGACTTTTAAACACCTTGGCCCCAAGGACTTTTAAACACCTTGGCCATGGACTTTTAAACACCATGAATGAGGACCACACAAGGACTTTTAACCACCTTTGTGTCCATAGCTTGATTCACCCCAAGGACTTTTAAACACCTTGGCCCCAAGGACTTTTAAACACCTTGGCCCCATGGACTTTTAAACACCATGGCCCCATGGACTTTTAAACACCATGGAAAGGATCACCTAAGGACTTTTAACCACCTTAGTGTCCGCAACAAGAACCATCCAAGGACTTTTAACCACCTTGATGTTCTTAAGTAACAAGGCTCACTCAAGGACTTTTAACCAACTTAGTGACCTTAACCTTTTTCAAAACATCACTTGCCAATATACATCATTTTCATCATTTAATCCACTGTTTTAAAGCATTAAACCAAGCCATTTTCATCATGCATTTCAAAGCATCAAACCACATTTAATCAATGTACAAAATCAAGGAACTCCTACCTAGAGTTTCCTTCAACATATGGCTTACAAAATCAGCAAACACCATGCTAAATCATGCTTTCAAAACAGTAATTAAAACATGCAAATAACCATTTTGCATCACAACAAAATCGTGGCCACCACTAGAGAGAAATTCCGAAAACTTACACTTGAGCTTAGCAAAGTTGTTTAGACTTAAACTAAGCTCCCAAGACATTGGTTTCAAAGCCGAAAACCCAATTTTCACAAACGCACTCACCGATTTCCACTTTGCTTCAAGCCAAAGCACCAAATCAAGCTTCCGGATCAACAACTCTTGGATCCAAAGATGCCTCCCCTGTTTCAACACATCAAAGCAGAGGATTAATGCATCATCATGCATTAATTGCTTCAATGAAAGCACCTAAACTCGCTGCTCTCATCCAACTTCCATTTTCGGCCACCAAACACAACCGAAAATGCATCCAAACCACTTCTAAACAAAGCCCAGCCATAAACCAGCAAAACCACACATCCTTTAACATCATATAACATCTAAAAACAACCTATTAACATCCTTATACCTCCAGCAACATCAGATCCACAAGATCACCTCAAAAACAACGTTGAATCACAAGCTAAACTTAGGAAACTCAACCTATCCGGGATTGCATCAATCAAAACTCAATTCCTTATCAATTTAGAGTTCATTTAACATCAAAAACACATCTCAAATCACAGATTAATCAGATCTAACGAAAATCACCAAAAATCACCAAATCTTGCATTATAAGCCAAGATCCATTTCACCACTTAAAAACCTTTAGTAAAACATCAATTAAGGATTGAAAACTTAGGAATTTCAGTAAAGAACTGATAGTTTAGAGGAGAAGGACGTTCTTACCTCCAAACTTGAGTTTCTCCTCTTTTTGGAATCAAAAACCTTGTTGAAACAATTAGCAATTGAAGAGGTTTTGAAGATATGTTGATTAGGAATCAAATGAGAGTTGAAAGGAGGGATTTAGGTGAGAAAATCAGATCAAATTCTCTAGAGAGAAAGTGTTTGGGTTGAGAGAAAATGAGAGAAAGAAAATTGAGGAAAAGTTGGTTACAAAATCCAAAATAGCCAAATGGCTTTCCCTCCACTTTTAATATCATTTAAAATCAGAATTTAGTCTTAAAATATCTTAGAAAAATCTGGAGAAACTCTCTTTGGGTAAATAGCTCCTTAAAGATTCAAAGTTTCAACCCTTTATAAAACAGTCACCAAACTTTCGAAAATTACATTTTGGTCACTAGCCAAAATGTCACACTTCCAAAACTCATTTTCCAAAATTGATTTCACAGTTCACTTAATTATATTAAAGGATGATTTTAGAACATTTTTCCATATTTTTAATGCAACCCGAACTAGGCTTTCCTAATTTCACCTCTTTAGATTCGAATAGCACTTTGACCAAACCGGTCAACGCCCAAAACTCCTAAGCCCAAAACCGGGGCGTTACAACTCTCCCCCCCTTAAGAAATTTCGTCCTCGAAATTTACCTGAAGGAAAGAGATATGGAAACTGCTTCAGCATGTCTTCCTTCCGCTCCCACGTGGCTTCCTCAACACCTCGATGCTCCCACAGCACCTTCACCAATTCAATGGTCTTGCCACGAAGAACCTTGCTATCCGAATCCAGAACCTTCACCGGTTCCTCATCATAGGTCAAATCCGTATTCAAAACCACTTCCTCCACAGGCATCACATGCGAAGGATCAGATCTATACTTCCAGAGCATAGAAACATGGAACACATCATGAATCTTCTCCAACTCCTAAGGTAACCTTAGCCGATACACAACAGGACCCACACGCTCAACCACCTTATATGGTCCAATGTACCGAGGACTCAACTTACCCTTCCGACCAAACCTCATCACCTTCTTCCAAGGCGAAACCTTCAAGAACACACGGTCACCCACCGCTCACAAATGAGCTTCACCTTCTCGGTGGTCCCTTTCAACAAAGCCGACATCGAAACCAACTTTTGACCAGTTTCAGCCCAACAAAGAGGAGTCCTACACTTCCTCCCAGACAGAGCCTCATAAGGTGCCATCTGTATACTCGCCTGATAACTATTGTTATAAGCGAACTCAACCAAAGGCAGATGCTTCTCCCAAGAACCTTGGAACTCAATGACGCAGCACCTCAACATATCCTCCAAGATCTGAATAACCCGCTCAGACTGACCATCCGACTGAGGATGATAGGATGTACTGAAATGCAACCTTGTACCCAGAGCTTGATGCAAACACTGCCAGAAACGCGATGTGAACCTCGGGTCCCTATCCGACACAATCGAATTAGGCACACCATGCAGTCGCACAATATCAGCAATGTACAGCTCTGCCAGCTTATCCAAAGAAAACGTAGTATGCACAGGCAAGAAATGCGCACACTTCGTCAAGCGATCCGCAACCACCCAAACAAAATTCTTCTTTGATGGAGACAAAGGTAAACCAGATACAAAATCCATGGTAACCCTCTCCCACTTCCATTCAGGGATTTTCAACGGTTGCAACAAACCAGAAGGAACCTGATGTTCAGCCTTAACCCGCTGACACACCAAACACTTGCTCACAAACTCTGCAACATCCTTCTTCAAACCCACCCAATAGTACTCATCACGAAGATCACGATACATCTTAGTACTACCAGGGTGCATAGCAAAAGGACTACTATGACCTTCAGTCAGAATAGCACGCCTCAACTCAGCATCAGCAGGCACTACTATCCGACTCCCAAAACACAACACACCATCCTCATTAAAGAGGAAATCCGAAGGTCTACCCTCCGCGATATCCTGAACATGAGACACCAAGGAATCATCCAACAACTGCTTTTCCTTGATCAACTGAACCAACGATGGCTTCACTTGCAACTCAGCAACAAGACCACCATCTCGCGATATGCTCAAGCTAGCAAACATAGCGCTCAGCTCAACAGCTACCTTTCTACTCAAGGCATCCGCAACAACATTAGCTTTTCCAGGATGATACTCAATCGTCAGATCATAATCCTTGAGCAACTCCAACCAACGCCGCTGCCTAAGATTCAACTCCTTCTAAGACATCTGATACCTCAAACTCTTGTGATCCGTGTACACAGTACACTTCTCACCATACAGATAATGTCTCCAAATATTCAGAGCAAAAACCACCGCAGCCAACTCAATGTCATGCGTAGGATAATTGCGCTCATGCACTTTCAACTGCCGCGATGCATAAGCCACAACCTTACCCTCCTGCATCAGCACACATCCCAAACCAACATAGGATGCATCACTATAGACCACAAACTCTTTCCCTGATTCAGGCTTAATCAAGATAGGAGCTTGCGTCAAAGCCGCCTTAAGCTTCTCAAAAGCCTGCTGTCTCGCTTCCGTCCACTCATACTTAACATCCTTCTGCAACAGCTTCGTCAAAGGAGCAGCAATCTTGGAAAAACCATCCACAAACCTTCGGTAGTATCCCGCCAAACCAAGGAAACTACGGACCTCATGAACAGACTTAGGAACTTTCCAATTCATCACTGCCTCAATCTTCTGAGGATCAACACGAATCCCCTCAGCTGAGACCACATGCCTAAGAAACACCACCTCCTTAAGCCAAAACTCACACTTGCTCAGCTTAGCATAAAGCTGATTCTCCAACAAAGCTTGCAAAACAATCCTCAAATGCTCTTCGTGCTCCTCCTCGGTACGCGAGTACACGAGGATATCATCAATGAACACCACAACGAACTTGTCCAGGTATTCATGAAACACACGATTCATCATGTCCATGAAAGCAGCAGGAGCATTTGTCAAACCAAACGGCATCACAAGGAACTCATAATGCCCATACCTTGTCCTGAAAGTTGTCTTAGGCACATCCACATCCTTCACCTTCAACTGATAATACCCTAACCTCAAGTCAATCTTAGAGAACACTGCAGCTCCCCGAGAAATATCAAAGAGATCATCAATCCTCGGCAAAGGATACCGATTCTTGATAGTCAATGCACATCCTCATAGTGCCATCCTTCTTCTTCACAAACAAGACTGGTGCTCCCCAAGGTGACACACTCGGCCGGATGAAACCACGATCTAGCAACTCTTGCAACTGCGTCTTCAGCTCCTTCAGCTCCTTAGGTGCCATTCTATAGGGAGTAATGGACACAGGAGTTGTATTCTCATACAGCTCAATTCCAAACTCCACCTCGCGATTAGGAGGTAAACCAGGCAACTCCTCAGGAAAAACACCAGGAAACTCCTTCACAACCTTGATATCTTGCACCCTCAACTCCTTAGAGCTAGGATTCATCACAAAAGCTAGATAAGCTTCGCAACCTTGCCTCAGCATCCTACTCGCCTCCAAGGTAGACACCACATTGGCAAGAAACTTCACATTCTCACCAACCACAACAACTTCATAATCATCCGCAAGCTTCAGCAAAACCCGCTTATTTTCACAATCTACCACAGCACGATGCTCAGCAAGCCAATCCATCCCAAGGATCACATCAAAACCATAGAAGGGCAACTCCATAAGATCAACATGGAAAACATGTTCTTGAACAACCAAGGGACACCTTCTATAAAGCTTTCGAGTCACAACAGTTTCACCAAAAGAACTAGTGACACGAACACCAACATCCAAAGACTCAACAGGCAAACCAAGCAATTCAGCATGCTCACGCAAAATGTATGAATGCGTAGATCCAGAATCAATCAAAGAAAGCAATGACAAGGATTGCAAAGTAAAGGTACCTGCAATCACATCCGCATCATTCCTTCCCTCACGCTGAGCATACACCCTAGCTTGGCCCCCACCTTCAGGATGAATAGCCACAACATGGGCTACTCCACGACCACCTTCCTCTCTCCTCTGGAAATTACCACGGCCGCGCCCACGACCTCTCTGTGGTGCAGCAACAACAGGAGCACGCTCTTGGCCGCCAGCCAACCTCGGACAATCTCGCCTCAAGTGGTCTACAGAACCACAACTCCAACATCCATTCCCAGCTGCCGCAACAGGAGCTTGCACCTCCCTCACAGCACGAGGACAATCACGCTTCATGTGACCACGAGAACCACAGATCCAGCAAGCACTCGGATCAGCTCTAGCATTACCTCCTCTAACAGGTGCACCACCACCCCTCTTGGCTGAGGACTGATACTTCTGTTCACGTCCCCTCTTGTTCCGTCCACCTCCAGAACTAAACTCAGCAGCTCTCTTACCAGAACTAGCTCCAGCACCTTTCGCAGATAAACCCAAATTCATCTCAATGTCCTTGGCTCGGCCCACCAACACATCAAAATCATCATATTCAGTGGCCAGCACATACATCTTTACATCTGTCACGAGACCATAACGGAAACTCTCGCACCTTGCTCGCTCATCCGGTATCAGCTCCGGTGCATACTGACTGAGTCGCACAAACTGCACCTCATACTCAGCCACACTCATGCTCCCTTGGGTAAGAGACATGAATTCTCGCTTTTTCTCATCAAGATATCTCACTCCAAGATATCTCCGCTTGAACACATTTTAGAAGAATGTCCAAGTAACATCAGCTTCAGCCATCCCAGCTATAGTGGTCGTCCACCACGTATACGCATCGTCCTGCAGCAAGGACACAACACATCCCAACTTTTGCACATCCGTACAGCTCATCTGACCCAAGATACGCTTGGTACTCTCTAGCCAAGCTTCAGAACTCTCAGCCGACATACCCCTGAACTCAGTCCCACCAAGACTGCGCGGACGCTCCAAAGGTAGTCTAACTCCAGCATCTCCCTGATGCCCAACTCCTTGAGCTCCAACTACTGTTGCTCGAAAAGCACCCGCAATAGCTTGTACCAACATAGACATATCAGGCATAGCTTGCCCCTGACCAACCTCTGGTCCAGCAGCTCCAGCACCAGCTGCAGCTGCAGCTCTCTCACCTCCAGCACCACCACCAGGCGGAGGAGGGGGTAACACCGCACTACCCGTGTTCTCTTCATTCTCGTTCTCATTGGGAGCCGTAGCTCGCACACTACCTCGTAACTCTTTACGTGGTGCCATACTTTTACCATGCAATCACAATGCAAATAAAACAAGTCAGGCCCAGCAAGGTAAGCAATCCAAGTATTCAAGCTCAATTTCATTCAAAATCAACATCATTTCATTAGCTTTTGTTTGGCAATGGGTACCCTCAACATGTACATCACAGCATACATCTCAATTGCATCCAAATCACAAGCCACTAAACATGCTTTTGAACCACAAGCATACAAGCCAAACATACTTCAATCATGCATACATTCATTCCCAATTACTCGAGAACTCAGCCTTGATACCACCAAATGTAACCCCCTTAACCCGGCCTAGACGGTTGACCCGAATTAAGAAAGTCACACGGGGAAAACCAAAGTCAACCCGAAAGTCAACCTTGATTAACGACCCTTTTTTCTTTTTAATCTTGTCTAGATGCACATTAGCCCTAATTGTGATCACACAAACATCATACTCAAAGATCACAATCATCAGAGATCAAACAGGGACCCAATTGAACAAATTACAACTTTAGGGACCAAATTGTAATTTCTGATAATTAAAAGGACTTAACCCAAATTAAAGTTACCAACTTGAAATTAGTCAGGTTTCATACTTCTCTGTGAAATTTCAGCTCAAAAGGACTTCCCAAACTCATACAAATGCACAAACAAGTTTCAGGACCAAAACGCAAACAATTCAAAACATATAACTGCCAATATCAGCCCCCAACAGTCGACCGTTCCGAAATAGGTAGACCCCATTTCGAAACACGGGCCGTTCCGCAACGGGTTCCGAAACATGGCCTGGCAGAGGCCAAACCGTTTCGAAACGGTGCATACCATTTCGGACGCCTGGGTTCATTCAAGGCACCCGTTCCGAAACGATGCACACTGTTCCGAAACGCCCTGCACAGATTGCAGCAAAAAGCATTCCAAAACATGCAAATAATCATTCAAACATACTCCAAATGTTACCAAACTTTACCAGCATGCAATTCAACATATATAAGACTTATAAGCATCATCAAATCATCAAAACAACATCATATGCAAAAAGCCCCAATTCTATAGGCATGCTTCCTACACAAGCTAGCTATTCAAGCACAAAACTTCCAAAACAAGCATGCAATGATCCAATACAAAAACCAGCATTCTTATCATCATTCATCATACTTAGGGAGTTCCAAACACCTCCCAAAACATACACATTGGTCCCCCATTGCCAAATTACCCAAAAGCTAAAATGTTTAACAAAAACCTTCCATACATTGAGCTCTACTTGTACTTGAATTCTTGCCCTCCTTGTTGCCCTCAAGGTTCACTAATGTTCTGCATTATTGAATTAAGAAAACGAAGAGAGCGTAAGCAAAAGCATAGTGAGGAATGCTCTTAAGAAAAACCATTCAATAATGCACTTAGAAACATTTATAAATCATGCTTTAAATCAACCTTTGCACATGCTCAAAAGCATACTTAAAACAAGCATCTCATGCTTCATAATATCATAACATGTCATATTGGCTCAAGTGACAAATTCCATTTCATTAAAACAAGTTCATCAACTTCCCAAGGACTTTTAAACACCTTGGCCCCAAGGACTTTTAAACACCTTGGCCATGGACTTTTAAACACCATGAATGAGGACCACACAAGGACTTTTAACCACCTTTGTGTCCATAGCTTGATTCACCCCAAGGACTTTTAAACACCTTGGCCCCAAGGACTTTTAAACACCTTGGCCCCATGGACTTTTAAACACCATGGCCCCATGGACTTTTAAACACCATGGAAAGGATCACCTAAGGACTTTTAACCACCTTAGTGTCCGCAACAAGAACCATCCAAGGACTTTTAACCACCTTGATGTTCTTAAGTAACAAGGCTCACTCAAGGACTTTTAACCACCTTAGTGACCTTAACCTTTTTCAAAACATCACTTGCCAATATACATCATTTTCATCATTTAATCCACTGTTTTAAAGCATTAAACCAAGCCATTTTCATCATGCATTTCAAAGCATCGAACCACATTTAATCAATATACAAAATCAAGGAACTCCTACCTAGAGTTTCCTTCAACATATGGCTTACAAAATCAGCAAACACCATGCTAAATCATGCTTTCAAAACAGTAATTAAAACATGCAAATAACCATTTTGCATCACAACAAAATCGTGGCCACCACTAGAGAGAAATTCCGAAAACTTACACTTGAGCTTAGCAAAGTTGTTTAGACTTAAACTAAGCTCCCAAGACATTGGTTTCAAAGCCGAAAACCCAATTTTCAAAAACGCACTCACCGATTTCCACTTTGCTTCAAGCCAAAGCACCAAATCAAGCTTCCGGATCAACAACTCTTGGATCCAAAGATGCCTCCCCTGTTTCAACACATCAAAGCAGAGGATTAATGCATCATCATGCATTAATTGCTTCAATGAAAGCACCTAAACTTGCTGCTCTCATCCAACTTCCATTTTCGGCCACCAAACACAACCGAAAATGCATCCAAACCACTTCTAAACAAAGCCCAGCCATAAACCAGCAAAACCACACATCCTTTAACATCATATAACATCTAAAAACAACCTATTAACATCCTTATACCTCCAGCAACATCAGATCCACAAGATCACCTAAAAAACAACCTTGAATCACAAGCTAAACTTAGGAAACTCAACCTATCCGGGATTGCATCAATCAAAACTCAATTCCTTATCAATTTAGAGTTCATTTAACATCAAAAACACATCTCAAATCACAGATTAATCAGATCTAACGAAAATCACCAAAAATCACCAAATCTTGCATTATAAGCCAAGATCCATTTCACCACTTAAAAACCTTTACTAAAACATCAATTAAGGATTGAAAACTTAGGAATTTCATTAAAGAACTGATAGTTTAGAGGAGAAGGACGTTCTTACCTCCAAACTTGAGTTTCTCCTCTTTTTGGAATCAAAAACCTTGTTGAAACAATTAGCAATTGAAGAGGTTTTGAAGATATGTTGATTAGGAATCAAATGAGAGTTGAAAGGAGGGATTTAGGTGAGAAAATCAGATCAAATTCTCTGGACAGAAAGTGTTTGGGTTGAGAGAAAATGAGAGAAACAAAATTGAGGAGAAGTTGGTTACAAAATCCAAAATAGCCAAATGGCTTTCCCTCCACTTTTAATATCATTTAAAATCAGAATTTAGTCTTAAAATATCTTAGAAAAATCTGGAGAAACTCCCTTTGGGTAAATAGCTCCTTAAAGATTCAAAGTTTCAACCCTTTATAAAACAGTCACCAAACTTTCGAAAATTACATTTTGGTCACTAGCCAAAATGTCACACTTCCAAAACTCATTTTTCAAAATTGATTTCACAGTTCACTTAATTATATTAAAAGATGATTTTAGAACATTTTTCCCTATTTTTAATGCAACCCGAACTAGGCTTTCCTAATTTCACCTCTTTAGATTCGAACAGCACTTTGACCAAACCGGTCAACGCCCAAAACTCCTAAGCCCAAAACCGGGGCGTTACAATACTATTGTTACTTGCTGAATTTTTTTGAATTTCTGATAAACACTGCCTGCTTTGGTTTTAGAATTCTTTTCAAATTACTAATAATGGTTGCAGGTAGCCGCCGAGGTAGGCAATAGAGACAGAAAAATCAAAGAACTTCCACGGTAGAAAAACAAAGAATATTGTTGTTTACCGTAGAGTTGCTCGAAACAGGCTCTAGGAAAAATCATGTGCAAGGACACTCCGCTGCTATCAAATTCCATGAATCTGAAAATTTTGAAGTGACAGATAAATTAGCATGAGTGAATGAAAGTCTTCATGAGATGACTCTACTCAATGGGTTTGGGGTTTTGTAGTTTGCTCCTATCTTAACTCCAGACCTAGAATAGTATTTGTGATAAGCTGAAGCCCTTATTGTCATGATTATTAAATGTGCTTAATTATGTTGCCTCAGCAGCAACCTTATATACCATGACAACATCATTGTTTACTTAGAATATTCATCAGATTCGGCCTGTACATAGTTCTACACACACTTCACTGGCATTATAATGTAACGCCCTGGTTTTGGGCCTAGATGTTTTAGACATCGAATCGGACCGGTCAGAAACGGTTCGAATCACGTTAGGTGATTTAGGGAAATCAAGGAACGTGAAAGGATAAAAATATAGTAGTGACCAAAATGTAATGTTTCAAATTGTGAAAAATTTCAAAATTTCGAAAAGGAGACAAAAATCTTAGAATCTTTAGGGAGCTATGGTGCAATTACACCTTCCTTAAATTGACATGGTTTTAAAAGGGTTTTAGATGATTAAAATAGAAATGGTTTCATTTAAGTTAAAATGGATTAATTGGGAAATTGAGAACTCATTTCACGTAACTAACTTTCATTTTAGCAAAATCAATCTCCAAACTCTTTTCTCCTGATTTCTTTTCTTCCAAACACTCTCCATTTGGTTTCTAAACAAATTTTAAGAGTTCTTTTCAAATTATTCAAGATTTCTTAAAGAAAAACTTGTCAATCATTGAGGAAGGCAAGGATTGGAAGTAAATGCAACACCCTAAAAATCGCCCTAGTACGAATTATGGAAATCGACAGGAATAACGTAAACATTTAAGATCTAACTAAGATTGAAATGAAAATAAATAAACTAGGTCTTATTACGTTACTATTGGATTAAAAAAACAAAAGTGACTAAATGTATACAAGTTTAATGGAATAAAATATGAAATAATATAATTATAAGTCACATTTCGCTGACTCTTTAAATGTGTGTGTGTGTGTGTGTGTGTGTGTGTGTGTGTGTGTGTGTGTGTGTGTGTGTGTGTGTGTGTGTGTGTGTGTGTGTGTGTGTGTGTGTGTGTGTGTGTGTGTGTGTGTGTGTGTGTGTGTGTGTGTGTGTGTGTGTGTGTGTGTGTGTGTGTGTGTGTGTGTGTGTGTGTGTGTGTGTGTGTGTGTGTGTGTGTGTGTGTGTGTGTGTGTGTGTGTGTGTGTGTGTGTGTGTGTGTGTGTGTGTGTGTGTGTGTGTGTGTGTGTGTGTGTGTGTGTGTGTGTGTGTGTGTGTGTGTGTGTGTGTGTGTGTGTGTGTGTGTGTGTGTGTGTGTGTGTGTGTGTGTGTGTGTGTGTGTGTGTGTGTGTGTGTGTGTGTGTGTGTAATATGATAAATTAATAATAGAGTAATATATTATATATGTATGAAATAGTGGCTAATAAATTAAAATAGATAAAAATGCCTAGTGGAGATACATGGAGTTTAATCAAACCATGTGTCTTTCTTAAGACCACAATCGGCCACTAGTGGAAAAAAAAAAGAAAACAAATGTAAACATGCAACTATGTTCATTTTCTTCATCTCTTTATTCCTCCTTCAACCAAACCTTTAGAAACCAGAGAGAGAGAGAGATTATACACAAGAATTCTGGAAATTTATGGAACCAAAATGCATGAATGTCAATGGATTTAGGCTAGAAAAAACATAGGTTCTTACATCCACAAACAATTCATGTAAGTGTTCTAGCTAAAATTCTGCACATGTTTTTGTTTAAATGTTCTTGATGAATTGATGTGTTTCTTGAATTGTTTGTGCTGTGAATTTGATTTGAGATTGATTGTTGATGTGTTCATAGGTTGCATGTTACATTAGGTTGCTTAAAATGCTAGAAAATTAATATGTATGAAGCTTGAATAATGAATCTGCCCAGAACTGTTAGTTTTAGAGACCTTTCAAAAATCTTAAAAATTGAGCATGTTAGAGTTGTTTTAGGAAAAAGTGTCCTTGTACAAAGTTTTAGAGGACAATATTTTACATGAGATAGAGCTAATAATTGCACGAAAATGTTAAGCATAGGTCCCTGAATTGTTATTAGAACTTACTGGACTGAAACTGAATGAATCTGGAATCTGATGTACTAAATTGTAAAATTTGAAAATTATAGGTGTTTAAATAATGCCAATAAAATTCTTGAAATTTTTTCATGAAATAGAGGATTCATGAAATGAATGAAATTAATTGGTCAAGCTTGAATTAAGTCTCAATTGGTAGGTTAAATGCATTTAGATCACATATAGGATTATTAAAGGATTAAAGGGGACTGTTTTGTGGAAATTGATATATTGAGGACTTGAATGCTTTGATTTTGAATATGTTATAACTTCATTATTATGTTAATACATGTAAGTTAATATGGTTAAAATATCAGAACCAAATAAATTGTGAAACATATAATTTATATGCTTTAAATCCACTAAGTTTAGCTTGGACAGATTAGATCCTGAAATTGACCTGTTTTCAAATGCAAAACTGTTCTGGTTGGAAAATGATAAAAATGTGTGTCATACATGATTTTAATGGTGTGTTTATAAGCTTTCTATAATGGTATGATATGCTTTATTTGGATTTAGGAATAAAGAGTTATGAACAGATTAATGGACACTGCTCAAAACTGCCATGTTAGGGATAGCTTGTGTGTTTATTGGTGTTTGCTTGATTTGGTTGGATTTTTATGCTAAGGTTGATACTAATAGATATTATATATGTTGTAATATGATTCAAGAGCCTATTGAGAAAGAGGAAATAGAAGATACAAGGAGTGAACAATCAAGAAGGAGAGACAAGGGCATAGTGATAAAGGACAACAAGTAGCTTGGAGTATTGTGAGTGTAGTTTTGTTTAGGGTGTTAGGATTAGTATCCTAACCTTGTTATTTTTTTATTATTAGATAACATGAAGGAAGCATGAAATGAACATAATAATGGTTGGTAAAAAATTAAAATGCTAAGGAAGAAGGATTAAAGGAAAGACTTATGATATGTTGACTATGCTAGTTAGATAAGCTTACTTTGGCCTAGATATGTTACATTGGGTTGATGATTGAATAAACCATATGACATGAACTTATATGATGAGTTTAGCTACTGTATTTTGATGTTTACATGCTAAAAATGACAATATGTGCTTGCTGATATTTCATGTTATCATGAATTGAATGATTGCTCTGAAATAAAGATCGATATTGTTACATGTTTGGTGAATTGTTGAATAACAAGCAATTTGGTTTTGTTAAACATATAAGATAAGATAAGACATTGGTTTGATTATTGTATATAGGTAGAAGGTCATGCCTTAGAGTCATTGAGCTCCTCTGATTATTGTTAAAGGATGGTGGTTAGTCACCAATATACGTTAATGTGGTAAGTCACCTTGATGCTATGACATCCTCTGATTACATGTCATATGTTGGTTACAAAGCATTGATACCTTTGGGTATCCAAAGTCATATGTCACACGTAGACTCTATTACCTTGTTCATTAATCATCCAAGGCAACATGTTTAAAAGTTACATGACTTGAAAGATAAGTACTTAAATGATAAGTACCAATGAAATGAAATTGATATGCCTACTTGCCTTGTATATGCTAATGCTTTTAAATGATGCTTGTTGTTGTATATGATAATGTTTTGATTGATACTTGATGTATGAATGAACATAAAAGTATCTTGTTTATGTTGCATCAATAGTTACTTGAAATGGTTACAAGATTAGCTAAGTCAACTTATGTATGATGGACTAGCTAGGTGAACTTTGATTAAAGCATAGTCAGGTAACCTTAAAGATTGAATAATGCTCTAAAAGACAGAAATTAGTAAAGTTTAGGGCAGCCTCACTAAGTACATACCTTGTACTTATCACTCTTCTGTTCCCTTCTTCCAAAAATTTCAGCTACTAGTCCCGAAAGCTAGTCGATTGTCTTAGAGAGCTGATCTTGAAGTCCAAGCACAAGTATGACTCTTTTGGTTATTATAGTTGGAGGCATAGATGTATATAAGTGTCACATGCATATGATATATGTATTTTGGATGCTTGTCATGTAATTGCTATGTTTAAGACTTGGTTTGGTTTTGTATATATATGTAAGCATAAGCTTGTTTTGTAATAACATTATGTTGGCAGGTATATAAGTGATGTTTGTTAACTTTAAGTTTGTTATGATGATTGCTATGGAATTTAAAGTGTGCTTGTATGATTATGTTAATGAGACATGAACTATATGATTGTAATATGCATCTAGATGTATGATATAAAACAAAAATTAAAATGTATTGCTATGCTTAGTGCGAATGTACCTATGGAATGAGCATTGTTTATATGTATGATTCGAATAGGGTAAGGATGATTAGGTAAAATGATATCTAGTTCAGGATGAAGAGTTGTATTTGAATTGGATCCTAATTGTGTATAAGATTGTTATACTTGTTCGAATAGGGTAGATTAAGAAATTGGTTTGGTAACATGATTATGCAATGGTTGATGAATGTATAAGCATGATTAAATGATTATCTTGTTGTCTTAGAACATGTATGTAATTGTTATGATTGTAACATGATTGCTTGTATGTAATAGTTAAGTTTTTTGTTAGCCCACATATATGTATGTTTACATTTTTGGTTGAATGTTAAAGTAAGCTTCCGCATGTATAGGTAGTATAAATCTAAAGTTTGTTTCATAAAGAAACATGTATGTCAAGTATGTTATGATAATTAAAATTGCTTATGTATGTCATGAACATATATATATATAATATGAATTCGAATAATAATAGTGTAGAACTAATGTTTTCATATAATAATTGAAAAATGTTTTGGACTGATTTATAAAGAATTTAAAACATTTCCAACGTCCAAACAACTTGAAATTATGTTTAGGGAAGCTTTTACAAGGGTTTTACATGTTTTTCAAAGCCAAACTTCACAAAACCGTCTAGGCGTTTCGAAACGCCCTAAGGTGTTTCGAAAGAGGGGATTCCAGTAGCAAAAATGTTTCGATACAAGTATCGAAACGGGCTTTCCTGGATGAGGATTTTGCCCAGCGTTTCAAAACGGGCTATGCCGTTTCGATACGCCTACGTGACATTGACCACAACGATCATGAACCCCAACGACTATTTTCCCAACTAACTTTTAAATGCAGGCATTTCGATACGGGTCTATAGCGTTTCAATACGTGTTCTGAAACGGCCATGAGGCGTTCTGATACGGGTACCCTGACAGACTGCAACGGCTCTTTCCACTTAGAGAGTGTTTCAAAACGGGTTCGAACGTTTCGAAACAGGGAGATGCAAAACTGCATTTATGGTGGGAATTAAAGTCCTCAACGGCTCCAATTTGATCCCAACGGCTAGTAACGGCTACAAACTCAATTGAGAGTATAAAAGGGACCTCCAAGCATCAAGTAAATGCTAATGCTCATATTGTCAAACAACAAATGATCAAATATTGTCTTAGTGCTTAAATTGTCAATTCTTGTATAGACAAACACTAGTGAGCCAAAATTGTCAAATTTTCTCAAGTGTTTTAGGTTTTAGATGAGTGCTAAATTGTGCAAACAAATACCTATTAGAGGGATTTAAGTTTGCTTATTGTTTCTCTTTCTAAGAGAGGGTTTCAATCAAGGCTTTGGGTAGAAAGCTTGATTGTGTATAAGGGTTACCTCCTAAGCCTAGAAAAGTGGACGAATCAATAGTGGATTGATTGAGAAATCCTTAGTGGGAAGCTGATGTAGTGGATGTAGACCTTGGTTAGAAGGTTGAACCACTATAATTCATTGTGTCACATTTCAATTTAGCTTCCACAACCCTTCCACCCAAAATTCACCTCTCCACCACTTGGTGAGCAACATCGGTTGAACGAATCGAGCCCCACACAACTCAACAATTGGTGTCAAAGCTTGGCTCAATCGAAGGGGATTCACATCCTATTGAGAAGATCCGGCAAGCTCGATCACTATTTCATCAACCGGCTCAAATGGCACAATCAATCGACAGACTGCCTTTCTTTGACGGAACCCACTATGCCCATTGGAAGAGAAAGATGAAGTTCTTCATCAAATCAAGAGATTACAAGCTATGGGATATAGTTGAAGATTGTCCTTTCGTGCCTCAAAGAAGCAAAGCGGAGTGGAATGCCGACGATCGCAAGAAGATGGAGCTTAATTGCAAAGCCTTGCACATCTTGTTTTGTGCTTTTCGCCCAACCATCTATGAGAAGATGTCTTCTTGTGAGAGTGCCAAGGAGGTATAGGACAAGCTAGAAGTCACATACGAGGGAACCGATGAAGTCAAGGAGACTAAGATTGGGCTCCTAACCTTAGAGTATGAGAACTTCAAAATGGATCCGGAAGAGAACATCGAGAATATGTTTGATAGGTTCTACACTATCACCAACGGTCTCAAAGGCTATGGAGATGCCATCCCAGAGGAAAAGCTTGTTCGAAAGCTCATCTACTCACTTCCCGAGTCTTGGGACTCAAAGAGGACCGCCATCATCGAAGCCAAAAATTTGAAGACCTTGAAGCTTGATGAACTCATGGGGTCACTCCTTACTCATCAAATCATGAAGAAGAGTAAAGAATATGAGAAGAAGAGGGAAGAAATTAGAGCTATGGGAGAGAAGAAAATCAAAGGGCTTGGCATCAATGCAAGTGCCATGGCTCTCAAATCCTCCACTTGTCATCATGTCTACTCAAGTGAAGAGGAGGATGAAGATGAAGAGATAGTTCATCTCTTCAAGAAGTGTACCCCGTTCATGAAGAAAGCCTCGAGAGAGCTCGAACGAGAACCCAAAAGAAAGGAGAGGGCAAGCACTTCATGCCATAAGAAGAAGGCACATGTGGCTACTTGGAGTGATGAGGACTCCAGCGACGACGAACAAGCCAACCTTTGCCTTATGGTCATCAAAGAAGATTCAACGGTAACTTCTAAATCATCTACTTCATGTTCTTATTCTTTTGATGAATTACAAGATGCCTATGATGATTTGGTTTTAGAGTTTAAAAGTCACATTTTGAAAAACAATAAATTGATTTCAAAGTTTAAAATTCAAAATGATTTGATTTCTAAAACCAAAATTGATCTTGAAGCAAAACTCGAAGAGTTTGAATTAAAATGTTTTGATTTACAAAATTTGCTTCAAAATGTTCAAGAAGAGAAGGATTTGATTTCCAAAGTGCTTGAAAAGAAAAATAATTTTGGAAAATCAAATTTTTATGTAAGACAATCTAGTGCCCCTAGATATGTAAAAGGAAAATGTTTTAGAAGTGTTTGGGTCCCAAAAGGACTAACCACATCAATTGAAAAGGAATCCATTGAAAAATTGATTCCTAAGGGGACTAAAATTTGTGCTACTATGTTCATGGATCCAAAGCAATTTGGATACCAAAAATTACTTGATTGTCTTTTCCTAGGTGTGACGGAGATGTTCAACAAGTCAAACATTGAGGGGGAGCTCCATGCACACAAGTAAGAACACTTGAAGAAGGAAGGCTTCACATCCTACCTTGAGTTCAAGTGTGGTAATATCTAGTTGTTCTTGCATTTATTTGTCTTATTTTTATTTTTATTCAACTAGATGATCATAAATGTTGTACTAACATTTTATTGATGCTTTGAGTAAGGGGAGCCATTTTAAAACCAAATTCTTATTTTTGTCAATTTTTACCTCTATTGTTATTTTGAACTTAATGTTTTAAATTCTTTTTTATATAACAAAAAGAGGAGAAATGGTTTGAAAAATTGAATTTTAAAATGAATAAGGGGGAGCTTTATTTTGTTTTCATATCCTTAATCTCTTATTCACATTTCTAAAGTTAAAGGGGGAGAATCCCAAACAATTTTTCAAGTGAGTTTTATTATATCAAAAATGGGGAGATTGTAGAACTAATGTTTTGATATAATAATTGAACAATGTTTTGGACTGATTTAAAAAGTATTTAAAACATTTCCAAAGTCCAAAAACTTGAAATTATGTTTAGGGAAGCTTTTAAAAGGGTTTTACATGTTTTTCAAAGCCAAACTTCACAAAACCGTCCAGGTGTTTCGAAACGCCCTAAGGAGTTTCGAAAGAGGGGATTCCAGTAGCAAAAACGTTTCGATACAAGTATCGAAACGAGCTTTCCCTGGATGAGGATTTTGCCCAACGTTTCGAAACGAGCTATGCCGGTTTGATACGCCTATGTGGCATTGACCACAACGGTCATAAACCCCAACGGCTATTTTCCCAACTAACTTTTAAATGCAGGCGTTTCGATACGGGTCTAGAGCATTTCGATACGTGTTCCAAAACGGCCAAGAGGCATTTCGATACGGGTGCCCTGATAGAGTGCAACGGCTCTTTACACTTAGAGAGTGTTTCGAAACGGGTTCGAACGTTTCGAAACGAGGAGCTGCAGAACTGCATTTATGGTGGGAATTAAAGTCCTCAACGGCTCCAATTTGATCCCAACGGCTAGTAACGACTACAAACTCAATTGGGAGTATAAAAGGGACCTCCAAGCATCAAGTAAAGGCTAATGCTCATATTGTCAACCAACAAATGATCAAATATTGTCTTAGTGCTTAAATTGTCAATTCTTGTAAAGACAAACACTAGTGAGCTAAAATTGTCAAATTTGCTCAAGTGTTTTAGGTTTGGGATGAGTGCTAAATTGTACAAACAAATACCTATTAGATGGATTTAAGTTTGCTTATTTTTTCTCTTTGTAAGAGAGGGCTTCAATCAAGGCTTTGGGTAGAAAGCTTGATTGTGCATAAGGGTTACCTCCTAAGCCTAGAAAAGGGGACGAATCAATAGTGGATTGATTGAGAAATCCTTAGTGGGGAGCTAAGGTAGTGGATGTAGACCTTGGTTAGAAGGTTGAACCACTATAATTCATTGTTTCACATTTCAATTTAGCTTCCACAACCCTTCCACCCAAAATTCACCTCTCCACCACTTGGTGAGCAACATCGGTTGAACGAATCGAGCCCCACACAACTCAACAAATACGCTGTAAATGTGACGCTCCTCGCTCGCATTCCTGGGCGAGGGGTGTTTTAGTAAATCATGTTCTCAACCTTCAATCTAAGTTCTTTATTGAAATTCCCAAGATCTTTGGCTTCTAAATGTTGTCTTTGGGTGATTTTTTTATTATAGATTTGATTTGAGATCCAAATCTTGCAAAAGGGTTTTGGTAATATAGATCCCAAAATCCTTGTGTTTTAATTGAGTTTTGAGTTTATTATTATGTTGAAAAAGGGTTTTGATAACATAGATCTTGAAATCCTTGAGATCCTTGTGTTTCTTTATGATTTTAGTTGGGTTTTTGAGGTGAAATGTTGAAGTTATGCTTGTGGAAGGTTTAAGGAAAAGTTTAGGTTGTTTTTAGATGTGTTTTGATGTTTATGAATGTTTGGAAGTGATGTATGTTGGTTGGGCTTGGTTTAGGAAGCAATCGATTGAGTTTTCAATTGTTTCAAATGGGTAAATTGGTGTAATTTTTGTGAGCAACGAGTTTGAGTTTGGTTTCTAGTGTTGAAATGCATTTTACTGCATTTGGATCTCTGTTTTGATGATCTAAAAATAGGGGATCTTGATCCGGAAGTAAACGAAGCTTTGTGGAGGCTTCGGAAGGGTGATTTTTGTGTCGGGGAGCAAGGTTTCGCGTACTGGTTAGTGGAAATGGATTTTCTAGATTTGTAATGCTTTAAGTGTGGTCATGGGAGCTTAGTGTAAGTTTGAAACACTTGGCTAAGCTCAAGAGTAAGTGATTCGAAAGTCTCTCTCGAAATGTGCTATGTTTTTGTGGAAAATGCTCTTGAAGTGAATGTGATTTTAATTACTCTTTTAAAGCATGTTTTAAGCATTGTTGATGCTAGTTTTTAATGCCATTTTTTAAGGATGCAAATGGTAGGTGATCCTTGGATTTACGAAATATATACATTTTAGTTTATGCATGTTTATGCTTGAGAAAATGGCATTGCCATTTATGCTTGTAAAATAGTGGAATAATGTTGTTAAATGTTTATATTGGCAAGTGATGGGAATGGTTTTTGGTTACTTTAATCGGATATAGTTAGTCGGCTATAACATTGGGCGCACCGTGAATAAAGTCGCCTTGTATGTTGAGGGGTTGTGATTGTACTGTATACTCCATCCAAGTACCCTAACGATTGAGGCTAAGATCATAACTGTGGATGGTTAAATCCCGTTTGTGGATCTTGTGGTATGTGTCTCGTGCTCTCGTTAGTGGAATTATGCAACTACCGATGAGTGGTGTTGAGGGGTTGTTATTTTACCGTTAAACTCCACCATTGGTGTCACAACATTTGATGGCTTAATCCCGTGTGTGAGCCTTGTGTAGTCCGGTAGTGTGTATTAAGCGTGTGGGACAACGCTTGTAATCCGCGCATCTGATTGTGTCATTTGTGTTGATTTTGGTATGGATTGAGAATTGATCACCTGCGAGCCAATATAATGTTGTTGATGAATGAATTAAACATGAGATGCTTGTGAATTATTCTAAGATGCATGTGATGCTCGGTTTAAGCATGAGGAAATGAATTTTTTGTTGTTTTAATGATGCTATGAGCATGTTGTTTTAAAATTTCATGGATGCTTTAAAGAGCATGTTTTAAGGAAGGCTTGAGTTGGTAAATGATGATAATATGGTTTTATAAAATGCATTGATGAATGTTTGTTTTAGTGATCCTCACTAAGCTTTATGCTTACGCTCATTTGTTTTATCACTGCAGAGAATTGAGCTTTAGAGGCAGCAAGAGAGCAAGTGGTTTCCAAGTATCTTGTCTAAACAATGTATGTGCTTTTACCTTGGTGTAATAAGAGGCAATGGGTGGGATTTCTACTCTTGGTTATTTTTCGTGATGTTAAACACCTTGAGCATGTTTGGGTTTCTTATTTGGTATTGTAAATGGCCTTTGAGTATTTGTTTAAGCTTGAATGTGGTTTCTAGCCTTTTGTGGTTTTGACACGTCGGAAGTATGCCTATAGTTCTAAAGCTTGCATGAATGATTTTATGATATAGCTTGTGCTTCGTTTTGGTGTCCCTTGATGTTTATTCTTATAGTATGTGTGTCGTGGCATGTGTTGAAATGGTTTCAGAGATGAAAAGTTGAGAAAAACTAGCAATTTTGAAAATTGTAGGTCCAGGCGTTTCGAAACGCCCTCTATGTGTTGAAATGTGATTTGGAAATATTACATTTTGGTGTAGTGACCTTTTGTAGTTTTTGCAAAAGTTGACTAGTGACTGTTTTGTAAAGGATTGAAACTTTGAATCTTTAAGGAGCTAATTTTACCAAATTGTTTTTCATCAGATTTCTCTTTAAGAAAAATCATATGATGACTTTTCATAAATACTTTACGATACTTTTCCCTCTTTTCTTTTTCTCTCAACTTCCACTCAGCCAAACACATTTCCCTCATCAAATAATCTCTGGTTTTCATCTCTTTTGTTGAGATTTCATCTTCCTAAGGATTTCCAACCTTCACTACATCAAATCCTTTTGTTTTCACTTTGGATTTTCAAGAAATATTGCCCAAATTGAGGAGAAATCAACCATTAGAGGTAAGCTTCATCCTTCTTCTCTATTGATCAGTTCTTTACTGAAATTCCCAAGTTATCAATCCTTTGTTGATGATATTTAAGCTGTTTTAACGTTATAATCAAGAAATAGTTGTTAAATTCAAGGTTCTTGATGTGATTTTGATGATTTTCGTATTTCTGAGTCAAACTCTATTTTGAGGTTGATTTCTAACTTGTTTTGGATGATATTTGATGTTAAAATTGAGGTTTTAACAAGTAAATCCCGAATAGGCTTGGGTTTCTAAGTTTTAGCTGTTAGATTTGTGGTTTTGGGGTGTTTTTGGTGATATGCTATTGTTGGAGATATAAGGACGTGTTTATTATGATTTTTGGTGTTGATTGAGGTTTAGAAATGTTTAGAATTGATAGATCTTGGCTGGGCTTTGATTTGAGAATGTTTGGAGGTGATTTAGGTTATTTCAGATAGCCGAACTGGTGTTTTTGGGTAGTGCATCGAGTTTGAATGAGTGGCCTGTGATTTCAATGCATGATGATGCATTAATCCTCTACTCTTATGTGTAATGAACAGGGGAGACTTCATCAGACGCTTTTGGTGTTGATTCGAGAGTGTTGGAGGCTTAGAAATCGTTTTGGCAAGCAAGGAAACGTAATCGATGAGTGCAAATGGTTTTAGAAGTCATTGAGGAACAAAGAATAATGGTTTGGGGATTTAGGATTGGTTTCAAACACCATCCTATGTCCGGAAGTAAGTATGTTTAGAATTTTCTCTCAAAAGTGGTTGGTGTTCTAAATGTTTTTAACATGCTCTTGATTTGAGATTTACAAATTCCTACTGTTTTATGCATGATTTATAACATGAAATGATGTTTTGTGTTGATCCCATGAGATAGCATTACTTAATATAGAGCTTTGAGATTTTGATTAAATGCTATGCATGAATTGTGGTTTTGAAATGGGATGAGTTAGATTTGAGAAATGTTGCATCAAAACAGTAGGTGAGATGATGATTTTAATGTAATATATTGGCATAAATGATGAGATGATTATCGGATATAATTGGTTGACCTATAGGATAAAAGTGCACTACAAACTAAAAATTTGTACGTGCTCTTTGGATTCGGGCAATTGGGGTAGTGCTATCCCGATCCAAAGTGAGAATCTGATGATGAGAGATAGCATCGGGATAGGTCTTGGTGAAACTTCCAAGCTTTCTGGCGAACAGAGATACCGCCATGAGAGTCTGGTGATGTGAGATTCCACCGGGGTAGAACGTGGCTCTAAGTCAAGCTAATCCGCATATCCGAGTGAAGATATAATACGAAATGCCAATATATGAGATTGTATTTGATTCACATATACCAATGTTGAAATGTTTTATGCTATGAGTAATGCATATGAGATTTGAGGTTTATGAAATGCTTTTATTTACATCAAGCATGTGTATGGCTTTGCCATGAGATTTGCATTGGTTGAATGCATGAGATAGATTGATCGTACATGTGATTTCCTAATGAAGATTTGCTTTTAAAGGTTTTCAAGCATGAGATAGAACGAGCATGTTGTAGAAATGGTTTTTATTTGAGAAAGAGTTTTTGATAAACTTGCATTGTTGTGTTGGTGGTTTTAGAGTTTTTTGATAAACTCGCATACCAACAATGCAGATAATTGAGACACTTTTGGCAGCAAGGAGGCTAAGGATTTCCAAGGAATTGAAAAGCTCAGTATGGTGATGTTTTACGTTTACTTTAGTAATGATAATTGGCAATGGGAATCAATGGGTTGCTTTGGGAGATGTATTTTGTACTCCATGTGGTTGTTGCAAGTTTAATATGGTTTATGTGGTTTGTAAGAGGCCTTTATGGTAGTTTTGGTGCTTTATGTTACCATTTGGTATGTTAATGGTTTGTATCACAATCATTCTTCATGAATTGCCTTTCTATGATTGAGATAGTCAACCAAATGTTGTTATGTGTTGGGAGTTGCATGTCTATATGTTTGTGTGGATGCATGTAGCATGTATGTATGATTTGTGGATGATTTGTTGATGTATGAAGAAATTTTGAGGCTGTTTTTAGGACAGTTCTGGTATGTGTATCGATACACAGGCTTGCGTATCGATATGCATCAGCCAATTTTGTACTTTGTTGCACAGATGTTTCGGTACGTTTGCGAGGCGTTTCGGTACGGGCTTGAAGGGCGTATCGATACGCGGGGAAGCGTATCGATACACTCTCGGTGTCTTTGGTCACTTCCATCCCGCGTACTGATACGGTCTCAAGCGTATCGATAGGCGCCCGTTAATTCAGTTAAAGACATCTTCATAAGTTTGATTTTGTTACATTTTAGTCCCCAAAATTTATGTATGCAATTGAACGAGTTTGGAATGTCTGATTGTGATGAAAATTGACAGAGTGGTATGAAATGGGACTAATTGAATATTATTAACCTGAAAATCCATGAGGTCCTTGTAATTTTCAAAATTTACATTTTGGTCCCTAAATGTCTAAATTATTCAATTTGACCATAAATGTGATCTGATCGCTATTTCGTTTCTTGCTATGATCTTTGGTTGTCACATAGGTTTAATGTTGCATTTAGAAAAGATAAAAAAAGTGTCGTCAATCGGGGTTGACTTTAATGATTTAGCTTCAGTTTTCCCCGTGTAATCACCTCGATTTGGGTAAACCGTCTAGATCGTGCTAAGGGGGTACATAGATTACACTCAATATATCAACGAAATCCATCAACCGATTGAGGAATATAGCTAACCCAGTCGATAGCAACAATTCAATATCAATAAAGTGAAGAAATAGCAAAACTTGAAATTCCACTAATGGAGGTGTGTGCATAGTTAGAGAAGATGATGAAAGTGAGAGGTGTTAGCTTGGGAGTGTTCTCGGGTAAGCTATCTCCACTTCCTTTTGTTTCTAATTTTAATTCAAAGCTTTCCTTCAATTGAAGGAAAGTCATCAAATAACTCCACATAAGTGGAGAATTTAATTAAAGAGGGCTAATCGCGTGGTTAGCCCCTCACTTTTCGTACAATTATAGTTTTGCCCTCAAACTTACACTTTTTCCATTTTAACCACTAAAAGATCAATATTAATTAATAAAGTTCAAAAATGATATCTTAGGACCAATTAGGGTTCAATAACAATAACTAACTAGTCAATGAAATCTTTAAGCTTCGTCAATGTAGGATTTTCTGATCATCAGAAATAAATTCCGTCTAGACCAGATTTCGGGGTGTTATAGGTTATGTTATACAATTGTGTTAACACTCCCACCAAAATGATGCTAGATGCCTCAGCATATAGGACATTGCTAGACAAGTCACCCGATGAAGCTTCTGACATCCTTGATAGAATTACAAACAACGATTATCAATTTCCTTCATAAAGACTTGGAATGGGAAGGAAAACTAAAGTATCACGTGACACAGATATGGATGCCTTAGTAGCAGCCCAATTAATCGTTGTCACAGCCATACTAAAGAATCTCCAAGAGTCTAATGTGGTGAAAGAAGTAAGAGTGGCATCGACCTGCCTTCGTTTCAATGGGAACCATTACTTGAGTGAGTGTCCGGACAATCAAGAAACTGCCAACTATGTAGTGAATTCCAATCGGAATAACAATCCGTACTTGAACAACTATAATGCAGGATGGCGTCAGCATCCTAACCTCTCTTGGGGAAATCAAGGGAACAACAACTATGGCAATTCAAATCAGAAGCATAATCTCGTAGAACCACACAGACCGCGACAGAATATGCCGTGGCAAAACAACAAGGGTTTTGCATCTTCATCCAATAACAATTCGTTGGAAGCTACACTCAAGGATTTCATGACATATGCTAAGGAATTTATGGCATCTACTAATACATTGCTTCAAGATCACTCCATGACCATTAAGAATCAAGGAGCTTTGCTACAAAGTCACAGTTCATCCTTGCGATCTTTGGAACTCCATGTAGGTCGAATTGCTCAAGCATTACATGTGCGGCCCCAAGGAAATATGCCTAGTGATACTAAAGTCACTAAAAAGCATGTCAAAGAGAAATGTAGTGCTCTCACATTGAGGAGTGGTACCCAACTTAACACTAAAGATAAGTTTGGGGGTAACAAGAAAGAAGACTATGTACCTCAGGAAGTGAAAGATGAACTAGAATTACAAGCTGAAACATCATGTGTGAAAGAGAAAGATGTGGATTTAGTAAATGAAACTATCAAAGATAGGGAAATGCTATAGAAAAAGAGAAACCTACATCGATAGAGGAAGAAGTTAGACCCCCACCTCCCTTTCCTCAACGACTAAAGAAACAAAATGAGAATCTTTAATTTAGGAAATTTGTGGATGTTTTGGACCAGCTGCATATTAAGGTCCCATTAATAGAAGCCATTGATTAGATACCCATTTATGCTAAGTTTCTCAAGGACATCATCTCCAAGAAAAGAAAGTTTGAGCGGTATGCGACACTTCCTACAACAAGTGAATGATATTCTATGTGGAGCAAATTGCCTCCTAAGAGACATGATCCATATAGCTTCATTATACCGTGTTCAATAGACGATAACTATGTGGGAAAAGCCTTGTGTGACCTTGGATGTAGTGTAAACTCATGCCAAAGTCATACTTCATGAAGCTCTTCATAGAAGATATAAGGCCGACTACGTTTATCTTGCAATTAGCCGACCGATCTCATGTACGTCCATAAGGAAGAGTAGAAGATGTAGTGGTGAAGGTGGACGGATTCATCTTCCAATTCGACTTCCTTATTCTTGATTGTGTGGCGGATGATAACACACCCCTTATTTTGAGGCGGCCATTTCTAGCAATCGGAAGAATCTTGACAGACTTAGAAAATGGTGAGTTTACTATGAGGGTGGCTTGTAACCCCCTTAACCCGGCCTAGACGGTTGACCGGAATTAAGAAGTTTACACGGGGAAAACCAAAGTCAACCCGAAAGTCAACCTTGATTAACGACCTTTTTTTTCTTTTTAAAACTTGTCTAGATGCACATTAACCCTGGATATGTTCACAAGATCATCATATTCAAACATCATAACAATCAGAGAACATTCAGGGACTCAATTGCACAAATTACAACTTTAGGGACCAAATTGTAAATTCTGAAAATTATAAGGACTTAACCCAATTTAAAGTTACCGACTTGAAATTAATCATCTTTCATGCTTCTCTGTCAAATTTCAGCTCAAATGGACATCTCAAACTCATTCAATTGCATAAATAACATTCAGGACCAAAACGCAAAGGTTTCAAAACATTTAACCAACAATTTCAGTGCCCAACGGTCGAGTGTTTCGGAACAGGGAAGACCCGTTCCGAAACGCTGGACTGTTCCGAAACTGGTACCGAAACAGGGCCTGGCAGAGGCCAAACCGTTCCGAAACAGTTCCTTCCGTTTCGGAACGCCCAGGCCATTTCAGGCCCCCGTTCCGATACGGTAGCACCTGTTCCGAAACAGGCTGCCCAGATTGCAGAAAATTTGCTGGTTTAACATACGATTGACCCATCGAACATGCTCCAAAGGCAATCAAAATTTCCCAGCAAGTCTGTAACCCCCTTAACCCGGCCTAGACGGTTGACCCGAATTAAGAAAGTCACACGGGGAAAACAAAAGTCAACCCGAAAGTCAACCTTGATTAACGACCCTTTTTTTTTCTTTTTAATCTTGTCTAGATGCACATTAGCCCTAATTATGATCACACAAACAATATACTCAAAGATCATAAACATCAGAGATCAAACAGGGACCCAATTGAACAATTTATAACTTAGGGACCAAATTGTAAATTCTGTAAATTAAGAGGACTTAACCCAAATTAAAGTTACCATCTTGAAATTAATCAGGTTTCATGCTTCACTGTCAAAATTTAGCTCAAACGGACATTCCAAACTCATACAATATATAAGAGACATATTTGCATCAACCATTCATCAAAATATCCACATATACGAAAAGCCCCAAATCTATAGGCATGCTTCCTACACAAGCAAACCATTCAAGCATAAACTTCCAATTCAAACATGTATTGGCCAATTACAAAAACCAGCAAACTCAACAACATTCAACATACTTAGGGAGTTCAAAACATCTCCCAAAACATTCACTTAGGTCCCCCATTGCCAAATGCCCAAAAGCTAAAATGTGTTTAAGAAAACCTTCCCATACTTGAGCTTAATCCCACTTGAATGCTTGCCTTCCTTGCTTCCCTCAAAGTACCTTAATGATCTGCATTATTGATTTAAGAAAATGAAAGAGAGCGTAAGCAAAAGCTTAGTGAGGAATGCTCATTAAAACCATTCAATAATGCGTTTATAAAACACTTTATAAATCATGCTTCAAATCATCATTTACTCATGCTCAAAGCAATTTAAACAAGCATTACATGCTTCCACATCATTACATATCATATTGGCCACAAGTGATAAGTTCCTTCTTTTAAAAACATGTTCAACATAAGACTCACACATGGACTTTTAAACGCCATTGTGATCTTAAAATTTCCAAGAACCACACAAGGACTTTTAACCACCTTTGTGTTCTTCCCAAGGACTTTTAAACACCTTGGCCCCAAGGACTTTTAAACACCTTGGCCCATGGACTTTTAAACACCATGGCAAGGACCACACAAGGACTTTTAACCACCTTTGTGTCCTTAACAAGAACCATCCAAGGACTTTTAACCACCTTGATGTTCTTAAGTAACAAGGCTCACTCAAGGACGTTTAACCACCTTAGTGACCTTAACAAGAATCATCATGGACTTTTAACCACCATGAAGTTCTTAGAATCCACAAGGCTCACTCAAGGACTTTTAACCACCTTAGTGACCTTAACCTTTTTCAAAACATCACATGCCAATATACATCATTATCATCAAATAATCCAATGTTTTAAAGCATTAAACCAAGCCATATTCATCATGCATTTTAAAGCATCAAACCACATTTAATCAATGTTCAAAAACAAGGAACTCTTACCTTGAGCTTCCTTCAACATATGGCTTACAAAAAACAACAATTACCATGCTAAATCATGCTTTCAAAACAGAATTTAAAACATGCAATCAACCACATTGCATAACAACAAAACCATGGCCACCACTAGAGAGTTTTTCCGAAAACTTACACTTGAGCTTAGTAAAGTTGTTTAGACTTAAACTAAGCTCCCAAGACATTGGTTTCAAAGCTGAAAACCCATTTTTACTCACCGATTCCACTTCGCCTCTTGCCGAAGCACCAATTCAAGCTTCCGGATCACCAACTCTTGGATCCAAAGATGACTCCCCTGTTTTAAACACATCAAAGCAGAGGATTAATGCATCATCATGCATTAATAGCTTCAATGAAAGCACCTAAACTCGCTGCTCTCATCCACACTCCATTTTTTGCCACCAAACACAACCGAAAATGCCTCCAAACCACTTCTCAACAAAGCCCAGCCATAAACCATCAAAACTAAACATCCTTTAACATCATTTAACAACTAAAAAGAACCTAACAACATCCTTATACCTCCAGCAACATCAGATCCACAAGATCACCTCAAAAACAACCAAGAATCACAAGCTAAACTTAGGAAACTCAACCTATCCGAGATTGCATTAATCAAAACTCAATTCCTTATCAATTTAATGTTCATTTATCATCAAAAACTCATCTCAAACCACAGCTTTAACAGATCAAACGAAAATCTATCAAAAATCACCAAATCTTGCATTCTAAGCCAAGATCCATTTCACAACTTTAAAAGCCATTTATAAAACATCAATTAAGGATTGAGAACTTAGGAATTTCAGTAAAGAACTGATAGTTTAGAGGAGAAGGACGTTCTTACCTCCAAACTTGAGTTTCTCCTCTTTTAGAACCAAAAAGCTTGAAGAATCAACTTGCAAATGGTGAGGTTTTGTTGATGTGATGATTAGAAATCAAAAGAGAATTGAAAAGGAAGATTTAGGTGACAAAATCAGAAAGAATTCTCTGGAGAGAAAGTGTTTGGGTTGAGAGAAAATGAGAGAAAAGGAAAATTGGAAAATATGGAAAGTTGGTTACAAAATAGCCAAAATGATTTCCCTCCTCTTTTCTTAAGCTTTAAAATCAGAATTAAACATTAAAATATCTTAGAAAATTCTGGAGAAACTCCCTTTGGGTAAATAGCTCCTCAAAGATTCAAAGTTTCAATCCTTTCTAAAACAGTGACGCAACTTTCAAAAATTACATTTTGGTCACTAGCCAAAATGTCACCCTTCCAAACCTCATTTTGTAAAATTGTTTTCACAGTTCACTTATATATATTAAAAGATGATTTTAGAACATTTTTGCATATTTTTAATGCAACCCGAACTAGGCTTTCCTAATTTCACCTTTTTAGATTCGAACAACACTTTGACCAAACCGGTCAACGCCTAAACTTCCAAGCCCAAAACCGGGGCGTTACAAAGTCATTATAAGCACAAGGAACATAATTGCATCAACCATACTCAATCATGGCATCAATTATGGAAATACCCAATTCTATAGGCATGCTTCCTATTTATAAAACCAATCATGCATCAAAACACCAAATCAACCACATAAAGGCCATTTACATGTTCCAACATCAACAACAACATAAAACCAACTTAAGGAGTTCAAAACATCTCCAAAAACAACAACATAGGTTCCCCATTGCCAAATGCCAAAAGCTAATAGTGTTTAAGAATCTTTCACCATACATGAGCTTAGTTCACCACTTGGATTCTTCACCACCTTGTTGCCCTCAATGCACTTTAGCGTTCTGCATTATTGGTTTAAGAAAAGAGAGAGCGTAAGCAAATAGCTTAGTGAGGAATGCTCATTTAAAACCACACAATAATGCATTTACAAAACACATTTATAAGCCATGCTTCAAAACAACATTTATGAATGCTCATAAGCGTTTAAAACAAGCAATTCATGCTTCAAGTTCATAACATGTCATATTGGCCTCAAGTGATACATTCATCATAAGATCCACACATGGACTTTTAAACACCATTGTGATCTTACAATTTCCAAGGACCACACATGGACTTTTAAACACCATTGTGTCCTTAACAAGAATCATCCATGGACTTTTAAACACCATGACAAGGACCACACAAGGACTTTTAAACACCTTTGTATCCTTAACAAGAATCACCCAAGGACTTTTAAACACCTTGGTGTTCTTAATTAACAAGGCTTACACAAGGAATTTTAACCACCTTTGTAACCTTAACCAAGAACCAACCATGGACTTTTAAACATCATGTTGTTCTTAAAATACACAAGATTCACACAAGGACTTTTAACCACCTTTGTGATCTTAACCAAGAACCAACCATGGACTTTTAACCACCATGTTGTTCTTAAATAAACAAGGCTCACACAAGGACTTTTAACCACCTTTGTGACCTTAACCATCACTTGCCAATATGCACCATTAACAACAACATTCCACTGTTTTAAAGCATTTAACAAAGCCATAAACATCATGCATCTTTAAGCATCAAACCACATTAAAACAATGTTCAAAAACAAGGATCTCTTACCTTGAGCATCCTTCAACACATGGCTTATAATCTCAGCAAATAAACATGCTAAATATGCTTTCAAAACAGGATTTAAAACATGCAAACAAACCACATTGCATACAACCAATCCATGGTTCATCATCAAGAGAGTTTTTCCGAAAACTTACTCTTGAGCTTAGCTAAGTTGCTTAGACTTATACTAAGCTCCCAAACCTTCAACACATTGGTTTCAAAGCTGAAAAAACAAAATCCACTCACCGATTCCGTTTCACCACTTGCCGAAACACCAATCAAGCTTCCGGATCACCACCACTAGGATCCAAAGATGACTCCCCTGTTTTAAACACATCAAAGCAGAGGATTAATGCATCATCATGCATTAATATCTTCAATGAAAGCTCCTAAACTCGTTGCTCTCATCCATACTCCACTTTCGGCTACCAAACACAACCGAAAAAGCATCCAAACAACTCCACAACACTACCCAGCCATGATCCATCAATTCTAAACATTCATAAACCTCCATTAACATCCAAAAAGGATCTAACCACGCCCTTATACCTCCAGCTATAACAGATCAACAAGATCACTCCAAAAACAACCAAGAACTCAAGCTAAACTTAGGAAAATTAACCGATCCGGGATTGCATTAATTAAACCTCAATTTCTCATCAATTTAACATTAATTTAACATCAAAAAGACACCTCAAATCACTGCTCAAACAGATCATACGAATTTTATCAAAAATCAACCAAATCTTGCATTTAAAAGCCAAGATCAAGAACACATCTATAAAACCTTTTATAAAACATAAATTAAGGATTGAGAACTTGGGAATTTCAGTAAAGAACTGAGAGTTTAGAGGAGAAGGAGGTTCTTACCTCCAAACTTGAGTTTCTCCCTTTTTAGAACCAAAATTCCTGAAGATCCAAATAGCAAATACAAAGGTTTTGTTGAAGAGATGATGAGAGATCAAAAGAGGATTAAAATCTCATGTTTGGATGTCAATATCAGAGGAAAATGCTCTGGAGAAATGTGTTTGGTTTGAGAGAAAAGATGAGAGAAAAGGAAAATGGAAATTTGGAAAGTTAGTTAGAAAATGCCAAAATATCTTCCCTCCCTTTACTTTTATTTAAAAACCATTAATTAAACCTTTAATATTTTAGAAAAATCTGGAGAAACTCCTATTGGGTAAATAGCTCCTTAAAGATTCAAAGTTTCAATCCTTTTTAAAACAGTCTCACAGTTTTCAAAAATTACATTTTGATCACTAACCAAAATGTCACACTTCCAAACCTTATTTTGTAAAATTGATTTCACCATTCTCTTATATATAATAAAAGAGGATTTTAAGACATTTTTCCATATTTTTAATGCAACCCAAACTAGGCTTTCCTAAATTCACCCTTTATATATTCGAACCGCACTCCGACCGAACCGGTCCGAATCCCAAAACTCCTAAGCCCAAAATTGGGGCGTTACATGGCTGATCAAGAGGTGACCATCAATGTCTTCAACATTCTCAAATATGTAGATGAATATGAAGAGTGTCAGTACATGGATGCTACAGAAAAATAGGGGACTACAGACTTTTGCGGCAGCAATTTCTTAGGAATGGATGAATATGAGCAGATTCAAGGGGAAGACAACAATGAGGACTACGAGACCGAGTATGAGGAATTTGAAGAATTTTCAAAAGAGGTGGAGCAATCGAGCTTTCTTTAAGGCAAACCATGTACTCACTTTGAACCTCTTGATTTTTCAGAATCTATTCCTCCTAAGCCTTCACTTGAGCATGCTCCAACATTAGAGTTAAAGCCCTTTCCATCTCATCCGAAATATGCTTATTTGGGTAACAATGAATTTTTGTCTGTGATAATCTCATCTAGTTTTAGACCTAAACAAGAGTCTAGTTTAATAAATATGTTATCACAAAATAAAAGAGCTTTAGGTTGGATTATGGCTGACTTAAAGGGGATAAGCCCTACTAGTTACATGCAGAAAATTTTGCTTGATAATTGTCACAACAATTGTATTGAACACCAAAGAAGGCTCAACCCCATCATGAAGAAGGTGGTGATGAAGGAGATAATCAAGTGGCTTGACGCCGGTGTAGTCTATCCCATGTCAAACAGCTCGTGGGTTACTCCATTCCAGTGTGTGCCTAAGAAAGGATGCATCAACGTGATGAGTAATAATGAGAATGAATTGTTGCCAACAAGGACTATAACGGGATGAAGGATTTGCATGGACTATAGGAAGCTCAACAAAGCTACAAAGAAGGACCCTTTCTCTCTCCCATTTATTGATCAAATGCTAGATAGATTGGTGGGCAAAGTATTCTATTGCTTCCTTGATGGATACTCAGGGTACAATCAGATTGCTATAGCACCTGAGCACCAAGAAAATACGACATTGACTTGTTTGTATAGTACCTATGCTTGCAGAAGAATGTCATTTGGACATTGCAATGCCCTATCAACTTTTCCGAGGTGTATGGTGGCTATTTTCATAGATGTGGTTGAGGAATTTTCGGAAGTTTTCATGGGCGATTTTTCAATCTATGGGGAAGATTTTGATTCACGCTTGGGAAATTTGGCCAAAGTGCTAAACGGTGTGAAGAAGCTGATTTGGTGCTCAATTGGGAAAATGTCATTTTATGGTAACCGAAGGAACAATTTTGGGTCACAAAATATCGAAGAATGGCATTGAGGTGGATAGAGCAAAGATAAAGGTCATTGAGAAGCTACCTCCTCCCACCAATGTGATGAGCATCAAGAGTTTCTTGGGCCGTGCTGGCTTCTATAGAAGGTTCGTCAAGGATTTCTCCAAGATCTCGAAGCCATTGTGTAATTTGCTACAGCAAAATCAGCCCTTCATATTCAATGAAAAATGCCTCAACGCTTTCGAAGAACTGAAGGAAAAACATACCTTAGAAACTATTGTTGTCCCACCTGATTGGAGCTCACCTTTTGAGTTGATGTGCGACGCAAAATGACTACGCAATATGAGCAGCTCTTGGACAACGCCGAGGTAAACTCTTTCATGTTATTTATTGTGCTAGCCGCACATTAAATGGTGCACAAATTAACTACACCAGAACTGAAAAGGAATTGTTAGATGTTTTATTTGCCTTGAATAAGTTTAGGTCATATCTAATAGGCACTAAAGTTATTGTTCACATCGATCACTCGGTTATTAAATACGTAGTGAGCAAAAAGGATGTTAAAGCTAGACTTATTAGGTGGATACTACTCTTGCAAGAATTCGATTTGGAAGTTAAGGATAGAAAAGGGTGTGAAAACCAAGTAGCCGACCATATTTCTAGGCTAGAAAACAATAAAGAAAAACAAGAAGAAATGGAAATTAAGGAGGAATTCCCTGATGAGCAAATATTATATGTTGCAACAATTCCTCGGTATGCTGATATTGTTAACTTTCACGTTAGTGGCATTTTGCCTCCTGATTTGATTAGACAAGGACAAAAAAAATTCAGGCATGACGCAAGATCCTATTGTTGGGATGAACCATATTTGTTCAAGGAAGGTGCTAACCAGATCATTAGACGGTGTGTCCTCGAAGAAGAGCAAAAGGATATACTTTTCCATTGTCATTCATCTCCTTGTGGCAGACATTTTGGGGGAACTAGGACTACTGCAAAGGTCCTACAATCAAGATTCTATTGACCCGCTCTCTTCAAAGATGTGCACGCATTTAGTCGATCATGTGAATGTTGCCAAAGGACGGGTGACATTTCAAGGAGGCACGAAATGCCAATGCAAGGAATCGTGGAGGTCGTACTTTTTGATGTATGGATAATATACTTCATGGGACCATTTCCCTCATCTTATAAAGACTTTAACATTCTTTTGGCTATAGACTACATATCTAAATAGGTTGAAGCAGTTTCTACTCCAAGGAATGACTCCAAGACCGTCATCAAGTTCCTTCACAAGAGTATCTTCACAATATTTGGGGCACCAAGAGCAATTATCAGTGACGAAGGAACCCACTTTGACAACAAGACGATTGCTAAAGCATTACAGAGGTATGGTGTGAGGCATAGGATTGCTACACCATATCATCCTCAAACTAACAGTCAAGATGAAGTCTCAAATAAAGAAATCAAGCAGATACTAGAGAAGCTTAACATGGATGCACAACTGCATGGAGAGAGAAGGCTTTTAGAGTTGAATGAAATGGAAGAATTCAGATCGCAAGCCTATGAGATTGCGCGCTTATACAATGAGAAAACAAAGAAATGGCATGACAAACATCTTTTGCCGCGACATTTCTCATAAGGGCAACAATAGCTCCTTTATAACTCCAGACTTAACCTTTTCCAGGCAAGCTGAAGTCACGATGGTCAAGTCCTTTCCTAGTCCACAAGGTTTATGCCCAAGCTGCGGTTAACATTAAGAGGCTTGAAGATAATACAATATTCAAGGTCAATGGATAGCGTCTAAAGCCTTACAATGGAGCCCCAGTCTTGCATGATAAGTCTTCCTTCATCCTCAAGGATTCCTATGAGTTTGAACCCCCTCGTTTTCTTTTCTATTTTGCTACAACATTTTTATGTTTTAATGTTTATAAATAAGATATTTTAATCTTTATATTTATTTCGCACTCTAGGTTTTAATCAATTTTTTCTTTTTTCTTTATTATGCTTTAAGGTCAGTTATGGTTGTCTTCATCTGAGCAACCCTAGGGACGCGGGTGGTAGGTCAGGGTGCAACGGCGTACCAGATATTTGTTTTTATAAGGATATAAGGAATGGAAAATTATGCTTTTCAAACATGAGAGGAAGCTGGCTCAAAGAGGTAAAAAATATGGGAAATTAAATAAACCTTCCACCTTTTCATTTAAAGAAAACCCTAGCAATTATTACCTAGGTATTTTCTCTTTCTTCCTTTTCACCTTTTCAATTAATAACCCTTTGTCCTTATCTTACACACACGCCACCCAAACACCTCCAACACTCTCGATCTTTCACATAGTGTTAGTTACCTCCCCTTAAGTCTCATCACCCTCATCATCAAACCCCACTAACTCTCTTTCTCACCACATCGAAACAAATAAAACAAAAAGACCCCTCACCTTCATCTTCTCCAACAAGAAAAATCTCAAAAACCCCAACCAAACTTTTTCTCCCGTCTCACCCATATTCACCCTCTTTTTGCTTAAAAATGGTACGACTCAAACGAGTCAAAGGCACATCTGGAAGTAGCCAACCCAAGCTCGTACTTATATGTAAGTTTTTAGATGACAAGGCAAAGGAGCACTTCCAAAATCTTCAAGACTGGAAGTTGTACCGGAATAAGGGTTCAAGTTTTCTACTGAAGGGGAACCACAGTTCGATAAGAATATCATGGATATCATCGAAAACCATAGATGGGCCACTTTCATTCTCCACCCTGAGAACTTTTGCATACCGATTGTCTAGGAGTTCTATGCGCATCTCACCAGCCCTACACAATCTGGCATGTATGTGCGTGGCGACCAAATCAAATTCACTACAGCCAAGATCAACAAGTTCTTTGGCCTTAAGAACTCAGAAGATCACCACACACCTTTCGCCGAGAATGCTGATCCACAAATTGCCAAGGAAGTGTTGGAAGACTTATGCTTTGAAGGCACGAACCTGGATGCATCCAACATACAGTGGAGCGTGTACCTCTCAAGCTGGATGCCAAGCTTTGGATCCATTTTTCCAAGAATAGACTCATGCCAACTTCTCATACGACAACTGTTAACATTCCACGGCTCCTCCTCCTTTATTCGATTTTAAATGACAGGTCCAATGATGTGGGGAAAATTATTGTGGATGAGGTATACGCATGCTTGAAGAGGAAGTCTAGCCCACTAATCTTCTAAAACCTCATCATAGCCCTATGTCATGAAAAAAGAGTATTTGAAGACCCAATTGCTAATGCAAAGAACTCAGGGAAAGGTCCTATAACACCAGAAATGGTACCCTCTATCAAAGGATTCGATGAGGATACTCTAGTAGAGATACTGGCTGGAGGAGCGAAAACATTTGCTACATTGGTTGCCTTCACCAATCGTCTCTGAGAGGACATGGACAAAATGTGCGAGGACAAGACTGCTTTCTATGGGTATGTCATGGAGAGAGATGTTGTCATGAACACCTATTTCAAGGAAATATTACCACACATCAGCATCGACTTCCCAGCCTTCCCGGAATCTCTAAAGGTACATGCGAAGGACCCTCTTCCCACTACCAGAAGACACCAATCTCCAGCAAGAGCCCCACTTAGACCCAGCCTTCATCACAGAACCAGGAAACTGATGCTACAACAAGCCCCCTACGAAAGAAGAGAAAGAGAACAACAAAACCTACCAAAGTTGCCCCAGAAAAGGAGTCATCCGTTGATCCTATCAACACTGTGACAGTTGAATCAAAAGAAGATGAGCCCACGCACTCAATCCCAGCACAATCACCTGCACAGACCCCAAGCACTGCCCCGTCTAGGAGAACGCGAAGCAAACACACTACCAGCAGAGTTTGGAGCAGACAAGCTGAAGAAAATGAATCAGACACTAGCTTCACAAACCAAGGGACTCCAGCCGTGACAGAACCTACCCTTCCACCAGAATAGGACGAGGTTGACCCTTCTATCGCCTCATTCAAATCCACCAGCATCAAGCACAAAGCCATAATGGCCGCCACCACCAAGAATTAAGTTACTTCTTCATTTTGTATTACATTTAGATCAGTTGCATTTCATTTTATTTTTGTTGCATTGAGGACACTACACTCTTTATGTTTGGGGTGTTAGTTCCCTTTCGTTAGTCATTTGCATTGCATCAGTAGGTAGAAACAGAAATTATGCTATGGCAATTTGTTTAGCCATATGTTAGTTTTATGAATAAATTAATGATACTCGATGATGAACAATTTTATATGGCTATGGATTGACATGTATGACTATTGAGGTTGGTAGAATTAACTCTAAGGTTTGATGCTTAATTTTTGTATTGTTACACGATTGTATGCTCCTTAGGTTTAAGATTGTTAGTGAATTTTTTTTAGAACTTATGCTTATCCTTGTGAAATTGAATTTAATGATATCTTATAAAGAAAAAAAGCGATAAAGGCTTAGTTAATTCCCTTGCGCTTATTGAATATACTAAAATGTGAATAAATGATACAACATATTTATAGAGCGACCCTCTGCTTTGTGTTGCATTGCCTAGAAATCAAGCTTAAATAAATGGCAGCAACATCAAATGAGTGAATGAAAGTTGCCACGGGATGACTCTACCTACTAGCTCGAGGATTAGAGGTATGCCCCCTGCTCATCTAAAGTGAAGGATGGTCGGTGTGATGAGCTGACACCCCTTTAAAAAACAGTTTAATTATGGGAGTAAAATCTTGTGCTAAAATAATTCAAACACTAGGATGAACTTGAGTTCTTAAAAGAAATTTTCTAGCTCTGTTAAGCTTAAGTTGCATGCAATTACGCACACACTAACAAAGGATCTTACCGTAGGGACTCATTCTTAAAATCTCAATTATGTCCTAAGTATTAAAGCCTTCCTTTTCTGAGGGCTGAAATTTTTCCATAGCATCTACCTTGAGAAAAAAATTTCCACAACATTTTCTCTATTTCTCTCTCTATTCATTGCTTGAGGACAAGCAATAGCTTAAGTTTGGGGGTGTGATAACTTGCCAAAATGCTTATATTTTACACCTTTTTACTTAGGTATTTGTTTGTTCGCAAGGTCATTTCATAGCATATAGGTGCATTTAGAGCATATAGTTGCATACTTCTTTGCTTGTTGGTGGTTTGGTGTAATTTCACAAGATTAGATATTGCTTGAAGGGCATGTGCTGGTGTTTTGATTTGCATGTTGAAGCAAGTATGAAGCTGGACAAGAAGGAAAAATGCTACAACAAAGAATATTCCCTTTTTTGTTTGATTATGCCCCACATTCTTTGAGCCCACATGTGCGCAATTTCACAAGATTAGATACACACATTCTTAGAACCCACATGTGCGAGCCCCCTTTTTGTCTGATTATGCCCCACATGCATATGGAATATTCTCAGGACGTCAAAGAATATTAGGGCACAAAACCCTAGGAGCCCCCACTATATAAAGTACACGAGACCCTTATTAATGGGAGAGGCGAAAAAGGTGAAAAAAGGGTAAGGAAGGAAAGCAAAATCAGCTCTTTTCCTTTCTTCTTCTTCCTCCACTTGGTGGCCTCATTCGTCGAAGCTCCAAGGGTTTAACCTTGCTGACCTTGAGAGAGACAACAAGCCTAGGGTGATTCGTGGCATTGGAGTCCATCACGGATCAGGAGTTTCTTCTTCCCTTTATGTTGCTTTAGCATTTCTTTTATATCTTAGAAATGGGTTGTACAAACGAAGATACTTCGAATGTTTATTGCCCAACCATGAACTGACTTTAGGTGGCTTGGGCTGTTGAGATTATTTATGTTTTAGTTTCTTCAATGCATGCTTATTTATCTCTTGTTTCTTTCTATGCTTTGTCTAAGTTTGTTAAATGCTTAGGGTTGTAAGAGCCTTCGAGAGTTGGCCTTTCCTTAGGTGTGAGTTGAAGTTAGTGGTCGAGAGAGCTACCTTAGAGATAAGTGATGGGTTTCAACGACTAAAACGGATAGAACTGTATGGTTAGGGGTAATGTTAGAGTTTACGCTGAGAGGTATTGTTGTAGCATTTCCTACTCCCAGTTTCCTTGCTAGAGATAAGTGAGGAGAAACCTTATTAAATCTTCTCGATCATAGAGTAAGCTAGAGATGTAAGCCTTAGTTGAGAACTAAAGCATAGGTTAACCAAACAACCCAGCCAGTCATTCCCAAGTGAGTTTCACATACGTAAGAGGACTTGTTAAGTCTACTGATTTCAACTCGATATTTTAATCATTATTGCTACAACATTTATCGTTCTGTCTTGATTAGCCACAATATTCTTTGTTTACATTTTGTGACTTGTGTGCTCAAACTAAACTCAAAACACCACGAATCCTCATGGACACGATACTCACTTATCACTTTATTACTTGTTCTACGTGTATACTTGCACCATATTTGCGTATCATTTATAGTACACCACACGCGCAAACAGATGCCTTGATTGTGGCGGTTGGGTCTTGGCTTTATAGGGCATGGACTTGCTGAATCCTTCTTGAAATATGAGGATAAGTTGGAGTTGAATATAACTTAAAAAGATCACAAAACCTCTTTACTTATTGCTGGAGCATAGTAGAATATTTACTTTTGATAATGCATGTTTGGATGCATTCAATAAAATTAAATAGTAGTTGTAACGCCCCGACTTTGGACCTAGAGGTTTTGGGATGGTTTAGGGTTCGTTGGGCTGAGATTAGAGGTTTGGGTTAGTTTTGGAATGAGTTCAGGGAAAAAATACCTTGAAAGGTGGTAAAAGTATAGAAAAATTATCTAAAATATTTTTTTAATATATATAAGGGTTTGATCAAGTCAATTTCGAATAATGGTGATTGGAATTTGATCATTTCAATTTAGTGACTAAATTGTAAACTGTTTTTTTTATGATTGTTTTGTAAAGAGTCAAAGCTTAGAATCTTTAGGGAGCTCGTTGTATTTTTAATCCTCTATTCCCTTAATTTGAATTGTTTTAAAAGAGTTTTAATTAAAAGGGATTAATAAGCATTTGGTTAAAAAAGAAAAGATGGTTATTTCTTAAATTCACAAATTGACGTAACTTTCATTTCTCAAGATTTCTCTCTAATTTCCCATCATCCAAGTCACATATTTTCTTCCAAAACTTCTATAGATTTAATTCTTTTCATTTTACTTTGATCTCCAAATGATTTCCATGGATTTTTTCAACTAGATTCAATGGTTTCTTGAAGATTTTCAATCAAATCATGTAATTTAGGAAAGAGAGTCGTAGCTCAAGTATTGGTGGTTCAACCTAAAGGTGGTGGTCCTGCGAGGGTGTACGCACATTGGGAAGGATGAAATGATACCGATGTGTTTGCAGGTACTTTTACATTGCAATATGCGCTGTTGTTTTCTTTGATTGATTCTGGTTCTACGCATTCATACATCTTCAGTGAGCATGAACATTTGATTGGTATCCATGTTGAGGTGTTAGATGTGGGGATGCAAGTAACTAGTTCTTTTGGTGAAACGGTTATTACAAGAAGGTTGTTTAGGAGATGTCCTTTATCCATTCAAGGTTATGTGTTTGCGGTTGATTTAATGCACTTGCCTTTTCATGGTTTTGATGTAATCTTGGATATGGATTGGTTGTTAGAGCATTTTGGTTGCGGTTGATTTTGAAACCAAATGAGTTATCTTGAAACTTGTTGACGATTACGAGGTCATAATCGTGGGTGAGAAGTTAAATTCTTATCCAATGTTGCTTCGACTCTAGAAGCGAGTCATTTGATGGAATCAGTTTGAGGCTTTCTTAGCTTATATTATGAATCCAAGATCAAAGGAAGTGAGTGTTCAGGACATATGTACGGTATGTGAGTTTCCGGGCGTATTTCTGGAAGAGTTGCTTTGTTTGCCACCGAATAGAGATGTTGAGTTTGGCATTGAGTTGTATGATAATACAACTCCATTGTCTATTAATCCCTATCATATGGCTCTGAAAGACTTGAAGGATTTGAAGGCACAACGTTAGGAGACGCTGGATCGAGGGTTTATTAGGCCTAGTGTTTCATCTTGGGGTGCACCGGTGTTGTTTTTGAAAAATAATGATGGCACGATGCGAATGTGTATTGACTATCAACAATTGAACAAGTTGACGATTAAGAACAAGCACCATTTGCCAAGGCTTGATGATCTGTTTGACCAGTTTCGTGGTGCTTCGATGTTTTCTAAGATCAATTTGAGGTCTAGGTATTATAATTTGAAGGTGAAGGACGTGGATGTGCCTAAAAATGCTTTTCGTACGAGGTACGTGCATTATGAGTTTTTGGTGATGCCGTTTGGTTTGACAAATGCACCTGTTGCGCTCATGGATATGATGAATTGAGTATTCCCTGAATTGTTGGATCAGTTTGTGGTTATGTTTATTGATGATATCCTTGTGTACTCTCGTACCGAGGAGGATAATGATCAACATTTGCGAATTGTGTTGCAAGCTTTGTTCGATAATCAGTTGTACGCTAAGTTGAGAAAATGTGAGTTTTGTCTTGGAGAAGTTGTCTTTCTTAGACATGTTGTGTCAACCGAAGGAATTTGGGTGGATTCTCATAATATCGAGCCGATGATGAGTTGGAAGACACCTAAATCGGTGTCGGATTTTTTTTGTTTTCTTGGGTTGGCTGGTTACTATCGTAGGTTTGCAAATCGTTTTTCGATGGTTATTGCTCCACTAACTAAGTTGTTGCAAAAAAATGTTGGTTTTGAGTGGAAAAAAGATAGGAACCGAGCTTTTGATAAGCTAAATGAAGCTTTGACCCAAACTCCTATTTTGTTTCAACCTAAGTCGGGTAAAAAGTTTATGCTTTGTAGTGATGCATCATACGTTTGTTTGGGTTGTACGTTGATGCAAGAAAGAAATGTTGTGGCTTATGCATCTACGCAATTGAAGGTGCACGTGCGCAACTACCCTACCCATGATCTTTAGCTTGTCACGGTTGTGTTTGCTTTGAAAATTTGGAGGCATTATCTTTATGGTGAGAAATGTGTTGTTTATACGGATCAGAAAAGTTTGAAGTATTTCATGACTCAAAATTATTTGAATCTTTGGCAACGTAGATGGTTGGTGTTTCTTAAGGATCAAGATTTAATGATTGAGTATCATCCAGGGAAAACTACTGTGGTAGCCGATGACTTGAGTAGGAAGGTTGCGGTTGAGTTGAGAGCCATGTTTGAACGGTTGAGTTGAGAGCCATGTATGACGCAAGATGGAGGTTTGTTGGCTAAGTTGCAAGTTAAAGCATCTCTGTCTAAGTTGCTTAAGGAAAAGCAACCTTATGATGTGGAGTTGGTATCGCATGTTAAGGATATTATGGATGGGAATCCAACATATTATCATTTTAATGAAGATGGGATGTTGTGTTTCAAGGATTGGATAGTGCTGCCTAATGATGATGAGTTGAGACGTACCATTTTGACCAAAGCACATAGTATTCCTTTTGCTTAGATGTATCGGGGCTTGAAAGAAGATTACTATTAGGTTGGTCCAAAGAACGATGTGGCTGATTTTGTTTCTAAGTGCATGGTGTGTCAGCGTGTTAAGGCTGAGTATCGGTTTCCTTCTAGGCTGTTGCAACCGACTAAGAAGGATTCCATTTGGGTGATTGTTGATTAGTTTACGAAGTGTACACATTTTGTGCTTGTACATACGACCTATACTTTAGATAAGAGAGAATTTGTACATTGTTGAGATTGTGCATTTGCACGGAGTGCCCAAATCTATAGTTTCGGATAGAGATCTGCAGTTTACAGTGAGGTTTTACGGAGTGCCCACTTGGTTGAATTTTAGCACTTCTTATCATCCTCAGTCGGATGGTTAATCTGAATGTGTGATTCAAGTCTTGGAAGATATGTTGAAATGTTGTGTCATTGAGTTCCAAGGAACCTGAGAAAAGCAGTTGCCTTTGGTAGAGATTGCGTATAATAATTGTTACCAAGCTAGTATACTGATGGCACAGTATGAGGCTTTGTATGGTAGGAGGTGTCGTACGCCCTTGTGTTGGGCTGAGGTAGGTTAAAAGTATATTTCCTTGCCTGATGTATTGAAGGGCAGAAATGAGAAAGTGAAGCTTATTTTTAATCCTCTAAAAGCTACCTCAGATCGTCATAAATCCAATGCAGATTTGAAGCGTAAGGAGATTGAGTATGCGGTTGGTGACCGTGTGTTTTTGAAAGTGTTGCCTTGGAAGAAGGTGACGAGGTTTGGATGTAAGTTTAAGCTTAGCCCAAGGTTTATTGGACCAAATGAGGTTGAAGAGTGTGTTGGTCTTGTGGCTTATCGGCTGGGCTACCTCCAGAGTTGGAGAAAATTCATAATGTGTTCCATGTGTCGGTGTTGTGGAAGTATAGGTCGGATCCGTCGCGTTTTATGCCAGTATATGATTTGAGTTGCGGCTGAATTTGTCTTATGATGAGAAACCTGTCAAGATTCTTGATTCTAGTAGCAAAGTTCTTCATGGTAAGATGATTGAACTGGTAATGGTATTGTGGCGACATCGAGGAGTTGAGGAGGCCACATAGGAAAGCAAGATGGATATGTTGAAACAGTTTCTACACCTTTTTCATTAAGGTAAAATATCGAGGATGAAATTTCCTAAGTGGGGGAGAGTTGTAACGCCATGGTTTTGGGCCTAGAGGTTTGGGGGTGGTTTTAGGGTCCGTTGGACCGAGATTAGAGGTTCGGATTACTTTCGGGATATAATCATGTATAGGTAGTATGCCTAGCTAAATCGAATGTTAAACCAGCAAAAATGGGCATTTTAGGCCCAAGCGTATCGGTACGTGACTAACTGTATCGATACGGTAAATCCATTTCAGGCAAGGTGTATCAATACGGTCAGTACCATATCGATACGAGTTAAGTGTAAAAAGTTGGGCATATCGATACACGTGGGCTTATCAGTACGATATTGAGCATGTAACCCCCTCGACCCGGCCTGGCAGGTAGACCGAACGAAACGGATCACATTTAATTGCATGCATGATCAACCCTTTATGCAATTCATTACAAACTTCTTTGCGAAATCTCAGCTCAAAACGACCACTAGAACTCATTTAATTGCATGCATGATCAACAAGGACCAAAATGTAAGAAAACAGAAACTCAGAATATTCCAAAAACTGAATTAACTACAAGACATTTCGGAACAATGAGCCATGTATCGGAACGACTGTTTCGATACGTTGATGACCATTTTGAAACGCGAGTTTGTTTCGAAACAATCTAAGACCCATTTCGGAACAGGGTTTCACATAGGCAAAATTTTTCGAAACAAGCCTCACCGTTTCGAAACCCCAAGGCCATTTCAAGCCACCGTTTCAAAACAGGCAAGTGTGTTTCGAAACACTTGGGCATGCAATGTTTTAAAAGGCTGATTTAACTCGATTTAAGCCATCTGAAACCATCTAGACATCTACCCAAACTTGTTTGCAACTAAAATATACATCCACAACCAAGAGTACATGGCATAGGCATCATTCTAGCATCGAGAACAATAACAAAGAGACTAAAGGCATGCATCCTAGAAGAAATATGCGCCAAAAGATCAAATTACAATTTCAAGCATAAATCAATACTTAAAGTCCAATTAGACAACAAAAAATGCATAATAAACTTGCACTAGAACAGAAAATACCACACCAACAACATTCATAGTATTGCACACCCACATTGCCTTTAATACTCTAGTTCGATAACTCAACATACTTATAAAGAGTTTCATGGAAGGATCCCTTGTAGATGCTGCCTCTAAACACCTAGTTGTCTGCATTGATGAAGAAAGAGAGCATAAGCATACAAGCTTAGTGAGGAATGCTCAAAAACCAAAAACATCATCAATGCACAAAACCATTTTCCACTGTTTTTTCAAAACAATCATGCCTCCTTTGACAAACCATGCACTTTATCTTCAAAATCATCATACTAAACATCATGCAACATGATTCATGTAATTTTCCAGCAATTACACCATTGTTACACAATTTTCAAGTCTTCCAATCATAAACACCATTATGCTAAGCTTAAATCAAAACATACATTTTCATAATATGCATCAGATCATTATCCATAACATTTTATTCTATTATATTGGCTCGCATGTGATAAACAACATTCTCAAAACATATCAGATACACGGATTACCAAGGGTTGTCCCACTCCCTTCATACACTCTACCGGCATCTAAAGGCTCACACGCGAGAGCAACCCTCCATCATTATGACACCCGTGGTGGAGTATTCCGTACAATTACAACCCCTCAACACCACTCATTGGTAGATGTATAACCCACTAACGAGAGACGGGACACACACAAGGTTCGCACCCGGGAGATACCCTCAACCGTTGCAACCTTAAACAATCATCAATCACTGGAGTACTTGGATGGTGTTTTTGGTACAATCACAACCTCTCAACATCCAAGGCGACTTGTTTATAGTGCACTCAATCCTATAGCCGACTAACTATATCCGATTTCATTTACAAAACACTTTATTCCACATCACTTGTCAATATAATCCACATTTCATATATACCTCATTGTTTTTACAAAGCATTCATTATAGCCATAAACTCAAGCATTAAACCATGGTTCAACACTCATACATCAACACATGCATACAAGGATCACTTACCTAGTGCATCCTTAAACAATATGGCATCATCAAACACAATTTATATACTCAAAACATGCTTTAAAACAATAGGTAAACACATTTAAAATCAAGAGCAACCAAAAGGCTTAAACTACCACAATTCGGGAGAGGAATTCACTTAACTTACTTCCGTACTAAGTAAGGTGTTTCAAGCTCTTACTAAGTTCCCAAAATCCTTTTGAAAACGTTTCCACGCTAGAAAACCAAGTTCCAATCACTTACCTGCTAAACCAAACTTGTCGACGCAACTATCGATCATCCAAAGCCTCCAAAATCACTTCGTTTGATTCAGAATATTATCCCCTGTTTTCAACACATTAAAAAGAGGTTCAATGCATTATAATGCATCCAAAACACCAGCTCTCAAAAGAAAACCCTCAGCCCTGCTCTAACACAACAAATCACCCATCTGAAACAATCGAAAACTCAATCGATTGACCTCTAACCTCAGCCCAGCCATTACCCAACACATTCAACACATTTTAAGCATCAATCAACATCCAAAACAACCTAAAAACATCCTTATACCTATAGCAACTCAGATTCCACATTACACCCCAAAAACTCAACCAAAACACTTCAAAAAACAAGAATCTCAAGGTTTCGGGATCACAATGATTAAGACTCCATTTCAACACTAAAATCATTTCAAAACACATTTAGAAATCATCTCAAACAAGCCAATTCATCACAACTCCGAAAATCACATTTTAAATTACTTTAAAACAATGTTTTCTAACAAGATTTCAACTTTATATTAAAACTACAATGAAGCCTTGATTAGAGGGTTAGCACGGAATTTACCTCCAATCCTTGCTACTCTTCTAATTTGCCAAGATTTGCTTGAAAGAACTTGAAGGAAAATGAGAGAAATCCCCAAGGAAAAGTTGAGAATCAACAGAGAATTTGCGAATGAAGAAAATCTGGAATTTGAGAGAAAATGAAGAGTGTTTGGGTGAAGTGAAAAAGAGAAATGAAAATATCGTCAATTAGTTTGTTAACTAATTCACTACCTTTTTAATTAAATCAATTAAAAGCCCTTTTAATTTTTAATAAAACATTTAAAACACATGCCAAATTAGAGAAAAAGGCTTAATTGCCTATAAGCTCCCCAATGATTCTAAGATTTTGACTCTTTTTTAAAAACACAATTTTCCACAATTTTGAAACATTCATTTTGGTCACTACCCAAAATGTATGGTTTCCAAAACTTGTGTTTGCAAAATTGATTTAACCAACATCTTAAATATAATTTTAGAGGATTTTATGAATTTTTATCATATTTTTATCCCATCCCAAACGTTGATTTCCCTAAACAACCTTTTAATGGTTCGAACAACAAACACCAGTTCCATCGGCTCAACCCAACTCGCATAACACCTAGGCCTGAAACTGGGGCGTTATAGAGCAACTAGAGTTTTGGATATGGAGACCGTACCGATACGATACTTAGTGTATCGATACGATTACAAGTAATTTAGTTATTTAGAATCTCTTTGATGTTTTGTTTCTTACGTTTTAGTCCCTAAATGTTGTGGAGGCAATTAAGAGAGTTTGGGTGATCGAATTGAGGTGAGATTTGACACAATGGCATGAAATATGACTAATTAAAGGATGGTAACTTTAATTTTGCTGAAGTCCTTGTAATTTTCTAAAATTGCAATTTGGCCCCTAATATATGTACATAATCAATTGAATGCCAAATCGTTGTTTGTTGAATTTTGGTTTCTTCCACTACATGTTCTATTCACATAGGACAACAATGTGCATCTAGATTGGATAAAAAGGGAAAAAGGTCATTTATTGAGGTAAACCTTCCTGGTTACGTCAATATTCTCCGTGTGACTCATTCGGTTCGGTCTCGCGTCTAGGCTGGGTCGAGGTGGTTTCAAGCTTGTGAACGCACCGATCGTTGTTGCACCTAATTGGGAGCAACCGTCTGAACTAACACGCGACACTAGTGATTTCGCTCTGGGAGGAGTTTAAGGGAAATGAAGAGACAAGATATTTCATGCGATATACTATGATAGTACGACTCTAACTAAAGCTCAAATCAATTACACTACTATTGAGAATGAGTTATTAGCAGTAATTTTTTCTTTTGATAAGTTTCGTTCTTATCTTGTGGGTGCAAAAATTACAGTTTTTACTGACCATTCTGCATTGAGATACCTTTTTGCGAAAAAGATGCAGAACCAAGATTGATTCGTTGGATTTTATTGCTACAAGAGTTTGATATTGAGATAAAAGACCGAAAAGGGTTAGAAAATCATGTTGTCGATAACCTTTCAAGGATGGAAGCAATCAAAGAAGATGGAAATAAGTTGCTAATTGTTGACGCATTTCCTGATGAAAAGTTTTTCGTTGTGGATGCAACATTTCAAAAAACTAGAATCTCATGGTTTCGGGAACACAATGATTAAGACTCCATTTCAACACTAAAATCATTTCAAAACAAAATTAGAAATCATCTCAAACAAGCCAATTCCTCACAACTCCGAAAATCACATTTTAAATTACTTTAAAACATCTTTTCTAACAAGATTTCAACATCCTATTAAAACTACAATGAAAGAGCCTTGATTAGAGGGTTAGCACGAAATTTACCTCCAATCCTTGCTTCTTTTCTAATTTGTCCAGATTTGCTTGAAAGAACTTGAAAATGAGAGAAATCCCCAAGGAAAAGTTGAGAATCAACAGAAAATCTGCGAATGAAGAAATTATGGAATTTGAGAGAAAATGAAGAGTGTTTGGCTGAAGTGAAAAAGAGAAATGAAAAGATCCTCAATTAGTTTGTTAACTAATTAACTACCTTTCTACTTAAATCAATTAAAAGCAATTTTAATTTTTAGTAAAAAATTTAAAACACATGCCAAATTAGAGAATAGGCTTAATTGTCAATAAGCTCCCTAAAGATTCTAAGATTTGGACTCTTTTTGAAAAACACAATTTTCCATAGTTTTAAAACTATACATTTTGGTCACTACCCAAAATGTATGCTTTCCAAAACTTGTTTTGCAAAATTGATTTAACCAACCTCTTAAATATAATTTTAGAGGATTTTAGGAATTTTTATCATATTTTTATCCCATTCTGAACCTTGATTTTCATAAACCAATTTTTAACGGTTTGAACAACCAACACCGGTTCCACCGGCCCAACCCGACTCGCATAAGACCTAAAACCCAGAAACATGGCGTTACAACTCTCCCCCACTTAGGAAATTTTGTGCTCAAAATTTTTACCTGGAGGAAAAAGATGCGGAAATTGTCTCAACATGTCCGCTTTGCATTCCCACGTGGTCTCCTCAACTCCTCGTTATCGCCACAACACCTTCACAAGCTCAATCTTCTTGCCATGAAGAACATTACTACTCGAATCCAGAATTCTCACTAGTTCCTCATCATAGGATAAATCTGGATTTAACACAATTTTCTCAACTCGCATCACATGCGAAGGATCTGATATATACCCCTGCAACATAGAAACATGAAACACATCATGGATCTTTTCTAACTCGGGAGGAAACCTCAACCGATAAGCTACATGTCCAACTCGCTCTACAACCTCATAAGGTCCATTAAACCTCAGAATGAGCTTTCCCTTACGTCCGAACCTCATCACCTTCTTCCAAGGTGATACCTTAAGAAACACGTGATCTCCAAATGCAAACTCAATCTCCTTACGCTTTAAATCTACGTAAGACTTATGACGATCCGATGTAACCTTCAACTGCTAACATATGAGCTTCTCCTTCTCAGTTGTTCCCTTGAGCATATCCGGTATGGAAAGCAACTACTACCTAGCCTCAACCCAACAAAGAGGTGTCATAGACTTCCTCCCATAAAAGGCCTCATACAAAGCCAATTGTATACTTGCCGGAAAATTGTTATTATAGGCAAACTCAACCAAAGCCAGATGCTTCTCCCAAGAACCTTGAAAATCAATCACACAGCATCGCAACATGTCCTCCAGTACCATGATAACTCGCTCTGAATGTCCATCCGTTTGAGGATGATATGAAGTGCTGAAAGTCAACCGTGTACCCAACGCCTGATGTAAACATTCCCAAAACCTCGCTATAAACCTCAGATCCCTATATGACACTATGTAGTTGGGTACACCATGCAAACGAACAATCTTAGCAATGTACAACTCAACTAACTTATCCAACATATATGAAGTATGCATAGCAAATAAATGTGCCGACTTCGTGAGACGATCCACAATCACCTATACAGAGGTCTTCTTGGATGGTTGCAAAGGCAAACCGGATACAAAATCCATCGTAATCCTTTCTCATTTCCACTCCAGTATCCTCAAAGGCTGTAATAAACCGGAAGGAAATTGATGCTCAACATTCACACATTGGCAAACCATACACTTGCTTACAAAATCAGCAATATCCATTTTCATCCCCACCCAGTAGTAATTATCCTTCAAGCCCTGATACATCTAAGTACTACCAGGGTGCATAGCAAATGGACTGCTATGAGACTCAGTCAAGATAGCGTTCCTCAACTCAACATCTTTCGACACCACTATTCGAATTTTAAAACATTGAACCCCATCGTTATTAAAACAGAAGTTTGTTGCCTTACCATCATCTATGTGCTGAACATGAGGAACCTACGAATCATCCAGCAACTGTTTCTCCTTGATCTTCTGAATCAAGGAAGGTTTCACTTGCAACTCGGCTATCAAGCCACCATCACGCGATAAACTCAGTAGAGAAAACATAGCTCTCAGCTCAATAACTACCTTCCTAGTCAAATCATAATCTTTAAGCAACTCCAACCACCTTCTTTGCCTAAGATTAAACTCCTTCTGCGACATAAGATACTTGAAACTCTTATGGTTAGTGTAAACCACACACCTTTCACCATAAAGGTAGTGTCTCCGAATCTTCAAAGCAATCACCATCGTGGCAGGATCTAGATCATGAGTAGGAAAGTTGCGCTAATGCACCTTCAACTGCCTAGACGCATAAGCTATAACCTTCCCACCTTGCATCAATACGCAACCCAATCCAACATATGATTCATCACTATATACTACAAACTCCTTACTCGATTCTGGTTGAATCAAGACAGGAGCTTGCATTAAAGCTTCCTTCAACTTCTGGAAAGCTTGTTGCCTAACATCTGTCCACTCAAAGCGAACATTCTTTTGCAACATCTTGGTCAAATGTGCAGCAATCTTAAAAAAAACCCTCAACAAACCTCCGGTAATAAGCAGCCAAACTAGAGGAACATCGCACCTCCGTCACCGACTTAGGCTTTTTCCAACTCATCACTGCCTCAACCTTGTGTGGATCAACCCGAATACCTTCGGATGAAACCACATGTCCAAGAAAGACCACCTCACTGAGCCAAAACTTACACTTGCTCAGCTTAGCATAAAGCTGATTCTCCAATAGCACTTGCAACACAATTCTCAAATGCTTATCATGATCTTCCTCGGTACGCAAGTACACGAGGATATCATCAATAAACACCAACACGAACTGATCCAAAAACTCATGGACTACCCTATTCATCGTATCCATGAATGCAACCGGTGCATTAGTCAACCCAAATGACATCACCAAGAACTCAAAATGACCATACCTAGTCTGAAAAGCTTTCTTAGGCACATCCACATCCTTAACCTTTAGCTGATAGTACCCAAACCTCAAATCTATCTTCGAAAACACCGAAGCACCACGAAACTGATCAAACAAATCATCGATCATCGGTAAAGGGTACTTTTTCTTATTCATCAACTTGTTTAGTTGCTGATAATTAATGCACACACGCATTGTACCATCCTTCTTCTTCGCAAACAAGACTGGCGCACCCCAAGGTGAAATACCTGGCCATATGAACCCTCAGTCAATAAACCCCTGAAGTTGCGTCTTCAACTCCTTAGGTGTCATGCGATAAGGAGCAATGGACACAAGAGTCATATTTTCATACAACTCAATGCCAAACTCAACCTCTCGGTTTGGTGGCAGAAAAGGCAACTCCTCTAGAAAAACACCTGGAAACTCACATACGGTTCGTATGTCCTACACCTACACTTACTTCGTGCAAAAATTTAACACATATGGCAAGAAAGCTTCGCAACCCAAGTCTATCATCCTACTCGCTTCAAGAGCCAAAACTGCATTAGACAAGAAATTCATGTTCTCGCCCACGATTACTACCTCGTAATCATCCGCAACCTTTATGGTAACTCTCTTCACATCAAAATCTACCACAGCTTGGTGCTCAACCAACCAATCCATTCCAAGAATCACATCAAAATCATAAAAAGGTAGTTCCATCAAATAAACAAAAAACACATGACCCTAAACAGATAATAGACATCTTCTATACAATTTCCTTGAAACAACAGTCTCACCAAAAGAACTTGTTACTTGCATTCCTACATCTAACATCTCAACAAGAATACCAAGAAAATGTGCACGCTCACTAAAGATGTATGAATGTGTAGATCCAGAATCAATCAATGCTAACAAAGACAGGGATTGCAAGGTGAAGGTACCTGCAATCGCGTCAGTGTCGTTACGTCCCACATGATGTGCATACACCCTCGCAAGACCACCTCCCTCGTGCTGAAGAACAACTACATGGGCCATACCTCTTTGTCCATCCTCCCTGCTCTAGAAGTTTCCATGGCCGCTCTACGGTGCACCAACTGGTGCACGACCCTAACCACCTCCCGCCAAATAGGGACACTCATGCCTCATGTGATCAGCAGCTCCGTAATTACAACAGGAATTAGCCCTAACCACAGGAGCATGTACCTCACGAGCTGCCCGAGGACAATCCTGCCTCAAGTTCTCACGTGAACCACACGTCCCACATGTGTTCTGCTCACACCTCGGTATGTTACCCTGAGCTGGCGCACCTCGCCCAAGGTTACCACTCCTAGCCGCAGGCTGATATCTACGATCTCGATTCCTCTTATTTTTCCCACCACTAGGGCTAGCATCAGCATCTCTCTTATCCAAACTGGAATCACCGGCACACGAGGTCAGACCCAAGCTCTACTCTATGTCCTTGGCTTGAGTCACCAGCACATCAAAATCTGTATAATCAGATGCAAGCATGAACGTCTTTACGTCCTGCACCAGGCCATACCAGAAGCGATCACAGCGATGCATGTCACTCGGCACCATGTCCGGAGCATATTGGCTCAGTCGTACGAACTGGACCTCGTAATCAGCCACTGCCATGTTTCCTTGAACCAGAGACATGAATTCCCTCTTCTTATCGTCCAAGTATCTAACTCCAAGAGGTAGTTGTTGGATGATTCGTTGGTACCCCATGTTTAGGACATAATTGTTGGTAAGGCAACAGACTTCTGTTTTAATGATGATGGAGTTATATGTTTCAAAAGTTAAATAGTGGTGCCAGAAAATGTTGAGTTGAGGCGCACTATTTTGAATGAGGCTCATAGGAGTCCTTTTGCTATGCACCATCGTAGTACTAAGATGTACCGTGGCTTGAAGGATGAGTACTATTGGGTGGGGTTGAAAAAGGATGTAGCTAATTTTGTAAGCGAGTGTATGGTTTGCCAGCGTGTGAAGGCTGAGCATCAGTTTCCTTCCAGTTTCTTAAAACCTTTTAGGATACCGGAGTGGAAGCAGGAAATGATTGCGATGGATATTGTGTCTGGTCTACCTTTGTCACCATCTGAGAAGAACTCCATATGGGTGATTGTGAATTGTCCTATGAAATGTACACATTTCTTTGTTGTGCATACTACGTATATGTGGGATAAGCTGGCAAAGTTATATATTGCAGAGATTGTGTGTTTGCACAGTGTGCCCAAGCCTATAGTGTTAGATAGAGATCCGAGGTTCACATCGAGGTTTTGTGAATGTTTACATCAAGCGTTGGGCACGCAGTTGAATTTCATCACTTCATATAATCCTTAGACAGATGGACAGTCGGAGCGAGTTGTCGAAGTGCCGAAGGACATGTTGCAATGTTGTGTGTTTGATTTCCAAGATTCTTTGGAAAAGCATCTACCTTTGGTTGAGTTTGTCTATAATAACAGTTTTTAGGTAAGTATACAAATGGCTCCAAATGCGTCCTTGTATGAGAGGAAGTGTAGAACGCCTCTTTGTTGTGCTGAGACAGGATAAAAGTTGCTTTTATTGCGGGATATGCTCAAGGGAACAATTGAGAAAGTAAATCTCATATGTGAGCAGTTGAAGGCTGCATCAGATCGTCAGAAGCCTTGTACAAATTTAAAGCGTAAAGAGATTTAATTTGTGGTTAGAGATCGTGTGTTCCTTAAGGTATCGCCTTGGAAGAAGGTGGTGAAGTTTGGACGTAAGGGAAATCTTAGTTTGAGGTTTATTGGACCTTATGAGGTTGTGGAGTGGATTGGTCCTGTGGCCTATCGGTTGAGGTTGCCTCCCAAGTTGGAAAAGATCCATGATGTGTTTCGTGTTTCTATGATACAAAGGTATAGATTGTCTTCGTCTCATTTTATGTCAAATGTGGAGATAGAGTTGAATATGGATTTGTCCTATGGTGAGGACCTGGATGGTGTTCTTGATGCTTGCAGTGAAGTTCTTCGTGGTAGACAGTTGAACTTGTGAAGGTATTGTGGTGACATTGAGGAGTTGAGGAGGTTGCGTGGGAAGGTAAGGTGGACTGGTTGAGTCAGTCTCGCACCTTTCTCCTTTGAGCAAAATTTCGAGGACGAAATTTCATAAGTGGGGGAGAGTTTTAACGCCCTGATTTTGTGCTTAGGTGTTTTAGCAAGTCGGGTTGGGCCGACGGAACTAGTGTCAGTGGTTTGAGTTGTTAAATCAATTTTACAAAATGAGTTTTAGAGAGTGTACATTTTGGGCAGTGATCAAAATATATAGATTTAAAAGTTAGGAAAATGTGTTTTTCAAGAAGAGTCAAAATCTTAGAATCTCTAGAGATCTACTTGGTAATTATGCATTTTCCCTAATTTGGCAGGTGTTTTAAATGTTTATTAAAAATTAAAAAGGTCTTTAATTAGTTTAATTAAATGAGAGTTAGTTAATCGGTTAACAAAAATTTTGACGAGCTTTTCATTTCTTTCTTTCACTTCAGCTAAACACTCTGCATTTTCTCTCAATTTTCCAAAATAGCTTCACTCTCAAATCCTTTTTTGATTTCCATCTTTTCCTTGTTGATTTCTTTCATTTTCTCCAAGTTTCTTTCAAGCAAATCTTGCCAAATTAGAGGAGAAGCAAGGATCGGAGGTAAATTTCTTGCTAACCCATTAATATGGGTTCTTTAATGAAATTCCAAAGATATTTGACTATCTATTAATATTTTTTATTGATGTTTTTTTTGTTAGTTTGATAAACTATTGAAATCTTGATAGAAAAATGGATTTTAATGTGATTTTTTGAGTTTGATTGATTTGGCTAGTTTGAGATTGTTTCTATATGAGTTTTGAAAGATTTTTGGTATTAAAGTTGAGGCTTGTTGAGTGTGTAAAAGTTCTATTATTTACACCCTTTTTAACCCATATTTCTGCTGCATTCAAGCATCATTTCATTGCATTAGGTTAGTTTACAGCAAAACATCACAAATATATTAAAGGCACAGATTCTACTAAAGAATGGCTGATTTTCCAGGTTGCTGCCATAGTAGACGGAGAAGGCAGGTGCTGGGCAGAGAAGCAGAAGAGCTGAACTGGACAAGCAGACAAAGAGGACGATGCTGCCATGGTGCTGCCGTGACAGCAGAGGACGACAACAAGTTAGTGGAGAAAAAGCAAAGTGGACCTCGACAGATAGAGAAAATTCAGCTCGTCTGTCGTGTGAAAACCATATAATTTTCCAAGCCCCAAATCAAAAGCTATGTCAAGCCCAAAGCTCAAGAAGAGAAAATCCCAAGAAACAAGGAAGACAGTTGGAAAGTAGATTCCTTGAAGATTTAGTCTTTATTAGAATCATACTTTTAATTAAAGTTGTAATCCTTGTTAACTTAGATAACTTGAGCCAAAAGCTTATATAAGGGCATGTATTTTAACCTAGAGCATATCTCATATCAAATACCCCATAACCGATAACCAAAAACCCCTAGCCGTTTACCAGCCGCCGACATGTCTAAATTCCCCTTATGGCCACGGGTTGATTTGTAAAGTAGTTGCAAGGGTTGTTTTGTTTTAGGAATTTTCAGTTCAATAAAATAAACTTTAAGTTCTCTTATTTTTGTTATTAATATCTTGCAAGAGCATCGGGAGAGCATTGTGAGGTTATCTATTTACTTAGCATCGGGAGAGTTAAGTATACGAAAGAAATAAGAGCAAGTTCTCTAGTTTATAGTTGAACTATCTCGTGCCTAGGGATAGGCGAGGTTAAGTGGCTAAAGAAGAATTCATACACATCGGTGTTCATCCTTCGATTCACGCCGGGAGGTATCATCAAGACGATCAACGGACTGCCGCCGTGACAGGTGCTGCCGCGACGGGTGACGACGACAGAACTGAATTTCCTAAACTCTGCAATACCTGCACTACTGAGCAATTCAATACCAGCCCATTCTCTCTATCTTGATATCTTTACTCTTTTATTTGCGTTCACTCTATTATTTCCGTGACAACTCTCAAATATTTTCTTTACTTTCGTGCAGTGAATTAAGGTTAAGCTATTAGCCCAATCCCTATGGAGACAATATCCGATACTTCGTATCACTTTACTACTTGCGTCATGTATACTTGCACTACCATTGCGATAGACTATTTTACACGCAACAAGTTTTTGGCGCCGTTGCCGGGGATTGGCAACATAACTCTACCATTCTTTTATTGCACTTTTCGTTTTTATTTTTATTTTTCTGCTTTTCTTTGGTGCATTCAACTCTTGCTTTTCACAAGGTTTTCTTGTTTATGCGCAGATCGAATCGAGGTAAAGATCCTGAATGTCCATTAGATCCGGAAATCGAACGATCATTCAACCTCAAGAAACAACTTCGTCACCTTCTAGCCAGGAACGAGTACCTTGAGGAACAGCTAGAGAAGATGGCCCACAATGGAGACGACCCGCCTGTCGGCGATATTATACCGCCTGTCGGTAACCCTTTCGCCGCCGGATGACGGTCCTGTCGTGACTACATGTTGAACGATCATGTAGAACTGGAGACCACCCTGCCGGACATAGATGTTGAGAACTTCGAGCTGAAACCTGTCATGTTTAGTATGATCAACAATGTCAGGCAGTTTAGTGGTGCTGTTACAGAGGATGCTAGGGAGCATCTCAAAACGTTCAAGGAGATCTGTGGTTCGTTTAGACTGCCAGGAGTTAATCCGGAGATACTGAGGCTTCGGTTATTTCCCCATTCATTGAGGGACAGAGCAAAAACTTGGTGGAATAAACTTACGCCGGGTTCAATTAGAACTTGGGCAGATTTATCTCGTGAATTTTTATCTCGTTTTAATCCTTCGCATTTATCTGAGCGATTACGTAATGAAATTGTTACTTTTCAACAGGAAGATGACGAGCCGATGCACGAAGCCTGGGACAGATTTACTACTCTTCTACGGAACTGCCCAATGCATGGATTCCCCGTCTAGAATCAGGTAACAAAGTTTTATAGTGCTGCCAACTTACAAACTCGTATTCGAATTGATTCAGCAGCAAATGGACTATTATTGGATAAAGATCCGGACGAGGCAATGCAAGTATTGAAAAATCTGGCTAAGAATGAGGAGCAGTTTCCGACAGTAAGAAGAGGGGGTAAACAGCTACTAGCTATCAAGGATTATGAAGCCGACAACACAATGAAATCACAGGTAGCATTCCTTACTAAAGCAATGAAAAGGTTATTGAATGATGATGGACAACATGGATTTGCTATTGAGGAGGTATGTGAAATCTGTGAGGGAAATCATAGTTCGGATGAGTGTCCTATACAATTAGAAGAGGGAAAATATGTTGGAAACTACAAGCCGAATTACAACTCCAACAATTATAATCCCAATTGGAGGAAGGATCCCAAGTTTTCTTGGAGTAATCCTAATAATGCCCTGAACCCTCAAGCACACAATTAGAATCAGGGAGGACCGAGACTGCTGACGCGATAGCAACTGCCGCCGCAACAGCAACAACAACAACCAGCTGCCACGAGCAGTATACTGGAACAGACTCTGGCCACTTTTATGTCTCAGACAGGTACCTATATTGAGAATATGAATCAGTTTGTCAAGAAGACAGAGAATTTTATGGATAAAATAGAGATGCGAATGACAAATCATGAAGCTACTCTGAAATCTTTGGAGACACAAATGGTTCAGGTTTCCCAACATATTAAGCCGAGGCAGACTGGAGGATTTCCTAGTAATACTGAAAATGCTAGGCAGCCCACACATGAGCAGTTTAAAGCTATTACTACTAGGAGTGGGAAGAAATTACCAGGGCCGAAAAAGGAAGCTGAAACACTAAGGAAACAAGCCTTGGACAAACCTGTCGAGGAAGCTGCCCCGATAGGTAATAAACAGACTGCTGCCGATGAGCCTGTCACGACAACAGAAGTGACAGAGGAGAAAATTGATGAACCTAAACCTCCTCAGATTCGTATGCAGTGGGAAGGGCGTATTGCTAATTATCGTCCCCCACCTCCTTTCCCTCAACGGATACAGCAAGCTAAGCATGAATCTCAACTCAAAAAGATTTATGATATTTTTAAGCAGGTTCATATTAATATTCCGTTGTTAGATGCCGTTAGGGAGATACCCGGTTATGCTAAATTTCTCAAGGATGTCATGTCAAAGAAATCTAAACTTGGGGAATTTGAAACGGTAAAGATGACAGAAGGTTGCATGAGTATTCTTCATCAACTGTCACCCCAGAAAAAGAAGGATCCGGGGAGCTTCATCATATCTTGTGTAATCGGAAATAAATATATGGGTAAGGCACTTTGTAATCTTGGTGCTAGTGCTAATTTAATGCCAAAATCTGTTTTTCAGAAATTAGGTATTGGAAAGGCGCGGCCCACGACAGTAACTCTGCAGCTGGCAGACCGCTCTTACGTTCATCTAGAAGGAAAAATTGAAGATATTCTGGTAAGAGTTGATAAATTTATATTTCCTGACGACTTTCTTGTTTTAGATTGTGAAGTAGACGAAAACGCACCAATCATCCTTGGGCGACCCTTCTTAGCCACGGGAAGATCACTGATTGATGTGGAGAAAGGAGAACTCACCATGCGAGTGAACGATCAAGAGATTAAGTTGAATGTTCTCCAAGCGATGAAGCATGCTGATGCAGACGATGAATGCAAGGCTATCACTGACGTTGCCTTTGATCAAACCTGCATCAGGTCGGGCTGTCACGATATATAAATTGGGCACTGTCGCGGCAGCCACCTACAGGACTGCCACGACAGCACTGACGACAGCACCGATGACAGCAACTCCTCTGAATCCGATACATCTGATACTGAAGATCAGGAGGAGGTAAACTGGTTAGGTAATCGTCCAGGTAAGTTATTCGAACCTTTGAATTATACTTCGGATAACCATTTAATCCAAAAGCCATCTACTGCTGAGCCACCTGCCTTAGAACTGAATCCCCTGCAAGGCAGCTAAAATATGCTTTTCTTGGTTCAAATGATACGTTGCCCGTAATCATCTCTTCTAAGCTGCCGCAGGAACATGAGCGACAGCTAATAGGGATGCTGCGGCAGCATAAAAAGGCAATTGGATGGACGATAGCTGATATTCAAGGCATTAGTCCGGCGTTACGCATGCACAAAATCCTCTTAGAGGAAGGTCATAAGCCGACTATAGATGCCCAAAGGCGGCTAAACCATGCGATGAAAGAGGTGGTGCGTACAGAAATAATCAAATGGTTAGATGCTGGTATTATTTACGCCATCTCTGACAGCAAATGGGTAAGCCCGGTACAATGTATTCCAAAGAAAGGAGGAATGACCGTGGTGACCAATGAAAACAATGAGTTAATCTCAACAAGGACTGTGACCGGTTGGAGGGTTTGTATGGACTATCGGAAGCTTAACAAAGCTACCCGAAAAGACCACTTTCCTTTACCCTTTATTGATCAAATGCTTGATAGATTAGCGGGTAAACCTTTCTATTGTTTTCTTGATGGTTATTCAGGTTATAATCAAATTGCTATTGCATCGGAGGATCAAGAGAAGACGACTTTCACATGCCCCTACGGAACGTATGCTTTTAGGAGAATTCCGTTTGGATTATGCAATGCACCCGCCACCTTCCAAAGGTGCATTATGGCCATATTCTCCGATATGGTGGAGGACTTCCTTGAAATATTTATGGATGATTTTTCAGTCTTTGGGGATGATTTTGAGAGCTGCCTAGGAAATCTACAAAAGGTACTTGAAAGATGTGAAAAAGAAAACCTAGTTATGAATTGGGAAAAATGCCAATTTATGGTGGATGAAGGGATAGTCCTTGGCCATAAGATTAGCTGTCATGGCATAGAAGTCGACAGGGCCAAAATATAAGTGATCGAGAAGCTGCCGCCGCCGACCACAGTCAAGGGTATTAGAAGTTTCTTGGGACATTCTGGTTTTTATCGGAGATTCATTGCAAATTTCTCAAAAATCACCAAGCCCCTATGCCATCTTTTGGAGAAGAACCGACCCTTTGACTTTAATGATGAATGTACTGAAGCATTCAAGGTTCTGAAGGAAAAACTGGTAACAGCCCCAATAGTACAGCCACCAGACTGGACACAGCCATTTGAGATTATGTGTGATGCTAGTGACTATGCTGTCGGGCCAGCACTTGGGCAGCGGAGAGATAAGTTATTTCATGTCATATATTATGCTAGTAAGACACTGAATGATGCCCAAGTGAACTACACCACCACAGAAAAGGAGTTACTAGCTGTGGTGTTCTCCATTGACAAGTTCCGTTCTTACATACTTGGGACGAAGGTAATAGTGCACACAGACCATTCTGCCCTGAAGTATTTGTTCGCCAATAAAATCCTGCTATTGCAAGAATTCGACCTAGAAATCAAGGACAAAAAAAGGACAGAAAATCATGTGGCAGACCACTTGTCAAGGTTGGAGAAGGGACAGAGTCTACCAACAGATGAGACAAACATACTGGAGACCTTCCCAGATGAGCAGCTCTTTGCTGCCGCAATCACTGTCGCGACAGGCATGGCGGCAGGTAAGTCTTCTGAATTCCTATGGTATGCTGATTTCATTAATTTTATAGTTAGCGGAATAATTCCTTCTGATCTTAATTGCCAAGCCAGAAAGAGGTTCCAAAATGATGTTAAGCATTATTATTGGGACGAACCTCTTCTTTTCAAAATTTGTGCAGATCAGGTTATAAGGAGATGTGTACCACAAGATGAACAAGAAGATATACTTCATCACTGCCATGCTTCACAGTATGGAGGTCACTTAGGAGGCAACAAAACTGCTGCCAAGGTGCTGCAGTCAGGATGTTATTTGCCGTCACTGTATAAAGATGCACAAAACTTCTACAAGAACTGTGACAGATGCCAAAGGACAGGAAACATCTCGAGGAGAAACGAGATGTCGCTGCAGAACATTATAGAAGTCGAAATCTTCGACGTTTGGGGGATTGATTTTATGGAACCTTTCCCATCTTCATGTGGAAATCTATACATCCTTCTAGCAGTGGATTATGTCTCTAAGTGGGTTGAAGCTATCGCCACTCAAAGGAATGATGCCAAGACAGTCCAAAGGTTTTTACACAAAAACATTTTTTCGAGATTTGGCATACCCAAGGCGATTATCATTGATGAAGGGAGACATTTTGACAATAGGGTTATTGTTGCCGCCTTAAAGAAATATGGTGTCAAGCACATGATCGCGACAACATACCACCCAAAAACCAATGGACAAGCTGAGATATCCAATAGGGAAGTTAAGAACATTCTTGAGAAGATGGTTAAACCAACTAGGAAAGATTGGTCTTTACTCCTCAATGATGCGTTATGGGCATATAGGACAAATTTTAAGACTCCATTAGGCATGTCTCCATACCGATTGATTTATGGAAAAACTTGTCATCTGCCTGTCGGGATAGAGCATAGAGCATATTGGGCGATCAAGGCAGTGAATATGGACTTGGACAAGGCATGTCGGAAAAGGCTGTTAGATTTGAACGAGATTGAAGAAATAAGGACAATGGCCTACGACAATGCAAGAATTTACAAGGAGAAAACTAAGAAGTGGCATGATAGGAAGTTGCTGCCACGACAGTTCTGCCCAGGGCAGCTGATATTGTTGTTCAATTTTAGACTGAAACTTTTCCCAGTGAAACTGAAATCTAGATGGTCTGGCCCATTCCAAGTCGTACAAGTTTTTCCCCATGGTGCCATCACAATCCAATCATTAAAAGATGGGCACCAATTCAAAGTCAACGGACAACGCCTCAAGCATTATCAGGGGACTGAAGCCCCAAGAATGCAGGAAGTGGTTACCTTAGGAGATGCCCCACAAGGCAACCCTAATTTAACCTAATTTTTTTTATTATTTATTAGGAAATAAGGTTTATTTTATTCGAATAATGTTTTTATGTTTACTGCTTTTACGAAATAAAGGAGTCAAGAAGAATAGGAGAAGTGAACCAAGCCCACCATCCATCCATCAGCCCAACAAAGCCCAATATTGAAGTCTGTCGTTCCAGCTGCCGCGGCAGACACGAAAAAGACAGGTTGTCACCAAACTATCACGGCAGACGCGGAAACGTGTGACAGACGCGTAACTGACGCAGAAACACGTGTCAGACGCGTCAGACACGCTAAAGCTCAACAGTCGCCCCGTTAGTCATGCATGTCGTTACAACTTCAACGGGCAGCAACTACTCTTCTATAAAACCCCGTTTCATTTTCATTTTCATTTCATTCACTTCTGTTTTTCTTACTTTCTCTCCCCTTTAGTTTTCATTTGCTTTATTTTACTTTCAACAACCCTTGTACTAACATGTCTTCCAGAAGAACCCACCGCAGTGCTGCTTCAACTTCTTCACCGGCAGCACCTACCCCACAATCCTTTGCTACTAGAGATTTATGGGAAGAAAGAGGCTTTATTTACACTCCAAGAGCAGTCAATATGGGCCTCAAGCCTTTCATCGCAAGGACGATTAGAGCCCTCTTGTGGGAACAATTCGCGGAGCAACCAGCAGAAATGAACGAGACGCAGGTGATGGAATTCTATGCTGCCATCGGCAGCAGGACGGCAACAGCAGTGACTGTCCGACGGACAGAAGTGCAGTTCACAGCTGAGCGCATTAACTCTTTCTATGGCCTCTACTTCGGCCCCAACGATGATGCTCACCAGCAGTTCCTTGACACTCTAGATGATGTTGCATATGACGCTATCATGGCATAAGTAACGAAAGAAGGGACTGAATGGAACACAAGCCGCAAAAATCCCCACACAGTGAAGAGGGGGCAGCTGCTGCCGGAGGCCAAACTGTGGAATGCCTTCATCAAGAAGAGGATCCTGCCGTCATCACATCACACCACCGTTGACCAGCAGAGGTTAGCCCTAATACACTCCATTCTAAATAAACGACCCATTAATGTGGAGAGTTATATACGGGAGAGTATTTTGGAATGCGCCCATAGATCAACGGCCCTTCTATGCCTTCCCTACCTCATCACGTCCCTCTGCCGCTGTTATGCCGTGCCAGAAGCCAACATCGATCGCATAGTGAAAGGACGAGGCTGGACAGACAAAAATATCATCAGCCTCATGGAGCTGATAGTAGCAACCCCCCTCTCCTCCTTCAACCCTGCAACCGCCCCAGCTGAATCGTCAAAGCAGCCAAACCCTGAACCTGCCACCGCAACAGCTGCTCCGACAGACCCATCCACTCAAATCTTTGCTGCTATTCAAAGGATGGAGGACAGACAGCTGAGTCTAATGACATTCATCAAGGATTCTGCCGCATCCACGGTAAATTTTATTCAAAATACTTTAAATTTCCCTGATGTTGTCTTTCCCACCTTCTATGCCCAATACTTCACCGTCCCCACCCCTGCCCACACACCTACACCTGCTGCCACACCACATACACCATCTGCTGCCTCCATTCCATCACCTGCCCCGACGACAGTCGGCAACCCTCATGCTGAAACATCCGCCCGAGGAACAAAGCGACCGGTGCCCTCGGATAACCTTGCTGCCTTTGTGGCTGGATTCTCTTCCTCATCCGTCTGGGCAGACAGTGACGATGAACCCTCTATTCGGAGGAATCTGTCGAAAGAATTCACACCGGTCAAGAGGCAGAAAAGAATGGTCAGCAAGAAAACTCTGCCAAAGGCCAGCAGCAGCAGCAGCGACAACAGTGGTAGCAGCTCTGACATTCAGGTTGTGCAGCGACCACCCCAGCCTGCCCCAAGAGCCAGAATCCGCCTCAGCAGCAGCAGTGAAGACAGTGCTTAAAAATTTAAGTTTCTTATTTTCCTATTGTTGCCTGCTATTTATATATTTTGTGATGTACTGCCTTCATTTCTTTTCATTTTGTCATTTGCATTGAGGGCAATGCAACCCTCGAGTTTGGGGGTGGCAACCCTCCATTTTAATGGAGTCCAAGTACATCTTAGTTAATTGTTGTGTCTTTTACTTATTTAAAAGTTCTCTTAAAAAATAAAAAAAATCTGAAAAACTGAAAATTTTGGCTTAAAACTGTGAATCAAACTTGCCTGTCGTGACAGCTCTGTCGTGGCAGCATCTTTAGGATAGTTTAAGGAGAAGTTTAGAGCCTTTCTATAGTTCTGAAAAACTTAAACACCATTGTGACTGTTATACTGCTTAGACTTCTTTTAGTCAAACTAGAATAGGAAGCTTAGCACTTGAATAGCCCCTAGAGGTGCCTAACACTGGCTCTAGGAAAGAAGTTTAGCAAAAGAGACTCAAAAACCCTAGAGGTACCCGAAACCGGCTCTAGGAAGTTAACTAGAGGTGCCTAAAACTGGCTCTAGTAAAAATTTAGCTTGAAAATAGAGAAATTGAGTCAAAACAAAGAAATCAAAGATGCATGAAAATGTGCCTTCAAAAAGATAAACTTTGGCATAAAAATTCAAGTTAAGAGTTGAATATTCTAGTGAAACTAAGAGAGTCTTGGCATATAACTGTTCACAAGCATGCACACACTGCACGAGGACTATAGTGAGATTCCGGACAAATCCTAATTATCCGACAGGTTGTTGCTGTCACAGGAAACGAACGACGGGTAAGGGAAAGTTCACTGTTTGAAAGCCAAAACAAAAATATTTCATTTTTCTTTTAGGTCCTAGTTGCTTGAGGGCAAGCAAAAACTTGAGTTTGGGGGTGTGTTGAGTGTGTAAAAGTTATATTATTTACACCCTTTTTAACCCATATTTCTGCTGCATTCAAGCATCATTTCATTGCATTTAGGTTAGTTTACAGCAAAACATCACAAATATATTAAAGGCACAGATTCTAATAAAGAAAGGCTGATTTTGCAGGTTGCTGCCATAGTAGACGGAGAAGGCAGGTGCTGGGCAGAGAAGCAGAAGAGATGAACTGGACAAGCAGACAAAGAGGACGATGCTGCCATGGTGCTGCCGTGACAACAGAGGGCGACAACGAGTTAGTGGAGAAAAAGCAAAGTGGACCTCGACAGATAGAGAAAATTCAGCTCGTCTGTCGTGTGAAAACCATATAATTTTCCAAGCCCCGGATCAAAAGATATGTCAAGCCCAAAGCTCAAGGAGAGAAAATCCCAAGAAACAAGGAAGACGGCTGGAAAGTAGATTCCTTGAAGATTTAGTCTTTATTAGAATCATACTTTTAATTAAAGTTGTAATCCTTGTTAACTTAGATAACTTGAGCCCAAAGCTTATATAAGGGCATGTATTTTAACCTAGAACATATCTCATATCCAATACCCCATAACCGATAACCAAAAACCCCTAGCCGTTTACTCGCCGCCGATATGTTCTAAATTCCCCTTAGGGCCACGGGTTGATTTGTAAAGTAGTTGCAAGGGTTGTTTTGTTTTAGGAATTTTCACTTAAATAAAATAAACTGCAAGTTCTCTTATTTTGGTTATTAATATCTTGCAAGAGCATCGGGAGAGCATTGTGAGGTTATCTATTTACTTAGCATCGGGAGAGTTAAGTATACAAAAGAAATAAGAGCAAGTTCTCTAGTTTATAATTGAACTATCTCGTGCCTAGGGATAGGGCGAGGTTAAGTGGCTAAAGAAGAATTCAGACACATCGGTGTTCATCCTTCGATTCACGCTGGGAGGTATCATCAAGACGTGATCATCGACAAACTTGGACCTAGGGATAGGCCAAGGCAGATCTGGGATTCTTGCCAAACTTGAAAGTACTGAGTTGAGCGTTTGCTGCCGCGACGATCAACGGACTGCCGCCGTGACAGGTGTTGTCGCGACGGGTGACGACGACAGAACTGGATTTCCTAAACTCTTTTATTTGCGTTTACTCTATTATTTTCGTGACAACTCTCAAATATTTTCTTTACTTTCGTGCAGTGAATTAAGGTGAAGCTATTAGCCCAATCCCTGTGGAGACGATATCCGATACTTCGTATCACTTTACTACTTGCGTCGTGTATACTTGCACTACCATTGCGATAGACTATTTTACACGCAACAAGGCTTAATCAGAGAGATCCCGAAATCCTTGAGTTTCTTGATTTTTGAAGTGTTTGGGTTGAATTTTGGGGTGTTCTTGAAGAATCCCAGTTGCTGGAGGTATAATGATGGTTTTAGGTTGTTTTTGGATGTTGATTAGTGCCTAAAATGTGTTGGAGGTGTTGGGTAATGGCTGGACTGAGGTTAAAAGTTAATCGATTGTGTTTTCAGTTGTTTTGGATATGTGATTTGGTGTTTTGGACCAGGGCTGCGGGAATTCTTTTGAGTGTTGGTGTTTTGGATGCATTTTAATGTATTGAACCTCTGTTTTAATGTGTTGAAAACATGGAATAATAGTTTGGAATCAAACGAATTGATTTTGGAGGCTTCAGACGATCGATAGTTGCGTTGGCAAGCGTGGTTTCGCAAATCGGCGAGTGGAACTTGGTTCTCCAGCATGTAAATGTTTTAGAAAAGGACTGGGGAACTTAGTAAGAGCTTGAATCACTTTGCTAAGTTCGGAAGTAAGGAAAGTGAATCTCTCTCTCGGATTTTGCTATTGTGAGATTTTGAATGCACTTGTTTTAACTATGTTAACCTACTGTTTTAAAGCATGTTTTGAGTATATGGAATGTGGTGAATGATGCCATGTGGTTTAAGGATGCACTAGGTAAGTGATCCTTGTATGCATGTGTTGATGCATGAGGTTTGAAGCATGGTTTAATGCTTGATTTATGGCTTATCATGAATGCTTTGTAAAAACAATGAGGTATGCATAAAATGTGGATTATATTGACAAGTGATGTGAATAAAGTGTTTTATAAATTAAATCGGATATAGTTAGTCGGCTATAGGATTGAGTGCACTATAAACAAGTTTTTTTGGAAGTTGAGGGGTTGTGATTGTACCGAAAACTCCATCCAAGTACCCTAACTATTGAGGTTTATTTAAGGTAGCTCCCGAGTGCAAACCTTGTGTGTGTCCCGTCTCTCGTTAGTGGGTTATACAACTACCGATGAATGGTGTTGAGGCGTTGTGATTGTACTGAATACTCCACCATGGGTGTTACATGGAGGGTCACTCCCGTGTGTGAGCCTTGAGATACTGGTAGGGTGTATGAAGGGTTTGGGACAACCCTTGGTAATCCGTGTATCCGATATGTTATTTGAAAGATGCATGTTTTTGTTTAAGCTTAGCATAAAGGTGATTATGCTTGGAAGGTTTGTATTATGAGTAGCAATGGTTTAATTCTTGGGTTTATATGTATCATGTTGCATGATGTTTATTACAATCGTTTTGAGAATAAAGTGCATTCTTTATCAAAGGAAGCTTGTTGGTTACGAAAATAGTGAAAAAATAGTTTTGTACATTGATGATGTTTTTGGTTTGAGCAATCCTCTCTTCGTTCGTCAATGTAGTCAATTTGAGCTTTGGAGGCACCACTTGCAAAAGATCGGTGTAAGACTTTGATTGAACGTAAGTTTTGGTTTTGGAACTAGTGTAATAAAGGCATTGGGGCATCCAATGTTATGAATGTTGGTTGCTTTAGCATTTTTCGTAAGTTTAATATGAATATTTGGTTTTGTGAATGACCTTTAAGCTTTGGTTTATGCTTGGATATGCAAATTGCAATTTTGGTGCTTTTAACTCTTAGTAAGCATGCCTATAACGCACTTGATTTTTTGAATGATGCTCTAAAGACGTCTATGCTTCTTATAAGTCATTGTTGATGTGTTTTTGAGTTGCTAATACGGTTGGACATGTATTAGGATAGTTTCGGATGGTTTAAATGGAGTTAAAATAGCATTTTCAAACATTGCAGGCCCAGGTGTTTTGAAACACCCTTGCCTGTTTCGAAACGGTGGCTTGAAATGGCCTTGGTGTTTCAAAACGGTGAGGCATGTTCCGGAACATTTTGCCTGTGTAAACCATCGTTCCGAAATGAGTTTTGAAGTGTTTCAAAATGAACCCATGTATCGAAACGGTCAACTGTGTTTCAAAACGGCCATTCAGATACGGGGCTCTCCGTTCCGAAACGTCCGACCGTTAATGCCGTTTTTGAATTACTCTAAGTTTATGTTTCTTACGTTTTGGTCCTTGGTTGCCTTGTATGAAATTGGATGGGTTCTGAATGACATTTTGAGCTGGGATTTCACCGATAAGTTTGTACCGAACATAATTAAGGATTGGTAACCTGAATTTGGTAATAACCCTCCAAATTTATCAAATATACAAAATGGTCCATAGAACCTTAAATGGATATAGTTATCAGGCGATTGTGACTAAGTTTCATTTGTTGCTTGTGTGCGTACACATAGGAACCTAAGTTGCATCTAGACAAGATAAAAAAGGGTCGTTTATTGAGGTGAACCTTCCCGATTTTACTTCAATATTCCCCCGTGTGATCAGTTCGGTTCGGTCTATCAGCCATGAAGGGTCGAGGGAGTTACATGATCCAATATCTGGATCGTGCTGGCCATCCAAGCTTCAAAAGGCTCAGGAGATGAACCACGAAATTCTACTCCTCCTAAACTCTTCAAGCGCTCCAACAGCAATCCCGATTGCCCCGCAGCAGGCGCTTGTACATGCACTCCGGCAACAGTAGCCTGGAATGATCTCGTCATCGCCTGTACCAAAGGTGTCAAGTCTTCCAACACCGGACCAGCCTATCCGTGTTGTTCCTGCTCCTCACCCACAGGTGATGGTGGCAGTTGAGGAGGTAGATTTCCACCAGGCAAAACCTCATTCTCCTGGTCACGTTGCCCGTCAGCAGGATCAACTGCTCCAAAACGTAACTCTCGTCTCGGTCCCATTGTGCTAGTTAACTTTAAGGAATAAACATAAAACAAGAAAAAGATCAGGCTAGCTACTTACAAGAATTTCAAGACTTCCAAAACCAATTTAAAACATTTCACTAGGTAATAAGGCAATGGGCATCCCAAATTTCCCCCAACATAGCTTTAAGCATACTACATGCATGTCATCACTATCATGCGACTGATGCATCAAGATTCAGCCTAGCCAAACATCATATAACGACACACATTCATATTCAACTATGATATATAGCATCACCATCTCATAATCCATATTAACATACTTTAAACATTCATCGATCAAAACAAACATCACCGAAACACATATTCACAACACATTTACTTACCAACAACTTACCATGATCCCAACCTTTCGTAACCTGGCTCCAATACCACAAAATGTAACCCCCTCGACCAGGCATGGCTGATAGACCGAACAAAACGAATCACACGCGGAATATTGAAGTAAACCGGGAAGGTTCACCTCAATAAATGACCCTATTTTTTTTCTTTTTATCTTGTCTAGATGTATCATAGGTTCATATGTATGTACACAAGTAGCGGATAAGACAACATCACAAACGCTCATTGATCGTAATCAATTTAAGGCTTAAGAACCATTTTGTAAATTTGTCAAATTGTAAGGGTTATTACCAAGTTTGAATTACCAACCATTAATTAAATTTATTACACACTTCTCTATGAAATCTTAGATCAAAACGACCACTAGAACTCATTTAGTTGCATACATGATAACCAGGGAACAAAATGTAAGAAAACAAAAACTCAGAATATTCCAAAAACTGAATTTACTACGAGATGTTTTGGAACAGTGAGTCTTGTATCGGAACAAGCGTTTCAATACATTGATGACCATTTCGAAACCATTTAAGACCCGTTTCAGAACTGGGTTTCACAGAGGCAAAATGTTTCGAAACAGGCCTCATCGTTCTGAAACCCTAAGGCCATTTTAAGCCATCGTTTCGAAAAAGGCAAGAGTGTTTCGAAACACACGGGCCTGCAAATGTTTTAAAAAGCTGGTTTAACTCGATTTAAGCCATCCGAAAGCATCACGACATCTACCCAAACTTTTTTGCAACTCAAATATACATCCACAACCAAGTATAAACTTGCAATTTCAAGTATAAACCAAAACTTAAAGGCCAATTACACAACCAAAAAATGCATAATAAACTTGCACCAAAACAGAAAATATCACACCATCAACATTCATAGCATTGGACACCCCCATTGCCTTTATTACTCTAGTTGGAAAACTCAACATACTTATAAAAAGTTTCTTGGAAGGATCCCATGTAGATGTTGCCTCCAACCACCTAGTTGTCTACATTGATGAACAAAGAGAGCATAAGGATACAAGCATAGGGAGGAATGCTCAAAACCAAAAACATCATCAATGCACAAAACTGTTTCCCACTTTTTATCAAAACCATCATGCCTACTTTTACAAACCATGCACTTTATCATCTAAATTATCATACTAAACATCATGCAACATGATTCATGTAATTTTCCAGAAATTACAACATTGCTACAAAATTATCAAGCCTTCCAAGAATAAAACACCATATGCTAAGCTTAAATCAAAACATGCATTTTCAGAATATGCATCACATCATTATCCATAACATTTCATTCCATTATATTGGCTCGCATGTGATAAACAACATTCTTAAAACATATCGGATACACGTATTACCAAGGGTTGTCCCAAAACCCTTCATACACTCTACCGTCATCTCAAGGCTCACACACGAGAGCAACCCTCTATCGTTGTGACACCCGTGGTTGAGTATTTGGTACAATCACAACCCCTCAACACCACTCATCGGTAGATGTATAACCCACTAAGGAGAGACGGGACACATATAGGGTTCGCACCCGGGAGCTACCCTCAACCGTTGAAACCTTAAACAATCCTCAAACACTACGGTACTTGGATGGTGTTTTTGGTACATTCACAACCTCTCAACATCGAAGGCGACTAGTTTATAGTGCACTCAATCCTATAGCCGGCTAACTATATCCGATTTAATTTACAAAACACATTATTCAACATCACTTGCCAATATGATGCACATTTCATATATCTCACTATTTTTACAAAGCATTCCTGATCGCCATAAACTCAAGCATTAAACCATGCTTCAACACTCATGCATGAACACATGCATACAAGGATCACTTACCTAGTGCATCCTAAAACCACATGGCATCATCAAACACAATTTATATACTCAAAACATGATTTAAAATAGTAGGTAAACACATTTAAAACCAAGAGCAACCATAAAGGCTAAAACTAGCATAATCCAGGATAGGAATTCACTTCACTTACTTCCGAACTTAGGAAAGCATTTCAAGCATTTACTAAGTTCCCAAAACCTTTTTTGAAATGTTTCCAGACTGGAAAACCAAGTTCCACTCACCGAGTTACGAAACCACACTTTTCGACGCAACTATCGATCGTTCGAAGCCTCCAAAATCACTTCGTTTGATTTTTTAATACTATCCCCTATTTTCAACACATTAAAACAGAGGTTCAATGCATTATAATGCATCCAAAACACCAACTCCCAAAAGAAAACCCGCAGCCATGCTCTAACGCATCAAATCACCCATCGAAACAATTGAAAACTCAACGATTGGCCTCTAATCTCAGCCCATCCATTACCCAACACATCCAACACATTTTAAGCATCAATCAACATCAAAAAACAACCTAAAACCATCATTATACCTCCAACAACTTAGATTCCACTTTACACCCCAAAAACCCAACCAAAAGCACTTCAAAAACTGAGAATCTCAAGGGTTCTGGGATCACAATGATTAAGACTCCATTTCAACACTAAAATCCTTTCAAAACATATTTAGAAATCATCTCAAACAAGCCAAATCATCACAACTCCGAAAATCACATTCTAAATTACTTTAAAACATCTTTTTTAACAACATTTCAACATCATATTAAAACTACAATAAAACCTCAATTAAATACATGAATAAAGAGTCAAATATCTTTGAAATTTCATTTAAGAGCCTTGATCAAAGGGTTAGCACGAAATTTACCTCCAATCCTTGCTTCTCTTATAATTTGTCAAGATTTTCTTGAAAGAACTTGAAGGAAAATGAGAGAAATCGCCAAGGAAAAGTTGAGAATCAAAAGAGAATTTACGAATGAAGAAAATCTGGAATTTGAAAGAAAATGAAGAGTGTTTGGCTGAAGTGAAAAAGAGAAATGAAAAGAACGTCAGTTAGTTTGTTAACTAATTAACTACCTTTCTATTTAAATCAATTAAAAGCCCTTTTAATTTTTAATAAAACATTTAAAACACATGCCAAAGTAGATAAAATGCTTAATTTCCAATAAGCTCCCCAATGATTCTAAGATATTGTCTCTTTTTGAAAAACATAATTTTCCACAAGTTTGAAACTTTGCATTTTGGTCACTACCCAAAATGCATGCTTTCCAAAACTTGTGTTTGCAAAATTGATTTTACCAACATCTGAAATATAATTTTAGAGGATTTTAGGAATTTTTATCATATTTTTATCCCATCCCGAGCGTTGATTTCCCTAAACCACCTTTTAATGGTTCGAACAACCAACACTAGTTCCACCGGCTCATACCGACTCGCATAAAACCTAGGCCTGAAACCGGGGCATTATAGAGCAACTAGAGTTTTGGGTATGGAGACCATACTGATACGATACTTAGTGTATCGATACGGTGACAGGTAATTTAGTTATTTAGAATCTCTTTGAAGTTCTGTTTCTTACGTTTTAGTCCCTAAATGTTGTGGAGGCAATTAAGAGAGTTTGGGTGATCAAATTGAGCTGAGATTTGACACAATGGCATGAAATATGACTAATTAAAGGATGGTAACTTTCATTTGGCTGAAGTCCCTATAATTTTCTAAAATTAAAATTCGGTCCATAAAACATGTACATAATCAATTGAATGCCAAATCGTTGTTTGTTGAATTTTGGTTTCTTCCACTACATGTTCTATTCATATAAGACAACAATGTGCATCTAGATAGGATAAAAAGGAAAAAAAGGTCATTTATTGAGGTAAACCTTCTTGGTTTACGTCAATATTCTCTGTGTGACTCATTCGGTTCGGTCTCGCGTCTAGGCTGGGTCGAGGTGGTTTCAAGCTTGTGAATGCATCGATCGTTGTTGCGTCTAACTGGGAGCAGTCGTTTAAACTAACGTGCGACACTAGTGATTTCGCACTGGGAGGAGTTTTAGGAAAAAGAAGAGACAAGATATTCGTGAGATATACTATGATAGTACGACTCTAACTGAATCTCAAATCAATTACACTACTATTGAGAATGAGTTATTAGCAGTAATTTTTTCTTTTGATAAGTTTTGTTCTTATCTTGTGGGTGCAAAATTACAGTTTTTACTGACCATTTTGCCTTGAGATACCTTTTTGCGAAAAAGATGAAAAACCAAGATTGATTCGTTGGATTTTATTGCTACAAGAGTTTGATATTTAGATAAAAGACCGAAAATGGTTAGAAAATCATGTTGTCGATAACCTTTCAAGGTTGGAAGCAATCAATGAAGATGGAAATATGTTGCTAATTGTTGACGCATTTCATGATGAAAAGCTTTTCGTTGTGGATGCAACACCATGGTATGCTTATTTTGTAAATTTCTTGGTATGTGAAAAAAATCCTTTGGGTGTAACTATTCATAATAAGGCGAGATTTCTTCGTGATGCAACAAAATATCATTAGAATGGACCGTATTCTCTCAAGGTTTGCAATGATAATATAATTCAACGTTGTGTCCCAGAGGAAGAAATGACGTCGATATTACAACATTGTCACAATGCTCCTTATGGAGGGCATTTTGGTTGCATGAGAACGGCTGCAAAAGTCCTTCAATCAGAATTCTACTGGCCAACATAATTCAAAGATGCTCATGAGTTTGCCCAATATTATGATTGTTGTCAATGTACAGGGTCAATATCAAGGATAAATTAGATGCCAAATCAGGCAATAATGGAAATTGAACTATTCGATGTTTGAGGATTGGATTTCATGGGTCCTTTTCCGAATTCTTTTTCAAATTCATACATCCTAGTTAGGAATGGAAACAGGCCGAATCTAGACTGAATCCTGCTGGACCCATACGCAAACCCATTTTCGCATCGTGGATCCAAACCCGCCCCGGATCCGCGGGTCTAGAAATTGGGACCCAGATCCAGATCTAACGAATCTCACGAATCTGGGTTCAAAATGGGTCTGTTATAAAATGACCACTCGACCTATTTTTAACGTAATAAAACTTTCATTGACTAATTTCACATCACATCTCTAATGAAGGAAAGATTAATTTCAATACAACTAGTAACAGAATAAAAAATGATAAACTAAAGTCTAAAAAAAACTCCAACACAATTACACATGTCTTTTGAATAACACAACCATTAAAAAATGTAGATCATGAAACATTTCATTGCCACAAGCCGAGTACCGCACTTTAACACCTATTATGTCATTTATATATATTTTAAAACCAAAGGTGTAATACCCCAAAGAAGGGCCTAACAAGATGTTATTAATCCAATGCAATTTAAGTTTTCTTGTTTCATCTTTAACCTTAGATTTAATTAAGAGTTTAGGGTTATTTTGGAAGAAAGAGAAGTAAAAGGATTTCCAACAGTAAAGTTCTAAATTGAAATTATACAAAATTTGAGGATTGCATGCTCAACAAACATTAAATTAGCGGCCTTAACACATGTCACCTTGAGTGATGCCAAGAGGACTTTGATTTGACCACTTCAAAATTCATTTCCAAAGTACTATTTTCTCCCTTAGTGAGAAGTCGAAACCAATTGTAGGAAAGAGAGTGAAAGCTTTGTTGTTAGGCAATGAAATTTCGAATAGTTTAAAGCTTTGTTAGATCAATCCTTGTGTGTTGCCTGAATTCAAGGAAGAATAGTAAGTCTTCTTGATACACTTGTGTGCTACAATCTAAGATAGAAGATTCTTGCTTGGAATAGTTGTCTAATCTTTGTGAATTTCATTGTTAATTGATTTTGCTAATATGAGTGGATTACTTATGTTTGTAGTCCTAAGATGTATGATCATGAAATAGAATTTTAGTTGATCACAAATTATGTGAAATTGAGCTTTCAAAATGGTTTCCAATATTGGATTGAATTTAGGGTTCATTACATTTCTAGTATGAAAGAATTCAGGGCTATTAAGTAGGAAACCGAACTTGTAATGGACTGTTTCAATTGTTCTTGAGCAGGGGACTATTTTTATGTACCATTTAGGGGTTGTTGTATATGTTTCAATTAATAAAGGATTGTTTTGACCAGTAAATAAAATAGAGGAAATTAATAAATTGTATTTGCTGATTGTATAAATGGATAATTTCAGTGTTTAGGACTGCCTTGCATCTAGGAAAACATATGGGACTGTTTTAAGCTCATGGGTTTTTTTTAAGTCTAATTGTTTGGATTCTTGTGAGTTTAAAATTGTCCTAAGCAGTAGTAAGATAATTATATGGTTCAAAATGTATAACTATATTGAAGAATTGATGGATACATAATAAGTTTTAAATTGAAGTTAATACCAAACTGTTTTAAGGGTGTATTAATGTGTTCATGTAACCACCTTGCCTTGAGTGAACATGCATGTTTGTAATTTGTTTAGCATAATTGATATGGATATGAGATTATGGATAACTTTGATATCTAAAAAGAACGGTGGTGAACTTCTTAAGTATATGTTTGTAAGCATGAATATTTGAGTGATCTTGTGAATAAATAATATTGAATGTGGTTCTAAAATACAAACACTTTTATGAATTGCTAGGCCGAGAAGGGGTCATTGAAGAAGAGGATAAAGTAAGACAGACAAAAAGAAATTATGATCCAGGAACAACAATAGCTCGGATTAACTATGAGTGATGTTTAAAGTCTCAGAAATGATTAACAACCTTTCCGAGCATTGTATTCTAGTCAATATGTTGTGAAAGTAATTAATGTACGATATGATTATGCTAGCTTGGAGGCAAGGTAAGGAATTCCTTGAGAAATACTTGAATTATGAGAAATTGAGTTACAAGCATGTTAAGATTTGCTTGAGACAATATGTCATGAAATGCTTGATAAATTGAGATTCTTGGATAAATACATGATTACAAAGACGAACATTGATTGATCCATGTTATGAGTAAGCTTGATTTTCTATGCCATATGAATTACCATTGTTTTGATATGAGAAATGTTATGAATGATTGATATTTAGATCTGGCTAAGAGCCTTTGATCGAAATGATAGAGATGTAAAACTCTAGATGAACATTTATGCCCTATTTAAGAACAAGGGCTAATGACACATTATTGTGTAATTCGAAAGGAGCTCATCTCACTTAATGAAATGAAAATGATTAATGTAAGCCTTGGTCTTGAGTCAGTCGTAGATATAGTTGGGATGCCATAGAGTTCGTAGAGCTCTGTATCGGGTGGACTATGATCCAGGACAATGGTCCCTAATGGGTGACAGTAGAAGGGATGTGTATGTGGTCATTTGGCGACAATAGGAGGGATTGACCAGTACTGCGAGTAACTTGTCTTTTACGAGCCATATGTAGTTGGGGACTCGTGTATCTAGACTGGGCTATCGATTCTCAAGGCTATGTCAAATGATAATATGAAAGAACTTCTATGAATCATGGAATGTGATAATGTGATCGACTAATAATTAATGAATGATCTAATTGAAGGTTAGTTATGGAACATTGAAATATTGATTGCATGGTATTGAATGATTGGTTATTTCAAAACACTGTAAATGTGGAATTGATCGATTGGTTTGTTAATTTTCTTGAATGATACATGAGTGAGGATAAAGTTTAAGCAAATCTTTCGAATGATATGCTTACCTTGATACTTCATGCATACATATATTTGAAATGCTTATATGAATATAAAATGTTTATATGTAAATGTAAATGATGTTAGTAGTGAAAGACTGTTCAAGTTATGAGACCTATGTTATGTTCTTTAAAATCATTCACTATGCCTTTGCTTAATAATCTTCTTTCACTACTCTCAGGCTAGTCTTTTGGAAACTCACCATTGCAAGGAGCTTGATCGAGTCACATTTTGGCTAAAGAGTATGTTTGTTAATCTTTCTAGAACTCCTAGGATGGTGGCACCCTAGTATGAATATATGTATGTATTGAATGTTTTTGTTTGTAAAACTTAAATATACAATGTTTAATTAATGGCTTAAAAGGGTTGCAAGTAGAAATATGGTTGAATGCTAGGTGTTACTATAGCTTAATGATTTATATCTAGATCATGCATGATAATAGGTTGATAATTACTTTCTAATTATAGTTAGTTGTCATAGAGGTTTTGTCGATCAAATAATGTTGATGATAGATTAGTTTTGCCTTTGATAGTTGGATGAAGTAGATTCCTTGAGATATGGTCATTGGTTGTTTAGAGACATTATTATTCATGATTGTTTGTTGATTCAATCATTGCTATATATGAATGATGTTCCTTGACTTGAAGGTTTTTTATAGTAAAGTTATGCTAGTTAGGAAGGGTTCCCATATACTAAAATTTTCAAATCCAAATTTTGATTAGTATATATGTTGGCAAACTCCATGTATATGGCACATTCTAAATTGTACATAAAACTTGAATGAGATTAGCATCATCTTCTTAAGATATTTGCATAGCTCGATGACTTAGCAAAAATTTTATAAATTGTGAAATTGTATTTTTGTGCACTAATAATTAATGCTTATAGAATAGTAATCACCTAGATTTAACTTGGTATCTAGAATGTTGAATTAATAAGCATGACATGATCGAAGTCCTTGCTTGATTGAAGTTTCGAATATTTTATTGTTTTCCAATAAACGTTTCCATTTCATTCAAATGCATGATTGAACCCTTATTTAGAAATGTTTAGTTCTTCCTTAACATTCTAAATTTGGTCTTCTAAGCATGATTTAGGATGTTACAAAAGGTGGGTTTTTCTATAAACGAGTCCAGGTTCGGATCATAGTGTCAGAATCGGACCCAGATCCATCGGGTCCAAAATTTTAGGATCCAAACCCTATAAAATGGATATGGATCTACGAATTCAGGTAGGGTCTAGGATCCATTACCATCCCTAATCCTAGTTGTTTTGGATTATGCTTATAACTGGATAGAGGTTGTGGTTGTGCCTAAAGATGATGCGAAACGGTTTTGAAGCTCTAACACAACTAACAAGCATATACTCACCTTTTTTGGAACACCAAGAGCATTGATAAGGGATCAGGGAAAGTATTTACACTGCATCCAGGTGGCAGAGTGAGATGTGGGCATGAGGCGAGTCTTTAAAAGGTGATTCCACAACTTAGTCTCGGGCTTTAGCAGTCCCCTCTTAACAGACCTCGTTGTGGCATCCAACTCAGTTCTGCGGAAGCATAAGTCCTCGAGGACCTCTTTTTTGTGTTAGGGCATCAACATCGGTAGCAAAAGAAGTATGGTGGTCCACCACATTCTTTAATCCAAAAAATTTGTTGACGGCGGCGGCTGTGAATTTAATTTGTTCCCCTGAAACATACACACATGACTGAGTTGGACTTGTCAAGTGGGAATAAATCTCACGCACCAAGGGGACGCATATATTCTCTAGGTGCTTCGCAAATATCTCCCAGTCGTGGTGAGCAATGACATCCATTAGTTCCTTGTCGAAGCCGTGTTCCCGCTCAATAGGGAACTTGAAACATTACTCAGTGAACGACTTCTGATCCTTCAACTGCAGCCATCCTTCCATGGCAGTTGGGTCTGAAAAATTCTTGATTTCGACTCGCGAGACTTGAGTACTAGAGGAGGCATCGGCCGCATTCTTGCATCTCACCATGGTTGCGGTAGCAAAAAGTAAGGGGAGACAATTTTTGTGAAAGAAATTTTTTTGGATTCGAATGGAAAAGATGGGTAGGAAATTTTAGTGGAGAAGATGAAGGGAAGTGGAGAAGGCGAAGTGTAGTGGAGGGGATGAAGTGTAAGAGAAGTTGAAAGGACAAGGTGGGGGCTGTTTTTTTCTTTTAGTGCTAGGTAACTGCAACAAATTGATGGAGAGAGAAGGTGATAGAGATGATTTGTCGGTGCGTGTAAGAGGAGAGATATGAAGGTGGGAGAGAGAATGTCAGGTTTTAAATGGCTAGGGTTTTATGCGATTAAATAAGGAAAAAAATATTCTCCCCTTTTTAGTTTTTCCATGTCGCCACCCCAAAAGTTTTAACTTATTTTCACCTTTTTAATTCTCCTTAATATGTAGAGACAAAACTCTATCCTTAACAAAAAAAGCATGTCAACTGCCAATTTTTAGCGTGCCGTTTTTCCACCTACGAGCAAAACTGACATGGGGATGATAAAACCAAATACAAAGAAAAGGACATGAACAAATTTAAAACACTAAATGATTACTAAAACAACTGAGTTATTTATGAACATAAATGCAAGAAAATTCTTCAGCATAATAAAGATATAGAAGAGGTTGCAAACTCTCAAGGGTCGTTGAGAGTTAAGGATATGCTTTTCTTGTTAAGCACATGAATACGCAGAAAAGGACAACCTAACATGTGCAGCAGCCGGTACCCACCTATAGACTATCCTCCTTGTCCCCTCGTGGCAGAGCTTGTCGATGGATATCCCTTAGGATTATCAAGGAATCTTTAGGGCACAAAACCCTAGAGCCTCCACTATATAAAGAGGGAGAGAAGCTTGAAAAAAAACACACACAAGAGAGAGGCAGAAGAGAGAAAAAAGAGAGAAACTTGCAAGGAGAGAGAGTTCTTCTCCATCTTCTCATACTTGGTGTCCTCCATCGTTGAAGCTCCGAAGAGTGGCCTCACCGCCCTCGAGAGAGGCGGTGGGCCTAAGACAGTTGGGCAGTCCATGGTGGAGAGGGAGTTTACCTTTCTTTTTGTCGCTTTAGCATTTCCTTTTCATATCTTTATCTTTGGTGATGTTATCACAACGATACATTGGATGATATTGCCCAGCCACGAACTATTTTAGTTGGCTTGGGTTTGATGGATGATTTTATTTTGAGTACTTTTTAATGCATGCTATAGCTTTTCCAATGTTTATCATGTTCTATGCGTTGCTTATGCATTTTATTTCCCTAAAGTTGTAAGAGCCCTCGAGTGTTGGTCGTTCTTTGAGTGTGTGTTGAGGTTAGTAATCGAGAGAGATAGCCTTAGAACCCCCATAAGCAATGGAGTGGTTTTCAATAGGCAGACTCTAACCTACCTTTGAGATAAGTGATTGGTTTCAAAGGCTAAAGAGGATAGTTCGTAAAGGGTAGGGGAGTGTTAAAAGTTTATGACGAGAGGTATTGCTGTAGCATTTCTTACTCCCAGTTACCTAGCTAGAGATAGTTTAGGAACACTTTTAGCAAATCCCATCTAGCATAGAAGATAGCTGAAGATCCTTAGTATCGTTATGAAGCTTAGTTTAGGTTGTCCATCATTCTCAGCCAGTCATTTCATAGTGAGTTTCGTACAAGAAAGGGGACATGTTCATCATATTGCTATCTTATCTTTCTGTGCACTGTTTTGCTCCAACGTTATTTTACATCATCTCTTTTACTATAGCATTGTCAATTGCAAAAAGTTCAATCAATATTGTTACAACAAACTGTGAATACCTCCAATCCCTGTGGAGACGATACTCACTCGCACACTTTATTACTCGTTCGACGTGTATACTTGCACCATATTTGTGTATCATTTATTGTACACTACACGCAAGCAATAAGTTTTTGGCGCTACTGCCGGGGATTGGCGATTGGTTGTTTACGGTTTTTTGTTTATATCGCTTGTTTTTTGTACAAATTTATCTAGGATTTTTTTAATTTCTTTTTCGGGCGACCTTCTAGTGCATGACCAGAAGACGACCTAGAAGACCCCTCCAATCACCTATTTCTGAAATCTAGAATTTCTTGCGACTCAAGAGACGTGTTCAAAGAGAAGAGACCAGAAACATGAACGAAGAAATACCACCACCTCAAGGTAATGTAGATGCTATGGAAAATGGCCAAGGAGAAGCAGCTCGACCTCAAGCCATTAGAGATCATTTGATTCCTATCTTGGACAATCTCTATCCCAGAATAGTAGCTCCAAAATTCAGGCAGCCCAGTTCGAGCTTAAACTTGTTATGTTCAACATGTTGAACACTATTGGTCAATATGAAGGTATGCCTCACGAAGATGCAAGACAACATATTCGTGCTTTCTTAGAAGTTTGTTTCTCGTTCAGACAGCAAGGAGTGCACGAGGATGTGCTAAAGCTTAAATTTTTCCATATTCTTTACGAGATCGTGCTAGAGCACGACTAAGTGGAGTGCCAGTTGGATCAATGAAGACTTGGACAGATCTATGCAAAAGTTTTCTGCTATGGTATAATCCACCCAATAGAAACACTCTGTTGAGAAATGATATTGCTTCTTTTCGTCAAACTAATGAGGAATCCATGGTCGAGCGTTGGGATCGATTCAAGGGATTATTGAGGAAGTGCACAAATCATGGTTTTCATGATTGGACCCAAGTGGTTATGTTCTATAATGGAGTGAATGCTCCTACTAGGATGATGTTAGATGCTTCAGCAAATGGAACCTTGTTAGACAAATCACTGGAGGAAGCATTCGATATTCTTGATAGGGTAGCCAACAATGATTACCAGTTTCTGACCACAAGGCTTGGAGCGGGGAGGATAACCCAAGTAGTTCGAGAGAGTGAAGTTGATGACTCGATAGCCACCCAGCTAGATCCTATCACAAATATGCTAAAGAACCTCCAACGTCCTAACGAAGTCAAGGAAGTGAAGTCTGCAACCTCATGTCTCAGATGCGATGGCAATCACCATTTGAGTGAATGCCTTGACAATCAAGAGTCAGCCAACTATGTGGAGAATTATAAGCGCAACAACAATCTTTACTCTAATACCTACAACCCAGGATAGCGTCAGCATCCAAATTTCAGTTGGGGTAATCAAGGGCACAACAATTCTACTCAGTCAGCGCCACAACAAAATCTTATCGAAGCACCATATTCTAACCAGATGATGCCATGGCAAGGTCACAAGGGAGCATCATCTTCATCAAACAGTTCACTGGTAACTACATTCAACTAAATTAATGGCTATGACCAAAGATTTCATAGGAACCACGAAAGTTTTGCTACAAGATCATGCAGCAAACATTAAGAATCAAGGAGCCTTATTGCAAAGCCGTAGTTCTTATCTTAGAGCCTTAGAAACACAAGTTGGTCAGATAGCTCAAACCTTGCATGCGCCACCTCAAGGAAGTCTCCCTATTGACACTGAAGCCACTAAGAACGATAGGAAGGGAATAATACAACGCACTCATATTGAGGAGTGGAAACGAAATTAACAAAGAAGACAAGTTTGGGGGAAAATAGGAGGAATCTCAACCCAACTTGCCTCACGAAGAAGATAACTCACAAGACCCTCTAGTTGAATAGAAGAAGGAATCTCAACCCAACTTGCTACAGTAAAAGATGTAACTCCACCAGTCCAGATAAATGAAGTTAGACCCCCACCTCATTTTCCTTAACGACTCAAGAAGAAGAAAGAAGTCCTTCAATTCTAGAAATTCGTAGATATCGTGGACAAATTACATATCAATGTCCCATTTCTAGAGGCCATTGATCAGATGCCAACATATGCCAAGTTCCTTAAGGATATAGTTAAAAAAAGAGGAAGGTCGAGAAGCAAGAAAATGTTGCTATAGAAAAAGAACGCTATTATATATGGAGCAAGCTGCCACCTAAGAGGTAGGACCCATGTAGTTTTGCTATCCCATGATCTATTGACGATAAGATTGTTGGAAGAGCACTTTGTGATTTGGGATCAAGAGTTAACTTGATGCCTAAGTCGATTTTTCTGAAATTGGGAATACAAGAGGCACATCCCACCAAGGTTGTGCTACAACTAGAAGATCATTCTCATGTTCTCCCAGAGGGAAGAATTGAAGATGTCATGGTAAAAGTGGATCGATTTATTTTTCCAGTCGACTTCTTAATCCTCGACTGTGAAGCTGACAGCAACACACCCATTATCTTGGGAAGGCCATTTTTAGCCACCGGGCAAGCTTTAATCTATTGTGAGAAGGGTGAGTTCACAATGAGAGTGGCTGATCAGACGGTCACGATCAATATCCATGACACCCTCATTTATGCAAACAATCCAAGAGTATGCCAATATATAGATGCTATATCACAGAATGGAACTGCTGAGTTTTGTTGTAGGAATGAGAAGCAAATAGAAGAGTTTGAAGCACTCTGCAGGGATGAGGATTCATACTTGAAAGAACTCTCAAGGGAACTAGAACAGTCTAGTTGACTCGAAGCTAGACCAGGTACGCACTTTGAAACCTCTTAATTTTTCAGAATTTGTACCTCCTAAGCCTTCCCTTGAGCATGCACCTACTCTAGAACTAAAACCTTTGCCATCACATTTTAAATATGTTTACTTAGGGAGCAATGAAACTTTGCCTCTGATAATCTCATCTAGTCTCACACCTAAGCAAGAAACTAGTTTAGTAAATATGTTGTTACAACATAAAAATGCGCTAGAATGGACTATGGGTGATTTGAAGGGTGTAAGCCATGCTATAGGTATGCACAAAATTTTGGTTGATGATTGTCAAAGCAACTCTGTTGAGCCCCAGAGAAGATTAAACCCAATCATGAAGAATGTGTTGATGAAAAAGAAAATTAAGTGGCTTGATGCTGGAGTAATCTACCTGATATCCGATAGCTCATGGGTCAGCCCGGTGCAATGTGTACCGAATAAGGGAGGCGTGGCCGTGGTAAGCAACGAGGAGAATGAGCTACTGCCTACTAGAACCGTCACGGGGTGGAGAATTTGCATGGAACATAGGAAGCTCAACAAGGAAACCAAGAATGACCATTTCCCCTTCCCATTCATTGATCAGATGTTAGATCGACTAGCGGGCAAGGCATTCTACTACTTCCTCGATGGGTATTCTGGTACAATCAGATTGCTATAGCACCCAAAGACCAAGAGCATATGACTTTCACATGCCCTTAAGGAACTTATGCTTTCCGAAGAATGCCATTTGGTCTCTGCAAAGCCCCAACAACTTTTCAAAGATGTATGCTTGCCATTTTTTCAGACATTGTCGAGGATTTTTTAGAAATTTTCATGGATGACTTCTCGGTCTCCGGAGATGATTTCAACACATGCTTTAGCAATCTTGCCAAAGTCATAAATAGGTGTGAGGAAGCTGACTTGGTGCTGAATTGGGAAAAATGCCATTTCATGGTAACAGAAGGAACAGTCTTAGGCCACAAGATCTCGAAGCAAGGGATAGAAGTCGACAAAGCAAAGGTTGAGGTCATTGAAAAACTACCCCCCCCCCACTACTGTCAAGGGAGTAAGAAGCTTCCTAGGGCATGCTGGCTTCTATCGAAGATTTATCAAGGACTTTTCAAAGATCTCAAAGTTGCTATGCAATTTTCTATAGCAAAATTGACCATTTTTGTTTGACAAAGATTGATATAGCGCATTTCAAGAACTGAATAAGAAGCTTATCTCTGCACCAGTTTTTATTCCGCCTGATTGGAACGAGCCATTTGAGCTAATGTGTGGTGCAAGTGACTACGCCGACGGTGCAGCACTTGGACAATGCTGAGGTAAACTCTTTCATGTTATTTACTATGCTAGTCACACTTTGAACGATGCACAAATAAATTACACCACTACTGAGAAAGAATTGATTGTTGTAGTATTTGCCTTTGATAAGTTTAGATCATACTTGATAGGCACTAAGGAGACCAAGTTTATATCGATCATTCAGCCATTAAGTACTTAGTGCCTAAAAAGGATACTAAGCCTAGACTTATTAGATGGATACTCTTGATACAAGAATTTGATTTAGAAGTTAGAGATAGGAAAGGATGTGAGAACCAGGTAGCTGATCATCTATCTAGGGTAGAAAATGCTATCACACAAGGTAGTGAATCTGAAATTAAAGAGGAATTCACAGACGAGAAACTATTGTCTGCTACAACAATTTTGTGGTATGCTGATATTGTTAATTATCTTGTTAGTGGTATTTTGCCTCCTGATTTATCTAGCGAAGGACTCATGAAATTCAGACATGATGCAAGATTCTACTATTGGGATGAACCCTACTTGTTCAAGCAATGTCCTGATTTGATCATAAGGAGATGTTTTCCAGAAGAAGAATACCATAGAATTTTGTACCATTGTCATTCATCACCATGTGAAGGGCATTTTGGTGGTGCTAGAACTGTTGCAAAAATTCTTCAAGCATGATTCTATTGGCCTACTCTTTTCATGGATGCACATGAGTTCTACAAGACTTGTGATAGATGCCAAAGAACGGGGAACATCACCAGGCAGAATGAAATGCCACTAAAAATATCTTGGAGGTTGAAATCTTTGACGTGTGGGGAATTAACTTCATGGGCCCATTTCTCGCATCATATGGAGATCTATATATTTTGCTACCAGTTGACTACGTGTCAAAATGGGTGAAGGTTGTTGCTATCCCGAGGAACGACTCCAAGATGGTCATGAAGTTCCTTCAAAAGAACATCTTCAGATGGTTTGGAGCACCCAGAACCATCTTCAGTGATGAAGGAACTCACTTTGACAATAAACTCATTGCTAAAGCATTACAACGATATGGAGTCAGACACAAGATTGCTACAACATATCATCCGCAGACGAATGGACAGGCTGAAGTTTCCAAGCGTGAAATTATGCAAATCTTGGAGAAGGTGGTTAACCCTAGAAGAAAAGAATGGTCCCCCAAATTAGATGAAGCACTATGGGCATATAGAACAACCTTCAAGACGCATTTGGGCATGTCAGCCTTCAAGCTCGTATTTTTCAAGGATTGCCATCTACGCGTTGAGCTTGAACACAAGGCTTATTGGGCAATTAAGAAACACAACATGGATGCCCAACTAGGTGGTGAAAGAAGGTTTCTAGAGCTTAATGTGCTGGAAGAATTTCGAGCCCAAGAATATGAGAATGTTTGCATTTACAAAGAGAAAACCAAGAAGTGGCATGACAAACATATTTTGCCAAGGCATTTCTCAGAAGGTCAACAAGTGCTTCTCTACAACTCGAGGCTAAAGTTTTTTCCTGGAAAGCTGAAATCAAGGTGGTCAAGACCATTCATCACACAAAAGGTGTACCCACATGGGACGGTTGATATCAAGAAGTTGGACGATGGTGAAGTCTTCAAAGTCAATGGCCAACGCCTGAAGGTGTACAGTGGAGCCTCTATCCTCAGAGACAAGTCACACCTGGATCTACACGATCCTTGAAACTTGGCCTCTCTAAATTCTATCCTTTATGCTATAGCATGTTCATCAATAATGCTTTTCTTTTTAGTTTAGTTTTTGTGTTATATTTGTCTCTATTTTCTTATCTTTTCACGTGACCCCGTACAAGCTTTCTCTTTCAAAGTACCATGTCAGGTAAAAAGGCAGGAGAGTGTGGTCATCTACAGGGTTGGTAACAAAAAGGAGAAGGACATGGAGTTTTGTTTTTATCTACTTTTGGAAGTACAAAAAAGATGAGAGAAAAAGAAAAAGGAAAGGTTTTATCCGAAAAGTGGTGGAGGATAAATTAAAAAGAGAGAGAAAAACAAAAAGTGAGAGAGAGAATATTCACCCAATTAATATGGTAAAATCGTAGCCACAAAACCTATTTATTCCCTCTCCCGCCTTCACCCATCACATTAACTCCCATCTTTTTCTCTCTCCCTTATAGCCGACACACGTCCCCATCACTCCTCTCTTCCATTTAATTCATCTGTTTCCCCTCACCTTTTTCAACTTCCCACAATTTTTCATTATCACAAGCCACTTCAACTTTTTCATATTCTTCAATACTCAACCTTTTCTTCTTCCCTTTCATCTTTTCTATTTTCTCCGAATACACCAAAAAGCCTTCACCACTTCCCTTTTACATATTTAGTCCTCCCTATTTTCACAAAAACCTCTATGGCTCGTTGCAAGAATGCTCCCGAAACTTCAAACCGCCGTAGAAAAACCACCAGTCCTAGAAATCTATAAGTTTGTCGATGATGCAGCGAAGGAACAATGGAAGAAACTAAAAGATGGGTTAGGGTTTAAATTCCCTAAGGAGGAGGAAGATTAGTTCGATCAAGCAATCATGGACATCATTGGCAAGCATGAATGGAAGACCTTCGCCGCCCACCCTGAGGAAATCTGCACATCACTAGTAAAGGAGTTCTATGCTCATCTCACAAGCCCTACATAGTCCACGGTCCACGTGCGAGGCAAGGAGACCAAGTTCACTGTTGCAGCAATTAACAAGTACTATGGGCTAAAGCACATTGTGGACCATCACACCATTGTTGTGACGACTATGGACGCACAAACACAGTGCGAGGTGTTGAAGGACATTTGTTTTGAAGGAACGGTGATGGACAACAGCAGGTCAGTAGAGAGAGGCCGCCTCAAGCCTGAGGCTAAGGCATGGAATCATTTTGTGCGATATAAGCTTATGCCAACACTACATACAGCCATTGTCCATATCTCTAGGTTATTTCTTCTCCACTCTATATTGTAGGGCAGACACATTGATATTGGAAAAATTATAGTGGATGAAGTGTAAGCTTGATTGAAAAGGCCTCGTAGTCCTCTCTTGTTCCCTAACCTGATAACTGCTTTGTGTAAAAGAAAGGATGTCTTTGTAGACGATCGTTTGGATGCAACAATTTTAGGAAAACATGTCTCACACCAGCCCTCATTACTGAGTTTCGAGGATTCAACGAGGATGTCCCTTAGCAAACAGTGAATGGGTGCTAAAAGCTTTGTTGCAGCAAGGGTAGCTGCATTGGTGGCCACAAAAAAAGAATTGAGCGTTGAGCTCAACCTGATGAAGGCACATCAGCGGGCGTATTTTCAGTATGCCCACCATGGTGATGGTGCTTTAGCATCTTGCTTTAACAAACTCCTCTCGGACCAGAACCTGGCATTCCTTCTATTTTCCTTGGAGTTACTGCAAGCCCCCACCACTGCCACAATAAGCCTAGTGCCTCTCAGTTAAAGCAAAGTTGACCCTAGCTCAGTCCAGCCCGCTACTAAGAAAAAGACTGTAGGAAAGAAGACGCATGCGACTCCTATTGCCCAACCAGAAAAAGAAACTCTCTCGGTTCCCCCACCTGTCGAACAAACCAACCTTGCACCTTCAAGACCAGACAACCCACTACCTGAGCCAGAACATATATCGAGTGATCATGAGGACCCCCTCAAAAGGAGACAACCACAGTACATACGCTTGAGCCGACACCAGAACAAACAGCATATGCTACAACATCCAAACCAAAGAAACATATCAAACATACCGCTGGCTATGTCTGATCTTCACCCAGTGCTCAGTCATAGTAACCACTTAGCCCGGACTAGACGCACGACCCAAACTAAGAAGATTACATAGGCAAAACCGAAGTCATCTCGCAAAAGTCAACCCCAATTAATGACCCTTATTTTTTTCATTTTAACTTTTCTAGATGCAAATTATTACTCTATATGTTAAGCAAGGTGATTAGGTGAAAATGGCACATCGATAAGAGTTTAATTAGGAATTCAATTGCATGCTTTTGTCTTTTAGGGACCAAATTGTAAATTTCTAGATTTACAAGGACTAATCAAATTTTAAAGTTACCAATCTAAAATTAATCATGTAACATGCCAGCATGTCAAAATTCAACTCAAATGGATCATCTAAACTCAACCAATTAAACTTACAACATTTAGGGACCAAAACGTAATAAATAGAAACCTAGAACAATTCAAAATCAACAGCCAACGGTCAAGTGTTTCGGAACACAAGTCCCTGTATCGGAACGGTCGTTTCGAAACCATGTCGACCGTTTCGATACGCGGGTGCATTGCGAGTCCCCAAATGATCTGTTTCGATACGGTTATTTACAATAGCGAAAAGTTCTGGAATGTGCCTACTCATTCCGAAACACCATTGCCATTACAGGCCACCGATTCAAAATAGACAAGGGGAACCTCCGATACCACTTCCTAGTCACTACAGTCTCACCAAAAGAACTAGTCACTTGCATCCCTACTTCAAGCAACTCAACAGGTATATCAAGCAAATGTGCATGCTCACTCAAGATATAAGAATGCGTAGATCCAAAATCAATCAAAGCCAACAATGATAAAGACAGGAGAACAAAGGTACCTGCGATGACATCGGTATCATTGCGCTATTCGCGCTGAGCATAGACCCTCGCAGGATCGCCTCACTCAGGGCAAACAGCAACAACATGAGCAATGCCTCGCTCACCCTCATCTCTCATCTGGAAATTTCCTTGGTCGCGCCGACGACCTCTTTGAGGTGCAGCCACAGCAGGTACACATCCTTGGCCTCCACCGACCAACAAAGGACACTCCCTCCTCATATGATCTGTTGAACCACAGTTCCAGCAAGAATTTCCTGTCACCACAATAAGAGCCTGAGCCTCCATAGCCGCACGAGGACAATCATGCCGCAGAGACCCAAAGAACCACACGTCTAGCGTGTGTTCCGATCCGCCCTCATCCTGTCTCCTTGAACCATTGCACCATGTCCAACATTGCCCTACCTAGCAGCAGGCTGATATCTCTTATCTTGACCTCTCTTGTTCCGTCCCCCACCGGAACTAAACTCAGCTGCTCTCTTTCCAGAGCTAGAACCACCTCCACGAGATGACATACCCAAGTTCTGCTAAATGTCCTTCGCTCGAAAAACAAGCACATCAAAATACGTCTAAATTGTTGCCAACATATACATATTGACTTCTTGTACCACCTTGTACCGGAAACGATCACAACGATGCCTCTCACTCGATATCAACTCAGAGGCGTATTGGCTCAAACGTAGGAACTAGACCTTGTACTCAGCCACAGAAAGGTTTCCCTGGACAAGTGACATAAACTCACGCTTCTTTTCGTCCAAGTATCTCACTCCCAGATACTTCCTCTTAAAAGCACCTTTGAAAAACTCTCAATCTACTTCATTGGGTTCCATACCAGCGGTGATGGTCTTCCACCAGCTATACACATCACCATGGAGTAATGAAACAACGCATCCCAGCTTGCGCACATCATTACATCCCATTTGATCCATGATACGGATCGTGCTAGCCAACCAGGATTTCGACGCCTCAGGAGACATACCAAAGAACTCGACAGCTCCTAGACTTCTCAGCCTCTCCAATGGAAAACTCACCTGCCCAGCTGTAGGGGCCTGAACATGCACTCCATCTACCACAACCTGAAACGCTCCGGTGATCGCCTGATCCAATGGAACTAGATCACCCAAAACCGGACCAGCGTGTCCTTGTTGCTCCTACTCCCCACCTGGAGGTGGTGGCGAGGGATGTAAGTTTCCACCAGGAGGGACATCAGCCCCTTGGTTACCCAGGTCGCCCTGCTCAGCCGCAGGCACTACCGTCTTCGACCTAAGCTCTCTCCTCGGACCCATAATGCTATTTTAACAAGGCATAATAATAAAAAAAACAAATCATGATTTAGGCCAGCCTCAAGCAAGGATTCAAGTTCACAAAAACATTCAATTAGTGTAATATGGCAATGTGCACCTCGATTTCCCTCAAACATAACATAGCATATCATATACATCATGCTTTACGTCATCCAAAATCAGCACATATCCTTATCACATCGTCATCACACAATCATATATAGCTCACCTATGATTCACAACAATCAAACATGGCATAAGCACCAACATTCAATCAAAACAAGATTTTTCAACAATCATGCACCAAAACATACCAATTTCACTTACCATCATCTCCGATTCTTTCGTAACCTGGCTCTGATACCAACAAATGTAATCCCCTTAGCCTGGCCTAGACGTCCGACCCGAACTAAAAAGATTACACAGGGAAAACCGAAGTCAACTCGCAAAAGTCAACCTTGATTAACGACCCTTATTTTTTTCATTTTATCTTTTCTAGATGCACATTATTACTCTATATGTTTAGCAAGGTGATTAGGCGAAAATGGCACAACGATCGAAGTTCAATTAGGGGTTCAATTGCATGCTTTTTTCTTTTAGGTAACATATTGTAAATTTCCAGATTTACATAAACTAATCAGATTTTAAAGTTACCAATCCAAAATTAATCATGTAACATGTCAGCATGTCAAAATTCAACTCAAACGGATCATCCAAACTCAACCAATTAAACTTACAACATTTAGGGACCAAAATGTAAGAAACAAAATATAGAACAATTCAAAATCAACAACCAACGGTCAAGTGTTTCGGAACACAAGTCCCCGTATCGGAATGGTCGTTTCGAAACTATGTTGACCGTTTCGATACGCGGGTGCGTTTCGAGACCCCAAATGATCAGTTTCGATACGATGATTTACAGTAGCGAAATGTTCCGGAATGTGCTTACCTGTTCCGAAACAACATGGCCATTACAGGCCACCGTTTCTAAACATATAAGGGCGTTCCAAAACGCCTAGCCCTGCGATTTTCCAAATTACTGGTTTATCTCAACTTTTCACCTCCGAAACAATCCCAACACATGCCACAACACACTTACTATATGAATAAACATCAAGGGACACCAAAACGAAATGCAAGCTAAATCATAGCATCATACTTGCAAGCTTTAAAACTATAGGTACGCTTCCTAGATGTCAAAACATCAAAAACGCTAAAAACCACATTCAAGCTTAAACCAATACTCAAAGGCTATTTACAATACCAAATAAACAAACCAAACATGCTCAAGGTGTTTAACATCACCAAATATAACCGAGAGTGGAAATCCCACCCAATGCCTCTTATTACACCAAGGTAAAACCACATACATTGTTTAGACAATATACTTGGAAACCACTTGCTCTCTTGCTGCCTCTAAAGCTCAATTCTATGCATTGATGAAACAAATGAGCGTAAGCATAAATCTTAGTGAGGATCACTAAAACCAACATTCATCAATGCATTTTATAAAACTGAAATATCACCATTTGTCTTCTCATGCCTTTGCTTAAAACATGACCTTATTAAAGCATCTATGCACTTTTTAAACCACATGCTCATAGCATCATTAAAATAACAACAAATAATCTTTTGCTCATCCTTAACCAAGCACCACATTCATTCTAGCATAAATCAAAAGCATCACATGCTTAAATCATTATAAAACAACATTATATTGGCTCGCAAGTGATCAATTCTCAATCCATACCAAAACCAACATAGATGACACAATCGGATACAGGAATTACAAGCGTTGTCCCACACGCTTCATACACACTACCGGACTACACAAGGCTCACATACAAGATTAAGCCATCAACCGTTATGACACCGGTGGTGGAGTTTAACGGTACAATCACTCCTCCAGCAAGCATAACTTCAACATTGCACCTCAAAACCCAACTAAAACCATCAAGAAACTCAAGGATCTCAAGGATTTCGAGATCTATATTATCAAAACCCTTTTTCAACATAATAATCAACTCAAAACTCAATTAAAACCAATCCAAAACAGAGCTCATCAAATCCAATCCGAAAATCAAGATTTTAATCATATTTTTGCAAGATTTTGATCTCAAATCAAAACTATCATAAAAACTCACCCAAAAACAACATTTAGAAACCAAAGATCTTGGGAATTTCAATAAAGAACCTAGATTGAAGGTTGAGAACATGATTTACCTCCAATCCTTGCCTTCCTCAATGATTGACAAATTTTTTTTCCTTAAGAAATCTTGAAGAAATTGAAGAGAACTCTTTAAATTTGTTTAGAAACCAAAGGGAGAGTGTTTGGGAGAAAAGAAATCTGGAGAAAAGAGTTGGGAGATTGATTTTTCTGAAATGAAAGTTAGTTACATGAAATGAGTTATCAATTTCCCAATTAATCCATCTTAATTAAATAAAATCATTTCTATTTTAATTATCTAAAAACCTTTTAAAACACATGTCAATTTAAGGAAGGTGTAATTGCACCATAGCTCCCTAAAGATTCTAAGATTTCGTCTCCTTTTCGAAATTTTGAAACATTCTACAGTTTGAAACATTACATTTTGATCACTACCCAAAATGTACCACTTCCGAAGCTCTTTTTGTAAAATTGATTTGACCAACCCCTTAAACATGATTTTAGAGGATTTTAGCAATTTTTACCATATTTTTATCCTTTCCCGATACTTGATTTCCCTAAATCACCTAACACGATTTGAACCGTTTCCGACATGTAACACCACATTTTTTGGCCTAGATGTTTTAGAGTTCGAATCGAACCGGTCAAGAATGGTTCGAATCTTAAAGGGAAATTTAGGGAACACCTAGTTCGGGATGCTTTAAAAATATGGAAAAATACCTTTAAATAGTCATTTATTATATGAATGACTATAGTGAAAACAATTTTACAAAATAAGGTTTGGAATGTAACCCCCTTAACCCGGCCTAGACGGTTGACCCGAATTAAGAAAGTCACACGGGGAAAATCAAAGTCAACCCGAAAGTCAACCTTGATTAACGACCCTTTTTTTTCTTTTTAATCTTGTCTAGATGCACATTAAACCTAATTGTGATCACACAAACATCATACTCAAAGATCAGAAACATCAGAGATCAAACAGGGACCCAATTGAACAAATTACAACTTTAGGGACCAAATTGTAATTTCTGATAATTAAAAGGGCTTAACCCAAATTAAAGTTACCATCTTGAAATTAATCAGATTTCATGCTTCTCTGTGAAATTTCAGCTCAAAAGGACCTTCCAAGCTCAAGCAATTGAACATACAAGATTTAGGACCAAAACGTAAACAATTCAAAACATATAACTGCCATTGTCAGCCCTTAACGGTCGGCCGTTGCGAAACCAATCAACCCCGTTCCGGAACACGGGCCGTTCCGAAACCGATCGACACCGTTCCGAAACACGGCCTTGGCAGAGACCAAACCGTTTCGAAACGGTGCACACCGTTTCGGACGCCTGGGTTCGTGTAAGGCACCCGTTCCGAAACGGTGCATACTGTTCCGAAACGCCTGCACAGATTGCAGCAAACAAGCATACAAAAACATGCAATTGACCATTCAAACATGCTCCAGATGTCACCAAACTTTACCAGCATGCAATTAAACATATATATGACTTATGGGAATCAACAAATCAACAATTCAACATCATATGCAAAAAGCCCCAATTCAATGGTCATGCTTCCTACACAAGCTAGCCACTCAAGCATCAAACTTCCAAAACAAGCATATAAGGTTCCAATCCAAAAACCAGCATTTTAAACAACATTCAACATACTTAGGGAGTCTCAAACACCTCCCAAAACATACACATTGGTCCCCCATTGCCAAAACAAACAAAAGCTAAATGTTTAACAAAACCTTCCATACTTTGAGCTTCTCTTGAATTTGATTGCTTGACCTTTCTTGCTGCCCCTCAAAGACTCTAATGCTCTGCATTATTGAATTAAGAAACGTAGAGAGCGTAAGCAAAAGCTTAGTGAGGCATGCTCATTTAAAACAATTCAATAATGCAATTAAAACCATTTATAAACCATGCTTAAATCAACCTTGTACATGCTCAAAGCATACTTAAAACAAGCAATCCCATGCTTCAACATAAACATTAAAACAAGCATCTCATGCTTCACAAATTACTTATCATGTCATATTGGCTCAAGTGATACATTTCATTTATTAAAACAAGTTCAACAACTTTCCCAAGGACTTTTAAACACCTTGGCCATGGACTTTTAAACACCATGAATAAGGACCACACAAGGACTTTTAACCACCTTTGTGTCCAATGCTTGAATCACCCCAAGGACTTTTAAACACCTTGGCCCCAAGGACTTTTAAACACCTTGGCCCCATGGACTTTTAAACACCATGGAATGGATCACCTAAGGACTTTTAACCACCTTAGTGTCCGCAACAAGACTCATCCAAGGACTTTTAACCACCTTGATGATCTTAAATAACAAGGCTCACTCAAGGACTTTTAACCACCTTAGTGACCTTAATCTTTTCAAAACATCACTTGCCAATATACATCATATTCATCATTTAATCCACTGTTTTAAAGCATTTAACCAAGCCATTTTCATCATGCATTTTAAAGCATCAATCCACATTTAAACAATGTACAAAAGCAAGGTACTCCTACCTAGAGTTACCTTCAACATATGGCTTATATCATCAGCAAAATCCATGCTAAAACATGCTTTCAAAACAGTAATTTAAAACATGCAAATCATCATTTTGCAACACATCAAAGTCATGGCCACCACTAGAGAGAAAATCCGAAAACTTACACTTGAGCTTAGCAAAGTTGTTTAGACTTAAACTAAGCTCCCAAAACCTTCAAACCTTGGTTTTAAAAGCTGAAATCCAATTTCCACAAATGCACTCACCAATTTCCACTTTGCTTCAAGCCAAAGCACCAAATCAAGCTTCCGGATCAACCAATCTTGGATCCAAAGATGCCTCCCCTGTTTCAACACATCAAAGCAGAGGATTAATGCATCATCATGCATTAATTGCTTCAATGAAAGCACCTAAACTCGCTGCTCTCATCCAACCTCCATTTTCGGCCACCAAACACAACCGAAAATGCATCCAAACCACTTCTAAACAAAGCCCAGCCATAAACCAGCAAAACCTCACTTCCATTAACACCATATAACATCTAAAAACAACCTATTAACAACCTTATACCTCCAGCAACATCAGATCACCAAGTTCACCTCAAAAACTACCTTAAAACACAAGCTAAACTTAGGAAACTCAACCTATCCGGGATTGCATCAATCAAAACTCAATTCCACATCATTTTAGAGATCGTTTAACATCAAAAACATCTCTTAAATCACAGATTACTCAGATCTAATGAAAATCATCAAAAATCATCAAAATTTTGCATAATAAGCCAATATCCATAAATCAACTTAAAAACCTTTAATTAAACATCAATTTAGGATTGAAAACTTAGGAATTTCAGTAAAGAACTGATAGTTTAGAGGAGAAGGACGTTCTTACCTCCAAACTTGTATTTCTCCACTTTTTGCAATCAAAATGCTTGTTGAAACTTGTAGCAATTGAAGAGGTTTTGAAGATATGTTGATTTGGAATCAAATGAGAGTTGAAAGGAGGGATTTAGGTGAGAAAATCAGAAACAAATCTCTGGAAATGTAGTGTTTGGTTTGAGAGAAAATGAGAGAAAGAAAATGGGAAGTTAGTTGAGAAAATTGCAAAATGAGCTTTTCCCTCCTTTTTGATATCTTTAAAATCAGAAAATAGCTTACAAAATCTTAGAAAAATCTGGAGAAACCACTTTTGGATTAATAGCTCCTTAAAGATTCAAAGTTCCAACCCTTTATAAAACAGCCACCAAACTTGCGAAAATTACATTTTGGTCACTAGCCAAAATGTCACACTTCCAAAACTCATTTTCCAAAATTGATTTCACAGTTCACTTAATTAAATTAAAAGATGATTTTAGATCATTTTTCCACATTTTTAATGCAACCCGAACTAGGCTTTCCTAATTTAACCTCTTAAGATTCGAACAGCACTTTGACCAACCGGTCAACGCCCAAAACTCCTAAGCCCAAAACCGGGGCGTTACAATTGTGGATCGCCTGACGAAGTGTGCGCATTTCTTGCCTGTGCATACTATGTTTTCTTTGGATAAGCTTGCGGAGCTGTACATTGCTGAGATTGTGCGGCTGCATGGTGTGCCTAAGTCGATTGTGTCAGATAGGGATCCGAGGTTTACATCGCGTTTCTGGCAGTGTTTGCATCAAGCTTTGGGTACAAGGTTGAATTTCAGTACATCCTATCATCCTAAGTCGGATGGTCAGTCAGAGCGTGTTATCTAGATTTTGGAGGATATGTTGAGGTGCTGCGTGATTGAGTTTCAGGGTTCTTGGGAGAAGCATTTGCCTTTGGTAGAGTTTGCTTATAACAATAGTTATCAGGCAAGTATTCAAATGGCACCTTATGAGGCTTTGTACGGGAGGAAGTGTAGGACTCCTCTTTGTTGGGCTGAAACGGGTCAGAAGTTGGTTTCAATGCTAGCTTTGTTGAAAGGAACCACCGAGAAGGTGAAGCTCATTTGTGAGCGGTTGAAGGCAACTTCTGATCGGCAGAAGTCTTACGCGGATTTGAAGCGTAAGGAAATTGAGTATGCGGTGGGTGACCGTGTGTTCTTGAAGGTTTCGCCTTGAAAGAAGGTGATGAGGTTTGGCCGGAAGGGTAAGTTGAGCCCTAGGTACATTGGACCGTATGAGGTGGTTGAGCGTGTGGGTCCTGTTGCGTACAAGTTGAGGCTACCTCAAGAGTTGGAGAAGATTCATGATGTGTTTCATGTTTCTATGCTCCGAAAGTACATATCTGATCCTTCGCATGTGATGCCTGTGGAGGAAGTGGAATTGAATCTGGATTTGACCTATGACGAGGAACCGGTGAAGGTTCTGGATTCAGATAGCAAGGTTCTTCGTGGCAAGACCATTGAGTTGGTGAAGGTGTTGTGGAAGCACCGTGGTGTTGAGGAAGCCACATGGGAGCGGAAGGATGACATGCTGAAGCAGTTTCCTTATCTCTTTCCTTCAGGTAAATTTCGGGGACGAAATTTCTTAAGGGGGGGAGGGTTCTAACGCCCCGGTTTTGGGCTTAGAAGTTTTAGGCTTGGACCGATTCGGTCAAAGTGCTGTTCGAATATAAAAAGGTGAAATTAGGAAAGCCTAGTTCGGGTTGCATTAAAAATATGGAAAAATGTTCTAAAATCCTCTTTTAATATATTTAAGTGAACTGTGAATTCAATTTTACAAAATGAGGTTTGGAAGGGTGACATTTTGGCTAGTGACCAAAATGTAATTTTTAAAAACTGCGTGACTGTTTTACAAAATGAGCTTAGCAAAGTTGTTTAGACTTAAACTAAGCTCCCAAAACCTTCAAACCTTGGTTTTAAAAGCTGAAATCCAATTTTCACAAATGCACTCACCAATTTCCACTTTGCTTCAAGCCAAAGCACCAAATCAAGCTTCCGGATCAACCAATCTTGGATCCAAAGATGCCTCCCCTGTTTCAACACATCAAAGCAGAGGATTAATGCATCATCATGCATTAATTGCTTCAATGAAAGCACCTAAACTCGCTGCTCTCATCCAACCTCCATTTTCGGCCACCAAACACAACCGAAAATGCATCCAAACCACTTCTAAACAAAGCCCAGCCATAAACCAGCAAAACCTCACTTCCATTAACACCATATAACATCTAAAAACAACCTATTAACAACCTTATACCTCCAGCAACATCAGATCACCAAGTTCACCTCAAAAACTACCTTAAAACACAAGCTAAACTTAGGAAACTCAACCTATCCGGGAATGCATCAATCAAAACTCAATTCCACATCATTTTAGAGATCATTTAACATCAAAAACATCTCTTAAATCACAGATTACTCAGATCTAACGAAAATCATCAAAAATCATCAAAATCTTGCATAATAAGCCAAGATCCATAAATCAACTTAAAAACCTTTAATTAAACATCAATTTAGGATTGAAAACTTAGGAATTTCAGTAAAGAACTGATAGTTTAGAGGAGAAGGACGTTCTTACCTCCAAACTTGTATTTCTCCACTTTTTGCAATCAAAATGCTTGTTGAAACTTGTAGCAATTGAAGAGGTTTTGAAGATATGTTGATTTGGAATCAAATGAGAGTTGAAAGGAGGGATTTAGGTGAGAAAATCAGAAACAAATCTCTGGAAATGTAGTGTTTGGTTTGAGAGAAAATGAGAGAAAGAAAATGGGAAGTTAGTTGAGAAAATTGCAAAATGAGCTTTTCCCTCCTTTTTGATATCTTTAAAATCAGAAAATAGCTTACAAAATCTTAGAAAAATCTGGAGAAACCACTTTTGGATTAATAGCTCCTTAAAGATTCAAAGTTCCAACCCTTTATAAAACAGCCACCAAACTTGCGAAAATTACATTTTGGTCACTAGCCAAAATGTCACACTTCCAAAACTCATTTTCCAAAATTGATTTCACAGTTCACTTAATTATATTAAAAGATGATTTTAGAACATTTTTCCATATTTTTAATGCAACCCGAACTAGGCTTTCCTAATTTAACCTCTTAAGATTCGAACAGCACTTTGACCAACCGGTCAACGCCCAAAACTCCTAAGCCCAAAACCGGGGCGTTACAACTCTCCCCCCCTTAAGAAATTTCGTCCTCGAAATTTACCTGAAGGAAAGAGATAAGGAAACTGCTTCAGCATGTCTTTCTTCCGCTCCCACGTGGCTTCCTCAACACCTCGATGCTTCCACAGCACCTTCACCAACTCAATGGTCTTGCCACGAAGAACCTTGCAATCCGAATCCAGAACCTTCACCGGTTCCTCATCATAGGTCAAATTCGGATTCAAAACCACATCCTCTACAGGCATCACATGCGAAGGATCAGATCTATACTTCCGGAGCATAGAAACATGGAACACATCATGAATCTTCTCCAACTCCTGAGGTAACGTCAACCGATACGCAACAGGACCCACACGCTCAACCACCTCATATGGTCCAATGTACCGAGGGCTCAACTTACCCTTCCGGCCAAACCTCATCACCTTCTTCCAAGGCGAAACCTTCAAGAACACACGGTCACCCACCGCATACTCTATCTCCTTACGCTTCAAATCCGCGTAAGAATTTTGCCGATCAGAGGCAGCCTTCAACCTCTCACAAATGAGCTTCACCTTCTCGGTGGTCCCTTTCAACAAAGCAGGCATCGAAACCAACTTTTGACCAGTTTCAGCCCAACAAAAAGGAGTCCTACACTTCCTCCCATACAGAGCCTCATAAGGTGCCATCTGTATACTCGCCTGATAACTATTGTTATAAGCGAACTCAACCAAAGGCAGATGCTTCTCCCAAGAACCTTGGAACTCAACCACACAGCATCTCAACATATCCTCCAAAATCTGAATAACCCTCTCAGACTGACCATCCGACTGAGGATGATAGGATGTACTGAAATGCAACCTTGTACCCAGAGCTTGATGCAAACACTGCCAAAAACGCGATGTGAACCTCGGATCCCTATCCGACACAATCGACTTAGGCACACCATGCAACCTCACTACCTCAGCAATGTACAGCTCTGCCAGCTTATCCAAAGAAAACGTAGTATGCACAGGCAAGAAATGCGCACACTTCGTCAAGCGATCCACAATCACCCAAACAGAATTCTTCTTTGATGGAGACAAAGGCAAACCAGATACAAAATCCATGGTAACCCTCTCCCACTTCCATTCAGGGATTTTCAACGGTTGCAACAAACCAGAAGGAACCTGATGTTCAGCCTTAACTCGCTGACACACCAAACACTTGCTCACAAACTCTGCAACATCCTTCTTCAAACCTACCCAATAGTACTCATCACGAAGATCACGATACATCTTTGTACTACCAGGGTGCATAGCAAAAGGACTACTATGACCTTCAGTCAGAATAGCACGCCTCAACTCAACATCAGAAGGCACTACTATCCGACTACCAAAACACAACACACCATCCTCATTAAAGCAGAAATCCGAAGGTCTACCCTCCGCGATATCCTGAACATGAGACACCAAGGAATCATCCAGCAACTGCTTTTCCTTGATCAACTGAACCAACGATGGTTTCACTTGCAACTCAGCAACAAGACCACCATCTCGCGATATGCTCAAGCTAGCAAACATCGCCCTCAGCTCAACAGCTACCTTCCTACTCAAAGCATCAACAACAACATTAGCCTTTCCAAGATGATACTCAATCGTCAGATCATAATCCTTGAGCAACTCCAACCAACGTCGCTGCCTAAGATTCAACTCTTTCTAAGACATTAGATACCTCAAACTCTTGTGATCCGTGTACACAGTACACTTCTCACCATACAGATAATGTCTCCAGATCTTCAGAGCAAAAACCACAGCAGCCAGCTCAATATCATGCGTAGGATAGTTGCGCTCATGCACCTTCAACTGCCGCGACGCATAAGCCACAACCTTACCCTCTTGCATCAGCACACACCCCAAACCAACATAGGATGCATCACTATAGACCACAAACTCTTTCCCTGATTCAGGCTGAATCAAGATAGGAGCTTGAGTCAAAGCCGCCTTCAGCTTCTCAAAAGCCTGCTGTCTCACTTCCGTCCACTCATACTTAACATCCTTTTGCAACAGCTTCGTCAAAGGAGCAGCAATCTTGGAAAAACCATCCACAAACCTCCGGTAGTATCCCGCCAAACCAAGGAAACTACGGACCTCATGAACAGACTTAGGAACTTTCCAGTTCATCACCGCTTCAATCTTCTGAGGATCAACACGAATCCCCTCAGCTGAGACCACATGCCCAAGAAACACCACCTTCTTAAGCAAAAACACACACTTGCTCAGCTTAGCATAAAGCTGATTCTCCAACAAGGCTTGCAAAACAATCCTCAAATGCTCTTCGTGCTCCTCCTCAGTACGCGAGTACACGAGGATATCATCAATGAACACCACAACAAACTTGTCCAGGTATTCATGAAAAACACGATTCATCATGTCCATGAAAGCAGCAGGAGCATTTGTCAAACCAAACGGCATCACAAGGAACTCTTAATGCCCATACCTTGTCCTGAAAGCTGTCTTAGGCACATCCACATCCTTCACCTTCAACTGATAATACCCTGACCTCAAGTCAATCTTAGAGAACACAGCAGCTCCCCGAAATTGATCAAAGAGGTCATCAATCCTCGGCAAAGGATACCGATTCTTGATAGTCACCTTGTTCAGCTGACGGTAATCAATGCACATCCTCATAGTGCCATCTTTCTTCTTTACAAACAAGACAGGAGCACCCCAAGGCGACACACTCGGCCGGATGAAACCACGATCTAGCAACTCTTGCAACTGCGTCTTCAGCTCCTTCAGCTCCTTAGGTGCCATTCTATAGGGAGTAATGGACACAGGAGTTGTATTCTCATACAGCTCAATTCCAAACTCCACCTCGCGATTAGGAGGTAAACCAGGCAACTCTTCAGGAAAAACACCAGGAAACTCCTTCACAACCTTGATATCTTGCACCCTCAACTCCTTAGAGCTAGGATTCATCACAAAAGCTAGGTAAGCTTCGCAACCTTGCCTCAACATCCTACTCGCCTCCAAGGTAGACACCACATTAGCAAGAAACTTCACATTCTCGCCAACCACAACAACTTCATAATCATCGGCAACCTTAAGCGAAACCCGCTTATTCTCACAATCCACAATAGCACGATGCTCAGCAAGCCAATCCATACCAAGGATCACATCAAAACCATAGAAAGGCAACTCCATAAGATCAACATGAAAGACATGTTCTTGAACAACCAAGAGACACCTTCTATAAAGCTTTCGAGTCACAACAGTTTCACCAAAAGAACTAGTGACACGAACACCAACATCCAAAGACTTAACAGGCAAACCAAGCAATTCAGCATGCTCACGCAAAATATATGAATGCATAGATCCAGAATCAATCAAAGAAAGCAATGACAAGGATTGCAAAGTAAAGGTACCTGCAATCACATCAGCATCATTCCTTCCCTCGCGCTGAGCATACACCCTCGCTTGGCCACCACCCTCAGGCTGAATAGGCACAACATGAGCTACTCCGCGACCACCTTCCTCTCTCCTCTTGAAATTACGACGGCCGCGCCCGCGACCTCTCTGCGGTGCAACAACAGGAGCACGATCTTGGCCACCAGCCAACCTCGGACAATCTCGCCTCAGATGGTCAACAGAACCACAGTTCCAACATCCATTACCAGCAGCCGCAACAGGAGCTTGCACCTCCCTCACAGCTCGAGGACAGTCACGCTTCATGTGACCACGCGAACCACAGATCCAACAAGCACTTGGTTCAGCTCTAGGAAAACCACCTCTAGCAGGTGCACCACCACCTCTCTTGGCTGAGGACTGATACTTCTGATCACGTCCCCTCTTGTTCCGTCCACCTCCGGAACTATACTCAGCATCTCTCTTGCCAGAACTCGCTCCAGCACCTTTCGCAGCTAAACCAAAGTTCATCTCGATGTCCTTGGATCGACCAACCAACACATCAAAATCATTGTACTTAGCAGCCAACATGTAGGTCTTTACTTCCGTCACCAAGCCATAACGGAACCTTTCGCACCTCTCACGCTCATTAGGTATCAGCTCCGGTGCATACTGACTGAGGCGCACAAACTGCACTTCGTACTCAGCCACACTCATGCTCCCTTGGGTAAGAGACATGAATTCACGCTTCTTCTCATCTAGATATCTCACTCCAAGATATCTCCTCTTGAACGCATTCTGGAAGAATGTCCAAGAAACATCAACTTCAGCCATCCCAGCTATGGTGGTCGTCCACCACGTATACGCATCGTCCTGCAGCAAGGACACAACACAGCCCAACTTTTGCACATCCGTGCAGCCCATCTGACCCAAGATACGCTTGGTACTCTCTAGCCAAGCTTCCGAACTCTCAGCAGACATACCCCTGAACTCAGTCCCTCCAAGACTGCGTAGACGCTCCAAAGGTAATCTGACTCCAGCATCTCCCTGATGCCCAGCTCCTTGAGCTCCAGCTACTGCTGCTCAAAATGCACCCGCAATAGCTTGTACCAGCATAGACATGTCAGGCATGGCTTGCCCCTGACCCACCTCTGGTCCAGCAGCTCCAGCACCAGGTGCAGCTTCAGCTCGCTCACCTCCAGCACCACCACCAGGCGGAGGAGGGGGTAACACTGCACTACCCGTATTCTCTTCATTCTCATTCTCGTTAGGAGCCGTAGCTCGCACACTACCCCTTAACTCTCTACGTGGTGCCATACTTTTACCATGCAATCACAATGCAAAAATAAAACAAGTCAGGCCCAGCAAGGTAAGCAATCCAAGTATTCAAGCTCAATTTCATACAAAATCAACTTCATTTCATTAGCTTTTGTTTGGCAATGGGTACCCTCAACATGCAACATCATAGCATACATCTCAATTGCATCAACATCTCAAATCACTAAACATGCTTTCACACAACAAGCATACAAGGCAAACATGCTTCAATCATGCATACATTCATTCCCAATTACTCGCAAACTCAGCTCTGATACCACCAAATGTAACCCCCTTAACCCGGCCTAGACGGTTGACCCGAATTAAGAAAGTCACACGGGGAAAACCAAAGTCAACCCGAAAGTCAACCTTGATTAACGACCTTTTTTTTCTTTTTAATCTTGTCTAGATGCAAATTAAACCTAATTGTGATCACACAAACATCATACTCAAAGATCACAAACATCAGAGATCAAACAGGGACCCAATTGAACAATTTACAACTTTAGGGACCAAATTGTAATTTCTGATAATTAAAAGGGCTTAACCCAAATTAAAGTTACCATCTTGAAATTAATCAGATTTCATGCTTCTCTATGAAATTTCAGCTCAAAAGGACCTTCCAAGCTCAAGCAATTGAACATACAAGATTCAGGACCAAAACGTAAACAATTCAAAACATATAACTGCCATTGTCAGCCCTTAACGGTCGGCCGTTCCGAAACCAATCAACCCCGTTCCGGAACACGGGCCGTTCCGAAACCGATCGACACCGTTCCGAAACACGGCCTTTGCAGAGACCAAACCGTTTCGAAACGGTGCACACCGTTTCGGACGCCTGGGTTCGTGTAAGGCACCCGTTCCGAAACGGTGCATACTGTTCCGAAACGCCTGCACAGATTGCAGCAAACAAGCATACCAAAACATGCAATTGACCATTCAAACATGCTCCAGATGTCACCAAACTTTACCAGCATGCAATTAAACATATATATGACTTATGGGAATCAACAAATCAACAATTCAACATCATATGCAAAAAGCCCCAATTCAATGGTCATGCTTCCTACACAAGCTAGCCACTCAAGCATCAAACTTCCAAAACAAGCATATAAGGTTCCAATCCAAAAACCAGCATTTTAAACAACATTCAACATACTTAGGGAGTCTCAAACACCTCCCAAAACATACACATTGGTCCCCCATTGCCAAAACACACAAAAGCTAAATGTTTAACAAAACCTTCCATACTTTGAGCTTCTCTTGAATTTGATTGCTTGACCTTTCTTGCTGCCCCTCAAAGACTCTAATGCTCTGCATTATTGAATTAAGAAACGTAGAGAGCGTAAGCAAAAGCTTAGTGAGGCATGCTCATTTAAAACAATTCAATAATGCAATTAAAACCATTTATAAACCATGCTTAAATCAACCTTGTACATGCTCAAAGCATACTTAAAACAAGCAATCCCATGCTTCAACATAAACATTAAAACAAGCATCTCATGCTTCACAAATTACTTATCATGTCATATTGGCTCAAGTGATACATTTCATTTATTAAAACAAGTTCAACAACTTTCCCAAGGACTTTTAAACACCTTGGCCCCAAGGACTTTTAAACACCTTGGCCATGGACTTTTAAACACCATGAATAAGGACAACACAAGGACTTTTAACCACCTTTGTGTCCAATGCTTGAATCACCCCAAGGACTTTTAAACACCTTGGCCCCAAGGACTTTTAAACACCTTGGCCCCATGGACTTTTAAACACCATGGAATGGATCACCTAAGGACTTTTTACCACCTTAGTGTCCACAACAAGACTCATCCAAGGACTTTTAACCACCTTGATGATCTTAAATAACAAGGCTCACTCAAGGACTTTTAACCACCTTAGAGACCTTAATCTTTTCAAAACATCACTTGCCAATATACATCATATTCATCATTTAATCCACTGTTTTAAAGCATTTAACCAAGCCATTTTCATCATGCATTTTAAAGCATCAATCCACATTTAAACAATGTACAAAAGCAAGGTACTCCTACCTAGAGTTACCTTCAACATATGGCTTATATCATCAGCAAAATCCATGCTAAAACATGCTTTCAAAACAGTAATTTAAAACATGCAAATCATCATTTTGCAACACATCAAAGTCATGGCCACCACTAGAGAGAAAATCCGAAAACTTACACTTGAGCTTAGCAAAGTTGTTTAGACTTAAACTAAGCTCCCAAAACCTTCAAACCTTGGTTTTAAAAGCTGAAATCCAATTTCCACAAATGCACTCACCAATTTCCACTTTGCTTCAAGCCAAAGCACCAAATCAAGCTTCCGGATCAACCAATCTTGGATCCAAAGATGCCTCCCCTGTTTCAACACATCAAAGCAGAGGATTAATGCATCATCATGCATTAATTGCTTCAATGAAAGCACCTAAACTCGCTGCTCTCATCCAACCTCCATTTTCGGCCACCAAACACAACCGAAAATGCATCCAAACCACTTCTAAACAAAGCCCAGCCATAAACCAGCAAAACCTCACTTCCATTAACACCATATAACATCTAAAAACAACCTATTAACAACCTTATACCTCCAGCAACATCAGATCACCAAGTTCACCTCAAAAACTACCTTAAAACACAAGCTAAACTTAGGAAACTCAACCTATCCGGGATTGCATCAATCAAAACTCAAATCCACATCATTTTAGAGATCATTTAACATCAAAAACATCTCTTAAATCACAGATTACTCAGATCTAACGAAAATCATCAAAAATCATCAAAATCTTGCATAATAAGCCAAGATCCATAAATCAACTTAAAAACCTTTAATTAAACATCAATTTAGGATTGAAAACTTAGGAATTTCAGTAAAGAACTGATAGTTTAGAGGAGAAGGACGTTCTTACCTCCAAACTTGTATTTCTCCACTTTTTGCAATCAAAATGCTTGTTGAAACTTGTAGCAATTGAAGAGGTTTTGAAGATATGTTGATTTGGAATCAAATGAGAGTTGAAAGGAGGGATTTAGGTGAGAAAATCAGAAACAAATCTCTGGAAATGTAGTGTTTGGTTTGAGAGAAAATGAGAGAAAGAAAATGGGAAGTTAGTTGAGAAAATTGCCAAATGAGCTTTCCTAATTTAACCTCTTAAGATTCGAACAGCACTTTGACCAACCGGTCAACGCCCAAAACTCCTAAGCCCAAAACCGGGGCGTTACATGGAAATACTACATTTCGGTGTAGTGACCAAATCGCAGTTTTTACAAAAGTTAAATAGTGATTGTTTTGTAAAGGATTGAAACTTTTAATCTTTAAGGATCTAATTTTACAAAAAAAATTAATCAGATTTCTCCTTATTTTGGGTGATTTTAATAATGTTTTAATTAAAGGAAATAAAGATAATTAAAAGGAAAAACTAACTTTGACTTTTCATAACTACCATACGTCAACTTACTCTCATTTCATTTTCTCTCAAATTCTTTTCATCCAAACACATTTCCTTCATCAATTAGCCTTTTATTTTCATTCCTTTTGATGAGATTTTAATCTCCTTTTGATTCCTAATCTTTTCCTCACCAAATCCTATTGTTTTTACATTGGATTTTCAAGAAAACTTGCCCAAATCAAGGAGAAATCAGCCATTAGAGGCAAGCTTCGTCCTTCTCTTCTAATGATCAGTTCTTTACTGAAATTCCCAAGTTATCAATCCTTTGTTAATGATTTTTTAGTTGTTTTAATGTTAGAAACAAGAAATTGTATTAAAACACAAGGTTTTTAGAGAGATCTTGATGATTTTCGTGGTTGTTGGTTAGGCTCCGTTTCGAGGGGTTTTTTTCTTCTAATGTATTTTGGATGGTAATTGATGTTATAACTAAGGTTTTATCCAACAAATCCCGAATAGGCTTGGGTTTCTAAGTTTTGCATGCTAGAGTGGTGGTTTTGGGGTGGTTTTGGTGTTATGTTATAGATGGAGGTATAAGGACGAGTTTTTGGTGGTTTTTGGTGTTGATTGATGTCTAGAAATGATTAGAAGTGATAGATCTTGGTTGGGCTTTGTTGTGGAATAGTTTGGAGGGGATTTCGGTTGTTTTTGGTAGCCGAAATGAGGTTCTTGAGTAGAGCAGCGAGTTTAGATGTGTGGTTGATGATTTCAATGTATGATGATGCATTAATCCTCTGCTCTTATGTGTTATAAACAGGGGAAACATCTTCGAACGCCTTTGGTGTTAATCCGGGAGCATAGATAGCGTTTCGGCGAGCAAGCGAAATGTAATTGGTGAGTCGAATGGTTTTAAAAGTCCTTGAGGGATAAAGAATCAAGGTTTGGGGATTTAGGAAAGGTTTGAAACACCTTCCTAAGTTCGGAAGTAAATATTGGCTAGATTGCTCTCATATATGTGGTGGTTGCCCCTAAAATGCTTTTACATGCTCATGGTTTGAGATAGATAAATTCCTACTATTTTTATGCATGATTTGTAGCATGAGATGATGCTTGAAATTATTTCATGAAATAACATGTTGCTTTGATGAGTTTTGAGCTTTTTTTAAAGTATGGAAAATGTTATGGTTTTGAAATGAGATGTAAAAGATTTGAGAAATGTCGCATGAAAAACAGTAGGTGGGATGATGTTTTGACGTAATATATTGGTATAGAAGATGAGATACTTACCGGATATAATTGATCGATCAATAGGATGGGAATGCACTATAAACTAAAAATTCGTACGTGCTCTTTGGATTCAATCCAAAGGGAGAGACCGATGATGGGCATTTCATCGGTTACAACTTGGTGAATGTAACCCCCTTAACCCGGCCTAGACGGTTGACCCGAATTAAGAAAGTCACACGGGGAAAACCAAAGTCAACCCAAAAGTCAACCTTGATTAACGACCCTTTTTTTTTCTTTTTAAACTTGTCTAAATGCTCATTAACCCTAGTTATGATCATAGAAACGACATACTCAAAGATCATAAACATCAGAGATCAAACAGGGACCCAATTGAACAATTTACAACTTTAGGGACCAAATTGTAAATTCTGTAAATTATAAGGCCTTAATCCAAATTAAAGTTACCAACTTGAAATTAATCAGATTTCATGCTTCTCTGTAAAATTTCAGCTCAAAAGGACTTCCCAAACTCATACAATTGCACAAACAAGATTCAGGACTAAAATGCAAACAATACAAAACATTTAACTGCCAGTGTCAGCCCCCAACGGTCACGTGTTCCGAAATAGGCAGAGCCCGTTTCGAAACGCGGGGCCGTTCCGCAACGCGTACCGAAACACGGGTTGGCAGTGGCCTTTCCGTTTCGGAACGGTCTCTCTCGTTTCGGACGCCTGGGCTGGTTTAGGGCACCCGTTCCGAAACGGTAGGCACTGTTCCGAAACACCCTGCACAGAAAGCCACAAGATCCATACTTAAACATGCAATTAAACATCCAATCATGCTCCAAATGCTACCAAACTTTACCAGCATGAAATTCAACATATAAGAGACATACTTGCATCAACAATTCAACATATTAACAACATGAATGAAAAGCCCCAATTCTAATGGCATGCTTCCTACACAAGCTAACCATTCATGCAATAAGCCTTCAAAACCAAGCACATAAAGACCAAATATAAATCCAGCATTTCCAACATCACTTAACATACTTAGGGAGTTCAAAACAGCTCCCAAAACATACACATAGGTCCCCCATTGCCAAATTACCAAAAGCTAAAATGTACTTAAGAAAACCTTCCATACATTGAGCTTTACTTCCACTTGATTGCTTGCCTTCCTTGCTGCCCTCGAAGTACCTTAATGATCTGCATTATTGGTTTAAGAAAACGAAAGAGAGCGTAAGCAAAAGCTTAGTGAGGAATGCTCACTAAAACCATCCAATAATGCATTTATAAAACACTTTATAAATCATGCTTCAAATCATCGTTTACTCATGCTCAAAAGCAATTTAAACAAGCATTACATGCTTCCATATCATTACATGTCATATTGGCCACAAGTGATAAGTTTCATCTTTTTAAAATCAAGATCAACATAAGACTCACACATGGACTTTTAAACACCATTGTGATCTTATAACTTCAAAGAACCACAGAAGGACTTTTAACCACCTTTGTGTTCTTCCCAAGGACTTTTAAACACCTTGGCCCCAAGGACTTTTAAACACCTTGGCCCATGGACTTTTAAACACCATGGCAAGGACCACACAAGGACTTTTAACCACCTTTGTGTCCTTAACAAGAACCATCCAAGGACTTTTAACCACCTTGATGTTCTTAAGTAACAAGGCTCACTCAAGGACTTTTAACCACCTTAGTGACCTTAACAAGAATCATCATGGACTTTTAACCACCATGAAGTTCTTAGAATCCACAAGGCTCACTCAAGGACTTTTAACCACCTTAGTGACCTTAACCTTTTTCAAAACATCACTTGCCAATATACAACATTTTCATCAATTAATCCACTGTTTTAAAGCATTAAACCAAGCCATATTCATCATGCATTTTAAAGCATCAAACCTCATTTAATCAATGTTCAAAACAAGGAACTCTTACCTTGAGCTTCCTTCAACATATGGCTTACAAAACCAGCATATACCATGCTAAATCATGCTTTCAAAACAGAATTTAAAACATGCAATAACCCACATTGCATCACAACAAAACCATGGCCACCACTTAGAGAGTTTTTCCGAAAACTTACACTTGAGCTTAGTAAAGTTGTTTAGACTTAAACTAAGCTCCCAAGACATTGGTTTCAAAGCTGAAAACCCATTTTCACTCACCGATTCCACTTCGCCTCTTGCCGAAGCACCAATCAAGCCTCCGGATCACCAACTCTTGGATCCAAAGATGACTCCCCTGTTTTAAACACATCAAAGCAGAGGATTAATGCATCATCATGCATTAATAGCTTCAATGAAAGCACCTAAACTCGCTGCTCTCATCCAACCTCCATTTTCGGCCACCAAACACAACCGAAAATGCATCCAAACCACTTCTCAACAAAGCCCAGCCATAAACCTTCAAAACTAAATATCCTTTAACATCATTTAACAACTAAAAAGAGCCTAATAACATCCTTATATCTCCAGCAACATCAGATCCACAAGATCACACCAAAAACAACCTAGAATCACAAGCTAAACTTAGGAAATTCAACCTATCCGGGATTGCATTAATCAAAACTCAATTCCTTATCAAATTAATGTTCATTTATCATCAATTTAACACCTCAATTAACTGATTTAACAGATCAAACGAAAATCTAACAAAAATCACCAAATCTTGCATTTTAAGCCAAGATCCATTTACACAACTTAAAAACCTTTTATAAAACATCAATTAAGGATTGAGAACTTAGGAATTTCAGTAAAGAACTGATAGTTTAGAGGAGAAGGACGTTCTTACCTCCAAACTTGAGTTTTCTCCCTTTTTGGAAACAAAATCTTGAAAATCCAAATAGCAAATTGAGAGGTTTTGTTGTAGAGATGATTAGCAATCAAAAGAGAATTGAAAAGAAGTATTTAGGTGATAAAATCAGAAAGAATTCTCTGGAGAGAAAGTGTTTGGGTTGAGAGAAAATGAGAGAAAATAGAATTGAGGGAAAAGTTAGTTAAAACCAAAATATCTTCCCTCCACTTTTAAATCCCTTTAAAAACCTTTAATTAATCATATATATTTCAGAAAAATCTGGAGAAACTCCCTTTTGGGTAAATAGCTCCTTAAAGATTCAAAGTTTCAATCCTTTCTAAAACAGTCACGCAACTTTCAAAAATTACATTTTGGTCACTAACCAAAATGTCACCCTTCCGAACCTCATTTTGTAAAATTGATTTCACAGTTCACTTATATATATTAAAAGATGATTTTAGAACATTTTTCCATATTTTTAATGCAACCCGAACTAGGCTTTCCTAATTTCACCTTTTTAGATTCGAACAGCAGTTTGACCAAACTGGTAAACGCCCAAAACTTCTAAGCCCAAAACCGGGGCGTTACAACTCTCCCCCCCTTAAGAAATTTCGTCCCCGAAATTTACCTGAAGGAAAGAGATAAGGAAACTGCTTCAGCATGTCTTCCTTCCGCTCCCACGTGGCTTCCTCAACACCTCGATGCTTCCACAGCACCTTCACCAACTCGATGGTCTTGCCACGAAGAACCTTGCTATCCGAATCCGGAACCTTAATCGGTTCCTCATCATAGGTCAAATCCGGATTCAATTCCACTTCCTCCACAGGCATCACATGCGAAGGATCAAATCTGTACTTCCGGAGCATAGAAATATGGAACACATCATGAATCTTCTCCAGTTCTTGAGGTAACCTCAACCGATACGCAACAGGACCCACACGCTCAACCACCTCATATGGCCCAATGTACCTAGGGCTCAACTTGCCCTTCCGGCCAAACCTCATCACCTTCTTCCAAGGCGAAACCTTCAAGAACACACGGTCATCCACCGCATACTCTATCTCCTTACGCTTCAAATTCGCGTAAGACTTTTTCCGATCAGAGGCTGCCTTCAACCGCTCACAAATGAGCTTCACCTTCTCGGTGGTTCCTTTCAACAAAGCCGGCATCGAAACCAACTTTTGACCAGTTTCAGCCCAACAAAGAGGAGTCCTACACTTCCTCCCGTACAAAGCCTCATAAGGTGCCATCTGTATACTCGCCTGATAACTATTGTTATAAACAAACTCCACCAAAGGCAGATGTTTCTCCCAAGAACCTTGGAACTCAATCACGCAGCACCTCAACATATCCTCCAAAATCTGGATAACTCGCTCAGACTGACCATCCGACTGAGGATGATAGGATGTACTAAAATTCAACCTTGTACCCAGAGCTTGATGCAAACACTGTCAGAAACGCGATGTGAACCTCGGATCCCTATCCGACACAATCGACTTAGGCACACCATGCAGCCGCACAATCTCAGCAATGTACAGCTCTGCCAACTTATCCAAGGAAAACGTAGTATGCACAGGCAAGAAATGCGCACACTTCGTCAGGCGATCCACAATCACCCAAACAGAATTCTTCTTTGATGGTGACATAGGCAAACCAGATACAAAATCCATGGTAACCCTCTCCCACTTCCATTCAGGGATTCTCAACGGTTGCAACAACCCTGAAGGAACCTGATGCTCAGCCTTAACTCGCTGACACACCATACACTTGCTCACAAACTCTGCAACATCCTTCTACAAACCCACCCAATAGTACTCATCACGAAGATCACGATACATCTTAGTACTACCTGGGTGCATAGCAAAAGGACTACTATGACCTTCAGTCAGAATAGTACGCCTCAACACAACATCATTGGGCACTACTATCCGACTCCCAAAACACAACACACCATCATCATTAAAGCAGAAATCCGAAGGTCTACCCTCCGCGATATCTTGAACATGGGACACCAAGGAATCATCCAGCAACTGCTTTTCCTTGATCAACTGAACCATAAATGGTTTCACTTGCAACTCAGCTACAAGACCACCATCACGCGATATACTCAAGCTGGCAAACATAGCCCTCAGCTCAACAGCTACCTTCCTACTCAAGGCATCCGCAACCACATTAGCCTTTCCAGGATGGTACTCAAACGTCAGATCATAATCCTTGAGCAACTCCAACCAACGCCGCTGCCTAAGATTCAACTCCTTCTGAGACATCAGATACCTCAAACTCTTGTGATCCGTGTACACAGTACACTTCTCACCATACAGATAGTGTCTCCAGATCTTCAAAGCAAAGACCACAGCAGCCAACTCAATATCATGCGTAGGATAGTTGCGCTCATGCACTTTCAACTGTCGCGATGCATAAGCCACAACCTTACCCTCTTGCATCAGCACACATCCCAAACCAACATAGGACGCATCACTGTAGACCACAAACTCTTTCCCTGATTCAGGCTGAACCAAGATAGGAGCTTGCGTCAAAGCCACCTTCAGCTTCTCAAAAGCTTGTTGTCTCGCCTCCGTCCACTCATACTTAACATCCTTTTGCAACAACTTCGTCAAAGGAGCAGCAATCTTAGAAAAACCATCCACAAACCTCCGGTAGTATCCCGCCAAACCAAGGAAACTACGAACCTCATGAACAGACTTAGGAACCTTCCAGTTCATCACTGCCTCAATCTTCCGAGGATCAACACGAATCCCCTCAGCAGAAACCACATGCCAAAGAAACACCACTTCCTTAAGCCAGAACTCACACTTGCTCAGCATAGCATAAAGCTGATTCTCCAACAAAGCTTGCAAAACAATCCTCAAATGCTCTTCATGCTCTTCCTCAGTACGCGAGTACACGAGGATATCATCAATGAACACCACAACGAACTTGTCCAGGTATTCATGAAACACACGATTCATCATGTCCATGAAAGCAGCAGGAGCATTTGTCAAACCAAACGGCATCACAAGGAACTCATAATGCCCATACCTTGTCCTGAAAGCTGTCTTAGGCACATCCACATCCTTCACCTTCAACTTGTAATACCCTGACCTCGAGTCAATCTTAGAGAACACAGCTGCTGCCCGAAATTTATCCAAGAGATCATCAATCCTCGGCAAAGGATACCGATTCTTGATAGTCAACTTGTTCAGCTGACGGTAATCAATGCACATCCTCATAGTGCCATCCTTCTTCTTCACGAACAAGACTGGTGCACCCCAAGGTGACACACTTGGCCGAATGAAACCACGATCAAGCGACTCTTGCAACTGCGTCTTCAGCTCCTTCAGCTCCTTAGGTGCCTTTCTATAAGGAGTAATGGACACAGGAGTTGTATTCTCATACAGCTCAATTCCAAACTCCACCTCGCAATTAGGAGGTAAACCAGGCAACTCCTCAGGAAACACTCCAGGAAACTCCTTCACAACCCTGATATCTTGCACCCACAACTCCTTAGAGCTAGGATTCATCACAAAAGCTAGATAAGCTTCACAACCTTGCCTCAGCATCCTACTCGCCTCCAAGGTAGACACCACATTGGCAAGAAACTTCACATTCTCACCAACCACAACAACATCATAATCATCCGCAAGCTTCAGCGAAACTCGCTTATTTTCACAATCCACAACAGCACGATGCTCAGCAAGCCAATCCATACCAAGGATCACATCAAAACCATAGAAAGGCAACTCCATAAGATCAACATGAAAAACATGCTCTTGAACAACCAAGGGACACCTTCTATACAAATTCCGAGTCACAACAGTCTCACCAAAAGAACTAGTGACACGAACACCAACATCCAAAGACTCAACAGGCAAACCAAGCAATTCAGCATGCTCACACAAAATGTATGAATGCGTAGATCCAGAATCTATCAAGGAAAGTAATGACAAGAATTGCAAAGTAAAGGTACCTGCAATCACATCCGCGTCATTCCTCCCTTCACGCTGAGCATACACCCTCGCTTGACCTCCACCTTCAGGCTGAATAGCCACAACATGGGCCACTCCACGACTACCTTCCTCTCTTCGCTGAAAATTACCACGGCCGCGCCCACGACCTCTCTGCGGTGCAGCAACAACAGGAGCACGCACTTGGCCACCAGCCAACATAGGACAATCTCGCCTCAAGTGGTCCGCAGATCCACAATTCCAGCATCCATTACCAGCTGCCGCAACAGGAGCTTGCACCTCCCTCACAGCACGAGGACAGTCACGCTTCATGTGACCACGTGAACCACAGATCCAGCAAGCACTCGGATCAGCTCTAGCATTGCCTCCTCGAGCAGGTGCACCACCACCTCTCTTAGCTGAGGACTGATACTTCTGATCACGTCCCCTCTTGTTCCGTCCACCACCGGAACTAAACTCAGCAGCTCGCTTACCAGCACTTGCTCCAGCACCTCTAGCAGATAAACCCAAGTTCATCTCAATGTCCTTGGCTCGGCCCACCAGCACATCAAAATCATCATACTCAGTGGCCAGCACATACATCTTCACATCCGTCACTAAACCATAACGGAATCTTTCGCACCTCGCCCGCTCATCAGGTACCAGCTCAGGTGCATACTGACTGAGTCGCACAAACTGCACCTCGTACTCAGCCACTATCATGCTCCCTTGGGTGAGAGACATGAACTCACGCTTCTTTTCATCAAGATATCTCACACCAAGATACCTCCTCTTGAACATATTCTGAAAGAATGTCCAAGTTATGTCAGCTTCAGCCATCCCAGCTATAGTGGTCGTCCACCATGTATATGCATCATCCTGTAGCAAGGATACCGCACAACCCAGCTTTTGCACATCAGTGCAACTCATCTGCCCCAAAATCCTCTTGGTACTCTCTAGCCAAGCTTCAGAACCTTCAGCAGACATACCCCTGAACTCAGTCCCACCTAGACTGCGCAGACGTTCCAAAGGTAGTCTAACACCAGCATCTCCCTGATGCCCAGCTCCTTGAGCTCCAGCTACTGCTGCTCGAAAAGCACTAGCAATAGCTTGTACCAACATCGTCATATCAGGCATAGCTTGCCCCTGACCAACCTCAGGTCCAGCAGCTCCAGCTGCAGCTTCAGCTCTTTCACCCTCAGCACCACCACCACCAGGCGGAGGAGGAGGTAACACCGCACTACCCGTGTTTTCCTCATTCTCGTTCTCATTAGGAGCCGTAGCTCGCACATTACCTCTCAACTCTCTACGTGGTGCCATACTTTAACCATGCAATCACAATGCAAATAAACAAAGTCAGGCCCAGCAAGGTAAGCAATCCAAGTATTCAAGCTCAATTTCATTTAAAATCAACATCATTACTTAGCTTTGATTTGGCAATGGGTACCCACAACATGCTACATCACAGCATACAACTCAATTGCATCAAAAACACAAGCCACTAAACATGCTTTCAATCAACCAAGCATACATAGTATACATACTTCACTCATGCACAAATTCATTCCCAATTACTCGAGAACTCAGCTCTGATACCACCAAATGTAACCCCCTTAACCCGGCCTAGACGGTTGACCCGAATTAAGAAAGTCACACGGGGAAAACCAAAGTCAACCTGAAAGTCAACCTTGATTAACGACCCTTTTTTTCTTTTTAAACTTGTCTAAATGCTTATTAACCCTAGTTATGATCATACAAACGACATACTCAAAGATCATAAACATCAGAGATCAAACAGGGACCCAATTGAACAATTTACAACTTTAGGGACCAAATTGTAAATTCTGTAAATTATAAGGCCTTAATCCAAATTAAAGTTGCCAACTTGAAATTAATCAGATTTCATGCTTCTCTGTAAAATTTCAGCTCAAAAGGACTTCCCAAACTCATACAATTGCACAAACAAGATTCAGGACTAAAATGCAAACAATACAAAACATTTAACTGCCAGTGTCAGCCCCCAACGGTCACGTGTTCCGAAACAGGCAGAGCCCGTTTCGAAACGCGGGGCCGTTCCGCAACGCGTACCGAAACACGGGCTGGCAGTGGCCTTTCCGTTTCGGAACGGTCTCTCCCGTTTCGAACGCCTGGGCTGGTTAGGGCACCCGTTCCGAAACGGTAGGCACTGTTCCGAAACACCCTGCACAGAAAGCCACAAGATGCATACTTAAACATGCAATTAAACATCCAATCATGCTCCAAATGCTACCAAACTTTACCAGCATGAAATTCAACATATAAGAGACATACTTGCATCAACAATTCAACATATTAACATCATGAATGAAAAGCCCCAATTCTAATGGCATGCTTCCTACACAAGCTAACCATTCATGCAATAAGCCTTCAAAACCAAGCACATAAAGACCAAATATAAATCCAGCATTTCCAACATCACTTAACATACTTAGGGAGTTCAAAACAGCTCCCAAAACATACACATAGGTCCCCCATTGCCAAATTACCAAAAGCTAAAATGTACTTAAGAAAACCTTCCATACATTGAGCTTTACTTCCACTTGATTGCTTGCCTTCCTTGCTGCCCTCGAAGTACCTTAATGATCTGCATTATTGGTTTAAGAAAACGAAAGAGAGCGTAAGCAAAAGCTTAGTGAGGAATGCTCATTAAAACCATCCAATAATGCATTTATAAAACACTTTATAAATCATGCTTCAAATCATCGTTTACTCATGCTCAAAAGCAATTTAAACAAGCATTACATGATTCCATATCATTACATGTCATATTGGCCACAAGTGATAAGTTTCATCTTTTTAAAATCAAGATCAACATAAGACTCACACATGGACTTTTAAACACCATTGTGATCTTATAACTTCCAAGAACCACACAAGGACTTTTAACCACCTTTGTGTTCTTCCCAAGGACTTTTAAACACCTTGGCCCCAAGGACTTTTAAACACCTTGGCCCATGGACTTTTAAACACCATGGCAAGGACCACACAAGGACTTTTAACCACCTTTGTGTCCTTAACAAGAACCATCCAAGGACTTTTAACCACCTTGATGTTCTTAAGTAACAAGGCTCACTCAAGGACTTTTAACCACCTTAGTGACCTTAACAAGAATCATCATGGACTTTTAACCACCATGAAGTTCTTAGAATCCACAAGGCTCACTCAAGGACTTTTAACCACCTTAGTGACCTTAACCTTTTTCAAAACATCACTTGCCAATATACAACATTTTCATCAATTAATCCACTGTTTTAAAGCATTAAAGCAAGCCATATTAATCATGCATTTTAAAGCATCAAACCTCATTTAATCAATGTTCAGAACAAGGAACTCTTACCTTGAGCTTCCTTCAACATATGGCTTACAAAACCAGCATATACCATGCTAAATCATGCTTTCAAAACAGAATTTAAAACATGTAATAACCCACATTGCATCACAACAAAACCATGGCCACCACTTAGAGTGTTTTTCCGAAAACTTACACTTGAGCTTAGTAAAGTTGTTTAGACTTAAACTATGCTCCCAAGACATTGGTTTCAAAGCTGAAAACCCATTTTCACTCACCGATTCCACTTCGCCTCTTGCCGAAGCACCAATCAAGCCTCCGGATCACCAACTCTTGGATCCAAAGATGACTCCCCTGTTTTAAACACATCAAAGCAGAGGATTAATACATCATCATGCATTAATAGCTTCAATGAAAGCACCTAAACTCGCTGCTCTCATCCAACCTCCATTTTCGGCCACCAAACACAACCGAAAATGCATCCAAATCACTTCTCAACAAAGCCCAGCCATAAACCTTCAAAACTAAACATCCTTTAACATCATTTAACAACTAAAAAGAGCCTAATAACATCCTTATATCTCCAGCAACATCAGATCCACAAGATCACACCAAAAACAACCTAGAATCACAAGCTAAACTTAGGAAATTCAACCTATCAGGGATTGCATTAATCAAAACTCAATTCCTTATCAAATTAATGTTCATTTATCATCAATTTAACACCTCAATTCACTGATTTAACAGATCAAACGAAAATCTAACAAAAATCACCAAATCTTGCATTTTAAGCCAAGATCCATTTACACAACTTAAAAACCTTTTATAAAACATCAATTAAGGATTGAGAACTTAGGAATTTCAGTAAAGAACTGATAGTTTAGAGGAGAAGGACGTTCTTACCTCCAAACTTGAGTTTTCTCCCTTTTTGGAAACAAAATCTTGAAAATCCAAATAGCAAATTGAGAGGTTTTGTTGTAGAGATGATTAGCAATCAAAAGAGAATTGAAAAGAAGTATTTAGGTGATAAAATCAGAAAGAATTCTCTGGAGAGAAAGTGTTTGGGTTGAGAGAAAATGAGAGAAAATAGAATTGAGGGAAAAGTTAGTTAAAACCAAAATATCTTCCCTCCACTTTTAAATCCCTTTAAAAACCTTTAATTAATCATATATATTTCAGAAAAATCTGGAGAAACTCCCTTTTGGGTAAATAGCTCCTTAAAGATTCAAAGTTTCAATCCTTTCTAAAACAGTCACACAACTTTCAAAAATTACATTTTGGTCACTAACCAAAATGTCACCCTTCCGAACCTCATTTTGTAAAATTGATTTCACAGTTCACTTATATATATATTAAAAGATGATTTTAGAACATTTTTCCATATTTTTAATGCAACCCGAACTAGGCTTTCCTAATTTCACCTTTTTAGATTCGAACAGCACTTTGACCAAACCGGTCAACGCCCAAAACTTCTAAGCCCAAAACTGGGGCGTTACAGTGAAATACCCAAGCTTTGTGGCGATTAGAGATTCCGCCATGTGAGTACGGTGATGAGAGATTCCACCAGAAATTATGTTACTAGACGAGTGAGTACGGTGATGTGAGATTCCACCGGAAGTGTCTAGTGTTAGTTCGCATATCCGAGTAATGATGAGATGTGAAATGCCAATATAATATATGAAAATGCTTTTGATTCACTTGGACCTATTGATGAGATGATTTATGCTATGAGAAATGCATATGAGATTTGTATATGAAATGCTTTAGTTTTCACAAGCATGTGTATGGCCTTGCCATGATATTTGCATTGGTTTAAATGCATGAGATAGAATTAAGGTACATGTGTTTTCAATGGAGTTTTGCTTTGAAATGGTTTTCAAGCATGAGATAGAATGAGCATTATTGTGCTTTTGGGAAAGTGTTTTGAATAATGCATTATTGTGTTGGTTTTCTTTAGAGCATGTGTCACTAAGCAAATGTGCTTACGCTCTCTTTTACCAATAATGCAGATAATTGAGGTGTTTTGGGCAGCAAGAAGGTTAAGAACATCCAAGGAAGTGCAAAGCTCATGTATGGTGATATTTTTATACACTTTAGTTTTGATATTTGGCAATGTGACTCCAATGTTGTATTTGGGAGATGTGTTTTGATCTCCCTAAGTTTGTGGCATGTTTGTGATGACTTTTATAGGTTGTAAATGGTCCTAATGGTTTGGTTTGAGGTTTGGATGCTTATATTTGGATTTGTGGGTAGGAAGCATGCATATAGATTGAGTGATTTTGTGTTTGATGCCATGTTCTAGCTTAAGGTTCCTAAATATGAACTTTAGTGTCAAATTGAGTTGTTGGTATGTTATGATGCTTTTTGAAGCATGTTTGAGCGGGCTAAGAAGTGAAAAACCAGTAATTTCTGCTTTCACAGGGCAGGGTGTATCGAAACACCCTTGATTGTTTCGAAATGGGGGCCTGTAATGGCCATAGCGTTTCGGAACGACTGAAGGTGTTTCGGAACATTTTGGCTACTGGAGAGGCCTGTTTCGATACCAGTCTCGGAACGCATCCGAGCACCAAAACGGTCAAGACTGTTTCGATACGGGCGTTTCGGTACGAAGGTTGGTGTTCGGAAACGGATGACCGTTGGATGATGAATTTGAATTGTTTAAAGTTTCCATGTTTTACATTTTAGTCCTGAATGTTTTGGATGCAATTGCTTGAGCTTTGAATGTCCTTTTAAGCTGAAATTTGACAGAGAAGCATGTAATATGACTAATTACATATTGGTAACCTTTATTTCTCTAAACACCTTATAATTTTCAAAAATTACATTTTGGTCCCTAAAAGTGTAATTCATGCTATTGAGTCCTTAAATGCTATATGATCGATGTGCCCTTCTCTCTCATGATTCTTGAGTATTCACATAGGTTTAATGTGCAACTAGAAAAGATTAAAACGAAAAAAAAGGTCGTTAATCAAGGTTTAATTTTGGGTTGACTTTGGTTATCATCGTGTAATCTTCGTAGTTTGTGTCAAGCGTCTAGGCCGGGCTAAGGGGGTTACATTTGCTAGTATCAGAGCCAGATTATCGAATAATCAAGGCTCGGTAAATGGTTAATGTATGTGGTTATGTATGTTTTTGACTTTTCAGTGAAAGTATGTTGTATGAATAGTGATGTATGATTCATTTGAGATGAAGTTGTGATGTTATGCTATGTTTGGGGTATAGTTGGGGATCCCATTGCCATGTCATTACCAATGAGAAGAGTTGTTTTCCGAAATGAGCTTGTGTACTTGGATTACTTACCCTATTATGCGTAATTGGATTTATTGTATTTTGTCAGTGCATTGTTTTATTATGGGGCCACATAGAGAGCTTAGAATCAATACTAGAGCTACGACTGAGAATGAGAATGTAGAGAATGCTGAGGATCTACCTCCTCCTCCCTCTGGTGAACCACCTGGTGGTGGTGGAGATGGGGCTGGTGCTGTTGGTGTTGGGGTTGTTAGACCCGAGGGAGGTCAGGGGCAGGTAGCTCCTGATATGACAGTGTTGATACAGGCTATTGCTGGAGCTTTCCAGGCAGCAGTAGCTGGAGCTCATGGAGCTGCACCACAGGATGGATCTAATTAAAGATTACCATTGGAGCGTCTTCGTAGTCTAGGAGGGACTGAGTTTAGAGGTTTGACCCTGGAAGGTTCCGAGTCTTGGTTGGAGAGCACTAAGAGGATACTTGGACAACTGAACTGCAATAATGTTTAGAAGCTGGGATTCATTGTGTCGCTATTGCATGGTGATGCATACACGTGGTGGACGACCACTATTGCGGGATTGGAGGATGATGAAGTGATTTGGACATTTTTTTCAATGCGTTCAAGCGGAAATATCTGGGAGTTCACTACCTCAACGAGAAAAAGAGGGAGTTTATGTCCCTTGTGCAAGGGATCATGACAGTGGCAAAATATGAAATTCAGTTTGTTCGCCTTAGCCAATATGCACCTGAGCTGATTCCTAACGAGAGAGAAATATGTGAACGGTTCCGTTATGGGCTAGTGGCGGATGTGAATAGCTATATGCTCGCATATGTTTAAACCGATTTCAATGCTTGGTCACTAGAGCCAAGGACATTGAGTTGAATCTTGGTTTTGCTAGTCGAGCAGGAGTATCTAGCTCGGGAAAGCGAGCTGCTGAGCGCGATTTTGGTAGAGATCGCAATGAGATACAAAAGGATAGAAAGCCACATTATGATTCTAGACGGAGGGGTTGTAACCCTGGAAGAGGTCAGCACAGACCAAATGCTTTCTTGAGGACTCCTGAGTGTAACTGGTCTGGTGGGAGAAATGCTGGTGAGTGTTGGGGTAACCTTGGTACTTGTTGGAACTATGGTAATCGGGGGCATAGGAAGAAAGATTTTCCACAGCCGTTGCAAGAGGGACATGCTCCGGTGAGAGCAGCTGAGCCACAAAGAGGTCATGGGCGCGGCCGTTGTAACTTACAACATAGAGATGATAGTGGAAGGAATGTGGAACATATGGTGGCTGTCAAACTTGAGGGTAGCGGACAGGCTCGAGTGTATGCCCATCGTGAGGGAAGGAATGACACGAACGTGATCGCATGTACCTTTACTTTGCAATCCTTGTCATTACTTTCATTGATTGATTATAGATCTACACACTCATACATATTGCGTGAACATGCTCAAATGCTTAGTTTGCCTGTTGAGTCTTTGGATGTCGGTATGCATGTGACTAGTTCTTTTGGCGAGACGATTGTAACAAGTAAGTTGTATAGAAGATGCCCCTTAAAGGTGCAAGATCATGCATTTCTGGCTGATCTTATGGAATTGCCATTCTATGGTTTTGATGTAATCCTTGGCATGGATTGGCTTGTTGAGCATAGAACCGTTGTGGATTTTGAAAGAAAGCGATTTCGTTGAAACTTGCAGATGATTATGAGGTTGTGGTTGTAACCCCCTTAGCCCGGCCTAGACGGTTGACCCGAACTACAAATATTACACGGGGAAAACCAAAGTCAACCCGAAAGTCAACCTTGATTCACAACCCTTTTTTTTCTTTTTAATCTTGTCTAGATGGACGTTAACCCTAAATGAGTACTCATAAAACTTATTTGAGAAAGGAACATCGATCGGATAACAAACATGGACTCAATTGCACTTATTATAAGTTTAGGGACCAAAATGTAATTTCTTTAAATTGGAAGGTCTTTACTGATTATAATGTTATCAATATGAAATTAGTCATATTACATGCTTCTCTGCCAAATTTCATCTTAAAAGAATATCTCAAGCTCAAACAATTGCAACTTCAACCTTTGGGACTAAATTGTAAAGGTTGCAAACTTCAGCACCATTCAAATCAGTGCCCAACGGTCACCTGTTTCGGAACTTCCACTTGTTGTATCGAAACGAGGATCGAAACGGCATTGACCGTTTCGATACGCAGGTTGGTTCGGAGACTGGTTCCGAAACAAGGCCTTTTAGTAGCCAAATCGTTTCGAAACATCCCTTGGCGTTTCGAAACACGAAGGCCATTATAGGCCCCCGTTTCGAAACACTAAAGGGTGTTTCGATACGGTTTGGCCAAAAACAGCAGCAAATGCTGGTTTTTCATGCACAGACCCAATCAAACACCACCTAATGACTCTCTAAACTTGTCAACAAGTCCACATACAAACGTGGTACACATTTAGGTCACTCTAACACATTCATATCATCAAACATGTAATCACACAAGTCTAGATGCATGCTTCCTATTATCAATTCCAAATAGACAATCAAACTTCAAAACGAGCATTTAAAGGCCATTTACAATTCAAACCATACGTGATCTTGGACTTCCTTGGATGAACTTAGCTTCCTTGATTCCCAAAGCACCTCAATTATCTGCATTATTGGTAAAAGAGAGCGTAAGCACAAATGCTTAGTGAGGCATGCTCTAAATAAAACCAATACAATAATGCATTTTTAGAAAACACTTTCAACAAAGCTTTAAAACCACATGCTCATCACTTTCTCATGCTACCTTGCAACATTTTCAAGCATCTCACGCTTCGTTAGATTCAAATACATTACATTGGCTTTCAAGTGATAGTTCATAACCATTTCAACACAAGACACAATCTGATACGCGGATTACAAGCGTTGTCCCACACGCTTCATACACACTACCGAACTACACAAGGTTCACACTCAAGAGCAATCCCTCCAATTATGTGACACCCGTGGTGGAGTATAACGGTACAATCTCAACCGCTCAACACCACTCATCGATAGTTGTATAATTCCACTAACGAGAGTAAGGGACACATAATACAAGATCCACACACGGAATTCACAAGCACCGTTGTGATCTTAACTCAATCGTTAGGGTACTTGGATGGAGTTTACGGTACAATCACAACCCCTCAACATCCAAGGCCAATTTACTTACGGTGCACCCAATCCTATAGCCGGCTAACTATATCCGATTCAAGTACTTAAAACCAATTTCATCACTTGCCAATATACATCAAATACCATCATCAATTCATTGTTTTAAGAATTAATCAAAGCCACTTATCATCATGCACCTCCATGCATCATAACTATATCAATAACATGTCAAACCAAGGATCTCTTACCTTGAGCATCCTTCAATACATGGCTTTCAAAACCAACATTAATCATGCTAAAACATGCTTTCAAAATAGTAATTAAACATGCATTTCATAACTAATGCATCAAACCTTAACTTAGCACATCCGAGGGAGTTTTTCTGAAAACTTACACTTGAGCTTAGATAAGTTGTTTAGACTTAAACTAAGCTCCCAAAACCTCCAAATAATCGTTTCAAAGCTGGAAAGCCATCTCCACTCACCAATTACGTCTCGCCTTGCTCGCCAAAACTCTAACTATGCCTCTGGTACTCCCGAACCAAAACCAAAAGTGTTCGAAGGTGTCTCCCCTGTTTACAACACATAAGAGTAGAGGATTAAGGCATCAACATGCATTAAAATCATCAGCCACTTCTCCTAAACTCGTTGCACCACCTAAACTCAACATTTCGTCTACCAAACACAATCGAAATCGCCTCCAAACTCTTCCAAAACTTAACCCAGCCAAGATCCATCACTTCTAATCATTTCTAAACATCAATCAACATTAAAAACAACCCTAACCTCGACCTATTCGAGATTAGATTAATAAAACCTCATTTCTAACATCATTAAACATCCAAAATACATTAAAGAATTATCTCAAAACAGATCCCAATCAATTACAACGAAAATCTTCAAGATCTCTTCCAAAATCTTGAGTTTTAAGCCAAAATCATGTTTCTAACATTAAAACCATTTATAAAACTTTAATAAAGGATTGACAACTTGGGAATTTCAGTAAAGAAATGAGTATTTAGAGGAGAAGAACATTCTTACCTCTAAATGATGATTTCTCCTTGATTTGGGCCAAATTCCATGAAAATTCAATGTGGAAATCAAAAGGATTTGATGCAAGATTGATTAGGAACCAATAGGTGATGGAAATCTCATCAATTGAAGTGAAGATGGGATTTTGAGAGAAAAAGGAATGAGAGAAAATTAGGAAAAAGTAGTTATGAAAGTCAAAATTTAGTTTTCTCCTTTCTTTTATTTAATTAAAACATTAATTAATTCACCCAAATTAAGGAAAAATCTGGAGAAAAACATTTTGGGTAAATTAGCTCCTTAAAGATTCAAAGTTTCAATCCTTTACAAAACAGTCACTACTAAACTTTGCAAAAATCGCATTTTGGTCACTACCCCGAAATGTAGTATTTCCAAACCTTATTTTGTAAAATTGATTTTACCACTCTTATATATATATATATATATATATATATATATTAACTGAGGATTTTTATATATTTTTAAAGCATCCCGAACTAGGCTTTCCCTAAAACCTTCTTTTATACACGAACCGTTTCACAGACCGGTCCAACTGAAACCCTAAACTTCTAAGCCCAAAATTGGGGTATTACAACTCTCCCCCTCTTAAGAAATTTCGTCCTCGAAATTTACCTGGAGGAAAAAGATAAGGAAACTGCTTCTTCATGTCATCTTTCCTTTCCCAAGTGGCTTCATCAACACCACGATGCCTCCACAACGCCTTAACCAATTCAATGGTCTTACCTCGAAAAACTTTACTGTCCCAATCCAGAATCTCAACCGGTTCCTCGTCATAGGTCAAATCTGGATTCAACTCCACTTCCTCCACATGCATAACATACGAAGGATCTGATCTATACCTCGGAAGCATAGAGACATGAAACACATCATGTATCTTTTCCAACTCTTGTGGTAACCTCAGCTTATAAGCAACAGGACCCACACGTCCAATCACCTCGTATGACCCAATATACCTAGGGCTCAACTTACCCTTCCGGCCAAACCTCATCACCTTCTTCTAAGGTGAAACCTTCAAAAACACACAGTCACCCACCGCAAACTTCTGTCGATCAAAGCTGCCTTCAATCGCTCACATATAAGCTTCACCTTCTCGATGGTTCCTTTCAACAAATTCGGCATTGAGACCAACTTCTGCCATGTTTCAGCCCAGCAAAGAGGAGTTCTGCACTTCCTCCCATACAAGGCTTCATAGGATGCCATTTGAATACTTACCTGGTAGCTGTTGTTATAAGCAAACTCCACCAAAGGCAAATGCTTCTCCCAAGAACCTTGAAACTCAATCACACAACACCTCAACATATCCTCAAGCACCTTGATAACACGCTCAGACTGTCCATCCGAATATGGATGATAAGAAGTACTAAAATTCAACTGCGTACCCAAAGCTTGGTGCAAACACCCAAAAACGAGATGTAAACCTCGGATCTCTATCTGACACTATAGATTTTGGTACACCATGAAAATGCACAATTTCGGCAATGTACAACTCTGCAAGCTTGTCCAAGGTATACGTAGTGTGAACATGTAAGAAATGCGCACACTTCAAAAGGCGATCCACAATCACCCACACGGAATTCTTCTTCGATGGCGACAAAGGTACACCAGACACAAAGTCCATGGTAACTCTCTCCCACTTCCACTCAGGAATCTTCAACGGTTGCAACAACCCTGAAGGAAACTGATGCTCAGCCTTAACCCGCTGACAAACCATACACTTACCCACATACTCTGCAACATCTTTCTTCAATTCCACCCAATAGTACTCATCCTTCAGATCACGATACATCTTTGTACTACAAGGGTGCATAGAAAAAGGACTACTATGAGCTTCAGCCAGAATGGTACACCTCAACTCTGCATTATTCGGCACTACTATCCACCTTCCGAAACACAAAACTCCATCATCATTAAAACAGAAATTCGATGGTCTATACTCAGCAATATCCTGAACATGTGGCACCAAAGAATCATCCAACAACTGCTTATCCTTTATCAACTGAACCAAAGATGGTTACACCTGTAGTTCAGCCACAAGACCTCCATCCCGCGAAATACTCAAACTGGCAAACATGGCCCTTAACTCCACCGCCACCTTCCTGCTCAAGGCATCCGCCACAACATTAGCTTTTCCCGGATGGTACTCAATCGTCATATCATAATCTTTAAGCAACTCCACCCAACGTCGTTGCCTAAGATTCAACTCCTTTTGAGACATCAGATACTTCAAACTCTTTTGATCCGTGTACACAATACACTTCTCACCATACATGTAATGTCTCCAAATATTGAAAGCAAAAACCACCGTAGCTAACTCAATATCATGCGTATGATAATTGTGATCATGCACCTTCAACTGGCGCGATGCATAAGCCACCACCTTACCCTCTTGCATTAACACACACCCCAAACCAACATAGGATGCATCACTGTACACCACAAACTCTTTTCCTGATTTAGGCTGAACCAAAATAGGATCTTGCGTCAAAGCTGTCTTAAGCTTCTCAAAATCTTGTTGTCTTGCTTTCGTCCACTCATATTTAACATCCTTTTGCAACAACTTTGTCAAAGGGGCATCAATCTTTGAGAATTCATCCACAAACCTCTGGAAATATCCTGCCAACCCAAGGAAACTACGGACTTCATGAACGGACTTAGGAGGCTTCCAATTCATCACCGCCTCAACCTTTTAAGGATCAACACGAATCCCCTCAGCAGAAACCACATGGCCAAGGAAAACAACTTCCTTAAGCCGGAATTCACACTGGCTCAGCTTAGCATAAAGCTGATTTTCCAACAACGCATGTAACACAATCCTCAAATGCTCCTCGTGCTCCTCCTCAGTACGAGAGTACACAAGAATATCGTCAATGAACACTACAACAAACTTGTCCAAGTATTCATGGAACACTCTATTCATCTTGTCCATAAAAGCTGCAGGAGCATTCGTCAAGCCAAACGGCATTACAAGGAACTCATAATGCTCATACCTCGTTCTAAAGGTTGTTTTTGGCACATCCACATCTTTCACCTTAAGTTGGTAGTACCCTGACCTTAAGTCAATATTGGAGAACACAGCCGCTCCACGAAACTGATAAAAAAGATCATCAATCCTTGACAATGTATATCGATTCTTGATAGTCAACTTGTTCAGCTGACGGTAATCAATGCACATTCTCATAGTGCCATCCTTCTTCTTCATGAACAAAACAGGTGCACCCCACGGTGACACACTAGGCCAAACAAAACCACGGTCAAGAAACTCCTGAAGCGGCATCTTCAACTCCTTCAACTTTTTAGGTGCCATGCGATAGGGAGCAATGAACACTGGAGTTGTGTTTTCATACAGCACAATTTCAAAACTCCACCTCTCGGTTAGGAGGCAATCCAGGTAACTCCTCCGGAAACACTCCCGGGAACACATGTACAGTTCTGATATATTGAACGCGCAACTCCTTTGAACTAGGATTCATCACAAAGGCTAGGTAAGCCTTGCAACCCTGCCTCACCATCCGAATTTCTTCCAAGGTAGACGCCACATTACTAAAAAACTTTACATTTTCACCCACCACCCCTACCTCATAATCATCCACAAGTTTCAACAAAACTCGCTTGTTCTCAAAATCCACTACAGCTCGATGCTCAACAAGCCAATTCTTACCAAGGATTACATCAAAGCCATAGAATGGCAATTCCATGAAATCAACAAGAAAGACATGATTTTGCACTTTTAAAGGACACCTCCTATACAACCTCCGTGTCACCACCGTCTCACCAAAAGAACTAGTCACTTGCATTCCTATTCCAAGCATCTCTACAGGTATATTAAGAAATTGTGCATGCTCACTCAAAATATAAGAATGTGTGGATCCATAATTAATCAAATCTAGCAAGGATAAAGACTGAAGAGCAAAAGTACCTGCGATCACATCGGTGTCGTTGCGCTCCTCGCGCTGAGCATACACCCTCGTCGGTCCTCCTCCCTCAGGTCGAATAGCTACCACGTGAGCAATACCTCGTTGTCCTTCCTCCCTTCTCTAGAAATTCCCTCGGCCACGCCCACGACCTCTTTGAGGTGCAACTACCCCAGTAGCACGTCCCTGACCACCACCGGCCAACAAAGGACACTCCATCCTCATGTGGTCTGCCAAACCACAATTCCAGCATGAGTTACTAGTCGCTGCAACAGGAGCCTGAATCTCCCTCGCTGCTCGAGGACAATCTAGCCTCAAATGGCCACGAGATCCACACGTCCAACACGTGTTCTGATCAGCCCTCATCCTATCTCCCTGAACAGGCGTACCATGTCCTTCATTACCACGCCTAGCAGTAGACTGATACCTCTTATCTCGTCCTATCTTGTCCCGTCCACCAGCAGAACTATGATCAGTAGCTCTTTTTCTCGAGCTAGAACTAACGCCTCTGGAAGACAAACCCAAGTTCTGCTCGATGTCCTTCGCTCTACACACAAGCACATCAAAATCTGTATAATCAGCCGCAAGCATAAAAGTCTTCACATCCACTACCAATCCATAACAGAAACGTTCACACCTCTCCTGCTCATCAGGGATTAGATCAGGCGCATACTGACTAAGGCGGACAAACTGGATCCCATACTCAGCTACTGTCATGCTGCCTTGCACAAGAGACATAAATTCTCTTTTCTTCTCATCTAGGTATCGCACACCCAGATACTTCCACTTTTACGCATTATGGAAAAACGTCCAAGTTACATCATTGTCCTCCATTCTAGAGATAGTGGTCGTCCACCACGTATAAGCATCACCATGCAACAGTGACACCACACAACCCAGCTTCTATACATTATTGCAATTCATTTGCCCCAAACTCCTCTTTGTGCTCTCCAACCAAGACCCAAATCCCTCCGGAGACAAACCTCTGAACTCAGTCCCTCCCAGTCTACAAAGACGTTCCGAAGGCAATCTCACATTAGCATCATCCTGCTGCGTAGCTCCATGAGCTCCAGCTACTGCTGCCTGAAAGGCTCCAGCAATAGCCTGAATCAACACGGTCATATCAGGAGCAGCTTGCCCCTGCACACCTTCAAGTCCAACGACCCCAGCACCAGCTCCAGCACCCTCACCACTGAGTGGTCCACCACCAAGAGGAGGAGGTAAATCCACAACATTCTCAGCATTCTCATTCTGAGCCATAGCTCTTTTATTCACTCTCATTTCTCTACGTGGCCCCATTTGTGTCAGTGCATTATTGGTAAAAGAGAGCGTAAGCACAAATGCTTAGTGAGGCATGCTCTAAATAAAACTAATACAATAATGCATTTTTAGAAAACACTTTCAACAAAGCTTTTAAACCACATGCTCATCACTTTCTCCTGCTACCTTGGAACATTTTCAAGCATCTCACTCTTCGTTACATTCAAATACATTATATTGGCTTTCAAGTGATAGTTCATAACCATTTCAACAAAAGACACAATCGAATACACGGATTACAAGCGTTGTCCCAAACGCTTCATACGCACTACCGGACTACACAAGGTTCACACTCAAGAGCAATCCCTCCATTGATGTGACACCCGTGGTGGAGTATAACGGTACAATCTCAACCCCTCAACACCACTCATCGGTAGTTGTATAATTCCACTAACGAGAGTAAGGGACACATAATACAAGATCCACACACGGAATTTACAACCACCGTTGTGATCTTACCTCAATCGTTACGGTACTTGGATGGAGTTTACGGTACAATAACAACCCCTCAAAATCCAAGGCGACTTTACTTACGGTGCACCCAATCCTATAGTCGGCTAACTATATTTGATTCAAGTAATTAAAAACCATTTCATCACTTGCCAATATAAATCAAATACCATCATCAATTCACTGTTTTAAGAATTAATCAAAGCCACTTATCATTATGCACCTCCATGCATAATAACTATATTAATAACATGTCAAACAAAGGATCTCTTACCTTGATCATCCTTCAATACATGGCTTTCAAAACCAGCATTAATCATGCTAAAAACATGCTTTCAAAACAGTAATTAAACATGCATTTCATAACTAATGCATCAAAACATAACTTAGCACATCCGAGGGAGTTTTTCCGAAAACTTACTCTTGAGCTTAGCTAAGTTGTTTAGTGTCACGGGGTCAGAGTCTTCACGCAGGGACAACTCCCCCGTGCGGCAACCCAGGGCTCCCATAAGCCCGGGGCTCAGCCTTTTCCATTCGATGCTTACTGGTTTCGCCCTCCCATGGGCTCATCAGGGAAGCGGGGACAGCTCCCGACCAGTGTGGTGCCTAACCAGCACGCCCTATCCCCAGGACCGAACGGCTGTACGACACGTACTACACCCTTAATGCTATCCCGCATCCCGACTTTAAGCACGACCAGCAAGCATCTCGTCACGGTCTTGCCTATCACGCAAACGGACCGTGACAATCTCCCCCACTCAATTCATGCACGCCCTCGTGCATGGGGAGAAACCATCTGTCACGGTCCGTTTGCGTGATAGGCAAGACCGTGACGAGATGCTTGCTGGTCGTGCTTAAAGTCGGGATGCGGGATAGCATTAAGGGTGTAGTACGTGCCGTACAGCCGTTCGGTCCTGGGGACAGGGCGTGCTGGTTAGGCACCACACTGGTCGGGAGCTGTCCCCGCTTCCCTGATGAGCCCATGGGAGGGCGAAACCAGTAAGCATCGAATGGAAAAGGCTGAGCCCCGGGCTTATGGGAGCCCTGGGTTGCCGCACGGGGGAGTTGTCCCTGCGTGAAGACTCTGACCCCGTGACAGATGGTATCAGAGCAGGTTCGTGTGCTAGCTGTGAGCTTACCAAGCGCTCCATGTGCTGCGCGTAGCGGGTCAAGTGGACGAGCGATGCCTCACACCCGAGTGAAGTGGTGTCCGCGAGTGGGACCTCTAGAAAGAGACTGAGACGAGGTAGGGTAGGCAGGAAGCTACAGCGAAAGTTCGCCAAGCACTCGCAGAACCTCGGTAATGAGGGCGAGCAGGCAGGGAATTGCACACTCGATCTGGGTTGGTTCCTCATAGAAGTGGGAACGAGATTTCTCCCCATGCACGAGGGCGTGCATGAATTGAGTGGGGGAGATTGTCACGGTCCGTTTGCGTGATAGGCAAGACCGTGACGAGATGCTTGCTGGTCGTGCTTAAAGTCGGGATGCGGGATAGCATTAAGGGTGTAGTACGTGCCGTACAGCCGTTCGGTCCTGGGGACAGGGCGTGCTGGTTAGGCACCACACTGGTCGGGAGCTGTCCCCGCTTCCCTGATGAGCCCATGGGAGGGCGAAACCAGTAAGCATCGAATGGAAAAGGCTGAGCCCCGGGCTTATGGGAGCCCTGGGTTGCCGCACGGGGGAGTTGTCCCTGCGTGAAGACTCTGACCCCGTGACAGATGGTATCAGAGCTATTTTCCGCATCCGCACGAGACAAGATGGCAGGCGACGGATCTGATCACGAACGTAGTGAGCACGAGAGCCGACGTGTGACTCGACAAACCGAGAAAGCCAAGAGGGCTAGTTCCAAAGACCGAATCACCACACTTGAGGACAAAGTCATCCGCTTAGAGAATGCCATGATCGGAGCAAAAGAGAAGCTCGATGTGGTGGACGTTCAACTATGGGAGTTGGGCCAGCGGGATGGTAAACTCAAGGAGGAGTTCGAGGGAATAATCGGTGAAGTCAATGAACGTGTCGATCTACAAGACGGATCCCTCAAAGACGAAGTGATTGTACTCAAGAAGATTGTGGGAGATCTTGCTAAACGAGCCGAGGTAGCCGCGCTCAAGAAGGAGATCGAGGATCTCAAGAGCGAGGTACGTGTTTACCAAGCTGCCGTGAGGAATGGAGTGGTGGCTAGCCCAACGAGAGTGCTAGTCGATGTCCCGAAGCCGAAGCACTTCGAGGGGACGAGATCAGCCCAACAAGTGGAGAACTTCTTGTGGGGGCTCGAGCAGTACTTCAAAGCATCGTGCATCATCGAGGATGCCGACAAGGTAAGTACCGCGTCAATTTATTTAAGCAATAACGCTTTACTTTGGTGGAGACGCAGGTGTTCCGACGAGAGACGTGGAGGCACCAGCATCCAAACGTGGGAAGAATTCCAAACGGAGTTCAAGAACCAGTTTTGTCCTGGAGATGCCGAGAGAGAGGCGCGATCCAAGCTTAGACACCTTAAGCAAGAGGGATCTATCCGAGACTATGTTCGGGAGTTTAGTGAGTTGCAGCTCCAAATTTCCGATCTAAGCGAGAAGGACGCCCTATTCCAATTCATGGATGGGCTAAAGCCGTGGGTATGCACCGAGTTAGAGAGGAGAGACGTGAAGGAACTCTCCAAGGCGATTTCCATTGCCGAGTCATTGAAGGAGCAAGGTAATGATCAAAACAAATCACCCAAACCCAAGCCTCGTTCGAACGAAAGGGAGGAGTCGTCGAATGGTAGTGGCAAGCCATCGAATGACAAGTCCTATCGTTTCACAAGGCCTTGGGAGAGGAAGGACCGAGGCCCACCAAAGTGCTATCATTGTGAGGGGCCACACTTCATCAAGGATTGCCCGAAAAAGGCAAGCCTTTCCGCCATCCGAGGAAGAGATGAAGAGTTGGACGAGCTTGCCAAGCTAGGTTCCATTGTAAGTTCCGTTCAAGCCAAGAGAGGCCGAAAGAAGAAGGGACTTATGTTCGTGGATGTGGTAGTTGCGGGCAAGAAACTAAGCGCGCTTGTGGATAGTGGGGCATCCGAGTTATTCATGTCCGAACAAGCCGCCAAGAGACTAAACCTTCGAATTGAGAAGGTAAGTGGATGGATTAAGACCGTCAATTCCGAAGAAGAGCCAATTGCGGGAGTTGCAAATGGCGTGGACCTTCAAGTCGGAGATTGGCACGGTAAAGCTTCCATCAAGGTAATACCTTTAGACGATTATGACTTCATTTTGGGTTTGTCTTTCCTTGAACGGGTTGATGCACTTGTCTTGCCCAAGAGGGATGTTTTGTGCATTTTAGATCCCCGCCAACAATGCGTTGTGCCAGTGAACCGAGTCGCGGACAAGAGCACCAAGACATTAGCAACCATCCGTTCCGTCCAAGGAGTGCCCAAGAATGATGACAAGGCCATGGAAGAGTCCATGGTGGTTCGAGAGAAGTTTGCATCCGAGTTTGATGAAGCGGATCAAACGCCCAAGGAAGAGGGGCTAGCAACTTTCTACGAAGAGTTGCAAGCCGAGTTTGATGAATGGACCAAATCCATGGACGAGTGGCACGAGCCAATGGAGCCGAGACGTGCCAACAACACTAGCCTTGGGTATCGACAAGGCGAAGTGGAACGAGCCGACAAGGACCTTGCGTCCAAGGTAAGTGATCCGATTTTGCAAGACTTGGATCTAACTTTGTGTGGTTCTGTCCACAGGTTGTTCGAGGGACCAAAGGAGGAACAAAGTGATGAGGTGATTGGAACGAGTCAAGGACCTCCAGCCTTCACCAAATCCGAGGGACAAGTGCTAGAGAGCACCAAAGTGGGGATAGCCAACGACCCCACCATCATCACTTGCCTTGAGTATCAACAAGGCATAGTGAAACCAACCAACAAGGACATTATGTCCGGGGTAAGTGAACCAAATTCTTTTAATAATTCGAGTCTAACTTACTTTGTTTCCTTCCCTAGGTTGCTAGAGAGATCGAGTAAGGAACCGAGGCCGCTTGATGAAAACTCAACCGAGGTTCCTCAATGCCTATCGACGAGGGCGTCGATAGATTTAGTGGGGGAGAATGTCACAGGGGAACTTTTCGCGACCGAGTCAGCCGCACCCATAGGTGCGGACCCTTGTGCACCAAGCCTTCCACCCGACCGAGGGGCCCAAAGCATTGCCCATGCCGCGCACCAAGGGGCCATGCACAACGCCCTTGGGGGCGTCCGCGCCCAAGTGAACCGAGGCGGGCCTGTTTCTCCGCACCATGGGGCCTTGTCCAGCACCCCATGTGCTGCCCGCATGACTTGCACCCAAGGGGGCCCAACACACGCACCCGAGGGGCCATTGCCATGCACCCTCCATGCCGGCCAAGGCATGGAGCCCGAGCCCGCACCCGACGTGCACACTAAGGAGGACAAGCCCACAACCGAGAAGGCCTTGCCTTGCACCATCCATGCCGGCCAAGTCATGGATCCCAAGCCCGCACCCAATGTGCTCACCAAAGAGGCCGAGCTTGCACCCTCCATGCGCACCATAAGGCCTAGGGGATGCCCATCCGAATTGCCCACACCCCAAGGGCCCGAATCAGCACCTAGCATGCTTCCAAGGGGGTTTTGGACACAAGAACCGGGCCATGTCAAGCCCATTCCGCCAAAGCATCCAAGACCCAAGCTATGTTCTCATCCTTTGACTATCACACAAGGAAAGGGATCTTCCAAGGGGGCCTATCCAAGGAAAGTAATCCATGACAACAATCATGTGATGTCATATCTTTGTAATGAGGGCAAGTTTGTTTATATGAAAGAGTTGCCTTGTTTAGGAGGGAGGATTCATCCTTATCCATCGGATTGAATCTCTCATAGCCGTTAGATCGAGGGGGCTTAGGCTATAAATAGAGCCCTCCTCCATCCTTTGTACTCATTCCTCATTCTCTCCATTTTCATCTTTCTTTGAGTATTTTAATAAGAGCAAGCACGTGAGTACTCTTTTCTCCCCGTCTAGGCTTAGGGGGAGTTTTTAACGAGGCTCCGAGCTTTGATAAACACTTGTCTTGCCCATCTTCTTTGCCAAGCCATCGCACCTTTCTTCCCAAACGCTTCCGCAACCCAACTAAGCCTTCCAAGCTTAGTTTCCAAGGCTGAACTTGGTCATCTTTCTTCCTCTTTTCGACCAAGTGCCGCACGGTGCTAGCCCTTCCGACCTAGCCCCGTGACAAGTGGTATCAGAGCTCTGATACCATCTGTCACGGGGTCAGAGTCTTCACGCAGGGACAACTCCCCCGTGCGGCAACCCAGGGCGAAACCAGTAAGCATCGAATGGAAAAGGCTGAGCCCCGGGCTTATGGGAGCCCTGGGTTGCCGCACGGGGGAGTTGTCCCTGCGTGAAGACTCTGACCCCGTGACAGATGGTATCAGAGCAGGTTCATGTGCTAGCTGTGAGCTTACCAAGCGCTCCATGTGCTGCGCGTAGCGGGTCAAGTGGACGAGCGATGCCTCACACCCGAGTGAAGTGGTGTCCGCGAGTGGGACCTCTAGAAAGAGACTGAGACGAGGTAGGGTAGGCAGGAAGCTACAGCGAAAGTTCGCCAAGCACTCGCAGAACCTCGGTAATGAGGGCGAGCAGGCAGGGAATTGCACACTCGATCTGGGTTGGTTCCTCATAGAAGTGGGAACGAGATTTCTCCCCATGCACGAGGGCGTGCATGAATTGAGTGGGGGAGATTGTCACGGTCCGTTTGCGTGATAGGCAAGACCGTGACGAGATGCTTGCTGGTCGTGCTTAAAGTCGGGATGCGGGATAGCATTAAGGGTGTAGTACGTGCCGTACAGCCGTTCGGTCCTGGGGACAGGGCGTGCTGGTTAGGCACCACACTGGTCGGGAGCTATCCCCGCTTCCCTGATGAGCCCATGGGAGGGCGAAACCAGTAAGCATCGAATGGAAAAGGCTGAGCCCCGGGCTTATGGGAGCCCTGGGTTGCCGCACGGGGGAGTTGTCCCTGCGTGAAGACTCTGACCCCGTGACATTAGACTTAAACTAAGCTCCCAAAACCTCCAAATAATCGTTTCAAAGCTGGAAAACCATCTCCACTCACCAATTACGTTTCGCCAAAACTCTAACTATGCCTCTGGTACTCCCGAACCAACACCAAAAGTGTCCGAAGATGTCTCCCATGTTTACAACACATAAGAGCAGAGGATTAATGTATCATCATGCATTAAAATCATCAGCCACTTCTCCTAAACTCGCTGCACCACCTAAACTCAACATTTCGACTACTAAACACAACAAAAATCGCCTCCAAACTCTTCCAAAACTTAACCCAGCTAAGATCCATCACTTCTAATCATTTCTAAACATCAATCAACATCAAAAACAACCCTAACCTCCACCTTATACCCCCAGTTATAGCAGAACACTAAAATCACCCCAAAAACCACCATTTTCATAAGCAAAAACTTAGGAAATACAACCTATTCGGGATTAGATTGATAAAACCTCAGTTTTAACATCATTAAACATCCAAAATACATTAAAAACTCTCTCAAAATAGAGCCCAATCAATTACAACGAAAATCTTCAAGGTCTCTTCCAAAAACTTGAGTTTTTAAGCCAAAAGCATGTTTCTAACATTAAAACCATTTATAAAACTTTAATAAAGGATTGAAAACTTGAGAATTTCAGTAAAGAATTGAGTATTTAGATGAGAAGAACATTCTTACCTCTAAATGATGATTTCTCCTTGATTTGGGCCAAATTCCATGAAAATTCAACGTGGAAATCAAAAGGATTTGATGCAAAATTGATTAGGAACCAATAGGTGATGGAAATCTCATCAATTGAAGTGAAGATCAATGTGAATTTTGCTAGAGAAAATGTGTTTGGATGATGGGATTTTGAGAGAAAAATGAATGAGAGAAAATTAGGAAAAGATAGTTATGAAAGTCAAAATTTAGTTTTCTCCTTTCTTTTATTTAATTAAAACATTAATTAAATCACCCAAATCAAGGAAAAATCTGGAGAAAAACATTTTGGGTAAATTAGCTCTTTGAAGATTCAAAGTTTCAATCCCTTACAAAACACTCACTACTAAACTTTGCAAAAATCGCATTTTGGTCACTACCCCGAAATGTAGTGTTTCCAAACCTTTTTTTGTAAAATTGATTTTACCACTCTCTTATATATATTAAATGAGGATTTTTAGATATTTTTCTATATTTTTAAAGCATCTCGAATTAGGCTTTCCCTAAAACCTTCTTTTATACTCGAACCGTTTCACAGACTGATCCAACTCAAACCGTAAACTTCTATGCCCAAAATTGGTGGGTGAAAATGTGAAGTTTCTTGCTAATATGATGTCTACATTAGAATCAAGCCGAATGTTGCGGCAAGGGTGTGAGGCTTATCTAGCCTTTGTTATGAATCCCAATTCAAAGGAGGTGCACGTTTAGGATATAAGAACCGTCTGTGAGTTCCCTGGAGTGTTCGGAGGAATTACCTAGTTTGCCGCCTAGTCGAGAAGTTGAATTTGGGATTGAGTTGTATGAGAACACCACTCTGGTGTCCATTGCTCCCTATCGCATTGCACCTAAAGAATTAAAAGAGTTGAAGACGCAACTTCAGGAGTTGCTTGACCGTGGCTTTATTCGGCCTAGTGTGTCACCTTGGGGTGCATCGGTGTTTTTTGTTAAGAAGAAAGATGGCACCATGAGGATTTGCATTGATTACCGTCAGTTGAATAAGTTAACCGTCAAGAACAAGTATCCTTTGCCAAGGATTGATGATCTTTTTGATCAGTTTCGTGGAGCGGCTGTGTTTTCAAAGATTCACCTGAGGTCAGGGTATTATCAGTTAAAGGTGAAGGATGTGGATGTTCCGAAAACAGCCTTTAGAATGAGATATGGGCATTATGTGTTCCTAGAGATGCCGTTCGGTATGACGAATGCTCCTGATGCTTTCATGGATATGATGAATAGGGTGTTCCCTGAATTCTTGGACAAGTTCGTTGTGGTGTTCATCGACGATATCCTTGTGTACTCTCGTACCGAGAAGGAGTATGAAGGTCATTTAAGGATTGTTTTGCAAACGATTTCCTTGGTCATGTGGTTTCGGCAGAAGGGATTCGAGTTGATCCCTAGAAGGTTGAGGCGGTGATGAATTGGAAGCCTCCTAAGTCATGAAGTTCGTAGTTTCCTTGGGTTGGCAAGTTACTATCGGAGGTTTGTGGATGGATTTTCTAAGATTGCTGCCCCTTTGACGAAGTTGTTGCAAAAGGATGTTAAGTATGAGTGGACGGAAGCGATACAACAAGCTTTTGAGAAGCTGAAAGCAGCTTTGATGCAAGCTCCTATCTTGGTTCAACCTGGATCAGGGAAAGAGTTTGTGGTGTATAGTGACGCATCCTATGTTGGTTTGGGGCGTGTGCTAATGCAAGAGGGTAAGATGGTGGCTTATGCATCACGACAGTTGAAATTGCATGAGCGCAATTATCATACGTATGATATTGAATTGGCTGCAGTGGTTTTTGCTCTAAAGATCTGGAGACATTATCTCTATGGTAAGAAGTGTACTGTGTACACGGATCACAAAAGTTTGAAGTATTTGATGTCTCAGAAGGAGTTAAATCTTAGGCAATGACGTTGGGTGGAGTTGCTTAAGGATTACGATCTAACGATCGAGTATCCTCCAGTGAAGGCCAATGTTGTGGCCGATGCTTTGAGCAGGAAAGTGGCGGTGGTGTTAAGAGCGATGTTTGCTAGCTTGAGCATATCGCAAGATAGTGGTCTTGTTGTTGAATTGCAAGTGAAACCATCTTTGGTTCAGTTGATAAAGGACAAACAATTGTTGGATGATTCCTTGGTGCCACATGTTCAGGATATTGCTGAAGGTAGGCCATCAGATTTCTGTTTTAATGATGATGGTGTTTTATGTTTTGGGGATCGGATAATGGTGCCACATCAGTTTCCTTCAGGGTTGTTGCAGCCATTAAGGATCCCTGAATGGAAGTGGGAGAGGATCACAATGGACTTTTTGTCTGGTTTGCCTCTATCGCCATCAAAGAAGAATTATGTTTGGGTGATTGTGGATCGCCTTACGAAGTGTGCACATTTCTTGCCTGTGCATACAACGTACACCTTGGATAAGCTTGCATAGTTGTACATTGTTGAGATTGTACGTTTGCATGGCGTACAAAAGTCTATAGTATCGGATAGATATCCGAGGTTCACCGCAAAGTTTTGGGAGTGTTTATATCAAGCATTAGGTACGTGGCTGAATTTCAGTACTTCTTATCATCCGCAAACGGATGGAGAGTCGAAGCGTGTTATCCAAGTGCTTGAGGATATGTTGAGGTGTTGTGTTATTGAATTTCAAGGCTCTTGGGAGAAGCACTTGCCTTTGGTGGAGTTTGCTTATAATAATAGTTTCCAGGCGAGTATTCAAATGGCACCTCATGAAGATTTGTACGAGAGGAAGTGCAAAACTACTCATTGTTGGGCTGAAATGGGACAAAAGTTGGTCTCGATGCCTGCTTTGTTGAAAGGAACCACTGAGAAGGTGAAGCTCATTTGTGAGCGGTTGAAGGCAGCATCGAATAGGAAAAAGTCTTACGTGGATTTGAAGTGTAAGGAGATAGAATTTGCGGTGGGTGATCGTGTGTTTCTGAAAGTTTCACCTTGGAATAAGGTGATGAGGTTTGGTCGGATGGGCAAGTTGAGCCCCAGGTACATTGGACCATACGAGGTGATAGAACGTGTGGGTCCTGTTGCTTATAAGTTGAGACTACCACATGAGTTAGAAAAGATACATAATGTGTTTCATGTATCCATGGTTTAGAGGTATAGATCGGATCCTTTGCATGTTATGCCTGTGAAGGAAGTTGAGTTGAATCCAGATTTGACATATGATGAGGAACCTGTTGAGAATCTGGATTCGGATAGTAAGGTTCTCTGTGGTAGGACAATTGAGCTGGTCAAAGTGTTGTGGAGACAACGTGGTGTTAAGGAAGCCACGTGGGAAAGGAAGGAAGACATGAAGAAGCAATTTCCTTACCTTTTTCCTCTAGGTAAATTTCAAGGACGAAATTTTTTAAGAGGGGGAGAGTTGTAACGCCCCGATTTTGGGCCTAGATGTTTTAGAGTTCAAATCGGACCGGTCGAGAACGATTCGAATCTTAAAGGGAAATTTAGGGAACACCAAGTTCGGGATGCTTTAAAATTTTGGAAAATACCTAAAAATCCTCATTTATTATATGAATGACTATGCTGAAAACGATTTTACAAAATAAGGTTTGGAAATACTACATTTCGCTGTAGTGATCAAATCGCAGTTTTTGCAAAAGTTAAATAGTGATTGTTTTGTAAAGGATTGAAACTTTTAATCTTTAAGGAGCTAATTTTACCAAAATGTTTTAAATCAGATTTCTCCTTATTTTGGGTGATTTTAATAATGTTTTAATTAAAGAAAATAAAGATTATTAAAAGGAAAAACTATCTTTGACTTTTCATAACTGCCTTACGTCAATTTTCTCTCATTTCATTTTCTCCCAATTTGTTTTCAGCCAAACACATTTCCTTCATCAATTAGCCTTTGATTTTCATTCCTTTTGATGATATTTCAATCTCCTTTTGATTCTTAATCTTTTACTCATCAAATCTTATTGTTTTTACATTGGATTTTCAAGAAAACTTCCCCAAATCAAGGAGAAATCAGCCATTAGAGGTAAACTTCGTCCTTCTCCTCCAATGATCTGTTCATTACTGAAATTCCCAAGTTATCAATCCTTTGTTAATTATTTTTTGGTTGCTTTAAAGTTAGAAACAAGAAATTGTATTAAAACTCAAGGTTTTTGGAGAGATCATGATGATTTTCGTGGTTGTTGGTTAGTCTCTGTTTTGAGGTTGTTTTCTAATGTATTTTGGATGGTAATTGATGTTATAAATAAGGTTTTATCAAACATATCCCGAATAGGCTTGGGTTCCTAAGTTTTGCATGCTAGAATGGTGGTTTTTGCTGTGGTTTTTGTGTTCTGTCATAGCTGAAGGTATAAGGACGAGTTTGTGGTGGTTTTTGGTGTTGATTGATGTCTAGAAATGATTAGAAGTGATTTATCTTGGCTGGGTGTTGTTGTGGAAGAGTTTGGAGGTGATATCGGTTGTGTGGCTGATGATTTCAATGCACGATGATGCATTAATCCTCTACTCTTATGTGTTATAAACAAGGGAGACATCTTCGAACGCCTTTGGTTTTGATCCGAGAGCTTAGATAGCTTTTCGGCGAGCAAGCGAAACATAATTGGTGAGTGCGAATGGTTTTAGAAGTCCTTGAGGGACAAAGAATCAAGGTTTGGGGATTTATGATAGGTTTTAAACACCTTCTTAAGTCCGAAAGTAAGTATTGGGTAGATTGCTCTCATATATGTGGTGGTTGCCCCTAAAATACTTTCACATGCTCATGGTTTGAAATAGATAAATTCCTACTATTTTTATGCATGATTTGTAGCATGAGATGATGCTTGAAATGATTTCATGAAATAACATGTTGCATTGATGAGTTTTGATCTTTTGTTTTAACGATTGGCAAATGTTATGGTTTTGAAATGAGATATGAAAGATTTGAGAAATGTTGCATGAAAAACAATGGGTGAGATGATGTTTTGACATAATATATTGGCATAGAAGATGAGATTCTTACCGGATATAATTGATATATCAATTGGATGAGAGTGCACTATAAACTAAAAATTTGTACGTGCTCTTTGGATTCAATCCAAACGGAGAGACCGATTATTTGCATTCCATCGGGTAGGACTTGGTGAAATACCCAAGCTTTGTGGCGATGAGAGATTCCGCTATGTGAGTACGGTGATCAGAGATTCCACCGGAAGTGTCTAGTGGTTGTCCGCATATCCGAGTACTGATGAGATGTGAAATGCCAATATAATATATGAAAATGCTTTTGATTCACATGTACCTATTGATGAGATGATTTATGCTATGAGAAATGCATATGAGATTTGTATATGAAATGCTTTAGTTTTCACAAGCATGTGTATGGCCTTGCCATGAGATTTGTATTGGTTTAAATGCATTAGATTGAATTGAGATACATGTGTTTTCAATGGAGTTTCGGTACGAAGCTTGGTGTTCCGAAATGAATGACTGTTGGATGATGAATTTGAATTGTTTAAAGTTTCCATGTTTTACATTTTAGTCCCAAATGTTGTGGATGCAATTGCTTGAGCTTGGAATGTTCTTTTAAGCTGAAATTTGACAGAGAATCATGTAGTATGACTAATTACATATTGGTAACCTTAATTTTTGTAAAAACCTTATCATTTTCAAAAATTACATTTTGGTCCCTAAAAGTGTAATTCATGCAATTGAGTCCTTAAATGCTATCTGATCATTGTGCCCTTCTCTCTCATTATTCTTGAGTATTCACATAGGCTTAATGTGCATCTAGAAAATATTAAAAAGAAAAAAGGGTCCTTAATCAAGGTTGACTTTGGTTTTCCTCGTGTAATATTTGTAATCTGTGTCAAGCGTCTAGGCCGGGCTAAGGGGGTTACACGACCGGTCCGATCTGATATCTAAAACATCTAGGCCCAAAACCAGGGCATTACAGTCAGTCTCCACTGAGAGAGTGGACGATGTTGCAGATCCCCACCACTACTCGTCTGAAACTTCCATGGACAATATCAGCAACACCACATAGCCTCTGCTCCCAGGAGGTAACTATCCTTTTTTTCATTTATTTCATTTTTCATCATTCTTCATAGCATATAGTATAGATTAGTTCATGCATTGAGGACACTGCATCCCTTTAGTTTGGGGGTGTTGGTGTTCATAGTTAGTATTTTGCTTTAGCATATGCATAGTAGGAAAGAATAAAATTTCTACTATGGCATTATATTTAGTCTAGAGACATCCTATGAATATATTTATGATGTCTAATGATGAAATCTTAAAGGCGGGAACTAGTTTAGAAAAAACACAATTAGTTGAGATCTGTAGAACTGACCTTAGGATCTAGTTGTTAATTTTTTTTTACACAATTGCTCTCTGCTATGTAAAATCTAGAGAACTTAAGAAAAAATTAGACGTCCCTGTGCTAAAACAAATGAATAAATGCTACGACATATTTGTAGGACACACCTCTTTGCTATAGCATAATGCAAAAAAAAAGTTTTTCTATAGCATACGAGTGAATGAAAGTTGTCACAGGATGACTCTGCCTACTAGCTCGGGGGTGAGAGGTTTGCTCCCTGCTCATCTAGAGTTAAGGACGGTAGGTGTGATGAGCTGAAACCCTTCGTAGCAGAAAACCAATATCCTTGGGAGTCTGAAAATTAGAAAAGAACTAGAGAACATGGTTAGGGTATAATTAGGGATCTTTCTTGAAAATTTGTCTTACTAGCTTAAGTTTAGGAGGAAGGCAGCCACGCACACGCGCACACAGCTTAGTCTTAAGGAATGTTCTTAAGGATCACACTTCTAGTTGCTTATATTTTAATTACCTATGTAATTTCTGAGGACTGGGATGTTTCCATAGCAATCCTCTAGGTTAAATTTTTGTCATGGTAATTCTTTTGTTATTTTCCACTCATTACTTGAGGACAAGCAATAGCTTATGTTTGAGGGTGTGATAACTACATGAATACCCTTGTTTTCATACCTTTTTGCTATAGCATTTGCCTGTTCTTGAGCTCATATCATAGCATTTAGACTGCATTTAGGTTGCATTTTCTTCTTCTAGGTGCATCTTTATTTTTGCTGATTATTAGTCCATGTTAAGGAGTACTGCTCGAATGGTTGGTTATGGGTTTGATGGTGCGCAAGAAAGGAGTCAAGAGAGAAAGCTGGCGTCAGGAATTGCTATAGCATAGTGAAAGTGGATATTGGCCAACAAGAGAGAAGCACGTGAGCTGTAGAAGCACGTGAATATGCAGAAAAAGACAACCTGACATTTGCAGTAGACGATACCCACCTGGAGACTGTCCTCCTTGTCCCCTCGTGGCAGAGCTTGTCAGTGGATATTCCTTGGGATTATCAAGGAATCTTTAGGGCACAAAACCCAAGAGCCTCCATTATATAAGAGGGAGAGAAGCTTGAAAAAACACACGCAGAAGAGAGGCGGAAGAGAGAAAAGAGAGAGAAAGTTGCAAGGAGAGAGAAGTGTTCTTCTTTATCTTCTCCAACTTAGTGTCCTCCATCGTTGAAGCTCCAAAGAGTGGCCTCGCTGGACTCAAGAGAGGCGGTGGGCCTAAGATAGTCGGACAGTCTAGGGCGGAGAGGGAGTTTACCTTTCTTTCTGCCGCTTTAGAATTTCCTTTTCATATATATATATCTTTGGTGATGTTATCACAATGATACGTTGGATGATATTGCCTAGCCACGAACTGTTTTAGCTGGCTTGGGTTTGATGGATTATTTTATTTTGAGTACTTTTTAATGCATGCTATAGCTTTTCCAGTGTTTATCGAGAGTTGTAAGAGCCCTCGAGAGTTGGTCGTTCTTTAAGTGTGTGTTGAGGTTAGTAATCGAGAGAGCTAGCCTTAGAACCCCCAAAAGCAATGGAGTGGCTATCGATAGGCAGACTCTAACCTACCTTAGAGATAAGTGATAGGTTTCAAGGGCTAAAAAGGATAGTTCGTAAAGGGTAGGGAGTGTTAAGAGTTTACGCCGAGAGGTATTGCTGTACCATTTCTGACTCCTAGTTTCCTAGCTAGAGATAGTTTAGGAACACTTTTAGCAAATCCCACCTAGCATAGAAGATAGCTAAAGAGCCTTAGTATCGTAAAGAAGCTTAGTTTAGGTTGTCCATCATTCCCAGCCAGTCATTCCGTAGTAAGTTTCGTACACGAAAGGGGACCTGTTCATCATATTGCTATCTTATTTTTCTCTGCATTGTTTTGCTTCAGCATTATTTCACATCATCTCTTTTATTATAACATTATCAATTGCAAAAAGTTCAATCAATATTGTTACATCAAACCGTGAATACCTCCAATCCCTATGGAGACGATACTCACTCACTCACTTTATTACTCATTCGACGTGTATATTTGTACCATATTTGTGTATCATTTATAGTACACTACACGCAAGCAACAAACAGTCCCATGAAGTCAATTCCCCATACATCAAAGAGTTCTACTTCCAATATGCTTTGCAGCAACATTTCATTCCTCCGAGATATGTTCCCCGTTCTCTGACATCTATCACAAGTTCTGCAAAACTCGTGTGCATCCTTGAAAAGCGTTAGCCAATAGAAACCGGATTGTAGGACCTTTGACGCAGTCCTTGTTCTGTCAAAATGGCCTCCACATGCGATGAGTGGCATTGGAATAAGATGTCTCCTTGCTCTTTTTCTGGAACACATCTTCTTATCATCTGGTCAACACATTGCTTGAACAAGTAGGGTTCGTCCCAAAAGTATAATCGCACATCATGCCTGAACTTTTTTCAACCCTGGCTATTCAAATCAGGAGGGAAAATACCACTAACAAGATAGTTATCAATATCAGCACACCATGGAATTGTCGTAGCATATAAAATTTTCTCGCCAGGGAATTCCTCCTTAATTTCTTGTTTGCTGCTATGTTCAGTCGTGTTTTCTAGCCTAGAGAGATGATCATCTACTTGATTTTCACATCCTTTTCTATCCCTAACTTCCATGTCAAATTCTTGTAAGAGGGGTTTCAATCTAATAAGCCTGTGTTTAGCATCCTTTTTCGTCACTAAGTATTTAATAGTCAAATGATTAGTGTGAACTATGACCTTAGTGCCTATCAAGTATGACCTAAACTTATCAAAGGCAAAAGCAACAACCAGCAACTCTTTTTCAGTAGTGGTGTAGTTAATTTCTGCATCATTTAAGGTGCGACTAGTGTAGTAAATAACATGAAAGAGTTCACCTCGGCGTTGCCCAAGTGCTGCTCCCACTGCGTAGTCAATCGCATTGCACATCAGTTTGAATGGCTCGTTCCAATCAGGTGGGACGACAATGGGTGCTGAGATAAGCTTCTACTTTAGTTCCTTGAATGCGTTGTGGCAATACTCATCAAACACAAAGGGATGATTTATTGTAGCAATTTATAGAGCGGCTTGGAGATCTTAGAGAAGTCTTGGATGAACCTCTGATAAAAGCCGGTGTGCCCTAAGAAACTCCTTATGCCCTTGAAAGTGGAGGGAGAAGGTAGCTTATCGATCACTTGGACTTTTGCTTTGTCTACATCTATGCCTTTTTTTGAATTTTTGTGACCCAAAATTGTTCATTCGGTTACCATAAAGTGACATTTGTCCCAATTAAGGACCAAGTCAGCTTCTTCACATCGCTTTAGCACCCTTGCCAAGTTGCCCAAACAAGTCTCAAAGTCATCTCTAGAGACTGAAAAGTCGTCCATGAAGATTTCCAAAAACTCCTCAACCATGTCCGAAAAAATAGCCAGCATACACCATCTGAAAAGTTTTTGGGGCATTGCACAGTCCAAAGGGCATTCTTCTAAAGGCGTAGGTACCATAAGGACAAGTGAAGGTTGTCTTCTCTTGCTCATCAGGTGCTATATGAATCTAGGTGTACCCTGAGTATCCGTCGAGGAAATAATAGAATACCTTACCCGCCAATCTGTGTAGCATTTGATCGATGAATGGGAGGGGAAGTGGTCTTTCTTGCTTGTATTGTTAAGCTTTTGCTAGTCCAAACAAATCCTCCATCCCATGATGGTCCTTGTTGGTAGAAACTCATTGTCCTCATTACTCACCATGGTCATGCCTCCTTTCTTGGGTACACATTGTACCAGGCTGACTCACGAGCTGTTTGATATAGAATATATAACACCGGCATCAAGCCACTTGATTATCTCCTTTATTACCACATTCTTAACGATTGGGTTTAGTCTCTTTTGGGGCTTAATGGAACTGTTGAGAAAATCATCAAGCAAAATTTTGTGCATACAAATAGTAGGGCTTATGCGCTTCAAGTCAGCCATATTCCAACCTAAAGCTCAGTGGTCGAGAGAGCTAAGCTAAGATCCACATGGACAATAGGGTTGGATGCTGAGAGGCACAAATCTAACTCACCATAGAGATAAGGATAGATTTTCAACGACTAAAAGGGGTAGTACGTAAATGATAAGTACTTTGTTGTGGTTCACGCTGAGAGGTATTGCCTTAGCATTCTGACTGTCAGGCTTCTTGCTAGAGATAGGTTAGAAGCACTATAGTAAATCCTGTAGAGCATAGTTTAAGCTGGAAGGTGTTAGATGAACATTATAATTAGATGTAGGAATCCTTAGCAAACGCATCTTGTCATTCCCAATAGTGAGTTTCAAATAAAATTGAGGATCTGGCAGCTTATTCGGTTCATTTTAGTTTTACTTAATTGCTTTCGCTACAGTATTTCTGAAATCTTCCCACTTGTTATAGCATTTAAATTCAATTGTGTTTTACGTGCTTAATCTAAATAGTAAAATACCTCCAATCCATGTGGAGACGATACTCACTTGTCACTTTACTACTTGTTTTGACGTGTATACTTGCACTACTCGAGCAAATAGTGATGAGTGTTCTGATACAAGTCGTCGACATGCCTTTTAGTGACTACAGTATCACTTTACAACTTCGAATGACTTTATGACGACAACAAAGGCTCTACTTCAAGAACACTCTACATCTATCAGAAGTCAAGAAGCACTGCTACAAAGCCATAGCTAATCCTTGAGAGCCTTGGAAACACAAGTAGGTCAAATCGCACAAGCTTTGCATGTTAGACCTCAAGAAAATCTACCTAGCGATATTGAAGTCACTAAAAGTCATGACAAAGAGCAGTGTAGTGCACTCACCTTAAGGACTGGCACCCAACTCAACAAGGAAGATAAGTTTGGGGGGAAGAAGAAGGAGGATTGTAACCCCCAAAATTGTGCAGAAAGAATCTGATGAGCAAAAGGAATCAACTAGTGAGCAAGAGAAGAAGGAATTGAGAAATGAACCTACCGATGGAAGAGCGAATGCTACAGCAAAAGAAAAAACCCTACCAATAGAAGAAGAAGTCAGACCCCCACCAACCTTTCCTCAAAGATTGAAGAAGCATAACGACTACCTCTAATTCAAGAAATTCGTGGATGTTCTATACTAGCTGCATATCAAGGTCCTCTTTATGTAGGTTATTGATTAAATGCCCACTTATGCTAAATTTCTTAAGGATATTGTTACCAAGAAGAGGAAGCTTGAAAGGTATGAGACTGTTGCTACAACAAAACAATATTATTCTGTGTGGAGTAAGTTGCCACCAAAACGGAAGGATCCATGTAGCTTTATCACTCCATGCTCCATTGGTAACAATTATGTGGGAAGAGCGCAATGTGATCTTGGGTCTAGTGTTAATCTAATGCCCAAATTTGTTTTCAGGAAGCTTGGTATGGGAGAAGCAAGGCCTACAACTGTTATCTTGGAGCTAGCCAACCGATCTCATGTCCGTCTAGAAGGAATGATTAAAGATGTTGTTGTGAAAGTTGACATATTTGTTTTCCTAGTTGACTTCCTCATTCTCGATTGTGAAGCTGACGGTAATGCCCTTATAATCTTGTGGCGGCCATTCTTAGCCACCGATCGTAACATGATTGATTGTGAAAATGGAGAGTTCACCATGAGAGTGGTTGATCAAAGGGTAACCATAAATGTCTTCGACACCCTAAGATATGTTGATGAACAAGAGGAATGTCAATACATAGATGATATGGCAGAAGGCGAAGTCGTAGAACTTTGATGTAGCAATTTCTTGCAAATTGAGGATTATGTGAAGCTTAATGGAGATGACAATGAAGATTTCAAGGAAATTGAGGAGTCCCCAATGGAGGTGTTTCAATCAAGCCTACTCATAGCCTGACAAGGTACGAAGTTCAAACCTCTAGATTTTTCTGAATTTACTCCTCCAAAATCCTCACTCGAGCATGCGCCCACATTAGAACTAAAGACATTACCATCACACCTTAAATATGCTTATTTGCGTTCAAATGAAACTTTGCATGTGATAATCTCATCTAGTCTTACACCTAAGCAAGAAACTAGCTTAATTAATATGTTATCTCAACGAAAAAGGCTTTTGGTTGGACTATGGCTGATTTGAAGGGCATAAGCCCTACTATTTGTATGTATAAAATTTTGCTTGATGATTGCCATAGCAATTTCGTTGAACCCCAAAGAAGGCTCAATCCAGTCATGAAGGAGGTGGTGATGAAGGAGATAATCAACTGGCTCGATGTTGGTGTTATCTACCCAATATCTAATAGTTCATGGGTCATCCCGGTACAATGTGTACCCAATAAAGGAGGCGTGACCGTGGTAAGCAATGAGAACAATGAATTGTTGCCAACAAGGACAGTCACAGGTGGGGGATATGCATGGACTACATGAAGCTAAACAATGCGACAAAGAAGGACCATTTCCCCTCCCATTCATTGACCAAATGCTAGATCGATTGGCGGGCAAATCCTTTTATTATTTCCTCGACGAATACCCAAGGTACAACCAGATTGCGATTGTAACGCCCCGGTTTTGGGCTTAGGAGTTTTGGGCGTTGACCGGTTGGTCAAAGTGCTGTTCGAATCTAAAGAGGTGAAATTAGGAAAGCCTAGTTTGGGTTGCATTAAAAATATGGAAAAATGTTCTAAAATCATCTTTTAATATAATTAAGTGAACTGTGAAATCAATTTCGGAAAATGAGTTTTGGAAGTGTGACATTTTGGCTAGTGACCAAAATGTAATTTTCGCAAGTTTGGTGGCTGTTTTATAAAGGGTTGAAACTTTGAATCTTTAAGGAGCTATTTACCCAAAGGGAGTTTCTCCAGATTTTTCTAAGATATTTTAAGTCTAAAATATGATTTTAAAGGTTATTAAAATTGGAGGGAAGCCATTTTGGCTAATTTTGGATTTTGTAACCAACTTCTCCTAATTTTCTTTCTCTCATTTTCTCTCAACCCAAACACTACTTTTCCAGAGAATTGGATCTGATTTCTTCACCTAAATCCCTCCTTTCAACTCTCATTTGATTCCAAATCATTGTATCTTCAAAACCTCTTCAATTGCTAAGTGTTTCAACAAGGATTTTGATTGCAAAAAGAGGAGAAACTCAAGTTTGGAGGTAAGAACGTCCTTCTCCTCTAAACTATCAGTTCTTTACTGAAATTCCTAAGTTTTCAATCCTTAATTGATGTTTAATTAAAGGTTTTTAAGTGTTGAAATGGATCTTGGCTTATTATGCAAGATTTTGATGATTTTTGATGATTTTCGTTAGATCTGAGTAATCTGTGATTTGAGAGGTGTTTTTGATGTTAAATGATCTCTAAATTGATAAGGAATTGAGTTTTGATTGATGCAATCCCGGATAGGTTGAGTTTCCTAAGTTTAGCTTGTGTTTCAAGGTAGTTTTTGAGGTGATCTTGGTGATCTGATGTTGCTGGAGGTATAAGGATGTTAATAGGTTGTTTTTAGATGTTATATGATGTTAATGGAAGTGAGGTTTTCTGGTTTATGGCTGGGCTTTGTTTAGAAGTGGTTTGGATGCATTTTCGGTTGTGTTTGGTGGCCGAAAATGGAGGTTTAATGAGAGCAGCGAGTTTAGGTGCTTTCATTGAAGCAATTAATGCATGATGATGCATTAATCCTCTGCTTTGATGTGTTGAAACAGGGGAGGCATCTTTGGATCCAAGAGTGGTTGATCCGGAAGCTTGATTTGGTGCTTTGGCTTGAAGCAAAGTGGAAATCGGTGAGTGCATTTGTGGAAATTGGATTTTCAGCTTTAAAACCAAGGTTTGAAGGTTTTGGGAGCTTAGTCTAAGTCTAAACAACTTTGCTAAGCTCAAGTGTAAGTTTTCGGATTTTCTCTCTAGTGGTGGCCATGATTTTGTTGTAATGCAAGATGATGATTTGATGTTTTAATTACTGTTTTGAAAGCATGGATTTTGCTGATAATGTAAGCCATATGTTGAAGGTAACTCTAGGTAGGAGTACCTTGCTTTTATACATTGAAATAATGTGGTTTGATGCTTTGAAATGCATGATGAAAATGGCTTGGTTTAATGCTTTAAAACAGTGGATTAAATGATGAAAATTATGTATATAGGCAAGTGATGTTTTGAAAAGGTTAAGGTCACTAAGGTGGTTAAAAGTCCTTGAGTGAGCCTTGTTATTTAAGAACATCAAGGTGGTTAAAAGTCCTTGGATGATTCTTGTTGCGGACACTAAGGTGGTTAAAAGTCCTTAGGTGATCCTTTCCATGGTGTTTAAAAGTCCATGGGGCCATGGTGTTTAAAAGTCCATGGGGCCAAGGTGTTTAAAAGTCCTTGGGGCCAAGGTGTTTAAAAGTCCTTGGGGTGATTCAAGCAATGGACACAAAGGTGGTTAAAAGTCCTTTTGTGGTCCTCATTCATGGTGTTTAAAAGTCCATGGCCAAGGTGTTTAAAAGTCCTTGGGGCCAAGGTGTTTAAAAGTCCTTGGGAAGTTGATGAACTTGTTTTAAGAAATGAAATGTATCACTTGAGCCAATATGACATGTTATGTTATGTTTATGTTGAAGCATGAGATTGCTTGTTTAAAGTATGCTTTTGAGCATGTGCAAAGGTTGATTTTAAGCATGTTTTGTAAATGTTTTCAATTGCATTATTGAATGGTTTTTAAGAGCATTCCTCACTAAGCTTTTGCTTACGCTCTCTTCGTTTTCTTAATTCAATAATGCAAAGCATTAGAGTACCTTGAGGGGCAGCAAGAAGGGCAAGAATTCAAGTACAAGTAAAGCTCAATGTATGGAAGGTTTTTGTTAAACATTTTAGCTTTTGGGTGATTTGGCAATGGGGGACCAATGTGTATGTTTTGGGAGGTGTTTGGAACTCCCTAAGTATGTTGAATGATGATTTGAATGCTGGTTTTTGGATTGGATCATTACATGCTTGTTTTGGAAGTTTGGTGTTTTGAATAGCTAGCTTGTGTAGGAAGTATGCCTATAGAATTGGGGCTTTTTGCATTTGATGTTGTTTGGTTGATTTGCTGATGCCTATAAGTCATATACATGTTGAATTGCATGCTGGTAAAGTTTGGTGACATTTGGAGCATGTTTGAATGATCTATTGCATGAATTGGAATGCTATTTTGCTGCAATCTGTGCAGGCGTTTCGGAACAGTGCGCACCGTTTCGGAACGGGTGCCTTACATGATCCCAGGCGTCCGAAACGGTATGCACCGTTTCGAAACGGTTTGGTCTCTGCCAAGGCCATGTTTCGGAACCCGTTGCGGAACGGCCCGTGTTTCAGAACAGGGTCTACCTGTTTCGGAACGGTCGACCGTTGGGGGCTGACATGGGCAGTTATATGTTTTAATTTGTTCGCGTTTTGGTCCTGAATCTTGTTTGTTCAATTGTATGAGCTTGGGAGGTCCTTTTGAGCTGAATTTTCACAGAGAAACATGAAACCTGATTAATTTCAAGATGGTAACTTTAATTTGGGTTAAGTCCATTTAATTATCAGAAATTACAATTTGGTCCCTAAAGTTGTAATTTGTTCAATTGGGTCCCTGTTTTATCTCTGATGTTTGTGATCTTTGAGTATGATGTTTGTGTGATCACAATTAGGACTAATGTGCATTTAGACAAGATTAAAAAAAAGGGTCGTTAATCAAGGTTGACTTTGGTTTTCCCAGTGTGACTTTCTTAATTCGGGTCAACCGTCTAGGCCGGGTTAAGGGGGTTACATTTGGTGGTATCAGAGCTGAGTTTGCGAGTAATTGGGAATGAATGTATGCATGATTGAAGTATGTTTAGTTTGTATGCTTGTTGTTTGAAAGCATGTTCAGTGGCTTGTGATGTTGATGCAATTGAGATGTATGTTGTGATGTTGCATGTTGAGGGTACCCATTGCCAAACAAAAGCTAATGAAATGATGTTGATTTTGAATGAAATTGAGCTTGAATACTTGGATTGCTTACCTTGCTGGGCCTGACTTGTTTTATTTTGCATTGTGATTGCATGGTAAAAGTATGGCACCACGTAGAGAGTTAAGAGGTAGTGTGCGAGCTACGGCTCCCAATGAGAACGAGAATGAAGAGAATACGGATAGTGCAGTGTTACCCCCTCCTCCGCCTGGTGGTGGTGCTGGAGGTGAGAGAGCTGAAGCTGCAGCTGGTGCTGGAGCTGCTGGACCAGAGGTTGGTCAGGGGCAAGCTATGCCTGATATGTCTATGCTGGTACAAGCTATTGCGGGTGCTTTTCGAGCAGCAGTAGCTGGAGCTCAAGGAGCTGGGCATCAGGGAGATGCTGGAGTTAGACTACCTTTGGAGCGTCTGCGCAGTCTTGGTGGGACTGAGTTCAGGGGTATGTCTGCTGAGAGTTCGGAAGCTTGGCTAGAGAGTACCAAGCGTATCTTGGGTTAGATGAGCTGCACGGATGTGCAAAAGTTGGGCTGTGTTGTGTCCTTACTGCAGGATGATGCGTATACGTGGTAGACGACCACAATAGCTGGGATGGCTGAAGCTGATGTTTCTTGGACATTCTTTCAGAATGCGTTCAAGAGGAGATATCTAGGAGTTAGATATCTGGATGAGAAAAAGCGTGAATTCATGTCTCTTACCCAAGGGAGCATGAGTGTGGCTGAGTATGAAGTGCAGTTTGTGCGGCTCAGTCAGTATGCACCGGAGCTGATACCGGATGAGCGAGAGAGGTGCGAAAGGTTCCGTTATGGCTTGGTGACGGAAGTAAAGACCTACATGTTGGCTGCTGAATACAATGATTTTGATGTGTTGGTGAGTCGATCCAAGGACATCGAGATGAACTTGGGTTTAGCTGCGAAAGGTGCTGGAGCGAGTTCTGGCAAGAGAGCTGCTGAGTATAGTTCCGGAGGTGGACGGAACAAGAGGGGACGTGATCAGAAGTATCAGTCCTCAGCCAAGAGAGGTGGTGGTGCACCTGCTAGAGGTGGTTATGCTAGAGCTGATCCGAGTGCTTGTTGGATCTGTGGTTCGCGTGGTCACATGAAGCGTGACTGTCCTCGTGCTGTGAGGGAGGTGCAAGCTCCTGTTGCGGCAGCTGGGAATGGATGTTGGAACTGTGGTTCTGTTGACCATCTGAGGCGAGATTGTCTAAGGTTGGCTGGTGGCCAAGATCGTGCTCCTGTTGTTGCACCGCAGAGAGGTCGTGGGCGCGGCCGTGGTAATTTCCAGAGGAGAGAGGAAGGTGGTCGCGGAGTAGCTCATGTTGTGGCTATTCAGCCTGAGGGTGGAGGCCAAGCTAGGGTGTATGCTCAGCGCGAGGGAAGGAATGATGCAGATGTGATTGCAGGTACCTTTACTTTGCAATCCTTGTCATTGCTTTCTTTGATTGATTCTGGATCTACGCATTCATACATTTTGCGTGAGCATGCTGAATTGCTTGGTTTGCCTGTTGAGTCTTTTGATGTTGGTGTTCGTGTCACTAGTTCTTTTGGTGAAACTGTTGTGACTCGAAAGCTTTATAGAAGGTGTCCCTTGGTTGTTCAAGAACATGTCTTTCATGTTGATCTTATGGAGTTGCCCTTTTATGGTTTTGATGTGATCCTTGGTATGGATTGGCTTGCTGAGCATCGTGCTGTGGTAGATTGTGAGAATAAGCGGGTTTCGCTTAAGCTTGCGGATGATTATGAAGTTGTTGTGGTTGGTGAGAATGTGAAGTTTCTTGCTAATGTGGTGTCTACCTTGGAGGCGAGTAGGATGCTGAGGCAGGGTTGTGAAGCTTATCTAGCTTTTGTGATGAATCCTAGCTCTAAGGAGTTGAGGGTGCAAGATATCAAGGTTGTGAAGGAGTTTCCTGGTGTTTTTCCTGAAGAGTTGCCTGGTTTACCTCCTAATCGCGAGGTGGAGTTTGGAATTGAGCTGTATGAGAATACAACTCCTGTGTCCATTACTCCCTATAGAATGGCACCTAAGGAGCTGAAGGAGCTGAAGACGCAGTTGCAAGAGCTGCTTGATCGTGGTTTCATCCGGCCGAGTGTGTCGCCTTGGGGTGCTCCTGTCTTGTTTGTGAAGAAGAAAGATGTCACTATGAGGATGTGCATTGATTACCGTCAGCTGAACAAGTTGACTATCAAGAATCGGTATCCTTTGCCGAGGATTGATGATCTCTTTGATCAATTTAGGGGAGCTGCTGTGTTCTCTAAGATTGACTTGAGGTCAGGGTATTATCAGTTGAAGGTGAAGGATGTGGATGTGCCTAAGACAGCTTTCAGGACAAGGTATGGGCATTATGAGTTCCTTGTGATGCCGTTTGGTTTGACAAATGCTCCTGCTGCTTTCATGGACATGATGAATTGTGTGTTTCATGAATACCTGGACAAGTTCGTTGTGGTGTTCATTGATGATATCCTCGTGTACTCGCGTACTGAGGAGGAGCACGAAGAGCATTTGAGGGTTGTGTTGCAAGCTTTGTTGGAGAATCAGCTTTATGCTAAGTTGAGCAAGTGTGAGTTCTGGCTTAGGGAGGTGGTGTTTCTTGGGCATGTGGTCTCAGCTGAGGGGATTCGTGTTGATCCTCAGAAGATTGAAGCGGTGATGAATTGGAAAGTTCCTAAGTCTGTTCATGAGGTTCGTAGTTTCCTTGGTTTGGCGGAATACTACCGGAGGTTTGTGGATGGTTTTTCCAAAATTGTTGCTCCTTTGACGAAGCTGTTGCAGAAGGATGTTAAGTATGAGTGGACGGAAGCGAGACAGCAGGCTTTTGAGAAGCTTAAGGCGGCTTTGACGCAAGCTCCTATCTTGATTCAGCCTGAATCAGGGAAAGAGTTTGTGGTCTATAGTGATGCATCCTATGTTGGTTTGGGGTGTGTGCTGATGCAAGAGGGTAAGGTTGTGGCTTATGCGTTGCGGCAGTTGAAGGTGCATGAGTGCAACTATCCTACGCATGACATTGAGCTGGATGCAGTGGTGTTTGCTCTGAAGATCTGGAGACATTATCTGTATGGTGAGAAGTGTATTGTGTACACAGATCACAAGAGTTTGAGGTATCTGATGTCTCAGAAGGAGTTGAATCTTAGGCAGCGACGTTGGTTGGAGTTGCTCAAGGATTATGATCTGACGATTGAGTATCATCCTGGTAAAGCCAATGTTGTTGCGGATGCCTTGAGTAGGAAGGTAGCTGTTGAGCTGAGGGCTATGTTTGCTAGCTTGAGCATATCGCGAGATGGTGGTCTTGTTGCTGAGTTGCAAGTGAAACCATCTTTGGTTCAGCTGATCAAGGAAAAGCAGTTGTTTGATGATTCCTTGGTGTCTCATGTTCAGGATATCGCGGAGGGTAGACCTTCGGATTTCTGCTTTAATGAGGATGGTGTGTTGTGTTTTGGTAGTCGGATAGTAGTGCCTGCGGATGTTGAGTTGAGGCGTGCTATTCTGACTGAAGGTCATAGTAGTCCTTTTGCTATGCACCCTGGTAGTACTAAGATGTACCGTGATCTTCGTGATGAGTACTATTGGGTGGGTTTGAAGAAGGATGTTGCAGAGTTTGTGAGAAAGTGTTTGGTGTGTCAGCGAGTTAAGGCTGAACATCAGGTTCCTTCTGGTTTGTTGCAACCGTTGAAAATCCCTGAATGGAAGTGGGAGAGGGTTACCATGGATTTCGTATCTGGTTTGCCTTTGTCTCCATCAAAGAAGAATTCTGTTTGGGTGATTGTGGATCGCTTGACGAAGTGTGCGCATTTCTTGCCTGTGCATACTACGTTTTCTTTGGATAAGCTGGCAGAGCTGTACATTGCTGAGATTGTGCGGCTGCATGGTGTGCCTAAGTCGATTGTGTCGGATAGGGATCCGAGGTTCACATCGCGTTTCTGGCAGTGTTTGCATCAAGCTCTGGGTACAAGGTTGCATTTCAGTACATCCTATCATCCTCAGTCGGATTGTCAGTCTGAGCGGGTTATCCATATTTTGGAGGATATGTTGAGATGCTGCGTGATTGAGTTCCAAGGTTCTTGGGAGAAGCATCTGCCTTTGGTTGAGTTCGCTTATAACAATAGTTATCAGGCGAGTATACAGATGGCACCTTATGAGGCTCTGTATGGGAGGAAGTGTAGGACTCCTCTTTGTTGGGCTGAAACTGGTCAGAAGTTGGTTTCGATGCCTGCTTTGTTGAAAGGGACCACCGAGAAGGTGAAGCTCATTTGTGAGAGGTTGAAGGCTGCCTCTGATCGGCAAAAGTCTTACGCGGATTTGAAGCGTAAGGAGATAGAGTATGCGGTGGGTGACAGTGTGTTCTTGAAGGTTTCGCCTTGGAAGAAGGTGATGAGGTTTGGCCGGAAGGGTAAGTTGAGCCCTCGGTACATTGGACCATATGAGGTGGTTGAGCGAGTGGGTCCTGTTGCGTATCGGCTGAGGTTACCTCAGGAGTTGGAGAAGATTCATGATGTGTTTCATGTTTCTATGCTCCGGAAGTATAGATCTGATCCTTCGCACGTGATGCCTGTGGAGGAAGTGGTTTTGAATCCGGATTTGACCTATGATGAGGAACCGGTGAAGGTTCTGGATTCGGATTGTAAGGTTCTTCGTGGCAAGACCATTGAGTTGGTGAAGGTGCTGTGGAAGCATCGAGGTGTTGAGGAAGCCACGTGGGAGCGGAAGGAAGACATGCTAAAGCAGTTTCCTTATCTCTTTCCTTCAGGTAAATTTCGAGGACGAAATTTCTTAAGGGGGGGAGAGTTGTAACGCCCCGGTTTTGGGCTTAGGAGTTTTGGGCGTTAACCGGTTGGTTAAAGTGCTGTTCGAATCTAAAGAGGTGAAATTAGGAAAGCCTAGTTTGGGTTGCATTAAAAATATGGAAAAATGTTCTAAAATCATCTTTTAATATAATTAAGTGAACTGTGAAATCAATTTTGGAAAATGAGTTTTGGAAGTGTGACATTTTGGCTAGTGACCAAAATGTAATTTTCGCAAGTTTGGTGGCTGTTTTATAAAGGGTTGAAACTTTGAATCTTTAAGGAGCTATTTACCCAAAGGGAGTTTCTCCATATTTTTCTAAGATATTTTAAGTCTAAAATCTGATTTTAAAGGTTATTAAAATTGGAGGGAAGCCATTTTGGCTAATTTTTGATTTTGTAACCAACTTCTCCTAATTTTCTTTCTCTCATTTTCTCTCAACCCAAACACTACTTTTCCAGAGAATTGGATCTGATTTCTTCACCTAAATCCCTCCTTTCAACTCTCATTTGATTCCAAATCATTGTATCTTCAAAACCTCTTCAATTGCTAAGTGTTTCAACAAGGATTTTGATTGCAAAAAGAGGAGAAACTCAAGTTTGGAGGTAAGAACGTCCTTCTCCTCTAAACTATCAGTTCTTTACTGAAATTCCTAAGTTTTCAATCCTTAATTGATGTTTAATTAAAGGTTTTTAAGTGTTGAAATGGATCTTGGCTTATTATGCAAGATTTTGATGATTTTTGATGATTTTCGTTAGATCTGAGTAATCTGTGATTTGAGAGGTGTTTTTGATGTTAAATGATCTCTAAATTGATAAGGAATTGAGTTTTGATTGATGCAATCCCGGATAGGTTGAGTTTCCTAAGTTTAGCTTGTGTTTCAAGGTAGTTTTTGAGGTGATCTTGGTGATCTGATGTTGCTGGAGGTATAAGGATGTTAATAGGTTGTTTTTAGATGTTATATGATGTTAATGGAAGTGAGGTTTTGCTGGTTTATGGCTGGGCTTTGTTTAGAAGTGTTTTGGATGCATTTTCGGTTGTGTTTGGTGGCCGAAAATGGAGGTTTGATGAGAGCAGCGAGTTTAGGTGCTTTCATTGAAGCAATTAATGCATGATGATGCATTAATCCTCTGCTTTGATGTGTTGAAACAGGGGAGGCATCTTTGGATCCAAGAGTGGTTGATCCGGAAGCTTGATTTGGTGCTTTGGCTTGAAGCAAAGTGGAAATCGGTGAGTGCATTTGTGGAAATTGGATTTTCAGCTTTAAAACCAAGGTTTGAAGGTTTTGGGAGCTTAGTCTAAGTCTAAACAACTTTGCTAAGCTCAAGTGTAAGTTTTCGGATTTTCTCTCTAGTGGTGGCCATGATTTTGTTGTGATGCAAGATGATGATTTGCATGTTTTAATTACTGTTTTGAAAGCATGGATTTTGCTGATAATGTAAGCCATATGTTGAAGGTAACTCTAGGTAGGAGTACCTTGCTTTTATACATTGAAATAATGTGGTTTGATGCTTTGAAATGCATGATGAAAATGGCTTGGTTTAATGCTTTAAAACAGTGGATTAAATGATGAAAATTATGTATATAGGCAAGTGATGTTTTGAAAAGGTTAAGGTCACTAAGGTGGTTAAAAGTCCTTGAGTGAGCCTTGTTATTTAAGAACATCAAGGTGGTTAAAAGTCCTTGGATGATTCTTGTTGCGGACACTAAGGTGGTTAAAAGTCCTTAGGTGATCCTTTCCATGGTGTTTAAAAGTCCATGGGGCCATGGTGTTTAAAAGTCCATGGGGCCAAGGTGTTTAAAAGTCCTTGGGGCCAAGGTGTTTAAAAGTCCTTGGGGTGATTCAAGCAATGGACACAAAGGTGGTTAAAAGCCCTTGTGTGGTCCTTATTCATGGTGTTTAAAAGTCCATGGCCAAGGTGTTTAAAAGTCCTTGGGGCCAAGGTGTTTAAAAGTCCTTGGGAAGTTGATGAACTTGTTTTAAGAAATGAAATGTATCACTTGAGCCAATATGACATGTTATGTTATGTTTATGTTGAAGCATGAGATTGCTTGTTTAAAGTATGCTTTTGAGCATGTGCAAAGGTTGATTTTAAGCATGTTTTGTAAATGTTTTGAATTGCATTATTGAATGGTTTTTAAGAGCATTCCTCACTAAGCTTTTGCTTACGCTCTCTTCGTTTTCTTAATTCAATAATGCAGAGCATTAGAGTACCTTGAGGGGCAGCAAGAAGGGCAAGAATTCAAGTACAAGTAAAGCTCAATGTATGGAAGGTTTTTGTTAAACATTTTAGCTTTTGGGTGATTTGGCAATGGGGGACCAATGTGTATGTTTTGGGAGGTGTTTGGAACTCCCTAAGTATGTTGAATGATGATTTGAATGCTGGTTTTTGGATTGGATCATCACATGCTTGTTTTGGAAGTTTGGTGTTTTGAATAGCTAGCTTGTGTAGGAAGTATGCCTATAGAATTGGGGCTTTTTGCATATGATGTTGTTTGGTTGATTTGCTGATGCCTATAAGTCATATACATGTTGAATTGCATGCTGGTAAAGTTTGGTGACATTTGGAGCATGTTTGAATGATCTATTGCATGAATTGGAATGCTATTTTGCTGCAATCTGTGCAGGCGTTTCGGAACAGTGTGCACCGTTTCAGAACGGGTGCCTTACATGAACCCAGGCGTCCGAAACGGTATGCACCGTTTCGAAACGGTTTGGTCTCTGCCAAGGCCATGTTTCGGAACCCGTTGCGGAACGGCCCGTGTTTCAGAACAGGGTCTACCTGTTTCGGAACGGTCGACCGTTGGGGGCTGACATGGGCAGTTATATGTTTTAATTTGTTCGCGTTTTGGTCCTGAATCTTGTTTGTTCAATTGTATGAGCTTGGGAGGTCCCTTTGAGCTGAATTTTCACAGAGAAGCATGAAACCTGATTAATTTCAAGATGGTAACTTTAATTTGGGTTAAGTCCATTTAATTATCAGAAAGTACAATTTGGTCCCTAAAGTTGTAATTTGTTCAATTGGGTCCCTGTTTGATCTCTGATGTTTGTGATCTTTGAGTATGATGTTTGTGTGATCACAATTAGGACTAATGTGCATTTAGACAAGATTAAAAAAAAAGGGTCGTTAATCAAGGTTGACTTTCGGGTTGACTTTGGTTTTCCCCGTGTGACTTTCTTAATTCGGGTCAATTGTCTAGGCCGGGTTAAGGGGGGTACAGCGATAGCACCAGAAGATCAAGAGAAAACAACTTTCACATGCCCCTACGGTACTTATACCTTTAGAAAGATGCCATTTGGACTTTGCAACGCTCCAGCCACTTTTCAGAGATGCTTGCTAGCCGTTTTCTCAGACATGGTTGAAGATTTCTTGGAGATATTCATGGATGACTTCTTAGTCTTTGGAGATGACTTTGATTCATGCTTGGGCAACTTGGTAAAGTTACTCAAGAGATATGAAGAAGCCGACTTGGTTCTTAATTGGGAGAAGTGCCATTTTATGGTGACCGAAGGGACTATTTTGGGGCACAAAATATCGAAGAAAGACAAACAGGTGCACAAGGAAAAGTTTGAGGTGATCGAGAAGCTACCTCCCCCTACCACTGTGAAAGGTATTAGGAGCTTCTTTTGCCATGCATGCTTCTATAGGAGGTTCATCAAGGATTCTCCAAGATCTCCAAACCACTCTACACTTTTCTATAGCAAAACCAACCCTTCATATTCGATGATGATTGCCACAACGCATTCAAGGAACTGAAGGAGAAACTTATCTTAGCACCCATCGTTGTTCCACCGTATTGGTCCTCGACGTTCGAGCTTATGTGTAATGCAAGTGATTACGCAGTGGGAGCAGCCCATGGACAATGTCGAGGTAAACTCTTCCATGTTATTTACTATGCTAGCCGCACTTTAAATGATGCACAAATAAACTACACTACCATCGAAAAAGAGTTACTAGCTGCCGTGTTTGCCTTTGATAAGTTTAGAGCATACTTGATCTGCACTAAGGTCAATGTTCACACCGATCACTCAGCCATTAAGTACTTAGTGACTAAAAAGGATGCTAAACCTAGACTTATTAGGTGGATACTTCTCTTGCAAGAGTTTGACCTAGAAGTTAGAGATAGGAAGTGTTGTGAAAACCAAGTAGCTGATCAACTATCTAAGCTAGAGAACAAGGCTAAAATCAAAGATGAACAAGAAATTAAAGAGGAATTCCCTGATGAGAAAATATTATATGCTACAGCAATTTCGTGATATGCTAATATTGTTAACTTTCTCGTTAGTGGTATTTTGCCTCCTAATTTGAATAGCCATGCTAGGAAGAAGTTCAAGCATGATGTGCGATTCTACTTTTGTGACGAACCTTATTTATTCGAGCAATGTGCTGACCAAATGATAAGAAGATGTGTCCCCGAAGAGGAGCAAAAGGAGATCATATTCCATTGTCACTCATCTTCTTGTGGAGGCCATTTTGGATGAGCTAGAACTGCTGCAAAAGTCCTCCAATCAGGGTTTTACTGGCCCACACTTTTTAATGATGCACACGAATACTGCAAGACTTGCAATAGATGCCAGCGCGCTGGAAATATTTCTCGAAGGCACAAAATGCCATTGCAAGGCATCTTGGAAGTGGAACTCTATGATGTATGGGGAATAGATTTCATGGGACCAGTCCCTTCATCAATTGGGGATCTCTACATCCTGTTAGCAGTGGATTTTGTGTCAAAATGGGTTGAAGGAGTGGCGACACCAAAGAATAACTCCAAGACCATTTTGAGGTTCCTTCACAAGAACATCTTCACAAAGTTTGGAGCGCCACGAGCCATCATCAACGATAAAGGAACTCGCTTTGACAACAAACTGATCGCCAAGGCATTGTAAAGATACGGGATGAGATACAAAATTGGTATGATATATCACCCACAAACTAATGGACGAGTTGAGATCTCCAATCGAGAGATAAAGCAGATACTTGAAATGGTAGTCAATCTCAAGAGAAATGACTGGTCTCCAAGGCTCGATGAGTTCTATGGGCCTATCGCACATATTTCAAGACACCCTTGGGTTTGTCCCCATTCAAGATTGTCTATGGCAAGGCATTCCATCTTCCCGTCGAACATAAACATAGGGCCTATTGGGCCATTAAGAATCTCAACATGGATGCCCAGCTAGTTGGAGAAATGAGGCTGTTAGTGCATAACGATATGGAAGAGTTCATAGCCCATGCTTATGAAAATGCACGGTTGTACAAGGAGAAGACGAAGAAGTGACATGATAAACATCTTTTGCCACATCATTTTTCAGAAGGTTGACAAGTGCTTCTCTATAACTCAAGGCTCAAGAACTTCCTTGTCAAGTCGAAGTCTCGGTGGTCAGGGCCCTTCCTCGTACACAAGGTTTACCCTCAAGGAGCTGTGGAAATTAAGAAGCTCGATGATGACATTGTATTTAAGTTTAATGGCCAGCACATGAAGGTCTACAACGGAGCTCCGATCTTGAAAAAATTCAAATTCAAACTGCAACGGCCTAGTGTTTCGAAACACAAGGCCATGTATCGGAACGGTCGTTTAGAAACCAAGTTGACCGTTTTGATGCTCGGGTGCGTTCCGAAACTCGTACCGAAACACCCCTTTCCAGTAGAAAAATCGTTCTAGAACGTTCCCACCCGTTCTGAAACCTCATGGCCATTTCAAGCCTCAGTTCCGAAACAGGTAAGGGCGTTCCGATACGCCTTGCCCTGCAACAATAGATTTTTTTAGTTTTTCACGTCTTTCCACATCTGAAAACATTCCAATTCATGCCATAACGTACATACAACATGTTTAGGCATCAAAGATCATCATTATGAAGCATAAACTAAAGCATGGCATCAATCATGCAAACATTGGAACTATAGGCATGCTCCCTAGTCCACCAAAGCCATACGAAGCTAAAATCAATATTCAAACCCAAAATTAATCCTCAAAGGCCATTTACAACTCAAAGGTAAAAGACCAAACATGCTCAAGGAAATTAGCAACATCCTCAACCATCCAAAAGTATAAATCTCACTCGTTGCCTCTTATTACACCAAAGTAAAGCCACATACTTTGCTAAACCAAAATGCTTGGATTCCCTTGCTTGTGTGCTGCCTCAAACACCTAATTCTCTGCATTGATGAAACAAGAGAGCGTAAGCACAAAGCTTAGTGAGGATCGCTAAACAACATTCATCAATGCATTTCACACAATTTGCAAAACCACCACTCTTCAACACATGCCTATACACAAAACTTGCTCATATGCATCATTCTAAAACAGCAAATAAACCTTTGCTCATGCTTTACCAAGCATCTCATGCATTCTAGCATCACTTACAAGCATTTCATGCTTAACATTAATCATTTACATTATATTGGCTCGCAAGTGATAATCCATAAACCATACCAATAAAAGACATAATCGGATACACAGATTACAAGCGTTGTCACGCACGCTTCATACATACTATCAGACTACACAAGGTGGAGATCAATGGCACAATCACAACCCCTCAATACTCGTGATGGAGATTAATGGCACAATCACAACCCCTCAACATCACACATCGGTAGTTGTATATGTTGCGTGTAAAATAGACTATCGCAATTGCAGTGCAAGTGTACACGACGCAAGTAGTAAAGTGATACGAAGTATCGGATATCGTCTCCACAGGGATTGGGCTAATAACTTCACCTTGATTTACTGCACAAAGTAAAGGAAATATTTCAGAAAGTTGTCACGAGTAATAAAGTAAAAACGTAAAATAAAAGGATTGAGTAATCAAGATAGAGAGAATGGGCTGGTATTGAATTGCTCGGTAGTGTAGGTATTGAATTGCTTAGGATCTCCAGTTCTGTCGTCGCTCCCGTCGCCGACAGCACCTGTCGTGGCGTCTGTCCGTTAGTTGTCGCGGCAGCAGACACTAACTCAGTACTTCAAGCTTGGCAAGAATCCCTGATCTGCCTTGCCCTATCCCTAGGCACAAGTCTGTCGATGAACACGTCTTTGACGATACCTCCCGGCGTGAGTCGAAGGATGAACACCGATGTGTATGAATTCTTCCTTAGCCACTTAACCTCGCCTTATCCCTAAGCACGAGATGGTTCAACTATAAACTAGAGAACGCGCTTCTATCTCTTTCGTATACTTAACTCTCCCGATGCTAAGTAAATAGATAATCTCACAATGCTCTCCCGATGCTCTTGCAAGATATTAAAACCAAGATAAAAGAACTTGAAGTTTATTTTATTGAAACTGAAAAATCCTAAAACAAAGCAACCCTTGCAACTACTTTACAAAACAACCCGTGACCCTAGGGGGAATTTAGAACATGTCGGAGACGGGTGGACGGCAGGGTTTTGGTTTCGGTTATCGGGTAGTCGGCTCTGCCCTAGGTTAATCTATGCCCTTTATATAAGCTTTGGGCTCAAGTTATCTAAGGTAACAAGGATTACAACTTTAATTAAAAGTAAGATTCTAATAAAGATTAAATCTCTAAGGTATCCTACTTTCTAGCCGTCTCCTTGCTTTTAGGGATTTTCTCTCCTTTGAGCTTTGGCTTGACATATCTTTTGATCCGGGGCTTGGAAAATTATTTGGCTGCCACACGACAGACGAGCAGATTTTTCTCTATCTATCGATGTCCACTTCATTTTTCCTCTACAATAATCTGCTGTCACCATGCTGTCGTGACGGGTCCATGACAGGTTCGTCATCTTCAGCTGCTTGTTCAGTTTCGCCTTCCTGCTTATCTGCCCTTCGCCTGCCTTCATCGTCAACCTTGGCAGCTACCTGCAAAATACACCATCTTTTAGTAGAATCCGTGCCTTTTATATAATTGTGATATTTAATTGAAAACTATCCTAAATGCAATGCAATGATGCTTGAATGCAGCAGAAATATGGGTTACAAAGGGTGTAAATAATAGAACTTTTACACACTCAACACACCCCCAAACTCAAGTCTTTGCTTGCCCTCAAGCAATTAAACCTAAAGAAAAATGAAAATTTTTGTGTTGGCTTTCAAACAGTGAACTGTCCCTTACCTGTCGCTCATTCTCTATGGCAGCAGCAACCTGTCGGAAAGGCTAGGATCTGTCCGGAATCTCCCTATAGTTCTCGTGCAGTGTGTGCATGCTTGTGAACAGTTATATGCTAAGACTCTCTTAGTTTCACTAGAATATTCAACTCCTTAACTCGAATTTTTATGCCAAAGTTTTATTTTTTTAGAAGGCACATTTTCATGCTTCTTTTTCTTCTATTTTCAAGCTAAAATTTTTCTAGAGCCAGTTTTGGGCACCTCTAGTTAGCTTCCTAGAGCCGGTTTCGGGCACCTCTAGGTTTTTGATTTTCTTTTACTAAACTTCTTTCCTAGAGCCAGTGTTAGGCACCTCTAGGGGCTATCCAAGTTTTAAGCTTCCTATTCTAGTTTGGCTAAAAGAAATCTAAGCAATATAACAATCACAAAAGTGTTTAAGTTTTTCAGAACTATAGAAAGGCTCTAAACTTTTCCTTAACCTGTCCTAAAGATGCTGCCACGACAGAGCCGTCATGACAGGTAAGCTAACTTCACAGTTTTAAGCCAACAGTTTAATTTTCTGATTATTTTTTTTTTGTTTTTTTTTTAAAAGAACTTAAAGGCAAATAAAAAGACACAACAGTTAAACAAAAGATGTGCTAAGGATGCCATTAAATATGGAGGGTTGCCACCCCCAAACTCAAGGGTTGCATTGCCCTCAATGCAAAACAACATAAAAACAGATTAAGAAAAACAAGAAAAAGTACATCACAATTATATAAGGGCAGGCAGCAATAAGAGGAGAAAAAAGAAATAAAAACTTAAATTTTATGCGCTGTCCTCGCTGCTGCTGCTGACGCGGATCTGATGGTAGCGCCTGCGTTGAGGAGGTGGCTGGGCAGGTTCCGGGGCAGGTTGATCGACAGCTTCGTCAGCCTGTTGAGGGGCAGGATCTTCCTCCGGTTGGGGGATAGGGTCGTCAGTAGGTGGAAGGGCAGATGGCTCCACTAGCCTGACATCAGAACTGCTGCTGCTGCTGTCCCAGCTGGTGGACATGATGGCCTTGGACAGCTTTCTCTTGTCTGCCACATGCTTGATACGCTTCACCCGTGTGAAGGCGCTGTCCAAGTTCCTCCGGAGAAGGGGGCTGTCGTCAGTGGCAGCTCGCTTTGTTCCTCGAGGGGAGGTGTCTGCCGGTGGGCTGCCGGCTGCCGTCGGGGAAGGTGTGGAGGAGGCAAATTCTCCATGGGGAGAGACAGGTGGTGTGGGAGTAGGGGATGGGATATTGAAATAATGGGCGGGGAAGGTAGGGAAAAAGACATCCGAAAAATTCAAAGTATTGGTAATAAAGTTTACCGTGGCATTGGAGATGTCTCGGATGAATGTCATTAAGCCCATCTGGCGTTCCTCGATCCGCAGGACGGCAGCAAGGATGTGGGCGTTCTGATCTGCCGGAGCGGTGTAGGTGGCAGCTTCTGGGGCAGGCTCAGTGGCAGGCTGGGTGGCAGGCTCATCATCCGACTCGGCAGGAGGGGCGTTGGGATTGAAGGCGTTGAGGGGTGATACGACTACTAGCTCCATGAGGCTGGAGATGTTGTTGTCTGTCCAGCCGCTGCCCTTCTTGATGTTGTCTGAGGCTTCCTCCGGTACGGCAGCGCAGCGGCAGAGGGCGGTTATGGTGCAGGGCAGGCAGAGCCGTGAGTCCGAGCGGAAGGCGCAATCAAGAATGCTGTCCCTCATGTACCTGCCCACATTGATGGGCCTGTTGTGCATGATAGAGTGGATGAGGGCCAGTCTCTGCCTGTTGACTGTCGTATGGTGGGACGAGGGCAGGATACGCTTTTTGATAAAAGCGTTCCATAACTTTGCCTCAGGTAGGAGCTGCCCCCTATTGACAGAATGGGGGTTCTTCTTACTCGTGCTCCACGTCGTTCCCGCTTCTGTCAACTCCCTCATAACAGCATCATGGCCGGCAGCGTCGAGGTTGTCCCAAAACTGTTGATGGGCATCATCGTTGGGGCCAAAGAAGAGGCCGAAGACATGGTTGATGCTGCTGGCGGTAAAAGGTACTGTCACTCCTCTGACGGTGACAGATGTTGCCGTCTTGCTCTCGATCGCCGCATAGAACTCCCTGACTAGGGTGTCGTTAAGTTCTGCCGGCTGCTCGGCGAAGTCTTCCCACAGTTGGGCTGTAATGGCCTGCATGATGAACGGCCGGAGTCCCAACAGAGGGGCATCTCTGTTGTAGATGAAGCTGCGCTCTTCCCACAGTTCCTTGTTAGCGAACGGAGATGCTGCTGCGGAAGAGGAGGCGGCAGCAGCGTTCTGTCGGGGTTGTCGTGAAGACATATTTGGTTGCAAGGGCTGAAAATAAAAGAAAAGAGATCAAAGTAGAAGAGAATAGCAAGAGAGAAAATCTGAAGTGAGGAAAAATGAAAAGGACAAGGGGTTTATATAGCTGTCGGGGGCTGCCCATTTAATGCCGCAACGGCAGGTGGGAATAACGGAGCGGCAGATTGAATGTTGCGTCTGACACGTCTGACGGACATTAATGCTGCGTCTGCCGCACGATTCTTCGTCTGCTGTGCATCTGTTGACAGCCTGTCAACTCCGTCTGCGCCGGCAGCCGAAACGACAGGTTATTATAAATGGATTTTATTTGGGCTGATGGATGGGCGGTGGGCTTGGGCCACTTCTTCTTTCTCACTTGCCTCCTTTATTTCCTAAAAACTGAAATTAAAAACAAAACATTATTTGAATAAAATAAATCTAATTCCTAATAAATAATATTAATAATAATAAAGATAAAAAAAAATAAAAGAATTAGGTTAACTTAGGGATGCCTTGTGGGGCATCACCTAAAGTAACCACTTCCTGTATTCCTGGGGCTTCAGTCCCTTGATAGTGCTTGAGGCGTTGTCCATTGACTTTGAATTGGTGCCCGTCCTTTAGTGATTGAATTGTAATGGCACCATTGGGAAAAACTTGAACTACTTGGAATGGGCCAGACCATCTAGATTTGAGCTTCCCTGGGAAGAGTTTCAATCTAGAATTGAACAACAACACAAGCTGCCCTGGGCAGAACTGTCGTGGCAGCAACTTCTTGTCATGCCACTTTTTAGTTTTTTCCTTGTAAATCCTAGCATTGTCGTAGGCCATTGTCCGTATTTCATCGATCTCATTCAAATCCAACAACCTTTTCTGGCCTGCCTTGTCCAAGTCCATGTTTACTGCCTTGATCGCCCAATATGCCTTGTGTTCGATCTCGACAGGCAGATGACAGGTTTTCCCATAAATCAAACGGTATGGAGACATGCCCAATGGAGTCTTGAAGGCTGTTCTGTATGCCCATAATGCATCATTCAGAAGCAAAGACCAATCTTTCCTAGTTGGTTTAACCATTTTTTCAAGAATGTTCTTTACTTCCCTATTGGATATCTCGGCCTGTCCATTGGTCTGTGGGTGGTATGCTGTCGCGATCCTGTGCTTGACACCATATTTTCTCAAGGCGGCAGCAATTACCTTGTTGTCAAAATGTCTCCCTTCATCACTGATAATCGCCCTAGGGATGCCGAATCTAGAAAAGATGTTTTTGTGTAAAAACTTTTGGACTGTTTTGGCATCATTCCGTTGGGTTGCGATTGCTTCTACCCACTTGGAGACATAATCCACTGCTAGGAGGATGTAAAGATTTCCACAAGAAGATGGGAAAGGTCCCATAAAATCAATCCCCCAAACGTCGAAGATTTCGACTTCTAAGATATTCTGCAGTGGCATCTCGTTTCTCCTCGAGATGTTACCTGTCCGCTGGCACCTGTCACAGTTTTTGTAAAACTCCTGTGCGTCCTTATACCGTGTCGGCCAGTAGAACCCTGACTGTAGCACCTTGGCAGCAATTTTATTTCCTCCTAAGTGTCCTCCATATTGTGAAGCATGACAGTGATGGAGAATGTCTTCTTGTTTTTCTTGTGGTATGCATCTCCTTATAACCTGATCTGCGCACATTTTGAAAAGAAGAGGTTCGTCCCAATAATAATGTTTAACATCATTTTGAAACCTCTTCCTGGCTTGGTAAGTAAGATCAGAAGGTAATATTCCGCTAACTATAAAATTAACGAAATCAGCATACCAGGGAAAGTTAGAAGACTTACCTGCCGCCATGGCTGTCGCGACAGCTAGTGTGGCAGCAAAGAGCTGCTCATCTGGGAAGGTCTCCAATATGTGTGTCTCATCTGGCGGTAGACTCTGTCCCGTTTCCAACCTCGACAAGTGATCTGCCACCTGATTTTCTGTCCCCTTTTTATCTTTTATCTCAAGGTCGAACTCTTGTAATAGTAATATCCATCGTATCAACCTAGGTTTAGCATCTTTTTTTGCGAATAGATACTTGAGGGCAGAGTGGTCGGTGTGGATTATAACCTTCGTTCCAAGTATGTAAGAACGAAACTTGTCGATGGAAAACACCACAGCTAACAGCTCTTTTTCCGTGGTGGTGTAATTCACTTGGGCATCATTCAATGTTTTGCTGGCATAATATATGACATGAAATAGCCTGTCCTTGCGCTGCCCAAGTGCTGCCCCGACAGCATAGTCACTAGCATCACACATAATTTCAAATGGTTGCGTCCAGTCTGGTGGCTGTACTATGGGGGCTGTCACTAACTTTTCCTTCAGAACCTTGAATGCTTCAGTACATTCTTCATTAAAGTCAAAGGGTCGGTTCTGCTCTAGGAGATGACATAGGGGTTTCGTGATTTTTGAGAAATTGGCAATAAATCTTCTATAAAAACCAGCATGCCCTAAAAAACACCTAATGCCCTTGACTGTTGTTGGCGGCGGCAGCTTCTCTATGACTTCTATTTTTGCCCTATCGACTTCTATCCCACGGCAGCTAATCTTATGGCCTAAAACTATCCCTTCATCTACCATAAAATGACATTTTTCCCAATTAAGAACAAGATTAGCCTTTTCACATCTTTCAAGTACCTTTTGAAGGTTGCCGAGGCAGCTCTCAAAATCGTCTCCAAAGACGGAAAAATCATCCATGAAGATCTCAAGGAAGTCTTCTACCATGTCGGAGAATATTGCCATCATGCACCTTTGGAAGGTGGCAGGTGCGTTACAGAGGCCGAATGGCATCCTCCTGAATGCAAATGTTCCGTAGGGGCATGTGAAAGTCGTTTTCTCTTGGTCCTCCGGTGCAATAGCAATTTGGTTGTAACCTGAATAACCATCAAGAAAACAATAATAAGATTTACCCGCTAATCTATCAAGCATTTGATCAATAAAGGGTAAAGGAAAGTGGTCCTTTCGGGTAGCTTTGTTAAGCTTCCGATAGTCCATACAAACCCTCCAACCGGTCACAGTCCTGGTTGGGATTAACTCATTGTTTTCGTTGGTTATCACGGTCATGCCTCCTTTCTTGGGAACACATTGCACCGGGCTTACCCATTTGCTGTCGGAGATGGCGTAAATAATACCAGCATCTAACCATTTAATTATTTCTTTACGCACTACCTCCTTCATTGCTAGGTTTAACCACCTTTGGGCATCAATAGTCGGCTTATGGTCTTCCTCTAAGAGGATTTTGTGCATACAGATTGCCGGACTAATGCCCTGAATATATGCTATCGTCCATCCTATCGCCCTTTTATGCTGCCTTAGCATGTCGACCAGCTGTCGCTCCTGTTCCTGCGGCAGCTTAGCAGAGATGATTACAGGCAGTGTGTTATCACAACCAAGATAAGCATATTTAAGCTGCTCTGGCAGGGGCTTAAGTTCTAAGACAGGTGGTTCAACAGTGGAGGGCTTTTGGATTAAATGGTTATCCGAAGTGTAATTCAAGGGTTCGAATAACTTACCTGGACGATGGTCTAACCAGTTTACCTCCTCATGACCTTCAGTATCAGATGTATCGGATTTAGAGGGGTCACTGTCGTCTGTGCTGCCGTCGTTGCTGTCGTCGTCACTGTCGTGACAGGTTGGTAGATGGCTATCGTAGCAGTGACCAAATTTAATATCTCGGCAGCCTGACCTCATGCAGGGGTAATCAAAGGTCACCTCGTTGATGGCTTTGCATTCCTCGTCCACATTAGCTTGTTTCATTGCTTGGAGAACATTCAACTTAATTTCTTGATCGTTCACGCGCATGGTGAGTTCTCCTTTTTCCACATCAATCAACGATCTTCCCGTGGCTAAGAAAGGTCGTCCGAGGATGACTGGTGCGTTCTCATCTGCCTCACAATCTAAAATAAGAAAGTCAGCAGGAAAAATAAGTTTATCCACTCTTACCAAAATATCTTCAATTTTTCCCTCGGGGTGAACGTAAGAGCGGTCGGCTAGCTGTAGGGTAACTGTCGTGGGCCGCGCCTTGCCAATACCTAGTTTCTGAAAAACAGATTTGGGCATTAGATTAACACTAGCACCAAGATCACAAAGTGCCTTACCCACAAATTTATCACCGATTACGCAAGGTATAAGGAAGCTCCCTTGATCCTTCTTTTTTTGGGGTGGTTGTCGATGAAGAATACTCATGCAACCCTCTTGCATCCTTACCGTTTCAAATTCCCCAAGTTTAGATTTTTTTGACATTACATCCTTGAGGAATTTAGCATAACCTGGCATCTCCCTAACAGCATCTAACAACGGAATGTTAATATGAACCTGTTTAAAAATATCATAAATTTTTTTGAGTTGAGATTCGTTCTTAGCTTGTTGTATCCGTTGAGGAAAAGGTGGTGGAGGACGATAATCAGCAATGCGTCCTTCCCACTGCATGCGAATCTGAGGACGATGATCTTCCTTTTTCTCCTCTGTCGCTTCTGCTGTCGTGACAGGATCATCGGCAGCAGTCTGTTTGTCACCTGTCGGAGCAGCTTCCTCGGCAGGTTTATTCAAAGCAGGGTCCTTTTCTGTATCAACTTCTTTTTCCGGCCCTGGTAACTTTTTCCCACTCCTAGTAGTAATTGCCTTACATTGCTCATGAGGGGGTGGTCTAGCGTTTTCAGTATTGCTAGGGAAACCTCCATTCTGCCTCGGTTTAATATGCTGCGACACTTGACCCATTTGTGTCTCTAGAGATTTCAAGGTGGCCTCATGGTTTGTCATTCTCATCTTAGTCTCGTCCATAAAATTTTCCGTCTTTTTGACAAACTGATTAATATTTTCCATATAAGTGCCAGTCTGAGACATAAAGGTAGCCAAAGTCTGCTCCAATACACTACTCGTGGCAGGTGGTGGCTGCTGTTGTTGTTGAGGCGGCAGGTTCTGCGGCAGGTTCTGCGGCTGCAGTTGCTGTCTCGTCAACAATCTAGGACCCCCTGATTCTGATTATATGCTTGCGGATTCAGGGCATTGTTAGGATTACTCCAGGAAAATTTGGGATCCTTTCTCCAATTAGGGTTGTAATTGTTGGAATTGTAGTTTGGCTTGTAATTTCAAACATATTTCCCTTCTTCTACGTTTATAGGGCACTCATCCCTACTATGATTTCCCTCACAAGTGGCACAAATTTCCTCGACAGCAAACCCTCGTACTTCCTCTTCACTCAATAAGTGTTTCATGGCTTTAGTGAGGAATGCTACCTGTGATTTCATAGTGCTGTCAGCCTCATAGTCTTTGAAAGCAAGTACCCGTTTACCCCCTCTTCTAGCTGTCGGAAACTGCTCCTCATTCTTAGCTAGATTCTTCAGAACTTGTAATGCCTCGTCCGGATCTTTATCCAATAACAGTCCATTTGCTGCAGAATCAATGCGAATGCGAGTTTGTAAGTTAGCAGCATTATAAAACTTAGTTACCTGATTCCAGACGGGGAATCCATGCATTGGGCAGTTCCGTAGAAGAGTAGTAAATCTGTCCCAGGCCTCGTGCATCGGCTCGTCATCTTCCTGTTGAAAAGTAGCAATTTCGTTACGTAATCGCTCAGATAAATGTGAAGGATTAAAACGAGATAAGAATTCACGAGTTAGGTCTGCCCAAGTCATAATAGAACCCGGTGTAAGTTTATTCCACCAAGTTTTAGCTCTATCCCTTAATGAATGAGGGAATAACCGAAGCCTCAGTATCTCCGGACTAACTCCTGGTAGCCTAAACGAACCACAGATCTCCTGGAACGTTTTGAGATGCTCCCTAGCATCTTCTGTCGCAGAACCACTAAACTGTCCGGCGTTGTTGATCATACTAAACATGACAGGTTTAAGTTCAAAGTTATCAACATCAATATCCGGCAGTGTGGTCTCCAGCTCTACATGGTCATTCAGCATGTAGTCACGACATGACCGTCGTCCACCTGCCCCAGGCGGATCGCCGACAGGCGGTATATCTCCTCCAGCAGGTTGGTTACGGGCCATCTGCTCTAGCTGTTCTTCAAGGTATTCGTTCCTGTCTAAAAGATGGCGAATTTGTTTCTTGAGATTGAATGATCGTTCGATTTCCGGATCTAACTTATACTCAGGATCTTCGCCTCTTTTCGATCTGCGCATAAACAAGAGAACCTTGTGAAAAGCAAGAGTTTTAAACACAAAATAAAAATTAAAGAAAACTAAAAACGAAAAACAAAAATAAAAATAAAAAAAAAATAAAAACAAAAAGTGCAATAAAATAAAGATGTAGTTATGTTGCCAATCCCCGGCAACGGCGCCAAAAACTTGTTGCGTGTAAAATAGACTATCGCAATTGCAGTGCAAGTGTACACGACGCAAGTAGTAAAGTGATACGAAGTATCGGATATCGTCTCCACAGGGATTGGGCTAATAACTTCACCTTGATTTACTGCACAAAGTAAAGGAAATATTTCAGAAAGTTGTCACGAGTAATAAAGTAAAAACGTAAAATAAAAGGATTGAGTAATCAAGATAGAGAGAATGGGCTGGTATTGAATTGCTCGGTAGTGTAGGTATTGAATTGCTTAGGATCTCCAGTTCTGTCGTCGCTCCCGTCGCCGACAGCACCTGTCGCGGCGTCTGTCCGTTAGTTGTCGCGGCAGCAGACACTAACTCAGTACTTCAAGCTTGGCAAGAATCCCTGATCTGCCTTGCCCTATCCCTAGGCACAAGTCTGTCGATGAACACGTCTTTGACGATACCTCCCGGCGTGAGTCGAAGGATGAACACCGATGTGTATGAATTCTTCCTTAGCCACTTAACCTCGCCTTATCCCTAAGCACGAGATGGTTCAACTATAAACTAGAGAACGCGCTTCTATCTCTTTCGTATACTTAACTCTCCCGATGCTAAGTAAATAGATAATCTCACAATGCTCTCCCGATGCTCTTGCAAGATATTAAAACCAAGATAAAAGAACTTGAAGTTTATTTTATTGAAACTGAAAAATCCTAAAACAAAGCAACCCTTGCAACTACTTTACAAAACAACCCGTGACCCTAGGGGGAATTTAGAACATGTCGGAGACGGGTGGACGGCAGGGTTTTGGTTTCGGTTATCGGGTAGTCGGCTCTGCCCTAGGTTAATCTATGCCCTTTATATAAGCTTTGGGCTCAAGTTATCTAAGGTAACAAGGATTACAACTTTAATTAAAAGTAAGATTCTAATAAAGATTAAATCTCTAAGGTATCCTACTTTCTAGCCGTCTCCTTGCTTTTAGGGATTTTCTCTCCTTTGAGCTTTGGCTTGACATATCTTTTGATCCGGGGCTTGGAAAATTATTTGGCTGCCACACGACAGACGAGCAGATTTTTCTCTATCTATCGATGTCCACTTCATTTTTCCTCTACAATAATCTGTTGTCACCATGCTGTCGTGACGGGTCCATGACAGGTTCGTCATCTTCAGCTGCTTGTTCAGTTTCGCCTTCCTGCTTATCTGCCCTTCGCCTGCCTTCATCGTCAACCTTGGCAGCTACCTGCAAAATACACCATCTTTTAGTAGAATCCGTGCCTTTTATATAATTGTGATATTTAATTGAAAACTATCCTAAATGCAATGCAATGATGCTTGAATGCAGCAGAAATATGGGTTACAAAGGGTGTAAATAATAGAACTTTTACACACTCAACAGTATAATTCCAATAATGAGAGTACGGGACACATAAACAAGACTCACACACGGGATTAAATCATTCATCGTTGTGATCTTAGCCTCAATCGTTAGGGTACTTGGATGGAGATTATGGCACAATCACAACCCCTCAACATCCAAGGTGACTTTATTCACGGTTCACCCAATCCTATAGGCGGCTAACTATTTCTGATTAACGCAACCAAAAACCATTTCCATCACTTGCCAATATACTCATTTATCCTCATTAGTCCATTGTTTTACAAGCATAAACACAATTCCATTTCCACAAGCATAACATGCTTAATATCATATGCATTTATCACATGAATACCAAGGATCACTTACTTAGTGCATCCTAAACATAATGGTATTAATATCCAGCAACAATCATGCTTAAAAATGCTTTAAAACAATAATCAAATCCACATTTAACACAAGTGAATTTTCATCAAAACATAGAACATTTCCTAGAGAGACTTTCAAACCACTTACTCTTAAGCTTAGCTAAGTTTTTCAAACTTACTCTAAGCTCCCAAGAACACTCCCAAAGCATTACAAAGCTGAAAAATCCATTTCCACTCACTGATACGCGAAGCCTTGCTCGCCGACACGAAAATTACCTCTCTGGAGTCTCCAACAGCGCCTCGATTGCTCCCAAATCAAGATCCCATATTTTCACAATATCAAAATAGAGATCTAAATGCATTAAAATGCATTCCAACACCAGCAACAATTCACAAAATCGTTGCTCACCCAAACTACACCAAATTACCCATCCAAAAAACCCAAACACTCAATCGATTGCTTCCTAAACCAAGCCAAGCCAACATACATCACTTCCAAACCATTATAAATATCAAAACACATCTAACAAACAATCTAACCCAACCTTATACCTCCAGCAAGCAAGATTCCACCATTTCACCTCAAAAACTCACTTAAAACTAACAAAAAACTCAAGGATTTTGGGATCTATGTTATCAAAACTTCATTTCAACATAATAATCAACTTAGAACTCAATTAAAATCAATCCAAAACAGAGCTTAACACATCAAGTCCGAAAATTAAGATTTCAACCATATTTTTACAAGATTTTGATCTCCAATCAAAACTATAATGAAAACTCAACCAAAAATAGTAATTAGTAGCCAAATATCTTGAGAATTTCAATAAAGAACTTTGATTAGAGGTTGAGAACGAGATTTACCTCCAATCCTTGCTTTCCTTAATGAATGACAAGTTTTCCTTTGCAAAATCTTGAAGGACTAGAAAGGTTTTCTTGAAAATTGCTTAGGAAATACTGAGAGAGTGTTTGGGAGAAAAAATTCTAGAAAAAGATGAATGAAAATAGTGTTTGGCTGAAAATGAAGAGAAGTTGGTAGTTACGTAATTGGATCTCACATAACCACTTAATTAATTAATTAAAATAAGAACCAAATATAGCTACTTAATTAAAAACCATTTTAAACACATGTCACGTTAAAAAGGCTAAATTGCCTTAAAGCTCCCTATAGATTCTAAGAATTTGGCTTCTTCTTTAAAAATCACATTTTCTACAATTTTGAAACTTGACAATTTGGTCACTACTCAAAATGTCCCATTTTCGAAATCATTTTTGTAAAATTGATTTGACCAACCTCTTAAACATATTTTTAGAGGATTTAATAAATTTTTACCACATTTTTATCCTATCCCGATCCTTGATTTCCTTAAATCACCTTAGGCGATTCGAACTGTTCTCGACCGGTCCGGTCCAAAGTCTAAAACATCTAGGCCTAAAACCAGGGTGTTACAGTAAGCATGAGCAAAGGTTTATTTGATGTTTTTAAGTGATGCATATGAGCATGTGTTTTAAGTGATGCACATGAGCATGTGTTGATAAATGGTGTTTTGACGGTTGTGTGAAATGCATTGATGAATGTTGTTTTAGCGAACCACACTAAGCTTTTTGCTTACGCTCATTTGTTTCAGAAATGCAGAGAATTGGGCTTTTGGGGCAGCAAGTAAGCAAGGGGAATCCGAGCACTTTGGTCTAGCAAAGTATGTGGTTTTACTTTGGTGAAATAAGAGGCAATGGGTGGGATTTATATTCTTGGATGTTTGAAGATGTTGTTAATTACCTTGAGCATTTTTGGTTGCTTATCTTTGGGTTGTAAATGGCCTTTGAGGATTGATTTTTGTTTGAATGTTGATTTTAGCTTTGTATGGCCATGGAAGACTAGGGAGCATCCCTATAGATCTAATTCTTTCTTGAATGATTCTATGTTTTAACTTGTGTTTCATAATGTTGATCTTTGATGCTTATACATGTTGTATGTATGTTGTGGCATGAATTAAAAGTTTTCGGATGTGGAAAGATGTTTAAAACCAGCAAAATCTGCTGTTGCAAGGCAGTACATATCGGAACTCCCTCATCCATATCGAGCGGAAGGCCTGTATTGGGCAGGGGGTTCAGAACGGGTGTGATCGTTCCGGAACATTTTGCTACTGTGAAGCTTGGTTCCGAAACTGGTGTTGGAACGCACCCGAGTTTCGAAACGATCAGAATGGTTTCGATACAGGGTACAATGTTCCGGAATAGGTGGTCGTTGGAGTTGAATTTTAATTGTTTCAGGTTTCTGTATTCTTACTTGTTGGTCCCTGAGTCTTGAATGCTTAATTAAATGAGTTTAGATGATCTGTTTAAGATGAAATTTGTCATACTGACTTATTGTATGTTTAATTTTGAATTGGTAACCTTAAAACTTGGTTAGACCTTAAAATTCTGGAAATTTACATATTAGTCCCTAAAAGACATTTGTATGCAATTGAACCCCTAAATGAGCTCCGTTCGGTGTGTCACTTTCGCTAAAATGATTTGCTATTCACATAGGTTAATAATGTGCATCTAGAAAAGTTAAAAAGAAAAAAGGGGTCGTTAATCAAGGTTGACTTTCACGAGTTGACTTTGGTTTTCCCTGTGTAATCTTCTTAGTTCGGGTCGGGCATCTAGGCCGGGCTAAGGGGGTTACATTTGTTGGTATCAGAGCCAGGTTACGAAAGAATTGGGGATGTTGGTATGTGAAATTGATATGTATTGATGTATGTTGTTTGAAAAGCATGAATTTGGTTGAATTTTGGAGCTTATGCTATGCTTGATTGATGTGGATCGCATGTGAAGTGAATTTGATTGTATTTTGATGATGTGATGTTGATATGTGTTGATTTTTTATGATGGAAAACATGATGAGCATGATGTGCCATTGTATGCTATGTTATGTTGATGGGAATTGGGGTGCCCATTGTCTTATTACACTAATTAAATGTTTCTGTAAACTTGGATCCTTGCTTGAGGCTGGCCTAAATGGTTTGATTTGTTTTTGTTGTTATGCTTTGTTTAAAATAGCACTATGGGTCCGAGGAGAGAGCCGAGGTCGAACACAATAGTGCCTCAGGGTGACCAGGGTGAGCAAAGGGCTAATGTCTCTCCTAGTGGAAACCTACCTCATCCGCCACTGCCTAGAGGTGGGGAGCAGAAATAGCAAGGACCTGCTAGTCCGGGTTTGGGTGATCTAACGATGTTGGTTCAGGCGATCACCGGGTCGTTTCAGGCTATTGTAGCTGGAGCGCATGTACAGGCCCCTGCAGCTGGGCAGGTGGGCTTACCATTGGAGAGGTTGAGGAGCCTAGGAGCTATGGAGTTCTTTGGAATGTCTCCTGAGGCATCTGAAGCCTGGTTATCAAGTACGATCCGTATCATGGATCAAATGGGATGCAACGATGTGCGCAAGCTGGGATGCGCAGTTTCTTTGTTGCAAGGCGATGCCTATAGCTGGTGGACGATTACCACTACCGGTTTGGAACCTAATGAGGTAGATTGGGAGCATTTCAGAGGTGCATTCAAGAGGAAGTATCTGGGGTGAGATACTTGGACGTATATGTTTCCTATGAATGATATTGACTTCGATGTGCTTGTTCTTGAGTGTATAAAAGGTCTATAATTTACCCCCTATTTAACCCATATTTCTACTGCATTCAAGCATAATTCATTGCATTTAGGTTAGATTTCAATTACACATCACAAATATATCAAATGGCACAGTTTCTACTGAAATTGGTTGCTTTTGCAGGTAGCTGCTATAGCAGTGGAGAAGCAGACGCTGGGCAGTAAACAAGCAGACGATGGGCAGTAAAGAAGCAGAGATGGAATTGGATGTGCAGACGAGGAGGACGATGCTGCCACAGCCGCTGTCGTGGCAGCCAAGATTGACAGTAATGGTGAAGAGAAGAAGCAAAGTGGGCCTCGACAGAAAGAGAAAATTAAGCTGGTATGTCGTGGAGCACCCTTATATTTTTCCAAGCTCAATATCAGAATGAAGGCCAAGCCCAAAGTTCAAGGAAGAAACTCCAAGCAAGAAGGAAGGGCGAATTAAAGATATATGCTCTAAAGATTTAGTCTTTAATAGAGTTGTACTTTAGTTTAAACGTGTATTCTTGCCATATTAGAAAACTTGAACCCAAGGCCTATATAAAGGCATGTAATTCGACCTAGGAAGGAGATCTTACTCTCTAGCATTCTCTTCTAAACCCTAGTCGTTTTCCCCTCCTCATCATGTTCTAAACTTCCCCTAGGGCTACGGGTTGATTTGTAAAGTAGTTTCAAGGATTGCATTTGTTTTAGGATTTTTTCTGTTCAATAAAATAGACTTCAAGTTTGCTTATTCTGGTTTTCAACATCTTGCAAGAGTATCGGGAGAGCATTGTGAGATTATCTATTTACTTAATATCGGGAGAGTTAAGTATACGAAGGGAATAAGTACAGGTTCTCTAGTTTATGGTTGAACTATCTCGGACCTAGGGATAGGACGAGATTAAGTGGCTAAAGAAGAATTCAACAACATCGATGATCATCCATCGATTCACGCCGGGAGGTATCATCAAAGACGTGTTCATCCACAGACTTGGACCTAGGGATAGTCCAAGGCACAGCAGAGATTCTTTCCAAGCTTGAAGTACAGAATTGTGTGATCGCTTCCGCGACTAACAACAGACCGCTGCCGCGACAGGTGCTGTCGCGACAGGCGCAACGACAGAACAGAGATTCCTAGACTTTGCAACACCTACACTATTGAGCAATTCAATACCGGCACATTCTCTCTATCTTAATTTTGTTACTCTTCTATTTCAGTATTCTTTATTATCTCGGTACAACAATTAAACTATTCCTTTTTTCTCTTGTGTAGCAATCTAAGGTGAAGCTATTAGCCCAGTCCCTGTGGAGACGATATCTGATACTTACGTATCACTTTACTACTTGCGTCGTGTACACTTGCACTACATTGTCATAGACACTTTTACACGCAACAAGTTTTTGGCGTCGTTGCTGGGGACTGGCAACATATCTTTATCCTATCTTTTACTGCACATCTTTTACTTTCTGTTTTTACTTGGATTTTTCAACTTATACCTTTCACAAGGTCTTTTGTTTGAGTATGCGCAGATCTCAACGCGGAAAAGAACCTGAGCACCAGTTAGATCCTGAAATCGAAGGAACGTGCAATCTCAGGAAAAGTGTCCGCCTCCTCGTAGAAAGAAACGAATACCTAGAGGAACAATTAGAAGCAATGGTGAACGAAAGACGCTAAGAAAGAAGGAACAACCAAGAGAATCCCCAGGATGCTGAAAATCCTGTCGGAGATGGAAGGAACGGTCCACCTGCCGATCCTCTTGTCGCTGCTGCACGTCGGTCATGCCGAGACTACATGCTCAATGATCATGGGGAACTAGAAACAACCCTGCCAGACGTAGAAGTTGACAACTTTGAGCTGAAACCTGTTATGTTCAGCATGATTAACAGCGATGTCCAGTTTAGTTGTGCTGCTATAGAGGATGCTAGGGAGCATCTGAAAACGTTCCAGGAAATCTGTGGTTCGTTTAGACTACCAGGAATTAATCCGGAGATACTGAGGCTTCGATTATTTCCTCATTGATTGAGGGACAAGGCAAAAACTTGGTGGAATAAACTAACGTCGGGATCAATACGAACTTGGGCAGATTTAACTCGTGAATTTTTGTCTCGTTTTAATCCTCCACATTTATCTAAGCGATTACGTAACGAAATTGCTACCTTTCAACAGGAAGATGACGAGCCAATGCACGAGGCCTGGGACAGATTTACCACTCTTCTGAGAAACTGCCCTATGCATGGATTCCCCGTTTGGAACCAGGTAACTAAATTTTATAATGTTGTCAACTTACAGACGCGTATGAGAATTGATTCAGCAGCAAATGGATTGATGTTGGACAAAGATCAAGATGAGGCAATGACAGTATTGAAAAATCTAGCGAAGAGCGAGGAACAGTTTCCTACTACAAGAAGAGGGGGTAAAAGAGTACTAGCTGTGAAAGATTATGAGGCTGACAGTTCTCTAAAAACACAGGTGGCATATCTCACTATAGCAATGAAAAAACTCTTGAAAGAAGATTCACAACCTGCCTACTCTGCTGAAGAGGTGTGCGAAACGTGCGATGGGAATCACAATTCAGAAGATTGTTCGATACAGTTAGCGGAAGGGATGTATGTTGGGAACTACAATTCTAACAACTACAATCCCAATTGGAGAAAGGACCCCAAGATCTCTTGGAGAAACCCTAATAATGTCCTGAATCCTCAAGCACAAAACACACAGAATAAGGGGGGACCTAGATTACTGACTCGGCAGCAACCGCAGCAGCAGCAACAACAGCCACCAGTTGCCACACCTAGTATACTGGAGCAGACCTTGGCTACGTTTATGTCTCAAAAAGGAACTTATATTGAGAACATGAATCACTTCGTCAAGAAGACAGAAACATTCATGGACAAAATAGAGATGGGGATGACCAACCATGAAATCATTGGAGACACAGATGGGTCAGGTTTCCCAACATATTAAATCGAGGCATAATGGAGGATTTCCTAGCGATACTGAAAACGCTAGACAACCCACACATGAGCAGTGTAAAGCCATCACTACTAGAAGTGGGAAGAAATTACCAAGGCCAGAGAAGGAAGCTGAATCAGTTAAGGAACCAGCCTTGGAGTCGCCTGCCGAGAAAGCTGCCCCGGCAGACAACAAACAGCCTGCTATCGATGAACCTGTCACGAAAGCATAAGGGACAGAGGAGAAAGATGAAGAACCTAAACCTCCTCAGATCTGAATGCAGTGGGAAAGACGTATTGCTGATTACCGTCCTCCACCTCCTTTTCCTCAGCGGTTATAGAAATTGAAACAGGAATCCCAGCTTAAGAAGATCTATGATACTTTTATGCAGGTCCACATCAACATTCCGCTGTTAGATGCTATAAAGGAGATGCCAGGTTATGCCAAATTTCTCAATGATGCCATGTCGAAGAAATCCAAACTTGGGGAATTTGAAACGGTTAAAATGACAGAGGGATGCATGAGTATTCTACACAAGCATCCACCCTAGAAGAAGAAGGATCCTGGGAGCTTCATCATATCGTGTACAATTAGAGATAAATTTGTGGGTAAGGCACTTTGTGATCTTGGTTCTAGTGTAAAATTAATGCCCAAATCTATTTTTTAGAAATTAGGTATTGGAAAAGCTCGACCCACAACAGCAGTACTGCAGCTGGCAGACTGCTCTTACGTTCATCTAGAAGGGAAAATTGAAGATATTCTGATAAGGGTGGATAAATTTATTTTTCCTGCTGACTTTCTTGTTTTAGATTGTGAAGCAGATAAAACTTCACCAATCATCCTGGGGCGACCCTTCTTAGCCGCAGGAAGATCACTGATTGATGTGGAAAAAGGAGAACTCACTATGAGAGTGAACGATCAAGAGATCAAGTTGAATGTTCTCCAGGCAACAAAACATGCTTATGCAGAAGAAGAATGCAAGGCTATCACTGAAGTTACCCTTGACCAACCCTGCATCAGGTCAGGCTGCCACGACATCAAAATTGGCCACTGCCCCAGCAACCATTTAGAAGACTGTCACGGCAGCGACGACGACAGTAGCTCCTCCAAATCTGATACATCTGATACTAAAGATCAAGAGTAGGTAAATTGGATCGGCAATCATCCAGGTAAGTTATTCGAGCCCTTAAACTATACCTCGGATGAACATATAGTCCAAAAGCTATCAACTGTAGAGCCCCCTGTTCTAGATCTTAAGCCTCTGCCAGGGCAGCTAAAATATGTTTTCCTTGGTTTAAATGATACGTTGCCCATAATCATCTCTTCCAAGTTGATGCAGGAATAGGGACAGCAGCTAATAGGGATGCTGCATCAGCACAAAAAGGCTATTGGATGGATGATAGCTGATATTCAAGGCATCAGTACGGCACTATGCATGCATAAAATCCTCTTAGAGGATGATCATAAGCCGACCATTGATGCACAGAGACGTCTAAACGATGCTATGCGAGAGGTGGTTCGTAAGGAGATCATAAAATGGCTAGATGCTGGAATAATCTATGCCATCTCGGATAGCAAGTGGGTGAGCCCGGTGCAGTGCGTTCCCAAGAAAGGAGGAATAACCGTGGTAACCAACGAAGAAAACGAGTTAATCCCAACCCGGACTGTGACCGGTTGGAGAGTTTGTATGGACTACCGGAGGCTTAACAAAGCTACCTGGAAGGACCACTTTCCCCTACCTTTTATTGATCAAATGCTTGATAGATTAGCGGGGAAGCCTTACTATTGTTTTCTTGATGGATACTCAGGTTATAATCAAATAGCCATCGCATCGGAAGATCAAGAGAAGACGATGTTCACATGCCCAAACGGTACATATGCTTTTCGGAGGATGCCATTTGGACTTTGTAATGCACCAACAACCTTTCAAAGGTGCATGATGGCAATATTCTCCGATATGGTGGAGAATTTCCTGGAGATATTCATGGATGATTTTTCTTTCTTTGGAGACAATTTTGAAAGCTGCCTAGGCAACCTATAGAAGGTGCACGTAAGATGTGAGAAAGCAAACTTGGTATTGAACTGGGAAAATGTCACTTCATGGTGGATGAAGAGATAGTCCTAGGCCATAAAATAAGTTGTCGCGGCATCGAAGTCGACAGAGCTAAGACCGAGGTGATTGAAAAGCTGCCGCCACCCACCACAGTCAAGGGAATTAGGAGTTTCTTAGGGCATGCTGGTTTTTATCGGAGGTTTATCGCGAACTTTTCGAAGATCACCAAACCCTTATGCCATCTTCTGGAGCAGAACCGTCCCTTTGACTTCAACGCTGAATGTACTGAGGCATTTAAGGTTCTAAAAGAAAAGCTGGTAATAGCCCCAATAGTACAGCCACCAGATTGGAAACTACCATTTGAGATTATGTGTGATGCTAGTGACTATGATGTCGTGGCAGCACTTGGGCAGAGGAAAGACAAGCTCTTTCATGTCATATACTATGCCAGCAAAACATTGAATGACGCCCAAGTAAACTACACCACAACAGAGAAGGAACTGTTAGCTGTGGTGTTCTCGATTGACAAGTTTCGTTCATATATACTTGGAACGAAGGTCATAGTCCACACAGACCACTCTGCATTGAAGTATTTGTTCACCAAAAAGGATGCAAAGCCTAGACTGATACGTTGGATTCTGCTGCTACAAGAATTCGACCTTGAGATCAAGGACAAAAAGGGGACAGAGAACCAAGTTGCAGATCACTTGTCAAGGTTAGAGAAGGGAAATAGTCTCTCCACAGACGAGACACAAATATTGGTGACCTTCCCTGACGAGCAGTTGTTCACCGCCACAAGCACTGTCGCGACAGCCATGGCGGCTGGTAAATTTTCTGAAATCCCCTGGTATGCTCATTTCGTTAATTATTCAGTTAGCGAAATAACTCCTCCTAACCTTAATTATCAAGCTAGGAAGAGGTTCCAAAATGATGTTAAGCGTTATCATTGGGATGAACCTCTTCTTTTCAAATATTGTGTAGATCAGGTTATCAGGAGATGTGTACCACAGGATGAACATGAAGCTATACTACATCAATGTCATGCTTCACAGTATGGAGGACACTTAGGAGGTAACGAAACTGCTGCCAAGGTTTTGTAGTCGGGATTTTATTGGTCGTCACTGTTCAAGGCTGCCCAAACATTCTACAAAACTATGACAAGTGTCAAAGGACTGGAAACATCTCAAGGAGACATGAGATGCCACTGCAAAACATTCTTGAAGTCGAGATCTTCGACGTTTGGGGGATTGATTTTATGGGACCATTCCCGACTTCATGTGGGAACTTATATATCCTTCTAGTAGTGGACTATGTGTCCAAATGGATTGAAGCGATCGCTACTCAGAAAAACGATGCCAAGACGGTTCAGAGGTTTTTGCATAAAAACATTTTTTCCCGATTTTGCATCCCCAAAGTGATCATCAATGATGAAGGGAGGCATTTCGAAAATAGGGTTATAGCTGCTACCTTGAAAAAGTATGGTGTCAGACATCGGATCGCAACAACATACCACCCTCAGACCAATGGACAGGCTGAAATATCCAATAGAGAGGTTAAGAACATTCTTGAAAAGATGGTTAAGCCAACTAGGAAGGACTGGTCTCTACACCTCAATGATGCATTATGGGCCTACATAACAGCATTTAAAACTCCATTGCGAAAGTCACCCTACCGACTGATTTATGGGAAAACATGCCATCTACCTGTTGAGATTGAGCACAGAGCATACTGGGCCATCAAGGCAATGAATATGGACTTGGAAAAGGCAGGACTGAAAAGGCTACTTGATTTGAACGAGATAGAAGAAATTGGAGCAATGGCCTATGACAACGCAAGGATTTACAAGGACAAGACAAAGAAGTGGCATGACAAAAAGTTGATGCCATGACAGTTCTGCCCATGGCAGCTTGTGTTGTTGTTCAACTATAGGTTGAAACTCTTCCCAGGGAAGCTGAAATCTAGATGGTCTGGCCCATTCCAAGTGGTGCAGGTTTTTCCCCATGGTGCCATCACAATCAGATCTCTAAATGACGGGCACCAATTCAAAGTCAATGGACAGAGATTGAAGCATTATTAGGGGACTGAAGCCCCAAGAATGCAGGAAGTGGTTACTTTAGGAGATGCCCCTCCTGGCATCCCTAATTTAACCTAATTTTTATTTTTATTATTATTTATTATTTATATATATTAGGTAATTAGAATTATTTTATTTTTAGGAACTAAAGTTTTTATTATTATTTTCAGGAAATAAAGGAGACAAGGAGAAGAGGAGAAGTGAATTTAGCTCACCATTTTTCCATCAGCCCAAAAATCCCAACTTTGGAGCCTGCCGTTATAGCTGCCGCGACAGACGCGGAAAATCCAGCCTGTCAACACGCTGTCGCGATAGACACACAAATATGTAACGGACGCACAGCAGACACAGAAACGCGTCAGAAACCGCGTAACAATTGACCCCGTTATTCGCACCTGCCGTTACAGCTCCAACGGGCAGCAAACTCCCCCACTATATAAACCTCGTTTTACTATTCATTTTTCACTCACTTTTACTCTCTCTTCTTGTTTCCTCTAGAATTTTACTTGCTTTCATTTTCTTCCACAATCCTTGCAACATGAGTACTAGAAATACCCGCAGAAGCTCTGCCTCAGGATCTGCCCCAGCAGCATCCACTCCAAGCTCCTTCCAGATCCGTGATATGTGGGAGGAGAGAGGTTTCATTTACACTTCCAAAACGGGGAACCTGGGGCTGCAACCGTTCATAGCCCGCAAAATTAGAGCCCTGCAGTGGCAGATATTCGCTGAGCAGCCAGAGGAAATGAACGTGACTCTCGTCCGGGAATTTTATGCTGCCATCGGCAGCAGAAACGCGACAGCAGTTACAATCCGAGGGATAGAGGTACCTTTCGAACCCGAATACATCAATATAGTCTACGGGTTCTATGTGGGAAGAAAATAAGATGGCCACCAAAGATTTCTTGAGAATTTAGAGCAAGGTTAGCTCTCATCCATTCTATTTTAAATGAGAGGCCAATTAACGTTAGCAGATACGTCCGGGAGGGTATACTAGACTGCGCTTACCGGCCGTCAGGACCACTCTTCTACCCTTATCTCATCACTGCCCTCTACCGCGGCCACAATGTACCGGAAGCTGCCGAGGATTTAAGAGTTTGAAGGAAAGGCTGGACGGACAGAAACATACTCAGCCTGGTGGAACTAAAAGCTGCCACGCCCCAGTCGTCTTTTGACCCTACTACCACAGCAGCTGAGCCGATAGAGCCCACCGACACTGAGCCTGCTGCCACAGAACCCAGGCAGCCCACCGCAGCAGCTCCTCCAGCTGACACCTCCTCACAAATCCTTGCTGCAATAAAAAAATGGAGGAACGACAGCTCGGCCTCATGAGTTTCATCCGAGACTTCACCACCGCCACGGTACATTTCATCCACACTTCTCGTAATTTTCGCGAACTATTGTTCCCTACTTTTTCCAACCATTACTTTGCTGCCCCCACCCCTGCCCATACCCCTACCCCAGCTGCCACACCAAAAACGCAATATGTCGCGTCCACTCCAACCCCTGCCACAACAACTGTAGGCGGCAGCCACACAGCCGACACATCTGCCCGGGGAACCAAGAGAAAGGAGCGTGAGTCCGACCTCGATAGGTATATTGTTGGTTTATCTTTCTCTGAAATCTGGCGGCATCCGACAACGGGCCCTCTGTCAAGAGGAACTTTTCAAAGGAGTTCACCCCAGAGAAACGGCAGAAAACAAGAGCATATAAAGAAAAATCTAATAGCGGTAGTAGCAGCAGTAGTAGCAGCAGCAGCGAGAGCAGCAGCAGCTCCGAGATTCAGGTATTGGAGAAACCACCTCATATCTCCCCTACACGTATCTAACCTCCACGAGAGGCCAAAACCAAGAACACTTCTGCCTCTCCCATCCGTCTGCCAGCACCAGCAAAGAAAGTCATTGCCCGTCAGCAGATTCAACTCAGCAGCAGCAGCGGCAACGACAGCACCTGAAATTTTAAGTTTCTTATCTTATATTGTTGTCTGCCTTTTTATATTTTGTGATGTTGTTTTTATTTTTCTTTTTCATCTATGTCATTTGCATTGAGGGCAATGCAACCCTCGAGTTTGGGGGTGGCATCCCTCCATTAATGGAGTCTTTTTAAGTTTACAAATTGTGTTTTTTACTTAGTTTATTTTTGCTCAAAAAAATGATGAAAATTTGGCTTAAGTCTTTGAACTGAACTTACCTACCGTGACAGCCTCTATCGTGGCAGTGCCTTTAGGATAGTTCAAGGAGCAGTTTAGAGCCTTACTATAGTTCTAAATCTTAAACGCCATTTGTGACTTTTATACTGCATATAACTCTACTAGTAAACTAGAATAGAAAGCTTAACACTTGAGTTGCCCATAGAGGTGCCTAACACTGGCTCTAGGAAAAGAAGTTAAGAAAATAGACTCAATACACCTAGAGGTGCCTGAAACCGGCTCTAGGAAGTTAGCTAGAGGTGCCCGAAACCGGCTCTAGTAAAACTTAAGCTTGAGAAAATAGAATCGAGTCTGCATAAAAACTAAAGGAGCCTAAGAATTGCCTCCAAAAAATTAAAATTGGCATAAAATTCAAGTTAGAAGCTTAACTATTCTAGTAAACTAAGGGAGTCTTGACATATAATTGTTCACAAGCATGTACACACTACACGAGAATTATAGCAAGGTTCTGGATAAATCCTGAATTGCCAACAAGGTGTTGCTCACAATAGGGAATGAATGGTAGGTAAGAAAAAGTTCATTGTTTTAAGCCAAACAAAAAAATTATTTCTCTTTTAGGTCTGAATTGCTTGAGGGCAAGCAAAAACTTGATTTTGGGGGTGTGTTGAGTGTGTAAAAGGTCTATAATTTACCCCCTATTTAACCCATATTTCTGCTGCATTCAAGCATAATTCGTTGCATTTAGGTTAGATTTCAATTACACATCACAAATATATCAAAAGGCACAGTTTCTGCTGAAATTGGTTGCTTTTGCAGGTAGCTGATGTAGTAGTGGAGAAGCAGACGTTGGGCAGTAAAGAAGCAGAGCTGGAACTGGATGTGCAGACGAGGAGGACGATGCTGCCACGGCCGCTGCCTTGGCAGCCAAGGATGACAACAATGGGGAAGAGAAGAAGCAAAGTGGGTCTCGACAAAAAGAGAAAATTAAGTCAGTCTGTCGTGGAGCACCCTTATATTTTTCCAAGCCCTAGATCAGAATGAAGGCCAAGCCTAAAGTTCAAGGATGAAACTCCAAGCAAGAAGGGAGGACGAATTAAAGATATATGCTCTGAAGATTTAGCCTTTAATAAACTTGTACTTTAGTTTAAACTTGTATTCTTGCCATATTAGAAAACTTGAACTCAAGGCCTATATAAAGGCATGTAATTCCACCTAGGGAAGGAGATCTTACTCTCTAGCCTTCTCTTCTAAACCCTAGTCATTTTCCCCTCCTCATCATATTCTAAACTTCCCCTAAGGCTACGGGTTGATTTGTAAAGTAGTTGCAAGGATTGCATTTGTTTTAGGAATTTTTCTGTTCAATAAAATAGACTTCAAGTTTGCTTATTATGGTTTTCAACATCTTGCAAGAGTATCGCGAGAGCATTGTGAGATTATCTATTTACTTAATATCAGGAGAGGTAAGTATACGAAAGGAATAAGTACGAGTTCTCCAATTTATGGTTGAACTATCTCAGACCTAGGGATAGGACGAGATTAAGTGGCTAAGGAAGAATTCAACAACATTGGTGATCATCCTTCGATTCACGCTGGGAGGTATCATCAAAGACGTGTTCATCGACAGACTTGCACCTACGGATATGCCAAGGCACAACAAGGATTCTTGCCAAGCTTGAAGAACAGAGTTGTGTGATCGCTGCCGCGACTAACAATAGACCGTTGCCGCGATAAGTGCTGCCGCGACAGGCGTAGTGACAGAACAGATTCCTAGACTTTGCAACACCTACACTAATGAGCAATTCAATACCGGCCATTCTCTCTATCTTGATTTCGTTACTCTTTTATTTTAGTATTCTTTATTATCTTGTGACAACAATTAAACTATTCCTTTTTTCTCTTGTGCAACAATCTAAGGTGAAGCTATTATCCCAGTCCCTGTGGAGACGATATCCGATACTTACATATCACTTTACTACTTGCACCGTGTACACTTCAACTACATTGCGATAGACACTTTTACACGCAACACTTGTATGTCGTGCAAAAGACATTGAACATAATTTGTGTTTGTCATCTCGAGGTGTTTGATCTAGCTCTAGGAAGAGAGTATTTGAGTATAGTTCCGGGGGTGGACGGAACAGAAGAGGTTAATATAGGAGACATCAGGCTGAGGGGAGGCGAGGTGCTCCGGGTCGAGGCGATCATGTCCAGAGAGGCCGAGTGAGGTGTGAGCAACACACGTGCTGGACATGTGGATCGAGAGACCATCTAAGGCGAGATTTTCCTCGAGCAGCTAGAGAGGTTCAGGCACCTATTGTGGTGACAGGGAATTCGTGTTGGAACTGTGGTTCAGCGGATCACATGAGGCGGGAGTGTCCTTTGTTGGTTGCTGGAGGCCAAGGACGTGCACCTGCTGAGGTTGTACCTCAGAGAAGCCGTGGGTGCGGCTAAGGGAACTTCTAGAGGAGAGACGAGGGTCAAAGAAGTGTTGCTTATAAGGTGGCAGTTCGGCCTGAGGGAGGCGGTCCTGCCAGGGTTTATGCTCAGCGCGAGGAGCGCAATGATACTGTTGAGCATGCACATTTGTTCTTCAGTCTTTATCATTGCAGGCTTTGATTGATTCTGGATCTACGCATTTTTATATCTTGAGTGAGCATGCACATTTGCTTGAATTACCTGTTGAGTTGCTTGAAGTAGGAATGCAAGTGACTAGTTCTTTTGGAGAGACTGTAGTCACTAGGAGGTTGTATAGGAGATGCCCTTTGTCTGTGCAAAGTCATATTTTTCTTGTGCATTTGATGGAGTTACCCTTCTACGGATTCGATGTAATCCTTGGCATGGATTGGTTGACTGAGCATAAGGCGGTGGTTGACTTTGATGTCAAGCGGGTCACCTTAAAGCTTGACGATGATTATGAAGTACTGATTGTAGGTGAGAAAGTGAAATTCTTATCGAATGTAATTTCGGTTTTGGAAGCAAATTGTATGATGAAGTTGGGTTGTGAGGCTTACCTTGACTATGTGATGAATCCTGACACCAAGGATGTGTGTGTGCAGAATATCTGAACTGTTCGCGATTTTTCGGGTGTCTTTCCTGAAGAATTTCTTGGGTTGCCACCAAACAGGGAAGTTTAGTTTGGTATTGAGTTGTACGAGAATACGACTCTGGTGTCCATTGCTCCTTATCGCATGGCACCTAAAGAGCTAAAAGAGTTAAAAACGCAACTGCAGGAGTTGATGGATCGAGGGTTCATCCGGCCGAGTGTGTCACCTTGGGGTGCACCGGTTTTGTTTGTAAAGAAGAAGGATGGGACAATGCGGATGTCATTAGATTAGCAGCAACAGAACAAGTTGACGATCAATAATAAGTATCCCCTACCTAGGATTGATTATCTCTTTGATCAGTTCCGGGGAGCCTCGGTGTTTTCTAATATAGACTTGAGGTAAAGATATTACCAGCTAAAGGTGAAGGATGTGGACGTACCTAAGACAGCTTTTTGGACAAGGTACGAGCATTACAAGTTCTTAGTGATGTCGTTTGGTTTGACCAACGCGCCTGCTGCTTTCATGGACATGATGAATCGTGTATTCCATGAATTCTTGGACCAGTTTGTGGTAGTGTTCATCGATGATATCCTTGTGTACTCTCGTACCGAGGAGGATCATGATAGACACTTGAGAATCGTTTTGCATGCGTTGTTGGAAAACTAGTTGTACGCCAAGCTAAGTAAGTGTGAATTTTGGCTTAAGAAGGTGGTCTTCCTTGGACATGTTGTGTCAGCTAAGGGTATTCGCGTTGATCCGCACAAAGTAGAGGTTGTGATGAGTTGTAAGGTGCCTAAGTTGGTAACATAGGTACGAGGTTTCCTTGGTCTAGCTGGGTATTACCGTAGGTTTGTCGAGTGTTTCTCGAAGATAGTTGCACCTTTGACCATGTTTCAGAACAATGTTCGTTTTGAGTGGACAGATGCGAGGCAGCAAGCTTTTGAGAAGTTGAAAGAAGCTTTGACGCAAGCTCCAGTTCTGATTCAGCCTAAGTCCGATAAGGAGTTTGTGGTCTATAGTGATGCGTCCATTGTTGGTTTGGGCTGCGTGTTGATGCGGGAAGGTAAGGTAGTAGCTTATGCATCTAGACAGTTGAAGGTGCATGAGCGTAACTAACCTACTCATGATCTTGATCTTGCGGCTGTTGTGTTTACTTTGAAGATCTTGAGGCATTACATGTACGGTGAGAAGTGTGTTGTGTTCATTGATTATAAGAGTTTGAGGTATCTCATGTCTCAGAAGGAGTTGAACCTTAGGCAACGTCATTGGGTGGAATTGCTTAAGGATTAATATCTGACGATCGAGTACCACCCGGGCAAAGCTAATGTTGTAGCTGATGCTTTGAGCAGAAAAGTGGTCGTGGAGTTGAGGGTGATGTTTGCTCGCTTGAGCATATCGCGTGATGGTGGTCTTATTGCGGAAATGCAAGTGAAACCATCTTTGATTCAGTTGATCAATGATAAGCAGTTGCTTGATGATTCCCTTATTTCGCATGTTCAGGACATTACGGAGGGCAGACCTTCAGATTTCAGTTTTAATGATGACGATGTTTTGTGCTTTGGAAGTCGAATAGTGATGCCAGATGATGTTGAGTTGAGGCGCACTATTCTGACTGAAGCTCATAGTAGTCCTTTTGCTATGCATCCTGGTAGTACAAAGATGTATTGTGATTTGAAGATGAGTACTGCTAGGTGGGATTGAAAAAGGATGTGGCTGAATTCGTTAGTAAGTGCATGTTGTGCCAGCGAGTGAAGGCTGAACATCAAATTCCTTCTGGGTTGTTGCAACCTTTGAGAATTCCAGAATAGAAGTGGGAAAGAATTACAACGGATTTTGTGTCAGGATTGCCGTTGAAACCGTCAAAAATAGAATTCGGTTTGGGTGATTGTTGATCGCCCTACGAAGTGTACACATTTCCTTCATGTCCATACTACGTATACCCTGGATAAGTTGGTTGAGTTGTACATTGTTGAGATTGTGCGGTTGCACGGTGTGCCGAAGTCCATTATGTCGGATAGGGATCCAAGGTTTACAGCGCGATTTTGGGAATGTTTGCATCAAGCCTTGGGTACACGGTTGAAATTCAGTATTTCATATCATCCTCAGACGGATGGATAGTCGGAACGTGTGATCCAAGTGCTTGAGGACATGTTGGGATGTTGCGTTATAGATTTTTAGGGTTCTTGGGAGAAGCACTTGCCTTTGGTTGAATTTGCATATAATAATAGTTACCAGGCAAGTATTCAAATGGCTCCATACGAGGCTTTGTATGGTAGAATGTGTAGAACCCTTTTCTGCTGGGCAGAAGCTTGAAAAAAGTTGATTTCGATGCCAGCCATGTTAAAGGGAACCACCGAGAAGGAGCAGCTCATTTGTGAGCGTTTGAAGGCAGCATCGGATAGGAAAAAGTCTTGCGCGGATCTGAAGCGTAAGGAGATTGAGTTCGCGGTTGGCGAACGTGTGTTTTTGAAAGTATCGCCTTGGAAGAAGGTGATGAGATTTGGGCGTAAGGGTAAGCTTAGCCCAAGGTTCATTGGACCTTACGAGGTTGTGGAGTGAATCGGTCCTATGGCATATCGGTTGAGATTGCCTTCGGAGCTGGAAAAGATACATGATGTTTTCCATGTCTCTATGTTGCAGAAGTATAGATCGGATCCTTCGCATGTGATGCATGTTGAGGAGATAGAGTTGAATATGGATCAGTCTTATGATGAGGAACGAGTGAGGGTTCTGGATGTGAGTAGTAAAGTTCTTCGTGGCAAGACGATAGAGCTTGTGAAGGTGTTGTGGAGATACCGAGGAGTTGAGAAGGTCACGTGGGAAAGCAAGGCGGACATGCTGAAGCAGTTTCCCCACCTTTTTCCTTCAGGTAAAATTTCGAGGACGAAATTTCTTATGTGGGGAAGAGTTGTAACGCCCTGGTTTTGGGCCTAGATGTTTTAGACATCGGATCGGACCGGTCGAGAACGGTTCTAATCGCGTAAGGTGATTTAAGGAAATCAAAGATCGTGATAGGATAAAAATGTAGTAAAATTTGCTAAAATTCTCTAAAAATATGTTTAAGAGGTTGGTCAAATCAATTTTACAAAAATAGTTTCGCAAGTGAGACATTTTGAGTAGTGACCAAATTGTAAAGTTTCAAAACTGTGGAAACTGTGATTTTTAAAAGAGAAGCCAAAATCTTAGAATCTTTAGGGGGCTTTATGGAAATTTAGCCTTTCCTTAATATGACATGTGTTTAAAATGGTTTTAATTAAATAGATTTAATTAGCTTTTATTTAATTTAATTAACTAGGTGGTTAATTGGTAAGATTCCATCACGTAACTGCCATTCTCTTCTCATTTTCATCCAAACACAATTTTAATTCATTTTTCTCCGGAATTCTTGTCTTCCAAACACTCTCTCAATATTTCATAAAAATATTTTCAAGAATCCTTTCAAGTTCTTCAAGATTTTGCTAAGGAAAAATTGTCATTCATTGAGCAAAGAAAGGATTGGACGTAAATCCCATTCTCAACCTCTAATCAAAGTTCTTTATTGAAATTCTCAAGATCTTTGGCTTCTAATTAATGTTTTTGGTTGAGTTTTCATTATAGTTTTGATTTGAGATCAAATCTTGTAAAAATATGGTTGAAATCTTGATTTTCAGATTCGTTTTGTTAAGCTCTATATTGGATTGATTTTAATTGAGTCTTAAGTTGGTTATTATGTTGAAATGAGGTTTTGATAACATAAATCCCGAAATCCTTGAGATCCTTGAATTTCTTGATAGTTTTAAGTGAGTTTTTGAGGTGAAATGGTGGAATCGCGCTTATTAGAGGTATAAGGATGGGTTAGGTTGTTTATTAGATGTGTTTTGATGTTTATAATTGATTGGAAATGATGTATGATGGCTGGGCTTGGTTTAGGAAGCAAGCGATTGAGTTTTCGGTTGTTTCGGATGGGTAAATTGGTGTAGTTTGGGTGAGCAACGAGTTTGTGATTAGTTGCTGGTGTTGAAATGCATTTTAATGTATTTAGATCTCTATTTTGATGATGTGAAAATAGGGGATCTTGATCTGGGAGCAAACGAGGCGGTGTTGGAGGCTCCGGAAGAGTAATTTTCGTGTCGACGTATCAATGAGTGGAAATGGATTTTCCAGCTTTGTAACGCTTTGAGCGTGGTCTTGGGAGCTTAGTGTAAGTTTGAAACACTTAGCTAAGCTCAAGAGTAAGTGATTCGAAAGTCTCTCTCGGAAATGTGTTATGTATTGATGGAAATGCACTTGAGTTAAATATGATTTTGATTACTCTTTTAAAGCATGTTAGAAGCATGAATAATGCTGGATTTTAATGCCATTGTGGTAAGGATGCACTAGATAGGTGATCCTTGGTTTTATGTGATAAATGCATATGATGTTAAGCATGTTTATGCTTCTGGAAATGGCATTGTATTAATGCTTGTAAAATAGTGGATTATTGATGTTAATGATTATATTGGCAAGTGATGAAAGTGGTTTTTGGTTACTTTTAATCGGATATAGTTAGCCAGCTATAGGATTGGATGCACCGTGAATAAAGTCGCCTTGGATGTCGAGGGGTTGTGATTGTGCCGTAATCTCCATCCAAGTACCCTAACGATTGAGGCTAAGATCACACCGGTGACTGGTTTAATCTCGTGTGTGAATCTTATGGTATGTGTCTCGTACTCTCGTTAGTGGAATTATACAACTTCCGATGAGTGATGTTGAGGGGTTGTGATTGTGCCATTAATCTCCATCACGGGTGTTGAGGGGTTGTGATTGTGACATGTATCTCCACCTTGTGTAGTCCGGTAGTATATATGAAGCGTGTGGGACAGTGCTTGTAATCCGCGTATCCAATTGTGTCATTTGAGTTGGTTTTGGTATGGTTTGAGAATTGATCACTTGTAAGCCAATATAATGTTGTTGACTAATGGTTTAAGCATGAGATGCTTGTAATTTATGCTAGAATGCATGTGATGCTTGGTATAGAAAGAGCAAAGGTTTATTTGATGTTTTTAAGTGATGCATACGAGCATGTGTTTTAAAAAGTGCATTGATGCCTAGAGAGGGCATGTTTTAAGTAAGGGCATGTGTTGATAAATGGTGATTTGACGGTTGTGTGAAATGCATTGATGAATGTTCTTTGAGGCAGCAAGTAAGCAAGTGGAATCCAAGCACTTTGGTCTAGCAAAGTATGTGGTTTTACTTTGGTGTAATTAGAGGCAATGGGTGGGATTTATACTCTTGGATGTTTGAAGATATTATTAATTACATTGAGCATGTTTGGTTGCTTATCTTTGGGTTGTAAATGGCCATTGAGGATTATTTTTGTTTGAATGTTGATTTTAGCTTTGTATGGCTTTGGAAGACTAGGGAGCATGCCTCTAGATCTAATGCTTGCTTGAATGATGCTATGTTTTAACTTGTGTCTCATAATGTTGATCTTTGATGCTTATACATGTTGTATGTATGTTGTGGCATGAATTGGAAAGCTTTCAGATGTGGAAAGATGTTTAAAACCAGCAAAATCTACTGTCGCAGGACAGGACGTTTCGGAACGCCCTCATCCGTATCGAAACAAAGGCATGTATTGGACAGGGGGTTTTGGAACGGGTGTAATCGTTCTGGAACATTTTGCTACTGTGAAGCTTGGTTCCGAAACTGGTTTCGGAATGCACTCGAGTTTCGAAACGGTCAGTGTGGTTTCAAAACATCTGTTACGATATAGGGTACAGTGTTCCGGAACATGTGGCCGTTGGAGTTGAATTTAAATTGTTTCAGGTTTATGTATTCTTACGTTTTGGTCACTGAGTCTTGAATGCTTAATTAAATGAGTTTAGATGATCCGTTTAAGATGAAATTTGACATGCTGACTTATTGTATGTTTAATTTTGAATTGGTAACCTTAAAACTTGGTTAGACCTTAAAATTCTGGAAATTTACATATTAGTCCCTAAAAGACGTTTGCATGCAATCGAACCCCTAAATGAGCTCTTTTCGTTGTGTCGCATCCGCTAAAATGATTTTCTATTCACATAGGTTAATAATGTGCATCTAGAAAAGTTAAAAAGAAAAAAGGGTCATTAATCAAGGTTGACTTTCACGAGTTGACTTTGGTTTTCCACGTGTAATCTTCTTAGTTCGGGTCGGGCGTCTAGGCCGGGCTAAGGGGGTTACAGTCTTTTTAGTCATCATACCTTTGTCCGTTCTTTTAATTGCTCTTCGTTTTATTTTAATTTATTCTAGGTTGTTATTTTGTTTTTATCCCATGTCAGAACTAACCCCATGGTTGTAGGTGGCACGCTAAGGCTTTATTTAAGGAGACAAGCTCTTTCTTATTAGGGTTAGGGTTTTGTCTCTATCCCAATATGGAAAGGGAAAAAGGCCCAAACCTTTTAGAAAGTTAAAGGGGCGGCATTAAAAAGACAAAAGGGGGGATTTTATTCCTTTTTAATTTTCAAACCCTATCTCATTATAAACCTACACATTCTCTCTCCACCTTTTTACATTTTCATTAAATACATGCCCTCTCTCTCCTCATACACACGCAGCCATAAACGGTAGCCATTTTCTTCCCTTCATCTTCTTCTTTCCTTACACCACCTACACCAAAACGTCCATTAAGGCGGAAAAAACCTCCCTATACTTCACAAAAATTTACCTAAAATCCCTCTCGAATTTTCGCTCTACCCTTAGCATCTATGGTTCTCTGCAAGAACGTCATTGGTGCCTCCAGTAGTGCACAAGCCTCACCCCATCAAAATCAAAAGGTTCTTTGATAATGCGACCAAGGAACGGTTCCAACTAATCAGAGAGAGGAAGTCGTTTGTTGAACAAGGCTTTAAGTTCTATACTGAGGGGGAAGAAGATTTTGACAGGGAGGTCATGGACATTATCACCGCACACAGCTGGGAGACCTTTTTGAAGCACCCAGGCGACATATCGGTGCCCCTGGTTCAAGAATTCTTTGCCCAGCTGGCGTGACCTACCCAGTCAGGTGTGTATGTGAGAGGGGAGCAAATAAATTTCACCATCGCGGCTATCAAGTTTTTTGGGCTGAAGAACATGGTAGACCAACATATCTCATTCGCTGCTAGTGTCGATGCCCAAACATACAAGGAAGTCATGGATGACTTGTGCTTTGTTGGGACGGAGTTGGACCAAACCACTAGGTCGGTGGAGCGAACCCGCCTCATGCCCGAAGCCAAGGTTTGGAACCACTATTTGAAGACCAGCCTCATTCCTACCTCCCACTCGCCAACTGTGCACATCACCAGGCTGCTCCTCCTACATTCCATTCTCAAAAGCCGGCCCATAGATGTAGGCAAACTCATTGTTGATGAAGTCTACTTCTGCCTGAAGAGGAAGTCGAGCCCTCTGATTTTTCTAAATCTCATCATGTCCCTTTGCCGCAAGAAACAAGAGTTTAAAGATCCTAATAGAGATGAGATAGAAAAGGGAAAGAATCCTCTAACCCCGGACCAAATCCCTAGCCTCTGAGGATTCAATTAAGATGCCCCGGTAGAGACTGTTGAAGGATAAGCCAAATCATTTGCTGCGGCAAGAGTTGCATCCTTGGTGGCCACAACCAAGCGCCTGCGCACAGACATGGAAGAGCTGCGCAGCAACTTGACAACTTTCTTTAGGTATGTAACCCCCTCGACCCGGCCTAGCCGATAGACTGAACCGAACGGATCACACAGGGAAATATTGAAGTAAACCGAGAAAGTTTACCTCAATAAACGACCTCTTTTTTATCTTGTCTAGATGCAACTTAGGTTCCTATGTGTATATACGCAAGCAGCGGGTAAAACATCAACACAAACACATGTTAATTAAAACCAATTAAGGTTTATAGACCATTTTGTAAATTTGATAAATTTTCGGGCCTTTACCAAATTCAAGTTACCAATCTTTAATTAGATTCCTTACATGCTTCTCGGTGAAATCTCAGCTCAAAACAACCCTTACAACCCATCTAATAGTATACAAGGCAGACATGGATCAAAACATAAGAAAACAGAACATTCAAGAGAGAGGTTTAACCAAATTAACGACTCGTGTATCGGTACCCCTAGGGAGGGTATCGATACGACCCCATGTACCGGAGCGCTCCTCACAATCAAGGATGTTGTATCGATACACTCTAAGGTGTATCGATACACTTCAGTCTGCAAAAGCGCAAAATGATATTTTTGAACCTCAACGACCAATTCCGACCATTCCAACATATAATTAGACATGCTTGCACTCAAGTAGACATCATCACTCAAAAGTACAAGACCTGCTTTTACCTGAAGGATAAAGATGCGGGAATTGCCTCAACATCTCCGCCCTGCTTTGCCCACGTGGCCTTCTCAACTCCCCGATGTCGCCACAACACCTTCAAAAGCTCAATCATCTTGCCACGAGGAACTTTGCCACTCGTTTCCAGAATCTTCATTGGTTCCTCGTCATAGGACAATTTCGGATTCAACTCAATTTCTTCAACTAGCATCACATTCGAAGGATCCGATCTATATTTCCGCAATATAGATACATAAAACACATCATGAATCTTTTCCAACTCGGGTGGCAATCTCAACCGATAAGTCACAGGACCAATCCACTCCACAACCTCATAAGGTCTAATAAATCTTGGACTAAGCTTTTCCTTATGTTTGAACCTCATCACCTTCTTCCAAGGCGATACCTTAAAGAACATGCGATCTACAACCGCAAACTCAATCTCTCTACACTTTAAATTTGCGTAAGACTTTTGGCAATCCGACGCAGCCTTTAACCACTCACATATGAGCTTTACCTTCTTAGTTGTTCCCTTTAGCATATCCGGCAAGGAAAGCAACTTTTGCCCCGTCCCATGCCAACAAAGAGGTGTTCTACACTTCCTCCCATACAAGGCCTCATATGGTGCCATTTGTATACTTACCTGAAAACTGTTGTTATAAGTAAACTTGTTACTTGCATTTCTACATCTAGCATCTCAACATGAATATCAAGCAAATGTGCATGCTCACTCAAGATGTATGAATGTGTAGATCCAGAATCAATCAATGCTAACAATGACAATGATTGCAAAGTGAAGGTACCTGCAATCACATCGGTGTCGTTGCGTCCATAACGATGTGCATACACCCTCGCGGGACCACCTCCCTCTTGGTGGATGGCAACTAGATGGGCCACACCTCTCTGGCCATCCTCTCTCCTCTAAAACTTGCCACGGCCGCACCCACATCCTCTCTGTTGTGCAACAGCTGGTGCACGACCCTGACCACCTCCTGCTAATAGGGGACACTCACGCCTCATATGGTCAGCGGACCCACAGCTTCAACATGAATTAGCTCCAACCACAAGAGCCTGGACCTCACGAGTTGTACGAGGGCAATCCCTTCTCAAATGCTCCCGTGAACCACACGTCCAACAAGTATTCTACTCAACCCTCTGTTTGTTTCCCTGAATCGGTGCACCAGGCCCAAAGTTACCACGTCTAGCCGCAGACTGCAACCTACGGTTCTGGCTCCTCTTACTCTTCCCACCACGAAGGCCAACATCAGCAACTCTCTTTCCCTAACAAGAATCACCCCCACACGAGGTCAGCCCCACGCTCTGCTCTATATCTTTGGCTTGAGTCACGAGCACATCAAAATTCGTATAATCAATGACTAGCATGTACGTCTTCACGTCTTGCAACAGGCCATACCGAAAACGATCGCATCAGTGTCTATCACTCGGCACCAACTCTAGAGCATATTGGCTCAGCCGTACGAACTAGACCTCGTACTCAGCTATGACCATCTTTCCCTGGACCAAAGACATAAATTCTCTCTTCTTGTCGTCCAAATATCTAACCTCAAGATACTTTCTCTTAAAAGCAGACCGGAAGAACGTCTAATCTACCTCTTCAGACTCCAATGCTGCGGTCGCAGTCGTCCACCATGTATATGCATCACCATGCAACAACGACACTGCGCAACCCATCTTTCGTTCATCATTGCACCCCATCTGATCCAATATCCGGATCGTACTGGCCAACCATGCCTCAGACGCCTCGGGAGATAATCCGTGAAATTCTACTCCTCCCAAACTCCTCAGTCACTCCAGTGGCAACCCCACTTGCCCAGCAATAGGAGCCTGAACATGCACTCCAACAACAGCAGCCTGGAATGCTCCTGTCGTAGCCTGCACTAAAGGCGTCCAATCTCCATTCCCCGAACCTGCCTGTCCTTGTTGTTCCTGCTCCCCACCCCCAGGTGGTGGTGGCGGAGAAAGAGGTAAGTTTCCACCAGGCAGAACCTCGTTCTCCTGGCCACGCTGCCCCTCAGCAGGAGCTATCGCTCCAGAACGTAACTCATGTCTTGGTCCCATTGTGCTAGTTAACATTAAAACATGAACGTAAAACAAACAAATGATTAGGCTAGCTCTTAACAATGATCTCAAGACTTTCAAAACCAATTTAAAACATTTCACTAGGTAATAAGGCAATGGGTATCCCAATTTTCCCCCAACATAGCATAAAGCATACTACATGCATACTCCAACCATCATATGACTCAAGCATCAAGGTTAACCCCAATCATCATCTTAGAACAATTCACATCCATATTTATTCATCATGTACATCATCACTATCACACATTCAACTTAAGCATGCTTGAACATTCACCAAACAAAGCAAATATCACCAAAACGCATATCCACATCACAAATCACCTACAAACAACTTACCATCAACCCAATCTTTCGAAACCTGGCTCTGATACCACCAAATATAACCCCTCGACTCGGCCTGGCTGATAGACCGAACTAAACGGACCACACGGGGAAATATTGAAGTCAACTGGGAAAGTTTACCTCAATAAACGACCCTTTTTATCTTGACTAGATGCAACTTAGGTTCCTATGTGTACATACGCAAGTAGCGGATAAAACATCAACACAAACACATGTTAATTAAAGCCGATTAAGGTTTAGGGACTATTTTGTAAATTTGATAAATTTATGGGCCTTTGCCAAATTAAAGTTACCAATCTTTAATTAGATTCGCTACATGCTTCTCGATGAAATCTCATCTCAAAACAACCCTTACAACCAATCTAATCGTACACGAGTCATACATGGATCAAAACGTAAGAAAACAAAATATTCAAGAGAGGTTTAACCAAATTAACAACGCGTGTATCGGTACCCCTAGGGAGGGTATCGATACGCCCTCAATGGTTAGACTTCCCAGGCTTTGCATCACCAGACAGTATCGGTAAACTGAGGTACCATATCGGTACGCCCTCGTCTAGTGACTAAAGAGGGTATCGATACGACCCCAGGTACCTGTACGCCCCTCACAATCAAGAAGGTTGTATCGATACACTTTAAGGTGTATCGATACACTTCAGTCTGAAAAAGCCCGAAATGCAAATTTTGAACCTCAACGACCAATTCCGACCATTCCAACATATAATTAGACATGCTTGCACTCAAGTAGACACCATCACTCAAAAGTACAAGACAATGAAGTCATCAAAACATCATCATCATCAATTCCGACTTCTAGAGTCATGCTTCCTAAGAGTTGAAAACACCAAAGGACCATAAGTCCAAATTCAAGCATAAACCAAGTTTAGAGGCCATTTACAAGTCCAAATATGCATCTCAAACTTGCACAAATCCCAAAAATACCAAACTAACAACATTCAAAGCATTGGACACCCCTTTGCCCTTAATACACTAGTTCAAAAGCACAACATACTTTTAGCAAATGTCTTGGTAAGATTCCTCGAAGATGTTACCTCCAAAAGCCTAATTATCTACATTGATGAACAAAGAGAGCATAAGCATGCAAGCTTAGTGAGGATTTCTCAAACAACACACAACATCAATGCTCAAAACCATTTTTCATTCTTTCGAAATCATTATATCCTTCTTGACAAAACATGCACTTTTTAATCAATCTCATTGTATTAAACATCATGCATCATGATTCATATAAATTCAACAATTAAACCATTGTTAATCATATTCCAAGCTTTCGAAGCATAAACACCATTATGTATTAACATCATTTTCCACAATAGCTCATTTCATTATATTGGCTCACAAGTGATAAACAACATTCTCAAAAACATATATCTGATACACGGATTACCAAGGGTTGTCCCACACCCTTCATACACTCTATCGGCATTTCAAGGCTCACACACGAGAGCAACCCTCCATCTTTGTGACACTCGTGGTGGAGTATTCGGTACAATCACAGCCCCTAAACGCCACTCATCGGTAGATGTATAACCCACTAACGAGAGACGGGATACACACAAGGTTCGCACTCGGGAGCTACCCTCAACCGTTGAAACCATAAACAATCATCAATCGTTAGGGTACTTGGATAGAGTATTCAGTACAATCGCAACCCCTCAATCCAAGATGACTTGTTTATAGTGCACTCAATCCTATAGTCGGCTAACTATATCTGATTTCATTTATAAAACACTTTATTCAACATCATTTGCCAATATAATTCATATCTCATGCATACCTTACTATTTTTACAAATCATTCATGATAAGCTATAAACAAGCATTAAACCATGCTTAAAACCTCATGCATCAACACATGCATACAAGGACCACTTACCTAGTGCATTCTTAAACCACATGGCATCATCATACACAACTTATATACTCAAAAACATAATTTAAAACAGTAAGTGAATGCAATTAAAATAAAGTGCAACCAAAGGCTCAAAACTAGCACAAGCGAGGGAGAAATTTTGATTTACTTACTTCCGAACTTAATAAAGCGTTTCAAGAACTTATTAAGTTCCCAAAACTTTTTCTAAAACGTTTCCACTCTGGAAAACCAAATTCCACTCACCGACTCGCGAAACCACACTTGTCGATGCGACTATTGATCTTCTGAAGCCTCCAAAAACACTTTGTTTGTTTCTGGATTACTATCGCATGTTTTCAACACATCATAACAGAGGTTCAATGCATTAAAATGCATTCAAAACTCTAGCACACACAAGAAATCTCGCAGCCCTGCTCTAAAACATCAAAACACCCATCTGAATCAACCAAAAACTTAATCAATTGACCTCTAACCTCAGCCCAGCCATTACCCAACTCATCCAACACATTTTAGGCATTAATCAACATCCTAAAACCATCCTTATACCTCCAGCAACTCAAATTCCTCAAGAACAACAAAAAAACTCACCCAAAAGCATTTCAAAAACTAAGGATCTCAAGGATTTCTGGATCTATATGATTAAGACTCCACTTCAACACCAAAACCCTTTCAAAACTTATTTAGAAACAATCTCAAACCAGCCATTTAAACCAAACTCCGAAAATCACCTTAAAATCTATTCTTCAATCAAGATTTCAAGAATTTAACAATCTAACAATAAAACCTCAATCAAAACCAGTATTAAAGAGTCAAATATATTTGGAATTTCATTAAAGAACCTAGATTAGAGGGTTAGCATGAAAATTACCTCCAACCTTTGCTTCTCCTCTAATTTGGCAAGATTTACTTGAAGGAAAATGGAAGAAATCAATAAGGAAATGATAGAAACCAAAAGAGGATTTGAGAGAAAAGGAAGGGTGTTTGGTTGAAGTGAAAGTGGGAAACGAAAAGCTCGTCAAAAATTTTATTAACCGATTAACTAACTTTCCTTTAATTAATTAAAACCTTTTTAATTATTTAATAAACATTTAAAGCACATGCCAAATTAGGGAAAAGGCATAATTGCCAAGTAGCTTTCTAAATATTCTAATTTTTTTTACTCTTCTTGAAAAATAATTTTTTTCAACTTTTAAATCTTTACATTTTGGTCACTACCCATAATGTACAATTTTGAAAACTCGTTTTGTAAAATTGATTTGACCAACCTCTTAAACATCATTTTAGAGGATTTTAGAAATTTTTATCATATTTTTATCCTATCCCGAACCTTGATTTCCCTAAACCACCTTTTAAATAGTTCGAACAACCTACACCGGTTCCACCGGCCCAACTCAACTCGCCAAAACATCTAAGCCCAAAAACAAGGCGTTACAAGGTATGTCAAGGAGAGAGATGCAATGCTCAATGCCTATCTGAAGGAGATGCTTCCGCATATGGAAGTGAACTTCCCCACCGCCCAAGACCCTATAGATGATCTTGTCACCATCGATAGTGATGAGGAAGACATATAGAACCATACTCCTATACCATCACCTACCCCGACCCCAGAAGCGCACGGCAGGTCGTTGTGAAATACCCCTCTTGCATGGAGTGATTCCTCTGAAACTGATGATGATGATGACCAGACATACCAGCCTACCCAAGAAGCCCAGAACGAAGCAGCCCCACCACCAGAAATGGATGCCTCCGACCCACCCATTGCTTCGCTGAAGAAAAAGTGCGTCAAGCACAAGGAAACCAAAATAGCAACACCAAACTAGGACCCCCAACGAGGTACCTCTGCATTGCATTTAGGTTTGAATTATTTTATTTACTTTTCATGCATTCAAGACATTGCATCCTTCAAGTTTGGGAGGATTCGTGTTCATAGTTAGTCATTTGCATTTGTAGTTAGAAATAGAATTTTGCTATGGCATATTATTTAGTTTAAAGACAGTTCTATGGATAAATTGAGGATGTCCAATGATGAAATTTTTTCTGGCTTTAGATTGATTGAATGTTTATGTCTGTTAAGATTGGTGGAACTGACTTTAGGACTTGATACTTTTAGATTAAAGCTTGCACGATGTATGCTTTCTATGCTTAGGATTGTTAGAGGATTTTGAAGAACTCTTGCATGCCTTAATATGAATGAACCTAATGAACTTGAATGATAAATGAAAGCAGTAAAGCCTTTGCTAAACTCCCATGTGCTAATTGAGTATGCTAAATTGTGAATAAAGGTTACGACATATCTATAGAGGAACACTCTGCTTTGTGTTGCATTTCCTAGAAACTATGCATAAATAAATGACAACAACATCAATTGAGTGAATGAAAGTAGTAACGGGATGACTCTACCTACCAGCTCGGGGTGAGAGGTTTGCTCCCTACTCATCTAGAGTTGAGGACAGTAGTTGTGATGAGCTGACACCCCTCTTATTTCAAAAAAACACAGCTTGTAATATGAGAGTATATTTGTGCTTAATTGATTAAAGGCATACTAGGTTGCATTAGAGATCTTGCCCAAAAAAATTTCTAATTCTGTTAAGCATAGATTGCATGCAACACACACACACACACATGAAAAGGACCTGTCCTAGGGAAAAGTTCTTAAAATCTTGATTTGTCTAGCATGTTGAAACATGTATTTTTTCGAGGACTAAAATTTTTCCATAGCACTATCTTGAACTAAACTTTGCCATAGCATTCTCTTTGTTGATCTATACTTATTTCTTGAGGACAAGCAACAGCTTAAGTTTGGGGGTGTGATTACCTCGTAAAAAGTATGCATTTCATGCATTTTTACTTAGTTATTTGCTTGTCTTTAAGCTCGTTTCATTTGCATTTAGTTGTATTTAGTTTATATAGTTGCATTTGGTGTGTTGCTTAGTTGTTTTATTATGTTTAATGAAAGGGTGTTGCTTGAGGAAGATTCATTCTGGTATGGTGTTGTGTAGGTAAGCAAAGGAAGAAGCATGGCAAAGAAAAATGTTGCGGCATTCTGGGCGCAGAAAAGACAAAAAAAAAAGAATATATTTTGAGAGCCCCCACATGTGATTTCACCAGCGAGTTGTGCCACACATGTGACCAAAGGAATATTCTCTGGGTCACACAAGGAATATTTTGGGCACAAAACCCTAGGAGCCCCAATTATATAAAAGACAAGATACCCATAAAAAGGAAGAGGGCTGAAAAAGTTATTTTTGGGGTGCTAAGAGTGAGGAGAAAAAGGTGGCTACTTTCCATATTCTTCCTCAACTTGGTGTCCTCCATTGTCGAAGCTCCAAGGGGTGACCTTGCTGGCCTTTGAGAGAAGCAGCAAGTCTAGGGTTGTTCACAGCAGTCCAAGGCGGCACAAGAGATTCTTTTTCTTTGATGTTCTTTACTTTAATATTTATATTCTAAAAATGGGTTGATTGAAACGAATGATGATGGATGTTTTATGTAACCCCCTTCGCCCGGCCTAGACGGTTGACCCGAACTACGAAGATTACACGGGGAAAACCAAAGTCAACCTTGATTAACGACCCTTTTTTTTCTTTTTAATCTTATCAAGATACACATTAACCCTATGTGAACACTCATGAAACATACAAGTGAAAAGCACATCGGTCGAACAACATGAGGGACTCAATTGCACTTAAAACAAGTTTAGGGAACAAAATGTAATTTCTGTAAATTACAAGGTCATAATTGACTTCTTAAGTTACCAATATAAAATTAGTCATAATACATGCTTCCCTGTCAAATTTCACATTAATTGGACATCTCAAACTCATACAATTGCAAAAACAACTTCTGGGACTAAAACGTAAAACTCGCAAACTTCAACATCATTCAAATTTGGTGTTCAACAGTCACATGTTCCGAAACACATAGAACTCGTATCGAAACGCAGGGCATCACCCACCCGTTTCGATACTGGTTCCGAAACACGGCTCTTCAGTAGCCAAATCATTTCGAAACAGCCTCCAGCCGTTTCGAAACGCTAGAGAGTGTTTCGATAGGGTTTGCCCGGAAACTGCAGATTTTGCTAGTTTTTCATACATAACTCCAATCAAACACTTCTTAATGACTCTCTAATCATACTATCAAGTCATCATTCACATATGGCATAAGATTATAACCCCTAAACACATTTATAGCATCAAACATGAAATTTCACAAGTCTATAGGCATGCATCCTATTATTCAAACCAAGCAATCAACCAATCTCCACAACAAGCATTAAAAGGCAATTTACAAATCCGAAACATCAAAAGCATCATGCCACAACTTAGGGAGTTCAACACGTCTCCCAAAACACATCTTAGGTTCCCATTGCCAAATTACCAAAACTAATAGTGTATGAAAACATCACCACACATGAGCTTAATTTCCCTTGGACTCTTAGCTTCCTCGTTGCCCTCAAACACTTCAATTGTCTACATTATTGGTACAAAAGAGAGAGCGTAAGCACAATAGCTTAGTGAGGCATGCTCTAAATCAACCAACTCAATAATGCATTTTAGAAAACATTTAAGCAAAGCTTAAAACCATAAGCCCATCTCTTTTCATGCAACTTTGCATACTTTACAAGCATCTCATGCTTCAATACATTCAATACAACATATTGTCTTTCAAGTGATAGTTCATAACCATTTACAATACATAACACAATCGGATATGCGGATTACAAGCGTTGTCACAAACGCTTCATACACACTACCGAACAACATAAGGTGGAGTTTAACGGTACAATCACAACCCCTCAACACCCGTGATGGAGTTTAACGGTGCAATCACAACCCCTCAACATCACTCATCGGTAGTTGTATAATTCCACTAGCGAGAACACGGGACACATAACACAAGATCCACACACGGACTTTTAACCAACGTTGTGATCTTACCTTACCCGTTAGTGTACTTGGATGGATTTTACGGTACAATCACAACCCCTCAACATCCAAGGCGACTTTATTCACGGTGCACCCAATCCTATAGCCGGCTAACTATATCCGATTCAAGTACTTTAAAGCCATTACATCACTTGCCAATATACATCATATAACATCAACAATTCATTGTTTTAAAGCATTAAACAAAGCCATTTAACATCATGCATCACTATGCATCAAATCCATATTTACAATATGTCAAACCAAGGATCTCTTACCTTGAGCATCCTTCAACACATGGCTTTCAAAACCAGCATTAACCATGCTAAATCATGCTTTCAAAACATAATTTAAACATGCAAAAATGTAACCAATGCATCAAGCCACTACATGGCACATCCGAGGGAGTTTTTCAGAAAACTTACTCTTGAGCTTAGCTAAGTTGTTTAGACTTAAACTAAGCTCCCAAAACCTCCAAATAATCGTTTCAAAGCTGGAAACCCAACTCCACTCACCAAATTCGTTTCGCTTGCTTGTCGAAACGCCAATCAAGCCTCTGAATCAACTCCAAAGGTGTCCGAAGATGCCTCCCCTGTTTTAAACACATCAAAGTAGAGGATTAATGCATCATCATGCATTAAAATCTTCAGCCATCACACCTAAACTCGCTGCTCTAACCAAAACCAACATTTCGGCTACCAAACACAACCGAAAACACCTCCAAACTCTTCCAAAACTTAACCCAGCCAAGATCCATCACTTCTAACCATTTCTAAACATCAATTAACATCCAAAATAAACCTAAACTTGTCCTTATACCTCCAGCTATAACAGAACACCAAGATCACCTCAAAAACTACCATTTTCATAAGCAAAAACTTAGGAAAAACAACTTATTCGGGATTGCATTGATAAAACCTCATTTCAAACATCATTATACATCCAAAATACATTAAAGAACCATCTCAAACAGAGCCCAATCAAAACTCAACGAAATTCTACAAGATTTCTTCCAAATCTTGAGTTTTAAGCCAGAATCAAGTTCCTAACATTAAATCCATTTATAAAACTTAAATTAAGGATTGATAACTTGGGAATTTCAGTAAAGAACTGAGTATTTAGAGGAGAAGAACAATCTTACCTCTAAATGGTGATTTCTCCTTGATTTGAGCCAATTTCCTTGAAAATTCAATGAGAAAATCAAAAGGATTTGATGCAAGATTGATTAGGGATTAATAGATGATAGAAATCTCATCAATTGAAGTGAAGATCAATGCAAAAGTTGCTGTAGAAAAGTGTTTGGATGATTGAATTTTGAGAGGAAAAGAAATGAGAAAATTTTAGGAAAAGGTAGTTATGAAATTCCAAAAAGTAGTTTCCATTTTCTTTTAATTAATTAAAACATTAATTGAATCACCTAAATTAAGGAAAAATCTGGAGAAATCATTTTTGGGTAAATTAGCTCCTTAAAGATTCAAAGTTTCAATCCTTACAAAACAGTCATCACTAAACTTTTCAAAAATCACATTTTAGTCACTACACCAAAATGTAGTGTTTCCAAACCTTATTTTGTAAAATTGATTTCACCATTCTCTTATATATATCAAAAGAGGATTTTAAATATTTTTTCATATTTTTAAAGCATCCCGAACTAGGCTTTCCCTAAAACCTCCTTTTATATTCGAACCGAAAATCAGACCGGTTCGGTTTAGACCCTAAACTTCTAAGCCCAAAATTGGGGTGTTACATTTTACACCCAGCCATAGTACTTGATTTTCTGCCAAGCTAATCCTTGGGGATCCAGGTTCTATCTCATTATTTCTCTACTATTTTATAATTATTGTTTTTTCTACCACAATTAATCTATTATTCATCATTTTATTTCTTTATTGCAACTACCATACACTCATTATATTCTCATTTACAGAATTACACTTGGCCACAAAATATTTAAGCTAAATACTCATCATCGTGGGATCGATATTCAAACATGATTCTCATGTTTCTATTCTTGCATCGACAATGTTTGCTTGCACTTAGAGTGAGACGTTTTACATCAATCAATGAGCTATCATCTATACCATCAATAAAAACATATGTAAACTAAATCCATACATCACTATAAACTAGCCAATGAAGCCCTACTTTACCTGTGCTCACACAACCGTCGGGTTACCCATGCTCACACAATCGTCGGGTTGAATGGACCATATATGTATCACCATAACCATGAATACATCTTGAACGTACTTGGATCATATTTTCCACAAGTCGTCCTTACCTGGGGTCACTAGGCCTATCAAGTTACTCGAGCTCACTCAGCCAATCGAGTTTATTTCAAACCGCACCCTGATCGCTCAGCCATCGGGTACGCCAGATGTACTTGCTCACATAACCCAAAGTACACATCCCCCTTTATAAGTATCGTAGTATTAACTCTAGCACATCCGTATTCCTTTACAGCAACCATAAGGAAATACATGCTCTCTCTGAGCATTCATACACCTCACCAAGAGGTAAGTGGCACAAATCCAAGCTATGAAGCAAATGCCCCCATGGCATGATACCAACCAACATGATTATCACTCGATTCATAAATATTAGTCCATCAAGTGCCCACCCGGCACACAAGGACAACATAATAATTCTCTCTTACATATGTCGAGTTATTAAGCATTATGCTCTTATTTAGGAGTAATCGTAGTTTCTTAGTTTTATATGTTCTATTATCTCAATAGAAGCCCACTCAGCCATAGCCCGCAATTTTCCAAATCCTCAGGCTCAATTTGATGTTTTTGGGCAAATTGTCTAACGTCTACTAGTACTGGCCCACGAGTACCGATACGCTATCCACAGGTACCGATACACACATATCAATATCGAAACTTCTCACTGAAATTCCTCAAAGGCTATCGGTACCAATACTGGGTTGACCATACTGATACACGGGCCTCGGGTATCAGTACTCGCACGTGTACCGATACCAAAACGTCTTATTGTAATCTTACAAGGCTGCGCATACCATTACGGGTCAATTCGTACCGATACTACCTTACATTGCATACCGGAATGAGTTGAAAATTGTATTAATACTCCTCTCTCGATTTATCCTAATTCATCACTCGAACAAGAGGTACCGGTACGAGCACCCCGCGTACCGATACCGAAGGCTAGAAATCACCTTCTAAGGCTCGAAAATCACCCAAAACCGTCTCTAACCATTCCAAAACTACTCCAAAGGTTTCTAAAGTTTACCAAGTTATTTATAAGTATTTTTAGGGTCTTCTAACAACGTATTTAACATCAAAATCGCTACTTAAACTCTAAAATTAGCTCCACCCATACAATACCCTAAACACCATAAAATAAAGCAAAGAAACCACTTTATGATCTTCAAGAATATATAGGAGTCAGAGATGGACTGACCTTTTAGAAAGAATCCCGAAATCAACTCACCCACTTAGCTCCTTCAACTTCCCTCTTTTGTTAAAGTTGAAGAAACCCCCAAATCACTTCCTCAAGCCACAAAATTATGAAAAACGAATCAAAGCTTGAACCAAGTGTTATAGAAAAATCTACCATGAATTTACAACTCTTAAAATCAAGGGAAGAACTCCAAAAACGTTAAAGCTTTAAACTTTTCAAAAACTAAAAAATGAGAAACTCACCCTTTTCCCACAAAATTATGCTTTTCTTGAAGCTCTTGAATAGGAGATCGACATACTTCAATCATGAATCTCGAATGGAAGAATTGATGCTGAAAGTTTGGATCTTTAAGCTTTGAAAATATGGTGTCTTAAAAGAAAGATGGGGAAGAAGGAAGATATAAAAAGGATGGGAGAGAGGATGTAATGTTGTCTCCCCCTATTCTCACATGAAAACCAATATAAAGTGAGGGTGATCAGCCTTTCACCTTTAAAAGGGTGTAATTACCTCATAACTCTCTTATGTTTCTCTCATATTACAAAACGGTCAATCCCCAAGTCCAAATAGCTTAAGACTCATCTATTAGGGCACAAACATAGCCCAATGGGTCCAAATACCAAATTCAACACGAAGGACTAATCTTTAACTCAGAAAATTGGATCGTTACAATGGCAGGTAGGACCAATCTTGTCTTTCCTCTTCCCTCACGCCATGATTGTTTAAGTAGTGACTCCCTCTAAGGATCTAGAATTGGAATTTGTAGCTCACCCATTGCAAATCATGTCATTGTAGTAAATTTTTTGCCTTGTTTTGATTTGTCATGCACTCAAAGGAGCCTCTGAGCACCGGACACGTTTGGTTCTAGGGGTGAGCGTTTGATCGAGTCGAGTTTAGTCAAGTCAATAAATTATGAGTTATTCAAGTTGACGCGTCATATTTTAAAACTCAAACTTTATTTGAAATTTTTTCGATTTGATTTGAGTTTATGAAATTCGAATCAATACGAGTTTTCAAGTTCCTATACAAATTTAATTGTAATTATTTATCATGTTATAGTACAGCTTCGTTCCAATTTAAATGACTTTATCTAATTATATAAAATATGGATATATATATTCATATTTTTAATATGGTGCATATATTTTATCATTTATATATATATATATGAGAAAAATTGAGGGACTCGAACTTAAAAATCAATCAACTCTTTGCTAAAATTTTTGAGTTATTCGAGTTATTTGAATTTTCATTTTACAACTCAAACTTTATTTGAAAATTTTTCGAGTCGAGTCGAGTTTATGAAATTTTGAGTCGAGTCAAGACGAGTCGAATTTTTTCGCCTCGAGTTCAGTCAAAAAATTCAATTTTTTGAGTCGATTCAAATTTTACTCACACTACTTGGTTCACCTCAAACTAATTCAAAAAACTCTTGGTACTATTGCCTACAGTTCTCTTTCCCATTTATGGAGAATAATAAAGAAAAAATCTTGAAGAAGAAGATGATGATTCTAAGGCAATTGTAGAAAATCGTTGAGAATTTAGAATTGAAACAAAGAAGATAGAAGTGTGGGTTTAATCCTATTGTTCCCCTTATATAGTCGGAAAAACAATCTTTTAAATTCGACTTTTATTTGTGCCTTCGTTTCACACCAATGATAGATCGACACACGTACAATTTTTACAATCGTGCAAAACTACTCATGACGTTTGTTTTCAAAACACGACTACGTACTTACAACCAATGTGCTTAGGCCCTTTTTTTGTTGCGTTTAACAACCTAAATGGGCGTTTGTCCACCATTTTCTTGCCAAACAACCAATGGTTTGATTGTGAACGGATGTTTGCCCACCATTTTTAACACCTAAACGGACATTTGCCCACATCTAAATTTTTAGCTTCTGCCAACGAGTGTTTACCCACAGCAATGATAAACGAAGTCTAGTCATAATAGTCGTAAACCAATTTCAACTATAGGTCTCATTGTATGTGATTTTATGATGTTTCCTCAGCTAAGGTAGACACTTTTTCTCGAGACATTGTTGTGAAACATTATAGGGCAATCTACAGTGTCATAACTTAGAGTAAGAGTCTGGGGGAAATTCTAAAAACATTAGAGGCTTAAACGAAAATTTTCAAAAATTTTGAAAGTTTAACTAAAAATTTTAATAATTTTGAGATATTTAATCAGAATTTTTAAAAAAATTAAGAGGAAATTTAATTAAAAATATTCAAACTTTTGAAGCTTAATATAAAATTTTAAAAATCTTGAGGGGCCAAATTAAACTTTATAAAAAAAATTTAAGGGCGAAATTTGAATTTTCCAAAATTGGGGGAGGGGGGCATGGCCCCCTCTAGTCCTATGGAGGTTCCGCCCCTGAGTACCTAAATTGTCAGAAAACTATACCCGAAAAAAATAGTAACCAAACTTTTAAAAGTTACAGAATGGCAATTAAACTTTATGTTTTGTTACAAAATGGTAACTGTATCGTTAATCTCCGTTAAAGATGTGACGTGGCTGTTAAAAATTTTGTATAATAGCACATTTAGTCTTCTATAGTTACAAATTCAATCATTTTAGTCATAATTCAAAGAAATTCAATAAATTTAACCCTTAATTTTTACTTATAATTTAGTCCTAATTCTAAAAAATTAACCAATAATATTTCAAAATAACTTCAGTTTTTACACCTGTAAAATCACTGCAAAGAAATTCTTATTGCAAGTTGTTAAACATGATATGAATGGGGACAGATGATTATGCTAAAACTGCAGTTTTTATAAATTCAGTGAATCCCAAGCCAGGCTTTGAAAAAAAGAGAGAAAAATCTTGTAAATTACTCCATTCGATAACTATCGTAAGAGATTAACTTTTGTTAGCTGTCTGCTATTGTAACAATGTGCAACTATGGAGCTGGAGCTGGTTCAGGCGTTGTAGTATAAATTAAGGGTTAAATTCTAATAAATGCAATCAATGTGTTCTTGGTGATGATGAATTATCACTTCGTGTTCTTGGTGATGATGAATTATCACTTCGTGTTCTCATAACTTCAGTGGGATTATCTGTTAACCACTTTTGACGTTCATTTAACCTTTCTCTCTCAGCGGATTATGAATGAGAAAAGGATTTACAGCAAAATTGCTAATGTTACTCAGTTATTGGTGAATCTTGAAAAAATAGCTTATTTTCCAGAAGCCAGAGTCAGTATTGTTGCAGATGTGCAATGAAATGAACCTTCAAATTTAGTCATACAGTGAAGCAAATATCAATGAGCTTGGGGAATCTTGATAAGGCTCTCGTTGAAAATAGTCATACATTTGTGTCACCTTTTTAACGGAGATTAACTATACAATTACTATTTTGTAACAAAATATAAAATTTAATTATCTTTTTATAATTTTTTAAAAATTTAATTACCATTTTTTTATAATTTAGCGACCGTTTAGATACTTTATTCAAGATTCGAATAATAATAGAGTTGTGAAAGATTACTGTCAACAATTATTATGTCTTGCATAAGAAAAGGATGAAGTGGGACAAGGAAGGTGTGGTATATTATCTTTAAATAATGAAAAAAGTATTTCCTTTTTAAAAGCTTTTAAAAACAAACAAACAAACAACTTTTATTATTATTATTATTATTATTATTATTATTATTATTATTATTATTATTATTATTATTATTATTATTATTATTATTTGTTGTGAATAAAATAACGAAGAACAAAGAACAAGAATAAAAGAGCAAAGAGATGAGAGAAAGAGAGAGATTTATATTATTCTCAAATATAGAATTGTGTGTACAATGCCTTCAATGAATCATCTATTTATAGGCATAAGAAGTACATAATACATTAAACTCTAATTAATAGAGAAAATATTCTTAATAATAAATAAATCAAACTCCTTAGATAAAGTTCTAATCATGATAGACATCCACATAGATAAATATTCATAACACTCCCCCTTGGATGTGTATGTAGATAATGTGTCTCATTAAAACCTTACTAAGATAAAAACCCAGTGGGAAAAAATCTTTAGTGAAGGAAAAAGAGTACACACATCTTTGATACGCATAATTTGTTGCCTCATTAAAAACCTTACCAGGAAAACCCATTGGGACAAAACCTCGATCAAAGGAAAAAGAGTGCAACGCGTATTTACACCCCCTCATGAAAACACTACTAAAGATCTTTGAATGTTCAGAATTCAACCTTGAATACTATTTTCTAAAGATAGCGGGGGATGAAACTTTGAAGTAATATTTTTCATGATGTATCCACATTCTATTATCTCTGCACAAGATAGCATTTGTATCATATCTTGTAGAAGTCAATTACATATCTTCTGGATATGTTGGGTCAATGGTCTTAGCCAAACACATTTTTGGCTTGTCTTGTGCATAACAATTATTTCTACAAGATTTGAGGAGGCATCGACGAATGTTTAAAGATCTAAATGTAATGATCTTTTTATATTCATAGATATTTTTGACCAACTAATATATAGTGCTTCAAGACCAAGAAAAGATATAATTATCTTTATTCGCATACAACAATCTTACAACTATTGGGATACTCAATAGATATGCTCTATTCATATTGAATCTTCTTTAAGATTCTTTCAGCTTATGTCTATTCATAGACAAAAAGAAATATATAAAAATGCTTGATCTTCAGGTCGAGATAAACTTGATGTCAAGATTCAAGTACTTGTATTGAAAGTACTTCATGAGTTTCCAATTTGAAGCTCTTTAGGAGTTCTAAAATTATCATAATGAATCTTGATCCAAACTCCTTTATAAAATACATAAGGAAATCTGGTCATTCTTATAGTATTTTCTCAATTAGTGTTCACTAAGGCGATTATACCAAATGCGCCAAAATATTCATGAGACATGTTTAAATAAATTTCCTCGGAAATTTCCAAATGCTTCTAGCATTTTAAATCCTTCAAGGATAAATATAGATCCACAAATAATTAGACGCGTGTAAAATTTTTCATAACTGGCAAAGTAATTGCATCCACCATGAAGTAGTTAAAACTTTTCATAAATCATAGTTCAAGTCGTATTTACGACTACTTATTTCTGCCTCACTTGCGTTACACCTTTATGTGTTTGGACTGCTGGTCCAAATACTTTTATTTTAGAAGTTCAAAGCGTCTTTCAACATCGGGCAATTCAATATCTATACTCCTGGATAGATTTTATACAAGATCCCCGATTTCTTTATTTACTTCTATAGAAGTATTTTATGTAAAAAAAATTGTAAAATCGTTGTCGACAACTTTCTAATTTTCTGGTTCCATTCTCGTAATGACATAACTCATCGAGATCTCTTCAAGATTTCAATATTTATTTCAGGTACCTGAAACTCTTCAAGAGTTTTATTATTAGTTATGTCTTGGGTCTCTTTAGGAGTACCCACCTCCAATATATGACCATCTCATAATACTTTTCATTTACGAGAATTTTGATCATTGGAACCATTTCAACTATCATGCTTCAAGCATGATTTACATCCACTTGCTCTGACATGTAATTTAAACTTAGAGCATTTCAGCTGGAATATGAGACTTAATTACTCTCATTGGGTCAGTAAATATGTCTGGCAGTTGACATGAAATAACATGAATTATCTTATGAACTTTTAGTTCATATTCGATGATCTAGATAATGATAATTCATTTCCTTCTTTATCCAGCTGATTATTCTATCCCCCTGATGTTGAGAAAAATCATCTAATAAATGATTCTTTAATTAATGTTTAGAATTTAAACATAAAATGAGACTCGTACTCAATATATATTCTCAACCCTTTTACTTGCACATTTTGTGTGTTATGGTGGAGCAATTAAACTATATATCGCGCATTCAAAAATTCAAAATGGGAAATATGACTTCTGACCAAAAGTCAAATCATAATGGGGGAGTTTATTATAACTTGTTGGCTTGATGCGTATAAGTGTTGCTATATGGAAATGCCATATAAATAATAAATGTTTTGTTCTCACGGTTTAGCTATTAAATAGGAGGCATCCAATTAAAAATTTGCTAAACCGTATTTTTCATAATAAATAGGCTTTGTAACAACCGATATAGCCTAAAATATAAACCCACTAGCTTTTCAAGACAAATAGTCTAACTACATAATCTGAATCTTTTTAGAATCAATCTCACAAACTTCTGGTTGTAAGTCGATAAAACAATGTAGATGCATCTACTAAAATCATATAAAACTTTCCACATTTTTGGATATATGTGCCCATATTTCGTTCAGATATGCAAGACATACAGTCTCAACTTCAGTACAAGAACTTTAAGTTCTAATTTGGTAAGTGGGATAATCTATATTCTTTGAGAACAATCAACACAAGAACTTCAGGTTCTTTTAGTAAGTGGAATTTAATCAATTCCTTTAAGCAACACAAGAACTTCACGTTCTTTAATAAGTGAAATTTAATTCATTCCTTTGAGAATAAGCACCACAAGAACTACATGTTCTTTTAATACATATGCATGTAAATCTCAATAATTTTTACACCATTATTGATCAGGATGATCTAACCGATCATGCCAACTATATATATATGTGTGTGTGTGCATGTGTGTGTGTGTGTATCTCTGAATTTGTAAACTTCTTGTTTACCATAACATGTAATTCAATCACACTCGTACATGTCTAGTACGACCATCAAAATTGTTCCTTTAAATAGGAATATATTTAGCTCTTTCGGAGCTTTCAATTGAAATTATCTTTTGGTAGCAATATAGAGCTCTTCTAGAGCTTTCAACTGACTTTTTGGCTACCAAAACTTATATCCATATTGGCTTATTTCAAATGTCAATTGATAACATATTTTATCTATAATTCCCAAAGGGATATTTTGCAAACTCATATTGCTCTCTTAAAATTTCCACTTATAGTGGTGACGATAGTATTACCATTAACGGTAATTATTGCAAAATTCGCAATTCTACACTTTTCATAATGTGTTTTCTCTCAAGAATTTATTGTTCTTCTAGAGCATCAATATTTTCAGTACTTTAAGATATAGTACTCACATTATTCCCTTGCATTTAAATGGGAAAATATATCTTATGCTTATGTTGAGCATAAATCGTCACCATAGATTATATTTGACAAGTAATTATGTTAAACAAAATAAATAAATATCATAATATATAAATATAAATATAAAACGTAAATAATTAATGTGTGAAAAATAAATAAACGTAAAATAAAATAAATATAAATAAATAAATAATTTTTTTCAAAGTTATGAGAATAATTAGAAGATGATCTATTCCTTTCGAGGGTTATAAGGAAAATCAACAACGTCTAAAAGAGTTGGACCAACAATGTCCAAATAAAGTTGGACCAGTATCATCTTCGTCATGTTTCGCAAACAAAATTTGCTTCTATTTTCTTTCCTTTATCATTCAATGATTCTTGATTTTTCAACGTACAACATGTATGAGACCAATGGTTTATAACATCGCATTGGTAATAAGAAGACTTTTACTCCAATAAAATGATCTTTATCACTCTTGTCATCCTTATAACCTCACTACCAGTGGGTAGAAGTATTCTTAAAATAACCATATTTTTCATGTCTATATTCATAGCCTCGACCACGACCACAACTTCTAATGTCGTTTTTATTCCTTCCATAATATAATCTCACATTCACTTCAGGGAATGGAGTAGAGTCAGTGGGTCTTTAAAATCTTTTTCACATATCCTTATCACAGAGAACAAAGATTTAATCCTCGTACGCGACATTGTTAAACATGTCCACTAGGTCCTTTAAAAACCTCCTTTGAGACTAGTAGCCTCGCAGAACGGGATGTCCAGCCAATATACTTGGATTATATCGAAATTATGTCTCTAATTGAATAATGATTTACCATGTTTGCATTCACTTCAGGGAATGAAACAGTTCCAATAATCGCATGAAATAAACATCATGCTTGCATTCACTTCAGGGAATGCCCCATCATTGATAATCGCATGTAATAAACATCATGCTTTGCATTCACTTCAGGGAATGCCCATCATTGATAATCGCATGGAATAAACATCATGTTTTGCATTCACTTCAGAGAATACCCCATCATTGATAATCGCATGGAATAAACATCATGCTTTGCATTCACTTCAGGGAATGTCTCCCATAAAACTTTTGGATCAAGACGAATTTTCGTAACTTGAAATTGGGAGAAGTCTATGGTCGAGTTTTTCGACGAACAAGAAATATTGATTTCGAGCAAATATAGACTTTATAACAATATTTTTATAGATTGAAATTCACCATGATTTATCGCACTTTAAAATCATAGTTTAAGGGAAAATAGATTTTACCGATAATGATTTTCCATTCGAGAACGATGGAGACATAGCAAATGAACGAGACATCTTCTCATAATCCCTTTATATCACGTCTCTTTCCAAGTCATTTAAATACATGTAAAACTCAAAACAAGGTTAAAAATATTAGCTTTCACCAATAGAATAACGTAAATAAAAATGAATCTCAATATAAACATATTGAAGAAACGTACCTCTTTTGATTTTATCTTGATTCAAGCCATACCAAACTACATTAACCAATTTATAAACCTCTTATGTGGATGTACGCACATCACCTTAAAGCGGTGTTAAAGAACAATGCTACACCAATGACATCAAAATGGTTGAACATTGTTTGATCAAATTCACATCAAAATGGAAAGCACCATAACCAAGTGAATTGATACTCGAGATTGAATCGTCACATGTCCAAGTACATTCCCTAAAGGTTTCATTGAAGGTTAAATATATAAACTTGGTCCAATAAACATCATATAATATTAGATCGAAATAATAATTAAATAATATATTAAAATATACCAACCTTAATTTGTGAGTGATTAGTCAATCACTATATCTATATGTAAATAAGTAAAACATACCAGACCTTCCAAGCTAAATTGAATATATTGAATATATGGTACATGTGATCGTCAATATCAAATTGAAATCTTTTCGAGAATCACCAACAAGAACCAGGGTAATTGTGCGAGATTCCATGGTTCGCTCAAGCCTTCAAAACATGTTTCCATACTTTTTAAAAAATAAAGACCAAGTTAAAATATCAAGATAAAAGCAATCAATAACAAAAATATGGAAAAGAAAAAAACACTTATCTTCGGTTCAACGTAAAATCAAATTCTTTCCAATAACTTCTTTTGGATTCAAACAATGAAGACCTCAGTTGATTAGAGTCTGTTGGTAAAATGAACTGGAAAAAAGCTGTTAGCACTGACTGGAAACTATAAGCAAAAACAGAACGTAAATTGTTGACCGTGTCGTGGTATGGTGGCCACTGCCTTAGAAACAAAACTGCCCCGAACAGTGTAGTCGCTTCACGGGCAGGCTGTCCCCCGAGGTGCACACGGACGCTCCTTGAATCGTACACTCGACTCTCGGAGTGAACAACAGTGCAACTGCTCTAACAAGTGGAGAGGAAACAGAGAAAAGCTGGAATGCTTTTTGAATGTGTTTGATAATTTAAAATGCTGCATGCAGCATCTCTATTTATAGGCTGTAAAACATGTCTATAAATGACATTTCACATGCACAAATAATTACAGAAATTAATCTGTATAACAGCCATTTTAAATCGAAGACACGTGTTACCCGAGCCCGAGCCGACCGGACGGCGGCGGCGGCGGTGCGCGAGGACTTCCCTTGTTCTTTCCCACTCAACAAGGGAGGGAGGAAGCATGGGTATAAATACCCTTCCCTAGCTATTTTCCCAACCAATGTGGGATATAGCTTTGCCTTTGGTAACTTCTTGAAGCATTACCAACAGAGTCGTGTTGATAACATGTTGTGAATAAAATAACGAAGAACACGAACAAGAATAAAAGAGCAAAGAGATTAGAGAAAGAGTGAGATTTATATTATTCTCAAATATAGAATTGTGTGTACAATTTCTTCAATGAATCATCTATTTATAGGCATAAGAAGTACATAATACATTAAACTCTAATTAATAGAGATAATATTCTTAGTAATAAATAAATCAAACTCCTTAGATAAAGTTCTAATCATGATAGACATCCACATAGATAAATATTCATAACATTATTCTTATTCTTATTATTATTATTATTATTATTATTATTATTATTATTATTATATTTCGTACAACATGGAGCGTCTAGGGACAAATGATCATTGTTCCCACGTTTTGTTTTTCTCTTTTATAATTTCCAACCAATGAACAACCCACTAAAAACAAAAGAGTGGTTAAAAATTACCGGCCACCAATCGATATCATTACTGATATAAATAATGCACCTAACTTATCAAATTTTGTTTATTTTTTTTAGATAGTGATATATTATGTTTTTATTTTAAGATTTGAATTTATATAAGATGAGATAAAATAAATAAAAAATTAGTCACTAAATTAGTTAGTGTATCTTTTAAATTTTGTTTATTAATAGTAGGATGATATCGAGTTGAACATAATTTAAACTTATTATTATTTAAGCTTAGGTTGGATATTATTGTAGGTGAAAGCTTATTTAATTATTTAATATTATATATTTTAATTACATTTAAACAAAATGTGTTTTTCTATTAAACAACAAATCAAATTTTATGGCAACATAGAAGGTAAATGTGAGAGTTCAAACCCCAAAAATTTTTAGAATTATTTGTATAAATTTAATATAATATTAAAAAATTAATATTACTGTAAAAAATTAATATCATTTTGAAAATAGTTGAAACGTCGGTAAAAGAAACTGACACTGACCCTTTGTTTATATCCACTCAAAAAATTATTTATACATATTTTTAAATTCTGGCTTCAAAATCTAAACTTTTTGACTTTGTCGCTGAATTTAATTAACTCTTTTATCAAGAGAGAAAATTTTGTGCTTGATAAATTTTGTTTACCGGTAGTGACCGTAGTCCTCAGACAGAGGTAGTAAGTGGATTAAGATGTCAATTGACGTCCCAAAAATTCTTTTTTAACAATGGTTTATAAATTTTAATATTAAACTTTTAAAAGAATATTAGCATCCCTTAAAAAATTGACATCGTATTATAGATTTCATGTATTCCCCAATAAAAAAAGATGTCCTATAATCCCTTTAATTTATAATACAATTTACTCCTGAAAATAAATTGTCAGCTGCAATGTTGAACGAGAATTTAATTTAATAGTATTTTTTCACATAATATTTAAAAATCTATAAATTTTATATATATAATTTTTTGGTATAGGTCTACGGATTCGAATAAAGTATAGTAGAAGTTCATTATAGAATAATGTTCTTAATCAAGCTTGTTTCATTTACAATTACAAAAGTTGAAGTTTAAACGTTGTTTTTTACGAGATCTAACGTCTCATACCTTATAACAAAGATAATTTCTTATTAATAAAGAATATTATTATAAAGCAAAACATCTGTCATTTTTTTAATAGAAGCCACTAGTCTTATTTAAAAGAGTAAACATCCAAAATTACAATAAGAGTTTACAATTATCATCGTAAACTAAATATATAATTTGCACATTTTCTTATAACATTGACACAAAAACTAGTCACTTTAGATCATATTAGGACCACACATAGAAAAGGTTAAAAACACAACCAAAAAAACTTGAACGAAATAAATATACGAACAAATTTCACTGCATCGACAAACAAACCTCATGAAAGACCACAAAGAACCACAAATCAGTGTCGAGAAAACTATCCACGAACGCAAACCGTGTATCCAAATTAAATCTGAGGGTCCAAAGAAGAAAAGATCAGCAAGATAACAAATAATTGTCATTTTAATCAGTCAAGGCGATATCAAATACAACTCTAAGAAAAAACATATGAAAAGAATGGTTAAACAACCGTAAAAAACCGAAAACATGCCAAAATGGTAAAAAAAATGTGTCATAAATTCAAAGAAAAACATATCATAAAACATAACTATTATTATAAATCAAAAATAAAAAAGACAAATATATAATATAGGAAAGTAAAGGAAAAATAAGAAGTACCAACAGTTTACGATTAGTACTAAAACTAATATTGTCTACGATTAGTACTAAAACTAATAATGTTGTCGTCGCTTAAAACACATTCTCCTTGTTCTCGATTGTTATGGCTTTCTATCCTATATTTATAAAATGCAATTCAGCGAATATGATGCACGGGGCACATATTATATTTATAAGGAATCATTTAAGATCAGAATATTTGTTTTGTTTTATTATTTTTTTAACAAAAGAATGTTTGTATTATTACTGTTTGTTGTCACGTTACTCTTTGTTTATTTTAACCGTCATTTTCTGTTAAAAAGGTTGAAACAATAATTGAAATAAAAGTGATATGGAATTTACTAGATCTAGGCTCTATATCTAGTTGATGATGACTCGTCTTTAGCATAAGAAAAACTACAATGATAATTATACTCAACTATTAACTAACTATTAACTAATAAAGGCTTAATAGTATCCGAGATCTTCAAATATTTGGAAAAAAAAGCTAACATGGTTCCTCAACTTTTTTACACTTAATGTGATTTTTAAACTAAGCAAAAAAATTAATGTGACTCGTTGATCTACAGAAACCGTCATTGATTATTACGATGTTGTTGTGACAGTCCGTTATAGACGATGGTGTGAGAAGAAGGATTTAATTGATTTTTTGTTGAGTTCGAGGGATTAATTAATTATATTTAAAGAAAATTTGAAGGTTTATTTAATATTTAGATGGAAAAAATTAAAACTACAAAATTATTTAGAAATAAAAGGCATAAAAACCATTGAAAAAATATTTTCCTAGTTTTTATAAAGTTTGAAGGATTTAATAGTTTTTATGCTTTTTATTTTTAAATAATTTCGTAATTTTAAATTTTTCAATGGAAGCGATCAAACTTTTAATACTTAATAAAAATTTAAAATTTTATTTTTAATAATTTATATTTATCATTTTATAGTTTGTGATATTTTAAAATTTAATTCTTTTGACAAGTTTATTTTTTTTACTTTTTGTAAATTTTCAATAGTCATTTTTTAATATTTTGATATTTATAATTTTATAATTTATATTTCAATTTTTTTAAAAAAAATTAATTTTTAACTTCTTAAAGATTAAATAAGCGTTCAAACTTTCTACAAAAGTCAATTGATTCCTTTAATCGAAAAAAAAGTCAATTGATTCCTTGAACTCGGCCAAAAAAAATCAAGTAAGCCTTGTTGTCAATTATCACATCATCATCTATTATGAATTGTCAAGTCAACATCGTTAAATGTCGCATTTGCACCATAACATTAAACAATAAATTATGTTGTTCAAAGGATCACATTAATTTCCCCCAAATATAAGGTCCTTTAGGTGCAAAATATCCAAATGTGATATTGATTTTTCCACAAAAATTGATTACCTCAAATATAAACCTATAATAAATTCAAATCAAACACTCAGTAATGGTATCGAAATTCTAAAAGTATGTATTAGGATTTTGTTATTGTTACACAGAGGCTTTGCTTGGTTGGGTGGAAAAGTAGAAGGATAAAAGGAAGGGAGTAGAAATGGAAAGAAAATATTTTTTGGGTGTGCTTGGTAGGAATAAAAAGTAGAAGGATGATTATTTTTCATGCTCATGTGTAAAAATAAATCATCCTAAAATTGGAAAGAAAAGAGGAGTGAAAATGTAGGAGAGATGTGTGTGAGTTCAAAATATGAGTTTTTCAAAATTTAATTTTATTTCCTTCGAATTTTCAACTCAACCAAGCAATGAATGAAAATAAAATACAACTTTCTCTCAATTCTTTCATGCTTCCTACCAAGGACACTAATGGAATTTTTTTCTATCTTTACTCTTTTCTACCACCTTCAATTTTTCATCTTTCTAATTTTCTTTCCACCCTATCAAGTGAAACCTAAATGTTTTACATTGTGTTACAATAAAATGAGTAATATTGTTAGCAACATTGTTGTGATATTTATTTTGATATAACATAAATGAAAAAAATTGGGACTTAAACTGAATTGCAAAAATAATTCAAAAGACCATTGTTGAGTTGTGTGGGGCTCGATTCGATCAACCAATTTAGCTCACCAAGTGATGGAGAGGTGGATTTTTGGGTGGAAGGGTTAAGGAAGCTAGAAAGTAAATAGACACAATGATTTATAGTGGTTCAAACCTTCTAACTAAGGTCTACATCCACTACCTTAGCTCCCCACTAAGGATTTCTCAATCAATACACTATTGATTCGTCCCCTTTTCTAGGATTAGGAGGAAACCCTTACAACCGATCAAGCTTCTACCCAAAGCCTTGATCAAAACCCTCTTTACAATGAGATAATACAAGCAAACTTAAAACCCTCTAATAGGTGTTTGTTTGCACAATTAAGCACTCACCCAAAACCTAAAACACTTGAGCAAATTTGACAATTTTGGCTCACTAGTGTTTGTCTATACAATAAATGACGATTTAAGTACAAAGACAATCTTTGATCATTTGATGTTTGACAATATGAGCATTAGCCTTCTCTTGATGCTTGGAGGTCCCTTTTATACTCCCAATTGAGTTTGTAGTCATTACTAGCCGTTGGGGATGAATTGGAGCCGTCGAGGACTTTATTTCCCTTCATAAATGTTGTTCTACAGCTATCCGTATCGATACGCGTGGAACGGTATCGGTACGGCCTTCATAGGAACTAGTCGTTGGGCTTTTGCCAGCATAGGCGTATCGATACGCTTGAGGGCGTATCGGTACGGGTCTATATTTAAATGGCCGTTGGGAAATAGCCGTTGGGGTGGTTGAAAGGGGATCGGTATGCTTACCTGACGTATCGAAACGATCCCGGTGCGTATCAATATGGCAAGGGCCTGTATCGATACGGGTTTTGACAGTGGCCAAACTGGGGCAAAAGGTATCGGTATGGGGGTTTACCGTATCGATACGGGTACTCTGAAATCACAAGTTTGGCTATTAAAAACATGAAAATTCTTTGCCAAAAACCTTTTAAAATACCTCAAACATAATTTCAAGTTGTTTGGACTTAAAAACAAGTTTTAAATTCTTCTCAATTTAGTCCAAACTATTTTTCAATTATTATATCAAAACATTAGTTCTACACTCTCCCCCTTTTTGATATAATAAAACTAACTTGAAATTTTTTTTTGGGATTCTCCCCCTTTAACTTTAAAAATGTGAATAAGAGATTAAATGAATGAAATCAAATAAAGCTCCCCCTTATTCATTTGAAAATTCAATTTTTCAAACCATACCATTTCTTCCCCTTTTTGTTATATCAAAAAGAATTTAAGACATTAAGTTCAAAATAACAATAGAGGTAAAAACTTAAAAAAAAATAGGAATTTGGTTTAAAATTGGCTCCCCCTTACTCAAAGCATCATCAAAAAGTTAGTCCAACGTTTATGATCATCTAGTTGAACAAACTAAAAATAAAACAAATTAATTCAAAAAACAACTAGAAATTTTACCAACACTTGATCCCAAGGGAGGATGTGAAGCCTTCCTTCTTCAAGTGTTCTTCCTTGTGTGCATGGAGCACCCCCTCAATGTTTGACTTGTTGAACATCTCCATCACACCTAACAATAGACAATCAAGTAATTTTTGGTATCCAAATTGCTTTGGATCCATGAACGTTAGTAGCACAAATTTTAGTCCCCTTAGAAATCCATTTTTCAATGTCATCCTTTTTAATTGAAGTGGTTAGTCCTTTTGGGACCCAAACACTTCTAAAACATTTACCTTTTATAAATCTAGGGGCACTAGATTGTCTAACATAGAAATTTGATTTTCCAAAATTGTTTTTCTTCTCTAGCTCTTTGGAAATCAAATCCTTTTCTTCTTGAACTTTTTGAAGCAACTTTTGTAAATCAAAACATTTTAATTCAAACTCTTCAAGTTTTGCTTCAAGTTCAAGTTTGGTTTTAGAAAGCAAATCATTTTGAATTTTTAACTTTGAAATCAATTTATTGTTTTTCAAAATGTGGCTTTTAAAATCTAAAACCAAATCATCGTAGGCATCTTGTAATTCATCAAAAGAATAAGAAAATGAAGTAGATGAATTAGAAGTTACCCTTGAATCTTCTTCGATGGCCATAAGGCAAAGGTTGGCTTGTTCATCGTCGGTGGAGTCCTCATCACTCCAAGTAGCCACATGTGCCTTCTTCTTATGGCTTGAAGTGCTTGCCCTCTCATTTTTCTTAGGTTCTCGTTCAAGCTCTCTCAAGGCTTTCTTCATGAACGGGGCACACTTCTTGAAGAGATGAACTATCTCTTTATCTTCATCATCCTCTTCACTTGTGTAGACATGATGGCAAGTGAAGGATTTGAGAGCCATGGCACTAGCATTGATGCCAAGCCCTTTGATTTTCTTCTCTCCCATAGCTCTAATTTCTTCCCTCTTCTTCTCATCCTCTTTATTCTTCTTCATGATTTGATGAGTAAGGAGTGACCCCATGAGTTCATCAAGCTTCAAAGTCTTCAAATTTTTGGCTTCGATGATGGCAGTCCTCTTTGAGTCCCAAGACTCGGGAAGTGAGTAGATGAGCTTCCGAACAAGCTTTTCTTCCAGAATGGCTTCTCCATACCGTTTGAGACCATTGGTGATGGTGGAGAATCTATCGAACATTTTCTCAATGTTCTCTTCCGGATCCATTTTGAAGTTCTCATACTCCAAGGTTAGGAGCCCAATCTTAGTCTCCTTGACTTCATTTGTCCCCTCGTATGTGACTTCAACCTTGTCTCATACCTCCTTGGCACTCTCACAAGAAGACATCTTCTCATTGATGGTTGGGCCAAAAGCACAAAACAAGATGTGCAAGGCTTTGCAATTAAGCTCCATCTTCTTGCGATCGTCGGCACTCCACTCCGCTTTACTTCTTTGAGGCACGAACGGACCATCTTCAACTACATCCCATATTTTGTAATCTTTTGATTTGATAAAGAACTTCATCTTTGTCTTTCAATGGGCATAGTGAGTTCCGTCAAAGAAAGACGGTTTTTCAATTGGTTGTGCCATTTGAGCCGGTTGATGAAATAGTGATCGATCTTTCCGGATCTTCTTAATAGGATGTTAATCCTCTTCGATTGAGCTAAGCTCTAATACCAATTGTTGAGTTGTGTGGGGCTCGATTTGATCAACCAATTTAGCTCACCAAGTGATGGAGAGGTGGATTTTTGGGTGGAAGGGTTAAGGAAGCTAGAAAGTAAATAGACACAATGATTTATAGTGGTTCAACCTTCTAACCAAGGTCTACATCCACTACCTTAGCTCCCCACTAATGATTTCTCAATCAATCCACTATTGATTCGTCCCCTTTTCTAGGCTTAGGAGGTAACCCTTATACACAATCAAGCTTTCTACCCAAAGCCTTGATTGAAACCCTTTCTTACAAAGATAAACAATAAGCAAACTTAAATCTCTCTAATAGGTATTTGTTTGCACAATTTAGAACTCACCCAAAACCTAAAACACTTGAGCAAATTTGACAATTTTGGTTCACTAGTGTTTGTCTATACAATAAATGACAATTTAAGTACAAAGACAATCTTTGATCATTTGATGTTTGACAATATGAGCATTAGCCTTCTCTTGATGCTTGGAGGTCTCTTTTATACTCCCAATTGAGTTTGTAGCCGTTACTAGCCGTTGGGGATGAATTGGAGCCGTTGAGGACTTTATTTCCCTTCATAAATGTTGTTCTGCAGCTATCCGTATCGATACGCGTGGAACGATATCGGTACGGCCTTCATAGGAACTAGCCCTTGGGCTTTTGCCAGCATAGGCGTATCGATACGCTTGAGGGCGTATCGGTACGGGTCCATATTTAAATGGCCGTTGGGAAATAGCCGTTGGGGTGGTTTAAAGGGGATCGATACGCTTACCTGGCGTATCGAAACGATCCCGGTGCGTATCGATACGGCAAGGGCCTGTATCGATACGGGTTTTGACAGTGGCCAAACTGGGGCAAAAAGGTAACGGTACAGGGGTTTACCATATCGATACGGGTACTCTGAAATCACAAGTTTGGCTATTAAAAACATGAAAATTCTTTTCCAAAAACCTTTTAAAATACCTCAAACATAATTTCAAGTTGTTTGGACTTAAAAACAAGTTTTAAATTCTTTTCAATTTAGTCCAAACTATTTTTCAATTATTATATCAAAACATTAGTTCTACAACCATTAACTTGAAAATACATTTGAATGGTTTTTTAAAAGTTTTTTGACTTGAACAAATTTTTAAAATGGCTTATAAGTCAAAAGTTGATTGCTCGTACCGATACGACTTAGCTTGTACTGATATACGAAGTGTTTTTTTAGTGAGCAACTTTCGTACTGGTACTGGCTAGGTCGTACCGATACGGTAGGTATTGTACCGATACAAAAGTATCACATACCGATACTCACTGTTAAATATGCATAACGACTCTTTCTATTTAAGGTAGGTACAGATACGGAGGCACGCATACCGATACCGACCAGCCTAGAAGTACATTTAATGTTGAAAATAAAGTCTTCAACGGCTAGTAATGGTCAAGAACTCCTTAGAGGGTTTAAAAGCAAGCTTCAAGCATCCATAGAAGTAAGAGGAAAGCTTACACCAACATTCTTTGTATAGAGAAATTATTTTAGAGCTTAAATTGTTAAATTCTTGTAGAAAACACTAGTGAGTTAAATTGTCACTTTTGCTCAAGTTTTTAGGATTTGGGTGAGTGCTTTTTAGTGTGAAAACTATTCAGCCTTGTGAGGTTTTCTTAAGTTTCCTAATTTGTATTTTTCTCTTTGGAAGAGAGTGTCTCAATACTTTGGGGCATAAGCTTTGAGGGTTTGTAACAGTTATTCTTGATCCTTGAAAAAGAAAGACAAATTAGTGGATTTGTGGAAAATCCTTAGTGGGGAGCTAAGGTAGTGTATGTAGACTTGGTTTAGAAGTTAAACCACTATAAATCCTTGTACATTTTTTAATTTCCATTGCTTCCACCACTTTCAATGTAAAGCCAATTCACACCTCTTGGAAATTCAGTTGACGTATTTGTAAATGAAAACAAATTTATTTATAATCCTTAAAATAATTATTTTAACTTGATTTATACTTTCGTATCGCATGAGATACTGATTGAGCCTAAGATAATTATTTGTTAACTTGATCCTTAATTGTAACACCCTGAAATCCGGTCTAGTCGGAATTAGATTCTAGTGATCGAAATCTGTTTTCCGTATAAACTAAAGTATGGTTTTAGCCTTTGTCTTAAGGATAGATAAGTGTTAAAAGACTTTAAGTGAATAAATTTAACGAACTAGAACTCTATTGAATAGTATTGGAAACCTTAGTGGTTGATTTGTAAAAATTGATAGTTGGGAGATAAAGCATGAGCTCCAAAAGGTTGAGGGACTAATTAAGTAATTAGACCCTCTTCAAAATTAAAGAAATTCTCATATGGGGTATCTGAAGAGGTTCCTTCAATTGAAGGAAACCTTGAGTGTTAAAAATAAAACAAAAGGGGTAAACAAATGTCATCTTTTATTACCCTTACCCGATTGAAGAAAACAAGCATACACCACCCTCCATCTTCTTCTTTTAGATATCAAGCAAGCACCTTCGGTTCTTTGTTGGCAAATCGTTCCTATCGGTTGGGTGAGTTTAATCCTCTAAATGATCATGTGAACCCATGATTAATTTGTGTGTAATCTTGACCTAGGGTTTGGTCATCCATGGAAAACTTGAGATGATAATATTATTAAGATTAGATATTGTTTTTGATGTCATTTTATTGAATACGATTTCGTAGTATCGATTCTAATAATTTCTTATTAGATTTCTAGCTCAAGAAGAGGATTGTGACAATCCATCATCATCCACCAAAGCTAGAAATAAGGGCGTTGTTATCCGAGAGCAGTAAAAGCATCGGATTTTAAGGTGAGTGTAGTAAGAGTCTGGGGTCTAGGCAAGGTACCTAGCTCGAATCCATTGTTCATGATTTTCTTGTTACTAACCTTATATGGTAAGGTTGTATTGCATTGGAATTCATGTTGATCATGTAGGTAAGACATGGTAAGCTTCAGACATTGATTATGTTACTGTCATTGTCATCGAATATTGTTATCGACCTTGTTTATGTTAAGGAATTATTGATTTTGATATTGATATGATCATCGAACAAGTTGTGTAAATAATGCCATTGAAATATTAATTTTTAATTACCAATTATTGTCATTGTTATGGACCTTAGATTCGATGGATTAGGGATATAATTGGCATGTCATAGAATTCATGAGCTTAGTGTATGGGTGGACTATGGTCCTAGGGCTACAGCCTGTGAGAAAGGGGCCATGGTGGCTGGAGATTCAATGAATAATGGTAGTTTGTGTGTGATAGGTGGTTAGAGATTTGTTGTTTGAAGAAGATGAAGAGGATATTTTCTAGAGAGAACAATATGTTTCTCTGTACTTTTTTATTATTCTTAATTATTCAAATGTGTGTAAGGTGAGCCTTTAAATAGGCAATTACAGAGTTTTAGTATAGTTAAACTATACTTTTATCTTTAATTTAAATAATATTTATCCATAATTTAAATAAGACTTCTAGTAAATCTAAACTACTGACTTGAGAATAAACTCTAATTATACATTAAATAAAACTCTACCACTTCTCGGATAACTTACACTCTCTCTCAAACTCTAACACTTCTTGGATAACTTACACTCCCCCTCAAGCTGGTGAGCAAATGTAGTAGAGCACCAACTTGGATCTTGGATGTGATGCCCTACTCATATTTCTTCTGTTGTTTCTTAGAGAAAAAGAAAATCTCCCTTTTCCGGGAGCCATGGAGTTGAACAACTAGGATATAATCATGTTGTTCTTTGCACGGTCGTTGTTAAAAATTTACAGCTGATGTTGCTGGTTTCGGCATCCTTCTTGAGATGACTACCAATTTTGCTGTAGTTGTTGGTTTTGCACCTCCCTTAGATGTCTTCCAGCTTTCCTCTGTCAGTGATGATCTTTTTCTGGTTTTGCATCTTCTTCTGAGATGTCTTCCAGCTTTTTCTTCCATTCACGGACTAAGTAGCTGCTTCCATTCAATAACGATCACATGAATCTACACTCCCCCTCAAGCTGGTAGTTACACGTACTAGAGTCCCAGTTTGATTTTTGATGTAGAATTCCTTGAAAAATAATATAGTTTTTCTTTAAGGCTAAACTAAAACCTTTTCCGCTATCTTTTTTAGGACGGATGGCTAAGATAGAACCAAATAGTTTTTTAAGGCTAAACTATAACCTTTTCGACAAAACAACAAAAATAAACGAGCAAAAATTTCACCAGAGATGTAAGATTCCAACGAAGGAGAAGCCAAGGAACGAGCATGGCCTAATGATAGCAGCGAAAAAAAAGTGTGCATATGAAAAGAAAAATAATATCATATTAGAGATGGAAGCAGTGGTGACGACATCAAGACCGATGTTGGCTCATGATACCATGTGAGAAAGGGGCCATGGTGGCCAGAGATTCAATGAATAATGGTAGTTTGTGTGTGATAGGTGGTTAGAGATTTGTTGTTTGAAGAAGATGAAGAGGATATTTTCTAGAGAGAACAATATGTTTCTCTGTACTTTTTTATTATTCTTAATTATTCAAATGTGTGGAAGGTGAGCCTCTAAATAGGCAATTACAGAGTTTTAGTATAGTTAAACTATACTTTTATCTCTAATTTAAATAATATTTATCCCTAATTTAAATAAGACTTCTAGTAAATCTAATCTACTAACTTGAGAATAAACTCTAATTATACATTAAATAAAACTCTACCACTTCTCGGATAACTTACACTCTCCCTCAAACTCTAACACTTCTCGGATAACTTACACAACCTATACTGATTGGCGAGGCGGAGGGATGTGCTTGATTTTGGTCATACAGGCAAGGCGGGGAGTTCAAACCAATCATTGTTTGGTGAGGCATAGGAATTCGCATATCCACAGTCCAGAATCGATCCAAGGAGTATTGATATGAGATTATGATAATTGACAAGGAATCACAGTTATCGTTATTCCAAGCCTATTGTTATTGTTATCGTTATTGCATCATTGTTATGCATGATTTGTTTTGCTTCTCTTGTTTATTTGCAAGGTAAAGACTACCTCGCTTAGGAAAAATATGCCTAATGCATTCATCCTATGCATTTCAGGTTAAGAAGTTGTTCGTACCAAGATCGGGGATTAGTCGAGCAAGCAAGTCACCTCTAAGCTCTAAGTAATGTGTTTTGATCTTTTGAACTCTTAGAAAGGTGGCAGAGTAGTCGAACTAGTCCATTATACCCATTTTGTTGTGTATGTAAAGTGCTTGTAGTGTGTTTTGCTCTATAGTCATAAATGGTACTTTTGGTGTTGTATAAGTTGCCAAAGTTGTCATATATGGTGCTTAAGGGTCAAAACATAGCAAACGTAATCATATGATCATGAAATTCTGCATGTCGTCAGATTACATGTTTTATGGATTGCTAGTAAAATTTTATGGCTTTCAGACAAGGTTTGATAGGGTAAATCGATGCAAAACCAGATAAAATTTTGACATTACAGGATAGGGTATCGATACGGGTGATGGCGTATCGATACGCCCTAGTTCTGGGAATTAAGGAAATCAAAGGGGTATCGATACAATTTGAGTCGTACCGATGCCATTTTTGCCACTGTCAACCATCGTATCGCTACGGTCGTTGCCGTATCGATGCAATTTTCCTACCCCGTGCTACTGTGAACACTCGTATCGATACAGACCTAGCCCGTATCGATACGGGTCAACCCAAGTCAAGTCAATATTTGTGTTGAGTCAACCTGTATCGATACGGGTCTTACCTGTATCGATACGGACCTTAAGCCATAATAACATGTGTTGACCATTGACCACTTGTATCGATACAACCCAAGGGTGTATCGATACATGTAGGCTGCTTAGTTAACTACTTGTAATGAGACTAAATTGGCTTGGATTATGATTGATCCTTGTCCATTAATTGATGAATTCAGCTATTAATGAACTGCATGAAACACCAAATGAATGTGAGTTTATGAGATATTGCATTCTGTTGAGACATGTTTATTTGTTTAAAAGGATTTACACTTCAGACCTTAATGTTTTCTTTTAATATATTGCTTAGGCCTTAATTGGTCAATTAAGTGTTTGTAGGGTAAATTGGACTAAATAACATATCCGATATTAATTCTTGATTACCGATGATTATCGGTGTTTACGATGAAATTGTTGTGCTCTGTTCTTTGTATCGTCCATTGGTAACACTCTTCGATTCTGTTCTCGACCAGGTCGGGTAGGGGTGTTACATTAATATCATGATAACAGTTTTGATGAGGTTTAATAACTATTTGAATTGTTGATTTAAGTGATAACATCTTTCATGGTAAACACACCTTGAAAATAATCAAATTTGGTCTATTAGAGCAGTTCTACTCTACATTTCTCAAGTTATTTCTTTTCAACAAAAGAGATTATTGCTTTGGGTAGTAACGTATATTTGGAGTTATGTTATTGAAAGAGTCCTTTAAAAATTGTACGATGCCAAGATTACAATAATTTAAAAAGATTAATTTTATTGTAATTAGTGATGTAATGGATTATTAGTTTAGACAAAACTCCACAAACATAGTATTTTCTACTGTTATTTTGTTCTATGTTTTATACTATTATTATTAGGTTTAATGGGCAATTTTGTTCTTGTAGTCTTTTAAAATTAGTTATGTTGTTAATGCGAACCCGGATGCAAAAAAATCCGAGTTTCTTGTTTGTCCAAACGTGAATTGAGTAAGTATGATGTTCGATACAAAAGATTCGGTTAACAATGTGATGGTGAGTTGAGAATGATAAATGTTGGTTTAGAGATGGTGTAGATGGGTAGTAACAAGGAATGATTTAATGGTGAAAGATTTGGATGGTGTCTATGGTGCTTGGAATATGGATGGATGGATGATGTTGAAGTGGATGTGGATGTGGGTGAATGGTGAAGAACTAGATGTTTTGATATTATAATTGAAAAATGTTTTGGACTAATTTGAAAAGATTTTAAAACATGTCTTTAAGTCCAAACAACTTGAAAATATGTTTGAGGTATTTAAAAAGATTTTGGTAAAGTTTGGAATGCTTTAAAACAGTCAAACCTGGCTTTTCAGCACTACCGTACTGATACGGTATACCCCGTATCGATACTTTTTTACTCCAGTTTTGATTCTGCCAAAACCCGTATCGATACAGGCTTGCCCGTATCAATACAAAGAGGGGTCGTACCGATTCGCCTTTAAAGCGTACTGATCCCTGCTTTAACAACCCCCAACGGCTATTTCCTAACGGTCTTTTAAAGTGCAGACCGTACCGATACGCTCCCTAGCATATCAATACGCATAGTCTGGCAAGAGCCCAATGGCTAGTTTTTAATAAGGGCATACTGATACAGGCACCCGTGTACCGATACGATAGGCACCAAAACTGCAATTAATGTGGGAAATACAGACCCCAACGGCTCCAAAACATCCTTAACGGCTAGTAACAGCTACAAACTCAATTGGGACTATAAATTGAAGGCTGGAACACTTGAAGATGGTTAGATACTACATCCAAGCAACATGATCAAGAGAAATAGAGTCTAGATATTTATTTTAATATTCTCTTGTACATAGTCTTTAGAGAGTGCTTAATTGTAAATTCTTTGTACACTCTTGTGAGCGTAAATTTGTGTAAACACACACCTTGTGAGGTATTTAGTTTACCAAACAAATCCCTTGTAATAAGAGAGGTTCTAGTTTAGCCTTGAGAGAAAAACTAGAGTTGGTTCTATTTTAGCCAAGTCTAAAAGACAGGGTTGTAACGATTTCCTCCTAAACCGGGAAAAGGGGACGAATTCATTGTTGAGTGAATTGGGAAATCCTTAGTGGTGTGCCTGTAACTGATCCCTGCTTTAACAACCCCCAACGGCTATCTCTCAACGGTCTTTTAAAGTGCAGACTGTACCGATACGCTCTCTAGCGTATCGATACGCATAGGCTGGAAAGAGCCCAACGGCTTGTTCTGAAGAAGGGCGTACCGATACGGGCAGCCGTGTACCGATACAATAGGCATCAAAACTGCAATTAATGTGGGAAATAAAGACCCCAACGGCTCCAAAACATCCCTAACGGCTAGTAACGGCTACAAACTCAATTGAGACTATAAATTAAAGGTTGGAACACTTGAAGATGGTTAGAGACTATATCCAAGCAACATGATCAAGAGAAATAGAGTCTAAATCTTTATTTTACTATTCTCTTGTACATAGTCTTCAAAGAGTGCTTAATTGTAAATCCTTTGTACTCTTGTGAGCGTAAATTTGTGTAAACACCCACCTTGTGAGGTATTTAATTTACCAAACAAATCCCTTGTAATAGAAGAGGTTCTATCTTACCAAACAAATCCTTTGTACTCTCCCGATTCGGTCTTGCGACTAAACCAGGTCGAGAGGGTTACACAAATTGTGTCCAATGCTTTACAATATGTCTTATTTATACGTTGAGATATAGTGATGAGTTGATGAGATTTAATTCATCTATCAATTTATGATAGAATATTCCAGTCTCCCTTTTACACACTTTATTGTCCAAATTTATTGTTAGAAGATGTGAATATGACCTTTAGTTTGCCATCTTAAATGTAAATATGGCATTTAGTTTGCCATCTTAAATACTTCAATGACCTTTGAGCTTAAAAGCTTTATTTCTGTAATAACCTTTTTGAAATTACTTTAAGGTGTCTCACTTTTTGAAAAAGATTAGTTAAAATGGGATTTTCTTTTAAAAATTCGTATTTTGGAAAAACGATAAAAAATTGAAGTCGTCACCCGCTACTTAGGAAGGCCGGACACCATAAAGCCAGAGATTCATTTTGAAAAGATTTCGGGAGTTGGTTACGTGTGGGGAAGGATTAGCACCCCCATCACGCCCGAAAATCGGTACCAAAATATTTCTTGCCTTTAATCGATGGAAATATTTTAAGTTTAAAGTGAATTTAATTAGATGTTCTTAACTGAAAATCCGACTCTAATTGTACGGGCTTTATCAAATCGTTGCTTTAGAATTAATTAGGCATTTAATTAATAAGGACGACGATACATTGGACCATAGATTAAACCGACATCATATGAGTCTGACTGCCGTGTTAATTTATGGTTTGACTTTCGTACGTCACCTTTATGCATGATGCAAACATTTAGGAATGATGTTATGATGTTTCCCTTTTTAAATTATTTCTTACCTCGAGACGGTAAAGATTAACCCAAATATTTGGTCCACATCCATTGAGTTCGGGCTGTTTCGACAAAAATATCAGGGGTTAATAAATACCTCCCTCTTGTATGGTTTAGATTGATTAATTAACATGTCAAACCCTTAAAGGTCACATGGATGACAAATATAAATGCGTGTCATAGAAAAACTTTAAGGTAAACATACAAAAGCCCACCCAAGGTTCTATCCTAAAAGGCCCAAATTATGGGAGGCTGATAAGTGATCTAATTAATAATTAGGTGATCCTATTATTATCCCTAAATTGATTGTGCCCTAAAAACTAGAAGGCCCTAACAAATTATGAATTATCTCGTAGCATGTCCATCTAAATTTAATATTAGCTTTACCCTAAATAATTAATTAAGAATTGGTTAACCGGTTTAATGAGCTTAATATTCGTCCCAATAAGTCAATGAAAAATTTAAGCGAATTAAACGAGTTAAAGTCTAAATTCGACTAAAGCTCTAAACCTAAATCAACTTAATTGTACGAACCGTACCCCTATAAAACGGGCACACGATTCGACACAATTAAATCGATCCTATTTAAAATGCCTAAAAGGCCTAATCTACCTAACCCAAGCCCACCTAAGCTAAGCAAAACCCCAAACTTAATCATAATATTCTAAGCCCCCAAAGCCCAAGGCCCAAGCCTATAGATATAAATACCTATCATATATCTTATGTTAACAATATATATATATACATAATATTACACTATTTATTTTTTTAAAACATATTATACACACTTTTAAAGACTTCGAATGACATTTATATATATATATTTATTTATTTATAAAGAATTCATGTAACACATTAAAAAAGTATATTACATATTTCATAAAACCTATATTTCTTTTTACAAAAAAAAAAATCATGTGTTACACATTTTACAAGAGAAAACTATAAATCATATTCTTTACTAAAATCATAAATTATATCCATGATAAAGTTACATGTTACATTACGTGCCAATCTACATATTATACGAAAACATCATATTATACATGTTATATTATTTAAATTTTACATTACACAAAAGGTATTGCATAAGACATACATTATATACATGACAACCACAGATATTCATGCTATCAACCATAACCATAATCACAACAAATCATACATTCCACATATCAACATAATAAAAAAAGCAAGAAAGTGACTGAAATAAATAAAAAAATACAGTAAAAGAAATTAAAGATGCATGATAAATGAAGAACACTGTAATAGGGACTAAACTGACAGAAACGGAAACAAAGGGGGAAGGAACAAGTGATTTGACCACTACAGACCGACTCCAGGACGAAATTGCAAGGCATTTTGAATATGTAACGGCCAAAAACACGATTTTGAAATGCAAAAGCCCCGAGCGCGTAACTGGCGCGACGCGAAAGGACCAAAAACACGATTAAGCCAATTTTAAAACGTTAAAACGTTATAAAAGCCTTCCTTTTTACGTTTTAAAACTTAATCGGCACCCGAAATTTCGAAAAAAACACTTCCCTTCTTTCGTTTTGAAGAAAACAAAAACTGAAAAGACCCTTTTTTTAGAACTGAAAGGAAAAGCCCCTATTTTTTAATGTCTCCTTCAACCGAATCACCATGCACAGCCGTTAATGGGGCCGGAAGGATTGTCAACGGCGAAGGAGAGCAAACGACGAAGGTAAAAAGAAAAAACCCTAACTTTGTGTTTATGCTATGCGGTGATGAAAATAAAAATGAGGATTACCTCCAAACTTTGCTCTCTGCTTGTATTCCTTTCTTTTTGAATTTTCGAATCGATTACATTGATTTTGTTTTCGGCCTTTATAGCCGATTTTGTGATTTTTACAGAAAGAGAAAAGAAAATGAAACGAAAAATCTTTATTGGCTCGTACTGTTCTTTTGGTCGGATTCATGTGTGGCTCTGCTCTGAATATTGTTACGCCCTCTGCCTTCTTTTCGTTTTCACCCTTTGCATCGTTTTTTTTTATTATTTCCTTTTTCTTTTGCATGTGTGGCTTGTACGGCAAAGACGAGGGGAGGCATCGATGACGAGTTGGCCTCTGATGTGGCTGCTAATGCGGCGAGACGACAACGTGGCGTCGAGCCACTGGTTTCTTTTGCCTACGCGGTAGTGGACGTGGCCCTAGGGGAGTCGAAAGGCCGATCGGGTGAGCTGCACGTGCGCGTGGATGAAGCCAACGGTCGCGCGCGTGGCGTGTGAGGAGTTTGGAAGGGCGTCGTGGGTGTGTGGGTGACGCCAAAGGTCGCGCGTGAGCACGTGAGGGATTCGGAAGGGCTCTTCTTCAAATCCGAGTCGTCCGATGTCGCTTCGATCCGATGAACGAGAGGTGGCGGCTCAGAGAAAGGGGTAGGGCACCCTAAGGCTTCATCTCCTGGTGTGATCTGGACCGCACAATGCACCCCATATTTGATGGCTGCGAGTGGTGCGGCGCCAAAGCATCAAAGGGGTTTCTAGGGTTTCCATCCGAGACTCTATCCGGACCGTACGATTGACGTCTGATCTAACCGTTGTCAATGGGCTGCACAACATGGGCTTGTTTATTTATATATGTGTTTTTATAACAATAACATTAATAATAATGATAACAACTAATAATAATGACAGATAACAATAATAAATAATAATATCAATGTAAGTATAATAATGATAATGATAACATAATAACTGATAATAGCAACTAATGTATATAATGATAATAACGACAACAATCTATGATAAATAATAATAATAATAATAATAATAATAATAATAATAATAATAATAATAACAAAATGGTATCATAATAAGGGGATAATATTTAGTTTTTTTTTCTTTTTGTTATTTTTTTATTCTTTTTTCGATGCTTTTTCCTTTTATTTTTATTTTTTAAGTAATTGACACACATAAGACACATATATAATTATTATGGCCTATTATTATTAAATGAAATAGAAAAGATTGTCCCAGACAGAATTAGTGATTATAATTTCATCTTTTTATTGTCATTCTCTTTTAAAATTGATGTGGTCATCTTTTCAAAATACTTACAAGACACATAAAAGTTGTTTTAAGATAATAATTTAATGCAAAAACCGAAAATAATTATGCAAGAATTAAATATGCAACTAGTGACTATGTAATTATAACTTATTTAAGCTAACAGGTAATGCATGCATTAAAATTGCATAATCAACACATTTCAAGGTTCAAATGAAATAAGAGCCTCATTATTCAATTTTAAGCCTAGTTAAACATATTTATGATATCTCTGAATCTCTTAGCCCTTGCACGAGTGATAGGTCTCTTGGGCAATTCTTCAAGATTTTGCTCAGCCATAATCACGTAAGTTGTCTCTAATTTTTAATTTCATCAATTTAACATTTAAATTCTCCAAATTGAATCAATGTTACCATTTAACCGAGAGAAAGCATCAACGATCATTAGACTGCTGATGTTCCGGTCAATAGTGCTGATAGTTCATGTGTGACTAATGACGTAGTTTATGAGCTTAATTAATTATTTTGGTCGAGTTCAAGTGTTTAATTTCTTGTTATAGAAATTTCAAGTTCTTATTTAATTTTTAAGTAAAAAAAATATTAAATAGTATAAAATATTTAAATATACAAAATAAATACATATTAAAATTTATTTAAAACAAAAATATTAGATTCAAAAAAAGTAAAATTTTTAAAAATAAAAATATCAGAAGCTAGAAGACAGTAAATTATTAATTGTTTAAAAATAAATTATATTTAAAAAAACATTTAAAAATTAAACATTTTCATCAGAATATTCTTCTATTATCTCTCATTAGTATGTGTCCATTGTTATTCATTAAATATATTTTTAGTGGAATCAAGTGTGCAATAGAGGAACAATGATTTTTGAAGTTCCTTCCTATAGTTTCATAATGATAGGGTAGGTTTGTACCAAAGTGGTATTCATGGGTCTTATTTTGAATTTCAAATCTTGATTACTCAGATGTAATCGATGTAATAAGATAAAATTGATTTGAGTTTTTTTCACAGTAGAATAAAATTATTGAGGCCCAAAATAAAATTAATGAGCATCAATTTGGTGTAGAAAATCGAAGAAGAATTTGAGTTTTATTGTTACTCTAGGGTAATGTTGATTCCACTGAAAAATATATTTAAAGAATAGAGGTAGACTTAAGCTGGCGAGAGATACTCGAAGACATTTTCGAGTGCTCAATTTTTTTAAAACTTTATAAATTTTATTTTTTATTAATTGTTTTTCTAAATTCTGATATTTTTATTTTATAAATCTTATTTTTTATGAAATTTTTAATAGTGTGTTTATTTGTAATATTTCTTATTTTAATATTTCAATATTTTAATATTTTTAAAATAAAATTGAAAATAATCTAATCAAATTGAACTTCTATTATTTTCACTTGTAAAATATTTGAATTTCATTATTCGATTACAAAGATTTTCGAAATTATTCACATGGCCTATTGGCCTTATTGAAAGTCCAATTCACCGACTAATTTGTCAGCGAAAGCAACAACTAGCGGTGATAAGGAGGCGAGTTGAAGTCCGAGCCTGGTGAGGCTCAACTCGAAAACAATATAATTGAGCTCGGCTCGGGCTTGTGACTAGTCGAGTTTAAAATTTTAAGTTCGAGATCGGCTTAAAAATAATATTATTGGACTCATGCTCGAAGTTTGTCAGGCTCGACACGGTTCGAAATGAAAAAAAATTGCTATATTTTTTTTATAAAAGATTTGTTAAAAGTCCATTTCATAACCAACGCTAATACGAAATTCAATGATCATAAAGTAAAAAAAAAATGCCAAAAATTAGATTAATCCAAATAACTAATAAATATTCTTATAATACAAACACATAATTAAAGAAAATACAAAATCAAACAACAATCAACTAAAAAATGCCAATTTATTTTAGTTAATTTAGTTTTAGTAGATTTTTCCTAATTTATTTTATTGTTTTTCTTTCGCTAAACATATTAATTTTAGTGCATATGTAGATTTCGAGTCTGTTCACAAGCTTTTCGAGCTGAGCCCGAGCCCAAATCAAGCTCACTCGAACCAAACTTTGACCGAGTTGAGCCAGAATAGCTCATGAGTTGGTCAAGCTCATTATCACCCATAACAACAACCATAGTATGCTCAAAGTCGTAAACAAGCTGGTAGTTTAAAATATTTTATAAGTATGTTTTTGACAATATTTTATAAGTATGTTTAATTTCACTCTAAATTTTAAATTTAAATGTCTAATTTAATTTTAAATTCTAAACTCTAATCATAATTTTAAATTTTAAATTTTACAATTTAGACTCTAAACTAAACCTCTAAACTCTAAGTTAGACCCATTTGTAAAAAATAATACCTAATAAGTATGAGTGGGAATTGGGTGGGGAATATCTAAAAATCGTGGGGATCCAAACCGATGGGATGGGGAATAACCGAAACTTTCACGCACAGGAACATGGACATGAGAAGTTTTACCACCGAAGCTCAAATGGGGATGAGGACAGAGATTGCTATATTCGAACTGTGAGATAATCGAACTGTAAGCGTATAACTGTGAGGATCCCTGATATTTTACAAAATTAGAAAAATTTATAATTCACTCTCATTTATCTGTATACATACCTATGTTATTATTAATATTTCAGTCCACCAAGATATTTGTGTATTTTGTTTAAACATTATTAAGTTGGAGTGTTTTCTCAAATAATTTATCTTTTTTTTATTAATTAAGAGTATATAGTCTACTTATCTCCCTATTTTCGTCTGTTTATGTTACCCAAAAATTTCGTTTCCCTTTAACCATATGTTTAAGTGTATTGAAAATATGACTTGTAAATTGAAATCGACCATATATATTAGTTAGTAAAATACTAAATTTTGTTTAACTTTTTGGGTGAGAATTTTCAAAAACTGTGGGTATCCGATGAGTATGGGGATAAAGACAAAAAAATTACCGAAAAATATAATTGGAATTAATTGAAACCGTACCCGCAAGTGTTGGAGAAGGAATAAAAAAATACAAGATCGTCCCGCACAGACAAACTCTCACCCCACAAATAAGGAAAAAATTCTAAAATTTTATCAAATAATATAAACAAGGTTAACTTTATTAATAACTTAAAAATTAATAAAAATAAAAAATCGAACCGATGTTATATTATTTTCACTTGTGAAATCTTTAAATTTCATTATCAATTTGGTGAAAGAAATAAATTCAATTGCATTGGAGCGTTTAAAGTGCGTGGCCTTATTAAAAGTCCAATTGTACATCGAAATCAACAACCAGTTAACCATAGGATGCTCAAAGTCGTAAACAAGCTGTAACTTGCTTGGCTACGCAAACCCCAAAAAAATCGTAAGCACGTTATTGATATTTTATATCGTAAAATAGTAAAAAAAAATTATCATAAGCAAGGATCGATCCTCTCTTTTCCTATAAATAAAGGGAAATCTTGAAAAGATAGTTGCATAAAGTCAGCTTCTACCTTTTTTCCCCAGAAATGAAGGCTTCTTATTTCTTTTCAATGTCTCTATTTCTTTTAATTGTTCTTATCTCATTTCCATGGCCAAATTCAGCATGTTCCCATGTCAACGATTTTCTTGATTGTCTTCATTCTTTTCCTTCCAAAGACATATCTTCCATTTCCAAGGTGATTTACACTCAGAATAATGCTTCTTACGCATTTGTGTTGAACTCAACCATTCAAAACCTTAGGTTCTCAACTCCAACAACACCAAAACCTCTGGTCATTGTAACACCATTGCAAACTTCTCATATCCAAGCAACAATCCATTGTTCAAGAATTTATGGCCTCCAGATTCGAATTCGAAGTGGCGGACATGATTTCGAAGGGCTTTCTTATGTCTCTCAAGTTCCATTTGTTGTTCTTGACTTGGTTAATTTACGATCAGTTGAGATCGATGTAGAAAAGAAAGTTGCATGGGTTCAATCCGGTGCAATTCAAGGTGAGTTTTACTATGAGATTGCTAAAAAGAGTAGAACCCTTGCCTTTCCCGGTGGTATTTGCCACACCGTGGGCATTGGTGGGTACTTGAGTGGAGGAGGATACGGTTTACTGCTTCGAAAATACGGCATTGCAGCGGATAACGTAATCGATGCTGTATTGATTGATGTTAAGGGAAGGATTCTGAACAGAAAAGCCATGGGAGAAGATGTATTCTGGGGCATTCGAGGCGGCGGAGGTGGGAGCTTTGGAGTCGTCCTTTCATGGAAACTAAAGCTTGTTTCGGTTCCGGAAACAGTGACGGTTTTCAACATTAGAAAAACCCTGGAAGAAAACGCCACGGAACTGGTTCATCAATGGCAAACCGTAGCCCCCAAGCTTCCTCCCGAAACATTCTCTGTTGTTACAATGAGGAAGGTGAGCCAAAATGGCAGACCAACTGTTGAAGCTTCTTTTAGTTCTGTTTTTCTAGGAAAATCTAATGAACTGGTCCCATTGATGAATGCTCGATTCCCAGAGCTGGGGTTAAAGAAGAAAGATTGCATTGAAATGAGTTGGGTTGAATCACTTCTCTTTATTGGGCTAATTCGAAACAAATCCATTGAAGTTTTACTGGACAGGAGTTATAAATCACCTCTCAATGCTCCATCATTCAAAACTAAACTAGATTATGCCAAAAACCCCATTCCAGAATCTGCTTTCAAAACGATCTGGTCAAAGCTTTTAGAAGAAGATGCAGAAACAGCCGTGATGGGTTTCATTGCTTATGGAGGGAAAATGGATGAAGTTCCAGAATCTGCAACGCCATTTCCGCACAGAAATGGGAATTTGTTCCATATTGCGTATAACGTGGGGTGGAGTGGAGAAGAGAACATGAAAACACGAAGGTATGTGAAATGGATCAGAGAGTTCTACAGTTTGATGAGTGCATTTGTTTCGAAATCTCCGCGAGAAGCATATGTTGGTTATAGAGATAATGACATCGGAACTAACGACAAAGATACAAGTTATGGTACAGCAAGTGTTTGGGGTCGGAAATATTTTAAGAATAATTTTGATAAATTAGTTCATGTGAAGACGATGATTGATCCACACAATTTCTTTAAGCACGAGCAAAGCATTCCTTCAAGTTTTGCTTGAATCTAAGAAAATGTGCTGTTGTTACGATAAGATGTTTGTAGGAATAAGGTGTTTATGGCCTTTTAAGACAAATCTTTGAAACAAGATCTGGGTGTGTTTAGAGCCTTTTTTTTTCTCCATGTGTTTTTGTAGTTGTTATGATTATTTGTTTGTTTCAGCCAGCTTTCAATTTGAGATGTTATTTCAATTTGTATTTGTATTTTTCTGGTTTTTATTAATAATAAAATTGTCTTTATGGCTTTGGAACATATATAAGATTCATTTATATTAATATAAAATTAATTTAATTTCACAGGTATATATGATTTCTAGTTATTTAATTTAACATTTATATGTTGAGGGTGAATGTTGTCAAATTATTTGTATAACTAATTTTATTTGATGTATTATTAATTAATCTGAATTGAATATTTTAAATGAGGACAATCCTTTTAATTTTATTTGTTTTATCTTAAAAATCTTTGACGTTGTTTAAAAGATAGTGTTTTATATTACTAAACCGATTGTTAGTATAAACTAAAAATCGTGAGAACTAAAACAATTGACATAAAATTTTATAAGTCATAGATTAATATAGATTTCATTTGCTTCCTTTCACTTTAGAAGTAAATTATACCTTCTAACAAAAATAAGTTATCGGGATAAAATAATAAAATCATTAAAAAAATTGACAACTGAACTTTAAGTTTAGTATCGATGATACCGTTGAACTAAAAATCGATACTATTTTAGCACTGAACTTTAATTTAGACTTTAGTTATACCACGTGGCTGTTAAAATCCATCAAAGACATCGCACGCAGGCCGTTAAGATTCATCCATGTCATCGATTTTAATAGTCTAGTGGTATAATTGAAGCTTAAACTAAAGTTTAATGTTAAAATAGTACCACTTTTATTTAGATAAAGAAAGAGGTTATTACCAAATGCCTCGTTAAAACCCCTAAACCTAGTTGGAGAAAAAATATTTCATATTGTAATAGTTAAAAAAGTCTAACTAGTCAAACTCGAACAAAAAAAAAAAAAAACTAGGAAGCCGGCGACCCATCATAGTGCACAGCTTCACTGGAGCTCCAATCCGCTAGTTTTGCTGGTCCATCCACAACTTTATTAATAAAAGAATATGAATTCTACCTTAAAATGAAATATGATGAGATCTTGAAAAATAATCTTAGGTATTGAAGAGAAATGATTTGGAAAAGAAATTTACTGATTTTTCTCGACGAAGCTTAAGAGAAAAATGATGAAAGAAAATTTGAAAATTTTGAGAGAAAACGTGATGTTTGGATCATTGAAATTGAAAGATAGTTATGAAGTTCTGAAAACAAAATATAAATTTTAAAGAAAGTAGTTTAATGAATTAATTTAGAAAAATATAGAAAGAAAATAGAACTAGAATAATTTAGAAAAAGAAAACTAGGGATAATAACTAATTTTCAAATAAAATAATAATTGTTTTTGGCAACTTTCAAGTTTGATCTATTTATAAAATAATAAATTTCCTTTTCCTTTTCAAATTAAAGCTCAATTTTAAAATTCAAGCTTATGAAAAATATTTCAGTTTTTCCTAAATTAACCCTAAGTCCAATTTAATATTAAATTAACCTTAATGAATCCAAGATTAATTATTAATTAATTAATATTAAATTAACACTAAACCCTCTTTATATCAAATATTGTTTAAATTTAAGATTATTTTAGCTGCATATTTACATGTTCTTGCATAAATTTGTAGTTTTCTGTTTTGTTAGCCTTATTTTTTTGTTTTTCTATTTTGTAGGGAAATGTTGCTGTTTTCGCTTTACTTTTGCAGGATAATTGTCGGAACACTTGCTAGGAATTTCACGACAAGTCAAAATAAAGTCAACTGATACATGCATGAGAGGGGTCAAATTACTCATATTGTACAAGAAGTTGAAGTTGTTCGATGCAAACATCAAGGTTCAAAACGATGCTTGCATAGGTCTAAAACAATACAATTTAGACAAGAAACATAAATTGTTTTGCAAGGCTGGAGCATCAGTCTATTTCTGGTGACTTTTGAAATGTGATCGGAGCATTTTTGGGCCAAGATGTTTTCTTCAATATTAACCTTTGTTAATATACCTTTCCAATGCATCTTGAAACACATCAATATGATATCAAGAACTTACGATACATCTATTTTAGCGAAGACTGCGCAAGAAGAAAACTAGATACGAGATTATTACAGGATTTTTGAATTATTACAAAGTTTTAATTATTTTATTGGTTATTTGTAATTCAATTCATCCCACGACTATTTATATTCGTTTAGCTTATTTTAATTCCTTAGGATTTAAGAAAAGTTTAAATATTAGAGTTTATTTAGTATAGAGTTTCATTCCTTATTTTAAGCCGTATTTTTAGGAGATGAACTCTACTTGTCTTCTATGACTTTAGCCTATATAAAAGAGGATTCACTCACTGTGAAACCAAAATTAATTTTGATATAACACCTAATCTTATGGACTAATTTGCAAAACAATAAATTTTTAAGTACTCTTCAAAGTCTCATTATTGACAAGTCTTTTTGAACCAAACTATGCTTCAAGACAAAACTCTCTTAAATATTCAAAATCCACTAAGTCTTTTTATGTATTTTCAAGCTAAACTTCAGCAAAACGCCCAGGCGTATCGATACCCTTAGGCGTATCGATACGGTTTTAGTCACTGAAATTTTAATAGACCATAGCGTACCAGTACGGTATTACCCCGTATCGATACGATATTCATCTGGGCAACACTTTAAACGATATTGTACCGATACGCTTTGTAACCGTATCGGTACGATTTGATTATCTTTGCAAAATCTTTGCATTTAATTTTTGACCGTTGGCTTGTCAGTTAGTTGATATCCCAAAATTTAAATGACCGTTATACCGTACCGATACGCTAAGTAGCCGTATCAATACGCTCTTCATCAAAACCAAAGTTCGGATTCCAGTGAGAAAATTCAGTATCGATACGCCCTTCCGTATTGATACACCCCTTAAAAACGTACCGGTACACCCTCTAAGCGTATCGGTACGTGATGTTTTCAGTCATAATGCCTCTTTCCTCTTTGATACATGTACCGATACGCCCCCTAGCCGTACCGATACGATAGGCAACATAGATGCATTTATTGTGGAAAATTGCATCTCAACGACTCTATTGATGATCCCAACTACCCAAACGACTAGAATTCAATGCAAGGGTATAAAAACAAGTCTCAATTGAACAAACAACAACTATTGAACCTACAAGCAACATCAAAGCACTCAAATCCAAACTTTGCACCTTTAGAGTCAAATTCTTGTACCCAACTCTTGTATTCTCATTGTAATCTTTTTTGTGAGTTTGAGGAGTGTGAAATTGTAATTGGGTAAACATTCATCCTTTGAGAGGAATTTTAGAGTTTACCAAATACTTTTCTTGTAAAAGTGAGTGGATTAAGCTTTGGGTAGAAAGCTTAATCAAATTGTAAGGTTCCCTCCTTATTCAAGAAAAGGGGAAGAATTCAAGTAGTGAATTGGTTGAAAATCCTTAGTGGGAACTAAGGTAGTGGATGTAGAGTTCGTTTGGAGAACTTGAACCACTCTAATTGCTTTGTGTCACAATTTTATTTTTCCATATTTTCACCCACCAAAATTTTATCGCCAACTCACCCCTCTCTTGGCCATTTGCAATTGTGTGATCAACTCAACAATTGGTATCAAAGCTACACTTATTGGAAGGATTACAACCCTCTTTAGTCGATTCTAGGAGAGTTTTATCAACAACTAGTCAAGCAATGACATCCACCTCAAATTCCAACCTCTACGAGTCACAATCTACCACCAAGCCACCATTATTCAATGGGGATAACTACCCATATTGAAAGAATATGATGAGGCTCTTCATCAAGTCTACCAACTACATGGTGTGGGATGTGGTTGAAGAAGGTCCATTCATACCGATAAAGAGAGAAGGTGAAGGAAGATTTGTTCCAAAGGTCAAGCCGAAATGACCGAAGATGGTCGAAGAAGGATGCAAGTAAATGATAAAGCTCTTCATGTCATCTTTTGTGCACTTGGTTCGGATTACTACTCCAAGGTGTCTTCGATCGAGAATGCCAAGGAAGTTTGGGACACCTTCGAGACAACATATGAGGGAACTAGTGACGTCAAGGAAACAAAAATCGGTCTACTAAATCTAAGCTACGAAAATTTCAAAATGGATCCCGATGAGAGCGTTTCCAAGATGTTTGATTGATTCTCGGTCATTGTCAATGGGTTAAAGGGTTTCAGTGAGATTATCCCCGAAGACAAGCTAGTGAGGAAATTGTTGTACTCTCTTCTGGAATCATAGGATAGCAAGAGAACGACTATTATTGAAGCTCGAGATTTGAAGACTCTCAAGCTAGATGCTCTTGTTAGATCTCTACCCACCCATGAGGTCATGAAGAAGGGAAGAGAAGAAGAAAAGAAAATGGAGGAGAAGAAGGATGTTGAGAAGAAGATGATTGGAATCGCTCTAAAAGCTTCATACCATGAAAGCGATTCTAGTGAAGATGAAGATGAGGAGATGGCCATGTTGGCCAAACGATTCACTCTCTTTATGAAGTCCAATCGTGGGAGAAATGTAACCCCTTAGCCCGGCCTAGACAGTTGACCCGAACTATGAAGATTAGACGGGGAAAACCATAGTCAACCTGAAAGTCAACCTTGATTAACGACCCTTTTTTTCTTTTTAATCTTATCTAGATACACGTTAATCCCTAAGTGAGTACTCAATAAACATAAATGAGAAAGGCACAACGATCGAACAACAAAGAGGGACTCAATTACACTTATTACAAGTTTAGGGACCAAAATGTAATTTCTGTAAATTAGAAGGTCAAAACTGTTTTTAAAGTTACCAATATGAAATTAGTCACATTTCATGCTTCTCTGCCAAAATTCAACTTAATTGGACATCTCAAACTCAAGCAATTGCAACATCAACAATTGGGACTAAAATGTAAAGCTTGCAACCTTCAGCACCATTCAAATCAGTGTCCAACGGTCACCTGTTTCAAAACGATCACCTGCTGTATCGGAACGAGGACCGAAATGGCGTTGACCGATCCGAAACGCGGGTTGGTTCCGAGACTGGTTCCGGAACGCCCGTTAGCGTTTTGAAACACGAAGGCCATTTCAGGCCCCCGTTTCGAAACACTAGAGAGTGTTTCGATACGGTCTGCCCAGAAACTGCAGATTTTGCTGGTTTTTCATACATAAACTCATTCAAACACTACCTAATGACTCCCTAACCATGTCAACAAATCACCATACATAAAGGTACGTATTTAGGACTCAAAAACACATTCATAGCATCAAACATGGTAAACTCATATTTCTAGAGGCATGCTTCCTAGACAAGAAAACCAATAAGCAATCCAAACCAAGATCAAGCATTAATGGCCATTTACAATTCAAATCAATCAAAGCAAACATGCCACAACCACAGGGAGTTTAATACATCTCCCAAAACAAAGTTTAGATTCCCATTGCCAAATTACCAAAACTAATAGTGTATGAAAACATCACCATACATGAGCTTGGATTTCCCTTGGACACACATAGCCTCCTTGTTGCCCTTTAACACCTCAATTATCTGCATTATTGGTAAAAAAGAGAGCGTAACCACAAGTGCTTAGTGAGGCATGCTCTAAGTAAACCAACACAATAATGCATTTTTAGAAAACACTTTCAACAAAGCTTTAAACCACAAACTCATCTCTTTCTCATGCTACCATGCATACTTTACAAGCATCTCATGCTTCATTATGTTCAATACATTATATTGGCTTTCAAGTGATAGCTCATAACCATTTCAACACAAAACACAATCGGATATGCGTATTAGAAGCGTTGTCCCACACGCTTCATACACACTACCGGACTACACAAGGTGGAGTTTATCGGTACAATCACAACCCCTCAACACCCGTGATGGAGTTTAACGGTACAATCACAACCCCTCAACATCACTCATCGGTAGTTGTATAATTCTACTAACGAGAGTAAGAGACACATAACACAAGATCCACACACGGAATTTCAACCACTGTTGTGATCTTACCTCACTCGTTAGGGTACTTGGATGGAGTTTACGGTACAATCACAACCCTTCAACATCCAAGGCGAATTTACTTACGGTGCACCCAATCCTATAGCCGGCTAACTATATCCGATTTAAGTACTTTAAAACCAATTCATCACTTGCCAATATACATCAAATACCATTACCAATTCACTGTTCTAAAGCATTAATCAAAGCCATTAAAATCATGCATCACCATGCATCATAACCATATTATTAACATGTCAAACCAAGGATCTCCTACCTTGAGCATCCTTCAATACATGGCTTTCAAAACCAGCATTAATCATGCTAAAACATGCTTTCAAAATAGAAATTAAATATGCACTTCATAACCAATGCATCAAACCATTTCTTAGCACATCCGAGGGAGTTTTTCCGAAAACTTACTCTTGAGCTTAGCTAAGTTGTTTAGACTTAAACTAAGCTCCCACAAACTCAAATAATCGTTTCAAAGCTGGAAAACTATCTCCACTCACCAATTACGTTTCACTTGCTTGCCGAAACACCAATTAAGCCTCCAAATCAACTCCAAAGGTGTCCGAAGATGTCTCCCCTATTTTAGACACATCAAAGCAGAGGATTAATGCATCATCATGCATTGAAATCTTCAACCAACACACCTAAACTCGCTGCTCTACCTAAAACCAACATTTCGGCTAGCAAACACAACCGAAATCACCTCCAAAACTTTACCCAGCCAAGATCCATCACTTCTAATCATTTCTAAACATCAATAACCATAAAAAACAAACCTAAACTTGACCTTATACCTCAAGCTATAACAGAACACCAAGAACACCTCAAAAACCACCATTTTCTTGATAAAAAACTTAGGAAACACACCCTATTCGGGATTGGATTGATAAAACCTCATTTCTAACATTATTTAATATCCAAAATACATTAAAGAACCACCTCAAAAAAGAGCCCAATCAATCACAACAAAATTCTTCAAGATCTCTTCCAAAATCTTGAGTTTTAAGCCAAAATCATGTTTCTAACATCAAAACCATTTATAAAACTTAAATTAAGGATTGACAACTTGGGAATTTCAGTAAAGAATTGAGTATTTAGAGGAGAAGAACAATCTTACCTCTAAATGGTGATTCCTTCTTGATTTGGGCAAAATTCCATGAAAAATCAATGTGGAAATCAAAAGGTTTTGTTGCTAGATTGATTATGAAACAATGAGTGATGGAAATCTCATCAAATGAGGTGAAGATCAAAGTGATTTGTGCTGGAGAAAATGTGTTTGGATGATGGGATTTTGAGAGAAAAAGAAATGAGAGAAAATTAGGAATATGTAGTTATGAGAATATAAAAGTAGTTTCCATCTTTATTTTATTTAATTAAAACATTAATTAAATCACCCAAATTAAGGAAAAATCTGGAGAAAAACATTTTGGGTAATTAGCTCCTTAAATATTTATAGTTTCAATCCTTTACAAAACAGTCACCACTAAACTTTTCAAAAATCGCATTTTAGTCACTACACCGAAATGTAGTATTTCCAAACCTTATTTTGTAAAATTGATTTCACCACCCTCTTATATATATCAAAAGAGGATTTTTAGATATTTTTCTATATTTTTAAAACATCCCGAACTAGGCTTCCCCTAAAACCTCCTTTTATATTCGAACCGTTCCTCAGACCGGTCCGACCAAACCCTAAACTTCTAAGCCCAAAATTGGGGTGTTACAAGAAAGATCATTAGAAAAGGAGACTTCAAGAGCAAGAGTAAAGAAGAGGAGAAGGACCAAATCATTTGCTATGAGTGCAAAAAATCTGGCCATATCCGCTCCGAATGTCCTCAATTGAAGAGGAAGAGCTTTGGGAAGAAGAACACGCTCAAAGCTCAAGTAGCAACTTGGAGTGACGAGGAGTCATCCGAGGAGGAGGAAGTGTCTAATCTTTGTCTCATGGCCTTTGATGATGAACCAAAGGTAAACCTTAACTCATCTAATTTGGATTTTACCTTTGATGAACTTCAAGATGCTTATGATGAATTGCAAGAGGTTTATGATGAGTTAGTTGGAAAATATAAGGAATCTATTTTGAGAAACAAGAAAAACATTTCCGATTTAAAAACTCAAAATGAATCTATTTCAAAAACTAACTCGGAATTGGAAAAGAAGGTTTTGTACTTAGTAAATCTTTCAAACGATCTTAAAATGAAAAACTTTGATCTTGAAAAACTTCTTTCCGATTTTCAAGATTATCACGCAAAGGAAGTGGATAATCGTAAAACATCTATTGCTATTGGGAAAAACCACTTTGAAAAGGAAAAGTCTTCTAAATCCCAATATGTAAAAAGAAAAACTTTTGTTCCTAAACAAAGAAATTTTCCTAAGCAATCTAGAGGTCAAAGGATTAGGAGTGTTTGGGTTCCCAAGGAACTCATTATTTCTAATAACATGAATGTTATTGCTTCTTGGATTCCTAAGGGAAGCAAGATTTTGAGGGCTAACACACATGGACCCAAAATGATTCGGGTACCAAAAATCAAGGCCTAATTTCTTTGTTTGTAGGGGGAGCATTGCTACAAGGCTAAAGCTTCAAGCCAAAACTCATGGTACCTTGATAGTGGATGCTCAAGACATATGACCGGTGACAAGAATAGATTCGTGGAACTAAAGCCAGAGAGTGGTGGAGTGGTAACTTTTGATTACAACTCCAAAGGCCACATTGAAGGAATAGGCTTCATTGGTAATCACTCTTCTATTTTCATTGAAAATATTTTGTATGTCAAATGTCTTAAACACAACTTATTGAGCATTAGTCAATTATGTGATAAGGGTTTTAATATTTTATTTGATAAAAGTGGATGCAAAATTGTGAACATTAAAACAAATCAATTGATGCTCATAGGACATATAATAAGAAATATTTACATGGTGCATTTAGACGACATCCATACATCTCATACATGTTTAGTTGCACAAGATGAACACGACTCATTGCTTTGGCATAGAAAATTAGGACATGCTAGAATGATTGTTTTAGAAAAAAATTATTTCCCTTAATCTAGTTAGAGGTTTACCCAAACTTAAGTTCTCTAATGATAAAAATTTGTGATGCATGCTCTAAGGGTAAACAACATAGAACTTTATTTAAATCAATTAAAGATGTCTCTACTAGTAGATGCTTATAATTGATTCATATGAATCTTTTTGGGCCTATTAGAACTATGAATTTGGGTGGTAAATTGTATACCTTTGTACTTGTTGATGACTATTATAGGTTTACTTGGGTTCTATTCTTAAGTACAAAAGATGAGGCTTTAGAAAAATTCATCACGTTTTCTAAAATAACTCAAAATGATCTTGAACTTAAAATTTCTCACATTAGAAGTGATCATGAACCGAATCTCAAAATCTAGGTTTTGAAGAGTTTTTAAATGAAAATGGGATTAGCCATAATTTTTCTGCTCCTCGCACTCCTCAACAAAATGGGGTAGTTGAGAGGAAAAATCAAACTTTAGAAGAAATGGTTAGAACCATGCTTTGTGAAAACAATTTACCTAAATATTTTTGGGCGGAAGCCACAAATATCGCTTGCTACATTATAAATCGTGTAATGATTAGGCCAATTTTGAAGAAAACACCATATGAGATCCTAAAATCTAAAAAGCCTAACATTAGCTATTTTCATCCATTTGGTTGCAAGTGTTTTGTTTTACGAAACACCAAGACAACTTAGGTAAATTTGATGCTAAAAGTGATGAAGCTATTTTCTTGGGGTATTCTTTAAACTCTAAAGCCTATCGTGTATTTAACAAAAGAACTTTAGTAGTAGAAGAGTCTATACATGTTTTTTTCGATGATAACATCCTTCTAAGGAAGGAATCTTGTGATGATGATGACATAGGGATTCTTGATGTCATTGATGGAGGACAAACATCAAAGGTAGATGAGACTCCAACTAAAGATGAAGATGCACAAGATCCACCTCTTGAAGCCTTGAAGGATTTGGCTCTTGAGGAAAATGAGGTATCTTACCCAAGGGAGTTCAACTATGGCCATGTTTGGTAAATAGCGGTTTGGGCAAAAATTAGAGGTTTGAGGTATAATTAGAGGTTTGACTAGTCAAATCCGCTAATATTGATGTTTGGTAAATAGCGGATTGAATGAGCGGATTGGGGTGAAAAAGCTAATTTTGAAAAAGCTCCTGATATGAGCTTTTTGAGATTAGAGGTTTGATATTAGATTTGTAATGTCTCTTTTACCCTTAACAATTACCAAAAATCTCCAAATAACCTAAATTAAATAATAATATTTTTAATATAAATAATAACATATTAAATATTGGACTTATTTGTTGTTACTACTAATTTATATTATGACATTTGTAAGTTAATTTTATTTTTTTATTATCACATATTTATATGTGCATATAAAAATTTAATAATTATATAAATAATAAATTAATACATAAATCTTTCGAATTTGTTTAGGAAATTTATATGAAAAAATAATTTTTACAAATCTAATTAATATTTATTAGATACAAAATATTAATAACTGGTAAATTATTCAAACAAGTATTAAATATAACCATGTCCTTATATGTCATTTTTTTGTTTAAATAATCAAACAGCTATCAGCTATCAGTTAATTTTACCAAACACTTTTATACAATCAGCTAATACAATCCGCTAGTCAAATCAGCTAATGCAATCAGCTATCAGCTATCAGCTAATGTAATCCACTATCAGCTATCAGCTATCCGCTGATTGCCAAACAGGGCCTATGTCAAAGGTGGTGAAATCTTGGGTGATCCATCCAATGGGGTAACTACTAGATCCTCTCTCAAATTAATAAACCATTTTGCATTTCTTTCATGCATGAAGCCTAAAAATATCAAAGAAGCATTAAAAGATGATTTTTGGATTTTGTCCATGCAGGAGGAATTAAATCAATTTGAGAGAAGTAAAATTTGGACATTAGTTGAAAGGCCTAGTAATCAATCTACTATTGGAACTAAATGTGTCTTTAGCAATAAACTAGATGAAAATGGTAATATAGTGAGAAACAAGGCTAGACTTGTTGCTCAAGGCTATACTCAAGAGGAGGGAATTGATTTTGATGAAACATATGCACCCATAGCTAGGATGGAAGCCATTAGGATGCTTTTGGCATTTGCATGTTACAATGATTTCAAGCTTTCTCAAATGGATGTGAAAAGTGCTTTTCTAAACGGTTTTATAAATGAAGAAGTGTTTGTTGAACAACCACCGGGCTTTGAGGATTTAAAATTTCCAAATCATGTGTTCAAACTAACTAAAACTCTTTATGGTTTAAAAAAGCTCCTAGAGCTTGGTATGAAAGACTTTCAAAATTTTTAATTGAAAAGGGTTTTGAAAAAGGTAAGGTGGACACTACACTTTTCATAAAAAGATATAATAATAACATCTTAGTAGTACAAATCTACGTTGATGACATCATATTTGGTTTTACTAATGAATGTTATTGCAAAGAATTTCTAAGCTAATCCAAGGTGAGTTCGAGATGAGCATGATGGGGGAGCTCTTCAACAAGATGCTCCGGTTGATGTTCCACATGCCTCTTCAAGCTCTTAACGAGCTCCGATTGCACCTTCCTCCGTGGACAACCTAATGACTTTCTTCAATGAGAAGTTCACCAACATGGAAGCCGAGTTTGCCGCCATTGACACTCGATTCACATCCTTGGAAGATCGAATTAAAGGTATTGACACTCGGTTCACTTCTTTTGAAGATCAAGTAAAGGGTTTTGACACTCATTTCACATCGTTGGAGGATCAAATGAAAGCCACAACTCTTCAACAAAATTCTATGGATGTCTCTCTCACCGCCTTCCATGGTGCTTGGCTTAACCAAAATAGGAGAAATCAACCCACTCGAGACGATGAGGACGAAGAGGACGAAGAAGAAGATGGTGATGCAGACGAGTAGCTTTTCTGCATATCATTTCATGTCATTTAGTTACTTTAGTTTTTGCACCTATGTTTAGTACTTTATGTCTTTTATCTATGTTTTATGTAACCACCTTAGCCCGACCTAGGCGGTTGACCCGAACTATGAAGATTACACGGGGAAAATCAAAGTCAACCCGAAAGTCAACCTTGACTAACGACCTTTTTTTTTTCTTTTTAATCTTGTCTAGATACATGTTAACCCTAGGTGAATACTCAAGAAACATATATGAATAAGGCACAATGATCGAACAACAAATAGGGACTCAGTTGCACTTAATACAAGTTTAGGGACCAAAATGTAATTTCTTTAAATTAGAAGGTCGTAACTAATTTTAAAGTTACCAATATGAAATTAGTTACATTTCATGCTTCTCTGCCAAAATTCAACTTAATTGGACATCACAAACTCAAGCAATTACAACTTAAACATTTGGGACTAAAACGTAAAGCTTGTAAACTTCAACACCATTCAAACCAGTGCCTAACGGTCGCCTGTTTCGAAACGATCAACTGCTGTATCAGAACGATGACCAAAACGACGTTGACCGTTCTAAAACACGAGTTGGTTCCGAGTCATGCTCTAAGTAAACAAACACAGTACTGCATTTTTAGAAAACACTTTCAACAAAACTTTTAACCACATACTCATCTCTTTCTCATGCTACCATGCATACCGTACAAGCATCTCATGCTTCATTATATTCAATACATTATATTGGCTTTCAAGTGATAGTTCATAACCATTTCAACACAAAACACAATCGGATACGCGGATTACAAGCGTTGTCCCACACGCTTCATACATACTACCGACTTAAAAGGGTGGAGTTTATCGGTACAATCACAACCCCTCAACACCCGTGATGGAGTTTAACGGTACAATCACAACCCCTCAACATCACTCTTCGGTAGTTGTATAATTCCACTAACGAGAGTAAGGGACACATAACACAAGATCCACACACGGAATTTCAACCACTGTTGTGATCTTACCTCACTCGTTAGGGTACTTGGATGGAGTTTACGGTACAGTCACAACCCCTCAACATCCAAGGCGACTTTACATACAGTGCACCCAATCCTATAGCCGGCTAACTATATCCGATTCAAGTACTTTAAAACCGCTTCATCACTTGCCAATATACATCAAATACTATCAACAATTCACAGTTTTAAAGCATTAATCAAAGCCATTAAACATCATGCATCTCCACGCATCATTACCAAATTAATATCATGCCAAAACAAGGATCTCTTACCTTGAGCATCCTTCAATACATGGCTTTCAAAACCAACATTAACCATGCTAAAACATGCTTTCAAAATAGTAAATAAACATGCAATTTATAACAAATACATCAAACCACATCTTAGCACATCCGAGGGAGTTTTTTCGAAAACTTACTCTTGAGCTTAGCTAAGTGCTGTTGACCGGTTGACCGGTTGGTCAAAGTGCTGTTCGAATCTTAAGAGGTTAAATTAGGAAAGCCTAGTTCGGGTTGCATTAAAAATATGGAAAAATGTTCTAAAATCATCTTTTAATATAATTAAGTGAACTGTGAAATCAATTTTGGAAAATGAGTTTTGGAAGTGTGACATTTTGGCTAGTGACCAAAATGTAATTTTCGCAAGTTTGGTGGCTGTTTTATAAAGGGTTGAAACTTTGAATCTTTAAGGAGCTATTAATCCAAAAGTGGTTTCTCCAGATTTTTCTAAGATATTTTGAGTTATAATCTGATTTTTAAAGTATATCAAAAAGGAGGGAAAAGCCATTTGGCTAATTTCTTAACTAACTTCTCAATTTTCTTTCTCTCATTTTCTCTCAACCCAAACACTCCATTTCCAGAGAATTGTTTCTGATTTTCTCACCTAAATCTCTCCTTTTAACTCTCTTTTGATTTCTAATCAACATATCTTCAAAACCTCTTCAATTGCTACTTGATTCATCAAGGGTTTTCATTCCAAAAAGTGGAGAAACACAAGTTTGGAGGTAAGAACGTCCTTCTCCTCTAAACTATCAGTTCTTTACTGAAATTCCTAAGTTTTCAATCCTTAATTGATGTTTAATTAAAGGTTTTTAAGTGTTGAAATGGATCTTGGCTTATTATGCAAGATTTTGATGATTTTTGATGATTTTCGTTAGATCTGAGTAATCTGTGATTTGAGAGGTGTTTTTGATGTTAAATGATCTCTAAATTGATAAGGAATTGAGTCTTGATTGATGCAAGCCCGGATAGGTTGAGTTTCCTAAGTTTAGCTTGTGTTTCAAGGTAGTTTTTGAGGTGATCTTGGTGATCTGATGTTTCTGGAGGTATAAGGTTGTTAATAGGTTGTTTTTAGATGTTATATGATGTTAATGGAAGTGAGGTTTTGCTGGTTTATGGCTGGGCTTTGTTTAGAAGTGGTTTGGATGCATTTTCGATTGTGTTTGGTGGCCGAAAATGGAGGTTGGATGAGAGCAGCGAGTTTAGGTGCTTTCATTGAAGCAATTAATGCATGATGATGCATTAATCCTCTACTTTGATGTGTTGAAACAAGGGAGGCATCTTTGGATCCAAGATTGGTTGATCCGGAAGCTTGATTTGGTGCTTTGGCTTGAAGCAAAGTGGAAATCGGTGAGTGAGTTTGTGGAAATTGGATTTAAGCTTTTAAAACCAAGGTTTGAAGGTTTTGGGAGCTTAGTTTAAGTCTAAACAACTTTGCTAAGCTCAAGTGTAAGTTTTCGGATTTTCTCTCTAGTGGTGGCCATGATTTTGTTGTGATGCAAGATGATGATTTGCATGTTTTTAATTACTGTTTTGAAAGCATGTTTTAGCATGGATTTTGCTGATGTTGTAAGCCATATGTTGAAGGTAACTCTAGGTAGGAGTACCTTGCTTTTATACATTGAAATAATGTGGTTTGATGCTTTGAAATGCATGATGAAAATGGCTTGGTTTAATGCTTTAAAACAGTGGATTAAATGATGAATATGATGTATATTGGCAAGTGATGTTTTGAAAAGATTAAGGTCACTAAGGTGGTTAAAAGTCCTTGAGTGAGCCTTGTTACTTAAGATCATCAAGGTGGTTAAAAGTCCTTGGATGAGTCTTGTTGCGGACACTAAGGTGGTTAAAAGTCCTTAGGTGATCCTTTTCATGGTGTTTAAAAGTCCATGGGGCCAAGGTGTTTAAAAGTCCTTGGGGCCAAGGTGTTTAAAAGTCCTTGGGGTGATTCAAGCTTTGGACACAAAGGTGGTTAAAAGTCCTTGTGTGGTCCTTATTCATGGTGTTTAAAAGTCCATGGTCAAGGTGTTTAAAAGTCCTTGGGAAAGTTGTTGAACTTGTTTTAAGAAATGAAATGTATCACTTGAGCCAATATGACATGTTAAGAATATTGTGAAGCATGAGATGCTTGTTTTAATGTTTATGTTGAAGCATGAGATTGCTTGTTTAAAGTATGCTTTTGAGCTTGTGCAAAGGTTGATTTAAAGCATGTTTTATAAATGTTTTGAATTGCATTATTGAATGGTTTTTAAGAGCTTTCCTCACTAAGCTTCTGCTTATGCTCTCTTCGTTTTCTTAATTCAATAATGCAGAGCATTAGAGTACCTTGAGGGGCAGCAAGAGGGGCAAGAGTTCAAGTTCAAGTAAAGCTCAATGTATGGAAGGTTTTTGTTAAACATTTAGCTTTTGGGTGATTTGGCAATGGGGGACCAATGTGTATGTTTTGGGAGGTGTTTGGAACTCCCTAAGTATGTTGAATGTTGTTTTGAATGCTGGTTTTTGGATTGGATCATTGCATGCTTGGTTTGGAAGTTTGGTGTTTTGAATAGCTAGCTTGTGTAGGAAGCATGTCTATAGAATTGGGGCTTTTTGCATATGATGTTAGATTGTTGTTTTGATGATTCCTATAAGTCATATATATGCTGAATTGCATGCTGGTAAAGTTTGGTGACATTTGGAGCATGTTTGAATGATCAATTGCATGTTTTGGTATGCTTGTTTGCTGCAATCTGTGCAGGCGTTTCGGAACAGTGTGCACCGTTTCGGAACGGGTGCCTTACATGAACCCAGGCGTCCGAAACGGTATGCACCGTTTCGAAACGGTTTGGTCTCTGCCAAGGCCATGTTTCGGAACCCATTTCGGAACGGCCCGTGTTTCAGAACAGGGTCTACCTGTTTCGGAATGGTCGACCGTTGGGGGCTGACATTGGCAGTTATATGTTTTGAATTGTTTACGTTTTGGTCCCGAATCTTGTTTGTTCAATTGTATGAGCTTGGGAAGTCCTTTTGAGCTGAAATTTCACAGAGAAGCATGAAACCTGATTAATTTCAAGTTGGTAACTTTAATTTGGGTTAAGTCCTTTTAATTATCAGAAATTACAATTTGGTCCCTAAAGTTGTAATTTGTTCAATTGGGTCCCTGTTTGATCTCTGATGTTTGTGATCTTTGAGTATGATGTTTGTGTGATCACAATTAGGATTAATGTCCATCTAGACAAGATTAAAAAGAAAAAAAAGGGTCGTTAATCAAGGTTGACTTTCGGGTTGACTTTGGTTTTCCCCGTGTGACTTTCTTAATTCGGGTCAACCGTCTAGGCCGGGTTAAGGGGGTTACACTTAAACTAAGCTCCCAAAACCTCCAAATAATCGTTTTCAAAGCTGGAAAACCATCTCCACTCACCAATTACATTTCGCTTGCTTGCTGAAACGCCAATTAAGCTTCCAAATCAACTCCAAAGGTGTCCGAAGATGTCTCCCCTGTTTTAGACACATCAAAGTAGAGGATTAATGCATCATCATGCATTGAAATCTTCAGCCAACACACCTAAACTCGCTGCTCTACCTAAAACCAACATTTCGGCTACCAAACACAACCAAAATCACCTCCAAACTCCTCCAAAACTTTACCCAGCCAAGATCCATCATTTCTTATCATTTCTAAACATCAATCATCATCAAAAACAAACCTAAACTCGACCTTATACCTCCAACTATAACATAACACCAAGAACACCTCAAAAGCCACCATTTTCTTGATAAAAAACTTAGGAAACACAACCTATTCAGGATTGGATTGATAAAACCTCATTTCTAACATCATTTAATATCCAAAATACATTCAAGAATCACCTCAAAATAGAGCCCAAACAATCACAATGAAATTCTTCAAGATGTCTTCCAAAATCTTGAGTTTTAAGCCAAAATCATGTTTCTAACATTAAAACCATTTATAAAAATTAAATTAAGGGTTGACAACTTGGGAATTTTAGTAAAGAACTGAATATTTAGAGGAGAGGAACAATCTTACCTCTAAATGATGATTTCTCCTTCATTTGGGCCAAATTCCTTGAAAATTCAATGTGGAAATCAAAAGGATTTGATGCAAGATTGATTAGGAATCAATAGATGATGGAAATCTCATCAATTGAAGTGAAAATCTATGTGAAAGTTGCTGGAGAAATAGTGTTTGGATGATGAGATTTTTAGAGAAAAAGGAATGAAAGAAAATTAGGAAAAGGTAGTTATGAGAATCTAAAAGTAGTTTCCATCTTTATTTTATTTAATTAAAACATTAATTACATCACCCAAATTAAGGAAAAATCTGAAGAAAAACATTTTGGGTAATTAGCTCCTTAAAGATTCGAAGTTTCAATCATTTACAAAATAGTCACCACTAAACTTTTCAAAAATCGCATTTTGGTCACAACACCGAAATGTAGTATTTCCAAACCTTATTTTGTAAAATTGATTTCACCACTCTCTTATATATATTAAAAGAGGATTTTTAGATATTTTTCTATATTTTTAAAACATCCCGAACTAGGCTTTCCCTAAAACATCCTTTTATATTTGAATTGTTCCTCAGACCGGTCCCACCAAACCCTAAATTTCTAAGCCCAAAATTGTGGTGTTACAACTCTCCCCCTCTTAAGAAATTTCGTCCTCAAAATTTACCTGGAGGAAAAAGGTAAGCAAACTGCTTCTTCATGTCATCCCTTCTTTCCCACGTGACTTCCTCAACACCACGATGCCTCCACAACACCTTAACCAACTCAATGGTCTTACCTCAAAGAACTTTACTGTCCGAATCCAGAATTTCAACCAGCTCTTCATCATAGGTCAAATATGGATTTAACCTCACTTCCTCCACAGGCATAACATGCGAAGGATCCGATCTATACCTCCGAAGCATAGAGACATGAAACACATCATGTATCTTTTCCAACTCTTGCGGCAACCTCAGCTTGTACGCAACAAGACCCACACGTTCAATCACCTCGTATGATCTAATATACCTAGGGCTCAACTTACCCATTCGGCCAAACCTCATCACCTTCTTCCAAGGCGAAACCTTAAAAAACAAACGGTCACCCACTGCAAACTCAATCTCCTTACGCTTCAAATCCGCGTAAGACTTCTATCGATCAGAAGCTGCCTTTAACCGCTCACAAATGAGCTTCACCTTCTCGGTGGTTCCTTTCAACAAAGCCGGCATCGAGACCAACATCTCACCTGTTTCAGCCCAGCAAAGAGGAGTTCTGCACTTCCTCCCATACAAGGCTTCATAAGGTGCCATTTGAATACTTTCCTGGTAGCTATTGTTATGAGCAAACTCCACCAAAGGAAAATGCTTCTCCCAAGAACCTTGAAACTCAATCACACATCACCTCAACATATCCTCAAGCACTTGGATAACACGCTCAGACTGTCCATCCGACTATGGATGATAAGAAGTACTGAAATTTAGCCGCGTACCCAAAGCTTGGTGCAAACATTCCCAAAAACGTGATGTAAACCTCGGATCTCTATCCGACACTATAGACTTTCGCACCCCATGCAATCGTACAATCTCAACAATGTACAGCTCTGCAAGATTATCCAAGGTATACGTGGTATGCACAGGTAAGAAATACGCACACTTCGTAAGGCGATCCACAATCACCCACACCGAATTCTTCTTCGATGGCGATAAAGGCAAACCAGTCACGAAGTCCACAGTAATCCTTTCCCACTTCCACTCAAGAGTCCTCAAAGGTTGCAACAATCCTGAAGGAAACTGATGCTCAACCTTAACCCGCTGACAAACCATGCACTTACTCAGGTACTCCGCAACATCTATCTTCAATCCCACCCAATAGTACTCATCCTTCAGATCACGGTACATCTTTGTACTACCAGGGTGCATAGCAAAAGGACTACTATGAGCTTCAGTCAGAATAGTACACCTCAACTCCGCATCATTCGGCACTACTATCCGACTTCTAAAACATAGAACTCCATCATCATTAAAATAGAAATCCGATGGTCTATCCTCAACAATATCCTGAACATGTGGCACCAAAGAATCATCCAACAACTGCTTATCCTTTATCAGCTGAACCAAAGATGGTTTCACTTGCAACTCAGCCACAAGACCTCCATCTTGCGAAATACTCAAACTGGCAAACATAGCCCTTAACTCCACTGCCACCTTCCTACTCAAGGCATCTGCTACAACATTAGCTTTTCCCGGATGATACTCGATCGTCAAATCATAATATTTAAGCAACTCCACCCAACGTCGTTGCCTAAGATTTAACTATTTCTGAGACATCAGATACTTCAAACTCTTGTGATCCGTGTACACAATACACTTCTCACCATACAGATAATGTCTCCAAATCTTCAAAGCAAAAACCACCACAGCTAACTCAATATCATACGTAGGATAATTGCGCTCATGCACCTTCAACTGGCGCGATGCATAAGCAACCACCTTACACTCTTGCATTAGCACACACCCCAACCCAACATAGGAAGCGTCGCTGTACACCACAAATTCTTTCCCTGATTCAAGTTGAACCAAGATAGGTGCTTGCGTCAAAGCTGCCTTAAGCTTCTCAAAAGCCTGCTGCCTTGCTTCTGTCCACTCATACTTGACATCCTTTTGCAACAACTTCGTCAAAGGAGTAGCAATCTTTGAAAATCCATCCACAAACCTCCGGTAATATCCTGCCAAGCCAAGTAAACTACGGACTTTATGAACAGACTTATGAAGCATCCAATTCATCACCGCCTCAATCTTCTGAGGATCAACACGAATCCCCTCAGCAGAAACCACATGACCAAGGAAAACAACCTCCTTAAGCCAGAATTCGCATTTGCTCAACTTAGCATAAAACTGATTCTCCAACAGCGCCTGCAACACAATCCTCAAATGCCCTTCATGCTCCTCCCCAGCACGAGAATACACAAGAATATCATCAATGAACACCACAACAAACTTGTCCAAGTATTCATGGAACACTCTATTCATCATGTCCATAAAAGCTGCAGGAGCATTCGTCAAGCCAAACGACATTACAAGGAACTCATAATGCCCATACCTCGTCTTAAAGGCTGTTTTTGGCACATCTACATCTTTCACCTTAAGTTGGTAGTAACCTGACCTTAAGTCAATCTTGGAGAACACAGTCGCTCCCCGAAATTGATAAAAAAGATCATCAATCCTAGGCAAAGGATACCGATTCTTGATAGTCAACTTATTCAGCTGACGATAATCGATGCACATTCTCAAAGTGCCATCCTTCTTCTTCACAAACAGGACCGGTGCACCCCAAGGTGACACACTCGGCCGAATGAAACCACGATCAAGCAACTCCTGAAGTTGCATCTTCAACTCCTTAGGTGCCATGCGATAGGGAGAAATGGACACTGGAGTTGTGTTTTCATACAACTCAATTCCAAACTCCACCTCTCGACTAGGCGTCAATCCAGGTAACTCTTCCGGAAACACTCCAAGAAACTCACGAACAGTTCTGATATCTTGAACGCGCACCTCCTTCGAACTTGGATTCAAAACAAAGGCTAGGTAAGCCTCACAACCTTGCCTCAGCATTCGGCTTGCTTCCAACGTATACACCACATTGGCAAGAAACTTCACATTCTCACCAACCACCACTACCTCATAATCATCCGCAAGTTTCAACGAAACTCGCTTGTTCTCAAAATCCACTACAACTCAATGCTAAACATGCCAATCCATACCAAGAATTACATCAAAACCATAGAATGACAATTCCATGAGATCAACAAGAAAAACATGGTTTTGCACTTTCAAGGGACATCTTCTATACAACTTCCGTGTTACGACTGTCTCACCAAAGGAACTAGTCACACGCATACCAACATCCAAAGACTCAACAGGTAAACCAAGCAATTGAGCATGTTCACGCAATATGTACAAGTGTGTAGATCCAGAATCAATCAAGGAAAGTAATGACAAGGATTGCAAAGTAAAGGTACCTGTGATCACATCCGTATCATTCCTCCCCTCACGCTGAGCATACACTCGAGCCTGACCACCACCCTCAGGTTGAACAGCCACTACATGCGCCACATTCCTCCCACCATCATCTCTGCGCTGGAAGTTACCACAACCGCGCCCACGATCGCTCTGTGGTGCAACTACCCCAGAAGCACGTCCCTGACCACCACCGGCCAACAAAGGACACTCCCTCCTCATGTGGTCTGCCGAACCACAATTCCAACATGAATTACTTGTCACTGCAACATGAGCCTGAACCTCCCTCGCTGCTCGAGGACAATCTCGCCTCAAATGGCCACGAGATCCACACGTCCAACACGTGTTCTAATCAGCCCTTATCATATCTCCCTAAACAGGCGCACCATGTTATCCATTACCACGCCTAGCAGAAGACTGATACCTCTTATCCTGTCCTCTCTTGTTCCGTCCACCACCAGAACCTATAATCAACAGCTCTTTTTCCCGAGCTAGAACTAACGCCTCTGGAAGACAAACCCAAGTTCTGCTCGATGTCTTTCGCTCTACTCACAAGCATAGCAAAATCTGTATACTCAGCCGCAAGCATAAAAGTCTTCACGTCCGTTACCAATCCATAACGGAAACGTTCACACCTCTCCCGCTCATCAGGGATTAGCTCAGGTGCATACTGACTAAGGCGGAAAAACTAGATCTCATACTTAGCTACCGTCATGCTTCCTTGCACAAGAGACATAAATTCTCTTTTCTTCTCATCTAGGTATCGCACACCCAGATACTTCCGCTTGAACGCATTCAAGAAGAACGTCCAAGTCACCTCATTGTCCTCCATTCCAGAGATAGTGGTCGTCCATCACGTATAAGCATCATCATGCATCAATAACACCACACAACCCATCTTCTGCACATTATTGCAGTTCATTTGCCCCAAAATCCTCTTGGTGCTTTCCAACCAAGACTCAGATCCTTTCGGAGATAAACCTCTGAACTCAGTCCCTCCTAGGCTGCAAAGACGTTCCAAAGACAATCTCACATTAGCATCACCCTGATGCGCAGCTCCATGAGCTCCAGCTACTACTTCCTGAAAGGCTCCAGCAATAGCCTGAATTAACACAGTCATGTCAGGAGCAGCTTGCCCCTGCACACCTTCAGGTCCAGCGACCCCAGCACCCTTACCACCAGGTGGTCCACCACCAGGAGGAGGAGGTAAATTCACAACATTCTCAACATTCTCCTCATTCTCATTATGATCCATAGCTCTTGTATTCATTCTCATCTCTCTACGCGGCCCCATTTACAAGAAAACAATGCACTGACACAAATGCAATAAACATAATTAGGCTCAACAAGGTAAGTAATCCAAGTACTCAAGCTCTTTTTTGAAAACAATTCCTTTCATTAGTTTTGATATGGCAATGGGATCCCCTAAAACATTCCAACATAGCATGTCATCACAATTGAAACCATGCATCACAATTCAGACAACATTCTTTCACCCAAAAGGTATATCATGCAAACACACATACATCATCCTTATACAAATCCCAAGGATACGAGAACTAAGCTCTGATACCACCAAATATAACCCCTTTAGCCCGGCCTAGGCGATTGACCCGAACTACGAAGATTACACGGGGAAAATCAAAGTTAACCCAAAAGTCAACCTTTACTAACGGCCCTTTTTTTCTTTTTAATCTTGTCTAGATACATGTTAACCCTAGGTGAATACTCAAGAAACATATATGAATAAGGCACAACGATCGAACAACAAAGAGGCACTCAATATCACTTAATACAAGTTTAGGGACCAAAATGTAATTTCTGTAAATTAGAAGATCGTAACTGATTTCGAAACAAGGCCTTCCAGTAGCCAAATCGTTTCGGAAGGCCCCTTAGTGTTTCGAAACACGAAGGCCATTTCAGGCCCCCGTTTCGAAACACTAGAGGATGTTTCGTTACGGTCTGCCCAGAAATTGCAGATTTTGCTGGTTTTTCATACATAAATCCATTCAAACTCATCCTAATGACTTCCCAAACATACCAACAAGTCATCAAACATATAAGGTGCAAGATTAGAACACCTAAACATATTCATAGCATCAAACATGAAGTTTCAGAAATCTAGAGGCATGCTTTCTATTCTCAAAACCAAAAAGAGCAAACAAACCTCAAATCAATCATTTAAAGGCCAATACAATTCAAACCAACAAAGGCAAACATGCCACAACCTTAGGGAGTTCAATACATCTCCCAAACCAAAGTGTAGATTCCCATTTCCTAATTACCAAAACTAATAGTGTATGGAAACATCACCATACATGAGCTTGGATTTCCCTTGGACACACTTAGCCTTCTTGTTGCCCTTTAACACCTCAATTATCTGCATTATTGGTAAAAGAGAGAGCGTACGCACAAATGCTTAGTGAGGCATGCTCTAAGTAAACCAACTAATGCATTTTTAGAAAACAATTTCAAAAAACTTTTAACCACAAACTCATCTCTTTCTCATGCTACGATGCATACCTTACAAGCATCTCATGCTTCATTATATTCAATACATTATATTGACTTTCAAGTGATAGTTCATAACCATTTCAACACAAAACACAATCGGATACGCGGATTACAAGCGTTATCCCACACGCTTCATACACACTACCGGCTTAAGAAGGTGGAGTTTATCGGTACAATCACAACCCCTCAACACCCGTGATGGAGTTTACCGGTACAATCACAACCCCACAACATCACTCATCGGTAGTTGTATAATTCCACTAACGAGAGTAAGGGACACATAACACAAGATCCACACACGGAATTTCAACCACCGTTGTGATCTTACCTCACTCGTTAGGGTACTTGGATGGAGTTTACGGTACAGTCACAACCCCTCAACATCCAAGGCGACTTTACTTACGGTGCACCCAATCCTATAGCCGACTAACTATATCCGATTCAAGTAATTTAAAACCGCTTCATCACTTGCCAATATACATCAAATACCATCAACAATTCACTGTTTTAAAGCATTAATCAAAGCCATTAAACATCATGCATCTCCACGCATCATTACCAAATTAATATCATGCCAAAACAAGGATCTCTTACCTTGAGCATCCTTCAATACATGGCTTTCAAAACCAACATTAACCATGCTAAAACATGCTTTCAAAATAGTAAATAAACATGCAATTTATAACAAAAGCCTCAAACCACAGCTTAGTACATCCGAGGGAGTTTTTCCGAAAACTTACTCTTGAGATTAGCTAAGTTGTTTAGACTTAAACTAAGCTCCCAAAACATCCAAATAATCGTTTCAAAGCTGGAAAACCATCTCCACTCACCAATTACGTTTCACTTGCTTGCCGAAACGCCAATTAAGCTTCCAAATCAACTCCAAAGGTGTCCGAAGATGTCTCCCCTGTTTTAGACACATCAAAGCAGAGGTTTAATGCATCATCAAGCATTGAAATCTTCAGCCAACACACCTAAACTCGCTGCTCTACCTAAAACCAACATTTCGGCTACCAAACACAACCGAAATCACCTCCAAACTCCTCCAAAACTTTACCCAGCCAAGATCCATCACTTCTAATCATTTCTAATCATCAATCACCATAAAAAACAAACCTAAACTCGACCTTATACCTCCAGCTATAATAGAACACCAAGAACACCTAAAAAACCACCATTTTCTTGATCAAAAACTTAGGAAACACAACCTATTCGGGATTGGATTGATAAAACCTCATTTCTAACATCATTTAATATCCAAAATACATTCAAGAATCACCTCAAAATAGAGCCCAAACAATCACAATGAAATTCTGCAAGATCTCTTCCAAAATCTTGAGTTTTAAGCCAAAATCATGTTTCTAACATTAAAACCATTTATAAAACTTAAATTAAGGATTAACAACTTGGGAATTTCAGTAAAGAATTGAATATTTAGAGGAGAAGAACAATCTTACCTCTAAATGATGATTTCTCCTTGATTTGGGCCAAATTCCTTTAAATTCAATGTGGAAATCAAAAGGATTTGATGCAAGATTGATTAGGAATCAATAGATGATGGAAATCTCATCAATTGAAGTGAAAATCTATGTGAAATTTTCTGGAGAAATTGTAACCCCCTTAGCCCGGCCTAGACGGTGGACCCGAACTACGAAGATTACACGGGGAAAACCAAAGTCAACCGAAAAGTCAACCTTGATTAACGACCCTTTTTTCTCTTTAATCTTGTCTAGATGCACATTAACCCTAAGAGTACTTTTGAGAAACATTTATGTATAAAGCACAATGATCGAATATCAATAAGGGACTCTATTGCACAAATTACAAATAGTAGGGACCAAATTGTAAATTCTTAAAATTTGAAGGTCTTAACTAATTTTTAAGTTGCCATTATTAAATTATTCATATTACATGCTTCCCTGTCAAATTTCACCTTAATCGAACATCTCAAACTCATGTAACTGCAATTACAACTTTCGAGACTAAAACATAAAGCTTGCAAACTTGAACAACATTCAAATTAGTGCCCAACGGTCACCTGTTTCGAAACAGTGTTGACCGTTCCGAAACACGGGTTCGTTTCGAGACTTGTTTCGAAACAGGGCCTTCCAGTGGCCAAACCGTTTCGATACGGTCACCAGCCATTTCAAAACACCAAGGCCATTATAGGCCCCCGTTTCGAAACGCCTATGAGTGTATCGATACGGGTTACCCAGAAGCTGCAGATTTTGCTGGTTTAACATGCATAAAACCACTCAAACACATCCTAATGACTTCCTAATCATGCCCACAAATCATCATACAAGTAAGGAGCATGCTTGCAACTCCAAAACACATTCATGGCATCAAACGTGAAATATCACAAGACTATAGGCATGCATCCTAATATCCAAAACCATCAACCAACCCTAAATCCCAAAACATAAAAAGCATCAATCCATAATTAGGGAGTCCAAAACATCTCCCAAAACACATCCTAGGTCCCATTGCCAAAATATCAAAAACTAATACTGTTATGAAAACATCACCATACATGAGCTTAGTTTCCCTTGGACTCTTAGCCTCCTTGTTGCCCTCAAACACTTCAATTATCTGCATTATTGGTTCAAGAAAGAGAGCATAAACACATTTTCTTAGTGAGGCATGCTCTAAAGAAACAACACAATAATGCTTTTTATAAAACACTTTTAACAAAGCCTTCCATCACATAATCATCATTATTCATGCAACCTTGCATACATAACAAGCATCTCATGCTTCATTAAAATCAACATGTCATATTGGCTTCCAAGTGATAATCCATAACCATTTACAACACAAAACACAATTGGATACGCGGATTACAAGCGTTGTCCCATACGCTTCATACACACTACCGAACACACAAGGTGGAGTTTACTGGTACAATAACAACTCCTCAACACCCGTGATGGAGTTTAACGGTACAATCACAACCCCTCAACATCACTCATCGGTAGTTGTATAACTCCACTAACGAGAACACGGAACACACAACACAAGATCCACACACGGACTTTTAACCACCGTTGTGATCTTACATTTCTCGTTAGTGTACTTGGATGGAGTTTACGGTACAATTACAACCCCTCAACATCCAAGGTGACTTTATTCACAGTGCACCAAATCCTATAGCCGGCTAACTATATCTGATTCAAGCACTTTAAAATCATTACATCACTTGCCAATATACATCAACAACTCACTGTTTTAAAGCATTAAACAAAGCCATTTAACCTCATGCATCACTATGCATCAAACCCACATTTACATCATATCAAACCAAGGATCTCTTACCTTGAGCATTCTTCAACATATGACTTTCAAAACCAGCATTAACCATGCTAAAACATGCTTTCAAAACAGAATTTAAACATGCAAATTATAAACAATGCATCAAACCACTTCATGGCTCATCGAAGAGAGTTTTTCCGAAAACTTACTCTTGAGCTTAGTTAAGTTGCTTAGACTTAAACTAAGCTCCCAAAACCTTCAAACATTTGTTTCAAAGCTGGAAAACCCAACTTCACTCACCAATTCTGTTTCGCAAGCTTGCCGAAACGCCGATCAAGCCTCCAGATCAACACCACAAGTATCCGAAGATGTCTCCCCTGTTTTAAACACATCAAAGAAGAGGATTAATGCATCATCATGCATTGAAATCTTCAGCCAACACACTTAAACTCGCTGCTCTACGTAAATCAAACATTTCGGCTACCAAACTCTTCCGAAACATAACCCAGCCAAGATCCATCACTTCTAACCATTTCTAAATATCAATTAACATCCAAAATGAACCTAAACTCGTCCTTATACCTCCATCTATAAGAGAACACCAAGATCACCCCAAAAACCACCATTTTCATAAGCAAAAACTTAGGAAACACAACCTATTCGGGATTTCATTGATAAAACCTCATTTACACATCATAAGACATCTAAAATACATTTAAGAATCATCTCAAAACAGAGCCCAAACAATCACAACAAAATTCTTCAAGATTTCCTCCAATTCTTGAGTTTAAAGCCAAAATCAAGTTCATATCATTAAAACCATTTATAAAACTTAAATGAAGGATTGATAACTTGGGAATTTCAGTAAAGAACTGAGTATTTAGAGGAGAAGAACAACCTTACCTCTAAATGGTGATTTCTCCTTGATTTGAGCAAATTTTCTTGAAAATCCAATGAGGAAATCAAAAGGATTTGATGTAAGATGGATTAGGAACTAATTGATGATTTAAATCTCATCAATTGGAGTGATGATCAATGAAAAAGTTGCTAGAGAAAAGTGTTTGGATGATGGAAATTTTGAGAGAAAAAGAAATGAGAAAATTTTAGGAAAAGTTAGTTATGAAATTCCAAAAAGTAGTTTCCCTTTTTCATTTAATTAATTAAACATTAATTAAATCACTTAAATTTAGGAAAAATCTAGAGAAATCATTCTTCGGTAAATTAGCTCCTTAAAGATTCAAAGTTTCAATCCTTACAAAACAGTCACCACTAAACTTTTCGAAAATCGCATTTTAGTCACTATTCCAAAATGTTGTATTTCCAAACCTTATTTTGTAAAATTGATTTCACCACTCTCTTATATATATTAAAAGAGGATTTTTAGATATTTTCCATATTTTTAAAGCTTCCCGAACTAGGCTTTCTCTAAAACCTTCTTTTATATTTGAACCGAAAATCAGACCAGCCCGGTTCAAACCCTAAACTTTTAAGCCCAAAATTGGAGTGTTACAGAAATAGTGTTTGGATGATGGGATTTTAAGAGAAAAAGGAATGAGAGAAAATTAGGAAAATGTAGTTATGAGAATCTAAAAGTAGTTTCCATCTTTATTTTATTTAATTAAAACATTAATTAAATCACCCAAATTAAGGAAAATCTGGAGAAAAACATTTTGGGTAATTAGCTCCTTAAAGTTTCAAAGTTTCAATCCTTTACAAAACAGTCAGCACTAAACTTTTCAAAAATCGCATTTTGGTCACTACACCGAAATGTAGTATTCCCAAACATTATTTTGTAAAATTGATTTCACCACTCTCTTATATATATTAAAAGAGGATTTTTAGATATTTTTCTATATTTTTAAAACATCCTGAACTAGGCTTTCCATAAAACCTCCGTTTATATTCGAACCGTTCGTCATACCGTTCCGACCAAACCCTAAACTTCTAAGCCAAAAATTGGGGTGTTACATTTTAGTATCTAAGTTTGGATTTTTATGTTGCTTTTTCTTTTGAAGTTTTTTTTTTTAACTTTTAAGTTGCTTTTAATTTGAAGTTTGAATTGAAGTTTATCATATTATTGTTGCTATTATCCTTGTGCTTATGTTTGAAGTTTATCATGTTTTATAACCTTAAAATTGAATTTGAAAATCCATCTTAAATTAAGGGGGAGAAAGCTTTTCAAAAGTTTCAAAAACTTAAAAATTTATATGTGGTTTTGTTATATCAAAAGGGGGACATTGTGAAACCAAAATTGATTTTGATATAACACCTAAACTTATGGACTGATTTGCAAAACAATAAATTTTTAAGTACTCTTCAAAGTCTCACTATTGACAAGTCTTTTTGAACCAAACTATACTTCAAGACAAAACTCTCTTAAATGTTCAAAATCCACTAAGTCTTTTTATGTATTTTTCTAGCCAAACATCAGCAAAACGCCCATGCGTATCGATACGGTTTTTAGTCACTGGAATTTTAATAGACCATAGAGTACCGATACAGTATTACCATGTATCGATACGATATTCATCTGGGCAACACTTTAAATGATATTGTACCGATACGCTTTGCAACCGTATCAATGCGATTTGATTATCTTTGCAAAATCATTGCATTTAATTTTTGACCGTTGGCTTGTAAGTTAGTTGGTATCCCAAAATTTAGGTGACCGTTATACCGTACCGATACGCTAAGTAGCCGTATCAATACACTCTTCATCAAAACCAAAGTTGGAATTCCAGTGCGCAAATTCAATATCGATACGCCCTTCCGTATCGATACGCCCCGTAAAAACGTACCGGTACGCCCTCTAAGCGTATTGATACGCAATGTTTTCAGTCACAAGGACTCTTTCCTCTTTGCTACAGGTACCGATACGCCCTCTAGCCGTATCGACACGGTAGGCAACATAGTTGTATTTTTTACGGGAAATTGCATCTCAACGGCTCTATTGATGATCCCAACTACACAAACGGCTAGAATTCAATGAAAAGGTATAAAAACAAGTCTCAATTGAACAAGCAACAACTATTGAACCTACAAGCAACATCAAAGCACTCAAATCCAAACTTTGCACCTTTAGAGTCAAATTCTTGTACCAAACTCTTGTATTCTCATTGTAATCTTTTATTGTGAGTTTGGGGAGTGTGAAATTGTAATTGGGTAAACATTCATCCTTTGAGAGGAATTTTAGAGTTTACCAAATACTTCTCTTGTAAAAGTGAGTGGATTAAGATTTGGGTAGAAAGCTTAATCAAATTGTAAGGTTCCCTCTTTATCCAAGAAGAGGGGAAGAATTCAAGTAGTGAATTGGTTGAAAATACTTAGTGGGAACTAAGGTAGTGGATGTAGAGTTCGTTTGGAGAACTTGAACCACTCTAATTGCTTTGTGTCACAATTTTATTTTTCCATATTTTCATCCACCAAAATTCTTATCGCCAATTCACCCTCTCTTGGCCATTTGCAATTGTGTGATCAACTCAACACCCACATTGTAATTTAGATTTTGGGAATTAATAAAAAGTATTATGTAACATCCTCGACCCGGCCTAGGCGATAGACCGAACTGAATGGGTCACACGAGGAATATATAAGTAAACCATGAAGATTTCACTTAATAAACAACCCTATTTTTTTTTATCTTATCTAGATTCTCATTAGAGTCATATGTGTTTAACATCGCAGTGTAATGTTCATAACTCAATCGGACATCAATTGCATCTGATTACGGCTTTTAGGGACTAATTTATAATATCACCAAATTATAAGGACTTATGTTGTTTTTGTGTTACCATCCTTTAGTTAGTCACATTACATGCATCTCAGTCAAAACTCAGCTCAAAATAATCATTCATAGCAAAAGGACTGCTATGAGCCTCAGTCAGAATAGTGTGCCTTAGCTCACCATCCTCCGGCACAATTATTCAGCTTTTAAAGCATAGAACACCATCATCATTTCAAAAAAAGTCTGTTGAATTTCCTTCCACAATGTCCTAAGCATGCGGTACCAATGAATCATCTAACAACTTCTTTTCCTTAATCAACTCTACCAAGAGGGTTTCACTTGCAATTAAGCCACTAAACCACCATCACACGATACACTCAGCCGAGCAAACATCGCCCTTAACTCCACCGCTACCTTTCTACTCAAGGCATCGGCTACGACATTAGCCTTCCCTGGATGATACTCGATCGTCAAGTCATAATCTTTAAGCAACTCAAGCCACCTTCGTTGTCTAAGATTCAACTTCCTCTGTGACATCAAGTTTTTCAAACTTTTGTGGTCCGTGTACACCGCAAACTTTTCATCATAAAGGTAATGCCTCTAGATCTTTAAGGCAAACACTACCACAACTAACTTCATGTCGTGCATAGGGTAGTTGCACTCGTGAACCTTCCGTTGCCGAGATGCATAAGCTACTACCCTACCTTCTTGCTTCAACACACATCCCAAACCAATATAGGATGCATCACTAAAAACCACAAATTCTTTTCCTGATTCAGGTTGAATCAAGATAGGAGCCTGCGCCAACGCTTCTTTCAACTTCTCAAAAGCTTGTTGTTGAACCTTCATCCATTCAGACTTTACATCCTTTTGCAACAACTTTGTCATATGAGCAACAATCCTGGAAAAACCATCCACAAACCTACGATTGTATCCCACCAAACCAAGGAAACTATGCACCTTATGAACTGTCTTAGATGACTTCCATTTCATCACCGCTTCAGCCTTTTGATGATCGACTCGAATTCCCTCGACCGAAACTACATGACCAAGGAAAACAACTTCCTTAAGACAAAACTCACACTTGCTCAACTTGGCATAAAGCTGATTTTCCATCAAAACTTGCAACACAATTCGCAAATGGTTATCACGATCCTTCTCAGTACGAGAGTAGACGAGAATATCATCGATAAACACAACCAGAAACCTATCTAAGAATTCATGAAACACGTGATTCATCATGTCCATGAATGCAATAGGGGCATTAGTCAAACAAAAAAGCATCACCAGAAACTTATAATGCTTGTACCTTGTGCGAAAAGAAGTCTTAGGCACTTCTACATCTTTTACCTTCAACTGTAGTATCCGAATCTTAGATCAATCTTAGAAAACACTGAAGCACCCTAAAACTCATCAAAAAGATCATCAATCCTTGGCAAAGGATACTTGTTCTTGATAGTCATCTTGTTCAATTGAAGATAATCAATACACATTCTCATCTTGCCATCCTTCTTTTTCACAAACAAGACTAGTGCACCCAAGGCGAAACACTAGGTCTAATGAAACCTCAATCGAGAAACTTCTGAAGTTGCATCTTCAACTCTTTCAGAGCCATTCGATAGAGAGCAGTAGACACTGGAGTCGTATTTTCATACAACTCAATGCAAAACTCGAACTCCCTGTTTGATGGTATACCATGCAACTCTTCCGGAAATACACCCGAAAACTCACATACTGTACGAGTGTCCTGCACTTGCACTTCCTTTGTGCTTGGATTCATCACATAAGCTAAGAAAGCTTCACATCTTAAACACATCAACCGGCTCGCTTCAAGAGCCGAAACCACATTATATAAGAATTTCACATTTTCACCTACAACCACCACCTCATAATCATCGACAAGTTTCAACGAAACTCGCTTGGTTTCAAAATCAAACACAGCCCTAGGCTCGGTTAACCAATCCATACCAAGAATTACATCGAAACCATAGAAAGGTAATTCTATAAGATCAACCTCAAATATATGACCTTGAACCATCAAAGGACATCTTTTATACAATTTCCTTGTAACAATTATTTCACCGAAAGAACATGTTACATGCATACCAACATCTAATAACTCAACAGGCAAACCAAGCACTTGTGCATGCTCACGCAAAATGTATGAATGATTAGAACCAGAATCAATCAAAAAAAGTAATGACAAGGATTGCAAAGTAAAGGTATCTGCGATCACATCCATATCATTCCTTCCCTCACGGTGCGCATACGCTCTAGCTTGTCCACCTCCCTCAAGCTGAACAACATCCACATGTGCAATATCCCTCTGACCATTATCCCTACGCTGAAAATTGCCACGACCGCGCCCACGACCTCTTTGTGGCTCAGTAGCTCGCACCGGAGCTTTTCCAACTCTAAAGGGCTTTGGACAATCACTATTCAGGTGCCCACGACCCTTCTACCGCACCGATTACAATCTGGAGTACGAATGAAAATGTTCTGGCATTGATGATCTCGACAAGGGTTACCACCACCCCTTCTAGGATCCGGCTGATACCTCCGATCCTTATGCTTCTTATAATGATCCTTCCCACCGTCATACACACTAACCCTCTTTCCAGAGCTAGAACCATTCGAACAAGTAGCCAGACCCAAATTTTGTTTGATGTCCTTAGCTCGAGTGACCAAGATATCAAAATCGGTGTAATCTGAAGCCAACATGTAAGTCTTAACATCCTTCACCAGCCCATATAAAAGACGATCACATCTCTTCTGTTCGTCGAGAAACAGCTCAAGAGCATACTGGCTCAACTGGACAAACTGAATTTCGTACTCGAAAATAGTCATGTTTCCCTGCACAAAGGACGTAATTCTCTCTTCTTCTCGTCCAGATAATAGACACCCAAATACTTCTTCTTGAAAGCATTTACAAAGAATGCCCAAGTAACCTCGATAGGTTCCATACTAGTAGTGATGGTCATCCACCATGTATAAGCATCTTCGTGAAGAAAGGAGACAACACAACCCACCTTCTGTGCATCATTGCAACTCATCTGACCTAGAATCCTCTTGGTACTCTCAAACCAAGTCTCAGAGCTCTTAGGAGATATGCCTCTAAACTCAGTTCCACCCAAACAACGCAACCGTTCCAAAGGTAACCCAACATTAGCACCAGGTTGAGGTGCGACCACATGTATTCCTACTATCGCTGTCTGAAAGGCCCCAGCTATAGCCTGAATCAATGGTGTCATATCAGCAGTAGCTTGCCCTTGCGCTGCCTGAGGTCAAACACCTCCAACACCAGCTCCTGCTCCAGTTCCACCACCACCACCAAGAGGAGGAGGAGGCGACAAATTCTCAACGTTCTCATCTATCTCATTCTCGACCATGTTATGTACATTGCCTCTCAGCTCTCGTCTCGGTTCCATAATAAAAAAAGTATAGCTAAAAGAAAAATGCAACATTAAAAACAATCAGGCTAGTCAAAGCAAGAATCGAAGGTGCTCAAGTTTTTTTTTTAATTTTCAAAACCAAAATTCTCTTTACATCAGTAATAATATGGCAATGGGTATACTTAATTTCTTTCCAACATCATACAACAATCACATTTCATGTTATCAAACACCATGCATCTCACACAAATCAAACAATGATCAAAACATTGCATAATCAATTATCGTGCATAACATTCATCAAGAATTCAACCAAACATCAACATCACATTAATATTACCTCCAAATTCTTTTGAAACCTGGCTCTGATACCACCAAATGTAACCCCTCGACCTGGCCTAGGCGATAAACCGAACCGAACGAGTCACACGGGAAATATTGAAGTAAACCGGGAAGGTTTACCTCAATAAACAACACTAATTTTTTTCTTCTTATCTTTTCCAGATGCTCATTAGAGTCCTATGTGTTTAACATCGCACATAACGTTCATAACTCAATCGAAGATCAATTGCATCCGATTACGACTTTTAGAGACTAATTTATAATTTCACCAAATTATAAAGACTTATGTCGTTTTTATTTTACCATCATTTCATTAGTCACATCACATGCATCTCAGTCAAAACTCAGCTCAAAATAATCATTCATGCTCATTTAATTGCGATCACAACATTCAAGGAATAAAACATAAAGAATCTGAACTTCAGAATATTCCATCAACTAACATAACAGCCATCTCAAAATAAAGTATCGAAACATGATCCTAAGGCTCGGAACACATGCTCGTATCTAAACACCCTTGAGGTGTTTCGAAACTGAAGCTTCCAATAACAAATCGTACCGGAACATGCTTCCCATGTTTCGAAACCCTTAGGCTATTTCAGGCTCACTGTTTCGGTACAAACTCGAGCATACCGAAACACCTGGGCTTGTAATGAAACTTTTTGCTGGTTTTCACACTTTAATCCACACTAGACCAATCAAACAAGATACTAACATACATACAACATATTTAGAACATCAAACCACAACATATATGGCAGGAACTGTAACCTCCTTAGCCTGGTGTAGGCGTTTTACCTTTACTAAGAGAATTACACAGGGAAAACCGAAGTCAACTCGTTAAAGTCAACCTCAATTAGCAACCCTTTTTTTAAACTTGTCTAGATGCATAATTAAAATCCTATAGTGTTTACTCGCGCATCAAATATATTTCCAATTAAACCGAACATCAACTGTCCATTCATTTACAACAATCTAATATAAGGTCAAATCACAAATTATTGTTACCAACCTTTAATTAGGTTCATTACAAGCTTGCAGGTGAAATATCAGCCTCATACGATCATTCAATCATCCATAACTGCACATCAAATAAACAGAGACTTAGATGTAAACATTCAAAACTGACAGATTATGCCATTTTAACTAACTTAACAACCCCATTTTCAAACAGTCACCCCCTGTTTTGAAACCATGCGTTCCAGTAGCATTTGGTCTCAGAACGGCCCTTATCCATTTTCGGAACCAAATCCCCAAATTGGACTCCCTTGTACAGAGACAAAGCAGAGCCGTACCGAAACGACCCCAAGTTTCGATACATGTTCAAATTATAACTAAAGGTCTCGAAACGGTCTAGTAGTGTTCCGAAACGTTAAGACCAAATATGCAAGTTGTATCGAAACAACTGCTACTATTTCGAAACACATACCAAATCTGCACTAAAATAACAACATTTAAGCACTTTAAATCACACCATATGGCCACCAATCATCATGCAATCATAGATAAACATCAACCACATATTTATCCTACACATAGGCATCATCAAAGGCATCTATCATCAAGAATTTCAAAACATGATTACTTTAAAGGCATGCAACCTAGAAGCAATCCACATAGAGTATTAAAATCCACAAAGAAAAGCATAACAACATATAAAGGCCCATTACAAGTCTTAAAAGGCAAAACACACTTGCCAAACAAGGGAGTTTAAACAATCCTCTCCCAAATACCAAGGAACCCTCCCCATTGCCATTTTTACCTTATTAAAAATTTCCAAACCCATACTTGTGAATCGAGTGATGTCTTGGGTGAATTCCCTTGCTATGTTGCTGCCACTAAGCTCACTAATCTGCATTGTTGGAAATGAGAGCGTAATAATATTTGCTTAGTAGGGGAAATCTCAATTTAAACGACAACAATGCATTTTTCAAACCAATAATTTCTTTAAATCATAACCACATCAGGCTCAACTTCCTAATGCTTTTAAAACCACATTTAAAGCATCATTTATAAACTACATGTATCATTTCCTCATGTATATCTCAATGCAACCAAACCAAATCTTCCATGCTTAAATCTCATAAAGCATAATCATAATGTTTAAAAGTCTTTATACAAAAGCATTTCAAAAACCATGATACATGTTCAATTCAAATATTGGCATTTCAAGTGAATCGGGTGGAATCTACCCTCATCCAATAATGATCGAATATACAGACACACTTGTCGGAATCAACCCCGCCAAGCCCTTGAAAGAATCAACCCCTATCATGTCACATGGTGAAATCAACCTTCACCATAATTCTCACTTTGGTCGGGATGCCACTACCCGCATTACCCGTTGGTGATAGAATCTACCCCTATCACTCACATCACAATAGAATTAACCTCTATTGTGCAACCGAAGAATTTATCACACAAGCGAATTTTAGATATTATAGTGCACTTTACATCCTATTGGTCAACCAACATATCTGATAATAGAAATCTCATCACTAAGCCTATATATCATTAAAATCCATGTTAACTCACCGCTTTCAATGCATCAATAATATCATCACATATCCCATCTCAAAACATGCTCAAATATAGAATAATATCTCATCAATAATATAACCTCTTGAAACATAATAAAATTAATTCATGGGATATAAATAAACAAAACCATGCTTATAAAATATGCATAACAGTGACTAACAAATATAAATTAAAAACATGAGCATGATAATCCTCATGGACTTTAAACCGAAAAACCGAGAGCTTTGGTAACCATACTTACTTCCGATATTAGCTAAGCATTTCAAGCTTATACTAACCTCCCAAACCTTGTTTCCAAGCTTATGAAAACGTTCAAACCACATCCACTCATCGATACAACTTCGCCTCACTTGCCGAATTTACTCCAATCTTCCGAAACTCCAAAGAAGCCTTTCAAATGATCAAGAAATGACTTGCCCTGATTCTAACCAAGGAAAAACAGAGGATTAATGCACACACTTGCATCAAAACCTCCAACAACATAAACCCCCACTCAACTCCAACATTCACCAAACAATCAACAACCGATACAACCCGAAAACATCGACAAAACCACTCTAAATTGTTCCCAATCATTACATAGAAAAAACAACCATCAATCTTCATCCATTTAAAACCTAAAACACTTCCCCAACCTCTATGAATCTCCAGCTATCAAGAAATCACAACAACAACCCCTAAAACTCAAGATTTCATCACTAACAACTAGCAATCTAACTAGTTTCATGATTACTTAACAAAATCCATCAACTTAACATTATTAGCCATTAAGAACATGTTAATAATCAATCACTAACTCAGCAATTAACATCAAATTCAAAGATCCACCATAGATTTTCAAGAAACCTCAATTAAACATGATTTCATCAATTAATATATAAAAACCCATTAAAAACAATATGTAAAAGACTATATACTTAGGAATTTCAGAAAAAAAAACATGTCATTAGAGGAGAAGAACGAACCTACCTCTAATGATGAGCTCTTTCTCCATTTTTGAAAAGAAACAAAAAGAAACCGTAGAGAAAACAAGAGATTCAATGAAGGATCAATAGAAAATAGATAAATCCTAGAAATCCAAATCAAATTTAGTGTTTACCTTGAAAATCTTACTGTTTAGATGAAGGGAATTTGAGAGAAAAATGAGAGAAGAAAACTATCGTCAAAAGCCAATTTGTGAGAAAAAATGAAAACCATTTTATCTTCCCTCCATATTTTTTATTATAATTATTTGATTAAAATTGTAAAATATGAGGAAATGTCTCTATTAGCCCTTGATATTGCTCCTTAAAGATTCAAAGCATTAGCCTTTTACGTTTTTGCCATTAAATCAAACTTTACCATTTTTACATTTTGGTCACTAAACCAAAATGTTCGATTTTCAAAATTGTTTTCTTTAAATTACCTTTACCAAAATTAATCATTTATGTAATTATGATTTTAGAAAATTTTCCCATATTTTTATCCGACCAAATACCTTTTGATTAATTATTTCCCGAAACTAGACAATATCGCTAAAAGGGTTCGAACCGAGCCGCCTAACCAAAGCTGACTAACACCTAGGCCCAAAACCGGGGTGTTACAAGAACATCTTCATAGCAAGTCTATAGGTATCAATAGAATCTATTTGCATACACTTTATGCAAAAATAGCCTAATAGAAGTCAAAACACAAACCAAGCATTAAAGGCCATTTACAAGTCATTAAGGGCATTACAAACATGCCTAAAAAACAAGGAGTTCCAAAATACAATCTCCCAACATATAACATCCACCCATTGCCAACTATTATTACAAATAAGCAAATACAAAATCATACTTGAGCTTAGACCAAATCCTTTGTAATCTTCTTGCCTTTTTGTTGCCCACACAAGCTAATTTTCTGCATTGTTGGAAAAAGAGAGCGTAAGCACAATTGCTTAGTGAGGGATGCTCAAACATACAACCAAAACAATGCATTGTAAACCATTTCTTATTTAGAAATCTCTATCTCTTCATGCTCTTTTTATCAGATGCTTGAAATCATTTTCATAGCAAAACCACATCATTTACATCACATGTACCATCTATCTCATGCATTCAACAAATGCCAAATCTCAAGGCATAGCCTTACATGATCAAATCTCAAAAGCATTTCTCCAAAACATAATCTCAAATGCAAAGCATCATGCATAAAATCAATTATAAAAAGGTACATGCGAATCTCATAATCAATCTCATATATTTGCATTTTAACAACATTACTCGGATATGCGGATATCTTGACTAAATGCCAAGTTCTACCTGTTGAGTTGATCGAACAATTGCAAATGGCCTAGAGGGGGGTGAATTGGCAATTAAATTTTTGGTGAGAAGAAATGAGTGAAAAATAAAATTGACACAAGTAGTTATAGTGGTTCAAGTTCTCCAAATGAACTCTACATCCACTACCTTAGTTCCCACTAAGGAATCTCAACCAATTCACTACTTGAATTCTTCCCCTTTTCTTGGATGAGGAGGTAACCTTACAAATTCGATTAAGCTTTCTACCCAAAGCTTAATCCACTCAAATTACAAAGAAAGGTTGTGGTAAACTCAAATGATTCCTCTCAAAGGATAATTTTCTACCCAATTACAATTTCAATAACCCCAAACTCACAATACAAATTGACAATTGAAACACACTAGACTTGGGTACAAGAATTTGACTTTGAATAGCTCAAGGGTTTGGATTTTTTGCTTTGATGATGCTTGTGGGTTGAATAATTTTTGCTGACCTTCAAAGGACTTCAATTTATACCTCCTCTATTAATTCTAGCCGTTTGTGTGGTTGGGAACTTGAATAGAGCCGTTGGAACCCTCTCTCACCACCATAAATGCACTTCTGCAGCTATCCGTATCGGTACACGGGGAGCCATATCGATACCTGTCTCAGAAAAGTAAGAGCCGTTGTGTGCAATTAATAAGGGGTATCGAAACGCACGTAAGCGTATCGGTACGGGGTATCGAAACGGCTAAGACCGTATCGATACCTTTTGCTCGACTTAGCTCACTGGAAGTATCTGTTTCGATACGAGGGTTTACCGTATTGATACGGGTCAACTACCAATTTAAAATTTGGTTACCTAACCAACTGACACCAACGGTCGAAATATTTAAACCGACTTGATTTAAAAATTCATTAAAACCGTATCGATACGGGTGAAGTCGTATCGGTACACCATTCAAACTCTTTTGAACTTTTATAGAGGAGCGTATCGATACGGGTGAAGAGCGTATCGAAACGTGTTCCTCCAGTAGCCAACTTTGTTAAAAAGGTATCGATACGGCTGGAAGCGTATCGATACACCTGGATGTTTTTCAATAGTTTGGCTTTGGAACACTTAGAAAATATTTTGAGTTTGAGTTTTTCAAATCAGTTTTAAAGTGTTGGTGATTTAAAACTTATTAAGGGACTTATAAAACAATTTTAAGTTTTTCAAATTGATTCTTAAAGATTTAATTATATCAAAATCAAATATACATTTTACAATCTCCCCCTTTTTGATATAACAAAACTAAAACTTAAAATTTTTGACACTTTGAAAAACTTTACAAAGTTAACTCCTCCTTAATATAAGCTAGGTAACTTTTAAGTTGAAATCAAATTTTTTTAAAGTGTTGTGAGCTAGTTTCTCTCACCCTTTTTGTTAGATCAAAAATATTGAGACAATAGATAAGTGCATATAATAGGCAAATGTATAAATAGGCAACATAAATATTATTAACTTCAAAATAAAGCATAACATCAAACTTAAAAATCCAAAAAAAACATAAAATCAAAGCATATGTTTAATAATAAAACAAACTTAGTCCTAAGAACATGAAACAAAAGTGCATAAAAAGAAATATCCTAGATGATATGCATGAGATGCAATGAGAAGCTACGAGGCATCATCATCAATGTCTTCATCATCTTCATCATCAACTCCCATAGGATCATCATTCCTCATGCAATTGCGCCACTCATCATGGAAAGCAGATAGAGAAATATTCAAAGAATTATGACCGCTTTCAAGAGAGGTGAGGCGATTCTCCATGCTCGTCATCCTTGTATCAAAAGTTATTTCAAGGGCGGTAAGACAATTTCCCATATCTGTGCGCAACCCGGTGAATTGCTCATTGAGGAATGTCATAAGAGCATCTATTGAGGGTTGAGGAGGAGGTGGAGGAGCTTGATCACCTTGAGGTTCTTCAAATACGGCCGCGGCCTCGGGTGGTAGCTCGGAAAGACATACCCAATTACCATTAAAATAATGGAGCTTACCCCGTGCAAGAGATCTTTCATCAATAGGATCGGTGAGGGGAGTTGGGTAATCAAATGAGCAATCAATATCCTTTTTCATAAAGAAATAGCTTAAGGACGTACCATAGGTAAAAGAGGTGAAGAGAGAGGTGTGACGATTTTGCACAAGATAGACGATCTCCGCAAACATGATTCGAGCAAGGTTTGGGCGCTTTTGCTCACGGATGCAACGGATCCAAAAATCATCCACTTAACGGATCCGATCTTGAGCATTGAGGGCGGTTACGGAGCCACTAAGAACATGGCTCAAAGCATTCTCATCATTAAGGCCTTCATCCTCCAAATTAAAAACTTCACATATGGATTAGACATCAAGGATGAATTTCTTGCCCATGAGATAAGAGCTAATGGCGGTAACAACCCCATTGCGAGAAACACATTTGGCATTAGTGTAAAAGATCAAAACTAAAAGACGGTAATAAAAACCGGGAATAGAGAGAAAATCCATGAAATTCCAACGTTGGAGCAAAGGAAGATATTTGAATTTAAAATGCTCCGAGTTAAGAAAAGGAATGGATATTACCCTTTCTGCACGAATCTTGTAGTTCTCGAATTGTCGAAAATATGCGAGAGCCACGGGATTTTCAAAAGAGTGTTCATAGATTGAAGTGTAGTTCGGGCGTGCAACAACTCCAAGATTGGATGATTCACCGGTTTAAGAAACCCTTGATCTCTTCCTATATTCCTTGGGTGCCATGATCTAAAAGAAAATCATGCATTTAGATTTTTTTATTTAAGTTAAGAACCAAGGTAAAAAATTTGAAAAAAAAATTGAAGGAAAATTTTTTGAAGAACCAAAAATTTTGTTAAAAAGATGAACATAAAAATAAAACAAAAACAAAAAGAAAAAAAAATGAAAAAGAAAAAGAAAGAATTTTACCTTGATAGGAATTTGAGAGAATGAAGAAAAATCTAGCACAAATTTGATGAGAAGGATCTTAGAGCTTTGCTTGATGGAAAACCTCTTTAAGATTTTGAGTTGTCGTGTGAAAATATGAGGGAGGAAGAGCCCTTTTATAGGAAAAACGGCTAGGGTTGTTAGGGTTTGAAGAATTTTAGTTTTGGTAAAAGTTGAAGACTTTAAATGCCAAATTAAAAGCTGTCTGCGCAATCGAGTATCGATACGCCTGAAGGTGTATCGATACGGGGTAGAAACGTCATTTCCTTAAAAATGCCCGTTGGAGACTCGTATTGAAATGGAAGAGATCCGTATCGAAACGATTGAAGCTCGTATCGATACAGGTTTAACCGTATCTATACCCGTTTAAGGCAAAATGAAGTTTGGGAATCTTAATGAAGAACACGTATCGATACGCGTAGAACCGTATCGATACCCTATGCCCAGAAATACATCTTTAGTCCTAAAGAACAACCATAGGCTCGATTTTAACATCTCCTAAAGATATGCAAATGATGAATAAACAATTCTAAACATATTTGAATAGAAACATACTCCCCCTAACTATAGGCATGGATATTTTCAAGAGTTACAACACATGAAACATGCAATTTCACAAAATCAAGCAATTTTAAGCACAAAGAGGTCCTAAAAGGTCAAGATAGGTTAGCTAGACCTAACTCTCTCCTAAGGGACCAAAAACGCTCTTTATCTAAAGGTTTTGTAAATATATCCGCTAATTGGTTCAAGGTGTCAACATATTCTATAACAACATCATTTTTCAAAACATGATCTCTAATAAAATGATGTCGAATTTCTATGTGTTTAGTTCTAGATTGTTGGATGGGATTCTTAGTGAGACAAATGGCACTAGTGTTGTCACACTTAAGGGGTATGGTTTCTACTTCAACGCCATAATCTAAGAGTTGTTGCTTCATCCAAAGGACTTGAGCACAACAACTCTCTAAATATATGTACTCCGCTTCGGTGGTAGATAAGGCTACGCTATTTTGTTTCTTAGAGAACCAAGATACGAGCATACTACCTAAGAATTGGCATGTCCCGGAAGTACTTTTCCTATCTATCTTACATCCCCCATAATCTGCATCCGAATAAGCATGAAGGCTAAAGGAAGAAGCTTTAGGATACCAAAGGCCTAAAGTAGGTGTGTCTCTAAGGTATCTAAAAATTCTTTTAATGGCAACTAAGTGTGATTCTCTAGGACTAGCTTGAAACCTAGCACACAAGAAAACACTAAACATAATATCCGGTCTACTTATGGTAAGGTAAAGAAAAGAACCTATCATGGATCTATAAAGCTTAGAATCAACACACTTACCTCATTCATCTTTGTCAAGCTTTATGGAAGAACTCATAGGAGTGGCTTGAGGTTTTGCATTCTCCAAGACAAACTTTTTGAGCATATCATTCACGTACTTAGCTTGATTTATGAAGGTTCCATCCTTCCTTTGTTTGATTTGGAGTCCCAAAAAGAATGAGAGCTCCCCCATCATGCTCATCTCGAACTCACCTTGCATTAGCTTAGAAAATTCTTTACAATAACACTCATTAGTAAAACCAAAAATGATATCATCAACATAAATTTGAACTACTAAGATGTCATTGTTATATCTTTTTATGAAGAGTGTAGTATCCACCTTTCCCTTTTCAAAACCCTTTTCAATCAAGAAATTTGAAAGTCTCTCATACCAAGCTCTAGGAGCTTGTTTTAAACCATAGAGAGCTTTTGTAAGTTTAAATACATGGTTTGGAAATTTTGAATCCTCAAAACCTGGTGGTTGTTCAACATACACTTCTTCATTTATAAAACCATTTAAAAAGGCACTTTTCACATCCATTTGAAAAAGCTTGAAATTATGATAACATGCAAATGCAAGCAACATCCTAATAGCTTCCATTCTAGCTACGGGTGCACAAGTCTCATCAAAATCAATTCTCTCTTCTTGTGTATAGCCTTGAGCAACAAGTCTAGCCTTGTTTCTCACTATATTACCACTTTCATCTAATTTATTCCTAAAAACCCATTTTGTACCTATAGTAGATTGATTATTAGGCCTTTCAACTAATGTCCAAACTTTACTTCTCTCAAATTGATTTAATTCTTCTTGCATGGCCAAAATCCAAAAATTATCTTTTAAAACTTCTTTAATATTTTTAGGCTCAATGCATAAAAGAAATGCAACATGATTCATTAATTTGAGAGAGGATGTAGTGGTTACCCCCTTGGATGGATCACCCAAGATTTCACCACCTTTGACATAGTTTAACTCCCTTGGGTAAGAAACCTCCCTTTCCTCAAGAGCCAAGTCCTTCAAGGCTTCAAGAGGTGGATCTTGTGCATCCTCATCTTTAGTTGGAACCTCATCCACCTTTGACGTTTGTCGTCCATCAATGGCATCAAGGATTCCTACATCATCATCATCACAAGATTCATTCCTAGGAAGGAGGTTATTATCGAAAACAACATGTATTGACTCTTCAACTACTATAGTTCTTTTATTAAATACACGATAGGCTTTAGAGTTTAAAGAGTACCCTAAGAAAATAGCTTCATCACTTTTAGCATCAAATTTACCAAAGTTTTCTTTAACATTATTCAAAACAAAACACTTGCAACCAAAAGGATGGAAATAGCTAATGTTAGGCTTCTTAGATTTTAAAATCTCATAAGGTGTTTTCTTCAAAATTGGCCTAATCATTACTCGATTTATAATATAGCAAGCGGTATTTGTGGCTTCCGCCCAAAAATATTTAGGTAAATTATTTTCGCAAAGCATGGTTCTAGCCATTTCTTCTAAAGTTTGATTTTTCCTCTCAACTACCCCATTTTGTTGAGGAGTGCGAGGTGCGGAAAAATTGTGGCTAGTCCCATTTTCATTTAAAAACTCATCAAAACCTAGATTTTGAAATTCGGTTCCATGATCACTTCTAATGTGAGAAATTTTAAGTTCAAGATCATTTTGAGTTATTTTAGAAAATGTGATGAATTTTTCTAAAGCCTCATCCTTTGTACTTAAGAATAGAACCCAAGTAAACCAAGAATAGTCATCTACAAGCACAAAAGCATATGATTTTCCACCCAAGCTCATTGTTCTAATAGGCCCAAAAAGATCCATATGAATCAATTGTAAACATCTACTAGTAGAGACATCATTTATGGATTTAAAAGAAGTTCTATGTTGTTTACCCTTTGAACATGCATCACAAATTTTATCATTAGAAAATTTAAGTTTGGGTAAACATCTAACTAGATTAAGGGAAATTAATTTTTCTAAGACACTCATGCTAGCATGTCCTAATTTTCTATGCCAAAGCCATGAGTCATGTTCATCATGTGCAACTAAGCATGTATGAGATGAATGAATGTCATCTAGATGCACCATGTAAATGTTCCCTATGCGATGACCAATGAGCATTAGTTGATTTGTTTTAATGTTTACAATTTTGCAACCACTTTTATCAAATAAAACATTAAAACCCTTGTCACACAATTGACTAATACTCAACAAGTTATGCTTAAGACCGTTGACTTACAAAACATTTTCAATGAAAATAGAAGAGTGATTACCAATGGAGCCCATTCCTTCAATGTGGCCTTTGGAGTTGTCACCGAAAGTTACCACTCCACCACTTGGCTTTAGTTCCACAAATGTACTCTTGTCACCGGTCATGTGTCTTGAGCATCCACTATCAAGGTACCAAGAATTTTTGCTTGAAGCTTTAGCCTTGTAGCAATGCTCCCCCTACAAACAAAGAAATTAGGCCTTCATTTTTGGTACCCAAATCATTTTGGGTCCATGAGTGTTAGCCTTCAACATTTTGGTTCCCTTAGGAATCCAAGAAGCAATAGCATTCATATCATTAGAAATAATGAGTTCCTTAGGAACCCAAACACTCCTAACTCTTTGACCTCTATATTGCTTATTAAAATTTCATTGTTTAGGAATAAAATGTTTTATTTTTACATATTGGGATCTAGAATGATTTCCTTTTTCAAAATTGTTTTTCCCAATAGCAATAAATGTTTTAAGATTATCCACTTCCTTTGTGTGATAATCTTGAAAATCGAAAAGAAGTTTTTCAAGTTCAAGATTTTTTGTTTTAAGATCATTCGAAAGATTTACTAAAAACAAAACTTTCATTTCCAATTCGGAGTTAGTTTAGAAAATGTCTCATTTTGATTTTTCAAATCGGAAATGGTTTTCTTGTTTTTCAAAATGGATTCTTTGTATTTTCCTACTAACTCATCATATACCTCTTGCAATTCATCATAAACATCTTGAAGTTCATCAAAAGTAAAATCGAAATTGGATAAGTTAGAATTTACCATTGGTTCATCATCAATGGCCATGAGACATAGATTGGCCACTTCATCATCTTCCTCGGATGACTCATCGTCACTCCAAGTGGCTATTTGAGCTTTGAGCTTGTTCTTCTTCCCAAAGCTCTTCTTTTTCAATTGAGGACATTCGGAACGGATGTGACCCGGTTTCTTGCATTCATAACAAGTGATTTGGTCCTTCTCCTCTTCCTTGCTCTTACTCTTGAAGTCTCCCTTTCTAATGAACTTTCTTCCACGATTTGACTTCATGAACCGAGTAAACCATTTGGCCAACATGGCCATCTCCTCATCTTCATCCTCACTAGAATCACTTCCTTGCTGTGAAGCTTTTAGAGCGATTCCCACTTTCTTCTTCTCAACCTCCTTCTTCTCAACTATTTTCTTCTCTTCCCTTCCTCATAATCTCATGGGTGAGTAGAGAACCAACAAGAGCATCAAGCTTGAGAGTTTTCAAATCTCTAGCTTCAATAATAACCGTTCTCTTTCCATCCCAAGACTCCGGAAGAGAGTACAACAATTTTCTCACTAGTTTGTCTTCGGGGATGATTTTGCCGAACCCCTTCAATCCATTGATAATGACCGAGAATCGATCAAACATCTTGGAGACACTTTCATCGAGATCCATCTTAAAGTTCTCATAGCTTAGATTGAGTAGCCCAATCTTTGTCTCCTTGACATCACTAGTTCCCTCATATGTTGTCTCGAGGGTGTCCCAAACCTCATTGGCATTTTCGATTGAAGACACCTTGGAGTAGATATCCGGACCAAGTGCACAAAATATCACATGAAGAGCTTTGTCATTCTTCTTCTTTCATCATCCGTCATCTCGGCTTTGACCTTTGGGACAAGTCTTTCTCCATCTCTCTTCATGGGAATGTATGGACCTTCTTCAACCACATCTCACACCATGTAGTCTGTAGACTTGATGAAAAGCCTCATCCTATTCTTCCAATATGGGTAGTTGTCCCTATTGAAGAATGGTGGCTTGGTGGTGGATTGGGACTCATAGTTGGAGGTGGATGTCATTGCTTGACTTGTTGTTGATCAAACTCTCCTAGAATTGACTCAAGAGGGTTGTAATCCTTCCAATGAGTGTAGCTCTGATACCAATTGTTGAGTTGATCGAACAATTGCAAATGGCCAAGAGGGGGTGAATTGGCAATCAAAATTTTGGTGGGAAGAAATGAGTGAAAAATAAAATTTACACAAGTAGTTATAGTGGTTCAAGTTCTCCAAATGAACTCTACATCCACTACCTTAGTTCCCACTAAGGATTTTCAACCAATTCACTACTTGAATTCTTCCCCTTTTCTTGGATGAGGAGGTAACCTTACAAATTCGATTAAGCTTTCTACCCAAAGCTTAATCCACTCAAATTACAAAGAAAGGTTGTGGTAAACTCAAATGATTCCTCTCAAAGGATAATTTTCTACCCAATTACAATTTCAATAACCCCAAACTCACAATACAAATTGACAATTGAAACACACTAGACTTGGGTACAAGAATTTGACTTTGAATAGCTCAAGGGTTTGGATTTTTTGATTTGATGATGCTTGTGGGTTGAATAGTTTTTGCTGACCTTCAAAGGACTTCAATTTATACCTCCTCTATTAATTCTAGCCGTTTGGGTGGTTGGGAACTTGAATAGAGCCGTTGGAACCCTCTCTCACCACCATAAATGCACTTCTGCAGCTATCCGTATCGGTACACGGGGAGCCGTATCGATACTTGTCTCAGAAAAGAAAGAGTCGTTGTGTGCAATTAATAAGGGGTATCGAAACACATGTAGGCGTATCGGTACGGGGTATCGAAACGGCTAAGACTGTATCGATACCTTTTTCTCGACTTAGCTCACTGGAAGTTTCCGTTTCGATACGAGGGTTTACCGTATCGATACATGTCAACTACCAATTTAAAATTTTGTTACCTAACCAACTGACACCAACGGTCGAAATATTTAAACCGACTTGATTTAAAAATTCATTAAAACCGTATCGATACGGGTGAAGTCGTATCGGTACGCCATTCAAACCCTTTTGAACTTCTACAGAGGAGCATAGCGATACGAGTGAAGATCGTATCGAAACGTGTTCCTCCAGTAGCCAACTTTGTTAAAAAGGTATCGATACGGCTGGAAGCGTATCGTCACACTGGACATTTTTCAATAGTTTGGCTTTGGAACACTTAGAAAATATTTTGAGTTTGAGTTTTTCAAATCAGTTTTAAAGTGTTGGTGATTTAAAACTTATTAAGGGACTTATAAAACAATTTTAAGTTTTTCAAATTGATCCTTAAAGATTTAATTATATCAAAATCAAGCATAGGTTTTACACTACCCCAGTGGAATCTCACATCATCGGACTCTCATGGCGGCATCTCTCATCTCCACAAAGCTTGGGGGTTTCACCAAGACCTACCCCGATGAAATCTCACATCATCGGACTCTCACTTTGGAACGGGATGGCACTACCCCCATTGCCTGAACAATAGAGCACGTACGAATTTTGTATTTTCTAGTGCACTTCTCATCCTATTGGTCGACCAATTATATCCGATAAAATCTCATCCCAATTATATCCGATAACATCTCATGCCAATATATACATTTTAATCATTTATTACTTACTATTTTTCAATGCATCAATCCAAAACATTCTCATCCCATTTCAAAAGCATGTACAAGGCATTGTATTTTCTAGAATAATTCAAACTCATGAAACATCAAATCTATCTCATGGGATCTTTAAAGTCATCATTTCATATCACAAAACATGCATAAAACAATAGGTATAAATCTATCTTCAAAACAAGAGCATGGTCATAAAGTCAATGGGACAATATCCGAGAAACGAGAGCATAATATCACAAACTTATTTACAGGCTTAGATTAGTTTTTCAAACTCAATCCAAACCTCCAAACCTTGCTTTCAAGTCCTTCAAGACTTTTTAAAACCAATTCCACTCACCGACTAGCGAAACCAAGATTTGCCGGCACGAAATTAAGCGTCTGAAGCCCCCGGAACTTCACCGTTTGCTTTCGATGTATTCTCCCATGTTTATACCACACAAGAACGGAGGATTAATGCATCTTAATGCATTAAAATCACCAGTAACTTAAACAATCCCGCTGCTCTGCCCAAATTACCAAAATACCCATCCGAAAACAACTAAAATCACCATCAATTGCTCTTTAAACTCACCCCTACCATAATCTAACACTTCCACTCAAATTTAGTCATCAATCAACATGCAAAAACAACCTAACAACTTCCTTATACCTCTAGCATCTAAGATTTCACACTTTCACCTCAAAACCCCAAAATATAACAATCTAATAATTAGGGATCCATCTTATTTCGGGATTATTATTAAAAAAACCTTTATTCTCACATTGTTTAACATCTAAAACAAGTTTAAAACCATTCTCAAATCAATTAAAATAATGCCCAAACGAATTACTTAAAAATCCACCATGAAAAGATAGATTAATCAATTTTCCATTAATCAAAACATGAATCTTAGTTAATAAGCATATTTAGGAAGCCAAAGACTTGGGATTTCATTAAAGAACCTTGGTTACAGGAGTTAAATGAAATCTTACCTCTAACCTTGCCTTTTCCCTTCAAATGACAAGATTTTAAAGAAGTCTTTCAAGATTGCTTTGAGATTAATGAGAAATATGCTTAAGAAATCATTTGGGAAACAAAAAGAAGTTAAAAGCTGAAGATCTCTGAAGTTTTAGAGAGAAAATAGAGTGTTTGGCTGATTGAAAAATGAGAGAATAAAAGTTACCTCAATTCTCTTTTAGCTATTAAAATTTCCTTTTTATTTAAAAATCCCAGTAAAAATACTTTTTAATTAAAACAATTAAAATGGTCAATTTGAGGGAAAAAACTCATAAAATAGATATAAGCTCCCTAAAGATTCTAAGTCTCGGCCCCTTTTTAATTTAGTCCTTAAAAATCAATTTTGCACTTTTTTACAAAATGGCCACTTTTCGAAATCAAGACTTTCCAAGACTCATTTTCCAAAATTGATTTTACCAACCTTTAATATATATTTTAAAAATATTTTAGCAATTTTCTCATAATTTTCTCATATCCAAAAATACGTTTTCCCCGAACCGCTTCTAAAGGCTCGGATTTCTAATTTTATGTGCGACTATCCCAAACCGATACCTAAAACATCTAAGCCCTAAACCGAGGTGTTACAACTCTCCCCCACTTAGGAAATTTCATCCTTAAAATTTTTACCTGAAGGAAAAAGATGAGGAAACTACTTCTTCATATCGTCCTTTCTTTCACACGTGGCTTCTTTCAATACCACGATATCGCCACAAGACCTTGACCAACTCAATGGTCTTACCACAAAGAATCTTGTTGTCTGAATCTAAGATCTCAACTGGTTACTCATCATAGGACAAATCTGGATTCAACTCAATTTCCTCAACATGCATAACATGAGACAGATCCGATCTATACTTACGAAGCATAGATACATGGAAAACATCATGTATCTTCTCTAACTCGGAGGGCAATCTCAACCTATATGCAACAGGTCCAACTCGTTCTAGCACTTCATACGGTCCAATAAATCTTGGACTCAAGTTGACTTTCTGACCAAACCTCATCACCTTTTTCCAAGGCGAAACTTTCAGAAGCACTTTATCTCTCACAACATACTCAATCTCCTTACGCTTCAAATCCGCGTAAGACTTTTTCCGATCCGAAGTTGCTTTCAACCTATAACTAATAAGCTTCACTTTTTAAGTAGTGCCCTTAAGCACATTAGGCAAGGAAACCAACTTATGTGATGCTTCCGCCCAAGAAAGAGGCGTTCTACACTTCCTTCCATACAAGGCCTCATAGGGAGCCATTTGAATACTCGCTTGATAATTGTTATTGTAAGCAAACACCACTAAGGGTAACTGTTTCTCCCAAAAACTTTTGAAATCAATGATGCAACATCTCAAAATGTCCTTCAACACCTGGATAACCCTCTCAGACTTACCATCCATTTGAGGATGATACAAAGTACTGAAATTCAAATGCGTGCCCAACGCTTGATGAAGAAACTCCCAAAACCTCACTATAAAATGCAGATCTTGATCTGAAGCAATGGACTTAGACACCCCATGCAACCTCTATTGTGCCCAACGCTTGATAGAATCTACCCCTATCACGCACATCACAATAGAATCAACCTCTATTGTGCAACCGAAGAATTTATCACACACGCGAATTTTAGATATTATAGTGCACTTTACACCCTATTGGTAAACCAACATATCCGATAATGGAAATCTCATCACTAAGCCTATATATCATTAAAATCCATGTTAACTCATTGCTTTCAATGCATCAATAATATCATCACATATCCCATCTCTAAACATGATCAAATATAGAATAATATCTCATCAATAATATAACCTCTTGAAACATAATCAAATCAATTCATGGGATATAAATCAACAAAACCATGCTTATAAAATATGCATAACAGTGAGTAACAAATATAAATTAAAAACATGAGCATGATAATCCTCATGGACTTTAAACCAAAAAAACGATAGATTTGGTAACCATACTTACTTCCGATATTAGCTAAGCATTTCAAGCTTACACTAACCTCCCAAACCTTGTTTCCAAGCTTATGAAAACGTTCAAACCACATCCACTCATCGATACAACATCGCCTCACTTGCCGAATTTACTCCAATCTTCCGAAACTACAAATAAGCCTTTCAAATGATCAAGAAATGACTTGCCTTGATTCTAACCAAGGAAAAATAGAGGATTAATTCACACTCTTGCATCAAAACCTCCAACAACATAAACCCCCACTCAACTCAAACATTCACCAAACAATCAACAACTGATACAACCCGAAAACATCGACAAAACCACTCTAAATTGTTCCCAATCATTACCTAGCAAAAAAAACCATCAATCTTCATCCATTTACAACCTAAAACACTTCCCCAACCTCTATGAATCTCCAGCTATCAAGAAATCACAACAACAACCCCTAAAACTCAAGATTTCATCACTAACAACTAGCAATCTAACTAGTTTCGTGATTACTTAACAAAATCCATCAACTTATCATTATTAGACATTAAGAACATGTTAATAATCAATCACTAACTCAGTAATAAACATCAAATTCAAAGATCCACTATAGATCTTCAAGAAACCTCAATTAAACATGATTTCATCAATTAATATATAAAAACCCATTAAAATAATATGTAAAAGACTATATAAATAGGAATTACAGAAAAAAAAACATGTCATTAGAGGAGAAGAACGAACCTACCTCCAATGATGAGCTCTTTCTCCATTTTTGAAAAGAAACAAAAAGAAACCGTAGAGAAAACAAGAGATTCAATGAAGGATCAATAGAAAATAGATAAATCCTTGAAATCCAAATCAAATTTAGTGTTTACCTTGAAAATCTTACTGTTTAGATGAAGGGAATTTGAGAGAAAAATGAGTGAAGAAAACTATCGTCAAAAGCCAATTTGTGAGAAAAAATGAAAACCGTTTTATCTTCCCGCCATATTTTTTTTATTATAATTATTTGATTAAAATTGTAAAATATGAGGAAATGTCTCTATTAGCCCTTGGTATTGCTCCTTAAAGATTCAAAGCATTAGCCTTTTACGTTTTTGCCATTAAATCAAACTTTACCATTTTTACATTTTGGTCACTAAACCAAAATGTTCGATTTTCAAATTTGTTTTCTTTAAATTACCTTTACCAAAATTAATCATTTATATAATTATGATTTTAGAAAATCTTCCCATATTTTTATCCGACCAAATACCTTTTGATTAATTATTTCCCGAAACTAGACAATATCACATAAAGGGTTCGAACCGAGCCGCCTAACCAAACCTGACTAACACCTAGGCCCAAAACCAGGGTGTTACAAGAACATCTTCATAGCAAGTCTATAGGAATCAATAGAATCTATATGCATACACTTTATGCAAAAATAGCCTAATAGAAGTCAAAACACAAACCAATGCATAAACCAAGCATTAAAGGCCATTTACAAGTCATTAAGGGCATTACAAACATGCCTCAAAACAAGGAGTTCCAAAATACAATCTCCCAACATATAACATCCACCCATTGCCAACTATTATTACAAATAAGCAAATACAAAATCATACTTGAGCTTAGACCAAATCCTTGGTAATCTTCTTGCCTTTTTATTGCCCACACAAGCTAATTTTCTGCATTGTTGGAAAAAGAGAGCGTAAGCACAATTGCTTAGTGAGGGATGCTCAAACATACAACCAAAACAATGCATTTTAAACCATTTCTTATTTAGAAATCTCTATCTCTTCATGCTCTTTTTATCACAGGCTTGAAATCATTTTCATAGCAAAACCACATCATTTACATCACATGTACCATCTATCTCATGCATTCAACAAATGCCAAATCTCAACGCATAGCCTTACATGATCAAATCTCAAAAGCATTTCTCCAAAACATAATCTCAAATGCAAAGCATCATGCATAAAATCAATTATAACAAGGTACATGTGAATCTCATAATCAATTTCATATATTGGCATTTTAACAACATTACTCGGATATGCAGATAGCTTGACTAAATGCCAAGTTCTACCCCAGTGGAATCTCACATCATCGGACTCTCACGGCAGCATCTCTCATCTCCACAAAGCTTGGGTGTTTCACCAAGACCTACCCCGATGAAATCTCTCATCATCGGACTCTCACTTTGGAACGGGATGGCACTACCCCCATTGCCTGAACAATAGAGCATGTACGAATTTTGTATTTTCTAGTGCACTTCTCATCCTATTGGTCGACCAATTATATCTGGTAACAATAATCACATCTGATGCCAACATATATATTTTAAACATTTATTACTTACTTTTTTTCAATGCATGAATCCAAAACATTCTCATCCCATTTCAAAAGCATGTACAAGGCATTGTATTTTCTAGAATAATTCAAACTCATGAAACATCAAATCTATCTCATGGGATCTTTAAAGTCATCATTTCATATCACAAAACATGCATAAAACAATAGGTATAAATCTATCTTCAAAACATGTGTAACGCCCCAATTTTGGGCTTAGAAGTTTTGGGTTCGGACCGGTTCGGTCGGTTCGCGGTTCGAATAAAAAAGAGTGAATTTAGGAAAACCTAGTTCGGGTTGCATTAAAAATATGGAAAAATGTCTTAAAATCCTCTTTTATTATATATAAGAGTGTGGTGAAATCAATTTTACAAAATGAGGTTTGGAAGTGTGACATTTTGGTTAGTGACCAAAATGTAATTTTCGAAAACTATGAGACTGTTTTAAAAAGGATTGAAACTTTGAATCTTTAAGGAGCTATTTACCCAATGGGAGTTTCTCCAGATTTTTCTAAAGTATTAAATGATTAATTAATGGTTTTAAAATAAAAGAAAAGTGGAGGGAAGATTTTTTGGCATTTCCAACTAACTTTTCCTAAAATTTCATTTCCATTTTCTCTCATCATTCTCTCAAACCAAACACATTTTCTTCAGAGCTTTTCCCTCTGATTTTGTCACCTAAATAACACATTTCAATTCTCTTTTGATCTTCAATCATCTCTTCAACAAAACCTTTGCATTTGCTAAGTGGATTTTCAAGATTTTGGTTCCAAAAAGGGAGAAAACTCAAGTTTGGAGGTAAGAACGTCCTTCTCCTCTAAACTCTCTGTTCTTTACAGAAATTCCCAGGTTCTCAATCCTTAAATTGTGTTTTATAAAAGGTTTTATAGATTTGTTCTTGATCTTGGCTTTTAAATGCAAGATTTACTTGATTTTGATGAAATTTCGTATGATCTGTTTGGGCAGTGTTTTGAGGTATCAATTTGATGTTAAATGAATGTTAAATTGATAAGGAATTGAGGTTTAATCAATGCAATCCCGAATAGGTTGAATTTTCTAAGTTTAGCTTGTGTTTTTGGTTGTTTTTGGAGTGATCTTAATGATCCGTTATAGCTGGAGGTATAAGGACGTGGTTAGATCCTTTTTGGATGTTAAATGATGTTTAAGGATGTTTAGATTTGATGGATCTTGGCTGGGTAGTGTTGTGGAGTTGTTTGGATGCATTTTCGGTTGTGTTTGGTAGCCGAAAATGGAGTGTGGATGAGAGCAGCGAGTTTAGGTGCTTTCATTGAAGATATTAATGCATGAAGATGCATTAATCCTCTGCTTTGATGTGTTTAAATCAGGGGTGTCATCTTTGGATCCTAGTGGTGGTGATCCGGAAGCTTGATTGGTGTTTCGGCAAGTGGCGAAACGGAATCGGTGAGTGGATTTTGGTTTTCAGCTTTGAAACCAATGTTTTGAAGGTTTGGGAGCTTAGTTTAAGTCTAAACAAGTTTGCTAAGCTCAAGAGTAAGTTTTCGGAAAAACTCTCTTGATGATGAACCATGGATTGGTTGTATGCAATGTGGTTTGTTTGCATGTTTTAAATCCTGTTTTGAAAGCATATTTAGCATGTTTATTTGCTGAGATTATAAGCCATGTGTTGAAGGAAGCTCAAGGTAAGAGTTTCTTGTTTTTGAACATTGTTTTAATGTGGTTTAATGCTTAAAGATGCATGATGTTTATGGATTTGTTAAATGCTTTAAAGCAGTGGAATATTGTTGTTAATGATGCATATTGGCAAGTGATGGTTAAGGTCACAAAGGTGGTTAAAAGTCCTTGTGTGAGCCTTGTTTATTTAAGAACAACATGGTGGCTAAAAGTCCATGGTTGGTTCTTGGTTAAGATCACAAAGGTGGTTAAAAGTCCTTGTGTGAATCTTGGATATTTTAAGAACAACATGGTGTTTAAAAGTCCATGGTTGGTTCTTGGTTAAGATCACAAAGGTGGTTAAAAGTCCTTGTGTGAATCTTGGATATTTTAAGAACAACATGGTGTTTAAAAGTCCATGGTTGGTTCTTGGTTAAGGTTCATGGTGATTAAAATTCCTTGTGTAAGCCTTGTTATTTAAGAACATCAAGGTGTTTAAAAGTCCTTGGATGATTCTTGTTAAGGACACAAAGGTGTTTAAAACTCCTTGTGTGGTCCTTGTCATGGTGTTTAAAAGTCCATGGGTTAAGGACATAATGGTGTTTAAAAGTCCATGTGTGGATCTTATGTGGAATGTATCACTTGTTGCCAATATGACATGATAAAGATTGAAGCATGAATTGCTTGTTTTAAATGCTTGTGAGCATGTATAAATGTTGCTTTGAAGTATGGTTTAATAAGATGTTTTATAAATGCATTATTGTGTGGTTTTAAATGAGCATTCCTCACTAAGCTATTTGCTTACGCTCTCTCTTTTCTTAAACCAATAATGCAGAGCATTAAAGTGCATTTGAGGGCAGCAAGGTGGTGAAGAATCCAAGTGGTGAACAAAGCTCATGTATGGTGAACATTTTCTCAAACTATTAGCTTTTGGGTATTTGGCAATGGGGGACCTATGTTGATGTTTTGGGAGATGTTTTGGACTCCCTAAGTTGGCTTTATGCTGTTGTTAATGTTGGAACATGTAATTTGCCTTTATGAAGTGGTTTTGGTGTTTTGATGCTGGAATGGTTTGCTAAGTAGGATGCATGCCTATAGAATTGGGGATTTTCATAATTGATGCCATGTTGATGTTTGGTTGATGCAATTATGTTCCTTGTATGTTGTATGACTTGTTGGTATAATTTGGTTGCATTCGGAGCATGTTTGGTAGGTCAATTATGTGATAAACCAGCAAATTCTTTGCAATCTGGGCAGGCCATATCGGAACGGGTGCTACCGTTTCGGAACAGGGGCCTGAAATGGCTTAGGCGTTCCGAAACGGGAGGCAACGTTTCGGAACGGAAATGCCTCTGCCAAGCCGTGTTTCGGAACCTGTTGCAGAACGGTCCCGCGTTTCGGAACGGGTCTTCCCTGTTCCGAAACACTCGACCGTTGGGCACTGAAACTGTTGGTTAAATGTTTTGAAATGTTTGCGTTTTGGTCCTGAATCTTTTTATTGCAATTGAATGAGTTTGAGATGTCCGTTTGAGCTGAAATTTGACAGAGAAGCATGAAATATGATTAATTTCAAGTTGGTAACTTTAAATTTGGTTAAGTTCTTATAATTTTCAGAATTTACAATTTGGTCCCTAAAGTTGTAATTTGTGCGATTGGGTCCCTGAATGTTCTCTGATGATTATGATCTTTGAATACATTGATTGTATGGTCATGCCTAGGGATAACATGCATCTAGACAAGTTTAAAAAGAAAAAAAGGGTCGTTAATCAAGGTTGACTTTCGGGTTGACTTTGGTTTTCCCCGTGTAAACTTCTTAATTCGGTTCATCCGTCTGGGCCGGGTTAAGGGGGTTACATTTGGTGGTATCAAAGCTGAGTTCTCGAGTAATTGGGAATGATTTTGTGAATGATTAAAGTATGCATGCTTTGTATGCTTGTTGAGTGAAAGCATGTTGAGTGGTTTGTGAATATGTTGCGATTAAGGTGTATGGTGTGGTGAAGCATGTTGTGGGTACCCATTGCCAAATCAAAGCTAATGAAATGATGTTGTTTTTAATTGGAAATGAGCTTGAGTACTTGGATTGCTTACCTTGCTGGGCCTGACTTTGTTTTATTGCATTTTGAATGCATTGTTAGAGTATGGCACCTCGTAGAGAGTTAAGGAGTAATGTGCGAGCTACGGCTCAGAATGAGAATGAGAATGAAGAGAATGTTGAGAGTGCGGTGGATTTACCTCCTCTACCTGGTGGTGGTGGTGCTGGGGGTGAAGGAGCTTGAGCTGCAACTGATGCTGGGGTCGCTGGACCTGAGGCTGGTCAGGGGCAAGCTGTTCCTGTAACCCCCTTAACCCGGCCTAGACGGTTGACCCGAATTAAGAAAGTCACACGGGGAAAACCAAAGTCAACCCGAAAGTCAACCTTGATTAACGACCTTTTTTTCTTTTTAAACTTGTCTAGATGCACATTAACCCTAGTTGTGATCACTCAGACAACATGCTCAAAGATCACAAACATCAGAGATCAAACAGGGACCCAATTGAACAATTTACAACTTAAGGGACCAAATTGTAAATTCTGTAATTTAGGTGGACTTAACTCAAATTAAAGTTACCATTTTGAAATGAATCAGGTTTCATGCTTCTCTGCAAAATTTCAGCTCAAACGGACATCCCAAACTCATACAATTGCACAAACAAAATTCAGGACTAAAATGCAAACATTCCAAAACATTTAACTACCAATGTCAGCCCCCAACGGTCACGTGTTCCGAAACAGGGAGAACCTGTTTCGAAACGCGGGGCCGTTCTGCAACGCGTACCGAAACGGGGACTGGCAGAGGGCTTCCTGTTTCGAAACGGTGTCTTCCCGTTTCGGACGCCTGGGTTGATTCAAGGCACCCGTTCCGAAACGGTAGTCACTGTTCTGAAACGCCCTGCACAGAATGCAGCAAAATGCATGCTTAAACACACAATTGATCAACCATACATGCTCCAAATGCTACCAAACTTTACCAGCAACTCATACAACATACAAGAGACATGTTTGCATCAACCAATCAACATATTAACATCATATGTGAAAAGCCCCAATTCTAATGGCATGCTTCCTACACAAGCAAACCATTCAAACATAAAACCTCCAATTCAAGCATGTAATGGCCAAATACAAAAACCAGCATTTCCAACAACATTAAGCATACTTAGGGAGTTCAAAACATCTCCCAAAACATTCACAAAGGTCCCCCATTGCCAAATGCCAAAAGCTAAATGTATATAAGAAAACCTTTCCATACTTGAGCTTAATTTCCACTTGGTTGCTTGCCTTCCTTGCTGCCCTCAAAGCTCCTTAATGTTCTGCATTATTGGTTTAAGAAAACGAAAGAGAGCGTAAGCAATAGCTTAGTGAGGAATGCTCATTAAAACCATTCAATAATGCATTTATAAAAACACTTTATAAATCATACTTCAAAACATCATTTGCACATGCCCGAAAGCAATTTAAACAAGCATTACATGCTTCCATATCAATACATGTCATATTGGCCACAAGTGATAAGTTCCATCTTTTTAAAACAAGATCAACATAAGACTCACACATGGACTTTTAAACACCATTGTGATCTTATAATTCTCAAGAACCACACAAGGACTTTTAACCACCTTTGTGTTCTTTACAAGTTTCACCCCAAGGACTTTTAAACACCTTGGCCCCAAGGACTTTTAAACACCTTGGCCCATGGACTTTTAAACACCATGGCAAGGACCACACAAGGACTTTTAACCACCTTTGTGTCCTTAACAAGAACCATCCAATGACTTTTAACCACCTTGATGTTCTTAAGTAACAAGGCTCACTCAAGGACTTTTAACCACCTTAGTGAACTTAACAAGAATCATCATGGACTTTTAACCACCATGAAGTTCTTAGAATCCACAAGGCTCACTCAAGGACTTTTAACCACCTTAGTGACCTTACCCTTTTCAAAACATCACTTGCCAATATACATCATTTTCATCAAATAATCCACTGTTTTAAAGCATTAAACCAAGCCATATTCTTCATGCATTTTAAAGCATCAAACCACATTTAATCAATGTTCAAAAACAAGGAACTCTTACATTGAGCTTCCTTTAACATATGGCTTACAAAAACAATAATTACCATGCTAAATCATGCTTTCAAAACAGAATTTAAAACATGCAATAAACCACATTGCATCACAACCAAACCATGGCCACCACTAGAGAGTTTTTCCGAAAACTTACACTTGAGCTTAGTAAAGTTGTTTAGACTTAAACTAAGCTCCCAAGACATTAGTTTCATGCTGAAAACCCAATTTCACTCACCGATTCCACCTCGCCTCTTGCCGAAGCACAAATCAAGCTTCCGGATCACCACCACTTGGATCCAAAGATGACTCCCCTGTTTTAAACACATCAAAGCAGAGGATTAATGCATCATCATGCATTAATAGCTTCAATGAAAGCACCTAAACTCGCTGCTCTCATCCACACTCCATTTTCGGCCACCAAACACAACCGAAAATGCATCCAAACAACTCCTCAACAAAGCCCAGCCATAAACCATCAAAACTAAACATCCTTTAGCATCATTTAACATCTAGAAAGAACCTAACAACATCCTTATACCTCCAGCAACATCAGATCCACAAGATCATCCCAAAAACAACCAAGAATCACAAGCTAAACTTAGGAAATTCAACCTATCCGGGATTGCATTAATCAAAACTCAATTCCTTATCAAATTAACATTCATTTATCATCAAAAACACACCTCAAATCACTGCTTTAACAAATCAAACGAAAATCCACCAAAAATCACCAAATCTTGCATTTTAAGCCAAGATCCAATTCACAAGTTTAAAAGCCATTTATAAAACATCAATTAAGGATTGAGAACTTAGGAATTTCAGTAAAGAACTGAGAGTTTAGAGGAGAAGGACGTTCTTACCTCCAAACTTGAGTTTCTCCTCTTTTAGAACCAAAAAGCTTGAAGAATCAAGTAGCAAATGGTGAGGTTTTGTTGATGTGATGATTAGGAATCAAAAGAGAATTGAAAAGAGAGATTTGAGTGACAAAATCAGAAGGAAATCTCTGGAGAGAAAGTGTTTGGGTTGAGAGAAAATGAGAGAAAAGAAAATAAAAGATTTGAGAGAAAAGTTAGTTAGAATTAGGAAAATATCTTCCCTCCACTTTCTTCAGTTTAAAAATCAGAAATAATTCATTTAATATCTTAGAAAAATCTGGAGAAACTCCCTTTGGGTAAATAGCTCCATAAAGATTCAAAGTTTCAATCCTTTCTAAAACAGTCACGCAACTTTCAAAAATTACATTTTGGTCACTAGCCAAAATGTCACCCTTCCAAACCTCATTTTGTAAAATTGATTTCACAGTTCACTTATATATATTAAAAGAGGAGTTTAGAACATTTTTCCATTTTTTTAATGCAACCCGAACTAGGCTTTCCTAATTTCACCTTTTTAGATTCGAACAGCACTTTGACCAAACCGGTCAACGCCCAAACTTTTAAGCCCAAAATCGGGGCGTTACAACTCTCCCCCCCTTAAGAAATTTCGTCCTCGAAATTTACCTGAAGGAAAGAGATAAGGAAACTGCTTCAGCATGTCTTCCTTCCGCTCCCACGTGGCTTCCTCAACACCACGGTGCTTCCACAACACCTTCACCAACTCAATGGTCTTGCCACGAAGAACCTTGCTATCCGAATCCAGAACCTTCACCGGTTCCTCATCATAGGTCAAATCCGGATTCAATTCCACTTCCTCCACATGCATCACATGCGAAGGATCCGATCTATACTTCCGGAGCATAGAAACATGAAACACATCATGAATCTTCTCCAACTCTTGAGGTAACCTCAACCGATACGCAACAGGACCCACACGCTCAACCACCTCATATGGTCCAATGTACCTAGGGCTCAACTTACCCTTCCGGCCAAACCTCATCACCTTCTTCCAAGGCGAAACCTTCAAGAACACACGGTCACCCACCGCATACTCAATCTCCTTACGCTTCAAATTCGTGTAAGACATTTGCCGATCAGAGGCTGCCTTCAACCGCTCACAAATGAGCTTCACCTTCTCTGTGGTTCCTTTTAACAAAGCCGGCATCGAAACCAACTTTTGACCCGTTTCAGCCCAACAAATAGGAGTCCTACACTTCCTCCCGTACAAAGCCTCATAAGGTGCCATTTGAATACTTGCCTGATAACTATTGTTATAAGCAAACTCTACCAAAGGCAAATGCTTCTCCCAAGAACCTTGGAACTCAATCACGCAGCACCTCAACATATCCTCCAAAATCTGGATAACACGCTCTGACTGACCATCCGACTGAGGATGATAAGATGTACTGAAATTCAACCTTGTACCCAAAGCTTGATGCAAACACTGCCAAAAACGCGATGTGAACCTCAGATCCCTATCCGACACAATCGACTTAGGCACACCATGCAGCCGCACTATTTCAGCAATGTACAGCTCCGCAAGCTTATCCAAAGAAAACGTAGTATGCACAGGCAAGAAATGCGCACACTTCGTCAAGCGATCCACAATCACCCAAACTGAATTCTTCTTCGATGGTAACAAAGGTAAACCAGACACAAAATCCATGGTAACCCTTTCCCACTTCCATTCAGGGATTCTCAACGGTTGCAACAAACCTGAAGGAACCTGATGCTCAGCCTTAACTCGCTGACACACCATACACTTGCTCACAAACTCTGCAACATCCTTTTTCAAACCCACCCAATAGTACTCATCACGAAGATCACGATACATCTTAGTACTACTAGGGTGCATAGCAAAAGGACTACTATGACCTTCAGTCAGAATAGCACGCCTCAACTCAGCATCATTGGGCACTACTATTCGACTCCCAAAACACAACACACCATCATCATTAAAACAGAAATCCGAAGGTCTACCCTCCGCGATATCCTGAACATGAGAAACCAAGGAATCATCCAGCAACTGCTTTTCCTTGATCAACTGAACCATAGATGGTTTCACTTGCAACTCAGCTACAAGACCACCATCTCGCGAAATACTCAAACTGGAAAACATAGCCCTTAGCTCAACAGCTACCTTCCTACTCAAGGCATCCGCTACAACATTAGCCTTCCCAGGATGGTACTCAATCGTCAGATCATAATCCTTGAGCAACTCCAACCAACGCCGCTGCCTAAGATTCAACTCCTTTTGAGACATCAGATACCTCAAACTCTTGTGATCCGTGTACACAGTACACTTCTCACCATACAGATAATGTCTCTAGATCTTCAGAGCAAAAACCACTGCAGCCAACTCAATATCATGCGTAGGATAATTGCGCTCATGCACTTTCAACTGCCGCGATGCATAAGCCACAACCTTACCCTCTTGCATCAGCACACATCCCAAACCAACATAGGACGCATCACTATAGACCACAAACTCTTTCCCTGATTCAGGCTGAACCAAGATAGGAGCTTGCGTCAAAGCCGCTTTAAGCTTCTCAAAAGCCTGCTGTCTCGCTTCCGTCCACTCATACTTAACATCTTTCTGCAACAACTTCGTTAAAGGTGCGACAATCTTAGAAAACCCATCCACAAACCTCCGGTAGTATCCCGCCAAACCAAGGAAACTATGAACCTCATGAACAGACTTAGGAACCTTCCAGTTCATCACCGCCTCAATCTTCTCAGGATCAACACGAATCCCCTCAGCAGAAACTACATGCCCAAGAAACACCACCTCCTTAAGCCAGAACTCACACTTGCTCAGCTTAGCATAAAGCTGATTCTCCAACAAAGCTTGCAAAACAATCCTCAAATGCTCTTCATGCTCTTCCTCAGTACGCGAGTACACGAGGATATCATCAATGAACACCACAACAAACTTGTCCAGGTATTCATGAAACACATGATTCATCATGTCTATGAAAGCAGCAGGAGCATTTGTCAAACCAAACGACATCACAAGGAACTCATAATGCCCATACCTTGTCCTGAAAGCTGTCTTAGGCACATCCACACCCTTCACCTTCAACTGATAATACCCTGACCTCAAGTCAATCTTAGAGAACACAACAGCTCCCCGAAATTGATCAAAGAGATCATCAATTCTCGGTAAAGGATACCGATTCTTGATAGTCAACTTGTTCAGCTGACGATAATCAATGCACATTCTCATAGTGCCATCCTTCTTCTTCACAAACAAGACTGGTGCTCCCAAAGGCGACACACTCGGCCGAATGAAACCATGATCAAGCAGCTCTTGCAACTGCGTCTTCAGCTCCTTCAGCTCCTTAGGTGCCATTCTATAAGGGGTAATGGACACAGGAGTTGTATTTTCATACAGCTCAATTCTAAACTCCACCTCGCGATTAGGAGGTAAACCAGGCAACTCCTCAGGAAACACACTAGGAAACTCCTTCACAACCCTGATATCTTGCACCCTCAACTCCTTAGAGCTAGGATTCATCACAAAAGCTAGGTAAGCTTCATAACCTTGCCTCAGCATCCTGCTTGCCTCCAAGGTAGACACCACATTGGCAAGAAACTTCACATTCTCACCAACCACAACAACATCATAATCATCCGCAAGCTTCAGCGAAACTCGCTTATTTTCACAATCCACAACAGCACGATGCTCAACAAGCCAATCCATACCAAGGATCACATCAAAACCATAGAAAGGCAACCCCATAAGATCTTAAGAGGTTAAATTAGGAAAGCCTAGTTCGGGTTGCATTAAAAATATGGAAAAATCATCATATTTTTCTCCAGATCTTATGGAGTTGCCCTTTTATGGTTTTGATGTGATCCTTGGTATGGATTGGCTTGCTGAGCATCGTGCTGTTGTGGATTTTGAGAATAAGCGGGTTTCGCTTAAGCTTGCGGATGATTATGAAGTTGTTGTAATTGGCGAGAATGTGAAGTTTCTTGCTAATGTGGTGTCTACCTTGGAGGAGAGTAGGATGCTGAGGCAAGGTTGCGAAGCTTACCTAGCTTTTGTGATGAATCCTAGCTCTAAGGAGTTGAGGGTGCAAGATATCAAGGTTGTGAAGGAGTTTCCTGGTGTTTTTCCTGAAGAGTTGCCTGGTTTACCTCCTAATCGCGAGGTGGAGTTTGGAATTGAGCTGTATGAGAATACAACTCCTGTGTCCATTACTCCCTATAGAATGGCACCTAAGGAGCTGAAGGAGCTGAAGACGCAGTTGCAAGAGCTGCTAGATCGTGGTTTCATCCGGCCGAGTGTGTCGCCTTGGGGTGCTCCTGTCTTGTTTGTGAAGAAGAAAGATGGCACTATGAGGATGTGCATTGATTACCGTCAGCTGAACAAGTTGACTATCAAGAATCGGTATCCTTTGCCGAGGATTGATGATCTCTTTGATCAATTTCGGGGAGTTGTTGTGTTCTCTAAGATTGACTTGAGGTCAGGGTATTATCAGTTGAAGGTGAAGGATGTGGATGTGCCTAAGACAGCTTTCAGGACAAGGTATGGGCATTATGAGTTCCTTGTGATGCCGTTTGGGTTGACAAATGCTCCTGCTGCTTTCATGGACATGATGAATCGTGTGTTTCATGAATACCTGGACAAGTTCCTTGTGGTGTTCATTGATGATATCCTCGTGTACTCGCGTACTGAGGAGGAGCACAAAGAGCATTTGAGGGTTGTTTTGCAAGCTTTGTTGGAGAATCAGCTTTATGCTAAGATGAGCAAGTGTGAGTTCTGGCTTAAGGAGGTGGTGTTTCTTGGGCATGTGGTCTCAACTGAGGGGATTCGTGTTAATCCTCAGAAGATTGAAACGGTGATGAACTGGAAAGTTCCTAAGTCTGTTCATGAAGTCCGTAGTTTCCTTGGTTTGGCGGGATACTACCGGAGGTTTGTGGATGGTTTTTCCAAGATTGCTGCTCCTTTGACAAAGCTGTTGCAAAAGGATGTTAAGTATGAGTGGACGGAAGCGAGACAGCAGGCTTTCGAGAAGCTGAAGGCGGCTTTGACGCAAGCTCCTATCTTGATTCAGCCTGAATCAGGGAAAGAGTTTGTGGTCTATAGTGATGCATCCTATGTTGGTTTGGGGTGTGTGCTGATGCAAGAGGGTAAGGTTGATGCTTATGCGTCGCGGCAGTTGAAGGTGCATGAGCGCAACTATCCTACGCATGACATTGAGCTGGCTGCAGTGGTGTTTGCTCTGAAGATCTGGAGACATTATCTGTATGGTGAGAAGTGTACTGTGTACACGGATCACAAGAGTTTGAGGTATCTGATGTCTCAGAAGGAGTTGAATCTTAGGCAGCGACGTTGGTTGGAGTTGCTCAAGGATTATGATCTGACGATTGAGTATCACCCTGGAAAGGCTAATGTTGTTGCGGATGCCTTGAGTAGGAAGGTAGCTGTTGAGCTGAGAGCTATGTTTGCTAGCTTGAGCATATCGCGAGATGGTGGTCTTGTTGCTGAGTTGCAAGTGAAACCATCTTTGGTTCAGTTGATCAAGGAAAAGCAGTTGTTGGATGATTCCGTGGTGTCTCATGTTCAGGATATCGCGGAGGGTAGACCTTCGGATTTCTGCTTTAATGAGGATGGTGTGTTGTGTTTTGGTAGTCGGATAGTAGTGCCTGCTAATGCTGAGTTGAGGCGTGCTATTCTGACTGAAGGTCATAGTAGTCCTTTTGCTATGCACCCTGATAGTACTAAGATGTACCGTGATCTTCGTGAGGAGTACTATTGGGTGGGTTTGAAGAAGGATGTTGCAGAGTTTGTGAGCAAGTGTATGGTGTGTCAGCGAGTTAAGGCTGAACATCAGGTTCCTTCTGGTTTGTTGCAACCGTTGAAAATCCCTGAATGGTCAAGTGTTTGCATCAAGCTCAGCAACTGAGTACAAGGTTGAACATCGCGTTTCTGGCAGTGTTTGCATCAAGCTCTGGGTACAAGGTTGCATTTCAGTACATCTTATCATCCTCAGTCGGATGGTCAGTCTGAGCGGGTTATTCAGATTTTGGAGGATATGTTGAGATGCTGCGTGATTGAGTTCCAAGGTTCTTGGGAGAAGCATCTGCCTTTGGTTGAGTTCGCTTATAACAATAGTTATCAGGCGAGTATACAGATGGCACCTTATGAGGCTCTGTATGGGAGGAAGTGTAGGACTCCTCTTTGTTGGGCTGAAACTGGTCAAAAGTTGGTTTCGATGCCGGCTTTGTTGAAAGGGACCACTGAGAAGGTGAAGCTCATTTGTGAGAGGTTGAAGGCTGCCTCTGATCGGCAAAAGTCTTACGCGGATTTGAAGCGTTAGGAGATAGAGTATGCGGTGGGTGACTGTGTGTTCTTGAAGGTTTCGCCTTGGAAGAAGGTGATGAGGTTTGGCCGGAAGGGTAAGTTGAGCCCTCGGTACATTGGACCATATGAGGTGGTTGAGCGAGTGGGTCCTGTTGCGTATCGGCTGAGGTTACCTTAGGAGTTGGAGAAGATTCATGATGTGTTTCATGTTTCTATGCTCCGGAAGTATAGATCTGATCCTTCGCATGTGATGCCTGTGGAGGATGTGGTTTTGAATCCGGATTTGACCAATGATGAGGAACCGGTGAAGGTTCTGGATTCGGATAGCAAGGTTCTTCGTGTCAAGACCATTGAGTTGGTGAAGGTGCTGTGGAAGCATCGAGGTGTTGAGGAAGCCACGTGGGAGCGGAAGGAAGACATGCTGAAGCAGTTTCCTTATCTCTTTCCTTCAGGTAAATTTCGAGGACGAAATTTCTTAAGGGGGGAGAGTTGTAACGCCCCGGTTTTGGGCTTAGGAGTTTTGGGCGTTGACCGGTTGGTCAAAGTGTTGTTCGAATCTTAAGAGGTTAAATTAGGAAAGCCTAGTTCGGGTTCCATTAAAAATATGGAAAAATGTTCTAAAATCATCTTTTAATATAATTAAGTGAACTGTGAAATCAATTTTGGAAAATGAGTGTTGGAAGTGTGACATTTTGGCTAGTGACCAAAATGTAATTTTCGCAAGTTTGGTGGCTGTTTTATAAAGGGTTGGAACTTTGAATCTTTAAGGAGCTATTAATCCAAAAGTGGTTTCTCCAGATTTTTCTAAGATATTTTGAGTTATAATCTGATTTTAAAGTATATCAAAAAGGAGGGAAAAGCCATTTGGCTAATTTCTTAACTAACTTCTCAATTTTCTTTCTCTCATTTTCTCTCAACCCAAACACTCCATTTCCAGAGAATTGTTTCTGATTTTCTCACCTAAATCTCTCCTTTTAACTCTCTTTTGATTTCTAATCAACATATCTTCAAAACCTCTTCAATTGCTACTTGATTCATCAAGGGTTTTCATTCCAAAAAGTGGAGAAACACAAGTTTGGAGGTAAGAACGTCCTTCTCCTCTAAACTATCAGTTCTTTACTGAAATTCCTAAGTTTTCAATCCTTAATTGATGTTTAATTAAAGGTTTTTAAGTGTTGAAATGGATCTTGGCTTATTATGCAAGATTTTGATGATTTTCGTTAGATCTGAGTAATCTGTGATTTGAGAGGTGTTTTTGATGTTAAATGATCTCTAAATTGATAAGGAATTGAGTTTTGATTGATGCAATCCCGGATAGGTTGAGTTTCCTAAGTTTAGCTTGTGTTTCAAGGTAGTTTTTAAGGTGATCTTGGTGATCTGATGTTGCTGGAGGTGTAAGGTTGTTAATAGGTTGTTTTTAGATGTTATATGATGTTAATGGAAGTGAGGTTTTGCTGGTTTATGGCTGGGCTTTGTTTAGAAGTGGTTTTGATGCATTTTCGGTTGTGTTTGGTGACCGAAAATGGAGGTTGGATGAGAGCAGCGAGTTTAGGTGCTTTCATTGAAGCAATTAATGCATGATGATGCATTAATCCTCTGCTTTGATGTGTTGAAACAGGGGAGGCATCTTTGGATCCAAGAGTGGTTGATCCGGAAGCTTGATTTGGTGCTTTGGCTTGAAGCAAAGTCGAAATCGGTGAGTGAGTTTGTGGAAATTGGATTTTCAGCTTTAAAACCAAGGTTTGAAGGTTTTGGGAGCTTAGTTTAAGTCTAAACAACTTTGCTAAGCTCAAGTGTAAGTTTTCGGATTTTCTCTCTAGTGGTGGCCATGATTTTGTTGTGATGCAAAATGATGATTTGCATGTTTTAATTACTGTTTTGAAAGCATGTTTTAGCATGGATTTTGCTGATGATGTAAGCCATATGTTGAAGGTAACTCTAGGTAGGAGTACCTTGCTTTTATACATTGAAATAATGTGGTTTGATGCTTTGAAATGCATGATGAAAATGGCTTGGTTTAATGCTTTAAAACAGTGGATTAAATGATGAATATGATGTATATTGGCAAGTGATGTTTTGAAAAAGTTAAGGTCACTAAGGTGGTTAAAAGTCCTTGAGTGAGCCTTGTTACTTAAGATCATCAAGGTGGTTAAAAGTCCTTGGATGAGTCTTGTTGCGGACACTAAGGTGGTTAAAAGTCCTTAGGTGATCCTTTCCATGGTGTTTAAAAGTCCATGGGGCCAAGGTGTTTAAAAGTCCTTGGGGCCAAGGTGTTTAAAAGTCCTTGGGGTGATTCAAGCATTGGACAAGAAGGTGGTTAAAAGTCCTTGTGTGGTCCTTATTCATGGTGTTTAAAAGTCCATGGCCAAGGTGTTTAAAAGTCCTTGGGGCCAAGGTGTTTAAAAGTCCTTGGGAAAGTTGTTGTACTTGTTTTAATGAAATGGAATTTATCACTTGAGCCAATATGACATGTTAAGTAGTTTGTGAAGCATGAGATGCTTGTTTTAATGTTTATGTTGAAGCATGAGATTGCTTGTTTAAAGTATGCTTTTGAGCATGTGCAAAGGTTGATTAAAAGCATGTTTTGTAAATGTTTTGAATTGCATTATTGAATGGTTTTTAAGAGCTTTCCTCACTAAGCTTTTGCTTACGCTCTCTTCGTTTTCTTAATTCAATAATGCAGAGCATTAGAGTACCTTGAGGGGCAGCAAGACGGGAAAGAGTTCAAGTACAAGTAAAGCTCAATGTATGGAAGGTTTTTGTTAAACATTTAGCTTTTGGGTGATTTGGCAATGGGGGACCAATGTGTATGTTTTGGGAGGTGTTTGAGACTCCCTAAGTATGTTGAATGTTGTTTTGAATGCTGGTTTTTGGATTGGATCATTGCATGCTTGTTTTGGAAGTTTGGTGTTTTGAATAGCTTGCTTGTGTAGGAAGCATGCCTATTGAATTGGGGCTTTTTGCATGTGATGTTGTTTTGTTGTTTTGATGAATCCTATAAGTCATATATATGTTGAATTGCATGCTGGTAAAGTTTGGTGACATTTGGAGCATGTTTGAATGATCAATTGCATGTTTTGGTATGCTTGTTTGCTGCAATCTGTGCAGGCGTTTCGGAACAGTGTGCACCGTTTCGGAACGGGTGCCTTACATGAACCCAGGCGTCCGAAACGGTATGCACCGTTTCGAAACGGTATGCACCGTTTCGAAACGGTTTGGTCTCTGCCAAGGCCATGTTTCGGAACCCGTTTCGGAACGGCCCGTGTTTCGGAACAGGGTATACCTGTTTCGGAACGGTCGACCGTTGGGTGCTGACATTGGCAGTTATATGTTTTGAATTGTTTACGTTTTGGTCCTGAATCTTGTTTGTTCAATTGTATGAGCTTGGGAAGTCCTTTTAAGCTGAAATTTCACAGAGAAGCATGAAACCTGATTAATTTCAAGTTGGTAACTTTAATTTGGGTTAAGTCCTTTTAATTATCAGAAATTACAATTTGGTCCCTAAAGTTGTAATTTGTTCAATTGGGTCCCTGTTTGATCTCTGATGTTTGTGAGCTTTGAGTATGATGTTTGTGTGATCAAAATTAGGATTAATGTGCATCTAGACAAGATTAAAAAGAAAAAAAGGGTCGTTAATCAAGGTTGACTTTCGGGTTGACTTTGGTTTTCTCCGTGTGACTTTCTTAATTCGGGTCAACCGTCTAGGCCGGGTTAAGGGGGTTACAAAGTCCATGTGTGGATCGTATGTGGAATGTATCACTTGTTGCCAATATGACATGATAAAGATTGAAGCATGAATTTCTTGTTTTAAATGCTTGTGAGCATGTATAAATGTTGCTTTGAAGTACGGTTTAATAAGATGTTTTATAAATGCATTATTGTGTGGTTTTAAATGAGCATTCCTCACTAAGCTATTTGCTTACGCTCTCTCTTTTCTTAAACCAATAATGCAGAGCATTAAAGTGCATTTGAGGGCAGCAAGGTGGTGAAGAATCCAAGTGGTGAACAAAGCTCATGTATGGTGAACATTTTCTCAAACTATTAGCTTTTGGGTATTTGGCAATGGGGGACCTATGTTGATGTTTTGGGAGATGTTTTGGACTCCCTAAGTTGGCTTTATGCTGTTGTTAATGTTGGAACATGTAATTGGCCTTTATGAAGTGGTTTTGGTGTTTTGATGCTTGAATGGTTTGCTAAGTAGGATGCATGCCTATAGAATTGGGGATTTTCATAATTGATGCCATGTTGATGTTTGGTTGATGCAATTATGTTCCTTGTATGTTGTATGACTTGTTGGTATAATTTGGTTGCATTCGGAGCATGTTTGGTAGGTCAATTATGTGATAAACCAGCAAATTCTCTGCAATCTGGGCAGGCCGTATCGGAACGGGTGCTACCGTTTTGGAATAGGGGCCTGAAATGGCCTAGGCGTTCCGAAACGGGAGGCAACGTTCCGGAACGGAAATGCCTCTGCCAAGCCGTGTTTCGAAACCTGTTGCAGAACGGTCCCGCGTTTCGGAACGGGTCTTCCCTGTTCCGAAACACTCGACCGTTGGGCACTGAAACTGTTGGTTAAATGTTTTGAAATCTTTGTTATTTGGTCCTGAATCTTCTTATTGCAATTGGATGAGTTTGAGATGTTCGTTTGAGCTGAAATTTGACAGAGAAGCATGAAATATGATTAATTTCAAGTTGGTAACTTTAAATTGTTAAGTCCTTATAATTTTCAGAATTTACAATTTGGTCCCTAAAGTTGTAATTTGTGCGATTGGGTCCCTGAATGTTCTCTGATGATTATGATCTTTGAATAAACTGATTGTATGGTCATGCCTAGGGATAACATGCATCTAGACAAGTTTAAAAAGAAAAAAAGGGTCGTTAATCAAGGTTGACTTTCGGGTTGACTTTGGTTTTCTCCGTGTAAACTTCTTAATTCGGTTCATCCGTCTGGGCCGGGTTAAGGGGGTTACAACAAGAGCATGATCATAAAGTCAATGGGACAATATCCGAAAAACGAGAGCATAATATCACAAACTTACTTACGTGCTTAGATTAGTTTTTCAAACTCAATCCATACCTCCAAACCTTGCTTTCAAGTCCTTTAAGACTTTTTAAAACCAATTCCACTCACCGACTCGCAAAACCAAGATTTGTCGGCACAAAATTAAGCGTCTGAAGCCCCCGAAACTTAACCGTTTGCTTCCGATGTATTCTCCCATGTTTATACCACACAAGAACGGAGGATTAATGTATCTTAATGCATTAAAATCACCAGTAACTTAAACAATCCCGCTGCTCTGCCCAAATTATCAAAATACCAATCCGAAAACAACTAAAATCACCTTCGATTGCTCTCTAAACTCAGCCCGACCATAATCTAACACTTCCACTCAAATTTAGTCATCAATCAACAAGCAAAAACAACCTAACAACTTCCTTATACCTCTAGCATCTAAGATTTCACACTTTCACCTCAAAACCCCAAAATATAACAATCTAATAATTAGGGATCCATCTTATTTCAGGATTATTATTAAAAAAAATCTTTATTCTCACATTGTTTAACATCCAAAACAAGTTTAAAACCATTCTCAAATCAATTAAAATAATGCCCAAACGAATTACTTAGAAATCCACCAAGAAAAGATAGATTAATCAATTTTCCATTAATCTAAAAATGAATCTTAGTTAATAAGCATATTTAGGAAGCCAAAGACTTGGTATTTCATTAAAGAACCTTGGTTAGAGGAGTTAAATGAAATCTTACCTCTAACCTTGCCTCTTCCCTTTAAATGACAAGATTTTAAAGAAGTCTTTCAAGATTGCTTTGAGATTAATGAGAAAGATGCTTAAGAAATCATTTGGGAAACAAAAAGAAGTTAAAAGCTGAAGATCTCTGAAGTTTTAGAGAGAAAATAGAGTGTTTGGATGATTGGAAAATGAGAGGATAAAAGTTACGTCAATTCTCTTTTAGCTATTAAAATTTTCTTTTTATTTAAAAATCACTGTAAAAATACTTTTTAATTAAAACAATTAAAATGGTCAATTTGAGGGAAAAAGTTCATAAAATAGATATAAGCTCCCTAAAGATTCTAAGTCTCGACCCCTTTTTAATTTAGTCATTAAAAACCAATTTTGCACTTTTTTACAAAATGGCCACTTTTCAAAATCAAGACTTTCCAAGACTCATTTTCCAAAATTGATTTTACCAACCTTTAATATATATATTTAAAATATTTTAGCAATTTTCTCATAATTTTCTCATATCCTAAAATACGTTTTCCGCGAACCGCTTCTAAAGGCTCGAATTTCTAATTCTATGTGCGACTATCCCAAACTGAAACCTAAAACATCTAAGCCCTAATCCGGAGTATTACAACTCTCCCCCACTTAGGAAATTTCACCCTCAAAATTTTTACTTGAAGGAAAAAGATGAGCAAACTGCTTCTTCATATCGTCCTTTCTTTCACACGTGGCTTCTTTCAATACCACGATATCGCCACAAGACCTTGACCAAATCAATGGTCTTACCACGAAGAATCTTGTTGTCTGAATCTAAGATCTCAACTGGTTACTCATCATAGGACAAATCTGGATTCAACTCAATTTTCTCAACATGCATAACATGAGACAGATCCGATCTATACTTACGAAGCATAGATACATGGAAAACATCATGTATCTTCTCTAACTCGGAGGGCAATCTCAACCTATATGCAACAGGTCCAACTCGTTCTAGCACTTCATACGGTCCAATAAATCTTGGACTCAAGTTGACTTTCTGACCAAACCTCATCACCTTTTTCCAAGGCGAAACTTTCAGAAGCACTTTATCTCTCACAACATACTCAATCTCCTTACGCTTCAAATCCGCGTAAGACTTTTTCCGATCCGAACTTGCTTTCAACCTATAACTAATAAGCTTCACTTTTTCAGTAGTGCCCTTAAGCACATTAGGCAAGGAAACCAACTTATGTGATGCTTCCGCCCAAGAAAGAGGCGTTCTACACTTCCTTCCATACAAGGCCTCATAGGGAGCCATTTGAATACTCGCTTGATAATTGTTATTGTAAGCAAACTCCACTAAGGGTAACTGTTTCTCCGAAAAACTTTCGAAATCAATGATGCAACATCTCATCATGTCCTTCAACACCTGGATAACCCTCTCAGACTTACCATCCATTTGAGGATGATACAAAGTACTGAAATTCAAATGCGTGCCCAACGCTTGATGAAGAAACTCCCAAAACCTCAATATAAATTGCAGATCTTGATATGAAACAATGGACTTAGACACCCCATGCATCTCACAATCTCATAGATGTACAAATCCGCCAACTTGTCCAATGTATACGTAGTATGCACCACCAAGAAATGGGCACACTTCGTGAAACGATCAACAATCACCCAAAATGAATTCTTCTTGGATGGTGTCTAAGGCAATCCAGTCACAATATCCATAGTGATTCTCTCCCATTTCCATTCTGGAATCTTCAAAGGTTGCAAGAAGGAAATTGATGTTAAGCTTTTACTCCTTGAAAAACCATGCACTTGCTAACAAAATCAGCAACATCTCTCTTCAAACCAACCCAATAACACTCATCTTTTAACCCACGATATGTCTTTGTACTACTAGGATGCGTAGCAAAAGGACTGCTATGAGTCTCAGTCAGAATAGTGCGTCTTAGCTCACCATCCTCCGGCACAACTATTCAGCTTTTAATGCACATAACACCATCATCATTGAAACAAATGTCTGTTGAATTTCCTTCCGCAATATCCTGAACATGTGGTACCAACGAATCATCTAACAACCGTTTTTCCTTAATCAACTCTACCAATGAGGGTTTCACTTGCAATTCAGCCACTAAACCACCATCACACGTGTAACACCCCAATTTTGGGCTTAGAAGTTTAGGGTCTGAACCGACCGGTCTGATAAACGGTTCGAATATAAAATGAGGTTTTAGGGAACGCCTAGTTCGGGATGTTTTAAAAATATAGAAAAATATCTAAATATCCTCATTTCATATAGATAACAGAGTGGTGAAATCAATATTACAAAATAAGGTTTGGAAATACTACATTTCGGTGTAGTGACCAAATTGCGATTTTTGCAAAGTTTAGTAGTGACTGTTTTGTAAAGGATTGAAACTTTGAATCTTTAAGGAGCTAATTTACCCAAAATGTTTTCTCCAAATTTTTCCTTAATTTGGGTGATTTAATTAATGTTTTAATTAAATAAAATAAAAGGAAAACTACTTTTTGATTTTCATAACTACCTTTTCCTAATTTTCTCTCATTCCTTTTTCTCTCAAAATCCCATCATCCAAACACATTTTCTCCATAAAAATTTACATTGATCTTCACTTCAATTGATGAGATTTCCATCATTTATTGGTTACTAATCAATCTTGTAATAAATCCTTTTGATTTCCACATTGCATTTTCATGGAATTTTGCCCAAATCAAGGAGAAATCATCATTTAGAGGTAAGAATGTTCTTCTCCTCTAAATACTCAGTTCTTTAATGAAATTCCCAAGTTGTCAATCATTGATTAAAGTTTTATAAATTGTTTTAATGTTAGAAACAAGATTTTGGCTTAATACTCAAGATTTTGGAAGAGATCTTGAAGATTTTCGTTGTAATTGATTGGGCTCTGTTTTGAGATGGTTTTATAATGTATTTTGGATGTTAAATGATTTTATAAATGAGGTTTTATCAATCCAATCCCGAATAGGTTGTGTTTCCTAAGTTTTTGCTTATGAAAATGGTGGTTTTTGAGGTGTTTTTTGTGTTCTGTTATAGCTGGAGGTATAAGTACGAGTTTAGAGTTGCTTTTGATGTTAATTGTTGTATAGAAATGATTAGAAGTGATGGATCTTGGCTGAGTTAAAGTTTTCGAAGAGTTTGGAGGTGATTTCGGTTGTGTTTGGTAGCCGAAATGTTGGTTTTAGATAGAGCAGCGAGTTTAGGAGTGTTGGCTGAAGATCTCAATGCATGATGATGCATTAATCCTCTGCATTGATGTGTCTAAAACAGTGGAGACATCTTCGGACACTTTTGGAGTTGATCCGCAGGCTTAATCGGCATTTCGTCAAGCAAGCGAAACGAAATCGGTGAGTGCGATTGGGTTTGAATTCTATGAGGACAAAAATACAAGGTTTGGGGATTTAGGAGAGGTTTAAAACACCTTCCTAAATCCGGAAGTAAGTATGGCTTGATTTGATATCTCTCTTAAGTGGTATTTGCCCCTAAAATGCTTTTACATGTTCATGGTTTGAGATTGTTAAATTCCTACTGTTTTTATGCATGTTTTGCAGCATGAGATTATGCTTGTAGAGATGTCATAAGATGGCATGTTGCATTGAATAGATTTGAGCTTTTGGTTTGAAGCAAAGTATGATTTATGGTTTGAAATGTGATGAGAAAACCCTTGAGTTATTTTGCATGAAAAACATTAGGTGTGGTGATATTTTAACACGTTATATTGGCATAGATGTTGAGAAACTTATCAGATATAATTGATCAATCAATAGGATGGGAGTGCACTATAAACTAAAAATTCGTACGTGCTCTTTGGTTAAGCCAAAGGGAGATATTTCTGATGATGGGCATTCCATCGGGTAGGACTTGGTGAAATATCCAAGCTTTGTGGCGATGAGAGATTCTGCCATATGAGTACGGTGATGAAAGATTCCACCGGAAGTTGTGTTGCTAGACATGTGAGTACGGTGATGTGAGATTCCACCGGAAGAGTCTAGTGTAGAAATGTGTCCGCATATCCGAGTATTGATAAGATGCTAAATGTCAATATAAATGATGAAATGGTTTTTGATACACATGTACCTTTGATGAATTGTATTATGCTATGAGTTATGCCTAAGTATTTTGTTTGGAAGTGCTTTGACAATACTAGCATGAGAATGGCCTTGCCATGAGTTTTGCATTGGTTTTAATGCATGAGATAGAACGAGGGTACATGTGATTTCAATGAGTTTGCTTTGAATTTTTCCAAGAATGAGAAAGATATGAGCATGTGGTTTAAAAGCTTTGATGGAAGCATTTTCTAAAATAATGCATTATTGTGTTGGTTTTCTTTAGAGCATGCCTCACTAAGCATTTGTGCTTACGCTCTCTTTTACCAATAATGAAGATAAGTGAGGTGTCTAAGGGCATCAAGGAAGCTAAGTTCATCCAAGGAAGTCCAAGCTCATGTATTGTGAAGTTTTCATACACTATTAGTTTTGATAAATTGGCAATGGGAACCTAAGTTTTGCTTTGGGGGATGTGTTGAACTCCCTATGGTTGTGGCATGTTTGCCTTGGTTGGTTTGAATTGTAAATGGTCTTTAAATGCTTGATTTGAAGTTTGATTGCCTTTTTGGTTTTGATAATAGGAAGCATGCCTCTAGACTCGTGAGATTTCATGTTTGATGATATGAATGCGTTGGGGTGACCTAAATGTATACCTTATATGTATGTGGACCTGTTGACATGTCTAGAGAGTCATTAGGATGTATTAGAACAGGTTTATGCATGAAAAACCAGCATTTGCTGATGTTTCTGGGCAAACCGTATCGAAACACCCTCTAGTGTTTCGAAACGGGGGCCTGAAATGGCCTTCGTGTTTCGAAACGCTAAGGGACGTTTCGAAACGATTTGGCTACTGGAATGCCTCGTTTCGGAACCAGTCTCGAAACCAACCTGTGTTTCAGAACGGTCAACGCCGTTTCGGTCATCGTTCCGATACAACAGGTGTACGTTTCGAAACAGATGACCGTTGGGCACTGATTTGAATGGTGCTGAAGTTTGCAAGATTTACATTTTAGTCCTGAAAGTTGAAGTTGTAATTGCTTGAGTTTGAAATGTTCTTTTAAGATGAAATTTGGCGGAGAATCATGTAATATAACTAATTTTATATTGGTAATATTAAAACAAGTAAAGACCCTCTAATTTCTAGAATTTACAATTTGGTCCCTGAACTTATATTAAGTGCAATTGAGTCCTTGTTTCATATCCGATCGTTGTGCCTTTCTCAAATAAGTTTTATGGGTACTCACTTATGGTTAATGTGCATCTAGAAAAGATTATAAAGAGAAAAAAAATGGTTGTGAATCAAGGTTGATGTTGCGTGTAAAAGTGTATATCGCAATGTAGTGCAAGTTTGCACGACACAAGTAGTAAAGTGATAGGGAAGTATCGAATATCGTCTCCACATGGACTTGGCTAATAGCTTCACCTTGGATTACTGCACGAGAGGAAAAATAATAGCTTAAATTGTTGTCACAAAAATAATAAAGAGAACTGGAAATTAAGATTAAAGAAATCGAGATAGAGAGAATGGGCCGGTATTGAATTGCTCAGTAGTGTAGGTGTTGCAAAGTCTGGGAATATCTGTTCTGTCGTCGTGCCTGTTGCGGCAGCACCTATCGCGGCAGCGATCACACAACTCTGTACTTCAAGCTTGGCAAGAATCATTGTTGTGCCTTGGCCTATCCCTAGGTCCAAGTCTGTCGATGAACACGTCTTTGATGATACCTCCCGGCGTGAATCGAAGGATGAACACCGATGTTGTTGAATTCTTCCTTAGCCACTTAACCTTGTCATATCCCTAGGTCCGAGATAATTCAACCATAAACTGGAGAACCCGTACTTATTCCTTCCGTATACTTAACTCTCTCGATATTAAGTAAATAGATAATCTCACAATGCTCTCCCGATACTCTTGCAAGATGTTGAAAACCAGAATAAGCAAACTTGAAGTCTATTTTATTGAACAGAAAATTCCTAAAACAAATGCAATCCTTGCAACTACTTTACAAATCAACCTGTGGCCCTAAGGGAAGTTTAGAACATGGTGAGAAAGGGAAAACGACTAGGGTTTTGGGAAGAAAGCTAGAGATGAAGATATCCTCCCTAGGTCGAATTACATGCCTTTATATAGGCCTTGGGTTCAAGTTTTCTAATATGGCAAGAATACTAGTTTAAACTAAAGTACAACTCTATTAAAGACTAAATCTTCAAAGAATATATCTTTAATTCGTCCTTCCTTCTAGCTTGGAGTTTTCCACCTTGAACTTTGGGATTGGCTTTCATTCTGATCTAGAGCTTGGAAAAATATAAGGGTGTCGTACGAAAGACGAGCTTAAATTTCTCTTTCTGTCGAGGCCCACTTTGCTTCTTCTCCTCACCACTACTGTCGTCCTTGGCTGCCACGACATCGACCATGGTAGCGTCGTCCTCCTCGTCTGCATTCCAGTTCCAGCTCTTCTTCTTCACTGCCCAGCGTCTGCTTCTCCATCTACTACAACAGCTACCTGCAAAAGCAACCAATTTCAGTAGAAACTGTGCCATTTAATATATTTGTGATGTATAACTGAAATCTAACCTAAATGCAATGAATTATGCTTGAATGCAGCAGAAATATGGGTTAAATAGCGGATAAATTATAGAACTTTTACACACTCAACACACCCCCAAACTCAAGTTTTTGCTTGCCCTCAAGCAATTCAGACCTAAAAGAAAGTCAAAAATATTTTTGTTTGGCTTATAACAGTGAACTTTCCCTTACCTACCATTCATTCCCTATTGTGAGCAACACCTTGTCGGATAATTCAGGATTCATCCGGAACCTTGCTATAATTCTCGTGTAGTGTCTGCATGCTTGTGAAAAATTATATGCGAAGACTCCCTTAGTTTCAGTAGAATAGTTATGCCTCTAACTTGAATTTTTATGCCAAATTTCATCTTTTTGGAGGCAATTCTTAGGCTCCTTTAGTTTTTATTTAGACTCGATTCTATTTTCTCAAGCTTAAGTTTGACTAGAGCCGGTTTCGGGCACCTCTAGCTAACTTCCTAGAGCCGGTTTCGGGCACCTCTAGGTGTATTGAGTCTATTTTTCTTAACTTCTTTTCCTAGAGCCAGTGTTAGGCACCTCTAGGGGCAACTCAAGTGCTAAGATTTCTATTCTAGTTTACTAGTAGAGTTCTAGACAGTATAAAAGTCACAAATGGTGTTTAAGTTTCAGAACTATAGTAAGGCTCTAAATTGCTCCTAAAACTATCCTAAAGTCACTGCCACGACAGAGGCTGTCACGGAAGGTAAGTTCAGTTCAAAGACTTAAGCCAAAATTTTCATTTTTTTAAACAAAAATAAACTATGTAAAAGACACAATTTTTAAACTTAATAAGACTCCATTAATGGAGGGATGCCACCCCCAAACTCGAAGGTTGCATTACCCTCAATGCAAATGACATATGAGATAAAAAAATACATCACAAAATATAAAAAAAGAGGCAGACAGCAAAATAAGATAAGAAACTTAAAATTTAGGCGCTATCGTCGCCGCTGCTGCTGAGCTGGATCTGCCGACGGGCAATGACCTTCTTGGCTGGTGCTGGCAAGCGGATGGGAGAGGCATAGGTATTCTTGGTTTTGGCCTCCCTTGGAGGTTGAATACGGGTAGCGGAGATATGAGGTGGGTTCTCCACTAACTGGACCTCGGAGCTGCTACTGTTGTCTCTACTGTTGCCGCTGTCGCTACTGCTGCCGCTGTCTTCTTTTTCCTTGCTTGCTACCATTTTCTGACGCTTCTCCGGTGTAAACTCCTTGGACAAATTCCTCTTGATAGAGGGTTCGCCGTCGGATTCCTCCCAAACTGAGGAAGAGAAGAAACCTACTATATAGGCATCGAGTTCAGCTGAAGGCATCTTTCGCTTGGTTCCCCTGGCAGATGTGTCGGCTATGCGGCTGCCGCCTGCAACTGTTGTGGCAGGTGTCGGTGTGAACGCAAGAGATGGCATTTTGGGCGTGGCAGCGGGGGTAGGTGTATGGGCAAGGGTGGTGGCAACAAAGTATTGATTGGGGTAGGTAGGGAACACATCATCGGGGAAATTAAGAGAGGTTTGAAAAAGGTACTGTGGTAGTTGTTAAGTCTCGGATGAAGCTCATGAGACCTAGCGGCCGTTCCTCTAGTTTTTGTATGGCAACAAGGATATGGGAGGATGTGTCAGCTAGAGGTGTTGCTGCTGTAGGCTTCCTGGTTTCTGTGGCAACAACCTCGGTGTCGGTGGGTTCTGTCGGCTCTGCTGCTGTGGCAGTAGGGTCGAAAGACGACAGGGGTGTGGCAGCAGTGATCTCCATCAGGCTAAGTATGTTTCTCTCTGTCTAGCCCTTCCCTTGGACTCGTAAATCTTCGACAGCTTCTGGTACATGATGGCCGCGACATAGGGCGGTGATGAGATATGGGTAGAAGAGTGGTCCGAATGTTCGGTATGCGCATTCCAATATGCCCTCTCGGACATATCTGCCAACGTTAATCGGCCTCTCATGTAATATAGAAGGGATGAGGGCTAACCTGGGTTGGTCGATTGTTGTATTGTGAGAGGAGGGCATAATCCGTTTTTTGATGAAAGCGTTCCAAAGCTTCGCCTCCGGGGTGAGTTGGACTCTCTTCACTGACCTTGGGTTTTTCGGATTAGTGTTCCACTGGGTACCCTCGTCCGTGAGTTCTGCCATCACAGCGTCATAGTCGGCAGGCTCTAGACTCTCAAGAAATTGTTGGTGGCCATCTTCGTTTCTGCCCAGAAAGAATCCATAGAGTGTGTTGATGTACTCGGGCTCGAAGGGTACCTCTTTCCCTCTTACTGTGACTCCTGTCGCGTTCCTACTGCTAATGGCAACATAAAAGTCCCGGACAAGAGTCATGTTCATCTCTTCGGGCTGCTCCGCGAATATCTGCCACTGCAGGGCTCTAACTTTTCTGGCTATGAATGGCTGCAGCCCCAGGTTCCCCGTCTTCGAAGTGTAAATAAAACCTCTCTCCTCCCACATGTCACGTATCTAGAAGGATCGTGGAGTTGATGCTGCCGGGGCAGATCCTGAATCAGCACTTCGGCGGGTGTTTCTAGAAGACATGTTGCAAGGATTGTGTAAGAAAAATGAAAGCAGGAAAAAATTATAGAGAAAACAAGTAGAAAGAGTAGAAGTGAGTGAAAAATGAATAGTAAAATGAGGTTTATATAGGGGAGAGTTTGCTACCCGTTGGAGCTGTAACGGCAGGCGTGAATAATGAGGCTAGCTGTTACGCGGTTTCTGACGCGTCTGTCACGCGTTTGCGTGTCTACTACGCGTCTGTTATGCGTTTGCGTGTCTGCTGGGCAGCGTGTCGACATGCTAGATTTTCCGCGTCTGTCGCGGCAGCTGTAACGGCATGCTCCCAAGTTGGGCTTTTTGGGCTGATGGAAAGATGGTGGGCTACATTCACTTCTCCTTGTCTCCTTTATTTCCTAAAAATAATAAAAATAAAACGTTATTTCCTAAAATTAAAATAATTCTAATTTCCTAATATATAGATAATAAATAATAAAAATAATTAAAAATAAAACTTAGGTTAAATTAGGGGTGCCAGGAGGGGCATCTCTTAAGGTAACCACTTCCTGCATTCTTGGGGCTTCAGTCCCCTGACAATGCTTCAATCGTTGTCCATTCACTTTGAATTGGTGCTCGTCTTTTAAAGATCTGATCGTGATGGCACCATGGGGAAAAACCTGTACCACTTGGAATGAGCCAGACCATCTAGATTTCAGCTTCCCTGGTAAGAGTTTCAACCTAGAGTTAAATAACAACACAAGCTGCCCTGGGCAGAACTATCGTGGCAGCAACTTCTTGTCATGCCACTTCTTGGTCTTGTCCTTGTAGATTCTTGCGTTGTCATAGGCCATTGTTCGAATTTCTTTAATTTCATTCAGATCAAGTAGCCTTTTCTGCCCTACTTTTTCCAAGTCCATATTAACTACCTTGATGGCCCAGTATACTCTGTGCTCAATCTCAACAGGTAAATGGCATGTTTTCCCATAAATCAGCCGATAGGGTGACATTCCCAATGGAGTTTTGAACGTTGTCCTGTAGGCCCATAATGCATCATTGAGGTGTAGAGACCAATCCTTCCTAGTTGGCTTAACCATCTTTTCAAGAATTTTCTTAACCTCTCTATTGGATATTTCAGCTTGTCCATTGGTTTGAGGGTCATACGTTGTTGCAATCCGATGTTTGACACCATACGTTTTCAAGGCAGCAGCTATAACCCTATTGTCGAAGTGCCTCCCTTCATCACTGATTATCGCCTAAGGGATGCCGAATCTGAAAAAAAATGTTTTTATGAAAAAATCTCTGAACCGTCTTGGCATCGTTTTTCTGAGTAGCAAACGCTTCAACCCATTTGGACACATAGTCCACTGCCAGTAGGATATATAAGTTCCCACATGAAGTTGGGAATGGTCTTATAAAATCTATCCCCCAAACGTCGAAGATCTCGACTTCAAGAATATTTTACAGCGGCATCTTATGTCTCCTTGAGATGTTTCCAGTCCGTTGACACTTGTCACAGTTTTTGTAGAATGTTTGGGCATCCTTGAACAGTGACAGCCAATAAAATCATGACTGCAAAACTTTGGCAACAATTTTGTTACCTCCTAAGTGTCCTCCATATTGTGAAGCATGACAATGATGTAGTACAACTTCCTGCTCATCCTGTGGTACACATCTCCTTACAACCTGATCTGCACAATATTTGAAAAGAAGAGGTTCATCCCAATAATAATGCTTAACATCATTTTGGAACCTCTTCCTAGCTTGATAATTAAGGTCAGGAGGAGTTATTCCGCGAACTAAATAATTAACGAAATCAGCATACCAGGGGAGTTCAGAAAACTTACCTGCCGCCATGGTTGTCGCGGCAGTGCTTGTGGCAGCAAACAGCTGCTCATCAGGGAAGGTCTCCAGTATGTGTGTCTCGTCTGCTAGGAGACTCTTTCCCTTCTCTAACCTTGACATATGATCTGCAACTTGATTCTCTATCCCCTTTTTGTCCTTGAATTCAATGTCGAACTCTTGTAGTAGCAGAATCCAACGTATTAGTCTAGGCTTTGCATCCTTTTTGGTGAACATATACTTCAATGCAGAGTGGTCTGTGTGGACGATGACCTTCGTTCTAAGTATATAAGAACGAAACTTGTCAATAGAGAATACCACAACTAATAGTTCCTTCTCTGTGGTAGTGTAGTTCACTTGGGCGTCGTTCAGTGTTTTGCTGGCATAGTATATGACATGAAAGAGCTTGTCTTTTCTCTGCCCAAGTGCTTCCCCGACAGCATAGTCAGTAGCATCACACATGATCTCGAATGACAGTTTCAAGTCTGGTGGCTGTACTATTGGGGCTGTTACCAGCTTTTCTTTTAGAACCTTGAATGCCTCAGTACATTCAGTGTTGAAGTCAAAGGGACAATTCTGCTCCAGAAGATGGCATAGGGGTTTGGTGATCTTTGAAAAGTTCGAGATGAACCTCCGATAAAAACCAGCATGTCCTAAGAAACTTCTGATTCCCTTGACTGTGGTGGGCGGTGGCATCTTTTCGATTACTTCTATTTTAGCTCTGTCGATTTCTATGCCACGACAGCTAATTTTATGGCCAAGGACTATCCCTTCATCCACCATGAAGTGACACTTTTCCCAATTTAATACCAAGTTTGCTTTTTCACATCTCTCGAGCACCTTCTGTAGGTTGCCTAGGCAGCTTTCAAAGTTGTCTCCAAAGATTGAAAAGTCATCCATAAATATCTCTAGGAAATCCTCCACCATATCGGAGAATATTGCCATCATGCACCTTTGAAAGGTGGCTGGTGCATTACAAAGTCCAAATGGCATCCTCCGAAAAGCATAAGTACCGTAAGGGCATGTGAACGTCGTTATTTCTTGATCTTTCGGTGCGATGGCTATTTGATTATAACCTGAGTAACCATCAAGAAAACAATAGTAAGACTTACCCGCTAATCTATCAAGCATTTGATCAATAAAGGGTAAGGGGAAATGGTCCTTCCGGGTAGCTTTGTTAAGCTTCCGGTAATCCATACAAACCCTCCAACCGGTCACAGTCCTGGTTGATATTAGCTCGTTTTCTTCGTTGGTTACCACGATTATTCCTCCTTTCTTGGGAACGCAATGCACCAGGCTCACCCAATTGCATATCATCGTTCAGATGTCTTTGTGCATCAATGGTCGGCTTATGATCATCCTCTAAAAGGATTTTATGCATGCATAGTTCTGGACTGATGCCTTGAATATCTGCTATCATCCATCCAATAGCCTTTTTGTGCTGCTGCAGCATCCCTATCAACTGTTGTTCCTGTTCCTGCATCAACTTGGAAGAGATGATTACGAGCAACATATCATTTAAACCAATGAAAACATATTTTAGCTGCCCTAGCAGTGGCTTAAGATCTAGAACAGGGAGTTCAACAGTTGATGGCTTTTGAATTATATGGTTATCTGAGGTATAGTTTAAGGGCTCGAACAACTTACCTCGACGATTTCCTATCCAATTTACCTCATCTTGATATTCAGTATCAGATTCTGAGGAGCTGCTGTCGTCGGTGCTGTCGTGACAGTCTTCTAAATGACTGCTGAGGCAATGGCCAATTTTGATGTCGTGGCAGCCCGACCTGATGCAGGGTTGGTCAAGGGTAACTTCAGTGATAGCCTTGCACTCTTCTTCTACATCAGCATGTTTCATCGCTTGGAGAACATTCAGCTTGATCTCTTGATCGTTCACTCTCATAGTGAGTTCTCCTTTTTCCACATCAATCAATGATCTTCCGGTGCCTAAGAAGGGTCGCCCCAGGATGATTGATGCATTTTCATCTGCTTCACAATCTAAGACAAGAAAGTTAGAAGGAAAAATAAACTTATCCACTATTACCACAATATCTTCAATTTTTCCTTTTGGATGAACGTAAGAGCGGTCTTCCAGCTGCAGTACTACTATTGTAGGCCGAGCTTTTCCAATACCTAATTTCTGAAAAACAGATTTGGGCATTAAATTTCTACTAGCACCAAGATCACAAAGTGCCTTACCCACAAATTTGTCTCCGATTATGCATGGTATGCTGAAGCTCCCAGGATCCTTCTTCTTCTGAGGTGGATGCTTGTGCAGAATACTCATGCATCCCTCTATCATCTTAACCGTTTCAAATTCCCCAAGTCTGGATTTCTTTGACATGGAATCCTTGAGAAATTTGGCATAACCAGGCATCTCCTTTATAACATCCAACAGCGGAATATTGATATGGACCTGCTTAAAAATATCATAAATCTTCTAAAGCTGTGATTCTTGTTTCAATTTCTGTAGCCGCTGAGGAAAAGGAGGTGAAGGAAGATAATTAGCAATACGTCCTTCCCACTACATTCGGATCTGAGGAGGTTTTGGTTCATCATTTTCTCCTCTCGCCCTTCTGTTGTCGTGACAGGCTCATCGACAACAGGTTGTTTGTTACCTGTCGGGGCAACATCCTCGACAGTCGTTTCCAAGGCTGGTTCCTTAACTTATTCAACTTCCTTCTCTGGCCCTAGTAATTTCTTCTCACTCCTAGTAGTGATAGCTTTACACTGCTCATGTGTGGGCTGTCTAGCGTTTTCAGTATCGCTAGAAAATCCTCCATTCTGCATTGGTTTAATATGCTGGGAAACCTGACTCATCTGTGTCTCCAATTATTTCAGAGTAGCTTCATGATTGGTCATCCGCATCTCTGTTTTATCCATGAATGTTTCTGTAACCCCCTTAGTCCGGCCTAGACGGTTGACCCGAACTACGAAGATTACACGGGGAAAACCAAAGTCAACCTGAAAGTCAACCTTGATTAACGACCCTTTTTTTTCTTTTTAACCTTGTCTAAATGCATATTAACCCTAGGTGTACTCTTGAGATAAGCATACTCAAAAATCACAGCAATCGGAAAACAATAAGGGACTCAATTGCACAACATACAAATTTAGGGACCAATTTGTAAATTCTGGAAATTAAGAGGACTTTACCAATTTTTAAGTTACCATTATGAAATTAGTCATGTTTCATGCTTCTCTGTCAAATCTCATCTCAAACGGACATCTCAAACTCAAACAATTGCACATATAAAAATTAGGACTAAAACGTGAGGATTTCAAAACATATAATCATAAGATTCAGTGCCCAACGGTCGAGTGTTCCGAAAAGGGGAAGGACCGTTCCGAAATGCGGGACCGTTTCGAAACCTGTTCCGAAACAGGGCTTGGCAGTAGCAAAAATGTTTCGGAACGTCTGATATGACCATCAAGAACAAGGACCCGAAGAAGTACCCAAGTGGCCCCATTACACGTGCATAGGCCAAGGAGTTTCAATCAGCCATGGAAAGCTTGTTTACAACAAGCCATGAACGTGAGAAAGAAGAAATAATAAGGGAGGAATGCCTTACCTTGCTCATGCATGCATTTGCATGAGAATTTAAGTATTTCAAACTTCACTCATGCATTTAGTTAAATTCAATAAAGTTAGTTCTTTAATTAAACTAGTTCATTCATTTAACTAGTTCACTCAATTAACTAACTCTTTAATTGTTTCATGCATATATTATTTTAAGTTTGAATAAATCCTTTGTGTGTGTCTAGGTTCATGTGACATGTGGATTAAAGAAGAGACTTTTCAACTTCAACTTGGAAACAAGTCATTGATGACCATCTTTACTCATGCAAACAAGGCAATTGAAGGCAATTAAAGGCTGAATTCTTTTCATCTTTTCAAGGCTGTTCATCTTCTTAGAGTAACAAAGCATTTAAGCTTCATAATTCACCTATTCAAGGTTGAAATTATGAACCAATGAAGGCCATTCACGTTCAAGAGAAGGGACATGCAATAATCAGCATTCAAATTATGCATTCAAGGCCTTTATTTATCATTTTTTAAGGTTGATCATATTCCACAAATGGGCAAGCAATGAAGGCTAGTTTAATATCATTTAATCATCAAATTAAGTGATAAAATCATCAAGGAATTCAAAGAGACAAGCTGATTTGGATGTGTGGGATGTCTACATTCATCCTATTTCCACATTCATTCTCTTTTATCCATTTGCAAGCAAAATGAACCAGCCCAAGAGTCACCACTCCTTTTGGACGAATTTAAGGCTAATTCATCTCAATTTAAAGCAAAAATTCATCCATCAAAAGGATAAGAAAGAAACATTTCATTTATTTGTAGTCAATAGCATTTAGATGAGCATTCATCTCTCTTTTGTGTGACTTTTCATATGGTGCCTAGCAACACTATAAATAGGCACCTTAGGTTCATTTGTAAGGACTTTTTTAGAGGATATAAATCTTTGAAAGATTGCTTTCATCTTGTTCTTGCGAGAACTCTATCGGCTTCAAGTTGTGCTTGTAGTCTTCTATCCATTTCATTTTACTATAGCGTTGGTTTCAAGCTCTATTATAGCTTGTGGGTCACGTTCCACACTCCTCCACATCGACTCCATCAAAGTATATTGTTGGTTCCTAGCTCGTTATAGCTAGCGGGTCACAATTCGCTAACCTTGCAACTATACAAATCCACGCCGCCTTTAGCATCTCACATCACTCCTTCTTTGATTTCCACCTTTCCATGATTATCATCCTCCATCCTTAGCCACCATACTATCCAAATTACCTATCCAATTCCTTTCTTCATTATTTTTTTATTATATTGCTATTCATCTCACATGTATGTTTTGTGATATCTTAGAGTTCAAAGCGTAGCAAAGAATATTTCTTACTAGAATCACGATCGGGCACATCTATATGACTCGGGTCACATTATCGGGTTCATATCAATTGGCATCAGAGCAAGGTTGATTCAATAAGATAGTCGTTGTCTCTCTTCTAAAAAAAAGAAAAAATATCGAAAAAAAATTAGAGAAAGTTAAAGAGGGAGGGGGTATTGTATTCTGTATTCTTCTTTAAAAAAATCTTACATCATTTTTCTTTTGCTACTATTTTGTCATCTTTACCAACTCTCACAATTTACCTTTTTTTTTGTTGTTGCCACTTTTTCTTATCCTACCTTCCAAATTCTTTTCGCCAAGTTTTGTTTTTTCAGCCGAATTCTACAAGCCATTTGCAAGCCTTGAGGAAGTTCTTAAAAGAACTTGATTGAGAGCAAGAGTGGAAAAAGGCAAGAGTGCACATCAAGGGTAAAAGCCATCCCGAGTGAAACACGAGTGTGAGTGCATTTTCTTGGAGTGGAATATGTGAGGTTTTGTGTTTGTGAGGTTTTAAATTTTTTTATTTTTGTTACTAGTAATGTCTCAAAATTCCATGAGAAACTCTGTTGGAGGAAGTAATAATGTTAACGTAGATGCAACTAACTCCAATCTTCAAGATATTATCCGAGAGATGGACAGGTTGTTGCAAGAAAGGTTGGGGCCGATGCAAGAACGATTAGATCATTTGGAGGAAAGATCTCAACGAAGGCATAATTCAGATCATGAGGAAGAGTATGAGGAAGAGGTGGACGAAGAACTCATAGACAAGCGAGCCTCCCAGCAAAGTTTGAGGCGTCAAGAACCTAGGTACAAAAGAGCTCGACCAAGAGTTGATGATAATCTTAGCAACATCAAAATAACCATTCCTCATTTCGAAGGAAGAACGGATCCTGAAGCCTATCTTGCATGGGAAAAAAAGTTGAGCACATCTTTAAGTGCCACAACTACTCCGAGCTTAAGAAGGTAAAACTTGCAGCCATTGAATTTACAGATTATGCACTAATATGGTGGGATCAGTTGACATCTAGCAGAAGACGCAATGGCGAACATCCAATTTCTACTTGGAATGAGATGAAGGCCGTTATGCGTAGGAGGTTCGTTCCAGCTCACTATCATAGGGAGTTGTTCAACAAGCTTCAAAATCTCACCCAAGGCAACCGTAGTGTTGAAGACTGTAAAATAGTCTATCGCATAGGTAGTGCAAGTGTACACGACGCAAGTAGTAAAGTGATACGAAGTATCGGATATCGTCTCCACAGGGATTGGGCTAATGACTTCACCTTGATTTACTGCACGAAGTAAAGGAAATATTTTAGAAAGTTGTCACGAATAATAAAGTAAAAACGTAAATAAAAAGATTGAATTATCAAGATAGAGAGAATGGGCCGGTATTGAATTGCTCGGTAGTGCAAGTATTGAATTGCTTAGGATCTCCAGTTCTGTCGTCGCTCCCGTCGCCGACACTAACTCAGTACTTCAAGCTTGGCAAGAATCCCAGATCTGCCTTGCCCTATCCCTAGGCACAAGTCTGCCGATGAACACGTCTTTGATGATACCTCCCGGCGTGAATCGAAGGGTGAACACCGATGTGTATGAATTCTTCCTTAGCCACTTAACCTCGCCTTATCCCTAAGCACGAGATGGTTCAACTATAAACTAGAGAACGCGCTTTTATCTCTTTCGTATACTTAACTCTCCCGATGCTAAGTAAATAGATAACCTCACAATGCTCTCCCGATGCTCTTGCAAGACATTAAAACCAAGATAAAAGAACTTGAAGTTTATTTTATTGAACTTAAAAAATCCTAAAACAAAGCAACCCTTGCAACTACTTTACAAAACAACCCATAGCCCTCGGGGGAAATTAGAACATGTCGGTGACGGGTGGACGGCAGGGTTTCGGTTTTTTTGGTTGTGGAGTAATCGGTTCTGCCCTAGGTTTAATCTATGCCCTTTATATAAGCTTTGGGCTCAAGTTATCTAAGGTAACAAGGATTACAACTTTAATTAAAAGTAAGATTTTAATAAAGACTAAATCTCTAAAGTATCCTACTTTTCAGCCGCATCCCTATTTTGTGGGAATTCCTTTCCTTGAGCTTTGGCTTGACATATCTTTTGATCCAGGGCTTGAAAAATTATTTGTCTTCCACACGACAGACGAGCAGATTTTTCTCTATCTATCGATGTCCACTTCACTTTTCCTCTTCAATAATCTGCTGTCACCATGCTGTCACGACAGGTCCATGACAGGTTCGTCTTCTTCAGCTGCTTGTCCAGTTCAGCTTTCCTGCTTATCTGCCCTGCGCCTGCCTTCATCGTCAACCAAGGCAGCTACCTGCAAAATGCACCATCTTTTAGTAGAATCCGTGCCTTTTATATAATTGTGATATTTTATTGAAAACTAACCTAAATGCAATGCAATGATGCTTGAATGCAGCAGAAATATGGGTTAAAAAAGGGTGTAAATAATAGAAGTTTTACACACTCAACACACCCCCAAACTCAAGTCTTTGCTTGCCCTCAAGCAATTAAACCTAAAGAAAAATGAAAATTTTTGTGTTGGCCTTCAAACAGTGAGCTGTCCCTTACCCGTCGCTCATTCTCTATGGCGGCAGCAACCTGTCGGAAAGGTTAGGATCTGTCCGGAATCTCCCTATAGCTCTCGTGCAGTGTGTGCATGCTTGTGAACAGTTATATGCTAAGACTCTCTTAGTTTCACTAGAATATTCAACTCCTTAACTCAAATCTTTATGCCAAAGTTTATTTTTTTAGAAGCCACATTTTCATGCTTCTTTTTCTTCTATTTTCAAGCTAAAATTTTCTAGAGCCAGTTTTGGGCACCTCTAGTTAGCTTCCTAGAGCCGGTTTCGGGCACCTCTAGGTTTTTGATTTTCTTTTGCTAAACTTCTTTTCCTAGAGCCAGTGTTAGGCACCTCTAGGGGCTATCTAAGTTCTAAGCTTCCTATTCTAGTTTGGCTAAAAGAAATCTAAGCAATATAACAGTCACAAAAGTGTTTAAGTTTTCAGAACTATAGAAAGGCTCTAAACTTTTCCTTAACCTGTCCTAAAGATGCTGCCACGACAGAGCCGTCATGACAGGTAAGTTAACTTCACAGTTTTAAGCCAACAGTTTAATTTTCTGATTTTTTTTTAACTTGAAAAATAAGTAAATAAAAAGACATAACAACTAAACAAAAGATGTGCTAAGGACTCCATTAAATATGGAGGGTTGCCACCCCCAAACTCGAGGGTTGCATTGCCCTCAATGCAAAATGACATAAAAACAAATAAAGAAAAACAAGATAAATAAAAGTACATCACAAATATATAAGGGCAGGCAGCAATAAGAGGAGAAAAAGAAATAAAAACTTAAATTTTATTCGCTGTCCTCGCTGCTGCTGCTGACGCGGATCTGATGTCGGCGTCTGCGTTGAGGTGGTGGCTGGGCAGGTTCCGGAGCAGGTTGATCAACAGGGTCATCAGCCTGTTGAGGGGCAGGGTCTTCCTCCGGTTGGGGGACAGGGTCGTCAGCAGGTTGAAGGGCAGGTGGCTCCACTAGCCTGACATCGGAACTGCTGCTGCTGTCCCAGCTGGTGGTCATGATGGCCTTGGACAGCTTTCTCTTGTCGGCCACATGCTTAATACGTTTCACCCGTGTGAAGGCGCTGTCCAAATTCCTCCGGACAAGAGGGCTGTCATCAGTGGCAGCTCGCTTGGTTCCTCGAGGGGAGGTGTCTACCGGTGGGCTGCCGGCTGCCGTCGGGGAAGGTGTGGAGGAGGCAGATTCTCCGTGGGGAGAGACAGGTGGTGTGGGAGTGGGGGAGGGGATATTGAAATAATGGGCGGGAAAGGTGGGGAAAATGACATCCGTAAAATTCAAAGTATTGGTAATGAAATTTACCGTTGCATTGGAGAAGTCTCGGATGAATGTCATTAAACCCATCTGGCGCTCCTCTATCCGCAAGATGGCAGCAAGGATATGGGCGTTCTGATCTGTCGGAGCGGTGTTGGTGGCAGCTCCTGGGGCAGGTTCGGTGGCAGGCTCATCATCAGACTCAGCAGGAGGGGCGTTTGGATCGAAGGCGTTGAGGGGCGATACGACGATAATCTCCATGAGGCTGGAGATGTTGCTGTCTGTCCAGCCGCTGCCCTTCTTGATTTTGTCTGAAGGGTCCTCCGGTACGGCAGCGCAGCGGCAGAGGGCAGTGATGGTGAAGGGCAGGCAGAGTCTTGAGTCTGATCGGAAGGCACAGTCGAGAATGCTGTCCCGCATGTACCTGCCCACATTGATGGGCCTGTCATGCATGATAGAATGGATGAGGGCCAACCGCTGTCTGTTGACTGTCGTATGGTGGGACGAGGGCAGGATACGCTTTTTGATAAAAGCGTTCCATAGCTTTGCCTCAGGTAGTAGTTGCCCCCTATTGACAGAGTGGGGGTTCTTCTTACTAGTGCTCCAGGTCGTTCCCGCTTCTGTCAACTCTCTCATGACAACATCATGGCCGACAGCGTCGAGGGTGTCCCAAAATTGTTGATGAGCATCATCATTGGGGCCAAAGAAGAGGCCGAATACATGGTTGATGCTGCTGGTGGTGAAAGGAACTGTCACTCCTCGGACGGTGACAGATGTCGCCGTCTTGCTCTCGATCGCCGCATAAAATTCCCTGACCAGAGTGTCATTGAGTTCTGCCGGCTGCTCGGCGAAGTCCTCCCAAAGTTGTGCTGTTATGGCCTTCATAATGAACGGCCGGAGTCCCATATGGGGGGCATCTCTGTTATAGATGAAGCTCCGTTCCTCCCATAGTTCCTTTTTAGCGAACGAGGATGCTGCTGCTGAAGAAGAAACGGCAGCAGCGTTCTGACGGGTTTGTCGTGAAGACATTTTGGTCGCAAGGGCTGAAAAAGAAAGAAAATAGATAAAACTAGAAGAGGATAGCAAGAGAGAAAATCAGAAGTGATGAAAAATGAAATGGGAAGGGGTTTATATAGCGGTCGAGGAGCTGCCCATTTAATGCCACAACAGCAGGCGGGAATAACGGGGCGACAGATTGAATGTAGCGTGTCTGACGCGTCTGACGTGCATTAATGCATCTGCTGTGCGTCTGCCGCACGCTTCTTCGTCTGCTGTGCGTCTGCTGACAGCCTGTCAAATCCGTCTGCGCCGGCAGCCGAAACGACAGGTTATCATAAATGGGCATTATTGGGCTGGTGGATGGGCGGTGGGCTTGGGCCACTTCTTCTTTCTCACTTGCCTCCTTTATTTCCTAAAAACTAAAATTAAAAACAAAACATTATTCGAATAAAATAAATCTAATTCCTAATAAATAATATTAATAATAAAAATAAAAATAAAAAAAATAGGAAATTAGGTTAAATTAGGGATGCCTTGTGGGGCATCACCTAAAGTAACCACTTCCTGTATTCCTGGGGCTTCAGTCCCTTGATAGTGCTTGAGGCGTTGTCCATTAACTTTGAATTGGTGCCCGTCCTTTAGTGATTGAATTGTAATGGCACCATGGGGAAAAACTTGAACTACTTGGAACGGTCCAGACCATCTAGATTTGAGCTTCCCTGGAAAGAGTTTCAATCTAGAATTAAACAACAACACAAGCTGCCCTGGGCAGAACTGTCGTGGCAGCAACTTCTTGTCATGCCACTTCTTAGTTTTTTCCTTGTAAATCCTTGCATTGTCGTAGGCCATTGTCCGTATTTCATCGATCTCATTCAAATCCAACAACCTTTTCTGGCCTGCCTTGTCCAAGTCCATGTTTACTGCCTTGATCGCCCAATATGCCTTGTGTTCTATCTCGACAGGCAGATGACAGGTTTTCCCATAAATCAAACGGTATGGAGACATGCCCAATGGAGTCTTGAAAGCTGTTCTGTATGCCCATAATGCATCATTCAGAAGCAAAGACCAATCTTTCCTAGTTGGTTTAACCATTTTTTCAAGAATGTTCTTCACTTCCCTATTGGATATCTCAGCCTGTCCATTGGTCTGTGGGTGGTATGCTGTCGCGATCCTGTGCTTGACACCATATTTTCTCAAGGCGGCAGCAATTACCTTGTTCTCAAAATGTCTCCCTTCATCACTGATAATCGCCCTAGGGATGCCAAATCTAGAAAAGATGTTTTTGTGCAAAAACTTTTGGACCGTTTTGGCATCATTCTTTTGAGTTGCGATTGCTTCTACCCACTTGGAGACATAATCCACTGCTAGGAGGATGTAAAGATTTCCACATGAAGATGGAAAAGGTCCCATAAAATCAATCCCCCAAACGTCGAAGATTTCGACTTCTAAAATATTTTGCAGTGGCATCTCGTTTCTCCTCGAGATGTTACCTGTCCGCTGGCATCTGTCGCAGTTTTTGTAAAATTCCTGTGCGTCCTTATACAGTGTCGGCCAGTAGAACCCTGACTGCAGCACCTTGGCAGCAGTTTTATTGCCTCCTAAGTGTCCTCCATATTGTGAAGCATGACAGTGATGGAGAATGTCTTCTTGTTCTTCTTGTGGTACACATCTCCTTATAACCTGATCTGCGCACATTTTGAAAAGAAGAGGTTCGTCCCAATAATAATGTTTAACATCATTTTGAAACCTCTTCCTGGCTTGATAAGTAAGATCAGAAGGTAATATTCCACTAACTATAAAATTAACGAAATCAGCATACCAGGGAAGGTTAAAAGACTTACCTGCCGCCATGGCTGTCGCGACAGCTATTGCGGCAGCAAAGAGCTGCTCATCTGGGAAGGTCTCAAGTATGTGTGTCTCATCAATGGGTAGACTATGTCCGATCTCCAACCTCGACAAGTGATCTGCCACCTGATTTTCTGTCCCCTTTTTATCTTTTATCTCAAGGTCGAATTCTTGTAATAGTAAGATCCACCGTATCAACCTTGGCTTTGCATCCTTTTTTGCAAATAAATACTTGAGGGCAGAGTGGTCGGTGTGTATTATAACCTTCGTTCCAAGTATGTAAGAACGAAACTTGTCGATGGAGAACACCACAGCCAACAGCTCCTTTTCTGTGGTGGTATAATTCACTTGGGCATCATTCAATGTTTTGCTGGCATAATATATGACATGAAACAACCTGTCCTTGCGCTGCCCAAGTGCTGCCCCGACAGCATAGTCACTAGCATCACACATAATTTCAAACGGTTGCGTCCAGTCTGGTGGCTGTACTATGGGGGCTGTCACTAGCTTTTCCTTCAGAACCTTGAATGCTTCAGTACATTCTTCATTAAAGTCAAAGGGTCGGTTCTGCTCTAAGAGATGACATAGGGGTTTCGTGATTTTTGAGAAATTGGCAATAAATCTCCTATAAAAACCAGCATGCCCTAAAAAACTCCTAATGCCCTTGACTGTGGTTGGTGGCGGCAGCTTCTTTATGACCTCTATTTTTGCCCTGTCGACTTCTATCCCACGACAGCTAATCTTATGGCCTAAGACTATCCCTTCATCCACCATAAAGTGGCATTTTTCCCAATTTAAAACCAAGTTAGCTTTTTCGCATCTTTCGAGCACCTTTTGTAAATTGCCTAGACAACTCTCAAAATCGTCTCCAAAGACAGAAAAATCATCCATAAAAATTTCTAGGAAGTCCTCAACCATGTCCGAGAATATAGCCATCATGCACCTTTGGAAGGTGGCAGGTGCGTTACAGAGTCCAAATGGCATCCTCCTAAATGCGTACGTACCGTAGGGGCATGTGAAAGTCGTTTTCTCTTGGTCCTCCGGTGCAATAGCAATTTGATTATATCCTGAATAACCATCAAGAAAACAATAGTAAGGTTTACCTGCTAATCTATCAAGCATTTGATCAATAAAGGGTAGCTTTGTTAAGCTTCCGATAGTCCATACAAACCCTCCAACCGGTCATAGTCCTGGTTGGGATTAACTCGTTGTTTTTGTTGGTTATCACGGTCATGCCTCCTTTCTTGGGAACACATTGCACCGGGCTTACCCATTTGCTGTCGGAGATAGCGTAAATAATACCAGCATCTAACCATTTAATTATTTCTTTACGCACTACCTCCTTCATTGCAAGGTTTAACCGCCTTTGGGCATCAATAGTCGGCTTATGATCTTCCTCTAGGAGGATTTTGTGCGTACAGATTGCCGGACTAATGCCCTGAATGTCTGCTATCGTCCATCCTATTGCCCTTTTATGCTGCCTCAACATGTCGATCAGCTGTCGTTCCTGTTCCTGCGGCAGCTTAGCAGAGATGATTACAGGCAGTGTGTCATCACAACCAAGATAAGCATATTTAAGCTGCCCTGGCAGGGGCTTAAGTTCTAAGACAGGTGGTTCAACAGTAGAGGGTTTTTGGATTAAATGGTTATCCGAAGTGTAATTTAAAGGTTCGAATAACTTACCTGGGTGATGGTCTAACCAGTTTACCTCCTCATGACCTTCAGTATCAGATGTATCGGATTCAGAGGAGTTACTGTCGTCGGTGCTGTCGTCATCGCTGTCGTCGTCATTGTCATGACAGGCTTGTAGGTGGCTGTCGCAGCAGTGATCAAATTTTATATCTCGGCAGCCTGACCTGATGCAGGGTTGATCAAAGGTCACCTCAATGATGGCCTTGCATTCCTCGTCCACATCGGCATGTTTCATTGCTTGGAGAACATTCAACTTAATTTCTTGATCATTCACGCGCATGGTGAGTTCTCCTTTCTCCACATCAATCAATGATCTTCCCGTGGCTAAGAAGGGTCGCCCTAGGATGACTGGTGCGTTCTCATCTGCCTCACAATCTAAAATAAGAAAGTCAGCAGGAAAAATAAGTTTATCCACTCTTACCAAAATATCTTCAATTTTTCCCTCGGGGTGAACGTAAGAGCGGTCGGCTAGCTGTAGGGTAACTGTCGTGGGTCGCGCCTTGCCAATACCTAGTTTCTGAAAAACAGATTTGGGCATTAGATTAACACTAGCACCAAGATCACAAATTGCCTTACCCACAAATTTATCGCTGATTACGCAAGGTATGAGGAAGCTCCCTGGATCCTTCTTTTTCTGGGGTGGTTGCCGATGAAGAATACTCATGCAACCTTCTTGCATCCTTACCGTTTCAAATTCCCCAAGTTTAGATTTTTTAGACATGACATCCTTGAGAAATTTAGCATAACCTGGCATCTCCCTAACAGCATCTAACAACGGAATATTAATATGAACCTGTTTAAAAATATCATAAATCTTTTTAAGTTGAGATTCATGCTTAGCTTGCTGTATCCGTTGTGGAAAGGGTGGTGGGGGACGATAATCAGCAATGCGTCCTTCCCACTGCATACGAATCTGAGGACGATAATCTTCCTTTTTATCCTCTGTCGCTTCTGCTGTCGTGACAGGCTCATCGGCAGCAGTCTGTTTGTCACCTGTCGGGGCAGCTTCCTCGGTAGGTTTATTCAAAGCAGGGTCCTGTTCTGTTTCAACTTCTTTTTCCGGCCCTGGTAACTTTTTCCCACTCCTAGTAGTAATCGCCTTACATTGCTCATGTGGGGGCGGTCTAGCATTTTCAGTATTGCTAGGAAAACCTCCATTCTGCCTCGGTTTAATATGCTGCGACACCTGACCCATTTGTGTCTCTAGAGATTTCAAGGTGGCCTCATGGTTTGTCATTCTCATCTTAGTTTCATCCATAAAGTTTTCTGTCTTCTTGACGAACTGATTAATATTATCCATATACGTGCCAGTCTGAGACATAAAGGTGGCCAGAGTCTGCTCCAATACACTACCCGTGGCAGGTGGTGGCTGCTGTTGTTGCTGAGGCGGCAGGTTTTGCGGCAGGTTCTGCGGCTGCAGTTGCTGTCGTGTCAACAATCTAGGACCCCCTGATTCTGATTATATGCTTGCGGATTCAGGGCATTGTTAGGATTACTCCAGGAAAATTTGGGATCTTTCCTCCAATTAGGGTTGTAGTTGTTGGAATTGTAGTTTGGCTTGTAATTTCCAACATATTTTCCCTCTTCTATATTTATAGGGCACTCATCCCTACTATGATTTCCTTCACAAGTAGCACAAATTTCCTCGACAGCAAACCCTCGTACTTCCTCTTCACTCAATAAGTGTTTCATGGCTTTAGTGAGAAATGCTACCTGAGATTTCATAGTGCTGTCGGCCTCATAATCCTTGACAGCAAGTACCCGTTTACCCCCTCTTCTAGCTGTCGGAAACTGCTCCTCATTCTTGGCTAGATTTTTTAGAACTTGCAATGCCTCGTCCGGATCTTTATCCAATAATAGTCCATTTGCTGCAGAATCAATGCGAATGCGAGTTTGTAAGTTAGCAGCATTATAAAACTTAGTTACCTGATTCCAGACGGGGAATCCATGCATTGGGCAGTTCCGAAGAAGAGTAGTAAATCTGTCCCAGGCCTCGTGCATCGGCTCGTCATCTTCCTGTTGAAAAGTAGCAATTTCGTTACGTAATCGCTCAGATAAATGTGAAGGATTAAAACGAGATAAAAATTCACGAGTTAGATCTGCCCAAGTCATAATAGAACCCGGTGTAAGTTTATTCCACCAAGTTTTAGCTCTGTCCCTCAATGAATGGGCGAATAACCGAAGCCTCAGTATCTCCGAACTAACTCCTGGTAGCCTAAACGAACCACAGATCTCCTGGAACGTTTTGAGATGCTCTCTAGCATCTTCTGTTGCAGAGCCACTAAACTGCCCGGCGTTGTTGATCATACTAAACATGACAGGCTTAAGCTCGAAGTTGTCAACATCAATATCCGGCAGCGTGGTCTCCAGCTCTACATGATCGTTCAGCATGTAGTCACGACATGACCGTCGTCCACCTGCCCCAGGCGGGTCGCCGACAAGCGGTATGTCTCCTCCAGCAGGCTGGTTACGGGCCATCTGCTCTAGCTGTTCTTCAAGGTATTCGTTCCTGTCTAAAAGATGGCGAATCTGTTTCTTGAGATTGAATGATCGTTCGATTTCCGGATCTAACTTATACTCAGGATCTTCGCCTCTTTTCGATCTGTGCATAAACAAGAGAACCTTGTGAAAAGCAAGAGTTGAAAACACAAAATAAAAATTAAAGAAAAACTAAAAACGAAAACAAAAATAAAAATAAAAACAAAAAGTGCAATAAAGGAAAGATGTAGTTATGTTGCCAATCCCCGGCAACGGCGCCAAAAACTTGTTGCGTGTAAAATAGTCTATCGCAATGGTAGTGCAAGTGTACACGACGCAAGTAGTAAAGTGATACGAAGTATCGGATATCGTCTCCACAGGGATTGGGCTAATGACTTCACCTTGATTTACTGCACGAAGTAAAGGAAATATTTTAGAAAGTTGTCACGAATAATAAAGTAAAAACGTAAATAAAAAGATTGAATTATCAAGATAGAGAGAATGGGCCGGTATTGAATTGCTCGGTAGTGCAAGTATTGAATTGCTTAGGATCTCCAGTTCTGTCGTCGCTCCCATCGCCGACAGCACCTGTCGCGGCGTCTGTCCGTTAGTTGTCGCGGCAGCAGACACTAACTCAGTACTTCAAGCTTGGCAAGAATCCCAGATCTGCCTTGCCCTATCCCTAGGCACAAGTCTGCCGATGAACACGTCTTTGATGATACCTCCCGGCGTGAATCGAAGGGTGAACACCGATGTGTATGAATTCTTCCTTAGCCACTTAACCTCGCCTTATCCCTAAGCATGAGATGGTTCAACTATAAACTAGAGAACGCGCTTTTATCTCTTTCGTATACTTAACTCTCCCGATGCTAAGTAAATAGATAACCTCACAATGCTCTCCCGATGCTCTTGCAAGACATTAAAACCAAGATAAAAGAACTTGAAGTTTATTTTATTGAACTTAAAAAATCCTAAAACAAAGCAACCCTTGCAACTACTTTACAAAACAACCCGTAGCCCTAGGGGTAAATTAGAACATGTCGGTGACGGGTGGACGGCAGGGTTTCGGTTTTTTTGGTTGTGGAGTAATCGGTTCTGCCCTAGGTTTAATCTATGCCCTTTATATAAGCTTTGGGCTCAAGTTATCTAAGGTAACAAGGATTACAACTTTAATTAAAAGTAAGATTTTAATAAAGACTAAATCTCTAAAGTATCCTACTTTTCAGCCGCATCCCTATTTTGTGGGAATTCCTTTCCTTGAGCTTTGGCTTGACATATCTTTTGATCCGGGGCTTGAAAAATTATTTGGCTTTCACACGACAGACGAGCAGATTTTTCTCTATCTATCGATGTCCGCTTCACTTTTCCTCTTCAATAATCTGCTGTCACCATGCTGTCACGACAGGTCCATGACAGGTTCGTCTTCTTCAGCTGCTTGTCCAGTTCAGCTTTCCTGCTTATCTGCCCTGCTCCTGCCTTCATCGTCAACCAAGGCAGCTACCTGCAAAATGCACCATCTTTTAGTAGAATCCGTGCCTTTTATATAATTGTGATGTTTTATTGAAAACTAACCTAAATGCAATGCAATGATGCTTGAATGCAGCAGAAATATGGGTTAAAAAAGGGTGTAAATAATAGAACTTTTACACACTCAACAAAGACTACTTTAAAGAGATGGAAGTAGCCATTATCCGAGCTAACATTGATGAGGATCGAGAAGCCACCATGGCAAGATTTCTATCCGGCCTTGACCCAAATATTGCGGTCGTCATTGAGTTGCAACATTATGTGGAGATCGAAGACATGGTGCATATGGCCATAAAAGTGGAAAAGCAACTTAAACGGAAGGGTTCCACACGAACCTATGGGGGAGCATCATCAAGATGGGGGCAAAGTTCTTACAAACGGAGTCGTCCAATACCACCCAATGAAAGAGGCGCACCACCCAAAAGAAGCAAGGCCAATGCCGAAACTAGCAAAGGTAAGGCTCCGAATGTTCCAAACCATTCCCGAGATATACAATGCTTCAAGTGCTTGGGAAGAGGGCATATTCCAAGCCAATGCCCAAATCGCAACACCATGCTTCTTCGTGATGATGGAGAGGTTGAATCGGAACAAGAGGAGGAAGATGAAATTGCTGCCATACAAGAAGATGAAGGTGATGATATAGAGTATGCAGCAGAAGGAGAGGCCCTTATTGTGAAAAGGAGCCTAAGTGTGCAAGCGAGTGAATGGAATGAGCAACGCGAGAATATCTTTCATACTCGCTGCCATGTTAATGGAAAGGTATGCTTTGTCATTATTGATGGAGGTAGTTGTACTAATGTTGCTAGTACTCTTATGGTAGAAAAACTTGGATTAGCAACCACAAAGCATCCACATCCCTACAAGCTGCAGTAGCTTAATGACGGAGGAGAACTCAAGGTTAACAAGCAAGTTCTTGTTGCTTTCTCCATTGGAAAGTATAAGGATGAAGTTCTTTGCGATGTTGTTCCGATGCACGCTGGCCATTTACTACTTGGGAGGCCATGGCAATTCGATAAACGAGTCATACATGATGGATATACCAATCGGTATACACTCACCCATGGAGTAAGAAAGATTACCTTAGCCCCTCTTTCACCAAAACAAATTCACAAAGACCAAATACATTTGAGAGAAAGTATTGAAAGAGCCAAAGAGAGAGAGTCAAAAATAGAGGTAAAAGCAAGTGAGAGTGAGCAAAGTGAGGGTGCGAAAATGAGTGTGTTTACCAAAGAAAGAGAATTGAGAATGTGTTTGCTGTCGGGAAAGGAATTACTTGTACTTGTGTACAAGGAAAGTTTATTGAACACTAACCAACTTGATCACACTTTGCCTTCTTCTATTGTGTCTTTGTTGCAGGAATTTGACGAATTATTTCTAGAGGAGATACCAAGTGGGCTGCCACCAATCTGTGGCATTGAACATCAAATAGATTTCATTCCTGGTGCCGTCATTCCTAACCGTCCAGCTTACCGAAGCAATCTCGAGGAAACCAAGGAGTTACAAAGGCAAGTGGCTGAACTAATGGCCAAAGGCTACGTGAGGGAGAGCCTTAGCCCATGTTCCGTTCCGGTATTACTTGTGCCAAAGAAGGATGGAACTTGGCGCATGTGTGTAGATTGTCGAGCGGTAAACAAAATTACGATAAAGTATCGTCACCCTATTCCTCGTTTAGATGATATGTTAGATGAGCTTAGTGGTTCTAACCTTTTCTCTAAGATTGATCTTAAGAGTGGTTATCACCAAATAAGGATGCGGGAAGGTGATGAATGGAAAACAACATTTAAAACAAAGCAAGGACTCTATGAATGGTTGGTTATGCCTTTTGCCTTAACTAATGCACCAAGTACTTTCATAAGGTTAATGAACCATGTTCTTAGACCGTTTTTGGGTAAATTTTGTGTGGTTTATTTTGATGACATCCTCATCTATTGTTAATCAATGGAAGAACATGTTCAACACTTGAGGTCAGTTTTGTTGGTTTTAAGAAAGGAGAAGTTATATGCTAATTTAGGCAAGTGTACATTTTGTACTGACAAAGTTGTCTTTCTTGGTTTTGTTGTCAGTTCTAAAGGCTTAGAGGTTGACAAAGAGAAGGTTAAAGCCATTGAAGAATGGCCACGACCAGCAAGCATTTCCCAAGTTAGGAGTTTCCATGGACTTGCAAGCTTTTACCGGAGATTTGTAACCCCCTCGTCCCGGTCTGGCCGGATGATCGGTCCGAGTGAGCTACACGGGGAAAACCGAAGCGAAACCCAAAGGATTCCCCCTCGGTTAGCAACCCTATTTTTTTTTCTTTTTAAATTAATCTTGCCTAGATGAATATTAATTCCTATGTGATTCACAACAGCGGAAAACGTTCAAAGGAAAAACTCATTCGAAACACAGCCATGCAAAAATAGTAAATTTTAAGCTTATAAGGCAGACAGTATCGATACCCTAATCAGGGGTATCGATACCCTCCTTCTAGGTCAACCCAGGAAGTCAACACGAGAAGGCCGTATCGATACCCTTACCAGGGGTATCGATACCCTCTTCCTCGGTCAACCTTCCCTGGTCAACAGATTTGACCCGTATCGATACTCGGGACCCCGTATCGATACGCTCACATCTAACTCCCAAACCCAGATTACAGAAACTTTGGGGGGTATCGATACCCTAAGGGTATCGATACCCTAGGCAAAAACTGGGACATTTGGGTGAGAGAGTATCGATACCCTAACCAGGGGTATCGATACCCCCTGCACTGCAACACCTCAATCTCAACTAAAACGACCCCAACTCGACTCTACATGCATTTCTTGACTCACCTAAGCGTATACCAACATGCAAGCACACATAATTAAGCCATGGGTGTCATTCAAACATGGATTTAAGCTTTCATACATAGCATTTGATTCAATGAGCAAAATAGGCAATAATAAGCATACATGAAGGCTCAAATGGTCTTAAAAGCACAAGTCAAACACAAGAGGTTTGCAACCATACATAAGGCAACCTAAACACCCTAAAGCATGCCATCATACACACCAACAATCATCAAGGTATTACATGCATACAATCCATAATTAATTCAAACATCAACATTAGGCATTAACAACGATAAGCCAACACATAGGAGTCTAGATACAAGCTCCTAAGACACGTAGCATTTCCCATTGCTAGACTATTACATTATTTAATTAAATCATACTTGAGCAAACCACCACACGCTTGGATGCCCTTATCTTGCTCCTTGCTAACTCCAAGCTAAAGATCTGCATTGTCGGAAAAAGGAGAGCGTAAGCATAAAGCTTAGTGAGCGGAGCTCTAAAACATAACTACGACAATGCAGGGTTCAAAGCTTTCTTTAAAAGTAAAAGCCAACGCATACAAATCATCCAACTACCTAATCCTTCTACTAACATACGAGTTCAACCAAGGGTCAACAACATAGGCAATTATCATAGCATTACACCTCATAGTATACGTGAGGACATAATCCTAGATTAAAGCAAGACAATATGAAGACAATGATATAGTGAGATACAACATGAACATTACATGGCATGCACAAGCATAACCAAAACACACACGGTGGGACTACACATCACCGTTCCGACTAGTAGTTTTCCAATGGGACTACACATCAAAGTACTCTTCTACTAGTCACTACCGGCGGGACTACACATCACCGGAGTCTTATACCACTTGCTACCGGTGGGACTACACATCACCGGAGCAACGACAACCATCACGTGAGGTTCGACACCAACCATGCAACACAACATACGGTCACAATCATGCAACATGTACTCACTATATCATGCACAACCAACACAAGATATAACAAAATCCACAATTAAGGCATCACTTACTACTTGGAATCTTACCAATCACAAATGGTCTTACTCACCATTTTCGTGCACAACTTGCACCAATTTACTCACACCTTACAAGGCATATCAACAACATCATTAATACCATCATACGTGATCAAGGATATAGCAATAAGCAACATGCTTCTACTCAAGTAATTTAAATTTCATGCTTAACAAACCATCAACGCAAGACATGAAAACAACCGGAAAAAGGGGAAATTAAATAGGCGATTCTCATCAACTTACTCTTGAATTTAAAATTGACCTTTCAAGCCCAACTAAACTCTTTCAAAACCAACCTTGAACCAAAACGTTTCTTGAAAACATTTCCACATTCATATGCTTGAACCAAATAATCGAAGGCATTTAAAAACATTTTAACCACTCACCTAAGCTTCCAAGCTCAAGACCACGCAAGCAACAACCTTCAATTCTCCGGATTCACTTCCGATGCTTCACCGATGCCCAAACTCGACTCTAATCAATCCCAAACACAATCAAAACATCCACAATCAATATCTTGTCATTGAAACTAACCCGGATTATCATTACCAAGCATTCAACACTCAAAGCAAGACCAAAAACAGGATTTTCGAGCAGCCCACTTGACCCACCGAAAACTCTTATTTCAAGCACCCAAATAAGCCTCAATTGCACCCAAAATGATCCTCATATATCATACTACCTACAGCCCCCGAAATCCAACCTTAAACAGCCTCGAAACATACTTTAAAAACCCTCCAAAACCCCCTCAAGACAAATTCCGAAAATTGGTCCAAAACACCCGAAATTCATATATGTAGTATCATTTGGTCTCTATACTTCATTACTAATCATATTAAATCAAAACATTTAACTTTGCAACATAAAGACACCATTTTTAATCAAGATTTTCAAGGTTTCTATTTTCTCAAAACTTCATGAAAACGAAAATGAATGGTACTTCTAGGATGGGGATGATGAGGAGAAGTCAAAAGTACTCTTACCTTTCAAAACGGAGTTGAAATGAAGAAGGGAGATGATGGAACAGTAGCTCCAATGGCTTGGGGAGGTTTGTCTGATATTTTGAAAATGAAGGGAGAAGAAGAAAGTGAAGAGATTGGGTTTTTGGTTTATTTTGTCTTAAGTTAAAAGCCCAAAGACTCAGTTGCCCTTAATGAAATTGGTTATTCACAAGGGCATGCTTCCCATGGTCACTTGGGGTTTTAAATTCCAAAATTTAGTCAACATCAAATTAATTAATTTGAAAACGAAACCCGAACCATTATTTAATTTATCTAAATTATAAACCGGTCCCGAGTAATATTTTAATATTATTTTCACCCGGCCCCTAAACCCGGGTGTTACAACTCTCCCCTACTTAAGGAAATTTCGTCCCCGAAATTTATCAGACAGGAAGAGTCACTGACACAAGCTCCTCCACACTTTCTCTCACCACAACATACCCACCAACTCGGTAGACTCACCACACAACATTAACTAACTGATGCCAAGATCTCAACGGGTCCTTCAATCCATGACCATTTTAAATTCAACTCAATCTTTTCAACGACATAACACGGAACAAAACTGGCTCACACTTCTGAATCATAGATACACAGAACACATCACAAACCCCTTTCTAACTCTGATGGTAACTGCAACAATAAACAACAGAACTAGCTCGATTCACAGTCTCATACAATACTGCTTGAACACTTGACTCATAACCTTCTCTGACTGATCCTCTGTCTTCATCAATTAACCAAACACTATGCAGACGTCTTCAAAAATCTAGCAGAAAACTCGAATCTCTATCGGCCACTATCGATCTCAAGACACTGTACAACTCAAAATCTTGCTAAGGCACAACTCCACCATCTTACTCACGGTACAAGTAGCTTGAACATGTATAAAATGAGCACACTCGATGTAACTATCATTGCTTACTCGGCTAAACTCTCTCGTAAGAAATCAAGGGCGAACCGGACTCAAAGTCCCTCAAATCTATTTCCCACTTTCATTACGAATCTCCCACAGATGTAACAAACTAGAAGAAACTGATGCTCGATCCTGACACACAGGCAAACTATACATTTACTCGCATACTGAACCACGTCATTCATCAACTCAACCCAGAAGTACTCATCTTCGACCCACAATACCTCTTCATACTATTCTGATGCCATACAAATAAACTGTCATATGCTTCGGCCAACACAATACGTCTCAAAACACTATGTCAATCGGCACAACAATTCTGTCTCTAACAATACAAATTCTATCATCTCTGAACTGTACTCTGAAGGTTTTCTTTCTGATGTGCCTTGCACGTGAGGTGCCAAGAATCTATCTTGCAACTGTTTCTTTTCAAGCATTCTGACTCAATGTAGGTTCAACATGAAATGCGGCAATTACAACTCGCAACTCGACTACTAACCTAACAACCATTACAACTCTGAACATCGGTTGCTACGTTGGTTATCTTCGGATGGTACTCAATCTTGATATTACAGTCTTCAAGCGTTTCTAACACTTATGCTGCTCAAGTTTCAACCCTTCCTAAGTCTTCAAATATTTCGAGTTCTAATGATACGTACACATACACTATGTATTTCTTACTATACAAGCTTTGTCTCTAAGTCTTCGAAGCAAATACAACTGTAATTAACTCTATGTCTCATATCAGATAACTCTTCTCACAGTCTTCCAACTATCTTGATGAACAAGCCGAAATCTTCTGCATTGCATAAGCACACAACCTAACTCTACAATGTGACACATCACTATGGTTCACAAACTCTTCTTTGATATAAGCTGATTCAAGGTCGAAGCTCTCTTCAAAGTTTCTTTCGGTTTCTCAAGGGCTCATTGTCTCGCATCTAACCACACAAACTGAACATTTTTCTGTAGCAATCTATCAATGGAGCAACTATCTTCAACTGATTATTTACAATTCTCTTAAAGCAACAATGCTAGACATAGGAACTATAGTTACATGTCACAGTCTTCAAATTTCTTCCAACTCATATCTTCTTCTGACTACTCGGGATTTACCCTAATACACTCGGCCAATCCACATGTCTTAGGAGAACATCTTCCTTAACTCGGAGCTCACGCTTGCACAACTTAGCATACAACTGATTCCCTAAAAGGATCTACCACACTAACTTCAAAGCTTGGCATAGCCTTCTTCGGTACGCGAATATACCCGCGTGTCATCTAAAAGAGCTACTACAAACTGATCAAGGACTTAGGAAAAACATTCTGCTCAACATCTCTATGAAGGTAACTATTACACTAGTCAAACAAAACGGCATAACTCAGAGCTCAAGGTGATCACATCTTGCCCCTAAAGCTGTCTTCGGTACTTCAACTTTTCTCACTTTCAACTGGTAATAATCGGATCTCAAATCAGTCTTCAGGTAAACTGAAGCACTCACTAACTGACCAACAAATCACTGACACTCAGATACGGATACTAATTATTCACTGTCACTTGTTTCAACTGTCTGAATTCTAAACACATTCTCGTACTGTCACTCTTTCTTCTTCACAAATCGTACTGTCATACTCTAAGATGACGTACTAGGCTTAACGAGTCTAAGGTCTAACAAACCTCAAAGTTGGTTCTTCAACATTCTCAATTCCTTAGGAAATCACAAGATATAGAGCAATCAAAACAGGAGCGAACTCGAAGACGATCTCAAAAACAATCTCTTCTTCTCTAACAGGAGACAAACCGGGAAGTTCTTCCAAACACTTTTAGGAAAACACAAACTATTCTAACATTCTGCGGTCTAATCCTCATTCCAAAAATCAAATCCATCACATTTGCTAGTCAAGTCTGTCAACCAACCCAATCCATCTTTGACCTCTAAAGCTGGATCAACATTCGATACAAAATCCACATTCCTATCTACCATTACAATCTCATAGTCATCCGCAAGCTCTAAGAAAACTTCCATTGTCTCAAAGTCCACCCTAACTCTATGTTCTACAAGCAATCCCATACATAGTTTCACATCAAAACCGTAAAAAGCAATTCCATCGCATCAACTGAAAACACGTGCCACTGAACCATCAACGGACATCCCTTGTACATCTTTCTGACCGCGACTGTATCCTCGAAGGAGCTAGCAACACCAACACCTACCCCTAGTACCTCACAAGGTAGATTCAACAACTTCGTATGCTCACTCCGAACTCACAGACAAGTAGATTCAGAATAAATCAGAAAAACAAGCCCAATGACTGTATCGAGGAATTACTTGCTACAACATCGACATCCTTCCGAAGCCAACTCTTAAGTCTCCACTTCTATTACCACTCATATCAAGATCGGTCACATTGTTCTCTCTCACAGAAACCAACTCATATACACGTTGCCCCAAACAAACAAACTGCACTCCCAACTCTGGTACGGTCATACTACCCTGAACTACAGCACTAGGCCCACGCCTCGGCCTCAAACTTACCAAAGACAACAATGCAATAATAAACAAAACACACAAGCAGGATTATTTAGGGTTAGCAAGAGCAAGGGTCCAAGGTGCTCAAGTACATTCCTTCACAAAAATCTTTTCAAATAAGTAATAGTAGCAATGAGAACTCGACAATACGCTTTAACACAAACATCATGCTAACACATGCTTTTGATCACCGTACTAACAAGCAAACATTAAGCATACATGGTAAAACATTCACCGAGACATAACAACAACATAACACATCAAACTTACCTCACTTACCTACCCGAGGTCTCGGAAACCTCAGGCTCTGATACCAATAAATGTAACCCCCTCGTCCCGGTCTGGCCGGATGACCGGTCCGAGTGAGCTACACGGGGAAAACCGAAGCGAAACCCAAAGGATTCCCCCTCGGTTAGCAACCCTATTTTTTTTCTTTTTAAATTAATCTTGCCTAGATGAATATTAATTCCTATGTGATTCACAACAGCGGAAAACGTTCAAAGGAAAAACTCATTCGAAACACAGCCATGCAAAAACAGTAAATTTTAAGCTTATAAGGCAGACAGTATCGATACCCTAATCAGGGGTATCGATACCCTCCTTCTAGGTCAACCCAGGAAGTCAACACGAGAAGGTCGTATCGATACCCTTACCAGGGGTATCGATACCCTCTTCCTCGGTCAACCTTCCCTGGTCAACAGATTTGACCCGTATCGATACTCGGGACCCCGTATCGATACGCTCCAATCTAACTCCCAAACCCAGATTACAGAAACTTTGGGGGGTATCGATACCCTAAGGGTATCGATACCCTAGGCAAAAACTGGGACATTTTGGTGAGAGAGTATCGATACCCTAACCAGGGGTATCGATACCCCCTGCACTGCAACACCTCAATCTCAACTAAAACGACCCCAACTCGACTCTACATGCATTTCTTGACTCACCTAAGCGTATACCAACATGCAAGCACACATAATTAAGCCATGGGTGTCATTCAAACATGGATTTAAGCTTTCATACATAGCATTTGATTCAATGAGCAAAATAGGCAATAATAAGCATACATGAAGGCTCAAATGGTCTTAAAAGCACAAGTCAAACACAAGAGGTTTGCAACCATACATAAGGCAACCTAAACACCCTAAAGCATGCCATCATACACACCAACAATCATCAAGGTATTACATGCATACAATCCATAATTAATTCAAACATCAACATTAGGCATTAACAACGATAAGCCAACACATAGGAGTCTAGATACAAGCTCCTAAGACACGTAGCATTTCCCATTGCTAGACTATTACATTATTTAATTAAATCATACTTGAGCAAACCACCACACGCTTGGATGCCCTTATCTTGCTCCTTGCTAACTCCAAGCTAAAGATCTGCATTGTCGGAAAAAGGAGAGCGTAAGCATAAAGCTTAGTGAGCGGAGCTCTAAAACATAACTACGACAATGCAGGGTTCAAAGCTTTCTTTAAAAGTAAAAGCCAACGCATACAAATCATCCAACTACCTAATCCTTCTACTAACATACGAGTTCAACCAAGGGTCAACAACATAGGCAATTATCATAGCATTACACCTCATAGTATACGTGAGGACATAATCCTAGATTAAAGCAAGACAATATGAAGACAATGATATAGTGAGATACAACATGAACATTACATGGCATGCACAAGCATAACCAAAACACACACGGTGGGACTACACATCACCGTTCCGACTAGTAGTTTTCCAATGGGACTACACATCAAAGTACTCTTCTACTAGTCACTACCGGCGGGACTACACATCACCGGAGTCTTATACCACTTGCTACCGGTGGGACTACACATCACCGGAGCAACGACAACCATCACGTGAGGTTCGACACCAACCATGCAACACAACATACGGTCACAATCATGCAACATGTACTCACTATATCATGCACAACCAACACAAGATATAACAAAATCCACAATTAAGGCATCACTTACTACTTGGAATCTTACCAATCACAAATGGTCTTACTCACCATTTTCGTGCACAACTTGCACCAATTTACTCACACCTTACAAGGCATATCAACAACATCATTAATACCATCATACGCGATCAAGGATATAGCAATAAGCAACATGCTTCTACTCAAGTAATTTAAATTTCATGCTTAACAAACCATCAACGCAAGACATGAAAACAACCGGAAAAAGGGGAAATTAAATAGGCGATTCTCATCAACTTACTCTTGAATTTAAAATTGACCTTTCAAGCCCAACTAAACTCTTTCAAAACCAACCTTGAACCAAAACGTTTCTTGAAAACATTTCCACATTCATATGCTTGAACCAAATAATCGAAGGCATTTAAAAACATTTTAACCACTCACCTAAGCTTCCAAGCTCAAGACCACGCAAGCAACAACCTTCAATTCTCCGGATTCACTTCCGATGCTTCACCGATGCCCAAACTCGACTCTAATCAATCCCAAACACAATCAAAACATCCACAATCAATATCTTGTCATCGAAACTAACCCGGATTATCATTACCAAGCATTCAACACTCAAAGCAAGACCAAAAACAGGATTTTCGAGCAGCCCACTTGACCCACCGAAAACTCTTATTTCAAGCACCCAAATAAGCCTCAATTGCACCCAAAATGATCCTCATATATCATACTACCTACAGCCCCCGAAATCCAACCTTAAACAGCCTCGAAACATACTTTAAAAACCCTCCAAAACCCCCTCAAGACAAATTCCGAAAATTGGTCCAAAACACCCGAAATTCATATATGTAGTATCATTTGGTCTCTATACTTCATTACTAATCATATTAAATCAAAACATTTAACTTTGCAACATAAAGACACCATTTTTAATCAAGATTTTCAAGGTTTCTATTTTCTCAAAACTTCATGAAAACGAAAATGAATGGTACTTCTAGGATGGGGATGATGAGGAGAAGTCAAAAGTACTCTTACCTTTCAAAACGGAGTTGAAATGAAGAAGGGAGATGATGGAACAGTAGCTCCAATGGCTTGGGGAGGTTTGTCTGATATTTTGAAAATGAAGGGAGAAGAAGAAAGTGAAGAGATGGGGTTTTTGGTTTATTTTGTCTTAAGTTAAAAGCCCAAAGACTCATTTGCCCTTAATGAAATTGGTTATTCACAAGGGCATGCTTCCCATGGTCACTTGGGGTTTTAAATTCCAAAATTTAGTCAACATCAAATTAATTAATTTGAAAACGAAACCCGAACCATTATTTAATTTATCTAAATTATAAACCGGTCCCGAGTAATATTTTAATATTATTTTCACCCGGCCCCTAAACCCGGGTGTTACAAGATTTGTGCCAAACTTCAGCACCATTTCCGCCCCTTTAACTAGTGTCATCAAGAAGAATGCTAACTTTTTCTGGGGGGGAGACCAAGAGAAATCTTTTAATGACATTAAAGAATGTTTAATTCATGCCCGTTTGCTTACCTTACCTGATTTTAACAAAACGTTTGAAATTGAATGTGATGCATCAGGTGTGGGAATTGGAGCGGTATTATCTCAAGGTGGACGTCCTATAGCATATTTTAGTGAGAAATGAAGTGGAGCTGCGTTGAATTATCCAACATATGATAAGGAGATGTATGCCCTTGTTCGCGCAATGGAAACATGGCAACACTATCTATGGCCTAAGGAGTTCATTATTCACACCGATCATGAGGCATTGAAGCACATTCGGGGGCAACATAAACTCAACAAACGACATGCCAAATGGGTGGAGTTTCTTGAATCTTTTCCCTATGTCATCAAATATAAGAAAGGTAAGGAGAATATAGTTGCCGATGCATTGTCTCGGAGGTACGCTCTTCTAAAAACCTTAGAATCTAAGTTGTTGGGTTTTGTTTTCATTAAGGATTTATACGAATCTGATTCTGATTTTGAAAAAAATTACAAAGCTTGTGAGAAAGGCACGTTTGAAAACTATTATAGGGACAATGTGTTCTTATTCAAGGAAGGAAGACTTTGTATTCCACAAGGTTCCACACGTGAATTACTTATCAAAGAAGCCCATAGAGGAGGCTTAATGGGACATTTTAGAATAGCAAAGACTTTGGCCATACTTCAAGAACATTTATATTGGCCAAAGATGAGACGAGATGTAGAGAGGTTATGTGAACGTTGCATCACTTGCAAGAAGGCTAAGTCTAAATCCATGCCACATGGACTCTACACACCACTACCTATTCCAGAAGCACCATGGATGGACATTTCAATGGATTTTGTGCTAGGGCTTCCACGCACCAAGAATAACAAAGACTCCATCTTTGTAGTAGTGGATAGATTTTCCAAAATGGCTCATTTTATTCCTTGCAAAAAGACTAATGATGCCTTACATATTGCTAACTTGTTTTTCAGGGAAGTCTTGAGATTATATGGTTTGCCAAGAACTATCGTTTCCGATCGAGACGTGAAGTTCTTAAGCCACTTCTGGAGAGCCTTATGGAGTAAGATTGGAACTAAGCTGCTATTTTCCATCACTTGTCACCCTCAAACGGATGGCCAAACCGAAGTGGTGAATCGAGTACTCTCCACGTTGCTTAGGAGCATTATTAAGAAGAATCTAAAGACATGGGAAGAGTGCTTACCACATGTGGAGTTTGCATATAACCGATCAGTCCATACCACCTCGGGACACACTCCTTTTGAAGTTGTGTATGGGTTCAATCCATTAACTCCGATGGACTTATTGCCATTACCCGCTGATCAAATTGTGAATAAAGATGGACTTAACAAAGCTGAACTTGTTAAGAAACTTTATCAACAAGTGCGGGATAATATTGAAAAGAAAACAAAACAATATGAGCAGCAAGCAAACAAGGGTCGAAGGAGAGTTGTCTTTGAGCTGGGAGATTGGGTGTGGTTGCACATGAGAAAAGAAAGGTTTCTAGCCCAACAGAAATCTAAATTGATGCCTCAAGGAGATGAGCCATTTCAAGAAGTTAAGAGGATCAATGATAATGCTTATCAACTAGACCTCCCAGGTGAGTTTAATGTTAGTGCAACCTTTAATGTTGCTGATTTATCTCCTTTTGATGTAGGAGATGATTTGGGGACAAATCGCTTTAAAGAGGGAGGGAATGATATGACCATCAAGAAAAAGGACCCGAAGAAGTACCCAAGTGGCCCCATTACACGTGCACAGGCCAAGGAGTTTCAATCATCCATGGAAAGCTTGTTTACAACAAGCCATGAACGTGAGAAAGAAGAAATAATAAGGGAGGAATGCCATACCTTGCTCATGCATGCATTTGCATGAGAATTTAAGTATTTCAAACTTCATTCATGCATTTAGTTAAATTCAATAAAGTTAGTTCTTTAATTAAACTAGTTCATTCATTTAACTAGTTCACTCAATTAACTAACTCTTTAATTGTTTCATGCATATATTATTTTAAGTTTGAATAAATCCTTTGTGTGTGTCTAGGTTCATGTGACGTGTGGATTAAAGAAGAGACTTTTCAACTTCAACTTGGAAACAAGTCATTGATGATCATCTTTACTCATGCAAACAAGGCAATTGAAGGCAATTCAAGGCTGAATTCTTTTAATCTTTTCAAGGCTGTTCATCTTCTTAGAGTAACAAAGCATTTAAGCTTCATAATTCACCTATTCAAGGTTGAAATTATGAACCAATGAAGGACATTCACGTTCAAGAGAAGGGACATGCAATAATCAACATTCAAATTATGCATTCAAGGCCTTTATTTATCATTTTTTAAGGCTGATCATATTCCACAAATGGGCAAGCAATGAAGGCTAGTTTAATATCATTTAATCATCAAATTAAGTGATAAAATCATCAAGGAATTCAAAGAGACAAGCTGATTTGGATGTGTGGGATGTCTACATTCATCCTATGTCCACATTCATTCTCTTTTATCCATTTGCAAGCAAAATGAAGCAGCCCAAGAGTCACCACTCCTTTTGGACGAATTTAAGGCTAAATTCATCTCAATTTGAAGCAAAAATTCATCCATCAAAAGGATAAGAAAGAACCATTTCATTTATTTGTAGTCAATAGCATTTATATGAGCATTCATCTCTCTTTTGTGTGACTTTTCATATGGTGCCTAGCCACACTATAAATAGGCAGCTTAGGTTCATTTGTAAGTACTTTTTTTAGAGAATATAAACCTTTGAAAGATTGCTTTCATCTTGTTCTTGTGAGAACTCTATCGGCTTCAAGTTGTGCTTGTAGTCTTCTATCCATTTCATTTTACTATAGCGTTGGTTCCAAGCTCTATTATAGCTTGTGGGTCACGTTCCACACTCCTCCACATCGACTCCATCAAAGTATATTGTTGGTTCCTAGCTCGTTATAGCTAGCGGGTCACAATTCGCTAACCTTGCAACCATACAAATCCACGCCGCCTTTAGCATCTCACATCACTCCTTCTTTGATTTACACCTTTCAATGATTATAATCCTCCATCCTTAGCCACCATACTATCCAAATTACCTAACCAATTCCTTTCTTCATTATTTTTTTATTATATTGCTATTCATCTCACATGTATGTTTTGTGATATCTTAGAGTTCAAAGCGTAGCAAAGAATATTTCTTACTAGAATCACGATCGGGCACATCTATATGACCCGGGTCACATTATCGGGTTCATATCAACGTCTCTACCTGTTTCGAAACGCTAAGGCCATTTCAGACCCATGTTCCGAAACGGTAGCACCCATTCCGATACGGCCTGCCCAGAATTGCAGAAATTTACTAGTTTAGCAAGCATTCGACCCATCAAACGCATACCTATGACGCCCAAATCATGCCAAAAAGTCATTATGCACTAAAGGAACATAATAGCAACATCAAAACACAACCATAGCATCGATTAGGAAAAACCTCAAACTATAGGCATGCATCCTAATACTCAACACCAACCAAACATCAAGTCATCAAAGCCAAACTTAGGGAGTCCAAAACATCTCCCAAAAATCACAACCTAGGTTCCCATTGCCAAATACCAAAAGCTAATAGTGTTGTGAAAATAGTCACCATACACGAGCTTAAACTTTCACTTGGATCCTTGACCTCCTTGCTGCCCTTTAAGCACTTCAATGCTCTGCATTATTGGTTCAAGAAAGAGAGAGCGTAAGCACGTATGCTTAGTGAGAAATGCTCTAATAAAACAACACAATAATGCACTTTGTAAAAACACCTTTCCAAGGCCTTTAATTTCAAAAACAACATTTATCATGCATCTATAAATACAAACCAAGCATCTCATGCTTCAATTCAACAACATGTCATATTGGCTTTCAAGTGATAATCCATAACCATTTTTCAACTCAAAACACAATCGGATACGCGGATTACAAGCGTTGTCCCATACGCTTCATACACACTACCAACACTCAAGGTGGAGTTTACCGATACAATCACAACCCCTCAACACCCGTGATGGAGTCTATGGTACAATCACAACCCCTCCACATCATTAGTTGGTAGTTGTATAACATCACTAACGAGAACACGGGACACACAACACAAGATCCACACATGGACTTTTAACCACCAGTGTGATCTTAACCATCTCGTTAGTGTACTTGGATGGAGTTTACGGTACAATCACAACCCCTCAACATCCAAGGAGACTTTATTCACGGTGCACCCAATCCTATAGCCGGCTAACTATATCCGATTCAAGTACTTTTAAACCAACACATCACTTGCCAATATACATCATTTAACATCATCCATCCACTGTTTTAAAGCATTTAACAAAGCCATTAAACCATCATGCATCACTATGCATCAAAACCACATTTATCAATGTCAAACCAAGGATCTCTTACCTTGAGCATCCTTCAACACATGTCTTACAAAACCAGCATTAAACATGCTAAAATATGCTTTCAAAACAGAATTTAAAAATGAAAAATAAACACATTGCATTCAACCATCTCATGGTTCATCAAAAAGAGAGTTTCTCCGAAAACTTACTCTTGAGCTTAGCTAAGTTGTTTAGACTTAAACTAAGCTCCCATAACCTTCCAACATTGGATTCAAAGCTGAAAACCAAACTTCACTCACTGATTCCGTTTCGCAAGCTTGCCGAAACGCCGATCAAGCCTCCGGATCAACACCACAAGGATTCGAAGATGTCTCCCCTGTTTTAAACACATCAAAGCAGAGGATTAATGCATCATCATGCATTAAAATCTCCAGCCAACACACCTAAACTCGCTGCTCTCATCAAAACTCACATTTCGGCTACCAAACACAATCGAAATCACATCCAAAGACCTCTACAACATTACCCAGCCAAGATCCATCAATTCCAAACATTCTTAGACATCAATTAACATCCAAAAAGGACCTAAACACTTCCTTATACCTCCAGCTATAGCAGAACATCAAAATCACCCCAAAAACCACCATTAACTCAAGTAAAAACTTAGGAAAATCAACCTATTTGGGATTGCATTTACTAAACCTCAATTACACATCATTTAGACATCCAATATACATCAAAAAGACATCTCAAAACAGAGCCCATTCATTTATTACGAATTTCTTCAAAACTAAATCCAAATCTTGCATTTTAAGCCAAAATCAAGAACACAACATAAAAACCTTTAATAAAACTCAATTTAAGGATTGAGAACTTGGGAATTTCAGTAAAGAACTGAGTATTTAGAGGAGAAGGACGTTCATACCTCTAAATGTGAGTTTCTCCTTGTTTAAAGCCAAAATTCATGAAAATTCAATAAGCAAATGATGAGGATTTGGTGTAGAAATGATTAGAAATCATTTAGAGATTGAAATCTCAACTTTAGGTGTGAAAATCAAAGGAAAAGTGGCTGTGGAAATTTGTTTGGCTGAGGGAAAATTGAGAGAAAATGAAATGGGAAAATTTTGTCAAAAGTTAGTTATAAAACTAAAATATCTCTTTTTCCTCTTTTCTTTTTATTAAATAACCTTTAATAAATCTTTAAAATTTTAGAAAAATCTGGAGAAACCCTCCCTTGGGTAAATTAGCTCCTTAAAGATTCAAAGTTTCAATCCTTTTAAAACAGTCACCAACTTTTCAAAAATTACATTTTAGTCACTAACTTGAAATGTCATATTTCCAAACCCCATTTTGTAAAATTGATTTCACCACTCTCTTATATATAATAAAAGAGGATTTTTAGATATTTTTACATATTTTTAATGCATTCCGAACTAGGCTTTCCCTAAAAACCACCTTTTATATTCGAATCGTAATTTAAACCGGTCCGGTTCAGACCCTAAACTTCCAAGCCCAAAATTGGGGTGTTACAACTCTCCCTCCTTAAGAAATTTCGTCCTTGAAATTTACCTGAAGGAAAAAGGTACGGAAACTGCTTCAACATGTCATCCTTTCGTTCCCACGTGGCTTCCTCAACACCACGATGCTTCCACAACACCTTTACCAACTTAATGGTCTTGCCTCGAAGAACATTACTATCCGAATCCAGAATCTTCACTAGTTCCTCATCATAGGTCAAATCCGGATTCAATTCCACTTCCTCCACAGGCACCACATGAGAAGGATCCGATCTTTACTTCCGAAGCATAGAAACATGAAACACATCATGAATCTTTTCTAACTCTTGCGGTAACCTCAACGTGTACGCAACAGGACCCACACGCTCAATCACCTCGTATGGTCCAATGTACCTAGGGCTCAACTTACCCTTTCGGCCAAACCTCATCACCTTTTTCCAAGGCGAAACTTTCAAAAACACATGGTCACCCACCGTATACTCAATCTCCTTACGCTTCAAATCTGCGTAAGACTTTTGCCAATCAGAAGCTGCCTTCAATCGCTCACAAATGAGCTTCACTTTCTCGGTGGTTCCTTTCAACAAAGCTGGCATCGAAACCAACTTCTGACCCGTTTCAGCCCAACAAAGAGGAGTCCTACACTTCCTCCCGTAAAAGCTTCATAAGGTGCCATTTGAATACTTGCCTGATAACTATTATTATAGGCAAACTCCACCAAAGGCAAAAGTTTCTCCCAAGAACCCTGAAACTCAATCACACAACACCTCAACATATCCTCCAACACCTGGATAACACGCTCAGACTGTCCATCCGACTGCGGATGATAAGATGTACTGAAATTCAACCGTGTACCCAAAGCCTGATGCAAACACTGCCAGAAACGCGATGTAAACCTCAGATCCCTATCCGACACAATCAACTTTCGGCACACCATGCAACCGTACAATCTCAGCAATGTACAGCTCCGCAAGCTTATCCAAAGTGTACATAGTATGCACAGGCAAGAAATGCGCACACTTCGTCAAGCGATCCACAATCACCCACAACGAATTCTTCTTCGATGGCGACAAAGGAAAACCAGACACGAAGTCCATGGTAATCCTCTCCCACTTCCACTCAGGAATCCTTAACGGTTGCAACAACCCTGAAGGAAACTGATGCTCAGCCTTAACTCGCTGACATACCATGCACTTGCTTACAAACTCAGCAACATCTTTCTTTAAACCCACCCAATAGTACTCATCACGAAGATCATGGTACATCTTAGTACTACCAAGGTGCATAGCAAAAGGACTACTATGAGCTTCAGTCAGAATAGCACGCCTCAAATCAGCATCATTGGGCACTACTATCCGACTTCCAAAGCATAAAACTCCATCATCATTAAAGCAGAAATCCGATGGCCTATCCTCCGCAATATCCTGAACATTTGGCACCAAAGAATCATCCAACAACTGCTTTTCCTTAATCTACTGAACCAAGGATGGTTTCACTTGCAACTCAGCCACAAGACCACCATCACGTGAAATGCTCAAACTGGCAAACATAGCCCTCAACTCAACAGCTACCTTCCTACTCAAGGCATCCGCTACAACATTAGCTTTACCCGGATGGTACTCGATCGTCAAATCGTAATCCTTAAGCAACTCCATCCAACGTCGTTGCCTAATATTCAACTCTTTCTGAGACATCAGATACTTCAAACTCTTGTGGTCCGTGTACACAATACACTTCTCACCATACAGGTAATGCCTCCAAATTTTCAAAGCAAAAACCACCGCAGCTAACTCAATATCATGCGTAGGATAATTGCGCTCATGCACCTTAAACTGACGCGATGCATAAGCCACCACCTTACCCTCTTGCATCAACACACATCCCAAACCATCGTAGGACGCATCACTATACACCACAAACTCTTTCCCTGATTCAGGTTGAACCAAGATAGGAGCTTGCGTTAAAGCTGCCTTAAGCTTCTCAAAAGCCTGTTGTCTCGCATCCGTCCACTCATACTTAACATCCTTCTGCAACAATTTCGTCAAAGGTGCAGCAATCTTTGAGAACCCATCCACGAACCTCCGATAGTACCCCGCCAAACCAAGGAAACTACGGACTTCATGAACAGACTTAGGAGGCTTCCAATTCATCACTGCCTCAATCTTTTGAGGATCAACACGAATCCCCTCAGCAGAAACCACATGACCAATAAACACAACTTCTCTAAGCCAAAACTCACACTTGCTCAGCTTGGCATAAAGCTGATTCTCCAACAAAGCTTGCAATACAATTCTCAAATGCCCTTCATGCTCCTCCTCAGTACGAGAGTACACGAGAATATCATCAATGAACACCACAACAAATTTATCCAAGAATTCATGGAACACTATATTCTTCATGTCCATGAAAGCTGCATGAGCATTCGTCAAACCAAACGACATAACGAGAAACTCATAATGCCCATACCTCGTTCTAAAAGCTGTCTTAGGCACATCAACATCCTTCACCTTCAGCTGATAATACCCTGACCTTAAGTCAATTTTAGAGAACACAGCCGCTCCCCGAAATTGATCAAAAAGATCATCAATTCTCGGCAATGGATACCGATTCTTGATAGTCAATTTGTTAAGCTGACGGTAATCAATGCACATCCTCATAGTGCCATCCTTTTTCTTCACAAACAAGACCGGTGCACCCCAAGGTGACACACTCGGCCGAATGAAACCACGATCAAGCAACTCCTGAAGTTGCGTCTTCAACTCTTTCAACTCTTTAGGTGCCATTCGATAAGGAGTAATGGACATTGGAGTTGTGTTTTCATACAGCTCAATTCTAAACTCCGCTTCGTAATTAGGAGGCAATACTGGCAACTCCTCCGAAAACACACCAGGAAACTCTCACACAGTCCTGATATCTTGCACACGCAACTCTTTAGAGCTAGGATTCATCACAAAGGCTAAGTAAGATTCACAACCTTGCCTCAACATCCGGCTCGCTTCCAACGTAGACACCACATTGGCAAGAAACTTCACATTCTCACCAACCACCACCACCTCATAATCGTCCGCAAGTTTCAACGAAACTCACTTATTCTCAAAATCCACTACAGCTCGATACTCAACAAGCCAATCCATACCAAGGATTTACATCAAAACCATAGAAAGGCAATTCCATAAGATCAACATGAAAAACATGATCTTGCACAACCAAGGGACACCTTCTATAAAGCTTTCGAGTTACAACAGTCTCACCAAAAGAACTAGTTACACGCATACCAACATCCAAAGACTCAACAGGCAACCCAAGCAATTGAGCATGTTCACGCAATATGTATGAGTGTGTAGATCCAGAATCAATCAAGGAAAGTAATGACAAGGATTGCAGAGTGAAAGTACCTGCGATCACATCTGTGTCATTCCTCCCCTCCCTCTGAGCATACACTCTGGCCTGGCCACCACCCTTAGGCTGAATAGCTACCACATGAGCCACATTCCTTCCACCATCCTCCCTGCGCTGGAAGTTACCACGGCAGCGCCCACGACCTCTCTGTGGTACAACAACTCCAGGAGCACGTCCCTGACCACCACTGGCCAACAGAGGACACTCCCTCCTCATGTGATCCGCCGAACCACAGTTCCAGCACGAAGTACCGGTCACCACAACAGGAGCCTGCACTTCCCTCGCTGCTCGAGGACAATCATGCCTCAGATGACCACGCGATCCACATGCCCAACATGTGTTCTGATCAGCTCTTGCTCTGTCTCCCTAAACAGGCGCACCTTGCCCTCCACCACCACGCCTAGCTGAAGACTGATAGTTCCGATCACGTCCTCTCTTGTTCTGTCCGCCACTGGAACTATACTCAACAACTCGCTTGCCCACACTAGGACCAACACCTCTAGAAGATAAACTCAAATTCAACTCAATATCTTTTGCTCTACCAACCAGCACATCAAAATCAGTGTACTCAGCAGCCAACATATAGGTCTTCACTTCCGTCACCAAACCATAACGAAAACGTTCACACCTCTCCCGCTCATCTGGGTCAAGCTCAGGTGCGTACTGACTGAGTCGGACAAACTGAACCTCGTACTCAGCCACTGACATGCTCCCTTGCGTAAGAGACATGAATTCCCTTTTCTTTTCATCTAGGTACCGCACACCCAGATACCTCCTCTTGAACGCGTTCAGAAAGAACGTCCAAGTCACATCAGCATCCTCCATTCCGGAGATAGTGGTTGTCCACCAGGTATACGCATCGTCATGCAACAACGATATTACACAGCCCAGCTTCTGCACTTCATTGCAGTTCATTTGTCCCAAAATTCTCTTGGTACTTTCCAACCAAGACTCAGAACCTTCAGCAGACAAACCCCTAAACTCAGTCCCTCCCAGACTACGCAAACGTTCCAGAGGTAGTCTAACATTATCATCTCCCTGATGCCCAGCTCCATGAGCTCCAGCTACCGCCGCCTAAAAGGCTCCAGCAATAGCCTGAATCAGCACTATCATGTTAGGAGCAGCCTGCCCCTGCCCAGCTTCAGGTCCAGCGACCCTAGCACCAGCTCCCTCACCCCCAGCACCACCACCACCAGGTGGAGGAGGTAAATCCACCACATTTTCAGCATTCTCTTCATTCTCATTTTGAGCCATAGCTCGCGTATTAATAATCGTCTCTCTACGAGGTCCCATTTACTAAGCAATGCAATCACAAATGCAATAAACAAAGTCAGGCTCAACAAGGTAAGCAATCCAAGTACTCAAACTCATTTCAAATTAAAAACAAATCATTTCATTAGCTTTGATATGGCAATGGGTCCCTCTAACATGCTTCACCACAGCATACACCACAATTGCAACATACTTACAATTCATACATCATACTTCACTCAACAGATATACAAAGCAATCATACACTTATCACCCACATAACCATTCCCAAATACTCGAGAACTCAGCTCTGATACCACCAAATGTAACCCCCTTAGCCCGGCCTAGACGGTTGACCTGAACTACGAAGATTACACGGGGAAAACCAAAGTTAACCCGAAAGTCAACCTTGATTAATGACCCTTTTTTTCTTTTTAACCTTGTCTAAATGCATATTAACCCTAGGTGTACTCTTGAGATAAGCATACTCAAAAATCACAGCAATCGGAAAATAATAAGGGACTCAATTGCACAACATACGAATTTAGGGACCAATTTGTAAATTCTGGAAATTAAGAGGACTTTACCAATTTTTAAGTTACCATTATGAAATTAGTCATGTTTCATGATTCTCTGTCAAATCTCATCTCAAACGGACATCTCAAACTCAAACAATTGCACATATAAAAATAAGGACTAAAACGTGAGGATTTCAAAACATATAACCATAAGATTCAGTGCCCAACGGTCGAGTGTTCCGAAACGGGGAAGGACCATTCCGAAACGTGGGACCGTTTCAAAACCTGTTCCGAAACAGGGCTTGGCAGTAGCAAAAACGTTTCGGAACGTCTCTACCAGTTTTGAAACGCTAAGGCCATTTCAAACCCCTGTTCCGAAACGGTAGCACCCGTTCTGATACGGCCTGCCTAGAATTGCAGAAATTTACTGGTTTAGCAAGCATTCGACCCATCAAACGCATACCTATAACGCCCAAATCATGCCAAAAAGTGATTATGCACTAAAGGAACATAATAGCAACATCAAAACACAACCATAGCATCGATTAGGAAAAACCTCAAACTATAGGCATGCATCCTAATACTCAACACCAACCAAACATCAAGTCATCAAAGCAATTATCAAAGTGGCCAATTACATAACCAAATCATCATAGGCATCAAGCCAAACTTAGGGAGTCCAAAACATCTCCCAAAAATCATAACCAAGGTTCCCATTGCCAAATACCAAAAGCTAATAGTGTTGTGAAAATAGTCACCATACATGAGCTTAAACTTTCACTTGGATTCTTGACCTCCTTGCTACCCTTTAAGAACTTCAATGCTCTGCATTATTGGTTCAAGAAAGAGAGAGCGTAAGCACGTATGCTTAGTGAGAAATGCTCTAATAAAACAACACAATAATGTACTTTGTAAAAACACCTTTCCAAGGCCTTTAATTTCTAAAACAACATTTATCATGCATCTATGCATACAAACCAAGAATCTCATGCTTCAATTCAACAACATGTCATATTGGCTTTCAAGTGATAATCCAAAACCATTTTACAACTCAAAACACAATCGGATACGCGGATTACAAGCGTTGTCCCATACACTTCATACACACTACCAACACTCAAGGTGGAGTTTACCGGTAAAATCACAACCCCTCAACACCCGTGATGGAGTCTACGGTACAATCAAAACCCCTCCACATCACTAGTTGGTAGTTGTATAACATCACTAACGAGAACACGGGACACACAACACAAGATCCACACATGGACTTTTAACCACCAGTGTGATCTTAACCATCTCGTTAGTGTACTTGGATGGAGTTTACGGTACAATCACAACCCCTCAACATCCAAGGAGACTTTATTCACGGTGCACCCAATCCTATAGCCGGCTAACTATATCTGATTCAAGTACTTTTAAACCAACACATCACTTGCCAATATGCATCATTTAACATCATCAATCCACTGTTTTAAAGCATTTAACAAAGCCATTAAACCATCATGCATCACTATGCATCAAAACCACATTTATCAATGTCAAACCAAAAATCTCTTACCTTGAGCATCCTTCAACACATGGCTTACAAAACCAGTATTAAACATGCTAAAATATGCTTTCAAAACAGAATTTAAACATGCAAAATAAACACATTGCATTCAACCATCTCATGGTTCATCAAAAAGAGAGTTTCTCCGAAAACTTACTCTTGAGCTTAGCTAAGTTGTTTAGACTTAAACTAAGCTCCCATAACCTTCCAACATTGGTTTCAAAGCTGAAAACCAAACTTCACTCACTGATTCCGTTTCGCAAGCTTGCCAAAACGCCGATCAAGCCTCCGGATCAACACCACAAGGATCCGAAGATGTCTCCCCTGTTTTAAAGACATCAAAGCAGAGGATTAATGCATCATCATGCATTAAAATCTCCAGCCAACACACCTAAACTCGCTGCTCTCATCAAAACTCACATTTCGGCTACCAAACACAACCGAAATCACATCCAAACACCTCTACAACATTACCCAGCCAAGATCCATCAATTCCAAACATTCTTAAACATCAATTAACATCCAAAAAGGACCTAAACACTTCCTTATACCTCCAGCTATAGCAGAAAATCAAAATCACCCCAAAAACCACCATTAACTCAAGTAAAAACTTAGGAAAATCAACCTATTCGGGATTGCATTTATTAAACCTCAATTACACATCATTTAGACATCCAATATACATCAAAAAGACATCTCAAAATAGAGCCCAATCATTTATTACGAATTTCTTCAAAATTAAATCCAAATCTTCCAGTTTAAGCCAAAATCAAGAACACAACATAAAGACCTTTAATAAAACTCAATTTAAGGATTGAGAACTTGGAAATTTCAGTAAAGAACTGAGTATTTAGAGGAGAAGGACGTTCATACCTCTAAATGTGAGTTTCTCCTTGTTTAGAGCCAAAATTCTTGAAAATTCAATAAGCAAATGATGAGGATTTGGTGTAGAAATGATTAGAAATCATTTAGAGATTGAAATCTCAACTTTAGGTGTGAAAATCAAAGGAAAAGTGGCTGTGGAAATGTGTTTGGCTGAGGGAAAATTGAGAGAAAATGAAATGGGAAAATTTTGTCAAAAGTTAGTTATAAAACTAAAATATCTATTTTCCCTCTTTTCTTTTTATTGAATAACCTTTAATAAATCTTTAAAATTTTAGAAAAATCTGGAGAAACCCTCCCTTGGGTAAATTAGCTCCTTAAAGATTCAAAGTTTCAATCTTTTTAAAACAGTCACCAACTTTTCAAAAATTACATTTTAGTCACTAACTTGAAATGTTATATTTCCAAACCCCATTTTGTAAAATTGATTTTACCACTCTCTTATATATAATAAAAGAGGATTTTTAGATATTTTCCATATTTTTAATGCATCTCGAACTAGGCTTTCCCTAAAAACCACCTTTTATATTCGAATCGTAATTTAAACCGGTTCGGTTCAGACCCTAAACTTCCAAGCCCAAAATTGGGGTGTTACAGTTTCCGTCTTCTTGACAAAGTGATTCATGTTCTCAATGTAGGTTCATGTTTGAGACATAAATGTAGCCAAAGTTTGTTCCAGTATACTAGTCGTGGAAGCTGGTGGTTGTTGCTGCTGCTGCTGCGGTTGCTGCCGAGTCAGTAACCTAGGTCCTCCCTGATTTTGTGCTTGAGGATTCAGGGCATTATTAGGATTGCTCCAAGAGAACTTGGGATCCTTTCTCCAGTTGGTATTGTAGTTGTTGGAGTTATAATTTTGTTTATTGTAGTTCCCAACATACATCCCTTCTTCTAACTGTAACAAAAACTCCTCTGAAATGTGATTTCCATCGCAAGTGAGATATGCCACCTGTGATTTTAACGAACTGTCAGCCTCATAATCTTTTACAGCTAGAACTCGTTTACCCCCTCTTCTTGCTGGAGGAATTTGTTCCTCATTCTTCGCCAGATTTTTCAGCACACTGCCATTGCCTCATCTGGATCTTTGTCCAACAGTAATCCATTCACCGCTGAATCAATTCTTAGACGCGTTTGTAAATTGGCAGCATTATAGAATTTAGTTACCTGGTTCCAAAGAGGGAATCCATGCATCGAGCAGTTCCTTAGAAGAAGGGTAAATCTATCCCAGGCTTCGTGCATTGGCTCGTCATCTTCCTGTTGAAAAGTAGCAATTTCGTTACGTAATCGCTGAGATAAGTGTGAAGGATTAAAATGAGACAAAAAAAAATCACGAGTTAAATCTGCCCAAGTTCGTATTGAACCCGGTGTTAGTTTATTCCACCAAGTCTTTACCCTGTCCCTCAATGAATGAGGAAATAACCGAAGCCTCAGTATCTCCGGATTAACTCCTGGTAGTCTAAACGAACCAAAGATTTCCTGGAACGTTTTCAGATGCTCCTTAGCATCCCCTGTAGCAGCACCACTGAATTGGCCAGCGTTGTTAATCATGCTGAACATAACAGGTTTCAGCTCAAAGTTGTCAACATCTACGTATGGCAGGGTTGTTTCTAGTTCTACATGATCATTAAGCATGTAGTCTCGGCAAGACCGGCGTGGGGCAGCGACACGAGGGTCGGCAGGTGGATCGTTCCCTCCATCTCCGACAGGATTTACATTATCCTGAGGATTCCTTTGGTCGTTCCTTCTTTCTTCGCGTCTTTTGTTCACCATTATTTCTAATTGCTCTTCTAGGTATTCGTTTCTTTCAACGAGGTAACAGACTCTTTTCCTGAGATTGTATGTTCGTTCGATTTTAGGATCTAACTGGTGCTCAGGTTCTTTTCCTCGTTGCGATCTGCGCATACGCAAATGAAAGACCTTGTGAAAGGTATAGGTTGACCGATCCAAATAAAAACAGAAAAACAATGGAAGTGCAGTAAAAGATAGGGTAAAGATATGTTGCCAGTCCCCGGCAACGGTGCCAAAAACTTGTTGCGTGTAAAAGTGTCTATCGCAATTTAGTGCAAGTGTACACGACACAAGTAGTAAAGTGATACGGAAGTATCAGATATCGTCTCCACAGGGACTGGGCTAATAGCTTCACCTTGGATTACTGCACGAGAGGAAAAAGAATAGTTTAAATTGTTTTCACGAAAAAAATAAAGAGAACTGGAAATTAAGATTAAAGAAATCGAGATAGAGAGAATGGGCAGGTATTGAATTGCTCAATAGTGTAGGTGTTGCAAAGTCTGGGAATATCTGTTATGTCATCATGCCTGTCGCGGTAGCACCTGTCGCGGCAGTTGTCTGTTGTTAGTCGCGACAGCGATCACACAACTCTATATTTCAAGCTTGGCAAGAATCCCTGCTGTGCCTTGGCCTATCCCTAGGTCCAAGTCTGTCGATGAACACGTCTTTGATGATACCTCCCGGTGTGAATCGAAGGATGAACACCGATGTTGTTGAATTCTTCCATAGCCACTTAACCTTATCCTATCCCTAGGTCAGAGATAGTTCAACCATAATCTGGAGAACCCATACTTATTCCTTTCGTATACTTAACTCTCCCGATATTAAGTAAATAGATAATCTCACAATGCTCTCCCGATACTCTTGCAAGATGTTGAAAACCAGAATAAGCAGACTTGAAGTTTATTTTATTGAACAGAAAATTCCTAAAACAAATGCAATCCTTGCTACTACTTTACAAATCAACCCGTGGCCTAAGGGAAGTTTAGAACATGATGAGAAGGGGAAAACGACTAGGGTTTTGGGAAGAAGGATAGAGATGAAGATATCCTCCCCTAGCTCAAATTACATGCCTTTATACAGGCCTTGGGTTCAAGTTTTCTAATATGGCAAGAATACTAGTTTAAACTAAAGTACAACTCTATTAAAGACTAAATCTTTAGAGAATATATATTTCATTCATCCTTCCTTCTCGCTTGGAGTTTTCTTCCTAGCACTTTGGGCTTGGCTTTCATTCTGATATAGGGCTTGGAAAAATATAACGGTGTTGTACGATAGACATGATTAATTTTCTCTTTCTGTCGAGGCCCACTTTGCTACTTCACTGCCCAACGTCTGCTTCTCCATTTGCTACAGCAGCTACCTGCAAAAGCAACCAATTTTAGTAGAATCTGTGCCATTTAATATATTTGTGATGTATAACTGAAATCTAACCTAAATGCAATGAATTATGCTTGAATGCAACAGAAATATGGGTTAAATAGGGGGTAAATTATAGAACTTTTACACACTCAACAGTTGACTTTCGGGTTGACTTTGGTTTTCCACGTGTAATCTTCGTAGTTCGGGTCAACCGTCTAGGCCGAGTTAAGGGGGTTACATTTAGTGGTATCAGAGCTTAGTTCTCGTATCTTTGGGGATTTGTTATGTGGATGATGTATGTGTTTTTGAATGATGAGCCTTTTTAGTAAAAGAATGTTGTGTGAATAGTGATGCAAGGTTTCAATTGTGATGTTGTGCTTTGTTGAAGTGTGTTAGGGGAATTCCATTGCCAAATCAAAACTAATGGAAGGAATTTGGTTTCGAAAAAGAGCTTGAGTACTTGGATTACTTACCTTATTGAGCCTAACTGTGTTTATTGCATTTGTGTCAGTGTATTGTTTTCTTGTGAATGGGGCCACGTAGAGAGATGAGAATGAATACAAGAGCTATGGCTCATAATGAGAATGACAAGAATGTAGAGAATGTTGTGGATTTACCTCCTCCTCCTGGTGGTGGACCACCCGGTGGTGAGGGTGCTGGAGCTGGTAATGCTGGTCCTGGTGCTGGGGTCGCTGGACCTGAAGGTGTGCAAGGGCAAGCTGCTCCTAACATGACTGTGTTGATTCAGGCTATTTCCAGAGCCTTTCAGGCAGCAGTAGCTGGAGCTCATGGAGCTGCGCATCAGAAGGATGCCAATGTGAGATTGGCTTTGGAACGTCTTCGCAGTCTAGGAGGGACTGAGTTCAGAGGTTTATCTCCAGAAGGGTCTGAGTCTTGGTTGGAAAGTACCAAGAGGATTTTGAGTCAGATGAACTGCAATAATGTGCAGAAGTTGGGGTGTGTAGTATCTCTACTACATGGTGATGCTTATACTTGGTCGAAGACCGTTATCTCTGGGATGGAGGTTAATGATGTGACTTGGACGTTCTTCCTGAATGCGTTCAAGCGGAAGTATCTGGGAGTACGATACCTAGATGAGAAGAAAAGACAATTTAAGTCTCTTGTGCAAGGTAGCATGACGGTAGCGGAGTACGAAATTCAGTTTGTCCGCCTTAGTCAGTATGCACCTGAGTTGATCCCCGATGAGTGGGAGAGGAGCGAACGGTTTCGTTATGGGTTGGTAGAGGATGTGAAGACTTTTATGCTTGCGGCTGACTATAGAGATTTCGATGTCTTGGTCACTAGAGCCAAGGACATTGAGTTGAATCTTGGTTTGACTAGCCGAGCGAGTGGATCTAGTTCTGGGAAGAGAGCGGCTGAACGCGATTTTGGTAGAGATGGCAACAAGAGGCATAAGTATAGGAGGTCGCATTTTGATGCTAGGCGTGGAGGTGGTAACCCTGGTAGAGGTCAGCAAAGACCTAATGCTGTTCAAAGGACTCTTGAATGTAACTGTTGTGGTAGGCGGCATGGTGGCGAGTGTTGGGGTAATCTTGGTACATGCTGGAACTGTGGAAACCGTGGGCATTTGAAGAAGGATTGTCCACAACCTTTGAAAGAGGGACAAGCTCCATTGAGAGCAGCTGAACCGCAGAGAGGCCGTGGGCACGGCTGTGGTAACTGTCAGCGCAAAGATGATGGTGGAAGGAATGTAGCACATGTTGTGGCCGTTCAACTTGAGGGTGGTGGCCAGGCTCGAGTGTATGCTCAGCGTGAGGGAAGGAATGATACAGATGTGATTGCATGTACCTTTACTTTGCAATCCTTTTCATTACTCTCTTTGATTGATTCTGGATTTACACACTCATACATATTGCGTGAACATGCTCAAATTCTTGGTTTACATGTTGAGTCTTTGGATGTTGGTATGCGTGTGACTAGTTCCTTTGGTTAGATTGTTGTAACATGAAAGTTGTATAGAAGATGTCCCTTGAAAATGCAAAACCATGTTTTTCTTGTTGATCTCATGGAATTTCCATTCTATGGTTTTGATGTAATCCTTTGTATGGATTGGCTTGTTGAGCATCGATTTGTAGTGGATTTTGAAAGTAAGCGAGTTTCACTGAAAGTTGCAGATGATTACGAAGTGGTGGTGGTTGGTGAGAATGTGAAGTTTCTTGCCAATGTGGTGTCGACTTTGGAAGCAAGCCGAATGCTGAGGCAAGGCTGCGAGACTTACCTAGCTTTTGTAATGAATCCTTGTTCAAAGGAGTTGCATGTTCAAGATATAGGGACTGTACGTGAGTTTCCTAGAGTGTTTCCGGAGGAGCTACCTGGATTGCCGCCTAGTCGACAGGTGGAGTTTGGAATTGAGCTGTATGAAAACACTACTCCAGTGTCCATTGCTCCCTATCGCATGGCACCTAAGGAGTTAAAGGAGTTGAAGACGCAACTTCAGGAGTTGCTTGATCGTGGTTTTATTCGGCCTAGTGTGTTACCTTGGGGTGCACCGGTCTTGTTTGTGAAGAAGAAGGATGGCACTACGAGAATGTGCATTGATTATCGGTAGCTGAACAAGTTGACTATAAAAAATCGGTATCCTTTACCGAGGATTGATGATCTTTTTGATCAGTTTTGGGGAGAGGATGTGTTCTCCAAGATTGACTTAAGGTCAGGATACTACCAGCTTAAGGTGAAGGATGTGGATGTGCCAAAAACAGCCTTTAGAACGAGGTATGGGCATTATGAATTCCTTGCAATGCTGTTTGGTTTGACGAATGCTCCTGCGGCTTTCATGGACATGATGAATAGAGTGTTCCATGAATATTTGGATAAGTTTGTTGTGGTGTTCATTGACGATATCCTTGTGTACTCTCATACTAAGGAAGAGCATGAAGGTCATTTGAGGGTTGTCTTGCAAGCGCTTCTCGAAAACCAGCTTTATGCTAAGCTAGCAAGTGTGAGTTTTGGCTAAAGGAGGTTGTGTTCCTTGGTTATGTGGTTCCGGCTGAGGGGATTCGTGTTGATCCCCAGAAGATTGAGGCGATTATGAATTGGAAGCCTCCTAAGTCCGTTCATGAAGTCTGTAGTTTCCTTGGGTTGGCAGGATATTACCGGAGGTTTGTGGATGGATTTTCGAAGATTGCTGCCCCATTGACGAATTTGTTGCAAAAAGATGTCAAGTATGAGTGGACGGGAGCAAGACAACAAGATTTTTAGAAGCTCAAGGTAGCTTTAACGCAAGCTCCTATTTTGGTTCAACCTGAATCAGGAAAAGAGTTTGTGGTGTACAGTGACGTATCCTACGTTGGTTTGGGGTGTGTGTTAATGCAAGAGGGTATGGTGGTAGCTTATGCATCACGACAGTTGAAGGTGCATGAGCACAATTATCCTAAGAATGATATTGAGTTAGCTGCGGTGGTTTTTGCTTTGAAGATTTGGAGACATTATCTGTATGGTGAGAAGTGTACTGTGTACACGGATCACAAGAGTTTGAAGTATCTGATGTCACAGAAGGAGTTGAATCTTAGGCAACGACGTTGGGTGGAGTAGCTTAAGGATTACGATCTGACGATCGAGTACCATCCGGGAATAGCTAATGTTGTAGTGGATGCTTTGAGCAGGAAGGTGGCAGTGGAGTTAAGGGCCATGTTTGCCTGTTTGAGTATTTTGCAAGATGGAGGTCTTGTGGCTGAATTGCAAGTGAGACCATCTCTGGTTCAGTTGATAAAAGATAAGCAGTTGTTGGATGATTCGTTGGTGCCACATGTTCAGGACATTGCTGAGGATAGACCATCAGATTTTTGTTTTAATGACGATGGAGTTTTATGTTTTAGAAGTCGTATAATAGTGCCGAATGATGTAGAGTTGAGGCGTACTATTCCAACTGAAGCTCATAGTAGTCCTTTTGCTATGCACCCTGGTAGTACAAAGATGTATCGTGATCTGAAGGATGAGTACTATTGGGTGGGTTTGAAGAAAGATGTTGTGGAATATGTGAGTAAGTGTATGGTTTGTCAGCGGGTTAAGGCTGAGTATCATTTTCCTTCAGGGTTGTTGCAACCGTTGAGGATCCCTGAATGGAAGTGGGAAAGAATCACCATGGACTTTGTGTCTGGTTGCCTTTGTCGCTGTCAAATAAGAATTCGGTGTGGGTGATTGTGGATTGCCTTACGAAGTGTGCGCATTTCTTACCTGTGCATACCACATATACCTTGGATAAGCTTGCAGAGCTGTACGTTGGTGAGATTGTGCGTCTGTATGGTGTGCCAAAGTCTATAGTGTTGGATAGAGATCCGAGGTTTACATCGCGTTTTTGGGAATGCTTGCAACAGGCTTTGACTACGCGGCTAAATTTCAGTACTTCTTATCATCCACAGTCGGATGGAAAGTCTGAGCTTGTTATTTAAGTTCTTGAGGATATGTTGAGGTGTTGTGTGATTGAGTTTCAAGGCTCTTGGGAGAAGCATTTGCCTTTGGTGGAGTTTGCTTATAAGAATAGCTACCGGGAAAGTATTCAAATGGCACCTTATAAAGCCTTGTATGGGAGGAAGTGCATAACTCCTCTTTGCTGGGCTGAAACAGGTCAGAAATTGGTCTCGATGCTGGCTTTATTAAAAGGAACCACCGAGAAGGTGAAGCTCATATGTGAGTGATTGAAGGAAGCTTCTGATCGACAGAAGTCTTGCGCGAATTTAAAGTGTAAGGAAGTTGAGTTTGCAGTGTGTGACCGTGTGTTTTTGAAGGTTTCGCCTTGGAAGAAGGTGATGAGGTTTGGTCGGAAGGGTAAGTTGAGCCCTAGGTTTATTGGACCATACGAGGTGATTGAACGTGTGGGTCCTATTGCTTATAAGCTGAGGTTGCCACAAGAGATGGAGAAGATACATGATGTGTTTCATGTCTCTATGCTTCGGAGGTATAGATCGGATCCTTCGCATGTTATGCTTGTGGAAGAAGTGGAGTTGAATCCAGATTTGACCTATGATGAGGAGCCGGTTGAGATTCTGGATTCGGACAGTAAAGTTCTTCGAGGTCAGACCATTGAGTTGGTTAAGGTGTTGTGGAAGCATCGTGGTGTTGAGGAAACCACGTGGGAAAGAAAAGATGACTGGAAGAAGCAGTTTCCTAACCTCTTTCCTCCAGGTAAATTTCGAGGATGAAATTTCTTAAGAGGGGGAGAGTTGAAACACCCCAATTTTGGGCATAGAAGTTTAGGGTCGGACCGGTTTGATAAACGGTTCGAATATAAAAGGAGGTTTTAGGGAACGCCTAGTTCGGGATGTTTTAAAAATGTAGAAAAATATCTAAAAATCCTCATTTAAATATATAATAGAGTGGTGAAATCAATTTTACAAAATAAGGTTTGGAAATACTACATTTCGGTGTAGTGACCAAATTGCGATTTTTGCAAAGTTTAGTAGTGACTGTTTTATAAAGGATTGAAACTTTGAATCTTTAAGGAGCTAATTTACCCTAAATGTTTTTCTCCAGATCTTTCCTTAATTTGGGTGATTTAATTAATGTTTTAATTAAATAAAAGAAAAGGAAAACTACTTTTTTATTTTCATAACTACCTTTTCCTAATTTTCTCTCATTCATTTTTCTCTCAAAATCCCATCATCCAAACACATTTTCTCCAGCAAAATTTACATTGATCTTCACTTCAATTGATGAGACTTTAATCATCTATTGGTTTCTAATCAATCTTGCAATAAATCCTTTTGATTTCCACATTGCATTTTCATGGAATTTTGCCCAAATCAAGAAGAAATAATCATTTAGAGGTAAGAATGTTCTTCTCCTCTAAACACTCATTTCTTTACTGAAATTCCCAAGTTGTCAATCCTTTATTAAAATTTTATAAATGGTTTTAATGTTAGAAACAAGATTTTGGCTTAATACTCAAGATTTTGGAAGAGATCTTGAAGATTTTCGTTGTAATTGATTGGTTATGTTTTGAGATGGTTTTCTAATGTATTTTGGATGTTAAGTGATGTTAGAAATGAGTTTTTATCAATCCAATCCCGAATAGGTTGTGTTTCCTATGTTTTTGCTTATGAAAATGGTGGTTTTTGAGGTGTTTTTGGTGTTCTGTTATAGCTGGAGGTATAAGGACGAGTTTAGAGTTGTTTTCGATGTTAATTGATGTTTAGAAATGTTTACAAGTGATGGATCTTGGCTGGGTTAAGTTTTGGAAGAGTTTGGAGGTGATTTCGGTTGTGTTTGTTAGTTGAAATGTTGGTTTTAGGTAGAGAAGCGAGTTTAGGAGTGTTGGCTGAAGATTTCAATGCATGATGATGCATTAATCCTCTACTTTGATGTGTCTAAAACATGGGAGACATCTTTGGACACTTTTGGAGTTGATCCGGAGGCTTAATCGGTGTTTCAGTAAGCAAGCGAAGCGAAATCGGTGAGTGCGATTGGGTTTGAAGTCCATGAGGACAAAAATACATGGTTTGGGGATTTAGGAGAGGTTTGAAACACCTTCCTAAATCCGGAAGTAAGTATGGCTTGATTTGATATCTCTCTTAAGTGGTGTTTGCCCCTAAAATGCTTTTACATGTTCATGGTTTGAGATTGTTAAACTCCTAATGTTTTTATGCATGTTTTGGAGCATGAGATTATGTTTGTAGATATGTCATAAGATGGCATGTTGCATTGAATGGATTTGAGATTTTGGTTTGAAGTAAAGTATGATTTATGGTTTGAAATGTGATGAGAAAACCCTTGAGTTATTTTGCATGAAAAACAGTAGGTGTGGTGATATTTTAACACATTATATTGGCATAGATGTTGAGAAACTTACCAGATATAATTGATCGATCAATAGGATGAGAGTGCGCTATAAACTAAAAATTCGTACGTACTCTTTGGTTAAGCCAAAGGGAGATATTTCTGATGATGGGCATTCCATCGAGTAGGACTTGGTGAAATATCCAAGCTTTGTGGCGAGGAGAGATTTCGCCATGTGAGTACGATGACGAGAGATTCCACCGGATGTTGTGTTGCTAGACAAGTGAGTACGGTGATGTGAGATTCCACCGGAAGAGTCTAGTGTAGAAATCTGTCTGCATATTCGAGTATTGATGAGATGCTAAATGCCAATATAAATGATTAAATGGTTTTTTATACACATGTACCTTTGAAGAATTTTATTATGCTATGAGTTATGCCTATGTATTTTGTTTAGAAGTGCTTTGACAATACTAGCATGAGAATGGCCTTGCCATGAGTTTTGCATTGGTTTTAATGCATGAGATAGAATGAAGGTACATGTGATTTCAATGAGTTTGCTTTGAAGTTTTCCAAGCATGAGAATGATATGAGCATGTGGTTTAAAAGCTTTGATGGAAGCGTTTTCTAAAATAATGCATTATTGTGTTGGTTTTGTTTAGAGCATGTCTCACAAAGCATTTGTGCTTACGCTCTCTTTTACCAATAATGCAAATAAGTGAGGTGTCTAAGGGCATCAAGGAAGCTAAGTTCATCCAAGGAAGTCCAAGCTCACGTATGGTGAAGTTTTCATACACTATTAGTTTTGATAAATTGGCAATGGGAACCTATGTTTTGCTTTGGGGGATGTGTTGAACTCCCTATGGTTGTGGCATGTTTTCCTTGGTTGGTTTGAATTGTAAATGGTCTTTAAATGCTTGATTTGAAGTTTGATTGCCTTTTTGGTTTTGATAATAGGATGCATGCCTCTAGACTTGTGAGATTTGATGTTTGATGATATGAATGTGTTGGGATGACCTAAATGTATACCTTATATGTATGTGGACCTGTTGACATGTCTAGGGAGTCATTAGGATGTATTTGAACGGGTTTATGCATGAAAAACTAGCATTTGCTGTTGTTTCTTGGCAAATCGTATCTAAGCACCCTATAGAGTTTCGAAACGGGGGCCTGAAATGGCCTTCATGTTTCGAAACGCTAAGGGACGTTTCAAAAAGATTTGGCTACTAGAATGCCTCGTTTCGGAACCAGTCTCGGAACCTACCCGTGTTTCGGAACGGTCAACACTGTTTCGGTCCTTGTTCCGATACAGCAGGTGTACGTTTTGAAACAGATGACCGTTGGGCACTGATTTGAATGGTGTTGAAGTTTGCAAGCTTTACATTTTAGTCCCGAAAGTTGAAGTTGCAATTGCTTGAGTTTGAAATGTTCTTTTAAGATGAAATTTGGCGGAGAAGCATGTAATATGACTAATTTTATATTGGTAATATTAAAACAAGTAAAGACCCTCTAATTTCCAGAATTTACAATTTGGTCCCCTTAACTTATATTAAGTGCAATTGAGTCTCTATTTCATATCCAATCGCTATGCCTTTCGCAAATAAGTTTTATGGGTACTCACTTAGGGTTAATGTGCATCTAGACAAGATTATAAAGAGAAAAAAGGTTGTGAATCAAGGTTGACTTTCGGGTTGACTTTGGTTTTCCCCGTGTAATATTCGTAGTTCGGGTCAACCGTCTAGGCAAGGCTAAGGGGGTTACAACGCGATACACTCAGCCGAACAAACATCGCCCTTAACTCCACCGCTACCTTCCTACTCAAGGCATCAGCTATGACATTGGCCTTCGATGGATGATACTCGATCGTCAAGTCATAATCTTTAAGCAACTCAAGCCACCTTCGTTGTATAAGATTCAACACTCTCTGTGACATCAAGTATTTCAAACTTTTGTGGTTCGTGTACACCGTACACTTTTCACCATAAAGGTAATGCCTCCAGATCTTCAAGGTAAACACTACAGCAACTAACTCAATGTCGTGCGTAGGGTAGTTGCGTTTGTGAACTTTCAGTTGCCGAGATGTATAAGCTACTACCCTACCTTATTGAATCAACACACATCCCAAACCAGCATAGGATGCATCACAAAAACTACAAATTCTTTTCCCGATTCAGGTTGAATCAAGATAGTAGCTTGAGTCAACGCTTCTTTCAACTTCTCAAAAGCTTGTTGTTGAACCTCCGTCCATTCGATCTTTACATCATTTTGCAACAACTTTGTCATAGGAGCAGCAATCCTGGAAAATCATCCACAAAACTACGGTAGTATCTCGCAAAACCAAGGAAACTACGCACCTCATGAACTGTCTTAAGTGACTTATATTTCATCATCGTTGTTGCGTGTAAAATAGTCTATCGCAATAGAGTGCAAGTGTACACGACGCAAGTAGTAAAGTGATACACGAAGTATCGGATGTCGAATCCACAAGGACTGGAAATAGCTTTATCCTTGGATTGCTGCACAAGAGTGAAAGAAGAGAGATTTCAATTGATTAAGGAATAAAATTGAAGAATATTGAATATAAATTAACGAAGTTTTTAGGGTTTAAGAAATAGGTCGTTATTGATTTGCTCTATAGTGCAGGTGTTGCACTGTGTTAAGAATTCATGTTTTGTCGTCGTCCCTGTCGCTACAGCACCTGCGGCGGTAGCAGTCTGTTGTTGTCGCGGCAGCGATTACACAACTCTGTACTTCAAGCTTGGCAAGAATCCCTGCTGTGACTTATCCTATCCCTAGGTCCAAGTCTGTCGATGAACACGTCTTGGATGATACCTCCTGGCGTGAATCAAAGGATGAATATCGATGTTGTTGAATTCTTCCTTAGCCACTTAACCTCGTCCTATCCCTAGGTCCGAGATAGTTCAACCATAAGTTGGAGAACTCGCACTTATTCCTTTCGTATACTTAACTCTCCTGATATTAAGTAAATAAATGATCTCACAATGCTCTCCCGATACTCTTGCAAGATGTTGAAAACCAGAATAAGGGACCTTGAAGTTTATTTTATTAAACAGAAAATTCCTAAAAATAGTACAATCCTTGCAACTACTTTACAGAATCAACCCTTAGCCCCATGGGAAGTTTAGAACATGATGAGAAGGGGGAAAGCAATTAGGGTTTTGGGGAAGACGGCTATAGAATGAGATATCATTCCCTAGGTCGAATTATATGCCTTTATATAGGCCTTGAGTTCAAGGTTTCTAATAAGGTAAAAATACAAGTTCAAACTAAAGTACAACTCTAATTAATATTAAATCTTATGAGTAGATTCCTATAATTCGTCCTCTTTTCTTGCTTTGGGTTTATTCCTTGAACTTTGGGCTTGACCTTCATTCTGATCTAGGGCTTAGAAAAATATAAGAGTGGCCCATGACAGAGCGGCTTAATTTCCTCTATCTGTCGAGCTCCACTCCACTTTTCCCTTCACCATTGCTGTCGTCATTGGCTGCCACGGCAGTGGCCACGACAACATCCTTCTTTTTTACTCCTTTCATGTGTTCTAGCTCTGATTCTTCACTGCCTTGAGTCTGCCACAACAGCTACCTGCAAAATCAGCCAAAATTAGTAGCAACTGTGCCATTTTATATAATTGTGATGTATATGTGAAATCTATCCTAAATGCAATGAAATATGCTTCAATGCAGCAGAAATATGGGTTAAATATGGGGTAAAAAGTATAACTTTTGCACACTCAACACACCCCCAAACTCAATTTCTTGCTTGTCCTCAAGCAATTATGACCTAACTAACTAAAATTAAAAGAAACTTTTTGTTTGGCTTACATCAGTGGACTTTTCCTTACCTGCCATTCATGCCCGTTCGTGAACAACACCTAGTTGGATATTTCTGGATTTATTCGGAACCTTGCTATAATTCTCGTGTAGTATGTGTATGTTTTGTGAACAATTATATGCCTAGACTCCCCTAGTTCACTAGAATATCTAAGCCCCTCACTTGAATTTTTATGCCAGCTTTCATTTTCTTGAATGCTATTCTTAGGCTCCTTTAGTTTTTCTTAGACTCGGTTCTCTTTTCTTAATTTAAGTTTGTCTAGAGCCTGTTTTGGGCACCTCTAGCTAACTTCCTAGAGCTGGTTTCGGGCACCTCTAGGTGTATTGAGTCTAACTTTTCTTAACTTCTTTTCCTAGAGCCAGTGTTAGGCACCTCTAGGGGCAACTCAAGTGTTTAAGCTTTTCCTATTCTAGTTTACTAAGAGAAGTCTAGACCGTATAAGAGTCACATAGGACGTTTTAAGATCAGAACTATAGTAAGGCTCTAAACTCTTCCTAAAAATATCCTAAAGGTACTGCCATGACAGAGTCTGTCATGGCAGGTAAGTTAAGTTCAAAGACTTAAGCCATTTTTTGACAAAAAAATAAACTTAAATAATAATTAACACTTAGACACAATTTTAAAACCTAAAAGACACTTCATATTACTGGACGGGATGCCACCCCCAAACTCGAGGGTTGCATTGCCCTCAATGCATGATGACAAAGATGAAAAAATAAAAACAAAATACATCACAACAATAATAAAACAGCAAGACATCAAAATAAGATAGGAACTTAATTTCAAGAGATGTTATCGTTGCTGTTGCTGCTAATCTGTAGTTGCCGGTGGGCAGTGACCTTCATTGTCGGTGTCGGCAGAGTGCTCGGAGAGGCGGATGCAGTTTTCTTCTTTGCTTCTCATGGGGGCTGGATACGAGTGGGTGAGATCTGGGGTGTCTTTTCCAGCACTTGTACCTCATTTGATGAGTTGTTGCTGCTACTGCTACTGGCAGACTTGCCCTGGTCGGATGGTCCTTCAATAGTGTTGGGCTTATGCCTTTTCATAGGAGTGAACTCCTTGGAAAGGTTTATAGGAACATATGGCTCTCCATCAGAGTCTTTCCAGATGGAGGATGTAGAGAACCAGGAGAAGTAGTCGTCATCAAGTTCAGGCATCGGCTCCTTTCATTTCTCTACTCTTGCAGAGGTAGTGGCAGTGTGGCTGCCGCCTTCAGCTGTCGCGGTCGGAGTTGGAGAGGATGCAGCAGATGGTATTTTTGGTGTGGCAGCAGGAGTGGTAGTGGGTGTAGGGGTAGGGGCAGCAAAGTATTGCCCTGGGAAAGCAGGAAATTGTACATTTGCAAAATTTAAATTGTTTTGAATGAAATGTAACGTGGCTATCGTGAAGTCTCTGACAAAGTTCATCAGACCTAGCTGTCGTTCCTCCATCCCTTTCAGTGTGGTAAGAATTTGAGTGGAGGCGTCTGCTGGAGGGGGTGCTGTTGTTGGATGCTGCTGAGATAATTTCTGGCTGAGTGGGCTCTGTCGGCTCCTCTGCTACGGCAGATGGGTTGAAAAAGAAGGGTGGTGTGGCTGCTTTCAGTTCCATTAAGCTGAAGATGTTGCGCTCTGTCCATCCCTTCCCGCGGCCTTGAAATCTTCGGGGATTTCTGGAACGTTGTGGCCTCGGCAAATCTCGGTTATGAGGTACGGAAGACGAGAGGTCCCAACGGTCGAAGGGCACATTCCAAAATCTCCTCCCGTATATATCAACCGACATTAATTGGTCTCTCATTTAAAATTGAATGAACGAGAGCTAACCTGGGTCGGTCAACCGTGCTGTTGTGGGAAGAAGGCATTATCCTCTTCTTTACGAAGTGGTTCTATAGTTTGGCCTCGGGAGTAAGTTGAGTGCGTTTCACCTTCCACCGATGCTTGGGGTCGGTATTCCACTTTGTCCCTTCATCCGTTACCTCTGCCAACACAACATCGTAGTCTGCCGGCGACAGACTCTCTACGAACCTCTTGTGTCTGTTCTCCCTTTTGCTGACATAGATGCCATAGAGGGTATTGATGTAAGCAGGCTCGAAAGTAACTTACTTATCTCGCACTGTCACAGTCTTTGTATCCTTGATGTCGACGGTAGCGTAAAATTCTAAGACCAACGTGACATTTATCTCCTCTGGCTGGGCAGCAAACATCTGCCATTTGAGTGCCTTGATTTTACTTGCAATGAACGGTTCGAGCCTGAGGTCTTCCGTGTGTTTGGTGTAAAGAAACCCTCTTTCTTCCCACATCTTCCTCTTTTGGAAAGAGCGGTAATATATGTCAACGAAGTCGGTGGTGGCAAAGCGGTTACGGATGGCACTGTGGCTAGGTGTGCTAGATGTCGCGGCAGAGCTGGAGGCAGCACTTCGACGTGTTTGTCTGTTAGTCATAGTTGCAAGGCTGTGGAAGATAAAAGAAAATTGAGATCTAGAGAGAAAGCAAGTTGAGAGAGTAAAAGTGAGGTGAGAAATGAATAGTGAATGGGGTTTATATAGATGAATGATTTTCTGCCCGTTGGAGCTGTAACGGCAGGAGTGAATAACGGGGCCAGCTGTTATGCGGTGTCTGATGCGTCTATCACGTGTTTCCGTGTCTGTTGCGCGTCTGTTACGCGTTTGCGTGTGTACCGCGACAGCATGGTGACATGCTGTATTTTCTGCGTCTGTCGCAGCAGCTGATGACAGGCTGTGACGACAGACTCCTCCGTTGGGCTTTTGAGCTGCTGTTGAGATGGTGGGCTGGTTCACTTCTTCTCTTCTCATTGTTTACCTTATTTCCTGAGAATAATTAAAATAAAAACTTAGTTCCGAAATAATTCTAAATTCCTAATAAATAAATAAAATACATAAAAAATAAAAATAAAATTAAGTTAAATTAAGGATGCCTTGAGGGGCATCTCCTAGTGTAACTACTTCTTGCATCTTTGGGGCTTCATTCCCCTGATAATGCTTTAGTCTCTGTCTGTTGACTTTAAATTGGTGCCCGTCTTTTAAGGATTTGATCGTGATGGCACCATGAGGAAAAACCTGCTCAACTTGGAATGGGCCGGACCATCTAGATTTAAGTTTCCCTGGGAAAAGTTTCAACCTAGATTTAAATAACAACACAAGCTGTTCTGGACAAAACTGTCGTGGCAACAACTTCTTGTCATGCCACCTCTTGGTTTTGTCCTTGTAAATTCTTGCATTGTCGTTGGCCATTGCTCGAATTTCTTCTATTTCGTTCAAGTCAAGTAGCCTTTTCTGTCCTACCTTATCTAAGTCCATGTTCATTGCCTTGATAGCCCAGTAAGCTCTGTGCTCTATCTAGAAAAGTAAATGGCATGTCTTTCCATATATAAGTATGTAGGGTGACATTCCCAATGGTATCTTAAATGCTGTTCTATAGGCCCAGAGTGCATCATTGAGGTGTAAAGACCAATCTTTACGAGTTGGTTTAACCATTTTCTCAAGAATTTTCTTTACTTCCTTGTTGGATATTTCGGCCTGTCCATTGGTTTGAGGGTGATATGCTGTTGCAATGCGGTGCTTTACGCCGTATTTCCTTAAGGCAACATCAATTACCCTATTGTCGGAATGTCTCCTTTCATCACTGATGATCGCCTTAGGTATGCCATAATGTTTTTGTGAAGAAATCTCTGAACAGTCTTGGCATCGTTTTTCTGTGTGGTGACCACTTCAACCCATTTGGATACATAATCCACTGCCAGTAGGATGTAAAGATTCCCACATGATGCTGGGAATGGTCTCATGAAATCAATCCCCCATACATCGAAGATTTCGACTTCGAGGATGTTTTGCAATGGCATCTCATGTCTTCTTGAGATGTTCCCAGTCCGTTGGCATTTGTCACAGCTTTTGTAGAATGCTTGGGCATCTTTGAATAGTGAGGGCCAATAAAAACCAAATTGCAAAACCATGTCAGTGGTTTTGTTTCCACCTAAGTGTCCTCCTGATAATTTGATTTGCACAATGTTTGAAAAGAAGAGGTTCGCCCCAATAATAATGTTTTGCATCATTTTGAACCTCTTCCTTGCTTGATAATTAAGTTCATGAGGTAATATTCTGCTAACTATGTAATTAACGAAATCAGCATACCAAGGAAGTTCAGAAAACTTACCTGTCGCTATGGCTGTCGCGGTAGTGCTTGTGGAAGCAAACAATTGCTCGTCAGGGAAAGTCTCCAGTATGTGGGTCTTGTCTGTCGGTAGACTTTTTCCCATCTCTAATCTTGACAAGTGGTTTGCAACTTGGTTCTCTGTCCCCCTTTTATCCTTGATTTCAATGTCAAACTCTTCTAGCAGCAGAATCCAACGTATCAGTCTAGGTTTTGCATCTTTTTTAGCGAACAGATACTTCATTGCTGAGTGGTCTGTATGGACCACCACCTTTGCCCCAAGTATGTACGAGCGGAACTTGTCAATCGAGAACACCACTGCTAACATTTCTTTTTCTGTTGTGGTGTAGTTCACTTGGGCATTGTTTAGTGTTTTGCTAGCGTAATAGATTACGTTGAATAGCTTGTCCTTCCTCTACCCGAGTGCTGCCCCTACAACATAGTCACTGGCATCACACATAATTTCAAATGGCAAACTCCAGTCTGGTGGTTGTACAATTGGGGCTGTTACCAGCTTTTCTTTTAGGATTCTGAATGCCTCAGTACATTCAGTATTGAAATCAAAGGGACGATTTTGTTCCAGTAGGTGACATAAAGGCTTGGTAATCTTCGAAAAATTTGCAATAAACCTTCGATAAAACCAAGCATGCCCTAAGAAACTCTGAAATCCTTTGACTGTGGTAGGTGGCGGCAGCTTTTCAATCACTTCTCTCTTTGCTCTGTCGACCTCTATGCCGCGACAGCTTACCTTGTGGCCTAAGCCTATACCTTCATCCACCATGAAGTGACATTTTTTCCAGTTTAAGGCCAAGTTCGCTTTCTCGCATCTTTCGAGCACCTTCTGTAGGTTGGCTAAACAGCCTTCAAAACTATCTCCAAAGACGGAAAAATCGTCCATGAATATTTCCAGGAAGTCCTCAACCATGTCGGAGAATATCGCCATCATACACCTCTTGAAGGTTGCTGGTGCATTGCAAAGTCCAAATGGCAATCTCCGGAAATCATAAGTGTCGTATGAGCAAGTGAAAGTCGTTTGCTCTTGATCCTCCAGTGCAATAGCTATCTGTTTATTACCCGAGTAACCATCAAGAAAACAATAATAAGAAATTTCCCTAAATCTCCTTTTAAAGATTTGAACTATTCTCGACCGGTCTGATTCGAACTCTAAAACATCTAGGCCCAAAATCGGGGCATTAAAACTCTCCCCCTCTTAAGAAATTTCGTCCTCGAAATTTACCTGGAGGAAAAAGGTAAGGAAATTGCTTCTTCTTGTCTTCCTTCCTTTCCCATGTGGCTTCCTCAACACCAGCTCAATGGTCTTACCACAGAGAACCATACTATCCGAATCCAGAATCTCAACAGTTTCCTCATCATATGTCAAATCCGGATTCAACTCAACCTCTTCCACAGGCATAACATGAAAAGGGTCTAATATATACCTCTGAAGCATGGATACATGAAACACATCATGTATATTTTCCAACTCTTGAGGTAGTCTCAGCTTATAAGCAACAGGACTCACACGTTCTATCACCTCGTATAGTTCAATGTACCTTGGGCTCAACTTGTCCTTCCGGCCAAATCTCATCACCTTCTTGCAAGGTGAAACTCTCAAAAACACACGGTCACCCACTTTAAATTCTATCTCCTTACGCTTCAAACTCGCGTAAGACTTTTTTTGATCTGATGCTTCCTTCAACCGCTCACAAATGAGCTTCACCTTTTCGGTGGTTCCTTTTAACAAAGCCGACATCGAGACCACTTTTGTCCCGTTTCAGTCCAGCAAAGAGGAGTTCTGCACTTCCTCCCGTACAAAGCTTCATAAGTTGTCATTTGAATACTCGTCTGGTAACTGTTATTATAAGCAAACTCCACCAAAGGTAAGTGCTTCTCCAAGAGCCTTGAAATTTAATAACACAGCACCTCAACATATCTTCAAGCACTTGGATAACACGCTCAGACTGTCCATCCGTTTGTGGATGATAAAAAGTACTGAAATTCAGCCGTGTACCCAAAGCTTGATGCAAACACTCCCAAAACCTTGCGGTGAACCTCGGATCTCTATCAGACACTATAGACTTTGGTACACCATGCAAACGTACAATCACAGCAATGTACAACTCCGCAAGATTTTCAAAGGTGTATGTTGTAACACCCCTCTCCCGGGTCAGGAGCGAGAGATGTTACACTCGGATAACATATAACGTATGAAAATATACACATGCTTGGAAAACATATCAATCAATCCACTATTTGATTTTCAACAAGTGATCATACAACCAAGTAATCAAAACATATACACAAAATCATTTAGACAAAAGTGGGTTATTTTAAACTTTTCTTATCATATAACTTCTTCTTAACTTAACATATAACATGACTTATTAAATAATTCAATCATGTATACATTTAAACAATCAGGAACAAACAATCAATCTATTATATGTTTGTATAAATTCAACTACACTTAAATAGAACCTAATTACATGCTTTTATCTCATATATGAACTAATAAACAACCTAACAAATCTCATTTAAACATTCGACTAGTAATCTTATATACATGTGATCAATTCGAAATACAACCTATATATATAAACATAACTATCATTTTACTTTCTAATTATGTATACATACATTAATGTTATCAACCTTACCATTTGAATTATAACAAGAAACAAAACAAACGTATATGCAAGCTCCTAATCAAACATAGAACTCAACTTACTCATGCTAATTCATCCGAATTCATCATGCCTATATATATATATATATATATATATATATATATATATATATATATATCATATAAGTATATTCAAGCTTAATATCAATTCAATACTCAAACATTCAAATCCTACAAACACATGAACCCCTTAAATTATTCAAATTCAAACTAAGCTTAGTTAACTTTAAACATAGATCATTCATCTCATCAAATCCATATTTAGATAAACATTCATCAAGTCATTACATAATATAACATGTCTTAGTCTTATACAAACCAAACTTATCAATTACATGTTCCATAATGCATGACAAACTAACTTAGACTATGCCACCAACTAGGAGACTAAGTAAGATTATATCATACTTGTTCTTGGCTTGCGAAGCTCTCGGAACAAAAGGATGGATTTCGGATATCAACGAACCTGTTATTTTTGAAGAAGGAAACAAAGAGAGTGATAAGTACACATAGTGTACTTAGTGAGGCAGCCCTAAACTTTACTAGTTTCAATCTTTTAAAGTCTTGTTCAATCTTTAAGGTTACTTAGCTAGGCTTAGCACGTATTGGAATACCTAGCTATTCTATCAAAATCAAGTTAACTTAACTAGTTTCATAAGATAATCAAACAAGGCAGCAAGTATTCATATGAAACATATCAATTTGGTCCACAACCCAATCACATAATTCACTCCAATTTTGGCAGCAAGCAACTTATACAATTCATGTCAAATTGGGCAGCAAGCAATGTTCATAGTCATATAAAAATTGTCCATCAACCAATACATGTAAATCATACTAAACTTGGCAGTAAACAACTCATATAAACATTTTCATCTTGACAACAAGTAGCACATATAAATCAAGTCATATTAGCAACAAACAATGCACATGATTCATGTCAATTCTTTAAGGTCATTATTCAACTTATTCATTTACACGATATCATTGATTTATTCATGTTTTGCCTTGGATGATTAATGAAATAGGTAATCAAGTCTTCATGTATAATGTAACTTTAGATACTCAAAGTATCAATTTCTCATTTCAACTTATAACAGAGGATGCATAGGCATCAATGGTGACTTACCACCATTCAATCATCAAGGTGACTAACCACCTTATTAGGTTTATAGGTGACTAACCACCATCCTGTAACAAAGATCGGAGGAGCTCAATGACTCTAAGGCATGCCCTTCTACCTATAGACACAAATCAACCAAGGACTTTAACTTATCTTTTATGTCTAACAAGTTCATTTTACTTGTTTATCAAACACATATCACAAAGTCATGTACACATTCAATCATGTTTACATTGTGCACATTCAAGCCATGCTCAATCAAATTTCCTGCAAGCATATAACATCATTTCAATCATATAATCATCTTCAAATAGTAGCTAAATCATCCATTAATTCAATTCAAGTGGCTCAAACGGCTCATGTCACAAAGCAACACATGTAGACATCAACTAGCATATCTAGATAGCATCATACACCTAGTTTATAGTTCATTCCTTTAGTCCTTCTTCCTTAGCATTTAAATTTAACAATCCATTTTTAAGTTCATTACATGCTTCATTTTAAATCACCCAAGAAACATAAACACATTGGTTGAGACACTAATCTCAACCCTAAACTAGCTACACTCACAAATACTTCCAAGCTTAGTCGTTATCCTTGATGATGATTCCTTTCCCCCTTCTCTTTGCTTGATCACTCCTTGAATATTCTTCAAATTCTTCACCAATGTGATCTTAAATCATAAAATATCATATAAAATATTCATTATTAATTAATCCAAACATATAAATTCATTTACTTAAGCATAATCACCTAGACAAGTGAATATGCCCCCTAAACTGGCAGTTTGAGTAACCTCTACTAAACTGGCCATATCTTTTTACTCACAACTCCAAATAAGGAGTTCATTACCATTATTGAAAGCTTATAAATACACCTTTAAAACCATGTATGGAACATAATTTTATCATTTCCATATCAATAAGTTTATTACTTGAACATAAGGCATTTTCAGAAACCTAATCTGCCTATGCTTAATTTGTCACTTTAGTGCATTTATAACCTATGTTTCACTACACCATTAATCTTGACCTTTTAACCACATTTACCGACATATATTAAAATAATAAAGATGTTCCAACAACCACAAAAACAGGGCATGTAAGTCCTCAAATCATCAATCCTTACAAACTAGTCCATTTTGATCCTCTATGTGTTCTAATGATATTTAAACTATAAATTGATATATAACTCAAGCTAAAACATTTATTTTTCATTCCTACAATACCTACCCTGTTTCTAACAAAGTTTCAAAAATTTATTGGCATCAATTAAACACCTAAACATTTTCAAAATTACAATTTAACCTAAGCAGTTTCCAGATTCATTCAATTCTGAGCAGTCTTTTTGTATTTCAACTTTCAGCCACTTCCTCTGTCGTTTTCATACTCAAAAGGCCATTTTCTTATACTACTCATTCATCTCTACAACTTTTATTTGCAAAAGTTTTCCTAATTCGAACTCTAATCCATTCGAATTTTCAATCCAAAATAGGGCAGTGCATGAACCCTATGATAATCCTAGCTTAATTTCCAGCACATGCATGAGTTTCCTTTGAATATTTTCTCCAGATTTCTCTCTTCTCTCATAGCTCTCTCTTTGGTTCATTTGAGTTGAGGAAAGATGAAGATTAGAGCAAAATGATGGATGACCACATGTGTAATCCTTACACACATGATCTGGCCGGTTCATCCCTTGGTAATGGACACATGGAATGGTTGTTAGCCAAGTATTCCCACCTAAAGTCCACTAACTATAAATTATTATTGGTATATTTATCATATTAATTATATTTATTATATATTATCTACAATATCATATATATATATATATATATATATATATATATATATATATATATATATATATGTTTAGTTCTCTTAATACTATCGTTGGTTACTTAAATATGTATATGCATTTCATATGTATTTCATTACATAATTCAATTCCAATAAGTGTTTATATACATTTTACATTTCCATTTCTTTCTAACATATATATACACCTTATGTTATTTTAACTAACATATCACTTATAATTTACGTTCTATCACTCAATTCTAATAATCACATAATCAAATTAGGTTTGAAAAAATTGTTTGCACTTTCCTTGTCATTTTCTATAATTCAAACTAGGGTACGTTTTAGGGTGTTACATATGTAGTATGCACAGGCAAGAAATGCGCACACTTCGTAAGGTGATCCACAATCACCCAAACAGAATTCTTATTTCATTGCGATAGAGGAAAACCAGACACAAAGTCCATGGTGATCCTCTCCCACTTCCATTCAGGGATCCTTAACGGCTGCAACAACCCTGAAGGAAATTGATGTTAAGCTTTAACCCGCTGACAAACCATACATTTGCTAACGTACTCAGTGACACCTTTCTTCAATCCCACTCAATAGTACTCATCCTTCAGATCGCAATACAACTTTGTACTACCAGGATGCGTAGCAAAAGGACTACTATGAGCTTCGGTCAAAATAGTGCGCCTCAACTCAACTTCATTCGCCACCACTATCCGACTTCCAAAACACAAAACACCATCATCATTACAATAGAAATCCGATGGTCTACCCTCATTAATATTCTGAACATGCGGCACCAAAGAATCATCCAACAATTGTTTGTCCTTTATCAACTGAACCAAAGATTGTTTCACTTGCAATTCAGCAACAAGACCACCATCTCGCGATATGCTCAAGCTAGAAAACATCGCTCTTAACTCCATCGCCACTTTCTTGTCAAAGCACCGGCTATAACATTGGCCTTCCCTGGATGATACTCAATCGTTAGATCGTAATCCTTAAGAAATTCCACCCACCGTCGTTGCCTAAGATTTAACTGCTTCTGAGACATCAAATACTTCAAACTTTTTTGATCCGTATACACAGTACACTTCTCACCATAGAGATAATTTCTCCAGATCTTTAGAGCAAAAATCATTGCAGCCAACTCAATATCATGCATAGGATAATTGTGCTTATGAACTTTCAACTGTCGCGACTCGCGATGCATAAGCCACCACCTTACCCTCTTGCATTAACACACACCCCAAACCTACATAGGATGCGTCACTATACACCACAAACTCTTTCCCTAATTCAGGTTGAACCAAGATAGGAGCTTGCGTCAAAGCTGCTTTTAGCTTATCAAAAGCTTGTTGTCTTGCTTCCGTCCACTCATACTTAACATCCTTTTGCAACAACTTCATCAAAGGGGCAAGAATCTTAGAAAATCCATCCACAAACCTCCGGTAGTAACCTGTCAACCCAAGGAAACTACGGACTTCATGAACGGACTTAGGAGGCTTCCAATTCATCACCGCCTCAACCTTCCGTGGATCAACTCGAATCCCTTCTGCCGAAACCACATGACCAAGGAAAACAACTTCCTTTAGTAAAAACTCACATTTGCTCAGCTTAGCATAAAGCTGATTTTCTAACATCGCTTGCAAAACGATCCTCAAGTGACCTTCATGCTCCTCCTTAGTACGTGATTACACAAGGATATCATTGAAGAACACCACAACGAACTTGTCCAAGAATTCATGGAACACCCTATTCATCATATCCATGAAAGCAGCAGGAGCATTCCTCAATCCGAACGACATCACAAGGAACTCATAATGCCCATATCTCGTTCTAAAGGTTGTTTTTGCCACATCCACATCCTTCACCTTTAATTGATAGTACCCTGACCTCGGATCAATCTTTGAAAACACAGTCGCTCCGTGAAACTGATCAAAAAGATCATCAATCCTCGTCAAAGGATACTTGTTTTTGATGTTCAACTTATTCAGATGACTATAATCAATACCAAATCCTCACCATGCAATCTTTCTTCTTAACAAACAAGACCGGTGCACCCCAAGGTGACAAACTAGGCCGAATGAAGCCATGGTCAAGCAACTCCTGAAGTTGTGTCTTCAACTCCTTCAACTCTTTTGGTGCCATGCAATAAGGAGCAATGGACACCGGAGTTGTGTTCTCATACAACTCAATTCCAAATTCAACCTCTCGACTAAGCGGTAAACCATGTAATTCCTCCGGAAACACTCCAGGGAACTCACACACAGTTCTTATATCTTGAGCGCGCAACTCTTTTGAATTGGGATTCATAAAAAAGGCTAGATAAGCCTCACACCCTTGCCGCAACATCCGGCTTGCTTCCAAAGTAGACACCACATTAGCTAGAAACTTCACATTTTCTCCCACCACCACAACCTCATAATCATCCGCAAGTTTCAACGAAACTCGCTTGCTTTCGAAATCCACAACGACTCTATGCTCAACAAGTCATTCCATGCCAAGAATTATATCAAAACCATAGAATGGCAATCCATAAGATCTACCAGAAATACATGATCTTGCACCTTTAAGGGGCGTCTCTTATACAACCTTCTTGTTACTTCCGTCTCACCAAAGAACTAGTCACACGCATACCAACATCCAAATACTCAACAGGAAAACCAAGCATTTGAGCATGTTCACGTAATATTTACGAGTCTGTAGATCTAGAATCAATCAAAGAAAGTAATGAAAAGGATTGCAAAGTAAAGGTACCTACTATCACGCCCGTGTCATTGCTTTTGTCATGATGGGCATACACTCTAGCCTGACCGCCACCCTCAGGTTGGACAGCCACCGCATGTGCCACATTCCTTCCACCCTCATCTCTACGCTGGAAATTACCTCGGCCGCGCCCACGACTTCTCTGTGGCTCAGCTGCTCTCACCGGAGCCTGTCCCCATCTCAGCAGCTGAGGACAATCTTTCTTCATATGCCCCCGATTACCACAATTCAAACAAGTACCAAGGTTACGCCAACACTCACCAGCATGTCTCCTACCGCACCGGTTAAACTCAGGAGTTTCAAGAAAGAGTTCGGTCCTTGCTGACCTCTTCCAGGGTTACCACCCCCGCCTCTAGCATCATAATGCGGCGTTTTATCCTTATGCCACTTATTGCGATCTCTACCAAAATCAAGCTCAGCAGCTCGCTTCCCAGAGCTAGATCCTCCTGCTCGACTCGCCAAACCAAGATTCAGTTCAATGTCCTTGGCTCTAGTGACCAAGACAACAAAATCAGTATAATCGGCTGCGAGCATATAGATTTTCACATCTGCCACCAGCCTATAATGGAACCGTTCACATCTTTCCCTCTCACTAGGAATCAACTCAGGTGCATATTGGCTAAGGCGAACAAACTGAATCTCATATTCTGCCACCGTCATGCTCCCTTGCACAAGGGACAAAAACTCCCTCTTTTTCTCATCAAGGTAGCGAGCTCCCAAATATTTCTGCTTGAATGCATTCAAAATGAATGTCCAAGTCACTTCATCATCCTCCATTCCTGCAATAGTGGTTGTCCACCACGTGTGTGCATCACCATGCAACAGGGACACAATACATCCCAGCTTCTGAAAATTGTTGCAATTCAATTGTCCAAGTATCCTCTTGGTACTCTCTAACCAAGACTCGGAACCTTCCGGAGTCAACACCCTAAACTCAGTCCCTTCCACACTGCGAAGACGTTCCAATGGCAACCTTACATCAGCACCATCCTGTGGTGCAGCTCCATGAGCTCCAGCTTCTGCCACCAGGTGGTCCACCATGGAGAGGAGGAGGTAGATCCTCAGTATTCTCTACATTCTCATTCTCATCCATGGAACCATTATTGATTCTAAGCTCTCTACGTGGCCCCATAATAAAACAATGCAACTGACAAAACACAATAAATCCAATTAGGCATAATAAGGTAAGTAATCCAAGTACTCAAGCTCATTTTTGAAAACAATTCTTCTCATTAGTAATGATATGGCAATGGGATCCCCAACTATACCCAAAACACAACATAGATTCACAAATTCATCTCAATTGAATCATACATCAATATTCACACATCATGCTTTCATCACAAAACCACAAACATTCGTAACTGCACACAATAACCACCTACCAAGCCCCAATTATTCGTTAACCTGTCTCTGATACCAACAAATGTAACCCCCTTAGTCTAGCCTAGACGCTTGACCCGAACTACGAAGATTACACGGGGAAAACCAAAGTCAACCTGAAAGTCAACCTTGATTAACGACCTTTTTTTTCCTTTTTATATTTCATAGTTGCATATTAAACCTATGTGATTACCCAAGATTCATATGAGAGAAAGGCACAGCGATCAGAAAGCATTTAGGGACTCAATTATATGAATTACACTTTTAGGGACCAAAATGTAATTTTTGGAAAACATAAGGACTTTGTATAATTCAAGTTTACCAATATGTAATTAATCATATTACATGCTTCACTGTCAAATTTCAGCTTAAAGGACATTCCAAGCTCAAGAAATTGCATACACTACATTCAAGACTAAAATGTAAAACATGCGAACTCAAAACAATTCAAAAACACCATCCAACGGTCACCCGTTTCGAAACCCAGACCCTCGTACTGAAACGCCCGCATCGAAACAGTGTCGACCGTTTCGGTACTCGGGTGCGTTCCGAGACCGATTTCGAAATAGGCCTCTTCAGTAGCCAAAATGTTCCGAAACACCTTGGACCGTTCCGAAACGCTATGGCCATTACAGGCCCCTCTTTCGAAACAGTTAAGGGGTTTCGATACACCCTGCTCTGTAACAGCAGAAAATGATGGTTTTTCACCTTTTAACCCACTCAATCATGCTTCAAAACATACCATATAATACCAGCAACTTGTCTAGACATTAGTGATCATAATATGGAGACTTAGGCTAGAGCATGGCATCAAACACAAGAACATTCCATCTAAATGCATGCTTCCTAGCCACAAAACCAAATATAAGCATTCAAACCTCCAACCAAACCATTAAGACCATTTACAACCCATAAAAGCCATCACAAACATGCCACAAACTTAGGGAGTTCAAAATACTTCTCCTAAGAACAACCATAGAGTGTCATTGCCAAATATCAAAACTAAAGTGTATAAAAACATCACCATACATGATCTTTGCACTTCCTTGGATGTTCTTAACCTTCTTGCTGCCCAAAAACACTTCAATTATCTGTATTGTTTGTGAAAGAGAGCGTAAGCACATTTGCTTAGTGAGGCGAGCTCTAAAGAAAACCAACACAACAATGCATTATTCAAAACACTTTCTCAAAAGCCTTTTTCTTCAACATGCTTATTCTATCTCATGCTTGAAAACCATTTCAAAGCAAAACTCCATTGAAAACACATGTACCTCAATTCTATCTCATGCATTTAATCCAATGCAAATCTCATGGCAAGGTCATACACTTGCTTGTGAAAACTTAAGCATTTCATATACGAATCTCATTTGCATTCTCATAGCATAAATCATCTCATCAATAGGTACATGTGAATCAAGAGCATTTTCATATATTATATTGGCATTTCACGTCTCATTATTACTCGGATATGCGGACAACATTCTCAAACCACTAGACTCTTCCGGTGGAATCTCACAACACCGTATTCACTTGTCTAGTAAACATAATTTCCGGTGGAATCTCACATCACCGTACTCACATGGCGGAATCTCTCATCGCCACAAAGCTTGGGTATTTCACCAAGTCCTACCCGAAGGAATGCCCATCATCGGTCTCTCCCTATGGATTGAATCCAAAGAGCACGTACGAATTTTTAGTTTGTAGTGTACTCTCATCCTATTGATCGATCAATTATATCCGGTAAGTATCTCATCTTCTATGCCAATATATATATATATCAAAACATCATCTCACCTAATGTTTTTATTGCAACATTTCCCAAAGCTTTCTCAAATCATTCAAAATCATAACATTTGCCATGCTTTAAAACAAAAGCTCAAAACTCATCAATGCAACATGTTATTTAATGAACTCTTTTCAAGCATCATCTCATGCTACAAATCATGCATAAAATCAGTAGAAATTTATCTATCTCAAAACATGAGCATGTAAAATCATTTTAGGGGAAACCACCACATATAAGAGAGCAATCTAGTAAATACCTACTGTCAGACTTAGGAAGGTGTTTCAAACCTTTCCTAAATCCCCAAACCTTGTTTCTTTGTCCCTCAAGGACTTCTAAAGCAAATTGCACTCACCGATTACGTTTCGCTTGCTCGTCGAAATGCTAACTAAGCTCTCAGATCAACACCAAAGGCGTCCGAAGATGTCTCCCTTTTTTATAACACATAAGAGTAGAGGATTAATGCATCATCATGCATTGAAATCATCAACCACACTCCTAAACTCGCTCCTCTACTTAAGAACCTCATTTCGACTACCAAAAACAACTGAAATCATTTCCAAACTCTCCCAAAACAAAGTCCAGCTAAGATCTATTACTTCTAATCATTTCTAAACATCAATCAACACCAAAAACCACCACAAACTCGTCCTTATACCTCCAGCTATAACAAAACACCAAAACCACCCCAAAACCACCATTCTAGCATACAAAACTTAAGAACCCAAGCCTATTCTGGATTTTTTTTTGATAAAACCTCATTTATAACATCAATTATCATCCAAAATACATTAGAAAACATCCTCAAAATAGAGCCTAACCAACAACCACGAAAATCATCAAGATCTCTCCAAAAACCTTGAGTTTTAATACAATTTCTTGTTTCTAACATTAAAGCAACTCAAAAATCATTAACAATGGATTGATAACTTGGGAATTTCAGTAAAGAACTGATCATTAGAGGAGAAGGATGAAGCTTACCTCTAATAGCTGATTTCTCCTTGATTTGGCCAAGTTTTCTTGAAAATCCAATGTAAAAACAAGAGGATTTGGTGAGGAAAAGATTAGGAATCAAAAGGAGATGGTAATCTCATCAAAAGGAATGAAAATCAGAGGCTAATTGATGGAGAAAATGTGTTTGATTGAAAAGAAATTAAGAGAAAATGAAATGAGAGAAAATTGACGTAAGGTAGTTATGAAAAGTCAAAGATAGTTTTTCCTTTTAATTATCTTTATTTCCTTTAATTAAAACATTATTAAAATCACCCAGAATAAGGAGAAATCTGATTAAAAACATTTTGATAAAATTATCTCCTTAAAGATTCAAAGTTTCAATCCTTTACAAAACATTCACTATTTAACTTTTGCAAAAGCTCAGATTTGGTCACTACACCGAAATGTAGTATTTCCCAACCTTATTTTGTAAAATTGTTTTCACCATAATCATTCATATAATAAATTAGGATTTTTAGGTATTTTACCATATTTTTAAAGCATCCCGAACTAGGTGTTCCCTAAATCTCCCTTTAAAGATTCGAATTGTTCTCGACCGGTCTGATTCGAACTCTAAAACATCTAGGCCCAAAATCGGGGCGTTACGATGAGGCTTAAGAGGATCCACGAAATAGATAAGCTCAAGTATGATGTTATACCTTTATTGTAGTAATGATATATGGCAGTGGGATCTCAATGGTTTGTTTTGGGAGATGTGTTTTGAACTCCCTGTTGTTAATGCAAGTTTCATGTGGTTTATTTGGTTTGTAAAAGGCCTTTATATTTTTTTGATGCTTTATATTCCCTTTTGGTATGCTTTTGGTTTATGGTTTAAGCATGCTTCATTATATGCCTTGCTATGCTTGTGTTAATCGACCAAATGTTTACTTTGTGCTTGGAATTGTATTCTTGTATGTTGGAGTAGTTGCTATAGACACATCCATATAATTCGGTGATGATTTGCTGAGGCTTGATATGAATTTTGGGCTATTTGTGGGACATTTCTGGTATGCGTATCGATACACGGGCTTGCGTATCAATACGGATAAGCCAAACTTGTGGCTTTTTGTACAGGGGTATCGGTATGGAAAGAGAGTGTTTCGATACGGGCTTGAAGGGCATATCGGTACGCGGGAGAGCATATCGATACACTTTCTACGACTTTGGTCACTGCCTTCCCGCGTATCGATACGGTCCCTAGGCGTACCGATATGCGACCGTTAATTCTGTTAATGTCATCTTTCAAAGTTTGAAATGTTCAGTTTTAGTCCCTGAACTTCATGAATGCAATTGGATGTGATTGGTTGGTTAGATTGTGATGAATATTTATAGAGAAGCATGAAACATGACTAATGGAGTAATGGTAACCTTAAAATCAGAGAGGTCCTTGTAATTTTAAGAAATTACATTTTGGTCCCTAAATGTCTAGTTTGTGCAATTAAACCCCTAAACGTAATCTGATAGTTGTGTCGTTTCTTTCTTTACTCTTTGGTGATCACATAGGATGTAATTTGCATCTAGAAAGGTTAAAAACAAAAAGAAGGGTAGTCAATCGGAGTTGGCTTTAATGAGTTGGCATCAATTTTCCTCGTGTAATCACCTCGGTTTGGGTCAATCGTCTAGACCAGACTAAGTGGATTACATGCTCAAAGGTACAACTGATAAGGTGAAGCTCACTTGTGATCGCCTTATGGAGGCGTTGGACCGTCAGAAGTCTTACACGGATTAGAAGCGTAAGGAAATCGAGTTTGAGGTTGGTGAGAAGGTTTTCTTGATAGTTTTTCCTTGGAAGAAGGTGATGAGGTTTAGGCGAAAGGGCAAGTTGAGCCTGAGGTTTATCGGACCTTATGAGGTGCTTGAAAGGATTGGCCCTGTTGCGTATTGATTGTGGTTACCGCTGGAGTTGGTGAGGATACATGATGTTTCCCATATATCAAAGCTTAGGAAGTATCGTTAGGATTCTTCACATGTGTTTTCGGTTGAGGAAGTAGAGTTGAATCCGAATTTATCTTTTGATGAAGAACATGTAGAGATTTTAAATTCGAATAGTAAGGTGCTTCGCGAAAAGACCATTGAATTGATGAAGGTGCTTTGGAGACATCGAGGTGTCTAAGAAGCGACATGGGAAAGGAAGAAGGATATGAAAAAAATCAGTTTCCCTATCTCTTTCCACCGGGTAAATTTCAAGGAAGAAATTTCATAAGTGGGGGATGGTTGTAACGCCCCGGTTTTGGGCCTAGGTGTTAGCCGGGTTTGGTTAGGAGGTTCGGTTCGAACCAGTTTAGCAGTCTAGTTTGGTTAGGAGGTTTGGTCAAATAAAAATATGGGAAATTTTCTTAAAATCATAGTTATATATATGATTAATTTTGGTAAAGTTAATTTAAAAGAAACAATTTTGGAAATTGGACATTTTTGTTTAGTGACTAAAATGTAAAAATGATAAAGTTTGATTTAATGGCAAAAACATAAAAGGCTAATGCTTTGAATCTTTAAGGAACAATACCAAGCGCTAATAGAGATTTTTCCTCCTATTTTACAATTTTAATTAAATAATTATAATAAAAAAATGATGGAGGGAAGTTAAAACAGTTTTCTTTTTTTTCTTCTCAAAATTGGCTTTTGACGATAGTTTTCTTCTCTCATTTTTCTCTCAAATTCCCTTCACCCAAACAACAAAATTTTCAAGGTAAACATTAAATTTGATTTGGATTTCAAGGGTTTATCTATTTTCTATTGATCCTTCATTGAATCGCTTGTTTTCTCTTTGGTTTTCTTTTGATTTCTTTTAAAAAATATAGGAAGAGCTCATCATTAGAGGTAGGTTCGTTCTTCTCCTTTAATGACATGTTCTTTACTGAAATTCCCAAGTATTTAGTCTTTGAATTTATGGTGGATCTTTGATATTGATGTTAATTGTTGAGTTAATGATTGATTATTAACATGTTGTGAATGGCTAATAATGTTAAGTTGATGGATTTTGTTGAGTAAACCCGAAACTAGTTAGATTGCTAGTTGTTAGTGATGAAATCTTGAGTTTTAGGGGCTGTTATTGTGATTTCTTGATAGTTGGAGGTTCATAGAGGTTGGGAAAGTGTTTTAGGTTGATAATGGATGAAGATTGATGGTTGTTTTTGCTGGTAATGATTGGGAACGGTTTAGAGTGGTTTTACCGATGTTTTCGGGTTGTGTCGGTTGTTAATTTCTTGGCGAATGTTGGATTTGAGTGGGGGTTTGTGTTGCTGGAGGTTTTGATACAAGAGTGTGCATTAATCCTCTATTTTTCCTTGGTTAGAAGAAGGGCAAGTCGTTGCTTGATCGTTTGAAAGGCTTATTTGGAGTTTCGGAAGCTTGAAATAGCTTCAGCATGTGAGGAGAAATTGTATCGGTGAGTGGATGTGGTTTGAACGTTTTCATAATCTTGGAAACAAGGTTTGGGAGGTTAGTATAAGATTGAAATGCTTAGCTAATCTCGGAAGTAAGTATGGTTACCAAAGCTCTCGATTTTTTAGTTTAAAGTCCATGTGGATTATCATGCTCATGTTTTGGATTTATAATTGTTACTTATTGTTATGCATGTTTTATAAGCATGGTTTTGCTAATTTATATCCCATGAAATGATTTGATTATGTTTTAAGAGGTTAAATTCTTGATGAGATAATATGCTATATTTGAGCATGTTTTGAGATGGGATATGTGATGATTTTATTGATGCATTGAAAGCAGTGAGTTAACATGGATTTTAATGATATATTGGCTTAGTGATGAAATTGAGATTTCTATTATCGGATATGTTGGTCGACCAATAGGATGTAAAGTGCACTATAATATATATATATATATATATATAAATTCACGTGTGTGATAAATTCTTCGGTTACACAATAGGGGTAGATTCTATTGTGTTATGAGTGATAGGGGTTGATTCTATCATCAACGGGCAATGAGGATAGTGGCATCCCGACCGAAGTGAGATTGTGGTGAGGGTTGATTTCACCATGTGACTTGATAGGGGTTGATTTATCAAGGGCTTGTCGGGGGTTGATTTCGTCAAGTGTGGTTGTATATCCGATCGTTATTGGATGGGGGTAGATTCCATCCGGTTCACTTGAAATGCAAATATATGAATTGAACATGTATCATGGTTTTTGAAATGCTTTTGTATAAAGACTTCTATACATGGTGATTATGCTTTTATGAGATTTAAGCATGTGAAGCTTTGGTTTGGATGCATTGAGATATGCATGAGAAATGATACATGTGGTTTATAAATGATGCTTTAAATTTGGTTTTAAAAGCATGAGGAAGTTGAGCATGGTGTGGTTATGATTTAAAGAAATCATTGGTTTGAAAAATAAATTGTTGTTGTTTAAATTGAGCTTTCCCTTAATAAGCAAATATGCTTACGCTCTCCTTTCCAACAATGCAGATTAGTGAGCTTATTGGAAGCAAAATAGCAAGGGAATTCAACCAAGACATCACTGGATTTACAAGTATGAGTTTTGACACTTTTAATAAGGTAGAAATGGCAATGGAGAGGGTAGCTCGGTATTTGGGAGGGGATTGTTTAAACTCTCTGGTTTGGCAAGTGTGTTTTGCCTTTTAAGACTTGTAATGGGCCTTTATATGTTGTTATGCTTTGTTTTGTGGATTTTGATACTCTATGTGGATTGCTTCTAGGTTGCATGCCTTTAGAGTAATCATGTTTTGCAATTCTTGATTATAGATGTCTTTCATGATGCCTATGTGTTGGATAAATAAGTGGTTGATGTTTACCTGTGATTGCATGATTATTGGTGGCCATATGGTGTGTTTTTAAGATGCTTAAATGTTGTTGTTTTCGTGCAAATCTGGTATGTGTTTCGAAATAGTAGTAGTTGTTTCGGCAAAACTTGCATATTTGGTCTTAACGTTTCGGAACACTACTAGACCGTTTCGAGACCTTTCGTTATATTTTGTACCCGTATCAAAACTCGGGGTCGTTTCGATACGGCTCCGTGTTGTCTGAATGTAGGGGAGATCAATTTGGGGATTTGGTTCCAAAACGTGTAAGGGCTGTTTCGAGACCAAATGCTTCTGTAATGCATGGTTTCCACATAGGGGGTGTCTATTTCGAAACGAGGTCGTTAAGTTAGTTAAAATGTCATAATTTGCCACTTTTGAATGTTTACATTTTAGTCCCTATTTGTGTGATTTGCAATTATGAATGTTTAAATGATCGTATGATGCCGATATTTCACATGTAAGCATGTAATGAACCTAATTAAAGGTTGGTAACAATAATTTGAGATTTGGCCTTAAGTTGGATTGTTGCAAATGAATGGACAGTTGATGTTCGGTTTAATTGGAAATATATTTGTTGCGCGAGTAAACACTACAGGGTATAATTATGCATCTAGACAAGTTAAAAGAAAAAAAGGGTTGCTAATCGAGGTTAACTTTAGCAAGTTGACTTCAGTTTTCCCCATGTAATTCTCTTAATTCAGGTCAAACGTCTAGATCGGGGTAAGGGGGTTACAAAAAGGAAAGATGGTTCAAAACGAGCTCGTGACAAATCCAGATCAAGCTAATCCAAATATTACAACTTCTACTGAGGGAAGCTGAATTATGAAGAGGAAGGCTTACGGAGTAGATCCAATGACAGACCTATGCCGAGGCAGCAGATATTCTCTACCGAGGTAGTGGACAAACCAACCTGCTAGAGGGCAAAGCATGCAAAGTGGTAGCCGATTTGAAAAGCATAAAACGCTGGATTTTTCTACATGCTTTGCGTTGCAATCAGAGTATGAGAAGATGACGAAAGCATGGAACGAAGGTTAAAAATGGACTTTGACTTATTGCTTGAGATTAGGGTTTAGTCGTGTGTTCTCCAATCCCATCATGTTCTAAGCTTTCTTAGTGTTAGGATTATTTTGTTTAAAAGTTGTGAGAAAACAATTATACTTTGTTTAAGTTTTTAATGCACTTTAGTTCAAGGTTTGCTTATTCTTGGCATTGATTTTATTCTTGCAATCTCATCAAGAGAGAATATTGTGAGGTTATTCATTTGTTTAATATCGAGAGAGTTATACTCGAGGAACGAATAAGCATGATTTTCATCCCAATGGTAGAAGCTAACTCAGCTTAGAGATAAGTTAGATTTTCAACAGCTAAGAGAAGCGTGAGATTGGTTGGTGTTCATCCTTGGTTCATGCTAAGAGGTATTATCAAAGCTTGCACAACAGCATGGTTTTGACTTAGAGATAAGAAGGAGCCATCGAATGACCCTTTACCGAACCTTGACATTGTCTGCCGACCAGCAAGAGATTGCCGAGGAAGGGCTGAAGGTCACTGTCGAGGCAGTTTGGTGATCATTGTATTCAAAGTCCGTGAAGATTCAATTGCATTCCACACTACGATGCAATCTAATCCGGCCCATTCTATAATCTTGATTTCTCAATCTTTATTTACTTGCTTTAGTTTATGATTTTTAGTTCAGTTAAAATCCATAACTCATTTACTTGTGTTTTTACTTTTACTTTTTCTTTTTCGGTGCGAGAAGATAAGTGAAGGAAGCTGTATCAATCATTGTGGAGACGATACTCTGATACTTATCATTATATTACTTGAGACATGTACACACAACATGACCAATGATGCTAGATTTGAAGCAATTAAAAGAAGAGTGTGATCATTTAGGAGAAGACGTTTTATCCATGGTGACTCCCTTTAATATTAGTGTTGTTGTAACGTCATGGTTTTGGGCCTAGATGTTTTGGACATCATACCGGTCGGGAATTGTTCAAATTGCGTAAGGTGATTTAAGGAAATCAAGGATCGAGATAGGGTAAAATATGGTAAAAATTTCTAAAATCCTCTAAAAATATGTTTAAGAGGTTGGTCAAATCAATTTTACAAAAAAACATTTCGGAAGTGGTACATTTTGGGTAGTGACCAAATTGTAAAGTTTCAAAACTATGGAAAATGCAATTTTTAAAGGAGAAGCCAAAATCTTAGAATCTTTAGGGAGATTTATGAAAATTTAGCCTTTCTTTAATATGACATGTGTTTAAAATGGTTTTCATTAAATAGTTTTAATTGGTTTTTATTTTATTTAATTAATCAGGTAGTTAATTAGTGAGATTTCATCACGTAACTACCTTTCTCTTCTCATTTTCAGCCAAACACAATTTTAACTCATTCTATCCAGATTTCTTTTCTCTCAAACACCCTCTTCTTGATTTCTTACTCATTTCAAAGAATTCTTCCAAAATTCTTCAAGTTTTGTGAACCAAAAACTCGTCATTCATTGAGGAAAGCAAGGATTGGAGGAAAATCTCGTTCTCAACCTCTAATCAAGGTTCTTTATTGAAATTCCCAAGATCTTTGGCTTCTAATTAATCTTTTTTGTTGAGTTTTCATTATAGTTTTGATTTGAGATCAAATCTTGTAAAAATATGATTAAAATCTCGATTTTCGAATTTGTTTTGTTGAGCTTTGTTTTGGATTGATTTTAATTGAGTTTCAAGTTGGTTATTATGTTGAAATGAGGTTTTGATAATATAGATCCCGAAATCCTTGAGATTCTTGGGTTTCTTGATAGTTTTGAGTGAGGTTTTGAAGTGAAATGGTGGAATCATGCTTGCTGGAGGTATAAGGATGGGTTTAGGTTGTTTTTAGATGTGTTTTGATGTTTATAAATGGTTGAAAGTGAAGTATGTTGGCTGGGCATTGTTTAGAAAGCAATCGATTGAGTTCTCGGTTGTTTCAGATGGGTAAATTGGTGTAGTTTGAGTGAGCTGCGAGTTTGTGTTAGTTGCTAGTGTTGAAATGCATTTTAATGCATTTATATCTCTATTTTGATGATGTCAAAATAGGGGATCTTGATCCGAGAGCAAAGGAGGTGATTTTGGAGGCTCCCGAAGGGTGATTTACGCGTCGACAAATGAGGTTTTGCGTATCAGTGACTGGAAATGATTTTCTAGCTTGTAACGCTTTGAGCGTGGTCTTGGGAGCTTAGTGTAGGTTTGAAACACTTAGCTAAGCTCAAGAGTAAGTGGTTCGAAAGTCTCTCTCAGAAATATGCTATGTTTTGTTGAAAATGCACTTGAGTTGAATGTGATTTATTTACTGTTATAAAGCATGTTTTGGAGCATTATGGCTGCTGGTTTTAATGTCATTTTGTCAAGGATGCACATGGTAAGTGATCCTTGGATTTATGTAATTTGTACATATGATAATAAGCATGTTTATGCTTGTGAAAATGGCATTATGTTTTTGCTTGTAATACAGTGGAATGCTATTTTTAAATGATTATATTGTCAAGTGATGAAAATGGTTTTTGGTTACTTTAATTGGATATAGTTAGTCGTCTATAGGATTGGGTGCACCGTGAATAAAGTCGCCTTGGATGTCGATGGATTGTGATTGTACTGTATACTCCATCCCAGTACTCTAACGATTGAGGTTAAGATCACAACGGTGGATGTTAATTTCGTGTGTGGATCTTGTGTTATGTGTCTCGTGCTCTCGTCAGTGGAATTATACAACTACCGATGAGTTGTGTTGAGGGGTTGTGATTGTAACGTTATACTCCACCATATGTGTCACAAGGATGGAGGGTTGCTCTCGTGTGTGAGCCTTGTGTAGTATGGTAGTGTGTATGAAGCGTGTGGGACAACGCTTGTAATTCGTGTATCCGATTGTGTCATTTGTGTTGTTTTTTATATCATTGAGAATGGATCACTTGTAAGCCAATATAATGTTGTTGATTAATAATTAAGCATGAGATGCTTTTGGTTTATGCTAGAATGCATGTGATGCTTGGTTTAAGCATGAGCAAAAGATTATTTATTGTTTATGCTATGATGTTGAAAGCATGTGGTTTGAAAAGTGCATTGATGCTTAAAGAAGAGCATGCTTTTAGGAAAGGATTTTAGCCATCCTCACTAAGCTTTATGCTTATGCTTATTTGTTTCATCAATGCAGAAAATTGAGCAACTGATGCAGGCCGATAGCAAGTGGAATCCAAGCTTTTGATTAAGCAAAGTATGTAGTTTCATCTTGGTGTAATAAGAGGCAATGGGAGGGATTTCTACTCTTGTTAGTATTTGGTGATGTTAAACACCTTAAGCATGTTTGATTTGCTTATTTTGGTTTGTAAATGGCCTTTGAGGTTTAATTTGTGCTTGAATGTGGTTTATAGCTCTTGTATGGTTTTGAAGCATGCCTTTCGTTCTAATGCTTGCATGAATGATGCTATGTTTTAGCTTGTACTTCGTGTTAATGGTCTTTGATGTGTTTACATGTTTTATGTGTGATGTGGCATGTTTTGGAATGATTTTGAAAGTGATTAGTTGAGTAAAACCAGCATATTAAGAAGTTGCAGGGCAAGGCGTATCAAAACGCCCTTAACTGTTTCGGAATGGTGGCTTGGAATGGTCATGGGGTTCTGAAACGGGTGAGAACGTACCAGAACATTTTGCTACTGGAAAACATGGTTTCGAAACGGGTTTCGAAACACACCCGCGTATCGAAACGATCAGCATGGTTTCAGAACGACCGTTCCGATACATGGTCTTCTGTTTTGAAACACTTGACCGTTGGTTTTGAATTTGAATTGTTTCAGGGTTGTATTTTCTTACGTTTTGGTCCTTGATTGATGGATGATTAATTAAATGGGTTTGGATGAGTCGTTCGTGTTGCAATTTGACATGCTTGCATTTAATATGATTAATTTTGGATTGGTAACTTAAAAACCTGTTTACTCCTTATAATTCTTGAATTTTACATTTTAGCCCCTAAAATATGGTGGTATGCAATTGGACCCCTAATTGAGTTCCGTTCGTTGTGTCATTTTCGCTAAACTAAACTGCTAATCCTATAGGATAATAATGTGCACTTAGAAAAGATAAAAAGGAAAAAAGGGGTCGCTAATCGAGTTTGACTTTAACGAGTTGACTTCAGTTTCCCTATGTAATCTTCTCGGTTCGGTTCGTACATCTAGGTCGGGTTAAGGGGTTACAGTTGCACCAAAATCTCTACTGATGGACATGTTTGAAAAGCTTGAACAATGTGGTGGTTGGATGCTTGAAAGTTTTTAGAGAATTGGTCCATCACTTGATTTACAAAAAAATCTAGCAAAGGGAAAATAGCCGTTGGGGTTGGTTGAAAGGGGATCGGTAAGCTTACCAGGCGTATCGAAACGATCCCGATCCGTATCGAAAAGGTATCGGTACGCTTACCAGCCGTTCGGGTTGGTTGAAAGGGGATCGATACGCTTACCAGCCGTTGGGGTTGGCAGTGACCAAACTAGGGCAAAAAGGTATCGGTACGGGTACAACCGTATCGATACGGGTAGCTTGAAAACACAAGTTTGGCTATTTAAAAGCATGAAAAGTCTTGCCAAAAATCTCTTAAAATACCTCATGTAACATCCCAATTTTGGGCTTAGAAGTTTTGGGTTTGGACCTGGACCGGTTGGATCGCAGTTCGAGATATAAAAGGTGATTTTTAGGAAAGCCTAGTTCGGGTTGCATTAAAAATATGGAAAATATCTTAAAATCCTATTTTGTCATAACTAACTTTTTCTCCAAAATTTTCCATTTCTTTTCTCTCAACTTTTCTCTCAACCCAAACACCTTTCTCCAGCAAATTTCCCTCTGATTTTGACATCCAAAGATGAGATTTCAACCTTCATTTGATCTCTAATCTTTTCTACATCAAAACCTTAGCATTTGCTTATTGGATTTTCAAGAATCTTGGTTCCAAAAAGGGAGAAACTCACATTTAGAGGTATGAACGTCCTTCTCCTCTAAATACTCAGTTCTTTACTGAAATTCCCAAGTTCTCAATCCTTGATTTGTGTTTTATAAAAGGTTTTGTAGTTGTGTTCTTGATCTTGGCTTTAAAATGCAAGATTTGGTTAATTTTTGATGAAATTCGTAAGAAATGATTGGGCACTGTTTTGAGATGTGTTGTTAATGTAAATTGGATGTATAATTGATGAGAAATTGAGGTTTAATCAATGCAATCCCGAATAGGTTGATTTTCCTAAGTTTTGCTTGAGTTTTTGGTGGTTTTTGGAGTGATCTTGGTGATCTGCTATAGCTGGAGGTATAAGGACGTGATTAGATTCTTTTTGGATGTTAATTGAGGTTTAAGAATGATTGGAATTGATGGATCTTGGCTGGGTAGTGTTGTAGTGATGTTTGGATGTGATTTCGGTTGTGTTTGGTAGCCGAAATGTGAGTGTTGATGAGAGCAGCGAGTTTAGGTGTCTTGGTTGAAGATATTAATGCATGATGATGCATTAATCCTCTGCTTTGATGTGTTTAAAACAGGGGAGACATCTTTGGATCCTTGTGGTGTTGATCCGGAAGCTTGATTGGTGTTTCGGCAAGTGGCGAAACGGAATCGGTGAGTGAAGTTTGGTTTTCAGCTTTGAAACCAATGTTTTGAAGGTTTGGGATCTTAATTTAAGTCTAAACAACTTAGCTAAGCTCAAGAGCAAGTTTTCGGAAAAAACTCTCTTGTTGATGAATCATGAGTTCGTTGAATGCAAAGTTATTTGTTGCATGTTTAAATTCTATTTTTGAAAGCATATTTGAGCATATTTATTGCTGATTTTATAAGCCATGTATTGAAGGATGCTCAAGGTAAGAGATCCTTGTTTTTGTACATTGATAAATGTGGTTTTGATGCATAATGATGCATGATGATAATGGCTTTGTCAAATGCTTTAAAAACAGTGGATTAATGTTGTTAAATGATGTATATTGGCAAGTGATGTGGTTTGTCTTAAAGTACTTGAATCGGATATAGTTAGCCGGCTATAGGATTGGGTGCACCGTGAATAAAGTCGCCTTGGATGTCGAGGGGTTGTGATTCTACCATGCTCCATCCAAGTACACTAACGAGATGGTTAAGAACACCATGGTGGTTAAAAGTCCATGGGTGGGTCTTGTGTTAAGGTCATCATGGTGGTTAAAATTCCATGTGTGGACCTTGCGTATTGTTAAGGTCAAAATGGTGGTTAAAATTCCATGTGTGGACCTTGTGTTTGGTAAGATCACAATGGTGGTTAAAAGTCCATGTGTGGATCTTGTGTTGTATGTCCCGTGATCTCGTTAGTGATGTTATAGAACTACCAATGAGTGATGTGGAGGGGTTGTGATTGTACCATAGTCTCCATCACGGGTGTTGAGGGGTTGTGATTGTACCATGCTCCACCTTGAGATTGGTAGTGTGTATGAAGCGTAGGGACAACGCTTGTAATCCGCGTATCCGATTGTTGGTTGTCAATTGTGTTTTGGAAACAGTTATGATTATCACTTGTAAGCCAATATGACATGTTAATGATTTGAAGCATGAAATGCTTGGTTTGTTTGCATATGTGCATGATCAATTGTGGTTTGAACTAAAGGTTTTGAAAAGGAGTTTTATAAACGCATTATTGTGATGTTTTAAATGCTCTCTCTTTTCTTAAACCAATAATGCAGAGCATTGAAGTGCTTAAGGGCAGCAAGGAGGTCAAGAATCCAAGTGAAGAACTAAGCTCATGTATGGTGAATGTTTTTCTAACACTATTAGCTTTTGGGCATTTGGCAATGGGAAACCTATGTTGTTGTTTTGGGAGATGTTTTGGACTCCCTAAGTTGGTTTAATGCTTTTGATATTGATGGAACATGTAAATGGCCTTTATGAGGATTGTTTGGTGTTTTGGTGTTGAATGGTTTTCAATATAGGATGCATGCCTATAGAGTTGGGATTTTCTTTGATTGATGCCATGTTCGAGTTTGGTTGACGCTATTATGTTCCTTAAGTATATAATGACTTGCTGGCATGATTTGAGGGTCATATGAATATGTTTGATTGGTCGAAAGCATGTTGAACCAGAAAAATTTCTGCAATTTGGGCAGCCTGTTTAGAAACAGGTGCTACCGTATCGGAACGGAGGGCCTGAAATGGCCTTGGCGTACCGAAACGGGTGGAACCGTTCCGGAACGGTTTTGCCACTGCCAAACCCTGTTCCGGAACTTGTTTCGGAACGGTCTCGCGTTTCGGAACGGATCTTCCCTGTTCCGAAACACCCGACCGTTGGGCACTGAAATTGACGGTTATATGTTTTGAAACCTTTGCGTTTTGGTCCTAAACTTGGTTTATGCAATTGAATGAGTTTGAGATGTCCGTTTGAGCTGAAATTTGGCAGAGAAGCATGAAACATGACTAATTTCATAATGGTAACTCAAAAGTTGGTTAAGTCCTTGTGATTTCCAAAATTTATGTTTTGGTCCCTAAATTCATGATTTGTGCAATCGAGTCCCTAAATGTTTTCTGATTGCAGTGATCTCTGAGTATGCTGATCTTATGAATATATCTAGGGTTAATATGCATTTAGATAAGATTAAAAAGAAAAAAAGGGTCGTTAATCAAGGTTGACTTTCGGGTTGACTTTGGTTTTCCCCGTGTAAACTTCTTAATTCGGGTCAACCGTCTAGGCCGGGTTAAGGGGGTTACATTTGGCGGTATCAGAGCGGAGTTCTCGAGTAATTGGGAATGGTTGTGTGGGTGATGAGTGTATGTATGCTTGTTGAATGAAAGTATGTTGTGTGAATTGTAAGTATGTTACAATTGTGATGTATGTTGTGGTGAAGCATGTTAGAGGGACCCATTGCCAAATCGAAGCTAATGTAATGATTTGTTTTAAATTGGAAATGAGCTTGAGTACTTGGATTGCTTACCTTGCTGGGCCTGACTTTGTTTATTGCATTGTGATTGCATTGTTTAGTGAATGGCACCTCGTAGAGAAACGAGGATTAATACGCGAGCTATGGCTCAAAATGAGAATGAGGAGAATGTTGAAAACATAGTGGATTTACCTCCTCCGCCTGGTGGTGGTAGTGCTGGGGGTGAAGGAGCTGCTCCTGGTGCTGGTGCTGGGGTCGCTGGACCTGAAGTTGGTCATGGGCAAGCTATTCCTGACATGACAATGCTGGTACAAGCCATTGTTGGAGCTTTTCGAGCAGCGGTAGCTGAGCTCAAGGAGCTGGGCATCAGGGAGATGCTAATGCTAGACTACCTTTGGAGCGTTTGCGCAGTCTGGGAAGGACTGAGTTCAGAGGTTTGTCTGCTGAAGGTTCTGAGTCTTGCCTGGAAAGTACCAAGAGAATCTTGGGGCAAATGAATTATACTGATGTGCAGAAGCTGGGCTGTGTAGTATCGTTGTTGCAGGACAATGCTTACACTTGGTGGACAACCACTATCTCTGGGATGGCGGATGCTGATGTGACATGGACGTTCTTTCAGAACATATTCAAGAGAAGGTACCTGGGTGTGAGGTACTTGGATGAAAAGAAGAGGGAATTCATGTCTCTCACTCAAGGGAGCACGACAATGGCTGAGTACGAGGTTCAGTTTGTCCGACTCAGTAAATATGCACCTGAGCTTATCCCTGACGAGCGGGAGAGGTGTGAACGGTTCCGTTATGGTTTGGTGACGGAAGTGAAGACTTATATGCTGGCTGCTGAGTATAATGATTTTGATGTGCTGGTTGGCAGGGCAAAGGATATTGAGATGAATTTGAGTTTATCTACTAGAAGTGCTGGTTCTAGTGCTGGTAAGCGAGTTGCTGAGTATAGTTCTGGTGGTGGACGGAACAAGAGGGGACGTGATCGGAAGTTTCAGTCTTCAGCTAGGCGAGGTGCTGGAGGGCAAGGTGTGCTTGCTCAGGGAGACAAGGCAAGAGCTGATCTGAACTCATGTTGGACATGTGGATCGCGTGGCCATTTGAGGCGTGATTGTCCTCGAGCGGCGGGGGAGGTTCAAGCTCCTGTTATGGCGGCTAGTAACTCGTGCTGGAACTGTGGATCAGCGGATCACATGAGGAGGGAGTGTCCTCTGTTGGCTGGTGGTGGCCAAGGACGAGCTCCTGGAGTTGTTGCACCACAGAGAGGTCGTGGGCACGGTCGTGGTAATTTCCAGCGTAGAGAGGAAGGTGGTCGGAATGTGGCTCATGTTGTAGCTGTTCAGCCTGAGGGTGGTGGCCAGGCCAGAGTGTATGCTCAGAGGGAGGGGAGAAATGACACGGATGTGATCGCAGGTACTTTTACTTTGCAATCCTTGTCATTACTTTCCTTGATTGATTCTGGATCTACACACTCATACATTTTGCGTGAGCATGCTGAATTGCTTGGTTTGCCTGTTGAGTCTTTGGATGTTGGTATGCGTGTCACTAGTTCTTTTGGGGAGACTGTTGTGACTCGAAAGCTTTATAGAAGATGTCCTTTGGTTGTGCAAGAACATGTTTTTCATGTTGATCTTATGGAATTGCCTTTCTATGGTTTTGATGTAATCCTTGGTATGGATTGGCTTGTTGAGCATCGAGTTGTAGTAGATTGTGAGAATAAGCGAGTTTCGTTGAAGCTTGCGGATGATTATGAAGTAGTTGTGGTTGGTGAGAATGTGAAGTTTCTTACCAATGTGGTGTCTACATTGGAGGCGAGCCGGATGTTGAGGCAAGGTTGTGAGGCTTATCTAGCTTTTGTGATGAATCCTAGCTCTAAGGAGTTGCGTGTGCAAGATATCAGGACTGTGCGAGAGTTTCCTGGTGTGTTTCCTGAGGAGTTGCCTGGATTGCCTCCTAATCGTGAGGTGGAGTTTGGGATTGAGTTGTATGAAAACACAACTCCAGTGTCCATTACCCCTTATCGAATGGAACCAAAGGAGTTGAAAGAGCTGAAGACGCAACTGCAAGAGTTGCTTCATCGTGGTTTCATTCGGCCGAGTGTGTCACCTTGGGGTGCACCGGTCTTGTTTGTGAAGAAGAAGGATGGCACTATGAGAATGTGCATTGATTACCGTCAGCTTAACAAGTTGACTATCAAGAATAGGTATCCATTGCCGAGAATTGATGATCTTTTTGATCAATTTCGGGGAGCAGATGTGTTCTCTAAGATTGACTTAAAGTCAGGGTATTAGTAGTTGAAGGTGAAGGATGTGGATGTGCCAAAGACAGCTTTCAGGACAAGGTATGGGCATTATGAGTTCCTTGTGATGCCGTTTGGTTTGACAAATGCTCCTGCAGCTTTCATGGACATGATAAATCGAGTATTTCATGAATACCTGGATAAGTTTGTTGTGGTGTTCATTGATGATATCCTCGTGTACTCGCGTACTGAGGAGGAGCATGAAGAGCATTTGAGAATTGTGTTGCAAGCTTTGTTGGAGAATCAGCTTTATGCCAAGCTGAGCAAGTGTGAGTTCTGGCTTAGAGAAATAGTGTTTCTTGGTCATGTGGTTTCTGCTGAAGGGATTCATGTTGATCCTCAGAAGGTTGAGGTAGTGATGAATTGGAGGGTTCCTAAGTCTGTCCATGAAGTCCATAGTTTCCTTGGTTTGGCAGGATACTATCGGAGATTCGTGGATGGGTTTTCAAAGATTGCTGCACCTTTGACGAAGTTGTTGCAGAAGGATGTTAAGTATGAGTGGACGGAAGCGAGACAGCAATTATCCTATGTTGGTTTGGGGTGTGTGTTGATGCAAGAGGGTGAGGTGGTGGCTTATGCGTCGCGACAGTTGAAGCTGCATGAGCGCAATTATCCTATGCATGACATTGAGTTGGCTGCAGTGGTTTTTGCTTTGAAAATCTGGAGACATTACCTGTATGGTGAGAAGTGTACTGTGTACACGGATCACAAGAGTTTGAAGTATTTGATGTCCCAGAAGGAGTTGAATCTTAGGCATCGACGTTGGGTGGAGTTGCTCAAGGATTATGATTTGACGATCGAGTATCACCCGGGTAAAGCTAATGTTGTAGCGGGTGCCTTGAGTAGGAAGGTAGCTGTTGAGTTGAGGGCTATGTTTGCCAGTTTGAGTATTTCGCGTGATGGTGGTCTTGTGGCTGAATTGCAAGTGAAACCATCTTTGGTTCAGTTGATTAAGGAAAAGCAGTTTTGGATGATTCTTTGGTGCCGCATGTTCAGGACATTGCGGAGGATAGGCCTTCGGATTTCTGTTTTAATGATGATGGAGTGTTGCGTTTTGGGAGTCGGATAGTAGTGCCTAATGATGCTGAGTTGAGGCGTGCTATTCTGACTGAAGGTCATAGTAGTCCTTTTGCTATGAACCCTGGTAGTACTAAGATGTATCGTGATCTTCGTGATGAGTACTATTGGGTGGGTTTAAAGAAAGATGTTGCTGAGTTTGTAAGCAAGTGTTTGGTGTGTCAGCGAGTTAAGGCTGAGCATCAGTTTCCTTCAGGGTTGTTGCAACCGTTGCGGATTCCTGAGTGGAAGTGGGAAAGGATTACCATGGATTTTGTATCTGGTTTGCCTTTGTCGCCATCGAAGAAGAATTCGGTGTGGGTGATTGTGGATCGCCTGACGAAGTGTGCGCATTTCTTGCATGTGCATACTACGTACACTTTGGACAAGCTTGCGGAGCTGTACATTGCTGAGATTGTGCGGCTGCATGGTGTGCCAAAGTCGATTGTGTCGGATAGGGATCTGAGGTTTACATCGCGTTTCTGGCAGAGTTTGCATCAGGCTTTGGGTACACAGTTGAATTTCAGTACATCCTATCATCCGCAGTTGGATGGACAGTCCGAGCGTGTAATCTTGGAAGATATGTTGAGGTGCTGCGTGATTGAGTTCCAGGGCTCTTGGGAGAAACATTTGCCTTTGGTGGAGTTTGCCTATAATAATAGTTATCAGGCAAGTATTCAAATGGCACCTTATGAAGCTTTGTACGGGAGGAAGTGTAGGACTCCTCTGTGTTGGGCTGAAACGGGTCAGAAGTTGGTTTCGATGCCAGCTTTGTTGAAGGGAACCACCGAGAAGGTGAAGCTCATTTGTGAGCGCTTGAAGGCAGCTTCTGATCGGCAAAAGTCTTATGCGGATCTGAAGCCTAAGGAGATTGAGTATGCGGTGGGTAATCGTGTGTTTTTGAAGGTTTCGCCTTGGAAAAAGGTGATGAGGTTTGGCCGAAAGGGTAAGTTGAGCCCTAGGTACATTGGACCATACGAGGTGGTTGAGCGTGTGGGTCCTGTTGCGTACAAGTTGAGGTTACCGCAAGAGTTGGAGAAGATTCATGATGTGTTTCATGTTTCTATGCTTCGGAGGTATATATCTGATCCTTCACATGTGATGCCTGTGGAAGAAGTGGAATTGAATCCGGATTTGACCTATGATGAGGAACCGGTGAAGATTTTGGATTCGGATAGTAAGGTTCTTCGAGACAAGACCATTGAGTTGGTAAAGGTGTTGTGGAAACATCGTTGTGTTGAAGAAGCCACGTGGGAGCGGAAGGATGACATGTTGAAGTAGTTTCCGTACCTCTTTCCTTCAGGTAAATTTTGAGGATGAAATTTCTTAAGGGGGGAGAGTTGTAACATCCCAATTTTGGGCTTAGAAGTTTTGGGTTTGGACCGGACCGGTCGGATCGCGGTTCGAATATAAAAGGTGATTTTTAGGAAAGCCTAGTTCGGGTTGCATTAAAAATATGGAAAAATATCTTAAAATCCTCTTTTATTATATATAAGAGTATGGTGAAATCAATTTTGCAAAATAAGGTTTGAAAGTGTGACATTTTGGTTTAGTGACTAAAATGTAATTTTCGAAAACTTGGTGACTGTTTTAAAAAGGGTTGAAACTTTGAATCTTTAAGGAGCTATTTACCCAAGAAGAGTTTCTCCAGATTTTTCTTATTATTAATCAATTAATTAATGGTTTTAAATTAAAGGTAAAAGGGAGGGAAAAAGATATTTTGTCATAACTAACTTTTTCTCCAAAATTTTCCATTTCTTTTCTCTCAAATTTTCTCTCAACCCAAACACCTTTCTCCAGCAAATTTCCCTCTGATTTTGACAACCAAAGATGAGATTTCAACCTTCATTTGATCTCTAATCTTTTCTACATCAAAACCTTAGCATTTGCTTATTGGATTTTCAAGAATCTTGGTTCCAAAAAGGGAGAAACTCACATTTAGAGGTATGAACGTCCTTCTCCTCTAAATACTCAGTTCTTTACTGAAATTCCCAAGTTCTCAATCCTTGATTTGTGTTTTATAAAAGGTTTTGTAGTTGTGTTCTTGATCTTGGCTTTAAAATGCAAGATTTGGTTAATTTTTGATGAAATTCGTAAGAAATGATTGGGCATTGTTTTGAGATGTGTTGTTAATGTAAATTGGATGTATAATTGATGAGAAATTGAGGTTTAATCAATGCAATCCCGAATAGGTTGATTTTCCTAAGTTTTGCTTGAGTTTTTGGTGGTTTTTGGAGTGATCTTGGTGATCTGCTATAGCTGGAGGTATAAGGACGTGATTAGATTCTTTTTGGATGTTAATTGAGGTTTAAGAATGATTGGAATTGATGGATCTTGGCTGGGTAGTGTTGTAGTGATGTTTGGATGTGATTTCGGTTGTGTTTGGTAGCCGAAATGTGAGTGTTGATGAGAGCAGCGAGTTTAGGTGTCTTGGTTGAAGATATTAATGCATGATGATGCATTAATCCTCTGCTTTGATGTGTTTAAAACAGGGGAGACATCTTTGGATCCTTGTGGTGTTGATCCGGAAGCTTGATTGGTGTTTCGGCAAGTGGCGAAACGGAATCGGTGAGTGAAGTTTGGTTTTCAGCTTTGAAACCAATGTTTTGAAGGTTTGGGAGCTTAGTTTAAGTCTAAACAACTTAGCTAAGCTCAAGAGTAAGTTTTCGGAAAAACTCTCTTATTGATGAATCATGAGTTGGTTGAATGCAAAGTGATTTGTTGCATGTTTAAATTCTGTTTTTGAAAGCATATTTGAGCATGTTTATTGCTGATTTTATAAGCCATGTATTGAAGGATGCTCAAGGTAAGAGATCCTTGTTTTTGTACATTGATAAATGTGGTTTTGATGCATAATGATGCATGATGATAATGGCTTTGTCAAATGCTTTAAAACAGTGGTTTAATGTTGTTAAATGATGTATATTGGCAAGTGATGTGGTTTGTCTTAAAGTACTTGAATCGGATATAGTTTGTCGGCTATAGGATTGGGTGCACCGTGAATAAAGTCGCCTTGGATGTCGAGGGGTTGTGATTGTACCATGCTCCATCCAAGTACACTAACGAGATGGTTAAGAACACCATGGTGGTTAAATGTCCATGGGTGGGTCTTGTGTTAAGGTCATCATGGTGGTTAAAATTCCATGTGTGGACCTTGTGTATTGTTAAGGTCAAAATGGTGGTTAAAATTCCATGTGTGGACCTTGTGTTTGGTAAGATCACAATGGTGGTTAAAAGTCCATGTGTGGATCTTGTGTTGTATGTCCCGTGATCTCGTTAGTGATGTTATACAACTACCAATGAGTGATGTGGAGGGGTTGTGAGATTACCATAGTCTCCATCATGGGTGTTGAGGAGTTGTGATTGTACCATGCTCCACCTTGAGATTGGTAGTGTGTATGAAGCGTAGGGACAACACTTGTAATCCGCGTATCCGATTGTTGGTTGTCAATTGTGTTTTGGAAACGGTTATGATTATCACTTTTAAGCCAATATGACATGTTAATGATTTGAAGCATGAAATGCTTGGTTTGTTTGCATATGTGCATGATCAATTGTGGTTTGAACTAAAGGTTTTGAAAAGGAGTTTTATAAACGCATTATTGTGATGTTTTAAATGAGCATTCCTCACTAAGCTATGTGCTTACGCTCTCTCTTTTCTTAAACCAATAATGCAGAGCATTGAAGTGCTTAAGGGCAGCAAGGAGGTCAAGAATCCAAGTGAAGAACTAAGCTCATGTACGGTGAATGTTTTTCTAACACTATTAGCTTTTGTGCATTTGGCAATGGGAAACCTATGTTGTTTTTTTTGGGAGATGTTTTGGACTCCCTAAGTTGGTTTAATGCTTTTGATTATGATGGAACATGTAAATGGCCTTTATGAGGATTGTTTGGTGTTTTGGTGTTGAATGGTTTGCAATATAGGATGCATGCCTATAGAGTTGGGATTTTCTTTGATTGATGCCATGTTCGAGTTTGGTTGACGCTATTATGTTCCTTAAGTATATAATGACTTGCTGGCATGATTTGAGGGTCATATGAATATGTTTGATTGGTCGAAAGCATGTTGAACCAGAAAAATTTTTGCAATCTGGGTAGCCTGTTTCGGAACAGGTTCTACTGTATCGGAACGGAGGGCCTGAAATGGCCTTGGCGTACGGAAACGGGTTGAACCGTTCCGGAACGGTTTTGCCACTGCCAAACCCTGTTCCAGAACTTGTTTCGGAACGGTCCCGCGTTTCGGAACGGATCTTCCCTGTTCCGAAACACCCGACCGTTGGGCACTGAAATTGACGGTTATATGTTTTGAAACCTTTGCGTTTTGGTCCTGAACTTGGTTTATGCAATTGAATGAGTTTGAGATGCCCGTTTGAGGTGAAATTTGGCAGAGAAGCATGAAACATGACTAATTTCATAATGGTAACTCAAAAGTTGGGTAATTCCTTGTGATTTCCAAAATTTATGTTTTGGTCCCTAAATTCATGATTTGTGCAATCGAGTCCCTAAATGTTTTCTGATTGCAGTGATCTCTGAGTATGCTGATCTTATGAATATATCTAGCGTTAATATGCATTTAGATAAGATTATAAAGAAAAAAAAGTTCTTTAATCAAGGTTGACTTTCGGGTTGACTTTGGTTTTCCCCGTGTAAACTTCTTAATTCGGGTCAACCGTCTAGGCCGGGTTAAGGGGGTTACACCTCAAACATAAATTCAAGTTGTTTGGACTTAAACCAAGTTTTAAATTCTTTTCAAATTAGTCCAAAACATTTTTCAATTATTATATCAAAACACTAGTTCTACAATCTCCCCCTTTTTGATATAATAAAACTAACTTGAAAAAATGTTTGGGATATTCTCCCCATTTATCATTAAAAATGTGAATAAGAGATTAAAGATATGAAATCAAATAAAGCTCCCTCTTATTCATTTGAAAATTCAATTTTTCAAACCATTTCTCCCCCTTTTTGTTATATCAAAAAGAATTTAAAACATTAAGTTTCAAAATAACAATAGAGGTAAAAAAATTGACACACTTAAAATTTTGGTTTAAAATTGGATCCCTCTTACTCAAAGCATCATAAGAATGTTAGTTCAACATATATGATTAACTAGATGACTTAAATGAAAATTAATCAAATAAAAGCAAAAGCAACTAGTTTTTACCACACTTGAACTCAAGGGAGGATGTGAAGCCTTCCTTCTTCAAGTGTTCTTCTTATGTGTGCATGGAGCTCCCCCTCAAAGTTTGACTTGTTGATCACTCTCCATCACACCTAGAAAAAAGACAATCAAGTAATTTTTGGTATCCAAATTGCTTTGGATTCATAGACATTAGTAGCACAAAATTTAGTCCCCTTAGGAATCCATTTTTCAATTTCATCCTTTTTAGTTGAAGTGGTTAGTCATTTTGGGACCCAAACACTTCTAAAACATTTTCCATTCACAAATCTAAGGGCACTAGATTGCCTTACATAAAAATTTGATTTTCCAAAATTATTTTTCTTTTCAAGTTCATTGGAAATCAAATCTTTTTCTTTTTGAACTTTAAGAAGCAAATTTTGTAAATCAATACATTTTTGTTCAAAACCTTTCAATTTTGCTTCAAGTTCAAGATTTGTTTTGGAAAGCAAATCATTTTCAATTTTTATTTTTGAAATCAACTTTTTGTTCTTGGAAAATGATGCCTTGAATTCCAAAAGCAAATCATCATAGGCATCTTGCAACTCATCAAATGTATAAGAATTTGAAATAGATGAGTTAGAAGTTACCTCCCCCTCATTGAGGGCCATCAAGCATAGGTGGGCTACTTCATCATCGGTGGAGTCTTCATCACTCCATGTGGCCACATAAGCATGTTTTGAAGATGATACCTTCTTTTTGGATTTGTGGGAGTCCTTCGTCTTCTTCATCGATTCATGCTTGGATTTTTCCATTTTGCTCTTCATGAATCGAGCAAATTTGTTGAAGAGATAGGCCATCTCTTCATCTTCACTTTCCTCCTCACTTGAATCTACATGATGGCATGTGGAGGATTTGAGAGCTACGGCACTAGCATTGATGCCTAGCTCCATGATCTTCTTCTTACCCATCGCTCTAATCTCTTCCTTCTTCTTCTCCTCTTCTTTGTTTTTCTTCATTATTTGGTGAGTGAGAAGAGACCCCATGAGTTCATCAAGCTTCAAGGTTTTGTGATTCTTGGCTTCGATGATGGCAGTCCTCTTTGAGTCCCATGACTCGGGAACGGAGTAGATGAGCTTTCGGACAAGCTTCTCTTCCGGGATGGCTTCTCCATAACCTTTAATACCATTGGTGATAGTGGAGAACCTATCAAACATCTTCTCGATGTTCTCTTCCGGATCCATCTTGAAGTTTTCATACTCTAAGGTTAGGAGCCCAATCTTGGTCTCCTTGACTTCATCGGTTCCCTCGTATGTGACTTCAAGCTTGTCTCATACCTCCTTGGCACTCTCACAAGAATACATCTTCTCATAAATGGTTGGGCCAAAATCACAAAAGAGCATGTGCAAGGCTTTGCAATTAAGCTCCATCTTCTTGCGATCGTCGGCACTCCATTCCGCTTTACTTCCTTAAGGCACGAACGGACCATCTTCAACTATGTCCCATAGCTTGTAATCTCTTGACTTCAAGAAGAATTTCATCTTTATCTTCCAATGGGCATAGTGATTTCTATCGAAGAAAGGTGGTTTGTCGATTGATTGTGCCATTGAGCCGGTTGGTGAAATATTGATCGAGCTTGCCGGATCTTCTCAATAGGATGTGAATCCCCTTCGATTGAGCCAAGCTCTGATACCAATTGTTGAGATTTTAGGGGCTCGATTCGATCAACCGTTCTTGCTCGCCAAGTGTGGAGAAGTTGGATAATTGGGTGTTTTATTGGGAGGTGAAAATTTGGCAATTTGACACAAGGATTTATAGTGGTTCAACCTTCTAACCAAGGTCTACATCCACTACCTTAGCTCCCCACTAAGGATTTCCAAACAAATTCACTAAGAATTGCGTCCCCTTTTCTTGGATTAGGAGGAAACTGTTACAACCCTCAAAGCTTTCTACCCAAAGCTTGAAGGAACACTCTCTTTACAAAGAAAGACTTAGCAAACTAGAAATCCCTCTAAAAGGTGTTTGTTTGCAATTCTAAGCTCTCACCCAAAACCTAAACACTTGAGCAAATTTAACAATGTAAGCTCACAAGTGTTGTCTAAGCAAGAAATGAACAATTAAAGCTCTAGCCAAATTTTGACATCATAATGTTGTAACAATTGAAGCATTAACCATTACAAGATGCTTGGAGGTCTTTTTTGTACTCCCAATTGAGTTTGTAGCCGTTACTAGCCGTTGGGGATGATTTGGAGCCGTTGAGGACTTTATTCCCCTTCATAAATGATGTTCTGCAGCCATCCGTATCGATACGCTTGGATCCATATCGGTACAACCTTAATCAAAAACTAGCCGTTGGGCTCTTGCTAGCCTGGGCGTATCGATACGCTTGAGGGCGTATCGGTACGGGTTCACTTTTAAATGACCGTTGGGAAAATAGTCGTTGGGGTTGGTTGAAAGGGGATCGATACGCTTACCAGTTGTATCGAAACGATCCCGATCCGTATCGAAACGGCCAAGCCTGTTTCGATACGGGTTTTGGTAGTGACCAAACTGGGGCAAAAAGGTATCGGTACGGGTACAACCGTATCGATACGAGTAGCTTGAAAACACAAGTTTGGCTATTTAAAAGCATGAAAAGTCTTGCCAAAAACCTCTTAAAATACCTCAAACATAAATTCAAGTTGTTTGGACTTAAACCAAGTTTTAAATTCTTTTCAAATTAGTCCAAAACATTTTTCAATTATTATATCAAAACACAAGTTCTACAAAGGTGTTTCAAACCTTTCCTAAATCCCTAAACCTTGATTCTTTGTCCCTCAAGGACTTCTAAAACCATACGCACTCACCGATTACGTTTTGCTTGCTCGCCGAAACGTTATCTAGGCTCCCGGATCAACACCAAAGGCGTCTGAAGAAGTCTCCCATGTTTATAACACATAAGAGCAGAGAATTAATGCATCATCATGCGTTGAGATCATCAGCCACACACCTAAACTCGATGCTCTACTCAAAAACCACATTTCGGCTGCCAAACAAAACCAAAATCATCTCCAAACTCTTCCAAAACAAAGCACAGCCAAAATCTATCACTTCGAATCATTTCTAAACATCAATCAACATCAAAAACCACCACAAACTCGTCCTTATACCTCCAGCTATAACAGAACACAAAAACCACCCCAATAACCACAATTATAGCAAGCAAAACTTAGAAATCCAAGCCCATTCGGGATTTGTTTGATAAAACCTCGTTTATAACTTCAATTAACATCCAAAATACATTAGAAAACAACCTCAAAACAGAGCCTAACCATCAAGCACGAAAATCATCAAGATTCCTCCAAGAACCTTGAGTTTTAATACAATTTCTTGTTTCTAACATTAAAGCAACTCAAAAATCATTAACAAAGGATTCATAATTTGGGAATTTCAGTAAAGAATTAATCATTAGAGGAGAAAGACGAAGCTTAACTCTAATGGCTGATTTCTCCTTGATTTGGGCAAGTTTTCTTGAAAATCCAATGTAAAAATCAAGAGGTTTTTGTGAGGAGAAAATTAGGAATCAAAAGGAATTGAAATCCAATCAAAAGGGATGAAAATCAGTAGCTAATTGAAGGAGAAAGATTGTTTGGCTGAAAATAATTTGAGAGAAAATGGAAGGAGAGAAAATTGACGTAATGTAGTTATGAAAAGTCAAATGTAGTTTTTTTTTAATTAATCCTTATTTTCCTTTAATTAATACATTAATAAAATCACCCAAATTAAGAAGAAATCAGATTAAAAACATTTTGGTAAAATTAGCTCCTTAAAGATTCAAAGTTTCAATCTTTTACAAAACAATCACTATTTAACTTTTGCAAAAACTGCGATTTGATCACTACACCGAAATGTAGTATTTCCAAACCTTATTTTGTAAAATTGATTTCACCATAATTATTCACACAATAAAAGAGGATTTTTAGATATTTTTCCATATTTTTAAAGCGTCCCGAACTAGGTGTTCCCTAACTCTCTCTTTTATATTTGAACCGTTCTCGACCGGTCCAATTCGAACTATAAAACATCTAGGCCCAAATTTGGGGTGTTACAACTCTCCCCCTCTTGAGGAAAAAGGTAAGGAAATCTCTTCTTCATGTCTTCCTTTATTTCCCACGTGGCTTCCTCAACATCACGATGTCTCCACAACACCTTAACAAGCTAAAGGGTCTTACCACGGAGAACTTTACTATCCAAATCCAAAATCTCAACAGGTTCCTCATCATATGTCAAATCCAGATTCAACTCAACTTCCTCCACAGGCATAACATGCGAAGGATCCGATCTATACCTCCGAAGTATGGATACATGAAATACATTATGTATCTTTTCTAGATCTTGCGGTAGCCTCAGCTTATAAGCAACAGGACCCACACGTTCAATCACCTCGTATGGTCCAATATACCTTGGGCTCAACTTGCCCTTCCGGCCAAATCTCATCACCTTCTTCCAAGGTGAAACTTTCAAGAACACACGGTCACCAACCACAAATTCTATCTCCCTATGCTTCAAATCCGTTTAAGACTTTTTCCTATCCGATGCTGCCTTCAACCGCTCACAAATGAGCTTCACCTTCTCGGTGGTTCCTTTCAACAAAGCCGGCATCGAGACCAACTTTTGTTCTGTTTCAGCCCAGTAAAGAGGATTTCTGCACTTCCTCCCATACAAAGCTTCATAAGGTGCCATTTCAGTACTTGCCTGGTAGCTATTATTATAAGCAAACTCTACCAAAGGCAAGTGCTTCTCCCAAGAGCCTTGAAACTAAATCACACAACACCTCAACATATCCTCAAGCTCTTGGATAACACGCTCCGACTGTCCATTCGTCTGCGGATGATAAGAAGTACTAAAATTCAGCCGCGTACCCAATGCTTGATGTAAACACTCCCAAAACCTTACAGTGAACCTCGGATCTCTATCTAACACAATAGACTTTGGTACACCATGAAACCGTACAATCTCAGCAATGTACAACTCTTCAAGTTTATCCAAGGTGTACATAGTATGCACAGGCAAGAAATGCGCACACTTCGTAAGGCGATCCACAATCACCCAAACATAATTTTTCTTTGATGGCGATAAAGGAAACCCAGACACAAAGTCCATGGTGATCCTCTCCCATTTCCATTCAGGGATCTTCAACGGCTGCAACAACCCCGAAGGAAACTGAAGCTCAGCCTTAACCCGCTGACAAACCATGCACTTGCTCACGTACTCAGCGACATCTTTCTTCAAACCTACCCAATAGTACTCATCCTTCAGATCACGGTACATTTTTGTACTACCATGGTGCATAGCTAAAGGACTACTATGAGCTTCGGTCAGAATAGTGCACCTCAACTCAACATCATTCGACACCACTATCCAACTTCCAAAACATAGAACCCCATCATCAGTGAAACAGAAGTCCGATGGCCTACCCTCAGCAATGTCCTGAACATGTGGCACCAAGGAATCATCCAACAATTGCTTATCCTTTATCAACTGGACTAGAGATGGTTTCACTTGCAATTCAGCAACAAGATCACCATCTCGCGAAAATCTCAAGCTAGCAAACATCGCCCTTAACTCCACCGCCACTTTCCTGCCCAAATCATCGGCCACAACATTGGCCTTTCTCGGGTGATACTCGATCGTCAGATACTTTCCTTAAGCAACTCCACCCATCGTCGTTGCCTAAGATTCAACTCTTTTTGAGACATCAAATACTTCAAACTCTTGTGATCCGTGTACACAATACACTTCTCACAATAAAGATAATGCCTTTAGATCTTTAGAGCAAAAACCACCGCAGCCAACTCAATGTCATGCAAAGGATAATTGCGCTCATGCACTTTCAGCTGTCGCAATGCATAAGCCACCACCTTACCCTCTTGCATTAACACACACCCCAACCCAACGTAGGATGTGTCGCTATACACTACAAACTCTTTCCCTGATTCAGGTTGAACCAAGATAGGAGCTTTTGTCAAAGCTGCTTTAAGCTTCTCAAAAGCTTGTTGTCTCACTTCCGTCCACTCATACCTAACATCCTTTTGCAACAATTTTGTCGAAGGAGTAGCAATCTTAGAAAACCCATCCACAAACCTCCGGTAGTATCCTTCCAACCCAAGAAAACTACAAACTTCATGAACAGACTTAGGAGGCTTCCAGTTCATCACTGCCTCAACCTTCTGGGGATCAACTCGAATCCCTTCTGTCGAAACAACATGACCAAGGAAAACAACTTCCTTTAGCCAGAACTCACATTTGCTCAGCTTAGCATAAAGCTGATTTTCCAACAATGCTTGCAAAACAATTCTCAAATGGCCTTCATGCTCTTCCTCAGTACGAGAGTACGCAAGGATATCGTCGATGAAAACCACAATAAACTTGTCTAAGAATTCATGGAACACCCAATTCATCATATCCATGAAAGCAGCAGGAGCATTCGTCAAACCAAACGGCATCACTAGAAACTCATAACGCTCATACCTCGTTCTAAAGGATGTTTTCGGCACGTCCACATCTTTCACCTTTAACTGATAGTACCCTGACCTCAGATAAATCTTTGAAAACACAACCGCTCCCCGAAACTGATCAAAAAAGTCATCGATCCTCGGCAAAGGATACTTGTTCTTGATGGTCGACTTATTCAGCTGACGATAATCGATGCACATTCTCATCGTGCCTTCTTTCTTTTTAACAAACAAGACCGGTGCACCCCAAGGTGACACACTAGGCCGAATGAAGTCACGGTCAAGCAACTCCTGAAGTTGCGTATTCAAATCCCTCAACTCTTTGGATGCCATGCGATAGGGAGCAATGGACACCGGAGTTGTATTCTCATACAGCTCAATTCCAAACTCAACCTCTCTACTAGGCCGCAAACCAGGTAATTCCTCCGGAAACACTCCAGGGAATTCACACACGATCCTTATATCCTGAACGCGCAGCTCCTTTGAACTGGGATTCATAACAAAGGCCATGTAAGCTTCAAAACCTTGCTGTAACATCTGACTTGCTTCCAACGTAGACACTACATTGGCAAGAAATTTCACATTTTCTCCCACCACCACCACCTCATAATCATCCGCAACTTTCAACGAAACTCTCTTGCGTTCGAAATCAACAACAGCTCTATGCTCAACAAGCCAATCCATGCCAAGGATTACATCGAAACCATAGAATGGCAATTCCATAAGATCAACAGGAAAAACATGATCTTGCACCTTTAAGGGGCATCTTTTATACAACTTTCTTGTTACAACCATCTCACCAAAGGAACTAGTCACACACATACCAACATCCAAAGACTCAACATGCAAACCAAGCATTTGAGCATGTTCATGCAATATGTACGTCTGTGTCATTCCTTCCCTCACGGTGGGCATACACTCGAGCTTGACCACCACCCTCAGGTTTGACAGCCACAACATGCACCACGTTCTTTCCACCATCATCCTTACGCTGAAAATTACCAACGCCGCACCCACGACCTCTCTGTAGCTCAGTTGCTCTCACCGGAGCATGTCCCTCTCTCAGCAGCTGAGGACAATCTTTCTTCATATGCCCTCGGTTTCTGTAATTCCAACATGTCCCAAGGTTACCCCAACACTCGCCACCGTGTGACCTACCACACCGGTTTCACTCAGAAGTCCTCAAGAAAGCATTAGGTCCTTGCTGACCTCTACCAGAATTACCTGTAAAACCCCAATTTTGGGCTTAGAAGTTTAGGGTCTGAATCGGACCGGTCTGATTTTCAGTTCGAATATAAAAGGAGGTTTTAGGGAAAGCCTAGTTTGAGATGCTTTAAAAATATGGAAAAATATCTAAAAATCCTCTTTTAATATATATATAAGAGAGTGGTGAAATAAATTTTACAAAATAAGGTTTGGAAATACAACATTTTGGTATAGTGACTAAAATGCGATTTTTGAAAAGTTCAGTGGTGATTGTTTTGTAAGGATTGAAACTTTGAATCTTTAAGGAGCTAATTTACCCAAAAATGATTTCTCCAGATTTTTTTCTTAATTAAAGTGATTTAATTAATGTTTAATTAATTAAATGAAAAAGGGAAACTACCTTTTAGAATTTCATAACTAACTTTTCTTAAAATTTTCTCATCTCTTTTTCTCTCAAAATTCCCACATCCAAACACTTTTCTCCAGAAACTTTTCCATTGATTTTTCACTTCAATTGATGAGATTTCAATCATCAATTAGCTCCTAATTCATCTTACACCAAATCCTTTTGATTTGCTCTTTGGAGTTTCAAGAAAATTGGCTCAAATCAAGGAGAAATCACCATTTAGAGGTAAGGTTGTTCTTCTCCTCTAAATACTTAGTTCTTTACTGAAATTCCCAAGTTATCAATCCTTAATTTAAGTTTTATAAATGGTTTTAATGATATGAACTTGATTTTGGTTTAAAACTCAATATTTGGAGGAAATCTTGAAGAATTTCGTTGTGATTGTTTGGGCTCTATTTTGAGATGATTCTTCAATATATTTTGGATGTTTAATGATGTGTAAATGAGGTGTTATCAATGTTATCCCGAATAGGTTGTGTTTCCTAAGTTTTTGCTTATGAAAATGGTGGTTTTTGGGGTGATCTTGGTGTTCTATTATAGCTGGAGGTATAAGGACGAGTTTAGGTTCTTTTTGGATGTTAATTGATGTTTAGAAATGTTTAGAAGTGATGGATCTTGGCTGGGTTATGTTTTGGAAGAGTTTAGAGGTGATTTTCGGTTGTGTTTGGTAGCCGAAATGTTAGTTTTGGTTAGAGCAGCGAGTTTACGTGTGATGGCTAAAGATTTTAATGCATGATGATGCATTAATCCTATACTTTGATGTGTTTAAAACATGGGAGACATCTTCGGATACTTGTGGTGTTGATCTGGAGGCTTGATCGGCGTTTCTGCAAGCTTGCGAAATGGAATTGGTGAGAGAGGTTGGGTTTCCAGCTTTGATACAAATGTTTGAAGGTTTTGGGAGCTTAGTTTAAGTCTAAGCAACTTAACTAAGCTCAAGAGTAAGTTTTCGGAGAAAATCTCTTGGATGAGCCATGAAATGGTTGGATGCATTGTCTTTAATTTGCACGCTTAAATTATGTTTTGAAAGCATGTTTTAGCATGGTTAATGCTGGTTTTGAAAGCCATATGTTGAAGGATGCTCAAGGTAAGAGATCCTTGGTTTGACATGATGTAAATGTGGTTTTGATGCATAGTGGTGCATGAGGTTAAATGGCTTTGTTTAATGCTTTACAACAGTGAGTTGTTGATGTTATATGATGTATATTGGCAAGTGATGTAATGGTTTTAAAGTACTTGAATTAGATATAGTTAGCCGGCTATAGGATTGGGTGCACCGTGAATAAAGTCGCCTTGGATGTTGAGGGGTTGTAATTGTACCGTAAATTCCATCCAAGTACACTAACGAGAAAGGTAAGATCACAATGGTGGTTAAAAGTCCATGTGTGGATCTTGTGTTGTGTGTCCCGTGTTCTCGTTAGTGGAGTTATACAACTACCGATGAGTGATGTTAAGGGGTTGTGATTGTATCGTTAAACTCCATCACGGGTGTTGAGGGGTTGTGATTGTACCAGTAAACTCCACCTTGTGTGTTCGGTAGTGTGCATTAAGCGTATGGGACAACGCTTGTAATCCGCATATCCGATTGTGTTTTATGTTGTAAATGGTTATGGATTATCACTTGAAAGCCAATATGACTTGTTGATTTTAATGAGGTATGAGATGCTTGTAATGTATGCAAGGTTGCATGATTAATGATGTTTATGTGATGAAAGGCTTTGATAAAAGTGTTTTATAAAAAAACAATATTGGGTTGTTTCTTTAGAGCATGCCTCAATAAGCAATTGTGCTTACGCTCTCTCTCTTGAACCAATAATGCAGATAATTGAAGTGTAAAGTCCATATATGGGAACCTTGTGCTTGTTAAGATCACAATGGTGGTGTAAAGTCCATGTGTGGATCTTGTGTAGGGTGTCCCGGATCTCGTTAGTGATGTTATACAACTACCAATCGGTGAATGCAAAGGTTGTATGGTGGTTAAAAGTCCATACATGGGAACCTTGTGCATGTCAAGGTTGTATGGTGTTTAAAAGTTCATACATGGGAACCTTGGGAAAAGTTAAGGTTGTATGGTGTTTAAAAGTCCATACATGGGAACCTTGGGAAAAGTTAAGGTTGTATGGTGTTTGAAAGTCCATACATGAGAACCTTAGGAAAAGTTGAGGTTGTATGGTGTTTGAAAGTCCATACATGGGAACCTTGTAAAAAGCTAAGGTTGTATGGTGTTTAAAAGTCCATACATGGGAACCTTAGGATAGTGAAGTCAAATGGTGTTTAAAAGTCCATTTGGAGACCTTGGATTGGTAGTGTGTATGAAGCGTGGGGGACAACGCTTGTGATCCGCGTATTCGATTGGATGTTGAGTTGAAAAGTGAATGTGGTTGATCACTCGAAAGCCAATATGATGTTCTTGATTATAAAGAAGCATGTAATGCTTGAAATGTTGCATAATTGCATGAGAAGCATGAGATGCTTGAAAAGATGCATGGTTGCATGGAATGTGTATAATGCTTGTGAATGCATGTTACTTGTTAAGTTGAACAAGTGTTGATCATCATTTGGTAAATGATGCATGTGTGCATGAAATCTCTTAAATGCATTGGAGTCTTGTAAGACTAGTTTTAAAAGGCATGTGATGATGATGTTGTGGTTCATATATTGCCTTGTTTTAATGCATGTGTTGGATTACTTGAGTAAATGGTTTTAAAGGGTTTTTTGCTTGAAATGTTTCAAGTATAAGAAAGGTATGTTGTGAAATGAAAGTGTTTTCCAAGGTTTTGAATTTAACTTTGCATATGGTGTTTATGCATGGAATGGTTAAATGGTTGAAATCGCAATTTATGTGTAACGCCCCGGTTTTGGGCTTAGGAGTTTTGGGCGTTGACCGGTTTGGTCAGAGTGCTGTTCGAATCTAAAGAGGTGAAATTAGGAAAGCCTAGTTCGGGTTGCATTAAAAGTATGGAAAAATGTTCTAAAATCATCTTTTAATATAATTAAGTGAACTGTGAAATCAATTTTGGAAAATGAGTTTTGGAAGTGTGACATTTTGGCTGGTGACCAAAATGTAATTTTCGCAAGTTTGGTGACTGTTTTATAAAGGGTTGAAACTTTGAATCTTTAAGGAGCTATTTACCCAAAGGGAGTTTCTCCAGATTTTTCTAAGATATTTTAAGTCTAAATTCTGATTTTAAAGGATATTAAAAGTGGAGGGAAGCCATTTGGCTATTTTTGGATTTTGTAACCAACTTTTTCTAATTTTCTTTCTCTCATTTTCTCTCAACCCAAACACTTCTTTTCCAGAGAATTGGATCTGATTTCTTCACCTAAATCCCTCCTTTCAACTCTCATTTTATTCCTAATCATTGTATCTTCAAAACCTCTTCATTTGCTAATTGTTTCAACAAGGATTTTGATTGCAAAAAGAGGAGAAACTCAAGTTTGGAGGTAAGAACGTCCTTCTCCTCTAAACTATCAGTTCTTTACTGAAATTCCTAAGTTTTCAATCCTTGATTGAAGTTTAATTAAAGGTTTTTAAGTGGTGAAATGGATCTTGGCTTATAATGCAAGATTTTGATGATTTTTTATGATTTTCGTTAGATCTGATTAATCTGTGATTTGAGATGTGTTTTTGATGTTAAATGAGCTCTAAATTGATAAGGAATTGAGTTTTGATTGATGCAATCCCGGATAGGTTGAGTTTCCTATGTTTAGCTTGTGTTTCAAGGTTGTTTTTGTGGTGATCTTGGTGATCTGTTGTTGCTGGAGGTATAAAGATGTTGATAGGTTGTTTTTAGATGTGTTATGATGTTTATGGAAGTGTGGTTTTGCTGGTTTATGGCTGGGCTTGGTTTAGAAGTGGTTTGGATGCATTTTCGGTTGTGTTTGGTGGCCGAAAATGGAGGTTGGGTGAGAGCAGCGAGTTTAGGTGCTTTCATTGAAGCAATTAATGCATGATGATGTATTAATCCTCTGCTTTGATGTGTTGAAATAGGGGAGGCATCTTTGGATCCAAGAGTTGTTGATCCGGAAGCTTGATTTGGTGCTTTGGCTTGAAGCAAAGTGGAAATCGGTGAGTGAAGTTGGGTTTTCAGCTTTTAAACCAAGGTTTGAAGGTTTTGGGAGCTTAGTTTAAGTCTAAACAACTTTGCTAAGCTCAAGTGTAAGTTTTTGGAATTTCTCTCTAGTGGTGGCCATGATTTTGTTGTGATGCAAAATGATGATTTGCATGTTTTAATTACTGTTTTGAAAGCATGTTTTAGCATGATTTTTGCTGATGATGTAAGCCATATGTTGAAGGTAACTCTAGGAAGGAGTTCCTTGATTTTGTACATTGATTAAATGTGGTTTGATGCTTTGAAATGCATGATGAAAATGGCTTGGTTTAATGCTTTAAAACAGTGGATTAATTGATGAAAATGATGTATATTGGCAAGTGATGTTTTGAAAAGGTTAAGGTCACTAAGGTGGTTAAAAGTCCTTGAGTGAGCCTTGTTACTTAAGAACATCAAGGTGGTTAAAAGTCCTTGGATGATTCTTGTTGCGGACACTAAGGTGGTTAAAAGTCCTTAGGTGATCCTTTCCATGGTGTTTAAAAGTCCATGGGGCCATGGTGTTTAAAAGTCCATGGGGCCAAGGTGTTTAAAAGTCCTTGGGGCCAAGGTGTTTAAAAGTCCTTGGGGTGATTCAAGCTTTGGACACAAAGGTGGTTAAAAGTCCTTGTGTGGTCCTCATTCATGGTGTTTAAAAGTCCATGGCCAAGGTGTTTAAAAGTCCTTGGGGCCAAGGTGTTTAAAAGTCCTTGGGAAGTTGATGAACTTGTTTTAAGAAATGGAATGTATCACTTGAGCCAATATGACATGTTATGTTTATGTTGAAGCATGAGATTGCTTGTTTAAAGTATGCTTTGAGGATGTACAAAGGTTGATTTTAAGCATGTTTATAAATGGTTTAAATTGCATTATTGAATGGTTTTTAAGAGCATTCCTCACTAAGCTTTTGCTTACGCTCTCTTCGTTTTCTTAATTCAATAATGCAGAGCATTAGAGAACCTTGAGGGGCAGCAAGAAGGGCAAGCATTCAAGTACAAGTAAAGCTCAATGTATGGAAGGTTTTATAAGCACTTTTTAGCTTTTGGGTAATTTGGCAATGGGGGACCAATGTGTATGTTTTGGGAGGTGTTTGGAACTCCCTAAGTATGTTGAATGTTGTTAAGATTGCTGGTTTTTGAATTGGATCATTATATGCTTGTTTTGGAAGTTTAGTGTTTGAGTAGCTAGCTTGTATAGGAAGCATGCCTATAGAATTGGGGCTTTTTGCATATGATGTTGATCTGATGATTTGATGATGCTTATAAGTCATATATATGTTGAATTGCATGCTGGTAAAGTTTGGTAGCATTTGGAGCATGTTTGAATGATCTATTGCATGTTTTGGAATGCATTTTGCTGCAATCTGTGCAGGCGTTTCGGAACAGTGTGCACCATTTCGGAACGGGTGCCTTGCATGAACCCATGCGTCCGAAACGGTATGCACCGTTTCGAAACGGTTTGGCCTCTGCCAAGGCCATGTTTCGGAACCCGTTGCGGAACGGCCCGTGTTTCAAAACGGGGTCTACCTGTTTCGGAACGGTCGACCGTTGGGGGCTGACATTGGCAGTTATATGTTTTGAATTGTTTGCGTTTTGGTCCTGAAACTTGTTTGTTCAATTGTATGAGCTTGGGAAGTCCTTTTGAGCTGAAATTTCACAGAGAAGCATGAAACCTGATTAATTTCAAGTTGGTAACCTTAATTTGGGTTAAGTCCTTCTAATTATCAGAAATTACAATTTGGTCCCTAAAGTTGTAATTTGTTCAATTGGGTCCCTGTTGATCTCTGATGTTTGTGATCTTTGAGTATGATGTTTGTGTGATCACAATTAGGACTAATGTGCATCTAGACAAGATTAAAAAGAAAAAAAAGGGTCGTTAATCAAGGTTGACTTTCGGGTTGACTTTGGTTTTCCCCGTGTGACTTTCTTAATTCGGGTCAACCGTCTAGGCCGGGTTAAGGGGGTTACATTTGGTGGTATCAGAGCTGAGTTCTCGAGTAATTGGGAATGAATGTATGCATGATTGAAGTATGTTTGGCTTGTATGCTTGTTGTTCGAAAGCATGTTTAGTGGCTTGTGATTTGGATGCAATTGAGATGTATGTTGTGATGTTGCATGTTGAGGGTACACATTGCCAAACAAAAGCTAATGAAATGATGTTGATTTTGAATGAAATTGAGCTTGAATACTTGGATTGCTTACCTTGCTGGGCCTGACTTGTTTTATTTTGCATTGTGATTGCATGGTAAAAGTATGGCACCACGTAGAGAGTTAAGAGGTAGTGTGTGAGCTACGGCTCCCAATGAGAACGAGAATGAAGAGAACACGGGTAGTGCAGTGTTACCCCCTCCTCCGCCTGGTGGTGGTGCTGGAGGTGAGAGAGCTGAAGCTGCAGCTGGTGCTGGAGCTGCTGGACCAGAGGTTGGTCAGGGGCAAGCTATGCCTGATATGTCTATGCTGGTACAAGCTATTGCGAGTGCTTTTCGAGCAGCAGTAGCTGGAGCTCAAGGAGCTGGGCATCAGGGAGATGCTGGAGTTAGACTACCTTTGGAGCGTCTGCGCAGTCTTGGTGGGACTGAGTTCAGGGGTATGTCTGCTGAGAGTTCTGAAGCTTGGCTAGAGAGTACCAAGCGTATCTTGGGTCAGATGAGCTGCACGGATGTGCAAAAGTTGGGATGTGTTGTGTCCTTGCTGCAGGACGATGCGTATACGTGGTGGACAACCACCATAGCTGGGATGGCTGAAGCTGATGTTACTTGGACATTCTTTCAGAATGCGTTCAAGAGGAGATATCTAGGAGTGAGATATCTTGATGAGAAAAAGCGTGAATTCATGTCTCTTACCCAAGGGAGCATGAGTGTGGCTGAGTATGAAGTGCAGTTTGTACGGCTCAGTCAGTATGCACCGGAGCTGATACCTGATGAGCGGGAGAGGTGCGAAAGGTTCCGTTATGGTTTGGTGACGGAAGTAAAGACCTATATGTTGGCTGCTGAGTATAATGATTTTGATGTGTTTGTGAGCCGATCCAAGGACATTGAGATGAACTTGGGTTTAGCTGCGAAAGGTGCTGGAGCGAGTTCTGGTAAGAGAGCTGCTGAGTATAGTTCCGGAGGTGGACGGAACAAGAGGGGACGTGATCAGAAGTATCAGTCCTTAGCCAAGAGAGGTGGTGGTGCACCTGCTAGAGGTGGTTATGCTAGACCTGATCCTAGTGCTTTCTGGATCTGTGGTTCGCGTGGTCACATGAAGCGTGACTGTCCTCATGCTGTGAGGGAGGTGCAAGCTCCTGTTGCGGCAGCTGGGAATGGATGTTGGAATTGTGGTTCTGTTGACCATCTGAGGCGAGATTGTCCGAGGTTGGCTGGTGGCCAAGAGCGTGCTCCTGTTGTTGCTGCACCGCAGAGAGGTCGTGGGCGCGGCCGTGGTAATTTCCAGAGGAGAGAGGAAGGTGGTCGTGGAGTAGCCCATGTTGTGGCTATTCAGCCTGAGGGTGGAGGCCAAGCTAGGGTGTATGCTCAGCGCGAAGGAAGGAATGATGCAGATGTGATTGCAGGTACCTTTACTTTGCAATCCTTGTCATTGCTTTCTTTGATTGATTCTGGATCTACGCATTCATACATTTTGCGTGAGCATGCTGAATTGCTTGGTTTGCCTGTTGAGTCTTTGGATGTTGGTGTTCGTGTCAGTAGTTCTTTTGGTGAAACTGTTGTGACTCGAAAGCTTTATAGAAGGTGTCCCTTGGTTGTTCAAGAACATGTCTTTCATGTTGATCTTATGGAGTTGCCCTTTTATGGTTTTGATGTGATCCTTGGTATGGATTGGCTTGCTGAGCATCGTGCTGTTGTGGATTGTGAAAATAAGCGTGTTTCGCTTAAGCTTGTGGATGATTATGAAGTTGTTGTGGTTGGTGAGAATGTGAAGTTTCTTGCTAATGTGGTGTCTACCTTGGAGGCGAGTAGGATGCTGAGGCAGGGTTGCGAAGCTTATCTAGCTTTTGTGATGAATCCTAGCTCTAAGGAGTTGAGGGTGCAAGATATCAAGGTTGTGAAGGAGTTTCCTGGTGTTTTTCCTGAAGAGTTGCCTAGTTTACCTCCTAATCGCGAGGTGGAGTTTGGAATTGAGCTGTATGAGAATACAACTCCTGTGTCCATTACTCCCTATAGAATGGCACCTAAGGAGCTGAAGGAGCTGAAGACGCAGTTGCAAGAGCTGCTAGATCGTGGTTTCATCCGGCCGAGTGTGTCACCTTGGGGAGCACCAGTCTTGTTTGTGAAGAAGAAAGATGGCACTATGAGGATGTGCATTGATTACCGTCAGCTGAACAAGTTGACTATCAAGAATCGGTATCCTTTGCCGAGGATTGATGATCTCTTTGATCAATTTCGGGGAGCTGTTGTGTTCTCTAAGATTGACTTGAGGTCAGGGTATTATCAGTTGAAGGTGAAGGATGTGGATGTGCCTAAGACAGCTTTCAGGACAAGGTATGGGCATTATGAGTTCCTTGTGATGCCGTTTGGTTTGACAAATGCTCCTGCTGCTTTCATGGACATGATGAATCGTGTGTTTCATGAATTCTTGGACAAGTTCGTTGTGGTGTTCATTGATGATATCCTCGTGTACTCGCGTACTGAGGAGGAGCACGAAGAGCATTTGAGGGTTGTGCTGCAAGCTTTGTTGGAGAATCAGCTTTATGCTAAGCTGAGCAAGTGTGAGTTCTGGCTTAAGGAGGTGGTGTTTCTTGGGCATGTGGTCTCAGCTGAGGGGATTCGTGTTGATCCTCAGAAGATTGAGGCGGTGATGAACTGGAAAGTTCCTAAGTCTGTTCATGAGGTCCGTAGTTTCCTTGGTTTGGCGGGATACTACCGGAGGTTTGTGGATGGTTTTTCCAAGATTGCTGCTCCTTTGACGAAGCTGTTGCAGAAGGATGTTAAGTATGAGTGGACGGAAGCGAGACAGCAGGCTTTTGAGAAGCTTAAGGCGGCTTTGACGCAAGCTCCTATCTTGATTCAGCCTGAATCAGGGAAAGAGTTTGTGGTCTATAGTGATGCATCCTATGTTGGTTTGGGATGTGTGCTGATGCAAGAGGGTAAGGTTGTGGCTTATGCGTCACGGCAGTTGAAGGTGCATGAGCGCAACTATCCTACGCATGACATTGAGCTGGCTGCTGTGGTGTTTGCTCTAAAGATCTGGAGACATTATCTGTATGGTGAGAAGTGTACTGTGTACACAGATCACAAGAGTTTGAGGTATCTGATGTCTGAGAAGGAGTTGAATCTTAGACAGCGGCGTTGGTTGGAGTTGCTCAAGGATTATGATCTGACGATTGAGTATCACCCTGGAAAGGCTAATGTTGTTGCGGATGCCTTGAGTAGGAAGGTAGCTGTTGAGCTGAGAGCTATGTTTGCTAGCTTGAGCATATCGCGAGATGGTGGTCTTGTTGCTGAGTTGCAAGTGAAACCATCTTTGGTTCAGTTGATCAAGGAAAAGCAGTTGTTGGATGATTCCTTGGTGTCTCATGTTCAGGATATCGCGGAGGGTAGACCTTCGGATTTCTGCTTTAATGAGGATGGTGTGTTGTGTTTTGGGAATCGGATAGTAGTGCCTGCTGATGTTGAGTTGAGGCGTGCTATTCTGACTGAAGGTCATAGTAGTCCTTTTGCTATGCACCCTGGTAGTACTAAGATGTACCGTGATCTTCGTGATGAGTACTATTGGGTGGGTTTGAAGAAGGATGTTGCAGAGTTTGTGAGCAAGTGTATGGTGTGTCAGCGAGTTAAGGCTGAACATCAGGTTCCTTCTGGTTTGTTGCAACCGTTGAAAATCCCTGAATGGAAGTGGGAGAGGGTTACCATGGATTTTGTATCTGGTTTGCCTTTGTCTCCGTCGAAGAGGAATTCTGTTTGGGTGATTGTGGATCGCTTGACAAAGTGTGCGCATTTCTTGCCTGTGCATACTACGTTTTCTTTGGATAAGCTGGCAGAGCTGTACATTGCTGAGATTGTGAGGCTGCATGGTGTGCCTAAGTCGATTGTGTCGGATAGGGATCCGAGGTTCACATCGCGGTTCTGGCAGTGTTTGCATCAAGCTCTGGGTACAAGGTTGCATTTCAGTACATCCTATCATCCTCAGTCGGATGGTCAGTCTGAGCGGGTTATCCAGATTTTGGAGGATATGTTGAGGTGTTGCGTGATTGAGTTCCAAGGTTCTTGGGAGAAGCATCTGCCTTTGGTTGAGTTCGCTTATAACAATATTTATCAGGCGAGTATACAGATGGCACCTTATGAGGCTCTGTATGGGAGGAAGTGTAGGACTCCTCTTTGTTGGGCTGAAACTGGTCAAAAGTTGGTTTCGATGCCGGCTTTGTTGAAAGGGACCACCGAGAAGGTGAAGCTCATTTGTGAGCGGTTGAAGGCTGCCTCTGATCGGCAAAAGTCTTACGCGGATTTGAAGCGTAAGGAGATAGAGTATGCGGTGGGTGACCGTGTGTTCTTGAAGGTTTCGCCTTGGAAGAAGGTGATGAGGTTTGGCCGGAAGGGTAAGTTGAGCCCTCGGTACATTGGACCATATGAGGTGGTTGAGCGTGTGGGTCCTGTTGCGTATCGGCTGAGGTTACCTCAGGAGTTGGAGAAGATTCATGATGTGTTCCATGTTTCTATGCTCCGGAAGTATAGATCTGATCCTTCGCATGTGATGCCTATGGAGGAAGTGGTTTTGAATCCGGATTTGACCTATGATGAGGAACCGGTGAAGGTTCTGGATTCGGATAGCAAGGTTCTTCGTGGCAAGACCATTGAGCTGGTGAAGGTGCTGTGGAAGCATCGAGGTGTTGAGGAAGCCACGTGGGAGCGGAAGGAAGACATGCTGATGCAGTTTCCTTATCTCTTTCCTTCAGGTAAATTTCGAGGACGAAATTTCTTAAGGGGGGGAGAGTTGTAACGCCCCGGTTTTGGGCTTAGGAGTTTTGGGCGTTGACCGGTTTGGTCAAAGTGTTGTTCGAATCTAAAGAGGTGAAATTAGGAAAGCCTAGTTCGGGTTGTATTAAAAATATGGAAAAATGTTCTAAAATCATCTTTTAATATAATTAAGTGAACTGTGAAATCAATTTTGGAAAATGAGTTTTGGAAGTGTGACATTTTGGCTGGTGACCAAAATGTAATTTTCGCAAGTTTGGTGACTGTTTTATAAAGGGTTGAAACTTTGAATCTTTAAGGAGCTATTTACCCAAAGGGAGTTTCTCCAGATTTTTCTAAGATATTTTAAGTCTAAATTCTGATTTTAAAGGATATTAAAAGTGGAGGGAAGCCATTTGGCTATTTTTGGATTTTGTAACCAACTTTTTCTAATTTTCTTTCTCTCATTTTCTCTCAACCCAAACACTTCTTTTCCAGAGAATTGGATCTGATTTCTTCACCTAAATCCCTCCTTTCAACTCTCATTTGATTCCTAATCATTGTATCTTCAAAACCTCTTCATTTGCTAATTGTTTCAACAAGGATTTTGATTGCAAAAAGAGGAGAAACTCAAGTTTGGAGGTAAGAACGTCCTTCTCCTCTAAACTATCAGTTCTTTACTGAAATTCCTAAGTTTTCAATCCTTAATTGAAGTTTAATTAAAGGTTTTTAAGTGGTGAAATGGATCTTGGCTTATAATGCAAGATTTTGATGATTTTTGATGATTTTCGTTAGATCTGATTAATCTGTGATTTGAGATGTGTTTTTGATGTTAAATGAGCTCTAAATTGATAAGGAATTGAGTTTTGATTGATGCAATCCCGGATAGGTTGAGTTTCCTAAGTTTAGCTTATGTTTCAAGGTTATTTTTGTGGTGATCTTGGTGATCTGTTGTTGCTGGAGGTATAAGGATGTTGATAGGTTGTTTTTAGATGTGTTATGATGTTTATGGAAGTGTGGTTTTGCTGGTTTATGGCTAAGCTTGGTTTAGAAGTGGTTTGGATGCATTTTCGGTTGTGTTTGGTGGCCGAAAATGGAGGTTGGGTGAGAGCAGCGAGTTTAGGTGCTTTCATTGAAGCAATTAATGCATGATGATGCATTAATCCTCTGCTTTGATGTGTTGAAACAGGGGAGGCATCTTTGGATCCAAGAGTTGTTGATCCGGAAGCTTGATTTGGTGCTTTGGCTTGAAGCAAAGTGGAATCGGTGAGTGAAGTTGGGTTTTCAGCTTTTAAACCAAGGTTTGAAGGTTTTGGGAGCTTAGTTTAAGTCTAAACAACTTTGCTAAGCTCAAGTGTAAGTTTTCGGAATTTCTCTCTAGTGGTGGCCATGATTTTGTTGTGATGCAAAATGATGATTTGCATGTTTTAATTACTGTTTTGAAAGCATGTTTTAGCATGGTTTTTGCTGATGATGTAAGCCATATGTTGAAGGTAACTCTAGGAAGGATTTCCTTGATTTTGTACATTGATTAAATGTGGTTTGATGCTTTGAAATGCATGATGAAAATGGCTTGGTTTAATGCTTTAAAACAGTGGATTAATTGATGAAAATGATGTATATTGGCAAGTGATGTTTTGAAAAGGTTAAGGTCACTAAGGTGGTTAAAAGTCCTTGAGTGAGCCTTGTTACTTAAGAACATCAAGGTGGTTAAAAGTCCTTGGATGATTCTTGTTGCGGACACTAAGGTGGTTAAAAGTCCTTAGGTGATCCTTTCCATGGTGTTTAAAAGTCCATGGGGCCATGGTGTTTAAAAGTCCATGGGGCCAAGGTGTTTAAAAGTCCTTGGGGCCAAGGTGTTTAAAAGTCCTTGGGGTGATTCAAGCTTTGGACACAAAGGTGGTTAAAAGTCCTTGTGTGGTCCTCATTCATGGTGTTTAAAAGTCTATGGCCAAGGTGTTTAAAAGTCCTTGGGGCCAAGGTGTTTAAAAGTCCTTGGGAAGTTGATGAACTTGTTTTAAGAAATGGAATGTATCACTTGAGCCAATATGACATGTTATGTTTATGTTGAAGCATGAGATTGCTTGTTTAAAGTATGCTTTGAGCATGTACAAAGGTTGATTTTAAGCATGTTTATAAATGGTTTAAATTGCATTATTGAATGGTTTTTAAGAGCATTCCTCACTAAGCTTTTGCTTACACTCTCTTCGTTTTCTTAATTCAATAATGCAGAGCATTAGAGAACCTTGAGGGGCAGCAAGAAGGGCAAGCATTCAAGTACAAGTAAAGCTCAATGTATGGAAGGTTTTATAAGCACTTTTTCGCTTTTGGGTAATTTGGCAATGGGGGACCAATGTGTATGTTTTGGGAGGTGTTTGGAACTCCCTAAGTATGTTGAATGTTGTTAAGATTGCTGGTTTTTGAATTGGTTCATTATATGCTTGTTTTGGAAGTTTAGTGTTTGAGTAGCTAGCTTGTATAGGAAGCATGCCTATAGAATTGGGGCTTTTTGCATATGATGTTGATCTGATGATTTGATGATGCTTATAAGTCATATATATGTTGAATTGCATGCTGGTAAAGTTTGGTAGCATTTGGAGCATGTTTGAATGATCTATTGCATGTTTTGGAATGCATTTTGCTGCAATCTGTGCAGGCGTTTCGGAACAGTGTGCACCGTTTCGGAACGGGTGCCTTGCATGAACCCAGGCGTCCGAAACGGTATGCACCGTTTCGAAACGGTTTGGCCTCTGCCAAGGCCATGCTTCGGAACCCGTTGCGGAACGGCCCGTGTTTCGAAACAGGGTCTACCTGTTTCGGAACGGTCGACCGTTGGGGGCTGACATTGGCAGTTATATGTTTTGAATTGTTTGCATTTTGGTCCTGAAACTTGTTTGTTGAATTGTATGAGCTTGGGAAGTCCTTTTGAGCTGAAATTTCACAGAGAAGCATGAAACAAATATTAATTTCAAGTTGGTAACTTTAATTTGGGTTAAGTCCTTCTAATTATCAGAAATTACAATTTGGTCCCTAAAGTTGTAATTTGTTCAATTGGGTCCCTGTTGATCTCTGATGTTTGTGATATTTGAGTATGATGTTTGTGTGATCACAATTAGGACTAATGTGCATCTAGACAAGATTAAAAAGAAAAAAAAGGGTCGTTAATCAAGGTTGACTTTCGGGTTGACTTTGGTTTTCCCCGTGTGACTTTCTTAATTCGGGTCAACCGTCTAGGCCGGGTTAAGGGGGTTACATTGTGCTTTGAAAAGGTTTTCTTAGCTTGCTAAGCTATGGGTTGGTTTTCTTGTATGTGCAATGCATGGTTTTAGCATGATGTTAAAAAGGGGTTTTCAAACCTTGCTTGGTAAACAAATCGAGTTGCTTTTCAAAGAGGTTTTATGACTCGCTGCATTGATGGTGTTTTGGTTTTGAGCATTCCTCACTAAGAATTATGTGCTTACGCTCCTTTTTGTTCATCAATGCAGATACTTGAAGTTTGGACAGCGAGAAGCAAGGGATTCAAGGGGGACTCCACTTGAGATGTATGTCTCGGTTAATAGCTATAGTTAATAAAGGCAATGGGGTAGAATCTCTCGGATTGATGTTTATGTGTTCGTATATGTTCGGACAAGTATGGTTTTATGTTTTTGATGTTGTTGGAACATGTTTTGGCTTTTATGAGATTGAATTGGAAGTATGGTGTTTAAATGGTTGCTTGTGTAGGAAGCATATCCTTTGAATTGGGGCTTTTCATGAATGTTGGTATTTTGTTGAATTGTTGATGCAAGTATGTCTCTTATATGTTGATTAGTATGTTGGTAAAGTTTGGTGGCTTTTGGAGCATGTTTGGATGGTCAATTGCATGTTTAAGTATGCATTTGGAGGTTTTCTGTGCAGGGTGTTTCGGAACAGTTCATACCGTTTCGGAACGGGTGCCTCAAACAAACCCAGGCGTTCGAAACGGGTGAGACCGTTCCGAAACGGTTTGGCTACTGCCAGTCCCCCGTTGCGGTACGTGTTGCGGAACGGCCCCGCGCTTCGAAACGGGCTCTGCCTGTTTCGGAACGGGTGACCGTTGGGGGCTGACATTGGCAGTTAAATGTTTTGAAAAGTTTGCATTTTGGTCCTGAAACTTGTTTGTGCAATTGTTTGAGTTTGGGATGTCCGTTTGAGCTGAAATTTGGCAGAGAAGCATGAAACTTGATTAATTTTAAGTTGGTAACTTAAAATCTGGTTAAGTCCTTAAAGTTTTCAGAATTTACAGTTTGGTCCCTAAAATTGTAAATTGCTCAATTGGGTCCCTGTTCGATCTCTGATGTTTATGATCTTTGGGTATGTTGTTTGCATGATCACATCTAAGGTTAACGTGCATCTAGACAAGAGTAAAAAGGAAAAAAAAGGTCGTTAATCAAGGTTGACTTTCGGGTTGACTTTGGTTTTCCCCGTGTGACTTCCTTAATTCGGGTCAACCGTCTGGGCCGGGTTAAGGGGGTTACATTTGGTGGTATCAAAGCTGAGTTGCGAATGCTTGGGGAAAACGGTAAGATGTTGTGATGCGTGTTTAATGTTTACCTTGTTGTGTGGTTGAAAGCTGGTTGAAACACGTGTTTCTGAGCAAGTTGTTGATGTTTTCAAGCATGCTTTATGGTTATGAATCTTGGTTGAGCTTATGTGGATTTGTGCTGATGTTGTGAGCTGGTGTCATGCATGATGAACGTGTAATGAGTATGTTATGTTGCTAATATGCTGTTGCAAGTGGATGTTGTTTGGTGTAAGCATGACCGAAGTATGTTGTTTGATATGCTTGATGTTGTGATATCCATGTTCGTGTTGACTGTTATGTCATGTAATAGAGGGAGGATTCGGGATACCCATTGCCTTATTATTATAGCTATTGTGTTATTTTGGAGTTGGAGTTTGAATCCTTGCTTAAAGCTGGTCTAACTGGTTTGTTTGTTTTGTTGTGAATGTTTGTTGTTCTTAGTAGTATGGCAAAGTCGATGAAAGAATGGCAGTTGGGTGAGATGGTTGCTGCCTTGGGGCAGGTTGTTAAGGCATGGAATTCACCCTTTTGTAGAGGTGTTTTGTCTCAGTCTTCTGTGCCTGGAGTTGAGGTGGTAAGGCAGGAGAAAGAAGCTGGTTCTGTGATGAAGAGTTCATCACCAGTTGCTCAAGAGGTGTTGGGAACATCTCAGGCTGTAGCAAAGGTAAAGTCAGTGGATGTGCTGGCTGTGGGATGTGCGGGTTTGCCGAAGCAGCGTTTGTTGGATTTGGGTGCTGTGGAGTATCATGGATCGTCACCTGAGACATTTGAGGCTTGGTTGGCCAGTGTGATTCTGATTCTGGATCAGAAAGGTTGTGATTATGCTTGTAAGCTGGGAAGTGTTGTCTCTTTGATGTTGGAGGATGCATGTGTTTGGTGGACATCTGTGGCGGTGGCGTCACATATCCCTGATATTGACTGGGATTTCTTTGTATCTGCCTTTTATGAAAGGTATCTTGGAGAGAAGTTTCCAAGGGTTAAGCAATGTGAAGGTAGTGCTATTGTGGAGCAAGTGTTGCTTGAGCAAGGGGTGGAAGCTCAGCCACCGGTATGTGACCGTTGTGAAAGGCGTCATGTTGGAGGTTGTTGGGGCGCGGGTGCTTGCTGGAACTGTGGTTCTAAAGTGCATGTTAAGCGCGATTGTCCTCTTGGGGTGAAGTCATCTTCAGTGGTAGCCAAGGGGTCTCTGAAAGGTCGTGGGCACGGCCGAAGCAAGGTTCAGAGGTGGCAGAAAGAGCAGAAGGTGGTGAAGGGTTTGGGAAATGAGAAGTGCTGGAAATGTGGGTCTGCTGGACATATGAGACATGATTGTTTGATGTTGGCTCGGAATAGCCAGGGTTCTTTACCGCAGGGAGATGGTGATGACCTTAAAGTGTTAGCTGGTGCTGTAGCGGTGCGGCAGGAGGATGATGGTTTCGCGAGGAAGAGAGCTCGTCTGATGAAGCTTCAGGGTGGTGTTGTGTTTCCAGGTAACCTTGTTAAGTAATCTTTGCTCTAGTTACCTTGGTTTGGTTTCTGTTGGTTTTTCCTTGCGTGGTAAGTTTAGTCTTGTTGCTAGCAGGTTGGGGGTAATAGTTGTGGTTTGGAAATATCTTTTGTGAAAAAGGCTTTAGTGAGTATCTTGTGGTTAATGGTTGTTGGTATGATGGAGTTAGATAAGTTAGAAGTGAGTTAGGAGGTTGTTCTTAGACGGATTCTGAGGATGTTATTGGAGGGTGTGAACTGGCATTCATGCACAGTTAAAATCATTGTTATATGATATATTATATATGTGTTGGTCCATGCATACATGTGGCATGACATTAGAGGTTTTGCATACATGTACATCAGGCATGATAGGGCATGTTGGTGATCATGCATACGACGTTCACACTCGCTAGTAACTAAACGAATTTGTTAGTATGGTGGTTGGGTTAGGTTGGATGATGGGTTTTTAGAGGTTGTTTTGGCGCTGAGTGAGAGTTAGAAGTAATATTAAGCTAGTTGCTAGAATAATGAGGGTGGTATAGCATGTTGGTGGAAGGATAATGCTTGATGCTTAAAGAGTTTAGTGGTTGGGTGGTGAGGAGTACCGGTTGAAGTAGAATCGGTTAAGTGGTGTGAATAGTTAAAAGGAAGTGGTAGTTCCTTGGTGCTAGTGATGTTGCAGTTTTGTGATTGTGTTTCCAAGTGTTGAGGTAGCTTAGCATTTAAGTTGTTGTGGAAGGGTTGTGTTGGTTCTTAGCAACCTTTGAGGAGTTGAGGAGCTGTTATGTATGTTTAGGTTGAGCGATGTTCTGGTGAGTCAAGTGTTGTGGTCAAGCTTGTGGTGGTTAAGCAATGAAAGATCTAAGGCCAGTGTTGTTTGAAAGGATTCTTGTAAGAAGTGGTTGGCTGGTTGTGAGTATGTGAACTTCTTTTGAAGTCAGCTGGTGGTGTGTGGAATAGCTAGCGGAGTCAAGTTGGGGTTGTGATGTAAATTTTGGATTGTGGGTGAGTAGTTCTGGTGAGTCGTTATGGTAATGATAGCGGCAGATGTAAAGGATTGTCAGCTTTTGTTGAGGAGTTTTGTTAAGCAGTTGATGTTTAAGAATTTTTGCTTGTTGGGAAAATCCTTGGAAGAGGTTTGGGAGTTGCAAGAGTTTTAGAAGCAAAGAAGTTTGCAAAGTGGCTGAATTGGATTGGTTGGTGTCACTGTGTAAACAAGTCTTGGGAGTTGTGTGTTACAGGGATGTGTGCTGTAAAAGTTGAAGTTCTTCGGGTTGATGTTGGGGCTGTGTACAGTCTGGAAATGTGAAAGGGCAAGTTGTGGTTATCTTTGTGTGTGCTGGAGTTTTGTGAACAGCATGTGGTGGTGTTGGGTTCGGTGGAGTTTTGTGTGGAAAGTGTTCAGTGGTGGTTGAGGCTTTTGTGTTACCTTGTGTGTTGCTTTGAGAAGGTTGTGATTCTCTTTTCGCCGGTTGAAATTTCGAGGACGAAATTTCCTAAGGGGGGAGAGTTGTAACGCCCCGGTTTTGGGCTCAGAAGTTTTGGGCGTTGACCGGTTCGGTCAAAGTGCTGATCGAATATATAAGAGTGAATTTAGGAAAGCCTAGTTCGGGTTGCATTAAAAATATGGAAAAATATTCTAAAATCATCTTTTAATATATAAAAGTGAACTGTGAAATCAATTTTGGAAAATGAGTTTTGGAAGGGTGACATTTTGGCTAGTGACCAAAATGTAATTTTTGAAAGTTTGGTGACTATTTTATAAAGGGTTGAAACTTTGAATCTTTAAGGAGCTATTATTCCAAAAGTAGTTTCTCCAGATTTTTCTAAGATATTTTGAGGATTTATTCTGATTTTAAAACATATCAAAAGTGGAGGGAAAGCCATTTTGGCCATTTTGATAACTAACTTCCTATTTTCCTTTCTCTCATTTTCTCTCAACCCAAACACTTTATTTCCAGAGAATTGTTTCTGATTTTCTCACCTAAATCCCTCCTTTCAACTCTCTTTTGATTCCTAATCAACATATCTACAAAACCTCATCATTTGCTACTTGATTCATCAAGGTTTTTGATTTCAAAAAGAGGAGAAACTCAAGTTTGGAGGTAAGAACGTCCTTCTCCTCTAAACTATCAGTTCTTTACTGAAATTCCTAAGTTCTCAATCCTTGATTTGTGATTTGTTAAAGGCTTTTCAATTGAAATCTTGATTTTGGCTTAAAATGCAAGATTTGCTTGATTTTGGTGAAATTTTCGTGTGATCTGTTTGGGCAGTGTTTTGAAGTGTCAAATTGATGTTAAATGAATGCTAAATTGATTAGAAGTTGAGGTTTAATCAATGCAATCCCGGATAGGTTGAATTTCCTAAGTTTGGCTTGAGTTTTTTGTTGTTTTTGGAGTGTTTTTGGTGATCTGTTATACCTGGAGGTATAAGGATGTGTTTGTGATCATTTTGGATGTTAATTGGTGTTTAAAAATGGTTAGAAGTGATGGATCTTGGCTGGGTTAAGTTTTGGAAGTGTTTGGAGGTGATTTCGGTTGTGTTTGGTAGCCGAAATGTTGGATTTGTGATGAGCAGCGAGTTTGGTTGTGTTGCTGGTGTTTTTAATGCATAATGATGCATTAATCCTCTGTTTTTGTGTGCTTGAAACAGGGGAGTTTGATCCGTGAGCTTTAGAGGCATTGCGGAAGGTTTCAGATGCTTGGAAGGCTTGTTGGCTAGCCTTGTTTTGTGTATCGGTGAGTGAAGTTGGGTTTTCAGCTTTTAAACCAAGGTTTGAAGGTTTTGGGAGCTTAGTTTAAGTCTAAACAACTTTGCTAAGCTCAAGAGTAAGTAAATGGTTTTCCGCTCTTGGTTGTGTTGTGAATTGGCTTAAAAAGCAATTATGTTTGATGGTTGCAATGCATGTGATTTGCATGGTTTATATTCTGTTTTGAAAGCATATTTTAAGCATGGTTTGATGCTGGTTTTGAAAGCCATATGTGAAGGATGCTCAAGGTAAGAGATTCTTGGTTTTGTACATTGAAAATGTGGTTTTGATGCATGGTATTGCATGATGTTTAATGGCTTTGTGTAATGCTTTAAAACAGTGGATTGATGATGGTAAATGATGGTTTTTGCATTATGATTATGCATGTGAATCATTGGACTAATGTGGTAAGATGGTTATATTGGCAAGTGATGTAAGTGGTTCTTGGTTCTTTGATGGGATATAGTTAGCCGGCTATAGGATTGGGTGCACCGTGAATAAAGTCGCCTTGGAGGTGGAGTGGTTAAGAGTGAACCGGTAAACTCCCTTCAAGTATCCTAACGAGATGGTTAAGGTCATAATGGAGGTTGAATGCCCATTCGAGGACCTTGGTTAAGCAAAGGTTATATGGTGGTTAAAAGTCCATATATGGGAACCTTGTGCTTGTTAAGATCACAATGGTGGTGTAAAGTCCATGTGTGGATCTTGTGTAGGGTGTCCCGGATCTCGTTAGTGATGTTATACAACTACCAATCGGTGAATGCAAAGGTTGTATGGTGGTTAAAAGTCCATACATGGGAACCTTGTGCATGTCAAGGTTGTATGGTGTTTAAAAGTCCATACATGGGAACCTTGGGAAAAGTTAAGGTTGTATGGTGTTTAAAAGTCCATACATGGGAACCTTGGGAAAAGTTAAGGTTGTATGGTGTTTGAAAGTCCATACATGGGAACCTTAGGAAAAGTTGAGGTTGTATGGTGTTTGAAAGTCCATACATGGGAACCTTGTAAAAAGCTAAGGTTGTATGGTGTTTAAAAGTCCATACATGGGAACCTTAGGATAGTGAGGTCAAATGGTGTTTAAAAGTCCATTTGGAGACCTTGGATTGGTAGTGTGTATGAAGCGTGGGGGACAACGCTTGTGATCCGCGTATCCGATTGGATGTTGAGTTGAAAAGTGAATGTGGTTGATCACTCGAAAGCCAATATGATGTTCTTGATTATAAAGAAGCATGTAATGCTTGAAATGTTGCATAATTGCATGAGAAGCATGAGATGCTTGAAAAGATGCATGGTTGCATGGAATGTGTATAATGCTTGTGAATGCATGTTACTTGTTAAGTTGAACAAGTGTTGATCATCATTTGGTAAATGATGCATGTGTGCATGAAATCTCTTAAATGCATTGGAGTATTGTAAGACTAGTTTTAAAAGGCATGTGATGATGATGTTGTGGTTCATATATTGCCTTGTTTTAATGCATGTGTTGGATTACTTGAGTAAATGGTTTTAAAGGGTTTTTTGCTTGAAATGTTTCAAGTATAAGAAAGGTATGTTGTGAAATGGAAGTGTTTTCCAAGGTTTTGAATTTAACTTTGCATATGGTGTTTATGCATGGAATGGTTAAATGGTTGAAATCGCAATTTGTGCTTTGAAAAGGTTTTCTTAGCTTGCTAAGCTAAGGGTTGGTTTTCTTGTATGTGCAATGCATGGTTTTAGCATGATGTTAAAAAGGGGTTTTCAAACCTTGCTTGGTAAACAAATCGAGTTGCTTTTCAAAGAGGTTTTATGACTCGCTGCATTTATGGTGTTTTGGTTTTGAGCATTCCTCACTAAGCATTATGTGCTTACGCTCCTTTTTGTTCATCAATGCAGATACTTGAAGTTTGGACAGCGAGAAGCAAGGGATTCAAGGGGGACTCCACTTGAGATGTATGTCTCGGTTAATAGCTATAGTTAATAAAGGTAATGGGGTAGAATCTCTCGGATTGATGTTTATGTGTTCGTATATGTTCGGACAAGTATGGTTTTATGTTGTTGATGTTGTTGGAACATGTTTTGGCTTTTATGAGATTGAATTGGAAGTATGGTGTTTAAATGGTTGCTTGTGTAGGAAGCATATCCTTTTAATTGGGGCTTTTCATGAATGTTGGTATTTTGTTGAATTGTTGATGCAAGTATGTCTCTTATATGTTGATTAGTATGTTGGTAAAGTTTGGTGGCTTTTGGAGCATGTTTGGATGGTCAATTGCATGTTTAAGTATGCATTTGGAGGTTTTCTGTGCAGGGTGTTTCGGAACAGTTCATACCGTTTCGGAACGGGTGCCTCAAACAAACCCAGGCGTTCGAAACGGGTGAGACCGTTCCGAAACGGTTTGGCTACTGCCAGTCCCCCGTTGTGGTACGTGTTGCGGAACGGCCCCGCGCTTCGAAACGGGCTCTGCCGGTTTCGGAACGGGTGACCGTTGGGGGCTGACATTGGCAGTTAAATGTTTTGAAAAGTTTGCATTTTGGTCCTGAAACTTCTTTGTGCAATTGTTTGAGTTTGGGATGTCCGTTTGAGCTGAACTTTGGCAGAGAAGCATGAAACTTGATTAATTTTAAGTTGGTAACTTAAAATCTGGTTAAGTCCTTAAAGTTTTCAGAATTTATAGTTTGGTCCCTAAAATTGTAAATTGCTCAATTGGGTCCCTGTTCGATCTCTGATGTTTATGATCTTTGGGTATGCTGTTTGCATGATCACATCTAAGGTTAACGTGCATCTAGACAAGAGTAAAAAGAAAAAAAAAGGGTCGTTAATCAAGGTTGACTTTCGGGTTGACTTTGGTTTTCCCCGTGTGACTTCCTTAATTCGGGTCAACCGTCTGGGCCGGGTTAAGGGGGTTACAGTTGTTTTTCTTGGACATGTGGTTTCTGCTGAGGGGATTCGTGTTGATTCTTAGAAGATTGAGGCGGTGATGAATTGGAAGCCTCCTAAGTCTGTTCATGAAGTCCGTAGTTTCCTTGGTTTGGCAGGATACTACCAGAGGTTTGTGGATGGATTTTCATAGATTGCTGCACCTTTGACGAAGTTGTTGCAGAAGGATGTCAAGTATGAGTGGACAGAAGCGAGGCAGCAGGCTTTTGAGAAGCTTAAGGCAGCTTTGACGCAAGCTCCTATCATGGTTCAACATGAATCAGGGAAAGAGTTTGTGGTGTACAGTGACGCATCCTATGTTGGTTTGGGGTGTGTGTTGATGCAAGAGGGTAAGGTGGTGGCTTATGCATCGCGCTAGTTGAAGGTGCATGAGCGCAATTATCCTACGCATGATATTGAGTTTGCTACGGTGGTCTTTGCTTTGAAATTTTGGATTATCACAAGAGTTTGAAGTATCTGATGTCTCAGAAAGAGTTGAATCTTAGGCAACGACGTTGGGTGGAGTTGCTTAAATATTACGATCTGAAGATCGAGTACCATCCGAGAAAAGCTAATGTTGTAGCGGATGCCTTGAGTAGGAAAGTGGCAGTGGAGATGAGGGCTATGTTTGCCAGTTTGAGTATTTCGCGAGATGGAGGTCTTGTGGCTGATTTGCAAGTGAAACCATCTTTGGTTCAGTTGATAAAGGATAAGCAGTTGTTGGATGATTCCTTGGTGCCACATGTTCAGGATATTGCTGAGGATAGACCATCGGATTTTTTGTTTTAATGATGCTCATAGTAGTCCTTTTTCTATGCACCCTAGTAGTACAAAGATGTATCGTGATATTAAGGATGAGTACTATTGGATGGGATTGAAGAAAGATGTTGCGGAATATGTGAGTAAGTGCATGTTTTGTCAGCAAGTTAAGGCTGAGCATCAGTTTCCTTATGGGTTGTTGCAACCGTTGAGGATTCCTGAGTGGAAGTGGGAAAGGATTACCATGGACTTTGTGTCTGGTTTGCCTTTGTCGCCATCGAAGAAGAATTCGGTGTGGGTGATTGTGGATCGCCTTACGAAGTGTGCTCATTTCTTACCTATGCATACTACGTACACCTTGGATAACCTTGCAGAGCTGTACATTGCTGAGATTGTGCGGCTGCATGGTGTGCCAAAGTCTATAGTGTCGGATAGAGATCCGAGGTTTACGTCGCGTTTCTGGGAATGTTTGCATCAAGCATTGGGTACAAGGCTGAATTTCAGTACTTCTTATCATCCACAGTCGGATGGACAGTCTGAGCGTGTTATCCAAGTGCTGGAAGGTATGTTGAGGTGTTGTGTGATTGAGTTTCAAGGCTCTTGGGAGAAGCATTTCCCTTTGGTGAAGTTTGCTTATAACAATAGCTACCAGGAAAGTATTCAAATGGCACCTTATGAAGCCTTGTACGGGAGGAAGTGCAGAACTCCTCTTTGTTGGGCTGAAACGGGTAAGAAGTTGGTTTCAATGCCAGCTTTGTTGAAAGGAACCACCGAGAAGGTGAAGCTCATTTGTTAGCGTTTAAAGGCAGCTTCTGATCGACAGAAGTCTTACGAGGATTTGAAGCGTAAGGAGATTGAGTTTGCGGTAGGTGATCGTGTGTTTTTGAAGGTTTCGCCTTGGAAAAAGGTGATGAGGTTTGGCCGGAAGGGTAAGTTGAGCCCTAGGTATATTGGATCATACAAGGTGATTGAACGTGTGGGTCCTGTTGCGTACAAGCTGAGGTTGCCGCAGGAGTTGGAAAAGATTCATGATGTGTTTCATGTCTCTATGCTTCTAAGGTATAGATCGGATCCTTTGCATGTTATGCCTGTGGAGGAAGTGGAGTTGAATCCAGACTTGACCTATGATGAGGAACCGATTGAAGTTCTGGATTCTGACAGTAAAGTTCTTCGAGGCAAGACCATTGAATTGGTTAAGGTGTTGTGGAAGCATCGTGGTGTTGAGGAAGCCACGTGGGAAAGAAAGGATGACATGAAGAAGCAGTTTCCGTACCTTTTTCCTCCAGGTAAATTTTGAGGACGAAATTTCTTAAGAGGGGAGAGAGTTGTAACACCCCAATTTTGGGCTTAGAAGTTTAGGGTCTGATCCAGACCAGTCTAATTTTCGGTTCAAATATAAAAGGAGGTTTTAGGGAAAGCCTAGTTCGGGATGCTTTAAAAATATGGAAAAATATCTAAAAATCCTCTTTTAATATATATAAGAGTGTGGTGAAATCAATTTTACAAAATAAGGTTTGGAAATACAACATTTTGGTATAGTGACTAAAATGCGATTTTTGAAAAGTTCAGTGTTGAGTGTTTTGTAAGGATTGAAAATTTGAATCTTTAAGGAGCTAATTTACCCAAAAATGATTTCTCCAGATTTTTCCTTAATTAAAGTGATTTAATTAATGTTTAATTAATTAAATGAAAAAGGGAAACTACCTTTTAGAATTTCATAACTAACTTTTCTTAAAATTTTCTCATCTCTTTTTCTCTCAAAATATCCTCATCCAAAAACTTTTTCCAGTAACTTTTCCATTGATTTTTCACATCAATTGATGAGATTTCAATCATCAATTAGTTCCTAATTCATCTTACATCAAATCCTTTTGATTTGCTTAATGGATTTTCAAGAAAATTTGCTCAAATCAAGGAGAAATCACCATTTAGAGGTAAGGTTGTTCTTCTCCTCTAAATACTCAGTTCTTTACTGAAATTCCCAAATTATCAATCCTTAATTTAAGTTTTATAAATGGTTTTAATGATATGAACTTGATTTTGGTTTAAAACTCAAGATTTGGAGGAAATCTTGAAGAATTTCGTTGTGATTGTTTGGGCTCTGTTTTGAGATGATTCTTAAATATATTTTGGATGTTTAATGATGTGTAAATTAGGTGTTATCAATGCAATCCCGAATAGGTTGTGTTTCCTAAGTTTTTGCTTATGAAAATGGTGATTTTTTGGGTGATCTTGGTGTTCTGTTATAGCTGGAGGTATAAGGACGAGTTTAGGTTCTTTTTGGATGTTAATTGATGTTTAGAAATGTTTAGAAGTGATGGATCTTGGCTGAGTAATGTTTTGAAAGAGTTTGGAGGTGATTTCGGTTGTGTTTGGTAGCCGAAATGTTAGTTTTGGTTAGAGCAGCGAGTTTAGGTGTGATGGCTGAAGATTTTAATGCATGATGATGCATTAATCCTCTGCTTTGATGTGTTTAAAATAGGGGAGACATCTTCAGATACTTGTGGTGTTGATCTAGAGGCTTGATCGGCGTTTCGGCAAGCTTGTGAAACGGAATTGGTGAGTGAGGTTGGGTTTCCAGCTTTCAAACAAATGTTTGAAGGTTTTGGGAGCTTAGTTTAAGTCTAAGAAACTTAACTAAGCTCAAGAGTATGTTTTCGGAGAAACTCTCTTTGATGAGCCATGAAATGGTTGGATGCATTGTCATTAATTTGCATGTTTAAATTCTGTTTTGAAAGCATGTTTTAGCATGGTTAATGCTGGTTTTGAAAGCCATATGTTGAAGGATGCTCAAGGTAAGGGATCCTTGGTTTGACATGATGTAAATGTGGTTTTGATGCATAGTGATGCATTAGGTTAAATGGCTTTGTTTAATGCTTTAAAACAGTGAGTTGTTAATGTTATATGATGTATATTGGCAAGTGATGTAATGGTTTTAAAGTACTTGAATCGGATATAGTTAGCCAGCTATAGGATTGGGTGCACCGTGAATAAAGTCGCCTTGGATGTTGAGGGGTTGTAATTGTACCGTAAACTCCATCCAAGTACACTAACGAGAAAGGTAAGATCACAATGGTGGTTAAAAGTCCATGTGTGGATCTTGTGTTGTGTGTCCCGTGTTCTCGTTAGTGGAGTTATACAACTACCAATGAGTGATGTTGAGGGGTTGTGATTGTACCGTTAAACTCCATCACGGGTGTTGAGGGGTTGTGATTGTACCGGTAAACTCCACCTTGTGTGTTCGGTAGTGTGTATGAAGCGTATGAGACAACGCTTGTAATCCGCATATCCGATTGTGTTTTATGTTGTAAATGGTTATGGATTATCACTTGAAAGCCAATATGACATGTTGATTTTAATGAAGCATGAGATGCTTGTAATGTATGCAAGGTTGCATGAATAATGATGTTTATGTGATTAAAGGCTTTGTTAAAAGTGTTTTATAAAAAAGCATTATTGTGTTGTTTCTTTAGAGCACGCCTCATTAAGCAATTGTGCTTATGCTCTCTCTCTTGAACCAATAATGCAGATAATTGAAGTGTTTGAAGGCAACAAGGAGGCTAAGAGTCCAAGGGAAACTAAGCTCATGTATGGTGATGTTTTCGTAACACTATTAGCTTTTGATATTTTGGCAAGGGGAACCTAGGATGTGTTTTGGGAGATGTTTCGGACTCCCTAGTTGTGGCATGATGCCTTTGATGTTTTGGACTTGTAAATGGCCTTTTGATGCATGATTTGGTGTTTTGTTGGTTGTTTGGTTTTGGATATTAGGATGCATGCCTATAGACCAGTGGAATTCCATGCTTGATGCTATGAATGTGATTTGAAGTTGCAATCATGTACCTTATATGTATGATGACTTGTTGGCATGATTAGGAAGTCAATAGGATGTGTTTGAGTGGTTTAATGTGTGTAAAACCAGCAATTTGTGCAACTTCTGGGCAATCCGTATCGGAACAGGTACTAGCGTTTCGAAACGAGGGCCTGTAATGGTCTTCGTGTATCGAAACGGATAGGGGCCGTTCCGAAACGATTTAGCCACTAGAAGGCCCTGTTTCAAAACAAGTCTCGAAACGAACCCGTGTTTTGGAACGGTCAACACCGTTTCGAAACAGGTGACCGTTGGGCATTGATTTGAATGGTTTTGAGGTTTGCAAGTTTTACGTTTTAGTCCCGAAAATATATTTTACAATTGCATGAGTTTGAGATGTCCGATTAAGGTGAAATTTGACAGGAAAGCATGTAATATGACTAATTTAATATTGGTAACCTAAATATCAGTTGAGACCTTCTAATTTTCAGAATTTACATTTTGGTCCCTTATTTGAATGCGATCGATGTGCTAAGTTTGTATATGTATCTCAAGTGTTCACCTAGGGTTAATATGTATCTAGACAAGTTTAAAAAGAAAAAAAGGGGTCGCTAATCAAGGTTGACTTTCGGGTTGACTTTGGTTTCCCCGTGTAATCTTCGTAGTTCGGGTCAACCGTCCAGGGCGGGCTATGGGGGTTACATTACAAGCCCCACATCTAGCATCATAGTGCGACTTCTTGTCCTTATGCCTCTTGTTGCGATCTCTACCATAATCGCGTTCAGCAGCTCGCTTTCCCAAGTTAGATCTACATGCTCGGCTCGCAAAACCAAGATTCAATTCAATGTCTTTGGCTCTAGTGACCAAGACATCGAAATCAGTGTAATCGGCTACAAGCATATAATTATTTACATCCACTACCAGCCTATAACGGAACCATTCGCACCTTTCCCTCTCGTTAGGAATTAACTCAAGTGCATACTGACTAAGGCGAACAAATTGAATCTCATATTCAGCTACAGACATGTTCCCTTGCATAAGAGACATAAACTCCCTCTTCTTCTCGTCGAGGTAGCGAACTCCCAAATATTTCCGCTTGAACGTATTCAAAAAAAACGTCCAAGTCACCTCATCATCCTCCATTCCGGAGATAGTGGTCGTCCACCACGTATATGTGTAACCACGTAGTAGTGACACAATACAACCCAGCTTCTGCACATTGTTGCAGTTCAACTGACCCAGAATCCTCTTGGTGCTCTCCAACCAAGACTCAACTCCTTCCGGTGACAAACCTCTGAACTTAGTCCCTCCCAGACTGCGGAGACGTTCCAATGGCAATTTCACATTAACACCATCCTGAGGTGCAACTCCATGAGCTCCAGCTACTACTGCCTGGATAGCCCCAGCAATAGCCTGTATCAGCATGGTCATATCCGGAGTAGCTTGCCCCTGACCATTCTCGGGTCCAGCAACCCCAGCACCAACTCCTACATTACCTACCCCAACTCCACCACCACCAGGTGGTCCACCAGGGGGAGGAGGAGGTACTTCCTCAGCATTCTCCACGTTCTCATTATCAACCATAGATCTAGTAATGATTCTCAGCTCTCTACATGGCCCCATAATAAAAACAATGCATTGACAAAATGCAATAAACAAAATTAGGCATAATAAGGTAAGTAATCAAAGTACTCAAGCTCATTTTCGAAAACAATCCTTCTCATTAGTATTGATATGGCAATGGGATCCCCAACTACACTCCAACCATAACATAACATCACAAATTCACCTCAATTGAATCACACATCAATGATCATACATCAAACTTTCACTGAAATAACATAATCATACATAACCACATACAATAACCTTATACCAAGCCCCAAATATTCGATAACCTGGCTCTGATACCAACATATGTAACCCCCTTAGCCCGGCCTAGACGATTGACCCGAACTACGAAGATTACACGGTGAAAACCAAAGTCAACCCGAAAGTCAACCTTGATTAACAACCCATTTTTTTATTTTAATCTTGTCTAGATGCACCTTAAGCCTAGTGAGCACTCACGAAACTTGTAAGAGAAAAGCACAGCGATCGGAAAATATTTAAGGACTCAATTGCACAAATTACGCGTTTAGGAACCAAAATGTAATTACCAGAAAATATAAGGACTTTTCAGCTTTTCGGTTTACCAATATATATAATTAATCATGTTACATGCTCTTCTGTCAAATTTCAGCTTAAAAAGACATTTAGAGCTCAAGCAATTGCAATCATAACATTCAGGACTAACATGTAAAGCATGCAAACATAAAATAATTCAAATCCATCTTCCAATGGTCAACTATATCGGAACACCACCATGCGTACCGAAATGCCAGTATCGAAACTGTGTTGACCGTTTCAGTACTCGAGTATGTTCCGAGACTGGTACCGAAACAGGCTTCACCAGTAGCCAAACTGTTTCGAAACAGCTTCATCCGTTCCGATCCACTATGTCCTTTACAGGCCCCCGTTCCGAAACAGGTGAGGGTGTTTCGATACACCTTGCCCAATGACAGCAGATATAGCTGGTTTTTCAGCTTTTAACCCAAACAGACATGCCTTTAAGTGCACTACAACATACCAACAACTCATTTTGATACTAAGGAACATATTTAAAACCCTAAAGCTAGATCATGGAATCAAACACAAGATCACACAATCAAAAGGCATGCTCCCTAGTCTCAAAACCAATATAAGCAACCAAACTTCAAACCATACAATTAGGACCATTTACAATGCATAAAGCCATCAGAAACATGCCACAAACTCAGGGAGTTCAAACTCATCTCTCAAATACAACCTTGAGGTCCCATTGCCAATATCAAAACTAAAGTGTATAAAAACATGCTCACTTGCTTAGTGAGGCATGCTCTAAAGAAAACCAACACAATAATGCAATTCTTGAAAACACTTTCTCAAAGCTTTTTCTACAACATGCTCACTCTATCTCATGCTTGAAAATCATTCCTAAGCAACTTCTCATTGAAAACACATGTACCTTAATTTTTATCTCATGCATTTAAACCAATGCAAAACTTATGGCAAGGCCATACACATGCTTGTAAACCAAAGCATTTCATATACAAATCTCATATGCATTTCTCATAACATAAATCATCTCAACAATAAGTACATGTGAATCAAAAACATTTTCATATATTATATTGGCATTTCACATCTCATTACTACTTGGATATGCGGACAACTCACTAGACACTTTCGGTGGCATCTACCATCACCGTACTCACTCGTCTAGTAACATAATTTCCTGTGGCATCTACCATCACCGTACTCACATGGCGGTATCTCTCATCACCACAAACCTTGGGTGTTTCACTAAGTACCACCCGATGAAATGCACATCATCGGCTCTCTCCCTTTGGATTAAACCAAAGAGCACATACGGATTTTAGTTTATAGTGCACTCTCATCCTATTGATCGATCAATTATATCCGGTAAGTATCTCATCTTCTATGCCAATATAGTATGTCAAAACATCATCTCACCTATTGTTTTTCATGCAACATTTCTCAAATCATTCTCATCTCATTTCAAAACCATAACATTTGCCATGCTTTAGAACAAAACCTCAAAACTCATCCATGGAACATGTTAATTAATGAAATCATCTCAAGCATCATTTCATGTTATAAATCATGCATAAAAACAGTATGAATTTATCTATCTCAAACCATGAGCATGTAAAAGCATTTTAGGGGCAATCCACCACATATAAGAGACCAATCTAGCCAATACTTATTTCCTAACTTAGGAAGGTGTTACAAACCTTTCCTAAATCCTCAAACCTTGATTCTTTGTCTCTCAAGGACTTATAAAACCATACGCACTGACCGATTACGTTTCGCTTGCTCGTCGAAACGCAATCTAGGCTCTCGGATCAACACCAAAGGCGTCCGAAGAAGTCTGCCCTATTTATAACACATAAGAGCAGAGGATTAATGCATCATCATGCATCGAAATCATCAGCCACACACCTAAACTCGATGCTCTACTCAAGAACCACATTTTGGCTTCCAAACACAACCAAAATCATCTCCAAACTCTTCCAAAAAAAATCCCAGTAAGCTCTACCACTTCTAATCATTTCTAAACATTGATCAACATAAAAAACCACCACAAACTCGTCCTTATACCTCCAGCTATAATAGAACACAAAAACCACCCAAAAAACCACCATTCTAGCAAGCAAAACTTAGGAATCCAAGCCCATTCGGGATTTTTTTGATAAAGCCTCATTTATAACTTCAATTAACATCCAAAATACATTAGAAAACAACCTCAAAACATAGTCTAACCATCAAGAACGAAAATCATCATGATTCCTCCATGAACCTTGAGTTTTAATACAATTTCTTGTTTCTAACATTAAAGCAACTAAAAAATCATTAACAAAGGATTGATAACTTGGGAATTTCTATAAAGAACTGATCATTAGAGGAGAAGGACGCAGCTGACCTCTAATGGTTGATTTCTCCTTGATTTGGGCAAGTTTTCTTGAAAATCCAATGTTAAAATCAAGAGGTTTTGGTGAGGAGAAGATTAGGAATCAAAAGGAATTGAAATCCAATCAAAAGGGATGAAAATCAGTAGCTAATTGAAGGAGAAAGAGTGTTTGGCTGAAAAGAATTTGAGAGAAAATGGAAGGAGAGAAAATTGACATAAAGTAGTTATGAAAAGTCAAAGGTAGTTTCCTTTTAATTAATTCCTATTTTCCTTTAATTAAAACATTAGTAAAATCACCCATATTAAGAAAAAATCTGATTAAAAACATTTTGGTAAAATTAGCTCCTTAAAGATTCAAAGTTTCAATCCTTTACAAAACAGTCACTATTTAACTTTTGCAAAAACTTCGATTTGGTCACTACACCGAAATGTAGTATTTCCAAACCTTATTTTGTAAAATTGATTTCACCATAATTATGCACACAATAAATGAGGATTTTTAGACATTTTCCATATTTTTAAGACATCTCGAACTAGGTGTTCCCTAACTCTCTCTTTTATATTCGAACCGTTCTCGACCGGTCTGATTCGAACTATAAAACATCTAGCCCCAAATTTGGGGTGTTACAAATGAAGTACTCCCTATGGGTTCGTTGCACAACATATTACTTCTCAGGATCTTAGAGTGCATTCATTCTTTATATCCCTCGCTACTTAAAAAAATAAGAAAATATGTATTATATGCTTATATAGTATAATGAAATAGAGGTTGTTTAGGTAGAAGGAATTTGAGATGTATGGCATGATGCTAGCTTTGATGAATTGTAAGTTCATTCATTCATATTCTTGAGTTGTCGATGCAAACTTCTATCATTTAGATATAATTTATTCATTGATAGTTGAGATGATTCAAGTTGCTAGAATGTTAATCAATTGATGTTTAAACCTTGCTGCTTTTTATTTTGCTCGAGGGCAAGCAAAAACTTAAGTTTGGGGGTGTGATGGTAATTTAAAAGATATGCGTTTTCACCTTATTCATTGATTAATTTATCCTCGTCATGTTATCCTTTGCTTGTATTATAGCATTTTTATCTTTGTATTTGCATTTTCATAACTTGGTAGCTCTTTCTTGAATTTATCACATTTTGTTGCTAATGTGACTGCATGAGTTCTTCCAAAAATGCAGCAATGGTTGTCGCTGCATTGGGATGTCGCTACAATACTGATGCTGGTGCATAAGCATTGTTTAGATTGAGTCCAGGACTGTCGCTACATTGATAGTTGTCAAAAAGATAAGATCATATGGCACTGGCGAGAAAATAACATCAAAGGGCAATGAACTAGCATTTAGTTACAACTTTTTTCCAGACATGATGTCGGCATAATGAAACATTCATTGTCGTTGCATTGACAACTGTCAGGATAAGATCAAAGAATTATGAGTTGTCCATTAGTATAGTTGTCCTATACGAAATTTTATCCAGAAAATCTATATATATATATATATATATATATATACATATATTCTTAACTTAAAAAGGGAGGCTCGTATCTTATCATCTTTTTCCTTGGTTTTGGAGCTTTCTCTTTATGACTATGGCGACTTAAAGCTTCCATGGGGCAACCGAGGTGAATCTGATGCAGAACTAAGTAGCCACAATGAGTGTGAGGCAATAGGAAGGATCAAGGAGCAATCGAGTTAGCTAGGAATAGCTTTCCCCATTCGGTTCTTAATGTTTCTTTTGTTTAAATGCCGATGATTATGCTTTAATTTCTTTTTGTATGGAAATATTTTATGAATGTTGGCTGAATGTTTATCTTATTAAGATTTTCCTCTATCTTTTTATCTTTGGATTTGAATATTTTATGCACGAAAGTGTCTATTACAGTCATTGTCACCGAGAGATGCAGTGACAATTCATGTTAACAATCATGGCAACTAGAGTTGCATGGGAGTACAACGAAAGTTGACTCAATTGTTCTTGTATTTGCTTATTTAGCCATCACTGAAAGGTGTGCTAAGTGGCCTCATATAAGTCTTTGATTAAGGGTAGAAGTTGAGATTGGTAAGGTATTCATGTGCTTTATTGCTTCAACAATCATCTTTTTTTTTGTTTCTTGCTAGGATTCGTTATTCTATTGATGAATCACCAAGGGAACCCCACTGCCATCATTATATTGTTTTTATTTTAATTTCGGTACATTGCTTCGACATTACCTATATCAATTACCTTTCATTTCTTCGACATCATCTATCATATTTACCTTTTTTTACTTATTGCACTGACATTGTGTAACTCCCTTAGCCCGGCCTAGGCGTTAGACCTGAACTACGAAGATCACACTGGGAAAACCAAAGTTAACCCGAAAGTCAACCTTGATTAGCGACCTTTTTTGTTTTATCTTTTCTAGATGCGCATTAAGCCTATGTGAATGCTCAAGAACCAAGGAAGAGAAAAGCACAGCGATCGGAAAACGTTTAAGGACTCAATTGCAAGAAATACACATTTAGGGACTAAAATGTAAATTTTGGAAAACATAAGGACTTTGTAGATTTTAGTCTTACCGAACCTTAATTAATCATATTACAAGCCTTTCTGCCAAATTTCATCTTAAAAAGACATCTCAAGATCAAGCAATTTCAATTACAACTTTCAGGAATAAAATGTAAAGCATGCAGAATCTGTGTCCAACGGTCACCCGTTTCGAAGGACTAACAACTGTATCGAAACACACGTGTCGAACGCCCGTATCGAAATGGTGTTGACCATTTCGATACGCGGGTATGTTTCGAAACAGACACTTCCAGTAGCCAAAGTGTTTCGAAACACTTCTAGCCGTTCCGAAACGCCCATGCCATTTCAGGCACCCGTTTCGAAACAACTAAGGGTGTTTCGATACACCCTGCCCAGAAACATCAGAAACTTATGATTTTTCACTTCAAAACACCATCAGACATACTTAAAATCATTCCACAACATATCAGCAACATGCTAAGCATTAAAACCGTCATATTGCATCAAAGGCTAGATACATTACAAGCATTAAGCACACCTACTCATTTATCACATTCAACACATGATCTTACTTTTAAACAAAGATCACAGCTATATCCAACTATGAAAAAGAAGATCCAAACATCGCAAAACGATCATCAACAAGTATCAAACCATAAAGCAAACTTGCTCAAGATAAACGATCTCATTACACATCAACGTAAAAGACTCTTCCCCCCATTGCCTTTATTATCAATAGCTATAAACCAAAACATACTTCTCGAGCTCTTCTTGAATCCCTTGCTTCTTGCTGTCCCAAATTCATTTATCTGCATTGATGGACAAAAAAGGAGCATAAGCACATAATGCTTAGTGGGTAATGCTCAAAACCAAAACACCATCAATGTAGCAAACCTTAAAACCGTTTTCAAAAGCAATCACACCTTTATAAACCAAGTATTGTTTGAAAACCTCATATAAAACATCAACACCTTATAATTAAGCATTACTTAACATAAGATCAACATTAAACTCAAATGAATTTAGCAACTCAACCCCAAACAACATTCTTGCAAAAACTTCAACTTAAACCATTTCATACAATAGTGCTTCGTGCGAAGTTTAAACCAATTTCCTTGGAAACCATTCCCATTCCACACTCTTTCTTTCTCATGATTGAAAACCATTTCTAACAAAACACAATTTGAAATCTCATGTATCAAATGTCTATCTCACGCACTCTACCAATGCAAAACTCATGGTAAGGTCACACATGCTTGTTACTCAAAAGCATTTCATAAACTCAATACTCTTTTGCATAAGCAAATCTCCATTTGAAAACAACATGTACCATCTAGCTATCTCATGCATACAACCTATGCAAAACTCATGGCAAAGCCACCCATGCTTGTTTACACAAAAGCATTTCATAATTTCATTATCTCATATGCAAACCTCATAGCATAAAACATTTCAAGCATTGGTACATGTGACACACATTCTCATATATTGGCGTTTACATACTCTATTGTACACGGATATACGGACAATTTACTAGACACTTCCGGTGGCATCAACCATCACCATACTCACCCGTCTAGAACATAATCTTCCGATGGCTTCCACCACACCGTACTCTCATGGCGATTCTACTTTCGCCAAAAGCTTGAGTATTTCATCAAGTCCTACCCCGATGGTATGCCCCTCATCGGTCTCATGGCAATAACTCTTGTTGCCAAAAACCTTGGATGTTTCACCAAGTCCTACTCCGATGGAATGCCCATCATCGGTCTCATGGCAACAACTCTTGTTGCCAAAAAGCTTGGATATTTCACCAAGTCATACTTCAATGGAATGCCCATCATTGGTCTCTCTCTTTGGTATGAATCCCAAGAGCACGTACGAATTTTAGTTTATAGGGCACTCTACATCCTATTGATCGATCAATATATCAGGAAATCTTTACATCATCTATGCCAATATATCATGTTAAAATCATCAACACACTCACTGTTTTTAAAGCATGCAACACCTTCAAGGCCAAAATGTCGAACATTGCCTTAAGATGCAAACTAACAACACATACTCTCAACGAATATTAATTCCATGCATCCTTCTTCAAAACAAGTTTGACAACCAACTCACATGCTTTAAAACTGGGGGATTCTAGGGAACAACCTTTAAATACAGGCTAAAGAACGGTTGACCTGTTTACCAGGTAAAAAGTGGTACACAAATTGTTACATGAAGCGGTACACAAATTGGTACAATATTGTAATAGAAGAATGTATATATAGTTTTATTAAAAAGATGCACTGTTTACCTTCTAAAAAGCGGTGCACAAATTGTTACATGATGTGGTACACAAATTAGTACACTTTTGTAATAGAAGAATGTATATACCCTTTTATAATACATGCACGAATTTTTAGAATGGATTATGTACGTGTAAGAAATGTGTACATACACAAATTTTGACCTAAAAGCATACTTTGGTACAATATTTGTATGGAACTGTGTATATACATATATTACTAGCAAATATACAAAAATTGTTACAAATTTGTAAGAGGAAAAGGTATATACCTTTTCTTTTACACGGTTTCACGAAGGTTGGAAAAGGACTTTTACTTGTAAGGAAATGTGTACATACAAAATTTCTTACCCGAAAAGCATATTTTGGTACAATAGTGGTATGGAACTATTTATATACATATATTACTAGCAAATATACAGAAATTGGTACAAATTTGTAAGAGGAAAAGGTATATACCTTTTCTTTTACACGGTTTCACGAAGATTGAAAATGGACTTTTACTTGTAGGGAAATGTGTACATACAGAAATTCTTACCCGAAAAGCATAATTTTTTACAAGTTTTGTTAAGATTTGTGTATATACTCTTAATAGGACGAATTGTACAGGAATTGGAACAAATGTGTAAGAGGAAACGGTATATACCTTATATATTACATTGTTACGAAGGTTGAAAATGGCTCATTTACTTGTAGGAAATGTGTACATACACAATTTCTTACCCCGTAAAGCATATTTTGGTAAAAGTTCTGTAAGGAGTTGTGAATATACACGTAATAGTACCCAATGTACACAAATTAGTACAAATTGGTTTGAGGAAATGTTATATACCTTATTTATTACAAAATGGTAGAACTTTTGTACATATACTTTTTTTATTACACAAAATTTCCCTGGTTCGTCGAAATGTCCAATTTGTTTGTAAGGAAATGAGTACATACAGATATTCGTACCCAAAAACATACTTTCGTAGAAGGTATGATAATGGCATTGAAACCAGGTAAAGGTGGTTTCGGTTCTGGTTTTGCAGAATGGTCAAAAGTCAGTCTTTGTGTAGCATCGAAACCTCGTATATAGGGTTTCGGTGCTGGTTGAGCACGAAAATATTTGAAGGTCTTTAACCTTATGAGTTGAAAATTAACACTTGGTTTGGTTTAGCAGAGAACAATCATATGAAAACTAAAGATGAAGAAATTTATGAAAGAAATAAAATGCATTCCAAACAACGTTTTTCAAATACATTAGACATTAAAAAAAAGAAACATAATAAATCCTCCTCAGTCCTCATTCATGCCCCGGAAAATGACTTGCATGCCTTCTGCCACCCATGGCACTGGAACCAGCCTCTCGTTGATGCTGACCAACCATCTCTGCAGAAGATCGGATCTCATATCTGACCCTATTGTTGCCTAATGAACAAAACATGTATGCATTAGTATGAGAAGAAGTGCATATTGTATAAAAGAAGAAAGTGATGATAGAGACAACCTTGAGAGTGGCGGTTGAAGTAGTCTATGTCCTCTTTGGTAGGCATGTAACCATAAAGTTGGCGCGCTGTGCCTGGACCATACAAGAAGCCTTGACATTGTTCCCAAGCTTTTCTATCGAAACCTTGGGCAGAAAATTGGTTATGCAGACGCTGAGCGTCGAGATAACCTCTTGTCGTGCTCTGAAAAATCAAAAGGCTCATCCCACGATGGCCGTCTGGACCGTATGAAGGGCGAGGCTTGGCAATAGTATCATAGGAACTGAAATAGTTCTGAAGCTCTTGGTTTCCCATACCGGTCCACTAAAGCATTAAATGCAAGAGATTAGAAGTGAAGCAATTGTAATAATATTGAAAACATAATTCAAATTTGTTAAATAACTACCTTCCCAGCATCATCTTTTTTCAGCCTTGTGTTCATTATCATGACCATGGGCGGCCAGAGTATTTGGTGATCATCAACCTCGTTGTTTGCAGGCAGGGGGCAGGCAATATTAGCAGCAGTCAGATCATCTCTCAAAGAAGTCCATTGGCCAAAAGCTTGACCCTGAGGAATAGAAGAAGTACCCCTTGCAAGCAAATCCTCATCCAAGAGCTCAGCAAATTGGCGATGGAGCCTGAGCTTTGCTCCACCTTTCGTTCTGGCATGTGTTAGTAGGGAGTGAATGCCAGTAAACTTGTGAGAGGCACCAGGACCTCCTTGGCAGGCTGGACAAACCCATCTTGTAGAAGGGTCAGTGATGGTCAGCATTGTAGTGATGGTCTGGAAAAAGTTGCTGAACCATTTCCTTCGTCTGAGAGTGTCATGGCTCGGTTGATCCTCCTCATCAGAATCGAAATATAAATCATCCTCACTATTTGAGTCTGACTCAAATTCTAGTTTCCTCTTGGAGGATTGGTGAGGATTGTTTTTGGAAGATCTGCTTGAACTCATTTTAACGGAAGGAAGTTTAAAGTATTTGGTTCTGAAGAGAATATAAAGAAGGGTTGAGATGAGTATAGCGAATTTTTGATGTTGTAAAGAGTATAGAGAAGAGTTGTAAATTTATAGGGAAATTCAGTTGGGAGGGAAAATGAAAAAGTCTATGGAGGGGTACCTACTTCTTGAGAAGGCACGTTGTGTGTCTGTTCATTGAACGAGGTACATGAACATGAACCCCTTCATTAATGAGAAGATAGAAAACTGAAAAGGCTAAATCGTTTTGCTTGGTTTCGTAACCATCTGTAAACACGATGAGGAAGATGAAACGGTTCATGTTATTATAGTGAAAAGACAAAACACTGAAAAAGCAAGATTCCTTTTATTAGGTTCGATACCATCTGAAGGGGTTTCAGAACTATATACACTTATTAGTAGCATAATGTACACAGATTGGTACAAGTTTCCAAAAGAAACCGGTATATACATGACTTTATTACACAGTTTCACGAAGGTTGAAGTTTGGTCATTTAATTGTTATGAAATGTGTACATACATAAATTGTTAACCAAATGCAAAGTACATCATTTTGAGGGGCATCGTAACCATCTCAATGTGGTTTCGGTGTCTGTTTGAAGTGCAGAAAAAGTTACTACCTTATTTGTACAAGCTTTATAAGGTTATGCGATTATACATAAAATATTAGCCCTTTCATGTAATTGTTTGGTTTAAAATGCCTCATGAGATGTATGCTCATTGAAGCAGGTGATGACAGCAACTGAAAAAGGCTGGCTCGTTCTGGGGGTATCGAAACCAGCTTTATTTTTGGGTAACACGCAACAGTACAGGTGATGACAGTGAAAAGACAGAACACTGAAAAGGCAGATTCCTTTTACTGGTTTCGAAACCTTCTTAAGGGGTTTCGGTACTGTATACACATAGTATTAGTAACAATTGTACAGAAATGCTTATTCTTTGTACATGATGTGTAGAGGGTATCGAATCCATAGATAAGGGGTTTCGGTGCTATGTTTTCGTAGGGGGTATCGAATCCACAGATAAGGGGTTTCGGTGCTATGTTTTCGTAAGGGGCATCGAACCCAGACGTATGGGGTTTCGGTGCCTATTGGTTTCGAAACCTCCTTAAGGGGTTTCGGTACTCTATACACATATCTTGACATACACAGTGTAGACCTTTTTTACAATGAGAGTTGTACATAAATGCGTAGTTTTTGTACATGATGTTGTTTTTTGTACAAACCTGTAAATGTATCATGTAATAAGTACAAAAATTTTCACAATGAGATTTCTGAATATATAACATTGTATGTTGTATTTACAAAAATATAAAAGACGATCACACATATAATACAGAGGAGATTAGCAGAGAAAAATTGGTTAATTCAATTGCCATCCACGCTTTCAGCTACATTTAATCCAAATACGGATGATGCTTCACGTACTCCTGTACATTGTCTGCTGCGGCCAAGTTTTGTAAATATACCCGAATGGAACCACCTATTCTATGATCAAGTGCAAGTACATAATTAGGTTGCAGTTGAAGACATTACTTCATTTTTATAACGAATATGTGTGATTTAGGGTGTTGTACCTAATGCTTTATGAGTTGTCTCATCTTCTCCCTTGTAGGATTTAGGACATATGTAGGTGTTCTCCTGAAAAATGAACATAATCGAAAACATAATTATTTTCTACAGATTCATTGACTATATTGCAGAAAATAAGAGCAAAATAGGTGCGTTCTTTAGTGACCGGATTATTAATCATTTTAGCTTCGGAGTCGTCAACCAACAGCGTGTTTCCTTCGTTATACTGAGGCATATTATCCCAGACGCACCTCATATTTTTTGTATATATATTTGGATAGGAGGGATGTTGTTCGCGGTGACTTTGATCCTGCAACATTCAAATGAAGTCCATCAGATTTGTCAAATTCTATTTAGATGCTTTAACGAAGTTAAACTTTGAAGTTACCCAAATGAAGGCAAGTCTTGGTTTAAGATCATTAATTCTCCAAAGTGCCCAGTGTAGGTTTTCTCTGCATTGATGAACAGTTCAGGCACAAATAAAGTAAATCCACAAATTATCTTAAAGGATCGGGTAATTGAATTGATTTAGGGGGTGGCATATGTCTGCATTACCTTGTCCTTGAAGACCAAATAGCAACCTCATACGCAGTAAAACAAGAATATAGAAACTCAAAAGCACCAGGTCTGAGTTCCACAGCTGCAATTGAAAAACATAAATTTCCTAATCTAATTTATGAATAGTTGTATTAAAAGTGAGCCACAAAAGGAATACCGTCTTTACTAACACTGGCTAGCATGCCATTGTAATCAAGAATAAGAAGCTTCTTATTCTCCGTGGTAGGTGGTACGTTCCTGTACTAGTCGCCATACATTTGAGGAGGACGTCTGGGTCTCTGAATTTCAGAGTCTATTTCATTACTTGGCGTTATGCCATGGCGATGAAGCTTCTTTCGCATGTAAGTGCAAGTCACTTGTGGCGTAGAAGCACGCGTATGAGGATGGCCTTCTGCTGGAGCAGATGCCTGATCATGAACTGCAGCTACAGCATATGCATCATCGTTCTCTTTTGCAGAAGTACATGAGACATTTTCTGTTGGGCCAGAGGCCTGATAATGGCCTCCTGGTGCAGAATATGCATCAAACTGCTCCTCAGCAGGGGTACCTGTGACATTCTCTGTATAGAACAATCCAATGTTACGTGCACGAACACACCCTAAACTTGTCAATGAAACTAAACAGAATGCAACACGATATGCAAGGGAGGTGTAAATGGACAGTTCTGTAACAAATGTCAGTCAATGTTCATGAAGCAGTCTAACAAATTCAACAAATGTTTATTCATGTAATACAAGAAATCCATATACTATGCATACTAGCCTAACCATCTTCAGGATCACTTGCATCCTGAGGCGATGTCGGTCGAAATACATGTTGATTCCGTTCACGTTCCAATGAATAAACACGAGCTTCTAGTTTCTCAAATCAGAAATGAGCCTCTGCCACACTACTTCGCACAAATGCATCCAAGTTCTTTAGTGTATCGTACATGGCATCAATTTTATCAGGGGGGTGGAGCATCGGGTACATCGTCACTTCGTCTGGCAATTCTTGCTTCATCTTAATCTCTTTTATAGACCCATTCACCCTGAATGAACGTCCACCCCATCTTCTTATTTCTTGTTTCATCAATTTTACTCGGTAGCGGAATTTCAGGGTCCATGGAGGTGTCGATCCCTAAACATTCAAATATGTGATTTAGCGCACATTCATAAATGAGGGAGCCTCTTGAAGGGTTGCTAACGATTTCCGCAATAGATCTGAAGATGATTGTAGCTATATCGGGTTTATTTTCCGACCGAAATTGGTGCAACCACCAATAATCAATATGACACATGCGAGTGCATCGTCCACATGATGGCCGGAAGAACCAAGTTGTCATTAGATGGAGAAGCCTTTCATGGATATGAAGATGAGTTGGGTTGTCATCATCGAACTTCAAGGGGACACGCTCGAATTCTTGCTCTTCACCAGTAGCTTCCACACCATGGTGTTTGGCAATAATTGTCGGAGTGATTGTAAATTCAACTCCCATTAGATAGGACTCGATAGCTACACAGTGTTGGGTTCTGGCATCATGCTGAAGGGTAGCATTTGCATAGAAGATCTTCACCAGGTTCTGATAAACACGGGGTTTAATATCGAGATATCTGATCCAACCCTATTCCACAAATAAAGGCCAGAAGTTGAATTGATAATCAAGGGACATCAAAAAATCCAAGTCAATCGTTCGCTCCTTCCTAATCTTCTTCGCCTCGTACACTTCGTGGTATCGCTCAAGACACGCGGGATCACAGAAACAATCGCTCAAAATATTTGGAGGTTGTGGCGCGTCCGCTTCATTTGAACGGATAGAACCACCTGTTTCAATCCGACCTCGTTTACCTTTACTGGGTTTGTTTTTTGGAGCCATGTAAGAGTTTTTGGTAGGAATATCTGAAAAAACTCTAAACAATCGAAGAAGAAGAAACAAACGGTCTCAGGTTTCGAATATGGCCGGTAATCGAAGAACAAAAAAATAAAAAGCCTTAAAATTCCAGGGTTAGGGTTATAAAATTGTGTTTTCCGAGATGAAGGAGAGGGAACGTTTTCATTTACAGTCTATATTTCCCGCTATTTACTATTTTAAACAGGTTTCGAATCCCCATCTGTGGTTTCGATGCTGTTTTGGTAGAGACGCTTAATTGCATTCTTCTATATTGTGGTTTAGATACTTGACGTTTGGTTTCGATGCCGGATTGCCAGAGACGCCAATTTGTAGTGGATGTCTAATGGGGTATCGAAACCTCCATAAAAAGGTATCGAAACCATTTGACGCTATAGCATTTATTGTATTACCTACCAGCCCATCTGTCAAGTTATTGCAATTTAAAGTGGCAGTTGATATTAAAGGTTTTCCACAACTACTTCTTCTTATTTCATCATCAACGTCAGAAGTAAGAAAGGAAGGATTAAGCAACATATCGTTGTAGAGCATTTTTTCCATCTTCCGTGTGGAAAATGGTTGTTGTAAGAGTTGAAGAACCTCAAATTGGTGAACCAGATGAGTGCAAAACAAATGAATTTGGTGCTTCCGAGAATTTGGTTGGTATGGTGTTTAACTCTCGTGTTGAGGCGTGGAACTATTATCGACTATATGCGAAGAATAACGGGTTCAGTGTCAGTTGTGCAACAACTAGGACTGATGGTATGGGAAATGTACATACGCAAGAGTTTTGTTGTTCACGGGGAGGACAGCGCAGACGGAAAGTTCATGACTCCGACCGGAAACGTACGCCTCGTGATATAACACGAATTGGTTGCAAGGCAAAGGTGATTGTCAAGTGCAGAGAAGAATCAAGGTGGGAGATAGCAGTATGTCACAGTGAACATAATCACCCGTTGTGCCCACCTATAATGCAACTGTATCTTCGGTCGAGTAGAGAAGTTAGTCACGATGATGTACTTGAGGCACAGGCTTTGAAAAGTGTTGTCCTGCAAACGTCGAAGATAATGAATTATTTCACGCAAAAGTCGGGTGGTTTCCACAATGTTGGTTTCATTCGGAAAGACTTGTACAACTCCCTTCAAAAAGCAAGGGCGAATGAATATCGTGATGGTGATGTCAATGCTCTTCTTGCTTACTTTGACTTCAAGAAAGATCAAGATACAGGATTGTACATGCAGTTCAACACTGACCAATCAGGGGGGTTGCATAATATTTTTTGGTCCGACTCAACATCCGGTCCGACTACGTATGCTTCGGTGATGTCATTGCATTTGACACAACGTACAAAGGTAACATGTATGGCCGGCCTATAATGCCTATTGTTGGTGTTAATCACCACCATCAAACCATTGTCTTCGGTGTGGCAATTTTAGTAGACGAGACTGCAGACACATTTGAGTGGGTACTTAGTGAGTTCTTGCAGGCAATGTTTAACAAAGCTCCTGTCTCAGTCGTCACGGATGGTGATAGGGCCATGCACAGGGCTATCAAGACAGTGTTCCCATGTGCACATCATCGCATATGTTCCTGGCATCTTTCTCGAAATGCCCATACAAACGTAGGTGATCCCAAATTTACATCCGCGTTTACACGGTGCATGTCCTCTTGGTGAACAATTGAGGAATTCGATCGCCAGTGGAGCTCAGTTATGAAATATTTTAACGTGGAGCAACATTTGTGGGTTGTGGAGAAGGATCAAAAGGTTGGTATGTGGGCACAAGCATATCTCACGGGACATTTCTTCGCAAATCTTCGCTCCACACAACGCTATGAATCTATGAATTTCGCCCTCAACATTATCCTCGAACATAATAAGACATATCTTGAAGTTGTTTGTGCCATTGAGAAGGGAATAAATGACTTGCGCATAAATGAGTTGAACGAAGAATACAAAAATTCTTCCTCGAAGCTTTTCCCAATCATCAAATTGCATGACCTTGAAGGGAGTGCAGCTGACATCTTAACCCGGGCATCCTTTGAAAAAGTTCAGAAGGAACTCAAATATGAGACACTGTATCGTGCTCTCCATCAGATACTTACGACTGAAGGTGCACGAACGTATCGTTTAACACAGTATAAGGATCCGGAAGCCATCTATGAAGTTGTGCTTGATGTCACAACAAATAACATTACATGCAGTTGTCGGAAATTTGAGACGATCGGGCTTCCATGTCGCCATCCACTATACGTTCTTAAGTTGGAAGACTTCTCCGACATCCCAAATTGCTTAATACTACCGCGGTGGACAAAAAATGCTAAGGTATCTGCTCCATCTTATCTTCACAGTGAAGTCTGTCCTGAAATAAGACAAATGTCTCGATTTGCTTCGCTACGCTCACTTTCATCGCGGTTGTGCTACCTTGCGTCTCAAACAGACGGAAGTTTCAAAACCACAAAAGATGAGTTACTACGACTAACTGCTCAATTTGAGCAGTCCATAACATTCAGTGACTCCTCAAACAGACTAAGTGCTACCTTACCACTTCCCCTATATGCTTATCATTTCAAAGCTGCATCCATTTGATGCAAAACATACCACAATCATCTCTGTTAGAAAACAAATCCATGTTAACATAATACCACGAGTAATCCTTCCCAATTTGTTAAACAAAATTAACACAAAGTACTAGAATATAACAACTCAGTACCCATTATCCTGATGTTTGACTTTTTCCACCATCAAGCGTAGATCGGTCAACGGCCTTGATGGTGAGCCAAACACTTGGACAAACTTCTTATCTTTTAAACATTCTTTTAGACTATTGGTCTACATGCAGAAACATTTTTCTATTTTTACATACTCTATAACATCTTAAACAATGGAAGAATAAAAGTTCGTAGTTCTCGATTATTACCAGGTTCTCGCCCATACACGCTCTTGCACCATTGGCTCGGGTATTTGGCAAGCTGTCCAGTAGCTTCACTACACCAGCATCAATATCGACGACACACATAAACCAATGAGTGTTGTTCTCATTCACGGGGATAACGAGTTGAAACAAGCAACGATTTCCATTGTAATATACAGATGACATGAAAGTGCATGGGATGTTTAATTTATTAATGCGTCTTCGTACCACTTTATAGTCCGTCAACAAGCCATACGGATTGCCAACCTTACGCCAATACTCAGCAATTTTACCAACATATACTCCTTGCAGAAGGTGAGACTACAATAGATCATTTATTATTAACCATGTATCCTTACAAAACCATATCCACTTCTTCATAATAGACATAAGATTCTTTAATATTAAACTTACACTCAATGTACACGGGATGTACCCTCTCCTTCTTTTAGATTTCTTCCTTATATCTTCATCAACAATGGTAAAACCAACATCATCTATAACCTAAACCACAAACATATAGCAACTATCGTACTAAATTTCTTCAAATATATACAAAATGCTTACAAGGAATAGTCAAACCTACTAACCATTGAACCCACCCACCATCCAGGTCGTATCGTATCTGCATCGCTTACAGACAAATATGAGTGCCAAAAATCTGCAATTGATTTACTGTACCCATACAAAAAAAAAACTTACATATTATATTGAACAGAACAACATCATTAAGGATTACTTTCAGATTCAGATTGCTTATGATTCAGGCAATGGCGTATTCCATATATAATCACAAGTCTTTTTTGCTGACTTGCCTACTCCTTCCGGTACTTGAACGTATGTCAGTATCTGCAATGCATACACATTTGTTGTTCAATACTTAATCTACTTAATAACACAAATAAGTACTGAACGTTCAAATATATAAGTTTTATTAGAAAACCTCATTAATTATTCAACCCCTAAACAATTAGTTTGAATAACATTAGAATTTCATCCATATTTGTCTATAATAAATGTAATCATACACACACAGCATTTATTGTGGACACAAATCCTACTTAAACCAAACATTGTCACACAACATTCTTCATTCAATGGCTGACTTTATTCATGTTCCGAGTTTTGATTCCTACTCTTATTCCTTTGCCACTAACCTTTGCAGTAGCTATTGTTGTTGCCTGTGCATGCTACGTACTCTTTGGATAAGCTTGCGGAGCTGTACATTGCTGAGATTGTGCGGCTGCATGGTGTGCCTAAGTCGATTGTGTCAGATAGGGATCCGAGGTTTACATCGCGTTTCTGGCAGTGTTTGCATCAGGCCTTGGGTACGCGGTTGAATTTCAATACATCTTATCATCCGCAGTCGGATGGTCAGTCCAAGCGTGTTATCCAGGTTTTGGAGGATATGTTGAGGTGCTACGTGATTGAGTTTCAGGGCTCTTGGGAGAAACATTTGCCTTTGGTGGAGTTTGCCTATAATAATAGTTATCAGGCAAGTATTCAAATGGCACCTTATGAAGCTTTGTACGGGAGGAAGTGTAGGACTCCTCTCTGTTGGGCTGAAACAGGGCAGAAGTTGGTTTCGATGTCAGCCTTGTTGAAAGGAACCACCGAGAAGGTGAAGCTCATTTGTGAGCGCTTGAAGGCAGCTTCTGATCGGCAAAAGTCTTACGCAGATTTGAAGCGTAAGGAGATTGAGTATGCGGTGGGTGACCGTGTGTTTTTGAAAGTATCGCCTTGGAAAAAGGTGATGAGGTTTGGCCGAAAGGGTAAGTTGAGCCCTAGGTACATTGGACCATACGAGGTGATTGAGCGTGTGGGTCCTGTTGCGTACAAGTTGAGGTTACCGCAAGAGTTGGAAAAGATTCTTGATGTGTTTCATGTTTCTATGCTTCGGAGGTATAGATCTGATCCTTCACATGTGATGCCTGTGGAAGAAGTGGAATTGAATCCGAATTTGACCTATGATGAGGAACCGGTGAAGATTCTAGATTCGGATAGTAAGATTCTTCGAGGCAAGACCATTGAGTTGGTAAAGGTGTTGTGGAAGCATCGTGGTGTTGAAGAAGCCACGTGGGAGCGGAAGGATGACATGTTGAAGCAGTTTCCGTACCTCTTTCCTTCAGGTAAATTTTGAGGACGAAATTTCTTAAGGGGGGGAGAGTTGTAACACCCCAATTTTGGGCTTAGAAGTTTTGGGTTTGGACCGGACCGGTCGGGTTGCGGTTCGAATATAAAAGGGTGAATTTAGGAAAGCCTAGTTCGGGTTGCATTAAAAATATGGAAAAATGTCTTAAAATCCTCTTTTATTATATACAAGAGAATGGTGAAATCAATTTTACAAAATAAGGTTTGGAAGTGTGACATTTTGGTTAGTGACCAAAATGTAATTTTCGAAAACTTGGTGACTGTTTTAAAAAGGATTGAAACTTTGAATCTTTAAGGAGCTATTTACCCAAAAAGAGTTTCTCCATATTTTTCTGAATATTTATCAATTAATTAATGGTTTTAAAATAAAGGTAAAATGGAGGGAAAGATATTTTGGCATTTTAACTAACTTTTCTCTCAAATTTTCCATTTTCTTTTCTCTCAACTTTTCTCTCAACCCAAACACATTTCTCTAGCAAAATTCCCTCTGATTTTGACAATTAAAGATTAGATTTCAACCTTCATTTGATCTCTAATCATTTCTACATCAAAACCTTAGCATTTGCTTATTGGATTTTCAAGAATTTTGGTTCCAAAAAGGGAGAAACTCAAGTTTAGAGGTATGAACGTCCTTATCCTCTAAATTCTCAGTTCTTTACTGAAATTCCCAAGTTCTCAATCCTTGATTTGTGTTTTATTAAAGGTTTTACAATTGTGTTCTTAATCTTGGCTTTAAAATGCAAGATTTGCTTAAGTTTTGATGAAATTCGTATGATCTGATTGGGAATTGTTTTGAGATGAGTTTTTGATGTAAAATGGATGTATAATTGATGAGAAATTGAGGTTTAGACAATGCAATCCCGAATAGGTTGATTTTCCTAAGTTTTGCTTGAGTTTTTGGTTGTTTTTGGAGTGATCTTGATGATCTGTTATAGCTGGAGGTATAAGGACGTGATTAGATCCAATTTGGATGTTAATTGAGGTTTATGAATGATTGGAATTGATGGATCTTGGCTGGGTAGTGTTGTTGAGATGTTTGGAGGTGATTTCGGTTGTGTTTGGTAGCTGAAATGTGAGTGTTAATGTGAGCAACGAGTTTAGGTGCTTTGGTTGAAGATATTAATGCATGATGATGCATTAATCCTCTGCTTTGATGTGTTTAAAACAGGGGAGACATCTTCGGATCTTTGTGGTGGTGATCCGGGAGCTTGATCGGTGTTTCGGCAAGTTGCGAAACGGAATCGGTGAGTGGATTTTGGTTTTCAGCTTTGAAACCAATGTTTTGAAGGTTTGGGAGCTTAGTTTAAGTCTAAAAAACTTAGCTAAGCTCAAGAGTAAGTTTTCGGAAAAACTCTCTTGTTAATGAACCATGAGTTGGTTGAATGCAATGTGATTGTTTGCATGTTTTAAATTCTGTTTTGAAAGCATATTTTAGCATGTTTATTTGCTGATTTTATAAGCCATGTGTTGAAGGATGCTCAAGGTAAGAGATCCTTGTTTTGAACATTTGATAAAATGTGGTTTTGATGCATAATGGTGCGTGATGATTAATGGCTTTGTTAAATGCTTTAAAACAGTGGATTAATGTTGTTAAATGATGTATATTGGCAAGTGATGTCTTGAGAATGGTTAAGAACACTATGGTGGTTAAAAGTCCATAGGTGGTTCTTGTGTTAAGAACAACATGGTGGTTAAAAGTCCATGGTTGGTTCTTGTGCTAAGGTCATAAAGGTGGTTAAAAGTCCTTGTGTGAGCCTTGTGTATTGTAAGGTCACAAAGGTGGTTAAAAGTCCTTGTGTGGACCTTGTGTATTTTAAGAACACCATGGTGGTTAAAAGTCCATGGGTGATTCTTGTGTTAAGGTCACAAAGGCGGTTAAAAGTCCTTGTGTGGACCTTGTGGATTGTAAGAACACAATGGTGGTTAAAAGTCCATGTGTGGTCCTTGTGAATTGTAAGATCACAATGGTGGTTAAAAGTCCATGTGTGGATCTTATGTTGACCGTATTTTGAAATGGAAAGATTATGATTATCACTTGTGGCCAATATGACATGCTAATAATTTGAAGCATGAAATGCTTGTTTTAAATGCTTATGTGCATGTTTAAATGTTGTTTTGAACTAAGGTTTATAAAGGTGTTTTATAAAAGCATTATTGAGTTGTTTTAAAAGAGCATTCCTCACTAAGCTATTTGCTTACGCTCTCTCTTTTCTTGAACCAATAATGCAGAGCATTGAAGTGCTTATAAGGGCAGCAAGAGGTCAAGAATCCAAGTGAAGAACTAAGCTCATGTATGGTGAAAGTTTCTTAACACTATTAGCTTTTGGCATTTGGCAATGGGGGACCTATGTTGTTGTTTTGGGAGATGTTTTGGACTCCCTAAGTTGGTATTATGTTGTTGTTGATGATGGAACATGTAATTGGCCTTTGTGAAGTTGGTTGGGTATTATGATGCTTGAAAGGTTTTCTAAATAGGATGCATGCCTATAGAATTGGGGATTTGTTGAATTGATGCCATGTTTGAGTATGGTTGATGCAATTATGTTCCTTATGCATGTAATAACTTGCTGGTATAATTTGGTTGCCTTTGGAGCATGTTTGATGGGTCAATTGTGTTTTAAACCAGCAAAATTCTGCAAATCTGGGCAGGCCGTATCGGAACGGGTGCTACCGTTTCGGAACAGGGGCCTGAAATGGCCTAGGCGTTTCGAAACGGGAGGAACCGTTCCGGAACGAAAATGCTACTGCCGAGCCCTGTATCGAAACGTGTTTCAGAACGGTCCCGCGTTTCGGAACAGGTCCTCCCTGTTTCGGAACACCCGACCATTGGGCACTGAATTTGACGGTTATATGTTTTGGAATCTTCGCGTTTTGGTCCTGAATCTTGTTTATGCAATTGAATGAGTTTGAGATGTCCGTTTGAGTTGAAATTTGGTAGAGGAGCATGAAACATGACTAATTTCATATTGATAACTCAAAAGTTGGTTAAGTCCTTGTAATTTCCAGAATTTACAATTTGGTCCCTAAATTCGTGTTTTGTTCAATTAAGTCAATGTATGTTTCCCGAATGCGCTGATCTTTGAGTATGCGGATTGTATGAACATATCTAGGGTTAATGTGCATTTAGATAAGATTAAAAAGAAAAAAAGGGTCGTTAATCAAGGTTGACTTTCGGGTTGACTTTGGTTTTCCCCGTGTAAACTTCTTAATTCGGTTCAACCGTCTGGGCTGGGTTAAGGGGGTTACATAGAGTGCATGTGATGCTTGGTTTAAGCGTGAGCAAAGGAGTTTGATGTTGTTTTAATGATGCTATGAGCATGTGGTTTTAAAAGTGCATTGATGCTTTAAAAAGCATGTTTTAAAGAAAGTCATATGTTGAAAAATGATGATGATGTTTTGGTTTTACAAAATGCATTGATGAATGTTTGATTTTTAGCGATCCTCACTAAGTTTTATGCTTACTCTCGTTTGTTTCATCAATGCAGAGAATTGACCATTAGAGGTAGCAAGAAAGCAAGGGGAAATCCAAGTATTTGGCTAAGCAATGTATGTGGTTTTACTTTAGTATAATAAGAGGCAATGGGTGGGGTTTCTACTCTTGGTTTTGTTGGTGATGTTAAACACCTTGGGCATGTTTGGTTTATGTTTTTGGACTTGTAAATGGCCTCTAATTTGTTTATGGACTTGTTAATAGTGTTTTGGCTATGCTATGGCTTATATTCTAAAGCATGCTTGAGTAGCTAATATTTTCACCATGATGTAATATGCTTGATGATATTGATATGTTGTTTGTTGATGCTTATGTGTTTGGTAAGTTGTTTATAGCATGTATGTATGTTTTAAGCATGCTTAGATGTTGTTAAATGTGCTTAAATGGTTGTTGAATGTGAAAAATCTAGTATGCATATCGATACTCGGGGAAGAGTATCGATACACTAAGGCTAAATTCAGGCTTTGTGGCTTAGGTGTACCGATACGAATTGTCCGCGTATCGATGCGCCTAGGCAAAAGTTTGAAGGCCGTATCGATATGGGCTTGAGTGTATCGATACCCCTTTGCCAACTTTGGCTACTTCCATTTCGCGTATCGATACAGGCTAAGGCGTACCGATACGGGTTTGTTAAATTCAGTTAATGGAATCTTTTTCAGTTCTGAAATGTTGCATTTTGACCCCTGAATGTTGTATGTTCAATTGGTTGAGTTTGGATGATCCGTTTGAGCTGAAATTGGGCATGTTGGCATGTTACATGACTAGTCATGACTCGTTGCCATTCTAGTGAAGATAAAAAGAAAAAAAAGGGTCATTAATCGAGGTTGACTTTAACGAGTTGACTTCGGTTTTCCCCGTGTAATCTTCTTAGTTCGGGTCGGGCGTCTAGGTCGGGCTAAGGGCGTTACAACATCCTATTGATCGATCAATCTATCCGATATAACCCATGTGTCAATATAGTCATCGCAACATTTCATTCCACTAGGGATAAACACCTCCCCAAGCACATCCCAAATACCATAACCACAAGCCCATGCTTAGCATGAACTCAAGCAACACTTTCATAAATCACATGGTATTCTCATGGGACAACAACAACATGCATTTGATGCACAACAACAGTGGAAAAACATCATTTAAAATGATATGCTCATGATCAAAACATGATCAACATGCAAAACGGCGAAAGTACCGAAATAACTCAAAACATACTCTTGAGCCGAAACACTTTTCTAGTTTCCCGGATCGCTCACAAATGAATCCAACAATTTCGGATCTTCCACCCCTGTTTCTAACCAACCCAAAATAGAGGATTAGAGATATTTCTAATACTCTAACTTGCTGGAAAATAGAGATTCAACAACCCAATCAAATCGTCTATCGAAACATTTCCAAAACAAACCGAAAACATCGGAAAACTCAACTCGAACAACTTCCAGCAAAAACCCAGCATTATACATCATCAAAACACATTAATAAACATCTAAAAACATCAACCCAGTATCAGAATAATCAACTATGGATTTACCACAAAACTCACTCAAAAACTCACTTTTTCATCCATCAAACTTTAACACAAAACCCAATTTCGGGATTCCTATCATTCATCCATCATCTCAACATTATTCTACACCAAAGACATAGCCCAAAACAACATTAAACCAAGCTTTAACAGATCTCAATGAAAATCAACTCAAAGAGCTCCTTTTACCAAATTTTCATTAGGAAACTTTAGGAAAACCTTAACCTTAATTAATAAAAAACAAAAAACATAGGAATATCAATAAAGAATCTTACATCAAAGGAGAATTTCGTTGCTCACCTCCAATGATAGTATTTCCCCCTTGATTAGCAAAGAACACTTGAGAAAACTAGAAATAAAACATGGGTTTTAGAGTTAAAAGATAGGAAAACCTTTTGAAAGCCTAGATGGTTGTTTGGCTGAAGAGAAAATGAGAAGAGCTTCAAAATAGAGTTTTAACGTGAAATGAGGAAATAAGAGAAAACCCTTTTAGTTTTAATTATAAAACCCTTTTTAAAATATTTGAATAATCAAAAATAAAATGGGAAAATAAATATATTGGCTCGGCCAATTTAGCTCCTTAAAGATTCTATGTTTTGACTCTTTTAAAAAATTATCAGTAAAAATAGATTTTTTCAATCTTTACATTTTGGTCACTAGACCGAAATGTAATGGTTCAAAAAATGTTTTTCCAAAATTGTTTTTACCAAAGCCTTATATATAATATTTAAGGATTTTAGAAATTTATTTCATATTTTTCCAACCATCCGGAGACCACTTTCCCTAAACTCACCCATAACTCCCAACACCGACCTTTCAGACCTCGAAACCTTACCGAATCTTCTAGACCCAAAACCGGGATGTTACAATAGCCGTCTGAAAAGCTTCGACTATAGTCTGAAGTATCTTAGCCATGTCCGCACCGGCTTGACACTAGCCAACCTGAGGTCCATTACCATCACCTCCAACATTCACACCAGCCTGAGGTACATTACCTCCGACATTCACCCCATTACCATCGGGAGCAAGAGGAGGAAGAGGCGCATCCCCGGGTGCCTGGTCACTCGCTCTAGGCCTTCCCTTCAATCTCACCATAACAATAAAACAATCTAAAACAACAACCACAAAACACGAGAAATCATTGGGTCATCAAAGGCAGGGATCCGTGTGTTCAAGTTATTTTAATCAAAACCATTTTACCATAATAATACCTAGCAATGGGAATGCTTAACCAACCTTCAAACATCAACAGAAACACAAATTAATGCTCACAAACACCGTGCGAAACAGTCAAACACACACAGAATCAACTTACCTAACTTACCTTCCCGGGGAACCTCATAATCGAGGCTTTGATACCACCAAATGTAACACCCTCGACCCAGCCTAGCCACCAGACCGAATCGAACGGGTTACACAAGGAAAACCAAAGCGAAACCCGTTAAAGCTTCACTCCGATTAGCAACCATAATTTTTTTTTAAAATTAATCTTGTCTAAATGTCATTTTTAACCTATGTGAGGTGATATGCAGCGGAAAAGCAAACATGAACCAAGCAAGACGGACATTGGAGGTATAATTTTTATGAATTTTCTACAGGCCGTATCGATACATCTAGGGCACGTATCGATACGCCTTCAACAGCCAAACTCCCCAAAGTCAACTTCAAGAGGCTGTATCGATACCCCTCAAGGCTGGTATCGATACGCCCTTAATGGTCAAACTCCCAAAGTCAACTTCAAGGACCATACCAATACGCCTAAGGCCCATACTAATACCCCAATTTCTCGCCAAAATCTCAGATTTCCAGAGACCCAAACTTGTATCGGTATGCCCCCGCGTATTGATACGATATGCTTAAAACAGGGGACCGTATCGATACTGCCTTTGAGCGTATCGATACGCCCTGCCCAGAAAGACTAATTTTTACAGTTTTAAGCATAAAGGGAAACAACACAACTTGCTAAACAAACATCCAATTAACTTCTAAACATCCATAGAACTTAAGGCAACCATTCTACAAGAAAAACACCTTAAAAACACGTCTCAATCATACATACACACAAACACAAATCTCAAACTTAAAAGCCCAAAAGAACACTTTAACTCAAAGCACTAACAAGCCAAAACATAAGGCATTTAACCAAAAGCCAAAACAAGTCTCACATAGCATGGTTTCAACATTTAAAACATGTAGCAACATGATCAAACACATGGGAGTTCACATCAACCTCCCTAATCACAAGTGCAAGTATTCCCATTGCTAATATATTATTACAACTTAAAAACCATACTTGAGCTTAAGCTACGATCACCGGAGCCTTTCCCTCGCCTTCCTTTTCTTCCCGGATCGCCAACGATCTGCATTGTTGGAAAGAAGCGCATAAGCATAAGAGCTTAGTGAGTGGTGCTCAAACCACAACAACAACAATGCAGTTTTTAAACCATTTGATCATATTTTGAAAACAAAACCAATGAACTTGGGATCTCACAACATGTATGAATAAACAACATGAACACATTCTTGGCATCTTACATAAAGCATGACATATAGCATCATAATCTACTATAATGCACAACAATCTCTTCACATAGAACATTCCATATATCAATCATCAACATGATAACTCGATATTTTCAACATATTAAAGCATATTAGCAACTAAGGTAACTTTACTCGGATACGCGGATTGGATTCGATGGCATCTTACCTCACCGAATCTATAAAACAACAAGACATACGATGGCGTCTTACATCACATTGTCAATATACGTATACATTTTCTGGTGGCATCTTACTTCACCGTACTCCTCCCTAATGGCATCTTACATCACTAGGGCCACGCACGAATTTTACTAGTGCACTCTAACCCTATGGTCGACCAATTATACCTGGTAAGACCCTCATATTTGCCAATACATAAACATCAAGTAATCCAACATAAATGACCACATCCATTAAACAACTACACACATTCAAGTCATTTAATATCAACCACAACATGTCACGAACATCATAGGTTTAAACATCATCTACTCATATCACAATACATAGCAATATTGAAGCATAGAAATTCAGAAAAAGTAAAACATAAACATTTAATACTTACTCTAAAGCTAAGGTTGGCCTTTCAAGCTCAACCTAAACTCTCAAAACATTTCCACTCACCAGGAGAAGATATTTGTAGGAGATCTTTCTCTTCTAGTGTTGGAGATTCTCAACATGGGAGACCTTCATCTAAGGGTGCCTTCTATTCATGTCGTGAATATTGTTATTGCTTCCGCTATGACTACTCTTTCAACATCCATGCAAGACTATCCAAAAACTTCTACCACTGGCACTCCGGGCATTAAGAACCCTTTTAGGGGCTATGTCTTGCATACATGTAGCACAAACTGTTGGTGGGTGTATACGAGACTTTTCTAGAGTGCTCTTAGAGGCTTGTGTGATAGTAGGATAGTATGGGGCATTCCATTACTGAGATGTAAATACCGTTGTGTGGTACCAAGCTCTCACCAAATAGAAAATCTTCATTAGCGGATCTGGCAAGATGTTACTATCTCGATGTTTCCCTATTGCAACCCTTAAAAGCGAGTGGCGAGAAGTTGATATCCCATATTCTTTACTTCCTCTCGGCCAAAATCCAAAAAGGAAGCCTTGCATGTGGACTAAGGTTCTTATAGAGTCCATCTTTGTCGTTGATCTTGCCACTAACGTAGTTGGACGCAAAGATCTGGTGCATTGGGAGTGCTACCATGAGAGCCACTGTGATTGATTCTCTTGGTCGGGAAGATCTTCATACTCACCGTACAAATTGTTGATGCCTAAATGATGAGACATCAAACAAGGGATGTGGAGATGCGGTTCAACCCCTATAGATTTGGGATGGAGAGCCACGATCAATATGGTGGTTGGAGCTAGAAAGAAGATGAGAGAAAAAAAGGAGTCATTCCACTGGTTGTGCACTATGCTCGACGTGCCTTCTCTCTTCATTTGCATGAGTATTTGTAACACATGGCACTATAGATGGTGGGGCCTCACTTTGTTGTGGAACTTGTGGAACCATCGAAATGACTTGGTCCATAATGGCTGACTCCAGCCCCTTGGCTCACGGTTCTTAACGCTCGGGGCCTCCTTTGTGACTACAATGCGACCACTTCGACTCCCTCCCCTTCGTCACACTCAGAGCCGGCCATCTCGAACCCCGTTGGTAACCCCCATCGGCTAGAACCATCAAGATCAATATGGATGGTTCCTTCCAACTAACGACCAGAGATACTGCCATTGGTGATATCGCACGCGATGATAAGGGTGGCGTCCTTGTCGGGTTAGCTCTTCATTCGACCAAGTGCCTGGATGCAGCATCGACTGAGCTCCAAGCAGTTATTGCTGGTATTCAGCTTGGCCGTGATAGGGGCTGGTCTAATGTTGTCTTTAAGTCTAACTTCACCGTTGTGGTTAACAAATTGAATCGGCAAGCTCTAGATGTCTCGACGTTGAGTCCACATATTGAGCGAGTGCCAAATCTATAGCCCATTCTGTGGGCTTTATGGCTTTGCATTCCATGTCTTCTATTTTTTTCGACACGGGGTACCCCGGTTTCTTACATTCTCTTGTACTGAACGAGACTTGTTCTCCTTAATTTTCTAATGATATTTGGGTACTCTTTTCCCCTTAGGTGATCACCATCGGTCTTGGCTGATTGCGACTTTAGAGGGAGGGGGTTTTAATGAGGTCCACCTCTTTATCAAAAAAACTAAACGTCAAAACTCTTAAGCCCATTTTAGGGGTGTTACAATGAAATAGTTAAAGATCTAGATGTTGGGGCAATGTAGAAACTCACACTCACATTAAAAATTTGTTATACAGTTTTGAGGTTTGTATATATTCCATTACCAACTTGCCTTCTTTTGTTGGATGTAGAAGCATTAGTAAAAGGTTTGCCAACTAATTTTTTTGTGCCATTTAACTTTCTTTTCACGCCTCTTGTTGTTAGACTATTGTTGTCACTCTTAGATACATAAAAATAATTTATATTAATGAATAAATTTAACCAAATAAAGATATTATTCAAGTTTATGGAATACATCATGTTCTATAGCATTAGACTGTGATTTTTGAACTTTACTAATTCGTTGTCTATTGCATGTTGATCTATTATTGGATATAACAACCAACTTTGTTTTTTGAACTCTACTGATTCGAGGTCTACTGCATACTGATCCATCATTAGTTGTACTTGATAAAACATTGACAATGATATTTTAATTGTGAAAATTTTATGTTTGATGTTGATTACATGATATAAAATTAATTAAAACATACTTCAGTATATGTCAAGTGTTGGTAATGTTATCCTTTTGGAGATATTTGTTTTTCTTGTGCCCAACTTGCTTATAAATACTGCGTGTGACTATAAATTCTCCTCTACTTAGCTTGTCATATTTATTCTTTGCGTGTTCATTCTTATCCTTTTTCTTTTTTTCTTAGGCCTTCCTAGCATGACTTTCAACATAAGAGGCTCTATTGGATCATCTTTCCTTTTTTATCATAATATCTTTCCCCTGACTGGTTGTAGAATATGACTGTAACTTGTAAGATATATTTCCTTAATGTACCATTCTAAAATGTATGTTCGAAGATCCTTTAAATCATGATACAAAGCACAAATAGAATGAAAACATGATATTCTAGTTGGCTTCCACTTTGTAGAACTAAGTGTTTTGATATAATATTTGAAAAATGTTTTGGACTAAATTGAAAAGAATTTAAAATATGATTAGTCAAAAACAACTTGAAAATATGTTTAAGGGTTTTTACAAGTCTTTGGAATGATTTAAGGTACATTTAAAGTAGTCAAAATCAAGCTTTTCAAGTGCCAGTACCAATACGGTCTGGTACCCTACCGATACGCCCTAGGGTTTCAACTACAGAAACTTTCCAGTAGCCAAAACCCGTACCGATACGCTTAGTCATATCGATATAGTGTGTTTTAAAATAGCCCAACGGCTAGTCGCGTATCGATACGGTTGTATCGCGTACCGATACGCCTAACTACCCCCAACGGTCATATTTCCCAATGGTCTTTTAAACTGCAGGACCGTACCGATACGCTAGGCAAGCGTATCGATACGCATCAGCTGAAGTGCACAACGACTACTTTCTTATTAGGACCGTATCGATACGGTTTGAAGGGTATCGATACGCCAAGCTGCAGAACTGCATTTATGGTGGGAAATAAAGGTTCCAAAGGCTTCAATCCAACCACAACGGTTCTCAACGACTACAAACTCAATTAGGAGTATAAAAGGGACCTCCAAGAATATAGTGCCCCTAGATTTGATTTTCAAACTTAAAGATTTCAAACTTAAACGATGGAAAAAGATCATCAAAAAGAAGTTGATGATCTCAAGAAAGAAAAAGATTTGATTTTCAATGAGCTTGAAAAGAAAATTAATGTTGGAAAATCAAATTTTTATGTAAGACAATCTAGTGCCCCTAGATTTGTAAATGGTAAAGTTTTTAGAAGTATTTGGGTCCCAAAAAGACTAGGTACTTCAACTAAAAGGATGAAATTGAAAAATGGATTCCTAAGGGGACAAAATTTTGTGCTACTAACGTCTATGGATCCAAAGCAATTTGGATACCAAAAATAACTTGATTGTCTTATGATAGGTGTAATGGAGATTGATCAACAAGTCAAACATTGATGGGGAGCTCCATGCACACAAAGAAAGATACTTGAAGAGGAATGCTTCACATCCTCCCTTGGGCTCAAGTGTGGTAAAAATCTAGTTATTTTATTTATTTAATTTGATTTATTTTTTATTTCAACTAGATTATGACATATGTTGGACTAACATTGTTTGATGCTTTAAGTAAATGGGAGCCATTTTTAAAACCAAATTTTTAATTGTGTCATTTTCCTTTTACCTCCTAAATTGTTTTGAGCCTAATGTCATTTTTTTATATAACAAAAAGGGGAGAAATGGTTTAAAAATTTGATTTTCAAGTTTTTCAAAAGAATAAGGGGAAGCTTTAATCAAATTCAAAATTTAAGTCTTTTATTCAAATTTTAAAATACAAAGGGGGAGAGAATCCTAAAAAAATTTCAAGTTGGTTTTATTATATCAAAAAGGGGAGATTGTAGAACTAAGTGTTTTGATATAATATTTGACAAATGTTTTGGACTAAATTCAAAAGAATTTAAAATATGTTTTTAGTCAAAAACAACTTAAAAATATGTTTAAGGGTTTTTACAAGGCTTTGGAATGATTTAAGGTACAATTAAAGTAGTCAAAACCAAGCTTTTCAAGTGCCCTTACCGATACGGTCTGGTACTGTACCGATACACCCTAGGGTTTCAAAAACAAAAACTTTCCAGTAGCCAAAACTCGTACCGATACGCTTAGCCGTATCGAAACGGTGTATCTATACGGTTGTATCGCGTACCGATACGCCTAACTACCCCTAACGGTCATATTTCCCAATGGTCTTTAAACTATAGGATCGTACCGATATGCTAGGCAAGTGTATCGATACGCATCAACTAAAGTGCACAATGACTACTTTCTTATCGGGACCGTATCGATACGGTTTGAAGGGTATCGATACACCAAGTTGCAGAACTGCATTTATGGTGGGAAATAAAGGTTCCAGCGGCTCCAATCCAACTCCAATAGTCCTCAACGGCTACAAACTCAATTAGGAGTATAAAAGGGACCTTCAAGCATCTAGAAATGGTTAATGCTTCAATTATAATACAACATATGATCAAAATGTGTCTTGGTGCTTAATTGTCAATTTCTTGTATAAACAAACACTAGTGAGCTAAAACTGTTATATTTGCTCAAGTATTTTTAAGATTGGGTGAGAGCTTAATTGTGTAAACAAATACCTATTAGAAGGATTTGAGTTTGTTTATTTTTATCTCTTTGTAAAGAGGGTTTGATCAAGGCTTTGAGTAGAAATCTTGATTAGTTTGTAAGAGTTTCCTCCTAAGCCTAGAAAAGGGGACGAATCAATAGCGGATTGATTGGAAATCCTTAGTAGGAAGCTAAGGTAGTGGATGTAGACCTTGGTTAGAAGGTTGAACCACTATAAATCATCTTGTCTTTATTCATTTTAGCTTCTACACCTCTTTCACCCAAAATTCCACTTCTCCACCACTTGGCGAGCTAGAACAGTTGAAGGAATCGAGCACCAAAAAACCCAACAAACCCCCTACAAGTACCTATCATGTTATTTAAATTGACTATGTGTTGATTTTCACCATCAATCGCCTCAAATCCTTCACCATTCTAAATCAGCCTACATTCAGTGGAATCTTCCATATTTCTCTCCAACTTCTGCTGAGCCTTAAGTGCAATCTGATTTTTCACTTAGTTGTCTAAGTTCTCCTAACATGAATTCTTTGCATGACTATTTTCCTACTTTTTTTCCAGCATGCTGATAATTACGTAGCATCATACATCCAATTCACCTATTAAAAATTTCAGCAAAATTACTATCCACATTTTGATGTTTATGTGAAATAGCCACGACTCCAATGATGTGTATAAATTGCTAACATGTCATTAGTAGAAGTGGCTTATATTCTTTTCAATATATTCAACTAATCATCAAAATCTTTAACAAAGATTGATCTTACACAGTTTCAAAAGTAGATCTCCATGTTCATCCATTTTTACTTTTTGTGTCAATTTACATTGATGTGCCTCACACACATCCTATGATCCAACAATGGAAAGCACCGGTTGATAATTAGAACCAGACTTTGTCACATTTATAAGGAAATTAAAATATTAATATAAAATAAAAATGTGTTAGTAAACAAATTAACTTAAACAATTAATCTTCTGTTGGTCTGACATTAGTATGAGACCTTTGCCATTTGGATGATTTAAATTCTGCATCACCTTAAAACTATTTTCATGACTTTTTTTTCTCCATCCACAATTGTCATGCTACTAAAAACATTTGATTATTTTCTTCTCTGTCAACAACAACAAAGTAATTCACCTTGATTAACAACGTTTAAAAATAACCATCAACTCTAATAAAAGGTCTGCACTCCCTTTCCAACCTTAAAAATAGTTAATATTAACCAATAAATTACCCAAAAAATAGTTAATGTTAAATAGTAACTTATCCTTGTATATCCTAAACCATGTATGCACAGCTCCCTTAAGGTTTCTACATTTATTTTTGGGTCAACTAATAAATATTCTATCTTTGATTACTCTCTAAATATTCTTAAAATTTATTATTGAATTTTTATTAGTCCCAAAACATTTGTGGACGTGATAGTAGATTTTCACAGAAAAGAAATTAAACCTTTCACTTATACTTGCAAATAAAATTCAAGGATAACTATCCTTGCAATACACCCTCACTCATTTAGGTTCATTCTTCTTAAACTTCAAAACAACACTTTTGGTAATGATATATTTTAGCACCCTTAAAATAAATGTAATCATCAGACATAGGTCCTATTGCTCACAAACAGAATATACAATGAGATCATGTCTTTGCTTGGCTGATTTTTTCTCGATACTCTCTTTGTATAAAAATATTTTAAATTTAATATAAAATACTTAAATATATTTAAGGCATAATGTCAAAAATACCCCTAACATTTGACTAAATAGTTATTCTTTTTTTGAACCAATTTAGCCCTCCAACGTTTTACTTTGGGTCAAAATGACCCATTCACGGATGAAAATTGTTAGTTAACTTACGATAAACGACTTAAAATAATGTACAAACTTACATGGCAATGCATTGTATAAAAATATTTTAAATTTAATATAAGATACTTAAATATATTTAAGGCATAATGTCAAAAATACCCCTAATGTTTGACTACATAGTTATTCTTTTTTTGAACCAATTAAGCCCTCCAACGTTTTACTTTGGGTCAAAATGGCCCATTCGCGGATGAAAATTGTTAGTTAACTTACGATAAATGACTTGAAATAATGTGACAAACTTACATGGCAATGCATTGTATAAAAACATTTTAAATTTAATATAAAATACTTAAATATATTTAAGGCATAATGTCAAAAATAACGTTTGACTGAATAGTTATTCTTTTTTTGAACCAATTTAGCCCTCCAACGTTTTACTTTGGGTCAAAATGGCCCATTCGCGGATGAAAATTGTTAGTTAACATACGATAAATGACTTGAAATAATGTGACAAACTTACATGGCAATGCATTGTATACAAATATTTTAAATTTAATATAAAATACTTAAATATATTTAAGGCATAATGTCAAAAATACCCCTAATGTTTGACTAAATAGTTATTCTTTTTTTGAACCAATTTAGCCCTCCAACGTTTTACTTTGGGTCAAAATGGCCCATTCACGAATGAAAATTGTTAGTTAACTTACGATAAATGACTTGAAATAATGTGACAAACTTACATGGCAATGCATTGTATAAAAATATTTTAAATTTAATATAAAATACTTAAATATATTTAAGGCATAATGTCAAAAATACCCCTAACGTTTGACTAAATAGTTATTCTTTTTTTGAACCAATTTAGCCCTCCAACGTTTTACTTTGGGTCAAAATGGCCCATTCGCGGATGAAAATTGTTAGTTAACTTACGATAAATGACTTGAAATAATGTGACAAACTTACATGGCAATGCATTGTATAAAAACATTTTAAATTTAATATAAAATACTTAAATATATTTAAGGCATAATGTCAAAAATAACGTTTGACTGAATAGTTATTCTTTTTTTGAACCAATTTAGCCCTCCAACGTTTTACTTTGGGTCAAAATGGCCCATTCGCGGATGAAAATTGTTAGTTAACTTACGATAAATGACTTGAAATAATGTGACAAACTTACATGGCAATGCATTGTATAAAATTATTTTAAATTTAATATAAAATACTTAAATATATTTAAGGCATAATGTCAAAAATACCCCTAATGTTTGACTAAATAGTTATTCTTTTTTTGAACCAATTTAGCCCTCCAACGTTTTACTTTGGGTCAAAATGGCCCATTCACGGATGAAAATTGTTAGTTAACTTACGATAAATGACTTGAAATAATGTGACAAACTTACATGGCAATGCATTGTATAAAAATATTTTAAATTTAATATAAAATACTTAAATATATTTAAGGCATAATGTCAAAAATACCCCTAACGTTTGACTAAATAGTTATTCTTTTTTTGAACCAATTTAGCCCTCCAACGTTTTATTTTGGGTCAAAATGGCCCATTCGCGGATGAAAATTGTTAGTTAACTTACGATAAATGACTTGAAATAATGTGACAAACTTACATGGCAATGCATTGTATAAAAACATTTTAAATTTAATATAAAATACTTAAATATTTTTAAGGCATAATGTCAAAAATACCCCTAACGTTTGACTAAATAGTTATTCATTTTTTGAACTAATTTAGCCCTCCAACGTTTTACTTTGGGTCAAAATGGCCCATTCGCGGATGAAAATTGTTAGTTAACTTACGATAAATGACTTGAAATAATGTGACAAACTTACATGGCAATGCATTGTATAAAAATATTTTAAATTTAATATAAAATACTTAAATATATTTAAGGCATAATATCAAAAATACCCCTAACGTTTGACTAAATAGTTATTCTTTTTTTGAACCAATTTAGCCCTCCAACGTTTTACTTTGGGTCAAAATGGCCCATTCGCGGATAAAAATTGTTAGTTAACTTACGATAAATGACTTGAAATAATGTGACAAACTTACATGGCAATGCATTGTATAAAAATATTTTAAATTTAATATAAAATACTTAAATATATTTAAGGCATAATGTCAAAAATACCCCTAACGTTTGACTAAATAGTTATTTTTTTGAACCAATTTAGCCCTCCAATATTTTATTTTGGGTCAAAATGGCCCGTTCGCGGATGAAAATTGTTAGTTAACTTACGATACATGACTTGAAATAACGTGACAAACTTACATGAGAATGTCATATAGGCAAAGATGTTGACTTGAAAGAATATTACATCTGCCAAAAAATAATTATATAAAATTATTTTTTCTGCTGACGTGTCATTATGTAAGTCATTTTAAGCTGTTAACCGTCAATTGACTAATAATATTTATCCACAGAAGAGTCATTTTGACTCAAACTAAAACGTTAGATGTTAAATTAATAAAAAAATATGAGCTAAAATAACTATAAGTCAAACGTTACGAATATTTTTTTTTGATATTGTGACTACAATGCAATCCGAACCAAATCCTAAAACGGAAAAAATGGAATTGCGGGATAACACTATGAGAATGAGCTACACATTTGTCTGTGTGTAATAAGTAGAATGAATCCACATCAAATCCTAATGCATCGGTCGGAAGTGGATGATCTCCCGTAGCCGTAATTTGAAATCCAATATATTCCCCTTTTAATACCCACTTTTTACTTCATTCCTCCTTTCACAAACAAATTCTACTTCAACCCCTTTTCTCTTCAGTTACTGCTGGGGGTCGCCCTTGAAAAACTCCATAAAAGAAAAACAAGCCTAAATTCTCTGTCAATTTCTAAAGCTACTAACCGAATCGAATCCAAAAATCCACCTACAAAACAAACAGTTGTTTTCAATTAAGTTTCAACCATGCCTGAAATAGCAAACATGGATCCCGAAGGGATAGATGCTGTACGGATGACTTGGAACGTTTGGCCACGCACTAAAGTGGAAGCCAGCAAGTGCGTCATTCCCCTGGCCGCTTCAATCGCTCCGATTCGCCCACACTCGGACATCCCAACACTACCTTACGCGCCGCTGCGATGCAAGACCTGTTCCGCAGTCCTCAACGCCTTCTCCCGCGTCGACTTCACCGCCAAGATCTGGATCTGCCCGTTTTGCTACCAGCGTAATCATTTCCCGCCTCACTATTCCATGATCTCCGAAACGAACCTGCCCGGTGAACTCTATCCGCAGTACAGCACCGTGCAATACGCGCTCCAACAGAATCCCGATCCCCACAATTACAATGCTCCTCAATTGCCACCGGTGTTCATGTTTGTGTTGGACACGTGCATGATCGAGGAAGAGCTTGAGTTTGTTAAATCGGCGATGAAGCAGGCTATTGGGTTGTTGCCAGAACATGCGCTTGTTGGTTTCATTTCGTTTGGAACTCAAGTGCAGGTTCATGAATTGGGGTTCTCGGAATTGTCTAAATCCTACGTTTTCAGGGGTAGCAAGGAGATTTCCAAGGAGCAGGCGTTGGAGCAGTTGGGCCTCGGTACTGCTGGGCGGCGGCCTACCGTTGGATATCCACAAGGCCTGCAAAATGGATACATAAACACCGGTGTCAACCGGTTTTTGTTGCCTGCTTCCGACTGTGAATACACACTAAATTCGGTGAGATTTGATATATGTGTCGTGGTAATTCACTTTTTTAAAAGTTTGAATTCTTATATTAAGTGGTTAGTTGTTTTTAATGTAGTTGTTGGATGAGTTGCAAACGGATCAATGGCCTATACAAGCGGGACACAGGGCATCGAGGTGCACCGGAGTGGCCTTAAGTGTTTCAGCAGGATTGCTTGGAGCCTGCTCTCCTGGAACTGGTGTGAGGATTATTGCTTTGGTTGGTGGTCCATGTACCAAAGGGCCAGGCTCGGTAATGCTGTGCTACTTCCTTTGTTTAGCTTCTGAGTTCTTACTCCAGAAATTAATGATGGGACTAAATTTATATAGCTGGTAGTTGACAGAAAACAGAGAAAATCTCGAAAAAGAAATTGAAGGAAAAACTGGATTTCTCTTATTTGATACACTTTATTAACTCCTAACAGAAGACTTACTGTAGATAAAACTCTTATCTAAATAACTAAGACACCTAATCATAAATTGTATATCATGGTTGATATGAATATGGTTTGTTGTAATTAGTATGGCCTTTATTTTTGCCGCAAATGCTCTTACATCCTATGTTTCTTTGAATCTTAATTTTTCTTGAAATACCGTATTTGAGATTCATATCTGAACAAAGACATGGGGATATGACCTATGTTACCATAAACCATTATCTCCTTAGCAATTTTTGAATTGTATGCATGTTTCTAATTCGGGAACTCCTACTCATTATCATGTAGTTTACTATAAAATTATTAAGTAAAACTAATGTGGTTTAGAGGGAAAAACAACAACAATAGGAGAAATAAAGGCTGAACAAACGAGTGGAAGGAAGTTGGAACTTTAGTAAACTTAGGGTTTTAGAAAACCTTTAGTTTTAATAAAGCCTACAACTCGTTTATATAAGCTTGCTTTCTTGCAAATAAAAGTTTTAAAATCCTAACTCTAAATTTAAACCCTAAAGATACCTAATAACCTAAAAGTACCTAATACCTTAGCCTTATCTGTCTATCATATGGCTAATATTAACAAATATTATAAAATAAAACTAAATTAATTGTTAGAGATTTGTTTCCTAAGTTTAGAAGATTTGTGAATATTTTATTAATTAGGATCCCTATCTCTAAGGGATTGTATTCCTTTACTAGAATTAGTCTCTTTTCTAGTTTAGAAGTTTCCTAAGATAATGCATAAGCTTGTGTATATAAGAGTAGCCTTTCTACTTGTAAATTTAATAAGAAAATCAGTCTTTCCGACATGGTATCAGAGCTTCTCGTTTCTTAGGCCTTACTGTTCTTGTTGGACAGTATTTTTCGATCATTTTCCTCTTGAGAGAGTATGGTCGATACGACTGATTCAAGCAGTACTGAAACTGCTCAAGGAGACACTATGAATGAAGGAAGTCACTCAAATCAGATGAGTGACTTACAAAACATTAATGCCTCTTATAGATTGAATGGTAAAATTACCTTAAACGGTCTCAACTGGTTCGAACCTTTCTAAAGAGGAGAGGTAAACTCAGTCATCTTCTTGGAACGGGCCTTAAAGAAGGAGATCATAGATTCCGGATGAACAACTCGTTGGTTATGTCTTGGCTGTGGAACTCAATGATGCCCGAGATAAGTGATACTTGTATGTTTCTTAGAATAGCCTAGGAGATATGGGAGGCTGTGAAACAAACATATTCAAAGGATGGACCATAAAATATTCAAAGGATGGACCATAAAATATTCTAATCTGCTGCAGAATCTTTGGCAAGAGATGGACCATTATCAATGCATTCAGATGAGATGCAGTGAGGATGCAACAATTTTAAAAAGTTTTGCTGAAAAGGATAGAATTTATGACTTTCTTGCTAGACTAAATATAGAGTTTGATGCAGTGAGGGTTCAGATTTTAGGTAAAGAAGATCTGCCCTCGTTAAATGAAGCTATTGCTATTGTTCGTGTTGAAGAAGGAAGAAGAGGAGTGATGGTGATTAAAAACAATCAAGTAGAAAGTTCAGCCTTAGTGACTAAGGCAACTTCTGAAGGACTAGCACGTCTGGAAAATTTTGAAGGTAGATCTGAGACAACAAGAACAGTAAATAGGGATTCCTTATGGTGTACCTACTGCAAAAAACTTCGGCACACTAAAGAGAGGTGCTGGAGGTTACATGGAAAGCCCCTGTTAGTAAACAAAAACTTCCTAGAGAAAGGAGGATCAACAAGAGGGCAGGGCAAAGCCTATATAACCAGAGAGGTTGCTAAGGAATCTGATGAACAGTTTGTTGAGTTCAATCGAGAAGTAGAAAAAATGAAGACACTACTGGAATCCTTAGAAAAGCCATCAGCTGCAGGTACATGCAATCTTGTTTTCTCATGTATATCTTCTTCCTCTTCTCAAAACTCTAATGCCTTGGAATCTTCCATACCTACCCAAAATTCTTGGGTAATAGACTCGGGAGCAACTGATCATATGACCAATTCATCTCTTAAATTTTTCACCTACACACCTTGTCCTAGCAACAGGAAAATCACAGTTGCTGATGGAACTATGGTAACAGTAGCTGGTCAAGGAGATGTTGCCATTAGTAAAAATTTCTTACTTAAAAATGTTCTACATGTCCCAAGATTGTTTACCAGCCTTATTTCAATCCCAAAGCTTGTCAAGGATACTAATTGCAGTGTTTTGTTTCATTCTACACAATGTATTTTTCAGGAGCAAGAAACGAAGAGGATGATTCGGTGTGCTACAGAGATGAATGGCCTCGACTACCTTAAGGACCTTGGAGGACAAGTTAGAGTTTTGAACACTCAACCTTCATCATTTTTATCCAATTTTGCAAACAATAGGGACCAAATCCGGCTACATCATCTTCGCCTTGGTCATCCACCCTTTAAACTCCTAAAATCTATGTTTCCTTATTTATGTAAAACCTTAGATATTGAGGAATTTTATTGTGAAGTATGTGAACTTGCAAAACATAAACGTTCCTCTTTTCCAGCAAATAATAAAAGGACCAACATTCCCTTCAATCTTATTCATAGTGATGTTTGGGACCCTCCATTGTTCCTAACATAACTGGGGCTAGATGGTTTGTATCTTTTATAGATGATTATACTAGGGTTACTTGGATCTACTTGTTAAAACAGAAATCTGATGTTGCCTCTACTTTTAAAAATTTCTACACCATGATAAAGACTCAATTTGGGGCTGAAATTAAGAGAATAAGATCAAACAATGCCAAGGATTATTTTAACCAAATCCTGTCTCCTTATCTCTTAGAAAAAAAGGTATTTTACATGAGTCATCGTGTGTAAACACTCCCCAACAGAATAAGGTTGCAGAAAGGAAGAATGGACATGTTTTTGCCATAACTAGAGCCCTTTTATTTTAGAATAATGTCCCAAAAAGATATTGGGGGAAGTTGTCTTAACAACTACATATATGATGAATAGACTACCCACTAAAGTCCTTGAATCCAAAAGTCCCATTCAAACCCTTGCAAAATTCTTTTCTCATTTCAATCCATCTCTTAACCTTCAACTGAGAGTGTTTGAGTGTGTTACCTTTGTTCACATTCATTCTCAAAATCGAGGTAAATTTGATCCAAGGGCAGTGAAGTGTATCTTCATTGGTTATTCCTCCACTCAAAAAGGCTACAAGTGCTACCATCCACCTACTAGAAAATTCTATACTACTGCTGATGTTACTTTTGTTGCAAGAGAGAGTTGCTTCATTGTTCCTTATCTTTAGGGGAGATGTCTTTTAGGGAAGATAAGGATGCAAAACTTTTTTTACTTTAGCAGCAACATCTTATTGACCTTCCTAATCTTATGCGTTCTGCAAAAAATAAGCTTGCCCCTACTCCATATATCCCATCTTCTTCAACTCCTCATACTCGTACTCCATCTTCTCCACAAGCATAACCTAATAGCCCTCAAATTCCTCAACCAAACAATGATGTTTCTCAGCCCAATGTTCAGGATACTGCTTGTCCTCTAAGGACTTATTCTAAGAGGAAGGCACCTATGCAAATTCAATCATCCCCTTCTCCTGCTCCTGCTCCTATTCCCATACATTTTGAGGTACATTCTGAAACTCCTTTTAAACATAATGATATTGAATCTAATTCTGAGTTTGAGTTTCCCACTGCTATTATAAAGGGAAAGAGAACCTGCACCACTAAACATCCTTCATACTTGTTTATGACCTACAAAAACCTACCCCAATCACAAAACCTTTCTTACCAGCCTGAATAATAGTCATCCCTAAAACAATAGCCGAGGCATTAGAGAATGAGAATTGGGATTTAGCGAAGCTGCCAGAAGGGGAAAAAAATAGTGATTGGAAATCCAAGCATGAAAAAGAGGCCTCTCATTCTGGTTGAGCTCCCTCCAAATCTTCATCTTCTGGTATCCGATTCACTAAAGACCGGATGCTGGAGATCCAGAAATTGTTTTAGAAATTTCAAGGAACTCGTGAGGCTCATTTAACTGTTGCAGAACAAGAAGGTAATCCTCTCTCCTCTGCTCTTACTACTTCTAAAATCACTCCAATTTGGATTTTGGATTCTGGTGCCTCCGATCATATGACTGGGGATCGAAGTCTTTTTTCTACCTTTCAACCGACAACTGGTACGAGTATTCGAACTGCTGATGGGACTATTTCTCAGATCACAGGCCGTGGGTCTATTCAAGTGGATAACTTAATCCTTGAGGATACTCTCTTTGTTCCTAATCTCACATTTAATCTCATTTCTGTGAGCAAATTATCCAAGAATTTCAATTGCTATTTTAATGCTTCTGGTTGTACTTTGCAGGCACTGAATTCACAAAAGAGGATTGGTGCAGCTAGGTTGCAAAATGGGCTCTACGTTCTCTCTCAAAGTTCTCCCACATTCGTTACTATTTCGCATTTAAATTCTGTTATGTTATGGCACAATCGTTTAGGTCATCCCAGTTTTCATTATCTTGCTAAACTTCAGCCTTCATTGTTTATTAATACAAAACCAAGTTTATTTCATTGTGATGTATGCTCTATTGCGAAACACACTAAGAAACCTTATCCTCCGTCTAAATACAAACCCTCGCATCCCTTCTCTTTGATTCATAGTGATATTTGGGGACCTTCTCGGATACAAAATGCGAACCAGTGTAAGTGGTTTATTACATTTATTGATGATCATACTCGCCTTACTTGGACCTTTCTTATGCGAGAAAAATCCGATACTCCTGTCATCTTTGAACAATTCTATAATATGGTTCTAACTCAATTTCATACCCGAATACAACAGTTTCATTCTGACAATGGTAGGGAATATTTTGCTCACTCTTTGGGATCATTCTTTCACAAACATGGGATTGTTCAGCTTAGTTCCTGTGTTGACACCCCTCAACAAAATGGTATTGCCGAGAGAAAAAACCGTCATCTTCTTGAGGTAACCCGAGCCCTTCTTTTTACTACTCATGTTCCTCATTATCTTTGGGGTGAAGCTTTATTGACTGCGACTTATCTTATCAACCGAATACCCTGTAAGGTTCTTGCCTTTAAATCACCTCAATCTTTGTTCTTGAAGTATTACCCTAGTTTCAAACCTATTTCTTCTATTCTTCCTCTAAAAATGTTTGGTTGTACTACTTTCATTCACAATCACAAACCAAACAAATCCAAACTTGAACCCCGAGCTATTAATTGTGTGTTTGTTGGGTATTCCTCCAGGAAAAAAGGGTATAAAGTTTTTCACCCTCCTTCCAAGAAATATTTTGTCACTATGGACCTGACTTTTCTTGAACAGGAGCCTTACTTTCAACCTACCAGAGCTCAGGGGAGTCTTCTCCACCTCTCTCGCCACTTTCTGAGGTAATAACACCTTTCTTGTCTTTCCCACAATCAACTTTGTCGCCTTCTTTACAACACCCAGAACAACCCACTCCTTCTTCTTCTGAGCATGATCTATCACCCGAAACTGTCACAAAACAGTCCACAACTTCTGTCCCACCTATTGTTCATGTTTATAACCGACGAAAACGTATCCCTGAGTCCATCTTGCAATCTACTACGCGCCAAGAATTGGATATGAATTCAGCAGCCCATATTAATGAGACAAGTAAGCATTCTTCACAGAATTTAGATGATTTACCTATTGCCATTCGTAAAGGAGTTCGAACATGTACTAAGCATCCTATACAAAAGTTTGTTGGTTACTCTTCTCTCATGCCCTCTTTTCAAGCATTTACAGCTAGCCTTGATGCCCACAAAATTCCTAAAGATATTGATGAAGCTCTTAGTGATCCACGGTGGAAGAGAGCTGTCCAAGAAGAACTCTCGGCACTTGAAAAAACTGCTACTTGGACGATTACTGATTTACCTTCCAGGAAGAAAGCTGTCGGATGCAAATGGATATTTGTGATCAAATATAATTCAAATGGGAGTATTCAGCGATATAAGGCACGGTTAGTGGCTAAAGGTTTCACACAGACTTATGGCATTGATTTTACTGAGACTTTTGCACCGGTAGCCAAACTTAATACTGTCAGAGTTCTTCTTAGCATTGCTGTCAATCTTGATTGGAACCTACATCAACTTGATGTCAAAAATGCCTTTCTCAATGGGCATCTTGTTGAAGAAGTTTATATGAAGATTCCTCCCGGACTTCAAGCTTTTGGAGGAGCAAAGAAAGTGTGCAAATTGAATCGGTCTTTATATGGCCTTAAACAATCCCTTGCCGATCACACACTCTTCTTTAAAGCATGCTCGAACGGGAAAAAGGTCCTTCTACTTGTCTATGTCGATGACATTATCATCACCGGAGATGATGAAGCAGAAATTTCTAAACTCAAACAAACACTTCAGAGGGAGTTTGAGACTAAGGACATGGGCAAACTTCGGTACTTCTTGGGAATGGAAGTAGCTCGATCTCAGCAAGGATTAGTCATTAATCAACGGAAATATGTGCTTGATCTTCTCCAAGAAGCTGGTTTACTTGGATGCAAACCAGTCGATACTCCTATGGATGCTAATCATTCATACGTACCATCCGCTAGCCAACTCGCTGATCTACTCACAAAAGCTTTGCCTCCAGCAACGTTTACTACGTTTATTTCCAAGCTGGGCATATACAATGTATATAAGCCAGCTTGAGGGGGAGTGTAGGAATATACTTGCCGATTAGGACTCTAATATTTAATTCTTTCTAGGATTCTAATATTTAATTCTTATTTCCTGCAGATTTGTATATAGTTTATTTGTATTAGGACTTTAACTTTATCTCTACTCTTGTATAGATTAACTAGGAGTCCTAGAGTCCTACTTTAAGTTAGCCTTATCTTGGTAAGAGTTTTACCTAACATAGGAGTTTTATTGTTAGTCTAATTCCAACTCTTGTAGCCTATATAAAGGCCCCTATTCGACAGAATTAAATCAAGGAAAACTTTTCTTCTGTCCATCTCAATATCTTACAGAGCCAATTCATGCACAACCCTAAGGAATCACACTTAAGGGTTGTAATTCGAATCTTGTAGTATTTAAAGGGTACACCAGGCAAGGGAATTATGTTTAGAAGAGGGGGAAACTTGACTCTGGAAGCATACACATATGCAGACTATGCAGGATCCAGAATTGATAGAAGATCAACCTCAGGTTACTGCACCTTCTTTGGAGGGAATTTGGTTACTTGGAGAAGCAAAAAACAAAATGTGGTGGCTAGATCCAGTGCAGTGCAGAAGCAAAAAACAATTTGTGAGTTATTATGGTTGAAGATCATTTTAGAAGATTTGAAGGTAAAGTGGGATAGACCAATGAAGCTATACTGTGATAACTAGTCAGCAATCAATATTGCTCATAATCCAGTTCAACATAACATAACAAAGCATATTGAAGTGGATAGACATTTCATAGAAGAGAAACTTGACAATGGCTTGATTTGTACTCTCCATGTAACCACTGGCAATCAAATTGCAGACATACTTACCAAGGGTTTACTTGGTAAGGATTTTCAGAAGCTAATAGGCAAGCTGAGAATGGAAGACATCCATGCCCCAGCTTGAGGGGGAGTGTCAGAGATTTGTTTCCTAAGTTTAGACGATTTGTGAATATTTTATTAATTAGGATCCCTATCTTTAAGAGATTGTATTCCTTTACTAGAGTTAGTCTCTTTCCTAGTTTAAAAGTTTCCTAAGATAAGGCATAAGCTTGTGTATATAATAGTAGCCTTCCTACTTGTAAATTTAATAAGAAAATCAGTCTTTCCGACATTAATAGATATTAACAATTAACAAACTTTAGAATTTATTTATTTAGAGGTGTTTCTTTCTTAAGCACCTTGAAGTTGTAGGAATGCCTTGTTATCAACTATTTTTTAATTATGAAAATGGAGATTAACCAAACACTTGATTTGAGAATTGCTTCCTTCTTAATTTGTACTAAGTAGTAACATTCTTGGTTTATATGATTGCATGACTTTTTTCAGATTGTATCAAAAGATTTGTCAGAACCTGTACGTTCCCATAAAGATCTTGATAAGGATGCTGCCCCATATTTCAAGAAAGCTGTCAAATTTTATGATAGTCTTGCAAAGCAGCTGGTCAGCCAAGGTCATGTGCTAGATCTTTTTGCATCTGCACTTGATCAGGTGTGTCTTGGCCACCTTTTATGTCCTCTTAATTATATTCGACTCTTTTTATTTTTTTAATAAATTAGTCTCTACTATATCTAGTTGATTTGCTTCAATATGCTTGTCATTTTATCATACCTGTAATGTATTTATATTTCTGGTCTGCCTTCTAACTGGTCCATGCATTGAATCAACACATCAAAGGACCTGCTGAAGCTAGTACAATATTAATACCCTAATTTTATTTGGAAACTTGAACAACACAAAATTCAAATTTTACTTTAGAAACCCTCTCTCTCTTTCTCTCTCTCTCTCGTTTAAAATTTACTTGTAAAATTTCAGTGCATTTGATGCAGTGGAAATGAGGTCAGTAAAGGCTTGTTTTTTGCCATGCTTCCGTCTATGGTGTTCTGTAATGTAAATGTTTTTTGTTGTAAAAACAACTCTAGATGCTAATAGTTATTCTGTTTAATATGGGTGCAATCCATTTATTTTCACATGTTAAATTATCTTCATAATGTAATGCGTTTTTCATGTATCTCAGGTTGGGGTTGCTGAAATGAAAGTTGCAGTTGAAAGAACAGGTGGCCTTGTTGTTCTAGCTGAAAGTTTTGGTCATTCTGTATTTAAAGACTCTTTCAAGCGTGTATTTGAGGATGGAGAACAGTCTCTTGGCCTATGTTTTAAGTTAGTTCTATTAGCTTCTCGTTGCTGTTCTACTTTTTAATCATACTTTTCCCATCTCTTATCCATGGTTTTGTAAAATTTACATTTATTGGTCAAAATTTAAACTAAAGCTTCTCGTTGTCATTCTACTATATAGTTTACATTTATGTACCAGTTATCCATCTTTTTTTGTCTGAGTTCAAAGTATGCCAACCAACAATTCACCTATGACTTAGTTGTTATCCCATTGTTGTTGTTTGCCCATTTCCTGTTTTCAGGTTTGATGTTTTATTACCATAAATGAACTCTCTCCATTAAAATAGGTGCCATTGAAATTAATTTATTTGGTCCTGGTTTAGCTTAATTTTTTGTATCCATGTGTATTATCTGTACTAATGATTGGCTATGTTATGGTTTGGAAGCACTCAGAAATATCAACTACTTTAGATACATTATTAATCTCACACTGATTATATTCCTTTTCCCCCTTCTAGTGGCACGCTTGAGATCAACTGTTCGAAGGACATAAAAATTCAGGGGGTGATTGGACCTTGCACATCTATGGAGAAGGTTGGATAACACTTCTCACCCTCTCTAAACAGTGGACTGAATTTATTTGTATGTTTGGGGTTTTGAGCTGATTACTATGACTTGCAGAAAGGACCTAATGTTGCTGACACGGTCATTGGTGAAGGGAACACTACATCATGGAAAATGTGTGGCCTCAACAAAAGTACATCCTTGACGGTTTTATTTGATATCTCAACAACTGAGCGATCAAATGTTCCAGGAGCTGCAAATTCACAGTTCTATTTGCAGTTTCTTACAAGGTTTGCTGCATGAGTTACTCAGAAGGGTCCTCATTATTTTGCTTAAAATATGTTTGATTTGGTTTTCATTTTGTTATTGATGTTATTCTGACAATCTTTATCTAATTGCAGCTATCAAGACCCCGAAGGTAAAACAATGCTTCGAGCTACAACTGTGACAAGACAATGGGTAGACAGTGCTGTTAGTTTAGAGGTTAGTTTATATTCTCTCATTTTTGTACTTTAGGTTTTTAAATTGTCTAAATAATAGATTTGTTTATTGCTTTCAGTTCTGCCATTTCATCCCATTTTTTATCATTGATTTTGTATCGTGGTTTGGATGCACGATTGTTGGAAGTAATTAATTGTAATCATGAACAATATGTCCTTTTTAGGAATTAGTACAAGGTTTCGATCAAGAGACTGCGGCTGTTGTAATGGCTAGATTAACTTCCCTGAAAATGGAGACCGAGGTAAATTTAAAAAGTTTTTTATTCAATTATCTATCATTTGCTGTAGTTTTTATTTGAATATTTCCACCATCTTATTTGATGGGCACCTGCTGCTTAGTTAATTGTGCTTTTGTTTATTGAATAATTTAGATTCTGCATTTCTGATTCTGTTTAGATATTGTAGAATATGGTCAGTCTCTTTATGCTTTTTTCCTAGAGTTTAATGGTTCTCTCTACTTGCTTTCCTTCTATCCCTTACTTTCCCCTTGCAATTTTTTATCTACTATTTGTGAGGCCCGTTGCCACTACAATAAACATATTTCTGTTCCTTCTAATAACTTGTTTATTATATTCGTAATCCCTTGCATAATTATGCCTTCTGTTTTATATTTAGGAGGGGTTTGATGCTACACGGTGGTTAGATCGGAACCTCATTCGGTTTTGTTCCAAATTTGGCGACTACCGGAAGGACGATCCATCATCTTTCACATTAAACCCTTGTTTTTCTTTGTTTCCTCAATTTATGTTTAATCTGCGACGGTCTCAATTTGTGCAGGTAACTATTTATTTTTTCTAATTTACTGCCTTTTCTTTAATATCTAATTGACTTGTGCTTGAATTTGAGTTTCGTTTCCTGGCAGGTGTTTAACAACAGTCCAGATGAAACCGCCTATTTTCGCATGTTACTAAACAGGGAAAATATTACGAATGCAGCTGTTATGATTCAACCGTCGTTAATATCATATTCATTCAACTCACTGCCCCAACCAGCATTATTGGATGTGGCTTCCATCTCAGCTGATCATATTCTTTTGCTGGATTCATATTTCAGTATTGTTGTTTTCCATGGAATGACAATAGCCCAGTGGCGCAACATGGGTTACCAGAATCAGCCTGAACATCAGGTATGCTCATTTTTTCATACTACCTTGAATATAGAGCTTAATATAAAGATTTATTTAGAAATATTACATTCCATATGTGCAAATGTGATTTTCAGTAAACATGCCTGATTCTTGGCCCTTTTTTTAACATTAACATAGAAAATAGATGCCAGTAAGATAGTTCTATATTTAAGTAGATTAATATGCCCCATTCTTCTTAGAGGCTGAGTTTGGCTTAAGAACTTTAATTATCATTCTTGTATTTGCTGCTGACTTTCTCCACCTTCATGTATTGATGATTTATAACCTAGTAGCTGGTTTTAACTTCAGATTTCTTCTATCTACTACTGCTATTTTGTTGAGTAAATAATTGTCTCATAGTGTTTTTCTTGTGATCCAATATACGTAACAGCATGTTTCTTTATGAAATGACCTTTATACTTTATGCTCCAAATTGCAATATTATATTATTTTTTTGAAAAATGCAATATTATATTAGGTTGTTGGAATTTGCGCCTTTGTCAATGAAGTTTCTGATGCTGCTTAAGTTTCAGTTTTACAATCCTATTTCTATGTTCACAGTATATAACATCGTTATCTAAAACTTATTTCTTTGACCAGGCATTCTCACAGCTTTTGCAAGCACCCCAGACTGATGCCCAAATGATTATTCAGGAACGCTTCCCTGTCCCTAGATTGGTTGTATGTGATCAGCATGGATCCCAGGTCAGTTTATTTCATTAGGACTTATTTTCTTTTTATATTATTAGGATGACATCCCCATACCCATGTCCGAATATGTGTTGAACATGGATACTTTAAGAGAAGGATGGGTAGGAGAAACATAATTGTGGAATTGCAATCTGCCCTTAACTTTTACAGGTTTGGTCTGCCGTGGACCATGTTGAATTCCTCTAAAAGAGAGGTGTCATCTAAGCTAAAGTTTCTTATATTTTCTGTCGAATACCTTCTCTTTCCTTTCCGTTTTCAAAAACTACTCCCGATAGCCAATTCTGTATCTCCTTTTGGAGGCTTGAATTGTTATTATGTACTTTTAAACTGGTTTTTGTTGCATCACTGATTTCTTTTTCCTATTTCTAAGTTTTGATTTTCCTTGTGCAGGCAAGGTTTTTATTGGCGAAGTTGAACCCATCAGCAACATACAACAATTCCTCCGATATAGCTGGTGGATCGGATATCATCTTTACAGATGATGTAAGCTTACAAGTCTTCTTCGAGCATCTTCAGAGGTTGGCTGTGCAATCTTGATTGTAGAAAATAGTTCGAAGGCATGGGTTTTTTTTCTTACTCTTGGTAGTGTGAAGTTCCCTCAGTGTCTTGTCTTTTACATCCCCGTTCTTTTCCTTTGATTTTCATCAATTTTATGAACGTGAGGTCGTATGCCCCCGCAGCACTGAAAAAGTTTAGGATATAGCACATTTCATTCTTGAAGGGGTTAACGTCTTGTCGGGGAGTTATCTGTCCTCCCTTTAACGGACAAGGGATGCAATGAAGAGGTCTTTGTCCGAGTTTTTACAGTTATAGGGTAGGGGGGATAAAGGTAGGATGAGGATGGGGCCAAATAGGAACACTAGATATTGAGAGAAATTCTTTTGGGTTTGCAATGAATCAGGTGAGCTGGGTGTGTTTGTTTGTGCAGTGAATTTTGAGGCCATGCATGCTCATTTGGAGTTACATAGGGGCTTCATATTTATCCAACTCCTTGTAATAAATGCTTGTTTTGATTATCTTTCTCAATCCTAATCCTTCTCCTAAACCAAATAAAAGAGACTTTTATTTTTAATCTCAAGATGACGTTTTAGCTTGGAATTTTAATCTCAAGATGACGTTTTAGCTTTTCTACATCTACCAAATGTTAAAACACGTGTCTTGCTATCTGGATTAGGGTTTTAACCATATATTTGCACTTCATCAACCTAGTTAGACATGTCCAAAAGTGAGTTACTTAAAAGCTTGAATTCTCAGCTGATATTTCAGAGATTTTATTTTTACTAAGGGCGAATAAGATGTTTACGAATTTTGAAAAGAGTTCGGTTAAATATTCAAGCATGTTTAAAATGCTCTAACACTAATGTTCAAGCTTGACTTGTTTTTAATTTTATATGTATTATATTTTTATTATTATTTTGTTAATCATGTGTGAGGTCAGATATATGTTTTCAGTATGATATTCCAATTTTCAGTGGTTGTACGAAAGTTTATTGGACTCGAACCCTATAAAGGAGATCATTGCGCATAATAAAGAAAGAACTAAAACGATGTGTATAGATGGTATACTCAAATTTACCCAAAATCTAAGTCTTATTGGCAAGGAAAATAATTGTTATATTTGGTACTTTCGCATCCGAGAATGAGCCAAGCGCCTCTGCACTCAGTAACTTCGGAAATGGCCTCTTGATGACTAACCAGAGACGACGAACCAGGGATCCACATAATCTTGGAAACAAACACTGTTAGGTGCTACAACAGCCAACTCATGTAGAGTCTACTACTTGAAAATTGAGCCTATCTCTCTATTGGTCCATAGGTTGCCATTATCAGCATTATCCTAATCAAAGTAATTACAAACTTTAGCCTCGTCCCATCGAGCCTGACCACACAACATAAAGTCGCGGCAACGAGTCGGAAGCTCACCATTTTTCGAGTATTCCTCGTACAAATTGAGTGCAAAAGTCCCTCCCTAGTTATCCTAATGCACACAAATCTTATTGTTGATGCCCAGTCACTAAAAGAAGCTAGGGCAAAATAAATACATAGCCTAGTATAGACCCTTCCAGGAGAATAAGGCTTTCATGTTGAGCTCAGCCTCAAAATATTCCCATATGGGAAGTATCGTGCCCCGAAGATACGAGATAGCAACGATTCAAATTCAGATATCATTCGCCAAATTTATTTTTCCAATAGAGCAACATTAAACAGATGCATATCGCGGAAGCCAACGTCACCCGCATTCTTAGGGGAGCAGACAAAGTCCCAAGCAACCAGAGGCCAACCCCATTTGTTGTTGCGACCTGACCACCAGTACCGACGAAAAGACTTAGTCATATCATTAATAAGATTCTGAGGCAACATCTAACACGACATGACATATTGAGGTAGGGATTGTGCCACTGATTTAATAAAAATCACCCTCCCACTGAAGGAAAGGAGATGATTGTTCCAGTTAGACATGCACAAATTAAGATGAATAAAGTAAATGAAATAATAAGTGTAAGGCAATGCATGTAAAATCCTAGATAATTTAACACCTTGCCACATGTTAGACAATTAGAGATAACATGTATCTCTCCCACCTTGCCACTCGGCATATTAAAGGAAACAAAGATGACAATATTGTTTTATCTTCTCCAATTGCTTATGTCTTAACCGATTAGAAGAGAGAGATTTTAGAGAGAGATGAGAGCATTTATCCATGGATAATGAAGAAAATAAAGCAATGAAAGTCCTTTTCTTCACTATTCTATTCGAAATTCTTAGATAGGGATTAAAATTGATTTGTTTGTTAATTCATGGAATTAGATTGTTGCATGTGAGTATACATGAATTAGATCATGAAATAGATGACATGCTTGCTGAAAATTAAGATGTATATATTGAATTGGGAAGTTAATTAAATGAAAACTTAAGCTTAGGTGATGGGAAATTGAACCTGTAAGGAAATTAGTTACCTAGATGGTTAAATTGAAACTAGGGACTATTTTGATTAAAATCTATAAAATTCAGGATTGAATTGGATAAGTTTAAGGCTGATAATTTTAGCTAAAAACATGGGAGGACCAGGGAGAAAAATTTGATAAGTTGAATGGCTTAATTAATAGCTAAATAGATGGTTTAAAGTGATGAATTAGTAGAATAGGTAAATTCAGACTAATTTGTAAAAAGTGCTAATTTGAGGATCTAGATGTATTAATTAGGGACCAACCTTAACTTGAAAGAATAGGGGAAGGGTTAGATTGAACGACTGTATAATTGAATTGTATGAATTTTAGATAAAATAGACTGTCTAAACATGTAAATGGGCAGATTATTGAATAGGGGACTATTCTGAAAAAATTGTTAATTTAAAGACTTAGATAAACAAATTAGGGACAAAGCTGGACATGAAGAGTCAGGGGAAGAACAAGAGAAAGTAAGGTAAAAAGAGACTAAATTGTACTTGTATGAACCATAGGTTAATTAGCTCACTAAAGTGAACTTAAATGTAATCTGTCAGATTAGGGACTATAAAATTGACTTGTCTTTAAATTAAAAACTGTATTAATCTAGAAAGGTTAAAATTATGAGCCATACATGATTGAAAAGGTAATTGAATTAACTTTCCAATGGTATAAATTAATTGAAATTCTAACGTGTAGATTAAAAAATATAATCAAATTAGTGAAGGGTGTACAATCTTCCAGTGGTATAAACAATTTAGTATAATATTTCAAATGTGCTTGAATATATGGCTTATATTGATAAATTGAGTTCTAATGATATTCCCCTAGTTTTGTGTGTTTCTTGTTAGACAAGAAGCTTATTTGGTGAAGGCTTTAGAGCTAGTTATCCAAGGGATAAGCAATAGAGGATAACTATCCAAGATTATGCTAGCTTGGGAGTATTGTGAGTGTAGTTTTTTTTTCTTTAAGATTGACACTTAGGTCCTAACCACCCTTGCATGTCTATATTATTGTTTAATGAACATGCCATGAAATGAGCCTAATCTATATTTGGTAAGCTAACCTAAGGGAAGAATGGTCTAATGAAAAATTGATAATTGGATCGATATTGATACATGGTAACTAGTGAGTTTGAAGCATGAAATTATTGAATGTACTCTTTCTTGACATTGTTATTGTCTGAAGGGTTGATATGATCATTGTTTGATGCTTGCTGATGTTGACTGAGAATATGCTGGAAATTCATGTCATGAAACCTTGTAAAATGATCTAGGATTCATATAACCTAGAGACTTGAAATGAACTTGTCCTTGTCATGTTTGATGCTTAATCACTCGTTGTGTGATTGCTTGAAATTAAAATACTTAATAAGCCCTTGTTCGCAGGTTGGTCGTACGTAGAACGACAAGCCTTAGAGTCTAGAGCTCGTCTTTTTAGGTACTTTGTGTACCATCTTGTTGGGTGGTTAGTCACCTTTTTGTTAGATACCTTGGGTATCATCTTGCTAGGTACTTTGTGTACCATATTGTGTGGTGTAGTGGGCACCTTCTTGTTAGATACTTTGTGTATTATCTTGTAGGTACTTTGTGTACCATCTTGTGACTTGATTACCTAGTCCTACTATCTACCAAGGCAAAACAAAGTTAATAAGCTTGAAATAAGGCATGCTAACATGAATAATGAATGAGTAACATGACTCTTGCGATTGAGCTTCTATTAAAATGAAATTATATGATTGAATTGATGGAATTGTCATCTTGGATTGCTCATTCTTTGGAGGATAAGCTATGTGGTAAAATGGACTCTATTCGAATGAGTGAAGCTGATCTTTTGCTGGAATTGTTTGATACATGTCTACTATTGCTTGTTGACTTTACCTAATTCTCGTGTATGAATTCTTGCTTGGTTAGTATGATATAATACCTTGAATGTAATTGATTGATCTTGTTAAGTTGAACCATTCGAATAGATTATGGATAATAATCTAAAACATGCTAAAAGAATGTAATTAGACCTAGCTAATTAGAACTTGAAATTGTTACTTGCTTGGCTTACTTGATTGCTTGATTTGCGGAATTGCTTAATATGCTTAAATTTCCTTATTTGCTTAGCTTGTTGGATTTGCTTGGTTTACTAGATTGTTTGGCTTGTTTGGTTGCATGGTCCTAGAAAGTAATATAGTTCTTGTGAAACTAGGACCATATCTTTGAGTCTACCTAATTTGAATGAAAATTGGAGTCTAAATACTTGGAACTAATCTAAAGGAAATAGATATAGAATCATGTTATATAAAATAAGCCACCTTGAAGTCAATCGAATAAGACTAGAGTTTAAGCTGTTGACTAATTCAATATGAAATGATCTAGATTTAGTTAACGAGGCTTAACATGTTAAATCAAGGGATTAAAATGATCCATAATGGGGCATAACAACTTTATTGCTGGGCCTTGTGATTAATTGTTATATAATAAATTTGGATTAATGAATGACATATATGCTTAACGTGTTTAATGGTAAACTTGTTAATCAACTTGATAATGGCAACGAATTATGTGGTAAACTTGTTAACCAACCTTGATAATGGAAATGGATAGGTAAATTGGACTGACTAGATTAATAGGAATATGAATATATGATGAATAATAAGGTTAGAAGCATGGTCTAAGTGAATAATGAAGGTGAAATCAAGCTTAGTGAAATCTACCTAGAATACTCAGTTCTGGGCAGCTACTTGAAAATTCACCATAAATTGTGTAGGTCGAATTAAGGGCTGAAATTTATATAGAATAAACCTTAGTAAGTCTATTTTCATTAGAATAAAATAGAATTGAATTCCGATTTGTGAGATAAAATCTGGAAATGGAAATCTTTGGGCAGTGCAAACTGTCAAGAAATGTAATTGCCTTACCTTTAAATTAAAAATTGTATTAATTGGAAAAGCATTAAAATGAAAGGTCAAAATGGTTGTAAGGAGGGTTAAATAAGCTTTCTAATGATATAAATGGTTCGGAATCCCGACGTGCGGAAAAAAATTATAAGTGTTTAAGCGACCAGTGCCCATACTGGATGGGACAATAGTTACTGCCTTGTTTTAAATAAATAGAAGGATAAACAATTAAAATCATATAGGTTAATCTATAGAAATGAATGTGCTGTCAGATTTATGTATGTTAAGTACTAGTAATGTTACCATGATTGAATGATTAAGTGAATGTAATTAGTGCAATGAATTTTAGCATGAATTACTACATAACTTAAGATCATGAATGGAACCTAAGAGATTAAATGTAACTAAGTGATCAATTGGGCAATTTAAGTTGTATATAACTTGACTGAGTTGAGTATAATGGTTCTTACTATTTAAATAACCCATCGAATGAATTAAAGAACCCTATTGGAAAATCATGCTTAGATGATCATTTTAGGTAATCACGACTAGAAGTTTAATGAGAATGAGTCTTGCTTGTATAAATGCTATTTTTGAATGTTTTCTTGTTTTGGAAGTAAGTCATTCGAAAGACCTTGGATTCTTAATTGGACAAACTAATTCGACTTAAGTGGGAAATGTGAGTCCTTGTAATGGACCTTGAATCTAAAACATTGAATTTACTTGATTTATGTCTAATTCCTTGTGGTATCTAGCTTGTTTGAATTATTGTACTTGAGCCTTGCTTTGATTGGGAAATTGAATAGGCTTAGTAACTAGATAGGTTGGGTTACTTGGATAACTTGACCTTGTTATGCAATGATCAAACATGTAATATTACTTGACACTTGAAACTTGATTAAAACTGATGGATTCTAGATACTACCTCACTAAGTACCTCAAAAGTACTTATCACTCTTGTTTGCATTCTTCCCAAACATCAGGTAAAGTAATCCCAAACTAGTACCATGATATTGAAGCCATCTTCCTTGGGTTCGAAGTAAGACATGCAAAGCTTGAAGTTGACTTTATATTACTTTGAAGCACTTCTAGATGGTGGCATACTAGAATTATGTATAAGTCATAGCTTGTCATGCATTTGAATTGGTTAGTGAATATGCATGTAAAACTTGATCAAGCATTGTAATGACCTTAGTGGCATATGATGTATCTAAGTAATGGTCCTCGTAAATGCTATATATTTGTCTTGCGAATGAATGGACTGTAATTATATAAATAAGTGTGTTATGGATCTAGTGATCATTGTGATTGTATCTAATGGATGATTAAACTTGAATTTTGTCTAAGCCTAGTAAGTAATGATACATAGATAACTTGATTCTAGCTAATGAATGAGCCAGAAGGCTTTATGCAACAAGTGAATAGCAAAATGAATCTTAAATGTTGCAATGAATTGAATTGATAACTTGCTAGCTAAGTAACTTACCCAATAGGAATAAGTTAAGTAGAAAAGTTTTAATTGGCTTGTAAATTTCTTTTTTCTCCGTTCTGTTTTCTCGTCGTAACGCTCCTCGCTCATAACCCGGGCGAGGGGTGTTGCATTTTTCGACTAGGTAAAATTTTGAGGGCAAAATTTCATAAGTGGGGGAGAGTTGTAACACCCCCGTTTTGGGCCTAGAGGTTTTTGGGATGGTTTTCGGGTCGATTGGACAAAGATTAGAGATTCGGGTAAGTTTCAGGATGAGTTCAGAGAAAACATATTTCGGAAGGTGATAAAAATATGAAAAAATCATCTAAAATACTTTTTCAATATATAAAAGGTTTTGGTGGAATCAATTTTGGGAAACGAGTTTTGGAAATGTGACATTTTGGTCTAGTGACCATAGTGTAATGTTTGAAAACTGGTTTTTAGTAACTGATTTGTAAAGGGTCAAAACTTTGAATCTTTAAGGAGATATTATACCATTGGTATAATCTAAGTTTTCCCTTAACTAGGATTATTTTAAATGTGCTTTAATTGAAGGAATTAAAAAGGATTTAATAAAGGAAGGTGGTTATTTTCTAAAATCACAATTTGACGTAACTTTCTTTCTCAAGATTTTATCTCAACTTCTCTTTAGCCAAGCACATTATTTTCATTAGAAAATTTAAGGTAATGATCTTGATTTCTTATCTCTTTGATTTCCTAAATGATTCTTTAGTTTGTTTTCCAAAAATCTTATTGAATCTCTTTGATTTTCAAGAGGAAAACATCCAATTAAGGGGAAACTCATACAATGGAGGTAAGGTTCATTCTTCTCCTCTAATATAAGGTTCTTTACTGAAATTCCCAAGTTCTTGATCCTTTATATGTGTTTTCTAATGTGGTTTTATGATTTAATTGGGTAATAAGATTAAATCAAGGTTTTATTGATGGATTTATATGATTTTCGAATTGGATATGTTTTGCTGGGTTTATGATTAATTTTAATCATGATTTTGAAGTTTAATAATGTTAAGATAAATGTTTTAGCTTTGCAATCATGAAACCATGTGAATCTCTAATTGTTTAGGTTGCTAGATTTGGGTTTTTCGTGGAATTGTGGTGGTTTTATGAATGCTGGACGTATAAGGATGATAATATGATGATTTTGGATGTTAATCAATGGTGATTGATAGTTGAAAGTGTTAGGTTTTGGCTGTGTTAAGTTTGGAGGTTAATCGATGTTGTTTTCTATTGTTTCGGATAGGTGATTGATAGTTTTTGTCAAGGCAATGTTCTGGAATTGCTTGCTGTGATTTTGAATGCATTGAGATGCATTAATTCTCTGTTATTATATGGTTAAAATAGGGGAGGTTGATCCGAAAGAGATTGGTGAAGCTTTGGATGCTCCAGACGCTTGAATTTGCATCGACGAATTAAAGTTTCGCGTGTCGGTGAGTGAGAACGTGGATTTCAACTTTGAAATATTTTAAAGGTGGTTTTGGAAACTTAGATTTGAGCTTGAAATGCTTATCTAAGTTCGGAAGTAAGTATAATTGGTTTTCTCTCTCGGTCGTGCTTTTACAAAATAATTTATGCATTTGTTTTTTATTAGATGGATTTACCTATTGTTTATATTGGCAAGTGATGTGGTTTAAAGCATGATTAAAGCATGATTTGATACTTTGGAAAATGGTTTTATGTTGATGCATATGAAAACAATGAGGTATATGGTTATAATGAATTATATTGGCAAGTGATGTGGTTTAAAAATTTTATCGGATATAGTTAGCCGACTATAGGTTTGAGTGCACTATAAGCAAGTCGCCTTGGATGTTGAGGAGTTTATATGGTGTATCGAATACTCCATCCAAGTACCCCAACGATCGAGGAAGAGTAGTGTCCCATCTCTCGTTAGTGGTGTTATGCATCTACTGATGAGTGGTGTTGAGGGGTTTATACGGTGTACCGAATACTCCACCACATGTGTCACAACAGTTGAGGGGTTTATATTGTGTACAAAATACTCCCGTGTGTGAACCTTGAGATGCTAGTGAGAATGTATGAAGTGTTAGGACAACACTTGTGAATCCTTGTATCCGATGTTGTGATTTTGAAATGGAACTTGGTTAATGATCAATTGTAAGCCAATATAATTGTTTATGTATCATGAAAAGTTTTGTGTTGTATAATGAGATTTATACATGTTACTCTTTAAGCTTTGCATATGGTTTGTTATGCATAGGAAGACTTAAATTGAGGTTTAACAATGGGACTTGTTGTTTGACTATGATACATGATGCATATGGTTTAATATGCTGGTTTTGGAAAGGTTTAAGTGCATGCTTTTCATGGCATGATGTTTTATAAATGGATTGAAATGAAGAATTCAATGGTTTTGGGAAATTGGTTTTAAATTGCATTGATGGTATTTTGTTTTGAGAAATCCTCACTAAGCCTAGCGTGCTTACGCTCCCTTTGTCCATTAATGCAAAGAATTAAAGGAGTGGAGGTAGCAAGTAAGCAAGGAGGATCCAATGACTTCGTTCTTGAAAGTATGGTTTCAAACTAGACTTTTGGTAATAAAGGCAATGAGGTTCATTGTTGATTTGGGAGTGTGTTTGTTAAACTCCTTGTTTTGAGCAAGTTTATATTGTTGTTTGAAGTTGTAACTGACCTTTATATGTTGGTTTTGCTTTGGATTAATGTTTTGGATGTTGGATGGTTTATTCTCTACGAAGCATGCCTCTAGATTTCCTTTGAAGCATGATGGTTGATTCTTGTTGATAATTATGTGTTGGATTGGAATGGTTTGGTCTCTCATATGCATGTGATTATGTTTAAGGCATGTTGGTATGAGTTTGGAACCTTTAAAGCATGAAAAACCAGCAAATTGGGACATTTTCAGGCCCAAGTGTATCGATACAGTGGAAGGTGTATCGATAATGTTATGCGTATTTTTGGATCCCGTATCGATACGGTTGAAGGTGTATCGATACGCCCCTTGGTTAAAATGATTCTAAAAAATCTGGTATCAATACGCTATCAGGACCGTATTGATACGCTTCTGTGCATCGATACACTATGGAGCCGTATCGATACTCCTGGTAGGTAAGTTGGTTATTTTGGTTTATAAAGGGTTTGGATTCTTCTGTTTTCGTCCCTGATTGTTATGCGTGCAATTGAATGGGTTTGGAAGAACTTTTTGAGTTGAAATTTGACATGTATGCATGAGACCTGAATAAATAAGGATTGGTAAACCCGATTTCAAGTAAATCCTTATAATTTTCTAGATATACAATTTGGTCCCTTATTATTTGTGATTGCAATTGAATACCTTATTGATGTCCGTTTGAGTTGAGATTTGACAGCGTGCCATGAAATACGAATAATTAAAGGGTGGTAACATTAAATTGGCTAAAGTCTCTGTAATTTGTAAAAATTATGATTTGGTCCTCAGAATATTTAAGTTGTCAAACAAATGTCTAATCGTTGTCTGATTGAGTTGAGGTTTCTTCCGCTACGAGTTCAAAGCTTATAGGATGATAATGTGCATCAAGATAAGATAAAAAGAAAAAAAATGGTCATTTATTGAGGTAAACTTTCCCGGTTTACTTTAATTTTCCCCGTGCGATTCGCTCGGTTTGGTCTCACATCTAGATCGGGCTTAGGGGGTTACAATTCAGATTTGGGAAGAAAGGAAAACTTAGTTCTCGTTTCATTGGACCTTTCAAGATTATTGAAAAGATTGGTCATGTGGTATATCGTTTAGATATCCTTGTGAATTCGACAAGATTCACAATGTATTCCACGTCTTTATGCTTCGCAAATACCGACCAGATCCCTCTCATGTACTTGAGCCTGAAAAAGTAGAACTTAATCGAGATTTGTCCTACGAAGAAAAACCAATTCAAATTCTAGATCATGAAGTCTGAAGACTTCGTAACAAATCTGTTCCCCTCGCAATAGTATTATGGAGAAATCACAAGACAAAGAGGCAACTCGGGAATCTGAGGCAACTATGAAAGACCAATATCCTCATCTATTCACCCCAGGTAAAAATTCAAGGATGATTTTTCATTTAAGGGGAGGAGAATTGTAATATCCCAAACATTGGCTTAGGAGTATGTTACAAATTGATCACTAGTTAAATTGCTATAGAATTGTAACCTAAGAGACTAACTAAGTGATTTAGGTCCGAATTGAGGCAAAGAAGAATTGGATATACATAATCTCTCTTGTTTTTGCTTGTGACCCCATCCTTGTTTGTTGGTTGATTATCTTTGTCTGCTAGTAATGTGTAACACTCCTTTCCCGGTCTGGTCGAGAACCGGGTCGGAAGGTGAAATCGATGTTCAATAAAATAAACAGTGCGATAAAATTTCTTTTTTTATATTAACCTTTAAACCAATATCATACAATAACACAATGCCTCAATACAATTTAGTTTATTTAATCCATATAAAGCTAAATTGCAACTAAAATAAGTCTTAGAGACTAAACTTTAAATTCAACAATTCAAAGGTCCTTCAATGCAATAGACTTTACCAGTTTGGAATTCACAACATTACTAACACACCTGTAAAATTTCATACCATTTGGAGACCCCTAGCTCATTCAATTTAATCTTTCAATATTCAGTGACTAAATTGTGAACCTTTCAAACTGTTTAATATGCCTTTAACTAACCTAACTAACCCCACATCGAAACACCCTAGGGCTGGTTTCAGAATGGGTGAACGATGGTCAACCCTTATTGACTTTACCCTTTAAACTGTATCGATACGGGCATGCCTCGTATCGAAACGGGCCGACTTCATTTGACTTTGACTTTGATTCATTTCGATACGCTATAAACCCATATCGAAACAAAGGATCCCAGAGGCAAAATGTTTCGAAACGAACATGAACCGTTCCAATACGCCTTATTCCTCAGGCTCAATTATGCTTACCCATATCGAAGCACCATCACCAATTTCGATACGATCTGACCTGTAATAACATATTTTTACCGGTATTTATTCAATTTGACCCACTAAACGATGTCCAAATGCAACAAAACTTTATACACAATATTTCAATGGTATAAACTACTAGCATGCCAAATTTCATGATCATACGAATACGTTTACTATGTTTTGACCTTTATGAGCTAAGTATGCACTTTTAAGCCATTTAAAGCCAACCAAAGGCTATTTAGGGTCATTAACCATATTACAACATATGCATATCACCAACATGACAAAATGGGCATTAGTGACTGTAGGGCGTGTAGGTGTTCCCTTTTTGTGAGAGCACAAGTGTACACTCCTACCAAGTTATAGTATAAAAGATATCGAATCCCATGAGGATTGGACAACTTATCCCGTTCCGTAGTCCCTGCACAAGGTAAAGTAAAAGCACAAGTGAATGGTAGGTTAAGATGAAAAGTAAATGAAAACACAAGTAGTAAAGAAGTGAAGCAGGTTGATAGAGCAGGCATGGTTATGTTGCCACTTAGTGTGAAAACTGCATTGTAATAGGATTGAGTTATTTTATGCTGCCACGATATGTTGCCTCGGCGGGTATGGCGGGCGGCAGGCTACGACCCTGTCATGCGGCCGCAGCGGGTCACTGCCACTGTAGGAGTGTACTGTCTCGGTAGGTGGAATGGGAAGAAGTCCTGGCTGCAAGTCTGGCAGATACTCCAAGTTCGGTAGGATAGTCGACAGTGATCCCTCCTATTTCTAGGTTAGGATGCGCGAGAGCTAACGTGATGTAGGCAATACCTAACAATCTCAGCGTCAACCTAACACATACTAGTCAACTCGATTGATAATCCCTTTTAGCCGCTGAAACTTGTGGACTGGTGTAGAGCCAAGTTAGTCACGCCTCAGCACGTTCTGACCCTACTTAACCCTTTCGTGAGCCTTGCACTTTCGTGCCCGACAAATGGATTCTCTCAATTGACTGGTGTAGAATAATTGAAAGAATGAAGAGCAATGGATTAAGCAAACTTGGAATATATTATTGAAAAATAACTCAAAACCTAAAACAACCGTTTCACAACTAGTTTACAACATAACCCTAACCCAAGTGGAGTTTAAAATATGGCGGCGGCAGAGAACACTAGAAAAGTCTATAGAAAACCTAGGATGATTTGAACTAGGAGTACAATGGGTATTTATAGACTAAAGACTAGGTTAAGTCCTTCTTAAAGTAAAAGATATCAAAAGTAGCTTTCCATCTTTAATATGACATTAAACTCTGACTTCTTTGCGTGGAATTTGGACTATATCCCGTTTGCCTTAGTCCGCAAGTAAGCTTGAGATTTTTGCTTCGGCAGCTCTGGCCGCTACTACAGACGTCGGAAAATCAAATGGATACCGGCGATAGATTTAGGATTTTTAGCTCTGTTGTGTGTAAATAGAACTATCACAAATAGTGCAAGTGTACACGACGCAAGTAGTAAAGTGATACTAGAGTATCAGATATCAACTCCACAAAGACTGGAAATAACTCTATCCTTGAATTGCTGCACAAGAGAAAGAAATAGTTTAAATGAATGGGTGAAGTAATCTTGAGAAACAACTGAAATAAAAGATAAAGGAATCAGATTGAGAGAATAAGTTGGTATTGATATGCTCAGTAGTGTAGGTGTTGCACTGTTAGAGGAACTTCTGTTGTCTATCGTCGTTCCTGTCGCGGCAGCACCTGTCGCGGAAGAGGTCTGTTGATGTCGCGGCAACGATCAGCAACTCCGTACTTCAAGCTTGGCAAGAATCCATGTGATGACTTGTCCTATCCCTAGGCCCAAGTGCTGTTGATGAACACTTCTTGGATGATACCTCTCGTTGTGAATCGAAGGGTGAACACCAATATTTGTGAATTCTTCTTTAGCCACTTAACCTTGAACTTATCCCTAAGCCAAGATGGTTTAACCATAAACTAGAAAATACATATTTACTCCTTTCATATGCTTGATTCTCCCGATATCAAACTAATGGATAACCTCACAATGCTCTCCCGATGCTCTTATGAGATATGAAAGCCAGAGTAAATAAACTTGAAGTTTTTATTACTTGAACAGAAAATTCCTAAAACAATACAATCCTTGCAACTACTTTACAAAAGCAACCCTTAGCCCTAGGGGAGTTTAGAACATGGTAGAGAAGGGAAAACGACAAGGGTTTTGAGGGAAGACGGTTAGGAGTGAGATATCCTTCCCTAGGTTGAATTATATGCCTTTACATAGGTCTTGGGGTCCAAGTTTTGTAATATGGCAAGAATACAATTTTGAATTAAAGTGCAACTCTATTAAAGACTAAATCTTCTGAGTAGATGCCTTGAATTTGTCCTCTTTTCTTTCCTTGAGTTTCTTCCTTGAACTTTGGGCTTGGCCTTCATTCTGCTTCAAGGCTCTGTAAAATATGGGAGTGGGCCACAACAGACCGGCTTGAAATCCTCTATCTGTTGAGCTCCACTTCACTTTTCCACCTCAGCATTCCCCTGTCGTCATGGCTGCCACGGCAGATGTCACGACAGCCTTTGCTTTTCAACTCCAGCTCTGTAATTTGCCTCTGGTCCCTTGCTGCCCAGGGTCTGCCGCAGCAGCTACTTGCAAAAGTAACCACAATCAGTACCAACTGTGCAATTTTATCTAATTGTGATGTGTATGCAAAAATTATCCTAAATGCAATGAATCATGCTTAAGTGCAGCAAAAATATGGGTAAATGATGGGTAAAACATAGAACTTTTAGGCACTCAACCTACCCCCAAACTCAAGTTCTTGCTTGTCCTTAAGCAAATACAACCTAACTAAAAATAAATTTTTTTTGGCCTTGCTTAATTCAATGATCTTTCATTACCTACAACACATTCACTATCAAGAGCAGTACCTTGTCGGGTGCTTATGGATTTATCCGAAACAATGCTATAATTCTTGTGCAAGTGTGTGCAAGTTTTGTGAAAAAATATGTGCCTAGACTCCTTTAGCTTACCAGAATAGTTATGCTACTCACTTGAATTTTATGCCAATTTCATTTTTTGGAGGCAATTAGGCTCCTTTAGTTTTTTCTAGTTTAGACTCAACTTCATTTTTTTCTGGAGGCAATTCTTAGGCTCCTTTAGTTTTTTCTAACTTAGACTCAACTTCATTTTTTGGAGGCAATTCTTAGGCTTCTTTAGTTTTTTTCTGACTTAGACTCAAAAAATCTTCCTAGAGTCGTTGTAAGGCAGTTTTATGGGCAAGTGAGTCTAATTTTTTTCTTTTCTATTATTCCTTTCCTAGAGCCAATTTTAGGCACCTCTAGGGGCAACTCAAGTGGGTAAACCTTCCTATTCTAGTTCACTACCGAAATCTAGACAACATATGAGTCACAAGGGTGTTCTAAAGTTCAGAACTATAGCAAGGCTCTAAATAATTCCTAAAACATCCTAAAGGCACTGTCACGACAGAGAATGTCGCGGTAGGTAAGTTTAGTTCACAGACTTAAGCCAAATATATATATATATATATATATATATATATATATTTGACACAAAAATAAACATAAAACGAGACACAAATTAAAGACACAACTAACAAGTTCATTAATAGAGGGATACCCACCCCCAAACTCGAGGGTTGCATTGCCCTTGATGCATGACAACAATGAAAATGAAAAAAAAATAGAAAAAACATCACAAAATAGATAAAACATCAACAAAGACAACAAATATGTAAGAAAAAGAACTTAAGTTGAGGAGCTGTCGTCGCTGCTGTTGCTGACGCGAAGCTACCAGCGGGCAGTGACATTAACAACAGGGGTTGGCTGGGTATTGGGAGACGGGGAGGCCATCTACTTTTTAGCCTCTCGAGGTGGCTGGACTCGGGTAGGTGAGATGTGTGGGGGCTATTCCAGAACCTCGAGGTCATCATCGCTGCTGCTACTACTGTCTGATTTGCCGTGGCAGGGTCCTTTAACAGTCTCGTTCAGCTTCTTCCTCTTCATCGGCGAGAATTCTTTGGATATGTTGCGGACGACCAATGGCTCTGAGTCAGAATCATCCTACCAGATGGAGGATGAGAAGAACCCTTCAAAGTATTTCAGGTCGATTTCTGGTAGAGGTTCCTTCCTTTTCTCTCGTCGGAAAGTGGTTGATCGTCTGCCGCCATCTCCTGTTGTGGTACGTGGTGATGTGGAGGCAGCAGTGGGTGTTCTGGGGCTAGCAGCAGGTGTGGGTGCAGCGAAAAGAGATTCTAGGAAAGAAAGGAACTGCACGTTTGGTAAATTTAAATCAAATTTAATAAATTTACCATGGCAGCAGTGAAATCCCTCATAAAACTAATGAGGCCGAGCTGTTGTTCCTCCATCTTTTGCAGCATCTTCAGGATCTGGCTGAAGGTGTCTACCGATGGTGATGTCGTTGTCTGCTCCGGTTCTGTCGTGATAGATTTAGGGGATTCAGGTTCTGCTGTTGCTTCTGTCGCGACAGTGGGGTTCACGTAAGACAGAGGAGTGGTAGCCTTTAATTCCATCAAACTATAAAGGTTCTGTTGCGTCCATCCCTTTCCTCAGACTTTGACATCTTCATTGATCTCCGGTACGTTGTTGCCTCGGCAGAGTGTGGTGATCAGATAGAGGAAAAATAGGGGGCCCGTTGGTCGGAGTGGGCACTCAAGCATGTCGTCTCGGATGTATTTGCTGACGTTGATTTGCCTCTCATTGAGGATGGAGTGTACTAGGGCTAATCTCTGCCGGTCCACCGTGGTATTATGTGAGGTAGGCATGAGGCATTTCTTCACGAAATGGTTCCACAACTTGGCTTGTGGGGTGAGCTGGGTCCTTTGCACTGTCCACCGGTGCTTGGGATCATCATTCTATTGTGTGCCCTCTTCTGTCAACTCTTCCATGACAACATCGTAGTCTGCCGGCGACAGACGGTTCACGAACCTTTGATAGGAATCATCCTTCTTGCTCACATAGAGGCCATACAATGTGTTGATGTATGCCGGTTCGCGGGAGATCTCTTTGCCTCTGACAGTCACTATCGTGGCATCTTTGTCAGGGACAACAACGTAGAAATCTCGAACTAGGGTGACGTTCATCTCTTCTGGCTGGACAGCAAACATCTGCCACTTGAGTGCGAGGATTTTTCTGGCGATGAAACTTTAAAGCCCTAATTCTCCCGTCTTTTGGGTGTAAGTGAACCATCTTTCTTCCCACATCTCTCTCTTTTGAAATGAACCATAGTACCTCTGCTTTTAGTCCACTGATGCGAAGCGGCTGGGTATTCTGCTGTGGCTGGGTGTGGATACTGTCGCGACTGGGGTGGATGCAACACTTCATCGTGTTGATCTGGTAGCCATTGCAAGGAAAACTGTAGAAAAATAAAAGAGATTTCTGAAAACCTAATTTTTGGAGAGTAAGCAGAGAGAATGAGATGAAAAATGAAATGAGAATAGAGGTTTATATAGAACGGGGTTTTCTGCCCGTTGAGACTGTAACGACAAGCGCGAATAACGGGGCCAACTGTTACGTTGTTTTTGACGCGTCTGTCACGTGTTTCCACGTCTGCCGCGCGTCTGTTACGCGTTTGCGTGTCTATTGCGACAGCTCCGTGACAGGCTGTATTTTTCGTGTCTGTCGCGACAGCTGTTGACAGGCTGTGACGATAGGCTTGTCCGTTGGGTTTTTTGGGCTGTTGTGAATGCGGTGGGCTGGTTGATTCCTCCTATTTGCTTTGCTTCCTTTATTTCCTAAAAATAAATAAATAAATAAATAAACTAAATTAAAATCTTATTTCCTAAAATAATAAATAAATAAATAGAATAAAATAAATAAAACTAAGTTAAATTAGGGATGCCTTGAGGGGCATCTCCTAAAGTAACTACTTCATGCATCCCTGGGGCTTCAGTCCCCTAATAATGCTTGAGCCTCTGTCCATTGATCTTGAATTGGTGCCCATCCTTCATTGATTTGATTGTAATGGCACCATGAGGGAAAACTTGGAAAGGGCCAGACCACCTAGATTTAAGCTTTCCTGGGAAGAGCTTCAACCTAGAGTTAAACAACAACACCTGCTGCCCTAGGCAGAACTGTCGTGGCAGCAGTCTTCTGTCGTGCCACTTCTTGGTTTTGTCCTTGTAGATCTTGGTGTTTTCTTAGGTTATTACTCGAATTTCTTCAATTTCATTCAAGTCCAGTAGCCTTTTCTGTCCCGCCTTGTCCCAATCCATATTTACTGTCTTGATATCCCAATATGCTCTATGTCCTATCTTGACAAGTAAATGGCAAGTTTTCCTGTAAATGAGGCGATATGGTGACATCCCCAATGCTGTCTTAAATGTTGTCCTGTAGTTCTAGAGTGCATCATTTAGGTGTAGAGACCGGTATTTTCGAGTTGGTTTGACCATCTTCTCTAGGATGTTCTTTACTTCTCTATTTGATATCTCGGCCTGCCCATTGGTTTGAGGGTGGTATGTTGTTGCAATTTGGTGCTTCACTCCGTATTTCCTTAGTGCACTAACAATTACCCTATTGTCGAAATATCTCCCCTCATCGCTAATTATCACCCTTGGGATGCCAAACCTTGAGAAGATGTGCTTGTGAAGAAATCTTTGCACAATCTTGGCATCGTTCTTTTGAGTGGCGATCGCTTCACCCACTTAGACACATAGTCTACTGTCAGCAGGATGTATAAATTCCAACAATAGGCTGGGAATGGCCCCATGAAGTCGATTCCCCACACGTCGAAGATTTTGACCTCAAGTATGTTCTGCAGTGGCATCTCATTCCTTCTAGATATGTTCCCAGCCATTTGGCATTTGTCACATCTCTTGTAAAAAGCTTGTGCATCCTTGAACAGTGTGGGCCAATAGAAACCATATTGCAGAACCTTGGCAGCAGTTTTATTTCCTCCCAAGTGTCCTCCATAAGGAGCAGCATGACAGTGGTGAAGCACATCTTTCTGTTCCTCATGTGGTATGCATCTTCTGATAATCTGATCTGCACAATGCTTAAAGAGGAGTGGTTCGTCCCAATATTAATGTTTTGCATCATTTTGGAACCTCTTCATTGCTTGGTAATTAAGCTCAGGAGGTAAAAACCACTTACAATATAATTGACAATGTCAGCATACCAAGGGGTTTCAGAAAGCTTACTTGCCGCCATGGCTGTCGCGGCAGTGCTGGTGGCAGCAATCAACTACTCATCTGGGAAGGTCTCCAATATGTTGGTCTTGTCTTTCGCTTGACCCCTTCCCATCTCCAGCCTTCACAAGTGGTCTGCTACTTGGTTTTCTATCCCTTTTTATCCTTGATATCAATGTCAAATTCTTGCAGCAGCAGAATCCAACGTATCAATCTAGGTTTTGCATCCTTTTTGGTGAACAGATACTTGAGTGCTGAGTGGTCTGTATCGACCACCACATTCGTTCCAAGTATATATGGACGAAACTTGTCAATCGAAAACACCACTACTAGTAGCTCCTTCTCTGTGGTGGTGTAGTTTATTTGGGCATCATTCAACGTTTTGCTGGTGTAACACCCCAATTTTGGGCTTAGAAGTTTAGGGTCTGAACTGGACCGGTCTGAGAAACGGTTCGACTATAAAAAGGAAGTATTAGGGAACACCTAGTTCGGGATGCTTTAAAAATATAGAAAAATATTTAAAAATCCTCATTTAATATATAAAGGTGAATGGTGAAATCAATTTTACAAAATAGGGTTCGGAAATACTACATTTCGATGTAGTGACCAAATCGCAGTTTTTGCAAAGTTTAGTAGTGACTGTTTTGAAAAGGATTGAAACTTTGAATCTTTGAGGAGCTAATTTACCAAAAATGTTTTCATCAGATTTTTCCTTAATTTGGTGATAAACTACCTTTGACTTTCATAACTACTTTTCTCTAATTTTCTCTCATTTCATTTTCTCTCAAAATCTTATCAACCAAACACTTTTTCTCCAGAAAAATTCACTTTGATTTTAACTTCATTTGATGGGATTTCCATAACTCATTGATTCCTAATCAATCTTTCAACAAATCCACTTGATTTCTACATTGTATTTTCATGGAAACTTGCCCAAATCAAGGAGAAATCATCATTTAGAGGCAAGCTTGTTCTTCTCCTCTAAATACTCAGCAGTTTACTGAAATTCCCATGTTGTCAATCTTTTATTAAAGATTTATGAATGGTTTTAATGTTGGAAACAAGAAATCTTCTTAAAACTCAAGATTTGGAAGAGATCTTGAAGATTTTCGTGGAAATTGATTGGGCTCTATTTTGAGATGCTTTTCTAATGTATTTTGGATGTTAAATGGTGTTTTAAATGAGGTTTAATCAATTCAATCCCGGATAGGTTGTTTTTCTTAAGTTTTTGCTTGTGAAAATGGTGGTTTTAGGGTGTTTTTGGTGTTTTGTTGTAGCTGGAGGTATAAGGAAGAGTTTAGGGTTGTTTTTGATGTTAATTGATGTTTAGAAATGATTAGAAGTGATGGATCTTGGTTGGGTTATGTTTTGAAAGAGTTTGGAGGTGATTTCGGTTGTGTTTGGTAGCTGAAATGTTGTGTTTTCTTAGAGGAGCGAGTTTAGGAGAATTGGCTGAAGATTTCAATGCATGATGATGCATTAATCCTCTACTTTGATGTGTCTAAAACAGGGGAGACATCTTCAGACACTTTTGGAGTTGATTCGGAAGCTTAATTGGCGTTTCGGCAAGCAAGCAAAACGAAATTGGTGAGTGCGATTGGGTTAGAAGTCCTTGGGGACAAAAATACAAGGTTTGGGGATTTAGGAGAGGTTTAAATCCTGAAGTAAGTATGGTTTGAATTTCTCTCTTTAAAGTGGTGTTCGCCCTAAAATGCTTTTACATGCTCATGGTTTAAATTTGATAAATTCCTACTGTTTTTATGCATGAATTGTAGCATGAGATTATGCTTGTAGAGATGATATGAGATGGCATGTTGCATTGATGAGATTTGAGCTTTTGGTTTTAAGCAAAGCATGATTTATGTCTTGAAATGTGATGAGAAAACTTTTGAGAAATATTGCATGAAAAATAGTAGGTGAGGTGATGTTTAAACACTTTATATTGGCATAGATGTTGAGAAACTTACCAGATATAATTGATCGATGAATAGGATGAGAGTGCACTATAAACTAAAAATTCGTATGTGCTCTTTGGTTAAGCCAAAGGGAGATATTCCGATGATGGGAATTTCATCGGGTAGGACTTGGTGAAATACCCAAGCTTTGTGGCGATGAGAGATTCCGCCATGTGAGTACGATGATAAGAGATTCCACCGGAAACTATGTTGCTAGACAAGTGAGTACGGTGATGAGAGATTCCACCGGAAGAGTCTAGTGTAGAAATGTGTCTGCATAGCCGAGTATTAATGAGATGTTAAATGCCAATATAAATGATGAAATGGTTTTTGTTACACATGTACCTTTGATGAAATGATTTATGCTATGAGATATGCATATGAGAGTTGTTTTAGAAATGCTTTAATGATACAAGCATGTGTATGGCCTTGCCATAGGTTTTGCATTGGTTTAAATGCATGAGATAGAATTGAGGTACATGTTAATTCATTGTGAAGTTGCTTTCAAAGGTTTATAAGCATGGGATTAAAATGAGCATGTGGTTCAAAAAGGCTTTTGTAAAAAGGTTTTCAAGAAATGCATTATTGTGATGGTTTACTTTAGAACATGCCTCACTAAGCTTTGTGTTTACGCTCTCTCTTTTACCAATAATGCAGATAAGTGAGGTATTATCGGGCAACAAGGAAGCTAAGTTCGTCCAAGGAAGTCCAAGCTCATGTATGGTGAAGTTTTCATACACTTTAGTTTTGATAGATTGGCAATGGGAAACCAAGATTGTATTTGGGAGATGTGTTAAACTCCCTAATGTTTTGACATGTTTGTTTTGATTTGTTTGGATTGTAAATGGCCTTAATTGTTTATTTTGGAAATTGGATTGCCTAATTGAGTTTAATACTAGGAAGCATGCCTCTAGACTAATGAGATTTTGTGTTTGATGCCATGATTGTCTTTGAGTGTTCTAAATATGTACCTTATTTGTATGTTGACTTGTTGGTGTGATTATAGAGTCATTGGGATATGTTTGAATGGATTTATGAGTGAAAAGCCAGCATTTGCCGTAGTTTCTGGGCAAACCGTATCGAAACACCCTCTAGTGTTTCGAAATGGGGGCCTGTAATGGCCTTCGTGTTTCGAAACGAGGGAGGCTGTTTCGAAACGTTTTGGCTACTGGAATGCCATGTTTCGGAACTGGTCTCGAAACACACCCGCGTACCGAAACGGTCAATGCCGTTTCGATCCAGCGTTTCGACACAGCAGGTGGGTGTTTCAAAACGGGTGACCGTCAGACACAGATTTGAATTGTTCTGATGTTTGCATGTTTTATATTTTAGTCCTAAATGTAGAGAATGCAATTGCTTGAGTTGGAGATGTCCAATTAAGATGAAACTTGGCAGAGAAGCATGTGACATGACTAATTTCATATTGGCAACCTTAAAATCAATGAAGACATTCTAATTTACATAAATTACAATTTGGTCCCTAAACTCGTATAATGTGCAATTGAGTCCCTATATGTTGTCCGATTGATGTGCCTTTCTCAATCGTGTTTTATGAGTACTCACTTAGGGTTAACATGTAACTAGACAAGATTAAAAAGAAAAAAGGGTCGTTAATCAAGGTTGACTTTTGGATTGACTTTGGTTATCCCCGTGTATTCTTCGTAGTTTGGGTCAATCGTCTAGGCCGGGCTAAGAGGGTTACATTTGTTGGTATCAGAGCTTGGTTCTCGAATATTTGGGGGGTTGGTATGTGGTTGTTGCATGTGTTTAAGCATGATGATGAATTTTGGTGAAAGTGTGATGTATGATTTCTGGTGTATGATTCAATTGAGATGTTTTTGGTGATGCTACGCTATGTTTGGAGTGTGATAAGGATCCCATTGCCAGATCAAAACTAATGAAGAGGAATTGTTTTTGAAAATGAGCTTGAGTGCTTAGATTACATACCTTATTGTGCCTAATTATGTTTATTGCATTTTTGTCAGTGCTTTGTTTTCTATATAATGGGGCCACGTAGAGAGATGAAGATAAATACAAGAGCTATGGCTCAGAATGAGAATGATGAGAATGCTGAGAATGTTGTGGATCTACCTCCTCCTCCTGGTGGTGGACCACCCGGTGGTGATGGTGGTGCTGGAGTCGCTAACGCTGGTGCTGGGGTCACTGGACCTGAGGGTGTGCAGGGGCAAGATGCTCTTGATATGACTATGTTGATTCAGGCTATTGCTGGAGCTTTCCAGACAACCGTGGCTGGAGCTCATGGAGCGGCGCAACAGGATGATGCAAATGTGAGGTTGCCTTTGGAACGTCTTCGCAGTCTGGGAGGGACTGAGTTCAGAGGTTTATCTCCGAAAGGATCTGAGTCTTGGTTGGAGAGCACCAAATAGATTTTGGGACAGATGAACTGTAATAATATGCAAAAGCTGGGTTGTGTTGTATCATTGCTGTATGGTGATGCTTATACGTGGCAGTAGACTACTATCTCTGGGATTAAGGATGATGAGGTGACTTGGACGTTCTTCTTGAATGTGTTCAAGTGGAAATATCTGGGTGTGCGTTACCTAGACGAGAAGAAAAGAGAGTTTAGGTCTCTTATGCAAGGTAGCATGTCAGTACTTGAGTATGAGATTCAATTTGTCCGCCTCAGTCAGTATGCACCTGAGCTAATTCTTAATGAGCGGGAGAGGAGAGAAAGATTTCGTTATGGGTTGGTAACAGATGTGAAGACTTTTATGCTTGCGGCTGATTATACATATTTCAATGTCTTGGTCACAAGAGCCAAGGACATTGAATTAAATCTTGGTCTGACTAGCTGAGCGGGTGGATCTAGCTCCGAAAAGTGAGCGGCTGAACGCGATTATGGTAGAGATCGCAACAAGAGGCATAAGGATAGAAGGCCGCACTATGATGCTAGGCGTGGGGGTGGTAACCCTGGTAGAGGTCAGCAAGGACCTAATGCTGTTTTGAGGACTCTTTAGTGTAACCGTTGTGGTAGACGGCATAGTGGCGAGTGTTGGGGTAACCTTGGGATATGCTGGAATTGTGGAAACCATGGACATTTGAAGAAGGATTGTCCTCAACCTCTGAGGGAGGGACATGCTCCGGTGAGAGCAGCTGAGCCACAGAGAGGTCGTGGGTGCGGCCGTGGTAACTTTCAGCGCAGAGATGATGGTGGCATGAATGTAGCACATGTTGTGGTCGTTCAACCTGAGGGTGGTGGTCAGGCTCAAGTGTATGTCCAGCGTGAGGGAATGAATGATAAAAATGAGCTCGCAAGTACCTTTACTTTGCAATCCTTATCATTACTTTCTTTGATTGATTCTGGATCTACACACTCGTACTTATTGTGTGAACATGCTCAAATGCTTGGTTTAACTGTTGAGTCTTTGGATGTTGGTATGCGTGTGACTAGTTCCTTTGGTGAGACGGTTGTGACGCGAAAGTTGTATAGGAGATGTCCCTTGAAAGTGTAAAATCATGTTTTTCTTGTCAATCTCATAGAATTGCCATTGTATGGTTTTGATGTAATCCTTGGTATGGATTGGCTTGTTGAGCATCGAGCTGTAGTGGATTTTGAAAGCAAGCGAGTTTCATTGAAATTTGCGGATGATTACGAAGTAGTAGTTGTGGGTGAGAATGTGAAGTTTCTTGCCAATGTGGTGTCTACATTCGAAGCAAGTCGAATGTTGAGGCAGGGTTGCGAGGCTTACATAGCCTTTGTGATGAATCCTAGTTCTACGGAATTGCGTGTTCAAGATATAAGAACTGTACGTGAATTCCTTGGAGTGTTTCCGGAGGAGTTACCTGGATTTCCACCTAGTCGAGAAGTGGAGTTTGGAATTGAGTTGTATGAAAACACAACTCCGGTGTCCATTGCTCTCTATCGCATGGCACCTAAGGAGCTAAAGGAGTTGAAGACACAACTTCAGAAGTTGCTTGACCGTGGCTTCATTCGGCCTAGTGTGTCATCGTGGGGTGCACCGGTCTTGTTTGTGAAGAAGAAGGATGGCACTATGAGAATGCGCATTGATTATCGTTAGCTGAACAAGTTGACTATCAAGAACAAATATCCTTTGCCGAGGATTGATGATCTTTTCGATCAGTTTCGGGGAGCGGCTGTGTTCTTCAAGATTGACATAAGGTCAGGATACTATCAACTTAAGGTGAAAGATGTGGATGTGCCGAAAATAGCCTTTAGAACGAGGTATGGGCATTATGAATTCCTTGTAATGACGTTTGGCTTGACGAATGCTCCTGCTGCTTTCATGGACATGATGAATAGAGTGTTCCATGAATACTTGGACAAGTTTGTGGTGGTGTTCATCGACGATATCCTTGTGTATTCTCGTACTGAGAAGGAGCATGAAGGTCAGTCGAAGGTTGTCTTGCAAGCGCTTCTGGAAAATCAGCTCTATGCAAAGCCGAGCAAGTGTGAGTTTTGAATAAAGGAAGTTGTGTTCCTTGGTCATGTGGTTTCAGCGGAGGGGATTCGTGTTGATCCTCAGAAGATTGAGGCGGTAATGAATTGGAAGCCTCCTAAGTCCGTTCATGCAGTCCGTAGTTTTCTTGGGTTGGCAGGATATTACCGGAGGTTTGTGGATGGATTTTCGAAGATTGCTGCCCCTTTGACAAAGTTGTTGTAAAAAGATGTTAAGTATGAGTGGACGGAAGCAAGACAACAAGCTTTTGAGAAACTTAAGGCAGCTTTGAGCCAAGCTCCTATCTTGGTTACACCTGAATCAAGAAAAGAGTTTGTGGTGTACAGTGACGCATCCTAAGTTGATTTGGGGAGTGTGCTAATGCAAGAGGGTAAGGTGGTGGCTTATGCATCATGACAGCTGAAGGTGCATGAGCGCAATTTTCCTACGCATGATATTGAGTTAGCTGCGGTAGTTTTTGCTTTGAAGATCTGGAGACATTATCTGTTGAGTTGTGTGGGGCTCGATTCGTTCAACCGATATGGCTCACCAAGTGGTGGAGATGTGAATTTTTGGGTGGAAGGGTTGAGGAAGCTAAAATGAAACGTGACACAATGATTTATAGTGGTTCAATCTTCTAACCAAGGTCTACATCCACTACCTTAGCTCCTCACTAAGGATTTCTCAATCAATCCACTATTGATTCGTCCCCTTTTCTAGGCTTAGGAGGTAACCCTTATACACAATCATGCTTTCTACCCAAAGCCTTGATTGAAACCCTCTCTTACAAAGAGAAACAAGAAGCAAACTTAAAACCCTCTAATAGGTGTTTGTTTGCACAATTAAGCACTCACCTAAAACCTAAAATACTTGAGCAAATTTGTCAATTTTGGCTCACTAGTGTTTATCTATACAATAAATGACAATTTAATCTCTAAGACAATTCTTGATCATTTGATGTTTGACAATATGAGCATTAGCCTTTACTTGATGCTTGAAGGTCCCTTTTATACTCCCAATTGAGTTTGTAGCCGTTACTAGCCGTTGGGATCAAATTGGAGCCGCTGAGGACTTTAGTTCCCACCATAAATGCAGTTCTGCAGCTCCCCGTTTCGAAATGCTCGAACCTATTTCGAAACGCTCTCTAAGTAGAAAGAGTAGTTGCAGTCTGTCAGGGCACCCGTTACGGAAAGCCTCAGGCCGTTTCGGAACACCCGTATCGAAACGTTAAAACCCGTATCGAAACACCTGCATTTAAAAGTTAGTTTGGAAAATAGCCGTTGGGGTTTATGACCGTTGTGGTCGATGCCACGTAGGCGTATTGAAACGGCATAGCCCGTTTCGAAACGCTGGGCAAAATTCTCATCCAGGGAAAGCTCGTTTCGATACTCGTATCGAAACGTTTTTGCTATTGGAATCGCTTGTTTCGAAACACCTTAGGGCATTTCAAAACGCCTGGACGGTTTTGTGAAGTTTGGCTTTGAAAACATGTAAAACCCTTTTAAAAGCTTCCCTACACATAATTTCTAGTTGTTTGGACTTTAGAAATGTTTTAAATACTTTTTAAATCAGTCCAAAACATTTTTCAATTACTATATCAAAACATTAGTTCTACAAGCTCTCCCTTTTTAATATAATAAAACTCACTTGAAATTTTTTTTGGGATTCTCCCCCTTTAATTTTAAAAATGTGAATAAGAGATTGAAGATATGAAATCAAATAAAGCCCCCCCTTATTCATTTGAAAATTCAATTATTATATCAAAACATTAGTTCTACAATCTCCCCCTTTTTGATATAATAAAACTCACTTGAAAAATTGTTTGGGATTCTCCCCCTTTAACTTTAAAAATGTGAATAAGAGATTGAAGATATGAAATCAAATAAAACTCCCCCTTATTCATTTGAAAATTCAATTTTTCAAACAATTTCTCCCCTTTTTTGTTATATCAAAAAGAATTTAAAACATTAAGATCAAAATAACAATAGAGGTAGAAAATTGACAAATATAAGAATTTGGTTTTTAAAATGGCCCCCCCTTACTCAAAGCATCATAAAAAATGTTAGTCCAACATGCTTGAGCTTGAAATGTCCAATTAAGATGAAATTTGGCAGAGAAGCATGTATCATGATTAATTTCATATTGGTAACTTTAAAATCAATAAATACATTCTAATTTAAAGAAATTACAATTTGGTCCCTAAACTTGTATATAGTACAGAAAAAGGGGTCGTGAATCAAGGTTGACTTTCGGGTTGACTTTGGTTTTCCCCGTGTAACCTTCGTAGTTTTGGTCAACCGTCTAGGCTGAGCTAAGGGGGTTACACCACTGCTAACAGTTCCTTCTCTGTTGTGGTGTAATTCACTTGGGCATCGTTGAGTGTTTTGCTAGCGTAGTAAATTACATGGATTAGCTTGTCCTTCCTCTACCCAAGTGCTGCCCCTACAGCGTAATCACTGGCATCACACATAATTTCGAATGGCAACTTCCAGTTCGGTGGCTGTACGATTGGGGCTGTGACCAACTTCTCTTTTAGGATTATGAATGCCTCAGTACATTCAATATTGAAGTCAAAGGGATGATTCTGCTCTAGTAGGTGGCATAAAGGCTTGGTGATCTTCGAAAAATTTGCTATAAACCTTCAATAAAACCCAAGATGCCCTAAGAAACTCCAAATTCACTTGACAGTGGTGGGTGGCGGAAGCTTTTCAATCACCTCTATCTTGGCTCTGTCGACTTCTATGCCGCGACAGCTTACCTTGCGGCCTAGGACTATCCCCTCATCCACCATGAAATGACATTTCTCTTAGTTTAATACCAAGTTCTCTTTTTCGCATATTTCGAGCACATTCTGTAGGTTGCCTAAGCATCTTTCAAAATTGTCTCTAAAGACAAAAAAATCATCCATAAATATCTCCAGGAAATCTTCCACCATGTCGGAGAATATTGCCATCATACACCTCTAAAAGGTTGCTGGTGCATTGCAAAGTCCGAATGGCATTCTCTGAAAAGCCTAAGTACCGTATAGGCAGGTGGAAGTCGTTTTCTCTTGATCTTCCGGTTCGATGGCTATTTGGTTATAACCTGAGTAACAATCAAGAAAACAATAATAAGGCTTTCCCGCTAATCTATCAAGCATTTGATCAATAAAATGCAGGGGAAAGTGGTCCTTCCAGGTAGCTTTGTTAAGCTTCTAGTAGTCCATACAAACCTCCAACCGGTCATAGTCCTGGTTGGGATTAATTCGTTTTCTTCATTGGTCACCACGGTTATTCCTGCTTTCTTAGGAACGCATTGCATCGGGCTCACCCATTTACTATCTGAGATAGCGTAAATTATCCCACCATCTAGCCATTTGATAATTTCTTTTCGAACCACTTCTCGCATAGCGTCATTCAAGCGTCTCTGGGCATCAATGGTCGGCTTATGATCATCCTCGAGGAGAATTTTGTGCATGCATAGTGCCGGACTTATGCCTTGGATATCAACTATAGTCCATCCAATAGCCTTTTTGTGCTGCAGCAGCATCCCTATCAGCTGCTGTTCCTGTTCTTGCATCAACTTGGAAGAGATGATTACGGGCAACATATCATTTAATCCAAGAAAAACATATTTGAGCTGCCCTGGTAGGGGCTTAAGGTCTAGAACATGTGGTTCTACAGTTGAGGGCTTTTGGATGATGTGTTCATTCAAGGTATAGTTTAAGGGCTCGAATAACTTACCTGGATGATTACCTATCAAGTTTACCACCTCATGACCTTCAGTGTCAGATATGTCCGATTCTGAGGAGCAGCTATCGTCGACGCTACTGTGACAGTCTTCCAGATGGCTGCTGTGGCAGTGGCAAAATTTGATGTCATGGCAGCCCGACCTGATGCAGGGTTGGTCAAGGATTACTTCAGTGATAGCTTTGCATTCTTCTTCTGCATCAACGTGTTTTATTGCTTGGAGAACATTTAACTTGATCTCTTGATCATTCACTCTCATTGTGAGTTCTCCCTTTTCTACATCAATCAGTGAGCTGCCTGTGGCTAAGAAGGGTCACCCCAGGATGATTGGTGCATTCTCATATGCTTCACAATCTAAAACAAGAAATTCAACAGGAAAAATAAACTTATCCACTCTTCCTAGAATATCTTCAATCTTCCCTTCTAGTTGCACGTAAGAGCGGTCTGCCAACTACAGCATAACTGCAACATTAAATTAATACTAGCACCTAGATCACAAAGTGCCTTACCCACGAATTTATCACCAATTATGCACGGTATTATGAAGCTCCCATGATCCTTCTTTTTCTGGGGTGGATGCCTGTGCAGAATATTCATGCATCCTTCTGTTATTTTAACCGTCTCAAATTCCCCAAGTCTGGATTTCTTTGACATAGCATCCTTGAGAAATTTGGCATAACCGGACATCTCCTTGATGGCAACTAACAACGGTATATTGATGTGAATCTGCTTAAAAATATCATAGATCTTCTTAAGCTTGAACTCATGTTTCTACTTCTGTAGCCGCTGTGGAAAAGGAGGTGGAGGACGATAATCTTCAATGCGTCCTTCCCATGGTATTCGGATCTGAGAAGGCTTAGGTTTTTCATCCTTCTCCTCTGTCCCTTCTGTTGTCGTGACATGTGTAGCGGCAGCAGGCTGTTTATCGTCTGTCGGGGCAGCGTTTACGACAGTCGATTCTAGGGCTGGTTCCTTAACTGGTTCAACTTTCTTCTCTGACCTTGGTAATTGCTTCCCGCTTCTAGTTGTAATGGCCTTGCATTGCTCATGTGTGGGTTGTCTAGCGACCTCAATATCGCTAGGGAATCCTCCGTTCTGCCTTGGCTTAATATGCTGGGCAACCTGACCCATATGTGTCTCCAGAGTGGCTTCATGGTTAGTCATTCGCATCTCGGTTTTATCCATGAACGACTCAGTCTTCTTAACGAAGTGATCCATCTTTGTTATGTAAGTTACTGTCTGTGACATAAATGTGGCCAAGATCTGCTCTAGTATACTAGGTGTGGCTGCAGGCGACTATTGCGGCTACTGTTGCGGTTGCTGCCGAGTCAGAATTCTAGGTGCCCCCTGATTTTAAGTGTTATGTACTTGAGGATTCAGGGCGTTGTTTGGGTTGCTCCAGGAGAACTTGGGGTCTTTCCTCCAGTTGGGATTGTAATTGTTGGAGTCATAGTTCCTTTTCTTGTTAAAGTTTCCAACATACATTGCTTCCTCTACCTGTAGCGGTCAGTCTTCCGAACTGTGATTCCCACTGCAAGTTTCACATACCTCTTCTACAGAGTAGATAGGTTTTGAATCTTTCTTTAGAAAATTCTCTATTGCCTTTGTGAGGTACGCAATCTGTGTCTTTAGGGAGTTATCAGCTTCATAATCCTTCACAGCTAGTACTCGTTTACCTCTCCTTATTGTGGGAAATTGCTCTTCATTCTTTGTCCAATTCTTTAACACTACCATGGCTTCATCTGGATCTTTATTCAACAGCAACCCATTGGCCGCTGAATCGATTCTCATGCGAGTCTGTAGGTTGGCAGCATTGTAGAATTTGATGATCTGATTCCAAACAGGGAATCAGTGCAGCGAGCAATTCCTCAGAAGAGTAGTAAACCTGTCCTATGCCTCGTGCATTGGCTCGTCATCTTCCTGTTGAAAAGTAGCAATTTTATTACGTAATCGCTCAAATAAATGGGAATGATTAAAACGAGATAAAAATTCACGAGTTAAATCTACCCAAGTTCGTATTGAACCCGTCGTTAGTTTGTTCCACCAAGTTTTTGCTATATCCCTCAATGAATGAGGAAATAGCCGAAGCCTCAGTATCTCCGGATTTACTCCTGGTAGTCTAAACGATCCGCATATTTCTTGGAACGTTTTCAGATGTTCCCTGGCCTCCTCTGTAGCAGCACCACTAATCTGGCCAGCGGAATTGATCATGCTGAACATTACAGGTTTCAGCTTGAAGTTTTTAGCTTCCACGTCTGGCAGGGTGGTCCCCAGTTCCACATGATCATTGATCATGTAATCACGACATGACCATTGTGCGGCCACGGCAGCGGCAGGCGGTCCGTTTCCTTCATCTCCGATAGGATTGTTAGGATCTTGGGGATTCCCTTGGTTGTTCCTCCCGTTATTCATGGCTTCTAACTGTTCTTCAAGGTAATCGTTTCTGACTATCAAAAGACGGACTTGGTTCCTAAGATTGCTTGAGCGTTCAATTTTCAGGATCTAATTGATACTCAGGTTCTTTGCCTCGTCTCGATCTGTGCATAAGCAAATGAAAAACCTTGTGAAAAGCACAAGGTGAACAATCCAAATAAAAACAGAAAAATTAAAGAGAATGTGCAGTAAAAGTAGGGTAAAGATATGTTGCCAGTCCCCAGCAACGGCGCCAAAAGCTTGTTGTGTGTAAAAGAGTCTATCGCAATAGAGTGCATGTTTACATGACGCAAGTATTAAGTGATACACGAAGTATCGAATGTCGAATCCACATGGACAGGAAATAGCCTTAACCTTGAATTGCTGCACAAGAAACAAAGAAGATAATTTAATTGTTTGTAAGGGAATAATAAAGAAAACTGAAGATAAAGGATTAAAGGATTCAGGATAAAGAAATAGGCCGATATTGATTTTCTCAATAGTGCAGGTGTTGCACTATCTAGGTCTTACTGTTCTGTCGTCGTATCTGTCGCGGTAGTACCTACGGCGACAGCGGTCTGTTGTTGTCGCGGTAGCAATCGCACAACTCTGTACTTCAAGCTTGGCAAGAATCCCTGCTGTGACTCGTCCTATCCCTAGGTCCAAGTCTATCGATGAACACGTCTTTGATGATACCTCCCGGCGTGAATCGAAGGATGTACACCGAAGTTGTTGAATTCTTCATTAGCCACTTAACCTCGTCCTATCCCTAGGTTCGAGATAGTTCAACCATAAACTGGAGAACCCGTACTTATTCGTTTTGTATACTTAACTCTCCCAATATTAAGTAAATGTATAATCTCACAATGCTCTCCCGAAACTCTTGCAAGATGTTGAAAACCAGAATTAGCAAACTTGAAGTCTATTTTATTGAACAGAAAAAATCCTAAAACAATACAATCCTTGCAACTACTTTACAGAATCAACCCTTAGCCGCAAAGGAAGTTTAGAACATGATGAGAAGGGGGAAAACGACTAGAGAATAAGATAGCCTTCCCTAGGTTGAATTACATGCCTTTATATAGGCCTTGGGTTCAAGTTTTCTAATATGGCAAGAATACAAGTTTAAACTAAAGTACAACTCTATTAAAGACTAAATCTTCTGAGTAGATGCCTTTAATTCGTCCTTTTTTCTTGCTTGGAGTTTCTTTCTTGAACTTTGGGCTTGGCCTTCGTTCTGATCTAGGGCTCAGAAAACTATAAGAGTGGGCCACGACAGATCGGCTTAATTTCCTCTTTCCGTTGAGCTCCATTTCACTTTTTCCCTTCACCATTGTTGTCGTCCTTGGCTGCCACGGTAGCGGCCACGACAACGTCGTCCTTCTCGACTTCAGTCCTGTGTTCCAGCTCTGCTTCTCCACTACCCTGAGTCTGCTACAACAACTACCTACAAAAGTAGCCAAAATCAGTAGCAATTGTGCCATTTTATATAATTGTGATGCATATATGAAATCTATCCTAAATGCAATGAATTATGCTTGAATGCAGCATGAATATGGATTAAATAAGGGGTAAAAAGTATAACTTTTGCACACTCAACAATAACGCCAGACTAATGCCTTGGATATCAACAATGGTCCATCCAATGGCCTTCTTGTGCTGCTGTAGCATTTTGATTAGCCGCTGTTCATGTTCTTGCATCAACTTGGAAGAGATGATTACGGGAAACGTATCATTTAAACCAAGAAAAACGTATTTGAGTTGCCCTGGCAGTGGTTTAAGGTCTAGAACATTTGGTTGTTCAATGGAAGGCTTTTGGACTACATGTTTATTCGAGGTATAATTCAAAGGCTCGAAGAACTTACCTGGACATGTGCCTATCAAATTTACCTCCTCAGGACCTTCAATGTCGGATGATTCTGTGTCTGAGGGGTCACTATCGTCGTTGCTGCCATGACAATCTTCATGGTGACTGCGGTGGAAGTGACCAAACTTTTTGTCGTGGCAGTTCGACCTGATGCAGGGTTGGTCAAGAACTACTTCTGAAATGGCCTTGCACTCTTCCTCTGCATCAGCTTGTTTTATTGCTTGGAGAACATTAAGCTTGATTTGTTGATCATTTACTCTCATTTTCAATTCTCCGTTCTCTACATCGATCACGATTCTGCCTGTGGCTAGGAAGGGTCGCCCCAGGATGATCAGTGCGTTTTCATCTGCTTCATAATCTAAAAAAAGAAAGTCATCAGGAAAAATAAACTTATCCACTCTTACCAAGATATCTTCGATCTTTCCTTCCGGTTGTACGTAAGAGCAGTCTGCCAGCTGTAGCATGACTGTCATGGGCCTTGCTTGTCCAATACCTAGTTTCTGAAATACAGATTTGGGCATTATATTTATGCTAGCACCAAGATCACAAAGTGCCTTACCCATGAACTTATCACCAATTAGGCAAGGTATAATGAAGCTCCCAGGGTCCTTATTCTTTTGGGGTGGATGCTTATACAAGATTGACATGCATCCTTTTGTCATCTTCATTGTTTCAAATTCCCCAAGTCTGGACCTTTTGGACATTGCATCCTTAAGAAACTTAGCATATCCAGGCATCTGCTTAGTGGCATCTAGTAGCTGAATGTTAATATGTACTTGCTTAAAGATGTCATAAATTTTCTTAAGCTGGTACTCCTGTTTCTGTTTCTGTAATCGCTGTGGAAAAGGGGGTGGAGGACGATAATCTTCAAGGCGTCCTTCACATGGAATTCGGATATGAGGAGATGTAACCCCCGAAAGTCAACCTTGATTAACGACCCTTTTTTTCCTTTTTAATCTTATCTAGATGCACATTAACCCTAGACGTACCATTGAGAAAAACATACTTGAAAAGCACAGCGATCCGAAAGCAATAAGAAACTCAATTGCACAACATACAAAAGTTAGGGACCAAATTGTAAATTCTGGAAGGACGAAGGATTTAGCTGATTTTTAAATTACCAATATTAAATTAATCATATTACAAGCTTCCCTGTCAAATTTCACCTCAAACAGACATCTCAAACTCAAGCAATCACAAATACAAAATTCAGGACTAAAACGTAAAGCTTGCAAACCTTAAACCATTAAAATCAGTGCCTAACGGTCAACTGTTTCGGAACAGGGGTTGACCGTTCTGAAACGCGGGTTCGTTTTGAGACCTGTTTCGAAACAGGGCCTGGCAGTGGCCAATTCGTTTCGGAACGGCCTCTACCCGTTTCGATACACGAAGGCCATTACAGGCCCCCGTTTCGAAACGCTAGTGCCCGTTCCGATACGGATTGCCCAGAAAGTGCAGAATTTGCTAGTTTAACATACATTTATCCACTCAAACACATCCTAATGACTTCCTAATCACGCCGACAAGTCATCATGCATATAAGGTACATGTTTGCAACATTAAAACACATTCATGGCATCAATTAGGGAAATTCACAAGTATATAGGCATGCTTCCTAATATCCAAAGCCAACCAACCATCAAAGCAAGCACCACAATGGCCAATTATATATCCAAAACATTTAAGGCATCATGCCACAACTAGGGAGTCCAAAACATCTCCCAAATCACGTCCTAGGTTCCAATTGCCAAATATCAAAAACCAATAATGTTGTAAAATAGTCACCATACATGAGCTTAGCTTTCCCTTGGATTCTTAGCCTCCTTGCTGCCCAGAAACACCTCAATTATCTGCATTATTGGTTCAAGAGAGAGAGCGTAAGCACAATTGCTTAGTGAGGCATGCTCAAAAGAAGCAACACAATAATGCAATTTATAAAAACACTTTTCACAAAGCCTTTTAACACATAAACATCTTTTCTCATGCAACGTTGCATTCACAACAAGCATCTCATGCTTCATTTACATTAACATGTTATATTGGCTTCCAAGTGATAAACCATAACCATTTAAAACAAAAACAAAATCGGATACATGGATTACAAGCGTTGTCCCATACGCTTCATACACACTACCGAACACACAAGGTGGAATTTACCGGTACAATCACAACCCCTCAACATCACTCATCGGTAGTTGTATAACATCACTAACGAGAACACGGGACACACAACACAAGATCCTCACATGGACTTTTAACCACCGTTGTGATCTTAACCATCTCGTTAGTGTACTTGGATGGAGTTTACGGTACAATTACAACCCCTCAACATCCAAGGCGACTTTATTTACGGTGCACCCAATCCTATAGCCGGCTAACTATATCCGATTCAAGTACTTTAAAACCAACACATCACTTGCCAATATACATTAATTATCATCAATAATCCACTGTTTTAAAGCATCTAAATCAAAGCCATTTAACAACATGCATCACTATGCATCAATCCACATTTTTGACAAATCAAACCAAGGATCTCTTACCTTGAGCATCCTTCAACAAATGGCTTTCATAACCAGCATTAACCATGCTAAACATGCTTTCAAAAACAGACTTTAAACATGCAATTATCAACAAATGCATCGAACCAATCCATGGCTCATCCAAGAGAGTTTTGCCGAAAACTTACTCTTGAGCTTAGTTAAGTTGATTAGACTTAAACTAAGCTCCCAAACCTTCAAACATTTGATACAAAGCTGGAAATCCAACTCCACTCACCAATTTCGATTTGCAAGCTCGCCAAATCGTCGTTCAAGCCTCCAGATCAACACCACAAGGATCCGAAGATGTCTCCCCTGTTTTAAACAAATCAAAGCAGAGGATTAATGCATCATCATGCATTAAAATCTTTAGCCATTACACCTAAACTCGCTGCTCTCACCAAAACTAACATTTCAACTACCAAACACAACCGAAATCACCTCCAAACTCTTCCACAACATTACCCAGCCAAGATCCATCACTTCTAAACATTCCTAAACATCAATTAACATAAAAAAGAACCTAAACACGTCCTTATTCCTCCAGCTATAACAGAACACCAAGATCACCCCAAAAACCACCATTTTTATAAGCAAAAACTTAGGAAATTCAACCTATTCGGGATTGCATTGATTAAAACTCAATCAAACATCATTAAACATCCAAAATACATTAAAAATCCATCTCAAAATAGAGCCCAAACAATCACCACGAATTTCTTCAAGATTTAATCCAAATCTTGTGTTTTAAGCCAAAATCAGGATCACAACATTAAAACCTTTTATAAAACTTAATCTAAGGATTGAGAACTTGGGAATTTCAGTAAAGAACTGAGTATTTAGAGGAAAAGAACATCCTTACCTCTAAATGTAGATTTCTCCTTGATTAGAGCCAAAATCCTTGAAAATTCAATAAGCAAATGAAGAGGATTTGATGTAGAAAGGATTAGGAATCAATTGATGATTGAAACCTCATCATTTAGTGTGAAAATCAGAAGAAATGTTGCTGTAGAAATGTGTTTGGCTGAGAGAATTTTGAGATGAAATGAGATGAGAAAATTTTTAAGAAAGTTAGTTATGAAAAGCTAAAATATCATTTTCAACTTTTCCTTTAATTAATTAAACAATAAATGAATCATTAAAATCTAAGAAAAATCTGGAGAAATCAATATTAGGTAAATTAGCTCCTTAAAGATTCAAAGTTTCAATCCTTACAAAACAGTCACCACTGAACTTTTCAAAAATTACATTTTAGTCACTAATTCGAAATGTCACACTTTCAAACCTTATTTTGTAAAATTGATTTCACCACTCTCTTATATATATTAAAAGAGGATTTTTAGATATTCTTCCACATTTTTAATGCAACCCGAACTAGGCTTTCCCTAAAACCACCTTTTATATTCGAACCAAAAATTAGACCGGTCCGGGTCAGACCCTAAACTTCCAAGCCCAAAATTGGGGTGTTACAACTCTCCCCCTTAAGAAATTTCGTCCTCGAAATTTACCTGGAGGAAAGAGGTACAGAAACTGCTTCTTCATGTCATCCTTTCGTTCCCACGTGGCTTCCTCAGCACCACGATGCTTCCACAACACCTTTATCAACTCAATGGTTTTACCCCGAAGTACTTTATTGTCTGAATCCAGGATTTCCACCGGCTCCTCATCATAGGTTAAGTCTGGATTCAATTCCACTTCCTCCACAGGTATAACATGTGAAGGATCCGATCTATATCTCCGAAGCATAGAGACATGAAACACATCATGAATCTTTTCCAACTCTTGTGGCAACCTCAACTTGGACGCAACAGGACCCACACGCTCAATCACCTCGTATGGTCCAATGTACCTAGGGCTCAACTTACCCTTTCGGCCAAACCTCATCACCTTTTTCCAAGGCAAAACTTTCAAAAACACGCGGTCACCTACTGCATACTCAATCTCCTTACGCTTCAAATCCGCGTAAGACTTCTGTCGATCAGAAGCTGCCTTCAATCGCTCACAAATGAGCTTCACCTTCTCGGTGGTTCCTTTCAACAAAGTTGGCATCGATACCAACTTCTGACCTGTTTCAGCCCAACAAAGAGGAGTTCTGCACTTCCTCCCGTACAAGGCTTCATAAGGAGTCATTTGAATACTCGTCTGGTAGCTATTGATATAAGCAAACTTCACCAAAGGCAAATGCTTCTCCCAAGAGCCTTGAAATTCGATCGCACAACACCTCAACATATCCTCCAGCACTTGGATAACATGCTCAAACTGTCCATCTGACTGTGGATGATAAGAAGTACTGAAATTCAGCCGTGTACCCAAAGCTTGATGTAAACATTCCCAGAAACGCGATGTAAACCTCGGATCTCTATCTGACACTATAGACTTTGGCACACCATGCAGCCGCACAATCTCAGTACTGAAATTTATGTACTTTTTACTTAGTTAAAATTCTAACGGGTCCATTGATTAGGAGCTTATCCACAACCACCAAAACTGAATTCTTCTTCGATGGCGACAAAGGCAAACCAGACACAAAGTCCATGGTAATCTTTTCCCACTTCCACTCAGGAATCCTCAACGGTTGCAACAACCCAGAAGGAAACTGATGCTCAGCCTTAACTCGCTGACAAACCATGCACTTGCTCATATACTCAGCAACATCTTTCTTCAAACCCACCCAATAGTACTCATCCTTAAGATCACGATGCATCTTTGTACTACCAGGGTGCATAGCAAAAGGACTACTATGAGCTTCAGTCAGAATAGCACGCCTCAACTCAGCATCATTGGGCACCACTATCCGACTCCCAAAACGTAAAACTCCATCATCATTAAAGCAGAAATCTGATGGCCTATCCTCAGCAATATCCTGAACATGTGGCACCAAGGAATCATCCAACAACTATTTATCCTTTATCAACTGAACCAAGGATGGTTTCACTTGCAATTCAGCCACGAGTCGGCCATCTCGCGAAATGCTCAAGCAGGCAAACATAGCCCTCAACTCCACTACCACCTTCCTACTCAAGGCATCCGCTACAACATTAGCTTTTCCCGGATGATACTCGATCGTCATATCGTAATCTTTAAGCAACACCACCCAATGTCGTTGCCTAAGATTCAACTCTTTCTGAGACATCAGATACTTCAAACTTTTGTGATCTGTGTACACAGTACACTTCTCACCATACAGTTAATGTCTCCAAATTTTCAAAGAAAAAACCACCGCAGCTAACTCAATACCATGCGTAGGACAATTGCGCTCATGCACCGTCAACTGTCGCGATGCATAAGCCACCACCTTACCCTCTTGCATCAACACACACCCCAAACCAATGTAGGATGCGTCACTATACACCACAAACTCTTTCCCTGATTCAGGCTGAACCAAGATAGGAGCTTGCGTCAAAGCTGCCTTCAGCTTATCAAAAGCATGTTGTCTCACTTCCGTCCACTCATACTTGACATCCTTCTGCAACAACTTCGTAAAAGGTGCAACAATTTTCGAAAATCCATCCACGAACCTCCGGTAGTATCCTGCCAAACCAAGGAAACTACGAACTTCATGAACAGACTTAGGAGGCTTCCAATTCATCACTGCCTCAACCTTCTGAGGATCAACATGAATCCCCTCAGCAGAAACAACATGATCAAGGAACACAACTTACCTGAGCCAGAACTAACACTTGCTCAACTTAGCATAAAGCTGATTGTCCAACAGAGCCTGCAACACAATCCTCAAATGCCCCTCATGCTCCTCCTCAGTACGAGAGTACACGAGGATATCATCAATGAACACCACAACAAACTTGTCCAAATATTCATGGAACACTATATTCATCATGTCCATAAAAGTTGCAGGAGCATTCATCAAACAAAACTGCATCACAAGGAACTCATAATGCCCATACCTCGTTCTGAAGGCTGTCTTTGGCACATCCACATCCTTCACCTTCAACTGATAATAACCTAACCTTAAGTCAATCTTAGAGAACACAGCCGCTCCCCAAAATTGATAAAAAAGATCATCAATCCTCGGCAATGGATACTGATTCTTGATAGTCAACTTATTCAGCTGACGGTAATCAATGCACATTCTCATAGTGCCACCCTTTTTCTTCACAAACAAGACTGGTGCACCCAAGGTGACACACTTGGCCGAATGAAACCACGATCAAGCAACTCCTGAAGTTGCGTCTTCAGCTCCTTCAACTCTTTAGGTGCCATTCGATAAGGAGTAATGGTCACTGGAGTTGTGTTTTCATACAACTCAATCCCAAACTCCACTTCTCGATTAGAAGGCAACCCAGGCAACTCCTCCGGAAACACACCAGGAAACTCTCGCACGGCCCTGATATCTTGAACTCGCAACTCCTTAGAGCTAGGATTCATCACAAAGGCTAGGTAGGCTTCACAACCTTGCCTCAGCATTCGGCTCGCTTCCAAGGAAGACACCACATTGGCAAGAAACTTCACATTCTCACCAACCACCACAACCTCATAATCATCTGCAAGCTTCAATGAAACTCGCTTGTTCTCACAATTCACCACAGCTCGATGTTCAACAAGCCAATCCATACCAAGGATTACATCAAAACCATAGAATGGCAATTCCATGAAATTAACATGAAAAACATGATTTTGAACAACCAAGGGACATCTTCGATATAACTTCCGTGTCACAACGGTCTCACCAAAGGAACTAGTTACACGCATACCAACATCCAAAGACTCAACAGGCAAACCAAGCAATTGAGCATGTTCACGCAATATGTATGAGTGTGTAGATCCAGAATCAATCAAGGAAAGTAATGACAAGGATTGCAAAGTGAAGGTACCTGCAATCACATCTGTGTCATTCCTCCCCTCACGCTGAGCATACACTCGTGCCTGGCCACCACCCTCAGGTTGGACAGCCACCACATGTGCCACATTCCTTCCACCATCATCTCTGCGCTGGAAGTTACCACGGCCGCGCCCACGACCTCTCTGTGGTGCAACAACTCCAGGAGCACGTCCCTGACCACCACCGACCAACAAAGGAAGCTCCCTCCTCATGTGGTCTGCCGAACCACAATTCCATCACGAATTTCCAGTCACTACAACAGGAGCCTGCACCTCTCTCCCTGCACGGGGACAATCACGCCTCAAATGACCACGCGATCCACACGCCCAACACGTGTTCTGATCAGCTCTCGCCCTGTCTCTCTGAACAGGCGCACCATGCCCTCCACCACCACGCCTAGCAGAAGACTGATACCTCCTATCTCGTCCTCTCTTGTTCCATCCACCACCAGAACTATACTCAGCAACTCTCTTGACCTAGCCAGAACCAGCACTCCTAGAAGACAAACCCAGATTCTGCTCAATGTCCTTTGCCCTACTAACTAGCACATCAAAATTAGTGTACTCAGCGGCAAGCATAAAGGTCTTTACATCCGTCACCAAACCATACCAGAAACGTTCAAACCTTTCCCGCTCATCAAGAATAAGCTCAGGTGCGTACTGACTGAGACAGACAAACTGAATCTCGTACTCAGCCACCGTCATGCTCCCTTGTGTAAGAGACATGAACTCTCTCTTCTTTTCGTCCAGGTATCGTACACCTAGATACTTCCGCTTGAACGCGTTCAGAAAGAACGTCCAAGTTACATCATCTTCCTCCATTTCGGAGACAGTGGTCGTCCACCAGGTATACGCATCATCATGTAACAGCGATACCACACATCCTAACTCCTGCACATCATTGCAGTTCATTTGCCCCAGTATCCTCTTGGTACTTTCCAACCAAGATTCGAAACCCTCAGCAGACAAACCTCTGAACTCAGTCCCTCCCAGACTGCGCAAACGTTCCAAAGGTAACCTCGCATTGGCATCACCCTGATGCCCAGCTCCGTGAGCTCTAGCTACTGCCACCTGAAAGGCTCCAGCAATAGCCTGTATCAAACTGTCATGTCAGGTGCAGCTTGCCCATGCCCAGCTTCTGGTCCAGCGACCCCAGCACCAACACCAGCTCCATCACCTCCAGCACCACCACCACCGGGCGGTCCACCACCAAGAGGAGGAGGGATATCCACAACATTTTCAGCATTGTTCTCATTCTCATTCTGAGCCATAGCTCGCGTATTAATTCTTGTCTCTCTATGAGGCCCCATTCACTAAAACAATGCAATGACACAAATGCAATAAACATAATCAGGCTCAGCAAGGTAAGAAATCCAAGTACTCAAGCTCATTTCCAAATAAAAACAATTTCTTTCATTAGTTTTGATATGGCAATGGGTCCCTCTAACATGCTTCATCACAGCATACATCACAATTGTAACATACTTTGCAATTCACACATCATACTTTCATTTAAAAGGCATATCATGCAATCATACATACATCACCCACATAACCATTCCAAATTACAAGAGAACTCAGCTATGATACCACCAAATGTAAACCCCCTTAGCCCAGCCTAGACGGTTGACCCGAACTACAAAGATTACACGGGGAAAACCAAAGTCAACCCGAAAGTCAACCTTAATTAATGACCATTTTTTCCTTTTTAATCTTATCTAGATGCACATTAACCCTAGGCGTACCCTTGAGAAAAACATACTTGAAAAGCACAACGATCGGAAAGCAATAAGGGACTCAATTGCACAACATACAAAAGTTAGGGACCAAATTGTAAATTCTGGAAGGATGAAGGATTTAGCTGATTTTTAAATTACCAATATCAAATTAATCATATTACAAGCTTCCCTGTCAAATTTCACTTCAAACGGACATCTCAAACTCAAGCAATCGCAAATACAAAATTCAGGACTAAAACGTAAAGCTTGCAAACCTTAAACCATTCAAATCAGTGCCCAACAGTCAACTGTTTCGGAACAGGGGTTGACCGTTCCGAAACGCGAGTTCGTTTCGAGACCTGTTTCGAAACAGGGCCTGGCAGTGGCCAATTCGTTTCGGAACGACCTCTACCTGTTTCGATACACGAAAGCCATTACAGGCCCCCATTTCGAAACGCTAGTGCCCGTTCCGATACGGATTGCCCAGAAAGTGCAGAATTTGCTGGTTTAACATACATTTATCCACTAAAACACATCCTAATGACTTTCTAATCATGCCAACAAGTTATCATACATATAAGGTACATGTTTGCAACATCAAAACACATTCATGGCATCAATTAGGGAAATTCACAAGTCTATAGGCATGCTTCCTAATATCCAAAGCCAACCAACCATCAAAGCATCAAAGCAAGCACCAAAATGGCCAATTACATATCCAAAACATCTCCCAAATCATGTCCTAGGTTCCTATTGCCAAATATCAAAAACCAATAATGTTGTAAAATAGTCACCATACATGAGCTTAGCTTTCCCTTGGATTCTTAGCCTCCTTGCTGCCCAGAAACAACTCAATTATCTGCATTATTGGTTCAAGAGAGAGAGCGTAAGCACAATTGCTTAGTGAGGCATGCTCAAAAGAAGCAACACAATAATGCAATTTATAAAAACACTTTTCACAAAGCCTTTTAACACATAAACATCTTTTCTCATACAACGTTGCATTCACAACAAGCATCTCATGCTTCATTTACATTAACATGTCATATTGGCTTCCAAGTGATAAACCATAACCATTTACAACAAAAACACAATCGGATACGTGGATTACAAGCGTTGTCCCATACGCTTCATACACACTACCGAACACATAAGGTGGAGTTTACCGGTACAATCACAACCCCTCAACACCCGTGATGGAGTTTAACGACACAATCACAACCCCTCAACATCACTCATCGGTAGTTGTATAACATCACTAACGAGAACACGGGACACACAACACAAGATCCACACATGGACTTTTAACCACCATTGTGATCTTAACCATCTCGTTAGTGTACTTGGATGGAGTTTACGGTACATTTACAACCACTCAACATCCAATGCGACTTTATTCACGGTGCACCCAATCCTATAGCCGGCTAACCATATCCGATTCAAGTACTTTAAAACCAACACACCACTTGCCAATATACATTAATTATCATCAATAATCAACAGTTTTAAAGCATCTAAATCAAAGCCATTTAACAACATGCATCACTATGCATCAATCAACATTTTTAACAAATCAAACCAAGGATCTCTTACATTGAGCATCCTTCAACAAATGGCTTTCATAACCAGCATTAACCATGCTAAACATGCTTTCAAAAACAGAATTTAAACATACAATTATCAACAAATGCATCGAACCAATCCATGGCTCATCAAGGAGAGTTTGCCAAAACGTCGTTCAAGCCTTCGTACCAACACCACAAGGATCCGAAGATGTCTCCCCTGTTTTAAATACATCAAAGCAGAGGATTAATGCATCATCATGCATTAAAATCTTCAGCCATTACACCTAAACTCGCTGCTCTCACCAAAACTAACATTTCGGCTACCAAACACAACCGACATCACCTCCAAACTCTTCCACAACATTACCCAGCCAAGATCCATCACTTCTAAACATTCTTAAACATCAATTAACATCCAGAAAGAACATAAACTCGTCCTTAGACCTCCAGCTATAACAGAACACCAAGATCACCCCAAAAACCACCATTTTCATAAGCAAAAACTTAGGAAATTCAACCTATTTGGGATTGCATTAATTAAACCTCAATCACACATCATTAAACATCCAAACTACATTGAAAAGCCAACTTAAAATAGAGCCCAAACAATCACCACAAATTTCTTCAAGATTTAATCCAAATCTTGAGTTTTAAGCCAAAATCAAGATCACACCATTAAAACCTTTTATAAAACATAATTTAAGGATTGAGAACTTGGGAATTTCAGTAAAGAACTGAGTATTTAGAGGAGAAGAACATCCTTACCTCTAAATGTAGATTAGTCCTTGATTAGAGCCAAACTCATTGAAAATTCAATAAGCAAATGAAGAGGATTTGATGTAGAAAGGATTAGGAATCAATTGATGATTGAAACCTCATCATTTAGTGTGAAAATCAAAAGAAATGTTTCTGTAGAAATGTGTTTGGCTGAGAGAATTTTGAGAGAAAATGAGATGAGAAAGTTTTTAAGAAAGTTAGTTATGAAAAGCTAAAATATCATTTTCCACTTTTCCTTTAATTAATTAAACAAAAAATGAATCATTAAAATCTAATAAAAATCTGGAGAAATCAATCTTGGGTAAATTAGCTTCTTAAAGATTCAAAGTTTCAATCCTTACAAAACAGTCACCACTGAACTTTTCAAAAATTACATTTTAGTCACTAATTCGAAATGTCACACTTCCAAACCTTATTTTGTAAAATTGATTTCACCTCTCTCTTATATGTATTAAAAGAGGATTTTTAGATATTCTTCCATATTTTTAATGCAACCCAAACTAGGATTTCCCTAAAACCACCTTTTATATTCAAACCGAAAATTAGACCGGTCCGGTTCAGACCCTAAACTTCCAAGCCCAAAATTGGGGTGTTACAGGAGACTTAAGATCTTCAGCATCTTCTGTCTGCTCCTTTGTCCCTTCTGCTATCGCTGCAGGTGTGATGACAACATGATATTTCTCCTTTATCGGGGCAGTGTGCACGACAGGTGTCTACAGGGTAGGGTCCTCACTCGGTACTTCTTTTATTTCTGGCCCTTGTAATTGTTTCCCACTCCTCATTGTAATCGCTTTGCACTGGTCATGTGTGGTGTTGCGTGTAAAATAGTCTATCGCAATTGTAGTGCAAGTGTACACGACGCAAGTAGTAAAGCGATACTAAGTATCGGATATCGTCTCCACAGGGATTGGGCTAATAGCTTCACCTTATTTCACTGCACGAAGTAAAGAGATTAGTTTAGAAAGATGTCACGAAAATAATAAGGAAAATCGCAAATAAAATAATTGAGATATCAAGATAGAGAGAATGGGCTGGTATTGAATTGCTCAGTAGTGCAGGTATTGCAATGCTTAGGAACTCCAGTTCTGTCTTCGTGCCCGTCGCGGCAGCACCTGTCGCGGCGGCTGTCCGTTGGCTATCGCGGAAGCAAACACACCAACTCCGTACTTCAAGTTTGGCAAGAATCCCAGATCTGCTTTGGCCTATCCCTAGGTCCAAGTCTTTCGACGATCACGTCTTTGATGATACCTCCCGGCGTGAATCGATGGATGAACACCGATGTGTATGAATTCTTTTTTAGCCACTTAACCTTGCCCTATCCCTAGGCACAAGATAGTTCAACTATAAACTAGAGAACTTGCTCTTATTTCTTTCGTATACTTAACTCTCCCGATGCTAAGTAAATCGATAACCTCACAATGCTCTCCCGATGCTCTTGCAAGATATTAATAACCAAAATAAGAGAACTTGAAGTTTATTTTATTGAACTTGGAAAATCTAAAACAAAACAACCCTTTCAACTACTTTACAAAACAACCCGTGGCCCTAGGGGGAATTTAGAACATGTCGACGACGGGTAGACGGCGGAGGGGTTTTAGTTTTCGGTTATGGGGAAGATGCCTCATAGGTTAAAATCTATGCCCTTATATAAGCTTTGGGCTCAAGTATTCTAAGTTAACAAGGATTACAACTTTAATTGAAAGTAAGATTCTAATAAAGACTTAATCTCTAAGTATCCTACTTTTCAGCCGCCTCCTTGTTTCATGGGATTTCCTCTCCTTGAGCTTTGGCTTGACATATGTTTTGATCCGGGGCTTGGAAAAATATATGGTTTTCACACGACAGACGAGCATAATTTTCTCTATCTATCGAGGTCCACTTTGCTTTTCCTCCGCTAACTTGATGTCGTCCTCTGCTGTCACGGCAGATCCATGGCAGCATCGTCCTCTTCGTCTGCTTGTCCAGTTCAGCTTTTCTGCTTATCTGCCCTGCGCCCGCCTTCTCTGTCTACTGTGGCAGCAACCTACAAAATCAACCATCTTTTAGTAGAATCCGTGCTTTTAATATATTTGTGATGTTTTGCTATAAACTAACCTAAATGCAATGCAATGATGCTTGAATGCAGCAGAAATATGGGTTAAAAAGGGTGTAAATAATAGAACTTTTACACGCTCAACACACCCCCAAACTCAAGTTTTTGCTTGCCCTCAAGCAATTAAGACCTAAAAGAAAAATGAATATTTTTGTGTTGGCCTTCAAACAGTGAACTGTCCCTTACCCGTCGCTCATTCTCTGTGGCAGCAGCAACCTGTCGGAAAATTTAGGTTCTGTCCGGAATCTCACTATAGTTCTCGTGCAGTGTGTGCATGCTTGTGAACAGTTATATGCTAAGACTCTCTTAGTTTCACTAGAATATTCAACTTTTTAACTCGAATTTTTATGCCAGTTTATATTCTTGAAGACACATTTTCATGCTTCTTTCTTATATTTTCAAGCTAAATTTTTCTAGAGCCAGTTTTGGGCACCTCTAGTTAGCTTCCTAGAGCCGGTTTCGGGCACCTCTAGGTTTTTGAATTTCTTTTGCTAAACTTCTTTCCTAGAGCCAGTGTTAGGCAGCTCTAGGGGCTATTCAAGTACTAAGCATCCTATTCTAGTTTGGCTAAAAGAAATCTAAGCAATATAACAATCAAAATGGTGTTTAAGTTTTTCAGAACTATAGAAAGGCTCTAAACTTCTCCTTAAACTGTCCTAAAGATGCTGCCACGACAGACCTGTCATGATAGGTAAGTTTACTTCACAGTTTTAAGCCAACAGTTTAATCTTTTCTGATTTTTTAAGAGAAAAACTTAATTAAATAAACGACACAACAATTAAATTAAAGATGTACTAAGAATCCATTAAAATGGAGGGTTGCCACCCCCAAACTCGAGGGTTGCATTGCCCTCAATGCAAATGACAGATAAAATGAAGGCATGTACATCACAAAATATATATAAAGCAGGCAGCAATAAAAAGAAAATAAAAGACTTAAATTTTAATCGCTGTCTTCACTGCTGCTGCTGACACGGATCTGGTGCCGGCGTCTGGGCTGTGGGGCAGGCTGGGTAGGTTGCTCCACAACCTGGATGTCGGAGCTGCTGCCACTATCCCAAGTGTTGCTGGCCTTGGGCATTCTTTTTCTGTCTGCCACATGTTTCTGCCTCTAGACAGGCGTGAACTCCTTTGCCAAATTCCTCCTAATAGGAGGGTCGGACTCGCTGTCATCGGAGGCAGGTCACTTCCTTCCTCGGGCGGAGGTGTCGGTCGGAGGACTGCTAGCTGCCGTCGGGGCAGGTGATGGGGTGGAAGCAACATAGTGTGCATGGGGGGAGGCACGTGGTGTAGGTGTGTGGACAGGGGAGGGGATGTGGAAATAGTGGGCAGGGAAAGTGGGGAAAATAGCATCGGGATAATTTAAAGTGTTGGTAATGAAATTTATCGTCGAGTTGGCAAAATCCCGGATGAATGTCATCAGCCTCATTTGTTTGTCTTCCACCCGTTGTATTGCAGCAAGGATCTGGGCAGATTGGTCTGTCTGGGCGGTGGCGGCGACAGGTTCAGAGGCAGGCTCCTCGGATGATTTTGCTGGGGAGGCAGCCGGGTTGAAGGAGGAGAGGGGGGTAGCGACTATCAGCTCTATGAGGCTGTTAATGTTGGTGTCTTTCCAGCCTCTGCCCTGGATCAGTTTGTCGGTGGTGGCCTCTGGGATGGCAGCGCAGTGGCAAAGGGAAGTGTTCATAAATGGTAGACAGAGGCGCGAGGTTGTCCGAAATGTGCATTCCAAAACACTTTCCCTCATATAGCAGCCCACGTTGATAGGCCGGTCGTTCATGATTGAGTGAATGAGGGCGAGCCGCTGCTGGTCCACCGTCGTGTGATGGGAAGACGGCAGGATACGCTTTTTGATGAAAGCGTTCCAGAGTTTGGCTTCTGGGAGTAGCTGCCCCCTTTTTAAAGAGTTGGGGTTCTTTTTGCTCTTGTTCCATGTTGTTCCTTCCTCTGTCACCTCTGCCATGACAACACCGTAGGCGGCAGAATCGTGGGTGTCTAAAAATTGCTGATGGGCATTGTCGTTGGGGCCAAAATATAGGCCATACATGTGGTTGATGCTGTCAGCTGTAAATGGTACCTCTACCCCTCGGACGGTGACTGATGTTGCCGTTCTGCTGTCGATGGCAGCATAAAACTCCCTCACCAATGTGTCATTGAGTTCTGCAGGTTGTGCTGCGAACTGCTCCCATAGCTGAGTCCGTATCGCCTTGGCGATGAATGGTCGGAGCCCCATGTTGGCTGCCTTGCGGACGTAGATGAATCCTCTTTCCTCCCATAATTCCTTGGTGGCAAACGACTGTGGTGTGGGTGCTGCTGCTGAAGAGGTTGAGGCAGCACTGCGACGGGTACGTCTGGAAGACATTGTAGTTGCAAGGGTTGTGAAAGTAAAGAAAACAAATAAAACGAGAGGAGAAAGCAAGTAAGAATAAGCACAAGTGAGGAAAATGAAAATGAAAATGGGGTTTTATAGCGGTCGAGTTGCTGCCCGTTTAATGATGTAACGACAGGCGTGAATAACGGGGCCATTGATGAGATTTGGCGTGTCTGACGCGTCTGACACGCATTTATGCGTCTGTTACGCGTCTGCCACACGCTTCTGCGTCTGCCGTGTCAGTCTGTTGATAGCCTGTCTTATCCGTGTCTGCGGCGGCAGCTGGAACGACAGGCTTCAATAAATGGGCTCTGTTGGGCTGATGGATTGATGGTGGGCTTTGGTCACTTCTCTTTTTCTTCTTGACTCCTTTATTTCCTAAAAATAGAAATTATAAAAATAAAACATTATTCGAATAAAATAACCTAATTTCCTAATAAATAATAAAAATAGATAAAAATAAAATTTAGGTTAAATTAGGGATGCCTTGTGGGGCATCTCCTAAAGTAACCACTTCCTGATTTCCTGGGGCGTCAGTCCCCTAATAATGCTTGAGGCGCTGTCCATTGACTTTGAATTGGTGCCCGTCTTTTAATGATCGGATTGTGATGGCACCATGGGGGAAAACTTGTACCACTTAGAACGGGCCAGACCATCTAGACTTTAGCTTTCCTGAGAAGAGTTTCAGTCTAGAATTGAACAACAACACAAGCTGCCCTGGGCAGAACTGTCGTGGCAGCAACTTCCTGTCATGCCACTTCTTAGTTTTCTCCTTGTATATTCTTGCATTGTCATAGGCCATTGTCCTTATTTCTTCAATCTCGTTCAAATCTAACAACCTTTTCTGGCCTGCCTTGTCCAAGTCCATATTCACTGCCTTGATTGCCCAATATGCTTTGTGCTCGATCTCGACAGGCAAGTGACAGGTTTTTCCATAAATCAATCGGTATGGAGACATGCCTAATGGAGTCTTAAAAGCTGTCCTATATGCCCATAATGCATCGTTAAGGAGTAAAGACCAATCTTTCCTAGTTGGTTTAACCATCTTCTCAAGAATGTTCTTAACTTCCCTATTGGATATCTCAGCTTGTCCATTGGTATGTGGGTGGTATGCTGTCGCGATCCTGTGCTTGACACCATATTTCTTCAAGGCGGCATCAATTACCCTATTGTCAAAATGTCTCCCTTCATCACTGATAATCGCCTTAGGGATGCCAAATCTAGAAAAATGTTTTTGTGCAAAAACTTTTGGACTGTCTTGGCATCATTCTTTTGAGTGGCGATGGCTTCAACCCACTTAGAGACATAATCCACTGCTAGGAGGATGTATATATTTCCACATGATGATGGAAAAGGTCCCATAAAATCAATCCCCCAAACGTCAAAGATCTCGACTTCTAGAATGTTCTGCAGCGGCATCTCGTTTCTCTTCGAGATGTTACCTGTCTGCTGGCACCTGTCACAGTTCTTGTAAAACTCTTGTGCATCTTTATACAGTGTCGGCCAGTAGAACCCTGACTGCAGCACCTTGGCAGCAGTTTTATTGCCTCCTAAGTGACCTCCATATTGTGAAGCATGGCAGTGATGGAGAATGTCTTCCTGTTCTTCATGTGGTACACACCTCCTTATAACCTGATCTGCACACATTTTGAAAAGAAGAGGTTCGTCCCAATAATAATGCTTAACATCATTTTGGAACCTCTTCCTGGCTTGATAGTTAAGATCAGACGGAAGTATTCCGCTAACTATAAAATTAACGAAATCAGCATACCAGGGGAGTTCAGAAGACTTACCTGCCGCCATGACTGTCGCGGCAGCGAGTGCGGCAGCAAAGAGCTGCTCGTCTGGGAAGGTCTCCAGTATATTTGTCTCATCGATTGGTAGACCTGTCCCTTCTCCAACCTTGACAAGTGGTCTGCCACCTGATTTTCTGTCCCCTTTTTGTCCTTGATCTCAAGGTCGAATTCCTGTAATAGCAAGATCCACCGTATCAATCTAGGCTTAGCGTCCTTTTTCGCGAACAGATACTTAAGGGCAGAATGGTCTTTGTGCACTATTACCTTCGTCCCAAGTATGTAAGAACGAAACTTGTCGATGGAGAACACCACAGCTAACAGCTCCTTTTATGTGGTGGTGTAGTTCACTTGGGCGTCATTTAATGTCTTGCTGGCATAGTATATGACATGAAACAACTTATCTTTGCGCTGCCCAAGTGCTGCCCCGATAGCATAGTCACTAGCATCACACATAATCTCAAATGGCTGTGTCCAGTCTGGTGGCTGTACTATAGGGGCTGTTACCAGTTTTTCCTTCAGAATCTTGAATGCTTCAGTACATTCATCATTAAAGTCAAAGGGTCAGTTCTGCTCTAAGAGATGGCATAGGGGCTTAGTGATCTTTGAAAAATTTGCAATGAATCTCCGATAAAAACCAGCATGCCCTAAAAAACTTATAATGCCCTTGACTGTGGTTGGCGGCGACAGCTTCTCTATGACTTCTATTTTAGCCCCGTCGACTTCTATCCCACGACAGCTAATCTTATGGCCAAGGACTATCCCCTCGTCCACCATAAAGTGGCGTTTTTCCCAATTCAAAACAAGGTTAGCTTTTTCACATCTTTCAAGTACCTTTTGTCGATTGCTGAGGCAGCTCTCAAAATTGTCTCCAAAGACGGAAAAATCATCCATAAATATTTCAAGGAAGTCCTCCACCATATCGGAGAATATTGCCATCAAGCATCTTTGGAAGGTGGAAGGCGCATTACATAGTCCAAACGGCATCCTCTTAAAAGCATATGTTCCGTAGAGGCATGTGAAAGTCGTCTTTTCTTGATCCTCCGGTGCGATAGCAATTTGATTGTAACCTGAATAGCCATCAAGAAAACAATAGTAAGGTTTACCCGCTAATCTATCAAGCATTTGATCAATAAAGGGTAAAGGAAAGTGGTCCTTTCGGGTAGCTTTGTTAAGCTTCCGATAGTCCATACAAACCCTCCAACCGGTCACAATCCTGGTTAGGATTAACTCATTGTTCTCGTTGGTTATCACGGTCATTCCTCCTTTCTTGGGAACACATTGCACCGGGCTCACCCATTTGCTGTCGGATATGGTGTAAATAATACCAGCATCTAACCATTTAATTATCTCTTACCGCACCACCTCCTTCATCGCATGGTTTAACCGCCTTTGGGCATCAATAGTCGGCTTATGATCTTCCTCTAGAAGGATTTTGTGCATGCATAACGCCAGACTAATGCCTTGAATGTCTGCTACCGTCCATCCAATCTCCTTTTTGTGCTGCCTTAGCATGCCGATTAGCTGTCGTTCCTGTCCCTGTGGCAGCTTAGCAGAGATGATTACGGGCAGTGTGTCATTGGAACCAAGATAAGCATATTTTAATTGCCCTGGCAGGGGCTTAAGTTCTAAGGCAGGTGGTTCAACAGTAGATGGCTTTTGGATTAAATGGTTATCCGAAGTGTAATTCAAAGGTTTGAATAACTTACCTGGACGATGGCCTAACCAGTTTACCTCCTCCTGATCTTCAGTATCAGATGTATCAGATTCATAGGAGTCACTGTTGTCGGTGCTGTCGTCGTTGATGTCGTGACAGACCTGTAGGTGGCTGTCGCGGCAGTGACAAAATTTTATATCATAACATCCCGACCTGATGCAGGGTTGATCAAGGGTCACTTCAATGATAGCCTTGCATTCCTCGTCCACATCAGCATGTTTCATTGCTTGGAGAACATTCAACTTTATCTCTTGATCGTTCACTCGTATGGTGAGTTCTCCTTTCTCCACATCAATCAGTGATCTTCCCGTGGCTAAGAAGGGTCGGCCAAGGATGACTGGTGCGTTTTCGTCTGCCTCACAATCTAAGATAAGAAAGTCAGCAGGAAAAATAAGCTTATCCACTCTTACCAGAATATCTTCAATTTTTCCCTCTGGATGAACGTAAGAGCGGTCTGCCAGCTGCAGAGTTACTGTCGTGGGCCGCGCCTTTCCAATACCTAATTTCTGAAAAACAGACTTTGGCATTAAATTAACACTAGCACCAAGATCACAAAGTGCCTTACCCACAAATTTGTTTCCGATTACGCAAGGTATGATGAAGCTCCCCGGATCCTTCTTTTTCTGGGGTGGCTGCCGATGAAGAATACTCATGCAACCTTCTGTCATCTTTACCGTTTCAAATTCCCCAAGTTTAGATTTTTTCGACATAACATCCTTGAGAAATTTAGCATAACCGGGCATCTCCCTAACAACATCTAACAACGGAATATTAATATGAACCTACTTAAAAAAATCATAAATCTTTTTAAGTTGAGATTCATGCTTAGCTTGTTGTATCCGTTAGGGAAAAGGTGGCAGAGGACGATAATCAGCAATGCGTCCTTCCCACTGCATGCGAATCTGAGGACGGTAATCATCTTTTTTCTCCTCTATCGCTTCTGCTATCGTGACAGGCTCATCGGCAGCAGTCTGTTTATCACCTATCGGGGCAGCTTCCTCGACAGGTTTATTCAAGGCAGGTTCCTTTTCTGTTTCAGCTTCTTTTTCTGGCCCTGCTAGTTTCTTCCCACTCCTAGTAGTAATTGCCTTACATTGCTCATATGTGGGTGGTCTAGCATTTTCAGTATTGCTAGGGAATCCTCCATTCTGCCTCGGCTTAATATGTTGAGAAACCTGACCCATTTGTGTCTCTAGAGATTTCAAAGTAGCTTCATGATTTGTCATCATCATCTCGGTTTTATCCATAAAGGTTTCTGTCTTCTTGACAAACCGATTCATATTCTCCATATACGTACCGGTCTGAGACATAAAGGTGGCCAGAGTCTGTTCCAATATACTGCTCGTGGCAGGTGGTGGCTGCTGTTGCTGTTGCGGTGGCAGTTGCTGTCGCGTCAGCAATCTAGGTCCTCCCTGATTCTGATTGTGTGCTTGCGGATTCAGGGCATTGTTAGGATTACTCCAGGAAAATTTGGGATCCTTCCTCCAATTGGGATTATAATTGTTGGAATTGTAATTCGGCTTATAATTTCCAACATATTTTCCCTCTTCTATTTGTATTGGGCACTCATCCCGACTATGATTTCCCTCACAGATGGTACAAACTTCCTCGACAGCAAATCCTTGTAATTCATCTTCATTCAATAACCTTTTCATTTCTTTAGTAAGGAATGCTACATGTGATTTCATAGTGCTGTCGGCCTCATCGTCCTTGACAGCAAGTACCCGTTTACCCCCCCTTCTTGCAGTCGGAAACTGCTCCTCATTCTTAGCCAGATTTTTCAAAACTTGTAATACCTCGTCTGGATCTTTATCCAATAATAGTCCATTTGCTGCAGAATCAATTCGAATGCGAGTTTGTAAGTTAGCAGCATTATAGAACTTTGTTACCTGATTCCAGACGGGGAATCCATGCATTGGGCAGTTCCGTAGAAGAGTAGTAAATCTGTCCCAGGCCTCGTGCATCGGCTCGTCATCTTCCTGTTGAAAAGTAGCAATTTCATTACGTAATCGCTCAGATAAATGCGAAGGATTAAAACGAGATAAGAATTCACGAGATAAATCTGCCCAAGTTACGATTGAACCCGACGTAAGTTTATTCCACCAAGTTTTAGCTCTGTCCCTCAATGAATGGGGGAATAACCGAAGCCTCAGTATCTCCGGACTAACTCCTGGCAGTCTAAACGAACCGCAGATTTCCTGGAATGTTTTGAGATGCTCCCTTGCATCCTCTGTCACAGCACCACTAAACTGCCCGACATTGTTGATCATACTAAACATGACAGATTTAAGCTCAAAGTTATCAACTTCAATATCCGGCAGCGTGGTCTCCAGTTCTACATGATCGTTCAGCATGTAGTCTCGACATGACTGTCGTCCATCTGCCGCAGGCGGGTCGCCGACAGGCGGTATACCTCCACCAGCGGGCGGATTACGGGCCATCTTTTCTAGCTGTTCCTTAACGTATTCGTTCCTGTCTAAAAGGTGGTGAAGTTGTTTCTTGAGATTGAAGGAACGTTCGATTTCCGGATCTAATTTATAATCAGGATCTTCACCTCTTTTAGATTTGCGCATTAACAAGAAGACCTCGTGAAAAGCAAGAGTTGAAAATACTAACGAAAAATAGAAAACGAAAAATTAAAAGAAAAACAAAAACAAAAATGAAAAGTGCAATAAAAGAAAGGTGTAGTTATGTTGCCAATCCCCGGCAACGACGCCAAAAACTTGTTGCGTGTAAAATAGTCTATCGCAATTGTAGTGCAAGTGTACACGACGCAAGTAGTAAAGTGATACGAAGTATCGGATATCGTCTCCATAGGGATTGGGCTAATAGCTTCACCTTATTTCACTACACGAAGTAAAGAGAATAGTTTAGAAAGATGTCACGAAAATAATAAGGAAAATCGCAAATAAAATAATTGAGATATCAAGATAGAGAGAATGGGCTGGTATTGAATTGCTCAGTAGTGCAGGTATTGCAATGCTTAGGAACTCCAGTTCTGTCGTCGTGCCCGTCGCGGCAGCACCTGTCGCGGCGGCTGTCCGTTGGCTGTCGCGGAAGCAAACACACCAACTCCGTACTTCAAGTTTGGCAAGAATCCCAGATCTGCCTTGGCCTATCACTAGGTCCAGGTCTGTCGATGATCACATCTTTGATGATACCTCCCGGCGTGAATCGAAGGATGAACACTGATGTGTATGAATTCTTTTTTAGGCACTTAACCTTGCCCTATCCCTAGGCACAAGATAGTTCAACTATAAACTAGAGAACTTGCTCTTATTTCTTTCGTATACTTAACTCTCCCGATGCTAAGTAAATAGATAACCTCACAATGCTCTCCCGATGCTCTTGTAAGATATTAATAAACAAAATAATAGAACTTGAAGTTTATTTTATTGAACTTGGAAAATCCTAAAACAAAACAACCCTTTCAACTACTTTACAAAACAACCCGTGGCCCTAGGGGGAATTTAGAACATGTCGACGACGAGTAGACGACAGAGGGGTTTTAGTTGTCGGTTATGGGGAAGATGCCTCATAGGTTAAAATCTATGCCCTTATATAAGCTTTGGGCTCAAGTATTCTAAGTTAACAAGGATTACAACTTTAATTAAAAGTAAGATTCTAATAAAGACTTAATCTCTAAGTATCCTACTTTTCAGCCGCCTCCTTGTTTCATGGGATTTCCTCTCCTTGAGCTTTGGCTTGACATATCTTTTGATCCGGGGCTTGGAAAAATATATGGTTTTCACACGACAGACGAGCATAATTTTCTCTATCTATCGAGGTCCACTTTGCTTTTCCTCCGCTAACTTGCTGTCGTCCTCTGCTGTCACGGCAGATCCATGGCAGCATCGTCCTCTTCGTCTACTTGTCCAGTTCAGCTTTTCTGCTTATCTGCCCTGCGCCCGCCTTCTCTGTCTACTGTGGCAGCAACCTACAAAATCAGCCATCTTTTAGTAGAATCCGTGCTTTTAATATATTTGTGATGTTTTGCTGTAAACTAACCTAAATGCAATGCAATGATGCTTGAATGCAACAGAAATATGGGTGAAAAAGAGTGTAAATAATAGAACTTTTACACGCTCAACATGTGGGTTTTCTAGTGACCTCAGTATCACTAGGGAATCCTCCATTCTGCCTCGGTTTGATGTACTGTGAAACCTGGCCCATCTGTGTCTCCAGAGATTTTAAGGTAGCTTCATGGTTTTTCATTCTCATCTCTGTCTTGTCCATGAATGTCTTAGTTTTCTTGACAAAGTGATCCATGTTTTCCATGTATGCTCCCGTTTGTGACATAAATGTTGCCAATGTCTATTCTAGTGTACTATGTGTTATTGCCGGCTACTGTGGTGGCTATTGTTGTGGATGCTGTCTTGACAGAATTCTGGGTACTCCTTGGTTCTGGTTGTTCTGCACTGCATGGTTCAATGCATTGTTCAGATTGCTCCAGGAAAATTTGGGATCCGTCCTCCAATTGGGATTGTAATTATTGGAATCATAGTTTCTAGGCTTGTTATAGTTCCCTACATACATCCCTTCTTCAAGCTGTAAAGGACAATCTTCTGAACTGTGGTTCCCACTACAGGATTCACACACATCTTCTGCAGAAAATACAGCTTTAGAATCCTTCCGCTACAGATTCTCAACAATCTTAGTGAGGTATGCAATCTGTGTTTTAACCGAGTTGTCAGCTTCATACTTATTTACAGATATTCCTCGTTTGCCTCCTCTTCGAGCTATAGGAAATTGCTCATCGTTATTTGCTAACTTTTTCAACACTAGCTTTGCCTCGTCTGGTTCTTTATCCAGTAATAGCCCATTCGCTGCTGAATCTATTCTCAATCGAGTGTGTGCATTGGCAGCGTTGTAGAACTTGACAACTTGATTCCACACATGGAATCCATGTATTGGGCAGTTCCGTAAGAGAGTTGTAAATCTGTTCCACGCCTCGTGCATTGGTTCGTCATCTTCTTGTTGAAAAGTAGCAATCTCATTACGCAATCCTTCAGATAAATGAGAAGGATTAGAACGAGAAAGGAATCACGAGAGAGACCCGCCCAAGTTCTTATTGAACCCGACGTTAATTTGTTCCACCAAGTTTTAGCTCAATCTCTCAATGAATGAGGGAATAGCCGGAGCCTCAGTACTTCCGGACTTATTCCTGGCAGTCTGAATGATCCATAGTTTTCTTGGAAAGTTTTAAGATGTTCTCGTACATCCTCAATAGCAGAACCACCAAATTGGCCAACAGACTTTATCATGCTGAACATGACAGGCTTTAGTTCGATGTGTTCAACTTCCACATTTGGTAGGGTAGTTTCCTGTTCAACATGGTCGTTGTCCATGTAGTCTCGACAGGTCTGTCGTGCTGCTGGGGCAGCGGGCGGCGACAGATTGTTCCAGGCATCGTTAGGAGGATCAACAATAACCGTAGGGTCATTGTTGTTGTTGGGGTCATCTCTCCCATTGCCTTGCCTTCCGTTCACCATTGCTTCCAGTATCTCCTCAAGATAGTTTTTTTTTGTTCTATCAAGAGTCTGGCATGGTTCTTGAGTTGGTATGTGCATTCGATTTATGGGTTTAACTCGTACTAAGGCTCCTTACCACGTCTCGGTCTACGTATAAGCAATAAGAGAACCTTGTGAAAAGCACTGGGTAAATAACACCACTAAAAACCGAAAATAAAAATAAAGAGCAATAATTAAAAGGTAAAAGTATGTTGCCAGTCCCCGGCAACGGTGCCAAAAACTTGTTGCGTGTAAATAGAACTATCGCAAATAGTGCAAGTGTACACAACGCAAGTAGTAAAGGGATACAAGAATATCAGATATCGTCTCAACGGGGACTGGAAATGACTCTATCCTTGAATTGTTGCACAAGAGAAAGAAATAATTTAAATGAATGGGTGAAGTTATCTTGAGAAACAACTGGAATATAAGATAAAGGAATCAGATTGAGAGAATAGGTCGATATTGATATACTCAGACTGAAATAAAAGATGGTTTAACTATTAACTGGAAAACATGTATTTACTCCTTTCGTATGCTTGACTCTCCCGATATCAAACAAATGGATAACCTTAGAATGCTCTCTCGATGCTCTTATGAGATATGAAAACTAGAGTAAATAAACTTGAAGTTTTTATTACTTGAACAGAAAATTCCTAAAACAATGCAATCCTTGCAACTACTTTAAAAAATCAACCCTTAGCTCTAGGGGGAGTTTAGAACATGGTAGAGAAGGGAAAACGACAAGGGTTTTGAGGGAAGATGGCTAGGAGTGAGATATCCTTCCCTAGGTTGAATTACATGCCTTTATATAGGCCTTGGGTCCAAGTTTTCTAATATGGCAAGAATACAATCTTGAATTAAAGTGCAACTCTATTAAAGACTAAATCTTCTGAGTAGATGCCTTGAATTCATCCTCTTTTCTTGCCTTGAGTTTCTTTCTTGATCTTTGGGCTTGGCCTTCATTCTGCTTCAGGGCTCCGAAAAATATGGGAGTGGGCAACGACATACCGGCTTGAAATCCTCTATATGTTGAGATCCACTTCACTTTTCCACCTCAGCATTCCCCTGCCGTCATGGCTGCCACGGCAGACGTCACGACAACCTTTACTTTTCAAATCCAGCTCTGTAATTTGCCTCTGCTCCCTTGCTGCCCAGGGTCTGCCGCAGCAGCTACTTGCAAAAGTAACCAAAATCATCAGCAACTGTGCAATTTTATCTAATTGTGATGTGTATGCAAAAATCTATCCTAAATGCAATGAATCATGTTTGAGTGCTGCAAAAATATGGGTAAATGAGGCGTAAAATATAGAACTTTTAAGCACTCAATAAGCTCTACAGATCACGCTCCGGTTCTTCCAACTTCCATAGTTAGTTGCCGTGGGCAGCAAGGTCGGTGGCAGGTACTCGGCAGCAATTGTCTTCTGCTGGAGCTGCTTCAGTACAACTCCTAGGTATGCTTCCTTAGCCTTGTGCCCTCAGCTCATTGGTTCCCTCTTTCAGTCGTTAGTACCTACATACAAGAATACACTAAAATAGTATCTCTTGTTCACCAAATAAATGATAATTCATAAAAGCAAGGTAGAACAATGAAATACTGTAAAAATGCTATGCATGCACCTACTTAGGCCTAAAATGTGCTTAAAAAGAGTAATAATAAGAGTTAGAATGTGCATGAAATATAGGACTTATGGACACTTTACACACCCCCAAACTCGAACTATTGATTGTCCTCAAGCAATGCAACCTAAAATACTTGCTCTAGTAATAGTATGAAAGAAAAACTTGCTTTTAACCTAATTTTCTGCCTCAAGGCTGTGGCACCTATATTAAGTTAGTGAAGGGAAATAAGCAGAAAATAGCTTAGAATTTAAATTTCTCATGCCTGTGTGGTGTGTGCATATATCTGTAAACAAGTTGAATACGCAGAATAAATAATTAAACAAAGATGCTACTGTGATTTAAAGGTTGCTGCCGAGGCAGCACAATTTAAGCACAATAATTTTAATCATGATAGTGAGGGCTTTAACTTATCACAACTACTCTTACAGGTCTGACATTGAGATAAGAGCAAACTACAAAACTCCGAACCCTTGGAGTAGAGTCATCTCGTGAAGGCTTTCATTCACTCATGCTAATTTGTTTTTGATTATGCTGATGTGGCAGTACTTGCATTTTTTGTTTCTTTTGCCTTCCTCGGCGGCTACCTGTAATCATCGTTAGAATTTTGCAAAGAATTCTTAAAACAAACAGACAATGTTCATAAAATATTCTATCACATTCAGTAAGTAATAGAGATGTTTAACATTGTCAGGCATAAAGAAAAAATTCTAAGTCATATTTCATACTTTTTCCGAAGATTAAGTTCAATTTTTATTAAGTGCGAAAATAAATTAGTCGGCTATCCTATCATAGGCACAAGTCATAACAAACTTTTCTTTTCTGATTATTACTAAGGCAAGTACAATGCAACCTAAATGCAACTAAAGATGCCTAAAAATGATACAAGAGCTATCCCCCCAAACTCGAGATGGGTATTTCCCTCAATGCACAAAAAATATAAGATACAAAAACAAAGTACAAGTTAAAGATAAAAATAAAAGAAAATAGAAAATAAAAGAAAAGAAAAAGAAAATAAAATAAACTAAAAGTTTGCTGAGGGGTGGGAGGAGGCTGGATTCTTGTTAGCTGAGGAGGAGGAAGAAGTTTGGATGACAAAGCGGCGGTCGGAAGATGCCTTGGCGGCTATTCTAGTAGGTGATATTTTTTCTTTTCGTGGCGGCTGGACTCTCTTCGGCGTATGTTGTGGCTCTTCTTGTGGTTTGACAGGAGAAGAGCCTGGAGATGCACCGCTCTCTTCCGACTCCGTCTCGAAGTCCACAGGTTCTTCGGCTATTATGTGCCGCTTCCTCTTCCCGGTTCCTTCCTCCGTGGGTGTTGCCGGATAGATGAATGCCATCGGGATGGCTGCTATTGCTGCCATCACTCATGTTTCGAGGTCTGGCGGCGGCTGCTCAATCTCCTTTGAAGAGGACGTGTCTGCCACTATGTTTGATGTGTAGGCAAGGGAGAGATGCTGTTGGTGCCTCTCAAGCGAATCTGCCACTGTGTTGGATGGGGTAGCGGCTGAGTAAGTAGGAGAATGCGTAGGAGAGGGCACCTGGTGGTCTGTCTGGTTGGCAGCGGTGGCTGGTGGAGCTCTTTGTGCTTGGGATGCTGCTGCAAGCTCCACGGGGTATGGTGGCATGGTACGCACATCACCGGGGAATTTCTGCAGAAAATAGGCCAGAAGGGCTTATTGGGCCTCCCTCACATAGTTCATGAAGGCCAGTTGTTGTTGATCGATGCGCTTTGTTATGTCTAGAAGAGCGTGCAGCAGTGGGATGACTTCTTTGTCTAGGGTAGCGATGGTATTGCCGGGGGCAGTTGAAGTTTCAAACTGTGTGGCTGAGGGTTGGCTGGGCGTTGCTGGCTCTTTCTCCGCATCCTACATCATCTGAATGCGGACCTTTTTGGTCCAACCCTCTTTGGCAGTTGTAAGCTCATGTGAGTTCTGCCAGGACATCGAAGTTGGTGCAGAAACATGTGATGAGTGACATGAAGTACAACCTGCCTTTCTTTTTCTTGAAGTAGTTGTGGATTTCTGTGCAGATAATTTCCCCTACGTTTATCGGCCGATTCATTAGGATACTGTGAATCAAGGCAAGGCACGACCGATCAACGGTTAAGTTGTGGGATGTGGGCAGCAGACGCCTTTTTACAAAGGTGTTCCATAGCATGGCTTCTGGCAGCAGGTGGCGGCGCTGAGCAGATCCCACATGTTTACCTCCCAGCCATGACGAGTTGGGCTTGCAGAGTTTGGCCTTGATTTCCTCATAGTTGGCAGCCATCAGTGACTGCCTCCACTCCTCGTGAGGGTTGTCATCCATATCAAGGCCGTAGTACATGTTGATGACAACAACATTTAGTTTGACCGGCTCCCCGCCGACGTAGACAAATGGCTTCTCCGGGCAGGGCTGATGGGAGTAAAATTCCCTGACTATAGTGATGTTCGCTATCTCTGGCTGCTGCATGAACATCTCCCATCCTTTGTAGTAGATGATGCAAAACAAGTTGGGCTCTAAACCACGGTCTCCCGTTTGCCGCGTGTAGTGAAAGCCTTGTTCCTCTCATACTACCTGCTTGGAGAACTTATTTATGTATCTGTCCTCGTCCTCCTTGTAACAAAATCTTTTATATATGGGTTGATGTTGATACCATGTGAACGGTTGTGTATAACTGAAACTAGAAAGAAAAATTAATGTGATAGCAAGGGAAACAGAAGAAGATAGAAAGAAGGTGGAAGTAAAGTAAAATGAATTGAGTGAGTGGGGTATATATAAGACCTGCCAAGAGGTGTCGGGGCAGTATTAAATGCCCAACGGTACGATTTTCTTGCGCACGTTACGGATTTTTCTGCCCATTATTTTTGGAGTCGTTGGCAGCTAGCCGTTGATGGCCAACTAGCCGTTACGCGTTACCGCGCTGGCTGCTATCACGACAGGATTGTCGGCAGGCTTCTTGTTGGGCCTCCTTCATGATCACGCTCTTTTATTCTTAAACCTAAAATAAAAATAGAAATAATAAAAATAAATAAATAATTTCTGAAAAATAAAATTATAAAAATAATATAATCCTAAAATAAAAAAATTCTAATCCTAATGCATAAAAATAAAAATAAAATAATAAAATAGAAATTAAGTTATGTTGGGAGTGCATTTGGGTGCATCTCCCAGACATAAACCACTTCCGGAGGTGGTTTGACTTTCTCCTCCCTCTTGGGGGTCCTCCTGTTCTTTCAGATGTTGTGTTATGGAGTCCTTAAGTCTGCCCTTGGGCTTGTCGCGGCAGCTACTGCCCTGGCCTGTTTCCACACTGATTTTGGTCGCTCTCGCATCTGGGCTCACTGTCCCTTCCTCTGATGGTTGTAGCACGTTCATCTTTATGCTCTGGTCATCTACCCTCATTGTCAGCTCCCAAAGCTCCACATCTATAAGTGTTCTACCCGTTGCCAAGAAGGGTCACCCAAGAATGATAGGGGCTTTCTCGTCGGCCTCACAATCTAAGATGAGGAAGTTGACGGGGAGAATCAGGTTGCCCACCTTTACCAAGATATTTTCGATCTTTCCCTCCGGTTGTACAAATGAATGGTCAGCTAGTTTAAGCATGACAGAGGTTGTTTTGGCAAGACCAATACCTAGTTTATCGAAGATGACCTTTGGCATCAAGTTGATGCTGGCTTCTAAGTCACACAAGGCTCTGGTATCGTGTTTGCTGCCTAGCCATCATGGGATAATGAAGCTGCCCGGATCTGTCTGCTTAGGTGGCAGCTTGTTATGTAGCATAGCCATGTGCTCTTCAGTGAGAGCTACTGTCTCGAATTCCCCTATCCTCTTCTTCTTAGAAACCATGTCTCTGAGATGCTTGGCGTAGTTTGGTATGCTTTGTATGGCTTATATCAGAGGTATATTAATATGCACTTGTTTCAGAATATGCAGGATTTTCTGAGCTGGTGCTCTTGTTGCTGTTGCTTGAGCTTTTAGGGGAATGGTGCTGGCAGACAGATGTCCTCTATGTGCTCCTTGCTTGGGGGCTTAGTTCGGGGAAGATCATCCCCTTCAGGGCCACTTTCATGTTTTGCTGCTAGGGCGACTAGTGTTGTTGCAAGGGCGGCTAGTGTTGGTGATGCTGGGGCAGGCTTTCTTATCTGGTCCGTTTGCACTTCTGGTTGTTCTACTATCATGGGCCCATCTAACTACTTCCCACTTCTTATTGATATATCCTTGAAATTCTCATAGGTGGGTTTGGCTGCTTGCGAGCTGCTAGATGATGCACTCATACTCTGGCTGTTGTAGATTTCAGTGAACTACCTAAATTGGGTCTCCAGGTTCTTTATGGCAGCCTCTTGGTTGTTCATCTTCATCTCCGTCATGTCCATAAAAGAATCAATTTTTCAATAAATTTATTTGTATGAACAATAAATTCACCAGTTTGTTCCATAAAAGTTTGCATAGTTACATCTAGTGAATTATTGTGTTGTGGCGGCTGAGTCTGCTGCCGGGACTGGTTCTGCTGGTAGACTCCCTATAGATGTTATGGGTTTGCAACTGTCTTTGAGTTATTCTAGGAGAAGTTTGGATGGTTCCTCCAGCCAGGATTATAGGTGTTCTGGGTAGGCTTGCTATTCCTCTCGTATCCTCCCATATAGTTTGCAAATGCAGTGCATAAAGAGGAATCGTGGTTGCCCCCACATTCGCCACAGAATGGCTAAACAACTTTTACTTCACGGACCTTCCCAGGGGATTGCACAATCTTCATCACCATCTCCGACAGTGTAACGAGGCGGGCGTTAACAGATTATGAGGCTTCTACGTCGTTTGCAGTGGCTGGCCGCCTCATGCTGCCTTAGCGGGTTGTGGGGTACTTGTAATCATGTTTAGCGGCTATGTTCAGCAGCCGTAGTTCTTCCTTTGGAGATCTATCTAGGATGATCTCGTTGACCGAGGCATCTATCATCATCCGAGTTGGGTAGTTAGCAGCGTTATAGAATATAGATACCTGAGTCCAAGCCGGTAGACCATGTAGCAGACAATTATTTAGCATCTGTTGGTACCGCTCCCATGCCTCGTATATTGGCTCGTCATCCCCTTTTCTAAAGGTTGTAATCTCATTCTACAGCCTATCAGTGTCGTTGGACGGGCTAGAACTGTCTAGGAAGTCTTTGCAGAGCTCCGTCTATGTGTTGAAGGATCCGGCTAGCTGGTTATTCAACCATTGTTTAGCCCTATCCTTCAATGAATAGGGAAATAGCCTCAACTGTAGTACGTCCTGGTGAACCCCATGTATCTTAAAGGCTTAGCAAATGTCCAAGAATCCTCGTAAATTCTGTCGACCATCTTCTGTGACAGTCCCTCTAAAGTGCCCTAGCATATTTATCGTGTTGAACATGATGGGTTTTAGCTCGAAATGGTTTGCCCCTATGTTCGGTTCTCTCACAATTGGTTCGAACCTTTGGAAATCATGTTCCATGTAATCTCTAGTTGTTTGAACATGGGGCGGCCTGGGCGGATCAGGGGGTCCTGCCTTTGTTGATCTTGTAGTCCTCTAGACGGCAAGTCGTGCTGCCCGCCCCTGCCATGTACGACATCGTTTGGTGGGTCCTCGTTCACCATGGTTTCTTCCTTTGCTTTTCCCTGTCTTATTGGTTTCTCTTAAGGACCTCCCTAATCTCCCTGTTAATCCTTCTTGTTTCACGTCCGAGATCGTCGTAAGTGAGGAGATTTCCTTTAGGGTTGGCCCTGGTCATGCACTTGCAATGGATATGGTAAATAATTTTTTTATTTTTTTGATTAAAAATAAAATAAAAAAAAGGTAAATGAAAAGTGTAGAAACTAAAAAATGAAATTCGCTATTACCAATCCCGGCAACGACGCCAGAAACTTGTAGGACGAGTAGGTATTCCCTTTTAGTAAAAGCGCAAGTGCACACTCCTGCCAAATTATAGTATAAAAGATGTTGAATCCCACGAGGATTGAACAGCTTATCCCGTTTCGTAGTCCCTGCACAAGGTAAAGTAAAAGCACAAGTGAATGGTAGGTTAAGATGAAAAGTAAATGAAAACACAAGTAATAAAGAAGTGAAGCAGGTTGATAAAGCAGGCATGGTTATGCTGCCACTTAGTGTGAAAACTGCGTTGTAAAAGGATTGAGTTATTTTGTGCTACCGCGAAATACTGCCTCGGCGGGTATTGCGGGCGGCAAGCTACAACCCTATCACGCGGCCACAGCGGGTCACTGCCACTGTAGGAGTGTACTGTCTCAGCAGGTGGAATGGGGAGATGTCCTGGCGGCAAGTCTGGCAGATACTCAATGTTCGGTAGGATTGTCGATAGTGATCCCTCCTATTTCTAGGTTAGGATGCTCGAGAGCTAACGTGATGTAGGCAATACCTAGGAATCTCAGAGTCAACCTAACACAGGCTAGTCAACTCGGTTGGTAATCTCTTTTAGCCGCTGAAACTTATGGACTTGTGTAGAACAAAGTTAGTCACGCCTCAACATGTTGTGACCGTACTTAACCCTTTCGTGAGCCTTGCACTTTCGTGCCCAACAAATGGATTCTCTCAACTGAATGGTGTATAATAATTGAAAGAATGAAGACCAATGGATTAAGCAAACTTGGAATATATTATTAAAAAATAACTCAAAACCTAAAACAACCGTTTCACAACTAGTTTACAAGATAACCCACACCCAAGGGGAGTTTAGAACATGGCGGCGGCAGAGAACACTAGAAAAGTCTATAGAAAACCTAGGATGATTTGAACTAGGAGTAAAATGGGTATTTATAGACTAAAGACTAGGTTAAGTCTTCCTTAAAGTAGAATTCCTCGAAAGTAGCTTTCCATCTTTAATATGACATTAAACTTTGACTTCTTTGCGTGGAATTTGGACTTTATCTCGTTTGCCTTAGTCCGTAAGTAAGATTGAGATTTTTTCTTCGGCAGCCCTGGCTACTGCTACAGACGTCGGAAAATCAAATTGATATCGACGATAGATTCGGGATTTTTAGCTCTACAGATCGCAATCCGGTTCTTCCAACTTCCATAGTCAACTTCTGTGGGCAGCAAGGTCGGTGGCAACTCTACTCGGCAGGTACTTGACAACAACTATCTTCTGCTGGAGCTACTTCAGTACAACTCCTAGGTATGCTTCCTCAACCTTGTGCCCTCAGCTCCTCGGTTCCCTCTTTCAGCCGTTAATACATACAAGAATACACTAAAACAATATCTCTTGTTCACCAAATAAATGATAATTCATAAAAGCAAGGCAGAATAATGAAATACTGTAAAATGCTATGCATGCACCTACTTATGTCTAAAATGTGCTTAAAAAGAGTAATAATAAGAGTTGGAATGTGCATGAAATATAGGACTTATGGACACTTTACAGTTACTAGTTCAACTACTTTGCCACCTTCCTAAGAGTTCTTAAGATCAAAACACATTACTTTAGGGCTTGTAGTGACTTGTCTTGCTTTGCCAATCCGATCTTCCGACACACGAGTCCTTTCAACCTTAAAATGAATGAGATGAGACACGTTAGGCATACATTTCCTAGTGAGGTAGTCATAAGCAATATGAACAACAATATGTCAAGTATCAATATATATATATATATAATCTCATGCTTAACAATGTCAATGTTGTGCAACAATATACAATGTTTAATATACAATGTTCATTTCAATGTTCAATGTTCAATGTTCAATGAAGATTTCAATGACCAATGATTCAATATTATCAATGTCTCATGGTTTAATATCAACATCAATATACGATGATTTCTTTACACTGTTTCGATGACAATATCTATACAATGACAATGTTCAATGACGATACCTATAACTATGATCGATGTTCAATGATAAACTTACCTACACTTACCAAGGTGTTCGATTGACCATCCAATGCAATTTCTTCAATGACAATGTTAGTGATATAATCTAAATCATCAAATAAAGATTCGGGAAGGCTTTTCACCTAATATCGAGACTCCGACTACACTCACCTTGACAATTCGAAGCTTTCAAGGCTCTCGAATAACAACCCCGTTGTTCCTAGCTTTGGATTGAGACGATGGACGCTATTTATCAACTTCTTGAGCTAGGAAATCAATAGGGAGATTGTTAGGATAGATATTTTGATATCAAAATCAATATAACAATATCAAAATTGATAACCGAGCTTAATATAAATGACAATGATGAGATATCCATGGATGGTCAAAACCCTTTCTTAAGATTAAGCTCCATATATGCATGGAAACCAACGATTGTTTGAGGATTATTGCTTACTCGAACGATAGCAATTATTCGATATCAATAAAACAAAGGTATAGTGAAGTTCAAAACTTCTTCCAATGGAGGTGTGTGCTTGAAGGAAGAAGGTGATAGAGATAGATGTGCTTTCTTTATTTTTGGTAAGCTTTTTATCTCCTTTTTCTTTTGTTTTTGCTATTATAAATCCTTTTTGACTATTTAGCTTTCCTTCACATGAAGGAAACTATCCCACGTAGATAGAAATTTAATTGGGGAGGGGCTAATCGCAAGATTAGTCCCTCAACTCTCACAATACTATGGTTTTGACCTCCCACATGCAATTTTCCTCAAATTAATCAATGTAATGTTTTTGGTGCTATTCAATAGGGTCCGATGGCAATAATTTAACTCAATTAGAGTCCGATATCAATAATTAACTAACTAATATTATATTTATACTTCATCAATGTAGAATTTTTTATCATCAGAACCCAATTCTGACTAGACCAAATTTTGGGGTGTTACAACTCTCCCCCCTTAAGAAAAATTTGTCCTCGAATTTTACCCGAACTGAAGAGATGTGGATATTGTTGTCTCATGGTCTCTTCAGGTTCCCAAGTAGCTTCCTCAACGGTGTGGCTCCTCTAGAGCACTTTAACAAGCAGTACTGTTTTTATAACGCCCCGGTTTTGGGCTTAGGAGTTTTGGGCGTTGACCGGTTTGGTCAAAGTGTTGTTCGAATCTAAAAAGGTGAAATTAGGAAAGCCTAGTTCGGGTTGCATTAAAAATATGGAAAAAATGTTCTAAAATCATCTTTTAATATAATTAAGTGAACTGTGAAATCAATTTTGGAAAAAGAGTTTTGGAAGTGTGACATTTTGGCTAGTGACCAAAATGTAATTTTCGAAAGTTTGGTGACTGTTTTATAAAGGGTTGGAACTTTGAATCTTTAAGGAGCTATTATTCCAAAATTAGTTTCTCCAGATTTTTCTAAGATATTTTAAGTTTATTATGATTTTAAACATATTAAAAGTGGAGGGAAAGCCATTTTGGCTATTTTGGATAACTAACTTTCCATTTTCTTTCTCTCATTTTCTCTCAACCCAAACACTTTCTCTCTAGAGAATTTGATCTGATTTTCTCACCTAAATTCCTCCTTTCAACTCTCTTTTGATTCCTAATCATAGTATCTACAAAACCTCATCATTTGCTACTTGATTCATCAAGGTTTTTGGTTCCAAAAAGAGGAGAAACTCAAGTTTGGAGGTAAGAACGTCCTTCTCCTCTAAACTATCAGTTCTTTACTGAAATTCCTAAGTTTTCAATCCTTAATTGATGTTTTATTAAAGGCTTTTAAGTTGGGAAATGGATCTTGGCTTATAATGCAAGATTTGGTGATTTTTGATGATTTTCGTTAGATCTGATTAATCTGTGATTTGAGATGTGTTTTTGATGTTAAATGAACTCTAAATTGATAAGGAATTGAGTTTTGATTAATGCAATCCCGGATAGGTTGAGTTTCCTAAGTTTAGCTTGTGATTCTTGATTGTTTTTGAGGTGATCTTGTGGATCTGATGTTGCTGGAGGTATAAGGATGTTAATAGGTTCTTTTTAGATGTTAAATGATGTTTATAGATGTTTGGTTTTGATGGTTTGTGGCTGGGCTTTGTTGAGAAGTGGTTTGGATGCATTTTCGGTTGTGTTTGGTGACTGAAAATGGAGGTTGGATGAGAGCAGCGAGTTTAGGTGCTTTCATTGAAGCAATTAATGCATGATGATGCATTAATCCTCTGCTTTGATGTGTTAAAACAGGGGAGGCATCTTTGGATCCAAGAGTTGTTGATCCGGAAGCTTGTTTTGGTGCTTCGGCAAGAGGCGAAGTGGAATTGGTGAGTGAAATTGGGTTTTCGGCTTTGAAACCAATGTCTTGGGAGCTTAGTTTAAGTCTAAACAACTTTGCTAAGCTCAAGTGTAAGTTTTCGGAAATACTCTCTAGTGGTGGCCATGATTTGATTTTGATGCAATGTGGTTTATTGCATGTTTTAAATACTGTTTTGAAAGAATTATTTAGCATGGTATTTGCTGTTTTTGTAAGCCATATGTTGAAGGAAGCTCAAGGTAAGAGTTCCTTGTTTTGTACATTGTTAAAATGTGGTTTGATGCTTTTAAATGCATGGTGAATATGGCTTGGTTTAATGCTTTAAAACAGTGGATTAAATGATGAAAATGATGTATATTGGCAAGTGATGTTTTGAAAAGGTTAAGGTCACTAAGGTGGTTAAAAGTCCTTGAGTGAGCCTTGTTACTTAAGAACATCAAGGTGGTTAAAAGTCCTTGGATGGTTCTTGTTGTGGACACAAAGGTGGTTAAAAGTCCTTATGTGATCCTTTCCATGGTGTTTAAAAGTCCATGGGGCCAAGGTGTTTAAAAGTCCTTGGGGTGAAACTTGCTACGGACACAAAGGTGGTTAAAAGTCCTTGTGTGGTCCTCATTCATGGTGTTTAAAAGTCCATGGCCAAGGTGTTTAAAAGTCCTTGGGGCCAAGGTGTTTAAAAGTCCTTGGGGTGAAAGTTGATGAACTTGTTTTAAAAGAAATGGAACCTATCACTTGTGGCCAATATGACATATATGATGTGAAGCATGAGATGCTTGTTTTAAGTATGCTTTTGAGCATGTGCAATTGATGATTTGAAGCATGATTTATAAATGTTTTATAAATGCATTATTGAATGGTTTTATTGAGCATTCCTCACTAAGCTTTGGCTTACGCTCTCTTTCGTTTTCTTAAATCAATAATGCAGAACACTAGAGTGCTTTGAGGGCAGCAAGGAGGGCAAGTATTCAAGTGAAAGAAAAGCTCAAAGTATGGAGGTTTTATTAAGCACATTTTAGCTTTTGGTAATTTGGCAATGGGGGACCTATGAGTATGTTTTGGGAGAGGTTTTGAACTCCCTAAGTATGTTGAATGTTGTTGAGAATGCTGGATTTTGTGTTTGGCCTTTACATGCTTGAATTGAAAGTTTGTGCTTGAATGGTTTGCTTGTGTAGGAAGCATGCCTATAGATTTGGGGCTTTTTGCATATGATGTTATTTTGTTGATTTGTTGATACATGTAAGTCTCATATATGTTGAATTGCATGCTGGTAAAGTTTGGTAGCATTTGGAGCATGTTTGAATGATCGATTGCATGTTTAAGTGAGCTTTATGCTGCAATCTGTGCAGGGTGTTTCGGAACAGTGCACACCGTTCCGGAACGGGTGCCTTGAATGAACCCAGGCGTCCGAAATGGTAGGCACCGTTTCGAAACGGTTTGACTACTGCCAGCCCGTGTTCCGGTACGCGTTGCGGAACGTCCCGTGTTTCGAAACGGGTTCTGCCTGTTTCGGAACAGGTGACCGTTGGGGGCTGACATTGACAGTTAAATGTTTTGAATTGTTTGCGTTTTGGTCCTAAATCTTGTTTGTGCAATTGTAGGAGTTCGGGAAGTCCTTTTGAGCCGAAATTTCATAGAGAAGCATGAAATCTGACTAATTTTAAGTTGGTAACTTTAATTTGGGTTAAGTCCTCCTATTTATCAGAAATTACAATTTGGTCCCTAAAGTTGTAATTTGTTCAATTGGGCCCCTGTTTGATCTCTGATGCTTGTGATCTTTGAATATGTTGTTGAGTGATCACAATTAGGGTTAATGTGCATCTAGACAAGATTAAAAAGAAAAAAAGGGTCGTTAATCAAGGTTGACTTTCGGGTTGACTTTGGTTTTCCCCGTGTGACTTTCTTAATTCGGGTCAACCGTCTAGGCCGGGTTAAGGGGGTTACATTTGGTGGTATCAGAGCTGAGTTCTCGAGTAATTGGGAATGAATGTATGCATGATTGATGTAACCCCCTTAACTCGGCCCGGACGGTTGACCCGAATTAAGAAAGTCACACGGGGAAAACCAAAGTCAACCCGAAAGTCAACCTTGATTAACGACCCCTTTTTTTCTTTTTAATCTTGTCTAGATGCACATTAACCTTTAGCATCACTTACCAAAGTACATCATTAACAACAATAATCCACTGTTTTAAAGCATCACACAAAAGCCATTAAGCAACATGCAACACTATGCATCAAAACCACAATTTCCATGTACAAAACCAAGGATCTCTTACCTTGAGCATCCTTCACATATGGCTTCCAAAACCAGCATTAAACCATGCTTAAAATATGCTTTCAAAACAGATTTAAACCATGCAAAACACATGCATTTCAATCATCAACCACAATTGCTTTTAAAACCAAATCACAACACAATTCAAGAGCGTTAAACCATGCTAAAATATGCTTTCAAAACATCATGCAAAACCATGCATCAAAACCACATTTTCAATGTATAAAACCAAGGATCTCTTACCTTGAGCATCCTTCACATATGGCTTTCAAAACCAGCATTAAACCATGCTAAAATATGCTTTCAAAACAGAATTTAAATCATGCAAAACCCTTGCATTTCAAACATCAACCACAATTGCCTAAAAAGCCAATTCATAACACAAACCAAGAAAGAAATCCATTTACTTACTCTTGAGCTTAGCAAAGTTGTTTAGACTTAAACTAAGCTCCCAAAACCTTCAAACCTTGATTTAAAAGCTGAAAACCCAACTTCACTCACCGATACACAAAACAAGGCTAGCCAACAAGCCTTCCAAGCATCCGAAAACCTTCCGCAACACCTCTAAAGCTCATGGATCACACTCCCCTATTTCAAGCACACAACAACAGAGGATTAATGCATCATTATGCATTAAAAACACCAGCAACACAACACAACTCGCTGCTCATCACAAATCCAACATTTCGGCTACCAAATACAACCGAAATCACCTCCAAACACTTCCAAAACTTAACCCAGCCAAGATCCATCACTTCTAACCATTTTTAAACATCAATTAACATCCAAAATGATCACAAACACGTCCTTATACCTCCAGGTATAACAGATCACCAAAAACACTCCAAAAACAACCAAAAACTCAAGCCAAACTTAGGAAATTCAACCTATCCGGGATTGAATTAATTAAACCTCAACTTCTAATCAATTTAGCATTCATTTAACATCATTTTGACACTTCAAAACACTGCCCAAACAGATCACACGAAAATTCCACCAAAATCACCAAATCTTGCATTTTAAGCCAAAATCAAGATTTCAATTGAAAAGCCTTTAACAAATCACAAATCAAGGATTGAGAACTTAGGAATTTCAGTAAAGAACTGATAGTTTAGAGGAGAAGGACGTTCTTACCTCCAAACTTGAGTTTCTCCTTTTTAGAGCCAAAAAGCTTGATGAAACAACTTGCAAATTGAGAGGTTTTGTTGATGAGATGATTAGGAATCAAAAGAGAGTTGAAATGAGTGCTTTAGATGACAAAATCAGAGAAGAAAATCTGGAGAAATGTGTTTGGGTTGAGAGAAAATGAGAGAAAAGGAAAATTGAGAGAAAATAGAAAAGTTAGTTATAAAATGGTAAAATGATTTCCCTCCACATTTCATAAACTTTAAAATAAGAATAAAGCCTTAAAATATCTTAGAAAAATCTTGAGAAACTCTTTTGGAATAATAGCTCCTTAAAGATTCAAAGTTTCAATCCTTTATAAAACAGTCACGCAACTTTCAAAAATTACATTGTGGTCACTAGCCAAAATGTCAACCTTCCGAACTTCATTTTCCAAAATTGATTTCACAGTTCACTTAATTATATTAAAAGATGATTTTAGAACATTTTTCCATATTTTTAATGCAACCCGAACTAGGCTTTCCTAAATTCACTCTTATATATTCAATCAGCACTTTGACCGAACCGGTCAACGCCCAAAATTTCTGAGCCCAAAACCGGGGCGTTACAACTCTCCCCCCTTAGGAAATTTCGTCCTCGAAATTTCAACCGGCGAAAACAGAACAACAACCTTCTCAAAGCAACACACAAGGCAACACAAAAGCCTCAACCAACACTGACTACTATCCACACAAAACCTCCACCAAACTTAGCACCTCCACACACTTTTCACAAAATCCAGAACACTCAAAGATAGCCACCGCTTAACTTTTCACATACTCGGACTGTACACAGCCCCAACCACAACCTGAAGAACCTCAACTTTTACAGCACACCACACTGTAACACACAACTTCCAAGACTTGTTTACACAGAGACAACAACCAATCCAAAACAGCCACTATGAAAACCTTTCTGCTTCTAAAACTCTTGCCAACTCCCAAACCTCTTCCAAGGATTTTCCCAACAAGCAAAAATCTTTAAGCATCAACTGCTCACCCAAACTCCTCAACGAATGCTGATAATCCTTCACATTTGTTGCTAACATTACCACAACAGCTCACCAGGACTACTCACCCAGATTCCAAGAATTACATTACAGCCCCAACTTGACTCCGCCAGCCATTCCACACACCACCAGCTGACTTCAAACGGAACTTTCTTAACCGCAACCAGCCAACCAGTTCTCACAAGAACCCAAACAACCAACAAAAACCTTCGATCTTTCATAATCCTTCCACTTCAAACTTCAACCATAACACTTGTCTTACTAGGACATCGCCCAACCTGCCATACAGACCAACTCCTCAACTCCTCAAAGGTTGCTAAGAACCAGCACTTACAAACACAACCCTTCCACAACAACTTAAATACTAGGCTACTTCAGCACTTGGGAACACAACCACTAAACTGCAACATCCTTAGCATCAAGGAGCTACCACCTCCACTTAGCTATTCAAACCACATAACCGATTCTAACCTCAACCGGTACTCCTCACCACCAAACCACTAAACTCTCTGCGCATCACACTATCCTTCTACCACAGGCCATACCACTCTCCCCATTGCCAGCGACTAGCTTAATATTACTTCTAACTCTCACTCAGCACCAAAACAACCTCTAAAAACCCATCAACCAACCAACCACCACACTAACAGATTCGATTAGTTATTAGCGAGTGTGAACATCGTATGCATGATCACCTATATGCCCTATCAATGCCTGATGTACATGCATGCAAAACCTCTAATGTCATGCCACATGTATGCATGGACCAACATATATAATATAGCATATAACAATGATTTTAACTGTGCATGAATGCCAGTTCACACCCTCCAATAACATCCTCAGAATCCGTCTAAGAACAACCTCCTACCTCACTTCTAGCTTATCTAACTCCATCATACCAACAACCATTAACCACCAGATACTCACTAAGCCTTCTTCACACCAAAGATGTTCCCAAACAACTACCATTACCCCAAACATGCTAGCAACAAGACTAACTTACCACGCAAGGAAAACCAACAGAAACCAAACTAAGGTAACTAGAGCAAAGATTACTTAACAAGGTTACCTGAAAACACAACACCACCCTGAAGTTTCATTAGACGAGCTCTCTTCCTTGCGGAACCATCATCCCCCTGCGGCACAACTGTAGCACCAGCTAACACACCAGGGTAAACATCAACTCCTTGCGGTAAGAAACCTTGGCTGTTCCGAGCCAACCTCAAACAATCACGTCTCATGTGTCCAGCAGACCCACATTCCCAGCAATTCTCATTCCCCAAACTCTTCACAATCTTCTGCTCTTTCTGCCACCTCTGAACCTTGCCTCGGCCGTGCCCACGACCTTTCAGAGACCCATTGGCTAACACCAAAGCTGACTTCACTCCAAGAGGACAATCACGCTTAACATGCTTTTTAGAACCACAATTCCAGCAAGCACCCGCGCCCCAACAACCTCCAACATGGCGCCTTTCACAACGGTCGCACACCGGTAGCTGAACCTCCACTCCTTGCTCAAGCAACACTTGCTCCACAACAGCACTATCTTCACATTGCTTAACCCTTGGAAATTCCCTTCCAAGATACCTTTCACAAAAAGCAGATACAAAGAAATCCCAATCAACATCAGGAATATGTGACGCCACCGCCACAGATGTCCACCAGACACACGCATCCTCCAGCATCAAAGAAACAACACTCCCCAGCTTACAGGCATTATCACAGCCTTCCTGATCCAAGATCAGAATCACACTGGCCAACCAGGCCTCAAACATCCCCGGTGAAGAACCATGATACTCCACAGCACCCAAATCAAGCAAACGCTGCTTCGGCAAACCCACACATCCCACAGCCAGCTCATCCACTGACCATACCTTTACCACAGCCTGAGATGTTCCCAACACCTCCTGCTCAACAGGTAATGAACTCTTCACCACAGAACCAGCTTCTTTCCTCTGCCTTACCACCTTAACTCCAGGCACAGAAGACTGAGACACAAAACCTCTACAAAAGGGTGAATTCCATGCCCTAACAACCTACCCCAAGGCAGCAACCATCTTACCCAACTGCCATTCATCCATCGACTTTGCCATACTACTAACAACAACAAACAATCACAACAAGCAAACAAACCAGTTAGACCAGCTTAAAGCAAGGATTCAAACTCCAACTCCAAAATAACACAATAGCTATATTAATAAGGCAATGGGTATCCCGAATCCTCCCCTTTACATGACATAACAGACATCAGAAACATGGATATCACAACATCGAGCATATCAAACAACATACTTTGATCATGCTTACATCAAACAGCATCCATTTGCATCAGCATATTATCAACATAACATACTCATTACACTTCCATCATGCATAACATCAGCTCACAACATCAGCACATATCCACATAAGCTCAACCAAGATTCATAACCATAAAGCATGCTTGCATACATCAGCAACATGCTCAGAAACATCAACAATTTGCTCAGAAACACGTGTTTCAACCAACTTTCAACCACACATCAAGGTAAACATCAAGCACACATCACAACAACTTACCGTTTTCCCCAAGCATTCGCAACTCAGCTCTGATACCACCAAATGTAACCCCCTTAACCCGGCCCGGACGGTTGACCCGAATTAAGAAAGTCACACGGGGAAAACCAAAGTCAACCCGAAAGTCAACCTTGATTAACGACCCTTTTTTTTCTTTTTAATCTTGTCTAGATGCACATTAACCTTAGATGTGATCATGCAAACATCATACCCAAAGATCACAAACATCAGAGATCAAACAGGGACCCAATTGAACAATTTACAACTTTAGGGACCAAATTGTAAATTCTGAAAACTTTAAGGACTTAACCAGATTATAAGTTACCAACTCAAAATTAATCAGGTTTCATGCTTCTCTGCCAAATTTCAGCTCAAACGGACATCCCAAACTCATACAATTGCACAAACAAGTTTCAGGACCAAAATGCAAACAATTCAAAACATATAACTGCCAATGTCAGCCCCCAACGGTCGACCGTTCCGAAACATGCTGAACCCGTTTCGAAACACGGGCTGTTCCGCAACGGGTTCCGAAACATGGGCTGGCAGAAGCCAAACCGTTTCGAAACGGTGCATACCGTTTCGGACGCCTGGGTTCATTCAAGGCACCCGTTCCGAAACGGTGCACACTGTTCCGAAACGCCTGCACAGATTGCAGCAAAAAGCATTCCAAAACATGCAATTAATCATCCAAACATGCTCCAATTGCCACCAAACTTTACCAGCATGCAATTCAACATATATAAAATTTGTAAGCATCATCAAATCAACAAATTAACTTCATATGCAAAAAGCCCCAAATCTATAGGCATGCTTCCTACACAAGCAACCATTTGAGCACAAACTTTCCAAATCAATCTCATTAAAGCCAATACATGTTCCAACAACATCATCATCATAGAAACATCATTGTCCAACATAAACGAACACATACACATTAACCCGAGAGATTCTACCCCCATTGCCTTTATTAACTAGAGCTATTCACCGAGACATACATCTCAAATGGAGTCCACCTTGAATCCCTTGCCTCTCGCTGTCCAAACTTCACGAATCTGCATTGATGGACAAAAAGGAGCGTAAGCACATAATGCTTAGTGAGGAATGCTCAAAACCAAAACACCATCAATGCAGCGTGTCATTAAATCACTTTTTAAAACAAACCCGATTTGACAAACCAAAGCCATGTTTGAAAACTCCTTTTCAACATCATGCTTAAACCATGCATTGCACATACATGAAACCAAACCTTAGCTTAGCAAGCTAAGAAAACCTTTTCAAAGCACAAATTACATAATCATCCATTTAACCATTCCATGCATAAACACCGTATGCAAAGTTAAATCAAAACCTTGGAAACACTTCCACTTCATATTACCCTTTCATGTACTTGAACATCATTTCAAGCAAGAAACCCTTTAAAACCATTACTCAAACAAACCAACACATGCATTAAACCAAAGGCAACTTATATGAACCACAACATCATCATCATATGCCTTTAAAACAAGCCTTAACAAGACTCCAATGCATTAAAGAGATTCCATGTACACATGCACCATTTATCAAATGATAATCAACACTTGTTCAACTTAACAAGTAAACATGCATTCACAAGCATTATACACTTTTCATGCAACCATGCATCTTTTCAAGCATCTCATGCTACTTTAATAATCAAGAACATTACATTGGCTTCCAAGTGATCAACCACATCCACTTTTCAACTCAACACCCGATCGGATACGCGGATTCCGAGCGTTGTCCCTACGCTCCATACACCCTACCAATCCAAGGTCTCCCAAATGGACTTTTAAACTCCATTTGACCTTACAAGCCTAAGGTTCCCATGTATGGACTTTTAAACACCATACAACCTTAGCTTTTCCCGAGGTTCCCATGCATGGACTTTTAAACACCATACAACCTCAACATGCACAAGGTTCCCATGTATGGACTTTGAAACACCATACAACCTTTGCATAACCGATTGGTAGTTGTATAACATCACTAACGAGATCCGGGACACCCCACACAAGATCCACACATGGTCTTACACCGCCATTGTGATCTTAACAAGCACAAGGTTCCCATATATGGACTTTTAAACACCATATAACCTTTGCTCAACCAAGGTCCTCGAATGGGCATCAACCTCCATTATGACCTTAACCATCTCGTTAGGATACTTGAAGGGAGTTTACCGGTCCACTCTTGACCACTCCACCTCCAAGGCGACTTAATTCACGGTGCACCCAATCCTATAGCCGGCTAACTATATCCGATCAACGAACCAAGAACCACTTTCATCACTTGCCAACATAATCATCTTACCATGATAATCCAATGATTCACATGCATAATCATAATGCAAAAACCATCATTTACCTTAACCAAGAACCAACCATGGACTTACCAACACCATGTTGTTCTTAAATAAACAAAGCTTACACAAGGACTTTCAACCACCTTTGTAACCTTTAGCATCACTTACCAAAGTACATCATTAACAACAATAATCCACTGTTTTAAAGCATCACACAAAAGCCATTAAGCAACATGCAACATTATGCATCAAAACCACAATTTCCATGTACAAAACCAAGGATCTCTTACCTTGAGCATCCTTCACATATGGCTTCCAAAACCAGCATTAAACCATGCTTAAAATATGCTTTCAAAACAGATTTAAACCATGCAAAACACATGCATTTCAATCATCAACCACAATTGCTTTTAAAACCAAATCACAACAAAATTCAAGAGCGTTAAACCATGCTAAAATATGCTTTCAAAACATCATGCAACACCATGCATCAAAACCACATTTTCAATGTATAAAACCAAGGATCTCTTACCTTGAGCATCCTTCACATATGGCTTTCAAAACCAGCATTAAACCATGCTAAAATATGCTTTCAAAACAGAATTTAAATCATGCAAAACCCTTGCATTTCAAACATCAACCACAATTGCCTAAAAAGCCAATTCATAACACAAACCAAGAAAGAAATCCATTTACTTACTCTTGAGCTTAGCAAAGTTGTTTAGACTTAAACTAAGCTCCCAAAACCTTCAAACCTTGGTTTAAAAGCTGAAAACCCAACTTCACTCACCGGTACACAAAACAAGGCTAGCCAACAAGCCTTCCAAACATCCGAAAGCCTTCCGCAACACCTTTAAAGCTCACGGATCACACTCCCCTGTTTCAAGCACACAACAACAGAGGATTAATGCATCATTATGCATTAAAAACACCAGCAACACAACACAACTCGCTGCTCATCACAAATCCAACATTTCAGCTACCAAATACAACCGAAATCACCTCCAAACACTTCCAAAACTTAACCCAGCCAAGATCCATCACTTCTAACCATTTTTAAACATCAATTAACATCCAAAATGATCACAAACACGTCCTTATACCTCCAGGTATAACAGATCACCAAAAACACTCCAAAAACAACCAAAAACTCAAGCCAAACTTAGGAAATTCAACCTATCCGGGATTGCATTAATTAAACCTCAACTTCTAATCAATTTAGCATTCATTTAACATCATTTTGACACTTCAAAACACTGCCCAAACAGATCACACGAAAATTCCACCAAAATCACCAAATCTTGCATTTTAAGCCAAAATCAAGATTTCAATTGAAAAGCCTTTAACAAATCACAAATCAAGGATTGAGAACTTAGGAATTTCAGTAAAGAACTGATAGTTTAGAGGAGAAGGACGTTCTTACCTCCAAACTTGAGTTTCTCCTTTTTAGAGCCAAAAAGCTTGATGAAACAACTTGCAAATTGAGAGGTTTTGTTGATGAGATGATTAGGAATCAAAAGAGAGTTGAAATGAGTGCTTTAGATGACAAAATCAGAGAAGAAAATCTGGAGAAATGTGTTTGGGTTGAGAGAAAATGAGAGAAAAGGATAATTGAGAGAAAATAGAAAAGTTATTTATAAAATGGTAAAATGATTTCCCTCCACATTTCATAAACTTTAAAATAAGAATAAAGCCTTAAAATATCTTAGAAAAATCTGGAGAAAATCTTTTGGAATAATAGCTCCTTAAAGATTCAAAGTTTCAATCCTTTATAAAACAGTCACGCAACTTTCAAAAATTACATTTTGGTCACTAGCCAAAATGTCAACCTTCCGAACTTCATTTTCCAAAATTGATTTCACAGTTCACTTAATTATATTAAAAGATGATTTTAGAACATTTTTCCATATTTTTAATGCAACCCGAACTAGGCTTTCCTAAATTCACTCTTATATATTCGATCAGCACTTTGACCGAACCGGTCAACGCCCAAAATTTCTGAGCCCAAAATCGGGGCGTTACAACTCTCCCCCCTTAGGAAATTTCGTCCTCGAAATTTCAACCGACGAAAACAGAACAACAACCTTCTCAAAGCAACACACAAGGCAACACAAAAGCCTCAACCAACACTGACTACTATCCACACAAAACCTCCACCAAACTTAGCACCTCCACACACTGTTCACAAAATCCAGAACACTCAAAGATAGCCACCGCTTAACTTTTCACATACTCGGACTGTACACAGCCCCAACCACAACCTGAAGAACCTCAACTTTTACAGCACACCACACTGTAACACACAACTTCCAAGACTTGTTTACACAGAGACAACAACCAATCCAAAACAGCCACTATGAAAACCTTTCTGCTTCTAAAACTCTTGCAAACTCCCAAACCTCTTCCAAGGATTTTCCCAACAAGCAAAAATCTTTAAGCATCAACTGCTCACCCAAACTCCTCAACGAATGCTGATAATCCTTCACATCTGTTGCTAACATTACCACAACAGCTCACCAGGACTACTCACCCAGATTCCAAGAATTACATTACAACCCCAACTTGACTCCGCCAGCCATTCCACACACCACCAGCTGACTTCAAACGGAACTTTCTTAACCGCAACCAGCCAACCAGTTCTCACAAGAACCCAAACAACCAACAAAAACCTTCGATCTTTCATAATCCTTCCACTTCAAACTTCAACCATAACACTTGTCTTACTAGGACATCGCCCAACCTGCCATACAGACCAACTCCTCAACTCCTCAAAGGTTGCTAAGAACCAGCACTTACAAACACAACCCTTCCACAACAACTTAAATACTAGGCTACTTCAGCACTTGGGAACACAACCACTAAACTGCAACATCCTTAGCATCAAGGAGCTACCACCTCCACTTAGCTATTCAAACCACATAACCGATTCTAACCTCAACCGGTACTCCTCACCACCAAACCACTAAACTCTCTGCGCATCACACTATCCTTCTACCACAGGCCATACCACTCTCCCCATTGCCAGCGACTAGCTTAATATTACTTCTAACTCTCACTCAGCACCAAAACAACCTCTAAAAACCCATCAACCAACCAACCACCACACTAACAGATTCGATTAGTTATTAGCGAGTGTGAACATCGTATGCATGATCACCTATATGCCCTATCAATGCCTGATGTACATGCATGCAAAACCTCTAATGTCATGCCACATGTATGCATGGACCAACATATATAATATAGCATATAACAATGATTTTAACTGTGCATGAATGCCAGTTCACACCCTCCAATAACATCCTCAGAATCCGTCTAAGAACAACCTCCTACCTCACTTCTAGCTTATCTAACTCCATCATACCAACAACCATTAACCACCAGATACTCACTAAGCCTTCTTCACACCAAAGATGTTCCCAAACAACTACCATTACCCCAAACATGCTAGCAACAAGACTAACTTACCACGCAAGGAAAACCAACAGAAACCAAACTAAGGTAACTAGAGCAAAGATTACTTAACAAGGTTACCTGAAAACACAACACCACCCTGAAGTTTCATTAGACGAGCTCTCTTCCTTGCGGAACCATCATCCCCCTGCGGCACAACTGTAGCACCAGCTAACGCACCAGGGTAAACATCAACTCCTTGCGGTAAGAAACCTTGGCTGTTCCGAGCCAACCTCAAACAATCACGTCTCATGTGTCCAGCAGACCCACATTCCCAGCAATTCTCATTCCCCAAACTCTTCACAATCTTCTGCTCTTTCTGCCACCTCTGAACCTTGCCTCGGCCGTGCCCACGACCTTTCAGAGACCCATTGGCTAACACCAAAGCTGACTTCACTCCAAGAGGACAATCACGCTTAACATGCTTTTTAGAACCACAATTCCAGCAAGCACCCGCGCCCCAACAACCTCCAACATGGCGCCTTTCACAACGGTCGCACACCGGTAGCTGAACCTCCACTCCTTGCTCAAGCAACACTTGCTCCACAACAGCACTATCTTCACATTGCTTAACCCTTGGAAATTCCCTTCCAAGATACCTTTCACAAAAAGCAGATACAAAGAAATCCCAATCAACATCAGGAATATGTGACGCCACCGCCACAGATGTCCACCAGACACACGCATCCTCCAGCATCAAAGAAACAACACTCCCCAGCTTACAGGCATTATCACAGCCTTCCTGATCCAAGATCAGAATCACACTGGCCAACCAGGCCTCAAACATCCCCGGTGAAGAACCATGATACTCCACAGCACCCAAATCAAGCAAACGCTGCTTCGGCAAACCCACACATCCCACAGCCAGCTCATCCACTGACCATACCTTTACCACAGCCTGAGATGTTCCCAACACCTCCTGCTCAACAGGTAATGAACTCTTCACCACAGAACCAGCTTCTTTCCTCTGCCTTACCACCTTAACTCCAGGCACAGAAGACTGAGACACAAAACCTCTACAAAAGGGTGAATTCCATGCCCTAACAACCTACCCCAAGGCAGCAACCATCTTACCCAACTGCCATTCATCCATCGACTTTGCCATACTACTAACAACAACAAACAATCACAACAAGCAAACAAACCAGTTAGACCAGCTTAAAGCAAGGATTCAAACTCCAACTCCAAAATAACACAATAGCTATATTAATAAGGCAATGGGTATCCCGAATCCTCCCCTTTACATGACATAACAGACATCAGAAACATGGATATCACAACATCGAGCATATCAAACAACATACTTTGATCATGCTTACATCAAACAGCATCCATTTGCATCAGCATATTATCAACATAACATACTCATTACACTTCCATCATGCATAACATCAGCTCACAACATCAGCACATATCCACATAAGCTCAACCAAGATTCATAACCATAAAGCATGCTTGCATACATCAGCAACATGCTCAGAAACATCAACAATTTGCTCAGAAACACGTGTTTCAACCAACTTTCAACCACACATCAAGGTAAACATCAAGCACACATCACAACAACTTACCGTTTTCCCCAAGCATTCGCAACTCAGCTCTGATACCACCAAATGTAACCCCCTTAACCCGGCCCGGACGGTTGACCCGAATTAAGAAAGTCACACGGGGAAAACCAAAGTCAACCCGAAAGTCAACCTTGATTAACGACCCTTTTTTTTCTTTTTAATCTTGTCTAGATGCACATTAACCTTAGATGTGATCATGCAAACATCATACCCAAAGATCACAAACATCAGAGATCAAACAGGGACCCAATTGAACAATTTACAACTTTAGGGACCAAATTGTAAATTCTGAAAACTTTAAGGACTTAACCAGATTATAAGTTACCAACTCAAAATTAATCAGGTTTCATGCTTCTCTGCCAAATTTCAGCTCAAACGGACATCCCAAACTCATACAATTGCACAAACAAGTTTCAGGACCAAAATGCAAACAATTCAAAACATATAACTGCCAATGTCAGCCCCCAACGGTCGACCGTTCCGAAACATGTTGAACCCGTTTCGAAACACGGGCCGTTCCGCAACGGGTTCTGAAACATGGCCTGGCAGAGGCCAAACCGTTTCGAAACGGTGCATACCGTTTCGGACGCCTGGGTTCATTCAAGGCACCCGTTCCGAAACGGTACACACTGTTCCGAAACGCCTGCACAGATTGCAGCAAAAAGCATTCCAAAACATGCAATTAATCATCCAAACATGCTCCAATTGCCACCAAACTTTACCAGCATGCAATTCAACATATATAAAACTTGTAAGCATCATCAAATCAACAAATTAACTTCATATGCAAAAAGCCCCAAATCTATAGGCATGCTTCCTACACAAGCAACCATTTGAGCACAAACTTTCCAAATCAATCTCATTAAAGCCAATACATGTTCCAACAACATCATCATCATAGAAACATCATTGTCCAACATAAACGAACACATACACATTAACCCGAGAGATTCTACCCCCATTGCCTTTATTAACTATAGCTATTCACCGAGACATACATCTCAAATGGAGTCCACCTTGAATCCCTTGCCTCTCGCTGTCCAAACTTCACGAATCTGCATTGATGGACAAAAAGGAGCGTAAGCACATAATGCTTAGTGAGGAATGCTCAAAACCAAAACACCATCAATGCAGCGGGTCATTAAATCACTTTTTAAAACAAACCCGATTTGACAAACCAAAGCCATGTTTGAAAACTCCTTTTCAACATCATGCTTAAACCATGCATTGCACATACATGAAACCAAACCTTAGCTTAGCAAGCTAAGAAAACCTTTTCAAAGAACAAATTACATAATCATCCATTTAACCATTCCATGCATAAACACCGTATGCAAAGTTAAATCAAAACCTTGGAAACACTTCCACTTCATATTACCCTTTCATGTACTTGAACATCATTTCAAGCAAGAAACCCTTTAAAACCATTACTCAAACAAACCAACACATGCATTAAACCAAAGGCAACTTATATGAACCATAACATCATCATCACATGCCTTTAAAACAAGCCTTAACAAGACTCCAATGCATTAAAGAGATTCCATGTACACATGCACCATTTATCAAATGATAATCAACACTTGTTCAACTTAACAAGTAAACATGCATTCACAAGCATTATACACTTTTCATGCAACCATGCATCTTTTCAAGCATCTCATGCTACTTTAATAATCAAGAACATTACATTGGCTTCCAAGTGATCAACCACATCCACTTTTCAACTCAACACCCGATCGGATATGCGGATTCCGAGCGTTGTCCCTACGTTCCATACACCCTACCAATCCAAGGTCTCCCAAATGGACTTTTAAACACCATTTGACCTTACAAGCCTAAGGTTCCCATGTATGGACTTTTAAACACCATACAACCTTAGCTTTTCCCGAGGTTCCCATGCATGGACTTTTAAACACCATACAACCTCAACATGCACAAGGTTCCCATGTATGGACTTTGAAACACCATACAACCTTTGCATAACCGATTGGTAGTTGTATAACATCACTAACGAGATCCGGGACACCCCACACAAGATCCACACATGGTCTTACACCGCCATTGTGATCTTAACAAGCACAAGGTTCCCATATATGGACTTTTAAACACCATATAACCTTTGCTCAACCAAGGTCCTCGAATGGGCATCAACCTCCATTATGACCTTAACCATCTCGTTAGGATACTTGAAGGGAGTTTACCGGTCCACTCTTGACCACTCCACCTCCAAGGCGACTTAATTCACGGTGCACCCAATCCTATAGCCGGCTAACTATATCCGATCAACGAACCAAGAACCACTTTCATCACTTCCCAACATAATCATCTTACCATGATAATCCAATGATTCACATGCATAATCATAATGCAAAAACCATCATTTACCTTAACCAAGAACCAACCATGGACTTACCAACACCATGTTGTTCTTAAATAAACAAAGCTTACACAAGGACTTTCAACCACCTTTGTAACCTTTAGCATCACTTACCAAAGTACATCATTAACAACAATAATCCACTGTTTTAAAGCATCACACAAAAGCCATTAAGCAACATGCAACACTATGCATCAAAACCACAATTTCCATGTACAAAACCAAGGATCTCTTACCTTGAGCATCCTTCACATATGGCTTCCAAAACCAGCATTAAACCATGCTTAAAATATGCTTTCAAAACAGATTTAAACCATGCAAAACACATGCATTTCAATCATCAACCACAATTGCTTTTAAAACCAAATCACAACACAATTCAAGAGCGTTAAACCATGCTAAATATGCTTTAGAAACATCATGCAACACCATGCATCAAAACCACATTTTCAATGTATAAAACCAAGGATCTCTTACCTTGAGCATCCTTCACATATGGCTTTCAAAACCAGCATTAAACCATGCTAAAATATGCTTTCAAAACAGAATTTAAATCATGCAAAACCCTTGCATTTCAAACATCAACCACAATTGCCTAAAAAGCCAATTCATAACACAAACCAAGAAAGAAATCCATTTACTTACTCTTGAGCTTAGCAAAGTTGTTTAGACTTAAACTAAGCTCCCAAAACCTTCAAACCTTGGTTTAAAAGCTGAAAACCCAACTTCACTCACCGATACACAAAACAAGGCTAGCCAACAAGCCTTCCAAGCATCCGAAAACCTTCCGCAACACCTCTAAAGCTCACGGATCACACTCCCCTGTTTCAAGCACACAACAACAGAGGATTAATGCATCATTATGCATAAAAAACACCAGCAACACAACACAACTCGCTGCTCATCACAAATCCAACATTTCGGCTACCAAATACAACCGAAATCACCTCCAAACACTTCCAAAACTTAACCCAGCCAAGATCCATCACTTCTAACAATTTTTAAACATCAATTAACATCCAAAATGATCACAAACACGTCCTTATACCTCCAGGTATAACAGATCACCAAAAACACTCCAAAAACAACAAAAAACTCAAGCCAAACTTAGGAAATTCAACCTATCCGGGATTGCATTAATTAAACCTCAACTTCTAATCAATTTAGCATTCATTTAACATCATTTTGACACTTCAAAACACTGCCCAAACAGATCACACGAAAATTCCACCAAAATCACCAAATCTTGCATTTTAAGCCAAAATCAAGATTTCAATTGAAAAGCCTTTAACAAATCACAAATCAAGGATTGAGAACTTAGGAATTTAAGTAAAGAACTGATAGTTTAGAGGAGAAGGACGTTCTTACCTCCAAACTTGAGTTTCTCCTTTTTAGAACCAAAAAGCTTGATGAAACAACTTGCAAATTGAGAGGTTTTGTTGATGAGATGATTAGGAATCAAAAGAGAGTTGAAATAAGTGATTTAGATGACAAAATCAGAGAAGAAAATCTGGAGAAATGTGTTTGGGTTGAGAGAAAATGAGAGAAAAGGAAAATTGAGAGAAAATAGAAAAGTTAGTTATAAAATGGTAAAATGATTTCCCTCCACATTTCATAAACTTTAAAATCAGAATAAAGCCTTAAAATATATTAGAAAAATCTGGAGAAACTCTTTTGGAATAATAGCTCCTTAAAGATTCAAAGTTTCAATCCTTTATAAAACAGTCACGTAACTTTCAAAAATTACATTTTGGTCACTAGCCAAATTGTCAACCTTCCGAACTTCATTTTCCAAAATTGATTTCACAGTTCACTAATTTATATTAAAAGATGATTTTAGAACATTTTTCCATATTTTTAATGCAACCCGAACTAGGCTTTCCTAAATTCACTCTTATATATTCGATCAGCACTTTGACCGAACCGGTCAACGCCCAAAACTTCTGAGCCCAAAACCGGGGCGTTACAATTGAAGTATGTTTGCCTTGTATGCTTGTTGATCGAAAGCATGTTTAGTGGCTTGTGATTTGGATGCAATTAAGTTGTATGCTGTGATGTAGCATGATGTGGGTACCCATTGCCAAATCGAAGCTAATGAAATGTTGTTGATTTTGAATGAAATTGAGCTTGAATACTTGGATTGCTTACCTTGCTGGGCCTGAATTTGTTTTTATTTGCATTGTGATTGCATGGTAATAGTATGGCACCACGTAGAGAGTTACGAGGTAGTGTGCGAGCTACGGCTCCTAATGAGAACGAGAACGAGGAGAACACGGGTAGTGCGGTGTTACCCCCTCCTCCACCTGGTGGTGGTGGTGCTGAGAGGGAAAGAGCTGAAGCTGCAGCTGGTGCTGGAGCTGCTGGACCAGAGGTTGGTCAGGGGCAAGCTATGCCTGATATGTCTATGCTGGTACAAGCTATTGCGGGTGCTTTTCGAGCAGCAGTAGCTGGAGCTCAAGGAGCTGGGCATCAGGGAGATGCTGGAGTTAGACTACCTTTGGAGCGTCTGCGCAGTCTTGGTGGGACTGAGTTCAGGGGTATGTCAGCTGAGAGTTCTGAAGCTTGGCTAGAGAGTACCAAGCGTATCTTGGGTCAGATGAGTTGCACGGATGTGCAAAAGCTGGGTTGTGTTGTGTCCTTGCTGCAGGACGATGCGTATACGTGGTGGACGACCACCATAGCTGGGATGGCTGAAGCTGATGTTACTTGGACATTCTTTCAGAATGTGTTCAAGAGGAGATATCTGGGAGTGAGATATCTTGATGAGAAGAAGCGTGAATTCATGTCTCTTACCCAAGGGAGCATGAGTGTGGCTGAGTATGAGGTGCAGTTTGTGCGACTCAGTCAATATGCACCGGAGCTGATACCTGATGAGCGGGCAAGGTGCGAGAGGTTCCGTTATGGTCTTGTGACGGATGTGAAAATGTATGTGCTGGCCACTGAATACGATGATTTTGATGTGTTGGTGGGCCGAGCCAAGGACATTGAGATGAACTTGGGTTTATCTGCGAAAGGTGCTGGAGCAAGTTCTGGCAAGAGAGCTGCTGAGTATAGTTCCGGAGGTGGACGGAACAAGAGGGGACGTGATCAGAAGTATCAGTCCTCAGCCAAGAGAGGTGGTGGTGCACCTGTTAGAGGAGGCAACGCTAGAGCTGATCCTAGTGCTTGTTGGATCTGTGGTTCACGTGGTCACATGAAGCGTGACTGTCCTCGTGCTGTGAGAGAGGTGCAAGCTCCTGTAGTAGCGGCTGGTAATGGATGCTGGAATTGTGGTTCTGTAGACCACTTGAGGCGAGATTGTCCTAGGTTGGCTGGTGATCAGGTGTGTGCTCCTGTTGTTGCTGCACCGCAGAGAGGTCGTGGGCGCGGCCGTGGTAATTTCCAGAGGCGGGAGGAAGGAGGTCGTGGAGTAGCCCATGTTGTGGCTATTTAGCCTGAAGGTGGAGGCCAAGCTAGGGTGTATGCTCAGCGTGAGGGAAGGAATGATGCGGATGTGATTGCAGGTACCTTTACTTTGCAATCCTTGTCATTGCTTTCTTTGATTGATTCTGGATCTACGCATTCATATATTTTGCGTGAGCATGCTGAATTGCTTGGTTTGCCTGTCGAGTCTTTGGATGTTGGTGTTCGTGTCACTAGTTCTTTTGGTGAAACTGTTGTGACTCGAAAGCTTTATAGAAGGTGTCCCTTGGTTGTTCAAGAACATGTTTTTCATGTTGATCTTATGGAGTTGCCCTTTTATGGTTTTGATGTGATCCTTGGTATGGATTGGCTTGCTAAGCATCGTGATGTGGTAGATTGTGAAAATAAGCGAGTTTCGCTTAGGCTTGCGGATGATTATGAAGTTGTTGTGGTTGGAGAGAATGTGAAGTTTCTTGCCAATGTGGTGTCTACCTTGGAGGCGAGTAGGATGCTGAGGCAAGGTTGCGAAGCTTATCTAGCTTTTGTGATGAATCCTAGCTCTAAGGAGTTGAGGGTGCAAGATATCACGGTTGTGAAGGAGTTTCCTGGTGTTTTTCCTGAGGAGTTTCCTGGTTTACCTCCTAATCACGAGGTGGAGTTTGGAATTGAGCTGTATGAGAATACAACTCCTGTGTCCATTACTCCCTATAGAATGGCACCTAAAGAGCTGAAGGAGCTGAAGACGCAGTTGCAAGAGTTGCTTGATCATGGTTTCATTCGGCCGAGTGTGTCACCTTGGGGAGCACCGGTCTTGTTTGTGAAGAAGAAGGATGGCACTATGAGGATGTGCATTGATTACCGTCAGCTGAACAAGTTGACTATCAAGAATCGGTATCCTTTGCCGAGGATTGATGATCTCTTTGATCAATTTCGGGGAGCTGCTGTGTTCTCTAAGATTGACTTGAGGTCAGGGTATTATCAGTTGAAGGTGAAGGATGTGGATGTGCCTAAGACAGCTTTCAGGACAAGGTATGGGCATTATGAGTTTCTTGTGATGCCGTTTGGTTTGACAAATGCTCCTGCTGCTTTCATGGATATGATGAACCGTGTGTTTCATGAATACCTGGACAAGTTCGTGGTGGTGTTCATTGATGATATCCTCGTGTACTCGCGTACTGAGGAGGAGCACGAAGAGCATTTGAGGATTGTTTTGCAAGCTTTGTTGGAGAATCAGCTTTATGCTAAGCTGAGCAAGTGTGAGTTCTGGCTTAAGGAGGTGGTGTTTCTTGGGCATGTGGTCTCAGCTAAGGGGATTCGTGTTGATCCTCAGAAGATTGAGGCGGTGATGAACTGGAAAGTTCCTAAGTCTGTTCATGAGATCCGTAGTTTCCTTGGTTTGGCGGGATACTACCGAAGGTTTGTGGATGGTTTTTCCAAGATTGCTGCTCCTTTGATGAAGCTGTTGCAAAAGGATGTTAAGTATGAGTGGACGGAAGCGAGACAGCAGGCTTTTGAGAAGCTTAAGGCGGCTTTGACGCAAGCTCCTATCTTGGTTCAGCCTGAATCAAGGAAAGAGTTTGTGGTCTATAGTGATGCATCCTATGTTGGTTTGGGATGTGTGCTGATGCAAGAGGGTAAGGTGGTGGCTTATGCATCGCGGCAGTTGAAAGTGCATGAGCGCAATTACCCTACGCATGATATTGAGTTGGCTGCGGTGGTTTTTGCTCTGAAGATCTGGAGACATTATCTGTATGGTGAGAAGTGTACTGTGTACACGGATCACAAGAGTTTGAGGTATCTGATGTCTCAGAAGGAGTTGAATCTTAGGCAGCGGCGTTGGTTGGAGTTGCTCAAGGATTATGATCTGACGATTGAGTATCATCCTGGAAAAGCTAATGTTGTTGCGGATGCCTTGAGTAGGAAGGTAGCTGTTGAGCTGAGGGCTATATTTGCTAGCTTGAGCATATCGCGAGATGGTGGTCTTGTTGCTGAGTTGAAAGTGAAGCCATCTTTGGTTCAGTTGATCAAGGAAAAGCAGTTGCTGGATGATTCCTTGGTGACTCATGTTCAGGATATCGCGGAGGGTAGACCTTCGGATTTCTGCTTTAATGATGATGGTGTGTTGTGTTTTGGGAGTCGGATAGTAGTGCCTGCTGATGCTGAGTTGAGGCGTGCTATTCTGACTGAAGGTCATAGTAGTCCTTTTACTATGCACCCTGGTAGTACTAAGATGTATCGTGATCTTCGTGATGAGTACTATTGGGTGGGTTTGAAGAAGGATGTTGCAGAGTTTGTGAGCAAGTGTTTGGTGTGTCAGCGAGTTAAGGCTGAACATCAGGTTCCTTCTGGGTTGTTGCAACCGTTGAAAATCCCTGAATGGAAGTGGGAGAGGGTTACCATGGATTTTGTATCTGGTTTACCTTTGTCTCCTTCGAAGAAGAATTCTGTTTGGGTGATTGTGGATCGCCTGACGAAGTGTGCGCATTTCTTGCCTGTGCATACTACGTTTTCTTTGGATAAGCTGGCAGAGCTGTACATTGCTGAGATTGTGAGGCTGCATGGTGTGCCTAAGTCGATTGTGTCGGATAGGGATCTGAGGTTCACATCGCGTTTTTGGCAGTGTTTGCATCAAGCTCTGGGTACAAGGTTGAATTTCAGTACATCCTATCATCCTCAGTCGGATGGTCAGTCTGAGCGGGTTATCCAGATTTTGGAGGATATGTTGAGGTGCTGCGTGATTGAGTTCCAAGGTTCTTGGGAGAAGCATCTGCCTTTGGTTGAGTTCGCTTATAACAATAGTTATCAGGCGAGTATACAGATGGCACCTTATGAGGCTTTGTACGGGAGGAAGTGTAGGACTCCTCTTTGTTGGGCTGAAACTGGTCAAAAGTTGGTTTCGATGCCGGCTTTGTTGAAAGGGACCACCGAGAAGGTGAAGCTCATTTGTGAGCGGTTGAAGGCAGCCTCTGATCGGCAAAAGTCTTACGCGGATTTGAAGCGTAAGGAGATAGAGTATGCGGTGGGTGACCGTGTGTTCTTGAAGGTTTCGCCTTGGAAGAAGGTGATGTGGTTTGGCCGGAAGGGTAAGTTGAGCCCTAGGGACATTGGACCATATGAGGTGGTTGAGCGTGTGGGTCCTGTTGCGTATCGGTTGAGGTTACCTCAAGAGTTGGAGAAGATTCATGATGTGTTCCATGTTTCTATGCTCCGGAAGTATAGATCTGATCCTTCGCATGTGATGCCTGTGGAGGAAGTGGTTTTGAATCCGGATTTGACCTATGATGAGGAACCGGTGAAGGTTCTGGATTCAGATAGCAAGGTTCTTCGTGGCAAGACCATTGTATTGGTGAAGGTGCTGTGGAAGCATCGAGGTGTTGAGGAAGCCACGTGGGAGCGGAAGGAAGACATGCTGAAGCAGTTTCCTTATCTCTTTCCTTCAGGTAAATTTCGAGGACGAAATTTCTTAAGGGGGGAAGAGTTGTAACGCCCCGGTTTTGGGCGTTGACTGGTTTGGTCAAAGTGCTGTTCGAATCTAAAAAGGTGAAATTAGGAAAGCCTAGTTCGGGTTGCATTAAAAATATGGAAAAATGTTCTAAAATCATCTTTTAATATAATTAAGTGAACTGTGAAATCAATTTTGGAAAAAGAGTTTTGGAAGTGTGACATTTTGGCTAGTGACCAAAATATAATTTTCGAAAGTTTGGTGACTGTTTTATAAAGGGTTGGAACTTTGAATCTTTAAGGAGCTATTATTCCAAAAGTAGTTTCTCCAGATTTTTCTAAGATATTTTAAGTTTTATTCTGATTTTAAACATATTAAAAGTGGAGGGAAAGCCATTTTGGCTATTTTGGATAACTAACTTTCCATTTTCTTTCTCTCATTTTCTCTCAACCCAAACACTTTCTCTCCAGAGAATTTGATCTGATTTTCTCACCTAAATTCCTCCTTTCAACTCTCTTTTGATTCCTAATCATAGTATCTACAAAACCTCATCATTTGCTACTTGATTCATCAAGGTTTTTGGTTCCAAAAAGAGGAGAAACTCAAGTTTGGAGGTAAGAACGTCCTTCTCCTCTAAACTATCATATCTTTACTGAAATTCCTAAGTTTTCAATCCTTAATTGATGTTTTATTAAAGGCTTTTAAGTTGGGAAATGGATCTTGGCTTATAATGCAAGATTTGGTGATTTTTGATGAATTTCGTTAGATCTGATTAATCTGTGATTTGAGATGTGTTTTTGATGTTAAATGAACTCTAAATTGATAAGGAATTGAGTTTTGATTAATGCAATCCCGGATAGGTTGAGTTTCCTAAGTTTAGCTTGTGATTCTTGATTGTTTTTGAGGTGATCTTGTGGATCTGATGTTGCTGGAGGTATAAGGATGTTAATAGGTTCTTTTTAGATGTTAAATGATGTTTATAGATGTTTGGTTTTGATGGTTTGTGGCTGGGCTTTGTTGAGAAGTGGTTTGGATGCATTTTCGGTTATGTTTGGTGACCGAAAATGGAGGTTGGATGAGAGCAGCGAGTTTAGGTGCTTTCATTGAAGCAATTAATGCATGATGATGCATTAATCCTCTGCTTTGATGTGTTAAAACAGGGGAGGCATCTTTGGATCCAAGAGTTGTTGATCCGGAAGCTTGTTTTGGTGCTTCGGCAAGAGGAGAAGTGGAATCGGTGAGTGAAATTGGGTTTTCGGCTTTGAAACCAATGTCTTGGGAGCTTAGTTTAAGTCTAAACAACTTTGCTAAGCTCAAGTGTAAGTTTTCGGAAATACTCTCTAGTGGTGGCCATGATTTGATTTTGATGCAATGTGGTTTATTGCATGTTTTAGATACTGTTTTGAAAGCATGATTTAGCATGGTATTTGCTGTTTTTGTAAGCCATATGTTGAAGGAAGCTCAAGGTAAGAGTTCCTTGTTTTGTACATTGTTAAAATGTGGTTTGATGCTTTTAAATGCATGATGAATATGACTTGGTTTAATGCTTTAAAAACAGTGGATTAAATGATGAAAATGATGTATATTGGCAAGTGATGTTTTGAAAAGGTTAAGGTCACTAAGGTGGTTAAAAGTCCTTGAGTGAGCCTTGTAACGCCCCGGTTTTGGGCTTAGGAGTTTTGGGTGTTGACCGGTTGGTCAAAGTGTTGTTCGAATCTTAAGAGGTTAAATTAGGAAAGCCTAGTTCGGGTTGCATTAAAAATATGGAAAAATGTTCTAAAATCATCTTTTAATATAATTAAGTGAACTGTGAAATCAATTTTGGAAAATGAGTTTTGGAAGTGTGACATTTTGGCTAGTGACCAAAATGTAATTTTCGCAAGTTTGGTGGCTGTTTTATAAAGGGTTGGAACTTTGAATCTTTAAGGAGCTATTAATCCAAAAGTGGTTTCTCCAGATTTTTCTAAGATATTTTGAGTTATAATCTGATTTTAAAGTATATCAAAAAGGAGGGAAAAGCCATTTGGCTAATTTCTTAACTATCTTCTCAATTTTCTTTCTCTCATTTTCTCTCAACCCAAACACTCCATTTCCAGAGAATTGTTTCTGATTTTCTCACCTAAATCTCTCCTTTTAACTCTCTTTTGATTTCTAATCAACATATCTTCAAAACCTCTTCAATTGCTACTTGATTCATCAAGGGTTTTCATTCCAAAAAGTGGAGAAACACAAGTTTGGAGGTAAGAACGTCCTTCTCCTCTAAACTATCAGTTCTTTACTGAAATTCCTAAGTTTTCAATCCTTAATTGATGTTTAATTAAAGGTTTTTAAGTGTTGAAATGGATCTTGGCTTATTATGCAAGATTTTGATGATTTTTGATGATTTTCGTTAGATCTGAGTAATCTGTGATTTGAGAGGTGTTTTTGATGTTAAATGATCTCTAAATTGATAAGGAATTGAGTTTTGATGGATGCAATCCCGGATAGGTTGAGTTTCCTAAGTTTAGCTTGTGTTTCAAGGTAGTTTTTAAGGTGATCTTGGTGATCTGATGTTGCTGGAGGTATAAGGTTGTTAATAGGTTGTTTTTAGATGTTATATGATGTTAATGGAAGTGAGGTTTTGCTGGTTTATGGCTGGGCTTTGTTTAGAAGTGGTTTGGATGCATTTTCGATTGCGTTTGGTGACCGAAAATGGAGGTTGGATGAGAGCAGCGAGTTTAGGTGCTTTCATTGAAGCAATTAATGCATGATGATGCATTAATCCTCTGCTTTGATGTGTTGAAACAGGGGAGGCATCTTTGGATCCAAGAGTGGTTGATCCAGAAGCTTGATTTGGTGCTTTGGCTTGAAGCAAAGTGGAAATCGGTGAGTGAGTTTGTGGAAATTGGATTTCAGCTTTTAAAACCAAGGTTTGAAGGTTTTGGGAGCTTAGTTTAAGTCTAAACAACTTTGCTAAGCTCAAGTGTAAGTTTTCGGATTTTCTCTCTAGTGGTGGCCATGATTTTTGTTGTGATGCAAGATGATGATTTGCATGTTTTTAATTACTGTTTTGAAAGCATGTTTTAGCATGGATTTTGCTGATGATGTAAGCCATATGTTGAAGGTAACTCTAGGTAGGAGTACCTTGCTTTTATACATTGAAATAATGTGGTTTGATGCTTTGAAATGCATGATGAAAATGGCTTGATTTAATGCTTTAAAACAGTGGATTAAATGATGAATATGATGTATATTGGCAAGTGATGTTTTGAAAAGATTAAGGTCACTAAGGTGGTTAAAAGTCCTTGAGTGAGCCTTGTTACTTAAGATCATCAAGGTGGTTAAAAGTCCTTGGATGAGTCTTGTTGCGGACACTAAGGTGGTTAAAAGTCCTTAGGTGATCCTTTCCATGGTGTTTAAAAGTCCATGGGGCCAAGGTGTTTAAAAGTCCTTGGGGCCAAGGTGTTTAAAAGTCCTTGGGGTGATTCAAGCATTGGACACAAAGGTGGTTAAAAGACCTTGTGTGGTCCTTATTCATGGTGTTTAAAAGTCCATGGCCAAGGTGTTTAAAAGTCCTTGGGGCCAAGGTGTTTAAAAGTCCTTGGGAAGTTGATGAACTTGTTTTAAGAAATGAAATGTATCACTTGAGCCAATATGACATGTTAAGAATATTGTGAAGCATGAGATGCTTGTTTTAATGTTTATGTTGAAGCATGAAATTGCTTGTTAAGTATGCTTTTGAGCATGTGCAAAGGTTGATTTAAAGCATGTTTTGTAAATGTTTTGAATTGCATTATTGAATGGTTTTTAAGAGCTTTCCTCACTAAGCTTTTGCTTACGCTCTCTTCGTTTTCTTAATTCAATAATGCAGAGCATTAGACTACCTTGAAGGGCAGCAAGAAGGGCAAGAGTTCAAGTTCAAGTAAAGCTCAATGTATGGAAGGTTTTTGTTAAACATTTAGCTTTTGGGTGATTTGGCAATGGGGGACCAAAGTGTATGTTTTGGGAGGTGTTTGGAACTCCCTAAGTATGATGAATGTTGTTTTGAATGCTGGTTTTTGGATTGGATCATTGCATGCTTGTTTTGGAAGTTTGGTGTTTTGAATAGCTAGCTTGTGTAGGAAGTTTTCCTATAGAATTGGGGCTTTTTGCATGTGATGTTGTTTTGTTGTTTTGATGATTCCTATAAGTCATATATATGTTGAATTGCATGCTAGTAAAGTTTGGTGACATTTGGAGCATGTTTGAATGATCAATTGCATGTTTTGGTATGCTAGTTTGCTGCAATCTGTGCAGGCGTTTCGGAACAGTGTGCACCGTTTCGGAACGGGTGCCTTACATGAACCCAGGCGTCCGAAACGGTATGCACCGTTTCGAAACGGTTTGGTCTCTGCCAAGGCCATGTTTCGGAACCCGTTTCGGAACGGCCCGTGTTTCGGAACAGGGTCTACCTGTTTCGGAACAGTCGACCGTTGGGGGCTGACATGGGCAGTTATATGTTTTGAATTGTTTACGTTTTGGTCCTGAATCTTGTTTGTTCAATTGTATGAGCTTGGGAAGTCCTTTTGAGCTGAAATTTCACAGCGAAGCATGAAACCTGATTAATTTCAAGATGGTAACTTTAATTTGGGTTAAGTCCTTTTAATTATCAGAAATTACAATTTGGTCCCTAAAGTTGTAATTTGTTCAATTGGGTCCCTGTTTGATCTCTGATGTTTGTGATCTTTGTGTATGATGTTTGTGTGATCACAAATAGGACTAATGTGCATCTAGACAAGATTAAAAAGAAAAAAAGGGTCGTTAATCAAGGTTGACTTTCGGGTTGACTTTGGTTTTCCCCGTGTGACTTTCTTAATTCGGGTCAACCGTCTAGGCCGGGTTAAGGGGGTTACAAGCCTTGTTACTTAAGAACATCAAGGTGGTTAAAAGTCCTTTGATGGTTCTTGTTGTGGACACAAAGGTGGTTAAAAGTCCTTATGTGATCCTTTCCATGGTGTTTAAAAGTCAATGGAGCCAAGGTGTTTAAAAGTCCTTGGGGTGAAACTTGCTATGGACACAAAGGTGGTTAAAAGTCCTTGTGTGGTCCTCATTCATGGTGTTTAAAAGTCCATGGCCAAGGTGTTTAAAAGTCCTTGGGGCCAAGGTGTTTAAAAGTCCTTGGGGTGAAAGTTGATGAACTTGTTTTAAAAGAAATGGAACCTATCACTTGTGGCCAATATGACATATATGATGTGAAGCATGAGATGCTTGTTTTAAGTATGCTTTTGAGCATGTGCAATTGATGATTTGAAGCATGATTTATAAATGTTTTATAAATGCATTATTGAATGGTTTTATTGAGCATTCCTCACTAAGCTTTGGCTTACGCTCTCTTTTGTTTTCTTAAATCAATAATGCAGAACACTAGAGTGCTTTGAGGGCAGTAAGGAGGGCAAGTATTCAAGTGAAAGAAAAGCTCAAAGTATGGAGGTTTTATTAAGCACATTTTAGCTTTTGGTAATTTGGCAATGGGGGACCTATGAGTATGTTTTGGGAGAGGTTTTGAACTCCCTAAGTATGTTGAATGTTGTTGAGAATGCTGGATTTTGTGTTTGGCATTTACATGCTTGAATTGAAAGTTTGTGCTTGAATGGTTTGCTTGTGTAGGAAGCATGCCTATAGATTTGGGGCTTTTTGCATATGATGTTATTTTGTTGATTTGTTGATACATGTAAGTCTCATATATGTTGAATTGCATGCTGGTAAAGTTTGGTAGCATTTGGAGCATGTTTGAATGATCGATTGCATGTTCAAGTGAGCTTTATGCTGCAATCTGTGCAGGGTGTTTCGGAACAGTGCACACCGTTCCGGAACGGGTGCCTTGAATGAACCCAGGCGTCCGAAACGGTAGGCACCGTTTCGAAACGGTTTGACTACTGTCAGCCCGTGTTCCGGTACGCGTTGCGGAATGGCCCGTGTTTCGAAACGGGTTCTGCCTGTTTCGGAACGGGTGACCGTTGGGGGCTGACATTGGCAGTTAAATGTTTTGAATTGTTTGCGTTTTGGTCCTAAATCTTGTTTGTGCAATTGTATGAGTTCGGGAAGTCCTTTTGAGCTGAAATTTCACAGAGAAGCATGAAATCTGACTAATTTTAAGTTGGTAACTTTAATTTGGGTTAAGTCCTCCTATTTATCAGAAATTACAATTTGGTCCCTAAAGTTGTAATTTGTTCAATTGGGCCCATGTTTGATCTCTGATGCTTGTGATCTTTGAATATGTTGTTGAGTGATCACAATTAGGGTTAATGTGCATCTAGACAAGATTAAAAAGAAACAAAAGGGTCGTTAATCAAGGTTGACTTTCGGGTTGACTTTGGTTTTCCCCGTGTGACTTTCTTAATTCGGGTCAACCGTCTAGGCCGGGTTAAGGGGGTTACAGTTTTATTGCGAAGCCTTTTTACTTACGTTGCTAGAATTTGAACCGGATCCTCCTCGTAGGATAAATTTGGTCGAAGTTCTACATATTCAGGTTCTGCAATGTGCGAAGGATCAGAACAATACTTCTGAAGCATCAATACGTGAAAAACATCTTGGATCTTACTCGATTCTGAGGGTAATAATAGTTGATATGCTACGTGGCCAACTCTTTCAATGACTTCAAAGGGTCCAATGAATCGGGGACTCAGTTTTCCATTCTTGCCAAACCTTAAAACCTTCTTCCATGGTGATACCTTGAGGAAGGATTTTTCTCCAACTTCATACTCGATATCTCTTCTCTTAAGATCAGCATACGTCTTTTTTCGATCAAAGACAACCTTCAAACGATCATGGATAATAGTGACCTGCTCTTCAGTCTCTTGAAGCAAGCCAAGGCCTAAAATCTTGCTCTCGCCAAGCTCCGACCAACACAATGGAGTTCTACATCGCCTACCATACAATGCTTCATACGGGGCCATTTGGATTGATGCTTGGTAACTATTATTGTAGGCAAATTCAACAAGGGGTAGAGATTTCACCCAAGTTCCACCAAAGTCAATAATGCATGCCCGAAGCATGTCTTCCAAGATCTGTTTAGAAAGGTTCAGTAACGATGCAAGTTTCTAAGAATTCAATGGACATATTTTTCGATGATTTACCTGGAATACCTTTTCTAACTGACCGTCAGAGTAAGGGTGAAAGGGTGTGCTAAGATTAACTCGGGTGCCCAGAGCTTCTTGCAAGGTTCTTCAAAACCGAGATGCAAATCGAGGATCTCGATCGGAGATAAAAGACTTAGGTACTCCGTGGAGTCGAATTACTTCTTTGATACACAAGTCAACTAGTTTAGGGACACCGTAGTCCATTCTGACCGATATAAAATGAGCTGACTTCGTGAAACGATCTACAATGACCCACATTGCATCATGCTTCACGGAAGTTAACGGTAAACCACTAACAAAATCCATAGTGATCTTTTCCCACTTTCATTTTGGTGGATCGATAGGCTGCAATAATTTAGTTGGAGCACAATGTTCTGCCTTAACACGTTGGCATGTGAGACATTTAGAATTGATGTCCACTATGGCATGCTTCATGCTCGGCCACCAATAGAGTTCCCATAGGTCCTTGTACATCTTTACCGGCCTGGGGTGAACAGAAAGGGAACTCGAATGAGCTTCAGAAAGAATATCAGTGCGAAGAGATTTATCATTTGGCACACAAACTCGATCATGAAAACACAAGAGTCCCTCAGAATTAGTTCTGAAGTCGGGGTTGTTCGATAATTTAGAGACAATGGATTGGTTACATAAATCTTCTAGTGGATTGGTTACATAAATCTTCGATGCTATTGGTTCAGAAGACATTTTATAATTCTTGACTACAATGGTGCTTATAAAAGAATGAGTAGAACCGTGGTCAATCAATGCATATAAAGAATGCGAATATAACTCAGTGGTACCTGAAATAACATCAGGTTCATCCTCTTCTTTTTTGCTTCTCACATGATACATTTGGGCATGAGCTTTTGAATCTTGCTTGTTAAAGGGTTTCCCTGAACCATTTGATCGCCCAAAAGTTCCCGCTGATCCTTGCTTTGATCCTTTACCTCGAAAGGATTGAGTAGGAGAAGCAACAGTAGTCGGTGTAGCAATAGATTTAGTTGCATTCGAAGGATAGTCACGTATAAAGTGACCCTACTCACAACAGTAGTTACAAGCTCCAGTCTACTTACGACATTGACCCGCTAGATGCATATTCTGACAATAATTGCAGAGTGGATGTTGGTTGCCTCGATTCAAACCTCCAGTGTTTTCAACGGACGTAGCTTTAGCAAAAGACTGTGTCACAGACCGAGGTCTCTCGATGTTTCCGGAACAAGAAGGTCGTGGATAAATATTCTGTTTCGGGCCTTGATACCTTCCATTCTTGTTCCATCTTGGAGGTCGAGAATCATCCGGGAACCTCTTCTCGGACTTTCTAGACCCACCAGCTCATTGAGCTCTCTGTGCAGCTTCGGTGGCTTTAACTCGATTCACCAAGTCCTGAAAATTATAAATGCCTAACGCAATGAACATAGGGTGTAGTTCATCGTTGAGCCCTGCAATGAACATCTGGCACTTTTCTTCCTCCTTTATATATTCTGCACCATATCGACAATACTTGCAGAAATCATGTATGTAATGTTCTATCGATTGTCCATCTTATTTAAGATGAAGGAAGATGCTTTGTCTTTCAGCAATGTAAAATTCACTAACATATTTCTTGCAGAATTCTTTAAAGAAGAACTCCCAAGTCACTATATCCTCCGAAACTGTCAAAATGGTAGTTTCCCACCAATGGAGTGCCTCATCAGCCAACAATGCGATATCACACTCAAGCGTGTGCTTATCCAAGCACTGAAGTTGCTTATTCAAAATTCGCAAGGTGTTATCCAACCAATACTCAACAACTTCAGGGTTGTCATCATCTTGTTTAGTGAAGGTATAAACTCGATACTGTGAGAGCTTATCGATAGGTGCTTGAGTGTATTGAACGGAAGGGGCGATGGGTTGCACAATTTGTTCGGTCCTCATAACAATCATAAACTGCCTGAACATATCAGCCATGTTCTTATAACACTCGGCCTGAGCGGTAGGTGTTGCAAGCTTAGTACCCTGAATAGGAGGGTCCTGCGGTTGCGGTGGGTTATGAGGATTTCTCCCTCTGATCTCCTTTCCATGCGTCGAGGAGCCAGTGGTAAGCTCATCAATGTGAGCTTCGTTAGTCTCAGACATATCTATATGAAAGATCTAATTAGTCGACAAATCATAATATACACACTATATAACTCTTAGGTGGCAAAGTAACACAATAACAATGCAACAAGCTTCGGTTTAGTCCTAGAATCGACTAAACTCTAGCAATGATACCACAAATGTAACACCTTCTTCCCGGTCTGATCAAGAACAGGGTCGAAAGGTGAAATCGTTGTTCAATACAATAAAAACTGCGATAAAATTTCTTTTTTATATATTAACCTTTATACCAATATCTTACAATAACACAATGCCTCAGTACAATTTAGTCTATTTAATCCATATGAAACAATAATTAACCAATCAGGGCTAAATTGCAACTAATATAAGTCTTATGGACTAAACTATAAATTCAACAATTTAGAGGTCATTTAATGCAATAGACTTTACAAGGTTGGAATTCACAATATTATTAACACACCTGTAAAATTTTATAGCATTTGGAGACCCCTATCTCATTCAATTTAATCTTTCAATATTCAATGACTAAATTGTGAACCTTTCAAACTATATAATATGCCTTTAACTAACCTAACTAACCCCATATCGAAACAGCCTAGGGCTGGTTTTGAAACGTGTGAACGATGTTCAACCCTTGTTGACTCTACCCTTTAGACCGTATCGATACGGGCATGCCTCGTATCGAAACAGGTTAACTTCATTTGAGTTTGACTTGTTTCGATATGCTATAAACCCGTATCGAAACAAAGGATTCCAGAGGAAAAATGTTTCAAAACGACCATGAACTGTTCCGATACGCCTTATTCCTCAGGCTGAATTACACTTACCCGTATCGAAACGGCATCACCCGTTTTGATACGATCTGACCTGTAATGATAGATTTTTGCTGGTTTTTATTCAATTTGACCAACTAAACGATGTCCAAATGCAACGAAACTTCATACACAAAATTTCAATGGTATAAACTACTAGCATGCCAAATTTCATGATCATACGAATACATTTACTATGTTTTGACCTTTATGAGCTAAGTATACACTTTTAAGCCATTTTAAGCCAACCAAAAAAGGCCATTTAGGGCCATTAACCATATTACAATATATGCATATCACCAACATGACAAAATGGGCATAAGTGACTAGTTCAACTACTTTAAAATCAAAACACATTACTTTAGGGCTTGTAGTAACTTGTCTTGCTTTGCCTATCCGATCTTCCGACACACGAATCCTTTCAACCTGAAAATGCTTGAGATGAGACACGAATCAAATCCCATTCCGACTAGAGTGGATTTTGGGGTGTTACATAATGCTTCTTAACTCAGTTTAGCTTCTGAACCGGTTAAGGGGTGTTACAAATCTGGTTATCACTCAATATCCTCCACTAGCATAACATGTGATGGATCCTATCGGTACCTATGCAACATGAATCTTCTCAAACACAAGAGGAAACCTCAAACGATAAGCCAGAGGACCTACACGCTCCACAACCTCATGTGGTCCAATGAATGTAACACCCCTAACCCGTTCTAGGAGTAAACTAAACTAGAAAGTGTTAAAGAACCAATAAGGAATGACTTAGTGTAACACCCCCTTCCTAGCCTGCTAGAGATCAGGTCAGAAGGTGCTACCAGAAAATAGATTTGGAGATCGGAGACTTAATCGAAATGTTTTATAATCTTTTATTGTAACCACTTTAGCCGGTCTAGCGGCCCTACCGAACTAAACGAGTTACATGGGGAAAATCAAAGGAAAACCCGCTAGGGTTTCACTCCAATTAACAACCATATTTAAAAAAAAAACTTATTTTTCCTAGATGCACATTTAAATCCTATTTGAAAGACTCATAGTGGAAAACAAGAATTAATTAGGCGATCGATCAACGAAGGATCAAAATGCAAATCTAGTATACTACAGGGACCTAGCATGAAATTAGGTTTACCAATGTTCAATTAGTCATATTTCATGCTCATATGCCAAAATGCAGCTTAAAACAACCATCCGAACTCATTACAATGATTACATAACAAACAGGGACTAAAATGTAAGAAAATAGAACTTCAGAAGATTCCCATAACTAACAAAACAACCGGTCGTATCGATACAGGTTGCCTTTACCGAAACAGGCGTATTGAAATAGATTCGTAGGGCTCGGAACACTAGCCCATATCGAAACACCTTCAGGGGCATTTCGGAACCAAGGTTTCCAATAGCAAAATGTATCGGAACGGACATTTATGTTTTGATACCATAAAGCCATTTCAGGTACCCTGTATCGATACAGGCTCGACTGTATTGATACACCCGACTTGCAATGACACATTTTGCTTGTTTATTGCAATATTAAATCGTAAAGACCCTCAATCAAGACATAAACATGCATACAACTCAAACATACCACAAAACCTCAACAACCATGGCAACAACTTCTACATAGCAAGAACAAACATGGAAAGATTCTAGATGAAAGCAACTTAAGTATAAACAATCCACAAAATGTTTAAACTTCAAACCAATCCATGCTTCAACATGTAAAGGTACTTTACAAATCTAAAAAGGCATTATAAACATGTCTCAAAACATGGAGTCTCAAAATAAAACCTCTCAAAACACAAAGGTCCTATCTTATTGCTATTACAATACTATTGATGTAAAACCATATTTGAGCTTGGAGTAACCTCTCAAAACACCTCTCAAAACATGCTTATCTCATTTCATGCTTGAGCCACAACACAAGGCATAGCCTCAATATTCAAAACCACAAATTCGCAACATATGCATTACCGATGCATAACAAACCTCAACTTACCATGCTTGTTCCCATAAGCATTAAACCACAACCAAAGCATGTGTAAATCATCATACAAACTCAAATAACATGGTATAAACAAACTCGTATATTGGCTACAAGTGATCCGAGATGCCACTACCCGCATTGCCCGTTGGTGATAGCACTACTCCTATCACCCACAATTCGAATATACAGATGTAAAGTGTCCATAAGTTCTATATTTCATGCACATTCCATCTCATATTATTGTTGTTTTCAAGAACATTTTAGGCATAATTAGGTCATGCATTGCATAAACACAATATTCTTTGTTTTGCCATGCTTTTATTGAATATTTGTTATTTGGTGAAGTAAAGATATTGTTTTAGTGTAGATTTAGTTTTATAGGGCTAGAAGCTGTTAGAATGAGAGTAGACCAGAGGAGAGGATGCTGAGGCAGCAGACTAGGGAGCTGTACTGAAATAGTTCCACACAGAGAGAGCTGCTGCAGAAGACCTGCTGCTGCCATACTTGTAGCCCAGAGCAACAAAGTGAGCCTGCCACCCAAGACAACAAAGTGAGTCTGCCGTCCAGGACATCAAAGTGAGCCTACCACCTAGGAAAGCAAAGTGAGTCTGCCGCCCAAGGCAGTAAAGAGAGGAGTTGGTAAATTGGAGTGCAATCGACATAGCAGAAAATGCGGATTCTAACGATGCCATCCACTCAATTTTTCGACCCCTGGAGCAGCAGAAAGAGCTGCCAAAGGAGAAGAATGAGCTTACTTGTGGAGTAAGGCAACGGGAAAAGAAGTCCAAATTCAACTCGAAGAAGTCGGAATTTAAAGTTGTATTTAATGCAAAAGCTCTTTGAAGACTTCTACTCCAAGGAGGACTTAACCTAGACTACGGCCTATATATACTTCACATATTTTTGTATTTCAAGATAGATGAGCTTAGGTTTTCCTTAGGCATAGTTTAGGTTTTCTTGCAGCCGACATTTTCTAATTTTCTCTTTGGGTTTGGGTTATGTTGTAATTAGTTGTGAGAACAACTTTTTAGGTTTTCAAGTTTGTTTCTACAATAAAATACTCTTAGTTTTCTTAATTAATGTGCTTCACTTCCTTCAATTAGTTCGAAAAGTCCAGTTGAAGAATCCATTTGTTTCTTCAATAAAATACTCATAGGTTTTCCTTAGGCATAGTTTAGGTTTTCTACAATGTCATACTCATGAAAGAACTAAGCACGGTCTAATCATGAAAAGGTGTTGACTAATTCATCTTAGACATAAGTTAGAATTTTAGCGGCTAAAAGGAGAAATCAAACATTGACTCTCTGTGTTAGATTTACACTATGATTTCTAGGTATTGCCTACATCACGCAGCAACAGAATCCTAGCCTAGACATAGGTAGGATCATTTCAGAATTGCTTCGCGGAACATGGAGTATATGCCAGACTTGGCACCGAGACTTCTCTCCATCTCACCTGCGGGGACAACGAAAGTTGCAATAGTAGAGTGCTGTTGTAACGCCCTGGTTTTGGGCCTAGATGTTTTAGACATCGGATAGGACCAGTCGAGAACAATTCGAATCGTGTAAGGTGATTTAAGGTAATTGAGGGTCGGGTAGGATAAAATTGTGTTACAAATTGCTAAAATCCTCTAAAAATATGTTTAGAAGGATGGTAAAGTAAATTTTACAAAATGGATTTCAGAAATGGGACATTTTGAGTAGTGACCAAATTGTAAAGTTTCAAAACTGGGAAAATGTGATTTTTAATGTGGAAGCCAAAATCTTAGAATCTTTAGGGGGCTTTAAGTCAATTTGACCTTTTCTCAATATGACAAGTGTTTTAAAAGGTTTTTAATTAAATGGATTTAATTGGGTTTATATTAATTAATTAATAAAGTTAGTTAAAGTGAAATTTCATTTGACGTAACTACCAACTCTTTCTCATTTTCAGCCAAACACTAATTCTCTCATCCTTTCTCAGAATTCTTTCTTCCAAAAACTCTCTCAACATTTTCAAAACCATTTTCAAGAGATCTTTTCTAATTCTTCAAGATTTTGCTAAGGAAAACTTGTCATTCAGTGAGAGAAGTAATGATTGGAGGTAAATCCCGTTCTCAACCTCTAATTCTTTATTGCTGGAGGTATAAGGATGAGTTAAGATGTTTATTATATGTGTTTTGATGTTGATAATTGTTTGGAAGTGATGTATGATGGCTGGACTTGGTTTAGGAAGCAATCGATTGCGTTTTCGGTTGTTTTGGAAGGGTATTTTGGTGTAGTTTGGGTGAACAACGAGTTTGTGAATTGTTGCTGGTGTTGGAATGCATTTTAATGCATTTAGATCTCTGTTTTGATGATGTGAAAATAGGGGATCTTGATCCGGAAGCAAGCGGGGTGTTGTTGTAGGCTCTATAAGGGTAAATTTCGTGTTAGCGAGCAAGGCTTCGCGTATCGGAGAGTGAAAATGCAATTTCCTGCTTTGTAGCACTTTGAGCGTGGTCTTGGGAGCTTAGTGTAAGTTTGATACACTTAGCTAAGCTCAAGAGTAAGTGATTCGGTAATCCCTCTCTTGAAAATGTGCTATGTTTTGATAAAATTGCACTTGAAGTAAGTGTGGATTTGTTTACTGTTTTTAAGCATGTTTAAGCATGGTTTACTGTTAGATTTTAATGCCATTATGTTAAGAATGCACTAGGTAAGTGATCCTTGGTTTGCATGTGTTAAATGCATATGATATTAAGCATGTGATGCTTGTGGAAATGACATTGTGGTTATGCTTGTAAAACAGTCGTTAATTGTGCTTAAATGATTATATTGGCAAGTGATGGAAACGGATTTTGGTTACTTTAATCGGATATAGTTAGCCGGCTCTAGGATTGGGTGCCCCGTGAATAAATTCGCCTTGGATGTCAAGGGATTGTGAATGTACCGTATACTCCATCCAAGTACCCTAACGATTGAGGTTAAGATCACAACTTTGGCTCTTAATTCCGTGTGTGGATCTTGTATTATATGTCCCGTGCTCTCGTTAGTGGAATTATACAACTACCGATGAGTGGTGTTGAGGGGTTGAGATTGTACTATTATACTCCACCACAGGTGTCACAACGATAGACGGTTGCTCTCATATGTGATCCTTGTGTAGTCCCGTAGTGTGTATGAAGCGTGTGGGACAACACTTGTAATCTTCGTATCCGATTGTGTCTTGTGTTGAAATGGTTTATGGACTATCACTTGTGAGCCAATATAATGTAAATGAATAATGTGAAGCATGAGATGTTTGTAAATGATGCAAGAATGCATGAGATGCTTTGTAAAGCATGAGCAATGGTTTAATTGTTGTTTTTAAGTGTTGCATATAAGCATGTGTTTATTAAATGCATTGTCGTCTTGAGAAGACATGGTTTATGGAAAGGCATGTGACAAAAGTGGTTGTTTTACAAATTATGTTAAATGCATGGATGAATGTGGTTAGCGATCCTCACTAAGCTATATGCTTACGCTCATTTGTTTCATCAATATAGAGAATTGAACACTTCAAGGCAGCCCAAAAGCAAGAGGAATCCAAGGCTTTGTAAAGAGATGTATGTGATTCACCCTTAGTGTAATAAGTGGCAATGGGTGAGACTTCTACTTTCTGATTTTGGTCGGAGATGTTTGTTGTTACAAGCATGTTTAGTTTCTTATTGTGGAATTGTATTTGGCCTTTATATGGTTCCATGGCTTGTTTGTGGTGTTTTACCCTTTTAATAGCTTAATACCTTAAGCATGCTAGAATACCTAAATGCCATCATGTTATGAAGTGGTTGATGAGTATGAATTGCTCTTTGATGGTGTTTAAAGGTCTATTAGATAGAATATAACTTGTATGCATGATTTGATCATGTTTGAATGTGGTTTGGTATGTTTAAATGGAGTCGGATGAAGCCAATCTGGTATGCGTATCGATACACGGGGAAGCGTATCATTACGGTAAGGCAAAATGTGGCATTTCTGTGCAGAGGTATCGAAACTTATTGCCCGCGTGTCGATAAGCCTAGGCCAAGTTTGAAGGTCGTACCGATACGCGAGGAAGCATTTCGATACGCTTAAACCTTATTTAGCTACTGACTTCCCGCATATCGATACATGCCCAAGTGTATCGATGCAGGTAGTTAAATTTCAGTTAAAAGTATCTTTTAAAGTTTGGTAATGTTGCTTTTTGGTCCTTGTTTAATGTATGTGCAATTGAATGTGTTTGGATGGCCCGTTTGAGCTGAATTTTGACATGTTGGCATGTTACATGACTAATTGAGTATTGGTAACTTTAAAATCAAGAATGTCAATGTAATTTATGGAATTTACAATTTAGTCCCTAAAAGTCAAATGTGTGCAATTGAACCCCTAATCGAACTCCGATCGATGTGTTATTTTCACCTAATCGCTTTGCTGAACTTATAGGTTAATAATATGCATCTAGAGAAGATAAAAAGAAAAAAGGGACGTAAATCAAGGTTGGCGAACGTATGTTCTTGAAAGTATCACCTTGGAAGAAGGTGGTGAGATTTGGGCGTAAGGGTAAGATTAGCCCAAGGTTCATCGGACCTTATGAGATTGTGGAGCGTATTGGTCCTGTGGCATATCGGTTGAGATTGCTTGCAGAGTTGGAGAAGATACATGATGTGTTTCATGTCTACATGTTATAGAAGTACAGATCGGATCCTTCACATGTGATGCCTATTGAGGAGTTAGAGTTGAATTCAGATATGTTATATGATGAGGAACCAGTGAAGGTTCTGGACGTGAGTAGCAAAGTTCTTCGTGGCAAGATGATAGAACTTGTGAAGGTGTTGTGGCGACACCGATGAGTTGAGGAGGCCACGTGGGAAAGCAAGGTGGACATGCTGAGGCAGTTTCCGCATCTCTTTCCATCAGGTAAGAATTTCGAGGGCGAAATTTCCTAAGTGGGGGAGAGTTGCAACGCCCTGGTTTTGGGCCTAGATGTTTTAGACATCGGATCGGACCGATCGAGAACAATTCGAATCGCTTAAGGTGATTTAAGGAAATCGAGGATCGGGGTAGGATAAAATTGTTTTAAAAATTTCTAAAATCCTCTAAAAATATGTTTAGGAGGTTAATCATGTCAATTTTACAAAATGGAATTCAGTAATGGGACATTTTGAGTAGTGACCAAATTGTAAAGTTTCAAAACTGGGAAAATGTGATTTTTAATGTGGAAGCCAAAATCTTAGAATCTTTAGCGGGTTTTAAGTCAATTTGACCTTTTTGCAATATGACATGTGTTTTAAAATGTTTTTAATTAAATGGATTTAATTGGGTTTATATTAATTAATTAATAAAGTTAGTTAAAGTGAGATTTCATTTGACGTAACTACTAACTCTTTCTCATTTTTAGTCAACATTAATTCTCTCATCTTTTCGCAGAATTCTTTCTTCCAAAACTCTCTCAAAATTTTCTAAACCATTTCAAGAGATACTTTCTAAATTCTTCAAGATTTTGCCAAGGAAAACTTGTCATTCATTGAGAGAAGTATGGATTGGAGGTAAATCCCGTTCTGAACCTCTAATCTAAGTTATTTATTGAAATTTCCAAGATATTTGGCTTCTAAATACTATTTTTGGTTGAGTTTTCATTATGGTTTTGATTGGAGATCAAAATCTTGTGAAATTATGGTTGAAATCTTAATTTTCGAACTTGTTGAGTTAGGCACTATTTTGTGTTGATTTTAATTGAGTTTAAAGTTATTCATATGTTAAAATGATGTGTTGTTAACATAGATCCCGAAATCCTTGAGATCCTTGAAGTTCTTGATAGTTTTAAGTGAGATTTTGGGGTGAAGTGGTGGAATCTTGCTTGCTGGAGGTATAAGGATGAGTTAAGATGTTTATTAGATGTGTTTTGATGTTGATAATTGTTTGGAAGTGATGTATGATGGCTGGGCTTGGTCTAGGAAGCAATCGATTGAGTTTTCGATTGTTTTTGAATGGTATTTTGGTGTAGTTTGGGTGAGCAATGAGTTTGTGAATTGTTGTTGGTGTTGGAATGCATTTTAATTCATTTAGATCTCTGTTTTGATGATGTGAAAACAGGGGATCTTGATTCGGAAGCAAACGAGGTGTTGTTGGAGGCTTCGGAAGGGTAAATTCCGTGTCAGCGAGCAAGGCTTCTCGTATCGGTGAGTGGAAATGCAGTTTTCCTATTTGTAACGCTTTGAGCGTGGTTTTGGGAGCTTAGTGAAAGTTTGATACACTTAGCTAAGCTCAAGAGTAAGTGACTCGGTAATCCCTCTCTTGGAAATGTTCTATGTTTTGATGAAATTGCACTTGAAGTAAGTGTGGATTTTTTTACTGTTTTAAGCATGTTTAAGCATGGTTTAATGCTGGATTTTAATGCCATTATATTAAGGATGCGCTAGGTAAGTGATTCTTGGTTTGCATGTGTTAAATGCATATGATATTAAGCATGTGATACTAGTGGAAATGGCATTGTGGTTATGCTTGTAAAATAGTGGTTAATTGTGGTTAAATGATTATATTGGCAAGGGATGGAAATGGTTTTTTGTTACTTTAACCGGATATAGTTAATCAGCTATAGGATTGGGTGCACCGTGAATAAAGTCGCGTTGGATGTCGAGGGGTTGTGATTGTACCGTATATTCCATCCAAGTACCCTAACGATTGAGGTTAAGATCACAACGATGGTTGTTAATTCTCTGTGTGGATCTTGTATTTTGTGTCTCGTTCTCTCGTTAGTGGAATTATACAAATACCGATGAGTGGTGTTGAAGGGTTGAGATTGTACCGTTATACTCCACCACGTGTGTCACAAGGATGGAGGGTTGCTCTCGTGTGTGAGCCTTGTATAGTCCGGTAGTGTGTGTGAAGCGTGTGGTACGACGCTTGTAATCCGCGTATCCGATTGTGTCTTGTGTTGAAATGGTTTATGGACTATCACTTGTGAGCCAATATACTGTAAACGAATAATGTGAAGCATGAGATGTTTGTAAACAATGCAAGAATGCATGAGATGCTTGGTAAAGCATGAGCAATGATTTAATTGTTGTTTTTAAGTGTTGGATATGATCCTGTGTTTATTAAATGCATTGTCGTCTTGAGAAGACATGGTTTATGAAAAGGCATGTGATAAAAGTGGTGGTTTTACAAATTATGTTAAATGCATTGATGAATGTGGTTAATGATCCTCACTAAGCTCTATGCTTACGCTCATTTGTTTCATCAATGCAGAGAATTGAACAGTTCAAGGCAGCCCAAAAGCAAGAGGAATCCAAGGCTTTGTAAAGAGATGTATGTGATTCACCCTTAGTGTAATAAGTGGCAATGGGTGGGACTTCTACTTTCTCATTTTGGTTGGAGATGTTTGTTGTTACAAGCATGTTTAGTTTCTGATTGTGGACATGTATTTGGCCTTTATATGGTTCTATGGCTAGTTTGTGGTAGTTTACCCTTTTAATAGCTTAATACCTTAAGCATGCTAGAATACCTAAATGCCATCATGTTATGAAGTGGTTGATGAGTTGAATTGCTCTTTGATGGTGTTTAAAGGTCTATTATATAGAATATAACTTGTATGCATGATTTGAGTCTGTTTGAATGTGTTTTGGTATGTTTAAATGGAGTTGGTTGTAGCCAATCTTGTATGTGTATCGCTACACGGAGAAGCGTATCGATACGCTAAGGCAAAATGTGGCATTTCTGTGCAGGGGTATCGAAACGGTTTGCCCGCGAATCGATAAGCCTAGGCCAAGTTTGAAGGTCATACCGATACGCGAGGAAGCGTTTCGATACACTTGAACCTTCTTTAGCTACTGACTTCCCGCGTATCGATACAGGCCCAAGTGTATCAATACGGGTAGTTAAATTTCAGTTAAAAGTATCTTTTAAAGTTTGGTAATGTTGCTTTTTTGTCCCTGTTTAATGTATGTGCAATTGAATGTGTTTGGATGGTCCATTTGAGCTGAATTTTGACATGTTGGCATGTTACATGACTAATTGAGGATTGGTAACTTTAAAATCAAGAAAGTCCATATAATTTATGGAATTTACAGTTTAGTTCCTAAAAGTCAAATGTGTGCAATTGAACCCCTAATCGAACTTCGATCGCTGTGCCATTTTCACTTAATCGCTTTGCTGAACTTATAGGTTAATAATATGCATCTAGAGAAGATAAAAAGAAAAAAGGGCCGTAAATCAAGGTTGACTCTCGGGTTGACTTTGATTTTCCCCGTGTAATCTTCGTAGTTCGGGTTAAACGTCTAGACTGGGCTAAAAGGGTTACAGCCGCCGTGGCAGCAAAAATTGACGTCACCTCAATCCGCCATTACCTGCCAAGGCAGCAGATCGTGGCAATCGAAAATAACTTGAGCTATTCAACGCAGTTTCACACTAAGAAGCAGCATAACCTTGTCATCTCTATCAACCTGATTACTTCCTTTTTAATTACTTGTGTTTTTATTTTACTTTTCTTCTCAACAATCATCTTGTGCATTTACTTTTTTGTGCAGGAACAACAATTCGAATCATGCTGTCCAATTCCTGTGGGAGACGATATCTTATATACTATAACTTGACAGGAGTGTGCACTTGCGCTCATAAATAAAGAACACTCAAACGCTCTACAAGTTTTTGGCGCCATTGACGAGGATTGGTAACAACGAAATTCGTATTTATATTTATGCACTTTTATTTTTATTTGCATTTAATTTTATTTTTTATTATACTTATTTTCATTCGAAAAAAAAATTATGTGGGAAAGTGCTTATTCAGGTGCCCCACGAGTTAAGGGCAGCAATATTTGGGAAAGCTCTTGCGAATTTTGTGTAGGTAGTAATATGTTCGGCAGTTGCCCTCATCTTTTTGTAGCAGATATGTCGAGAAAAACCACTTGGGAGTGGATGTCTAAATATGAACAGCAGATGTCGCCGCAGCAGCAAGATTTTTCACAGTATGATCAAAAATCTCAAACTTTTTTAGCATAACAAGTTTGTTGCAGAAAGCGACATGCCCTGGGAATATAGCTATCCGCAAGAACAACCAAAATTTTTGGAGGACATACTTCGAACCTTCCTTGCGCTCACCATAGATGAACCGAAACAATTAATTCTTAGGGATATTGATGTCCCAAGACAAGATGACGAAGAGAAATGAGAGGAAATATTTATGATGTGTGAGGAGCAATTAGAAACTCCAAGCTAAGAGAATTCAGAACACTGCACTGGCAGCAAGATTGACAACTGTTCCGGCAGTTACCTTAAACCCTACCATGAGGATGAACTGACAGCACCTGAGCAACGCTATGCCTCAGCAGAGAGGCCTGCCTCGACAGAAGCCTCCATAATGACGCCCGCCTTGGTAGACACCTCGGCAACTATGGATTATATATATTTAGAGGAGTCGATGCAGGTAGATTTACAGCCGTCAAAATCTCTACTGATGGAGATTTTGGAGGAGCCTAAAGTGTTTTCCCTTGACCGACACAACACTATGACAGAAGACTACCACAACAGCTGGTTGCCGCAACAGCTACCTCGGCAGCACAAGAAACTTTACCCTATGATGAACTTCAACAAAAAGGAGGTAAGTACATGGTTAGGTAGTTATATAATTTTTCCTAATCACATGTTCATGCCTTCAGGAATAGGAACAAGAAGGAAGGTTCACATGGATTACAAGGGAACGAGGAAGAAGGAGTCCTCCACCATGAGGATAATCACTAGATGTAGGGTGAAGATGGATTACAAGATGTATCGTAAACGACCCTCTTGAGCTAAACCGATAAGGGAGTAGTTAGTTCAGGAGATGCATATCATTGCACTCATAGAGTAACAAAAAATTGTATAAGTTTTTATCTTTCCACATCTTTATTGTTTTATTTAGGAGTAGATTTTACATACTTAGGACCATATTTTATTTGCATTTTATTCATGTCTCACAACTTCTTACCCAGATTCAAACCCTAAGGAATTGAGTCGTCGAGCACAACAGGGGTAGCACTGCCGCAACCCGCAACTGGCGGAAGAACAGATAACTCCTCCACATCTTCTCCACCATCTAACATCAACAAAGCCTTAGTTTTCTTTCCCTTTCTCATATTTATTTTTTAGTTTTACTTTTATTTTGCACATTGAGGGCAATGCTCGTCTTGAGTTTGGGGGTATAGTTCTCATATTTTTGTTTAGGCATACTTAGTAGCATGTAGTTTGCATATTGTACTTGCCTTCATATTAATCGGAAAAGAAAAATTTGTTATAACTTGTGCCTATGATAGGACATCCGATTAATTTTTTGCACGAATTAAAAATTTAACTTAAATGGGGAAAAGCATGCTTTGTTTGATAGAATATCTGCTAAACACCACATGCTTTGTTTTTAGAATTCTTTGCAAAGTTCTAACAATGGTTGCAGGTAGTTGCCAAGGTAGGCAACAGAGACAGAAAAATCAAAGCACTGCCACGTCAGAAAAAAAAGAAAAATTGTTGTTTTACCTAGACGTTCCTGAAACAGGCTCTAGGAAGAATCATGTGCGAGGAGACTCCGCCGCTATTAAAGTCAATGAATTTGAAAATTTTGCAGTAAAACACAAATTAGTATGAGTGAATGAAAGTCTTCATTGGATGACTCTACTCCATGGGTTCAGGGTTTTGTAGATTGCTCCTATCTTAATTTCAGACCTAGAAGAGTAGTTGTGATAAGCCGAAGCCCTCATTGCCATGATTAAATATTGTGCTTAACTCTAGTTATTCTGCACATTCAGCCTGCATACACTGCACTGGCATTAGAAATTAATTTTGAGTTATTTTCTTTGTTAAGTTCCGTTCACTAATCTAATATAGGTTCCACGATCTTGAGGTATGAAATCAAGTTGAAAAACATTTTTTCTTTCTGGTTAATATAAGAGCAAGTATGTTTAGGTTGCATTGCTTGAGGACAAGCAATAGTTCGAGTTTGGGGTGTGAAAAGTGTCCATAAGTTCTATATTCCATGCACATTCCATCTCATATTATTGTTGTTTTCAAGTGCATTTTAGGAATAATTAGGTCATGCATTGCATAAATACAATATTCTTTGTTTTGCCATGCTTTTCTTGAATATTTGTTTTTTGGTGAAGGAAAGATGTTGTTTTAATGTAGATTAATTTTTTCAGGGCTAGAAGCTGTTAGAAGGAGAGTGGACTAGAGGAGAGGATGCAGAGGCAGCAGACCAGAGAGCTGTACTAAAACAGTTCCACACAGAGAGAGATGTTGTAGGGGACCTGCTACCGCCATACCTGCCGCCTAGGGCAGCAAATTGAACCTACCACCCAGGACATAAAAGTGAGTCTACCACCCAGGAAAGCAAGGTGAGCCTGCCGCCCAGGACAAAAAAGTGAGTGTGCCGCCCAGGGCAGCAAAGTGAGGAGTTGGTAAATTGGAGTGCGATCGATAGAGCAGAAAATCCGGATTCTAACGATGACGTCCAATCAATTTTTCGATGCTTGGAGCAGCAGACAGAGACGCCAAAGGAGAAGAATAAGCTTACTTGCGGAGCAAGGCAACGAGAAAAGAAGACCAAATTCAACTCAAAGAAGTCAGAATTTAATGTAGCATTTGATGCAAAAGCTGTTTGAAGACTTCTACTCAAAGGAGGACTTAACCTAGACTATGGCCTATATATACTTCACATATTTTTGTATTTCAAGATAGATGAGCTTAGGTTTTCCTTAGGCATAGTTTAGGTTTTCTTGCCGCCGACATGTTCTAATTCTCTCTTTGGGTTTTGGTTATGTTGTAATTAGTTGTGAGAACGATTGTTTAGGTTTTCAAGTTTGTTTTTGCAATAAAATACTCTTAGTTTGCTTAATTCATGTGCTTCACTTCCTTAATTTAGTTCCAAAAGTCCAGTTGAAGAATCCATTTGTTGGGCACGACAGTGTCAAACTCACGAAAGAATTAAGCATGGTCTCATCATGAAGAGGTGTTGACTAATTCAGCTTAGACATAAGTTAGAATTTCAGCGGCTAAAAGGAGCAACCAAACGTTGACTGTCTGTGTTAGGTTTAGGTCTAGATTGCTAGGTATTGCCTACAACACACTGCAACAAAATCCTAGCCTAGACATAGGTAGGATCACTTCATAATTGCTTCGCCGGACATGGAGTATTTGCAAGACTTGGCACCGGGACTTCTCTCCATCTCACTTGCCGGGACATCGAAAGTTGCAAGAGCAGAGTGTCGTCGTGGCAGCGAAAGTTGACGATGCCTCAATCCACCATTACCCGCCTAGACAGCAGATCGTGGTAGCACAAAACAACTTGACCTATTCAACGCAGTTTCATACTAAGCAGCATAACTCTGCCCTCTCTATCAACATGATCACTTCCTTTTTAATTAATTGTGTTTTTATTTTACTTTTCTTCTCAACAAACATCTTACTCGTGCATTTACTTTTCTTGTGCAGGAACAACAATTCGAATGAAGCTATCCAATCCCTGTGGGAGATGATGTCTTATATACTATAACTTGACAGCAGTGTGCACTTGCGCTCATAAATAGAGAACACTCAAACGCTCTTCAACGGACACCTTGATGGCACTACCGCCATCAAGTCACATGGTGAAACAACCCTCACCATTATCTCACTTTGACCGTGTAACGCCCCGGTTTTTGGGCTTAGAAGTCTTGGGCGTTGACCGGTTGGTCAAAGTGCTGTTCGAATCGTAAGTGGTTAAATTAGGAAAACCTAGTTCGGGTTGCATTAAAAATATGGAAAAATGTTCTAAAATCATCTTTTAATATAAATTGATGAACTGTGAAAACAATTTTGGAAAATGAGTTTTGGAAGGTTGACATTTTGGCTAGTGACCAAAATGTAATTTTCGCAAATTTGGTGGCTGTTTTAAAAAGGATTGAGACTTTGAATCTTTAAGGAGCTATTTGCCCAAAAGTGAATTCTCCAGATTTTTCTAAGATATTTTAATCCTAAAATCTGATTTTAAAGGTTTGATAAAAGGAGGGAAACTCATTTTACTATTTTTCTTTCCTAACTTCCTATTTTCTCTTCTCCTTTTCTCTCCAACCAAACATCACCATTTTCAGAGATTTTGATCTGATTTCTTCACCTAAATTCATCTTTTCAACTCACAATTGTTAGCAAATCATTGTGTAATCAAAACCTACTCAATTGCTACAAGTTTCAACAAAGTTTTCATTCCAAAAAGTGGAGAAATCACAAGTTTGGAGGTATGAACGATTCTCCTCTGAACTTTAAGTTCTTTAATGAAATTCCTAAAGTTTTCAATCCTAAATGTATGTTTAATTAAAGGTTTTCAAGTAGATTTATGGATCTTGGCTAATTATGCAAGATTTTGGTGTTTTCATTTGATTTTCGTTTGATCTGTTAAATCTGAGTTTTGAGAAGTGTTTTTGATGATAAGTGATCACTAAATTGATGTGGAAGTGAGTCTTGATTAATGCAATCCCGGATAGGTTGTGTTTCCTAAGTTTAGCTTGTGTTTTAAGGTTGTTTTTGAGGTGATTTTGGTGTTCTGGTGTTGCTGGAGGTATAAGGTTGCTTTTAGGTTGTTTTTAGATGTGGTTTGATGTTAATAGATGTGAGGTTTTGCTGGTTTATGGCTGGGCTTTGTTTGGAAGTGTTTTGGATGCAATTTCGGTTGTGTTTGGTGGCCGAAATTGGAGGTTGTTTGAGAGCAGCGAGTTTAGGTGCTTTCATTGAAGCAATTAATGCAAGATGATGCATTAATCCTCTGCTTTGATGTGTTGAAACAGGGAAGGCATCATTGGATTCAAGTTCGGTTGATTTGGAGGCTTGATTTGGTGCTTAGGCTTGAAGCTAAGTGGTTTTTGGTGAGTGCAACTTTGGAATTGGATTTTCAGCTTTTTAAACAAAGGTTTGAAGGTTATGGGAGCTTAGTTTAAGTCTAAACAACTTTGCTAAGCTCAAGTGTAAGTTTCCGGATTTTCTCTCTAGTGGTGGCCATGACTTGATATTTTGCTAAATGATGATTTGCATGTTTTACTTACTGTTTTGAAAGCATGTTTTAGCATGGATTATGCCGTTGATTTAAGCCATGTGTTGAAGGTAACTCTAGGTAGGAGTTCCTTGATTTGTACATTGTTTAAATGTGGATTTGATGCATGAAATGCATGACGAAATGGCTTGGTTTAAATGCTTTAAAACAGTGGATATTATGATGAAATTGATGCATATTGGCAAGTGATGGTTTTGAAAAAGTGGAGGTCACTAAGGTGGTTAAAAGTCCTTGAGTGAGCCTTGTTACATGAACATCAAGGTGGTTAAAAGTCCTTCGATGTTGCGGACTCTAAGGTGGTTAAAAGTCCTTAGGTGCTCCTTTCCATGGTGGTTAAAAGTCCATGGGGCCAAGGTGTTTAAAAGTCCTTGGGGCCAAGGTGTTTAAAAGTCCTTGGGGTGATTCAAGTTACGGACACAAAGGTGGTTAAAAGTCCTTGTGTGGTCCATGATCATGGTGTTTAAAAGTCCATGGCCAAGGTGTTTAAAAGTCCTTGGGGTCAAGGTGTTTAAAAGTCCTTGACAAAGATGTTGATCTTGTTCATCAAAAATGGAATTTGTCACTTGTGCCAATATGACATGGAAAGTGTGTAAGAAGCATGTGATGCTTGGTTTGATTATGTTATAAGCATGTGGTTACATGGTTTTAAGAATGCTTTGAACTTATGCATGGATTGATTTAATGCATGTTTTGTAAATGATTTTAAATGCGTTATTGAATTGTTTTAAATGAGCATGCCTCACTAAGCTTTTGCTTACGCTCTCTACGTTTTCTTAATTCAATAATGCAGAGAATTAGAGCATCTTGTGGGCTGCAAGGGAGGGCAAGCAATCAAGTTCTACTTAAGCTCAATGTATGAGGTTTTACAAGCACTTTTAGCTTTTTGGTTGATTTGGCAATGGGGGACCAATGTATATGTTTTGGGAGGTGTTTAAGACTCCCTAAGTCTGTTAAATGTTGTTGAGAATGTTGGTTTTTGATTTGGAACCTTATATGCTTGTTTTGCAAGTTTGGAGTTGATTGGATAGCTTAACTAGGAAGCATGCCATATGAATTGGGGTTTTTCTTATGTGATGTTAATGTGTTAAATTGATGATGCAATTGAGGTCCTTGCATGTTGGTTGACTTTGTGTAATGGTTTGGTGATGTTAATTTGATGTTTGAAGCATGTTTGATGCTGTTTTGGAGTTGTCTGCAGACAGGGGTATCGATACTTGGGCTTGGGGTATCGATACACCTGAGCCAAATTTGCAAGTTTCAGGCCAGGGGTATCGATACCTGATGAACAAGTATCGATACCATATGAATGGAGTATCGATACTGGGGGAAGGGTATCGATACCCTTGCTTGAATTTGGTTACTGCCTTCCCCGAGTATCGATACGACACGTGGCGTATCGATACCGGACCGTTAAAATCAGTTAAAAGAATCTTTGAATGTTTTGTTTTGTTTATGTTTTGGTCCTGAATCTTGTATGATCAATTGCATGAGCTGTGGTTGTTCTTTTGAGCTGAAATTTCACAGAGAGGCATGAAACCTGACTAATTCCAAGTTGGTAACCTTAATTTGGGTTAAGTCCTTTAATTTATCAGAAATTGGAGTGCGATCGATAGAGCAGAAAATCCGGATTCTAACGATGACGTCCAATCAATTTTTCGATGCTTGGAGCAGCAGACAGAGACGCCAAAGGAGAAGAATAAGCTTACTTGCGGAGCAAGGCAACGAGAAAAGAAGACCAAATTCAACTCAAAGAAGTCAGAATTTAATGTAGCATTTGATGCAAAAGCTGTTTGAAGACTTCTACTCAAAGGAGGACTTAACCTAGACTATGGCCTATATATACTTCACATATTTTTGTATTTCAAGATAGATGAGCTTAGGTTTTCCTTAGGCATAGTTTAGGTTTTCTTGCCGCCGACATGTTCTAATTCTCTCTTTGGGTTTTGGTTATGTTGTAATTAGTTGTGAGAACGATTGTTTAGGTTTTTGGTTGATTTGGCAATGGGGGACCAATGTATATGTTTTGGGAGGTGTTTAAGACTCCCTAAGTCTGTTAAATGTTGTTGAGAATGTTGGTTTTTGATTTGGAACCTTATATGCTTGTTTTGCAAGTTTGGAGTTGATTGGATAGCTTAACTAGGAAGCATGCCATATGAATTGGGGTTTTTCTTATGTGATGTTAATGTGTTAAATTGATGATGCAATTGAGGTCCTTGCATGTTGGTTGACTTTGTGTAATGGTTTGGTGATGTTAATTTGATGTTTGAAGCATGTTTGATGCTGTTTTGGAGTTGTCTGCAGACAGGGGTATCGATACTTGGGCTTGGGGTATCGATACACCTGAGCCAAATTTGCAAGTTTCAGGCCAGGGGTATCGATACCTGATGAACAAGTATCGATACCATATGAATGGAGTATCGATACTGGGGGAAGGGTATCGATACCCTTGCTTGAATTTGGTTACTGCCTTCCCCGAGTATCGATACGACACGTGGCGTATCGATACCGGACCGTTAAAATCAGTTAAAAGAATCTTTGAATGTTTTGTTTTGTTTATGTTTTGGTCCTGAATCTTGTATGATCAATTGCATGAGCTGTGGTTGTTCTTTTGAGCTGAAATTTCACAGAGAGGCATGAAACCTGACTAATTCCAAGTTGGTAACCTTAATTTGGGTTAAGTCCTTTAATTTATCAGAAATTACAGTTTGGTCCCTAAAGTTGCAATTTGTTCAATTGGGTCCCTGTTTGATCTCTGATGTTTGTGATCTTTTAATATGTTGTTTGTATGGTCACACATAGGAGTAATGTACATCTAGATAAGATTAAAAAGAAAAAAAAAGGGTTGTTAACCAGAGTTGACTTTCGGGTTGACTTTGGTTTTCCCCGTGTAATCTCCGTAGTTCGGGTCGGGCGTCTAGGCCGGGCTTCGGGGGTTACAGACCGAGATGCCACTACCCGATTTCCCGTTGGTGATAGCACTACCCCTATCACTCGCATCACAACAGCACTACCCCTATTGTGAAACCGAAGAATTTATCTCACGCGTGATTTTTGTAAATTATAGTGCTCTTCACATTCTATTGGTCGACCAACATATCTGATAAATAGAATCTCATATCTTGCCAATATACACATTACAACCATGCTTACCTACTATTTTCAATGCAAAAAAATGATCAAACCTCATCCCATTTCAAAAACATACAACAATGCTTAGCATTTTCTCAACATGATATCAGCACCTTTGAAACATAACCTCAACTCATAGGATCACATAAAAGAACATTTAAATAGCTCATTATGCACGAAAAAATTAGTATTTAACATAATATCCATGCATAAGCATAATCACCAAATTAAGCGGAAATAATCGAAAACAAGGCGAAAATAAAGGCGACAGTGACCAAACTTACTCTTGAGCTTAGATTGGCCTTTCAAGCACAATCTAAACCCCCAAAATCACATCCTGAACCACATTAAGGCTTTTAAAATAGTTCCACTCACCAGCAAACCACAAACGCTAGTCGCAACATCGAATCAAGCTTCCAGATCGCCCAATATTGCGTCCAATGTTCCCAAATCCAAATCTCGTACTTCAAACTAATTCAAAATAGAGCATTAGAGTTTATTTCAACCCACAAACTTGTTGTAATTCAGAAACTCATCATCTAGAAGCATTGCGCATCGATTTCATAACTTAAAATAACCGAAAACATCGGATAAAACAACCTAAAAAATCTCCAGCTCGAACCCAACATGATTATCCTAAAAAACACATCTAATAACATCCAAAGACATCAATCCATCATCATATAACCATCAGCTACTAATTTCTCACTTATCTAAGCCAAAAACTCAATAATATCAATCCAAAACACCATCAACTCAACCAATTTCGGGATTTATATGATCAACCCATTACCTCAACATTATTTAACAATAAAAACATTGCCAACAACATCCCCAAACCCAAAAAAGCAATATCTAACCATAAAACTCAACCAAATTTTAGTATGATTTCACATTTTTTCTTAAATCCATATTAAAACTTTTAATCTAAAACCACAAAAGAATCAAGAACATGGGAATTTCAATAAAGAACCTTACATTCGAGGAGAAAAACGCAGCTCCCCTCTAATGGTAGAATTTTCCCTTGTTTTTCAAAGAAAAGCTTGAAATAATCTAGAGAAAATAATTGGGCTTTAGAGAGAAATCATTGGAAACATGTTTGATGATGTAAAACCAATATAAAAGGATTTTACCTTTGAAATCTTGAAGGTAGAAAGCTGTTTGGTTGAAAGGAAAATGAAGAGGAAGCTTTGAGAGAGTTTTACGTCAAATTTGTGAAATGATAGAAAATGTTTTAAAATACCTTTTTTAAAAGTCAAAATATTTAGGGGAAATGTCTAAATTAGACTTAGCTAAATAGCTCCTTAAAGATTCAATGTTTTGATTCTTTTCCAAAACAATCACCAAAATAGTTTTGAAACTTTCCATTTTCGTCACTAGACTAAAATGTCATACTACCGAAACACATTTTCCAAAATTGATTTCACACACATCTTATATATAATAAATAAGGATTTTGGATAATTTTCAACATTTTTAAACATTCGAAAAGGGTTTTCCTAAACTCCCCCAAATTTACACAAAACTCTAAAACCAGTTCGATTAACCCCAGGACCTTTACCAAAACTTCTAAGCCCGTAACTAGGGCGTTACAACTCCCCCCACTTACAAAATTTCTTCCTCAAAATTTACCTGATGGAAAGAGATACGAAAACTGCTTCTTCATGTCATCTTTTTTTCCCAAGTGGCTTCTTCCACACCTCGATGTCACCATTTAACTTTAACCAACTCGATAGTTCAACCACGCAACACTTTGCAATCTGAAGCTAAGATCCCAACTGGTTCTTCATCATACAACAAATCTAAATTCAATTCAATCTCTTCAACATGCATAACATGAGACAAATATTATCTATACTTTCGAAGTATTGAAATGTGGAACACAACATGGATCTTTTCCTACGCGGGTGGAAAAATCAATCTATAAACGACGAGACCAACTCGCTGAACTATCTTATAAGGACCAATAAACCTCAGACCCAATTTATATTTTCTACAAAATCTCATCACCTTCTTTCAAGGTGAAACTTTCAAAAACACTTTCTCGCCCACGATATACTTTATTTCTCTACGTTTCAAATTTGCATACGACTTTTGTCGATCTGTAGCTACTTTCAAAAACTTCACTTTCTCGGTAGTACCCTTAAGCATGTCCGACAACGATAACAACTTTTGTCTCGCTTCGGCCCAACAGATAGATGTTTTACATTTTCTACAATGCAAAGCTTCGTAAGGTGCCATCTAAATACTTTCTTGGTAGCTATTGTTATAGTTAAACTCTATTAACGGTAGATGCTTCTCCCATGAACCCTGATAATCAATAATGCAACATCTCAACATGTCTTCTAAAACTTGTATGACTCTTTCTGACTGACCATCGGCTTGAGGATGATAAGAAGTGTTGAAACTCAACTGAGTACCCAAGGCACTATGCAAACTCTCCCAAAATCTAGCTGTGAACCTCGGATCTCTATCTGAAGAAATTAATTTAGGTACACCGTGCAATCTCACAATCTCACTAATGTACAAATAAACCAACTTATCTAAGGTATGAGTAGTATTAACAACCAAGAAATATGCACTTTTCGTAAAACGATCAACCATTACCCAAACAGAATTATTCTTAGAAGGTGTAAAAGGCAAACATGATACAAAATCTATAGTAATCCTCTCCCACTTCCACTCAGGAATTCTGAACGGTTGCAACAACCCAGAAGGAAACTGATGTTCGGCCTTAACACGCTGGCAAACCATACACTTTCTCACAAACTCAGCAACATATTTCTTCGGGGGTTTTTCTTATGAATTGGGGTTTTTCTTAAGTGATGTTAATGTGTTAAATTGATGATGCAATTGAGGTCCTTGCATGTTGGTTGACTTTGTGTAATGGTTTGGTGATGTTAATTTGATATTTGAAGCATGTTTGATGCTGTTTTGGAGTTGTCTGCAGACAGGGGTATCGATACTTGGGCTTGGGGTATCGATACACCTGAGCCAAATTTGCAAGTTTCAGGCCAGGGGTATCGATACCTGATGAACAAGTATCGATACCATATGAATGGAGTATCGATACTGGGGGAAGGGTATCGATACCCTTGCTTGAATTTGGTTACTGCCTTCCCCGAGTATCGATACGACACGTGGCGTATCGATACCGGACCGTTAAAATCAGTTAAAAGAATCTTTGAATGTTTTGTTTTGTTTATGTTTTGGTCCTGAATCTTGTATGATCAATTGCATGAGCTGTGGTTGTTCTTTTGAGCTGAAATTTCACAGAGAGGCATGAAACCTGACTAATTCCAAGTTGGTAACCTTAATTTGGGTTAAGTCCTTTAATTTATCAGAAATTACAGTTTGGTCCCTAAAGTTGCAATTTGTTCAATTGGGTCCCTGTTTGATCTCTGATGTTTGTGATCTTTTAATATGTTGTTTGTATGGTCACACATAGGAGTAATGTACATCTAGATAAGATTAAAAAGAAAAAAAAAGGGTTGTTAACCAGAGTTGACTTTCGGGTTGACTTTGGTTTTCCCCGTGTAATCTCCGTAGTTCGGGTCGGGCGTCTAGGCCGGGCTTCGGGGGTTACAGACTGAGATGCCACTACCCGATTTCCCGTTGGTGATAGCACTACCCCTATCACTCGCATCACAACAGCACTACCCCTATTGTGAAACCGAAGAATTTATCTCACGCGTGATTTTTGTAAATTATAGTGCTCTTCACATTCTATTGGTCGACCAACATATCTGATAAATAGAATCTCATATCTTGCCAATATACACATTACAACCATGCTTACCTACTATTTTCAATGCAAAAAAATGATCAAACCTCATCCCATTTCAAAAACATACAACAATGCTTAGCATTTTCTCAACATGATATCAGCACCTTTGAAACATAACCTCAACTCATAGGATCACATAAAAGAACATTTAAATAGCTCATTATGCACGAAAAAATTAGTATTTAACATAATATCCATGCATAAGCATAATCACCAAATTAAGCGGAAATAATCGAAAACAAGGCGAAAATAAAGGCGACAGTGACCAAACTTACTCTTGAGCTTAGATTGGCCTTTCAAGCACAATCTAAACCCCCAAAATCACATCCTTAACCACATTAAGGCTTTTAAAATAGTTCCACTCACCAGCAAACCACAAACGCTAGTCGCAACATCGAATCAAGCTTCCAGATCGCCCAATATTGCGTCCAATGTTCCCAAATCCAAATCTCGTACTTCAAACTAATTCAAAATAGAGCATTAGAGTTTATTTCAACCCACAAACTTGTTGTAATTCAGAAACTCATCATCTAGAAGCATTGCGCATCGATTTCATAACTTAAAATAACCGAAAACATCGGATAAAACAACCTAAAAAATCTCCAGCTCGAACCCAACATGATTATCCTAAAAAACACATCTAATAACATCCAAAGACATCAATCCATCATCATATAACCATCAGCTACTAATTTCTCACTTATCTAAGCCAAAAACTCAATAATATCAATCCAAAACTCCATCAACTCAACCAATTTCGGGATTTATATGATCAACCCATTACCTCAACATTATTTAACAATAAAAACATTGCCAACAACATCCCCAAACCCAAAAAAGCAATATCTAACCATAAAACTCAACCAAATTTTAGTTTGATTTCACATTTTTTCTTAAATCCATATTAAAACTTTTAATCTAAAACCACAAAAGAATCAAGAACATGGGAATTTCAATAAAGAACCTTACATTCGAGGAGAAAAACGCAGCTCCCCTCTAATGGTAGAATTTTCCCTTGTTTTTCAAAGAAAAGCTTGAAATAATCTAGAGAAAATAATTGGGCTTTAGAGAGAAATCATTGGAAACATGTTTGATGATGTAAAACCAATATAAAAGGATTTTACCTTTGAAATCTTGAAGGTAGAAAGCTGTTTGGTTGAAAGGAAAATGAAGAGGAAGCTTTGAGAGAGTTTTACGTCAAATTTGTGAAATGATAGAAAATGTTTTAAAATACCTTTTTTAAAAGTCAAAATATTTAGGGGAAATGTCTAAATTAGACTTAGCTAAATAGCTCCTTAAAGATTCAATGTTTTGATTCTTTTCCAAAACAATCACCAAAATAGTTTTGAAACTTTCCATTTTCGTCACTAGACTAAAATGTCATACTACCGAAACACATTTTCCAAAATTGATTTCACACACATCTTATATATAATAAATAAGGATTTTGGATAATTTTCAACATTTTTAAACATTCGAAAAGGGTTTTCCTAAACTCCCCCAAATTTACACAAAACTCTAAAACCAGTTCGATTAACCCCAGGACCTTTACCAAAACTTCTAAGCCCGTAACTAGGGCGTTACAACTCCCCCCACTTACAAAATTTCTTCCTCAAAATTTACCTGATGGAAAGAGATACGAAAACTGCTTCTTCATGTCATCTTTTTTTCCCAAGTGGCTTCTTCCACACCTCGATGTCACCATTTAACTTTAACCAACTCGATAGTTCAACCACGCAACACTTTGCAATCTGAAGCTAAGATCCCAACTGGTTCTTCATCATACAACAAATCTAAATTCAATTCAATCTCTTCAACATGCATAACATGAGACAAATATTATCTATACTTTTGAAGTATTGAAATGTGGAACACAACATGGATCTTTTCCTACGCGGGTGGAAAAATCAATCTATAAACGACGAGACCAACTCGCTGAACTATCTTATAAGGACCAATAAACCTCAGACCCAATTTATATTTTCTACAAAATCTCATCACCTTCTTTCAAGGTGAAACTTTCAAAAACACTTTCTCGCCCACGATATACTTTATTTCTCTACGTTTCAAATTTGCATACGACTTTTGTCGATCTGTAGCTACTTTCAAAAACTTCACTTTCTCGGTAGTACCCTTAAGCATGTCCGACAACGATAACAACTTTTGTCTCGCTTCGGCCCAACAGATAGATGTTTTACATTTTCTACAATGCAAAGCTTCGTAAGGTGCCATCTAAATACTTTCTTGGTAGCTATTGTTATAGTTAAACTCTATTAACGGTAGATGCTTCTCCCATGAACCCTGATAATCAATAATGCAACATCTCAACATGTCTTCTAAAACTTGTATGACTCTTTCTGACTGACCATCGGCTTGAGGATGATAAGAAGTGTTGAAACTCAACTGAGTACCCAAGGCACTATGCAAACTCTCCCAAAATCTAGCTGTGAACCTCGGATCTCTATCTGAAGAAATTAATTTAGGTACACCGTGCAATCTCACAATCTCACTAATGTACAAATAAACCAACTTATCTAAGGTATGAGTAGTATTAACAACCAAGAAATATGCACTTTTCGTAAAACGATCAACCATTACCCAAACAGAATTATTCTTAGAAGGTGTAAAAGGCAAACATGATACAAAATCTATAGTAATCCTCTCCCACTTCCACTCAGGAATTCTGAACGGTTGCAACAACCCAGAAGGAAACTGATGTTCGGCCTTAACACGCTGGCAAACCATACACTTTCTCACAAACTCAGCAACATATTTCTTCAAGCCAACCTAGTAGTACTCAAATATCAAACCGCGATACATCTTTGTACTCCCCGGATGCATGGTGTAATCACTAATTTTTTTAGGGGTGTTAAACCCATCCTCTTTTCTTTTAGTAATGGGCTTTGATATTATATATATGTTGAGATTAAAAAAACCAAAAAAAAATAAAGGAAAAAAATTAAAAATAATATATATATTATTTACTATTCTATACTATTATCCATTATTATTATTGCCATCTTTGTTACCTTACTATTACTATTTTTGTTGTTTTACTTTGCCATATTCTATATTACCATCATTATTTATTATCTTTATCTACTATTATTATCTTATTATTATTATCTAATATTATTATTATTATTAATCAAATCTAGAAAAAACAAAAAAACATTATATATATAAGCCCGATATTAATAAAAATAAAGAAGCCCAATTCATATTTAATAAATAGAGCCCAACATTTTTTTTAAAAAAGTCCATTTTACATTATCAGAACCCAAAAATATTATGCATATATTACATAGCTCAATTCGGGCCCAAATAATTAAAAAACCCTAATCTGCTAAACCAGAAACCCTATTAACCCCTTTTTTGTTGTGCAGCCGCCCCAATCTCAGCCGTTAGATCTGGGATAGATCTAACAGCCCAGATCGCACCAGAGATGAAAACCCTAGAAGCCCTCAACAGCTCCAGCGCCGCACTCTGCATCAGCCATCGGATCTAGAGCGTGATCGACAGCTCGGATCAAGCCACCCAGGCGCGTGTGATCCACGCGAGACTGTCTGCCTCCTCCACGCGCGCGTGCGAGGCACGCCCAACCCCTTTGAATCCCCAACGATCGTTCAGATCCCTCCGACGTTTGGGATCGACTCCACGTCCTCAGAACAGCCGAGCCCTCTGGTCCCCTCCTCGGGTCACATGCAACAAACAAAAAAAAACGTAAATGTTAGAGGAATTGCAGAAACAAAAAATGCAACAAATTACAGAGGTGAAACAGAAATCACAGGGCGGCAGCAAGAAAATTCAGAGATGCATCCGGCCAAAATAGAATAGCAGAACCAATCACATATTTTGTAAGGGTTTTACAAATGCAAAAATGATGTAATTCTGGGGCTATAAATACCCGAAACCAAATGTAGTGGAGAGGATTTTTTCAGAAGAGAGTTTTTTAGAGAGAGAGCATTAGGGGATTCATTCGAAAAATTTCAGAGAGAGTTTGTAATCAACAATTTGCAGAAATCAATACAAGTCGAAATTTTCAGAGGTATCACCATTGTCTTTTTACTTCAAATCAAAAAACAAAAAAAACAGTAGTTTAGTTTTTTTACCTTTCGCGTCTCTTCTTCTCCCTTTCACCATTCATTCATCCTCGCCGATGATAAGCTCTGTGGCCCTTCCCGAGGCCATGCATGTGAGCCGGTGAGGGAATTTTTTTGGGTTTCTTTTTGGTTTTGGCTTTAGGGCTTTGAAATAAAAGGATTTCGAAAAGGTTTTCCTTCGTTTTGGTTTTTATTTCGAGAAGAGAAGGTTTTTCGGTTTCAGAAAGAAAAGAAATAAAAGTTTTTAGGGTTCCGGCAACGGTGACCGGAACCCCTTTGCGGCGCCGGAGCAGAACACAGAAAAGGGGGGTCTCTCATCTTTTAGGGTTTGCAAAACTAAGAAAAAGGGCTGAAACGTTTTTTTATTTTGGTTATATAGTGTTTTAGTTTTTTAAACAGGTTAATCGCGTTTAAGTCCCTCCACGTCGACATAGTCGCGCGAGAGGGGTTTCCGCATTGCAAAAATCACATCCGTGGTCCTCCCATATTTTCAAACATTTTCAATCTCGTCCTAAATTTGGTTTCAATCGGTTTGCGAGTGGGGAAATTACTTTTTTGGTCCATGTGGTTTTTCGAATCTTTTTAATTTGGTACCATTTTGCACTTTAATTGTTTTGTTAGATGGGTTTATTTACCATCCGGGTCCCTGCCAGTTTATCTTTATTCCCTTTGCATTTCATTTATTTTGCACATTGAATGTTATTCATGCATTTTACATTTTTTATATCGAATATATGTATTTTTCCATATTGTTTATGTTAGTATGTGCGTGCTTTGCCTTCTTTTATTCGAATATATATTTGGGACATGCATTCTAATATGTCATTACATTACATGTGACCCTTAATGTTTAAATTCGCATGCTAATTAATTTTAATTCTAAAACAAAGATACCTATTAATTCGCGTATTCGAGTCGACATGCCTAACTTATTGGATGTCCTGTAACCCCCTTAGCCCGGCCAAGACGGTTGACCCGAACTACGAAGATTACACGGGGAAAACCAAAGTCAACCCGAAAGTCAAGCTTGATTAACGACCCTTTTTTTCTTTTTAAACTTGTCTTGATGCACATTAATCCTAGGCGTACTCTTGAGATAAGCATACTAAAAAATCACAGCAATCGGAAAACAATAAGGGACTCAATTGCACAACATACAAATTTATGGACCAAATTGTAAATTCTGAAAATTAAGAGGTCTTAACTAATTTTTAAGATACCATTATGAAATTAGTCATGTTACATGCTTCTCTGTCAAATTTCACCTCAAACGGACTTCTCAAGCTCAAGGAATTGCATATACAAAGTTCAGGACAAAAATGCGAAGATTGCAAAACATAAACCATACAAATCAGTGCCCAACAGTCAAATGATTCGGTACGGGGGTTGACCGTTCCGAAACGCGAGACCATTTCGAAACATGTTCCGAAACAGGGCTTGGCAGTAGCAAAAGTGTTTCGGAACGGCTCTACCCGTTTCGAAACACCAAGGCCATTTCAGACCCCTGTTTCGAAACGGTAGTGCCCGTTCCGATAGGAACTGCCCAGAAAGTACAAAATTTTCTAGTTTAACATAGATTCGACCAATCAAACATGTCCCTATGACCTCCTAATCACGCCAACAAGTCATCATACATTAAAGAAACATATTTGCATCATCAAAACACATCCATAGCGTCAATTAGGGAAAACCTCAAACTTTAGGCATGCAACCTATTACTCAAAACCAGCTAAACTTCGAACCAACAAAGCAAACACCAAAATGGTCAATTACATATCCAAAACATTATAGGCATCATGCCAAACTTAGTGAGTCCAAAACATCTCCCAAAAACACAACCTAGGTTCCCATTGCCAAATACCAAAAACTAACAATGTGGTAACAATAGTCACCATACATGAGCTTAGTCTTTCTCTTGGATTCTTGGCCTCCTTGCTGCCCTTAAAGCACTTCAATTCTCTGCATTATTTGTTCAAGAAAGAGAGCGTAAGCACTATGCTTAGTGAGGCATGCTCTAATGAAACAACACAATAATGCACTTTATAAAACACCTTTCAAAGGCCTTTAAATTCATAAACATGATTACTCATGCAACAATGCATACACAACAAGCATCTCATGCTTCATTACAACAACATGTCATATTGGCTTTCAAGTGATAATCCATAACCATTTTTCAACACAAAACACAATCTGATACGCGGATTACAAGCGTTGTCCCATACGCTTCATACACACTACCAACACACAAGGTGGAGTTTACCGGTACAATGACAACCCCTCAACACCCGTGATGGAGTTTAACGGTACAATCACAACCCCTCCACATCACTCATTAGTAGTGGTATAACATCACTAACGAGAACACGGGACACACAACACAAGATCCTCACATGTAATTTTAACCACCATTGCGATCTTAGACATCTTGTTAGTGTACTTGGATGGAGTTTACAGTACCATTACAACCCCTCAACATCCAAGGCGACTTTATTCACGGTGCACCCAATCCTATAGCCGGCTAACTATATCCGATTCAAGTAGTTTTAAACCAACACATCACTTGCCAATATACATCATTTACCATCATCAATGCACTGTTTTAAAGCATTAAACAAAGCCATTAAACCATCATGCATCACTATGCATCAAACCACATTTATCAATGTCAAACCAAGGATCTCTTACCTTGAGCATCCTTCAACACATGTCTTTCAAAACCAGCATTAAACATGCTAAAATATGCTTTCAAAACAGAATTTAAACATGCAAATTAAACACATTGCATCCAACCATCTCATGGTTCATCAAAGAGAGAGTTTCTCCGAAAACTTACTCTTGAGCTTAGTTAAGTTGCTTAGACTTAAACTAAGCTCCCAAAACCTTCAAACATTGGTTTCAAAGCTGAAAACCAAACTTCACTCACCAATTCCGTTTCACAAGCTCGCCGAAACACCGTTCACGCCTCCGGATCAACACCACAAGGATCCGAAGATTCCTCCCCTGTTTTAAACACATCAAAGCAGAGGATTAATGCATCATCATGCATTAAAATCTTCAACCATTACACCTAAACTCGCTGCTCTCACCAAAACTCACATTTCAGCTACCAAACACAACCGAAATCACATCCAAACACTTCCACAGCATTACCCAGCCAAGATCCATCACTTCTAAACATTCTTAGACATCAATTAACATCCAAAAAGGACCTAATCATGTCCTTATACCTCCAGCTATAACAGAAAACCAAAATCACCCCCAAAACCACCATTTTCACAAGTAAAAACTTAGGAAAATCAACCTATTCGGGATTACATTAATTAAACCCCAATTACACCTCATTAAACATCCAAAATACATTAAAAAGGCATCTCAAAACAGAGCCCAAACAATCACCATGAAATTCTTCAAGATTTAATCAAAATCTCAAGTTTTAAGCCAAAATCAAGATCACAACATTAAAACATTTAATAAAACTTAATTTAAGGATTGAGAACTTGGGAATTTCAATAAAGAACTGAGTATTTTGAGGAGAAGAACGTTCATACCTCTAAATGTGGATTTCTCCTTGTTTAGAGCCAAAATCCTTGAAAATTCAATATGCAAATGAAGAGGAATTGATGTAGAAATGATTAGGAATCATTTGAGGATTGAAATCTCATCATTTGGTGTGAAAATCAAAAGAAAAGCTGTTGTGGAAATGTGTTTGGCTGAGGGAAATTTGAGAGAAAATGAAATGGAAATTTTTTAGCAAAAGTTAGCTATGAAACTAAAATATGGTTTTTCCCTCTTTTCTTTTTATTAATTAAACATTAAATGAGTCATTAAAATTATGAAAAATTTGTAGAAATCCCTCCTTGGGTAAATTAGCTCCTTAAAGATTCAAAGTTTCAATCCTTTCAAAACAGTCACGAACTTTTCAAAAATTACATATTAGTCACTAATTTGAAATGTCATGTTTCCAAGCCTTATTTTGTAAAATTGATTTCACCACTCTCTTATATATATTAAAAGAGGATTTTTAGATATTTTTCCATATTTTAATGCACCCCGAACTAGGCTTTCCCTAAAACCACCTTTTATATTCGAACCGAAAATTAGACCGGTCCGGTTCAAACCCTAAACTTCCAAGCCCAAAATTGGGGTGTTACAACTCTCCCCCCTTAAGAAATTTCGTCCTCGAAATTTACCTGGAGGAAAAAGGTATGGAAACTGCTTCATCATGTCATCTTTTCGTTTCCACGTGGCTTCCTCAACACCATGATGCTTCCACAACATCTTTACCAAATCAATGGTCTTGCCTCGAAGAACTTTACTGTCCGAATCCAGAATTTCCACCGGTTCCTCATCATAGGTCAAATCCGTATTCAATTCTACTTCCTCCACAGGCATAACATGTGAAGGATCCGATCTATACCTCCGGAGCATAGAGACATGAAACACATCATGAATCTTTTCCAACTCTTGCGGGAATCTCAACTTGTATGCAACAGGACCCACATGCTCAATCACCTCATATGGTCCAATGTACCTAGGGCTCAACTTACCCTTTCTACCAAACCTCATCACCTTTTTCCAAGGCGAAACCTTCAAAAACACACAGTCACCCACCGCATACTCAATCTCCTTACGCTTCAAATCCGCGTAAGACTTTTGTCGATCAGAAGCTGCCTTCAATCGCTCACAAATGAGCTTCACCTTCTAGGTGGTTCCTTTCAACAAAACTGGCATCGAAACCAACTTCTGACCTGTTTCAGCCCAACAAAGAGGAGTTCTGCACTCCCTCCCGTACAAAGCTTCATAAGGTGCCATTTGAATACTTGCCTGATCACTATTATTATAAGTAAACTCCACCAAAGGAAAATGTTTCTCCCAAGAGCCCTGAAACTCAATCACACAGCACCTCAACATATCCTCCAGCACTTGGATAACACGCTCAGACTGTCCATCCGACTATGGATGATAAGAAGTACTGAAATTCAACCGTGTACCCAAAGCCTGGTGCAAACACTACCAGAAACGCGATGTAAACCTCAGATCTCTATCCGACACTATAGACTTTGGCACACCATGCAGCCGCACAATCTCAGCAATGTACAGCTCCGCAAGCTTGTCCAAAGTGTACGTAGCATGCACGAGCAAGAAATACGCACACTTCGTCAGGCGATCCACAATCACCCACACTAAATTCTTCTCCGATGGCGACAAAGGCAAACCAGACACGGAGTCCATGGTAATCCTTTCCCACTTCCATTCAGGAATCCTCAACGGTTGCAACAACCCGGAAGGAAACCGGTGCTAAGCCTTATACCGCTGACAAACCATGCACTTGCTCACATACTCAGCAACATCTTTCTTTAAACCCACCCAATATTACTCATCACGAAGATCACGATACATCTTAGTACTACCGGGGTGCATAGCAAAAGGACAACTATGAGCTTCAGTTAGAATAACACTTCTCAATTCAGCATCATTGGGCACTACTATTCGACTCCGAAAACATAAAACTCCATCATCATTAAAGCAGAAATCCGATGGCCTATCCTCAGCAATATCCTGAACATGTGGCACCAAGGAATCATCCAACAGCTGCTTATCCTTTATCAACTGAATCAAGGATGGTTTCACTTGCAATTCAGCCACCAGACTGTCATCTCGTGAAATGCTCAAGCTGGCAAACATAGCCCTCAACTCTATTGCCACCTTCCTACTCAAGGCATCCGCTACAACATTAGCTTTACCTGGATAGTACTCGATCGTCAAATCGTAATCCTTAAGCAACTCCACCCAACGTCGTTGCTTGAGATTCAACTCTTTCTGAGACATCAGATACTTCAAACTCTTGTGATTCGTGTACACAGTACACTTCGCACCATACATGTAATGTCTCCAAATTTTTAAAGCAAAAACCACCGCGGCTAACTCAATTTCATGCGTAGAATAATTGAGCTCATGCACCTTCAACTGGCGCGATGCATAAGCCACCACCTTACCCTCCTGCATCAACACAAACACCAAACAAACGTAGGACGCGTCACTATACACCACAAACTTTTTCCCTCATTCAGGTTGAACCAAGATAGGAGCTTGCGTCAAAGCTGCCTTAAGCTTCTCAAAAGCCCGCTGCCCCGCTTCTGTCCACTCATACTTGACATCCTTCTGCAACAACTTCGTCAAGGGTACAGCAATCTTCGAAAATCCATCCACGAACCTCCGATAGTACCCCACAAAACCAAGGAAACTACGGACTTCATGAACAGACTTAGGAGGCTTCCAATTCATCACTGCCTCAATCTTCTGAGGATCAACACGAATCCCCTCAGTAGAAACCACATGACCAAGGAACACAACTTCTCTGAGCCAAAACTCACACTTGCTCAGCTTGGCATAAAGCTTATTCTCCAACAAAGCCTCCAACACAATCCTCAAATGCCCTTCATGCTCTTCCTCAGTACGTGAGTACACGAGGATATCATCAATGAACACCACAACAAATTTATCCAAGTATTCATGGAACACTCTATTCATCATATCCATAAAAGCTGCATGAGCATTTGTCAAACCAAACAGCATCACAAGAAACTCATAATGCCCATACCTCGTTCTGAAGGCTGTCTTTGGCACATCCACATCCTTAACTTTCAACTGGTAAAACCCTGACCTTAAGTCAATTTTAGAGAACACAGCCGCTCCCCGAAATTTATCAAAAAGATCATCAATTCTCGGCAATGCATACCGATTCTTGATAGTCAACTTGTTAAGCTAACGGTAATCGATGCACATTCTCATACTGCCATCCTTTTTCTTCACAAACAAGACCGGTGCACCCCAAGGTGACACACTTGGCCGAATGAAACCACGATCAAGCAACTCCTGAAGTTGCGTCTTCAGCTCCTTCAACTCTTTAGGTGCCATTCGATAAGGAGTAATGGATACTGGAGTTGTGTTTTCGTACAGCTCAATTCCAAACTCCACTTCACGATTAGGAGGCAATCCAGGCAACTCCTCCGGAAACACACCAGGAAACTCTCGCACAGTCCTGATATCTTGCACTCGCTACTCCTTAGAGCTAGGATTCATCACGAAGGCTAGGTAGGCTCCACAACGTTGCCTCAGCATTCGGCTTGCTTCCAAGGTAGATACCACATTGGCAAGAAACTTCACATTCTCACCAACCACCACCACCTCGTAGTCATCCGTAAGCTTCAACGAAACTCGCTTATTCTCAAAATCCACCACAACTTGATGTTCAACAAGCCAATCCATACCAAGGATTACATCAAAACCATAGAAAGGAAATTCCATAAGATCAACATGAAAAACATGGTTTTGCACAACCAAGGGACATCTTCTATAAAGCTTTCGCGTCACAACAATCTCACCAAAAGAACTAGTTACACGCATACCAACATCCAAAGACTCAATAGGCAAACCAAGCAATTGAGCATGTTCACGCAATATGTATGAGTGCGTAGATCCAGAATCAATCAAGGAAAGTAATGACAAGGATTGCAAAGTGAAGGTACTTGCGATCACATCCGTGTCATTTCTTCCCTCCCGCTGCGCATACACTCGAGCCTGGCCTCCACCCTGAGGTTGGACAGCCACCACATGAGCCACATTCCTTCCACCATCCTCTCTGCACTGGAAGTTACCACGGCCGCGCCCAAGACCTCTCTGTGGTGCAACAACTCCAGGAGCACGTCCCTGACCACCACCGGCTAACAGAGGACACTCCCTCCTCATGTGATCCGCCGAACCATAGTTCCAGCACGAATTACCGGTCACCACAATAAGAGCTTGCACCTCTCTCGCTGCCCGAGGACAATCACGCCTCAAATGACCACGCGATCCACACACCCAGCATGTGTTCTGATCAGCTCTCGCCCTGTCTCCCTGAACAGACGCACCTTTCCCTCCACCACGACGCCTAGCAGAAGACTGATACCTCCGATAACTTCCTCTCTTGTTCCGTCCACCACCGGAACTATACTCAGCAGCTCGCTTGCCCGAGATAGAACAAACACCTCTAGAAGATAAACTCTGATTCATCTCAATATCCTTCGATCTACTAACCAACACATCAAAGTCAGTATACTCAGCGGCCAACATATAGGTCTTTACATCTGTCACCAAACCATAACGGAAACGTTCACACCTCTCCCGCTCATCAGGGATAAGCTCAGGTGCGTACTGACTGAGACGGACACACTGAACCTCGTACTCAGCCATTGTCATGCTCCCTTGAGTAAGAGACATGAACTCTCTTTTCTTTTCATCCAGATATCGCACACCCAGATACTTCCTCTTGAACGCGTTCAGAAAGAACGTCCAAGTTACATCAGCTTCCTTCATTTCGGAGACAGTGGTTGTCCACCAGGTATATGCATCATCATGCAATAGCGATACCACACATCCTAGCTTCTGCACATCATTGCAGTTCATTTGTCCCAATATCCTCTTGGTACTTTCCAACAAAGACTCGGAACCCTCAGCAGACAAACCTCTGAACTATAGTCCCTCCTAGACTGCGCAAATGTTCCAAAGGTAGTCTAGCATTACCATCTCCCTGATGCCCAACTCCATGAGCCCCAGCTACTGCCGCCTGAAAGGCTCCAGCAATAGCTTGAATCAAAACTGTCATATCATGAGCAGCTTGCCCCTTCCCAGCTTCAGGTCCATCGACTCCAGCACCAGCACCAGCTCTATAACCTCTAGCACCACCACCACCGGGCGGAGGAGGTAAATCCACTACATTTTCAGCATTCTCTTCATTCTCGTTTTGAGCCATAGCTCGCGTATTAATCCTCGTCTCTCTACGAGGTCCCATTCACTTAACAATGCATTAACACAAATGCAATAAACATAATCAGGCTCAGCAAGGTAAGAAATCCAAGTACTCAAGCTCACTTCCAATTAAAAACAAATCATTTCATTAGTTTTGATATGGCAATGGGTCCCTCTAACATGCTTCATCTCAGCATACATCACAATTGTAACATTCTTTACAATTCACACATCATACTTCATTCAAAAAGCATATAATGTATTCATTCATACATTACCCACATAATCATTCCCAATTACACAAGAACTCAGCTCTGATACCACCAAATGTAACCCCATTAGAACAGCCGAGACGGTTGACCCGAACTACGAAGATTACACGGGGAAAACCAAAGTCAACCCGAAAGTCAACCTTGATTAACCACCCTTTTTTTCTTTTTAAACTTTTTTAGATACACATTAACCCTAGGCGTACTCTTGAGATAAGCATACTAAAAAATCACAGCAATCGGAAAAAAAATTAGGGACTCAATTGCACAACATACGAATTTAGGGACCCAATTGTAAATTCTGAAAATTAAGAGGTCTTAACTAATTTTTAAGATACCGTTATGAAATTAGTCATGTTACACGCTTCTCTGTCAAATTTAACCTCAAACGGACATCCCAAGCTCAAGCAATTGCATATACAAAGTTCAGGACTAAAATGTGAAGATTGCAAAACATAAACCGTACAAATCAGTACCCAACGGTCAAATGATTCGGTACGGGGGTTGATCGTTCCGAAACGCGGGACCGTTTCGAAACCTGTTTCGAAACAGGGCTTGGCAGTAGCAAAAGTGTTTCGGAACGGCTCTACCCGTTTCGAAACACCAAGGCCATTTCAGACCCCTGTTTCGAAACGGTAGTGCCCGTTCCGATACGGACTGCCCAGAAAGTGCAGAATTTTCTGGTTTAACATACATTCGACCAATCAAACATGACCCTATGACCTCCTAATCATTCCAACAAGTCATCATACATTAAAGAAACATATTTGCATCATCAAAACACATCCATGGCATCACTTAGGGAAAACCTCAAACTATAGGCATGCAACATATTACTCAAAACCAACTAAACTTCGAACCAACAAAGCAAACACCAAAATGGTCAATTACATATCCAAAACATCATAGGCATCATGCCAAACTTAGGGATTCCAAAACATCTCACAAAAACACAACCTAGGTTCCCATTGCCAAATACCAAAAACTAATAATGTGGTAACAATAGTCACCATACATGAGTTTAGTCTTTCTCTTGGATTCTTGCCCTCCTTGCTGCCCTTAAAGCACTTCAATTCTCTGCATTATTGATTCAAGAAAGAGAGTGTAAGCACATATGCTTAGTGGGGCATGCTCTAATGAAACAACACAATAATGCACTTTATAAAACACCTTTCAAAGGCCTTTAAATTCATAAACAATGCATACACAACAAGCATCTCATGCTTCATTACAACAACATGTCATATTGGCTTTCAAGTGATAATCCATAACCATTTTTCAACACAAAACACAATCGGATACGCGGATTAGAAGCGTTGTCTCATACGCTTCATACACACTACCAACACACAAGGTGGAGTTTACCGGTACAATCACAACCCCTCAACACCCATGATGGAGTTTAACGGTACAATCACAACCCCTCCTCATCACTCATTGGTAGTTGTATAACATCACTAACGAGAACACGGGAGACACAACACATGATCCTCACATGGCATTTTAACCACCATTATGATCTTAGACATCTCGTTAATGTACTTGGATGGAGTTTACGGCACCATTACAACCCCTCAACATCCAAGGTGACTTTATTCACGGTGCACCCAATCCTATAGCCGGCTAACTATATCTGATTCAAGTACTTTTAAACCAACACATCACTTGCTAATATACATCATTTACCATCATCAATCCACTGTTTTAAAGCATTAAACAAAGCCATTAAACCATCATGCATCACTATGCATCAAACCACATTTATCAATGTCAAACCAAGGATCTCTTACCTTGAGCATCCTTCAACACATGTCTTTCAAAACCAGCATTAAACATGCTAAAATATGCTTTCAAAACAGATTTTAAACATGCAAATTAAACACATTGCATCCAATCATCTCATGGTTCATCAAAGAGAGAGTTTCTCCGAAAACTTACTCTTGAGCTTAGTTAAGTTGCTTAGACTTAAACTAAGCTCCCAAAACCTTCAAACATTGGTTTCAAAGCTGAAAACCGAACTTCACTCACCAATTTCGTTTCGCAAGCTTGCCGAAACGCCGTTCAAGCCTCCGGATCAACACCACAAGGATCCGAAGATGCCTCCCCTGTTTTAAACACATCAAAGCAGAGGATTAATGCATCATCATGCATTAAAATCTTCAACCATTAAACCTAAACTCACTGCTCTCACCAAAACTCACATTTCGGCTACCAAACTCAACCGAAATCACATCCAAACACTTCCACAACATTACCCAGCAAAGATCCATCAATTCTAAACATTATTAGACATCAATTAACATCAAAAAAGGACCTAATCACGTCCTTATACCTCCAACTATAACAGAACACCAAAATCACCCCAAAACCCACCATTTTCACAAGTAAAAACATAGGAAAATCAACCTATTCGAGATTGCATTAATTAAACCCCAATTACACCTCAATAAACATCCAAAATACATTAAAAAGGCATCTCAAAAAAGAGTCCAAACAATCACCACAAAATTCTTCAAGATTTAATCAAAATCTCAAGTTTTAAGCCAAAATCAAGATCACAACATTAAAACATTTAATAAAACTTAATTTAAGGATTGAAAACTTGGGAATTTCAGTAAAGAACTGAGTATTTAGAGGAGAAGAACGTCCATACCTCTAAATGTGGATTTCTCCTTGTTTAGAGCCAAAATCCTAGAAAATTCAATATGCAAATGAAGAGAATTTGATGTAGAAATGATTAGGAATCATTTGAGGATTGAAATCTCATCATTTGGTGTTAAAATCAAAAGAAAAGCTGTTGTGGAAATGTGTTTGGCTGAGGGAAATTTGAGAGAAAATGAAATGGGAAAATTTTAGCAAAAGTTAGTTATGAAACTAAAATATGATTTTTCCTCTTTTCTTTTTATTAATTAAACATTAAATGAGTCATTAAAATTAATAAAAATCTAGAGAAATCCCTCCTTGGGCAAATTAGCTCCTTAAAGATTCAAAGTTTCAATCCTTTCAAAACAGTCACAAACTTTTCAAAAATTACATTTTAGTCACTAATTTGAAATGTCATATTTCCAAGCCTTATTTTGTAAAATTGATTTCACACTCTCTTATATATATTAAAACATGATTTTTAGATATTTTCCATATTTTTAATGCATCCCGAACTAGGCTTTCCCTAAAACCACCTTTTATATTCGAACCGAAAATTAGACCGGTCTGGTTCAAACCCTAAACTTCCAAGCCTAAAATTGGGGTGTTACATGTCCCGTGAATATTTGGATTAATTCGAATCGTCTAAAGGTAAATCCGTAATTAAAACGAACAAGATCATAGCATCATCCTTTAATTGCTAGCATCATGCATAAAGGTGACGTACGGGATTCGAACCCTAGACTAACACGACAGTCAGTCTTATATGATGTCGGTTTATTCTTTGGTCCGATGTACCATCATCCTTTCTAATTAAATGTTTAATTAATTTGATACCACCAATTTGAAAAAGCTCGTACGATTAAAGTCCGGTTTTCAATCAAGAACCCCTAATTATAGTCTTTTTAAATTCAGATAATTTCCATCATTTAAAAGAAACAATTGTTATGGTACCGATCTCCGAGCGTGATCGGGCTGCTAACCCTTCCCAACATGTAACCAACTCCCAAACCCTTTCAAATGAATCTCTGGTTTTGTTTTTACGGTGTCTGGCCTACCATAGTGGCCGGTGGCGACTCCAACTAACCGAGAAAAAGATTTTTTTAAAAGGTTTTTTAAAACCCGAATTATTTTTAAAATGCCCCCTTTTAAATTAAATGTTTTCTTTCAAACAAGAAGCGGGGAACCCCTTTTAGTGACAAGGAGGAGGAAGAAAATAAAACCTTGTTACAGTATGGCGACTCCGCTAGGGACAATTTTGTTTTTCAAAACAAAAAGAGAGTTAGGCCAAGAAAATAATTGTTGCTGTTAATGATGGAAATTTTTGAAATTTGATTTGACTTTAGCGAGGTGGTTCTTCCTTGAAAATAGAACTTTAATTACATGAGCTTTGATAATTGGTGGTCTTGATTTAATTTTTCATTCAATGTCAAAGGAATCATCGACATGTGTTGCATCACGCATTAGGCTCTATACCCGAGCTTCGTCCCTTAAGTGGGCGTGAAACGCCCATACCCACGTGAGTCTCCCTCTACGGGTCGGTATTCACTTCCGAAATCCACGCCTTTGACATGTGAGCTGCCCTCCACGTCATTAGGTCGGGCTTTCCCCCGAACCGAAGCCAATTCGCAAGCTAGTAATGGGCCAGAATTGGAGCTTCTGTCACCTTAGTAGGTTATAAAATAGGTTCGGGTACCCTTGTTAGAACCACATGTGTGAGAACTTAAAAAGCCTACCCCAGTTAGAGCCATGCGGTTAACCGTATAATTAGAATTCATGCTATTAGGTCTTGCATTGTTAATTTGCTTTAATGTATTTCCTTTTGCCTATTTTATTCAGTCTTCATTATTGGTGTTACTAACTCAATTGCCTTTTTTGTCTTGTTTTGATTATTTTTGCATACTCATCCCATTTTCATACGAAGTGTTGATTCGAGAACAGTCTAAAGTTGAAAACTTTCACAATGGGAGAAAGAGTCCATAGCGACGGAGTTTTCGGGACCCTAGTTTGAAGGAAAGAGACGAGAAAAAAAGAAAAAAATCGTAACCTGTGTATCTATTTTCTTACCTCGTTGTAACAAGATTTGATCTCCGTTATGGAAAGTTGTTTAATGAGGATGTTCGTCGCATCAACATTTCCTTGCATTCGATTTTGTGTTTTTTAATTTGTTGCCTTCAATCATTTGTTCAGTTATGCATACATGTTTCATGCATTACATCATTAAATCATGGAATTAATTGTTCGAGGTCATGGCAGCATTCGTGACTACCGAAGATTCCACACCCGCACTTTACTCGCCACCAAAGGAGGCAAATGGAGGAAAGTTTTGCTAAGTTAGAAGCCGATTTGAGAATGGTCTGAAGGGGGCATATGACGGCCATGAGTTATTTTGTGAGTACCATTAGACTACGGGGAACGAGATTCAGAGTTGTCCGGAATTTAAACAGTTGGTCCAGTAATTTGATGGACAATCGGGAGGTTGAGTTCCTCGAATGAGCTTGAAGGGTGGAATGGATGGTCAGCTCAGCAGTATTTAAGAGTTTTAGTGCATCTAAGTCTTCTTGTTTTCATTCCATTGCATTTTAATCTTTTCCTTAAAGTGATGTGTGAAATCAACCTTTGCTACCCTTTGCCCGAAGGTAGCGAATATTTTTTGTAAGGGCCTCAGACTGCATGTTTTTAAATTTCAATGAAAGGATGCATTATGTTTCAATTGCCTTTCTATCTTGTGTATATATTTGCCTATTGAGTCCCTGTATATCGATTGCACAAGAGACATTGGCCTTGACCCCAAAGGTTGACTTCGAGCCGCCTTTGTCTAGTGGAAATCGAAAGCTTTGAAGATGATGAATATGTGGCTTACACTCCAAGTTAATTTGGTCACCTAATCAAACACACATGGAATTATGACATTCGGAAGAATAACCGGAAATCTTTCGTGCTAAAAAAAGAAGAAAAAAAACGAGAATACTAAGCTTAACAAAAACACTCCAATGTTCGAAGCCTGGTAATAGGCATTTTCGGATGTGGATTTTTTGGGGCACTCCGCTGTAGCAAAAGACCAATAAGGTTGCTATGCACCATCCACTTTAGCTACATGAGTGATGGAAATATTTTCAAATCGTGACAATGCCGAGTAACTCGGCGTATCGTTGTATGCTCCATATTTATTCTCGATCCAAAGGAATGTGATGAGTTGACTTCCCCACAATTATGAAGAATTGATAAAGGCGAAGCCCATTGAAGATAAATCTAATTGATTAAAAAGTTGAAATAACTCGGAGAGTATGTCACATTTTCAGACATCAGCTCAGCTTTCGAGGTCTCCTAGACACATGATGCTTGAGGCAATCATTGGTAAGCCATAACAGTGTCATTTGTGCACTTAATATTCAGGGTATTTGAAAGAGAAAATTTTGTTTTAAAAAAATGCATCTCATGTTGAAATTAGAAGATGCAATCTAAATCTTTTTTAAACACAAATTAATTTCCCTTTGCTTTAGGGATAAAGTTTAGAATGCAATATCATGAATACAAATGACGGTTTGTCGATGGCCATGGTAAGGACAGTAGTAGATTTCTACAAACTACAGTTCAAGGACTGGAAGCGAATTTTTGTCGAAATGTTTTGATTGCTTTAGAAGATGAAATTGGACCTTGATGAACTTAAGAGAGAAGTTCAGGGACTTGGGGGCATGTGTTCCCCCCATTGTTGAGAAGAGAAGAAATTGTCGCGTTGAGTAAAGACGAAAAGTAGTGGAGCACCCAGTTTGAGTAGGGGGCAATGTTTTGAGAACGAGCAGTACGAGAAGTGCTATGTCCAGTTTGACCAGCGAAGGTCAACAGTTATCTTTCGAGAAGAGATCAAAAGATTGAGATTTGGCAAGTACGAAAGCTAGAAGAGATTAAGAAGAAGGTCAAGATGGACCGGTCTAAAATGAACTCCAGAAAAAGTTCAGGGACTTGGGGGCATGTGCTTCCCCATGTTGAGAAGAGAAAAATTGTCGCATTAAGTAAAGATGAAGACAATGGTTGAGCACCCAATTTGAATAGGGGGCAATGTTTTGAGAACGAGCACTACGAGAAGTGTTGTATCCAGTATGAACAGTGGAAGTCAGTAGTTATCTTCGAGAAGAGACCAAGAGATCAAGATTTGGAAAAGATGAGAAAGCCATAAGAAATTGGAAAAAAGAAGAGAAGAAGAAGAAGGTCGAGATGGACCAACCCAAAGAATGAAAGCGTCCGAGCATTTTTGATGTCATAATTCATGCATCTCTTGTAGTTAGGCATCCCTAGGATTAGGGTCATGCTAACTCACATAATCATATCATTTTTACCTATTTTTGACAGGTATTTTAAAGCTTTCCCTGTAAAACGAAATCGGCCTATCTATTCAGGCTCTTGGAGAATAGAACCCGCCTATCCGTTCAGGCTCTTGGAGAATGGAACCAGCCTATCTATTCAGGCTCTTGGAGAATAGAACCAGCCTATCTATTCAGGCTCTTGGAGGATAGAACTCGCCAATCCGTTCAGGCTCTTGGAGAATGGAACCGACCTATCTATTCAGGCTCTTGGAGAATAGAACCCGCCTATCCGTTCAGGCTCTTGGAGAATGGAACCCGCCTATCTATTCAGGCTCTTGGAGAATAGAACCGACCTATCTATTCAGGCTCTTGGAGAATAGAACCAGCCTATCTATTCAGGCTCTTGGAGAATAGAACCCGGCTATCCGTTCAGGCTCTTGGAGAATGGAACCGACCTATCTATTCAGGCTCTTGGAGAATATAACCCGCCTATTCGTTCAGGCTCTTGGAGAATGGAACCCGCCTATCTATTCAGGCTCTTGGAGAATAGAACCAGCCTATCTATTCAGTCTCTTGGAGAATAGAACCCGCCTATCCGTTCAGGCTCTTGGAGAATGTAACCGACCTATCTATTCAGGCTCTTGGAGAATAGAACCCGCCTATCCGTTCAGGCTCTTGGAGAATGGAACATGCCTATCTATTCAAGCTCTTGGAGGATAGAACCGGCCTATCTATTCATGCTCTTGGAGAATAGAACCCGCCTATCCGTTCAGGCTCTTAGAGAATGGAACCCGCCTATCCGTTCAGGCTCTTGGAGAATGGAACTCGCCTATCTATTCAGGCTCTTGGAGAATAGAACCGGCCTATCTATTCAGGCTCTTGGAGAATAGAACCCGCTATCCATTCAGGCTCTTGGAGAATGGAAACCTGCCTATTAGTTCAGCCTTTTGGAGAATGGAACCGGGCTTTCTATTCAGGCTCTTGGAGAATAGAACATGCCTATCTATTTGGGCTTTCGGAGAATAGAACCCGCCTATCCGTTCGGGCACTTGGAGAATGGAGCTTCTGCTAATTATCTGTTTGATCGGATCTCAAAAGGTTGAAGAGTGTTGAAATGAGAAAAACAGCTTCAAGCCTCCGGGACCATTGCATTTTCCCGTACCGACTTTCGAACCGCTAGTACTTCAAGTGCATGGTGACTTGGAATCCAAACAGGGAAGTCAGACAAAATTTGTGCTTATGGTCTTTGCTTTATCCTTGTTCTACAAGTATAAGCAAAGGGGGGCAACTGTAATCACTAATTTTGTCCGGGGTGTTAAACCCATCCTCTTTTCTTTTAGTAATGGGCTTTGATATTATATATATATGTTGAGATTAAAAAAACCAAAAAAAAGAAAGGAAAAAAAATTAAAAACAGTATATATATTATTTACTATTATATAGTATTATCCATTATTATTATTACCATCTTTGTTACCTTACTATTACTATTTTTTTGTTTTACTTTTCCATATTCTATATTACAATCATTATTTATTATCTTTATCTACTATTATTATCTTATTATTATTATCTAATATTATTATTATTATTAATCAAATCTGGAAAAAACAAAAAAAAAACATTATATATATAAGCCTGATATTAATAAAAATAAAGAAGCCCAATTCATATTTAATAAATAGAGCCCAACATTTTTTTAAAAAAACTCCATTTTACATTATCAGAACCCAAAAACATTATACATATATTACATAGCCCAATTCGGGCCCAAATAATTAAAAAACCCTAATCTACTAAACCAGAAACCCTAATGACCCCTTTTTTGTTATGCATCCGCCCCAATCTCAGCCGTTAGATCTGGGATAGATCTAACGGCCCAGATCGCACCAGAGATGAAAACCTAGAAACCCTCAACAGCTCCAGCACCGCACTCTGCATCAGCCATCGGATCTAGAGCGTGATCGACGACTCGGATCAAGCCACCCAGGCGCGTGTGATTCATGCGAGACTGTCTGCCTCCTCCACGCGCGCGTGCGTGGCACGCCCAAGCCCTTTGAATCCCTAACGACCGTTCAGATCCTTCCGACGTTTGGGATCGACTCCACGTCCTCAGAACAGCCGAGCCCTCTGGTCCACTCCTCGGGTCACATGTAACAAACAAAAAAACGTAAATGTCAGAGGAATTTCAAAAACAAAAAACGCAACAAATTGCTGAGGTGAAATAGAAATCACAGGGCGGCAGCAAGCAAATTCAGAGATGCATTCGGACAAAATAGAACAGCAGAACCAATCACATATTTTGTAAGGGTTTTACAAATGCAAAAATGATGTAATTCCGGGGCTATAAATACCCGAAACCAAATGTAGTAGAGAGGATTTTTTCAGAAGAGAGTTTTTTAGAGAGAGAGCATTAGGGGATTCATTCGAAAAATTTCAGAGAGAGTTTGTAATCAACAATTCGCAGAAATCAATACAAGTCGAATTTTTCAGAGGTATCACCATTGTCTTTTTACTTCGAATCGAAAAACAAAAAAACAGTAGTTTAGTTTTTTACCATTCGCGTCTCTTCTTCTCCCTTTCGCCCTTCATTTATCCTCGCCGGCGATAAGCTCTGTGGCCCTTCCCGAGGCCATGCATGTGAGCCAGTGAGGGAATTTTTTGGGTTTCTTTTTGGTTTTGGCTTTAGGGCTTTGAAATAAAAGGATTTCGAAAAGGTTTTCCTTCGTTTTGGTTTTGATTTCGAGAAGAGAAGGTTTTTTCGATTTCGGAAAGAAAAGAAAGAAAAGTTTTTAGGGTTCCGGCGGCGGCAACGGCGATCGGAACCCCTTTGTGGCACCGGAGCAGACACAGAAAAAGGGGGTGTCTCATCTTTTAGGGGTTGCAAAACTAAGAAAAAGGGCTGAAACATTTTTTATTTTTGTTATATAGTGTTTTAGTTTTTTTTAAATGGGTTAATCACGTTTAAGTCCCTCTGCGTCGGCATATTCGCGCGAGAGGGGCTTCTGCATTGCAAAAATAACATCTGTGGTCTTCCCATATTTTCAAACATTTTCAATCTCGCCCTAAATTTGGTTTCAATCGGTTTGCGAGTGGGGAAATTGCTTTTTTGGTCCCTGTGGTTTTTCGAGTCTTTTTAATTTGGTACCATTTTGCACTTTAATTGTTTTGTTAGATGGGTTTATTTACCATCCGGGTCCCTGCCAGTTTATCTTTGTTCCCTTTGCATTTCATTTATTTTGCACGTTGAATATGTTATTCATGCATTTTGAATTTTTTACATCGAATATATGTATTTTGCCATATTGTTTATGTTAGTATGTGCATGCTTTGCCTTCTTTTATTCGAATATATATTTGTGACATGCATTGTAATATGTCATTACATTACATGTGACCCTTAATGTTTAAATTCACATGCTAATTAATTTTAATTCTAAAACGGAGATACCTATTAATTCGCGTATTTGAGTCGACATGCCTAGCTTATTGGATGTCCCGTGAATATTTGGATTAATTCGATTCGTCTAAAGGTAAATCCGTAATTAAAACGAACAAGATCATAGCATCATCCTTTAATTGCTTGCATCATGCATAAAGGTGACGTACGAGATTCGAACCCTAGACTAACACGGCAGTCAGTCTTATATGATGTCGGTTTAGTCTTTGGTCCGGTGTACCGTCAACCTTTCTAATTAAATGTTTAATTAATTCGATACCACCAATTTGAAAAAGCTCGTACGATTAAATTTCGGTTTTCAATCAAGAACCTCTAATTAAAGTCTTTTTAAATTCAGATAATTTCCATCATTTAAAAGCAACAATTATTATGGTACCGATCTCCGGGCGTGATGGGGGTGCTAACCCTTCCCCACACGTAACCAACTCCCAAACCCTTTCAAATGATTCTCTGGTTTTGTTTTTACGGTGTCTGGCCTACCATAGTGGCCAGTGGCCACTCCAACCAACCGCGAAAGAGATTTTTTTAAAAGGTTTTTTAAAACCCGAATTATTTTCTAAATGCCCCTTTTAAATTAAATGTTTTGTTTCAAACAAGAAGCGGGGAACCCCTTTTAGTGACAAGGAGGAGGAAGAAAAAAAACCTTGTTACACATGGCAAACCGACTATTATGAGCTTTAGTCAAAATTGTACGCCTCAAATCAACATCATTCGGTACATCAACCTTACCTTTGAAGCATAGAACACCATCATCACTGTAACAGAAATCTGATGGTTTACCTTCTGCTATGTCTTGTACATGTGGTACCGATGTTCCATCTTGCAACTACTTTTCTCTAATCAACTGAATCAATGAAGGTTTAATTTTTCAATTTCGCCACTAGACCACCATCATGTGACAAACTTAGCCTAGCAAACATTTCTCTCAACTCAACTACCACTTTCCTACTCAAAGCATCGACCACTACATTGCCTTTACCCGGATGGTACTCAATCGAAAGATCATAATCTTTAAGCAATTATGCCCATCTATGCTACCTAAGGTTCAACTTATTTTGCGACATCAAATATTTCATGCTTTTATGATCCATATAGACTGTACATTTCTCACCGTAGAGATAATGTCTCCAAACTTTCAAAGCAAACACCACCACTGCCATCTCTATGTCATGTGTAGGATAGTTGCGCTCGTGAACCTTCAACTGCCTAGATGCATAGGCTACTACTCTTCCTTATTGCATTAGCACACAACCTAAGCCAAATTAAGATGCGTCACTATACATTACATACTCTTTCCCTGTCACAGGATGAACCAAAATGAAAGCTTTTGGTAAAGTTTCTTAAAATTTCTCAAAAGCTTGTTGTCTCGCTTCTGTCCACTCGAAACGAACATCTTTTTGCAACAGTTTAGTCAATGGAGCAGCAATTTTAGAAAAACCTTCTAGGAATTGTTGATAATAACCAGCCAATCCCAAGAACTGCGAATTTCTGTTACCGACTTCGGTTGCTTCCAACTCACAACTGCCTCGACCTTTTTAGGATCAACTCCGATTCCCTCGGCTGGCACTACTTGTCCAAAGAATGCTACTTCCCTAATCCAAAATTCACACTTGCTTAGCTTAGCATATAGTTGATTACCTAACAAGGTTTGTAATACCAAACACAAATGCTTAGCGTGGTCTTCTTCGATACAGGAATAGATCAAATTTTCATCAATTAACAATACTATGATATGATCAAAATATTCATGAAATACCCTATTCATCATATCCATAAAAGTAGCTGGTACATTAGTCAAACCAAAGGGCATCACCAAGAATTCATGATGTCCATAGCGAGTGCGAAAAGCTGTCTTCGGTACATCTTGATCTTTTACTTTCAACTTGTAGTAACTCGATCTCGAATCTATCTTGGAAAACACGGAAGCACTTCTCAAATGATCAAGTAGATCATCAATCCGTGGCAAAGGATGCTTATTCATCACTATCAACTTATTCAACTGTCGGTATTCTATACACATTCTCAAGCTATCATCTTTGTTTTTCGCAAACAATACTGGTGCACCCCGAGGTGAGATACTAGGACGAAAGAATCCACGATCCAACAATTCCTGAAGTTGTGTTTTTAACTCTTTCAATTCCTTAGGGGCCATACGATATGGAGCTATGGATACTGGAGCAAAATCAATATAAGTTTGTATAGCAAACTAAACCTCTCTATCAGGCGGCAAAGCAGACAACTCTTCCAAAAATACATCTGGAAAATCAGAAAAAATTCTGATGTCTTGCGGTCGTGCCTCATTCATGTTCGTATTCATAATGTAAGCTAAATATGCCTGACAACCAACATCCATCAACCTCTGAGCCTCTAAGGCTGAAACAACATTGGACAAGAACTTAATGTTTTCACCCACTACTTTTACCTCATAATCATCTGTAGGCCTCAAGGAAACTCACTTTGTATTAAAATCTACCTTAGCCTTATGTTCCATAAGCCAATCCATAACCAAAATCACATCAAAACCATAGAAAGACAATTCCATCATATCTACTTGAAACACATGACCCTGAACCATCAAAGGACATCTTCTATATACTTACCCAACCAAAACAGTTTCACCAAAAAAACTTGTAACATTCATTTCCACATCTAATATCTCACACGGTATATCTAGCAACTTCACATGCTCAAGAAAAATGTATGATTGTGTAGAGCCATAATCAATTAATGAAAGCAAAGTCAAAGACTGTAATGAGAAGTTACCTGCAATCACATTTGTATCATTCCTACCCTTGCGATGCGCATACACTCTAGCTGGTCCACCACCCCCGGGATGTACAACAACCACACGAGCTACATTTCTTTGACCATCATCCCTACACTGAAAGTTACCTCGACCGCACCCACGGCCTCTCTGATGCTCAATTGCTCGAACCGAAGCATGTCCATCTCTAGATGGATGTGGACAATCACGTTTCAGATGTGCTCGTGATCCACAGTTCCAACAAGAACCATATGTACCCCAACACTAGCCGAAATGTCGTCTTCCACATTTAGCATAGTCGGGGGAATGATTAGCAGCCCCTTGGCCCTGATGGCCACGTCCCGGGTTACCACCTCCACGCCTATGATCATGATGGTACCTCATATACTAGTGCCTCTTGGCACGATCTCTATCTCACTCGGCAGGTCTTTTTCTTGAACTAGACCCACCGCCTCGAGATGTCAAACCCAAACTCTGCTCATTTTACTTGGCCCTAGTGACCAAGATAAAAAAATATTTGTAATCTGAAGCCAACATGTATGTCTTCACTTCCTTGACCAAACCATAACGGAAATGGTCACATTGTTCCCTCTCAGTGGGAACCAAGTCGGAAGCATACTGACTCAACCAGACAAAATGTACCTCGTACTCGGATACGATCATGTTACCCTGAACTAAAGCCATTAACTCTCTCTTTTTCTCATCCCGGTATCTAGGACCAAGATACTTCTTCTGGATGACAGTTCAGAAGAAATCCCAAGTAACATCGGCTTCAGGCATACCGGATGTAACAATGGTCTACCAAGCATTAGCATCACCCTAAAGCAGTGACACAACACAACCCAACTTTCGTGCATCGGTGCACTTCATGTGACCCAAGATACGAATAGTACTCTCACGCCAAGCCTCAGATTTCTCGGGCGACAAACCACAGAACTCAACTCCGCCCAAACTACGAAGTCTTTCAAGTGGTAAACCACTCCCCACACCCTAAGGTGGTGCCACAACACACAAACCAGCTATAGCTGTCTGAAATTCCACGACTATAGCCTGAACCAAAGGAGTCATATCCATACTAGCATGTACTTGGCCACCATAAGGCCCAACACCTCCACTATCCACCCCGCCACTGCCTGGTAGATGAGGAGGCAAGTTTTCCTCTCGCACATTCTAAGCATTTTCATTACCATGATTTCCAATTGTTGGACCATGCCTCGGTCTCATCTTACCAAGATATACTATCTAACAATAACAAACAAATAAACACAGAAATGATTTGGGTCAGCAATAGCAAGGGTCCAAGACGCTCAAGTCCTTTAAGTTAAAACCACTTTTCATAATAGTATATAGAAATGGGTGCCTTCATCTACAACACAAGCAACAACAAAACCAACGAACATGCTCAAAAACATTATGCATCGCAAACAACAACCACATGGAACAAAACTTACCTCACTTACCTTACCGATCTAAACAGGTTACACGGGGAAAACTGAAGGAAAACCGGCTAGGGTTTCACTCCGATTAGCAACCCTATTTTTTTAATAAAAAAAACTTATCTTTCCTAGATGCACATTTAAATCCTATGTGAAAAGACTCGCAGTAGAAAACAAGCATTAACCAGGCGATCTATCAACGAAGGATCAAAATGATAATCTAGCATACTACAGGGACCTAGCATGAAATTAGGCTTACCAATGTTCAATTATTCATATTTCATGCCCATATGCCAAAATGTAGATTAAAACAATGATCTAAACTCATTACAACAATTACATAATAAACATGGACTAAAACGTAAGAAAACAAAACTTCGGAAGATTCCCAAAACAAACAAAACAGCCAGCCGTATCGATACAGGTTGCCCTTTACCGATACAGGTTATCGAAATAGATTCGTAAGGCTCCTAACACTAGCCCATATCAAAACACCCTCGGGAGCGTTTCAGAACCAAGGTTTCCAGTAGCAAAATGTACCAGAATGGACCTTTAGTGTTTCGATACCATAATGCCTTTTCAGGTGCCCCGTATCGATACAAGCTTGTCCGTATCGATACACCCGAGCCGCAATGACACATTTTTTGGTTTATTGCAATCTTAACCCATAAAGACCCCCAATCAAGACATAAACAAGCATACAACTCAAACATACCACAAAACCTCAACAACCATGGCAACAAATTCTACATAGCAAGAACAAACATGGCACGATTCTAGATGAAAGCAACTTAAGCATGAAGAATCCACAAAACGGTCAAACTTCAAACCAAACCATGCTTCAACATGTAAAGGTACTTTACAAATCTCAAAATAGGGAGTCTCAAAACAAAACCTCCCAAAACCTAAAGGTCATATCCCATTTCTATTATAATATTATTGATGTAAAACCATACTTGAGCTTGGAGTAAACTTTTGGACACCTGTAACACCCCCTTCCCGGTCTGGTTGAGAACCGGGTCAGAAGGTGCTAACGATGATCAATACAGTAATCGGTGCGACAGAATTTCCTTTTTGATATTAACGTTTAAACCAATATCATACACTAAGACAATGCCTAAACACATTTTACTCCAATCAATCCATACAAAGCAATAATTAATTAATCGGAGCTAAATTGAATTAATATAAGTTTCAGGGACTAAACTATAAATTCAACAAATTAGAGGTTCTTCAATGCAATCGACATTACCAGAATGAAATTCACTACATTATTAACATACCTGTAAAATTTCATACTATTTGGAGACTATTAGCTCATTCAATTTAATCTTTCAATATTCAATGACTAAACTATGAACCTTGCAAACTGTTTAATATGCCTTTAACTAACTTAACTGACCCCGTATCGAAACACCCTAGGGCTGTTTCGAAACGGGTGAACGATGATCAACTCTTGTTGACCGTATCGATACGAGCATACCCTGTATCGAAACGGGTTGACTACATTTGACTTTGACTTTGACCCATTTCGATATGCTCTAAACTCGTATCGAAACAAGGAATTCCAGTGATAAAATGTTTCAAAACAGCCATGAACCGTTCCGATACGCCTTATTCCTTAGGCTCAATTATGCTTTCCTGTATCGAAACGTCATCACCCGTTTCGATACGACCTTACCTATAATTACTGATTTTTGCTGGTATTTATTCAATTTGACCTACTGAACGATGTCCAAATGCAATGAAATTTCACACCCAATATTTCAATGGTATAAATTACTAACATGCCAAGTTTCATGATCATACGAATATGTTTACTATGTTTTGACCTTTATGAGCCAAGTATGCACTTTTAAGCCATTTTAAGCCGACAAAAAATGCCATTTAGGGGCATTAACCAAATTACAACATATGCATATCACAAACATAACAAAATGAGCATAAATGACTAGTTCAACTACTTTGCCACCTTCCTAGGAGTTCTTAAGATCAAAACACATTACTTTAGGGCTTGTAGTGACTTGTCTTGTTTGCCAATCCGATCCTCCAACACACGATCCTTTCAACCTGAAAATGCATGAGATGAGACACGTTAGGCATACAATGCCTAGTGAAAGAGTCATCAGAAATATAAACAACAATATGTCAAGTGTCAATGTATATGATCTCATGCTTATCAATGTCAAAGCTATGCAACAATATACAATGTTTCACATATTCTTTTCATCATTAATCCTTGGATTGAATCAAGATAGTGGATACGTGAATTCCTACGCCTCCCCAAGTCAATGAATGGTCTAGTCCCTCCGCCTCGCCTATATGACCAATATCAATACACATCCCTCCGCGTCGCCAAATCAATATAGGATGTAGCCTCAGGAACGTAGTCCACCCGTACACTAAGCTCATAAATTCTATGGCATGCCAATTGTATGCATTTTTTATTCAAATCCATGGTTCCATTTTTCATATCCATTTCAATAATCAATAAGTATTCCAATGACCAATGTTTTTCATTATTATCAATAGCCAATATATCTCATAATCAATGTTTTCATAGTTCAATGTTAATAACTATAATCAATGGTTTCTTTGAAATGTATCTATATCAATGACAATGCTCAATGACAATACCAATAACTATGTCTGATACTAAATGACAAACTTACTGACACTTACCAAGGTGTCCGTTTAATTATCTAACGCAACCATTTCCAATAGCAATGTGAGTAAAATGATCTAAGACTACAATAATGGAGTCGAGAAGGCTTTTTGCCTAATCCCTAGACTTCAACTACACTCACCTTTACAATCCGAAGCTTTCAAGGCTCTCGGATAACAATACCCTTGCTTCTAGCTTTCGATGGAGACGGTGAAACCTCTTTCTCCATTTCTTGAGCTAGAAAATCAATAGGAGACTATTAGGATCGATATTACGATATTTTATAGACATGCATGAAAAATGATTATTTACATATTAAAAGGTTTAAATTCTGAAAGTCCTTATATTTTCCAAAATTTACGTTTTGGTCCCTAAAAGTGTAATTCTTACAATTGAATCCCAAATTGAATTCTGATCGATGTGCCTTTCTCTCCTTACTCTTGAGTAATCACATAGGCTTAATGTGCATTTAGAAAAGATAAAAAAGGGTCGTTAATCAAGGTTGACTTTCGGGTTGACTTTAGTTTTCCTCGCGTAATCTTCGTAGTTCGGGTCAAGCGTTTAGACCAGGCTAAGGGGGTTACAAAGCTTGTATGCTTATGCTCTCTTTGTTCATCAATGCAGATAATTAGGCTTTTGGAGGCACCATCTTCGAGGAATCACACCAAGACATATTACTAAAAGTATGTCGTGCTTTTGAACTAGTGTAATAAGGGCAATGGGGGTGTCCAATGCTTTGAATGTTGTTGGTTTTGTATTTTCTGGTTTTGTGCAAGTTTGAGAGGCATATTTAGACTAGTAAATAGCCTTTGTGTTTGGTTTTATGCTTGCATTTGGATTTTAGCCTTTTGATGTTTTTATCTTCTAGGAAGCATGCCTTTAGTTTCGTAGCTTATGAGAATGATTCTATAACGTTGCTTATGCTTCGTATGTGTGGTCATTGATGTGTAATTAAGTTGTCTATTTATTAGGGCATGTGTCAGGATGGTTTCGGAGGGCATAAAGAGATTTAAACCAACTTTTTAGAACATTGGAAGCCCAAGTGTTTCGAAACACCCTTGCTTGTTTCGAAACAATTGCTTGAAATGGCCTTGGTGTTCCGGAACAGTGAGGCATGTTTCGGAACATTTTGCCTATGTGAACCATCATTCCGAAACGTGTCTTGAGGGGTTTCGAAACAAACCCGCGTATCAAAACTGTCAGCTGTGTTCCAAAATGGTTGTTCCGATACGGGGCATTATGTTCCGAAACGTTTGACCGTTGAAACTATTTTTGAATTGTTCTGAGTTTTTTCTTCTTACGTTTTAGTTCCTGCTTCTTCCGTATCAGAACGGTCAGCTGTGTTCCGAAACACCCTTGCTTGTTTTGAAACCGTTGAACCTGCATATCTAAAGGTCGCTTTTAGCCGAGATTTCACCGTGAAGCATGTAACGAACTTAATTAAAGGTTGGTAACTTGATTTGCCAAAAGCCCTTATAATTTATCAGGATTTAAAAAGTAGTCCTTAAACCTTAATCGGTTTTAATCGATGGGAGTTTGTGTTGATGTTTTATCCGCTGCTTGTGTACGTACACATGGGAACCTAGGTTGCATCTAAATAAGTTAAAAAGAAAAAAATGGTCGTTAATTGAGGTAAACTTTCTCGGTTTACTTCAATATTCCTCGTATGATCTGTTTGGTTTGGTCTATTGGCCATGCCGGGTCGCGAGGGTTAAATTTGGTGGTATCAGAGCCATGGTACGAAAGGTTGGGATGATGGTAAGTTGTTGGTAAGTGATTTGCGATGTGGATATTTGTTTTGGTGATATTTGCTTTGTCTGGTGAATGTTTAAGTTTGCTTATGTTGAATGTGTGATAGTGATGCTATACATGATGGATGAATATGGATGTGAACTGTTCTACGATGATGATTGGGCTGAATCTTGAAGCTTGATTCATATGATGGTTGAAGTATGCATGTAGTACGCTTTATGCTACGTTAGGGGAAAATTGGGATGCCCATTGCCTTATTACCTAGTGAAATGTTTAAAATTGGTTTTAAAAGTCTTGGGATCCTTGTTAAGAGTTGTCCTGATATTTTGTTTATTTTATGTTCATGTTTAAATGTTAACTAGCACAACGGGACCGAGACGTGAGTTACGTTCTGGAACGATAGCTCTTGTTGAGAGGCAGCGTGGCCAAGAGAACGAGGTTCTTCTTTGTGGAAACTTACCTCCTCCTTTGCCACCACCACCTGGGGTGGGGAGCAGAAACAACAAGGACAAGTTGGTCCGGGGATGGGAGATTGGACGCCTTTAGTGCAGTCGATGACGGGAGCATTTCAGGCTGCTATTGTTGGAGTGCAAGTACATGCTACTGCTGCTAGGCAAGTGGGATTTCCACTGGAGCGATTGAGGAGTTTGGGAGGAGTAGAGTTTCACGGATTATCTCCCGAGGCGTCTAAGGTAATGCTGGCCAGTACGATCTGGATATTGGATCGGATGGGCTGCAATGATGCACAAAAGCTGGGCTGCGCAATATCGTTGTTGTGTGGTGATGCATATACATGGTGGACTACTGCGACCGCAGCATTGGAGCCGGAAGAGGTAGATTAGACATTCTTCTGGTCTTGTAACGCCCCGGTTTTGGGCTTAGGAGTTTTGGGCGTTGACCGGTTGGTCAAAGTGTTGTTCGAATCGTAAGAGGTTAAATTAGGAAAGCCTAGTTCGGGTTGCATTAAAAATATGGAAAAATGTTCTTAAATCATCTTTTAATATAATTAAGTGAACTGTGAAATCAATTTTGGAAAATGAGTTTTGGAAGTTTGACATTTTGGCTAGTGACCAAAATGTAATTTTCGCAAGTTTGGTGGCTTTTTTATAAAGGATTGGAACTTTGAATCTTTAAGGAGCTATTAATCCAAAAGGGATTTCTCCAGATTTTTCTAAGGTTTTATAAGCTATTTTCTGATTTTTAAAGATTTCATAAAGGAGGGAAATTTCATTTTTTGCTATTTTCTCAACTAACTTCTCTTTTTCTTTCTCTCTTTTTCTCTCAACCCAAACACTCCATTTCCAGAGTTTTGTTTCTGATTTTCTCACCTAATTTCCTCCTTTCAACTCTCATTTAATCCCTAATCATTGTATCTTCAAAACCTCTTCAATTTCTACAAGTTTCATCAAGGATTTTCATTCCAAAAAGAGGAGAAACTCAAGTTTGGAGGTAAGAACGTCCTTCTCCTCTGAACTTCAAGTTCTTTACTGAAATTCCTAAGTTTTCAATCCTAAATTGATGATTAATTAAAGGCTTTTAAGTTGATTTATAGATCTTGGCTAATTATGCAAGATTTTGATGATTTCACATGATTTTCGTTTGATCTGTTAAATCTGTGATTTGAGGGGTGTTTTTGATGTTAAATGATCTCTAAATTGATAAGGAAATGAGTTTTGATTGATGCAATCCCGGATAGATTGAGTTTCCTAAGTTTAGCTTGTGTTTTAAGGTAGTTTTTGTGGTGATCTTGTGGATCTGGTGTTGCTGGAGGTATAAGGATGTTGTTAGGTTGTTTTTAGATGTTAAATGATGTTAATGGAAGTGAGGTTTTGCTGGTTTATGGCTGGGCTTTGTTTGGAAGTGTTTTGGATGCATTTTCGGTTGTGTTTGGTGGCCGAAAAAGGAGGTTATGTGAGAGCAGCAAGTTTAGATGCTTTCATTGAAGCAATTAATGCATGATGATGCATTAATCCTCTGCTTTAATGTGTTGAAACAGGGGAGGCATCCTTGGATCCAAGAGTTGTTGATCCGGAGGCTTGATTTGGTGTTTTGGCTTGAAGCAAAGTGGAAATTGGTGAGTGCATTTGTGAAAGTGGATTTTCAGCTTTAAAACCAAGGTTTGAAGGTTTTGGGAGCTTAGTTTAAGTCTAAACAACTTTGCTAAGCTCAAGTGTAAGTTTTCAGATTTTCTCTCTAGTGGTGGCCATGTTTTGATGTTTTGCAAAGTGATGATTTGCATGTTTTAATTACTGTTTTGGAAGCATGTTTTAGCCTGGATTTTGCTGATTATATAAGCCATATGTTGAAGGTAACTCATGGTAGGAGTTCCTTGCTTTTATACATTGAAATGATGTAGTTTGATGCTTTGAAATGCATGATGAAAATGGCTTGGTTTAATGCTTTAAAACAGTGGATTAAATGTTGATAATGATGTATATTGGCAAGTGGTGTTTTGAAAATGTTAAGGTCACTAAGGTGGTTAAAAGTCCTTGAGTGAGCCTTGTTACTTAAGATCATCAAGGTGGTTAAAAGTCCTTGGATGAGTCTTGTTGCGGACACTAAGGTGGTTAAAAGTCCTTAGGTGATCCTTCCATGGTGTTTAAAAGTCCATGGGCCAAGGTGTTTAAAAGTCCTTGGGGCCAAGGTGTTTAAAAGTCCTTGGGGTGATTCAAGCATTTGACACAAAGGTGGTTAAAAGTCCTTGTGTGGTCCTTATTCATGGTGTTTAAAAGTCCATGGCCAAGGTGTTTAAAAGTCCTTGGGGCCAAGGTGTTTAAAAGTCCTTGGGAAAGTTGTTGAACTTGTTTTATGAAATGAAATGTATCACTTGAGCCAATATGACATGTTGAGTAATTTGTGAAGCATGAGATGCTTGTTTTAAGGTTTATGTTGAAGCATGAGATTGCTTGTTTTAAGTATGCTTTGAGCATGTACAAGGATTGATTTTGAGCATGGTTTATAAATGGTTTTAATTGCATTATTGAATTGTTTTTAATGAGCATGCCTCACTAAGCTTTTGCTTACGCTCTCTACGTTTTCTTAATTCAATAATGCAGAGCATTAGAGTCTTTGAGGGGCAGAAAGAAAGGTCAAGCAATCAAGTTCAAGAGAAGCTCAAAGTATGGAAGGTTTTGTTAAACATTTAGCTTTTGTGTGTTTTGGCAATGGGGGACCAATGTGTATGATTTGGGAGGTGTTTGAGACTCCCTAAATATGTTGAATGTTGTTTTAATTGCTGGTTTTTGGATTGGAACCTTATATGCTTGTTTTGGAAGTTTGAAGCTTGAGTGGCTAACTTGTGTAGGAAGCATGCCTATAGAATTGGGGCTTTTTGCATATGATATTGTATTGTTGATTTGTTGGTTCCTATAAGTCATATATATGTTTAATTGCATGCTGGTAAAGTTTGGTGACGTTTGGAGCATGTTTGGATGATCAATTGCATGATTTGGTATGCTTGTTTGCTGCAATCTGTGCAGGCGTTTCGGAACAGTTTGGTGACTCTGGAGCATGTTTGGTTGACTTTGGTTTTCCCCGTGTGACTTTCTTAATTCGGGTCAACCGTCTAGGCCGGGTTAAGGGGGTTACATTTGGTGGTATCAGAGCTGAGTTCTCGAGTAATTGGGAATGTTGTTATGCATGATTGAAGCATGGTTTGGCTTGTATGCTTGTTGAATGAAAGCATGTTCTGTGATTTGAGATGATGATGTTTTTGAGATGTATGTTGTGATGATGCATGATGAGGGTACCCATTGCCAAACAAAAGCTAAAGAAATGATGTTGATTTTGAAAGAGATTGAGCTTGAATACTTGAAATTGCTTACCTTGCTGGGCCTGACTTGTTTTATTTTGTATTGTTATGCATGGTAAAAGTATGGCACCACGTAGAGAGTTAAGGAGTAGCATGAGAGCTACGACCCCGGAAGGGAATGTGAATGAAGAGAATACGGGTAGTGCTGTGTTACCTCCTCCTCCACCTGGTGGTGGTGGTGCGGAGAGGGAAAGAGCTGGAGCTGAGGCAGCTGGTGCTAGAGCTGCAGGACCTGAGGTTGGTCAGGGGCAAGCGATGCCTGACATGTCTGTGCTGGTACAAGCTATTGCGGGTGCTTTTCGAGCAGCAGTAGCTGGAGCTCAAGGAGCTGGGCATCAGGGAGATGCTAGTGCTAGACTACCCTTAGAGCGTCTGCGCAGTCTTGGTGGGACTGAGTTTAGGGGTATGTCAGCCGAGAGGTCGGAAGCTTGGCTAGAGAGTACCAAGCGTGTCTTGGGACAGATGAGCTGCACTGATGTGCAAAAGTTGGGTTGTGTTGTGTCTTTGCTGCAAGGCGATGCTTATACGTGGTGGACGACCACAATCTCTGGAATGGCTGAAGCTGACATCACTTGGACATTCTTTCAGAATGCGTTCAAGAGGAGATATCTGGGAGTGAGATATCTGGATGAGAAAAAGCGTGAATTCATGTCTCTTACCCAAGGGAGCATGAGCGTGGCTGAGTATGAAGTACAGTTCGTACGCCTCAGTCAGTATGCACCGGAGCTGATGCTTGATGAGCGAGAGAGGTGCGAAAGGTTCCGTTATGGCTTGGTGACGGAAGTAAAGACCTACATGTTGGCTGCTGAGTACAATGATTTTGATGTGTTGGTTAGTCGATCCAAGGACATAGAGATGAATCTGAGTTTGTCTGCGAAGGGTGCTGGAGCGAGTTCTGGGAAGAGAGCTGCTGAGTATAGTTCTGGAGGTGGACGGAACAAGAGGGGACGTGATCAGAGGTTTCAGTCCTCAGCTAAGAGAGGTGGAGGTGCACCTGCTAGGGGTGGTAATGTTAGAGCTGACCCTAGTGCTTGTTGGATTTGTGGTTCCCGTGGTCACTTGAAGCGTGACTGTCCTCGTGCTGGAAGGGAGGTGCAAGCTCCTGTTGCTGCAGCTGGTTATGAGTGCTGGAATTGTGGTTCTGCTGACCACTTGAGGCGAGATTGTCCGAGGATGGCTGGTGGCCAAGAGCGTGCTCCTGTTGTTGCAGCACCGCAGAGAGGTCGTGGACGCGGCCGTGGTAATTTTCAGAGGCGTGAGGAAGGTGGTCGCGGAGTAGCTCATGTTGTGGCTATTCAACCTGAGGGTGGAGGCCAGGCGAGAGTGTATGCTCAGCGCGAGGGAAGGAATGATGCTGATGTGATTGCAGGTACCTTTACTTTACAATCCTTGTCATTGCTTTCTTTGATTCATTCTGGATCTACGCATTCATACATTTTGCGTGAGCATGCTGAGTTGCTTGGTTTGCCTGTTGAGTCTTTGGATGTTGGTGTTAGAGTCACTAGTTCTTTTGGTGAAACTGTTGTGACTCGTAAGCTTTATAGAAGGTGTCCTTCGGTTGTTCAAGAGCATGTCTTTCATGTTGATCTTATGGAGTTGCCCTTTTATGGTTTTGATGTGATCCTTGGTATGGATTGGCTTGCGGAGCATCGTGCTGTTGTGGATTGTGAGAATAAGCGGGTTTCGCTTAAGCTTGCGGATGATTATGAAGTTGTTGTTGTTGGCGAGAATGTGAAGTTTCTTGCCAATGTTGTTTCTACCTTGGAGGCGAGCAGGATGCTGAGGCAGGGTTGTGAGGCTTATCTGGCTTTTGTGATGAATCCTTGTTCTAAGGAGTTGAGGGTGCAAGATATCAGGGTTGTGAAGGAGTTTCCTGATGTTTTTCCTGAGGAGTTGCCTGGTTTACCTCCTAATCGTGAGGTGGAGTTTGGAATTGAGCTGTATGAAAATACCACTCCCGTGTCCATTACTCCCTATAGAATGGCACCTAAGGAGCTGAAGGAGCTGAAGACGCAGTTGCAAGAGCTGCTTGATCGTGGCTTCATCCGGCCAAGTGTGTCGCCTTGGGGTGCTCCTGTCTTGTTTGTGAAGAAGAAAGATGGCACTATAAGGATGTGCATTGATTACCGTCAGCTGAACAAGTTGACTATCAAGAATCGGTATCCTTTGCCGAGGATTGATGATCTCTTTGATCAATTTCGGGGAGCTGCTGTGTTCTCTAAGATTGACTTGAGGTCAGGGTATTATCAGTTGAAGGTGAAGGATGTGGACGTGCCTAAGACAGCTTTCAGGACAAGGTATGGGCATTATGAGTTCCTTGTGATGTCGTTTGGGTTGACAAATGCTCCTGCTGCTTTCATGGACATGATGAATCGTGTTTTTCATGAATACCTGGACAAGTTCGTTGTGGTGTTCATTGATGATATCCTCGTGTACTCGCGTACTGAGGAGGAGCACGAAGAGCATTTGAGGATTGTGCTGCAAGCTTTGTTGGAGAATCAGCCTTATGCTAAGCTGAGCAAGTGTGAGTTTTGGCTTAGGGAGGTGGTGTTTCTTGGACATGTGGTCTCAGCCGAGGGGATTCGTGTTGATCCTCAGAAGATTGAAGCGGTTTGTGGATGGTTTTTCTAAAATTGCTGCTCCTTTGACGAAGCTGTTGCAGAAGGATGTTAAGTATGAGTGGACGGAAGCGAGACAGCTAGCTTTTGAGAAGCTGAAGGCGGCTTTGACGCAAGCTCCTATCTTGATTCAGCCTGAATCAGGGAAAGAGTTTGTGGTCTACAGTGATGCATCCTATGTTGGTTTGGGATGTGTGTTGATGCAAGAGGGTAAGGTTATGGCTTATGCGTCGCGGCAGTTGAAGGTGCATGAGCGCAACTATCCTACGCATGATATTGAGCTGGCAGCTGTGGTTTTTGCTCTAAAGATCTGGAGACATTATCTGTATGGTGAGAAGTGTACTGTGTACACGGATCACAAGAGTTTGAGGTATCTGATGTCTCAGAAAGAGTTGAATCTCAGGCAGCGACGTTGGTTGGAGTTACTCAAGGATTATGATTTGACGATTGAGTATCATCCTGGTAAAGCTAATGTTGTTGCGGATGCCTTGAGTAGGAAGGTAGCTGTTGAGCTGAGGGCGATGTTTGCTAGCTTGAGCATATCGCGAGATGGTGGTCTTGTTGTTGAGTTGCAAGTGAAGCCTTCGTTGGTTCAGTTGATCAAGGATAAGCAGTTGCTGGATGATTCCTTGGTGTCTCATGTTCAGGATATCGCGGAGGGTAGACCTTCGGATTTCTGCTTTAATAAGGATGGTGTGTTGTGTTTTGGTAGTCGGATAGTAGTGCCTGCTGATGTTGAGTTGAGGCGTGCTATTCTGACTGAAGGTCATAGTAGTCCTTTTGCTATGCACCCTGGTAGTACTAAGATGTATCGTGATCTTCGTGATGAGTACTACTGGGTAGGTTTGAAGAAGGATGTTGCAGAGTTTGTGAGCAAGTGTTTGGTGTGTCAGCGAGTTAAGGTTGAACATCAGGTTTCTTCTGGTTTGTTGCAACCGTTGAGAATCCCTGAATGGAAGTGGGAGAGGGTTACCATGGATTTTGTATCTGGTTTGCCTTTGTCTCCATCAAAGAAGAATTCTGTTTGGGTGATTGTGGATCGCCTGACGATGTGTGCGCATTTCTTGCCTGTGCATACTACGTTTTCTTTGGATAAGCTGGCAGAGCTGTACATTGCTGAGATTGTGAGGCTGCATGGTGTGCCTAAGTCGATTGTGTCGGATAGGGATCCGAGGTTCACATCGCGTTTCTGGCAGTGTTTGCATCAAGCTCTGGGTACAAGGTTGCATTTCAGTACATCCTATCATCCTCAGTCGGATGGTCAGTCTGAGCGGGTTATTCAGATTTTGGAGGATATGTTGAGATGCTGCGTGATAGAGTTCCAAGGTTCTTGGGAGAAGCATCTGCCTTTGGTTGAGTTCGCTTATAACAACAGTTATCAGGCGAGTATACAGATGGCACCTTATGAGGCTCTGTATGGGAGGAAGTGTAGGACTCCTCTTTGTTGGGCTGAAACTGGTCAAAAGTTGGTTTCGATGCCAGCTTTGTTGAAAGGAACCACCGAGAAGGTGAAGCTCATTTGTGAGCGGTTGAAGGCTGCTTCTGACCGGCAGAAATCCTACGCGGATTTGAAGCGTAAGGAGATAGAGTTTGCGGTGGGTGATCATGTGTTCTTGAAGGTTTCGCCTTGGAAGAAGGTGATGAGGTTTGGTCGGAAGGGTAAGCTGAGCCCTAGATACATTGGACCGTATGAGGTTGTTGAGCGAGTGGGTCCTGTTGCGTATCGGTTGAGGTTACCTCAAGAGCTGGAGAAGATTCATGATGTGTTCCATGTTTCTATGCTCCGGAAGTATAGATCTGATCCTTCGCATGTGATGCCTGTGGAGGAAGTGGAATTGAATCCGGATTTGACCTATGATGAGGAACCGGTGAAGGTTCTGGATTCAGATAGCAAGGTTCTTCGTGGCAAGACCATTGAGTTGGTGAAGGTGCTGTGGAAGCATCGAGGTGTTGAGGAAGCCACATGGGAGCGGAAGGAAGATATGCTGAAGCAGTTTCCTTATCTCTTTCCTTCAGGTAAATTTCGAGGACGAAATTTCTTAAGGGGGAGAGAGTTGTAACGCCCCGGTTTTGGGCTTAGGAGTTTTGGGCGTTGACCGGTTGGTCAAAGTGCTGTTCGAATCGTAAGAGGTTAAATTAGGAAAGCCTAGTTCGGGTTGCATTAAAAATATGGAAAAATGTTCTTAAATCATCTTTTAATATAATTAAGTGAACTGTGAAATCAATTTTGGAAAATGAGTTTTGGAAGTTTGACATTTTGGCTAGTGACCAAAATGTAATTTTCGCAAGTTTGGTGGCTTTTTTATAAAGGATTGGAACTTTGAATCTTTAAGGAGCTATTAATCTAAAAGGGATTTCTCCAGATTTTTCTAAGGTTTTATAAGCTATTTTCTGATTTTTAAAGATTTCATAAAGGAGGGAAATTTCATTTTTTGCTATTTTCTCAACTAACTTCTCTTTTTCTTTCTCTCTTTTTCTCTCAACCCAAACACTCCATTTCCAGAGTTTTGTTTCTGATTTTCTCACCTAATTTCTTCCTTTCAACTCTCATTTAATCCCTAATCATTGTATCTTCAAAACCTCTTCAATTTCTACAAGTTTCATCAAGGATTTTCATTCCAAAAAGAGGAGAAACTCAAGTTTGGAGGTAAGAACGTCCTTCTCCTCTGAACTTCAAGTTCTTTACTGAAATTCCTAAGTTTTCAATCCTAAATTGATGATTAATTAAAGGCTTTTAAGTTGATTTATAGATCTTGGCTAATTATGCAAGATTTTGATGATTTCACATGATTTTCGTTTGATCTGTTAAATCTGTGATTTGAGGGGTGTTTTTGATGTTAAATGATCTCTAAATTGATAAGGAAATGAGTTTTGATTGATGCAATCCCGGATAGGTTGAGTTTCCTAAGTTTAGCTTGTGTTTTAAGGTAGTTTTTGTGGTGATCTTGTGGATCTGGTGTTGCTGGAGGTATAAGGATGTTGTTAGGTTGTTTTTAGATGTTAAATGATGTTAATGGAAGTGAGGTTTTGCTGGTTTATGGCTGGGCTTTGTTTGGAAGTGTTTTGGATGCATTTTCGGTTGTGTTTGGTGGCCGAAAAAGGAGGTTATGTGAGAGCAGCAAGTTTAGATGCTTTCATTGAAGCAATTAATGCATGATGATGCATTAATCCTCTGCTTTAATGTGTTGAAACAGGGGAGGCATCCTTGGATCCAAGAGTTGTTAATCCGGAGGCTTGATTTGGTGTTTTGGCTTGAAGCAAAGTGGAAATTGGTGAGTGCATTTGTGAAAGTGGATTTTCAGCTTTAAAACCAAGGTTTGAAGGTTTTGGGAGCTTAGTTTAAGTCTAAACAACTTTGCTAAGCTCAAGTGTAAGTTTTCGGATTTTCTCTCTAGTGGTGGCCATGTTTTGATATTTTGCAAAGTGATGATTTGCATGTTTTAATTACTGTTTTGGAAGCATGTTTTAGCCTGGATTTTGCTGATTATATAAGCCATATGTTGAAGGTAACTCATGGTAGGAGTTCCTTGCTTTTATACATTGAAATGATGTAGTTTGATGCTTTGAAATGCATGATGAAAATGGCTTGGTTTAATGCTTTAAAATAGTGGATTAAATGTTGATAATGATGTATATTGGCAAGTGGTGTTTTGAAAATGTTAAGGTCACTAAGGTGGTTAAAAGTCCTTGAGTGAGCCTTGTTACTTAAGATCATCAAGGTGGTTAAAAGTCCTTGGATGAGTCTTGTTGCGGACACTAAGGTGGTTAAAAGTCCTTAGGTGATCCTTCCATGGTGTTTAAAAGTCCATGGGCCAAGGTGTTTAAAAGTCCTTGGGGCCAAGGTGTTTAAAAGTCCTTGGGGTGATTCAAGCATTTGACACAAAGGTGGTTAAAAGTCCTTGTGTGGTCCTTATTCATGGTGTTTAAAAGTCCATGGCCAAGGTGTTTAAAAGTCCTTGGGGCCAAGGTGTTTAAAAGTCCTTGGGAAAGTTGTTGAACTTGTTTTATGAAATGAAATGTATCACTTGAGCCAATATGACATGTTGAGTAATTTGTGAAGCATGAGATGCTTGTTTTAAGGTTTATGTTGAAGCATGAGATTGCTTGTTTTAAGTATGCTTTGAGCATGTACAAGGATTGATTTTGAGCATGGTTTATAAATGGTTTTAATTGCATTATTGAATTGTTTTTAATGAGCATGCCTCACTAAGCTTTTGCTTACGCTCTCTACGTTTTCTTAATTCAATAATGCAGAGCATTAGAGTCTTTGAGGGGCAGCAAGAAAGGTCAAGCAATCAAGTTCAAGAGAAGCTCAAAGTATGGAAGGTTTTGTTAAACATTTAGCTTTTGTGTGTTTTGGCAATGGGGGACCAATGTGTATGATTTGGGAGGTATTTGAGACTCCCTAAATATGTTGAATGTTGTTTTAATTGCTGGTTTTTGGATTGGAACCTTATATGCTTGTTTTGGAAGTTTGAAGCTTGAGTGGCTAACTTGTGTAGGAAGCATGCCTATAGAATTGGGGCTTTTTGCATATGATATTGTATTGTTGATTTGTTGGTTCCTATAAGTCATATATATGTTTAATTGCATGCTGGTAAAGTTTGGTGACGTTTGGAGCATGTTTGGATGATCAATTGCATGATTTGGTATGCTTGTTTGCTGCAATCTGTGCAGGCGTTTCGGAACAGTATGCACCATTTCGGAACGGGTGCCTTACACGAACCCAGGCGTCCGAAACGGTGTGCACCGTTTCGAAACGGTTTGGTCTCTGCCAAGGCCGTGTTTCGGAACGGTGTTGGTCGGTTTCGGAACGGCCCGTGTTTCGGAACAGGGTCGAGCCGTTTCGGAACGTCCGACCGTTAGGGAGCTGACATTGGCAGTTATGTGTTTTGAATTGTTTACGTTTTGGTCCTGAATCTTGTATGTTCAATTGTGTGAGCTTGGGAAGTCCTTTTGAGCTGAAATTTCACAGAGAAGCATGAAACCTGATTAATTTCAAGATGGTAACTTAAATTTGGATTAAGTCCTTTTAATTATCAGAAATTACAATTTGGTCCCTAAAGTTGTAATTTATTCAATTGGGTCCCTGTTTGATCTCTGATGTTTGTGATCTTTGAGTATGATGTTTGTGTGATCACAATTAGGATTAATGTGCATCTAGACAAGTTTAAAAAGAAAAAAAAGGGTCGTTAATCAATGTTGACTTTCGGGTTGACTTTGGTTTTCCCCGTGTGACTTTCTTAATTCGGGTCAACCGTCTAGGCCGGGTTAAGGGGGTTACAGGTCTGCTTTTAAGAGGAAGTATCTTGGAGTTAGATACTTGGACGACAAAAAGAGAGAGTTTATGTCCGTGGTTCAGGGGAATATGACCGTAGCTGAGTACAAGGTCCAGTTTGTAGGGTTGAGCCAGAATGCTTCGGAGTTGGTGCCGAGTGATAGGCACCGATGCAATCCTTTTTGGTATGGCCTAGTGCAAGACGTAAAGACGTACATGCTAGCCACTGATTATACGGATTTTGATGTGCTCGTGACTCGAGCCAAATATATAGAGCAAAGCTTGGGGCTGACCTCGTGTGGGGGTGGTTCTGGTTTGGGGAAGAGAGCTATTGATACTGGCCCTAGTGGTGGACAGAATAAGAGGAACCGGGACTGTAGATATCAGCCTGCGGCTAGGCGTGGTAACTTTAGGCGAGCTGCACCGGCTCATGGTAACAGGTAGATGTTTGAGCAGGGTACATGTTGGACGTGTGGTTCATGGGAGCACTTGAGGAGGGATTGCCCTTGCACGGTTCGTGAGGTGCAGGCTCATGTGGTTGGAGCTAATTCATGTTGGCATTGTGAATCCACTAACATTATAAGACGTGAGTGTCCCCTGTTAGCGAGAGGTGGTCAGGGTCGTGCACCAGTTGTTGCACAACAGAGAGGCCGTGGCAACTTCCAGAGGAGAGAGGAATGCCAGAGAGGAGTGATCCATATAGTTGTTGTTCAATGAGAGGGAGGTGGTCCTCGGAGGGTGTATGCACATTGCGAGGGACGCAATGACACTGATGTGATTTCAGGTACATTCACCTTGCAATCCCTATCTTTGTTAGCATTGATTGATTCTGGATCTACACATTCATACATCTTGAGTGAGCATGCACATTTGCTTGATATTCTTGTTGAGATGCTAGATGTAGGAATGCAAGTTACAAGTTCTTTTAGTGAGACTGTTGTTACAAGGAAATTCTATAGAAGGTGCTCGTTGTCTGTTCAAGGTCATGTTTTCTCTGCTGATTTGACAGAATTACCTTTTTATGGCTTTGACGTGATTCTTGGAATGGACTGGTTAGTTGAACACCAAGCTGTGGTGGATTTTGATGTTAAGCTTGTTACTCTGAAGCTTGCAGATTATTACGAAGTAGTAATCGTGGGCGAGAATGTGAAGTTCTTGTCTAACGCAATTTCGACTCTTGAAGCGAGTCGGATGATGGAGTTGGGGTGTGAAGCTTTCTTGGCGTATGTGATGAATCCTGGTATGAAGGAAGTGTGTTTGCAAGACATACGAACTGTATGTGAGTTTCCGGGTGTATTTCTGGAAGAGTTGCCTAGGTTACCACCAAACCGAGAGGTTGAGTTTGGTATAGAGTTGTATGAGAGTACGACTCTAGTGTCCATTGCTCCTTATCGCATGGAACCTAAGGAGTTGAAGACGCAACTTCAGGAGTTGCTTGACTAGGGATTCATAAGGCCAAGTATTTCACCTTGGGGGTGCGCCAGTCTTGTTCGTGAAGAAGAAGGATGGTACCATGTGTATGTCCATTGTAGAGTGTCCATGAGTTCATTTAGACATATTTTGTACACATTTATGCCCTTATTATTGCTATTCTTGAGCTCATTTAGACATATTTAGGTGCATTGCATGCATTATAACAACATCTTCTCTTTTACCATGCTTTTATCGAATATCTTATGATTGGTGAAGAAAAGTTACTGTTTTAGTTGGTTTATATATTCAAATGCTAAAGCTAGGAAAAGAGAGGAAATGAGAGGACAAGACAGAAAGCTGGAACTGGAAGAAGCTATATTGAAGCAGCTCAAGATGCCGCCAAGGACGCTGCCGAAGCAGCGTTGCCGCCAAGAGCCGCCTGGGCAGGAGTTACATCGACTTATCCAAGTTGGGTTGCGATTTTAAGAGGACAATTTCCTAAGCCTAATTACCCCAGTCTTGCAGCTTTCTGAAGCCTGTAGCGGCCGGTAGAGTTAAAAGTCATGATCGATAAGTGGGAGCAGTTATCCTTACTTGCAGAAGAAGGAAATGTCCAAAGAGTTTGTATATAAAGCATAAAGGATTCTGTATTTAATGCAATTTACTTTTAGAACTCATACTTCAAGGAGGACTCAACTTAGGTGAAGAGCCCTATATATACTCAATGTATATAAAGGTATAAGGGCATATCTCGTAGAGAGAAAAAGGCTTGTCGTGAGAGATCAACGACAACTGCCGATGAGAGTGACGATGGGAGGTTAGCTAGATAATTTTGAGTATTGGGGGTCGCGACCAAACTCTCCTAGGGTTTAGCGCGTGTATGTAAAGCAATTTGTGGAAATGGTTGTAAAGTTTTGAGTTGTTTTCAATAAAGTTTTGAGTTTTCTTAATCTATGCTTCTTCTTCGTTCAATTAGTCCACACCAGTCAGTTAAAGAGATAATCCATTTGTCGGGCAGGAAAGTGCAAGGGAATTACCAACCGAGTTGTCTAATTTGGTTCCACACTACTCCTCAAGTTAAGCACTCTCGAGCATCCTAACCTAGAAATAGGAGGGGTCACTGTCGACTATCTTGCCGAACTTAGAATGTCTGCCAGACTTGCCGCCATGACTTCTTTCCATTCCACTTGCCGAGACAGTACACACCCTTGCAATGGCAGTGACCTGCTGTGATCGTGTAACAAGGTCGTAGTTTACCACCGCAGTACCCGATGAGGCATCAATTCATGGCAGTGCAAAACACATTCAAGGATATACCATGTAGTTCACAAGCTACTGAGTTGCAGTTGTCTTACCCAGCTTATCGCCCAATCTCTCCCTGATTCCACTCATTACTATCTTTATCTTTACTTGTGTTTTTATATTTCCACATCTTGAGACTTAATGGCGCGTTTATTAAATCATTGTGCAGGAAACCGTTCATAGGAGTTGCTCCAATCTCTGTGGGATATGATATCTTTTATACTATAACTTGACAAGAGTGTGCACCTGCGCTCATTAAAAAGAGAACACCTAAACGCTCTAAAAGTTTTTGGCGTCGTTTCCGGGGATTGGCAACAACAACTATGTCTGAATTTCTGCACTTCTATTTAGCATTTGCACATTAAATCTCTTTTTTATTTATTTGCTTAAAAAAGGCCTATTTGTTTTCTTGGTGTCTGTCCTGCCAGGGCAGCAAGGTTGGCAACAACATCCACCTGAGGAGGGGAAGGATATGCCCAGACAAATAGCCAAACACAAAGACCATCAAGAAGTGGTTATGCTTGGGAAAAGCACAGCCCAACATAACCTAATTATTTATTTTATTTCAATTTTAATTTTAATTTTCACTTTTATTTTTATATTACTATTAGATTTAATTTTTAATCTTCGTATTTATTTTTATTTCAGGTTAGAAAGGGAATAAAGACAAAGAAAGATGAAAGGATAAATGAGAGGCTCAATTAGGAGCCAAGGAAGCTCATGGCAGATGAGCATAACGGCTAGTGGCTTCATAACGGCTAGCCATAACAACTACTTTGCCGTGAAGAGTGGAACAAATATCTACATAACGGCTAGAACCCCATTATTCGTGCCGCAATAATTGTCGCCCACTGACAGCGTGCCCGCCAAGGCAGTGGAGAGAAACGGCTATATAAGGCCAACTATTCTCCCACCTCGTTCTTCACTTTGCTCTCTCTTTTACTCTGAACTCTTTCTACAGTCTTTGCTTCCAAGATTTCTTTTCTTTATTTTCTTTCACTTTCTTTTTGCTTTCTTTAGGAAAACAACCATCTCACAGATTATGGCTTCATCAAAGAACCTCGTCACCACCTCCAAAACCCAATACAAGAGGTTCTTGAAACCTATTGTCGAGGAGGTCTACAACAAGTTTTATAGAGAAAGGCAACTATGGGAAGAGATGGGATTCCACTACACTCAATCTGATGGGAACTTTGGGTTGGAACCATCCCTCTTTGAAAAGATTCACAACATGGGCTGGGATTAATTTGCACGACAGGCAAAGGGAATTAACAGCAACCACGTGCGAGAGTTCTATGCCCACCGGCCAAACCCAGAGAGTCCTATTGTCTATGCCCGGGGAGAAGGTGTAAAGTTCATTGTTGATATGATCAACAACTTTTACAGCATAGATATCAGCGGCGACCCGCACGGGGAGTGGGAATCATTTTTTACGGGACCTGACTACAACCAAATCAAGAAAGAGCTCTGCAAGCCAAAAACCAAATGGCTGACAGGCAAGAACAATGGGTCAGTCAACTACCGAGATTTCCTGCCAGATGCAGCACTTTGGAGCTATTTTGTCCAGCGCCGCCTAATGCTAACCACGCACAGATCCACTGTAAAAAGGTTGTGGCTCGCCCTTATCTGCAGTATATCGAAGGGGCGGCAAATCAACGTGGGAGAGGTAGTACTCAAAGAAATTTATGCCCACGCGGAGAAATGGCTACAAATGAAATTAGGCTCACCCTTAACCCATAGTGATAGGCTCACCTCTATCACCCACAATAGGCTCACCTCATATTACGTCACGTAGCTAGACACATGTACGATTTATAGATTATAGTGCACTCACATCCTAGTGGTTGACCAACGTATCCGAGTATTAAAAATAGATCAAACCTATGCCAATATATCCTTAAAAACCATGTTAACTCACTGCTTTCAATGCATCACCAAAAATCATCACATATCCCAAATTAAACATGCCTTTAAACAACAAAAACCATTACATACAAGATCGTACCATCTTGTATTCAAACCAAACCTTTTCATGGGATAAAAACAAGAAAAACCATGCTTAAAACCATGCATAACAGTGAGTAACAATTATCATCAAAACATGAGCATGATATACCATGTAGTCTATTCCAAAACCGAAAATCGAGAGAACAAGAAACCATACTTACTTCCGAGATTAGCTAAGGCCTTCAAGCTTACACTAACCTCCCAATACAACGTATCCAAGCTTACAAATCTTTAACAATATGTCCACTCATCGACAACGCAAAACCTTGCTCGTCGGCACGAAAATCACTTTTTCGAAGCCTTTAAAAATGTCTCGTTTGCTTTCGGATCAAGATCTCATGTTTTCACATCATCAAAACAGATATCTAAATGCATTAAAATGAATTTTAACACAAGAAACTAAATACAAACTCGTTGCTCACCCAAACCACACCAATTTACCCATCCGAAAAAACTGAAAACTCATTCGATTGCTTTCTAAACCATGCGCAGCCAACATACATCACTTTCAATCATTTATAAACATCAACATAGATCCAAAATCAACCTATACTCATCCTTATACCTCCAGCAACAAAACTACACCATTTCACCTAAAAACTCAACTAAAACTATCATAAAACTCAAGCGTCTCAAGGATTTCGAGATCTATATCACTAAAACACTTTCTCAACAACATAATCATCTCAAAACTCATTTAGAATCAATCTAAAACAGAGCTCATCAAAACAAATCCGGAAATCAAGAATTAAATCACAATTTTGCAAGATTTTGATCTTAAACCATAACTTTTATCAAAACTCAGTTAAAAATATCAATTGATAGTCAATAATCTTAGGAATTTCAATAAAGAACCTTGATTAGAGGTTGAGAACGGGATTTACCTCCAATCCTTGCTTCCCTCAATGGATGACAAGTTTTTACTTCACAAATCTTGAAGAAATTGAAAAGGATTCTTTGAAATGAAAGAGAAATCAAGAAGAGAAAGTTTGGGAGAAAAGAATTCTGGAGAAAATGATTTAGAAATTTGCATAAAGATTCTAAGACTTTGACTCTCCCTTTTGAAATTTGCATTTTCACAGTTTTGAAACTTTATATTTTGGTCACTACCCAAAATGTACTACCTCCAAAACTCTTTTTGTAAAATTGATTTGACCAACCTCTTAAACATAATTTTAGAGGATTTTAGCAATTTCTCCCAAATTTTTAGCCTATCACGATCCTTGATTTCACTAAATATCCTAACCCAATTCGAACCATTTTTGACCGGTCCGATCTGATGTTTAAAACATCTAGGCCCAAAACTAGGGCGTTACAACTCTCCCACGCTTAGGAAATTTCATCCTCTAAATTTTACCTGAAGGAAAAAGGTGCGGAAATTGCTTTAGCATGTCCGCTTTGCTCTCCCAAGTGGCCTCCTCAACTCCCCGGTGTCGCCACAACACCTTCACAAGTTCTATCGTCTTGCCACGAAGAACTTTGCTGCTCACATCCAGAATCATCACTGGTTCCTCAACATAAGAAAGATCCGGATTCAACTTTATCTCCTCATCATGCATCACATGCGAAGGATCTGATATGTACCTCTGCAACATCGAGACATGAAACACATCATGAATCTTTTCTAGCTCGGAAGGTAATCTCAACCGATATGCCACATGACCAATACGCTCTACAACCTCATAAGGTGCAATGAACCTCGGACTAAACTTACCCTTACGCCCAAATCTCATCACATTCTTCCAAGGTGATACCTTCAAGAACACATGTTCGCCAACCGCAAACTCGATCTCCTTACGTTTTAGATTCGCATAAGACATTTGTCGATCCGATGCTGCCTTCAAACGCTCACAAATGACCTTCACCTTCTCGGTGGTTCCTTTCAACATGGCCGACATCGAAATTAACTTTTGCCTAGTTTCTGCCCAACAAATTGGGGTTCTACATCTTCTCCCATACAAAGCCTCGTAGGGAGCCATCTGGATACTCACCTGACAACTATTGTTATACGCAAACTCAACAAACGGCGAGTGCTTCTCCCAAGAACCCTGAAAATCAATGACGCAACATCTCAACATATCCTCAAGAACCTGGATAACACGTTCTGACTACCCATCCGTCTGAGGATGATAAGAAGTACTGAAATTCAACTGTGTACCCAAGGCTTGATGCAGACATTCCCAAAACCGCGAAGTAAACCTCGGATCCCTATCCGACACAATGGACTTTGTCACACCGTGAAACCGCACAGTCTCAGCAATATACAGCTCCACCAACTTATCCAAGGTATACGTAGTATGCACTGGCAAGAAATGTGCACACTTTGTAAGGCGATCCACAACCACCCAAACCGAGTTCTTCTTTGATGGTGACAAGGTCAAACCGAACACAAAAGACATAATAATTCTTTCCCACTTCCATTCCGGGATTCTAAAAGGTTGCAATAACCCATAATGAACCTGATGTTCAGCCTTCACTCGCTGACACACCATGCACTTGCTGACGAAATCAGCAACATCGTTTTTCAACCCCACCCAGTACTACTCAACCTTCATATCACGGTACATCTTCGTACTACCAGGGTGCATAGCGAAAGGACTACTATGAGCTTCCGTCACAATAGTGCGTCTCAACTCAGCATCATCTGGCACCACTATTCGACTCCCAAAACACAAAACCCCATCATCACTAAAACTAAAATTCGAAGGCTTACCCTCTGCAATATCCTGAACATAGGGAACAAGAGAATCATCTGACAACTGCTTTTCTTTGATCAATTGAATCAGAGATGGTTTCAATTTCAATTCAGCGATAAGGCCACCATCTCGCGATATGCTCAAACGAGCAAATATCGCCCTTAACTCCACAACCACTTTTCTGCTCAAAGCATCAGCCACAACATTAGCCTTGCCTGGGTGACTCTCGATCAACATATCATAATCCTTAAGCAGCTCCACCCAACGACGTTGCCTAAGATTCAACTCCTTCCGAGACGTTAGATACTTTAAACTCTTATGATCCGTGAACACCACACAATTCTCACCATACAGGTAATGCCTCCAAATCTTCAAGGCAAACACAACAGCAGCAAGCTCATGATCGTGAGTAGGGTAGTTACGCTCATGCACCTTCAATTGCCTAGATGCATAGGCTACTACCTTACCCTCCTGCATCAACACACAGCCCAAACCAACAATGGACACATTACTATAGGCTACAAACTCCTTACCAGACTCAGGTTGAATCAAGACAAGAGCTTGCGTCAAAGCTTCCTTCAGCTTCCAAAAAGCTTGTTGCCTTGCATCCGTTCACTCAAAACAAACATTCTTCTGTAACAACTTAGTCAATGGTGCAGCTATCTTCGAGAAACCCTCGAAGAATCTACGGTAATATCCAGCTAAATCAAGAAAACTTCGCACTTTTGTCACCGACTTAGGCACCGTCCAATTCATCACTGCCTCAACTTTCTGTGGATCAACACGAATACCCTCAGGTGATACAACATGTCCAAGGAAAACCACCTCCCTAAGCCATAACTCAAATTTGCTTAGCTTAGCATACAACTGATTCTCCAACAACACTTGCAAAACTATCCTTAACTGCTTATCGTGATCTTCCTCGGTACGAGAGTACACAAGAATATCATCGATGAACACCACCACAAACTGATCTAAGAACTCATGGAATACATGATTCATCATGTCCATGAAAGCAGCAGGTGCGTTGGTTAAACCAAACGACATCACCAGAAATTCATAATGCCCGTACCTTGTTCGAAAAGTCGTCTTAGGTACATCCACATCTTTCACCTTCAACTGGTAATACCTTAACCTCAATTCAATCTTAGAAAACACTGAGGCTCTTCGAAACTGATTAAAGAGATCATCAATCCTTGGCAAGGGATACTTATTCTTGATCGTCAACTTGTTTAGTTGGCGATAATCTATGCACATCCGCATTGTGCCATCTTTCTTCTTTACAAACAACATCAGTGCACCCCAAGGTGATACACTCGGCCGTATAAACCCTCGATCTAGACACTCTTGACGTTGTGTTTTCAACTCAGTAAGTTATTTAAGTGCCAGACGATAAGGAGCAATGGACACCAGAGTAGTATTTTCATACAACTCGATACAAAACTCAACTTCTCTGTTTGGTGGCAACCCAAGCAATTCTTCCAGAAAGACACCAGGAAAATCACAAATGGTTCTAATGGCTTGCACTCATGCATCTTTCATCACATGATTCATCATATACGCAAGATAAGCTTCATAACCATCCTTAACATACAGCTTGCTTCCAAGGCCGAAATCACATTAGACATGAATTTTACATTCTCGCCTACTACCACCACTTCATAATCATAAGCAAGCTTTAAGGTGACCCGCTTGGTAACAAATTCAACCATCGCTCTATGCTCAGACAACCAATCCATACCAAGGATCACATAAAACCCATAAAAGTGTAATTCCATCAAATCAACAAGAAAAACATGACCCTGAACAGATAAGGGATACCTCTGATGTAACTTCCTAGTGACTAGAGTCTCACCAAAAGAACTAGTCACCTGCATTCCTACTTCTAGCAACTCAACAGGTATATCAAGAAAATGTGCATGCTCACTCAAGATATAAGAATGCGTGGATCCAAAATCAATCAAAGCCAACAATGATAAAGACTGTAGAACAAAGGTACCTGCAATGACATCATCATTGTTGCGCTCCTTGCGCTGAGCATAAACCCTCGCAAGACCACCTCCTTCAGGCCGAACTGCCACAACGTGAGCGATGCAACGATGTCCCTCATCTCTTCTCTGGAAATTACACCAACCGCGCCCACAGCCTCTCATGGGCTCCACAACGCGCACTGGTGCCTGCCTCACCAACTGCGGACAATCACGCTTGATGTGGCCTTACACTCCACAGTGCTAGCAAGTCCCTGAGACACCCCAGCACTCCCAGGTGTGATGTCTCCCTCAACGATTGCAAACAGGTACACGAGCACCAACTTTCTAATCAGGATGTCCTCGAACCGTTCCACCACCACAACCACCTCGACGATGATCTCCTTGGTATCCTCTATCTCGAGGCCTTTTGCCATGATCACGCCCGCCATCATGGTCAGCACCTCTCATCCCTGAACTAGAGCATCCCGATCGAGCCGTCGTCCCCAGATTCAGTTCTATGTCCTTCGCTCACGAGACCAACACATCAAAGTCTGTGTACTCGGCCGCTAACATATACGTCTTAACTTCTCTTACCAATCCATAGCGCAAATGTTAACACCTCGTCAACTCGCCCGATACTAACTCAGGTGTATACTGGCTCAGCCTCACGAATTGCACCTCATATTCGGCAACCGACATACTGCCCTGCACCAAACCCATGAATTCTCGTTTCTTCTCGTCTAGATAATAGACTCCCAAAAACTTCTTCCTGAAAGGACTCACGAAAAAGGTCCAATCGATTTCATCCTATTCCATCCCAGCTGTGATAGTCGTCCACCACGTATACGAATCGCCATGCAACATCAACACTACACAACCTAGCTTCTGAACATTGTTACAATTCATCTTTCTTAATATTTTCTTGGCACTTTCAAACCAAGCCTCAGATCCCTCAGGAGTCAATCCTCTAAACTCCGCATCGCCCAGAGTGCGTAAGCGCTCCAAAGGCAACCCAGGGTTGGCACCCTGCTGTGGTGCGACTACATGAAAACAAGCTACCTCCGCCTGAAAGGCTCCCGCAATAGCTTGTATCAACACTTTCATATTTGGAACACCTTGTCTCGGTGCTCCCTCAGGTGCCACACCCCCCGCACCAGCTCCAGCCTCAGCTCCTGCCCCACCACCCATAGGTGGTCCACAAAGTGGAGGAGGCGGTAGATTCTCGGCTTGATCTTCCGGCCCATTCTCGGCCACATTTCAGACATTGCCCCTCGTCTCTCATCTTGGACCCATGGTGAAAAAGATGTACTAAAATGCAAACACAACAATAAAATCAATCAGGCCTTTAGTAGCAAGGACCTAAGTCACTCAACTCATTTGCTCAAAACAAAATATTTATCAGTAGCTTTGGAAATGGGTACCCCAATCATCTCTCAAGTACAACATAGCATAGTATAACATATCAAGGTCAACATGCTTTACATCACTCAACAATCAGCAAATATCAATCTCACACCATCAACATATCAACATATTCGACCAATAACATGCTTTCTAATCAACATGCCTCATTACATGCCAATTTCACTTACCAACACCCACAAATCTTTGTAAACATGGCTCTGATACCAACAAATGTAACCCCCTTAGCCCAACCTAGACGCCCAACCCGAACTAAGAAGATTTCACGGGGAAAATTGAAATCAACTCGTAAAAGTCAACCTTGATTGACGACCCTTTTTTTCATTTGATCTTCTCTAGATACACAATATTAACTTATGTGTTCAACAATACCAGTAGGGGTTCAATTGCATACTTATGACTTTTAGGGACCATTTTGCAAATTACAGAAAATACAGTGACTTATCAAATGTTAAAGTTATCGATCCTTAACTAATCATGTATCATACCATCACGTCAAATTCAGCTCAAACCGATCATCCAAACTCATCCAATTGATCAAATAACATTCAAGGACCAAATCGTAACATTTCAAGACTTAAGAAGATACTTTTAACTGAAAATAACTAACCCGTATCGATACACTTGGGCCTGTATCGATACGCGGGAAGACAATAGCAAACGATGGAAAGAGTGTATAGATACGCTTCCCTGCGTATCGGTACGACCTTCAAACTTTGCTTGGGCGTATCGATACGCGGGGAAATCGTACCGATACCCTTGTACCGAAAAGCTTAAAATTTGCTTTAATGTATCGATACAATTCCCTGTGTATCGATAAGCATACATGATATTTGTAACACCCCAATTTTGGGCTTAGAAGTTTTGGGTTTGGACCGGACCGGTCGGGTTGCGGTTCGAATATAAAATGTGATTTTTAGGAAAAGCCTAGTTCGGGTTGCATTAAAAATATGGAAAAATGTCTTAAAATTCTCTTTTATTATATATAAGAGAAAGGTGAAATCAATTTTACAAAATGAGGTTTGGAAGGGTGACATTTTTGGTTAGTGACCAAAATGTAATTTTTGAAAATTGTGTGACTGTTTTAAAAAGGATTGAAACTTTGAATCTTTAAGGAGCTATTTACCCATAAGAGTTTCTCCAGATTTTTCTTAATAACTATGATTTAATTAGCGGCTTTTAATTAAATGTAAAAGGAGGGAAAAAAATATTTTGCTTTTCATAAATAACTTTTCCCAAATTTCCATTTTTCTTTTCTCTCAACTTTTCTCTCAACCCAAACACATTTCTCCAGAAAAATTCCCTTGATTTTGACAACCAAAGATGAGTTTTCAATTCTCTTTTGATCTCTAATCATCTCTTCAACAAAACCTTAGCATTTGCTTATTGAATTTTCAAGAATCTTGGTTCCAAAAAGGGAGAAACTCAAGTTTAGAGGTATGAACGTCCTTCTCCTCTAAATTCTCAGTTCTTTACTGAAATTCCCAAGTTCTCAATCCTTGATTTGTGTTTAATTAAAAGTTTTACAATTGTGTTCTTGATCTTGGCTTTAAAATGCAAGATTTGGTTGATTTTTGATGAAATTCGTATGAAATGGTTGGGCACTGTTTTGAGGTGTCTTTTTGATGTTAAATGAATGTATAATTGATGAGAAATTGAAGTTTTATCAATGCAATCCCGAATAGGTTAATTTTCCTAAGTTTTCCTTGAGTTTTTGGTTGTTTATGGAGTGATCTTGATGATCTGTTATAGCTGGAGGTATAGGGACGTGGTTAGATCCTTTTTGGATGTTAATTGATGTTTAAAAATGGTTAGAAGTGATGGATCTTGGCTGGGTTAAGTTTTGGAAGTGTTTGGAGGTGATTTCAGTTATGTTTGGTAGCCGAAATGTTGTTTTTGCAAGGAGCAGCGAGTTTAGGTGTGTTGCTGGTGTTTTTAATGCACGATGATGCATTAATTCTCTGTTGTTATGTGCTTGAAACAGGGGAGAATGTTCCGTGAGCTTTAGAGGTGGCATTGAAGGTTTCGGATGCTTGGAAGGCTTGTTGGCTAGCCTTGTTTTGTGTATCGGTGAGTGAAGTTGGGTTTTCAGCTTTAAAACCAAGGTTTGAAGGTTTTGGGAGCTTAGTTTAAGTCTAAACAACTTAGCTAAGCTCAAGAGTAAGTAAATGGAGTTTCTCTCTTGGTTGTGTTATGAATTGGTTTTCAAAGCACTTGTGATTGTTGGATGCAATGCATGTGATTTGCATGTTTTAAATTCTGTTTTGAAAGCATATTTTAGCACGGTTTAATGCTGGTTTTGAAAGCCATGTGTGAAGGATTACCGGTAACTTTTAATTGGGTTAAGTCCCTATAATTCTTAGAATTTATGTTTTGGTCCTTAAATTTGGGTTTTGTGCAATTGAGTCCCTAAATGTTCTCTGATTGTTATAATCTCTGTGTATGCTGATCTTGTGAACATATCTAGGGTTAATATGCATCTAGACAAGTTTTAAAAGAAAAAAAAGGGTCGTTAATCAAGGTTGACTTTCGGGTTGACTTTGGTTTTCCCCGTGTAAACTTCTTAATTCGGTTCAACCGTCTGGGCCGGGTTAAGGGGGTTACATTTGGTGGTATCAGAGCTGAGTTGCGAATGCTTGGGGAAATGGTAAATTGTTGTAATATGTGTTTGATGTTTATTCTGATATGTTGTTGAAAGTCGGTTGAAATGCATGTTTCTGAGCGAATTGTTGATGTTTTTAACATGCTTTTTGGTTATGAATCTTCGCTGAGCTAATGTGGGTTTGTGCTGATGATATGCTAGAGTTGTGAGCTGATTTTATGAATGATGAAAGTGTAATGGGTATGATATGTTGATATTATGCTGTTGTGGGTGAATGTTGTTTGATGAGAGCATGATCGAAGTATGTGGATTGATATGCTTGATGTTGTGATGTTCATTATTTTGTTGACTGTTATGTCATGTAACATGGGAGAATTCGGGATACCCATTGCCTTATTATTATAGCTATTGTGTTATTTTGGAGTTGGAGTTTGAATCCTTGCTTAAAGCTGGTCTGATTGTTTTGTTTGTTTTGTTATGATTGTTTGCTGTTAATAGCATGGCGAAATCGATGAAAGAATGGCAGTTAGGTGAGACGGTTGCTGCTTTAGAGCAGGTGGTTAAGGCGTGGAATTCACCTTTTAATGGAGGTGTTTTGTCTTAGCTTTCTGTGCCTGGAGTTGAGGTAGTAAGGCAGGAGGAGGAAGTTGGTTCTGTGATGAAGAGTTCGTCATTTATAGTTCAAGAGGTGTTGGGAACATCTCAGGTTGTGGCAAAAGTAAGGCCTGTAGACGTGCCGGCTGCGGGATGCGCGGTTTTGTTGAAACAACGTTTACATGATTTGGGAGCTGTGGAGTATCATGGTTCGACACCTGAGACGTTCGAGGCTTGGTTAGACAGAGTAGTTCTGATTTTGGATCAGGAAGGTTGTGACTATGCCTGTAAGCTGGGAAGTGTTGTCTCATTGATGTTGGAGGACGCATGTGCCTGGTGGACATCTGTAGCGGTGGCATCGCACATCCACGATATAGATTGGGACTTCTTTGTGTCTGCCTTTTATGAAAGGTAGCTTGGAGAGAAATTCCCAAGGGTTAAGCAGTGTGAGGGTGTGGTTTCAGTTTGTGAAGGTGAGAAAAGTTTAAGCGAGAGAGTTGTGGATACTGACCTCGGGAGCGGTCAGTGTAAGAGGCTACGTGATGGAAGGTTTTGCTTGAATCGAAGCTTGGATGGTAGTGCAAATCTGGGGCAAGTGTTGCTTGATCAACAGGGGATAGCTAGGTTGCCGATGTGTGACCGTTGCGGAAGGCGCCATGTTGGAGGATGTTGGGGCGCAGGTGTTTGTTGGAACTGTGGTTCTAAGAAGCATGTGAAGCGAGATTGTCCTCATGTGGTAAAATCAGCTTCAGTGGTAGCAAAAGGGTCTCTGAAGGGTCGTGGGCATGGCCGAGACAAAGTTCAAAGGTGGCGGGAAGAGCAGAAAGTTGTGAGGAGCTTGGAAAATGAAACCTGCTGGAATTGTGGGTCTGTTGGACATTTGAGACGTAATTGTTTGAAGTTGGCTCGAGGTATTCAGGGTTCTTTACCGCAGGGAGATGGTGATGACCTTAATGTGTTAGCTGATGCTGCAGCGGTGCGGCTGGAGAATGATGGTTCTGCGAGGAAGAGAGCTTGTCTGTTGAAGCTCCGGGGCAGTGAGGTGTTTACAGGTAACTTTGTTAAGTAACCTTTGCCCTAGTTATCTTAGTTTGGTTTCGGTTTGGTCTTTCCTTACGTAGTGGGTATGGTCTCGTTGCTAGCATGTTGGGGTAGTAGTTGTTGTTGTTTGAAAACAACTTTAATGTGAAGAGGGCATTAGTGAGTATCTTGTGGATAATGGGTTGTTAGGATGATGGAGTTGGTCAAGTTGGAAGTGAGTTAGGAGGTTGTTTTTAGGCAGACTCTGAGGATGTTATTTGTGGGTGTGAACCGACATACATGCACAGTTAAAATCATTGTTATATGCTATATTATATATGTGCTGGTTCATGCATACATGTGACATGACATTAGAGGTTTTGCATACATGTACATCAGGCATTGGTAGGGCATATAGGTGACCATGCATACGAACGTTCACACTCGCTAATAGCTAGTCGGGTCCATTAGTGTTGTAATAGTGTTAGGTTGGATGATGGGTTTTAAAAGTTGTTTTGGTGCTGGGTGAAAGTTAGAAGTAATGGAGGGTATTAAGCAAGTAGTTAGTAATAGTGAGTGCGGTATAGCATGTTGGTAGAAGGAAAGTGTTTGGCGTTTAATGAGTTTAGTGGTGTGGTGGTGAGGAGATTACCGGTTGAAGTTAGAACCGATCAGGTGGTTTTGAATAGCTGGTAGAAGTGGTAGTTCCTTGGTGTTAAGTGATGTTGCGGGTTAGTGGATGTGTTCCAGAGTGCTGAGGTAATTTGGCATTGATGTTGTAGTGGAAGGGTTGTTTTTGTAGGTGATGGTTCTTAGCAACCTTTGAGGAGTTGAGAAGAGGTTTTGTTGTGGGTTGTAGAAAAAGGGTTAGCCTGGGAGAAGAGAAGTTTCATAATCTAATATGTATGTGTGGAATGGGCGGTGTTCTAGTAAGGAAAGTGTTGTAGACAAAGCTTGAAGTGGAAAGGCAATGTAAGATCGAAGGCCATTGTTGGTTGGACGGATTCTTGTGAGAAGTGGTTGGCTGGTTGTGAATAAGTAAATTCCTTCTGAAGTCAGTTGGTGGTGTATGGAACGGCTGGCGGAGTCAAGGTTGGGGTTTTGTGATGTGATTTTTGGATATTGGGTGTGTAACCCCCTTAACCTGGCCCAGACGGTTGAACCGAATTAAGAAGTTTACACGGGGAAAACCAAAGTCAACCCGAAAGTCAACCTTGATTAACGACCCTTTTTTTTAAATCTTCTCTAGATGCACATTAACCCTAGATATGTTCACCAGATCAGCATACACAAAGATCATAACCATCAGAGAACATTCAGGGACCCAATTGCACAAATTAAGACTTAGGGACCAAATTGTAAATTCTGAAAATTTTAAGGACTTAACCCACTTTTGAGTTACCATTATGAAATTAGTCATATTTAATGCTTCTCTGTCAAATTTCAGCTCAAACGGACATCTCAAACTCATTCAATTGCAATAACAAGATTCAGAACCAAAATGCAAAGATTTCAGAACATTTAACCAACAATTTCAGTGCCCAACGGTCGAGTGTTTCGGAACAGGGAAGACCAATTCCGAAACGCGGGACCGTTCCGAAACTGGTACCGAAACAGGGCCTGGCAGTGGCCAAACCGTTCTGGAACAGTTCCTTCCGTTTCGGAACGCCCAGGCCATTGCAGGCCCCCGTTCCGATACGGTAGCACCTGTTCCGAAATAGGCTGCCCAGATTGCAGAAAAATTGCTGGTTTATCACACAATTGACCCATCAAACATGCTCCAAAGGCAACCAAATTTTACCAGCAAGTCATTATAAACACAAGGAACATAATTGCATCCACCATACTCAATCATGGCATCAAATATGGAAATACCCAATTCTATTGGCATGCATCCTATTTAGAAAACCATTCAAGCATCAAAACACCAAACCAACCACATAGTGGCCTTTTACATGTTCCAACATCATTATCAACACAATACCAACTTAAGGAGTCCATAACATCTCCTAAAACAACAACATAGGTTCCCCATTGCCAAATGCCAAAAGCTAATAGTGTTTAAGAAACCTTCACCATACTTGAGCTTAGTTCACCACTTGGATTCTTGACCTCCTTGATGCCCTCAATGCACTTTAATGTTCTGCATTATTGGTTTAAGAAAAGAGAGAGCGTAAGCAAAAGTCTTAGTGAGGAGTGCTCAATTAAAACCACTCAATAATGCACTTATAAAACACCTTTATAAACCATTCTTCAAAACAACATTTATACATGCACATAAGCATTTTAAATCAAGCAATTCATGCTTCAAATCATTAACATGTCATATTGGCCACAAGTGATAGTCATAACCTTTTCAAAATACGATCAACATAAGACTCACATATGGACTTTTAAACACCATTGTGATCTTATAATTCACAAGGACCACACATGGACTTTTAAACACCATTGTGTCCTTAGCACAAGAATCACCTATGGACTTTTAACCACCATAGTGTTCTTCAATATACAAGGCTCACTCAAGGACTTTTAACCACCTTAGTGACCTTAATAAGAATAACTCATGGACTTTTAACCACTATGAAGTTCTTAGAATCCACAAGGCTCACACAAGGACTTTAACCACCTTTGTGACCTTACAAGGCTCACCTAAGGACTTTTAACCACCTTAGTGACCTTAACAAGAACCAACCATGGACTTTTAACCACCATGTTGTTCTTAAACAAGAACCACCTATGGACTTTTAACCACCATAGAGTTCTTAACCTTTTTCAAAACATCACTTGCCAATATGCATCATTTATCATCAATAATCCACTATTTTAAAGCATTTAGCAAAGCCATTAATTATCATGCACCATTATGCATCAAAACCACATTTAATCAAATGTTCAAAACAAGGATCCCTTACCTTGAGCATCCTTCAAATCATGGCTTATAAAACCAGCAATAAACATGCTTACATATGCTTTCAAAACAGAATTTAAATCATGCAAACAATCACATTGCACCCAACCATCTCATGGTTCATCAACAAGAGAGTTCTTCCGAAAACTTACTCTTGAGCTTAGCAAAGTTGTTTAGTCTTAAACTAAGCTCCCAAACCTTCAAAACATTGGTTTCAAAGCTGAAAACCAAAATCCACTCACCGATTCCGTTTCGCCACTTGCCGAAACACCAATCAAGCTTCCGGATCACCAGCACAAGGATCCAAAGATGACTCTCCTGTTTTAAACACATCAAAGCAGAGGATTAATGCATCATCATGCATTAATATCTTCAATGAAAGCACCTAAACTCGCTGCTCTCATCAACACTCCCATTTCGGCTACCAAACACAACCGAAATCACCTCCAAACAACTCCACAACACTACCCAGCCAAGATTCATCAACTCTAAACATTCATAAACCTCAATTAACATCCAAAAAGGATCTAACCACGTCCTTATACCTCCAGCTATAATAGATCATCAAGATCACTCCAAAAACAACCAAAAACTCAAGCTAAACTTAGGAAAATCAACCTATTCGGGATTGCATTGATTAAACCTCAATTTCTCATTAATTTAACATTCATTTAACATCAAAAAGACACCTCAAATCACTGCTCAAACAGATCATATGAATTTTACCAAAAATCAACCAAATCTTGCATTTTAAAGCCAAGATCAAGAGTTCAATTGTAAAACCTGTAATAAAACATAAATCAAGGATTGAGAACTTGGGAATTTCAGTAAAGAACTGAGAGTTTAGAGGGGAAGGACGTTCTTACCTCCAAACTTGAGTTTCTCCCTTTTTAGAACCAAAATTCTTGAAGATCCAAATAGCAAATACAAAGGTTTTGTTGAAGAGATGATTAGAGATCAAAAGAGGATTAAAATCTCTTGTTTGGATGTCAAAATCAGAGGAAAATGTTCTGGAGAAATGTGTTTGGGTTGAGAGAAAAGATGAGAGAAAAGGAAAATGGAAATTTGGAAAGTTAGTTAGAAAATGCTAAAATATCTTCCCTCCCTTTACTTTTATTTAAAAACCATTAATTAAACCTTTAATATTTTAGAAAAATCTGGAGAAACTCCTATTGGGTAAATAGCTCCTTAAAGATTCAAAGTTTTAATCCTTTTTAAAACAGTCACACAGTTTTTGAAAAATTACATTTTGGTCACTAACCCAAAATGTCACCCCTCCAAACCTCATTTTGTAAAATTGATTTCACCAAACTCTTATATATAATAAAAGAGGATTTTAAGACATTTTTCCATATTTTTAATGCAACCCGAACTAGGCTTTCCTAAATTCACCCTTTTTATATTCGAACCGCGATCCGACCGGTCCGGTCCAAACCCAAAACTTCTAAGCCCAAAATTGGGGTGTTACAGGGTGAGTAGTCCTGGTGAGTCATTATGGTAATGATAGCGGCGGATGTGAAGGGATGTCAGCATTACGTTGAGAAGTTTGGGTAAGCCGTTGATGCTTAAGAATTTTTGCTTGTTGTGGTAGTCTCTGAAAGAGGTTGAGTAGTTTTGCAAGGAGTTTTGGAAGTAGTGAAGGTTGTGGGTCACATGGTGGTTGAACTGGATTGGTTGGTGTCACTGTGTGAACAAGTTTTGGAAGTTATGAGTTAAGGTGGTGTATGCTGTAAAAGTTTGAGGTTCTTCAGGTTGTTGTTGGGGCTATGTGCAGTCCGGAAGTGTGAAAGGTTAAGGTGTGGTTAGCATCTGAGTGTTTTGAAATTCGTGAACAATATGTGGTGGTGTTGGGTTTGGTGGAGTTTTGTCTAGAGAGTGTTTAGTGGTGGTTGAGTCTCCTGTGTTGTCTTGTGTGTTGCTTTGAGAAGTTTGGTTGTTCTCTTTTTGCCAGTTGAAATTTCGAGGACGAAATTTCTTAAGGGGGGGGGGGGGGGGAGAGTTGTAACACCCCAATTTTGGGCTTATAAGTTTTGGGTTTGGACCGGATCGGTCGGGGTGCGGTTCGAATATAAAAGGTGATTTTTAGGAAAAGCCTAGTTCGGGTTGCATTAAAAATATGGAAAAATGTCTTAAAATTCTCTTTTATTATATATAAGAGAAATGTGAAATCAATTTTACAAAATGAGGTTTGGAAGGTTGACATTTTGGGTTAGTGACCAAAATGTTTTTTTTGAAAATTGTGTGACTGTTTTAAAAAGGATTGAAACTTTGAATCTTTAAGGAGCTATTTACCCATAAGAGTTTCTCAAGATTTTTCTTAATAACTATGATTTAATTAATGGCTTTTAATTAAATGTAAAAGGAGGGAAAAAGATATTTTGCTTTTCATAACTAACTTTTCCCAAATTTCCATTTTTCTTTTCTCTCAACTTTTCTCTCAACCCAAACACATTTCTCCAGCAAAATTCCCTTGATTTTGACAACCAAAGATGAGTTTTCAATTCTCTTTTGATCTCTAATCATCTCTTCAACAAAACCTTAGCATTTGCTTATTGGATTTTCAAGAATCTTGGTTCCAAAAAGGGAGAAACTCAAGTTTAGAGGTATGAACGTCCTTCTCCTCTAAATTCTCAGTTCTTTACTGAAATTCCCAAGTTCTCAATCCTTGATTTGTGTTTAATTAAAGGTTTTACAATTGTGTTCTTGATCTTGGCTTTAAAATGCAAGATTTGGTTGATTTTTGATGAAATTCGTATGAAATGGTTGGGCACTGTTTTGAGGTGTCTTTTTGATGTTAAATGAATGTATAATTGATGAGAAATTGAGTTTTTATCAATGCAATCCCGAATAGGTTAATTTTCCTAAGTTTTGCTTGAGTTTTTTGTTCTTTATGGAGTGATCTTGATGATCTGTTATAGCTGGAGGTATAAGGACGTGGTTAGATCCTTTTTGGATGTTAATTGATGTTTAAAAATGGTTAGAAGTGATGGATCTTGGCTGGGTTAAGTTTTGGAAGTGTTTGGAGGTGATTTCGGTTATGTTTGGTAGCCGAAATGTTGTTTTTGCAAGGAGCAACGAGTTTAGGTGTGTTGCTGGTGTTTTTAATGCATGATGATGCATTAATTCTCTGTTGTTATGTGCTTGAAACAGGGGAGAATGTTCCGTGAGCTTTAGAGGTGGCATTGAAGGTTTCGGATGCTTGGAAGGCTTGTTGGCTAGCCTTGTTTTGTGTATCGGTGAGTGAAGTTGGGTTTTCAGCTTTAAAACCAAGGTTTGAAGGTTTTGGGAGCTTAGTTTAAGTCTAAACAACTTAGCTAAGCTCAGGAGTAAGTAAATGGAGTTTCTCTCTTGGTTGTGTTATGAATTGGTTTTCAAAGCACTTGTGATTGTTGGATGCAATGCATGTGATTTGCATGTTTTAAATTCTGTTTTGAAAGCATATTTTAGCACGATTTAAATCTGGTTTTGAAAGCCATGTGTGAAGGATGCTCAAGGTAAGAGATCCTTGGTTTTGTACATTAGAATTGTGGAATTGTTGCATAGTGTTGCATGTTGTTTAATGGCTTTGTGTAATGCTTCAAAAACAGTGGATTAATAATGGTAATTGGTGGTTTTGGCATTTTGGTTATGCTTGTAAAACAATGGATTAATGCGGTAAGATGGTTATATTGGCAAGTGATGTAAGTGGTTATTGGTTACTTTAATCGGATATAGTTAGCCGGCTATAGGATTGGGTGCACCGTGAATAAAGTCGCCTTGGATGTGCAGTGGTTGTGATTGAACCGGTAACTCCATCCAAGTACACTAACGAGATGGTTAAGAACACCATGGTGGTTAAAATTCCATGGGTGGGTCTTGTGTAAGCAAAGGTTATAATGGTGGTTAAAATTCCATTTGAGGATCTTGTGCTTGTTAAGATCACAATGGAGGTGTAAAGTCCATGTGTGGATCATGTGTAGTATGTCCCAGATCTCGTTAGTGATGTTATACAACTACCAATGGGTGATGTTAAGGTCATATGGTGGTTAAAATTCCATATGAAGACCTTGTGAATGTTAAGGTCATATGGAGGTTAAAATTCCATATGAGGACCTTGTGTATGGTAAGGTCAAAATGGTGGTTAAAATTCCATTTAAGGACCTTGAGATTGGTAGTGTGTATGAAGGGTGGGGACAACGCTTATGATCCGCGTATCCGATTGGATGTTGAGTTGAAAAGTGGATATGGTTTATCACTTGGAAGCCAATATAATGTTCTTGAATATGATGAAGCCTGAGATGCTTGAAATGATGCATGGTTGCATGAGAAGTGTGTAATGTTCTATGAATGCATGTTTTACTTGTTAGCTTGAACAAGTGTTTATCTTCTATTGAGAATGTTGCATTGTGTGCATGAAATCTCTTTGGTGCATTGAAGTCTTGTGAAGGCTTGTTTTAAAAAGGCATGGAATGCAAATGTTGATTTTGTGGTTCATGTATTGCATTTGTTTAATGCATAAGGTAGAATTGAGGGTGTAAGTTGTTTTTAAAGGTTTCTTGCTTTGAAATGATTTTCAAGTATGAGAAAAGTATGATGTGAAGTGGAAGTATTTTCCAAGGATCTTGTATTTAACTTTGCATATGATGTTCATGCATGGAATGGTTAAATTGATGGTTTTTCAAGGTTGTGCTTTGAAGTGAATTACTTAGCTTTTCTAAGCTAAGGGTTGGTTTTCATGGTTGAGCAATGCATGATTTAAAGCATGTTGTTAAAAAGGGTTTTCAAACATTGCTTTGGTTTATCGAATTGTGTTTACTTTTAAAAGAGGTTTTATGACTCGTTGCATTCATGGTGTTTTGGTTTTGAGCATTCCTCACTAAGCATTATGTGCTTAAGCTCCTTTTTGTCCATCAATGCAGATATTTGAAGTTGGAACAGTGAGAAGCAAGCGATTCAAGAAGAGCTCCACTTGAGATGTATGTCTCGGTTAATAGCTATAGATAATAAAGGCAATGGGGGGAGAATCTTTTATGTTGATGTTTAATGAGATTGTGTATGTTGGACAAGATTGGTTTATGGTTTTGAACTATGTGGTTTAACGTTTGCAACCTTTGAATCTTCTTACTCTAAAGTCTTTATGATGTGCTCCTTGTCTTAAAAGCATGAATGAGTGTTGATTGTGTTTAATGAGTTGGTGCACCTAGGGGTGGTCTTGTATCTAGACTTTGATGCAATTATGTCCCTTGAGTGTTGAGTGACTTGCTGGTATGATTTGGTTGCCTTTGGAGCATGTTTGATGGGTCAAATGTGTGATAAACCAGCAAATTTTCTGCAATCTAGGCAGCCTGTTTCGGAACAGTGGCTACCGTATCGGAACAGGGGGCCTGAAATGGCTTAGGCGTTCCGAAACGGGTGGAACCGTTCCGGAACGGTTTCGCTACTGCCAAGCCCTTTTCCGGAACTGGTTTCGGAACGGTCCCACATTTCGGAATGGATCATCCCTGTTCCGGAACACCCGACCGTTGGGCACTGAAATTGTTGGTTGAATGTTTTGAAAACCTTGCGTTTTGGTCCTGAACTTTGTATATGCAATTGGATGAGTTTGATATGTCCGTTTGAGCTGAAATTTGGCAGTGGAGCATGAAACATGAATAATTTCATACTGGTAACTTTTAATTGGGTTAAGTCCCTATAATTCTCAGAATTTACGTTTTGGTCCTTAAATTCGGGTTTTGTGCAATTGAGTCCCTAAATGTTCTCCGATTGTTATGATCTTTGTGTATGCTGATCTTGTGAACATATCTAGGGTTAATATGCATCTAGACAAGTTTTAAAAGAAAAAAAAGGGTCATTAATCAAGGTTGACTTTCGGGTTGACTTTGGTTTTCCCCGTGTAAACTTCTTAATTCGGTTCAACCGTCTGGGGCGGGTTAAGGGGGTTACAATATTCACTTCTAACAACCACTTAAACACATTTAACAATGCATAAACATGTTATAAACATTCACACAAGTAATAATTAATGTTGCAAACCAATATGCATCAAACATCAACCATATCACAAGCTTCAACCATGGCAATTCAAAGTGAAACATTAGCTACTCAACCATACCTTTAAACATAAGTCATATCATAGCTAAAAACACCATAAGCAAAAATATAAACCATATAGAGGCCACAAACAAAACCAAATAGGCAAACTATCATATCTCAGCTAAGAAATACCAAGATTAATCTTCCAAACCAAGGTACTAATCCCCCATTGCCAAAGTCTACTTATTTAAATTCTCTAAAGTTCATACTTGAGTTCGAGTAACAATCATCATCAAAACATGAGCATGGTATACCATGGAGTCCATTCCAAAACCGAAAACCGAGAGAACAAGAAACCATACTTACTTCCAAGATTAGCTAAGCCCTTCAAGCTTACACTAACCTCCCAATACATCGTATCCAAGCTTACAAAGCTCTAACAATATGTCCACTCACCGACAATGCGAAACCTTGCTCGTCGACACGAAAATCACTCTTTCGGAGCCTCCAAAAATGTCTCGTTTGCTTCCAAATCAAGATCCCATATTTTCACATCATCAAAATAGAGATCCAAATGCATTTCACACCAGCTACTAAATACAAACTCGTTTCTCATCCAAACCACACCAATTTATCCATCTGAAACAACCGAAAACTCAATCAATTACTTCCTAAACCATGCCCAGCCAACATACAACACTTTCAATCATTTATAAACATCAAAATACATCCAAAATCAACCTAAACTCATCATTATACCTCCAACAACACAACTTCACCATTTCACCTCGAAAACTCATCTAAAACTATCATAAAACTCAAGGATCTCGGGATCTATATCACTAAAACAATTTCTCAACAACATAATCATCTCAAAACTCAATTAGAATCCATCTAAAACAGAGCTCATCAAAACAATTCCGAAAATCAAGAATTAAATCACAATTGTGCAAGATTTTGATCTTAAACCATAACTATTATCAAAACTCAGTTAAAAACATCAATTAAGAGTCAATAATCTTGGGAATTTCAATAAAGAACCTTGATTAGAGGTTGAGAATGGGATTTACCTCCAATCCTTGCTTCCCTCAATGGATGACATGTTTTTGCTTCACAAATCTTGAAGAAATTGAAAAGGATTCTTTGAAATGAAAGAAAAATCAAGAAGACAAAGTTTGGGAGAAAATAATTCTGGAGAAAATGATTTAGAATGGTGTTTGGCTGAAAATGAGAAGAGAAAAGTAGTTACGTAACTAAAATCTCCCAAATTAATTATTTAATTAATAAAATAAATAAAACCTTTTTAATCCAATTAATTTAAAAATCATTTTAAACACATGTCATATTAAATAAAGGCTTAATTGCCATAGAGCTCCCTAAAGATTATAAGAATTTGATTATCCCTTTTGAAAATTGCATTTTTCATAGTTTTGAAACTTTACATTTTGGTCTCTACCCAAAATGTACTACCTTCGAAACTATTTCTATAAAATTGATATGACCAACTTCCTAAACATAATTTTAGAGGATTTTAGCAAATTTTCCAAAATTTTTAGCCTATCTCGATCCTTGATTTCCCTAAATCTCCTAACACAATTCGAACCATTTCCGATCGGTCCTATTCGATGCCTAAAACATCTAAGCCCAAAATCAGAGTGTTTTCAAAGATGGGGGGTTAGCTACATAATTTGGAGTGTTGGGGGTCGCGACCCAACTCTCATAGGGTTTAGGCGCGTGTATGTAAAGTAATTTGTGGAAACGATTGTATAGTTTTAAGTTATTTTCAATAAAGTTATGAGTTTGCTTAATCTATGCTTCTTGTTCGTTCATTAGTCCACACCAATCAGTTGAGGAGAAAATCCATTTTGTCGAACATGAAAGTGCAAGGCTCACGAAAGGGTTAAGCACGGTCACAACTCACAAAGGCGTGACTAACTTAGTTCTACACTAGTCTACAAGTTTCAGCGGCTAAAAGGGATTACCAACTGAGTTGTCTAATTTGGTTCCACACTAGTCCCCAAGTTAAGCAATCTCGAGCATCCTAACCTAGAAATCGGAGGGATCGCTGTCGGCTGTCCTGCCGAACTTAGAATGTCTGTCAGACTTGCCGCCAGGACTTCTTTCCATTCCACCTGCCGAGACAATACACACCCCTACAATGGCAGTAACTTGTTGCGATCGTGTGACAAGGTCGTAGTTTTCCGGCCGCCGTACCCGCCGAGGCAACAATTCATTGCAGCACAAAACACATTTAAGGCTATACCATGCAGTCCACAAGCTACTGAGCTGGACTTGTCTTACACAGCTTATCGCCCAATCTCTCCCTATCATTCCTCTCATTACTATATTTATCTTTACTTGTGTTTTTATGTTTCTACATCTTGAGATTTAATAGCCCATTTATTAAATCTTTGTGCAGGAAACCATTCATAGGAGCTACTCCAATCCTTGTGGGAGACGATATCTTTTATACTATAACATGACAAGAGTGTGCACTTGCGCTCATAAAAGGAGAACACCTAAACGCTCTACATGCATTGATTATCGGCAGATGAACAAATTGACGATTAAGAACAAGTACTCCTAGTCGAGGATCGATGATTTGTTTGATCAATTTCGTGGTGCTTCAGTGTTTTCGAAGATAGATTCGAGGTATGGGTACTACCAGCTTAAGGTTAAGGATGTTGATATACCTAAGACAACTTTTTGAACTAGGTACGACAATTATGAGTTTTTGGTGATGCCATTTGGCTTGAAAAATGCACGGGCTGCTTTCATTTATATGATGAATAGGGTGTTTCATGAGTTTTTGGATCAGTTTGTGGTTGTGTTTATCGATGATATTCTTGTGTACTCACGTACCGAGGAGGATCATGATAAGAACTTGAGGATTGTGTTACAAGTGCTGTTAGAGAATCGGCTTTATGCTAAGCTGAGCAAGTGCAAATTTTAGCTCAAGGAAGTGATTTTCCTTAGACATGTGGTGTCAGCCGAATGTTCCGGGTTGATCCACACAAGGTTGAGGTGGTGATAAGTTGGAAGACGCCTACGTCAGTGACAGAAGTGCGTAGTTTCCTTGAGTTGGCCGGTTACTATCGAAGGTTCGTCGAAGGTTTCTCTAAGATTGCTGCCTCTTTGACCAAGTTGTTCCAAATGAATGTTCGTTTTGAGTGGACGGATGTTAGGCAACAAGCTTTCGAAAAGTTAAAGGAGGCTTTGACGCAAGCTCCTGTCTTGATTCAACTAGAATCGAGTTAGGAGTTTGTAGTCTATAGCGATGCATCTTATGTTGGTTTGGGTTGCGTGTTGATGCAAGGTGGGAAGGTTGTCGCTTATGCGTCGAGACAGTTGATGGTGCATGAGCGCAATTATCCTACGCATGATCTTAAGCTCGCGGCGGTGGTTTTTGCCTTGAAGATTTGGAGACACTACCTTTATGGTGTAAGGTGTGTGGTTTATACCGACCATAAGAGTTTTAAGTATCTTATGTCGCAAAAGGAGTTGAATCGTAGACAACGAAGATTGTTGGAGTTGCTTAAGGATTACGATATGACCATTGAGTATCATCCTAGAAAGGCCAATGTTGTGGCTGATGCTTTGAGTAGGAAGGTAGCTGTTGAGTTGAGAGCCATGTTTGTTCGTTTGAGTATATTGTGTGATGGTGGCTTTATAGCCGAGTTCCAAGTGAAACCTCCTATGATTCTGTTGATTAAGGAAAAGCAGTTGTTGGATGATTCGTTGCTGCCTCATGTTCAGGACATAGTTGATGGTAAGGCTATGAATTTTTGTTTTAATGATGATGGGGTTCTATGTTTCAAAAGTCGAATAGTGGTGTCAGAAGATGTTGAGTTGAGGCATACTATTTTGACTGAAGCTCATAGCAGTCCGTTTGCTATGCACCCTGGTAGTACTAAGATGTATCGTGGCTTGAAGGATAAGTACTATTGGATGGGATTAAAAAAGGATGTGACAGATTTTGTAACAAGTGTATGGTTTGCCAACGGGTGAAGGCTGAGCATCAGTTTCCTTCCAGTTTGTTACAACCTTTGAGGATACCTGAGTGGAAATGGGAAAAAAGATTATAATGGATTTCGTATCCGGGTTGCCTTTGACACCATTAAAGAAGAACTCAGTGTGGGTGATTGTGGATAGTCTTACGAAGTGTGCTCATTTCTTAGTTGTGCATACTACATATACGTTGGATAAATTGGCAGAGTTGTATATTGTTGAGATTGTGCGTTTGTACGGTGTGCCCAAGTCCATAGTGTTGGATAGAGATCCGAGGTTCACAACGAGGTTTTGGGAATGTTTACATCAGGCATTGGGTACGCGGTTGAATTTTAGCACTTCATATCATCCTCAATCGATTGGGCAGTCAGAGGAAGTTATCCAAGTGCTGGAGGATATGTTGCGATGATATGTGATTGATTTCCAAGGTTCTTTGGAAAAACATCTGTCGTTGGTTGAGTTTGCTTATAACAACAGTTTTCAGGCAAGTATACAAATGACACCGTATGAGGCCTTGTATGTGAGGAAGTGTAGAACGCGTTTTTGTTGGGCTGAGGCGGGGCAAAAGTTTCTTTCTGTGCCAGATATGCTCAAGGGAACAACTGAGAAGGTGAAGCTCATATGTGAGCGGTTAAAGGTTGCATCGGATGGCCAGAAGTCTTACGCGGATTTAAAGCGTAAAGAGGTTGAGTTCGCAGTTTGGGATTGTGTGTTCCTTAAGGTATCGCCTTGGAAAAAGGCGATGAGGATCGAACGTAAGGGAAATCTTAGTCCGAGGTTTATTGGACCCTACGAGGTTGTGGAGCGAGTTGGTCATGTGGCTTGGCGGTTGAGGTTGCCTCCCGAGTTGGAAAAGATCCATGATGTGTTTCATGTATCTATGTTGCAGAGATATAGATCAGATCCTTCGCATGTGATGCAGGTTGAGGAAATTGAGTTGAATCTGGATTTGTCCTATAATGAGGAACTGATAAGAATTTAGGATTCGAGTAGCAAAGTTATTCATGGCAAGACGATAGAGCTTGTAAAGGTGTTGTGGCGACACCGATGAGTTGAGGAGGCCACGTGGGAAAGCAAGGCGAACATGCTGAGGCAATTCCGACATCTTTTTCCTTCAGGTAAAATTTCGAGGAAGAAATTTCCTAAGTGGGGGAGAGTTGTAACACCCCGATTTTGGGCTTAGGAGTTTTGGTGAGTCGGGTTGGGCCGGTGGAACCAGTGTCGGTTGTTCAAACCTTTAAAAGGTGGTTTAGGGAAATCAGGGTTTGATATGTGATAAAAATATGATAAAATTCCTAAAATCCTCTAGAATGGTGTTTAAGAGGTTGGTTAAATCAATTTTACAAAACGGGTTTTCTAAAGTGTACATTTTGGGTAGTGGCCAAAATGTAAAGATTTAAAAGTTTGAAAAATGTGTTTTTCAAGAAGAGTAAAAAATCTTAGAATCTTTAGGGAGCTAATTCGCAATTATGCCTTTTCCCTAATATGGCATGTGTTTTAAATGTTTATTAAATAATTAAAAAGATTTTATTTAATTAATTAAGGAAAGTTAGTTAATCGGTTAATGAAATTTTTGACAAGCTTTTCATTTCTCACTTTCAATACAGGGTCTTGTGTTTCGAAACACCCGAATGTTGGAGTTGAATTTGAATTGTTCAGGTTTCTGTTTTCTTACGTTTTGGCCCCTAAGTCTTGAATGCTTAATTAAATGAGTTTTGATGATCCGTTTAAAGTGAAATTTGACATGTTAGCATATTATACGATTAATTTTGGATTGGTAACTTTAAAACTTGTTGAGTCCTTGTAATTCTGAAATTTTACAAATTAGTCCCTAAAAGACGTTTGTTCTTAATTGAACACCTAATTGAGTTCGGTTCGTTGTGTTACTTCTGCTGAAATGAATTGCTAATCGCATAGGTTAATAATGTGCATCTAGAAAAGATAAAAAGAAAAAAAGTTCGTTAATCAAGGTTGACTTTATCGAGTTGACTTTGGTTTTCCCCGTGTAATCTTTTTAGTTTGGGTCTGGCGTCTAGGCCGGGCTAAGGGGGTTAGATTTGTTGGTATCAGAGCAAGGTTTCGAAAGAATTGGGAATGTTGGAGTGTTGAATGGATATGTATTGATGTATGTTGGTTGAAAAGCTTGATTTTGGTTGAATATTGGAGCTTATGCTATGCTTGATTGATGTGAATCACATGTGTAGTGAATATGATTGTATGATGATGATGCGATGTTGTTATATTATAATTTTGGATAATGAAAAGTATGATGAGCATGATGTGTCATTGTATTCTAGGTTATGCTTGAGGGAAATCCGGGTGTTCATTGCCTTATTACACTAATTAAATGTTTTTATTAAACTTGGATCCTTGCTCAAGGCTGGCCTAAATGGTTTGATTTGTTTTTGTTGTTGTGTCTTGTTAAAAATAATACTATGGGTCCGAGGAGAGAGCTGAGGTCCAACACAATAGTGTCTCAGGGCGACAAGGGTGAGCAAGGGGTTGATGTCCCTCCTGGTGGAAACCTACCTCCTCTGCCACCACCTAGAGGTGGGGAGCGGGAGCAGCAATGACTTGTTGGTTCGGGTGATCACCGGGGCATTTTAGGCAGTTGTTGCCGGAGCGCATGTACAGGTCCATACAGCTGGGCAGGCGGGCTTACCATTGGAGAGATTGAGAAGCCTAGGAGCTGTGGAGTTCTTTGGAATGTCTCCTGAGGCGTTTGATGCCTGGTTAGCTAGTACGATCCGTATCATGGATCAAATGGGATGCAACGACGTGTGCAAGTTGGGAAGTGCAGTTTCTTTGTTGCAAGGTGATGCTTAAAGCTGGTGGACGACTAGAATTGCCGGTTTGGAACCCAATGAGGTAGATTGTGAGTATTTTAGAGGTGCCTTCAAGAGGATGTATCTGGGGGTGAGATACTTGGACAAGAAGAAACGTGTGTTTATGTTGCTAGTTCAGGGCAATCTTTCTGTGGCTGAGTATGAGGTCTAGTTCGTACGCCTGAGCCAATATGCCCCTAAGCTGATACCTAGTGAGAGGCACTAATGTGATCGCTTTCGGTATGGGCTGGTACAAGAAGTCAAGATGTACATGTTAGCGGCGGATTATACCGACTTCGATGTGCTTGTATGTCGAGCCAAAAACATCGATCAAATTTTGGGTTTGTCGTCTCGAGGTGTTGGTTCTAGCTCTGGGAAGAGAGCAGCTCAACTCATTATCATTTGGCACCACTATTCACTTCCCAATGCTCAAAACACAAACATCATTTACACTAAACCACAAGGCTTTCCATCCTTGACTTCTTGAACACACGATACAAGGAAATCATCAAGCAATTGTTTATCCTTGATCAACTAGTTCAGGGACGGTTCCATCCACAATTCAGCCTCAAGATCACCATCTTGCGATATGCTCAAGCGAGTAAATATCGCCCTCTACTCTACAACCACCATTCTACTCAAAGCATCGGCCACGACGTTGGCCTTTCCAACCTGATACCTCATCACGACACTCTAACACCATCTCCAGCTATTACTTCACTCACAACAACCATCACAAAAAGGTTTACTTACACTCAGCCAACAGACAAACCGCACACGAGAAACCAGCCAAAACATCATGGCTTTTGAGCTTACGTAACCACGCGTAAAGCTCATTCCCTAAGCACTTGCATTCGACTGAAAACACATTCTACAACTTATGCAAGAGTTATGAACTCTCTACTCAACCCCAGCTAAACCTCAATTAAAACTATTATCAGAACGTCCTTCCAACTCCTTCAAGATCTCCGCCAAAACCTTAACCATCTAAAACAATAACCATACCATGACTATTCAACAAGAATGCAGCGCACTCTAAAAACAACATTCAAAACCTACAACAACCGTTCAACCCAACGCAACTACAACACTCCACGAATACATTCAAAATGCATTTAATTTCACATTATACATCCTCGACCGCATTCTAACCAAATCGGTCCCCCCTCTACCAACATTCCGCCAAGGCTTTATAACACCTAGAAAAACTTTTCTTCCGGCTAGCCCAAACTAGACCATACTCTCTCCTAATGGTAAATGTTTTCACTTCCTAACCTTACGCCAAAACAAACCTTAAACCCACAAACTACTCTACTCATAACACACCATTACCAGATCCAAATCAACTAATGGTAAGTTTGAACCTTCATATGCATGATTTCTTACATGCCCTTACGAATGCCTATGCACATATATGCATACTTCTAATGTCATGCCAGGTTTAAGCATGTATCAACATATGTAATATATATATACCCGTGATTTTAAGTGTGCACGTATGTCTGTTCACACCTACTAATAATGTCTTCGAACCATACTTGAAACAACTCCACGTCCTATTTCCAAACTTTTCCTACTCCACCATCCTCACAACTCATTACATCACTATTTGAACTACTATTCCCTTCACCAATGTTGTTATAAAACAACAACGAAACTATTCACAACTCACTAACTACTCAACTCTAACACTACTCAGAGGATGCAAAGCAAAACGAAGCAAAGATAACAATAACACGGATTGCACAGAAAAGATACTTGCAATCACATCATTATGCTCCAAGCGACGAAGACCTAAACCCTCTTCTATAGACCCACAAGGTCTCCTTGTTGAAAAGAACCATAACTGCACTCATGACCACGAGGAACTTCAAAAGACACCACACCTTGACCACCCCGAACTAACACTGGACAATCTCGCCTCAAATGTCCAACAGACCCACAATTCCAATAAGATTCAACCATCAAACACCTTGCATCTCTCTGTCTTTCTTGCCACCTCCGAACCCTGTCTCAGCCACGCTCACGACCTTTCTAAGGTGCAGCCACAGCAGGTGCACATCCTTGGCCTCTACTTGCCAACAGAGGACACTCACGCCTTAAATGGTCTGGTGAACCACAGTTCTAGCAAGAATTCCTTGTCACTTCAACAAGAGCCTGTACCTATGTTCCCTTGAACTAATGCACCATGTCCAAGGTTACCTCGCCTAACGACAGACTCATACCTCCTATCTCGGCCTTTCTTGGTCCATTTGCTTCCAAAACCGAATTTAGTAGCTCTCTTACTAGAGCTAGAACCACCACCATGAGATGCCAGACTCAAGTTCTGCTCATCAACATGAACTGAAACCATAATCTCAGGCTCTTGGCTACCCGAAAGCTTATCTCCAATATACCTTTTCATAAAGGAAACTAAAAAGAATTACCAATCCACATCCTAGATATTCGATGCCACCGACACAGATGCCACCACATACTAGCATCATCCAACATTAACGTGACAACGCTTCCCAACTTACAAGCGTGGCCACACCCTTGCTGATCCAAGATTGTGATTGTACTGGCTAACCAAACCTCAAACACCTCCGACGTCGACCAATGATACTCAACATCTCCCAAATCATGCAGACGTTGTTTTGACAAACCAGTTAGTTCGACAGACAATACGTGGGCAAGCTTTTTATTTTCTGCGACCTGAGATGCTCCAGACATCTCCTGAACCTCTGATGATAAAACTTACACCACCGGGCCAGCCCCTTCACGCTGCCCTATCGCCTCAACTCAAGATAAGAACGGCCAAACATGCACATTCTCAATAGACAGAACAGCGTTCCCTTGATTACTCTGCTCACCCGCAGGTACGATCATATCTGATCCCAACTCTCTCCTCGGACTCATCGTGCTATTTTAACAAGGCATAATAACAAAACAACAAATCAAACCATTATTTTGGCCAGCCTCAAGCAAGGATCCAAGTTTACAAAAAAAATTAGTCAGTGTAATAAGGCAACGGGTACTCCAATTTCCCTCAACATAGCATAGCATATAGTGACAGATCATGCTCAACATGCTTTTCATCATCCAAAATCAGCACATAGCAGCATTGCATCACCCCCACACACTCACATTAATTTGACACCTGATTCACATAGATCAAGGATTGCATAAACTTCAAAATTCAACCAATCGCATGCTTTTCAAACATCATACTTCAACAGATAACAATTTCACATGCCAAAATTCCCAATTCTTTCGTAACCATGCTCTGAGAACAACAAATGTAACCCCCTTAGTCCGGCCTAGACGTTTGACTCAGACTACGAAGATTACACGAGGAAAACCAAAGTCAACCCAAAAGTCAACCTTGATTTACAACCCTTTTTTTCTTTTTATCTTATCTATATGCTCGTTATTATCCTATGTGTTCAGCAAGACACTCAGAGGGAAATGACACAACGATCGAAGTTCAATTAAGGGTTCAATTGTATACATTTGACTCTTAGGGACTAAACTATAATTTTCATAAAATACAAGGACTTTCAAGATTTTAAAGTTACCAACCTTCAATTAGTCATGTAACATGCTTGCATGCAAAAATTCAACTCAAACGGACCATCCAAACTCATTTAATTAAGCATCCAACATTTATGGACCAAAATGTATGAAACAGAAACTTGAAACAATTCAAAACAACTCAAATGGTCAGGCGTTTTGATACGGTTGGCCCTGTACTGAAACGGTCGTTTTGAAATAGGGTTGACCATTTCGATACTCAGGTACGTTCCGAGACCCGTATCGAAACACCCACCTCTAGTAGCAAAACTGTTTTGATACGTCCCCACCCGTTCCGAAACCTCTTAGCCATTTCAGGCTCCTATTCCGAAACAGACAAGGGCGTTCCGATACGCCTTACCCTTCAACAACAGATTTTGCTGGTTTATGATGCCTTTTCGTATCCAAAACGTTTCTGAGACATGACATAACAGACATACAACTCACATATGCATCAAGGACCATAACTATGAACCATAATCTAGAACATGGCATCAATCTTGCAATCGTAGGCACTATAGGCATGCTCCCTAGTCCACCAAACCACAACAAGCTAAAACAACATTAAAACCAAAATTAAAACATCAAAGGCCATATACAACTCAAGTATAAGAAATCTAAAATGCTCAAAGTAATGGGAAACATCCTCAACCATTCAAAAGCATAAATCCCACCCATTGACTCTTATTACACTTGAGTAAAACCACATACATTGTTTAACCAAAACTCTTGGAATTCCCTTGCTCTTGGGCTGACTTGATTGCTCAATTCTCTACACTGATGAAACCAATGAGCGTAAGCAATAAGCTTAGTGAGGTCCGCTATAAAACCAAACATGCATCAATGCATTTTAAAACCAAAACATCATCCTTTGTAAACATATGCCTTCCTTTAAACCATGCACTTTAGAATAATAAATCACTTTCAAAACCACATGCTCATAACATCATTAATTACAATAAAAAGAACCTTTACTCATGCTTAAACCAAGCATCATATGCATTCTAGCATAATTCTCAAGCATCACATGCTTCCACAAAACAAATGTTCTTCATTAAATCATGAAGTCACCAACATCATATTGGCTCGCAAGTGATCTCAAACATAAATCATAACAAAACACATCACATTTGACACAATCGGATACACGGATTACAAGCGGTGTCCCACACGCTTCATACACAATACCGGACTACATAAGGTGGAGATAAATGGCACAATCACAACCCCTCAACACTCGTGATGGAGATAAATGGCACATTCACAACCCCTCAACACCCGTGGTGGAGTTAATGGCACAATCACAACCCCTCTACACCCATAGTGGAGTTAATGGCATAATCTCAACCCCTCAACATCACTCATCGCTAGTTGTATAACCCACTAGCGAGAGTCGGGACACAAACAAGGCTTGCACATGGGAGTTACCTCAACCATTGTAATCACCTTAACTAAGCTCACACACGGGAGCATTCCTCCACCGTAGTGACGCTTAACTAAGTCTACCCACTAGAGCCAACCTCCACCGTGGTGACTCTAAGTCCTCAATCGCTAGGGTACTTGGATGGAGATTACGGCACAATCACAACCCCTCGACATCCAAGGCGACATTATTCACGGTGAACCCAATCCTATAGCCGGATAACTATATCCGATAAAATAACCAAAAACCATATACATCACTTGCCAATATAACCATTTAACCTCATTAATCCCCTATTTTACAAGCATAACTGCAATGTCATTTCCACAAGAATAACATGCTTAGTATCATATGCATTCAACACATGCAACCCAAGGATCACTTACCTAGTGCATCCTTAACATAATGGCATTAAAATCCATCATTAAACCATGCTAAAAACATCAACCAAAACACATTTTAATCAAGTGTATTTTAAGCCAAAACATATCACAATCCGTGGGAGACTTTCAATTTACTTACTCTTGAGCTTAGATAAGTGTTTCAAACTTACACTAAGCCCCAAACCACGTTAAAACCGTTTCAAAGCTGGAAAACTCTTTTCCACTCACCGATACGCGAAGCCTTGCTCGCCGACACAAAAATTACCCCTCTGGAGCCTCCAAATCCACCTCGATTGCTTTCGGATCAAGATCCATTGTTTTTACATCATCAAAACAGAGATCTAAATGCATTAAAATGCATTCTAACACCAGCAACAATTCACAACTCGTAGCTCACCCAAACTATACCAAAATATTGTTCCAAAACAACTGAAAACTCAATCGATTGCTTCCTAAACCAAGCCACCCCAACATACATCACTTCCAAAGCATTATCAACATCAAAACATATCTAATAAACAACCTAACTCATTTATACCTCCAACAAGCAAGATTTCACCATTTCACCCCAAAATATCACCTAAAACTTCCAAGAAACTCAAGGATCTCATGGATTTCGGGATCTATGTTATCCACACATCATTTTAACATATAAATCAACTTAGAACTCAATTAAAATCAATAAACCATAGCTTAACTCATCTAGTCCGAAAATGAAGATTTCATCCACAATTTCACAAGATTTTGATCTCCAAACCAAATGTATATTGAAAACTCAATCAAAAACAATATTTAGAAGCCAAATATCTTGGAATTTCAATAAAGAATTTAGATTAGAGGTTGAGAATGGGATTTACCTCCAATCATTGCTTTCTTCAATAGATGACAAGTTTTCCTTGAAAAAATCTTGAAGAATAAAGAAATATCTCTTGAAAATGATTTAGGAAATGTTGAGAGAGTTTTTGGGAAAAAGAATTCAGGAAAAAAGATGAGAGAAAATTGTGTTTGGCTGAAAATGAGAGACAATTGGTAGTTATGTAAGTGAAAATCTCATTAACTACCTTTTTATTATTTAATATAAAAATCCAATCAAAAACCCTTTTAAATCACATGTCATATTGAAGAAAGGTCAAATTGACTTAAAGCCCCCTAAATATTATAAGACTTTGGCTTCCACTTTAAAAATCACATTTTCCCAGTTTTGAAACTTTACAATTTGGTCACTACTCAAAATGTCTCACTTCCAAAATTCTTTTTGTAAAATTGATTTGACCAATCTCACATTTTAGAAATTTTTATAACATTTTTATCATATCTCGATCCTTGATTTCCAAAAATCACCTTACGCGATTCGAATCGTTCTCGACCGGTCTGATCCGACGCCTAAAACATCTAGGCTCAAAACCAGTGCGTTGCATTATGAAACTTTCCGGATTTTGAATTGGAATATAAATGAAGAGATTGGTCGAAAGAAATGAAGAATATGATTGAGAATTAAAAGTTTTCAAAGGATAGGAAGAATGGACTATATTGGTGTTTTGGTGATGAAGTAGGTGAAAGATGGGTGAAATTGAAGAGGATAAAAAGGATAGAATGGGAAGAAAATTTCCAGATCTCAATTTGAAATATGGAAGTTGAAAATGAATAAAAGAAATTGAAGAAGAGATGATAGTAGATGGAGAAGTAAATCAATGAAAGTAGAAGGAAAGAATGGTGGCTTTCAAAGGTAAGATGAACCTTAAGTATTAGAGACATAAGACCTGAATCTTGTGACACTTATCTTGCCGGTTGGGGTGGACTTGGACCCCTTCGATAGCAATCTATGAACCACAAGTATCAATGGATGGAATCGAAGACACCAAAGTAAACAATGCTGCCTTGAAAGTGATATATTCGCAAAGAACAATGTGAAGGAAAAACCTCACAAATGAAATTTGCTTTCAATAATTCAAGAGTATGACAAAAGATGTTTTTCAGTTGAAGTTACAAGGGTATTTATAATGCTAGAATGCTTCTTTTTCCGAAAAGACATGAAATTATTAGGCCATGAAGGGTTCCAATTTGAAAATGAATCAATGGCTCTTGAATGGTTATATTGGTTCAACTAGAATGAAGAATCTCATTAGCCTGCTGAATAGTTGCTTTATAATTGGGCTTGAATTCTTGCTTATTTTATAATTATATCATATGATATTATTATATTTTTGATCAATTTCATGTTGCTTGCATTAATTTGAACGTTGGAGTTCAAAAAACACAATTATTCACTTTGAATATTATGCTTTCTTCCTTGTTGTAGCCGAACCCAAGTAGGCATCTACCATGATTTTATTCTACGTGCATGGCTGGTATTTTGTCCATCCAAAATCTTGGTTCTCATCTTCATATATCCATCTCTCGTATGAATTTTTGTCCTTCCAAAATAATAAACAATGGTAAGTGAAATGTGCTTCATAATATAGGTAGTTAATCATGAATTGAACTAAGGAATATAACATAAAATAATGAAAATTAGTTAAGTTAAAATTGTGAACTCATATGTTAAATTCTATCATCATAAAACTAATATTAAAGTAAGGTGATGAAGGAACCATCTGAATTAAAGATCAATTGATCCTTGTAGAAATCCTTCATTAAGGTGTTGGAAAGTCCATTAATCGGCTCACATCAAAATTCATCCTCAAATTTTCACTCAAGCTGAACAGATGGGGATACTGCTTTTGCATAGTCTCTTCCAGTTCTCACATTTCTTTTTCAAGCGAATGACTTCAACAAAGGACTTTCACCAAAGGCACAGTCTTATTACGAATCCTCTTGACTTCTCGTACAAGGATTTGCACAGGTTTTTTCTTCATATGTCAGATTAGACTGAATTTCCATAGACTCAGTTCGATCACGTCGGAAGGATTTTACCGGTATTTTCATAGCATAGATACATGAAATACATTGTGAATTTTACTTAACTCCTCGGGGAGGGCTAGTCGGTAAACAACAAGTCCAACTCTATCGATCACCTCGAATGGGCCAATGAAACGAGGGATTAGTTTCCCCTTTTTTACAAATCTATGGATATTCTTCCAATGAGATACTTTGAGGAAGGCTTCCTCACCAATATCATACTGAATGTCTCTCATTTTCAGATCAGCATAAGCTTTCTGTCGGTCAAATGCAGGTTTGAGCCGGTCACAAATAATGGTCACCCTTTCTTCTGTTTCTCGAAGCAAATCAGGGCCTAGCATTTTGCCTTCACCAAGTTCGATCCAATACAGAGGAGTTCTACATCTCCCTCCATAAAGAGCTTCATAAGGGGCCATTTGAATCGAAGCTTTGTAACTATTGTTGTATGCAAATTCAACTAAGGGTAGAGATTTCTTTCACGTATTTTTGAGGTCAATGACAGAGGCTTAGAGCATATCTTCCAGAATCTACAAAGAAGAATCAGAATAGGTACAACCACTTATACACATGAATCAAAAAGAGGATCTAGAGTTACTTGAATAATCCTTTCAAATTGGCCATCGGTTTGAGGACAAAATGCAATGCTTAGCTGCACTCGAGTTCCTAAAGCCTCAGGTAAGGTCCTCAAAACCGAGCTGTGAAACATGAGTTGTTATCAGATATGATAGACACAAGAACCCGGTGGAAATGGATAACTTCACGAATTTAAAATTCAACAATTTTGGGCAAGCTGAAGTCCCTTCTTACTGGAATAAAGTGAGCAGATTTTGTGAATCGTTCCACAATGACCCACGCGACATCATTCTTCTTTGGTGTCATCGTTAGAACACTTATGAAATCTATCGTAATGTGCACCTATTTCCATTGTGGAAGCTCGATAGGTGTAAGAGACCAGAAGGCACTTTGTGTTCGGCTTTAACCCTTTGGCTTGTTAAACGCCTAGCCACGAAGTCCGTGATTTCACTGTTTATACCAGACCGGCAATATAACTCTTTCAAGTATTTGTACATTTTGAGAGCTCCAGGATGAATAGAGAAAGGGCTAAAATGAGCTTCACTTTGGAATTAATTCCAGGATCATCATCATCGGGAGCACTTATACGATTTCAGAAGCACAAAAAGCCTTTGAAATTTATAGCAAAGTCAGGATCGAGTTTATACTTGATCTTAGCAATAAGAATTTGCAACTCCTCATCAGAATCGTGGAGTGCTTTGATTTTAGTTACAATGTTCGACTAAACTCTAAACTCAGCCAACAACTTGCCATACTTCTTAAGACGGAAATGAACATTCAAACATCTCGAAGAGAGAGCAGGCTTTCGACTAAGAGCATTAGCTACAACATTCAAAGATTTAGTTCTTTTTGAGTCAAAAGATGCTTCAAGCTTTTGTAATCAGTGTACAAGTAACACTTCTCGCCATACAGATAGTGCCTCCAATTCTTCAAGGAAAAAACAACAACAGAAAATTATGTGTCAGATAGTTTTGTTCATGATGTTTGAGTTGACGTGAAGCATAAGCTATGACTTTGCCTTCTTACATCACTACACAGCCTAATCCCAGATGGGATGCATCATTGTACATAGTAAAGTCTTTACCCGACTAAGGTTGCACCAAAACAGGGGCATGGGTAAGGACTTGCTTGAGTTGATCAAAACTCCTTTGTTGATCCATGGTCCATTCAAAAGGAGTTTCCTTACGGAGAAGCTTCGTCAAGGGTGCAACAATCAGTGAGAACCCTTTAACGAATCTACGGTAGTAGACTGCAAGGCCCATAAAGCTTCAAACTTCTCCAACATTCTTCGGAGGAATCCAATCAATGATTGATTGAATCTTCTTTGGGTAAACTTGGATTCCCACAGAGAAGGCCACATGGCCTAGAAAAGATACTTCGGATAACTAGAACTCACATTTGCTAAAACTTAGCATATAATTGTTTCTCTTGAAGAGTTTGAAGCACAATCCGAAGATGTTCTTACTGAGCGGCATCATCTTTCAAATAGATTAGAATATCATCTATGAACACCACCACGAACTTATCTAGGTAGGGTCGGAACACATGGTTCATCAAGTCCATGAAGTCTGCAGGTGCATTCGTAAGCCCAAATGGCATTACTAGGAATTTGTAGTGGCCATATCTAGTTTGGAAGGCAATCTTTGGGACATCAGACTCCTGCACTAATATTTGATAGTACCCAGATCTTAGGTCTATCATTGAGAAGACAAAAGCGTCTTTCAACTAATCAAAGAGGTCATCAATCCTAGGTAATGGATACTATTTCTTGATCGTGAACTTATTCAACTTATGATAGTAAATGCTTTAAACTCCTTTAATTAAACCGGAGCCATTCTATATGGAGAGATGGAGACTTGTGTAGTCCCAGGTTGTACCTCTATCCCGAATTCTACTTCTTATATAGAGAGATCGAATCCTGTAAGTTGCAATTCATAAATAAAATATACAAATATCTTCTAGGTGGCATATGCAAATGCACACTCGTAATAGATTTTAGTTTTGTCCTACAAACGACTAAACCTAAGCTCTGATACCACAAATGTAACACCCACTTCTCGGCTTGGTGGGGACAAGGTCGAAAGGTGCTACCAGAAAACAAATTTGGAGATCTAAGACTAATGCAAAATGTTTAATAATCTTTTATGAAGACTTATTAGACCTATTTAGAAACATTTTACTAATCCTTGGATCAATATAAAACTTTTTCGAACTTTTGGACTGAATCGTAAATTTTACAACTTACATGCCCTCTTCTAAATTTCTTGCTTCCAACTTACAACTAAATTTACCGAATAATTGCCTGTGAAATTTCATTACTATCCAAGGTCATTTACCTATCCAATTAATACTTACAAATTGTAGTGACCATTTTACAGCCTTTTTAAAACTAAGTTTTAAGCTTTTTAGCAGATTTAACAATCTCTGTATCGATACGCTTTGGGTTGTATCGATACGGGTACACATGTTTTAAGCCTATAATTGATTCTACCAAACTCTGTATCGATACGCCATCACTCATGTCGATACATGTTGACAATATTTGACTCTCCCCAAAGACCTGTATCAATATAGCAATGCCCAAATCGATACGTGTTTACCAGGGTTGACCATTTCGATACACCCTAATGGTCGTATCAATCTAATTTATTTCCCAAGCCATTCTCCGAATTTGCGTTTCGGTACACCCCGTTGGTGTATCGATAAGCTTTATTTTTAACATGTCTAAGATTGCAAGGCCATATCGGTCTGCCATCACATGTATCGATACTCCTAACCTGTAATGACAGATTTTAGTTGGTTTTTCGTCAAAATAACCAATGAAATGTTCCTCGAACTTCACCAAAATTTACCAACAAGTCTAACATCCATATCTCTAATAGCATGATAAATTTTAGAGCGTTTCAAATCCATTTACCTAGTTTTCACTTTTAGCACATTTTATCCCCTTTATACTAAGTTTACTACTTCACAAACACACCAAATTGTACATACAACACTTAGTCATATTTAGGCCATTACACATCAAAATAGTTGAACATGACTTATATAAACCATATGCCACCCTAGTAGTAGTTCGAAGCAAAAGATAACAAACATATGATTCATAGGAGTGAATTGCAGCCGCAACAACACGATCAGAGGCCGGAATTCTTTAAGATCATGAAATGCATGAGACACACGAATGTTAGGCTTACATAGCCTAGTGTAGTAGTTTTAACAATTGTAAATAAACGATTAATAGCATGAACATCATAGCAGCATGCTTGAATGACATAATTAGTATATAAATCATGCTTATGTGTCATGCTCAATTCAAGTAACACATTTACATATGCACGATGCATATCATAATCACATATCACATCCTTGGACATAGTAACCAACGCATACGCGGATTCGCATGTACACCAGACATATCAGAAAATAGGTTGTAGCCTTGAGCCATAGCCCCGGATAAGTCCCTTACACAATCCATCCTTATCCCACCACATAATGGCCGTAGCCAAATCCCTTACTTAGTGAGCTCAAATAACCCTATGACATGCCACTTGTATCCAAAACTCACAAATGTCCAATGTTGAACCTTAGCTCCATATATCATAACTTAGCATATTCATATCAATTTCACATATCATATCATGTTGTGCCCATGTCAAATTTCACATAAAACATATTTTGATTATCACATGTAAGCTTATAGCAAATCAACCATGTAGAAGAGTTACCACACTCACCTTTAGTATGCACATCAAAAATCACAAATCAAATGCAATGGGATGGCGCCTAGCCTAACCCTTGAAAAATCTACACTCACCTTTAGCACGGAAGCTTTTAGGATTCCCGAATTTCGATTCCTTTGTTCTTGGGCTTGATTGGAGATGACATATTGATTTCCTCCATTACTTGAGCTAGGAATATACACAAAGGATCATTATAACCAATATAACGATATGGTAATCATTCAAAGGCTAGGCTTAGAATTTTGATTTGGAATTAAACTCCAATTGTTTATCGAAATTAACAATTGATAAATTGCTTTCCCTTACCCGATCGATGGCTATGCTATGGAGTTTTCAAATTGAAGAACACTTGAGCTTAGGGTGGTCAACAAGGGAGGTGTGTGCTTAAGCTTGAGGTTGGGGATGACAATGGAGGTATTTGCTTGTTCAAGGAAAAAGATGGATTTTAGTTTTGATAAGGTGCAAAGGCAGATGGGAGGATTGATTTCTATTCATTTTAAGGTAATTATAGCCTAATCATTCCCTGACCTCTCTAAGGTCTATTAGGTAGCTTTCTCTCAATAAGGGGTTTGCTTAAACTACTCAATTTCCATCACTCTTATCTTGTCCTCATAATTCCAATCAATCATCATCTTTTATAGCATTTCAGATGCCCCCACGTGGTGTGGGTGGCCTCAAACTAGGGGAATCATCCCTCTTATCCCACTATTTTCGGTTTAGGCTTTAAACAAATTCGAAATAGGGACTCATATCGATACCCTCCATAATCGTATTGATACGGTTATGCTAAAACATATAAGTTAGTTAAAGGTAGTTAGGCCGTATAGATACACGTATTACCATATCGATATGCCTAACTTAATTTCATAACTTTCAACTTTTATTTTCTTACAAAAAGGTCCCTTAATTCAATTTAAACCCCACAAAATTTCATTACTTCAAAATGGGTACTAGATTTGAACAATTACATAGTTTGACGAATTTTCCGATCACCGGAACCTAATTCCTGACTAGGTCAATTTTCGGAATGTGACACTTACCACATGTAAGTCCTGATTTTGAAACATCAAAGGTAATTCAAATACAAGATTAAACTTCAATTTACTCAAGTTTAGCAAAAACTTGAAACCCTAATTCAAGTTACATTATAAGGGTATAAACCCATAACTTATTCATGAAGCATCAAACTAAGATCTTTCAAATGACAAGCATTCAAAATATTTTACCTAATAGAGACATTCATCCATTCATTACACAGTTTTAAAGGTTTTGATGAACTCAATTTGGCAAAAATAAATTGGGTTAATTGACAATTGTAAAAGTGGTGAATAAATTGTAAAATTCATAAAGTTTTTTTGGTGACTAAATTAAAAAGGAGTCGAAACATAGAATCTTTAGGGAGCCATTTGTAGAGTGTCCACAAGTCCTATATATTGTACACATTCAAGCCCTTATTATTGCTATTCTTATGTTCATTTAGGCATATTTAGGTGCATTGCATGCACTTGCCCTATCATCCCTCTCATCATTATCTTTATTTTATTTGTGTTTTTATATTTCCACATCGTGAGATTTAATCATGCATTTACTAAATCTTTGTGCAGGAAACCATTCATAGAAGCTACTCCAATCCTTGTGCGAGACGATATCTTTTCTACTATAACTTGACAAGAGTGTGCACTTGCGCTCATAAATAGAGAACACCCAAACATTGTACAAGTTTTTGGCCCCGTTACCGGGGATTGGCAACAACAACCGTGTTTGAATCTCTGCACTTCAACTTTAGTTTTTGCACATTAAGTCTCTGCTTATTTTATTGCATTAAAAAAATTGGCTCTTTGTTCGTTTGGTGTAAGTCCAGCCAGGACGGAAAAGTTTGCAACAAACACCCACCTGAGGAGGGAAAGGACATGCCCAGACGAAAAGCCAAATGCAAAGCCCTCATGAAGTGGTTATGTTTGGGAAAAGCGCAACCCAACATAACCTGAATTTTATTTTTAAATTTTTATGCATTAGGATTAAATTTAATTTTCAGTTATTCTTCTTTAATTTTTGCAATTAATTTATTTCGGGTTAGAAATGAAGGGAATATCAAGAAAGTTGAAAGAATAAAGGAGAAGCCCAACCAGCGGCCAAGGTAGGCCAAGTCAGATGAGCATAATGGCTAGTAGCTTCATAACGGCTAGCAGCAACAACTACATTTGCAGTAGCATGCAGAACGGCTATCTCCTTAACGGCTAGAATCCCATTATTCGCACCGCAATAATTGCCGCCCATTGGCAGCGTTCCCTTCAATGTAGCAGAGAGAAATGACTATATAAGGCCAACTATTCTCTCCCCTTTCTTCACTTTGCTCTCTCTTTTACTCTCAATTCTTTCTGTTATCTTTGCCTTCAAGATTTCACTAGTTTTACCTTCTTGGACTTTCTTTTTCGTTCTTTAGGAAAAACAATCATCTCACAACTATGGCCACATTGCAGCAACCTGACTCTACCTCCAAACCACTTTTCCAAAGGTTCTTGAACCCAACTGTCGAGGCAACCTATAAGGAGTACTAAAGAGAGTGGCAACTTTGGGAGGAAATAGGGTTCCAGTACACCAAGCCTAATAGGGATTTTGGCCTCGAACCCTCCCTATTCGAAAGGATACACAACTTGGGTTGGGTTCTATTCGCACAACAGCCAGAAGGGATAAACAGCAACCAAGTGCGAGAGTTCTACGCCCACAGACCTACACTGGAAAATCCTTTCGTTTATGTCTACGAAGAAGGTGTTAAGTTTACAGCGGATACGATCAACAATTTCTACATCATAGAAATCTGTAGAAATCCGCATGAAGAATGGGAGTCCTACCTAACGGCGGCTGACTATAACAAGATCAAGAAAGAGACTTGTAAGCCCAACACTAAGTGGCTAACAGGCAAGAACAATGGCTCAGTCAACCGTCGCGACCTGATGCCAGAGGCAGCCCTTTGGAGTAACTTCGTCCAACGTCGTTTGATTCCCACCACGTACGGATCAATAGTCAACAAGCCGCGGCTGGCCCTAATCTAAGGGAGATCCATGCCCACGCAAAAAAGCCAAACGCCAAGGGACCTCTCGTCTTCCCTGCACTCATCACAGGCCTATACGCCAATTTTCGTGTGCTGCTGCACCCCAAGGACACAATTCTTCCTGTCAAGGAAGAATGGACAAGAAGAGCATGCCAGTGGATGATGCAAGACCTGGAGCTGGAAACACCTTCAACCGCCCAGCCCTTGTCTCAACTTGCCGCCACCCCAGCCGCAACAGTCAGTGCTGAAGCTGACCTCCCCTCCTCCATGATCCCCCTATTGCACAGCCTAGTCGAAAGCTTCCAAAGGATTGAGCACAAACAATTGATCTTCACCAAATATGTTGCGGACGTGTAAGAGGCCATTGTGGTCTACTTTCTTGACAAGTACCAAGACGGAGGACCACATTTGCCCGTGTTCCCAACGAAGCTAGCAGCTTCCAATCCGATCCATATCACCCCTAGACCAGCTGCTACTCATGCTGCCGCCGACAGTGAGGGGCCGCACATCTGCCCCCGAAGAAGGACCTCTCCAACTCCCATCCAGCCATACAATCTCACCTCCTTGCCTGAGTTAGAAATGGAGGAGGAGACCACCGCTGCCTCCCCAGTAGCAGAAGAGGTCGCTGCCTAACTCAGAAATGGAGATCTTAGAATCCTTTGATGAGGAACCATCAGAGGCAGTAAGGAAGAGAAAGCGGCCAACAAGAGAGCCTTAGAGTGGAGGACCTGAAGGACCATCCAAGAAACCCACCTTAAGCGGATCCAGTCGCCGCGTAGCAAGAAAAAAAGCCCAGCCGCCAGACCATCTGTCACGCACCGCCTAGTCCTGCCCACCTCCTCAACATCCTCCTCTGACGCAACAACATCAGTGGGGAACTCCCCTAGTCTATAGCACCATTTTCTTTTCTTTTCTTTTCTTTTTATATTTTCTTTTTATGTTTTTAATTTTTAATTTTTTATGTTTTGTTTTTTGTTTTTAATTTTTGCTTTGTGCAAAGGCATTGAAGACAATGCCAACCTTGTGTTTTGGGGGAATAGTCCTCTTTGTTTTTAGGATCATTTAGCATCATATAGGATCATATGTAAATTCTGCCCCTAACACTTAATAAAGTAGAAATTTATAGTTTCAAGCTTGGGCCTATGACAAATTAGCCGACTACTTATATTTACACCAAACTAAAAATTGACTTAACTATGGGAAGAAGCATGAAAATTACTTAGAATTGTCTTTCTTTTTTTCCAATTATTCTTACAATGTCTGTTAAATGCTGAATTTTCGCTTAAATTCTAAGTTCAACACTGCCTGCTTTACTTAACAAAAATTCCTTGATTGAATACAGGTTTGCTGCCACGGCAGCACAGGGCAGCAAAACAAAAATAGAGAAAACCTTAGAGGTGCCCAAAACAGGCTCTAGGAAGAATGTTTAAATACTTTAGAGGTGCCCGAAACAGGATTTAGGAAGGATCATGAGCAAGGACACTCCGCTACTATCAAAATTCACGTATCTAAACCGAGTGACGGACAAATTAACAAGAGTGAATGAAAGCCTTTACAGGATGACTCTATTCAAAAAGTTCGCAGTTTCATATAGTGCACATATTTTAGCTTCAGACCCATAGAATTGTTGTGATGAGCTGAAGCCCTTAAAGCCATGATCTGAAAAAGAAGACGAAAGTGCCCAATTGTGCTACCAAGGTAGCAACTCGTGTCCTTTTTAGTAATATAATTATTTTAGGAATTCTTTGTTAACTTAGTTCTCTCAACATATTTAACAAGAACACAGACCTGCACACACTGCATTAGCATTAAGAAAATTAAAATCTAAGTTATTCAACGCCATTCCCTATTACTAACATAAAAACATGTCTTCCGGCCTTGAGACAAGAAATCAAATTAAAGGCTAATGTTTCTATTAATTTTGTGTGAGGGGTAGATTTACTAACTAGGTTGCATTGCTTGAGGACAAGCAATAGTTCGAGTTTGGGGGTGTGTAGAGTGTCCACAAGTTCTATATTTTGTACACATTCATGGCCTTATTATTGATATTCTTAAGTTCATTTAGGCATATTTAGGTGCATTGCATGCATAATAACAATATTTTCTCTTTCACCATGTTCTTATCGAATATCTTATATTTGGTTAAGAAACAATACTTTTTAGTTAGTTTTTATTTTCAGGTGTTGTAGCTGAAGAGAGGATAGGAGAGAACATGAAAGTTGGAACAAAAGGAGTTGTACTAAAGCATTTCCAAATGCCGCCAAGGATGCTACCGAAGAAGCATTACTGCCCAGGTAGGAGTTACACTGATTTAACCAAGATGGGTCTCGATTGAAAGAGGGCAAATCTCTTAGCCCAGTCTAGCAATTTTCTAAAGCCTAGAGCGGCCGATAGAGCTGATCCAAGACTGATAAGTAGGAGTACTTCTCCATACTTGTAGGAGAAGGAATTGTCCAAAGAGTTCACATTTAAGTAAAAAAGGAGTCTGTATTTAATGTAAATTACTTTAAGAACTTCCACATTAAGGAGGACTTAAACTTAGGCCATGAGCCCTATATATACCCAATGCATGTATGGTTATAGGGGCATGAGGAGGTATGAAGGGATGCGTGCTTGAATAGCTGCATAGCATAGTTGTAGCAAGGTAGATGGGAGTTGTTAGGGGTCGCGGCCCAACTCTCCTAGGGTTTTAGGCGCTTGTATGTAAAGTAGTTGTGAGAAATGGTTGTAATAGCTTTGAGTTATTTTCAATAAAATTCCAAAGTTGTCCTAATATATGCACTTCATTCTTTCAATTAGTCCTAACAAGACAGTTGAGAGAATCCATTTGTCGAGCACGAAAGTGTAAGGATCACGAAAGGGTTAAGCCCGGTCACAACACGTTGGGGCGTAACTAACTTGGTTCCTAACAAGTTCACAAGTTTCTGCGTCTAAAAGGGATCACCAACCGAATTGAGTTGCATGTGTTAGGTTTACGTTGACATTGCTATGTATTGCCTACATCACGTGAGTGTTCGAGCATGCTTGCCTAGAAATAGGGAGGATCACTGTCGACTATCCCGTCAAGCTTGGAATGTCTGCGAGACTTGTCGCCAGGAATGATTTCCATTCCACCTGCCGAGACAGCGAAAGTTGCAGGGGTAGTGACCCGCTGCGGCCGCGTGACAGGGTCGTAGCCTGCCGCCCGCCATACCTGCGAGGCAGCAATTCATGGAAGCACAAAACATACTTAGGCTTTACAACGCAGTATACACGCTACTGAGCTGCAATTGTCTTACCTAGTCTATCAACCAAATCTCTCCCTATCATCCCTCTCATCACTATCTTTATTTTATTTGTGTTTTTATATTTCCACATTGTGAGATTTAATCATGCATTTACTTAATCTTTGTGCAGGAAACAATTCATAGAACTGCTCCAATCCCGTTGGGAGATGATATCTTTTATACTATAACTTGACAAGAGTGTCCACTTGCGCTCATAAATAGAGAACACCCAAACGCTCTACACTATTACACAAAAGTTTTTTATCAGCTTTTCCCTTATTGGATTTCTTGAAGCTTTCAAGCCAATCAAGGGAAAAGCAACTTGTTAGAGGTGATATTCCTAATTCTCCTCTAATCAAAGGTTCTTTATTGAAATTCAAGTTCTTGACTCTTTTGTTTTGGTTTCTAACTTAATTTGATTAATAATTGTTGATATCTTGATTAAATCAAGCTTTAATGGTGATTTAATTGATGAGATTAATTGAGAATTGAATTGGACTGATTTTTTTTTGGGTTTTAGATTGACTTTAATCATAATCTTGATGTTTAATAAAGTTAAAAATTGAGTTTTATCAATGGAATCCCGAAACTAGGTGAATTGCTATATTTTTAGGTTGGAAACAAATGGAGTTTTAGGCTGTTTTGGTGGTTAATTGAATGTTGGAGCTAAAAGTTTGTTTGGAGGATGATTTTAGATGTAAAATGATGATGATTAGATGTTTAATTGGTTGGGTAAAGGCTGGTAGATGTTTATATGAGTTTTTGCAATATTTTCGGTTGTTAGAAAGGGGTGATTGTTGCTTTATTTATAGAAGAAGTGAAGGAGTGGTGTTGTTGGGATTTTAGATGCCTAAAAGTGCATTAAACCCATGTTTTAATGTGGAAAAAATAGGAGAATTGGATACGGCATCTTTAGAAGAAGATTCGATAGCATTGGATGCCTAAAAACGCTTCGGCAAAGCAAACGAAACATTGTTCGTAAGTGGAAATGATTTTAAAAGGTTTTAAAAGGTTTGTGAACACTTTTTAGGGGTTTAGATTGAGCTTGAAATGCTAATCTAATCTCGGAAGTAAGTATGGAAGATTTCGCTCTCGGTTTTCATTTTCCATTATTTTATTAAATCCATGCTCATGTTTTGATGATAGATTTGTTTTACCCACTGTTATATGCATGTTTTGGAAGTGAAAAATGTTGCATATGTTTATATTTTGATAATACATGTGTTTAGAAAGTGGTACGCAACATGTTTGAGAAAATGTCTAAATACACAATTTAATGTATTTGAGATACTTTGATAGAAATTGGTTTGAATGACGCATACGAAAAACTATGAGGTAACATTGTTTAAAGTGTATATTGTCAAAGTGATGAGACTTAATATTTTCGGATATAATTGGTCGACTAATAGGATGAGAAGTGCACTATAATATACAAAATTCGTAGATACAAAATTCGCGTGTGAGACAAAATTAGTACGTAAGACAAATTCTTCGATTACACAATAGGGGTAGATTCTATTGTGTTTTGAGTGATAGGGGTAGATTCTATCACCAACGAGCAATGAGGGTAGTGTCATCCTGTACAAGGTGATATTATGGTGATGATAGATTTAACCATGAGACTTAATGGGGTAGTACCATCAAGGTATCCACATATCTGAACATTTATGGATATGGGTATGCTATCCAAGGATGGGGGTAGATTCCATCCGGGTCACTTTTAATACCAATATATGAGATTACATGTATCATGATTTATAATGATTTTGTATAATGAGATTTATACATGAAATTCTATTTTTGAGATGTGTTTTATGATGTTCAAGCATGATAAGCTTCCATTAAGATTTGCTTTGTGATTAAAGCATGAGATTTATGATACATGTGTTTTAAAAGACATTTGACTGTGCTTTGGAAGAGATTTAAAGCATGAGAATTATTTAAGAATGATGAGAAATGATTTATATTTGAGAAATGGTTTTAAAATACATTGTTCTGGTTTTTAATCGAGCAACCCTCACTAAGCATTTATGCTTACGCTCTCCTTTTTCAACAATACAGAGAAGTAGCTTTCCAAAGGCAACGAGGAGTAAAGAGAAAGGGTTCAAGAAGTGTTTTTTTTCTCAAGTGTGATTTCCGTAATTAGACTAATACGTAATAAGGACAATGGGGGTGAATAATGAATGTGGAGTATGTCTTTGAATTTCCCGGTTTGTTGTAAGTTTGTGTTGGCTTATAATATTTGTAAATGGCCTTTGATGTTTGGATTCTGCTTGATTTGGGGTTGTTGGGAATTTTAAGCATATTAGGTAGAAATCATGCTTATAGGTTTTACCTTTGTTACCGAAACACTTACACTTTTATATTGAGGTGGTTGTCGGTTGATATGTTGATGTATAATTGCTGAGATATTGTTGTTTGAGTCTTATGTGATGTTTGAGAATGATCTGAATGCCTTTGGGGAGGTATAGTAGCGTTCTGAATGTACAAATTTTGCGAAACTACAAATAGGTTTTGAAACCTGGGCAAAGGTTTCGAAACCTTTAGTGTGGATTTTTCTGCAAAGTTTAAAAATGTTATAATTTGGTCCCTGGTTGTTGTGTATGCAATTGAACGAGTTTGGATGATCTTTTAAAGCTGAAATTTGACATGTATGCATGGAACCTGACTAACTGAGGATTGGTAAATATAATTTCAAGTAAGTCCTTGTAGTTTTACATATTTTTGTTTTAGTCCCTAAATGTTGTAAACGCTTAATTGAGGATGAAAATAAACTTGGTTTGAGACGAAACTTCACATGTATGTTTAAAATGGACTTAACTACAGATTGAAAAGATCTATTGTGAATCTGTATTGTAATTTAAAAAAATTACAAAATGGTCCCTAATCCAATTTATCGAGCTTTTATTAATTAAATCGAAGTTGGATTTCGTGGCATCTTCTTTCATTGTATGTATGATCCCCTTAAGTAATATTAAACGCATATAGATAAGTTAGAAAGTAAAAAAAGGTCGGTTATTGAGGGAAATCTTCAATTGTTTTCTTCGATAATCCCCGTGTAACTCGCTCGAGTTAGTAGAACGGTCAAACACGCTCAAGGGGGTAACAAAGTTTCATGATTTCTTATTAACATAGCCTTGAGAATCAAGTAACAGCTTAGGTACACAAATCCCCAACCAACTATCACCAAATAATATGATACTCGCAGTACTGGTAAATCCCTTCTACTATCGCCAAATAAGGACCATAGTTCACCCCAAACACGAGCTCTATGGACTCTATGACATGCCAAATATATCTATGATTGACTTGAAACCAAGGCTTTCATTTTAATCTTATTATATTAGAGACAAATTAATCATAGCTCCATGATCAAAATATCATATGAACAATACTTTTGTTCTTCCATATCAACCATGTATTGAGTTCATGCATTTCTCAATTATTCATTCCTTTATTCGAATAATAGTATAACAAGGGTCATTTTTCAAGCATTCATAACTTACAATATAACCATATCATCATGTTCAAATAATACATAGAAGACATGTCTTATTCTTCAACTTATCAAGGCTTATAACTCATCAAATCATGTCAAAGTTATAAATATGTTTGACTCCATAATAAAAACACTAATAAACATGGTCTATTACATATCATAATATGCACATGTTTGATTCTTTTATGATACTCAATTCATACCCAAGTTTTAACCAAAAGATAGCTTAGCAAGGATTTCTTATCAAGCAAGTAAAAGCATATACAAGGTTCATTGTAAGTAAAATTACTATCAAACATGTATTATGTATAGTCTTCATTGCAGGCATATGAACAAGTTCAAATAAAGCATATCATGATTAAGTGTTTCATATCATCATACGTATCATTTAGGGACTTACCTCCAGTCCAAGCTTGCTTATGCATAATGTAATTCATGATAGAAAAATAAAATAAAATCAGCAAGAAATGCTCGAGAAGGTTTCTAGCCCATCCCAAGACTTTAAACTACACTCACACCTTATTTTGTGTCAGCTTTGTCCCGAATCACAATCTCGTTTTTTGCTTATCTACAGTTTGATTTATCTTAGCGTTTACATCTTCAATTGATTTTTGCTCTAATGTGACAAAGAATGCAACCATATATTAGAACAATTTCCTCAACAATCATTCACTTAAAACTACTCATTTGTTCAAAGGTACATTTCATATCACACAAACAATCCAAGGCAACTCAAGTGTCCAAACAATCCTTGATCACAAATTTGTCACATACATAGATACAAAAATAGTCTTCAAATGCTCATATATACACAAAACATGGCAATTTTACACTTATAAATTCTTGTATATCAAAACAGTCCACTTATTCTTCATATCAAAGCAAAACAACCTCAAATATCTATATACATTTACACACATTCAAAACAGTCCAATATGTTTGTTCCTATAATTTCATATCAGCCGCCGAATTTTAAATACAACCATTCCCTTATTCATTCTGCTCCAAAATAGTTTTAAGCTATCTTCTTACAATCCGATTAATCTCCTAAATGACTCATTTTGTTCCTCAATTGTAACACCCCTCGCCCGAGTTAGGAGCGAGAAGCGTTACGACGATAAAACTAACAAGCAAACGAGAAAATATGGGTCAATTAAATTTTTTTGCACCATGTTTTCTCATGGCACGAGTACCGAGAGATTTCCACTACTTCTCTCTCTGATGCTTTGGAATTACGAGTTCTTCTGGAACTCTTTGCTTTTCCTTGGTGAATTCTTCGATGCCCCGTTACCTGATCGTCTTGTAATAAAATGGTTTCTCGCTTTGAGACTATCGAAAGATTTTCGCTTTTAGAAATAATATCCTTATTAAAGCACTAAATTAAAGACTTTTGACTTTTAGAAAAACATCATTGCGGATGGACAAAATTGAATGATTCTTTCTCTTTGAGAAAACATCATTAAGAAATTTTTGAATTAAGGAATTTTGTTTTAAGAAAATTGGGTCCTTTTGAAAGGATCCAATTAAAAATATCATTATGAAATGATTTTATTAAAAACAACTTCTTCTTATTCTTCTTTCCCCCACTTTTTTAAATATCATTATGGAATGATAGAGTTAAAAGACTCTTTGCTTCATAAAAACTTGACCTTACGAAAGGATCAAATTGAGAAATTATGATGGTTTAAAGATAAATATCCTTATGAAAGAATTTTAAAGGGGCATGTTTCTAGTGGTTTGATTTAAGTGAGGAAATGTGAGTGAAAATAGGGCAGTGACGTGTTGGACAGCTTCTCTTGTTTTTAGGTTTATTCGAGTATAGTTTGATTAAATTAGGGGTTTTAATGTCATGAGGTATTTTAATTAGGTGGTTATTTTGGTGTGGTTGAATTTATATTGACCCTTGCATTTTCTTGTGGAAGATGGCAAGCGTTCGGACAATGTCCGTTTAGACGTCGAGGCGTTGGCATTGAGACGTTGGCACCAAGGTGATATCAAGTTGGTTAGTGCAAATGTGTTTTGGTACTATAAAGAGATTTGAATTATTACATTGGGAGTTTAGTTAAAGCCTAGCATTCTTAGCTAAGCTCGGAAGTAAGTTTCTCTATTCTCACTTTTGAATATCAGTTTGATATGAGATTTGATTTACATGTTTTGGATTATAAATATGGTTTGAATTACTTGTTGTAAATGCATCATTTTGGATTAATATGTAATGCTTATTAAAATATGTGGATGCTAATTAAAGTGCACTATAAAATGTAAAACCGATCGTGTGAAATTCTTCGGTTATACAATAGGGTAGTTATATTGTGAAGTGATAGGGGTATTAGTATCACATACAAAATATGGGTAGATTCTATTCCTAACCAAAGTTAGATTATAGTGGGGGTAGTTCCGCCATGAAACTTGATGGATGTAGTGCCATCAAGGGAATCCGAGTATCCGAACATGTATGGATAGAGGTAGTGCTATCCAAGGAAAGAGGTAAGTCTATTTGGGTCACTATGAATGCCAATATATGAGAATATTTGTGATAAATAAGATTTATAAATGATTTTGATGCATATGATTATTATGCATAATTTGTTGTGAAAGCAAATGAGAAAATGCTTGGGTAGTTAAGGATGATTTGAAAACAAAGTGATTTATGATTTTTGTAACCCCCTTAGCCCGGCCTAAACGCTTGACCCGACTACGAAGATTACACGGGGAAAACCAAAGTTAACCCGAGAGTAAACCTTGATTAACAACCTTTTTTCTTTTTATCTTTTCTATATGCACATAAAGCCTATGTGATTACTCAGGAAACATATGAGAGAAAAGCACAACAATCAGAAATCATTGAAGGACTCAATTGTAGGACTTACACTTTTAGGGACCAAAACATAAATTTTGGAAATTATAAGAACGTTGCAGATTTTAAGATTACCATTAAGTAATTAGTCATATTAAATGCCTCTCTGTCAAATTTTAGCTTAAAAGGACATTCCAAGCTCAATCAATTGCATGCACAACATCCAGGACTAAAATGTAAAACATAAGAACTTGAAACAATTCAAATTTGCAATCTAACGGTCAGCCGTTTTGAAACTCTGATCTCCGTATCGAAATGCACGTATCAAAACGGTGTTGACCGTTTCGGTACTCGGGTGCGTTCTGAGACCAGTATCGGAACAACCCTCTCCAGTAGCCAAAATGTTCCAAAACACCTTCATTCGTTCCGAAACATTATAGCCATTTCGAGCCCCTCTTTCGAAACAGATAAGGGTGTTTCGATACACCCTGCCCTACAACAGCATAATTTTCTAGTTTTTCACATCCTTTCACACTCAAACATATCCCAAATCATAGCATAACATACCAACAACATGGTTAGACATAAAAGAACACATTTAAGGAGCCTAAGCTAAGGCATAGCATCAAACAAATGACCATTTAGTCTATAGGCATGCTTCCTATCCTCATGGACCAAATATAGATTTCAAACCTCAAAAAAACATATAAGACCATTTACAAACTTCAAAAGCCAACACAAACTTGCCACAAACATAAGGAGTTCAAAACACATCTCCCAACACAACCTTGGATCCTCATTGCCAAATATCAAAACTAAAGTATGTAAAAACATCACCATACATGAGCTTTCACTTCCTTGGATGTTCTTAACCTTCTTGATGCCCAAAACTTGTCTCAATTATCTGCAATGTTGGTAAAAGAGAGCGTAAGCAAATTTGCTCAGTGAAGCAAGCTCAAAGGAAAACCAACACATCAATGCATTATTCAAACACTTTCTCAAAAGCCATTTTCAACAACATGCTCGTTCTATCTCACGCTTGAAAACCATTTCAAAGCAAAATTTCATTTGAAACCACATGTACCTCTATTCTATCCCATGCATTTAAACCAATGCAAATCTCATGGCAAGGCCATACACATGCTTGTGAAAACTAAAGCATTTCATATACAAATCTCATATGCATTTCTCATAGCATAATTCATCTCAACATTGGGTACATGCGAATCAAATACATTTTCATATATTATATTGGCATTTCATATATCATCTTTACTCAGATATGCGGATTAGCTTGAATCTAGGTCAAGTCCTACTCGGTGGAATCTCTGATCATTAAACTCTCATGGCGGTATATCTCATCGCCACAAAGCTTGGGTATTTCACCAAGTCCTACCATGATGGTATCTCTCATCATCAGATTCCCACTTTGGATCGGGATTGCAATACCCCCATTGCCTGACTCCAAAGAGCGCGTACGAATTTTAGTTTATTATGCATTCTCATCCTATTGATCGACCAATTATATCCGATAAGTATCTCATCTTCTATTCCAATATAGTATGTCAAAACATCATCTCACCTATTGTTTTTAATGCAACATTTCTCAAATATTTAACATCTCATTAAAAGTCACAACTCATTCTTAGCATTAAATCAAAATCTCTAAGCTCATCAATGCAACATGTTATCTCATGAAATCTCTTCAAAGCATCATCTCATGCTACAAATCATGCATAAAACATTAGGAATTTGTCTATCTCAAAACATGAGCATGTAAAAGCATTTTAGGGGCAACAACCACATAATTGAGAGAAAATCTAGCCATACTTACTTCCGGACTTAGAATGGTGTTTCAAACCAATTCTAAATCCCCAAACCTTGTTTCTTTGTCGCTCAAGGACTTCTATAACCATTCACACTCACCAGTTATGTTTTGCTTGCTCGCCGAAACGATATCTAAGCTCCCGGCACTCCCGGATCAACACCAAAGGATTCCGAAGATGCCTCCCATGTTCATTACACATAAGATCAGAGGATTAATGCATCATCATGCATGGAAATCATTAGCCAACTAAACAAACTCGCTGCTCAACCCAAAAGCACCACTTTGGCTACCCAAAACAACCGAAATCATCTCCAAACTCTTCCAAAACAAAGCCCAGCCAAGATCTATCACTTCTAAACCTCAATCAACACCAAAAATCACCATAAACTCATCCTTAAACCTCCAGCTACAGCAGAACACCAAAACCACCCCAAAACTACCAATCTAGCATGCAAATCTTAGGAATCCAAACCAACTCGGGATTTGTTTGATAAAACCTTATTTATAACATCAATTACCATCCAAAATATATTAGAAATCAACCTCAAAACAGAGTCTAACCAATAGTTACGAAAATCATCAAGATCTCTCCAAGAATCTTGAGTTTTGGCACAATTTGATATTTCTAACATTATAGCAACTCAAAAATCATTAACAAAGGATTGATAACTTGGGAATTTCAGTAAAGAACTGATCATTAGAGGAGAAGAACGAAGCTTACCTCTAATGGTTGATTTCTGCTTAATTTGGGTAAGTTTCTTTGAAAATCCAAAGTGAAAACAAGGGGATTTGATGAGGAAAAGATTAGGAATCAAAAGGAGATTAAAATCTCATCAAAAGGAATGAAAATCAGAGGCTAATTGATGTAGGAAATGTGTTTGGCTGAGTGGAAGTTGAGAGAATGAAAAGAGGGAAAAAGATCATAAAGTAGTTATGAAAGTCAAAATAGATTTTTATCTTTTAATTCCCTTTATTAAATCATTATTAAAACATCCAAAATAAAGACAAATCTGATTAAAAATATTTTGGTAAAATTAGCTCCTTAAAGATTCAAAGTTTCAATCCTTTACAAAATAGTGACTATTCAACTTTTGCAAAAACTGCGACTTGGTCACTACACCGAAATGTAGTATTTCCAAACCTTATTTTGTAAAATTGTTTTCACCATAAACAATGAGGATTTTTTAGATATTTTTCCATAATTTTAAAGAACTGATCGTTAGAGGAGAAGGACGAAGCTTACCTCTAATGGTTGATTTCTCCTTAATTTGGGTAAGTTTCTTTGAAAATCAAAAGTGAAAACAAGAGGATTTGATGAGGAAAAAATTAGGAATCAAAAGGAGATTGAAATCTCATCAAAAGGAATGAAAATCAGAGGCTAATTAATGAAGGAAATGTGTTTGGCTGAGTGGAAGTTGAGAGAAAATGAAAAGATGGAAAAAGATCGTAAAATAGTTATGAAAGTCAAAATAGATTTTTATCTTTTAATTACCTTTATTAAATCATTATTAAAACACCCAAAATAAAGAGAAATCTGATTAAAAACATTTTTGTAAAATTAGCTCCTTAAAGATTCAAAGTTTCAATCCTTTACAAAATAGTCACTAGTCAACTTTTGCAAAAACTGCGATTTGGTCACTACACCGAAATGTAGTATTTCCAAACCTTTTTTTGTAAAATTGTTTTAACCATAATCATTCATATAATAAATGAGGATTTTTAGATATTTTCCAAATTTTAAAGCATCCCAAACTAGGTGTTCCCTAAATCTCCCTTAAAGGTTCGAACCGTTCTCGACCGGTTCGATTCAAACTCTAAAACTTCTAGGCCCAAAATCAGGGTGTTACAATTTTCAAATGATTTGTTGTGGAAACAAATGAGAAAATGCTTTGGTTTGATTAAGCATGAGACTTGTGAAAAGTGTTTTGATGCATATGGTTGTTACTTGTTATGCGTATTATGCTTTCAAAAGAAGTAAGCAAGTGTGTTCGATTTACACACATACTTTAATTTACAATGAATGCATGGTTTGTGCTGGAAGATATGATGCTTATGATATGATCAAGCATGTTTTATTAAATGACTTGTGAATAAAAATGATTGTTATGAAAGCATGATGCTTACGTTTTGAACAAGCATGGTTTATTTAAATGCTTTTGGAAATGGTGTGCTTAACTTGCTTTAATTTGGGTTTTTAATATCGGTTTTGGTTTTAAATCTGCATTGACGTTTTACCCGTTCTGAGCACACTCGCTAGGCATTATATGCTTACGCTTTCTTTTTCTCGTCAATGCAATGAGTAAAGCAAGCATGGGGTCGTGGTCCAAGGCAAGGTGGATTCCAAGACAAACATATTCAAAGGGTATGGTTACGAAATTAATATTGTTTGTAATAAGGCAATATGAGTAGAATATTGAGATTAATTTTTTATTTGGAAAATGATAACTTGATTGATTTTATATTACATTAGACGATGATTGTATATAATGATTAATATGTTAATTTTATTTTAATGCTTTGTATACTTGATAGCTATGACCAAATGATTTTAATGGTTTATATAATGAATAGATTGATTACTTGTGTTCAATGAGTGCTTTTGGTCATATGCTTTAATCCCTTAATTATTCTATGGCCTAGGTTGAGGTCTTGATCATTTTTTGCTATTTGGATAATGATTTATCTGGTTAGGAAGCATGCCTCTAGATTACTTGTATAGATATGAAATGTGCTGATTAATTGGTATGTAACTATTTAACCTTATGTGTTTAGCGATGATTTAATATTATAAGTATGTCAATGTTGTTCGTAAGTTTTTGGATAAGTTGTGTTGGAATTCAAATTCCCAAAAAGAGTGCATTAGGTGCAGCCCATGTATTGTAATGGCTAGTGGTTAATTCGATTAATGGATTTTACGAATTTTGGATTCCTTGCAATTTGGTCACCGTATCTTGTCGCATCAATTGAATAAGTAAACGATGTCCATTTTATTTGAGTTTTTGCAAGCATGTTTTAAATATATCTAATTGCTGGGGGAAGTTTTTATAATCGTGTTAGTCCCTATATTTTGGATGTTTTATGATTTAGTCCTTAATTTCGTATTTGGCTAAATTGAATTCTTATTCGTTATCTGTTGAAGCTGAAATTTGACATTGTAGAATGAAATATAATTAATTAATAATTGGTATCCTGAAACTTGTGTAAGTCCTTATAATTATTCAGATTTACATTTTGGTCCCTAAAGTACTTATTTTGCAATTGAGTGCCTTATCGATGTCCGAATCGTATGAAAATTGAACCGATGCTGGTATGCATCCATTAGGTGTTAATAATGGATCTAGACAACCTAAAACAAAAAATGGAGCGTAATTCGAATAAGAAAGTTCAGGTTTGTTTCGACAAACCTAATGTGATCTTCTTGGTTCAGGTCTAACGACTAAGTCGGGTGAAAGGGGTTATATTACATTATCCAAAACCTAAAGCCCAATTATATTGTAAATGCCCAAATCATATTTTTATACCCCAGTTATAGCTATTATAAAATATTAAAAGCCCAAATAAACACAAATTTTAAATTCCTGCCCATTTTGGTCCACGTGTCAAGCTCCGATTTGTCCAAACAAAAGGATATGAATTGTGGTTTTCCTTTAGCTGAGTTGACATTAGTTGTTTTGTGGTGTCGTTAGCATGGCATCACCATCCATTACCTGCTATAAATATAGGAGAGAGATTTAGTGCGCCAATTATTGCACATTTATTGTGGAATTTAAAAAGTGAAGAGAAAGATGAATTTACATCAGATAAGACGATCGAACACTGTTCAGGCCGCAAGAATCACTGCGAAATCACCGGAAGGTACATCTTCTTATGATCTTTCATATCTTGCAACCAAAACATCCAAAAACGTTAATTTTTAGTTAAAATAAAGGAAAACAGAAACGAAAAGAAAAAGAGAATTGTTGGAGTTTATATTCAGGGGAAAAGTTGGGCGATTATGAATAATTGGGTAGTTTTAGGGTTGAAAGCTCAAAAAATCGTTTTTAGGATTTTTTGGAAAACGAAGGACGTCGACCGAAAATCACCTTATGGCGGCCGAGAGTCGACTCTTGGCAACTGGCGAATTGGTTGGATTTCGGCCGGAGTGGCGGCTTTGAATCAAATGACAGAGCTCGTGGCAGAAGTAGGCCGGAAAGCTTGTGTTTATCCAATTTTGGATGAACATAGATGAATATTCATCCAAAAGGGGGCGTTTTTTTATGGAAATAGGGTGAGTTTTCTATAAAAATGTTTAAGTTGAGAGGAGAGAGGAAAGAGAGAGTGTGAGCTAGTGTTATGACCGAGTTTGCTCAGTTTATGCCTTTTTATGGCCGAATCAAAAAGTGCCGTTTTGGCACCGTGTCAAAGGGGATTCGCAAGATTTATACGGGTCGGGCCCTAGGGTCCGCGTTTTTTATATAGATCCTCTCAAATTCCCCCCAATTCCCCATGTATTTTAATTTTGTTATGTTCCTTAATAAAATTAGATTTCAATTTCCAATTTATTCAATTTAGTCTTGTTTTTTTAAATTAAATTATTTAATTTCATCAATTTGTTGTATGATTGCAAGTTTTAAATTGGGCATGTAATATTAATAGTTTAACAATTTAATCACTTAGATTTAATTATAAATTGTTTAGAGCCTTAGTCTTAGTATCTTTATTAGGCTTTAATAATATAATTAGGAAGATAATTACAACAAATTAATGAGTATTAAGAGGGAAGCTTTGAGTTCCAAATTTAGATAATGTCTCATTGCAATGGGGGTGTTGTTTAACATGGGCTTTTAAATAGAATACTTAGTATTTATTAAAACGTTAAAAATTGGTTAATTAATCTAGTTAATTAAATACAGTCTTAAGTAGGACTAGAACTTAAGTAATTAGTCAAATTAATTAAACTATTGAATATTATATATAATTTTGGCGTTAAAATATGGATGGTGCCCAAGTAATTGGAGCCTTTTTAGATTATCATTTAAAATGAACAAGACCATAATTGACCATGTATTAAAAACATTTTATATACGAAATATATTTTTGGAATGTGAATAGAGGTGCCTTGAACGTATAAGGGTGTTTCCGATTTATATTCGAATCAAAATATATTTCTATATAAAAAGGATATTTCCATTTGGAACATAAACCCATTAATAATTAATCATCATATTAAATTCAGATTGTTATTCTTAAATGTCAGCCTGCCACACAAAATTAAAAGGTACTAATATCGGGCTTTTGTAGGGGTGTTGATCCTTCCCCAAACGTAACAAACTCTTGAACCCCAAATTTTTACAAAGAACAAACCTCAGGTTGTTTTATGGTGTCCAATCAACCAAAAGTGATCGGTGGCGACTCTAATTTTTTAAAATCGAACTTAAAGAAAAATTGAATTTCAAAATTAATCGTCCGATCTATTTTATCGCGTAAAAAATGGTTTTGAAAACTTGGCAACTTTGTCGGGGATCACTTCGAGAGTTAGACATTAATTAATTTTTTGTGCCATGTTTCCATTTTAAGAATGATAATTTGAATTTAATTTCTCCAGTAATTATTGGATTGGTTTGTGCAAAGAATGGAAATATGTGTTTTATTTTTGTGATATAAAATGTCATTCATGCATAAGCCTTCTACCCGGACTTCTCATTTAAGTGGGAGCGAGACATGACCCCGAGTGAGGTTTGCCACCTACGAGCGGGAATTTTGTCTTTCTTCCGCTATACCAACCTTTTACAATGTGGGGTTACACCTCCTCTATTAGAGAATGTATACTCCTGAAACGATTTCTTGTTGTCGTAGTAGACAATAATGATAGTTCGAATTCCCTGAGTCTTGAACAAAAACCACATGTTGTAATCTAAGAGTCCACCCCCACTAGAGCCATACATGGACCTTAGATAAAGTGCTGCTGATTTAAATACGCTTCTCTAGTTATTTTCTCTTCTCGAAATGAATTGCTTTGTTGTATCAATTTATTCTTTTGCTTTCAATCTTATTTCACAATACTGACAATTTTTTTGTTGTTGTCTTTTTGTCTTGTTCTTGTTGTTTTTTTATATGTGGCATCATGTAGCATTCTTAGGGGTATCGATTTGAGAGTTAGTTGATTAGGAAGTGTTCATAATGGCCGAAGGATCAAATAAACAGGGAGAAGGTAATACATCAGTGTGGCAGGGTCAAAAGAGACTCTATATCAAAAGGAATATAGTATCCGGGGAGATCACATATCGCGGATGAAGAAATACACCAAGATTAATTCTAAACAGAAGGAGTGTCTGTCGGAACTAAAAACAATATGTGAACAGTGGGATGCCGACATGAGTAGTCACACTTCCAACATGCGTTTGGAGACATAGTGTTATTGTTAGACATCCTAGTAGGCCGTGAACTGATTAAAGCTATGAACCAATTTAAGAACCTTGTGTACAATTATTTCACCTTTGCAAACATAGACATGACACCTACTATTGAGGAATATGAATCATTGTTACACTACCATAGAATCCAAAGAGATAAGGTTTATACAAGGCTCATTAATAATTCAAGCTTTTGGAAAAAGTTGAGGACAGTCACAAGAATGAATGAAGTTTGGTTCAACAACAAATTATCTAAAAAGGAGTGACGAGATGACGGAAGACAACGAGCATATAAATTAAAAACGAATTCATGGATTGATTCTAACAAACAACGATGCGATAAGGAGGAGAAGTTTATACGCTTTGTGTATCTACATACTTGTTTTGTTCCCAATGACTTTGGACTATATAGACTTATCTACATTAGGGTTATTCGAGCGTTTAGAAAAAGGTGTTGATCCAGTGCAAGCTATTTTGGTAGAAACATTCAAATTAATGATTTCTTGTAGGAAACAAGGAGAATGAAGATTTTAGGGTTCTGCACAACTATTAGAATTTTGGTTTCGAGGACATAAGTGGGCCATACCTCATAGGGTTAGTAAAATTTTCAGTACCTATTCACCATTGGATGAGCATCTCGCTAAATTCCCGATAGAGAAAATTTCAAAAAAACAGTGGACTAAATGCTTCAAGAACATAAAGGACACTGACATCATATAGAAGGTTGCCTAGCTAAATAGGGGTAGTTATCGGTACTGATGTGAAACCAAGGATTGTGTCCCACTACCGAGAGTTTGGGGAGGAACAACTTATTGCCCTCGACGGGCTTGGTGATTTTTGAAAAATTCGCAATGAATCTCCGGTAAAAACCAGCATGTCCCAAGAAACTTCTAATACCCTTGACTGTGATAGGCGGCGGCAGCTTTTCGATCACTTCTAACTTAGCCCTGTCGACTTCTATCCCACGGCAACTAATCTTATGGCCAAGGACTATCCCTTCATCCACCATAAAGTGGCATTTTTCCCAATTTAAGACTAGGTTTTCTTTTTCACATCTTTCGAGTCCTTTTGTAGGTTGCCTAGGCAGCTGTCAAAATCGTCTCCAAAGACCGAAAAGTCATCCATGAAAATCTCTAGGAAGTCCTCTACCATATCGGAGAATTTGGCCATCATGCACCTTTGGAAGGTGGCGGGTGCATTGCATATTCCAAAAGGCATCCTCCTAAAAGCATACGTTCCGTAGGGGCATGTGAAGGTCGTCTTTTCTTGATCTTCCAGTGCGATAGCTATTTCATTGTACCCTGAATAACCTTCAAGAAAACAATAGTAAGGTTTTCCCGCTAATCTATCAAGCATTTGATCAATAAAGGGTAGAGGAAAGTGGTCCTTTCGGGTAGCTTTGTTAAGCTTCCGATAGTCCATACAAACCCTCCAACCGGTCACAGTCCTGGTTGGGATTAACTCATTGTTTTCGTTGGTCACCACGGTCATTCCTTCTTTCTTGGGAACGCATTGCACCGGGCTCACCCATTTTCTGTCGGAGATGGCGTAAATTATACCAGCATCTAACCATTTGATTATCTCTTTACGCACCAGCTCTTTCATCGCATGGTTTAGCCGCCTTTGAGCATCTATAGTCGGCTTATGATCATCCTATAAAAGGATTTTATGCATACATAATGCCGGACTAATGCCTTGAATATCAGCTATCGTCCATCCAATTGCCTTTTTGTGCTGCTGCAACATCCCTATTAACTGTTGTTCATGTTTCCTGCATCAACTTGGAACAGATGATTACGAGCAACGTATCATTTGAACCAAGAAAAGCATACTTTAACTGCCTTGGCAGGGGCTTCAATCTTAAAACAGGAGGCTCAACAGTTGATGGCTTTTGGAATGCATGGTTATCCGAAGTATAATTTAAAGGTTCGAATAACTTACCTGGACGATCGCCTATCCAGTTTACCTCCTCCTGATCTTCAGTATCAGATGTATCGAATTCTGAGGAGTTAGTGCTATCATGATAGTCCTGTTAGTGTCTGCCGAGGCAGTGACCAATTTCAATGTCGTGACAGCCCGACCTGATGCAGGGTTGATCAAGGGTAACCTCAGTGATAACCTTGCATTCCTCGTCTGCATCAGCATGCTTTATAGCTTGGAGAACATTCAACTTTATTTCTTGATCGTTCACTCACATGGTGAGTTCTCCTTTCTCCACATCAATCAGTGATCTTCCCGTGGCTAAGAAGGGTCGCCCCAGGATGATTGGTGCGTTTTCATCTGCTTCACAATCTAAAATAAGAAAGTCAGCAGAAAATATAAATTTATCCACTCTTACCAGAATATCTTCGATTTTTCCTTCCGGATGAACGTAAGAGCGGTCTGCCAGCTGCAGAATTACTATCGTGGGCCGATCTATTCCAATACCTAATTTCTGAAAAACAGATTTTGGCTTTAAATTAATAGTAGCACCAAGATCGCAAAGTGCCTTACCCACATATTTATCTGCGATTACATAAGGTATGATGAAGCTCCCCAGATCCTTCTTTTTCTGGGGTGGCTGCCTATGAAGAATACTCGTGCATCCTTCTGTCATCTTAACCGTTTCAAACTCCCCAAGTTTAGATTTCTTTGACATGACATCCTTGAGAAATTTGGCGTAACCGGGCATCTCCCTCACGTCATCTAACAGCGGAATCTTAATATGAACCTGCTTAAAAATATCATAAATCTTTTTGAGCTATGATTCTTGCTTAACTTGCTGTAACCGTTGAGGAAAAGGAGGTGGGGGACGATAATCAGCAATACGTCATTCCCACTGCATACGAATCTGAGGCGGTTTGGGTTCATCATTTTTCTCCTCTGTCGCTTCTGCTGTCGTAACAAGTTTATCGGCAGCAGGCTGTTTGTTACCTGTCGGGGCAACTTCCTCGGCAGGTCTGTCCAAGGCTGGTTTTTTCACTGTTTCAGCTTCCTTCTCTGGCCCTGGTAGTTTCTTCCCACTCCTAGTAGTAATGGCTTTACATTGCTCATGTGTGGGCTGCCTAGCATTTTCTGTATTACTAGGAAATCCTCCAGTCTGCCTTGGCTTGATATGCTGGGAAACCTGACCCATTTGTGTCTCCAAAGATTTCAGAGTAGCTTCATGATTCGTCATCCGCATCTCTGTTTTATCCATGAATGTTTCTGTCTTCTTAACAAACTGATTCATGTTCTCAATATAAGTACCTGTCTGAGACATAAAAGTAGCCAGAGTCTGTTCCAATATACTGTTCGTGGCAGCTGGTGGCTGTTGTTGTTGCTGTTGCGGCTGCAGTTGCTGTCGATTAAGCAATCTAGGTCCTCCCTGATTTTGATTATTATGTGCTTGAGGATTCAGGGCATTATTGGGATTACTCCAAGAAAACTTGGGATCCTTCCTCCAGTTGGGATTGTAGTTGTTGGAGTTATAATTTGGTTTATAGTTTCCAACATACTTTCCCTCTTCTAACTGAATAGGACACTCATCCGAACTATGATTTTCCTCACAAATTTCACATACCTCCTCGACAGCAAATCCATGTTGTGTGTCATCATTCAATAGCTTTTTCTTTGCCTTAGTAAGATATGCCACTTGTGATTTCATTGTGCTGTCGGCCTCATAATCCTTAACAGCTAGAACTCGTTTACCCCCTCTTCTTGCTGTCGGAAACTGCTCCTCATTCTTAGCCAGATTTTTCAAGACTTGCATTGCCTCGTCCGGGTCTTTGTCCAATAGTAATCCGTTTGCTGCTAAATAAATTCAAATACGAGTTTGTAAATTGACAGCAATATAAAACTTAGTTACCTGGTTCCAGACGGGGAATCCATGCATTGGGCAGTTCCGTAGAAGAGTGGTAAATATGTCCCAGGCCTCGTGCATCGGCTTGTCATCTTCCTGTCGAAAACTAGCAATTTCATTACGTAATCACTTAGATAAATGTGAAGGATTAAAACAAGATAAAAATTCACGAGACAAATCTGCCCAAGTTCTAATTGAACCCGGCGTAAGTTTATTCCACCAAGTCTTTGCTCTGTCCCTCAATGAATGGGGAAATAACCGAAGCCTCAGTATCTCCGGATTAACTCCTTATAGTCTAAACGAACCACAGATTTCCTGGAACATTTTGAGAAGCTCCCTAGCATCATCTGTAACAGAACCACTGAATTGACCGGCATTGTTGATCATGCTAAACATGACAGGTTTCAGTTCGAAGTTGTCAACATCTATGTCCGGCAGCGTGGTTTCCAGTTCTACATGATCATTCAACATGTAGTCACGACAGGACCGTCGTCTGGCAGCGGCAGGAGGGTTGCTGACAGGAGGTATAACCTCTCTATCTCCAACAGAAGGGTCGTTTCCTTGGTGGGCCATCGTCTCTAACTGTTCCTCAAGGTACTCGTTCCTGGCTAGTATGTGATGAAGTCGGTTCTTGAGATTGAATGAACGTTCGATTTCCGAATCTAATGGATACTAAGGATCTTCTCCTCGTTTCGATCTGCGCATAAACAAGGAACCTTGTGAAAAGCAAGAGTTGAACAAACCAAAGAAAAACAGAAAATAAAAAAAATAAAAACAAAAACGAAAAGTGCAGTAAAAGAAAAGGTAGAGTTATGTTGCCAATCCCCGGCAACGGCGCCAAAAACTTGTTGCGTGTAAAAGTGTCTATCGCAATTGTAGTGCAAGTGTACACGACGCAAGTAGTAAAGTGATACAAAGTATCGGATATCGTCTCCATGGGGATTGGGCTAATAGTTTCACCTTGAATCAGTGCACGAAAGTAAAGAAAATATTTGAGAAAGTTGTCACGAGAATAATAAAGAAAACTTAAATAAAAGAGTAGAGAAATCAAGATAGAGAGAATGGGCTGGTATTGAATTGCTCAGTAGTGCAGGTACTGCTAAGTTTAGGTAATCCAGTTCTGTCGTCGTCCCCGTCACGGCAGCACCTGTCGCGGCAGCAGTCTGTTGTTTGTCGCGACAGCGAACACTCAACTCAGTACTTCAAGTTTGGCAAGAATCCCTGATGTGCATGGCCTATCCCTAGGTCCAAGTCTGTCGATGATCAGGTCTTTGATGATACCTCCCGGTGTGAATCGAAGGATGAACACCGATGTTGATGAATTCTTCTTTAGCCACTTAACCTCATCTTATCCCTAGGTCCGAGATAGTTCAACTATAAACTAGAGAACTCGCACTTATTCCTTTCGTATACTTAACTCTCCCGATGCTAAGTAAATCGATAACCTGACAATGATCTCCCGATGTTCTTGCAAGATATTAATAACCAGAATAAGAGAACTTGAAGTTTATTTTATTGAACTGAAAATTCCTAAAACAAAACAACCCTTGCAACTACTTTAAAAACAACCCGTGGCCCTAAGGGGAATTTAGAACATGATGAGGGAAGGAAAACGGCCAGGGTTTTGGGAAGAAGTCTAGAGAATCGGTTATATTCTCCTAGGTCAAAATATATGCCCTTATATAGGCTTTGGGTCCAAGTTTTCTAAAATAGCAAGAAGACAACTTTAAATTAAAGTACAATTCTAATAAAGACTAAATCTTCAAAGAATCTATCTTTAAGCCGCCATCTTTCTTGCTTGGGATTTTCTCTACTTGAACTTTGGGCTTGACATTCCTTTCGATCTGGGGTTGGAAAAATATAGTGGTTTTACACGACAGATGGGCTGAATTTTCTCTATCTGTCGAGGTCCACTTTGCTTCTTCTCCTCAAAACTGTTGTCGTCCTCTCCTGTCACGGCGGCAACCATGGCATCATCGTCCTCCTTGACTGCTCGTCCAGTTCCAGCTCTTCTGCTTTACTACCCAGCGCCTGCCTCTCCTATCTGCTACAGCAGCAACCTGCAAAAGCAACCAATTTCAGTAGAAACTGTGCCTTCTAATATATTTGTGATGTTTAACTGTAAACTGACCTAAATGCAATGAATAATGCTTGAATGCAGCAGAAATATGGGTTAAATAGGGGGTAAATAATAGAATTTTACACTCTCAAATGAAATGATTAGGAATCATTTGGGGATTCAAATCTCATCATTTGGTGTGAAAATCAAAAGAAAAACTGTTGTGGAAATGTGTTTGGCTGAGGGAATTTTAAGAGAAAATGAAATGGGAAAATTTTAGCAAAAGTTAGTTATGAAACTAAAATATGGTTTTTCCCTCTTTTCTTTTTTATTAATTTAACACTAAACGAGTCTTTAAAATCAAGAAAAATCTGGAGAAATCCTCCCTTGGGTAAATTAGCTCCTTAAAGATTCAAAGTTTCAATCCTTTCAAAACAGTCACGAACTTTTCAAAAATTACATTTTAGTCACTAATTCGAAATGTCATATTTCCAAGCCTTATTTTGTAAAATTGATTTCACCACTCCCTTATATATATTAAAAGAGGATTTTTAGATAATTTTCCATATTTTTAATGCATCCCAAACTAGGCTTTCCCTAAAACCACCTTTTATATTCGAACCGAAAATCAGACCGGTCCGGTTCAGACCCTAAACATCCAAGCCCAAAATTGGGGTGTTACAACTTTGCTGATTTTAGAATTACCAAAATGAAATTAATCATGTTACATGCTTCTCTGTCGAGTTTCAGTTTAAAAAGACCTTCCAAGCTCAAGCAATTGCATCTACAACATTTAGGACTAAAATGTAAAACATGAAAACTCAAAACAATTAAAAACTGCATCGAACGGTCAACTATATCGGAACACCTACCTTCCGTACCGACACGCCCATATCGAAACGGTGTTGACCGTTTCGGTACTCGGGTATGTTCCGAGACCAGTATCGAAACAGGCTTCACCAGTAGCCAAACTGTTTCGAAACAGCTTCAACCGTTTTGAAACACCATGACAATTACAGGCCCCCGTTTCGAAACCATTGAGGGTGTTTCGATACACCTTGCCCAGTGACAATAGATTTTGCTGGTTTTTGACATCTCAAGCCATCCAAACACACTTCAATGAGCAGTTAAACTTTCCAACAACTTATTTAGCCACTAAGGAACATGTTTAAGACCCCTAAACCCGAGCATGGCATCAAACACAAAAGCACACAAACTAAAGGCATGCTCCATAGTCTCAAAACCAATATAAGCAACCAAACCTCAAACCAAACATTTAGGACCATTTACAAGCCATAAATGCCAACATAAACATGCCACAACCATAGGGAGTTCAAACATATCTCCCAAATACAACCTTGGTTTCCCATTGCCATATATCAAAACTAAAGTGTATAAAAACATCACCATACATGAGCTTTGCACTTCCTTGGATGTTCTTATCCTCCTTGATGCCTAAAACACCTCAATTATCTGCATTATTGGTAAAAGAGAGAGTAAGCACAATTGCTTAGTAAGGCATGCTCTAAAGAAAACCAACTGTAACACCCCAATTTTGGGCTTAGAAGTTTTGGGTTTTGGACCGGACCGGTCGGGTTGCGGTTCGAATATAAAAGGTGATTTTTAGGAAAGCCTAGTTCGGGTTGCATTAAAAATATGGAAAAATGTCTTAAAATCCTCTTTTATTATATATAAGAGAAAGGTGAAATCAATTTTGCAAAATGAGGTTTGGAAGGGTGACATTTTGGGTTAGTGACCAAAATGTAATTTTCGAAAACTGTGTGACTGTTTTAAAAAGGATTGAAACTTTGAATCTTTAAGGAGCTATTTACCTAATAGGAGTTTCTCCAGATTTTTCTAAAATATTAAAGGTTTAATTAATGGTTTTTAAATAAAAGTAAACGGAGGGAAGATATTTTGGCATTTTCTAACTAACTTTCCAAATTTCCATTTTCTTTTTCTCTCATCTTTTCTCTCAAACCAAACACATTTCTCCAGAGCATTTTCCTCTGATTTTGACATCCAAACATGAGATTTTAATCTTCTTTTGATCTCTCATCATCTCTTCAACAAAACCTTAGCATTTGCTATTTGGGTTTTCAAGAATTTGGTTCCAAAAAGGGAGAAACTCAAGTTTGGAGGTAAGAACGTCCTTCTTCTCTAAACTCTCAGTTCTTTACTGAAATTCCCAAGTTCTCAATCCTTGGTTTGTGATTTATTAAAGGTTTTATAATTGTAATCTTGATCTTGGCTTTAAAATGCAAGATTTGGTTGATTTTTGGTAAAATTCGTATGATCTGTTTGAGCAGTGATTTGAGGTGTCTTTTTGATGTTAAATGAATGTATAATTGATGAGAAATTGAGGTTTTATCAATGCAATCCCGAATAGGTTAATTTTCCTAAGTTTTGCTTGAGTTTTTGGTTGTTTTTGGAGTGATCTTGATGATCTGTTATAGCTGGAGGTATAAGGACGTGGTTAGATCCTTTTTGGATGTTAATTGATGTTTAAAAATGGTTAGAAGTGATGGATCTTGGCTGGGTTAAGTTTTGGAAGTGTTTGGAGGTGATTTCGGTTGTGTTTGGTAGCCGAAATGTTGGATTTGTGTAGAGCAGCGAGTTGAGTTGTGTGGCTGGTGTTTTTAATGCATAATGATGCATTAATCCTCTATTGTTGTGTGCTTGAAACAGGGGAGATTGATCCGTGAGCATTAGAGGTGGTGTGGAAGGTTTCGGATGCTTGGAAGGCTTGTTGGCTAGCCTTGTTTTGTGTATCGGTGAGTGAAGTTGGGTTTTCAGCTTTTAAACCAAGGTTTGAAGGTTTTGGGAGCTTAGTTTAAGTCTAAACAACTTTACTAAGCTCAAGAGTAAGTAAAAGGAATTTCCCTCTTGGTTTGTGTTATGAATTGGTTTATAAAGCAATTGTGATTGTTGGATGCAATGCATGTGATTTGCATGTTTTAAATTCTGTTTTGAAAGCATATTTTAGGATGGTTTAATGCTGGTTTTGAAAGCCATGTGTGAAGGATGCTCAAGGTAAGAGATCCTTGGTTTTGTACATTGGAAATGTGGAATTGTTGCATAGTGTTGCATGTTGTTTTATGGCTTTGTGTGATGCTTCAAAAACAGTGGATTCATGATGGTAAATGGTGGTTTTTGCATTTTGGTTATGCTTGTAAATCAATGGATTAATGTGGTAAGATGGTTATATTGGCAAGTGATGTAAGTGGTTCTTGGTTACTTTAATCGGATATAGTTAGCCGGCTATAGGATTGGGTACACCGTGAATAAAGTCGCCTTGGATGTGGAGTGGTTGTGATTGAACTGGTAACTCCATCCAAGTACACTAACGAGATGGTTAAGAACACCATGGTGGTTAAAATTCCATGGGTGGGTCTTGTGTAAGCAAAGGTTATAATGGTGGTTAAAATTCCATTTGAGGACCTTGTGCTTGTTAAGATCACAATGGTGGTGTAAAGTCCATGTGTGGATCTTGTGAAGTATGTCTCGGATCTCGTTAGTGATGTTATACAACTACCAATGGTGAATGTTAAGGTTATATGGTGGTTAAAATTCCATATGAGAACCTTGTGAATGTTAAGGTCATATGGTGGTTAAAATTCCATATGAGGACCTTGTGAATGTTAAGGTTATATGGTGGTTAAAATTCCATATGAGAACCTTGTGAATGTTAAGGTTATATGGTGGTTAAAATCCATATGAGAACCTTGTGAATGTTAAGGTCATATGGTGGTTAAAATTCCATATGAGGACCTTGTGTATGGTAAGGTCAAATGGTGGTTAAAATTCCATTTGGGGACCTTGGGATTGGTAGTGTGTATGAAGCGTGGGGACAACGCTTGTGATCCGCGTATCCGATTGGATGTTGAGTTGAAAAGTGGATATGGTTTATCACTTGGAAGCCAATATAATGTTCTTGATTATGATGAAGCATGAGATGCTTGAAATGATGCATGGTTGCATGAGAAGTGTGTAATGTTCTATGAATGCATGTTTACTTGTTAAGTTTGAACGAGAGTTTAGTTTCTATTGAGAATGATGTATATGTGCACGGAATCTCTTTAATGCATTGAAGTCTTGTGAAGGCTTGTTTAAAAGGCATGTAATGCAAATGTTGAGTTTGTGGTTCATGTGTTGCATTTGTTAAATGCATGTGATTAAGTGAATGAGTAAGTGGTTTTTAAAGGGTTCTTGCTTTGAAATGATTTTCAATGTATGAGAAAGGTATGATGTGATGTGGAAGTGTTTTCCAAGGATTTTGTATTTAACTTTGCATATGATGTTCATGCATGGAAAGGTTAAATTGATGGTTTTGCAAGGATGTGCTTTGAAGTGGGATACTTAGCTTTTCTAAGCTAAGGGTTGGTTTTCATGTTTGAGCAATGCATTATTTAAAGCATGTTGTTAAAAAGGGTTTTCAAACATTGCTTTGGTTTATCGAATAGTGTTTACTTTTAAAAGAGGTTTTATGACTAGCTGCATTGATGGTGTTTTGGTTTTGAGCATTCCTCACTAAGCATTATGTGCTTACGCTCCTTTTTGTCCATCAATGCAGAATTTTGAAGTTGGGACAGCGAGAAGGAAGGGATTCAAGGAGAGCTCCACTTGAGATGTATGTCTCGGTTAATAGCTATAGATAATAAAGGCAATGGGGGAAGAATCTCTTATGTTGATGTTTAATGAGATTGTGTATGTTGGACAAGTTTGGTTTATGATGTTGAACTTTGTGGTTTAACGCTTGCAACGTTTGAATCATCTTATGCTTAAGTCTATATGTTATGCTTCTTGTTTTAAAAGCATGTTTCAGTGTTGGATATGTTGAATGAGTTGGTGCACCTAGGGGTGGTATTGTATCTAGATTTTGATGCGATTATGTCCCTTGAGTGTTGAATGACTTGCTAGTATGATTTGGTTGCCTTTGGAGCATGTTTGATGGGTCAATCGTGTGGTAAACCAGCAATTTTTCTGCAATCTGGGCAGCCTGTTTCGGAACAGGTGCTACCGTATCGGAACGGGGGCCTGAAATGGCCTGGGCATTCTGAAACGGAAGGAACTGCTCCGGAACGGTTTGGCCACTGCCAGGCCCTGTTTCGGTACCAGTTTCGGAACGGTCCCGCGTTTCGGAACAGGTCCTCCCTGTTTCGGAACACTCCACCGTTGGGCACTGAAATTGTTGGTTAAATGTTTTGAAAACCTTGCGCTTTGGTCCTGAACTTCGTATATGCAATTGGATGAGTTTGAGATGTCCGTTTGAGCTGAAATTTGACAGTGAAGCATGAAACATGACTAATTTCATACTGGTAACTTTTAATTGGGTTAAGTCCTTATAATTTTCAGAATTTACAATTTGGTCCCTAATTCCTTAATTTGTGCAATTGAGTCCCTGAATGTTCTCTGATTGATTTGATCTTTGTGTATGCTAATCTTGTGAACATATCTAGGGTTAATATGCATCTAGACAAGTTTGAAAAGAAGAAAAAAAAGGTCGTTAATCAAGGTTGACTTTCGGGTTGACTTTGGTTTTCCCCGTGTAAACTTCTTAATTCGGTTCAACCGTCTGGGCCGGGTTAAGGGGGTTACATTTGGTGGTATCAGAGCCAGCTTGCGAATGCTTGGGGAAAATGGTAAATTGTTGTAAAATGTGTTTGATGTTTATTCTGATGTGTGGTTGAAAGCCGGTTGAAATGCATGTTTTTGAGCGAATTGTTGATGTTTTTAACATGCTTCTTGGTTATGAATCTTCGTTGAGCTGATTTTATGAATGATGAAAGTGTAATGGGTATGATATGTTGATATTATGCTGTTGTGGGTGAATGTTGTTTGATGAGAGCTTGATCGAAGTATGTGGATTGATATGCTTGATGTTGTGATGTCCATGTTTTTGTTGACTGTTATGTCATGTAAAATGGGAGAATTCGGGATACCCATTGCCTTATTATTATAGCTATTGTGTTATTTTGGAATTGAAGTTTGAATCCTTGCTTAAAGCTGGTCTGATTGATTTGTTAGTTTTGTTATGATTGTTTGCTGTTAATAGCATGGTGAAATCAATGAAAGAATGGCAGTTAGGTGAGATGGTTGCTGCTTTAGAGCAGGTTGTTAAGGCGTGGAATTCACCTTTTAAGGGAGGTGTTTCGTCTCAGTCTTCAGTGCCTGGAGTTGAGGTAGTAAGGCAGGAGGAAGAAATTGGTTTTGTGATGAAGAGTTCATCACCTGTTGTTCAATAGGTGTTGGGAACATCTGAGGCTGTGGCAAAAGTAAAGTCTGTAGATGTACTGGCTGTGGGTGTGTCGAGACAGCGTTGACATGATTTGGGAGCTGTGGAGTATCATGGTTCGTCACCTGAGACGTTTGAGGCCTGGTTGGCCAGTGTAATTCTGATTTTGGATCAGGAAGGTTGTGATTATGCCTGTAAGCTGGGAAGTGTTGTCTCATTGATGTTGGAGGACGCATGTGCCTGCTGGACATCTGTGGCGGTGGCATCACACATTCACGATATAGATTGGGACTTCTTTGTATCTGCCTTTTATGAAAGGTATCTTGGAGAGAAATTTCCAAGGGTTAAGCAATGTGAGGGTGTGCTTTCAGTTTGTGAAGGTGAGAAAAGTTTGAGCAAGAGAGTTGTGGGTACTGACCTCGGGAGTGGTCAGCGTAAGAGGCTACATGATAGAAGGTTTTGCTTAGATCGGAGCTTGGAGGGTAGTGCAAATCTGGGGCAAATGTTGCTTGATCAAGGAGTGGAGGCGCAACTATCGGTGTGTGACCGTTGTGGAAGGCGCCATGTTGGAGGTTGTTGGGGCGCATGTGTTTGTTGGAACTGTGTTTCTAAAGAGCATGTGAAGCGAGATTGTCTTCATGTGGTGAGATCAGCTTCAGTGGTAGCAGAAGGGTCTCTGAAGGGTCGTGGGCACGGCCGAGACAAGGTTCGAAGGTGGCAGGAAGGGCAGAAAGTTGTGAGGAGTTTGGAAAATGAAATCTGTTGGAATTGTGGGTCTGTTGGACATATGAGACGTAATTGTTTGAAGTTGGCTCGGGGTAGCCAGGGTTCTTTATCGCGGGGAGATGGTGATGACCTTAGTGTGTTAGTTGATGCTGCAGCGGTGCGGCTGGAGAATGATGGTTCTGCGAGGAAGAGAGCTCGTCTGTTGAAGCTCCGGGGCAGTGAGGTGTTTTCAGGTAACCTTGTTAAGTAACCTTTGCCTAGTTATCTTGGTTTGGTTTCTGTTGGTTTTTCCTTGCGTAGTGGGTATGGTCTCGTTGCTAGCATGTTGGGGTAGTAGTTGTTGTTGTTTTAAAAATAACTTTAGTGTGAAGAGGGCATTAGTGAGTATCTTGTGGATAATGAGTTGTTAGAATGATAGAGTTGGTCAAGTTAGAAGTGAGGTAAGAGGTTGTTCTTAGACGGATTCTGAGGATGTTATTGGTGGGTGTGAACTGGCATACATGCACAGTTAAAATCATTTGTTATATGTTATATTATATATATGTACTGGTCCATGCATACATGTGACATGACATTAGAGGTTTTGCATACATGTACATCAGGCATTGGTAGGGCATATAAGTGACCATGCATACGAACGTTCACACTCGCTAATAGCTAGTCGGGTCCGTTAGTGTCGTAATAGCGTTAGGTTGGATGATGGGTTTAGAGGTTGTGTTGGTGCTAGGAGAATGTTAGAAGTAGTGAAGGGTATTAAGCAAGTTGTTAGTAATAGTGAGTGCAGTATAGCATGTTGGTAGAAGGAAAGTGTTTGATGCTTAATGGGTTTAGTGGTGTGGTGGTGAGGAGATTGCTGGTTGAAGTCAGAATCGATCAGGTGGTTTGAATAGCTAGTAGAAGTGATAGTTCCTTGGTGTTGAGTGATGTTGCAGGTTAGTGGATGTGTTCCCAGAGTGCTGAGGTAACTTGGCATTGATGTTGTAGTAGAAGGGTTGTTTTTGTAGGTGATGGTTTTTAGCAACCTTTGGGGAGTTGAGAAGAGGTTTTGTTGTGGTTTGTGGAAAAGGGTTAGCCTGGGAGAATAGAAGTTTCGTAATCTAAATATGTATGTGTGGATTGGGCGGTGTTCTAGTAAGGCAAGTGTTGTGGTCAAAGCTTGAAGTGGAAAGGCAATGTAAGATCGAAGGCCATTGTTGGTTGGACGGATTCTTGTGAGAAGTGGTTGGCTGGGTGTGAGTAAGTAAATTCCTTCTGAAGTCAGCTGGTGGTGTAATGGAACGGCTGGCGGAGTCAAAGTTGGGGTTTTGTGAAGTGATTTTTGGATATTGGGTGAGTAGTCCTGGTGAGTCGTTATGGTAATGATAGCGGCGGATGTGAAGGAATGTCAGCATTACGTTGAGGAGTTTAGGTAAGCAGTTGATGCTTAAGAATTTTTGCTTGTTGGAAAAAATCTTTGAAAGAGGTTGAGGAGTTTGCAAAGAGTTTTGGAAGCAGTGAAGGTTGTGGGTTACATAGTGGTTGAACTGGATTGGTTGGTGTCACTGTGTGAACAAGTTTGGAAGTTATAAGTTAAGGTTGAGTATGCTGTAAAAGTTTGAGGTTCTTCAGGTTGTTGTTGGGGCTATGTGCAGTCCGGAAGTGTGAAAGGTTAAGTTGTGGTTAACTTTGAGTGTTCTGGAATTCGGGAACAGTATGTGGTGGTGTTGAGTTTGGGTGGAGTTTTGTGAGGAGAGTGTTCAGTGGTGGTTAAGTCTCCTATGTTGCCTTGCATGTTGCTTTGAGAAGTTTGGTTGTTCTCTTTTCGCCAGTTGAAATTTCGAGGACCAAATTTCCTAAGAGGGGGAGAGTTGTAACACCCCAATTTTGGGCTTAGAAGTTTTGGGTTTTGGACCGGACCGGTCGGGTTGCGGTTCAAATATAAAAGGTGATTTTTAGGAAAGCCTAGTTCGGGTTGCATTAAAAATATGGAAAAATGTCTTAAAATCCTCTTTTATTATATATAAGAGAAAGTTGAAATCAATTTCGCAAAATGAGGTTTGCAAGGGTGACATTTTGGGTTAGTGACCAAAATGTAATTTTCGAAAATTGTGTGACTGTTTTAAAAAGGATTGAAACTTTGAATCTTTAAGGAGCTATTTACCCAATAGGAGTTTCTCCAGATTTTTCTAAAATATTAAAGGTTTAATTAATGGTTTTTAAATAAAAGTAAAGGGCGGGAAGATATTTTGGCATTTTCTAACTAACTTTCCAAATTTCCATTTTCTTTTTCTCTCAAACCAAACACATTTCTCCAGAGCATTTTCCTCTAATTTTGACATCCAAACATGAGATTTTAATCTTCTTTTGATCTCTCATCATCTCTTCAACAAAACCTTAGCATTTGCAATTTGGATTTTCAAGAATTTGGTTCCAAAAAGGGAGAAACTCAAGTTTGGAGGTAAGAACGTCCTTCTCCTCTAAACTCTCAGTTCTTTACTGAAATTCCCAAGTTCTCAATCCTTGATTTGTGATTTATTAAAGGTTTTATAATTGTAATCTTGATCTTGGCTTTAAAATGCAAGATTTGGTTGATTTTTTGTAAAATTCGTATGATCTGTTTGAGCAGTGATTTGAGGTGTCTTTTTGATGTTGAATGAATGTATAATTGATGAGAAATTGAGGTTTTATCAATGCAATCCCGAATAGGTTAATTTTCCTAAGTTTTGCTTGAGTTTTTGGTTGTTTTTGGAGTGATCTTGATGATCTGTTATAGCTGGAGGTATAAGGACGTGGTTAGATCCTTTTTGGATGTTAATTGATGTTTAAAAATGGTTAGAAGTGATGGATCTTGGCTGGGTTAAGTTTTGGAAGTGTTTGGAGGTGATTTCGGTTGTGTTTGGTAGCCGAAATGTTGGATTTGTGTAGAGCAGCGAGTTGAGTTGTGTGGCTGGTGTTTTTAATGCATAATGATGCATTAATCCTCTATTGTTGTGTGCTTGAAACAGGGGAGATTGATCCGTGAGCATTAGAGGTGGTGTGGAAGGTTTCGGATGCTTGGAAGGCTTGTTGGCTAGCCTTGTTTTGTGTATCGGTGAGTGAAGTTGGGTTTTCAGCTTTTAAACCAAGGTTTGAAGGTTTTGGGAGCTTAGTTTAAGTCTAAACAACTTTACTAAGCTCAAGAGTAAGTAAATGGAATTTCCATGTGTGGATCTTGTGAAGTATGTCTCGGATCTCGTTAGTGATGTTATACAACTACCAATGGTGAATGTTAAGGTTATATGGTGGTTAAAATTCCATATGAGAACCTTGTGAATGTTAAGGTCATATGGTGGTTAAAATTCCATATGAGGACCTTGTGAATGTTAAGGTTATATGGTGGTTAAAATTCCATATGAGAACCTTGTGAATGTTAAGGTTATATGGTGGTTAAAATCCATATGAGAACCTTGTGAATGTTAAGGTCATATGGTGGTTAAAATTCCATATGAGGACCTTGTGTATGGTAAGGTCAAATGGTGGTTAAAATTCCATTTGGGGACCTTGGGATTGGTAGTGTGTATGAAGCGTGGGGACAACGCTTGTGATCCGCGTATCCGATTGGATGTTGAGTTGAAAAGTGGATATGGTTTATCACTTGGAAGCCAATATAATGTTCTTGATTATGATGAAGCATGAGATGCTTGAAATGATGCATGGTTGCATGAGAAGTGTGTAATGTTTTATGAATGCATGTTTACTTGTTAAGTTTGAACGAGAGTTTAGTTTCTATTGAGAATGATGTATATGTGCACGGAATCTCGTTAATGCATTGAAGTCTTGTGAAGGCTTGTTTAAAAGGCATGCAATGCAAATGTTGAGTTTGTGGTTCATGTGTTGCATTTGTTAAATGCATGTGATTAAGTGAATGAGTAAGTGGTTTTTAAAGGGTTCTTGCTTTGAAATGATTTTCAATGTATGAGAAAGGTATGATGTGATGTGGAAGTGTTTTCCAAGGATTTTGTATTTAACTTTGCATATGATGTTCATGCATGGAAATGTTAAATTGATGGTTTTGCAAGGATGTGCTTTGAAGTGGGATACTTAGCTTTTCTAAGCTAAGGGTTAGTTTTCATGTTTGAGCAATGCATGATTTAAAGCATGTTGTTAAAAAGGGTTTTCAAACATTGCTTTGGTTTATCGAATAGTGTTTACTTTTAAAAGAGGTTTTATGACTCGCTGCATTGATGGTGTTTTGGTTTTGAGCATTCCTCACTAAGCATTATGTGCTTACGCTCTTTTTTGTCCATCAATGCAGAATTTTGAAGTTGGGACAGCGAGAAGCAAGGGATTCAAGGAGAGCTCCACTTGAGATGTATGTCTCGGTTAATAGCTGTAGATAATAAAGGCAATCGGGAAAGAATCTCTTATGTTGATGTTTAATGAGATTGTGTATGTTGGACAAGTTTGATTTATGATGTTGAACTATGTGGTTTAACGCTTGCAACGTTTGAATCATCTTATGCTTAAGTCGATATGTTATGCTTCTTGTTTTAAAAGCATGTTTGAGTGTTGGATATATTGAATGAGTTGGTGCACCTAGGGGTGGTATTGTATCTAGATTTTGATGCGATTATGTCCCTTGAGTGTTGAATGACTTGCTGGTATGATTTGGTTGCCTTTGGAGCATGTTTGATGGGTCAATCGTGTGTTAAACTAGCAATTTTTCTGCAATCTGGGCAGCCTATTTCGGAACAGGTGCTACCGTATCGGAACGGGGGCCTGAAATGGCCTGGGCGTTCCGAAACGGAAGGAACTGTTCCGGAACGGTTTGGCCACTGCCAGGCCCTGTTTCGGTACAAGTTTCGGAACGGTCCCGCGTTTCGGAACAGGTCCTCCCTGTTTCGGAACACTCGACCGTTGGGCACTGAAATTGTTGGTTAAATGTTTTGAAAACCTTGCGCTTTGGTCCTGAACTTCGTATATGCAATTGGATGAGTTTGAGATGTCCGTTTAAGCTGAAATTTGACAGTGAAGCATGAAACATGACTAATTTCATACTGGTAACTTTTAATTGGGTTAAGTCCTTATAATTTTCAGAATTTACAATTTGGTCCCTAATTCCTTAATTTGTGCAATTGAGTCCCTGAATGTTCTCTGATTGATTTGATCTTTGTTTATGCTAATGTTGTGAACATATCTAGGGTTAATATGCATCTAGACAAGTTTTAAAAGAAAAAAAAGGTCGTTAATCAAGGTTGACTTTCGGGTTAACTTTGGTTTTCCCCGTGTAAACTTCTTAATTCGGTTCAACCGTCTGGGCCGGGTTAAGGGGGTTACACCAACACAATAATTCATTTCTTGAAAACACTTTCTCAAAAGCTTTTAAACAACATGCTCATTCTATCTCTTTCTTGAAAACCATTCAAAGCAAAATGTCATTGAAAACACATGTACCTCCATTCTATCTCATGCATTTAAACCAATGCAAAACTCATGGCAAAGCCACACTCATGCTTGTAACACCAAAGCATTTCATATACAAATCTCATATGCATTTCTCATAGCATAAATAATTTCATCAAAGGTACATGCGAATCAAAAGCATTTTCATATATTATATTGGCATTTCACATCTCATTATTACTCGGATATGCAGACAACTCACTAGACACTTCTGGTGGCATCTACCATCACCGTACTCACTCGTCTAGTAATATAATTTCTGGTGGAATCTCACATCACCGTACTCACATGGCGGAATCTCTCATCGCCACAAAGCTTGCGTATTTCACCAAGTCGTACCCGATGGAATGCCCATCATTGGTTCTCTCCCTTTGGATTAAACCAAAGAGCACATACGAATTTTTAGTTTACACTACACTCTCATCCTATTGATCGATCAATTATATCTGGTAAGTATCTCAGCATCTATGCCAATATATTATGTCAAATCATCATCTCACCTACTGTTTTTCATGCAACATTTCCAAATCATTCTCATCTCATTTCAAAACCATAACATTCGCCATGCTTTAAATCAAAAGCTCAAATCTCAACTATGCAACAAGATATCTCATGAAATCATTTCAAGCATCATCTCATGCTACAAAACATGCATAAAAAATGTAGGAATTTATCTATCTCAAACCATGAGCATGTAAAAGCATTTTAGGGGCAACCACCACATTTAAGAGAGCAATCTAGCCAATACTTACTTCCGGACATAGAAAGGTGTTTCAAACCTTTCCTAAATCCTCAAACCTTGATTCTTTGTTCCTCAAGGACTTCTAAAACCATACACACTCACCGATTACATTTCGCGAGTGTAACGCCCCGGTTTTGGGCTCAGAAGTTTTGGGCGTTGACCGGTTCGGTCAAAGTGCTGATCGAATATATAAGAGTGAATTTAGGAAAGCCTAGTTCGGGTTGCATTAAAAATATGGAAAAATGTTCTAAAATCATCTTTTAATATATTTAAGTGAACTGTGAAATCAATTTTGGAAAATGAGGTTCGGAAGGTTGACATTTTGGCTAGTGACCAAAATGTAATTTTTGAAAGTTGCGTGACTGTTTTATAAAGGATTGAAACTTTGAATCTTTAAGGAGCTATTATTCCAAAAAGAGTTTCTCCTGATTTTTCTAAGATATTTTAAGGCTTTATTCTGATTTTAAAGTTTATGAAATGTGGAGGGAAATCATTTTACCATTTCATAACTAACTTTTCTATTTTCTCTCAATTTTCCTTTTCTCTCATTTTCTCTCAACCCAAACACATTTCTCCAGATTTTCTTCTCTGATTTTGTCATCTAAATCACTCATTTCAACTCTCTTTTGATTCCTAATCATCTCATCAGCAAAACCTCTTAATTTGCAAGTTGTTTCATCAAGCTTTTTGGCTCTAAAAAGGAGAAACTCAAGTTTGGAGGTAAGAACGTCCTTCTCCTCTAAACTATCAGTTCTTTACTGAAATTCCTAAGTTCTCAATCCTTGATTTGTGATTTGTTAAAGGCTTTTCAATTCAAATCTTGATTTTTGGCTTAAAATGCAAGATTTGGTGATTTTGGTGGAATTTCCGTGTGATCTGTTTGGGCAGTGTTTTGAAGTGTCAAAATGATGTTAAATGAATGCTAAATTGATTAGAAGTTGAGGTTTAATCAATGCAATCCCGGATAGGTTGAATTTCCTAAGTTTGGCTTGAGTTTTTGGTTGTTTTTGGAGTGTTTTGGTGATCTGTTATACCTGGAGGTATAAGGACGTGTTTGTGATCATTTTGGATGTTAATTGATGTTTAAAAATGGTTAGAAGTGATGGATCTTGGCTGGGTTAAGTTTTGGAAGTGTTTGGAGGTGATTTCGGTTGTGTTTGGTAGCCGAATTGTTGGATTTGTGATGAGCAGCGAGTTTGGTTATGTTGCTGGTGTTTTTAATGCATAATGATGCATTAATCCTCTGTTGTTGTGTGCTTGAAACAGGGGAGTTTGATTCGTGAGCTTTAGAGGTGGTGCGGAAGGCTTCGGATGCTTGGAAGGCTTGTTGGCTAGCCTTGTTTTGTGTATCGGTGAGTGAAGTTGGGTTTTCAGCTTTAAAACCAAGGTTTGAAGGTTTTGAGAGCTTAGTTTAAGTCTAAACAACTTTGCTAAGCTCAAGAGTAAGTGAATGGATTTTCGCTCTTGAATTGTGTTGTGATTTGGTTTTAAAAGCAATTGTGGTTGATGATTGAAATGCATGTGTTTTGCATGGTTTAAATCTGTTTTGAAAGCATATTTTAGCATGGTTTAATGCTGGTTTTGAAAGCCATTTGAGAAGGATGCTCAAGGTAAGAGATCCTTGGTTTTGTACATGGAAATTGTGGTTTTGATGCATAGTGTTGCATGTTGTTTAATGGCTTTTGTATGATGCTTAAAAACAGTAGATTATTGTTGTTAATGATGTACTTTGGTATGCGATGCTAAAGGTTACAAAGGTGGTTGAAAGTCCTTGTGTAAGCCTTATTTATTTAAGAACAACATGGTGTTGGTAAGTCCATGGTTGGTTCTTGGTTAAGGTAAATGATGGTTTTGCATTATGATTATGCATGTGAATCAGTGGATTAACATGTTAAGATGGTTATATTGGCAAGTGATGAAAGTGGTTCTTGGTTCGTTGATCGGATATAGTTAGCCGGCTATAGGATTGGGTGCACCGTGAATTAAGTCGCCTTGGAGGTGGAGTGGTCAAGAGTGGACCGGTAAACTCCCTTCAAGTATCCTAACGAGATGGTTAAGGTTATAATGGAGGTTGATGCCCATTCGAGGACCTTGGTTGAGCAAAGGTTATATGGTGTTTAAAAGTCCATATATGGGAACCTTGTGCTTGTTAAGATCACAATGGCAGTGTAAGTCCATGTGTGGATCTTGTGTGGGGTGTCCCGGATCTCGTTAGTGATGTTATACAACTACCAATTGGTTATGCAAAGGTTGTATGGTGTTTAAAAGTCCATACATGGGAACCTTGTGCATGTTGAGGTTGTATGGTGTTTAAAAGTCCATGCATGGGAACCTCGGGAAAAGCTAAGGTTGTATGGTGTTTAAAAGTCCATACATGGGAACCTTAGGCTTGTAAGGTCAAATGGTGTTTAAAAGTCCATTTGGGAGACCTTGGATTGGTAGGGTGTATGGAGCGTAGGGACAACGCTCGGGATCCGCGTATCCGATCGGGTGTTGAGTTGAAAAGTGGATGTGGTTGATCACTTGGAAGCCAATGTAATGATCTTGATTATTAAAGAAGCATGAAATGCTTGAAATGATGCATAATTGCATGAGAAGCATGAGATGATTGAAAAGATGCATGGTTGCATGAAAAGTGTATAATGCTTGTGAATGCATGTTTACTTGTTAAGTTGAACAAGTGTTGATAATCATTTGGTAAATGATGCATGTGAGCATGAAATCTCTTTAATGCATTGGAGTCTTGTTAAGACTTGTTTTTAAAGGCATGTGATGATGATGTTGTGGTTCATATAAGTTGCCTTTGTTTTAATGCATGTGTTGGTTTGTTTGAGTAATGGTTTTAAAAGGTTTCTTGCTTGAAATGGCTTTCAAGATTAAGGAAGGTATGTTGTGAAATGGGAATGTTTTCCAAGGTTTTGATTTAACTTTGCATATGGTGTTTATGCATGGAATGGTTAAATGGATGATTTTGTATGTTGTGCTTTGAAAAGGTTTTCTTAGCTTGCTAAGCTAAGGGTTGGTTTCATGTATGTGCAATGCATGGTTTAAGCATGATGTTGAAAAAGAGTTTTCAAACTTTGCTTGGTAACAAATCGAGTTTGTTTTAAAAGAGTTTTGTGACCCGCTGCATTGATGGTGTTTTGGTTTTGAGCATTCCTCACTAAGCATTATGTGCTTACGCTCCTTTTTGTCCATCAATGCAGATTCGTGAAGTTTGGACAGCGAGAGGCAAGGGATTCAAGGAGGACTCCATTTGAGATGTATGTCTCGGTGAATAGCTATAGTTAATAAAGGCAATGGGGGTAGAATCTCTCGGGTTAATGTGTATGTGTTCGTTTATGTTTGGACAAGGATGTTTTTATGTTGATGATGTTGTTGGAACATGTATTGGCTTTAATTAGATTGTTTTGGAAAGGTTGTGCTTAAATGGTTGCTTGTGTAGGAAGCATGCCTTTAATTTTGGGGTTTTTCATATATGATGTTATTTTGTTGAATTGTTGATGCAAGTATGTCTCATTTATGTTGAATTGCATGTTGGTAAAGTTTGGTGGCTTTTGGAGCATGATTGGATGGTCAATTGTGTGTTTGAGTGAGCAAAATGCTGCAATCTGTGCAGGGCGTTTCGGAACAGTGTGTACCGTTTCGGAACGGGTGCCTTGAATGAACCCAGGCGTCCGAAACGGTAGGCACCGTTTCGAAACGGTTTGGCCACTGCCAGCCCGTGTTCCGGTACGCGTTGCGGAACGGCCCGTGTTTCGAAACGGGGTCTGCCTGTTCTGGAACGGTCAACCGTTGGGGGCTGACATTGGCAGTTATATGTTTTGAATTGTTTGCGTTTTAGTCCTGAAACTTGTTTGTGCAATTGTATGAGTTTGGGATGTCCGTTTGAGCTGAAATTTGGCAGAGAAGCATGAAACCTGATTAATTTTAAGTTGGTAACTTAAAATCTGGTTAAGTCCTTAAAGTTTTCAGAATTTACAATTTGGTCCCTTAAGTTGTAAATTGTTCAATTGGGTCCCTGTTTGATCTCTGATGTTTGGGATCTTTGAGTATGCTGTTTGCATGATCACATCTAAGGTTAATGTGCATCTAGACAAGATTAAAAAGAAGAAAAAAAAGGGTCGTTAATCAAGGTTGACTTTCGGGTTGACTTTGGTTTTCCCCGTGTGACTTTCTTAATTCGGGTCAATCGTCTAGACCGGGTTAAGGGGGTTACAGCGAGCTTGCCAAAACGCTATCTAGGCTCCCGGATCAACACCAAAGGCGTCTGAAGATGTCTCCCCTGTTTACAACACATAAGAGCAGAGGATTAATGCATCATCATGCATTGAAATCACTAGCCACACACCTAAACTCGCTACTCTACTCAAAAACCACATTTCGGCTACCAAACACAACCGAAATCACCTCCAAACTCATCCAAAACAAAGCCCAGTCAAGATCTACCACTTCTAATCATTTCTAAATATCAATCAACATCAAAAATTACCCCAAACTCGTCCTTATACCTCCAGCTATAACAGAACCCAAAAACCACCCCAAAAACCATCATTCTAGCAAGCAAAACTTAGGAATCCAAGCCCATTTGGGTTTTGTTTGATAAACCTCATTTATAACTTCAATTAACATCCAAAATACATTAGAAAACAACCCCAAAATAGAGCCTAACCATCAAGCTCGAAAATCATCAAGATCTCTCCAAAAATCTTGAGTTTTAAGACAATTTCTTGTTTCTAACATTAAAACAACTAAAAAATCATTAACAAAAGATTGACAACTTAGTAATTTCAGTAAAGAAATGATCATTAGAGGAGAAGGACAAAGCTTACCTCTAATGGCTGATTTCTCCTTGATTTGGGCAAGCTTTCTTGAAAATCCAATTTAAAATCAATAGGTTTTGACGAGTAGAAGATTATGAATCAAAACGGAATTGAAATCCAATCAAAAGTAATGAAAATCAGCAACCAAATGAAGGAGAAAGAGTGTTTGGCAGAAAAGAATTTTAGAGAAAATGGAAGGAGGGAAAATTGATGTAAAGTAGTTATGAAAAGTCAAAGGTAGTTTACTTTTAATTAATCCTTGTTTTCCTTTAATCAAAACATTAATAAAATCACCCAAATTAAGAAGAAATCTGATTAAAAACATTTTGATAAAATTAGCTCTTTAAAGATTCAAAGTTTCAAACCTTTACAAAACAGTCAGTATTTAACTTTGTAAAAACTGCGATTTGGTCACTACACCGAAATGTAGTATTTCCAAACCTTATTTTGTAAAATTGATTTCACCATAATCTTTCATATATTAAATGAGGATTTTTAGATATTTTCCATATTTTTAAAGCATCCCGAACTAGGTGTTCCCTAAAGCTCCCTTTAAGATTCGAACCGTTTTCTGACCGGTCCGATTCGGACTCTAAAACATCTAGGACCAAATTTTGGGTGTTACAACTCTCCCCCTCTTAAGAAATTTCGTCCTCGAAATTTACTTGGAGGAAAAAGGTAAGGAAACTACTTCTTCATATCTTCCTTTCTTTCCCACGTGGCTTCCTCAACACCACGATGTCTTCACAACACCTTAACCAGTTCAATGGTCTTACCACGGAGAACCTTACTATCCGAATCAAAAATCTCAACAGATTCCTCTCATATGTCAAATCTGGATTCAACTCAACTTCCTCCACATGCATAACATGCGAAGGATCCGATCTATACCTCCAAAGCATGGATATATGAAACACATTATGTATCCTTTCTAGCTCTTGTGGTAGCCTCAGCTTGTAAGCAATAGGACCCACACGTTCTATCACCTCGTATGATCCAATATACTTCGGGCTCAGCTTGCCCTACCGGCCAAATCTCATCACCTTCTTCCAAGGTGAAACTTTCAAGAACACACGGTCACCCACTGCAAATTCTATCTCATTACGCTTCAAATCCGCGTAAGACTTTTGCCGATCCGATGCTGCCTTCAACCGCTCACAAATGAGCTTCACCTTTTCGGTGGTTCCTTTCAACAAAGCCGGCATCGAGACCAACTTTTGTCCTGTTTCAGCCCAGCAAAGAGGAGTTCTACACTTCCTCCCGTACAAAGCTTCATAAGGTGCCATTTGAATACTTGCCTGGTAACTATTATGATAAGAAAACTCCTCCAAAGGCAAGTGCTTCCCCCAAGAGCCTTGAAACTCTATAACACAACACCTCATCATATCCTCAAGCACTTGGATAACACGCTCCGACTTTCCATCCGTCTGCGGATGCTAAGAAGTACTAAAATTCAGCCGTGTACACAATGCTTGATGTAAACACTCCCAAAACCTTGCAGTGAACCTTAGATCTCTATCCGACACTATAGATTTTGGTACGCTATGCAAACGTACAATCTCAGCAATGTACAACTCTATAGGCTTATCCAAAGTGTACGTAGTATGCACAGGTAAGAAATGCGCACACTTCGTAAAGTGATCCACAATCACCCAAACATAATTCTTCTTTGATGGCGTTAGAGGCAAACCAGACACAAAGTCCATGGTGATCCTCTCCCATTTCCATTCAGAGATCCTCAACGGTTGCAACAACCCCGAAGGAAACTGATGCTCAGCCTTAACCCACTGACAAACCATGCACTTGCTCACGTACTCAACGACATCTTTCTTCAACCCAACCCAATAGTACTCATCCTTCAGATCACGGTACATCTTTGTACTACCAGGGGGCATAGCAAAAGGACTACTATGAGCTTCGGTCAGAATAGTACACCTCAACTCAACATCATTCGGCACCACTATCCGACTTCCAAAACATAGAATACCATCATCATTAAAACAAAAATCCGATGGTCTATCCTCAGCAATATCCTGAACATGTGGCACCAAAGAATCATCCAACAAATGCTTATCTTTTATCAACTAAACTAGAGATGGTTTCACTTGCAATTCAACAACAAGACCACCATCTCGCGATATGCTCAAGCTAGCAAACATCGCCCTTAACTCCACCGCCACTTTCCTCCTCAAAGCATCAGCCACAACATTGGCCTTTCCCGGGTGATACTCGATTATTAGATCGTAATCCTTAAGCAACTCCACCCATCGCCGTTGCCTAATATTCAAATCTTTCTAAGACATCAAATACTTCAAACTCTTGTGATCCGTGTACACAGTACACTTCTCACCATAAAGATAATGTCTCCAGATCTTCAGATCAAAAACCACCGCAGCTAACTCAATATCATGCGTAGGATAATTACGCTCATGCACTTTTAACTGTCACGATGCATAAGCCACCACCTTACCCTCTTCCATTAACACACACCCCAAACCAACATAGGATGCGTCACTATACACCACAAACTCTTTCCTTGATTCAGGTTGAACCAAGATAGGAGCTTGCGTCAAAGCTGCTTTAAGCTTCTCAAAAGATTGATGTCTCACTTCCGTCCACTCATACTTAACATCTTTTTGCAACAACTTCGTCAAAGGGGCAGCAATCTTAGAAAATCCATCCACGAACCTCCGGTAGTATCCTGCCAACCCAAGGAAACTACCGACTTCATGAACATACTTAGGAGGTTTCCAATTCATCACCGCCTCAACTTTCTGGTGATCAACTCGAATCCCTTCGGCCGAAACAACATGACCAAGGAAAACAACTTCCTTTAGCCAAAACTCACATTTGCTCAGCTTAGCGTAAAGCTGATTTTCCAACAGCACTTGCAAAACAATTCTCAAATGACCTTCGTGTTCCTCCTCAGTACGAGAGTACACAAGGATATCGCCGATGAACACCACAACGAACTTGTCCAAGAATTCATGGAACACCCTATTCATCATGTCCATGAAAGAAGCAGGAGCATTCGTCAAGCCAAACGACATTACAAGGAACTCATAATGCCCATACCTCGTTCTAAAGGCTGTTTTTGGCACATCCACATCTTTCACCTATAACTGATAGTATCCTGACCTCAAGTCAATCTTTGAAAACACAGCCGCTCCCCAAAACTGATCAAAGAGATCATCAATCATCGGGAAAGGATACTTGTTCTTGACGGTCAACTTATTCAACTGACGATAATCGATGCACATTCTCATAGTGCCATCCTTCTTTTTCACAAACAAGACCGGTGCACCCCAAGGTGACACACTAGGCCGAATGAAGCCACGGTCAAGCAACTCATGAAGTTGCGTCTTCAACTTCTTCAACTCATTGGGTGCCATGCGATAGGGAGCAATAGACACCAGAGTTGTGTTCTCATATAGCTCAATTCCAAACTCAACCTCTCGACTAGGTGTTAAACCAGGTAATTCCTCTGGAAACACTACAGGGAACTCACACACGGTCCTTATATCCTGAACGCGCACCTCCTTTGAACTAGGATTCATAACAAAAGCTAGGTAAGCTTCACATCCTTGCCGCAACATCCGGTTCGCTTCCAATGTAGACACCAGATTGGCAAGAAACTTCATATTTTCTCCCACCACCACCACGTCATATGTAACCCCCTTAGCCCGGCCTAGACGGTTGACCCGAACTACGAGGATTACACAGGGAAAACCAAAGTCAACCCGAAAGTCAACCTTGATTAACGACCCTTTTTTTCTTTTTAATCTTGTCTAAATGCTCTTTAACCCTAAGCGTATCCTTGAAAAAAGCATACTAGAAAATCAAAGCAATCGGAAAGCAACAGGGGACTCGACTGTACAACATACAAATTGAGGGACCAAATTGTAAATTCTAGAAATTAAAAAGACTTAACTGATTTTTAAGATACCATTATGAAATTAGTCATATAACATGCTTCTCTGCCAAATTTCACCTTAAACGGAGATCTCATACTCAAGCAATTGCATAAACAATATTCAGGACTAAAATGTAAAGCTTGCAAACCATAAAAACATTCAAATCAGTGCCCAACGGTCTAGTGTTTCGGAACAGGGGTTGACCATTTTGAAATGCGGGTTCGTTTCGAGACCAGTTTCAAAACAGGGCTTGGCAGTGGCAAAACTGTTTTGGAACGACCTCTACCCGTTTCGAAACACGAAGGCCATTACAGGCCCCTTTTTCGAAACGTTAGCACCCGTTCCGATACGGACTGCCCAGAAAGTGCAAATTTTGCTGGTCTAACATACCATTGGTCACTCAAACACACCCTAATGACTTCCTAATCATGCCAACAAGTCATCATACATATTAGGCTCATGTTTGCATCATCAAAACACGATCATGGCATCGAATTGGGAAAATCAAAAGACTATAGGCATGCATCCTATTATTCGAAACCAAGCAATCATCAAATCATCAAAGCAATCATCAAATGGCCATTTACATATCCAAATCATCATAGGCATCATGCCAAACATAGGGAGTCCAAAACATCTCCCAACAACACAACCTAGGTTCCCATTGCCAAATATCAAAGACTAATAATGTTGTGAAAATATCACCATACATGAGCTTAGCTTTCCCTTGGATTACTAAACCTCCTTGCTGCCCACAAACACCTCAATTATCTGCATTATTGGTTCAAGAAAGAGAGCGTAAGTACAAATGCTTAGTGAGGCATGCTCTAAAGAAACAACACAATAATGCATTTTATAAAAACACCTTTCACAAGGCCTTTTCAACACAAAACATCAATTCTCATGTAACAATGCATATACAACAAGCATCTCATGCTTAAATAAATCAACATGTCATATTGGCTTCCAAGTGATAACCATAACCATTTTCAAAATAAAACACAATCGGATACGCGGATTACAAGCGTTGTCCCAAACGCCTCATACACACTAACAAACACACAAGGTGGAGTTTACCGGTACAATCACAACCCCTCAACACCCGTGATGGAGTTTAACGGTACAATCACAACCCCTCCACATCACCCATTGGTAGTTGTATAACATCACTAAAGAGAACACGGGACACTCAACACAAGATCCACACATGGACTTTTAACCACCATTGTGATCTTAAACATCTTGTTAGTGTACTTGGATGGAGTTTACGGTACAATTACAACCCCTCAACATCCAAGGCGACTTTATTCACGGTGCACCCAATCCTATAGCCGGCTAACTATATCTGATTCAAGTACTTTAAAACCATTACATCACTTGCCAATATACACCATTTATCAACCGTAATCCACTGTTTTGAAGCATTAAATCAAGCCATTTAACAACATGCATCACTATGCATCAAATCCACATTTTCAACATATTAAACCAAGGATCTCTTACCTTAAGCATCCTTCAATACATGGCTTTCACAACCAGCATTAATCATGCTAAAACAAGCTTTCAAAACAGAATTTAAACATGCAAATTAAACACATTACATCCAACCATCTCATGGTTCATCAAAGAGAGAGTTTCTCCAAAAACTTACCCTTGAGCTTAGTTAAGTTGCTTAGACTTAAACTAATCTCCCAAAACCTTCAAACATTGGTTACAAAGCTGTAAACCCAACTTCACTCACCAATTTCGTTTCGCAAGCTTGCCGAAACACCGTTCAAGCCTCCGGATCAACACCACAAGGATCCGAAGATGTCTCCCCTGTTTTAAACACATCAAAGCAGAGGATTAATGCATCATCATGCATTAGAATCTTCAGCCATTACACCTAAACTCGCTGCTCTCACCAAATCTAACATTTCGGCTACCAAACACAACCGAAATCACATCCAAACTCATCCACAACATTACCCACCCAAGATCCATCACTACTAAACATTCTTAAACATCAATTAACATCAAAAAAGGATCTAAACTCGTCCTTATACCTCCAGCAACAATAGAACACCAAGATCACCCCAAAAACCACCATTTTCACCAATAAAAACTTAGGAAAATCAACCTATTCGGGATTGCATTGATTAAACCTCAATTACACATCATTAAACATCCAAAATATATTAAAAAGGCATCTCAAAATAGAGCCCAAACAATCACCACAAATTCTTCAAGATTTGATCAAAATTTCAAAATTTAACCCAAAAATCAAGATCACAACATTGAAACATTTAATAAAACTTTATTTAAGGATTGAGAACTTGGGAATTTCAGTAAAGAATTGAGTATTTAGAGGAGAAAAACGTTCATATCTCTAAATCTAGATTTCTCCTTGTTTAGAGCCAAAATCCTTGAAAATTCAATAAGCAAATGAGGAGGATTTGATGTGGAAATGTTTAGGAATCATTTGAGGATTGAAATCTCATCATTTGGTGTGAAAAGCAAAAGAAAAGCCGTTGTGGAAATATGTTTGGCTGAGGGAATTTTGAGAGAAAACTAAAATATGGTTTTCCCTCTTTTCTTTTAATTAATTAAACATTAAATGAGTCATTAAAATCAAGAAAAATCTGGAGAAATCCTTCCTTGGGTAAATTAGCTCCTTAAAGATTCAAAGTTTCAATCCTTACAAAACAGTCACCACAGAACTTTTCAAAAATTACATTTTAGTCACCATTTCGAAATGTCACACTTCCAAACCTTATTTTATAAAATTGATTTCACCACTCTCTTATATATATTAAAAGAGGATTTTTAGATATTTTTCCATATTTTTAATGCATCCCGAACTAGGTTTTCCCTAAAACCACCTTTTATATTCGAACAAAAAATTAGACCGGTCCGGTTCAGACCCTAAACTTCCAAGCCCAAAATTGGGGGTGTTACAACTCTCCCCCCTTAAGAAATTTCGTCCTCAAAATTTACCTGGAGGAAAAAGGTATGGAAATTGCTTCTCCATGTCATCCCTCCTTTCCCACGTGGCTTCCTCAGTACCACGATGCTTCCACAACACCTTTACCAACTCAATGGTCTTGCCTCGAAGTACTTTACTTTCCGAATCCAGAATTTCCACCGGTTCCTCATCATAGGTCAAATCTAGATTCAACTCCACTTCCTCCATATGCATACCATGTGAAGGATCCGATCTATACCTCCGAAGCATAGAGACAAGAAATACATCATGAATCTTTTCCAACTCTTGCGGTAACCTCAACTTGTACGCAACAGGACCCACATGCTCAATCACCTCGTATGGTCCAATGTACCTAGGGTTCAACTTACCCATTCGGCCAAACCTCATCACCTTTTTCCAAGGCGACACTTTCAAAAACACACGGTCACCTACCGCATACTCAATCTCCTTACGCTTCAAATCCGCGTAAGACTTTTGCCGATCAGAAGCTACCTTCAATCGCTCACAAATGAGCTTCACCTTCTCGGTGGTTCCTTTCAACAAATCTTGCATTGAAACCAACTTCTGACCTGTTTCGGCCCAACAAAGAGGAGTTCTGCACTTCCTCCCGTACAAAGCTTCATAAGGTGCCATTTGAATACTTGCCTGGTAGCTATTATTATAAGCAAACTCCACCAACGGCAAATGCTTCTCCCAAGAACCCTGAAACTCAATCACACAACACCTCAACATATCCTCCAGCACTTGGATAACACGCTCAGACTGTCCATCCGACTGTGGATGATAAGAAGTGCTGAAATTCAACCGTGTACCCAAGCCTGGTGCAAACACTACCAGAAACACGATGTAAACCTCGGATCACTATCTGACACAATCGACTTTGGCACACCATGCAGCCGCACAATCTCACCAATGTACAGCTCTGCAAGCTTGTCCAAGGTATACATAGTATGCACATGCAAGAAATACGCACACTTCGTCAGGCGATCTACAATCACCCACACCGAATTCTTCTTCGATGGCGACAAAGGCAAACCAGACACGAAGTCCATGGTAATCCTTTCCCACTTCCATTCAGGAATCCTCAACGGTTGCAACAACCCAGAAGGAAACTGATGCTCAGTCTTAACTCGCTGACAAACCATGCACTTGCTCACATAAGCCACCTCTTTCTTTAAACCCACCTAATAGTACTCATCTCTAAGATCACAATACATCTTAGTACTACCAGGGTGCATAGCAAAAGGACTACTATGAGCTTCAATCAGAATAGCACGCCTCAACTCAGCATCATTGGGCACTACTATTCGACTCCCAAAACATAAAACTCCATCATCATTAAAGCAAAATTCCGATGGCCTATCCTCAGCATTATCCTGAACATGTGGCACTAAGGAATCATCCAACAACTGTTTATCTTTTATCAACTGAACCAAGGATGGCTTCACTTGCAATTCAGCCACAAGACCGCCATCTCGCGAAATGCTCAAGCTAGCAAACATAGCCCTCAACTCCACTGCTACCTTCCTACTCAAGGCATCCGCTACAACATTAGCTTTTCCCGGATGGTACTCGATTGTCAGATCGTAATCTTTAAGCAACTCCACCCAACGTCGTTGCCTAAGATTCAACTCTTTCTAAGACATAAGATACTTCAAACTCTTGTGATCCGTATACACAGTACACTTCTCACCATACATGTAATGTCTCCAAATTTTTCAAAGCAAAAACCACCGCAGCCAATTCAATGTCATGCATAGGATAATTGCACTCATGCACCTTCAACTGTCGCGATGCATAAGCCACCACCTTACCCTCTTGCATCAACACACACCCCAAACCAACGTAGGATGCGTCACTATACATCACAAACTCTTTCCCTGATTCAGGTTGAACCAAGATAGGAGCTTGCGTCAAAGCTGCCTTCAGCTTCTCAAAAGCATGCTGTCTCACTTCTGTCCATTTAAACTTAACATCTTTCTGCAACAACTTCGTCAAAGGTGCAGCAATCTTTGAAAATCCATCCACGAACCTCCGATAGTATCCCGCCAAACCAAGGAAACTACGGACCTCATGAACAGACTTAGGAGGCTTCCAGTTCATCACTGCCTCAACCTTCTAAGGATCAACACGAATCCCCTCAACTGAAACCACATGACCAAGGAACACAACCTCCCTGAGCCAGAACTCACACTTACTCAGCTTAGCATAAAGCTGATTCTCCAACAAAGCTTGCAACACAATCCGCAAATGCCCCTCATGCTCCTCCTCCGTACGAGAGTACACGAGGATATCATCAATGAATACTACAACAAACTTGTCCAAATATTCATGGAACACCCTATTCATCATGTCCATAAAAGCTGCAGGAGCATTCGTCAACCCAAACGGCATCACAAGGAACTCATAATGCCCATACCTCGTTCTGAAGGCTGTCTTTGGCACATCCACATCCTTCACCTTCAACTGGTAATACCCTGACCTTAAGTCAATTTTAGAGAACACAGCCGCTCCATGAAATTGATCAAAAAGATCATCAATCCTCGGCAATGGATACCGATTCTTGATAGTCAACTTGTTTAGTTGACGGTGATCGATGCACATTCTCATAGTGCCATCCTTTTTCTTTACAAACAAGACTGGCGCACCCCAAGGTGACACACTCGGCCGATTGAAACCACGATCAAGTAACTCCTGAAGTTGCATCTTCAGCTCCTTCAACTCTTTAGGTGCCATACGATAAGGAGTAATGGACACTGGGGTTGTGTTTTCATACAGCTCAATCCCAAACTCAACCTCTCGATTAGGAGGCAACCCAGGCAACTTCTCCGGAAACACACCAGAAAACTCTTGCACAATCCCGATATCTTGCACTCGTAACTCCTTAGAGCTAGGATTCATCACAAAGGCTAGATAGGCTTCACAACCTTGCCTCAGCATCCGGCTCGCCTCCAATGTAGACACCACATTGGCAAGAAACTTCACATTCTCACCCACCACCACTACCTCATAATCATCCGCAAGCTTCAGCAAAACTCGCTTATTCTCAAAATCCACCACAGCTCGATGTTCAACAAGCCAATCCATACCAAGGATGACATCAAAACCATAGAAAGGCAATTCCATAAGATCAACATGAAAAACATGGTTTTGCACAACCAAGGGACATCTTCTAAACAACTTCCGTGTCACAACGGTCTCACCAAAAGAACTAGTTACACACATACCAACATCCAAAGACACAACAGGCAAACCAAGCAATTGAGCATGTTCACGCAATATGTATGAGTGTGTAGATCCAGAATCAATCAAGGAAAGTAATGACAAGGATTGCAAAGTGAAGGTACATGCGATCACATCCGTGTCATTTCTCCCCTCCCGCTGCGCATACACTCGAGCCTGGCCTCCACCCTCAGGTTGGACAGCCACCACATGCGCCACATTCCTACCACCATCCTCTCTACGCTGAAAGTTACCACGGCCGCGCCCACGACCTCTCTGTGGTGCAACAACTCCAGGAGCACGTCCCTGACCACCACCGGCCAACAAAGGACACTCCCTCCTCATGTGGTCAGCCGAACCACAATTCCAGCACGAATTACCAGGTACAACAACATGATCCTGAACCTCCCTCACCGCTCGAGGACAATCACGCCTCAAATGGCCACGCGATCCACACGCCCAGCATGTGTTCTGATCAGCTCTCGCCCTGTCTCCCTGAACAGGCGCACCATGCCCTCCACCATCACGCCTAGCAGAAGACTGATACCTCCGATCACGTCCTCTCTTGTTCCGTCCACTACCAGAACTATACTCAGCAGCTCGCTTGCCCGAGCCAGAACCAACACTCCTGGAAGACAAACCCAGGTTCTGTTCAATATCCTTCGCCCTACTAACCAGCACATCAAAATCAGTGTACTCAGCCACAAGCATATAGGTCTTTACATCTGTCACCAAACCATAACGGAAACGTTCACACCTCTCCCGCTCATCAGGGATAAGCTCAGGTGCGTACTGACTGAGACGAACAAATTGAATCTCGTACTCAGCTACTGTCATACTTCCTTGTGTCAGAGACATGAACTCCCATTTCTTTTCATCCATGTCACGCACACCCAGATACCTATGCTTTAACGCGTTCAGAAAGAACATCCAAGTCACATCAACATCCTCCATTCCGGAGATAGTGGTCGTCCACCAAGTATACGCATCATCATGCAACAGCGACACCACACAGCCTAGCTTCTGCACATCACTACAGTTCATATGTCCCAAAATCCTCTTGGTACTTTCAAACCAAGACTCGGAACCCTCAGCAGACATACCACTGAGCCCAGTCCTTCCCAGACTGTGTAAACGTTCCAAAGGTAGTCTAGCATTAGCATCTCCCTGATGCCCAGCTCCATGAGCTCCAGCTACTCCCGCCTGAAAGGCTCCAGCAATAGCCTGAATCAATACTGTCATGTCAGGAGCAGCTTGCCCCTGTCCAGCTTCAGGTCCGGCGACCCCAGTACCAGCACCAACACCAGCTCCATCACCTCCAGCACCACCACCACCGGGCAGTCCACCACCAGGAGGAGGAGGTAGATCCACTATATTATCAGCATTCTCTTCATTCTCGTTCTGAGCCATGGCTCGAGTATTAATCCTCGTCTCTCTACGAGGTCCCATTCACTAACAATGCACTAACACAAATGCAATAAACATAATCAGGCTCATAAAGGTAAGAAATCCAAGCACTCAAGCTCATTTTTCAAAAACAATTCATTTCATTAGTTTCGATATGGAAATGGGTCCCTCTAACATGCTTCAACACAGCATAGCATCACAATTGCAACATAATTTACAATTCACACATCACACTTCTATTCCAAAAGGCACATACAATCATGCATACATCACCCACATAACCATCCCCGATTACTCGAGAACTCAGTTTTGATACCACCAAATGTAACCCCCTTAGCCCGGCCTAAACGGTTGACCCGAACTATGAGGATTACACGGGGAAAACCAAAGTCAACCCGAAAGTCAACCTTGATTAACGACCCTTTTTTCTTTTTAATCTTGTCTAAATGCTCTTTAACCCTAAGCGTATCCTTGACAAAAGCACACTTTAAAATCACAGCAATCGGAAAGCAACAGGGGACTCGATTGCACAACATACAAATTTAGGGACCAAATTGTAAATTCTAGAAATTAAAAGGACTTAACTGATTTTTAAGATACCATTATGAAATTAGTCGTATTACATGCTTCTCTGCCAAATTTCACCTCAAACGGACATCTCATACTCAAACAATTGCATAAATAATATTCAAGACTAAAACGTAAAGCTTGCAAACCATAAAAACATTCAAATCAGTGCCCAACGGTCGAGTGTTTCGGAACACGGGTTGACCGTTACGAAACGTGGGTTCGTTTCAAGACCAGTTTCAAAACAAGGCTTTGCAGTGGCAAAACCATTTCGGAACGGCCTCTACCCGGTCTGAAACACGAAGGCCATTATAGGCCCCTATTTCGAAACGTTAGCACCCGTTCCGATACGGACTGCCCAGAAAGTGCAGATTTTGCTGGTCTAACATACCATTGGTCACTCAAACACACCCTAATGACTTCCTAATCATGCCAACAAGTGATCATACATATTAGGCTCATGTTTGCATCATTAAAACACGATCATGGCATCGAATTGGGAAAATCACACGACTATAGGCATGCATCCTATTATTGGAAACCTAGCAATCATCAAAGCAATCATCAAATGGCCATTTACATATCCAAATCATCATAGGCATCATGCCAAACATAGGGAGTCCAAAACATCTCCCAACAACACAACCTAGGTTCCCATTGCCAAATATCAAAGACTAATAATGTTGTGAAAATATCACCATACATGAGCTTAGCTTTCCCTTGGATTACTTAACCTCCTTGCTGCCCACAAACACCTCAATCATCTGCATTATTGGTTCAAGAAAGGGAGCGTAAGCACAAATGCTTAGTGAGGCATGCTCTAAAGAAACAACACAACAATGCATTTTTTAAAAACACCTTTCACAAGGCCTTTTCAACACAAAACATCAATTCTCATGTAACAATGCATATAGAACAAGCATCTCATGCTTAAATAACATCAACATGTCATATTGGCTTCCAAGTGATAACCATAACCACTTCAACATAAAACACAATCGGATACGCGAATTACAAGCGTTGTCCCAAACGCCTCATACACACTACCAAACACACAAGGTGGAGTTTACCGGTACAATCACAACCCATCAACACCCGTGATGGAGTTTAACGATACAATCACAACCCCTCCACATCACTCATTGGTAGTTGTATATCATCACTAACGAGAACACGAGACACTCAACACAAGATCCACACATGGACTTTTAACCACCATTGTGATCTTAAGCATCTCGTTAGTGTACTTGGATGGAGTTTACGGTACAATTACATCCCCTCAACATCCAAGGCGACTTTATTCACGGTGCACCCAATCCTATAGCCGGCTAACTATATCCGATTCAAGTACTTTAAAACCATTACATCACTTGCCAATATACATCATTTATCAACCATAATCCACTATTTTGAAGCATTAAATCAAGCCATTGAACGACATGCATCACTATGCATCAAATCCACATTTTCAACATATTAAACCAAGAATCTCTTACCTTGAGCATCCTTCAACACATGGCTTTCACAACCAGCATTAATCATGCTAAAACATGCTTTGAAAACAAAATTTAAACATGCAAATTAAACACATTGCATCCAACCATCTCATGGTTCATCAAAGAGAGAGTTTCTCCGAAAACTTACTCTTGAGCTTAGTTAAGTTGCTTAGACTTAAACTAAGCTCTCAAAACCTTCAAACATTGGTTACAAAGATGTAAACCCAACTTCACTCACCAATTCCGTTTTGCAAGCTTGTCGAAACGCCGTTCAAGCCTCCAGATCAACACCACAAGGATCCGAAGATGTCTCCCCTGTTTTAATCACATCAAAGCTGAGGATTAATGCATCATCATGCATTAGAATCTTCAGTCATTACACCTAAACTCGCTGCTCTCACCAAATCTAACATTTCGGCTACCAAACACAACCGAAATCACATCCAAACTCATCCACAACATTACCCAGCCAAGATCCATCACTTCTAAACACTCTTAAACATCAATTAACATCCAAAAAGGATCTAAACTCGTTCTTATACCTCCAGCAACAACAGAACACCAAGATCACCCCAAAAACCACCATTTTCACAAATAAAAACTTAGGAAAATCAACCTATTCGGGATTGCATTCATTAAACCTCAATTACACATAATTAAACATCCAAAATACATTAAAAAGGCATCTCAAAATAGAGCCCAAACAATCACCACAAATTCTTCAAGATTTAATCAAAATTTCAAATTTTTAAGCCAAAATCAAGATCACAACATTAAAACATTTAATAAAACTTTATTCAAGGATTGAGAACTTGGGAATTTCAGTAAAGAACTGGGTATTTAGAGGAGAAGAACGTTCATACTCTAAATGTAGATTTCTCCTTGTTTAGAGCCAAAATCCTTGAAAATTCAATAAGCAAATGAAGTGGATTTGATGTGGAAATGTTTAGGAATCATTTGAGGATTGAAATCACATCATTTGGTGTGAAAATCAAAAGAAAAGCTGCTGTGGAAATGTGTTTGGCTGAGGGAGTTTTGAGAGAAAATGAAATGGGAAAATTTTAGCAAAAGTTAGTTATGAAAACTAAAATATGGTTTTCCCTCTTTTCTTTTAATTAATTAAACATTAAATGATTCATTAAAATTAAGAAAAATCTGGAGAAATCCTTCCTTGGGTAAATTAGCTCCTTAAAGATTCAAAGTTTCAATCCTTACAAAACAGTCACCACTGAACTTTTCAAAAATTACATTTTAGTCACCATTTCAAAATGTCACACTTCCAAACCTTATTTTATAAAATTGATTTCACCACTCTCTTATATATATTAAAAGAGGATTTTTAGATATTTTTCCATATTTTTAATTCATCCCGAACTAGGTTGTCCCTAAAACCACCTTTTATATTCGAACCAAAAATTAGACCGGTCCGGTTCAGACCCTAAACTTCCACGCCCAAAATTGGGGTGTTACATCGTAATCATCCGCTAGTTTCAACGAAACTCGCTTGCTTTCGAAATTCACCACAACTCTATGCTCAACAACACAATCCATGCCAAGGATTACATCAAAACCATAGAATGGCAATTTCATGAGATCAACAAGAAAAATATGATTTTTCACCTTCAAGGGACATCTCCTAAACAACTTTCTTGTTACAACCGTCTAACCAAAGGAACTTGTCACACGCATACCAACATTCAAAGACTTAACATGCGATCACGTCCGTGTTATTCCTTCCCTCACGATGGCATACACTCGAGCTTGACCACCACCCTCAGGCTGGACAACCACAACACGCGTTACGTTCCTTCCACCATCATCCCTACGATTAAAATTACCACAACCGCTTCCACGACCTCTATGTGGCTCAGCTACTCTCACCGGAGCCTTTCCCTCTCTCAGCGGCTGAGGACAATCTTTCTTCAAATGCCCTCGGTTTCCACAATGCCAGCATGTCCCAAGGTTACCCCAACACTCACCACCGTGTCTTCTACCACAACGGTTACACTCAGAAGTCCTTAGGAAAGCATTAGGTCTTTGCTGACCTCTACCAGGGTTACCACCCTCACGTCTAGCATCATGGTGCAACTTCCTATCCATATGTCTCTTGTTGCGATCTCTACCATAATCGCGTTCTGCAACTCACTTTCCCGAGCTAGATCCACCTGCTCGGCCCGCCAACCCAAGATTCAATTCAATATCCTTGGCTCTAGTGACCAAGACATCGAAATCAGTGTAATCAGCTGCAAGCATATAGGTTGTAGCGTGTAAAATAGTCTATCGCAATTGAGTGCAAGTGTACACGACGCAAGTAGTAAAGTGATACGGAAGTATCATATATCGTCTCCACAGGGACTGGGCTAATAGCTTCACCTTGAATTACTGCACGAGAGTAAAGAAAATATTAATATGTTTGTCACGAGAATAATAAAGAAAACTTAAATAAAAGAGTAGAGAAATCAAGATAGAGAGAATGGGCTGGTATTGAATTGCTTAGTAGTGTAGTTATTGCTAAGTCTAGGAAATTCAGCTCTGTCGTCGTCCCCGTCGCGGCAGCACCTGTCGCGGCGGCAGTCTGTTGCTTGTCGTGGCAGCGAACAGTCAACTCCGTACTTCAAGTTTGGCAAGAATCCCTGCTGTGCCTTAGCCTATCCCTAGGTCCAAGTCTTTCGATGATCACGTCTTTGATGATACCTCCCAGCGTGAATCGAAGGATGAACACCGATGTTGTTGAATTCTTCTTTAGCCACTTAACCTCGTCCTATCCCTAGGTCCGAGATAGTTCAACTATAAACTAGAGAACTCGCACGTATTCCTTTCGTATTCTTAACTCTCCCGATATTAAGTAAATAGATAACCTCGCAATGCTCTCCTGATACTATTGCAAGATGTTAATAACCAGAATAAGAGAACTTGAAGTTTATTTTATTGAACTGAAAATTCCTAAAACAAAAGCAACCCTTGCAACTACTTTACAAAACAACCCGTGGCCCTAAGGGGAATTTAGAACATGATGAGAGGATGAAAACGGCTAGGGTTTTGGGAAGAAGGCTAGAGATAGGTTATGATGCCTCCCAGGTCGAATTACATGGCCTTATATAGGCTTTGGGTCCAAGTTTTCTAAAATAGCAAGAATACAAGTTTAAATTAAAGTACAACTCTAATAAAGACTAAATCTTCAGATAATCTAACTTTAAATCATCCTCCTTCTTGCTTGGGATTTTCTCTCCTTGAACTTTGGGCTTGGCATTCCTTCTGATCTAGGGCTTGGAAAAATATACTGGTTTTCCACGACAGACAGGCTTAATTTTCACTATCTGTCAAGGTCCACTTTGCTTCTTCTCCTCAAAACTGATGTCGTCCTTTGCTGTCACGGCGGCAACCATGGCAGCATCGTCCTTCTTGACTGCTCGTCTAGTTCCAGCTCTTCTGCTTCACTGCCCAGCGCCTGCCTCTCCATCTGCTACAGCAGCAACCTGCAAAAGCAACCAATTTCAGAAGAAACTGTGTCTTTTAATATATTTGTGATGTCTAACTGTAAACTGACCTAAATGCAATGAATTATGCTTGAATACAGCAGAAATATGGGTTAAAAAGGGGGTAAATAATAGAACTTTTACACACTCAACATAGGTCTTTACATCCGCTACCAGCCCATAACGAAACCATTCGCACCTTTCCCTCTCGCTAGGAATTAGCTCAGGTGCATACTGGCTAAGGAGAACAAACTGAATCTCATATTCAGCTACAGACATGTTCCCCTGCATAAGAGACATAAACTCCCTCTTCTTTTCGTCGAGGTAGCGAACTCCTAGATATTTCCGCTTGAACGCATTCAAGAAGAATGTCCAAGTCACCTCATCGTCTTCCATTCCCGAGATAGTGGTCGTCCACCATGTATAAGCATCACCATGCAGGAGAGACACAATGCATCCCAGCTTTTGCACATTATTGCAATTCAGCTGACCAAGAATCCTCTTGGTGCTCTCCAACCAAGACTCAGATCCTTCCGGTGACAAACCTCTGAACTGAGTCCCTCCTAGACTGCGGAGACGCTCCAACAGCAATCTCACATTAGCACCATCCTGAGGTGCAGCTCCATGAGCTCCAGCTACTGCTGCCTGGAAAGCTCCAGCAAAAGCCTGTATCAACATGGTCATGTCAGGAGCAGCTTGCCCCTAAACACCCTCGGGTCCAGCAACCCTAGAACCAACTCCAGCAGCACCAGCCCCAGCTCCACCACCACTAGGTGGTCCACCAGGGGGAGGAGGAGGTAAATCCTCAGCATTCTCCGTGTTCTCATTATCAGTCATAGATCTAGTATTGATTCTCAGCTCTTTACGTGGCCCCATAATAAAAACAATGCACTAACAAAAATGCAATAAACACAATTAGGCATAACAAGGTAACTAATCCAAGTACTCGGGCTCATTTTCGAAAACAACTATTCTCATTAGTTTTGATATGGCAATGGGATCCCCAACCACACTCCAAACATAGCATAGCATCTCAAAATCATCTCAATTGAATCACACATCAATGTTCATACATCAAACTTTCACTGAAAAGACACAATCATGCATAATCACATACAACAACCTCATACCAAGCCTCAATTATTCGATAACCTGGCTCTGATACCAACAAATGTAACCCCCTTAGCCTGGCCTAGGCGCTTGACCAGAACTACAAAGATTACACGGGGAAAACCAAAGTCAACTCGAAAGTAAACCTTGATTAACGACCCTTTTTTATTTTAATCTTGTCTAGATGCATGTTAAGCCTAAGTGAGCACTCACGAATCATGGAAGAGAAAGGCATAGCGATCAGATAACACTTAGGGACTCGATTGCTTAAATTACGCGTTTAGGGACCAAAATGTAATTTTTGGAAATTAGAAGGACTTTGCTGATTTTAGGATTACTAATATGAAATTAATCATGTTGCATGCTTCTTTGTCAAATTTCAGTTTAAAAAGACCTTCCAAGCTCAAGCAATTGCATCCACAACATTTAGGACCAAAATGTAAAGCATGAAAACTCAAAACAATTAAAAACAACATCCAACGGTCAATTGTATCGAAACACCTACCTTCTGTACCAAAACGCCCGTATCGAAACGGTGTTGACCGTTTCAGTACTCGGTTATGTTCCGAGACCAGTATCGAAACAGGCTTCACGAGTAGCCAAACTATTTCGAAACAGCTTCAACCGTTTCGAAACACCATGATCATTACAGGCCCCCGTTTCGAAACCATTGAGGGTGTTTCGATACTCCTTGCCCAACGACAACAGATTTTGCTGGTATTTGACATCTCAAGCCATCCAAACACACTTCAATGAGCAGCTAAACATTCCAACAACTTATTTAGCCACTAAGGAACATGTTTAAGACCCCTAAACCCGAGCATGGCATCAAACACAAACGCACACAAACTAAAGGCATGCTCCCTAGTCTCAAAACCAATATAAGCAACCAAACCTCAACCTCAAACCTTAGGGAGTTCAAAAATATCTCCCAAATACAACCTTGGTTTCCCATTGCCATATATCAAAACTAAAGTGTATAAAAACATCGCCATACATGAGCTTTCCACTTTCTTGGATGTTCTTATCCTTCTTGATGCCGAAAACACCTCAATTATCTGCATTATTGGTTAAAGAGAGCGTAAGCACAATTACTTAGTGAGGCATGCTCTAAAGAAAACTAACACAATAATGCATTTCTTGAAAACACTTTCTCAAAAGCTTTTGAACAACATGCTCATTCTATCTCTTGCTTGAAAACCATTCAAAGCAAATTCTCATTGAAAACACATGTACCTCCATTATATCTCATGCATTTAAACCAATGCAAAACTCATGGCAAAGGCACACTCATGCTTGTAACACCAAAGCATTTCATATACAAATCTCATATGCATTTCTCATAGTATAAATCATTTCATCAAAGGTACATGCGAATCAAAAGCATTTTCATATATTATATTGGCATTTCACATCTCATTATTACTTAGATATGCAGAGAACTCACTAGACACTTCCGGTGGCATCTACCATCACCGCACTCACTCGTCTAATAACATAATTTCCGGTGGAATCTCACATCACCGTACTCGCATGGCAGAATCTCTCATCGCCACAAAGCTTGGGTATTTCACCAAGTCCTACCAGATGGAAAGCCCATCATCGGTTCTCTCCCTTTGGATTAAACCAAAGAGCACGTATGAATTTTTAGTTTATAGTGCACTCTCATCCTATTGATCGATCAATTATATCTGGTAAGTATCTCAACATCTATGCCAATATATTATGTCAAATCATCATCTCACCTACTGTTTTTCATGCAACATTTCCAAATCATTCTCATCTCATTTCAAAACCATAACATTCGCCATGCTTTAAATCAAAACCTCAAATCTCAACTATGCAACATGCTATCTCATGAAATCATTTCAAACATCATCTCATGCTACAAAACATGCATAAAAATAGTAGGAATTTATCTATCTCAAACCATGAGCATGTAAAAGCATTTTAGGGGCAACCACCATATTTAAGAGAGCAATCTAGCCAATACTTACTTACAAACTTAGGAAGGTGTTTCAAACCTTTCCTAAATCCTCAAACCTCGATTCTTTGTCCCTCAAGGACTTGAAAAACCATATGCACTCACCGATTACATTTTGCGTGCTTGCTGAAATGCTATCTAGGCTCCCGAATCAACACCAAAGGCGTCCGAAGATGTCTCCCTTGTTTACAACACATAAGAGCAGAGGATTAATGCATCATCATGCATTGAAATCACCAACCACACACCCAAACTCGCTGTTCTACTCAAAAACCACATTTAGGCTACCAAACACAACCGAAATCACCTTCAAACTCATCAAAACCAAAGCCCAGTCAAGATCTACCACTTCTAATCATTTCTAAACATCAATCAACATCAAAAATCACCCCAAACTCGTCCTTATACCTCCAGCTATAACAGAACCCAAAACCACCCCAAAAACCACCATTCTAGCAAGCAAAACTTAGGAATCCAAGCCCATTCGAGATTTGTTTGATAAAACCTCATTTATAACTTCAGTTAAATCCAAAATAGATTAGAAAACAACCTCAAAACAGAGCCTAACCATCAAGCTCGAAAATCATCAAGATCTCTCCAAAAATCTTGAGTTTTAAGACAATTTCTTGTTTCTAACATTAAAGCAACTCAAAAATCATTAACAAAGGATTGCTAACTTGGGAATTTCAGTAAAGAACTGATCATTAGAGGAGAAGGACGAAGCTTACCTCTAATGGCTGATTTCTCCTTGATTTGGGCAAGTTATCTTGAAAATCCAATGTAAAATCAAGAGGTTTTGATGAGTAGAAGATTAGGAATCAAAAAGGAATTGAAATCCAATCAAAAGGAATGAAAATCAGCAACCAATTAAAGGAGAAAGAGCGTTTGGCTGAAAAGAATTTGATAGAAAATGGAATGAGTGAAAATTGACGTAAAATAGTTATGAAAAGTCTAAAGTAGTTTTCTTTTAATTAATCTGTGTTTTCCTTTAATCAAAACATTAATAAAATCACCCAAATTAAGAAGAAATCTGATTAAAAACATTTTGGTAAAATTAGCTCCTTAAAGATTCAAAGTTTCAATCCATTACAAAACAGTCACTATTTAATTTTGTCAAAACTACGATTTGGTCACTACACTGAAATGTAGTATTTCCAAACCTTATTTTGTAAAATTGATTTCACCATAATCTTTCATATATTAAATGAGGATTTTTAGACATTTTTCCATATTTTTAAAGCATCCCGAACTAGGTGTTCCGTAAAGCAACATTTAAGATTCGAACCGTTTTCTGACCGGTCCGATTTAGAATCTAAAACATCTAGGCCCAAATTTGGGGTATTACAGGGCCTTCACTTGCTACTCCTCGGCCCTGAAGCTTAGTTATCTACATTGTTGGAAAAAGAGGAGCGTAAGGACACTTGCTTAGTGAGGGTAAGCTCATGAACACAGCAACAAGCAGTTTTTAAAACACAAGTTTAAACCATATCATGCTCAATCTCCGTTCATGCTTTCAAAACCAAAGCAAACCATTCTTTAACCATGTTCCACATGTATCACTAACCACATGCATTGCTCTCAATGCAAATCCACATTATGCCTCACTTGCTTAATTCACATGCATATAGTCATCCCATGCAACATCTCAACATCATGCATCTCATGCACAATAAACCATTATGCATTCATTTAAAACACAATACATGGGTAACATCTATAGCACATATATTGGCATATAGCATCCGACATAGGCTCACCCCTATACGTTGCGAAAGACTCACCTTTATCACTTTCATACACAATATCGGATACACGGACTCACATAGGCTCACCCCTAAACTCAATGATGGCTCACCCCATCTTAATGACTACGAATGTAATTAGGCTCACCCTAACCCATAGTGATAGGCTCACCTCTATCACCCGCAATAGGCTCACCCCATATTACGTCACATAGCTAGACACACGTACAATTTATAGATTATAGTGCACTCACATCCTATTGGTCGACCAACATATCCAATAATTAAAATGGATCAAACCTTTTCCAATATATCCTTAAAAACCACGTTAACTCACTGCTTTCAATGCATCACCAAGAATCAACTCATATCCCAAATTAAACATGCCTTTAAGTAGTAAAAACCATTTCATACAAGATTGTATCATCTTGTATTTAAACCAAACCTTTTCATGGGATAAACACAAGCAAAACCATGCTTGAAACCATGCATAATAGTGAGTAACAATTACCATCAAAACATGAGCATGATATGCCATGGAGTTCATTTCAAAACCGAAAACCGAGAGAACAAGAAACTATACTTACTTCCAAGATTAGCTAAGCCTTTCAAGCTTACACTAACCTCCCAATACATCGTATCCAAGCTTACAAAGCTTTAACAACATGTCCACTCACCGACAACGCGAAACCTTGCTCCCCGACACGAAAATCACTCTATCGGAGCCTCCAAAAATGTCTTGTTTGCTTCTGGATCAAGATCCCATGTTTTCACATCATCAAAACAGAGATCCAAATGCATTAAAATGCATTTCAACACCAGCAACTAAATAAAAACTCGCTGCTCACCCAAACCACACCAATTTATCCATCTGAAACAACCGAAAACTCAATTGATTGCTTTATAAACCATGTCCAACAAACATACATCACTTTCAATCATTTATAAACATCAAAATACATCCAAAATCAACCTAAACTCATCCTTATACCTCCAGCAACACAACTTCACCATTTCACCTCAAAAACTCAACTAAAACTATCTTAAAACTCAAGGATCTCAAGGATTTCGGGATCTATATCACTAAAACACTTTTACAACAACATAATCATCTCAAAACTCAATTAGAATCCATCTAAAACAGAGGTCATCAAAACAAATTCGAAAATCAATAATTAAATCACAATTTTGCAAGATTTTGATCTTAAACCATAACTATTATCAAAACTCAGTTAAAACATCAATTAAGAGTTAATAATCTTGGGAATTTCAATAAAGAACCTTGATTAGAGGTTGAGAATGTGATTTACCTCCAATCCTTGCTTTCCTCAATGGATGACAAGTTTTTGCTTCACAAATCTTGAAGAAATTGAAAAGGATTCTTTGAAATGAAAGGGAAATCAAGAAGAGAATGTTTGGGAGAAAAGAATTCTGGAGAAAATAATTTAGAATGGTGTTTGGCTGAAAATGAGAAGAGAAAAGTAGTTATGTAACTAAAATCTCAAAAATTAACTATTTAATTAATAAAATAAATAAAACGGTTTTAATCCAATTAATTAAAAATCATTTTAAACACATGTCATATTAAGAAAAGGCTTAATTGCCGTAAAGCTCCCTAAAGATTCTAGGACTTTGACTCTCCCTTTTGAAAATTGCATTTTTCACAGTTTTGAAACTTTACATTTTGGTTACTACCTAAATTGTACTACCTCCGAATTTTTTTTGTAAAATTGATTTGACCAACCTCTTAAACATAATTTTAGATGATTTTAGAATTTATTCAAATTTTAGCCTATCTCGATCCTTGATTTCCCTAAATCTCCTAACGCGATCGAACCGTTTCTAACCGGTCCAATCCGATGTCTAAAACATCTAGGCCCAAAACCAAGGCGTTACAACTCTCCCCCACTTAGGAAATTTCATCCTCAAAATTTTAACTGAAGGAAAAAGGTGCGGAAATTGCTTCAGCATGTCCACTTTGCTCTCCCAAGTGGCCTCCTCAACTCCCCGATGTCACCACAACACCTTCACAAGCTCTACCGTCTTGTCACGAAGAACTTTGCTGCTCACATCCAGAATCCTCATTAGTTCCTTATCATAAGACAGATCTGGATTTAACTCTATCTCCTCAACAGGCATCACATGCGAAGGATCCGATCTGTACCTCCGCAACATTGAGACATGAAACACATCATGAATCTTTTCTAGCTCGGAAGGCAATCTCAACCAATATGCCACAAAACCAATACGCTCTACAACCTCATAAGGTCCAATGAACCTCGGGCTATGCTTACCCTTACTCCCAAATCTCATCACCTTATTCCAAGGTGATACCTTCAAGAACAGATGTTCGCCAACCGCAAACTCGATCTCCTTACGTTTTAGATCCGCATAAGACTTTTGTCGATCCGATGCTGCCTTCAAATGCTCACAAATGAGCTTCACCTTCTCGGTGATTCCTTTCAACATTTTCGTCATCGAAATCGACTTTTGCCCAGTTTTGCCCAACAAAGTGGGGTTCTACATCTTTTCTCATACAAAGCCTCGTAGGGCGCCATCTGGATACTCGCCTGATAACTATTGTTATACGCAAACTCAACCAACGACAAGTGCTTGTCTCAAGAACCCTGAAAATCAATGACACAACATCTCAACATATCCTCAAGCACCAGGATAACACGTTCCGAATGCCCATCTATCTGAGGATGATAAGAAGTACTGAAATTCAACTGTGTACCCAAGGCTTGATGCAGACATTCCCAAAATCGCGATGTAAACCTCGGATCCCTATCCGACACAACGGACTTTGGCACATCGTGCAACCGCACAATCTCAACAATATACAACTCTGACAACTTATCTAAGGTATACGAAGTATGCACTGGCAAGAAATGTGCACACTTTGTAAGGCGATCCACAATCACCCAAATCGAGTTCTTCTTGACGATGACAAGGGAAAACCAGACAAAAAATCCATGGTAATTCTTTCCCACCTCCATTATGGAATTCTCAAAGGTTGCAACAACCCAGAAGGAACTTGATGTTTAGCCGTCACTCGCTGGCACACCATGCACTTGCTGACAAACTCTACAACATCCTTTTTCAATTCCACCCAGTAATATTCATCCTTCAAATCACTATACATCTTCGAACTACCAGGATGCATAGCAAAAGGACTATTATGAGCTTCAGTCAGAATAGTGCGCCTCAACTCAACATCACTTGGCACCACTATTCGACTCCCAAAACACAGAACACCATCATCACTAAAACTGAAATCTGAAGGTCTACCCTCCGCAATGTCCTGAACATGAGGAACAAGAGAATCATCAAGCAATTGTCTGTCATTAATCCACTGAATCAAAGATGGTTTCACTTGCAATTCAGCGATAAGACCACCGTCACGTGATATGCTCAAGCGAGCAAACATCACCCTCAACTCCACGGCCACTTTCCGGCTCAAAGCATCAACCACAACATTAGCCTTTCTCGGGTGATACTCGATCGTCAGATCATAATCCTTAAGTAACTTCACCCAAGGACGTTGCCTAAGATTCAACTCCTTCTGAGACATAAGATACTTCAAGCTCTTATGATCCGTGAACACTACACACTTTTCACCGTACAGATAATGCCTCCAGATCTTCAAAGCAAACACCACGGCTGCAAGCTCAAGATCGTGAGTAGGGTAGTTACGCTCATGCACCTTCAATTGTCTAGATGCATAGGCTACCACCTTAACCTCCTGCATCAACACACAGTCAAAACCAACAATGGACGCATCACTATAAACCACAAACTCCTTACCAGACTCAGGTTGAATCAGGACAGGAGCTTGCGTCAAAGCTTCCTTCAGCTTCTCAAAAGCTTACTGCCTCGCATATGTCCACTCAAAGCGAACATTCTTCTGCAAAAACTTGGTCAAAGGTGCAGCTATCTTCGAGAAACCCTCGACAAACCTACGGTAATACCCAGCTAAACCAAGGAAACTTCATACCTCCGTTACAAACTTAGGTATCTTCTAGCTCATCACAAACTCCACTTTGTTTGGATCAACACGAATACCCTCAGCTGATACAACATGCCCAAGGAAGACCACCTCTCTAAGCCAAAACTCACACTTACTTAGCTTGGCATACAACTGATTTTCCATCAACGCCTGCAAAACTATCCTAAGATGTCTATCATGATCCTCCTTAGTACGAGAGTACACAAGGATATCATCGATGAACACCACCACAAACTGATCCAAGAATTCATGAAATACATGATTCATCATGTCCATGAAAGCAGTGGGTGCATTGGTCAAACTAAACGGCATCACCAGAAACTCATAATGCATGTACTATGTCCGGAAAGTGTCTTAGGTACATCCACATCTTTCACCTTCAACTGGTAATACCCTGACCTCAAGTCAATCTTAGAAAACATTGAGGCTCCTCGAAACTGATCAAAGAGATCATCAATCCTTGGCAAGGGATACTTATTCTTGACCGTCAACTTGTTCAGTTGGCGATAATCTATGTACATCCGCATTGTGCCATCTTTCTACTTTACAAACAAAACCGATGCACCCCAAGGTGATACACTCGGCCGGATAAACCCTCAATCCAGCAACTCCTAAAGTTGCATTTTCAACTTCTTGAGTTCTTTAGGTGCCATGCGATAAGGAGCAATGAACACTGGAGTAGTATTCTCATACAACTCCATACCAAACTCAACTTCTCTGTTTGGTGGCAACCCAGGAAATTCTTCCGGAAAGACACCCGGAAAATCGCAAACGGTTCTAATGTCCTGCACTCGTACATCGTTCGCGCCAAGATTCATCACATACATAAGATAAGCTTCACAACCCATCCTTAACATATGGCTTGCTTCCAAGGCCGAAATCACATTAGACAAGAATTTTACATTCTCGCCTACTACCACAACTTCATAATCAACGGCAAGCTTTAAGGTGACCTGCTTGGTATCAAAGTAAACCATCGTTCTATGCTCAGACAAACAATCAATACCAAGGATCACATCAAACCCATAAAAGGGTAATTCCATCAAATCAAAAAGAAAAACATGACCCTGAACAGTCTCACCAAAAGAACAAATCACTTGCATTCCTACTTCTAGCAACTCTGTAACCACCTTAACCCGGCCCAGCCAGTTGAACCGAATTAAGAAGTTTACACGGGGAAAACCAAAGTCAACCCGAAAGTCAACCTTGATTAACGACCCTTTTTTTTCTTTTTAATCTTCTCTAGATGCACATGAACCCTAGATATGTTCACAAGATCAGCATACTCAAAGATCATAACCATCAGAGAACATTCAAGGACCCAAATGTACAAATTAAGACTTTAGGGACCAAATTGTAAATTCTGAAAATTATTGGGATTTAACCCAATTAAAAGTTACCAATATGAAATTAATCATCTTTCATGCTTCTCTGCCAAATTTCAGCTCAAACGGACATCTCAAACCCATTCAATTGCAACAACAAGGTTCAAGACTAAAACGCAAACATTTCAAAACATATAACCATCAAATTCAGAGCCCAACGGTCGAGTGTTTCGAAACAGGGAGGACCTGTTCCGAAACGCGGGACCGTTCCGAAACGGGTTTCGAAACAAAGCTTGACAGTAGCATTTCCGTTCCGGAACGGTTCCTCCCGTTTCGAAACGCCTAGGCAATTTCAGGCCCCTGTTCCGAAACGGTCGCACCCGTTCCGATACGGCCTGCCCAGATTGCAGAAAATCAGCTGGTTTAACACACAATTGACCCATCAAACATGCTTCAAAAGCCACCAAATTATACCAGCAAGTCAAAACATGCATAATGAACATAATTGTATCAACCATACTCAAACATGGCATCAATTAAGCAAATCCCCAATTCTATAGGCATGCATCCTATTTATAAAACCATTCAAGCATCAAAATACCAAACCAACCACCTATAGGCCATTTACATGTTCCAACAACAAATACAACATAAAACCAACTTAAGGAGTCCAAAACATCTCCCAAACAACAACATAGGTTCCCCATTGCCAAATGCCAAAAGCTAATAGTGTTTAAGAAACTTTCACCGTACATGAGCTTAGTTCACCACTTGGATTCTTGACCTCCTTGCTGCCCTCAATGCACTTTAATGCTCTGCATTATTGGTTTAAGAAAAGAGAGAGAGCGTAAGCAAATAGCTTAGTGAGGAATGCTCATTTAAAACAACGCAATAATGCATTTATAAAACACATTTATAAATCTTTGTTCAAATCATCATTTGTACATGCACATAAGCATTTAAAACTAGCAATTCATGCTTCAAGTTTAATACATGTCATATTGGCTACAAGTGATACAATCAACATAAGATCCACACATGGACTTTTAAACACCATTGTGATCTTACAATTCACAAGGACCACACATGGACTTTTAAACACCATTGTGTCCTTAGCACAAGAATCATCCATGGACTTTTAACCACCATGATGTTCTTACAATTCACAAGGACCACACAAGGACTTTTAACCACCTTTGTGTCCTTAACAAGAATCACCCATGGACTTTTAACCACCATGGTGTTCTTAAATATACAAGGCTCACACAAGGACTTTTAACCACCTTTGTGACCTTAACCAAGAACCAACCTTGGACTTTTAACCACCATGTTGTTCTTAAAATACACAAGATTCACACAAGGACTTTTAACCACCTTTGTGATCTTAACCAAGAACCAACCATGGACTTTTAACCACCATGTTGTTCTTAAAACAAGAATCACCTATGGACTTTTAACCACCATAGTGTTCTTAACCATTCTCAAACATCACTTGCCAATATGCATCGTTTAACAACAACATTCCACTGTTTTAAAGCATTTAACAAAGCCATAACCATCATGCATCATTAAGCATCAAAACCACATTAAACAATGTTCAAAAACAAGGATCTCTTACCTTGAGCATCCTTCAACACATGGCTTATAAAATCAGCAAATAACATGCTAAAATATGCTTTCAAAACAGAATTTAGAACATGCAAACAAATCACATTGCATCCAATCAACCATAGTTCATCATCAAGAGAGTTTTAACGAAAACTTACTCTTGAGCTTAGCTAAGTTGCTTAGACTTAGACTAAACTCCCAAACCTTCAAAACATCGGTTTCAAAGCTGAAAACCAAAATCCACTCACCGATTCCGTTTCGCCACTTGCCGAAACACCAATCAAGCTTCCGGATCACCACCACAAGGATCCAAAGATGACTCCCCTGTTTTAAACACATCAAAGCAGAGGATTAATGCATCATCATGCATTAATATCTTCAATGAAAGCACCTAAATTCGCTGCTCTCATCAACACTCCCATTTCGGCTACCAAACACAACCGAAATCACCTCCAAACAACTCCACAACACTACCCAGCCAAAATCCATCACTTCTAAACATTCATAAACCTCAAATAACATCCAAAAAGAATCTAACCACGTCCCTATACCTCCAGCTATAACAGATCATCAAGATCACTCCAAAAACAACCAAAAACTCAAGCTAAACTTAGGAAGATCAACCTATTCGGGATCGCATTGATTAAACCTCAATTTCTCATCAATTAAACATTCTTTTAACATCAAAAAGACACCTCAAATCAGTGCCCAATCAGATCATACGAATTCTATCAAAAATCAACCAAATCTTGCACTTTAAAGCCAAGATCAAGAGTACAATTGTAAAACCTTTAATAAAACATAAATCAAAGATTGAGAACTTGGGAATTTCAGTAAAGAACTGAGAATTTAGAGGAGAAGGACGTTCATACCTCTAAACTTGAGTTTCTCCCTTTTTGGAACCAAATTCTTGAAAATCCAAATAGCAAATGCTAAGGTTTTGTTGAAGAGATGATTAGAGATCAAAAGAGAATCGAAACATCATATTTGGATGTCAAAATCAGAGGGAAAATGTGCTGGAGAATGTGTTTGGGTTGAGAGAAAAGATGAGAGAAAAGGAAAATGGAAATTGGGAAAAGTTAGTTGAAAATGCCAAAAATATCTTTCCCTCCCTTTTACTTTTATTTTAAACAATTAATTAATCCTTTAATATTTAAGAAAAATCTGGAGAAACTTCTATTGGGTAAATAGCTCCTTAAAGATTCAAAGTTTCAATCCTTTTTAGAACAGTCACACAGTTTTCAAAAATTACATTTTGGTCACTAACCCAAAATGTCACCCTTCCAAACCTCATTTTGAAAAATTGATTTCACCATTCTCTTATATATAATAAAAGAGGATTTTAAGGCATTTTTCCATATTTTAAAGGAAAGAGGTACGGAAACTGCTTCAGCATGTCATCCTTCCGTTCCCACGTGGCTTCCTCAACACCACGATGCTTCCACAACACCTTTACCAACTCAATGGTCTTGCCTCGAAGAACCTTACTATCCGAATCCAGAATCCTCACCGGTTCCTCATCATAGGTCAAATCCGGATTCAATTCCACTTCTTCCACAGGCATCACATGTGAAGGATCCGATCTATACCTCCGAAGCATAGAAACATGAAACACATCATGAATCTTTTCCAACTCCTGAGGTAACCTCAACTTGTACGCAACAGGACCCACACGTTCAACCACCTCGTATGGTCCAATGTACCTAGGGATCAACTTACCCTTTCGGCCAAACCTCATTACCTTTTTCCAAGGCGAAACTTTCAAAAACACACGGTCACCCACCGCATACTCAATCTCCTTACGCTTCAGATCTGCGTAAGACTTTTGCCGATCAGAAGCTGCCTTCAAATGCTCACAAATGAGCTTCACCTTCTCAGTTGTTCCTTTCAACAAAGCCGGCATCGAAACCAACTTCTGACCCATTTCAGCCCAACAAAGAGGAGTCCTACACTTCCTCCCGTACAAAGCCTCATAAGGTGCCATTTGAATACTTGCTTGATAACTATTATTATAGGCAAACTCCACCAAAGACAAATGTTTCTCCCAAGATCCCTGAAACTCAATCACACAGCATCTCAACATATCCTCCAACACTGGATAACACGCTCGGACTGACCATCCGACTGAGGATGATAAGATGTACTGAAATTCAACCGTGTACCCAAAGCTTGATGCAAACACTGCCAAAAACGCGATGTAAACCTCGGATCCCTATCCGACACTATCGACTTAGGCACACCATGTAGCCGCACAATCTTGCAATGTACAGCTCCGCAAGCTTATCCAAGGTATACGTAGTATGCACAGGCAAGAAATGCGCACACTTCGTCAGGCGATCCACAATCACCCACACCGAATTTTTCTTCGACGGCGACAAAGGCAAACCAGATACAAAATCCATGGTAATCCTTTCCCACTTCAATTCAGGAATCCTCAATGGTTGCAACAAACCTGATGGAAACTGATGCTCAGCCTTAACTCGCTGACACACCATACACTTGCTTACAAACTCAGCAACATTTTTCTTTAAACCCACCCAATAGTACTCATCACGAAGATCACGATACATCTTAGTACTACAAGGGTGCATAGCGAAAGGACTACTATGACCTTTAGTGAGAATAGCACGCCTCAATTCAGCATCATTGGGCACTACTATCCGACTCCCAAAACACAACACTCCATCATCTTTAAAACAGAAATCCGAAGGCCTACCCTCCACGATATCCTGAACATGCGGTACCAAGGAATCATACAGCAACTGCTTTTCCTTGATCAACTGAACCAAAGATGGTTTCACCTGCAACTCAGCCACAAGACCACCATCATGCGAAATACTCAAACTGGCAAACATAGCCCTCAACTCAACAGCTACCTTCCTACTCAAGGCATCCGCTACAACATTAGCTTTTCCAGGGTGATACTCAATCGTCAAATCATAATCCTTGAGCAACTCCACCCAGCGCCACTGCCTAAGATTCAACTCCTTCTGAGACATCTAATACTTCAAACTCTTGTGATCCGTGTACACAGTACACTTCTCACCATACAGATAATGTCTCTAGATCTTCAAAGCAAAAACCACCGTAGCCAACTCAATATCATGCATAGGATAATTGCGCTCATGCACTTTCAACTGCCGTGATGCATAAGCCACAACCTTACCCTCTTGCATCAACACACATCCTAAACCAACGTAGGACGCATCACTATACACCACAAACTCTTTCCCTGATTCAGGTTGAACCAAGATAGGAGCTTGCATCAAAGCTGCCTTAAGCTTCTCAAAAGCCTGTTGTCTCGCTTCCGTCCACTCATACTTAACATCCTTCTGCAACAACTTTGTCAAAGGTGCAGCAATCTTCGAAAACCCATCCACAAACCTTTGGTAGTATCCTGCCAAACCAAGGAAACTACAAACTTCATGAACAGACTTAGGGACCTTCCAATTCATCACTGCTTCAATCTTCTGAGGATCAACACGAATCCCCTCAGCAGAAACCACATGACCAAGAAACACCACTTCTCTAAGCCAGAACTCACACTTGCTCAGCTTAGCATAAAGCTGATTCTCCAGCAAAGCTTGCAACACAATTCTCAAATGCTCTTCATGCTCCTCCTCAGTACGCGAGTACACGAGGATATCATCAATGAATACCACAACAAACTTATCCAGGTACTCATGAAATACACGATTCATCATGTCCATGAAAGCTGCATGAGCATTTGTCAAACCAAACGGCATCACAAGGAACTCATAATGCCCATACCTCGTCTTGAAAGCTGTCTTTGGCACATCCACATCCTTCACCTTCAACTGGTAATACCCTGACCTTAAGTCAATCTTAGAGAACACAGCTGCTCCCCGAAATTGATCAAAGAGATCATCGATTCTTGGCAATGGATACCGATTCTTGATAGTCAACTTGTTCAGCTGATGATAATCAATGCACATTCTCATAGTGCCATCCTTCTTCTTCACAAACAAGACCGGTGCACCCCAAGGCGACACACTCGGCCGAATGAACCCACAATCAAGCAACTCTTGCAATTGCGTCTTCAGCTCTTTCAACTCTCTTAGGTGCCATTCGATAAGGGATAATGGACACTGGAGTTGTGTTCTCATACAACTCAATCCCAAACTCCACTTCACGATTAGGAGGCAACCAAGGCAACTCCTCAGGAAACACACCAGGAAACTCTCGCACAATCCTGATATCTTGCACACGCAACTCCTTAGAGCTAGGATTCATCACATAAGCAAGATAAGCTTCACATCCTTGCCTCAACATCTGGCTCGCTTCCAATGAAGACACCACATTGGCAAGAAACTTCACATTCTCACCAACCACAACCACCTCATAATCATCCGCAAGTTTCAGCGAAACTCGCTTATTCTCACAATCCACTACAGCACGATGCTCAGCAAGCCAATCTATACCAAGGATTAAATCAAAACCATAGAAAGGCAACTCCATAAGATCAACAGGAAAAACATGATCTTGCACAACCAAAGGACATCTTCTATAAAGCTTTCGAGTCACAACAGTTTCACCAAAAGAACTAGTGACACGCATACCAACATCCAAAGACTCAACAGGCAAACCAAGCAATTCAGCATGCTCACGCAAAATGTATGAGTGCGTAGATACAGAATCAATCAAGGAAAGTAATGACAAGGATTGCAGAGTAAAAGTACCTGCGATCACATCCGCGTCATTCCTTCCCTCTCTCTGAGCAAACACTCTAGCCTGGCCACCACCTTCAGGCTGAACAGCTACTACGTGGGCCACAATACGCACACCATCCTCTCTACGCTGGAAATTACCACGGCCGCGCCCACGACCTCTCTGTGGTGCAACAACAACAGGAGCACGCCCTTGGCCACCAGCCAACATAGGACACTCTCTCCTCAAGTGATCCGTAGATCCACAGTTCCAACACGAATTACAAGCTGCCACAACAGGAGCTTGCACCTCCCTCACAGCTCGAGGACAATCACGTTTCATGTGGCCACGCGATCTACATGTCCAACATGCGCTCGGTTCAGCTCTTGCCTTGCCTCCCTGAGCAGGCGCACCACCTCCTCGCTTAGCCGAAGACTGATACCTCTGATCACGTCCCCTCTTGTTCCGTCCACCAACGGAACTATACTCGGCAACTCGCTTACCAGCACCAGAACCAGCACCTTTAGAAGATAAACCCAAGTTCATCTTAATGTCCTTCGCCCGACTAACCAGCACATCAAAATCATTATACTCAGAAGCCAGCATATACGTCTTTACATCCGTCACCAAACCATAACGGAACCTTTCACACCTCTCCCGCTCATCAGGAACAAGCTCAGGTGCGTATTGACTGAGTCGAACAAACTGAACCTCATACTCAGCCACAGACATGCTCCCCTGGGTAAGAGACATGAATTTCCTCTTCTTTTCATCTAGGTACCTCACACCTAGATACCTTCTCTTGAACGCTTACTGAAAGAACATCCAAGTTACATCAACTTCCGCCATCCTAGAAATAGAGGTTGACCACCAAGTGTAAGCATCATCTTGCAACAGTGATACCACACAACCCAGCTTCTGCACATCAGTGCAACTCATTTGACCCAAGATTCTCTTGGTACTTTCCAACCAAGCCTCAGAACCTTCAGCAGACATTCCCCTGAACTCAGTCCCTCCCAGACTGCGCAAACGCTCCAAGGGTAGTCTAACTCCAGCATCTCCCTGATGCCTAGCTCCTTGAGCTCCAGCTACCGCCGCTCGAGAAGCACCAGCAATAGCATGAATCAACACCGTCATGTCAGGAACAGCTTGTCCCTGACCAGCTTCAGGTCCAGCGACCCCAGCACCAGCACCAGCTCCAGCTCCTTCACCCTCAGCACCACCACCACCAGGTGGAGGAGGTAAATCCACCGCACTTTCAACATTCTCCTCATTCTCATTCTGATTTTGAGCCGTAGCTCGCATATTACTCCTCAATTCTCTACGAAGTGCCATACTCTAGCAATGCCATCACAATGCAAATAAACAAAATCAGGCTCAGCAAGGTAAGAAATCCAAGTACTCAAGCTCATTTTCCAATTAAAACAACATCATTTCATTAGCTTTGATTTGGCAATGGGTACCCACAACATGCTTCATCACAGCATACAACACAATTGTAACATATTTACAATTCACACATCATGCTTTCACTCAACAAGCATACAAAGCATACATACTTTAATCACCCACATAATCATTCCCAATTACACGAGAACTCAGCTCTGATACCACCAAATGTAACCCCCTTAACCCGGCCCAGACGGTTGAACCGAATTAAGAAGTTTACACGGGGAAAACCAAAGTCAACCCGAAAGTCAACCTTGATTAACGACCCTTTTTTTCTTTTTAATCTTCTCTAGATGCACATTAACCCTAGATATGTTCACAAGATCAGCATACTCAAAGATCATAACCATCAGAGAACATTCAGGGACCCAAATGTACAAATTAAGACTTTAGGGACCAAATTGTAAATTCTGAAAATTATAGGGATTTAACCCAATTAAAAGTTACCAATATGAAATTAATCATCTTTCATGCTTCTCTGCCAAATTTCAGCTCAAACGGACATCTCAAACCCATTCAATTGCAACAACAAGGTTCAGGACTAAAATGCAAACATTTCAAAACATATAACCATCAAATTCAGAGCCCAACGGTCGAGTGTTCCGAAACAGGGAGGACCTGTTCCGAAACGCGGGACCGTTCTGAAACGGGTTTCGAAACAAATCTTGACAGTAGCATTTTCGTTCCAGAACGGTTCCTCCCGTTTCGAAATGCCTAGGCCATTTCAGGCCCCTGTTCCGAAACGGTAGCACCCGTTCCGATACGGCCTGCCCAGATTGCAGAAAATCAGCTGGTTTAACACACAATTGACCCATCAAACATGCTTCAAAAGCCACCAAATTATACCAGCAAGTCAAAACATGCATAAGGAACATAATTGTATCAACCATACTCAAACATGGCACCAATTAAGCAAATCCCAAATTCTATAGGCATGCATCCTATTTATAAAACCATTCAAGCATCAAAATACCAAACCAACCACCTATAGGCCATTTACATGTTCCAACAACAAATACAACATAAAACCAACTTAAGGAGTCCAAAACATCTCCCAAACAACAACATAGGTTCCCCATTGCCAAATGCCAAAAGCTATTAGTGTTTAAGAAACTTTCACCGTACATGAGCTTAGTTCACCACTTGGATTCTTTACCTCCTTGCTGCCCTCAATGCACTTTAATGCTCTGCATTATTGGTTTAAGAAAAGAGAGAGAGCGTAAGCAAATAGCTTAGTGAGGAATGCTCATTTAAAACAACGCAATAATGAATTTATAAAACACATTTATAAATCTTTGTTCAAATCATCATTTGTACATGCACATAAGCATTTAAAACTAGCAATTCATGCTTCAAGTTTAATACATGTCATATTGGCTACAAGTGATACAATAAACATAAGATCCACACATGGACTTTTAAACACCATTGTGATCTTACAATTCACAAGGACCACACATGGACTTTTAAACACCATCGTGTCCTTAGCACAAGAATCATCCATGGACTTTTAACCACCATGATGTTCTTACAATTCACAAGGACTTTTAACCACCTTTGTGTCCTTAACAAGAATCACCCATGGAATTTTAACCACCATGGTGTTCTTAAATATACAAGGCCCACACAAGGACTTTTAACCACCTTTGTGACCTTAACCAAGAACCAACCTTGGACTTTTAACCACCATGTTGTTCTTAAAATACACAAGATTCACACAAGGACTTTTAACCACCTTTGTGATCTTAACCAAGAACCAACCATGGACTTTTAACCACCATGTTGTTCTTAAAACAAGAATCACCTATGGACTTTTAACCACCATAGTGTTCTTAACCATTCTCAAACATCACTTGCCAATATGCATCGTTTAACAACAACATTCCACTGTTTTAAAGGATTTAACAAAGCCATAACCATCATGCATCATTAAGCATCAAAACCACATTAAACCTTGTTCAAAAACAAGGATCTCTTACCTTGAGCATCCTTCAACACATGGCTTATAAAACCAGCAAATAACATGCTAAAATATGCTTTCAAAACAGAATTTAGAACATGCAAACAAATCACATTGCATCCAATCAACCATAGTTCATCATCAAGAGAGTTTTACCGAAAACTTACTCTTGAGCTTAGCTAAGTTGCTTAGACTTAGACTAAACTCCCAAACCTTCAAAACATCGGTTTCAAAGCTGAAAACCAAAATCCACTCACCGATTCTGTTTCGCCACTTGCCGAAACACCAATCAAGCTTCCGGATCACAACCACAAGGATCCAAAGAGGACTCCCCTATTTTAAACACATCAAAGCAGAGGATTAATGCATCATCATGCATTAATATCTTCAATGAAAGCACCTAAACTCGCTGCTCTCATCAACACTCCCATTTCGGCTACCAAACACAACCGAAATCACCTCCAAACAACTCCACAACACTACCCAGCCAAAATCCTTCACTTCTAAACATTCATAAACCTCAAATAACATCCAAAAAGAATCTAACCACGTCCTTATACCTCCAGCTATAACAGATCATCAAGATCACTCCAAAAACAACCAAAAACTCAAGCTAAACTTAGGAAGATCAACCTATTCAGGATTGCATTGATTAAACCTCAATTTCTCATCAATTAAACATTCTTTTAACATCAAAAAGACACCTCAAATCAGTGCCCAATCAGATCATACGAATTCTATCAAAAATCAACCAAATCTTGCATTTTAAAGCCAAGATCAAGAGTACAATTGTAAAACCTTTAATAAATCATAAATCAAGGATTGAGAACTTGGGAATTTCAGTAAAGAACTGATAATTTAGAGGAGAAGGACGTTCATACCTCTAAACTTGAGTTTCTCCCTTTTTGGAACCAAATTCTTGAAAATCCAAATAGCAAATGCTAAGGTTTTGTTGAAGAGATGATTAGAGATCAAAAGAGAATCGAAACCTCATATTTGGATGTCAAAATCAGAGGGAAAATGTGCTGGAGAATGTGTTTGGGTTGAGAGAAAAGATGAGAGAAAAGGAAAATGGAAATTGGGAAAAGTTAGTTGAAAATGCCAAAAATATCTTTCCCTCCCTTTTACTTTTATTTTAAACCATTAATTAATCCTTTAATATTTAAGAAAAATCTGGAGAAACTCCTATTGGGTAAATAGCTCCTTAAAGATTCAAAGTTTCAATCCTTTTTAAAACAGTCACACAGTTTTCAAAAATTACATTTTGGTCACTAACCCAAAATGTCACCCTTCCAAACCTCATTTTGAAAATTTGATTTCACCATTCTCTTATATATAATAAAAGAGGATTTTAAGACATTTTTCCATATTTTTAATGCAACCAAAACTAGGCTTTCCTAAATTCACTCTTTTATATTCAAGCAAATGTGCATGCTCGCTCAAGTTGTAAGAATGCGTGGATCCAGAATCAATAAAAGCCAACAATGATAAAGCTTGTAGAACAAAGGTACCTGATATGACATCAACATCGTTGCGCTCCTCGCACTGGGCATAAACCCTCACAGGACCACCTCCTTCAGGCCAAACTTCCACAACATGAGCGATGCCACGTTGCCCATCATCTCTCCTCTGGAAATTACCCCGACCGTGCCCACGGCTAGGGGTGTTCAAAAATACCCGGCCTGAACTACCCGACCTACCGACCCGCCGACCCGCCTACCCGATTTAATTTTACCGGGTATTTATATTAAAGTACCCAATTTTTTCGGGCCGGGTACCCGACCCACAATTTTTTCCTGGTAGTTGGGCCGGGTCAGGGCCAAAATTTTTTTATAACTGGGTACCCGACCCGACCCGCTTATTTTAATATTTATATATTTTATATTTTAAATTCTATTTTTATTTTATGTTTCTTATTATTTTTCCTTAAAAATTAATTTTAAACCTCTAACTTCTTTTTATACTTGTATTATATACTTTTAAGTTTATAACTTTTCAAAAATATTTATATTAAATTGTCAATATTAGAGTCGAAAAAAATCATGGTCGAGATTAATATTTTTAATACCTTCTTTTGTCGATAAACTTTAATATATATACATATATATATCCAAATATTTCTCTCTTAAAACTAACCACAAATCAATAATTTTAGTGTTTGAAATATATATCATGAAATTTTATGTGTTTCTTATGTATTTTTTTTAAAATAGATTTAAAAATATAAAAAAATAAACCGGGTACCCGGTACCCGATTTTACGGGTACGCGAATTTTGCGAGTACCTGATTTGCGGGTACCCGGTTCTTATGGGCCGGGTCACGGGCCGACTTTTAAGTACCCGAAAATTTCGGGCACCCGAAAATTTCGGGCACCCGAAATTTAGGGTACCCGAAAATCCGGGTACTCGGATATGAACACCCCTACCCACGGCCACTCTGAGGTTCCATAGCTCGCACTGGTGCTTGCCTCACCAACTACGGACAGTCAGGCTTCACGTGACCCTGCACTCCACAGTGCCAGCAAGTCCCTGAGACACCCCAGCACTCCCCGGTGTGATGTCTCCCACAACAATTGCAAGCATATGCGCGAGCACCAACATTCTGGCCAGGCTGTCCTCGGCCCGTTCCACCACCACCACCACCTCAATGATGATCTCTCTAGTATCCTGTATCCCGAGGCCTTTTGCCATGATCACGCCCGACATCATGGTCAGCACCTCTCTTCCCTGAACTAGAGCCTTCCGACCGAGCCATCATCCCCATATTCAATTCTATGTCCTTCACTCGCGAGACCAGCACATCAAAGTCTGTGTACAATGCCACTAACACATACGTCTTAACTTCTCTTACCAATCCATAATGGAAACGCTCACACCTCGTCCGCTTGTCCGGTACTAACTCAGGTGCATAGTGGCTCAGCCTCACGAATTGCACCTCATATTCGGCAACTAACATACTACCCTGCACCAAGGCCATGAATTCTCATTTCTTCTCGTCCAGATAATGGACCCCAAAAAAACTTCTTTTTGAAAGCACTCACGAAAAAGGTCCAGTCGATTTCATCCTGTTCCATCCCAGCTCTGATAGTCGTCCACCACGTATACGCATCGCCATGTAACAACGACACTACACAACCCAGCTTTTGACCATTGTTACAGATAATCTGTCCCAAGATTTGCTTGGTACTTTCGAACCAAGCCTCAGACCCCTCAGGAGTCAATCCTCTAAACTCAGCACCGCCCATAGTGCGTAAGCGCTCTAAAGGCAACCCAGGGTTGGCACTCTGCTGTGGTGCGGTTACATGAAAACCAGCTATTGCCGCCTGAAGGGCTCCTGCAATAGCTTGTATCAAAACTGTCATATCCAAAACACATTGTCCCGGTTCTCCCTCAGGTGCCACACACCCCGGCACCAGCACCAGACTCAACTCCTGCCCCACCACCTACAGGTGGTCCACCCGGGGGAGGAGGCGGTAGATTCTCAGCTTGCTCTTCCGGCCACATTTCGGGCATTGCCCCTCGTCTCTCGTCTTGGACCCATGGTGAAAAATATGTACTAAAATGCAAACATAACGATAAAATCAATTAGGCCTTTAGTAGCACGGACCTAAGTCACTAAACTCATTTGCTCAAAACAAAATCTTTATCAGCACCTTTGGCAATGGGTACCCCAGTCATACCTCAAGCACAACATAGCATATTATAGCATATCATGCTCATCATGCTTTACATCACTCAACAATCAGCAAATATATATCTCACACCAACAACATATCAACATATTCGACGAATAACATGCTTTCTAATCAACATACCCCAATACATGCCAATTTCACTTACCAACACCCACAAATCTTTGTAAATCGGGCTCGAATACCAATAAATGTAACCCCATTAGCTCGGCCTAGACGCCCAACCCGAACTAAGAAGATTACACAGGGAAAATTGAAATCAACTCGTAATAGTCAACCTCGATTGACGACCCTTTTTTATCTTCTCTAGATGCACAATATTAACCTATGTGTCCAACAAGACCATTAGAAAGAATCGACATAGCGATCGTAGTTCAATTAGGGGTTCAATTGCATATTTATGACTTTTAGGGACCATTTTGCAAATTACAAAAAATACAAGAACTTTTTAGATTATAAAGTTATCGATCCTTAATTAATCATGTAACATACCATCACGTCAAATTTCAGCTCAAACCAATTATCCAAACCCATCCAATTGATCAAATAACATTCACGGACCAAAACGTAATATTTCAAGAGTTAAGAAGATACTTTTAACTAAAAATAACTAACACGTATCGATACACTTGGGCATGTATCGATACGCAGGAAGACAATAGCAAAAGATGGGAAGGGTGTATCGATACGCTTCCCCGCGTATCAGTATGGCCTTGAAACTTGGCTTGGACGTAACGATACGCGGGCAAATCGTACAGATACGGCTGTACCAAAAAGCTTGAAATTTGCTTTAATGTATCGATACACTTCCTCGTGTATCGATACGCATACAAGATATTCACATTCAACAGCCACTCAAACAGATTTAACAAAGCCTAAACATGTTCTAAACATCCATACAAGTAATAAACAATGTTGCAAACCAATATGCATCAAACATCAACCATATCACAAGCATCAACCATGGCAATTCAAAGTTAAACATTAGCTACTCAAGCCTGCCTTTAAACATAAGTCATAGCGTAGCTGAAAACACCTTAAGCGAAAATATAAACCATATAGAGGCAACATACAAAACCAAATAGGCAAACCATCATATCTCAGCTAAGAAATACCAAGATTAATCTTCCCAAACCAAGGTACTGAACCCCCATTTCCAAAATCTACTTATTTAAATTCTCCAAAGTTCATACTTGAGTTCGAGTGTGAACTTAGGTGCTTTCACTTGCTACTCCTCGGCCCTCAAGCTTAGTTATCTGCATTGCTGGAAATAGAGGAGTGTAAGTACACTTGCTTAGTGAGGGTAAGCTCAAGAACACGCCAACAAGCAATTTTTAAAACACAAGTTTAAACCCTATCATGCTCAATCTCCATTCATGATTTCAAAACCAAAGCAACCATTCTTTAACCATGTTCCACATGTATCACTAACCACATGCATTGCTCTCAATGCAAATCCACATTAAGCCTCACTTGCTTAATTCACATGCATAGAGTCATCCTATGCAACATCTCAACATCATGTATCTTATGCACAATAAACCATTATGCATTCATTTAAAACATAATACATGGGTAACATCAGTCGCACATATATTGGCATATAGCATCTGACATAGGCTCGCCCCTATCCGTTGCGATAGACTCACCTCTATCACTTTCATACACAATATCAGATACAGTGACTCACATAGGCTCATCCCTAAACTCAATGATGGCTCACCCCATCTTAATGGCTATGAATGGAATTAGTCTCACCCCTAACCCATAGTGATAGGCTCGCCTCTAACACCTGCAATAGGCTCACCCCATATTACGTCACGTAGCTAGACACACGTACGGTTTATAGATTATAGTGCACTCACATCCTATTGGTCGAACAACGTATCCGAGTTTTAAAATAGATCAAACCTTTGCCAATATATCCTTAAAAACCACGTTAACTCACTGCTTTCAATGCATCACCAAGAATCATCACATATCCCAAATTAAACATGCCTTTAAATAGTAAAAACCATTTTATACAAGATCGTACCATCTTGTATTCAAACCAAACCTTTTCATGGGATAAACACAAGAAAAACCATGCTTAAAACCATGCATAACAGTGAGTAACAATTACCATCAAAACATGAGCATGATATACCATAGAGTTCATTTCAAAACTGAAAACCGAGAGAACAAGAAACCATACTTACTTCCGAGATTAGATAACCCTTTCAAGCTTACACTAACCTTCCAATACATCGTATCCAAGCTTACAAAGCTTTAACAACATGTCCACTCACCGACAACGCGAAACCTTGCTCGCCGACACGAAAATCACTATTCCGAAGCCTCCAAAAATGTCTCTTTTGCTTCCAGGTCAAGATCCCTTGTTTTCACATCATCAAAACAGAGATCCAAATGCATTAAAATGCATTTCAACACCAGCAACTAAATACAAACTCACTGCTCACCCAAACCTTACCAATTTACCCATCTGAAACAACTAAAAACTCAATCGAGTGCTTCCTAAACCATGCCCAACCAACATTCATCACTTTCAATCATTTATAAACATCAAAATACATCCAAAATCAACCTAAACTCATCCTTATACCTCCAGTAACACGACTTCTCCATTTCACCTCAACAACTCAACTAAAACTATCATAAAACTCAAGGATCTCAAGGATTTCGGGATCTATATCAGAAAAACACTTTCACAACAACATAATTATCTCAAAACTCAATTAGAATCCATCTAAAATAGAGCTCCTCAAAACAAATCCGAAAATCAAGAATTAAATCACAATTTTGCTAGATTTTGATCTTAAACCATAATTATTATTAAAACTCAGTTAAAACATCAATTGAGAGTCAATAATCTTGGGAATTTCAATAAAGAACCTTGATTAGAGGTTGAAAATGGGATTTACCTCCAATCCTTACTTTCCTCAAAGGATGACAAGTTTTACTTCACAAATCTTGCAAAAATTGAAAGGATTCTTTGAAATGAAAGAAAAATCAAGAACAGAAAGTTTGGGAGAAAAGAATTTTGGAAAAAATGATTTAGAATGGTGTTTGGCTGAAAATTAGAAGAGAAAAGTAGTTACGTAACTAAAATCTCCCAAATTAACTATTTAATTAATAAAATAAATAAAACCTTTTTAATCAAATTAACAAAAATCTCCCAAGACTCGCTTGGTACTTTCGAACCAAGCCTCAGACCCCTCACGAGGCAATCCTCTAAACTCAGCACCGCCCAAACTGCGTAAGCGCTCCAAAGGCAACCCAGGGTTGGCACCCTGCTGTGGTGCGGTTACATGAAAACCAGCTACTGCCGCATGGAGGGCTCCTGCAATAGCTTGTATCAAAACTGTCATATCCGGAACACCTTGTCCTGGTGCTCCCTTAGGTGCCACGCCCCTTGGCACCAGCTCCAGCCTCAGCTCCTGCCCCACCACCTACAGGCGGTCCACCCGGGGTTGGAGGCGGTAGATTCTCAGCTTGCTCTTTCGGCACATTCTCGGTCAAATTTCGAGCATTGCCCCTCGTCTCTCGTGTTGGACCCATGGTGAAAAAGATGTACTAAAATGAAAACATAACGATAAAATCAATCAGGCCTTTAGTAGCAAGGACCTAGGTTACTAAATTCATTTGCTCAAAATAAAATTTCTTTATCAGGAGCTTTGGCAATGGGTACCCCAGTCATACCTCAAGCACAACATAGCATATTATAGCATATCATGGTTATCATGCTTTACATCACTCAACAATCAGCAAATATCAATCTCACACCAACAACATATCAACATAATCGACCAATAACATGCTTTCTAATCAACATACCTCAATACATGCCAATTTCACTTACCAACACCACAAATCTTTGTAAACCTGGCTCTGATACCAATAAATGTAACCCCTCAGCCCGGCCTAGACGCCTGACCCGAACTAAGAAGATTACACGGGGAAAATTGAAATCAACTCGTAAAAGTCAACCTCGATTGACGACCCTTTTTATCTTCTCTATATGCACAATATTAACGTATGCGTCCAGTAAGACCATTAGAAAGAAACTACATAGCGATCGGAGTTCAATTAGGTGTTCACTTGCATACTTATGACTTTTAGGGACCATTTTGCAAATTACAAAAAATACAAGAACTTTTTAGATTTTAAAGTTACCAATACTTAATTAATTATGTAACATACCATCACGTCAAATTTCCACTCAAACCGATCATTCAAACTCATCCAATTGATCAAATAACATTCAAGGACCAAAACGTAATATTTCAAGACTTAAGAAGATACTTTTAACTGAAAATAACTAACACATATCGATACATTTGGGCCTATATTGATACGCGGGAAGACAATAGCAAAAGATGGGAAGAGCGTATCGATACGCTTCCCCGCGTATCAGTACGACCTTCAAACTTGGCTTGGGCGTATCAATACGCGGGCAAATCGTACCGATACCCCTGTACCGAAAAGCTTTAAATTTGCTTTAATGTATTGATACACTTCCTCGTGTATCGATAGGCATACCAGATATTCACTTCCAACAGCCACTTAAACACATTTAACAAAGCCTAAACATGTTCTAAACATCCATACAAGTAATAAACAATGTTGCAAACCAATATGCATCAAACATCAACCATACACAAGCTTCAACCATGGCAATTCAAAGTGAAACATTAGCTACTCAAGCTTGCCTTTCAACATAAGTCATAGCATAGCTAAAAACAACGTAAGTGAAAATATAAACCATATAGAGGCAACATACAAAACCAAATAGGCAAACCATCATATCTCAGCTAAGAAATACCAAGATTAATCTTCCCAAACCAAGGTACTAAACCCCCATTTCCAAAATCTACTTATTTAAATTCTCCAAAGTTCATACTTGAGTTCGAGTGACAACTTAGGTGCCTTCACTTGCTACTCCTCAGCCCTCAAGCTTAGTTATCTGCATTGTTGGAAAAAGAGGAGTGTAAGCATACTTTCTTAGTGAGGGTAAGCTCAAGAACACAACAACAAACAGTTTTTAAAACCCAAGTTTAAACCATATCATGCTCAATCTCCATCCATGCTTTCAAAACCAAAGCAAACCATTCTTTAACCATGTTCCACATGTATCACTAACCACATGCATTGCTCTCAATGCAAGTTCACATTAAGCCTCACTTGCTTAATTCACATGCATAGAGTCATCCTATGCAACATCTCAACATCATGCATCTCATGCACAATAAACCATTATGCATTCATTTAAAACATAATACATGGGCAACATCAATAGCACATATATTGGCATATAGCATCCGGCATAGGCTCACCCTATCCGTTGCGATAGACTCACCTCTATCACTTTCATACACAATATCGAATACACGGAATCACATAGGCTTACCCCTAAACTCAATGATGGTTCACCCCATCTTAATGGCTAGGAATGGAATTAGGCTCACCCCTAACCCATAGTGATAGGCTCACCTCTAACACCTGCAATAGGCTCACCCCATATTACATCACGTAGCTAGACAAACGTATGGTTTATAGATTATAGTGCACTCACATCCTATTCGTCTACCAACGTATCCGAGTTTTAAAATAGATCAAACCTTTGCCAATGTATCCTTAAAAACCACATTAACTCACTACTTTCAATGCATCACCAAGAATCATCACATATCCCAAATTAAACATGCCTTTAAATAGTAAAAACCATTTCATACAAGATTGTACCATCTTGTATTCAAACCAAACCTTTTCATGGGATAAACACAAGCAAAACCATTCTTAAAACCATGCAAAACAGTGAGTAACAATTACCATCAAAACATGAGCATGATATACCATAGAGTCCATTTCAAAACCAAAAACCGAGAGAACAAGAAACCATACTTACTTCCGAGATTAGATAAGGCTTCAAGCTTACACTAACCTCCCTATACATCGTATCAAAGCTTATAAAGCTTTAACAACATGTCCACTCACCGATAACGCGAAACCTTGCTCGCCGACACGAAAATCACTCTTCTGAAGCCTCAAAAAATGTCTCATTTGCTTCCGGATCAAGATCCCTTGTTTTCACAACATCAAAAAAGAGATCCAAATGCATTAAAATGCATTTCAACAGCATCAACTAAATACAAACTCGCTGCTCACCCAAACCACACCAATTTACCTATCCGAAACAACTGAAAACTCAATTGAGTGTTTCGTAAACCATACCCAACCAACATTCATCACTTTCAATCATTTATAAACATCAAAATACATCCAAAATCAACCTAAACGCATCCTTATACCTCCAGCAACACAACTTCACCATTTCACTTCAAAAACTCAACTAAAACTATCATAAAACTCAAGGATCTCAAGGATTTCGGGATCTATATCACTAAAACACTTTCACAACAACATAATCATCTTAAAACTCAACTAGAATCCATCTAAAACAGAGCTCATAAAAAAAAATCCGAAAATCAAGAATTAAATCACAATTTTGCTAGATTTTGATCTTAAACCATAATTATTATTAAAACTCAGTTAAAAACATCAATTGAGAGTCAATAATCTTGGGAATTTCAATAAAGAACCTTGATTAGAGGTTGAGAATTTCCTCAATGGATGGCAAGTTTTTGCTTCACAAATCTTGAAAAAATTGAAAAGGATTCTTTGAAATGAAAGAGAAATCAAGAAGAGAAAGTTTGGGAGAAAAGAATTTTGGAGAAAATGATTTAGAGTTCATTGAAATTCAGTGACTAGTCTATGAACTTTGCAAACTGTTAAATTATAACTTTAACTAACTTAACTAACCCCATATCGAAACACCTTAGGGACGTTTCGAAACGGGTAGACGATGGTCAACCCATGTTGACTTTTCCCTTTAGACCGTTTCGATACGACAACTTCTGTATCGGAATGGGTTGACTTCTTTTGACTTTGACCTGTTTCTATACGCTATGAACCAGTATCGTAGCGATGGATTCTAGTGGAAAAATGTTCTGAAACGGCTATAGACCATATCAGCACGCCCCTATTCTTTAGGCTCATTTATGCTTACCCGTATTGATACACCATCACCCGTATTGATACGGCCTGACCTGTAATGACAGATTTTTTATGATGTTGATTCAATTTTACTTACTAAAATGATGTCCAATTGCAATGAAACTTTACACACAACATTTGAATGGTATAGACTACTAGTATGCCAAATTTCAAGACCATACAAATACGTTTACTATATTTTGACCTTTATGAGCTAAGTATGCAATTTTAAACCATTTAAGCCAAAACAAAAAGACCATTTAGAGCCAACAACCACATTATAACATAGGCATCACACAAACATATCAAAATGGGCATAAACAACTAGTTCAACTACTATGCCATCTTTCTAGGAGTTCATAAGGTCAAACTACATTACTTAAGGGCTTGTAGTGACTTGTCTTGCCTTGACTATCCGATCTTCAAACACATGATCCTTCAACCTGAAATACATGAGATGAGACACGTTAGGCATACATTGCCTAGTGAGGTAGTCATTACAATATGAGCAACAATGTAACAAGTATCTGTATATGTGCTCTCATGCTCATCAATGTCAATACTATGCATCACTATACAATGTTTAACATATTCATTTCGTCATTAATCCTTGGATTGAATCAAGATAGTGGATACGCGGATTCCTACGCCTCGCCAAAACAATGAATGGTCTAGTCCCTCCGCCTCGCCAATATGACCAATATCAATACACATCCCTCCGCATCGCCAAATCAATATAGACCAGAGACTTAGGACCGTAGTCCGCCCGTACACTGAGCTCATGAATTCTATGGCATGCCAATTGTATCCATTATCCATTCAAATCCAAGGTTTCAATATATGTATCCATATTCAATGTTCAATGAGAAATTCCAATGACCAATGATTTCAATATTATCAATGACAAACATGCCTCATTATCAATGTTTCATGGTTCAATGTCAATATCAATATCCAATGATTTCTTTACAATGTTTCAATAACGATAACTATATCAATGACAATGCACAATAACCATACCAATAACTATGTCCAATATTCAATAACAAACTTACCGACACTCACCAAGGTGTTCATTTAACAATCCGATGTAATTTCCTTAATGGTAATGTTAGCTAAATGATCGAAAACAACAATAAGAGATTCGGGAAGGCTTTTCACCTAATCTCGAGACTCCGACTACACTTACCTCAAAATCTGATGTTCCTATGGCTCTCGGATAATAATCCCTTTGTTCCTAGCTTTGGATGGAGACGATGGATTCTCTTTATCAACTTCTTGAGCTAGGAAATCAATAGGGAGATCATTAGGATCGATATTACAATATCAAAATCAATATAACAATATCAAAATCGATATCTGAATTCAATATAAACATCAACGATGAATTATCCATGGATGGCTAAAATCCTAGCTTAAGATTAAGCTTGATGTATCCATGTAATCCAATAATCTATTGAGGAATATAACTTACCTGATTGATAGCAACGATTCGATATCGATAAAAAAAGTGAAGCTTAAAAATATCTCCAATGGAGGTGTATGCTTTCAAGGAAGAAGATGATGAAGATAGAAGTGCTTGCTTTAATATCTCAGATAAGTCTCTAATCTTTTTTCATTTGTTTTGTATAGAATATATGTGTTCTATGGAATTAGGCTTTCCTTTAGGTGAAGTAACTTCACCAGATTGTCCCACGTTGTGGCATTAGTGATTTAGGAAGGGCTAATCGCAAGGTTAGTCCCATAACTATCTACTATCTATAGTTTTGACCCCGAAATTTCCAATTTCTACAATTTAGCCACTATAAATTTTTTTATACTATCCAATAGGGTCCAATAACAATGATTTAACTCAATTAGAGTCCAATATCAATGATTAACTAGTCAATACTATATTTAGACTTTATCGATGCAAAATATTCTGATCACTGGATCCAAATTCCTTATCCCTCATGACATGTGTGTCAGTGTAGTGCTTCTTAAAAAAGAATATTATATAAAACTAACATTGTTATCCAAAAAAATACATAAATAAAAAATGTGGAATAAAAATTAAATTTAAAGAAAAAATTAAGATTTTAAAGAAGTGCATGAGGATGCATCTCCTAAAGTGATCACTTCCTTATCCCTCATGACATGGGTGTCAGTGTAGTGCTTCTATCTCTGTCCATTAACTTAAATTCACGTCCGTCTTTTTTGGACTTGATTCTTACAACACCATGGAGGAATTCTTTCACAACTTCAAAAGGTCCTGACCATATCGATTGTAGTTTCCCTGGGAATAGCTTCAATCGAGAATTGAAGAGGATGACTAATTGCTCGGGCAGGAATTGTCGCGGCAATAGCTTCTTGTCATGCTAGCGCTTAGTTTTCTCCTTGTAGATTCTTGCATTGTCATAGGCTAAGGCACGGAACTCCTCTATCTCATTAAGGTCCATTAGGCGGTTTTTATCCAGCACTCTCCCAATCCATGTCCGCGGTCTTTATTTCTCAATATGCCTTGTGCTCAATCTCCACTGGTAGATGGCACGCTTTTCCATACACAAGCCGAAAGGTTGAAATTCCCAATGGTGTTTTGAAGGTTGTTCTGTAGGCCCAAAGTGCATCAGCAAGTCAAAGAGGCCAATCCTTGCGGGAGGGGTTGACTACTTTCTCAAAGATATTCTTCAACTCATTGTTCGAGATTTCGACTTGCCCATTGGTTTTGGATGGTATGCCATGGCAATTTTATGTGTCACTCCAAATTCCTGCAATGCCTTGGCAATGAGTTTGTTGCTGAAGTGATTGCCTTCGTCGCTTATGATTGCCCTTGGCACTCCAAATCGTGTAAAGATATTTTTCTGTAGAAATCTTTGCACGGTTTTGGAGTCATTGTTTGGTGTTGCAATTGCCTCTACCCATTTGGATACATAGTCAACGACAAGTAGTATGTAGAGATTCCCACATGAAGATGGGAAGGTCCCTATGAAATCGATTCCCCTGACATTGACAATTCAACTTCAAGGATGTTTTGTAGGGGCATCTCGTTTCCTCTTGAAATATTTTTAGTCCGTTGACAACGGTCGCATTGCTTGTAGAAAGCTTGGGCGTCCTAGTAGATAGTCGGCCAATATAACCCAGATTGTAAAACCTTGGCCGCCGTGCATGTCCCTCCAAAATGTCCTTCATAAGGTGAAAAATGGCATTGTTGGAGCACATCTTGTTCTTCTTCTTCAGGGACACACCTTGCTATAACCTGATCTGCACATTGTTTAAAGAAAAGAGGCTCATCCCAAAAATAATGCTTAGCATCATGTCGGAACCGCTTCTTTCCTTGTGAGTAAGGTTATAAGGTAAAATACCACTGACTAGGAAATTCACAAGATCAGCATATCAGGGTATCGATGAAAGTGTTGCGGCAGTTGCTGAAGTTATTGTCGAGGCAATACTATTGATAATTGTCAAGGTTGTGCATGTCTGGGTTTGCCGAGGTAGTGTCTGTCTGGGTTGCCGAGGTAGTGCCTGTCTGGGTTGCCAAGGTAGTGCCTTCTGGAGTTGTCGAGGCAATGAGAAAATGTTTGTCTGCGAATGCATCTTGGATTTCTATGGGAGTGGTCTCCTTCTCTTTTTGTTCCAGTCGGGATAAATGGTCAGCAACTTGACTTTCTGTACCTTTCTTGTCCTTAATTTCAATTTCAAACTCTTGTAAAAGTAAGATCCAATGAATTAAATGAGGTTTGACATCTTTCTTGGCAAAGAGGTACTTAATTTCTGAATGTTCAGTATGAACAATTACCTTGGTTATGATCAAGTATGAACGAAATTGATCAAATGCGAACATTATGGCTAGTAACTCTTTCTCAGTGGTGGTGTAGTTCATTTATGTTTCATTCAGAGTTTTACTAGCATCGTAGATCACATGAAAAATCTTACATGTTCGTTGACCTAAGACTGCTACTACTGCAAAGTCACTTGCATCGCACATCAATTCAAAAGGGCAATGTCCAATTTGGTTGAACCGCTAATGGTGTGGCTACAAGTTTCTATTTCAGGGTCTCGATTGCCTTGATGCACGAGTCATCGAAATCAAAGGCTCTATCATGTTCGAGCAAGTTACACAAAGGTTTAGTGATTTTAGAAAAAATTTTAATAAATGTAATATCCTCGATGTACCTTAGAAGAAAATAAATTAAGATGATTAATTAATTAAATTAGTTGATCACAAATTAAATGAAATTAGATGATTTAGTAGCTAATTGAATGAAATTGAAAATATGAGAGCTAAATTAAGATAACTTAACTAGAATTAAGCTTAAATAAAAAAGATTCCATGCAAAAGTTTTAAATAGACCAAGCCTACCCCATGTAAATAGTTAATTCTAGAAGAGAGTTGAGGGGTAAAATTGAGCTATCCTAGCCCCTAATCATCACCTTGGCCGACCACTTAAGAGAGAGAGAGTGGGATTCGACATATCCCACTATCAAACAAAACTTTCTCTTCTCCTTCTTCCTTTCTTCTTCTTACCGTGAAAGTTAGAGAGCTTAGAGAGGGAAACTTTGATGGTTCTTCAGCCATTATTGAGTGTTTAGAAGCTTGATTTAAGCTTATTTTCACGAGGGATTAAAGCTATCAGATGTAAGTAAACAAAATCTTAATTATGCTAGATAATCGATTAATGCTAGGATGATTTAAATTGATTTTTATTGTGTTTCATGGCTGGAAATTCTTGAGTTATGCATGCATGTAATGTTTATGAGCTTAGGAATGAATTTGAACTGAGGTCTATACTGGAAATTGAATTTTTAAGCTTGAATTAGTGAACCGAATGAATTAGGACAGATTTGAAGTTAATGTTTAAGGCCCTGGACTAATCTGTAAAATTGAAAGAATTAGGGTTTGAATTGGAAAATTTCCATTCGAAATGAATTGAAGATTAGAGTCTTAATTTTAAAATTAAGCCTTTGGATTGGCTAAATAGTGATTAAAATGAAGTTAGATTGAAGGAATTATCAATTTGGTTCAGTAAATTATAAAAACTGAATTGTGGGTCTGTTTTGTAATAATTAGAAAATACTAGGATTAAAATTTGTTTAATTATGATTCTGGAAATTGATTTAAAAATCATGGGATTATGTTAGAAAAATTTTTAGTGACTCAAATTAAACTTAAAATGGCTCAATTTGATAAATTAAGGAAATTAGTGAAATTTGTCCAAGAACAGTCCTGTTCTGGACATCAACTTTGAAAATTCACTATAAATCGTATATACGGATTTTAAAGCTGAAATTTTGATGGATTAAACTTTCATATGTCTATTTTAGTTGAGAGAAAACAAAGCTCAATTTAGAGCTATGTGCTACAATATGAGAATGAATTAAGTTAGGCACTCAAAAACTGTCTTGAATCCAAAATACATGTAAAGAAGCAATAAACTGTATTAATCTAGAAATGGGGAAAATGTGATACCAATTTGGTTAAATAGAATATTGAATTAACTTTCTAATTATGTATGATAATTGAATTTTAGAATTGTATAGAGAAAGTTATGACCGATTTAGTGGCTGGTGCTCAAGTCTGCTAGATTAGGACAACCTTGAGGAATTGGATTTAGCACTTGCATATTAGTTGTCTAATGCATGATTTAGATACTAATATGTCTTTTATATGTATGTGTATGACCAACAAGACCAAAGGGTTGAGAACTTGGAGGAGGAAGCCAAGATTGGGTCATCCCAAAGAAGGAGCAAGGGGATTACTATCAAGGAACAAGAGTAGCTTGGAAGTTTGTGAGTGTAGTTACCCTAGGGTTGGGACTAGTGTCCAAACCACCATTTGTTTTTACTTAATTTTAGTTATGATACATGCATGAAAATGACTTAAATTAAAGCTGGAAATTTAATAAGGGAAGGAGGCTAAATAATTAAACATGAAAGTATGCTCGAATATATTGTTTGGTATTGTGAATTATGTGTATTATTGGGCTGCTTTGTGTGATGATGTGAATGATTGAATGAGGCATGAAATTTCTTGTATGCTACTAAATTTGGATGCTAACTTTAAGTGGTGTTGTTACTTGATACATAAGATGGATATGTGTGACATGGCTATAGTAATATAAGGAAGGACTAAAATATAGATTTATATTAATGCTAATAACGTGAGAAATTGCAATTTTTAATGCTAAATGAGATGATACGCTAATTTAAAAAGCTACAAGACCTTGGTTTACTAGATGGCTTAGGTAGAAGGGCATGCCTTAGAGTCTAGAGTTCTCTTGATTTGGGTATTGATATACCTTCTTGTATTAGTGATTTTCACCTTCTTGATTAGCACCTTGTGTGCCTTGTAAAATGGTACTATATGTACTAGTAGAATTGATGTCTTAGCATCTACTTGTGATACTATTTAGTATCTTCTTGATTAGGTACAAATGTACCAACTTGTGACTCGATTACCTAGACCAATCTAATAACCAAGGTAACTTAATTACAAGATTCACTACACCATACTTGTTCTATAGCGGCATTTTTTAGGTCTATGGCGGCATTTTTTTAGCGCCGCTAAAAATACCCCCGGCGCTAGAAAAAGCGCTGCCAAAACCGCCAGGGAAAACAACGCTGCAAAAGATAGTGGTGTTTGCATAAGAACACGCCGCAAAATATGTGTGTTCTATAGCGACGTTTGGCTAGAAAACGCCGCAAAAGGTATCGTTCTATAGTGGCGTTTGGAGATAAACGCCGCAAAATATATGTGATCTTTAGCGGCACTTGCCCAGAAAACGCCGCAATAGGTTACGTCTCTATAATGGCGTTTCCTTTAAAAAAAATATATGTCGCGAATGCCTCCTCTCTTGCGGCGTTTTCTTTTACAAACGCCGCGAATCGTAATGCTACTGCAACCGAATTTTTCCATATATGATTACTACCCAAAATTAACTTGTAAGGCCAAAGGTGAAAAATAATTGCAGAAATTAAGTAGAAAGACTTAACAACAAAATTAAATTCAAGTCTAGAAGTGAAATGCAATTCAACATTGCAGTTCAACGTCAAAGTGAAATGTAATTCAACATTTGTTTAGTACAATAAATAAAACATAAACAAACCCAATAAATCAACTAAGATGGGGGATTCTTCTTGAACATCGTAGTTTAAGAAGTGAAATGCAATTCAACATTGTAGTTCAGCGTCAAAGTGAAATTTAACTCAACATTTGTTTAGTACAATAAATAAAACATAAACAAACACAATAAATCAACTAAGATGGGGGATTCTTCTTGAACATTGTCATCATTTCTTGAAACTTATTCTCGAGATTCTTATATGTTATTTCTCTCTCTACTTCTCTCACTGCTCTTTCTGCTTCCCTTACTTCAACTTCGGCTATAATTTTAGTTAATTGTTGTTGTAAACGATTAACTTCTACTTGGGAAGACTGGCTCTATGATGACATATATTGAGACGAGTTAGCACCAAAGTATTTTGTTGGAGTAACGAATGATCCTTGGCATCAAACCCGACCATATTGGTCAGGACCCAAAACTTCAGCAATAACTTGATTGTCCATCTCATCCACATTAGCAGAACCATTAGTTGAAGTCGTAGATTCATACTCCATCTTTTTATCCTTCAATTTTTCCTGATAATCAAGTAAGAAAAACGTATTCAAATATAACGTAATCCATATTTAATACAAAAATGTTATAATATTGATAGAAATATAACATAATCTAGATTGTGTACAATAAATATGTTGGTAATTCTTCAAGTATTACTAAAGCTATATCCCACATTGGTTGGGAAAATAGCTAGTGAAGGGTATTTATACCCATGCTTCCTCCCTCCCTTGTTGAGTGGGAAAGAACAAGGGAAGTCCTTGCACACCGCCGCCGTATGGCTGGCTCGGCTCGGGCTCCTCGGGCTCGGGTAACACGTGTCTTCGACACGTACGCGCGCGGATCTATTCTATTTGGAGAAAATTCGTATGGAATTTTCTCAAGAACAAAAGATTATATGTGAAAGAATTTTTTCTTCTTATTTATAGGCTTTGAGAAAATTGTTCGAATCAGAATTTATTTTTTAAATTAAATTCATATCTGAACGTTGCAGTTTGATTCGAACGTTTTGATTCAGCTTTTATCCAGTGCGGTTTTAATCGAATAAATTCGAATATAAACAGTCTGTTCAGTGATGAATTTAGACTATTTTTTAGTCAAATTCAAGTGGTAACAGAAGCTGTTATTGCATGGTTATGGAGGCTGTTATTGCAGCTGTTACAGCATAATTATATTTGCTGTTATACATATTTAATTCTGTAATTATTTGGACAGTGAGATGTCTATTATGTCCATAATGTTCAGCCTATAAATAGAGGTGCTACATGCACCATTTGAATCATCAAACACATAGCAAACAATTCCAAATTCTCTCTGTTTCCACCATCATTCGAGCATCATTCGAGTAGTACCACCATTGTTCACTCCGAAGTCGAGTGTACGATTCTTGGAGCGTCCGTGTTCACCTCGGGGGACATTCTGCCTGTGAAGCGACTACACTGTTCGGGGCAGATTTGTTTCTAAGGCAGTGACCAACATACCACGACACAGTTCATCACATTTTCTATTTCTGTTTTTTGTTATTATTTCCAGTCAGTGCTAATCAGCCGGTTTTGCAGTCCTATTTTACCAACAATTTAGAAACAAAACTTATCTCCGATTTTACAAAATGGCTTCCTCATCCGCACTACTAAGCAAGCTCATTCCCGACCTTTCCAAGCTTGATGCATTGGATGGTAGCAACTATCGAAGGTGGTCACAGCGCATCTTGATTTTCTTAGAGCAATTGGACCTTGACTATGTGCTGCTCACCGAACCACCCGTTGATGCCCCTACCGTTACTGTTCCTGTCGGTAACCAAGGGCAGAATGATGCTGCCGTCGCTGCTCTTGCTGCTGCCACCTTTTCCAAATATGAGAAGGACAACAAGACGGTCTGTGGCCATCTCCTAAGTCACATGTCCAACAAATTCTTTGACATGTACCTTAAGGAGAGGAGTGCAAAGGTGATATGGGATTCTTTGGACACAAAGTATGGCACCGATGGCGCGGGGATCAAAAAGTACATCGTGGGCGAGTGGTTGAAGTTCCAGATGACCGACAATAAGCCCATCATGGATCAGGTCCATGACTACGAGAATCTTGTCTCGGACATCATCGCGGAAGGCATGCAGATGTGTGATGTTTCACAAGCAAATGTTCTGATCGAGATGTTGCCAAAGTCCTGGTCCGATTATCGCAACTCTCTCAAGCACAAGAAAAAAGACATACCACTTCAGGAGCTGATCGGTCACATAAAAATTGAAGAGGCCAACCGTTTGAAAGATAAGGTTACTAACAACTTTAGTCACTTATCTTTTAAATCTAATTTAGTTGAGTCTAGTGGTGCTTCTGGGTCCAAAAAGCCCTTTAAGAAAGGTCCCCATAGCAAAAGGCCCAAACCACAGAAGACTACCAACTTCAAGAAACCGGTTAAGGCCAAGCCAGACGTGAAAACCATGAAGTGCTACGTGTGTGGGCAAGCTGGTCACAAGACGTACCAATGTCAGCACCGTTTGGACCACCAGAACGAGACTAGACCACGCATGCATGTGGCGGAGGACATGGATGATGATGTCATTGTCGCGGTGGTTTCGGAGGTCAACGTTGTAGAGAAGAACACCGAGTGGGTCGTGGACACTAGAGCTTCTCGACATTTCTGCGCAAAGAAGGAGTTCTTCACTGAGTTCGAGGACGTGAAAAATGGTGAACGTGTGTACGTGGGAAACTCCAGTAGCTCTCAAGTGATGGGAAAGGCAAGGTTTTACTTAAGCTGACTTCCGGTAAAACTTTGGCCCTTAACAATGTCCTATATGTGTCTGCCCTGCGTAAAAATTTAATCAGTGGTGGACTCTTAAATAAGGCAGGCATTAAGTTAGTTTTTGAGGTAGATAAACTTGTACTTTCCCGTAATGATGATTATGTCGGGAAAGGTTTTTTAAGCGAAGGTTTATTTGTCATAGAAACTCAACTTAATGAAAATAATAAAGCTAACACTTCTTCTTATATTGTTGAGTCTGTTGATATGTGGCATGCTAGATTAGGACACGTAAATATTCAATCCCTAAAGAAAATGATGAATATGAATATTTTTCCTAAACTAGACATAACAAACTATAATAAATGTGATGTTTGTGTAGAAGCTAAGCATGCAAAACCTACCTTTAGAAATGTTTCTAAAAGAAAGACTGAACTGTTAGAACTTATTCATATTGATCTAGCAGTCTTTAGAAACACTGAAAGAAAAGGAGGAAAACACTACTACATAACTTTTGTAGATGACTTCTCTAGGTATACAAAAGTTTATCTCTTATGAACTAAAGAGGAAGCTGAAAACTTCTTTCTTATTTATAAGGCAGAAGTTGAAAATCAGTTAGATAGAAGAATAAAACGTGTTAGGTCTGGTAGAGGTGGTGAATATGGATTTAATTTTCTAAAAGAGGTTTGTGAGAGGAATGGCATAATACATGAAACTTCAGCCCCTTATTTTCCTCAACAGAACGGTATAGCCGAGAGGAAAAACAGAACTTTAAAAGAGATGATGAACTCATTGTTGATAAGTTCTGGGTTGTCCGACAACATGTGGGGGAAGCCATTCTATCGGCTAATCATATTTTGAACCGATTACCTTATAAGAAAATTGATTCTACCCCATATGAATTATGGAAAGGGTATGCCCCAAATTTACAATACGTGAAAGGGTGGGGGTTGTTGAGTGTGTAAAAGTTCTATTATTGACCCCTTATTTAACCCATATTTCTGTTGCATTTAAGCATAATTCATTGCATTTAGGCTAGATTACAGTTAGACATCACAAACATATTAAAAGGCGCAGTTTCTACTGAAATTGGTTGCTTTTGCAGGTTGCTGCTGTAGCAGATGGAAAAGCAGGCGCTGGGCAGAATTTCAGTAGAGCTGGAACTGGATGAGCAGTCAAGGAGGACGATGCTTCCATGGTTGCCGCCGTGACAGCAAAGGACGACGACAGTTTTGAGGAGAAGAAGAAAAGTGGGCCTCGACAGAAAGAGAAAATTAAGCACGTCTGTCGTGGCAAACTACTATATTTTTCCAAGCCCTAGATCAGAATGAATGCCAAGCCCAAAGTTCAAGGAGTGAAATTCCAAGCAAGAAGGAATGACGAGCTGAAGCTATATTCTCTGAAGATTTAGTCTTTATTAGAGTTGTACTTTAATTTAAACTTGTATTCTTGCTATATTAGAAAACTTGGACCCAAAGCCTATATAAAGGCATGTAATTTGACCTAGGAGAGAACATCACCTATCTCTAGCCTTCTTCCTAAAACCCTAGCCGTTTTCATCCTCTCATCATGTTCTAAATTCCCCTTAGGGCCAAGAGTTGATTTGTAAAGTAGCTGCAAGGGTTGCTTTTGTTTTAAGAATTTTCAGTTCAATAAAATAAACTTCAAGTTCTCTTATTCTGGTTATTAACATCTTGAAAGAGTATCAGGAGAGCATTGCGAGGTTATGTATTTATTTAATATCGGGAGAGTTAAGTATACGAAAGGAATAAGTGTGAGTTCTCTAGTTTATAGTTGAACTATCTCGGACCTAGGGATAGGACGAGGTTAAGTGGCTAAAGAAGAATTCAACAATATCAGTGTTCATCCTTCGATTCACGTCGGGAGGTATCATCAAAGACGTGATCATCGACAGACTTGGACCTAGGGATAGGCCAAGGCACAGCAGGGGTTCTTGCCAAACTTGAAGTACAGAGTTGTGTGTTCGCTGCCGCGATAAGCAACAGACTGTTGCCGCGACAGGGACGACGACAGAGTAAATTTTCCTAAACTTACCAATACCTACACTACTGAGCAAATCAATACCAGCCCATTCTCTCTATCTTGATTACTTTAATTCTATTTTCCAATATTCTTTATGATTCTCGTGACAACATCTTAAATATTCTTTTTACTTCCGTGCAGTAATTCAAGGTGAAGCTATTACCCCAGTCTCTGTAGAGACGATATCCGATACTTTCGTATCACTTTACTACTTGCGTCGTGTACACTTGCACTACAATTGCGATAGACACTTTTACATGCAACAAGTTTTTGGCACCGTTGCCGGGGAATGGCAACATAACTCTACCCTATCTTTTACTGCACTTATCTTTTTATTTTTCTGTTTTATTCTGGTTTGTTCAACTTGTGCTTTTCACAAGGTTTCTTTTTTATGCGTAGATCGAGACGAGGAGAAGAACCTGAGTATCCATTAGATCCTAAAATAGAACGTTCGTACAACCTTAGGAACCGACTTCGCCACGTACTAGCCAGAAATGAATACCTTGAAGAAAAGTTAGAGGCAATGAACAACCAAGGGAATCCTCAGGATAATAACAATCCTGTCGGAGATGGAGAGATCATTCCTCTTGTCGAAGATCCTCCTGCCACTGCCGCACGACAGTCCTGCCGAGACTACATGCTGAATGATCATCTAGAACTAGAAACCACGCTGCCGGATGTAGATGTTGACAACTTCGAGCTAAAACTTGTTATGTTCAGCATGATCAACAACGCCAGTCAATTTAGTGGTGCTGCTACAGAGGATGCTAGGGAGCATCTGAAAACGTTCCAGGAAATATGTGGTTCGTTTAGACTACCAGGAGTTAATCCGGAGATACTAAGGCTTCGGTTATTTCCTCATTCATTGAGGGACAGGGAAAAGACTTGGTGGAATAAACTTACGTCGGGTTCAATTAGAACTTGGGCAGATTTAACTCGTGAATTCTTATGTCGTTTTAATCCTTCACACTTATCTAAGCGATCACGTAACGAAATTGCTACTTTTCAACAGGAAGATGATGAGCCAATGCACGAGGAATGGGACAGATTTACCACGCTTCTAAGGAACTGCCAATGCATGGATTCCCCGTTTGGAACCAGGTAACAAAGTTTTATAATGCTGCCAATTTACAAACTCGTATTTGAATTGATTCAGCAGCAAATGGATTACTGTTGGACAAAGACCCAGATGAGGCGGTGGCAGTCTTGAAAAATTTGGCAAAGAATGAGGAGCAATTTCTGACAGCAAGAAGAGGGGGTAAACGGGTTCTAGCTGTAAAGGTTTATGAGGCCGACAGCACCTTGAAATCACAGGTGGCATACCTCACTAAGGCAATGAAAAAGCTCCTGAATGATGATTCACAGCCTGTATACGCTGCTGAAGAGGTATGCGAAATTTGTGAAGGAAACCACAGTTCGGAGGAATGTCCAATACAGTTAGAAGAGGGAAAGTATGTTGGAAACTACAATAAGCAGAATTATAACTCCAACAACTACAATCCCAGCTGGAGAAAGGATCCCAAGTTCTCTTGGAGTAATCCTAATAATGCCCTGAATCCTCAAGCACAGAATAATCAGAATCAGGGAGGACCTAGATTGTTGACTCGGCAGCAACCGCTGCAGCAGCAGCAACATCCACCAGCTGCCGCAAACAGTATACTAGAACAGACTCTGGCTACGTTTATGTCTCAAACAGGAAATTACATTGAGAACATGAATCACTTTGTCAATAAGACAGAAACGTTCATGGACAAAACAGAGATGCGGATGACAAATCATGAAGCTTCTCTGAAATCGTTGGAGACACAGATGGGTCAGGTTTCCCAGCATATCAACCCAAGGCAGAATGGCAGATTTCCTAGCAATACTGAAAATGCTAGACAGCCCACACATGAACAGTGTAAATCCATCACTACTAGGAGTGGGAAGAAACTACCAGGGACAGAGAAGGAAGCTGAATCAGTTAAACCAACCTTGGATACACCTGCCGAGGAAGCTGCCCTGACATGTAACAGACAGCCTACTGCCGATAAACCTGTCACGACAGCAGAAGGGACAGAGGAGAAAGATGATGAACCCAAACCTCCTCAGATCCCAAATAGGTTTTAATGTTGTGATCTTGATTTTGGCTTAAAACTCAAGATTTGGATTAAATCTTAAAGAAATTCGTGGTGATTGTTTGGGCTCTATTTTGACATGACTTTTTAATGTATTTTGGATGTTTAATGATGTGTAATTGAGGTTTAATCAATGCAATCCCAAATAGGTTGATTTTCCTAAGTTTTTGCTTATGAAAATGGTGGTTTTGGGGTGATCTTGGTGTTCTGTTATAGCTGGAGGTATAAGGACGAGTTTAGGTTCTTTTTGGATGTTAATTGATGTTTAATAATGTTTAGAAGTGATGGATCTTGGCTGGGTAATGTTGTGGAAGAGTTTGGAGGTGATTTCGGTTGTGTTTGGTAGCCGAAATGTTGGTTTTGGTTAGAGCAGCGAGTTTAGGTGTAATGGCAGAAGATTTTAATGCATGATGATGCAGTAATCCTCTGCTTTGATGTGTTTAAAACATGGGAGACATCTTCGGATCCTCGTGGTGTTGATTCAGAGGCTTGAACGGCGTTTCAGCAAGCTTGCGAAACGGAATTGGTGAGTGGAGTTGGATTTCCAGCTTTGTATCGAATATTTGAAGGTTTGGGAGTTTAGTTTAAGTCTAATCATCTTAACTAAACTCAAGAGTAAGTTTTCGGAAAAACTCTCTTGGATGAGCCATGGATTGGTTCGATGCATTTGTTGATAATTGCATGTTTAATTATGTTTTTGACAGCATGTTTAGCATGGTTAATGCTGGTTATGTAAGCCATTTGTTGAAGGATGCTCAAGGTAAGAGATCATTGGTTTGATTTGTTAAAAATGTGGATTGATGCATAGTGATGCATGTTGTAAATGGCTTTGTTTTAGATGCTTTAAAACAATGGATTATTGATGATAATTGATGTATATTGGCAAGTGATGTATTGGTTTTAAAGTACTTGAATCGGATATAGTTAGCCGGCTATAGGATTGGGTGCACCGTGAATAAAGTCGCCTTGGATGTTGAGGGGTTGTAATTGTACCGTAAACTCCATCCAAGTACACTAACGTGATGTTTAAGATCACAATGGTGGTTAAAAGTCCATGTGTGGATCTTGTGTTGTATGTCCCGTGTTCCCCTTAGTGATGCAGCGACGTTGGGTGGAGTTGCTCAAGGATTATGATTTGACGATTGAGTATCACCCTGGAAAGGCTAATGTTGTAGCGGATGCCTTGAGTAGGAAGGTAGTTGTTGAGTTGAGGGATATGTTTGCCAGTTTGAGTATTTCGCGTGATGGTGGTCTTGTGGCTGAGTTGCAAGTGAAACCATCTTTGGTTCAGTTGATCAAGGAAAAGCAGTTGCTGGATGATTCCTTGGTGCCTCATGTTCAAGATATCGCGGAGGGTAGGCCTTCGGATTTCTATTTTAATGATGATGGTGTGTTGTGTTTTGGGAGTCGGATAGTAGTGCCCAATGATGCTGAATTGAGGCGTACTATTCTGATTGAAGGTCATAGTAGTCCTTTTGCTATGCATCCTGGTAGTACTAAGATGTATCGTGATCTTCGTGATGAGTACTATTGGGTGGGTTTGAAGAAGGATGTTGCAGAGTTTGTGAGCAAGTGCATGGTGTGTCAGCGAGTTAAGGCTGAGCATCAGGTTCCTTCAGGGTTGTTGCAACCGTTGAGAATCCCTGAATGGAAGTGGGAAAGGATTACCATGGATTTTGTATCCGGTTTACCTTTGTCACCATCGAAGAAGAATTCGGTGTGGGTGATTGTGGATCGCCTGACGAAGTGTGCGCATTTCTTGCATGTGCATACTACGTATTCTTTGGATAAGCTTGTGGAGCTGTACATTGCTGAGATTGTGCGGCTGCATGGTGTGCCTAAGTCGATTGTGTCGGATAGGGATCCGAGGTTTACATCGCGTTTCTGGCAGTGTTTGCATCAAGCTTTGGGTACACGGCTGAATTTCAGTACATCTTATCATCCTCAGTCGGATGGTCAGTCCGAGCGTGTTATCCAGGTTTTGGAGGATATGTTGAGGTGCTACGTGATTGAGTTTCAGGGCTCTTAGGAGAAGCATTTACCTTTGGTGGAGTTTGCTTATAACAATAGTTATCAGGCGAGTATTCAAATGGCACCTTATGAGGCTTTGTACGGGAGGAAGTGTAGGACTCCTCTTTGTTGGGCTGAAACGGGTCAGAAGTTGGTTTCGATGCCGGCTTTGTTGAAAGGAACCACCAAGAAGGTGAAGCTCATTTGTGAGCGTTTGAAGGCAGCTTCTGATCGGCAAAAGTCTTACGCGGATTTGAAGCGTAAGGAGATTGAGTATGCGGTGGGTGACCGTGTGTTTTTGAAGGTTTCGCCTTGGAAAAAGGTGATGAGGTTTGGCCGTAAGGGCAAGTTGAGCCCTAGGTACATTGGACCATACGAGGTGATCGAGCGTGTGGGTCCTGTTGCGTACAAGTTGAGGTTACCTCAGGAGTTGGAGAAGATTCATGATGTGTTTCATGTTTCTATGCTTCGGAAGTATAGATCAGATCCTTCGCATGTGATGCCTGTGGAAGAAGTGGAATTGAATCCGGATTTGACCTATGATGAGGAACCGGTAAAGGTTCTGGATTCGGATAGTAAGGTTCTTCGAGGCAAGACCATTGAGTTGGTAAAGGTGTTGTGGAAGCATCGTGGTGTTGAAGAAGCCACGTGGGAACGGAAGGATGACATGCTGAAGCAGTTTCCGTATCTCTTTCCTTCAGGTAAATTTCGAGGACGAAATTTCTTAAGGGGGGGAGAGTCGTAACGCCCCAATTTTGGGCTTAGAAGTTTTGGGTTTGGACCGGACCGGACCGGTCGGGTTCGCGGTTCGAATATAAAAGAGTGAATTTAGGAAAGCCTAGTTCGGATTGCATTAAAAATATGGAAAAATGTCTTAAAATCCACTTTTAATATATATAAGAGAATGGTGGAATCAATTTTGCAAAATGAGGTTTGGAAGGGTGACATTTTGGCTAGTGACCAAAATGTAATTTTCGAAAACTGTGAGACTGTTTTAAAAAGGATTGAAACTTTGAATCTTTAAGGAGCTATTTACCCAATGGGAGTTTCACCAGATTTTTCTAAGATATTAAATGATTTATTAATGGTTTTTAAATAAAACTAAAAGGGAGGGAAGATATTTTGGCATTTTCCAACTAACTTCCTAAAATTTCATTTCTACTTTCTCTCATCTTTTCTCTCAAACCAAACACATTTCTCCAGAGCATTTCCTTCTGATTTTGATATCCAAACATGAGATTTTAATCCTCTTTTGATCTCTAATCATTTCTTCAACAAAACCTCGCCATTTGCTAAGTGGATTTTCAAGATTTTGGTTCTAAAAAGGGAGAAACTCAAGTTTGGAGGTAAGAACGTCCTTCTCCTCTAAACTCTCAGTTCTTTACTGAAATTCCCAAGTTCTCAATCCTTAATTTGTTTTTTATAAAAGGTTTTATTGATTTGTTCTTGATCTTGGCTTTTAAATGCAATATTTGCTTGATTTTGATGAAATTTCGTATGATCTGATTGGGCTGTGTTTTGAAGTGTCAATTTGATGTTAAATGAATGTTAAATTGATAAGGAATTGAGGTTTAATCAATGCAATCCCGAATAGGTTTAATTTCCTAAGTTTAGCTTGAGTTTGTGGTTGTTTTTGGAGTGATCTTGATGATCTGTTGTAGCTGGAGGTATAAGTGCGCGGTTAGATCCTTTTTGGATGTTAAATGATGTTTAAGGATGTTTAGATTTGATGGATCTTGGCTGGGTAGTGTTGTGGAGTTGTTTGGATGCATTTTTGGTTGTGTTTGGTAGCTGAAAATGGTGTGTTGATGAGAGCAGCGAGTTTAGGTGCTTTCATTGAAGATATTAATGCATGATGATGCATTAATCCTCTGCTTTGATGTGTTTAAAATAGGGGAGTCATCTTTGGATCCTAGTGGTGGTGATCCGGAAGCTTGATTGGTGTTTCGGCAAGTGGCGAAACGGAATCGGTGAGTGGATTTTGGTTTTCAGCTTTGAAACCAATGTTTTGAAGGTTTGGGAGCTTAGTTTAAGTCTAGACAACTTTGCTAAGCTCAAGAGTAAGTTTTCAGAAAAACTCTCTTGTTGAGGAACCATGAGATGGTTGGGTGCAATGTGATTGTTTGCATGTTTTAAATTCTGTTTTTAAAGCATATCTAGCATGTTTATTTGCTGAGATTATAAGCCATGTGTTGAAGGAAGCTCAAGGTAAGAGTTCCTTGTTTTTGAACATTGTTTTAATGTGGTTTGATGCTTAAAGATGCATGATGTTTATGGCTTTGTTAAATGCTTTAAAACAGTGGAATATTGATGATAAATTATGCATATTGGCAAGTGATGTTTTGAAAAAGGTTTAAGAACAACATGGTGGTTAAAAGTCCATGGTTGGTTCTTGTTAAGGTCACTAAGGTGGTTAAAAGTCCTTAGGTGAGCCTTGAAGGTCACAAAGGTGGTTAAAAGTCTTTGTGTGAGCCTTGTGGATTCTAAGAACTTCATGGTGGTTAAAGGTCCATGAGTGATTCTTGTTAAGGTCACTAAGGTGGTTAAAAGTCCTTGAGTGAGCCTTGTTACTTAAGAACACCAAGGTGTTTAAAAGTCCTTGGGTGATTCTTGTTAAGGACACAAAGGTGGTTAAAAGTCCTTGTGTGGTCCTTGTCATGGTGTTTAAAAGTCCATGGATGATTCTTGCTAAGGACACAAAGGTAGTTAAAAGTCCTTGTGTGGTCCTTGTGAATTATAAGATCACAATGGTGTTTAAAAGTCCATGTGTGAGTCTTATGTTGATCGTATTTTAAAAAAGATGATGATTATCACTTGTGGCCAATATGACATGATAATGATTGAAGCATGAATTGCTTGTTTTAAATGCTTATGAGCATGTTTAAATGTTGTTTTGAAGTATGGTTTATAAAGGTGTTTTATAAATGCATTATTTTGTGGTTTTAAATGAGCTTTCCTCACTAAGCTATTGCTTAAGCTCTCTCTCTTTTCTTAAACCAATAATGCAGAGCATTAAAGTGCAATTGAGGGCAGCAAGGTGGTGCAGAATCCAAGTGGTGAACAAAGCTCATGTATGGTGAACATTTTCTCAAACTATTAGCTTTTGGGTATTTGGCAATGGGGGACCTATATTGATGTTTTGGGAGATGTTTTGGACTCCCTAAGTTGGATATATGTTGTTAATAATGTTGGATCTTGTAATTGGCCTTTATGAAGTGGCTATGGTATTTTGATGCTTGAATGGTTTTATAAATAGGAAGCATGCCTATAGAATTGGGGATTTTCATAATTGATGTCATGTTGATGAATGGTTGATGCAATTATCTTCCTTGTATGTTGTATGACTTGTTGGTAAAGTTTGATTGCATTTGGAGCATGTTTGATAGGTTAATTAAGTGTTAAACCAGAAAATTTTCTGCAATATGGGCAGGCCGTATCGGAACGGGTGCTACCGTTTCGGAACAGGGGCCCGAAATGACCTAGGTGTTCTGAAACGGGAGGCAACGTTCCGAAACGGAAATGCCACTGGCAGGCACTGTTTCGGAACCAGTTGCGGAACGGTCCCGCGTTGCGGAACGGTCCCGCGTTGCGGAACGGTCCCGCGTTTCGGAACGGGTCTTCCCTGTTCTGAAACACTCGACCGTTGGGCACTGAAATTGTTGGTTAAATGTTTTGAAATGTTTGCGTTTTGATCCTGAATCTTGATATTGCAATTGAATGAGTTTGAGATGTCTGTTTGAGCTGAAATTCGACATAGAAGCATGAAATATGATTAATTTCAAGATGGTAACTTCTAATTGGGTTAAGTCCCTGAAATTTACAGAATTTACAATTTGGTCCTTAAAGTCTTAGTTTGTGCAATTGGGTCCCTAAATGTTCTCTGATGGTTATGATCTTTGCGTATGTTGTTTGTATGATCATGTCTAGGGATAATATGCATTTAGACAAGAGTAAAAAGAAAAAAAGGGTCGTTAATCAAGGTTGACTTTCGGGTTGACTTTGGTTTTCCCCGTGTAAACTTCTTAATTCGGTTCAACCGACTGGACCGGGTTAAGGGGGTTACAAAAATCACCAGCCATACAACCTAAACTCGCTGCTCTACTCAAGATCCTCATTTCGGCTACCAAAAACAACTGAAATCATCTCCAAACTCTTCCGAAACAAAACACAGCCAAGATCTATCACTTCTAACCATTTCTAAGCATCAAACAACACCAAAAATCACCATAAACATGACCTTAAACCTCCAGCAACAGCAGATCAACAAAACCACCCCAAAAACCATTATTCTAGCATGCAAAACTTAGGAAATCAAACCTATTCGGGATTTATTTGATTAACCCTCATTTATAACATCTATTAACATCCAAAATACATTAAAAATCAACCTCAAAACAGAGCCTAACCAATAATTATGAAAATCACCAAGATCTCATCAAGAATCTTGAATTTTAACCCAATTTCATGTTTCTAACATTAAAGAAACTCAAAAATCATTAACAAGGGATTGATTACTTGGGAATTTCAGTAAAGAACTGATCATTAGATGAGAAGGACGAAGCTTACCTCTAATGGTTGATTTCTCCTTGATTTGGGCAAGTTTTCTTGAAAATCCAAAGTTAAAACAAGAATTTAATGAGGAAAAGATTAGCAATCAAAAGGAGATTGAAATCTCATCAAAAAGAATGAAAATCAAAGGCTAATTGATGGAGGAAATGTGTTTGGCTGAAAAGAAATTGAGAGAAAATGAAATGAGAGAGAATTGATGAAAGATAGTTATGAAAAGTAAAAGATACTTTTCCTTTTAATTAATCTTTATTTCCTTTAATTAAAACATTATTAAAATCACCCAAAATAAGAAGAAATCTGATTAAAAACATTTTGGTAAACTTAGCTCCTTAAATATTCAAAGTTTCAATCCTTTACAAAACAGTCACTATTCAACTTTTGCAAAAACTGCGATTTGGTCACCGCACCGAAATATAGTATCTCCAAACCTAATTTTGTAAAATTGTTTTCACCATAATCATTCATATATTAAATGAGGATTTTTAGGTATTTTCTATATTTTTAAAACATCTCGAACTAGGTGTTCCCTAAATCCCCCTTAAAGATTCGAACCATTCTCGACCGGTCCGACTCAACCTCTAAACTTCTAGGCCCAAAACCGGGGCGTTACATTTGTACTTATCATATCTTGTTTCCTTCTTCCCAACTTAGCAGATTGATCCTGGTTCGATGGCTAACACTTCCTTGATCGAGAGCAAAGACTACAAGCATAGTAATCATGTACGACTTTATCTTCTTATTCGACTTCTGAATGGTGGCATAGGAGTAGTTTTTGAGTTGGTTATGTCATGTATAATAGGTCTAGATGATATGGAAGATGATGTTGGTTTTGAGAAGTTGAACAAATGATGTATTTGCTAGTTTGATCTTGGCTTGTAATGAATTGATGACATGTTTGTAAATACAAACTTGGCATGTAATGTTTTGAGACACGACTTGTAAATATGTTAGCATGGTTTTATGAATGATAGTATGATCTTGTTTGAAATATGGAATGGATTATATTATTGATTGAAATGTTGGTTGGGTATGTTTGATTAATTTTTCTTTGCCTTGAAATAAATCGAATGGAAATTTATTATGTATGAGTTGATGTTTCGAATAGGATAATAAAGGTTAGGATACATTGTTTACTTGTATGGTTCAATTAGTTAAGTCTTAAATTGTACATGATTAAAATTTGGGTAATCTTCACCAGTTGTCCTTTTTGTTTAGGGTGTGTTCTATTTTGGTCACCAAAATTCAAAAAAGATTATTCAGGTCACTTACGTTTAGAATTGTTTCTATTTTGGTCCCTTGGCCGTTAGTCTCCGTTACTTAAAAAATTACTTTCTAATTTAACCCCCAAACTTTCAAAATTTTATTTTTCACCATCTTCGCCAAAAAATAATAAAACTAAAACCCTAGAAAATTAAATCAATGACTATAACCCAACACTACAACCCATTGCCCCAAAATTAAAAGCGCTAGCTTCCATTACAAATGGTGAGTACTGGTCTAATAAAGAGAGCACTGCATATTCGATCAGTACGAAGCAACTGGTACCTTTTTATAGTTTTTCAATGCAATATGGAATTCTTTCATCTTTTACATACGTTTCTTGAGCAATAAATTTTAATCTTTCTAAAACGAAGCAAAATGATCGGTCTTTAAGCTCCTCACATTTCTTCTGAACCAACAAAAATAGGAAAAAAAGAATGCCATTTCTACAAAACAAGCAGTTTGTGTTGCCAGACTGCACGATTTCATTGCATTTCACGTCTAGTGTTGAATACTCGAATACTGAGAAGTAGAGAGTTTAATACTTACCCATTTTTTACTAGTAAAAATACATCCAATAAAAAATTAAAAATAAAAGAAATTAAAGCGAACTTCAGTTAGGTGAGCTTTCTATGCCATTCACCTAGCAAAAAGCAAACTTAGGCGGACCAGGAATGCGCCTGATCAAATGCACCTTGCTCGAAAGGGTTTGAGGTGCTTTTGATGTCGAGCAACAACACACAGAGAAAACAAAACCTCAAAGTTATTAAATTGATGAACAGATAAAACAAAATTGGCGCATAGTATAGTACCGTGACATTGTTAAGGACTACAAGCAACCCTTTTGGATCTGAGCAACCATCCCGAAGAAACTCTGTTATTGCAACATTATGAAGAACATGTTGAATCGTCAATTTGTCAAAAAAACTAAAAAGTGCACCAACAGAAAGATCAAAACTTTGCACTGATCGAATATGCAGTGCTCTCTTTATTAGACCGGTACCCACCATTTGTGTAACCCCCTTAGCCCGGCCTAGACGATTGACCCGAACTACGAAGATTACACGGGGAAAACCAAAGTCAACCCAAAAGTCAACCTTGATTAACGACCCCTTTTTTCTTTTTAATCTTATCTAGATGTTCATTAACCTTAAGCGTACTCTTGAGAAAATCATACTTGAAAATCACAGCGATCAGAAGGCAATAAGGGACTCAATTGCACAACATACAAAGTTAAGGACCAAAATGTAAATTTTGGAAATATGGAGGACTTAACTGACTTTCAAATTACCAATATCAAATTAGTCATATTACATGCTTCCCTATCAAATTTCACCTCAAACGGACATCTCAAACTCAAGCAATTGCAAATATAAAATTCAGGACTAGAACGTAAAGCTTGCAAACCATAAACCATTCAAATCAGTGCCCAACGGTCAAGTGTTTCGGAACAAGGGTTGACCGTTCCGAAACGCGGGTTCGTTTCGAGACCAGTATCGAAACAGGGCCTCGCAGTGGCAAAAGTGTTTCGGAACGGCCTCAACCCGTTTCGATACACGAAGGCCATTACAGGCCCCCGTTTCGAAACGTTAGTGCCCGTTCCCATACGGACTGCCCAGAAAGTGCAGATTTTGCTGGTTTAACATTCATTTAATCACTCAAACACATCCTAATGACTTCCTAATCATGCCAACAAGTCATCATACATATTAGGTATATGTTTGCATCATCAAAACACGATTATGGCATCAAATAGGAAAATTCACAAGACTATAGGCATGCATTCTAATGTCCAAAGCAAACAATCATCAAAACATCAAAGCAAGCACCAAAATGGCCATTTACATATCCAAAACATTTAGGCATCATGCCACAACTCGGGAGTCCAAAACATCTCCCAAAAACACAACCTAGGTTTCCATTTCCAAGTATCAAAATCTAATAATGTTGTGAAATAGTCACAATACATGAGCTTAGCCGTCCCTTGGATTCTTAGCCTCCTTGCTGCCCACAAACACCTCAATTATCTGCATTATTGGTTCAAGAGAGAGCGTAAGCACAAATGCTTAGTGAGACATGCTCTAAAGAAACAACACAATAATGCACTTTATAAAAACACTTTCTGTAGTGCCTTTAACACTTAAACATCATTATTCTTGCAACATTGCATTCAAAACAAGCATCTCATGCTTCAATATCAATTACATGTCATATTGGCTTCCAAGTGATAAACCACAACCTTTTACAACATAAAACACAATCGGATACGTGAATTACAAGCGTTGCCCCATACGCTTCATACACACTACCGAACACACAAGGTGGAGTTTACCGGTACAATCACAATCCCTGAACACCCGTGATGGAGTTTAACGGTACAATCACAACCCCTCCACGTAACTCATCGGTAGTTGTATAACATCACTAACGAGAACACGAGACACTCAACACAAGATCCACACATGGACTTTTAACCACCATTGTGATCTTAAACATCTCGTTAGTGTACTTGGATGGAGTTTACGGTACAATTACAACCCATCAACATCCAAGGCGACTTTATTCACGGTGCACCCAATCCTATAGCCGGCTAACTATATCCAATTCAAGTACTTTAAAACCAACACATCACTTGCCAATATACATCAACTATCCTCAATAATCCATTGTTTTAAAGCATCTAAAACAAAGCCATTTACAACATGCATCACTATGCATCTATCCACATTTTACAAATCAAACCAAGGATCTATTACCTGGAGCATCCTTCAACAATTGGCTTACATAACCAGCATTAACCATGCTAAACATGCTTTCAAAAACAGAATTTAATCATGCAATTATCAACAAATGCATCGAACCAATCCATGGCTCATTCAAGAGAGTTTTTCCGAAAACTTACTCTTGAGCTTAGTTAAGTTGATTAGACTTAAACTAAGCTCCCAAACATTCAAATATTCGATACAAAGTTGGAAATCCAACTCCACTCACCAATTCTATTTTGCAAGCTTGCCGAAACGCCGTTCAAGCCTCCAGATCAACACCACAAGGATCCGAAGATGTCTCCCATGTTTTAAACACATCAAAGCAGAGGATTAATGCATCATCATGCATTAAAATCTTCAGCCATTACACCTAAACTCGCTGCTCTCACCAAATCTAACATTTCGGCTACCAAACACAACCGAAATCACCTCCAAACCCTTCCTCAACATAACCCAGCCAAGATCCATCACTTCTAAACATTCTTAGACATCAATTAACATCCAAAAGAACCTAAACTCGTCCTTATACCTCCAGCTATAACAGAACACCAAGATCACCCCAAAAACCATCATTTTCATAAGCAAAAACTTAGGAAAATCAACCTATTCGGGATTGCATTGATTAAACCTCAATTACACATCATTAAACATCCAAAATACATTAAAAAGTCATCTCAAAATAGAGCCCAAACAATCACCACGGATTTCTTTAAGATTTAATCCAAATCTTGAGTTTTAAGCCAAAATCAAGATCACAACATTAAAACCTTTAATAAAACTTAATTTAAGGATTGAGAACTTGGGAATTTCAGTAAAGAACTAAGTATTTAAAGGAGAAGAACATCCTTACCTCTAAATGTAGATTTCTCCTTGATTAGAGCCAAAATCCTTGAAAATCCAATAAGCAAATGAAGAGGATTTGATGTAGAAAGGATTAGGAATCAATTGATGATTGAAACCTCATCATTTAGTGTGAAAATCAAAAGAAAAGTTGTTGTAGAAATGTGTTTGGCTGAGGCAATTTTGAGAGAAAATGAGATGAGAAAGTTTTCAAGAAAGTTAGTTATGAAATCTCAAAATTGTTTTTTCCCATCTTCCTTTAATTAATTAAACATTAAATGAATCATTAAAAACTAAGAAAAATCTGGAGAAATCAATCTTGGGTAAATTAGCTCCTTAAAGATTCAAAGTTTCAATCCTTACAAAACAGTCACCACTGAACTTTTCAAAAATTACATTTTAGTCACTAATTTGAAATGTCACACTTCCAAACCTTATTTTGTAAAATTGATTTCACCACTCTCTTATATATATTAAAAAAGGATATTTAGATATTTTTCCATATTTTTAATGCAACCCAAACTAGGCTTTCCCTAAAACCACCTTTTATATTCGAACCAAAAATCAGACCGGTCCGGTTCAGACCCTAAACTTCCAAGCCCAAAATTGGGGTGTTACAACTCTCCCCCCTCCCCTTAAGAAATTTTGTCCTCGAAATTTACCTGGAGGAAAGAGGTACGGAAACTGCTTCTTCATGTCATCCTTTCGTTCCCACATAGCTTCCTCAACACCACGATGCTTCCACAACACCTTTACCAAATCAATGGTCTTGCCTCGAAGAACTTTACTGTCTGAATCCAGAATTTCCACCGGTTCCTCATCATAGGTCAAGTCTGGATTCAATTCCACTTCCTCTACAGGCATAACATGCGAAGGATCCGATCTATACCTCTGAAGCATAGAGACATGAAACACATCATGAATCTTTTCCAACACTCGTGGCAATCTCAACTTGTACGCAACAGGACCCACATGCTCAATAACCTTGTATGGTTCAATGTACCTAGGGCTCAACTTACCTTTTCGGCCAAACCTCATCACCTTTTTCCAAGGCGAAACTTTCAAAAACACACGGTCACCTACCGCATACTCAATCTCCTTACGCTTCAAATCCGCGTAAGACTTCTGTCGATCAGAAGTTGCCTTCAACCGCTCACAAATGAGCTTCACCTTCTCAGTGGTCCCTTTCAACAAAGATGGCATCGAAACCAACTTCTGACCTGTTTCAGCCCAACAAAGAGGAGTTCTGCACTTCCTCCCGTACAAGGCTTCATAAGGTGCCATTTGAATACTTGCCTGGTAGCTATTGTTATAAGCAAACTCCACCAAAGGCAAATGCTTCTCCCAAGAGCCTTAAAACTCAATCACACAGCACCTCAACATATCCTCCAGCACTTGGATAACACGCTCAGACTGTCCATCCGACTGTGGATGATAAGAAGTACTGAAATTCAGCCGTGTACCCAAATCCTGATGTAAAAACTCCCAGAAACGCGATGTAAACCTCGGATGTCGATCCGACACTGTAGACTTTGGCACACCATGCAGCCGCACAATCTCTGCAATGTACAGCTCCGCAAGCTGGTCCAAAGTGTACGTAGTATGCACGAGTAAGAAATGCGCACACTTCGTAAGGCGATCCACAATCACCCACACTGAATTCTTCTTCGATGGCGACAAAGGCAAACCAGACACAATGTCTATGGTAATCCTTTCTCACTTCCACTCAGGAATCCTCAACAGTTGCAACAACCCAGAAGGAAAATGATGTTCAGCCTTACCTCGCTGACAAACCATGCACTTGCTCACATACTCAGCAACATCTTTCTTCAAACCCACCCAGTAATACTCATCTCGAAGATCACGATACATCTTAGTACTACCAGGGTGCATAGCAAAAGGACTACTATGAGCTTCAGTCAGAATATCACGCCTCAACTCAGCATCATTGGGTACTACTATCCGACTCCCAAAACATAAAACTCCATCATCATTAAAGCAAAATTCTGATGGCCTATCCCCAGCAATATCCTGAACATGTGGCACCAAGGAATCATCCAACAGCTGCTTATTCTTTTATCAACTGAACCAAGGATGGTTTCACTTGCAATTCAGCCACGAGACTGCCATCTCGCGAAATGCTCAAGCTGGCAAACATAGCCCTCAACTCCACTGCTACCTTCTTACTCAAGGCATCCGCTACAACATTAGCTTTTCCCGGATGGTACTTGATCGTCAGATCGAAATCTTTAAGCAGCTCCACCCAACGTCGTTTCCTAAGATTCAACTCTTTCTGAGACATCAGGTACTTCAAACTTTTGTGATCCGTGTACACAGTACACTGCTCACCATACATGTTAACGACTCCCCTAATTTGGTTGTTTGTGTTGTAATTTATTGTCATGTATCTGAACATGTTGGAATTGTTTGCTAAGTATTATGTTGATCGTTTCTTACTAGCCAAGCAACTCATTCTTTAGGAATGAGTTGCGAAAAGTTTTAAGTTTTTTTGTGTTTTCGAACCGACGCCTCTTGACCGGTTTACTCCTAAACCTGTAGGGAGGTGTCACAATAAATCTCCTATAAAAACCTGCGTGTCCCAAGAAGCTTCGAATTCCTTTGACTGATGTTGTTGGGGGTAGTTTCTCGATCACTTCAATCTTTGCTTTGTCAACTTCAATACCTTTGGACGAGATTTTGTGACCGGGAACTATGCCTTCATCCACCATAAAGTGGCACTTCTCCCAATTTAGGACCTAGACAGATTCCTCACATCGTTTAAGCACTTTCTCCAAATTGCCAAGGCAATTGTCGAAGTCATCTCCAAATACCGAGAAATCGTCCATGAAGATTTCCAAGAAATCTTCTACCATGTCAGATAAAATTGCCATCATGCATCGTTGAAAGGTTGTCGGGGCATTGTATAGTCCGAAAGGCATCCTTTGAAAGGCATAAGTGTTGTATGGGCAAGTGAAGGTAGTCTTTTCTTGATCTTCTAGTGCTATGGCAATTTGGTTATACCCTGAATAACCATCAAGAAAACAATAAAAGGGTTTACCTGCAAGATGGTCAAGCATTTGATTGATAAAGGGTAAAGAAATTTGATCTTTCCTAGTAGCCTTATTTAACTTATAGTAATCCATGCAAACCCTCTAACTGGTCATAGTCCTAGTTGGGATTAGTTCATTGGTTTCATTGCTTACCACTGTCATACCTCCCTTTTTCGGTACACATTGTACCGAACTTTCACATGTGTTGTCAGAGATATGGTAGATGATATCGGCATCGAGCCATTTGATGATTTCTTTCATTACCACCTCTTTTATGACTCGATTAAGTCTCTTTTGTGCCTCAATGTTCAGTTTATGATCGTCCTCCAAAATGATTTTATGCATACAAACTGTTGGGCTAATTCCCTTCAAATCAGCAATTGTCCACCCTCTTGCTCTTTTGTGCAGCTTCAACATGTCAATCATTCTTTGTTCCTGTTCAGGCTGCAACTTAGAAGAGATGATTACGGGAAATGTGTCATTGGTTCCCAAATAAAAATATTTTAATTGCCCTGGCAATGGTTTTAGTTCAAGAATAGTGGGTTGCTAGATGGAGGGTTTTTCGGTTTTTCTTTCCTCCCTTGAGTAATCTAATGGTTCGAAATACTTACCTGGATGACTAGCTATCCAGTTGGCTTCTTCCTGCTCATCATTTTGTTCTTTAGGGTCGGGGTAGTTGTTAGTGTAATTTTTGAGGCTGTTAGTGTAATTGCCGAGGCAGTCGTCACATGCATTGCCAAGGCAATTTTCACAGGTATTGCTCAGGCAATTGCTTAGGCAGTCTATGTCAAACTCGGTTATGGCTTGGATGACTTGGCATTCTTCTGGATCATTCACCCTCATTGTGAGTTCTCCATTCTCAACGTCGATCAAGGTTCTTCTCGTAGCTAGGAATGGCCTCCCAAGGATAATGGGTGCAAACTCATCTACTTCACAGTCTAAGACAATAAAGTCAGCAGGGAAAATAAATTTATCCACTCTTACCAGGATATCTTCTATTTTTCCCTCTAGGTGAATACAGGATCTGTCAGCAAGTTGTAGCATCATTGTAGTGGGTCTCGCCTTCCCTATACCCAATCGTTGGAACACTGAATTTGGCATAAGGTTTATACGTGCTCCAAGATCACATAGTGCCTTCCCGATATAGTGATTGCTAATCGAACATGGTAAGGTGAAACTATCGGGATCTTTCAGCTTAGGTGGCATTCGGTTGTGCAGCATGGCCATACATCCTTTCGACACAGCAATGGTCTAAAATTCCCCTATTCTTGTTCTCTTAGAGACAATATCTTTAAGGAACTCGGCGTAGTTCGGCATTTGTTCTATTGCTTCTACCAAGGGCAAGTTTATGTGGACTTGCTTCAAGATGTCTAGGAACTTCTTGAATTGGTATTCATGCTTATGTCCTTTCAACATTTCTGGGAACAATGGTGGAAGTCAGATGTCTTCGATCCATTCCTTGCAGGGGAATTACATTTAGGGCATTGAATCAGGACCTTCAGATGCCTTCTTGTTTTTTGCGGTGTCTGTGTCAGGCATTGCTGAGGCAATGTTATCAGGCTTTGCCAAGGCAGTGTTGTTGGGTACTGCCAAGGCAATGTTATCAAGCTTTGTCGGGGCAGTGTTGTTAGGTACTTTCAAGGCAATGTTATCAGGCTTTGCCGAGGCAATTGGCTCCTCTAATATTGTTTCCTCTATCTCATGAGCTCGTGGTTCCTTGAGTTGTTTAACACTTCGTGTGGTGATTGCCTTGTATTGCTCATGAGTGGTTCCTCGTGCGACCTTAGTATTTCTAGGCAAACCTCCCATTGGTCTCGAGTTGAGGATTTGAGCACACTGCCCAACTTGGGTTTCCAATGATTTCAGCCTTGCTTCATTGTTCTGCATTCTCATCTCAGTCCTGTCAATAAAAGCATCAGTTTTCTTTATGAATTTATCAGTATTAGCCATATATGAACTAGTTTGAGACATGAAATCATTTAGGGAGTTTTTCAAAGAACTGGATGGCATGGATTGTTGTTGCGACATCGATTGTTGCGGTTGTGGTTGCCGAGGCATGTTTTGTTGGAATCCCAATGCTGGAGCATTCTGATTGTTCTGATTGAGGGCATTGTTAGGATTGCTTCATGAGAAGTTTGGATGTTTCTTCCAGGCCGGGTTGTAAGTGTTGGACATCACATTGTTGTTTCGGTTGTAGTTTCCAACATAAAAACTCGACTCTTGATTTTGTAGACATTCAGAAGAGTCATGGTTACCATTACATAAATTGTATAATGAACCTACTACCTTGACCTCATGTGTATTGCTTGGTCTTTTCATGCTCTTAACGAAATTGGTTAAGGTTGCCAATTGTGAGAGAATTTAATCTGATGACACAAGCTCATTTATGGTGGCAAGGCGTCTGACTCATCCTCTTCTGACTGTTGGGAATTGATAGTCGTATTTAGCAAGCCTATTCAGGATCTCCATTGCTTCCTCCGGTGGCTTGTCTAGGAGTATGCCATTTGCCGAGGCATCTAGCATCATCCTCGTTGGGGTGTTTACTGCATTGTAAAACATTGTCACATGTGTCCACAATGGGAATCCGTGTAAGGGGCATTTGTGTAAAAGCTCTTTGTATCGCTCCCAAACCTCGTACATGGATTCATCATCTGCCTGCCGAAAAGAAGTGATTTCATTACGTAACTTATTAGTTAAATTTGTAGGATTAAATCTAGCAAGGAAATCACAACATAAACCATTCCAGGATTCTATAGATCCGGCTAGAATGTTATTTAACCAGGTTTTTGCCCTATCCCTCAGTGAATAGGGAAACAATTTCAGCCTCAAAATATCCTCATGGACTCATTGTATTTTGAATGAATTAAGAATTTCCAATAAGGATTTGAGGTGTTGTCTAGCATCTTCAGTTGTTGAGCCACCAAATTGACCCATGGTATTGATCATGTTGAACATTACGGGTTTTAACTCAAAGTGTGCGGCTTGAATTGCAGTTGTGACAACTCCTGGATTCAGTCTGTTGAGATCTTCTTCTAAGTAATCTCGGACGGTTAGGTTTCTTGCTTGAGCAAATTGAGGTGGATGAATCACTTCATCTGCTGGCGCGGCATTTTGATTAATGTCGACATTCTGAATGCGAATTACATGTGTCATTGCTTCTTTTAGTTTTTGTTTGAGTTTTCGGCATGTGCGTTCAATCTCCGGATCAAGGGGATAATCTGGACCTGTTGGATTTGCTCTGGTCATACACCAATGCAAAACCAAATTTTGTTAGCCCTTGATAAACTGAATAAAAATAAAAGTGCAAAAAAATAAAAACGAAGTCGTCATTTCCAATCCCCGGCAACGGCGCCAAAAACTTGTTGCGCGTATTAGGTTTCGCAATTTTAGTGCAAGTATACACATCGCCAAGTTATAGTATAGATTATAGGGGTGTTCATATCCGGGTACCCGGAATTTTTGGGTACCTAAAAGTCGGCTCGTGACCCGGCCCATAAGAATCAGGTACCCGCAAATCGGGTACCCACAAAATTTGGGTACCCGTAAAATCGGGTACCGGGTACCCGGTTTATTTTTTATATATTTTTTAAATTTATTTATTTTAAATACATAAGATACATATAAAATTTCATGATATATATTTCAAACACAAAAATTATTGATTTGAGGTTAGTTTTAAGATAGAAATATTTGGATATATATACATATATGAATATATATTAAAGTTTATCGACAAAAGAAGGTATTAAAAATATTATCTCGATCATGATTTTTTTCCGACTCTCATGACAAATTAATATAAATATTTTTAAAAAATTGTAAACTTAAAAGTATATAATACAAGTATGAAAAGAAGTTAGGGATTTAAAATTAATTTTAAGGAAAATTAATAAGAAACATAATATGAAAATAGAATTTAAAATATAAAATATATAAATATTAAAATTAGAGGGTTGGGTACACAGTTATAAAAAAAAAAACTTGGCCCTGACCCGGCCCAACTACCCAGAAAAAAATTGCGGGTCGGGTACCCGGCCCGAAAAATCTGGGTACTTCAATATAAATACTCGGTAAATTTAAATCGGGCAGACGGGTCGGCGGGTCGGGTATTTTTGAACACCCATAGTATAGAAGATATGGTCAACACAGGGATTGATTCTACTTCTAGAAATTATCGTCTCGCACTGTAGAAAAGTAAGAAGACAAGTAATAGTTTGGGTGAGAGCAACTGAAATAAAGAAAGCAAGTAAACTAAGAGATTGAGTAGATATGATTATAGAGTAGGCCGGATTATGTTGCGTTGTAGTGTGGAAGTTGAATGAATTTGTCTCAGTTTTGAATGCAATTGTCAACATGATTGCCTCGGCAATGGGAAAAGCTACTGTTGTGGCAAGGAACACAGCTATTGCTTGGGCAATTAAGTGACAACCTTCAAGGTTCTGCAAAACATTCTTCAATTGTTCCTCCTTATCCCTAAGTTGAAACTCTATTGATGCGCAGGCCTTGACAATACCTCCCAACGTGAACCAAGGGTGAACACCAACCAATCTTTACGCTTCTCTTAGCCATTGAAACTCGAACTTATCCCTAAGTCGAATTAGTCTTCACCGATTGGGATAAAGACCATGTTTTTTATTTCGTGAGTCTAACTCTCCCAATATTAGACAAATAGATGTAATCGCAATATCCTCTCCTGATTCAATTGCAAGAAAAGGTAAATATCAAGAATAAGCAAACCTTGAACTTAAATTGCATTAACAAAAACCTAAACAAATTACAATCGTCTTCTCACAACTACTAAACAAAATAATCCTAGCCTAAGGAAGAATTAGAAATAATGGTGGTGATAAGCATTCTACTAAACCCCTAAGCCTCTCGATGCCTCGATATCTTGATGGTGGCGGATGGGTCTTGGTTTTATAATGCATTGCCTTGCCGAGTCCTTCTTGGAGTAGGATGATAAATTAGAGTTGAATATAACTTCATAAAAGAGATGAATCTCTTTTAATTCATTATTTTATTCCTCCTTATCGGTTTTCCATCTTTGACCTTCCTTTGGCTTTTTCATGGCCTTCTGCTACTCCGATCTTCATGCAAAGTACCTCTAAAAACTTAGCATTTTATGATCATCAAGTCGCATACCACTTTGTATATTTTCTCCCTCTTCGGTACTTGTCTGGGCATTGCCTCGGCAATGGCTTGGTCCTTGCCTCGGCAATGGTATGTTCGTCTCTTCTGCACGACATGGCTCGTTCTTGGTCCAACGTTCCTTGGTAAGGTTTGACATCAAAGGATGGCCTAGTTTAGATCGTCAAGTGATGGTTCTGCACCTTTTCTTCCCCTTCCTTCATTGTCGCGGCAGTGCTTGCCCGGGCAGTGGGTAGTGAAATCTGCACAAGCACAAAGCACATACCAAAGCAGTACCATTTCCACCAAATCTAATTAAATAAAGATGATCAAGCATAGCAACGTTAAGAACAAAAATTGTGTATGTATGATTAGTAATGCATCTAAAATAAGCTTAAGTCTAACAATAATTGAGTCATAAAGGGTCCTAAAATGAGTACTTTTATACACCTAACAATGAGCAACAAAATATTCTTCAACTTTGCCATGCAGCACCATATGGAGGACACTTTGTTGGAAAGAAGACAGTGGCCAAAATGTTGCAGTCATGATTTTTTTGGCCTACATTGTTCAAGGACGCCCATTATTTTGCCAAGGCATGCGACAGATGCCAGCAGACATCAATTGCCACTACAGAATATTATGCAAGTAGAATTGTTTGATGTGTTGGGGATGGACTTTACGGGACCCTTTCCTCCATCATTTGCCAATTTATACATCCTTGTGGCAGTCGATTATGTCTCGAAATGGGTTGAAGATGTCGCTCTCCCACCAAATGATGCCAAGGAAGTTGCTAAGTTCCTGCACAAGCACATCTTTACCTGATTTGGTACCTAGAGCCATCATTCATGATGAAGGTACTAATTTTAAATGCCATTTAATCACTAAAGCTTTGTGTATGTACGAAATCCAACAAAGAATTTTCATTTCCTATCATCCTCAAACAAATGGCCATGCAAAATTTTCAAACAAGGATATCAAGAGTACCTTGGAGAAGACAGTGAATCCAACGAGGAAGGAATGGTCCTTGAGGCTAGATGATTCCTTGTGGGCATACAGAACAGACTTCAAAACTCCATTAGAAACTTTCTCGTACAAGCTTTTATTTGGGAAGTCCTGCCATTTTCCAGTAGAGATAGAACATCGAGCTTATTGGGCAACCAAGCAGTTGAACATGGAATAGAGGGTTTCATGTAAGAAATGTTTGTTAGACTTGAATGAATTCGAGGAGTTTAGAGTACAAGCCTATGAAAATGCAAAGATTTATAAAGAAAAAATAAAGAGGTGGCATGACAACAGAATTTTGCCAAGGCAGTTTGAAGAAGGGTAAAGAGTGTTGTTGTTCAATTCAAGGCTTAAGTTATTTCCATGTAAACTCAAATCCAGATGGTTAGTGCCATTTGAAGTTGTCAAGTCTTATGCTCATGGGGCAGTAGATATCAAAGACTTGAAAATGGGGACAACGTCAAGGTAAATGGCCAATGATTGAAGTATTATTTGGAAGGAAGACAGAAGGATACCAAAGAAGATTATTCTCTTGGTGGAGATTGATTAATTTTGTCGTCATCTTTTGATCATTGTAAATATTTAGGTTAGTTGTTTTTCTTTTTTGATATTTTAGTTTATTTTTATTTTTATTTTTGTTTTCTTTTTCTGGTTTGGAATGTTTTTGTGAGTGTTAGTACACAAAATTTTGCTAAGGCAGTATGCCATGGCAGTATACCAAGATAGGTCGGCATTTGGAAACCCATCGTCATAAGATTTGACAACATGTGAACCCTATATAATTTAGGCCCAGGAGAGAGTTTTTTTTTTGCTGAAGCGGGAAAACCCTAGCTGCCTAGGTTAAATCTTCAAACTTTGATTTTTAACCATAACCTTTTACCCCTTTTCTTTTCCCACGTCATCACCTTCATTAACTCCTAAATCCATCATCATCCCGCTCCCATACACACATAACTACCATAACCATCATTACTTTTGCTAATTTTATCCTTAAACCAACCCAATCGTTTCTCTTTCCCCTTATTAAAGCCCTATTTTTACTCAACTAAAATCTTTACTCTCTCTTCACACTCTCGCACAACAAAGAAAATCAAGAACCAACTTTGTTTTCCCCATTTCTTTTCTGATCATCATCTTCCTCTTTTCAATCTTTTACAATGGCATCTTCTTCCACACCATTTAAGATCTTCTTCAATGAAGAAATCAAGAAGAAGTGGTAAGCTTTCTACAAATAGCCCGGGGAGGTTCATTCCAATATCGTTCGTGAATTTTATGCCTACCTCACTACAAAAGATTTTCCTTTCCTATTTGTTCGAGGTACATGCGTTCAATTTGATGAAGGATATGTTAATGGCATGTTTAGTTTGGATAGTGCAGGAGAAGAGCATTCAGCATTTGTGGAATCCATGGATGCTGCTAAGAGACAGTTGCAGCTCAAGGAATTGTGTGAGCCCGACACGAAATGGAATGTTTCGTTCAAAGGTCACAGAACTGTGAAACGGCTCACATTGAAACTATAATCGAGGGGTTGGAACCACTTTCTAAAGGCCAGCCTTTTGCCAACAACGCACAATGAGACTGTTTCAGAAGAGAGGATAGTGTTGTTGCGTTTGATAATGGTGGGGAGAAAAATCAATGTAGACCGTCTAATCATGGAAAAGACCTACAATTGTGCTGGTAAGGTTATTCGTAGTTTGTTTTTTCCTTCACTAATGTCTACAATTTGTGTAACCCCCTTGACTCGGTTTAACCGTTTCACCGACTCGAGCGAGTTACACAGGGAATATTGAAATAAATCGGTGAAGATTTACTTCAATAAGAGACCTTTTTTATCTTTTATAGATGTTCTTATTAATTCCCAAGGTAATCATGCTCACAACGGATAAAGTTACGACTCAAACGAGGTCAATTGGACATCTGATTCATTACAAGCACATTTTAGGGACCAAAATATAAATCTGAATAATTGCTGGGATTTATTCAAGTTTCAAGTTACCATTTCTTAATTAATTATGTTTCATGGCAGCATGTCAAATTTCAACTTTAACGGATAACAAATATGCATCCAATTTAGCTAAATACGAAATTCAGGACTAAATCGTAAAACAACTAAAATACAAGGACTAACACGTTTTATTAGCTTCTCAAAGAAATTAGATACATTTTACACATGGTTGCAAAAACGCAAATCAAACGGACATCATGTGCTTATTCAATTGATGCAACAACATACGGTGACTAAAATGTAAATAATCCAAACTCGATAAAACCCGTTAATCGAATTAACCACCAGCCATTACAGTACACGAGCTACACCTAATAAATTTTGGGAATGTGAATTTCAATAGAACTTATCCAAAATCTTACGAACAACATTGACATGCTTCTAATAATAAATCATCGTTAAACACATATGCACAAATAGTTACTTACCAATTAATCAACAAAATTCATATCTATACAAGTAATCTAGAGGCATGGTTCCTAACAAAGTACATCATTATCCATTAAGTAACAAATGATCAAGACCTCAACATAGGCTATAGAATAATTAAGGCATTAAAGCGTATGACCATAAGCACTCATTGAACACAAGTAATCAATCTAATCATTATTTAAACCATTAAAATCGTTTGGTCATAACTATCAAGTATAAAAAGTATTAAAATAAAACCAACATATTAATCATTACATACAACCATCATCTAAAGTAATATAAACTCAATCAAGTTGTCATTCCCTAAAATGAACAACATATCCCAATATTCTACCCACATTGCTTTATTACAAATATTAATAATACCGTAACCACCCTTTGAATTCGTTTGTCTTGGAATCCACCTTGCCTCGGGCCACGACTCCAAACTTGCTTTTATTCACTGCATTGACGAAAGAAAAAAGAGCGTAAGCATATAATATCTAGTTAGTACGCTCAAAACAGATAAAACGTCAATGCAGTTTTAAAACCAAAACCGATATTAAAAATTTATATTAGAGCAAGTTAAACACACCATTTTCAAAGCATTTAAATAAACCATCCTCGTTCAAAACATAAGCATCATGCTCTCATAATAACCTTTTATTCACAAAACATTTAATAAAACATGCTTGATCAAAACGTAAGCATTTTCTCGTTTATTTTTCAAATTGAATCATGCATAACAACCATATGCATCAAAACACTTTTCTCAAGTCTCGTGCTTACTCAACCAAAGCATTTCTCATTTATAAAACATGTATCACAAATCTCATGCATTAACCATAATGCAAAATCTCAATGCAACCCTCTCATACTTGAACATCCTAAACATATCTCAAAATAGAATCTCATGTATAAATCTCATTATACAAACAACCTTTTAAAACCGTGATACATGTAATCTCATATATTGACATTAAAAGTGACACAGATGGAATTTACCCCATCCTTGGATAGAACTACCCCTATCCATAAATGTTCGGATATGTGGACACCTTGCTGGAACTATCCCCATCAAGTCTCATGGTGAAATATACCCTCATCATAATCTTATTTCGGTCAGGATGGCACTACCCCATTGCCCGTTGGTGATAGAATCTACCTCTATCACTCGCAACACAATAGAATCTACGCTTATTGTGTAACCGAAGAATTTGTTTCACATACGAATTTTGTATATTATAATGCACTTCTCATCTTATTGGTCGACCAATTATATCCGATAATAATAAGTCTCATCATTTTACTAATATATACTTTTAAATCATGTTACCCAACTGTTTTCAATGCATAAACATAAATCAAATTCTCATCCCATTTCAAAAGCATTAAATCATGCATAGCATTATCTCAACAAGATATAATCTCTTTAAAACCATAAATCATTCTCATGAGATCATTTGCAACAAATATCAATGCTCAAAACATGCATAAACAGTAGGTAAATCCATCCATGTTTTTAAAACCAAAACATGTAAATCAAGTAATATATCAAACCGATATTCAAAAGGCAAAAATAAGGAAAACTTACTTCCGAGCTTAGCTAAGCTTGCTAGGCTTTAATTAAACTCCCAAGGTAATAATTCAAACCTCTTTATAGTACCAAATCACATTTGCACACACCAACTTGATATCGCCTTGATTTCGACGTCTCAACGCCAACGCCTCGACGCCTAACCGAAAACGTCCGAACACTTATCATCTTCCACGAGAAAATACAAGAATAAATATTAATTTGACCACACTAACTAAACCACTTTATTAAAAAGCTTTCTATTTCCCAACATTCCATTTTCTTACGCATTCGTCACAAGAAGCAGGGCATCATTTTCTCATCTTTTTTTAACAACGTCACTGCACTGTTCCATTAAACTCTTTCAATTCCTTTAATTTCCTTTCCTTTTTCCTCTTTATTTCCTACAGCCAATACATGGTTTACGAACCACAATTGCACGAATGAATATAAATACAGTAATGCCCAGCTACGATTCACGCAATGCCCTGCTTAGCCGTATATTCCCCTTTTTTTTATTTCACGCTTAACTAATTAAAAAGGAAGGCAGCAACAGCACAATCACGCTACTGCCTTGTTCGATTCTTCCTTTTCTTCGGCTTAAACAATTACTTAGGTGCATTTCTTCGAACACATATGGAGCACACTAATATATGATCACCTAATTAAAACAACAATCGACAAATTTAAAATCAACCAATTAGATTAATTTCGAAATAAATTTTATAAAATTGAGTTTAGATTATATCTAACCCACAAGAATAACACATAATTCAATTAAAATATTTAGATTTCATCTCAAATCATGATGCACTCATTACCATCAAAAACTCAAATTAATCAATTAAAATTCATTCCAGCATCAAAAGAAAATGAAATTGATAGAAAATCAACACAAAATAATTATGAGATTATTAGAAATCAAAGCTTACCCAAATAAATTGAAACTTGAAAATCAAGATTGCTCCTCCAATCTTCCAACTTGAAATACATTGAACAAGTTGAGAGAAATCAAAATCTCTTGTGTGGCTATTCATTAGAAATGGTTCAAAAAAATTAATTGAAATTGGATAAGAAAATTCAAGAAAATTAAAATAGTGTTTGGGAGAATCTTGAGAGAAAAAGAGAGATTAGTTTAGACATAGCTTTTTTTTCTTCAGAAAATATAATCATCATCAAATTCTAATTAAAAATAGGTGATAAAAGTTTTATTTAATAAATGTGTCAAATATACCATAAAACCATTACTTTAGTTCTTTTTTACAAAATTGTCATTAATGAAATTTTTACAATTCTTATAAAATAGTCCATATTTAAATTAATATCAAAGCAACCCTTTTAAAAAATTTCAAACTCAATGACAACCCTTATTAAACTCAGTAAATGTATTTTCTACAAATACTTGTCAATTTAATTACCTCAAACTATTTTCCGAAATTAATTAATTAGCTAATGACTAACCTAAAACTATAACCCAAATCTAGCAATATGCCTGGAACTTTTAACCCAATTTTCGCGGTGTTACAATTTGTAAGTAGTATAATGTACCATAACTCGATTCAGACAATGTCAAGAAAAGCAAAAGAGCTATCACTCTTGCCTTGTGGCAGCAATTGATTGCCAGAGAGGCCAAGGAAAAGGGCAAAGGAAAAGCTGTTGAGCCGGTGTCTACTATCAAAACGCTTAAGGTAGAACCTATCAAACTTATGCTAGTCAGTATAATGGCATTTCTCTCTCAAATCTACCAATTTCAAGAGCTCATATTGTAGAAATTAGAGAAGGCAGAGGAACAAAATCTGGCACTCTAACAATATACTGGAACCGTGCCATCATGACTACTCTTGAAGGCATGTCTGTCAATCCTTTTCCATAATTTCTTAAGTTCCCACCTGAACTTTTTATGCCAGAAAAAATGCCACCTAGCCCACAGTCTGTTCACACTCCGACCCAACAATCTGATGCCACTGTCCCTATTTCGCATGTCCAAGTTGAATTGCCAAAATCGAGACTTGTCAGGAGTCTGAAGAGGAAGTCCATGCCAAGATTGGTGCGACACTTGTTGCACCTGCTTCTTTCGCCGCTCTTGTAGGCCCCATTGCATATGTGCAGGTGAGTATAATCGAGGAGGTCCTCCATGATGTGAAGGCTTCCACTGCCGCATCAAAACCCAGGTGAAAAGAAAGAAGCACATGTGTAACCCCCTCGACTCGGTCTAACCGTTTGCCAAATCGAACAGGTCACACAGGGAATATTGAAGTAAATCAGTGAAGACTTACCTCAATAAACGACCCTATTTTTTCTTTTATCTTGTCTAGATGCTCATTAACATCCTATGTGATTCTCACTCGTAGCGAAAGAAACTCCAATGAAAACATACAACAATTTGGCACTCAATTGCTTATAAACAAAGGTTAGAGACCACTTTGTAATTTTTACAAATTATAGGGATTTCAACCAAATTAAAGTTACTGATAGTCAATTAGTCAGGTTTCATGTTCACATGTCAATTTACAACTTCTTTCAATCCTCCAAACTCATTCAATTGAACATCCCAATATTCAATTACCAAAATAGAAGAAAGCATAACATCAAAAAGCCTTAATTAACCAACTTAACAACCAAGTGTATCGATACACTTCGAGTCGTATTGATATGCCTTTATCTCGTCAATTTCTCAAATTTCTAATAGCACAAAAAGGTATCGATACGGCCTCGTGTACCGGTACAGTTTCTCATTTTTCCTTTTATCCGTATCGATACGGTCTACCCTGTACCGAAATGGTATGCCTGATTTGGCTATATTGTACCGACACGGTAGCCCGCGTATCGGTATGTATGGGCTTGTAGTGTCACATTTTGCTGTTTTTACAAGTCAAAACATATCAAATATCAATCCAACATGTTAACAAAGCATAAGCAATCACTTAGGTCATGATTCTAAAGGCAAATAACACCAAGGCATGCTTTCAACATCAACACAACATATTTAGAAATCTATAGGCATGCTCCTTAAGCATAATAGCTATTTAAGTACCAAAATGAAAACCAAACCAAATACCAGGAATTAAAGGCCATTTACAAGTCTATAAAGGCACTACAAACTTGTGCCAAACCAGGGAGTTCACTACATACGCTCCTAAATTATCAAGGTAACCTCCCATTGCGAACTTATTACTATTGATTCGTTTAAAAACCATACTTGAGCTATGAGCAATGCTTGGACTTCTTCACTTGCTCTCTCGTTTCCCGTTCAATCTACTTTTCTACATTGTGGTAAAAAGAGAGCGTAAGCACATTTGCTTAGTGGGGGATGCTCAAATCAAAACCAACCAACAATGCATTTTAAAACCATTTCCCAAATAAAAGTCTCTTACACATCATGCTCATTTATCCCATGCTTTAAAACACATTAGAGCAAAACATTTAACTTTAAAACACATGTGTCATTTGGCTCATGCATTGATCCCATTAAAAATCTCAAAATAGGCTTCACATGCCTTAACTTACAAAAGATGCTACAAAATAGAATCTCATGTATAATGCTCATCATACAAAACCATTTAAATCAATGATACATGTAATCTCATATATTGGCATTCAAGTGACCCGGATGCTACACTCCATCCCAAAACACATGGTATGGTTGTTCCCACCATAAACTAACTCGAATATGCGGATACACCTTATGGCGTGATTGTTCCCACCATAAGAAGGGCAGAATACTTGGTGTGGTTGTTCCCACCTTAATGCTCGTAAAGATGTGGTTGTTCTCATCTTACGGCATACATGATGCGGTTGTACTTATCATGTTTTATCACATGTACAAACGAATTTTGCTTACATTTTATAGTGCACTCTCATCCTATTGGTCGACCAATTATATCCAATAGTACCAAGTCTCGGCAATTTGCCAATATACACTTTTAAACCATGTTACCTCACTATTTTTCATATGCATCGTTCAAGCCAATTTCTATCAAAGTATCTCGAATACATTAAACCATGTATTTAGGAATTGTCTCAAACATGTTGCATATCACTTTTTAAACACTTATATTATCAAAACATAAACATATGCAACATTTTCCACTTCCAAAACATGCATATAACAATATGTAAAACAATTCTATCTTCAAGGCATGACCATGAATTTAATAAAACCATGGAAACTGGAAATCGAGAGCGAAATCTTCTATACTTACTTCTGAGCTTAGATTAGCGTTTCAAGTTTAATCTAAACCCCCACACCATGCTTTCAAACCTTTGAAAAGCTTTAAAACTAGTTCCATTCACCGACAACACCTCGTTTGCTTTGCCGAGGTGAAATCAAGCTTCCGAATCAACCGCAACTCCATCCGAAGTTAACGAAAAATCATCCCATGCTTCTAACCAAAGGAAAACAGAGGATTAATGCACAACCTTGCATCAAAATCCCCCAAAAACATGAAACTACATCATCCTTCATCAACAACCAAGCTTTCGCTACCCGAAAACTACCAAAAACACCGAAGAAACCTTTCTAACAAATCTCCAGCCATTACCCAACGAGATTAACATCAAAAAAACATCAATTTACATCTAAAAACACCTTCTCAATACCAAAGAACCTCCAACAATCAAACAACCACGCTATCAAGCCAAAACTCAAAGATTCCAACCTAAAAATCAACCAACTCATCTAGTTTCAGGTTTCCTAAATTAAAATCTCTTAATTAACATTTCAATACATCATAATCATGACATAATCTCATTATAAACCCAACAAAATAGATCCAAAAAAAAGATTTCTTGATTTAATCAATTAAACATCATTTTAACCAATTTTCTATAATTGTAACATCAAAACCCAATAGAAAACACTCATAAAAAATCAAAAAATTGAGAATTTCAATAAATAACCTTTCATTAGAGGAGGAGAACGAAACCTTGCCTCTAATGATGACTTTTCTCTTCAATTGTAAGGATTTACATGAGAAAACAAAGATAAAATCATAAGATTTTGATAGGAAAACATTAGGAAATCATTTGATATTAAAAGATAAATCAAATCAAGTGTTTACCTCAAATATTTGAAGAAGAAACTGATGTTTGGCTGGAGAGAATTTAAGAGAAAATGATTGGGAGAAAAGATAGTTACGTAAAATAGATTTCAAGAGACAAAGTCAATTTGATTCTCTCCATCTTGTTTTATTAATTAAAACCAATTTAAAACTAACCAATTAAAGGGAAAAAGTATGAATTAGAATTTTGGTCAATAGCTCCTTAAAGATTCAAAGTTTTGATCATTTACAATTTAGTCACTAAAAATAGTTTTACGATCTTTACATTTTGGTCACCAATTTCCAAAATGTCAAACCTCCAAAATCCATTTTCCAAAATTAATCCCACCAAAATCATATATATATAAAACAATGATTTTTAAACATTTTCCCATACTTTATCAACCTCAAAAACCCTTAAGATAAGTAAATCTCGAAACTAGTCTAAGTTGTTCGAACCGGTTCTCCTGAACCGTCTAGCCTAAACCCAGCTAAGTCTTAGGCCCAAAATCGGGGCGTTACAACGTGGCTCTAAATCAAGGGAGCTTTTTCAAGAGAAAGACTCGTGTCTCTCACTCGGACATTCCGAACAGAGGTCTTCTTCCTTTAACTCATTTATTTGCATACTTTTCATTTCATTTTAATCATGCATTTCATCTTGTATCACCTTTGATTTGTGGGTGTGTATTGCCTCACATTTATTTCCACGACATTCATGCATTTTTGCATTCTATTTTTGCTATATAGATTAGGTATAACCATGCATATCGAACCATTAAAAATTGTTGGCTCGATTTGTTTTAACTTGATAATTTTGCCAACACAATTGTTAACATAGTTAGAGTTTGTACTAGTATACTTTGTCCGATTATGAAATTGGAATCTTTAGTTAGCATGAGCCAACATATTAGTAATGTCAAGTAGGTTGGCAATTGATCTCTAGTTTAGGAAATTTCAGTCTCACTTAGCACGTAGTATGCATCTAGTTACAAAAACAAACTTAAGATTCTTGAAATTGAACTCAAAATAAAAAAATGATGACAGAGTAAAAAGAAAGAATAAGGAAGCAATGTTCTGCCAAAGGCAAGAAAAAATAGAACTCTTCTCTTAGTTCTCAAGCCAAAAACTTTAGGGTGTGAGTATGAAGAATAAACCTAGTAATGTCTAGACTAACGTGGGGGTTCGTGGTATGCTCCCTCTTACTTCTCACGCCAAATAGTATTACGAATCAAGCCTGAATATATTCTCAGCAAAAACCGTTGGTGAATAAAAGCAAAAAAAAAGATGAAATTTGACTAATGGAATAAAAAATACTTGATGCATATTGCATGCACTTCATGCACACTTCATGAACTTAGACTAGAGTTATATTGCTGCACTTGAATTTTCTTATTTGTTGGCATTACTACACTGGATATCTAAAGACAGAACTAGGGACAGATTCTACTTGCTAGCATGTGTTTTTAATCAGGAAAATTTTACCAAGGCACTTTGTTTTATTTTACGTTTTCTTAATTTTTAGTTGCATTACTTGAGGACAAACAGTGAGCTAGGTTTGGGGGAGTGTTAACTCCTCAAAAGTACTATTATATATATACTTTGATTCCATATTTGTGCATTTAGATAGTAGAATCATGCATTTGCATGTAGGAGTTGGGAAATTATTTCTTTTTCAGAGTAAAGGTGTATTTTCTTACTGTGGTAGGCAAGTTAGGAGTGGGACAACATTGGCAGAAGCAAGATAGGAGCAGAGCAGAAAGTAAGAGGACCATAAGAGAAATGTCGAGTCGAGTGGGCAAAAGCAGGACGAAGATTGCCAGACTTGGTTTGTAAAAGAAGAATGACGATGCCAGGTTAATTATTCGTTGGTCAAAGATCCAGTCAGCCTTAATTTCAAAACAAGGTAACACGCTTATCTCAAGTGCATGATAAATTTTCAAATTCAAACCCAATCTAGGGTTTCTACGAGTGCCTATATAAAGGAAGCAAATCGTTGAGTCAATGAGGTTGTACCGTGGTAAAGAAAGAAGGTGGAGGGTAAACTGTTGTTCGACCAGGCTGTGACCGAGAGCTCTAGATCCATTGAAAGGTTGCATCAACGAATTTTCTTCTTTGTCTATTTCTCTTAGTTTAATTCTGATTTTTATGATGGTGATATTAACGATATTTTATTGATGGTTTCCCCAGCCATGAACTTATTTTCTTAAGTTGGTTGGGATGTTTTTGCGATGAACGCTTAGCTGTTTTTCAATTTTTAATAATTGAATGTCTTAGCATTTTTGTCTATTCTGCTAGTGCTTAATTTTCTTAAATTCTTTGTCATACGACAGTTGGCATTGCATGCTTATTATCCCATAATATCTTAACAGACTTAGGAGATAACGATTAATTGCCAGATACTAAGGAGAGAAACTTCGACATAAGATATTCAAGTAGATGAACTTACTTTGGAAGTGAATCTACCCCTTAGAGTAAAGATTAAAACTTTGCCAAGTTAATTGTTGAAAAACATCACTGTAGACATATAGGAGTTAATCGTAATTAACTTAGGGTATTTCCATCGACAAAGGCAATACTATCTTAAAATCTGCTCGGCAATAAAACCAAGGCTGAAAGTTAGTAATTGCTGCCATAGCTAGCGTGAAATTCAAGCATCCCTTGTCAACGCCAACCATCCATTTGAATACATTTGTTTGCCAACTTGTCTAAATATTTTTACTACATTTTTCTTTAGTCGATTTTCTTAATCTGCGACCCGAAATCAAATTCAAACTCATTTGTTTCAGTTCACAAGTAAGATTGTGGCATATAATTCCTGGACAATCCATGTGGATATGGTACTCAACTTACTATTGTATTACTCGCTAACAGTGTATACTTGCATGCAAAAAGACCTAAACCTGACATTAGATTTTTGACATATTTACATTATTTCTTCAATTATTTTCCAAGCGTTAGTCAGTCGACAATAAACCTTAGATTAACAATCAATTTGGGTTATGTAATTAAGGGTAAAAATATAACTTCACCTCAAAAGTGATTTATCACCACGAAAGCTAGAAATTGTAGCTTCTGAGGTTGGGTGGAAAATTACTTTTATCACCATAATTTTACATCCTATTTTAAAATGAGATTGATTATGGGTGAAATCACTTTTTTGAGCAAAAAATACACTATCAAAAGAGTCTTTAGCTGGGGCAGTTGTAGGGAACAACCTTTAAATACAGGCTAAAAATGGCAGACCTGTTTACCGGGTAAAAAGCGGTACACAAATTGTTACATGAAGCGGTATACAAATTGGTACAATTTTGTAATAGAAGAATGTATATACCTTTTTATTACAAAGGTGCATTGTTTACCGGGTAAAAAGCGGTACACAAATTGTTAAATGAAGCGATACACAAATTGGTACAATTTTGTAATAGAAGAATGTATATACCTTTTTATTACACATGCACAAACTTTCAAAATGGATCCTGTAAGTGTAAGAAATGTGTACATACACCAATTTTTACCTAAAAGCATACTTTGGTACAATATTTGTAAGGAACTGTGTATATACATATATTACTAGCAAATATACAGAAATTGGTACAAATTTGTAAGAGGAAAAGGTATATACCTTTTCTATTACACGGTTTCACGAAGGTTGAAAATGGACTTGTACTTGTAAGGAAATGTGTACATACAGAAATTCTTACCCGAAAAGCATACTTTGTTACAAGTTTTTTTAAGATTTGTGTATATACACTTATTAGGACAAAATGTACACAAATTGGAACAAATTTGTAAGAGGAAACGGTATATACCTTATTTATTACATTGTAACGAAGGTTGAAAATGGCTCATGTACTTGTAGGAAATGTGTACATACACAATTTCTTACCCGAAAAGCATACTTTGGTAAAAGTTTTGTAAGGATTTGTGTATATACATGTATTAGTACCCAATGTACACAAAATGCTACACTTTTGTAAGAGGAAATGTTATATACCTTATTTATTACACAGTTTCACGAAGGTTGAAAATGGCTCTTGTACTTGTAAGGAAAGGTGTACATACACAAATTCTTACCCGTAAAACCTACTTTGGTACAAGTTTTGTAAAGATTTGGGTATATACGTATATTAACAGCAAATGTACACAATTTGGAAAAAATTTGAATGAGAAAACGATATATACCATTTTTATTACACGTTTCACGAAGGTTGAAATGGCTCTTGTACTTCTACGGAAATGTGTACATACACAATATCTTACCGAAAAGCATACTTTGGTACACGTTTTATTAGGATAAGTGTGTATACGATTATTAGTAGGAAATATACACAAAATGGTATAACTTTGTAAGAGCAAGTGGTGTATACCTTTTTTATTACACAATTTTTCCATGGTTCCTCGAAATGTCTAATGTGTTTGTAAGGAAATGTGTACATGTAACGCCCCGGTTTTGGGCTTAGAAGTTTTGGGCTTGGACCGATTCGGTCAAAATGCTGTTCGAATATAAAAAGGTGAAATTAGGAAAACCTAGTTCGGGTTGCATTAAAAATATAGAAAAATGTTCTAAAATCCTCTTTTATTATATATAAGAGTGTGGTGAAATCAATTTTACAAAATGGGGTTTGGAAGGGTGACATTTTGGGCTAGTGACCAAAATGTAATTTTTGAAAACTGTGAGACTGTTTTACAAAGGATTGAAACTTTGAATCTTTAAGGAGATATTTACCCAAAAGGGAGTTTCTCCAGATTTTTCTGAAATATATATGATTAATTAAAGGTTTTTAAATAAAACAAAAGTGGAGGGAAGATATTTTTAGCCATAACTAACTTTTCTCTCAAATCTTCCATTTCTATTTTCTCTCATTTTCTCTCAAACCAAACACCTTTTCTCCAGAGCATTTCTTTCTGATTTTGATGTCCAAACATGAGATTTTAATTCTCTTTTGATTGCTAATCATCTCTTCAACAAAACCTCACCATTTGCTAATTGGATTTTCAAGATTTTGGTTCTAAAAAGAGAGAAACTCAAGTTTGGAGGTAAGAACGTCCTTCTCCTCTAAACTCTCAGTTCTTTACTGAAATTCCTAAGTTCTCAATCCTTAATTTGTGTTTTATAAAAGGTTTTATAGATGTGATCTTGATCTTGGCTTTGAAATGCAAGTTTTGGTTGATTTTTGATAAATTTCGTATGATCTGTTAAAGCAGTGATTTGAGGTGTATTTTTGATGTTAAATGAATGTTAAATTGATAAGGAATTGAGTTTTAATCAATGCAATCCCGGATAGGTTGAATTTCCTAAGTTTAGCTTGTGTTCTTGGTTGTTTTTGGAGTGATCTTGTGGATCTGTTATAGCTGGAGGTATAAGGATGATGTTAGATCCTTTTTGGATGTTAAATGATGTTTAAAGATGTTTAGATTTGATGAATCTTGGTTGGGTAATGTTGTGGAGTTGTTTGGATGCATTTTCGGTGGTGTTTGGTAGCCGAAAATGGAGTGTGGATGAGAGCAGCGAGTTTAGATGCTTTCATTGAAGATATTAATGCATGATGATGCATTAATCCTCTGCTTTGATGTGTTTAAAACAGGGGAGTCATCTTTGGATCCAAGTGGTGGTGATCCGGAAGCTTGATTTGTGTTTCGGCAAGAGGCGAAACGGAATCGGTGAGTGGATTTTGGTTTTCGGCTTTGAAACCAATGTTTTGAAGGTTTGGGAGCTTAGTTTAAGTCTAAGCAACTTAGCTAAGCTCAAGAGTAAGTTTTCGGAAAAACTCTCTTGGTGATGGCCATGGATTGGTTGTATGCAATGTGGTTTGTTTGCATGATTTAAATTCTGTTTTGAAAGCATATCTAGCATGTTTATTTGCTGAGATTATAAGCCATGTGTTGAAGGAAGCTCAAGGTAAGAGTTCCTTGTTTTTTAACATTGTTTTACTGTGGTTTGATGCTTAAAAATGCATGATGTTAATGGCTTGTTTAAATGCTTTAAAACAGTGGAATATTGATGTTAATGATGCATATTGGCAAGTGATGGTTAAGGTCACAAAGGTGGTTAAAAGTCCTTGTGTGAGCCTTGTATATTTAAGAACATCAAGGTGGTTAAAATTCCTTGGATGGTTCTTGGTTAAGATCACAAAGGTGGTTAAAAGTCCTTGTGTGGATCTTGTGAATTTTAAGAACAACATGGTGTTTAAAAGTCCATGGTTAGTTCTTGGTTAAGGCTCAAGGTGGTTAAAATTCCTTGTGTAAGCCTTGTACTTAAGAACTCCAAGGTGTTTAAAAGTCCTTGGGAGATTCTTGTTAAGGACACAAAGGTGTTTAAAAGTCTTTGTGTGGTCCTTGCCATGGTGTTTAAAAGTCCATGGGCCATGGTGTTTAAAAGTCCATGGGGTTAAGGACACAATGGTGTTTAAAAGTCCATGTGTGGTCCTTGGAATCTATAAGATCACAATGGTGTTTAAAAGTCCACGTGTGGATCTTATGTGAAATGTATCACTTGTTGCCAATATGACATGTAATGAAAGTGAAGCATGAGATGCTTGTTATAAGTGTTTAAGAGCATGTATAAATGTTGCTTGAAGAATGTTTTGTAAATGAGTTTTATAAATGCATTATTGTGTGGTTTTAAATGAGCATTCCTCACTAAGCTTTTGCTTACGCTCTCTCTTTTCTTAAACCAATAATGCAGAGCATTAAAGTGAATTTGAGGGCAGCAAGGTGGTGAAGAATCCAAGTGGTGAACAAAGCTCATGTATGGTGAACATTTTCTCAAACTATTAGCTTTTGGGTATTTGGCAATGGGGGACCTATGTTGATGTTTTGGGAGATGTTTTGGACTCCTTAGGTTGGATTAATGTTGATGATAATGTTGGAACTTGTAATTGGCCTTTATGAAGTGGTTATGGTGTTTTCATGCTTGAATGGTTTTATAAATAGGAAGCATGCCTATAGAATTGGGGTTTATCATAATTGATGCCATGTTGATGTTTGGTTGTTGCAAATATGTTCCTTACATGTTGAATGACTTGCTGGTATAGTTTGGTTGCATTTGGAGCACGTTTGGTATGTCAATTGGGTGTTTAAACAGCAATTTTTCTGCAATCTGAGCAGGCCGTATCGGAACGGGAGCTACCGTTTCGGAACGGGGGCCCTGTAATGGCCCAGGCGTTCGAAACGGAAGGTACCGTTCCGAAACGGAAATGCCTCTGCCGGGCCTCGTTTCAGAACACGTTGCGAAACGGTCCCGCGTTTCGAAACAGGTTCTTCCTGTTTCGGAACACCTGACCGTTGGGGGCTGACATGGGCAGTTATATGCTTTGAAATGTTTGCATTTTGGTCCTGAAATATGTTTGTGCAATTGTATGAGTTTGAGAAGTCCGTTTCAGCTGAAACTTGACAGAGAAGCATGAAAAATGATTAATTTCAAGATGGTAACCTTAATTTGGATTAAGTCCTTGTGGTTTTCAGAATTTACAATTTGGTCCCTAATGTTGTAATTTGTACAATTGAGTCCCTAATTGTTCTCTGATGGTTATGATCTTTGAGTATGCTGTTTGTACGATCATATCTAGGGTAATGTGCATCTAGACAAGTTTAAAAAGAAAAAAAAGGGTCGTTAATCAAGGTTGACTTTTGGGTTGACTTTGGTTTTCCCCGTGTGATCTTCTTAATTCGGGTCGATCGTCTAGGCCGGGTTAAAGGGGTTACAATACATACACAAATTCCTAGCAAAAAACATACTTTCGTACAAGTTTTTTATAAGGGCGTCGAAACCACCTAAACATGGTTTCGGTTCTGGTTTTGCAGAATGGGCAAAAGTCAAATTCCTTTACGTAGCATCGAAACTGTGTATATAGGGTTTCGATTCTGGTTGAGCAGGAATGGGGCGTATGTTAAATTTTGTTTGGGTGAGAATGGATATTGTTGTAAGGAATTGTGTACATACACAATTTACTTACATACACAATTATTTATGTATATAGATATGGTAAAATTTGATGACCTTTTATGGAGGCATCGAAACCACCATTTTGTGGTTTCGGTGCTTGTTTGGCAGATACGAAAATATTTGAAGGACTTCAACCTTATGAGTTGAAAATTAACTTTTGGTTTACGACAGAAGGATCATATGAAAACTAAATATGAAGTAATTTAGGAAACAAATAAAATGTATTTCAAAGTTTTTCAAATACATATTGAAATAAAAAAATTAAAGTAAAATAATGGCGCCTCGTCAATCCTCATCCCTGCCCAAGGAAACGACCTTCGTGCCCTCTGCCACCCATGGCACTTGAACCAGCCTCTCGTTGGTGCTGACCAACCATCTCTGCATATGATCGAATCTCATATCTGACCCTATTGTTGCCTAATGAACAAAACATGTATGCATTAGTATGAGCAGAAGTTCATCTTGTATAAAAGAAGAAACTGATGATAGAGAAAACCTTGAGAATGGCGGTTGAAGTTGTCTATGTCCTATTTGGCAGGCATGTAACCATAAAGTTGGCGCTCTCTGCCTAGACCATACAAGAAGCCTTGACAATGTTTCCAAGCATTTCTATCAAAACCTTGGGCAGCAAACTGGTTATGCAGACGCTGAGCGTCAAGATAACATGTTGACGTGCTCTCAAAAATTAGAAGGCTCATTCCACGATGGCCTTGAGGAACCGTAAGAGTGGCGAGCCCTAAGAATAGTATTGTAGGAACTGAAATAGGAATGAAGCTCTTGGTTTCCCATACCAATCCACTAAAGCAAAAAATGCTAGAGATTAGAAGTTAAGCAATTGTAATATTCATGAAAACATAAGTCAAATTTGTTATATAACTACCTTCCCTGCATCATCTTGATTCAGCCTTGTGTTCATTATCATCACCATGGGTGGCCAAAGTATTTGGTGATCATCATCCTCGTCGTTTGCAGGCAGGGGGTAGACAGTATTAGCATCATTCGGATCATCTCTCAAACCACTCTATTGGCCAAAAGCTTGACCATGAGGAATAGCCGAAGTACCCCTTCTACACAATTCCTCATCCAATAGCTCAGCAAGTTGGCGATGGAGTTTAAGCTTTGGTCCGCCTTTGGTTTTGGCATGTGTCAGTAGGGACTGAATGCCCTTAAACATGTGAGAGGCACCAGGACCTCCTTGACATGCTGGACAAAGCCATTTAATAGAAGGGTGATTGATTGTCTGTATTGTATCGATGGTCTCGAAAAACTTCTTGAACCATCTGCTTCTTTTGAGTGTGTCATGGCTTTGTTGATCCTCCTCGTCAGAATCGAAATAGACATCATCCTCGTTGTTTAAGTCTGATTCGAATTCTAGTTTCCTCTTTGTGAATTGGTGAGGATTGTGACTCGAAGATCTTCTTGAACTCATTTTATCTGAAGGAATTGAAAAGGATTTGGTGAAGAACTGAATTTAGAGCGAAGGGTTGAGTTGAGTATAGTGAGTAGAAGATGTTGTAAAGAGTAAAGAGAAGAGTTGTTAATATATAGGGAAATTCAGTTGGGAGGGAAAGTGAAAAGTCTATGGAGGGAAACTAAGAGAGAAGGAAGGCACAATGTCCGTCTGTTCATTGAACGAGGTACATGAACATGAACCCCTTCATTAATGAAAAGATAGGAAACTAAAAAGACTGATTCGTTCTGGTTGGTATTGAAACCAGCTGTATACACAATGAAGATGAAACGGTTCATGTGATTCTAGTGAAAAGACAGAACACTGAAAAGCCAGATTCCTTTTATTGGAATCGAAACCACCTGATGGGGTTTCGGAACTATATACACTTATTAGTAGCATAATGTACACAAATTGGTACAAGTTTGCAAGAGAAAACGGTATATACATTACTTTATTCCACAGTTTCACGAAGGTTCAAATTGAGTCATTTAATTGTAAGGAAATGTGTACATACAGAAATTGTTAACCAAATGCAAAGTACATCATTTAGATGGGGCATCGAAACCACCTAAATGGGGTTTCGGTGCTTTTAGTTCCAGTAGAGGGCATCGAACCTAGCTCTATGGGGTTCTGGTGCCTGTTTGAAGTGCAGAAAAAGTTTCTACCTTTTTGGTACAAGCTTTATAAGGTTTTGCGTATATACATAAATTATTAGCCCCTTCATGTACTTGTAAGTTTTAAAATGCCCCATGTACTTGTAAGGTTTAAAATGCCTCATGACATGTATGTTCATTGAAGCAGGTACATGAACATTAATCCCTTCATGTGATTCAAGTGAAAAGACGTGGTCTGAAAAGGCTGACTCATTTTAGGAGGTATCGAAACCAGCTTTATACTTGGTGAACAGGAAACGGTTCATGTGATTACAGTGAAAAGACAGAACACTGAAAAGGCAAATTCCTTTTGCTGGGATCGAAACCATCTTAAGGGGTTTCGGTACTTTATACAGTTAGTAGTACCAAATGTACACAAATGAGGACATTGAGAAAAAAATGATATGTGCACATACACATTTTCATACCAAAAAGCATACTTTTTGTACATGTTGTGTAGGGGGCATCGAACCCACACCTATGGGGTTTCGGTGCAGGTGTGACATTGTGTTAAAAAAATTTATACCTTTTGTACGATAAAAATGATATGTGGACATACACAATTTCATACCAAAAAGCATACTTTTGTACATGTGTTGTAGGGGGCATCGAACCCACGCCTATGGGGTTTCGGTTGTACGAGAAAAATGATATGTAGACATACACAATTTCATACCAAAAACCATACTTTTGTACATGTTTTGTAGGGGGCATCGAACCCATGCCTATGGGGTTTCAGTGCTTTGATTTCCAACAGGGGGCATCAAACCCACACCTATGGGGTTTCGGTGCGGGTGTGACATTGTGTTAAAACAGTTTATACCTTTTGTACGAGAAAAATGATATGTGGACATACACAATTTTACACCCCAAATTTTAAGTCCTTAAAGGGTTTTTATACTTTTTGGAAATGTGTGTTGTTTGTGTACAAAATTGTAAATTTATCGTATAATAAGGACAATATTTTTACTATGAGATTTGTACATATTTAACATTGTATGTTGTATTTACACAAATACAAAAGACGAGCAAACATATAATACAGAGGAGATTATCGGAGAACAATATGTTAATTCATTGACGAACTCTTTCAGGTGCAGTTAATCCAAAAACGGATGATGCTTCACATACTCTTGTACATTGTCTTCTGCGGCCAAGTTTTGTAAATATACCCGAATGGAACCACCTATTTCTATGATCAAGTGCAAGTACAGAAAATACATAATTAGGTTTCAGTTTAAGAAATTGCTTCATCTTTATAATGAATATGTTTGATTTAGGGAGTTTTACCTACTGTGTTATGAGTTGTCTCATCTTCTACCTTGTAGGATTTAGGACATACGTAGGTGTTCTCATGAAACATGAACATAATCGAAAACATAATTAGTTTCTAAAGATTCATTGATTATATTGCTGAAAGTAAGACCAAAATAGGTTGCGTTCTTCACTGACCGGATTATTAATCATTTTAGCTTCAGAGTCGTCAACCAACAGCGTGTTTCCTTCGTTATACTGAGGCATATTAGCCCACACGCGCCTCATATTTTTTGTAAATATATTTGGTTCGGAGGGATGTTGTTCGCAGTGACTTTGATCCTGCATAATTCAAATGAAGTCCATCAATTTTGTCAAATTTTTTATAGATGCTTTAACGAAGATAAATTTTCAAGTTACCCAAATGAAGGCAAGACTTGGTTTAAGATCACTAATTCTCCAAAGTGCCCACTCTAGGTTTTCTCTGCATTGATGAACAGGTCAGGCACAAATAAAGTAAGAAAACAAATAATATTAAAGGATCGGGTAATTCAATTGATTTAGGGTGGTGGCAGAGGTCCACATTACCTTCTCCTTGAAGACCAAATAGCAACCTCATAGGCAGTAAAACAATAATACAGAAACTCAGAAGCACCAGGTCTGAGTTCCACACCTGTATACGTAAAAAATTAATTTTGTAATCTAATTTGTAAACATTTTTAATACAAGTGAGACAGAAAAGAAATATCGTCTCTCCTAACACTGGCAAGCACGCCATTGTAATCAAGAATAAGAAGCTTCTTATTCGCTGTGGTAGCTGGTACGTTCATGTACCACTCGCCATACATTTGAGGAGGACGTCTTGGTCTCTGAATTTCAGTCTATTTCATTACTTGGTGTTATGCCATGGTGATGAAGCTTCTTTTGCATGTAAGTACGAGTCACTTGAGGCGTATAAGCACACGCATGATCATGGCCTTCTACTGGAGCAGATGCCTGATCATGAACTGCAGGTGCAGAATATGCATCATAGTGCTCTTTTGCAGAAGTACCTGGATAGATTTTGTTGGAGCATATGCCTGATAATGCCCTGCTGGTGCAGAATATGCATCATAGTGCTCTTCTGCAGAAGTACCTGGGATAGATTCTGTATACAAAAATCCAATGTTACGTGTACGAACACAACCAACTTGTCAAGGAAAGTAAACACAATGCAACGCGAAATGCAAGGGAGGTGTACGTACACAATAGTACAATATGAGTCAAACAATGTTCATGAAGCAGTCTAACAAATTCAACAAAAGTTTATTCATGTAATACAAGAAACTCCATATACTATGCATACTAGCCTAACCATCTTCAGGCTTCGGCGCATCCTGAGGCGATGTCGGTCGAAATACATGCCGATTTTGTTCATGTTCCAATGATTTCACACGAGCTTCTACTTTCTCAAGACGGGATTGAGTCTCTGCCTGACTACTGCGCATAAAAGCATCCAAGTTCTTTACAGCATCATAGATGGAGTAAAGTGTCACGGGAGGTGGAGCATCGGGTGTATCATCAGTGCCTCCGGCAATTCTTGCTTCATCTTCATCTCTTTTATGGACCCATTAACCCTGAATGAACGTCCACCCCGTCTTCTTAGTTGTTGTTTCATCAATTTTACTCGGTAGCGGGATTTTAGGGTCCATGGAGGTGTCGATCCCTAAACATTCAAATATGTGGCTTAGCACACATCCATAAATGAGGGAGCCTCTTGAAGGGTTGCTAATGATTTCCACAACAAATTTGAAGATGATTGTTGCTATATCGGGTTTATTTTCAGTCCGAAAATGGTGCAACCACCAATAATCAGTATGACGCATGCGAGTGCATCGTCCACCTGAAGGCCAAGAGAGCCAAGTAGTTATAAGATGCAGAAGCCTTTCATGGATATGAAGATGAGTGGGGCTGTCGTCATCAAACTTCAAGGGGACACGCTCGAATTCTTGATGTTCACCAGTAGCTTCCCCACCAAGGTGTTGGGCAATAATTGCCAGAGTGATTGTAAATTCAACTCCCATTAGATACGACTCGATAGCTACAACCTCGGTTTGGGTTCTGCCATCATGCTTAAGGGTAGCATTTGCATAGAAGATCTTCACGAGGTTGTGATAGACACGGGGTTTAATATCGAGATATCTGATCCAACCCCATTCCACAAATAAAGGCCAAATTTTGAATTGATAATCATGGGACATCAAAAAATCCAAGTCAATGGTTCACTCCTTCCTAATCTTTTTCGCCTCGTACACTTCATGGTATCGCTGAAGACAATCGGGATCACGAAAACAATGGCTCAAAATATTTCGAGGTTGTGGCGCTTCCCCTTCATTTGAATGGATAGAACCACATGTTTCAATCCGACCTCGTTTACCTTTACCGGGTTTGTTTTTAGGAGCCATTTAGGAGTTTTTGACAGGAGATGTGAAAATTTGTGTAGAAATCGAAGAAGAAGAAACGAACGATCTCAGGTTTCGAATATGCCTGAAAATCGAAGAACAAAAAATTATATGCTTGAAAATTCTAGGGTTAGGGTTAGAAAATTGTGTTTTCGGAGATGAAGGAGGGAAGTTTTCATTTACATAACTTATTTCCCTCTATTTAGTATTTAAAATCGGTTTCGAATCCCCACATGGGGTTTGGATGCTAATTTCCAATAGGCTAACAAAGATGTAGTCCTTTCTCTAGGGGTATAACAACCAACGATCACAGTTTCGATGCTGGTTTGGTAGAACGTTATTTTGAATGTCCTCAATGTGGTGTCGAAACCGGGAATGGGGTTTCGATGCTGTTTTGCCAGAGACGCCCAATTACAGTCTTGTTTATTGGGGTTCGATACCGAAAAGTTGGGTTTCGATGCCGGTTTGGCAGAGACGCCCAATTTCAGTCTTCTTCATGGGGGCTCGATACCCATAACTGGGTTTCGATGTTGTTTGGCAGAAACGTCAAATTTTAGTGGATGTTGAATGGGGTATCGAAACCTTCGTAAAATGGTATCGAAACCCATTTCATGTTTTAGTATTTATTGTATTACCTACCAGACCATCTGTCAAGTAATTGCAATTTAAAGTGGCAGCTGATAATAATGGTTTTCCACAACTACTTATCCTTCTTTCATCCTCAGAGACAAGTAAGAAACGAAGGAAGAAACAACATATCGGTGTAGAGATTTTTTCCATCTTCGGTGTCGGAACATGGCTGGTATAAGAGTGGAAGAAACTCAAATTGGTGAACCAGATGAGTGCACAACAAATCAATTTGGTGCTTCAAAGAATTTGGTTGGTATGGTGTTTAAGTCTCGTGTCGATGCGTGGAACTATTATCGGGTTTATGCGAAGAATAACGAGTTCAGTGTCAGTCGTGCAACAACTAGGCATGATGGTATGGGAAATGTACATACACAAGAGTTTTGTTGTTCACGGGGAGGACAGCGCAGACCGAAAGTTCATGAGTCCGACCGGAAACGTGCGCAACGTGATATGACACGAATTGGTTGCAAGGCAAAGGTTATTGTCAAGTGCAGAGAAGAATCAAGGTGGGAGATATCAGTATGTCATAGTGAACATAATCACCTGTTGTGCCCACCTATAATGCAACCGTATCTTCGGTCGAGTAGAGAAGTTACTAAGGATGATGTACTTGAGGCACGGGCTTTGAAAAGTGTTGGCCTTCGAACGTTAGAAGTAATGAATTATTTCACGCAACAGTCGGGTGGTTTCCACAATGTTGGTTTCATTCAGAAAGACTTGTACAACTCCCTTCAAAAAGTGAGGGCGGATGAATATCGTGACGGTGATGTCAATGCTCTTCTTACTTACTTTGACTTCAAGAAAGATCAAGATACAGGATTGTACATGCAGTTCAACACTGACCAATCAGGGGATTGCATAATATATTTTTGTCCGATTCGACATCCAGGTCCGACTACGTATGCTTCGGTGATGTCATTGCATTTGACACAACGTACAAGGGTAACATGTATGGCCGGCCTATATTACCTATTGTTGGTGTTAATCACCACCATCAAACCATTTTCTTCGGTGTGGCAATTTTAGCTGACGAGACTGCAGACACATTTGAGTGGGTACTTAGGGAGTTTTTGCAGGCAATGTCTAACAAAGCTCCTGTGTTAGTCGTCACGGATGGTGATAGGGCCATGCACAGGGCTATCAAGAGAGTGTTCCCATGTGCACATCATCGAATATGTTCGTGGCATCTTTCTCAAAATGCCCAGGAAAACGTAGGTGATCCCAAATTTGCATCCGCCTTTACACGGTGCATGTCCTCTTGGTGGACAATTGAGGAATTCGATCGCGAGTGGAGATCAGTTATGAAACATTTTAACGTGGAGCAGCATCTGTGGGTTGTGGAGAAGGATCACACGGTTGGTATGTGGGCACAAGCATATCTTATAGGACATTTCTTCGCCAATTTTCACTCCACACAACGCTGCGAATCTATGAATTCCGCCCTCAACATTATCCTCGAACATAAGAAGACATATCTAGAAGTTGCCCGTGCCATTGACAAGGGTATAAATGACATGCGCATAACGGAGTTGAACCAACAATACAAAAATTCTTCCTCGAAGCCTTTCCCAATGACCAAATTGCATGACCTTGAAGGGAGTGCAGCTGACATCTTCACCCGGGCATCCTTTGAAATTGTTCAGGAGGAACTGAAATATGAGACACTATAACGTGCTCTACATCCGACTCTTGACATTGAAGGCGCGCCGACGTATCATTTGACATAGTATAAGGATCCGGAACAAATGTATGAGGTTGTGCTTGATGTCACAACAAATAACATTACATGCACTTGTCGGAAATTTGAGACGGTCGGGCTTCCATGTCACCATCAACTGCACGTTCTTAAGTTGGAAGACTTCTTCGAGCTCCCAAATTGTTTAATAGTACCGCGTTGGACAAAAAATGCTAAGGTCTCTACTCCATCTTATCTTCACAGCGACGTCCGTCCCGAATTAAGACAAATGTCTCGATTTGCTTCGCTACGGTCACTTTCATCGCGGTTGTGCTACCTTGCGTCTCAAACAGACGAAAGTTTCAAAAGCACAAAAGATGAGTTACTCCGACTAACTGTTGAATTTGAGCAGTCTATAACCTTGAATGAGTCCTCATCACATAGGGTAAGCCAACACAGCATTCGCGACTCGCAAAAGAAGGAAGCAAAAGGGAAGCAGAAAATAAAACCTAATGCGTCCACAAAACAGAGGAATCAATGTTCATTCTGCAAAATGGAGGGACACAATAAGAACACATGCTCGGGACTGAAGCTTCAACTTCCAACGGGTACTGCAGGGACAAGTTCCGACCTAGACATTTCCCAACCTTATGCAACTGTGAGTCATTTCTACTTACGTATGTTGAATGTCAATACATGAAAAGTTAACACGGGTTTGCTATTGATTTCCACGTAGGTCGACGCATATTGATGGAATAACGAGTAGAATCCATGTTGATAACATATCTCCGACCACGACATCGAAGGTATTAATCAAGATTCCATCAAGTTCATTGACTTTTCGTTTATACTTTACCTACAAATTCATCGTGTTTCCAAATGACAATTTATTATTTACTGTTATGCAGATTTCAAACGTGTACAGAGTAGATCCTCTTCATACAAATTCACTTATATATGATTCAAATCACTGTAAGTACAACCAAACAATTATCTCACTCCAATATGCTTTAAATACATGTACATACAACCAAATATATCCTCTACAGACATACGAAATCATGTGCATATGCTAATTTTATCCACTGAAATATATCATATATTGCAAAATTTCTGTACAAGCGTTCTAACACATTATGGCCCCAAAATTGCATAATATACATTCAAAATGTTTTTAGTTTACTCTTACATAACCTATTTATGCTTGCACCACATGTATACTACACATATTTTAGTACATATACATACAAACGTGGTTACGACCCATAAAAAAGTGGGTTCCTTTACGTAATGCCACGCCACAAACAAACAGTCAAACATCCATTGCCATCCACTCACATGTGCCTCCCCTGACATGTTCTTCACCAATCAAAAATGCATTAGATTACAATAATCAACAACACGTCCTAATGCATTCAATTACATAATAAACAATGCATAGCTTCCTAAACCCTTACCATTGTGGACGCTGAAAGGTGCCATGTTTTGGAACCATTTGTTCATTTGCCTTGAAGTTAACCCATTGACCTACAGTAACATTGATAGACCTCCGCAAAAGATTCTTATCATGACTGATAAGATCATACAACAGAAATATCTGATCCCATTTTCCAACGGTCTAGTAAGACAAGTATAAACAAATTAAGCATTTATTAAAGACCATTTTTTCAGTATAGATGACCTAAGTAAGCAAAGTATAATGAAGATTATATGAACTTACCACTTCTCCTATAGGCTTATCATTCCAAAGTTGCATCCATTTGATGCAAAACATACTACAATCATCTCTGTTTGAATACAAATCCATGTTAACATAATACCACGAGTAATCATTTCCAATTTGTTAAACAAAAATAACACAAAGTACTGTAATATAACAACTATGTACCCATTATCCTGATGTTTGACTTTTTTCCACAATCACGCGCAGATCGCTCAACGACCTTGATGGTGAGCCAAACACTTGGACAAACTTCTTATCTTTTAAACATTCTTTTAGACTATTCGTCTACATGCACAAACATTTTTATGTTTTTACATACTATGTCGCATCTTAAACAATGGAAGAATAAAAGTTCGTAGTTCTCGCTTATTACCAGGTTCTCGGCCATAGACACTCTTGCAGCATTGGATCGGGTCATTGGCAAGCTGTCGAGTAGCTTCACTACACCAGCATCAAGATCGACGACACACATAAACCAATGAGTCTTGTTGTCATTCACGGGGATAAAGAGCTGAAACAAGCAACGATTTCCATTGTAATATACAGATGACATGAAAGTGCATGGGATGTTTAATATATTAATGCTTCTTCGTACCACTTTACAGTCCGTCAACCGGCCATACGGATTGCCAATCTTACGCCAATAATCAGCAATTGTACCAACATTTACCCCTTCCAGAAGTTGAGACTACAATACATCATTTATTATTAACCATGTATCCTTACAAAACCACATCCACTTGTTCATAATAGACATAAGATTCTTTAATATTAAACTTACACTCAATGTACACGAGATGTACCCTCTCCTTGTTTTAGATTGCTTCCTTATATCTTCATCAACAATTGTAAAACCAATAGCATCTAAAACCTAAACCACAAACATATATCAACTATCATACTAAATTTATTCAAATATGCTACAAAATGATTAAAAGAAATAGTCAAACCTACTAACCATTGAACCGATCCAACTTCCAGGTTGTATCGTATCTGCATCGCTTACAAACAAATATGAGTGGCCAAAATCTACAATGACTTCACTGCACCCATACAAAAAAACTTACAACTTATATTGAACAGAACAACATCATTGTAGAATACTTTCATATTCAGATGGCTTACCCTTCACGCAATGGCGTATTCCATATATAGTCACAAGTGTTTTTCGCTGACGTGCCTACTCTCTCTGGTACTTGCACGTACGTCAGTCTCTGCATTGCTTAAACATTTGTTGTTCAATACTTAATAACATAAATAAGTATTGCACGTTCAACGAATTAAGTTTTATTAGAAAACCTCAGTAATTATTCAACCCCTACAATTAGTTTGAATAACATACGAATTTCACTCATATTTGTCTATAACCTTAGTAATCAAACACGGCATATAATGTTCTAAACAAATCCTACTTAAACCAAACATTGTCCACATCAAACTTCATTCAATGGCTGACTTTATTCATGTTCCGAGTTCTGATTCCTACTCTTATTCCTTTGCCACTAACCTTTGTAGTAGCTACTGCTATTGTCTTGCCCTACAAGTTAACACAAACAATATCAACAACAATAATCTCATACCTTAACTTGATGAAACATTTATCAAAATAACTTATAATGCTTATTCATTTTTCTTTGTTTTCGGGACAACAACGGATTCTTCATTCAACCACTCAACATCGACGTCCATCATTGGGTCCTCGTCAATATCAAGTCCTTCGTTCGGATCAGACACTCTGACTTGCCCTTTGTCAACCACTTCTTCTTCTTCTTGAACAGCAACAACAAGTTCTCCATCAGATTTCCTCAACGACTTCTGCAATTCTATCATGTTGGCATTTAAATTCTTGCATTCCTCCTTCAATTCCCTTATACTCTCTTCGAATTATTTTTCCTTCTCCACACGGGATTGCAGACTATCTTTTATTCCACCCAACTCTAACAGTACAGTCTGCAGCATCTCTATAACAACATCATTTGTTCCATTCTTTCGATCCCCTTCTTCCCCTTCCACTTTCTCATCATCATACCCAAGTACCTGCAAACACCATCAGTAAATCATTTCATATAACCACGACATCTTATATAATACCAAATTGTTTAACCCACTTACCTTGGGTTTTTTTGGATGCCTTTCTTCCTTGAGGCTTTTTACAATCTTCCTTACTTCCTTCTTGTTGCCCCATGCATGTATGCGACCGCGACCATCAGCGACAGCAACTCTTCTGCTCGCGACTCCACTCCAAAAATCAAATAAACTCACCTACATTTATTATTAATCAAAACATTATAATAAAACTCAATAAACTCAATCCCATGAAACAACTACGTTCGAACAAAACATACTTTTAAACATATATTACCTCTAATATCGCGATGCATCCGGTCATTATTGCCAAACCACCACGAACTTTCCACTTCTCTACTCCATCAAGTAACCTCTTGTATGCATATTTGCACCAATTGAGATTTCCCTTCAACCCCTCTGGGCACAACAACTGCAAATGTTCCGAGGAATGCATGAAGTTTGCATTTGGACTTATAAAAACACCAACAATGAAAAGAAGAACGTGAGCTCTCAACTCGTCTCCCTCAAAAGCACTGCTAAGTATCTCCTCCTCAAGTTCCTTCACTGTGGTATCCCTCCTTATTATGTACTTCGATGCCATTTGTTTTGCATTAACATTTCTCGTTCCAATTTCAACATCGACTCCTTCATTCATTAAACCCAAAACAGCCTCCACATCTTCCACCAACACTGGAATTTTATGTCCATCAAATTCCATGATCGAGCTCTGGACATCAAAATTCTCTACTAAAGTGCGACATAGGTCGCGATGAATTGCTCTCGGTTTTATTTCCATTAACGGACCAAACCCTAACTCATGTACAATACCCTCAATATTCAACTTCCTCATCTCTTCAAACACCTCTGACAGCTTAATGAGGCTACATCTTGAAGATATCTACTACAACATTTCATAGAAACATTAATTATTTGACTGTTACACGAATATACATTATGTTAGGACATTTTCATCTCTTTCTTCATAAATAATTTCAAAATTTCACTTACCTTTTTGTCTTTTTCAGATACTACAATATCCTTCACATTGGAGGCTTTCCATTCAGCTAGAGTCTGCTTCTGCTCCTCGAACATTTGTTGATAAGGCTCCTTGTCATCTTGACTCATCTGCTTCCACCTCAAACCCAATGCTTTTCTTTTCTGTATCACTCTCACAATTAGTCCAATACAAATATCATGTACACTTAACAAATCATTACACAACACACTTACACTGTTGTTCATTATCTTCTCCCCCTCCAAACATTTACATTCTCTTTTACTGTAAAACAAAATTTCACTGTTAGCTTATGCAACTCATATTTAATAAATTAGACAGTTCTATATACATTCAACTTCAACTTACTAGAAATAGAAATATGGTGTACATATCTTAGGTGCCTTAGCCTTAGCCTCCCCTTTATCGTTCTTCTTCTTATGTTCCATTGTCTACAACGTGTACCTAAAATAATCAAAGATGGAACGTTGAAAGGCAAAATTGATGACATTTCTCCAAAATCTTAACTTCACGACTAGGATTTTGCATATGAATTCCAAGGATTTGTTCTATTTCACCTCTTTACATTGACATATGAAATCTACATTTCAGTTTTAGCAAAGTATGAATACTTGCCAACTACTTATAAGAATATGTCTAAAAACCTAAACTTTCCTGGAAATACTACCTATGGTTAAATTTTCCATTCAAATGTGCAATGATATTTGGAGGTTTCTATTTCGTTCTCAAGTTCGACAAATACCATCAACCAAGAAATATTGCTTTCAACCATGTGTAATAAAAACTCATTTTCCAAATTTACATACTACTTCAAATCACCTATTTGATCTTAAGAAACAATCACATCCTTCCAACACATTCAATACTAGAGTTGTAAAGAATATGCAAACCAGTTTTTTAACCAAAACCAAGAACTATCTCAGCCAACAATCATAACCATTACATGGATTTCAACTAAATCCTTCTTACAAATCTAATCTCCCCGACAATATTTCTTTCACATTTTCGTACCTTATCAACTACAATTAAAAAGAGGGAAAATTGAAGGAACTAGCACTAACTAACCTAAACATTCCTTCTTCCAATCCAATACACTCTACATTTCTAACATTTATCACTCCGAACTGAAACATCACTTAATTATTTAACCTTATTTCTTTTGTTATTCAAGAACAAAGTCAACGAGTTATTCAAGCCTCTAAACTACTTAATAAAGGTGTTCAACACTTCTTTTAACAATTGTTATCTTTGTTCCTACTTTCTATATGAATTTAATTGATATTACTTGTTTATTGCAGCAGAACCCTAAACTGCCAATAACCCTAAACCCTAAAAATCCCTTCTTCCTATCCAATCTCCTCTACAATATTCATTATAAAGTACAAAGAAATTTTTATGGAATAACATTCAAACGGCTTATACAAAAACCTTCATCATTTGCAATGTGGTTTCGCTCAAATAAAAAAAACGACAATAAAGGAAGCAAGAAGCAAGAACTAACCTCCAAACCGTGCTCAATCCCAATCTCCTCCACAAATTTCCTTTAGATTTTCTTCTTTGGTTGATGGAAATAACGCCTTCGTCCTCTTGGTTTCGATGCCCTAAGATTTTGTTTTCCTTTTCCCGCTCCTCTTGTTATGTCAAGTTATACCATCATAAAAGGGTTACCGGTTCACCGGGTAACCATATATCCTTTTTTTTATTTTTTAATCCAACAGCCACATTGAACCCGGCTTCATCCAATGATCGTTTTTTCTTAGTTTTTATTTGGTCGGCTTTTAAGCCGTTTGTTTTTAGAAAAGTCCCTTTAGCTGTCTATGAAAAGTTTTAATTAATTTAAAATAATTTGACGTCGAAGAAGTCTGCGATATTTTTGTAATATATATATATAACATTTGAATTTATTATTATATATTTAAAAATCTAAAAGAGATATTAGAATTAAGATTGAGTGTTCGAGCGAGTCGAGTCTAGTTTAATCAAAAAATTTCGAGTTAATCTTGTTTATGAGTCCTATTTTACGATTCAACTTTATTTGAATTTTTTTAAGTCGAGTCGAGTTTTTGAGTTTCTGTACAAATTTAATTGCAGTTATTTATAATGTTATAATACATATTGATTCAAATTTAAATGGCTTTCTATATCTATATACGATATACAATTATATTTCTTCTTATTTTTCAAATGTGATATACATAATTACTAAAAGTTTAATTGAAATACTCCACTCGAACTTGAAAACCGACAAAGTAATTATAAAAAAATTCTAGTTATTGAGTTGTTCGATTTTCTATTTTATGCTCCAACTTTATTTAAAACTTTTTCGAGCAGAATCGAGTTTATAAAATTATGAGTCGAGTCAAAACAAATTAAATTTTTTCCCTTGAGTCAAACCGAATAATTCATTTTTTTGCTAAAATGATCGAAAAGTTTTTTTCTTTTTCTATCTTTGCTTCTTCCTCACTTTCCACACTACAAACACGCACTTCTCTTTGCTTTTCATATTCCTTGATTGAGTCACATAGCCCCATAATAAAACATTTAGTCATCCACGTTTGCACATTTAAACAATTTTGTCCTAATTCGAATAAAAAATAAATTTAACTCTCATTATTTACACATAATTTTAATTTTGGACTATTTTAATTAAAAATAATTTAACCCTAAACTTAAAATCCTAATAAAATTATAATAAATGACCATCATACTATTGGTAAAATCGCGATTTGACCACATTACTTTTTTTCGAAGCAATTAAACCACTGTAATTTAATTAAAAAATAATTTTATTAAAAAAATCTCTAATTTAATATTTTTAATTTATTATAATTTAACATTTATTATAATTTAATTAAAAATCTCTAATTTATTATATATAAATTTTATTAGAATTTAATATTTTTAATTTATTATAATAAATTAAAAAATATCAAAAAAACTTTAAAATATTATATATGTTAAATTATAATAAATTAAAAATATTAAATTATAATAAAAATTTATTTAGCGAATCTAAAATCTTTAAAATTATATATAATTTAAAGTTTTGTTTAATAAAAATAATTAAACATATATAATATTTCAGAGATTTTTTAATTAAATTAAAAAATAATTGGATAATTTTATATGTGAAATTAAAAAAGTAAATGTAGAAAACAATAAGACATATATTAAAGTTGGTGATTCATAGCATAATGTTGTGCTTGGTGTAGTGCAGTGGCTAAGCCACTATCTTTGCTTTTACACCACTCAGGTTCGATTCCCTTTAGCAACATGTATACTTAAATTTATTTTTCTCCTCTAAACATGTGTTGACATGTGTCACCACCTAATTAAATAATTAATTTATTTTATTTATTTCAAATTAAGACTAAATTGAAAGAATTTGTAAATAGTAAGGACTAAATGTGTAATTATACTCCTATTTTTTAAAATACCACATCACCCTGTCGTTAACCCGTACCGGTTGGTGGTCACATTGCACCCAATTTAATAGTATGGTGGTTTAATTGTTTCGAAATAAAGTCATGTGGTCAAATCGCGACTTTACCAATAGTATGGTGGTCATTTATGTAGTTTACCCAATTTTTTAATTGTCACCTCACCTTTTTAACGATTGTTAAGGGTTAGTGATCAATTTGGAACAAAACTAAAAGTTTAATGGTAACATTGAAGCAATTGAAAGTTTAGTTATCAAATTAAATAATTTACTAAATTTCAGTTACCATTTGTGTACTTTACTAAAAAAAATCTAAAAAAATAATATATAATTGTTTTTTAGATTTTATTCTAAAAAGGGATAATAACACTTCGAGTCCTATGATTTTACAAATAATTAAAATAGTTAATGATACATAGCAGTACACATGATTAGTGGTACGTAGCGCGGTAACGGTATATGACGTTTATTGTAGAATTATATATATATTAAAGTGTTGTTAATACAATGAAAATAAGGAAAACATAATTAATACGAAGGAGACTTAGGGCCCTTTGGCATAGCTTAAAAAAGAGCTTTTGTTTAAAAAAAGTTACTTTTCACCCATAAGCAGTGCCAAACATTTCTAAATTGGTGTGAAAAATCACTTTAAAAAGTGATTTTTCACCCAACCTCAAAAGCTAAAACTTCTAGCTTTTGAGGTGGAAAGTCACTTTTAGGTGTGAAGTTATTTTTTTACTCATAAACATTAATATTAATACTAATATATTAAAATAATATTAAATATAATAATAATTATTATATTAAACTATTATTTAATTATATTACAACAATATAAAAATGTATAGTTTAGACTTTAGAGACTAAATTTTTATATTTAATTTAAAATTTTATATTAATTATTTAGAAATATTTAAAGTTTATATTTTATGTATAAAAAATTACTAATGAATTTTCATGGTTTTTACATTTTTAATATTTAAGTTGATTTTTTATATATAGTAAAATTAATAAATTTATAATAACGAATTTAGACATCATTTATTTTTATTTTACAATATAATGTCTAAAATGGTCATTTTATCTTTTCAAAAACATTTTTTGACAGCAATGTCAAATACTAAATTCTTACAATTAATTTTTCAAAATCACTTTCTAACAGTACTTTTACATGCATCTTTTGAAAGCCGTGCTAAACTGGCCCTTAAACCTTCACTACTTGGGTCAAATAAACATGTACAAACCACTTAAATAAATCCAACACTTTCTTTTTGTTTGTCGATAAATTGTATATATTTGACACTAGGATAACGCAAGATTTAAAATAAAAAAATTTAAGATTTTTATTTTTAAAACTATTTCTAATTTTTTATTTTCACTTTTTATTTTTACAATTACATATATAATTATTTAATTAAATTTTTAAATTAATTAATAATTTTAAAATCTTATATCTTTTACTACCATGTAATTACACTAGAATATTAAAAAAAATACTTCTACATATGTAATTAAAGTATAGTTTATTAATTACGAACAAGAGTTAGGTGCAACGTCAAGACACATTGCTCTCTTAATGAGAGAACTAGAGTTTAAACTTTGAATCATAAAATGAACATGTATTATATCAAAAATTATATTTTATTAATTGATTAAAAATTAAAATATACTTTAATTTTTTATTTATATGCATTTTTAATAAAATGTACATTTTATATGTAATCTTTAAGCAATTAATAAAATATACTTCAATTACATATGCAGAAGTATAAACTTTTAAAAGTATCAATAAATAAATATATTTGACACTAGGATAACGCAAGATTTAAAATAAAAAAGTAAGATTTTTATTTTTAAAACTATTTCTAATTTTTTATTTTCACTTTTTATTTTTATAATTACATATATAATTATTTAATTAAATTTTTAACTTAATTAATAATTTTAAAATCTTATATCTTTTACTACCATGTAATCACACTAGAATATTAAAAAATACTTCTACATATGTAATTAAAGTATAGTTTATTAATTACTAACAAGAGTTAGGTGCAACGTCAAGACACATTGCTCTCTTAATTAGGGTTGTAAAAACAAGTCAGGACCTGAAAACTTGCATGAAACCTGCTCGAGTCAGAACCTGATTTGACCCGAGAATTTGATGATCTGAACCCGAACTGTAACTGACTGTTGCTGACCCGAACCCGAGTTGAACATGTTACTGTAGCAACCGGACCCGATCTGCGTCCGACTAAAAACGACCCGAACCCGAATTTGACATGTTAATTTTGACCTGAAACCCGACCTGCATCCGACTGAAACGAACCCGAACCCGAACCCGAGACCGACCTGGAAAATTACCTGATATTATTCGACTGAATCGACCCGAGATTCGATTTTACCCGACCTGTTTTGAACCCGACTTGTTTTGAACCCGACCTGTTAATGGACCCGAACTGTTGTTGACCTGAACTAATGTAGACCTGGCTAAAAATGTTAAATAATTTAAAGTGTAAACTGTTCATTATAAACTTAAAATTTTTTTAGTAGATTATGTTAATTTCATTACTTAGAAAATTTTTATCTTCCATTATACTTAGAAATTTGTCTTAATTTGTAACTACGTTATGTATAATAAAATTATATACTTAGAAATTTGTTTAAGTATAAAAATATATATTATGTATAATAAAATTATATACTTAAAAGATTTGTCATAATTTTTACTAAGTATATAATATATTAGTAATATATAGATAATATAATATATTAAACTTATTATCCTTTATTATATAATATATATTATGTTAACTTTATTATGTTCATAAAATTAAAATAAATACAAAATATAAGTTAGTATTATGTTTAACATAAAGTTAACCTTATTATACTTATATAACATGTGAAACAATTGTTTTTCAATTATATAATGTATTTTAGATGGGCGCCTAAAACCTATAATGTATAAATAATATATATATATATATATAAACTTATAACTTATAAGTTATATAATCTATTCATAATATAATAATTAATAATAAATAATAATTAATAATAGCTTGGGCCTTGGGCCTTTGGGCTCATATCCCACCACCCATTTATTTGAGATGGGATCCTAAAACTTATAATGTAATATATATATATATATATATATATATATATATATATATATATATATATATATATATATATATATATATATATAAAGTTATAACTTATAAGTTATATAATGTATTTATAATATAATAATTAATAATAAATAATAATTAGTAATAGTTTGGGCCTTGGGCCTTTGGGCTCATATCTCACCACCCATTTATTTGAGATGGGCCCCTAAAACCTATAATGTATAAATATTATATATATATATATATATATATACTTATAACTTATAATTTATATAATGTATTTATAATATAATAATTAATAATAAATAATAATTAGTAATAGATTGGGTCTTGGGCCTTTGGGCTCATATCCCACCACCCATTTATTTGAGATGGGCCCCTAAAACCTATAATGTATAAATATAATATATATATATATATATATATAAACTTATAACTTATAATTTATATAATGTATTTATAATATAATAATTAGTAATAGATTGGGTCTTAGGCTCATATCCCACCACCCATTTATTTGAGATGGGCCCTAAAACCTATAATATATATATATATATATATATATATATATAAACTTTTAACTTATAAGTTATATAATGTATTTATAATAAATAATAATTAGTAATAGTTTGGGCCTTGGGCCTTTGGGCTCATATCCCACTACCCATTTATAATAATTAATAATATCAATAATAAATAATAATTATTAATTATTAATTGTTGGGCTTTGGACTAAATATTTTAGATGGGCTAAATATAATAATTAATAATAATTATTAATTGTTGAGCTTTGGGCTAAAAATTTTAGATGGGCTAAATATTTTGTAGCCCTTTTAAATTTTAGATGGGCTAAATATTTTGCGGCCCTTTAAATTTTAGATGTTTTTCATTTAAGTCCTTTAAGTTTTAGTTCAATTCAATTTATGTATTTAAATACATATATAAATACATATATTTTATAATTCTATAAATACATATATTTATATATGTACATATATTTTATATGTATATTTATGTATTTATATACATATATACACATATATATACATATATATATACATGTACATTATATATTAACATACATATATTTGTATAATATGTATTCATTATTATGTATGATATGTTATATTTATAATGTATTAATAATTTAATATATACATATGTTTGTATAATATATATATATACACACATGTATATATACATGTATGTTGTTAGTATCATAGTATGTATTATGTATATACATATACATGTATTTATGTATAATACATTACATATACATAAATACATACATGTTTGTATAATATATAATTATATATTGTAATTTATATACATGTGAATACATAAAAATACATATATATACACGTAATCACATATATTTATACTTATAAAGTTATTATAATAATTAATAAGTTATATTATACTATAATAATTAATAAATAATATTAAATTATAATATATATGGGCGGGAAAATTTATTTTGAAACCGTCCAATTCCCAAATTGAATTTCAATTTGGGGTAAATTATAAATAAAGCCCTTTATCTTATATAAGTTTTTTATTCAAGTCTTTTAAGTTTTAATTCAATTCAATTGAGTCCTTAAAACTTTATTTTTACTTCAAATTAACTCTTATTTATTATTTTTTTCACTATAGTCCATAAAACTTTGTTTTTATTCAAAACTGAGCCTATTATAGTCCATAAAACTTTATTTTAGTCCAAATTAGCTCTTATTTATTATTATTTTTTTCACTATAGTCCATAAAACTTTGTTTTTATTCAAAATTGTTCATTTCTGGTGAACCTGAAATGAACCCGACCTGAAATGAAACCGACCTGAAATGAACCCGAACTGAAATGAACCCGACCTGAAATTTACCCGACCTGCAATTTACCTGCCAATTAACTGATTTTACCCGACCTGTTTTTACCCGATCTGCAACGAGTTTGACCTGAAATGGACTCGACCTGAAAATTACCCGACTGCAATGGACCCGCACCCGACCCGAGTCGAGTCAAAATTTTTTTTACCTGAAATGATTTGTATCTGATTTTACCCGACCTGAAACCTTTCTGATTACCTGTTTTTACATCCCTACTCTTAATGAGAGAATTAGGGTTTAAACTTTGAATCATAAAATGAACATGTATTATATCAAAAATTATATTTTATTAATTTATTAAAAATTAAAATATACTTTAATTTTTTATTTATATGCATTTTTAATAAAATGTACATTTTATATGTAATCTTTAAGCAATTAATAAAATATACTTCAATTACATATGCAGAAGTATAAACTTTTAAAAGTATCAATTAAATGGAAACAAAAAATAAATCAAGTGGAAATAATAAATAAATAAATAAATAAATTATTGTTAATTGCATTGATTATAGAATTTATTGTCAAAACATAAATTAGTTGTTGGTTTTGTTTTTAGTGGTTTAGACATGTTTTAATGGTCAAGCAGTCAGGGTTCAATTCTCCATCCTATCATTTTTGCTTTCTTATTTTCACCGCCATAAATACACTTTACTATATACATTGATTTTGTTTGGTAAATAATGGTTTGAGATAAAATTAGATGTTTAAGTAAATATTAGAAATTTAACCGGTCAAATCTGCTAATTTAGATGTTTGATGAATAGTAGACTAGAGTGAAATATCTAATTTTAAAAAAAATTAATAATATAACTTTTTTGAAATTAGAGGTTTTGACATAAAAGTTATAAAGATCCTTATACCCTCAAGGATTATCAAAAATCTCTAAATAACCTAAATTTAACCTTTTTATTTTAATATTTCACTCTCACATATTTACATTGCGACATTTGTAAGCTAATACTTTTTTTTATTCTTACATTTTCATTTGTATTTAAATTTAATAATTAATTAAATTATATTTAAAATAATTATATAAATAATAAATTAATATATATAGATACTTCAAATATGTTTAGTAATGTTATATTAAAAAAACTATTTTTTATAATTTAATTAATATTAATAGATAAAAAATATTAATAACTAATAAACTATTCAAAAAATATCAAATATAATCATATCCTTATATGTCAATTTGCTTATTTAAATAATCAAACACCTATAATCTATTAGTTAATTTTACCAAACACTTTTATACAATCAGCTAATAAAATCCGCTAGTCAAATCAGTTAATACAATCAACTATCAGCTAATGTTAATCACTATCAACTATTAATTATCCGCTAATTGCTAAACAATTGTAAAACATAATAAAATATGGGCTTGGTCTAGTGCAAAACATGCCTCTTTCCCCACAGTTGTTGTCGGTTCAATTCCAATGTTCTGCAATTTCATTCTTCATTTTCTTTCCATCATATGTGCCACACGGTAAGATTTGTAAATAAAGAAAATTAAATGTGTAATTATATAAATTTATTTAGTTGTCACATCAATATTTTTGTCAAAAAATAACATATAATGATTTAATTGAAAATTATTATGAAAATTCAGACATGATCATTGGTGTAGTTTACCCATATTTATATTATCCGAAAATCAGGGACTGAGGGACATGGGGCCCAGGAGGGCCCATGCCCCCTAACTCAAAAAATTATTATTTCACCTTTATGATGTAGAATTTTTTTAAAAAAAATTAGATTATTTGCACATTTGCTCCCTCACTTTTAAAATATTTAAATTTAGGGAAAACTACACCGGTGGTCCCCAAACTATTACTATTTTCCTATTTTGGTCCCCAAACTATGTTTTTCGGCAAAATCGTCCCTTCTGTTACATAGTTTTCTTGTTTTGGTCCCCGTCGTTAAATATCTAACGATTTTGCTGACATGACATTTTTTTAAGAGGGGAGAGAAATGATTAAAAAATGTCACGTCGGCAAAACCGTTAGCTATTTAACGTCGGGGGACCAAAACAGGAGAACTATGTAACAAAAGAGACGGTTTTGCCGAAAAACATAGTTTAGGGACCAAAATAGGAAAACAATAATAGTTTGGGGATCACCGGTGTAGTTTTCCCTTAAATTTATACTCCAACTCTAAATCCTGACTCCGTCCCTGCCCAAGATGTTTCATGCAAATAGTTAAATAAAACAAGGCAAATCAAGTACAAATGTACAATAATTCATCATTCTCTACACATATATTTGTTATTTAATTTTATTTAAACTTCAATATTTAAATTCTTTTTCTTTTAAATAATCTATAGCTTTTAAAATATTTTTTTGGATAAAATAAACCAAATCCATTACCAAAGGAAACTTACAGTAAACATTTCAAAGCATCAGGGATATTTGTATCCCAATCATGCTGACAACAATTTGCCTTAAAGGCTCTCGCAACCCAATCGGTCGCTCTATTACAAGAACGAGGCACAAAAGAGAAAGAAAATGAAGGAATCGAAAAAGACAAATTCAAAATATCTTCCTCAACAACTGCCGAATCCCACGCCGAAAGATTCTTGGACTTCAACCTATTAACAACTCTTAGATTGTCTGATTGAAAAATGACATTGCAAAAACATTTCTTTAAAGCAAGATTTATACCAAGCCTAATCGCGGATGCTTCAGCAGAAGACATAGATGGGGCCTTAAAAGACGTCGCGTTCCCTCCCAGCAAATTCCCATAGGGGCCACGCACAATGGCAGTTGTAGTAGCCGATCTTGACACATTGTCGAAGGCGGCATCACAATTCACCTTCATTGTCCCCCTAGTAGGAGAAAGCCATGACCGATTCTCACATGCATCCCCAAGCCTTTCTCTAGTCGAATCTTGCTTGGAATGATGAAATTCAGCAAAGAATCTTTCGACAAATTGGCATACATCAATAGAAGAGTCGACGCCACCTGCAAAAACAAAGTTGTTCCGAAATTTCTAAATACACCAACACAAGAATGCAATAAGAACACAACCCTCAACCAAATTAGCAATATCCTAGAGTTTCACAATCTTCTCCCACCAAATACAAAAACTTGGAAAGCCAATAGGAGAAGGGGAGTAACTAAAACCCGACGCTCTCCAGATAGCTTGAGCAAACATGCAAAAGAATAGCATGTGCTCGACACTTTCGGATTCATTCCCACACCGAGGGCATCAGTCCCAAAATAGACCACCAAACATGCGGTTTTCAGGAAAGATCCTCACTAGAAGACGTGCCACCAGTATGCTCCCAGTCACAAGTTAGAAAGTGGTAACCGAATTTTACCGAATACTCTCCATCTTTAGTACCAACCCAAATGAGATCATCTTTCACCATCGGACCTCCTATTGGGATTGAAAGAGTCGTCTCAATCTCGGAAGGAGAAAAAAGAATATCCAATTTATTTCGATTCCATTCTCTAGTATCATCCACTATGAGCTTGGACACAAAGTAGTCTCGGTAAAATGGAGGTTTAGCAGAAGAAATTGAACTAGAAGGGGAATTTGGAATCCATTTGTCATCCCAAATAGAAACAATTCTGCCACTATCGATTCTCCATAAATATCCTTGGGAAATCGTCTGTATGCCATCTCTAATGCCCGCCCATGCCCAAGAAGAGTTAAAGCAAGATGAAGCCGAGAAGATCTTGCCATTGGGGAAGTAAATACCTCGAAGAGTCTGGGCAAGAAAAGAGTTCGAATTTTTGATAATCCTCTACGCCACCTTAGCAATAAGAACACGATTAAAAGATCTTAGATCCTGAAAACCAAGACCACCTTTATCATTTGAAAGACACATTTTTTTCAATTCAATCAGTGAATTCCCCTTTCCTTTTCACTTGAGTTATTCCACCAAAAACTCCTTATCATAGAACAAAACTCGTCACAAAAAGGAGGATGGCAGAAGGAAACACTGCATAACATAGGATGAAATGGCATGTGCCACCGCTGTGATTAAAATCTCCTTCCCAGCTTGATATAAGAACTTCGTTTTTCATCCTTGTAATTTGCTTCGATCCTTGTTTTTTTATTAAAATCAAAGCTTATTTTTTACTTCTTCCACATATCGATGGAAGACCCAGATACGTACTATCTTCATCCATAAGGCAAAAGCCGAATAATATAGTAAGATAAAGCTTGTGTCTTAGGCTCACATTCGGTGAGAAGAAAACTGAGGACTTACCATAATTGATCGTTTGGCCTATTGCCTTATGAAAACTTCTTAAAATCCTTATAACAGAAGCACAATTGTCTTCGTCCGCATATGAGAACATAATGCAGTCGCCAGCAAACATGAGATGACTGAGAGTCGAACATCTTCTTTTAATTTTGAAACCTTTGAAAGCAAGATCTTCCTTCTCTTTTTCAAGAAACCAAGAAATGATGTTTGAAACAAAGAGGAACATGAAAGGAGATAAAGGGTCTCCTTGTTTCAGACCCCTCCCTAGAAGGAATTCCTCACGTCTTTCCCCATTAAGGATGAGAGAAAAGGAAATGGTAGAAACACACTTGTTGAGTGGATCGGTTGAATGATCAAGACCAAGAAGGGGTGAATTGGGATTTTAAAACTTTGTGGGAGTGAATGCACAATTTAAAATGAAGAACAAAGGATTTTAGAGAGGTTCAAGTTCCAAATGAACTCTACATCTACTACCTTAGCTACCACTAAGGATTTGCAATAATTCACTATTTGTTCTTCCCCTTTTCAAGGCTTAGGAGGTAACCTTTACACAACTGGTTAACTTTTCTACCCAAAATTTGACCAAACCCTCACAAATGAACAAAGAAGAAATTGGACAAGAAGTATATCTCTCAAATACAATTTTTTCCCTTGAAGTACAACACTCAACCCAAATTTAAAGATAGAATAAGAATTGGATACAACTCAAATTGAGGATTACACGAAATTGGAAAATAAGCACACTTGAGGTTGGATTTTTGCTTGGATGTTTGTCTTTAATGCAATAGTTGTTGCTGGTCTTCAAAGAGCTTCAATTTATACCTCCTCTATCAATTCTAGTTGTTTGGGTGGTTAGGGAATTGATTAGAGCCGTTGGGACCCTCTCTTTCCACCATAAATGCACTTCTACAACTATCTGTATCGGTACACGGGGAGCCATATCGATACCTGTCTCAAAAAAGAAAGAGCCGTTGTACATAATAAAGAGGGCGTATCGAAACGCACGTAAGCGTATCGGTACGGGACAGGGAGCGTATCGAAACAGATAAGACTGTATCGATACCTTTTTCTCAACTTAGCTCACTGGAAGTTTCCGTTTCGATACGAGGGTTTACCGTATCGATACGGGTCAACTACCATTTTAAATGTTGGTTACCTAACAACTGACACCAACGGTCAAAAACATTTAAAACACTTCGAATTAAAAATTCAATTAAAACCGTATCGATACGGGTGAAGCCGTATCGGTACACCATTCAAACTCCTTCAGTTTTGTAGAGGGGCATATCGATACAGATGGAATCTGTTTCGATACGGTGAGGGGCGTATCGAAACACGTCTTCCCAGTAGCCAACTTAGTAAAAAAAGGTATCGATACGAATGGAAGCGTATCGATACACCTGGACGGTTTTCAATACTTGGCCTTGGAACACTTAGAAAATATTTGGAGTTTTGAGTTTTTCAAATTAGTTTTAAAGTGTTGGTGATTTAAAACTATTTAAGGGGACTTAGAAATCAATTTGAAGTTTTCAATTTGATCCTTATCAATTTAATTATATCAAAATCAAACATAGGTTTTACAATCTCCCTCTTTTTGATATAACAAAACCAAAACTTGAAAATTTTGACACTTTGAAAAACTTTGCAAAATTAACTCCCCCTTAATATTAGCTAGGTAACTTTTAAGTTGAAAATCAAAATTTTTAAGTGTTGTGAGCTTCCCTCTCCCCCTTTTTGTTAGACAAAAAATAATTGAGGCAAAGTAAAGTGCATAAACTTAGGCAAAAAGGTATAAATAGGCAAGCAACATAATTATCATTAAGTTCAAATAAAGCATAACATCAACTTAAAAATGCAAAACAACAGAAAATCAAAGCATAAGTTTAAAATAAAGTAAACTTAATCCTAAAAACATGAAGCAAAGGTGCATAAATAAAATATCCTAGATGATATGCATGGAATGCAAAGAGAGGATACTATGCATCATCATCGCCTTCTTCATCATCTTCATCTTCATCCACAATTGGATCATCATTCCTCATGCTATTACACCACTCATCATGGAAAGCGGTGAGAGAGATATTCATAGAATTGTGATCGCTTTCAAGAGAGGTGAGGCGATTCTCTACATTCGTCATGCGTTCTTCAAGGCTTGTGAAACGAGTATCAATCGTGGTAAACCGCGAAGCCATGTCTGTACGCAATCCCGTGAATTGCTCATTGAGGAAAGTCATTAGAGCATCCATGGAAGGTGAAGGAGGAGAAGCTTAAGGAACTTGTTCAACTTGTGAATTAACAAATTGTTTCGCGGCATCGATAGGGAGCTCGGATAGACGTAACCAATTACCATTAAAATAATGGAACTTACCCCTTGCAAGAGAACGTTCATCGATGGGATCGGTGAGGGGAGATGGGTAGTCATGCGAGCAATCAATCTCCTTTTGTAGGAAGAAGTAGCTTAGGGCCGTACCATAGGTGAAGGAAGTGACAAGGGTGGTGTAGCGATGTTGCACAAGATAGACGATCTCCGCAAACATGATACGAGCAAGGTTCGGACGTTGTCTCTCACGAAAGCATTGAATCCAAAAGTCATCCACTTGACGAATGGTATAGTACTTCCCTCCGGAGGGCCTAAACCACCAAAAGACCATCAAATGGAGGATCCGATCTTGAGCATTTAGGGCGGTGACGGAACCACTAAGAACATGGCCAAGAGCATTCTCATCGTCAAGGCATTCATCCTCCAACTTAAAGACCTCACAAATAGATTTGACATCTATAGTGATTTTCTTACCCATAAGATAGGAATTAACCGCAGTAACAACCCCATCACGATTAGCACAACATTTGGCATTAGCATAAAAGATTAAAACCAAAATACGAAAATAAAACCCAGGAACGGAGAGAAAATCCATAAACTTCCATTGTTAGAGCAAAGGTAGATATGCGAACTTGAATCGCTACGAGTCAAGAAAAGGAATAGAGATTACCCTTTCCGTACGGATCTTGTAGTTTTGGAATTGACGAAAATAGGTGAGAGCTCCTTGGGATTGAAAACAGTGTTGATAGATTTGAGTGAGATTCGGACGAGCACTCTCTCCGATACTGGATGATTCACCGGTTTCATTAAGATGTGATCTCTTTCTAGAGGGGGCCATGAGCTAGAAAACAAATGTATGCATTAAGATCTCTTCATTCAACTCATTGAAAAATAAAAAAATTAAGGTAAAAAAAATTTTAAAGTAAAATTTTGAAAGGAGATTTTAAAATAAAGTTTGGTAAAGAAGACAAACAAGATTTTAAAAACAAAACAAAAAAAGTTTGAAAATGAAAATAAAAATAAAAAAAAGAAAAAGAAAAAGAAAAAGAAAGGGTTTTACCTTGATAGTGATTAGAGAAGAATGGAAGAAAAGCCTGGCACCAAATTGATGAAAAAGCCTTAGAGCTTTGCTTGATTTGAAACCCTCTTGATGTTTTTGAGTTGTGGTGTGAAAATATGAGGGAGGAAGAGGCTATTTATAGGCTGAAAACGGCTAGGGTTTTTAGGGTTTTAAGGAATTTTAATTTTGGTAAAAGTTGAACACTTTAAATGCAAAATTAAAGTAGTCTGCGCAATCGCGTATCGATACGCCTGAGGGTGTATCGATACAGGGGTGAAGGCGTAATTCCCATAAAAATACTCGTTGAAGGATCGTATCGAAACAGATGCAATCCGTATTGAAACGATTGTAGCTCGTATCAAAACAGGTTTAACCGTATCGATACCCGTTTAAGGCAAAATGAAGTCTGGGAAACTAATGAAGTACTCGTATCGATACGCGTAGGGCCGTATCGATACCCCTAAGCCCAGAAATACATTTTAGGCCTAAAGAACAACCAAAAGCTCGATTTTAACATCTCCTAAAGGAATGCAAATGATGAATGAGCAGTTCTAAGCATATTTTAACATAATCATACTCCCCCTAGCTATAGGCATGGATATTTTCAAGAGTTACAACACACAAACATGCAATATCACAAGATCAAGCAATTTTAAGCACAAAAGGGGTCCTAAAAGGTCAAGATAGGCTAGTTAGACCTAACTCTCTCCTAAGGGACCAAAAACGCTATTTGTCTAAAGGTTTTGTAAAGATGTCCGTTAATTGATTTAAGGTGTCAACATACTCTATAACAACATCTTCTTTAAGGACATGATCTCTAATGAAATGATGCCTTATTTCTATATGTTTGGTTCCAGAGTGTTGGATGGGATTTTTTGTCAAACATATGGCACTAGTGTTATCACACTTAAGGGGTATGGTTTCAACTTTAATACCATAATCTAAGAGTTGTTGCTTCATCCAAAGGACTTGAGAACAACAACTCCCTAAGGATATGTACTCGGCTTCGGTGGTAGATAAGGCTACACTATTTTGTTTCTTAGAGAACCAAGATATGAGCATACTACCTAGGAATTGACATGTTCCCGAAGTACTCTTCCTATCGATTTTACACCCCTAATAATCTGCATCCGAATAAGCATGAAGGTTGAAGGTTGAGTCTCTAGGGTACCAAAGACCTAAACAAGGAGTATCTCTAAGGTACCTAAAGATTCTCTTAACGGCTATAAGGTGAGACTCTCTAGGACTAGCTTGAAACCTAGCACTAGCTTGAAACCTAGCACACAAGCAAACACTAAACAAGATATCTGGTCTACTTGCAGTAAGGTAAAGCAATGATCCAATCATAGAACGGTAAAGCTTAGAGTCAACACACTTACATCCTTCATCTTTGTCAAGTTTTGAAGATGAGCTCATAGGTGTAGCTTGAGGCTTTGCATTCTCCAAGCCAAACTTCTTGAGCATATCCTTGATGTACTTTGCTTGATTGATGAAGGTGCCATCCTTCCTTTGTTTGATTTGGAGTCCCAAAAAGAATGAGAGCTCCCCCATCATGCTTATCTCGAATTCACCTTGCATTAGCTTAGCTAACTCTTTGCAATGACATTCGTTAGTAGAACCAAAAATTATATCATCAACATAAATTTGCACTACTAAAATGTCATTTTTATACCTTTTTTATGAAAAGTGTAGTGTCCACCTTACCTTTTTCAAAACCTTTTTTCAATTAAAAAGTTTGAAAGTCTTTCATACCAAGCTCTAGGAGCTTGTTTTAAACCATAAAGAGCTTTAGTGAGTAAATTTTGAGTCTTCAAAACCCGGTGGTTGTTCCACATACACTTCCTCATTTATAAAACCATTTAAAAACGCGCTTTTAACATCCATTTGAAAAATCTTGAAATTATGATAACATGCATATGCAAGCAACATCCTAATGGCTTCCATTCTAGCTACGGGTGCATAGGTTTCATCAAAATATATTCTCTCTTCTTGAGTGTAACCTTGTGCTACTAGTCTAGCTTTGTTTCTCACAATGTTACCACTCTCATCTAGTTTGTTTCTAAAGACCCATTTAGTTCCTATAGTAGATTGATTACTTGGCCTATCAACTAATGTCCAAACATTACTTCTCTCAAATTGATTTAACTCTTCTTGCATAGCCATAATCCAAAAATCATCTTTCAATGCTTCTTTTATATTCTTAGGCTCTATGCATGAGATAAATGCAACATGATTCATAAGTTTAAGAGAAGATCTAGTGATTACCCCCTTGGATGGATCACCCAAGATTTCACCATCTTTGACATAGTTGAACTCCCTTGGGTAGCTCACTTCCTTTTCCTCAAGAGCCAAGTCATTCAAGGCTTCAAGAGGTGGATCTTGTGTATCCTCTTCTTTTGCTGGAATCTCATCCTCCTTTGAAGTTTGTCCTCCATCAAAGACATTTATGATTCCTACATCATCATCATCACAAGAATCCTTCCTTGGAAGGAGGTTGTCATCGAATACAACAAGTATAGATTCTTCTACTACTAAAGTTCTCTTGTTAAATACACGATAGACTTTAAAGGTTAAAGAATATCCTATGAAAATAGCTTCATCACTTTTTGCATCAAATTTACCTAAGTTGTCTTTTCCATTATTTAAAACAAAACACTTGCAACCAAATGGTTGAAAATAACTAATGTTAGGCTTTTTAGATTTTAAAATCTCATAAGGTGTTTTCTTTAAAATTGGCCTAATCATTACTCGGTTTACAATGTAGCAAGTGGTGTTTGTGGCTTCCGCCCAAAAATATTTAAGTAAATTGTTTTCACAAAGCATGGTTTTAGCCATTTCTTGTAAAGTTCTATTTTCCCTCTCAACTACCCCATTTTGTTGAGGAGTCCGAGGAGCCGAAAAATTGTGGCTAATACCGTTTTCATTTAAAAACTCTTCAAACCCTAAATTTTGAAACTCGGTTCCATGATCACTTCTAATATGAGAAATTATAAGTTCAAGATCATTTTGGGTTAGTTTTGAAAATGTGATGAATTTTTCTAAAGCCTCATCTTTAGTACTTAAAAATAGAACCCAAGTAAATCGAGAAAAATCATCAACAAGAACAAATGCATAAGATTTACCACCCAAGCTCATAGTCCTAATTGGCCCAAATAAATCCATATGGATAAGTTGTAAACACCTACTTGTAGAAACATTATTAATGGATTTAAAGGGTGACTTATGTTGTTTACCCTTAGAGCATGCATCACAAATTTTATCGTTTGAGAATTTAATCTTGGGTAAACCTCTAACTAGATCAAGGGAAACTAATTTTTTTAAAACACTAATACTAGCATGTCCTAGTTTCCTATGCCATAACCATGCATCATTTTCATTTTGAGCTACTAAACATGCATGTGATGTATGTATGTCATCTAGATGCACCATGTAAATGTTACTTATGCGATGACCTATGAACATAATATTACTAGATTTAATATCAACAATTTTGCACCCATTTTTATCAAATAAAACATTAAATCCTTTATCACACAATTGACTTATGCTCAACAAATTATGTTTAAGACCATCAACATACAAGACATTTTCAATAAGAATGGTAGAGTGATTACCTATGGAGCCAATACCTTTAATGTGGCCTTTGGAGTTGTCACCAAATGCCACCACTCCTCTACTTTTTGGCTTTAAATCCATGAATATACTCTTGTCTCCGGTCATATGCCTCGAGCATCCACTATCAAGGTACCATGAGTTTTGACTTTGTGCTTTGGCCTTGTAGCAATGCTCCCCCTACAAACAAAGATATTAAACTTTTATTTTTGGTACCCAAATCATTTTGGGTCCACGAGTGTTAGCTCCCAATAGCTTGGTTCCCTTAGGAATCCAAGGTGACATAGCAACAATATTATTAGATTTTACAAGTTCCTTAGGAACCCATACACTTCTATCCTTTTAGTTTTACTATGTCTAGGAAAGCTACTTTGATTGTAGTTATTAGTCTTTTTCTTAGGTTGGTTTGTTTTAGAAGATTCACCTTTTTCATGCTTCACATTACCAACATATTTTAAAGACTCTTTGAGCTTGTTAAGCTCATCTAACACCTTTCGGTGTTCACTATTGCATTGAGAAAGAAGATTATTTAGGTTAACATTTTCATCTTGGAAGAATTTAAATTCATCTTTCAAACCTAAAATCTTTTTCTCAAATTTTAAATTAGCTTGAGAAAGTGAGTCATTTTTATCATTTAATTCCGAAATAATTTTCTTATTCCTAATGACTGACTCCTTGTATTTCTCAACTAATTCATCATAGACCTCTTGCAACTCATCATATGCATCATTTAATTCATCATATGTAAAATCTAAAGATGATGAGTTAGAGGTTACCATGGAGGAATCTTCCTCAAGTGCCATGAGGCAAAGGTTGGCCACTTCTTGTTCGTCATCATCGGATGACTCCTCATCACTACAAGTAGCAAGCTTGACTTTGAGCTTCTTCTTCTTGTCAAAGCACTTCTTCTTGAGTTGAGGGCACTCCGAACGAATGTGGTCAGGTTTATTGCACTCGAAGCAAATGATTTGGTCCCTCCCTTCTTCTTTGCTTTTACCTTTGAATTCCACCTTTCTTTGATTTTTTCTTCCACGGTTGGACCTCATGAATCGAGAGAACTTTTTGGCAATCATAGCCAATTCTTCAAGCTCATCCTCCTCACTAGAAGAGCTCTCCTCAAGTAATGAAGCTTTGAGAGCTATTCCCATTTTCTTCTTCTTTTCCATGTAACACTCGGGATTAAGGGTCAAGTGAAAATAATATTTTAATATTATTTTGGGTTCGGTATTATAATTAAAATAATCTTTTGGGCCTCGGGTTTCAAAAGCAAATATTTTATTGTTGGACTAAATTGAAATGAAACTCAAATTACATGGATTTTAAAGAAAATGGGAAATGGCCATTCATTAATGGCAATCTGGTAAATAACCCAACTTTTAATTTAAATTCCCCTTTACTAAAATAGTTTAACTATTCATCCTCTTCTCAAAACAAAAACCCACGACCAAAGAGCTCTCATTCTCCTTCCACTATTCCATTCCCTTGCTCATTCGTTTCAACTCGATTTTGAAAGGTAATTACGTTTTCGACTTGTCCTCAACTTCCTCTCTTCAAAAGTACAAGTAGTTTTCATTTTCATCAAGGTTTTGAAATTTGAGTTTTTAGAAGATTTGAATAAAAATGGTAGCTTTATGGTGTTTGACTTAAAGTTTTGATTTAACGATGTTAGATATGGTGTTTGTGAGTCAAGTGGTCCAACATATATGATTTTTATATGATTTGAACTAATTTTCGGATTTGGGTGTTGTGGGGGTTTTTTAAGGGTTTTGGATGAGTTTTCGGGGTTGTTTTAGGTTGGAATTTGTGGGCTGAGGTTAGTACTATGGTTGGGGGTTGTTTTGGAATCATTTGGGGGTATTAATAGTGTTGGAAACATGGGTTTTGATTGAGGTTTATGGGCTGCTCGAGTTTGGTAATTTTGGGGGTTGTTCATGGCTTGGAAATGTTGTGTTTGATGTTTGAATTGTATTTCGGGTTGGCTACTTTGATGCTTGGGATGATTTGAAGTTGTTTGGTTTGTGTTGAGGTTGTTTAGAGGCAAGAGCTTGTGATGGTGAAGCCTCAGGAGTGAATCCAGAAGCTTGAAGGTGATTGCTTGCTTGGTAATTGAGCTTGAAAGTGAAGGTGAGTGGTTAATGTTTTCTAAGTGTTGGTTCAAGCATGTGGACTAGGTTGGGCTTGATAGACCCACCTAGAGTTAGGATTAGGGTGGTAGCCTAATCCTAAACTTTAGTTAGAGACATTGGTTGAACTCTTAACTTGTTGTTTATGCCTCATGGTGATGTGTTTTTATGATGATTATGTATAATGTGTTATACATGTATGACGAGGCATGGTTGTGATGCATTGTGATATGCATGTGGATCGTTCATGATTGTGATCATGGTGAGTACGTGCTAAGCACGGAAATGGTTGTAATTTGATATTGTGGATTGAGTTAAATGTTGGCACTAGTATGCTTGGGTACAAACGATCGATCATTAGGATGTTAGTGTGCACACGTGAATCAAATTCGCGCATGGCCTTGGTGGTGTCGAGTCACCAAGGAGGAGTACGGGTTCGCCCGGAATTTGTTATATATAATAGTCGATGATGAGTGGAATCCCATCGACGGGGCGTGAGGATGAGTGGAATCCCCTCCGCGAGACCGGTGATGAGTGTAATCCCACCGTGAGGTAAATTTGTTGTTGGATGTGAGTTCCAACGTGTTTATCCACATCTTCGAGTCATAGCTAGGTGCCAATATAAATTGATATGTGTATCAATGTGATGTGGAATGTGTTTTCCTATTTGGATAATTATATGTGTTTACATATGTCGTGGAAATGAGCTTGTTGAGCATGACATATTAATGGATATTTGTTCATGCATCATTGACATTTTGGCTCTCGAGGATCGAAGGTAAGAACACGCATTTACCTTGGTTGAGATCGTGCTTGGACCCTGCATTATCGAGGTTTGTTTTTAAAGAGCTTACCCTCACTAAGCTTTATGCTTACGCTCTCTTTTGTTCAACAATGCAGATCCTTAGTTCGTGGGTTGCTAGCGCAAGGGGAGGGCCTCCAAGTGTGGTTGTTGGCTTTGAGTTTATCAAGTATGAGTTTTAATGTTTTGGACATGTAATAGTTAAGCAATGGGATTTGTGTTATTGTTGGTCGTTTAGGATCATGTCTAGACTCCTTATCATGTTGTTTTTGTGTGGCTTGTTGATGCCATGTTTGGATTGTAAAACCATGCCTTATTTTGCTTACCTTGTATGTGGGCCATGTGCCTTTTGAGGCTGCCTATGTGTTGAATGTTGAAGCATGAAACCTAAATGCTTGTTGCCTCATTTTGAATGAATTCATGAATTCCTTAGTTGAATGTTGTTCGTTCATGTTGAGTGCCTCGTACGATTAGATTTGGTTGATAAGTGTGAAACAAGTATTTTAATTTTGATATAACTAAAAACCTAAGGACTAAATTGAAAAAGTCAAAACGAATTTTAAGTCCTCAAAATATCCCCATAAAATTTTAATATAATGCCCAAGTTAAAAACATGTTCTTTCAAATATTTTTCTAAGTGTTTCAAACCAGAAACAGTGATTTTCAAGCACCCGTTCTGAAACGGCCTTCAGGCGTTTCGAAACGTTTTCATCATTGTCGACCATCGTTCCGAAACGTGTATCGAAACACTTTCACTCGTTTCGAAACGGTATAACTCGTTTCGAAACTGTTCTTCATATTTGTTTTAAAAAGGCTTCAACGGTTTAAATATATGCTGAATTTTTAAATATAAAAGGGGTGTTTCAAAACGGATCAAGGCCGTTCCGAAACGACCCTTGACAGTAGCATTTTCGTTTCGAAACGGATCCAAAACGTTTCGAAACAGGCTTAAGATAAATTCAAAAATATGACCGTTATGTGTTTTTAACTGATTTTCTGAAAGTAGTTAAGGCATTTCGAAACGGGCTAAGACCGTTCCGAAACGACCCTTGACAGTGGCAAAATCATTCCGAAACAGCCCTAAGGCGTTTCGAAACGGGCTCTTAAATGCACCCTAACGGCTCTTTCTATTTTAGTCCGTTCCGAAACAGGTACCCCGTGTTCCGAAACAGGTTGGTGCAGACTGCATTTATGGTGGCAAGAGAGGGTTCCAACGGCTCCATTTATGTTCCCAACCACCCAAACGGCTAGAAATCAATGAGAAGGTATAAAAGAGACATCCAAAAGCATCAGCAACAACTATTAATCCTAAAGCAAACATCCAAACATCAAATTCAAGCAATTAAGCAAAAATCCCACTTTGTGTAAAAATCCCAATTTGTGTTCTTCATTCATACTTTGTAAAATTGGGTTGAGTGCTTGTATTGGGGCTATCATTTGTATTGAGAGATACCTTATTAGCCTACAAATTTATTTGTTCTCTTGTGTGAGGGTTGGGTTGATTTTTGGGTAGAAAAATCAACCGAAATTGTAAAGGGTTGCCTCCTTGTCCTAGAAAAGGGGAAGATCAATTTAGTGAAATTGTTGCAAATCCTTAGTGAGACTAAGGTAGTGGATGTAGATTTCATTTGGAACTTGAACCACTCTAAATCCCTTGTTCATCAATTTTTAATTTGCCAATTTCCATCACAATCCTTTAAATTTCCAATTCATCCCCCTCTTGGTAATTATCGATCTTTCGATCCACTCAACAATTGGTATCAAAGCTCAACTCTTTGAGGATTAACAACCACAAGAGGAGATCCTTGGAAGAGTGTGATCATCAAAATATCAAGAGATGGCTTCAACCTCCGGTTCCGGCATGTACGAGTCACAATCGACCACAAAGCCTCCTTTCTTCAATGGTGACAACTATTCTTTTTGGAAGAATAAAAAGAGGCTATTCATCAAGTCTAGTGACTATCTTGTGTGGGATGTCATTGAGGATGGGCCATACATTCCATTGAAGCAAGATGGTGAAGGCAAGATGGTGTTGAAGAAGAAAGCCGAAATGAGTGAAGAGGAGAGGAAAAAGATTCAAGTCAATGATAAAGCTCTCCACATGTTGTTTTGTGCTTTCGGTCCGGACATCTACTCAAAGGTCTCATCCATTGAAAGTGCCAAAGAAGTGTGGGACACTCTTGAGACCACTTATGAAGGCACCAATGATGTCAAAGAAACTAAGATTGGACAGTGTCAAAGATGTTTGATCGATTCTCCACGATTGTCAATGGTCTAAAGGGCTATGGAGAGATCATACCAGAAGACAAGCTTGTCCGGAAGCTACTCTATTCACTTCCCGAATCTTGGGATGGGAAGAGAACCGCTATCATCGAAGCAAAGAATTTGAAAACATTAAAGCTTGATGAGCTTGTGGGTTCTCTCCTTACTCATGAGATCATGAAGCAAGGAAGGGAAGATGAGAAGAAGAAAGAAGAGAAAATGGTAGAGAAGCTTGAGGTTGAGAAGAAGAAGAAGATGGGAATAGCTCTCAAGGCTAAAGCTTCACAACTTGATGAGAGCTCATCTAGTGATGAGGATGAACTTGAAGAATTGGCTATGATAGCCAAACGGTTCTCACGATTCATGAGGTCCAACCGGGGAAGAAAAATCCAAAGAAAGATGGACTTCAAAGGGAAGAACAAAGAAGAAGGAAAGGATCCCATCATTTGCTATGAGTGCAAACAACCCGGCCACATCCGTTCGGAGTGCCCTCAACTCAAGAAGAAGGGCTTTGAGAAGAAGAAGAAACTCAAAGCCAAGCTTGCTACTTGGAGTGATGAGGAGTCATCGGAGGATGACGAACAAGAAGTGGCTAATCTTTGTCTCATGGCACTTGAGGAAGATTCCTCCTTGGTAACCTCTAACTCATCTACTTTAGATTTTTCATATGAAGAGTTAAATGATGCATATGATGAGTTACAAGAGGTATATGATGAATTAGTTGAGAAGTTTAAAGAGTCGGTCATTAAAAACAAGAAAATCATTTTAGAGCTAAATGAGAAAAATGACTCACTCACTCAAGCTAATTCTAAATTTGAGAAAAAGATTTTAGGATTAAAAGATGAACTTAAATTTTTTCAAGATGAATTAGAAGTGTATGGGTTCCTAAGGAACTTGTAAAATCTAATAATATTATTGCTATGTCATCTTGGATTCCTAAGGGAACCAAGGTTTTGGGAGCTAACACTCATGGACCCAAAATGATTTGGGTACCAAAAACCAAGGTTTAATATCTTTGTTTGTAGGGGGAGCATTGCTTCAAGGCCAAAACACAAAGTCAAAACTCATGGTACCTTGAAAGTGGATGCTCGAGACACATGACCGGAGACAAGAGTCGATTCATGGATTTAAAGCCAAAAAGTGGAGGAGTAGTAACATTTGGTGACAACTCCAAAGGCCACATTAAAGGTATTGGCTCCATAGGTAATCACTCTACCATTCTTATTGAAAATGTCTTATATGTTGATGGTCTTAAACACAATTTATTGAGCATAAGTCAATTGTGTGATAAAGGATTTAATGTTTTATTTGATAAAAATGGATGCAAAATTGTAGACATTAAATCTAATAGTATTATGCTCATAGGTCATCGCATAGGAAACATATACATGGTGCATTTAGATGACATTCATACATCTCATGCATGCTTAGTTGCTCAAAATGAAAATGATGCATGGTTGTGGCATAGGAAGTTAGGACATGCTAGCATTAGTGTTTTGGAAAAACTAGTCTCTCTAAATCTAGTTAGAGGTTTGCCCAAAATAAAATTTTCAAATGATAAAATTTGTGATGCATGCTCAAAGGGTAAACAACATAGGTCTTCCTTTAAATCCATTAATGATGTTTCTACTAGTAGATGCTTACAATTAATTCACATGGATTTATTTGGGCCAATTAGGACTATGAGCTTGGGTGGTAAATCTTATGCTTTTGTGCTAGTTGATGATTTTTCTAGATTTACTTGGGTTCTCTTTTTAAGTACTAAAGATGAGGCTTTGGAAAAATTCATCACATTTTCAAAATTAACCCAAAATGATCTTGAACTTAGAATTTCACATATTAGAAGTGATCATGGAACCGAGTTTCAAACTTTAGGGTTTGAAGAATTTTTGAATGAAAATGGTATTAGCCATAATTTTTCGGCTCCTCGAACTCCTCAACAAAATGGGGTAGTTGAGAGGAAAAATAGAACTTTGCAAGAAATGGCTAGAACTATGCTTTGTGAAAACAATTTACCTAAATATTTTTGGGCGGAAGCCACAAACACCGCTTGTTATATTGTAAATCGAGTAATGATTAGGCCAATTTTAAAGAAAACACCTTATGAGATTTTAAAATCTAAAAAGCCTAATATTAGCTATTTCCACCCTTTTGGGTGTAAGTGTTTTGTTTTAAATAATGGAAAAGACAACTTAGGTAAATTTGATGCAAAAAGTGATGAAGCCATTTTTATAGGTTACTCTTTAACCTCTAAAGCCTATCGAGTATTTAACAAAAGAACTTTAGTAGTAGAAGAATCTATTCATGTTGTATTCGATGATAACCTCCTTCCTAGGAAGGATTCTTGTGATGATGATGATGTAGGGATCATAAATGCCTTTGATGGAGGTCAAACTTCAAAGGAGGATGAGATTCCAACAAAGGAAGAGGACTCACAAGATCCACCTCTTGAAGCCTTGAAGGACTTGGCCATTGAGGAAAAGGAAGTGAGCTACCCAAGGGAGTTGAACTATGTCAAAGATGGTGAAATCTTGGGTGATCCATCCAAGGGGGTAACCACTCGTTCTTCTCTTAGATTAATGAACCATGTTGCATTTATCTCATGCATAGAGCCTAAAAACATAAAAGAAGCATTGAAAGATGACTTTTGGATTATGGCTATGCAAGAAGAGTTAAATCAATTTGAGAGAAGTAATGTATGGACATTAGTTGATAGGCCTAGTAATCAATCTACAATAGGAACTAAATGGGTCTTTAGGAACAAACTAGATGAGAGTGGTAACATTGTGAGAAATAAAGCTAGACTTGTAGCACAAGGTTACACTCAAGAAGAGGGAATAGATTTTGATGAAACCTATGCACCCGTAGCTAGAATGGAAGCCATTAGGATGTTGCTTGCATATGCATGTTATCATAATTTCAAGCTTTTTCAAATGGATGTTAAAAGCGCATTTTTAAATGGTTTTATAAATGAAGAAGTGTATGTGGAACAACCACCGGGTTTTGAAGACTCAAAATTTCCAAATCATGTTTTTAAACTTACCAAAGCTCTTTATGGTTTAAAACAAGCTCCTAGAGCTTGGTATGAAAGGCTTTCAAATTTTTTGATTGAGAAAGGATTTGAAAAAGGTAAGGTGGACACTACACTCTTTATAAAAATGTATAAAAATGACATCTTAGTAGTTCAAATTTATGTTGATGATATTATTTTTGGTTCTACTAATGAATGTCATTGTCAAGAGTTTGCTAAGTTAATGCAAGGTGAATTTGAGATGAGCATGATGGGGGAGCTCTCATTCTTTTTGGGACTCCAAATCAAGCAAAAGAAGGATGGCACCTTCATCAACCAAGCAAAATACATAAAGGATATGCTCAAGAAGTTTGGCTTGGAGAATGCAAAGCCTCAAGCCACTCCTATGAGCTCATCTACAAAGTTTGACAAAGATGAAGGAGGTAAGTGTGTTGACTCTAAGCTTTATCGTTCTATGATTGGATCTTTGCTTTACCTTACCGCAAGTAGACCGGATATCTTGGTTAGTGTTTGCTTGTGTGCTAGGTTTCAAGCTAGTCCTAGAGAGTATCACCTTATAGCCGTTAAGAGAATCTTTAGATACCTTAGAGACACTCCTTGTTTAGGCCTTTGGTATTGTAACGCCCCGGTTTTGGGCTTAGAAGTTTTGGGCGTTGACCGGTTCGATCAAAGTGCTGTTCGAATGTAAAAAGGTGAAATTAGGAAAGCCTAGTTCGGGTTGCATTAAAAATATGGAAAAATGTTCTAAAATCCTCTTTTATTATATATAAGAGTATGGTGGAATCAATTTTGCAAAATGAGGTTTGGAAGGGTGACATTTTGGGCTAGTGACCGAAATGTAATTTTTGAAAACTGCGTGACTGTTTTAAAAAGGATTGAAACTTTGAATCTTTAAGGAGCTATTTACCCAATGGGAGTTTCTCCAGATTTTTCTAAGATATTAAATGGTTTATTTCTGATTTTTAAATAAAAGAAAAGTGGAGGGAAGATATTTTCATTTTCTAACTAACTTTTCTCTCAAATCTTCCATTTTCATTTTCTCTCAAACCAAACACATTTCTCCAGATTTTTCCCTCTGATTTTGTCATCTAAATCACTCATTTCAATTCTCTTTTGATTGCAAATCATCTCATCAACAAAACCTCACCATTTGCTATTTGGATGTTCAAGATTTTGGTTCCAAAAAGGGAGAAACTCAAGTTTGGAGGTAAGAACGTCCTTCTCCTCTAAACTCTCAGTTCTTTACTGAAATTCCTAAGTTCTTAATCCTTGATTTGTGATTTGTTAAAGGTTTTTCAATTGGAATCTTGATTTTGGTTTTAAAATGCAAGATTTGCTTGATTTTGGTGAAATTTCGTGTGATCTGTTTGGGCAGTGTTTTGAGGTGTCAAATTGATGTTAAATGAATGTTAAATTGATAAGGAATTGAGGTTTAATCAATGCAATCCCGAATAGGTTGAATTTCCTAAGTTTTGCTTGAGTTTTTGGTTGTTTTTGGAGTGTTTTTGATGATCTGTTATAGCTGGAGGTATAAGGACGTGTTTGTGATCATTTTGGAAGTTAATTGATGTTTAAAAATGGTTAGAAGTGATGGATCTTGGCTGGGTTAAGTTTTGGAAGTGTTTGGAGGTGATTTCGGTTGTGTTTGGTAGCCGAAATGTTGGATTTGTGTAGAGCAGCGAGTTGAGTTGTGTTGCTGGTGTTTTAATGCATAATGATGCATTAATCCTCTGTTATTGTGTGCTTGAAACAGGGGAGTTTGATCCGTGAGCATTAAAGGTGGTGCGGAAGGTTTCGGATGCTTGGAAGGCTTGTTGGCTAGTCTTGTTTTGTGTATCGGTGAGTGAAGTTGGGTTTTCAGCTTTTACACCAAGGTTTGAAGGTTTTGGGAGCTTAGTTTAAGTCTAAACAACTTTGCTAAGCTCAAGAGTAAGTAAATGGATTTTCGCTCTTGGTTTGTGTTGTGATTTTGGCTTTAAAAGCAATTGTGATTGATGGTTGCAATGCATGTGATTTGCATGTTTTAAATTCTGTTTTGAAAGCATATTTTAGCATGGTTTAATGCTGGTTTTGAAAGCCATATGTGAAGGATGTTCAAGGTAAGAGATCCTTGGTTTTGTATGTGGAAATTGTGGTTTTGATGCATGGTGTTGCATGTTGCTTAATGGCTTGTGTAATGCTTTAAAAACAATGAATTGATGATGGTAAAAGATGGTTTTTGCATTGTGGTTATGCATGTGAATCGAAGGATTAATATGGTAAGATGGTTATATTGGCAAGTGATGTAAGTGGCTCTTGGTTTCTTTGATCGGATATAGTTAGCCGGCTATAGGATTGGGTGCACCGTGAATAAAGTCGCCTTGGATGTGGAGTGGTTAAGTGTGAACCGGTAAACTCCATCCAAGTATCCTAACGAGATGGTTAAGGTTATAATGGTGATTGGAATCCCATTCGAGGACCTTGGGTAAGCAAAGGTAATAATGGTGATTAAAATTCCATTTGGGGACCTTGTGCTTGTTAAGATCACAATGGTGGTGTAAAGTCCATGTGTGGATCTTGTGTAGGGTGTCCCGGATCTCGTTAGTGATGTTATACAACTACCAATCGGTGAATGCTAAGGTTATATGGTGATTAAAAGTCCATATATGGGAACCTTGTGCATGTTAAGGTTGTATGGTGATTAAAAGTCCATACATGGGAACCTTGTGAAAGTTAAGGTTGTATGGTGATTAAAAGTCCATACATGGGAACCTTGTGAAAGTTAAGGTTGTATGGTGATTAAAAGTCCATACATGGGAACCTTGTGAAAGTTAAGGTTGTATGGTGATTAAAAGTCCATACATGGGAACCTTGTGAAAGTTAAGGTTATATGGTGATTAAAAGTCCATATATGGGAACCTTGTGAATGGTAAGGTCAAATGGTGATTAAAAGTCCATTTGGGGGCCTTGGATTGGTAGTGTGTATGAAGCGTAGGGACAATGCTTGTGATCCGCGTATCCGATTGGATGTTGAGTTGAAAAGTGGATGTGGTTGGTCACTTGGAAGCCAATATAATGTTCTTGATTATAATGAAGCATGAGATGCTTGAAATGATGCATAGTTGCATGAGAAGTGTATAATGTATTAAGAATGCATGTTTACTTGTTAAGTGTGAACAAGTGTTGATTATCTATTGAGAATGATGCATGTGTGCATGAAATCTCTTTAGTGCATTGAAGTCTTGCTAAGACTTGTTTTTAAAGACATATGATGCAAATGTTGATGGTGTGGTTCATAAGTGCATTTATTTAATGCATGTGTTGGATTGAATGTGTAAATGGTTTTAAAAGGTTTCTTGCTTGAAATGATAATCAAGTATGAGGAAGGTATGATGTGAGATGAAAGTGTTTTCCAAGGTTTTGAATTTAACTTTGCATTTGGTGTTTATGCATGGAATGGTTAAATTGATGTTTTTGCAAGTTGTGCTATAAAAAGGTTTTCTTAGCTTTTCTAAGCTAAGGGTTGGTTTTTCATGTTTGAGCAATGCATGATTTAAAGCATGTTGTTGAAAAGGGTTTTCAAGCAATGCTTTGGTTTATCGAATCAAGTTTGTTTTTAAAAGTGGTTTTATGATTCGCTGCATTGATGGTGTTTTGGTTTTGAGCATTCCTCACTAAGCATTATGTGCTTACGCTCCTTTTCTGTCCATCAATGCAGATCTTTGAAGTTGGAACAGCGGGAAGCAAGGGATTCAAGGAAAGCTCCACTTGAGATGTATGTCTCGGTTAATAGCTATAGATAATAAAGGCAATGGGGGGAAGAATCTCTTGTGTTGATGTTAATGAGTTTGTGAATGTTGGTTAGGATTGGTTTTATGTTGTTGATGACGTTGGAACATGTAATTGGCCATTATGTGTTGGTTTGGAGGTTTTAGTGCGTGAATGGTTTGCTTGAGTATGAAGCATGCCTTTAGATTTGGGGCTTTTCATATATGATGATATAATGATAAATGTTTGATGCAAATATGTCTCTTGTATGATGTATGAGTTGCTGGTAAAGTTTGGTAGCATTTGGAGCATGATTGGTTGGTCAATTGTGTGTTTAAGTAAGCATTTTGCTGCATTCTGTGCAGGCCGTATCGGAACAGTAGCTACCGTTTCGGAACGGGTGCCTTGTAGCAGCCCAGGCGTCCGAAACGGAAGACACCGTTCCGAAACGGAAAGCCCTCTGCCAGCCCTCGTTTCGGAATGCGTTGCGGAACGGCCCCGCGTTTCGAAACAAGTTCTTCCTGTTTCGGAACACCTGACCGTTGGGGGCTGACATTGGCAGTTATATGTTTTGAAATGTATGCATTTTGGTCCTGAATCTTGTATGTGCAATTGTATGAGTTTGAGATGTCCGTTTGAGCTGAAATTTGGCAGTGAAGCATGAAACCTGATTAATTTCAAGATGGTAACTCTAATTTGGGTTAAGACCTCATAATTTACAGAATTTACAATTTGGTCCCTAAAGTTGTAAATTATTCAATTGGGTCCCTGGTTGATCTCTGATGTTTATGATCTTTGAGCATGTTGTTTGAGTGATCATAACTAGGGTTAATGTGCATCTAGACAAGTTTAAAAAGAAAAAAAAAGGGTCGTTAATCAAGGTTGACTTTCGGGTTGACTTTGGTTTTCCCCGTGTGACTTTCTTAATTCGGGTCGACCGTCTAGGCCGGGTTAAGGGGGTTACAGGTATCCTAGAGACTCTACCTTCAACATTCATGCTTACTCGGATGCGGATTATGGGGGTTGCAAAATTGATAGGAAAAGTACTTCGGGAACTTGCCAATTCTTAGGTAGTATGCTCATATCTTGGTTCTCTAAGAAACAAAATAGTGTAGCCTTATCTACCACCGAAGCCGAGTACATATCCTTAGGGAGTTGTTGTGCTCAAGTCCTTTGGATGAAGCAACAACTCTTAGATTATGGAATTAAAGTTGGAACCATACCCCTAAAATGTGACAACACTAGTGCAATATGCTTAACTAAAAATCCCATCCAACACTCTAGAACCAAACATATAGAAATAAGGCATCATTTCATTAGAGATCATGTCCTTAAGGAAGATGTGGTTATAGAGTATGTAGACACCTTGAATCAATTAGCGAACATTTTTACAAAACCCTTAGACAAAGAGCGTTTTTGGTCCCTTAGGAGAGAGTTAGGTCTAGCTAGCCTATCTTGACCTTTTTGGACCTATTTTGTGCTTAAATATGCTTGATCTTATGAAATGCCATGTTGATGTGTTTAAACTCCTAATTTCATCCATGCTTATAGTTAGGGGGAGTATGTTTATGCTTGAATATGTTTTGCCTGCTCATTCATAACATTTATGCATGTTAGGCCTCTTAAAATTTCATTTTTCTGAACTTTTAGAGCCTCATCTGCACTTCCAGGCCCAGGTGTATTGAAACGGGTGACCCTGTTTCGATACAGGTACCTTAAATCCAGTTCTGAGAGAAGGGCGTTTCGAAACGCCTCAAAAGCGTTCCGAAACGTTTTTGATTCTGCCAAGGGGTGTATCGGAACGTGTTCCGATACGGGTCAAAGGGGGTTTCGATACAGTCAACACCGTATCGAAACGATCTGTTTATGGTTTTAAAATGGTCAAAACCCTAGCCGCCCGTTCCGAAACGGCATCGCGGACTGCTTTAAATTAGGGCTTTTAATGATAAAGTTAACTTTATATCAAACTCTTAAAACCCTAAACTGCCTCCCTCTCTATAAATACCCTCTAAAACACTTTGATTTTCACAAAATTGTGAGGGGTTTTACTCTACAACTCAAGTCTAAGCAAGTTTCATCAATCTTGTGCAAGGATTTTTCTCAAATCATCCAAAATCCCAAACTAAGGTAATTTTTCTATTTTTTTCTTTTTCTTTCAATTTATGTTCGAATCTTAGGTTAGAAAATTTTATTTTTGTATAAATTATATGTTTTTAGTTGTGGGTTTTCAATTTCTTGTAAAAAAATTTCAAATCTCAAAATTTTTGATTCGAATATAAAATTTATCAGTCGTATTTTTTTAAACTGTTTTATTTTATTTTATTTTAATTTTTGTTTTCAAAAACCTAAGTGGGATTTATTATTGGATTGATTTTAAATATCAATGCATACACTTAATTTTAAAACACTTGCTTAATGTTTTTAGATGGCGGATCAAGCTAACAAGAAGCGCAAAGCCGTTCAATTCGGTGATTCGAGTATTCTTCCAAATATTACGATGCTTTTTCAGAAATCCCTTAAAACTCCGGAGGCACGTGCTCGTTTCTCTTATGTCAAGGATTTTGCAATTCGCAAGGAACGTGTCATTGATCTTGAGTTCCTCAATTCCGAGCGATTCCTTTTCCGTTATCTCGCTCGTTTGGATGAGTGGAATCTCATGGATCTTTTGAGCCTTCCGGATGTTCGCTACAAAAACATGGTACTCATCTTTTACTCTAATGCTCGTTTTCTTTATGATGAGACCAAAACCGAGATTATAGGAATTGAGTCATCCTTATTGGGCAAAAAGTTTGTTGTTAATGTTGCTCTTTTGGAGTCTGCTCTTAAACTTAAGGATGAGGGTCTTGAGGATGAACGCCACTTTGGCAATTTTACCGGCAAAGCACTTTTCTTGGATGTGCACGATCGTGTTCTCCACTTGATGGTTTCTTGGTTCATTCGACCTTCCGGAAGTAAATACTCCCACATCCGTCAAACCGATCATTTTTGGCTAGAGTGTTTCCGTAAGGGTGAGCGCCCAAATGTGCCTAAGATTATTTTTGCCGAGATAGTCAACAATATTAAGCTTATTGACACAAATGAGTTGAAGTCTTTCACTTATGAAATAGTCTTGAGCGCCTTATTTCATAATCTTGGCATCGATTGTTCTTATGACTCTCCGGAACCTCGCAAGACCAAGATTGGTGAGTCATCCCTTCGCAAGTCCGGGTTCACATATGTGAATGGTGTTTGGGAAAGATTTGATAGAGAAGCGGATCCTCCTCTCGTTGCTCCTCCACCGCAAGTTCAAGTTGCAAACAATGAAGCCCTCACGGCTCTCATTACCGAGCGGTTCAATGCTTTGGACACTAGCATTGCTTCGGGTTTTTCGGCCATGGACAATCGTTTTTTGGCCATGGATAATCGTTTGAAGAATGTCGAGGATCGCCTTCATACTCTAGAGACTTCTCATTCCAACTTGGACCTATCCTTCTCCACGCTTTATGGGCAATGGACGAAGTTTCACCGTTCTCAAGCCAAGAGCGATGATGATTCTTCGGATGATGATGACGAGGCTTAGGAACTCCATATCATATCATATCATATTATCTATGCTTTTTAGGATTAAGATTGCATCTTTATGTTTTCTCATGTTTTAGGAACCTATGCTTATGGCTTTTTTATTTGGGATTTTATGTTGAACTTAATGTTTGAATTATGTTTTGGATATTTTGATTATGAATTAATATTATGGTTGCTTATTATTGCTTATTGGTACTAATCATTTATCTTCTCTATGAGCTTTTATTGTTCTTTTTGATCTAACAAAAAGGGGGAGAATAAATTTAAGAGCCACACTTTAACCTAAAATTCGTTTTCAAATCTTAAAAGGTTTTTAAAGGTTTACAACTTGGATTTCAAATCAAAAATTTATTTTAACTTTAAAAACCTATCTTAAATTAAGGGGGAGTTAGAATATTTTCAAAACTTTCAAAATTCCCAAAAAATTCTAACTTTGGTTTTGTTATATCAAAAGGGGGGAGATTGCGAAACAAGTATTTTAATTTTGATATAACTAAAAACCTAAGGACTAAATTGAAAAAGTCAAAACGAATTTTAAGTCCTCAAAATATCCCCATAAAATTTTAATATAATGCCCAAGTTAAAAACATGTTCTTTCAAATATTTTTCTAAGTGTTTCAAACCAGAAACAGTGATTTTCAAGCACCCGTTCCGAAACGGCCTTCAGGCGTTTCGAAACGTTTTCATCACTGTCGACCATCGTTCCGAAACGTGTATCGAAACACTTTCACTCGTTTCGAAACGGTATAACTCGTTTCGAAACTGTTCTTCATATTTGTTTTAAAAAGGCTTCAACGGTTCAAATATATGCTGAATTTTTAAATATAAAAGGGGTGTTTCGAAACGGATCAAGGCCGTTCCGAAACGACCCTTGACAGTAGCATTTTCGTTTCGAAACGGATCCAAAACGTTTCGAAACAGGCTTAAGATAAATTCAAAAATATGACCGTTATGTGTTTTTAACTGATTTTCTGAAAGTAGTTAAGGCATTTCGAAACGGGCTAAGACCGTTCCGAAACGACCCTTGACAGTGGAAAAATCGTTCCGAAACGGCCCTAAGGCGTTTCGGAACGGGCTCTTAAATGCACCCAACCGGCTCTTTCTATTTTAGTCCGTTCCGAAACAGGTACCCCGTGTTCCGAAACGGGTTGGTGCAGACTGCATTTATGGTGGCAAGAGAGGGTTCCAACGGCTCCATTTATGTTCCCAACCACCCAAACGGCTAGAAATCAATGAGAAGGTATAAAAGAGACATCCAAAAGCATCAGCAACAACTATTGATCCTAAAGCAAACATCCAAACATCAAATTCAAGCAATTGAGCAAAAATCCCACTTTGTGTAAAAATCCCAATTTGTGTTCTTCATTCATACTTTGTAAAATTGGGTTGAGTGCTTGTATTGGGGCTATCATTTGTATTGAGAGATACCTTATTATCCTACAAATTTCTTTGTTCTCTTGTGTGAGGGTTGAGTTGATTTTTGGGTAGAAAAATCAACCGAAATTGTAAAGGGTTGCCTCCTTGTCCTAGAAAAGGGGAAGATCAATTTAGTGAAATTGTTGCAAATCCTTAGTGAGACTAAGGTAGTGGATGTAGAGTTCATTTGGAACTTGAACCACTCTAAATCCCTTGTTCATCAATTTTTAATTTGCCAATTTCCACCACAATCCTTTAAATTTCCAATTCACCCCCCCTCTTGGTAATTATCGATCTTTCGATCCACTCAACAATAAGTGTTGTATGTGTGTTTGAGTGTGATTAGGAAAGTCTCAAAATGCATTTAGAGTTTGTTTTCGAGTCGTTTTGATGCAATTTTGTGTCTTGCAGTGCAGGGCGTATCGATACGCCTAATGGCCGTACCGATACGGTCCTACAACTTGGGACACAGTTTCGGTAAGGGGTATCGATACACGGGGGTGTATCGATACACTCTTTGCTCACTGGAATTCTGAGGATTTGGTGAGTGATTGGCGTATCGGTACGGTGTCTTAGCGTATCGGTACGGGTGTGTCTCGTTGACCACGAGTTGTTGATCGAGAAGGGCGTATCGATATGCCCAAGGGCTGTATTGATACGGTCTTCCCGTGTTGACTGGAGGATGTTAACCTTGGTCAAGGCGTAGCGATACCCTTGATTGGTGTAATGATACGACCTGCTTAAAAAGAAGAAATGGGCTGTTTTGAAAGTGTTGTCTTGGATGGTCGTTTTTATGTTGCTTGTATTTCTACTGTCGTGTTCCACATAGGATATAATATTGCATTTAGACAAGATTAATAAAAGAAATTTTCTAGGGTTGCTAACCGAGGAGGAACCTTAATGGGTTTCGCTTCGGTTTTCCCCGTGTGACCCACTCAGACCGGTCAAGCGTCCGGACCGGGACGAGGGGGTTACATTCCACCTCTAACTTCTCTACTCTCTTTTCTTCCTTCTTCTTTTCTTCTTCCCTTCCTTGCTTCATAATCTCATGAGTAAGGAGAGAACCCACTAGCTCATCAAGCTTTAGAGTCTTCAAGTTTTTGGCCTCTATGATGGCGGTTCTCTTCCCATCCCAAGATTCGGGAAGTGAGTAAAGTAGCTTCCGGAAAAGCTTGTCTTCCAGAATAGTCTCTCCAAATCCTTTGGGCCCATTGACAATGGTTGAGAAGCGATCAAACATCTTGGACACCGTTTCGTCGGACTCCATCTTGAAATTCTCATAGCTAAGATTGAGAATTCCAATCTTGGTTTCCTTCACATCATTGGTTCCTTCATAGGTGGTCTCAAGAGTATCCCATACTTCCTTGGCACTCTCAATGGATGAGACTTTGGAATAGATGTCGGGTCTAAAGGAGCAAAAGAGCATGTGAAGAGCTTTGTCATTTATTTGAATCTTCTTCCTTTCATCTTCACTCACCTCTATCTTTTTCTTCAACACCATCTTTCCTTCATTGTCTTGCTTCAATGGAATGTAAGGACCGTCTTCAATGACATCTCAAACCAAGTAATCATTTGACTTGATGAAGAGGCACATCATATTCTTCCAAAAAGGATAGTTGTCACCATTGAAGAATGGTGGCTTTGTGGTGGATTGTGACTCATACATACTTGATCCGGAGGTAGATGTCTTGGCTTGATTTTTTTGTTGATCACACTCTTCCTAGGAACTCCTCTTGTGGTTGTGAATCCATCAAAGAGGTAGGCTCTGATACCAATTTTTGAGTGGATCGATTGAATGATCAAGACCAAGAGGAGGTGAATTGGGATTTTAAAACTTTGTGGGAGTGAATGCACAATTTAAAATGAAGAACAGAGGATTTTAGAGTGGTTCAAGTTCCAAATGAACTCTACATCCATTACCTTAGCTACCACTAAGGATTTGCAACAATTCACTATTTGTTCTTCCCCTTTTCAATGCTTAGGAGGTAACCTTAACACAACCGGTCAAATTTTCTACCCAAAAATTGACCAAACCCTCACAAATGAACAAAGAAGAAATTGGACAAGAAGTATATCTCTCAAATACAATTTTGTCCCTTGAAGTACAACACTCAACCCAAATTTGAAGATATAATAAGAATTGGATACAACTTAAATTGGGGATTACAAGAAATTGGAAAATAAGCACACTTGAGGTTGGATTTTTGCTTGGATGTTTTTCTTTAATGCAATAGTTATTGCTGGTCTTCAAAGAACTTCAATTTATACCTCCTCTATCAATTCTAGCCGTTTGGGTGGTTAGGGAATTGATTAAAGCCGTTGGGACCCTCTCTTTCCACCATAAATGCACTTCTGCAGCTATCCGTATCGGTACACGGGGAGCCGTATTGATACCTGTCTCAAAAAAGAAAGAGCCGCTGTACATAATAAAGAGGGCGTATCGAAACGCACGTAAGAGTATCGGTACGGGACAATGAGCGTATCGAAACAGATAAGACCGTATCGATACCTTTTTCTCAACTTAGCTCACTGGAAGTTTCCGTTTCGATACGATGGTTTACCGTATCGATACGGGTCAACTACCATTTTAAATGTTGGTTACCTAACAACTGACACCAACGGTCAAAAACATTTAAAACACTTCGAATTAAAAATTCAATTAAAACTATATCGATAAGGGTGAAGCTGTATCGGTACACCATTCAAACTCCTTCAGTTTTGAAGAGGGGCGTATCAATACAGACGGAATCTGTTTCGATACGCTGTTTCGATATGGTGAGGAGTGTATCGAAACGCGTCTTTCCAGTAGCCAACTTTGTAAAAAAGGTATCGATACGGATGGAAGCGTATCGATACACCTGGACGGTTTTTAATACTTGGCCTTGGAACACTTAGAAAATATTTGGAGTTTTGAGTTTTTCAAATTAGTTTTAAAGTGTCGGTGATTTAAAACTTATTAAGGGGACTTAGAAATCAATTTCAAGTTTTCAATTTGATCCTTATCAATTTAATTATATCAAAATCAAACATAGGTTTTACAACACTGCATGACCCTTTGAACCCACCATTCACATAATCCCATCTTGAGCATAAGAAACTGAAGCATCTCCAGTCAGCCTTGTCATATGCCTTCTCCATGTCGATTTTTAGAGCCATGATACCCTTGCTCTTTTTTTCTGTCTTTTGATGGCATGAAAGGCTTCATGAGCAATAATGATATTGTCTTGGATGAAACGCCCATTCACAAAAGCTCATTGACTCGGAAAAATAATATCCGGAAGGATGATTTTAGGTCTTGAAGTCAGAATCTTGGTGATGACTTTAAGGGAAAAGTTACATAGGCTAAATGGCCGAAAGTGAGAAACATCTTCTGGATTCTTTCTCTTTGGGATGAGGACAACGTTAGTCTAGTTGATCCCACCATTAAGAATACCACAACTGAAGAAATGGGTAACCATAACAATAATATCATCCTTAATATTACTCCAGAACTTCTGATAAAAAATACCAAAAAAATCATCCGGCCCATAGATTTCGACGACCCCATACTAAAAATCGCTTCCAAAAAATTCTAGCAGCCCCAAAGACTTTCGTGAAAATCCGACCATAAAACAAAAAGCTTTCGGGTTTGTCTTCCTTTTGAAATAAATAAACCTATCCAAAATTCTGGTCCATTTTAAAGCATGGGGATTGCCATGGCTTCTCATCAAATACCTACACATACAATAAATACAATGTATATACGTCACATTTTTTTATTATCAAAATACAAAGGAGCATGGATTATTGTTTCCTAGGGGCGACAACGGGGCGGATTGGGGACGATTTTGTATTCCCCACCCCATCCCAACACTTGCGGGTACGATTTTGGGAAATTCCCATTAAATTTTTCGGGAATTTTTTCGTCCTCATACCCTTCCCTTACGGATCCCCACAATTTTCGATTAATTCTCCTACCTAAGAAATAAACATAACTTAATACAATAAAACAAATACATTGTATTTGTTTATGTAATAATGATTGCATTAAATTTGTTGCGACAAAAGAGCATATGAGAGGTCAATTTGAAGCATGGCAACATCCATGTGTCACTAAGTTAGGAAACAATAGGGTGGCAATAAGGTGGGGAATAACTGAAAATCGTGGGAATCCGAACCGATGGGTATGTAGAATAACCAAAATCTTCACTTACGGGGACGAGTACGGGAGAAGTTTTATAACTGAAGCTCGATTGGGGATAGAGATTGTTATATATGAAACGTGGGGATAATCGATCTGTACCCGTATAAATCACCATGGGGATCCCCGAAAAATATCCCCAGGGATTCCGATATTTTACAAAGTTTGATGTTCATAAGGGTAATTTACCTATTTTTCATCAAAAATCTGATCTCACATGAGTATGACCGGTTGGAGTAAGTTTGAAAATTCTTCGTAAGTTCTATAAAAATAATTAGAATGTTGTCTATACATTGTTGTAAACATAATTTACTCTAGTTTTATTTAAAATACATGGTTATCGATTTCGATATGTATTCTAAATGATATGAATATTTGAATGTTGAAAGGTCATAAAATTTAGCAGCAGATTTCTTAAAAAAGTTTTAGCAATGACTTCGAAAATTCACTAGAAATTCTACAAGATAAATTAGGAAGTGAGCCTTACATTTCTATAATCATACGGAAGTCAAGATTCGTTTACAACAAATGGTTCTCGATTTCGAGTTATATATTAGGAATTATTAATGTTTGAGTGAGCAAAGGTCAGAAGAAAAAGACAACAGACTGTTTCTAAAAACAACAATAACAGTGGCTTCGGAAATTCACCATAAATCGTTCAAGTAAAATTAGAAGATGAAATTTCTATGATTGAAAATATTATCGAATCTAGTTCCTTTTAGAACAAACAGATCATGATTTGGATCTGTATATTATTAGTTACATATTTTTTTTAAAGGTAGTGCAGGCTGTCATGTTTCAACAGTTAAATATTTAAGTCATGTTTTATAGTTTTGAAATGATTCGTTTGTTGTTTGGTGAAACTAAATTTATCTTTTATGTTTGTAATTTTTGAGATTTAATGTTGGGTATTTGTTTTATTGTATTAAGTTATGTTTATTTTTTGGTATGATGATTAACCGAAAATCGCGGGGATCCATAAGGGATGGGTATGGGGACGAATAAATCCTCGAAAGATTTAATGGGATTCTCCAAAACCGTACCCGCAAGTGTTGGGGACGGAGTGAGAAATGCAAAACCGTCCCCGATCCGCACCGTCGGCACCCCTAGGAAACAATAAGCCATGGTTCTTTGTATTTTGATAACAAAAAACTTGTGACGTATATACATTGTATTTATTGTAAGTGTAGGTATTTGATGAGCAGCCATGGCAATCCCCCATGCTTTGAAATGGTCCAGACTTTTGGATAGATTTATGTCAGAAGGAAGACAAATCCACAAGCTTCTTGTTTTATGGTCGGGTCTTCACGAAAATTCATATAGATATGATACGAATATGATATAATTATGAATATAAAATAGTGTAATAAGCGTGAGATTAATATTTTTACTACACGTTTAATAAAAATATGACATGAAACGATTAATTCGAAGAAAAAAAATAACGACACACCCAACTTCTGGACATACGTGTTTAATCCACTTGAATGATCAGATTGCTTCAAAGAAGAAAAGACATGTTCATTAGGCTTTTTCTGTCTCTTTCCCCTTCAATGTCATATCCTGGAATGTGGAAACAATATGGATAGCATACATATGTGTGCCATGATGCCTGCTTACATGCTTGAATGTGAGCACCTTTATCGCATTCGTGTTCCGTTTCATTGCCAAGAGATTGTAAAAGGAAATTCAAATCCACGTGTTCAATTAAAAAGTGTATAAATCATTCATTCAACTCGTATGATATGAAAAAGAATATGGATTTGGTTACAACGAACGATAAAGGAACCAAGATAATGGTCCCCCCACCCCTATATTGGCAAAGAACTGCTGCTAAGAGTTTCAGAGCTATATGGGAGTGTTAGTAAATGATACATACACAATTTTGCAGTTAAACGTGATCTATATATTGCAACGATCATATCCGGAGAACCATGACGAGTTTTCTGCAAGATTTAACTCACCATCTTCACCATTATAGAATGGTTCAAATGTTTGTCGCCATTGCTGATCAGTGTCGCTGGCATGGAACTCAACTGCATCATGCGTGGCGATGTCAGCATTATCAGAAGTTTGTTGTTTAGCGTCTTTAGGTAGACGCGATTCTGTAAGTAGCTCATTAAGAGTGCCGATCTCATGTTCATGTTTTCGCTTCAATTTATCGATCTGTCTGCGAGCCTTCTCAGTTTCTTGTTCTGCTTCCATTGCTCGTTTCTGCAATTACATTATGACAGAAGGTAACAACAATTTAGCTTTGCTGGTTTCACCAGCTAATGGGAACTATTCCCTACCACGTGCAGAACCAGAGGAACAATTTCATAAAATTCCCAAAAGAACATTAGCGTCAAGCAGTAAGAAAAGTCCAACAGCCTTACAATTTGAAACAAAAATTATCAAGCAGAGATTATTTGCTGCAACAAGACAGAAGCAGTAGGTTCTAAGACTTTTGGTCATCTAAAGTAAGTTTAAAGATCAGATTCAAAATTTGTAGCAAAAAGCTAATCGAGGGACCTCCTGATTTTCAAAAGTAGGAAACATTATCCGTCAATTTATTGATTTTCAAAAGTCAGGAACAGTATGGTTCAAGGGCTTTGCATAGGCAAAAACTAGTAAAATTTTTTGACATCACCAAGCAAAGCTAAATTGATTGATAATGTTTCCTAATTTTCCATCTTAACCATTTAAAATAATACAACAGACTGGATAGACACTTCAACATCTAAAATTCCAACCTATTAGCAATCCCAGCTTACCTACCAGTTTTCACGTTCAGCTGAAAACTTAATATGGAACAGCAATCTTAGTTTTGAATTTTATTAATGCAGTGCTCGGTGTAGTACTTGTTTGATTATGCCCTATGGATTTTGCCTGTTGTTACTGGAAACTTGAGATGGGTATTGAAAGAAAACAACTTCCGAATTTGTACCAAACAGAGAAAGAAGTTCATGAAAACAAATAATTTCAGTAAGACGATAATTTTGCACTCATCCTGTCACTTATGTGTGATACTGTTCCATCATTTTTTTAACTTTTGAAAATCAATAAATTGACGGATAATGTTTCCTACTTTTCCATCTTTATATGCAACAACAATCTTAATATTGAATTTGATAAATGCAGTGCTTGGTGAAGGTGAAGTATGCGTTTGTTTATGCCCTATAGATCTGCCTGTTGTTTATTGGAAACTTGAAATGGGGTAATTGAGAAAAAAAAACTGCCGAATTGTATCAAGCAGACAATCAAGTGCATGGAAACAAATAATTTCACTTAGACTCATCCTGTCACTTACGAATGATACTGTTCCATCAAGTTTATCACTTTGAAAATCAATAAATTGACCGTTAATGTTTCCTACTTTTCCATCTTAACCATTTAAAATAATACAACAGACTGGATAGACACTTCAACATCTAAAATTCCAACCTATTAGCAATCCCAGCTTACGTACCAGTTTTCATTTTGAGCTAAAAACTTAAAATGTAACGACAGTCTTAAAATTGAATTTGATAAATGTTGTGCTTGGTGAAGTATGTGTTTGCTTATGCCCTATATAGATATGCCTGTTGTTTATTGGAAACTTAAATGGGTATTTGAAAGAAAACGACCGCTGAGTTACAGTGTATAAAAAGCAGACAAAGTTAAATGTGCACGGAAACGAATAACACTTACTTGGGCAGCAGCCAGAGCTTCTTCTGCTTCTTTTAGTCGTACAAGCAATTCACCTGCAGCCTGAACTGCTTCAGCAGTATCCCTTAATTGAGCCTGGAGTCCTCTATTTTCATCCCTAAGATATTGCCTCTCCAATTCCCTTTCCGCTTTCAATGCAGAAATTTCAGCAGCTAGAGCATTTATGAACTTGGATTCAGCACCCTTAACCCCTGCCCTAGCAGCTGCCTTTATAACATCATCTATCCCCTCTTGAATATTCCTATGTCTTGCAAGCAATTGCATGTGTTGTTCCTGAAGATCAGCATACTGTTCAAGCATTCTTGCATGTCCCTCCATAGCCGTCTGCATTGCTTCCTTTAATTCTTCTGCACATTTCTTCTCCATATCTAATTCCTGCTTCCGTTTTTCAGCCAGCAAATGACTAGCATCAAGTTCAGTCCTTAATTCCTCCACAAGAGAAATCCATTTGCTTTCTGCCTCAGTCCACTGAATTCTCTCTTGTTCAAATTTCTCTTCAGCAATATCATCATTTGTCTGTGGTATTGCTCTAAGAGGTAGAGGACCATTGGGCTCGCATGAATATGTCAATTTCAGTAAAGAATTTCGTTTTCGGGCTGATGTGGAGGAAGATTCTATATAATACTGCAACTGGTTTCTTAAATCCTGAATTTCTTCTAACAACACTTCCCTCTCACACAAATCATGAAAATTTCGAAAGCACTCCAGCTCATCCTGAACTCTTTTCAACTCAATCTTTGTTCTTAAAACCTCTGGATGATTCTCATATTTCTCCTCCAGAAGCTGCAGCCAATAGGTGAGGATATAGATATACATAAAAATGTTATCTGAAAAAGAAAAAAAAATTAAAGAAAAAAAATATACCTTGTGCTCATGGGTGAGAGAAGCAAGCTCCTCTTCCATGAATTCCTCAGTAGGTAAAACACCATCCATAAGGCTCTGAAGGCGAAGAATTTTATCCTCCCTAGTCTGCCCTATAATAGCATTGCACTCTCTCTCATGTTTGTACTGTTGCACCTGTAAGTAATAGCGCAAAAAGTTAACATCAACAATTAAATGATGGCAGCCGGTAAAATTACCAAGAAACCTACCAAACGGTTTAATTGCATTATTTCAGAAGCTTGTTTGGCACAAAACTCTTCAAGAGCCATTTCTCTCCTGATAGATACAGCCAAAACCTTCTCCACTGCCTGGCAATACAAAGGTAAAAAATGTCAGTGATATTGGAAGATATAAATCTGAAAAGCCAGGACTTGAGACTTCTTGCCTTCGGGACTTGCTTCTTGATTTTCCCACAAGGCTCAGGATTAACAAGGACTAACTGCAGGTTGGAGCATTCTTTCTCCTCTTTGCCATCTATGTTTGTTCTCTCTCTACAATTACTACATATAAATACTACCGGCTTTTCTTCTTCAGGAAAAGTTTGGACTCCAACATCAACTTTATTAGCTGCAAGGATTGACTTAGAGTCGGCAGGTTTTAATGATAAACGAAATGATGATCTCCTCAATGCTAAACTCTGTCTGTGACTAGCAATAATCTCAAGACCACGATGAAGACTAGCTGCCAAATGTTCGGTTGGTGTGAAAGATACACAAGTAGTCTCTGGACCATTATCCTTGAGATCTTTTTGTGAAGCAGTGTACATTGAAGATGTCCTCAGACTCTTCCTACTCTGATTCACCCTAGGTGAGACACTTGGTGTTGGGGATTTAAGAATTACAGAAGAATCCCCATCAGTTGTTCCAACAATTAGCTGGACTGGATTCTCTTCGACACTTTCATGAGCACTAAAAACATCTGGTGTGTTTGTAACAGTTTTAACACAATCAACAATCATAATATCAGAGGATTTAGGCTCTTCAGATATTTCTTCCTCCATGTTCACATCAGTATCATCAGTGCCTTGAATTTCAGCAAATTCAGATGTGTTAGGCACTAGATCACCAGCACATCCAAGCTTAGGAGTGGCATTTCCTGAATCTGATTCAACTATTTCTATTTTGGTCACTTCATTTGAATGTTGATATGTAACTGCTGATTGCATACCTACATGAGCACAATGATCCTCAACAGCTTCCTCATCAATTTCCATCTCCTCATCACCATCTTCATCAACATGAGGCAATGTCCTTGGATGATGCAGACTAAATTTCAACAAATTCAAGCTCCTACGGGCATTCCATCCAGTCGAGTAACTTCCAGCTTGATCAGTTTGGTTGTTGCAATTAGCTCTCATTCGATTAAGTTCATCCTGCATGGTTCCATCCACATTTTATATATTCACACATTTGATCGCATAACTGATAAAGGGAAAAAATGGATATGAGAAAATACCCTCAATTGTTGAATCACTTCACGCAGATGATGTACATCATTCTGCATTACTTCATTAACAACTGCCTTGTTCTTGATTGCCTTTGCACGCTGAGCAAACCGTAATGTGCTGAATGTTTCACTCTTACAGCTGCATTAACATTCAAGTAAACTCCCCTTGCAAAATAAGAGGGATTTTTTGTTTTTTGGTGGGGGGAAGTGCAAATTGGCAAAATATGAGGCAGTTATCTTATCACCTTTGTGCTGGGGAAATTGCACAGACCATGGCTAATTTTGCATTGCCACCAAGAGATTCCTGCAATAAAAATGTCAACTTGGAGTCTCTGTAGGGGATATGCCTGTGCTTACCAGTTTGAGAAACTTCAGCAAGGATGTTTATCAAGTTCCTGAATTCCGAACATTAAGTAAAATTAGCAAAGATCTAGGAGTGTGTACCTCTTGGTCCATGAAAACATGCTGATGCACCAATGGAACAAAAATAAAATTGGATCTGAATTGAGAAATTATCTCCATACATCAAATCACATAGCTTCCTTTTTCTGTATCAAACTCACCTACTTCGGGAACTGTAATTTAGCAAAATCACTTATTCCAGCAAGGTAGACAATCACCTTTCAGACAACTTAATTTTATAGCATTCATACTATATTTGCAAACTATTTGAAAGAAAATATTCAAAAAGTGCTGATGTATTACTATCATACTGTAGTTAAAAGTTGGAAGATCTTACTTGTTTGTACAATAAAGTAAGACGAGCCTGTGAAAGAAAAGATACAAAAAGCATACCCAAGCTGTGAGAGTGAACGATTAATATTGCCTGCCTCCTTCAAGCGTTCTCCTGCAGCACCAGTTAGTTTTTGTCGCTCTGAGCCTGCTAGATCAACGAGATTTATCCGACTTGTTTTAAAGCTACTTACTCCATCAGCCACACCCTGCAAGAAGAATGACTGAGTGAGTACCATGAATCCTCAAGTATAATTGAGAGGGAAAACACATCAAAGTAGGAGATATTTTCCAATTATTCTGCAGATGATTAGATCCTTGTAATTATATTTTTAACAAATTTAGCAAATGACTGTCGAAAAGGAATTTGAGAAAACTCTTGTTTGCAGGTCCGGCATAAATTAGTGATTGATGCCATGAGTTGGTTGGACATACTTGTAATCCAACCAGTAGATTATTAGCTCAGACAAGATATTAAAAACAAAATGACAAAGCATATAAATTCAAAGCATTTACCTTACATCGAGACTCAACAACACATGTAAAAACACTATGTGAGCGGGAACTTTCAGCATTGATACTAGTAGCACCTGTCCTTCTATTTGACAACCCCTGCATCATTTTTGTAGTGAAGATTGCACATATTATTATTTTATTGTAAATTAACAGTCGGATTTTGATCCACTTTTACCAAACTGTATTGAACAGATCAAGCTAATAAGAAATCATACATACAAGTCTTTCCTTCCATAAGAAAAAGGTGAATGTTATCATTCTATACATAAATGAGAAGTTCTACAAAGAAAGAAAATGTTAAGTAGTCAAAGCATTGGCAAAGTTCTAAAAAAGCAACCTTTATCAACAACTGGGTAACATCCTTCATTGAGCTTACATACTTCTCTGTCAAATTCTCAACATAGACACCTGATTTTACATCTTCTCTTATCTGGATGAGAATCATAAAACAGTCTGAGAAAACCAAAAGTTTTCATCCCAGAAAAGACAAATTGAAAAGTTAAATAATATCATTCCATCTACCTGCAGGTTTCTTTGATTTGGATCCAACAAATCCGTGATTTGCTCATTATAGATCTAAAAAAGAAAAGTGAAAGAAGGGGTAAAATATAAGAATAATGCAAAGCTAAACAGTTTGATACTATCAAAATTTAGTATCACAATAAGTAAATTAACGCTTACCTCAAGAAAAGAACACTGACATTGGTACTTGAGTTGTTTATCAGCGTGCTTAATTTGCTCCTACAACATGGAAGGTAAAAAACAAGCTATTAAAAAATGGTCCATTCAAAACATAAAACGTTTGGCAGTCATTGATGAACGTTTACGGTTTTACCTCATTTATACGAGCAAAGAGTCGCTCAAACACACGGGGAGTTAAGCCTTGTTGATCACTATATAAATTTTCTTCCAACAAGGCGTTGGCTGGACCCCAGATCGTGTAAGTCTTTCCACTTCCAGTCTAGTGAAAACCAATTTATCCAGATACACAAGTTGAAAAAAGTTACAAACCTATTCAAAATTAATGAAAAGATTAGAAATTAAAGAAAATAAAGAAGCGAGTACCTGCCCATAAGCGAACACTGAACTGTTAAAGCCGGCCAGACAATTTTCCACTAGTGGTGCTCCCACAAGCTGGAATATATCTCGCTGCATTTTTAAGGAAGATAAAAAAATGGTAATTTAGAAATGATTAAACAAAGTTAAATAACCCAAAAAGAAGGAAAAATAAAGAGATGGGTGCCTGAGTTGCATCAGTGCTGGCAACTGAGTCAAACGTGAACGTTTGTCCATTGATACTCAAAGAGTCACTAGTAAGTTTCTGAACAATCGTTTCCCCTTCTTCCCCTTCTTTAACTGGCGGCCGCATCCGCACAACCACCTAAAAACAAAAATTAACAGAAATAAAAAAGGGTTGAAAATTGAAATCCAATAAATCAAATTAGTTAAGGAAAAAAAGAGAGAGAAAAGATACCTCGACACCAGAATCAGAAATTCTGGAGACGGGGGCGGCATTGTCGTTTGGGAGAGTTTCAGAATTGAGTTTGCGCTTGAGAGGATTAGAGGAAGGGGGGCGAGGAGGCAGGTGGGTCTTGATCTTGGCGGTTGCGGGGGAAGGTTGGGAGTTGGGATCGGGCGGCGGTGCGTTTTCTTTGAAGTGTTGTTTGGGAATAGGTTGTTTCCGTCTGGATCTAGAAGGGGTGGGGTTTGGGGAAGAAGTAGGGTTCTCCGTCGGCTCTCTCAAGATGGTGTTTCTTGGTAACATGGAACGCTTCATATTTCTTCCCTGTTTGGGTAGAAAGGAAAAGAGGCGAGAAAAGGGGGGGATTAGGGCAAGGAAGCGAGAGAGATGGACTGGAGAAAACAAAGCAAGGAGGAGAAGAAATGTAGCCGTTGGAAGGGGGAAATGGAGTTTGAATTGTTTGGATTATGCCCCTTTTTTATATTAATAGGTTCGGGGGAGAACAACAGTGGATTTGAATTTTTTTTTTTTTTGAGAACAGTAGATTTGAAATTGTGATGTTGGGTATGGAGCTTTTTTTAACAGGAGATCGATGGGACCACTCCTTCAATACTAAAATTGACATTCCACCCGTAAATTATAACAAATGTTATTCAATTATGAATAAAGTTATATTTGGATCACTTAATTATTAAAAATTACATTCGAGTTACTTAATCATGGATGGATAAGGTTATATTTGGGTCATCTAATTATTAAATGTTACATTTGGGCCAGTCAATTATGAGTAAGGTTACATTTGAGTCACTCAATTATGGGTAATGTTACATTTGGGTCACCCTTCATATTTAAAAAAATACATCAATTTCATATTTTTTTTCACTTTATACCCTTGTTAACGCTAGAGTATTTCATTTGAAATCATTAATTAATCTAATACATAAATTGATATATATTTTTGAAATATGAAGGGTGGCCCAATTGTAACCTTACCCATAATTGAGTGATCCAAGTGTAACTTTTAATAATTGGATGATCCAATTATAACCTTACCCATAATTGAGCGACTTAAATGTAACTTTTAATAATTGGGTGACCTAAATATAACCTTACCCATAATTGAGTGACCTCTATTGTAGTTCACCCTTATTTTATTTCTTCTCAATTAAGCCATTTTTTTGTTTAACCACGTACATTTAGTTTATTGGTTGACTAATCCGCATCAGGTATTATATAGGCCAGTTTTAGGAATAACTCTCGCAACCCAATTCATTCCATTCACAACGGAGGGACTGCCACTGAAGATGCTCGGTAGCATCTACGAGGATTCCTGAACATTTGTTGAGCATTCAAGATTCATGGAGTACACCAGAACGTATTGCAGCTAAGGCTATTTCCCTATTCACTAAGGGATAGGGCGAAACAGTGGTTGAATAACCAGCCAGCCGGATCTTTCACTTCATGGGCAGAGCTCTGCAAGGACTTTCTAGACCGATTCAGCCCATCCAACGTCACCGATAGGCTGTGGAATGAAATCACAACCTTTAGAAAAGGGGTTGACAAGTCGATGTATGAGGCATAGGAGTGGTACCAACAAATGTTGAACAACATTCCGCTTCATGGTTTACCGGCTTGGACTCATGAATCTATATTCTACATTGGGGTTAACTACCCAACTCGGATGTTGATAGATGCCTCGGTCAATGGGATCATCTTAGACAGACCTCAGAGGAAGCACTACGGCTGTTCAACATAGCAGCTAAAAACGATTATAAACACCCGACAGCCCGCCGAGGCGGCACAAGGCGGTCATCTACTGTAAATGAGGTGGAAGCCTCTGAATCTGTTAATGCCCGCCTCGACATTCTGACGGAGCTGGTGATGAAGATGGTGCAATCCCCATGGAAGGTCCATGAAGTAAAAGCTGTTGAGCTCTTCTGTGGCGAATGTGGGGCCAACCATGATTCCTCTAAATGCACTGCATCTGCAAACTACATAGGAGAATATGAGAGGAATAGCAGGCCAACCTAGAACACATACAATCATAACTGGAGAAACCATCCCATCTTCTCCTGGAGCAACCCAAAGACAGCAGCAAATTCACAGTAACTGCATGGAGGCTACCAGTAGAACTAGTCCTGGCAGCAGACTCAACAGTCACAACACAATAATTCACTAGAAGCTACTCTGAATAACTTTATGAAACAAACTGGTGAATTTATTGTTTATACAAATAATTTTTTTGAAAAAACTAAGTCTTTTATGGACAGGACGGAGATGAAGATGAACAACCAAGAGGCTGCTATTAAGAACCTGGAGACCCAATTTGGGAAGTTCACCAAAATTTACCACAGTCGGACCATGGGAGCATCATCCATCAGCCCGCCAGAAGCAGCCAAGCCCACTTTTGAACATTGCAAGGCCATAACTACAAGAAGCGGGAAGCAGCTGGATGAACCTAGGATGGTAAAGCAGTTAGGAACTCAACCAGAACATATAAGTAAGCCTGCCCCAGCAGTACCCATATTAGCCGCCCCAGCAGCAACACCTTCTCCAGCTGCCCCAGCAGCAGAACATGAAAGCAGCCCTAACAAGGATGCTCCTCCCCGGACTAAGACCCCAAGAACGAAGCAAATAGAGGACATTCGCCCGCCAACACCATTCCCCCAGAAGCTCAAGCAACAACAGCAGGATCACCAATTCAAAAAATTCTTAGATATTCTGAAACAAGTGCATATTAACATACCTCTTATAGAAGCTATACAAAGCATGCCCAACTACGCCAAGTATCTCAGAGATATAGTTTCTAAAAAGAGACGGATAGGGGAATTCGAGGCGGTGGTCGTCACTGGAAAGTGCATGGCTATGCTGCATAACAAGCTGCCGCCCAAGCAGATAGATCTGGGCAACTTTGTTATACCATACCGGCTGGGCAACAAGCATGAGACCGGAGCCCTGTGTTACTTGGGAGCCAGTATAAACCTGATGCCTAAGGCCCTCTTCGACAAACTAGGTATTGAACCTACAAAACCAACCCCCGTAATGCTTAAACTTGCAGATCACTCATTCGTGCAACCAGAGGGAAAGATTGAAGACATACTGGTCAAGGTTGCCAGCCTAATTCTTCCTGCTGATTTCCTCATCTTAGATTGTGAGGCCGATGAGAAAGCCCCCATAATTCTCGGGCGACCCTTCTTGGCCACGGGTAGAACGCTTATAGATGTGGAACTTACAATGAAGGTAGAGGATCAAAGCATAAGGATGAACGTGCTGCAACCCTAAGAGGAAGGAAAGGAATGCCCGGATGCAAAAGCGGCTAAGATAAGTGTGGAAACAGGCCAGGGCAGCCGCTGCCATGACAGACCTCGGGGCAGATTGAAGGACCCCATCACACAGAAACTGAAGGAGCAAGAGGACCCCCCAGGAGGGGAGAAAAAGCTAAACCACCTCAGGAAGTGGTTATATCTAGGAGATGCACCCAAATGCACTCCTAACATAACTTAATTTTTTTAAATTTATTTTTATGCATTAGGAATAAAGTTTATTTTATTTTAGGACTAGATTAATTTTTAGTTTTTCAGATTTTATTTAATTATTTTTATTATTTTTCTTTTAGGATCAAGAATAAAAGAGCAGGATTACAAAGGAAGACCAGCAAAAACCCAGCCAACCATCCTGCTGAGTCAGCAACCAGCGCAGCAAAGTGTAACGGCTAGTTGGCCGCCAACGGCTCCGAAAATAACGGGCAGAAAAATCTTTAACGTGCTCCAGGAAATTGGACCGTTGATCATTTAATGTCGCCCCGACACTTCTCGGCAACGCCTATATAAACCACTCACTCATTTTATTTTACTTCACTTCCACATTTTTTCTAGTTTCTATCTCTCATAATATTTCCTCTCTATTTTCAGTTAAAATACAACCGATCACATGGCTTCAACATCAACCCAAAAACCCACCTATAGCAGGTTTTGCTTCAAGGCAGACGAGGAGAGATATAGAGCACAATTCTCCAAGCAGGCCATCTGGGAGGAACAAGGCTTCCATTACACGAAGCAAATAGGAGACCGTGGTCTAGAGCCCGCCTTGTTCTGAACCATCCACTACAAGGGATGGGAGATGTTCGCTCAGCAGCCCGATATAGCGAACATCACCATAGTCAGGGAATTTTACTCACATCAGCCCTGCCCAGACAAGCCATTCGTCTACGTTCGTAGAGAGGCGGTCAAGCTTAACCCTGCTATCATAAACAACTATTACGATCTTGATATGATCGACAACCTGCACGAGGAATGGAGGCAGTCACTGACGGTTGACCACTATGAGGAGATCAAGGCTAGAATCTGCAAGCCCAACACACCATGGCTAGGGAGTAAACATGTGGGATCTGTCCAGCGCTGCCACCTGCTGCCTAAGGCTATTGTATGGAACACGTTCGTGAAAAGGCTCCTGCTGCCCACATCCAACAACTCAACAGTTGACTGGTCGCGCCTCGCCTTAATTCACAACATCTTAATGAACTGGCCGATCAATGTAGGGGAAATCATCTGCACGAAAATCTACAACTGCTTCAAGAAGAAGAAAGGCAAGTTGTACTTCCCTTCTTTCATCACAAGTCTGGACCAAAAAGGTCCACATCCAGTTGATGCAGGATGTGGAGAAAGAACTAGCAACGCCCAGTCAGCCCTCCACCACACAGTTTGAAATGCCAACCGCCCCCGACAGTACTAACGCTACCCTAGACAGAGAGGTTCTCCCATTGCTCTACACACTCCTCGAACACACAAAACAGATGGAGCAACATCAGTTGGCCTTCATAAACTACATGGAGGAGGCCCAAGAAGCCTCGGTGGCTTATTTCCTGTAGAAATTTCTTGATGATGTGCCCACCATGCCACCCTTTCCCGATGAGGTTGTGACAGCAGCAAGAGCACGATGAACTTCACCTACCGCCACCGCCCGCCAGACAGACCACCAGATGCCCTTTCCTATGCATTCTCAGCATAACTCAGTTGCCACTCCATCTAACACAGTGGCAGACTCCCCTGAAAGGCACCAACTGGATCTCTCCCCAGCCTGCACAGCCAATACAGTAGCAGACTCCTCCTCATCAGAGGAGATTGAGCAGCCGCCGCTGGAACCAGAAACAACAGTAGTAGCGGCAACATCAGCCATCCCAATGGCATTCATCCCTCCGGCACCACCCACAGAGGAAGGGACAAGAAAGAGGAAGCGACACATAATAGCAGAAGAACCTGTGGACCTCGAGACAGAGTCAGAAGGAAGTGACGCATCTCCCGCTGCTCCCCCTGTCGAGCCTTCAGAAGAGCCACAGCATACGCCAAATAGAATCCAGCCACCGCAGAAAGCAAAGACCTCACCTGCTCGAACCGCCGCCAAGGCAGCTGCCAACTGCCGCTTCATCGTCCAAACATCCTCCTTCTTCTCAGCTAACTAAAATCCAGCCTCCTCAAAACCCTCAGCAAACTTTTAACTTGTTTTCTTTTCTTTTATTTTTATTTCATGTTTTCTTTTTTCCTTTTACATGTATATTTTCTTATTTTCTATTTTGTGCATCGAGGGCAATACCCATCTCAAGTTTGGGGGATAGCTTTTGCATCATTTGTAGGCATAATTAGTTGCATTTAGATTGCATTGTACTTGCCTTAGTAATAATCGGAAAAGAAAAATTTATTATGACTTGTGCCTATGATAGGGTAGCCGATTACTTTATTTTCGCACAGAGTTAAAAATTAAACTTAATCTTGGGGAAAAGCATGAAATATGACTTAGATTTTTTTGCCTGAAAATGTTGAATATCTCTGTTACTTGCTGAATGTGTAGAATATTTGATGAACACTGCCTATTTGTTTTTTTAGAATTCTTTGCAAAATTCTAACAATAATTGCAGGTAGCCGCCGAGGCATGCAAAAGAAATAGAAAAATGCAGAACTGCCAAAGGCAGCAAAAATCAAAAACAAAGAAAAGTGTTGTGTTACCCTAGAGGTGCCCGCAACAGGCTCTAGGAAGAATCATGTGCGAGGACACTCCGCTGCTATCAAAGTCCATGAATCTGAAAGCCTAAAAGTGACGGACAAATTAGCATGAGTGAATGAAAGACTTCACGGGATGACTCTACTCTAAGGGTTTGGGGTTTTGTAGTTTTCTCCTATCTAAACGTCAGACCTATAAGAGTAGTTGTGATAAGCTGAAGCCCTCATTGCCTTGATTAAAAATAATAACATGCTGAAATTGTGCTGCCTCAGTAGCAACCTTTAAATTGCAGCAGTATCTTTGTTTAATCTTTTATTCTGCATATTCAGCTTGTTTACAGATTTGCAAACATCACACAGGCATTAGGAATTTAATTCTAAGTTATTTTCTTGTATATTTCCTTTCATTGAGTTTTATATATATAGGTGCCACGGTCTTGAGGTAGAAAATCGGGTTAAAAACAAGTTTTTCTTTCTGGCTATTATTAGAGCAAGTACTTTAGGTTGCATTGCTTGAGGACAAGCAATAGTTCAAGTTTGAGGGTGTGTAAAGTGTCCAAAAGTCCTATATTTCATTATTCTACCTTACTTTTATAACTTATCATTCATTCGGTGAATATGAGATACTGTTCTAGTGTATTCTTGCTTGTAGGTACTAACAGCTGAACGAGGGAACCGAGGAGCGGAGGACATTACACTGAGGAACAAACCCAGGAGCTGTACTAAAGCAGTTCCAACTGAAGAAAGTTGCTGTCGAGCACCTGCCGAGCAAAGCTGCTGCCGATTTTACTGCCTGCGGCAGCCAATTATTGAAGTTGGAGAACCGGAGCGCGATTGGTAGAGCTAAAACTCCTGATTCTATCACCGGCGTTCATGTGATTTTCCGACGTCTGTAGCAGCGGCTAGGGCTGTCGAAGTGAAATTCCCAAGCTTACTTGCGGGCTAAGGAAAACGAGGAAGAGTCTATATTCCAAGCAAAGAAGTCAGCATTTAAAGCTACATTAAAGAAGAAAAGCTACTTTAGAGGACTTCTACTTCAAGGAGGACTTAACCTAGTCTCGAGTCTATAAATACCCATTGTACTTCTAGTTTAAATCATCCTAGGTTTTCTATAGACTTTACTTGTGCTCTTCTCTGTCGCCATGTTCTAAATCTCCATTGGGTTAGGGTTATGTTGTAACTAGAGTGAAATGGTTGTTTTAGGTTTTTGAGTTATTTCTTCAATAAAATATTCCAAGTTTACTTAATCCATTGTTCTTCATTGTTTCAATCTTTCCATACTAGTCGTTTGAGAGAATATATTTGTCGGGCATGAAAGTGCAAGGCTCACGAAAGGGTTAAGTACGGTCACAACGGGAGGCATGACTAACTTGGTTCCACACTAGTCCACAAGTTTCAGCGGCTAAAAGGGATCACTAACCGAGTTGATTGATTTGGTTCCACACTAGTCCTCAAGTTATCAATCTCGAGCATCCTAACCTAGAAATAGAAGGGATCACTGTCGACCATACTGTAAAACTTGGAGTATCTGCCAGACTTGCCGCCAGGATGTTTTTCCATTCCACCTGCCGAGGCAGTACACACCCCTGCAGTGACAGTGACCTGCTGCGGCCGCGTGACAGGGTCATAGTTTGCCGCCCGCCATTCTCACCGAGGCAGCATATCGTGGCAGCAAAGGATAACTCATACCTATCTCAACACAGTTTTCACACTAAGTGGAAGCATAACCCTGCCTGCTCTATCAACCTGATTCTTCTCTTATCTTTTACTTGTGTTTTTATTTACTTTTCGATCTCAACCAATCACTCACTTGTGTTTTTACTTTACCATTGTGCAGGAACTAAAGAACGAGACAAGTTGTCCAATCCTCGTGAGATTCGACATCTTATATACTATAACTTGACAGAAGTGTGCACTTGCGCTCCCACAAAAAGGGAACACCTACACGCCCTATAATGACATCCAAATGCTCTCTATCTCCACTAAAGCCCCCTCTACATGTTTAAAATTTTCTTTTGACATGTGTAAGGACAACAAAACAAAACATCCTTAACATTCAAGCATTTAATAATGGCCCTTCAATCTTTATCCCCTTTCAATTTAGTCCTAGACCTTTAATTTAATCTAGGTTTATAATGAAACAAGGCATTTAAGCTGTATTGAATTAGTAACATTCTACTGAGCCAATCTTTTGGGTATTACAGGTGAAACTTTCTGGATCTTTCGACTTTGGTGGCAATCGATTGAGTATCATAGCACTGCATCCCTCGATGAGAGCTATAGTCTCGAAAACACCCAATTTCCTCTTTTTGGAAAAGATGTTCTTCATGAATTTGACATAGTTGAGCTTTTTTACGAGAGCCTAAACCAAATGGTATGTGGATTTGCAATTGTTTAAGAACTTCTAAGAAACGCTTAAATTGCTGGTCTTGCTTATGCTTTTGGAGCCTTTGTGAAAAAGGTGGTGGTGGATAAACAAATGTTGGCTCCACTGGCTTTGCCAAGCTGGTGCTGGCATTGGGTAATGGTCTGGCATCAGATTGTTGTCTAGCATTAGATAATGGTTTGGCATTAGTATTTGTTTCTTCTTTTTTTGCTTCTTTGGGGTCACCTGCAGGCATTAGCTTTTCAGCTTAGCAATCACTTGACTGCTTGAAAGTCATCTCCATCTCGTATTGTTTCCACTCTAAAGAGTTTTTGCTTTGCATTGTTCACCGCCCTTATGTCGAGCATCCTCTGTATCACTTGGCAAAGCTCCTTGGGGTCGATTGCTGAGTGCATTGGCAATCTGCCCTAGCTGAACTTCCAAGTTCACATTGATGCTGCCAAACTCTGGACGGTTGTATCATTTCTCTCCATGTAATCAGTCAAAGTGTTCATATGGATGGTTAGATCTCTGCCCTTGTTGGAAATTGTTTTGGGCTCTCTGTGGCATGTCATTCTTGTGGAATCATGGCAGTGCATTATTGTTCTGCCATTGAGCATTGAATTGGTTACTGCCTTGGTTCGCCCAAGCAAAATTTGGGTGAAGCTTCCAACCTGCATTGTAAGTATTGAGATGTGGGTTAAAATTTTGATTGAAATTGCCAACAAAATTTATCGATTCAGGATTTGTTGGGCATTTGTCCACATGATGATCCTCTCCACAAATAGTGCAAAATGGTTCTAATGCCTTGACTTCTTGGGATTCATTACTCTTTTGCAGAGTTTTCACAATACTGGTGAGATTAGAAATCTGGCGTTGATGGTTGTTAATGCATCGATTTCCAATTTTCCAGTAGTTTTTGTCCCCACCCCTAGTATGGCAGTAGGATACTAAAAATCATTGGCAATAATCCTTTCAAGGATGTCACCAGCCTTCGTATATTTCTTGTTTAACAGAGAACCATTTGTCGAAGCATCAACCGCTATCCTAACATGACCATTAAGTCCGTTGTAAAAGGTTTCTATTTGGGTCCAATTAGGGAATCCATGCATAGGGCACTTTCTCAACAGGTCCTTGAATCTCTCCCAAACGTCATATAAGGTCTCGTCATCAGCTTTACTAAATGTTGTGATCTCATTCCTCAGCTTGGCATTAAGCTTAGGTGGCTAGAATCGCAAAAGAAACTTCTAGCATAAATGTGCCCATGTAGTGACTGAACCTGGTGGCAAAGAACTTAGCCACGATTTTGCTCTATCTCTCAGGGAAAATGTGAATAATTTCAGCTTTACTGTATCTTCAAGAACTCCAAGTTGCTGAAATAGTTGGCGATCCATCGAATTGGCCTGCATTCAAAAGTGTTTGAATCATTATCGGTTTAAGTTTGAAATTAGTTGTGTTTACCTCTGGACCAACTAGTCCTAGCATCATATTTTCCATATTTGGTGCCAAGTGTTCTCTAATAGGTCTTTTGTCTTCCACAACAGTATCATGGGCAACTGGCATCCAATTGTATATTGGTGGATCCTGATTATTTTGGACACCATCTACTCCTCCATTACCTTAATGAGCCATTTCTCAAACTTTCTTTTTCAATCTGCGTAAGGTTCATTCAATTTCAAGGTTGTATGGCCAATCTTCCATCTCAGGGCAATTCCTGGTCATACACCAAACAAAACAATAAAACAAAACAAAACAATTAAATCAAAAAAATAAACTCCATTGCAATCCCCGACAACGGTGCCAAAAACTTGTCGACTATGGTAACGCTTGGCAAAAGACTGAAAAATGTAGTGAAAATGTATAATAATAATGCCAAGATTGAGTCTTTTGCATGCAAGTATACAAGGTCAACAAGTAATACATCAATAAGCTGAGTATCGAATCTACATGGAATGACCAAGAGTTTGACTATTTTAATTGTTTACTTGTAAGGGAAAATGTTGGATTGATTTGAAGTTTGTTTTAAAAAAAGTAACTAAGGAAATGCAAGGAAAATAAAAATAGTTTGGCAAGAAAAGGTATTCAAATGAGTGATAAGCGTTGATAAGGGATGACTGGTTTTTATGCTAGCTATGCCAACTGCTAATAATGTCCTGCCTTGGAATTATTGCCGGATTCAAGGTGGCATTGCCTCTGTCGATGGCACTGCCCGAAATTAACCATGTTTAAACCCCTATATGTCTATAATGAAATTTTCCATTAATTAATTTTATTAAGTGTCATTCTATACTCTTAAGGGGTAGTGTAACCCCCCTTAACCCGACCCAAACGGTTGAACCGAATTAAGAAGTTTACACGGGGAAAACCAAAGTCAACTCGAAAGTCAACCTTGAATAACGACCCTTTTTTTTAATCTTATCTAAATGCACATTAACCATAGATATGTTCATACAATCAGCATACTCAAAGATCAGCACGATCAGAAAACGTTTAGGGACTCGATTGCACAAAACATGAATTTAGGGACCAAAACGTAAATTCTGAAAATTAAGAGGACTTAACCAACTTTTGAGCTACCAAAATGAAATTAGTCATGTTTCATGCTTCTTTGCCAAATTTCAACTCAAACGGACATCTCAAACTCATTCAATTGCATAAACAAGATTCAAGACCAAAACGCGAAGATTTCAAAACATATAACCGTCAATTTCAGTGCCCAACGGTCGAGTGTTCCGAAACAGGGAGGACCTGTTCCAAAACACGGGACCGTTCCGAAACGAGTTCCGGAACAGGGCTTGGCAGTAGCATTTTCGTTCCAGAACGATTTCTCCCGTTTCGAAACGCCTAGGCTATTCCAGGCCTCCGTTCCGAAACGGTAGCACCCGTTCCGATACGACCTGCCCAGATTGCAGAAATTTTGCTGGTTTATAACACAATTGGCCCATCAAACATGCTCCAAAGGCAACCAAAACATACCAGCAAGTCATTCAACACTCAAGGAACATAATTGCATCAAAATATAAATACAAAACCACCCCTAGGCGCACCAACTCATTCAACACATCCAACACTCAATCATGCTTTTAAAACAAGAAGCATAGCATAACGACTTAAGAATAAGAAGATTCAAACGTTGCAAGCGTTAAACCACATAGTTCAAAATCATAAACCAAACTTGTCCAACATACACAATCTCATTAAACGTCAACATAAGAGATTCTTCCCCCATTGCCTTTATTATCTATAGCTATTAACCGAGACATACAACTCAAGTGGAGCTCTCCTTGAATCCCTTGCTTCTCGCTGTTCCAACTTCAAATATCTGCATTGATGGACAAAAAAGAGCGTAAGCACATAATGCTTAGTGAGGAATGCTCAAAACCAAAACACCATCAATGCAGCGAGTCATAAAACCTCTTTTAAAAGCCACACAATTCGATAAACCAAAGCAATGTTTGAAAACCCTTTTTAGCAACATGCTTTAAATCATGCATTGCTCAAACATGAAAACCAACCCTTAGCTTAGAAAAGCTAAGTAATTCACTTTAAGCACAACCTTGCAAAACCATCAATTTAACCATTCCATGCATGAACATCATATGCAAAGTTAAATACAAAATCCTTGGAAAACACTTCCACTTCACATCATTCTTTCCTCATACATTGAAAATCATTTAAAAGCAAGAAACCTTTAAAAACCACTTACTCATTCAATCTAACTCATCCATTAAACAAATGCAACGTATGAACCACAAAAATCAATATTTGCATCACATGCCTTTAAAAACAAGTCTTCGCAAGACTTCAATGCACTAAAGAGATTTCATGCACACATGCACCATTCTCATTAGAAAATAAACTCTTGTTCAAGCTAACAAGTAAACATGCATTCATAGAACATTACACACTTCTCATGCAACCATGCATCATTTCAAGCACCTCATGCTTCATCATATTCAAGAACATTATATTGGCTTCCAAGTGATAATTCACAAACCATCATAACGCAAGACACAATCGGATACACGGATTACAAGCGTTGTCCCCACGCTTCATACACACTACCAATCTCAAGGTCCCCAAATGGAATTTAAACCACCATTATGACCTTACCATACACAAGGTCCTCATATGGACTTTTAACCACCATATGACCTTAACATTCACAAGGTACTCAAATGGAATTTTAACCACCATTATGACCTTACCATCACCCATTGGTAGTTGTATAACATCACTAACGAGATCACGGGACATACAACACAAGATCCACACATGGACTTTAAACTACCATTGTGATCTTAACAAACACAAGGTCCTCAAATGGAATTTTAACCACCATTATGACCTTAACACAAGACCCACCCATGGACTTTTAACCACCATGGTGTTCTTAACCACCTCGTTAGTGTACTTGGATGGAGTCACCGGTACAATCACAACACTTCCACATCCAAGGCGACTTTATTCACGATGCACCCAATCCTATAGCCGGCTAACTATGTCCGATTAAAGTAACCAAGAACCACTTACATCACTTGCCAATATAACCATTTTACCACATTAATCCATTGTTTTACAAGCATAACCAAAATGCCAAAACCACCAATTACCATCATCAATCCACTGTTTTTGAAGCATTAGACAAAACCATTAAACAACATGCAACACTAATGAACAATTCCACAAATCCAATGTACAAAACCAAGGATCTCTTACCTTGAGCATCCTTCACACATGGCTTTCAAAACCAGCATTAAACCATGTTAGATTATGCTTTTAAAACAGAATTTAAAACATGCAAATCACACGCATTGCATCCAACAATCACAAGTGCTTTAAAAACCAATTCATAACACAAACCAAGAGAGAAATTCCATTTACTTACTCTTGAGCTTAGCTAAGTTGTTTAGACTTGAACTAAGCTCCCCAAACCTTCAAACCTTGGTTTTAAAGCTGAAAACCCAACTTCACTCACCGATACACAAAACAAGGCTAGCCAACAAGCCTTCCAAGCATTCGAAACCTACAACGCCACCTCTATTGCTCACGGATCATTCTCCCCTGTTTCAAGCACATAAAAACAGAGGATTAATGCATCATAATGCATTAAAAACACCAGCAACACACCTAAACTCGCTGCTCTTTGCAAAACCAACATTTCGGCTACCAAACACAACCGAAATCACCTCCAAACACTTCCAAGACTTAACCCAGCCAAGATCCATCACTTCTAACCATCTTTAAACATCAATTAACATCCAAAATGATCCCAAACACGTCCTTATACCTCCAGCATTAACAAAACACCAAGATCACCCCAAAAACCATCATTTTTACAAGTAAAAACTTAGGAAAATCAACCTATTCGGGATTGCATTGCTCAAACCTCAATTATACATCATTTAGACATCCAAATTACATCAAAAGACATCTCAAAACAGAGCCCAATCAATTATTACGAATTTCATCAAAAATTAACCAAATCTTGCATTTTAAAGCCAAGATCAAGAACACAATTGTAAAACCTTTAATAAAACACAAATCAAGGATTGAGAACTTGGGAATTTCAGTAAAGAACTGAGAATTTAGAGGAGAAGGACGTTCATACCTCTAAACTTGAGTTTCTCCCTTTTTGGAACCACAATTCTTGAAAATCCAATATGCAAATGCTAAGGTTTTGATGTAGAGATGATTAGAGATCAAATGAAGGTTGAAATCTAATCTTTAGTTGTCAAAATCAGAGAAAATTTTGCTGGAGAAATGTGTTTGGGTTGAGAGAAAAGTTGAGAGAAAAGAAAATGGAAATTTAGAGAAAAGTTAGTTAAAATGCCAAAATATCTTTTCCCTCCTTTTGCACTTAATTAAAAACCATTAATTAAATTGATTAATATTCAGAAAAATCTGGAGAAACTCTTTTGGGTAAATAGCTCCTTAAAGATTCAAAGTTTCAATCCTTTTTAAAACAGTCACCCAATTTTCAAAAATTACATTTTGCTCACTAACCCAAAATGTCACTCTTCCAAACCTCATTTTGTAAAATTGATTTCACCTTTCTCTTATATATAATAAAAGAGGATTTTAAGACATTTTTCCATATTTTTAATGCAACCCGAACTAGGCTTTCCTAAAAATCACCTTTTATATTCGAACCGCACTCTGACCGGCCCGGTCCAACCCAAAACTTCTAAGCCCAAAATTGGGGTGTTACAACTCTCCCCCCTTAAGAAATTTCGTCCTCGAAATTTCAACTGGCGAAAAGAGAACAACCAAACTTCTCAAAGCCACACACAAGGCAACGCAGGAGACTTAACCACCACTGAACACTCTCCTCACAAAACTCCACCCGAACTCAACATCACATCATACTGTCCACGAATTCCAGAACACCCAAATGTTAACCACATCTTAACCTTTCACACTTCCGGACTGCACATAGCCCCAACAAAAACCTGAAGAACCTCCAACTTTTACAACATACACCACCTTAACTCATAACTCCCAAAATTGATCACACAGTGACACCAACCAATCCAGTTCAGCCACCATGTGACCCACAACCTTCACTGCTTCTAAAACTCCTTGCAAAACTACTCAACCTCTTCCAAAGGTTTCCCCAACAAGCAAAAATTCTTAAGCATCAAGTGCTTACCCAAACTTCTCAACGTATTGCTGATATTCCCTCACATCCGCCGCTATCATCACCATAACGACTCACCAGGACTACTCACCTAACATCCAAAAATCACATCACAAAGCCCCAACCTTAACACCGCCAGCCGTTCCACACACCACCAACTATCTTCAGACGGAATTTACTTAATCACAACCAACCAACCACTTCTCACAAGAACTCGTCCAACCAACAATGGCCTTTGATCTTACATTGCCTTTCCACTTCAAGTTTTGACTACAACACTTGCCTTACTAGAACATCGCCCAACCTATACATACATATTTAGGTTACGAAACTCCTATTCTCCCAGGCTAACCCTTTTCCACAACCCACAACAAAACTTCTTCTCAACTCCTCAAAGGTTGCTACGAACCATCACCTACATAATCAACCCTTCTACTACTCCATCAATGCCAAGTTACCTCAGCACTTTGGAACACATCCATTAACTTACTTCATCACTTAACACCAAGAAACTACCACTTCTACCAGCTATTCACAACCACTTTGACTGATTCTAACTTCAACCGGTAATTTCCTCACCACCATACCGCTAAACCCATTAAGCATTAAACACCTTCCTTCTACCAACATGCTATACCGCACTCACTATTACTGACAACTCGCTTAATACCCTCCATTACTTCTAACATTCTCCTAGCACCAACACAACTTTTAAAACCCCTATCCAATCTAACACTATCACAACACTAACGGACCCGATTAACTATCAGCGAGTGTGAACGTTCGTATGCATGGTCACCAATATGCCCTATCAATGCCTGATGTACATGCATGCAAAACCTCTAATGTCATGTCACATGTATGCATGGACCAGTACATATATATTATAGCATATAACAAATGATTTTAACTGTGCATGTATGTCGGTTCACACCCACCAATAACATCCTCAGAATCCGCCTAAAAACAACCTCCTACCTCACTTCCAACTTGACCAACTCCATCATTCTAACAACCCATTATCCACAAGATACTCACTAATGCCCTCGTCACACTAAAGTTGTTTTCAAAACAACACCAACTACTACCCCAAACATGCTAGCAACGAGACCATACCCACTACGCAAGGAAATACCAATTGAAACCAAACTAAGATACTAGAGCAAAGGTTACTTAACAAGGTTACCTGTAAACACCTCACTGCCCCGGAGCTTCAACAGACAAGCTCTCTTCCTCGCAGAACCATCATTCTCCAGCTGCACCGCTGCAGCATCAGCTAACACATTAAGGTCATCACCATCTCCCTGCGGTAAAGAACCCTGACTACCCCGAGCCAACTTCAAACAATTACGTCTCAAATGTCCAACAGACCCACAATTCAAACAAGATTCATTCTGCAAGCTCCTCACACCTTTCTGCCCTTCCTGCCACCTTCGAACCTTGTCTTGGCCGTGCCCACGACCCTTCAGAGACCCTTCTGCTACCACTGAAGCTGATCTCATCACTTGAGGACAATTTCGCTTCACATGCTCTTTAGAACCACAGTTTCAACAAACTCCTGCGCCCCAACAACCTCCAACATGGCGCCTTCCACAACGGTCACACACCGGTAGCTGAACCTCCACTCCTTGATCATGCAACACTTGCCCCAGATTTGCACTACCACCCAGACTTCGATTCAAGAAAAACCTTCTATCACGTAGCCTCTTACGCTGACCGCTCCGGAGGTCAGTACCCACAACTCTCTTGCTTAAACTTTTCTCACCTTCACAAACTGAAACCACACCCTCACATTGCTTAACCCTTGGGAATTTCTCTCCAAGATACCTTTCATAAAAGGCAGACACAAAGAAGTCCCAATCTATATCGTGGATGTGCGATGCCACCGCCACAGATGTCCACTATGCACAAGCGTCCTCCAACATCAATGAGACAACACTTCCCAGCTTACAGGCATAGTCACAACCTTCCTGATCCAAAATCAGAATTACATTGGCCAACCAGGCCACGAACGTCTCAGGTGTCGAACCATGATACTCCACAGCTCCCAAATCATGTAAACGCTGTTTCGACAAACCCGCACATCCCACAGCCGGCACGTCTACAGGCCTTACTTTTGCCACAGCTTGAGATGTTCCCAACACCTCTTGAACAATATGTGATGAACTCTTCATCACAGAACCAACTTCTTCCTCCTGCCTTACTACCCCAACTCTAGGCACTGAAGACTGAGATGAAACACCTCCATTAAAAGGTGAATTCAACGCCTTAACAACATGCTCTAAAGCAGCAACCATCTCACCTAACTGCCATTCTCTCATCGATTTCACCATGCTATAACAACAAACAATCATAACAAAACAAACAAATCGATCAGACCAGCTTTAAGCAAGGATTCAAAACTCCAACTCCAAAATAACACAATAGTTATAATAATAAGGCAATGGGTATCCCGAATTCTCCCCTTTTACATGACATAACAGTCAATAAAAACATGGATATCACAACATCGAGCATATCAATCAACACATTTCGATCATGCTCTCATCAAACAACATTCACTCGCAACAGCTTAATATCAACATATCATACCCATCACACTTTCATCATTCATAAACTTAGCTTACATCACCAGCATATTATCAGCACGAATCTACATTAGCTCAATGGAAAATTCACAATCAAAAAGCATGACAAAAACATCAACAATTCGCTCAAAAACACGTATTTCAACCGACTTTCAACCACACATCAGAATAAACATCAAACACATATTACAACAATTTACCATTTTCCCCAAGATTTCGCAACTTAGCTCTGATACCACCAAATGTAACCCCCTTAACCCGGCCCAGACGATTGAACCGAATTAAGAAGTTTACACGGGGAAAACCAAAGTCAACTCGAAAGTCAACCTTAATTAACGACCCTTTTTTTCTTTTTAATCTTATCTAAATGCACATGAACCCTAGATATGTTCATACAATCAGCATACTCAAAGATCAGCACGATTAGAAAACGTTTAGGGACTCGATTGCACAAAACATGAATTTAGGGACCAAAACGTAAATTCTGAAAATTAGGAGGACTTAACCAACTTTTGAGCTACCAAAATGAAATTAGTCATATTTCATGCTTCTCTGCCAAATTTCAACTCAAACGGACATCTCAAACTCATTCAATTGCATAAACAAGATTCAGGACCAAAACGCGAAGATTTCAAAACATATAACCATCAATTTCAGTGCCCAACGGTCGAGTGTTCCGAAACAGGGAGGACCTGTTCCGAAACGCGGGACCGTTCCGAAACGAGTTCCGGAACAAGGCTTGCAGTAGCATTTTCGTTCCGGAACGATTCCTCCCGTTTCGAAACGCCTAGGCTATTCCAGGCCTCCGTTCCGAAACGGTAGCACCCGTTCCGATACGACCTGCCCAGATTGCAGAAATTTTGCTGGTTTATTACACAATTGGCCCATCAAACATGCTCCAAAGGCAACCAAAACATACCAGCAAGTCATTCAACACTCAAGGAACATAATTGCATCAAAATCTAAATACAAAACCACCCCTAGGCGCACCAACTCATTCAATACATCCAACACTCAATCATGCTTTTAAAACAAGAAGCATAGCATAACGACTTAAGAATAAGAAGATTCAAACGTTGCAAGCGTTAAACCACATAGTTCAAAATCATAAACCAAACTTGTCCAACATACACAATCTCATTAAACGTCAACATAAGAGATTCTTCCCCCATTGCCTTTATTATCTATAGCTATTAACCGAGACATACATCTCAAGTGGAGCTCTCCTTGAATCCCTTGCTTCTCGCTGTTCCAACTTCAAATATCTGCATTGATGGACAAAAAGGAGCGTAAGCACATAATGCTTAGTGAGGAATGCTCAAAACCAAAACACCATCAATGCAGCGAGTCATAAAACCTCTTTTAAAAGCCACACAATTCGATAAACCAAAGCAATGTTTGAAAACCCTTTTTAGCAACATGCTTTAAATCATGCATTGCTCAAACATGAAAACCAACCCTTAGCTTAGAAAAGCTAAGTAATTCACTTTAAGCACAACCTTGCAAAACCATCAATTTAACCATTCCATGCATGAACATCATATGCAAAGTTAAATACAAAATCCTTGGAAAACACTTCCACTTCACATCATACTTTCCTCATACATTGAAAATCATTTAAAAGCAAGAAACCTTTAAAAACCACTTACTCATTCAATCTAACTCATGCATTAAACAAATGCAACGTATGAACCACAAAAATCAATATTTGCATCACATGCCTTTAAAAACAAGTCTTCGCAAGACTTCAATGCACTAAAGAGATTTCATGCACACATGCACCATTCTCATTAGAAAATAAACTCTTGTTCAAGCTAACAAGTAAACATGCATTCATAGAACCTTACACACTTCTCATGCAACCATGCATCATTTCAAGCACCTCATGCTTCATCATATTCAAGAACATTATATTGGCTTCCAAGTGATAATTCACAAACCATCATAACGCAAGACACAATCGGATACGCGGATTACAAGCGTTGTCCCCACGCTTCATACACACTACCAATCTCAAGGTCCCCAAATTGAATTTAAACCACCATTATGACCTTACCATACACAAGGTCCTCATATGGACTTTTAACCACCATATGACCTTAACATTCACAAGGTCCTCAAATGGAATTTTAACCACCATTATTACCTTACAATAACCCATTGGTAGTTGTATAACATCACTAACGAGATCACGGGACATACAACACAAGATCCACACATCGACTTTAAACCACCATTGTGATCTTAACAAACACAAGGTCCTCAAATGGAATTTTAACCACCATTATGACCTTAACACAAGACCCACCCATGGACTTTTAACCACCATGGTGTTCTTAACCACCTCGTTAGTGTACTTGGATGGAGTCACCGATAACATCACAACCACTCCACATCCAAGGCGACTTTATTCACGGTGCACCCAATCCTATAGCCGGCTAACTATATCCGATTAAAGTAACCAAGAACCACTTACATCACTTGCCAATATAACCATTTTACCACATTAATCCATTGTTTTACAAGCATAACCAAAATGCCAAAACTACCAATTACCATCATCAATCCACTGTTTTTGAAGCATTACACAAAGCCATTAAACAACATGCAAAACTATGCAACAATTCCACAAATGCAATGTACAAAACCAAGGATCTCTTACCTTGAGCATCCTTCACACATGGCTTTCAAAACCAGCATTAAACCATGTTAGATTATTCTTTTAAAACAGAATTTAAAACATGCAAATCACACGCATTGCATCCAACAATCACAAGTGCTTTAAAATCCAATCATAACACAAATCAAGAGAGAAATTCCATTTACTTACTCTTGAGCTTAGCTAAGTTGTTTAGACTTAACTAAGCTCCTAAAACCTTCAAACCTTGGTTTTAAAGCTGAAAACCCAACTTCACTCACTGATACACAAAACAAGGCTAGCCAACAAGCCTTCCAAGCATTCGAAACCTACAACGCCACCTCTATTGCTCACGGATCATTCTCCCCTGTTTCAAGCACATAACAACAGAGGATTAATGCATCATAATGCATTAAAAACACCAGCAACACACCTAAACTCGTTGCTCTTTGCAAAACCAACATTTCGGCTACCAAACACAACCGAAATCACCTCCAAACACTTCCAAGACTTAACCCAGCCAAGATCCATCACTTCTAACCATCTTTAAACATCAATTAACATCCAAAATGATCCCAAACACGTCCTTATACCTCCAGCATTAACAAAACACCAAGATCACCCCAAAAACCATCATTTTCACAAGTAAAAACTTAGGAAAATCAACCTATTCGGGATTGCATTGCTCAAACCTCAATTATACATCATTTAGACATCCAAATTACATCAAAAGACATCTCAAAACAGAGCCCAATCAATTATTACGAATTTCATCAAAAATTAACCAAATCTTGCATTTTAAAGCCAAGATCAAGAACACAATTGTAAAACCTTTAATAAAACACAAATCAAGGATTGAGAACTTGGGAATTTCAGTAAAGAACTGAGAATTTAGAGGAGAAGGACGTTCATACCTCTAAACTTGAGTTTCTCCCTTTTTGGAACCACAATTCTTGAAAATCCAATATGCAAATGCTAAGGTTTTGATGTAGAGATGATTAGAGATCAAATGAAGGTTGAAATCTAATCTTTAGTTGTCAAAATCAGAGAAAATTTTGCTGGAGAAATGAGTTTGGGTTGAGAGAAAAGTTGAGAGAAAAGAAAATGGAAATTTAGAGAAAAGTTAGTTAAAATGCCAAAATATCTTTTCCCTCCTTTTGCACTTAATTAAAAACCATTAATTAAATTGATTAATATTAAAATCTGGAGAAACTCTTTTGGGTAAATAGCTCCTTAAAGATTCAAAGTTTCAATCCTTTTTAAAACAATCACCTAGTTTTCAAAAATTACATTTTGGTCACTAACCGAAAATGTACTCTTCCAAACCTCATTTTGTAAAATTGATTTCACCTTTCTCTTATATATAATAAAAGAGGATTTTAAGACATTTTTCCATATTTTTAATGCAACCCGAACTAGGCTTTCCTAAAAATCACCTTTTATATTCGAACCGCACTCTGACCGGCCCGGTCCAACCCAAAACTTCTAAGCCCAAAATTGGGGTGTTACAACTCTCCCCCCTTAAGAAATTTCGTCCTCGAAATTTCAAGTGGCGAAAGGAGAACAACCAAACTTCTCAAATCCACACACAAGGCAACACAGGAGACTTAACCACCACTGAACACTCTCCTCACAAAACTCCACCCGAACTCAACATCACCTCATACTGTCCACGAATTCCAGAACACCCAAATGTTAACCACATCTTAACCTTTCACACTTCCAGACTGCACATAGCCCCAACAACAACCTGAAGAACCTCCAACTTTTACAACATACACCACCTTAACTCATAACTCCCAAAATTGTTCACACAGTGACACCAACCAATCCAGTTCAGCCACCATGTGACCCACAACCTTCACTGCTTCTAAAACTCCTTGCAAAACTACTCAACCTCTTCCAAAGGTTTCCCCAACAAGCAAAAATTCTTAAGCATCAACTGCTTACCCAAACTTCTCAACGTATTGTTGATATTCCCTCACATCCGCCGCTATCATCACCATAACGACTAACCAGGACTACTCACCTAACATCCGAAAATCACATCACAAAGCCCCAACCTTAACTTCGCCAGCCGTTCCACACACCACCAACTATCTTCAGACGGAATTTACTTAATCACAACCAACCAACCACTTCTCACAAGAACCCGTCCAACCAACAATGGCCTTTGATCTTACATTGCCTTTCCACTTCAAGTTTTGACTACAACACTTGCCTTACTAGAACATCGCCCAACCTATACATACATATTTAGGTTACGAAACTCCTATTCTCCCAGGCTAACCCTTTTCCACAACCCACAACAAAACTTCTTCTCAACTCCTCAAAGGTTGCGACGAACCATCACCTACATAATCAAACCTTCTACTACTCCATCAATGCCAAGTTACCTCAGCACTTTGGAACACATCCATTAACTTACTTCATCACTTAACACCAAGAAACTACCACTTCTACCAGCTATTCACAACCACTTTGACTGATTCTAACTTCAACCGGTAATCTCCTCACCACCATACCGCTAAACCCATTAAGCATTAAACACCTTCCTTCTACCAACATGCTATACCGCACTCACTATTACTGACAACTCGCTTAATACCCTCCATTACTTCTAACATTCTCCTAGAACCAACACAACTTTTAAAACCCCCATCCAATCTAACACTATCACAACACTAACGGAGCCGATTAACTATCAGCGAGTGTGAACGTTCGTATTCATGGTCACCAATATGCCCTATCAATGCCTGATGTACATGCATGCAAAACCTCTAATGTCATGTCACATGTATGCATGGACCAGTACATATATATTATAGCATATAACAAATGATTTTAACTGTGCATGTATGTCGGTTCACACCCACCAATAACATCCTCAGAATCCGCCTAAAAACAACCTCCTACCTCACTTCCAACTTGACCAACTCCATCATTCTAACAACCCATTATCCACAAGATACTCACTAATGCCCTCTTCACACTAAAGTTGTTTTCAAAACAACACCAACTACTACCCCAAGCATGCTAGCAACGAGACCATACCCACTACGCAAGGAAATACCAACTGAAACCAAACTAAGATACTAGAGCAAAGGTTACTTAACAAGGTTACCTGTAAACACCTCACTGCCCCGGAGCTTCAACAGACAAGCTCTCTTCCTCGCATAACCATCATTCTCCAGCTGCACCGCTGCAGCATCAGCTAACACATTAAGGTCATCACCATCTCCCTGCGGTAAAGAACCCTGACTACCCCGAGCCAACTTCAAACAATTACGTCTCAAATGTCCAACAGACCCACAATTCAAACAAGATTCATTCTGCAAGCTCCTCACACCTTTCTGCCCTTCCTGCCACCTTCGAACCTTGTCTTGGCCGTGCCCACGACCCTTCAGAGACCCTTCTGCTACCACTGAAGCTGATCTCATCACTTGAGGACAATTTCGCTTCACATGCTCTTTAGAACCACAGTTCCAACAAACTCCTGCGCCCCAACAACCTCCAACATGGCGCCTTCCACAACGGTCACACACCGGTAGCTGAACTTCCACTCCTTGATCATGCAGCACTTGCCCCAGATTTGCACTACCACCCAGACTTCGATTCAAGCAAAACCTTCTATCACGTAGCCTCTTACGCTAACCGCTCCGGAGGTCAGTACCCACAGCTCTCTTGCTTAAACTTTTCTCACCTTCACAAACTGAAACCACATCCTCACATTGCTTAACCCTTGTGAATTTCTCTCCAAGATACCTTTCATAAAAGGCAGACACAAAGAAGTCCCAATCTATATCGTGGATGTGCGATGCCACCGCCACAGATGTCCACCAGGCACAAGCGTCCTCCAACATCAATGAGACAACACTTCCCAGCTTACAGGCATAGTCACAACCTTCCTGATCCAAAATCAGAATTACATTGGCCAACCAGGCCTCGAACGTCTCAGGTGTCGAACCATGATACTCCACAGCTCCCAAATCATGTAAATGCTGTTTCGACAAACCCGCACATCCCACAGCCGGCACGTCTACAGGCCTTACTTTTGCCACAGCTTGAGATGTTCCCAACACCTCTTGAACAATAGGTGATGAACTCTTCATCACATAACCAACTTCTTCCTCTTGCCTTACTACCCCAACTCCAGGCACTGAAGACTGAGACGAAACACCTCCATTAAAAGGTGAATTCAACGCCTTAACAACCTGCTCTAAAGCAGCAACCATCTCACCTAACTGCCATTCTCTCATCGATTTCACCATGCTATAACAACAAACAATCATAACAAAACAAACAAATCGATCAGACCAGCTTTAAGCAAGGATTCAAAACTCCAACTCCAAAATAACACAATAGCTATAATAATAAGGCAATGGGTATCCCGAATTATCCCCTTTTACATGACATAACAGTCAATAAAAACATGGATATCACAACATCGAGCATATCAATCAACATATTTCGATCATGCTCGCATCAAACAACATTCACTCGCAACAACATAATATCAACATATCATACCCATCACACTTTCATCATTCATAAACTTAGCTTACATCACCAGCATATTATCAGCACGAATCCACATTAGCTCAATGGAAAATTCACAATAAAAAAGCATGACAAAAACATCAACAATTCGCTCAAAAACACGTATTTCAACCGACTTTCAACCACACATCAGAATAAACATCAAACACATATTACAACAATTTACCATTTTCCCCAAGCTTTCGCAACTCAGCTCTGATACCACCAAATGTAACCCAGTTAACCCGGCCCAGACGGTTGAACCGAATTAAGAAGTTTACACGGGGAAAACCAAAGTCAACTCGAAAGTCAACCTTAATTAACGACCCTTTTTTTCTTTTTAATCTTATCTAAATGCACATTAACCCTAGATATGTTCATACAATTAGCATACTCAAAGATCAGCACGATTAGAAAACGTTTAGGGACTCGATTGCACAAAACATGAATTTAGGGACCAAAACGTAAATTCTGAAAATTAAGAGGACTTAACAAACTTTTGAGCTACCAAAATGAAATTAGTCATGTTTTATGCTTCTCTGCCAAATTTCAACTCAAACGGACATCTCAAACTCATTCAATTGCATAAACAAGATTCAGGACCAAAACGCGAAGATTTCAAAACATATAACCGTCAATTTCAGTGCCCAACGGTCGAGTGTTCCGAAACAGGGAGGACCTGTTCCGAAACGCGGGACCATTCCGAAACGAGTTCCGGAACAGGGCTTGGCAGTAGCATTTTCTTTCCGGAACGATTCCTCCCGTTTCGAAACGCCTAGGCTATTCCAGGCCTCCGTTCCGAAACGGTAGCACCCGTTCCGATACGACCTTCCCAGATTGCAGAAATTTTGCTGGTTTATTACACAATTGGCCCATCAAACATGCTCCAAAGGCAACCAAAACATACCAGCAAGTCATTCAACACTCAAGGAACATAATTGCATCAAAATCTAAATACAAAACCACCCCTAGGCGCACCAACTCATTCAATACATCCAACACTCAATCATGCTTTTAAAACAAGAAGCATAGCATAACGACTTAAGAATAAGAAGATTCAAACGTTGCAAGCGTTAAACCACATAGTTCAAAATCATAAACCAAACTTGTCCAACATACACAATCTCATTAAAAGTCAACATAAGAGATTCTTCCCCCATTGCCTTGATTATCTATAGCTATTAACCGAGACATACATCTCAAGTGGAGCTCTCCTTGAATCCCTTGCTTCTCGCTGTTCCAACTTCAAATATCTGCATTGATGGAAAAAAAGGAGCGTAAGCACATAATGCTTAGTGAGGAATGCTCAAAACCAAAACACCATCAATGCAGCGAGTCATAAAACCTCTTTTAAAAGCCACACAATTCGATAAACCAAAGCAATGTTTGAAAACCCTTTTTAGCAACATGCTTTAAATCATGTATTGCTCAAACATGAAAACCAACCCTTAGCTTAGAAAAGCTAAGTAATTCACTTTAAGCACAACCTTGCAAAACCATCAATTTAACCATTCCATGCATGAACATCATATGCAAAGTTAAATACAAAATCCTTGGAAAACACTTCCACTTCACATCATACTTTCCTCATACATTGAAAATCATTTAAAAGCAAGAAACCTTTAAAAACCACTTACTCATTCAATCTAACTCATGCATTAAACAAATGCAACGTATGAACCACAAAAATCAATATTTGCATCACATGCCTTTAAAAACAAGTCTTCGCAAGACTTCAATGCACTAAAGAGATTTCATGCACACATGCACCATTCTCATTAGAAAATAAACTCTTGTTCAAGCTAACAAGTAAACATGCATTCATAGAACATTACACACTTCTCATGCAACCATGCATCATTTCAAGCACCTCATGCTTCATCATATTCAAGAACATTATATTGGCTTCCAAGTGATAATTCACAAACCATCATAACGCAAGACACAATCGGATACGCGGATTACAAGCGTTGTCCCCACACTTCATACACACTACCAATCTCAAGGTCCCCAAATGGAATTTAAACCACCATTATGACCTTACCATACACAAGGTCCTCATATGGACTTTTAACCACCATATGACCTTAACATTCACAAGGTCCTCAAATGGAATTTTAACCACCATTATGACCTTACCATCACCCATTGGTAGTTGTATAACATCACTAACGAGATCACGGGACATACAACACAAGATCCACACATGGACTTTAAACCACCATTGTGATCTTAACAAACACAAGGTCCTCAAATGGAATTTTAACCACCATTATGACCTTAACACAAGACCCACCCATGGACTTTTCACCACCATGGTGTTCTTAACCACCTCGTTAGTGTACTTGGATGGAGTCACCGGTACAATCACAACCACTCCACATCCAAGGCGACTTTATTCACGGTGCACCCAATCCTATAGCCGGCTAACTATATCCGATTAAAGTAACCAAGAACCACTTACATCACTTGCCAATATAACCATTTTACCACATTAATCCATTGTTTTACAAGCATAACCAAAATGCCAAAACCACCAGTTACCATCATCAATCCACTGTTTTTGAAGCATTACACAAAGCCATTAAACAACATGCAACACTATGCAACAATTCCACAAATCCAATGTACAAAACCAATGATCTCTTACCTTGAGCTTCCTTCACACATGGCTTTCAAAACCAGCATTAAACCATGTTAGATTATGCTTTTAAAACAGAATTTAAAACATGCAAATCACACGCATTGCATCCAACAATCACAAGTGCTTTAAAAACCAATTCATAACACAAACCAAGAGAGAAATTCCATTTACTTACTCTTGAGCTTAGCTAAGTTGTTTAGACTTAAACTAAGCTCCCAAAACCTTCAAACCTTGGTTTTAAAGCTGAAAACCCAACTTCACTCACCGATACACAAAACAAGGCTAGCCAACAAGCCTTCCAAGCATTCGAAACCTACAACGCCACCTCTATTGCTCATGGATCATTCTCCCCTGTTTCAAGCACATAACAACAGAGGATTAATGCATCATAATGCATTAAAAACACCAACAACACACCTAAACTTGCTGCTCTTTGCAAAACCAACATTTCGGCTACCAAACACAACCGAAATCACCTCCAAACACTTCCAAGACTTAACCCAGCCAAGATCCATCACTTCTAACCATCTTTAAACATCAATTAACATCCAAAATGATCCCAAACACGTCCTTATACCTCCAGCATTAACAAAACACCAAGATCACCCCAAAAACCATCATTTTTCACAAGTAAAAACTTAGGAAAATCAACATTTTCGGGATTGCATTGCTCAAACCTCAATTATACATCATTTAGACATCCAAATTACATCAAAAGACATCTCAAAACAGAGCCCAATCAATTATTACGAATTTCATCAAAAATTAATCAAATCTTGCATTTTAAAGCCAAGATCAGGAACACAATTGTAAAACCTTTAATAAAACACAAATCAAGGATTGAGAACTTGGGAATTTCAGTAAAGAACTGAGAATTTAGAGGAGAAGGACGTTCATACCTCTAAACTTGAGTTTCTCCCTTTTTGGAACCACAATTCTTGAAAATCCAATATGCAAATGCTAAGGTTTTGATGTAGAGATGATTAGAGATCAAATGAAGGTTGAAATCTAATCTTTAGTTGTCAAAATCAGAGAAAATTTTGCTGGAGAAATGTGTTTGGGTTGAGAGAAAAGTTGAGAGAAAAGAAAATGGAAATTTAGAGAAAAGTTAGTTAAAATGCCAAAATATCTTTTCCCTCCTTTTGCACTTAATTAAAAACCATTAATTAAATTGATTAATATTCAGAAAAATCTGGAGAAACTCTTTTGGGTAAATAGCTCCTTAAAGATTCAAAGTTTCAATCCTTTTTAAAACAGTCACCCAGTTTTCAAAAATTACATTTTGGTCACTAACCCAAAATGTCACTCTTCCAAACCTCATTTTGTAAAATTGATTTCACCTTTCTCTTATATATAATAAAAGAGGATTTTAAGACATTTTTCCATATTTTTAATGCAACCCGAACTAGGCTTTCCTAAAAATCACCTTTTATATTCGAACCACACTCTGACCGGCCCGGTCCAACCCCAAACTTCTAAGCCCAAAATTGGGATGTTACATGTAGATTCACTTCCGAAGTAAGCTCATCTACTTGAACATATGCTGTCGAAGCTTCTCTCCTTAGTATTTGGCAACTAATCGTTACCCTTCAAGTCTATTAAGATATAAGGTGTAATAAGCAAACAATGCTAGCGGTCACATGGCAAAGAATTTAGAAAACTAAAGTGCTACCCAGATAGAAAACAATGCCATGGTATTTCGATTATTAAAAACCAAACATAAATAAAGTGTTAAATGCAGACATCCCCCCAACCAACTATAAAAGCATAGTTTATGGTTGGGGGTTCCATCCACAAAATATCATCGTATCTTAACATCATCATTTAAATAAAAATAAATAATACTAAGAGAATTGGAAAGAAGGAGGTCCGTCGATGTAGCCCTTCAATGGCTCTAAGCTCTCAATCTTAGTTGGTCGAACCACACAACCTCCTTCTTCCACCACGGTCATGCTCTTCCTCTTCAAGCTTTCCTTGATCGATCTCCTCTCTTCCTTTAAATAGGCATGTATGGATACCCAAGATAAGGTTTGGAATTTGAATTTTGAATAACACACCAAGATAAGCGTGTTATCATCTTATTTTAATTTTGAATTCTAGAGGTGACGTGTACTGGGTTCATCGGCTACTTTGACTGGGCATCAGACTTCACTTCCATGCCAACCGAGCATGGCAATCTCTGGTCCAACTTTGCCAACTACTACTCGATACTCTTTTCTGTATTCCTACTTCCTATGTTGCTCTGCTCTGTGAAGCCTGCCCTGCTCTGCGAATCCCGCATCAATGCCAACAAAGCAACCCTTCACACTGGCATAAACACAACTCCCTAACTCCATATGCAAATACATTAATTTAACAACTAAATGCAAACATCTATACCTAAAGACAAGCAAAAATATTGTAAAATATGCATAAAAATCAATACTGTAACCCCCTTAACCCGGCCTAGACGGTTGACCCGAATTAAGAAAGTCACACGGGGAAAACCAAAGTCAACCCGAAAGTCAACCTTGATTAACGACCCTTTTTTTTAAACTTGTCTAGATGCACATTAACCCTTGTTATGATCATTCAAACAACATACTCAAAGATCATAAACATCAGAGATCAAACAGGGACCCAATTGAACAATTTACAACTTTAGGGACCAAATTGTAAATTCTGATAATTATGAGAACTTAACCCAAATTAAAGTTACCAACTTATAATTAATCAGGTTTCATGCTTCACTGCTAAATTTCAGCTCAAACGGACATCCCAAACTCATACAATTGCACATACAAGATTCAGGACCAAAACGCAAACATTTCAAAACATATAACTGCCAATGTCAGCCCCCAACGATCAGGTGTTCCGAAACAGGGAGAACCTGTTTCGAAACGCGGGACCGTTCCACAATGGGTTCCGAAATGAGGACTGGCAGAGGACTTTCCGTTTCGGAACGGTGTCTTCCGTTTCGGACGCCTAGGCTGCTACAAGGCACCCGTTCCGAAACGGTAGCTACTGTTCCGATACGGCCTGCACAGAATGCAGAAAAATGCTTGCTTAAACACACAATTGATCAACCATACATGCTCCAAATGCTACCAAACTTTACCAGCAAGACATTCAACGTGTAAGGGACTTAAATGCATCATCCAAACATCAACATAGCATCAAATAAGAAAAGCCCCAAATCTAAAGGCATGCTTCCTACTTAGCAAACCATTCAAACATTAAAACTTCAAACCAACCACATAATGGCCAATTACAAAATCCAGCATTGTTAACAACATTAAACAAACTTAGGGAGTTCAAAACACCTCCCAAAACATCCACATAGGTCCCCCATTGCCAAATGCCAAAAGCTAAAAGTGTTTAAGAAAACCTTCCCATACTTGAGCTTAACTTCCACTGGATTGCTTGCCTTCCTTGCTGCCCTCAATGCACCTTAATGCTCTGCATTATTGGTTTAAGAAAACGAAAGAGAGCGTAAGCAAAAGCTTAGTGAGGAATGCTCATTAAAACCATTCAATAATGCATTTATAAAACTCATTTATAAATCATGCCTCAAGCAACATTAAACATGCTCTTTAACATTTAAAACAAGCATCTCATGCTTCATGTTCATAACAAGTCATATTGGCAAATAGTGTCACATTTCACATAAGATCCACACATGGACTTTTAAACACCATTGTGGTCTTATCCCCATGGACTTTTAAACACCATGGACCCATGAACTTTTAAACACCATGGCAAGGACCACAAAAGGACTTTTAACCACCTTTGTGTCCTTAACAAGAATCTCCCAAGGACTTTTAACCACCTTGGAGTTCTTAAGTAAACAAGGCTTTCCAAGGACTTTTAACCACCTTGAGCCTTAACCAAGAACCAACCATGGACTTTTAAACACCATGTTTTTCTTAAACTTTACAAGATCCACACAAGGACTTTTAACCACCTTTGTGATCTTAACCAAGAACCATCCAAGGACTTTTAACCACCTTGATGTTCTTAAATATACAAGGCACACACAAGGACTTTTAACCACCTTTGTAACCTTAACATCACTTGCCAATATGCATCATTATCATCAATAATCCACTGTTTTAAAGCATTTAAACCAAGCCATAAACATCATGCATCTTTAAGCATTAAACCAAATTTAAACAATGTTCAAAAACAAGGAACTCTTACCTTGAGCTTCCTTCAACACATGGCTTAAAATCTCAGCAAATAAACATGCTAGATATGCTTTCAAAACAGATTTAAAATCATGCAAACAACACATTGCATACAACCAAAAACCATGGCCATCACCAAGAGAGTTTTTCCGAAAACTTACTCTTGAGCTTAGCTAAGTTGCTTAGACTTAAACTAAGCTCCCAAACCTCCAAAACACTGGTTTCAAAGCCGAAAACCAAATTCCACTCACCGATTCCGTTTCGCCTCTTGCCGAAACACAAATCAAGCTTCCGGATCACCACCACTTGGATCCAAAGATTACTCCCCTGTTTTAAACACATCAAAGCAGAGGATTAATGCATCATCATGCATTAATAGCTTCAATGAAAGCACCTAAACTCGCTGCTCTCATCCACACTCCATTTTCGGCCACCAAACACAACCGAAAATGCATCCAAACAACTCCTCAACAATGCCTAGCCAAAATCCATCAAAACTAAACATCCTTTAACATCATTTAACATCTAAAAAGGACCTAACAACATCCTTATACCTCCAGCAACATCAGATCCACAAGATCACACCAAAAACAACCAAGAATCACAAGCTAAACTTAGGAAATTCAACCTATCCGGGATTGCATTAATTAAAACTCAATTTCCAATCAAATTAACATTCATTTAACATCAAATCAACACCTTAAAACACAGCCCAATCAGATCATACGAAAATCCATCAAAAATCACCAAATCTTGCATTTTAAGCAAAGATCCATTACACAACTTTAAAACCATTTATAAATCATCAATTAAGGATTGAGAACTTAGGAATTTCAGTAAAGAACTGAGAGTTTAGAGGAGAAGGACGTTCTTACCTCCAAACTTGAGTTTCTCCTCTTTTAGAACCAAAAAGCTTGAAGAATCAATTAGCAAAAGGTGAGGTTTTGTTGATGAGATGATTAGCAATCAAAAGAGAATTGAAAAGAGAGATTTAAGTGACAAAATCAGAAGAAAAACTCTGGAGAAAAGGTGTTTGGGTTGAGAGAAAATGAGAGAAAAGGAAAATGAGATTTTAGGAAAAATTAGTTAGAAATAACTTCCCTCCACTTTCCTTTTGTTTAAAAATCAGAATTAAAGCATTAAATATCTTAGAAAAATCTGGAGAAACTCCCTTTGGGTAAATAGCTCCTTAAAGATTCAAAGTTTCAATCCTTTCTAAAACAGTCACGCAGTTTTCAAAAATTACATTTTGGTCACTAGCCAAAATGTCACCCTTCCAAACCTCATTTTGTAAAATTGATTTCACAGTTCACTTATATATATTAAAAGAGGATTTTAGAACATTTTTCCATATTTTTAATGCAACCCGAACTAGGCTTTCCTAATTTCACCTTTTTATATTCGAACAACACTTTGACGAACCGGTCCAAGCCCAAAACTACCAAGCCCAAAACCGGGGCGTTACAACTCTCCCCCCCTTAAGAAATTTCTTCCCCGAAATTTACCTGAAGAAAAGAGATAAGGAAACTGCTTCAGCATGTCATCCTTCCGCTCCCACGTGGCTTCCTCAACACCACGGTGCTTCCACAACACCTTCACCAACCCAATGGTCTTTCCACGAAGAACCTTGCTATCCGAATCCAGAACCTTCACCGGTTCCTCATCATAGGTCAAATCCGGATTCAATTCCACTTCCTCCACAGGCATCACATGCGAAGGATCAGATCTATACTTCCGGAGCATAGAAACATGAAACACATCATGAATCTTCTCCAACTCTTGAGGTAACCTCAACTTGTACGCAACAGGACCCACACGCTCAACCACCTCATACGATCCAATGTACCTAGGGCTCAACTTACCCTTCCGGCCAAACCTCATCACCTTCTTCCAAGGTGAAACCTTCAAGAACACACGGTCACCCACCGCATACTCAATCTCCTTACGCTTCAAATCCGCATAAGACTTTTGCCGATCAGAAGCTGCCTTCAAACGCTCACAAATGAGCTTCACCTTCTCGGTGGTTCCTTTCAACAAAGCCGACATCGAAACCAACTTCTGACCCGTTTCAGCCCAACAAAGAGGAGTCCTACACTTCCTCCCGTACAAAGCCTCATAAGGTGCCATTTGAATACTTGCCTGATAACTATTGTTATAAGCAAACTCCACCAATGGCAAATGCTTCTCCCAAGAGCCCTGAAACTCAATCATGCAGCACCTCAACATATCCTCCAAAATCTGGATAACACGCTCTGACTGACCATCCGACTGAGGATGATAAGACATACTGAAATTCAACCGTGTACCCAAAACTTGATGCAAACACTGCCAGAAACGCGATGTGAACCTCGGATCCCTATCCGACACAATCGACTTAGGCACACCATGCAGCCGCACAATCTCAGCAATGTACAGCTCCGCAAGCTTATCCAAAGAAAACGTAGTATGCACAGGCAAGAAATGCGCACACTTCGTCAGGCGATCCACAACCACCCACACCGAATTCTTCTTCGATGGTGACAAAGGTAAACCAGATAAAAAATCCATGGTAACCCTTTCCCACTTCCATTCAGGGATTCTCAACGGTTGCAACAACCCTGAAGGAACCTGATGCTCAGCCTTAACCCGCTGACACACCAAACACTTGCTCACAAACTCCGCAACATCCTTTTTCAAACCCACCCAATAGTACTCACCACGAAGATCACGATACATCTTAGTACTACCAGGATGCATGGCAAAAGGACTACTATGACCTTCAGTCAGAATAACACGCCTCAACTCAGCATCATTGGGCACTACTATTCGACTCCCAAAACACAACACACCATCATCATTAAAACAGAAATCCGAAGGCCAACCCTCCGCGATATCCTGAACATGAGACACCAAGGAATCATCCAGCAACTGCTTTTCCTGGATCAACTGAACCAACGATGGTTTCACTTGCAACTCCGCCACAAGACCACCATCACGCGAAATACTCAAACTGGCAAACATAGCCCTCAGCTCAACAGCTACCTTCCTACTCAAGGCATCCGCTACAACATTAGCTTTTCCAGGATGGTACTCAATCGTCAGATCATAATCCTTGAGCAACTCCAACCAACGCCGCTGCCTGAGATTCAACTCCTTCTGAGACATCAGATACCTCAAACTCTTGTGATCCGTATACACAGTACACTTCTCACCATACAGATAATGTCTCCAGATCTTCAAAGCAAAAACCACTGCAGCCAACTCAATATCATGCGTAGGATAATTGCGCTCATGCACCTTCAACTGCCGCGATGCATAAGCCACCACCTTACCCTCTTGCATCAGCACACATCCCAAACCAACATAGGACGCATCACTGTAGACCACAAACTCTTTCCCTGATTCAGGTTGAACCAAGATAGGAGCTTGCGTCAAAGCCGCCTTAAGCTTCTCAAAAGCCTGCTGTCTCGCTTCCGTCCACTCATACTTAACATCCTTTTGCAACAACTTCGTCAAAGGTGCATCAATCTTAGAAAACCCATCCACAAACCTCCGATAGTATCCTGCCAAACCAAGGAAACTACGAACCTCATGAACAGACTTAGGAACCTTCCAATTCATCACCGCCTCAACCTTCTGAGGATCAACACGAATCCCCTCGGCAGAAACTACATGCCCAAGAAACACCACCTCCCTAAGCCAGAACTCACACTTGCTCAGCTTGGCATAAAGCTGATTCTCCAACAAAGCTTGCAGCACAATCCTCAAATGCTCTTCATGCTCCTCCTCAGTACGCGAGTACACAAGGATATCATCAATGAATACCACAACAAACTTATCCAGATATTCATGAAACACACGATTCATCATGTCCATGAAAGCAGCAGGAGCATTTGTCAAACCAAACGACATCACAAGGAACTCATAATGCCCATACCTTGTCCTGAAAGCTGTCTTAGGCACATCCACATCTTTCACCTTCAACTGGTAATACCCTGACCTCAAGTCAATTTTAGAGAACACAGCTGCTCCCCGAAATTGATCAAAGAGATCATCAATCCTCGGCAAAGGATACCGATTCTTGATAGTCAACTTGTTCAGCTGACGGTAATCAATGCACATTCTCATAGTGCCATCCTTCTTCTTCACAAACAAGACCAGTGCTCCCCAAGGTGACACACTCGGCCGAATGAACCCACGATCAAGCAACTCTTGCAATTGCGTCTTCAGCTCCTTCAGCTCCTTAGGTGCCATTCTATAAGGGGTAATGGACACAAGAGTTGTATTCTCATACAGCTCAATTCCAAACTCCACCTCGCGATTAGGAGGTAAACCAAGCAACTCCTCAGGAAACACACCAGGAAACTCTCGCACAACCCTGATATCTTGCACACGCAACTCCTTAGAACTAGGATTCATCACAAAATCTAGGTAAGCTTCACAACCTTGCCTCAGCATCCTGCTCGCCTCCAAGGTAGACACCACATTGGCAAGAAACTTCACATTCTCACCAACCACAACAACTTCATAATCATCCGCAAGCTTTAGCGAAACTCGCTTATTTTCACAATCCACAACAGCACGATGCTCAGCAAGCCAATCCATACCAAGGATTACATCAAAACCATAGAAAGGCAACTCCATAAGGTCAACATGAAAAACATGTTCTTGAACAACCAAAGGACATCTTCTAAACAACTTTCGAGTCACAACAGTCTCACCAAAAGAACTAGTGACACGAACACCAACATCCAAAGACTCAACAGGCAAACCAAGCAATTCAGCATGCTCACGCAAAATATATGAATGCGTAGATCCAGAATCTATCAAGGAAAGTAATGACAAGGATTGCAAAGTAAAAGTACCTGCAATCACATCCGCGTCATTCCTCCCCTCACGCTGAGCATACACCCTAGCTTGACCTCCACCCTCAGGCTGAATAGCCACAACATGGGCCACTCTTCGACCACCTTCCTCCCTTCGCTGGTAGTTACCACGGCCACACCCACGACCTCTCTGCGGTGCAACAGCAACAGGAGCATGCACTTGGCCACCAACCAACATAGGACACTCTCGCCTCATGTGATCCGCAGATCCACAATTCCAGCACCCGTTACCAGCTGCCGCAACAGGAGCTTGCACCTCCCTCACAGCACGAGGACAATCACGCTTCATATGGCCACGTGAACCACAAATCCAACAAGCACTCGGATCAGCTCTAGCATTGCCTCCCCGAGCAGGTGCACCACCACCTCTCTTAGCTGAGGACTGATACTTCTGATCACGTCCCCTCTTGTTCCGTCCACCACCGGAACTATATTCAGCAGCTCGCTTACCAGAACTTGCTCCAGCACCTCTAGCAGATAAACCCAAGTTCATCTCAATATCCTTGGCTCAGCCCACCAGCACATCAAAATCATCATACTCGGTAGCCAGCACATACATCTTCACATCCGTCACTAAACCATAACAGAATCTTTCGCACCTCGCCCACTCGTCAGGGACTAACTCAGGCGCATACTGACTGAGTCGGACAAACTGCACTTTATACTCAGCCACGGTCATGCTCCCCTGGGTAAGAGACATGAACTCTCGCTTCTTTTCATCCAGGTACCTCACACCAAGATACCTTCTCTTGACCACACTCTGGAAGAATGTCCAAGTTATGTCAGCTTCCGCCATCCCAGCTATAGTGGTCGTCCACCACGTATAAGCATCATCCTGTAGCAAGGATACTACACAACCCAGCTTTTGCACATCAGTGCAACTCATCTGACCCAAGATCCTCTTGGTACTCTCCATCCAAGCTTCAGAACCTTCAGCAGACATACCCCTGAACTCAGTCCCACCAAGACTGCGTAAACGCTCCAAGGGTAGTCTAACACCAGCATCTCCCTGATGCCCAGCTCCTTGAGCTCCAGCTACTGCCGCGCGAAAAGCACCAGCAATAGCTTGCACCAACAACGTCATGTCAGGCATGGCTTGCCCCTGACCAGCCTCAGGTCCAGCGACCCTAGCACCAGCTGCAGCTTCAGCTCTTTCACCCTCAGCACCACCACCACCAGGTGGAGGAGGAGGTAACACCGCACTTCCCGCATTCTCCTCATTCTCATTCTCATTCGGAGTCGTAGCTCGCACATTACTCCTCAACTCTCTACGAGGTGCCATACTCTAACAATGCAATCACAATGCAAACAAACAAAGTCAGGTCTAGCAAGGTAAGCAATCCAAGTACTCAAGCTCATTTTCACTTAAAATCATCATCATTTCATTAGCTTTGATTTGGCAATGGGTACCCACAACATGCTTCACCACAACATACAACTCAATTGCATCAAATTCACAAACCACTCATCATGCTTTCACTCAACAAGCACACATAGCATACATACTTCAATCATGCACACATTCATTCCCAATTACTCGAGAACACAGCTCTGTTACCACCAAATGTAACCCCCTTAACCCGGCCTAGACGATTAACCCGAATTAAGAAAGTCACACGGGGAAAACCAAAGTCAACCCGAAAGTCAACCTTGATTAACGACCCTTTTTTTTAACTTGTCTAGATGCACATTAACCCTAGTTATGATCATTCAAACAACATACTCAAAGATCATAAACATCAGAGATCAAATAGGGACCCAATTGAACAATTTACAACTTTAGGGACCAAATTGTAAATTCTGATAATTATGAGAACATAACCCAAATTAAAGTTACCAACTTATAATTAATCAGGTTTCATGCTTCACTGCCAAATTTCAGCTCAAACGGACATCCCAAACTCATACAATTGCACATAGAAGATTCAGGACCAAAACGCAAACATTTCAAAACATATAACTGCCAATGTCAGCCCCCAACGGTCAGGTGTTCCGAAACAGGGAGAACCTGTTTCAAAACGCGAGACCGTTCCGCAACGGGTTCCGAAACGAGGACTGGCAGAGGACTTTCCTTTTCGGAACGGTGTCTTCCGTTTCGCACGCCTGGGCTGCTACAAGGCACCCGTTCCGAAACGGTAGCTACTGTTCCGATACGGCCTGTACAGAATGCAGAAAAATGCTTACTTAAACACACAATTGATCAACCATACATGCTCCAAATGCTACCAAACTTTACCAGCAAGACATTCAACGTGTAAGGGACTTAAATGCATCATCTAAACATCAACATAGCATCAAATAAGAAAAGCCCCAAATCTAAAGGCATGCTTCCTACTTAGCAAACCATTCAAGCATTAAAACTCCAAACCAACCATATAATGGCCAATTACAAAATCAGCATTGTTAACAACATTAAACAAACTTAGGGAGTTCAAAACACCTCCCAAAACATCCACATAGGTCCCCCATTGCCAAATGCCAAAAGCTAAAAGTGTTTAAGAAAACCTTCCCATACTTGAGCTTAACTTCCACTGGATTGCTTGCCTTCCTTGCTGCCCTCAATGCACCTTAATGCTCTGCATTATTGGTTTAAGAAAACGAAAGAGAGCGTAAGCAAAAGCTTAGTGAGGAATGCTCATTAAAACCATTCAATAATGCATTTATAAAACTCATTTATAAAGCATGCCTCAAGCAACATTAAACATGCTCTTTAACATTTAAAACAAGCATCTCATGCTTCATGTTCATAACAAGTCATATTGGCAACAAGTGTCACATTTCACATAAGATCCACACATGGACTTTTAAACACCATTGTGGTCTTATCCCCATGGACTTTTAAACACCATGGCAAGGACCACACAAGGACTTTTAACCACCTTTGTGTCCTTAACAAGAATCTCCCAAGGACTTTTAACCACCTTGGAGTTCTTAAGTAAACAAGGCTTTCCAAGGACTTTTAACCACCTTGAGCCTTAACCAAGAACCAACCATGGACTTTTAAACACCATGTTGTTCTTAAACTTTACAAGATCCACACAAGGACTTTTAACCACCTTTGTGATCTTAACCAAGAACCATCCAAGGACTTTTAACCACCTTGATGTTCTTAAATATACAAGGCTCACACAAGGACTTTTAACCACCTTTGTGACCTTAACATCACTTGCCAATATGCATCATTATCATTAATAATCCACTATTTTAAAGCATTTAAACCAAGCCATAAACATCATGCATCTTTAAGCATTAAACCACATTTAAACAATGTTCAAAAACAAGGAACTCTTACCTTGAGCTTCCTTCAAAACATGGCTTAAAATCTCAGCAAATAAACATGTTAGATATGCTTTCAAAACAGATTTAAAATCATGCAAACAACACATTGCATACAACCAAAAACCATGGCCATCACCAAGAGAGTTTTTCCGAAAACTTACTCTTGAGCTTAGCTAAGTTGCTTAGACTTAAACTAAGCTCCCAAACCTCCAAAACACTGGTTTCAAAGCCGAAAACCAAATTCCACTCACCGATTCCGTTTCGCCTCTTGCCGAAACACAAATCAAGCTTCCGGATCACCACCACTTGGATCCAAAGATGACTCCCCTGTTTTAAACACATCAAAGCAGATGATTAATGCATCATCATGCATTAATAGCTTCAATGAAAGCACCTAAACTCGCTACTCTCATCCACACTCCATTTTTGGCCACCAAACACAACCGAAAATGCATCCAAACAACTCCTCAACAATGCCCAACCAAAATCCATCAAAACTAAACATCCTTTAACATCATTTAACATCTAAAAAGGACCTAACAACATCCTTATACCTCCAGCAACATCAGATCCACAAGATCACACCAAAAACAACCAGGAATCACAAGCTAAACTTAGGAAATTCAACCTATCCGGGATTGCATTAATTAAAACTCAATTTCCAATCAAATTAACATTCATTTAACATCAAATTAACACGTTAAAACACAGCCCAATCAGATCATACGAAAATCAATCAAAAATCACCAAATCTTGCATTTTAAGCCAAGATCCATTACACAACTTTAAAACCATTTATAAATCATCAATTAAGGATTGAGAACTTAGGAATTTCAGTAAAGAACTGAGAGTTTAGAGGAGAAGGACGTTCTTACCTCCAAACTTGAGTTTCTCCTCTTTTAGAACCAAAAAGCTTGAAGAATCAATTAGCAAAAGGTGAGGTTTTGTTGATGAGATGATTAGCAATCAAAAGAGAATTGAAAAGAGAGATTTATGTGACAAAATCAGAAGAAAAACTCTGGAGAAAAGGTGTTTGGGTTGAGAGAAAATGAGAGAAAAGGAAAATGAGATTTTAGGAAAAACTAGTTAGAAATAACTTCCCTCCACTTTCCTTTTGTTTAAAAATCAGAATTAAAACATTAAATATCTTAGAAAAATCTGGAGAAACTCCCTTTGGGTAAATAGCTCCTTAAAGATTCAAAGTTTCAATCCTTTCTAAAATAGTCACGCAATTTTCAAAAATTACATTTTGGTCACTAGCCAAAATGTCACCCTTCCAAACCTCATTTTGTAAAATTGATTTCACAGTTCACTTATATATATTAAAAGAGGATTTTAGAACATTTTTCCATATTTTTAATGCAACCCGAACTAGGCTTTCCTAATTTCACCTTTTTATATTCGAACAGCACTTTGACCGAACCGGTCCAAGCCCAAAACTACAAAGCCCAAAATCGGGGCGTTACAAATACTTTCTAGTAGTTAACAATTACGTGTGGGGAAGGGCACCTCTCGATATCAATATCTTTTATTTTTGTGTGGCATGTTGGCATTTTAAGAATAACAATTTGGATTTAATTTCATCATTAGTTACTAATGGGTCTTGTGTTCCAAATGGAAACATTCTTTTTATTGAGAAATATATTTTGATTCAAATATAAATTAGAAACGCCCATATACATTCAGGGCACCTCTATTCATATTCCAAAAATATATTTCGTATATAAAAGGTGTTTAATGCATGATCAATTATGGTCTTGTTCATTTTAAGTGATAATCTAAAAAAGGCTCTAATTAAATTTTAGTGCTTAATAAATCTATGAATATGATTTAATTTAAAGGTTTACACGAGACAACATCCAATTGATTGGGCATCATCCACATATTACCCCTAAAATTATATATAATATTCCATAGTTTAATTAATTTGACTAATTACTTAAGTTCTAGTTCAATTTAAGGATTTAATTAATTAATTAGATTAATTAACCAATTTCTAAGGTTTTAATGAATACAAAGTATTTTACTTAAAAGCCCATGTTCAACAAAACCTCATTGATTTGGACATCATCCAAATTTGGACCTCTAAGCTTCCCTCTTAATAGTAATTAATTTGCTACAATTATCATCCTAATTATATTATTAAAGCCTAATAGAGATACTAAGACTAATGCTCTAAATAATTAATAATTAAATCTAAGTGACTAAATTGTTAAACATTAATACTGTAACGTCTCGGTTTTAGGCCTAGCGGTTTGTGTGGGTTAATTCGACGACCCGATGGATCGTATTAGAGATTCGAGTCGAATTCATGATTGGATATTTATACACAAGATAAAAATATGGAAAATGGTTAAAAATTATTATTTAATATGTTAATGATTTTGGTTAAATCAATTTTGGAAAATGAGTTTTGGAAATTTGACATTTTGGGACTAGTGACCAAAATGTGAATATGTAAAACTGTTTTAGTGACTGTTTTATAAAAGGGTCAAATTTTGAATCTATAAGGAGCTAATATACCTAAGTTTTTTATCAAAATTTTCTCTCAATTGGATTAGCTTTAAAATGTTTTAATTAAAGCATTAAAAGGAATTAATTAAAGGAAGGTAGTTATTTTCACAAAAAACCAATTTGACGAGATTTTCTATTCTCCAAATTTTTTTTCTCAAAGTCTCTTCAGCGAAACACTTATTTAACCAGCAAAAAATTGAGGTAGTGATATTGTTTTCTTTAACTAATGATTCCTATTAGAACATGATTATGATGTTTTATAATGTTAATAAGTTGATTTTAACATTGGAATCCTAAAACTAGTTGAATCTCTAATTATTTAGGTTTCTATTGATGAGTTTTTGAGGAGTTATGGTGATTTTATATATGCTGGAGGTATAAGGTTGTTATTGGATGAATTTTGAATGTTATTTGATGTTGATTAGATGTTAGATTTGAAAGTTTGTGTTTGGGCTTTGATTAGCTTGAGTTTGAGGTTGTTTTCGGTTGTTGTAGAAGAGGTTTCGGGTTGTGTTTGTCGAGGTTGGCTAAGGATTGTTATTGATGGGTTTATGACTGCATTGTGATGCATTTTGCCTCTATTTTTGTGTGGTTAAAATAAGGGAAGTTGATTCCATAGCTATCAGTGAAGCTTTGGAGGCTTCGGATGCTTGAATTCGCGTTGGCAAATTAAAGTTTTGCGTGCCGGTGAGTGAGAACAAAATATATAGCTTTAAAAAGGTTTGAAGATGGTTTTGGGAACATAGATTAAGCGTGAAATGCTAGTCTAAGTTTGGAAGTAAGTATAAGTGGATTTTTCTCTCTCGGCCGTGCTTTTACGAAGTGACTCATGCACGTGGTTTTGATTACATGTTACATATTGTTTATACATGAATGGAAGTATGTTTTATACCATTTTTAATCACGAGATAATGATGGATGCACGTGGTAAGTGATACATGTAAGTATGAGATTTATACTTGTGTTTAAAGCAAGGTTATTGCTTTGAGAAAATGGTTTTGTGATGATGCATGTGAAAATAGTGAGGTATGTGGTTATAATGAATTATATTGGCAAGTTGTAACCCCCTTAGCTCGGCCTAGACGCCCGACCCGAACTAAGAAGATTACACGGGGAAAACCGAAGTCAACTCGTATAGTCAACCTCGATTAACGACCTTTTTTCCTTTTTATCTTTTCTAGATGCACATTATTATCCTATAAGATTAGCGAATGGATTAGGCGAAAACGACACATCGATCGGAGTTCAATTAGTGTTAAATTGCATGCTTTTGTCTTTTAAGGTCACCGTTCCGAAACAGAAAAGTGCGTTCCGAAATGCCTAGGCCTGCAATTCTCCAAATTGCTAGTTTTACACAACTTTCCACATCCGAAACCATTCCATCACATGCCATAACACACATACAAAATGAGCAAAACGAAGCACAAGCTAAATCATAGCATCAATCATGCAACCTTTAAAACTATAAGCATGCTTCCTAGATGTCAAAACTACAAAAAGGCTAAAAACCACATTCAAGCTTATACCAATAGCCAAAGGCCATTTACAATACCAAATAAGCAAACCAAACATGCTCAAGGTGTTTACATCACCAAAACGTAACCAAGAATAGAAATCCCACCCATTGCCTCTTATTACACCAAGGTAAAACCACATACATTGTTTAGTCAAGACACTTGGAATCCACTAGCCTTCTCGCCGCCTCAAATGCTTAATTCTATGCATCGATGAAACAAATGAGCGTAAGCATGAAGCTTAGTGAGGATCGCTAAAACCAAACATTCATCAATGAATTTTGCAAAACCGAAACATCACCATTTGTCATCTCATGCCTTTACTTAAATCATGCCCTTTTAAAGCATCAATACACTTTTTAAACCACATGCTCTTAGCATCATTAAAATAACAACAAATAATCTTTTACTCATGCTTAAACCAAGCATCACATGCATTCTAGCATAATTCACAAGCATCTCATACTTTAATCAATAATCAACAACGTTATATTGGCTCATAAGTGATTAATTCTCAATCCATACCAAAACCAACACAAATGATACAATCGGATACGCGGATTACAAGCGTTGTCCCACACGCTTCATACACACTACCGGATTACGCAAGGCTCACACACGGGATTAGATCATCAACCGTTGTGACACCCAAGGTGGAGTTTAAGGTAAAATCACAACCCCTTAACATTCGTGATGGATTTTAATGTTACAATCCCAACCCCTCAACATTACTCATTGGTAGGTGTATAACCCACTAGCGAGAGTCGGGACACAAAACAAGGCTTACACATGGGAGCTACCTCAACCATTGTAATCACCTTAACAAAACTCACACACAGGAGCAACCCTCCACCGTTGTGACCCTTAACCAAGTCCACCCACGAGAGCCAACCTCCATTATGGTGACGCCAATACCTCAATCGCTAGGGTACTTGGATGAAGTTTACGGTACAATCACAACCCTTCAACATCCAAGGCGACTTTATTCATGGTGCACCCAATCATATAGCCGACTAACTATATCCGATTAAAGTAACCAACAATCACTTGCCATTATAATCATTTAACAACATTATTCCACTACTTCACAAGCAATAATTACAATGCCATGTTCACAAGTATAAACATGCTTAAACTCAAATGCATACATCTCATAAATCCAAGGATCACCTACCATGTGCATCCTTCATAAAATGGCATTAACCACCAACATTTTCAATGCTCAAAACATACTTAAAATAGTAATTAAATCCACATTTAATTCAACTGAATTTTCCAACAAAAACATAGCACATTCCGAGAGAGACTTTCGAATCACTTACTCTTGAGCTTAGCTAAGTGTTTCAAACTTACACTAAGCTCCCAAGACCACGCTCAAAGCATATCAAAGCTGGAAAATCCTTTTCCACTCACCGATATGTGAAATCTCGCTCGCCGACGCGAAGATCACCCCTCCGAAGCCTCCAAAAGTGCTTCGTTTGCTCCCGGATCAAGATCCCATGTGTTCACATCATCAAAACAGAAATCCAAATGCATTAAAATGCATTTCAACACCAGCAACCAAACACAAACTCGTTGCTCACCAAAACTACACCAATTTACCCATCCGAAACAACCGAAAACTCAATCGATTGCTTCCTAAACCAGGCCCAACCAACATACAACACTTCCAACCATTATTAAGCATCAAAACACATCTTAAAACAATCTTAACCCATCCTTATACCTCCAACAAGCATAAAACCACCACTCCACCTCAAAACCCAACTAAAACCATCAAGAAACTCAAGGATCTCAAGGATTTCGGGATCTATATTATCAAAACTCCTTTTCAACATAATAATCAACTCAAAACTCAATTAAAACCAATCCAAAACAAAGCTCATCAAATCCAATCCGAAAATCAAGATTTTAATCACTTTTTTGCAAGATTTTGATCTCAAATCAAAACTACAATAAAAACTCACCCAAAAACATCAATTAGAAGCCAAAGATCATGGGAATTTCAATAAAGAACCTAGATTGAAGGTTGAGAATGAGATTTACCTCTAATCCTTGTCTTCCTTAAGGTTTGACAAGTTTTAGTTTCACAAAACATGAAAATCTTGAAGAGAAATCTTAGAATTGATTTGGAAATCAATGGGAGAGTGTTTGGGAGAAAAGAATTCTGGAGAAAGTGTTGAGAAAAATGATTTTGCTGATTAATGAAAGTTAGTTACGTGAAAAACTTCTCATTATACTATTTTAATATTTTAATTAAATAAAATCCTTTTTATTTAATCATTTAAAAATCCTTTTAAAACACACGTCAATTTAAGGAATGTGTAATTGCACCATAGCTCCATAAAGATTCTAAGATTTTTGGCTCCTCTTTTAAAATTACATTTTCCACAGTTTTGAAACTTTACATTTTGGTCACTACCCAAAATGTACCACTTCCAAAGCCTAATTTGTAAAATTGATTTGACCAACCCCTTAAACATGATTTAAGAGGATTTTATCAATTTTACCATATTTTTATCCTTTTCCGATTCTTGATTTCCCTAAATCACCTAACGCAATTCGAACTGTTTCTGACCGATCTGATCCGATGTCTAAAACATCTAGGACCAAAACCAGAGCGTTACAACTCTCCCCCACTTAGGAAATTTCATCCTCGAAATTCCACCTGAAAGAAAAAGGTGTGGGAACTGCTTTAACATGTCTGATTTGCTTTCACACATAGCCTCCTCAATTCCTTGGTATCACCACAACACCTACACAAGCTCTATCGTCTTGCTACAAAGAACTTTACTACTCACATACAGAATCCTCACCGGTTCCTCATCACAAAACAAATCTGAATTCAACCCTATCTCCTCAACATGCATCACATACGAAGGGTCTGATCTACACCTCTGCAACATCAAGACATGAAACACATCGTGAATCCTTTCCAACTCGGAAGGCAACCTCAACCGATAAGCCACAAAACCAATACACTCCTCAACCTCATAAGGTTCAATAAACCTCAGGCTAAGCTTACTCTTACGCCCAAAACTCATCACCTTCTTCCAAGGCGAGACCTTCAAGAACCCACGTTTGCCAACCGTGAACTCAATCTCCCTACGCATCAGACCTGCGTGAGACTTTTGCCGATCCAATGCTGCCTTCAGACGCTCACAAACGAACTTCACCTTCTCGGTGGTTCCTTTCGACATATCTAGCATCGAAGCCAACTCTTGCCCTCTTTCTGCCCAACAAAGTGGCGTTCTACACTTGCGCCCACACAAAGCCTCGTATGAAACCATTTGAAAGCTTGCCTAATAAGCACTATGTAAACAAACTCAACCAAAAGCAAGTACTTCCCCATGAACCTTGGGAGTCTATAACACAGCATCACAACATACCCCTAATCACCTGGGCAACACTCTCCGACTTTTCATCCGTCTGAGGATGATATGAAATACTGAAAAGCAACAGTGTATCCAAGGCTTGATGCAAACATTCCCAAAACCTCGACGTGAACCTCGAATCTCTATTCAACACAATAGACTTCGGCACACCATGCAATCGCACAATCTTAGCAACAAACAACTCGGCCAACTTATCCAATGCATACATTGTATGCACTGCCAATGAATGTGCACTCTTCACAAAATGATCAACAACCACTCAAACAAAAATTCCTCTTTGACAGAGTCCAAGGTAATCCAACCACGAATCCACGGTAATCCTTCCCCTCATTTCCTACTCTGGGATCCCCAACGGTTACTACACCTAGAAGGAAACCAAAGCTCAGCTTCCACCCGCTAACAAACCAGTCATCTGCTTACAAACTTGTTAACATCCTTTTTCACCTTATTCGACATCACCCAACTCTCAAACTACGATACACTTTTGTACCACCAGTGTATACCACATAAGAACCACTAAGGGCTTCATCCAGAATAGAGCACCTCAACCCATCATCATTTGGCACCACTACTCAATTCCCAAAGCTCAAAACACCATCATCACTGAAACCAAAATCTTAAGGCTTTCCGTCATCCTCGATATCTTGAACCCACGATGCAAGAGAATTGTCAAGCAACTACTTATCCCTGATCAAATGGTCCAGGGATGGTTTCACCCACAATTCGACAACAAGACCGCCATCTCTTGATATGCTCAATCGAGCAAATATCGCCCTCAACTCCACAACCACTTTCCTGCTCAAAGCATTGGCCACAACGTTGGCCTTTCCAACATGATACCTCATCATCAGGCCATACTCCTTAGCAACTCCACCCATCGACGTTGCCTAAGATTCAACTTCTTTTTGAAACATTAGATATTTGAAACCTTTGCGATTCATGAACCCTACACTTCCCAACATGAAAACCCAAAAATCCTCATCACGAGACTCTAACATCGTCTCCAACTATTACTTCACTTACATCAACTATCTCAAGAAGATTTACTTACACTCAGCCAACAGACTACCCTCTCACGAGGACTCAACCAAACAAAACAGCTTTTGAGCTTACATAACTACGCATAAAGCTCATTCTCGAAGCACTTACATTCGAAGGAAAGCATACGCTACAACCTCCCCAACCTGCTTAACCACTCTTCCTACAACACATCCAAGCCATGAATCCTCTACTCAACTCAAGCTAAACCTCGATTAGAACTTTCGTCAGAACTTCCCTCCAACTCCTCCAAGGTTACCGTCAAAACTTTACCCACCTAAAAAAACCATCTTGCTATAACTATTAAAGAAAAAATACAACAACACATCAAAACCACATCCAAAAACCTACAACAACCGTCCAACCCAGAGAAACTACAACACCCCATGACTACTTCAAAATGCTTTTAACTACACACTAAACGACCTCGACCGCATTCTAACCAAAATGGTCTCCCCTCCACCACCAAGCTGCTAAGGCCCTTAAAACACCTAAAAACTTTTCTTTCGACCAGCCAAGCTAGACCACACTCACTCCTAACGGTAGACTTATTCACTTCCTAACCTCACACCCCCTCTTCAACTCGCACCAGAATGAAACCTTAAACCCGCTAACTACCCTAATCATAACAAATCACTATCAGATCCAATTAGCTATTAGTAAGTGTGAACATTCATATGCATGATTACTTATATGCCCTTACGAATGCCTATGCACATGTATGCATACTTCTAATGTCATGCAAACTATATGTATGTATCAACATATGTAATATATATTTACACATGATTTTAACTGTGCATGTATGTCTGTTCACACCTACTAATAACGTCCCATACCAACCTAAAAACAACCTCTTATCCCACTTCCAAACTTTTCCTGCTTCTCCACTCTTGCAACTCATTACAACCAACTACTCTAACTATTACACTTTCTCCACCAATGTTGTTTTCAAAACAACACCGATTACTACCCAACTCACTAACAATAAGACCTTATCCACTACACAAGAGGATGCAAAACTAAAATTAAGCAAAGATAACAATAACAAAGATTGCATAAAAAGGATACTTACAATCACATTATTGTTCTAGAGCTCCACACGAAAAGCACTCTCTCCCGCAGAACCATCACCGTCTCCTTGCTGAGAAGACTCATGGCATCATTCGGGGTCACGAGGAGCATCAACAGACGTTACACCTTGACCACCCCGAGCTAACACTAGACAATCTCGCCTTATGTGTCCAACAGACTTACACTTCCAACAAGATTCAACCATCGTACAACTAGCACCTCTCTTCCCTACTTGCTACCTCTAAACCTTGTCTCGGCCGCGCTCACAGCCTCTCTGAGATGCATCCATAGCGGATGCACATCCCTAGCCTCCACCAGCTAATAGAGGACACTCACGCATTATATGATCTGCTGAACCACAGTTCAAGCAAGAATTCCCCTTCACTACAACATGAGCCTGTACCTCTCCAGCTGCACGAGGACAGTCCCCCCTCAAGTGCTCCCGAGAACCACATATCTAGCACGTGTGCTGCTCCGCCCTCATTCTGTTCCCCTGAAATAATGCACCTTATACCTCGCCTAGCAGCAGGCTGATACCTATTATCTCGGCCTTTCTTAGCCTGTCCACTTCCAAAACCGAATTCAACAGCTCTTTTACCAGAGCTAGAACCACTTCCTTGAGATGCCAGACCCAAGTTCTGCTCATCCACATAAACTAAAGCCATACTCCCGTGCTTCTGGTTATCCAAAGACTTATCTCAAAGATATCTTCTCATAAAGGCATCTAAAAAGAACTCCCAATCCACATCATGGATGTTTAGCGCTGCCAACACAACTGCCCAGCAACTACAAACATCATCTAGCATTAACGAGATAACACTTCCCAGCTTACAGGCACTGTCAAACCCTTTCTGATCTAAGAGTGGAGTCATACTGGCTAACCAAGCCTCGAACGCCTCCGATGTCGACCCATGATACTCAACAACTCCCAAATCATGTAGACACTATTTTGACAAACTAGTTTGTCCGACAGACAGTACATGCACTGGCTTTTCATTCACTGCGACCTGAGATGCTCCAAACATCTCCTAAATCACTGATGATAAAACTTTAATCACAGGGCCAAACCCCTCATGTTGCCCTATCGCCTCAACTCCAGGTAAGAACAACCAAACATGCACATTCTCAAGAGACGGAACATCGTTGCCCTGATTACCCTGTTCACTCGTAGGTACGGTCGTACCCGATCCTAACTCTCTCCTCAGGCTCATTGTGCTATTTTTAACAAGGCATAATCAATAAAAACAAATCAAACCATGATTTAGGCCAGCCTCAAGCAAGGATCCAAGTTCACAAAACATTTATTAGTGTAATAAGGAAATGGGCACCCCGATTTCCCTCAAGTATAACATAGCATATCATATTCCTCCTGCTTCACACTATTCTGAATCAGCACACCTCCTTATCACACTATCAACATACAATCATATTTATCTCACATACGATTTTTATCAACCAAGCATGGCATAAGTTCCAACATTCAATCAAACATGCTTTTCCAAACAATCATGCACAAAAACATACCAATTTCACTTATCATCATCCCCAATTCTTTCAAAACCTGGCTCTGATACCACCAAATGTAACCCCCTTAGCTCGGCCTAGACACCCAACCCGAACAAAGAAGATTACATAGGGAAAACCGAAGTCAACTCGTTAAAGTCAACCTCTATTAACGACCCATTTTCCTTTTTTTTATCTTTTCTAGATGCACATTATTATCCTATAATATTAGCGAATGGATTAGACGAAAACGACACAACGATCGGAGTTCAATTAGGGGTTCAATTGCATGCTTTTGTCTTTTAAGGACCAATTTGTAAATTTCCAGATTTACAAGGACTAACCAGATTTTAAAGTTACCAAACAAAAATTAATCATGTAACATGCTAGCATATCAAATTTCAACTCAAACGGATCATCCAAACTAAACCAATTAAACTTACAACATCTAAGGACCAAAACGTAAGAAACAAAAACCTAGAACAATTCAAAATCAACATCCAACGGTCAAGTGTTTCGGAACACAAGACGCCGTATCAGAACGGTTGTTTTGAAACCATGTTGACTGTTTCGATACGCGAGTGCGTTCTAAGACTCCAAATGACCCGTTTCGATACGGTGATTAACAGTGACAAAATGTTCCGAAATGTGCCTTCCCGTTCCGAAATAGCATGACCATTACAGGTCACCATTCCAAAACAAATAAGGGCGTTCCAAAATGCTTGGGCCTACAATTCTCCAAATTGCTGGTTTTACACAATTTCCACCTCCGAAACCATTCCAACACATGCCACAACACACATACAAAATGAATAAACATCAAAGACCACAAAAATGAAGCACAAGCTAAATCATAACATCAATCATGCAAGCTTTAGAACTATAGGCATGCTTCCTAGATGTTAAAACCACAAAAAGGCTAAAAACCACATTATAGCTTATACCAATAGCCAAAGGCCATTTACAATACCAAATAAGCAAACCAAACATGCTCAAGGTGTTTACATCACCAAAACGTAACCAAGAGTAGAAATCCCACCCATTGCCTCTTATTACACCAAGGTAAAACCACATACATTGTTTAGTCAAGACACTTGGAATCCACTAGCCTTCTCGCCGCCTCAAATGCTTAATTCTCTGCATCGATGAAAAAAATGAGCGTAAGCATGAAGCTTAGTGAGGATCGCAAAAACCAAACATTCATCAATGCATTTTGCAAAACCAAAACATTACCATTTGTCATCTCATGCCTTTATTTAAATCATGCCCTTTTAAAGCATCAATGTACTTTTTAAACCACATGCTCTTAGCATCATTAAAATAATAGCAAATAATCTTTTGCTCATGCTTAAACCAAGCATCACATGCATTCTAGCATAATTCACAAGCATCTCATGCTATAATCAATAATCAACAATATTATATTGGCTCATAAGTGATTAATTCTCAATCCATACCAAAACCAACACAAATGACACAATCGGATACGCGGATTACAAGCGTTGTCCCACACGCTTCATACACACTACCGGACTACGCAAGGCTCACACACGGGATTAGATCATAAACCGTTGTGACACCCAAAGTGGAGTTTACAGTACAATCACAACCCCTCGACACCCGTGATGGAGTTTAACGGTACAATCCCAACCCCTCAACATCACTCATCGGTAGTTGTATAACCCACTAGCGAGAGTCGGGACACAAAACAAGACTTACACATGTGAGCTACCTCAACCATTGTAATCATCTTAACCAAACTCACACAGGAGCAACCCTTCACCGTTGTGACGCTTAACCAAGTCCACCAACGAGAGCCAACCTCTATCAGGGTGACGCCAATACCCCAATCGCTAGGGTACTTGGATGGAGTTTACGGTACAATCACAACCCCTCGACATCCAAGGCGACTTTATTCACGGTGCACCCAATCCTATAGTCGGCTAACTATATCTGATTAAAGTAACCAATGACCACTTCCATCACTTGCCAATATAATCATTTAACAGCATTATTCCACTGTTTCACAAGCATAAATCACAATGCCATGTTCACAAGTATAAACATGCTTAAACTCAAATGCATACATCTCATAAATCCAAGGATCACCTACCATGTGCATCCTTCATAAAATGGCATTAATCACCAGCATTTTCAATGCTCAAAACATACTTAAAATAGTAACTAAATCCATATTTAATTCAAGTGCATTTTCCAACAAAAACATAGCACATTCCGAGAGAGACTTTCGAATCACTTACTCTTGAGCTTAGCTAAGTGTTTCAAACTTACACTAAGCTCCCAAGACCACGCTCAAAGCATAAGAAAGCTGGAAAATCCTTTTCCACTCACCGATACACGAAATCTCGCACCCCGACGCGAAGATCACCCCTATGAAGCCTCCAAAAGTGCTTCGTTTGCTACCGGATCAAGATCCCCTGTTTTCACATCATCAAAATAGAGATCCAAATGCATTAAAATGCATTTCAACACCAGCAACCAAACACAAACTCGTTGCTCACCAAAACTACACCAATTTACGATTCCGCAACAACCAAAAACTCAACCGATTGCTTCCTAAACCTAGCCCAGCCAATATACAACACTTCCAACCATTATTAAGCATCAAAACACATCTAAAAACAACCTTAACCCATCCTTATACCTTCAGCAAGCATAAAACCACCATTCCACCTCAAAAACCCAACTAAAACCATCAAGAAACTCAAGGATCTCAAGGATTTCGGGATCTATATTATCAAAACTCTTTTCAACATAATAATCAACTTAAAACTCCATTAAAACTTATCCAAAATAGATCTCATCAAATCCAATCCGAAAATTAAGATTTTAATCACATTTTTGCAAGATTTTGATCTCAAATCAAAACTATAACAAAAATTCACCCAAAAAATCAATTAGAAGCAAAAGATCTTGGGAATTTCAATAAGAACCTAGATTGAAGGTTGAGAACGGGATTTACCTCCAATTCTTGGCTTCCTTAAGGTTTGACAAGTTTTAGTTTAACAAAACTTGAAAATCTTGATGAGAAATCTTGGAATTGATTTGGAAATTAATGAGAGTGTTTGGGAGAAAAGAATTCTGGAGAAAGTGTTGAGAAAATGATTTTGCTGATTAATGAAAGCTAGTTACGCAAAAACTTCTCATTATACTATTTTAATATTTTAATTAAATAAAATCCTTTTTATTTAATCATCTAAAAATCCTTTTAAAACACATATCAATTTAAGGAAGGTGTAATTGCACCATAGTTTCCTAAAGATTCTAAGATTTTGGCTCCTCTTTTATAATTACATTTTCCACAGTTTTGAAACTTTACATTTTGGTCACTACCCAAAATGTACCACTTCCAAAGCCTAATTTGTAAAATTGATTTGACCAACCCCTTAAACATGATTTAAGAGGAGTTTATCAATTTTTACCATATTTTTATCTTTTCTCGATCCTTGATTTCCCTAAATCACCTAAGTGATTCGAATTGTTTCCGAACGGTCTGATCCGATGTCTAAAACATCTAGGCCCAAACCAGGGTGTTACACAAGTCGTGTGATTTAAAATATTATCGGATATAGTTTGCTGGCCATAGGATTGAGTGCACTATAAATAAGTCGCATTGGAAAATGGTTTTAAAGACATTGATGGTGTTTTGTTTTGAGCACTCCTCACTAAGCCTAGTGTGCTTACGCTCTCTTTGTCCATTAATGCAGAGGATTAAAGGCTTGAAGGCAACAAGGAAGCAAGGGATTCGAAAAGACTTCAATATTTGAAAGTATGTTCTCAATTAGACTATAAGTACTAAGGGCAATGGGGGTTCCATTTTTGTTTTGAGAGCATGTATGTTAAACTCCCTGTTTGAGAAAGATTTTGTTGCTATTTTACACTTGTAATTGTCCTCTAATGGTTGGTAATTGTTTTGGTTTGGTTTTTGAGATTTGCTTGGCTTAGTTTATAGGAAGCATGCCTATAGTTTATCAATTGAAGAATGATGACATGAATTGATGTTATTTCTGATGTGTTTAGTTGTGGACTGATCCTTAAATTTGTTGGAAAGATGTTAGAAGCATGTTAGGGTGTTTTGGTATCATCAAATGCATGTTAAACCAACAAAATTGAGCATTTAAGGCCCAAGCATATTAGTACGTGTAACGCCCTGATTTTGGGCCTAGAGCTTTTTGGGATGGTTTTGGGTCCGTTGGACTGATATTAGAGATTCTAGTAAGTTTCAGGATTAGTTCAGGGATAACCTATTTTGGAAGGTGATAAAATATTGAAAAATTATCTAAAATCCTTTTTAAATATTAAAAGGTTTTGGTGAAATCAATTTTGGAAAAATGATATTTAGAATTTGGATATTTTGGATTTAGTGACCAAAATGTAAACTTTGAAAACTATTTTTTGTGTCTGTTTTATAAAAGGATCAAAACTTTGAATCTTTAAGGAGATAATTGCCCGAAGTCTAATAATAGACTTTGATCCCTTAATTGGCTTATTTTAAATGGTTTTTAATTAATAAAATAGGTTGGAGGAATTAATTGGTGGTTATTTCATTAAAACAAATTTGACGTAACTTATTTTCTCTAAAAAACATTCTCTCAAATTCTCTCGAGCCAAACATTTATTTCTTCTTCAAAATCTTAAGGTAAACTCTTCATTTCTCTACTCTTTTGTTATCAAATGATTTCTTATTGTTTTATATCAAAACCTTATTGTTTTAATCTTGTTTTTACACGAAAATCTATCTGATTAAGAGGAAATGCATCCATTAGAGGTGAGCTGCGTTTTTCTCCTCTAATGTAAGGTTCTTTATTGAAGTTTCCAAGTTCTTGATCCTTTATACATGTTTTCTAATGTGTTTTGATGTTTTAATAGTGGAAATTTGGTTTAATTAAGGTTTAATTGGTGAAATTGATTGAGATTCGTTTTGGATATGCTTTGTTGGGTTTATGATTGATTTTAATCATGATTTTGAAGTTTGATAATGTTAAGATAAAGGTTTTAACATTGTAATCCCGAAGCTATGTGAATCTCTAGCTGTTTAGGTTGCTAAATTTGGCTTGTTGTGGAGTTGTGGTGGTTTTATGAATACTGGAGGTATAAGGTTGATAATATGATGATTTTGGATGTTCATCAATGATAATTGATGGTTGAAAGTGTTAGGATTTAGCTGGGTTAAATTTGGAGGTTAACCGATGTTGTTTTTAGTTGTTTCGGATAGGGGATTGGTAGTTTTGGCAAGGCAATGTTGTGGAATTGCTTACTGGGATTTTGAATGCATTGAGATGCATTAATCCTCTGTTATTACGTGGTTAAAACAAGGGAGGTTTACCCGAAAAAGAATATTGAATCTTTGGAGGCTTCAGACCCCTAGTTTCGTGTCAGCGAATCGAGGTTTCGCGTGTCAGTGAGTGAGAACATGGATTTCAACTTTGAAATGTTTTAAAGATTGTTTGGGAACTTAGATTTGAGCTTGAAATGCTTGTCTACATTACAAAGTAAGTATAAAGTGGTTTTCTCTCTCGGTCGTGCTATTATGAAATGGTTTTATGCACTTGGTTTTAATTTCATGTTACCTATTGTTAAAGCATGTTTAAAATATGAGATATACTGTTTTTTATCATGAGATGATGAAGGATGCACATGGTAAGTGATCCTTGTAAGTATTTGTTTATACATGTGTTTTAAAGCATGATTCATTGCTTGGGAAAATGGTTTAATGTTGATGCTTTGAAAACAATGAGGTATGTGGTTAAATGTGAATTATATTGGCAAGTGATGGTATGGAAATGGTTTTGAAAATGCTATCAGATATAGTTAGTCAGCTATAGGATTGAGTGCACTATAAATAAGTCTCCTTGGATGTCAAGGAGGTTGTCCGTCTCCATCCATGTACCCTAACGGTCGAGGAGGTTGATGTCCCATCACTCGTTAGTGGGTTAAGCATCTAACCGATGAATGGGGTTGTTGTCCCCATTGGTTGTGATTGTACCATTATTCTGGTTAAGATGACTTGAATTGTTATGAGAATACTTGTTGAATCCACGTATCCGATATGATATTTTGGGAATGGAACTTGGAAAATTATCACTTGTAGGCCAATATAATTTTTGATGTATCAAGTGATGTATAATGGGATTTATACACGTTTACTCTTTAAGCTTTGCATATGGTATGTTATGCATGGGAAGACTTAAATTGAAGTTAGCAATGTGAGTTGATGTTATTTTATGATACATGTTACATATGGTTTAATATGTTGGCTTTGATTTGTTAAAGTGCACAATTTTAAGGGCATTATGCGCTAAATGTTGATTTGAAGTAATTGGAATGAGATTTCAATGTGGTTTTAGAAAATGTTTAAAAATGTATTGATGGTGTTTTGTTTTTTAGCACTTCTCACTAAGCCTTGTGTGCTTACGCTCTTTTTATCCATCAATATAGAGAATTAGAACTTAAAAGGCAACGAGAAGTAAGGGATCAAAAGAGACTTCGTTATTTGAAAGTATGTCTTTGGTTTAGACTATGAGTAATAAGGGAAATGGGGATCCGTTGTGTTTTTGGGAGATATGTGTAAACTCCATGTTTGAGCAAGTTTATAATGCTATTTTGGATTTGTAAATCACCTTTGAAGTTTGGATTATACTTTGCTATGGTTTTTGGTATCTTACTTGATGTGATTTAAGGAAGCATGTCTATAGAATTCTCTTTGAAGCATGATGCAATGTGATGATGTTGATTTTGCTATGTTAGGTTGAGGATCAATCCTTAGATATAATGTATATGTCCTAGAAGCATGATTAAGTGGATTGCTTAGCTTAATTGTATGTTAAACCAACAAAAATAGGCATTTCAGACCCAAGCATATCGGTACACAAAGTACCGCATCGGTACGGGTAGGTCAATTTGAGCTTAGCATATTGGTACGAGGAGACCTGTATCAATACGGTACTTGAGTAAAATGGCTGGGCAAATCGGTAAGCGAGACCGTATCAATACAATTTTGAGCTACTAGAATCTTGGATTTAAATTACCTCAAAATTGTACTGATACGGTGCTTGGTGTATCGATACCGTGACATGTAAAGTAGTTGTTTGGGAATCTTTGAAGTTCTAATTTCTTACGTTTTAGTCCCTAAATGTTGTGGATGCAATTTAAAGAGTTTGGATGATCAAATTGAGCTGAGCTTTGACACTGTGGCATGAAATATGACTAATTAAAGGTTGGTAACCATAAATTGGCTAAAGTCTTTGTAATTTATTAAAATTACAATTTGGTCCCCATAACATGTATGTTGTCAATTGAATGCCAAATCGTTGTTTGCTTGAATTGAATTCTCTTCCGCTGCAAGTCTGTATCACATAGGATAATAATGTGCCTCTAGACAAGATAAAAGGAAAATATAATAGGGTCGTTTATTGAGGTAAACCTTCCTAGTTTACTTCAATATTACCCATATGACTCGTTCGGTTCGGTCTCATTTCTAGGTCAGGTCGAGGGGGTTACATTTGTTGGTATTAGAGCTAGGTTTGTGATAATTGGGAGGTAAGTTGTGATTGATTAGTGTTGTGGTTGATTGTTGATATTGGGATGTTAGTAAATTTTTTTGATGTTGTTGTGAATAGCATTCTATTGTTTGCTATGCTTGGTGATTGCAATATGCACATTGGTTGCTTAATGCCATGTTGGGGGGAAAGTTAGGATGCCCATTGCTTTATTACTATAAATTGAAAAGTTTTCTGAAATGTTTGATTTGAAAATAAAGTCTTGGATCCTTTCTTGAAGCTGATTTGATTGTTTTTGTTTTGGTAAAATTATCATGCCTTAGAAATGTGTAATGTTAGGACCGAGAGATGAAATGAGAACTGAAGTGGATCTGTTGCCTTTGGGCAAGGAGTTGAAAAGAATGTTAGACCTTATAGGGGTTTTCCACCCCGAAGTAAGTACAACCTACGCCAGTTGGGCTAGTGTTGGGTGACATGGCGTCTGGGATATAGGCGATGTCCAGAGCTTATGAAGCTGTCATTGCTGGAGTGCATGGGATTGCACTAGTTGTTGGAAAACTATGAGTTGTTGTTAGGGTGCTTCTGTTGCTTGGAAGAAGTTGAGCTTCAGGGGTTGACATCTGAGGTATTCGTGGAAAAGATGGCCTGCATTATTTGGATTATGGAACAAATGTGGTGCAGTGATGCCCGTAGGTTGAAAATGTATTGTGTCTCTGGTTGCAAGGAGATGTATACAGTTGGTGGAAAATTGTGGTTGTGGGCATATAACCCAGTATTGTAACCTAAGAGTTCTCTCAAACTGTCTTCAAGAAGAAGTATTTGAGAGTTAGATACTTAGATGACAAGGAATATGAATTCAAGGCTTTGGTTCAAGGCAGAATGTCTACGGTCATGTTTGAGGTACAATTTGTTCAGTTGAGCTAGTATGCTTCTATACTGGTATTGGATGTGAGACATCGATGTGATTGATTCTTTTACGGTTTTGTACAGGATGTTAGGATATACATGTTGGTTTTTGGCTACACAATTTTCAACGTGTTGGTTACACAGGCGAAGTGCGTTGAGCAGAACTTGGGTTTTTCTTCTCGTTTGGGAGGTTCTAGCTTTGGAAAAAGAGTTGCGGACTCTAGTTTTGATGGTAGTCAATTTCAGAATAATCATGATAAAAGGTATAACCCTAGTTGAGGCGAGGTAGTGGTAGTGTTGGGCGAGGACTGTAGGGTCAGAGTATCCAGGCTAGAGCAGCATTTAATGCCTGTTGGGTATGTGGATCATGTGATCACAAGAGGCGAGATTGTTCACGTTTAATCCGTAGGATATAGACTTTTGTGCCTGTTTTTGCAAACGCTTTGTTGGAGTTGTGGTTTGAACGATCATCTTAGAAGTGTTAGATGTGGGAGTGCAAGTAACTAGTTCTTTTGGTTAAACAATTGTTACAAGAAGGTTGTTTAGGAGATGTCCTTTATCTGTTCAAGGTCATTTGTTTGCGGTGGACCTAATGGAGTTTCTGTTTCATGGTTTTGATGTAAAACCTTGGTATGGATTGGTTGACCAAACATAGGTCTGTGGTTGATTTTGAATCCAAACGAGTTACCTTGAAACTTGCTGATAATTACAAGATGGTAATCGTAGGCGAGAATGTAAACTTCTTATCTAACGCTGTCTCAGCTTTATAAGCAAAACAATTGATGGATTCGGGATGTGAAGCTTTTCTTGGACTATGTTATGAATCCAGGGTCGAAGAAAGTACGTGTTCAGGACATACGTACTGTATGTGAGTACCCGGGTGTTTTTTCGGAGGAATTGCCTGGTTTGGTTCCATATAGAAATGTTGAGATTGACATTGATTTGTATGAAAATACAGCTCCAGTGTCTATTGCTCCCTATCGTATGTCTCCAAAAGAGTTGAAGGAGTTGAAGACGCAACTTCAGCAGTTTCTTGATCAAGGGTTTATTAGGCCTAGTGTTTATCCTTGGGGTGCACCAGTGTCGTTTGTGAAAAGGAAAGATGGCACGACGCGAATGTGCATTGATCATCGGCAACTGAAAAAGTTGACGAACAAGAACAAGTATCCTTTGCCAAGGATTGATGATCTGTTTGACCAGTTTTAGGGTGCTTCAGTGTTTTCTAAGATTGAGTTGAAGTCCGAGTATTATTAGTTGAGGTTAAAGGTTGTGGTTGTGCCTAGAATTATATTTCATACAAAGTGCGATCATTGTAAGTTCTTGGTGATGCCGTTTGGTTGGACCAATGTGTCAGTGCGTTCAAGGATGGGTTAAATTGGGTGGTTCATGAGTTTTTGGATCAAATTGTTGTTGTGTTTGTTGGTGATATTCTAGTGCATGAAGGTAAATAGAAGGATTTTGATCGGCATGCATGAATAAGCTAGTAAGCTTTTATGGATGAACGAATGTTGCTCTTTATTCGGGAAGTACGAGTTTTGGATATGTTGGAAGGAATATGGGTCTGAGAACATTATTAGTAAGTATGAATAGTCTAACGTGCACAATGCAAAAACACTTATATGTATATATATAATTATGCCATTGCATGCATACATTTGGGAATGACATTAGAGGTTTTGCATACATACACATAGACATCTACGAGGGCTTATAAGTAATCATGCATACATGTGTTCACACTTACGAATGACTGTTCGAAGATCGATGGAGTGATTGTGTAAGCTAGGTAGCTTATGTAATTAACTTTGGTGATATGGTTTTTGGAGTTCACAAGGTATGAAGAGGATGTTGCACTTGGTTCTTGGGAGTTTGGCTTGTTCTAGTTTTGTAGAAACCAAGGTTGGAGTTAGAAGTTTGTGGGTGTGCTAGATCCAGTTAATTAACACTAAGGTTTGTTAAGGAATTTGCTAAGAATGTTACATTGCAAGCGAAGATTGTGGCTTATTCATCTAGACGGCCGAGGGTGCTCGAGCGCAATCGTTCCACACATGGTGTAGAGCTTGTCGCGGTTGGGTTTGCGTAAAGGTTTCGGAGACACCATCTCTATGGTGAGAATATGTTGTGATCCTAGGCAAAGTAGATGGTTGGAGCTATTTAAGGATTATGATTTGATGATTGAGTATCACCCGAGTAAGGCTAATGTTGTAGCATTACTCTTCTCAGCCTCTCGAAATGTTGTCGCGGCGTTGCTCTGTTTAGGCTCCTCAATCATTGCTGTGGAAATTTCTTGTTTAAGCTCATCAAGTGTTTGACAATCTTTCTCATTGGAAGGCTCTCGACTTGGAGGTTTTAGATGTTCCGCACACATTGAAGAGCTTTTTGTGCATTGTTCCTAGTCCTCTTTCCTTGGGACTTCAGTATCCCTAGGACTTATTTGTTGGTGTGTGTTATCCATGTCATTAGTGAGTCTCCTCATTTGATCTATTGAATCGCTCATGAGTGCATCCATCCTAGCTATCCACGCCACCAAGGAATTTGATAGCACTTGACTAGGACTACATTTCCACGGCATATTTGTTGCTGTGGCACTTGGCTGCTGATAAGGACTACATTGCCAAGGAATGTCTATTGCTGCGGCAAAATTGTCTGGTAATTTTTTTTTTTGAGATTTTTGATCATACCATGAAGGATTTTGCTGTTGGTTCCATCTATGGCACTTTATGTAGTCATATGCACCGAGATTGTGAGGACAATCTTCAAACACATGATGTTCTCCATAAAAAGTGCACGAGTTTTCTACGGTATATGATTTTCTCGGTTGATTCCTATCTTCCAACATCAACTCTCGATTAAATTTACTTTTATTTCCCCACACGTTGATGTCCCTTAACTTGTAGGGCGCCTGATTTTTTTTGATAAAACAAACAAAGAGAAAATTTAGTAAAACTTATAAGAAAAATGCAATAACAAAAACAACTAACACCAATTGCCAATCCCCGGCAATGGCGCCAAAAACTTGTTGTGTTTTTAGAGTGCAACACAAATGGTGCAAGTATACACGTCGCAAGTAACAAATGATAAGTATAGAGTATCGTCTCCACATGGATTAGTTTGGGCCACTTTGCTTTAGTTATCACATTGTAAAAATAAATAGAATTGATAGTGATGAATATCAACTAAAATAAACTAAATAAAGTAAATAAAGATAAGAGAAAGGAGTGATCGACTTAAGAGAGTAGGCTAGATTATCGTGAGTCGTGGAGTGATAGTTGAATGAATTGTCTTAGTAATTGAGTGCAAGAGCAACTCAATTGCCTTGGCAACTGGAAACAGTCGAATTGCCTATGCAACTTGTGGAGTGATTGCCCGGGCAACTGATGGAGCGATTGCCTGGGCAACTGGGCGACAACCTTCAAGGTTCGGCAAAGCGTTCTTTAATGGTTTCTCCTTATCCATAATTCGAAACACTAGTTAATTGTGCATGCCTTGATAATACATCCCTGCGTGAACTAAGGGTGAACAACAACCAATCTTGCGCTCCTTTTAGCCGTTGAAATTCGTAACTTATCCCTAAGTCGATTTAGTCTTCACCATCGATTGATTGAATAAAGACCATGTTCATTTGTTTCTTGAATCTAACTCTCTCGATATTAGATAAATGGACGAATTCAAGAGATCCTCTCCCAATTCACTAGCAAGCAAAATTAAGAACCAAGAATGAACAAACCTTGAATTAAAATTGCAAACTCAAATACCTAAACAAACCCAATCGTTCTCACAACCACAAAAACACAATAACCAAAGCTAAATAAAGTTTAGTTCATGGCTAGGTTCGAAAGATATACAAAGAATAATCTCCCTAGCATGAATCTAATCGAACAAAGAGGAGGAAGAAGAAGAATTCGAACAACCCCTATGTGTTTCTCTCTCAATCGAACCTTCCCCCAAGTAGGCGGCTAGTCTTCTTATTTATAGGAGATGGATAGGTCAAAGTCTTTCTTGAGGAGGAAGTTAAGTTAGAATTAAATAGTATTAAAGAGATAAATCTCGTTTATTATATTTTATTCCTCCAAAAACATCTCCTAAAACTCTTGGAATTTAATCTCACTTTGACCTATTCATGGAACTCCAACTCTTCTAGGATTTATCCTTGCTTCTCATGATTATCTTGAATTAAATGGATTTATCCTTTAAGAACTCGGCAGTTTCCTCCTTTTCTTCTTTTCCATTTGCTTCGGCAACTTCCAGCTTGCCCGAGCAATTATCCTGCACGCATAAAATAACCTCCAGCAGTACCCCTATTCCACCAAAATTAACCAAAACATGAAATCAAACACAACCATAAAGGAAACAATGCAAATATGCATGAATGAATAAAAATGCAACTAATATGAGCCTAAGTCTAACAATAATATGAGTAAAAAGGTAATAAAAATAATGCTTTTGAACACTTAACATAGATCTTTTATTCATATAGTAAAGTGCACCATACTAATAATGTGCTTGTGAAAGTCTTATGACAACACTGTGGTGTTGAGGAGGCCATGTGGGTTTGTAAGACAATTTGGATGGAGTGGTTTCTGCTCTTGTTTCTTTCGGGTAAAAATTTCGATGACGAAATTTCCTAAGTGGGGTAGAGTTGTACCTCCCCGATTTTGGGCCTAGATATTTTTGGGATGGTTTTAGGGTCTGTTGGATCGAGATTAGAGATTCAGGTAAATTTCGGGATGAGTTCAGTGGAAACCTATTTCAGAAGGTGATAAAAATATCAAAAATTATCTAAAATCCTTTTTAAATAAATAAAAGGTTTTGGTAAAATCAATTTTGGAAAATGGTATTTGGAAACCGTTTTTAGTAACTATTTTGTAAAAGGTTCAGAACTTTGAATCTTTAAGGAGCTGATTGCCCAAAGTCTAATATCAGACTTTGATCCCTTAATTGGCTTATTTTAAATGGTTTTTAATTAATAAAATAGGTTGGATGAATTAACTGGTGGTTATTTCATTAAAATAAATTTGACGTAACTTCTTTTATGTCAAAAACTTTCTCTCAAATTCTCTCTAGCCAAACATTCATTTGTTCTTCAAAATCTTAAGGTAAATTCTTGATTTATCTACTCATTTGTTATCAAATGATTTCTTTTTGTTTTCCTATCAAAACCTTATTGTTTTAATCTTGTTTTTACATGAAAACCTATCTGATTAAGGGAAAAAGCATCCATTAGAGGTGAGCTGCGTTTTTCTCCTCTAATGTAAGGTTATTTACTGAAATTCCCAAGTTCTTGATCATTTATACATGTTTTCTAATGGGTTTTGATGTTTTAATTGTAGAAATTTGGTTTAATTGAGGTTTAGTTGGTGAAATTGATTGAGATTCGTTTTGGATCTGTTTTTTTGGGTTTATGATTGATTTTAATCATGATTTTGAAGTTTAATAATGTTAAGATAAAGTTTTTAACATTGTAATCCCGAAACTATGCGAATCTCTAGTTGTTTAGGTTGCTAGATTTGGGTTTTTGTGGAGTTGTGGTGGTTTTGTGAATGCTGGAGGTATAAGGGTGATAATATGATGTTTTTGGATGTTAATCAATGCTAATTTATGGTTGAAAGTGTTGGGATTTGGCTGGGTTAAGTTTGGAGGTTAATCGATGTTGTTTTCAGTTGTTTTGCATAGGGGTTTGGTAGTTTTGGCAAGGCAATGATGTGGAATTGCTTGCTGGGATTTTAAGTGCATTGAGATGCATTAATACTCTATTTTTATGTGGTTAAAATAAAGGAGGTTGATCCGAACGAGATTGGTGAAGCTTTGGAGGCTTCAGACGCCTAGTTTCGCATCGGCGAATCGAGGTTTCGCGTGTCGGTGAGTGAGAACATGGATTTCAGCTTTGAAATGTTTTAATTGTGGTTTGGGAACTTAGTTTTGATCTTGAAATGCTTGGCTAAGTTCGGAAGTAAGTATAAAATGGTTTTCTCTCTCGGTCGTGCTATTATGAAATGGTTTTATGTACTTGGTTTTAATTTCATGTTACCTACTGTTAAAGCATGTTTAAATTATGAGGTATATTGTTTTTTTTATATTGAGATGATGAAGGATGCACATGGTAAGTGATCCTTGTAAGTATATGTTTATACTTGTGTTTTAATGCATGGTTTATTGCTTGGGAAAATGGTTTAATGTTGATGCTTCGAAAACAATGAGGTATGTGGTTAAATGTGAATTATATTGGCAAGTGATGGTATGGAAATGGTTTTGAAAATGATATCAGATATAGTTAGCCGACTATAGGATTGGGTGCACAATAAATATGTCGCCTTAGAGTCGAGGAGGTTGTTGTTCCGTCTCTATCCAAGTACCCTAACGATCGAGGAGGTTGGTGTCCCGTCTCTTGTTAGTGGGTTAAACATCCAACCGATGATTGGGGTTGTTGTTTTTGTGGGGTTGTTGTCCCCGTTGGTTGGGATTGTACCATTATTCCAGTTAAGATGGCTTGAAGTGTTATGAGAACACTTGTTGAATCCGTGTATCCGATATGATATTTTGGAAATGGAACTTGGGAAATGATCACTTGTAGGCCAATATAATTTTTTATGTATCATGGGATGTATAATGGGATTTATACATGTGTTAATTGTGCAAAAGTCCTATATTTATACCCTAGTTTAGCTCAGTTATTGTTGTTCTTGAGTATAGTTTTGTTGCATTTATTAGGAAAACATACACAAGACTGCATAGTTAGATATTCTGCCTTATTTGATGAACTTAATTGTTTTTATGCAAAAGATATTGCTCAGACATATTTTCTTACTGTACGCAGGTACTCGCCCAAGTAGATGCCGCCGAGGCAGTAGAGAGGGCAGAAGAGGAGAAGCTGGAAACTGATGCAGGAAGCTGTTGGATCATCAAGAGAGCTGATAGAGGAGGAGAAACCCACAATGAAGAGTTGTGAAAACCTCTGCACACCAACCCAGACCTCTTCCGAGGCAGAAAATAGTGTGCCGCCGAGGCAACAACTCAAGGAAGGGTGAAAAAATGCAAAGTGGTATGCGACTAAAAGAGCTCATCAAGCCCGATTTTTGGAGACCACTTGCACGTGCATTGGAGCCCTGCAGACAAAGAAAAGCCATGATCAAAATCAAGGTGGAAAAAGTCAAACAAGATCAGATGATGGGTCGGACTAGAGTGTGTCGTACTGTGGAATCATCTTGACTTCATTTTTGTCTTGAATGCAACAACGCACTACCGCCGTGGCAATGACCTAAATCCTTGTCGTGGCTGCAGTGGCTGAATCCCTGCCGCGAAAATCCTTTGCTCGCGGGCAGATGCAGTTAAGGCTCGATAAAGTGTCCTTGGGTGGTTCCGCCTTATCCCTAAGCATGGAATGATGGTTGATGACTTAACTCTGATGATACCTCCCAACGTGAATCAAAGGGCAAACACCAACTATTCATACACTTCTTTTAGCCGCTGAAACTCTAACCTATCCCTAGGCCGAGTTAGTTAACACCACGTGGGGAAAAAACCGTACTTATTCCTTTCGTGAGCTCAACTCTCTCGATAGTGAACAAATGAATGATCTCACAAATTCTCTCCCGAGTAGAATGCGAAAATAATTAAAGCTAGAATAAGCAAACCTTAACTTTTATTGCATTAAGAACAAAAACTAAGTACAAAGAGTCCAACTTTATACTAAGCTTTCACACAACCACTAATCCTAACCCTAAGAAATTTAGAACATAATGAAACTAGTCCTAAGCTCAATCTCTCTCTAATCCAATGTCCTCTCTTCCTCTCTTGGCAGCAAGCCTTTATATAGGGAAGGTCTAGGCACAAATCTTTATTGGAGAGGAAGTTAAGTTGGACTTGGACTAGACTTTATTAAAGAAGTAAATCTCTTTAATTTATTACAATATACACTTTTGTCCAAGAGTCCAACTTTATACTTCTTTCCATGTTTTCCTTCTCTTCTCGAGATCTAGTTGCCACACAAAGTGTGTAGAAAAATATAGAGTTAAAAGCTCTACAAGTCAGCTACCACTTTGCTTATTTTTCCTTCTAGAGAAATGGTGTCGCGACCTAGCTTTTGCTTCCTCTGCACCGGTCTGCTATGCTTAGCAAGGCTTCCTCAGCTTCCTTTAGTAGAAGTTGTCATGTGGCTTGACTTGATCAGGGTCTGTTGTCTGCTACATCGGCCTCATCTTCCCTCATGCTTCCTATGCTGGGGCGACATCTTCTTGCTCCAGTAGTGCAAATCTGAAGAATACCAATCATGCATTAAATCGTACCTTTTTCATAGAATAAACAAAATAATAAGATCAAAGGTATAAATGATGAAATCTATGTATGAAAGGCCATAATGCAGCTCAAATGGGTGTAGGTTGACTGATAATTGCCATGATAAGGGGTCAAAATATAGGACTTTTGGGCACTTATCACACCCCCAAACTTGAACTATTGCTTGTCCTCAAGCAATGCAAACCAGTAATTGCCAAACCTTAGTTTTTATAAACCGTCTCATTGGTCTTACTTTTCCTTCTCCTATCAAACCATGGCAAAGAATGCTTCAGCCCTTAAGTCTTTGGATGCCCTAGGAATTCCCTGGAATCAAACTATAAGATTTGTGAGTGTGTGCATGTATTGTGAACAAGATGATTACAAGGATTCTAAGTAAACACTTAAGCATTAACTTACATAACTTTGGTTTTTTAAGCAACCTAACCAACTAGAGCCAGTTTCGGGCACCTCTAGTGATTAGGCTAGATCCGGTTTCGGGCACCTCTAGGGCTTTCTTAAGCTAGAGCCAGTGATGGGCACCTTTAACTTTTACCCAATTTTCATTCTAAGCTAGTCTATGTCCTAAGTGTACTAGAATTCCTTAAATCATGCAAGTCACAAAGGTGATTATGTTTTAATCTCATAGTGTGATCTTAAGTTATCTTCCTTTAAGCATCCTAAAAATAAAGTCTCTAAACAGTTCTAAACAATTATAAGAATAGAGAGTTCTATTGCCAAGAAAGAATATTTATCTAAAACTAAACTAAGACAATTGATAGAAAGTATTGTCGGGACATAAGCAAAAGTTAGTTAAGGCAGATGCAATAATACAAAAATTTAACAAGTAAAATCACAAAATCTGCATGGCAATTATATTATACTGCCCCAGCATCGCAGTGCCTCGACCTCTCAACCTACACCCCCAAACTCGAACCAAGCATTGCCCTCAATGCTTACATTTCATACATAAGATAGAAAAAATTAAATCACAAAATATGAGGGCATAAACAGATAAGCAACATAAAATTAAAGAGGAACTTAAATGGATTTAGGGGTGGTAGAATCATCCGCCTCATCAATGTCGGACTGTAAAATTAGCCTCTTCGTTGGCTTAGAAGCTGCTCACTTGATTCGTTTGGATTCTCGGGGTGGCCAGACGAGTGATGGTGGGGTGGGCTTTGCTGTTGGGGCATCCACCTCTTCAAGGGAATCAAAGTCGATGTTTTCCATGTTCAGTCCCTTGCGGTTGATTAAGTCAAACACCCGGCTAACATAGTGGTAACTATCCGAGGTGGTGTGGGGTATGGAACTGGCCGGTGTGTCTAAGTCAGCCTTGCACTTGCCTTTCCTTGCTACAGTAGAAAGTGTATCGGAGGCTGCAGCGGGCTGGGACTGGTGGTGCCTGGCAGTTGCGGCGGCAAGGGTTTCTTGGGCTCTGTGCTGGGCTTCGGCGGCGACAGAAAAGACGACGACAGGGAAGATGGGGAATTGGACCTTTGGATCAGGGAACCTCATTTGGATCCACTGAGTTGTTGCGATATGGAAGTCCCTGGTATACGTTATGAACAACTGTTGGCCTTGGTCCATTGCCTCCAGCTTATGCAAAATCTACTAGAGGTCTGTGGCTGTAGGGGCTTGTGGTTGAGGTGTCACCGGGATGGAAGCTGAGGCTACTGCCCGACAATACTCTGCAACGGTGTGGCATGCAGAGGCTCGACGTCTGAGATCTCCATTATTCTGTGGCAGGTCACCTTGTCCCATCCTTGTCTTTATTTTGTGAGTTCTTCGGTTTTATTGAATGAGACTTCATTCTCCGTGTAGAGGCCGGTGATGAGTGACGGGAAATAGAGCGGCCCCTTCTCCTTCACTTTGAATTTGTAGATTTCCTGCACAATTAAATTACCTACACTAATTTTACAATTTTGCATAGTAGAATGGATAAGAGCAAGCCTGGGCCGATCAACGGCCTTGTTGTGGGAAGTCGGCAGAAGGCAGCGGTAGATGAACTTGTTCCCCAATTTGGCTTCTTCATTGTTGTAATCTTTACTGGGAGAGAAGAGGGCATCAATCTATTTGTTCAATATCGAGAGAGTTGGACTCACAAAACGAGTAAACACGGTTTTAGCCGACCATAGGGTAAAGCTATTTCGGCTTAGAGATAAGTTTAGAAGTTCAGCGGATAAGAGAGGTTTCATAATCGGTTGGTGTTCACCCTTAGATTTAGGCTGGGAGGTATCTTCCAAGACGTTTTCGCCAAGAGTACTTTAAGCTTCAAGAGAAGAGGGAGTCATAGAAGGGACCCTTGCCTAACCTTGAATCATCGCTTAACTTCCCAAGCAGTCACTTGGTCTCTTCCTAGGCGGCCGCCTGCCGACGCATAGTCGTGGGTGGCTGATGAAAGTTGTTAAGTTGATCTGCAAAATTGTTCCAAGACTGTACATTCAATCTCCACACTATGAAACATCCAATGCCTACCCATTCTCTCACTCTGATTTCTCAATTTACTTTATTTTCTTTAGTTTTAGCTTTAATCAAACCAACTCCTAATATTTGTGTTTTTACTTTATTTTCTTTAGTTTTAGCTTTAATCAAACCAACTCCTAATATTTGTATTTTTATTTTACTTGTGCAGAAAAGTGAACTCCAAAAGGTTGTCACAATCCCTGTGGAGACGATATCTTAAATAATATAACTTGACACCGTGTATACTTGCACGCAATTTGCGCACCACATTTTCACACAAGTTTTTGGTGCCGTTGCCGAGGATTGGCGTATAGCTTTTTGTTTTTATTTTTCTGCACTTTTTATTTTTCTATTTAACCCCCTGGTTTTCTTTGGTTTATGAGGAGAGCAAATCAGAAATCACCCTTGCAAGAATACGATCCAGAGCCTAAACGTACTGTACGAAGATTAAGATAAGCAAACAATTAAACCATGGCTGATCCAGTAGACAACCAGAACCTACGACCACCAATCGACAATGTCGTGGTGGGCAATGGCATGCAACCTCCTATCGCTCGACGGCTTGTTCGTGACTACTTGGAGGAAGATCTCAGAAGGCTGAACTCTGGCGTGATTGATCTAGAAATAGAAGCAGACCACTTTGAACTCAAACCGGTCATGTTCAACATGCTAAATACACTTGGACAGTTTGGAGATCTGCCACTGAAGATGCCCGCCAGCATATGGAATCCTTCCTAAAACACCAGAAGCAGGATCACCATTTCAAAAAGTTTCTGGATATTCTCAAACAAGTGCATATCAACATACCCCTGGTAGAAGCCATACAACAAACGCCTAACTATGACAAATTTCTGGAAGACATGGTTTACAAATGGAAAAGAATCAGGGAATTTGAAACGATCGCCATGATGGAAGAATGCATGACCATGCTACACAATAAAACACCACCCAAACTAAGAGACCCAGGAACTTTCCTCATTCCATGCACTATTGGGAACCATTACGAGGGGAAAGCCTTATGTGACCTTAGGGCAAGCATCAATGTAATGCCCAAGTCGGTGCTTGAAAAGCTGGAAATTGGAAAAGCTAGACCCACGACTATCATGCTTCAGTTAGCTGATCACTCTTACATGTTACCGAAAAGAAAATTTGAAGACATCCTAGTTAGAGTGGACAATCTTGTTTTTCAAGATGATTTCTTAATTTTGGACTGTGAGGCAGACAACAAAGCACCCATCATCCTTGGAATACCATTCCTAGCCACGAGCAAAACTTTAATAGATGTGGAAAATGGGCAGCTTACTATGAGGGTGGACGATAAGAAAATCAAGTTGAATGTCTTGCAACCTTTTAAAAAAGCTGACGACAAAGAAGAATGTCGGGACATTCATGCCTTAGAAGACACCAAACCCATCATAAAGTCTGAGCACTCCAGTCACAGCCGCCGGGGTGGGCAACCTAGGAGTGCCAATGATCAAGAGAAACACAAAGACCCGCCCTGGCAGAGGGTGAAGCAGATGTTGCAGCAACCCAGGAAGTGGTTATGCTGGGAAATGCATCTAGATGCATAACTTAAATTTTCTTCTCTTTTATTTTTATGTTTTATGTTTTAGGATTTAGATTTTATTTTCTTGCATTTTTAATTAGATTTTATTTCAGTATCTGTTTATTTTCTAATAATTTTTATTTTGGTTTTTTAGGAGAGACAATGGCCCAAGAGAAGGGAGAAGAAGAAAGCCTATGTCCATGAACCGCTCCAGCCCGCCCGCCAAGTCTGACTCGATAGACAGACGTTGTTTCCCGCTAGAACTAGTCGTAGCAGACTAGCCGTTCGCAGACGCTCGTTCTGTTCCAACGTCTCTTCGCCCGAGCAACATCTGCGTCGACAGATGAAACAACATTACCCTTTCACTTCTATTTAAACCCTCTCATTTTTTACTATTCACTCTTCTTTACTCTCTCTTGCATATTGTTTCACAGATTTCTTTCTACAGATTCTCAAACTCTCACAACCCTCTTCACACAAAAACCCTAAAATCCAATATCAAGAATGGCAAGAACCCCCCGCCGCCATGTTGCCCAGGTAGAATCAGAGGAATCTCTCAACCATTTCGCTACCCTAGATATTAAAGCCCGCTACAACGAGAAATGAAAGAAAGATCGGTGTGGGAAGAACAAGGATTTTATTACGAGATGGGGAAGAGGAATTTCGGGCTCAAGCAGTTCATCTACTCCAAGATCGCGCACCAAAAGTGGCAGATCTTTGCCCAACAACCAAGGCCGAAAAATCAAACAATGGTGCACGAGTACTACGCCCATGGGCCGACGGAGGAAGTGTCGACAGTGAACGTCCGCGAGCGGCCAGTACTAATCGACAAAGACAAGATAAAACTCTTCTATGGCTTCCACATTCGCGAAGATCAACATACGGAGTTCCTCGCCTCCCTCACGATGGATAGCTACGAGGCAATGAAGGAAGAACTTTGCATAGCAGGGAAGGTTTGGAAAGAGGGTAGAAATAGAGGCACCATCAACCGGTGGAACTTGCTACCCGAGGAAATGCTATGGAACACGTTCGTGAAAAGACGGTTGCTGCCCATGACCCACAACTCCATCATAGACAAGCCAAGATTAGCACTCATCCACATCATCATCAACAAAATGTATATAAATTTCGATTCGATTATTGCTAATGAAATTTATGAGTGTGGGCAGAAAACGAAATGGCAACTCTACTTCTCTAGCCTCATCACGACGTTGTGCGAGAAGACACATGTTGCAGCCGCCCCAACCGACACCATGACGACAGAAAGAACTGGGTGGACGAGGGAAATCATCATTTTGAAATTAGAGATCACAACTGCCACCCCGGAAAACTATGCCCCCACATCGAAGATGGGCAGTCAGCAGCAATTCTAGCAACCCGCCCCAGCAACCACCATAAGCGGCTTGGCAGCCCAGCTAGACAGAATGGAGAGATGCCGGTTGAAGTTTATGGCCTACACCCAGGACTTCAATAATGCCACCATCAGCACCATCAAGGAGAAGTTCCCAGAGGCCCACTTTCAAGAGTTCCCGGCCGAGATATTTGCCCCGGCAGCACCAGTCACAACCACTGCGCCCTCTACCTCAGCAACAGATCTGACAGCCTCTACAACCTCGACCGCTCCCATCTCAAGTGAGACTCGAGCCTCCCGAGCAGCAACGAGTACTGAAGTCCTCTCCATCTCCGACAACCGTGGATATAGAGTGGCAGCCCCAATCAAAGAACATTGGCAGACGCCACGGGCAGCGGTAGACGCACCATGACCATCCAATTCAGCCTACCTCAACGACTTCTTATCGGACGATTCGGTATGGCAAGACTGGTTTGGTCAAAGTGCTGTTCGAATCTAAAGACGTGAAATTAGGAAAGCCTAGTTCGGGTTGCACTAAAAATATGGAAAAATGTTCTAAAATCATCTTTTAATATAATTAAGTGAACTGTGAAATCAATTTTGGAAAATGAGTTTTGGAAGTGTGACATTTTGGCTAGTGACCAAAATGTAAATTTCGAAAGTTTGGTGACTGTTTTATAAAGGGTTGAAACTTTGAATCTTTAAGGAGATATTTACCCAAGGGGAGTTTCTCCAGATTTTTCTAAGATATTTAGTGATTTAATTCTGATTTTAAAACAAAAGAAAAGTGGAGGGAAGTTATTTTCCTATTTTGCAACTAACTTTCCATATTTTCCAATTTTTGTTTTCTCTCATTTTCTCTCAACCCAAACATCTTTTCTCCAGAGTTTTTCTTCTGATTTTGTCACTTAAATCTCTATTTTCAATCCTCTTTTGATTGCTAATCATCTCATCAACAAAACCTCACCATTTGCTAGTTGATTCTTCAAGCTTTTTGGTTCTAAAAGAGGAGAAACTCAAGTTTGGAGGTAAGAACGTCCTTCTCCTCTAAACTCTCAGTTCTTTACTGAAATTCCTAAGTTTTCAATCCTTAATTGATGTTTTATTAAAGGTTTTTAAGTGGTGAAATGGATCTTGGCTTATAATGCAAGATTTGGTGATTTTTGATGATTTTCGTTAGATCTGATTAATCTGTGATTTGAGATGTGTTTTTGATGTTAAATGAACTCTAAATTGATAAGGAATTGAGTTTTGATTGATGCAATCCCGGATAGGTTGAGTTTCCTAAGTTTAGCTTGTGATCCAAGGTTGTTTTTGAGGTGATCTTGTGGATCTGATGTTGCTGGAGGTATAAGGATGTTAATAGGTAGTTTTTAGATGTTTTATGATGTTAAAGGATGTGTGGTTTTGCTGGTTTATGGCTGGGCTTTGTTTAGAAGTGGTTTGGATGCATTTTCGGTTGTGTTTGGTGGCCGAAAATGGTGTGTGGATGAGAGCAGCGAGTTTAGGTGCTTTCATTCAAGCTATTAATGCATGATGATGCATTAATCCTCTGCTTTGATGTGTTTAAAACAGGGGAGTCATCTTTGGATCCAAGTGGTGGTGATCCAGAAGCTTGATTTGTGCTTCGGCAAGAGGCGAAGTGGAATCGGTGAGTGAAAATGGGTTTTCAGCTTTGAAACCAATGTCTTGGGGGCTTAGTTTAAGTCTAAACAACTTTACTAAGCTCAAGTGTAAGTTTTCGGAAAAACTCTCTAGTGGTGGCCATGGTTTTGTTGTTATGCAATGTGGTTGATTGCATGTTTTAAATTCTGTTTTGAAAGCATGATTTAGCATGGTAATTGCTGTTTTGTAAGTCATATGTTGAAGGAAGCTCAAGGTAAGAGTTCCTTGTTTTTGAACATTGACTAAATGTGGTTTGATGCTTTAAAATGCATGATGTATATGGCTTGGTTTAATGCTTTAAAACAGTGGATTATTTGATGATAATGATGTATATTGGCAAGTGATGTTTTGAAAAAGGTTAAGGTCACTAAGGTGGTTAAAAGTCCTTGAGTGAGCCTTGTTACCTAAGAACATCAAGGTGGTTAAAAGTCCTTGGATGGTTCTTGTTAAGGACACAAAGGTGGTTAAAAGTCCTTGTGTGGTCCTTGCCATGGTGTTTAAAAGTCCATGGGCCAAGGTATTTAAAAGTCCTTGGGGCCAAGGTGTTTAAAAGTCCTTGGGAAGAACACAAAGGTGGTTAAAAGTCCTTGTGTGGTTCTTGGAAATTATAAGATCACAATGGTGTTTAAAAGTCCATGTCCGAGTCTTATGTTGAACATGTTTTTAAAAGATGAAACTTATCACTTGTGGCCAAGATGACATGTAATGATGTGGAAGCATGTAATGCTTGTTTAAATTGCTTTGAGCATGAGTAAATGATGATTTGAAGCATGATTTATAAAGTGTTTTATAAATGCATTATTGAATGGTTTTAATGAGCATTCCTCACTAAGCTTTTGCTTACGCTCTCTTTCATTTTCTTAAATCAATAATGCAGATCATTAAGGTACTTTGAGGGCAGCAAGGAAGGCAAGCATTCAAGTGGAATTAAGCTCAAGTATGGGAAGGTTTTCTTAAACACATTTTAGCTTTTGGGCATTTGGCAATGGGGGACCAATGTGAATGTTTTTGGGAGATGTTTTGAACTCCCTAAGTGTGTTGAATGTTGATAAGATTGCTGGTATTTGTACTTGGCCATTATATGCTTGATTTGGAAGTTTTATGCTTGAATGGTTTGCTTGTGTAGGAAGCATGCCTATAGAATTGGGGCTTTTCATATATGTTGATATTTTGATGAGTGGTTGATACAAATATGTCACTTGTATGATGTTTAAGTTGCTGGTAAAGTTTGGTAGCATTTGGAGCATGATTGGTTGGTCAATTGCATGTTTAAGTAAGCCTTTTGCTGCATTCTGAGCTGGGCGTTTCGGAACAGTGGCTACCGTTTCGGAACGGGTGCCTTGAATCAACCCTGGCGTCCGAAACGGGAAGCACCGTTTTGAAACGGGAAGCTCCCTGCCAGCCCTCGTTCCGGTACGCGTTGCGGAACGGCCCCGCGTTTCGAAACGGGCTCTCCCTGTTTCGGAACACGTAACCGTTGGGGGCTGACATTGGCAGTTAAATGTTTTGGAATGTTTGCATTTTGGTCCTATATCTTGTTTGTGCAATTGTATGAGTTTGGGATGTCCGTTTGAGCTGAAATTTGACAGTGGAGCATGAAACCTGATTAATTTCAAGATGGTAACTTTAATTTGGGTTAAGTCCTCATAATTTACAGAATTTACAATTTGGTCCCTAAAGTTGTAAATTGTTCAATTGAGTCCCTGTTTGATCTCTGATGTTTGTGATCTTTGAGCATGTTGTCTGAGTGATCACAACTAGGGTTAATGTGCATCTAGAAGAGAGTAAAAAGAAAAAAAAGGGTCGTTAATCAAGGTTGACTTTCGGGTTGACTTTGGTTTTCCCCGTGTGACTTTCTTAATTCGGGTCAACCGTCTAGGCCGGGTTAAGGGGGTTACACAAACCGTCATTCTCCCCAAGTGCAAAGAGAACACACTCTGCCACAGAAGTCTGCCCAGACAGTGAAGAAGGTGGAGAACACACTCTGCCACAGAAGTCTGCCCAGACAGTGAAGAACACAAAACGCTTCAAAAGGGCAGCTCGAAAGTGAGTAATCATAGCCGACGACAGCTCATCCAAGTCACAACAAATCTAAGCTTCTCTCCAATTCTTTTATTTGTTTTTATCTAATCTATGCTAAATTTTTGTGTATGTAGACATGCATTGAGAACAATGCTTCTCTCGAGTTTGGGGGGGGATTAGTCCTCTAATTTTTTTTGTTTTAGTGCTTTTAGTTGCATTTAGGTTAGGATCTAATGTAACATGCCTTTATTTAAAAGCTAATGAATTCTTAGTTTGAGGAAAATTCCTGAGTATCTTTTACCTGCCGTGGTAGATGGCCTGCCTAGGCGGCAACATTAACATGACAATAGGTTAACTTAGAATCCTACTGTGGTCTGAACTTAAAAGAAAACACTTTTTGTGACTAGTTTGATCTTAGGACTTCTAGGAAACTTAAGTATTTCACCTAGTAAACTTGGGTTAAACTTGATGTTTTCAAACAAAATAAATAGACGTCCTAAAGGTTCCCGAAACTGGCTCTAGGATAAGCTACTGGTGCCCGAAAATGGCTCTAGAAAAAGAAAAAAAATGATGAAATCATTAGAGATGCCTATCATCGACACTAGTTGTTTAATGCAAAAGAAACTAGAAGGAAACCCATGGGAATTAAGGTTTTTTTCGAAGGTTTACTTAGAAGCCGAAGAATCATTCTTATCACAAGGAACACATGCACTCACGAGATACATAGTTCGGTTCCGGGTAAGTCTATTGTCATTCAAAAGGCTGCTAATTAGGTGTAAGTCTACACGGTATGTAAAGGTTGCTCAAGATGCTTTCTCAACTTGGTTTATATATGATATTAAGTTTTGGCATATTATTATTAGATTAGATTTCTTAAGGACAAGCAATAGTTTGAGTTTGGGGTGTGTTAAGTGTGCAAAAGTCCTATATTTATGCCCTATTTTAGCTCAATTATTGTTGTTCTTAAGTTTAGTTTACTTGCATTTATTAGGTAAACATACACAAAACTGCATACATTAGATACTCTGCCTTATTTGATGAACTTAATTGATTTTATCTAAAAGATACTGCTCATGTGCATTTTCTAATTGTGCGCAGGTACCCGCCCAGACAGATATCACTGAGGCAGTAGAGAGGGCAGAAGAGGAGAAGTTGGAAACTAATGGAGGAAGTTGTTAGACCATTTCGAGAGCTGATAGAATAGGAGATGACCAGAATGAAGAGTTGTGCCAACCCCTGCACACCATCCCACACCTCTACCGAGGCAGTCAACAGAATGCCGCCGAGGCATCAACTTGAGGAAGAGTGGAAAAATGCAAAGTGGTATGCGATAGAAAGAGCCCATCAAGCCCGATTTTTAGAGACCACTTACACGTGCATTTGAGCCTAGAAGACAAAGAAAAGCCATGGTCAAAGTCAAGTTGTAAAAAGTCAAACGAGAATCTAGGAAGATTTAATGATCTTTTAATGAGTTGTAATTGTATTCTAACTAGTATTCCTACCCTAAATCGACTTAGGCCTAGGCTCCTTCCCTATATATATGTAATCGACTTGAAAGAGAGAACACAATTGAGAATATAGAGAAACTCCTTCTTGTCGAAACCCTAGTGCCGTCAACACCCATCATGTTCTAAACCTTCCCTAGGGCTAAGGGTTGGTTGTGTAGTAGTTGTGAGAGTTTGCTTGTATTTGTTTAGGTTTCAGTTTTTGCAATAAAATTCAATGTTTGTTTACTCTTGGTTCTTCAATGTTGCAACCTTTATCGGGAGAGAATAGGGCAACAATCTATTTGTTCAATATCGGGAGAGTTGGACTCATGAAACGAGTAAACACAGTTTTATCCAACCATAGGGTAAAGCTACTTCGACTTAGGGATAAGTTTAAAAGTTCAGCGGCTAAGAGAGGTTTCATAATCGGTTGGTTTTCACACTGGGAGGTATTATCCAAGACGTGTTCGCCAATAGTACTTCAAGCTTCGGGAGAAGAGGGAGTCATAGAAAGGAGCCTTGCCAAACTTTGAATCATCGCTTAACTGCCTAGGCAGTCACTTGGTCTTTGTCGAGGCGGGCGCCTACCGAGGCATAGTCATGGGCGGCTATTGAAAGTTGTTAAGTTGATATGAAAAATTGTGTCGAGACAGTACATTCAACCTCCACACTACGAAACATCCAATATCAGCCCATTCTCCCACTCTGATTTCTCAATTTACTTTATTTGCTTTAGTTTTAGCTTTAACCAAACAAACTCCTAATATTTGTGTTTTTATTTTACTTGTGCAAGAAAATGAACTCTGAAAGGTTGTCACGATCCCTGTGGAGTCGATTTCTTAAATACTATAACTTGACACCGTGTATACTTGCACGCAATTTGTGCATTACTTTTGCACGCAAGAAAAGCTCCTCCGTTTGCACACAATCAGTGCATCACTTTTGCATGCAATTTGCTCATCTCTTTTAATGTGCAGGACATAGAACATGTTGATGGTGTCAACATCGATGCGGATGGCTTTTCCCCTCACATGCACGAACAGTGCGTCAACACTTGGCCTATGAGCATAGAACTCACGAACTATCTTGAGATTGGCCTGGGCCGGTTGGAGGCAGAAAACTTGCCACTTCTGGTATATGATCTTGTTGAAAAGGAAGTTCTTGATGCCATAATTTTGTTCAATTGAGGCATGTAACCCTTGCTCTTCACACACCTGCCGCGAGATGTAGTGCATTTTGAAACTTTCTTCCACCAATGCCAGTGCGAAGCGAGTATAGGTGGATGCCGCGACATCGCAAGAAGATGCTCCTCTGGTTGCCATCTGAATTTTATAAGAGCGGTGAGAGAATTTGAGATAGAGCAAAAAAACTTGAGAGCATAATAGAGCGAGAATAACTGTGAGATTCAAGAAAGTAAAAGAAAGTAGGAAGTGAAAAACAAAGAAGAATACTAGCCCTTTTATATGGTCTTGGCTCATTGTGCCGTTGGAGTGCAATTCACGTCCGCGGCCATTACTAGCCGTTACAGCCCGTTGGAACTCTGCCCGTTGGAAAACTAGCCGTTGCGGCTCTCGCAACACATTTTAGTGTCTGATGCCGCGACAACTAACAGTCACTTCTCCACACAGTTGGTTCCTCCCTTTTTCTTTCTTGATCTCCCTCCTAAAACAAAACGAACAAAAAATATTCTTAAAAAATGCAATAAATAAATATAGATAAATAAAAATTTATTATAAAAAAACTGAACCTAAAAAAAATAAAAAATAAGTAAAGAGAGAAAAGATTAGTGCACTAAAGGAGTGCACTTGGATGCATCCCCTAAAGTGTATACTTCCTTATCCCTCATAACGTGTGCTCCTGTATGTGGTAGCAGCCTTTGTCCATGTTCTCCCCCTTGTGTGCCACGACATGTTACCGCTTCCGTACTGGGGCCGTTTTGTTCCTTACTGCTACCTTGTTGCTGAGTGTCCTGGAGTGCCTAACAAGTTGTTGTATCGCCGACATGTTTTCTACTGTTTAGAACATGAATTTTAACATGCTCGTCATTAATCCTTATTGCCAATTCTCCTTTCTCCACGTCGATTATAGTCCTCCCAGTTACGAGGAATAGCCGTCCAAGTATCAACGGACTTGGGCATGATATCTTCGATTTTCCATTTCGGTTGCACATGTGATCCATCGGCAAGCTGTAGCATCACTGTGGTTGGTTGTGCCGTCCCAATCTCTATTTTTTGAAAGACAGACTTGGGCATGATATTGATGCTTGCACCTAAATCACATAGTGCTCTCCCCTGATATGTATTCCCGATTGCGCATGGTATGAGAAAGCTTTTAGGATCCTTGAGCTTGGGTGGAGCTCGATTGTGTAATGCAGTCATGCATTCCTCAGTGATGGCCACTGTTTCAAATTCACCAATCCTTTTTCGTTTTGACACTAGGTCCTTGAGGAACTTGACATAGTTTGGGATCTTCTTGACTGCTTCAACCAAAGGTATATTTATGTGTACATGTTTAAGGATGTCCATGAACTTCTTAAACTGGTACTCCTACTTTTGTTGTTTCAGCCTCTGTGGGAATGGTGGAGTTGGTAGGCTATCTCTGGGCTTTGTGGGTGATTTCATAGGATCTGCGATGACAAGATTTGTCTTGACTGGTGTTGCGACATCCTTGTCCTTAGACTGTGTAGGGACAGTGGGCTTTTGTCGTTTCTCCTTTGCTGGCAGTTTGGTCTGTGGCTCTTGTAGTTGAATACCACTAATGGTGGTTACAGCCTTGCATTGTTCGTACGATGTTCCTTTAGCGGCTTCAGTGTTGCTAGGGAATCCTCCAACTGGCCTGATGTTCAAAATCTGAGCAATCTGCCCCACCTGCGTTTCCAAGGATTTCAACGTTGCCTTGTTATTCTGTAGCCTCATTTCTATCTTGTCCATAAAGGTTTATGTTTTTTTCTATAAACTTGCCAGTGATAACCATGTATGCACTAGATTGATTCATAAAAGCACGCATAGTGTTTTCAAGAGAACAAGACTACATTGGCTGTTGGGCTTGCATGTGCTGCTGTTGCGGCATGAGTTGTTGGAATCCTGCGGTTGGAGTCTTTTGATGTTGTGGATTGAGGGCATTGGTGGGGTTGCTCCAGGAGAAGTTGGGGTGCTTTTTCCAGGCTGGATTATAGTTGTTGGACATCTGATTGTTGTTACGATTGAAGTTTCGAACATATCAGGCTGACTTTGGGTTCTGCGGGAATTCATAAAAAGCATGGTTATCCCCACAATTTTCACAAAATAAATCAATTACCTTGAATTTCTCTTGATTGCTTTGCTACTGTAAGTTTATAACTAGCTTCGTCAAGGTGGGTGATCTAGGATGAAATTGAGTCCTCAGACTCTAATTCATTAACTGAGGTTTGACGGCGGACTCCTCCCCTTCTGGCCGTGGGAAACTGGTATTCATTCTTGGTCGTCCTATTTAAGATCTCCATGGCTTCTTCCAGCTCTTTATCTAAGAGTATGTCGTTTGTTGAGGCATCGAACTTCATCCAAGTTGCCGTGTTAACCGCATTGTAGAACATGGTCACCTACGCCCATACTAGGAACCCATGCAAGGGGCATTTGTGTAATAGTTCTTGATATCGCTCCCAAGCCTCATGCACATACTCATCATCAGCCTGTCGAAAATAACGGATCTCGCTACGCAGTTTGTTAGGTAAATTTGTAGTATTAAAACGAGCTAAAAAATCATGACAAAGATCACTCCAGGATCCAATTGATCCTGATAGTGTTGAGCCAGGTTTTTGGCCTATCCCTCAGTGAATAGGGAAAAAACTTCAATCTCATAATATCCTCATGTACTCCTTGATTTTTAAATGAGTTACAGATCTGAAGAAATGACTTGAGGTGTTGTCTGGCATCTTCATTTTTAGAGTCGCCAAATTGCCCGCATCGTGTTAATCATGAAATCCTGTAAATAAAATAGAGAAGAAATCAAGATGAGAAGATGAGTCGGATTAGAGTATGACGTAGTGTGGAATCCTCTTGACTTCTTTTCTGTCTTGAATCCAACAATGTACTACTGCCGTGGCAGTGACCTAAATCCCAGCCGCGGCAATCCTTCCTCGTGGGCAGATGCAGTTAAGGCTTGGCAAAGTGTCCTTGGGTGGTTCCACCTTATCCCTAAGCTTGGAACGCTGGTTGATGACTGAACAATGATGATACCTCCCAACGTGAATCAAAGGGCAAACACCAACTGTTCATACAATTCTTTTAGCCGCTAAAACTCTAACCTATCCCTAGGTCGAGTTAGTTAACACCACGTGGGGCGAAAACCGTACCTATTCCTTTCGTGAGCTCAACTCTCCCGATATTGAAAAAATGGATGATCTCACAAACCTCTCCCGAGTAGAATACGAAAATAATTAAAGCCAGAACAAGCAAACCTTAACTTTTAGTGCATTAAGAACAAAAACAAAGAACAAAGAGTTTTCACACAACTACTAAACAAACTAATCCTAACCCTAAGAAATTTAGAACATAATGAAACTAATCCTAAGCTCAATCTCTCTCTCTCTCTCCGATCCAATGTCCTTTCTTCCTCTCTTGGTGGCAAGCCTTTATATAGGGGAAGGTGTAGGCACAAATCCTTCTTGGAGAGGAAGTTAAGTTGGACTTGGACTAGACTTTATTAAAGAAATGAATCTCTTTAATTTATTACAATATACACTTTTGTCCAAGAGTCCAACTTTATACTTCCTTCCAGTTTTCCTCCTCTACTCGAGCTCCAGTTGGCACGCAAAGTGTGTAGAAAAATCCAGCGCTAAAAGCTCAACAAGTCGGCTACCACTTTGCTCATTTTTCCTTCTGGCAAAATGTAGTCGTGGCCTAGCTTTTGCTGCCTCGACATCGGTCTGCTTTGCTCAACAAGGCTTCCTTAACTTCCCTCAGTAGAAACTGTCATGTAGCTTGGCTCGACCAGGGTCTGTTGTCTGCTACTTCGGCCTCATCTTCCCTCATACTTTTTGTGATGTGGCAGCATCTTCTTACTCCAACAATGCAAATCTACAAGAATACCAATCATGCATTAAATGGTACCTTTTTCATAGAATAAACAGAATAGTAAGATCAGAGGTATAAATGATGAAATCTATGCATGAAAGGCCATAATGCAGCTCAAATTGGTGTAGGTTGAGTGATAATTGCCATGATAAGGGGTCAAAATATAGGACTTTTGGGCACCTATCAATGTACCTCTAGACAAGATAAAATAAAAGAAAAATAATATGGTCATTTGTTGAGGTAAACATTTCCGGTTTATTCCAATATTCCCCGTATAACTCGTTCGGTTCGGTCTCGCGTCTAGACCGGGTCGAGGGGGTTACAGTACGTGTGCTCTCGTATCGGTACGAGTAAGTCCTTCCAGGCTTAGCGTTTCAGTACGCGGGCTGAGTGTATCGGTATGGGTAACCTTTACCAACCATAGTGTTTTGATACACGGGGTACCGTTTCGGTACGAATCATGTATAAAAGCTTGGGTGTTTCAATACACGAGGGCGTATCAGTACGAGTTTTGGCTACTATAATTCTTTGATTTAAACACAAGCAAAGCGTACCGATACGGTCCCTATTTTATCGATACGAGTAACCGTTAATTCGGTTATTGGCTGAATTTGAAGCTCTAATTTCTTACATTTTAGTCCCTAAATGTTGTGGATACAATTATATGAGTTTGGATGATCAGATTGAGTTGATATTTGACATGTATGTATGAAACTTGTTTAATTAAAGGTTCATATCTTAAAATTGAGCAAAGTCTTTATAATTTTCCATAGTTGATATTTAGTCCCTTAATGTTCGTGATTGCAGTTGATTGCCCTGTTGATGCCCGTTTTGATTGAGATTTAAATCGCTGCCAACTTATACACCATATGTTAATAATTTACATCTAGACAAGATAAAATAAAAAAATAATGGACGTATTTCAAGATTATTCTTTCCGGTTTGCTTCAGCAAACCTAATGTATCTCACTCGTTTTGGTCGGGAGTCTATGTAACACCCCTTTCTTGGCATGGTAGAGAACCGGTTTGGAAAGTGTTATCGGAAAATGAATTCGGATATCAGAAGCAAAACCAGAGTTTGGAACTTGTTCTGAAGGTCTCATTAGTCTCTTTTATGACTTATCGATTAACTCACTATCAACTTACTCGAATTGGGGTCAATTTTAAACTTTTTCAAACTTAGGGACTAAAATGGAAAGTTTGCAAATTAACTGTCCTAATCAGAATTTCTTATTACCAACTTATAATTAGACTTGTCAATTATTAACCTGTGAAATTTCATTACTATCTGAGGTCGTTTACTTATCTAATTTAGCCATATAACTTATTAGTGAACATTTTGTAAACTTGTGTAAAATTGAAATCTATGTCTTTTAACCAAATTAACTAACACCATATCGATACCCTTAGGACTGTATCAATACGCTGAGCCTACTTTATAGATTCCAGATTCAAAGGATAGCAAGCCCGTACCGATACAACTAGGACCGTATCGATACAAGCTGACTTTGTTTACCTCGTATTGATACGCCATGTTTGACCAATTATGACCTAACCAAAATTACAAGGATCATACCGATACGCCATCACCCGTATCGATACACCCTGACTTGTAATGACATATTTTTATGGGTTTTTATTCGAATTACCCTAGCAAACGTTATCAAAATTTTACCATATTTTACCAGCAAGCTAATAAACAATATATTTAATAGCATGCAAATTTTTTGGCCATTCTAAATCCATTTACCAAGATTTTACCATTTAGTACCTTTAAAGCTCATTTTAGCTAGCGTGGCTATTCAAAACATACCAACTACCACATACATCACCTAGGAACTATTAGGCTTATACAATCACGTCAAAATAGTCACATACAACTTATCTAACCCATATGCCAACTCACTAGGAGTTCAAATAAAAGTAAGCATATGTGAGTTCGTGGGGAGGTGACTTGCAACTTCGATTACATGATCGAGCTCGGAATACCTTTAAGATCCTGAAATGCATATGACAAACGAATGTTAGGCTTACGTAGTCTAGTGAAGTAGTTTTAACAATGTAAAACAAGGTAATAATGACATGAATGGAACATCAATATCATGAATAACATATTAACATACTAGGATGACATAATTACATTACTAATCATATATGTCTCAAGCTTAAGGTTAAATATCATAATTCCATATTTGCATTGCAAAGCTTAAACACATAACAATTCCTTAGACATAGTAACAAATGGATACACAGATTCCCCTTTACACCAACACATATAAAATAGGTCGTAGCCTTGAGCCGTAGCTCTAAATGTCCCTCAGACAAACCAACCTTATCTCACCACATATAAGCCGTAGCCAAATCCCTTACTTTACGAGCTCAAATAACCCTATGGCATGCAAATTGTATTCAATATCAAACTTAAAAGTTAATATGAAATTTCTTAAAAGTTTAAGGACTGACTCTATAAATAATCTTTTTATCAAATGGAATTTCAATTCCCGTGCTCACCCGTCTTTTTTTAAAAAATTGTTTAATTTATTTCTTTCAACCTTTTTAATTCAAATTGAATTATATTTTTTCCCCACGGTTGAATTGACTCTCCTTTTTCAATTTATATTATTATTATTATTATTATTATCATTATTTTCCATCCTATATCACTTTCATTATTTTACTTAAATTAGGTTTACTCTCCCTATATATATACACACACACACATAGTTCAAATAAGATCACCCCAAGAACCCTACTTTTTTTATATAGTTTCATGCCACCAAAATCCCTTATTGATTTGTTAAATTTCTATGTAATAATCTCTACCGCTCTATACCCCTTCTTGTTCGTTAATCTCTTCAACCCCAAGTTTAGTCTAGTACCGATACAGTTGAATCCAATACTTCTGATCATGAAAAATCACATCATTCTGTAAGTTGAGTGTAGCTTGGCTAATGTGTTTTTTCTTCCGGTGCTATAATTAAATTATATGTTATTTTTCTATGTGTTGGTGTTTTCCCCTTTATGTGATTATTTATATTTATTATGATTTTTATGGTTGACATCACATGCATACATTTTCAAAATATGTTTTTACTATGATTTACGAATCGCGATTTATGGTCTACGATTTATGAACTATGATTTATGGACTTATGGACCATAATTTATGAAGTATGTTTACGGAATATCAGATTTATGGAACTTTGTTTATGAAATTTGATTTCTAATCATCATATCATTGTATGAGCATAGGTTGGAATTTGTTCGGGGAAGTTCAGTGGTTTCACCCTTCGGGTTGAATTCCACTCCGGATTGGCTATGGTAGTGAGGAGTTTTGGGGAACTTTCCTCTTGGCGGTTGTAGTTGGGTGAATTGCTTTGCGCTTGTGATTTATGTGTTATGCTTTATAGAATTTTAAGAAAATATTACTATGTTTTTATGACTATGATTTTCTTGCACTTTAGAGGTACACTAAGCTCTTTAGCTTACTCCCCCATAGTTTTCTTTTTTTTTCCAGATATCATAGACTCAAGGTGACTTGGTACTCGGAGGATCTATTTATTTTATCGAATCTATTTTATTTTTAGTATGGACATATTTTATTTTCGGGAATATTTTATTATTAAGATTATTTTGGGATTTTGATGTAATTTCATATTTGGGACTTATTATTTTTACTATGCATTTTTAGACATTTAATTTGAGAGTTTTATTTAAATTATAAGATTATTATTTTAACGTTTGGATTTTATAAATATGGAGACATTTTATATTATTATCAGAAATAATTTATTTTACGATATTTTAATATATTATAATTTGAATTAATTTCTTGAAGGTAAAGTTTTCAACGGTGACTTCCTAAATTCGGTCTTTTCTTCTAGGCCGAGTTTAGGGGTTACAGTTCACCAAAACACAAGGCTGGAGTATGGGTTCAACACCATAACTCCTTTTTGCTTCATTGAGAACATTTCTAATATTTGCACGCAAATGTTTCCTTTTCCACAAATCACACTTTTATTGTAGTTGATACATCAATAACGAGTGAAAAACCTCATTGAACAGTCTTGAAAGCTTCAAGTCCTTATATAACATTAAGCCCCTTCAACATTTCTTGTGGATTATTAAATGTTACACATTTTACACATTTTACAACAAATCATACCTTTTGCCCATAAGCCATAACATATCGGATCACATAATCGAGCCTTGGCTCCAAATATCATACCATAACAAAATCATATCAATTTTGCATATCATATCATATTGTGTTCATGTCGATCTTCACATATAGCATGTTTAAATGGTCACATAAAAGCTTATAGCATATCAACCATATCAAAGACTTACCATACTCAGCTTTAGTAACCATACATGCTTGCTCTACTTGAGCCTTAGACAAAATACATATAAAAAACAACAAATCAAATGCTACGAGATGGCACCTAGCCTATCCCTTGACACAACTACACTCACCTAGAGCACAAAAGCTTTTCTCGAACTCTTGAGCTAGGAAGAAACACAAGGAGGCATTATAATCAATATACGATATAGTGCTTATTTCAAATATTGGACTTAGATTTTGTAACGCCCCGGTTTTGGGCTTAGAAGTTTTGGGTTTGGACCGGTTCCGTCAACGTGCTGTTCGAATATAAAAGAGTGGAATTAGGAAAGCCTGGTTCGGGTTGCATTAAAAATATGGAAAAATGTTCTAAAATCCTCTTTTAATATATATAAGTGAACTGAGAAATCAATTTTACAAAATGAGGTTTGGAAGGGTGACATTTTGGCTAGTGACCAAAATGTAATTTTTGAAAACTGCGTGACTGTTTTAAAAAGGATTGAAACTTTGAATCTTTAAGGAGCTATTTACCCAATGGGAGTTTCACCAGATTTTTCTAAGATATTAAATGATTTATTTTCTGATTTTTAAACAAAAGGAAAAGTGGAGGGAAGATATTTTCATTTCTAACTAACATTTCTCTCAAATCTTCCATTTTCATTTTCTCTCAAACCAAACACATTTCTTCAGATTTTTCCCTCTTATTTTGTCATCTAAATCACTCATTTCAATTCTCTTTCGATCTCTAATCATCTCATCAACAAAACCTCACCATTTGCTATTTGGATTTTCAAGATTTTGGTTCCAAAAAGGGAGAAACTCAAGTTTGGAGGTAAGAACGTCCTTCTCCTCTAAACTCTCATTTCTTTACTGAAATTCCTAAGTTCTCAATCCTTGATTTGTGATTTGTTAAAGGTTTTTCAATTGGAATCTTGATTTTGGCTTTAAAATGCAAGATTTCCTTGAGTTTGGTGAAATTTCGTGTGATCTGTTTGGGCAGTGTTTTGAGGTGTCAAATTGATGTTAAATGAAAGTTAAATGGATAAGGAATTGAGGTTTTATCAATGCAATCCCGAATAGGTTGAATTTCCTAAGTTTTGCTTGAGTTTTTGGTTGTTTTTGGAGTGTTTTTGATGATCTGTTATAGCTGGAGGTATAAGGACGTGTTTGTGATCATTTTGGATGTTAATTGATGTTTAAAAATGGTTAGAAGTGATGGATCTTGGCTGGGTTAAGTTTTGGAAGTGTTTGGAGGTGATTTCGGTTGTGTTTTGTAGCCGAATTGTTGGATTTGTGATGAGCAGCGAGTTTAGTTGTGTTGCTGGTGTTTTTAATGCATAATGATGCATTAATCCTCTGTTGTTGTGTTCTTGAAACAGTGGAGTGTGATCCGTGAGCATTAGAGGTGGTGCGGAAGGTTTCGGATGCTTGGAAGGCTTGTTGGCTAGCCTTGTTTTGTGTATCGGTGAGTGAAGTTGGGTTTTCAGCTTTTAAACCAAGGTTTGAAGGTTTTGGGAGCTTAGTTTAAGTCTAAACAACTTTGCTAAGCTCAAGAGTAAGTAAATAGCTTTTAAACCAAGGTTTGAAGGTGTTGTGAATTTGGCTTTAAAAGCAATTGTGATTTGCATGTTTTAAATCCTGTTTTGAAAGCATATTTTAGCATGGTTTAATGCTGGTTTTGAAAGCCATGAGTGAAGGATGCTCAAGGTAAGAGATCCTTGGTTTTGGACATTGAAATTGTGTAATTGTTGCATAATGTTGCATGTTGTTTAATGACTTTGTGTAATGCTTTAAAAACAGTTGATTGATGGTGGTAAATGATGGTTTTTGCATTATGGTTATGCATGTGAATCATTGGACTATTGTGGTAAGATGGTTATATTGGCAAGTGATATAAGTGGTTCTTGGTTTTTTTGATCGGATATAGTTAGCCGGCTATAGGATTGGGTGCACCGTGAATTAAGTCGCCTTGGATGTGGAGTGGTTAAGAGTGAATCGGTAAACTCCATCCAAGTATCCTAACGAGATGGTTAAGGTCATAATGGAGGTTGAGATTCCCATTCGAGGACCTTGGGTAAGCAAAGGTAATAATGGTGGTTAAAATACCATTGGTAGGCCTTGTGCTTGTTAAGATCACAATGGTGGTTTAAAGTCCATGTGTGGATCTTGTATAGGGTGTCCCGGATCTCGTTAGTGATGTTATACAACTACCAATCGGTGATGCTAAGGTTGTATGGTGTTTAAAAGTCCATACATGAGAACCTTGTGCATGTTAAGGTTGTATGGTGATTAAAAGTCCATACATGGGAACCTTGTGTAAGTTAAGGTTGTATGGTGATTAAAAGTCCATACATGGGAACCTTGAGAATGGTAAGGTCAAATGGTGATTAAAAGTCCATTTGGGGACCTTGGATTGGTAGTGTGTATGAAGCGTGGGGACAACGCTTGTGATCCGCGTATCCGATTGGATGTTGAGTTGAAAAGTGGATTTGGATTATCACTTGAAAGCCAATATGATCTTGTTTATAATGAAGCATGAGATGCTTGGAATGATGCATGGTTGCATGGGAAGTGTATAATGTATTAAGAATGCAAGTTTGCTTGTTAAGTTTGAACAAGTGTTGATTATCTATTGAGAGTGATGCATGTGTGCATGAAATCTCTTTAGTGCATTGAAGTCTTGCTAAGACTTGTTTTTAAAGGCATATGATGTAAATGTTGATGATGTGGTTCATATTTTGCATTTGTTTAATGCATGTGTTGGATTGATTGAGTAAATGGTTTTAAATGGTTTCTTGCTTGAAATGATAATCAAGTATGAGAAAGGTATGATGTGAAGTGGAAGTGTTTTCCAAGGTGTTGAATTTAACTTTGCATTTAGTGTTTATGCATAGAATAGTTAAATTGATGTTTTTGCAAGTTGTGCTTTGAAAAGGTTTACTTAGCTTGCTATGCTAAGGGTTGGTTTTCATGTTTGAGCAATGCATGATTTTGGGCTTGTTGTTGAAAAGGGTTTTCAAACATTGCTCTGGTTTATCAAATCGGGTTTGTTTTTAAAAGTGGTTTTTATGACCCGCTGCATTGATGGTGTTTTGGTTTTGAGCATTCCTCACTAAGCGTTATGTGCTTACGCTCCGTTTTGTCCATCAATGCAGATATTTGAAGTTGGAACAGCGAGGAGCAAGGGATTCAAGGGGGACTCCACTTGAGATGTATGTCTCGGTTAATAGCTATAGTTAATAAAGGCAATGGGGGAAGAATCTCTTATGTTGATGTGTATCGAGATTGTGGATGTTGGATAAGTTTGGTATTTGATGTTGAATTATGTGGATTAATGTTGCAACGTTTGGATCATCTTATGCTTAAGTTGATTTGCTATGCTTCTTGTTTAAAAGCATGAATGAGTTTTAAATGTGTTTAATGTGTTGGTGCACCTAGGGGTGGTCATGCATCTAGATTTTGATGCATAAATGTCTCTTGTATGTTGTATGAGTTGCTGGTAAAGTTTGGTAGCAATTGAAGCATGATTGGTTGGTCAATTGTGTGTTTAAGCAAGCTTTTTGCTGCATTCTGTGCAGGCCGTATCGGAACAGTGGCTACCGTTTCGGAACGGGTGCCTTGTAGTAGCCCATGCGTCCGAAACGGGAGACACCGTTTCGAAACGGAAAGCCCTCTGCCAGCCCTTGTTTCGGAACACGTTGCGGAACGGCCCCGCATTTCGAAACAGGTTCATCCTGTTTCGGAACACCTGACCGTTGGGGGCTGACATTGGCAGTTATATGTTTTGAAATGTTTGCGTTTTGATCATGAAACTTGTATGTGCAATTGTATGAGTTTGGGATGTCCGTTTGAGCTGAAATTTGGCAGTGAAGCATGAAATGTGACTAATTTCAAGATGGTAACTTTTAATCGGGTTAAGTCCTTGTAATTTGCAGAATTTACAATTTGGTCCCTAAAGTTGTAAATTGTTCAATTGGGTCCCTGTTTGATCTCTGATGTCTATGATCTTTGAGTATGATGTTAGTATGATCACAACTAAGGTTAATATGCATATAGACAAGTTTAAAAAGAAAAAAAAGGGTCATTAATCAAGGTTGACTTTCGGGTTGACTTTGGTTTTCCCCGTGTGACTTTCTTAATTCGGGTCAACCGTCTAGACCGGGTTAAGGGGGTTACAGATTTTCGATTCGAAATTAAACTTCAATTGTCTATTGAATTCTACAATTGTTAGAGGGCTTTTCCTTACCCAATTGGTAGTCACGCTATGGAGGCTTCAAATCGAAGAACACTTGAGCTTAAGGTGGTCAACAAGGGCGGTGTGTGCTTAAGCTTGAGGTTGAAGACACCAATGGAGGTGTTAGCTTGTTGAGGGCAAGGATGTGTAAAACTAAAATAAGGCTTTCCTTTTTATTTTATTTTAAAACAATTATCATCCTTTATTTTATTCCCACCTTTCTATTAGCCAATAAGAAGCTTACCTTAACTAAAGGCTTTACTTAACCCAATCATGGACATTTGATGACTAATCACACCCTTTTCTAATCCGATTCATGTGAAGGAGGGGCAAGTAAGGTGGTGACTCATCACCCATTTTTCCCAATTCTTTCAATACAACTTTCGAAACAGGTTTGAACAGAGGACCCGTATCGATAAGCTCATGGTTTTATCGATATGGTCATGCTAAAACAAGTAAGTAAGTTATGGCATGTAACGCCCCGGTTTTGGGCTTAGGAGTTTTGGGCGTTGACCGGTTGGTCAAAGTGCTGTTCGAATCTTAAGGGGTTAAATTAGGAAAGCCTAGTTCGGGTTGCATTAAAAATATGGAAAAATGTTCTAAAATCAACTTTTAATATAATTAGATGAACTGTGAAAACAATTTTGGAAAATGAGTTTTGGAAGTGTGACATTTTGGCTAGTGACCAAAATGTAATTTTCGCAAGTTTGGTGGCTGTTTTAAAAAGGATTGGAACTTTGAATCTTTAAGGAGCTATTAATCCAAAAGTGATTTCTCCAGATTTTTCTAAGATATTTAGAGTTATAATTCTAATTTTTAAAGTGAATCAAAAGGAGGGAAAAACTCATTTGGCATTTTCTCATCTAACTTCCAATTTTCTTTCTCTATTTTTCTCTCAACCCAAACACTCCATTTCCAGAGAATTGATTCTGATTTTCTCGCCTAAATTCCTCCTTTCAACTCTCATTTGATTGCAAATCATTGTATCTTCAAAACCTCTTCAATTGCTACAAGTTTCATCAAGGATTTTCATTCCAAAAAGTGGAGAAACACAAGTTTGGAGGTAAGAACGCCCTTCTCCTCTAAACTATCAGTTCTTTACTGAAATTCCTAAGTTTTCAATCCTAAATTGAAGTTTAATTAAAGGTTTTAAAGTGTTGAATTGGATCTTTGCTTATTATGCAAGATTTTGATGATTTCACATGATTTTCGTTTGATCTGTTAAATCTGTGATTTGAGAGGTGTTTTTGATGTTAAATGATCTCTAAATTGATAAGGAAATGAGTTTTGGTTGATGCAATCCCGGATAGGTTGAGTTTCCTAAGTTTAGCTTGTGTTTTAAGGTAGTTTTTGTGGTGATCTTGTGGATCTGGTGTTGCTGGAGGTATAAGGTTATTAATAGGTTGTTTTTAGATGTTATTTGATGTTAATGGAAGTGATGTTTTGCTGGTTTATGGCTGGGCTTTGTTTGGAAGTGTTTTGGATGCATTTTCGGTTGTGTTTGGTGGCCGAAAATGGAGGTTGGGTGAGAGCAGCGAGTTTAGGTGCTTTCATTGAAGCAATTAATGCATGATGATGCATTAATCCTCTGCTTTGATGTGTTGAAACAGGGGAGGCATCATTGGATCCAAGTTTGGTTGATCCGGAAGCTTGTTTTGGTGCTTTGGCTTGAAGCAAAGTGGAAATTGGTGAGTGCAATTGTGGAATTGGATTTCCAGCTTTTTAAACCAAGGTTTGAAGGTTTTGGGAGCTTAGTTTAAGTCTAAACAACTTTGCTAAGCTCAAGTGTAAGTTTTCGGATTTTCTCTCTAGTGGTGGCCATGACTTGATGTTTTGCAAAGTGATGATTTGCATGTTTTGATTACTGTTTTGAAAGCATGTTTTAGCATGAATTTTGCTGATGATGTAAGCCATATGTTGAAGGTAACTCTAGGTAGGAGTACCTTGCTTTTATACATTGTTTAAATGTGGATTGATGCTTTAAAATGCATGATGAAAATGGCTTGGTTAAATGCTTCAAAACAATGGATTAAATGATGATTATGATGTATATTGGCAAGTGATGTTTTGAAAATGTTAAGGTCACTAAGGTGGTTAAAAGTCCTTGAGTGAGCCTTGTTACTTATGAACATCAAGGTGGTTAAAAGTCCTTGGATGGTTCATGTTGCGGACACTAAGGTGGTTAAAAGTCCTTAGGTGATCCTTCCATGGTGTTTAAAAGTCCATGGGCCAAGGTGTTTAAAAGTCCTTGGGGCCAAGGTGTTTAAAAGTCCTTGGGGTGATTCAAGCATTGGACACAAAGGTGGTTAAAAGTCCTTGTGTGGTCCTATTTCATGGTGTTTAAAAGTCCATGGCCAAGGTGTTTAAAAGTCCTTGGGGCCAAGGTGTTTAAAAGTCCTTGGGGCCAAGGTGTTTAAAAGTCCTTGGGAAGGTTGTTGAACTTAATAAATGAAATGTAATGTATCACTTGAGCCAATATGACATGTTAAGTATATAAGAAGCATGAGATGCTTGTTTTGATATATGATATGAAGCATGTGATTGCTTGATTTAAAGTTTGCTTTTGAGCATGTGCAAGGATTGGTTTTAAGCATGATTTATAAATGGTTTTAATTGCATTATTGAATTGTTTTAATGAGCATGCCTCACTAAGCTTTTGCTTACGCTCTCTACGTTTTCTTAATTCAATAATGCAGAGCATTAGAGTACCTTAAGGGGCTGCAAGGAAGGGCAAGCAATCAAGTTCAAGAGAAGCTCTAAGTATGGAAGGTTTTGTTAAACATTTAGCTCTTGTATGTGTTGGCAATGGGGGACCAATGTGTATGTTTTGGGAGGTGTTTGAGACTCCCTAAGTATGTCAAATGTTGTTTAAAATGCTGGTTTTGGATTGAGACCTTATATGCTTGTTTTGGAAGTTTGATGCTTGAGTAGCTAGCTTGTGTAGGAAGCATGGCCTTTGAATTGGGGCTTTTTACATATGATGTTGGTTTGTTGATTTGATGATTCCTACAAGTCTTATATATGTTTAATTGCATGCTGGTAAAGTTTGGTGATGTTTGGAGCATGTTCGAATGTTCAATTGCATGATTTGGTATGCTTGTTTGCTGAAATCTGAGCAGGCGTTTCGGAACAGTATGCACCGTTTCGGAACGGGTGCCTTGCACGAACCCAGGCGTCCGAAACGGTGTGCACCGTTTCAAAACGGTTTGCCCTCAGCCGAGCCACGTTCCGGAACCCGTTTCGAAACGGCCCGTGTTTCGGAACAGGGTCAACCTGTTTCGTAACGGTCGACCGTTGGGGGCTGACATTAGCAGTTATATGTTTTGAATTGTTTGCATTTTGGTCCCGAATCTTGTATGACCAATTGCATGAGCTGTGGATGTCTTTTTGAGTTGAAATTTCACAGAGAAGCATGAAACCTGACTAATTTCAAGATGGTAACTTCAATTTGGGTTAAGTCCTTTTATTTATCTGAAATTACCATTTGGTCCCTAAAGTTGTAATTTGTTCAATTGGGTCCCTGTTTGATCTCTGATGTTTGTGATCTTTTAGTATGTTGTTTGTATGATCACACATAGGTTAAATGTGCATCTAGATAAGATTTAAAAGAAAAAAAAGGGCCGTTAATCAAGGTTGACTTTCGGGTTGACTTTGATTTTCCCCGTGTGACTTTCTTAATTCGGGTCAACCGTCTAGGCCGGGTTAAGGGAGTTACATTTGGTGGTATCAGAGCTGAGTTTGCGAGTAATTGGGAATGAATGTATGCATGATTGATGTATGTATGTTCTGTATGCTTGTTGTTTGAAAGCATGATCAGTGGCTTGTGATGTTGATGCAATTGAGATGTATGCTATGATGTTGCATGTTGAGGGTACCCTTTGCCAAACAAAAGCTAATGAAATGAAGTTGATTTTGAATAAAATTGAGCTTGAATACTTGGATTGCTTACCTTGCTGGGCCTGACTTGTTTTATTTGCATTGCTGTTGCATGGTAAAAGTATGGCACCACGTAGAGAGTTACGCGGTAGTGTGCGAGCTACGGCTCCTAACGAGAATGAGAATGAAGAGCACACTGGTAGTGCTGTGTTACCCCCTCCTCCGCCTGGTGGTGGTGCTGGAGGTGAACGAGCTGAAGCTGCAGCTGGTGCTGGAGCTGCTGAACCAGAGGTTGGTCAGGGGCAAGCTATGCCTGACATGTCTATGCTGGTACAAGCTATTGCGGGTGCTTTTCGAGCAGCAGTAGCTGGAGCTCATGGAGCTGGGCATCAGGGAGATGCTGGAGTCAGATTGCCTTTGGAGCGTCTGCGCAGTCTTGGAGGGACTGAGTTTAGGGGTATGTCAGCTGAGAGGTCGGAAGCTTGGCTAGAGAGTACCAAGCGTGTCTTGGGACAGATGAGCTGCACTGATGTGCAAAAGTTGGGCTGTGTTGTGTCCTTGCTGCAGGACGATGCTTATACATGGTGGACGACCACCATAGCTGGGATGGCTGAAGCTGATGTTACCTGGACATTCTTTCAGAATGTGTTTAAGAGGAGATATCTGGGAGTGAGATATCTGGATGAGAAAAAGCGGGAATTCATGTCTCTTACCCAAGGGAGCATGAGCGTGGCTGAGTACGAAGTACAGTTCGTACGCCTCAGTCAGTATGCATCGGAGCTGATACCTGATGAGCGAGAGAGGTGCGAAAGGTTCCGCTATGGCTTGGTGACGGAAGTAAAGACCTACATGTTGGCAGCTGAGTACAATGATTTTGATGTTTTGGTGGGCCGAGCCAAAGACATTGAGATGAACCTGAGTTTGTCTGCTAGAGGTGCTGGAGCAAGTGCTGGGAAGAGATCAGCCGAGTATAGTTCCGGAGGTGGACGGAACAAGAGGGGACGCGATCAGAAGTATCAGTCCTCAGCCAAGAGAGGTGGAGGTGCACCTGCTAGAGGAGGCTTTGCTAGGGCTGAGCCTAGTGCTTGCTGGATTTGTGGTTCTCGTGGTCACATGAAGCGTGACTGTCCTCGTGCTGCGAGGGAGGTGCAAGCTCCTGTTGTGGCAGCTGGTAATGCTGGTGGAAGTGGGTGCTGGAACTGTGGTTCTGTTGATCATCTGAGACGTGATTGTCCGAGGTTGGCTGGTGGCCAAGATCGTGCTCCTGTTGTTGCAGCACCGCAGAGAGGTCGTGGGCGCGGCCGTGGTAATTTCCAGAGGCGTGAGGAAGGTGGCCGAGGAGTAGCTCATGTTGTGGCTATTCAACCTGAGGGTGGAGGCCAGGCGAGAGTGTATGCTCAGCGCGAGGGAAGGAATGATGCTGATGTGATTGCAGGTACCTTTACTTTGCAATCCTTGTCATTGCTTTCTTTGATAGATTCTGGATCTACGCATTCTTACATTTTGCGTGAGCATGCTGAGTTGCTTGGTTTGCCTGTTGAGTCTTTGGATGTTGGTGTTCGTGTCACTAGTTCTTTTGGTGAAACTGTTGTGACTCGAAAGTTGTATAGAAGGTGTCCTTTGGTTGTTCAAGAACATGTCTTTCATGTTGATCTTATGGAGTTGCCCTTCTATGGTTTTGATGTGATCCTTGGTATGGATTGGCTTGCTGAGCATCGTGCTGTTGTGGATTGTGAGAATAAGCGAGTTTCGCTTAAGCTTGCGGATGATTATGAAGTGGTGGTGGTTGGTGAGAATGTGAAGTTTCTAGTCAATGTTGTGTCTACCTTGGAGGCGAGCAGGATGCTGAGGCAGGGTTGCGAAGCTTACCTAGCTTTTGTGATGAATCCTAGCTCTAAGGAGCTGAGGGTGCAAGACATCCGTGTTGTGAAGGAGTTCCCTGGTGTTTTTCTTGAAGAGTTACCTGGTTTACCTCCTAGTCGCGAGGTGGAGTTTGGGATTGAGCTGTATGAGAATACAACTCCTGTGTCCATTACTCCCTATAGAATGACACCTAAGGAGCTGAAGGAGCTGAAGACGCAGTTGCAAGAGTTGCTTGATCGTGGTTTCATCCGGCCGAGTGTGTCGCCTTGGGGTGCTCCTGTCTTGTTTGTGAAGAAGAAAGATGGCACTATGAGGATGTGCATTGATTACCGTCAGCTGAACAAGTTGACCATCAAGAATCGGTATCCTTTGCCGAGGATTGATGATCTCTTTGATCAATTTCGGGGAGCTGCTGTGTTCTCTAAGATTGACTTGAGGTCAGGGTATTATCAATTGAAGGTGAAGGATGTGGATGTGCCTAAAACAGCTTTCAGGACAAGGTATGGGCATTATGAGTTCCTTGTGATGCCGTTTGGGTTGACAAATGCTCCTGCTGCTTTCATGGACATGATGAATCGTGTTTTTCATGAATACCTGGACAAGTTCGTTGTGGTGTTCATTGATGATATCCTCGTGTACTCGCGTACTGAGGAGGAGCACGAAGAGCATTTGAGGGTTGTGCTGCAAGCCTTGTTGGAGAATCAGCTTTATGCTAAGCTGAGCAAGTGTGAGTTTTGGCTTAAGGAGGTGGTGTTTCTTGGACATGTGGTCTCAGCTGAGGGGATTCGTGTTGATCCTCAGAAGATTGAGGCGGTGATGAGCTGGAGAGTTCCTAAGTCTGTTCATGAGGTCCGTAGTTTCCTTGGTTTGGCGGGATACTACCGGAGGTTTGTGGATGGTTTTTCTAAAATTGCTGCTCCTTTGACGAAGCTGTTGCAGAAAGATGTTAAGTATGAGTGGACAGAAGCGAGGCAGCAAGCCTTTGAGAAGCTGAAGTTGGCTTTGACGCAAGCTCCTATCTTGATTCAGCCTGAATCAGGGAAAGAGTTTGTGGTCTATAGTGATGCGTCCTATGTTGGTTTGGGATGTGTGCTGATGCAAGAGGGTAAGGTTGTGGCTTATGCGTCGCGGCAGTTGAAGGTGCATGAGCGCAATTACCCTACGCATGATATTGAGCTGGCTGCAGTGGTTTTTGCTCTGAAGATCTGGAGACATTATCTGTATGGTGAGAAGTGTACTGTGTACACGGATCACAAGAGTTTGAGGTATCTGATGTCTCAGAAGGAGTTGAATCTTAGGCAGCGACGTTGGTTGGAGTTGCTCAAGGATTATGATCTGACGATTGAGTATCATCCTGGAAAGGCTAATGTTGTTGCGGATGCTTTGAGTAGGAAGGTAGCTGTTGAGCTGAGGGCGATGTTTGCTAGCTTGAGCATATCGCGAGATGGTGGTCTTGTTGCTGAGTTGCAAGTGAAACCATCTTTGGTTCAGTTGATCAAGGAAAAGCAGTTGTTGGATGATTCCTTGGTGTCTCATGTTCAGGATATCGCGGAGGGTAGACCTTCGGATTTCTGCTTTAATGAGGATGGTGTGTTGTGTTTTGGTAGTCGGATAGTAGTGCCTGCGGATGTTGAGTTGAGGCGTGCTATTCTGACTGAAGGTCATAGTAGTCCTTTTGCTATGCACCCTGGTAGTACTAAGATGTACCGTGATCTTCGTGATGAGTACTATTGGGTTGGGTTGGTTTGAAGAAGGATGTTGCAGAATTTGTGAGCAAGTGTTTGGTGTGTCAGCGAGTTAAGGCTGAAAATCAGGTTCCTTCTGGTTTGTTGCAACCGTTGAAAATTCCTGAATGGAAGTGGGAGAGGGTTACCATGGATTTTGTATCTGGTTTGCCTTTGTCTCCATCAAAGAAGAATTCTGTTTGGGTGATTGTGGATCGCCTGACGAAGTGTGCGCATTTCTTGCCTGTGCATACTACGTTCTCTTTGGATAAGCTGGCAGAGCTGTACATTGCTGAGATAGTGAGGTTGCATGGTGTGCCTAAGTCGATTGTGTCGGATAGGGATCCGAGGTTCACATCGCGTTTCTGGCAGTGTTTGCATCAAGCTCTGGGTACAAGGTTGCATTTCAGTACATCCTATCATCCTCAGTCGGATGGTCAGTCTGAGCGGGTTATTCAGATTTTGGAGGATATGTTGAGATGCTGTGTGATTGAGTTCCAAGGTTCTTGGGAGAAGCATCTGCCTTTGGTTGAGTTCGCTTATAACAACAGTTTTCAGGCAAGTATACAGATGGCACCTTATGAGGCTCTGTATGGGAGGAAGTGTAGGACTCCTCTTTGTTGGGCTGAAACTGGTCAAAAGTTGGTTTCGATGCCGGCTTTGTTGAAAGGAACCACCGAGAAGGTGAAGCTCATTTGTGAGCGGTTGAAGGCTGCTTCTGACCGGCAGAAGTCTTACGCGGATTTGAAGCGTAAGGAGATAGAGTTTGCGGTGGGTGATCGTGTGTTTTTGAAGGTTTCGCCTTGGAAGAAGGTGATGAGGTTTGGTCGGAAGGGTAAACTGAGCCCTAGATACATTGGACCGTATGAGGTTGTTGAGCGTGTGGGTCCTGTTGCATATCGGTTGAGGTTACCTCAGGAGTTGGAGAAGATTCATGATGTGTTCCATGTTTCTATGCTCCGGAAGTATAGATCTGATCCTTCGCATGTGATGCATGTTGAGGATGTGGTATTGAATCCGGATTTGACCTATGATGAGGAACCGGTGAAGGTTCTGGATTCTGATAGCAAGGTTCTTCGTGGCAAGACCATTGAGTTGGTGAAGGTGCTGTGGAAGCATCGAGGTGTTGAGGAAGCCACGTGGGAGCGGAAGGAAGACATGCTGAAGCAGTTTCCTTATCTCTTTCCTTCAGGTAAATTTCGAGGACGAAATTTCTTAAGGGGGGAGAGTTGTAACGCCCCGGTTTTGGGCTTAGGAGTTTTGGGCGTTGACCGGTTGGTCAAAGTGCTGTTCGAATCTTAAGGGGTTAAATTAGGAAAGCCTAGTTCGGGTTGCATTAAAAATATGGAAAAATGTTCTAAAATCATCTTTTAATATAATTAGATGAACTGTGAAAACAATTTTGGAAAATGAGTTTTGGAAGTGTGACATTTTGGCTAGTGACCAAAATGTAATTTTCGCAAGTTTGGTGGCTGTTTTAAAAAGGATTAAAACTTTGAATCTTTAAGGAGCTATTAATCCAAAAGTGATTTCTCCAGATTTTTCTAAGATATTTAGAGTTATAATTCTGATTTTTAAAGTGAATCAAAAGGAGGGAAAAACTCATTTGGCATTTTCTCATCTAACTTCCAATTTTCTTTCTCTCTTTTTCTCTCAACCCAAACACTCCATTTCAAGAGAATTGATTCTGATTTTCTCACCTAAATTCCTCCTTTCAACTCTCATTTGATTGCAAATCATTGTATCTTCAAAACCTCTTCAATTGCTACAAGTTTCATCAAGGATTTTCATTCCAAAAAGTGGAGAAACACAAGTTTGGAGGTAAGAACGCCCTTCTCCTCTAAACTATCAGTTCTTTACTGAAATTCCTAAGTTTTCAATCCTAAATTGAAGTTTAATTAAAGGTTTTAAAGTGTTGAATTGGATCTTGGCTTATTATGCAAGATTTTGATGATTTCACATGATTTTCGTTTGATCTGTTAAATCTGTGATTTGAGAGGTGTTTTTGATGTTAAATGATCTCTAAATTGATAAGGAAATGAGTTTTGGTTGATGCAATCCCGGATAGGTTGAGTTTCCTAAGCTTAGCTTGTGTTTTAAGGTAGTTTTTGTGGTGATCTTGTGGATCTGGTGTTGCTGGAGGTATAAGATTGTTAATAGGTTGTTTTTAGATGTTATTTGATGTTAATGGAAGTGATGTTTTGTTTGTTTATGGCTGGGCTTTGTTTGGAAGTGTTTTGGATGCATTTTCGGTTGTGTTTGGTGGCCGAAAATGGAGGTTGGGTGAGAGCAGCGAGTTTAGGTGCTTTCATTGAAGCAATTAATGCATGATGATGCATTAATCCTCTGCTTTGATGTGTTGAAACAGGGGAGGCATCATTGGATCCAAGTTTTGTTGATCCGGAAGCTTGTTTTGGTGCTTTGGCTTGAAGCAAAGTGGAAATTGGTGAGTGCAATTGTGGAATTGGATTTCCAGCTTTTTAAACCAAGGTTTGAAGGTTTTGGGAGCTTAGTTTAAGTCTAAACAACTTTGCTAAGCTCAAGTGTAAGTTTTCGGATTTTCTCTCTAGTGGTGGCCATGACTTGATGTTTTGCAAAGTGATGATTTGCATGTTTTGATTACTGTTTTGAAAGCATGTTTTAGCATGAATTTTGCTGATGATGTAAGCCATATGTTGAAGGTAACTCTAGGTAGGAGTACCTTGCTTTTATACATTGTTTAAATGTGGATTGATGCTTTAAAATGCATGATGAAAATGGCTTGGTTAAATGCTTCAAAACAGTGGATTAAATGATGATTATGATGTATATTGGCAAGTGATGTTTTGAAAATGTTAAGGTCACTAAGGTGGTTAAAAGTCCTTGAGTGAGCCTTGTTACTTATGAACATCAAGGTGGTTAAAAGTCCTTGGATGGTTCATGTTGTGGACACTAAGGTGGTTAAAAGTCCTTAGGTGATCCTTCCATGGTGTTTAAAAGTCCATGGGCCAAGGTGTTTAAAAGTCCTTGGGGTGATTCAAGCATTGGACACAAAGGTGGTTAAAAGTCCTTGTGTGGTCCTATTTCATGGTGTTTAAAAGTCCATGGCCAAGGTGTTTAAAAGTCCTTGGGGCCAAGGTGTTTAAAAGTCCTTGGGAAGGTTGTTGAACTTAATAAATGAAATGAAATGTATCACTTGAGCCAATATGACATGTTAAGTATATAAGAAGCATGAGATGCTTGTTTTGATATATGATATGAAGCATGTGATTGCTTGATTTAAAGTTTGCTTTTGAGCATGTGCAAGGATTGGTTTTAAGCATGATTTATAAATGGTTTTAATTGCATTATTGAATTGTTTTAATGAGCATGCCTCACTAAGCTTTTGCTTACGCTCTCTACGTTTTCTTAATTCAATAATGCAGAGCATTAGAGTACCTTAAGGGGCTGCAAGGAAGGGCAAGCAATCAAGTTCAAGAGAAGCTCTAAGTATGGAAGGTTTTGTTAAACATTTAGCTCTTGTATGTTTTGGCAATGGGGGACCAATGTGTATGTTTTGGGAGGTGTTTGAGACTCCCTAAGTATGTCGAATGTTGTTTAAAATTCTGGTTTTGGATTGAGACCTTATATGCTTGTTTTGGAAGTTTGATGCTTGAGTAGCTAGCTTGTGTAGGAAGCATGACCTTTGAATTGGGGCTTTTTACATATGATGTTGGTTTGTTGATTTGATGATTCCTACAAGTCTTATATATGTTTAATTGCATGCTGGTAAAGTTTGGTGATGTTTGGAGCATGTTCGAATGTTCAATTGCATGATTTGGTATGCTTGTTTGCTGAAATCTGAGCAGGCGTTTCGGAACAGTATGCACCGTTTCGGAACGGGTGCCTTGCACGAACCCAGGCGTCCGAAACGGTGTGCACCGTTTCGAAACGGTTTGCCCTCTACCGAGCCACGTTCCGGAACCCGTTTCGGAACGGCCCGTGTTTCGGAACAGGGTCAACCTGTTTCGGAACGGTCGACTGTTGGGGGCTGACATTAGCAGTTATATGTTTTGAATTGTTTGCATTTTGGTCCCGAATCTTGTATGACCAATTGCATGAGCTGTGGATGTCCTTTTGAGTTGAAATTTCACAGAGAAGCATGAAGCCTGACTAATTTCAAGATGGTAACTTCAATTTGGGTTAAGTCCTTTTATTTATCTGAAATTACCATTTGGTCCCTAAAGTTGTAATTTGTTCAATTGGGTCCCTGTTTGATCTCTGATGTTTGTGATCTTTTAGTATGTTGTTTGTATGATCACACATAGGTTAAATGTGCATCTAGATAAGATTTAAAAGAAAAAAAAGGGTCGTTAATCAAGGTTGACTTTCGGGTTGACTTTGGTTTTCCCCGTGTGACTTTCTTAATTCGGGTCAACCGTCTAGGCCGGGTTAAGGGAGTTACATGGCAGTTGGGCCGTATCGATACTGGTCTTACCGTATCGATACGCCTGACTCATTTCCAACAATTTTTGCTTCTAATTCTTTACAAAAAGGTCTCATAACTCAATTTAAGTCCAACTAGCATTCATCACATCAAATGGGTACAAGAGTTGAACAATTACATCATCTGATACAAAATTTCTGATCACTGGAGCCTAATTCTGACTAGGTCGGTTTTCAAGATGTGACAGTCTAGGCTGGGTCGAAGGGGTTATATTTGGTAGTATCAGAGCTAGGTTAGCGATAACTGGGAGGTAAGTTGTGATTGATAAGTGTTGTAATTGATTGCTTAAACCAAGTTTGTGATAAAAATGTGACATTGATATTAGTTGAATGTTGTTGTTTGCAATGGACGATGATTGCTATATGTACGGTGTTTGTGATATGCTATGTGGGGTTTGTTTTGGGGAAACCATTGCCGTATTACCATAGTCTGAAATATTTCGATTTGAATTAGAAGTCTTGGATCCTTGCTTGAAGCTGGCTTGATTGTTTTGTTTTTGTTAAAATCATCTTGCCTTAGAAATTTTAGCATGATGGGACCGAGGATAGAGTTGTGATCTGGTACAATTTCTACTACTAGAGGGCAGAGAAATCAGGAGAACAATGTACCCCTTGGAGGTTTGCCACCTCCTCTGCTTAATCCACCTGAGAATGTGGAGCAAGTACCCCCTGCGCCAGCTGGGCCACTATTGGGTTATTTGACGCCATTAGTTCAGGCGATGACTGGAGATTTTCAGGCTAATGTTGCCGGAACGCAAGTGCTTGCACCTACTGTTGGACAAACAAGTTTGTTGTTAGATCATTTGCGTAGTCTTGGAGAAGTTGAGTTTCGAGGGCTGGCACTCGTAGCATCTGAGGAATGGATGGCTAGTACGGATAGGATTTTGGATCAAATTGGGTGCAATGATACCCATAAATTGGGTTGTGTTGTATCTTTATTGCATGGAGATGCGTATAGTTGGTGGACTATGATGATCATGACCATAGAGCCTGGTGATGTAACTTAGGAATTCTTCCAAGCTTCTTTTAAGAAGAAGTATACGGGAGTTAGATACTTGGATGAAATGAAGCGTGAGTTTATGGCTTTAGTACAAGGTAATATGTTTGTGGCTTAGTACGAGGTACAATTTGTTCAGTTGAGCAAGTATGCTCCTAAGTTAGTTTCGGATGAGAGACGTCGATATGATCTATTTTGTTACAGATTGTTACAAGATGTTAAGACTTTTATGTTGGCTTCTGATTACACTGATTTTGATGTGTTGGTACACGAGCGAAGGATATTGAGCAGAACTTGGGTTTATCTTCTCGTGTGGGAGGTTCTGGCTTTGATAAGAGAGTTGTACAATCTAGTTGTAGTGGTGGTCAATATAAGAGGCAACAAGACAAGATGTATCATTCTGATGCGAGGGGTTGTGGAGGTAGTATTGCACGTAGACCGTAGGGTCAGGGTGCTTAGGCTAAATCGACTTTTAACACGTGTTAGGTGTGCGGATCACATGAACATTTGAGGCGAGACTGTATGCATTTTCTTCGTGAGGGACATGCTTCTGGTGCTGTTGCAGCTAACTCTTGTTGGAGTTGTGGATCTACTGATCATTTCAGGCGCGATTGTTCGTTGTTTGCTGGTGGTGGCCAGGCTAGGGCACCTTTTGTTGTACAACAAAGAGGTCATAGGCGTGGTCATGGTAACTTCCACTGTAAGTAGCATGGTCAGAGGACTGTGGCTCATGTGGTGGCGGTTCAACCTGAAGGTGGTGGTCCTGCGAGGGTGTACATATATCGCGAGGGATGCAATGACATTGATGTTTTTGCAAGTACTTTTACTTTCCAATCTTTGTCATTGTTATCTTTGATTGATTCTAGATCTACACATTCATATACCTTGTGTGAGCATGCACATTTGCTTGATATGTCAGTTGAGGTGTTAAATGTGGGAATACAAGTAATTAGTTCTTTTGGTGAAATGGTTGTTACAAGAAGGTTGTTTAGGAGATGTCCTTTGACAGTCCAAGGTCATGTGTTTGCCGTTGACTTGATGGAGTTGTCGTTTCATGGTTTTGATGTAATCATGGGTATGGATTGGTTGTCGAAACATAGGGTTGTAGTTGATTTTGAAACCAAGCGAGTTACCCTAAAACTTGCTGATGATTACGAAGTTGTAATCGTGGGTGAGAATGTTAAATTCTTGTCCAATGCTATTTTAGCTCTGGAAGCGAGTCGTTTGATGGAATTGAGTTGTGAGGCCTTCTTGGCTTATGTTATGAATCCTGGATCAAAGGGTGTGTGTGTTTAGGACATATGTACAATATGTGAATTTCTGGGTGTTTTTCCGGACAATTTGCCTTATTTGCCGCTAAAAAAAGTTGTTGAGTTTGGTATTGAGTTGTATGAAAATACAGCTCCAATGTCTTTTGCTCCCTATCGTATGATTGTGAAAGAGTTGAAGGAGTTGAAGACACAACTTCAGGAGTTGCTTGATCGAGGGTTTATTAGGCCTAGTGTTTTGCCTTATGGTGCGCCGATGTTGTTTTTGAAAAAGAAGGATGGTACGATGCGGATGTGCATTGATTATTGGCAACTGAACAAGTTGATGATTAAGAATAAGTATCCTTTGCCAAGGATTGATGATTTGTTTGATCAGTTTCGTGGTGCTTCGATGTTTTCTAAGACTGATTTGAGGTTTGAGTACAATCAGTTGAAGGTAAAAGATGTGGATGTGCCTAAAATTGCTTTTCGTACGAGGTACGAGCATTATGAGTTCTTGGTGATGCCGTTTGGTTTAACTAATGCCCCTGTTGCATTCATGGATATGATCAACCGAGTATTCCATAAGTTTTTGGATTAGTTTGTGGTTGTGTTTATTGATGATATTCTTGTGCACTCTCGTACCGAGGAGGATCATGATAAACATTTGCGAATTGTTCTTGCGGCTTTGCTAGATAACCAATTGTATTCTAAGTTGAGCAAATGTGAGTTTTGGCTTAAGGAAGTTATTTTCCTTAGACATGTGGTGTCAGCCGAAGGAATTCGGGTTGATCCACATAAAATTTAGGCGGTGACGAGTTGGAGGTGTCGTATAAAAATGGAACTGTATGAGGCTTTGTATGGTAGAAACATTTGCCTTTGGTAGAGTTTGCTTATAATAATAGTTACCAAGCTAGAATACAAATTGCACCGTATAAGGCTTTGTATCGTAGGAGGTGTCGTACGCCTTTCTGTTGGGCTGAGGCTAGGGAAATGCACGTTTCCTTGCCTGATGTGTTGAAAAGCACAAATGAGAAAGTAAAGCTTATTTTTTATCGTCTAAAAGCTGCCTCATATCGTCAAAAATCCTACCCATATTTGAAGCGTAGGGAGATTGAGTATGCGGTTAGAGATCATGTGGTTTTGAAAGTGTCGCCTTAGAAGAAGGTGATGAGGTTTGGATGTAAGGGTAAGCTTATTCCAAGGTTTATTAGACCATATGAGGTTGTGGATCGTGTTGGTCCTCTTACGTATCGTATGAAGCTACATCCTGAATTGGAGAAAATTCATGAGGTGTTTCATATGTCGATGTTGTAGAGGTATAGGTCAGATCCATCGCATTTTATGCTAGTAGACGATATTAAGTTGTGATCAGATTTGTCTTATGATGAAGAACCTGTAAATATTCTTGATTCGAGTAGTAAGGTCCTTCATGGTAAGACGGTTGATCTTGTTAAGGTGTTGTGGCGACATTGAGAAGTTTAGGAGGCCACATGGGAAAGCAAGGCAGACATGTTGAATCAATTTCTGCATTTGTTTCCTTCAGGTAAAATTTTGAGGAAGAAAATTTCTAAGTGGGGGAGAGTTGCAACTCCCTGGTTTGGGGCCTAGCGGTTTGTGTGGGTTAATTAGACGGTCCTATGGAATGGGTTAGATATTCGAGTCAAATTCGGGATTGGATATTTTTACACAAGATAAAAATATGAAAAATGGTTAAAATCCTTATTTAATATGTTAATGATTTTGGTGAAATCAATTTTGGAAAACGAGTTTTGGAAATTTGACATTTTGGGACTGGTGACCAAAATGTGAATGTGTAAAACTGTTTTAGTGACTGTTTTGTAAAAGGGTCAAAACTTTAAATCTTTAAGGAGCTAATATACCTAAGTGTTTTATCAGATTTTTCTCTCAATTGGATTAGCTTTAAAATGTTTTAATTAAAGGATTAAAAGGAATTAATTAAAGAAAGGTAGTTATTTTCACACACAAAAAAAACAATTTGCGAGATCTTATATTCTCCAAACTTTTCTCTATAAGTCTCTTAAGCCAAACACTTATTTTTCAACATAGATTTGAGGTAATGATCTTGTTTCCTTTAACTAGTGATTTCCTTTGCTTTTTAAGAAGTAAAATCATCCAATTGAGAGGGGTTTCAATCATTGAAGGCGAGGTTCGTTCTTCTCCTCTAATGAATGGTTATTTACTGAAATTCCCAAGTTCTTGATCCTTTAAATGTGTTTTCAAATGTGTTTTGTTGTTTTAATTGTGGAAATTTGGTTTAATGGAGATTTAATTGGTGAAATTGATTGAGATTAGTTTTGAATCTATTTTGTCGGGTTCATGATCAGATTAGAACATGATTATGATTTTTTATAATGTTAATAAGTTGGTTTTAACATTGGAATCCCGAAACTAATTGAATCTCTATTTTTTTATGTTTCTAGTGATGAGTTTTTAAGGAGTTGTGGTGGTTTTATGTACGCTGGAGGTATAAGGTTTTGATTGGATGAATTTTGAATGTTATTCGATGTTAGATTTGAGAGTTTGTGGCTGGGCTTTGGTTAGCTTGAGTTTGAGGTTGATTTTGGTTGTTTTAGGAAGGGGTTTCAGCTTGTGTTTGTCGATGTTGGATAAGGATTGTTATTGTTGGGTTTATGAATGCATTGTGATCCATTCTGCTATATTTTTGTGTGGTTAAAACAAGGGAAGTTGATTCTGTAGCTACCAGTGAAGTTTTGGAGGCTTCAGGTTCTTGAATTCGCGTCAAAGAATTGATGTTTCGCGTGTAGGTGAGTGAGAACAAAACCTACATATTTAAAAAGGTTTGAAGACGGTTTTGGGAATATATATTGAACCTAAAACGCTAGTCTACGTTCAAAAGTAAGTATAAGTGGATTTTTCTCTCTCGGTCGTGCTTTTACGAAATGAATCATGCACTTGGTTTTGTTTACATGCTACCTATTGTTTATGCACGAATGAAAGTATGTTTACACTCTTGTTAATCATGAGATGATGATGGATGCATGTGGTAAGTGATCCATATAAGTATAATATTTATACTTGTGTTTAAAGCATGGTTATTGCTTTAAAAATATGGTTTTGTGATGATGCATGTAAAAACAGTGAGGTATGTGGTTATAATGAATTATATGCAAGTGATGTGGTTTAAACTGTTATCAGATATAGTTGGTCAGCCATAGGATTAAGTGCACTATAAATAAGTTGCCTATGATGTCGAGGGGTTGGTGTCCCGTAACTCCATCCAAGTACCCTAACGGTTGAGGGGTTGGTGTGCCGTAAGCTCCCGTTAGTGGGTTAAGAATCTAACCGATGGTTGGAGTTGGTGTTATCATGGGTTGTAAATGTAACCGGTTGTTAATGTACCGCGATTGTGATTGTATCGTTATTCCAGTTTTGTGAACACTTGTTGAATCCATGTATCCGATGAACTATTTTGGAAATGGAACTTGGTTAACGATCACTTGAAAGCCAATATAATTGTTGATGTATCATATAAACGTTTATGTTGTATAATGTGGTTTATACATGCTTAATCTTTAAGCTTTGCATATGGTTTGTTATGCATGCGAAGGCTTAAATTGAGGTTTAGCAATGAGATTTGATGTTTAGCTATGATACATTATGCATATTATTTAATAAGCTGGTTTTGGAAAGGTTTAAGTGCATTGTTTCCAAGGCATTATGTTTTATATATGGATTGAAACAAAGATTTCAATGTGGTTTTGGAAAATGATTTTAAATGCATTGATGGTGTTTTGTTTTGAGCACTCCTTACTAAGCCTAGTGTGCTTACGCTATCTTTGTCCATCAATGCAGAAGACTAAAGGCTTGAAGGCAGCAATGAAGCAAGGGATTCGAAAAGACTTCGTTATTTGAAAGTGTGTTTTCAATTAGACTATAAGTAATACGGGCAATGGAGGTTCTGTTGTTGTTTTAGGAGCATGTATGTTAAACTCCCTATTTGAGCAAGTTTATGTTGTTGTTTTAGACTTGTAATTGGCCTATGATGGTTGGTAATTGCTTTGGTTTGGTATTTGAGATTTTCTTGGCTTGGTTTATAGGAAGCATGCCTATAGTTTATTAATTGAAGAATGATGACATGAACTGATGTTATTTCTGATGTGGTTAGTTGTGGATTGATTCTTAAATATGTTGGAAAGATGTCAGAAGCATGTTAGGGTGTTTTGGTATCCTAAAATGCATGTTAAACGACACTTTTTTGACTCGGCTATAAAATGACCTAAATTGAGCCCAACTTGAATTACTAGGGGAATTATGGGGAAAATTGAGAGGATTCGGATAAAACACGCGGACCCTAGGGCCCGATCAATATAAATCTCACAGATCTCTTCTAACCCGGTGCCAAAACGACACTATTTTGACTCGGCTATAAAAAGCCATAAACTGAGCCAACTCGGTCATAAAACCAGCTCACACTCTTTCTCTACCCTCTCTCCTCTCAAAATCCTCTCAACTTAAACATATTTTTTTTCTAGAAAACCCTCCCTTTTTTCGATAAAAAATATCCCATTTTGGATGAATATTCATTCGTGTTCATCCAATTTGAACACAAGCTTTCCGGCCTAGCTCCGCCACGAGCTCTGTCGTTTGATACAAAGCCGCCACTCTGATCGACCTTCAACCAGTTTGACTGCCTCTGAGAGTCGACTCTCGATCATCGCAAGGCTATGTCGGCCACCGCGAGGTGATTTCCTGTCGCCGTCCTCTATAGTCCAAAAACTCTAAAAAAATATTTTCTGGCCTTCAACCCTAAAACTACCCCATTCATCAGAATCCCCCAACTTCTCCCCTAGATCTACCCATAACCGACTTGTTTTCAAATCTATCATGCCTAAAAGACCTATTCGTCAACCGTGAAAGATAAACTCTAACAACTCTCTTTTTGTTTTCGTTTATGTTTTTCCTTTATTTTAACTAAAAATTAATGTTTTTGGATAATTTGGTTGCAGATATGGAAGATCAAAAGGATATGTACCTTCTAGTGATTTAGCGGCGATTCTAGTGGCCTAAATAGTGTTCGATCGTCTTCTTTGATGTAACTCTGGTGACTCCTCAGCTTCAGGTATTCTCTCTCTCTCTCTCTTCATTTTTTAAATTCCCCAATAATTGGCGCACTAACCCTCTCTTCTCTACTTATAACAGGTAGTGGATGGTGATGTCACGCTGACATTACCATAAACCAGCTAATACAACTCAGCTAAAGGAAAAACTACAATCCATGTCTTTTCGTTTGGACAAATCCGAGCTTAACACGTGTACCGAAATGGGAGAGAATTTAAAATTTGTGTTTGTTTGGGCTGTTAACAGATGATAATAATTGTAAATGGGTTGTAAAAATGAGATTTGGGCCTTTGTAATATAATTGGGCTACTGGTTTTGGATATTGTAAAGTAATGGACACTTGGGCATTAATATTTAAGATTGCTTTTATTTATTTTAATGTATTCATATATTTATTTATTATTTATTTTTCATAAGAGAAAATTATTATTATTATTATTATTATTATTGTTATTATTATTATTATTATTATTATTATTATTATTATTATTATTATTTCATGAGTAAAATTCAGGTATTGCAGCTGCCCCTATTTGCTTTGTTGTGGAACGAGAATTGGGCAAAGACTAAAAAGGCATGAATTTTACCCCAAACCATCTGACTGTCTCTGAGCTACAAGTTCTTCTCATTACGAACTTTCACTCATTGTTCTTTAGAAAGTTTGAACAAGTTATTCTAATTATGAACTTTCCAACACTTCTACTTATGAACTAGTTCTTCTCATTATGAACAACTCATTCCTCATTATGAACAACTAATTATTATCATTAGAAATTCCTCATTCTTCTTGGAAACGCTAATCTACCTCTATGTAAAGGCATTGAACAAGTAAGTTCTTATTAGAAACTTCTCATTCTTCAAAGGGCGAACTCTTCTCATTATGAGTTCTTCATTCTTTGCTAGGCGAGTTCTTCTCCTTACGAACTCTGTACTATTTGCTGGGACAAACTCTTCTCATTAGGAGCTTTATATTCTTTGTTGGGCGAGTTCTTCTCATTAAGAACTCTGTATTTTTTGTTGGATGAACTCTTCTCATTTGGAGCTCTTCATTCTTTGCTAAATTCATGACAAAGCATATTAAAGATACTTTGATGAGGGTTAGCATGACCTAAATTTTGAAATATGTATGTATGATGCATGAACCGTAGCACATTGGGGATCAATCAAACAACTTCTGCTTCTTGGAAGACTAATCTGGTTTTTATTTGCTATGCTTCCTCACCGATTCTCGATTTGCATTGATACTTCATCTCACATTTGGAATTAACCTTTATATCCCCCTTTCCGTGTTTCCTCATTTTTGCTCTAAAGCGCCTTCGGGTTTTCACCTTAGATTGCTTTTCTCAAAGCACCCTTTCAAGTTTTCACTTTGGTTTTTTTCTTTTTCTTTTTTCTCAAGGCTCCCTTTCGAGTTTTCACCTCAAATTTTTTCTCTTTTTTTCTACCTTTTTTTCAAGTCATTTCCCTCTTTTTCATTTTTATCTTTTTTTCAAACTTGTTCGGGCACTATTTGGCTCAAGCGCCTCACTATTCTTTCACCTTCTTGTATCTACTGGCCCAATGTTCAGCTTTATCTTCTCTTTATACACTCTTCTTCAATAATTACGAGTGCTAAAGTTCACATGCATCTTTCAAAAGAAGGCTTGGAAGAGAATTCATGAATTTCATTCATGCTTATAAGTAAAAGTACAATGGAATTCAAAAAGTCTTCACAAACTAAAACCACAAAATAAAAAAACAGGGTCAAATCGTTGAGCTTGAGCATTTGTCCAACATACTTCGAACGTTGTTAAGATGTTTGCAAAAGTGAACTACCTCCCGAAATACAAAGTGTCTGAAAGGTTTTAATTGTCGAATTCCTATTCACAACATATCTGAGCCTCCATTTATGGGTTTTCAACTCATATGCTCTTTTGGTTTCATGACACTCTTTTTGAGTTTTCATCTTTAACACCCCCATTTCTTTTCTTCTTCTTCTTTTTTGATATCTATGGCACCCTTTTGGGTTTTCACCATAGATATTTTCATTTTGTGAAGCATCACTTTTCAGGTTTCACATTGCTTCTTATTATAACCCCATATCATTCTTTTCTAATACATTTAGCTATGACAAATAGCTTTCAACCTCTTTTCCTCAATAAGATTAAGCTAATCGAATCGGGCGTGTACCTACTCTGCTTCATCCAGTTTCACTTCAGATAAGACTCGGAGAGACGAAATTTCAAATTCAATCGGAAGTACAGCCTATGTCCCATAAACCAAAGAATATGGTGTTACCCTTGTAGAAGTTCGCACTGAAGTCTGATATGCAAACAAAGCAAAAGGTAGCTTCTCGTGTCAATCTTTATAGGTATCTTATGCAAACACGCCAGCACCGGATCCATAAGCATTGCCACTAGGACCTATCACCCATTCTAAGGCTGAGAAATTCAGGGATATCCTTTCTCACAAATGCATTAATGCCTCTATATCATTTGAAGATTTCCCAGCCTTAGAACATAATCTCTACAATGTGTTGCATATTGATATGTGATACATTGCATTAAACTACATCTTTATGTTTAATTATTTAAGCTATTTAAATAAGTTTGCACGCATTACATATTTTACTTTGTTTATGCATCGTTTTCTAGCTACATTTCATCTCATACATTTGCTTGTTGTTTTCTAGGGATGAAAATACAAGCTCAAGCAACTCCAAGGACTTTAAAGGAACTCGGATCCGCTCAAAGACTCTAAGGGATGCTAGGGACAGTTGAAGAACTTCAAAAGGGAGCTCAATTAGTTCATGGTAGCTCATAAACGATGAAATCAGGTCAACACAAGTTCATAAGCTCAAAGGGATAAGCTCACCTAGCTAAGGATAGCTCATGGGATGCTCATACAACTCAGAATTTGAGCTAGCTTATTCATCTAGCTAGCTCAAATCAATCCAGCTCATCCTTAGATCAAGTAGCTCATCTCAGCTCAAGCTACCAAACCCAGCTCAACACCCAAAGGGCATGTTCCCTCATAAGAGACATGACCTACCAGCCTTGGAGGGAAACGTGTTGGGAACAAACTTTTGGAGGGAGAATTGGGAGGCATTTGCTTGGAGGGAGACACCATTCAAGCCAAAACATCGAGGAACCTTCATGAGGAGACACCAAGCCTATTTGGCCACCGTTCACCATTGTACATGCCCATTCAGCCAAACCCTTAGAAAACTATAAATAGACAATGTTATTTCAATTGTAAACATCTCATTTTTATCAATCAAATTACTTTGTAAGAATTTTCTCTCTTTTAGTTCTTCATTAAACTTTATCGACTAATCAAGTCTTTGTACTTGTGGCATCAAACCCTTCTATTCACCCTGGTACTTTTAGTTCTTGGTTCTCTATAACCATTGGGTCAAAGTCCTTTCTACCACCCTCAATTGAATTCGTTTAAATTTTGGGGTTATGCTCTTTATAGTATAGTTTCTTCCTTGAATTCCTTCCAATCCCCTAAATTACTCATATCCGAACATCCATCACCATTCTTTTTCTTTCAATCACCATGCCTAATTTCCCTTCACAATATAGTCCACTTTGCCCCTTAACCAAATCTGCCTATCCTTTCTCATTCTTCTGCAACCCATTTACCATAAATCATCCTACAAAATAGTCCCTTAACTTCCCATTCTATCATCTTTTATTCTTTCTTTCATTCTGTTGAGTGTTCAAAATTACTATTTTTATTACCCTTTTTACTCATATTATTGTCAGAAATAGGCACATTTTAGTTGCATTATTAGGCAATCATGCATATTTTCATAATTACCTTCATTGTTATGCTTGAGTTCAAAATTTAGTTATTTTGTGGAAAAAGGTACTGCTAGGTATGCGTTTTGTGCATGTGCAGGTTATGCCAGGGATTGCTGAGCCTTATCGCGGCAATTCATTACAGAACCCTGCCAAGTGATCCTAACTGAGCAAAGATGATGAAGTGATGCTGAGCACACCTGGAAGAGCGAAGATGACCGAGAGTCCACTACCAGATCATTGTCGCGCCGATCTATGCTGAGCCATTGATGAGGCAATGCCCGAGCAATTTCTGACAAGGAAGAAAAAGAGAAAAGTGGTAGGCGACTTGAAGAGCGTAAAGAGCTGAATTTTTAGAGATAATTTGCATGAAGATCAGAGCTTGGATATTCATGAAGAGGTCAAAAAGAGATTAAATCCCAAGAAAATAGGAGTTTTAGTTGGAAGAAAATTAAAACGGATTTAATATTTATTTTATTCAATTTAATTCCAACTTAACTTCCTCCTCAAGAAAGACTTTGACCTAGCCATCCCCTATATAAAGAAGGCTAAGCCATCAACTTCAAAGGGAGTTGATTTGAGAGAAAGAAACAAGGGAGATGTTTAAATTCTTCATCTTTTTCTTCTTTGTTTCGGTTAAAGTCATGCTAGGGAGATTATTCTTTGTATATATTTTGAACCCAGCCATGAACTAACTTGATTGTCTTGGGTTATTTTGGGTTTGTGGTTTTGATAAACGTTTAGATTTGTTTAGGTTTTTGTTATGCAATTTAAGTTCAAGGTTTGCTCATTCTTGGTGTTTATCTTTACTTGCAATTGAATCGGGAGATGAAATTGTGATTGTATCCTTTTATCTAATATTGAGAGAGTTAGATTCAAGAAACGAATAAGCATGGTTTTTGCCCAAATCGGTGAAGACTAATTCAGCTTAGAAATAACTACGAATTTCAAATGCTAAGAGAGGCATAAGATCGGTTGATGTTCACCCTTGGTTCACAGTGGGAGGTATTATCAAGGCTTGTACATTGATAGAGTTTCGACTTAGGGATAAGAAGAAACCATTGAAGAACGCTTTGCCGAACCTTGAAGGTTGTCGCCAAATTGCCCAGGCAGTAGCTATTATCATTGCCCAGGCAGTCGTATTTCCCATTGTCGAGGCAATCAAGTTTCCTCTTGCATGCAAAACTGAGATTATCCATTAGACTATCACTCCTCAAATTCACAATAACCTAGCCTACTCTTCTCTCTTGTTTGATTTCATCTATTTTTTAATTTTATTGTTCTTTAGTTTACTTGTTAGTTAGAATTCTTCATATCACCTATTTGTGTTTTTATTTTCTATAGTGCAATAACTTAAGCAAAGTGGCCCAAACCAATCCCTGTGGAGATGTGTATACATGCACAATTGTGTAACACTTATTACACGCAACACATTCCATCATTTTACCCCATTTCTTTAAGCATCTTACTTGCTATCTTCCTAGATCCTACAAAAAAAGTAGCCATCTCCTACAACAACAAGAATGACATACAATAGTATTCATTGTTTGTTGCTTCCAATTCCGCATTCATCTTAGAACGGTAAGTCACAGAATTGTGGTGCATTATTTTGAATTACTCACATGCTTATGCTATTACCTTGTTGTTGAAATTAGTGGAACTATCAGTGATAATTCTTTATGGTAGCCTATAGCAACAGATAATCTATTTCTTCAAGAATTTACAGATCGTAGATCTTGTGATGTTGGCATATGAAGTTGTTTCTACCCATTTAGTAAAGTAATCAATAACCACAAGAATGAAGCGATGTCCATTAGAATCTTTAGGATGAATCTGTCCAATCACATCCATGCCCCACACAACAAAATGCCATGGTGTGTTCACTGTATGAAGTGGCACTGGCGGAGAATTTATCTTGTTTGCAAATATATGACATTTATGACACTTCTTGGCATACTCAATACAATCTGTTTCCATAGTTGACCAGTAATATCCACCGCTCATTATCTTCCTGGCTATTGAAAAGCCATTTGCATGTGTTCCACATATTCCATCATGCACTTCTGTCAAGATACTTTTAGCTTCTCGGGCATTGACACATCTCAGCAATATTTGATCCTTGCCCCTTTGATACAGGATCTCCCCATCCAACACATATTTTGTTGCCATTTTTCTAATGGTTCTCTTATCATTATCATTTGCCTCTTTAGGGTAAACTTGGAACTTGATATATTACAAGATATCAATGTACCACGGGTTTCTGTCTACCTCTTCTTCTATGTTGTAGTAATGAACATATGTATCATACCTCTACATTTGGATTGACATCATATCCTCTAGTTTGTTTGCTTGAAATACCGAAGCCAATGTAACTAAGGTATCAACCATCTGATTGTCTTCTCTGGGGTAGGTAGGTGAAGGTGATTTCTTCAAATTCCCTCATCAATTCCAAAACCAATTTCCGATACTCAATCAAATTTACATCCTTTGTTTGCCATTCTCCACAGAGTTGGTAAACAATCAATGTTGAGTCCCCATATACTTTCAAAATTTCTATCTTTCTTTCAATGGCAGATCATAATCCCATGGCACAAGCATCATATTCTACCATATTATTGGAACAAAAAATTCCATTTTACTCGTGAAAGGATAACGCACATTGTTTGGGGAGATCAACACTGCTCCAATTCTACGTCTCAGGGCATTGGCTTCCATGTCAAAGTATAATTTCCAAGTTTCATATCTAAAGTTCTATTTTCTTTCATGGTGATATTCATCACATCCTCATCTAGGAAATCAAAGTTCAGGGGCTCATAATCTTCTAAAGCACGCTAGCTAAGAAATCTGCTATGGCTCTTCCTTTTATTGCTTTTTGGCCAACATACACAATATCAAATTTTGACAATAACATTTGCCAACGAGCCATTATACAAGTTAATGTTGGTTCTTCCATCAGAAACTCGAACGAATCAAGTATGGATATCAACCAAGTAGTGTGGCATAACATGTATTGTCTGAGTCTACAATTTACCTAAACCGGAGCATAACATAATTTTTGAATTGGCGGGTACCGTACTTCACACTCTCTAAACTTCTTGCTCATGTAGTAAATGGCTCTTTCTTTCCTTCATGTATCGTTATGTTGCCCCAATAAGTATCTCATTGAAATTTCATAGACCATCAAGTAAAAAATGAGTGGTCTATCTAGAACTGATATTACTAGAATAAGTGTATTTGTCAGATATTTCTTGATCTTGTCAAGAGTCTCTTGGCATTCCTCTTCCCATACCCTTGATTATTCTTTCAAAGAAATTTAAATATTAGATCACATTTATCGGTCAACTGAGAAATGAACCAAGAAATATAATTCAATCTTCTGAGAAAACAACGAACTTCTTTTTGTAAACGAGGGGGTGGAAGGTTCTAAATTGCTTTCACCTTGTCTGGATCAATTTCAATCCCTCTTCTACTAACCATAAATCCCATGAGTTTTCCTAATGTAACCCCAAAAGTACATTTATTCAGATTGAATTTCAACTTATACTTCCTCAATCTTTGGAACAACTTTCTCAAGTTCTAAATATGTTCCTCTTCAGTCTGGGATTTTGCAATCATGTCATCCACGTACACCTCAATCTCTTTGTGCATCGTGTCGTGGAAAAGAGTTACCATAGCTCATTGGTACGTTACCCCACATTCTTCATTCTAAAGGCATCACCATGTAGCAAAATGTGCCCCACAAGGTTATAAATGTCATATTTTCCATGTCCTCTAGATTCATCTTTATCTGATTGTATCCTGAGAAGCCATCCATGAAAGAGAACCATGAATGTCCTGATGTGTTGTCAACCAATGTAACGCTCCGATTTTGGGCCTAGAAGTATATAAGGTTGACTAGAGATTCGGGTTAGTTCGAGAGTGGTTTAGAGAAAACGAGGTTCGGGTTATGATAAAAATATGAGAAAATGCTTTCATTATTAATTATATAATTGATTTTGATAAAACCAATTTTAAGAAAAGGACTTTAGAAGTGGGATATTTTTAGTTAGTGACTAAAACACTATTTTTACAAAGTTGTTTTAGTGATTGTTTTGTAAAGGGATTGGAACTTTGAATCTTTAAGGAGCAGTTTGACCTATTTGTTTTTATTAGATTTTTCTGTCAACTGGGATCATTTTAAAAGATTTTAATTAATGATTAAAAGGGTTTAATGAAGGGAGAGTTGGTTATTTCATTAAAAACCATTTTACGTCATTTTCTCTCATTCTATTTTCTTTTAAAGTTTTCCTTCAGCCAAACACTCCATTTTCAAGAAACTTGAGGTAAAGCTCTTGATTCACTAAGCTTTTTATTTCTAAAAGATTCTTTAATCTTGATTTATAAAACCTTATTGTTTTTCCTTTGATTTTTCAAGAAAAACACATCCAATTGAGAGAGAGTACATCCATTAGAGGTAAGATTCATTATTCTCCTCTAATAATCAGTTCTTTACTGAAATTACCAAGTTATCAATCCTTTACATATGTTTTCTAAGTTGTTTTGATGAGTTAATCATGGAAATCTTGTTAAATTGAGGATTATTGGTTGTTATCTTATGATTTTCGTAATGCTACTGTTTTGATTGATTTGATATTTGTTTTAATCATGATTTGGATGTTAAATGATGTTGGAATAAAGGTTTTATCACAATAATCCAGAATTGGATTGGATCTCTAGTTGTTAAATGGTTAGATTAGGGGTTTTTTTGTGAAGATAGTGTGGTTTTGGTGTTGCTGGTGGTTTAAGGATGAAATTAGATTGTTTTTGGATGTTAATCGATGATTAAAATTGGATGGAAGTGTTAGGTTTTGGCTGGCTTGAGTTTATAGAGTAATCGAAGATGTTATCGGTTGTTTGAGATAGACATTTTGGTGTTTTTGGGCAGAGCAACGAGGTAGCTTTATTGCTGGTAGTTTTAATGCATTGAGATGCATTAATCCTCTGTTCTTGTGTGTTATAAACAAGGGAGAACATATCATAAGATATTGGTGAAGTTTCGGGAGCTTCGAAAGCTTAGTTACGCTTCGGCAAAGTGAGCGTGGCGTTGTCAGTGAATGGAATTGGTTTTAAAAGCCTTTCAAAGACTTGAAGGCAAGGTTTGGAGGTTGAGGTTGAGTTTGAAACTCTAACCTAAACCCGGAAGTAAGTTTGAGATGTTTCACTCTCGTTTCTCAATTTTTATCCCATTGGTTTTATGATCATGCTCATGTTTTTAAGATAGAATTACACCTACTGTTTTATGCATGTTTGAGAAATGATATGATGATTTTTATGATCCCATGAGATAGAATTCTTATTTCAATGATACATTGAAAAACAGTAGGTAATGCTATTTAAAAATGAGTATATTGGCATGAGATGCGATTATTATTATCGAATATAATTGGTCAACCAGTAGGATGAGAAGCGCACTATAAAATACACAATTCGTATGTGCTCTTTGGTTCGGTTAATGGGGGTAGTGCGATCCTGTTCAAAATTGAGAGTGTGGTGATGAGAGATTCCACCACGGTAGGTCTTGATGATGAGAGATTCCATCAAGCTTTGTGGAGATGAGAGATGCCGCCATGATCCAGTGATATGAGATTCTAGCGGGGTAAGACTTGACAATTTCGTCAAGCTATCTACATATACGTGTAATGTTGCTAAAATGCCAATATATGAGATTCACATGTACCTTGTTTATAAATGATTTTATTCATTGTACCTTGCATATGAGAATATGATTTGAGAAATGCTTTATGAGATTTAAGCATGTAAGGCTTTACCTTGAGACTTTGCATTTTGATGAATGCATGAGATAGATGGTACATGTGGTTTAAATGATATGGTTTTGCTTTGAAAATGATTTCAGGCATGAGATAGAGATTTCTAAATGAGAAATGGTTTTGAAATGCACTGTTGTTGTTGGTTTGTTTTGAGCATCCCTCACTAAGCATTTGTGCTTAGGCTCTCTTTGTCCAACAATGCAGAGAATTAGCATATTTAGGAAGCAAAGAGGCAAGAAGGATTCCAAGGAGTGGGATTAAGCTCAAGTATGGTTTTATATTTGCTTATTAGTAATAATAGTTGTCAATAGGAGGATGGCTTTATGTTTAGGGAGACATGTTTTGAAGCTTCATGCTTTCTTGCAAGTTTGTTATGCCCTTAATAAATTGTAAATGACCTTTACTTGTTGGTTTATGCCTTGGTTTGAGTTTTGACTCTTGAGTGGCTATTTTGCATAGGTTGCATGCCTTTTGATTCTGTTGATGCATATGGACATGTTATGATGTTGTTTCTGTCATGCATGATTGTGGATTAATGTTTTAAATATGATGGACGCAAGTTGGAATGGATTTGAATGGATTAAAGTGTGAAAAACAAGCAAAAAGTGTCATTACAGGCCCAAGTGTATCGATACATTCGAGCATGTACCGAAACGGTGAGCCTGAAATGGATCATGGGTTTCAAATTAGGATGAAGCGTTTCGGTACATTTTCCTAATAGAATAGCCTATTCCAAAACACCCTTGAAGGTGTTTCGATACAGTCCTGGGCTTCGAGACGCTTGATCCTGTTTCGATACGGTTGTTTTAATACAGGGCAACCTGTACCGAAATGGCAAGCTGTTAAGTTAGTTATGGAATCTTATGAAGTTCTGTTTCTTTACGTTCTAGTCACTAAAAGTCGTATTGTATTTCTAGCCCTAGCTCCTAGTTTAACAACTTTGTTAAGCATCCTAGCATCACTTGTCCAAACTTTGTGTTAATGTCAACGTGTTTGTAGCAGGCCCACGGCTTCACTAGACAATATCTACACGTACTGAGCGATTCCCCTTACTTGGCTCTTGAAGTTAACCAGCTCGTGGTTCTGCCTTTAAATGGTATGGTTAGCTACCTCAAGCTTTCCTTTTAGTGCCATGTCTTCTTTTTGTAGTGCCCATTCAAAACTTGCCACCTAACCTCTCAAATGGTGTACGACACACTCCAACTCTACCACGGTCTTTTTTAGCTTTTCTTTTTTTTTTCTCCATATCAACCTTTCCCATATTATAATATCCTTCAATGACCCTTTCCATTTTTGAGACTTGTGATGACAATTTTATGTTCATAGCTTGTTTTTCTTCTAACTTCTTTTTGGCCCGACTATTTGAATCTTTTAGGCCCTGGATCTTTTTCCTTGCTACATTCTTAGATTCCTCAAACAATTTCTTGTATTTGTTTGCCTCCTTTTTAGCTCCATTCAATTGCTTAGATGAGTCATCATCCAACTTAATCTAGCTTCATCTTTGTGGTTTCTTACAATAAGTGTGGGTGTTCTTCAAGTCTTCCAATTCGCGTCTAATCTTATTGTTTTGCTCCTTGAGAGCCTTTTCTCATCCTTCATGAACATCCGCATCCAACATTGTTATAGTTAGCTCGTTTTTTAGATTATTAATCATTTTCTCATATCCCTTCAAGTCCTTCTCATGATCGTGCTTCAATTTATCTAGCGCTGACGCTGCAGTCCTTTCATGTTCATTAGTTGAGCCAAAATTACCTTGATTTTTTAAGGACATAACTATTAGTTGAGTTGTCATAACTTTTGACTCCTCATACGGGTCCATTTTCCATGTTTCCTTCCATGCTTAGACTTGTAGTCAACCATCTTATGTGCATTCCTTAACTGTGCCATACCTGCAATGGCAATAATAAATTGTCTCAATGTAAACTATCTTGATTCCAGTAGAGGGCATTAAGGTATTCCTCCCTAAAATCCATGTAGTGGGACCCAATCCTTGGTTCTACATCGGTATAAATAACTACCCCTATTTATCCAAGGAGCCTTCCATATGATATCAATGTTCTTCTTCTCCTTGAAGAATTCAGTCCACTATTCTTTTGACATTTTATCTATCGAGCATTTAGCGAGATGCTTTTCTAATAGTGAATAGGTACTAAAAAACTCTACGAAACCTATGAGGTATGGCCCACCTATGTCCTCAAAACCAAACTTCTAACAGCTGTGCACAACCACAAAATCTTCCTTCTCCTACATTCCTACAAACAGTCAATGATCTAAAAGTTTCTATAAGAATAGATGGTACTAGATTAACACCTTGGGAATAGAACTAGTTCGTAGATACATAAAGTGTATAGACTTCTATTCCAGATCACATCGTCGCTTGTCAGAATCGATGCTGGATAATTATCTAATTTATACGCTCATTGTCTTCTGTTAGCTCATCATTCCCCTTTTTATATAGTTTTCCGTTTAACGAGGATTCATTCATTCTCGTGATTGCGCTCAATTTTTTCCTAAAGCTTGAATTATTATTGGGTCTTGTATAAACCTTGTTTCTTTGGATTCTAGGGCAGTGCAACAAAGCTTCATATTCCTCAATCGTAGGACTCATGTCTATGTTCCGAAAGGTGAAACAATTGTACGTCGAGTTCCAAAACTGAGTCATAGCTCTAATAATTTCATGGTCTATTGGGATGTCTAACAGTAACACTATATCTCCAAACTCCTGTTGGAAGTGACTCCTCATGTCGACATCCCACTATTCCCATATTGTTTGTAGTTCTAACAGACACTTGTTCTGTTTAGAATCTTGGTGTGCTTTTTCATCCGCGATACGTGATCTCCTCGGATACTATCTCCCTTTTTATACTGAGTCTCTTCTGCTCATGACCATATTGTTGTATTATCTTCTCCCCATTTATCAGATCCTTTGGCCATTATGAACACTTCCTAATCAACTAACTCTCGAATCGATACCCCTAAAAATGCTACACGATGTCACATATAAAAATCAATAAGAACAAGAAAAAAAGACAACAACAAAAAATGTGTTAGTATTGTGAAATAATATTGAAACAAAAAAACTTGATACAACAAAGCAATTCATATTGAGCAAAGAAACTAACCATAGAAGCATATTTAAATCAGCAGCACTCTGTGTAAGGTCCCTTTCTGGCTCTAGTGGGTGGGCTCCTAGATTACAACATGTGGTTTTTGTTCTATACTCTGGGTTTCCAAAATGTCATTATTGTCAACCATGACAGCAAGGCATCGATTCAGGAGTATATGTTCCCTTATAGCAGAGGCGTAACCCCATAATCTGTAATTTTGGTATACCAAAAGAAAGAAAAAATTCCCGCTCGGAGGTGGCGAACCTCACTTAGGTTCATGTCTCGCTCCCACATAAAGGAGAAGCCCAAGTAAAAAGCTTATGCATGAATGATAGTTTATATCACACAAATAAAATGCATATTTATTAGAATCTGAACCACCTTTTTAAATGTTATACAATTCTCAATTGTATGCCCCGGGATCCTAGTATAATATCAAAATGAGGTTTCACATCATACCACAGAGGGTATGGAGGCTGAAGAGGAGTAAGATAGAAGGGCATGACCAAATCTGCTTCAAACAATTGTGGGTAAAGTTCAACATATGAAACTGGTAAAGGTGTGAACTTCATCTTCTCATTTCTTGGGCCTCGAGAATCTTTTCTATTCGAATTTCTTAAACTTCTTGATGCATCACCATGTGGTATGATTGTATCTTTCTTTGGAGCCTCACAAGCACTTGTATTATTTACTTCATTGTCCTTCCTCTTGAAGTTGTTAGGAGAACTCTCTCTGCTATCAATCATTCTAGTCTTGATTGCTGCCACAATCAGCTCGCCAGTCATCACCGTGTCCGCAAAATTCTAAGTATCATTACTGATCAAACGTTCAAAGAGTTGACCCCTTCGAGTACGTACAAACATGTAGTTAATCTCATTCTCCATTAGTGGTGGTTGCACCTATGCAGCCACATCTCTCCACCTCTGAGAGTTCTAACAGAGATTTTCTTTGGATTTCTGTTCCATCCTTTGCAACATAAAACGAATAGGGATCATTTCAGTTACATGCTTATATTTCTCCACAATAGCTCTAGAAAGATCTTTCCATGACCTAATCTTTACTCGGCTTAGCTGGGTGTACCAACGTGCTGATGAACCTGACAAGCTATCTTAGAAACATTGAATCAACAACTTCTCATACTTCAAATAGGCAACGATCTTGCGACAGTACATAGTAAGATGTGTTGATGGACAAGTCGTACTGTCATACTTCTCTAAGTCCTGTACTTTAAACTTTGGTGGGTGGACCAAATCAGCTACCAAGCTCAGATCAACCGCACATGATCATCGCTCATTCACCTTCTGTATTTCTAGCACGAGGTTTCTCAATCTCATTGATAGTGTTGAAGTCTGGGACTTCCTTGCCACTTCCAAAGTTTGCTCAAATATCGATCAAAGGATTGGCAGTTTCCTCGGCTAGATTAATCTGGACATTTTTCATAGGAGGCGGTGCCTCTGACTGAACCCTCACGTGAGATGTAGTATACGCTTGCTCATTCATGTTATTCGAAGATCTTTCTTATACTTTACCCTTGCTAGATTCCTTAAGTCCCAATAAAGTAGTCAACTGGTTGATAATCTCCCTCTGTGCTTGGGCAATATGATCTTTCATGGTCTGTTCAACCTAATCAAACCTACTCTGCACCTTCAAGTGATCATTTTCTAGACTTGTGATCCTATCTTCCACAGCCATGGTCCTGGAGAAAAAACGTATCCCATATGAATGCAGAATGTTTACAAATCAAAAGTCACACTGCCATTGAACCTTTCTTTTATTAATTTCATCATATTTTACTCAGAAAAATGCAAATACATGAATGCATGGATGCTAGAGGTATCGATTTCAAGAACTAGTATTTAGAAAAAACATTCATTAACCAAAAGATCGAGTACATGAAATAGGTAATTTCAATAAGAGAAAGCAATTAGCCTTAGATCCTAGTTTAACAACTTTCTTAAGCATCCTTGTCTGCACCAGTCGAAACTTGGTGTCACTGTCAAGGCATTGTAGCAAGCTTGCGGCTTCAATAGACAATATATGCACGTACTGAGTGGTCCCTCTTACTTGACTCTTGAAGTTAACCAGCTTGTGGCTCTGCCTTTGGATGGTATGGTTAGCTACCTCAAGCTTTCCTTCAGTTCATTGTCTTCTATTTGTAGTGCCTCTTCGAAACATGCCACATGATCTCTCAAATGTTATACGGCACACTCCAACTCTGCCACTCTTTTAACAGCTTTTCATTTTCGTTCTCCATGTCAGCCTTTCTCTTATTATAATATCCTTCAATGACCCTTTCCGTTTGTGAGACCTATGACGACAATTCTGCATTCATAGCTTGTTCTTCTTCTAACTTCTTTTTGACCCAGCTATTTGAATCTTTTAGGCCATGGATCTTTTTCCTTGCTGCTTTCATAGATTCCTCAAACAATTTCTTGTAGCTATTTGCCTACTTCATAGCTCCATCCAGTTGCTTAGATAAGTCATCAACCAACTTACTCAAGCTTCATCTTTGTGGTTTCTTTCAATCAACAAGGGTCTTCCTCAAGTCTTTTAATTCATATATGATCTTATTGTTCTGCTCCAGGAGAGCCTTTTCTCGTCCTTCATGAAAATCCACATCCAGCTTTATTATAGGCAGCTCATTTTTGAGATCGTTAATCCTTTTTCTCGTATCCCTTCATTTCATTCTCATGATTGTGCTTCAACTTGTCTAGCGCTGACGGTGCACTCCTTTCATGTTCATTAGTTGAGCAAACATCACCTTGATTTTTCTGAAAGACATTATAATTAAACCTTCGAGCCTTCCAATATTCATATCTCGGCATAACTTTTGACTCCACATACATGTCCATTTTCCTTGGTTCCTTCCATTCATCCACAGTTCCTTATACCTTAGACTTGTAGTCATCCGTCTTATGTACGTTCTCAAACTGTTCCATACCAGCAATGACGAGAATGAACTGTCTCATTTCAAATTGTCTTGATACCAGTAGATGGCATTAAGCTATTCCTCCCCAAACTCTCGGTAGTGGGACCCAATCCTTGGTTCCACATCAGTACAGTTTACTACCCCTATTTAGCCAAAGAGCATTGCATATGATATCGGTGTCCTTCATGTCCTTGGAGCATTCACTCCACTGTTGTTTTGATATTTTCTTTATTGAGCATTTAGCGAGATGATCCTCTAATGGTGAATAGGTACTGAAAAATCTACTAACCCTATGAGGTATGGACTACCTATGTCCTCGAAACCAAACTTCTAATAGTTGTGCACAACCACAAAATCTTCCTTCTAATAGTTGTGCACAACAAAATCTAGGTAGTTGCTCCTCTAACGGTGAATAGGTATCGGATTAACACCTTTTTCTAAACGCTTGAATAGCCCTATTGTAGATGGGTCTATATAGTCAGAAGTCCTTGGGAATAGAACCAGTCCGTAGATACACAAAGTGTATAGACTTCTCTTCCTTCTCGCATTGGCACTTGTCAGAATCAATGCCAAATAATTTACTAATTTATATGCTTGTTATCTTTCATAATCTCACCATTCCACTTTTCAGATAGTTTTCCGTTTAACTAGGCTTTGTTCATTCCCGTGATTGCCCTCAAATTTTTCCTAAACCTTGAATTATTATTGGGCCTTGTATAAATATTGTCGCTTTGGATTTTTAGGGCAGTGTAACAAAGCTTCATATTCCTCAACCGTAGTTCTCATGTCTATGTTCCCAAATGTGAAACAATTGTATACTGTGTTCCAAAACTAGGTCATAGCTCTAATAAGTTCGCGGTCTATTGGTATGTCAAACAGTAACATTATATCTCCAAACTACTATTGGAAGTGACTCCTCATGTCGGCATCCCACTGTTCCCATATTGTTTTTAGTTTCGGTAGACAATCATTTTGTTTAGAATTAATCTTGGTGTATTTTTTCATCCGCAATATGTGATCTCCTCGGATATTATTTCCCTTTTTATACTGAGTCTCTTATGATCATGACCACACTGATGTATTACCTTCTCCCAGTTTATCGAATCCTTCGGCCATTATGAACACATCCTAATCAACTAATTATCTCATCGATACCCCTAAAAATGTTACATGATGTCACATATAAAAAACAACAAAAACAAGACAAAAAGATGTAAAGTGTTTAGGTGTTCTCTATTTATGAGCGCAAGTGCACACTCCTTTCAAGTTATAGTATAAAAGATATCGTCTCCCACAGGGATTGGATAGCTTGATTCGAATTATTGATCATGCACAAGAAAAGCAAATGCACAAGTAAGGTGGATGTTGAGAAGAAAAATAAAATAAAAACACAGGTAATTAAAAATAAAGTGATCAGATTGATAGAGAGGGCAGGGTTATGCTGCTGCTTAGTGTGAAACTGCGTTAAATAGGTCAAGTTGTTTTGCGCTGCCAGACTCTGCTGTCTTGGCGGTGGATGGCAGGTAGACTGCTGAGACCCTCTTGTTGCCTCGAAAGGGAGATGAAATTGTGTCTAGGGGGCAAACTCGGCAGAACTACAAGGCTCGGAAGAACACTTCAAAAGTGACTATGCTTATGTCTAAGTTAGAGTTCTGTTGATGCCCACTGCAGATAATACCAGTTGCGGCTTGAATCATGCAAAGACAGGAATGTTAATTCGTCCTCTTTTAGCTGCCCTAAACCCTTAACCTATGTGTAGGCCGGATTGATCGCACCGTCTATAGTTGAAATCATACTTACTCCTTTCAAATTAGCCGAAACCAAAGACGAAACAACCAAACTTACTCTCGAGTTTAGATTGGCCTTTCAAATTCAATCTAAACTCCCAAAACTTGCCCTTAACCACGTTAAGGCTTTTAAAAAGAGTTACACTCACCAACTATACCCCAAGGCTAGCCGATCACACAATCAAGCTTTCAGATCACCCGATATCGCGTCCGAAATACTCAAATTAGATTCCACTACTTCTAACCAATCCAAAATAGGACATTAGAGTGTTTTCAAACCCATAAACTAGTAGCAACTCAAAAACTCAACATCTAGCAACAACCATCCATTGATTAATAACCGAAAATAACCGAAAACATCAATAGATCAGCTCTAAGCAACTTCCAACTTAAACCCAGCAAAGATATCGTCAACCCACATCTATAAACATCTAAAAACATCAACCCAAAAACAAGAAACCACCAGCCACTAAATTCCCACAAACATAAGCCAAAATCTCAAGATTTTCAACTTCAACCATCACCCACGCACCTAGTTTCAGGTTTTGTATAATCAAACCATTATCTTAACAATATTTAACATTAAAAACATAACTAAATTCATTCTCAAACCTAGAAAAACAGAACCCATACGAAAATTCCACAAATCCACTTTAAAAAGCTCATTTTAGCTCATTTCCATAAATCACATTGAAAGACTATTAAATAAACAATATAAAAGAACCAAGAACGTGAGAATTTCAATAAAGAACCATACATTAGAGCTCACCTCTAATGTTTGATTTCCCCTTTTTTTCCAAATGAAAACTTTGAGATAACTAGAGAAAAATATTGGGTTTTAGAGATAAATCATAGAGATAAGGTTTAATGATGCAAAGAAATGTGAAAGAGGATTTACCTTTGAGATCCCGATTGAAGAAGGATGTATGGATGAAAAGAGTTTGAAGGAAAATGAGAAAAAAGATAACGTGAAAAAGGATGAGGCTTTCCAAATTTCTTTTATTTTAATTAAAACCCTTTAAAAAATCATTTTTAGAATTAAAATAGTTAGGGAAAAATCTGAAATTAGACTTGGCTAAATAGCTCCTTAAAGATTCAATGTTTTGATCCTTTTATAAAGCAGTTACCAAAATAGTTTTGAAACTTTACATCTTAGTCACTAGACTAAAATGTCATACTACCGAAACTCATTTTCCAAAATTGATTTCACACACACCTTATATATAATAAATAAGATTTTAGATAATTTTTTCCACATTTTTAAAACTTCTTAAAGAGGGTTTTACTCTAAACTCACCCAAATTTACCCGAAACTCCGAAACCAGTTCGATCAACCCCAAGACCTTTACCAAAACTTCTAAGCCCGAAACCAGGGCATTACAATTCATTTTCTAATCTTCCTTGTTGTCTGTTTTTCTTTAAATTTCTAGCATTGAATCGGGAAATTTCAAGAAAAGCCCTTCTCTTATCTATTGAATTTTCAGATGTGCCCATAACTTTCTTGATTGAGTCTAGAGCTCTTAGTTCTTGCAACAACTTGATTGAATGCTTCCAAATCCACAATTGTGCTACTCCATCACTTGGTATCAGATTTCGGATGATTCTTGGCAAGAATTTTGACGTTTTAGGTGAGAAATTCGAACAAAAGGGAAAAATTCGCCAAAACCAAATGAGCGAGTTTTGAGCTAAAAATTCCCAGATCAGATCTACACATTTGGAGGAGTCTCCACATAAAATTTCAGAATTTTTTGACATTGGTAACACCTCGAACAAAGTGGATCAAGATTGAGCAGAATTAGGTTCTTTTGCTCTATTTTCACCCTATTTTAGTTTCTTTCTAACAATTTTAATTCTTTTTAGTTTTTTATCTTGTAAAACAAAAAGAAAGAAAGAATGTAACGCCTCGGTTTTGGGCTTAGAAGTTTTGGGCGTTGACCGGTTCGGTCAAAGTGCTGTTCGAATATAAAAAGGTGAAATTAGGAAAGCCTAGTTCGGGTTGCATTAAAAATATGGAAAAATGTTCTAAAATCCTCTTTTAATATATATAAGTGAACTGTGAAATCAATTTTACAAAATGAGGTTTGGAAGGGTGACATTTTGGATAGTGACCAAAATGTAATTTTTGAAAACTGCGTGACTGTTTTAGAAAGGATTGAAACTTTGAATCTTTAAGGAGCTATTTACCCAAAGGGAGTTTCTCCAGATTTTTCTAAGATATTTAATGTTTTAATTCTGATTTTTAAACAAAAGGAAAGTGGAGGGAAGTTATTTCTAACTAATTTTTCCTAAAATCTCATTTTCCTTTTCTCTCATATTCTCTCAACCTAAACACCTTTTCTCCAGAGTTTTCCTTCTGATTTTGTCACTTAAATCTCTCTTTTCAATTCTATTTTGATTGCTAATCATCTCAACAACAAAACCTCACCATTTGCTAAGTGATTCTTCAAGCTTTTTGGTTCTAAAAGAGGAGAAACTCAAGTTTGGAGGTAAAAACGTCCTTCTCCTCTAAACTCTCAGTTCTTTACTGAAATTCCTAAGTTCTCAATCCTTAATTGATGATTTATAAATGGTTTTAAAGTTGTGTAATGGATCTTGGCTTAAAATGCAAGATTTGGTGATTTTTGATGGATTTTCGTGAGATCTGTTTGGGCTGTGTTTTAAGGTGTTGATTTGATGTTAAATGAATGTTAATTTGATTGGAAATTGAGTTTTAATTAATGCAATCCAGTATAGGTTGAATTTCCTAAGTTTAGCTTGTGATTCTTGGTTGTTTTGGAGAGATCTTGTGGATCTGTTGTTGCTGGAGATATAAGGATGTTGTTAGGTCCTTTTTAGATGTTAAATGATGTTAAAGGATGTTTAGTTTTGATGGATTTTGGCTGGGCATTGTTGAGGAGTTGTTTGGATGCATTTTCGGTTGTGTTTGGTGGCCGAAAATGGAGTGTGGACGAGAGCAGCGAGTTTAGGTGCTTTCATTGAAGCTATTAATAAATGATGATGCATTAATCCTCTGCTTTGATGTGTTTAAAACAGGGGAGTCATCTTTGGATCCAAGTGGTGGTGATCCGGAAGCTTGATTTGTGTTTCGGTAAGAGGCGAAACGGAATCGGTGAGTGGAATTTGGTTTTCGGCTTTGAAACTAGTGTTTTAGAGGTTTGGGAGCTTAGTTTAAGTCTAAGCAACATAGCTAAGCTCAAGAGTAAGTTTTCGGAAAAACTCTCTTGGTGATGGCCATGGTTTTTGGTTGTATGCAATGTGTGGTTTGCATGATTTTAAATCTGTTTTGAAAGCATATCTAGCATGTTTATTTGCTGAGATTTTAAGCCATGTGTTGAAGGAAGCTCAAGGTAAGAGTTCCTTGTTTTTGAACATTGTTTAAATGTGGTTTAATGCCTAAAGATGCATGATGTTTATGGCTTGTTTAAATGCTTTAAAACAGTGGAATAATGATGATAATGATACATATTGGCAAGTGATGGTTAAGGTCACAAAGGTGGTTAAAAGTCCTTGTGTGAGCCTTGTTTATTTAAGAACATCAAGGTGGTTAAAAGTCCTTGGATGGTTCTTGGTTAAGATCACAAAGGTGGTTAAAAGTCCTTGTGTAAGCCTTGGTTACTTAAGAACTCCAAGGTGGTTAAAAGTCCTTGGGAGATTCTTGTTAAGGACACAAAGGTGGTTAAAAGTCCTTGTGTGAGCCTTGCAATGGTGTTTAAAAGTCCATGGGTCCATGGTGTTTAAAAGTCCATGGGGATAAGATCACAATGGTGTTTAAAAGTCCATGTGTGGATCTTATGTGAAATGTGTCACTTATTGCCAATATGACTTGTTATGAACATGAAGCATGAGATGCTTGTTTTAGATGTTAAAGAGCATGTTTAATGTTGCTTGAGGCATGATTTATAAATGAGTTTTATAAATGCATTATTGAATGGTTTTAATGAGCATTCCTCACTAAGCTTTTGCTTACGCTCTCTTTCGTTTTCTTAAACCAATAATGCATAGCATTAAGGTGCATTGAGGGCAGCAAGGAAGGCAAGCAATCAAGTGGAAGTTAAGCTCAAGTATGGGAAGGTTTTCTTAAACACATTAGCTTTTGGCATTTGGCAATGGGGGACCTATGTGGTTGTTTTGGGAGGTGTTTTAAACTCCCTAAGTTTGTTTAATGATGTTAATAATGCTGGATTATGTAATTGGCCATTATGTGGTTGGTTTGGAGATTTAATGCTTGAATGGTTGCTAAGTAGGAAGTATGCCTTTAGATTTGGGGCTTTTCATATTTGATGCTATATTGATGTTTGGATGATGCATTTATGTTCCTTACATGTTGAATGTCTTGTTGGTAAAATTTGGTAGCATTTGGAGCATGTTTGGTTGATCAATTGTGTGTTTTAGCAGCCATTTTTCTGCATTCTGTGCAGGCCGTATCGGAACAGTAGCTACCGTTTCGGAACGGGTGCCTTGTAGCAGCCCAGGCGTCCGAAACGGAAGACATTGTTCCGAAACGGAAAGTCCTCTGCCAGCCCTCATTTCGGAACACGTTGCGGAACGGCCCCGCGTTTCGAAACAGGCTCTTCCTGTTTCGGAACACCTGACCGTTGGGGGCTGACATTGGCAGTTATATGTTTTGAAATGTTTGCGTTTTGGTCCTGAATCTTGTTTGTGCAATTGTATGAGTTTGGGATGTCCGTTTGAGCTGAAATTTGGCAGTGAAGCATGAAACCTGATTAATTATAAGTTGGTAACTTTAATTTGGGTTAAGTCCCCATAATTATCAGAAATTACAATTTGGTCCCTAATGTTGTAAGTTGTTCAATTGGGTCCCTGTTTGATCTCTGATGTTTATGATCTTTGAGCATGTTGTTTTAATGATCATAACTAGGGTTAATGTGCATCTAGACAAGTCTAAAAAGAAAAAAAGGTCGTTAATCAAGGTTGACTTTCGGGTTGACTTTGGTTTTCCCCGTGTGACTTTCTTAATATGGGTCCACTCTCCTTGGTTCCTTTTATGCTTCCACAATCCCTTGTACCTTAGACTTTTACTCATTCGTCTTATGTGCGTACTCAAACCGTGACATACCTGCAATGGCGAGAATGAACTGTCTCAATGCAAACTGTATTGATAACAGTCGAGGGCAATAAGTTGTTCCTCCCCAAACTCTCGGTAGTGGGACACAATCCTTGGTTTCACATCAGTACCGATAACTACCCCTATTTAGCTAGGCAACCTTCAATATGATGTCAGTGTCCTTTATGTTCTTGAAGCATTTAGTCCACTGTTTTTTTGAAATTTTCTCTATCAGGAATTTAGCGAGATGCTCATCCAATGGTGAATAGGTACTGAAAATTTTACTAACCCTATGAGGTATGGCCCACTTATGTCCTCGAAACCAAAATTCTAATAGTTGTGCAGAACCCTAAAATCTTCATTCTCCTTCTTTCCTACAAGAAATCATTAATTTGAATGTTTCTACCAAAATAGCTTGCACTGGATCAACACCTTTTTCTAAACGCTCGAATAACCCTAATGTAGATAAGTCTATATAGTCCAAAGTCATTGGGAACAAAACAAGTCTGTAGATACAACAAAGCAATTCATTTTGAGAAGAGAAAATAACTAGAGAAGCGTATTTAAATCAGCAGCACTTTATCTAAGGTCCATGTATGGCTCTAGTGGGGGTGGACTCTTAGATTACAACATGTGGTTTTTGTTCAAGACTCTGGGAATCCGAACTATCATTATTGTCTACTACGACAACAAGAAATCGTTTCGGGAGTATACATTCTCTAATAGAGGAGGTGTAACCCCACAGTGTAAAAGGTTGGTATAGCGAAACAAAGACAAAATTCCCGCTCGGAGGTGGCAAACCTCACTCGGGATCATGTCTCGCTCCCACTTAAATGAGAATTCCGGGTAGAAGGCTTATGCACGAATGACATTTTATATCACAAAAATAAAACACATATTTCCATTCTTTGCACAAACCAATCCAATAATTACTGAAGAAATTAAATTCAAATTATCATTCTTAAAATGGAAACATGGCACAAAAAATTAATTAATGTCTAACTCTCGAAGTGATCCCCGACGAAGTTGCCAAGTTTTCAAAACCATTTTTTACGCGATAAAATAGATCGAACGATTAATTTTGAAATTCAATTTTTCTTTAAGTTCGATTTTAAAAAATTAGAGTCGCCACCGATCACTTTTGGTTGATTGGACACCATAAAACAACCCGAGGTTTGTTCTTTTTAAAAATTTGGGGTTCGAGAGTTTGTTACATTTGGGGAAGGATCAGCACCCCTACAAAAGCCCGATATTAGTACCTTTTAATTTTGTGTGGCAGGCTGACATTTAAGAATACGAATCTGAATTTAATTTGATGATTAATTATTAATGGGTTTATGTTCCAAATGGAAATATCCTTTTTATATAGAAATATATTTTGATTCGAATATAAATCGGAAACACCCTTATACGTTCAAGGCACCTCTATTCACATTCCAAAAATATATTTCGTATATAAAATGTTTTTAATACATGGTCAATTATGGTCTTGTTCATTTTAAGTGATAATCTAAAAAGGCTCCAATTACTTGGGCACCATCCATATTTTAACGCCAAAATTATATATAATATTCAATACTTTAATTAATTTGACTAATTACTTAAGTTCTAGTCCTATTTAAGACTGTATTTAATTAACTAGATTAATTAACCAATTTCTAACGTTTTAATAAATACTAAGTATTCTATTTAAAAGCCCATGTTAAACAACACCCCATTGCAATGAGACATTATCTAAATTTGAAACTCAAAGCTTCCCTCTTAATACTCATTAATTTGTTGTAATTATCTTCCTAATTATATTATTAAAGCCTAATAAAGATACTAAGACTAAGGCTCTAAACAATTAATAATTAAATCTAAGTGATTAAATTGTTAAACTATTAATATTACATGCCCAATTTAAAACTTGCAATCATACAACAAATTGATGAAATTAAATAATTTAATTTTAAAAAACAAGACTAAATTGAATAACTTGGAAATTGAAATTTAATTTTATTAAGGAACATAACAAAATTAAAATGCATGGGGAATTGGGGGGAATTTGAGAGGATCTATAAAAAAAACACGGACCCTAGGGCCCGACCCGTTTAAATCTTGCGAATCCCCTTTGACACGGTGCCAAAACGACACTTTTTGATTCGGCCATAAAAAGGCCTAAACCGAGCAAACTCGGTCATAACACTAGCTCACACTCTCTTCTCTCTCTCCTCTCAACTTAAACATTTTTCTAGAAAACTCACCCTATTTCCATAAAAAAACGCCCCCTTTTGGATGAATATTCATCTAAGTTCATCCAAAATTGGATGAACACAAGCTTTCCGGCTTACTTCTGCTACGAGCTCTGTCATTTGATTCAAAGCCGCCACTCCGGCCGAAATCCGACCAATTCGCCAGCCGCCAAGAGTCGACTCTCGGCCTCCGTAAGGTGATTTTCGGTCGACGTCCTTCGTTTTCCAAAAAATCCTAAAAATAATTTTTTGAGCTTTCAACCCTAAAACTACCCAATTATTCATAATCCCCCAACTTTTCCCCTGAATATAAACTTAAACAATTCTCTTTTTCTTTTCGTTTCTGTTTTCCTTTATTTTAACTAAAAATTAACGTTTTTGGATGTTTTGGTTGCAAGATATGAAAGATCATAAGAAGATGTACCTTCCGGTGATTTCGCAGTGATTCTTGCGGCCTGAACAGTGTTCGATCGTCTTCTCTGATGTAAATTCCTCTTTCTCTTCACTTTTTAAATTCCACAATAAATGCGCAATAATTGGCGCACTAAATCTCTCTCCTATATTTATAGCAGGTAATGGATGGTGATGCCATGTTAACGACACCACAAAACAACTAATGTCAACTCAGCTAAAGGAAAACCACAATTCATATCTTTTTGTTTGGACAAATTGGAGCTTGACACGTGCACCAAAATGGGCAGGAATTTAAAATTTGTGTTTATTTGGGCTTTTAATATTTTAAAATAGCTATAACTGGGGTATAAAAATAGGATTTGGGCATTTACAATATAATTGGGCTTTAGGTTTTGGATAATGTAATATAACCCATTTCACCCGACTTAGTCGTTAGACCTGAACCAAGAAGATCACATTAGGTTTGTCAAAACAAACCTGAACTTTCTTATTCGAATTACGCTCCATTTTTTGTTTTAGGTTGTCTAGATCCATTATTAACACCTAATGGATGCATACCAACATCGGTTCAATTTTCATACGATTCGGACATCGATAAGGCACTCAATTGCAAAATAAGTACTTTAGGGAACAAAATGTAAATCTGAATAATTACAAGGACTTACACAAGTTTCAGGATACCAACTATTAATTAATTATATTTCATTCTATAATGTCAAATTTCAGCTTCAACAGATAACGAATAAGCATTCAATTTAGCCAAATACGAAGTTAAGGACTAAATCATAAAACATCCAAAATATAGGGACTAACACGATTATAACAACTTCTCCCAGTAATTATATATATTTAAAACATGCTTGCAAAAACTCAAATAAAATGGACATCATTTACTTATTCAATTGATGCAACAACATACGGTGACCAAATTGCAAGGAATCCAAAATTCGTAAAATCCATTAATTGAATTAACCACTAGCCATTACAATACATGGGCTGCACCTAATGCACTCTTTTTGGGAATTTGAATTCCAACACAACTTATCCAAAAACTTACGAACAACATTGGCATACTTATAATATTAAATCATCGCTAAACACATAAGGTTAAATAGTTACCTACCAATTAATCAGCACATTTCATATCTATACAAGTAATCTAGAGGCATGCTTCCTAACAAGATAAATCATTATCCAAATAGCAAAAAATGATCAAGACCTCAACCTAGGCCATAGAATAATTAAGGGATTAAAGCATATGACCAAAAGCACTCATTGAACACAAGTAATCAATCTATTCATTATTTAAACCATTAAAATCATTTGGTCATAGGTATCAAGTATATAAAGCATTAAAATAAAATTAACATATTAATCATTATATACAATCATCGTCTAATGTAATATAAAATAAATCAAGTTATCATTTTCCAAATAAAAAATTAATCCCAATATTCTACACATTACCTTATTACAAACAATATTAATTTCGTAACCATACCCTTTGAATATGTTTGTCTTGGAATCCTCCTTGCCTTGGACCACGACCCCATGCTTGCTTTACTCATTGCATTGACGAGAAAAAAGAAAGCGTAAGCATATAATGCCTAGCGAGTGTGGTCAGAACGGGTAAAACGTCAATGCAGATTTAAAACCAAAACCGATATTAAAAACCCAAATTAAAGCAAGTTAAACACACCATTTCCAAAAGCATTTAAATAAACCATGCTTGTTCAAAACGTAAGCATCATGCTTTCATAACAATCATTTTTATTCACAAGTCATTTAATAAAACATGCTTGATCATATCATAAGCATCATATCTTCCAGCACAAACCATGCATTCATTGTAAATTAAAGTATGTGTGTAAATCCAACACACTTGCTTACTTCTTTTGAAAGCATAATACGCATAACAAGTAACAACCATATGCATCAAAACACTTTTCACAAGTCTCATGCTTAATCAAACCAAAGCATTTTCTCATTTGTTTCCACAACAAATCATTTGAAAATTGTAACGCCCTGATTTTGGGCCTAGAAGTTTTAGAGTTTGAATCGAACCGGTCGAGAACGGTTCGAACCTTTAAGGGAGATTTAGGGAACACATAGTTTGGGATGCTTTAAAATTTGGAAAAATATCTAAAAATCCTCATTTATTATATGAATGATTATGGTTAAAACAATTTTACAAAAAAAGGTTTGGAAATACTACATTTCGGTATAGTGACCAAATCGCAGTTTTTGCAAAAGTTGACTAGTGACTATTTTGTAAAGGATTGAAACTTTGAATCTTTAAGGAGGTAATTTTACAAAAATGTTTTTAATCAGATTTCTCTTTATTTTGGGTGTTTTAATAATGATTTCATAAAGGGAATTAAAAGATAAAAATCTATTTTGACTTTCATAACTATTTTACGATCTTTTTCCATCTTTTCATTTTCTCTCAACTTCCACTCAGCCAAACACATTTCCTCCATTAATTAGCCTCTGATTTTCATTCCTTTTGATGAGATTTCAATCTCCTTTTGATTCCTAATTTTTTCCTCATCAAATCCTCTTGTTTTCACTTTTGATTTTCAAAGAAACTTACCCAGATTAAGGAGAAATCAACCATTAGAGGTAAGCTTCTTCCTTCTCCTCTAACGATCAGTTCTTTAAAATTATGGAAAAATATCTAAAAATCCTCATTTATTATATCATTGATTATGGTGAAAACAATTTTACAAAATAAGGTTTGGAAATACTACATTTCGGTGTAGTGACCAAGTCGCAGTTTTTGCAAAAGTTGAATAGTCACTATTTTGTAAAGGATTGAAACTTTGAATCTTTAAGGAGCTAATTTTACCAAAATGTTTTTAATCAGATTTGTCTTTATTTTTGATGTTTTAATAATGATTTAATAAAGGGAATTAAAAGATAAAAATCTATTTTGACTTTCATAACTACTTTACGATCTTTTTTCCCTCTTTTCATTCTCTCAACTTCTACTCAGCCAAACACATTTCCTGCATCAATTAGCCTCTGATTTTCATTCCTTTTGATGAGATTTTAATCTCCTTTTGATTCTTAATCTTTTCCTCATCAAATCCTCTTGTTTTCACTTTGGATTTTCAAAGAAACTTACCCAAATTAAGGAGAAATCAACCATTAGAGGCAAGCTTCGTTCTTTTCCTCTAATGATCAGTTCTTTACTGAAATTCCCAAGTTATCAATCCTTTGTTAATGATTTTTTAGTTGCTCTAATGTTAGAAACATGAAGTTGTGCCAAAACTCAAGATTCTTGGAGAGATCTTGATGATTTTCGTAACTATTGGTTAGACTCTGTTTTGAGGTTGATTTCTAATATATTTTGGATGGTAATTGATGTTATAAATAAGGTTTTATCAAACAAATCCCGATTAGGTTTGGATTCCTAAGATTTGCATGCTAGATTGGTGGTTTTTGGGGTGGTTTTGGTGTTTTGCTGTAGCTGGAGGTTTAAGGATGAGTTTATGGTGATTTTTGGTGTTGATTGAGGTTTAGAAGTGATAGATCTTGGCTGGGCTTTGTTTTGGAAGAGTTTGGAGATGATTTCGGTTGTTTTGGGTAGCCAAAGTGGTGCTTTTGGGTAGAGCAGCGAGTTTGTTTAGTTGGCTAATGATTTCCATGCATGATGATGCATTAATCCTCTGATCTTATGTGTAATGAACATGGGAGGCATCTTCGGAATCCTTTGGTGTTGATCCGGGAGTGCCAAAAGCTTAGATATCGTTTCGGCGAGCAAGCAAAACATAACTGGTGAGTGCGAATGGTTTTAGAAGTCCTTGAGGGACAAAGAAACAAGGTTTGGGGATTTAGAATTGGTTTGAAACACCATTCTAAGTCCGAAAGTAAGTATGGCTAGATTTTCTCTCAATTATGTTGTTGTTGCCCCTAAAATGCTTTTACATGCTCATGTTTTGAGATAGACAAATTCCTAATGTTTTATGCATGATTTGTAGCATGAGATGATGCTTTGAAGAGATTTCATGAGATAACATGTTGCATTGATGAGCTTGGAGATTTTGATTTAATGCTAAGAATGAGTTGTGACTTTTAATGAGATGTTAAAGATTTGAGAAATGTTGCATTAAAAACAATAGGTGAGATGATGTTTTGACATACTATATTGGAATAGAAGATGAGATACTTACCGGATATAATTGGTCGATCAATAGGATGAGAATGCACAATAAACTAAAATTCGTACGTGCTCTTTGGAGTCAGGCAATGGGGGTAGTGCAATCCCGATCCAAAGTGGGAATCTGATGATGAGAGATACCATCGGGGTAGGACTTGGTGAAATACCCAAGCTTTGTGGCGATGAGATATACCGCCATGAGAGTTTAATGATAAGAGATTCCACCGAGTAGGACTTGACCTAGATTCAAGCTAATCCGCATATCCGAGTAAAGATGATATATGAAATGCCAATATAATATATGAAAATGTATTTGATTCGCATGTACCCAATGTTGAGATGAATTATGCTATGAGAAATGCATATGAGATTTGTATATGAAATGCTTTAGTTTTCACAAGCATGTGTATGGCCTTGCCATGAGATTTGCATTGGTTTAAATGCATGGGATAGAATAGAGGTACATGTGGTTTCAAATGAAATTTTTCTTTGAAATGGTTTTCAAGCGTGAGATAGAACGAGCATGTTGTTGAAAATGGCTTTTGAGAAAGTGTTTGAATAATGCATTGCTGTGTTGGTTTTCCTTGGAGCTTGCTTCACTGAGCAAACGTGCTTACGCTCTCTTTTACCAACATTGCAGATAATTGAGACAAGTTTTGGGCATCAAGAAGGTTAAGAACATCCAAGGAAGTGAAAGCTCATGTATGGTGATGTTTTTACATACTTTAATTTTGATATTTGGCAATGGGGATCCAAGGTTGTGTTGGGAGATGTGTTTTGAACTCCTTATGTTTGTGGCAAGTTTGTGTTGGCTTTTGAAGTTTGTAAATGGTCTTATATGTTTGTTTGAGGTTTGAAATCTATATTTGGTCCATGAGGATAGGAAGCATGCCTATAGACTAAATGGTCATTTGTTTGATGCTATGCCTTAGCTTAGGCTCCTTAAATATGTTCTTTTATGTCTAACCATGTTGTTGGTAAGTTATGGTATGATTTGGGATATGTTTGAGTGTGAAAGGATGTGAAAAACTAGAAAATTATGTTGTTGCAGGGCAGGGTGTATCGAAACACCCTTATCTGTTTCGAAACAGGGGCTCGAAATGGCTATAGTGTTTCGGAACGAATGAAGGTGTTTTGGAACACTTTGGCTACTGGAGAGGGTTGTTCCGATACTGGTCTCAGAACGCACCCGAGTACCGAAACGGTCAACACCGTTTTGATACGTGCATTTCGATACGAAGATCAGGGTTTCGAAATGGCTGACCGTTAGATTGCAAATTTGAATTGTTTCAAGTTCTTATGTTTTACATTTTAGTCCTGGATGTTGTGCATGCAATTGATTGAGCTTGGAATGTCCTTTTAAGCTAAAATTTGACAGAGAGGCATGTAATATGACTAATTACATAATGGTAATCTTAAAATCTGCAACGTTCTTATAATTTCCAAAATTTATTTTTTTGTCCCTAAAAGTGTAAGTCCTACAATTGAGTCCTTTAATGATTTCTGATCGTTGTGCTTTTCTCTCCTATGTTTCCTGAGTAATCACATAGGCTTTATGTGCATATAGAAAAGATAAAAAGAAAAAAAGGTCGTTAATCAAGGTTGACTTTCGGGTTAACTTTGGTTTTCCCCGTGTAATCTTCGTAGTCGGGTCAAGCGTTTAGGCCGGGCTAAGGGGGTTACAAAAATAATAAATCACTTTGTTTTCAAATCATCCTTAACTACCCAAGCATTTTCTCATTTCCTTTCACAACAAATTATGCATAATAATCATATGCATCAAAATCATTTATAAATCTTATTTATCACAAATATTCTCATATATTGGCATTCATAGTGACCCAAATAGACTTACCTCTTTCCTTGGATAGCACTACCTCTATCCATACATGTTCGGATACTCGGATTCCCTTGATAGCACTACGTCCATCAAGTTTCATGGCGGAACTACCCCCGCTATAATCTAACTTTGGTCAGGAATAAAATCTACCCATATTTTGTATGTGATACTACTACCCCTATCACTTCACAATAGAACTACCCTATTGTATAACCAAAGAATTTCACACGATCGGTTTTACATTTATAGTGCACTTTAATTAGCATCCACATCTTTTAATAAGCATTACATATTAATCCAAAATGATGCATTTACAACAAGTAATTCAAACCATATTTATAATCCAAAACATGTAAATCAAATCTCATATCAAACTGATATTCAAAAGTGAGAATAGAGAAACTTACTTCCGAGCTTAGCTAAGAATGCTAGGCTTTAACTAAACTCCCAATGTAATAATTCAAATCTCTTTATAGTACCAAAACACATTTGCACTAACCAACTTGATATCACCTTGGTGCCAACATCTCAATGCCAACGCCTCGACGTCTAAACGGACATTGTTCGAACGCTTGCCATCTTCCACAAGAAAATGCAAGGGTCAATATAAATTCAACCACACCAAAATAACCACCTAATTAAAATACCTCATGACATTAAAACCCCTAATTTAATCAAACTATACTCGAATAAACCTAAAAACAAGAGAAGTTGTCCAACACGTCACTGCCCTATTTTCACTCACATTTCCTCACTTAAATCAAACCACTAGAAACATGCCCCTTTAAAATTCTTTCATAAGGATATTTATCTTTAAACCATCATAATTTCTCAATTCGATCCTTTCATAAGGTCAAGTTTTTATGAAGCAAAGAGTCTTTTAACTCTATCATTCCGTAATGATATTTAAAAAAGAGGGGGAAAGTAGAATAAAAAGAAGTTGTTTTTAATAAAATCATTTCATAATGATATTTTTAATTGGATCCTTTCATAAGGACCCAATTTTCTTAAAACAAAATTCCTTAATTCGAAAATTTCTTAATGATGTTTTCTCAAAGAGAAAGAATCATTCAATTTTGTCCATCCGCAATGATGTTTTTCTAAAAGTCAAAAGTATTTAATTTAGTCCTTTAATAAGGATATTATTTCTAAAAGCGAAAATTTTAATTTAATCATTACAAGAGTTATCTTTTCTTAAAGATATTTTCCCTTAAAGCAATCTAATCTTTTCTCAGAGATGAGCAATAGATTTGAAACAATTGACTAATGTTGAATATTTTAATTTTATAGGACCTATAGTTCCTAAAGGAAGATGGACATAACTTCTTGATGCCAAAACAATAAAAAATTGGGGCATCATCCCAAGGTTTTCCGGTCTTTAGCCTTCTAGGAAGAAGTGGAAATCTTTTGGTAGTCTCAAAGCGAGATACCATTTTATTAGAAGACGATCAGGTAGCGGGGCATCGAAGAATTCACCAAGGAAAAGCAAAAAGTTCCAGAAGAACTCGTGATTCCAAAGCATCAGAGAGAGAAGTAGTGGAAATCTCTCGGTACTCGCGCCATGAGAAAACATGGTGCAAAAAAATTTAATTGACCCATATTTTCTCGTTCGCTTGTTAGTTTTATCGTCGTAACGCTTCTCGCTCCTAACTCGGGCGAGGGGTGTTACAATTGAGGACCAAAATGAGTGATTTAGGAGATTAATCGGATTGTAAGAAGATAGCTTAAAACTATTTTGGAGCAGAATGAATAAGGGAATGGTTGTATTTAAAATTCGGCGACTGATATGAAATTATAGGAACAAGCATATTGGACTATTTTGAATGTGTGTAAATGTATATAGATATTTGAGGCTGTTTTGCTTTGATATGAAGAATAAGTGGACTGTTTTGATATACAAGAATTTATAGGAGTAAAATTGCCATGTTTTGTCTATATATGAGCATTTGAAGACTGTTTTTGTACCTATGTATGTGACAAATTTGTGATCAAGGATTGTTTGGACACTTGAGTTGCCTTGGATTTTTTGTGTGATATGAAATGTACCTTTGAACAAATGAGTAGTTTTAAGTGAATGATTGTTGAGGAAATTGTTCTAATATATGGTTGCATTCTTTGTCACATTAGACCAAAAAGCAATTGAAGATGTAAACGCTAAGATAAATCAAACTGTAGATAAGCAAAAAACGAGATTGTGATTCGGGACAAAGCTGACATAAAATAAGGTGTGAGTGTAGTTTAAAGTCTTGGGATGGGCTAGAAACCTTCTCGAGCATCTCTTTCTGATTTTATTTTATTTTTCTATCATGAATTACATTATGCATAAGCAATCTTGGACTGGAGGTAAGTCCCTAAATGATAAGTATGATGATATGAAACACTTAATCATGATATGCTTTATTTGAACTTGTTCATATGCCTGCAATGAAGACTATACATAATACATGTTTGATAGTAATTTTACTTACAGTGAACCTTGTATATGCTTTTACTTGCTTGATAAGAAATCCTTGCTAAGCTATCTTTTGGTTAAAACTTGTGTATGAATTGAGTATCATAAAAGAATCGAACATGTGTATATTATGATATGTAATAGACCATGTTTATTAGTGTTTTTATTATGGAGTCAAACATATTTCTAACTTTGACATGATTTGATGAGTTATAAGCCTTGATAAGTTGAAGAATAAGACATGTCTTCTATGTATTATCTGAACATGATGATATGGTTATATTGTAAGTTATGAATGCTTGAAAAATGATCCTTGTTATACTATTATTCGAATAAAGGAATGAATAATTGAGAAATGCATGAACTCAATACATGGTTGATATGGAAGAACAAAAGTATTGTTCATATGATATTTCGATCATGGAGCTATAATTAATTTGTCTCTAATATAATAAGATTAAAATGAAAGCCTTGGTTTCAAGTCAATCATAGATATATTTGGCATGTCATAGAGTCCATAGAGCTCGTGTTTGGGGTGAACTGTGGTCCTTATTTGGCGATAGTAGAAGGGATTTACCAGTACTACGAGTATCATATTATTTGGTGATAGTTGGTTGGGGATTTGTGTACATAAGCTGTTACTTGATTCTCAAGGCTATGTTAATAAGAAATCATGAAACTTTGTTACCCCCTTGACCGTGTTTGACCATTCTACTAACTCGAGCGAGTTACACGGGGATTATCGAAGAAAACAAGTGAAGATTTCCCTCAATAACCGACCTTTTTTTACTTTCTAACTTATCTATATGCGTTTAATATTACTTAAGGGGATCATACATACAATGAAAGAAGATGCCACGAAATCCAACTTCGATTTAATTAATAAAAGCTCGATAAATTGGATTAGGGACCATTTTGTAATTTTTTTAAATTACAATACAGATTCACAATTGATCTTTTCAATCTGTAGTTAAGTCCATTTTAAACTTACATGTGAAGTTTCGTCTCAAACCAAGTTTATTTGCATCCTCAATTAAGCGTTTACAGCATTTAGGGACTAAAACAAAAATATGTAAAACTACAAGGACTTACTTGAAATTATATTTACCAATCCTCAGTTAGTCAGGTTCCATGCATACATGTCAAATTTCAGCTTTAAAAGATCATCCAAACTCGTTCAATTGCATACACAACAACCAGGGACCAAATTATAACATTTTTAAACTTTGCAGAAAAATCCACACTAAAGGTTTCGAAACCTTTGCCCAGGTTTCAAAACCTATTTGTAGTTTCAAAAAATTTGTACATTCAGAACGCTACTATACCTCCCAAAAGGCATTCAGATCATTCTCAAACATCACATAAGACTCAAACAACAATATCTCAGCAATTATACATCAACATATCAACCAACAACCACCTCAATATAAACGTGTAAGTGTTCGGTAACAAAGGTAAAACCTATAAGCATGATTTCTACCTAATATGCTTATAATTCCCAACAGCCCCAAATCAAGCAGAATCCAAACATCAAAGGCCATTTACAAATATTATAAGCCAACAAAAACTTACAACAAATCGGGAAGTTCAAAGACATACTCCACATTCATTATTAACCCCCATTGTCCTTATTACATAATAGTCTAATTACGGAAATCACAGTTGAGAAAAAAACACTTCTTGAACCATTTCTCTTTACTCCTCGTTGCCTTTGGAAAGCTACTTCTCTGTATTGTTGAAAAAGGAAAGCGTAAGCATAAATGCTTAGTGAGGGTTGCTCGATTAAAAACCAGAACAATGTATTTTAAAACCATTTCTCAAATATAAATCATTTCTCATCGTGCTTAAATAATTCTCATGCTTTAAATCTCTTCCAAAGCACAATCTAACGTCTTTTAAAACACATGTATCATAAATCTCATGCTTTAATCACAAAGCAAATCTCAATGGAAGCTTATCATGCTTGAACATCATAAAACACATCTCAAAAATAGAATTTCATGTATAAATCTCATTATACAAAATCATTATAAATCATGATACATGTAATCTCATATATTGGTATTAAAAGTGACCCGGATGGAATCTACCCCCATCATTGGATAGCACTACCCATATCCATAAATGTTCAGATATGTGGATACCTTGATGGTACTACCCCATTAAGTCTCATGGTTAAATCTATCATCACCATAATATCACCTTGGACAGGATGACACTACCCCCATTGCTCGTTGGTGATAGAATCTACCCCTATCACTCAAAACACAATAGAATCTACCCTTATTGTGTAATCGAAGAATTTGTCTTACGTACGAATTTTGTCTCACGCGCGAATTTTGTATCTACGAATTTTGTATATTATAGTGCACTTCTCATCCTATTGGTCGACCAATTATATCCGACAATATTAAGTCTCATCACTTTGACAATATACACTTAAAACCATGTTACCTCATAGTTTTTCGTATGCGTCATTCAAACCAATTTCTATCAAAGTATCTCAAATACATTAAATTGTGTATTTAGACATTTTCTCAAATATGTTGCATACCACTTTCTAAACAAATCTATTATCAAAATATAAACATATCCAACATTTTTCACTTCCAAAACATGCATATAACAGTGGGTAAAACAAATCTATCATCAAAACATGAGCATGGATTTAATAAAATAATGGAAAATGAAAACCGAGAGCGAAATCTTCCATACTTACTTCCGAGATTAGATTAGCATTTCAAGCTCAATCTAAACCCCTAAAAGGTGTTCACAAACCTTTTTAAAGCATTTAAAATCATTTCCACTTACGAACAATGTTTCGTTTGCTTTGCCGAAGCGTTTTTAGACATCCAATGCTATCGAATCTTCTTCTAAAGATGCTGTATCCAATTCTCCTATTTTTCCCACATTAAAACATGGGTTTAATGCACTTTTAGGCATCTAAAATCCCAACAACACCACTCCTCCACTTCTTCTATAAATAAAGCAACAATCACCCCTTTCTAACAACCGAAAATATTGCAAAAACTCATCTAAACATCTACCAGCCTTTACCCAACCAATTAAACATCTAATCATCATCATTTTACATCTAAAATCATCCTCCAAACAAACTTTTAGCTCCAACATTCAATTAACCACTAAAACAGCCTAAAACTCCATTTTTTTCCAACCTAAAAATATAGCAATTCACCTAGTTTCGGGATTCCATTGATAAAACTCAATTTTTAACTTTATTAAACATCAAGATTAAGATTAAAGTCAATCTAAAACCCAAAAAAAAATCAGTCCAATTCAATTCTCAATTAATCTCATCAATTAAATCACCATTAAAGCTCGATTTAATCAAGATATCAACAATTATTAATCAAATTAAGTTAGAAGCCAAAACAAAAGAGTCAAGAACTTGAATTTCAATAAAGAACCTTTGATTAGAGGAGAATTAGGAATGTCACCTCTAACAAGTTGCTTTTCCCTTGATTGGCTTGAAAGCTTCAAGAAATCCAATAAGGGAATAGCTGATAAAAAACTTTGGTGTAATAGTGTAGAGCGTTTGGGTGTTCTCTATTTATGAGCGCAAGTGCACACTCTTGTCAAGTTATAGTATAAAAGATATCGTCTCCCAACGGTATTGGAGCAGTTCTATGAATGGTTTCCTGCACAAAGATTAAGTAAATGCATGATTAAATCTCACAATGTGGAAATATAAAAACACAAATAAAATAAAGATAGTGATGAGAGGGATGATAGGGAGAGATTTGGTTGATAGACTAGGTAAGACAATTGCAGCTCAGTAGCGTGTATACTGCGTTGTAAAGCCTAAGTATGTTTTGTGCTGCCATGAATTCCTGCCTCGCAGGTATGGCGGGCGGCAGGCTAGGACCCTGTCACGCAGCCGCAGCGGGTCACTACCCCTGCAACTTTCGCTGTCTCGGCAGGTGGAATGGAAATCATTCCTGGCGACAAGTCTCACAGACATTCCAAGCTTGACGGGATAGTCGACAGTGATCCTCCCTATTTCTAGGCAAGCATGCTCGAACACTCACGTGATGTAGGCAATACGTAGCAATGTCAACGTAAACCTAACACATGCAACTCAATTCGGTTGGTGATCCCTTTTAGCCGCAGAAACTTGTGAACTTGTTAGGAACCAAGTTAGTTACGCCCCAACGTGTTGTGACCGTGCTTAACCCTTTCGTGATCCTTACACTTTCGTGCTCGACAAATGGATTCTCTCAACTGACTGGTTAGGACTAATTGAAAGAATGAAGTGCATATATTAGGACAACTTTGGAATTTTATTGAAAATAACTCAAAGCTATTACAACCATTTCTCACAACTACTTTACATACAAGCGCCTAAAACCCTAGGAGAGTTGGGCCGCGACCCCTAACAACTCCCATCTACCTTGCTACAACTATGTTATGCGGCTATTCAAGCACGCATCACTTCATACCTCCTCATGCCCCTATAACCATACATGCATTGGGAATATATAGGGCTCATGGCCTAAGTTTAAGTCCTCCTTAACGTGGAAGTTCTTAAAGTAATTTACATTAAATAGAGACTCCTTTTTTACTTAAATGTGGACTCTTTGGAAAATTCCTTCTCCTACAAGTATGGAGAAGTACTCCTACTTATCAGTCTTGGATCAACACTATCGGCCGCTCTAGGCTTTAGAAAATTGCTAGACTGGGCTAAGAGATTTGCCCTCTTTCAATCGAGACCCATCTTGGTTAAATCAGTGTAACTCCTACCTGGGCGGTAATGCTTCTTCGGTAGCATCCTTGGCGGCATTTGGAAATGATTTAGTACAACTCCTTTTGTTCCAACTTTCCTGTTCTCTCCTATCCTCTCTTCAGCTACAACACCTGAAAATAAAAACTAACTAAAAAGTATTGTTTCTTAACCAAATATAAGATATTCGATAAGAACATGGTGAAAGAGAAAATATTGTTATTATGCATGCAATGCACCTAAATATGCCTAAATGAACTTAAGAATATCAATAATAAGACCATGAATGTGTACAAAATATAGAACTTGTGGACTCTCTACACACCCCAAAACTCGAAGTATTGCTTGTCCTCAAGCAATGCAACCTAGTTAGTAAATCTACCCCTCACACAAAATTAATAGAAACATTAGCCTTTAATTTGATTTCTTGTCTCAAGGCCGGAACACATGTTTTTATGTTAGTAATAGGGAATGGCATTGAATAACTTAGATTTTAATTTTCTTAATGCTAATGCAGTGTGTGCAGGTCTGTGTTCTTGTTAAATATGTTGAGAGAACTAAGTTAACAAAGAATTCCTAAAATAATTAAATTACTAAAAAGGACACGAGTTGCTGCCTTGGTAGCACAATTGGGCACTTTCGTCTTCTTTTTCAGATCATGGCTTTAATGGTTTCAGCTCATCACAAAAATTCTATGGGTCTGAAGCTAAGATATGTGCACTATATGAAACTACGAACTTTTTGAATAGAGTCATCCCAGAAAGGCTTTCATTCACTCTTGCTAATTTGTCCGTCACTTGGTTTAGATACGTGAATTTTGATAGTAGCGGAGTGTCCTTGCTCATGATCCTTCCTAAAGCCTGTTTCGGGCACCTCTAGAGTATTTAAACATTCTTCCTAGAGCCTGTTTTGGGCACCTCTAAGGTTTTCTCTATTTTTGTTTTGCTGCCCTGTGCTGCCCTGGCAGCAAACCTGTATTCAATCAAGGAATTTTTGTTAAGTAAAGCAGGCAGTGTTGAACTTAGAATTTAAGCGAAAATTCAGCATTTAACAGACATTGTAAGAATAATTGGAAAAAAAGAAAGACAATTCTAAGTAATTTTCATGCTTCTTCCCATAGTTAAGTCAATTTTTAGTTTGGTGTGAATATAAGTAGTCGGCTAATTTATCATAGGCACAAGCTTGAAACTATAAATTTATACTTTATTAAGTGCTAGGGGCAGAATTTACATATGATCCTATATGATGCTAAATGATCCTAAAAACAAAGAGGACTATTCCCCCAAAACACAAGGTTGGCATTGTCTTCAATGCCTTTGCACAAAGCAAAAATTATAAACAAAAAACAAAACATAAAAATTAAAAATTAAAAACATAAAAATAAAATATAAAAAGAAAAGAAAAGAAAATGGTGCTATAGACTAGGGGAGTTCCCCTCTGATGTTGTTGCGTCAGAGGAGGATGTTGAGGAGGTGGGCAAGACTAGGCGGTGCGTGACAGATGGTCTGGCGGCTGGGCTTTTTTTTCTTGCTACGCGGCGACTGGATCCGCTTAAGGTGGGTTTCTTGGATGGTTCTTCAGGTCCTCCACCCTAAGGCTCTCTTGTTGGCCGCTTTCTCTTCCTTACTGCCTCTGATGGTTCGTCATCAAAGGATTCTAAGATCTCCATGTCTGAGTTGGGCAGCGACCTCTTCTGCTACTGGGGAGGCAGTGGTGGTCTCCTCCTCCATTTCTAACTCAGACAAGGAGGTGAGATTGTATGGCTGGATGGGAGTTGGAGAGGTCCTTCTTCGGGGGCAGATGTGCGGCCCCTCGCTGTCGGCGGCAACATGAGTAGCAGCTGGTCTAGGGGTGATATGGATCAGATTGGAAGCTGCTAGCTTCGTTGGGAACACGGGCAAATGTGGTCCTCTGTCTTGGTACTTGTCAAGAAAGTAGACCACAATGGCCTCTTACACGTCCGCAACATATTTGGTGAAGATCAGCTGTTTGTGCTCGATCCTTTGGAAGCTTTCGACTAGGCTGTGCAATAGGAGGATCACGGAGGACGGGAGGTCAGCTTCAGTACTGACTGTTGCGGCTGGGGTGGCGGCAGGTTGAGACAGCGGCTGGGCGGTTGAAGGTGTTTCCAGCTCCAGGTCTTGCATCATCCGCTGGCATGCTCTTGTTGTCCATCCTTCCTTGACAGGAAGAATTGTGTCCTTGGGGTGCAGCGGCACACGAAAATTGGCGTATAGGCCTGTGATGAGTGCAGGGAAGACGAGAGGTCCCTTGGCGTTTGGCTTTTTTGCGTGGGCATGGATCTCCCTTAGATTAGGGCCAGCCGCGGCTTGTTGACTATTGATCTGTACGTGGTGGGCATCAAACGGCGTTGGACGAAGTTACTCCAAAGGGCTGCCTCTGGCAGCCGGTCGCAACGCTTGACTGAGCCATTGTTCTTGCATGTTAGCCACTTAGTGTTGGGCTTACAAGTCTCTTTCTTGATCTTGTTATAGTCAGCCGCCGTTAGGTAGGACTCCCATTCTTCATGCGGATTTCTGCGGATTTCTATGATGTAGAAATTGTTGATCGTATCCGCTGTGAACTTAACACCTTCTTTGTAGACATAAACGAAAGGATTTTCCAGTGTAGGTTTGTGGGCGTAGAACTCTCGCACTTGGTTGTTGTTTATCCCTTCTGCCTGTCGTGCGAATAGAACCCAACCCAAGTTGTATATCCTTTCGAATAGGGAGGGTTCGAGGCCAAAATCCCTATTAGGCTTGGTGTATTGGAACCCTATTTCCTCCCAAAGTTGCCACTCTCTGTAGTACTCCTTATAGGTTGCCTCGACAGTTGGGTTCAAGAACCTTTGGAAAAGTGGTTTGGAGGTAGAGCCAGGTTGCTGCAATGTGGCCATAGTTGTGAGATGATTGTTTTTCCTAAAGAACGAAAAAGAAAGTCCAAGAAGGTAAAACTAGTGAAATCTTGAATGCAAAGATAACAGAAAGAATTGAGAGTAAAAGAGAGAGCAAAGTGAAGAAAGGGGAGAGAATAGTTGGCCTTATATAGTCATTTCTCTCTGCTGCATTGAAGGGAACGCTGCCAATGGGCGGCAATTATTGCGGTGCGAATAATGGGATTCTAGCCGTTAAGGAGATAGTCGTTCTGCATGCTACTGCAAATGTAGTTGTTGCGGCTAGCCGTTATGAAGCTACTAGCCATTATGCTCATCTGACTTGGCCTACATTGGCCGCTGGTTGGGCTTCTCCTTTATTCTTTCAACTTTCTTGATATTCCCTTCATTCCTAACCCGAAATAAATTAATTGCAAAAATTAAAGAAGAATAACTGAAAATTAAATTTAATCCTAATGCATAAAAATTTAAAAATAAAATTTAGGTTATGTTGGGTTGCGCTTTTCCCAAACATAACCACTTCTTGAGGGCTTTGCATTTGGCTTTTCGTCTGAGCATGTCCTTTCCCTCCTCAGGTGGGTGTTTGTTGCCAACTTTTCCGCCCTGGCTGGACATACACCAAACGAACAAAGAGCCAATTTTTTTAATGCAATAAAATAAGCAGAGACTTAATGTGCAAAAACTAAAGTTCAAGTGCAGAAATTCAAACACGGTTGTTGTTGCCAATCCTCGGTAACGGGGCCAAAAACTTGTACAACGTTTGGGTGTTCTCTATTTGTGAGCGCAAGTGCACACTCTTGTCAAGTTATATTAGAAAAGATATCGTCTCGCACAAGGATTGGAGTAGCTTCTATGAATGGTTTCCTGCACAAAGATTTAGTAAATGCATGATTAAATCTCACGATGTGGAAATATAACAAGACAAATAAAATAAAGATAGTGATGAGAGGGATGATAGGGCAAGTGCATGCAATGCACCTAAATATGCCTAAATGAACATAAGAATAGCAATAATAAGGGCATGAATGTGTACAATATATAGGACTTGTGGACACTCTACAAATGGCTCCCTAAAGATTCTATGTTTCGACTCCTTTTTAATTTAGTCACCAAAAAAACTTTATGAATTTTACAATTTAGTCACCACTTTTAAAATTGTTTATTAACCCAATTTATTTTTGCCAAATTGAGTTCATCAAAACCTTTAAAACTGTGTAATGAATGGATGAATGTCTCTATTAGGTAAAATATTTCGAATGCTTGTCATTTGAAAGATCTTAGTTTGAAGCTTGATGAATAAGTTATGGGTTTATACCCTTATAATGTAACTTGAATTAGGGTTTCAAGTTTTTGCTAAACTTGAGTAAATTGAAGTTTAATCTTGTCTTTGAATTACCTTTGATGTTTCAAATCAGGACTTACATGTGGTAAGTGTCACATCCCGAAAACTGACCTAGTCAGGAATTAGGTTCCGGTGATCGGAAAATTCGTCAAACTATGTAATTGTTCAAATCTAGTACCCATTTTGAAGTAATGAAATTTTGTGGGGTTTAAATTAAATTAAGGGACCTTTTTGTAAGAAAATAAAAGTTGAAAGTTATGAAATTAAGCTAGGCATATCGATACGGTAATACGTGTATCTATACGGCCTAACTACCTTTAACTAACTTACATGTTTTAACACAACCGTATCAATACGATTATGGAGGGTATCGATATGAGTCCCTGTTTCGAATTTGTTTAAAGCCTAAATCGAAAATAGTGGGATAAGAGGGATGATTCCCCTAGTTTGAGGCCACCCACACCACGTGGGGGCATCTGTAATGCTATAAAAGATGATGATTGATTGGAATTATGAGGACAAGATAAGAGTGATGGAAATTGAGTAGTTTAAGCAAACCCCTTATTGAGAGAAAGCTACCTAATAGACCTTAGAGAGGTTAGGGAATGATTAGGCTATAATTACCTTAAAATGAGTAGAAATCAATCCTCCCATGTGCCTTTGCACCTTATCAAAACTAAAATCCATCTTTTTCCTTGAACAAGCAAATACCTCCATTGTCATCCCCAACCTCAAGCTTAAGCACACACCTCCCTTGTTGACCACCCTAAACTCAAGTGTTCTTCAATTTGAAAACTCCATAGCATAGCCATCGATCGGGTAAGGGAAATCAATTTATCAATTGTTAATTTCGATAAACAATTGGAGTTTAATTCCAAATCAAAATTCTAAGCCTAGCCTTTGAATGATTACCATATCGTTATATTGGTTATAATGATCCTTTGTGTATATTCCTATCTCAAGTAATGGAGGAAATCAATATGTCATCTCCAATCAAGCCCAAGAACAAAGGAATCGAAATTCGGGAATCCTAAAAGCCTTCGTGCTAAAGGTGAGTGTAGATTTCTCAAGGGTTAGGCTAGGCGCCATCCCATTGCATTTGATTTGTGATTTTTGATGTGCATACTAAAGGTGAGTGTGGTAACTCTTCTACATGGTTGATTTGCTATAAGCTTACATGTGATAATCAAAATATGTTTTATGTGAAATTTGACATGGGCACAACATGATATGATATATTAAATTGATATGAATATGCTAAGTTATGATATGTGGAGCTAAGGTTCAACATTGGACATTTGTGAGTTTTGGATACAAGTGGCATGCCATAGGGTTATTTGAGCTCACTAAGTAAGGGATTTGGCTACAGCCATTATGTGGTGGGATAAGGATGGATTGTGTAAGGGACTTATCCGGGGCTATAGCTCAAGGCTACGACCTATTTTCTGATATGTCTGGTGTACATGCAAATCCGCATATGCGTTGGTTACTATGTCCAAGGATGTGATATGTGATTATGATATGTATCGTGCATATGTAAATGTGTTACTTGAATTGAGCATGACACATAAGCATGATTTATATACTAATTATGTCATTCAAGCATGCTGCTATGATGTTCATGCTATTAATCGTTTATTTACAATTGTTAAAACTACCACACTAGGCTATGTAAGCCTAACATTCGTGTGTCTCATGCATTTCATGATCTTAAAGAATTCTGGCCTCTGATCGTGTTGTTGCGGCTGCAATTCACTTCTATGAATCATATGTTTGCTTATCTTTTGCTTCGAACTACTACTAGGGTGGCATATGGTTTATATAAGTCATGTTCAACTATTTTGATGTGTAATGGCCTAAATATGACTAAGTGTTGTATGGACAATTTGGTGTGTTTGTGAAGTAGTAAACTTAGTATAAAGGGGATAAAATGTGCTAAAAGTGAAAACTAGGTAAATGGATTTGAAACGCTCTAAAATTTATCATGCTATTAGAGATATGGATGTTAGACTTGTTGGTAAAATTTGGTGAAGTTCGGGCAACATTTCATTGGTTAATTTGACAAAAAACCAACTAAAATCTGTCATTACAGGTTAGGAGTATCGATACATGTGATGGCGGACCGATATGGCCTTGCAATCTTAGACATGTTAAAAATAAAGCTTATCGATACACCAACGGGGTGTACCGAAACGCAAATTGGGAGAATGGCTTGGGAAATAAATTAGATTGATACGGCCATTAGGGTGTATCGAAACGGTCAACCCTGGTCAACATGTATCGATTCGGGCATTGCTATATTGATGCAGGTCTTTAGGGAGAGTCAAATATTGTCAACATCTATCGGCCCGAGTGATGGCGTATCGATACAGAGTTTGGTAGAATCAATTATAGGCTTAAAACATGTGTACCCGTATCGATACAGCCCAAAGCGTATCGATACAGAGATTGTTAAATCTGCTAAAAAGCTTAAAACTTAGTTTTAAAAAGGCTGTAAAATGGTCACTAAAATTTGTAAGTATTAATTGGATAGGTAAATGACCTTGGATAGTAAAATGGTCACTAAAGTTTTAAAAAGGCTGTAAACGCCCAAGTAAACTACACCACCAAAGAAAAGGAGTTGTTAGCTGTGGTATTCTCCATTGACAAGTTTCGTTCTTACATACTTGGAACGAAGGTCATAGTGCACACGGACCATTCTGCCTTGAAGTATCTGTTCGCGAAAAAGGATGCAAAGCCTCGATTGATACGGTGGATAATGCTATTGCAAGAATTCAACCTTGAAATCAAAGGCAAAAAAGGGACAGAAAATCAGGTGGCAAATCACTTGTCAAGGTTGGAGAAGGGACGAAGTCTACCAACAAATGAGACAAACATACTGGAGACCTTCCCAGACGAGCAGCTCTTTGTTGCCGCAGTCACTGCCGCGACAGCCATGGCGGCAGGTAAGTCTTCTGAACTCCCCTGGTACGCTGATTTCGTTAATTTCTTTGTTAGCGGAATAATTCATTCTTATCTTAATTATCAAGCCATGAAGAGGTTCCAAAATGATGTTAAGCATTATTATTGGGACGAGCCTCTTCTTTTCAAAATCTGTGCAGATCAGGTTATAAGGAGATGTGTACTACAGGAAGAGCAAGAAGACATACTTCATCACTGCCATGCTTCACAGTATAGAGGTCACTTAGGAAGCAACAAAACTGCTGCCAAGGTGCTGCAGTTAGGGTTTTATTGGCCATCACTGTATAAAGATGCACAAATCTTCTACAAGAGTTGTGACGGGTGCCAAAGGACAGGAAACATCTCAAGGAGAAACAAAATGCCGCTGCAAAACATTCTAGAAGTCGAGATCTTTGACGTTTGGGGGATTGATTTTATGGGACCTTTTCCATCTTCATGTTGGAATTTATACATCCTTCTGGCAGTAGATTATGTCTCTAAGTGGGTTGAAGCTATCGCCACTCAAAAGAATGAGGCCAAGACAGTCTAAAGGTTTTTACACAAAAATATCTTTTCTAGGTTTGGCATCCCTAAGGCGATTATCAGTGATGAAGGGAGATATTTCGACAACAGGGTTATTGCTGCTGCCTTGAAGAAATATGGTGTTAAGCATCGGATCGCGACATCATATCACCCACAGACCAATGGACAAGCTGAAATATCTAATAGGGAAGTTAAGAACATTCTTGAGAAGATGGTTAAGCCAACTAGGAAAGATTGGTCTCTACTCCTCAATGACGCGTTATGGGCTTATAGGACAACTTTTAAAACTCCATTGGGAATGTCTCCATACCGATTGATTTATGGGAAAACATGTCATCTACCTGTCGAGATAGAGCATAGAGCATACTGGGCGATCAAGGCAGTGAATATGGACTTGAACAAGGCAGGGCAGAAAAGGCTATTTGATCTGAACGAAATTGAAGAAATCCAGACAATGGCCTATGCCAATGCAAGAATCTACAAGGATAAAACTAAGAAGTGGCATGACAAGAAGCTGCTGCCACGACAGTTCTGCCCAGGGCAGCTTGTATTGTTGTTCAATTCTAGACTGAAACTCTTCCCAGGGAAGCTGAAATCTAGATGGTTTGGCCCGTTCCAAGTTGTACAGGGTTTTCCCCATGGTGCCATAACAATTCGATCATTAAAAGACGAGCACCAATTCAAAGTCAACAGACAACGCTTAAAGCATTATCAGGGGATTGAAGCCCTAGGAATGCATGAAGTGGTTACCTTAGGAGATGCCCCACCTGGCATCCCTAATTTAACCTAAATTTTTTTTATAATTTTATTTTTATTATTACTTATTATTTATAAGGAAATAAGATTTATTTTATTTGAATAAAGTTTTTACTTTTCTTGTTTTTAGGAAATAAAGGAGTCAAGAAGAACAGGAGAAGTGAACTCAGCCCACCATCCATCCATCAGCCCAACAAAGCCCAAATGTTGAAGCTTGTCGTTACAACTGCCGCGACAGACGCGGAAAATACAGGTTGTCATCACGCTGTCACGACAAACGCGAAAACACGTCACAAACGCAAAAACGCGTGACAGACGCGTCAAACACGTTAATGCATAACAGCTGGCCCCATTATTCGCGCATGCCGTTACAGCTTCAACGGGCAGCAAATCCTTCTCTATATAACCCCATTTCATTTTACATTTTCCCTCACCTCTTCTTTTCTTACTTGCTCTCTCTTTAATTTTTATTTGCTTTCATTTTATTTCCACAACCCTTGCACAAAAAATGTCTTCTAGGAAAACTTGACGGAATGCTGCTTCCAGTTCCTCACCGACAACAACTACCCCACGCTCCTTTGCCAACAGAGATATGTGGGAAGAGCGAGGATTTATCTATACATGGCAAGAGGAAAACCTGGGCCTCAAGTCATTCATAGCTCTGAAGGTTCGAGCTTTACAGTGGCAGACTTTTGCGGAGCAGCCTGAAGAAATGAACGTCACGCTGGTTCGAGAATTTTATGCTGCCATCAGCAGCAGGACATCGACATCGGTGATTGTTCGAGGGAAAGAAGTGTCGTTTGAAGAAGAGTACATTAACACCTTATATGGATTCTACATCGGCAACAATGACGACGCTCATCAGCAGTTCCTCAACACATGAGACACTGCTGCCTATGACACTGTCATGGTAGAACTAACAGATGAGGGAACTCAATGGAATACCAGCCGGAAAAATCCACGGATAGTAAATCGGACCCAGTTGCTGCCGGAGGCAAAGTTATGGAATGCCTTCATAAAAAATAGGATCATGCCGTCATCCCATAATACCATGGTCGACCAGCCGAGGTTAGCGTTGATACACTCCATTTTACATGAACGGCCCCTTAATGTGGGCAGCTATATTCGTGAGAGCATTTTGGAGTGTGCGCACAGACCGACGTGTCCCATGTTACTCCCGTACCTCATCACCTAACTCTGCCGTGGCCATGGCGTACCAGAAGTCATCACTGACTTGCGAGTCCAAAGAAAAAGCCGGACTGAAAAGAACATCCTCAGCCTCATGGAGCTGACCGCTGCCACTCCTTTGTGGTCATTCGACCCAGCTGCCACCACAGCCGACACGACAGAGCAGCCAGACACTGAACCAGCTGCCGCAGCAGCCGCCCCGACGGACTCCTCCTCCAAGATATTAGCTGCCATTCAGAAACTGGAGGAACGACAGCTTGGTTTAATGACCTTCATCAGGGATTTTGCTGCCTCTACGGTAACTTTTATACAAAATTCTTTAAATTTCCCTGATGCTGCCTTCCCCACTTTTCCTGCACATTACATTACTATCACTACACCTGCCCACACTCCTACACCTGCTGCTACCCCACGGACACCCTCTGCCGCCTCAACGCCATCACCTGCCCCAACAGCAGCGGGCAGCACCCGTGCTGAACCATCTGCCCGTGGCACAAAACGTAGAATGGCATCGGAGGAGCTTCATGCCTTTGTTGCTGGATTCTCCTCCTCCTCTGTTTGGGCCGCCAGTGACAACGAACCCTCTATCAAGAGGAATCTGTCAAAGGAGTTCTCACCGTTGAAAAGGCAGAAGCGGATGGCAGATAAAAATAACATGCCAAAAGCCAGCAGTAGCAGCAGTGACAACAGTAGCGGGGAGAGCAGCAGCAGCAGCTCTGAAGTTCAGGTTATGGAGCAATCCCCTCACATCTCCCCAACCAGGATCCAGCCACAATGGGAGGCCAAAGCAAAGAACACATCTGCCTCCCCCGTGCCCCAGCCAGCTCCGAAAGCTAGAGCCCGCCACCAGATCAGACTCAGCAGCAGCAGCGAAGACATCGATTAAAATTTAAGTTCTTATCTTCTTTTTTGCTGCCTGCTATATATTTTGTGATGTACTGCCTTATCTTTATCTTTATTTGTCATTTGCATTGAGGGCAATGCAACCCGCGAGTTTGGGGGTGGCAACCCTCCATTAATGGAGTCCATCTTAGTCTTAAAATTTGTGTCTTTACCTAGTTTATTTTTCTATAAAAATGATGAAAATATTGAAAACTTTGGCTGAAGACTGTGAACTGAACTTACCTGTTGTGAGAAGCCCTATCGTGGCAGTGACTTTAGGATAGTTTTCAGGAGAAGTTTAGAGCCTTTCTATAGTTCTGAAAACTTAAACACATTTGTGACTGTTATATTGCTTAGAACTCTTTTAGTCAACTAGAATAGGAAGCTTAGCACTTGAATAGCCCCTAGAGGTGCCTAACACTGGCTCTAGGAAAGAAGTTAGCAAAAGAGACTCAACAACCCTAGAGGTGCCCGAAACTGGATCTAGAAAGTTAGCTAGAGGTGCCGAAAATTGGCTCTAGTGAAACTTTAGCTTAAAAATAGTGAAATCGAGTCAAAACAAAAAAATCAAAGGAGCATGAAAAAAATGCCTTCAAAAGATAAACTTTGGCATAAAAATTCGAGTTAAGAGCTTAAATATTCTAGTGAAACTAAGAGAGTCTTGGCGTATAACTGTTCAGAACATGCACACACTGGACGAGGACTATAGTGAGACTCCGGACAGATCCTAGATTATCCGACAGGTTGCTGCCGTCACAAGGAACGAACGACGGGTAAAGGAAAGTTCATTGTTTTAAGCCAAACAAAAATATTTCATTTTTCTTTTAGGTCTTAGTTGCTTGAGGGCAAGCAAAAACTTGAGTTTGGGGTGTGTTGAGAGTGTAAAAGTTCTATTATTTACCCCCTATTTAACCCATATTTCTGCTGCATTCAAGCATTATTCATTGCATTTAGGTTAGTTTACAGTTAAACATCACAAATATATTAAAAGGCACAGTTTCTACTAAAATTGGTTGCTTTTGCAGGTTTCTACTGTAGCAGATAGGAGAGGCAAGCGCTGGGCAGTGAAGCAGAAAAGCTGGAACTGGACGAGCAATCAAGGAGGAAGATGCTGCCATGATTGCCGCCGTGACAGCAGAGGACGACAGCAGTTTTGAGGAGAAGAAGCAAAGTGGACCTCGACAGATAGAGAAAATTCAGCCTATCTGTCGTGTAAAACCACTATATTTTTCCAAGCCCCAGATCGAAAGGAATGTCAAGCCCAAAGTTCAAGGAGAGAAAATCCAAAGCAAGAAAGATGGCGGCTTAAAGATAGATTCTTTGAAGATTTAGTCTTTATTAGAATTGTACTTTAATTTAAAGTTGTCTTCTTGCTATTTTTGAAAACTTGGACCCAAAGCCTATATAAGCGCATATATTTCGACCTAGGAGAGGATAACCGATTCTCTAGCCTTCTTCCCAAAACCCTAGCCGTTTTCCTTCCCTCATCATGTTCTAATTCCCCTTAGGACCACGGGTTGTTTTGTAAAGTAGTTGCAAGGGTTATTTTGTTTTAGGAATTTTCAGTTCAATAAAATAAACTTCAAGTTCTCTTATATTGGTTATTAATATCTTGCAAGAGCATCGGGAGAGCATTGTGAGGTTATCAATTTACTTAGCATCGGGAGAGTTAAGTATACGAAAGGAATAAGTGCGAGTTCTCTAGTTTATAGTTGAACTATCTCGGAACTAGGGATAGGACGAGGTTAAGTGGCTAAAGAAGAAATCATCAACATCGGTGTTCATCCTTCGATTCACGCCGGGAGGTATCATCAAAGACGTGATCATCGACAGACTTGGACCTAGGGATAGGCCAAGGCACATCAGGGATTCTTGCCAAACTTGAAGTACTGAGTTGAGTGTTCGCTGCTGCGACAAACAACGGACTGCTGCCGCGACAAGTGCTACCACGACGGGGACGACGACAGAACTGGATTACCTAAACTTAGCACTACCTGCACTACTGAGCAATTCAATATCAGTCCATTCTCTCTATCCTGATTTCTCTACTCTTTTATTTAAGTTTTCTTTATTATTCTCATGACAACTTTCTCAAATATTTTCTTTACTTTCATGCAGTGATTCAAGGTGAAGCTATTAGCCCAATCCCTGTGGAGACGTTATCCGATACTTTGTATCACTTTACTACTTGCGTCGTGTACACTTGCACTACAATTGTGATAGACACTTTTACACGCAACAATTTCTACATCAAATCCTCTTCATTTGCATATTGAATTTTCAAGGATTTTGGCTCTAAACAAGGAGAAATCCACATTTAGAGGTATGAACGTCCTTATCCTCTAAATACTCAGTTCTTTACTGAAATTCCCAAGTCCTCAATCCTTAGATTGAGTTTTATTAAAGGTTTTAATGTTGTGATCTTGATTTTGGCTTAAAATTCAAGATTTGGATTTAATTTTAAAGAAATTCGTATTGGATGTTTGGGCTCTGTTTTGAGATGTCTTTTTAATGTATTTTGGATGTTTAAATGATGTGTAATTGAGGTTTAATCAATACAATCCCGAATAGGTTGATTTTCCTAAGTTTTTACTTGTGAAAATGGTGGTTTTGGGGTGATTTTGGTGTTCTGTTATAGCTGGAGGTATAAGGACGTGATTACGTCCTTTTTGGATGTTATTTGATGTCTAAGAATGTTTAGAAGTGATCGATCTTGGCTGGGTAATGTTGTGGAAGTGTTTGGAAGTAATTTCGGTTGTGTTTGGTAGCCGAAATGTGAGTTTTGGTGAGAGCAGCGAGTTTAGGTGTAATGGCTAAAGATTTTAATGCATGATGACACATTAATCCTCTGCTTTTATGTGTTTAAAATAGGGGAGGCATCTTCGGATCCTTGTGGTGTTGATCCAGAGGCTTGATCGGCGTTTCGGCAATTTTGCGAAACGGAATTTGTGAGTGAAGTTTGGTTTTCAGCTTTGAAACCAATGTTTGAAGGTTTTTGGAGTTTAGTTTAAGTCTAAGCAACTTAACTAATCTCAAGAGTAAGTTTTCGGAGAAACTGTCTCTTTGTTGAACCATGAGATGGTTGGATGCAATGTGTTTGATTTGCATGTTTAAATTCTGTTTTGAAAGCATATCTTAGCATGTTTAATGCTGATTTTGAAAGTCATGTGTTGAAGGATGCTCAAGGTAAGAGATCCTTGGTTTGACATTGACAAATGTGGTTTGATGCATAGTGATGCATGATGGTTTTATGGCTTTGTTTAATGCTTTAAAACAGTGGATTGATGATGGTAAATGATGTATATTGGCAAGTGATGTGTTGGTTTAAAAGTATTTGAATCGGATATAGTTAGCCGACTATAGGATTGGGTGCACCGTGAATAAAGTCGCCTTGGATGTTGAGGGGTTGTAATGGTACCGTAAACTCCAACCAAGTACACTAACGAGATGTCTAAGATCATAATGGTGGTTAAAATGCCATGTGAGGATCTTGTGTTGTGTGTCCCGCGTTCTCGTTAGTGATGTTATACAACTACCAATGAGTGATGTGGAGGGGTTGTGATTGTACCGTTAGACTCGAACACGGGTGTTGAAGGGTTGTGATTGTACCGGTAAACTCCACCTTGTGTGTTTGGTAGTGTGTATGAAGCGTATGGAACAACGCTTGTAATCCGCGTATCCTATTGTGTTTTGTGTTGAAAAAGGGTTATGGATTATCACTTGGAAACCAATATGACATGTTGATATAATGAAGCATGAGATGCTTGTTGTGTATGCATTGTTGCATGAGTAATGATGTTTATGAATTTAAAGGCCTTTGAAAGGTGTTTATAAAGTGCATTTTTGAGTTGTTTCTTTAAAGCATGCCTCACTAAGCATTTGTGCTTACGCTCTCTTTCTTGAACCAATAATGCAGATAATTGAGGTGTTTGTGGGCATCAAGGAGGGCAAGTAATCCAAGGAAAAGACTAAGCTCATGTATGGTGACTATTTTTACAACATTATTAGCTTTTGGTATTTGGCAACGAGAACCTAGATTGTGTTTTTGGGAGATGTTTTGGACTCCCTAAATTTGGCATGATGCCTATGATGTTTTGGATATGTAATTGGCCTTTATGGTGTTTACTTTGTTGGTTTGATGTTTGGTTGGTTTTGAGTAATAGGTTGCAAGCCTATAGATTGAGGTTTTCCCTAATTGATGCCATGAATATGTTTTGTTGATGCAAATATGTTCCTTTAATGCATGATGACTTGTTGGCATGATTAGGAGGTCGTAGGGATGTGTTTAATTGGGCAAATGTATGTTAAACCAGAAAAATCTGCACTTTCTGGGCAGTCCTTATCGGAATGGGCACTACCGTTTCGGAACAGGGGCCTAAAATGGCCTTGGTGTTTCGAAACGGGTAGGGGCCGTTCCGAAACACTTTTGCTACTGCCAAGCCCTGTTTCAGAACAACTTTTGAAATGGTCCCGCATTTCGGAACGGTCAACCCCCGTTCCGAAACACTTCACCGTTGGGCACTGATTTGTATGGTTTATGTTTTGCAATCTTCGTGTTTTAGTCCTGAACTTTGTATATGCAATTGCTGGAGCTCGGGATGTCCGTTTGATGTGAAATTTGACAGTGAAGCATGTAACATGACTAATTTCATAATGGTATCTTAAAAATTTGTTAAGTCCTCTTAATTTCCAGAATTTACAATTTGGTCCCTAAATTCGTATGTTGTGCAATTTGGTATCTTAAGAGTACACCTAGGGTTAATGTGCATCTAGAAAAGTTTAAAAAGAAAAAAAAGGGTCGTTAATCAAGGTTGACTTTTGGGTTGACTTTGGTTTTCCCCGTGTAATCTTCGTAGTTCGGGTCAACCGTCTAGGCCGGGCTAAGGGGGTTACAAAAGTCCTTCTAGTTTCCAAAAATTAAATTTTGGTCCCTAAACGCGTAATCTAAGCAATCGAGTCCCTAAGTGTTTTCTAATCGATGTGCCTTTCTCTTCCATGATTCGTGAGTGCTCAATTAGGCTTAACATGCATCTAGACAAGATTAAAATAAAAAAGGGTCGTTAATCAAGGTTGACTTTCGGGTTAACTTTGGTTTTCCCCGTGTAATCTTCGTAGTTCGGGTCAAGCGCCTAGGACGGGCTAAGGGGGTTACAGCCCTTAAGTTGTCACTCGAACTCTAGTATGAACTTTGGAGAATTTAAATAAGTAGATTTTTGCAATGGGGGTTTAGTACCTTGGTTTTGGAAGATTAATCTTGGTGTTTCTTAGTTGAGATATGATGGTTTGCCTATTTGGTTTTGTATGTGGCCTCTATATGGTTTATATTTTCGCTTATGGTGTTTTTAGCTATGCTATGACTTATGTTTAAAGGCATGCTTGAGTAGCTAATGTTTCACTTTGAATTGCCATGGTTGAAGCTTGTAATATGGTTGATGTTTGATACATATTGGTTTGCAACATTGTTTATTACTTGTATGGATGTTTAGAACATGTTTAGGCTTTGCTAAATGTGTTTAAGTGGCTGTTGGAAGTGAATATATGGTATGTGTATCGATACACGAGGAAGTGTATCGATACATTAAAGCAAATTTCAAGCTTTTCGGTACAGGGGTATCGGTACGATTTGCCTGCGTATCGATACGCCCAAGCCAAGTTTGAAGGCCATACCGATACGCGGGGAGGCATACCGATACGCTCTTCCCATCTTTTGCCACTGTCTTCCCGCGTATCGATACAGGCCCAAGTGTATCCATACGAGTTAGTTATTTTCAGTTAAAAGTATCTTCTTAATTCTTGAAATGTTATGTTTTGGTTCTTGAATGTTATTTGATCAATTGGATGAGTTTGGATGATCGGTTTGAGTTGAAATTTGACGTGATGGTATGTTACAAGGTTAATAAAGGATCGGTAACTTTAAAATCTGAAAAGTTACTGTATTTTCTATAATTTGCAAAATGGTCCCTAAAAGTCATAAGTATGCAATTGAACCCCTAATTGAACTCCGATCATTGTGCCATTTCTTTCTAATGTTTTTGCTAGACACATAGGTTAATATTGTGCATCTAGAGAAGATAAAAAAGGGTGGTCAATCGAGGTTGACTTTTACGAGTTGATTTCGATTTTCCCCGTGTAATCTTCTTAGTTCGGGTCGGGCGTCTAGGCCGTGCTAAGGGGGTTACAAGTGTAGTGTGTAAGAACTGCCCCTTAATGATCCAAGGGATTCCTTTTATGGCCAATTTGTTGGCTTTACCGATTAATGAATTCGATGTCATCGTAGGCTTAGATTGGCATAGTGAGCATCAAGCCTGGGTAGATTGTTGTAAAAGGAAATTATACCTCCAAGGCCTTGGTAAGGAAGGTGTTGTAGTAACGAATGCGAAGAAACCATCATTATACGCTTTGGCTTTGGAGACTAAAGGTGAATCCCAATTGCGAGACATTGGCACTGTATGTGAATTTTCTGATATCGTCCCTGATGAACTTCTGGGATTGCCCCCAACCCGTGAAGTGGAGTTTGGCATCGAGGTGCAACCTGGGACTGCTCCAGTTTCCATTGCACCATATCGTATGACAGATGTAGAATTGAAAGAATTAAAGGCTCAGATTCAAGAGTTGTTAGGCAAGTGTTTTATTCAACCGAGTTGTTCGCACCGGGGAGCGCCAGTTCTCTTTATTAAAAAAGAAAGATGGTTCTATGCGATTGTGTATTGACTATCGACAATTGAATAAAGTAACCATCTAGAACAAGTATCCATTACCTAGAATAAATGACTTGTTCGATCAATTAAAGGATGCTTCTATGTTTTCCAAGATCGATTTAAGGTCAGGCTATTATCAAATGAGAGTTAAAGAGTGTGATGTACCAAAGATGCTTTCCGTACAAGATATGGACACTACGAATTCTTGGTGATGCCCTTTGGGTTAACCAATGCACCGACAACCTTTATGGATCTAATGAATAAGGTATTTCGACCCTATATTGAGAAGTTCGTAGTGGTGTTTATAGATGACATATTGATTTACTCCAAGAATGAAGCAGAACACCAAGATCATCTCCGTATTGTCCTTCAGACCTTAAGAGAGAAGCAGTTGTATGTGAAGTTCTCTAAGTGTGAGTTTTGGCTCACCAAAGTTGCCTTTCTGGGACATATTGTGTCAGCTTCGGGTATTCAAGTGGACTCGAAGAAAATTCAAGCTATTGTAGATTGGCACCCACCGAAGAACATTGGTGAAGTCAGAAGCTTCCTTGGGCTTGTTGGTTATTATCGTAGATTTTTGAAAGGGTTTTCTATGATACCCGCTCCTTTAAAGAAGTTATTCAGGAAAGAAGCTCCTTTTGTTTGGACCGAGTTTCAACAACGGAGTTTCGATCAATTGAAGCAAGTATATACACATGCACCAGTCCTAACCAAACATGAGTCCGGAAAGGACTACATAGTTTACAGTGATACATCGCACCTCATGTTAGGATGTGTATTGATGCAAGAAGGCAAAGTCATCGCTTCTGCTACGAAACAAATTAAGCAACTCGAAATGAATTATCTCACCCATGACCTTGAATTGGTTGTAGTTGTCTTTGTATTCCAAATTTGGAGACATTACCTCTACGGAGAAAAAAATGTTATCTCTTTACCGACAATAAAAGCCTTAAGTATCTATTGACTCAAAAGGAGTGGAACCTTCAGCAACGGAGGTGGATAAAACTCCTTAAAGATTATGATCTTGTCATTGATTACCATCCGAGCAAGGCCAACGTTGTAGTTGATGCACTCAGCCACAAACCTTTGCTTAGTAAGCATTGACAATAAATTTAGAGTTATATGTATTATATGGTACATTAACTTATTGTAATATTGCTATATTGTAGCCCCTCGAGCAATTAACGCTCACATCCGACTTCGGAAGCATTATTGTCTTGTAGCTAAACTTCAAATTCAGTCTACCATCGTTTTGCGAATCAAGGGTTTGCAAGAGTAAGATCCAGAGCTTCAATCCATTGTCTCTAAGCTATCGGATAAACCCGACTTCGAAATTACTTCTGAAGGACTCTTGTGTTTTCGTGATCGGGTCTGTGTACCTAATGATGAATCTCTTCGCACTGATATTTTCTTTGAAGCTCATTCGAGTTCTTTTGCCATTCACCCTAGGTCTGTGAAGAAGTACAAGGATCTATGAGAACTTTATTGGTAGCCAGGCATGAAGCAGGCCATAGTTGATTACCTTTCTAAATATCTCACGTGCCAACGTGTTAAGGCAGAACATTGTGCTCCCACCAGATTATTGCAGCCTATCGATCCACTGAAATGGAAATAGGAAAAGATCACTATGGATTTTGTTAGTGTTCTACCGTTAACTTCCGCAAAGCATGAAGCCATATGGGTGTTGCTTGCGTGTAGTGTACTATAAATGATACACAAATATAGTGCAAGTATACACGTCGAACGAGTAATAAAGCGAGTGAGTAAGTATCATCTCCACAGGGATTGGAGGTATTCACGGCTTGCTGTAACAATATTGATTGAACTTTTTGTAGATGACAATGCTATAGTAAAAGGGATAATGTAAAATAATGCAGTAGCAAAACAGTGCAAAGAAATATGAGATAGCAATATGATGAACATGTCCCCTTTCGTATGTGAAACTCACTACGAAATGACTGACTGGGAATGATGGACAACCTAAACTAAGCTTCTTAACGATACTAACGCTCTTCAGCTATCTTCTATGCTAGGCATGATTTGCTAAAAGTGTTCCTAAACTATCTCTAGCCAGGAAACTGAGAGTCTGAAATGCTACATCAATACCTCTCTACGTAAACTCTTAACACTCCCCTACCCGTCACGAACTATCCTTTTTAGCCCTTGAAACCTATAACTTATCTCTAAGGTAGGTTAGAGTCTGCCTCTCGACAGCCACTTCATTGCTTATGGGGGTTCTAAGGCTAGCTCTCTCGATTACTAACCACAACAAACACTTAATGAACGACCAACTCTCGAGGGCTCTTACAACTTTAATGAAATAAAACACATAAGCAAAGCATAAAACGTGATAAACACTGAAAAGGCTATAGCATGCATTAAAAGTACTTAAAATAAAATCATCCATCGAACCCAAGCCACCTAAACAGTTCGTGACTGGGCAATATCATCCAACGTATAATTGCGATAACATCACCAAAGATAAAGATATGAAAAGGAAATGCTAAAGCGACAGAATGAAAGGTGAACTCCCTCTCTGCCATGGACTTCACGACTGTCTTAGGCCCACCACCTCTTTCGAGGCCGGCGAGGCCACTCCTTGGAACTTCAACGATGAAGGACACCTAGTGGAGAAGATGAAGATCAACGCTTCTCTCTTGTTGAATCTTTCTCTCTCTTTGCTCTCTTTCGCCTCTCTCTTCCTCTCTCTTTTTTCCAAGCTTCTTTCCCTCTTTATATAGTGGAGGCTTTATGGTTTTGTGCCCTAAAGATTCATTGATAATCCCAATGAATATCCACCAACAATCTCTGCCGCGAGGGGAGAAGGAGGACAATCTGCAGGTGGGTACCGGCTGCTGCACATGTGAGGTTGTCCTTTTCTACGTATTCATGTGCTTCTGTTGCTCAAGTGATTCTCACGTGTTGGCCGATATCCACTTTCACTATGCTATAGCAATTATCGGTGCTAGCTTTCTCTCTTGACTCCTTTTCTGCACTCCATCAAACGCAAAACCAACCTTCCAAGTAGTACCCCTCAACATGGACTAATAACCAGCAAAAGTAAAGATGCACCCAGAAGAAGAAAGTGCAGTCTAAATGCAATCTAAATGCTATGATATGGGCTCAAGAACAGACAAATGCTATAACAAAAATGTATAAAACAAAGGTATTCATGAAGTTTTCACACCCCAAACTTAAGCTATTGCTTATCCTAAAGCAATGAGTAGAACAGAACAAAAGAATTACTATGGCAAAGATTTACCCTAGAGAGCTGCTATGGCAATATCTCAGTCCTCAGAAATGACATAGGCAATAAAAATACAAACAACTAGAAGTGAGATCCTTAAGAACATTCCATAGGACTAAGCTGTGTGCGTAGCTGCCTTCCTCCTATACTTAAGCTAGTAAGACAAATTTTCAAGGAAGCTCCCTAGATATACCCTAGCCATGTTCTCTAGCTCTTTTCTAAATTTTAGACTCCCAAAGATATGGATTTTCTGCTTCGAAGGGTGTCAGCTCATCACACCTACCGTCCTTAGCTCTTTTCTACTAGGGAGTCAACCTCTCACCCCCGAGCTAGTAGGTAGAGTCATCCCGTGACAACTTTCATTCACTCATATGCTATAGCGAAACTTTATTTCTCTCTTTTTTAAACAGTATACTATAGCAAAGCGGAGTGGCCTTCCACTGATATGTTGTAGCATTTATTCATTTGTTTTAGCTCACAGAACTCTAGTTTTTAGATCTCTAGAGTTTACATACAAGAGCTCACTAGGGTCCTTCCCTAAAAAAAATTCTAATGAACTTACTTTTAGAAAGCGAGCAGCTGTGTACATTTTTTTTAACAACTAGACCCTAAAGTCAGTTCTACATATCTCAACTAGTTGTGTTTTTTTCTAAACTAGTTCAAGCCTTTCATTTTTCGTCATCAGACATCATAGATATATGCATAAGCTGTCTCTAGACTAGACAAAATCCCATAGTAAAAATTTTGTTCTTTCCTAATATGCATATGCTAAAGCAAAATACTAACTATGAACACCAACACCCCCAAACTTAAGGGATGCAGTGTCCTCAATGCATGAACTAATATACATTATATGCAATGAAGAATGATGAAAAATGAAATAACTGAAATGAAAAAATTACCTCCTGGGTGCGGAGGTATGCTCAGGCATAGGTATTGGGGTTGTCTCCTTTTGAGGGGTTCCTCATGATCACTCGGTATATTGTTTGGCTCAGGTAGTGGGTTATCTGGTCATGAAGGTGCAGGGGTGGTTGCCTTGCTGCTGCGTTTTCTCTTTTTGGTCAGGGTGGGCGCAGGGGTGGTTTCTTCGACAGGAGGTGGAACCAAGGGAGTTTCTTTTTCTGGTTGGGCAGTAGGAGTTGCAGGCGTCTTTTTTCTTGCAGTCTTTTTCTTAGCAGCGGGCTGGACTGAGCTATGGTCAACTTGGCTTTGATTGGGAGGCACTATGCATGCTGTGGCAGTGGTGGGGGCTTGCAATAACTCCAGGAGAAATAGAGGGAATGACACGTTCTGGTCCGGGAGGAGTTTTGTGAAACAAGATGCTATAGCACCATCACAATGGTGGGCATACTTAAAGTATGCCAGCTGATGTGCTTTCATCAGATTGAGCTCAGTTCTCAACTCTTTTGTCGTGGCCACCAATGCAACTACCCTTCCTACAGCAAAACTTTTAATACCTCCTTCCACCGTCTGCTGAGGGACATCCTGTTGAATCCTCGGAGCTCAGTGACTAGGGCTAGTGTGAGACCTATTTTTCTTGAAATTTTTGCATCCAAAAAATCGTCTACAAAGACGTCCTTTCTCTTACACATGGTTGTTATACGGTTAGGAAACACTAGAAGACTACGAGGCCTTTTTAAACAAGGATAAACTTCATCCACAATAATTTTTCCTATATCAATATGCCTACCATGCAATATAGAGTGAAGAAGAAATAGCCTAGAGATATGGACAGTGGCAGTGTGCGATGTGAGCATAATCTTGTGTCGCACAAAGTGATTGCATACCTTAGCCTCTGGCTTGAGGCGGCCTCTCTCTACTGATCTGATGTTGTCCAGCACTATTCCTTCAAAACAAATGTCCTCCAACACCTCGCGTTGTGTTTGTGCGTCCATAGTCATCACGAATGTGGTATGATGGTCTACAGTTTGCTTCAGCCTATAGTATTTGTTTATTGTTGCAGCGGTGAACTCGATCTGCTCGCCTCGCACAAGGACAGTGGACGAGTAGGGCTTGTGAGATGGGCATAGAATTCTTTTACCAGTGAAGCGCAAATTTCCTCAGGGTGGGCAGCGAATGATTTCCATTCATGCTTGCCAATGATGTCCATGATTGCTTGGTCGATCTGGTCCTCCCCTCCTTAGGGTAGTTGAACCCTAACTCTGTAAGGACGTTTCTATCTTTTAGTTTCTTTCGTCGTTCCATTGATGCACCATCGACAAACTTAGTGATTTCTTGGACTAGGGGTCTTTTAGGGCGGTCGGTGGGAGGAATGTCGGTGGGAGGAATGTCGTGGCCACATGTAGACCACATGAGGAGGGAGTGTCCTTTGTTGGCCGGTGGTGGTCAGGGATGTGCTCCTGGAGTAGTTGCACCACAGAGAGGTCGTGGGCGCGGCCGCGGTAACTTCCAGCACAGAGATGATGGTGGGAGGAATGTTGCGCATGTGGTGGCTGTTCAACCTGAAGGTGGTGGCCAGGCTCGAGTGTATGCTCAACGTGAGGGAAGAAATGATACGGATGTGATCGCAGGTACCTTTACTTTGCAATCCTTATCATTACTTTCCTTGATTGACTCTGGCTCTACACACTCATACATATTGCATGAGTTTGAGATGTCTGATTAAGGTAAAATTAGACAGGGAAGCATGTAATATGACTAATTTAATATTGGTAACTTTAAAATCAGTTAAGACCTTATAATTTACAAAATTTACATTTTGGTCCCTAATATTTGTATATTATGCAATTGAGTCCCTTATTGAAATCTGATCGTTGTGCTTTACATGTATATGTTTCTCAAGTGTTCACTCAAGGTTAATGTGCATCTAGACAAGATTAAAAAGAAAAAAGGTTGTTAATCAAGGTTGACTTTGGTTTTCCCCGTGTAATCTTCGTAGTTCGGTTCAACCGTCTGGGCCGGGCTAAGGGGTCATAATGGGCGTACCGATACAGTCTATAGCCGTTTCAGAACATTTTTCCACTGGAATCCATCGTTTCGATACCGGTTCATAGCGTATCAAAACGGGTCAAAGTCAAAGTCAAAAGAAGTCAACATGTTCCGATACAAGGGCTGCCGTATCTAAACGGTTTGAAGAGAAAAGTCAGCATGGGTTGACCATCGTCCACCTGTTTCGAAATTACCCTAAGGTGTTTCGATACGTGGTTAATTAAGTTAGTTAAAGGTATAATTTAACAGTATGCATTTTTCATAGACTAGTCACTAAATTTTGAAAGGTTAAATTGATTGAGTTAATGAACTCCAAATTGTATGAAATCTTACAGGTCTGTTAATATTGTAGTGAATTTCAATGTAGCATGATCAATTGCATCGAAGGACCCTTAATTTATCAAATTTATAGTTTGGTCCCTAAAACTTGTAATAGTTAATATTTAGCCTAAATTGATTAATTATTGCTACGTGTGGACTAATTGGACTAAGATACATTGAGGTATTGTGTTATGGTATGTTGTCGGTTTAAATGTTAATGTTAAACTAAAAGTGTTTTACACCGTTCACTGTATTGATCACCAGTTTCACCTTCCGACCCGGTTCTTGACCAGACCGAAAAGGGGTGTTACAAAGGAGTTCAAGGATGTGAAGAAGATGGGCCGATTTCAAGCCCAACCTAAAACCAAAAACACAGAAACCGTCACACTCAACCACAACATGACCATTGGAAATCGCCCTTCAATGCCACTGCATATGATCGTTAAAGACCGCCCCTTCAATGTCGCTGCATATGACCGTTGCAAGCCCACCCACAAGCAAGCATTGCCGCACACACAAGCATTTCCATTCAATGCTTATGACCGTTACACCAAACCCCCATCTATTTAAACCCTCCCCCTCTAAACACCCCTCCATTAAACCCGTCTTCACCCAACTTAACTCTAAGATTTTCTTTCACTTTTCTTTTCTTTTATTTTCTTTAATCGCAATTTCTCACAACTATCTTAGATGGCCTTAAAAATCAAAAGTGGTGAGCACTCTTAACCTATGGAGGAACCGGCTTTCAAAAGATTTTCCCCACCGGAAGTCGAACGGAGGTTCAACACAAAGTTTGTCGTCCGACAAGTATGGGAAGAGCAAGGATTCCATTACACCGACTTCGATTTGGAGCCCTTTATCTTTAATAAGATCAAACATCAAAAGTGGGAAATCCTTTTCCACCAACCGGAGCCGGCCAATGTCACATGGGTACGGGAATTCTATGTACACTTGTCAAATCCCAACAACCTCTATGTGCATATTCGAGGTCAAGCAATGCAAGTAGATGCCGATTCCATCAACCTTTACTACAACATACATGTCACCAAGGATGATCACAAAGAATACGTCGACAAGCTCATGGAAAACGACTACGAGGACATGATGAAAGAGTTGTGCATTGTCGGGACAATGAACGAAAGAGCACACAAAGGAACGGTAAAGCGCTGAAGGCTTCAGCCCGAGGCAAAACTTTGGAACACCTTCGTTAATAGATGTCTAATGCCCACTTCGCACAACACCACTGTCGACAAACAAATACTTACACTCATTCACTCTATATTACATAATAGAATTATTACCGTTGGATGCATTATATACAATGAGATATTTTTGTGTAGCCAAATAGATAAAGGTTGAGTATACTTACCAAGCCACATTATCGACTTGTGAGAGCAAAAGAATGTCCCAACCGACCCGGCCGACGAGCTCACACCAACAAGGAAGGGATGGACTAAGGCTCAGTACTACAAGATAATGCAAATCATGGAAACCGAGCCAGAGTCAACACCGGTACGAGGCATTGCCGCGGAAACCTTCTCGGGAAATGCCCAAGCCACTCCACAGCACGATGTCATGGCAACCACCCTCCAGCACCTTGTACAGAAACTCGATGTGATGGACAAAAGGCAGCGCATGTTCATGCAATTAATATGGGACTTCACCAACTCCATCACTCAAGTGATCTTAGAGAAGTTCCCAGAGAGCACGGTGCAATTCCCAGCTTTCCCTGCCGACATCCTTACCCCGGCAACACATAGAGCCCTTGCCGCGACAACACCTAAAGACTCTGCCTCGACAATGAAGACAACCACTGGCTCGGCAACACAGGGATACACTGCCTCTGCAATCCCTTCTACCTCTGTCGCGACAACAAATAGTGATGATGCCCGGCCAAACATAGCAGAAAAAGGCAAGGCCCCTGCCATAGATTCGACCCAAACCGAGACGTGGTCTGACTTCTCTGACTCAAATGAGTGAGTTGCTCCTCAAGCCAAGACCGCTCTGGTTCCATCCCTCAAGAAGCGCAAGGCCTTTTCCACCTAAGAAATTACCCTAAACAGTGACGATGAAGAGGAGGTGGCCAAGAAAGCCGAACCGACACCCCCGACACGTCACCAACCACCAAGGGCAACCAAGAGGATCCAGAAAAGGGAAAGGAGGAAAATGATTATACAAGACGACGACGATGACTCATCCATGTTCCCAATCATTGTAAATTTTTTCCTCTCTTGCCTTTTACTTTATATTTTGTGTATGAGCATGCATTGAGGGTAATGCTTCTCTCGAGTTTGGGGGGGGAGTAGCTAGAAAATTCTTTTTGTCACATCTATAGAAAATGCATGCCTATCAATTGCCTTAGAATTTAATTCATGAAATTATTGCCTCGACAATAAATGTCTCTCTTTTACCGTAGTCTTAAAAAATTTTCTAGTTTGCTTTCAATTTCAGAATGACCATGGAAAATACTTACAATCACACAATAAGGCTGAATTTTTTTACAGTTTTGTGACTTGAATGATTTAAGGAGTTCTAGGAAACCTAGGACATTTACTTACATAGAAAATTTATGGGTAAAAATATATAGGTGCCTAAAACCAGCTATAGCTTAAGAAAAAAGCACAAAAATCACTAGAGGTGCCCGAAATTGGCTCTAGTAGATAAAATCCTTAGAAACAAAAAGTAAACACTAGAGGTGCCTAAAATTGGCTCTAGTTGAAATAGAAAACCCAAGGAAAGTAGGTTAATTGTTCAAGTGTTTACTTAGAACCCGGAAAATCATCTTGTTCACAATCACACACACAATCACAAGTCTTATGGTTTGATTTCAGGGAAATCCTCGACATCCAAAGAATTGAAGGCAAAGAACATTCATATTCACAATTTAAGAAGAGAAGAAAAAGTAAGACCGAGAGATAATTTCATGAAGATTAAATCATTGGCAATTTACTGTTAGTTTTACATTGCTTGAGGACAAATGATGACTTTTCAAAATGCTTATATTTTACATCTTTAGCTTAAGTATTTATTTGTTCTCGATGTCATTTCATAGCATGTAGGCGCATTTAGAGCATATAGTTGCATATATCTTTATTTGTTGGTGGTATGGCTTTATTTCATGAGACTAGATGTTGCTTGAAGGGTATTTGCTGGTATGGTGTTGTGCAGGCTGATGATGAAGCAAGTCAAGGAAGGAAAAATGATATAGCAACTTAGACAACATATTTGGGCATGGAAAAAGACAAAGTAACAAACACACGCTGATCTCCCACATGTGCAAACCCTCTTTTATCTGGTTGTACCCCACATGCATAGGGAATGTTCCCAGGACTTCAAAGAATCATTAGGGCACAAAACCTTAGGAGCCTCCACTATATAAAGGATATAAGACCCTCATTTAGGAAAGAGCGTAAAAAGTGACAAAAAGGCTAGGGAGAGAAAGACGGCTCCTTTCTTCTTCTTCCACCACCACCACTTGGTGTCCTCCATCGTAGAAGCTCCAAGAGTATGACCTTGCTGACCTTGAGACGAGGTGACAAACCTAGGGCGGTTCGAGGCGCTGCAAGTCCGTCACAAATTGGGAGTTCTTCTCTTCCCTTTATGTTGCTTTAACATTTATTTTATATCTGGAAAAATGGGTTGTATGAACGAAGATACTACGAATATTTGCCCAGCCATGAACTGATTTAGGTGGCTATGGTTGTTGGATGAACTATGTTTTATTCTCTTTTATGAATGTTTATTTATCTCTTGCTCGTATCTATGCTTTGTCTATGTTGTTATATGCTTAGGGTTGTAAGAGCCTTCGAGAGTTGGCCTTTCCTTAGGTGTTAGTTGAGGTTAGTGGTCGAGAGAGCTTTCCTTAACCTGCATAGACAATGGAGTTGGATGCTGAGAGGCACAACTCTAATCCATTTTAGAGATAAGTGTTGGGTTTCAACGGCTAAGAGGGATAGACCTTTAAGGGAAGGAGAAGTGTTAGAGTTCACGTTGAGAGGTATTGCTATAGCATTTCCTACTCCTAGTTCCTGGCTAGAGATAGTTTAGGACACCTTTAGTAAAACCTGCCGAGCATGGACTATGTTAGAGAGGTAAACCCTAGTAGAGAGGTAAAACATAGGTAAACCTGATAGCCCAGCCAGTCATTCCCAAGAGAGTTTCACATGACCTGTTTGTCTATCTGATTCTAGCTTGCTATCTTTTATCTTTATTTGCTATTGCATTCATATCTCCGCTCTGATTTGCTATAACATACATCACTCTGTCTTAAATTGCCACAACATTCTACATTTACATTTCATGACACTTGAGTGCTTAAGCTTGCCTAAAAACACCTCCAATCCATGTGGAGACGATACTCACTTATCATTTTATTACTTGTTCGACGTGTATACTTGCACTATTTACGTATCATTTATGGTACATCACGCAGCCACAAACAAGTTTCTGGCATCATTTATGGTTGTTTTAGGATTAGTATTTGCACTAGTTTATATTTTTTTGTTTTTGTACATATATTTTCTTAGCTTATTTTTGTTTGTCTTTTTAGGTATTGTGCTATTGCATGCGCCGAAGGAGACATCATGAGCCTACATTACCTTATATTCCTGAAATTGAACATCTATTTCATCAGCAGAGACGTATACAAGAAGCTATTAGAATCATGAACAGAGCCCAGAATCTAGGGGAACCTGCTACAGTAATTGGAGACCAAGGTCAAAATGCTCTAGCAAGACCCAGAGCTATTACAGATCACCTAAATCTTGTATTGGATGATCGTAATCCAGAGATTGTTGCTCCCAAAAATTCAGGCAGCCCACTTTGAGCTTAAACCTATCATGTTCAACATGTTGAACTCGATTGGACAGTTTGGAGGCTTGCCTCATGAAGATGCTAGACAACACATCCATGCTTTTTTGGAAGTATGTGACTATTTTAGTCAAAAAGGGGCGCACGAGGATGTGTTGAAACTCAAATTCTTTCCTTATTCTTTGCGTGATCAAGCACGAGAATGGTTAAGTGTTATGCCGGCCGGATCATTGGAAACATGGAAAGATTTGTGCAAGAGCTTTTTGCTGCGGTATTGTAACCCCCTTAGCCCGGCCTAGACGGTTGACCCGAACTACGAAGATTACACAGGGAAAACCAAAGTCAACCCGAAAGTCTACCTTGATTAACGACCCATTTTTTCATTAAAAACTTATCTAGATGCACATTATCCCTAAGTGTACCCTTGAGAAGAACATACATGAAAAGCACAGCGATCGGAAAACATAAAGGGACTCAATTGCACAACATACAAAAGTTAGGGACCAAATTGTAATTTCTGGAAAGATGGATGACTTAACTGATTTTTAAGTTACCAATATGAAATTAATCATATTACATGCTTCCCTGCAAAATTTCACCTTAAACGAACATCCCAAACTCAAGCAATTGCAAAAACAATACTCAGGACTAAAACGTAAAACTTGCAAACCACAAAACCATTCAAATCAGTGCCCAATGGTCACCTGTTTCGGAACGGGGTTGACCGTTCCGAAACGCGGGTTCGTTTCGAGACCTGTATTGAAACAGGGCCTGGCAGTGGCCAAAACGTTTCGGAACAGCCTCTACCCGTTTCGATACACGAAGGCAATTACAGGCCCTCGTTTCGAAACGCTAGTGCCCGTTCCGATACGGATTGCCCAGAAAGTGCAGAATTTGCTGGTTTAACATACATTTAACCACTCAAACACATCCTAATGACTTCCTAATCATGCCAACAAGTCATCATACATATAAGGCACAAGTTTGCATCATCAAAACACATTCATGGCATCAATTAGGAAAATCCACAAGACTATATGCATGCATCCTAATGTCCAAAGCAAACAACCATCAAAACATCAAAGCAAGCACCAAAATGGCTATTTAGAAGTCCAAATCATTTAAGGCATCATGCCACAACTAGGGAGTCCAAAACATCTCCCAAAAACACATCCTAGGTTCCCATTGCCAAATACCAAAAACTAATAATGTTGTGAAATAGTCACCATACATGAGCTTAGCTTTCCCTTGAATTCTTAGCCTCCTTGTTGCCCACAAACACCTCAATTATCTACATTATTGGTTCAAGAGAGAGAGCGTAAGAACAAATGCTTAGTGAGGCATGCTCTAAAGGAACAACACAATAATGTATTTTATAAAAAAAACACTTTCCACAAAGCCTTTTAACACATAAACATCTTTTCTCATGCAACATTGCATTCACATCAAGCATCTCATGCTTCATTAACATTAACATGTCATATTGGCTTCCAAGTGATAAACCATAACCATTTACAACAAAAACACAATCGGATACGCGGATTACAAGCGTTGTCCCATACGCTTCATACACACTACCGAACACACAAGGTGGAGTTTACCGGTACAATCACAACCCCTCAACACCCGTGATGGAGTTTAACGGTACAATCACAACCCCTCCACATCACTCATCGGTAGTTGTATAACATCACTAACGATAACACGGGACACACAACACAAGATCCACACATGGACTTTTAACCACCATTGTGATCTTAACCATCTCGTTAGTGTACTTGGATGGAGTTTACGGTACGATTACAACCCCTCAACATCCAAGGCGACTTAATTCACGGTGCACCCAATCCTATATCCGGCTAACTATATCTGATTCAAGTACTTAAAAACCACACATCACTTGCCAATATACATCATTTATCATCAATAATCCACTGTTTTAAAGCATTAATCAAAGCCATTAAACCATCATGCATCACCATGCTTTAAAACCACATTTACTAACATCAAACCAAGGATCTCTTACCTTGAGCATCTTTCAAGACATGGCTTTCAAAACTAGCATTAATCATGCTAAAACATGCTTTCAAAACAGAATTTAAACATGCAAATTAACTACAATGCATCCAACCATCTCATGGTTCATCCAAGAGAAAGAGTTTTCCCGAAAACTTACTCTTGAGCTTAGTTAAGTTGATTAGACTTAAACTAGGCTCCCAAACCTTCAAACATTCGATACAAAGCTAAAAATCTAACTCCACTCACCAATTCTGTTTCGCAAGCTTGCCGAAATGCCGATCAAGCCTCCGGGTGAACACCACAAGTATCCGAAGATGCCTCCCATGTTTTAAACACATCAAAGCAGAGGATTAATGCATCATCATGTATTAAAATCTTTAGCCAATACACCTAAACTCGCTGCTCTCACCAAAACTAACATTTCGGCTACCAAACACAACCGAAATCACTTCCAAACTCTCCCACAACATTACCCAGCCAAGATCCATCACTTCTAAACATTCTTAAACATCAATTAACATCCAAAAAGAACCTAAACTCGTCCTTATACCTCCAGCTATAACAGAACACCAAGATCACCCCAAAAACCACCATTTTCACAAGCAAAAAGTTAAGAAAATCAACTTATTCGGGATTGCATTGATTAAACCTCAATTACACATCATTAAACATCCAAAATACATTAAAAAGCCATCTCAAAACAGAGCCCAAACAATCACCACGAATTTCTTCAAGATTTATTCCAAATCTTGAGTTTTAAGCCAAAATCAAGATCACAACATTAAATCCTTTTATAAAACTTACTTTAAGGATTGAGAACTTAGGAATTTCAGTAAAGAACTGAGTATTTAGAGGAGAAGAACATCCTTACCTCTAAATGTAGATTTCTCCATGATTAGAGCCAAAATCCTTGAAAATTCAATAAGCAAAACAATCGAATTTTATGTAGAAAGGATTAGGAATCAATTGATGATTGAAACCTCATCATTTGGTGTGAAAATCAAAAGAAATTTTGGTGTAGAAATGTGTTTGGCTGAGGGAATTTTGAGAGAAAATGAGATGAGAAAGTTTTTAAGAAAGTTAGTTATGAAAAGCTAAAATATCATTTTCCACTTTTCCTTTAATTAATTAAACATTATTAAAATCATTAAATCTAAGAAAAATCTGGAGAAATCCTTCCTTGGGTAAATTAGCTCCTTAAAGATTCAAAGTTTCAATCCTTACAAAACAGTCACCACTGAACTTTTCAAAAATTACATTTTAGTCACTATTTCGAAATGTTGCACTTCCAAACCTTATTTCGTAAAATTGATTTCACCATTCTCTTATATATATATATATATTAAAAGAGGATTTTTAGATATTTTTCCATATTTTTAATGCAACCCGAACTAGGCTTTCCCTAAAACCACCTTTTATATTCGAACCGAAAATCAGACCGGTCCGGTTCAGACAACAAACTTCCAAGCCCAAAATTGGGGTGTTACAACTCTCTCACCCTTAAGAAATTTCGTCCTCGAAATTTACCTGGAGGAAAGAGGTACGGAAACTGCTTCTTCATGTCATCCTTTCTACCGGCATAACATGCGAAGGATCCGATCTATACCTCCGAAGCATAGAGACGTGAAACACATCATGAATCTTTTTCAACTCTTGTGGAAATCTCAACTTGTACGCAACAGGACCCACACACTCAATCACCTCGTATGGTCCAATGTACCTAGGGCTCAACTTACCCTTTCGACCAAACCTCGTCACCTTCTTCCAAGGCGAAACCTTCAAAAACACACGGTCACCTACCGCATACTCAATCTCCTTACGCTTCAAATCCGCGTAAGACTTCTGTCGATCAGAAGCTGCCTTCAATCGCTCACAAATGAGCTTCACCTTCTCGGTGGTTCCTTTCAACAAAGTTGGCATCGAAACCAACTTCTGACCTGTTTCAGCCCAACAAAGAGGAGTTCTGCACTTCCTCGCGTACAAGGCTTCATAAGGTGCCATTTGAATACTTGCCTAGTAGCTATTGTTATAAGCAAACTCCACCAAAGGCAAATGCTTCTCCCAAGAGCCTTGAAACTCAATCACACAGCACCTCAACATATCCTCCAGCACTTGGATAACACGCTCAGACTGTCCATCCGACTGTGGATGATAAGAAGTACTGAAATTCAGTCGTGACCTAAAGCTTGATGTAAACATTCCCAGAAACGCGATGTAAACCTCGGATCCCTATCCGACACTATCGACTTTGGCACACCATTCAGCCGCACAATCTCAGCAATGTACAGCTCCGCAAGCTTATCCAATGTATACGTAGTATACACAGGTAAGAAATGTGCACACTTCGTAAGGCGATCCACAATCACCAACACCGAATTCTTCTTCGATGGTGACAAAGGCAAACCAGACACAAAGTCCATGGTAATCCTTTCCCACTTCCACTCAGGTATCCTCAACAGTTGCAACAACCCAGAAGGAAACTGATGCTCAGCCTTAACTCGCTGACAAACCATGCACTTGCTCACATACTCCGCAACATCTTTCTTTAAACCCACCCAATAGTACTTATCTCGAAGATCACGATACATCTTAGTCCTACTAGGGTGCATAGCAAAAGGACTACTGTGAGCTTTAGTCAGAATAGAACGCCTCAACTCATCATCATTGGGCACTACTATCCGACTCCCAAAACATAAAACTCCATCATCATTAAAGCAGAAATTCGATGGTCTATCCTCAGCAATATCATGAACATGTGGCACCAAGGAATAATCCAACAGTTGCATTTCCTTTATCAACTGATCCAAGGATGGTTTCACTTGCAATTCAGCCACAAGACTGTCATCTCGCAAAATGCTCAAGGGGGCAAACATAGCCCTCAACTCCACTGCCACCTTCCTACTCAAGGCATCCGCTACAACATTAGCTTTTCCCAGATGGTACTCGATCGTTAGATCATAATCTTTAAGCAACTCCACCCAACGTCGTTGCCTAAGATTCAACTCTTTCTGAGACATCAGATACTTCAAACTCTTGTGATCCGTGTACACCGTAAACTTCTCACCATACATGTAATGTCTCCAAATTTTCAAAGCAAAAACCACAGCAGCTAACTCAATGTCATGCGTAGGATAATTGCGCTCATGCATCTTCAACTGTCGCGATGCATAATCCACCGCCTTACCCTCTTGCATCAACACACACCCCAAACCAACGTAGGATGCGTCACTATACACCACAAACTCTTTCCCTGATTCAGGCTGAACCAAGATAGAAGCTTGCGTTAAAGCTGCCTTCAACTTCTCAAAAGCCTGCTGTCTCGCTTCCGTCCACTCATACTTGACATCCTTCTGTAACAACTTTGTCAAAGGTGCAACAATCTTTGAAAATCCATCCACAAACCTCCGATAGTATCCCGCCAAACCAAGGAAACTACGGACTTCATGAACAGACTTAGGAGGCTTCTAATTCATCACTGCCTCAATCTTCTGAGGATCAACATGAATCCCCTCAGCAGAAACCACATGACCATGGAACACAACTTCCCTGAGCCAGAACTCACACTTGCTTAACTTAGCATATAGTTGATTCTCCAACAAAGCCTACAACACAATTCTCAAATGCCCCTCATGATCCTCCTCATTACGAGAGTACACAAGGATATCATCAATGAAAAGCACAACAAACTTGTCCAAATATTCATGGAACACTCTATTCATAATGTCCATAAAAGCTGCAGGAGCATTCGTCAAACCAAACGGCATCACAAGGAACTCAACCATACCTCGTTCTGAAGGCTGTCTTTGGCACGTCCACATCCTTCACCTTCAACTGGTAATAACCTGACCTTAAGTCAATTTTAGAGAACACATCCGCTCCCCTAAATTGATCAAAAAGATCATCAATCCTCGGCAATGGATACCGATTCTTGATAGTATTTTTGTTCAGCTGACGGTAATCGATGCACATTATCATAGTGCCATCCTTTTTCTTCACAAACAAGACCGGTGCACCCCAAGGTGACACGCTCGGCCGAATGAAACCACGATCAAGCAACTTCTGAAGTTGCATTTTCAGCTCCTTCAACTCCTTAGACGCCATTCGATAAGGTGTAATGGACACTGGAGTTGTGTTTTCATACAGCTCAATTCCAAACTCCACTTCTCGATTACGAGGCAACCCAAGCAACTTGTAACCCCATTAGCCCAGCCTAGACGGTTGACACGAACTACGAAGATTACACGGGGAAAACCAAAGTCAACCCGAAAGTCAACCTTGATTAACAACCCTTTTTTTCTTTTTAACCTTTTCTAAATGCATATTAACCCTAGGCTTACTCTTGAGACTAGCATACTAAAAAATCACAGCAATCGGAAATCAATAAGGGACTTAATTGCGCAACATACGAATATAGGGACCAAATTGTAAATTCTGGAAATTAAGAGGACTTTACAAATTTTTACGATACCATTATGAAATTAGTCATGTTTCATGCATCTCTGCTAAATTTCACCTCAAACGGCCACTCCGAACTCAAGCAATTGCACATACATAAATCATGACTAAAACGTAAAGCTTGCAAACCTCAAAACCATTCAAATCAGTGCCCAACGGTCAAGCGTTTCGAAACAGAAATAGACCGTTCAGAAACAGGGCTTGGCAGTATCCAAAGTGTTTCGAAACACCTCTACCCGTTTCGAAACGCCCATGCCAATTCATGCACCTGTTTCGAAACAGGCAATGGTGTTTCGAAACACCCTGTCCAGAAACAGCAGAAAAACCTGGTTTTACACATCCAAACACCATCAAACATACTCTAAATCAATCCTTAACATATCAACAACAGGCCAAACATCATAATGACCAAATTGCATTAAAATCTAGATGCAAAGCAAACCTTAGGCGCACCAACTCTTTCAACACATCCAACACTTGATCATGCTTTTAAAACAAGAAGCATAACATAACAACTTATGAAGAAGAAGATTCAAATGTTGCAAAGCGATAAACAACAAGATTCAAACCACAAACCAAATATGGTCAACATACTCAAACTCGTTACACATCAATATAAAAGACTCTCCCCCCATTGCCTTTATTATCTATAGCTATTAACCGAGACATACTTCTCAAGTGGAGCTCTCCTCGAATCCCTTTCTTCTCGCTGCCCCAACTTCAATTATCTACATTGATGGACACAAAGGAGCGTAAGCATATAATGCTTAGTGAGGGAGGCTCAAAACCAAAACACCATCAATGCAGCAAATCATAAAACCTTCTTCAAAAGTAGATACAAATCAATAAACCAAAGCATTGTTTGAAAACCCCATTTTAAAGCAACATGCTTCAAACCATGCATTGCTCAATATGAAAACCAACCTTTAGCTTAGAAGAGCTAAACAACTCACCCCAAACACATTCTTGCAAACTATCATTTAAACCCTTTTCATGCATGAACATCACATGCAAAGCTAAACACAAATTCCTTGGAAAACACTTCCACCTCGCAACATACTTCCCTCATTCTCGATGAATATCTCAAAACAAGAAACCCTTTGAAAACCATTAGCTCCTTCTAACTATCTAATGCATTAAACCAATGCAACACATGAACCACAAAAACAACGCTTGCATTACATGGCTTCTAAAACAAGCCATCACAAGAATTCAATGCATTTATGAGATTCTATGCACGTATACACCATTCACATTAGCAAAATATACTAGTGCTCAAGCTTAACAAGCATCGCATGTATTCTTGCATCATTTACATATTTCCCTTGCACCTTGCATCATTTCCAAGCAACTCTTGCGTCATTACATTCAAACACATTATATTGGCATTCAAGCGGCAATTCACAAACCATCACAACACAAGAAACAATCGGGTACGCGGATTACAAGCCTTGTCCCACACGCTTCATACACACTACCGAACAACACAAGGTGGAGTTTATCGGTACAATATCAACCCCTCAACACCCGTGATGGAGTTTAACGGTACAATCACAACCCCTCAACATCACTCATCAGAAGTTGTATAACTCACTAGCGAGAGCCGGGACACACCACAAGGCATACACATGGGAGCTACCTCAACCATTGTAATCACCTTAACCAAGCTCACACACGGGAGCAACCCTCCACCGTTGTGACGCTTAACAGGGTCCACCCACGAGAGCCATCCTCCATCGCGGTGACACTTAGCAAATCCACCCACGAGAGCCATCCTCCATCGTGGTGGCGCTTAACATGCCCACCCACGAGATCCATCCTCCATCGTGGTGACACTAATTTCATCAATCGCTAGAGTACTTGGATGGAGTTTACGGTACAATTACAACCCCTCAACATCCAAGGCGACTCAATTCACGGTGCACCCAATCCTATAGCCGGCTAACTATATCCGATTAAAGTAACCAACAACCACTTACATCACTTGCCAATATAACCATTTACCACATTAATCCACTGTTTTACAAGCATAACCAAAATGTCAAATCCACAAGAATCACATGCTTTAGTCATATGCACCCAACACATGCAAGTCAAGGATAACTTACCTTATGCATCTTTAACATAATGGCATTAATAACCAACATTAAACAATGTCCAAACATGCTTAAAAACAGTAATTTAAACACAATCATCCCAAGTGCATTTAAAAACCAAAGCATAGCCCAACCAAGAGAGAAATTCCTTTTACTTACTCTTGAGCTTAGCTAAGTTGTTCAGACTTAAACTAAGCTCCCAATACCTCATCCAAAATGTTTCAAAGCTGAAAAACTCTTTACCACTCACCGATACACAAAACTACGCTAGCCGTTAAGCCTTCCAAGCATCCGAAACCTCCAACGCCACCTCTATTGCCTCCGGATCATTCTCTCATATTTTAAACACATAACAATAGAGGATTAATGCATCATCATGCATTAAAATCTCTAGCAACACACCTAAACTCGTTGCTCTACACAAATCCAACATTTCGGCTACCAAACACAACCGAAATCACTTCCAAACTCTTCCAAAACTTAACCCAACCAAGATCCATCACTTCTAACCATTTTTAAAAATCAATTAACATCCAAAATCATCCCAAACTCGTCCTTATACCTCCAGCATTAACAGAACACCAAAATCACCCCAAAAACCACCATTTTCACAAGTAAAAACTTAGGGAAATCAACCTATTCGAGATTGCATTGATTAAACCTCAATTACACATCATTTGGACATCCAAAATACATCAAAAAGACATCTCAAAACAGAGCCCGATCATCCAATACGAATTTCTTCAAAATTAAATCCAAATCTTGCATTTCAAGCCAAAATCAAGAACACAACATTAAAACCTTTAATAAAACACAATTTAAGGATTGAGAACTTGGGAATTTCAGTAAAGAACTGAGTATTTAGAGGAGAATGACGTTCATACCTCTAAATGTGGATTTCTCCTTGTTTAGAGCCAAAATCCTTGAAAAATTCAATAAGCAAATGAAGAGGATTTGATGTAGAAATGATTAGGAATCATTTGGGAATTGAAAACTCTTCTTTAGGTGTGAAAATCAAAAGGAAAGTTTCTGTGGAAATGTGTTTGGCTGAGGGAATTTTGAGAGAAAATGAAATGGGAAAATTTTTGTAAAAGTTAGTTATGAAACTAAAATATCATTTTTCCCTTTTTTTATTAATTAATCACTAAATGAGTCTTAAAAATCAAGAAAAGTCTGGAGAAATCCTCCCTTGGGTAAATTAGCTCCTTAAAGATTCAAAGTTTCAATCCTTTTAAAACAGTCACGAACTTTTCAAAAATTACATTTTAGTCACTAACTTGAAATGTCATATTTCCAAACCTCTTTTTGTAAAATTGATTTCACCACTCTCTAATATATATTAAAATAGGATTTTTAGATATTTTTCCATATTTTTAATGCACCCCGAACTAGGCTTTCCCTAAAACCACCTTTTATATTCGAACCGAAAATCCGACCGATCCAGTTCAAACCCTAAACTTCTAAGCCCAAAATTGGGGTGTTACACAACTCCTCCGGAAACACACCAGGAAACTCTTGCACAGTTTTGATATCTTGAACTCGCAACTCCTTAGAGCTAGGATTCATCACAAATGCTACGTAGGCTTCACAACCTTGCCTCAGCATTCGACTTGCTACCAATGTAGACACCACATTGGCAAGAAACTTCACATTCTCACCAACCACCACCACCTCATAATCATCCGCAAGCTTCAACGAAACTCGCTTGTTCTCAAAATCCACCACAGCTCGATGTTCAACAAGCCAATCCATACCAAGGATTACATCAAAACCATAGAAAGGCAATTCCATGAGATAAACATGAAAAACATGGTTTTGCACAACCAAGGGACATCTTCTATACAACTTCCGTGTCACAACGGTCTCACCAAAGGAACTAGTTACACGCATACCAACATCCAAAGACTCAACAGGTAAACCAAGCAATTGAGCATGTTCACGCAATATGTATGAGTGTGTAGATCCAGAATCAATCAAGGAAAGTAATGACAAGGATTGCAAAGTGAAGGTACCTGCTATCACATCCGTGTCATTCCTCCCCTCTCGCTGAGCATACACTCGAGCCTGGCCACCACTCTCAGGTTGGACAGCCACCACATGTGCCACATTCCTTCCACCATCATCTCTGCACAGGAAGTTACCACGGCCACACCCACGACCTCTCTGTGGTGCAACAACTCCAGGAGCACGTCCCTAACCACCACCGGCCAACAAAGGACACTCCCTCCTCATGTGGTCTGCCGAACCACAATTCCAGCACGAATTACCAGTCACTGCCACAGGAGCCTGCACCTCTCTCGCTGCCTGAAGACAATCACGCCTCAAATGACCACGCGATCCACACGCCCAACAAGTGTGTCACCAACCCATATCTGAAACGTTCACACCTCTCCCACTCATCCAGGATAAGCTTAGCTGTGTACTGACTGAGACGGACAAACTGGATCTCGTACTCAGCCACCGTCATACTTCCTTGTATAAGAGACATGAATTCTCTTTTCTTTTCATCCAAGTATCGCACACCTAGATACTTTCGCTTGAACGCGTTCAGAAAGAACGTCCAAGTCACATCAACTTCCTCCATTCCGGAGACAGTGGTCGTCAGCCAGGTATATGCATCATCATGTAACAGCGATACCACACATCCTAACTTCTGCACATTATTGCAGTTCATTTGTCCCAATATCCTCTTGGTGCTTTCCAACCAAGATTCGAAACCCTCAGTAGACAAACCTTTGAACTCAGTCCCTCCCAGACTGCGCAAAGGTTCCAAAGGTAATCTCGCATTGGCATCACCCTGATGCCCAGCTCCGTCAGCTCCAGCTACTGTGTAACGCCCCGGTTTTGGGCTTAGGAGTTTTGGGCGTTGACCGGTTTGGTCAAAGTGCTGTTCGAATCTAAAGAGGTGAAATTAGGAAAGCCTAGTTCGGGTTGCATTAAAAATAAGGAAAAATGTTCTAAAATCATCTTTTAATATAATTAAGTGAACTGTGAAATCAATTTTGGAAAATGAGTTTTGGAAGTGTGACATTTTGGCTAGTGACCAAAATGTAATTTTCGAAAGTTTGGTGACTGTTTTATAAAGGGTTGAAACTTTGAATCTTTAAGGAGCTATTTACCCAAAGGGAGTTTCACCAGATTTTTCTAAGATATTTTGTGACTAAATTCTGATTTTAAATGATATTAAAAGTGGAGGGAAAGCCATTTGGCTATTTTGGATATTTTTTGCAACTAACTTTTCTCAATTTTCTTTCTCTCATTTTCTCTCAACCCAAACACATTCTCTCCAGAGAATTTGATCTGATTTTCACACCTAAATTCCTCCTTTCAACTCTCATTTGATTCCTAATCAACAAATCTACAAAACCTCTTCAATTGCTACTTGATTCAACAAGGTTTTTGATTCCAAAAAGAGGAGAAACTCAAGTTTGGAGGTAAGAACGTCCTTCTCCTCTAAACTATCAGTTCTTTACTGAAATTCCTAAGTTTTCAATCCTTAATTGATGTTTTATTAAAGGTTTTTAAGTGGTGAAATGGATCTTGGCTTATAATGCAAGATTTGGTGATTTTTGGTGATTTTCGTTAGATCTGATTAATCTGTGATTTGAGATGTGTTTTTGATGTTAAATGAACTCTAAATTGATAAGGAATTGAGTTTTGATTAATGCAATCCCGGATAGGTTGAGTTTCCTAAGTTTAGCTTGTGATTCAAGGTTGTTTTTGAGGTGATCTTGTGGATCTGATGTTGCTGGAGGTATAAGGATGTTAATAGGTTGTTTTTAGATGTTTTATGATGTTAAAGGATGTGTGGTTTTTCTGGTTTATGGCTGGGCTTTGTTTAGAAGTGGTTTGGATGCATTTTCGGTTGTATTTGGTGGCCGAAAATGGAGGTTGGATGAGAGCAGCGAGTTTAGGTGCTTTCATTGAAGCAATTAATGCATGATGATGCATTAATCCTCTGCTTTGATGTGTTGAAACAGGGGAGGCATCTTTGGATCCAAGAGTTGTTGATCCGGAAGCTTGATTTGGAGCTTTGGCTTGAAGCAAAGTGGAATCGGTGAGTGCGTTTGTGAAAATTGGGTTTTCGGCTTTGAAACCAATGTCTTGGGAGCTTAGTTTAAGACTAAACAACTTTGCTAAGCTCAAGTGTAAGTTTTCGGAATTACTCTCTAGTGGTGGCCATGATTTTGTTATGATGCAAAGTGGTTTATTGCATGTTTTAATTACTGTTTTGAAAGCATGTTTTGGCATGGTATTTGCTGATGTTTTAAGCCACATGTTGAAGGAAACTCTAGGTAAGAGTTCCTTGATTTTGTACATTGATTAAATGTGGTTTGATGCTTTTAAATTCATGATGAATATGGCTTGGTTTAATGCTTTAAAACAGTGGATTAATTGATGAAAATGATGTATATTGGCAAGTGATGTTTTGAAAAGGTTATGGTCACTAAGGTGGTTAAAAGTCCTTGAGTGAGCCTTGTTACTTAAGAACATCAAGGTGGTTAAAAGTCCTTGGATGGTTCTTGTTGCGGACACTAAGGTGGTTAAAAGTCCTTAGGTGATCCTTTCCATGGTGTTTAAAAGTCCATGGGGCCATGGTGTTTAAAAGTCCATGGGGCCAAGGTGTTTAAAAGTCCTTGGGGCCAAGGTATTTAAAAGTCCTTGGGGTGATTCAAGCTATGGACACAAAGGTGGTTAAAAGTCCTTGTGTGGTCCTCTTTCATGGTGTTTAAAAGTCCATGGCCAAGGTGTTTAAAAGTCCTTGGGGCCAAGGTGTTTAAAAGTCCTTCGGAAAGTTGATGAACTTGTTTTAAAGAAATGGAATCTATCACTTGAGCCAATATGACATGTTATGTTGTTATGAAGCATGAGATGCTTGTTTTAAGTATGCTTTTGAGCATGTGCAAAGGTTGATTTAAAGCATGATTTATAAATGTTTTTAAGTGCATTATTGAATGGTTTTTAAGAGCATTCCTCACTAAGCTTTTGCTTACGCTCTCTTCGTTTTCTTAATTCAATAATGCAGAACATTAAGGAACCTTGAGGGCAGCAAAGAGGGCAAGCATTCAAGTACAAGTAGAGCTCAATGTATGGAAGGTTTTTGTTGGTACATTTTAGCTTTTGGTAATTTGGCAATGGGGGACCAATGTGTATGTTTTGGGAGGTGTTTGGAACTCCCTAAGTATGTTGAATGATGATAAGAATCCTGGTTTTTGTATTGGATCATTACATGCTTGTTTTGGAAGTTTTGTGCTTGAGTAGCTAGCTTGTGTAGGAAGCATGCCTATAGAATTGAGGCTTTTTGCATATGATGTTGTTTTGATGATTTGATGATGCTTATAAGTCTTAAATAAGTTGAATTGCATGCTGGTAAAGTTTGGTAGCATTTGGAGCATGATTGGATGATTAATTGCATGTTTTAGAATGCATTTTGCTGTAATCTGTGCAGGGCGTTTCGGAACAGTGTGCACCGTTTCGGAACGGGTGCCTTGAATGAACCCAGGCGTCCGAAACGGTAGGCACCGTTTCGAAACGGTTTGGCCTCTGCCAGCCCGTGTTCCGGAACCCGTTGCGGAACGGCTTGTGTTTCGAAACGGGGTCTACCTGTTTCGAAACGGTCGACCGTTGGGGGCTGACATTGGCAGTTATATGTTTTGAATTGTTTGCGTTTTGGTCCTGAATCTTGTTTGTGCAATTGTATGAGTTTGGGAAGTCCTTTTGAGCTGAAATTTCGCAGAGAAGCATGAAACCTGACTAATTTCAAGTTGGTAACTATAATTTGGGTTAAGTCCTTCTAATTATCAGAAATTACAATTTGGTCCCTAAAGTTGTAATTTGTTCAATTGGGTCCCTGTTTGATCTCTGATGCTTGTGATCTTTGAGTATAATGTTTGTGTGATCACAATTAGGACTAATGTGCATCTAGACAAGAATAAAAGAAAAAAAAGGGTCGTTAATCAAGGTTGACTTTCGGGTTGACTTTGGTTTTCCCCGTGTGACTTTCTTAATTCAGATCAACCGTCTAGGCCGGGTTAAGGGGGTTACATACTGCCACCTGAAAGGCTCCAGCAATAGCCTGTATCAAAACTATCATGTCAGGAGCAGCTTGCCCCTGCCCAGCTTCAGGTCCAGCGACCCCAGCACCAGCACCAACACCAACTCCATCACCTCCAGCACCACCACCACTAGGCGGTCCACCACCAGGAGGAAGAGGTATATCCACAACATTTTCAGAATTGTTCTCATTCTCGTTCTGAGCCATAGCTCGCGTATTAATTCTCTTCTCTCTACGAGGTCCCATTCACTCAAACAATACACTAACATAAATGCAATAAACATAATCAGGCTCAGCAAGGTAAGAAATCCAAGTACTCAAGCTCATTTTTAAACAAAACAATTCAATTCATTAGTTTTGATATGGCAATGGGTTCCTGTAACATGCTTCATCACAACATACATCACAATTATATCATACTTTACAATTCACACATCACACTTTCATTCAAAAAGGCACATCATGCAATCATACATACATCACCCACATAACCATTCTCGTTTACTCGAGAACTCAACTATGATACCACCAAATGTAACCCCCATAGCCCAGCCTAGACGGTTGACCCGAACTACGAAGATTACATAGAGAAAACCAAAGTCAACCCGAAAGTCAACCTTGATTAACGACCCATTTTTTTCTTTAAAAACTTATCTAGATGCACATTAACCCTAAGCGTACCCTTGAGAAGAACATACTTGAAAAGCACAGCGATCGGAAAACATAAAGGGACTCAATTGCACAACATACAAAAGTTAGGGACCAAATTGTAATTTCTGGAAAGATGGAGGACATAACTGGTTTTTAAGTTACCAATATGAAATTAATCATATTACATGCTTCCCTGCCAAATATCACCTTAAACGGACATCTCAATCTCAAGCAATTGCAAAAACAATATTCAGGACTAAAACGTAAAACTTGCAAACCACAAAACCATTCAAATCAGTGCCCAACGGTCACCTGTTTCGGAACGGGGTTGACTGTTCCAAAACGCGGGTTCATTTCAAGACCTGTATCGAATCAAGGCCTGGTAGTGGCCAAAACCTTTCGGAACAGCCTCTACCCGTTTCGATACACGAAGGCCATTACAGGCCCCCGTTTTGAAACGCTAGTGCCCGTTCCGATACGGATTGCCCAGTGTAACCCCCTTAACCCGGCCTAGACGTTTGACCCGAATTAAGAAAGTCACACGGGGAAAACCAAAGTCAACCCGAAAGTCAACCTTGATTAACGACCCTTTTTTTTCTTTTTAATCTTGTCTAGATGCACATTAATCCTAATTGTGATCACACAAACATCATACTCAAAGATCACAAACATCAGAGATCAAACAGGGACCCAATTGAACAAATTACAACTTTAGGGACCAAATTGTAATTTCTGATAATTAAAAGGACTTAACCCAAATTTAAGTTACCATCTTGAAATTAATCAGGTTTCATGCTTCTCTGTGAAATTTCAGCTCAAAAGGACCTTCCAAGCTCAAGCAATTAAACAAACAAGATTCAGGACCAAAACGTAAACAATTCAAAACATATAACTGCCAATGTCAGCCCCTAACGGTCGGCCGTTCCGAAACCAATCAACCCCGTTTCGGAACACGGGTCGTTCCGAAACCGATCGACACCGTTCCGAAACACGGCCTTGGCAGAGACCAAACCGTTTCGAAACGATGCATACCGTTTCGGACGCCTGGGTTCATGAAAGGCACCTGTTCCGAAACGGTGCACACTGTTCCGAAACGCCTGCACAGATTGCAGCAAACAAGCATACCAAATCATGCAATTGATCATTCAAACATGCTCCAAATGTCACCAAACTTTACCAACATGCAATTAAACATATTTAAGACTTATAGGCACCATCACAACATCAATCTAACATCATATGCAAAAAGCCCCAATTCTATAGGCATGCTTCCTACACAAGCTAGCTATTCAACACCAAACTTCCAAAACAAGCATATAAGGTTCCAATTCAAAAACCAGCAATCTTAACAACATTCAACATACTTAGGGAGTCTCAAACACCTCCCAAAACAAACACATTGGTCCCCCATTGCCAAATCACACAAAAGCTAAAGTGTACTTATAAAACCTTCATACATTGAGCTTCACTTGAACTTGATTGCTTGCCCTTTCTTGCTGCCCCTCAAGGTACTCTAATGCTCTGCATTATTGAATTAAGAAAACGTAGAGAGCGTAAGCAAAAGCTTAGTGAGGCATGCTCATTAAAAACAATTCAATAATGCAATTAAAACCATTTATAAACATGCTTGAAATCAATCCTTGCACATGCTCAAAAGCATACTTAAAACAAGCAATCTCATGCTTCAACATAAACCTTAAAACAAGCATCTCATGCTTCATAATATACTTAACATGTCATATTGGCTCAAGTGATACATTTCATTTCATAAAACAAGTTCCACAACTTTCCCAAGGACTTTTAAACACCTTGGCCCCAAGGACTTTTAAACACCTTGGCCATGGACTTTTAAACACCATGAATAAGGACCACACAAGGACTTTTAACCACCTTTGTGTCCAATGCTTGAATCACCCCAAGGACTTTTAAACACCTTGGCCCCAAGGACTTTTAAACATCTTGGCCCATGGACTTTTAAACACCATGGAAGGATCACCTAAGGACTTTTAACCACCTTAGTGTCCCCACAAGACTCATCCAAGGACTTTTAACCACCTTGATGATCTTAAGTAACAAGGCTCACTCAAGGACTTTTAACCACCTTAGTGACCTTAATCTTTTCAAAACATCACTTGCCAATATACATCATATTCATCATTTAATCCACTGTTTTAAAGCATTAAACCAAGCCATTTTCATCATGCATTTCAAAGCATCAAACCACCTTATTTCAATGTATAAAAGCAAGGTACTCCTACCTAGAGTTACCTTCAACATATGGCTTATATCATCAGCAAAATCCATGCTAAAACATGCTTTCAAAACAGTAATTTAAAACATGCAAATCATCATTTTGCAACACATCAAAGTCATGGCCACCACTAGAGAGAAAATCCGAAAACTTACACTTGAGCTTAGTAAAGTTGCTTAGACTTCCTTGATTTTAAAGCTGAAAATCCAATTTCCACAAATGCACTCACCGATTTCCACTTTGCTTCAAGCCAAAGCACCAAATCAAGCTTCCGGATCAACCAATCTTGGATCCAAAGATGCCTCCCCTGTTTCAACACATCAAAGCAGAGGATTAATGCATCATCATGCATTAATTGCTTCAATGAAAGCACCTAAACTCGCTGCTCTCATCCAACCTCCATTTTCGGCCACCAAACACAACCGAAAATGCATCCAAACCACTTCTAAACAAAGCCCAGCCATAAACCAGCAAAACCTCACTTCCATTAACATCATATAACATCTAAAAACAACCTATTAACAACCTTATACCTCCAGCAACATCAAATCACCAAGATCACCTCAAAAACTACCTTGAAACACAAGCTAAACTTAGGAAACTCAATCTATCCGGGATTGCATCAATCAAAACTCAATTCCACATCATTTTAGAGATCATTTAACATCAAAAACACCTCTTAAATCACAGATTACTCAGATCTAATGAAAATCATCAAAAATCATCAAAATCTTGCATAATAAGCCAAGATCCATAAATCAACTTAAAAGCCTTCAATTAAACATCAATTTAGGATTGAAAACTTAGGAATTTCAGTAAAGAACTGATAGTTTAGAGGAGAAGGACGTTCTTACCTCCAAACTTGTGTTTCTCCACTTTTTGCAATCAAAATGCTTGTTGAAACTTGTAGCAATTGAAGAGGTTTTGAAGATATGTTGATTTGGAATCAAATGAGAGTTGAAAGGAGGAATTTAGGTGAGAAAATCAGAAACAAATCTCTGGAAATGGAGTGTTTGGTTTGAGAGAAAATGAGAGAAGGAAAATGAGAAGTTAGTTGAGAAAATTGCCAAATGAGTTTTTCCCTCCTTTTTGATATCTTTAAAATCAGAAAATAGCTTATAATATCTTAGAAAACTCTGGAGAAACCACTTTTGGATTAATAGCTCCTTAAAGATTCAAAGTTCCAACCCTTTATAAAACAACCACCAAACTTGTGAAAATTACATTTTGGTCACTAGCCAAAATGTCACACTTCCAAAACTCATTTTCCAAAATTGATTTCACAGTTCACTTAATTATATTAAAATATAATTTTAGAACATTTTTCCATATTTTTAATGCAACCCGAACTAGGCTTTCCTAATTTAACCTCTTAAGATTCGAACAGCACTTTGACCAACCGGTCAACGCCCAAAACTCCTAAGCCCAAAACCGGGGCGTTACACCCAGAAAGTGCAGAATTTGCTGGTTTAACATACATTTAACCACTCAAACACATCCTAATGACTTCCTAATCACACCAACAAGTCATCATACATATAAGGCACATGTATGCATCATCAAAACACATTCATGGCATCAATTAGGAAAATCCACAAGACTATATGCATGCATCCTAATGTCCAAAGCAAACAACCATCAAAACATCAAAGCAAGCACCAAAATGGCCATTTAGAAGTCCAAATCATTTAAGGCATCATGCCACAACTAGGGAGTCCAAAACATCTCCCAAAAACACATCCTAGGTTCCCATTGCCAAATACAAAAAACTAATAATGTTGTGAAATAGTCACCGTACATGAGCTTAGCTTTCCCTTGGATTCTTAGCCTCCTTGCTGCCCACAAACACCTCAATTATCTGCATTATTGGTTCAAGAGAGAGAGCGTAAGCACAAATGCTTAGTGAGGCATGCTCTAAAGGAACAACACAATAATGCATTTTATAAAAAAACACTTTCCACAAAGCCTTTTAACACATAAACATCTTTTCTCATGCAACATTGCATTCACATCAAGCATCTCATGCTTCATTAACATTAACATGTCATATTGGCTTCCAAGTGATAAACCATAAACATTTACAACAAAAACACAATCGGATACGCGGATTACAAGCGGTGTCCCATACGCTTCATACACACTACCGAACACACAAGGTGGAGTTTACCGGTACAATCACAACCCCTCAACACCCGTGATGGAGTTTAACGGTACAATCACAACCCCTCCACATCACTCATCGGTAGTTGTATAACATCACTAACGAGAACACGGGACACACAACACAAGATCGACACATGGACTTTTAACCACCATTGTGATCTTAACCATCTCGTTAGTGTACTTGGATGGAGTTTACGGTACGATTACAACCCCTCAACATCCAAGGCGACTTAATTCACGGGGCACCGAATCCTATAGCCGGCTAGCTATATCCGATTCAAGTACTTAAAAACCACACATCACTTGCCAATATACATCATTTATCATCAATAATCCACTGTTTTAAAGTATTAATCAAAGCCATTAAACCATCATGCATCACCACGCATTAAAACCACATTTACTAACATCAAACCAAAGATCTCTTCCCTTGAGCATCTTTCAACACATGGCTTTCAAAACCAGCATTAATCATGCTAAAACATGCTTTCAAAACAGAATTTAAACATGCAAATTAACTACAATGCATCCAACCATCTCATGGTTCATCCAAGAGAAAGAGTTTTCCCGAAAACTTACTCTTGAGCTTAGTTAAGTTGATTAGACTTAAACTAGGCTCCCAAACCTTCAAACATTCGATACAAAGCTTAAAATCCAACTCCACTCACCAATTCCGTTTCGTAAGCTTGCCGAAACGACGATCAAGCCTCCGGATCAACACCACAAGTATCCAAAGATGCCTCCCCTGTTTTAAACACATTAAAGCAGAGGATTAATGCATCATCATGCATTAAAATTTTCAGCCAATACACCTAAACTCGCTGCTATCACCAAAACTAACATTTCGGCTACCAAACACAACCGAAATCACATCCAAACTCTTCCACAACATTACCCAGCCAAGATCCATCACTTCTAAACATTCTTAAACATCAATTAACATCCAAAAAGAACCTAAACTCGTCCTTATACCTCCAGCTATAACAGAACACCAAGATCACCCCAAAAACCACCATTTTCACAAGCAAAAACTTAGGAAAATCAACTTATTCGAGATTGCATTGATTAAACCTCAATTACACATCATTAAACATCCAAAATACATTAAAAAGCCATCTCAAAATAGAGCTCAAACAATCACCACGAATTTCGTCAAGATTTATTCAAAATCATGAGTTTTAAGCCAAAATCAAGATCACAACATTAAAACGTTTTATAAAACTTACTTTAAGGATTGAGAACTTGAGAAGTTCAGTAAAGAACTGAGTATTTAAAGGAGAAGAACATCCTTACCTCTAATTGTAGATTTCTCCTTGATTAGAGCCAAAATCCTTGAAAATTCAATAAGCAAAACAATAGAATTTGATGTAGAAAGGATTAGGAATCTATTGATGATTGAAACCTCATCATTTGCTGTGAAAATCAAAAGAAATGTTGCTGTAGAAATGTGTTTCGCTGATGGAATTTTGAGAGAAAATGAGATGAGAAAGTTTTTTAGAAAGCTAGTTATGAAAAGCTAAAATATCATTTTCCACTTTTCCTTTAATTAATTAAACATTAATAAAATCATTAAATCTTAGAAAAATCTGGAGAAATCCTTGCTTGGGTAAATTAGCTCCTTAAAGATTCAAAGATTCAATCCTTACAAAACAGTCACCACTAAACTTTTCAAAAATTACATTTTAGTCACTACTTCGAAATGTTACACTTCCAAACCTTATTTCCTAAAATTGATTTCACCACTCTTATATATATATATTAAAAGAGGATTTTTAGATATTTTTCCATATTTTTAATGCAATCCGAACTAGGCTTTCCCTAAAACCACCTTTTATATTCGAACAGAAAATCAGACCGGTCTGGTTCAGACCCCAAACTTCCAAGCCCAAAATTGGGGTGTTACAGGTATAATCCACCAAATAGGAACACTTAGTTGAGGAAAGATATTGCATCCTTTCGTCAATCTGATGATGAATCAATGTGTGAGTGTTGGGACAGATTTAAGGGATTATTGCGCAAGTGCACTAATCACGGTTTTCATGATTGGACACAAGTGGTTATGTTCTACAATGGTGCTAATGATCCCACCAGAATGTTGCTAGATGCCTTAGCAAATGGGACATTGCTAGACAAGTCACCCGAGGAAGCCCTTGACATCCTTGATAGAATAGCCAACAACGATTATCAATTCCCTCATCAAGACTTGGAATGAGGAGGAAAACTCAAGTATCACGTGTTACGGATGTGGATGCCTCAGTAGCAGCCCAATTGACAACTATCACAACCATGCTAAAGAATCTCCAAAAGCCTAGTGAGGCGAAGGAAGTTAGAGTGGCATCAAATTGCCTTCGTTGCAATGGAAACCACCACTTGAGCGAGTGCCCGGACAACCAAGAATCTGCTAACTATGTAGGGAATTCCAATCGAAATAACAATCCCTATTCAAACACCTATAATGATGGATGGTGTCAGCATCCTAATCTCTCTTGGGGAAATCAAGGAAATAGCAGTTATAGGAACGCAAATTAGTAGAATCTGGAAGAATCACACAGACCACACCAAAATATGTCGTGGAAAAATAACAAGGATTTCGCATCTTCATAAAACAACAATTCATTGGAAGCTACACTCAAGGAATTAATGACATCTACGAAGGAATTTATGGCATCTACTGATACATTGCTTCAAGATCATTCTATGACCATAAAAAATCAAGGAGCCTTGTTGCAAAGTCACAATTCATCCTTGCTATCGTTGGAAACGCAAGTAGGTCAAATTGCTCAAGCATTGCATGTGCGACCTAGTGATATTGAAGTCACTAAGAAGCATGGAAAAGAGCAATGCAGTGCTCTCACATTGAGGAGTGGTACCCATCTTAACACTGAAGATAAGTTTGGGGGAACAAGAAGGAAGACTCTGATCCTAAAGAAGTGCAAGAGGAACCAGGTTTGCAAGCTGAAACATCTTGTGAGAAGGAGAAGGACGGGGATTTGATGAATGAAGCTATTGATAAAAGGGAAAATGCTACAGCAAAAGAGAAACCTGCATCGATAGAGGAAGAAATTAGACCCCTACCTCCCTTTCCTCAACGATTGAGGAAACAAAATGAGAATCTCCAGTTTAGGAAATTCGTGGATGTTCTAGACCAGCAGCATATTAAGGTCCCATTCTTAGAAGCAATTGATCAGATGCCCACTTATACTAAGTTTCTCAAAGACATCATCAATAAGAAAAGAAAGGTTGAGTGGTGTGCAACAGTTGCTACAGCAAATGAATGATATTCTATGTGGAGCAAATTGCCCCCATAAGAGACATGATCCTGGTGTTCGCTTGCGTGTAGTGTACTATAAATGACACGCAAATATGGTGCAAGTATACACATCGAACGAGTAATAAAGTGAGTGAGTGAGTATCGTCTTCACAAGGATTGGAGGTATTCACGGTTTGTTGTAACAATATTGATTGAACTTTTCGCAGATGACAATGTTATAATAAAAGGGATGGTGTAAAATAATGCGGTAGCAAAATAGTGCAAAGAAAGATGAGATAACAATATGATGAACAGGTCCCCTTTCGTATGCGAAACTCACTACGGAATGACTGGCTGGGAATGATGGACAACCTAAACTAAGCTTCTTAACGATACTAAGGCTCTTCAGCTATCTTCTATGCTAGGCGGGATTTGCTAAAAGTGTCCCTAAACTATCTCTAGCCAGGAAACTGGGAGTCATAAATGCTACAGCAATACCTCTCGTCGTAAACTCTTAACACCCCCTACCCTTCACGAACTATCCTTTTTACCCCTTGAAACCTATAACTTATCTCTAAGGTAGGTTAGAGTCTTCCTCTCGACATCCACTCCATTGCTTATGGGGGTTCTAAGTCTAGCTCTCTCGACTACTAACCTCAACAAACACTTAAAGAACAACCAACTCTCGAGGGCACTTACAACTTTAAGGAAATAAAACGCATAAGCAAAGCATAGAACATGATAAACACTGGAAAACTATAGTATGCATTAAAATGTACTCAAAATAAAATCATCCATCAAACCCAAGCCACCTAAAATAGTTAGTGGCTGGGCAATATCATCCAATGTATCATTGCGATAACATCACCAAAGGTAAAGATATGAAAAAGGAAATGCTAAAGTGACAGAAAGAAAGGTAAACTCCCTCTCCGCCATGGACTGCCCGACTGTCTTAGGCCCACTGACTCTCTCAAGGTCGGTGAGGCCAGTCCTTGGAGCTTCAACGATAGAGGACACCAAGTTGGAGAAGATAAAGAAGAACGCTTCTCTCTCCTTGCAACTTTCTCTCTCTTTTCTCTCTTTTGCCTCCCTCTTTCTCTATATCTTTTCCATGCTTCTCTCTCTCTTGATATAGTGGAGGCTCTATGGTTTTGTGCCCTAAAGATTCCTTGATAATCCCAAGGAATATCCACCGACAAGCTCTGCCACGACTCGTATTATGGAACTTCCAATATGCAAAAACATCTTGAGAAGTGTAAACACTATACTGCACATAAGAAGAGTTTGGGAAATGATGGAGAAGAACCAGAGTATTTTGTTTATGACCAAAAGGTTTACAGAGAGTTGGTAGCTACAACAATTATAAAGCATGAATATGCTTTTTCTTGGGTTGAACATGAAGGTAACAGGAGAATTCATACTTATTTGAACAATCAGGTTAGAACTATATGTAGAAACACTGCAGAAACTTATTGTTTGAAAATGCATAAAAGTTTGAAAATTAACTTGAAAGAAACTCTTCGTAATGTTTCTGGTCGTATTTCTTTGACATGTGATATGTGGACATCTTGCCAAACTGAGGGATATTTGTGTTTGACTGCTCATTATATAGATGCTAATTGGAAGTTAAATAGTAGAGTGTTGAACTTATGTCACATTGATTCACCGCACACCGAAAGTACTATGTATATTGTTTTACTAGATTTGCTTCAGGATTGGGGTATTGACTAAAAGATTTTTTCCATAACATTGGACAATGCATCTGGTAATGATAAAATGCAAGACTATTTGAAGGACACTTTTAATGCACGAGGAGCTTTATTACGTAGAGGAGCATACTTTCATGTTCGATGTGCTGCACATGTATTGAATCTTATTGTTAAGGATGGACTTAAGGTCATCGAGCATATTGTTGCCAAGATAAGAAACTGTGTGAAATATATTAAATGGTCAGAATCAAGAAAAGTTACTTTTCAACATAGTGTGAAATTAGTCAAGATACAAGAAACTAAAGCATTGTGGCTTGATGTGTCTACAAGATGGAACTCTACATATATGATGCTTGATAGGGCTATTTTGTATCGTGAAGCTTTTAAGCAAATGGTTGTTGTTGATTCCTCTTTCCACCATTGTCCAAACACTAAGAGTGGGAAATGCTTGAGAAAATTCGGGATATTTTAGAACCTTTTTATGATATAACTATGATGTTTTCAGGAAGTGATTATCCTACAGCAAATTTGTACTTTGGAAATGTTTGGAGAATTTTTATGTTGTTGAGATAGTTGATGAAAAGCAATGACACAATTTTAAAAAGCACAACAATAGAAATGAAGAAGAAGTTTGATAAGTATTAGTTCAATTCAAGTGAGGATGACTATAACATGTTATTTGCCTTTGCGGTAATTCTTGATACTCGTTACAAGTTGTCTTTTCTCAAGTATTGTTATGAAATCATGTTTGAAGATGAGATAGAAGCTAGTTTGAAGATTAATGATGTTCGTTTTAAGTTGGGTATGCTATTTAAAGAATATTCTCTAGTCTCACATGGAACATCGGACTCAAACTTCAATTTCATGAGAACTTCATCTAGCGATCACAAACGCAAATTTGACCTTTTTGCAGTAAGTTTCTTGTTTTTTAATTATATGTTGTTTACGTATTTTGTGTGTATTTTATATTTCATTTCATGTATTTTTTATATCATATAATTTTTGTAATTTGTATTTTTTCCATTTTTCATTCATTTGTATTTTTTTCTATTTTCTATTTGTTTAGTTCTATTTTATTTCTTATTATTTATTTTATGTATTTTTAGGATTATGACAAGAGAGAAGCTACACCTTCCTGTGCAAAGTCACAATTGGATATTTACTTAGATGATCCTAAAATGGATAGGAAAGTGGAGCTTGACATCCTTAATTTTTGGAAGGAAAATGAGCATCGGTATGGAGAACTTTCTCATCTTGCTAGGGATATTTTGACTGTTCCCCTCACAACTGTTGCATCAGAATCTACTTTTAGCATAGGAGGTCGAATTTTGAATAAGTGGGGAAGTTCTTATATTCCTGAAAATGTGGAGGCTTTGAGAACAACTCGGAGTTGGTTGTTCGGTTATGAATGTAAGTTTTTTATTTTTTTTAACTTAATTTTTGATTCTCTATAGTAGTACTTGATTACTACGCCAACTTCTTGAACTATTAGTATATTGTATTTGTTTATTTTAACTTAAATATTATATTGTTTAATTTTCTTGTTTCACTATAAACAAATTAACTTCTTGATATTATTTATGCAGCTATGGAAGATGAAGAGTTTGTCGGCTCTTCTGTGGATTTGAATGAAAAGAAGTCTAACCGTTGATGCATGTGTTATTTGTGTCTACTCAATGTATTTGAGTTTCATATGTAGGAATAGTTGAGTTTAGATATTTAACTTTATTTGCAGTTAAATGTTACTTTTGAACGAGAACTTTTTATTTAAGACTTGTGCCTTATGTTAGTTGTGTTTTTCAAACTCTTTATCATTTTACCGAACATATATGGGTAAGAATGCTTGTAATCTAATAGGATCATGTTGATCAAATCATTTGAGTCATGTTTGTTTTGTGTGTGTGGAACTAGTTTTTTCAATGCATGGACTAGTGATTCAATTAAAGGTTGCCCCAATGAATTGGTCTATTATGTATCCATTCCTTTTAATGCAATCTTTTGACATTTTTTCTTTGTAAATGTAAGATTAAATATTGGGAGAGAAAATAGTACATTGAAACTCTAAATTTAAAAATCAGTTTATTTAATTAATATTGAAACGTAAAATAACATAAAATGTTATTATACCACAACTTTAACAAGAGGAACAGTCTCTTCCATGATATAGTATAAAAAGATAATAAAACATACTTCTTTTTATTATTTATTATATTGTTAAAAATAGATATTCGGGTTAAAATCGGGTCAAAATTGGGTTAAAATTGGGTTAAAATCAGGTCGATATTCGGTTCAGCTTTCTGTTCAGCTTTCGGTTCGGGTAGCATTCGGTTCGGGTCAAATCAGTTCGGGTCCATTCGGTTCAGGTCCATTTCGGTTTGGGTCCATTTCGGTTCAACAAAAAATTTCGGTTCGGTTAATTTCGGGTTTCGGGTCAACTTCGGATCATCATGTTTGGGTCAAAATCGGGTTTCAGTTCGGGTTTCGAGTCTCGGGTCAAGTTTGCCAGGTCTAGCCACGAGGGGACAAGGAGGACAGTCTGCAGGTGGGTACCAGCTGCTGCACATGCGAGGTCGTCCTTTTCTGCATATTCATGTGCTTCTCACGTGTTTAACAATATCCACTTCCACTATGCTATAGCAATTCTCGGAACTAGCTTTCTCTCGCTAGACTACTTTCTTATGCACCATCAAACCCAAAACCAACCTTCCGAGCAGTACCCCTCAATCATGTACTAATAACCAACAAAAGTAAAGATGCACCCAAAAGAAGAAAATGCAGTCTAAATGCTATGGTATGAACTCCAGAACAGGCAAATGCTATATCAAAAAGGTATAAAAACAAGGAAATTCATGCAGTTATCACACCCTTAAACTTAAGCTATTGCTTGTCCTCAAGAAATGAGTAAAACAGAGCAAAATAATTACTATGGCAAAGATTTAACCTAGAGGATTGCTATGGCAACAACCCAGTCCTTAGAAATGACATAGGCAATTAAAATATAAACAACTAGAAGTGAGATCCTTAAGAACATTCCTTAAGACTAAGCTGTGTGTGTAGCTGCCTTCCTCCTATACTTAAGCTAGTAAGACAAATTTTCAAGGAAGCTCCCTAATTATACCTTAACCATGTTCTCTAGTTCTTTTCTAATTTTCAGATTCTCGAAGATATAAGTTTTCTGCTACGAAGGGTGTCAGCTCATCACACCTACCGTCCTTAACTCTAGATGAGGAGGCAGCAAACCTCTCACCCCCGAGCTAGTAGGTAGAGTCATCTCGTGACAACTTTCATTCACTTGTATGCTATAGCAAAACTTTATTAAAATTATATATATTTAACACAATGCTATAGCAAAGAGGAGTGTCCTTCTACATATATGTTGTAGCATTTATTCATTCGTTTTAGCGCAGTGACGTCTTTCTTTTTTTTAGATCTCTAGAGTTTACATACTAGAGTTCACTAGGGTCCTTCCCTAATAAATTTTCTAACGAACTTACTTATAGAAAAAGGGCAGCTGTGTAATTCTTTTAACAACTAGATCCTAAGGTCAGTTCTACATATCTCAACTAAGAGTGTTTTTTTTCTAAAATAGTTCAAGCCTTTAAGTTTTCGTCATCAGACATCATAGATATATTCATTAGCTGTCATTAGACTAAACAGATTGCCATAGTAAAAATTTTGTTCTTTCCTACTATGCATATGCTAAAGCAAAATACTAATTATGAACACTAACACCCCCAAACTTAAGGGATGCAGTGTCCTCAATGCATGAACTAATTTATACTATATGCAATGAAGAATGATGAAAAATAAAATAAATGAAAAGAAAAGAAAAGTTACCTCATGGGTGCAGAGGCTATGTGGTGTTGCTGGTGTTGTCCACGGAAGTTTCAGACGAGTAGTGGTGGGGATCTGCGACATCGTCCACACTCTCGGAAGAGAATGACTGAGCATTGGGTGAAGATCGGACACGACCAGTGGTATGTTTGATCTGTGTCTTTGGTCTGGATGTTGTAGCATCCTCTGTTTGTGCTGGTGTCGGCTCAGGCGTATGTACTGGGTTGTCTCCTTTTGAGGGGGGTCATCATGATCACTCGATATATGTTCTAGCTCTGGTAGTGGGTTATCCGGTCGTGAAGGTGCAAGGTTGGTTACCTTCTTGTTGTGTTTTATCTTTTTGGTCGGGGTTGGTGCAGGGTGGTTTCTTCGACAAGAGGTGGAACCAAGTGAGCTTCTTTTTATGGTTTAGCAGTAGGAGTCGAAGGTGTCTTCTTTCTAGAGGTTTTCTTCTTAGCAGTGGGCTGGACTGAGCTAGGGTCAACTTTGCTTTGACTGGGGGCACTAGGCTTGTTGTGGCATCAGTGGGGGCTTGCAATAACTCCAGTGGAAATAGAGGGAATGACACGTTCTGGTCTGGAAGGAGTTTGTTGAAGCAAGATGCTATAGCACCATAACGATGGTGGGCATACTAAAAATACGCCCGCTGATGTGCCTTCATCAGGTTGAGCTCAACGCTCAGTTCTTTTGTTGCGGCCACCAATGCTGCTACCCGTGCTGCAGCAAAGGTTTTAGCACCCTCTCCACTGTATGCTGAGGCACATCCTCATTGAATCCTCGGAGCTCAGTGACGAGGGCAGGTGTGAGACCTATTTTTCTTGAAATTGTTGCATCCACAAGATCGTCTACAAAGACGTCCTTTCTTTTACACAAAGCAGTTATCAGGTTAGGGAACACGAGATGACTACAAGGCCTTTTCAAACAAGCATATACTTCATCCACTATAATTTTTCCTATATCAATGCGTCTACCATGCATTATAGAGTGGAGAAGAAATAGCCTAGTGATATAGACAGTGGTTGTGTGTAGTGTGAGCATAAGCTTATGTCGTACAAAATGATTCCATACCTTAGCCTCAGGCTTGAGGTGGCCTCTTTCTACTGACAAGCTATTGTCCAGCACCATTCCTTCAAAACAAATGTCCTCTAAAAACTCGTGAAGTGTTTGTGCGTCCATGGTCATCACGAATGTGGTGTGACGGTCCACAGTTTGCTTCAGCCCATAGTACTTGTTAATTGCTGCAACAATGAACTTGATCTGCTCGCCTCGCACGTGTACCGTGGACTGCGTAGGGCTTGAGAGATGAGCGTAGAACTCCTTTACTACCGAGGTGAAGATTTCCTCAGGGTGGGCGGTGAAGGTCTTCCATTCATGCTTGCCAATGATGTCCATGATTGCTTGATCGAACTGATCTTCCTCCTCCTTAGGGTATTTAAACCCTAACTCTGGAAGAACGTTCCTATCTTTTAGTTTCTTCCATTGTTCCTTCGATGCGTCATCTACAAACTTAGAGATTTCCAGGACTGGTGGTTTTTTAGGGCGGTCGAAAGTTTTAGGGGCATTCTTGCAACGAGCCATGGATGTTTTTGTGAAAGTAGGGAGGAGTGAATATGTGAAGGGGAAGTGATGAATTCTTTTTGGCGTGTTAGGAGAAAATAGAAAAAGATGAAAAGGAAGAAGAAAAGGTTGAGTGTTGAAGAAGTCGAAGAAGGTGAAGGGACTAGTGATGGTGAGAGATTGTGGGAAGTTGAAAAAGATGAGGGGGCACAGACGAATTAAATGGAAGAGTGGAGTGACGGGGACGTGTGTCAGCTTTAAGGGAGAGAGAAAAAGCTAGGAGTTAATGTGATGGGTGACGGTTGGAGAGAGAATAAATAGGTTTTAATGGCCAGGGTTTTACCACATTAATTCGGTGAATATTCTTTCTCTTGCTTTTTGTTTTTCTCACTTTTTTAATTCATCCTCCCCCACTTTTCGGATAAAACCTCTCCTCTTTTTCTCTTCCTCTTTTTTATACTCCCTAAAGTGGATAAAAAACTCCATGTCCCTTGCCTTTATGCTACCAACCCTGTAGACGACCATGCTCTCCTGCCACTGCACCTGACATGGTACTATGAAAGAGAAAGCTTGTACGAGGGTCATGTGAAAAGATAAGAAAATACAAAAAAAGATAACATAAAAACTAAACTAAAAAGAAAAACATTATTTATGAATATGCTATAGCATAAAGGATAGGGTTTAGAGAAGCAAACTCTCAAGGATCGTATAGATCCATGTGTGACTTGTCTCTGAGGACAGAGGCTCCACTTTACACCTTTAGGCGTTGGCCATTGTCTTTGAAGACTTCACCATTGTCCAACTTCTTGATATCAACCACGCCATGAGGGTACACCTTGTGTATAATGAATGGTCCTGGCCACCTTGATTTCAGCTTTCCAGGAAAAAGCTTTAGCCTGGAATTATAGAGAAGCACTTTTTGACCTTCTGAGAAATGCCTGGCAAAATATGTTTGTCATGCCACTTCTTGGTTTTTTTCTTTGTAAATGCAGGCATTCACATATGCTTGGGCTTGAAATTCTTCCAACTCATTAAGCTCTAGCAACCTTCTTTCACTAGCTAGTTGGGCATCCATGTTGAGTTTCTTAATTGCCCAATAAGCCTTGTGTTCAAGCTCAACGGGTAGATGGCATTCCTTGCCAAATATGACCTTGAAGGGTGACATGCCCAAAGGCATCTTGAAGGTTGTTCTATACGCCCATGGTGCTTCATCCAACTTGGGGGACAAGTCTTTTCACCTAGGGTTGACCACCTTCTCCAAGATTTGCTTGATTTCACGGTTGGAAACTTCAGCCCTTCTGTTCATCTGCGGATGATATGCTGTAGCAATCTTGTGCCTCACTCCATATCGATGTAATGCTTTAGCAATAAGTTTGTTGTCAAAGTGAATTCCTTCCTCACTGATGATGGCTCGGGGTGCTCAAAACCTCGTGAAGATGTTCTTGTGAAGGAACTTCACTTGGAGTCGTTCCTCAGGGTGGCAATAGCCTCCACCCATTTTGACACATAGTCAATTGCTAGATAAATATATAAATCCCCATATGATGCAGGAAACAGGCCCATGAAGTCAATTCCCTACACATCAAAGATTTCAACTTCCAAAATATTTTGCAGTGGCATTTCATTCTGACTAGAGATGTTCCCCGTTCTTTGGCATCTATCACAAGTCTTGTAGAACTCGTGTCCATCCTTGAAAAGTGTAGGCCAATAGAATCATGCTTGAAGAATTTTTGCAGCAGTTCTAGCACCACCAAAATGCCCTCCACACGGTAATGAATGAAAATGGTACAAAATGCTATGTTATTCTTCTTCTGGAACACATCTCCATATGATTTGTTCAAGACATTGCTTGAACAAGTAGGGTCCATCCCAATAGTAGAATTTTGCATCGTGTTTCAATTTCTTTGGTACCTGGCTAGATAAATCAGGAGGCAAAATACCACTAATAAGATAATTAACTATATCAGCATACCACGGAATTGCCGTAGCAGACAACGGTTTCTCATCAGGGAATTCCTCCTTAATTTCATATTCACTACCTTGTTTGATATCATTTTCTAGCCTAAATAGATGATCAGCTACTTGGTTCTCACATCCTTTCCCATCTCTAACTTCTAAATCGAATTCCTGTAGCAAGAGTATCCATCTAATAAGTCTAGCCTTAGCATCCTTTTTAGTCACTAAGTACTTAATGGTTGAATGATCGGTATGAACTATAACCTTAAAGCCTATCAAGTATGACCTAAACTTATCAAAGGCAAATACTACAACAAGCAATTCTTTTTCAGTAGTGGTGTAATTGATTTGTGCATCTTTCAAAGTGCGACTAGCATAATAAATAACATGAAAGAGTTTACCTCGGCATTGTCCAAGTGCTGCACCGACGACGTAGTCACTTGCATCACACATTAGCTCAAATGCCTCGTTCCAATCAGGTGGAATGACAACTGGTGCTGAAATAAGCTTCTCCTTCAGTTCTTGAAACGTGCTATGGCAATCTTTGTCAAACACAAATGGTTGATTTTGCTGTAGAAAATTGCATAGCGGCTTTGAGATCTTCGAAAAGTCCTTGATGAATCTCTGATAGAAGCCAGCATGCCCTAGGAAGCTTCTTACTCCCTTGACAGTAGTGGGGGGAGGTAGTTTTTCAATGACCTCACATTTGCTTTGTCAACTTCTATCCCTTGCTTTGAGATCTTGTGGCCTAAAATCGTTCCTTCCATTACCATGAAATGGCATTTTCCCAATTGAACACCAAGTCATCTCTGGAGACCGAGAAGCCCTCCATGAAAATTTCTAAAAAAATCCTAGACCATGTATGAAAAGATAGCCAGCATACATCTTTGAAAAGTTGTCGGGGCATTGCAAAGACCAAAGGGCATTCTCCGGAAAGCGTAAGTTCCATAAGGGCATGTGAAAGTCGTCTTCTCTTGTTCTTCGGGTGCTATAGCAATCTGATTGTACCCAGAATACCCATCGAGGAAGCAGTAAAATGCCTTGCCCGCTAGTCTATCTAACATCTAATCAATGAATGGGAGGGGAAATGGTCCTTCTTGGTTTCTTTGTTGAGCTTCCTATAGTCCATGCAAATCCTCCACCCCGTGACGGTTCTAGTAGGCAATACCTCATTCTCCTCGTTGCTTACCACGGTCACACCTCCCTTCTTCGGTACACATTGCATCGGGCTGACCCATGAGCTATCTGATATCGGGTAGATTACTCCAGCATCAAGCCACTTAATCATCTCTTTCATCACCACATTCTTCATGATTGGGTTTAATCTTCTCTAGGCTCAACAGAATTGTTGTGACTATCATCAAGAAAAATTTTATGCATACATATAGCAGGGCTTACACCCTTCAAATCAGCCATAGTCCACCCTAGCACATTTTTATGATGTAACAACATATTCACTAAGCTTGCCCGGTGGCTAAAAATGGCCTACCTAAGATAATGGGTGTGTTGTTGTCCGTTTCACAGTCGAGGATTAAGAAGTTGACTGGAAAGATAAATCGGTCCATTTTTATCCCGACATCTTCAATTCTTCCTTCTAGGCGAACATGAGAATGATCTACTTGTTGTAGCACAACCTTGGTGGGTTGTGCCTCTTGTATTCCCAATTTAAAAAAATTGACTTAGGCATCAAGTTAACACTTGATCCTAAATCGTTGAATGCTCTTCCAACGAACTTATCGCCAATAGAGCATGGGATAGTAAAGCTACATGGGTCCTTCCTCTAAGATGGCAACTTACTCCACATAGAATAGCATTTTTTTGCTATGGCGACAATTTCATGCTTCTCGGCCTTCCTCTTTTTTGTAACTATATCCTTAAAGAACTTGGAATATGTTGGCATTTGATTTTGATCAATGGCCTCCAGAAATGGGACATTGATATGTAATTTGTCCAGGATATCTATGAATTTCTGGAATTGAAGGTATTCTTTCTGCTTCTTGGGTCGTAGAGGAAAAGGAGGTGGGGGTCCAACTTCATTTATCTGGACTGGTGGAGTTGCATCTTTTGCTGTAGCAAAAGCAGACTCCTCCTCCGGTGTTTCTTTTTCTATGACTTCCTCTACCTTCTCTTCAACTGGAGGATCTTGTCAGTTATCTTCTTCTTGAGGCAAGTTGGGCTGAGAGTCCTCCTTCTCTTTTCCCCCAAACTTGTCTTCCTTGCTAATTTCCTTTTCACTCCTTAATGTGTGTGTGCTGCATTGCTCCTTGATATGGTGCTTAGCGGCTTCAGTGTCACTAGACAGACTTCCTTGTGGTCTCGCATGCAACGTTTGATCTATCTATTCAACTTGTGTTTCTAAGGCTCTGAGAGAAGAACTATGGTTTTGCAATAAGGCTCCTTGATTCTTAATGTTTGCTGCATGATCTTGTAGCAAAACTTTCGTGGTTCCCATGAAATCTTTTGTCATAGCCATAAATTATTTGAATGTAGTCTCCAACGAACTGTTTGATGAATATGTTGCTCCCTTGTGACCTTGCCATGGCATCATCTGGTTAGAAGATGGTGCTTTGATCAGATTTTGTTGTGGCGTTGGCTATGCAGAATTATTGTGCCCTTGATTACCCCAACTGAAATTAGGATGCTGACGCCATCCTAGGTTGTAGGTATTAGAGTATGGATTGTTGTTGCGGTTATAATTCCCCATTTAGTTGGTTGACTCTTGATTATCAGAGCATTCACTCAAATGTTGATTGTCATCGCATCTGAGACATGAGGTTGCAGACTTCACTTCCTTGACTTCGTTGGGACGTTAGAGGTTCTTTAGCATATTGGTGATAGCAGCTAACTGGGTGGCTACCGAGTCATCAACTTCACTCTCTGGAACTACTTGGGTTCTCCTCCTCGTTCTAAGCCTTGTGGTCAGAAACTGGTAATCATTGTTAGCTACCTTATCAAGAATGTTGATTGCTTCCTTCGGTGATTTGTCTAACAAGGTCCCATTTGCTGAAGCATCTAACATCATTCTTCTGGGAGCATTCACTCCATTATAGAACATAACCACTTGGGTCCAATCATGAATACCTGTTGGGTCACGTCGACACGCCCTGTGGCGCAGCAGAAAAATTAATCCGACGTAATCCAGCTAGGATCTATGTATAGGAACGAATCCGGGGTGAAAAGATAAAGACTTACCTTTTAAAGCTCCAGAAACTGGAAAACCGACAGTATGTCGAAATAACCACGTCAAGTAAAACCGGAATCATCACAGGTTCACAACGACCTCTACGAAGTCCACCCGAACAAAACAAACAAAGTTTCCGCCTCCCTAACACTTAGGGATAAATTTCGACAGGTTTGAACACCTTCCAGGGAGAAGTTGAAATCCCTCCAAGGATTCCTGAGGGAGTCTGAAATCGACCAGGGGTTTTACCGGGACTCGGATTCGAACTAGGAAATCACCAGGAATTTGCCGGGGGGCAAGAGGAACACCAGAAAAATATCGAACAGCTTCTCAAAAGAAATCTGGGACTTGTCGAAAATTCCAGAGGGGAATTCCCAGGGATATGTCAAAATTTGCAAGGAGGAATATGGATGATTTGGTTGCTAGCCTTGTCCTTTTAAATAATATTCAGAGACTTAATTCTAGTTGAATTTCTTAAATCCAAGTTAAACCAAAATTCATAGAATCTACTTCTACTTGAAATTGGTTTATATTAAATATATATTATATTTAATAATATTAAATGAAATATATATATTTAATTATGTAGAATCTTATTCTACATGAAACATGGATTTAAATATACATTATATTTAATCCAAATATATACTTTTTTTATTATATATAATCTCATTCTATCTTTACTTGGATTTAAATATATTTAAATATATAATTTTAATTATGTGGAATCTAATTCTACATAAACTTGGAATTAAATATACATTATATAAATTCCAAATATATATTTAAATTTCTAGAATCTTATTCTATAATATTGTCTATAAATATTTTCCATACTCTAAATAATATTTGATAAATACAATATTTATCCAATATTGTTCTCATTTAAGGGAGTTGCCGATTTCCCCTATCCCACAGGGGATTTTCGGCAACCTCCCTAAAATAGGGAGTATGGTTTCCAATTTTTTTCGTTTCATTCGATGGGTGTGACCCTTGTAGGTTCATGCAACGTTAGCAGCAAAATTAGAACTGTTCTAATTTTACAAACAATGAGTGGCATCTAGCAATACATCATTGCTACCTAAGTTGCATGAAGTCATGGTTTGACTTTCCTAATTCCTGAATAAACTTTCTTTATGTATTTCATCCTTTTGTCCTTTATATCATAGATGAACACAGGTCATGGGTTAGCCACACTTGCGTTGTCCATCTAGTGTTTCTTGATGTCTTAAGTAGATTATGATAAATGAATCTCTATGATATCTCATATCATAATATTCGAGCATGGCCATGCATTTTCTAATCTCACTCAATCAAGTGGCCGAAGATATTTCTCCCATTATGTAGGAGGGACAAATCCTTTCTTGATCAACCATATTTCACTACATAGGTCATCATGTATCCAATCATCAGTCTTTATAATGTAGTCAGTTACGACACACGTTTGACTATGCAAAAATACGTAAATCTTTATGTTGAAATCATGTTGATCTCAAGTCTGAGGATTATACATATGCTTATCATGAGCAATGTTGTGACTGTCACATAATTACCCAAGAAACATGCTCATAGCGGGTCAATCCAGTATGTTGTTCTCTAAAAAATACTTATGTGTTGATTTTGACATCTCTATGTCGATGACAACACATGTTATCAATCAACCACATATTAGTCTTTATATATTATCACTGTCCATACCGGTAATAATATTCGACTAAGGATCCTTTCTAACAATAATCGTATTATTGTATGGACATTATTATCCAATGGTTAGATTGATGCACAGAAACATACCAAATTATAATAACGGCAATGCCATTACTTGATAAATCTAGTAAAATAATATGTTTATTCAATCTTCATATGATTGGTCTTTGGGCATACTCCAACAATACCATGATTTGTACACTTCCTCAATAATCCCTTGAATCGATCCCAACACTCGTACATGGATTCGTCATCAGCTTGACGAAAAGAAGCAATATCATTTCTCAACCGAGTGTTTCTATTTGGTGGATTATACCGTAGCAAAAAACTTTTGCATAGATCTGCCCAAGTCTCCATTGATCCAGCTGGCACTCCACTTAGCCATGCTCCAGCACGATCATGTAAAGAATATGGAAACATTTTAAGCTTCAGCACATCCTCGTGCACTCCTTGCTGTCCGAACGAGTCACAAACTTCCAAGAAAGCACGAATATGTTGTCTTGCATCTTCGTGAGGCATACCCCCAAATTGACCTATAGTGTTCAACATGTTGAACATAACATGTTTAAGCTCGAACTGGGCAGCCTGAATTTCTGGAGCTACTATTCCGGGATAGAGATCGTCCAAAATAGGAGTCAAATGATCTCTAATGGCTCAAGGTCGAGCCGCTTCTCCCTGGCCATTTTCCATAGCATCTTCGTTACTGGAGGTGGTAGTATTTCTACGTTCATGTTTCTGGTCTCTTCTCTTCGAACACGTCTCTTGAGTCGTAAGAAATGCTCGATTTCAGAAATAGGTGATTGTAGGGGTCCTCTAGGTCGTCTTCTGGTCATGCACTAGCACGACGCCTGAAAAGAAAAAGAAAAAATCCTAAATATATATGTACAAAAACAAAAAGAACAAGCGATATAAACAAAAAGCTGTAAAAAACCAATTGCCAATCCCCGACAACGGCACCAAAAAACTTGTTCGCTTGCGTGTAGTGTACTATAAATGATACGCAAATATGGTGCAAGTATACACGTCGAACGAGTAATAAAGTGAGTGAGTGAGTATCGTCTCCACAGGGATTGGAGGTATTCACGATTTGCTGTAGCAATATTGATTGAACTTTTTGCAGATGACAATGCTATAGTAAAAGGGATGGTGTAAAATAATGCGGTAGCAAAGCAGTGCAAAGAAAGATGAGATGACAATGTAATGAACAAGTCCCCATTCGTATGCGAAACTCACTACGAAATGACTGGATGCGAATGATGGACAACCTAAACTAAGCTTCTTAATGATACTAAGGCTCTTTAGCTATCTTCTATGCTAGGCGGGATTTGCTAAAAGTGTTCCTAAACTATCTCTAGCCAAGAAAATGGGAGTCAGAAATGCTACATCACTACCTCTCGACGTAAACTTTGAACACTCCCTACCCTTCACGAACTATCCTTTTTAGCCCTTGAAACCTATCACTTATCTCTAAGGTAGGTTAAAGCCTGCCTCTCGACAACCACTCCATTGCTTATGGGGGTTCTAAGGCTAGCTCTCTCAATTACTAACCTCAACAAACACTTAAAGAACGCATAAGCAAATCATAGAACATGATAAAAACTGGAAAACTATAGCATGCATTAAAAAGTACTCAAAATAAAATCATCCATCAAACCCAAGCACATGTTGGCAAATATCCACTTCCACTATCTATAGCCATTCCTGGCACTAGCTTTCTCTCGTTAGACTCCTTTCCTGTGCACCATCAAACCTAAAACCAACCTTTCGAGCAGTACCCCTCAATCTTGGACTAATAACCAGAAAAAGTAAAGATGCACCCATAAGAAGAAAATGCAACCTAAATGTAGTCTAAATGCTATGGTATGAACTCAAGAACAGGCAAATGCTATAGCAAAAAGGTATGAAAACAAGGATATTTATGCAGTTATCACCTGGTAGTTTTATTATACCGTGTTCAATAGGTGATAACTATGTGGGAAAAACCTTGTGTGACCTTGGATCTAGTGTAAATATCATGCCAAAGTCAGTCTTTATGAAGATGGGCATATGAGATGTAAGGCCATCTACGGTTATCTTGCAATTGGTCGATCGATCTGATGTACGCCCGGAAGGAAGAGTAGAAGATGTAGTGGTGAAGGTGGACAAGTTCATCTTTCCAGTTGACTTCCTTATTCTTGACTGTGAGGCGGATTATAACGCACCCATTATTTTGTGGCAGGCATTTCTAGCAACCGGTAGAATTTTGATAAACTGTGAAAACGGTGAGTTCACTATGAGGGTAGCTGATCAAGAGGTGATAATCAATGTCTTCAACACTCTCAAATATGTGGATGAAAATGAAGAGTGTCAGTACATGGATGCTACAGCAAAAAGGGAGACTGTAGAGTTTTGCTTCAGCAATATTTTAGAAATGGATGAATATGAGCAGATCCAAGCTGAAGACAATGTGGAGGATTACGAGATTGAGTAAGAGGAATTCGAGGAATTATCTAAAGAGGTGGAGCAATCGAGCCTCCTCGAAGACAAACCAGGTACGCACTTTGAACCTCTTGATTTTTCAGAATTTATTCCTCCTAAACCTTCACTTGAGCATGCTCCAACATTAGAGTTAAATCCCTTACCATCTCATCTTAAATATACTTATTTGGGTAGTAATGAAACTTTGTCTGTGATAATTTCATCTAGTCTTACACCTAAGCAAGAAGCTAGTTTGATAATGCTATCGCAACATAAATGAGCTTTAGGTTGGACTATGGCTGACTTAAAGGGAGTTATCCCTACGATTTGCATGCACATAATTCTACTTGATGATTGTCACAGCAATTCCATTGAACCCCAAAGAAGGCTCAACCCCATCATAAAAAAGGTGGTGATGAAGGAGATAATCAAGTGGCTTGACGCTGGTGTGGTCTACCCCATATCGAATAGCTCATGAGTTAGCCCAGTCTAATGTGTACATAAGAAGGGAGGTATCACCGTGGTGAGTAAAGATGAGAATGAATTGTTACCAACAAGGACGGTAACGAGATGGAGGATTTGCATGGACTATAGAAAGCTCAACAAAGTAACCAAGAAGGACCATTTCCCTCTCCCATTCATTGATCAAATGTTAGATAGATTGGCAGGCAAAGCATTCTATTGTTTCCTTGACGGATACTCAGGGTACAATCAGATTGCTATAGCACTCGAGGACCAAGAAAAGACGACATTCACATGTCCGTATGGTACCTATGCTTTCAGAAGAATGCCGTTTGGGCTCTGCAATGCCCCATCAACTTTTCAGAGGTGTATGTTGGCTATTTTCTCAGATATGGTTGAGGAATTTTTGGAAGTCTTCATGGATGATTTTTTAGTCTCTGGGGAAGATTTCAATTCATGCTTGGGAAATTTGGCCAAAGTGCTAAAGCGATGTGAGGAACCTGATTTGGTGCTTATGTAACGCCCCGGTTTTGGGCTTAGGAGTTTTGAGAGTTAACCGGTTGGTGAAAGTGTTGTTCGAATCTAAAGAGGTGAAATTAGGAAAGCCTAGTTCGGGTTGTATTAAAAATATGGAAAAATGTTCTAAAATCATCTTTTAATATAATTAAGTGAACTGTGAAATCAATTTTGGAAAATGAGTTTTGGAAGTGTGACATTTTGGCTAGTGACCAAAATGTAATTTTCGAAAGTTTGGTGACTGTTTTATAAAGGGTTGAAACTTTGAATCTTTAAGGATCTATTTACCCAAAGGGAGTTTCTCCAGATTTTTCTAAGATATTTTAAGTCTAAATTCTGATTTTAAAAGATATTAAAAGTGGAGGGAAAGCCATTTGGCTATTTTTGGATTTTGTAACCAACTTTTCTCAATTTTCTTTCTCTCCTTTTCTCTCAACCCAAACACATTCTCTCCAGAGAATTGGTTCTGATTTTCTCACCTAAATCCCTCCTTTCAACTCTCATTTGATTCCTAATCAACATATCTTCAAAACCTCTTCAATTGCTACTTGAATCAACAAGGTTTTTGATTGCAAAAAGAGGAGAAACTCAAGTTTGGAGGTAAGAACGTCCTTCTCCTCTAAACTATCAGTTCTTTACTGAAACTCCTAAGTTTTCAATCCTTAATTGATGTTTAATTAAAGGTTTTTAAGTGGTGAAATGGATCTTGGCTTATAATGCAAGATTTGATGATTTTTGATGATTTTCGTTAGATCTGATTAATCTGTGATTTGAGTTGTGTTGTTGATGTTAAATGAACTCTAAATTGATAAGGAATTGAGTTTTGATTGATGCAATCCCGGATAGGTTGAGTTTCCTAAGTTTAGCTTGTGTTTCAAGGTTGTTTTTGAGGTGATCTTGTGGATCTGGTGTTGCTGGAGGTATAAGGATGTTAATAGGTTGTTTTTAGATGTTATATGATGTTAAAGGATGTAAGGTTTTGCTGGTTTATGGCTGGGCTTTGTTTAGAAGTGGTTTGGATGCATTTTCGGTTGTGTTTGGTGGCCGAAAATGGAGGTTCGATGAGAGCAGCGAGTTTAGGTGCTTTCATTGAAGCAATTAATGCATGATGATGCATTAATCCTCTACTTTGATGTGTTGAAACAGGGGAGGCATCTTTGGATCCAAGAGTTGTTGATCTGGAAGCTTGATTTGGTGCTTTGGCTTGAAGCAAAGTGGAAATCGGTGAGTGTGTTTGTGGAAATTGGGTTTTTAGCTTTGAAACCAATGTCTTGGGAGCTTAGTTTAAGTCTAAACAACTTTGCTAAGCTCAAGTGTAAGTTTTCGGAATTTCTCTCTAGTGGTGGCCATGATTTTGTTGTGATGCAAAATGGTTATTTGCATGTTTTAATTACTGTTTCGAAAGCATGTTTTAGCAAGGTTTTTGCTGATGATGTAAACCATATGTTGAAGGTAACTCTAGGTAGGAGTTCCTTGCTTTTGTACATTGATTAAATGTGGATTGATGCTTTTAAATGCATGATGAAAATGGCTTGGTTTAATGCTTTAAAACAGTGGATTAAATGATGAGAATGATGTATATTGGCAAGTGATGTTTTGAAAAGGTTAAGGTCACTAAGGTGGTTAAAAGTCCTTGAGTGAGCCTTGTTACTTAAGAACATCAAGGTGGTTAAAAGTCCTTGGATGATTCTTGTTGCGGACACTAAGGTGGTTAAAAGTCCTTAGGTGATCCTTTCCATGGTGTTTAAAAGTCCATGGGGCCATGGTGTTTAAAAGTCCATGGGGCCAAGGTGTTAAAAAGTCCTTGGGGCCAAGGTGTTTAAAAGTCCTTGGGGTGATTCAAGCAATGGACACAAAGGTGGTTAAAAGTCCTTGTGTGGTCCTCATTCATGGTGTTTAAAAGTCCATGGCCAAGGTGTTTAAAAGTCCTTGGGGCCAAGGTGTTTAAAAGTCCTTGGGAAGTTGATGAACTTGTTTAATGAAATGGAATTTATCACTTGAGCCAATATGACATGTTGTATTATGTTGAAGCATGAGATGCTTGTTTTAAGTATGCTTTTGAGCATGTGCAAAGGTTGATTTAAAGCATGATTTGCAATTGTTTTTAAATGCATTATTGAATGGTTTTTAAGAGCATACCTCACTAAGCTTTTGCTTACGCTCTCTTCCATTTTCTTAATTCAATAATGCAAAGCATTAGAGAACCTTGAGGGCAGCAAGAAGGGCAAGAATTCAAGTGCAAGTAAAGCTCAATGTATGGAAGGTTTTTGTTAAACATTTTAGCTTTTGGGTAATTTGGCAATGGGGGACCAATGTGTATGATTTGGGAGGTGTTTGGAACTCCCTAAGTATGTTGAATGTTGTTAAGATTGCTGGTTTTTGCATTGGATCATTACATGCTTGTTTTGGAAGTTTTGTGTTTGAGTAGCTAGCTTGTGTAGGAAGCATGCCTATAGAATTGGGGCTTTTTGCATATGATGTTGTTCTGATGATTTGTTGATGCTTGCAAGTCTTATATATGTTGAATTGCATGCTGGTAAAGTTTGGTGACATTTGGAGCATGTTTGGATGATTAATTGCATGTTTTGGAATGCATTTTGCTGCAATCTGTGCAGGCGTTTCGGAACAGTGTGCACCGTTTCGGAACGGGTGCCTTGAATGAACCCAGGCGTCCGAAACGGTATGCACCGTTTCGAAACGGTTTGGCCTCTGCCAGGCCCATGTTTCGGAACCCATTGCGGAACGGCCCGTTTTTCGAAACGGGTTCAGCCTGTTTCGGAATGGTCGACCGTTGGGGGCTGACATTGGCAGTTATATGTTTTGAATTGTTTGCGTTTTGGTCTTGAAACTTGTTTATGCAATTGTATGAGCTTGGGAAGTCCTTTTGAGCTGAAATTTCACAGAGAAGCATGAAACCTGATTAATTTCAAGTTGGTAACTTTAATTTGGGTTAAGTCCTTCTAATTATCAGAAATTACAATTTGGTCCCTAAAGTTGTAATTTGTTCAATTGGGTCCCTGTTTGATCTCTGATGTTTGTGATCTTTGAGTATGATGTTTGTGTGATCACAATTAGGACTAATGTGCACCTAGACAAGATTAAAAAGAAGAAAAAAAAGGGTCGTTAATCAAGGTTGACTTTCGAGTTGACTTTGGTTTTCCCCGTGTGACTTTCTTAATTCGGGTCAACCGTCTAGGCCGGGTTAAGGGGGTTACATTTGGTGGTATCAGAGCTGAGTTCTCGAGTAATTAGGAATGAGTATATGCATGATTGAAGTATGTTTGCCTTGTAAGCTTGTTGATCGAAAGCATGTTTAGTGGCTTGTGATTTGGATGCAATTGAGTTGTATGCTGTGATGTTGCATGTTGATGGTACCCATTGCCAAACAAAAGCTAATGAAATGATGTTGATTTAGAATGAAATTGAGCTTGAATACTTGGATTGCTTACCTTGCTGGGCCTGACTTGTTTTATTTTGCATTGTGATTGCATGGTAAAAGTATGGCACCACGTAGAGAGTTAAGAGGTAGTGTGCGAGCTACGGCTCCCAATGAGAACGAGAATGAAGAGAACACGGGTAGTGCAGTGTTACCCCCTCCTCCGCCTGGTGGTGGTGCTGGAGGTGAAAGAGCTGAAGCTGCAGCTGGTGCTGGAGCTGCTGGACCAGAGGTTGGTCAGGGGCAAGCTATGCTGGTACAAGCTATTGCGGGTGCTTTTCGAGCAGCAGTAGCTGGAGCTCAAGGAGCTGGGCATCAGGGAGATGCTGGAGTTAGACTACCTTTGGAGCGTCTGCGCAGTCTTGGTGGGACTGAGTTCAGGGGTATGTCTGCTGAGAGTTCGGAAGCTTGGCTAGAGAGTACCAAGCGTATCTTGGGTCAGATGAGCTGCACGAATGTGCAAAAGTTGGGATGTGTTGTGTCCTTGCTGCAGGACGATGCGTATACGTGGTGGACGACCACCATAGCTGGGATGGCTGAAGCTGATGTTACTTGGACATTCTTTCAGAATGTGTTCAGGAGGAGATATCTTGGAGTGAGATATCTTGATGAGAAAAAGCGTGAATTCATGTCTCTTACCCAAGGGAGCATGAGTGTGGCTGAGTATGAGGTGCAGTTTGTCCGACTCAGTCAGTATGCACCGGAGCTGATACCTGATGAGCGGGAGAGGTGTGAAAGGTTCCGTTATGGTTTGGTGACGGAAGTAAAGACATATATGTTGGCTGCTGAGTATAATGATTTTGATGTGTTGGTGAGCCGATCCAAGGACATTGAGATGAACTTGGGTTTATCTGCGAAAGGTGCTGGAGCAAGTTCTGGCAAGAGAGCTGCTGAGTATAGTTCCGGAGGTGGACGGAACAAGAGGGGACGTGATCAGAAGTATCAGTCCTCAGCCAAGAGAGGTGGTGGTGCACCTGCTAGGGGTGGTTATGCTAGAGCTGATCCGAGTGCTTGCTGGATCTGTGGTTCGCGTGGTCACATGAAGCGTGACTGTCCTCGTGCTGTGAGGGAGGTGCAAGCTCCTGTTGCGGCAACTGGTAATGGATGCTGGAATTGTGGTTCTGTAGATCATTTGAGGCGAGATTGTCCGAGGTTGGCTGGTGGCCAAGAGCGTGCTCCTGTTGTTGCTGCACCGCAGAGAGGTCGTGGGCGCGGCCGTGGTAATTTCCAGAGGAGAGAGGAAGGTGGTCGTGGAGTAGCCCATGTTGTGGCTATTCAGCCTGAGGGAGGAGGCCAAGCTAGGGTGTATGCTCAGTGCGAGGGAAGGAATGATGCATATGTGATTGCAGGTACCTTTACTTTGCAATCCTTGTCATTGCTTTCTTTGATTGATTCTGGATCTACGCATTCATACATTTTGCGTGAGCATGCTGAATTGCTTGGTTTGCCTGTTGAGTCTTTGGATGTTGGTGTTCGTGTCACTAGTTCTTTTGGTGAAACTGTTGTGACTCGAAAGCTTTATAGAAGGTGTCCCTTGGTTGTTCAAGAACATGTCTTTCATGTTGATCTTATGGAGTTGCCTTTTTATGGTTTTGATGTGATCCTTGGTATGGATTGGCTTGCTGAGCATTGTGCTGTGGTAGACTGTGAAAATAAGCGGGTTTCGCTTAAGCTTGCGGATGATTATGAAGTTGTTGTGGTTGGTGAGAATGTGAAGTTTCTTGCTAATGTGGTGCCTACCTTGGAGGCGAGTAGGATGCTGAGGCAGGGTTGCGAAGCTTATCTAGCTTTTGTGATGAATCCTAGCTCTAAGGAGTTAAGGGTGCAAGATATCAAGGTTGTGAAGGAGTTTCCTGGTGTTTTTCCTGAGGAGTTGCCTGGTTTACCTCCTAATCGCGAGGTGGAGTTTGGAATTGAGCTGTATGAGAATACAACTCCTGTGTCCATTACTCCCTATAGAATGGCACCTAAGGAGCTGAAGACGCAGTTGCAAGAGCTGCTAGATCGTGGTTTCATCCGGCCGAGTGTGTCACCTTGGGGAGCACCGGTTTTGTTTGTGACGAAGAAAGATGGCACTATGAGGATGTGCATTGATTACCGTCAGCTGAACAAGTTGACTATCAAGAATCGGTATCCTTTGCCGAGGATTGATGATCTCTTTGATCAATTTTCGGGGAGCTGCTGTGTTCTCTAAGATTGACTTGAGGTCAGGGTATTATCAGTTGAAGGTGAAGGATGTGGATGTGCCTAAGACAGCTTTCAAGACAAGGTATGGGCATTATGAGTTGTAACCCCCTTAACCCGGCCTAGACGGTTGACCCGAATTAAGAAAGTCACACGGGGAAAACCAAAGTCAACCCAAAAGTCAACCTTGATTAACGACCCTTTTTTTCTTTTTAATCTTGTCTAGATGCACATTAGTCCTAATTGTGATCACACAAACATCATACTCAAAGATCACAAACATCAGAGATCAAACAGGGACCCAATTGAACAAATTACAACTTTAGGGACCAAATTGTAATTTCTAATAATTAAAAGGACTTAACCCAAATTAAAGTTACCAACATGAAATTAATCAGGTTTCATGCTTCCCTGTGAAATTTCAACTCAAAAAGACTTTCCAAGCTCATGCAATTGAACAAACAAGTTTCAGGACCAAATCGCAAACAATTCAAAACATATAACTGCCCATGTCAGCCCCCAACGGTCGACCGTTCCGAAACAGGTAGACCCCGTTTCGAAACACGGGCCGTTCCGCAACGGGTTCCGAAACATGGCCTTGGCAGAGGCCAAACCGTTTCGAAACGGTGCATACCGTTTCGGACGCCTGGGTTCTTGCAAGGCACCCGTTCCGAAACGGTGCACACTGTTCCGAAACGCCTGCACAGATTGCAGTAAAATGCAATCCAAAACATGCAATAGATCATTCAAACATGCTCCAAATGCTACCAAACTTTACCAGCATGCAATTCTACATATAAATGACTTGCAAGCATCATCAAATCATTAGAACAACATCATATGCAAAAAGCCCCAATTCTATAGGCATGCTTCCTACACAAGCTAGCTACTCAAGCACAAAACTTCCAAAACAAGCATGTAATGATCCAAATCAAAAACCAGCAATCTTATCATCATTCAACATACTTAGGGAGTTCCAAACACCTCCCAAACATACACTTTGGTCCCCCATTGCCAAATTACCCAAAAGCTAAAAAGTACTTATAAAACCTTCCATACATTGAGCTTTACTTGTACTTGAATGCTTGCCCTCCTTGCTGCCCTCAAGGTTCTTTAATGCTCTGCATTATTGAATTAAGAAAACGAAGAGAGCGTAAGCAAAAGCTTAGTGAGGAATGCTCTTAAAAACCATTCAATAATGCAATTAAAACCATTTATAAACATGCTTAAAATCAACCTTTGTACATGCTCAAAAGCATACTTAAACAAGCAATCTCATGCTTCAACATAAACATACATGTCATATTGGCTCAAGTGATACATTCCATTTCTTAAAACAAGTTCATCAACTTCCCAAGGACTTTTAAACACCTTGGCCCCAAGGACTTTTAAACACCTTGGCCATGGACTTTTAAACACCATGAATGAGGACCACACAAGGACTTTTAACCACCTTTGTGTCCATTGCTTGAATCACCCCAAGGACTTTTAAACACCTTGGCCCCAAGGACTTTTAAACACCTTGGCCCCATGGACTTTTAAACACCATGGCCCCATGGACTTTTAAACACCATGGAAAGGATCACCTAAGGACTTTTAACCAACTTAGTGTCCGCAACAAGAATCATCCAAGGACTTTTAACCACCTTGATGTTCTTAAGTAACAAGGCTCACTCAAGGACTTTTAACCACCTTAGTGACCTTAACCTTTTCAAAACATCACTTGCCAATATACATCATTTTCATCATTTAATCCACTGTTTTAAAGCATTAAACGAAGCCATATTCATCATGCATTTAAAAGCATCAAACCACATTTAATCAATGTACAAAATCAAGGAACTCCTACCTAGAGTTACCTTCAACATATGGTTTACATCATCAGCAAAAACCATACTAAAACATGCTTTCAAAACAGTAATTAAAACATGCAAATAATCATTTTGCATCACAACAAAATCATGGCCACCACTAGAGAGAAATTCTGAAAACTTACACTTGAGCTTAGCAAAGTTGTTTAGACTTAAACTAAGCTCCCCAAACCTTCAAACCTTGGTTTTAAAGCTGAAAACCCAACTTCACTCACCGATTTCCACTTTGCTTCAAGCCAAAGCACCAAATCAAGCTTCCGGATCAACAACTCTTGGATCCAAAGATGCCTCCCCTGTTTCAACACATCAAAGCAGAGGATTAATGCATCATCATGCATTAATTGCTTCAATGAAAGCACCTAAACTCGCTGCTCTCATCCAACCTCCATTTTCGGCCACCAAACACAACTGAAAATGCATCCAAACCACTTCTAAACCATAAACCAGCAAAACCTCACTTCCATAAACATCATAACACATCTAAAAACAACCTATTAACATCCTTATACCTCCAGCAACAACAGATCACCAAGATCACCTCAAAAACAACCTTGAAACACAAGCTAAACTTAGGAAACTCAACCTATCCGGGATTGCATCAATCAAAACTCAATTCCTTATCAATTTAGAGTTCATTTAACATCAAAAACACATCTCAAATCACAGATTAATCAGATCTAACGAAAATCATCAAAAATCATCAAAATCTTGCATTATAAGCCAAGATCCATTTCACCACTTAAAAACCTTTAATTAAACATCAATTAAGGATTGAAAACTTAGGAATTTCAGTAAAGAACTGATAGTTTAGAGGAGAAGGACGTTCTTACCTCCAAACTTGAGTTTCTCCTCTTTTTGCAATCAAAATCCTTGTTGAAACAATTAGCAATTGAAGAGGTTTTGAAGATACAATGATTAGGAATCAAATGAGAGTTGAAAGGAGGGATTTAGGTGAAGAAATCAGAACCAATTCTCTGGAAAAGAAGTGTTTGGGTTGAGAGAAAATGAGGGAAAGAAAATTTAGCAAAGTTGGTTACAAAATCCAAAAATAGCCAAATGGCTTCCCTCCACTTTTAATATCCTTTAAAATCAGAATTTAGACTTAAAATATCTTAGAAAAATCTGGAGAAACTCCCTTTGGGTAAATATCTCCTTAAAGATTCAAAGTTTCAACCCTTTATAAAACAGCCACAAAACTTTCGAAAATTACATTTTGGTCACTAGCCAAAATGTCACACTTCCAAAACTCATTTTCCAAAATTGATTTCACAGTTCACTTAATTATATTAAAAGATGATTTTAGAACATTTTTCCATATTTTTAATGCAACCGGAACTAGGCTTTCCTAATTTCACCTCTTTAGATTCGAACAGCACTTTGACCAACCGGTCAACGCCCAAAACTCCTAAGCCCAAAACCGGGGCGTTACAACTCTCCCCCCCTTAAGAAATTTCGTCCTCGAAATTTACCTGAAGGAAAGAGATAAGGAAACTGCTTCAGCATGTCTTCCTTCCGCTCCCACGTGGCTTCCTCAACACCTCGATGCTTCCACAGCACCTTCACCAACTCAATGGTCTTGCCACGAAAAACCTTGCTATCCGAATCCAGAACCTTCACCGGTTCCTCATCATAGGTCAAATCCGGATTCAAAACCAATTTCTCCACAGGCATCACATGCAAAGGATCAGATCAATACTTCCGGATCATAGAAACATGGAACACATCATGAATCTTCTCCAACTCCTGAGGTAACCTCAGCCGATACGCAACAGGACCCGCACGCTCAACCACCTCATATGGTCCAATGTACCGAGGGCTCAACTTACCCTTCCGGCCAAACCTCATCACCTTCTTCCAAGGCGAAACCTTCAAGAACACACGGTCACCCACCGCATACTCTATCTCCTTACGCTTCAAATCCGCGTAAGACTTTTGCCGATCAGAGGAAGCCTTCAACCGCTCACAAATGAGTTTCACCTTCTCGGTAGTCCCTTTCAACAAAGCCGGCATCGAAACCAACTTTTGACCAGTTTCAGCCCAACAAAGAGGAGTCCTACACTTCCTCCCATACAGAGCCTCATAAGGTGCCATCTGTATACTCGCCTGATAACTATTGTTATAAGCGAACTCCACCAAAGGCAGATGCTTCTCCCAAGAACCTTGGAACTCAAACACGCAGCACCTCAACATATCCTCCAAAATCTGGATAACCCGCTCAGACTGACCATCCGACTGAGGATGATAGGATGTACTAAAATGCAACCTTGTACCCAGAGCTTGATGTAAACACTGCCAGAAACGCGATGTGAACCTCGGATCCCTATCCGACACAATCGACTTAGGCACACCATGCAGCCTCACAATCTCAGCAATGTACAGCTCTACCAGCTTATCCAATGAAAACGTAGTATGCACAGGCAAGAAATGCGCACACTTCGTCAAGCGATCCACAACCACCCAAACAGAATTCTTCTTCGAAGGAGACAAAGGTAAACCAGATACAAAATCCATGGTAACCCTCTCCCACTTCCATTCAGGGATTTTCAACGGTTGCAACAAACCAGAAGGAACCTGATGTTCAGCCTTAACTCGCTGACACACCAAACACTTGCTCACAAACTCTGCAACATCCTTCTTCAAACCCACCCAATAGTACTCATCACGAAGATCACGGTACATCTTAGTACTACCAGGGTGCATAGCAAAAGGACTACTATGACCTTCAGTCAGAATAGCACGCCTCAACTCAACATCAGCATGCACTACTAACCGACTACCAAAACACAACACACCATCCTCATTAAAGCAGAAATCCGAAGGTCTACCCTCCGCGATATCCTGAACATGAGACACCAAGGAATCATCCAACAACTGCTTTTCCTTGATCAACTGAACCAAAGATGGTTTCACTTGCAACTCAGCAACAAGACCACCATCTCGCGATATGCTCAAGCTAGCAAACATAGCCCTCAGCTCAACAGCTACCTTTCTACTCAAGGCATCCGCAACAACATTAGCCTTTCCAGGGTGATACTCAATCGTTAGATCATAATCCTTGAGCAACTCCAACCAACGCCGTTGTCTAAGATTCAACTCCTTCTGAGACATCAGATACCTCAAACTCTTGAGATCCGTGTACACAGTACACTTCTCACCATACATATAATGTCTCCAGATCTTCAAAGCAAACACCACTGCAGCCAGCTCAATGTCATGCGTAGGATAGTTGCGCTCATGCACCTTCAACTGCTGTGACGCATAAGCCACAACCTTACCCTCTTGCATCAGCACACATCCCAAACCAACATAGGATGCATCACTATAGACCACAAACTCTTTCCCTGATTTAGGCTGAATCAAGATAGGAGCTTGCGTCAAAGCCGCCTTAAGCTTCTCAAAATCCTGCTGTCTCGCTTCCGTCCACTCATACTTGACATCCTTCTGCAACAGCTTCGTCAAAGGAGCAGCAATCTTTGAAAAACCATCCACAAACCTCCTGTAGTATCCCGCCAAACCAAGGAAAGTACGGACCTCATGAACAGACTTAGGAACTTTCCAGTTCATCACCGCCTCAATCTTCTGAGGATCAACACGAATCCCCTCAGCTGAGACCACATGCCCAAGAAACACCACCTCCTTAAGCCAGAACTCACACTTGCTCAGCTTAGCATAAAGCTGATTCTCCAACAAAGCTTGCAGCACAACCCTCAAATGCTCTTCGTGCTCCTCCTCAGTACGCGAGTACACGAGGATATCATCAATGAACACCACAACGAACTTGTCCAGGTATTCATGAAACACACGATCCATCATGTCCATGAAAGCAGCAGGAGCATTTGTCAAACCAAACGGCATCACAAGGAACTCATAATGCCTATACCTTGTCCTGAAAGCTGTCTTAGGCACATCCACATCCTTCACCTTCAACTGATAATACCCTGACCTCAAGTCAATCTTATAGAACACTGCAGCTCCCCGAAATTGATCAAAGAGATCATCAATCCTCGGCAAAGGATACCGATTCTTGATAGTCAACTTGTTCAGCAGACGGTAATCAATGCACATCCTCATAGTGCCATCTTTCTTCTTCACAAACAAAACTGGTGCTCCCCAAGGTGACACACTCGGCCGGATGAAACCACGATCTAGCAGCTCTTGCAACTGCGTCTTCAGCTCCTTCAGCTCCTTAGGTGCCATTCTATAGGGAGTAATGGACACAGGAGTTGTATTCTCATACAGCTCAATTCCAAACTCCACCTCGCGATTAGGAGGTAAACCAGGCAACTCCTCAGGAAAAACACCAGGAAACTCCTTCACAACCTTGATATCTTGCACCCTCAACTCCTTAGAGCTAGGATTCATCACAAAAGCCAGATAAGCTTCGCAACCCTGCCTCAACATCCTACTCGCCTCTAAGGTAGACACCACATTAGCAAGAAACTTCACATTCTCACCAACCACAACAACTTCATAATCATCCGCAAGCTTAAGCGAAACCCGCTTATTTTCACAATCCACAACAGCACGATGCTCAGCAAGCCAATCCATACCAAGGATCACATCAAAACCATAAAAGGGCAACTCCATAAGATCAACATGAAATACATGTTCTTGAACAACCAAGGGACACCTTCTATAAAGCTTTCGAGTCACAATAGTTTCACCAAAATAACTAGTGACACGAACACTAACATCCAAAGACTCAACAGGCAAACCAAGCAATTCAGCATGCTCACGCAAAATGTATGAATGCGTAGATCCAGAATCAATCAAAGAAAGCAATGACAAGGATTGCAAAGTAAAGGTACCTGCAATCACATCTGCATCATTCCTTCCCTCGTGCTGAGCATACACCCTAGCTTGGCCTCCACCCTCAGGCTGAATAGCCACAACATGGGCTACTCCACGACCACCTTCCTCTCTCCTCTGGAAATTACCACGGCCGCGCCCACGACCTCTCTACGGTGCAGCAACAACAGGAGCACGCTCTTGGCCACCAGCCAACCTCGTACAATCTCGCCTCAAATGGTCAACAGAACCACAATTCCAACATCCATTACCAGCTGCCGCTACAGGAGCTTGCACCTCCCTCACAGCACGAGGACAGTCACGCTTCATGTGACCACGCGAACCACAGATCCAGCAAGCACTAGGATCAGCTCTAGCATAACCACCTCTGGCAGGTGCACCACCACCTCTCTTGGCTGAGGACTGATACTTCTGATCACGTCCCCTCTTGTTCCGTCCACCTCCGGAACTATACTCAGCAGCTCTCTTGCCAGAACTTGCTCCAGCACCTTTCGCAGCTAAACCCAAGTTCATCTCAATGTCCTTGGATCGGCTAACCAACACATCAAAATCATTATACTCAGCAGCCAACATATATGTCTTTACTTCCGTCACCAAACCATAACGGAACCTTTCACACCTCTCCCGCTCATCAGGTATCAGCTCCGGTGCATACTGACTAAGTCGCAAAAACTGCACCTCATACTCAGCCACACTCATGCTCCCTTGGGTAAGAGACATGAATTCACGCTTTTTCTCATCAAGATATCTCACTCCTAGATATCTCCTCTTGAACGCATTCTGAAAGAATGTCCAAGTAACATCAGCTTCAGCCATCCCAGCTATGGTGGTCGTCCACCACGTATACGCATCGTCCTGCAGCAAGGACACAACACATCCCAACTTCTGCACATCCGTGCAGCTCATCTGACCCAAGATACGCTTGGTAATCTCTAGCCAAGCTTCCGAACTCTCAGTAGACATACCCCTGAACTCAGTCCCACCAAGACTGCGCAAACGCTCCAAAGGTAGTCTAACTCCAGCATCTCCCTGATGCCCAACTCCTTGAGCTCCAGCTACTGCTGCTCGAAAAGCACCCGCAATAGCTTGTACCAGCATAGACATATCAGGCATAGCTTGCCCCTGACCAACCTCTGGTCCAGCAGCTCCAGCACCAGCTGCAGCTTCAGCTCGCTCACCTCCAGCACCACCACCAGGCGGAGGAGGGGGTAACACTGCACTACCTGTGTTCTCTTCATTCTCGTTCTCATTGGGAGCCGTAGCTCGCACACTACCTCTTAACTCTCTACGTGGTGCCATACTTTTACCATGCAATCACAATGCAAAATAAAACAAGTCAGGCCCAGCAAGGTAAGCAATCCAAGTATTCAAGCTCAATTTCATTCAAAATCAACATCATTTCATTAGCTTTTGTTTGGCAATGGGTACCCTCAACATGCAACATCACAACATACATCTCAATTGCATCCAAATCACAAGCCACTGAACATGCTTTCAAACAACAAGCATACAAGTCAAACACACTTCAATCATGCATGCATTCATTCCCAATTACTCGAGAACTCAGCTCTGATACCACCAAATGTAACCCCCTTAACCCGGCCTAGACGGTTGACCCGAATTAATAAAGTCACACGGGGAAAACCAAAGTCAACCCAAAAGTCAACCTTGATTAACGACCCTTTTTTTCCTTTTTAATCTTGTCTAGATGCACATTAGTCCTAATTGTGATCACACAAACATCATACTCAAAGATCACAAACATCAGAGATCAAACAGGGACCCAATTGAACAAATTTCAACTTTAGGGACCAAATTGTAATTTCTGATAATTAAAAGGACTTAACCCAAATTAAAGTTACCAACTTGAAATTAATCAGGTTTCATGCTTCCCTGTGAAATTTCAACTCAAAAAGACTTTCCAAGCTCATGCAATTGAACAAACAAGTTTCAGCACCAAAACGCAAACAATTCAAAACATATAACTGCCCATGTTAGCCCCCAACGGTCGACCGTTCCGAAACAGGTAGACCCCGTTTCGAAACACGGGCCATTCCGCAACGGGTTCCGAAACATGGCCTTGGCAGAGGCCAAACCGTTTCGAAATGGTGCATACCGTTTCGGACGCCTGGGTTCTTGCAAGGCACCCGTTCCGAAACGGTGCACACTGTTCTGAAACGCCTGCACAGATTGCAGCAAAATGCAATCCAAAACATGCAATAGATCATTCAAACATGCTCCAAATGCTACCAAACTTTACCAGCATGTAATTCAACATATAAATCACTTGCAAGCATCATCAAATCATCAGAACAACATCATATGCAAAAAGCCCCAATTCTATAGGCATGCTTCCTACACAAGCTAGCTACTCAAGCACAAAACTTCCAAAACAAGCATGTAATGATCCAAATCAAAAACCAGCAATCTTATCATCATTCAACATACTTAGGGAGTTCCAAACACCTCCCAAACATACACTTTGGTCCCCCATTGCCAAATTACCCAAAAGCTAAAAAGTACTTATAAAACCTTCCATACATTGAGCTTTACTAGTACTTGAATGCTTGCCCTCCTTGCTGCCCTCAAGGTTCTTTAATGCTCTGCATTATTGAATTAAGAAAACGAAGAGAGCGTAAGCAAAAGCTTAGTGAGGAATGCTCTTAAAAACCATTCAATAATGCAATTAAAACCATTTATAAACATGCTTAAAATCAACCTTTGTACATGCTCAAAAGCATACTTAAACAAGCAATCTCATGCTTCAACATAAACATACATGTCATATTGGCTCAAGTGATACATTCCATTTCTTAAAACAAGTTCATCAACTTCCCAAGGACTTTTAAACACCTTGGCCCCAAGGACTTTTAAACACCTTGGCCATGGACTTTTAAACACCATGAATGAGGACCACACAAGGACTTTTAACCACCTTTGTGTCCATTGCTTGAATCAGCCCAAGGACTTTTAAACACCTTGGCCCCAAGGACTTTTAAACACCTTGGCCCCATGGACTTTTAAACACCATGGCCCCATGGACTTTTAAACACCATGGAAAGGATCACCTAAGGACTTTTAACCACCTTAGTGTCCGCAACAAGAATCATCCAAGGACTTTTAACCACCTTGATGTTCTTAAGTAACAAGGCTCACTCAAGGACTTTTAACCACCTTAGTGACCTTAACCTTTTCAAAACATCACTTGCCAATATACATCATTTTCATCATTTAATCCACTGTTTTAAAGCATTAAACGAAGCCATATTCATCATGCATTTAAAAGCATCAAACCACATTTAATCAATGTACAAAATCAAGGAACTCCTACCTAGAGTTACCTTCAACATATGGTTTACATCATCAGCAAAAACCATGCTAAAACATGCTTTCAATACAGTAATTAAAACATGCAAATAATCATTTTGCATCACAACAAAATCATGGCCACCACTAGAGAGAAATTCTGAAAACTTACACTTGAGCTTAGAAAAGTTGTTTAGACTTAAACTAAGCTCCCAAAACCTTCAAACCTTGGTTTTAAAGCTGAAAACCCAACTTCACTCACCGATTTCCACTTTGCTTCAAGCCAAAGCACCAAATCAAGCTTCCGGATCAACAACTCTTGGATCCAAAGATGCCTCCCCTGTTTCAACACATCAAAGTAGAGGATTAATGCATCATCATGCATTAATTGCTTCAATGAAAGCACCTAAACTCGCTGCTCTCATCCAACCTCCATTTTCGGCCACCAAACACAACCGAAAATGCATCCAAACCACTTCTAAACAAAGCCCAGCCATAAACCAGCAAAACCTCACTTCCATAAACATCATAACACATCTAAAAACAACCTATTAACATCCTTATTCCTCCAGCAACAACAGATCACCAAGATCACCTCAAAAACAACCTTGAAACACAAGCTAAACTTAGGAAACTCAACCTATCCGGGATTGCATCAATCAAAACTCAATTCCTTATCAATTTAGAGTTCATTTAACATCAAAAACACATCTCAAATCACAGATTAATCAGATCTAACGAAAATCATCAAAAATCATCAAAATCTTGCATTATAAGCCAAGATCCATTTCACCACTTAAAAACCTTTAATTAAACATCAATTAAGGATTGAAAACTTAGGAATTTCAGTAAAGAACTGATAGTTTAGAGGAGAAGGACGTTCTTACCTCCAAACTTGAGTTTCTCCTCTTTTTGCAATCAAAATCCTTGTTGAAACAATTAGCAATTGAAGAGGTTTTGAAGATACAATGATTAGGAATCAAATGAGAGTTGAAAGGAGGGATTTAGGTGAAGAAATCAGAACCAATTCTCTGGAAAAGAAGTGTTTGGGTTGAGAGAAAATGAGAGAAAGAAAATTTAGCAAAGTTGGTTACAAAATCCAAAAATAGCCAAATGGCTTCCCTCCACTTTTAATATCCTTTAAAATCAGAATTTAGACTTAAAATATCTTAGAAAAATCTGGAGAAACTCCCTTTGGGTAAATATCTCCTTAAAGATTCAAAGTTTTAACCCTTTATAAAACAGCCACAAAACTTTCGAAAATTACATTTTGGTCACTAGCCAAAATGTCACACTTCCAAAACTCATTTTCCAAAATTGATTTCACAGTTCACTTAATTATATTAAAAGATGATTTTAGAACATTTTTCCATATTTTTAATGCAACCCGAACTAGGCTTTCCTAATTTCACCTCTTTAGATTCGAACAGCACTTTGACCAACCGGTCAACGCCCAAAACTCCTAAGCCCAAAACCGGGGCATTACATGAGTTCCTTGTGATGCCGTTTGGTTTGACAAATGCTCCTGCTGCTTTCATGGACATGATGAATCGTGTGTTTCATGAATACCTGGACAAGTTCGTTGTGGTGTTCATTGATGATATCCTTGTGTACTCGCGTACTGAGGAGGAGCACGAAGAGCATTTGAGGATTGTTTTGCAAGCTTTGTTGGAGAATCAGCTTTATGCTAAGCTGAGCAAGTGTGAGTTCTGGCTTAAGGAGGTGGTGTTTCTTGGGCATGTGGTCTCAGCTGAGGGGATTCGTGTTGATCCTCAGAAGATTGAGGCGGTGATGAACTGGAAAGTTCCTAAGTCTGTTCATGAGGTCCATAGTTTCCTTGGTTTGGCGGGATACTACCGGAGGTTTGTGGATGGTTTTTCCAAGATTGCTGCTCCTTTGACGAAGCTGTTGCAGAAGGATGTTAAGTATGAGTGGACGGAAGCGAGACAGCAGGCTTTTGAGAAGCTTAAGGCGGCTTTGACGCAAGCTCCTATCTTGATTCAGCCTGAATCAGGGAAAGAGTTTGTGGTCTATAGTGATGCATCCTATGTTGATTTGGGATGTGTGCTGATGCAAGAGGGTAAGGTTGTGGCTTATGCGTCGCGGCAGTTGAAGGCGCATGAGCGCAACTATCAGACGCATGACATTGAGCTGGCTGCAGTGGTGTTTGCTCTGAAGATCTGGAGACATTATCTGTATGGTGAGAAGTGTACTGTGTACACGGATCACAAGAGTTTGAGGTATCTGATGTCTCAGAAAGAGTTGAATCTTAGACAGCGGCGTTGGTTGGAGTTGCTTAAGGATTATGATCTGACGATTGAGTATCACCCTGGAAAGGCTAATGTTGTTGCGGATGCCTTGAATAGGAAGGTAGCTGTTGAGCTGAGAGCTATGTTTGCTAGCTTGAGCATATCGCGAGATGGTGATCTTGTTGCTGAGTTGCAAGTGAAACAATCTTTGGTTCAGTTGATCAAGGAAAAGCAGTTGTTGGATGATTCCTTGGTGTCTCATGTTCAGGATAACGCGGAGGGTAGACCTTCGGATTTCTGCTTTAATAAGGATGGTGTGTTGTGTTTTGGGAGTCGGATAGTAGTGCCTACTGATGTTGAGTTGAGGCGTGCTATTCTGACTGAAGGTCATAGTAGTCCTTTTGCTATGCACCCTGGTAGTACTAAGATGTACCGTGATCTTCGTGGTGAGTACTATTGGGTGGATTTGAAGAAGGATGTTGCAGAGTTTGTGAGCAAGTGTTTGGTGTGTCAGCGAGTTAAGGCTAAACATCAGGTTCCTTCTAGTTTGTTGCAACCGTTGAAAATCCCTGAATGGAAGTGGGAGAGGGTTACCATGGATTTTGTATCTGGTTTGCCTTTGTCTCTGTCAAAGAAGAATTCTGTTTGGGTGATTGTGGATCGCTTGACGAAGTGTGCACATTTCTTGCCTGTGCATACTACGTTTTCTTTGGATAAGCTGGCAGAGCTGTACATTGCTGAGATTGTGAGGCTGCATGGTGTGCCTAAGTCGATTGTGTCGGATAGGGATCCGAGGTTCACATCGCGTTTCTGGCAGTGTTTGCATCAAGCTCTGGGTACAAGGTTGCATTTCAGTACATCCTATCATCCTCAGTCGGATGGTCAGTCTGAGCGGGTTATCCAGATTTTGGAGGAAATGTTGAGGTGCTGCGTGATTGAGTTCCAAGGTTCTTGGGAGAAGCATCTGCCTTTGGTTGAGTTCGCTTATAACAATAGTTATCAGGCGAGTATACAGATGGCACCTTATGAGGCTCTGTATGGGAGGAAGTGCACCTTATAGCAAAAGTCTTACGCGGATTTGAAGCGTAAGGAGATAGTGTATACGGTGGGTGACCGTGTGTTCTTGAAGGTTTCGCCTTGGAAGAAGGTGGTGAGGTTTGGCCGGAAGGGTAAGTTGAGCCCTCGGTACATTGGACCATATGAGGTGGTTGAGCGTGTGGGTCCTGTTGCGTATCGGCTGAGGTTACCTCAGGAGTTGGAGAAGATTCATGATGTGTTCCATGTTTCAATGCTCTGGAAGTATAGATCTGATCCTTCGCATGTGATGCCTGTTGAGGATGTGGTATTGAATCCGGATTTGACCTATGATGAGGAACCGGTGAAGGTTCTGGATTCTGATAGCAAGGTTCTTCATGGCAAGACCATTGAGTTGGTGAAGGTGCTGTGGAAGCATCGAGGTGTTGAGGAAGCCACGTGGGAGCGGAAGGAAGACATGCTGAAGCAGTTTCCTTATCTCTTTCCTTCAGGTAAATTTCGAGGACGAAATTTCTTAAGGGGGGGAGAGTTGTAACGCCCCGGTTTTGGGCTTAGGAGTTTTGAGAGTTGACCGGTTGGTCAAAGTGCTGTTCGAATCTAAAGAGGTGAAATTAGGAAAGCCTAGTTCGGGTTGCATTAAAAATATGGAAAAATGTTCTAAAATCATCTTCTAATATAATTAAGTGAACTGTGAAATCAATTTTGGAAAACGAGTTTTGGAAGTGTGACATTTTGGCTAGTGACCAAAATGTAATTTTCGAAAGTTTGGTGACTGTTTTATAAAGGGTTGAAACTTTGAATCTTTAAGGAGCTATTTACCCAAAGGGAGTTTCTCCAGATTTTTCTAAGATATTTTAAGTCTAAATTCTGATTTTAAAAGATATTAAAAGTGGAGGGAAAGCCATTTGGCTATTTTTGGATTTTGTAACCAACTTTTCTCAATTTTCTTTCTCTCATTTTCTCTCAACCCAAACACATTCTCTCCAGAGAATTGGTTCTGATTTTCTCACCTAAATCCCTCCTTTCAACTCTCATTTGATTCCTAATCAACATATCTTCAAAACCTCTTCAATTGCTACTTGAATCAACAAGGTTTTTTATTGCAAAAAGAGGAGAAACTCAAGTTTGGAGGTAAGAACGTCCTTCTCCTCTAAACTATCAGTTCTTTACTGAAATTCCTAAGTTTTCAATCCTTAATTGATGTTTAATTAAAGGTTTTAAGTGGTGAAATGGATATTGGCTTATAATGCAAGATTTGATGATTTTTGATGATTTTCGTTAGATCTGATTAATCTGTGATTTGAGATGTGTTTTTGATGTTAAATGAACTCTAAATTGATAAGGAATTGAGTTTTGATTGATGCAATCCCGGATAGGTTGAGTTTCCTAAGTTTAGCTTGTGTTTCAAGGTTGTTTTTGAGGTGATCTTGTGGATCTGGTGTTGCTGGAGGTATAAGGATGTTAATAGGTTGTTTTTAGAAGTTATATGATGTTAAAGGATGTGAGGTTTTGCTGGTTTATGGCTGGGCTTTGTTTAGATGTGGTTTGGATGCATTTTCGGTTGTGTTTGGTGGCCGAAAATGGAGGTTGGATGAGAGCAGCGAGTTTAGGTGCTTTCATTGAAGCAATTAATGCATGATGATGCATTAATCCTCTACTTTGATGTGTTGAAACAGGGGAGGCATCTTTGGATCCAAGAGTTGTTGATCCGGAAGCTTGATTTGGTGCTTTGGCTTGAAGCAAAGTGGAAATCGGTGAGTGTGTTTGTGGAAATTGGGTTTTCAGCTTTTAAACCAAGGTTTGAAGGTTTTGGGAGCTTAGTTTAAGTCTAAACAACTTTGCTAAGCTCAAGTGTAAGTTTTCGGAATTTCCCTCTAGTGGTGGCCATGATTTTGTTGTGATGCAAAATGGTTATTTGCATGTTTTAATTACTGTTTTGAATGCATGTTTTAGCATGGCTTTTGCTGATGATGTAAGCCATACGTTGAAGGTAACTCTAGGTAGGAGTTCCTTGCTTTTGTACATTGATTAAATGTGGATTGATGCTTTTAAATGCATGATGAAAATGGCTTGGTTTAATGCTTTAAAATAGTGGATTAAATGATGAGAATGATGTATATTGGCAAGTGATGTTTTGAAAAGGTTAAGGTCACTAAGGTGGTTAAAAGTCCTTGAGTGAGCCTTGTTACTTAAGAACATCAAGGTGGTTAAAAGTCCTTGGATGATTCTTGTTGCGGACACTAAGGTGGTTAAAAGTCCTTAGGTGATCCTTTCCATGGTGTTTAAAAGTCCATGGGGCCATGGTGTTTAAAAGTCCATGGGGCCAAGGTGTTTAAAAGTCCTTGGGGCCAAGGTGTTTAAAAGTCCTTGGGGTGATTCATGCAATGGACACAAAGGTGGTTAAAAGTCCTTGTGTGGTCCTCATTCATGGTGTTTAAAAGTCCATGGCCAAGGTGTTTAAAAGTCCTTGGGGCCAAGGTGTTTAAAAGTCCTTGGGAAGTTGATGAACTTGTTTAATGAAATGGAATTTATCACTTAAGCCAATATGACATGTTGTATTATGTTGAAGCATGAGATGCTTGTTTTAAGTATGCTTTTGAGCATGTGCAAAGGTTGATTTAAAGCATGATTTGCAATTGTTTTTAAATGCATTATTGAATGGTTTTTAAGAGCATACCTCACTAAGCTTTTGCTTACGCTCTCTTCCGTTTTCTTAATTCAATAATGCAGAGCATTAGAGAACCTTGATGGCAGCAAGGAGGGCAAGAATTCAAGTGCAAGTAAAGCTCAATGTATGGAAGGTTTTTGTTAAACATTTTAGCTTTTGGGTAATTTGGCAATGGGGGACCAATGTGTATGATTTGGGAGGTGTTTGGAACTCCCTAAGTATGTTGAATGTTGTTAAGATTGCTGGTTTTTGCATTGGATCATTACATGCTTGTTTTGGAAGTTTTGTGTTTGAGTAGCTAGCTTGTGTAGGAAGCATGCCTATAGAATTGGGGCTTTTTGCATATGATGTTGTTCTGATGATTTGTTGATGCTTGCAAGTCTTATATATGTTGAATTGCATGCTGGTAAAGTTTGGTGACATTTGGAGCATGTTTGGATGATTAATTGCATGTTTTGGAATGCATTTTGCTGCAATCTGTGCAGGCGTTTCGGAACAGTGTGCACCGTTTCGGAACGGGTGCCTTGAATGAACCCAGGCGTCCGAAACGGTATGCACCGTTTCGAAACGGTTTGGCCTCTGCCAGGCCCATGTTTCGGAACCTGTTGCGGAACGGCCCGTGTTTCGAAACGGGTTCAGCCTGTTTCGGAACGGTCGACCGTTGGGGGTTGACATTGGCAGTTATATGTTTTGAATTGTTTGCGTTTTGGTCCTGAAACTTGTTTATGCAATTGTATGAGCTTGGGAAGTCCTTTTGAGCTGAAATTTCACAGAGAAGCATGAAACCTGATTAATTTCAAGTTGGTAACTTTAATTTGGGTTAAGTCCTTCTAATTATCAGAAATTACAATTTGGTCCCTAAAGTTGTAATTTGTTCAATTGGGTCCCTGTTTGATCTCTGATGTTTGTGATCTTTGAGTATGATGTTTGTGTGATCACAATTAGGACTAATGTGCATCTAGACAAGATTAAAAAGAAAAAAAAAGGATCGTTAATCAAGGTTGACTTTCGGGTTGACTTTGGTTTTCCCCGTGTGACTTTCTTAATTCGGGTCAACCGTCTAGGCCGGGTTAAGGGGGTTACAGCTTAATTGGGAAAAATGTCATTCTATGGTGACCAAAGGAACTGTTTTGGGTCACAAGATATCGAAGAATGGCATTAAGGTGGATAGAGCAAAGATTGAGGTTATTGAGAAGCTGCCTCCTCCAACCAATGTGAAGAGCATCAGGTGTTTCTTGGGCCATTTTGGCTTCTATAGATGGTTCATCAAGGACTTCTCCAAGATCTCCAAGCCACTGTGTAATTTTCTACAACAAAATCAGCCCTTCATATTCAATGAAAAATGGCTCAACGCTTTCAAAGAACTAAAGGAGAAACTTACTTCAGCACATGTTGTTGTCCCACCTGATTGGAGCTCACCTTTTGAGTTGATGTGTGACGCAAGTGACTATGCAATAGGAGTAGCTCTTGGACAACGCCGAGGTAAACTCTTTCATGTTATTTATTATGCTAGTCGCAGATTGAATGATGCGCAAATTAATTACACCACGATTGAAAAAGAATTGTTGGTTGTTGTATTTGTCTTTGCTAAGTTTAGGTCATATCTAATAGGCACTAAAGTCATTATTCACACCGATCACTCAACTATTAAATACTTAGTGACCAAAAAGGATGCTTGATATTACTTTTTCAAGAATTTGACTTGGAAGTTAGGGATAAAAAAGGGTGTGAAAACCAAGTAGTTGACCATCTTTCTAGGCTAGAAAACAAGAGTGAAAAGCATGATGAAGAGGAAATTAAGGAGGAATTCCCTGATGAGACAATACTATATGCTGCAGCAATTTCATGGTATGCTGATATTGTTAACTTTCTCTTTAGTGGTATTTTGCCTCCTGATTTGAATAGACAAGGACAAAGAAAATTCAGGCATGACGCGAGATCCTATTTTTAGGATGAACCATATTTGTTCAAGAAAAGTGCTGACCAGATCATTAGAAGGTGTGTCCCCGAAGAAGAGCACAAGGAGATACTTTTCCATTGTCATTCATCTCCTTGTGGTGGACATTTTGGAGGAGCTAGGACTGCTGCAAAGGTCCTACAGTCGGGATTCTATTGGCCCACTCTCTTCAAGAATGCACAAGCATTTTGTCAATCATGTGATCGTTGCCAAAGGACGGGTAACATTTCTAGGAGGCATGAAATGCCTTTGCAAGGAATCTTGGAGGTTTAACTCTTTGATGTATGAGTAATAGACTTCATGGGACCATTTCCCTCATCTTATACAGATTTATACATTCTTTTGGATGTGGATTACGTCTCTAAATGGGTTGAAGCAGTTGCCACTCCAAGGAATGACTCCAAGACCGTCATGAAGTTCCTTCACAATAATATCTTCACAAGATTTGGAGTACCACGAGCAATAATCAGAGATGAAGGAACCCACTTTGACAACAAGTTGATTGCTAAAGCATTACAGAGGTATGGTGTGAGGCAGAGTATTGCTACAGCATATCATCCTCAAACTAATGGTCAAGTTGAAGTCTCGAATAGAGAAATCAAGCAAATTCTTGAGAAAGTGGTTAACCCAAAAGGGAAGGATTGGTCTCCTAAGCTTGATGAAGCTCTTTGGGCCTACCGTACTGCCTACAAAACACCATTGGGAATGTCACCATTCAAGCTTGTTTATGGGAAAGTTTGTCATCTACCTGTAGAACTTGAGCACAAAGCCTATTGGGCTATTAGGAAGCTTAACATGGATGCACAGTTGGCTGGAAAAAGAAGGATGTTACAGCTAAATGAGATGGAAGAGTTTAGATCGCAGGCCTGTGAGAATGTCCGCCTATACAAGGAGAAAACAAAGAAATGGCACGACAAACATCTTTTGCCGCGACATTTCTCAGAAAAGGAACAACTGCTCATTTATAACTCCGGAAATAAGCTTTTCCCAGGCAAACTGAAGTCACGATGGTCAGGACCTTTCCTAATTCACAAGGTCTATGCCCATGGTGCGATGGGTATTAAAAAGCTTGATGATGACACGGTATTAAAGGTCAATGGATAGCGTCTGAAGCTGTACAACAGAGCCCCAGTCTTGCGCGACAAATCATCCTTCATCCTCCAGAATGCTAAAGTATTTGCACCACCTCTTTCTCTTTTATATTTTGCTACAACATTTTATGTTTTCATGTTCATAAATAACGTAGTTTAATCTTTATTTTTATTTCGTACTCTAGGTTTTTAATCACATTTGTCCGTTTGTTCCATTATGCCTTAATGTCAGGTTTGTTTGTTTGCATCTGAGCACCCCAAGGACACTGATGGCAGGTCAGGGTGCAACGGCGCATCAGTTTTTTGTTTTATAAGGGTATAAGGAATAAGAAATTAAGCTTTTCCAACATTAGAGGGGGCCGGCTCAAAAAGGGCAAAAAGAGGGGGAATTACTTAACTTCTTCACCTTTTCATTTAAAGAGAACCCTAGTAATTATTTCTTAGGTCTTTTCTCTTTCCTACTTTTCACATTTTTATTTAAAACCCCTTTTGCCCTTACCTCGTACACGTCGCCCAACCCCCCCCCCAAACTCTCTCTCTTTCAATTCATGTCAGTTACCTCCCCTCAACTCCCATCAACTCCCACTACTTTCCTCTCTCATCACATCAAAACAAATCAAACCAAAAGACCCTCCCACTTCATCTTCTCCAACCCGCTCAAAACTCAAAAACCCTAACCAAACCTTTTCTCCCATATCTCACAAACCTTCACCCTCTTTTTGCCTAACAATGGTGCATTGGAAGCAAGTAGAAAGTGCATCAGGAAGTGCTTAACCCAAGCCCGTGGTCATTAAGAAATTCTTGGACGACAAGGCCAAGGAAAGATTTCAAGGTCCGCAAGAAAGAAAATTGCTACTAGAGAAAGGCTTCAAGTTCCCCACTAAAGGAGAACAAGGGTTCGACAAAGGACATCCTGGATGTCGTAGCAAACCACAAATGGGCTACCTTTATTCCTCACCCCGACAACTTTTACATACCCATAGTTCAAGAGTTCTATGCCCATCTTACCAGTCCTACACAGTCTTGTGTCTATATGCATTGAAACCAAATCAAGTTCACTGCGGCCAAGATCAACAAGTTCTTTGGCTTGAAAAATTAAGAGGATCACCACACACCTTTCGTCGAGAACGCCGACCCACAAATTGGGAAGGAAGTGCTCGAAGACTTGTGCTTTGAAGGCACCAACTTAGATTTGCTATAACATTCATCACTCTGTCTTAAATTACCACAGCATTCTACATTTACATTTCGTGACACTTGAGTGCTTAATCTTGCCTAAAACACCTCCAATCCATGTGGAGACGATACTCACTTATCACTTTATTACTTCTTCGACATGTATACTTTCACTATTTGCGTATCATTTATAGTACATCCTCGTGCACCCCTTGTTGACGGGAAGAGTCACATACTTCCAAGAAAGCACGGATGTGTTGTCTAGCGTCTTCATGAGGCGAGCCTCCAAACTGACCAATTGAGTTCAACATGTTGAACATGACAAGTTTAAGCTCAAAGTGGGCTACCTGAATTTCGGGAGCAACAATCTTAGGATTAAGATCATCCAAGACAGGATTTAGGTGATCTCTAATAGCTCTAGGTCTTGCTGGAGCATTTTGACCTTGGTCTCCAATTACTGCAGCAGGTTCCCCTAGATTCTGAGCTCCGTTCATGATTCTAATAGCTTCTTGTATACGTCTCCGCTGACGAAATAGATGTTCAATTTCAGGAATATAAGGTAAGGTAGGCTCACGATGTCTCCTTCGGTGCATGCAATAGCACAATACCTAAAAAGACAAACAAAAACAAGCTAAGAAAATATATGTACAAAACAAAAACAAAATAAAGTAGTGCAAAGACTAATCCTAAAGCAACCAATTGCCAATCCCCGACAACGGCGCTAAAAACTTGTTTGCGGCTGTGTGATGTACTATAAATGATACGCAAATAGTGCAAGTATACACGTCGAACAAGTAATAAAGTGATAAGTGAGTATCATCTCCACAGGGATTGGAGGTGTTTTTCGGCAAGCTTAAGCACTCAAGTGTCACGAAATGTAAATGTAGAATGATGTGGCAATTTAAGTCAAAGAGATGAATGTTGTAGCAAATCAGAGCGGAGATATGAATGCGATAGAAAATAAAGATAAAAGATAGTAAGATAGAATCAGATAGACAAACAGGTCCTCTTACGCATGTGAAACTCTCTTGGGAATGACTGGCTGGGCTATCAGGTTTACCTATGTTTTACCTCTCTACTAGGGTTTACCTCTCTGACTTAGTCCATGCTCGGAGGGATTTACTTAAGGTGTCCCAAACTATCTCTAGCCAGGAACTAGGAGTAGGAAATGTTATAGCAATACCTCTCAGCGTGAACTCTAACACTTCTCCTTCCCTTAAAGGTATATCCCTCTTAGCCGTTGAAACCCAACACTTATCTCTAAGGTGGACTAGAGCTGTGCCTCTCAGCATCCAACTCCATTGTCTATGCAGGTTAAGGAAAGCTCTCTCGACCACTAACCTCAACTAACACCTAAGGAAAGGCCAACTCTCGAGGGCTCTTACAATCCTAAGCATATAACAACATAGACAAAGCATAGATACGAGCAAGAGATAAATAAACATTCATAAAAGAGAATAAAACATAGTTCATCCAACAGCCCTAGCCACCTAAATCAGTTCATGGCTGGGAAAATAATCGAAGTATCTTCGTTCATACAACCCATTTTTTCAGATATAAAATAAATGCTAAAGAAATAGAAAGGGAAGAGAAGAACTCCCAATCTGTGATGGACTTGCAGCGCCACGAACCGCCTTAGGCTTGCTGCCTCGTCTCAAGGTCAGCAAGGTCAGACCCTTGGAGCTTCTACGATAGAGGACACCAAGTTGTGGTGGAGGAAGAAGAAGAAAGGAGCCGACTTTCTCTCCCTAGCCTTTTTGTCACTTTTTCACGCTCTCCCCTAAATAAGGCTCTTGTGTCCTGTATATAGTGGGGGCTTCTAGGGTTTTGTGCCCAAATGATTCTTTGAAGTCCTGGGAATTTTCCATATGCATGTGGGGTACAACCAGAAAAAATAGGGTTCGCACATGTTGGCGATCAGCGTGTGTGTGTTACTTTGTCTTTTTTCGCGCCCAGAATTGATGTCCAAGTTGCTATAGCATTTTTCCTCCCTTAACTTGCTCCAGCATCAGCCTGCACAACACCATACCAGCAAATACCCTTCAAGCAACATCTAGTCTCATGAAATAAAGCCATACGACCAACAAATAAAGATACATGCAACTATATGCTCTAAATGCACCTACATGCTATGAAATGACCTCGAGAACAAACAAATACTTAAGCTAAAAGGTGTAAAATATAAGCATTTTGACAAGTCATCACACCCCCAAACTTAAGCTATTGCTTGTCCTCAAGCAATGAATAGAAAGAAACAAAGAAAATGTTGTGGCAAAAATTTAGCTCGAGACAGATGCTATGGCAAAATTTCAACCCTCAGAAAAGTAAAGCTTTAATATTTAAGACACAATTGAGATTTTAAGAATTATTTCCTAGGGTGAGATCCTTTGGTAGTGTGTGCGTGATTGCTTACAATTTAGGCTTAACAATGCTAGAAAAATTTCTTAATAGAGCCCAAGTTCATCCTAGTGCTCGAACTATTTTAGCTTAAAGTTTTACTCCCATAAATGAACTTTTTTGTTAAGAGGGGTGTCAGCTCATCACAACTACCATCCCTCACTCTAGATGAGTAGGGAGCAAACCTCTCATCCCCGAGCTAGTAAGTTTGATTTCCAGGCAGTGCAACTCAAAGCGGAGTGTCCCTCTAAAATATGCTTGTGCAGATTTCACTACCCACTGCTCGGGCAAGCACTACTATGGCAGTGAAGGAAGGGGAAGAAAAGATGCAGAACCATCACTCGATCCAGACCAGGCCGTCCTTTGATGGCAAACCTTACCAAGGAACGTTGGACCAAGAACGAGCCCTATCGAGCAGAAGAAACTGACAGACCATTGCCGAGGCAAGGACCAAGCCATTGTCGAGGCAATTCCAGACAAGTACAGACGAGGGAGAAAATATGCAAAGTGGTATGCGACTTGAAGAGCATAAAATGCTCAATTTTTAGAGATAATTTGCATGAAGATCAGAGTAGCGGAAGGCCATGAAAAAGCCAAAGGAAGGTCAAATATGAAAAACCGATAAGGAGGAATAAAATAATGAATTAAAAGAGATTCATCTCTTTTATAAATTTATATTCAACTCCATCTTATCATCCTACTCCAAGAAGGACTCGGCAAGGCCATGCCCTATAAAACCTAGACCCGTTCGCCACCATCAAAATATCGAGGGATCGAGAGGCTTAGGGGTTTAGTAGAATGCTTATGTAACCCCCTTAGATTGTTCTAGACGGTTGACCCAAACCGAGGTGATTACACGGGGAAAACCAAAGCCAACTCGTTAAAGTCGACTCCGATTGACGACCTTTTTTTCTTTTTATCTTTTCTAGATGCAACTTAAGACCTATGTGATCACCAAAGAGCATAGGAAGAAATTGCACAGCGATAGGAGTTCATTTAGGGGTTTACTTGCTCTATCTAGACGTTTAGGGACCAAAATGTAATTTTTGATACACCCCTCACAAAACAAGCAGGCCGTATCGATACACTCTGAGGTGTACTGATACGTTGTAGTCTGTAAATGCCCAAATGCAGATTTTGAACCCCAACGACCCATCCAAACCATTCCAACATAAAGTTAAACATGCTTGCACACAAATATGCATCAACACTCAAAGGTACAAGCTAAGGAAAAACGTTTAACATCATCATCGTCAAAATTGACTTCTAAAGCATGCTCCCTAAGAGTCAAAACACCAAAAGACCATAAGCATCCCAAAAGGCAAGGTAAATCATCAAAACCAATATAATGGCCTTTTACAAACCAAATGGAGCACATATAACTTGCAACAACGCAAGGGAGTCCAAAACACATCTCCCAAAGCACACCATTAAATCACATTACCAAATATCATTACTAAAGTAAATGTAAAACATCACCATACTTGAGCTTAACTATTCCTTGGATCCTCTTAAACCTCCTTGCTGCCCAAAATGTCTCAGTTATTTGCATTGTTGGTAAAAGAGAGCGTAAGCATGATAGCCTAGTGAGGCATGCTCTAAAAACACCAACACAACAATGCAAGCTTTAAAGTCTTTTTCTTGAAATCAATTTCAAAAACCATGTTCTTTTTATCTCATGCTTGAAAACCATTTCAAAGCAAATCACCATTTGAAAATCACATGTACCATCTATCTATCTCATGCATTCAACCAATGCAAATCTCATGGCAAAGCCACACACATGCTTGATATTCAAAGCATTTCATAAATCTCAAAATTGGTACATTTGAATCAAATACATTCTCATATATTGACATTTCATATTCTATCTTTACTCGGATATGCGGATTAGCTTGACATAGAGCCAAGTCCTACCCCGGTGGAATCTCACATCACCGGAATCTCATGGTGGTATCTCTCTTTGCCACAAAGCTTGGGTGTTTCACCAAGACCTACCCCGATGGTATCTCTCATCATAGGATTCTCACTTTGGATCGGGATGGCACTACCCCCATTGCCCGACTCCAAAGAGCACGCTCGAATTTTAGTTTATAGTGCACTTTACATCCTATTGGTCGACCAATTATATCTGGTAATCATCTCATCATTTATGCCAATATATTACATTAAAATCATCATCTCACCTACAATTTTGATGCAACATTTCTAAAATCAATCTCATCCCATTTCAAAACCATAACTCATGCATAGCATTTAGTCAAAATCTCAAAACTCTTCACAATGTCATTCTATCTCATGGGATCAACAAGAAACATCATTTCATTTCATAAATCATGCATAAAACAGTAAGAATTTGTCTATCTCAAATCAAGAGCATGTCAAAAGCATTTAGGGGCATCAACCACTTTTCAAGAGCAAATCTAAACATACTTACTTACGGACTTAGGATGGTGTTTCAAACCAATCCTAAATCCCCAAACCTTGTTTCCTTGTCCCTCAAGGACTTCTAAAACCATTTGCACTCACCGATAACGTTTCGCTTGCTTGCTGAAACGATTTCTAAGCTTCCGGCACTTCCGGATCAACACCAAATGCGTCCGAAGATGTCTCACATGTTCATTACACATAAGAGCAGAGGATTAATGCATCATCATACATTAAAATCACTAGCCACTCATTCTAACTCGCTGCTCTACTCAAAACTAGAATTTCGGCTATCCAAAATAACCGAAATCACCTCCAAACTTTCTCAAATCAAAGCCCAGTTAAGATCTATAAATTCTAACCTTTTCTAAGCCTCAATCAACATCAAAAATCAAAATATACACGACCTTATACCTCCAACAATAGCAGATCACCAAAAACCACAAATCTAGCATCTCAAACTTAGGAACCTGTAACGCCCCGGTTTTGGGCTTAGGAGTTTTGGGCGTTGGTCAAAGTGTTGTTCGAATCTAAAGAGGTGAAATTAGGAAAGCCTAGTTCGGGTTGCATTAAAAATATGGAAAAATATTCTAAAATCATCTTTTAATATAATTAAGTGAACTGTGAAATCAATTTTGGAAAATGAGTTTTGGAAGTGTGACATTTTGGCTAGTGACCAAAATGTAATTTTCGCAAGTTTGGTGACTGTTTTATAAAGGGTTGAAACTTTGAATCTTTAAGGAGCTATTTACCCAAAGGGAATTTCTCCAGATTTTTCTAAGATATTTTAAGTCTAAAATCTGATTTTAAAGGTTATTAAAATTGGAGGGAAGCCATTTGGCTATTTTTTGGATTTTGTAACCAACTTTTCTAAATTTTCTTTCTCTCATTTTCGCTCAACCCAAACACTTCTTTTCCAGAGAATTGGATCTGATTTCTTCACATAAATCCCTCCATTCAACTCTCATTTGATTCCTAATAATTGTATCTTCAAAACCTCTTCAATTGCTAATTGTTTCAACAAGGATTTTGATTGCAAAAAGAGGAGAAACTCAAGTTTGGAGGTAAGAACGTCCTTCTCCTCTAAACTATCAGTTCTTTACTGAAATTCCTAAGTTTCTAATCCTTAATTGATGTTTAATTAAAGGTTTTTAAGTGGTGAAATGGATCTTGGCTTATAATGCAAGATTTTGATGATTTTTGATGATTTTCGTTGGATCTGATTAATCTGTGATTTGAGATGTGTTTTTGATGTTAAATGAACTCTAAATTGATAAGGAATTGAGTTTTGATTGATGCAATCCCGGATAGGTTGAGTTTCCTAAGTTTAGCTTGTGTTTCAAGGTTGTTTTTGAGGTGATCTTGGTGATCTGTTGTTGCTGGAGGTATAAGGATGTTATTAGGTTGTTTTTAGATGTTATATAATGTTTATGGAAGTGTGGTTTTGCTGGTTTATGGCTGGGCTTGGTTTAGAAGTGGTTTGGATGCATTTTCGGTTGTGTTTGGTGGCCGAAAATGGAGGTTGGATGAGAGCAGCGAGTTTAGGTGCTTTCATTGAAGCAATTAATGCATGATGATGCATTAATCCTCTGCTTTGATGTGTTGAAACAGGGGAGGCATCTTTGGATCCAAGAGTTGTTGATCCGGAAGCTTGATTTGGTGCTTTGGCTTGAAGCAAAGTGGAAATCGGTGAGTGCGTTTGTGGAAATTGGGTTTTCAGCTTTTAAACCAAGGTTTGAAGGTTTTGGGAGCTTAGTTTAAGTCTAAACAACTTTGCTAAGCTCAAGTGTAAGTTTTCGGAATTTCTCTCTAGTGGTGGCCATGATTATGTTGTGATGCAAAATGGTTATTTGCATGTTTTAATTACTGTTTTGAAAGCATGTTTTAGCATGGTTTTTGCTGATGATGTAAGCCATATGTTGAAGGTAACTCTAGGTAGGAGTTCCTTGATTTTGTACATTGATTAAATGTGGTTTGATGCTTTGAAATGCATGATGAAAATGGCTTGATTTAATGCTTTAAAACAGTGGATTAAATGATGAAAATGATGTATATTGGCAAGTGATGTTTTGAAAAGGTTAAGGTCACTAAGGTGGTTAAAAGTCCTTGAGTGAGCCTTGTTACTTAAGAACATCAAGGTGGTTAAAAGTCCTTGGATGATTCTTTTTGCGGACACTAAGGTGGTTAAAAGTCCTTAGGTGATCCTTCCATGGTGTTTAAAAGTCCATGGGGCCATGGTGTTTAAAAGTCCATGGGGCCAAGGTGTTTAAAAGTCCTTGGGGCCAAGGTGTTTAAAAGTCCTTGGGGTGATTCAAGCAATGGACACAAAGGTGGTTAAAAGTCCTTGTGTGGTCCTCATTCATGGTGTTTAAAAGTCCATGGCCAAGGTGTTTAAAAGTCCTTGGGGCCAAGGTGTTTAAAAGTCCTTGGGAAGTTGATGAACTTGTTTTAAGAAATGGAATGTATCACTTGAGCCAATATGACATGTTATGTTTATGTTGAAGCATGAGATTGCTTGTTTAAAGTATGCTTTGAGCATGTGCAAAGGTTGATTTAAAGCATGTTTTGTAAATGTTTTTAATTGCATTATTGAATGGTTTTAAGAGCATTCCTCACTAAGCTTTTGCTTACGCTCTCTACGTTTTCTTAATTCAATAATGTAGAGCATTAGAGAACCTTGAGGGCAGCAAGAAGGCAAGAATTCAAGTGCAAGTAAAGCTCAATGTATGGAAGGTTTTTGTTAAACATTTTAGCTTTTGGGTGATTTGGCAATGGGGGACCAATGTGTATGTTTGGGAGGTGTTTGGAACTCCCTAAGTATGTTGAATGTTGATGAGATTGCTGGTTTTTGAATTAGATCATTGTATGCTTGTTTTGGAAGTTTTGTGCTTGAGTAGCTAGCTTGTGTAGGAAGCATGCCTATAGAATTGGGGCTTTTTGCATATGATGTTAGATTGTTGATTTGATGATGCCTATAAGTCATATATATGTTGAATTGCATGCTGGTAAAGTTTGGTGACATTTGGAGCATGTTTGAATGATCTATTGCATGTTTTGGAATGCCCTTTTGCTGCAATCTGTGCAGGCGTTTCGGAACAGTGTGCACCGTTTCGGAACGGGTGCCTTGCATGAACCCAGGCGTCCGAAATGGTATGCACCGTTTCGAAACGGTTTGGTCTCTACCAAGGCCATGTTTCGGAACCCGTTGCGGAACGGCCCGTGTTTCGGAACGGGGTCTACCTGTTTCGGAACGGTCGACCGTTAGGGGCTGACATTGGCAGTTATATGTTCTGAATTGTTTGCGTTTTGGTCCTAAACCTTGTTTGTTCAATTGCATGAGCTTGGGAAATCCTTTTGAGCTGAAATTTCACAGAGAAGCATGAAACCTGATTAATTTCAAGTTGGTAACTTTAATTTGGGTTAAGTTCTTTTAATTATCAGAAATTACAATTTGGTCCCTAAAGTTGTAATTTGTTCAATTGGGTCCCTGTTTGATCTCTGATGTTTGTGATCTTTGAGTATGATGTTTGTGTGATCACAATTAGGATTAATGTGCATCTAGACAAGATTAAAAAGAAAAAAAAAGGTCGTTAATCAAGGTTGACTTTCGGGTTGACTTTGGTTTTCCCCGTGTGACTTTCTTAATTCGGGTCAACCGTCTAGGCCGAGTTAAGGGGGTTACAGAACCCAAACCTATTCGGGATTTATTTGTTAAAATCTCATTCTCAACATCAAATATCATCCAAAATATGTTATAAATTAACCTCAAAACAGAGCTTAACATAGAAATACGAAAATCACCAAGATGTCATCAACAATCTTGAATTTAGCAACTATTTCTTGTTTATAACATTAAAACAACTCAAAACCATTAACTAAGGATTAATAACTTGGGAATTTCAGTAAAGAACTGATCATTAGAGGAGAAGGACGAAGCTTACCTCTAATGGTTGATCTCTCTTCAATTTGGGCAAGTTTTCTTGAAATCCAAAGCAAAAATTAATAGGATTTGATGAAACAAAGATAAGAAATCTTTTGGAAGATAAAATCTCAGCAAAAAAATGAAAATTAGAGGTTCTTTGATGAGAGAAAAGTGTTTGGCTGATTGGAAGTTGAGAGAAAATGAAAAGAGAAAATTATCGTGAAATTAGTTATAAAAAGTCAACTTTAATTTTCCTTTTTAATTCTCTTTTATTTCTTTAATTAAATAATTCTTAAAAGCTCCCAAATTAAAGAGAAATCTGATGAAAACAAATGGTAAAATTAGCTCCTTAAAGATTCAAAGTTTCAATCCTTTACAAAACAGTCACTAGTCAACCTTTTGCAAAAACTGCATTTTGGTCACTATACCAAAATGTATTATTTCAAAATCTCCTTTTGTAAAATTGTTTTCACCATAATCATTTATATAATAAATGAGGATTTTTAGATATTATTCCATATTTTTAAAACATCTCGAACTAGGTGTTCCCTAAACCAACCTCAAGGGTTCGAACCGTTCCCGACAGGCCCGATTCAACATCTAAAACATCTAGGCCCAAAACTAGGGTGTTACAGCTTATCACCACCATTATGTTCTAATTCTTCCTTAGGCTAGGATTATTTTTTTAGTAGTTGTGAGAAGACGATTGTAATTTATTTAGGTTTTTGTTAATGCAATTTAAGTTCAAGGTTTGCTTATTCTTGGTATTTACTTTTTCTTGCAATTGAATCGGGAGAGAATATTGCGATTGCATATATTTGTCTAATATCGGGAGATTTAGACTCGCGAAATGAATAAGCATGTTCTTTATCCCAATCGATGAAGACTAATTCGACTTAGGGATAAGTGCGAGTTTCAACGGCTAAGAGAAGCATAAAGATTGGTTGGTGTTCACCCTTCGTTCACACTGAGAGGTATTGCCAAGGCCTGTGCATCAATAGAGTTTCAACTTAGGGATAAAGACTAATTTGAACCTTGATGGTTGTTGCTCAATTTCCAGGCAGTAGCTGTGTTCCTTGCCGAGGCAATCAAGTTGACGATTGCATTCAAAACCGAGACAGATTCATTCAACTTCCACACTACAACAAAACATAATTCAGCCTGCTCTATCATCATATCTACTCAATCTCTTAGTTTACTTGTTTTGTTTATTTCAGTTGCTCTCACCCAAACTATTACTTGTGTTCTTACATTTCTACATTGCGAGACGATGATTTCTAGAAGTAGCACCAATCCGTGTGGAGACAATATCTTTTATACTATAACTTGGCGATGTGTATACTTGTACTAAAATGTTGATACCTAATACGCGCAACACTCATCCTCAGGCACACAACGACGAATGAAGGCACATTGCTTGAACAAGAATGGCTAATCCCAATAATATTTTCGTACATCCCTAAAAAATCGCTTCTTGACATTTCTTGCCAAGTTTGGTGGCAATATTTTGCTGACCAAGTAGTTGACTATGTCAACATACCATGGAACAATAGTGATCGTAAGCTAATATTCATCAAGGAAATCATCTCTAATGGCAGCTATATTGCCATCATTATGGTGGTGCTCTAACCGAGACAAATGATCAACTACCTGATTTTCACTCCCCTTCTTATCTCGAATCTCTAGGTCAAACTCTTGCAACAAAAGTGTCCATCAGATTAGTATGGGATTGGCATCCTTTTTGGCCAAAAGATACTTGAGTGGCGAGTGGTCTGTGTATAACACAACTTTGCTGCCCACCAAATAAGATATGAATTTTTCAAACGCAAAGACAACTACAAATGATCAGTTAAGTTGGGCCTCATTTAATGTGCGGATGTCATAATAAATTACATGGAAAATTTTGTCATGCCTCTGTCCGAACATAGCTCTAATGACACAGTCGTTGGAATCACACATGAGCTCGAATGGCTCATTCCAATCTGGTGCCATGACTATAGGGGCATTAATCAACCTGTCTTTTAATTCTTGAAAAGCTTTCAAACAAGAATTATCAAACACAAAGGGGTATTTTGTTCCAAAAGTAAGCGTAAAGGTTTAGAAATTTTCGAGAAATCTTTAATAAAACGACGATAAAACCCTGCATGTATACACGGTAATCAAGTGTACACGGTCAACAAGTAATATAGCAGTAAGTTGAGTATCGTATCCCCATGGATTTTCCAGGAATTAAATGCCACGATTTTACTTGTGAATTGAAAAAATAAGTTTGAATTTGATTTCGGGTTGTAGATTAAGAAAAATGAATAAAGAAAAATTGAGTAAAAAAATCCAGACAAGTTGGAAAACAAATATATTCAAATGGTTGGTTGGCATTGGCAAGAGATGCTTGGATTTCACGCTAGCTATGGCAACAATTAAAAACTTCCAGCCTTGGTTTTATTGCCGAGCAGATTTTAAGATAGTATTGCCTCTGTCGATGACAATGCCCTAAGTTAATTATGAATAACTCCTATATGTCTATAGTGATGTTTTTCAATAATTAACTTGGAAAAGTTTTAATCTTTACTCCTAAGGGGTAGATTCACTTCATAAGTAAGCTCATCTACTTGAACATATTCTCTCGAAGTTTCTCTCCTTAGTATCTGTCAATTAATCGTTATATCCTAAGTCTGTTAAGATATTAAGGGATAATAAGCATGCAATGCCAACTGTCGTGCGGCAAAGAATTTAAGAAAATTAAGCACTAGCATAATAGAAAAAAATGACAAGGCATTCAATTATTAAGAACTAAAAAATAGCTAAACGATCATCGCAAAAACATCCCAGCCAACTTAAGAGAATCAATTCATGACTGGGGAACCATCAACAAAATATCGTTTGTAAACAAGACCATCATAAAAATCAGAATTAAACTAAGAGAAATGGACAAAGAAGGGGATCCATTGATACAACCTTTCAATGGATCCAGAGCTCTAGGTCACAGCCAGGTCTTGTTGCTTTCTGCCAATGTTGTCCCGCTCCTAACCTGCCTACCAACACAAGGAAATACACCTTTATTCTAGCAAAAAAATCATTCCCTAACTCCTATATCCAAATGCATGATTCTACTATCTAAATGCAGAAATGTGTACTCAAAGTCAAGCAAAAACATGTTAATATATATATATATATATATATATATATATATGAAAAATAGTACTTTTGAGGAGTTAAAATTTATACTTGCATAATGATAATTATTTTAATATTAATATTATATTAATTTAATAATATGAAAATAATATTAATTTAAAACTAAACTAATATTATTATTATTAAAACAATATGAAAATAACACTAATATTAATATATTAAAACAATACATTAAAATAATATTAAAATACTAAAAATATTAATAGTAAATATGAAATATATATTAAAGTATTATATGAAATATTAAATTAATACACCAAATGTAATAAATTAATTAATTTTTTAATTTTTTATTTAATATATTGAATATCAAATGTTATTTTACTAATATTTATTTGGTAAAATGGATGGGTTAAACAAAACTTAGTTCAATCTTATTGAATTTTTTAACAATAAATCAATTATAAATAAAAAATGACAAATTTATTAACGTAACTATATTTAAAAAGCCAAAAAAGATGAAAATAAAAAAATCTAAAATTTTGTTTAGAAAAATATAATAAAAATTTAACTTTTTTCGATTGTTAGTCGATATTTTTTTCAACTTTTATCATGCTCTTTAATATTTCAACTTAATTTGAGTGATTCAATCGTGGGGTCAATTGTCAACAAACTCTAGAGTAAGTAGATCAAAATTTTTAGTTGACACTATCTCTCCCTCTAAGTTGTGGGTTCTAGACGCATTAGCAACAACTTTTTTCATCCGCCTCCCCTAGGTATGAATTGTTAGAAAAAATTGTGGGCAATTAACTCCTAGATCAGTCGATTAAACTGAACTAACTACTCGTATCCTATTTTCATACCCTTGTGTTAAGTTAATTGATTTGACAAATATTGAACTCAAGGAGTGATTTTAATAGAAAAGAGAATAATGTTCATTGTAGGAGATTCAAGTTCGAGCAATTTTATCTGCAAAATTTTTAATATTAAATGGTTAAAAAAATATGACCATATATAATATTATAATCACCTTAAAACTATTAAAAAATTGATGTGATCAAACTATTATCTATTGTTTTAAATTTATTTTTATTTAAATATATAAATAATATTTTGATAGGATTTTAAAAACTATATTAACTTCGTCAATTGCATACCACACTACTTAAAATTATTCATAATCTTTAATCCTTTAAATTAGTTTACTATGAACAAACACGTGGTTTAATTTATTTATTTAATCTCGAAAGTCGAAATTACCTAAATCTAAATAAGAAATAAAAAACAAGTGTAGCATTGTCCAAGGAATGAAGAGATTTAGTGAGATGATTAAAAATAAGTCAAATGAATAAAAATATGTCTAAATACATTAATTTGATTTTTAAAAACAATACATTATTCAATAACAAATTGATCTAACGGGATGAAGGGATAGGCCCCTTAAATAAGGTCAGGAGTATTGGTAATGCTTCAAGTGTTACTAAGGCCATATCCCACATTGGTTGAGAAAATGGTTAGTGAAGGGTATTTATACCCATGCTTCCCCCCTCCTTTGTTGAGTGGGAAATAACAACGAAAGTCCTCGAGCGCCGCTGGCCGGCCGACTCGGGTAACATGTGTCTTAAACACGTACGCACACGTATATTATCTAAACTCTAAATTCTAATAACGACCCATCAATTCTAAACCTAAACCCCTAATCTCTAAGCCCTAAAATCTAATCCTAAACTCTCGGGTAACACATAACGACCCATCAATTCTAAACCAATAAACCTAAACCCTAATCTCTAAGCCTTAAAATCTAATCCTAAACTCCTCAACTAAGGCGTTTGTGGAAACTTTTTGTTTCCACTGTCTGTGTATGCAATAATTACCCCTTTCAAAATATAAAGGGTTCAGGGTCTTAGTTTAGGGTGTAGGGTTTTAGGTGTAGGGGTTTAGAATTTAGGGATGGTAGTTAAAATTTAGAGTTTAAGGTTATAATTTAGGGTTTATAAGGTAAAACCTAAACCATAACCATATTACCCTAAAAACAAAACCCCAACCTCTAAACCCTAAATTCTAAACCTAAACGATAAATTCTAACTACCATCCCTAAATTCTAAACCCCTACATCCAAACCCATAAACACTACACCCTAAACTCTAAAACTAAGGCACTTGTGGAAACTCAAAGTTTCCACCGATAGTGTATAGGATATAAATCATTTTCTATATGGGAAAGTATCACATGCATTGACGATGGAAAAGAAAAGTTTCTACAAACGCCTTAGTTTTAGGATTTATGCACCTAGTTTAGGATTTATAGTTTATGAGTTTAAGTGTATGTGGTTAGAATTTAGGGTTTATATTTAGAATTTAGAGTTTAGAGGTTAGGGTTTTAGTTTAGGGTAATATAGTTAGGGATTTAGGTTTTAACATATAAATCCTAAACCCTAAATTTTAACTACACCATTGAATTCTAACTCATACACTTAAACCCCTAAACAATAAACCCTAAATGAAATCTCTAAAGCCTAAAACCAAAATTCTTGTGGAAACTTTGCGCTTGTGCATGGAATAATTACCCTTTCTATATTGAGCAAAAAACACAGTAAATATGTATGCTAATGATTTCGTGGGTTATATTTTGATACACAAGCTGCGTAAAAAAAATTACACAACCCTTCATATTTAATCTATAAAATCTAAAATCTAACCCCTAACCCTAAACCTTAAACTCTAAAATCTACCTATAAACATTAAATTCTACACCCTACAACCTAAACCCTAAACCACAACCGAAATCTATAAACCCTAAAATTAAAAGGCTTGTTTAAACTAAACACAAACTTGTGTATTAAAATATTTTCCATGATTTCATATGCTCAAAAAATAACTTAATTTTGCTTTATTTCTTTATTTCTAGAAGCTTTGTTTACAGTGGTGTCCGTTATGGGGAAGTAACATGAGCGATTATTCAGGGCCCTATGCCTTCGTCTTCTACCTTCATAGTTTCACAGATTTTTCAAGTGACAATCTAGTAAGTGGTTGTCCCTTATTTTTTTGTTGTTGTACTTATGGTTTTCTTAACAAAACAATAAAAATAACGTGTTTTATCATTTTAATCACGTTTCTATGATTTATTAATGAAATGATAAATTAATTGTTCAAAGTAATGTAACATATTTTCGTATATAGAGACCTATTTTTGAGTTTTCACTCACAGTCTTTAAAATATCTGAGACGACTTTATCTGTGTATGAAAATAATATTATTGATTATAAATTAATAAAATATCAAAATCCTGGTTTTATAAATATAATTTGCGAGTGTTCGACTAACACCGTATATTGAAGTGGACCACACAAAGCTTAAATAATTTCGTATTTAGTTTATTATTTTGTTGGTCCCCAGATTTTGAGTGTTCAACTAACTCCATATATTGAAGTAGCCCAGTGCACCCATCAACCCATTTCTCTTTTGTTTCCGCTAATCATATTTTATTGTACATATTCAAATATTTTATATTGATTTTAATAATAAATTTCTTTTATATTGATTTAGTGACCTATTGGTAAATCTTTGAGTTGACTGCATCGTACTTTTCCAAATTCACCCCTATTTTTTTTGAACTTTTTAATTTCATCTCCAAATTATCGATATATGCTAATTACGTCCCTTACTAATAAAAAATATTTTATTTAAAAAATATTAAAAATTAATATTTTATTTTAAGTTGATTTTAATTTTTTTAAAAATAACTCGTTAACATTTCAAATTTTTATCACTTTAACCTCTACTAATCTAACCACTATAATTATTAATCAATATATATTACAAATTTACTTTTCAAAATAAATATTCTTTATGCACCTGAGATTTAAAAAAAATATTCTTTAGTCACCTATTTTTCATTTAAGCTTTATAATATTATTGTACTAATTGATTGCAAAGTTTTAGGGTTGAAAAATGAATTTTTAAAAATTAAATGATGAAATTAGAAAGAAACATTTTTAGTAGCGACTATAATGTTTATTTTTTAAAATCAGAGACAAAAACTGTACATGAGATAAAATTTAATGGTCATTGTAGTAATTTACCCTTATTTTTTAGTTGCCACGTCAAGAAGCCGTCAATGTTTAACGGCAATAAACGGCTGAGTGACCAGAAGTTTACGCCCCGAAAACGTAAGTGACCTTATTGGTCATTTTTCAAAATCGGTGACCAACTTTGTACTAGGGAAAACATAAGTGACTATTCCAATAGTTAACCCTTAAATAATTACATATTTACACAAACAATAAATTTTGTCTTAATCTTAATATAAAAAAAATAATTTTAATCCATCGAAGCATTTCTATACAGGTTTCACAAAAAGTCTGAAAAGCTGTCATTTGTACTCCTCATTTAGTACCTGCTTCTGAGCCGTCTTCACATTTATCGGGCAAGCATTATGCGGGATGCAGTTTATCGGATGGTCGAGCTTCATGTGGGGGGAGCTACCTGCAATCATGAAGGTTCGTGAAGCATATTGGAGTGTGTTCGATGCTTGGGGGCTGAGCTATGGGGGTGTATGTTAGCCTGGAATTCGGGAATTACTCAACTTGTGGTGGAGATGGATCGCCTGTTGCGGGAACAACATAATAGACCAGGGGTCCCGACCATCATTTGGCATATACGAACTGGATTCTGCATTACCACTACATTCCTCGTGCTAGGAATCATCTTGCTCAATCGATGGCTAAGTTGGCATCCTCATTGGACTTGGAGATTCACTATTTCTCCCATCCGCCGTCTGTTGTGCCACATTCTTAAGTGTTTATGTATTTACTGGGTGGTATCACATGTACTTTTTCTTCCATTTAGGTAGGTTTTTAATGGGGCATGTGGTATTCAGTTTCGTATGTGATTTTTCGGTTAATGAAATCATACCCAAATTCACCAAAAAAAAAGAAAAAAAAAAGAAACGACAATGTGATTAGAAAAGGCATTCGCTAACCAGACGAAGCAATGCAGATTAATTAGCAGTCAAAGCCATTGGCGAAGCTGCTGGTTTTCTTTCTGGAAAGACTTAACCTCTTCCATCAAACTGTGAGTGATAGCATAATATCAAAAATGTTGAAACCAAGCAGAGGATTGCTCAAGCTAGACTTTCACTCTTAAAAGCAAACTGACACATACAGAATTAAATGAAGAAATCAACATTTGTTTAACCATACATTCATAGCTGGAAGAATTCATGATTTCGATGACGGAAATGAATCGGACTTCAATAACAAGCTATTCAACTCCTTTTCTCTGGTTTTATCTCATGTTTTCGTTGCCTTTGGGGAAGCAACCAATAGGGACATTCCGTCACTGAAGCCATATTTAGTGCTAATTCTCTGGGAATATGTTGAAAATCTTCGAGACAATGCTAATTCATCAATCGAAATTCTAATTAAAGTCAGGTGACACGAGTATGTGTAAATTCCAATCGATGGATTAAAATTATTTTTTAGATTAAAACTAGGACTAAATTGATTTTATGTGTAATATGAAGAACTAAATGCGTAATTATACGAATTGTGTTTAGTTCGGTGGTCAAAATAGGAGTGAAGTACGAGTTTAGTGACTATCTAAGTAATTTATCCATTTTTTACTATGCCAAGTCAACACCGTCAGTTGTCTAACAACAATTAACATTGGAGTGACCAAATGTTAAAAAATCGAAAACGCAAGTATCATAACGTTTGTTTTCTGAAATTGGTGAGCAAAAGTGTACACTTACCAAACGTAAGTGACCTACGTTGTAGTTTACACTATAAAAAGCTGACTTGATTCCAATTATGTTTTATAAATTTGGTTCGACTAAAAAAATTTCAAATAAAATTTGAATTATAAAAAGAGACTCGAATAACTCAAACTTTTTAGTAGTTAGTGGATCGATTTTCAGGCCGAGTTGAGTTCCTCAACTCTGCTTGTTATATGTATATTCACATATAAAAAATATGAAGAAATATATATGTTTATCATACGTGGTTATAAAAAATCGTTTAAATTGGAAATAGTTAGTACCATAACATTATAAATATTTACAATTAAATTTGAACAAAAACTCGAGCAACTTAACTCGAAAAAAAATTAAATAAAGTTTGACTTATAAAATAAGAAGTATCAACTCAACTAATAAGAAAAAAATTACTCGAATCATTCGATCAAATACTTATCCTTATATATATTAATGATATTTTTCTATAAACATTTAATAATTTAATAAATCAACGATTAGATTAAACAATATGTATTCAAATTAATTTAATCACTCTATCATATCGTTGAGAAATATTTTTAATAAAATGAAGAAATTTCATCTATCATTTCAAGAAATTGTTGATTCTATACATGATAACTTTTAAATGAAGTTTTTATTTGATTGTTGGAATAATTCTATCACCTCTACGAGCTTCAACAAAATTCTTCTAAATGAGGGATGATTTCTTTCTGGTGTAGTTAATGATAAAGTCGAATAGATAATGAGAGAACTCCCTCCTCTATCAGTTTTCTTTTCTAATGACATTAAGTCCACCGAGTTTGAAACATTAATCAAATTAGTTTTTGTTCCCTCTAAATTTTGAGGTTAGACAACTAATAGGAGCATGAAATTCAACAATCTGACTTGTAACACCCTAAACTAACTTAATCAATCCGAAGAACGCAATGTGCTATATTAGGTTTCTTAGGTGACTGCAGTGACCACAGTAAATTTCATAATTCAAATAAGATATAGTAAAATTATAATATAACTTAAGTAAATAAAATATAGAGCTAAAAAAATACAAAAAGTGTTAAATGTAGCGTAACGAAATAACCATAGTAAAACAAGTTTTAACGGCATTTTTTAGCCCTATAGAGGCATTTTTAAGCGCCGCTAAAAACCTTTCTGGCGTTAGGAAGAGTACCGCAAGAAGCGCTGCTAAATCAAACGGTACAACAGTTGGCGGTGTTTGTGAACAAAAAACGTTGCAAAAAGGTCGAGTTATATAGCAACGTTTGTTCCTTCAAACTCCACAAAATACATTGTCTTTAGTGGCGTTTGTTACTTCAAACGCCGCGAAATATCTTGTCTTCAGTGGCATTTGTTCCACTACGCGTCATGAAATACATTGACTTTAATGGTGTTTGTTCCACCAAACGCTGGAAAATACCTTATCTTTTGTGGCATTTTTTCCACCAAATGTTGCTATATACTTTGCCTTTAGTAATGTTTGTTCTCTAAATATTGCTATATATCATCTTTAGTGACATTTGTTCCTCTAAATGTCATTATTGACTGTGTATCTTCATCCCTCAATTCACTAATTGATTCGTCCCCACTAAAAACTTAGGAGGAAACTCTTACACACTAATTAACTAATTAACAAACACCTACATCCACTACTTTATCTCTCACTAAGGATTTTCCAACCAATGCACTAATTGATTCGTCCCCTTTTATAGGTTTAGGAGAAAACCCTTACACACCTAAAGCTTTTTAGACCAAAGCTTGAGTAAACCCTCTTTACAAGAGAAAGAAAAATAAGCAAACTAAAATCCCTCTAATAGGTATTTGTCTGCAGCTTAGCGTATCGATACTCTTAAATCTGTATCGATACGGTCCCGATAAAGAAATAGCCGTAGAGCACTTCCAGCTGGTGCGTATCGATACGCATGGCAAGCGTATCAGTACGATCATGCAATTTAAAAGGCTGTTGGGAAATTGACCGCTAGGGGTAGTTGGGCGTATCGGTACGCGATACAACCGTATCGATACATGAACTAGCCATTGCGTATTTAAAGCACATTGTATCGATACGGACAAAGCATATCGATACGGGTTTCGGCTACTAGAATTTCACTGTAGTTAAAACCTTAAAGGGTATCGATACTGTGACATACCGTATCGGTACGATTACATTAAAACTAGGTTTTAACTATTTTAAATACACTTTAAATTATTCCAAAGTCTTGTAAAAACCCTTAAACATATTTTCAAGTTGTTTTTGACTAAAAGCATGTTTTAAATTCTTTTCAATTTAGTGCAAACCATTTTTCAATTATTATATCAAAATATTTAGTTCTATAATACCTTATGCACCATCTTCAAACTTATTAAGAGGTCTATTAACCATTAAACTGTTGGATTTCATAGGGAAACTAAACTAATCAAGCTATTAAACGCAACGAAAAAATTTAATCTGACGAAAATTTCTCAAGATCTCATACAATCATATTAACGAATGGCATGGATAGTTATTAGATTACCTCAATCTTAGGTTCTGCAATTCTGTTGTGTTAAAGCGCTACCTTTCTGAATGCTAGTTCTCTCAAATTTTGAAAATAGAGATTTTCTGGTTTTGGTAGCTACTCAAAAAACTCAAGTGATAAAAAACCCTTAACACACACACGCACGAACGTGCACACGCGCGCGCGCGCGCACACACACGACTTGATTAGGGTTTAGTTGAGTTCATTATTATAATTTAATTAAAACTCTTTTAATATAAATTATAATTTAAAATAAATTCCTTTATCTGATAAGGAATTCAAATCCAACCAAATCTAGATAATATGATTTATTTAATAATAATAATATTTATTTATATTATTTCCAAAAAATAATAAAACAAATAAATATTCTATCACAAGAATATGAATTTAACTTTTTAAATTCGAATAAATAATCTCTAACAATATAATCTAAAATAATCTCATTATCTTAAATTTACCATTGAGTGTTATAACCACAACCATTCTTAGTGTGCGACCCTATAGGTTCAATTAACGTTGGCAGTAGATAAAATCACATTTTATCCTACAAGACATAAGTGGCCTCTAGCAAGACTTTATGATTACCCAAGACAATCTTAATTTAGTTTATGTCATAATCCTTTTATCTCACGATATCTTGATAGAATATAAGGCATGGAAAATTTTAACCTTATATCGTTCTATCTTTAGTTTCTCGATGTCCAATTGAACTGACTAAATAAATGCATTGATCTCTTCTATGGTAAGAGGGATAAATTCCATCTTAATCACTCACATCTCACTGTATGATTCCTTATTTTGTTCAAGCATAACCATTATAATCGTTTGTTTAAAAACGATGTTTGACTATATCAAAACATAATAATCACCATGTTGAAAACTGTAGCATTTTTAGGTGTAAGGATTTAATGTCACAACTGTTGAAGATTAATATATAACTTTAATCCTTGTATTAATCTTAAGACGATTCGATCCTAATATTAGTTCTCAATAAATACATATATGAATTTGATTTGAATCTCATTCACATATTCATCTTATGAATCTATCAAATTTTATACCAATCTTATCTTATTATTGTTCCCACAATAATACTCGATTAGGGATATTTAGAATAATTAATAATATTCAAGGATACAAAAGCATGCAACTTTATAATAATTAATTCAATAATCAAAATATCATGTCTATACAATAGGCCCAAGGGCACTATAGCTTGTTCGAAAAATATGAGAAAAATGGTAACTTTGAGCCATATTTCGAATGTGTAAAGGTAAAGATTTGAATAATGATTCTTTTGGGTCTTATTCTACTCCATGAGACCTTTACAACGATATCTCATATGCTCAATGTTAAGTGTGTAAAAGTCTTACATTTTCACCCTTTTCTATGACAATTATTGCTAAACCTACACCATTTTGAGTTACATTGTAGCCTTTTATGCACCAAACACAGTGATCTCATGTTTACTCTGCTTGACCTTTATGTTGTGATTAATTGATGGAAAAATGTATTATTCTGGTGTGTTTTGTGCTTTGCAGATTGTTGTGTGTAAATAGTGCTTCACAATTGTGCAAGTATACACGAGCAAGTAATATAAGGATAAGTGTACGAGTATCATCTCCACAGTGATTGGTACTCAACCTTCGGTTCTACTCCCTTGCACTGCAAAAAAATAAAGTAAAAACACAATTTAGTTGGGTTATTTGAGATAATCTAAAAATAACGAAACTAATGAAATCGAGTAAATAAAATAGAGAAGAAATCAAGATGAGAAGATGGGTCGGATTAGAGTGTGTCGTAGTGTGGAATCCTCTTGACTTCGTTTCTATCCTTGAATGCATCAATTCACTACTGCCGTGCCAGTGACCTAAATCCCTACCGCGGCCACAATGGCTGAAGTCCTGCCGCGACAATCCCATGCTCGTGGGCAGATACAGTTAAGGCTTGGCAAAGTGTCCTTGGGTGGTTCTGCCTTATCCCTTAGCATGAAATGATGGTTGATGATTGAACTCTGATGATACCTCCCAGCGTGAATCAAAGGGAAAACACCAATTGTTCATACACTTATTTTAGCCGCTGAAACTCTAACCTATCCCTAGGCCGAGTTAGTTAACACCATGTGGGGCGAAAACCATACTTATTCCTTTCATGAACTCAAGTCTCCCGATATTGAACAAATGGATGATCTCATAAACCCTCTCCCGAGTAGAATGCAAAAATAATTAAAGCCAAAATAAGCAAACCTTAACTTTTATTACATTAAGAACAAAAACTAAGTACAAAGAGTTTTCTCACAACTACTAAACAAACTAATCCTAACCCTAAGAAATTTAGAACATAATGAAGCTAATCCTAAGCTCAATCTCTCTCTCTTTCTCCGATCCAATGTCCTCTCTCCTCCTTATGGTGGCAAGCCTTTATATAGGGAAAGGTGTAGGCACAAATCCTTCTTGGAGAGGAAGTTAAGTTGGACTTGGACTAGACTTTATTAAAGAAGTAAATCTCTTTAATTGATTACAATATACATTTTTGTCTAAGAGTCAAACTTTATACTTCCTTCCATGTTTTCCTTCTCTTCTCGAGCTCCAGTTTCCATACAAAGTGTGTAGAAAAATCCAGCGTTGAACGCTCTACAAATCGGCTACCACTTTGCTCATTTTTCCATCTGACGAAATGATGTTGCGACCTAGCTTTTGCTGCGTCGGCATCGGTCTGCTCAGCAAGGCTTCCTCAGCTTCCCTCAGCAGAAGCTGTCATGTGGCTTAGCTCGATCAAGGTATGTTGTCTACTACTTTGGCCTCATCTTCCCTCCTGCTTTCTGTGCTGTGGTGGCATCTACCTGCTCCAGTAGTGCAAATCTGCAAGAATACCAATCATGCATTAAATAGTATCTTTTTCATAGAATAAACATAATATAATGTTCAAAGGCATAAATGATGAAATCTATGCATGAAAGGCCATAATGCAGCTCAAATGGGTGTAGGTTGAGTGATAATTACCATGATAAGGGTTCAAAATATAGGACTTAAGGGCACTTATCACACCCCCAAACTCGAACTATTGCTTGTCCTCAAGCAATGCAAACCATCAATTTTCTTTGTGAACAAGATTTGTGAGTGTGTGCATGTATTGTGAACAAGATGATTACAAGGATTCGAAGTAAACACTTAAGCGTTAAACTACTTAACTTGGGTTTTTTAAGCAACCTAACCAACTAGAGCCAATTTTGGGCACCTATAGTGATTAGCCTAGAGCCGGTTTCGGGCACCTCTAGGGCTTTCTTAAGCTAGAGCTAGTGGTGGGCACCTCTAACTTTTACCCAATTTTCTGTAACCCCCTTAACCCGGCCTAGACGGTTGACCCGAATTAAGAAAGTCACACGGGGAAAACAAAAGTCAACCCGAAAGTCAACCTTGATTAACGACCCTTTTTTTTTTCTTTTTAATCTTGTCTAGATGCACATTAACCCTAATTGTGATCACTCAACAACATATTCAAAGATCACAAGCATCAGAGATCAAACAGGGACCCAATTGAACAAATTACAACTTTAGGGGACCAAATTGTAATTTCTGATAATTAGAAGGACTTAACCCAAATTAAGGTTAACAAGTTGGAATTAATCAGATTTCATGCTCTTCTGTGAAATTTCAGCTCAAAAGGACTTCCCGAACTCATACAATTGCTCAAACAAGATTTAGGACTAAAACGCAAACAATTCAAAACATTTAACTGCCAATGTCAGCCCCCAACGGTCACCCGTTCCGAAACAGGCAGAACCCGTTTCGAAACACGGGCCGTTCCGCAACGCGTACCGGAACACGGGCTGGCAGTAGCCAAACCGTTTCGAAACGGTGCCTACCGTTTCGGACGCCTGGGTTCATTCAAGGCACCCGTTCCGAAACGGTGTGCACTGTTCCGAAACACTCTGCACAGATTGCAGCAAAATGCATACTTAAACATGCAATCGATCATTCAAACATGCTCCAAATGCTACCAAACTTTACCAGCATGCAATTCAACATATATGAGACTTACATGCATTAACAAATCAACAAATTAGCTTCATATGCAAAAAGCCCCAAATCTATAGGCATGCTTCCTACACAAGCAAACCATTCAAGCATAAACTTCCAATTCAAGCATGTGAAGGCCAAACACAAAATCCAGCATTCTCAACAACATTCAACATACTTAGGGAGTTCAAAACCTCTCCCAAAACATACACATAGGTCCCCCATTGCCAAATTACCAAAAGCTAAAATGTGCTTAATAAAACCTCCATACTTTGAGCTTTTCTTTCACTTGAATACTTGCCCTCCTTGGTGCCCTCAAAGCACCCTAGTTCTCTGCATTATTGATTTAAGAAAACGAAAGAGAGCGTAAGCCAAAGCTTAGTGAGGAATGCTCAATAAAACCATTCAATAATGCATTTATAAAACATTTATAAATCATGCTTCAAATCATCAATTGCACATGCTCCAAAAGCATACTTAAAACAAGCATCTCATGCTTCATATCATATATGTCATATTGGCCACAAGTGATAGGTTCCATTTATTTAAAAACAAGTTCATCAACTTTCACCCCAAGGACTTTTAAACACCTTGGCCCCAAGGACTTTTAAACACCTTGGCCATGGACTTTTAAACACCATGAATGAGGACCACACAAGGACTTTTAACCACCTTTGTGTCCGTAGCAAGTTTCACCCCAAGGACTTTTAAACACCTTGGCCCCAAGGACTTTTAAACACCTTGGCCCCATGGACTTTTAAACACCATGGCCCCATGGACTTTTAAACACCATGGAAAGTATCACACAAGGACTTTTAACCACCTTTGTGTCCGTAGCAAGAATCATCCAAGGACTTTTAACCACCTTGATGTTCTTAAGTAACAAGGCTCACTCAAGGACTTTTAACCACCTTAGTGACCTTAACCTTTTCAAAACATCACTTGCCAATATACATCATTTTCATCATTTAATCCACTGTTTTAAAGCATTAAACCAAGCCATATTCATCATGCATTTTAAAGCATCAAACCACATTTTATCAATGTACAAAAACAAGGAACTCTTACCTTGAGCTTCCTTCAACATATGGCTTACAAAAACAGCAAATACCATGCTAAATCATGCTTTCAAAACAATATTTAAAACATGCAATTAACCACATTGCATCACAACAAAATCATGGCCACCACTAGAGAGTACTTCCGAAAACTTACACTTGAGCTTAGCAAAGTTGTTTAGACTTAAACTAAGCTCCCAAGACATTGGTTTCAAAGCCGAAAACCCAATTTCACTCACCGATTCCACTTTGCCTCTTGCCAAAGCACCAAATCAAGCTTCCGGATCAACAACTGTTGGATCCAAAGATGCCTCCCCTGTTTTAACACATCAAAGCAGAGGATTAATGCATCATCATGCATTAATTGCTTCAATGAAAGCACCTAAACTCGCTGCTCTCATCCAACCTCCATTTTCGGCCACCAAACACAACCGAAAATGCATCCAAACCACTTCCCAACAAAGCCCAGCCATAAACCATCAAAACCAAACATCTATTAACATCATTTAACATCCAAAAAGAACCTATTAACATCCTTATACCTCCAGCAACATCAGATCCACAAGATCACCTCAAAAACAAACAAGAATCACAAGCTAAACTTAGGAAACTCAACCTATCCGGGATTGCATTAATCAAAACTCAATTCCTTATCAATTTAGAGTTCATTTAACATCAAAAACACATCTCAAATCATAGATTAATCAGATCTAACGAAAATCATCAAAAATCACCAAATCTTGCATTATAAGCCAAGATCCATTTCACAACTCAAAAGCCTTTAATAAAACATCAATTAAGGATTGAAAACTTAGGAATTTCAGTAAAGAACTGATAGTTTAGAGGAGAAGGACGTTCTTACCTCCAAAGTTGAGTTTCTCCTCTTTTTGGAATCAAAAACCTTGATGAATCAAGTAGCAAATGATGAGGTTTTGTAGATATGTTGATTAGGAATCAAAAGAGAGTTGAAAGGAGGGATTTAGGTGAGAAAATCAGATCAAATTCTCTGGAGAGAAAGTGTTTGGGTTGAGAGAAAATGAGAGAAAGAGATTTGAGAAAATAGGAAGTTAGTTGCAAAAATATCCAAAAATGATTTTCCCTCCTCTTTTCTATATCTTTAAAATCAGAATTAAGTCTTAAAATATCTTAGAAAAATCTGGAGAAACTCCCTTTGGGTAAATAGCTCCTTAAAGATTCAAAGTTTCAACCCTTTATAAAACAGTCACCAAACTTTCGAAAATTACATTTTGGTCACTAGCCAAAATGTCACCCTTCCAAAACTCATTTTCCAAAATTGATTTCACAGTTCACTTAATTATATTAAAAGATGATTTTAGAACATTTTTCCATATTTTTAATGCAACCCGAACTAGGCTTTCCTAATTTCACCTTTTAGATTCGAACAGCACTTTGACCAAACCGGTCAACGCCCAAAACCCCTAAGCCCAAAACTGGGGCGTTACATTTTCTTTCTAAGCTAGTCTATGTCCTAAGTGTACTAGAATTCTGTAAATCATGCAAGTCACAAAGGTGTTTAAGTTTTAATCTCATAGTGTGATTCTAAGTTATCTTCCTTTAAGCATCCTAAAAATAAAGGCTCTAAACAGTTCTAAACAATGGTAAGAAGAAAGTGTTCTATTGCCAAGAAAGAATATTTAATTAAAACTAAACTAAGGCAATTGATAGAAAGTACTGCCGTGTCATAAGCAAAATTCATTAAAGTCGGATGCAATAAAAAATTTAACAAGTAAAAGCACAAAATCTACATGGCAATTATATTATACTGCCGCGACATGGCAGTGCCTTGGCCTTTCAACCTACACCCCCAAGCTTGAACGAAGCATTTCCCTCAATGCTTACATTTCATACATAAGATAGAAAAAATTAAATTACAAAATATGAGGGCAAAAACAGATAAGCAACAAAAAAATTGAAGAGTAATTTAAATGGATTTAGAGGTGGCAGAATCATCATCCTCGTCACTGTTGGGCTCCAAAATTAGCCTCTTCGTTGGCTTAGAAGCTGCTCGCTTGATTCGTTTGGATTCTCGGGGTGGTTGGACGCGTGTTGGTGGGGTGGGCTTTGCTTCTGGGGCTTCCACCTCTTCAAGGGAATCAAGGTCGACGTTGTCCATGTTCAATCCATTGCGGTTGATCAAGTCAAACACCAGGCTAATAGAGTGGTCACTATCTGAGGTGGTGTGGGGTATGGATTCGACCGGTGTGTCTAAGCCAGCCTTGCGCTTGCCTCTCCTTGTTGCGGTAGAAAGTGTATAGGAGGTTGCGGCAGGCTGGGACTAGTGGTGCCTGGCAGAAGCGGTGACATGGTTTTTTGGGCTCTATGCTGGGTTGCGGCGGTGGCAGCAGAGAAGACGACAACGGGGAAGATGGGGAATAAGACCATCGGGTCAAGGAACTTCCTTTGGATCCACTGAGTTGTTGTTCTATGGAAGTCCTTGGTATACGCCATGAACAGTTGCCGGCGTTGGTCCATTGCCTCCAGCTTGTTCAGAATCTGTTGGAGGTCTGCGGCGAAAGAGGCTTGTGGTTTAGGTGTCACTGGGACGGACGCTGATGATGCTGCCCCGGTAATACTATGCATCGGTGTGGCATGCAGAGGCTCAGCATCTGAGATCTCCATTATTCTGTGGCAGGTCACCTTGTCCCATCCTTCTATTTCTTTTATGAGTTCTTCGGTTCTATCGAACGGGACTCCATTCTCTGTGCAGAGCCCGGTGATGAGTGACGGGAAATAAAGCGACCCCTTCTCCTTCATTGCACATTTGTAGATTTCCTGGACAATTAAATTACCTACAATAATTTTATGATTTTTCATAATAGAATGGATAAGAGCAAGCATGGGCCGATCAACGGCCGTGCTGTGGGAAGACGAGAGAAGGCGGTGGCGGATGAACTTGTTCCATAGTTTGGCTTCCGGCCATAGATATCGTCGCTGCACCGAGCCTCTGTGTGATCCACCCTCCCATGGTGTGCCAGCGAAGCAAAGCTCATCCTTTATGCACATGAAATCATCTTATGTTAGGGCCTCCAAAACCTCGGTATACTCATCTCTTTCAATGTACAGGCAGTAGAATTTGTTGATGGTATCGGCATCGATGCGGATGTCTTTTCCCCTCACATGCACGAACAGTAGATCGACACTTGGCCTATGCGCATAGAACTGTCGAACTATCCTAAGATTGGCCTGGGTCGACTAGAGGCAGAAACTTGCCACTTATGGTGTATGATCTTGTTGAAAAGGAAGTTCTCGATGCCATAATTTTGTTCAGCTGAGGCATGGAACCCTTGCTCTTCCCACACCTGCCATAAGATGTAGTGCGTTTTGAACCTTTCTTCCACTGATGCCGGTGCGAAGCGAGTATAGGCGGATGTTGTGGCAGCGCTGGAAGATGCTCCTCTGGTTGCCAGCTGAATTTTTTAAGAGCGGTGAGAGAATTTGAGAGAGAGGAAAAAAATTGAGAGCAGAATAGAGCGAGAATAACTGTGAGATTCAAGAAAGTAAAATAAAGTAGGACGTGAAAACAAAGAAGAATAGTGGCCCTTTTATAGAGTCTTGGCTCATAGAGCCGTTGGATCACAATTCGTGGCCGCGACCGTAACTAGCCGTTGCGACTCTGCCCGTTGGAAAACTAGTTGTTGCCGCTCTCGTAGCGCATTGGGCGTCTAATGCCGTGACAACTAACATTCACTTCTCCAAACCGTTGGTTCATCCCTTTTTCTTTCTTGATCTCCCCCTGAAACAAAAGAAACAAAAATTATTCTGAAAAATGCGATAAATAAATAAAGATCAATAAAAATTTATTCTAAAAAAAATAAACCTAAAAATAAAAATTAAGTAAAGAGAGAAAAGATTAGTACACTTGGATGCATCCCCTAAAGTGTGTACTTCCTTATCCCTCATAACTTGTGCTCCAATATGTGGTAGCAGCCTTTGTCCATGTTCTCCCCCTTGTGTTCCGCGACATGTGTCCTGGAATGGTCCAATATGTTTGCCACGGCATGTGACCGCTTCAGTGCTGGGGCCTTTTGGTTCCTTACTGCTACCTTGATGCTGAGTGGCCTGGAGTGCCTGACAAGTTGCTGTATCGTTGGCATGTTTTCTACTGATCAGAACATGAATTGTAACATGCTCGTCATTAATCCTCATTGTCAGTTCTCCTTTCTCCACGTCGATTACAGTTCTCCCGGTTGCGAGGAATGGTCGTCCAAGTATCAACAGAGCTCTTTCATCTATATCACAATATAAGATGAGGAAGTAAGCATGGAAAATAAACTTATTCACTTTTACCAGGATATCTTCGATTTTCCCTTCCGGTTGCACATGTGATCCGTCGGCAAGCCGTATCATCACTGTTGTTGGTTGTGTTGTCCCAAGCCCCAATTTTTGAAAGACGGACTTGGGCATGATATTGATGCTTGCACCTAAGCTCTACCCTCATATGTGTTCCCGATCGCGTATGGAATGAGAAAGCTTCCAGATCCTTGATCTTGGGTGGAGCTCGATTGTGTAATGCGGCCATGCATTCCTTCGTTATAGCAACCGTTTCAAATTCTCCAATTCTTTTTCTCTTTGACACTATGTTCTTGAGGAACTTAGCATAGTTTGGGATCTGCATAATAGCCTCCACCAGAGGTATATTAATGTGTACCTGTTTCAGCCTCTGTGGGAATTGTGGAGTTGGTGGGCTATCTTTGGGTGATGCCACAGGTTCTGCAGCTGCATGATTTGTCTTTACTGGTGCTGCCACAGGGTCTGCGGCTACAGGGTATGTGGCCGTGCAAGTTAATCCAGTTTCCCTTTATTGATCAAATGCTTGATAGACTTGTTGGTAAACCATTTTACTGTTTTCTTGATGGTTACTCAGGTTATAACTAGATTGCCAGAGCACCAGATGACCAAGCAAAGACCACCTTCACATGCCCATACGACATATATGCATTTAGGAGGACGTCGTTCAGGCTTTGCAATGCCCCGACAACATTCCAACGATGCATGATGGCAATATTCTTTGACATGGTGGAAGATTTCCTGGAAATTTTCATGGAAAATTTCTCAGTATTTGGTGATAGCTTAGACAATTGCGCCAGCAATCTAGAGAAGGTACTTAAAAGATGCGAGGAATCCAATTTAGTCCTAAATTGGGAGAAATGCCACTTCATGGTGGATGAAGGAATAGTTCTCGGCCACAAGATCTAATCAAAGGAAATTGAAGTGGAAAAGGCAAAAATTGATGTGATCGAGAAACTACCTCCACCAACCACTGTCAAAGGAATCCGAAGCTTCTTAGGACACACAAGTTTTTATAGGAGATTTATTGCAATTTTTTCTAAGATTACTAAACCTTTGTGTTCTTTGCTTGAACATGATAGGACCTTTGACTTCAATGACGAATGTACTGAAGCATTCGAGATAGTGAAACAAAAGCTTGTGACCGCACCAATAGTAGTCCCACCAGATTGGACACTGCCCTTTGAGCTCATGTGCGACGCAAGCGACTATGCCGTCGGGGCAGTCCTTGGAGAGAGGAAAGACATAATCTTTCATGTGATTTACTATGCTAGCAAAACACTCAATGAAACCCAAGTCGACTACACTACCATTGAGAAGAAGTTACTAGCAGTAGTCTTTGCCTTTGACAAGATCCGGTCATACCTAATCGGAACCAAGGTGACTATTCACACGGACCACTCGGTGATCAAATACTTGTTCTCTAAGAAAGATGCAAAGCCTAGGTTGATTCGATGGATTCTTTTACTACAAGAATTCTACGTTGACATCAAGGAAAGAAAAGGAACGAAGAACCAAGTGTTTGATCACCTATCGAGACTGGAACTAGAAGAAAAAGTGTAACCTCCTCAGCCCGACCTAGCCACCAGACCGACCAGAGGTGGTCACAAGGGACTAACCGAAGAAAGACCCGAAGGTTTCTCTCCGATGAGCAACCCTAAAAGAGGAACAAACTTTTAAACTTATCTTTTCTAAATGCTCTTTTTAAAACCTAGGTGATAACACTCGCAGCGGAAGAAAACACGATAAAAGGAACCTCGAACCGACAAACAAGCATACAGGGACCAAAATGCAATTCTACCATAAAATAGGGACCTAACATTAATTTCATGCTACTATCTTGCAAGTAATCAATTTTCATACATGTATGCCGAAATCTAGCACGAAACAACCATCTGAACACATTCAATTGATAACACATCAACCAGGGACCAAAACACAAGAAAACAGAACTTAGAAGATGCCCTCAACTAACTTAACTGCCAGGTGTTTCGAAACACCACTGCCTATTTCGAAACAAGTTCTCAAAACCATATTTTCCAGACGCAAACTGTTCCAAAACACCAAGGGGCATTTCGAAACTGCTAGGCATATTTCATGCCCATTTCGATATGGTCGAGCCCGTTTCGGAACACCTGTGCACAGTTTGGTTCGAAGTGAGTCTTAGGCATTTTCGAAGCTTACCGAAACCATCCCAACAACATACCAACAACAAAGGACCAACAAAACATGCATTTCTTAGATAAAGGAACTCAACAACATGAAACAAGAGCATTAGAACGCAACGGTTAAACAAGAATGAAACATACGAAGAACCACATTTGCATAAGAGGAGGTCAAAACACAAGTTAAACTTTAAAACAACAAAACCAAACCTCAAACAACTTCAAAAGATCATAACAAACTTGTCTCAACTAAAAGGGAGTTCAACACATGGACACCTTCCTCAAGTCACATGATCAATACCAAACCAAGACATAGTATACACATAATACAAATAAGCACATGTATATTGGCCACAAGTAATATGGGATTCCACTGCCCGCAGAGCCCAAGGTGATAGCATTACCCCTATCACTCTCAAATCCGATATACGAACACCTTGATGGCACTACCCCCATCAAGTCACATGCATTATCGATGCATATAATTCACTTCGGCAGGGATGCTACTACCTGCAGAGCCTGTTGGTGATAGCACTACCCCTACCACTAGCATCACAATAGCACTACCCCTATTGTGAAATCGAAGGATACCACACGCGTTAATTTTTGTATAATAGAACTCTTCACATCCTATTGATCGATCAACATATCTGATATATATGTAACCATCACTTTCCAATATACAATTTACCTCCAAGATCATTCCCTAAATTCAAGGCATAAACATGATCTCAACATCTCATTTCAAAGCATATACAATGCATGGCATTTCTCAACATAATTTCGCAACCTTGAAATCATGACATAAGCTCATGGGATTTCAAATAACAACATTTAAAACAACTCACTACGCATGAGAACAATAGGATTTATCATAACCATCTATGCATACGCACCATCATCACATTAAACCAAAACAATCGGAAACAAGGTAAAAATAAGGGCGAAACACCCAAACTTACGCTTGAGCTTAGATTGGTCTCTCGGACACAATCCAAACCATTTAAAACATGTCCTTAACCACGTTAAGGCTTTACAAGCATTTCCACTCACCAACAAACCACAAACACAAGCCGAAACACCGATTTAAGCTTTCGGATCACCCAAAAACTCGTTCGATGATTCCGAATCAAAAAATCCTATTTCTAACCATTACAAAATAGAGCACTAGACTTTATTTCAACCCAGAAACTTGCTGGAAAATAGAGACTCATCATCTAACAACAATAGGCCATCAAAACATATCCGAAATAAGCTGAAAACATCGAATAAATCAACCCAAATAATCTCCGACCAAAACCCAGCAAGATTATCACCATAATTACATCTAATAGCATCCAAAAACATTATCCCATCATCAAATAACCACCAGCTACTAATTTCTCACAAATCCAAGCCAAAAACTCAAAAATATCAATCTGAAACATCATCAACTCAACCAAATCCGGGATTCTTTTGATTAACCCATTATCTCTAACAACATAAAAAACATTGCCCACAAAAATCTAAAATCCAACAAAACCTGTTCTAACAATGAAACTCACTAAACAACCATTTTAAGCTTGATTTCACACTTTTTCATAAATATCTTTATAATACTTTTAATCTAGAACAATAAAAGAATCAATAACATGGGAATATCAATAAAGAACCTTACATTAGAGGAGAAAATGCAGCTCACCTCTAATGGTAGAGTTTCCCCTTGATTTTCATGAAAAGCTTAAGAAATCGAAGAGAAAACAATTGGGTTTTAGAAGATAATCATAAGGAAATACTTTGTTGATTAGAAATCCACTTAGAAAGAAGTTTACCTTTGAAACTTGGTGCTAAAATGTTGTTTGAATGAAAAGAGAATGAAGAAAAGCCTTTTTGATGTTTTAACGTCAAATCTTGAAATGATATAAACCCATTTTTAAAATATAAATTAAAACCTTTTTAAAATCATTTTTAGGAATAAAATAATTAAGGGAAAATTCTGAAATTAGACCAAAATGTCATAATTTCGGAACTCGTTTTCCGAAATTGATTTCGCACAAGACACACACACAAACGCATGTATATATATATATGCGTGTGTGTGTGTGTGTGTATTATTTAAGGATTTTAGAATTTTTTTTTCACATTTTTAAGAACACTCGAGGGCAGTTTTCCCTGAACTCACCCCAAACTATCCGAACTCCAAAAATAGATTCAACCAACTCTAAAACAATCACCAAAACTCCTAAGCCCAAAACGAGGGCGTTACAACTCTCCCCCACTTAAGGAATTTCGTCCTCAAAATTTACCAGATGGGAAGAGATGCCGAAACTACTTCTTCATGTCGTATTTTCTCTCCCAAGTGCCTTCTTCCACGCCATGTCGTTGCCATTTCACTTTCACTAACTCAATACTTCTACCACACAACACTTTTCTGTCTGTAGCCAAGATTTCGATTGGTTCTTCATCGTAAGGCAAATCTGGATTCAACTCAATCTCTTCAACAGGCATAACGTGAGACAGATCTGATCTATACTTTCGAAGCACTGAAACATGGAACACATCACGTATCTTTTCTAACTCGGATGGAAAATTCAATCTGTAAGCAAGGGGACCAATTCGTTCAACTATATCATATGGACCAATAAACCTCAGACTCAATTTACCTTTCCTACCGAATCTCATCACTTTCTTCCAAGGTGAAACTTTAAGAAAAAACTTATCACCTACCACATACTCTATCTCTCGACGTTTCAAATCCGCATAAGACTTTTGACGATTCGTAGCTGCTTTCAGGAGATCACAAATCAATTTTACCTTCTCCGTAGTACCCTTAAGCATATCCGACAATGATAGTAACTTTTGTCCCGGTTCAGCCGAACAGACATGTGTTCTACACTTTCTACCATACAAAGATTCGTAGGTAGCCATCTGAATGCTTGCCTGATAACTGTTATTATACACAAACTCTAGTAATGATAGATGTTTCTCCCATGAACCCTGAAAATCAATAATGCAACACTACAACATATCCTCTAACACTTGGATTACTCTTTCCGACTGACCATCGGTTTGTGGATGATAAGATGTGCTGAAATTCAATCGAGTACCCAAAGCATCACGCAGACATTCCCAAAATCGAGCTTTGAACCTCAAATCTCTATCTAACACAATCGATTTCGGTACACCGTGTAATCTCACTATCTCCTTGATGTACAACTTAGCGAACTTATCTAATGTGTACGTAGTATGAACTGCTATGAAGTGTGTGCATTTCGTGAGATGATCAACAATTACCCAAACTGAATTCTTCCTAGATGGTGTCGAAAGCAAACCTGATACAAAATCCCTGATAATTCTTTCCCACTTCCATTCCGGAATTCTCAAAGATTGTAACAAACCTGAAGGTATCTGATGTTCGACCTTAACACGCTGACAAACCATACATTTACTCACATACTCAGCCACATCTTTCTTCAACCCAATCCAATAGAATTCATCTTTTAAACCACGATACATCTTTGTACTACTCGGATGCATATCAAACGGATTACTATGTGCTTCGGTCAAAATGATGTGTCTCAACTCAATGTCATCTGGTACCACTATTCTATTTTTGAAACATAGAACACCATCATTACTGAAATTGAAATCTGTCGGTCTACTTTCTGTAATATCCTGAACATGAGATGCTAACATTCTATCTTGCAACCGTTTCTCTCGGATTATATGAACCAACGAAGTTTTCACTTGCAGTTCGGCCACTAAACCACCATCATGAGACATACTCAGTCTAGCAAACATTGCTCGCAACTCGACTGGCACCTTCCTACTCAAACCATCAGCCACCACATTGGCTTTCCGTAGATGGTATTCAATCGTAAGGTCGTAATCTTTCAACAACTCTAGCCATCTTCGCTGTCTGAGATTCAATTCTTTCTGTGTCATCAAGTATTTCAAACTCTTGTGGTCCGTATATACTATACATTTCTCACCATAAAGGTAATGTCTCCAAACTTTCAAAGCGAACACGACTGCGACCAAATCTAAATCATGCGTAGGATAATTACGCTCATGTGTCTTCAACCACCCCAATGCATACGCTACTACTCTTCCTTGTTGCATCAACACACAACCTAGACCAACTTATGATGCATCACTGTAGATCACATACTCCTTCCCTGTCATTGGTTGCACTAAAACAGGAGCTTTTATCAAAGCTGCTTTCAATTTCTCAAAGGCTTGTTGTCTTGCTTCTGTCCATCCGAAATGAACATCCTTTTGCAATAGTTTGGTCAAAGGAGCAACATATTTAGAACAATCTTCTACGAAACATCGATAATAACCGACCAAACCTAAGAAACTGCAGATTTCGGTTACCGATCTCGGTTGCTTCCAACTCACAATTGCTTCAATCTTCTTAGAATCCACTTTGATTCCCTCGGCTGACACAACATGTCCTAGGAAGACTACTTTCCTAATCTAGAACTCACATTTGCTCAACTTGACATATAACTGATTATCTAGCAAGGTTTGCAACACTAACCGCAAATACTTATCGTGATCTTCCTCGGTGCGAGAATATCATAATATCATCGATGAACACTACAACAAACTGATCTAAACACTCGTGACATACCTGGTTCATCATATCCATAAAAGCAGCTAGTGTGTTAGTTAGACCAAAGGGCATTACCAAGAATTCATAATGGCCATAACGAGTGCAGAAAGCTGTCTTCGGTATATCTGCCTCTTTTACCTTCAATTGATAATATCCGTATCTCAAATCTATCTTAGAAAACACTAAAGCATCTCACAAATTATCAAACAAATCGTCAATCCTCGGCAAAGGATATTTATTCTTCATTGTCAGCTTGTTTAATTGTCGATAGTCTATACACATTATCATATTACCATCCTTCTTTTTATCAAACAAAATTGTTGCGTCCTACGGCGAAATACTCGATAAAATGAATCCTCGGTCTAACAATTCCTAAAGCTGTGTTTTCAACTCTTTCATTCCTTCAGAGCCATTCAGTACGGAGCAATGGAAACAGTAGCAGAATCAACATATGTCTCAATAGCAAACTCAACCTCTCGATCGGGCGGTACTCCAGACAATTCTTTTGGAAATACATCGGGAAAATCACAAACAGATCTAATGTCTTTCGATCGGGCTTCATTCATATTTGGATTCATCACATAAGCCAAATATGCCTGACAACCCTGGTCCAATAATTTCTGAGCTTTTAACACTGAAACAACATTAGACAAGAACTTAATGTTCTCTCCAACTACCACCACTTCGTAATCATCTACTAACTTCAACGATACTCGTTTTGTCTCAAAGTCTACCCTAGCCTTGTGCTCCATGAGGAAATCCATGCCTAAAATCACATCAAACCCATAGAATGGCAATTCCTTCATATCCACTAGAAACACATGACCCTGGACTAATAGCGGATATCTTCGATATACCTTTCTAACCACAACTGTTTCGCCGAAAGAACCAGTAACATTCATACCCACATCCAAGATTTCACACAGTATATCTAGCAACTTGGCATGCTTACTCAAAATATAGGAATGCGTAGAATCACAATCAATAACAGAGTGCAATTTCAACAACTGTAACATAAAATTACATGCAATCACATATGTTTCGTTCCTACCCTCGCGGTGCGCAAAAACTCTAGCTGGTCCACCTCCCTCAGGTTGTACTGCGACAACGTGCGCCACGTTTATCTGACCATCGTTCCTAGGCTGGAAGTTTCCTTTACCGTGCCCACGACCTCTCTGAAGCTCGGTAGCTCGTGCCGGAGCCTGACCATCCCTAATAGGGTGTGGACAATCTCGCTTTAGTGTGCTCGTGATCCAAAATTCCAACATGTACCATAAGCACCCCAACACTCTCCAGAGTGTCGCCTCCCATATTTAACACACTCAGGGGAAAGATTAGCAACTCTTTGGCCCTGATGGTCTCGTCCCGGAGTACCACCACTTATCCTTGTGCCTCTTGGCACGATCTCTGTCCCACTCGGCAGGCCTTTTCCCTGAACTAAACCCACCTTCTTGAGATGCTAAGCCCAAGCTCTGGTCGATATCTTTGGCCCTAGTGACCAAGACATCAAAGTCCGTGTAATCTGAAGCTAACATGTTGGTCTTCACATCATTGATCAAAGCATAACAGAACCGCTCACACCGTTCCCTCTCAGTGGGAACCAACTCTGAGGCGTATTGACTCAACCGGATGAACTGCACCTCATACTCCGATACTGTCATGCTACCCTGAACCAGTGCCATAAAATCTCTCTTCTCTCATCCTGATACCTAGGACCGATATGTTTCTTCCGGAAGGCAGTTCGAAAGAAATCCCTAGTAACATCAACTGTAGCCATACCAATAGTAACAGTGGTCCACCAAGCATAAGCATCACTCTGTAGCAAAGAAACGACACATCCTAACTTCCGTGCTTCAGTGCACTCCAATTGACCCAAGATTCAGACAGTACTCTCGAGCCAAGCCTCGTAACCCTCAGGCGATAAACCACGAAACTCAAATCCGCCTAAACTACAAAGTCTCTCGAGGGGTAAACCACTCCTCTCACCCTGAGGTGGTGCAACTGCAGCCTGATACCCAGCTAATGATGTCTTAAATGCTCCGGGTATAGCCTGTATCAAAGGAGTCATATCAACACCGGCCTGACCATGGCCACCCTGAGGTCCGACACCTCTATTATCAGCTATACCACCGCCCGGTGGAGGAGGAGGAAAGTTCTCCTCTCGCACATCCTCAACATTCCCACTACCAGCACTACCAACTGTAGGTCCACGCCTCGGTCTCATCTTACCACACCAAAGATAACAATCTAGCAACACAACAATAAACAACGTAAATGATTTGGGTCAGAAATGGAAAGGGTCCAAGATGCTCAAGTCCTTATTTCAAAAACCACATTTCATAATAGTGTATAGCAATAAGTGCCTTTAACCACAACCTACGTAACAAAAAGACTCCAAGCACACTTACAAACATCGTACAAAGCAAACAACAAACAACCACGCCAAACTTACCTCACTTACCTTCCTTATTGCTCGATAACTTAGGCTCTGATACCAATAGATGGAACCTCTTCAGCCCGACCTAGCCACCAGACCGACCAGAGGTGGTCACACGGGACTAACCGAAGAAATACATGAAGGTTTCTCTCTGATTAGCAACCCTAAAAGAGGAACAAGCTTTCAAACTTATATTTTCTAAATGATCTTTTTAAAACCTAGGTGATAACACTCGCAGCGGAAGAAAACACGATAAAATGAACCTCGAACCGACAAACAAGCATATAGGGACCAAAATGCAATTCTAACATAAAACAAGGACCTAACATGAATTTAATGTTACTATCTCGCAATTAATCAATTTTCATACATATATGACAAAATGCAACACGAAACAACCATATGAACACATTCAATTGATAACACATCAACCGGGGACCAAAACGGAAGAAAACAGAACTTAGAAGATGCCTTCAACTAACTTAAATGACATGCGTTTCGAAACACCACTGCCCGTTTCGAAATAGGTTTTCAAAACCAGATTTTCCAGACACAAACTGTTTCGAAACACCACGGGGCGTTTCAAAACAGCTAGGCATATTTCATGCCCGTTTCGTTATGGTCGAGCCCATTTCGGAATAGCTGTCCACGGTTTGGTTTGAAGTGAGTCTTAGGCATTTCCGAAGCTTACCGAAACCATCCCAACAACATACCAACGACAAGGGACCAACAAAACATGCATTTCTCAGATAAAGGAACTCAACAGCATCAAACAAGAGCATTACAACGCAACGATTAAACAAGAACGAAACATACGAAGAACCATATTTGCATAAGAGGTCAAAACACAAGTTAAACTATAAAACAACAAAACCAAACCTCAAACAACTTCAAAAGATCATAACAAACTTGTCTCAACCAAAAGAGAGTTTAACACACGCTCCCAACACTCATAAAGGTCTTGCCCCATTTCTACTACACTACTATTGGGATAAACCATACTGGAGCTAAGCTTGGAACTCCTTGACACCTTCCTTGCTCCCTTGCTGCCTCGAAAGGTCTAACGATCTGCATTGATGGAAAAGAGAGTGTAAGCTAGAGAGCTTAGTGAGCGGTGCTCAAAACCAAAGCAACAACAATGCAGTTTTAAAACCATATAATTTATTTATAAAACAAAACCTTGCTTCAAGCCATTTCCTTACAACAAAGGCAATGAACAAGTTAGATTTACAACACAAGGCATATCCTCAAGTCAAAACCACAATCTCACAGTTCATGCATTACCGATGCACATTAACCATAACTTACAAACTTTGTTCAAACCATGCATTACCGATGCATGTCAAAACTCAACTTACTCACACATGATCAATACCAAACAAAGACATAGTATAAACATAATGCAAATAAGCACATGTATATTGGCCACAAGTGATCCGGGATTCCTCTACCAGCAGAGCCCAAGGTGATAGCACTACCCCTATCACTCTCAAATCGAATATACGGACACCTTGATGGTACTAACCCTATCAAGTCACATGCATTACCGATGTATATAATTCACTTCGGTCGGGATGATACTACCCGCAGAGTCCGTTGCTGATAACACTACCCCTACAACTCGCATCACAATAGCACTACCACTATTGTGAAACCGAAGGATACCACACGCACGAATTTTTGTATAATAGAGCTCTCCACATCCTATTGATCGATCAACATATCTGATATATACATAATCATCACTTGCCAATATACAATTTACCTCCAAGATCATTCACTAATTTCAAGGCATAAACATGATCACAACATCTCGTTTCAGAGCATATACAATGCATGGTATTTCTCAACATAATTTCGTAACCTTGAAATCATGACATCAACTCATGAGATTTCAAATAACAACATTTAAAACAACTCATTACGCATGAGAATAGTAGGATTTATCATAACCATCTATGCATACGCATCATCACATTAAACCAAAACTATCGGAAACAGGGTAAAAACAAGGGCGAAACACCCAAACTTACTCTTGATCTTAGATTGGTCTCTCGGACACAATCCAAACCCCTTTAAAACATGTCCTTAACCACGTTAAGGCTTTAAAAGCATTTCCACTCACCAGCAAATCACAAACACAAGCCGAAATGCTAATTTAAGCCTCCAGATCACCCAAAAACGCATTCGATGATTCTGAATCCAAAACCCTTATTTCTAACCATTACAAAATAGAGCATTAGACTTTATTTCAACCCAAAACTTGCCAGAAAACAAAGACTCATCATCTAACAACAATCGGACATCAAAACATATCCGAAATAAGCTGAAAACATAGAATAAATCAACCCAAACAATCTCTAGCCAAAACCCAGTAAGATTATCATCATTAATACATCTAATAGCATCCAAAAACATTAACTCATCATCAAATAACCACCAGCTACTGATTTCTAACAAATCCAAGCCAAAAACCCAAAAATATCAATTCGAAACTTCATCAACCCAACCAAATCTGGAATTCTTTTGATTATCCCATTATCTCAACATATTTCAACATCAAAAGCATTGCACACAACAATCTAAAACCCAACAAAACCTGATCTAACAATGAAACTCACTAAACAACCATTTTTAGCTTGATTTCACACTTTTTCATAAATATCTTTGTAAAACTTTTAATCTAAAACAATAAAAGAATCAATAACATGAGAATATCAGTAAAGAACCTTACATTAGAGGATAAAAACACAGCCCACCTCTAATGGTAGAGTTTCCACTTGATTTTCAAGAAAAGCATAAGAAATCAAAGAGAAGACAATTGGGTTTAGAAGAAAATCATAAGGAAATACTTGTTTGATTAGAAATCCACTTAGAAAGAAGTTTATCTTTGAAATCTTGCTGCTAAAATGACGTTTGAATGAAAAGAGAATGAAGAAAAGCCTTTTTGAAGTTTTAACATCAAATATTGAACTAATATAAAACCCTTTTTAAAATATGAATTAAAACATTTTAAAATAATTTTTAGGAATAAAATAATTAAGGGGAAAGTCTGAAATTAGACTTGGCTAATTAGCTCCTTGATTCTTTTCCAAAACAGTCACTAAAACAGTTTTGAAAAAATTAGCATTTTAGTCACTAGACCAAAATGTCATAATTCTGAAACTCATTTTCCAAAATTGATTTCGAACACGACATATATATCTATTATATAAAGATTTTAGAAATTATTTCCACATTTTTAAGAACACTCGAGGGCATTTTCCCATGAACTTACCCTGAACTCCAAAAATAGATTAGGCCAAGTCTAAAACCATCACCGAAACTCCTAAGCCCACAACCAGGGCGTTACAAGAAGACACCACAAGCCTAGAAATACAAGATGCATCCCAGATGAGCAGCTCTTAGCCGCCGCGACAACATCTGCTACGGCCGTGACGGATACCATTGCCTCAGCAATTTCAAACTGCATTGCCTCGGTAATGCCCTTGCCAGTATTGTCTGCTGCAACAACACCATGTTATGCATATCTTGTTAATTAGTGGTGTTTTATCTTATGACCTTAACAATCAAGGGAATAAGAGGTTCCAACATGATGCGAATCATTATTTTTGGGACGAGCCTCTTTTGTTTAGACAATATGCAGAGTAGGTTATAAAGAGATGTGTCCCAGAAGAAGAGTAAACCAAAGTACTCCAATAGTGCCATTCTTCACCATATAAAGGACATTTTAGAGGAACCAGAACCACATCCAAGGTGCTACAGTCAGGCTTATATTAGCCTACACTCTACAAGGATGCCCCGAAATACTATAAGCGGTGTGACTGATGTCAACAGACGGGTAACATATCAAGGAGACACGAGATGCCCTTGCAAAACATCCTTGAAGTCGACATGTTCGATGTTTGGGGAATTGACTTCATGGGGCCCTTTCCATCATCGTGTGGAAATCTCTATATACTTATTACCGTCGACTACGTGTCCAAATGGGTCGAAGCCATTGCTACACCAAACTGTGACTCCAAAACCGTGCAATGATTTTTACAGAAAAACATATTTACACGGTTTGAGGTACTAAGAGCCATCATTAGTGATGAGGGCAAACACTTCGACAACAAGCTCATTGTCGCGGCATTGAAGAAATTCGGTGTCACACACAATATTGCCACGACATATCACCTGCAGACCAATGGGCAGGCCGAGATATCCAACAAGAAGCTGAAGAACATCCTCGAAAAGGTGGTCAACCCATCTCGAAAGGATTGGTCCATTCGACTTGATTATGCCTTGTGGGCATATAAAACATCCCTCAAAACCCTATTGGGAATGTCCCCATATAGACTTGTGTATGGAAAATCTTGTCACCTACCAGTTGAGATCGAGCACAAAGCATATTAGGCTATTAAGATGGAAAACATGGATTGGGAGAGTGCTGAACATAATAGACTCCTAGACCTCAATGAACTGGAAGAATTTCGAGCCTTGGCATACGAAAATTCGAGAATATACAAAGAAAAAACAAAACGCTGGCACGACAACAAGCTTCTGCCGTGACAGTTCATGCCCAGGCAGAAAGTGCTCCTCTTTAATTCTCGATTGAAGTTATTTCCAGGGAAAGTACGATCACGATGGTCTGGACCGTTCAAAGTTGTTAAAGCATTCCCCCATGGAGTTATGACAATCAAATCAACCAAGGATGGGCATGGATTCAATGTGAATGGACAAATGCTAAAACACTACAATGGCACATATGTCAATAGGGACAAGGAAGTGATCACTTTAGGAGATGCATCCCCATGCACTCCTTTAGTGTCTTAATTTTTTTGTCATTTGTTTTGTTTTTAGGATTTAGAATTTTAATTAAAATGTTTGTATTTTTTTCTGCTTTTTTAATTCTTAGGATTCAGAATTTTAATTAAAATGTTTTTATTTGTTTTTGTTTTATTTTTAGGACGGAGCCCAAGGATGAGGAGGATGATGGACCAAGCCCACCAAGACCAACCTAACCCAAGATGACCATTGCCGCAATCATTGTTGCAGTAGCGTTGACTGCCACACAGACACACGTTACCCAACGACTACTTTCCATCCAGCTGTAGATAGCCGTTGATGCGCCCGCATTCAATGCCGCTCCAGCAATCATTGCCCAACGGTCACTCTTTCACCTATTTTTACCCCACCGCCCCACTACTTCACCCCCACTTCTAATCTGTCTCTCATCTTTACTTCCTAAGAATTTCATATTTTCTCTCATCTTTGTTTCTCACAACACACTCAACACACAACATGACTCCAAAAATCCATAAAGGAGAAAGCTCTAGGGCCGCCGAAGAAACCCCATTCAAGAGATTCGCACCACCGGAGGTGGAACAACGATTCAACTAAAGCTTTATTAGCCGCCAAGTGTGGGAAGAGCAAGGTTTCAACTACTCCGACGACATCAATTACGGCATCGACACCATTCTCTTCGAGAAGATAGAGCACCAAAAGTGGCAAATTTTTTGCCAACAACTGGAACAAGCGAAAATCTCTTGGGTAAGGGAGTTTTATGCTCATAACCCAAATGCCAACACTCTATTTGTCTACGTTTGAGGCGAAGCCATTCCCATTGATCCTGAAAGCATCAACCTATACTATGGGATGAACGTGGCCAAAGAGGAACTTTACGTTGCTGGCACAACATGGAATGTTAGGAAGAATAGAGGGACGGTAAACCACCGAAGGCTTCGGCCCGAGGCTAAATTGTGGAATACTTTTGTTAAACGTTGTTTATTACCTACATCCTACAATAGTACCACATATAAACCTAGACTTGCACTTATACATTCTGTTATGCATAAAAGAATAATTAATGTAGGAGACATTATATGTTAGGAGATGTATGAGTGCAACAAAAAGGAAAGAGGTCGTCTCTACTTCTCGGTGTTGATCACCAGCCTGTGCAAATATGGTGCAAGTATACACGTCGAACAAGTAATACAATGATAAGCGAGTATGATCTCCACAAGGATTTGAGGTGTTTCGAGGTGAGTTTAAGCACACAAGTGTCACGAAATGTAAGTAGAGAATGCCGTGGCAAATCAACATAGAGCAGTAAATGTTGCAGCAAATAAAGATAAAAGATAGCGTGTTGAAATCAACAGACTTAATAGGTCCTATTATGTATGCGAAACTCACTTGGGAATGACTGGCTGGGTTGCTTGGTCAACCTATGTCTTAGCTCTCAAATAGGGTTTACCTCTCTAGCTTACTCTATTGTAACCCCCTTAACCCAGCCCAGACGGTTGAACCGAATTAAGAAGTTTACACGGCGAAAACCAAAGTCAACCCGAAAGTCAACCTTGATTAACGACCCCTTTTTTTTCTTTTTAATCTTGTCTAGATGCATATTAACCCTAGATATGTTCTCAAGATCATCATACACAAAGATCATAACAATCAGAGAACATTCAGGGACTCAATTGCACAAATTAAGGAATTAGGGACCAAATTGTAAATTCTAAGAATTACAGGGACTTAACCCAATTAAAAGTTACCAGTATGAAATTAGTCATGTTTCATGCTTCACTGCCAAATTTCAGCTCAAACGGACATCTCAAACTCATCCAATTGCATATACGAAGTTCAGGACCAAAACGCAAGGTTTCCAAAACATTTAACCAACAATTTCAGTGCCCAACGGTCGAGTGTTCCGAAACAGGGAGGACCTGTTCCGAAACGCGGGACCGTTCTGAAACTGGTACCGAAACAGGGCCTGGCAGTGGCCAAACCGTTCCGGAACAGTTCCTTCCGTTTCGGAACGCCCAGGCAATTTCAGGCCCCCGTTCTGATACGGTAGCACCTGTTCCGAAACATGCTCCCCAGATTGCAGAAAAATTGCTGGTTTAACACACGATTGGCCCATCAAACATGCTCCAAAGGCAACCAAATCATACCAGCAAGTCATTCAACATACAAGAGACATAATCGCATCAAAATCCAGATACAAAACCACCCCTAGGTGCACCAACTCATTCAACATATCCAACACTCAAACATGCTTTTAAAACAAGAAGCATAGCATAAAGACTTGAGCATAAGAAGATTCAAACGTTGCAAGCGTTAAACCACATAGTTCAAAACCACAAACTAAACTTGTCCAACATACACAATCTCATTAAACATCAACACAAGAGATTCTTCCCCCATTGCCTTTATTATCTATAGCTATTAACCGAGACATACATCTCAAGTGGAGCTCTCCTTGAATCCCTTGCTTCTCGCTGTTCCAACTTCAAATATCTGCATTGATGGACAAAAAGGAGCGTAAGCACGTAATGCTTAGTGAGGAATGCTCAAAACCAAAACACCATCAATGCAGCGAGTCATAAAACCTCTTTTAAAAGTAAACACCATTCGATAAACCCAAGCAATGTTTGAAAACCCTTTTTAACAACATGCTTTAAATCATGCATTGCTCAAACATGAAAACCAACCCTTAGCTTAGAAAAGCTAAGTAAACCTTTCAAAGCACAAACTTGCAAAGCCGTCAATTTAACCATTCCATGCATGAACATCATATGCAAGGTTAAATACCAAATCCATGGAAAACACTTCCACTTCACATCATACTTTTCTCATACTTGAAAATCATTTTAATGCAAGAAACCTTTAAAAACCATTTACTCATTCAATCTAACACGTGCATTAAACAAATGAAACATATGAACCTCATCATCAATATTTGCATCACATGCCTTTAAAAACAAGTCTTCGCAAGACTTCAATGCACTAAAGAGATTTCATGCACACATGCACCATTCTCAAAAGATAATCAACACTTGTTCAAACTAACAAGTAAACATGTATTCACAGTACATTACACACTCCTCATGCAACCATGCATCATTTCAAGCATCTCATGCATCATTAAATTCAAGAACATTATATTGGCTTCCAAGTGATAACCAAATCCAATTTTCAACTCAACATCCAATCGGATAGGCGGATCACAAGCGTTGTCCCCACGCTTCATACACACTACCAATCCCAAGGTCCCCAAATGGAATTTTAACCACCATTTGACCTTACCATACACAAGGTCCTCATATGGAATTTTAACCACCATATGACCTTAACATTCACAAGGTTCTCATATGGAATTTTAACCACCATATAACCTTAACATTCACAAGGTTCTCATATGGAATTTTAACCACCATATAACCTTAACATTCACAAGGTCCTCATATGGAATTTTAACCACCATATGACCTTAACATTCACAAGGTTCTCATATGGAATTTTAACCACCATATAACCTTAACATTCACCATTGGTAGTTGTATAACATCACTAACGAGATCCGGGACATACTTCACAAGATCCACACATGGACTTTACACCACCATTGTGATCTTAACAAGCACAAGGTCCTCAAATGGAATTTTAACCACCATTATAACCTTTGCTTACAAAAGACCCACCCATGGAATTTTAACCACCATGGTGTTCTTAACCATCTCGTTAGTGTACTTGGATGGAGTTACCGGTTCAATCACAACCACTCCACATCCAAGGCGACTTTATTCACGGTGCACCCAATCCTATAGCCGGCTAACTATATCCGATTTAAGTAACCAAGAACCACTTACATCACTTGCCAATATAACCATCTTACCACATTAATCCATTGATTTACAAGCATAACCAAAATGCAAAAGCGACCATTTACCATCATCAATCCACTGTTTTTGAAGCATCACACAAAGCCATTAAACAACATGCAACACTATGCAACAATTCCACATTTCCAATGTACAAAACCAAGGATCTCTTACCTTGAGCATCCTTCACACACGGCTTTCAAAACCAGCATTAAACCATGCTAAAATATGCTTTCAAAACAGAATTTAAAACATGCAAATCACATGCATTGCATCCAACTGTAACGCCCCGGTTTTGGGCTCAGAAGTTTTGGGCGTTGACCGGTTCGGTCAAAGTGCTGATCGAATATAAAAGAGTGAATTTAGGAAAACCTAGTTCGGGTTGCATTAAAAATATGGAAAAATGTTCTAAAATCATCTTTTAATATATAAAAGTGAACTGTGAAATCAATTTTGGAAAATGAGGTTCGGAAGGTTGACATTTTGGCTAGTGACCAAAATGTAATTTTTGAAAGTTGCGGGACAGTTTTATAAAGGATTGAAACTTTGAATCTTTAAGGAGCTATTATTCCAAAGGAGTTTCTCCAGATTTTTCTAAGATATTTTAAGGCTTTATTCTGATTTTAAAGATTATGAAATGTGGAGGGAAATCATTTTTACCATTTCTTAACTAACTTTTCATTTTTTCTCAATTTTCCTTTTCTCTCATTTTCTCTCAACCCAAACACATTTCTCCAGATTTTCTCTTCTGATTTTGTTGCCTAAATCTCTCATTTCAACTCTCATTTGATTCCTAATCATCTCTACAACAAAACCTCTCAATTTGCAAGTTGTTTCATTAAGCATTTTGGCTCTAAAAAGGAGAAATTCAAGTTTGGAGGTAAGAACGTCCTTCTCCTCTAAACTATCAGTTCTTTACTGAAATTCCTAAGTTCTCAATCCTTGATTTGTGTTTTGTTAATGGCTTTTCAATTGAAATCTTGATTTTGGCTTAAAATGCAAGATTTGGTGATTTTTGGTGAAATTTTCGTGTGATCTGTTTGGGCAGTGTTTTGAAGTGTCAAAATGATGTTAAATGAATGCTAAATTTGTTAGAAGTTGAGGTTTAATCAATGCAATCCCGGATAGGTTGAATTTCCTAAGTTTGGCTTGAGTTTTTGGTTGTTTTTGGAGTGTTTTGGTGATCTGTTATACCTAGAGGTATAAGGACGTGTTTGTGATCATTTTGGATGTTAAATGATGTTTAAAAATGGTTAGAAGTGATGGATCTTGGCTGGGTTAAGTTTTGGAAGTGTTTGGAGGTGATTTCGGTTGTGTTTGGTAGCCAAATTGTTGGATTTGGGATGAGCAGCGAGTTGAGTCTTGTTGCTGGTGTTTTTAATGCATAATGATGCATTAATCCTCTGTTGTTGTGTGCTTGAAACATGGGAGTTTGATCCGTTAGCTTTGAAGGTGTTGCGGAAGGTTTTCGGATGCTTGGAAGGCTTGTTGGCTAGCCTTGTGTTGTGTATCGGTGAGTGAAGTTGGGTTTTCAGCTTTTAAACCAAGGTTTGAAGGTTTTGGGAGCTTAGTTTAAGTCTAAACAACTTTGCTAAGCTCAAGAGTAAGTGATTGGATTTTCGCTCTTGAATTGTGTTGTGTTTGGTTTTAAAAGCTATTGTGGTTGATGATTGAGATGCATATGTTTTGCATGGTTTAAATCTGTTTTGAAAGCATATTTTAAGCATGGTTTAATGCTGGTTTTGAAAGCCACTTGAGAAGGATGCTCAAGTTAAGAGATCCTTGGTTTTGTATATGGTAATTGTGATTTTGATGCATAGTGTTGCATGTTGATCTATGGCTTTGTATGATGCTTTAAAACAGTGAATTGATGATGGTAAATGTTACTTTTTGCATATTGGTTATGCATGTGAATCATTGGACTAATGAGGTAATGGTTTTGCATATTGGTTATGCATGTGAATCATTGGACTAATGAGGTAATGGTTTTGCATATTGGTTATGCATGTGAATCATTGGACTATTGTGGTGATGGTTTTTGCATTGTGATTATGCATATGAATCAGTGGAATAATATGGTAAGATGGTTATGTTGGCAAGTGATGAAAGTGGTTCTTGGTTCGTTGATCGGATATAGTTAGCCGGCTATAGGATTGGGTGCACCGTGAATTAAGTCGCCTTGGAGGTGGAGTGGTCAAGAGTGGACCGGTAAACTCCCTTCAAGTATCCTAACGAGATGGTTAAGGTCATAATGGAGGTGTTGCCCATTCGAGGACCTTGGTTGAGCAAAGGTTATATGGTGTTTAAAAGTCCATATATAAGAACCTTGTGCTTGTTAAGATCACAATGGCGGTGTAAGACCTTGTGTGGATCTTGTGTGGGGTGTCCCGGATCTCGTTAGTGATTTATACAACTACCAATCGGTTATGCAAAGGTTGTATGGTGTTTAAAAGTCCATACATGGAAACCTTGTGCATGTTGAGGTTGTATGGTGTTTAAAAGTCCATGCATGGGAACCTCGGGAAAAGCTAAGGTTGTATGGTGTTTAAAAGTCCATACATGGGAACCTTAGGCTTGTAAGGTCAAATGGTGTTTAAAAGTCCATTTGGGAGGCCTTGGATTGGTAGGGTGTATGGAGCGTAGGGACAACGCTCGGAATCCGCGTATCCGATCGGGTTGTTGAGTTGAAAAGTGGATGTGGTTGATCACTTGGAAGCCAATGTAATGTTCTTGATCATAAAGAAGCATGAGATGCTTGAAATGATGCATGATTGCATGTGAAGAATGAGATGCTTGAAAAGATGCATGGTTGCATGAAAAGTGTATGATGCTAGTGAATGCATGCTTACTTGTTATGTTGAACAAGTGTTGATTATCATTTGGTAAATGATGCATGTGTGCATGAAATCTCTTTAATGCATTGGAGTCTTGTTAAGACTTGTTTTAAAAGGCATGTGATAATGATGTTGTGGTTCATGGGTTGCCTTTGGATAATGCATGTATTGGATTGATTGAGTAAATGATTTTAAAGGGCTTCTTGCTTAAATGGTTTTTAAGTATAAGAAGGGTATGTTGTGAAATGGGAATGTTTTCCAAGGTTTTGATTTAACTTTGCATATGGTGTTTATGCATGGAGTGGTTAAATGGATGATTATGTCATTTATGCTTTGAAAAGGTTTTCTTAGCTTGCTAAGCTGAGGTTTGGTTTCATGTATGTGCAAGGCATGGTTTAAGCATGATGTTGAAAAGGAGTTTTCAAACATGGTTTTGGTTTGTCAAATTAGGTTGTTTTAAAAGTGTTTTGTAACCCGCTGCATTGATGGTGTTTTGGTTTTGAGCATTCCTCACTAAGCATTATGTGCTTACGCTCCTTTTTGTCCATCAATGCAGATTCTTGAGGTTTGGACAGCAAGGAGCAAGGGATTCAAGGTGGACTCCATTTGAAATGTATGTCTCGGTGAATAGCTATAGTTAATAAAGGCAATGGGGGTAGAATCTCTCGGATTGATGTTTTTGTGTTTGTATATGTTCGGACAAGTATGTTTTAATGTTGTTGATGTTGCTGAACCATGAATTGGCTATAATGAGATTGATTTGGAAAGTTTGTGCTTAAATGGTTGCTTGTGTAGGAAGCATGCCTATAGATTTGGGGCTTTTTGCATATGAAGTTAATTTGTTGATTTGATGATGCTTATAAGTTTTATTTATGTTGAATTGCATGTTGGTAAAGTTTGGTGGCAATTGGAGCATGTTTGAATGATTAATTGCATGTTTTGGAATGCCTTTTTGCTGCAATCTGTGCAAGCGTTTCGGAACAGTGTGCACCGTTTCGGAACGGGTGCCTTGAATGAACCCAGGCGTCCGAAACGGTATGCACCGTTTCGAAACGGTTTGGTCTCTGCCAGACCCCCGTTGCGGTACGCGTTGCGGAACGGCCCCGTGTTTCGAAACGGGCTCTGCCTGTTTCGGAACGGGTGACCGTTGGGGGCTGACATGGGCGGTTAAATGTTTCAAAATGTTCGCATTTTGGTCCTGAAACTTGTTTGTGTAATTGTATGAGTTTGGGATGTCCGTTTGAGCTGAAATTTGGCAGAAAAGCATGAAACCTGATTAATTTTAAGTTGGTAACTTAAAATTTGGTTAAGTCCTTAAAGTTTTCAGAATTTACAATTTGGTCCCTAAAGTTGTAAATTGTTCAATTGAGTCCCTGTTTGATCTCTGATGTTTGTGATCTTTGAGTATGCTGTTGCATGATCACATCTAAGGTTAATGTGCATCTAGACAAGATTAAAAAGAAAAAAAAAGGGTTGTTAATCAAGGTTGACTTTCGGGTTGACTTTGGTTTTCCCCGTGTGACTTTCTTAATTCGGGTCAACCGTCTGGGCCGGGTTAAGGGGGTTACACCAACAGTCACAATTGCTTTATAAACCAATTCATAACACAAACCACGAGGCAAATTCCATTTACTTACTCTTGAGCTTAGTAAAGTTGTTTAGACTTAAACTAAGCTCCCCAAACCTTCAAACCTTGGTTTAAAAGCTGAAAACCCAACTACACTCACCGATACACAAAACAAGGCTAGCCAACAAGCCTTCCAAGCATCTAAAACCTTCCACAGCACCTCTAATGCTCACGGATCAATCTCCCCTGTTTCAAGCACACAATAACAGAGGATTAATGCATCATTATGCATTAAAAACACCAGCCACACAACCCAACTCGCTGCTCTACACAAATCCAACATTTCGGCTACCAAACGCAACCGAAATCACCTCCAAACACTTCCAAAACTTAACCCAGCCAAGATCCATCACTTCTAACCATTTTTAAACATCAATTAACATCCAAAAAGGATCTAACCACGTCCTTATACCTCCAGCTATAACAGATAATCAAGATCACTCCAAAAACAACCAAAAACTCAAGCAAAACTTAGGAAAATTAACCTATTCGGGATTGCATTGATAAAACCTCAATTTCTCATCAATTATACATTCATTCAACATCAAAAAGACACCTCAAATCACTGCTCAAACAGATCATACGAATTTTACCAAAAATCAACCAAATCTTGCATTTTAATGCCAAGATCAAGATTACAATTGTAAAACCTTTAATAAATCACAAATCAAGGATTGAGAACTTGGGAATTTTAGTAAAGAACTGAGAGTTTAGAGGAGAAGGACGTTCTTACCTCCAAACTTGAGTTTCTCCCTTTTTGGAACCAAATTCTTGAAAATCCAAATAGCAAATGCTAAGGTTTTGTTTAAGAGATGATGAGAGATCAAAAGAAAATTAAAATCTCATGTTTGGATGTTAAAATCAGAGGAAAATGCTCTGGAGAAATGTGTTTGGTTTGAGAGAAAAGAAAAATGGAAATTTGGAAAGTTAGTTAAAAATGCCAAAATATCTTCCATCCCTTTACTTTTTATTTAAAAACCATTAATTAAACCTTTAATATTTTAGAAAAATCTGGATAAACTCCTATTGGATAAATAACTCCTTAAAGATTCAAAGTTTCAATCCTTTTTAAAACAGTCACACAGTTTTCAAAAATTATATTTTGGTCACTAACCCAAAATGTCACTCTTCCAAACCACATTTTGTAAAATTGATTTCACCTTTCTCTTATATATAATAAAAGAGGATTTTAAGACATTTTTCCATATTTTTAATGCAACCTGAACTAGGCTTTCCTAAAAATCACCTTTTATATTCGAACCGCGAACCCGACCGGTCCGGTCCAAACCCAAAACTTCTAAGCCCAAAATTGGGGTGTTACATCTATGCTCGGTAAGATTTACTAAGGTTGTTCCTCAACTATCTCTAGCAAGGAAACTGGGAGTAGGAAATGCTACAACAATACCTCTCAGCGTAAATGTAACACCCCAATATTCGGTCTAGTCAGAAATTGGTTTCGGTGATTGGAAAACTCTACATTGAAGAAGTCTAAATATTGTATCGAATAGTTAATTATTGATATTGAACCTTAAATGGGCTTAAAACATCATCATTGAACTTTATTGAATGATATTGAACATATATAATGACTTAATTGAAGATAATGCTAGATAAAGAGTGAAATCATAGAATGATGTAAGTTAAGGGACTAATCTTGCGATTAGCCCCTCCTCAAATTAATAAGGCCTACGTGGGCTATTAGGAGAGCTTTCCTTCAATTGAAGGAAAGCCAAATAGCTAAGTTATATTCTTAAAACAAAAGGAATTAGGGAATTGGAACTCACCCGAGAGATATAAGCAAGCACCTTTATCCTCTTCATCTTCTTCCTTGAAGCAAGCACCTCCATTGGAATGGACGTTGGATACAATTGGTATACCATAGAATTCATGAGCTCAGTGTACGGGTGGACTACGGTCCTAAGGCTACGGCCTATATTAATTTGGCGAGGCGGGGGGATTGGTATGGATATTGGTCATATTGGCGAGGCAAAGGGACTAGACCACTCATTGACTTGGCGAGGCGTAGGAATTCGCGTATCCACGATCTTTATACATTGCATATTATTGTATAACATTGATATTGTTGGCATGAGATATTGATTAAGAAGATTCATGGCATTGTTGTTATTCATATTGTTTATGACTACCTCACTAGGCAAAGTATGCCTAATGTGTCTCATCTCATGCATGTTTCAGGTTAAGAAGGTTTGTGTGTCAGAGGATCGGATCGGCAAGTAAGACAAGTCACTACCAGCCCCAAGTAATGTGTTTTTGTCTTATAAACTCCTAGGAAGGTGGAAAATTAGTTGAACTAGTCAATTGTGCCTATTTTGATATGTTGGTGTATTGCCTAAGTTGTAATAAGTTATATAGCTTAAAATGGCTTTTTGGTAAAGTCTAAAATGGATGAAAATTGCATCCATGGCTCAAAAAGGTAAAAACATAGTAAACATATTCATATGGTCAGGAAACTTGGCATGCTATTAGTTCATATCATTGAACTGTTGTGTGTAAAGTTTCACTGCGTTTTGACATTGTTCGATAGGTTAAATCGAATAAAAACCACCAAAAATATGTCATTACAGGTCATGCCGTATCAGAATGGGTGATGGCGTTTCAATACAGGTGTGTAATAATGAACCTAAGGGTATGGGTGTATCGGAACGAAATTGAGCCGTTTTGGAACATTTTGTCTCTAGAGACCAACGTTTCGATACGGGTTCATAGCGTGTCGAAACGAGTCAAAGTCAAAGATGGTCAATCCGTTTTGATACAGGTCAAGCCTGTATCGATACGGTTAAAAGGGAAAAGTCAATAAAGTATGATCAACGTCCACCCATTTCGAAACAGCTAAGGGTGTTTCGATACGATGTTAGGTAAGTTAGTTAATGACTCATTGAACAGATTGCTAGTTTCACAATTTAGTCACTGAATATCGTAATATTAAATTGGATGGAATAATGATCTCCAAATTGTATGAAATTTTACAGACTGGTTATTAATGTATTGAATTACATTGTGTTATTGTCTATTGCATCAAGAGACCTTTTTTCGGTTTTGCAAATTAGTCCCTAAAACTTGTAAAAGTTATATAATTGGTCCTAAACGGTTTAATGTGGCCTTCTTGTGAATGAATTGGATTAAATGTATATTGGTAATGTTTTGTTTGTGTAATTTTGATTATGTGTTGGAAATAAAAATGGAATTTATCGCACCGATCACCGTATTGCTCATTGGTAACACACTCTGACCCGGTTCTCGAACAAGCCGGTAAGGGGGTGTTGCGTGTAAAAGAATCTATCGCATTAGAGTGCAAGTGTACACGACACAATTAGTAAAGTGATACACGAAGTATCGGATGTCGAATCCACAGGGACTGGAAATAGCCTTAACCTTGAATTGCTGCACAAGCAAGAAAGATAATTTAATTGTTTGTAAGGGAATAATAAAAAATACTGAAGATAAAGGATTAAACAAATCAGGATAGAGAAAATAGGCCGGTATTGATTTGCTCAGTAGTCCAGGTGTTGCAATGTATATGACTCCCTGTTCTATCGTTGCTCCTGTCGCGGCAGCACTTGCGGCGGTAGAGGTCTGTTGATGTCGCGGCAGCGATCACACAACTTTGTACTTCAAGCTTGGCAAGAATCTCTGATGTGCCTCGTCCTATCCCTAGGTCCAAGTCTGTCGATGAACACGTCTTTGATGATACCTCCCGGCGTGAATCGAAGGATGAACATCGATATTATTGAATTCTTCCTTAGCCACTTAACCTCATCCTATCCCTATGTCCGAGATAGTTCAACCATAAACTGGAGAACCCGTACTTATTCCTTTCGTATACTTAACTCTCCCTATATTAAGTAAATGTATAATCTCACAATGCTCTCCCGAAACTCTTGCAAGATGTTGAAAACCAGAATAAGCAAACTTGAAGTCTATTTTATTGAATAGAAAAAAAATCCTAAAACAATGCAATCCTTGCAACTACTTTACAGAATCAACCCTTAGCCCTAGGGGAAGTTTAGAACATGATGAGATGGGAGTAAACGACGAGGGTTTAGGGAAGATGGCTAGAGAATAAGATATCCTTCCCTAGGTCAAATTACATGCCTTTATATAGACCTTGGATTCAAGTTTTCTAATATGGCAAGAATACAAGTTTAAATTAAAGTACAACTCTATTAAAGACTAAATCTTCTGAGTAGTTGCCTTTAATTCTTCCTCTTTTCTTGCTTGGAGTTTTTTCCTTGAACTTTGGGCTTGGTCTTCATTCTGATCTAGGGCTCAGAAAAATATAAGAGTGACCCATGACAGACCGGCTTAATTTCCTCTTTCTATCGAGCCCCACTTCACTTTTTCCCTTCAACATGGCTGTTATCATTGGCTGCCATGGCAATGGCCACGGCAGCGTCGTCCTTCTTGACTTCAGTCCTATGTTCCAGTTCTGCTTATCCACTACCCTGAGTCTGCTACAACAGCTACCTACAAAAAGTAACCAAAATCAGTAACAACTGTGTCATTTTATATAATTGTGATGTATATTTGAAATCTATCCTAAATGCACTGAATTAAGCTTGAATGCAACATGAATATGGGTTAAATAAGGGGTAAAAAGTAGAACTTTTGCACACTCAACACACCCCCAAACTCGAATGCTTGCTTGTCCTCAAGCAATTGTAACCTAACTAACATATTTTTTTTCTTGGCTTAAGCCAGTGAACAATCCTTATCCACAATACCATCCCCATCATGTTTAGCACCTGTTCAAATATTTAAGGATCTACTTAGAGCGAAAGTATAGTTCTCGTGCATGTGTGTGCAATTATTGTGAACATACCTGAATACAGGCTTCCTTAGGAACTAGAATATTATACTTAGCTTAATTAGAGTTTTCCTTCAAGACTTAATTCATTTTTTCACTACAGCCAGTAACGGGCTCCTCTAGTTGTTTCCCTTCTTTGTTAGAATTTTTCTCTTCTCTACTAGAGCTGGTATTTCAGGCACCTCTAGTTAACTATCTAGAGCCGATGATAGGCACCTCTAGAAGTTTTACTCTGGTTATTTTCCTAGAGCCAGTGATAGGCACCTCTAGGTTTCATGAGTTTCTAGTCTCTTTCTACTCTAAGTTCTAAGTTTTCTATTCTAAGTATGCTAGAGAAAGTCTTTTATCAAGTAAGTCACAAAGTGTTTCAGTTTTTCAGAACTATACTAAGGCTCTACTTACTTCCTAAAATATTTTTAAGGGGCTGTCACGACAGAGATGGCATCAGTAGATAATAAAAGTTCAAAAAAATAAGCCAATTTTTCTGACAAAAATAAACTTAAATAATAATGAACACTCAGACAAGACTTTGAACCTAAAAACATTTCATATAACTAGAAGGATGCCACCCCCAAACTCAAGGGTTGCATTGCCCTCAATGCATAATGACAGAAAAATAAAAACAAAAAAACAAAAAACATCACAATTATAATAAAACAAAAAGACAACAAAAAAAGATAGAAACTTAAAATTAGGTGATGTCGTCGCTGCTGCTGCTGATCTGTACCTGCCGGCGGGCAGTGACCTTCATCGTCGGTGCTGGCAGATGGCTTGGAGAGGTGGAGGAAGCCTTTTTCTTGGCTTTCCTCGGGGGCTGGATGCGAGTAGGTGAGATTTTGGGTGGTCTTTCCAGCACTTGTACCTCCTCGGAAGAGCTGCTGCTGCTACTGCTGTCAGACTTTCCTTGGCCGAATGGTCCGTCACCAGTGTTGGGCTTCTGTAGTTTCATCGAAGTGAACTCCTTTGAAAGGTTCCTCTTGACAGATGGCTCGCCGTTAGATTCCTCCCAGATTGAGGAGGAAGAGAAACCAACAATAAACTCGTCAAAGTCGGACGATGGCTCCTTTCGCTTTTCTCCGCTGGCAGACGCAGTGGCGGTGTGGCTGCCACCTGCATCTGTCGCGACCGGCATTGAAGTGGACGCATCAGAGGGTTTTCTCGGTGTGGCAGTAGGGGTAGGGGTATGGGCAGTTGTAGGGGCAGCAAAATAATGATCGGGGAAAACAGGGAAATGTACATTTGTAAAATTTAAAGTACTTTGAATGAAATGTACCGTTGCTGTTGTGAAGTCATGGACAAAGCTCATCAGACCCAGCTACCGTTCCTCGATCTTATGCAAGATGGCTAGGATTTGTGTGGCATAGTCTGCTAGGGGAGCTGCTGCTGTGGGCTGCTGCTGCTCTGCAGCGGCAGGCTCTGCTTGGGTGGCATCTGCGGGCTCCTCTGCCGCGGCAGACGGGTTGAAGCAAGAGATTGGTGTGGCAGCTTTCAGCTCCATCAAACTAAAGATATTTTTCTCCGTCCATCCTTTACCTCGAACCTTGTGATCTTCTGCAATTTCAGGGACGTTTTGGCCACGACAAATTTCAGTAATGAGGTTGGGGAAGACAAGGAGTCCCGATGGCCGAAGTGCACAGTCCAAAATCCCCTCCTGAATATAGCGACCAACATTAATGGGTCTCTCATTTAAAATGGAATGAACGAGAGCTAACCTGGGTTGACCCACTGTGCTGTTGTGAAAGGAAGGCATTATCCTCTTTTTCACAAAGTGGTTCCACAGTTTCGCCTCGGGAGTGAGTTGGGCACGTTTCACCGTCCGTGGGTGTTTTGGGTATGTATTCCACTAGGTCCCGTCTTCTGTCAGTTCTACCATGATAGCGTCGTAATCCTCTGCCGACAGGCTCTCCATAAACCTCTTATGCCCATCTTCCTTCCTGCCGACGTAGAGTCTGTAGAGGGTATTAATGTATTCCGGCTCAAGAGGGACTTCCTTACCACGCACTGTCACGGTTGTCGTGTCTCTACTGTCGACGGTAGTGTAGAATTCTTTGACCAAAGTGACGTACATTTCCTCTTGTTGGGCAATAAACATCTGCCATTGAAGGGCTCTGATCTTGCGAGTGATGACTGGTTTGAGCCCGAGGTTCTCCATGCGTTTGGTGTAGATGAACCCTTTCTCTTCCCACATCTCCCTTTTTTGGAAGGAAGTGTAGTATCAGTCATTGGAATCTGTGGTGGCAAAATGGTTTGGGATTCTATCATGGCTGGGAGTGCCTGCTGCTGTGGCAGAGCTTGAGGCAACACTTCTCCTTGTGTTTCTGGTACTCATAGTTGCAAGACTGTAGAAATGAATGAAAATGTAAATCTAGAGAGAAAGCAAGTGGAGAGAGTAAAAGTGAGGTGAAAATGAATAGTAAAATGAGGTTTATATAGATTAAGAGGTTGCTGCCCCTTGGAGCTGTAACGGTAGGCGCAAATAACGGGGCCAGCTGTTATGCGGTTTCTGACGCGTCTGTCACGTGTTTTCGTATCTACTGCATGTCTGTTACGCGTTTGCGTGTCTGCCGCGACAGCGTGTTGACAGGCTGTATTTTCTGCGTCTATCGCAACAGGTGTTGATAGGCTGTGACGGTAGACTCCTCCCTTGGGCTTTTTGGCTACTGGTGAGATGGTGGGCTGGTTCACTTCTTTTCCTCTCCTTGTTTCCCTTATTTCCTAAAAATAATTAAAATAAAAACTTAGTCCTTAAAAATTAAATAATTTTAATTCCCTTATATATATAATAATAATAATAATAATAATAATAATAATAATAATAAAATTAAGTTAAATTAGGGATGCCTTGGGGGGGCATCTCCTAAAGTAACCACTTCTTGTATTCTTGGGGCTTCAGTCCCCTGATAATGCTTCAGTCTTTGTCCGTTGACTTTAAATTGGTGCTTGTCTTTTAAGGAATTGATCGTGATGGCACCGTGGGGAAAACTTGCACAACTTGAAATGGGCCGGACCATCTAGAAGCTTCCCTGGGAAGAGTTTCAACCTAGAGTTGAATAACAACACAAGCTGCCCTGGGCAGAACTATCGTGGCAGTAACTTCTTGTCGTGCCATCTCTTTGTCTTGTTCTTGTAGATCCTTGCGTTGTCATAGGCCATTGCTCGAATTTCTTCAATCTCTATCAAATCAAGTAACCTTTTCTGTCATGCTTTTTCTAAGTCCATATTCACTGCTTTGATGGCCCAATATGCTATGTGCTCTATCTCAATAGGTAGATGACATGTTTTTCCATATATCAGCCGGTAGGGTGACATTCCAAATGGAGTCTTAAATGTTGTTATGTAGGCCCATAGTGCATCATTGAGGTGTAAGGACCAGTCCTTTCGAGTTGGTTTAACCATCTTCTCAAGGATGTTCTGTACCTCCTTGTTTGATATTTCGGCATGTACATTGGTCCGAGGGTGATAAGCTGTTGCGATTCGATGTTTAACGTCGTATTTTCTTAAGGCAGCAACTATTACCCTATTGTCGAAATGTCTCCCTTCATCACTGATGATCGCCTTAGGAATGCCGAATCTGGGAAAAATGTTCTTACGCAGAAATCTCTGAACAATCTTGGCATCGTTTTTCTGTGTGGCGATCGCTTCAACCCATTTGGACACGTAGTCCACTGCCAGGAGGATATATAGATTCCAACATGATGTTGGGAGCGGTCCCATGAAATCAATCCCCCAAACGTCGAAGATCTCGACTTCAAGGATGTTTTGCAGCGGCATCTCATGTCTCCTTGAGATGTTTCTAGTCCGTTGACACTTGTCACAACTTTTGTAGAATGCTTGGGCATCCTTGAATAGTGAGGGCCAATAAAAACTAGACCGCAAAACCTTGGCAGCAGTTTTGTGACCACCTAAGTGTCCTCCATATGGTGAAGCATGGGAGTGATGAAGCGCAGCTTCTTGTTCATCATGTGGTACACATCTTCTGATAATCTGATCTGCACAATATTTGAAAAGAAGAGGTTCGCCCCAATAATAATGTTTAACATCATTTTGGAACCTCTTCCTGGCTTGATAATTAAGTTAAGGAGGATATATTCCGCTAACTATATAATTAACAAAATCACCATACCAGGGGAGTTCAGAAAACTTACCTGCCGCCATGGCTGTCACGGCAGTGCTTGTGGCAGCAAATAGCTGCTCGTCAGGGAAGGTCTCCAGTATGTGTGTCTTGTCTGTTGGAAGACTCTTTCCCCTCTCTAACCTTGACAAGTGATCTGCAACTTGGTTCTCTGTCCCCTTTTTTATCCTTGATTTCAATGTCGAATTCTTGCAGCAGCAGAATCCAACGTATTAGTCTAGGGTTTGCGTCTTTTTTGGCAAACAAATACTTCAGTGCAGAGTGGTCTGTGTGAACCACCACTTCCGTTCCAAGTATGTATGAACAAAACTTGTCACTTGAGAACACCAATGCTAACAGTTCCTTCTCTGTTGTGGTGTAATTCACTTGGGCATTGTTGAGTGTTTTGCTAGCGTAGTAAATTACGTGGAATAGCTTGTCCTTCCTATGCCCAAGTGCTGCACCTACAGCGTAATCACTGGCATCACACATGATTTCAAAAGGCAACTTCCAATCTGGTGGCTGTACGATTGGGGTTGTGACCAACTTCTCTTTCAAGATTCCAAATGCCTCAGTAAATTCAGTATTGAAGTCAAAGGGATGATTCTGCTCTAGTAGGTGGAATAAAGGCTTGGTGATCTTCGAAAAATTTGCTTTAAACCTTCTATAAAACCCAATATGCCCTAAGAAACTCCGAATTCCCTTGACTGTGGTGGGTGGCAGAATCTTTTAAATCACCTCATTCTTGGCTCTGTCAACTTCTATGCCGCGGCGGCTTACCTTGTGGCCTAGGAGTATCCCCTTATCCACCATGAAGTGACATTTCTCCCAGTTTAATACCAAGTTCGCTTTCTCGCATCTTTCAAGCACTTTCTATAGGTTTCCTAAGTAGCTTTCAAAATTGTCTCCAAAGATAGAAAAATTGTCCATAAATATCTCTAGGAAATCCTCCACCATGTCGGAGAATATTGCCATCATACACCTCTGAAAGGTTGCTGGTGCATTGCAAAGTCCAAATGGCATTCTCCAAAAATTGTAAGTACCGTATGGGCAGGTGAAAGTCGTTTTCTTTTGATCCTTCGGTGCGATGGCTATTTGGTTATAACCTGAGTAATCATCAAGAAAACAATAATAAGGCTTTTCCGCTAATCTATCAAGCATTTGATCAATAAAAGGCAGGGGAAAGTGGTCCTTCCGGGTAGCTTTGTTAAGCTTCCGGTAGTCCATACAAACCCTCCAACCGGTCACAGTCCTGGTTGGGATTAATTCGTTTTCTTTATTGGTCACCACGGTTATTCCTCCTTTCTTAGGAACGCATTGCAGCGGGCTCACCCACTTACTATCCGAGATGGCGTAAATTATCCTAGCGTCTGGCCATTTGATAATTTCTTTTCGATCCACTTCTCGTATAGCATCATTTAAGCGTATCTGGGCATCAATGGTCGGCTTATGATCATCCTCTAGGAGAATTTTATGCATGCATAATGCCAGACTGATGCCTTGTATATCAGCTATCGTCCATCCAACAACCTTTTTGTGCTGCTGCAGCATCCCTATCAGCTGCTGTCCCTGCTCTTGCATCAACTTGGAAGAGATGATTACGGGCAACATATCATTTAATCCAAGAAAAACATATTTGAGCTGCCCTGACAGGGGCTTAAGGTCTAGAACAGGTGGTTCTATAGTTGAAGGCTTTTGGATGATATGTTCATTCGAGGTATAGTTTAAGGGCTCGAATAACTTACATGGACGATTGCCTATCCAGTTTACCTCCTCGTGACCTTCAGTGCCAGATATGTCAGAATCTGAGGAGTTGTTGTCGTCATCGCTGTCGTGACAGTCTTCCAGATGGCTGTTGTGGCAGTGGCCAAATTTGATGTCATGGCAGCCCGACCTGATGCAGGGTTGGTCAAAGATTACTTCAGTGATAGCCTTGCATTCTTTTTTTTTTGCATCAGCGTGTTTTATTGCTTGGAGAACATTTAACTTGATCTCTTGATCATTCTCTCTCATTGTGAGTTCTCCCTTTTCTACATCAACCAGTGATCTGCCTGTGGCTAAGAAGGGTCGCCCCAGGATGATTGGTGCATTCTCATATGCTTCACAATCTAAAACAAGAAAGTCAGCAGGAAAAATAAATTTATCCACTCTTACCAGAATATCTTCAATCTTCCCTTCTGGTTGCATGTAAGAGCGGTCTGCCAGCTGCAGCATGACTGTCGTGGGTCATGCTTGTCCAATACCTAATTTCTGAAAAATACAGATTTTGGCATTAAATTAATATTAGCACCTAGATCACAAAGTGCCTTAGCCACGAATTTATCATCAATTATGCACGGTATTATGAAGCTCCCATGATCCTTCTTTTTCTGGGGTGGATGCTTGTGCAGAATAGTCATGCATCCTTCTATCAATTTAACCGTCTCAAATTCCCGAAGTATGGATTTCTTCGACATAGCATCCTTGATAAATTTGGCATAACCGGGCATCTCCTTGATTGCATCTAATAGCGGAATATTGATATGGACCTGCTTAAAAATATCATATATCTTCTTAAGCTGGAACTCCTATTTCTGTTTTTTGTAGCCGCTGTGGAAAAGAAGGTGGAGGACGATAATCTTCAATGCGTCCTTCGCATGGTATTCGGATCTGAGGAGGCTTTGGTTCTTCATCCTTCTCCTCTGTCCCTTCTGCTGTCGTGACAGGTGTGGCGACAACAAGCTGTTTATCATCTGCCGGGGCAGCGTTCGCGGCAGTCGATTCTAGGGCTGGTTCTTTAACTGGTTCAGCTTTCTTCTCTGGCCCTGGTAATTGTTTCCCACTCCTAGTTCTGATGGCTTTGCACTGCTCATGTGTGGGTTGTCTAGCGACCACAGTATCGCTAGGGAATCCTCCATTATGCCTTGGCTTAATATGATGGGAGACTTGACCCATCTGTGTCTCCAGTGATTTCAGAGTAGCCTCATGATTAGTCATTCGCATCTCTGTTTTATCCATGAATGACTCAATCTTCTTGACAAAGTGATCCATGATTGCTATGTAAGTTCCTGTCTGTGACATAAATGTGGCCAAAGTCTGCTCCAGTATACTAGGTGTGGCTGCCTGCGGCTGTTGCGGCTGCTGTTGCGGTTTCTGCCGAGTCATAATTCTAGGTGCCCCCTGATTTTGAGTGTTTTGTACTTGAGGATTCAGGGCGTTATTTGGGTTACTCCAGGAGAACTTGGGGTCTTTCCTCCAGTTGGGATTGTAATTGTTGGTGTCGTAGTTCCTTTGCTTGTTAAAGTTTCCAACAAACATCCCTTCCTCTAGCTGTAGTGGACAGTCTTCTGAACTATGATTCCCACTGCAAGTTTCACATACCTCTTCTACAGAGTAGATAGGTTTTGAATCTTTCTTTAGCAAATTCTCTACTGCCTTTGTGAGGTACACAACATGTGTCTTTAGGGAGTTATCGGCCTCATAATCCTTCACAGCTAGTACTCGTTTACCTCTCCTTGCTGTGGGAAATTGCTCTTCATTCTTTGCCAAATTCTTTAACACAACCATGGCTTCATCCGGAACTTTATCCAATAACAACCCATTGGCTGCTGAATCGATTCTCATGCGAGTCTGTAGGTTAGCAGCATTGTAGAATTTTATGACTTGATTCCAAACAGGGAATCCGTGCATCAGGCAATTCCTCAGACGAGTAGTAAACCTGTCACATGCCTCGTGCATTGGCTCATCGTCTTCATGTTGAAAAGTAGCAATTTCGTTACGTAATCGCTCAGATAAATGGGAAGGGTTAAAATGAGATAAAAATTCACGAGTTAAATCTTCCCAAGTTCGTATTAAACCCGGCGTTAGTTTGTTCCACCAAGTTTTAGCTCTATCTCTCAATGAATGAGGAAATAACCGAAGCCTCAGTATCTCCGGATTTACTCCTGGTAGTCTAAACGAACCATAGATTTCTTGGAACATTATCAGATGTTCCCTAGCATCCTCTGTAGCACCACCACTAAATTGGCCACCGGAATTAATCATGCTAAACATGACAGGTTTAAGCTCGAAATTTTCAGCTTTCACATCTGGAAGGGTGGTCTCTAGTTCCACTTGATCATTGATCATGTAATCACGGCATGACAGACGTGCGGCCCCAGCAGCAGGAGGAGCGGCAGGCTGTCTGTTTCCTCTATCTCTGATAGGATCGTCAGGATCTTTGGGATTCCCTTGGTTGTTCCTCCCATTATTAATGGCTTCTAATTGCTTCTCAAGGTAATCGTTTCTGGCTATCAAGAGACGAACTCGGTTCCTAAGATTGCACTAGCGTTCAATTCTAGTATTAATTGATACCCAAGTTCTTTGCCTCGTCTCGATCTACGCATAAGCAAATGAAAAAACCTTGTGAAAAGCACAGGGTGAACAATCCAAGTAAAAAACAGAAAAATTAAAAAGAATGTGCAGTAAAAGTAGGGTAAAGATATGTTGCCAGTCCCTGATAACGGTGCCAAAAACTTGTTGCGTGTAAAAAAATCTATCACAATAGAGTGCAAGTGTACACGACGCAAGTAGTAAAGTGATACACGAAGTATCGGATGTCGAATCCACATGGACTAGAAACAGCCTTAACCTTGAATTCTTGCACAAGCAAGAAATATAATTTAATTGTTTGTAAGGGAAAAATAAAGAATACTAAAGATAAAGGATTAATGAAATCATGATAGAGAAAATAGGCCGGTATTGATTTGCTCAATAGTGCAAGTGTTGCAATGTATAGGACTCCATGTTCTGTCGTTGCTCCTGTCGCGGCAGCACCTGCGGCGGCAGAGGTATGTTGATGTCGCGGCAGCGATCACACAACTCTATACTTCAAGCTTGGCAAGAATCCTTGATGTGCCTTGTCCTATCCCTAGGTCCAAGTCTGTCGATGAACACATCTTTGATGATACCTCTCGGCATGAATCAAAGAATGAACACCGATGTTGTTGAATTCTTCTTTAGCCATTTAACCTCGTCCTATCCCTAGGTCTGAGATAGTTCAACCATAAACTGGAGAACCCGTACTTATTCCTTTCGTATACTTAACTCTCCTGATATTAAGTAAATGTATAATCTTACAATGCTCTCCCGAAACTCTTGCAAGATGTTGAAAAACAGAATAAGCAAACTTGAAGTCTATTTTATTGAATAGAAAAAAAATCCTAAAGCAATGCAATCCTTGCAACTACTTTAAGAATCAACCCTTAGCCCTAGGGGAAGTTTAGAACATGATGAGATGGGGGAAAACGACTAGGGTTTAGGGGATGACGGCTAGATAATAAGATATCCTTCCCTAGGTCGAATTACATGCCTTTATATAGGCCATGGGTTAATGTTTTCTAATATGACAATAATGCAAGTTTAAATTATAGTACAACTCTATTAAAGACTAAATATTCTGAGTAGATGCCTTTAATTCGTCCTCTTTTCTTGCTTAGAGTTTCTATCTTGAACTTTGAGCTTGGCCTTCATTCTGATCTAGGGCTCAGAAAAATATAAGAGTGACCCACGACATACCGACTTAATTTCCTCTTTCTGTCGAGCTCCACTTTGCTTTTTCCCTTGAACATGGCTGTCGTCACTGACTGCCATGGCAGCGGCCACGGAAACGTCATCCTTCTCGACTTCAGTCCTATGTTCCAGTTCTGCTTATCCACTGCCTTGAGTCTGCTACAACAACTACCTGCAAAAGTAACCAAAATCAGTAGCAACTGTGCCATTTTATATAATTGTGATGTATATTTGAAATCTATCCTAAATGCAATGAATTATGCTTGAATGCAGCAGGAATATGGGTTAAATAAGGGGTAAAAAGTAGAACTTTTGTACACTCAACAGGGGGTGTTACATTTGTGGTATCAGTGCTAGAGTTTAGTCAATTTTAGGACTAAACCGAAGTTTAATGCATTGATATTGTGTTACTTTGTCACCTAGAAGTTTTATATTGTGTAAATTGTGACTTGTCGACTAATCCAATCTTTCATATAGATATGTTTGAGACAAACGAAGCTCATATTGACGAGCTCGCTACTGGATCCTCGACACATGGTGAGGAGATAAGAGGAGAAAATCCTCAGAATTCACCGCAACCATAGGACCCTCCTCTTTAGGGTACTAAGCCTGCAGCACCTACCGCTCAGGCTGGATTCTATCAGAACATGGCTAACATGTTCAAACAGTTTATGGATGCGATACAAGATACACCTTCAGTTCAGCCTACCCCTCCTGTTGTACAATATGTCCGAGCCCTTGTGGACGAGATGGCTTCGCTCCGAGCCTATTCTTTCACCAGACAAGATGATGATAATCCTAAAGTTTCCGAATATTGGCTGGACAACACGCTACATATCTTGAATAAATAGCTGCAGTGTTCAGATGAATACAAGTTGGAATGTGCTATTGCATTATTGACCGATGAAGCCCTTATGTGGTAGGAAACTACTATTCTCACAGCTCTTGAAGAATTGTTTCCTAGATGTTATTTCTCTAAGAATTCTGAAATAAATACATCAATGAGTATTATCTCGCGAAAAGGCGAAACACCTTCCTTCATTTGAGGCAAGGAGGGCGACCTATCGAGCAATATATCCATGATTTCTATAAATATTGCCGATACGGAGTGGAGTTCATAAAGAAAGAGGAAGATAAGTGTAGAATGTTCATAGATGGCCTTAGAGATGGGCTACGACCTATGATTACGACCCTTGGTATCACCAACTTTCAGGATTTGGTGAACCAAGTCAAGGCCACTGAAGCTGCCAGAGAGCTCAACAAGCCGGTGGGTCTGGAAAATTTGAGAAGAGGTTCAGGGGTGATTTGTGACCTCTGTAGGGCATGTAAGTGTTCTCTTTTTGTAAGAGTGCAAGTGCACACTCCTACCAAGTTATTGTATAAAAGATATCGAATCCTACGAGGATTGGACAGCTTGTTTCGAATTGTCGTTCCTGCACAAGGAAAAATAAATTGCACAAGTTAAGTGATTGTTGAAGAGAAAAGTAAACTAAAACACAAGTAATTAAATAAGTGATCAGGTTGATAGAGCGTGCAGGGTTATGCTGCTGCTTAGTGTGAAACTGCGTTGAAAAGGCCAAGTTGTTTTGCATTGCCACGATATGCTTCATCGACTGGTAAATACGGATTGAGGTTGCGACCCTTTCGCTGTTGCAGCGGATCTATGCTCTTGCAACTTTCGTTGTCTCGGCAGGTGGAATGGAGAGAAGTCCTGGCGGCAAGTCTGGCAGATACTCCAAGTTCAGCAGAGGAATTCTAAAGTGATCCTTCCTATGTCTAGGCAAGGATTCTATCACCACGTGATGTAGGCAATACCTATCAATCTCAGCGTAAACCTAACACATGCAGTCGACGTTTGGTTGCTCCTCTTAGCCGCTGAAACTCGAATTTATGTCTAAGCTGAATTAGTTAACACCTCGACATGATGAGACTGTACTTAATTCTTTCGTGAGTTTGACACTCTCGTGCCCGACAAATGGATTTCTTCAACTGGACTTTTGGAACTAATTGAAGAAGTGAAGAACATGAATTAAGTAAACTTGGAATATTTTATTGAAAACAAACTTGAAACCTAAACAACCGTTCTCACAATTAATTTACAACATAACCCCAAACCCAAGGGAAGTTTAGAACATGGTCGTGGCAGAAAACCCTAACTATGTCTAGAGAAAACCCAAGTTGATTTGAACTAGTAGTACAATGATTATTTATAGACAAATAGCTAGGTCTAGTTCTTCTTGAAGTAGAAGTCATCAAAAGTAGCTTTTCACATTTAATGTAACATTAAACTCTAACTTCTTTGAGTTGAATGTGGACTTTATCATGTTACTTTAGCCCGCAAGCAATCTCGAGATTTCACTTCAGCGACTCTGCCCGTGACTAAAGACATCGAAAAATCAAGTGGTCGGCATTTATGAAATCATGGTTTTTAGCTCTACAAATCGCACTCTGATTCTCCAACTCCGTAGTCTGCTGCCGTGGGCAGCAAGTTGTTGGCGGCAGCACTTGGCAGCTATTGTCTTTGGTTGGAGTTGCATCAGTACAGCTCCCTGGTTCACCGCCTCAACATCACATCCTCAATTCCTCTTTCCCTTTGTTAGCCTTTAGTACCTAAAACCAAAAATACACAAAAATGATATCTCTTCTTCACCAAATAAAAGATAATCTATAAAAACAAGGCAAACTGTAGAAATATTGTAAAATGCAATACGTGATCCTAATTATGCCTAAGATGTGCTCAAGAATGGCAATAATATTAGGTGGAATGTGCATGAAATATAAGACTTGTGGACACTTTACACACCCCCAAACTCGAACTATTTCTTGTCCTCAAGCAATGCAACCCAACATACTTGCTCTAATAATAATCAGAAAGAAAAACTAGTTTTTCATCTTGATTTCATGCCTTAAGGCCGTGACACCTATATTAAATTAGTGAGGAGAATTAAGCACAAAAATAACTCAGAATTAATTTCTAATGCTAGTGTAGTGTGTGCATGATTGTGTATATGCTGAATATGTAGAATAACGAAATAAACAAAGACATTGTTAAGATATAAGGTTGTTATCGAGGCAGCACAGTTAAGAACAATATTTTAATCATGGCAGTGAGGGCTTCAACTTATCACAACTACTCTTTTAGGTCTGAAGTTAAGATTGGAGCAAACTAGAGAACCCTGAACCCTTGGAGTAGAGTCATCCAGTGAAGACTTTCATTCACTCATGCTAATTTGTCCGTTACTTCAAAGCTTTCAGATTCGTAGACTTTGATAGCAACGGAGTGTCCTCACACATGATTCTTCCTAGAGCCTGTTGCGGGCACCTCTAGGGTAAAACATCAATGTCCTTTGTTTTTACTTCTGCTGTCGTGGCATTGCTGTATTTTTCTGTTTCTTTTGCATGACTCAGCGGCTACCTGCAATCATTGTTAGAATTTTGCAAAAAATTCTAAAAATAAACAGGTAGTGTTCATCAGATATTCTAATACATTCAACAAGTAATAGAGGTGTTTGACAGTTTTTGGCAAAAAGAAAAAATTTCTAAGTCATTTTTCATGCTTTTCCCATATTAAGTTCAATTTTAATTTGGTGCGAAAATAAGTAATCGACTAATCTATCATATGCACAAGTTATATAACAAATTCTTTTGTTCCGATTATTACTAAGGCAAGTACAATGCAACCTATATGCTCCTAAGTATGCTTAGACAAAAGATGTGAGAGTTATCCCTCCCAAACTCGAGATGGGCATTGCCCTCAATGCACAAAATAAAGTAAATACAAGAGATATATAAAGGAAAACAAAGAAAGAACAATAAAGAGAAAGAAAAGAAAAAACTAAAAGTTGGCTGAGGGTTGAGAGGGGGCTTGAGTCTTTTTTGATGAGGAGGAAGAATAGGTGTGGATGACGAAGCGGCGGCCGACAGAACTCTTGGCAGCAGACTTAGAAGGTAAGGTTTTTGATTTCCGCGGTGGCTGGACTCTTTTTGGTGAAAATGTGATTCTTCTTTAGGTTCGGCAGAGGGAATGGCAGAAGGTGCTTCGCTCTCTTCTGACTTCGTCTCGAAGCCCACATGCTCGGCCACTATGATGTGTTACTTCCTCTTCCTAGTGCCTTTCTCCGTGGGTGCTGCCGGAGGGACAATCGCCATTGGGATAGCTGCTGCTGCTGTTGCTACCATTGTTGTTTCTGGCTCCGGCAGCTACTGCTCAATGTCCTCTGTTGAGGAAGTGTTCGTCACTGTCCCTGTTGTGCAGGCCAGTGAATTGTGCTGATGATGCCTCTCGGGGGAGTCAGCCACTATGTCTGATGCGGAGTGGATGAGTAAGTTTTGTAGTGCGTTGGAGAGGGCACCTGGCGGGTAGCGGTGGTTGGCGTTCCTTGTGCTGGGGCTGCTGCTGCAAGCTCTGCAGGGAATGGGGCAGAACGGGTCCATCATTAGGGAATTTCTGCAGAAGATAAGCCATAAAGGCTTCCTGGACTTCCCCCATGAATTTCATGAAGGTCAGCTGCTGCTGCTCTATGCGCTTTGTGCTGTCTACAAGTGTGTATAGCAGTGTGAGGACTTTATTGTCTGGGGTAGCTTCAGTACTGCCGGGGGCGGCTGGAGTGTTAGGTTGAGCGGCAAAAGGTTGGTTGGGTGTTATGGGCTTTGTCTTTGGGGCTTGCATCATCTACAGACAGAATTGTCTCGTCAACCCTTCTTTGGCAGTCGTCAACTTATCTTTAGGGTTTGCCGGAACACCAAAGTTGGTGCAAAAGCCTTTGATGAGGTGATACGTATCCGGTTGTGTAACCCCCGAAGCCCGGCCTAGACGCCCGACCTGAACTACGGAGATTACACGGGGAAAACCAAAGTCAACCCGAAAGTCAACTCTGGTTAACAACCCTTTTTTTTTCTTTTTAATCTTATCTAGATGTACATTACTCCTATGTATGACCATACAAACAACATGTTAAAAGATTACATCCATCAGAGATCAAACAGGGACCCAATTGAACAAATTACAACTTTAGGGACCAAATTGTAATTTCTGATAAATTAAAGGACTTAACCCAAATTAAGGTTACCAACTTGAAATTAGTCAGGTTACATGCATCTCTGTGAAATTTCAGCTCAAAAGGACATCCACAGCTCATACAATTGATCATACAAGATTCAGGACCAAAATATAAACAAAACAAAACAATTTCAAGCAAGGGTATCGATACCCGTTCATCAGGTATCGATACTCCACTCATATGGTATCGATACTCGTTCATCAGGTATCAATACCCCTGGCCTGAAACTTGCAATTTGGCTCAGGTGTATCGATACCCCAAGCCCAAGTATCGATACCCCTGTCTGCAGACAACTCCAAAACAGCATCAAACATGCTCCAAACATCAAATTAACATCACCAAACCATTATACAAAGTCAATCAACATGCAAGAACCTCAATTGCATCATCAATTTAACACATTAACATCACATAAGAAAAACCCCAAATTTATAAGGCATGCTTCCTAGTTAAGCTATCCATTCAACTCCAAACTTGCAAAACAAGCATATAAGGTTCCAAATCAAAAACCAACATTCTCAACAACATTTAACAGACTTAGGGAGTCTTAAACACCTCCCAAAACATATACATTGGTCCCCCATTGCCAAATCAACCAAAAAGCTAAAAGTGCTTGTAAAACCTCATACATTGAGCTTAAGTAGAACTTGATTGCTTGCCCTCCCTTGCAGCCCACAAGATGCTCTAATTCTCTGCATTATTGAATTAAGAAAACGTAGAGAGCGTAAGCAAAAGCTTAGTGAGGCATGCTCATTTAAAACAATTCAATAACGCATTTAAAACCATTTACAAAACATGCTTTAAATCAATCCATGCATAAGTTCAAAGCATTCTTAAAACCATGTAACCACATGCTTATAACATAATCAAACCAAGCATCACATACTTCTTACATACTTTCCATGTCATATTGGCACAAGTGACAAATTCCATTTTGGAAAACAAGATCATCATCTTTCTCAAGGACTTTTAAACACCTTGACCCCAAGGACTTTTAAACACCTTGGCCATGGACTTTTAAACACCATGAATGGACCACACAAGGACTTTTAACCACCTTTGTGTCCGCAACTTGAATCACCCCAAGGACTTTTAAACACCTTGGCCCCAAGGACTTTTAAACACCTTGGCCCCATGGACTTTTAACCACCATGGAAAGGAGCACCTAAGGACTTTTAACCACCTTAGAGTCCGCAATATCGAAGGTCTTTTAACCACCTTGATGTTAATGTAACAAGGCTCACTCAAGGACTTTTAACCACCTTAGTGACCTTCACTTTTTTTAAAACCATCACTTGCCAATATACATCAATTTCATCATAATATCCACTGTTTTAAAGCATTTAAACCAAGCCATTTCGTCTTGCATTTCATGCATCAAATCCACATTTAAACAATGTACAAAATCAAGGAACTCCTACCTAGAGTTACCTTCAACACATGGCTTAAATCAACAGCATAATCCATGCTAAAACATGCTTTCAAAACAGTAAGTAAAACATGCAAATCATCATTTAGCAAAATATCAAGTCATGGCCACCACTAGAGAGAAAATCCGGAAACTTACACTTGAGCTTAGCAAAGTTGTTTAGACTTAAACTAAGCTCCCATAACCTTCAAACCTTTGTTTAAAAAGCTGAAAATCCAATTCCAAAGTTGCACTCACCAAAAACCACTTAGCTTCAAGCCTAAGCACCAAATCAAGCCTCCAAATCAACCGAACTTGAATCCAATGATGCCTCCCCTTGTTTCAACACATCAAAGCAGAGGATTAATGCATCATCTTGCATTAATTGCTTCAATGAAAGCACCTAAACTCGCTGCTCTCAATCAACCTCCAATTTCGGCCACCAACACAACCGAAAACGCATCCAAAACACTTCCAAACAAAGCCCAGCCATAAACCAGCAAAACCTCACATCTATTAACATCAAACCACATCTAAAAACAACCTAAAAGCAACCTTATACCTCCAGCAACACCAGAACACCAAAATCACCTCAAAAACAACCTTAAAACACAAGCTAAACTTAGGAAAAACAACCTATCCGGGATTGCATCAATCAAGACTCATTTCCACATCAATTTAATAATCATTTAACATCAAAAACACTTCTCAAAACTCAGATTTAACAGATCAAACGAAAATCAAGTGAAAACACCAAAATCTTGCATAATTATCCAAGATCCATAAATCTACTTGAAAACCTTTAATTAAACGTACATTTAGGATTGAAAACTTTAGGAATTTCATTAAAGAACTTAAAGTTCAGAGGAGAATCGTTCATACCTCCAAACTTGTGATTTCTCCACTTTTTGGAATGAAAACTTTGTTGAAACTTGTAGCAATTGAGTAGGTTTTGATTACACAATGATTTGCTAACAATTGTGAGTTGAAAAGATGAATTTAGTTGAAGAAATCAGATCAAAATCTCTGAAAATGGTGATGTTTGGTTGGAGAGAAAAGGAGAAGAGAAAATAGGAAGTTAGGAAAGAAAAATAGTAAAATGAGTTTCCCTCCTTTTATCAAACCTTTAAAATCAGATTTTAGGATTAAAATATCTTAGAAAAATCTGGAGAATTCACTTTTGGGCAAATAGCTCCTTAAAGATTCAAAGTTTCAATCCTTTTTAAAACAGCCACCAAATTTGCGAAAATTACATTTTGGTCACTAGCCAAAATGTCAACCTTCCAAAACTCATTTTCCAAAATTGTTTTCACAGTTCATCAATATATATTAAAAGATGATTTTAGAACATTTTCCCATATTTTTAATGCAACCCGAACTAGGCTTTCCTAATTTAACCACTTACGATTCGAACAGCACTTTGACCAACCGGTCAACGCCCAAGACTTCTAAGCCCAAAAACCGGGGCGTTACAACTCTCCCCCCCTTAAGAAATTTCGTCCTCGAAATTTACCTGAAGGAAAGAGATAAGGAAACTGCTTCAACATGTCTTCCTTTCGCTCCCACGTGGCTTCCTCAACACCTCGATGCTTCCACAGCACCTTCACCAACTCAATGGTCTTGCCACGAAGAACCTTACTATCTGAATCCAGAACCTTCACCGGTTCCTCATCATAGGTCAAATCCGGATTCAAAACCACATCCTCTACAGGCATCACATGCGAAGGATCAGATCTATACCTCCTGAGCATAGAAACATGGAACACATCATGAATCTTCTCTAGCTCCCGAGGTAACCTCAACCGATACGCAACAGGACCCACTCGCTCAACCACCTCATATGGTCCAATGTACCGAGGGCTCAACTTACCCTTCCGACCAAACCTCATCACCTTCTTCCAAGGCGAAACCTTCAAGAACACACGGTCACCCACCGCAAACTCTATCTCCTTACGCTTCAAATCCGCGTAAGATTTCTGCCGATCCGAAGCAGCCTTCAACCTCTCACAAATGAGCTTCACCTTCTCGGTGGTCCCTTTCAACAAAGCAGGCATAGAAACCAACTTTTGACCAGTTTCAGCCCAACACAAAGGAGTCCTACACCTCCTCCCATACAGAGCCTCATAAGGTGCCATCTGTATACTCGCCTTGAAACTCAATCACGCAGCATCTCAACATATCCTCCAAAATCTGAATAACCCTCTCAGATTGACCATCCGACTGAGGATGATAGGATGTACTGAAATGCAACCTTGTACCCAGAGCTTGATGCAAACACTGCCAAAAACGCGATGTGAACCTCGGATCCCTATCCGACACAATCGACTTAGGCACACCATGCAACCTCACTATCTCAGCAATGTACAACTCTGCCAGCTTATCCAAAGAAAACGTAGTATGCACAGGCAAGAAATGCGCACACTTCGTCAAACGATCCACAATCACCCAAACAGAATTCTTCTTCGACGGAGACAAAGGCAAACTAGACACAAAATCCATGGTAACCCTCTCCCACTTCCATTCGGGGATTTTCAACGGTTGCAACAAACCAGAAGGAACCTGATGTTCAGCCTTAACCCGCTGACACACCAAACACTTGCTCACGAACTCTGCCACATCCTTCTTCAAACCAACCCAATAGTACTCATCGCGAAGATCACGATACATCTTGGTACTACCAGGGTGCATAGCAAAAGGACTACTATGACCTTCAGTCAGAATAGCACGCCTCAACTCAACATCAGCAGGCACAACTATCCGACTACCAAAGCACAACACTCCATCCTCATTAAAGCAGAAATCTGAAGGTCTACCCTCCGCGATATCCTGAACATGAGACACCAAGGAATCATCCAACAACTGCTTATCCTTGATCAACTGAACCAACGAAGGTTTCACTTGCAACTCAGCAACAAGGCCACCATCCCGCGATATGCTCAAGCTAGCAAACATCGCCCTCAGCTCAACAGCTACCTTCCTACTCAAAGCATCCGCAACAACATTGGCCTTTCCAGGATGATATTCAATCGTCAAATCATAATCCTTGAGCAACTCCAACCAACGTCGCTGCCTAAGATTCAACTCCTTCTGAGACATCAGATACCTCAAACTCTTGTGATCCGTGTACACAGTACACTTCTCACCATACAGATAATGCCTCCAGATCTTCAAAGCAAAAACCACTGCAGCCAACTCTATATCATGCGTAGGATAATTGCGCTCATGCACCTTCAACTGCCGCGACGCATAAGCCACAACCTTACCCTCTTGCATCAGCACACACCCCAAACCAACATAGGATGCATCACTGTAGACTACGAACTCTTTCCCTGATTCAGGCTGAATCAAGATAGGAGCTTGCGTCAAAGCCAACTTCAGCTTCTCAAAAGCTTGCTGCCTCGCCTCTGTCCACTCATACTTAACATCCTTCTGCAAAAGCTTCGTCAAAGGAGCAGCAATCTTGGAAAAACCATCCACAAACCTCCGGTAGTATCCAGCCAAACCAAGGAAACTACGGACCTCATGAACAGACTTAGGAACCTTCCAGCTCATCACCGCTTCAATCTTCTGAGGATCAACACGAATCCCCTCAGCTGAAACAACATGCCCAAGAAACACCACCTCCTTAAGCCAGAACTCACACTTGCTCAACTTAGCATAAAGCTGATTCTCCAACAAAGCTTGCAAAACCACCCGCAAATGCTCTTCGTGCTCCTCCTCAGTACGCGAGTACACGAGGATATCATCAATGAACACCACAACGAACTTGTCCAGGTATTCATGAAAAACACGATTCATCATGTCCATGAAAGCAGCAGGAGCATTTGTCAAACCAAACGGCATCACAAGAAACTCATAATGCCCATACCTTGTCCTGAAAGCTGTCTTAGGCACATCCACATCCTTCACCTTCAACTGATAATACCCTGACCTCAAGTCAATCTTAGAGAACACAGCAGCTCCCCGAAATTGATCAAAGAGATCATCAATCCTCGGCAAAGGATACCGATTCTTGATAGTCAACTTGTTCAGCTGACGGTAATCAATGCACATCCTCATAGTGCCATCCTTCTTCTTCACAAACAAGACAGGAGCACCCCAAGGCGACACACTCGGCCGGATAAAACCACGATCAAGCAGCTCTTGCAACTGCGTCTTCAGCTCCTTCAACTCCTTAGGTGCCATTCTATAGGGAGTAATGGACACAGGAGTGGTATTCTCATACAGCTCAATACCAAACTCCACCTCGCGATTAGGAGGTAAACCGGGCAACTCCTCAGGAAAAACACCAGGAAACTCCTTCACCACGCGGATATCTTGCACTCTCAACTCCTTAGAGCTAGGATTCATCACAAAGGCAAGATAGGCTTCACAACCTTGCCTCAGCATCCTACTTGCCTCCAAGGTAGAAACAACATTGGCAAGAAACTTCACATTCTCACCAACCACCACTACTTCATAATCATCCGCAAACCTAAGCGACACCCGCTTATTCTCACAATCCACAACAGCACGATGCTCAGCAAGCCAATCCATACCAAGGATCACATCAAAACCATAAAAGGGCAACTCCATAAGATCAACATGAAAGACATGCTCTTGAACAACCAAAGGGCACCTTCTATACAGCTTACGAGTCACAACAGTTTCACCAAAAGAACTAGTGACTCTAACACCGACATCCAAAGACTCAACAGGCAAACCAAGCAACTCAGCATGCTCACGCAAAATGTATGAATGAGTAGATCCAGAATCAATCAAGGAAAGCAAAGACATGGATTGCAAAGTAAAGGTACCTGCAATCACATCAGCATCATTCCTTCCTTCGCGCTGAGCATACACCCTCGCCTGGCCTCCACCCTCAGGTTGAATAGCTACAACATGAGCTACTCCTCGGCCACCTTCCTCACGCCTCTGAAAATTACCACGGCCGTGCCCACGACCTCTTTGCGGTGCCGCAACAGCAGGAGCACGCTCTTGGCCACCAGCCATTCTCGGACAATCACGTCTCAAGTGGTCAGCAGAACCACAATTCCAGCACTCATAACCAACATTACCAGCTGCCACAACAGGAGCCTGCACCTCCCTTCCAGCACGAGGACAGTCACGCTTCAAGTGACCACGAGAACCACAGATCCAACAAGCACCAGGCTCAGCCCTAGCAAAACCTCCTCTAGCAGGTGCACCTCCACCTCTCTTAGCTGAAGACTGAAACCTCTGATCACGCCCTCTCTTGTTCCGTCCACCTCCGGAACTATACTCGGCAGCTCTCTTCCCAGAACTAGCTCCAGCACCTTTCGCAGACAAACTCAGATTCATCTCAATATCCTTGGATCGACCAACCAACACATCGAAATCATTGTACTCAGCTGCCAACATATAGGTCTTAACATCCGGCACTAAGCCATAACGAAACCTTTCGCACCTCTCTCGCTCACCAGGTACCAGCTCCGGTGCATACTGGCTAAGGCGTACAAACTGTACCTCATACTCAGCCACACTCATGTTCCCCTGAGTCAGAGACATGAATTCACGCTTCTTTTCATCCAGATATCTCACTCCCAGATATCTCCTCTTGAATGCATTCAGGAAGAATGTCCAAGTGATGTCAGCTTCAGCCATCCCAGAGATTGTGGTCGTCCACCACGTATAGGCATCACCTTGCAACAAAGATACCACACAGCCCAGCTTTTGCACATCCGTGCAACTCATCTGTCCCAGAACACGCTTGGTACTTTCTAACCAGGCTTCCGACCTCTCAGCTGACATACCTCTGAACTCAGTCCCACCAAGACTGCGCAGACGCTCTAAGGGTAGTCTTACACCAGCATCTCCCTGATGCCCAGCTCCTTGAGCTCCAGCTACCGCTGCTCTAAAAGCACCCGCAATAGCTTGTACCAAAGCAGACATGTCAGGCATCGCTTGTCCCTGACCAACCTCAGGTCCTGCAGCTCCAGCACCAGCTGCCTCAGCTCCAGCTCTTCCCCTCTCCGCACCACCACCAGGTGGAGGAGGAGGTAGCACAGCACTACCAGTGTGCTCATCATTCACATTCCCTTCAGGAGTCGTAGCTCTTACGTTACTCCTTAACTCTCTACGTGGTGCCATACTTACCATGCAATAACAATGCAAAATAAAACAAGTCAGGCCCAGCAAGGTAAGCAATGTCAAGTATTCAAGCTCAATCTCTTTCAAAATCAACATCATTTCTTTAGCTTTTGTTTGGCAATGGGTACCCTTGTCATGCATAATCACAACATACTTCACAAAAACATCATCAACATAAATCACTGAACATGCTTTCACCCAACAAGCATACAAACCAAACCATGCTTCAATCATGCACAACAACATTCCCAATTACTCAAGAACTCAGCTCTGATACCACCAAATGTAACCCCCGAAGCCCGGCCTAGACGCCCGACCCGAACTACGGAGATTACACGGGGAAAACCAAAGTCAACCCGAAAGTCAACTCTGGTTAACAACCCTTTTTTTTTTCTTTTTAATCTTATCTAGATGTACATTACTCCTATGTATGACCATACAAACAACATGTTAAAAGATTAGATCCATCAGAGATCAAACAGGGACCCAATTGAACAAATTACAACTTTAGGGACCAAATTGTAATTTCTGATAAATTAAAGGACTTAACCCAAATTAAGGTTACCAACTTGAAATTAGTCAGGTTACATGCATCTCTGTGAAATTTCAGCTCAAAAGGACATCCACAGCTCATACAATTGATCATACAAGATTCAGGACCAAAATATAAACAAAACAAAACAATTTCAAGCAAGGGTATCGATACCCGTTCATCAGGTATCGATACTCCACTCATATGGTATCGATACTCGTTCATCAAGTATCAATACCCCTGGCCTGAAACTTGCAATTTGGCTCAGGTGTATCGATACCCCAAGCCCAAGTATCGATACCCCTGTCTGCAGACAACTCCAAAACAGCATCAAACATGCTCCAAACATCAAATTAACATCACCAAACCATTATACAAAGTCAATCAACATGCAAGAACCTCAATTGCATCATCAATTTAACACATTAACATCACATAAGAAAAACCCCAAATTTATAAGGCATGCTTCCTAGTTAAGCTATCCATTCAACTCCAAACTTGCAAAACAAGCATATAAGGTTCCAAATCAAAAACCAACATTCTCAACAACATTTAACAGACTTAGGGAGTCTTAAACACCTCCCAAAACATATACATTGGTCCCCCATTGCCAAATCAACCAAAAAGCTAAAAGTGCTTGTAAAACCTCATACATTGAGCTTAAGTAGAACTTGATTGCTTGCCCTCCCTTGCAGCCCACAAGATGCTCTAATTCTCTGCATTATTGAATTAAGAAAACGTAGAGAGCGTAAGCAAAAGCTTAGTGAGGCATGCTCATTTAAAACAATTCAATAACGCATTTAAAACCATTTACAAAACATGCTTTAAATCAATCCATGCATAAGTTCAAAGCATTCTTAAAACCATGTAACCACATGCTTATAACATAATCAAACCAAGCATCACATACTTCTTACATACTTTCCATGTCATATTGGCACAAGTGACAAATTCCATTTTGGAAAACAAGATCATCATCTTTCTCAAGGACTTTTAAACACCTTGACCCCAAGGACTTTTAAACACCTTGGCCATGGACTTTTAAACACCATGAATGGACCACACAAGGACTTTTAACCACCTTTGTGTCCGCAACTTGAATCACCCCAAGGACTTTTAAACACCTTGGCCCCAAGGACTTTTAAACACCTTGGCCCCATGGACTTTTAACCACCATGGAAAGGAGCACCTAAGGACTTTTAACCACCTTAGAGTCCGCAACATCGAAGGTCTTTTAACCACCTTGATGTTAATGTAACAAGGCTCACTCAAGGACTTTTAACCACCTTAGTGACCTTCACTTTTTTTAAAACCATCACTTGCCAATATACATCAATTTCATCATAATATCCACTGTTTTAAAGCATTTAAACCAAGCCATTTCGTCATGCATTTCATGCATCAAATCCACATTTAAACAATGTACAAAATCAAGGAACTCCTACCTAGAGTTACCTTCAACACATGGCTTAAATCAACAGCATAATCCATGCTAAAACATGCTTTCAAAACAGTAAGTAAAACATGCAAATCATCATTTAGCAAAATATCAAGTCATGGCCACCACTAGAGAGAAAATCCGGAAACTTACACTTGAGCTTAGCAAAGTTGTTTAGACTTAAACTAAGCTCCCATAACCTTCAAACCTTTGTTTAAAAAGCTGAAAATCCAATTCCAAAGTTGCACTCACCAAAAACCACTTAGCTTCAAGCCTAAGCACCAAATCAAGCCTCCAAATCAACCGAACTTGAATCCAATGATGCCTCCCCTGTTTCAACACATCAAAGCAGAGGATTAATGCATCATCTTGCATTAATTGCTTCAATGAAAGCACCTAAACTCGCTGCTCTCAATCAACCTCCAATTTCGGCCACCAACACAACCGAAAACGCATCCAAAACACTTCCAAACAAAGCCCAGCCATAAACCAGCAAAACCTCACATCTATTAACATCAAACCACATCTAAAAACAACCTAAAAGCAACCTTATACCTCCAGCAACACCAGAACACCAAAATCACCTCAAAAACAACCTTAAAACACAAGCTAAACTTAGGAAAAACAACCTATCCGGGATTGCATCAATCAAGACTCATTTCCACATCAATTTAATAATCATTTAACATCAAAAACACTTCTCAAAACTCAGATTTAACAGATCAAACGAAAATCAAGTGAAAACACCAAAATCTTGCATAATTATCCAAGATCCATAAATCTACTTGAAAACCTTTAATTAAACGTACATTTAGGATTGAAAACTTTAGGAATTTCATTAAAGAACTTAAAGTTCAGAGGAGAATCGTTCATACCTCCAAACTTGTGATTTCTCCACTTTTTGGAATGAAAACTTTGTTGAAACTTGTAGCAATTGAGTAGGTTTTGATTACACAATGATTTGCTAACAATTGTGAGTTGAAAAGATGAATTTAGTTGAAGAAATCAGATCAAAATCTCTGAAAATGGTGATGTTTGGTTGGAGAGAAAAGGAGAAGAGAAAATAGGAAGTTAGGAAAGAAAAATAGTAAAATGAGTTTCCCTCCTTTTATCAAACCTTTAAAATCAGATTTTAGGATTAAAATATCTTAGAAAAATCTGGAGAATTCACTTTTGGGCAAATAGCTCCTTAAAGATTCAAAGTTTCAATCCTTTTTAAAACAGCCACCAAATTTGCGAAAATTACATTTTGGTCACTAGCCAAAATGTCAACCTTCCAAAACTCATTTTCCAAAATTGTTTTCACAGTTCATCAATATATATTAAAAGATGATTTTAGAACATTTTTCCATATTTTTAATGCAACCCGAACTAGGCTTTCCTAATTTAACCACTTACGATTCGAACAGCACTTTGACCAACCGGTCAACGCCCAAGACTTCTAAGCCCAAAAACCGGGGCGTTACAACTCTCCCCCCCTTAAGAAATTTCGTCCTCGAAATTTACCTGAAGGAAAGAGATAAGGAAACTGCTTCAACATGTCTTCCTTTCGCTCCCACGTGGCTTCCTCAACACCTCGATGCTTCCACAGCACCTTCACCAACTCAATGGTCTTGCCACGAAGAACCTTACTATCTGAATCCAGAACCTTCACCGGTTCCTCATCATAGGTCAAATCCGGATTCAAAACCACATCCTCTACAGGCATCACATGCGAAGGATCAGATCTATACCTCCTGAGCATAGAAACATGGAACACATCATGAATCTTCTCTAGCTCCCGAGGTAACCTCAACCGATACGCAACAGGACCCACTCGCTCAACCACCTCATATGGTCCAATGTACCGAGGGCTCAACTTACCCTTCCGACCAAACCTCATCACCTTCTTCCAAGGCGAAACCTTCAAGAACACACGGTCACCCACCGCAAACTCTATCTCCTTACGCTTCAAATCCGCGTAAGATTTCTGCCGATCCGAAGCAGCCTTCAACCTCTCACAAATGAGCTTCACCTTCTCGGTGGTCCCTTTCAACAAAGCAGGCATAGAAACCAACTTTTGACCAGTTTCAGCCCAACACAAAGGAGTCCTACACCTCCTCCCATACAGAGCCTCATAAGGTGCCATCTGTATACTCGCCTTGAAACTCAATCACGCAGCATCTCAACATATCCTCCAAAATCTGAATAACCCTCTCAGATTGACCATCCGACTGAGGATGATAGGATGTACTGAAATGCAACCTTGTACCCAGAGCTTGATGCAAACACTGCCAAAAACGCGATGTGAACCTCGGATCCCTATCCGACACAATCGACTTAGGCACACCATGCAACCTCACTATCTCAGCAATGTACAACTCTGCCAGCTTATCCAAAGAAAACGTAGTATGCACAGGCAAGAAATGCGCACACTTCGTCAAACGATCCACAATCACCCAAACAGAATTCTTCTTCGACGGAGACAAAGGCAAACCAGACACAAAATCCATGGTAACCCTCTCCCACTTCCATTCGGGGATTTTCAACGGTTGCAACAAACCAGAAGGAACCTGATGTTCAGCCTTAACCCGCTGACACACCAAACACTTGCTCACGAACTCTGCCACATCCTTCTTCAAACCAACCCAATAGTACTCATCGCGAAGATCACGATACATCTTGGTACTACCAGGGTGCATAGCAAAAGGACTACTATGACCTTCAGTCAGAATAGCACGCCTCAACTCAACATCAGCAGGCACAACTATCCGACTACCAAAGCACAACACTCCATCCTCATTAAAGCAGAAATCTGAAGGTCTACCCTCCGCGATATCCTGAACATGAGACACCAAGGAATCATCCAACAACTGCTTATCCTTGATCAACTGAACCAACGAAGGTTTCACTTGCAACTCAGCAACAAGGCCACCATCCCGCGATATGCTCAAGCTAGCAAACATCGCCCTCAGCTCAACAGCTACCTTCCTACTCAAAGCATCCGCAACAACATTGGCCTTTCCAGGATGATATTCAATCGTCAAATCATAATCCTTGAGCAACTCCAACCAACGTCGCTGCCTAAGATTCAACTCCTTCTGAGACATCAGATACCTCAAACTCTTGTGATCCGTGTACACAGTACACTTCTCACCATACAGATAATGCCTCCAGATCTTCAAAGCAAAAACCACTGCAGCCAACTCTATATCATGCGTAGGATAATTGCGCTCATGCACCTTCAACTGCCGCGACGCATAAGCCACAACCTTACCCTCTTGCATCAGCACACACCCCAAACCAACATAGGATGCATCACTGTAGACTACGAACTCTTTCCCTGATTCAGGCTGAATCAAGATAGGAGCTTGCGTCAAAGCCAACTTCAGCTTCTCAAAAGCTTGCTGCCTCGCCTCTGTCCACTCATACTTAACATCCTTCTGCAAAAGCTTCGTCAAAGGAGCAGCAATCTTGGAAAAACCATCCACAAACCTCCGGTAGTATCCAGCCAAACCAAGGAAACTACGGACCTCATGAACAGACTTAGGAACCTTCCAGCTCATCACCGCTTCAATCTTCTGAGGATCAACACGAATCCCCTCAGCTGAAACAACATGCCCAAGAAACACCACCTCCTTAAGCCAGAACTCACACTTGCTCAACTTAGCATAAAGCTGATTCTCCAACAAAGCTTGCAAAACCACCCGCAAATGCTCTTCGTGCTCCTCCTCAGTACGCGAGTACACGAGGATATCATCAATGAACACCACAACGAACTTGTCCAGGTATTCATGAAAAACACGATTCATCATGTCCATGAAAGCAGCAGGAGCATTTGTCAAACCAAACGGCATCACAAGAAACTCATAATGCCCATACCTTGTCCTGAAAGCTGTCTTAGGCACATCCACATCCTTCACCTTCAACTGATAATACCCTGACCTCAAGTCAATCTTAGAGAACACAGCAGCTCCCCGAAATTGATCAAAGAGATCATCAATCCTCGGCAAAGGATACCGATTCTTGATAGTCAACTTGTTCAGCTGACGGTAATCAATGCACATCCTCATAGTGCCATCCTTCTTCTTCACAAACAAGACAGGAGCACCCCAAGGCGACACACTCGGCCGGATAAAACCACGATCAAGCAGCTCTTGCAACTGCGTCTTCAGCTCCTTCAGCTCCTTAGGTGCCATTCTATAGGGAGTAATGGACACAGGAGTGGTATTCTCATACAGCTCAATACCAAACTCCACCTCGCGATTAGGAGGTAAACCGGGCAACTCCTCAGGAAAAACACCAGGAAACTCCTTCACCACGCGGATATCTTGCACTCTCAACTCCTTAGAGCTAGGATTCATCACAAAGGCAAGATAGGCTTCACAACCTTGCCTCAGCATCCTACTTGCCTCCAAGGTAGAAACAACATTGGCAAGAAACTTCACATTCTCACCAACCACCACTACTTCATAATCATCCGCAAACCTAAGCGACACCCGCTTATTCTCACAATCCACAACAGCACGATGCTCAGCAAGCCAATCCATACCAAGGATCACATCAAAACCATAAAAGGGCAACTCCATAAGATCAACATGAAAGACATGCTCTTGAACAACCAAAGGGCACCTTCTATACAGCTTACGAGTCACAACAGTTTCACCAAAAGAACTAGTGACTCTAACACCGACATCCAAAGACTCAACAGGCAAACCAAGCAACTCAGCATGCTCACGCAAAATGTATGAATGAGTAGATCCAGAATCAATCAAGGAAAGCAAAGACATGGATTGCAAAGTAAAGGTACCTGCAATCACATCAGCATCATTCCTTCCTTCGCGCTGAGCATACACCCTCGCCTGGCCTCCACCCTCAGGTTGAATAGCTACAACATGAGCTACTCCTCGGCCACCTTCCTCACGCCTCTGAAAATTACCACGGCCGTGCCCACGACCTCTTTGCGGTGCCGCAACAGCAGGAGCACGCTCTTGGCCACCAGCCATTCTCGGACAATCACGTCTCAAGTGGTCAGCAGAACCACAATTCCAGCACTCATAACCAACATTACCAGCTGCCACAACAGGAGCCTGCACCTCCCTTCCAGCACGAGGACAGTCACGCTTCAAGTGACCACGAGAACCACAGATCCAACAAGCACCAGGCTCAGCCCTAGCAAAACCTCCTCTAGCAGGTGCACCTCCACCTCTCTTAGCTGAAGACTGAAACCTCTGATCACGCCCTCTCTTGTTCCGTCCACCTCCGGAACTATACTCGGCAGCTCTCTTCCCAGAACTAGCTCCAGCACCTTTCGCAGACAAACTCAGATTCATCTCAATATCCTTGGATCGACCAACCAACACATCGAAATCATTGTACTCAGCTGCCAACATATAGGTCTTAACATCCGGCACTAAGCCATAACGAAACCTTTCGCACCTCTCTCGCTCACCAGGTACCAGCTCCGGTGCATACTGGCTAAGGCGTACAAACTGTACCTCATACTCAGCCACACTCATGTTCCCCTGAGTCAGAGACATGAATTCACGCTTCTTTTCATCCAGATATCTCACTCCCAGATATCTCCTCTTGAATGCATTCAGGAAGAATGTCCAAGTGATGTCAGCTTCAGCCATCCCAGAGATTGTGGTCGTCCACCACGTATAGGCATCACCTTGCAACAAAGATACCACACAGCCCAGCTTTTGCACATCCGTGCAACTCATCTGTCCCAGAACACGCTTGGTACTTTCTAACCAGGCTTCCGACCTCTCAGCTGACATACCTCTGAACTCAGTCCCACCAAGACTGCGCAGACGCTCTAAGGGTAGTCTTACACCAGCATCTCCCTGATGCCCATCTCCTTGAGCTCCAGCTACCGCTGCTCTAAAAGCACCCGCAATAGCTTGTACCAAAGCAGACATGTCAGGCATCGCTTGTCCCTGACCAACCTCAGGTCCTGCAGCTCCAGCACCAGCTGCCTCAGCTCCAGCTCTTCCCCTCTCCGCACCACCACCAGGTGGAGGAGGAGGTAGCACAGCACTACCAGTGTGCTCATCATTCACATTCCCTTCAGGAGTCGTAGCTCTTACGTTACTCCTTAACTCTCTACGTGGTGCCATACTTACCATGCAATAACAATGCAAAATAAAACAAGTCAGGCCCAGCAAGGTAAGCAATGTCAAGTATTCAAGCTCAATCTCTTTCAAAATCAACATCATTTCTTTAGCTTTTGTTTGGCAATGGGTACCCTTGTCATGCATAATCACAACATACTTCACAAAAACATCATCAACATAAATCACTGAACATGCTTTCACCCAACAAGCATACAAACCAAACCATGCTTCAATCATGCACAACAACATTCCCAATTACTCAAGAACTCAGCTCTGATACCACCAAATGTAACCCCCGAAGCCCGGCCTAGACGCCCGACCCGAACTACGGAGATTACACGGGGAAAACCAAAGTCAACCCGAAAGTCAACTCTGGTTAACAACCCTTTTTTTTTCTTTTTAATCTTATCTAGATGTACATTACTCCTATGTATGACCATACAAACAACATGTTAAAAGATTACATCCATCAGAGATCAAACAGGGACCCAATTGAACAAATTACAACTTTAGGGACCAAATTGTAATTTCTGATAAATTAAAGGACTTAACCCAAATTAAGGTTACCAACTTGAAATTAGTCAGGTTACATGCATCTCTGTGAAATTTCAGCTCAAAAGGACATCCACAGCTCATACAATTGATCATACAAGATTCAGGACCAAAATATAAACAAAACAAAACAATTTCAAGCAAGGGTATCGATACCCGTTCATCAGGTATCGATACTCCACTCATATGGTATCGATACTCGTTCATCAAGTATCAATACCCCTGGCCTGAAACTTGCAATTTGGCTCAGGTGTATCGATACCCCAAGCCCAAGTATCGATACCCCTGTCTGCAGACAACTCCAAAACAGCATCAAACATGCTCCAAACATCAAATTAACATCACCAAACCATTATACAAAGTCAATCAACATGCAAGAACCTCAATTGCATCATCAATTTAACACATTAACATCACATAAGAAAAACCCCAAATTTATAAGGCATGCTTCCTAGTTAAGCTATCCATTCAACTCCAAACTTGCAAAACAAGCATATAAGGTTCCAAATCAAAAACCAACATTCTCAACAACATTTAACAGACTTAGGGAGTCTTAAACACCTCCCAAAACATATACATTGGTCCCCCATTGCCAAATCAACCAAAAAGCTAAAAGTGCTTGTAAAACCTCATACATTGAGCTTAAGTAGAACTTGATTGCTTGCCCTCCCTTGCAGCCCACAAGATGCTCTAATTCTCTGCATTATTGAATTAAGAAAACGTAGAGAGCGTAAGCAAAAGCTTAGTGAGGCATGCTCATTTAAAACAATTCAATAACGCATTTAAAACCATTTACAAAACATGCTTTAAATCAATCCATGCATAAGTTCAAAGCATTCTTAAAACCATGTAACCACATGCTTATAACATAATCAAACCAAGCATCACATACTTCTTACATACTTTCCATGTCATATTGGCACAAGTGACAAATTCCATTTTGGAAAACAAGATCATCATCTTTCTCAAGGACTTTTAAACACCTTGACCCCAAGGACTTTTAAACACCTTGGCCATGGACTTTTAAACACCATGAATGGACCACACAAGGACTTTTAACCACCTTTGTGTCCGCAACTTGAATCACCCCAAGGACTTTTAAACACCTTGGCCCCAAGGACTTTTAAACACCTTGGCCCCATGGACTTTTAACCACCATGGAAAGGAGCACCTAAGGACTTTTAACCACCTTAGAGTCCGCAACATCGAAGGTCTTTTAACCACCTTGATGTTAATGTAACAAGGCTCACTCAAGGACTTTTAACCACCTTAGTGACCTTCACTTTTTTTAAAACCATCACTTGCCAATATACATCAATTTCATCATAATATCCACTGTTTTAAAGCATTTAAACCAAGCCATTTCGTCATGCATTTCATGCATCAAATCCACATTTAAACAATGTACAAAATCAAGGAACTCCTACCTAGAGTTACCTTCAACACATGGCTTAAATCAACAGCATAATCCATGCTAAAACATGCTTTCAAAACAGTAAGTAAAACATGCAAATCATCATTTAGCAAAATATCAAGTCATGGCCACCACTAGAGAGAAAATCCGGAAACTTACACTTGAGCTTAGCAAAGTTGTTTAGACTTAAACTAAGCTCCCATAACCTTCAAACCTTTGTTTAAAAAGCTGAAAATCCAATTCCAAAGTTGCACTCACCAAAAACCACTTAGCTTCAAGCCTAAGCACCAAATCAAGCCTCCAAATCAACCGAACTTGAATCCAATGATGCCTCCCCTGTTTCAACACATCAAAGCAGAGGATTAATGCATCATCTTGCATTAATTGCTTCAATGAAAGCACCTAAACTCGCTGCTCTCAATCAACCTCCAATTTCGGCCACCAACACAACCGAAAACGCATCCAAAACACTTCCAAACAAAGCCCAGCCATAAACCAGCAAAACCTCACATCTATTAACATCAAACCACATCTAAAAACAACCTAAAAGCAACCTTATACCTCCAGCAACACCAGAACACCAAAATCACCTCAAAAACAACCTTAAAACACAAGCTAAACTTAGGAAAAACAACCTATCCGGGATTGCATCAATCAAGACTCATTTCCACATCAATTTAATAATCATTTAACATCAAAAACACTTCTCAAAACTCAGATTTAACAGATCAAACGAAAATCAAGTGAAAACACCAAAATCTTGCATAATTATCCAAGATCCATAAATCTACTTGAAAACCTTTAATTAAACGTACATTTAGGATTGAAAACTTTAGGAATTTCATTAAAGAACTTAAAGTTCAGAGGAGAATCGTTCATACCTCCAAACTTGTGATTTCTCCACTTTTTGGAATGAAAACTTTGTTGAAACTTGTAGCAATTGAGTAGGTTTTGATTACACAATGATTTGCTAACAATTGTGAGTTGAAAAGATGAATTTAGGTGAAGAAATCAGATCAAAATCTCTGAAAATGGTGATGTTTGGTTGGAGAGAAAAGGAGAAGAGAAAATAGGAAGTTAGGAAAGAAAAATAGTAAAATGAGTTTCCCTCCTTTTATCAAACCTTTAAAATCAGATTTTAGGATTAAAATATCTTAGAAAAATCTGGAGAATTCACTTTTGGGCAAATAGCTCCTTAAAGATTCAAAGTTTCAATCCTTTTTAAAACAGCCACCAAATTTGCGAAAATTACATTTTGGTCACTAGCCAAAATGTCAACCTTCCAAAACTCATTTTCCAAAATTGTTTTCACAGTTCATCAATATATATTAAAAGATGATTTTAGAACATTTTTCCATATTTTTAATGCAACCCGAACTAGGCTTTCCTAATTTAACCACTTACGATTCGAACAGCACTTTGACCAACCGGTCAACGCCCAAGATAAATGTAAGGGGAAATTGGATAGAAGTTGATATGGATATATGGAATAGAATCGGTGTGGAACAAGGAAGAACCAACAAGATAGTGAATGTTGACCCAAACCTTACACGTTCTTACCCTTTGTGAAATGATGGAAGAAGGTTGGATTGTGACCCTTTAGCTATAGTTGAGCTAAGAACCAACAATATAATCAAATGGAAGTGATGGTGGAATGGTGGAACGTGACCCGCTAGCTAGAAAGCTAGGAACCAACGCTATAAATAGAATGGAATGAAAAGGGGAAATTTGCCACAAGACTAGCTTGAAAGCCAATAAAGTTCTTAAAGAACAATGAAGAGAACACTCTCATATATTTTCATCAAAAAAAGGTCCCTTACAAAGGCAAATGAGCATCCTATTTATAGTACATGGCAGCCTAGAATTTGAATGGACAAAACAATGCATTAAGGCTCCAATTTATGACATTCAATGGTTTGTCTTCAATCCTATCAAGTGTGGCTGGCCATTTGTGTAATTTAGAATGATTTTGGACATAATAAGGCTTGAATGAAGACTTATACACATCCAAGTGATGGATCCTTTGATATTCCCCTTGCTTGGCTCTTAAAAGTGCATGTAGATGACTTGGAATGAATCTGCCCATGTTGCATCTAAGTGTATGCGTCTCTTCCACTTCCTTTCTTTATTTCTCAACTTTATTGGCTGAATAAAAGCATAATAAAGTCTTCTAAATGCTTCATCCTCCATGTAATTCAAAAAGACTCTCTCTTTAAATGGGGATAAAGATGGCATGTCTCCTTGAAGAAGATGAAAAGTCTTCAATTGTTTCCATCTTAATCCCAACGTGTAATGACACTAAAAACACATAAAATATTAATCAAAATATGATAAAAATGTTATGCAAACTTAAAGAATTAATTGAACAAGTTCAATGAGTGAACTAGTTTAATTAATGAACCTACATGCTTAAATGAAACACATACATAAGTGAAGTATTTTCATAAATGAAGTGCTTGCATAAATGCAACAACAAGCATATTTATTCTCATGGAATGAATGAACTATTATGCAACTACTCATGCAAATTCTTATGTAACTTATTTCAACTTTCCAACAAACTCAAAACGTTGCAAGATCTAATTGTTGTTGTCATTTCTTCATTCATTTTCCAGCATTGGCAAAGCAAACTTTCCACAGCATCTTGAATCATTTTAGCTCTTGCACGAGTCATAGGCCCTCTAGGAAATTCATTGGAATTCTTTCTGGTTGTGGTCACATCATTCCTTCCCTCTTGAAAGCGATTTGCCCCCAAATCGTCACCTGCATCATAAGGAGATAAATCAGCAACATTGAAAGTAGCACTCACATTATACTCACCGGGAAGGTCTATTTGATAAGCATTATCATTAATCCTCTTGACCACTTGGAAAAGACCATCTCCTCGAGGCATAAGTTTCGATTTGCGTTGGGCTGGAAACCTCTCTTTCCTCAAGTGCAACCAAACCCAATCTCCGGGTTCAAAAGTTATTTGTTTCCTCCCTTTGTTAGCTTGCTTCTCATATTGCTTTGTTCTCCTCTCAATGTTCTCCCGCACTTGTTGGTGAAGCTTCTTCACAAATTCAGCTCTATTTTGCCCATCCTTATTTTTGAATTGATCAATAGGCAAAGGAAGCAAATCAATTGGGGTCAAAGGATTGAAACCATATACCACTTCGAATGGAGAACATTTAGTGGCGGTATGCATGGAGCAATTGTATGCAAACTCAACATGTGGCAAGTCCTCTTCCCAAGTCCTTAGATTCTTGCGTATAATTGTCCTAAGAAGCATGGACAATACACGATTGACAACTTCAGTTTGGCCATCCGTTTGTGGATGACAAGTTGTAGAAAACAACAGCTTTGTTCCAATATTACTCCATAGCGTCCTCCAAAAGTGACTCAAAAACTTCACATCTCGATCAGACACAATAGTTCTTGGAACTCCATGTAATCTCACAACTTCCCTAAAGAATAGATTAGCAATATGGGAAGCATCATTAGTCTTGTTGCATGGAATGAAATGAGCCATTTTTGAGAATCTATCTACTACCACAAAAATGGAATCTTTGTTATTCCTTGTGCGTGGAAGTCCTAGCACAAAATCCATGGAAATATCCTCCCATGGTGCATTTGGAATTGGTAATGGTGTGTAAAGTTCATGGGGCATGACTTTGGACTTTTCCTTCTTACATGTGATGCAATGCTCACACCACTTCTCCACGTCTCGTTTCATCTTTGGCCAATGCAAATGTTCTTGCAATATAGAGTGCATTTTGGCCACTCCAAAGTGTCCCATTAGTCCTCCACAATGGGCCTCTTTGATAAGCGATTCTCTAATAGATCCTTGAGGGATACAAAGCTTTCCTTCCTTGAAAAGATACCCATCAGCCTTACAAAACTTCTCATATGTTTCTTTTTCACAAGCTTTGTAAATTTCACCAAAATCATAATCAGATTCATAAAGCTCTTTAATTAAGGCAAAACCTACCAATCTAGAATCCAAAAGGTTAAGAAGAGTATACCTTCTTGATAAGGCATCATCAACAACATTTTCCTTACCCTTCTTATATTTGATAACATATGGGAATGTTTCTAGGAATTCAACCCACTTGGCATGTCTCTTATTAAGCTTGTGTTGTCCCTTCAAGTGTTTCAGCACCTCATGATCCTTGTGGATGATAAACTCCTTAGGCCATAGATAGTGTTGCCACGTTTCTAATGCCCTTATGAGAGCATACATCTCCTTGTCATAAGTTGAATAATTTAGAGTTGCTCCACTCAATTTCTCACTGAAATATGCAATAGGACGTCCTTCTTAAGATAATACAGCTACAACTCCTAAACCTGATGCATCACATTCAATTTCAAAAACTTTATCAAAATCAGGTAAAGATAATAAGGGTGCATTGGTTAAAAGTTGTTTAATCAAACAAAAAGACTTCTCTTGTTCGTCTCCCCAAAAGAAGCTAGAGTTCTTTTTGATAACTCCGGTCAAAGGTGCGGCTATGGTGCTGAAATTGGGAACAAATCGGCGATAGAAACTAGCAAGTCCATGAAAACTCCTCACTTGACTAATGTTAGTAGGTATCAGCCATTCCTCAATTGCTTTAATCTTTTCTTGATCAACCTCCAAACCCTTTGAACTAACAACAAAACCTAAGAACACAACTTTGTTAGTGCAAAATGTACATTTTTGTAGGTTAGCATACAACTTTTCTTTTCGCAAAACATCCAATACTAACCTTAAATGTTGAGCATGATCATTCAAAGTTTGGCTATACACAAGTATGTCATCAAAATACACCACACAAAACTTACCCAAGAATGGTCGAAGTATATGATTCATTAACCTCATGAATGTACTTGGTGCATTAGTTAAGCCAAATGGCATAACCAACCACTCATACAAACCTTGCTTGGTTTTGAATGCTGTCTTCCACTCATCTCCTTCTCGCATTCTTATTTTGTGGTACCCACTCTTAAGATCAATCTTAGAAAAGATGTTAGAACCACTTAATTCATCAAGCATATCATCTAATCTAGGAATAGGATGGCGATACTTTACCGTTATCTTGTTCACTGCTCGACAGTCCACACACATACGCCAAGTTCCATCCTTCTTAGGTACAAGTAAAACCGGCATGGCACATGGACTATGGCTCTCTCTCACATAGCCTTTTTCCATTAACTCGGATACTTGTCTTTGCAACTCCTTAGTTTCTTCCGGATTGCTTCTATATGCTGGTCGATTTGGAATGATGGCTCCGGGAATGAAATCAATTTGATGCTCTATTCCTCGAATAGGTGGAAGCCTATTCGGAATCTCCTCCGGAAACAAATCTTCAAATTCCTGCAATAAAGAGACAATAAAAGATGGCAAACCATGATCAAGATCATTAGTGTTCAAAAGATTTTCCTTGTACATGAGTACAAGTGCCCATTTCTCTGAAAGCAAACACTTTTTGATCTCTTTCTCTCTTGCAAAAAGAATGGTTTGTTTTCCCTCATTTTTGTCACTCTCTTTGGATTTAAACTCCTTTTCTTTCTCTTTGGCTGTTTTGAAACTCTCTCTCAAGTGGATTTGGTCTTTATGGACTTGTTTTGGTGAAAGAGGGGCTAAAGTGATCTTTTTGGTTTGATGGGTGAAAGTGTAACGGTTGGTATAACAATCATGTATAGCTCTTTTGTCGAATTGCCACGGTCTCCCCAACAAGATATGGCTAGCGTGCATTGGTACAACATCACACAACACCTCGTCTTTGTATTTTCCAATGGAAAATGGCACAAGTACTTGCTTGGTGACTTTGAGTTCTCCCCCATCATTGAGCCATTGTAGCTTGTAAGGATGACGATGCTTTGTTGTTGCCAATCTAAGCTTCTCTACCATCAAAGTACTAGCAACATTAGTACAACTTCCTCCATCAATAATGACAAAGCATACCTTTTCCTTTACATGGCAGCGAGTATGGAAGATGTTCTCGCGTTGATCTTCCCCTTCTATGGCTTGCACACTTAGGCTTCTTTTCACAACAAGAACCTCACCATGTACATCATGTTCCATCTCTTCTTCTTCTTGGATAGGAACATCATCTTCTTCCTCCTCTTGGCCAGTTTCAATCTCTCCATCTTCTCGAATGAGCATTGTGTTGCGATTTGGACATTGGCTAGCAATGTGACCTCGCCCCAAGCATTTGAAGCATTGCACATCACGGGATCGAACTGGCATAGCGGTGCTCTTTCCCTTACTAGTTTCGGCAATGGGTTTGGCACTCTTTGTTGGAACGTTTCGTTCTTTAGGCGTAAAGGATGCCTTCTGTTTGTAGGTACCCTGCCCCCATTTAGGAGAAGAGCCTCCATAGGCACGGGTTGTGCCCTTCCTTTTGAGTTGCCTCTCGACCTTCATGGCCATATGAACCATGTCTTCGATCTCCACATAATGTTGCAACTCAACAGTGGCCGCAATATTAGGATCAAGGCCGGATAGAAATCTTGCCATGGTGGCTTCTCGATCCTCATCAATGTTGGCTCAGATCATGGCTACTTCCATCTCTTTAAAGTAATCCTCAACACTACGGGTTCCTTGGATGAGATTTTGAAGCTTGTTGAACAACTCCCTATGATAGTGAGTTGGAACGAACCTCCTACGCATAACGACCTTCATCTCATTCCAAGTAGAAATTGGATGTTCACCATTCCGTCTCCTGCTAGATGTTAACTGATCCCACCATATTAGTTCATAATCTGTAAATTCAATGGCTGCAAGTTTTACCTTCTTAAGCTCGGAGTAGTTCTGGCACTCAAAGATGTGCTCAACTTTTTTTTCCCATGCAAGATAAGCTTCAGGATCAGTTCTTCCTTGGAAAGAATGAATGGTTATTTTGATGTTGCTAAGATTATCATCAACTCTTGGTCGAGCTCTTTGGTACCTAGGTTCTCGACGCCTCAAACTTTGCTGGGAGGCTCGCTCGTCTATGAGTTCTTCATCCACCTCTCCCTCATACTCTTCCTCGTGATCTGAATTATGCCTTCGTTGAGATCTTTCCTCCAAATGATCTAATCGTTCATGCATCGGCCCCAACCTTTGTTGCAACAACCTGTCCATCTCTCGGATAATATCTTGAAGATTGGAGTTAGTTGCATCTACGTTAACATTATTACTAGCACCAATAGTGTTTCTCACGGAATCTTGAGACATGATTAACTAATAAACCTCACTAGCAAAAATTATCACCGTTACACTCCAAGGAAAACACTCACACTCGTGTTTCACTCGGGATGGCTTTTACCCTTGATGTGCACTCATGCCTTTTACCGCTCTTGTTCTCCTATCAAATTCCTTAGAGAACTTACTCAAGGCTTAACAAGTTTGCTTGTGGAAATTGGCTGAAAGAAAGGGTTTAGAAAAAAAAGGCTATAGGTAGAAAAGTAAAATGATTAGAAAATAACAAGGCAATAGGAAATAATAATTTTCTGAATTGAGTATTACCAACAACAACCAAACTTCCCTTTTTTTTCTTTTTCTTTTCTTTTCTTTTTTTTTCTTTTTTATGCAAACCGGGAAGAGAAACACTTAACTTACTGAATCAAAATAGCTCTGATACCAAATGATACGTATCCGGTTGCGTGATGACCGAATTCATATGTGATGTTGCCCGATCGTGATTCTAGTATGAAGTTGCAAACTTGAAACTTGAGTGTGGAAGTGATGTATATGGAATGAAGATGGTGAAAGTTGTTGTAATAGGTTGTGGAATGGTTGGTGATTATGGTTTGAAAGATAAATGTAAGGGAAAATTGGATAGAAGTTGATATGGATATATGGAATAGAATCGGTGTGGAACAAGGAAGAACGAACAAGATAGTGAATGTTGACCCAAACCTTACACGTTCTTACCCTTTGTGAAATGATGGAAGAAGGTTGGATTGTGACCCTTTAGCTATAGTTGAGCTAAGAACCAACAATATAATCAAATGGAAGTGATGGTGGAATGGTGGAACGTGACCCGCTAGCTAGAAAGCTAGGAACCAACGCTATAAATAGAATGGAATGAAAAGGGGAAATTTGCCACAAGACTAGCTTGAAAGCCAATAAAGTTCTTAAAGAACAATGAAGAGAACACTCTCATATATTTTCATCAAAAAAAGGTCCCTTACAAAGGCAAATGAGCATCCTATTTATAGTACATGGCAGCCTAGAATTTGAATGGACAAAACAATGCATTAAGGCTCCAATTTATGACATTCAATGATTTGTCTTCAATCCTATCAAGTGTGGCTGGCCATTTGTGTAATTTAGAATGATTTTGGACATAATAAGGCTTGAATGAAGACTTATACACGTCCAAGTGATGGATCCTTTGATATTCCCCTTGCTTGGCTCTTAAAAGTGCATGTAGATGACTTGGAATGAATCTTCTCATGTTTGCATCTAAGTGTATGTGTCTCTTCCACTTCCTTTCTTTATTTCTCAACTTCATTGGCTGAATAAAAGCATAATAAAGTCTTCTAAATGCTTCATCCTCCATGGAATTCAAAAAGACTCTCTCTTTAAATGCTGATAAAGATGGCATGTCTCCTTGAAGAAGATGAAAAGTCTTCAATTGTTTCCATCTTAATCCCAACGTGTAATGACACTAAAAACACATAAAATATTAATCAAAATATGATAAAAATGTTATGCAAACTTAAATAATTAATTGAACAAGTTCAATGAAAGAACTATTTTAATTAATGAACCTACATGCTTAAATGAAACACATACATAAGTGAAGTATTTTCATAAATGAAGTGCTTGCATAAATGCAACAATAAGCATATTTATTCTCATGGAATGAATGAACTATTATGCAACTACTCATGCAAATTCTTATGCAACTTATTTCAAATTTCCAACAAACTCAAAATGTTGCAAGATCTAATTGTTGCTGTCATTTCTTCATTCATTTTCCAGCATTGGCAAAGCAAACTTTCCACAGCATCTTGAATCATTTTAGCTCTTGCACGAGTCATAGGCCCTCTAGGAAATTCATTGGAATTCTTTCTGGTTGTGGTCACATCATGAGGGACGAGAAGTACAACACCCCGTTCGTCTTTTTGAAGCAATTGTGGATCTCCGTGCATATGATGTCCCCAATGTTTATTGGCCAGATCATCAAAATGATATGAATGAGGGCGAGGCGCGGCCGATCAATGGTAGAGTTGTGGGAGGTGGGCAGCAGGCGCCTCTTTACAAATGTGTTCCTCAACATTGCCTCGGGTAGCAGGTGGCGACGTTGGACAGATCCTACATGCTTGCCTGCTAACCACGGCGTGTTGGGCATGTAGAGTTTGACCTTGATTTTCTCATAGCCGGCAGCTGTCAATGACTGCCTCCACTCCTCGTGAGGGTTGTCTTGCATGTCCAGGCCATAGTATCTATTGATGACGACGACATTCAGCTTGACCAGCTCTCCGCAGACATAGAGAAATGGATGCCCTGGGTGGGGATGGTGGGCATAAAACTCCCTAACCATGGTGATGTTTGCTATCTCTGGCTGCCTTGCGAACATCTCTCATCCCTTGTTGTGGATGGTCTCGAATATGTCAGGCTCTAAGCCGAGATTGCCTATGTCTGTTGTGTAGTGGGAGCCTTCCTCCTCCCATACGTTCTGCTTAGAGAACTGCTCTCTGAATCTTTCATTGTCTTCCTTGGAGCAAAACCTCTTGTAGTTGGGTTTGGGCTTTGATGCGAATGCCATGTGGAACGATTGAAGTGACTGAAAATCCGAAAGAAAAATAATTAGAGAGCTATAGAAGCAAGAAGAGGATAGCAAGCAGGTGAAAGTAAGGTATATGAATTGAGTTAGAGGGGTTTAAATAGAGGTTGTCGAGAGGTGCAGTGGCGGCAATAAATGCCCAACGATCTAGTTGTCTGGCGTACGTTACGAGATTTATGCCTGTTATTTTTGGAGCTGTTGGCAACTTGCCATTGTTGGCGGTCAACTAGCTATTACGCGTTACTGCGCTGGGCGGGCTCCTTGCTGGGCCTTCTTCTTGGTCTGACTCTTTTATTCTTAAACCTGAAATAAAAATAAAGACAAAAATAAAAATAAAAGTAATTAAATAACTTCTGAAAATTAAAAATTTGAAAGCTAATCTGATCCTAAAAAATAAACTCTAATCCTAATGCAAAAACATTCAAATAATCATGACAAATCAAGAGGCATGAACATTCATTCCAAACATTCAAATAATCATGACTAATCAAGTTCATGTATGGGCATCAATGAAGAGATTCAAGAGACCATTCATCTTACTAATTATTCATTCATATAATTCGTGCATTTGGAGGCAAGGAAGCATCATGGAAGATACATGAAGATATGGAGAATTCGTTCATTAAAAAAATGCATGTATTCAAGTCATGAACCTAGCAAGAACCATTCCTCTCCCTTGCAATTACATGGCCGACCAGCCCTTGAAGAATGCACCCAAATGAATTTAATTTATTCATGTATTTAGATTAAATATTTCCTTTAATTTTCATATGATCCATTCACCTACTTTGTGAGCCTATAATAGTGGCTACATTTTCTCATTTTAGAGAGAGTTTGTACACTTGTCTCTTTGAAGAAATACAATTAAGTGTTTACTCTTGTTTATCCTTACACTTATCAAGGTTTTCTTGTGGCGTCCTCTTATTGAACTTATCACTTTCTAAGTGTGGCGTTCACCCCTTTGATATCATTGGTTCCTATCTTATTTATAGATAGTGGTTCATGATTCTATCTATTCTTATATATCGTTGTTTCTTAGTTCTTTTATAACTAATGGGTCACGATCCATTCTTAAACATTCATACATTTCAATTCCATCAATTATCCACCATCAAACACGTCATCCATTAATCCATTATTTCTTCATCAATTCAAATGAATTTCAATTTGAAGTCCACCTAGTTTGGGGCATCCTTAATTCGATCAAGAACACGAGTGTCTCAACTTCAGCCTCGAGGGTGAGATCGTATCATTTGGCCTTAAGTGAAGCCCGATTAAAAAACAAAAAGAAATTGTAAGTGGCTATCCTTTGACATTCATTTTGTGAAAAAAAAGAAAAGAAAAAAATCAGTTTCATATCAAAAAAAAAGAGAAAAGAAATTCCGGATAGCACAAGATCAAGGGTGAAAATCACAACAGCAACAACATCCTCATCTTCAACCTTAAGCCCGAAAGCCATACCACCTTCTTCAAGACTTTGATTGTTGGTGAAGAAAGGTTTTGAGTTTTCTTGTTCAGTAAGTAACCCTTTACCTCATTTTGCATTTCTATTTTTAAGCCTACCTTTCAATTTCTATTTCTTGTTTCCTTGTCCCTACACTAACATTTCAGCCGACACACAAGATTAAACCTTGCCTAAGTCTTGAGTAAGTTCCTTAAAGAACTTTACAAGAGAGAAAGAAGTGGAAAAAGAAAGTTTGAGAGTGTGAGATTATAAGGGGATAACAAAAGCCAAATAACATCCCAAAGTGTAAACACGAGAGCGAGTGGAGTGTATTTTTTTGGAGTGACCAGTGAGGCTTTGTTGAGTGATTTTGGTAAGGACTTTTATTTCATTTCTTATTTTTCACTAACAATTGCACAAGATTATTTTCCATTTACTTCCAATAGGATTCTTGTAGTTAAAAGAACATTGAACTTACATTCTGTTGAAGATGATAAGCAACGGGAGAACATCTTCTACACCCAATGCCTTGTAAATGATAAAGTGTGTTTCGTGATCGTTGATGGAGGCAGTTGCATCAATGTGGCTAGCACCCTAATGGTGGCCAAACTTGGATTGAAAACTTCCAAACATCCAAGCCCTTAGAAGTTGCAATGACTGAACGAGGGAGACAATTTAAAAGTCACCAAGCAAGTACTCATTTCCTTTTCCATCGGAAATTACAAAGATGAAGTATTATGTGACGTGGTAACTAAGAGTGTAAGTCATATATTGTTGGGAAGACCATGGCAATTCGAAAAACGAGCCACTCATGATGGATACACCAGTCAATAATCATTCACGCACTTTGGAAAGAAATTTATATTGACAACTCTAACTCCAAGTCAAGTACATCATGACCAGATCCAATTGAGCAAAAGAATCGAAGCTTGGAATTTGAGCTAGAAAGTGGAAGACATAAAAAAGGAGCAAGTGTTCCGTCCTCAAAAGTACTAATTTTTATGTCTATATTACAATACTTTTGCTTGCTTTTGAGTACATTTAGTTGCATTTAGATGTTGAATTCATGCATTTGCATAAGAAGTTGGGAATTTTGTGTATGCCAATGTGAAGGGTTGTTCTGCTGGTAATTTTGTAGGTTTTGGCATAGCAATTGGCAGAAAAGAGCATCGCAAGAAGGAATGCCAGAGAGAATGACGAGATGTTGTTGTCACATGTGGACCAAACAATGCCAAGCACCGGTTGGCAGAGAAGAGGAATTTGATGCTAGGCCAAGAAGCTGTTGAACACGAAAAAATAGGACCAGATCAGGCTGCGAGAAAATAGCAATTAAACCAAACTCCGAAAAATTAGCGGAAAATAGTGCCAGGTCTGGTTGGTAGAATGATGCCATGTTTGGTTGCAAAAGGATTGATGGCAGAATGACTTCAGCCCTAACCTGATCAACTTATCACTTCAAATCTGGATAAAGGTGATCACAAGTCTTATCCCTTGTGCATTCTAATTTCAAATGCAAAGGCTTATCCTAGGGCTTCTTCGCACGCTTATTTAATGAACGATCAAGCAAGCATTCAAGGGAGGTGGAGAGTGATCCATCGACGACCGGCTGCACCAAGGAGACGTGGTTTGACCAGCTTGACCGAGAGCCTGGATCTTGAAGGGTTGGATCGAGAGACCCCTTCTCGTCCCATTCTATTTGTTTAGTTGTTTTTATTTTCTTTCAAATGATGATGTGTTCTCAAAACTTTAAAGGTTTTTTGATTAATATCCTCACCATGAACTAATTTAATATTTGGTGAGGGATATTTGCGTTGAATGTTATTTTTATGTTAAGTTTTTAATAATGAAAATGCTTCAGCATTGTTTTTTCTATCTAACATGCTTTACTATTTTCTAAATATTGTGCCAGGCGAGAGCTGGCACTGTTGGCCTATAACACCTCAATATCTTAACAAACTTGGGTGGAAACGATCGAGTTGCTGAATACTAAGGTGGGATGCTTCGAGAGAAGATGTTCAAGTAGATGAACTTACTTCGGAAGTGAAATCTATCCCTTAGGACTATAGATTTGATCTTAATCAATTTGGTTTATGAAAAAACATTTACTATAGAGATATAGGGGTTTTTACATGATCAGTTTAGGGCAATGACCATCGAGAGAGGCTTTGCCAACTTGAATCTGCTCAGCAAACAATGCCAAGGCATTACATTATTGAAAGCTGACATGGCATGAATAGCGTGAAAACCATGCATCCCTTGCCAACGCTAATCATTCATTTGACACTCACATTGCGAACGCTATCTTATTTTACTTTTCTTGCCTTTGCATTTTTTCAAAACCATTTCCAACTTAAACAATATTTTTCCTAAACAAGTAAACATTCAAAGCAATCGAATTCCATGTCAATCTGTGTGGGATCAATACTCAGCTTACTGATTTATTACTTGTCCACTGTGTATACTTGCATGCAAAAGACTCAATCTTTGGCATTGTTTTTACTACATTTCCAATACATTTTCTGTCCATTTTGCCAACACTCACGCGAGTCAACGAGTTTTTGGCGCCGTTGTCGGGGATTGAAACAGAATTGATTGTTTTAATTTTACTTTTCTTTGTTTTAGTTTATGATTATTTTCTTTTATTTTAGTTTCATTTATTTTATGTACATCTAGGAACATGGAGGATCAAAGAATGAGCATTAGAGACAATATTGGAGCTTAAGACCGATGGCATTACCAACAAAATTTTCCATGGTATGTGTAACCCCTTAGCCCGGCCTAGACGCCCGACCCAAACTAAGAAGATTACACATGGAAAACCGAAGTAAACTCGTTAAAGCTAACTCCGATTAACGACCCTTTTTCCTTTTTATCTTCTCTAGATGCACATTAAGATTCTATGTGATCAACAACCCACTTAGAATAAAATGGCACATCGATCGGAATTCGATTAGGGTTCAATTGTATACATTTAAATTTTAGGAACAAAAAAATAATTTCTGAAAATTATATAGACTAATTCAATTTTAAGATTATCAATCCTTAACTAGTCATGTAACATACTTCCATGTCAAATTTCATCATCAACGGATCATCCAAACTCAACCAATTGAACACACAACATTCAGGGACTATAATGCAACATTTCAGAACCTTAAACGATACTTTTAACAGAAAATAAATAATGGGTATCGGTACACCTAAGAATGTATCGATAGCCGGGATGGCAATAGCAAAAAATGGGAAAACGGTATCGGTACGTCTCTCCCTGTATCGGTACGGCCTTCAAGTTTTTGCTTAGGCGTATCGATATGCGGGCAAATCGTATCGATACCCCTTTGCAATTCTGCCTAAAATTTGCCTTCGTGTATCGATACCCAACCCCGAGTATCGATACGCATACCAGAAAATCTCATTCCACAGCCCTCAAATCACATTTAATAACATCTAAACATGTTTAAAACATTCATTCATGTTATAATCAATATTCCAACACTCATGTATCATCAAACATTCACAACATATTCATCAAGCATGGCAATTCCTGGAGAGACATTAACTACTCAAGTATGCTTTTAAACATAAACAATAACATAGCCAAATACAAAATACAAGTCCATAAACCATAAAGAGACCATTTACAAGTCCCAAAAAACACAAACCAAACATGCTCAAAATGATTAACATCACCAACAAATCTATGAGTGGAAATCCCTCCCATTGCATCATATTACACTAAAGTGGAAGCACATATTTTTCTTAGCACAAATCACTTGGATTCCCCTTGCTATCTTGTTGCCAAAGATACTCAATTCTCTACATTGATGAGATAATTGAGTGTAAGCACAAAGCTTAGTGAGGACCGCTATAAAGCCAAACATTCACCAATGCATTTTGAAAACCATATTATCATCATTTGTAAACATATGCCTTCCTTTAAAACATGCACTTTAAAACATCTATTCCACTTCCAAAACCACATGCTCATAGAATCTTTACTTACAACAACAAAAACCTTTGCTCATGCTTAAATCATTACTCAACATCATTATATTGGCTCGCAAGTGATCCATAACAACCATATCAAAACAACACAATTGACACAATTGGATACGCGGATTACAAGCGTTGTCCCACACGCTTCATACACAAGGATTACACAAGGTGGAGTTAAATGGCACAATCACAACCCATAAAAACCTGTGATGGAGATTAATGGCACAATCACAACCCTCAACATCACTCATCGGTAATTGTATAATTCCACTAACGAGAGTACGGGACACAAACCACAAGATTCACACACGGGATTAAACCATCCACCGTTGTGATCTTAGCCTCAATCGTTAGGGTACTTGTATGGAGTTTACGACACAATCACAACCCCTCGACATCCAAGGCGACTCTATTCACGGTGCACCCAATCCTATAGTCAGCTAACTATATCCGATTAAAGTAACCAAAACCATTTACCATCACTTGCCAATATAATAATTTATCAACATCATTCACTATTTTACAAGCATAAACCACAATGTCATTTTCACAAGCATTAACATGCTTAAACCAAATGCATCAATCTTATAAACCCAAGGATCACATACCATGTGCATCCTTAACAAAATGGCATTAAAAACCAGCATCATCAATGCTCAAAACATGCTTTAAAACAGTAATCAAACAACATTTAATTCAAGTGCATTTAAAATCAAAACATAGCACATTCCAAGAGAGACTTTCGATTTCTTGCTCTTGAGCTTAGATAAGTGTTTCAAACTTACACTAAGCTCCCAAAACCATGCTTACAGCGTTTAAAACCTGGAAAACTCTTTTCCACTCACCGATACGCGAAACTTCACAGGCCGACGCGAAGATTACTCGCTCGAAGCATCCAAAAATGCTTCGCTTGCTTCCGGATCAAGATACCTTGTTTTTAGAGCATCAGAACAGAGATCTAAATGCATTAAAATGCATTCCAACACCATCAACTAAACACAAACTCGTTGCTTAGCAAAACTACACCAATTTACATATCCGAAACAATCGAAAACTCAATCGATTGCTTTCTAAACCAAACCCAGCCAACATACATCACTTCCAGCCATTAATAAACATCAAAACACATCTAAAAACAACCTAAACCCTTCCTTATACCTCCAACAAACAAAACTCCATCAAATCACCTCAAAAACTCAACTAAAACTATCAAGAAACTCAAAGATCTCAAGGATTTCGGGATCAATGTCATCAAAACACTTTTTCAACATCATAATCATCTCAAAACTCAATTAGAATTAATCTAGAACAGAGCTCATCAACAACACTCCGAAAATCAAGATTTAAACCATTATTTTGCAAGATTTTGATCTTAAATCAAAACTATAATCAAAACTCAGTTAAAACAACAATTAGGAGCTAATAATCTTGGGAATTTCAATAAAGAACCTAGATTAGAGGTTGAGAACGAGATTTACCTCTAATCATTACCATCCTTAAAGATTGACAAGTTTTTGCTTCACAAATCTTGAAGAACTTGAGTGAATTCTTGGAAAAAGATGAGAAACCAAAGAGAGAGTGTTTGGGAGAAACGAAATCTGGAGAAAATGTTTGAGAATATGGTTTTTCTGAAATGAAAGTTAGTTACGTCAAAAACTTCTCATCTTACTATTTAGCAATTAAATAAAATGAAAACCCTTTTTATTTAATTATTTTAAAACTCATTTAAAACACATGTCAATTTAAGGAAAGGTTTAATTGTACAAGAGCTCCCTAAAGATTCTAAGATTTTTTACTCCTCTTTTGAAATTTCAATTTTTCACAGTTTTAAAACTTTACATTTTAGTCACTACCCAAAATGTACCTCTTCCAAAACTTATTTTGTAAAATTGATTTGACCAACCTCTTAAACATGATTTTAGTGGATTTTAACAAATTTTATCATATTTTTATCCTTTCCCGATCCTTGATTTCCCTGAACCACCTAATATGATTCGAATCATTTCCGACCGGCCTGATCCGATGTCGAAAACATCTAGGCCCAAAACCAGGGCGTTACAATTCTCTCCCACTTAGGAGATTTCGGCCTCGAAATTTTACCTGAAGGAAAAAGGTGCAGAAACTGCTTCATTAAGTACGCCTTGCTTTCGCAAGTGGCATCCTCAACTCCTTGGTGTCGCCACAACACATTCACAAGCTCTACGTTTTGCCACGAAGAACCTTGCTGCTTGAATCCAGGATCCCCACCGGTTCCTCATCATAAGACAAATTTGGATTAAACTATATCTCCTCAACAGGCATCATATGCAAAGGATCCGATCTATACCTTCGCAACATCGAAACATGAAACATGTCATGAATCTTTTCCAACTCGGGAGGCAACCTCAACCGATAATCCACGGGATCCACTTGCTCCACAACCTCATAAGGTCCAAAAAAACATCAGGCTAAGCTTACCCTTTCGCCCAAATCTCATCACCTTCTTCCAATGAGATACTTTCAAGAACACATGTTCGCCAACCGCGAACTCGATCTCCTTACGCTTCAGATCCGCGTAAGACTTTTACCGATCCAATGCTGCATTCAAGCGCTCACAAATGAGCTTCACCTTCTCGATGGTTCCTTTCAACATAGCCGGCATCGAAATCAACTTTTGTCTAGTTTCTACCCAACAAAGAGGCGTTCTGCACTTTCTCCCATACAAAGCCTCATATGGAGCCATTGGAATGCTTGCTTGGTAACTATTGTTGTAAGCAAACTCAACCTAAGGCAAGTGCTTTTCCCAAGAACCCTAAAAATCAATAATGCAGCATCTCAACATGTCCTCAAGCACTTGAATAAGACGCTTCGACTGTCCATCCGTCTGAGGATGATAAGAAGTACTGAAATTCAATAGTGTACCCAAGGCTTGATGCAAACATTCCCAAAACCTCGATGTGAACCTCAAATCTTTATCTGACACTAGAGACTTCGACACCCCGTGCAACCGCACAATCTCAGTGATATACAGCTCTGGCAGCTTATCCAAGGTATACATAGTATGCACAGGCTAGAAATGTGCACACTTCGTCAGGTGATCAACAATCACCCAAACTGAATTCTTGTTCGATGGTGACAAAGGCAAACCAGTCACAAAATCTATGGTAATCATTTCCCACTTCCATTATGGGATTCTCAAAGGCTGTAACAACCCAGAAGGAACCTGATGTTTAGCCTTCACTCGCTGACAAACCATGCCGTTGCTAACAAATTCGACAACATCCTTCTTTAACCCCACCCAATAGTACTCGTCATTCAAACCACGATACATCTTCGTACTACTGAGGAGCATAGCGAAAGGACTACTATGAGCTTCAGTCAGAAAAGTGTGCCTCAACTCAATATCATCCGGAACCACTATTCGACTTCCAAAGCATAGAACACCACCATCATTAAAACTGAAATCTGAAGGCTTACCATCCGCAATATCATGAACATGAGGGACAAGAGAATCGTCAAGCAACTGCTTATCCTTAATCAACTGAATCAAGGATGGCTTCACTTGCAATTCGGCAATAAGATCACCATCTTGCGATATGCTCAAGCGAGCAAACATCGCCCTCAACTCCACAGCCACTTTCCTGCTCAAAGCATCAGCCACAACATTGGCCTTTCTAGGATGATACTCGGTCGACAGATCATAATCCTTAAGCAACTCCACCCATCAACGTTGCCTAAGATTCAACTCCTTTTGAGACATAAGATACTTCAAACTCTTATGATATGTAAATACCACACACTTCTCACCATACAGGTAATGCCTCCAAATCTTCAAGGAAAACACTACAGCCGCGAGCTCAAGATCGTGAGTAGGGTAGTTACACTCATGCACCTTCAACTGCCTAGATACATACGCCACTGCCTTACCCTCTTACATCAACACACAACCCAAACCAACATAGGACGCTTCACTATAGACCACAAACTCCTTGCCAGACTCGGGTTGAATCAGGACAGGTGCTTGCGTCAAAGCTTCCTTCAGCTTCTCAAAAGCTTGTTGCCTCGCACCTGTCCACTCAAAGCGAACATTCTTCTGCAACAACTTGGTCAAAGGTGAAGCAATCTTCGAGAAACCCTCGACAAACCTACAGTAATTTCCAGCCAAGCCAAGAAAACTTCGCACCTCTGTCCCCGACTTAGGCACTCTCCAACTCATCACTGCCTCTAGCTTATGAGGGTCAACACGAATACCCTCGGCTGACACCACATGTCCAAGGAAGACTACCTCCCTAAGCCAGAACTCACACTTTCTTAGCTTAGCATAAAGCTGGTTCTCCAACAACACTTGCAACACTATCCTTAAGTGTCTATCATGATCCTCTTCGGTACAAGAGTACATAAGGATGTCATCGATGAACACTACCACAAACTTATCCAAGAACTCATGGAACATTCGATTCATCATTTCCATGAAAGCAGCAGGTGCGTTGGTTAAACCAAAAGGCATCACTAAGAACTCATAATGCTCGTACCTTGTCCGAAAAGCCATCTTTGGTACATCCGCATCCTTCACCTTAACCTGGTAATACCCTGACCTCAAATCAATCTTAGAAAACACTGAAGCTCCTCGAAATTGATCAAAAAGATCATCAATCCTTGGCAAGGGTTACTTGTTCTTGATCGTCAACTTGTTCAGTTGCCGATAATCTATACACATCTGTATTGTCCCATCTTTCTTCTTAACAAACAACATCGGCGCACCCCAAGGTGAAACACTCGGTTGGATGAACCCTCGATCAAGCAACTCTTGAAGTTGCGTCTTCAGCTCTTTCAGCTCTTTATGTGCCATTCAGTCTTCGAAGGAAATGGACACCGGAGTCGTATTCTCATACAACTTGATACCAAACTCAACTTTGATGTTTGGCGGCAACCCAAGCAACTCTTCCGGAAAGACACCCAGAAAATCGCAAACGGTTTTGATGTCATGCACACGTACATCCTTTGTACAAGGATTCATCACATATGCAAGATAAGCATCACAACCCATCATTATCATGCGGCTTGCTTCCAAGGCCGAAACAACATTAGACAAGAATTTCACATTCTCGCCTACTATCACCACCTCATAATCATCAGTAAGCTTTAAGGTGACTCGCTTAACATCAAAGTCAACCAATGCTCTATGCTTAGACAACCAATCCATACCAAGAATCACGTCAAATCCATAAAAGGGTAGCTCCATCAAATCCACAAGAAAGACATGACCTTGAACAGATAAGGGACACCTCCGATACAACTTCCTTGTGACCACAGTCTGACCAAAAGAACTAGTCACATGCATTCCTACTTCAAGCAACTCAACAGGTATATCAAGAAAATGTGCATGCTCACTCAAGTTATAAGAATGCGTGGATACAGAATCAATCAATGTCATCAATGATAAAGACTGTAGAAAAAAGGTACATGTGATAACATCGGTGTCGTTGCGCCCTTCGCGCTGAGCATAGACCCTTGCAGGACCGCATCCCTCAGGTTGAAATGCTACCACATGAGCGATACCTCTCTGACCTTCCTCCCTCCACTAGAAGTTACCTCGGCCACGCCCACAGCCTCTCTGAGGTGCAGCCGCAGCAGGTGCACGTCTCTGGCCTCTACCAGCCAACAGAGGACACTCACGCCTCATATGATCTGTTGAATCACAGTTCGAACAAGAATTCCTTGTCACCACAACAGGAGCTTGTGCCTCCCTAGCCACGCGTGGACAATCTCGCCTCAGATGGTCCCTCGATCCACACGTTCAGCATGTGTGCTGCTTGGACCTCACTCGTCCACCCTAAGCATGTCCATCCAATCCTAGAGCACCTCGCCTCGCATCAGGCTGATGCCTCCTATCTCCGCCTCTTTTGTTCCGTCCACCTCCAGAATTGAACTCAGTAGCTCTCTTACCAGAGCTAGAACCACCTTCACGAGATGTAAAACCCAAGCTCTGCTCGATATCCTTAGCCCGACACACAAGCACATCAAAATCTGTGTAGTCTGTAGCCAACATAAAGGTCTTTACTTCCTACACAAGCCCATATCGAAAGCAATCACAACAATGCTTCTCACTCGGAATCAATTCAGGCGCATACTGGCTGACATGTACGAACTGGACCTCGTAATCAGACACCGAAAGATTTCCTTGAACAAGCGACACGAACTCGCGCTTCTTTTCATCCAAGTATCTCACACCAAGATACTTCTTCTTAAAGGCACTACGAAAGAACTCCCAATCCAACTCATTGGGTTCTATTCCAGCGGTGATAGTCGTCCACCAACTATAAGCATCATCCTAGAGCAAAGAAATTGTGCATCCCAGCTTGCGCACATCACTACATCCCATCTAATATATAATACGGATTGTACTAGCTAACCATGCCTCAGGAGACATACCATGGAACTCGACAGCTCCCAAATTCCTCAGCCTTTCCAAAGGCAAACCCACCTGCCCAACTGCAGGTGCCTGAACCTGCGCTCCAGCTACCGCAGCCTGAAACGCTCCGGTGATCGCCTGAACCAACGACGTTAGATCACCCAATCCTGGACCAGCCTATCCATTTTGCTCTAGCTCCCCACCTCTAGGTGGTGGTGGCGGAGGTAGAGTCTCATCAACTGGGTTCTCAACCCCCTGATTACCATGCTCAGGCGCAGGCACGATCGTATTAGATCTAAGCTCTCTCCTCGGACCTATTGTGTTATTTTTAACAAGGCATAACAAAAAAACAAATCAAACCAGGATTTAGACCAGCCTCAAGAAAGGATCCAAGTTTACAAAACCAATTCAAAACATTCAATTAGTCTAATAAGGCAATGGGCACCCCGATTTCCCTCAAGCATAAAATAGCATACAATGGCATATCATGCTCATCATGCTTTATCTCATCCACAATCAACAACATACAATCATATTTATCTCCCATATGATTCATAACAACCAAGCATGGCATAAGCGCCACCATTCAACCAAAAACATGATTTTCCCATCAACGTGCCATTAAACATTGACTCGAACATCAAAACATAGCAAATTCACTTACCATCATCCCCAATTCTTTCGAAACCTGGCTCTGATACCAACAAATGTAACCCTCTTAGCCCGGCCTAAACGTCCGACCCGAACTAAGAAGATTACACAGGGAAAACCAAAGCCAACTCGTTAAAGCCGACTCTGATTAACGACCCTTTTTATTCTTTTTATCTTCTGATCAACAACCCACTTAGAAGAAAACAACACAGCGATCGAAATTTGATTAGGGGTTCAATTACATACATTTAACTTTTAAGGACTAAACTGTAATTTCTGAAAATTACAGGGACTAATTCAATTTTAAGATTACCAATCCTTAATTAGTCATGAAACATACTTCCATGTCAAATTTCATCATCAACAGATCATCCAAACTCAACCAATTGAACACACAACATTCAGGGACCGTAATGCAACTTTCCAGAACTTTAAAGATACTTTTAACAGAAAATAACTAGCGGGTATCGGTACACCTAAGCCCGTATCGATGCACGGGATGGAAGTAGCCAAAAATGGGAAAAAGGTATCGGTACACCTCTCCACGTATCGATACGGACTTCATGTTTTTGCTTAGGTGTATCGATGCGCGGGAAAATCGTATTGATACCCTTTTGCCATTCTGCCTGAAATTTGCCTTCGTGTATCAATACTCAACCCCGAGTATCGATGCGCATACCAAAAAATCTCATTCCATAGCCCTCAAATTATATTTAACAACATCTAAACATGTTTAAAACATTCATTCATGTTATAATCAATATTCCAAGACTTGTGCATCATCAAACATTCACAACGTATGCATCAAGCATGACAATTCATGGAGAGACATTAACTACTCAAGCATGCTTTTTAACATAAACCATAGTAGAGCCAAATACCAAATACAAGTTCATAAACCATAAATAGACCATTTACAAGTCCCAAAAATACAAACCAAACATGCTCAAAATGATTAACATCACCAATAAATCTATGAGTGGAAATCCCTCCCATTGCCTCATATTAAAGTGAAAGCACATACTTTGCTTAGCACGAATCACTTGGATTCCCCTTCCTCTCTTGCTGCCAAAGATGCTCAATTATCTGCATTGATGAGACAATTGAGCGCAAGCGCAAAGCATAGTGAGGACCGCTATAAAGCCAAACATTCACCAATGCATTTTGAAAACCATATCATCATCATTTGTAAACATATGCCTTCCTTTAAAGCGTGCACTATAAAACATCTATTCCACTTCCAAAACCACATGCTCATAGCATCATTACTTACAACAGCAAAAACCTTTGCCCATGCTTAAACCAAGCATCACATGCATTCTAGCATAAGTCTCAAGCACCACATGCTTAATCATTATTCAACATCATTATATTGGCTCGCAAGTGATCCATAACAACCATATCAATACAACACAATTAACACAATCGGATATGCGAATTACAAGCGTTGTCCCACACGCTTCATACACACTACCGGATTACACAAGGTGGAGTTAAATGGCACAATCAAAACCCCTCAACACCCGTGATGGAGATTAATGTCACAATCACAACCCCTCAACATCACTCATCGGTAGTTGTATAATTCCACTAACGAGAGTACGGGACACAAACCACAAGATTCAAACATGGGATTAAACCATCCACCGTTGTAATCTTAGCCTCAACCGTTATAGTACTTGGATGGAGTTTACGGCACAATCACAGCCCCTCGACATCCAAGGCAACTTTATTCCCGGTACACCCAATCCTATAGTCGGCTAACTATATCCGATTAAAGTAACCAAAGCCATTTACCATCACTTGTCAATATAATCATTTATCAACATCATTTCACTGTTTTACAAGCATAAACAACAATGCAATTTTCACAAGCATTAACATGTTTAAACCAAATGCATCAATCATATAAACTCAATGATCACTTACCATGTGCGTCCTTAACAAAATGGGATTAAAAACAAGAATCATCAATGCTCAAAACATGCTTTAAAACAGTAATCAAACCACATTTAATTCAAGTGCATTTGAAATCAAAACATAGCACATTCCGAGAGAGACTTTTGATTTACTTACTCTTGAGCTTAGCTAAGTGTATCAAACTTACACTAAGCTCCCAAAACCATGCTCAAAGCTTTTCAAAGCTGGAAAACTCTTTTCCACTCACTGATATACGGAACTTCGCTTGCCGACGCAAAGATCACTCGCCCGAAGCCTTCAAAAATACTTCGCTTGCTTCCGAATCAAGATCCCATGTTTTAGAGCATCAAAACAGAGATCCAAATGCATTAAAATGCATTCTAACACCAGCAACTAAACACAAATTCGTTGCTCAGCAAAACTACAACAATTTACCCATCCGAAACAATAGAAAACTCAATCGATTGCTTCTTAAACCAAACCCATCCAACATACATCACTTCCAACCATTAATAAACATCAAAACACATCTAAAAACAACCTAAACCCTTCCTTATGCCTCCAACAAACAAAACACCATCAAATCACCTCAAAAACTCAACTAAAACTATCAAGAAACTCAAGGATCTCAAGGATTGTTTACTGAGGTAAATCTTCCCGGTTTACTTCAATATTCTCCGTGTAACTCGTTCGGTTCGGTCTATCGGATAGGTCGAGTCGAGGGGGTTACATCTCTAGTTCTGTATCAACAAAAAAATAACTCTAAACTATTTTAATACATAAAAAAACAATTTATCGAACTTTAATTAAATTTCTGGAATTAATTAATTAGCTAAAATTCCAATTAATCCCAATTTGACATGGTTAACTTACCTGAATCTAGCCCAGATTTTGAGATGTTATAAATAATAATCAAATCTTATGATATACACAAATCTATTCATTTTATCAAATTTTGAGCTTGGATCCCCACTACCGTTTACAATATGATCTTGTGCATGCTAGAAACTAATCATTTGAGTTCACAATCAATATATGACACTAAACTATCTGGTCTTTTGCGATAAATATGATCAATCGATTAAACTAACGAGACCTAAACACTTTTCACATTTGTTTATAGTACGTATACCTCTGTCTATGAAAAGTCAATTATATCTTAAGTGTTCACATGTATTCAAGCCAACATATCCTATTTGAAACACATATAACTAATGCCACGTTCCTAGACTTTCGCTACTTGGAACGTTGGGCCTTAGTTGACTTTCGGATGCTGCTACAACTAAGTAATCCTAAATCCTTTGTCACGGGGCTAGACTACTGCTGGCAAAACCGCGCGGCTTTAGGCGAAGTTCTCTTGACAAACGACTAAGTCAATCAGGATTCTTGTAACGCCCCAGTTTTGGGCTCAGAAGTTTTGGGCGTTGACCGGTTCGGTCAAAGTGCTGATCGAATATATAAGAGTGAATTTAGGAAAGCCTAGTTCGGGTTGCATTAAAAATATGGAAAAATGTTTTACAATCATCTTTTAATATATATAAGTGAACTGTGAAATCAATTTTGGAAAATGAGGTTCGGAAGGGTGACATTTTGGCGGGTGACCAAAATGTAATTTTTGAAAGTTGCGTGACTGTTTTATAAAGGATTGAAACTTTGAATCTGTTAGGAGCTATTATTCCAAAAAGAGTTTCTCCAGATTTTTCTAAGATATTTTGAGGTATTATTCTGATTTTTAAACATAAAGAAAGAGGAGGGAAAGCCATTTTGACTATTTCATAACTAACTTTCCATTTTCTCTCAATTTTCCTTTTTCTCATTTTCTCTCAACCCAAACACATTTCTCCAGATTTTCTCATCAGATTTTTGTCACTCAAATCACTCATTTCAACTCTCTTTTGATTCCTAAACATCACATCAACAAAACCTCTCAATTTGCTAGTTGATTCTTCAAGCTTTTTGGTTCCAAAAAGGGGGAAACTCAAGTTTGGAGGTAAGAATGTAACGCCCCGGTTTTGGGCTCATAAGTTTTGGGCGTTGACCGGTTCGGTCAAAGTGCTGATCGAATATATAAGAGTGAATTTAGGAAAGCCTAGTTCGGATTGCATTAAAAATATGGAAAAATGTTCTAAAATCATCTTTTAATATATATATAAGTGAACTGTGAAATCAATTTTGGAAAATGAGGTTCGGAAGGTTGACATATTGGCTAGTGACCAAAATGTAATTTTTGAAAGTTGCGGGACAGTTTTATAAAGGATTGAAACTTTGAATCTTTAAGGATCTATTATTCCAAAAAGGATTTCTCCAGATTTTTCTAACTAATTTTAACCATTTTAACCATTTCCAAACTAATTTTTAACCATTTTAAGTTTATGAAATGTGGAGGGAAATCATTTTAACCATTTCCTAACTAATTTTCCATTTTCTCTCAATTTTCCTTTTCTCTCATTTTCTCTCCACCCAAACACATTTCTCCAGATTTCCTTCTCTGATTTTGGCATCTAAATCACACATTTCAACTCTCTTTTGATTCCTAATCATCTCATCTACAAAACCTCTCAAATTGCAAGTTGTTTCATCAAGCATTTTGGCTCTAAAAAGGAGAAATTCAAGTTTGGAGGTAAGAACGTCCTTCTCCTCTAAACTATCAGTTCTTTACTGAAATTCCTAAGTTCTCAATCCTTGATTTGTGTTTTGTTAATGGCTTTTCAATTGAAATCTTGATTTTTGGCTTAAAATGCAAGATTTGGTGATTTTGGTGAAATTTTCGTGTGATCTTTTTGGGCAGTGTTTTGAAGTGTCAAAATGATGTTAAATGAATGCTAAATTGATTAGAAGTTGAGGTTTAATCAATGCAATCCCGGATAGGTTGAATTTCCTAAGTTTGGCTTGAGTTTTTGGTTGTTTTTGGAGTGTTTTTGGTGATATGTTATACCTGGAGGTATAAGGATGTGTTTGTGATCATTTTGGATGTTAATTGATGTTTAAAAATGGTTAGAAGTGATGGATCTTGGCTGGGTTAAGTTTTGGAAGTGTTTGGAGGTGATTTTGGTTGTGTTTGGTAGCCAAATTGTTGGATTTGGGATGAGCAGCGAGTTGAGTCTTGTTGCTGGTGTTTTTAATGCATAATGATGCATTAATCCTCTGTTGTTGTGTGCTTGAAACAGGGGAGTTTGATCCGTGAGCTTTGAAGGTGTTGCGAAAGGTTTTCGGATGCTTGGAAGGCTTGTCGGCTAGCCTTGTTTTGAGTATCGGTGAGTGAAGTTGGGTTTTCAGCTTTTGAACCAAGGTTTGAAGGTTTTGGGAGCTTAGTTTAAGTCTAAACAACTTTGCTAAGCTCAAGAGTAAGTGATTGGGTTTTCGCTCTTGAATTGTGTTGTGTTTGGTTTTAAAAGCTATTGTGGTTGATGATTGAGATGCATATGTTTTGCTTGGTTTAAATCTGTTTTGAAAGCATATTTTAAGCATGGTTTAATGCTGGTTTTGAAAGCCATTTGAGAAAGATGCTCAAGGTAAGAGATCCTAGGTTTTGCATATGATAATTGTGATTTTGATGCATAGTGTTGCATATTGATCAATGGCTTTGTATGATGCTTTAAAACAGTGAATTGATGATGGTAAATGTTACTTTTTGCATATTGGTTATGCATGTAAATCATTGGGCTAATGAGGTAATGGTTTTGCATATTGGTTATGCATGTGAATCATTGGACTATTGTGGTGATGGTTTTTGCATTGTGATTATGCATATGAATCAGAGGAATAACATGGTAAGATGGTTATATTGGCAAGTGATGAAAGTGGTTCTTGGTTCGTTGATCGGATATAGTTAGCCGGCTATAGGATTGGGTGCACCGTGAATTAAGTCGCCTTGGAGGTGGAGTGGTCAAGAATGGACCGGAAAGCTCCCTTCAAGTATCCTAACGAGATGGTTAAGGTCATAATGGAGGTGTTGCCCATTCGAGGACCTTGGTTGAGCAAAGGTTATATGGTGTTTAAAAGTCCATATATGAGGACCTTGTGCTTGTTGAGATCACAATGGCGGTGTAAGACCATGTGTGGATCTTGTGTGGGGTGTCCCGGATCTCGTTAGTGATTTATACAACTACCAATCGGTTATGCAAAGGTTGTATGGTGTTTAAAAGTCCATACAAGGAAACCTTGTGCATGTTGAGGTTGTATGGTGTTTAAAAGTCCATGCATGGGAACCTCGGGAAAAGCTAAGGTTGTATGGTGTTTAAAAGTCCATTCATGGGAACTTTAGGCTTGTAAGGTCAAATGGTGTTTAAAAGTCCATTTGGGAGGCCTTGGATTGGTAGGGTGTATGGAGCGTAGGGACAACGCTCGGAATCCGCGTATCCGATCGGGTTGTTGAGTTGAAGAGTGGATGTGGTTGATCACTTGGAAGCCAATGTAATGTTCTTGATCATAAAGAAGCATGAGATGCTTGAAAAGATGCATGGTTGCATGAAAAGTGTATGATGCTAGTGAATGCATGTTTACTTGTTAAGTTGAACAAGAGTTGATTATCATTTGGTAAATGATGCTTGTGTGCATGAGATCTCTTTAATGCATTGTAGTCTTGTTAAGACTTGTTTTAAAAGGCATGTGATGATGGTGATGTGATTTATAAGTTGTCTTTGTTTAATGCATGAATTGGATTGCTTGAATAATGGTTTAAAAGGGGTTTTCTTGCTTGAAATGATGTTCAAGGTTATAAATGGGTAATATGAAATGGAAGTGTTTTCCAAGATTTTAATTTAGCTTTGCGTAAGGTGTTTATGCATGGAATGGTTAAATGGATGATTATGTCATTTATGCTTTAAAAGGTTTTCTTAGCTTGCTAAGCTAAGGTTTGGTTTCATGTATGTGAAATGCATGGTTTAAGCATGATGTTGAAAAGTAGTTTTCAAACATGGTTTTGAATTGTCAAATCGGATTTATTTTGAAAGTGTTTTGTAACCCGCTGCATTGATGGTGTTTTGGTTTTGAGCATTCCTCACTAAGCATTATGTGCTTACGCTCCTTTTTGTCCATCAATGCAGATTCTTGAAGTTTGGACAACAAGGAGCAAGGGATTCAAGGTGGACTCCAATTGAGATGTATATCTCGATGAATAGCTATAGTTAATAAGGGCAATGGGGGTAGAATCTCTCGGATTAAGGTGGACTCCAATTCGGGTCAACCGTCTGGGCCGGGTTAAGGGGGTTACATTTGGTGGTATCAGAGCTATGTTGCGAATGCTTGGGGAAAACGGTAAGTTGTTGTGATGTGTGCTTGTTGTTTACCTTGATGTGTGGTTGAATGTTGGTTGAAACACGTGTTTCTGAATATGCTGCTGGTGTTTTCGAGTATGCTGCTGATGTTTCTGAGCATGTTGCTGATGTTTTCAAGCATGTTTTATGGTTATGAGTCTTGGTTGAGTTTATGTGGATATGTGCTGATGTTGTGAGCTGATGTTATGCATGATGGAAGTGCTATGAGTATGTTATGTTGCTTTTATGCTGATGCAAATGGATGCTGTTTGATGTAAGCATGATCAAAGTATGTTGTTTGATATGCTTGATGTTGTGATATCCATGTTGTGTTGACTGCTATGTCATGTAAAGGGGAGGATTCGGGATACCCATTGCCTTATTAATATAGCTATTGTGTTATTTGGAGTTGGAGTTTGAATCCTTGCTTAATGCTGGTCTAACTGGTTTGTTTGCTTGTTGTGATTGTTTGTGTTGTTAGTTGTATGGCAAAGATGATGGAAGAATGGCAGTTGGGTAAGATGGTTGCTGTCTTGGGGCAGGTTGTTAAGGCTTGGAATTCACCCTTTTGTAGAGGTGTTTTGTCTCAGTCCTCTGTGCCTGGAGTTGGGGTGGTAAGGCAGGGGAAAGAAGTTGGTTCTGTGATGAAGAGTTCATCATCTGTTGAGCAGGAGGTGTTGGGAACATCTCAGGCTGTGGTAAAGGTAAAGTCAGTGGATGAGCTGGCTGTGGGATGTGTGGGTTTGCCAAAGCAGCGTTTGCTTGATTTGGGTGCTGTGGAATATCATGGTTCGACACCTGAGGCATTTGAGGCCTGGTTGGCCAGTGTGATTTTGATCTTTGATCAGGAAGGCTGTGATTATGCATGTAAGCTGGAGGGTGTTGTTTCCCTGATGCTGGAGGATGCGTGTGTCTGGTGGACATCCGTGGCGGAGGCGTCACATATTCCTGATATTGATTGGGATTTCTTTGTAACTGCTTTTTGTGAAAGGTATCTTGGAAGGGAATTTCCAAGGTTTGAACAAGGTGAAGATAGTGCTGTTGTGGAGCAAGGGGTGGAAGCTCAGCCACCGGTGTGTGACCGTTGTGAAAGGCACCATGTTGGAGGTTGTTGGGGCATGGGTGTTTGCTGGAATTGTGGTTCCAAAATGCATGTTAAGCGTGATTGTCCTCTTGGAGTGAAGTCAGCTTTGGTGTTAGCCAAGGGGTCTCTGAAAGGTCGTGGGCACGGCCGAGGCAAGGTTCAGAGGTGGCAAAAAGAGCAGAAGGTTGTGAAGAGTTTGGGAAAAGAGAATTGCTGGAAATGTGGGTCTGCTGATCACATGAGACGTGATTGTTTGATGTTGGCTCGGAATAGCCAAGGTTCCTTACCGCAAGGAGTTGATGTTGACCCTGGTGTGTTAGCTGGTGCTGCAGTTGTGCCGCAGGAGGATGATGGTTCCGCAAGGAAGAGAGCTCGTCTGATGAAGCTTCTGGGAGGTGTTGTGTTTTCAGGTAACCTTGTTAAGTAATCTTTGTTCTAGTTACCTTAGTTTGGTTTCTATTGGTTTTTCCTTGCGTGGTAAGTTAGTCTTGTTGCTAGCATGTTGGGGTAATGGTAGTTGTTTGGGAACATCTTTGGTGTGAAGAGGGTTTAGTGAGTATCTTGTGGTTAGTAGTTGTTGGTATGATGGAGTTAGATAAGTTATGAGTGAGTTAGGAGGTTGTTCTTAGACGGATTTGAGGATGTTATTGGAGGGTGTGAACTGGCATTCATGCACAGTTAAAATCATTGTTATATGCTATATTATATATGTTGGTCCATGCATACATGTGGCATGACATTAGAGGTTTTGCATACATGTACATCAGGCATTGATAGGGCATGTAGGTGATCATGCATACGATGTTCACACTCGCTAATAACTAATCGAATCTGTTAGTATGGTGGTTGGTTTGGATGATGGGTTTTTAGAGGTTGTTTTGGTGCTGAGTAAAAGTTAGAGTAATATTAAGCTAGTTGCTGGCAATGGTGAGAGTGGTATAGCCTGTGATGGAAGGATAGTGTATGTTGCTTAAGGGGTTTAGTGGTTTGGTAGTGAAGGGTACCGGTTGAGGTTAGTATCGGTTGAGTGGTTTGTATAGCTAAAAGGAAGTGGTAGATCCTTGTTGCTGGTGGTGTTGCAGTTTTGTGGTTGTGTTTCCAAGTGCTGAGGTAGCTTAGCTTTTAAGTTGTTGTGAAAGGGTTGAGATGGTAGGTGCTAGTTCTTAGTAATCTTTGAGGAGTTGAAGAGTTGTTATGTGTGTTTTAGTTAAGAGATGTTCTGGTATTGCAAGTGTTATGGTTGAAGTTTGAAGTGAAAGGGATATGAAAGATCGAAGGCTTTTGTTGGTTGTTTGGGTTCTTGTGAGAAATGGTTGGCTGATTGTGGTTAAGGAAGTTCCGTTTGAAGTCAGCTGGTGTTGTGTGGAATGGCTGGCGGAATCAAGTTGGGGTTGTAGTGTAATTCTTGGAATCTGGGCGAGTAATCCTGGTAAGCTGTTATGGTGATGTTGGCGGTAGGTGTGAAGGATTATCAGCGTTCGTTGAGGGGTTTGGGTAAGCAGTTGATGCTTAAAGATTTCTGCTTGTTGGGAAAATCCTTGGAAGAGGTTTGGGAGTTTGCAAGAGTTTTAGAAGCAGAAAGGTTTGCATAGTGGCTGTTTTGTATTGGTTGTTGTCACTGTGTAAACAGGTCTTGGAAGTTGTGTGTTACAGTGATGTGTGCTGTAAGAGCTGAAGTTCTTCAGGTTGATGTTAGGGCTGTGTACAGTCTGGTTAAGTGAAAGGTTAAGTTGTGGCTATCTTTGAGTGTTCTGGATTTTGTGAACAGTGTGTGGAGGTGTTAAGTTTGGTGGAGGTTTTGTGTGGAGAGTAGTCAGTGTTGGTTGAGGCTGTTGTATTGCCTCGTGTGTTACTTTGAGAAGGTTGTGGTTCTCTTTTCGCCGGTTGAAATTTCGAGGACGAAATTTCCTAAGGGGGGGAGAGTTGTAACGCCCCGGTTTTGGGCTCAGAAGTTTTGGGCGTTGACCGGTTCGGTCAAAATGCTGATCGAATATATAAGAGTGAATTTAGGAAAGCCTAGTTCGGGTTGCATTAAAAATATGGAAAAATGTTCTAAAATCATCTTTTAATATATATAAGTGAACTGTGAAATCAATTTTGGAAAATGAGGTTCGGAAGGTTGACATTTTGGCTAGTGACCAAAATGTAATTTTTGAAAGTTGCGGGACAGTTTTATAAAGGATTGAAACTTTGAATCTTTAAGGAGCTATTATTCCAAAAAGGATTTCTCCAGATTTTTCTAAGATATTTTAAGGCTTTATTCTGATTTTTAAGTTTATGAAATGTGGAGGGAAATCATTTTAACCATTTCCTAACTAATTTTCCATTTTCTCTCAATTTTCCTTTTCTCTCGTTTTCTCTCCACCCAAACACATTTCTCCAGATTTCCTTCTCTGATTTTGGCATCTAAATCACACATTTCAACTCTCTTTTGATTCCTAATCATCTCATCTACAAAACCTCTCAAATTGCAAGTTGTTTCATCAAGCATTTTGGCTCTAAAAAGGAGAAATTCAAGTTTGGAGGTAAGAACGTCCTTCTCCTCTAAACTATCAGTTCTTTACTGAAATTCCTAAGTTCTCAATCCTTGATTTGTGTTTTGTTAATGGCTTTTCAATTGAAATCTTGATTTTTGGCTTAAAATGCAAGATTTGGTGATTTTGGTGAAATTTTCGTGTGATCTGTTTGGGCAGTGTTTTGAAGTGTCAAAATGATGTTAAATGAATGCTAAATTGATTAGAAGTTGAGGTTTAATCAATGCAATTCTGGATAGGTTGAATTTCCTAAGTTTGGCTTGAGTTTTTGGTTGTTTTTGGAGTGTTTTTGGTGATCTGTTATACCTGGAGGTATAAGGATGTGTTTGTGATCATTTTGGATGTTAATTGATGTTTAAAAATGGTTAGAAGTGATGGATCTTGGCTGGGTTAAGTTTTGGAAGTGTTTGGAGGTGATTTTGGTTGTGTTTGGTAGCCAAATTGTTGGATTTGGGATGAGCAGCGAGTTGAGTCTTGTTGCTGGTGTTTTTAATGCATAATGATGCATTAATCCTCTGTTGTTGTGTGCTTGAAACAGGGGAGTTTGATCCGTGAGCTTTGAAGGTGTTGCGGAAGGTTTTCGGATGCTTGGAAGGCTTGTCGGCTAGCCTTGTTTTGAGTATCGATGAGTGAAGTTGGGTTTTCAGCTTTTGAACCAAGGTTTGAAGGTTTTGGGAGCTTAGTTTAAGTCTAAACAACTTTGCTAAGCTCAAGAGTAAGTGATTGGGTTTTCGCTCTTGAATTGTGTTGTGTTTAGTTTTAAAAGCTATTGTGGTTGATGATTGAGATGCATATGTTTTGCTTGGTTTAAATCTGTCTTGAAAGCATATTTTAAGCATGGTTTAATGCTGGTTTTGAAAGCCATTTGAGAAAGATGCTCAAGGTAAGAGATCCTTGGTTTTGCATATGATAATTGTGATTTTGATGCATAGTGTTGCATGTTGATCAATGGATTTGTATGATGCTTTAAAACAGTGAATTGATGATGGTAAATGTTACTTTTTGCATATTGGTTATGCATGTAAATCATTGGGCTAATGAGGTAATGGTTTTGCATATTTGTTATGCATGTGAATCATTGGACTATTGTGGTGATGGTTTTTGCATTGTGATTATGCATATGAATCAGAGGAATAACATGGTAAGATGGTTATATTGGCAAGTGATGAAAGTGGTTCTTGGTTCGTTGATCGGATATAGTTAGCCGGCTATAGGATTGGGTGCACCGTGAATTAAGTCGCCTTGGAGGTGGAGTGGTCAAGAATGGACCGGAAAGCTCCCTTCAAGTATCCTAACGAGATGGTTAAGGTCATAATGGAGGTGTTGCCCATTCGAGGACCTTGGTTGAGCAAAGGTTATATGGTGTTTAAAAGTCCATATATGAGGACCTTGTGCTTGTTGAGATCACAATGGCGGTGTAAGACCATGTGTGGATCTTGTGTGGGGTGTCCCGGATCTCGTTAGTGATTTATACAACTACCAATCGGTTATGCAAAGGTTGTATGGTGTTTAAAAGTCCATACAAGGAAACCTTGTGCATGTTGAGGTTGTATGGTGTTTAAAAGTCCATGCATGGGAACCTCGGGAAAAGCTAAGGTTGTATGGTGTTTAAAAGTCCATACATGGGAACTTTAGGCTTGTAAGGTCAAATGGTGTTTAAAAGTCCATTTGGGAGGCCTTGGATTGGTAGGGTGTATGGAGCGTAGGGATAACGCTCGGAATCCGCGTATCCGATCGGGTTGTTGAGTTGAAGAGTGGATGTGGTTGATCACTTGGAAGCCAATGTAATGTTCTTGATCATAAAGAAGCATGAGATGCTTGAAAAGATGCATGGTTGCATGAAAAGTGTATGATGCTAGTGAATGCATGTTTACTTGTTAAGTTGAACAAGAGTTGATTATCATTTTGTAAATGATGCTTGTGTGCATGAGATCTCTTTAATGCATTGTAGTCTTGTTAAGACTTGTTTTAAAAGGCATGTGATGATGGTGATGTGATTTATAAGTTGTCTTTGTTTAATGCATGAATTGGATTGCTTGAATAATGGTTTAAAAGGGGTTTTCTTGCTTGAAATGATGTTCAAGGTTATGAATGGGTAATATGAAATGGAAGTGTTTTCCAAGATTTTAATTTAGCTTTGCGTAAGGTGTTTATGCATGGAATGGTTAAATGGATGATTATGTCATTTATGCTTTAAAAGGTTTTCTTAGCTTGCTAAGCTAAGGTTTGGTTTCATGTATGTGCAATGCATGGTTTAAGCATGATGTTGAAAAGTAGTTTTCAAACATGGTTTTGAATTGTCAAATCGGATTTATTTTGAAAGTGTTTTGTAACCCGCTGCATTGATGGTGTTTTGGTTTTGAGCATTCCTCACTAAGCATTATGTGCTTACGCTCCTTTTTGTCCATCAATGCAGATTCTTGAAGTTTGGACAGCAAGGAGCAAGGGATTCAAGGTGGACTCCAATTGAGATGCATGTCTCGATGAATAGCTATAGTTAATAAGGGCAATGGGGGTAGAATCTCTCGGATTGATGTTTTTGTATTCATGTATGTTCGGACAAGTATGTTTTAATGTTGTTGATGTTGCTGAATCATGATTTGGCTATAATGAGATTGCTTTGGAAAGTTTGTGCTTAAGTGGTTGCTTGTGTAGGAAGCATGCCTATAGAATTGGGGCTTTTTGCATATGATGTTGTTCGGATGATTTGTTGATGCTTGCAAGTTATACTTGTGTTTAATTGCATGTTGGTAAAGTTTGGTGGAAATTGGAGCATGTTTGAATGATTAATTGCATGTTTTGGAATGTCTTTTTGCTGCAATCTGTGCAGGCGTTTCGGAACAGTGTGCACCGTTTCGGAACGGGTGCCTTGCATGAACCCAGGCGTCCGAAACGGTATGCACCATTTCGAAACGGTTTGGTCTCTGCCAAGGCCATATTTCGGAACGGGGTCGATCGGTTTCGGAACGGCCCGTGTTTCGGAACGGGGTCGATCGGTTTCGGAACGGCCGGCCGTTAGGGGCTGACATTGGCAGTTATATGTTTTGAATTGTTTGCATTTTGGTCCTAAAACTTGTTTGTACAATTGTATGAGTTTGGGATGTCCGTTTGAGCTGAAATTTGGTAGAGAAGCATGAAACCTGATTAATTTTAAGTTGGTAACTTAAAATTTGGTTAAGTCTTTAAAGTTTTCAGAATTTACAATTTGGTCCCTAAAGTTGTAAATTGTTCAATTGGGTCCCTGTTTGATCTCTGATGTTTGTGATCTTTAGGTATGCTGTTTGTATGATCACATCTAAGGTTAATGTCCATCTAGACAAGTTTAAAAAGAAAAAAAAAGGGTCGTTAATCAAGGTTGACTTTCGGGTTGACTTTGGTTTTCCCCGTGTGACTTTCTTAATTCGGGTCAACCGTCTGGGCCAGGTTCAGGGGGTTACAAAGAACGTCCTTCTCCTCTAAACTCTCAGTTCATTACTGAAATTTCTAAGTTCTCAATCCTTGATTTGTGATTTGTTAAAGGCTTTTCAATTGAAATCTTGATTTTGGCTTAAAATGCAAGATTTGGTGATTTTGGTGGAATTTTCGTGTGATCTGTTTGGGTAGTGTTTTGAAGTGTCAAATTGATGTTAAATGAATGCTAAATTGATTAGAAGTTGAGGTTTAATTAATGCAATCCCGGATAGGTTGAATTTCCTAAGTTTGGCTTGAGTTTTTGGTTGTTTTTGGAGTGTTTTTGGTGATCTGTTATACCTGGAGGTATAAGAACGTGTTTGTGATCATTTTGGATGTTAATTGATGTTTAAAAATGGTTAGAAGTGATGGATCTTGGCTGGGTTAAGTTTTGGAAGTGTTTGGGGGTGATTTCGATTGTGTTTGGTAGCCGAAATGTTGATTTTGTGATGAGCAGCGAGTTTGGTTGTGTTGCTGCTGTTCTTAATGCATAATGATGCATTAATCCTCTGTTGTTATGTGCTTGAAACAGGGGAGAATGATCCGTGAGTAATAGAGGTGGCGTTGAAGGTTTCAAATGCTTGGAAGGCTTGTTGGCTAGCCTTGTTTTGTGTATCGATGAGTGAAGTTGGGTTTTCAGCTTTTAAACCAAGGTTTGAAGGTTTTGGGAGCTTAGTTTAAGTCTAAACAACTTTGCTAAGCTCAAGAGTAAGTAAATGGATTTCTTTCTTGGTTTGTGTTATGAATTGGCTTTTTAGGCAATTGTGGTTGATGTTTGAAATGCAAGGGTTTTGCATGATTTAAATTCTGTTATGAAAGCATATTTTAGCATGGTTTAATGCTGGTTTTGAAAGCCATATGTGAAGGATGCTCAAGGTAAGAGATCCTTGGTTTTATACATTGAAAATGTGGTTTTGATGCATGGTGTTGCATGATGTTTAATGGCTATGTGTAATGCTTTAAAACAGTGAATTAATGATGGTAAATGATGGTGTTTGCATTACGGTTATGCATGTGAATCATTGGACTAATGAGGTAAGGTGGTTATATTGGCAAGTGATGTAAGTGGTTCTTGGTTCTTTGATCGGATATAGTTAGCCGGCTATAGGATTGGGTGCACCGTGAATAAAGTCGCCTTGGAGGTGGAGTGGTTAAGAGTGAACCGGTAAACTCCCTTCAAGTATCCTAACGAGATGGTTAAGGTCATAATGGAGGTTGAATGCCCATTCGAGGACCTTGGTTAAGCAAAGGTTATATGGTGGTTAAAAGTCCATATATGGGAACCTTGTGCTTGTTAAGATCACAATGGTGGTGTAAAGTCCATGTGTGGATCTTGTGTAGGGTGTCCCGGATCTCGTTAGTGATGTTATACAACTACCAATTGGTGGTTGCAAAGGTTGTATGGTGGTTAAAAGTCCATACATGGGAACCTTGTGCATGTCAAGGTTGTATGGTGTTTGAAAGTCCATACATGGGAACCTTGAGAAAAGTTAAGGTTGTATGGTGTTTGAAAGTCCATACATGGGAACCTTGGGAAAAGTTAAGGTTGTATGGTGTTTGAAAGTCCATACATGGGAACTTTGTAAAAAGCTAAGGTTGTATGGTGTTTAAAAGTCCATACATGGGAACCTTAGGATGGTGAGGTCAATGGTGTTTAAAAGTCCATTGGAGACCTTGGATTGGTAGTGTGTATGAAGCGTGGGGGACAACGCTTGTGATCCGCGTATCCGATTGGATGTTGAGTTGAAAAGTGAATGTGGTTGATCACTCGAAAGCCAATATGATGTTCTTGATTATAAAGAAGCATGCAATGCTTGAAATGATGCATAATTTCATGAGAAGCATGAGATGCTTGAAAAGATGCATGGTTGCATGGAATGTGTATAATGCTTGTGAATGCATATTACTTGTTAAGTTGAACAAGTGTTGATTATCATTTGGTAAATGATGCATGTGTGCATGAAATCTCTTAAATGCATTGGAGTCTTGTAAGACTTGTTTTAAAAGGCATGTGATGATGATGTTGTGGTTCATATATATTGCCTTGGTTTAATGCATGTGTTGGATTACTTGAGTAAATGGTTTTAAAGGGTTTCTTGCTTGGAATGTTTTCAAGTATAAGAAAGGTATATTGTGAAATGGAAGTGTTTCCAAGGTTTTGAATTTAACTTTGCATATGGTGTTTATGCACGGAATGGTTAAATGGTTGAAATTGCAATTTGTGCTTTGAAAAGGTTTTCTTAGCTTTCTAAGCTAAGGGTTGGTTTTCGTGTATGTGCAATGCATGGTTTAAGCATGATGTTAAAAAGGGGTTTTCAGACTTTGCTTGGTAAACAAATCGAGTTGCTTTTCAAGAGGTTTTATGACTCGCTGCATTGATGGTGTTTTGGTTTTGAGCATTCCTCACTAAGCATTATGTGCTTACACTCCTTTTTGTCCATCAATGCAGATACTTGAAGTTTGGACAGCGAGAAGCAAGGGATTCAAGGGGGACTCCACTTGAGATGTATGTCTCGGTTAATAGCTATAGTTAATAAAGGCAATGGGGTAGAATCTCTCGGATTGATGTTTATGTGTTCGTATATGTTCGGACAAGTATGGTTTTATGTTGTTGATGTTGTTGGAACATGTTTTGGCTTTTATGGGATTGAATTGGAAGTATGGTGTTTAAATGGTTGCTTGTGTAGGAAGCATATCCTTTGAATTGGGGCTTTTCATGAGTGTTGGTATTTTGTTGAATTGTTGATGCAAGTATGTCTCTCATATGTTGATTTGTAAGTTGGTAAAGTTTGGTGGCTTTTGGAGCATGTTTGGATGGTCAATTGCATGTTTAATTATGCATTTGGAGGTTTTCTGTGCAGGGTGTTTCGGAACAGTTCATACCGTTTCGGAACGGGTGTCTCAAACAAACCCAGGCGTCCGAAACGGGTGAGACCGTTCCGAAACGGTTTGGCTACTGCCAGTCCCCCATTGCGGTACGTGTTGCGGAACGGCCCCGCGTTTCGAAACGGGCTCTGCCTGTATCGGAACGGCTGACCGTTGGGGGCTGACATTGGCAGTTAAATGTTTTGAAAAGTTTGCATTTTGGTCCTGAAACTTGTTTGTGCAATTGTTTGAGTTTGGGATGTCCGTTTGAGCTGAAATTTGGCAGAGAAGCATGAAACTTGATTAATTTTAAGTTGGTAACTTAAAATCTGGTTAAGTCCTTAAAGTTTTCAGAATTTACAGTTTGGTCCCTAAAATTGTAAATTGCTCAATTGGGTCCCTGTTGATCTCTGATGTTTATGATCTTTGAGTATGCTGTTTGCATGATCACATCTAAGGTTAATGTGCATCTAGACAAGAGTAAAAAGGAAAAAAAAGGGGTCCTTAATGAAGGTTGACTTTCGGGTTGACTTTGGTTTTCCCCGTGTGACTTCCTTAATTCGGGTCAACCGTCTGGGCCGGGTTAAGGGGGTTACATTTGGTGGTATAAGAGCTGAGATTCGAATGCTTGGGGAAAACGGTAAGATGTTGTGATGCGTGTTTGATGTTTACTTTGTTCTGTGGTTGAAAGCTGGTTGAAACACGTGTTTCTGAGCAAGTTAATGATGTTTGTAAGCATGCTTTATGGTTAGGAACCTTGGTTGAGCTTATGTGGAATTGTGCAAATGTTGAGAGCTGGTTTTATGCATGATGAAAGTGCTATGAGTATGTTATGTTGATAATATGTTGTTGCAAGTGGATGCTGTTTGGTGTAAGCATGATCGAATATGTTGTTTGATATGCTTGATGTTGTGATATACATGTTGTGATGATTGTTATGTCATGTAAAGGGGAAGATTCGGGATACCCATTGCCTTATTATTATAGCTATTGTGTTATTTTGGAGTTGGAGTTTGAATCCTTGCTTAAAGCTGGTCTAACTGGTTTGTTTGTTTTGTTGTGAATGTTTGTTGTTGTTAGTAGTATGGCAAAGTCGGTGAAAGAATGGCAGTTGGGTGAGATGGTTTGTAACCAACTTAACCCGGCCTAGACGGTTGACCCGAATTAAGAAAGTCACACGGGGAAAACCAAAGTCAACCCGAAAGTCAACCTTGATTAACGACCCTTTTTTTTCTTTTTAATCTTGTATAGATGCACATTAGTCCTAATTGTGATCACACAAACATCATACTCAAAGATCACAAACATCAGAGATCAAACAGGGACCCAATTGAACAAATTACAACTTTGGGGACCAAATTGTAATTTCAGATAATTAAAAGGACTTAACCCAAATTAAAGTTACCAACTTGAAATTAACCAGGTTTCATGCTTCTCTGTGAAATTTCAGCTCAAAAGGACTTTCCAAGGTCATACAACTGAACAAACAAGTTTCAGGACCAAAACGCAAACAATTCAAAACATATAACTGCCAATGTCAGCCCCTAACGGTCGACCGTTCCGAAACAGGTAAACCCCGTTTCGAAACATGGGCCGTTCCGCAACGGGTTCCGAAACATGGCCTTGGCAGAGACCAAACCGTTTCGAAACAATGCATACCGTTTCGGACGCCTGGGTTCATGCAAGGCACCCGTTCCGAAACGGTGCACACTGTTTCGAAACGCCTGCACATATTGCAGCAAAATGCATTCCAAAACATGCAATAGATCATTCAAACATGCTCCAAATGCTACCAAACTTTACCAGCATGCAATTCAACATATATATGACTCATAGGCATCATCAAATCAACAATCTAACATCATATGCAAAAAGCCCCAAATCTATAGGCATGCTTCCTACACAAGCTAGCTACTCAAGTACAAAACTTCCAAAACAAGCATATAATGATCCAATTCAAAAACCAGCAATCTTAGCAACATTCAACATACTTAGGGAGTTCCAAACACATCCCAAAACATACACATTGGTCCCTCATTGCCAAATTTCCCAAAAGCTAAAAAGTACTTATAAAACCTTCCATACATTGAGCTTTACTTGTACTTGATTGCTTGCCCTTCTTGCTGCCCCTCGAGGTTCTCTAATGCTCTGCATTATTGAATTAAGAAAACGAAGAGAGCGTAAGCAAAAGCTTAGTGAGGAATGCTCTTAAAAACCATTCAATAATGCAATTCAAAACATTTACAAAACATGCTTTAAATCAACCTTTGCACATGCTCAAAAGCATATTTAAAACAAGCAATCTCATGCTTCAACATTAACATAACATGTCATATTGGCTCAAGTGATACATTCCATTTCTTAAAACAAGTTCATCAACTTCCCAAGGACTTTTAAACACCTTGGCCCCAAGGACTTTTAAACACCTTGGCCATGGACTTTTAAACACCATGATTGAGGACCACACAAGGACTTTTAACCACCTTTGTGTCCAAAGCTTGAATCACCCCAAGGACTTTTAAACACCTTGGCCCCAAGGACTTTTAAACACCTTGGCCCCATGGACTTTTAAACACCATGGCCCCATGGGCTTTTAAACACCATGGAAGGATCACCTAAGGACTTTTAACCACCTTAGTGTCCGCAACAAGAATCATCCAAGGACTTTTACCAACCTTGATGTTCTTAAGTAACAAGGCTCACTCAAGGACTTTTAACCACCTTAGTGACCTTAACCTTTTCAAAACATCACTTGCCAATATACATCATTTTCATCATTTAATCCACTGTTTTAAAGCATTAAACCAAGCCATTTTCATCATGCATTTCAAAGCATCAAACCACATTTAGTCAATGTACAAAATCAAGGAACTCCTACCTAGAGTTACCTTCAACATATGGCTTACATCATCAGCAAAATCCATGCTAAACATGCTTTCAAAACAGTAATTAAAACATGCAAAAAAACCATTTTGCATCACAACAAAATCATGGCCACCACTAGAGAGAAATTCCGAAAACTTACACTTGAGCTTAGCAAAGTTGTTTAGACTTAAACTAAGCTCCCAAAACCTTCAAACCATGGTTTAAAAGCTGAAAACCCAACTTCACTCACCGATTTCCACTTTGCTTCAAGCCAAAGCACCAAATCAAGCTTCCGGATCAACAACTCTTGGATCCAAAGATGCCTCCCCTGTTTCAACACACCAAAGCAGAGGATTAATGCATCATCATGCATTAATTGCTTCAATGAAAGCACCTAAACTCGCTGCTCTCATCCAACCTCCATTTTCGGCCACCAAACACAACCGAAAATGCATCCAAACCACTTCTAAACCAAGCCCAGCCATAAACCAGCAAAACCACACTTCCATAAACATCATAACACATCTAAAAACAACCTATTAACATCCTTATACCTCCAGCAACAACAGATCACCAAGATCACCTCAAAAACAACCTTGAAACACAAGCTAAACTTAGGAAACTCAACCTATCCGGGATTGCATCAATCAAAACTCAATTCCTTATCAATTTAGAGTTCATTTAACATCAAAAACACATCTCAAATCACAGATTAATCAGATCTAACGAAAATCATCAAAAATCATCAAAATCTTGCATTATAAGCCAAGATCCATTTCACCACTTAAAAACCTTTAATTAAACTTCAATCAAGGATTGAAAACTTAGGAATTTCAGTAAAGAACTGATAGTTTAGAGGAAAAGGACGTTCTTACCTCCAAACTTGAGTTTCTCCTCTTTTTGCAATCAAAATCCTTGTTGAAACAATTAGCAATTGAAGAGGTTTTGAAGATACAATGATTAGGAACCAAATGATAGTTGAAAGGAGGGATTTAGGTGAAGAAATCAGAACCAATTCTCTGGAAAAGTAGTGTTTGGGTTGAAAGAAAATGAGAGAAAGAAAATTTAGCAAAGTTGGTTACAAAATCCAAAAATAGCCAAATGGCTTCCCTCCACTTTTAATATCCTTTAAAATCAGATTTTAGACTTAAAATATCTTAGAAAAATCTGGAGAAACTCCCTTTGGGTAAATAGCTCCTTAAAGATTCAAAGTTTCAACCCTTTATAAAACAGTCACCAAACTTTCGAAAATTACATTTTGGTCACTAGCCAAAATGTCACCCTTCCAAAACTCATTTTCCAAAATTGATTTCACAGTTCACTTAATTATATTAAAAGATGATTTTAGAACATTTTTCCATATTTTTAATGCAACCCGAACTAGGCTTTCCTAATTTCACCTCTTTAGATTCGAACAACACTTTGACCAAACCGGTCAACTCCCAAAACTCCTAAGCCCAAAACCGGGGCGTTACAACTCTCCCCCCTTAAGAAATTTCGTCCTCGAAATTTACCTGAAGGAAAGAGATAAGGAAACTGCTTCAGCATGTCTTCCTTCCGCTCCCACGTGGCTTCCTCAACACCTCGATGCTTCCACAGCACCTTCACCAACTCAATGGTCTTGCCACGAAGAACCTTGCTATCCGAATCCAGAACCTTCACCGGTTCCTCATCATAGATCAAATCCGGATACAAAACCACTTCCTCCACAGGCATCACATGTGAAGGATCAGATCTATACTTCCGGAGCATAGAAACATGGAACACATCATGAATCTTCTCCAACACCTGAGGTAACCTCAACCGATACGCAACAGGACCCACACGCTCAACCACCTCATATGGTCCAATGTACCGAGGGCTCAACTTACCCTTCCGGCCAAACCTCATCACCTTCTTCCAAGGCGAAACCTTCAAGAACACACGGTCACCCACCGCATACTCTATCTCCTTACGCTTCAAATCCGCGTAAGACTTTTGCCGATCAGAGGCAGCCTTCAACCGCTCACAAATGAGCTTCACCTTCTCGGTGGTCCCTTTCAACAAAGCCGGCATCGAAACCAACTTTTGACCAGTTTCAGCCCAACAAAGAGGAGTCCTACACTTCCTCCCATACAGAGCCTCATAAGGTGCCATCTGTATACTCGCCTGATAACTATTGTTATAAGCGAACTCCACCAAAGGCAGATGCTTCTCCCAAGAACCTTGGAACTCAATCACGCAACACCTCAACATATCCTCCAAAATCTGAATAACCCGCTCAGACTGACCATCCGACTGAGGATGATAGGATGTACTGAAATGCAACCTTGTACCCAGAGCTTGATGCAAACACTGCCAGAAACGCGATGTAAACCTCGGATCCCGATCCGACACAATCGACTTAGGCACACCATGCAGCCTCACAATCTCAGCAATGTACAGCTCTGCTAGCTTATCCAAAGAAAACGTAGTATGCACAGGCAAGAAATGCGCACACTTCGTCAAGCGATCCACAATCACCCAAACAGAATTCTTCTTCGACGGAGACAAAGGTAAACCATATACAAAATCCATGGTAACCCTCTCCCACTTCCATTCAGGGATTTTCAACGGTTGCAACAAACCAGAAGGAACCTGATGTTCAGCCTTAACTCGCTGACACACCAAACACTTGCTCACAAACTCTACAACATCCTTCTTCAAACCCACCCAATAGTACTCATCACGAAGATCACGGTACATCTTAGTACTACCAGGGTGCATAGCAAAAGGACTACTATGACCTTCAGTCAGAATAGCACGCCTCAACTCAACATCAGCAGGCACTACTATCCGACTACCAAAACACAACACACCATCCTCATTAAAGCAGAAATCCGAAGGTCTACCCTCCGCGATATCCTGAACATGAGACACCAAGGAATCATCCAGCAACTGCTTTTCCTTGATCAACTGAACCAAAGATGGTTTCACTTGCAACTCAGCAACAAGACCACCATCTCGCGATATGCTCAAGCAAGCAAACATAGCTCTCAGCTCAACAGCTACCTTCCTACTCAAGGCATCAGCAACAACATTAGCCTTTCCAGGGTGATACTCAATCGTCAGATCATAATCCTTGAGCAACTCCAACCAACGCCGCTGTCTAAGATTCAACTCCTTCTGAGACATCAGATACCTCAAACTCTTGTGATCCGTGTACACAGTACACTTCTCACCATACAGATAATGTCTCCAGATCTTCAGAGCAAAAACCACTGCAGCCAGCTCAATGTCATGCGTAGGATAGTTGCGCTCATGCACCTTCAACTGCCGCGACGCATAAGCCACAACCTTACCCTCTTGCATCAGCACACATCCCAAACCAACATAGGATGCATCGCTATAGACCACAAACTCTTTCCCTGATTCAGGCTGAATCAAGATAGGAGCTTGCGTCAAAGCCGCCTTAAGCTTCTCAAAAGCCTGCTGTCTTGCTTCCGTCCACTCATACATAACATCCTTCTGCAACAGCTTCGTAAAAGGAGCAGCAATCTTGGAAAAACCATCCACAAACCTCCGGTAGTATCCCGCCAAACCAAGGAAACTACGGACCTCATGAACAGATTTAGGAACTTTCCAGTTCATCACCGCTTCAATCTTCTGAGGATCAACACGAATCCCCTCAGCTGAGACCACATGCCCAAGAAACACCACCTCCTTAAGCCAGAACTCACACTTGCTCAGCTTAGCATAAAGCTGATTCTCCAACAAAGCTTGCAGCACAATCCTCAAATGCTCTTCGTGCTCCTCCTCAGTACGCGAGTACACAAGGATATCATCAATGAACACCACAACGAACTTGTCCAGGTATTCATGAAACACACGATTCATCATGTCCATAAAAGCAGCATGAGCATTTGTCAAACCAAACGGCATCACAAGGAACTCATAATGCCTATACCTTGTCCTGAAAGATGTCTTAGGCACATCCACATCCTTCACCTTCAACTGATAATACCCTGACCTCAAGTCAATCTTAGAGAACACAGCAGCTCCCCTAAATTGATCAAAGAGATCATCAATCCTCGGCAAAGGATACCGATTCTTGATAGTCAACTTGTCCAGCTGACGGTAATCAATGCACATCCCCATAGTGCCATCTTTCTTCTTCACAAACAAGACTGGAGCACCCCAAGGTGACACACTCGGCCGGATAAAACCACGATCTAGCAGCTCTTGCAACTGCGTCTTCAGCTCCTTCAGCTCCTTAGGTGCCATTCTATAGGGAGTAATGGACACAGGAGTTGTATTCTCATACAGCTCAATTCCAAACTCCACCTCGCGATTAGGAGGTAAACCAGGCAACTCCTCAGGAAAAACACCAGGAAACTCCTTCACAACCTTGATATCTTGCACCCTCAACTCCTTAGAGCTAGGATTCATCACAAAAGCTAGATAAGCTTCGCAACCCTGCCTCAGCATCCTACTCGCCTCCAAGGTAGACACCACATTAGCAAGAAACTTCACATTCTCACCAACCACAACAACTTCATAATCATCCGCAAGCTTAAGCGAAACCCGCTTATTTTCACAATCTACCACAGCACGATGCTCAGCAAGCCAATCCATACCAAGGATCACATCAAAACCATAAAAGGGCAACTCCATAAGATCAACATGAAAGACATGTTCTTGAACAACCAAGGGACACCTTCTATAAAGCTTTCGAGTCACAACAGTTTCACCAAAAGAACTAGTGACACGAACACCAACATCCAAAGACTCAACAGGCAAACCAAGCAATTCAGCATGCTCACGCAAAATGTATGAATGCGTAGATCCAGAATCAATCAAAGAAAGCAATGAGAAGGATTGCAAAGTAAAGGTACCTGCAATCACATCTGCATCATTCCTTCCCTCGCGCTGAGCATACACCCTAGCTTGGCCTCCACCTTCAGGCTGAATAGCCACAACATGGGCTACCCCACGACCACCTTCCTCTCTCCTCTGGAAATTACCACGGCCGCGCCCACGACCTCTCTGCGGTGCAGCAACAACAGGAGCACGCTCTTGGCCACCAGCCAACCTCGGACAATCTCGCCTCAAATGGTCAACAGAACCACAATTCCAACATCCATTACCAGCTGCCGCAACAGGAGCTTGCACCTCCCTCACAGCACGAGGACAGTCACGCTTCATGTGACCACGTGAACCACAGATCCAACAAGCACTAGGATCAGCTCTAGCATAACCACCTCTAGCAGGTGCACCACCACCTCTCTTGGCTGAGGACTGATACTTCTGATCACGTCCCCTCTTGTTCCGTCCACCACCGGAACTATACTCAGCAGCTCTCTTACCAGAACTCGCTCCAGCACCTTTCGCAGATAAACCCAAGTTCATCTCAATGTCCTTGGATCGGCTCACCAACACATCAAAATCATTATACTCAGCAGCCAACATATATGTCTTTACTTCCATCACCAAACCATAACGGAACCTTTCGCACCTCTCCCGCTCATCAGGTATCAGCTCTGGTGCATACTGACTGAGTCGCACAAACTGCATCTCATACTCAGCCACACTCATGCTCCCTTGGGTAAGAGACATGAATTCACGCTTTTTCTCATCAAGATATCTCACTCCTAGATATCTCCTCTTGAACGCATTCTGAAAGAATGTCCAAGTAACATCAGCTTCAGCCATCCCAGCTATAGTGGTCGTCCACCACGTATACGCAATGTCCTGCAGCAAGGACACAACACATCCCAACTTTTGCACATTCGTGCAGCTCATCTGACCCAAGATACGCTTGGTACTCTCTAGCCAAGCTTCCGAACACTCAACAGACATACCCCTGAACTCAGTCCCACCAAGACTGCGCAGACGCTCCAAAGGTAGTCTAACTCCAGCATCTCCCTGATGCCCAGCTCCTTGAGCTCCAGCTACTGCTGCTCGAAAAGCACCCGCAATAGCTTGTACCAGCATAGACATATCAGGCATAGCTTGCCCCTGACCAACCTCTGGTCCAGCAGCACCAGCTGCAGCTTCAGCTCTTTCACCTCCAGCACCACCACCAGGCGGAGGAGGGGGTAACACTGCACTACCCGTATTCTCTTCATTCTCGTTCTCATTGGGAGCCGTAGCTCGCACACTACCTCTTAACTCTCTACGTGGTGCCATACTTTTACCATGCAATCACAATGCAAAATAAAACAAGTTAGGCCCAACAAGGTAAGCAATCCAAGTATTCAAGCTCAATTTCATTCAAAATCAACATCATTTCATTAGCTTTTGTTTGGCAATGGGTACCCTCAACATGCAACATCACAACATACATCTCAATTGCATCCAAATCACAAGCCACTGAACATGCTTTCAAACAACAAGCATACAAGCCAAACATACTTCAATCATGCATACATTCATTCCCAATTACTCGAGAACTCAGCTCTGATACCACCAAATGTAACCCCCTTAACCCGGCCTAGACGGTTGACCCGAATTAAGAAAGTCACACAGGGAAAACCAAAGTCAACCCGAAAGTCAACCTTGATTAACGACCCTTTTTTTCTTTTTAATCTTGTCTAGATGCACATTAGTCCTAATTGTGATCACACAAACATCATACTCAAAGATCACAAACATCAGAGATCAAACAGGGACCCAATTGAACAAATTAAAACTTTAGGGACCAAATTGTAATTTCTGATAATTAAAAGGACTTAACCCAAATTAAAGTTACCAACTTGAAATTAATCAGGTTTCATGCTTCTCTGTGAAATTTCAGCTCAAAAGGACTTCCCAAGCTCATACAATTGAACAAACAAGTTTCAGGACCAAAACGCAAACAATTCAAAACATATAACTGCCAATGTCAGCCCCTAACGGTCGACCGTTCCGAAACAGGTAAACCCCGTTTCGAAACACGGGCCGTTCTGCAACGGGTTCCGAAACATCGCCTTGGCAGAGACCAAACCGTTTCGAAACGGTGCATACCGTTTCGGACGCCTGGGTTCATGCAAGGCACCCGTTCCGAAACGGTGCACACTGTTCCGAAACGCCTGCACAGATTGCAGCAAAATGCATTCCAAAACATGCAATAGATCATTCAAACATGCTCCAAATGCTACCAAACTTTACCAGCATGCAATTCAACATATATATGACTTATAGGCATCATCAAATCAACAATCTAACATCATATGCAAAAAGCCCCAAATCTATAGGCATGCTTCCTACACAAGCTAGCTACTCAAGTACAAAACTTCCAAAACAAGCATATAATGATCCAATTCAAAAACCAGCAATCTTAGCAACATTCAACATACTTAGGGAGTTCCAAACACCTCCCAAAACATACACATTGGTCCCCCATTGCCAAATTTCCCAAAAGCTAAAAAGTACTTATAAAACCTTCCATGCATTGAGCTTTACTTGTACTTGATTGCTTGCCCTTCTTGCTGCCCCTCAAGGTTCTCTAATGCTCTGCATTATTGAATTAAGAACAGGAAGAGAGCTTAAGCAAAAGCTTAGTGAGGAATGCTCTTAAAAACCATTCAATAATGCAATTCAAAACATTTACAAAACATGCTTTAAATCAACCTTTGCACATGCCCAAAAGCATACTTAAAACAAGCAATCTCATGCTTCAACATTAACATAACATGTCATATTGGCTCAAGTGATACATTCCATTTCTTAAAACAAGTTCATCAACTTCCCAAGGACTTTTAAACACCTTGGCCCCAAGGACTTTTAAACACCTTGGCCATGGACTTTTAAACACCATGAATGAGGACCACACAAGGACTTTTAACCACCTTTGTGTCCAAAGCTTGAATCACCCCAAGGACTTTTAAACACCTTGGCCCCAAGGACTTTTAAACACCTTGGCCCCATGGACTTTTAAACACCATGGCCCCATGGACTTTTAAACACCATGGAAGGATCACCTAAGGACTTTTAACCACCTTAGTGTCCGCAACAAGAATCATCCAAGGACTTTTAACCACCTTGATGTTCTTAAGTAACAAGGCTCACTCAAGGACTTTTAACCACCTTAGTGACCTTAACCTTTTCAAAACATCACTTGCCAATATACATCATTTTCATCATTTAATCCACTGTTTTAAAGCATTAAACCAAGCCATTTTCATCATGCATTTCAAAGCATCAAACCACATTTAGTCAATGTACAAAATCAAGGAACTCCTACCTAGAGTTACCTTCAACATATGGCTTACATCATCAGCAAAATCCATGCTAAACATGCTTTCAAAACAGTAATTAAAACATGCAAAAAAACCATTTTGCATCACAACAAAATCATGGCCACCACTAGAGAGAAATTCCGAAAACTTACACTTGAGCTTAGAAAAGTTTTTTAGACTTAAACTAAGCTCCCAAAACCTTCAAACCATGGTTTAAAAGCTGAAAACCCAACTTCACTCACCGATTTCCACTTTGCTTCAAGCCAAAGCACCAAATCAAGCTTCCGGATCAACAACTCTTGGATCCAAAGATGCCTCCCCTGTTTCAACACACCAAAGCAGAGGATTAATGCATCATCATGCATTAATTGCTTCAATGAAAGCACCTAAACTCGCTGCTCTCATCCAACCTCCATTTTCGGCCACCAAACACAACCGAAAATGCATCCAAACCACTTCTAAACCAAGCCCAGCCATAAACCAGCAAAACCACACTTCCATAAACATCATAACACATCTAAAAACAACCTATTAACATCCTTATACCTCCAGCAACAACAGATCACCTCAAAAACAACCTTGAAACACAAGCTAAACTTAGGAAACTCAACCTATCCGGGATTGCATCAATCAAAACTCAATTCCTTATCAATTTAGAGTTCATTTAACATCAAAAACACATCTCAAATCACAGATTAATCAGATCTAACGAAAATCATCAAAAATCATCAAAATCTTGCATTATAAGCCAAGATCCATTTCACCACTTAAAAACCTTTAATTAAACTTCAATTAAGGATTGAAAACTTAGGAATTTCAATAAAGAACTGATAGTTTAGAGGAGAAGGACGTTCTTACCTCCAAACTTGAGTTTCTCCTCTTTTTGCAATCAAAATCCTTGTTGAAACAATTAGCAATTGAAGAGGTTTTGAAGATACAATGATTAGGAACCAAATGAGAGTTGAAAGGAGGGATTTAGGTGAAGAAATCAGAACCAATTCTCTGGAAAAGTAGTGTTTGGGTTGAAAGAAAATGAGAGAAAGAAAATTTAGCAAAGTTGGTTACAAAATCCAAAAATAGCCAAATGGCTTCCCTCCATTTTTAATATCCTTTAAAATCAGATTTTAGACTTAAAATATCTTAGAAAAATCTGGAGAAACTCCCTTTGGGTAAATAGCTCCCTAAAGATTCAAAGTTTCAACCCTTTATAAAACAGTCACCAAACTTTCGAAAATTACATTTTGGTCACTAGCCAAAATGTCACCCTTCCAAAACTCATTTTCCAAAATTGATTTCACAGTTCACTTAATTATATTAAAAGATGATTTTAGAACATTTTCCCATATTTTTAATGCAACCCGAACTAGGCTTTCCTAATTTCACCTCTTTAGATTCGAACAGCACTTTGACCAAACCGGTCAACGCCCAAAACTCCTAAGCCCAAAACCGGGGCATTACATGGTTGCTGCCTTGGGGCAGGTTGTTAAGGCATGGAATTCACCCTTTTTTAGAGGTGTTTCGTCTCAGTCTTCTGTGCCTGGAGTTGAGGTGGTAAGGCAAGGGAAAGAAGTTGGTTCTGTGGTGAAGAGTTCATCACTTGTTGTTCAGGAGGTGTTGGGAACATCTCAGGCTGTGGTAACGGTAAAGTCAGTGGATGTGCTGGCTATGGGATGTGTGGGTTTGCCGAAGCAGCGTTTGTTGGATTTGGGTGTTGTGGAGTATCATGGTTCTACACCGGGGATGTTTGAGGCCTGGTTGGCCAGTGTGATTCTGATCTTGGATCAGGAAGGCTGTGATTATGCCTGTAAGTTGGGGAGTGTTGTTTCTCTGATGTTGGAGGATACGTGTGCCTGGTGGACATCTGTGGCGGTGGCGTCACATATCCATGATATTGACTGGGATTTCTTTGTATCTGCCTTTTATGAAAGGTATCTTGGAGAGAAGTTTCCAAGGGTTAAGCAATGTGACGATAGTGCTGTTATGGAGCAAGTGTTGCTTGAGCAAGGAGTGGAAGTTCAGCTACCTGTGTGTGACCGTTGTGAAAGGTGCCATGTTGGAGGTTGTTGAGGCGCGGGTGCTTGTTGGAATTGTGGTTCCAAAGTGCATGTGAAGCGTGATTGTCCTCTTGGGGTGAAGTCAGCTTCAGTGATAGCCAAAGGATCTCTGAAAGTTCGTGGGCACGGCCGAAGCAAGGTTCAGAGGTGGCAGAAAGAGCAGAAGGTTGTGAAGAATTTGGGAAATGAGAATTGCTGGAAATGTGGGTCTGCTGGTCACATGAGGCGTGATTGTTTGATGTTGGCTCGGAATAGCCAAGGTTCTTTACTGCAAGGAGTTGATGGTGACCCTAGTGTGCTAGCTGGTGCTGTAGTGGTGTGGCAGGAGGATGATGATGCCGCGAGGAAGAGAGCTCGTCTGATGAAGCTTCAGGGAGGTGTTGTGTTTTCAGGTAACCTTGTTAAGTAATCTTTGCTCTAGTTACCTTAGTTTGGTTTCTATTGGTTTTTCCTTGCGTGGTAGGTTTAGTCTTGTTGCTAGCATGTTTGGGGTAATGGTAGTTGTTTGGGAACATCTTGGGTGTGAAGAAGGCTTAGTGAGAATCTTGTGGTTAATGGATGTTGGTATGATGGAGTTAGATAAGTTAGGAGTGAGTTGGGAGGTTGTTTTTAGACGGATTTTTGAGGATGTTATTGGAGGGTGTGAACTGGCATTCATGCACAGTTAAAATCATTGTTATACGCTATATTATATATGTGTTGGTCCATGCATACATGTGGCATGACATTAGAGGTTTTGCATACATGTACATCAGGCATGATAGGGCATGTTGGTGATCATGCATACGACGTTCACACTCGCTAGTAACTAATCGAATTTGTTAGTGTGGTGGTTGGGTTAGGTTGGATGATGGGTTTTTAGAGGTTGTTTTGGCACTGAGTGAGAGTTAGAAGTAATATTAAGCTAGTTGCTAGAATAGCGAGGGTGGTATAGCATGTGGGTGGAAGGATAGTGCTGAGGTAGCTTAGCATTTAAGTTGTTGTGGAAGGGTTGTGTTGGTAAGTTTTGGTTCTTAGCAACCTTTGAGGAGTTGAGGAGTTGTTATGTATGTTTAGGTTGAGCGATGTTCTGGTGAGGCAAGTGTTGTGGTCAAGCTTGTGGTGGTTAAGCAATGAAAGATCTAAGGCCAGTGTTGTTGGAAAAGATTCTTGTGAGAAGTGGTTGGCTGGTTGTGAGTATGTGAACTTCTTTTGAAGTCAGCTGGTGGTGTGTGGAACAGCTAGCGGAGTCTAGTTGGGGTTGTGGTGTAAATTTTGGTTTGTGGGTGAGTAGTTCTGGTGAGTCGTTATGGTAATGTTAGCGGCAGATGTGAAGGATTATCAACATTCGTTGAGGAGTTTGAGTAAACAGTTGATGCTTAAGAATTTTGCTTGTTGAAAAAAAATTTCCTGAAGAGGGTTTGGGAGTTTGCAAGAATTTTAGAAGTAGAGAAGTTTGCATAGTGGCTGAATTGGATTGGTTAGTGTCACTATGTAAACAAGTCTTGGGAGTTGTGTGTTGAAGTGTTTTTTGCTGTAAAAGTTGAAGTTTTCAGGTTGATGTTGGGGCTGTGTACAGTCCGGAAATGTGAAAGGTTAAGTTGTGGTTATCTTTGAGTGTTCTGGATTTGTGAACGGTATGTGGTGGTGTTGAGTTGGTGGAGTTTTTGTGTGGAATGTGTCCCGTGGTGGTTGAGGCTTTTGTGTTGTCTTGTGGGTTGCTCTGGGAAGGTTGTGGTTCCCTTTTCGCCAGTTGAAATTTCGAGGACGAAATTTCTTAAGGGGGGGAGAGTTGTAACGCCCCGGTTTTGGGCTCAGAAGTTTTGGGCGTTGACCGGTTCGGTCAAAGTGCTGATCGAATATATAAGAGTGAATTTAGGAAAGCCTAGTTCGGGTTGCATTAAAAATATGGAAAAATGTTTTAAAATCATCTTTTAATATATATAAGTGAACTGTGAAATCAATTTTGGAAAATGAGGTTCGGAAGGGTGACATTTTGGCTGGTGACCAAAATTTTATTTTTGAAAGTTGCGTGACTGTTTTATAAAGGATTGAAACTTTGAATCTTTAAGGAGCTATTATTCCAAAAAGAGTTTCTCCAGATTTTTATAAGATATTTTGAGGTATTTTTCTGATTTTTAAACATAAAGAAAGAGGAGAGAATGCCATTTTGACTATTTCATAACTAACTTTCCATTTTCTCTCAATTTTCCTTTTCTCTCATTTTCTCTCAACCCAAACACATTTGCTAGTTGATTCCTAAACATCACATCAACAAAACCTCTCAATTTGCTAGTTGATTCTTCAAGCTTTTTGGTTCCAAAAAGGGGGAAACTCAAGTTTGGAGCTAAGAACGTCCTTCTCCTCTAAACTCTCAGTTCTTTACTGAAATTCCTAAGTTCTCAATCCTTGATTTGTGATTTGTTAAAGGCTTTTCAATTGAAATCTTGATTTTGGCTTAAAATGCAAGATTTGGTGATTTTGGTGGAATTTTCGTGTGATCTGTTTGGGCAGTGTTTTGAAGTGTCAAATTGATGTTAAATGAATGATAAATTGATTAGAAGTTGAGGTTTAATTAATGCAATCCCGGATAGGTTGAATTTCCTAAGTTTGGCTTGAGTTTTTGGTTGTTTTTGGAGTGTTTTTGGTGATCTGTTATACCTGGAGGTATAAGGACGTGTTTGTGATCATTTTGGATGTTAATTGATGTTTAAAAATGGTTAGAAGTGATGGATCTTGGCTGGGTTAAGTTTTGGAAGTGTTTGGGGGTGATTTCGGTTGTGTTTGGTAGCCGAAATGTTGATTTTGTGATGAGCAGCGAGTTTGGTTGTGTTGTTGTTGTTCTTAATGCATAATGATGCATTAATCCTCTGTTGTTATGTGCTTGAAACAGGGGAGAATGATCCGTGAGCAATAGAGGTGGCGTTGAAGGTTTCAGATGCTTGGAAGGCTTGTTGGCCTAGCCCGAGGGGGAGCCTCGCTCATTCTGTCATTCCATTCCACACTCTGTATCCAGGTTTTGTCAGTCTTCCTGTACGCATAGAGGAGAGGGGTCATTCGGAAGGTGAGTCTGCGTTTCCTAGTCTAATTCAACTAGACTCTTACCGAAATTTCGTATAGAAAGAGTTTCGTCTTGCTTATTTGCTAGCTTTTAAACCAAGGTTTGAAGGTTTTGGGAGGTTAGTTTAAGTCTAAACAACTTTGCTAAGCTCAAGAGTAAGTAAATGGATTTCTTTCTTAGTTTGTGTTATGAATTAGCTTTTTAGGCAATTGTGGTTGATGTTTGAAATGCAAGGGTTTTGCATGATTTAAATTCTGTTTTGAAAGCATATTTTAGCATGGTTTAATGCTTTGAAAGCCATATGTGAAGGATGCTCAAGGTAAGAGATCCTTGGTTTTATACATTGAAAATGTGGTTTTGATGCATGGTGTTGCGTGATGTTTAATGGCTATGTGTAATGCTTTAAAACAGTGAATTAATGATGGTAAATGATGGTTTTTGCATTATGGTTATGCATGTGAATCATTGGACTAATGAGGTAAGGTGGTTATATTGGCAAGTGATGTAAGTGGTTCTTGGTTCTTTGATCGGATATAGTTAGCCGACTATAGGATTGGGTGCACCGTGAATAAAGTTGCCTTGGAGGTGGAGTGGTTAAGAGTGAACCGGTAAACTCCCTTCAAGTATCCTAACGAGATGGTTAAGGTCATAATGGAGGTTGAATGCCCATTCGAGGACCTTGGTTAAGCAAAGGTTATATGGTGGTTAAAAGTTCATATATGGGAACCTTGTGCTTGTTAAGATCACAATGGTGGTGTAAAGTTCATGTGTGGATCTTGTGTAGGGTGTCCCGGATCTCGTTAGTGATGTTATACAACTACCAATTGGTGAATGCAAAGGTTGTATGGTGGTTAAAAGTCCATACATGGGAACCTTGTGCATGTCAAGGTTGTATGGTGTTTGAAAGTCCATACATGGGAACCTTGGGAAAAGTTAAGGTTGTATGGTGTTTGAAAGTCCATACATGGGAACCTTGGGAAAAGTTAAGGTTGTATGGTGTTTGAAAGTCCATACATGGGAACCTTGTAAAAAGCTAAGGTTGTATGGTGTTTAAAAGTCCATACATGGGAACCTTAGGATGGTGAGGTCAATGGTGTTTAAAAGTCCATTGGAGACCTTGGATTGGTAGTGTGTATGAAGCGTGGGGGACAACGCTTGTGATCCGCGTATCCGATTGGATGTTGAGTTGAAAAGTGAATGTGGTTGATCACTCGAAAGCCAATATGATGTTCTTGATTATAAAGAAGCATGCAATGCTTGAAATGATGCATAATTGCATGAGAAGCATGAGATGCTTGAAAAGATGCATGGTTGCATGGAATGTGTATAATGCTTGTGAATGCATATTACTTGTTAAGTTGAACAAGTGTTGATTATCATTTGGTAAATGATGCATGTGTGCATGAAATCTCTTAAATGCATTGGAGTCTTGTAAGACTTGTTTTAAAAGGCATGTGATGATGATGTTGTGGTTCATATATATTGCCTTGGTTTAATGCATGTGTTGGATTACTTGAGTAAATGGTTTTAAAGGGTTTCTTGCTTGGAATGTTTTCAAGTATAAGAAAGGTTTATTGTGAAATGGAAATGTTTCCAAGGTTTTGAATTTAACTTTGCATATGGTGTTTATGCACGGAATGGTTAAATGGTTGAAATTGCAATTTGTGCTTTGAAAAGGTTTTCTTAGCTTTCTAAGCTAAGGGTTGGTTTTCGTGTATGTGCAATGCATGGTTTAAGCATGATGTTAAAAAGGGGTTTTCAGACTTTGCTTGGTAAACAAATCGAGTTGCTTTTCAAGAGGTTTTATGACTCGCTGCATTGATGGTGTTTTGGTTTTGAGCATTCCTCACTAAGCATTATGTGCTTACGCTCCTTTTCGTCCATCAATGCAGATACTTGAAGTTTGGACAACGAGAAGCAAGGGATTCAAGGGGGACTCCACTTGAGATGTATGTCTCGGTTAATAGCTATAGTTAATAAAGGCAATGGGGTAGAATCTCTCGGATTGATGTTTATGTGTTCGTATATGTTCGGACAAGTATGGTTTTATGTTGTTGATGTTGTTGGAACATGTTTTGGCTTTTATGGGATTGAATTGGAAGTATGGTGTTTAAATGGTTGCTTGTGTAGGAAGCATATCCTTTGAATTGGGGCTTTTCATGAGTGTTGGTATTTTGTTGAATTGTTGATGCAAGTATGTCTCTCATATGTTGATTTGTATGTTGGTAAAGTTTGGTGGCTTTTGAAGCATGTTTGGATGGTCAATTGCATGTTTAATTATGCATTTGGAGGTTTTCTGTGCAGGGTGTTTCGGAACAGTTCATACCATTTCGGAACGGGTGTCTCAAACAAACCCAGGCGTCCGAAACGGGTGAGACCGTTCCGAAACGGTTTGGCTACTGCCAGTCCCCCGTTGCGGTACGTGTTGCGGAACGGCCCCACGTTTCGAAACGGGCTCTGCCTGTATCGGAATGGCTGACCGTTGGGGGCTGACATTGGCAGTTAAATGTTTTGAAAAGTTTGCATTTTGGTCCTGAAACTTGTTTGTGCAATTGTTTGAGTTTGGGATGTCCGTTTGAGCTGAAATTTGGCAGAGAAGCATGAAACTTGATTAATTTTAAGTTGGTAACTTAAAATCTGGTTAAGTCCTTAAAGTTTTCAGAATTTACAGTTTGGTCCCTAAAATTGTAAATTGCTCAATTGGGTCCCTATTTGATCTCTGATGTTTATGATCTTTGAGTATGTTGTTTGCATGATCATATCTAAGGTTAATGTGCATCTAGACAAGAGTAAAAAGAAAAAAAAGGGTCGTTAATCAAGGTTGACTTTCGGGTTGACTTTGGTTTTCCCCGTGTGACTTCCTTAATTCGGGTCAACCGTATGGGCCGGGTTAAGGGGGTTACAATTCTCGCTCCGGAAGATCAAACACTTCCCGAAGCCCTCGATCGCAAGATCGTTCTAAGTGGAAGCTAATAAAAGGACAACGGAATTAGATTGGAAACAAGAACAACGAAGAACACCTAATAACACAAAGAACACTTAGAGAGTTGAGAGTAAATGCTTCTTTATATTACTCAAAGTGATGGATGAATGAAGTATGAAGTGAAGTGAAATGAAGTGATTTACAAGTGAGGTGGGAGCTTCTATTTATAATTGAACTCCCCTACATCCAAAGGCTTATTTTAAATTACATCGATGAACGAGATTAAGTCTATCTCTTTACAAAATCTCTAATTATCACAACATTATCTATTTGATGAGGTAATAATTTATCTGGCTATCTGATACTTTTTGATTGCTCAATTTTATATGATTCCTTGATTTATATGTTAGAACTCTTGCAGGATGGAGATCCAAGACTTTCAACCTTTGGCTTGATGAAAAAGGGTATCGATGAAAAAAGTTACAGTACAAATTTTGCATTTACTCCTCCTGAATATTTGAGGACTGGTATTTACAATATGGATATTTTTACATTATGTGTTTAGTTTAATTAATTTTGATATATATATATATATAATTTAATTGAATTTTTTAGGAGAATTCAACAATTCATTGAATTAAATTAAATCGATGATGGTGAAATTATTTTTAATGGTATATGGTTTAGGGTATAGGTTTAAGAGTTTAAGGGTTTAAGGTTTAATAGTTTTAGGTTTTAGGTTGAGGGTTAAGGGTAAATTATTTTTTATAAAGAATAGGGTCAAATTAAAATAATATTTAAATAATGAGGGTTCAATAGAAATATGGAAATATGTGAGGTACTAAATATATAGTTTATCCTTATTAAAAACTAAAATTTTAGTATATATAAAAATAATTTAATTAAATTTTTAAAAATAAATATTAATTATATGATGGGTCCTTAAAATTTTAAATCTTAATTAATTAATTTATTGACGTTCAACGTTGTTCATCATTAGTTGTGTTCAATGAGATTGGTGTACTTTTAAATATATTTAAAAATCTAAAAATAAATAATGAAACATTTGATATTATTTAAACATGTAATTATTCTTTTTACTGATAATATATGAAATAATAATCTTTAATAAAAAAAATATGTATGTGTTGCATGATTAGTACTTAATAAACACAAGCTGAGCACTTAAAAAGGAGTGTTGAGGAAAACTTTAAATTATATCAATGATGGGATAGGGTTAGGGATAGGCCAACATATCATAACACTTTAAAACTTTAGAGATATAATCTTATGGTTATAATTAGAGGCAACCACGCGTTTAAAGCTATGATGCAATAAAGTATTGAAAAAGACAATTTTAAAGTTTTGGACATCAATAACTTTTATTATTATTGTCACATTGGGGCTAAGATAAAAATTAAAATTGAAGACTTTGTGTTTCTCTAATTTGGAATCATTACACATAGCACTAATGATAATGTGATGGAATTTTATTCATTGGATTTATCTCAATTTGAACATAGTTATGTGCCCGAATCTGAATAAATAATTTCTTTATCATCAATCAATATAATTCAATTTAATTTGTACCACTAATTATATTTATCGATATACGCTAATTTAATAGGTTTTTAAATTACAAGACCTAAGAAATGATTATTCTTCTTTTAGAATAAAATTAATTAAAACACATTTTACACTATATTTCCATATTTTTTAATTCAAAAAAATAAATCTTTATTACGATAATAATTACTACATTCAATTTTATTTAAATTTGATTAAATTAATTAAAGGTTTAATTTTTATCTAATATTTACTCTTTAATACGAGCCCAAATCTGCTTAAGAACTTCAGTTCGTGGAATTTCAAAGATAATTTTTCACCAAATTGATAGCACCACAAACTTTTTAATTCGGAGATAAAATTCGAGTCGCATCTTTTAATCTTTTGGTCTCGAGAAACCTCTTGAAGCACCATATACCAAACGATCCACATGTCTGACTCTGTGACATTTTCCGTTGTTTCCAATCTTTTGGTATGACTCTCGACTAATATGTTGACTTTACAGTATAATACATCAGTTAATTTTTTTTTATAAAATTGTATAAATTATAAAATATTTTTTTCTGTCATTCTGTCAAGTCATTTCAAGTTATTTACCATCAGTTGACTAACAATTTTTATTCACGGAGGGCCCATTTTGACCCAAAATAAAACGTTGGGTCTAAACTATTTCAAAAATAATATGAGCTAAAATTGTAACACCACAAGTTTTTAACCGTAAACAAAATGAATAAAAAAATGATAAAAAAAATTATGATATGAGATTGTGCAGCCTAGGGGGTTTGAACCCATAACCTTGGCTAATAAAGCTAGAAGTTTGAACCAATTGTGCTAAATTTGTGTTTGGATATATGTTACCAAAAATTGATATTTTGCTTATTGGTTTGCTTATACTAAAAATAAAATAAAAGTCTGAACCAAACCCCAAATGGGATTATCAGCATCCCAAAACTATCTAGATTCTTTTTTTTCCATCCTCTCACTTCTGACCGTTCATCTTCCACAATCGTCACCATCATATTTTTGCTCTGATCTCCATCACTGTCCTGTCGTGGCCGTCACCGCTACCTTCACTGTGTTCGCCGCCGCACCCCGACCCCAGCCCTGTGCTCCACTCGCGGTGAACGATTGTCGTTCGTCGTGGAGATAGAGCCGAAGCCTCGACGAAATCCCCTTGAACCCGCATTTGTTTTTCCTCCGTTCCAACCGCCTCCGTCGTCGGCAAGGCGCGTCGACCGTGCAAGCGTGCTCAGTGTGCGGAGGGGAGCAAAACCCTTTTTATAGATCATGTGTCCAACGTCGGTAAGACGTTCGTCAGAGCTTCGAGCTTTCTGGCGTGTTTTTAGCTTTTTAAGTAATTTTCAGCCAAATTTTAGTAAGTTTGAATGGGTTTTGGGATAAATATGATTATGGGTTTGATAATCTCTTGATTTTCGGCAGAATCGACACTGAAGGGCATCTCCGGTGACTTTTTTGGCAACCTCCCAGTGACCGGCATATTTGGGGTAAGTGGACCAGTTCAGGTTGGCCCAAAAGCTTGGGCTGGCCTGAACTGTCTAGTTCGGTTTTAGCCCCATTGTCCAAGACTAAACCTGTAAGGTCCAACCTGCTTCGAGTTTGACCTGTATCCGACCCGTTCGACCCATTGACCAACCCGACCCAATTCGAACATGTTTGACCTGATTTGACATGACCAGTACTCGTTGACCGAGTCAACTCAGTGTGTCAAATAGTCCTAGTCAATCCCATTGACCTTTGACCAGTTGACCACTAACGTCAGCGTTGACCGTTGACTTTGACCAAAAGCCATTTTTTTCTAGAAACCCATATTTTATGATTTTTGACATCATGAGTCCGGTTTTGAAGTCCGTTTTGCAAAATTCTGACCCGAAAGCCTCCGAATCTAACCTTGAACCCGAGCTGGCTTATACGTTTAAATTTTAGTTTAAGAGCTATGTGATTAAGGGTTTTATTTTACTAAAGGTATTCAAATATCGTATCTGAGTTGTTGAGGATGCCAAATTTGGGTTCGAAAGTGATTGAATGGAGTATCATGGATCAACTGATATAGCTCGGAATTGAGGTAATACATTCCTACCTCTTGGATGCTTTATGAAACATGTTGGTATTCGGTTAAAGTATGTATGTTGGTGATTAAGTGTACTTTTACCTCTTCTAAATCAACTCGCTTACGAAATAAAAGAATGGTAATCTGAATAAGATCGAGTTATTCAAAAGAGGAGTTTCATAGACCAAAGGGATTTTGTTATGTAAGTGATTATAAGGTAGTTATTCTCGAAACCCAGTTAATAGCATTATAAGATCCAACGTCAAATATTCTGATATGAAATTGCGAAAATACCTTGGATGCTTCAAAAAGGACTAAAATACCCCTGGCAATAAAAGTAACCTAGAAATCTACACTAGATCTGGTAAAACAGTCGATTCATCTAAAAACTCCAAATTTTCATGGAAGGTTCTGGTAATAAGACTTGAACCTTCGGTATTGTAAAGTACTTAGGTTTGTTTAGATTCTAAACAAATCCTCAAAGATAATTTACAGAAAGGTATCTACATATCTGAACTAATCAAAGTGGCGTAAAATACTGAATTGTCTGACATGACGAAAGGGGTTTGGAATTAATGATAAGGTTGATGGATTGAAATGTTTATAATGACCAAAAAGTATTGACATGTCCTCGGGTGCTAATTGTCAAATTATCTAAATGATAGATATACCCTAGGATCTGAAATGATTAAATAGTTGGAAGAATCGACATGTTCATAATAATTGAAACACCTTCGGACATCGAAGTGACTAAAAATACCTTTAAGACTTGGAATAAGAAATATCAATAAAGCCAAACAAAAGTAATGGCTCTGAGAGTGGTAATACACGACCCTTGTTGACTGGTCGTTTTGGAAACTATTGTGATTTTGGATGAATACCACATAAAAGCATGTTTGAGTTATTTGGAAAAATTATCTAGGTCAATGGTAAGAGCAACTTGTTCTTCGTGTGTATTCAATGCTATGGATCGAGTTCAGATGCAATACCCATGTTCGATTACTTGGGAAATACCATTTGAATACACATTCGATTTCTCATTGTATGTTCAGTGGTTGCTTCGTGAAGATGATCTTTTGTTATACAACGTAATCAGTTATGAGAAGTGAGTACTTACGGTGTACTGATCCAGTTAATAATAACAATTGTATTGATGGCTTGCGATTAGTTCAGAGGGACTCGGAAACCTGATGAGCAACTAGAATTCTTGAATTCTGTACATCACCATTTATACCTTGTTGGTTCAAATTACCAGATTACCCCCAAAGGTCAAAATGACCAAAATACCCTCGTATGCTTTAACGATCGAATCACTCTCAATGTATCTGAAATTTCAATGATCTTGATGCATCAACTTGATGTCTAGTTTGAGTTATTGTTACCAAACTCTCCTTTCGTGGGACCTCGTTCTGAAATTAATCCAAAATTGTCAAGTGTTCTCTTTCTGATAATTATCGAGTGTGTCTGAGAAATAAATTGGGTCATAAGGTGCGTACCATGTGTCCGTAAATGCTATATGTTCTAAACCAAGGCTATGTACCTAAAATTAAAAGTATGACATTTTTATTCGAAAAAAAAAGAAATCCTTGGCTTATGTTCTCTAACACAGAAATATATATAATATATGACCTTGAATAATAATAATAATAATAATAATAATAATAATAATAATAATAATAATAATAAATCTGACATATGTCTTCTAGTATAAAAATATAGATCGGATAACTATCTTCTGGTATTATTGTCTTCTAAATTTAAACTAAATTCATCTGGAGTATATTATCTAGGATATAAATGAAGATCTGTAGGCTCAGCGGTAGTAAGCCCTTCTGGACCTAAGCTCCTACGCCCAATGGGCCTAGGGTAAGCCTTTCTATAAGCTCCTATGCCTGATGGGCCTAGGGTAAGTCTTTCTAGATACTATTCTGGGATTCTGCATATTGGCGTACGATTGGAGGGTAGTTAAGTAATTAACAAAACTTTCTGACCTCTTCTGAAATATACCCTACTGAATTAATGTATCAAAGTTAAAACTCTGAGTAAACTTACAATTCACGGTTAATGAACCACTCTGAACTCCTTGATTCGACTTCTGAAATCTGAATCTCTGACTTTAGACTCACCTCCTAAGGTTTGGGTGATCAAATAAAGAACAATTATGTTACCTTCTAATATAATGCTTCATTGAAATATCGAATCATAATTTGAGCTTACCGTTGCCTAATTCTTTATGACAGTGTTAAGCTTGCTATATACCTGCTTGTGCATTTAACATCTCTTGGTAGTCTTTATTAGTGAGCTTTTCGAAGCTCACATTGTTTTTACCATCACAGGTTAAAAGATCGAACATGTTACAGTTATCAACGTCAGAATGGGAGTTTCTTCGGATTTGCTTGCGAAGTATGGTGACTGTGTAATTAGGGGGCATGTATGTCTCATCTTGTTTCATATTTGAGTCTGAAACTTGTTTTAGTATTTTGTATTATAGTTTCTATTTTATTGTCTAAATGTTTTCTGAAATTGTATTTTAACCCAGAACTTGATTTATGATTTTAAATGGTTTAACAATTTTTTTATTTGAAATTTTAACGTGGGTCGCTCTGGTGATCCTAATGTGACTACCTAGGACCCGTATTAACGCATAGACGGGTCTAGGGGTTACAAAAATGACTATTCAATCCAACATTATAGGCATTTTTTGACATAATGTTTATTTTGTCCCATTGTTCTTGCATCACTTACTATTTATTGCTATAACATTGTTTTATTTTATGTCAAGTTACATTTTAGTTCTTTACAATTTATTACATTTTAGTTCTTTAAAATTTGTTACATCATTTTTCCATTGAATCATTTATCTTACTAACCCATTAGGAAGAGAACCTTGTAAAGTCATTTCACAATACGATCTCGATATACTTATCATTTATTATTAACGACGTGTATACTTGTACTATGATGTAGCAATATTGCACGTACCAATGAATGAGAAATTGATGCTCAAAGCAAGCTACTTGTAAATTGTGTTGAAGAAAAATGAAGATCTTCTATCCTACATTGGTGGGATACCAAGTGTGAGATATGTTTGTATAAAAGAACCAACTTGATACTTGATAACTCTCGAATATACATATTTTTACGTTCTCTTGTTTGTATATATTTTTGTCTTTATGTAGCTTTTCTCATGCATTTAGTATAGTTTTAAATTTTATGCATCTTTTGTCGGTACTTGACATATTTTTGTTGATATAGAGCTGCTTGAACCATGTGCTAGTGCGTGCAGAAAAATTTAAAAAAAAAACAAAAGAGTTGCCTTTATATCACAAGGAACACAACACATCTATTCACACAAGAGATCTTGGGATCATAAAGACATTATGGCCTTCACGGGGGCCCAATACAGCTATACAAGAGCCACGCAATGCATATATTAACCGAACCCACGAAGGTGGTTGAGGCCACAATCTGTCTACTTCATCAAGACAAATCTCAAGGATGAAGTACAAGAAAATATCTGAAGGTGAAGTCTTCTCGGTGCATCAAGACAAAAGTACTTGTCAGGACTAAACACAAAAACAAGTCAACAAGTGTTGCATTTTTATTGGTTGGCTATTTCTCTCCCCCTCTGCCTATATATAGAGGTTCACATATTGTAAGAAAAAGAGTTGTGTTACTTGTCGTGGATCCTGCAAGATCTGAGAATGTTGGTGTTTTCTGAACTTATATTTTTTTATCTTTGTAGAACTTGACCCTTACTTAATGTAGTAACTTTTGGTTTGATACTCTTTATTGATGGCTATATTCTTATTTACTGCTATATATATGTGCATGTATATATGTGGGATAAAAATTATATGTCCCTTTTTAGTGCCCCTACTTATGTCCCAACACTAAAAAACACTACAAAATTGAATTTTAAGCCTTAACCCTAAATTATAAATCCTAGACCATACACCTTATACCCTAAAAATACACCATACCCTAAATTTCCTAAATCCTAACCATAAACTCTAACCTAAAACCTTAAACCCTAAAGCTAATTTTGAGTATGGGAGCATAAATAGAAGCATCGAAATGGGTAGAGGATTTCCATCCATGTATGTGTAGTAGCTACACTTAACATTCAAATAGTAGAGAATGATAAATGGTATTGAACCATGAGTAACGAAAGTTACTACCTAAGTCAAATGATACAACGAGACTTAGTTAAAGATGGTTGTACTAACACCTTAATGGATGGTGAGAAATGAGACTAGCGAATTGACCAAAGGAAGAAAGCGAACCGAAAACAAAGCAAAAAAGAAAAACCTAAAAAGATGGGAGAGAAGAAAGGGAAACGGGCTAGGACGACTCTTAGTAAAGTTGGGGCCGTTTGGGAAGCAAGAACAAAAAGATAAAAGAAAATGACAAAGCGTACGGTTGAGATTTAAAAGGAGCGAGTAGGAGTTTTTTAGACCCCCAAAGCTAATGGGAGTATGGAGGGTTTCAATTTCTTGTATACTTACAAGTAAATAGTATTGTTCTAGATTTTTATTTCTATTTTGTATATATTTGTATTTATTATGTTGTGTTCATTTTAGTAATAACATTAGTATTCTATTTCACTATTTTTTTCTCAGACTAACGTATTACCAACAATATTATACAAGAATTAACCATTATAGAATATAATAAACAAATAACCAAAATAAAATATAGAACCCAGTTTGATATTATTTTTGGAAAATACGGTGGAAAATGATTTTGAAAAGTGATTTTGAAAAGATTGTTTGATTTTAAATAGGAGTGTTGATATTGTTGTCAAAAAGTGCTTTTAAGTAGATAAAATGAATATTTTAGACATTCTTTTTGAAAATATAAAAGGATTGATGACATAGACGAGAATATATGAGTAAACTAAAAAGTGCTAGAAATTTCAGCTTTTGAAAAGCACTTTTCAAATCAAACTGAAAAATACCTTTGTCCTGAAAAGTTACATGTTTTCATTACTTTTGGTCTTAAACTAACTTTTGGCTCCAAAAACTGGGTTGAAAAGCAATGCAAATAAGGATTAAACTAAAAACTTATATATATTATATATATACATCAAAATAAGGTTTAAACTAAAAACTTATATATGATATATGTACATTATAAGACTTAAACTTAATACATCTAATTTTTTTTGAATAAGGTACCAGTTGAGCATTTTATTATACTTAAAAGAAACACACATGACACGCGTGATCAAAGCTTCCCACTTTTCGGAGAAGTGCAATCGACACGGGACAAAACGCAAAAAACCCCCCCAAAACAAGACGAAAACCAAAACAACACAGAAAAGAAATCGTTCAAAAAACCAGAGAAAAACAAAACGAAACGAAGGGGAAACTAGGGAAACTTGCTCAGATGATCCAAATCGCTCGATTAAACAGCTGGGATTGCTTGTTGGAGCTCGAATCGAGACGAAGATAGGCTTTAAAATGAAAGCCCTAAAGAAATCGCACATCTATGGCGGATCTAGCCACCGACGATCTAACTCCGTCGTTGTTTGGACTGATGATGGTGCCTCTTCCATCCAGAAACTATCTGTGGTGTCCGATCATCCTTCACGAGCCATTGCATGGGCTGTCGAGTTTCCTTGTCGGCCGGTGAACGAGAATCGGCAGCTTCTAAATCTGCCGGAGAGAAATTGTGCTTCAGTGACGAGGAATCGAATCGACGAAAGGTCAGCACTTCTATTATTCAGTTTCTTTATCACCGATTTCGAATCCCCTTCCACTATTATACCTGAACATCCTATGTCTTCCCCAAGTGTTTACTGGAGTGACAAAAACCTTCTGGATGTGTCATGTACACATCTGTTTCAAGTTTTCCCTTAAGAAAGCGGTTTTGACATTCCTTTATTTGATTCCATAATCATGGTATGTAACTACTTGCAAGTGAGATTAAGATGGATTAAACATAGCTACAAAGAAGATGTTTTATCATAGTGTATACTATGAAGTTTTTCTAAAACTTTTAGCGATGAATCATCCTTTGTATGTTTTATCATCCATGTCGGTTTTTCCTTTTGAAAAACTCATCCATACCTCTTAGGTTTTACCCTTTTAGGTAACCAAAGTCTATACTTGGTTTTAGACATGGATTTCATCTCATCTCTCATGGCTTTTAGCCATTTCTCGAATTTTGGGCTCACCATTGCTTTCTGATGAGACCTAGTCTTTATCTTGATCCGAAAAGAAGAGTGTTTCCATGTATGGATAGTGAGAAATCCATATTTCTCAAGTATATGGTATTCTCTTAAGGATCAACACAATGGTTGTGTTTTGTTCCAATGTTCCTTGATCATTTGTGGAACATTCTCAATCTTTGGTTCATAAATTTGTTGTCTAAAATTTCTTCAAATTCCAAATTCCATTTTTTTTCTTTTGTGAGAGGTAATCTCTTTCGAGAGAAACTCTCGTTTGAGCAACAAACTTTTTGTTCTCGTTGAAAAATAAAATCCATTAGTGATAAGTATTCTCTTTCGAGATAAACTATCGTTTGAGCAACAAATATTTTGTTCTCGTTAAAGTTGAAGAAATAATATCCCTTTGTGAGAATTAATCTCTTTCAAGATAAACTCTCGTTTGAGAAACAAACGCTTTGTTCTCGTTAGGATAAACAACAAATGGAGTTTTTAAGGTTCGAACTTTGTAAACATTTTAACATGTAAGTGACCTTAAAACTTCAAAGGTATTCTAGAACAATTCTTAGTCCATATCTTATATGGCGTTTCGAACAAAAAAAAAACGATTAAGTATAAGAGTTGATTTTCTAGTGTGTTAAGAAGTCGAAAATGACTTGTTCTGAATCAAAACATGTCTGTAACGCCCCGGTTTTGGGCTTAGGAGTTTTGGGCGTTGACCGGTTTGGTCAAAGTGCTGTTCGAATCTAAAAGGTGAAATTAGGAAAGCCTAGTTCGGGTTGCATTAAAAATATGGAAAAATGTTCTAAAATCATCTTTTAATATAATTAAGTGAACTGCGAAATCAATTTTGGAAAATGAGTTTTTGGAAGGGTGACATTTTGGCTAGTGACCAAAATGTAATTTTCGAAAGTTTGGTGACTGTTTTATAAAGGGTTGAAACTTTGAATCTTTAAGGAGCTATTATTCCAAAAGTAGTTTCTCCAGATTTTTCTAAGATATTTTAAGGCTTAATTCTGATTTTAAACATATTAAAAGAGGAGGGAAAGCCATTTTGGCTATTTTGGATAACTAACTTTCCATTTTCTTTCTCTCATTTTCTCTCAACCCAAACACTTTCTCTCCAGAGAATTTGATCTGATTTTCTCACCTAAATTCCTCCTTTCAACTCTCTTTTGATTCCTAATCATAGTATCTACAAAACCTCATCATTTGCTACTTGATTCATCAAGGTTTTAGATTCCAAAAAGAGGAGAAACTCAAGTTTGGAGGTAAGAACGTCCTTCTCCTCTAAACTATCAGTTCTTTACTGAAATTCCTAAGTTTTCAATCCTTAATTGATGTTTTATTAAAGGCTTTTGAGTTGTAAAATGGATCTTGGCTTATAATGCAAGATTTAATGATTTTTGATGATTTTCGTTAGATCTGATTAATCTGTGATTTGAGATGTGTTTTTGATGTTAAATGAACTCTAAATTGATAAGGAGTTGAGTTTTGATTAATGCAATCCCGGATAGGTTGAGTTTCCTAAGTTTAGCTTGTGATTCTTGTTTGTTTTTGAGGTGATCTTGTGGATCTGATGTTGCTGGAGGTATAAGGATGTTGATAGGTTCTTTTTAGATGTTAAATGATGTTAATAGATGTTTGGTTTTGATGGTTTGTGGCTGGGCTTTGTTGAGAAGTGGTTTGGATGCATTTTCGGTTGTGTTTGGTGGCCGAAAATGGAGGTTGGATGAGAGCAGCGAGTTTAGGTGTTTTCATTGAAGCAATTAATGCATGATGATGCATTAATCCTCTGCTTTGATGTGTTAAAACAGGGGAGGCATCTTTGGATCCAAGAGTTGTTGATCCGGAAGCTTGTTTTGGTGCTTCGGCAAGAGGCGAAGTGGAATCGGTGAGTGAAATTGGGTTTTCGGCTTTGAAACCAATGTCTTGGGAGCTTAGTTTAAGTCTAAACAACTTTGCTAAGCTCAAGTGTAAGTTTTCGGAAGTACTCTTTAGTGGTGGCCATGATTTTGTTGAGATGCAATGTGGTTTATTGCATGTTTTAAATACTGTTTTGAAAGCATGATTTAGCATGGTATTTGCTGTTGTTGTAAGCCATATGTTGAAGGAAGCTCTAGGTAAGAGTTCCTTGTTTTTGTACATTGTTAAAATGTGGTTTGATGCTTTTAAATGCATGATGAATATGGCTTGGTTTAATGCTTTAAAATAGTGGATTAAATGATGAAAATGATGTATATTGGCAAGTGATGTTTTGAAAAGGTTAAGGTCACTAAGGTGGTTAAAAGTCCTTGAGTGAGCCTTGTTTACTTAAGAACATCAAGGTGGTTAAAAGTCCTTGGATGATTCTTGCTACGGACACAAAGGTGGTTAAAAGTCCTTGTGTGATCCTTTCCATGGTGTTTAAAACTCCATGGGGCCAAGGTGTTTAAAAGTCCTTGGGGCCAAGGTGTTTAAAAGTCCTTGGGGTGAAATTTGATGTGGACACAAAGGTGGTTAAAAGTCCTTGTGTGGTCCTCTTTCATGGTGTTTAAAAGTCCATGGCCAAGGTGTTTAAAAGTCCTTGGGGCCAAGGTGTTTAAAAGTCCTTGGGGTGAAAGTTGATGAACTTGTTTTTAAAGAAATGGAATTTATCACTTGTGGCCAATATGACATGTTATGATATGAAGCATGAGATGCTTGTTTAAAGTATGCTTTTGAGCATGTGTAAATGTTGATTTGAAGCATGATTTATAAAGTGTTTTATAAATGCATTATTGAATGGTTTTATTGAGCATTCCTCACTAAGCTTTTGCTTACGCTCTCTTTCGTTTTCTCAAATCAATAATGCAGAACATTAGAGTACTTTGAGGGCAGCAAGGAGGGCAAGCATTCAAGTGAAAGTAAAGCTCAAAGTATGGAAGGTTTCATAAGTACATTTTTAGCTTTTGGTAATTTAGCAATGGGGGACCTATGTGTATGTTTTGGGAGAGGTTTTGAACTCCCTAAGTATGTTGAATGTTGTTGAGAATGCTGGATTTTGTGTTTGGCCTTTACATGCTTGAATTGGAAGTTCATGCTTGAATGGTTGCTTGTGTAGGAAGCATGCCTATAGATTTGGGGCTTTTTGCATATGATGTTATTTTGTTGATTTGTTGATACATGTAAGTCTCATATATGTTGGATTGCATGCTGGTAAAGTTTGGTGTTAATTGGAGTATGATTGGATGGTTAATTGCATGTTTAAGTGTGCATTTTGGGGCAATCTGTGCAGGGTGTTTCGGAACAGTACCTACCGTTTCGGAACGGGTGCTTTAAACAAACCCAGGCGTCCGAAACGGGAGGGACCGTTCCGAAACGGTTTGGCTACTGCCAGCCCGTGTTCCGGTACGCGTTGCGGAACGGCCCGTGTTTCGAAACGGGGTCTGCTTGTTTCGGAACGGGTGACCATTGGGGGCTGACATTGGTAGTTAAATGTTTTGAATTGTTTGCGTTTTAGTCCTGAATCTTGTTTGTGCAATTGTATGAGTTCGGGAAATCCTTTTGAGCTGAAATTTCACAGAGAAGCATGAAAACTGACTAATTTCAAGTTGGTAACTTTAATTTGGGTTAAGTCCTCCTATTTATCAGAAATTACAATTTGGTCCCTAAAGTTGTAATTTGTTCAATTGGGCCCCTGTTCGATCTCTGATGCTTGTGATCTTTGAATATGTTGTTGAGTGATCACAATTAGGGTTAATGTGCATCTAGACAAGTTTAAAAAGAAAAAAAAGGGTCGTTAATCAAGGTTGACTTTCGGGTTGACTTTGGTTTTCCCCGTGTGACTTTCTTAATTCGGGTCAACCGTCTAGGCCGGGTTAAGGGGGTTACATTTGGTGGTATCAGAGCTAAGTTCTCGAGTAATTGGGAATGAATGTATGCATGATTGAAGTATGTTTGCCTTGTATGCATGTTGATCGAAAGCATGTTTAATGGCTTGTGATTTGGATGCAATTGAGTTGTATGCTGTAATGTAGCATGATGTGGTTACCCATTGCCAAATCGAAGCTAATGAAATGTTGTTGATTTTGAATGAAATTGAGCTTGAATACTTGGATTGCTTCCCTTGCTAGGCCTGACTTAGTTTTATTTGCATTGTGATTGCATGGTAATAGTATGGCACCACGTAGAGAGTTACGAGGTAGTGTGCGAGCTACGGCTCCTAATGAGAATGAGAACGAGGAGAACACGGGAAGTGCGGTGTTACCTCCTCCTCCACCTGGTGGTGGTGCTGAGAGAGAAAGAGCTGAAGCTGCAGCTGGTGCTGGAGCTGCTGGACCTGAGGTTGGTCAGGGGCAAGCTATGCCTGATATGTCTATGCTGGTACAAGCTATTGCGGGTGCTTTTCGAGCAGCAGTAGCTGGAGCTCAAGGAGCTGGGCATCAGGGAGATGCTGGAGTTAGACTACCTTTGGAGCGTCTGCGCAGTCTTGGTGGGACTGAGTTCAGGGGTATGTCAGCTGAGAGTTCTGAAGCTTGGTTAGAGAGTACCAAGCGTATCTTGGGTCAGATGAGCTGCACGGATGTGCAAAAGCTGGGATGTGTTGTGTCCTTGCTGCAGGACAATGCGTATACGTGGTGGACGACCACCATAGCTGGGATGGTTGAAGCTGATGTTACTTGGACATTCTTTCAGAATGTGTTCAAGAGGAGATATCTGGGAGTGAGATATCTTGATGAGAAGAAGTGTGAATTCATGTCTCTTACCCAAGGGAGCATGAGTGTGGCTGAGTATGAGGTGCAGTTTGTGCGACTCAGTCAATATGCACCAGAGCTGATACCTGATGAGCGGGCAAGGTGCGAGAGGTTCTGTTATGGTCTTGTGACGGATGTGAAAATGTATGTGCTAGCCACTGAGTACGATGATTTTGATGTGTTGGTGGGCCGAGCCAATGACATTGAGATGAACTTGGGTTTATCTGCGAAAGGTGCTGGAGCAAGTTCTGGCAAGAGAGCTGCTGAGTATAGTTCTGGAGATGGACGGAACAAGAGGGGACGTGATCAGAAGTATCAGTCCTCAGCCAAGAGAGGTGGCAGTGCACCTGTTAGAGGAGGCAATGCTAGAGCTGATCTGAGTTCTTGCTGGATCTGTGGTTCACGTGGTCAAATGAAGCGTGACTGTCCTCGTGCTGTGAGAGAGGTGCAAGCTCCTGTAGCGGCAGCTGGTAATGGATGCTGGAATTGTGGTTCTGTAGACCACTTGAGGCAAGATTGTCCTAGGTTGGCTGGTGATCAGGTGCGTGCTCCTGTTGTTGCTGCACCGCAGAGAGGTCGTGGGCGCGGCCGTGGTAATTTCCAGAGGCGAGAGGAAGGTGGTCGTGGAGTAGCCCATGTTGTGGCTATTCAGCCTGAAGGTGGAGGCCAAGCTAGGGTGTATGCTCAGCGTGAGGGAAGGAATGATGTAGATGTGATTGCAGGTACCTTTACTTTGCAATCCTTGTCATTGCTTTCTTTGATTGATTCCGGATCTACGCATTCATACATTTTGCGTGAGCATGCTGAATTGCTTGGTTTGCCTGTTGAGTCTTTGGATGTTGGTGTTCATGTCACTGGTTCTTTTGGTGAAACTGTTGTGACTCGAAAGCTTTATAGAAGGTGTCCCTTGGTTGTTCAAGAACATGTTTTCCATGTTGATCTTATGGAGTTGCCCTTTAATGGTTTTGATGTGATCCTTGGTATGGATTGGCTTGCTGAGCATCGTGCTGTGGTAGATTGTGAAAATAAGCGGGTTTCGCTTAAGCTTGCGGATGATTATGAAGTTGTTGTGGTTGGTGAGAATGTGAAGTTTCTTGCCAATGTGGTGTCTACCTTGGAGGCGAGTAGGATGCTGAGGCAAGGTTGCGAAGCTTATCTAGCTTTTGTGATGAATCCTAGCTCTAAGGAGTTGAGGGTGCAAGATATCAGGGTTGTGAAGGAGTTTCCTGGTGTTTTTCCTGAGGAGTTGCCTGGTTTACCTCCTAATCGCGAGGTGGAGTTTGGAATTGAGCTGTATGAGAATACAACTCCTGTGTCCATTACTCCCTATAGAATGGCACCTAAGAAGCTGAAGGAGCTGAAGACGCAATTGCAAGAGTTGCTTGATCGTGGTTTCATCCGGCCGAGTGTGTCACCTTGGGGTGCACCAGTCTTGTTTGTGAAGAAGAAGGATGGCACTATGAGGATGTGCATTGATTACCGTCAGCTGAACAAGTTGACTATCAAGAATCGATATCCTTTGGCGAGGATTGATGATCTCTTTGATCAATTTCGGGGAGCTTCTGTGTTCTCTAAGATTGACTTGAGGTCAGGGTATTATCAGTTGAAGGTGAAGGATGTGGATGTGCCTAAGACAGCTTTCAGGACAAGGTATGGGCATTATGAGTTCCTTGTGATGCCGTTTGGTTTGACAAATGCTCCTGCTGCTTTCATGGACATGATGAATCGTGTGTTTCATGAATACCTGGACAATATCGTGGTGGTGTTCATTGATGATATCCTCGTGTACTCGCGTACTGAGGAGGAGCACGAAGAGCATTTGAGGATTGTTTTGCAAGCCTTGTTGGAGAATCAGCTTTATGCTAAGCTGAGCAAGTGTGAGTTCTGGCTTAAGGTGGTGGTGTTTCTTGGGCATGTGGTCTCAGCTGAGGGGGTTCGTGTTGATCCTCAGAAGATTGAGGCGGTGATGAACTGGAAAGTTCCTAAGTCTGTTTATGAGATCCGTAGTTTCCTTGGTTTGGCAGGATACTACCGAAGGTTTGTGGATGGTTTTTCCAAGATTGCTGCTCCTTTGACGAAGCTGTTGCAAAAGGATATTAAGTATGAGTGGACGGAAGCGAGACAGCAGGCTTTTGAGAAGCTGAAGGCGGCTTTGACGCAAGCTCCTATCTTGGTTCAGCCTGAATCAGGGAAAGAGTTTGTGGTCTATAGTGATGCATCCTATGTTGGTTTGGGATGTGTGCTGATGCAAGAGGGTAAGGTGGTGGCTTATGCATCGCGGCAGTTGAAAGTGCATGAGCGCAATTACCCTACGCATGATATTGAGCTGGCTGCAGTGGTTTTTGCTCTGAAGATCTGGAGACATTATCTGTATGGTGAGAAGTGTACTGTGTACACAGATCACAAGAGTTTGAGGTATCTGATGTCTCAGAAGGAGTTGAATCTTAGGCAGCGGCGTTGGTTGGAGTTGCTCAAGGATTATGATCTGACGATTGAGTATCATCCTGGAAAAGCTAATGTTGTTGCGGATGCCTTGAGTAGGAAGGTAGCTGTTGAGCTGAGGGCTATGTTTGCTAGCTTGAGCATATCGCGAGATGGTGGTCTTGTTGCTGAGTTGCAAGTGAAACCATCTTTGGTTCAGTTGATCAAGGAAAAGCAGTTGCTGGATGATTCTTTGGTGTCTCATGTTCAAGATATCGCGGAGGGTAGACCTTCGGATTTCTGCTTTAAGGATGATGGTGTGTTGTGTTTTGGGAGTCGGATAGTAGTGCCCAATAATGCTGAGTTGAGGCGTGCTATTCTGACTGAAGGTCATAGTAGTCCTTTTGCTATGCACCCTGGTAGTACTAAGATGTATCGTGATCTTCGTGATGAGTACTATTGGGTGGGTTTGAAGAAGGATGTTGCGGAGTTTGTGAGCAAGTGTTTGGTGTGTCAGCGAGTTAAGGCTGAACATCAGGTTCCTTCAGGGTTGTTGCAACCGTTGAAAATCCCTGAATGGAAGTGGGAAAGGGTTACCATGGATTTTGTATCTGGTTTACCTTTGTCTCCTTCGAAGAAGAATTCTGTTTGGGTGATTGTGGATCGCCTAACGAAGTGTGCGCATTTCTTGCCTGTGCATACTACGTTTTCTTTGGATAAGCTGGCAGAGCTGTACATTGCTGAGATTGTGCGGCTGCATGGTGTGCCTAAGTCGATTGTGTCGGATAGGGATCCGAGGTTCACATCGCGTTTCTGGCAGTGTTTGCATCAAGCTTTGGGTACAAGGTTGCATTTCAGTACATCCTATCATCCTCAGTCGAATGGTCAGTCTGAGCGGGTTATCCAGATTTTGGAAGATATGTTGAGGTGCTGCGTGATTGAGTTCCAGGGTTCTTGGGAGAAGCATCTGCCTTTGGTTGAGTTCGCTTATAACAATAGTTCTCAGGCGAGTTTACAGATGGCACCTTATGAGGCTTTGTACGGGAGGAAGTGTAGGACTCCTCTTTGTTGGGCTGAAACTGGTCAAAGGTTGGTTTCGATGCCGGCTTTGTTGAAAGGGACCACCGAGAAGGTGAAGCTCATTTGTGAGCGGTTGAAGGCAGCCTCTGATCGGCAAAAGTCTTACGCGGGTCTGAAGCGTAAGGAGATAGAGTATGCGGTGGGTGACCGTGTGTTCTTGAAGGTTTCGCCTTGGAAGAAGGTGATGAGGTTTGGCCGGAAGGGTAAGTTGAGCCCTAGGTACATTGGACCATATGAGGTGGTTGAGCGTGTGGGTCCTGTTGCGTATCGGTTGAGGTTACCTCAAGAGTTGGAGAAGATTCATGATGTGTTCCATGTTTCTATGCTTCGGAAGTATAGATCTGATCCTTCGCATGTGATGCCTGTGGAGGAAGTGGTTTTGAATCCGGATTTGACCTATGATGAGAAACCGATGAAGGTTCTGGATTCGGATAGCAAGGTTCTTCGTGGCAAGACCATTGAATTGGTGAAGGTGCTGTGGAAGCATCGAGGTGTTGAGGAAGCCACGTGGGAGCGGAAGGAAGACATGCTGAAGCAGTTTCCTTATCTCTTTCCTTCAGGTAAATTTCGAGGACGAAATTTCTTAAGGGGGGAGAGTTGTAACGCCCCGGTTTTGGGCTTAGGAGTTTTGGGCGTTGACCGGTTTGGTCAAAGTGCTGTTCGAATCTAAAAGGTGAAATTAGGAAAGCCTAGTTCGGGTTGCATTTAAAATATGGAAAAATGTTCTAAAATCATCTTTTAATATAATTAAGTGAACTGCGAAATCAATTTTGGAAAATGAGTTTTGGAAGGGTGACATTTTTGCTAGTGACCAAAATGTAATTTTTGAAAGTTTGGTGATTGTTTTATAAAGGGTTGAAACTTTGAATCTTTAAGGAGCTATTATTCCAAAAGTAGTTTCTCCAGATTTTTCTAAGATATTTTAAGACTTAATTCTGATTTTAAACATATTAAAAGAGGAGGGAAAGCCATTTTGGCTATTTTGGATAACTAACTTTCCATTTTCTTTCTCTCATTTTCTCTCAACCCAAACACTTTCTCTCCAGAGAATTTGATCTGATTTTCTCACCTAAATTCCTCCTTTCAACTCTCTTTTGATTCCTAATCATAGTATCTACAAAACCTCATCATTTGCTACTTGATTCATCAAGGTTTTAGATCCCAAAAAGAGGAGAAACTCAAGTTTGGAGGTAAGAACGTCCTTCTCCTCTAAACTATCAGTTCTTTACTGAAATTCCTAAGTTTTCAATCCTTAATTGATGTTTTATTAAAGGCTTTTGAGTTGTAAAATGGATCTTGGCTTATAATGCAAGATTTGGTGATTTTTGATGATTTTCGTTAGATCTCATTAATCTGTGATTTGAGATGTGTTTTTGATGTTAAATGAACTCTAAATTGATAAGGAGTTGAGTTTTGATTAATGCAATCCCGGATAGGTTGAGTTTCCTAAGTTTAGCTTGTGATTCTTGTTTGTTTTTGAGGTGATCTTGTGGATCTGATGTTGCTGGAGGTATAAGGATGTTGATAGGTTCTTTTTAGATGTTAAATGATGTTAATAGATGTTTGGTTTTGATGGTTTGTGGCTGGGCTTTGTTGAAGTGGTTTGGATGCATTTTCGGTTGTGTTTGGTGGCCAAAAATGGAGGTTGGATGAGAGCAGCGAGTTTAGGTGTTTTCATTGAAGCAATTAATGCATGATGATGCATTAATCCTCTGCTTTGATGTGTTAAAACAGGGGAGGCATCTTTGGATCCAAGAGTTGTTGATCCGGAAGCTTGTTTTGGTGCTTCGGCAAGAGGCGAAGTGGAATCGGTGAGTGAAATTGGGTTTTCGGCTTTGAAACCAATGTCTTGGGAGCTTAGTTTAAGTCTAAACAACTTTGCTAAGCTCAAGTGTAAGTTTTCGGAAGTACTCTTTAGTGGTGGCCATGATTTTGTTGAGATGCAATGTGGTTTATTGCATGTTTTAAATACTGTTTTGAAAGCATGATTTAGCATGGTATTTGCTGTTGTTGTAAGCCATATGTTGAAGGAAGCTCTAGGTAAGAGTTCCTTGTTTTTGTACATTGTTAAAATGTGGTTTGATGCTTTTAAATGCATGATGAATATGGCTTGGTTTAATGCTTTAAAATAGTGGATTAAATGATGAAAATGATGTATATTGGCAAGTGATGTTTTGAAAAGGTTAAGGTCACTAAGGTGGTTAAAAGTCCTTGAGTGAGCCTTGTTTACTTAAGAACATCAAGGTGGTTAAAAGTCCTTGGATGATTCTTGCTACGGACACAAAGGTGGTTAAAAGTCCTTGTGTGATCCTTTCCATGGTGTTTAAAAGTCCATGGGGCCAAGGTGTTTAAAAGTCCTTGGGGCCAAGGTGTTTAAAAGTCCTTGGGGTGAAACTTGATGTGGACACAAAGGTGGTTAAAAGTCCTTGTGTGGTCCTCTTTCATGGTGTTTAAAAGTCCATGGCCAAGGTGTTTAAAAGTCCTTGGGGCCAAGGTGTTTAAAAGTCCTTGGGGTGAAAGTTGATGAACTTGTTTTTAAAGAAATGGAATTTATCACTTGTGGCCAATATGACATGTTATGATATGAAGCATGAGATGCTTGTTTAAAGTATGCTTTTGAGCATGTGTAAATGTTGATTTGAAGCATGATTTATAAAGTGTTTTATAAATGCATTATTGAATGGTTTTATTGAGCATTCCTCACTAAGCTTTTGCTTACGCTCTCTTTCGTTTTCTTAAATCAATAATGCAGAACATTAGAGAACTTTGAGGGCAGCAAGGAGGGCAAGCATTCAAGTGAAAGTAAAGCTCAAAGTATGGAAGGTTTCATAAGTACATTTTTAGCTTTTGGTAATTTGGCAATGGGGGACCTATGTGTATGTTTTGGGAGAGGTTTTGAACTCCCTAAGTATGTTGAATGTTGTTGAGAATGCTGGATTTTGTGTTTGGCCTTTACATGCTTGAATTGGAAGTTCATGCTTGATGGTTGCTTGTGTAGGAAGCATGCCTATAGATTTGGGGCTTTTTGCATATGATGTTATTTTGTTGATTTGTTGATACATGTAAGTCTCATATATGTTGGATTGCATGCTGGTAAAGTTTGGTGTTAATTGGAGTATGATTGGATGGTTAATTGCATGTTTAAGTGTGCATTTTGGGGCAATCTGTGCAGGGTGTTTCGGAACAGTACCTACCGTTTCGGAACGGGTGCTTTAAACAAACCCAGGCGTCCGAAACGGGGGGGACCGTTCCGAAACGGTTTGGCTACTGCCAGCCCGTGTTCCGGTACGCGTTGCGGAACGGCCCGTGTTTCGAAACGGGGTCTGCTTGTTTCGGAACGGGTGACCGTTGGGGGCTGACATTGGCAGTTAAATGTTTTGAATTGTTTGCGTTTTAGTCCTGAATCTTGTTTGTGCAATTGTATGAGTTTGGGAAGTTTTTTTGAGCTTAAATTTCACAGAGAAGCATGAAAACTGACTAATTTCAAGTTGGTAACTTTAATTTGGGTTAAGTCCTCCTATTTATCAGAAATTACAATTTGGTCCCTAAAGTTGTAATTTGTTCAATTGGGCCCCTGTTCGATCTCTGATGCTTGTGATCTTTGAATATGTTGTTGAGTGATCACAATTAGGGTTAATGTGCATCTAGACAAGTTTAAAAAGAAAAAAAAGGCTCGTTAATCAAGGTTGACTTTCGGGTTGACTTTGGTTTTCCCCGTGTGACTTTCTTAATTCGGGTCAACCGTCTAGGCCGGGTCAAGGGGGTTACAATGTCTAGCATATTTGATTCTCTTTCAAAGACTTTTCGTTCCACTCGTGGGATTTAATTATGGGACAATCCCATATTCTTTGAAAGTTCATCAAACTTTAAATATTCTCGAATTTGATCTCATCAAATTATCTTAATACTTTTTACGAGTTTGAGATTAGTCATTTGTTTTATTTATCTTATAAATATTATTGATTTGATTAGTTTAAAGATCATTGATTCGTTGTGCCATAAGAGATTAAAAGAATAACATTTATTTAAATAATCTCAAAATTAAAATATCTTGTCCTTACAAGATAACTAAAACTTAGGCACAAAATAATAATCTTAAAAACTAAAACAAATCTATTTAAGAAAAAACACATGTCCTAATAGATGATGTAGCAACTCTTGCTTTATTTCCATTCGCAGGTCCATGACTATTCTGATGCCTTCTATTTAGAAGCCTTTGAGGTTGATGCCTCACTCGTTTTTGCTTTCTTGACTTCTTGTAGGTGTGTGGGGCAGTTTCTCTTCCAATGTCCGGTCTTGTCGCAATGGAAACATTTTCCATCCTTCTTGATTCCCTTCTTAGGTTTCAATGCCTCATTTCCATCGATTTTGGTCTTACCATCACCTTTTGACTTTGCTGCCGATTAACCTTTCTTCTTGCCCTTGCGGACCATCAGAACATGTTTAGGCCCTACCTTCTTCAGGTTGATTTCAGCAGTTCTCAACATGCCGAGCAACTGTGGCAGCGTCTTGTTAATTTCATTCATATTGAAATTAAGGACGAACTGGTTGAAACTATCCAACAACGATTGCAGGATGACATCAGTAGCTAATTCGTCTTTCAGCGGAAAGTCGAGCTTCTCCAACGTTTGGATGTATCCCATCATTTTGATGACGTGATCTCCTACGGGAGATCCCTCACTCATCTTGCATTGAAACAGAGCTTTAGAGGTCTCGTACCTCTCTTGACGAGCTTGCCCTTCATAAATCTCCTTGAGAATTTGAATCATATCATAAGCTACCATGTCCTCATGTTGCTTCTGAAGCTCAGGGGTCATGGAGGCAAGCATACGACAACCGACATCCAGTATGTCGTCCATGTGTTTCTTAAACTTGTCTTTGTCAGCTCTGGAAGTAGTGGCAACCGATTCATCAGGAACAGGTTCTTCAATGACATATTCCTTCTTTTCATGTTTGAGAACAATTCTCAAATTACGGAACCAATCAAGGAAGTTTATGCCATTGAGCTTATCCTTCTCAAGGATAGATCAAAGAGATAGAGTATTATTTGCTATTAATTCTACAACAAAGAAAATATGCTATATAAGTTTTACTAAATTTTAAAATTTATAGATAGGTCTTCACTATAAATTTACTCCCATTATTTTCTTCAAAATTAAAAACCCTCTAGTTTTAATTTCGGAAAAACGTTTCGATACTTTTTCTAGTGAGTGAGGATCCGTATTTCACCATTCCTAAATCAGCTTTGGCCAGTCTTTTAGGAAATGGTTATTTAGGTAAGTAACACCTTACTAATTACATCTCATGTAATTCCTCATCTTTTGGCGAACAACTCTTCTTCTTTAAATCATCTTATGATTAACCAAAACTTTTAACCACTAGGTTTTCTAATCCTATCGGAACAACCCAGCTAAGTCAATACCAATATCTCAACCGGCGAATATCACTAGCTTATTCTTCGCGTTTAACTAAGATAGATAAATGTGACATTGCTTTGGCAAAGCTCGCATTATATCGATCGAAGCTTTAACGAGGGTAAATATTGGATGGTTAAAACAGACTTAGAATTATAGTGAGGGATTTACTTAATTATCTCATCATTTTAACATTGATCCTATCAATAGAACTATGTTTAATCATGCTTATAAAACATCCATTGCATCACATACAAGGTAAATATAAGTGGTAAATAAATATGCAATTATTATAGCCCTTCTTAACCTAAGGCGACCCGTCCCAAGCCAATGGGAGGACCATTCTACTGAAGATAGAATCTTCTTCTGAAACGCTCGATCCACCAGGGAAGGCCCACCACGCTGCTACATTGGTCCTTGCTTTATCTCCATGAGTATTTACAATTTTCAGAAACTCGTGTTACATGCGAGGGAGTGAGATGAGAAGAGAAGTACAATAGAAGATAGAGAAAGGCACGACACGCAGGCCGTATTTATAAAACGCAAAACTATAAAGGCTATGGGCTATAACCATGCAAAACAAACACCGTGCAATCTAACATGCATTTCAAACATCGTGCGAACAAAGTAACAACGTCTTTACGGAGTTTTAAACTGATTATCCCTATGTTGCGGTTAATGGGCCAAAGTAACGACGTCTTTACGAGGTTTCATAAACCATTTGCGTTAACGAACAAATGCACCAGGTAGGTCAACATGAAAGAGAGGTGGCGCACTAGGCACACTTAAGTACCAGGTCTTTGATGATGTCAATCCTAGACATGCATTTTTCATAACGTCTAACCATAACTCTTATGGATTTACCGTGAAAGATAGTTTGATAACTTTTATCAACTTAGAAGCCCTTTCAGAGATTTCATAAATCTATGAAACTACGAACAATTACTTGTTCTCTAGACTATTTATTAGTCTCAACATGTTAACATTTAACATTTAAGCAACCTAACATAGTTATGATTAACTCTTAATCATTCAGTGATAATCGAAATAAGTCTTTATTAGGTGTGATACAATAAATGATAAATATCTAAATCGAATCAAAAAACATGCATCTCATACATAAACATCACCCTAGAATTTAAGCCTGAATTCGTATGATACAAGTGGCTCTGATACCACTGTTGGGTCACGTCGGCACGCCCCATGGCGCAGTGGAAAAATTAATCCGACGTAATCCAGCCAGGATTCATGTACAGGAACGAATTCGGGGTGAAAAGATGAAGAGTTACCTTTTAAAACTGTGGAAACTGGAAAACCGACGGTATGTCGGAATAACCACGTCAAGTAAAACCGGAAACGTCACAGGTTCGCAACGACCTCTACGGAGTCCACCCGAACAAAACGAACAAAGTTTTTGCCTCCTTAACATTTAGGGATAAATTTCGACAGGTTTAAACACCTTCCAGGGAGAAGTCGAAATCCCTCCAGGGATTCCTGAGGGAGTCTGAAATCGACCAGGGGTTCTACCGGGACTTGGATTCGAACTAGAAAATCGCCAGGAATTTGCCAGGGGGCAAGAGGAACACTAGAAAAATATCGAACAGCTTCTCAGAAGAAATCTAGGACTTGTCGAAAATTCCATAGGGGAATTCCCAGGGATATGTCGAAATTTGCAAGGAGGAATAAGGATGATTTGGTTGCTAGCCCTTGTCCCTTTAAATAGTATTCAGAGACTTAATTCTATTTGAATTCCTTAAATCCAAGTTCAACCAAAATTCATAGAATCTAATTCTACTTGAAATTGTTTTACATTAAATATACATTATATTTAATAATATTAAATGAAATATATATTTAATTATGTAGAATCTTATTCTACATAAAACATGGATTTAAATATACATTATATTTAATCCAAATATATATATTTTTATTATATAGAATCTCATTCTATCTTTACTTGGATTTAAATATATTTAAGTATATATTTTAATTATGTAGAATCTAATTCTACATAAACTTGGAATTAAATATACATTATATAAATTCCAAATATATATTTAAATTTCTAGAATCTTATTCTATAATATTTAAGTCTCTAAATATTTTCCATACTCTAAATAATATTTGATAAATACAATATTTATCCAATATTATTCCAATTTAAGGGAGTTGCCGATTTAAGAATTATTGGATGAATTGGGGAAGGCAAGATATTTTTCAAAGTTTGATTTAAGGGTTGGTTACCATCATATTAGAATGCGGCAGACGTTCATAAGACTGCATTCAAATATCATGAGGGTCACTATAAGTTTTTAGTGATTCCATTTGGGCTCACTAATGCTCCTGCAACATTCCAAGGGCTCATAAACAACGTATTCAAGGAATATTTGAGGAAGTCAGTGCTGATTTTTTTGACGATATTTTAGTATACTCGAAAAGTTGGGAGATCACTTACATCATCTAAGAGAAGTGTTGAAGATCCTCAGGAAGCATCAATTATTTGCCAAGAGCAACAAATGTTGTTTTGGTTCTCAAGAAGTGAATTACTTGGGCTATGTAATTTCAAATGGGGTGATAAGGATAAATAGGACCAAGGTAGACTACATTTTGGATTGGCCTAGTCCAAAATGTAACGCCCCGGTTTTGGGTTTAGAAGTTTTGGGCGTTGACCGGTTCGGTCAAAGTGCTGTTCGAATATAAAAAGGTGAAATTAGGAAAGCCTAGTTCGGGTTGCATTAAAAATATGGAAAAATGTTCTAAAATCCTCTTTTAATATATATAAGTGAACTGTGAAATCAATTTTACAAAAATGAGGCTTGGAAGGGTGACATTTTGGCTAGTGACCAAAATGTAATTTTTAAAAACTGCGTGACTGTTTTAGAAAGGATTGAAACTTTGAATCTTTAAGGAGATATTTACCCAAAGGGAGTTTCTCCAGATTTTTCTAAGATATTTAGTGATTTAATTCTGATTTTAAAACAAAAGAAAAGTGGAGGGAAGTTATTTTCCTATTTTGCAACTAACTTTCCATATTTTCCAATTTTCCTTTTCTCTCATTTTCTCTCAACCCAAACACCTTTTCTCTAGAGATTTTCTTCTGATTTTGTCACTTAAATCTCTCTCTTCAATTCTCTTTGGATTCCTAATCATCTCATCAACAAAACCTCACCAATTGCTAATTGGATTTTCAAGCTTTTTGGTTCTAAAAGAGGAGAAACTCAAGTTTGGAGGTAAGAACGTCCTTCTCCTCTAAACTCTCAGTTCTTTACTGAAATTCCTAAGTTCTCCATCATTAATTGATGTTTTATAAATGGTTTTTAAGTTGTGTAATGGATCTTGGCTTAAAATGCAATATTTTGTGATTTTTGATGGATTTTCGTTTGATCTGTTAAAGCAGTGATTTGAGGTGTGTTTTTGATGTTAAATGAATGTTAATTTGATAAGGAATTGAGTTTTAATTAATACAATCCCGGATAGGTTGGATTTCCTAAGTTTAGCTTGTGATTCTTGGTTGTTTTGGAGTGATCTTGTGGATCTGATGTTGCTGGAGGTATGAGGGTGTTATTAGGTTCTTTTTAGATGTTAAAGGATGTTAAAGGATGTTTAGTTTTGATGGTTTATGGTTGGGCTTTGTTGAGGAGTTGTTTGGATGCATTTTCGATTGTGTTTGGTGGCCGAAAATGGAGTGTGGATGAGAGCAGCGAGTTTAGGTGCTTTCATTGAAGCTATTAATGCATGATGATGCATTAATCCTCTGCTTTGATGTGTTTAAAACAGGGGAGTCATCTTTGGATCCAAGTGGTGGTGATCTGGAAGCTTGATTTGTGTTTCGGCAAGAGGCGAAGTGGAATCGGTGAGTGAAATTGGGTTTTCGGCTTTGAAGCCAATGTCTTGGGAGCTTAGTCTAAGTCTAAACAACTTTACTAAGCTCAAGTGTAAGTTTTCGGAAAAACTCTCTAGTGGTGGCCATGGATTGGTTGTTGTGCAATGTGGTTTATTGCATGTTTTAAATTCTGTTTTGAAAGCATGATTTAGCATGTTTATTGCTGATTTTGTTAGCCATATTTTGAAGGAAGCTCAAGGTAAGGGTTCCTTGTTTTTGAACATTGTTTAAATGTGGTTTGATGCTTAAAAATGCATGATGTTTATGGCTTGGTTAAATGCTTTAAAATAGTGGATTATTTGATGATAATGATGTATATTGGCAAGTGATGTTTTGAAAAAGGTTAAGGTCACTAAGGTGGTTAAAATCCTTGAGTGAGCCTTGTGGATTCTAAGAACTTCATGGTGGTTAAAAGTCCATGAGTGATTCTTGTTAAGGTCACTAAGGTGGTTAAAAGTCCTTGAGTGAGCCTTGTTACTTAAGAACATCAAGGTGGTTAAAAGTCATTGGATGGTTCTTGTTAAGGACACAAAGGTGGTTAAAAGTCCTTGTGTGGTCCTTGCCATAGTGTTTAAAAGTCCATGGGCCAAGGTGTTTAAAAGTCCTTGGGGCCAAGGTGTTTAAAAGTCCTTGGGGTGAAACTTGTAAAGGACACAAAGGTGGTTAAAAGTCCTTGTGTGGTCCTTGTGAATTATAGGATCACAATGGTGTTTAAAAGTCCATGTGTGAGTCTTATGTTGATCTTGTTTCAAAAAGATGGAATTTATCACTTGTGGCCAATATGACATGTATTGATATGGAAGCATGTATTACTTGTTTAAGAATGCTTGTAAGCATGTATAAATGATGTTTTGAAGTTTGATTTATAAAGTGTTTCTATAAATGCATTATTGAATGGTTTTAAATGAGCATTCCTCACTAAGCTTTTGCTTACGCTCTCTTTCATTTTCTTAATCCAATAATGCAGAGCATTAAAGTGCATTGAGGACAACAAGGAAGGAAGGCAATCAAGTGGAAATTAAGCTCATGTATGGAAAGGTTTTCTTATACACTTTTAGCCTTTGGCATTTGGCAATGGGGGACCTATGTGGATGTTTTGAACTCCCTAAGTATGCTTAATGTTGTTGGCAATGCTGGTTTTTGTAATTGGTCATTATGTGTTGGTTTGAAGGTTTTACGCTTGAATGGTTTGCTTGTATAGGAAGCATGCCTTTAGATTTGGGGCTTTTCCTATATGTTGATATATTGATAAATGGTTGATGCAAATATGCCTCTTGTATGTTGTATGAGTTGCTAGTAAAGTTTGGTAGCATTTGGAGCATGATTGGTTGATCAAGTGTGTGGTTAAGCAAGCTTTTTGCTGCTTTCTGTGCAGGCCGTATCGGTACAGTGGCTACCGTTTCGGAACGAGTGCCTTGTAGCAGCCCAGGCATCCGAAACGGAAGACACTGTTTCGAAACGGAAAGCCCTCTGCCAGCCCTCGTTTCGGTACGCGTTGCGGAACGGCCCCGCGTTTCGAAACAGGTTCTCCCTGTTTCGGAATACCTGACCGTTGGGGGCTGACATTGGTAGTTAAATGTTTTGAAATGTTTGCATTTTGGTCCTGAATCTTGTTTGTGCAATTGTATGAGTTTGGGATGTCCGTTTGAGCTGATTTTTGGTATTGAAGCATGAAACCTGATTAATTACAAGTTGGTAACTTTAATTTGGATTAAGACCTTAAAATTTATAGAATTTACAATTTGGTTCCTAAAGTTGTAAATTGTTCAATTGGGTCCCTGTTTGATCTCTGATGTTTATGATCTTTGAGCATGCTGTTTGAATGATCATAACTAGGGTTAATGTGCACCTAGACAAGTTTAAAAAGAAAAAAAAAGGTCGTTAATCAAGGTTGACTTTCGGGTTGACTTTGGTTTTCCCCGTGTGACTTTCTTAATTCGGGTCAACCATCTAGGTCGGGTTAAGGGGGTTACATTTGGTGGTATCAGAGCTGAGTTCTCGAGTAATTGGGAATGAATGTGTGCATGATTGAAGTATGTATGCCTTGTATGCTTGTTGAGTGAAAGCATGTTGAGTAGTATGAGATTTTGATGAGATTGAGTTGTATACTGTGATGAAGCATGTTGTGGGTACCCATTGCCAAATCAAAGCTATTGAAATGATGTTGATTTTAAGTGAAAATGAGCTTGAGTACTTGGATTGCTTACCTTGTTGGACCTAACTTTGTTTATTGCATTGTGATTGCATGGTTAGAGTATGGCTTCTCGTAGAGAGTTGAGGAGTAATGTGCGAGCTACGGCTCCGAATGAGAATGAGAATGAGGAAAATGCGGGAAGTGCGGTGTTACCTCCTCCTCCACCTGGTGGTGGTGGTGCTGAGGGTGAAGGAGCTGAAGCTGCAGCTGGTGGTGGGGTCGCTGGACCTGAGGTTGGTCAGGGGCAAGCTATGCCTGACATGACGATGTTGGTGCAAGCTATTGCTGGTGCTTTTCGAGCGGCAGTAGCTGGAGCTCAAGGAGCTGGGCATCAGGGAGATGCTGGTGTTAGACTACCTTTGGAGCGTTTGCCCAGTCTTGGTGGGACTGAGTTCAGGGGTATGTCTGCGGAAGGTTCTGAATCCTGGATGGAGAGTACCAAGAGGATCTTGGGTCAGATGAGTTGCACTGATGTGCAAAAGCTGGGATGTGTAGTATCCTTGCTACAGGATGATGCTTATACGTGGTGGACGACCACTATTGCTGGGATGGCAGAAGCTGACATAACTTGGACATTCTTCCAGAATGTGTTCAAGAGAAGGTATCTTGGTGTGAGGTACCTGGATGAAAAGAAGCGTGAGTTCATGTCTCTTACCCAAAGGAGCATGACTGTGGCTGAGTATGAAGTGCAGTTTGTTCGACTCAGTCAGTATGCACCGGAGCTGGTACCTGATGAGCGGGCGAGATGCGAAAGATTCCGTTATGGTTTAGTGACGGATGTGAAGATGTATGTGCTGGCTACCGAGTATGATGATTTTGATGTGCTGGTGGGCCGAGCCAAAGATATTGAGATGAACTTGGGTTTATCTGCTAGAGGTGCTGGAGTAAGTTCTGGTAAGAGAGCTGCTGAGTATAGTTCCGGTGGTGGACGGAACAAGAGGGGACGTGATCAGAAGTATCAGTCCTCAGCTAAGAGAGGTGGTGGTGCACCTACGCGAGGAGGCAATGCTAGAGCTGATCCGAGTGCTTGTTGGATTTGTGGTTCACGTGGTCACATGAAGCGTGACTGTCCTCGAGCTGTGAGGGAAGTGCAAGCTCCTGTTGCGGCAGCTGGTAATGGGTGCTGGAATTGTGGATCCGCGGATCACTTGAGGTGAGAGTGTCCTATGTTGGCTGGTGGCCAAGTGCGTGCTCCTGTTGTTACTGCACCGCAGAGAGGTCGTGGGCGCGGCCGTGGTAATTTCCAGCGGAGAGAGGAAGGTGGTCGAGGAGTGGCCCATGTTGTGGCTATTCAGCCTGAAGGTGGAGGTCAAGCTAGGGTGTATGCTCAACGTGAGGGGAGGAATGACGCGGATGTGATTGCAGGTACTTTTACTTTGCAATCCTTGTCATTACTTTCCTTGATAGATTCTGGATCTACGCATTCATACATTTTGCGTGAGCATGCTGAATTGCTTGGTTTCCCTGTTGAGTCTTTGGATGTTGGTGTTCGTGTCACTAGTTCTTTTGGTGAGACCGTTGTGACTCGAAAGTTGTTTAGAAGGTGTCCTTTGGTTGTTCAAGAACATGTTTTTCATGTTGACCTTATGGAGCTGCCCTTCTATGGTTTTGATGTAATCCTTGGTATGGATTGGCTTGCTGAGCATCGTGCTGTTGTGGATTGTGAAAATAAGCGAGTCTCGCTGAAGCTTGCGGATGATTATGAAGTTGTTGTGGTTTGTGAGAATGTGAAGTTTCTTGCCAATGTGGTGTCTACCTTGGAGGCAAGCAGGATGCTGAGGCAAGGTTGTGAAGCTTACCTAGCTTTTGTGATGAATCCTAGTTCTAAGGAGTTGCGCGTGCAAGATATCAGAGTTGTGAGGGAGTTTCCTGGAGTGTTTCCTGAGGAGTTGCCTGGTTTACCTCCTAATCGCGAGGTGGAGTTTGGAATTGAGCTGTATGAGAATACAACTCCTGTGTCCATTACCCCTTATAGAATGGCACCTAAGGAGCTGAAGGAGCTGAAGACGCAGTTGCAAGAGTTGCTTGAACGTGGTTTCATTCGGCCGAGTGTGTCGCCTTGGGGAGCACCGGTCTTGTTTGTGAAAAAGAAGGATGGCACTATGAGAATGTGCATTGATTATCGTCAGCTGAATAAGTTGACTGTCAAGAATCGGTATCCTTTACCGAGGATTGATGATCTCTTTGATCAATTTCGGGGAGCAGCTGTGTTCTCCAAGATTGACTTGAGGTCAGGGTATTATCAGTTGAAGGTGAAGGATGTGGATGTGCCTAAGACAGCTTTCAGGACAAGGTATGGGCATTATGAGTTCCTTGTGATGCCGTTTGGTTTGACAAATGCTCCTGCTGCTTTCATGGACATGATGAATCGTGTGTTTCATGAATACCTGGATAAGTTTGTTGTGGTGTTCATTGATGATATCCTCGTGTACTCGCGTATTTAGGAGGAGCATGAAGAGCATTTGAGGATTGTGCTGCAAGCTTTGTTGTAGAATCAGCTTTATGCTAAGCTGAGCAAGTGTGAGTTCTGGCTTAAGAAGGTGGTGTTTCTTGGGCATGTAGTTTCTGCTGAGGGGATTCGTGTGGATCCTAAAAAGATTGAGGCGGTGATGAATTGGAAGGTTCCTAAGTCTGTTCATGAGGTTCGTAGTTTCCTTGGTCTGGCGAGATACTACCGGAGGTTTGTGGATGGGTTTTCTAAGATTGCTGCACCTTTGACGAAGTTGTTGCAAAAGGATGTTAAGTATGAGTGGACGGAAGCGAGACAGCAGGCTTTTGAAAAGCTTAAGGTGTCTTTGACACAAGCTCCTATCTTGGTTCAACCTGAATCAGGGAAAGAGTGTGTGGTCTACAGTGATGCGTCCTATGTTGGTTTGGGATGTGTGCTGATGCAAGAGGGTAATGTGGTGGCTTATGCATCGCGGCAGCTGAAGGTGCATGAGCGCAATTATCCTACGCATGATATTGAGTTGGCTGCAGTGGTTTTTGCTCTGAAGATCTGGAGACATTATTTGTATGGTGAGAAGTGTATTGTGTACACGGATCACAAGAGTTTGAGGTATCTGATGTCTCAGAAGGAGTTGAATCTTAGGCAGCGGCGTTGGTTGGAGTTGCTCAAGGATTATGATCTGACGATTGAGTACCATCCTGGAAAAGCTAATGTTGTTGTGGATGCCTTGAGTAGGAAGGTAGCTGTTGAGCTGAGGGCTATGTTTGCCAGTTTGAGTATTTCGCGTGATGGTGGTCTTGTGGCTGAGTTGCAAGTGAAACCATCTATGGTTCAGTTTATCAAGGAAAAGCAGTTGCTGGATGATTCCTTGGTGTCTCATGTTCAGGATATCGCGGAGGGTAGACCTTCGGATTTCTGCTTTAATGATGATGGTGTGTTGTGTTTTGGGAGTCGAATAGTAGTGCCCAATAATGCTGAGTTGAGGCGTGCTATTCTGACTGAAGGTCATAATAGTCCTTTTGCTATGCATCCTGGTAGTACTAAGATGTATCGTGATCTTCGTGATGAGTACTATTGGGTGGGTTTGAAAAAGGATGTTACGGAGTTTGTGAGCAAGTGTTTGGTGTGTCAGCGAGTTAAGGTTGAGCATCAGGTTCCTTCAGGGTTGTTGCAACCGTTGAGAATCCCTGAATGGAAGTGGGAGAGGGTTACCATGGATTTTGTATCTGGTTTACCTTTGTCACCATCGAAGAAGAATTCTGTGTGGGTGATTGTGGATCGCCTGACGAAGTGTGCGCATTTCTTGCCTGTGCATACTACGTTTTCTTTGGATAAGCTTGCGGAGCTATACATTGCTGAGATTGTGAGGCTGCATGGTGTGCCTAAGTCGATTGTGTCGGATAGGGATCCGAGGTTCACATCGCGTTTCTGGCAGTGTTTGCATCAAGCTTTGGGTACAAGGTTGAATTTCAGTACGTCTTATCATCCTCAGTCGGATGGTCAGTCAGAGCGTGTTATCCAGATTTTGGAGGATATATTGAGGTGCTGCGTGATTGAGTTTCAGGGCTCCTGGGAGAAGCATTTGCCTTTGGTAGAGTTTGCTTATAACAATAGTTATCAGGCGAGTATTCAAATGGCACCTTATGAGGCTTTGTACGGGAGGAAGTGTAGGACTCCTCTTTGTTGGGCTTAAACGGGTCAGAAGTTGGTTTCGATGCCGGCTTTGTTGAAAGGAACCACCGAGAAGGTGAAGCTCATCTGTGAGCGTTTGAAGGCAGCTTCTGATCGGCAAAAGTCTTACGCGGATTTGAAGCGTAAGGAGATTGAGTATGCGGTAGGTGACCATGTGTTCTTGAAGGTTTCGCCTTGGAAGAAGGTGATGAGGTTTGGCCGGAAGGGTAAGTTGAGCCCTAGGTACATTGGACCAGATGAGGTGGTTGAGCGTGTGGGTCCTGTTGCGTATCGGTTGAGGCTACCTCAGGAGTTGGAGAAGATTCATGATGTGTTTCATGTTTCTATGCTCCGGAAGTACAGATCTGATCCTTCGCATGTGATGCCTGTGGAGGAAGTGGAATTGAATCCGGATTTGACCTATGATGAGGAACCGGTGAAGGTTCTGTTTTCGGATAGCAAGGTTCTTCGTGGCAAGACCATTGAGTTGGTGAAGGTGTTGTGGAAGCACCATGGTGTTGAGGAAGCCTGTAACGCCCCGGTTTTGGGCTTAGAAGTTTTGGGCGTTGACCGGTTCGGTCAAAGTGCTGTTCGAATATAAAAAGGTGAAATTAGGAAAGCCTAGTTCGGGTTGCATTAAAAATATGGAAAAATGTCCTAAAATCCTCTTTTAATATATATAAGTGAACTGTGAAATCAATTTTACAAAAAGAGGTTTGGAAGGGTGACATTTTGGGCTAGTGACCAAAATGTAATTTTTGAAAGTTGCGTGACTGTTTTAGGAAGGATTGAAACTTTGAATCTTTAAGGAGCTAATTACCCAAAGGGAGTTTCTCCAGATTTTTCTAAGATATTTAATGTTTTAATTCTGATTTTTAAACATAAAGAAAAGTGGAGGGAAGTTATTTGCAACTAACTTTCCATATTTTCCAATTTTACTTTCTCTCATTTTCTCTCAACCCAAACATCTTTCTCCAGATTTTTCCCTCTGATTTTGTCATCTAAATCACTCATTTCAATTCTCTTTTGATCTCTAAACATCTCATCCACAAAACCTCACCAATTGCTAATTGGATTTTCAAGATTTTGGTTCCAAAAAGGGAGAAACTCAAGTTTGGAGGTAAGAACGTCCTTCTCCTCTAAACTCTCAGTTCTTTACTGAAATTCCTAAGTTCTCAATCCTTAATTGATGTTTTATAAGTGGTTTTTAAGTTGTGTAAAGGATCTTGGCTTAAAATGCAAGATTTGGTGATTTTTGGTGGATTTTCGTAAGATCTGTTTAAGCAGGGTTTTGAGGTGTGTTTTTGTTGTTAAATGAATGCTAAATTGTTTAGAAGTGAGGTTAAATTAATGCAATGCCGGATAGGTTGAATTTCATAAGTTTTACTTGAGTTTTTGGTTGTTTTTGGAGTGTTTTTGATGATCTGTTATAGCTGGAGGTATAAGGACGTGTTTGTGATCATTTTGGATGTTAATTGATGTTTAAAAATGGTTAGAAGTGATGGATCTTGGCTGGGTTAGGTTTTGGAAGTGTTTGGAGGTGATTTCGGTTGTGTTTTGTAGCCGAATTGTTGGATTTGTGATGAGCAGCGAGTTTAGTTGTGTTGCTGGTGTTTTAATGCATAATGATGCATTAATCCTCTGTTGTTGTGTGCTTGAAACAAGGGAGTTTGATCCGTGAGCGCTAGAGGTAGTTCGGAAGGTTTCGGATGCTTGGAAGGCTTGTTGGTTAGCCTTGTTTTCTGTATCGGTGAGTGAAGTTGGGTTTTCAGCTTTTTAAACCAAGGTTTGATGGTTTTGGGAGCTTAGTTTAAGTCTAAACAACTTAGCTATGCTCAAGAGTAAGTAAATGGATTTTTGCTCTTGGTTGTGTTGTGATTTGGCTTTAAAAGCAATTGTGATTGATGGTTTCAATGCATTTGATTTGCATGTTTTAAATTCTGTTTTGAAAGCATATTTAAGCATGGTTTAATGCTGGTTTTGAAAGCCATATGTGAAGGATGCTCAAGGTAAGAGATCCTTGGTTTTATACATTGAAATTGTGGTTTTGATGCATGGTGTTGCATGATGTTTAATGGCTTTGTGTAATGCTTTAAAACAGTGGATTGATGATGGTAAATGATGGTTTTTGCATTATGGTTATGCATGTGAATCATTGGACTAATATGGTAAGATGGTTATATTGGCAAGTGATGTAAGTGGTTCTTGGTTTCTTTGATCGGATATAGTTAGCCGGTTATAGGATTGGGTGCACCGTGAATAAAGTCTCCTTGGATGTGGAGTGGTTAAGAGTGAACCGGTAAACTCCATCCAAGTATCCTAACGAGATGGTTAAGGTCATAATGGAGGTTGAGTTCCCATTCGAGGACCTTCGATAAGAAAAGGTAATATTGGTGGTTAAAATTCCATTGGTGGACCTTGTGCTTGTTAAGATCACAATGGTGGTGTAATGTCCATGTGTGGATCTTGTATAGGGTGTCCCGGATCTCGTTAGTGATGTTATACAACTACCAATCGGTGATGCTAAGGTTGTATGGTGTTTAAAAGTCCATACATGGGAACCTTGTGCATGTTAAGGTTATATGGTGTTTAAAAGTCCATATATGGAAACCTTGTGTAAGCTAAGGTTGTATGGTGGTTAAAAGTCCATACATGGGAACCTTGTGAAAGCTAAGGTTGTATGGTGGTTAAAAGTCCATACATGGGAACCTTGTGAAAGCTAAGGTTGTATGGTGGTTAAAAGTCCATACATGGGAACCTTGTGAAAGTTAAGGTTGTATGGTGGTTAAAAGTCCATACATGGGAACCTTGTGAATGGTGAGGTCAAATGGTGGCTAAAAGTCCATTTGGGGACCTTGGATTGGTAGTGTGTATGAAGCGTAGGGACAACGCTTGTGATCCGCGTATCCGATTGGATGTTGGGTTGAAAAGTGGATTTGGATTATCACTTGAAAGCCAATATGATGTTCTTGATTATAATGAAGCATGAGATGCTTGGAATGATGCATGGTTGCATGGGAAGTGCATAATGTATTAAGAATGCATGTTTGCTTGTTAAGCTTGAACAAGTATTGATTAACTATTGAGAATGATGCATGTGTGCATGAAATCTCTTTAGTGCATTGGAGTCTTGCTAAGACTTGTTTTAAAGGCATTTGATGCAAATGTTGATGACATGGTTCACATGTTGCATTTGTTTAATGCATGTGTTGGATTGATTGAATAAATGGTTTCAAAAGGGTTCTTGCTTGACATGATATCCAAGTATGAGAAATGTATGATGTGTAAAGGAAGTGTTTTCCAAGGTTTTGAATTTAACTTTGCATTTGGTGTTTATGCATTGAAAGGTTACGTTGATGTTTTGCAAGTTGTGTTTTGAAAAAGGTTTTCTTAGCTTGCTAAGCTAAGGGTTGGTTTTCATGTTTGAGCAAAGCATGATTTTGAGCTTGTTGTTGAAAAGGGTTTTCAAATATTGCTTTGGTTTATCAAATCGGGTTTGTTTTAAAAGTGGTTTTATGACCCGCTGCATTGATGGTGTTTTGGTTTTGAGCATTCCGCACTAAGCATTATGTGCTTACGCTCCTTTTTTGTCCATCAATGCAGATCTTTGAAGTTGGAACAGCGAGGAGCAAGGGATTTAAGGAGAACTCCACTTGAAATGTATGTCTCGGTTAATAGCTATAGTTAATAAAGGCAATGGGGGAAGAATCTCTTATGTTGATGTATAGCGAGTTTGTGAATGTTGGACAAGTTTGGAATATGATGTTGAATCATGTGGGTTAGTGTTGCAAAGTTTGGATCATCTTATGCTTAAGTTGATTTGCTATGCTTCTTGTTAAAAGCATGAATGAGCTTTGAATGTGTTTAATGTGTTGGTGCACCTAGGGGTGATCATGCATCTAGATTTTGATGCTCAAATGTTCCTTGTGTGTTGAGTATCTTGCTGGTGTGGTTTGATTGCATTTGGAGCATGTTTGGTTGGCCAATTGTGTGTTTGAGCAAGCATATTTCTGCATTCTGTGCAGGTCGTTTCGGAACAGTTGTTACCGTTTCAGAACGGGTGCCTTGTAGCAGCCCAGGCGTCCGAAACGGGAGACACCGTTTCGAAACGGGAAGCCCTCTGCCAGCCCTCGTTTCGGTACGCGTTGCGGAACGGCCCCGCGTTTCGAAACAGGCTCTCCCTGTTTCGGAACACCTGACCGTTGGGGGGCTGACATTAGCAGTTATATGTTTTGAAATGTTTACGTTTTGGTCCTAAATCTTGTTTTGGTTCTTGTATGAGTTTGGGAAGTCCGTTTGAGCTGAAATTTGGCAGTGAAGCATGAAATGTGACTAATTTCAAGATGGTAACTTTCAATCGGGTTAAGTCCTTGTAATTTGCAGAATTTACATTTTGGTCCCTAAAGTTGTAAATTGTTCAATTGGGTCCCTGTTTGATCTCTGATGTTTATGATCTTTGAGCATGCTGTTTGAATGATCATAACTAGGGTTAATGTGCATCTAGACAAGTTTAAAAAGAAAAAAATGGTCGTTAATCAAGGTTGACTTTCGGGTTGACTTTGGTTTTCCCCGTGTGACTTTCTTATTTCGGGTCAATCGTCTAGACCGGGTTAAGGGGGTTACATTTGGTGGTATCAGAGCTGAGTTGCGAATGCTTGTCGAAAACGGTAAGTTGTTGTAATGTGTGTTTGACGTCTATCTTGATGTGTGGTTGAAAGCTGGTTGAAACACGTGTTTCTGAGCAAGTTATTGATGTTTTCAAGCATGCTTTGTGGTTATGAATCATCGTTGAGTTAATGTGGATTTGTGCTAATGTTGAGAGCTGATTTTATGAATGATGAAGGTGTAATGGGTATGATATGTTGATATTATGCTGTTGTGAGTGGATGCTGTTTGATGTAAGCATGATCGAAGTATGTTGTTTGATATGCTTGATGTTGTGATGTCCATGTTTTTGTTGACTGTTATGTCATGAAAAAGGGGAGGATTCGGGATACCCATTGCCTTATTACTATAGCTATTGTGTTATTTTGGAGTTGGAGTTTGAATCCTTGCTTAAAGTTGGTCTAATTGATTTGTTTGTTTTGTTGTGATTGTTTGTTGTTAGTAGTATGGCGAAATCGATGAAGGAATGGCAGTTGGGTGAGATGGTTGCTGCTTTAGGGCAGGTTGTTAAGGCGTGGAATTCACCTTTTAGTGGAGGTGTTTTGCCTCTGTCTTCTGTGCTTGGTGTTGAGGTATTGAGACAGGAGGGAGAAGTTGGTTCTGTGATGAAGAGTTCATCACCTGTTGCTCAAGAGGTGTTGGGAACATCTCAGGCTGTGGTAAAAGTAAAGTCGGTAGATGTGCTGGCTGTGGGATGTGTGGGTTTGTCAAAACAGCGTTTGTTTGATTTGGGTGCTGTGAAATATCATGGTTCTTCACCGGAGATGTTTGAGGCCTGGTTGGCCAGTGTGATTCTGATTTTGGATCAGGAAGGTTGTGATTATGCCTGTAAGTTGGGAAATGTTGTCTCTTTGATGTTGGAGGACGCATTTGCCTGGTGGACATCTGTGGCGGTGGCATCGCACATCCATGATATTGATTGGGATTTCTTTGTGACTGCCTTTTATGAAAGATATCTTGGAGAGAAATTCCCAAGGGTTAAGAAGTGTGAAGGTAGTGCAGATCTGGGGCAAGTGCTGCTTGAACAAGGAGTGGAGGCTCAGCTACCGGTGTGTAACCGTTGTGGAAGGCGCCATGTTGGAGGTTGTTGGGGCGCAGGTACTTGTTGGAACTGTGGTTCTAAAGAGCATGTGAAGCGTGATTGTCCTCTTGGAGTGAAGTCCGCTTCAGTGGTAGCCAAAGGGTCTCTGAAGGGTCGTGGGCACGGCCGAGGCAAGGTTCGAAGGTGGCAGAAAGAGCAGAAAGTTGTGAAGAGTTTGGGAAAGGAAATCTGTTGGAAATGTGGATCTGCTGGGCATAGGAGGCATGATTGTTTGAAGTTGGCTCGGAATAGCCAAGGTTCCTTACCGCAAGGGGTTGGTGGTGATCTTAGTGTGTTAGCTGATGCTGCAGCGGTGCGGCTGGAGGATGATGGTTCTGCGAGGAAGAGAGCTCGTCTGATGAAGCTTCAGGGTGGTGAGGTGTTTTAAGCTAACCTTGTTAAGTAACCTTTGCCTAGTCTTTTTTAGTTGGTTTCTGTTGGTTTTCCTTGCGTAGTGAGTATGATCTTGTTGCAGTTTAGTGGTCGTGTTTCCAAAGTGCTGAGGTAGTTGTTGTTGTTGTTCTGTTTGGAAACATCTCTAGCGTGAAGTAGGCTTAAGTGAGTATCTTGTGGTTAATGGTTGTTGGAATGATGGAGTTAGATAAGTTAGAAGTGAGGTAGGAGGTTGTTCTTAGACGGATTCTGAGGATGTTATTGGAGGGTGTGAGCTGGCATTCATGCACAGTTAAAATCATTGTTATATGCTATATTATATATGTGTTGGTCCATGCATACATGTGGCATGACATTAGAGGTTTTGCATACATGTACATCAGGCATTGATAGGGCATATTGGTGACCATGCATACGAATGTTCACACTCGCTAATAACTAATCGAATCTTTTAGTGTTGTGGTTGGGTTAGGATGGATGATGGGTTTTTAGAGGTTGTTTTGGTGCTGAGTGGAAGTTAGAAGTAATGGAGAGTATTAAGTTAGTTGCTAGTAATAGTGGGGGCGGTATAGCACGTTGGTAGAAGGAAGTGTTGACGCTTGAAGAGTTTAGTGGTTGGTGGAAAGGAGTATCGGTTGAGGTTAAAATCGGTCAAGTGGTTTGAATAGCTAGTAGAGGTGGTGGTTCCTTGGTGTTAAGTGATGTTGTAGGTAGTGAATGTGTTTCTAGAGTGTTGAGGTAGCTTAGCATTAATGTTGTAATAGAAGGGTTGTTTATGTAGTGTTGGTTCTTAGTAACCTTTGAGGAGTTGAGAAGATGGTATGTATGTTTAAGCTGGGTGATGTTCTAGTAAGGCAAGTGTTGTGGTCAGAGTTGGAAGTGGGAAGGCAATGAAAGATCAAAGGTCAGTGTTGGTTGGAAGGATGCTGGTGAGAAGTGGTTGGCTGGTTGTGGATAAGTAGTTCTTTTTTAGTTCAGCGGGTGGTGTGTGGAATGGTGGGAGAAGTCAAGGTTGAGGTTAGTGACGTGATTATTTGTCAATGAGTGAGCAGTTCTGGTGAGTCGATGGTAAAGATAGCGTGGATGTAAAGTAAGGACAGCAATACGTTGAGAGGTTGGGTAAGCAGTTGGTGCTTAAGGATTTTTGCATGTTTGGAAAATCTTTGAAAGAGGTTGGGAAGTTTCCAAGGAGTTTTGGAAGCAGACGAGGTTGTAGTTTACATAGTGGTTGAATTGGATTGGTTGGTGTCACTGTGTGAACAGGTTTTAGGAGTTTGTGTCAAGGTGTTGTATGCTGTTAGAGTTTGAGGTTCTTCAGGATGTTGTTGGGGCTGTGTGCAGTCCGGAAGTGCGAAAGGTTAAGATGTGGTTAACATTTGAGTGTTGTGGAATTTGTGAACAGTATGTGGTGGTGTTGGGTTTGGTGGAGTTTTGTGTGGAAAGTGTTCAGTGGTGGTTGAGGCTTTTGTGTTGCCTTGTGTGTTGATTTGAGAAGGTTGTGGTTCTGTTTTCGCCAGTTGAAAATTTCAAGGAAGAAATTTCCTAAGAGGGGGAGAGTTGTAACGCCCCGGTTTTGGGCTTAGAAGTTTTGGGCGTTGACCGGTTCGGTCAAAGTGTTGTTCGAATATAAAAAGGTGAAATTAGGAAAGCCTAGTTCGGGTTGCATTAAAAATATGGAAAAATGTCCTAAAATCCTCTTTTAATATATATAAGTGAACTGTGAAATCAATTTTACAAAACGAGGTTTGGAAGGGTGACATTTTGGGCTAGTGACCAAAATGTAATTTTTGAAAGTTGTGTGACTGTTTTAGAAAGGATTGAAACTTTGAATCTTTAAGGAGCTAATTACCCAAAGGGAGTTTCTCCAGATTTTTCTAAGATATTTAATGTTTTAATTTTGATTTTTAAACATAAAGAAAAGTGGGGGGAAGTTATTTGCAACTAACTTTCCATATTTTCCAATTTTACTTTCTCTCATTTTCTCTCAACCCAAACATCTTTCTCCAGATTTTTCCCTCTGATTTTTTCATCTAAATCACTCATTTCAATTCTCTTTTGATTTCTAAACATCTCATCCACAAAACCTCACCAATTGCTAATTGGATTTTCAAGATTTTGGTTCCAAAAAGGGAGAAACTCAAGTTTGGAGGTGAGAACGTCCTTCTCCTCTAAACTCTCAGTTCTTTACTGAAATTCCTAAGTTCTCAATCCTTATTTGATGTTTTATAAGTGGTTTTTAAGTTGTGTAAAGGATCTTGGCTTAAAATGCAAAATTTGGTGATTTTTGGTGGATTTTCGTATGATCTGTTTAAGCAGGGTATTGAGGTGTGTTTTTGTTGTTAAATGAATGCTAAATTGATTAGAAGTGAGGTTTAATTAATGCAATCCCGGATAGGTTGAATTTCCTAAGTTTTACTTGAGTTTTTGGTTGTTTTTGGAGTGTTTTTGATGATCTGTTATAGCTGGAGGTATAAGGACGTGTTTGTGATCATTTTGGATGTTAATTGATGTTTAAAAATGGTTAGAAGTGATGGATCTTGGCTGGGTTAAGTTTTGGAAGTGTTTGGAGGTGATTTCGGTTGTGTTTTGTAGCCGAATTGTTGGATTTGTGATGAGCAGCGAGTTTAGTTGTGTTGCTGGTGTTTTAATGCATAATGATGCATTAATCCTCTGTTGTTGTGTGCTTGAAACAGGGGAGTTTGATCCGTGAGCGCTAGAGGTAGTGCGGAAGGTTTCGGATGCTTGGAAGGCTTGTTGGTTAGCCTTGTTTTCTGTATCGGTGAGTGAAGTTGGGTTTTCAGCTTTTTAAACCAAGGTTTGAAGGTTTTGGGAGCTTAGTTTAAGTCTAAACAACTTAGCTAAGCTCAAGAGTAAGTAAATGGATTTTTGCTCTTGGTTGTGTTGTGATTTGGCTTTAAAAGCAATTGTGATTGATGGTTGCAATGCATTTGATTTGCATGTTTTAAATTCTGTTTTGAAAGCATATTTAAGCATGGTTTAATGCTGGTTTTGAAAGCCATATGTGAAGGATGCTCAAGGTAAGAGATCCTTGGTTTTATACATTGAAATTGTGGTTTTGATGCATGGTGTTGCATGATGTTTAATGGCTTTGTGTAATGCTTTAAAACGGTGGATTGATGATGGTAAATGATGGTTTTTGCATTATGGTTATGCATGTGAATCATTGGACTAATATGGTAAGATGGTTATATTGGCAAGTGATGTAAGTGGTTCTTGGTTTCTTTGATCGGATATAGTTAGCCGGCTATAGGATTGGGTGCACCGTGAATAAAGTCGCCTTGGATGTGGAGTGGTTAAGAGTGAACCGGTAAACTCCATCCAAGTATCCTAACGAGATGGTTAAGGTCGTAATGGAGGTTGAGTTCCCATTCGAGGACCTTGGGTAAGCAAAGGTAATATTGGTGGTTAAAATTCCATTGGTGGACCTTGTGCTTGTTAAGATCACAATGGTGGTGTAAAGTCCATGTGTGGATCTTTTATAGGGTGTCCCGGATCTCGTTAGTGATGTTATACAACTACCAATCGGTGATGCTAAGGTTGTATGGTGTTTAAAAGTCCATACATGGGAACCTTGTGCATGTTAAGGTTATATGGTGTTTAAAAGTCCATATATGGGAACCTTGTGTAAGCTAAGGTTGTATGGTGGTTAAAAGTCCATACATGGGAACCTTGTGAAAGCTAAGGTTGTATGGTGGTTAAAAGTCCATACATGGGAACCTTGTGAAAGCTAAGGTTGTATGGTGGTTAAAAGTCCATACATGGGAACCTTGTGAAAGTTAAGGTTGTATGGTGGTTAAAAGTCCATACATGGGAACCTTGTGAATGGTGAGGTCAAATGGTGGCTAAAAGTCCATTTGGGGACCTTGGATTGGTAGTGTGTATGAAGCGTAGGGACAACTCTTGTGATCCGCGTATCCGATTGGATGTTGGGTTGAAAAGTGGATTTGGATTATCACTTGAAAGCCAATATGATGTTCTTGATTATAATGAAGCATGAGATGCTTGGAATGATGCATGGTTGCATGGGAAGTGCATAATGTATTAAGAATGCATGTTTGCTTGTTAAGCTTGAACAAGTATTGATTAACTATTGAGAATGATGCATGTGTGCATGAAATCTCTTTAGTGCATTGGAGTCTTGCTAAGACTTGTTTTAAAGGCATTTGATGCAAATGTTGATGACATGGTTCATATGTTGCATTTGTTTAATGCATGTGTTGGATTGATTGAATAAATGGTTTCAAAAGGGTTCTTGCTTGACATGATATCCAAGTATGAGAAATGTATGATGTGTAAAGGAAGTGTTTTCCAAGGTTTTGAATTTAACTTTGCATTTGGTGTTTATGCATTGAAAGGTTACGTTGATGTTTTGCAAGTTGTGTTTTGAAAAGGTTTTCTTAGCTTGCTAAGCTAAGGGTTGGTTTTCATGTTTGAGCAAATATTGCTTTGGTTTATCAAATCGGGTTTGTTTTAAAAGTGGTTTTATGACCCGATGCATTGACGGTGTTTTGGTTTTGAGCATTCCTCACTAAGCATTATGTGCTTACGCTCCTTTTTTGTCCATCAATGCAGATCTTTGAAGTTGGAACAGCGAGGAGCAAGGGATTTAAGGAGAACTCCACTTGAGATGTATGTCTCGGTTAATAGCTATAGTTAATAAAGGCAATGGGGGAAGAATCTCTTATGTTGATGTATAGCGAGTTTGTGAATGTTGGACAAGTTTGGAATATGATGTTCAATCATGTGGGTTAGTGTTTCAAAGTTTGGATCATCTTATGCTTAAGTTGATTTGCTATGCTTCTTGTTAAAAGCATGAATGAGCTTTGAATGTGTTTAATGTGTTGGTGCACCTAGGGGTGATCATGCATCTAGATTTTGATGCTCAAATGTTCCTTGTGTGTTGAGTATCTTGCTGGTGTGGTTTGATTGCATTTGGAGCATGTTTGGTTGGCCAATTGTGTGTTTGAGCAAGCATATTTCTGCATTCTGTGCAGGTCGTTTCGGAACAGTTGTTACCGTTTCGGAACGGGTGCCTTGTAGCAGCCCAGGCGTCCGGAACGGGAGACATCGTTTCGAAACGGGAAGCCCTCTGCCATCCCTCGTTTCGGTACGCGTTGCGGAACGGCCCCGCGTTTCGAAACAGGCTCTCCCTGTTTCGGAACACCTGACCGTTGGGGGGCTGACATTAGCAGTTATATGTTTTGAAATGTTTACGTTTTGGTCCTGAATCTTGTTTTGGTTCTTGTATGAGTTTGGGAAGTCCGTTTGAGCTGAAATTTGGCAGTGAAGCATGAAATGTGACTAATTTCAAGATGATAACTTTTAATCGGGTTAAGTCCTTGTAATTTGCAGAATTTACATTTTGGTCCCTAAAGTTGTAAATTGTTCAATTGGGTCCCTATTTGATCTCTGATGTTTATGATCTTTGAGCATGCTGTTTGAATGATCATAACTAGGGTTAATATGCATCTAGACAAGTTTAAAAAGAAAAAAAAGGGTCGTTAATCAAGGTTGACTTTCGGGTTGACTTTGGTTTTCCCCGTGTGACTTTCTTAATTCGGGTCAATCGTCTAGACCGGGTTAAGGGGGTTACAAAGCCACGTGGGAGCGGAAGGATGACATGCTGAAGCAGTTTCCTTATCTCTTTCCTTCAGGTAAATTTCGAGGACGAAATTTCTTAAGGGGGGGGAGAGTTGTAACGCCCCGGTTTTGGGTTTAGAAGTTTTGGGCGTTGACCGGTTCGGTCAAAGTGCTGTTCGAATACAAAAAGGTGAAATTAGGAAAGCCTAGTTCGGGTTGCATTAAAAATATGGAAAAATGTTCTAAAATCCTCTTTTAATATATATAAGTGATCTCTGAAATCAATTTTACAAAATGAGGCTTGGAAGGGTGACATTTTGGCTAGTGACCAAAATGTAATTTTTTAAAACTGCGTGACTGTTTTAGAAAGGATTGAAACTTTGAATCTTTAAGGAGCTATTTACCCAAAGGGAGTTTCTCCAGATTTTTCTAAGATATTTAGTGATTTAATTCTGATTTTAAAACAAAAGAAAAGTGGAGGGAAGTTATTTTCCTATTTTGCAACTAACTTTCTATATTTTCCAATTTTCCTTTTCTCTCATTTTCTCTCAACCCAAACACCTTTTCTCCAGAGATTTTCTTCTGATTTTGTCACTTAAATCTCTCTCTTCAATTCTCTTTGGATTCCTAATCATCTCATCAACAAAACCTCACCAATTGCTAATTGGATTTTCAAGCTTTTTGGTTCTAAAAGAGGAGAAACTCAAGTTTGGAGGTAAGAACGTCCTTCTCCTCTAAACTTTAGTTCTTTACTGAAATTCCTAAGTTCTCAATCCTTAATTGATGTTTTATAAATGGTTTTTAAGTTGTGTAATGGATCTTGGCTTAAAATGCAAGATTTTGTGATTTTTGATGGATTTTCGTTTGATCTGTTAAAGCAGTGGTTTGAGGTGTGTTTTTGATGTTAAATGAATGTTAATTTGATAAGGAATTGAGTTTTAATTAATGCAATCCCGGATAGGTTGGATTTCCTAAGTTTAGCTTGTGATTCTTGGTTGTTTTGGAGTGATCTTGTGGATCTGATGTTGCTGGAGGTATGAGGGTGTTATTAGGTTCTTTTTAGATGTTAAATGATGTTAAAGGATGTTTAGTTTTGATGGTTTATGGCTGGGCTTTGTTGAGGAGTTGTTTGGATGCATTTTCGATTGTGTTTGGTGGCCGAAAATGGAGTGTGGATGAGAGCAGCGAGTTTAGGTGCTTTCATTGAAGCTATTAATGCATGATGATGCATTAATCCTCTGCTTTGATGTGTTTAAAACAGGGGAGTCATCTTTGGATCCAAGTGGTGGTGATCCGGAAGCTTGATTTGTGCTTCGGCAAGAGGCGAAGTGGAATCGGTGAGTGAAATTGGGTTTTCGGCTTTGAAGCCAATGTCTTGGGAGCTTAGTCTAAGTCTAAACAACTTTACTAAGCTCAAGTGTAAGTTTTCGGAAAAACTCTCTAGTGGTGGCCATAGATTGGTTGTTGTGCAATGTGGTTTATTGCATGTTTTAAATTCTATTTTGAAAGCATGATTTAGCATGTTTATTGCTGATTTTGTAAGCCATGTGTTGAAAGAAGCTCAAGGTAAGGGTTCCTTGTTTTTGAACATTGTTTAAATGTGGTTTGATGCTTAAAAATGCATGATGTTTATGGCTTGGTTAAATGCTTTAAAACAGTGGATTATTTGATGATAATGATGTATATTGGCAAGTGATGTTTTGAAAAAGGTTAAGGTCACTAAGGTGGTTAAAAGTCCTTGAGTGAGCCTTGTGGATTCTAAGAACTTCATGGTGGTTAAAAGTCCATGAGTGGTTCTTGTTAAGGTCACTAAGGTGGTTAAAAGTCCTTGAGTGAGCCTTGTTACTTAAGAACATCAAGGTGGTTAAAAGTCCTTGGATGGTTCTTGTTAAGGACACAAAGGTGGTTAAAAGTCCTTGTGTGGTCCTTGCCATGGTGTTTAAAAGTCCATGGGCCAAGGTGTTTAAAAGTCCTTGGGGCCAAGGTGTTTAAAAGTCCTTGGGGTGAAACTTGTAAAGGACACAAAGGTGGTTAAAAGTCCTTGTGTGGTCCTTGTGAATTATAGGATCACAATGGTGTTTAAAAGTCCATGTGTGAGTCTTATGTTGATCTTGTTTTAAAAAGATGGAATTTATCACTTGTGGCCAATATGACATGTATTGATATGGAAGCATGTATTGCTTGTTTAAGAATGCTTGTAAGCATGTATAAATGATGTTTTGAAGTTTGATTTATAAAGTGTTTCTATAAATGCATTATTGAATGGTTTTGAATGAGCATTCCTCACTAAGCTTTTGCTTACGCTCTCTTTCGTTTTCTTAAACCAATAATGCAGAGCATTAAAGTGCATTGAGGACAGCAAGGAAGGAAGGCAATCAAGTGGAAATTAAGCTCATGTATGGAAAGGTTTTCTTATACACTTTTAGCCTTTGGCATTTGGCAATGGGGGGACCTATGTGGATGTTTTGGGAGATGTTTTGAACTCCCTAAGTATGCTTAATGTTGTTGGCAATGCTGGTTTTTGTAATTGGTCATTATGTGTTGGTTTGAAGGTTTTACGCTTGAATGGTTTGCTTGTATAGGAAGCATGCCTTTAGATTTGGGGCTTTTCCTATATGTTGATATATTGATAAATGGTTGATGCAAATATGCCTCTTGTATGTTGTATGAGTTGCTAGTAAAGTTTGGTAGCATTTGGAGCATGATTGGTTGATCAAGTGTGTGGTTAAGCAAGCTTTTTGCTGCTTTCTGTGCAGGCCGTATCGGAACAGTGGCTACCGTTTCGGAACGAGTGCCTTGTAGCAGCCCAGGCATCCGAAACGGAAGACACCGTTTCGAAACGGAAAGCCCTCTGCCAGCCCTCGTTTCGGTACGCGTTGCGAAACGGCCCCGCGTTTCGAAACAGGTTCTCCCTGTTTCGGAACACCTGACCGTTGGGGGCTGACATTGGTAGTTAAATGTTTTGAAATGTTTGCATTTTGGTCCTGAATCTTGTTTGTGCAATTGTATGAGTTTGGGATGTCCGTTTGAGCTGATTTTTGGCAGTGAAGCATGAAACCTGATTAATTACAAGTTGGTAACTTTAATTTGGATTAAGACCTTAAAATTTACAGAATTTACAATTTGGTCCCTAAAGTTGTAAATTGTTCAATTGGGTCCCTGTTTGATCTCTGATGTTTATGATCTTTGAGCATGATGTTTGAATGATCATAACTAGGGTTAATGTGCACCTAGACAAGTTTAAAAAGAAAAAAAGGGTCGTTAATCAATGTTGACTTTCGGGTTGACTTTGGTTTTCCCCGTGTGACTTTCTTAATTCGGGTCAACCGTCTAGGCCGGGTTAAGGGGGTTACACAAAATCAGTTAAGGACCTTAGGGGTTTTCTAGGCTTGTCTAGATAATATAGAAGGTCCGTAAAAGGCTATGGATGCATAGCCATACCCTTGACTGATTAGTTGAAGAAAGGAGCCTGAAAGTGGACTAAAATAGAGGAAGTAGCATTTCAGACACTGAAAACCAGCATTAGTTCTGCTCTTGTATTAGTGTTACCAGATTTCAAGGAAGAATTTGTCATAGAGACAGATGCATCTGAACTAGGCGTTGGTGCTGTGTTGAGTCAACAAGGAAGACCTATAACATTCTTTAATAGGGGACTAGGAGTAAGACATCGATGACTCTCAGTGTACGAGAAAGAGATGCTAGTTGTTATAATGATAGTTAAAAAGTGGTCGGCTTATCTGGTGGGAAGGCATTTTAAGATTAGAACAGACCATCAATCTTTGAGATTGCTCACAGAAAACTAGGCCATCACTTCTGCCCAACAAAAATGGGTAGCAAAATGATTGGATATGACTATGTGGTGAGTTATAAGAAGGGGATAAACAATGTTGTGGCAAATGTACTTTCCAGGAAACCTCTAATGGCGAATAGTCAACTGATGGCCATCACTAGTGTCACCATTGATGTTATTAAAAGGGTGTCTAAAACGTGGTTTAAAGATGAAAAACTAAAGAAGATTATAGCTGCATTAGAAAGAGGATCTACACACCACTCGAAACACTCTTGCGATGGCAGATTACTCAAGAGAAAGGGGAAATTAGTTGTCGGGGAAGATCCAGAATTAAAAACAGAATTGATAATTTACTTCCATGGGAGTGCAATAAGGTGTAACGCCCTGGTTTTGGGCCTATAAGTTTTAGAGTTTGAATCGGGTCGGTCGAGAACGATTTGAGTCTTTAAGGGAGATTTAGGGAACACCTAGTGTGGGATGATTTAAAAATATGGAAAAATATCTAAAAATCCTCATTTATTATATGGATTATTATGATGAATTTTTTTTTACAAAATATGGTTTGGAAATGCTACATTTCGGTGTAGTGACCAAATCACAGTTTTTGCAAAAGTTAACTAGTGACTGTTTTGTAAAGGATTGAAACTTTGAATCTTTAAGGAGCTAATTTTACCAAAATGTTTTTAATCAAATTTCTCTTTATTTTGAGTATTTTAATAATGATTTAATAAAGTGAATTAAAAGAGAAAATCCTATTTTGACTTTCATAACTACTTTACGATCTTTTTCCCTCTTTTCATTTTTCTCAACTTCCACTCAGCCAAACACCTTTCCTCCATCAATTAGCCTCTGATTTTCATCCCTTTTGATGAGATTTCAATATCCTATGGATTCCTAATCTATTCCTTATAAAACCCTCTTGTTTTCACTTTGGATTTTCAAGGAAACTTGCCCAAATTAAGGAGAAATCAGCCATTAGAGGTAAGCTTCGTCCTTCTCATCTAATGATCAGTTCTTTACTAAAATTCCCAAGTTATCAATCCTTTGTTAATGACTTTTGAGTTGCTTTAATGTTAGAAACATGAAATTATGTCAAAACTCAAGATTCTTGGAGAGATCTTGATGATTTTCGTAACTATTAGTTAGGCTCTGTTTTGAGGTTGATTTCTAATGTATTTGGGATGGCAATTGATGTTATAAATGAGGTTTTATCAAACAAATCTCGAATAGGTTTGGATTCCGAAGTTTTGCATGCTAGATTGGTGGTTTTTGGGGTCGTTTTTGTGTTATGTTGTTGCTGGGGATATAAGGTCGAGTTTATGGTGATTTTTGGTGTTGATTGAGGTTTAGAAATGATTAGAAGTGATAGATCTTGGCTGGGCTTTGTTTGGGAAGAGTTTGGAGATGATTTCGGTTGTTTTGGGTAGCCGAAATGGTGCTTTTGAGTAGAGCAGTGAGTTTGTTTAGTTGGCTGATGATTTCAATGCATGATGATGCATTAATCCTCTACTCTTATGTGTATTAAGCAGGGCAGACATCTTCGGATGTCTTTGGTGTTGATCCGGAAGTGCCAGGAGCTTAGATATCGTTTCGGCGAGCAAGTGAAACATAATCGGTAAGTGTGAATGGTTTTAGAAGTCCTTGAGGGACAAAGAAACAAGGTTTTAGGATTTAGGATTGGTTTGAAACGCCATCCTAAGTCTGGAAGTAAGTATGGCTAGATTTGCTCTCAAATATGTGGTTGTTGCCCCCTAAAATGCTTTTACATGCTCTTGTTTTGAGATAGACAAATTCCTACTGTTTTATGCATGATTTGTAGCATGAGATGATGCTTTGAAGAGATTTCATGAGATAGCATGTTGCATTGATGAGTTTTGAGATTTTGACGTAATGCAAAGCATGAGATATGATTTTGAAATGAGATGAGAAAGTCTTGAGAAATATTGCATAAAAATAGTAGGTGAGATGATGTTTTGACATAATATATTGGCATAGAAGATGAGATACTTGCCGGATATAATTGATCGATCAATAGGATGAGAGTGCACTATAAACTAAAATTTGTACGTGCTCTTTGGAGTCGGGCAATGGGGGTAGTGCCATCCCGATTCAAAGTGAGAATCCGATGATGAGAGATACCATTGGGGTAGGACTTGGTGAAATACCCAAGCTTTATGGCGATGAGAGATACCGCCATGAGAGTCTGGTGATGAGAGATTCCATCGGGGTAGGACTTGACCTTGAGTCAAGCTAATCCGCATATCCGAGTAAAGATGAAATGTGAAATGCCAATATAATATATGAAAATGTATTTGATTCACATCTACCAAATGTTGAGATGATTTATGCTATGAGAAATGCATATGAGATTTGTATATGAAATGCTTTACTTTTCACAAGCATGTGCATGGCCTTGCCATGAGATTTGCATTGGTTTAAATGCATGAGATAGAATAGAGGTACATGTGGTTTCAAATGAAGATTTGCTTTGAAATGGTTTTCAAGCATGAGATAGAATGAGCATGTTGTTGAAAATGGCTTTTGAGAAAGTGTTTTGAATAATGCATTGTTGTGTTGGTTTTCTTTAGAGCTTGCCTCACTAAGCAAATGTGCATACGCTCTCTTTTACCAACAATGCAGGTAGTTGAGACGATTTTGGGCAGCGAGAAGGTTAAGAACATCCAAGAAGTGAAAGCTCATTTATGGTGCTGTTTTTACATACTTTAGTATTGATATTTGGCAATGGGACTTCAAGGTTGTATTTGGGAGATGTGTTTTGAACTCCCTATGTTTGTAGCAAGTTTGTTATGGTGTTGAAGTTTGTAAATGGTCTTATATGGTTTGGTTTGAGGTTTGAGGTTCATACTTGGTTCATGTGACTAGGAAGCATGCCTATAGAATCAATGGTCACTTGATTGATGCCATGCATAGCTTAGCTTATTATATATGTTCTATAATGTCTAATCATGTTGCTGGTATGTTATGGTATGTTTTGGGATATGTCTGAGTGTGGAAAGATGTGAAAAACCAGAAAATTATGCTGTTGCAGGGCAGGGTGTATCGAAACACCCTTATCTGTTTCGAAACAGGGGCCCGAAAAGGCTATAGTGTTTCGGAACGGATGAAGGTGTTTCGGAACACTTTGGCTATTGGAGAGGCATGTTTCGATACTGGTCTCGGATCGCACCCGAGTACCGAAACGGTCAACACCGTTTCGATACAACCGTTTCGATACTAGGGTCAGCGTTCCGAAACGGATGACCATTGAGCTATGTTTTTGAATTGTTCCAAGTTCTCATGTTTTACATTTTAGTCCTGGATGTTGTGCAGGGAATCGATTGAGCTTGGAATGCCTTTTTAAGCTGATATTTGATGGAGAGGCATGTAATATGACTAATTACATATTGGTAAGCTTAAAATCTGCAAAGTTCTTATACTTTCCAAAATTTACGTTTTGGTCCCTAAAAGTGTAATTCTTACAATTGAGTCCTTAAATGATTTTCGATCGCTGTGCTTTTCTTTTCTATAATTCTTGAGTAATCATATAGGGTTAATGTGCATCTAGAAAAGATAAAAAGGAAAAAAAGGACGTTAATCAAGGTTAACTTCCGGGTTGACTTTGGTTTTCCCCATGTAATATTCGTAGTTTAGGTCAAGCGTCTAGGCCGGGCTAAGGGGGTTACATAGGGGGTCATTCTGGGGTAGAGGCAACTATCAAAAGGTTGACAGGTAATTTTAATTGGAAGGGCTTGATGAAGAAAGTTAAAAGCTGGGTAAGGGAATGTGCGGTATGTCAGAGAAACAAGGATGAGTTGGACCATCCAAAAGGGCTGCTACAACCCCTTCCCATTCCAGAAACAGCATGGACTTTGGTGAGTATGGATTTTATTGAAGGGCTACCTATGTCTAGGAAAAAAGATGTTATCATGGTGGTAGTGGACAGATTGACTAAATATAATCACGTTATGGCTCTTGCACATCCATTCACCGTAAAGGATGTGGCTCAAATGTTCTTGGAGAACATCTTTAAATTGCATGGAGTTCCAAATGACATTGTTTGTGGCTGTGATAAGATTTTTATGAGTTTGTTTTGGAAATAGCTATTTCTGAGGTTGGGGACAAGTATAACTCTCTCGACAGCTTATCATCCTAAGACAGATGGACAAACAGAGAGGGTTAACAAGTGCATAGAAACATATTTGAGGTGTATGAGTGGAAAGACACCTCGAGATTGGGGGAATGGCTACATCAAGTCGAATGGTGGTATAATACATATTTCCATGCTTCAATTCAGACTACACCTTTCCAGGCCTTGTATGGGCAAGAACCCCTATGCATGTTTCTTATTTAGCAGGGGAATCTTTGGTGGCTTTGGTAGATAAGAAGTTACAGCATCGAGAAGCAGCTATGAAGATGTTAAAATTTTATCTTAGGAGGGCACAAGATTGAATGAAGCAACAAGCTGATAAGGGGAGAACGGAATGTGTTTTTCAAGAGGGGGAGAGGGTTTACTTGAAGTTGCAACCTTACCGTCAACACTTGGTACAACATAAAACTTCTCAAAAATTGGCCCTGAAATGGTTCGAACCCTTTGTGATTGTTGCTTGAGTGGGAGAAATGGCATGCAAACTCCAATTACCCAAGGATTCCAGGATACATCATGTTTTCCACATTTCTCAGCTGAAGAAATATGTTGGATTAGACATTGTGCACTCTAATCTACCATTGATAGGCCCAGACGGGGGATTGAGCAAGGAACCATTAAAGATTTTGGACGAGAGAGTGGGAAAGAGGGGTAACAGGGCATCACAGAAGTTTTGGTCGAATAATCAAACACTTTTCTAGAAGATGCTACATGGGAGGTCTTACATTTGCTCAGACAACAGTTCCCTAATTTCAATCCTTGAGGACAAGGATTCTTCGAAGAAAGAAGCATTGTAATGAGGATAAGTTGAAAAGGGAAGTTATCGTTGAGGTTTTTTTATTTATTTTACTTCTGTTATGTTGTGTCATTAGTTGTTAATGATACGCTGCGTTCTTGGCCCTTGTGAATAGATAATACGGTGCGTTTTGGGTGAATTAGGTTAAGAGTCTGACTGAGGCATGCTCAGTCCTTATCGAGTGTTATGAATGATAACATGATTTTCCCTCTGTGAGAATCATTTTCTCTTCTCATCTTTTAAAAAATTCTTCTCAATTCGATTCTAGGTGTTACATATCAAAATTATAAGAGAGACCAATCCAGTAATCCCTCCAAAAGGTTTTTACATGAGAGTAGATTTATGATATGGGCAGGAGAAGGATGCTTTCTACACCACAAAATTAAGTTGCACCGATGACTAGATGTTGTGGGTAGATCTAAGATTTTTGAGAAAAGGTTAGAGATGGAGAGTAAAGAGAAATGCGGGGTGGATTAGTGTGGAGAAAGATCTGAGGAAATTTAAAGAAATAAAAGATCGATAAACCAAATTTGAATAAACAAAATTAGCAAATTAAAACTAATTGAAGAGCTTGGCTTAACATTTGAGGTGTTGCAATTTAACTCATAGATTGCAAGCTTGATGACTAGCGTTCTTATTTAGTTATTTTTTCACCTAATCAGGTGACACGTGTCGCCATTTGATTAGATAAAAATATTAAATAAATTAAATTAAAAATTAGAGTAAATTTATTCAATCAGGTGATGGCACACGTCGTTATCTGATTGATTGGTTGATTAATTTTATTTAATTAAATTAAAATTAGGTCCAAATTGATATAATATGTAACTAACAGAGAGCAAATGTGTAATTATACAAATTTTAATTTAACTGTCACGTCATATCTCCTTTAGATTTTAACGGCCGGTGATAGGGTTGGGCGTTCGATCGAGTCAAATTGAGTCAAAAAATTTCGAGTTATTCGAGTTTGCAAGTCCTATTTTACGATTCAAACTTTATTTGAAATTTTTTCGAATCGAGCTGGATGATGCACATATTAATTCTAACTTTAACGGCTTTCTATATGCATATACGGTATACATATAATTTTTTTTTCATATTTTCACATGTGATATACATAATATATCATGCAGAATTGACAGACTCGATTCAAATATGAAAACTAATAAACTAATTACTAAAAATTTCGAGTCATTTAAATTTCTATTTCATAACTCAAACTTTATTTGATTTTTTTAGTAGATTTGAGTTCATAGAATTATGAGTTGAGTCAAAACGAGTCAATTTTCTCGCATCGAGTTGAGTTGAATAATTCAGTTTTTTTAGTCGAGTCCAGTTTTGCCCACCCCTAGCTGGTGTTCAAAATAGGTCCATTTAAATTGTCAGGTGGTTGAATTTTAAATTTTGATAGTTCGATGGTCAAAATAGGTCAGACTCAATAGTTGGGTGGTCACCCAGTTAGTTTACCTTTTTTTTTCCCTATTTGAGTTCTTTTTTATTTTTGAGTCCTGCTGTCTTCTGATTGTCTTTGTAGCTTTCGATCATGGCGTATATTTTCCCCAACGTTTTGGACACTGATCGACGCCTCAATTTTGGACGTTTCCTATTGAACCTCAGCAAATTTGCGCTTGATTCCGCCATTAACGTCTCCCTCAAAGGTTTCACTGGTTCGTTTTCTTTCCCTTTACCCCCTGTGGGTTCTCTACAATTAGACTCTGATTTAGTTTGTTTTAGCTATTTTCGCATAAAATTACAATGATATTTTCTGGGTTTTATGTGTTTAGTCTATATCGTTATCGAATTCACTAAATATTTGACAGATTATTAAAAAATTGCGATGATAGTTAGAAAATTTTATATAATAGAAAAATTATGTAATTCTAATAATCGTGATGAACATCATAGCTTTAATTATATTGTTTTTCACATGCCCGTTGATTTGTTCCAATTATTTTATTTATGGTTTGGTGCGAGAATTGCAGGTGGGAAGAAACTGTACGAAACAATCGTGCAGGAAAAGTTAAAAGATGAGCGAAAAAGATCGAAAGTGGGAGATGCGAAAGTAATGGAGCAGCAGAGGCAATCAACAAAAATGGAAGACATTAAACAAAAGACTAAAACAGCTACACACAAAGCTGTTGAAACTCGAAGGAAGAAGATGATTCCTCAAGGCTTAAAGGAAATGGAACTTCTGGATTCTAAAAGGAAAACAATTTTCATTCGATCTCGCTTGTAAAATACCATGACATATTAAAAGGTAAATTGTAGTTGAATTATACTAAATCTTATTAAGATGCACACTTTTACTGTACCTTTTCAAAGTTCAAATTTTATGTCTACATTTGCCAGTGGGTTTAATTTCATTATATTGGGAATTTGAATCAACGTCAAAATATAAATATAAGAAAAATTCTACGATCGTCGAGCATCGATCAGTATCACTAAAGGCGAGCACTGATGAGTATCACTAATGACCGATGATAGGGATGTAAAAAGCTGACCCGGCCTGTAAAACTGACTGAAACCGACTTGAGTCAGAACTGCTTGTGAACCGAGGTGGTGGTGATTCGAATCGATTCACGTATGAACTGGTGTTGACCTGAAAACGAGTTGGACCTGAAACTTTTAGATATGAACCCGACCTGAGAATTACATGAACCCGAATTCAACCTGATAATGTAATAAGTGAACTTAATATGTTATGAACCGAGATTAACCTGGTAAATAACTGATATTACTCGACTTGTTATCAACGTGACATGTTATGAACTTAATATGTAATTGACTCAATCTGTAAATGACCTGACTTGTTATTAAATTGATTTGATATTTACATGACTTGATATTTATCTAACTTGTAATAACTAATAAGTTACAGTTGATGAATTTGTGAGACATTATAAATTTATTATATTATAATCTGGCAAAATGCATCTTTATAACTTAAGGTACATAATTAGCTATGATCATTAAAATAAGGGTAAACTACATAAATGACCACCTTACTATTACAAAAGTTGCGATCTGGCCACATTACTTTTTTTCGTCACAATTAAACCACCAAACTATTTAAATGGTATCAATGTGACCACCAGACGTTAAAAGTTAACGGAAGGGTGATGTGGCAGTTAAAAAAATAAGGGTATAATTACTGCACAAAAAATGTACAGAAGCCAGCAAGGAAATTAAAACAGGCATATCGAAAGTTTCCACTTTGTACTTACCTCAATGTATTTCTTCGCATTGTCTCATGCCCCACCAGTGTTAGAAGCAGAAATTGGCATCTGCGAAAGTCGAGAGTTAGAGTCGAAGTGATTACCATTCAGTAATATAAAAGAATTGATGAAAACGAATCTTTTCTAGCAACTGGAGATTGAATCATTCTGATGAGCAGGAAATGCTCTGCAGGCAACAAAAGATTGAAAGTGGGATGAACTCTCAGTATGTTTAAGAGTATTCTAGGGCGAGTCGTTATCTTTTTAATCTCAAACGGACTGAATTGGGTATGGATTGAATTTTACAGATTCTCTATAGATGAGCTCCTTGATATTTTCTTCGGTGAATGACGGTTGCTCAAAATCAAAACTGAAAGGCCTTGGGCAAACAGGCTCCTCGTTGATGTCGTTGAATCTTATTTTCAATTAAATATAAATAATTAAAATTAAGACTAAATTGATAAAGTTTATAAGTAACGAGGACTAGATGTGTAATTATACCCTTATTTTTTTAACTGCCACATCACCCTTCCGTTAACCTTTAACGGCTGGTGGTCACATTGATATCATTTAAATAGTTTGGTGGTTTAATTGTGACGAAAAAAAATAATGTGGTCAGATCGTAACTTTTGCAATAGTAAGGTGGTCATTTACGTAGTTTACCCTTAAAATAATATGTTTACTTTTTTATATTTATAATTATAGTATATAAAAATATTTAAAAGTTATATTAATTATTTAAATGTTGTCAACTAATTCCTTAAGCTTTATGGTTTATGATTTAATATTAATAATTTACGGTTTAGTTTAGTGTTATTGGTATATGAGATTAATTCTGATTCTTTAAGATTTATGGTTTAGTTTAATGTTTAGTTTAGGGTTATTGGTTTGTGTGATTAATTTGGATTTTTTGAAGTTTAGGGTTTAGCATCAATGGTTTATGATTTAGCTTATGATTATTGGTTTATGAGATTAATTTTGATTCCTTAAAGTTTATGGTTTTAGGTTTAGTATTAATGGCTTATGATTTAGTATAGGGTTATTGATTTACGAGATTAATTCGGATTCAACTTGTTAATTTATGCATTTGAATTTGACTAAATATTTAAATCAAAGCTTCATGTGTACAATTGAACTAAATTAAAGTTTCAACTTTCATGTGTACAATTATATATTTACATCCAAATCAAAAAAATTTGTATAATTATATTAAATTAAAATTTATATGGTATAATAATAATGTTTGAATTGAATTAACTTATTAATTTAGGATCTAATTGAGCTAAATTAAAAAATAGAAGCATAAATCAGGGACATAATTAAAAGAATTTTAAAACTAAATGTGGAATTTCAATTAAAGTAATTTAAATTAGGACTCAATTGAATTAAATTAAAATTTAAAAGTGAAAATTTGGGACTTAAATGAAAAATATCTAAAGTTGAAAGGCTAAAAAATAATTTATCCTAACCTAAAAACCCACGCGGGTTTGAAACTTTCCCTCCCACCGTTTTACTTTAATTAAAATCATGAAAAAAATAATTGATAGGGGGAAGGACAAAATTTTGGAGGGAATTAAGCCCCTAATTTTTAGGTTATTTCCCTCCAAAATCCAAATGGAACCTTTTAAAATTGGATTCAACAATTAATTGTCTATTTGACATTTGCCTCCTAATATTGTTGCTTAGTGATTAATTACCTTTTAGGTCCTCGATTGTTTAAAATTTTCATTTTAGTCCTAACATTCACTTTTAAATTTTAGTTTAATTCAATTTAGTCATAATTATATATATACATATATATATATATATATGTATATTAAATTGAAAAATATCGTTATCCTAAGGGATATGTTGGTTCATATTAATCCCTAAAATTTTATTTTTATCTAAAATTTACCCACAATTACCATACAGAAGTCTAGTTGTACACGGTAAGACCCAACTTGAACTTCAACCAAAATCGATATTCTCTGACTTAAATTTTATCCGTCAACAACGTGACCTGATGTAACCCCCTAAACCCGACCCAGAAAAATTACCAAATTTAGGAAGTCACGTTTGAAAACATAACCCTCAAGAAAACTAAATTTACAAATATACTTTAATTAAAAATAAAATAACAATACTTTAATAAATATGTTATAATAAATAAAAATATAAATATCATAATAAACATTCGAATGTTTACATAAAATCTCTAAAATAAACTCATAGTAAAAGAATGCTTAAATAATCCGGAAAAAAAACATAAATAGTTCACAAGTCTAAAATTACATCAATATCCCAAAATAATAATCTGAATAACTAAAAATTTGTTTCGTACTAAATAATAAAATAACTAATAAAATGGGAGATCCTCCAAGTACCACGTCGTTTAAAGTCCAAAGATATCTGTAAGAGAAAACTATGGGGGAGTAAGCTAAATAGCTTAGTGTGTCTCTAAAGTGCAAGAAAACCATAGTTGTAAAACACAATAATGATTTCTTAAAATTCTTTAAAACATAAAACCAATAGTACAATAACACAAGCGTAATACAATGCATCCAACTACGTCCTCCAAAGATGAGGAAGGTTCTCATAACTTCCTCGCTACGACCGCCATCCAAAGTGGAATTCACCCGAAGGGTGAAATTATATATATTATAACCCCCTTAGCCCGGCCTAGACGCTTGACCCGAACTACGAAGATTACACGGGGAAAAAATAAGTCAACCTTGATTAACGACCCTTTTTTTCTTTTTATCTTTCCTAAATGTAATATTAAACCTATGTGATCACGCAAGATCGTAGGAAGAAAAGGCACATCGATCGGAATTCATTTAGGGGTTTAATTGTAAGAATTAGACTTTTAGGGACTAAAACATAAATTTTGCAAAATATGAGGACCTTGCAGATTTTAAGTTTACCAATATTCAATTAGTCATATTTCATGCATCTCTGTCAAATATCAACTTAATTAGACATTCCAAACTCAACCAATTGCATCTATAATCATCAAGGACTAAAATGTAAGAAACAAGAACTTGAAATAGTTCAAAATGCAGACCAACGGTTGGGTGTTTCGAAACGACGATCCTTGTATCGAAACGGCCGTATCGAAACAGAGTTGACCGTTTCGGTACTCGGGTGCGTTCCGAGACCCGTATCGAAACATGGCTCTCTAGTAGCTAAAGTGTTCCGAAACACTCTTACCCGTTCCGAAACAATATGGCCATTTCAGGCCCCTGTTCCAAAACAAATAAGGGTGTTTCGATACACCCTGCCCTGCAGCTATATATTTTTCTGGTTTTCTCATCTTTTCACATTCAAACACATCCCAAATTATAGCATAACACACTAACAACATGATTAAACATCAAAAATCATTATTATGAAGCTTAAGCTAAAGCATGACATCAAGCATGTGACATTGAGTCTATAGGCATGCTCCCTAGTCATGAAATTCATATGCAAGCCACAAGCTACAAACTAAACCATATAGGACAACTACAAACTTCAAATACCATATTAAACCTGCAACAAACATATGGAGTTCAAAATACATCTCCCAAAACCAACCATATGTCCCAATTGCCAAATATCATTACTAAAGCATACGAAAACATCACCATACATGAGCTTCTCACTTCCTTGGATGTCCTTAGCCTCTTTGCTGCCCAAAAACGTCTCAATTATCTGCATTGTTGGTAAAAGAGAGCGTAAGCACATTTTCTTAGTGAGTCAAGCTCTAAGAAAACCAACACAACAATGCATCTTTAAAACTCTATCTCAAAAACCATTTTCTACAACATGCTCTTTCTATCTCATGCTTGAAAACCATTTCAAAGAAAATCTCCATTTTAAAATCACATGTACGTTCAATCTAGCTCATGCATTCAACCAATGCAAATCTCATGGAAAAGCCATACACATGCTTAATGTAAACAAAAACATTTCATAAACCACAAATCTCATATGCATTTCTCATAGCATAAAACATCTCAACATTTGATACATGTGACTCAAATACAATCTCATATATTGGCATTTCATATTACATCTTTACTCAGATATGTGGATTAGCTTGACTTAAAGTCAAGTCCTACCCCGGTGGAATCTCACATCACCGGACTCTCATGGCGGTATCTCTCTTTGCCACAAAGCTTGCGTATTTCACCAAGTCCTACCCCGATGGTATCTCTCATCATCGGATTCTCACTTTGGATCGGGATGGCACTACTCTCATTGCCCGACTCCAAAGAGCACATACGAATTTTTAGTTTATAGTGCACTTTCATCCTATTGGTCGACCAATTATATCTGGTAATTATCTCATCATTTATGCCAATATATTATATTAAAATCATCATCTCACCTATTGTTTTGATGCAATATATCTCAAATCTTTCTCATCTCATTTCAAAACCATATCTCATGCTTTGCATTAAATCAAAATCTCAAAACTCTTTACTACAACAAGCTATCTCATAAAATCAATACATAGCATCAACTCATGCTACAAATCATGCATAAAACAGTAGGAATTTGTCTATCTCAAAACAAGAGCATGTTAAAAGCATTTAGAGGCATCAACCACATATTGAGAGCAAATCTAGCCACACTTACTTACGGACTTAGGACGGTGTTCCAAACAAATCCTAAATCCCCAAACCTTGTTTCTTTGTCCCTCAAGGACTTCTAAAATCATTCGCACTCATCGATTACGTTTCGCTTGCTTGCCGAAACGATATCTAGGCTTCCGGCACCTTCGGATCAACACCAAAAGCGTCCAAAGATGTCTCCCATGTTTACTACACATAGTAGCAGATGATTAATGCATCATCATGCATTGAAATCACCAGCCACTCATTTAAACTCCCCGCACTACTCAAAAGCACCATTTCGGCTACCCGAAATAACCGAAATCACCTCCAAACTTTCCCAAATCAAAGCCCAGCCAAGATCTGACAATTCTAATCATTTCTAAACCTCAATCAACACAAAAAATCACCATAAACACGTCCTTATATCTCCAGCAACTACAGAACACCAATAACACTCCAAAAAACCACAAATCTAGCATTTAAAACATAGGAATCCAAACCTATTCGGGAATCATTGGTTAAAACCTCATTCTTAGCATCAATTATCATCCAAAATACATTAGAAATCAACCACAAAACAGAGCTTAACAAAGAGTTACGTAAATCATCAAGATCTCACCAAATATCTTGAGTTTTACAACAATTTCATGCTTCTAACATTAAAACAACTCAAAAATCATTAACAAAGGATTGAGAACTTGGGAATTTCAGTAAAGAACTGATCATTAGAGGAGAAGGATGAAGCTTACCTCTAATGGCTGATTTCTCCTCAATTTGGGCAAGATTTCTTGAAAATCCAAAGTAAAAACAAAAGGATTTGATGAGATAAAGATTAGAAATCCTTAGGAGGATGAAATCTCATCAAAAGAGATGAAAATCAGAGATCAAATGGTGAGGGAATTGTGTTTGGCTGAGTGAAAGTTGAGAGAAAATGAAAAAAGGGAAAAAAGATTGTAAAGTAGTTATGGAAAGTCAAAATAGGATTTCTCTCTTAATTCTTTTTATTAAATCATTATTAAAACACCCAAATCAAAGAGAAATCTGTTGAAAAACATTTTGGTAAAATTAGCTCCTTAAAGATTCAAAGTTTCAATCCTTTACAAAACAGTCACTAGTCAACTTTTGCAAAAACTGCAATTTGGTCACTACACCGAAATATAGTATTTCCAAATCACATTTTGTAAAAAAAATTTCACCAGAACCATTTACATAATAAATGAGGATTTTTAGATATTTTTACATATTTTTAAAGTATCCCAAACTAGGTGTTCTTTAAACCTCCCTTAAAGATTCGAACCGTTCTCGACCGGCCCAATGCAACCTCTAAAACATCTAGGCCCAAAACTAGGGTGTTACAACTCTCCCCCACTTAAGAAATTTCGTCCTTGAAATTTACCTGGAGGAAAAAGGTAAGGAAATTGCTTCTTCATGTCATCCTTGCTTTCCCACGTGGCTTCCTTAACGCCACGATGTCTCCACAAGACTTTAACCAGCTCAATGGTCTTACCCTGGAGAACCTTACTATCCAAATCCAAAATCTCAACAGGTTCCTCATCATACGTCAAGTCTGGGTTCAACTCAACCTCTTCCACAAGCATAACATGCGACGAATCCGATCTATACCTTCGAAGCATGGATACATGAAACACATTATGTATCTTTTCTAACTCTTGAGGCAGTCTCAGCTTGTAGGCAACATGACCAACACGTTCTATCACCTCGTATGGTCCAATGAACCTTGGACTCTATTTGCCCTTCCGGTCAAATCATATCACCTTCTTCCAAGGTTAAACCTTCAAAAACACACGCTCGCCCACTGCAAACTCTATCTCCTTATGCTTCAAATCCACGTAAGACTTTTGCCGGTCCGATGCTGCCTACAAACGCTCACAGATGAGCTTCACCTTCTTAGTGGTTCCTTTCAACAAAGCCGGCATCGAGACCAACTTTTATCCCATTTTAGCCCAACAAAGAGGAGTTATGCACTTCCTCTCGTATAAAGCCTCAGAAGGTGCCATTTGAATACTTGTCTGGTAACTGTTTTTATAAGAAAACTCCACCAAAGGCAACTGCTTCTCCCAAGAGCCTTGAAACTCAATAACACAGCACCTCAACATATCCTCAAGCACTTGGATAACACGCTCCGACTGTCCATCCATTTGCGGATGATAAGAAGTACTGGAATTTAGCCGCGTACCCAAAGCTTGATGTAAACATTCCCAAAACCTTGCGGTGAACCTCAGATCTCTATCCGACACTATAGGTTTTGTCACTACATGCAATCATACAAACTCAGCAATGTACAACTTCGCAAGCTTATCCAAGGTATACTTTGTATTCACAGGCAAGAAACGTGCACACTTCATGAGGTGATTCACAATCACCCAAACATAATTCTTCTTTGATGGCGATAGCAGCAAACCAGACACGAAGTCTATAGTGATCCTATCCCACTTCCATTCTGGGATCCTCAACGGCTGTAACAACCCAGAAGGAACTTGATGTTCAGCCTTAACCCGCTGGCAAACCATGCATTTGCTAACAAACTCAACGACATATTTCTTCAATCCCACCCAATAGTACTCATCCTTCAAATCACGGTACATCCTTGTACTACCAGGGTGCATAGAAAAAGGACTACTATGAGCTTCAGTCAGAATAGTGCGTCTTAACTCAACAATATTCGACACCACTATCCGATTCCCAAAACATAAAACATCATCATCATTGAAACAAAATTCCGAAGGCCTACCTTCTACGATATCCTCAACATGCGATACTAGAGAATCATCCAACAGTTGTTTATCCTTTATCAACTGAACTGGAGATGGTTTCACTTGCAATTCAGCAACAAGACCACCATCTCGTGATATGCTTAAGCTAGCAAACATCGCCCTTAATTCCACCGCCATTTTCCTGCTCAAAGCATCAGCCACAACATTGGCATTCCCCGGATGATACAAACAACATAATCAAAGATCACAAACATCAGAGATCAAACAGGGACCCAATTGAACAATTTACAACTTTAGGGACCAAATTGTAAATTCTGAAAACTTTAAGGACTTAACCAGATTTTAAGTTACCAACTTAAAATTAATCAGGTTTCATGCTTCTCTGCCAAATTTCAGCTCAAACGGACATCCCAAACTCATACAATTGCACAAACAAGTTTCAGGACCAAAATGCAAACATTCTGAAACATTTAACCGCCCATGTCAGCCCCCAACGGTCACCCGTTCCGAAACAGGCAGAGCCCGTTCCGAAACACGGGGCCGTTCCGCAACGCGTACTGCAACGGGGGACTGGCAGTAGCCAAACCGTTCCGGAACGGTGGCACCCGTTTCGGACGCCTGGGTTTATGCAGGGCACCCGTTCCGAAACGGTGTCAACTGTTCCGAAACGCCCTGCCCAGATTGTAGCATTTTGCTCACTCAAACACACAATTGACCATCCAATCATGCCCCAAAAGCCACCAAACTTTACCAACATGCAATTCAACATAAATCAGACATACTTGCATCAACAATTCATCAAAATAACATCATATATGAAAAGCCTCAGATCTAAAGGCATGCTTCCTACACAAGCAACCATTTAAGCACAACCTTTCCAAAACAATCTCATTAAAGCCAAATCATGATTCAGCAACATTAACAACAACATTAAAACATCCTTGTCCGAACATATACGAACACATACACATTAACCCGAGAGATTCTACCCCCATTGCCTTTATTAACTATAGCTATTCACCGAGACATACATCTCAATTGGAGTCCACCTTGAATCCCTTGCTCCTTGCTGTCCAAACTTCAAGAATCTGCATTGATGGACAAAAAGGAGCGTAAGCACATAATGCTTAGTGAGGAATGCTCAAAACCAAAACACCATCAATGCAGCGGGTCATTAAATCACTTTTAAAACAAACCCGATTTGACAAACCAAAGCCATGTTTGAAAACCCTTTTCAACAACATGCTTAAACCATGCATTGCACATACATGAAAACCAACCCTTAGCTTAGCAAGCTAAGAAAACCTTTTCAAAGCACAACTTACAAAATCATCCATTTAACCATTCCATGCGTAAACACCATATGCAAAGTTAAATCAAAACCTTGGAAAACAGTCCCATTTCACAACATACCTTTCTTAAACTTGAAAGCCATTTCAAGCAAGAAACCTTTTAAAACCATTACTCAAACAAACCAACACATGCATTAAACCAAAGGCAACTTATATGAACCACAACATCATCATCACATGCCTTTAAAAACAAGTCTTAACAAGACTCCAATGCATTAAAGAGATTTCATGCTCACATGCATCATTTACCAAATGATAATCAACACTTGTTCAACTTAACAAGTAAACATGCATTCACAAGCATTATACACTTTTCATGCAACCATGCATCTTTTCAAGCATCTCATGCTTCTCATGCAATTATGCATCATTTCAAGCATTTCATGCTTCTTTAATAATCAAGAACATTACATTGGCTTCCAAGTGATCAACCACATCCACTTTTCAACTCAACACCCGATCGGATAGGGAATCACAAGCGTTGTCCCCACGCTCCATACACCCTACCAATCCAAGGTCTCCCAAATGGACTTTTAATCACCATTTGACCTTAAAAGCCTAAGGTTCCCATGTATGGACTTTTAAACACCATACAACCTTAGCTTTTTCCGAGGTTCCCATGCATGGACTTTTAAACACCATACAACCTCAACATGCACAAGGTTCCCATGTATGGACTTTTAAACACCATACAACCTTTGCATCACCGATTGGTAGTTGTATAACATCACTAACGAGATCCGGGACACCCCACACAAGATCCACACATGGACTTACACCGCCATTGTGATCTTAACAAGCACAAGGTTCCCATATATGGACTTTTAAACACCATATAACCTTTGCTCAACCAAGGTCCTCGAATGGGCATTCAACCTCCATTATGACCTTAACCATCTCGTTAGGATACTTGAAGGGAGTTTACCGGTCCACTCTTGAACACTCCACCTCCAAGGCGACTTAATTCACGGTGCACCAAATCCTATAGCCGGCTAACTATATCCGATCAACGAACCAAGAACCACTTTCATCACTTGCCAATATAACCATCTTACCATGATAATCCAATGATTCACACGCATAATCATAATGCAAAAACCATCATTTATCTTAACCAAAAACCAACCATGGACTTACAAACACCATGTTGTTCTTAAATAAACAAGGCTTACACAAGGACTTTCAACCACCTTTGTAACCTTAAGCATCACTTACCAATGTACATCATTAACAACAATAATCCACTGTTTTTAAGCATCACACAAAAGCCATTAAACAACATGCAACACTATGCATCAAAACCACAATTTCCATGTACAAAACCAAAGATCTCTTACCTTGAGCATCCTTCTCAAATGGCTTTCAAAACCAGCATTAAACCATGCTAAAATATGCTTTCAAAACAGATTTAAACCATGCAAAACACATGCATTTCAATCATCAACCACAATTGCTTTTAAAACCAAATTACAACACAATTCAAGAGCGAAAATCCATTCACTTACTCTTGAGCTTAGCAAAGTTGTTTAGACTTAAACTAAGCTCCCAAAACCTTCAAACCTTGGTTTAAAAGCTGAAAACCCAACTTCACTCACCGATACACAAAACAAGGCTAGCCAACAAGCCTTCCAAGCATCCGAAAACCTTCCGCACCACCTCTAAAGCTCACGGATCAAACTCCCCTGTTTCAAGCACACAACAACAGAGGATTAATGCATCATTATGCATTAAAAACACCAGCAACATAACCAACCTCGCTGCTCATCACAAATCCAACAATTCGGCTACCAAACACAACCGAAATCACCTCCAAACACTTCCAAAACTTAACCCAGCCAAGGTCCATCACTTCTAACCATTTTTAAACATCAATTAACATCCAAAATGATCACAAACACGTCCTTATACCTCCAGGTATAACAGATCATCAAAAACACTCCAAAAACAACCAAAAACTAAAGCAAAACTTAGGAAATTCAACCTATCCGGGATTGCATTAATTAAACCTCAACTTCTAATCAATTTAGCATTCATTTAACATCATTTTGACACTTCAAAACACTGCCCAAACAGATCACACGAAAATTCCACCAAATCACCAAATCTTGCATTTTAAGCCAAAAATCAAGAATTCAATTGAAAAGCCTTTAACAAATCACAAATCAAGGATTGAGAACTTAGGAATTTCAGTAAAGAATTGATAGTTTAGAGGAGAAGGACGTTCTTACCTCCAAACTTGAGTTTCTCCTTTTTAGAGCCAAAAAGCTTGATGAAACAACTTGCAAATTGAGAGGTTTTGTTGATGAGATGATTAGGAATCAAAAGAGAGTTGAAATGAGTGATTTAGATGACAAAATCAGAGAAGAAAATCTGGAGAAATGTGTTTTGGTTGAGAGAAAATGAGAGAAAAGGAAATTTGAGAGAAAATAGAAAAGTTAGTTATGAAATGGTAAAATGATTTCCCTCCACATTTCATAAACTTTAAAATCAGAATAAAGCCTTAAAATATCTTAGAAAAATCTGGAGAAACTCTTTTTGGAATAATATCTCCTTAAAGATTCAAAGTTTCAATCCTTTATAAAACTGTCACGCAACTTTCAAAAATTACATTTTGGTCACTACCCAAAATGTCAACCTTCCGAACCTCATTTTCCAAAATTGATTTCACAGTTCACTTAAATATATTAAAAGATGATTTTAGAACATTTTCCATATTTTTGATGCAACCCGAATTAGGCTTTCCTAAATTCACCCTTATATATTCGATCAGCACTTTGACCGAACCGGTCAACGCCCAAAACTTCTGAGCCCAAAACCGGGGCGTTACATGTTTTCCTTGCATGATTTTAAATCTGTTTTGAAAGCATATCTAGCATGTTAATTTGCTGTGATTATAAGCCATGTGTTGAAGGAAGCTCAAGGTAAGAGTTCCTTGTTTTTGAACATTGTTTTAATGTGGTTTGATGCTTAAAAATGCATGAGGTTAATGGCTTGTTTAAATGCTTTAAAACAGTGGAATATTGATGTTAATGATACATATTGGCAAGTGATGGTTAAGGTCACAAAGGTGGTTAAAAGTCCTTGTGTGAGCCTTGTATATTTAAGAACATCAAGGTGGTTAAAAGTCCTTGGATGGTTCTTGGTTAAGATCACAAAGGTGGTTAAAAGTCCTTGTGTGGATCTTGTGGATTTTAAGAACAACATGGTGTTTAAAAGTCCATGGTTGGTTCTTGGTTAAGGCTCAAGGTGGTTAAAATTCCTTGCGTAAGCCTTGTTACTTAAGAACTCCAAGGTGTTTAAAAGTCCTTGGAAGATTCTTGTTAAGGACACAAAGGTGTTTAAAAGTCCTTGTGTGGTACTTGCCATGGTGTTTAAAAGTCCATAGGCCATGGTGTTTAAAAGTCCATGGGCCATGGTGTTTAAAAGTCCATGGGGTTAAGGACACAATGGTGTTTAAAAGTCCATGTGTGGTCCTTGGAATCTATAAGATCACAATGGTGTTTAAAAGTCCATGTGTGGATCTTATGTGAAATGTATCACTTGTTGCCAATATGACATGTAATGAAATGGAAGCATGAGATGCTTGTTATAAATGTTTAAGAGCATGTATAAATGTTGCTTGAAGAATGGTTTATAAATGAGTTTTATAAATGCATTATTGTGTAGTTTTAAATGAGCATTCCTCACTAAGCTTTTGCTTACGCTCTCTTTTCTCTTAAACCAATAATGCAGAGCATTAAAGTGCATTGAGGGCAGCAAGGGGAACAAGAATCCAAGTGGTGAACAAAGCTCATGTATGGTGAAGGTTTCTTAAACACTATTAGCTTTGGCATTTGGCAATGGGGGACCTATGTTGATGTTTGGGAGATGTTTTGAACTCCCTAAGTTGGATTTGTGTTGTTAATAATGCTGGAGTTTGTATTTGGCCTTATGAATTGATTTTGGTAAATTGATGCTTGAATGGTTTGCTTAGTAGGAAGCATGCCTATAGATTTGGGGTTTTTCATATTTGATGCTATGTTGATGTTTGGTTGCTGCAATTATGTTCCTTGTATGTTGAATGACTTGCTGGTATAATTTGGTTGCATTTGGAGCATGTTTGGTATGTCATTTGGGTGTTTAAACAACAACTTTTCTGCAATCTGAGCAGGCCGTATCGGAATGGGAGCTACCGTTTCGGAACGGGGGCCCTGTAATGGCCCAGGCGTTCGAAACGGGAGGTACCGTTCCGAAACGGAAATGCCTCTGCCAGGCCTCGTTTCGGAACACGTTGCGGAACGGTCCCGCGTTTCGAAACAGGTTCTCCCTGTTTCGGAACACCTGACCATTGGGGGCTGACATGGGCAGTTATATGTTTTGAAATGTTTGCATTTTGGTCCTGAAATATGTTTATGCAATTGTATGGGTTTGAGAAGTCCGTTTGAGCTGAAACTTGACATAGAAGAATGAAAAATGATTAATTTCAAGATGGTAACCTTAATTTGGATTAAGTCCTTGTGGTTTTCAGAATTTACAATTTGGTCCCTAAAGTTGTAATTTGTGCAATTGAGTCCCTGATTGTTCTCTGATGGTTATGATCTTTGAGTATGCTGTTTGTACGATCATATCTAGGGATAATGTGCATCTAGACAAGATTAAAAAGAAAAAAAAGTCGTTAATCAAGGTTGACTTTCGGGTTGACTTTTGTTTTCCCCGTGTGATCTTCTTAATTCGGGTCGATCGTCTAGGCCGGGTTAAGGGGGTTACAGTATCGGCTGCTGCATATGTCAGATCGTCCTTTACTGCATGTTCACGTGCTTCTGCAGCTCACATGTATCTCAGGTGCTGGCCAATATCTACTCCCATCATGCTATAACAATTCCAGATACTAGTTTTCTCTCTTGACTCTTTTCTCGCGCACCAACAAAACCAAAACCAACCTTCCGAGCAGCACTTATCTATATGGAGCAATAACCAGCAAAGATAAAGATGCACCCAGAAGAAGAAAATGCAACCTAAATACAGTCTAAATCCTATGGTATGAACTCAAGAACGTGCAAATGCTATAGCAAAAAGGTATGAAAACAAGGATATTTATGCAGTTATCACACCCACAAACTTAAGCTATTGCTTGTCCTCAAGTAATGAATAGAACAGAACAAATGAATTATTATGGCTAAGATTTAACCTAGAGGTTTGCTATGGCAATATCTCCGTGCTCAGAAATAACTTAGGCGGATAAATAAATATACATAACCAAACGTGAGATCCTTAAGAACATTCTTTAGGACTAAGCTGTGTGCGTGGCTGCCTTCCTCCTATACTTAAGCTGGTGAGACAAATTTTCAAGGAAGCTCCCTAGTTATACCCTAATTATGTTCTTTAGTTTATTTCCAATTTTTAGACTCCCAAAGATATAGGTTTCCTGCTACGAAGGGTGTCAGCTCATCACACCTGCCATTCTTAACTCTAGATGAGCAGGGAGCAAACCTCTCACCCCCGAGTTTGTGGACAGAGTCATCCCGTGACAACTTTCATTCACTCATATGCTATATTTTTTCTCTTTGTTTTTTTAACACTGAAAAGGCTATAGCAAAGCGGAGTGTCCATCTACAGATATGCCGTAGCATTTATTCGTTTGTTTTAGCACAAGATTGTCTAATTTTTCTTTTAAGTTCTCTAGAGTTTACATATCAGAGTTTACTAGGGTTCTTCCTGAAAAACTTTTCTAACAAACTTACTTATAGAAAGAGAGCAGCTGTGTAAATTTTTTTAATAACTAGATCCTAAAGTCAGTTCTACAGATCTCAACTAGTTGTGTTTTTTGTAACTTAGTTCAGGCCTTTATGATTTCGTCGTCAGACATCATAAATACATTCCTAGGCTGTCTCAAGACTAAACAAAATGCCATAGTAAAAATTTTGTTCTATCCTATGATGCATATGCTAAAGCAAAATATTAACTTTGAGCACTAACACCCCAAAACTTGAGAAATGCAGTGTCCGCAATGCATAAACTAATCTACACTATATGACATGAAAAAATAAAAAATTTGAAAAGAAAAAAAAAGTTAGTTACCTCCTGGGTGCGAAGGCTACGTGGTGCTGCTGGTGTTGTCCATTGATGTCTTAGAGGAGTAGTGGTGTGATTGATTTGCGCATCATTCAAAGTGCGACTAGCATAATAAATAACAAGAAAGAGTTTACCTCTGCGTTGTCCAAGTGCTACACCGACGGCGTAGTCACTTGCGCATCTTACATCAACTCAAACGGCTCGTTACAATCAAGTGGAATGACAATTGGTGCTGAGATAAGCTTCTCCTTCAGTTCTTGAAATGCGCTATGGCAATCTTTGTCAAACACAGATGGTTGATTTTGTTGTACCAAATTGAATAGCGGCTTTGAGATCTTCGAAAAATCCTTGATGAATCTCTGATAAAAGCCAACATGCCCTAGGAAGATTCTTACTCCCTTAACAGTAGTGGGGGAGGTAGTTTTTCAATGACCTCGACCTTTTCTTTGTCAACTTCTATCCCTTGCTTCGAAGTCTTGTGGCCTAAGACCGTTCCTTCCTTTACCACGAAATGGAATTTTTCCTAATTGAGCACCAAGTCAGCTTCATCACACCTCTTTAGGACCTTGGCGAGATTGCCCAAGCATTTGTCGAAGTTATCTCCGGAGACCGAGAAATCATCCATGAAAATTTCTAAAAAATCCTCGACCATGTCTGAAAATATAGCCAGCATACATCTTTGAAAGGTTGCAGGAGCATTGCAGAGACCAATGGTCATTCTTCTGAAAGCATAAGTTCCATAAGGGCATGTGAAAGTCGTCTTCTCTTGGTCTTTGGGTGCTATAGCAATCTGATTGTACCAAGAATACCCATCGAGGAAACAGTAGAATGCCTTGCTCGCTAACCGATCCAACATCTGATCAATGAGTGGGAGAGGAAAATGGTCCTTCTTGGTCGCCTTGTTGAACTTCCTATAGTCCATGCAAATCCTCCACCCCGTGACGGTTCTAGTAGGCAATAGCTCATTCTCATCGTTGCTTACCACGGTCACGCCTCTCTTCTTCGGCACACATTGCAACGGGCTGACCAAGGAGCTATCGGATATCGGGTAGTTTACTCCAGCATCCAGCCACTTGATTATCTCTTTCTTCACCACATTCTTCATAATTGGGTTTAGTCTCCTCTGGGGCTCAACTGAATTGTTGTGACAATCATCAAGCAAAATTTTGTGCATACATATAGCCGGACTTATACCATTCAAACCAGCCATAGTCCACCCTATTGCGTTTTTATGCTGTAACAACATATTTACTAAACTAGTTTCTTGCTTAGGTGTGAGACTAGATGAAATTATCACATGCAAAGTTTCATTGCTCCCTAAGTAAACATATTTATGATTTGATGGCAAAGGTTTCAGTTCTAAAGAAGGTGCATGCTCAAGGGAAGGTTTAGGAGGTATAAATTTTGAAAAATCAAGAGTTACAAAGTGCGTACCTGGTCTAGCCTCGAGTCGACTAGACTACTCCAGTTCCCTTGAGAGATATTCTTGGTCTGAATCATCATCTTTGCAGAGTGCTTCGAACTCTTCCATTTGCATCTCATTTCTACAACAAAACTCATAAATCATATTATGTGCTGTAGCATCTACATATTTTCATACTCTTGGGTTGTCTGCAGACTTGAGGGTGTCATGAATATTGATCGTGGCCGTCTGATTAGCCACTCGCATCGTGAATTCACCCTTCTCACAATCGATCAAAGCTTGTCCGGTGGCTAAAAATGGCCTTCCCAAGATAATGGGTGTGTTGCTATCAGCTTCACAGTCGAGGATTAAGAAGTCGACTGGAAAGATAAATATGTCCACTTTTACCACAACAACTTCCACTCTCCCTTCTGGGCGAAAAAGAGAATGATCTGCTAGATGTAGCACAACCTTGGTGGGTTGTGCCTCTCGAATTCCTAGTTTCAGAAAAATCGACTTAGGCATCAAGTTAACACTTGATCCCAAATCGCAAAGTGCTCTTCCAACAAACTTGTCGCCAATAGAACATGGGATAGCAAAACTACATGGGTCCTTCATCTTAGGTGGCAGCTTGCTCCACATAGAGTAGCATTCTTCTGCTATAGCGACAATCTCTTGCTTCTCAATCTTCCTCTTTTTCGTGACTATACCTTTGAGGAACTTGGCATATGTTAGCATCTGATCAATGGCCTCTAGAAATGGGACATTGATATGTAGTTTGTCCAGGATATCCACAAATTTATGGAACTGAAGGTCTTCTTTTTGCTTCTTGAATCGTTGAGAAAAAAGAGAAGAGGGTCTTAGTTCATTTATCTGGGCTGGTGGAGTTACATCTTTTGTTGTAGCAAAAGTAGGCTCCTTCTCGGGTGTTTCTTATGCTATGACTTCCTCACCCTTCTCTTCAAATGGAGGATCTTGTAAGTTATTTTCTTCCTGAGGCAAGTTGGGCTGAGAGTCCTCCTTCTCTTTTCGCCCAAACTTGTCTTCTTTGCTAATTTCCTTGCCACTCATTAATGTGAGTGCACTGCATTGTTCCTTGCTATGGTGCTTAGTGGCTTCAGTGTCACTAGGCAGACTTCCTTGTGGTCGCACATGCAAGGTTTGAGCTATCTGACCAACTCGTGTTTCTAAGGCTCGGAGAGAGGAACTATGGCTTTGCAATAAGGCTCCTTGATTTTTAATGTTTGCGGCACGATCCTGTAGCAAAACTTTCGTGGTTCCCATAAAATCTTTTGTCATAGCCATATATTGTTTGAATGTAGTCTCCAATGAACTATTCGATGAAGATGTTGCTCCCTTGTGACCTTGCCATGGCATCATATGGTTAGAAGATGGTGCTTTGATCAGGTTTTGCTGTGGCACTGACTGAGCAGGATTACTGTGCCCTTGATTACCCCAACTGAAATTTAGATGTTGACGCCACCCTGTGTTGTAGGTATTGGAGTATGTATTGTTTTTTCGATTATAATTCCCCACATAGTTGTCTAACTCTTGATCGTCAGGGTATTCACTCAAATGGTGATTTCCATCGTATTTGAGACATGAGGTTGTGGACTTCACTTCCTTGAATTCGTTGGGATGTTTGAGGTTCTTTAGCATATTTGTGATAGCATCTAACTGGGCGGCTACTGAGTCGTCAGCTTCACTGTCTCGAGCGACTTGGGTTCTCCTCTACGTTCCAAGCCTTGTGGTCGGAAACTAGTAATCATTGTTGGTTATCCTATCAAGAATGTCAAATGCTTGCTCCGGTGATCTGTCTAACAAGGTCCCGTTTGCTAAAGCATCTAGCATCATCCTTGTAGGAGCATTTACTCCATTATAGACCATAACCACTTGGGTCCAATCATGAAAACCATAGTTTGTGCACTTCCTCAATAATCCCTTGAATCGATCCCAACACTCATACATGGATTCATCATCAGCTTGACGAAAAGAAGCAATATCATTTCTCAACTGAGTGTTTCTATTTGGTGGATTATACCGTAGCAAAAAACTTTGCATAGATCTGTCCAAGTCTCCATTGATCCAGCTAGCATTCCACTGAGCCATGCTCTAGCACGATCACATAAGGACTATGGAAACAATTTAAGCTTTAGCACATCCTCGTGCACTTCTTGTTGTCTGAACGAGTCAAAAACTTCCAAGAAAGCACGGATATGTTGTCTTGCATCTTTATGAGGCATACCTCCAAACTGACCAATAGTGTTCAACATGTTGAACATAACATGTTTAATCTTGAACTGGGCTACCTGAATTATTGGAGCTACTATTCCGGGATAAAGATCGTCCAAGATAGGAGTTAAATGATCCCTAATAGCTCGATGTCGAGCTTTTTCTCCCTGGCCATTTGCCATAGCATTTCTGTTACCTTGAGGTGGTGGTATTTCTCCGTTAATGTTTCTAGTCTCTTCTCGTCGAACATGTCTCCTAAGTCTCAAGAAATGCTCGATCTCAAAAATAGGTGATTGCAGGGGTCCTCTAGGTCGCCTTCTGGTCATACACTAGCAAGACACCTGAAAATAAAAATGAAAAACCTAAAATAAATTTGTACAAAAACAAAAAGAACAAGAGATAAAAAAACAAAAATCATAAACAACCAATTGCCAATCCCTGGCAATGGCGCCAAAAACTTGTTGCGTGATCTTGCAATACTATAAATGATACACAAATGGTGTAAGTATACACGTCGAACGAGTAATAAAGTGATGAGTTAGTATCGTCTCCACAGGGATTGGAGGTATTCACGATTGCTGTAACAATAAAGATTGAACTTTTTGCAGATGACAAAGCTAAAGTAAAAGAGATGGTGCGAAATAATGCTGGGGCAAAACAGTGCAGAGAAAGATGAGATAACAATATGATAAACAAGTCCCTTTTCGTATGCGAAACTCACTACGGAATGATTGGCTGGAAATGATGGACAACCTAACTCAAGCTTCTTAATGACACTAAGGCTCTTCAGCTATCTTCTATGCTAGGCAGGATTTACTACGAGTGTTCCTAACCTATCTCTAGCCAGGAAACTGGGAGTCAGAAATGCTACAGCCATACCTCTCGGCGTAAACTCTTAACACTCCCCTACCCTTCACGTACTATCGTTCTTAGCCCTTGAAACCTATCACTTATCTCTAAGGTAGGTTAGAGTCTGCCTCTCAACAGTCACTCCATTGCTTATGAGGGTTCTAAGGCTAGCTCTCTCGATTACTAACCCCAACATAAACTTAAAGAACAACCAACTCTCGAAGGGGCTTAAGGTAGGGCCTATCTGTCAAAGCACTTACAACCCTAAGCTCTTACAACTTTAAGGAAATGAGAAATGCATAAGCAAAACATAAAATTATGATAAACACTGAAAAAGCCATAGCATGAATTAAAAGTACTCAAAATAAAATCATCCATCAAACCTAAGCAACCTAAAACAGTTCGTGGCTGGGCAATATCTTCCAACGTATCGTTGCGATAACATCACCAAATGTAAAGATATGACAAGAAATTGCTATAGCGACAAAAGGAAAGGTGAACTCCCTCTCCGCCATAGACTGCCCGACTATCTTAGGCTCACCGCCTCTCTCGAGGCCGGTGAGGCCACTCCTTGGAGCTTCAACGATGGAGGACACCAAGCTGGAGAGGATGAAGGTGAAAACTTCCATCTCCTTTCCTCTCTCTTCCGCCTCTCTTTTTGCAACACAATATCTCCCAAAATACCACACTTTTCTCCAAGCTTCTCTCCCCTTTATATAATGGAGGCTTCTAGGGTTTGGTACCCTAAAGATGCCCTGATAATCGCAAGGAATATCGACCGATAAGGTATGGCACGAGGGGACAAGGAGGACAGTCTGCAAGTGGGTACTGGCAGCTGCACATGCAGATCGTCCTTTACTGCATGGTCACGTGCTTCTTCAGCTCATGTGTATCTTACGTGCTGGCCAATATCCACTTCCATCATGCTATAACAATTTTAGGTAGTAGCTTTCTCTCTTGACTCCTTTCCTACGCACCAACAAAACCAAAACCAACCTTCCGTGTAGTACCCCTCGATATGGACCAATAACCAACAAAGATAAAGATGCACCCAGAAGAAGAAAATGCAACCTAAATGTAGTCTAAATGCTATGGTATGAACTCAAGAACATGCAAATTTTATAGCAAAAAGGTATGAAAACAAGGATATTTTTGCAGTTATCATGAAGCCTTCAAAGAGGTAGGCTCTGATACCAATTGTTGAGTGGATCGAATTAACCGATATGGCCAAGATGTGTGAATTGACACTTTTAAAAATGAAGGGAGCAAAAGGAACAATTAAAAATGAAGAACAAGGCACATATAGTGGTTCAAGCTTCTAAACAATCTCTACATCAAATATCTTAGCTCACACTAAGGATTTTCAACAAACTCTTCACTAATTTGTTCTTCCCCTTTTCTAGGCTAAGGAGGCAACCTTTACAAATTCAATTGTTTTACCCAAAGAATAAATTACAAGACTCTCTATTACAAAGAATAAGAGGCAATTTGAAATGTATCTCTCAAGAGACTAATATATTGCTTAATTATAAACCAACACTCCCCAAACGTGAAAGAAAAATAAGTTATCGAGAATTTTTCAAGTTGGGTACGCAATTTGACTTTAATAGGCTTAAGGGTTTGTAATAAATGCTTTGATGTTTCTTGAAGGTTCAATAGTTGTTGCTGATGGTTTTTTGGCTTGGTTTTATACCTTCTCATTGATTTCTAGCCGTTTGAGTGGTTGAGATCATCAATAGAGCTATTGGGGCTCTCTCTTCTCTCTATAAATGTTGTTCTGGAACTACCCGTATCGAAACGTACACCAAAAAAAGAAAGAGTTGTTGTGTGTAAAAATGGCTCGTATTGAAACAGCTATAGGCCATATCAAAACAGTTTGAAACTCTAAATTGTAAAAAGAGGGCCGTACCAAAACGGCTAAGGGTTGTATCGAAATGTTTTAAAATTGTAAATTGGTGTTTCGAAACAACCTAGGGGTGTATCGAAACACTTAACCAAATTTTCAAAAGTTCGTTTATGAAAAGTAACGACTAGTTCATTTAATGCTCGATTTTGAAAATACTTAACCCCTGTATTGAAACGAGTATGAGCCATTTTGAAACAACACTTAAAAATCAAAAGCCCGGATGAAGGTTGTATCGAAACAAACAAGCCTGTATTGAAACCCTTTTCACAAAACAGAATAGTCTTTATCAAAACGGACGTTTTCAGTGGCATAACATATCAAAAAACTTTGGGAGTGTTTCGAAATACCTGGGCAATTTTGTGTATTTTGGCTTTGAAACACTTTAAGTATAAATTTTACTTATCAAATGAGAGTATTTTGATTACTTAAAAATTTATTTACTTTGGAATTTAGTCCTTAAATTATTTGTTATATCAAAATCAAATATTGGTTTTACACAAACCCACAACAAAATTTGATATCTCGAAGAACCAGAAGATGTTTTATAGATTTAGAGGACCAATGACCTAATAAAACCCAAATATCAAGTTTTTCGGGTTGCTTAATAGCAATATCAAGTTTAGCCCAAATAAACATGGCCAATTTCCAGCAGAAAACGAGAAAAGCAGCCATAATTCATCATATGAACAAAAACCCAGAGAAAATAAATACATGAATCGATCAAATTAACACTTTGCAATGATAAAATATAACCTTTATCGGTTTAAGTTTTTTTTTATTCCTTTATTGCCTATGTTAGTTTCTTCTTTTGCCTCTGTTGAATCTATAAATAGATAGAAAAATAAAAATGATAGATAAATATTTAAATGATAAAATAAGAGCTTACCGTTGAATATTAAACAAACAGAGCCAACAACGAGTGACGAGTTTTTCAAGAGGTTTTGAGGAAGGCAACAAAGAAGGAAGGAAAAAGGATATCAATTTTACGTGTTAAAGCTGATGGTTATGAATTTAGAAAAAGAATTAGTGAATGGTAGGTTGGTGGAGATGGAGGAAACTGTGAAGAAGAAGGGGAAATGGGAGGTCGGGGAAGAAAAGGAAAGTTGTTAATTAAAATTGGAAATGAAGATGAGGGTGTTTTAGGTATTTTAATATATTTATGTTATTTTATTTATTTTTATTTCATTTTAAAATTTAAAAATAAATAAAAATGACATGGCACATTTTGATTGGTCAAGACAAAAAAAATTAACGGTAGGGGGTAAAATGGGCAAGGTCGAAAACTTTAGGGGGGAAAAAAGCGGTCAAAATAAACTTTAGGGGGCAAGTTAGGAAAACAAGTAAAGTTTAAGGAAAAATTGTATTAGGCCTTGTTAATATAAGGGATGTATAAATTTGGAAATAAAATAAAGGTAATGTTTTTTTTACAAGTTTATAATTAGAATCAAGACAACATATACATAGTTCATGTCATATGATTATGATTGGGAAAAATGGTTTAATACATCTATTTTAGCGGTCAACCCAACTAGCTACTTGCTGCTTGTGTGTGGTTGCCAAAGAATATATTAATCTATAAACTCTATCCATATTAAAAATTATCTAAAATTTATAAAATTTTAATTATTCGAACCTAATTCGACCTGACCATGAAAAATATTTCGACATGATACACTTTTAACAAAATCCATCAATTAAACCACTTCCTGATTTTAGTTTCTACTTTGCAGTCAGAATTTTCATTGTTCACAAAATTAGTTTAACTTGCGCTAATTTTGTGAAAAATGCGACAAATAGACGAAAGAAGTGATGGGTATGCACAGATCGTTGATTGGAGATGAAATCCTTTAGAATCCTTGCAAAACCCGTGAAGATTGATGGATTTTGAGTGAAAATTGAGAGGTTTTACAATGGAAACTGGCGCTCTTAGGGTTAGGGTTTGATAATTTTGTAGAAAAAACATAAGTGGGCCATTTATATTCCTAGTCCCGCACGTACCGATACAGTCATTAATGCATACTAGTACGGGTGTACCCATACAAGCACACCATATCAATACTGTATTTATTTCAAAAATTTCGGTAAGCTATTTTCATACCGGTACGGTGAAGGTAAGCGTACCAGTACTATATTTGATACATGAGATCACTTAATATCTAAACAGTTTTTTATAAATGTACAATTTTAATTTATATTTATACGGTCATATGTAAAACATGTACATGTTTGTAAAAATGGCAAGGTTAAATACTTTTTTATAAAGGCAAGGTCAAATACTAAATATGTAACATTTGACGCACACACATATGCACACTAAATTGGTTCAGAAATCTACATTCATCGTATTTATAAAAGGAACTAGAACAATCATTATGGCGTATTTGTATTGTCCCAATATATTCGTATCGTCTGTTCATTATACTTTTGGTGGAATTCCCCCCCCCCCCCCCAAATCAATCTTATATATACATGCAAACACAGATGGTATTTTATGTAAGTACACACAAATAACATAAATATAAAGTAAGTTCAAAATCAACTTCATACAATCCGAAATATTAAAACTTCACAGTATTTTTTTTGCATATAACTAGTATTTTCTGCATATATAACTAGAATAACATAACTAAAATAAATCTCCCAATGGACATAGAAAAGAAGGAAAACCGCAACCCTCATTCATCATGCAGTAGTTACTTTAAATTTTGATATGTTATCGAGGCACGCTCAGACCTAGTCATGTTTATCATGAGATGAGAAAATCGTAGAAATTATCATTAGCAATCGCAGCAACAAATAAACTAAAACATGTTTTTTTAGTCAATGAATGCTTAACTTGCATGAACAAACACTATAATTTTTGGACGAGACCGCACACTACCAATCCTTCTTTGGTTGCCATTCCAAAATAGTTAGATTTTTTTCCATAAGTTTCAATTCATTAGTATAGGCAGCATGCGAACAATATATTATCAATATTGTGAAACTAAAATAAATTTTGATATAACACTTAGACTTATGGACTAAATCGTAAAACAATAAATTTTTAAGTACTTTTCAAAGTCTCACTTTTTGACGATGATGGGAATAAGTAGTTTGCATATCATCTCATGTCATTTAGTTTCATTATTTATGCACCTATGTTTAGTACTCTATGCTTTTAATTTATGTTTTAGGATTTGAGTTTGAACTTGTTGCTTTGAATTATCTTGTTGCTTTCAATTTGAAGTTTGCTTTGAATTCAATAATATTATTGTTGCTATTATCCTACCTTGTGCTTATGTTTGATCTAACAAAAAGGGGAGAAGGATTATAGAGCCAATTTTTGAAAACATAAAACTTTATTTCGAAAACCTATCTTAAATTAAGGGGGAGTAAGCTTTTTAAAAGTTTCAAAACTTAAAAATTTATATTTGGTTTTGTTATATCAAAAAGGGAGAGATTGTGAAACTAAAATTGATTTTGATATAACACTTAGACTTATGGACTAAATTGTAAAAAAAAAAAATTAAGTACTTTTCAAAGCCTCACTTTTTGACAAGCCATTTTGAACCAAATAGTATTTCAAGTTAATGCATACTCAAAGGATCAAATTTCACTAAGTCTTTATATATGTTTTCAAGCCTAACTTCAACAAAATGCCCATGTGTATCGATACCCTTATGCGTATCAATACGGTTCTTCAACACTGAAATTTTAATTGTTCATAGCGTACCAATAAGGTATAACCCCATATCGATACGACATTCATCTGGGTAAGACTTCAAGCTATAACGTATCGATATACATTGAAACTGTATCGATATAGGTTTCTTATCAAAACATTATTTTGCTATAGCGTACCGATACAGAATGTCATCGTATCGATACAATATGCTGACCTTTACAAAATCCTTGCATTTAATTTTCGAACGTTGGTTTGTCAGGTAGTTGGTATCCCAAATTTTAAATGATCGTTGAACCGTACCGATACGCTAATGTAGCGTACCAATACTCTTTTTATCAAAACAAAAATTGGGATTCAGTTTGCAAAATCCGTATCGATACGACTTATTGTATCGATACACTCCTGAATACCGTACCGATACGCCCTCGAAGCGTATCAATACGCATTGTTTTTTAGTCACAACGACTCTTTTTATTTGAGACAGGTACCGATATGCCCACAAGCCGTACCGATAATGTAGGTTGTTGAGCAGCATTTAAATTAGGAAATTGCCGCCCAACGGCTCTATTGATGATCTTAACCACCCAAACGGCTAGAATTCAATACAGGGGTATAAAAACAAGTCTCAAATGCACCAACAACAACTATTGAACCTACAAGCAACATCAAATCACTCAAATCCAAACTTTGTACCTTTAGAGTCAAATCTTTGTACCCAACTCTTGTGTTCTTCATTTAATCTCTTATTACGAGTTTGGGGAGTGTGAAATTGTATTTGGGTAAACATTATCCTTTTAGAGGAATTTGTAGATTTTACCAAACACTCTTCTTTGTAAAAGTGAGTGGATTAAGCTTTGGGTAGAAAGCTTAATCAAATTGTAAGGTTTCCTCCTCATCCAAGAAAAAAGGAAGAATTCAAGTAGTGAATTGGTTGAAAATCCTTAGTGGGAGCTAAGGTAGTGGATGTAGAGTTCATTGGAGAACTTGAACCACTCTAATTGCCTTGTGTAACCATTTTTATTCTTCCAAATTTTCACCCTTCAATTTTTTATCGCCAATTCACCCCCCTCTTGGCCATTTGCAATTGTGTGATCAACTCAACAATTGGTATCAGAGCTACACTCATTGGAAGGATTTCAACCCTATTGAGTCAATTCTAGGAGAGTTTGATCAACAACTATTCAAGCAATGACATCCACCTCCACTTCCAACCTATAAGAGTCTCAATCTACCACCAAACCACCATTCTTCAATGGGGATAACTACCCATATTGGAAGAATATAATGAGACTCTTCATCAAGTCTACCTACTACATGGTGTGGGATGTAGTTAAAAAGGGCCATACATACCAATGAAGAGAGACGATGAAGGAAGACTTGTCCCAAAGGTCAAAGCCGAAATGACCGAAGATGATAGACGAAGGATGCAAGTCAACAATAAAGCTCTACATGTCATCTTTTGTGATCTTGGTCTGGATATCTACTCCAAGGTGTCCTCGATCGAGAATGCCAAGGAAGTTTGGGATACCCTCGAGGCAACATATGAGAGAACTAGGGACGTCAAGGAAACAAAAATCGGGCTACTCAATCTAAGCTACGAAAACTTCAAAATAGATCCCGATGAGAGTGTTTCCAAGATGTTTGATCGATTCTTGGTCATTGTCAATGGATTGAAGGGTGTTGCGTTTGTGCAGTAACTATAAATGATACGCAAATGGTGCAAGTATACACGTCGAACGAGTAATAAAGTGATGAGTGAGTATCGTCTCCACAGGGATTGGAGGTGAACACAGTTTTCGTATCCAAATTGTAATGTGAGTATACTGAGGCAGAATTAATGAAAGAAAATGTTGTAGCAAAACAAGCAAACAGAGAATAGATAATCAAATGACATATAGGTCCTCTCTTGGATACGAAGATCTCTACGGAATGGCTGGCTAGATCATGAAGGATAATCCTCTAAAACCTCTCAACACTGTTAATGAATCCTAGTTCTCTCACTATGCTCGGCGAGATTTACTTAGGCTGCTCCTAAACTATCACTAGCAAGGAGATGGGAGACTAACATGTTACGGAAATACCTCCCAACTTAACTCCAACACTTTACTCTCCTAATCTCTATCCCTCTTAGCCGTTTAAACATATCACTTATCTCTAAGGCAGGTTGGAGTCCTTCCCCTCTGGTGGTTGCTCCATTATTTATGAAGATCTAAGGCTAGTTCTTTTGATCACTCCCCCTAGCTAATGCTAAAGCAATGACCCTCTCTCGCAGGTTGTCACACACCACTCTAACTGTCACTATTAGCTAAGGCTTTCTCTCTTAATCACTACCTCCAATTGTACTTAGGTAACGACCATCACTCGAAGGAATCATAAGGAATGGCCTGTCTCTTGAGGCTCTAACATCCCTACTCTCTTACAACCCTAGGTTGTTCCTAAAGAAAGGCCAACTCTCGAAGGCGCTTAAGGTAGGGCCTATATCTCAAAGCACTGACAACCCTAAGCTCTTACAACTTTAAGGAAATTAAGCATACCATAAAAAAGCAAAGATTAATAGAGAACAGTAAACATAAACATGAGATTAAGAATAAAAAAAAGTATCATCCAGCAAAACCCATGCCATCCAAAACAGTTCATGGCTGGGCAATATTCAAACGTATCATTCTCATACAACCCTCTAGATAAATAAATGTTATAGCAAAAAGGAAAGATAAACTCCCAGTTCGCCGGTGGACTGCCATGACCGCCTTAGGCATACCAACTAAGAAGAGAACGGTGAGGCCACACCTCGAGCTTCCTAATGAAGACACCAAGGCTGACTGGCGATGAAGTGCTCCTCCCCTATATTATGCTTCCTCTTGCTCAGTTTTCTCTCTCTTTCTCGCCTCTCTTTTCCTTAAAGAGATGAAGCCTTTATATAGTTGGAAGGGATGGTCTTCTAGGGTTTTGGTGCCTTGGTATCTCATTGGGGATCCCAACGAATATCCTCCGACAAGCTCTGTCCACCAGGGGACAAGAGGACAATCTGCAGATGGAGTGCGACTGCTGCATAAAGCTGTGGGACAGTGTCAGGCGTCATTTCCTGCACTTCACGTGCTTGTACTTTCGTGCGCCAGCTAGCCTTCTTTCTCCTCCTTTGCTATAGCATTTTGTTCCTTACTTCTTCCCTCACATTCTGCTCTGTCATCCTGCACACAAACTGCCAGAAACTACCTTTCACGCAGCACCAACTCCACACGAGCAATAAATTGAAAAGCACCAACAATATACAAAAAATGCAGCCTACAGGCAATGTAATGCACCTGAAAACAAGCAATTGCTATAGCAAAGAGGCATAAATATATTGGTAATATCATAGCTATCACACCCCCAAACTTAAGCTATTGCTTGTCCTCAAGCAATGAGTAAAAATAAACAAAAGGGATGCTATAGCAAAGATTTATCAAGGAATTAATACTACAACAATGTTTCAGCTTTCATGAAAATATAGGCATTCAATATCAACAAAATTTATTTGAGACTGGCAAGAATTTCTCTTAAGAGCAAGCTTCTAGTGAGAGTGTGTGCAAGATTACTTTCGAGCTATGCATGATTAGCGGAGAAAAATTTTCAAGGAAGCTCAATAATAATGCCTTAGCAATGAAATTTTCAAGTATTAAAGACTCCTACAAAAATTAAAGAGGTAATGTTGCGAAGGGCGTCAGCTCATCACACCTACCGTCCTTAACTCTAGATGAGCAGGGAGCATACCTCTCACCCCCGAGCTAGTAGGTAGAGTCATCTCGTGACAGCTTTCATTCACTCATGTGCTTTTCATTGCCTCTTATTTATTTTGTTTATTTTTTATCTCTCTCTCTCTCTCTTATTAGAGAATAGTATGGCCTCAAGACTGCAGAGCGGAGTGTCCTTCTACAGTTATGCTATAACATTGAAAGACCTTCCTAAAAAGTTTTTCTAAACTTACCAAGCAGAGAAAGAAAGCAATATGTGTCTAAAATTATTTTCTATAGCAAACTCACTCCTAAGATTGTTCTATAAGTCTCATGTTGTTGTAAAATTTTAAGTTCAGGCCTATTGAATTTCAAATGAACATCATTAAGCATCATCAACACATTTGCATATTTCTTCCTAGCTAAACAGAATAGCATAGCAAAACTTTTGTCTAATCTTACGATTCAAATGCTATGGTCCTAAACTAAACAAAGGCGAAACACCCCCAAACTTGGAGATGTGTCGTCCTCGATGCATGAAAAAAATGTTATGCAAAATGCTGATGCAAAAATAAACTAAAAAGAAGGAAAACTAAAAAAAGGTGTACCTCATGGGTGCTAAGGTCAATTGTCACTGGTGTCATCTGTGGAGTGGTCGTCGTGCGCCATTGAAACTGTTGAGGTTGCACTGTCATCAGATAGGGCAGGGATTGGATCGGTTTGTTTGATAGTGCGCCCTACTGTGCATTTATAACGTTTCAGCTTGGATGTCATAGCATCCTCGGATGGTGGCACAACGGGGTTGGTTCCAGTGGTGGGGGCCGCCTCAGCCATGGGCTGATCATCGTCACTCAAGGTGGTGGCCGGCTCCCTTTGCGATTCAGGTGGCTGCGATGATGTTTTAGCAGGTTTTGTGCTTCGTGTTCTCTTCCTAGTGGGTGTGGAAGTAGGATCAATTTGCTGTGACTTTTGAGCTGAGAGGTCTCGAGTTTCTGGCTCATGGGCAGGCGTTGGGTTGACTTTCTTCCGAGCTGTTTACTTTCTCTTTTGGGCTGGTGGTCGGGGCATGCTCACTGCAACATTTTGGTCTTGTGGTTCAGGAGTGGTGAGGAGTTCCTTTGTAAATGGGGGAAACTGAATTGCAATTCCCGGTAAGACCTCGGAGAAACATTGTGAGATGGCCACATCCCTTTGGTTGGCATACTTGAAATAGGTGCTCAGCTGCACCCTCAAGCTGTGAAGCTCTGTGGCAAGGTGGGTTGCTTTAGCAACCAATGCTGCAGTCCTTGCTCCAGCAAAGCTCTTGGCTCCTCCCTCCAGGGTCTCGTTTGGAGCATCCTCATCAAATCCCTTCAGCTAAGGAATCTGGGAAAGTGTTAGCCCCTTTTGCCTTTCATTTGCTCGTCCTTAGCCGGGTTTTCAAACACTTCCTTCTGTCGGCAGAGGGCGGTTATTATATTTGGGAAAATCAATGGGCTCTTGCTCGTTTTAAGGCATGTGTAGACCTCGTCCACCACCAATTTCCTATCGAGGGTCCGGAAGGCTGCGGTGAGACGTGGCTAGCTCCACTTCGTTTGGGTGATCTTCATCATCTGGGTTCCCTTCCCTGGTAAGGTCATTAAACTCTTTCTCTTGAACTGGTCCAATAACGGCTTTCTTCTGAATGCTGATGATGCAACAAAGTTCTTGTAGCTTATCCCATGCTATAATATTACAGTGCCTATCTTCCATTGACCTCTCATGAAGGGTGTTATGCATATTGAAGGTAACTGTCTCTTCACCCACTCTCAGTGTGACTTCACCCTTCTCACAGTTAGTCAAGGCTCGACTTGTAGCTAAAAATGGCCTTCCTAGAATGATAGGATCATCGTTGTCTTCCTTGCAATCCACAATCAAGAAATCAACTGGGAAAGCAAAATGATCCACTTTTACTACAACATTCTCAATTTTTCCTTCTGGACGGACTTAAGAATGATCAGCAAGCTGTAGCGCAACCCCAATAGTCTTGACATCCCTTAACCCTAGTTTCTGAAATATGGATTTAGGCATCAGGTTCACACTCGATCCCAAATCACACAATGCTCTTCCAACAAACTCATCTCCAATAGAGTAGGGGATAATAAAGCTTCCTAGGTCTTTTATTTTTGGTGGGCGTTTTCTCCAAATGTAGTAGCATTCCATTCCTATAGCAACCATCTCGTACTTTTCCACCTTTCTCTTCTTTGTAATGATGTTTCTTCCAAATTGAAGATCTTCTTGCTTTATGAGTCTTTGAGAAAATAGTGGAGGTGGTTTGGCCAGATCTGTTGTAGCTTGTGAGACCGTGTCTTTTGCTGTAACACAAGTTGGGCCTTCCTTGATTGGTCTTTTGGCCTTGCCTTCCTTCTTTATTCTTTCTCCTTGTTGTGATTCCTGAAGATTTTCTTGATGTGGCAGTGAGTTGGGTTGGGCTTCGTCCTTCTCTCCTCCCCCAAACTTAACACCTTGGTTAATCTTCGTGCCTCTCCTTAGTGTGAGTGCACTGCATTGTTCCTTGTCATGGTGCTTAGTGGCTTCATTGTCACTAGGAAAAGTTCCTTGTGATTGCATGTGCAATGTTTGAACTATCTTACCCACTTGAGTTTCTAAGGCTTGTAAGGATGCACTATGACTTTGTAGAAGGGCTCCCTGATTTTTAATGTGTGTTGCTTGATCCTGTAGCATAACCTTAGTGGTTCCCATGAAGTCATTTGTCATAGTCATGAACTCCTCAAAAGTAGATTCCAGTGAACTGCTTGATGAAGGTGCTGCTCCCTTTTGATTTTGCCATGGCTTATTTTGGCGGGATTGGTGTACCTCTTGCGGATTTTGCTGTGGCATTTGATTGGCTAAAATGTTGTTGTACCCCTGATTATCCCAACTCAGGTTTGTGTGTTGACTCCACCCTGGGTTGTTGTTGCTATGGTTATAGTTCCTCACATAGTTGGCAGATTCTGGATTATCGGGGCAATTATTAAGGTGGTGATTGCCATCGCATCTTAGGCATGACCTTACTGTCGTAACTTCCTTCACTTCGTTGGAACGCTGGAGATTCTTGAGCAAATATGTGATTTTGGCCAACTGATTCAGTATTGAGTTGTCAACTTCACTCTCCTTGGTAGCTTGTCTTCTCCTCCCCGTTCCAAGCCTTACTGTTGGGAACTAATAATCGTTGTTGGCTGCCTTGTCAAGGATATCAAATGCTTCTTCTGGTGACTTGTCCAACAATTTCCCATTTGCAGCAACATCTATCAACATCCTTGTGGGCGCATTGACACCATTATAGAACATAACCACCTGGGTCCACTCATGATACCCATGGTTAGAGCATTTCCTCAACAATCCTTTAAATCGGTCCCAGCATTCATACATAGATTCGTCATCAGAACTGACGAAAGGAAGCTATATCATTCCTCAACTGGGTGTTCATCACTGGAGGACTATGCCATAGCAAAAAGTTCTTGCAGAAATCCAACTTTGAATTGATCCGACAGGCACTCCATTTAGCCATGCTCTAGCACGATCTCTTAACGAATACTGAAACATCTTTAATTTCAACACATCTTTGTGCACCCCTTGCTTGAAAGAATCACAAACACCCAAGAAAGCACGGATATGCTGTCTAGCATCTTCACGAGGCAAGCCACCATATTGTCCAATGTTGCTCAACATGTTGAACATGACGTGTTTAAGTTCAAATTGGGCTGCCTGAATTTCTGGAGCTACTATTCTGGGATGGAGATCATCCAAACTAGGAGTTAAATGAACCCTAATAGCTCGTGGTCGAGTCGCTTCTCCCTGACCATTTGCCATAGCATCTGCATCAACAGGTGCTGGTTCCATGACCCTAACTTCTGCTTGCCCGCGTCTTCTCAAACGAAATAAACGATCAGCTTGTGGAACAATTGGCTGAATAGGTCATCTTATTCTTTTTCTTCTGGTCATAAACTAGAAAAATACCATAAAAGAAAAATAAAACAACCAAAAACAAAACTAGTGAATATTTACAATGCGGAAATAGAAAGAAAAATGAAAATAAAAACTGTGGACAACCAATTGCCAATCCCCAGCAACGGTGCCAAAAACTTGTTGCGTTCGTGCAGTAACTATAAATGATATGCAAATGGTGCAAGTATACACATCGAACAAGTAATAATGTGATGAGTGAGTATCGTCTCCACAAAGATTGGAGGTGAACACAGTTTTCGTATCCAAATTGCTATAGTAACCAAATTGTAATGTGAGTATGCTGAGGCAGAATTAATGAAAGAAAATACGGTAGCAAAACAAGCAAATAGAGAAGAGATACTCAAATGACATATAGGTCCTCTCTCGGATACGAAGCTCTCGAAGGAGTGGCGGGCTAGCTCCTGAAGGATAATCCTCTAAAACCTCTAAACACTGTTAATGAATCCTAGTTCTCTCACTATGCTCGGCGGGATTTACTTAGGCTACTCCTAAACTATCTCTAGCAAGATGGCTGGGAGACTAACATGCTACAGCAATACCTCTCGGCTTAACTCCAACACTTTACTCTCCTAATCTCTATCCCTCTTAGCCGTTTAAACATATCACTTATCTCTAAGGTAGGTTGGAGTCCTTCCCCTTGGTGGTTACTCCATTGTTTATGAAGAACTAAGGCTAGTTCTTTCGATCACTGCCCCTAGCTAATGCTAAAGCAATGACCCTCTCTCGAAGGTTGTCACATAGTAGTCTAACTATCACTATTAGTTAAGGCTTACTCTCTTAATCACTACCCCTAATTGTACCTAGGGAACGACCATCACTCGAAGGCATCATAAGGAATGGCTTGTCCCTCGAGGCTCTAACATCCCTAATCTCTTACAACCCTGTGTTGCTCCTAAAGAAAGACCAACTCTCGAAGGCACTTAAGGTAAGGCCTATATCTCAAAGCACTGACAACCCTAAGCTCTTACAACTTCAAGGAAATTAAGCATACCATAAACAAAGCAAAGATTATTAGAGAACAGTAAACATCAGCATGAGATTAAGGAAATAAAACGTGTATCATCCAGCAAAACTCACGCCATCTAAAATAGTTCATGGCTGGGCAATATTCAAACGTATCATTCTCATACAACCCTCTAGATAAATAAATGCTATAGCAAAAAGGAAAGATAAACTCCCAGTTCGCCGGTGGACTACCATGACCGCCTTAGCCTCACCGCCTGAGAAGAGGAAGGTGAGGCCACACCTCGAGCTTCCTAATGAAGGACACCAAGGCTGACTAACGATGAAGTGCTCCTCCCCCTCTGTTGTGCTTCCTCTTGCACACTTTTCTCTCTCTTCCTTGCCTCTCTTTTCCTTGAAGAGTTGAAGCCTTTATATAGTGGGGAGGGATGGTCTTCTAGGGTTTTGGTGCCTTGGTATCTCATTGGGGATCCCAACGAATATCCTCCGACAAGCTCTGTTCACCAGAGGACAGTCTGCAAATGGAGTGTGGCTGCTGCATAAAGTTGTCTGACAGTGTCAGGCGTCCTTTCCTGCACTTCACGTGCTTGTACTTTCGTGCGCCAGCTAGCCTTCTTTCTCTTTCTTTGCTATAGCATTTTGTTCATTGCTTTTTCCTTCGCATTATGCTCTTTTATCCTACACACAAACAACCATAAACTACCTTTCACGCAGCACCAACTCCACACGAGCAATAAATTGAAAAGCACCAATAATATACCAAATATGTAGCCTACATGCAATGTAATGCACCTGAAAACAAGCAATTGCTATATCAGAGAAGCATAAATATATAGGTAATAGCATAGCTATGAAAGGGCTTCAGTGAGATCATCCCCTGAAGACTAGCTAGTGAGGAAGTTGTTATATTCTCTTCCAGAATCATGGGATAGCAAGAGAACGATCATTATTGAAGCTCAAGATTTGAAGACTTTCAAGCTAGATGCTCTTGTTGGATCTCTACTCACCCACGAGATCATGAAGAAGGGAAGAGAAGAAGAAAAGAAATTGGAGGAGAAGAAGGTTGAGAAGAAGAAGATCGGAATCGCTCTTAAAGCTTCATATCATGAAAGCAATTCTAGTGAAGATGAAGATGAGGAGATGACCATGTTGGAAAAACGATTCACTCGTTTCATGAAGTCCAACCGAGGAAGAAATTTCAATAAAAAAGGAGACTTCAAGAGAAAGAGTAAAGAAGAAGAGAAGGATCAAATCAATTGCTATGAGTGCAAAAAATCCGGCCACATCCGTTTCGAGTGTCCTCAATTGAAATCCCCCTTTTTATGAGTGCAAAAAAGAGGAGAAGTATCCAATCATTTGCTACGAGTGCAAAAAATTCGGCCACATCCGTTCCGAGTGTCCTCAAGTGAAGAAGAAGATCGGAATCGCTCTTAAAGCTTCATATCATGAAAGCGATTATAGTGAAGATGAAGATGAGAAGATGACCATGTTGGCCAAACGATTCACTCGCTTCATGAAGTCCAACCGAGGAAGAAAGTTGAAAACGCCTTGGTTTTGGGCCTAGATGTTTTAGACAGCAGATCGGACCGGTCGAGAACGGTTCGAATCACGTAAGGTGATTTTAGGAAATCAAGGATCGGGATAGGATAAAAATGTTATAAAAATTGCTAAAATCCTCTAAAAATATATTTAAGAGGTTGGTAAAATCAATTTTACAAAAAAGGTTTTGGAAAATGGATATTTTGAGTAGTGACCAAATTGTAAAGTTTCAAAACTGGGAAAATGTGATTTTTAAGGTGGAAGCCAAAATCTTAGAATCTTTAGGGGGATTTAATGCAATTTGACTTTTTCTCAATATGACATGTGATTTAAAAGAGATTTTAATTAAATGATTTTTAATTGGGATTTATATTAAAATAATTAAAAGGCAGTTATTGGTTTTTCAATTACGTAACTACCAAAATCCTTTCTCATTTCAGCCAACCACAATTTCACTCATCTTTTTCCAGAATTCTTTCTCCCAAAAACTCTCTCAACTTTTCCTAAACCATTTTCAAGAAAAACTCTCCTAGTTCTTCAAGATTTCACTAAGGAAAACTTGTCATACATTGAGAGAAAACTCCCATTCTCAACCTCTAATCTAAGTTCTTTATTGAAATTCCCAAGATATTTGGCTTCTAAATACTATTTTTGATTGAGTTTTCAATATAGTTTTGATTTGAGATCAAAATATTGTGAAATTGTGGATGAAATCTTGATTTTCGGACTTGATGAGTTGGGCTCTGTTTTGTATTGATTTTAATTGAGTTCTAAGTTGATTTATATGTTAAAATGAAGTGTTGATATCATAGATCCCGAAATCCTTGAGATCCTTGAGTTTCGTGGTTGTTTTAGGTGAGATTTTGGGGTGAAATGGTGGAATCTTACTTGCTAGAGGTATAAGGTTGGGTTAGGATGTTTATTAGATGTGTTTCGATATTGATAATTGTTTGGAAGTGATGTATGATGGTTGGGCTTGGTTTAGGAAGTAATCGATTGAGTTTTCGGTTGTTTTGGATGGGTATTTTGGTGTAGTTTGAGTGGGAAACGAGTTTGTGAATTGTTGCTGGTGTTAGAATGCATTTTAATGCATTCAAATCTCTTTTTTGATGATGTGAAAACAGGGGATCTTGATCCGGAAGCAAACGAGGTGATTTTGGAGGCTCCGAATGTGTAATTTATGTGTCGGCGAACAAGGCTTCGCGTATCGGTGAGTGGAAATGTAATTTCTTGCTTTGTAACACTTTGAGCGTGATCTTGGGAGCTTAGTGTAAGTTTGATACACTTAACTAAGCTCAAGAGTAAGTGTTTCGGTAATCCCTCTCTTGGAAATGTGCTATGTTTGATGAAATTGCACTTGAAGTAAGAGTGGATTTGTTTACTGTTTTTAAGCATGTTTAAGCATGGTTTAATGCTGGATTTTAATGCCATTATGTTAAGGATGCTCTAGGTAAGTGATCCTTGGTTTTCATGTGTTGAATGCATATGATGTTAAGCATGTTATGCTTGTGGAAATGGCATTGTGGTTATGCTTGTAAAACAGTGGATTAATGTGGTTAAATGATTATATTGGCAAGTGATGAAAATGGTTTTTGGTTACTTTAATCGGATATAATTAGCCGGCTATCGGATTGGGTGCACCGTGAATAATGTCGCCTTGGATGTCGAGGGGTTGTGATTGTGCCTTAATCTCCATCCAAGTATCGTAACGATTGAGGTTAAGATCACAACGGTGAATGGTTAGTCCTGTGTGTGAGTCTTGTGTATGAGTCCCATACTCTAGTTAGTGAAATTATACAACTACCGATGAGTGATGTTGAGGGGTTATGATTGTGCCATTAATGTCCATCACGGGTGTTGAGGGGTTGTGATTGTGCCATTAATCTCCACCTTGTGTAGTCCGGCAGTTTGTATGAAACGTGAAGAACAATGCTTGTAATCCGCGTATCCGATTGTGTCTTGTGTTAAAATGGTTTATGGATTATCACTTGAGAGCCAATATAATGTAAATGAATAATGTGAAGCATGAGATGCTTGTATATGATACAAGGATGCATGAGATATATGTGTATGATGCAAGAATGCATGTGATGCTTGTTAAAGCATAAGCAAAAGTTTATTTGCTGTTGTAAAATGATGCATATGAGCATGAGGTTAAAAAGTACATTAAGGTCTTGAGAAGACATGTTTTATAAATGGCATGAGATGTAAAGTGATGGTTTAGCAAAACACAAGACATGCATTGATGAATGTTGTTTAGTGATCCTCACTAAGCTTCGTGCTTACGCTCTTTTGTTTCATCAATTCAGAAAACTAGGCTTTGAAGGCAGCAAGAAGGCAAGAGGAATCCAAGCTTTTAATCTTGCAAAGTATGTGGTTTGTTTCGGTGTAATAAAAGGCAATGGGTGCGGTTTATGCTATTGCATGGTTGAGAATGTTTTTCCCTTGCTTTCGGCATGTTTGTTAGTTACTTATGAGATGTAATCGGCCATTATGGTTTGATTTTGGATGTGGATGGTAGTTTTAGCTTGCTATGGTTTTTGTGGACTAGGGAGTATGCCTTTAGAACTATATTTGCATATTGGTTACAATATTGTAGTTAATGCCTCAAAATGATGATAGTTGATTTGTATCCATGATGTATGTTTGATGTGGCATGTGTCGAGAATGATTCGAGTGTGGAAATGCATGTAAAACCAGCAAAATCTATTGTTGCAGGGCAAGGCGTATCAGAACGCCCTTGCCTGTTTTGGAACAGGGGCCTGAAATGGCCATAAGCTTTCGGAACGGGTGAAGGCGTATCGAAACGTTTTGGCTACTGGAAGGGGTGTTTCGATACGGGTCTCGGAACACACCCGTGTATCGAAACGGCCAACTCTATTTCGAAACTACCGTTTCGGTACAGGGCCATCTGTATTGAAACTCCTGACCATTGGATTTGAATTTTGAGCTGTTCTGAGTTTCTGTTTCTTACATTTTGGTCCTTAAATGTTGGCTGCTTAAATTAATATGTTTGAATGATCCGTTTGAGCTGAATTTTGACATGATGGAATGTTACATGACTAATTGAGGATTGGTAACTTTAAAATCATGAAAGTCTCTATATTTTATGGTATTTATAGTTTAGTCCCTAAAAGTCAAATGTATGCAATTGAACCCCTAATCGAACTCCGATCGTTGTGCCGTTTTCACCTAATCGCTTTGTTGAACTCATAGGTTAATATTATGCATCTAGAGAAGATAAGAAAGAAAAAAGGGTCGTAAATCAGGTTGACTTTCAGGTTGACTTTGGTTTTTCCCGTGTAATCTTTGTAGTTCGAGTTAAATGTCTAGACCGGGCTAAGGGGGTTACACTTTTCATATTTCAATACGACAAACATATGGCGACGGAAATCCAACGGACTCCAACATCATACAACAACCGTACATGGTATCATGTGTGGTATCTTTAAGTACAAGATACAAATTTTCCTTTTCCAAATGCTCTAACCAATAACACTTGCAATCATTTTGTACTTCCCTTTTTTGACCAAATAATAACCCTCATAGGACATTTCTTTGCATTTTGTAGCAAAATAATTTCTCGTATATACTTGGGTTGCATTACGTTTTAAAGTTGCCAACACACCGTCACAATACAATTGCTCATCCATTATTTTTTATTCTTGATGACCTTCCTCCCATCTTAGAGATTGTAGTTGTCTATGATAGTTCTCAACAAATCGATACAACATCACCTTTTTGTCCAACCAAGTTTTAATGTTCTATTCATTGACTCTCACCATTGAGTAGTCCTCATTGCTGCACACCAAAAATGTTTAATAATTTGGTTAAATACAATAAATAAATATAATATTATATACAATTAAAGTGTACATAATGTTACCTGCATAAAAATATCCTTGCAAATATGTTTCTGCCAATTTCTCTTTATCTTCATATAATTCTTCTATCCATCTCCTTCCTTCAACTTCGTACTTGTCCACTAATTCTTTTCAAGCCCTTTCAAAATCTGATGGCATTCTACACTTATCAACATATCTCATAAACCCATCAAGAAAATTGTGTTCAACATGAGACTGCACGCTCCTCATGATATGCCATAAACACAATCTATGTTTTGTTGTGGGAAGTAATTGAGAAATGGCATTTGACATTGCCTTATCTCTATCAGTAATAACAGTAAGTGGTTTGTAGCCATCTCCCGTTTCAATCAATTGTTGTAATACCCACACATAGGTATCATCTTTCTCGTTCACAACCAATGCACATCCAAACGACATTGTGTTTCGATAATGATTGTCACCAGCCAAAACAACGAACAAGTTGTATGTGTTGCACTTGTAAGTCGTTTCAAATGCGAGTACATGACCGAATACTTTATATTCGGCGCGTGATATACCATCACACCAGAAGAACTTACCTAAGTGTCCGAATTAATCCCTCGTGTGCCTCACAAAAAAGAAAGGATGAGATTATTGCTTTCCATATAAATACGCCATCACCATTTCAGCATCACCATCTTGCACTTCTTCTCGTTTAATTCTATATAGATAGTTGTACATATCCTTCAGTAGAAAACCAACATTCTCAATTGAACCATCTTTTTCACAAAATTTCGCATCATCTTACTTAGAGTAATTCTAGAGTGGTGTATGCTCTTTATATTAATTTCGTCTAACTGACTAATTTTCCGGAATGACCTACAAAATAAATTATTAAAAACATTATATATATAATGTAGAAGTTAGTATGTAACAATTTTCTTATTGATGAATTACATACTTGATGTAAGCAACTTGTGTTGGCTGAACCATTTCATGGTTATGTTCTACGTGGAATTTAACAACTTTCTTATGTTGATACCATTCGTCCAATTTGAATTTAATAATTGCTCTAGGTCCAACTCTTTTGGCCGGTCTTTGTTCACATTTTCTGTCTGGAAAGTTAATCCACCTTTCCTTTCTATATCCCTCCTTACGACACACCATTTTCTTTACAATTATGTGATCACCTTTTCGACTATTAACTGTCTAGTTGACTCAAACTCAAAAACCATTCACTTTTGCATAGGTATGATAAAATTCAATGCAATCATCTAAAGTCTTCCACTTCAGCATACTCATATCATTCTCATCGTCTCTTATAATTCTTTCCCAATCTTGTCTCATATGCTTTCATCAATGGAGTAGTCAAGGGTCTTCTCATCGTCTATATGTTTGTCATCGTCAACAACATAATCAGTTTGTTCTTACTCAACATAAATTTCACAATCTGATTCACTATTGTAACAATCATTATATTGATTATGGTCATATTCATCTTGATTATAACACACCAACTCTGTAGTTTGAATTTTGGTATCTTCGTTATCAATCATCTCGAAAAAAAAATTGTAATTTAAAAAAAATTAAAGAAAAGAAACATTATTATAATGGTAAATTGAACTTAACATAAAATTTCAAAATTACAACTTCGGAAAGAAAAAAAAATTGTAGAATCAAACAGTGCGTACTAGTACGGGTTTCCTAGCATACCGGTACGCTCTATTTGGAATTAAATTCTAGTATCCACTTTTTGTATCGGTACACATCCAGTATCGGTACGCTTATACACGCGCACCAATATGATTGAAACACCATACTGGTACGGATGCGAGATTGAGATTTGAGAATTTGGAATCGAACATGAGATTTAGGGTTCTAACATACAAATTAGGGTTCTATTCTGGTAATTGTGGTTCTAATATGGGAATTAAGGTAATCAGTTTGAGAATTAGGGTTTTACATTGGCCTAATTTGAAAAAGGTTATGGTGTTGTTAGGGTTTGGAAATTAGGGGATGCGAGAATTTAAGTTATTGGTTTAGGGGTATGCTAGAATTGGGTGGCCTGATTTCAAAAAGGTTATGGTGTCGTTGAGTGGCCGATGACGGCAACAACTGCCGGCTAAAACCTTACATTGAATTAAATTTATTAAGGGTTCAAATGAGGGAATTGAGGATAAATTACCTTCTTGGAATAAAGGTTGGGAACGCTGACTAGGCTCAACGACGGCCACGCAGGTGCGGTGACAGGGCGATGCTAATGTGGCCGGTGGCTAGCGATATTGTCGGTGGATTGAATTTCAAAGAAAAATTAGGGTTTTGTTATTAAGGGGTAGGTATTTTGATCCAATTATGTTTAAAAGAAAATAAAAAATAAAAAATGTATTTTAGTTAATTTACCTTTCGATTTTTAAATATTTTATAATTATATGGTGAGTCCTTTATGTGGAGCCCGAAAAACACAACTGAATTTCTTGCCAAGTGGTGAAGAAGTGATAATTTGGTTGTTTGTGGTGGAAGCAAAAAGATAGAAAAATATGAACAAGGATTTAAAGTGTTTTGACTTTCTAACCAAAGCATACATCCTCTACCTTAGCTCCTCACCAAGGATTTAATTAATTCACTAAGAATTCTTTCCCTTTTCTAGGCTTAGGAGGCAACCTTTTACAACCTAGACTTATAACCCAAGCCTAGCATCCAAAGCTCACAAACCGAGCTTTTGGAACTCTCTTAAACAAGAGAAAACTTAGCAAACATAAATCCTTCTCTAAAGGTTGATGTTTGCACACTAAAGCACTAACCTAAATCCTAGAACACTTGAGCATATATTGACAATTTGAGCTCACAAGTGTTTTTCTATACAAGATGGACAATTTAGCACTAAGACATGATTTTGATCATAATGTTGTTGACTTGTAAATCATTAGTCTTCCATAGATTCTTGAAGGTCCCTTTTATACTCCCAATTGAGATTGTAGCTGTTGGAGACCGTTGGGATTTAACTGGAGTCATTTTGGACTTTATTTCCCCGCAATAAATGCAGTTTTCGAGCTATCCGTATCGATACGCGAGTAGCCTTATCAGTACAAGTACTATAGAAAGTAGCCGTTGAAGTCGGATGAGGCTTTGCGTATCGATATGCCTTGGTGCATATCGGTACCTGGGATCGGTACATGGTTCGTTAAGTTGCAGGGAACTAGCCATTGGGGGTTGATGAAAATTGTCGTTGGGCATTTAAAACATAGGGTATCGGTATGCCACATAGCATATCGGTATGACTAAGCTTTACTGGTACGGTTTTTGGCTACTAGAAAAATACTATAGCTAAAACCCTAAAAGGTATCGATACGATATATACTGTATCGGTACGGTCGTGTTGGAAATAAGAGCTTGGCTACTTTAAAACCTTTTAAACATTTCCAAAACCTTATGAAAACATTTCAATCTTATTTTCAAGTTGTTTGGACTTAAAATCATTTTTGAAATCTTTTTAATTTAGTTCAAAACTATTTTTCAATTATTATATCAAAACAAAGATCCTAAATGACGTTCCAAAAGTACTAATTTTTATGCTAATTTCACATTCTCTTCCTTATCTTTTAAGTAAATTTAGTTTAAGTTAGGGCGTAAAATCATGCATTCCATAAAGAGTAAGGATGTGGTGTTATGCCAGTGTGAAGGGTTGTTTTTGGCACCTTTTTGCAGGTTGACATAACTGATGGCACAACAGCTGGTAGAGCAGAAGCAGATTAGCCCATGAAAGAGAAGACATCAAGGAGGATGCCGAGTAGTTGTTGGCACATAAGAACCTTTAACGCCAAGCACCGTTTGGTAGAGAAGAACATTTATTGTGAGGCAAAAAAGATGTTGACCCTGAAAAATTAGGACCAGATTAGGCTGCAAGAAAATAAGGATTTGATCAATCTCTGAAAAAAAAAGCGGACAAGTAGTGCCAAGCACGATTTCCAGTACCATGCCGAACAACAATGCAAGAAAAGCAATGGCACGATGACGGAAGTCCTAATCTAATCAGTCTTAGGATTCAAGCGCTGGATAAGATGATCACCTTCCTTGTCCCCGCACATTTAAATTCAAATCCAAGCTAATCCTAGGCTATCCATGGAGTCTTATATAAACCCGATCAAAGCAAAGTTAAAGCACACGAACAAGAAAGGAGAGTGATGGAGATAAGTTCCAACATTCGACCAAGAGCCTTGTTGTGAAGAGCTGCATGGAGAGACCCTTTTCTAGCACATCCTCTTTTGTTGTTATTTTATTTTTATTTAGTTTTAATGATGATGGATGTTAAAAATGATTTATGGTTGATACCCTCACCATGAACTGATTTCATAGTTGGTGAGGGTTGTTTGCGTTGAATGCTATGGTTTATGTTTAGTTTTTTTATAAATCGCAACTGTCTCGACAATGTTTTTCTATTTGGCATGATTATCATTTTTAAGTGTACTACCAAGTGAGAGCTGACACTCCCTTTTTATGTACTGTGCCAAGCGACCAATGGCATAGTTTGCCTATTTCAACTCAATATCATAACTGACTTGGGTGGCAATGATCAAATGTTGGATACTTAGGAGAGATGCTTTGAGAGAAGATGTTCAAGTAGATGAACTTACTTCGGAAGTGAAATCTACCCCTCAGGAGTAAAGATTGGGACTTAATCGGACTAACTTGTGAAAAACTTCATTATAGAGATATAAGGATTTTGCATAATTAATTTACGATATTGCCATTGATAGAGGTAATGCTACCATTTTGAATCTGCTCGACAAATGCTGAGAGATGATTTATTAAAGGTTGACATGGGATAATTAGCGTGAAAACCAAGGACTCATTGCCAACACTCAGCATTTGCTAGGACACACTCTTTGCCAACGTTTTCTTGGTTCCACTTTTCATCACTTTTATTATCCTTTCATTTATAAACCAATTTCCAAACAAGTAATCTTTTTCACAAAGACAAGTAAACATACAAAACAATCTAATTCCCAAATGCAATCTCTGTGGGATCGACACTCAGCTTAACTGTTGTTTTACTTCAGAACGTGTATACTTGTACGCAATAGATTTCCTTGGCACTATGTTAACACTTTTCTAATATCTTTTACGCCCTATTGCCAGCAAATAATCATTCACGCCGAGAGTCTACAAGTTGTTGGCGTCGTTACCAAGGATTGCAACGAATTTGATTGTTTTTAAATTTTTACTTGTTTCGTTTTTGTTTTTACCAGTGTATGACCACGAACCGTACTGAGAGGGAAGCTTGTCCATTAGATCATGAGATTGAACGCACATTGCGTAGATTGAAAAGAGAATTTGAGAGATGAATCACGGAAATCAAGGAAACACATGAGCAAATGGTGTTAACAACAACCAGAACCCACCAGAGAATAATAACCATGCCGCTTCTCATGTCGAAGAAGAAAGACCCATTCGAGAGAAATCAACATATGACATCACATGCTTAATTCTAGAAGTTATTGGCAATGAGTTAAATGCATCAAATTTCGAACTCAAACCTGTAATGATCTCAAATATTTTGAATGTAGGACAGTTTGATGGAGCACTGACTGGAGATCCAAGGCAACATTTAAAGCAATTCATGGAGATATGGCAATTATTTCAGCAGCCAGAAGTATCTGAAGATACCATGAAGCTGAAACTATTTACTTTTTCTTTGAGAGACAGAGCAAAGACGTGGCTCAATTCCTTGCCACCTGGCTCAGTCACTTCATGGGCAGATCTATGCCAAATGTTCCTAACGTGATTTCAGCCACAAAAGCTTACTGCCAAGCTGCGTGGTGAGATCATTACCTTCAGGCAGGCTGAGGATGAAACCATGTATGATGCTTGGGAAAGATTTAAGTACTTGTTAAGAAGGTATCCTATACACTGGTTCCTAAATAGAACCGAGATACAAACCTTCTACAATAGTTTGAGTGCACAAACCATGATTGTTGTTGATGATTCAGCAGCTCGATCATTGCTTGAAAAAAATTATACAGAAGTTGTTGGCATCCTTAAAAGGATAGCTATCAATGATTTTGAATATCATATTGCTAGACTTGGGACTATAACCAAAGCCATTAGGAAACTCTAGTTGGATGAGATAATGTCCATCCATGCCGAGATTTCCAACCTTGCCAGCATGGTCAGAACTTTACAGAAAAGCAACAAGTCCCAAGCAGTTAAAGCATTGGAGCCATTTTGCACCATCTGTGGAGAGAACCACCATATGGATGAATGCCCTGCCAACCCTGAGTAGGTAAATTTCATATGCAATTCTGGACATTATTATAATTCTAACTCCAACACTTATAATGCAGGTTGGAGGAATCACCCTAACTTAGCTTGGGGAAATCAAGGAGGAAACAAGTACAATGCACAACGCCAAAATGCCCAGAGGCAAAACCAAAATGCATGCCAACATTATGTCAAAATACCATGCCCAGAGAGTTCAAAATAATTTCCAGTAAGAGCAATGACTGAATGAAGGAGGCAATCTTACATAATACATAGATCAAAATGATGTCACAGTTCATAGTCTGGCAGCCTCAATACATGAATTTGGAGATCCATATGGGACAAATTGCGAATGCGCTCAATAATCTTCCACAGGGAGCTTTTCCAAGTTACACTGAAGTTGCACGGCACAAAGGTAATGAACAGTGCAAGGCCATAACCCTTCGAAGTGGTAAACATTGTGAGGCCGAAATGACTGCCAAGCAGTCGGTCGACTGCCAAGTTGGAAAACCAGTGCCAGCATATGAGACCAGGGAATTAGAGAAGGAGAAAGTCAAAGCAGATGATGCCAGTGGGGATGCCCACAATGATGCCAATACTCATGCCAGTGCCAGTGCTCAACAAGATGCCAGTTCTAGTACCAACGATGATGTTAACAATGATGGTAAGCAGAATGAGGCAAAAAAGCATACTAATGCAAAAGTGGATGCCAGGACTACATCGACAAAGCTGACAGTACCAGCATATGTGTATCCACCGCCACCATTTCCAGCCAGACTTCAAAATCACAACCAAGACCAGTAATTTAAGTGCTTCTTGGAAGTGCTTAAGCAATTGCAAATTAACATTTCATTGGTAGAGGCTCTTGAGCAAATGCCCAACTATGTAAAATTCGTTAAGGACATCCTGTCCAAAAAGAAGAAGTTGGTAGAGTTCAAGACTGTCGCCCCCACACAAGAATGTAGTGCCATGATCTTGAATCGATTGCGACCAAAGCTTAAAGATCTAGAGAGTTATAATATCCCTTGTACAATTGGAAATAAATTCATGGGTAAGGCATTGTGTGATTTAGGAGCCAACATCAATTTAATGCCACTATTTGTTTTCAAAAAGCTTGGCATATAAGCAAGACCTAACACATGGACACTCCAATTGGAAGACTGATCCTATGCACATCCCAAGGGTAAGATTGAGGATGTGTTGGTAAAGGTAGACAAATTTACATTTCTAGCTGATTTTATCATTTTTGGATTATGAAGCTGACAATAATGTTCCAATTATTTTGGGTAGGTCATTCCTTGCCACGGGTATGACACTTATTGATGTTCATAAAGGGGAACTAACAATGCGAAGGAATGACCAACATGTTACTTTTAACGTGTTTCAAGCTTTGAAATGCGCAGACGAATCAGATGAATGTCAATCCGAGGAGATAATGGAGGCCATTTATACTTTAGACATGGAACAATTGTGCCAGGATGATGAATTTGATGCCAACATGCTTGACGATAGAGTTGAACTATTTGAGGAACCAACCTTGGAGGGTGACGATGTTAGTTACTTTAAGCCAATCCAGTTGGCTAACATAGAGATAAAGAAACCGAAACCATCAATCGAAGAACCAATATAGTTGGAGCTTAAGCCAATGGTAGAACACTTGAAGTATGCCTATCTAGGTGAGCACTCAACACTGCCAATGATTGTTGCAACTGATCTCACTAATGATCAGGAGGCAAGATTGTTGGCAATATTAAAGATCTATAAGCAAGCGTTGGGCTAGACCTTGGTAGATATCCGAGATATAAGCCCAACCATTTGCAAGCACAAGATTATTTTGGAGGAATATCATGGAAAGACTATTGAAGGTCAAAGGAGGCTGAACTCGATCATGATAGAAGTTGTAAAAAAAGAGATTATCAAATGGCTTGATGCCGGAATAATCTATCCCATTTTCGATAGCTCTTGGGTTAGCCCGGTGTAGTGTGTGCCAAAGAAGGGTGGCATGATTGTTGTGCAGAATAGCAAGGATGAGTTGATCCCCTCCAGAACAATCACAGGATGGAGAGTGTGCATGGATTGTAGGGAGCTAAATAAAGTCACGATGAAGGACCATTTCCCTTTGCCTTTCATCGATCAGATGTTAGACAAATTGGCAGGTAAAGCTTTCTATTGTTTCTCAGATTGTTATTCACGTTATAACTAGATTGTAATAGCCCCCGACGACTTAGAAAATACCACATTCACCTGTCCATAAGGGACATTTGCCTTCAGAAGGATGCCATCCGGGTTGTGCAATGCGCCGACAACGTTTCAACGTTGTATGATGTCTATTTTTCTAATTTGATTGACCACAACATGGAAGTGTTTATGGATGATTTCTCAGTGTTTGGTAACACATTTGAGGAATGAATTCTGAACTTGGTGCAATTTTTGAGGAGATGCATGGAGAGAAATCTAGTCTTAAACTGGGAAAAATGCCACTTCATGGTGAAGGAGGGCATTATTCTCAGGCATAGGGTGACCAAGAATGGACTAGAGGTTGATATAGAAAAAGTCGAAGTAATCAAGAAATTACCACCTCCCATTAGTGTTAAAGGTGTAAGAAGTTTTTTAGGTCATGCATGTTTTTATCGATGATTCATTAGGGACTTTTCTAAAATTTCTAAACATTTATGCTTGTTATTAGAAATTAGATGGCGCTTTTGCATTTGATGATTCTTGTTTGAGAGCGTTTCAGGTCCTTAAAGAGATGCAGATTAATGTCCCTATAGTCGTGGCACCATACTCAAATATGCCCTTCTAGCTCATGTGCGATGCCAGCGACTATGCCATCAGAGCAGTGCTTGGACAGTGACGTGGAAAAGTTTTTCACGTCATATACTATGCCAGCAGAACACTTGGCGAAGCACAACTTAATTACACCACAATTGAGAAAGAATTTCTTGCAGCTGTATTTGCATTTGATAAATTTAGATCTTATTTGATTGGTAATAAAGTTGCTTTTACATATCACTCAACATTAAAATACCTTTTGGAAAAAAAGGATGTCAAGCCGAGATTGATCTGATGGATGCTCCTGCTACAAGAATTTGATCTCGAGATTCAGGACAAAAAGTGCAATATACCCGTTTTTTATGATTAGAGGAGAATGTGTGTGATTTGATGAAGGGTCTATCAATATATTGCTCAAGTTGGATGGGAAGGATGAGCATGTTGTGTTTTCTGCCAACATGACCGCTACCAAACGTAAGACACTTTTGAAAGATTTGTGTGAATCAGGCACAAAGTGGCTCGTATACTCCAAAGGACATTGAATGGTCAAAATATTGGCCCTTAAACCACAAGAAAAGGGCTAAAACCATTTTCTCAAGGAAAGTTTGATGCCGACGACCCACAATGAGACCATTTCGGAGAACTGGCTGATTTTGTTGCATTCTATTCTGACGGGCCAGAAAATTAATGTTGGCCAGATTATAATCGATGAGATATACAAGAGTGCTCTAAAGCAAATTGGATGTTTGTTCTTCCCTCAACTGATTTGTAATATTTGTCAGCGATACAATGTGCCCACGACAAAGGAAGACATTGCCCTCGAGGTAAAGGGCTACACAATTACGCCAGCAGGTTGGAGGAACCTCAGTGGCATTACTGTGAAGGACACAGACAAGGGTAAGGCCAGGTTGCTACGCCAACACCGAAGGCCAAGGAACCAAAGGCACAACCAACAACCTCAATGCCAGTAGAGACAACGACATTTCTAGCCCATATATATCCCCGATAGGAGATCATTCTTCAAAAATTAGAGGAGGTTGAGGAGAAGAAGAGGAAGCTCTAGTGATATGAGCGCACTAGAGACGTTGCCATCAAAGAGACCTTGGTGAGCCTTTCTCTAGGAGTCATGCCAGTCTTCCCTGCCTTCCCTCGGGAGATCTTTGTTGATGACGGTGCAATGCCAGCTAGCCAATGCCCAATAAGTCGTTAATAGAAGAACCACCAGAATTGGAGTTAAAACCATTGCCATACCACCTCAAATATGCATATCTAGGTAAGCACTCAACTTTTCCAGTAATAATTGATGTTGGTCTAACCAATGATTAGGAGGAAATATTGTTGGAAGTTTAAAGTAAACACAAGCAAGTGTTGGGTTGGACCTTGGCAGACATCTGAGGTATTAGCCCAACCATATGCCTGCACAAGATAAACCTAGAGGAATATCATGGGAAGACAATTGAAGGGAAAAGAAGACTGAATCCAAGCATGAAAGAAGTAGTCAAAAAGGAGATTATCAAGTGGATGGATTCCAGGATAATCTATTCCATATTCGATAGCTCGTGGGTTAGCCCAGTGCAATTCGTACCGAAAAAAGGTGGCATGATCGTGGTTCAAAACAACAAGAACGAGTTAATCACATCCATAACTATCATTGAATGGAGAGTATGCATGGATTACAAGAAGATGAATATTCCCCAAAAAAAAGACCACTACTCCTTGCTCTTCATTGACCAAATGTTGGACAGATTGGCAGGTAAAGCTTTCTATTGCTTCTTAGATGGTTATTTAGGATATAATCAAATTGCCATTGCTCCGGAGGACCAAGAGAAGACCATATTCACCAGTCCATATGGGACATTTGCCTTTAGGAGGATGCCATTTAGTTTGTGTAATACATCAACTACATTTCAATGTTGCATGATGTTTATCTTTTCAGACATGATTGAGCAAAACTTGGAAGTCTTTATGGACGACTTCTCTGTTTTTGTAAGAAATTTGATGAGTGTTTACAAAGTCTAGAGCTTGTTTTGAAAATATGTATAGAGACCAACTTGCTTTTGAACTGGGAAAATGCCACTTCATTGTGAAAGAAGGCATACTTCTAGGTCATAAAGTGACCGAGCGAGGTTTGGAAGTCGACAAGGCAAAAGTGAAGGTAATTAAATTGTTACACCGCCTAAAAGTGTCAAAGGTATAAGAAGTTTTCTAGGTCATGCAGGTATTTATCGCTGATTTATTAAAGACTTTTCTAAAATTTCTAAACGTTTGTGCTCACTATTAGAACAAAATGCCACATTTACGTTTGATGATGCTTGTTTGAGAGCTTTTCAGGAACTTAAAGAGAGATTGATCAATGCCCATATAGTCGTAGCACTGGATTGGAGTAAGCTGTTTGAACTTACGTGCGATGCCAACGACTATGCTGTCAGAGCAGCACTGGGACAACGACATGGCAAGGTTTTTCATGCCAAATACTATGCCAACCGAACTTTGAGTGAAGCACAACTCAATTACACCACAACGAAGAGAGAATTTCTAGTTGTTGTATTTGATTTTGAAAAATTTAGATCTTATCTAGTTGGTAATAAGGTTTTTGTGTATACAGATCACTCGGCACTAAAATACCATTTGGAAAAGAAGGATGCCAAACCTAGATTGATCTAGTGGACACTTCTACTACAAGAGTTTGACCTTGAGATCCGAGATAAAAAATGTAGTGAGAATTTAGTGGCTGATCACTTATCACGCCTAGCACATCACTGTGAAAATGGTAAGACAACTACCATATGAGATGAATTTCATGATGAAGATTTGCTTGCAGTTTATGTTGTGCCATGGTACGTTGACATAGTCAACTATCTGGTAAGCAAGATTCTGCCACCAGACTTGGCATACAATGCCAAGAAAATATTTCTTCGAGAAGTTATTCATTACTACTAGGACGAAATGATTCTATTCAAACAGTGTGACGACCAAGTAATAAGACGATGTGTGCTAGCAGACGAGCAGTACAACATCTTACATTTATGCCACGCCGCTCCCAATAGAGGACATTTTTCCTGAATAAAGACTACTACCAAAGTGCTACAATCTGGATTCTTTTGGCCCACACTATACAAAGATGCCCACAACTATGCCAAGGCATGTGACCGGTGCCAACGGACGGGGAACATCTCTGGCAGACATCAATTGTTGCTCCAAAACATTATGCATGTAGATCTATTTTATGTATGGGGGATAGACTTTATGGGTTTATATCTCCCATCATTCGTTAACCAGTATATTCTTGTAGTTGTGGATTACATATCCAAATGGGTTGAGGTTGTGGCATTGCCAACAAATGATGCAAAGGTCGTTGCCAAATTTTTGCAAAACACATTTTTACTCGATTTGGTGCCCCTAGAATGAATATTCATGATGAGGGTACCCATTTTATGTGTAAACTAATCTCTAGAGCTTTGTGCAGATCTGAAATTTAGCAAAGGATTGTCACAACATACCATCCTCAAACAAACAGGCAAGCTAAGACTTCTAATAAGGCAACCAAGAATATCCTCGAAAAAACTGTGAATCCATCAAGGAAGGACTGGTCTTTGAGACTAGATGAATCCTTGTGGGCTTACATAACAACATTTAAAACTCATTTGGGCACTTCACCATTTAAACTCATGTTTGGAAAGGAATGCCATCTTCCGGTAGAGATAGAGCACCATGCATATTGGGCTATTAAAACGCTTGATATGGCATGTAGAGCTGCTGAAGAAAAGAGGTTACTAGACCTAAAGGAGTTGAAGGAGTTCAGATCACAAGCCTATGAGAATGCAAAACTATACAAGGAGAGAACAAAACGTTGGCATGATAGGAGAATCATGCCAAGACAATTTGAAATAGGCCAGCGTGTTATGTTTTTTAACTAGAGGCTTAAATTATTTCTAGGTAAGCTTAAGTCAAGATGGTCAGGACCATTTGAAGTTGTAAAGCCATATGTTCATGGAGCAATGGACATAAAAAATTTGAAGACATGGTAACTTTTCAAGGTAAATGGTCAGTGTTTAAAGCAATATTGGGAAGATAGTCAGTAGAATGCCAAGGAGCTTATCCTCTTGGTAGAGGTACCGTAACATCATCATGGTTTAGTTTTTGTAAATATTAGGATCAAAGATTTTTCTTTTTCAGCATTTTCTTTATTTGTTTATTTTTCTTTTAGTTTTTAATTTTTCTTTTACTGTGTTGAAAGGTTTTCATTGAGTGTGCGCAGATTCAGGAATTATGCCAAAACATAAGCATTACACGAGTGTGAGTAAAGATAGTTTTGTGTGCCAGCAATACTGCCAGCACCCAACTTGGCATGCGACATAAGTAATTTGGGAAGAAGTGATTTACCCTAGCTTGCTCTCTAAGTAAGAGAGTGAAACCCTAGCCGCCCAATTGATCGGATAAGTTGAGTTTCAACTCAACTTAAATCCTTGTCACTTTCCATCTTTATCTCTTTTACCCTTTCCCTAACACCTTATCTAATCACCTTTATATATTCCTCAAACACGATACTTACCATCATTACCCTCTTTAATTCAAACACTCATTAAAACCTATTACACACTCAACCTTTACTTCATATACCCTAGTCGTTCATCACCCCTTTCATTTTCTTATTTCCTTAGCAAAACAAGAAACAAAGAAACACACTATTCTTTCCCTTTTCAATAGTCGAACAAATCACTACGAGCTTTCATTGCTTCTTCATCGACCCCTTTAAGAACTTTCTTTAATGAGGAGATACGCAAGAAATATGAAGAGCACTTTGCTTTGAATAATTTTGTTCATAAAAAGTATTTCGACTTCAAGAATGAGAAAAATCTAGGCTTTACCCCGGAATTCATGGTTGTGGTGACCACGCATAAGTGGGAGTTGTTTTGCCTAAAAAAGGTGACATCTTTCCCAACATTGTTCAAGATTTCTACGTGCATTTTACGACCAAGGCCAATCCGTTCTTGATAACCCGAGGGGATTGTGTGAGGTTTGATGAAGGGTCCATCAACACTATGTTCAAGTTGGATGAGGAAGACGAGCATGAGAAATTTGTTGTCACCAAGACTGCTGCCAAGAGGAAGAAAATGTTGGTAGATCTCTGTGAAACGACATTGAGTGGATCGTGTCTTTGAAAAGGCACCTAACCATCAAAAGATTGGCCATCACATCTCACGTGAAGGGCTGGAATCATTTTCTTAAGATGGACATAATGTTGACGACACAAAACTAGATGGTGTCTGAGGAGAGGTTGGCACTACTGCACTTCATTCTTATGGGCGAAAGATCAACATTGCCATGATTTTAATCAAAGAAACATACAAGTGTGCTAGTAAGCCAACTAGTGGATTGTTCTTTTCGTTGTTAATATCTAATATTTGTATGCAACAAAACGTGCCTAAGACCGATGCAAACATAGCCCTAATCGTCAAAAGCACCACCATCACATCAGTTGTTTAGAAGAACACCACTGCCATTGACTCTAAGGACAAAGGCAAAGGCAAGGCCACCACGAAAACACCAAAGCGAAAAGCAACTAAGGTTGAGTCCGGAGCATTGGTACTAGCAGACGCTATAGCGTTGCTCAACCAGATCTACAATCGTCAGGAGTTGATTCTCCAAAAGTTAGAAAGGGTTAAGGACTAGAGGAAGAAGATATGCCACTACACCCATAAATGGATGTAGCCAACAAGGAGGCTCTTGTCGCCATGTCTCAAAGAGACACATGCTCACATTCCCTGCCTTCCCAATAGAGCTCTTTGCCGATGTTAGTGCCATACCAGCAAGTCTAGTCCATAGCCAAATTCACAGTTCAGTCCATATCTGTAACGCCCTGGTTTTGGGCCTAGATGTTTTAGACTTTGGATCGGACCGGTTAGAAATGGTTCAAATCGTGTATGGTGATTTAAGGAAATCAAGGATCGAGATAGGATAAAAATATGGTAAAAATTTCTAAAATCCTCTAAAATAATGTTTAAGAGGTTGGTCAAATAAATTTTACGATATTGACTTTGGAAGTGGTACATTTTGGGAAGTGACCAAAATGTAAAGTCTGAAAACTATGGAAAATGTAATGCTTCAAAACTATGGAAAATGTAATTTTTCAAAGAGCAGCCAAAATCTTAGAATCTTTAGGAAGCTTTATGGCAATTTAGTCTTTCCTAAATTTGACATGTGTTTAAAATGATTTTTAAAATAATTGATTTTAAAAGGCTTTTGTTTATTTGATTAATTAGGTAGTTAATTTGTATGGTTTTAATCACGTAACTACCTTTCTCTTCTCATTTTCAGCCAAACACCATTCTAAATCATTTTCTCTAGATTTCTTTTCTTCCAAACATTCATTTTCTTGATTTCTATTTCATTTCAAATAAACCATTTCAATTTCTTCAAGATTTGTGAAGCTAAAACTTGTCATTCTTTGAGGAAAGCAAGGATTGGAGGTAAATCTCGTTCTCAACCTCTAATCAAAGTTCTTTATTGAAATTATCAAGATCTTTGTCTTCTAATTGTTGTTTTTGGCTGAGTTTTCATTATAGTTTTGATTTGAGATAAAAATCTTGCAAAAATATGAGTAAAATCTTGATTTTCAGATTGATTTTGATGAGCTATGTTTTGTATTGGTTTTAATTGAGTTTTGAGTTGATTATTATGTTGAAAGAGGGTTTTGATAATATAGATCTCGAAATCCTTGAGATCTTTGAGTTTCTTGATGGTTCTATTTGGGTTTTTGAGGTGAAATGATGGTGTTATGCATGCTGGAGGTATAATGTAACCCCCTTAACCCGGCCTAGACGGTTGACCCGAATTAAGAAAATCACACGGGGAAAACCAAAGTCAACCCGAAAGTCAACCTTGATTAACGACCCTTTTTTTTCTTTTTAATCTTGTCTAGATGCACATTTATTCTAATTGTGATCACACAAACATTATACTCAAAGATCACAAACATCAGAGATCAGACAGGGACCCAATTGAACAAATTACAACTTTAGGGACCAAATTGTAATTTCTGATAATTAAAAGGACTTAACCCAAATTAAAGTTACCATCTTGAAATTAATCAGGTTTCATGCTTCTCTGTGAAATTTCAGCTCAAAAGGACCTTCCAAGCTCATACAATTGAACATACAAGATTCAGGACCAAAACGTAAACAATTCAAAACATATAACTGCCAATGTCAGCCCCTAACGGTCGGCCGTTCCGAAACCAATCAACCCCGTTCCGAAACACGGGCCGTTCCGAAACCGATCGACACCGTTCCGAAACACGGCCTTGGCAGAGACCAAACCGTTTCGAAACGGTGCATACCGTTTCGGACGCCTGGGTTCATGTAAGGCACCCGTTCCGAAACGGTGCACACTGTTCCGAAACGCCTGCACAGATTGCAGCAAACAAGCATACCAAAACATGCAATTGATCATTCAAACATGCTCCAAATGTCACCAAACTTTACCAGCATGCAATTAAACATATTTAAGACTTATAGGCACCATCACAACATCAATCTAACAACATATGCAAAAAGCCCCAATTCTATAGGCATGCTTCCTACACAAGCTAGCTATTCAACACCAAACTTCCAAAACAAGCATATAAGGTTCCAATTCAAAAACCAGCAATCTCAAAAACATTCAACATACTTAGGGAGTCTCAAACACCTCCCAAAACATACACATTGGTCCCCCATTGCCAAATCACACAAAAGCTAAAATGTACTTATAAAACCTTCATACATTGAGCTTCACTTGAACTTGATTGCTTGCCCTTTCTTGCTGCCCCTCAAGGTACACTAATGCTCTGCATTATTGAATTAAGAAAACGTAGAGAGCGTAAGCAAAAGCTTAGTGAGGCATGCTCATTAAAAACAATTCAATAATGCAATTAAAACCATTTATAAATCATGCTTAAAATCAATCCTTGCACATGCTCAAAAGCATACTTAAAACAAGCAATCCCATGCTTCAACATAAACATTAAAACAAGCATCTCATGCTTCATAATATACTTATCATGTCATATTGGCTCAAGTGACAATTTCCTTTTCATAAACAAGTTCAACAACTTTCCCAAGGACTTTTAAACACCTTGGCCCCAAGGACATTTAAACACCTTGGCCATGGACTTTTAAACACCATGAATAAGGACCACACAAGGACTTTTAAACACCTTTGTGTCCAATGCTTGAATCACCCCCAAGGACTTTTAAACACCTTGGCCCCAAGGACTTTTAAACACCTTGGCCCCATGGACTTTTAAACACCATGGAAGGATCACCTAAGGACTTTTAACCACCTTAGTGTCCGCAACAAGACTCATCCAAGGACTTTTAACCACCTTGATGATCTTAAGTAACAAGGCTCACTCAAGGACTTTTAACCACCTTAGTGACCTTAATCTTTTCAAAACATCACTTGCCAATATACATCATATTCATCATTTAATCCACTGTTTTAAAGCATTAAACCAAGCCATTTTCATCATGCATTTCAAAGCATCAAACCACATGATTTCAATGTACAAAAGCAAGGAACTCCTACCTAGAGTTACCTTCAACATATGGCTTACATAATCAGCAAAATCCATGCTAAAACATGCTTTCAAAACAGTAATTAAAAACATGCAAATCATCATTTTGCAACACATCAAAGTCATGGCCACCACTAGAGAGAAAATCCGAAAACTTACACTTGAGCTTAGCAAAGTTGTTTAGACTTAAACTAAGCTCCCAAAACCTTCAAACCTTGGTTTTAAAGCTGAAAATCCAATTTCCACAAATGCACTCACCGATTTCCACTTTGCTTCAAGCCAAAGCACCAAATCAAGCTTCCAGATCAACCAATCTTGGATCCAAAGATGCCTCCCCTTGTTTCAACACATCAAAGCAGAGGATTAATGCATCATCATGCATTAATTGCTTCAATGAAAGCACCTAAACTCGCTGCTCTCATCCAACCTCCATTTTCGGCCACCAAACACAACCGAAAATGCATCCAAACCACTTCTAAACAAAGCCCAGCCATAAACCAGCAAAACCTCACTTCCATTAACATCATATAACATCTAAAAACAACCTATTAACAACCTTATACCTCCAGCAACATCAGATCACCAAGATCACCTCAAAAACTACCTTGAAACACAAGCTAAACTTAGGAAACTCAACCTATCCGGGATTGCATCAATCAAAACTCAATTCCACATCATTTTAGAGACCATTTAACATCAAAAACACCTCTTAAATCACAGATTACTCAGATCTAACGAAAATCATCAAAAATCATCAAAATCTTGCATAATAAGCCAAGATCCATAAATCAACTTAAAAGCCTTTAATTAAACATCAATTAAGGATTGAAAACTTAGGAATTTCAGTAAAGAACTGATAGTTTAGAGGAGAAGGACGTTCTTACCTCCAAACTTGTGTTTCTCCACTTTTTGCAATCAAAATGCTTGTTGAAACTTGTAGCAATTGAAGAGGTTTTGAAGATATGTTGATTTGGAATCAAATGAGAGTTGAAAGGAGGAATTTAGGTGAGAAAATCAGAAACAAATCTCTGGAAATGTAGTGTTTGGTTTGAGAGAAAATGAGAGAAAGAAAATGAGAAGTTAGTTGAGAAAATTGCCAAATGAGCTTTTCCCTCCTTTTTGATATCTTTAAAATCAGAAAAATAGCTTATAATATCTTAGAAAAATCTGGAGAAACCACTTTTGGATTAATAGCTCCTTAAAGATTCAAAGTTCCAACCCTTTATAAAACAACCACCAAACTTGCGAAAATTACATTTTGGTCACTAGCCAAAATGTCACACTTCCAAAACTCATTTTCCAAAATTGATTTCACAGTTCACTTAATTATATTAAAAGATGATTTTAGAACATTTTTCCATATTTTTAATGCAACCCGAACTAGGCTTTCCTAATTTAACCTCTTAAGATTCGAACAGCACTTTGACCAACCGGTCAACGCCCAAAACTCCTAAGCCCAAAACCGGGGCGTTACAACTCTCCCCCCTTAAGAAACTTCGTCCTCGAAATTTACCTGAAGGAAAGAGATAAGGAAACTGCTTCAGCATGTCTTCCTTCCGCTCCCACGTGGCTTCCTCAACACCTCGATGCTTCCACAGCACCTTCACCAACTCAATGGTCTTGCCACGAAGAACCTTACAATCCGAATCCAGAACCTTCACCGGTTCCTCATCATAGGTCAAATCCGGATTCAAAACCACATCCTCCACAGGCATCACATGCGAAGGATCAGATCTATACTTCCGGAGCATAGAAACATGGAACACATCATGAATCTTCTCCAACTCCTGAGGTAACCTCAACCGATATGCAACAGGACCCACACGCTCAACCACCTCATATGGTCCAATGTACCGAGGGCTCAACTTACCCTTCCGGCCAAACCTCATCACCTTCTTCCAAGGCGAAACCTTCAAGAACACACGGTCACCCACCGCATACTCTATCTCCTTACGCTTCAAATCCGCGTAAGACTTTTGCCGATCAGAGGCAGCCTTCAACCTCTCACAAATGAGCTTCACCTTCTCGGTGGTCCCTTTCAACAAAGCAGGCATCGAAACCAACTTTTGACCAGTTTCAGCCCAACAAAGAGGAGTCCTACACTTCCTCCCATACAGAGCCTCATAAGGTGCCATCTGTATACTCGCCTGATAACTATTGTTATAAGCGAACTCAACCAAAGGCAGATGATTCTCCCAAGAACCTTGGAACTCAATTACGCAGCATCTCAACATATCCTCCAAAATCTGAATAACCCGCTCAGACTGACCATCCGACTGAGGATGATAGGATGTACTGAAATGCAACCTTGTACCCAGAGCTTGATGCAAACACTGCCAAAAGCGCGATGTGAACCTCGGATCCCTATCCGACACAATCGACTTAGGCACACCATGCAACCTCACTATCTTAGCAATATACAGCTCTGCCAGCTTATCCAAAGAAAACGTAGTATGCACAGGCAAGAAATGCGCACACTTCGTCAAGCGATCCACAATCACCCAAACAGAATTCTTCTTTGATGGAGACAAAGGCAAACCAGATACAAAATCCATGGTAACCCTCTCCCACTTCCATTCAGGGATTTTCAACGGTTGCAACAAACCAGAAGGAACCTGATGTTCAGCCTTAACTCGCTGACACACCAAACACTTGCTCACAAACTCCGCAACATCCTTCTTCAAACCTACCCAATAGTACTCATCACGTAGATCACGATACATCTTAGTACTACCAGGGTGCATAGCAAAAGGACTACTATGACCTTCAGTCAGAATAGCACGCCTCAACTCAACATCAGCAGGCACTACTATCCGACTACCGAAACACAACACACCATCCTCATTAAAGCAGAAATCCGAAGGTCTACCCTCCGCGATATCCTGAACATGAGACACCAAGGAATCATCCAGCAACTGCTTTTCCTTGATCAACTGAACCAAAGATGGTTTCACTTGCAACTCAGCAACAAGACCACCATCTTGCGATATGCTCAAGCTAGCAAACATCGCCCTCAGCTCAACAGCTACCTTCCTACTCAAGGCATCCGCAACAACATTAGCTTTACCAGGATGATACTCAATCGTCAGATCATAATCCTTGAGCAACTCCAACCAACGTTGCTGCCTAAGATTCAACTCCTTCTGAGACATAAGATACCTCAAACTCTTGTGATCCGTGTACACAGTACACTTCTCACCATACAGATAATGTCTCTAGATCTTCAAAGCAAAAACCACTGCAGCCAGCTCAATGTCATGCGTAGGATAGTTGCATCAGCTTACCCTCTTGCATCAGCACACACCCCAAACCAACATAGGATGCATCACTATAGACCACAAACTCTTTCCCTAATTTAGGCTGAATCAAGATAGGAGCTTGAGTCAAAGCCGCCTTCAGCTTCTCAAAAGCCTGCTGTCTCGCTTCTGTCCACTCATACTTAACATCCTTTTGCAACAGCTTCGTCAAAGGAGCAGCAATCTTGGAAAAACCATCCACAAACCTCCGGTAATATCCCGCCAAACCAAGGAAACTACGGACTTCATGAACAGACTTAGGAACTTTCCAGTTCATCACCGCTTCAATCTTCTGAGGATCAACACGAATCCCCTCAGCTGAGACCACATGCCCAAGAAACACCACCTCCTTAAGCCAAAACTCACACTTGCTCAACTTAGCATAAAGCTGATTCTCCAACAAAGCTTGCAAAACAACCCTCAAATGCTCTTCGTGCTCCTCCTCAGTACGCGAGTACACGAGGATATCATCAATGAACACCACAACGAACTTGTCCAGGTATTCATGAAAAACACGATTCATCATGTCCATGAAAGCAGCAGGAGCATTTGTCAAACCAAACGGCATCACAAGGAACTCATAATGCCCATACCTTGTCCTGAAAGCTGTCTTAGGCACATCCACATCCTTCACCTTCAACTTATAATACCCTGACCTCAAGTCAATCTTAGAGAACACAGCAGCTCCCCTAAATTGATCAAAGAGATCGTCAATCCTCGGCAAAGGATACCGATTCTTGATAGTCAACTTGTTCAGCTGACGGTAATCAATGCACATCCTCATAGTGCCATCCTTCTTCTTCACAAACAAGACAGGAGCACCCCAAGGCGACACACTCGGCCGGATGAAACCACGATCAAGCAGCTCTTGCAACTGCGTCTTCAGCTCCTTCAGCTCCTTAGGTGCCATTCTATAGGGAGTAATGGACACAGGAGTTGTATTCTCATACAGCTCAATTCCAAACTCCACCTCGCGATTAGGAGGTAAACCAGGCAACTCTTCAGGAAAAACACCAGGAAACTCCTTCACAACCTTGATATCTTGCACCCTCAACTCCTTAGAGCTAGGATTCATCATAAAAGCTAGGTAAGCTTCGCAACCTTGCCTCAGCATCCTACTCGCCTCCAAGGTAGACACCACATTAGCAAGAAACTTCACATTCTCGCCAACTACAACAACTTCATAATCATCTGCAAGCTTAAGCGAAACCCGCTTATTCTCACAATCCACAACATCACGATGCTCAGCAAGCCAATCCATACCAAGGATCACATCAAAACCAGAAAAGGGCAACTCCATAAGATCAACATGAAAGACATGTTCTTGAACAACCAAGGGACACCTTCTATAAAGCTTTCGAGTCACAACAGTTTCACCAAAAGAACTAGTGACACGAACTCCAACATCCAAAGACTCAACAGGCAAACCAAGCAATTCAGCATGCTCACGCAAAATATATGAATGCGTAGATCCAGAATCAATCAAAGAAAGCAATGATAAGGATTGCAAAGTAAAGGTACCTGCAATCACATCAGCATCATTCCTTCCCTCGCGCTGAGCATACACCCTCGCTTGGCCTCCACCCTCAGGCTGAATAGCCACAACATGGGCTACTCCACGACCACCTTCCTCTCTCCTCTGGAAATTACCACGGCCGCGCCCACGACCTCTCTGCTGTGCAGCTACAACAGGAGCACGATCTTGGCCACCAGCCAACCTCGGACAATCTCGCCTCAGATGGTCAACAAAACCACAGTTCCAACATCCATTACCAGCAGCCGCAACAGGAGCTTGCACCTCCCTCACAGCTCGAGGACAGTCACGCTTCATGTGACCACGCGAACCACAGATCCAGCAAGCACTTGGTTCAGCTCTAGCAAAACCACCTCTAGCAGGTGCACCACCACCTCTCTTGGCTGAGGACTGATACTTCTGATCACGTCCCCTCTTGTTCCGTCCACCTCCGGAACTATACTCAGCAGCTCTCTTGCCGGAACTTGCTCCAGCACCTTTCGCAGCTAAACCCAAGTTCATCTCAATGTCCTTGGATCGGCTAACCAACACATCAAAATCATTGTACTCAGCAGCCAACATGTAGGTCTTTACTTCCGTCACCAAGCCATAACGGAACCTTTCGCACCTCTCTCGCTCATCAGGTATCAGCTCCGGTGCATACTGACTAAGGCGTACAAACTGCACTTCATACTCAGCCACACTCATGCTCCCTTGGGTAAGAGACATGAATTCACGCTTTTTCTCATCCAGATATCTCACCACACGCATTCTGAAAGAATGTCCAAGTAACATCAACTTCAGCCATCCCAGCTATGGTGGTCGTCCACTACGTATATGCATCGTCCTGCAGCAAGGACACAACACAGCCCAACATTTGCACATCCGTGCAGCTCATCTGACCCAAGATACGCTTGGTACTCTCTAGCCAAGCTTCCGAACTTTTAGCAGACATACCCCTGAACTCAGTCCCACCAAGACTGCGCAGACGCTCCAAAGGTAATCTGACTCCAGCATCTCCCTGATGCCCAGCTCCTTGAGCTCCAGCTACTGCTGCTCGAAAGGCACCCGCAATAGCTTGTACCAGCATAGACATATCAGGCATAGCTTGCCCCTGACGAACCTCTGGTCCAGCAGCTCCAGCACCAGCTGCAGCTTCATCTCGCTCACCTCCAGCACCACCACCAGGCGGAGGAGGGGGTAACACTGCACTACCCGTGTTCTCTTCATTCTCATTCTCGTTAGGAGCCGTAGCTCGCACACTACCTCTTAACTCTCTACGTGGTGCCATACTTTACCATGCAATCACAATGCAAAATAAAACAAGTCAGGCCCAGCAAGGTAAGCAATCCAAGTATTCAAGCTCAATTTCATTCAAAATCAACATCATTTCATTAGCTTTTGTTTGGCAATGGGTACCCTCAACATGCAAAATCATAGCATACATCTCAATTGCATCAACATCTCAAACCACTGAACATGCTTTCACACAACAAGCATACAAGGCAAACATGCTTCAATCATGCATACATTCATTCCCAATTACTCGCAAACTCAGCTCTGATACCACCAAATGTAACCCCCTTAACCCGGCCTAGACGGTTGACCCGAATTAAGAAAGTCACACGGGGAAAACCAAAGTCAACCCGAAAGTCAACCTTGATTAACGACCCTTTTTTTCTTTTTAATCTTGTCTAGATGCACATTTATCCTAATTGTGATCACACAAACATCATACTCAAAGATCACAAACATCAGAGATCAGACAGGGACCCAATTGAACAAATTACAACTTTAGGGACCAAATTGTAATTTCTGATAATTAAAAGGACTTAACCCAAATTAAAGTTACCATCTTGAAATTAATCAGGGTTCATGCTTCTCTGTAAAATTTCAGCTCAAAAGGACCTTCCAAGCTCATACAATTGAACATACAAGATTTAGGACCAAAACGTAAACAATTCAAAACATATAACTACCAATGTCAGCCCCTAACGGTCGGCCGTTCCGAAACCAATCAACCCCGTTCTGAAACACGGGCCGTTCCGAAACCGATCGACACTGTTCCGAAACACGGCCTTGGCAGAGACCAAACCGTTTCGAAACGGTGCATACCGTTTCGGACGCCTGGGTTCATTTAAGGCACCCGTTCCGAAACGGTGCACACTGTTCCGAAACGCCTGCACAGATTGCAGCAAACAAGCATACCAAAAATTGCAATTGATCATTCAAACATGCTCCAAATGTCACCAAACTTTACCAGCATGCAATTAAACATATTTAAGACTTATAGGCACCATCACAACATCAATCTAACAACATATGCAAAAAGCCCCAATTCTATAGGCATGCTTCCTACACAAGCTAGCTATTCAACACCAAACTTCCAAAACAAGCATATAAGGTTCCAATTCAAAAACCAGCAATCACAACAACATTCAACATACTTAGGGAGTCTCAAACACCTCCCAAAACATACACATTGGTCCCCCATTGCCAAATCACACAAAAGCTAAAATGTACTTATAAAACCTTCATACATTGAGCTTCACTTGAACTTGATTGCTTGCCCTTTCTTGCTGCCCCTCAAGGTACACTAATGCTCTGCATTATTGAATTAAGAAAACGTAGAGAGCGTAAGCAAAAGCTTAGTGAGGCATGCTCATTAAAAACAATTCAATAATGCAATTAAAACCATTTATAAATCATGCTTAAAATCAATCCTTGCACATGCTCAAAAGCATACTTAAAACAAGCAATCCCATGCTTCAACATAAACATTAAAACAAGCATCTCATGCTTCATAATATACTTATCATGTCATATTGGCTCAAGCGACAATTTCCTTTTCATAAACAAGTTCAACAACTTTCCCAAGGACTTTTAAACACCTTGGCCCCAAGGACTTTTAAACACCTTGGCCATGGACTTTTAAACACCATGAATAAGGACCACACAAGGACTTTTAAACACCTTTGTGTCCAATGCTTGAATCACCCCAAGGACTTTTAAACACCTTGGCCCCAAGGACTTTTAAACACCTTGGCCCCATGGACTTTTAAACACCATGGAAGGATCACCTAAGGACTTTTAACCACCTTAGTGTCCGCAACAAGACTCATCCAAGGACTTTTAACCACCTTGATGATCTTAAGTAACAAGGCTCACTCAAGGACTTTTAACCACCTTAGTGACCTTAATCTTTTCAAAACATCACTTGCCAATATACATCATATTCATCATTTAATCCACTGTTTTAAAGCATTAAACCAAGTCATTTTCATCATGCATTTCAAAGCATCAAACCACATCATTTCAATGTACAAAAGCAAGGAACTCCTACCTAGAGTTACCTTCAACATATGGCTTACATAATAAGCAAAATCCATGCTAAAACATGCTTTCAAAACAGTAATTAAAAACATGCAAATCATCATTTTGCAACACATCAAAGTCATGGCCACCACTAGAGAGAAAATCCGAAAACTTACACTTGAGCTTAGCAAAGTTGTTTAGACTTAAACTAAGCTCCCAAAACCTTCAAACCTTGGTTTTAAAGCTGAAAATCCAATTTCCACAAATGCACTCACCGATTTCCACTTTGCTTCAAGCCAAAGCACCAAATCAAGCTTCCGGATCAACCAATCTTGGATCCAAAGATGCCTCCCCTGTTTCAACACATCAAAGCAGAGGATTAATGCATCATCATGCATTAATTGCTTCAATGAAAGCACCTAAACTCGCTGCTCTCATCCAACCTCCATTTTCGGCCACCAAACACAACCGAAAATGCATCCAAACCACTTCTAAACAAAGCCCAGCCATAAACCAGCAAAACCTCACTTCCATTAACATCATATAACATCTAAAAACAACCTATTAACAACCTTATACCTCCAGCAACATCAGATCACCAAGATCACCTCAAAAACTACCTTGAAACACAAGCTAAACTTAGGAAACTCAACCTATCCAGGATTGCATCAATCAAAACTCAATTCCACATCATTTTAGAGATCATTTAACATCAAAAACACCTCTTAAATCACAGATTACTCAGATCTAACGAAAATCATCAAAAATCATCAAAATCTTGCATAATAAGCCAAGATCCATAAATCAACTTAAAAGCCTTTAATTAAACATCAATTAAGGATTGAAAACTTAGGAATTTCAGTAAAGAACTGATAGTTTAAAGGAGAAGGACGTTCTTACCTCCAAACTTGTGTTTCTCCACTTTTTGCAATCAAAATGCTTGTTGAAACTTGTAGCAATTGAAGAGGTTTTGAAGATATGTTGATTTGGAATCAAATGAGAGTTGAAAGGAGGAATTTAGGTGAGAAAATCAGAAACAAATCTCTGGAAATGTAGTGTTTGGTTTGAGAGAAAATGAGAAGTTAGTTGAGAAAATTGCCAAATGAGCTTTTCCCTCCTTTTTGATATCTTTAAAATCAGAAAAATAGCTTATAATATCTTAGAAAAATCTGGAGAAACCACTTTTGGATTAATAGCTCATTAAAGATTCAAAGTTCCAACCCTTTATAAAACAGCCACCAAACTTGCGAAAATTACATTTTGGTCACTAGCCAAAATGTCACACTTCCAAAACTCATTTTCCAAAATTGATTTCACAGTTCACTTAATTATATTAAAAGATGATTTTAGAACATTTTTCCATATTTTTAATGCAACCCGAACTAGGCTTTCCTAATTTAACCTCTTAAGATTCGAACAGCACTTTGACCAACCGGTCAACGCCCAAAACTCCTAAGCCCAAAACCGGGGCGTTACAACTCTCCCCCCCTTAAGAAACTTCGTCCTCGAAATTTACCTGAAGGAAAGAGATAAGGAAACTGCTTCAGCATGTCTTCCTTCCGCTCCCACGTGGCTTCCTCAACACCTCGATGCTTCCACAGCACCTTCACCAACTCAATGGTCTTGCCACGAAGAACCTTACAATCCGAATCCAGAACCTTCACCGGTTCCTCATCATAGGTCAAATCCGGATTCAAAACCACATCCTCCACAGGCATCACATGCGAAGGATCAGATCTATACTTCCGGAGCATAGAAACATGGAACACATCATGAATCTTCTCCAACTCCTGAGGTAACCTCAACCGATATGCAACAGGACCCACACGCTCAACCACCTCATATGGTCCAATGTACCGAGGGCTCAACTTACCCTTCCGGCCAAACCTCATCACCTTCTTCCAAGGCGAAACCTTCAAGAACACACGGTCACCCACCGCATACTCTATCTCCTTACGCTTCAAATCCGCGTAAGACTTTTGCCGATCAGAGGCAGCCTTCAACCTCTCACAAATGAGCTTCACCTTCTCGGTGGTCCCTTTCAACAAAGCAGGCATCGAAACCAACTTTTGACCAGTTTCAGCCCAACAAAGAGGAGTCCTACACTTCCTCCCATACAGAGCCTCATAAGGTGCCATCTGTATACTCGCCTGATAACTATTGTTATAAGCGAACTCAACCAAAGGCAGATGATTCTCCCAAGAACCTTGGAACTCAATTACGCAGCATCTCAACATATCCTCCAAAATCTGAATAACCCGCTCAGACTGACCATCCGACTGAGGATGATAGGATGTACTGAAATGCAACCTTGTACCCAGAGCTTGATGCAAACACTGCCAAAAGCGCGATGTGAACCTCGGATCCCTATCCGACACAATCGACTTAGGCACACCATGCAACCTCACTATCTTAGCAATATACAGCTCTGCCAGCTTATCCAAAGAAAACGTAGTATGCACAGGCAAGAAATGCGCACACTTCGTCAAGCGATCCACAATCACCCAAACAGAATTCTTCTTTGATGGAGACAAAGGCAAACCAGATACAAAATCCATGGTAACCCTCTCCCACTTCCATTCAGGGATTTTCAACGGTTGCAACAAACCAGAAGGAACCTGATGTTCAGCCTTAACTCGCTGACACACCAAACACTTGCTCACAAACTCCGCAACATCCTTCTTCAAACCTACCCAATAGTACTCATCACGTAGATCACGATACATCTTAGTACTACCAGGGTGCATAGCAAAAGGACTACTATGACCTTCAGTCAGAATAGCACGCCTCAACTCAACATCAGCAGGCACTACTATCCGACTACCGAAACACAACACACCATCCTCATTAAAGCAGAAATCCGAAGGTCTACCCTCCGCGATATCCTGAACATGAGACACCAAGGAATCATCCAGCAACTGCTTTTCCTTGATCAACTGAACCAAAGATGGTTTCACTTGCAACTCAGCAACAAGACCACCATCTTGCGATATGCTCAAGCTAGCAAACATCGCCCTCAGCTCAACAGCTACCTTCCTACTCAAGGCATCCGCAACAACATTAGCTTTACCAGGATGATACTCAATCGTCAGATCATAATCCTTGAGCAACTCCAACCAACGTTGCTGCCTAAGATTCAACTCCTTCTGAGACATAAGATACCTCAAACTCTTGTGATCCGTGTACACAGTACACTTCTCACCATACAGATAATGTCTCTAGATCTTCAAAGCAAAAACCACTGCAGCCAGCTCAATGTCATGCGTAGGATAGTTGCATCAGCTTACCCTCTTGCATCAGCACACACCCCAAACCAACATAGGATGCATCACTATAGACCACAAACTCTTTCCCTAATTTAGGCTGAATCAAGATAGGAGCTTGAGTCAAAGCCGCCTTCAGCTTCTCAAAAGCCTGCTGTCTCGCTTCTGTCCACTCATACTTAACATCCTTTTGCAACAGCTTCGTCAAAGGAGCAGCAATCTTGGAAAAACCATCCACAAACCTCCGGTAATATCCCGCCAAACCAAGGAAACTACGGACTTCATGAACAGACTTAGGAACTTTCCAGTTCATCACCGCTTCAATCTTCTGAGGATCAACACGAATCCCCTCAGCTGAGACCACATGCCCAAGAAACACCACCTCCTTAAGCCAAAACTCACACTTGCTCAACTTAGCATAAAGCTGATTCTCCAACAAAGCTTGCAAAACAACCCTCAAATGCTCTTCGTGCTCCTCCTCAGTACGCGAGTACACGAGGATATCATCAATGAACACCACAACGAACTTGTCCAGGTATTCATGAAAAACACGATTCATCATGTCCATGAAAGCAGCAGGAGCATTTGTCAAACCAAACGGCATCACAAGGAACTCATAATGCCCATACCTTGTCCTGAAAGCTGTCTTAGGCACATCCACATCCTTCACCTTCAACTTATAATACCCTGACCTCAAGTCAATCTTAGAGAACACAGCAGCTCCCCTAAATTGATCAAAGAGATCGTCAATCCTCGGCAAAGGATACCGATTCTTGATAGTCAACTTGTTCAGCTGACGGTAATCAATGCACATCCTCATAGTGCCATCCTTCTTCTTCACAAACAAGACAGGAGCACCCCAAGGCGACACACTCGGCCGGATGAAACCACGATCAAGCAGCTCTTGCAACTGCGTCTTCAGCTCCTTCAGCTCCTTAGGTGCCATTCTATAGGGAGTAATGGACACAGGAGTTGTATTCTCATACAGCTCAATTCCAAACTCCACCTCGCGATTAGGAGGTAAACCAGGCAACTCTTCAGGAAAAACACCAGGAAACTCCTTCACAACCTTGATATCTTGCACCCTCAACTCCTTAGAGCTAGGATTCATCATAAAAGCTAGGTAAGCTTCGCAACCTTGCCTCAGCATCCTACTCGCCTCCAAGGTAGACACCACATTAGCAAGAAACTTCACATTCTCGCCAACTACAACAACTTCATAATCATCCGCAAGCTTAAGCGAAACCCGCTTATTCTCACAATCCACAACATCACGATGCTCAGCAAGCCAATCCATACCAAGGATCACATCAAAACCAGAAAAGGGCAACTCCATAAGATCAACATGAAAGACATGTTCTTGAACAACCAAGGGACACCTTCTATAAAGCTTTCGAGTCACAACAGTTTCACCAAAAGAACTAGTGACACGAACTCCAACATCCAAAGACTCAACAGGCAAACCAAGCAATTCAGCATGCTCACGCAAAATATATGAATGCGTAGATCCAGAATCAATCAAAGAAAGCAATGATAAGGATTGCAAAGTAAAGGTACCTGCAATCACATCAGCATCATTCCTTCCCTCGCGCTGAGCATACACCCTCGCTTGGCCTCCACCCTCAGGCTGAATAGCCACAACATGGGCTACTCCACGACCACCTTCCTCTCTCCTCTGGAAATTACCACGGCCGCGCCCACGACCTCTCTGCTGTGCAGCTACAACAGGAGCACGATCTTGGCCACCAGCCAACCTCGGACAATCTCGCCTCAGATGGTCAACAAAACCACAGTTCCAACATCCATTACCAGCAGCCGCAACAGGAGCTTGCACCTCCCTCACAGCTCGAGGACAGTCACGCTTCATGTGACCACGCGAACCACAGATCCAGCAAGCACTTGGTTCAGCTCTAGCAAAACCACCTCTAGCAGGTGCACCACCACCTCTCTTGGCTGAGGACTGATACTTCTGATCACGTCCCCTCTTGTTCCGTCCACCTCCGGAACTATACTCAGCAGCTCTCTTGCCGGAACTTGCTCCAGCACCTTTCGCAGCTAAACCCAAGTTCATCTCAATGTCCTTGGATCGGCTAACCAACACATCAAAATCATTGTACTCAGCAGCCAACATGTAGGTCTTTACTTCCGTCACCAAGCCATAACGGAACCTTTCGCACCTCTCTCGCTCATCAGGTATCAGCTCCGGTGCATACTGACTAAGGCGTACAAACTGCACTTCATACTCAGCCACACTCATGCTCCCTTGGGTAAGAGACATGAATTCACGCTTTTTCTCATCCAGATATCTCACCACACGCATTCTGAAAGAATGTCCAAGTAACATCAACTTCAGCCATCCCAGCTATGGTGGTCGTCCACTACGTATATGCATCGTCCTGCAGCAAGGACACAACACAGCCCAACATTTGCACATCCGTGCAGCTCATCTGACCCAAGATACGCTTGGTACTCTCTAGCCAAGCTTCCGAACTTTTAGCAGACATACCCCTGAACTCAGTCCCACCAAGACTGCGCAGACGCTCCAAAGGTAATCTGACTCCAGCATCTCCCTGATGCCCAGCTCCTTGAGCTCCAGCTACTGCTGCTCGAAAGGCACCCGCAATAGCTTGTACCAGCATAGACATATCAGGCATAGCTTGCCCCTGACGAACCTCTGGTCCAGCAGCTCCAGCACCAGCTGCAGCTTCATCTCGCTCACCTCCAGCACCACCACCAGGCGGAGGAGGGGGTAACACTGCACTACCCGTGTTCTCTTCATTCTCATTCTCGTTAGGAGCCGTAGCTCGCACACTACCTCTTAACTCTCTACGTGGTGCCATACTTTACCATGCAATCACAATGCAAAATAAAACAAGTCAGGCCCAGCAAGGTAAGCAATCCAAGTATTCAAGCTCAATTTCATTCAAAATCAACATCATTTCATTAGCTTTTGTTTGGCAATGGGTACCCTCAACATGCAAAATCATAGCATACATCTCAATTGCATCAACATCTCAAACCACTGAACATGCTTTCACACAACAAGCATACAAGGCAAACATGCTTCAATCATGCATACATTCATTCCCAATTACTCGCAAACTCAGCTCTGATACCACCAAATGTAACCCCCTTAACCCGGCCTAGACGGTTGACCCGAATTAAGAAAGTCACACGGGGAAAACCAAAGTCAACCCGAAAGTCAACCTTGATTAACGACCCTTTTTTTCTTTTTAATCTTGTCTAGATGCACATTTATCCTAATTGTGATCACACAAACATCATACTCAAAGATCACAAACATCAGAGATCAGACAGGGACCCAATTGAACAAATTACAACTTTAGGGACCAAATTGTAATTTCTGATAATTAAAAGGACTTAACCCAAATTAAAGTTACCATCTTGAAATTAATCAGGGTTCATGCTTCTCTGTAAAATTTCAGCTCAAAAGGACCTTCCAAGCTCATACAATTGAACATACAAGATTTAGGACCAAAACGTAAACAATTCAAAACATATAACTACCAATGTCAGCCCCTAACGGTCGGCCGTTCCGAAACCAATCAACCCCGTTCTGAAACACGGGCCGTTCCGAAACCGATCGACACTGTTCCGAAACACGGCCTTGGCAGAGACCAAACCGTTTCGAAACGGTGCATACCGTTTCGGACGCCTGGGTTCATTTAAGGCACCCGTTCCGAAACGGTGCACACTGTTCCGAAACGCCTGCACAGATTGCAGCAAACAAGCATACCAAAAATTGCAATTGATCATTCAAACATGCTCCAAATGTCACCAAACTTTACCAGCATGCAATTAAACATATTTAAGACTTATAGGCACCATCACAACATCAATCTAACAACATATGCAAAAAGCCCCAATTCTATAGGCATGCTTCCTACACAAGCTAGCTATTCAACACCAAACTTCCAAAACAAGCATATAAGGTTCCAATTCAAAAACCAGCAATCACAACAACATTCAACATACTTAGGGAGTCTCAAACACCTCCCAAAACATACACATTGGTCCCCCATTGCCAAATCACACAAAAGCTAAAATGTACTTATAAAACCTTCATACATTGAGCTTCACTTGAACTTGATTGCTTGCCCTTTCTTGCTGCCCCTCAAGGTACACTAATGCTCTGCATTATTGAATTAAGAAAACGTAGAGAGCGTAAGCAAAAGCTTAGTGAGGCATGCTCATTAAAAACAATTCAATAATGCAATTAAAACCATTTATAAATCATGCTTAAAATCAATCCTTGCACATGCTCAAAAGCATACTTAAAACAAGCAATCCCATGCTTCAACATAAACATTAAAACAAGCATCTCATGCTTCATAATATACTTATCATGTCATATTGGCTCAAGCGACAATTTCCTTTTCATAAACAAGTTCAACAACTTTCCCAAGGACTTTTAAACACCTTGGCCCCAAGGACTTTTAAACACCTTGGCCATGGACTTTTAAACACCATGAATAAGGACCACACAAGGACTTTTAAACACCTTTGTGTCCAATGCTTGAATCACCCCAAGGACTTTTAAACACCTTGGCCCCAAGGACTTTTAAACACCTTGGCCCCATGGACTTTTAAACACCATGGAAGGATCACCTAAGGACTTTTAACCACCTTAGTGTCCGCAACAAGACTCATCCAAGGACTTTTAACCACCTTGATGATCTTAAGTAACAAGGCTCACTCAAGGACTTTTAACCACCTTAGTGACCTTAATCTTTTCAAAACATCACTTGCCAATATACATCATATTCATCATTTAATCCACTGTTTTAAAGCATTAAACCAAGTCATTTTCATCATGCATTTCAAAGCATCAAACCACATCATTTCAATGTACAAAAGCAAGGAACTCCTACCTAGAGTTACCTTCAACATATGGCTTACATAATAAGCAAAATCCATGCTAAAACATGCTTTCAAAACAGTAATTAAAAACATGCAAATCATCATTTTGCAACACATCAAAGTCATGGCCACCACTAGAGAGAAAATCCGAAAACTTACACTTGAGCTTAGCAAAGTTGTTTAGACTTAAACTAAGCTCCCAAAACCTTCAAACCTTGGTTTTAAAGCTGAAAATCCAATTTCCACAAATGCACTCACCGATTTCCACTTTGCTTCAAGCCAAAGCACCAAATCAAGCTTCCGGATCAACCAATCTTGGATCCAAAGATGCCTCCCCTGTTTCAACACATCAAAGCAGAGGATTAATGCATCATCATGCATTAATTGCTTCAATGAAAGCACCTAAACTCGCTGCTCTCATCCAACCTCCATTTTCGGCCACCAAACACAACCGAAAATGCATCCAAACCACTTCTAAACAAAGCCCAGCCATAAACCAGCAAAACCTCACTTCCATTAACATCATATAACATCTAAAAACAACCTATTAACAACCTTATACCTCCAGCAACATCAGATCACCAAGATCACCTCAAAAACTACCTTGAAACACAAGCTAAACTTAGGAAACTCAACCTATCCAGGATTGCATCAATCAAAACTCAATTCCACATCATTTTAGAGATCATTTAACATCAAAAACACCTCTTAAATCACAGATTACTCAGATCTAACGAAAATCATCAAAAATCATCAAAATCTTGCATAATAAGCCAAGATCCATAAATCAACTTAAAAGCCTTTAATTAAACATCAATTAAGGATTGAAAACTTAGGAATTTCAGTAAAGAACTGATAGTTTAAAGGAGAAGGACGTTCTTACCTCCAAACTTGTGTTTCTCCACTTTTTGCAATCAAAATGCTTGTTGAAACTTGTAGCAATTGAAGAGGTTTTGAAGATATGTTGATTTGGAATCAAATGAGAGTTGAAAGGAGGAATTTAGGTGAGAAAATCAGAAACAAATCTCTGGAAATGTAGTGTTTGGTTTGAGAGAAAATGAGAAGTTAGTTGAGAAAATTGCCAAATGAGCTTTTCCCTCCTTTTTGATATCTTTAAAATCAGAAAAATAGCTTATAATATCTTAGAAAAATCTGGAGAAACCACTTTTGGATTAATAGCTCATTAAAGATTCAAAGTTCCAACCCTTTATAAAACAGCCACCAAACTTGCGAAAATTACATTTTGGTCACTAGCCAAAATGTCACACTTCCAAAACTCATTTTCCAAAATTGATTTCACAGTTCACTTAATTATATTAAAAGATGATTTTAGAACATTTTTCCATATTTTTAATGCAACCCGAACTAGGCTTTCCTAATTTAACCTCTTAAGATTCGAACAGCACTTTGACCAACCGGTCAACGCCCAAAACTCCTAAGCCCAAAACCGGGGCGTTACATATAAGGATGGGTTTAGATTGTTTACAAATGGTTGAAAGTTATGTATGTTGGCTGGGCTTGGTTTAGGAAGCAATCGATTGAGTTTTTGGTTGTTTTGGATGCATAAATTGGTGTAGTTTTGGTGAGCAACGAGTTTGTGTTTAGTTGCTGGTGTTGAAATGCATTTTAATGCATTTGGATCTCTGTTTTGGTGATAAAAAACAAGGGAACTCGATTCGGGAGGAAACAAGACGGTTTTGGAGGCTCCGGAAGGGTATTTTTGTGTTGGCGAGCAAGACTTCGCCTATCGGTGAGTGGAAATGGATTTTCTAGCTTTGTAACGCTTTGAGTGTGGTCTTGGGAGCTTAGAGTAAGTTTGAAACACTTAGCTAAGCTCAATAGTAAGTGATCCGAAAGTCTCTCTCGGAATGTGCTATGTTTTTGTGGAAAATGCACTTGAATTGAATGTGTTTTTAATTACTGTTTTAAAGCATGTTTTAAGCATTATTGATGCTAGTTTTTAATGCCATTTTGTTAAGAATGCACTTGGTAGGTGATCCTTGGATTTAAGAAATATATACATTTGAGTTTAAGAATGTTTATGCTTGTGAAAATGGTATTGTGACTTATGATTGTAAAACATTAGAATAATGTTGTTAGATGATTATATTGGTAAGTGATGGAAATGGTTTTTGGTTACTTTAATCGGATATAGTTAGCCGAATATAGGATTGGGTGCACCGTGAATAAAGTCGCCTTGGATGTCAAGGGGTTGTGATTGTGCTGTAATCTCCATCCAAGTACCCTAACGATTGAGGTTAAGATCACAACAGTGGATGGTTAAATCTCGTGTGTGAGTCTTGTGATATGTGTACCGTACTCTCGTTAGTGGAATAACACAATTATCGATGAGTGATGTTGAGGGGTTGTCATTGTGCCATTAATCTCCATCACGGGTGTTTAGGGGTTGTGATTGTGCCATTTATCTCCACCTTGTGTAGACTTGTAGTGTGTATGAAGCGTGTGGGACAACGCTGGAAATCTGCGTATCCGATTGTGTCATTTGTGTTGGTTTTGGTATGGATTGGGAATTGATCACTTGCGAGCCAATATAATGTTGTTGATAAATGATTTAAGCATTTGATGCTTGTGAATTATGCTAGAATGCATGTGATGCTTGGTTTAAGCATGAGGAAAAGATTATTTAAAAGTGCATTGATGCCATGAGAGGGCATGTTTTAAGTAAAGGCATGATTTGACAAATAGTGATATTTCGGTTTTGTGAAATGCATTGATGAATGCTGATTTTAGCGATCCTCATTAAGCTTTATGCTTACGCTCATTTGTTTCATCAATGCAGAGAATTAAGCATTTGGGCAGCGAGAAAGCAAGTGGTTTCCAAGTGTCTTGACTAAACAATGTATGTGGTTTTACCTTGGTGTAATAAGAGGCAATGGGTGGGATTTCTACTCTCGATTATATTTGGTGATGTTAAACACCTTGAGTATGTTTGGTTTGTTGATTTAGTATTGTAAATGGCCTTGAGTATTGGTTTGAGCTTGAATGTGGTTTTTAGCCTTCATGTGGTTTTGTTAACTAGGAAGCATGCCTATAGTCTTATAATTTACTTGATTGATGCCATGTTTTACTTCGTGTTACGTATGGGTGGCCTTTGATGTATATTCATATTGTATGGGAGTTGTGGCATGTGATGGAGTGGTTTCGGAGGTGGAAAATTGTGTAAAACCAGGAATTTGGAGAATTTGCAGGCCGAGGTGTTTCAGAACACCCTTATCTGTTTCAGAACGATGGCCTGTAATGGTCATGGCGTTACGGAACAGGGTCTTGTGGTTTTGTTAACTAGGAAGCACGTTCTGGAACATTTCGCTACTGTAATTCACCTATCGAAACAGGGCATTTGGGGTCTCGGAACGCACACGTGTAACGGTCAACACAGTTTCCAAATGACTGTTCTATTACAGGGTCTTGTGTTCCGAAACACTTGACCATTGGAGGTTGATTTTGAATCGTTCCAGGTTTATGTTTCTTACGTTTTGGTCCTTGAATGTTGTAAGTGTAATTTGTTGAGTTTGGATGATCCGTTTGAGTTGAAATTTGACATGCTGGCGTGTTACAATATTAATTTTGGATTGGTAACTTTAAAATCTAATTAGTCCTTGTAAATCTAGAAATTTACAATCTACTCCTTAAAAGTTAAATGAATGCAATTGAACCACTAATTGAACTCCGATCGTTGTGCCGTTTTCATCTAATCGCATTACTAATCACATGGGATAATAATGTGCATCTAGAAAAGATTAAAAGAAAAAAGGGCAACTGTAACACCCCAAATTTTGGCTTAGAAATTTAGGGTCTGAATCGGATCGGTCTGGAAAACGGTTCGAATCTAAAAGGGAGTTTTAGGGAACACATAGTTCAGGATGCTTTAAAAATATAGAAAAATATCTAAAAATCCTCATTTAATATATATAAGTGAATGGTGAAATCAATTTTACAAAATAAGGTTCGGAAATACTACATTTCGATGAAGTGACCAAATCGCAGTTTTTACAAAGTTTAGTAGTGATTGTTTTGTAAAGGATTGAAACTTTGAATCTTTAAGGAGCTCATTTACAAAAAAATATTTTCATCAGATTTTTCCTTAATTTGGGTGATTTAATTAATGATTTAATTAAATAAAATAAAGGTGATAAACTACCTTTGACTTTCATAACCACTTTTCTCTAATTTTCTCTCATTTGATTTTCTCTCAAATTCCTTTCAACCAAACACATTTTCTCCAGCAAATTTACTTTGATTTCACACTTCATTTGATGAGATTTCCATCACTCATTGATTCCTAATCAATCTTGCAACAAATCCACTTGTTTTCTACATTGTATTTTCATGGAAACTTGCCCAAATCAAGGAGAAATCATCTTTTAGAGGTAAGATTGTTCTTCTCCTCTAAATACTCAGTTCTTTACTGAAATTCCCAAGTTTTCAATCCTTTATTAAAGATTTATGAATGGTTTTGATATTGGAAACAAGAATTTGGCTTAAAACTCAAGATTTTGGAAGAGATCTTGAGGATTTTCGTCGATCTTGGTTAGGCTCTGTTTTGAGGTTGTTTTCTAATGTATTTTGGATGTTAATTGAGGTTACAAATGAGGTTTTATCAATCAAATCTCGAATAAGTTTGTTTTTCTAAGTTTTACTTGCTAGAATGGTGGTTTTTAGGGTGGTTTTGGTGATCTGTTGTTACTGGAGGTATAAGGTCATGTTTATGTTGCTTTTTGATGTTAATTGATGTTTATAAAAGGTTAGAATTGATAGATCTTGGCTGGGCTTTGTTTTGGGAGAGTTTGGAGGTGATTTCGGTTGTTTTTGGTAGCCGAAATGAGGTTCTTGAGTAGAGTAGCGAGTTGGGTTGTATTGCTGGTGACTTTAATGCATGGTGATGCATTAATCCTTTGTTGTTATGTGTTAAAAAGAGGGAGAATGATTCGGAAGCGATAGAGGTAGCGTTGGAGGTTTCGGACGCTTGGGAGGCTTGCCGGCTAGCATAGTTTTGTGTATCGGTGAGTGAGATTGTGTTTTCCAGCTTTGGAATGGTTTGAAAAGAGGTTTGGAACTTAAATTTAGGCTTGAAACGCCAGTTTAAGTTTGGAAGTAAGTAAAGTGGAATTCTCTCTCAATTGTGCTATTATTGTTTTGAAAACTATCAAAATAGGTTTTGATGTGATTGATTTGACAATGTGGTTTAAGTTGTTGTTTGTGCATGGTTTTTAAGCATGTGAGTTGGTTGTCAAACTTGGTTTGAGGAAAGATGCATGAAATTGATATTCCTTGTGAGTATGAGATGTCAATTTGTGTCTCAAATGCTTTGTTCGGCTTTTTGGCTTCTAAGGTGTTGCATGCTTTAAAAACAACGAATGTGTTGATGTTTAACATGATATATATTGGCATAGATGATGTAAAGATTACCGGATATATTGATCGATCAATAGGATGTAGAGTGCACTATAAACTAAAAATTCGTACGTGCTCTTGGGTGTCGTCCCAAATAGAGAGACCAATGATGGGCATTCCATTGGAGTAGGACTTGGTGAATTATCCAAGATTTTTGGCAACAAGAGTTATTGCCATGAGACCGATGATGGGCATTCCATCGGAGTAGGACTTGGTGAGAGACCATGCTTTTTGGCAACAAGAGTTATTGCCATGTGAAATCGATGAGGGGCATTCCATCGTAGTAGGACTTGGTTAAATACCCAAGCTTAGTGGCGAGGGTAGATACCGCCATGAGAGCCGGTGGCGAGATCCCACCGGGGTAGGACTTGACCTCGAGTCAAGCTGTCCGCATATCCGTGTACAATAGAATATGAAAAATGCCAATATATGAGAATAAAATGTGTCACATGTACCAATGCTTGAGATGTTGTATGTAATGAGAAGTGCATATGAGATAATAATTTTATGAAATGCTTTTATGTATCAAGCATATGTGGCCTTGCCATGAGATTTACATAGGTTGTATGCATGTGTTAGCTAGATGGTACATGTGGTTTCCAAAATGGAGATTTGCTTATGCAAATGAGGTTTTGAGTTTATAAAATGCTTTTGAGTAACAAGCATGTGTGGCTTTGCCATGGGTTTTGCATTTGTTGAATGCATGAGATAGATAGAAGGAACATATGGTTTTCAAAAGGTATTTGCTTTGAAACGATCATCAAGCATGAGAAGAGTATAGTGTGAAGTGGAAGTGATTTCCAAGGAAATTGGTTTAAACTTTGCATGAAGTGGTTATGCATGGAAAGGTTTAAATGATAGTAATTGCAAGGATGTTGTTTGGGGTTAGTTGTTTAATGTATGAAAGTTAAATGTTAGTTTTCTTGTTGAGCAATGCATGTTTTAATGAAATGGTGTTTCAAAGGAGATTTTAAATCAATACTTTGGTTTAATAGGTTGTGATTTTCGTAGTTCGGGTCTAGCGTCTAGGCCGGGCTAAGGGGGTTACAGTAACTAATCGAGGTTGACTTTCACAAGTTGACTTTGTTTTTCCCCGTGTAAACTTCATAGTTTGGGTCGGGCGTCTAGGCCTAGCTAAGGGGGTTACATTTGTTGGTATCAGTGCTAGGTTGCGAAAGCATGATTGTTTGAAAAAACCATGTTTTGATTGAATGTTGGAGCTTATGTCGTTTTAGATTGATGTGAATCATATGTGAGTTATATATAATGTTATGATGATGATGTGATATTGATATGTGCTTATTGTGGATGATGGAAAGCATGATGATCATGATATGCTCTTGTATGCTATGTTTATGCTTGAGGGAAATCGGGGAGCCCATTTCCTTATTACACCAATTAAATGTTTTTGTGAACTTGGATACTTTCTTGAGCTTGGCCTAAATCATGATTTTTTTTGTTTTTGTTGGTATACCTTGTTAAAATAACACTATGGGTCCGAGGAGAGAGCTTAGATCAAACACGGTAGTGCCTGCGGCTGAGCAGGGCGACCAGGGTAACCAAGGGGCTAATGTCCCTTCTGATGGAAACTTACCTCCTCCGCCACCACCTGGAGGTGGGGAGCAAGAGCAACAAGGACATGTTGGTCCGGGTTTGGGTGATCTAACACTATTGGTTCAGGCGATCACTAGAGCGTTTCAGGCTGTAGTAGCCGGAGCGCATGTTTAGGACCCTACAACTGGGCAGATGGGTTTGCCTTTGGAGAGGCTGAGGAGTTTAGGAGCTGTTGAGTTTTATGGTATGTCTCCCGAGGTGTCGGAAGCCTGGTTGGCTAGCACGATCCGTATCATGGATCAGATTGGCTGTAATGATGTGCGCAAGCTGGGATGCGCTTTTTCTCTACTCCAGGGTGATGCGTATAGCTGGTGGTTGACCATCACCGCTGGTATGGAATCCAATGAAGTAGATTGGGAATTTTTCAGAAGTTCTTTTAAGAGGAAGTATCTAAGAGTGAGATACTTGGATGAGAAGAAGTGTGAATTCATGCCGCTGGCTCAGGGGAACCTTTCAGTGGCTGAGTACGAGGTCCAGTTCGTACGTCTGAGCTAGTACACCCCTGAGTTGATGTCGAATGAGAGGCATCGTTGTGATCGCTTTCGGTACGGGCTGGTGCAGGAAGTCAAGATGTATATGTTGGCTACGGATTATACAGATTTCGATGTGCTCGTATGTCGTGCTAAGGACATCGAGTAGAACTCGGGGCTCGCAACCCGTGGCATTGGTTCTAGCTCTAGGAAGAGAGCAGTTGAGTATAGTTCCGGAGGTGGACGGAACAAAAGAGGTCATGATAGGATACATCAGCCGTAGCAAGATGTATATGTTGGCTACGGATTATACAGATTTCGATGTGCTCGTATGTCGTGCTAAGGACATCGAGTAGAACTCGGGGCTCGCAACCCGTGGCGTTGGTTCTAGCTCTAGGAAGAGAGCAACTAAGTATAGTTTCGGAGGTGGACGGAACAAAAGAGGTCGTGATAGGATACATCAGCCTGATGCGAGGAGAGGTGCTCCTAGGCGGGGTGGACGGGCTCAGGGAGGCCGAGTGAGGTTTAAGCAGCACACGTGCTGGACATGTGGATCGAGGGACCATCTGAGGTGAGATTGTCCACGTCCAGCTAGAGAGGTTCAGGCTCCTGTTGTAGTAACAGGGAATTCTTGATGGAACTATGGTTCAGCATATCATATGAGGCGAGAGTGCCCTCTGTTGGTTGGTGGAGGCCAGAGACGTACAACAATCAAAATTTTGCCTCGGTTTACTTTTGAAGAATGTTAACATTTTGTTTGGCAAGCTTAATTTGATCTAGATGTCTGTTTGATGAAGAAATTAATCTTTAGTCACCCATGCCAGCAAACTAGCATTGCCAAGTCGCTCGACAATTAATCTCTAGTTTAGGGAATTGAACTTTCACTTAACACGTAGTATGCATCTAGTTCCCAAGCAAACTTAGAATTTTTAAAACTAAGCTCAAAATAAATAAATAAATAAGAGAAAAACAATTTGATGGTAGGGTAAAAAGAAACAAATAAGGCAACAATGTTTTGCCATGGCAAAAAAATTGAATTCTCCTCTACCTTAAGGATAATAAGTTACTTGGGGCTTTGTGGTTTGCTCCCTCTTAGTTATCAAGTACAAAACTTTAGGGTATGAGTTGAAGAGAAAGCCTAGTGATATTTGGATTAACGTGGGGGCCGTGGTATGCTCCCTCTTATTTCTCACGCCAAACAATGTCACGAAGCAAGCTTAAATTAATGCCAACAAAAACACTTGGCAGGAATAAAAGAAAAAACTAAAATTTGGAGTTTAGGTAGTAAAATTGACTAAGGGAGTAAAATGATACTTGATGCATATTGCCTACACATCAAGCCCTTAGAATAGAGTTATATTCTTGCACTTGAACTTTCTGTCTTCTTGGCATTATTGCACTAGGATACCTGAGGACAAAAATAGAGCCAACTTCTGCTTGCCAGCACTTGTTGGCATTCAACTAAAATTTTGCCGATGTACTATTTTCACAATTTTTATTTTTCTTAGTTTATTTGCATTACTTGAGGACAAGCAATGATTTAGGTTGGGGAGTGTTACCTCCTCAAAAGTACTGATTTTTATGCCAATTTTATTGTATCTTTTCTTGTCTATGAGCACATTTAGATGCATTTAGTTGTTAATTGTATGCTAATGTGAAGGGTGGTTTGTTGACATGATTGCAGGAACAGTAGAGCAGAATAGCACATGAAGAGAACGTTGAGAATACCAGTAGTTGTTGGCAGCAAAGGACCAAAAATTGTCAAAGCACCAGTTGAAAGAGAAGAGATGTTTGATGTTAGGTCGAGTGGACATAGAACCATTGATGACGTCGGCATTAGGATTCAAACGAGGGATAAGATGAGCACATCCCTTATCCTTGAGCGTTCAAATTCATATTCAAAGCATATCCTAGGTCATTCTCCTGCGCCTATTTAAAGGAACTAAAGCAAACACTTGAGGGAGATGGATAATCAAATTTAGGAGGCTGCACCAAGGAGATGTTTAATCAAGCTTGACCGAGAGCCTGGATTTTGAAGGGCTGCATCGACAGACACCCATTCTCTTCGTTTAAGGTACTTTTATTTTTATTTAAGATGTTGATGTTGAGATATGATTATGGTTTTTGGTTGGAAACCTTCACCATGAACTTATTTAATAGTTGTTGAGGGATGGTTGTGTTGAACAATATTTTCTATGTTTAGATTTTAATAATTGGAAATGTGATGGCATTGTTTCTCCTATCTGGCATGATCTTAGATATTTTCATAAATACGATGCTAAGCGAGAGCTAGCTTTGTTGGCTTATTGAACCTTAATATCATAACCGACTTAGGGAACAATGAACAAATTCTAGATACTAAGGTGAGATGCTTCGAGGGAAGATGTTCAAGTAGATGAACCCACTTCGAGAGTGAAATCTACCCCTTAGGAACAAAGGATTGAGACTTAATTAAATTAATTTATGAAAAACTGTTTTATAGAGATATAAATGTTTTTGCATAGTTAATTTAGGGCATTGCCATCGAGAGAGGCAATACTGCTTCCAAATATGCTCGGCAAAAAATGCCAAGACAAGATTTATTAAAAGCTGACATGACATGAATAGCATGAAAGCCAAGCATCCCTTGCTAACACTCATCTTACATTTTAAAACTCTCCTTGCCAACACAGATGTCTTTTATTTCCTTCTTATCAACTTGCTTTTGAAACCAACTTTAAAACTAACATACTTCCCTTTGACAAGTAAAATGAGTCATGTAATGCCCCCGTTTTGGGCGTAGGAGTTTTAAAGGTTTGGTTTAGGGTCCGTAGAACCTATACTAGAGATTCAAGTTAGTTCGGGGTTGGTTCAGGGAAAACGTTATTCGGAAGTGATAAAAATATGAGGGAAACTTCTAAAATCCTTTTTTAAATATGTAAAAGTGGGTGGTGAAGTCAATTTTAGGAAAATAGTTTTTGGAAGGTTTACATTTTGGGTTAGTGACTAAAATGTAAAAAATGTAAAACTATTTTTAATGACTAAATTGTAAAGAGCTGAAACTTAAAATATTTACTGAGCTAATATTGTAATAATAATCTATTTCATTAATTGACATGTTTTAATTATGGTTTAATTAAAAAGGTTAAAAAGAGTTTTGGTTAAAAAGTGTTTAAGCATTACAAATCAATTTTTGACGTAACTTCCATTTTCTCTATTTTCTCATCAGCCAACCACTCTTTTCTTTCAAAACTTTCAAAGATATTTTCCTTTATATTCTATTTAGATTTCCAAATGATTGCTATAGAGTTTTCTCAACTCATCTCATTAGAATCTTGAAGATTTTTTTTATCAAATCTTATCAATTGAAGGAATAACAAGGGATTCGAACTAATTTTTGTGCTTCTCCTCTAATCAAGGTTCCTCAATGAAATTACCAGGTATTTGGCTCTTTAATTTTGTTTCTTAATAAGGTTTTGTAATTTATTAGAAGAAAATGGCTAAATCAAACTTTGAATGGTGACTTTGTGCAATTTTCGTATTGAATCTATTTTGGCTGGGTTGAGTTTGTAGAGTAATCGACGATGCTTTCGGTTGTTTCAGATGGGCGTTGTGCTGGATTTGGGCAAGGCAACGAGATATGTTTGCTTGCTGGAGATTTTAATTCATTGAGATGCATTAATCCTATGTTCTTATGTGCTTAAAACATGGGAGAGCGTTTCAGAAGCAACCAATGAAGATTTAGGAGTTTCATACGCTTAGTTTCGCGTTGGATAATCGAGGTTTCGCATGCTGGTGAGTGAGGACATGGATTTCATTTATGAAATACTTTAAAGGTGGTTTTGGGAACTTAGATATAAGCTTGAAACGATTGTCTATGTTCGGAAATAAGTATAAGGAATTTCTCCCTAGGATTGTGCTATTATGAATTTGTTTATGCACTTGATTTTTAAATACATGTTTACCTACTGTTAAAGCATGATTATAGCATTGGTTTGTTGTTTTTAATGTTTAAATTATGAAGGATACACATGGTAAGTGATCCTTGTAAGTCTGTCTTATACTTTTATTTTAAAGCATGGTTTAATGCTTTGGAAAATGATTTATTGATGATGCTTTGAAAACAGTGAGGTATGTGGTTAAATGTGAATTATATTTGCAAGTGAAGTTGTGAAATTGGTTTATAAATGATATCAGATATAGTTAGTCAGCTATAGGATTGAGTGCACTATAAAAAGTCGCATTGGATATCGAAGGGTTGGTGTCCCGTGTCTTCGTCCAAGTACCCTAACGATCGAAGAGGTTGGTGTCTCGTCTCTCGTTAGTGCGTTAAGCGTCTAACCGATGATGGGGTCGGTGTCCCTGTGGGTTGTGATTGTACCCGGTTGATATTTTACCTTTGGTTGTAGTTTATCTTTTATTTGGTGAAGAAAAGGTATTGTTTTAGTGTATTTTTTGGTTTTAGGTACTAAAGGCTGATAGAGGGAAAGAGGAGTTGAGGAGGTGATGCTGAGGCAACGAACTAGGGAGCTGTACTCACACAGTTCTAGATAGAAACAACAGATGCCGAGTGCTGCCGCCACCGACCTTACTGCCCAAGGCAGCAGACTATAGAGTTGGAGAACCGAAGTGCGATTTGTAGAGCATAAAATCCCGAGTTTATCGATGTTGTCCCCTCGATTTTCTGACATCTGTAGTAGCGGGCATAGCAATCGAAGCGAAATCTCAAGATTGCTTGCGGGACAAGGCAACGTGATAAAGTCCACATTCAACTCAAAGAAGTCAGAGTTTAAAGTCACATTTAATGTGAAAAGCTACTTTTGAAGACTTCTACTTCAAGAAGGATTAGACCTAGATATTGTCTATAAATATGTATTGTAGTTATAATTTAAATCATCTTAGGTTTTCTTTAGGCGTAGCTTAGGTTTTCTTGCTGTCGTCATGTTCTAAATTTCTTTTAGGTTTGGGGTTATGTTGTAATTAGTTGTGAGAATGGTTGTTTAGGTTTTGAAGTTTGTTTTTGCAATAAAGAACTCTCTAGTTTGCTTAATTGATGTACTTCACTTCTTCAATTACTTCCAAAAGTCCAGTTGAAGAAATCCATTTGTCGGGCACGAGAGTGTCAAACTCACGAAAGAATTAAGCATAGTCTCATCATGACGAGGTGTTGACTAATTTGGCTTAGACATAAGTTATAATTTCAGCGGCTAAAAGGAGCAACCAAACGTCGACTACCTGTGTTAGGTTTACACTGAGATTGCTAGGCATTGCCTACATCATGCAGTGAGAAAATCCTAGCCTAAACATAAGTAGGCTCACTTCAGAATTGCTTCACCGAACTTGGAGTATCTACCAGACTTGCCGTCAGGACATCCTTCTATCTCACCTGCTGAGATAGCGAAACTTGCAAGAGCAGAGATCCGCCGTGGCATCAAAAGTTGCCGCCGCCTCAATCCGCCATTACCCACCGAGGTAGCAGATCGTGGCAGTGCAAAACAACTTGGCCTATTCAACGCAGTTTCACACTAAACAACAACATAACCCTGCCCTTTCTATCAAACTGATCACTTCCTTAATTAGTTGTGTTTTATTTTACTTTTCTTCTCAAACAACCGTCTTACTTGTGCATTTACTTTACTTGTGCAGGAACAACAATTCGAAGCAAGCTATTCAATCCCTGTGGGAGACGATATCTTATATACTATAACTTGACACGAGTGTGCACTTGCGCTCATAAATAGAGTACACCTAAAACACCCTACATGATGCATCCTATGGGGGTTTAGGATTTGTATTGATGCAGGAGGGTAGAGTAGTTTCTTATGCGTCGAGGCAATTGAAGGTGCATGAGCATAACTATCCTACTCACGATCTTGAGCTTGCGGTTGTAGTGTTTGCTCTAAAGATATAGAGGCATTATCTTTATGCCAAGAGATGTACCGTGTATACGGATCACAAGAGTCTCATGTATCTTATGTCTTAGAAGGAGTTGAATCTTCGGCAGCGTTGATGGATAGAGTTGCTGAATCATTATGATCTTACGATCGAGTATCACCCAAGAAAGGCCTATATGGTGGTCGATGCTTTGAGCCGAAAGGTTACAGTGGAGTTGAGAGCGATGTTTCCTCGTTTGAGTTTGTCTCATGATGGCGGCTTGGTGGGTGAGCTTTAGGTGAAACCATATTTGGATGAGTTGACCAAGGAAAAGCAGTTGCTTGATGATTCCTTGGTTTCGCAAGTTATAAACATTGAAGAGGGTAATCCTACGGATTACAATTTCAGTGATGATGGTGTTTTGTGTTTTAAGGGTCGGGTAGTTATGCCAAAGGATGTTCAGTTGAGGCGCACTATTTTGACGAAAGCAGACAATAGTCCTTTTTCCATGCATCTAGGTAGTACTAAGATGTATCGGGGGTTGCGAGATGAGTACTACTAGGTGGGCTTGAAAAAGGATGTGGTAGAGTTTGTTAGCAAGTGTTTGGTGTGTCAGCGTGTGAAAGCTGAATATCAGTTTCCATCCGGTCCATTGCAGCCTTTGACGATTTCGGAATGGAAATGGGAAAGGATCTCTATGGATTTTGTGTCGGGTTTGCCTTTGACACTGTCAAAGAAGAATTCTGTGCGGGTGATCGTGGATCGGTTGACAAAGTGTGCACATTTCTTGCCTGTGCATACTACGTTTACCCTATATAAGCTGGTAGAGCTTTATGTTGCGGAGGTTGTGCGGTTGCATGGTGTTCCTAAGTCTATAGATTTAGATAGGGATCCACGTTTCACATCGAGGTTCTAAGAGTGTTTGAATGGAGCCTTGGGCACGAGGTTGAGTTTTAGCACGTCTTATCATCCTCAGACGGATGGTCAGTCGGAGCGGGTTATCCAGGTGTTGGAGGATATGCTCTGGTGTTGTGTGTTTAATTTCCAAGGTTCGTGGGATAAGATGTTGCCATTGGTAGAATTCGCCTACAACAATAACTATCAGGCGAGCATACAAATGGCACCGTAGGAGGCTTTTATGTTTGGAAGTGTCATACACCCGTGTGTTGGGCAGAAGTGGGGCAAACGTTAATTTCTTTGTCGGACATGCTCAAGAGTACAACTAATAAGGTGAAGCTCATTTGTGATCGTCTTAAGGTGGCTTTAGATCGTCAGAAGTCTTACGCGGATTTGAAGCATAAGGAAAATGAGTTTGAGGTTGGTGAGAAGGTCTTTTTGAAAGTTTTAGCTTGGAAGAAGGTGATGAGGTTCGGACGAAAGGGCAAGTTGAGTCCGAGGTTTATTGGACCTTATGAGGTTCTTGAGAGGATATGCCATGTTGCGTATAGACTGCGATTACCGCCTGAGGTTGAGAAGATACATGATGTTTTCCATATACCCATGCTTGGGAGGTATCGTTCGGATCCTTCGCATGTGTTGCCGGTTGAGAAAGTGGAGTTGATTCCGAATTTATCTTATGAGGAAGAACCGTTAGAGATTTTGGATTCGGATAGTAAGGTGCTTCGCGGAAAGACAATTGAATTAGTGAAGGTGCTTTGGAGACACTGAGGCCTTGAAGAAGCGACTTGGGAAAGGAAGGAGGATATGAAAAAAACAATTTCCCTATCTCTTTCCACCAGGTAAATTTCGAGAACGAAATTTCTTAAGTGGGGGAGAGTTGTAACGCCCTAGTTTTGGGCCTAGGCGTTAGCCGAGTTTGGTTAGCAGTTCGGTTCGAACCAATTTAGCGGTCTAGTATAGTTTCGGGAAATAATTGAATTAAAAGGTTTTTGGTCGAATAAAAATATGGGAAAATTTCCTAAAATCATAATTATATATATGATTAATTTTGGTAAAGGTAATTTTTAGAAATCAATTTTGGAAATTGAACATTTTGGTGCAGTGACTAAAATGTAAAAAAGACAAAGTTTGATTTAATGGCAAAACGTAAGAGGCTAATGCTTTGAATCTTTAAGGAGCAATAACAAGGGCTAATAGAGACTTTTCTTCCTATTTTACAATTTTAATCAAATAATTATAATTAAAGAAAAGATAGAGGGAAGTTAAAACAGTTTCTATTTTTCATTTGACGATAGTTTTCTTCTCTCACTTTTATCTCAAATTCTCTTAATCCAAACAACAAGATTTTCAAGATAAACACTAAATTTGATTTGGATTTCAAAGATTTATCTATTTTCTATTGATCCTCTTGTTTTCTTTTGGTTTCTTTTCAAAAATGGAGGAAGAGCTCATCATTAGAGGTAGGTTCGTTCTTCTCTTCTAATGACATGTTCTTTACTGAAATTCCCAGGTATTTAGTCTTTTACATATTGTTTTTAATTAGTTTATATATATATATATATATTGATGAAATCATGTTTAATTGAGGTTTCTTGAAGATTTATGGTGGATCTTTGGATTTGATGTTAATTGCTGAGTTAATGATTGATTATTAACATGCTGTTAATTGCTAATAATGTTAACTTGATGGATTTTGTTGAGTAATCCAGAAAATAATTAGATTGCTAGAAGTTAGTGATGAAATCTTGAGTTTTAAGGGTTGTTGTTGTGTTTTCTTGATAGCTGGAGGTTTGTTAAGGTTGGGGAAGTGTTTTAGGTTGTAAATGGATGATGATTGATGGTTGATTTTCCTGGGTAATGTTTTGGAACGATTTAGAGTGGTTTTGTCGATGTTTTTTATTTGTATTGATTGTTAATTGCTTGGCAAATGTGAGAGTTGAGTGGGGGTTTGTGTTGCTGGAGGTTTTGATGCAAGAGTATGCTTTAATCATCTATTTTTATTGGTTAGAAGCAGGGCATGACGTTGCTTGATCGTTTGATGGCAAGTTTAGAATTTCAGAATCTTGGAATAGCTTCGGCTAGTGAGGCGAAGTTGTATCGGTGAGTGGATGTGGTTTGAACGTTTCCATAAGCATGGAAACAAGGTTTTGGGAGGTTAGTGTAAGCTTGAAGCACTTAGCTAATCCCGGAAGTAAGTATGGTTACTAAAGCTCTCGGTTTTCGGTTTAAAGTCCATGTGCACTATCATGTTGATGTTTTGGAATTATATTTTGTTACTCACGGTTATGCATGTTTTATTGGCATGGTTTTGCTGATTTATATCCCATGAAATGATTTGGTTATGTTTCAAGGGGTTATATTCTTGATGAAATAGTATGCTATATTTGAAGTATGTTTTAAGATGGGATATGTGGTGATTTTATTAATGCATTGGAAGTAGTGAGTTAACATGGATTTTAATGATATATTGGTTTAGTGATGAGATTTCTATTATCAGATATGTTGGTCGATCAATAGGATGTAGAGTGCACTATAATATATAAAATTGGCGCGTGAGATAAATTATTCGGTTTCACAATAGGGATAGTGCTATTGTAATGCGAGTGAAAGGGGTAGTGCTATCACCAACGGGCAATGCGGGTAGTAGTATCCCGGCCGAAGTTAGATAATGGTGAGGGTAGTTTCACCATGTGACTTGATGGGGCTAGTGCCATCAAGGTATTCGTATATCCGATCATTAATGGATAGGGGTAGTGCTATCCAATGATGGGGGTAGATTCCATCCGGTTCACATGAAATGCCAATATATGGATTGAACATGTATCATGGGTTTGAAATGATTTTGTATAATGACATTTATACATGATGATTATGCTTTATGAGATTTAAGCATGTGAACCTTCGGCTTGATTTTGCATTGATATATGCATGAGATAATGATATATGTGGTTTATAAATGATGCTTTAAACGTGGTTTTAAAAGCATGAGGAAGTTGAGCATGCCGTGGTTTTGATTTAAAGAAATTATTAGTTTGAAAAATGCATTTTTGTTGTTTAAATTGAGCTTTCCCTCACTAAGCAAATACGCTTATGCTCTCCTTTCCAACAATGCAGATTAGTGAGCTTATTTGCAGCAAAAACGCAAGGAAATTCACTCAAGTCATCACTCAATTTACAAGTATGGGTTTTGACACCTTTACTAAGGTAGAAATGGCAATGGGGAGGGTACCTCGGTGTTTGGGAGATCTTTGATTAAACTTTCTGGTTTGGCAAGTGTGTGTTGCCTTATAAGACTTGTAATGGGCCTTTATATGTTTATATTCTTTATTTTGTGCATTTTGATGCTCTATGTGGATTGCTTATTGGTTGCATGCCTCTAGAGTCTTTATGTTTTGCAATTCTTGTTGATTGATGCCTTGAGGATGCCTATGCGTTAGATCAATATGTAGTTGATGCTTATCTATGATTATGTGATGATTTGTGGCCATTTGGTGTGATTTAAGATGCCTAAATGGTGTTGTTTTAGTGCAGTTCTTGTATGTGTTTCGATACCGTAGCAACTGTTTCGATACAGCTTGCATATTTGGCCTTAATGTTTCATAACTCTACTAGACTATTTCGAGACCTATAGTTATATTTTGGTCCTGTATCAAAACTCGGGGTCATTTTGATATAGCTCTTGTAACCCCATTAGCCCAGCCAAGACGTTTGACCCGAACTACGAAGATTACACGGGGAAAACCAAAGTCAACCTGAAAGTCAACCTTGATTAATGACCCATTTTTTCCTTTTTATCTTTTCTAAATGCATTATTAACCTATGTGAACACTCAAGATCACAGGAAGGAATAGGCATAGCGATCGGAAATCATTTAGGGGTCTAATTGTAAGAATTAGACTTTGCAGATTTTAAGTTTACCAATGTGCAATTAGTCACCTTTCATACATCTCTGCCAAATGTCAACTTAATTAGAAATTCCGAACTCAACCAATTGCATCCACAAAAATCGAGGACTAAAATGTAAGAGACCCGAACTTGAAACAATTCAAAATGCAGTCCAATGGTCGAGTGTTTCGAAACGTTGACCCCTATATCAAAACGGCCGTATAGAAACTGGACTGACCGTTTCGGTACTCGGGCCTGTTCTGAAGCCCGTATCGGAACATGGCTCTCCAGTAGCTAAAGTGTTCTGAAACATTATAGCCATTTCAGACCCTTGTTCCAAAACAGATAAGGGTGTTTCGATACACCCTGCCCTGCAACTATGCATTTGTTTGGTTTTTCACTTCTTTTCACATTCAAACACATTCCAAATCATACCATATCACACTAACAACATGATTAAACATAACAGAACACTATTATGAAGCTTAAGCTAAAGCATGGCATCAAACATGTGACCATTGAGTCTATAGGCTTGTTCCCTAGTCATATAAACCATATAAAAGCCTCAAGCCTCAAACCAAACCATAAAGGATATTTACAATCCACAAATACCATATTAAACTTGCCACAAACATAGGGAGTTCAAAACATATCTCCCAAAACCAACCATAGGTCCCCATTGCCAAATATCACTACTAAAGCATGTGAAAACATCACCATACATGAGCTTCTCACTTCCTTGGATGTCCTTAGCCTCCTTGCTACCCAAAGACGTCTCAATTATCTGCATTGCTGGTAAAAGAGAGCGTAAGCACATACGCTTAGTGAGGCATGCTCTAAGGAAAACCAACACAACAATGCATCTTTAAAACCCTTTCTCAAAAACCATTTTCTACAATATGCTCTTTCTATCTCATGCTTGAAAACCATTTCAATGCAACTCTCCATTTGAAAACACATGTACTTTTATTCTATCTCGGGCATTAAACAATGCAAATCTCATGGCAAAGCCAAACACGTGATTCATGGAAACAAAAGCATTTCATACCATAAATCTCATATGCATTTTCTGAAGCATAAAACATCTCAACATTTGGTACATGTGAATCAAATACAATCTCATATATTGGCATTTCATATTACATCTTTACTCGGATATGCGGATTAGCTTGGCTCAAAGTCAAGTCCTACCCCGGTGGAATCTCACATCACCGGACTCTCATGGCGGTATCTGTCTTCGCCATAAAGCTTGGGTATTTCACCAAGTCCTACCCTGATGGTATCTCTCATCATCGGATTCTCACTTTGGATCAGGATGGCATAACCCCCATTGCCCGACTCCAAAAGAGCACGTACGAATTTTTAGTTTATAGTGCACTCTCATCCTATTTATCGACCAATTATATATGGTAATTACCTCATCATTTATGCCAATATATTATATCAAAAACATCATCTCACCTACTGTTTTGATGCAACATTTCACAAATCTTTCTCGTCTCATTTCAAAACCATATCTCATGCTTTGCATTAAATCAAAATCTCAAAACTCTTTACTACATCATGCTATCTCATGAAATCACTACATAACATCATCTCATGCTACAAATCATGCATAAAACAATAGGAATTTGTTCTATCTCAAAACAAGAGCATGTAAAAGCATTTAGGGGCATCAACCACATATTGAGAGAAAATCTAGCCATACTTACTTCTGGACTTATGATGGTGTTTCAAATCAATCCTAAATCCTCAAACCTTGTTTCTTTGTCCCTCGAGGACTTCTAAAACCATTCGCACTCACTGATTACGTTTCGCTTACTTGCCGAAATGATATCTAAGCTCCCGACACTTCAGGATCAACACCAAAAGCATCGGAAGATGTCTCCCATGTTTATTACACATAAGAGCAGAGGATTAATGCATCATCATGCATTGAAATCACCAGCCACTCATTCAAACTCGTTGCATTACTGAAAAACACCATTTCGGCTACCCAAAATAACTGAAATCATATCCAAACTCCTCCTTACAAATGTGTTCCACAGCATTGCCTCTGGCAGCAGGTGGCGGCGTTGGACTGATCCTCCATGCTTGCATGCCAACCACGGTGTGTTGGGCTTGCAGAGTTTGGCCTTGATTTTCTTATAATCGGCAGCCGTTAGTGACTGCCTCCACTCGTTGTGAGGGTTGTCGTGCATATTCAGGCCATAGAAGTTGTTGATAATGGCAGCGTTCAACTTGATAGGCTCCCCGCGAACATATACGAATGTCATCTCCGGGCGGGGATGGTGGGCATAGAACTCCCTGACCATGGTGATGTTGGCTATCTCTGGTTGTGGTGCGAACATTTCCCATCCCTTGCTGTGGATGGTCTCGAACAGAGCAGGCTCTGAGCCAAGGTCTCCCGTCTGCTTCGTGTAGTGGATTCCTTGCTCCTCCCATATGTTATGATTTGTGAACTGAGTTCGGTATCTCATTTCATCTGCTCGAGAGAAGAAGCGTTGGAAGGTAGGTTTGGGTGCTGATGATGATGCCATGTGAGACGGTTGTAATTAACTAAAATTCTAAAAGAAAAATATGTAAGAGTTATGGATGCAAGAAATAGATAGCAAGGAGGTCAAATTAAAGAAAATGAATGAGGTGAGAAATGTTTCAATAGAGGTTGCCGAGAGGTGTCGTGGCAACATTAAATGTCTAATGGTCCAGTTGTCTCGCGCACGTTACAAGATTTATGCATGTTATTTTTAGAGCCGTTGGCGGTCAACTAGCCGTTACGCGTTTCTGCGATGGGTTGTCTTGGGCTGTCTCGGTGGGATGGTGGGCGGGCTCCTTGTCGGGCCTCCTTCTTGATCCGACTCTTTTATTCCTAAGCCTGAAAAAAATATAAAACAAAAATATAAGCAATTAAATAACTTCTAAAAAATAAAAATTTGAAAACTAATCTAATCCTAACAAATAAATTTAACTCTAATCCTAATGCATAAAAGTAAAAATAAAGAAATTAAAAAAATAAGTTTTGTTAGGAGTGCATTTAGGTGCATCTCCCAGACATAACCACTTCCTGAGGTAATTTGGCTTGTCTTTCTCTCCTGGGGGGTCCTTTAGTTCCTTCAGGTGCTGCGCTACTGGGTCCTTTAGCCTGTCGCGACAGCTGCTGCCCTGGACTATCTCTATACTAATTTTGGCAGCTTTTGCATCTGGGCATCCTTTCTCTTCTTTTCCTGAGGGTTGTAGCACATTTAATTTTATGCTCTGGCCGTCTACCCTCATGGTCAGCTCCCCATGTTCCACATCTATTAACGTTCTGCCCGTGGCCAAGAATGGTCGCCCAAGGATGATAGGGGCTTTTTCATCGGCCTCACAGTCTAGGATGAGGAAATCAGCTGGAAGAATCAGGTTTAGGATGTCTTCAATTTTTCCTTCCGGTTGTACAATCGAATGATCGGCAAGTTTTAGCATGACGAAGGTAGATTTTGTTGGCCAAATTCCTAATTTATCGAACACTACTTTGGGCATAAGGTTGATGTTGGCTCCCAAGTCACACATGGCTTTTGTTTCGTGTTTGCTGCCTATCCTGCGTGGGATAACAAAGCTGCTCGGGTCTGTTTGCTTGGGTAGAAGCTTGTTGTGCAGCATTGCCATGCACTCTTCTATTAGAAAAATTGTTTCGAACTTTCCTATCCTCTTCTTTTTAGAAACCATATCCCTGAGATGTTTGGCATATTTTGAATGGCTTCTATTAGAGGTATATTGATGTGCACCTGCTTTAGAATATCCAGAAATCTTCTGAACTGGTGGTCTTGCTTATATTGCTTAAGCCTTTGGGGGAAAGGTGCTGGCAGGCGGATGTACTCTATACGCTCTTTGTATGGAACTTAATCTAGGGAGGATCATCTACTTTAGGACCGATGTCTTGTTCAGCTGCCAGGGCGGCTGGTGTTGGTGCCACCGCGATAGGCTGTTCCTTCTGGTCTGGCTGAGTTTCTGGTTGTCTCTCTATCTCGAGTTCATCCAACTGCTTCCCACTTTTGGTAGATATAAATTTTAACTGCTCGTAAGTGGGTTTAGCTGCTACCTCTAAGCTGCTAGATGCTACTCCCACTGTTCAATTGCTGAAGATCTTTGTGGACTGCCCAAATTGGGTCTTCAGGTTTTTTATAGCAGCCTCCTTGTTGTTCATCTTCATCTTCGTCCTGTCCATGAAAGGCTCAGTTTAACAATGAATTTATTAGTATGAACAATAAAATCACTAGTTCTAGACATAAAAGTATGCAGAGTTGCTTCTAGTGAATTATTGTTTTGCGGCTGCTGAGCCTATTGTCTGGACAGGTTTTGTTGGTAGCCTCCCTATTGTTGTTGTGGATTTGCAACAGTCTTTGGGTTGCTGCAGGAGATATTGGGATGGTTCTTCCATCCGGGGTTGTAGGTGTTTTGGGCAGGTCTGTTGTTCATCTTGTATCCTCTCATAAAGTTGGCAGATGCGGTGCAGTCAGAGGAATCAGGATTTCCCCCCACGCTTATCACAGATGGCTCCACAACCTTTGCCTCATAGACTTTCCCAGCGGGTTTCACGATGCTCATGACCAGCTCTATCAGCTTGTCAAGGTGGGCATTGACAGATTCAGAGGCTTCTACCTCGTTTATAGTTGCTGACCGCCTAACGCCGCCTCGGTGGGCTGTCGGATACTTGTAGTCATTCTTGGCGGCTTGGATCAGAATCCGTAGTGCCTTATCTGGTGGTCTGTCAAGGATAATTCCATTGGCTAAGGCATCAATCATCATATGTGTTGAGTAGTTCACCCGTTGTAGAATATTGGTACATGTGTCCTATCCGAAAGACCATGTAGCAAGTAGTTGTTGAACATCTATTGGTACCACTCCCATGCTCCATACATCTGCTCATCATCCCCTTGTTGGAAGGTTATTATGTCGTTTCGCAGTCTGTTTGTGACATTGGACGGGCTGAATCAGTCCATGTAATCTTTACACAGCTCTGTCCATGTGTTGAACGACCCTACCGATTGGTTATTTAACCATTGTTTTGCCCTATCCCTCAGTGAATAGGGAAATAACCTTAGCCTCAATACGTCTTGATGGACCCCGTGTATTTTGAATGCTCTAGAAATGTCCAAGAATCCTCTGAACTGCTGTCGAGCATCTTTTACGACAGTCCCTCCAAATTGCCCTAGTGTGTTGATCATGTTAAACATGACGGGCTTCAATTCGAAATGGTCCGACTCGATCTCAGGTTCCATCACTATCGGATCAAACCCTCTGAAGTAATGCTCCAGATAATCTCTAGTGGTTCGAACATTATGGGGCTGCCTGGGCGGAATAGGGGGTCCTGCCTTAGTGGATCTTGTTGTTCTCTGGGCGGCAAATTTTGCTACCCATCCCTGCCGTTTGCGGCATTGTTGGGTGGGTCCATGTTTACCTTTGCTTTGTCTTTTTCTTCCTTTTTTGTCCTTAGGGTTACTCTGATCTCCTTCTTGAGTTCTCTTGCTCTACGCTCGATATCGTCGTAGAAGAGAATTTCTCCTTTTGGATTTGCCCTGGTCATAGACTAGTAAAAGAAACTAGAATTTTTTTTCAATAAAAAGTAAAGAAAAAGTGCAGAAATAAAAAACGAAATCCACTGTTACCAATCCCCGGCAACGATGCCAAAAACTTGTAGGGTGTTTTAGGTTTACTCTATTTATGAGCGCAAGTGCACACCTGTGTCAAGTTATAAGATATAAGATATCGTCTCCCACAGGGATTGGACAGCTTGCTTCGAATTGTTGTTCCTACACAAGTAAATGCACAAGTAAGATGGTTGTTTGAGAAGAAAACTAAAATAAAACACAAGTAATTAAGGAAGTGATCCGTTTGATAGAGAGGGCATGGTTATGATGTTGTTTATTGTGAAACTGCGTTGAATAGGCCAAGTTGTTTTGTGTTGCCAAGATCTGCTGCCTCGGCGGGTAATGGTGGATTGAGGCGGCGACAACTTTTGATGCCACGATGGATATCTGTTCTTGCAACTTTCACTGTCTCGATAGGTGAGATGGAGGGATGTCCCGGCGGCAAGTCTGGCAGATACTCCCAGTTCGGTGAAGCAATTTTGAAGTGATCCTACTTATGTCTAGGCTAGTATTTTGTCATTGCATGATGTAGGCAATGCCTAGCAATCTCAGTGTAAACCTAACACATGCAGTCAACATTTGGTTGCTCCTTTTAGCCGTTGAAATTCTAACTTATGTCTAAGCCGAATTAGTCAACACCTCGTCATGATGAGACTGTGCTTAATTCTTTCGTGAGTTTGACACTCTCGTGCCCGACATATGGATTTCTTCAACTGGACTTTTTGAACTAGTTGAAGAAGTGAAGTACATGAATTAAGCAAACTTGAGTGTATTTTATTGCAAAACAAACTTAAAAACCTAAACAATCGTTCTCACAACTAATTACAACATAACCCCAAACCCAAGAGAAATTTAGAACATGAAGACAGCAAGAAAACCTAAACTATGCCTAAAGAAAACCTAAGATGATTTAAATTAGAATTACAATAAGTATTTACAGACAATAGTTAGGTCTAGTCCTTCTTGAAGTAGAAGTCTTCGAAAGTAGCTTTCCACAATAAATGTAACATTAAACTCTGACTTCTTTGAGTTGAATGTGGACTTTATCATGTTGCCTTGTCTCGCAAGCAATCTCGACATTTCGCTTCGAATGCTCTACCCGCTGCTACAGAAGTCAGAAAATTGAGAGGGCAGTATCAATAGACTCAGGATTTTCAGCTCTACAAATCGCACTCCGGTTCTCCAACTCCATAGTCTGTTGCCTTGGGCAGTAAGGTCAGCGGCAGCAGCAATCGGCAGCTGATGTTTCTGTCTAGAACTGCGTCAATACAGCTCCCTGGTTCGCTGCCTCAGCATCACGTCCTCAGCTCCACTTCCCTTTATCAGCCTTTAGTACCTAAAACAAAAAAATACACTAAAACATTACCTTTTCTTCACCAAATAAAAGATAAACTATAAAAACAAGGTAAATCAAAGAAATACTGTAAAATGCAATGTATGGTCCTAACTATGCTTAAGATGAACTCAAAAACATCAATAATATGAGATGGAATGTGCATAAAATTTAGAACTTGTGGAAACTTTACACATCACTGTATACAACAAACTCTTTTCCCGATCAAGGTTAAATCAAGATCGAAGCTTGCACTAAAACTTCCTTCAACTTTTGAAAAGTTTGTCGCCTCGCCTCCATCCACTCAAACTTCTGAAGCACTTCATCAACAGAGCAGCTATCTTAGAAAACCCATCCACAAATCGTTTGTAATACCCAGCCAAGCCTAGAAAACTATGAGCCTCCGCCATTGATTTCGGTTGTTTCCAACCCACAACCGCCTTAATCCTTTGAGGATCCACACAGATACCCTCGACTGACACCACATGACCAAGAAACACCACCTCCTTGATCCAAAACTCACATTTACTCAATTTTGCATAAAGTTGATTATCCAACAAAGTCTGCAGCACTAACCTCAAATGCTTATCGTGATCCTCCTCGGTACGAGAGTACATAAGGATATAATCGATAAACACTACCACAAACTGATCAAGGTACTCGTGGAACACTCAGTTCATCATGTCCATGAACGCAGCCGGTGCATTGGTCAAACCAAAAGGCATCACTAGGAACCCATAATTCATGTACCTCGTACGAAAAGTCATCTTTGATACATCCTTATCCTTCACCTCAAGCTGATAATACCCCGACCTTAGATCAATCTTGGAAAACACAACAACACCATGTAACTGATCAAAAAGATCATCAATCCAAGGTAAAGGGTATTTATTTTTTATCGTCAACTTATTCAGTTATCGATAGTCTATACACATCTACATCGTCCCATCCTTCTTCTTAACAAACAAAATTGGAGCTCCCCAAGGCCAGATACTCGGCCTAATGAAACCACAATCTAACAACTCATGAAGCTACGCCTTTAACTCCATTGGTGCCATTCGATAAGGAGCAATAGATACCGGAGCCATATCCGCATACGTCTTTATTCAGAACTCGACCTCCTATCCGATGGAAAATTAGGTAACTCTTCCAAAAACAACGCCGGAAAATCACAAACTTCCTGAATATCTTGCGGACGTGCTTCCTTCATATTCGGGTTCATCACATACGCCAAATAAGCTTGGCAACCACCATTCAACAACTTGCAAGCTTCCACCGCTAAAACAACATTGGACAAGAACTTTATGTTCTCACCCACCACCACAACTTCAAAACCATCGACAAGCTTCAATGAAACACGCTTGGTCTCACAATCAACCACCGATTTATGTTCCAACAACCAATCTATCCTAAGGATAACATCGAAACCCTAGAAAGGTAATTCCATTACATCAACATGAAACACATGTCCTTGAACCATCAATGTACATCTTCTATACAACTTCCTAACAACAATGGTTTCACCAAACGAACTCGTAACTTGCATACCCACATCAAGAAACTCTAATGGCACATCATGCAAACGAGCATGCTCATGCAAAATGTATGAATGCGTAGAACTAGAATCTATCAGAGCAAGCAATGACAAGGTACGTGTGATCACATCCGTGTCATTACGGCCCTTACAGTGAGCATAGACTCGAGCTGGTCCAGCACCCTTTGGTTGTACCGCGACTACATGCGCCACATTTCTTTGACCATCCTCTCGTCGCAAAAAATTACCTCGGCCCCACCAATGGCCCCTTTGAGGCTCTATAGCACAAACTGGTGCTTGCTGGTGCTTGCCTCGCCAACTGTGGACAGTCAATCATCACATGACGTTGAGCTCCACATTGCCAGCATGTTCTGGGACTACCCCAACACTCCCCCTTGTGACTCCTCCCACAACGGTTACACGTAAGAGCACATTTTGCAACATTATGACCATATTGGCCTCGGCCCGATCCACCACCACCGCCTCGACGATGGTCTCGTTGATAGCTCATATCCCGTGATCTCTTACCTTGAGCACGTCCACCATCATACTCAGCAGCTCTCTTTCCGGAGCTAGAACTCCTCGAGCGAGATGTCAATCCCATACTCTACTCGATGTCCTTGGCTCGAGTAACCAACACATCAAAATCAGTATACTTAGCGGTAAGCATATAGGTCTGCACATCCCTAACCAAACCATATCGAAACCTATCACATCTCTTCCACTCATTTGGTACCAGTTCAGGGGCATACTAGCTCAATCGGACGAACTGCACCTCATACTCCGCAACAGTCATGTTGCCCTGCATCAACGCCATAAATTCCCTCTTCTTCTCATCCAAATAATGGACACCCAAATACTTCTTCTTGAAAGCATTCACAAAGAACGCCCAGGTAACGTCATCAGGCTCCATACCAGCTGTGATGGTCATCCACCACGTATATGATTCTCTAGGTAACAAAGAGACCTCACAGCCCAACTTCTGCACATTATTGCAATTCATTTACCCTAAAATCCTCTTGGTGCTTTCGAACTAAGCCTCCGAACCCTCCAGAGATAAACCTATAAACTTCGTCCCGCCCAAACTACGTAGACGCTCTAAAGGTAAACCAACATTGGCTCCAAGCTGAGGTGTGGCCGCGTACATGCCTGCCATTACTCCTGAAAGACTCCAACAATAGCATGTATCAATGGTGTCATGTCAGGAGCAGCTTGCCCCTGCTCCGCCCATGTTTTAAGGTGGGATATGCAGTGATTTTTTTCATGCATTGGAAGTAGTGAGTTAACATGGATTTTAATGATATATTGGCTTAGTGATGAGATTTCTATTATCGGATATGTTGGTCGACCAATAGGATGTAGAGTGAACTATAATATGTAAAATTTGCAATGTGCAGTGATTTTATCAGAATTTATGCAATATGCCCTACTTGAGTTTCCAGGGATTTCAATGTTGTCTCGTTGTTCTGCAGCCTCATCTCAGTCATGTCCATAAAAAATTCAGTCTTTTTTATGAACTTATCAGTATTAGCCATATATGCACTAGCATGAGTCGTTAAAACATGAAGAGTTTCTTCTAGAGAACTATACTGCATTGGATGTTGCGGCGGAGTGGGCTGATCCTGCAGCATATTTTGCTGAGGCATGTTTTGTTGGAATCCTATTGTTGGAGCATTTTAATTTTGCGGATTGAGTGCATTATTGGGGTTGCTCCAAGAGAAGTTGGGGTGCTTTTTCCACGTTGGGTTGTAGTGGTTGGACGTCATGTTGTAGTTCCTGTTAAAGTTTCCAACATAGCAGGCGAACTCTGGGTTCTGCGGGCATTCAGAAAATGCATGGTTACCTCCACAATTTTCACAAAATAATTCCATTACCTTGACTACCTATTGATTGTTTTGCGACTGCAAGTTCATATCCAGCTTTGTCAATGTGGCGATTTGAGATGAAATTGAGTCCAAGGACCCTATTTTATTTATTGTGGGTTGACGGCGGATTCCTCCCCTTCTGGCCGTTGGGAACTGATAGTCATTCTTGGTCGTCCTATTCAGAATATCCATGGCTAATTTTGGTTCCTTGTCTAAGAGTATGTCGTTTGCCGAGGCATCAAGCATCATCCTAGTTGCCGTGTTAACCGCATTATAGAACATAGTCACTTGCATCCACAATGAGAATCCGTGCATGGGGCAGTTGTGTAATAGCTCTCTATATCACTCCCAAGCCTCATGCATGGACGCTTCATCAGTCTGTCGAAAAGTAGTAATTTCACTACGCAATTTGTCAATAAATTTATAGGATTAAAGCGAGCTAAGAAATCATGACATAGATCACCCCAGGAACCAATTGATCCTGCTGGGATACTGTTGAGCCAGGTTTTTTCCCTATCGCTCAGTGAATATGGGAAAATTTTTAGTCTCAAAATATCCTCGTGTACTCCCTGTATTTTAAACGAATTACAAATCTGGAGGAATGACTTGTGGTGATGTCTGGCATCTTCAGTTGCTGAGCCGCCGAATTGCCCCATGGTATTTATCAGGTTGAACATCACGGGCTTTAGTTCAAAGTGGGCGACCTCTATCTCTGGTGTAACAACTCCAAGATTTAGCTCGTTGAGGTCTTCTTCAAGGTAGTCTCAGACAGTGAAGTTTCGTACTGGTACGAAGTACAATGGTGGGTTGTCTCCAGTGAATGCTGGAATATTCTGTTGCCCATCGGCAAGTGGCCGCCCGTCAGCAGGTTGCTTCCAAATGGCATTATTTGCCGGGCACCTTGGTTGTTGCCTCAACCTCGGCCTCGACCTTCAGGTTCCTGCACTGAGGCTAATGTCTTTCGTCTAAGCTTTAGGTAAGAGCGTTCAATTTCTAGATCTAAGTCTCGCAATGGGTTGCTTGGGTTTGCCCTGGTCATGCACCAAAACAAAACCAAGTTTTATTAGTACTAAAAATAAAGAGTGCAAGAAAATAAAAACAAAAGTTGCTAATCCCCAGCAATGGCGCCAAAAACTTGATGCTAGCATAAAAGTGCCCCACAATAGTGCAAGTGTACACATCTCATGTAATATAATGATAAGTATATCGAATATCTTCTCCAAAGGGATTGAGCTAGCCTTTTGATTCCACTTCCTTGCACTACAAAATAATTAAAGTAAAAAAACACAGATGAGTTAGGTTGTTGAGTAATCTAAAAAGACTAATACTAAAATATGCAAGAAATAAAAATAGAATATCAGAGTTGAGAGAATAGGTAGGATTACAATGCGTCGTAGTGTGGAATCCTATTAACTTGTCTCTGTTCTTGAATGCGGCAACATCAAACTGCCTTGGCAATAACCTAAGTTCCTGCTATGGCCGCAAAGGTTGATTCTCTGTCACAGCAATCTCTTGCTCTTGGGCAGATGCTGTTAAGGTTCGGCAAAGCGTCCTTGAATGGCTCCTCATTATCTCTAAGCTCGGAACATTGTTGATGGCTTAACTCTGACCATACCTCTCGGCGTAAACAAAAGACAAACACCAACCAATCACACGCTTCTCTTAGCCGTTGAAATTCTTAACCTTTCGCTAGGCTGAATTAGTTAACACCACATGGACGAAAAATGTGCTTACTCGTTTCGTGAGTTCAACTCTCTCGATATTGAACCAATAGATAATCTCACGAACTCTCTCTCAATAAGTATGCAAGATTGATTAAAGCCAAGAATAAGCAAACTTCAACTTAATTGCATTAAGAACATAAACAAAGTACAATTTTCTTCAAACAACTACTAAACAAACTAATCCTAACCCTAAGGAAATTAGAACATAATGAATGAAAAGAAAACATAAACTAATCCTAAGCTCTCTCTTTTATTGTCTATCAAACTCTCCTCTTCCCTTGTGATGTCGGCAAGCCTCTTTACATAGGGGAAGGTGTAGGCACAAATCCTTCTTGGAGAGGAAGTTAAGTTGGACTTGGACTTAACTTTATTAAAGAGGTGAATCTCTTTAATTTAATACAATATACACTTTTATCCAAAAGTCCAACTTTATCCTTCCTTTCTTGTTTTCGTCCTCTTCTCGAGCTCCAACTGCCACGTAAAGTGTGTAGAAAAATCCGAAGTTTAAAGCTCTTCAAATCGACTACCACTTTCTCTATTTTCCCTTCAACAGGTTGAATATTATAAGGCCGTGGCATGGCATTATGCTGCCTCGACATGGGTCTGTAACTGGTTGTGCTCCGCAAGGCTTCATAATAAATCAGCTTCCCTTAGTAGAAGCTATATGTTGTGGCTTTGGTCGATCAGGGTCTGGTACTAGCTGGTTCGGCCTCATTCTTCCATTGTCTTCTAGTGTCGTCACGGCATCATCCTACCCTCGCATCGTGCAAATCTACAGAAGCACCGAATATGCATCAAACAATACCTTTTCCATAGAATAAACAGAATATAAGGGTCAAAGGCATAAATGATGAAATTAATGCATGAAGGGCCATAATGCAGCTCAAATGTGTGTAGGTTGAGTGATAATTGCGAAGTGAAAGCGGTCAAAATATAGGACTTTTGGGCACTTATCAGCTACTTACATAAGCTACCTAGCTTGCACCATCACTCCGTCGACCTTCAAACAGTCATTCGTAAGTGTAAACATATGTATGCATGATTAGTTATATGCCCTCGTAGATGTCTATGTGTATGTATGCAAAACCTCTAATTTCATGCCCAAATGTATGCATGCAATAGCATAATTATATATATATATATACATATAAGTGCTTTTGCACTGTGCATGTTAAATTGTTCACACTTACTAATAACGTTCTCAGAACCATATTCCTTCCAACATATTCAAAACTCGTACTTTCTAACGCCCCAGTTTTGGGCCTAGATGTTTTGGCGAGTCGGGTTGGGTTGGTGGAACTAGTGTCGGTTGTTCGATTAGTTAAAAGGTGGTTTAGGGAAATGAAGGTTCAGGATGTGGTAAAAATTCCTAAAATTATATTTGAGAGGTTGGTTGAAACAATTTTAGAAAATGGGTTTTTGAAAGTCTACGTTTTGAGCAGTGACCAAAATGTAAGGATTTAAAAGTTGGGAAAATGAGTTTTTAAAGAAGGGTCTAAATCTTAAAAATCTTTAGGGAGCTACTTGGTAATTATGCTTTTTCCCTAATTTGACTTGTGTTTTAAATGTTTATTAAATAATTAAAAAGGTTTTAATTAATTAATTAATTAATTAATTAAATGGGAGTTAGTTAATCGGTTAACAAAATTTTTGAAGAGCTTTTCATTTCTCCCTTTCACTTCAACCAAACACATTCCATTTTCTCTCAATTTTCCAGAAATTCTTTTCTCTCAAATCCTCTTTTGATTTCTATCTTTTATTTGTTGATTTCTTCCATTTTCTTTCAAGTTTCTTTAAGCTAATCTTGCCAAATTAGAGGAGAAGCAAGGATTGGAGGTAATTTTCGTTCTAACCCTCTAATCTAGGTTCTTTAATGAAATTCTAAAGATATTTGACTCTTCATTAATGATTTTGATTGAGGTTTTATTGTTAGATTGTTTCTAGGTGAGTTTTGAAAGGTTTTTGGTGTTGAAGTGGAGTCTTAATCATATAGATCTCGAAATCCTTGAGATCCTTGATTTTTTAAGTGTTTTGGGGTGAGCTTTTGAGGTGTTCTTGAGGAATTCGAGTTGCTGGAGGTATAAGGATGGTTTTAGGTTGTTTTTGGATGTTGATTTATGCCTAAAATGTGTTGGATGAGTTGGGTAATGGTTGGGTTGAGGTTAGAGGTCAATCGATTGAGTTTTTGGTTGTCTCGGATGAGTGTTTTGGTGCTTTAGAGCATGGCTACGGGATTTCTTTTGAGTGCTGGTGTTTTGGATACATTTTAATGCATTGAACCTCAGTTGTGGTGTGTTGAAAATAGGGGATATTATTCAGGAAGCAAACGAAGTGGTTTTGGAGGCTTCAGACAATCGATAGTTGCGTCGCCAAGCGTGGTTTCGCAAGTTGGTGACGGGAACTTGGTTTTCCAGCAAGGAAATGTTTTAGAAAAGGTTTTGGGAAGTTAGTAAGAGCTTGAAACGCTTTACTAAGTTCGGAAGTAAGTAAAGTGCATTCTACTCTCAGATTGTGCTAGTTTTGAGCCAATGGTTGAACTTGATTTTAATTGCATTAACCTACTATTTTAAAGCATGTTTTGAATGTATAAAATGTGTATGATGATCCTTGTGTGCATGTATTGATGCTTGAGATTTGAAGCATGGTTTGATGCTTGATTTATGGCTTATCATGAATGCTTTGCAAAAACAGTGAGTTATGCATGAGGTATGGATTATATTGGCATGTGATGTTGAATAAAGTATTTTATAAATGAAATCAGATATAGTTAGTCGGCTATAGGATTGAGTGCACTATAAACAAGTCGCCTTGGATGTTGAGGGGTTGTGATTGTACCGAATACTCCATCCAAGTACCTTAAAGCTTGAGGATTGTTTAAGGTTGCAACGGTTGAAGGTAGCTCCCGGGTGCGAACCTTGTGTGTGTCTCGTCTCTCGTTAGTGGGTTACACATCTACCGATGAGTGGTGTTGAGGGGTTGTGATTGTACCGAATACTCCACCACGGGTGTCACAACGATGGAGGGTCACTCTCATGCGTGAGCCTTGAAATGCCGGTAGAGTGTATGAAGGGTCTGGGACAACCCTTGGTAATCCGTGTATCCGATATATGTTTTTGAGGTTGTTGTTTATCACTTGTGAGCCAATATAATGAAATGAAATATTGTGAAAATGTTGTAATGCATATTTTTTTTGAAAGATGCATGTTTTGGTTTAAGCTTAGCATAGAGGTGTTATGCTTGGAAGGCTTGGAAATTGAGTAGCAATAGTTTAATTGCTGAAATTTTATGAATCATGTTTCATGTTGATGAATACAATGATTTTGATGATAAAATACATGATTTGTCAAGAAAGGCATGACGGTTTTGAAAAGAGTGAAAAACAGTTTTTTGCATTGATGATGTTTGTGGTTTTGAACTAGTGTAATAAGGGCAATGGGGGTGTCCAATGCAATGAATGACATTGGTTTGTTAATTTCTAGTTTTGTGCAAGTTTGGGATACATATTTGGACTTGTAAATGGCCTTTGAGTTTTGGATTATGCTTGCATTTAGATTTTAGCCTTTTGGTGTTTTTAACTCCTATGAAGCATGCCTCTAGTCTCATTGCTATTGAAAATGATGTTATGATGTTGCATATGCTTCGTGTAAGTCGTCTTTGATGTATATTTAAGTTACCAATATGCTAGGGCATGTGTCAGGATGGTTTCAAATGGTATAAACTGATTTAAACCAACTTTTTAGAACATTGCAGGCTCAGGTGTTTCGAAACACCCTTGCTTGTTTCGAAACGGAGGCTTGAAATGGCCTTGGTGTTCCGGAACAGTGAGGCCTGTTACGGAACACTTTGCCTCTGTGAACCATCGTATCGAAACTTGTCTAGGGAAGTTTCAAAAGAACCCACGTATCGAAATGGTCAGCCGTGTTTCAAAACGGTTGTTCCGATACCATTATGTTTCGAAACATATGATCGTTGAACATGTTTTGAATTGTTGTAAATTTTTGTTTCTTATATTTTGGTCCCTATTTGCCTTGTATGCAATTGGAAGGGTTTTAAAGGTTGTTTTGAGCTGAGATTTCACCGAGAAGCATGTAACGAATCTAATTTAAGATTGGTAACCTGAATTTGCTGGTAACCCTTGTAATTTATCAAAATTAAAAAATGGTCCCTAAACCTTAATCGGCTTTAATTAATAGGTGATTGCGTGGGTGTTTTATATGCTGCTTATGTACGTACACTTAGGAACCTAATTGCATTTAGACGAGATAAAAGAGAAAAAAGGGTCGTTTATTGAGGTAAACCTTCCTGACTTACTTCAATATTCCCCGTGTAATTCGTTCTTTTCGGTATATCGGCCTGGCCGGGTCGAGGGGTTACATTTGGTGGTATCAGAGCCAGGTAACGAAAGGTTGGGATGATGGTAAGTTGTTGGTAAGTGACGTTATTGTAATCATGTATGTTTTGGTGATGTTTGCTTTGGTTGGTGAATATTAAAGCACGTTAATGCTAAGTATGTGATAGAGATGTGATTTATATGATGAATGAATATGAATATACGTTGTATGACGTTTGATTGGGCTGAATCTTGATGGTTGAGTCGCATGATGGTTGAGATATGCATGTAGTATGCTTTATGCTATGTTGGGGGGAAATTTTAATGCCCATTGCCTTATTACCTAGTGAAATGTTTAAAATTGGTTTTGAAAGTCTTGGGATCCTTGTTAAGAGTAGACCTGATATTTTGTTTGTTTTATGTTCATGCTTTAATGTTAACTAGCACAACGGGACCGAGACGTGAGTTACGCTCTGGAGCAATAGCTCCTTCTGAGGGGCAAAGTGACCGGGAGAACGAGGTTCTACCTGGTGGAAACTTACCTCCTCCTCTGCCACCACCACCTGCGGGTGGGGAGCAGGAGCAGCATGTTATATCATCGGCGCACCCCATGGCGCAACAGAAAAAACAAACACGAAGATCTAACCAGCGATCCATGTACGTTTAATCCGAATTCAAGAGGAAGAGATAGGTTTACTTACATTGAGTTCCTTGATAAACAACACGAACAGAAACTTCTAATGATCTCACGAATGATACGAATCTTAGCCTCCACAAATATATCGTCTCAGCCTCTACTCAGTTCACTCGGTTGAAAAGTTGAGAGCAATTTTTCTTTTTTTCACAAAACGTTTTTGAGAAAAAAATATGTTTCAAAGGGTTAGACGGCTGCTAGACCATTAACCCTTTTTTATAGTATGTAACCCTAACTGTATAAGATTTTTAATTAATTCCGAACTATAATTACTTTAATTATTTTAAATTCGGAATTTTATGTATAATAAAATACTTTAGCATATATATCAAATATATATGCCTTAATATTAATTATACATGTTATAAATCGTACAACTAAATTGTACATATGTAACTTATTTATTAATTGCTCTTTTCAACCCTGGGGTGTGACCATGTAGGTTCCAGTAACATTAGTAGCAATAATCAGAACTATTCCAATATCACAAACAATGAGTGACATCTAGCAATGTATCATTGTCACCTAAATTACTGGAAGTAAAGATTCAATGTAACATCTTCGTGATCAACTATTCTAATGTATTATATCCATTTGTCCTTTATATCTAGAATAGGCACATGTCTTGGAATAGTCACACTTGTTTTGCCTATCTATTATTTCTTGATATCTAGAGTAGACAACAAACGAATAATATGTGATATCTCATATCAACTTATTCGAGCATGGCCATGGATTTCTAGTCTTACTCAATCAAGTTGCCTGTGATATGTTTCCTATTATGTTGGAAGGACGAATCCTATCTCGACCATTCATACCCCACTACACATATCATGATATGCTCAATGTCAGTCTTTATAGTGTAACCATTTACGGTGCACGTTTAACTGCATCAAAGCACACAACAATATATCTTAAGACATTAATGATCTAAAGTCAAAGGATCATACATATAGTTATCATTATGAGCAATATCGTGACAATTACATAATAATCCAAGACATATGCTCATATCGGGTCAATCCAATATGTTGTTATCCAACATCATATTCATGCTTTGATTTTGACATCACTATGTCAATGACAACACATTGTCATCAATCAACAACATGTTAGCTTTAAATGTATTATTATTATCCATGCCCATAATAATACTCAACTAAGGATCTTTTAATATTAATCATATTATTATATGGACATTATTGTCTTTTGTTAATTTGATGCACAGAAATATAACATAAGAAAATAACGGCAATGCCTTTATTTGATAAAATCGGTAAAGATAGTTTGTCAATACAATCATCATATGATTGGTCTTTGGGCATACTCTAACAAAGCAAGGACAGGCTGGTCCGGCAATTGGAGATTGGACGCCTTTAGTGCAGGCGATGACAAGAGCATTTCAGGATGCTGTTGTTGGAGTGTGTGTACATGCTCCTGCTGCTGGGCAAGTGGGATTGCAACTAGAGCAATTGAGGAGTTTGGGAGGAGTAGATTTTCGCGGATTATCTCCTGAGGCGTCCAAGTCATGGCTGGCTAGTACGATCCGGATATTGGATCAGATGGGGTGCAATGATGCACGGAAGCTGGGCTGCGTAGTATCGATGTTGCATGGTGATGCATATGCATGGTGGAACACTATGACCGTAGCATTGGAGCCGAAAGAGGTAGATTGGACATTCCTCCGGTCTGCTTTTAAGAGAAAGTGTCATGGAGTTAGATACTTGGACGACAAGAAGAGAGAATTTATGTCTTTGGTCCTGGGGAATATGACCGTAGTTGAGTATGAGGTCCAGTTCGTACGGCTGAGCCAGTATGCTCTAGAGTTGGTGCCGAGTGATAGGCATCGATGCGATCGTTTTTGATATGGCTTGGTACAAGACGTGAAGACGTACATGCTCGCGACTGATTATACAGATTTTGATGTGCTCGTGACTCGAGCCAAAGATATAGAGCAGAGCTTGGGTCTGACCTCGCGTGGGGGTGGTTCTGGTTTGGGCAAGAGAGTTGCTGATGCTAGCCCCAGTGGTGGACAGAATAAGAGGAATCGGGACTGTAGATATCAGCATGCGGCTAGGCGTGGTAACTTTGGACGAGGTGCACCGTCTCAGGGCAACAAGCAGAGGTTTCAGCAGGGTACATGTTGGACGTGTGCTTCACAGGAGCACTTGAGGAGGGATTTCCCTCGTGCGGCTCGTGAGGTGCAGGCTCTTGTGGTTGGAGCTAATTCATGTTGGAACTGTGGATTCGATCATCATTTGAGGCGCGAGTGTCCCCTATTAGAGGGAGGTGGTTAGGGTCGTGCACCAGTTGTTGCACAACAGATAGGATGTGGGCACGGTCATGGCAACTTTCAAATGAGAGAGGATGGTTAGAGAGGTGTGGCACATGTGGTTGATGTTCAGCTAGAGTGAGGTGGTCCCGCGAGGGTGTATGCACATCGCGAGGGATGTAACGACACCAATGTGATTGCATGTACCTTCACCTTGCAATCCCTATGTTTGTTAGCATTGATTGATTCTGGATCTATGCATTCGTACATCTTGAGTGACCATGCGGAATTGCTTGATATTCCCGTTGAGATGCTAGATGTAGGAATTCAAGTTACAAGTTCTTTTGGTGAGACTGTGGTTACAAGGAAATTGTATATAAGGTGCCTGTTGTCTATCCAAGGTCATGTATTCTCTGTTGATTTGATGGAATTACCTTTCTATGGCTTAGATGTGATTCTTGGAATGGACTGGTTGGTTGAGCACCGAACTGTGGTGGATTTTGATGTTAAGCGGGTTACCTTAATGCTTGCAAATGATTACGAGGTGGTAATCGTAGGCGAGAACGTGAAGTTTTTGTCTAACGCAATTTTGGCTCTGGAAGCGAGTCGAATGTTGGAGTTGGGATGCGAAGCTTTCTTGGCCTATGTAATGAATCCTGGTATGAAGGAAGTGTATGTGTAAGACATATGAACCGTATGCGAGTTTTCGAGTCTCTTTCGAAAAGAGTTGCCTAGATTGCCACCCAACCGAGATGTTGAGTTTAGTATCGAGTTGTATGAAAATACGACTCAGGTGTCCATTGCTCCTTATCCCATGGAACCTAATGAGTTGAAGGAGTTGAAGACCCAACTTTAGGAGTTGCTTGATCGGGGGTTCATAAGGCCAATTATTTCACCTTGGGGTGCGGCGGTCTTGTTTGTAAAGAAGAAGGATGGTACCATGCATATGTGCATTGATTATTGGCAACTGAACAAGTTGACGATTAAGAACAAGTACCCTTTGCCAATGATCAATGATTTGTTTGAGTTGTTTCGTGGTGATTCGGTGTTTTCGAAGATAGATTTGAGGTATGGTTACTACCAGCTTAAGGTTAAGGATGTGGATGTACCTAAGACAGCTTTTCAGACTAGGTACGGCCATTATGAGTTCTTGGTGATGTCGTTTGGTTTGACAAATGCACCAGCTGTGTTCATGGACATGATGAATAGAATTTCCATGAGTTTCTGGATCAGTTCATGGTAGTGTTTATTGATGATATTCTCGTGCATTCGCGTATCGAGGAGGATCATGATAGACACTTGAGAATTGTGTTTCAAGTGTTGATGGAAAATCAGCTTTTTGCTAAGATGAGCAAGTGTGAGTTGTGGCTCAATGAGGTGGTTTTTCTTAGACATGTGGTGTCAACCGAAGGTATCCAGGTTGATGCATACAAGGTTGAGGCGGTGATGAGTTGGAAGACACCTAAGTCAGTGACAGAAGTGTGTAGTTTCCTTGGGTTTTCCGGTTACTACCGAAGGTTTGTCAAAGGTTTCTCTATGATTGCTGCTCCTTTGACCAAGTTGTTGCAAAAGAATGTTCGCTTTGAGTGGACTGATGTTAGTCAACAAGCTTTCGATAAGTTGAAAGAAGCTTTAACGCAAGCTCCTTGTTTGATTCAACCAGAGTCGGGTAAGGAGTTTGTAGTATATAGTGATGCATCATATGTTGGTTTGGGTTGCATATTGATGCAAGGTGGGAAGGTTGTAGCTTATGCGTCTAGACAGTTAAAGGTGCATGAGCGCAACTATCCTATGCATGATCTAGAGCTTGCAACGGTCGTGTTTGCTTTGAAGATTTGGAGACACTACCTTTATGGTGAAAGGTGTGTGGTTTATACTGACCATAAGAGTTTGAAGTATCTTTTGTCACAGAGGGGGTTGAATCTTAGGCAACGAAGGTGGTTAGAGTTGCTTAAGGATTACGATCTGATTATTGAGTATCATCCAGGAAAGGCCAATATGGTGGTCGATGCTTTGAGTAGGAAGGTAGTTGTTGAGCTTAGAGCTATGTTTGCTCGTTTGAGTATATCGCGTGATGGTGGCTTGATAGTCGAGTTACAAGTGAAACCTTATTTGGTTCAGTTGATCTAGGAGAAGCAGTTGCTGGATGATTCATTGGTACCTCATGTTCAGGACATAGCTGATGGTGAGGCTACGGATTTATGCTTTAATGATGATGGAGTTCTATGTTTCAAAACTCGGATAGTGGTGCCAGAAGATGTTGAGTTGAGGCGCACTATTTTGACTGAGGCTCATAGCAGTCCTTTGGTCATGCACCCTGGTAGTACTAAGATGTATCGTGGCTTGAAGGATTAGTACTATTGGGTGGGATTGAAGAAGGATGTGGCTGATTTTGTAAGCAAGTGTATGGTTTGCCAACGGGTGAAGGCTAAGCATCAGTTTCCTTCTGGATTGTTACAACCTTTGAGGGTACCAGAGTGGAAATGGGAAAAGATTACAATGGACTTCGTATCCAGGTTGCCTTTGACACCATCAAAGAAGAACTCAGTGTGGGTAATTGCGGTTCGTCTTACGAAGTGTACACATTTCTTAGTTGTGCATACTACGTATACGTTGAATAAGTTGGCATGGTTGTATATTGTTGAGATTGTGTGTTTTCACGATGTGCCCAAGTCCATAGTGTCGGATAGAGATCTTAGGTTTACAGCGAGGTTTTGGGAATGTTAACATCAGGCGTTGGGTACGCGATTGAATTTCAGCACTTCATATCATCCTCAATTGGGTGGGCAGTCGGAACGAGTTATCCAGGTGCTGGAGGATATGTTGCATTGTTGTGTGATCGATTTCCAAGGTTCTTGGGAAAAACATTTGTCGTTAGTTGAGTTTGATTATAATAACAGCTTTCATGAAAGTATACAGATGGCACCGTATGAGGCCCTGTATGGGAGGAAGTGTAGAACGCCTCTTTGTTGGGCTGAGGCGGGGCAGAAGTTGCTTTCCTTGCCAGGTATTCTCAAGGGGACAACTGAGAAGGTGAAGCTCATATGTGAGCGGTTGAAGGTTGCATTGGATCGTCAGAAGTCTTACGCGGATCTAAAGCGTAAAGAGATTGAGTATGCGGTAGGAGATCACGTGTTTCTTAAGGTATCACATTTGAAAAAGGTGATGAGGTTTGGACGTAAGGGAAAGCTTAGTTTGAGGTTTATTGGACCTTATGAGGTTGTGGAGATCGCGTGTTTCTTAACGTATCTATGATGCGGAGGTATAGATCGGATCCTTTGCATGTGATGTCGGTTGAGGAAATTAAGTTGAATTCGGATTTGTCCTATGATGAGGAACTGGTGAGAATTATGGATTCAAGTAGAAAAGTTCTTCGTGGCAAGACGATTGAGCTTGTGAAGGTGTTGTGGCAACACTGAGAAGTTGAGGAGGCCACGTGGGAAAGCAAGGCGGATATGTTGAGGCAATTCCCGTATATTTTTCCTTCATGTAAAATTTCGAGGACGAAATTTCCTAAGTGGGGTAGAGTTGTAACGCCCCGGTTTTGGGCCTAGATGTTTTGGCGAGTCGGGTTGGGCTGGTGGAACCAGTGTTGGTTGTTCGATCCGATAAAAGGTGGTTTAGGGAAATCAAGGTTCGGGATGGGATAAAAATATGATAAAAATTCCTAAAATCCTCTAAAATTATATTTGAGAGGTTGGTTAAAACAATTTTAGAAAATAGGTTTTTGAAAGTGTACATTTTGGGCAGTTGTAGAATGTCCACAAGTTCTATATTGTGTACACATTCTTGCCCTTATTATTGTTGTTCTTAAGTTCATTTAGGCATATTTAGGTGCATTGCATGCATAATAACAATATTTGCTCTTTTACCATGCTTTTGTTGAATATTCTATGTTTGGTTAAAAAAAAGATATTGTTTTAGTTTAGTTTTCATTTTAGGTGATGTAGCTCTGTAGAGGAGGAGAGGACAGGAAATCAAAGAGCAAAAAGAGTTGTACTGAAGAAGTCCCAAGGTGCCGCCAAGGACGCCACCACAGCAGTATTGCCACCGACTACCACCCATGCAGGAGTTAAACCGACTTAGTCAAGATGAGTTGTGATTGAAAGAGGACAATTCCCTGAGTCCAATGAGCCCAATCATGCAGTTTTTCTGAAGCCTGTAGCAGCGTGAAAAGTTGATTGAAGAGGGATAAGTAAAGTGACTTATCTTTACTTGCTGGAGAAGGCAATGTCCAAAGAGTCCACATTCAAGTCAAAAAGGAGTCAACATTTAATGTAAAGTTACTTTAAGAACTTATACTCCAAGGAGGACTCAAACTTAGGCCAAGCCCTATATATACCCATGCTTGTAAGGGCATAGGGGCATAGATGAAGTGGGGGAGATAATCCTAGTCCAATTCTCTCCCAGGATTTAGGTTTTTGTATGTAAAGTAGTTGTGAGTAACGATTGTAATAGTTTAAGTTGTGCTTGCAATAAAATACTCTCAAGTTTGCTTAGTTCATGTGTTTCACTTCTTCAATTAGTTCCAAAAGTCTAGTTGAAGAAATCTATTTGTCGGGCACAAGAGTGTCAAACTCACGAAAGAATTAAGCACGGTCTCATTATGTCGAGGTGTTTACTAATTCGGCTTAGACATAAGTTAGAATTTCAGTGGCTAAAAGGAGCAACCAAACGTCGACTGCCTGTGTTAGGTTTACGCGTAGATTGCTAGGTATTGCCTACTTCACGTGGTGACAGAATCCTTGCCTAGACATAGTAAGGATCACTTCAGAATTGCTTCGTCGAACTTAGAGTATCTACCAGACTTGTCACCAGAAATTTGCTCCATCTCACCTACCGAGACAGCGAAAGTTGCAAGCGCAGAGTTCCGCCGTGGCATCAAAAGTTGACGCCGCCTCAATCCACCATTACCTGCCGAGGCAGCAGATCGTGGCGGCGCAAAACACACTTAATCTTTACAACGTAGTCTATACACTACAGAGCTACAACTACCTGTCACAATCTATCATCCTTATCTCTCTCTCTCTCCTTTATATCTTAAATTACTTGTGTTTTTATGTTTTTCAATATTCAGAAATTTAATTGTGCAATTTACTATTTCCTTGTGCAGGAAAACACTCATAGTAGCTGCTCCAATCCCTGTGGGAGACGATATCTTTTATACTATAACTTGACATGAGTGTGCACTTGCGCTCATAAATAGAGAACACCCAAACACCCTACAAGTTTTTGGCATCGTTGTCGGGGATTGGCAACACCAACTGTGTTTGAATTCCTGCACTTCTACTTTAGTTTTTGCATTTAAATTTCTTTTTATTTTATTTTAAAAAAAATGCCTCTTGTTAGTCTTTGGTGTATGTCCCGCCATGGCGGCAAAGATGGCAACCAACACCCACCTGAGGAGAGGAAGGACATACCTGGACGAAAAGTCAAACGTAAAACCCTCATGAAGTGGTTATGTTTGGGAGATGCGCAACCCAACATAACCTAATTTTTATTTTTATTTTTATTTTTAATTTATTCTTATGCATTAGGATCAGATTTAATTTTCAATTATATTTATTTAATTTTTGCAATTAATTTATTTCAAGTTAGGAATGAAGGCAAGACCAAGAAGGATAAAGAATAAAGGAGAGGCCCAACCCAGCGGCCAAGGCAGATTAGCATAACGGCTAGCTGCAACGGCTACATTTGCAATAGCTGGTGGAACGGCTATCTGCGTAACGACTAGAATCGGGTAAAATGCGCCGCAATCATTGCCGCTTGTTGGTAGCGTGCCCGCCAAGGCAGCGGAGAGAAGCGGCTATATAAGGCTAACTATTCTCTCCTCATTTTTCACTTTGCTCTCTCTTTTTCTCTCAACTCGTCTTGTAATCTTTGCTTTCAAGATCTCATCTATTTTATTTTCTTGCAATTTCTTTTCTTTAGGAAATAGATCTGCTCTCACAACTATGACAACATCAAAACCCATCGTCGAGCGATAGATTTGGGAAGAGGTAGGCTTTCAATACACAAGGCAAGATGGGGATCCCACTGTATTTGAAAGGGTCCACACCCTAGGATGGCACATTTTCGCAAGGCAACCAAAGGAGATAAACACCAACCTAGTGCGAGAGTTTTATGCCCACAAACCTACCCTGGGAAACCCCTTTGTCTACGTTCGCGGCGAGGGTGTACAACTCACAACGGCAACAATCAATAGCTTTAACGGCATAGAAATCAAAGGGAATCCACACGAAGAATGGAGTTCGGGTTTAACGGCAGCAAGCTACGAGAAAATAAATAGAGAAATCTGCCAGCCCAATTCCAAATGGCTAACCGACAAAAATAATGGTTTAGTCAACTGCCGCGATCTGCTGCCAGATGCCATTCTTTGAAGTATATTCGTCCAGCGCCGACTAATGCCCACTTCGCATGGTTCTACAGTCAACAGGTCGCGGCTGGCCCTAATTCATAGCATAGTGAAGGGGCGGCCAATCAACGTTGGAGAAGTTATTCTTGAAGAAATCCATGCTCACGCAGCCAAACCCAACTCCAAGGGACCCCTCGTCTTCCCTGCACTCATCATTGGCCTCTGCGCCAATTTCCGTGTGCCGCCGCATCCCAAAGATACAATCATTGCCCCCAAGGAAAGGTGCACAAGGAAGGCATGCCTCCAGATGATGCAAGAGCTAGAGCCTGAAACGCCAACAACTGCCCCACCGCTGTCACAACCTGCCGCCACCCCAGCCGCAACAGGTAGTACTGATGTTGCCCTTTCCTCCACCGTGATTCCTCTGCTGCGAAGCCTTGTAGAAAGCTGCCAGAGGATTGAGCACAAGCAGGTAATCTTTACAAAATGCATCGCGGAGGTGCAAGAGGCCTTTGTGGCCTACTTGCTAGACAAATATCACGACATCGACCCATAGTTGCCAACCTTCCCGTCGGAGTTAGCAGCTTCTAAACCAACCAAGATCACACCTAGACCAGCTGCCACTCCAGCCGCCAGACAATGAAGGGTCGTACATCCGCCCAAAACGAAGGACCTCGCTCACTCCCATCCAGCCATACAACCTCACCTCCTTATCTGATTTAGAAAAAAAAGGAGGAAACGACCGCCAACTTTCTTGTAGCCAAGGAGGCAACTTCCATAAAGGAAGCTGAGGCCTCAGATTCAATAGACATTGAGATATCTGATTCCTCAGATGACGAACCGGCCGAGGCAGCAAGGAAAAGAAAGCGGCCCATCGGTGCGACCGAGCCTCAAGGTGAACAGTCTAAACTAGAAGCACCAACTAAGAGACTCACTCCAGCCGCATCTAGCCACCACATGGCCAGAAGAAGAGCCCAGCGGCCAAATCTCCTGCCACACGCCGCCTTGTCCTCCCCGCCTCCTCAGAATCCTCCTCCGATGCAGCAGCAGAAATGGAGGGGAACTCCCTTAGTCTATAGCACCTTTTTCTTTATTTTTCTTTCTTTTTATATTTTCTTTAACTTTTCTGTTTCTTTTTCTGTTTTATTTTTTATGCTTTTATTTTATTTTTGTGTAAGGCATTAAGGACAATGCCAACCTTGAGTTGGGGGGGGGGGGGGGTTAGTCCTCTTTTGTTTTCTTTAGTTGCATTCAGCCGCAATTAGCAGCATATGTAATTTCTACCCGAGCACATAATGAAATAGAGTGTCTTAGTTTAAAAAATTGTGCCTATGATAGTTAGCCGATTACTTATTTTAGCACCATACTTAAAATTTAACTTAACCATGGGAAGAAGTATGAAAAATACTTAGAAAAATTTTCTTTTTGCCAATTATTCTTACAATGTCTGTTAAGTGCGAAATTTTGCTTGAGTTCTAAGTATAACACTGTCTGCTTTATTTATTTAAAATTTCTTAATTGGATACAAGTTTGTCGTCGCGGCAGCACAGGGCATCAGCACAAAAATGTTTAATACCCTAGAGGTTCCCGAAACAGGCTTTAGGAAGGATGCTTAATACCCAAAAGGTACCCGAAACAGGCTCTAGGAAGGATCATGTGCAAGGACACTTCGCTGCTATCAAAGTCCTAGTATCTGAAATTACTTGAAGTGACGGATAAATTAGCAAGAGAGAATGAAAGCCTTCAGGGATGACTCTATTCAAAGGGTTCAGAGTTTCGTAGTGTGCACCTATCTTAGCTTCAGACCCGGAGAATAGTTGTGATGAGCTGAAGCCCTTAAGGCCATGATCAGGAAAAAGAAGAAAGAAGTGCTTAATTGTGCTGCCAAGGCAGTAACTCATATCTTTTTCGTAATTTAATTATTTTTAGCATTCTTTGTTTACTTAGTATACTCATCATGTTTAGCATGGACACAGACTTGCACACACTTAACTGGCACTGAGAAAATTAAATTCTAAGTTATTTCATGACATTCCCTATCACTAACATAAAATAGGTGCCAGAGCCTTGAGGTAAGAAATCAAGTTAAAGGCTAAGTTTCTGTAAATTTTGTGCAAAGGGCAGGTTTACTAGTTAGGTTGCATTGTTTGAGGACAAGCAATAGTTAGAGTTTTGGGGTGTGTAGAGTGTGCACAAGTTCTATATTTTGTACACATTCCTGCCCTTATTATTGATGTTCTTAAGTTCATTTAGGCATATTCAGGTGCATTGCATGCATAATAACAGTATTTGCTCTTTTACCATGCTTTTGTTGAATATTTTATGTTTGATTAAGAAAAGATATTGTTTTAGTTTAGTTTTCATTTTTAGGTGTTGTAGTTGTGTAGAGGAGGAGAGGACAGGAAAGAAGGGAGCAAAAAGAGCCGTACTGAAGCAGTCCCGAGGTACCGCCAAGGACGTCGCCGCAGTAGTATTGCCACCGACTGCCACCCCGGCATGAGTTAAACCGACTTAGTCAAGATGTGTTGCAATTGAAAGAGGAAAATTCCCTGAGTCCAATGAGCCCAATCTTGCAGTTTTCTGAAGCCTATAGCAGCCTAAAAATTTGATTAAAAAGGGATAAGTAAAGTGACTTATCTTTGCTGACGGGAGAAGGAAACGTCCAAAGAGTCCACGTTCAAGTCAAAAAGGAGTCAACATTTAATGTAAAGTTACTTTAAGAACTTCTACTCCAAGGAGGACTCAAACTTAGGCCAAGCCCTATATATATCCATGCTTGTAAGGGTATAGGGGCATAGATGAAGTGGGGGAGATAATCCTAGTCCTATTCTCTCCCAGGATTTAGGTTTTTGTATGTAAAGTAGTTGTGAGAAACAGTTGTAATAGTTTAAGTTGTGGTTGCAATAAAATACTCTCAAGTTTGCTTAGTTCGTGTGCTTCACTTCTTCAATTAGTTCCAAAAGTCCAGTTGAAGAAATTTATTTGTCGGGCACGAGAGTGTCAAACTCACAAAAGAATTCAGCACGGTCTCATCATGTCAAGGTGTTTACTAATTCGGCTTAGACATAAGTTAGAATTTCAGCGGCTAAAAGGAGCAACCAAACGTCGACTGTCTGTGTTAGGTTTACACCGAGATTGCTAGGTATTGCCTACATCACGTGGTGACAGAATCCTTACCTAGACATAAGAAGGATCACTTCAGAATTGCTTCGCTGAACTTGGAGTATCTGCCAGACTTGCTGCTGGGACTTCGCTCCATCTCACCTACCGAGACAGTGAAAGTTGCAAGCGTAGAGTTCCGTTGTGGCATCGATATTTACCGTTGCCTCAATCCGCCATTACTCATCGAGGCAGCAGATCGTGGCAGCGCAAAACACACTTAATCATTACAACGCAGTCTACACACTTCTGAGCTACAACTACCTGGCCCAATCTATCACACTTATCTCTCTCTCCTTTCTATCTTAAATTACTTGTGTTTTTATGTTTTTCAATATTCATAAATTTAATTGTGCAATTTACTATTTTCTTTTGCAGGAAAACACTCATAGTAGCTGATCCAATCCCTGTGGGAGACGATATCTTTTATACTATAACTTGACAGGAGTGTGCACTTGCATTTTCTTTCAAGTTTTTCAAGAAGTGTCAAAAATCTTAGAATCCTTAGGGAGCTACTTGGCAATTATGCATTTTCCCTAATTTAGCATGTGTTTTAAATGTTTATTAAATAATTAAAAGGTTTTAATTAATTAATTAAATGGGAGTTAGTTAATCAGTTTACAAATTTTTTGACGAGCTTTTAATTTCTCCCTTTTCACTTCAACCAAACACTTTCCATTTTCTCTCAATTTTCCAGAAATTCTTTTCTCTCAAATCCTCTTTTGATTTCTATCTTTTCTTTGTTGATTTCTTCCATTTTCTTTCAAGTTTCTTCAAGCTAATCTTGCCAAATTAGAACAGAAGCAAGGATTGGAGGTAATTTTCGTGCTAACCCTCTAATCTAGGTTATTTAATGAAATTCCAAAGATATTTGACTCTTTATTAATGATTTTGATTGAGGTTTTATTGTTAGATTGATAAACTTTTGAGATTTTGTTAGAAAAATGGATTTTAATGTGATTTTCGGAGTTTGTTTTAAATGGATGGTTTGAGATTGTTTCTAAATGAGTTTTCAAAGGTTTTTGGTGTTGAAGTGGAGTTTTAATCATATAGATCGCGAAATCCTTGAGATTCTTGGTTTTTGAAGTGTTTTTGGGTGAGCTTTTGTGGTGTTCTTGAGGAATTTGTGTTTCTGGAGGTATAAGAATGGTTTTAGGTTGTTTTTGGATGGGTATTTATGCCTAATATGTGTTGGATGAGTTGGATAATGGCTGGGTTGAGGTTAGAGGTCAATCGATTGAGTTTTCGGTTGTCTCGGATGGGTGTTTTGGTGCTTTAGAGCAGGGCTGCGGGATTTCTTGCGAGTGCTGGTGTTTTGGATGCATTTTAATGCATTGGAGCCTTCGGAAAATCGATAGTGGTTTTGGAGCCTTCGGACAATCGATAGTTGCGTCGGCAAGCGTGGTTTCGCAAGTTGGTGAGTGGAACTTGGTTTTCCAGCAAGGAAATGTTTTAGAAAAGGTTTTGGGAACTTAGTAAGAGCTTGAAACTCTTTAGTAAGTTCGAAAGTAAGTAAAGTTCATTCTACTCTCGAATTGTGATAGATTTGAGCCAATGGTTGAACTTGATTTTAATTGCATTAACCTATTGTTTTCAAGTTTAATGCTTGATTTATGGCTTATCCTGAATACTTTGTAAAAACAGTGAGTTATGCATGAGATATGGATTATATTGGCAAGTGGTGTTGAATAAAGTATTTTATAAATGAAATCAGATATAGTTAGCCGACTATAGGATTGAGTGCACTATAAACAAGTCGCCTTGGATGTTGAGGGGTTGTGATTATACCGAATTATCCATCTAAGTATCCTAACGATTGAGGAATGTTTAAGGCTGCAACAGTTGAGGGTAGCTCCCAGGTGCGAACCTTCTGTGTGTCCCATCTCTCGTTAGTGGGTTATACATCTACCGATGAGTGGTGTTGAGGGGTTGTGAATGTACCGAATACTCCACCACGGGTGTCACAACGATGGAGGGTCACTCTCGTGTGTGAGCCTTGAAATGCCGGTAGAGTGTATGAAGGGTCTGGGATAACCCTTGGTAATCCGTGTATCCGATATATGTTTTTGAGGTTGTTGTATATCACTTGTCTTTGGCTCAATGTCCTTGGCTCTAGTGACCAAGACATTGAAATCAGTGTAATCAGCTGCAAGCATATAGGTTTTTACATCCGCCACCAATCCATAAAGGAACCGCTCACACCTTTCCCTCTCGTTAGGAATCAGCTCAGGTGCATATTGTCTAAGGCGGACAAACTGAATCTCATATTCAGCCACATACATACTCCCTTGCATAAGAGACATAAAATCCATATTCTTCTCGTTGAGGTAACGAACTCCCAAATACTTTCGCTTGAACGCATTCAAATAGAATGTCCAAGTCAGTTCATCTTTCTCCAATCCAGAGATAGTGGTCATCCACCACGTATATGCATCACCATGCAGTAGTGACACAATGCATCCCAGCTTTTGAACATTATTGTAGTTCAGCTGTCCAAGTATTCTCTTGGTACTCTCTAACCAAGACTCGGACCCTTCCGGTGACAATCCTCTGAACTCAATCCCTCCCAGACTGCGGAGACGCTCCAATGGAAATCTCACAATAGCACCATCCTGAGGTGCAGCTCCATGTGCTCAAGCTACTGCTGCCTAGAAAGCTCCAGCAATAGCATGTATCAGCACTGTCATATCAGGAGAAACTTGCCCCTGAACACCCTCGGGTCCAACAACCCCAGCACTAACTCTAGCAGCACCAGCCCCAGCTCCACCACCACCACCAGGTGGTCCACCAGGGGGAGGAGGAGGTAAATCCTCAGCATTCTCTACGTTCTCATTCTCAGTCGTAGATCTAGTATTGATTCTCAGCTCTCTACGTGGGCCCATAATAAAAACAATGCACTGACAAAAATGCAACAAACTCAATTAGGCATAATAAGGTAAGTAATCCAAGTACTCAAGCTCATTTTGAAAGCATTTCTTCTCATTAGTAATGATATGGCAATAGGGTCCCCAACCACACTCCAAACATAGCATAACATCACAAATTCACCTCAATTGAATCACACATCAATGTTCATACATCATACTTTCACCGAAAAGACATAATCATACATAACCACATACAATAGCAACATACAAAGCTCTAATTATTCGATAACCTGGCTCTGATACCAACAAATGTAACCCCTTTAGCCCAACCTAGATGCTTGACCCGAACTACGAAGATTACACGGGGAAAATGAAAGTCAACCCGAAAGTCAACCTTGATTAACGACTCTTTTTTTCTTTTTAATCTTCTCTAGATGCACATTAAGCCTATGTGAACACTCAAGAAGCATGGGATAGAAAAGCACATCGATCGGAAAACATTTAGGGACTCAATTGCATGAATTTCACTTTTAGGGACCAAAATGTAATTTTTAGAAATCATAAAAACTTTGCAGGTTTAAGGTTTACCAATATGTAATTAGTCATGTTAAATGCTATTTTGTCAAATTTCAGCTTAAAAGGACATTCCAAGCTCAAGTAGTTGCATCCACAACATTCAGGACTGAAATGTAAAGCATGGAAACTTAAACAATTCAAATTCATCACCCAACGGTCAACTGTATCGGAACACCCACCCTTCGTACCGAAAAACCCATATCGAAATGGTGTTGACCGTTTCGGTACTCAGGTATGTTCCGAGACCGGTATCGGAACATGCTTCATCAGTAGCCAAACTGTTCCGAAACAGCTTCAATCGTTCCAAAACACTATGGCCATTATAGGTCTCCGTTTCAAAACAGTTTAGGGTGTTTCGATACACTTTGCCCAGTGACAGCAGAAATTGTTGGTTTTTCACCTTTTAAACCAATCAAACATGTCTCAAAGAGCATCAAGTTATACCAACAACTCATTTTGATACTGAGGAACATATTTAGGACCCTTAAGCTAGAACATGGCATCAATCACGAAAACATACAATCTAAAGGCTTGCTCCCTAATCTCTAAACCAATATAAGCAACCAAACGTCGAACCAAACCTTTAGGACCATTTACAACCCATAAATGCCAACACAAACATGCCACAAACTTAGGGAGTTCGAAATACATCTCCTAATTACAACCTTGGTTTCCCATTGCCCAATATCAAAACTAAAGTGTTTGAAAACATCACCATACATGAGCTTTGCACTTCCTTGGATGTTCTTAACCTTCTTGCTGCCCGAAAACACCTCAATTATCTGCATTATTGGTAAAAGAGAGCGTAAGCACAATTGCTTAGTGAGGCATGCTCTAAAGAAAACCAACATAATAATGCATTTCTTGAAAACACTTTCTCAAAAGCTTTTTCTAGAACATGCTCATTCAATCTCATGCTTGAAAACCATTTCAAAGCAAAACCTCATTGAAAACACATGTACCTCAATTCTATCTCATGCATTTAAACCAATGCAAATCTCATGGCAAGGCCACATTCATGCTTGTAAAACCAAAGCATTTCATATACAAATCTCATATGCATTTCTCATAGCATAAATCATCTCATCAATAGGTACATGTGATTCAAAAGCATTTTCATATGTTATATTGGCATTTCACATCTCATTATTACTCGGATATGCCAACAACATTCTCAAACCACTAGACGCTTCCGGTGGAATCTCACATCACCGTACTCACTTGTCTAGTAACATAGTTTTCGGTGGAATCTCACATCACCGTACTCACATGGTGGAATCTCTCATTGCCACAAAGCTTGGGTATTTCACCAAGTCCTACCCGATGGAATGCCCATCATCGGTTCTCTCCCTTTGGATTAAACCAAAGAGCACGTACAAATTTTTAGTTTATAGTGCACTCTCATCCTATTGATCGATCAATTATATTCGGTAAATATCTCATCTTCTATGCTAATATAGTATGTCAAAATATCATCTCACCTACTGTTTTTCATGCATCATTTCTCAAATCTTTCACATCTCATTTCAAACCATAACATTTTCCATGTAATAAAACAAAAGCTCAAATCTCAACAATGCAACATGTTATTTCATGAAATCATTTCAAGCATCATCTCATGCTACAAATCATGCATAAAAATAGTAGGAATTATCTATCTCAAACCATGAGCATGTAAAAGCATTTTAGGGGCAACCACCACATATAAGAGAGCAATATAGCCAATACGTACTTCCGGACTTAGGAAGGTGTTTCAAACCTTTCCTAAATCCTCAAACCTTTATTCTTTGTCCCTCAAGGACTTCTAAAACCATACGCACTCACTGATTACGTTTCGCTTGCTTGCCGAAACGCTAATTAAGCTCCCGGATCAACACCAAAGGCATCCGAAGATGTCTCCCCTGTTTATAACACATAAGGGCATAGAATTAATGCATCATCATGCATTGAAATCATCAGCCACATACCTAAGCTCGTTGCTTTATACAAAAACCTCATTTTGGCTACAAAACACAACCGAAATCACCTCCAAACTCTTCCAAAACAAAGCCCAGCCAAGATCTACCACTTCTAATCATTTCTAAACATCAATCAAAATAAAAAATCACCACAAACTCGTCCTTATACCTCCAACTATGACAGAACACCAAAACCACCCAAAAACCACCATTCTAGCATAAAAAACTTAGGAGTCCAAGCCTATTCGGGATTTGTTTGATAAAACCTCATTTATAACATCAAGTAGCATCCAAAATACATTAGAAAACAACCTCAAAACAGAGCCTAACCATCAACCATGAAAATCATCAAGATCTCTCCAAAAACCTCGAGTTTTAATACAATTTATTGTTTCTAACATTATAGCAACTCAATAATCATTGACAAAGGATTGATAACTTGGGAATTGCAGTAAAGAACTGATCATTAGAGGAGAAGGACTAAGCTTACCTTTAATGGCTGATTTCTCTTTGATTTGGGCAAGTTTTCTTGAAAATCCAATGTAAAAACAAGAGGATTTGATGAGGAAAAGATTAGGAATCAAAAGGAGATTGAAATCTCATCAAAAGGAATACAAATCAAAGGATAATTGCTGGAGGAAATGTGTTTGGCTGAAAAGAAATTGAGAGAAAATGAAATGAGAGAAAATTGATGAAAGGTAGTTATGAAAAGTCAAAGGTAGTTTTCCTTCTAATTAATCTTTATTTCCTTTAATTAAAACATTAATCAAATCACCCAAATTAAGAAGAAATCTGATTAAAAACATTTTGGTAAAATTAGCTCCTTAGAGATTCAAAGTTTCAATCCTTTACATAATAGTCACTATTTAACTTTTGCAAAAACTGCAATTTGGTCACTACGCCGAAATGTAGTATTTCGAAACCTTATTTTGTAAAATTGATTGCACCATAATCATTCATATAATAAATGAGGATTTTTAGATATTTTCCCATATTTTTAAAGCATCTCATACTAGGTGTTCCCTAAATGTCCCTTTTAAGATTCGAACCGTTCCCGACCGGTCCGATTCAAACTCTAAAACATCTAGGCCCAAATTTGGGGTGTTACAACTCTCCCCCTCTTAAGAAATTTCGTCCTCGAAATTTACCTGGAGGAAAAAGGTAAGGAAATTTCTTCTTCATGTCTTCTTTCCTTTCCCACGTGGCTTCAACAACACCACGATGTCTCCACAACACTTTGACTAGCTCAATGGTCTTACCACGAAAAACCTTACTGTCCGAATCCAAAATCTCAACCGGTTCCTCACCATAGGTCAAATCCGGATTCAACTCAACTTCCTCCATAGGCATAACATGCGAAGGATCCGTTCTATACCTCCGAAGCATGGATACATGAAACACATTGTATATCTTTTCTAACTCTTGAGGTAGTCTCAGCTTATAAGCAACAGGACCCACACGTTCTATCACCTCGTATGGTTCAATGTATCTCGGGCTCAACTTGCCCTTTCGGCCAAATCTCATCACCTTCTTCCAAGGTGAAACTTTCAAGAACACACGGTCACCCACCGCAAATTCTATCTCCTTACACTTCAAATCCGCGTAAGACTTTTGCCGATCCGATGCTTCCTTCAACCGCTCACAAATGAGCTTCACCTTCTCGGTGGTTCCTTTCAACAAAACTCGCATCGAGACCAACTTTTGTCCCGTTTCAGCCCAACAAAGAGGAGTTGTGCACTTCCTCCCATACAAAGCTTCATAAGGTGCCATTTGAATACTCGCCTGGTAACTATTATTATAAGAAAACTCCACCAAAGGCAAGTGTTTCTCCCAAGAGCCTTGAAACTCGATAACACAACACCTCAACATATCCCAAGCACTTGAATAACACGCTCAGACTGTCCATCCGTCTGCGGATGATAAGAAGTACTGAAATTCAGCCGCGTAGCCAAAGCTTGATGCAAACACTCCCAAAACCTTGCGGTGAACCTCAGATCTCTATCCAACACTATAGATTTTGGTACACTATGCAAACGTACAATCTCAGCAATATACAACTCCGCAAGCTTATCCAGAATGTACGTAGTATGCACAGGCAAGAAATGCGCGCACTTCGTAAGGCGATCCACAATCACCTAAACAGAATTCTTCTTTGATGGTGATAAAGGCAACCCAGACACGAAGTCCATGGTGATCCTCTCCCATTTCCATTCAAGGATCCTCAACGGCTGCAACAACCCTGAAAGGAAACTGATGTTCAGCCTTAACCCGCTGACAAACCATACACTTGCTCACATACTCCGCGACATCTTTCTTCAATCCCACCCAATAGTACTCATTCTTCAGATCACGATACATCTTTGTACTACCAGCGTGCATAGCAAACGGACTACTATGAGCTTCGGTCAGAATAGTACGCCTCAATTCAACATCATTCAACACCACTATCCGACTTCCAAAACATAAAACATGATCATCATTAAAACAGAAATCTGATGGCCTATCCTTAGAAATATCCTGAACATGTGGCACCAAAGAATCATCCAAAAATTGTTTATCCTTTATCAACTCAACCAAAGATAGTTTCACTTGCAATTCAGCAACAAGACCACCATCTCGCGATATGGTCAATCTAGAAAACATCGCTCTTAACTCCACCACCACTTTCCTACTCAAAGCATCAGCCACAACATTGGCCTTCCTCGGATGATACTAGATCGTTAGATCGTAATCCTTAAGCAACTTCACCCATCGTCGTTGCCTAAGGTTTAACTCCTTCTGAGACATCAAATACTTCAAACTCTTGTGATCCGTGTACACAGTACACCACCATAGAGATAATGTATCCAGATCTTTAAAGAAAAAACCACTGCAGCCAACTCAATATCATGTGTAGGATAATTACGCTCATGCACTTTCAACTTTCGCGATGCATAAGCCACCACCTTACCCTCTTGCATTAGCACACACCCCAACACAACATAGGATGCGTCACTATACACCAAAAACTCTTTCCCTTATTTAGGTTGAACCAAGATAGAAGCTTGCGTCAAAGCTGCTTTTAGCTTCTCAAATGCTTGTTGTCTCGCATCCGTCCACTCATACTTAACATCCTTTTGCAACAACTTTGTCAACGGGGCAGTAATCTCAGAAAATCCATCCACAAACCCCCTGTAGTATCCTGCCAACCCAAGGAAACTACGAACTTCCTGAACAGACTTACTAGGCTTCCAATTCATCACCGCCTCAACCTTCTGGGGATCAACTCGAATCCTTCGGCCGAAACCACATGACCAAGGAAAATAACATCCTTCAGCCAGAACTCACATTTGCTCAGCTTAGCATAAAGCAGATTTTCCAGCAACGCTTGTAAAACAATCCTCAAATAACCTTCACGCTCCTCCTCAGTACGAGAGTACACAAGGATATCGTCGATGAACACCACAACGAACTTGTCCAAGAACTCACGAAACACCCTATTCATCATATCCATGAAAGCAGCAGGAGCATTCATCAACTCAAACAGCATCACAAGGAATTCATAATGCCCATGCCTCGTTCTAAAGGTTGTTTTCGGCACATCCACATCCTTCACCTTTAACTAATAGTACCCTGACCTCAGATCAATCTTTGAAAACACAGCCGCTCCCCGAAATTGATCAAAAAGATCATTAATTCTCAGCAAATGATACTTGTTCTTGACGATCAACTTATTCAACTGACGATAATCGATGCACATTCTCATCGCGCCATCTTTTTGTTTCATAAACAAGACCGGTGCACCCCAAGGTGACACACTAGGCCGAATGAAGCCACGGTCAAGCAACTTCTGAAGTTGCGTCTTCAACTCCTTCAACTCTTTGGGTGTCATGCGATAGGGAGCAATGGACACCGGTGTTGTGTTCTCATGCAACTAAATTCGAAACTCAACCTCTCGACTAGGCGCCAAACCAGGTAATTCCTCCGGAAACACTCCAAGGAACTCACACACGGTCCTTATATCCTGAACGCGCACCTCCTTTGAACTGGGATTCATAACAAAGGCTAGATAAGCCTCACATCCTTGCCGCAACATCCGACTTGCTTCCAACGTAGACACCACATTGGCAAGAAATTTCACATTTTCTCCCACCACCACCACCTCATAATCATCCGCAAGTTTCAACGAAACTCGTTTGCTTTCAAAATCCACAACGGATCTATGCTCAACAAGCCAATCCATGCCAAGAATAGCATCAAAACCATAGAATGGCAATTCCATAAGATCAACAAGCATCACGTGATCTTGCACCTTTAAGGGGCATCTTCTTTACAACTTTCTTGTTACAACCGTCTCACCAAAGGAACTAGTCACACGCATACCAACATCTAAAGACTCAACAGGCCAACGAAGCATCCGAGCATGTTCACGCAATGTGTATGAGTGTGTAGATCCAGAATCAATCAGAGAAAGTAATGACAAGGATTGCAAAGTAAAGGTACCTGCTATCACGTTAGTGTCACTCCTTCCCTCACGATGGGCATACACTCGAGCCTGACCACCACCCTCAGGTTGGACAGCAACAACATGCGCCACATTCCTTCCACCCTCATCTCTACGCTGAAAATTACCGTGGCCGCGCCCACGACCTCCATGTGGCTCAGCTACTCTCACCGGAGCCTGTCCCTCTCTCAACGGCTGAGGACAATCTTTCTCCATATGCCCTCGGTTTCCATAATTCCAGCATGTTCCAAGGTTACCCCAACACTCACCAGCGTGTCTCCTACCACACTGGTTACACCCAGGAGTCCTCAAGAAAGCATTAGGTCCATGCTGACCTCTACCAGGGTTACCACCCCGCGCCTAGAATCATAGTGCGACTTCCTATCCTTATGCCTCTTTTTGCGATCTTTACCATAATCGTGTTCTGCAGCTTGCTTCCCCGAGCTAGAACCTCCTGCTCGACTCGCCAAGCCAAGATTCAACTCAATGTCATTGGCTCTAGTGACCAAGACATCGAAATCAGTGTAATCGGCTGCAAGCATATAGGTTTTTACATCCGCCACCAATCCATAACAGAACCGCTCACACCTTTTCCTCTCGTTAGGAATCAGCTTAGGTGCATATTGGCTAAGGTGAACAAACTGAATCTCATATTCAGCCATATACATACTCCCTTACATAAGAGACATAAACTCCATCTTCTTCTCGTCGAGGTAACGAACTCCCAAATACTTTCGCTTGAACGCATTCAAAAAGAATGTCCAAGTCACTTCATCTTCCTCCAATCCAGAGATAGTGGTCGTCCACCACATATATGCATCACCATGCAGTAGTGACACAATGCATCCCAGCTTTTGAACATTATTGCAGTTCAGTTGTCCAAGTATTCTCTTGGTACTCTCTAACCAAGACTCAAATCCTTCTGGTGACAATCCTCTGAACTCAATCCCTCCTAGACTGCGGAGAAGCTCCAATGGCAATCTCACATTAGCACCATCCTGAAGTGCAGCTCCATGTGCTCCAGCTACAGCTGCCTGGAAAGCTCCAGCAATAGCCTGTATCAGCACTGTCATATCAGGAGCAGCTTGCCCCTGAACACCCTCGGGTCCAGCAACCCGAGCACCAACTCCAGCAGCACCAGCCTCACCTCCACCACCACCAGATGGTCCACCAGAGGGAGGAGGAGGTAAATCCTCAGCATTCTCTACGTTTTCATTCTCAGTCATAGATCTAGTATTGATTCTCAGCTCTCTACGTGACCCCATAATAAAAACAATGCACTGACAAAAATGCAACAAACTCAATTACTCATAATAAGGTAAGTAATCCAAGTACTCAAGCTCATTTTGAAACCATTTCTTCTCATTAGTAATGATATGGCAATGGGATCCCCAACCACACTCCAAACATAGCATAGCATCACAAATTCACCTCAATTGAATCACACATCAATGTTCATACATCATAGTTTCACCGAAAAAACATAATCATACATAACCACATACAATAACCACATACCAAGCCCCAATTATTCGATAACCTAGCTCTGATACCAACAAGTGTAATCTCTTTAGCCCGGCCTAGACGCTTGACCCGAACTACGAAGATTACACGGGGAAAGCCAAAGTCAACCCGAAAGTCGACCTTGATTAACGACAGTTTTTTATTTTTAATCTTTTCTAGATGCACATTAAGCCTATTTGAACACTCAAGAAACATGGGAGAGAAAAGCACAGAGATCGAAAAACATTTAGGGACTCAATTGCATGAATTTGACTTTTAGGGACCAAAATGTAATTTTTATAAATTATAAAAACTTTGCAGGTTTAAGGTTTACCAATATGTAATTAGTCACGTTACATGCCCTTCTGTCAAATTTTAGCTTAAAAGGACATTCCAAGCTCAAGCAGTTGCATCCACAACATTCAGGACTAAAATGTAATACATGGAAACTTAAACAATTCAAATTCATCACCCAACGGTCAACTGTATCGGAACACCCACCCTTCGTACCGAAACACCCGTATCGAAACGATGTTGACAGTTTTAGTATTCGGGTATGTTCCGAGACCGGTATCGAAACAGGCTTCATCATTAGCCAAACCGTTCTGAAACAGCTTCAACCGTTCTGAAACACTATGGCCATTACAGGCTTCCGTTTCGAAACAGTTGAGGGTGTTTCGATACACTTTACCCAGTGACAGCAGAAATTGCTGGTTTTTCATCTTTTAAACCAATCAAACATGTCTCAAAGAGCATCAAATCATACCAGCAACTCATTTTGACACTGAGGAACATATTTAAGACGCTTAAGCTAGAGCATGGCATTAATCACGAAAACATACAATCTAAAGGCATGCTCCCTAGTCTCAAAACCAATATAAGCAACAAAACCTCAAACCAAACCTTTAGGACCATTTACAACCCATAAATGCCAACACAAACATGCCACAAACTTAGGGAGTTCGAAACACATCTCCCAATTACAACCTTGGTTTCCCATTGCCCAATATCAAAACTAAAGTGTATGAAAACATCACCATACAAGAGCTTTGCACTTCCTTGGATGTTCTTAACCTTCTTGCTGCCCGAAAACACCTCAATTATCTGCATTATTGTTAAAAGAGAGCGTAAGCACAATTTCTTAGTGAGGCATGCTCTAAAGAAAACCAACACAATAATGCATTTCTTGAAAACACTTTCTCAAAAGCTTTTTCTACAACATGCTCATTCTATCTCATTCTTGAAAACCATTTCAAAGCAAAACCTCATTGAAAACATATGTACCTCAATTCTATCTCATGCATTTAAACCAATGCAAATCTCATGGCAAGGCCACATACATGCTTGTAAAACCAAAGCATTTAATATACAAATCTCATATGCATTTCTCATAGCATAAATCATATCATCAATAGGTACATGTGATTCAAAAGCATTTTCATATATTATATTGGCATTTCACATCTCATTATTACTCGGATATGCAGACAACATTCTCAAACCACTAGACGCTTCAAGTGGATTCTCAAATCATCGTACTCACTTGTCTAGTAACATAGTTTTCGGTGGAATCTCACATCACCACACTCACATGGCGGAATCTCTCATCGCCACAAAGCTTGGGTATTTCACCAAGTCCTACCCGATGGAATGCCCATCATTGGTTCTCTCCCTTTTGATTAAACCAAAGAGCACGTACGAATTTTTAGTTTATAGTGCACTCTTATCCTATTGATCGATCAATTATATCCGGTAAATATCTCATCTTCTATTCCAATATAGTATGTCAAAATATCATCTCACCTATTGTTTTTCATGCAACATTTCTCAAATCTTTCACATCACATTTCAAACCATAACATTTTCCATGCTATAAAACAAAAGTTCAAATCTCAACAATGCAACATGTTATTTCATGAAATCATTTCAAGCATCATCTCATGCTACAAATCATGCATAAAAACAGTAGGAATTTATCTATCTCAAACCATGAGTATGTAAAAGCATTTTAGGGGCAACCACCACATATAAGAGAGCAATCTAGCCAATACTTACGTTCGGACTTAGGAAGGTGTTTCAAACCTTTCCTAAATCCCCAAACCTTGATTCTTTGTCCCTCAAGGACTTCTAAACCATACGCACTCACCGATTATGTTTCGCTTGCTTTCCGAAACGCTAATTAAGCTCCTGGATCAACACCAAAGGCATTTGAAGATGTCTCCCATATTTATAACACATAAGAGCAGAGGATTAATGCATCATCATCCATTGAAATCATCAGCCACACACCTAAACTTGCTGCTCTATACAAAAACTTCATTTCGGCTACCAAACACAACCGAAATCACCTCCAAACTCTTCCAAAACAAAGCCCAGCCAAGATCTACCACTTCTAATCATTTCTAAACATCAATCTACATAAAAAATCACCACAAACTCGTCCTTATACCTCCAGCTATGACAGAACACCAAAACCACCCAAAAACCACCATTCTAGCACACAAAACTTAGGAATCCAAGCCTATTATGGATTTGTTTGATAAAACCTCATTTATAACACCAATTAACATCCAAAATACATTAGAAAACAACCTCAAAACAGAGCCTAATCATCAACCACGAAAATTATCAAGAACTCTCGAAAAACCTTGAGTTTTAATACAATTTCTTATTTCTAACATTAAAACAACTCAAAAATCATTAACAAAGGATTGACAACTTGGAAATTTCAGTAAAGAACTGATCATTAGAGGAGAAGGACGAAGCTTACCTCTAATGGTTGATTTCTCCTTGATTTGGGCAAGTTTTCTTGAAAATCCAATGTAAAAAAAAAAAGAGGATTTGATGTCGAAAAGATTAGGAATCAAAAGGAGATTGAAATCTCATCAAAAGGAATGAAAATCAAAGGATAATTTCTGGAGGAAATGTGTTTGGCTGAAAAGAAATTGAAAGAAAATGGAATGAAAGAAAATGAAATGAGAGAAAATTGATGAACGGTAGTTATGAAAAGTAGAAGGTAGTTTTCCTTCTAATGAATCTTTATTTCCTTTAATTAAAACATTAATAAAATCACCCAAATTAAGAAGAAATCTGATTTAAAAAATTTTGGTAAAATTAGCTCCTTAAAGATTCAAAGTTTCAATACTTTACAAAACAATCACTATTTAACTTTTTCAAAAATTTTAATTTGGTCACTACACCTAAATGTAGTATTTCTAAACCTTATTTTGTAAAATTGATTGCACCATAATCTTTCATATAATAAATGAGGATTTTTAGATATTTTTCCATATTTTTAAAGCATCTCGAACTAGGTGTTCCCTAAATCTCCCTTTTAAGATTCGAACCGTTCACGACCAGTCCGATTCGAACTCTAAAACATCTAGGCCCAAATTTGAGGTGTTACAAAACCCCCCAAGAGATATAACATTCTCCTCAACTCCTTGCCCAAAGGCAACAGATCCACGCTAGTTCTAACTTCATCTCTCGGTCGTGACATAACATAATTCTAAGGTATGATAATTTTACCAAAACAAAAACAATTAGGCCAACTTCAAGCAAGGATCCAAGACTTCCATTATAAATCAAAACATTTCAGACTATAGTAATAAGGCAATGGTTTCCCCAAAACATTCCCCACATGCATATCATAAACAGCATACTTATAACATTCATTGTGCATTGCAAACATCAACATTCAACCAATATCAGTATCCCATTTTATCAAAATCATGGTTTAAGCAATCAATAACAACATTAATCATTCACAACTTACCTCCAAATTATCGCAAACCTATCTGATACCAACAAATGAAACTCCGTCAACCCGACCTAGATGCGAGACCGAACCGAACGAATCACACAAGGAATATTGAATAAAACCAGTAAAGATTTACCTCAACAAATGACCCTATTTTTTTCTTTTTATCTTATCTAGATGCACATTATCATCCTATGTGACTTGAACACGTAGCGAAAGAAACCTCAACGCAAACATACATCGATTTGACATTCAACTTATTATAAACATGAATTAGGGACCAATTTGTAATTTTAGAAAATTACTTGAACTTTAGCCAAATTAAGGTTACCATCCTTTAATTACTTATAATTCATGCCACAGTCAAATTTCAACTGAATTCAATTATCCAACCACACTTAATTGATGCATAATATTTAAGGACCAAAACGGAAAAAACCATAAACATTTAACATTCAAACTAACCAACTTACCTACCAACCGTATTGAACCGGATCCACAGTGTATCGATACAAGGGGGCGTATCGATACGGTTTCGATAATGTATCCATACGAGATTTAGTAGAACATTTTAAACCAATGGGGCATATCGATACACCATCATTCGTATCGATATGGGGTCCAAAAATACTTACGCCTGTATCGATACACCTTCGATTGTATCGAAACACTTGTTCCTGAAATGCCCAAAAATACTGGTTTTTCATGCTTAAACTCATCCGAAGCCATTCCAACATGTTACCAAGACATAATCAACCACTTAGCACATATATCCAAATACATTAAACACCAAAGCATGCTTCCAACATCAACTCATCAAGATTATCAAACTATAGGCATGTTTCCTATGTGAAAAGACCATTTGAACACCAAAACACAAATCAAACTAAATACCCACAAGTAAAGGTCATTTACAAGTTCAAAACAACAATATAAACTTGCTCAAAACAAGGAGTTTAACCAACACACTCGCAAAACAACAATGAACCTCATTCCCTTTATTACCAAAATTCTAGTTTGAAACCATACTTTCAAAGAACGAAGTCCTTGGATCCTCCTTGCTCACTTGCTGCATCCACTCCTTTAATTCTTAGCATTGATGGACAAAGAGAGCATAAGCACACTAGGCTTATTGAGGAGTACTCAAGACAAAACACCATCAATGCAAATTAAAACCAATTGCTCTAAACAATTGAAAACATCATTTCAATCCCTTTGCAAAACATCATGCCTTGAAAACCATGCACTTAAACCTTTCCAAAACCAGCATATTAAATCATATGCATCATGTATCATAGTTAAACAGCAAGTCCCATTGCTAAGCCTTAATTTAAGCCTTCCCATGCATAACAACCCATATGGAAAGCTTAAAGACTAAACATGTATAAATCAACGTTATACAACAACATCATTAACATGATACATCAACAATTATATTGGCTTACAAGTGACCATTAACCAAGTTCTATTCCTAAAATAGTTCATCAGATACACGGATTCAACAAGTGTTCACACAACACTTCAAGCCATCTTAACAGGAATAACGGTACATTCACAACTAATGGGGACAACAACCTCAATCATCGGTTAGATGCTTAACCCACTAACGAGAGACGGGACACCAACCTCCTCGATCGTTGGCATACTGGGATGGAGATAGGACACTAAACTCCTCGACATCCAATGCAAATTATTTACAGTGCACTCAACCCTATGGCCGACCAACTATATCTGCTTTGGTACGTGAGAGAAGTACTAGTACGATGTTCAACCAATATAGGTACGCGATTTAAGGTAGTATCGGTACAGGTGGACCAATATTGGTACGCGATTTAAGGTAGTATCGGTACAGGTGGACCAATATTGGTACGCGAAGGCTTGTAGAAATTATAGTAAGCCGCTTTGGTATGGTACGCATGGGAGTACCGATACTCAAGTCCTGAGTAACGGTACAATCAATCCAGTACCGGTACCAATAGCCTTCGAGGAATTCTAGTGAGCAATTTTGGTATCGTTACGCCTATGAGTACCGATACTCGTGTGTAGCATACCGGTACTCGTGGGCCAATACCAGTACTCGTTGTGCAATTTGCCCAAAAATATCGATTTGAGCCTGAGGGGCTAGAAAATTACGGGCTAGGCCCAATAGACTTCTATTGATACAATAGAGCATACAAAACTGAGAAATTAAGATTTTACTCCTAAATAAGAGCATAACGTGTAATAACTCGATAATTGTAAAAGAGAATTATTGTGTTAGCAATCCTAGAAGATACTTTGTATCATGTTGTCCATATGTGTCGGGTGGGCACTTAATGAACTGATAATTATGAATTAGGAGATATCCATGTTGGTGGGTATTATGCCTTGGGGTATTTGTTGATAGCTTGGCTTGGTGCCACTTACCTCTTGGTAAGGGTGTATGAATGCTCGGGGAGCATGTCTTATCTTATGGTTATTGTAAAGTAATTTGGATGTCCTAGAGCCACTACTACGGTACTTTTATAAGGGTATGTGTACTCAGGGTTGTGTGATCAAGTACATCTGATGTACCTGATGGCTGAGTGATTAGGGTCGGTTAGAATATACTCAATAGTCTAAGTGAGCTGAAGTAACCTGATAGGCTAAGTGACCTCAGGTAAGGAAGACTTGTGGCTAATGTGATCCAAGTACGTTCAGGACATGTCTGTGGCTATGGTGATCCGGATATGGTCCATTCAACCTGATGGTTGTGTGAGCACGAGTAACCCGACAGCTGTGTGAGCACGTGTAAAATAGGGCTTTGTTGACCATCATGTAGATGATATATGGATTTATTTATGTATGATGTGTGGGTGCTATGGATGATAGCTTATGAATGTATTAACTCGATAGGTTGAGTGAAATCGAGTAACTCGATAGGCTAAGTGAGCTCGAGTAACTCGATAGACTAAGTGACCTCGTGATTAGAGAACCATTGTGGAACATGTAAGACTTCTTGTAGACTTATTGATGCCTTGATATAGGTGACTAAGAACTCTAACTAGTGTAAGCTAGATGGTAACTGTTGAGTGGATCAATCGAATCGAAAATGGCCAAGAGGGGGTGAATTGGCCTTTTAAAATTGAATGGGGCAAATTGAAAATGTGAAAATTTCATACAATGTAATTTATAGTGGTTCAAGCTTAGAACAACCTCTACATCCACTACCTTAGCTCATACTAAGGATTTTCAACCATTTTCACTAGAAATTCATCCCCTTTTCTCGGATTAGGAGGAAACCTTACAAATCGGTTAATCTTTCTACCTAAAGATTAACCAAGACTCTCTCAATACAAAGAAGGTTTTGGCAATCTAAAAAACACCTCTCACTAGGTTAATGTATTGCCCAATTACACTTAAACACTCCGCAAACTTGAAAGAAACTAATACAATGAGAATTGCACAAGTTGGGTTACAAGAATTTGACTCTAATAGCTCAAGGGTTTGGATATATGCTTGGATTGTTGCAAATAGGTTCAATAGTTGTTGCTGTAGTTATTGGGCTTGTTTATATACCCTTACATTGATTCCTAGTCGTTCTAGTGGTTGAGATCATCAATAGAGTCGTTGGGCTCCGTTTTCCGCAATAAATGCACTTCTGCACCCTATCGTATTGTCGCAACCCATTTTAGGAGGCTTTAACTTTTTGGAAACTATAAAAACATGGATTCGCAACCAATCTTTTTGAAAACTGTGATTGGTTCACTTTAAAATAGGGTTATTTTAATAAAATATTTTGTTTTAATAAAATAATGGTGTTGGTTTACGAAAATTAGAAAAAACATGTTCGGGGTCGGTTACGCGTGGGGAAGGGTTAGCACCCCACGACGCGCAAAATTGGTACATAATTGATTTTAAAATCTTTTTTAAAATTGGAATTTGCAAGTTCACGAAGGTTCAATTTTATTCATCATATCAAATTATTTTAACGACTTTATCGCCCAGGAGATGAACTTTAATATCCGCCAACATTTCTGGCGCTAACCCGTCATTCCCGTTTGATAAGACACCACATTAAATTAATTTCACTTTTTCAAACAACATGGAAATTGAACGTGTTGAGCAATTTTTATTTTTTCTAGGTTTGATTATTTAAAAATCCTAAAAAGTCTACATCTTTTATTCCTTATTAAAGGTTTAAGTTTGCTTAAGTGTATTTTATTTTTGTGAAGTAAATTTTCAACAAACACGTCCCTATCTAAGCTTTAGAACGTAGTCTTAAGTTTTAACCTATTTCTAAAAAAACAAGAAACTCGATTTTTTTGTGTTTTTTATTTTTTATTATTTCATTTAAAAAACCATTATTCCTTCTTTTTTTTACTTCTTAAAATCAAGACTCTTCTTTTCCCATTTTTACATTTTTTTTAGATTTTTTCATTTTTATGTTTTTTACTTTTTTATATTTTTTCTTTCAAAAAGAATTTTTCCTTAAAAAAACTTTTTTCATTCTTTTTTAATAACTTTTCTTTAAAATATGACTTTTTAATAAACCTTATTTTTTAAAAAGATTTTTCTTTAAGCTTTTTTCAAAACTTTATTTTTCCTAAATTCCTAAACTTTTATTTAAAACCCTTTTTAAAATTTATTTTCTTGTTTTCTTGAAAACTTATTACTTATTTCCTTTTACTTTTTCATTTTCATTCACTTAACCTACTTTATTATTAAAACTAAATTTCAAGAAAAAAACCTATTATTTTTTATAAATCAAGCATCTTTCATTATTTCCACCCATGCATTTTTATTTTTCCCTAATTAGATCCCTAACTTTAAGTTTTTTAATAAAACCACATTAACTCAATTTTATTCTTGCATTTAAATAGAAACACTTTTAAAAAAAAAAATTTTCATTTCTAAAGATCAAAACACTCCCAAACAAAAATTTTAAAGCATGCAAATTTTTTAAAGATCAAACTAAAAAATTAAACAAAAATTTAAAATGAAAATATTACCGGAATCGCAAAACAATTTTCCGACTTCAAGAACTCAACCTAAAATCCACAAAAAACACAAACACTAACACAAAAATTCAACCAAGAACAAGCATGAAAATTACTAAAAAAATATAGAAATTTTACCGAAGCGACGAACGAAGAACTCGAATATGAACTTCTCAAAACGCTTCTAATTGCTTCCGGAAAATTGCCCCCAAGCTCGAACTTCAACTCCAAAATTTCCAGCAACTCTTGAGAATTTTTAAAGAATTTTTCGGAATTCTTTCCTAAGCTTTTTGCTTTTTCAAGTGTGTTTTTTTCTCTTTTAATTGGGTGTGATGAACAATGGATAAAAGAGGGGTATTTATACTATCTTTTGAGCTTGAGGATCAAGCACAATTCAGATTTCAATCCCCAAATTGAAGCCAAAATCAGACAACGAACTTGATTCTCGGCAAAACCCCTCAAACTCTATCCAATTTGGTTCAGATTTGAAGTTGAATTTTCTCATTGATTCAAGCCTAGGGTTTGACCATTTGTTTCAGTTTTTGCAGATTTCGGTGACCACGAGCGGCGGTTACGAGCGGTATTGGTGTCGTTGGGTCGGCGACGACAGTCGTGGCTGGTGGACGCTAGACGGCCACCAGCAGCGTTCGACAGCAGGGGTTTCAGGGAACCAGCCTGCGCGCATGCGGCACACGTGCTGGAGCATGACGCATGCTGGTTCCCCCCCCCCACCCACCTTTTTTTATTTTATTTATTTATTATTGTTGGTTTTTCATTTTTTGTGTTGTTTTTTGTTGTTTTCTTTGCTGTTTTTTTTTTTCATTTTTTATTTTTTTGTTGTCATTTTATTTCCTTTTTTCCTACATTTATTACCACCATTATTATTTATTTTTATTATTATCACATTTTTTCTTCTTCTTTTTTTCTTTTAAAATGATGGGCTTGTATTTCAAGGTGGGCTTTGGTTTTTTTCCTTTTGAAATGGGCTTTACAAAAATGAGTTTTTGAGATGGATTTTTTGTTATTGTTTCTTTATTTATTTTAGAAAGGGTAGGTCTTTTATTAATTGAATGAAAAAATAGGATTTCTCTTTTGTTCTAATTATTTTATACTGGTGGGGTGAAAATATAGTGACAGCAGCTGCCCCTCTTTGCTTATCTCTGTGCAACAGAAATAAAGCAAAGACCAAAAGGCACTAATTTTTACCGATTTTCTGGTTCGCTCCATTCTCTAAATGCCTGAACGGATAGGCATGCTCTATTTTCCTTATGCTCGAATAGCTAAGCTGGGTTCCATTCTCCAAATGCCCGAACGAATAGGCTGGTTCTATTCTCCTTATGCTCGAATAGTTGAGCTAGGTTCCATTCTCCAAATGCCTGAACGGATAGGCTAATTTTATTCTCCTTATGCTCGAATAGCTGAGTTGGGTTATATTCTCCCAAATGCCTGAATAGCTGAGCTGGGCGCTATCCTCCCAAATGCTGAAATAGGCAGATTCTTCTGAAAAATTATATCCTCCTTATGCTTGGATGAATAGGCAAACTCCATTCTCCTTATGCTTGAACGGATATGCAAATCTTCTGAAAAAATTCATCCTCCTTATGCTTGTATGAATAAGCAAACTCTCATTTGAATAGGTCTTCCATGTACCTAAAAAAACAAAATGCGACATGAAATGAAATTATGATGTGCATGCCCCTAGGGATGTCTAAAGCCTGAATGCATGACAAGCTTTTTCTTTTTAAAACTTCCTTTGCTTAGACTATTTTCTTAACTCTGATGAAATTCTGGTTATCAATGCCAACTCGATTAACATGAACTCCTTCCTAACCTTGCGTGGATAAGAAGGCAAGCTTCACTTCTCTTTCAATTCTTCCTGGCTTTCCTACTTCATCCATCATTCCTTGGGATAGGACCCTCTCCCTTGCCTTGATATTCACCCTTGAGTTATGAATAATTATGGCTTTTGCTTCATTTTTTATCTCTTGCCTACTAAAATTCTCATTCTTAGCTAATGGCTTGATCTTTATATCTTACTCTCACTTCATTGGAGACACTTAATCCTCATCTTCCTTCTAAGTCAATATTCAAGGATGAGTTTCCTAAGTCAAGCTTAGACATTGTAAGACTGCTCTCATTATCATGTAAGGAAGGCTAGTGATTAAGAAACACTATTTAAGTGCCCAGACATTTATATCGCTTTTTCTTCCTTTTTGAGAAATTTGCAAAAATGGCTTTATTTCTACTTCAAACATTTTAACGTCATATGCCCCAAACAATAATTATGGAACACTTCATTGTCCCTGTATTTCCAAAACATTCTCAAAGTAATGCTCAAAAATCTTTTGCATATATAAATGGTTGTCAAATCCATTGATCCTTATTTCAAAGAAAGATGCTAATAATGATAGGGAAGGAAACAAGAAAGAAAGAAAAAATCATGAAACTAATTTTATTAATGATGTGGCAAACACAAAAAAAGGTTTATAGAAAGAAAGGGAAACTGGTATTCAATTATCAATAGTCCAGACTCCTCCTATCAAATGCAAGGACTAATCTTGAATGCCACCATTGTCGAGGAAACTTTGAGTATAATGCAAAATATGTGTAGCCACGAAAACTGTCTTACGAATTATCTAAGCCGCCCTTTACGGGTTTTCAACTCAGGCCTTTTTTGGTTTCAAAACGCCTTTTGCGGGTTTTCATTTTGAACCCTCCTCTTCTTTTTCTTTTTTTTTCTTTGTTTTTCTTTTCTTTTTTCTTTTTTCTTTTTCTTTCTTTTTCTTTTCGTTTTTCTTTTTTTCTTTTTTTCTTTTATCTTTTTCTTCTCTTTTTTTTCTTCAAGCGTAATACTTCTTAACAGTATCCGAATTCACCAGGTTTTGAAACTCATCTCCAACCATCTCAGCTAAAATCAATGCTCCACCTGAAAGAACCTTTGTCACAATGTACGATCCTTCCCAATTAGGTGCCCACTTTCCTCGGGGATCACTTTGAATTGGCAGCTTCTTTTTTAATACCATACAACCTTCTTGGAATTCTCTAGGGCGAACCTTCTTTTCATAAGCTCTTATCAATTCTCCTTTGGAACATTTGACCATGACATACAGCTTTCAGCCTCTTTTCCTCAATTAAATTCAAATAGTCATACCTTGCCTGAACCCATTCTACTTTGTCTAACTTAGCCTCCATCAAGACACGTAACGATGGTATCTCAACCTCAATTGGTAGCACAGCTTCAACACCATATACTAAGGAGAACGGAGTTGCCGCAGTAGATGTTCGTACTGCTGTTTGATATGCATACAGAGCAAATGGTAACTTTTCATGTCAATCTTTATAAGTATCGGTCATCTTTGCAACTATCTTCTTCATATTATTATTGGCCGCTTCTACTGCTCTGTTCATATTCAGGTGATACAGTACCGAGTTGCAGTGCTTAATGTTAAACTGCTTACAGACCCCAGCAATCATTCGGTTGTTCAGGTTAGAGGCATTATCAGTGATTATGCTTTCTGGTAGACCTAGTTACATTTGCATATGAGGTCGCCTCCACCCACTTTGTAAAGTAATCAATAGCTACCAAAATAAAGTGATGACCATTTGACGCCTTCGGATGAATCTGCCCAATGACATCTATGCCCCCACATAGAGAATGGCCATAGAGACGATATGACATGAAGAGACTGAGGAGGCGCATGAACCTTGTCAGCGTAAACCTAGCACTTGTGACATTTGCGGGAATAGATTATGCAATCCCCTTCCATCTTTGACTAGTAATATCCGAAACGCATAATTCTTCTTGCCATAGTGAAACCACTAGGTTGAGTTCCAAAAACTCCCTCATGGACCTCTTCCAAAATCAAATGCGCTTCTTTTGCATCCACACATCTTAGTAGCAAATGGTCTCAACTTCGTTTGTAAAGGATTCCTCCATCAAGAATGTATCATGATGCCATTATCTTGATCATTTTCTTTTCATTTTCTAAAGCCTGTGCTGGGTATTGCTGAAGCTTTATGTACTGCAAGATATCATGGTACCACGACAAACCATCTACCTCTTCTTCTACATTGTAACAATGTGTTGGGGACTCCATCATTTGTAACTTAATGGGCATCATCTTAGAACCTTCGCTTGCTTTAAACATGGTAGCCAAAGTAGCTAACACATCAGCCATCTGATTATCTTCTCTTGGGAGATGCCTAAAAGTGATCACATCGAATTCTTTAGTTATTTCAAGGACCAACTTGTGATACTCTATCAATTTTGCGTCTTTTGTTTCCCATTCACCACGTATTTGGTAGATGATCAACGTTGAATCCCCACAGACTTTCAACTTTTAGATTTTTCTATCAATGGCTTCCCTTAGGCCCAATATGCATGCCTCATATTCTGCCAAATTATTAGTGTAGAAGAATTCCAGATGGCAAGTGAAAGGATAATCTGTTGGTGAGTCTTCATCTTCCATAATACACATCAATTCGTCATCCGGGAAACTGAAATCTAATGCCTCGTAATCATCTTGTGCACGACATGCAATAAAATATGCTATGGCGCTTTCTTTCACTGCTTTCTGATTCACATACTGAATATCATACTCTGAGAGCAACATTTTCCATCGCGCTATTCTTCCTGATAGGGTTGGAGCTTCCATCATAAACTTTAACGGATCTAACCGTGAGATCAACCATGTGGTATGATACAACATATACTGCCTAAGCCTTTTAGTGGCCCATACCAAAGCGCAACATACTTTTTCAATCAGAGTATATCTTGCTTCACAGTCAGTAAACTTCTTGCTTTTATAATATATTGCTCTTTCCTTCCATCCAGTTTCGTCATACTTCCCTAATACACACCCCATTGAATTTTCATACACCGTTAGATAGAGTATTGATGGTTTCCCTAAAACAGGTGGCACTAATACTAGAGGATTAGTTAATCGCTCCTTGATCTATTCTAAGGTTGCTTGGCATTCTTCGTTCGATGTCCCCGAGTTGTTCTTTCTAAGCAACCTGAATATTAGATCACATTTATTCGTTAGTTGGGAGATGAAACGGGCTATGTAATTCAACCTTCCCAAGAATCCTCAAACTTGCTTCTGTGTTTGGGGTGGTGAAAGCTGTTGTATGCCTTTATCTTGTTTGGATCAATTTCCATTCCTCTTCTGCTTACTACAAAGCCTAACAACTTCCCAAAAGTAACCCCAATTGTGCACTTGGCAGGATTAAGCATTAACTGGAATTTTCTCAATCTTTGGAAAAGCTTCCTCAGGTTCGCTAGATGCTCTTCCTCAGTTCTAGACTTAGCAATCATATCATTCACATAAACTTCTATTTCCTTATGCATCATATCATGGAAAATAGTGACCATAGCTCTATGATAAGTTGCCCATGCGTTCTTCAATCCAAAAGGAATTACTTTATAACAAAAGGTTCCCCAAAGCGTTACAAAAGTAGTCTTTTCCATGTCCTCTAGGCACATCTTTATTTGATTATATCTAGAAAATCCATCCATGAATGAGAAAAGGGAGTGGTCGGCTGTATTGTCTACCAAGGTGTCAATATGTGGGAGGAGAAAATTGTCTTTAGGGCTTGCTCTATCAAGATCCTTGTAGTCGATGCGCATTCTTACTTTTCCATCCTTCTTAGGCACTAGGACAACGTTTGCCACCCATTTTGGATATTTAGCTAGCTCGAGGAATCATGCATTATACTGCTTCTTAACCTCGTCTTTGATTTTCAAAAGTGTATCAGCCTTCATTCTTCTGAGCTTTTGCTTTACTGGCTCCCATCCTTTCCTTATAGGTAACCTATGCATGGCTATATTTGTATCAAGACTAGGCATTTCCTGATACAACCAGGCAAAAATGTCTTTATATTCTTGCAGAAGCTCGACCAAACATTGTTGTATCTTAACTGAGATGGTGGTACCGATCTTCACTTCGCGCTTCTCTTCTTTGGTTCCAAGATTCAAAACCTCTAACTCTTCTTTGTGGGGCAGAATTTTCTTTTCCTCTCCTTCTATCATTTTAAGCAGGTCATCTGGCAAGACATACTCATCTTCATCTGTAACGCCCCGGTTTTGGGTTTAGAAGTTTTGGGCGTCGACCGGTTCGGTCAAAGTGCTGTTCGAATATAAAAAGGTGAAATTAGGAAAGCCTAGTTCAGGTTGCATTAAAAATATGGAAAAATGTTCTAAAATCATCTTTTAATATTTAAAAGTGAACTGTGAAATCAATTTTACAAAATGAGGTTTGGAAGGATGACATTTTGGCTAGTGACCAAAATGTAATTTTTGAAAGTTGCGTGACTGTTTTAGAAAGGATTGAAACTTTGAATCTTTAAGGAGCTATTTACCCAAAGGGAGTTTCTCCAGATTTTTCTAAGATATTTTAATGTTTAATTCTGATTTTAAAACAAAAGAAAAGTGGAGGGAAGTTATTTTCCTATTTTGCAACTAACTTTCCATATTTTCCAATTTTCTTTTTCTCTCATTTTCTCTCAACCCAAACATCTTTTCTCTAGAGATTTTCTTCTGATTTTGTCACTTAAATCTCTCTTTTCAATTCTCTTTGGATTCCTAATCATCTCATCAGCAAAACCTCAATAATTGCTAATTGGATTTTCAAGCTTTGTGGTTCTAAAAGAGGAGAAACTCAAGTTTGGAGGTAAGAACGTCCTTCTCCTCTAAACTCTCAGTTCTTTACTGAAATTCCTAAGTTCTCAATCCTTAATTGACGTTTTATAAATGGTTTTTAAGTTGTGTAATGGATCTTGGCTTAAAATGCAAGATTTTGTGATTTTTGATGGATTTTCGTTTGATCTGTTAAAGCAGTGATTTGAGGTGTGTTTTTGATGTTAAATGAATGTTAATTTGATAAGGAATTGAGTTTTAATTAATGCAATCCCGGATAGGTTGGATTTCCTAAGTTTAGCTTGTGATTCTTGGTTGTTTTGGAGTGATCTTGTTGATCTGATGTTGCTGGAGGTATAAGGATGTTATTAGGTTCTTTTTAGATGTTAAATGATGTTAAAGGATGTTTAGTTTTGATGGTTTATGGCTGGGCTTTGTTGAGGAGTTGTTTGGATGCATTTTCGGTTGTGTTTGGTGGCCGAAAATGGAGTGTGGATGAGAGCAGCGAGTTTAGGTGCTTTCATTGAAGCTATTAATGCATGATGATGCATTAATCCTCTGCTTTGATGTGTTTAAAACAGGGGAGGCATCTTTGGATCCAAGTGGTGGTGATCCGGAAGAATGATTTGTGCTTCGGCAAGAGGCGAAGTGGAATCGGTGAGTGAAATTGGGTTTTCGGCTTTGAAACCAATGTCTTGGGAGCTAGACTTTGGTACACCATGCAAACGCACAATCTCAGCTATGTACAGCTCTGCAAGCTTATCCAAGGTATACGTGGTATGCACAGGTAAGAAATGTGCACACTTTGTAAGGCGATCCACAATCACCCACACCGAATTCTTCTTCGATGGCGACAAAGGAAAACCAGACACAAAGTCCATGGTAATCCTTCCCATTTCCATTCAGGAATTCTCAACGGTTGCAACAATCCTGAAGGAAACTGATGCTCAGCTTTAACCCGCTGACAAACCATACACTTACTCACATATTCCGCCACATCTTTCTTCAACCCTACCCAATAGTACTCATCCTTCAGATCACGATACATCTTTGTACTACCAGGGTGCATAGCAAAAGGACTACTATGAGCTTCGGTCAAAATAGTGCGCCTCAACTCCACATCATTTGGCACTACTATCCGACTCCCGAAACATAGAACCCCATCATCATTAAAACAAAAATCTGATGGTCTATCTTCAGGAATATCCTGAACATGTGGCACCAGTGAATCATCCAACAACTGCTTATCTTTTAACAACTGAACCACAGATGGTTTCACTCGCAACTCAGCCACAAGACCTCCATCTTGCGAAATACTCAAACTGGCAAACATGGCCCTTAACTCCACTGCCACCTTCCTACTCAAAGCATCCGCTACAACATTAGCTTTCCCCCGATGATACTCGATCGTCAGATTGTAATCCTTAAACAACTCCACCCAACGTCGTTGCCTAAGATTCAATTCCTTCTAAGACATCAGATGCTTCAAACTTTTGTAATCCGTGTACACAGTACACTTCTCACCATACAGATAATGTCTCCAAATCTTTAAAGCAAAAACCACCGCAGCTAACTCAATATCATGCATAGGATAATTGCGCTCATGCACCTTCAACTGGCGTGATGCATAAGCCACCACCTTACCCTCTTGCATTAACACACACCCCAAACCAACATAGGATGTGTCACTGTACACCACAAACTCTTTTCCTGATTCAGGCTGAACCAAGATAGGAGCTTGCGTCAAAGTTGCCTTAAGCTTCTCAAAAGCTTGTTGTCTTGCTTCTGTCCACTCATACTTGACATCTTTTTGCAACAACTTCGCCAAAGGTGCAGCAATCTTCGAAAATCCATCCACAAACCTCCGATAATATCCTGCCAACCCAAGGAAACTACGGACTTCATGAACAGACTAATGAGGCTTCCAATTCATCACCGCCTCAAGCTTCTGAGGATCAACACGAATCCCCTCAGCCGAAACCACATGACCAAGGAACACAACCTTCTTTAGCCAAAATTCACACTTACTCAGCTTAGCATAAAGCTGATTTTCCAGAAGGGCTTGCAAGACAACCCTCAAATGACCTTCATGCTCATCCTCGGTACGAGAGTACACAAGGATATCATCAATGAACACCACAACAAACTTGTCCAAGTATTCATGGAACTCTCTATTCATCATGTCCATAAAAGTTGCAGGAGCATTCGTCAAGCCAAACGGCATTTCAAGGAACTCATAATGCCCATACCTCATTCTAAAGGCTGTTTTTGGCACATCCACATCTTTCACCTTAAGCTGATAGTACCCTGACCTTAAGTCGATCTTGGAGAACACAGTCGCTCCCTGAAATTGATCAAAAACATCATCAATCCTCGGCAAAGGATACCGATTCTTGATAGTCAACTTGTTCAGCTGACGATAATCAATGCACATTCTCATCATTCTCATTTTGAGCCATAGCTCTTGTATTCATTCTCATCTCTCTACGTGGCCCCATTTACAAGAAAACAATGCACTGACACAAATGCAATAAACATAATTAGGCTCAATAAGGTAAGTAATCCAAGTACTCAAGCTCTTTTTTGAAAACAAGTTCCTTCCATTAGTTTTTACTTGGCAATGGGATCCCCTAACACACTCCAACATAGCATAACTTCACAAATGAAACCATGCATCACGATGCACACAACATTCTCTAACTCAAAAGGCACATCATGCAATTACACATACAACATCTAAATCACAAATCCTAATTACACAAGAACCAAGCTCTGATACCACCAAATGTAACCCCCTTAGCCCAGCCTAGACGGTTGACCCGAACTACGAAGATTACAGGGGGAAAACCAAAGTCAACCCGAAAGTCAACCTTGATTAACGACCTTTTTTCTTTTTAATCTTGTCTAAATGCACATTAACCCTAAGTGAGTACTCATAAAACATATACGAGAAGGGCACAGCGATTGAACAACAAAAAGGGACTCCATTGCACTTATTACAAGTTTAGGGACCAAAAAGTAATTTCTGAAAATTAGAAGGTCCTAACTGATTTTAAGGTTATCAATATGAAATTAGTCCCATTTCATGCTTCTCTGCCAAATTTCAACTTAATTGGACATCTCAACCTCAAGCAATTGCAACATCAACATTTGGGGACTAAAATGTAAAGCTTGCAAACTACAACACCATTCAAATCAGTGCCCAACGGTCACCTGTTTCGAAACACCCACCTGTTGTATCGAAACGCAGGATCGGAACAGCGTTGACCGTTTCGATACGCGGGTTGGTTCCGAGACTGGTTCCGAAACGAGGCCTTCCAGTAGCCAAATCGTTTCGAAACAGCCTACAGCCGTTTTGAAACACGAAGGCCATTACAGGCCCCCGTTTCAAAACGCCTGAGAGTGTTTCGATACGGTTTGCCCAGAAATTCAAGATTTTGCTGGTTTTTCATACATAAACCCATTCAAACTCATCCTAATGACTTCCCAAACATACCAACAAGTCACCAAACATATAAGGTGCATGTTTAGAACTCCTAAACACAATCATAGCATCAAACATGAAATTTCACATGTCTAGAGGCATGCTTCCTATTATCAAAACCAAGTAGGCAAACAAACTTCAAATCAAGCATTAAAGGCCAATTACAATTCAAATCAACCAAGGCATACATGCCACAACCTCAGGGAGTTTAATACATCTCCCAAAACAAACTTTAGATTCTCATTGCCAAATTATCAAAACTAATAGTGTACGAGAACTTCACCATACATGAGCTTGGATTTCCCTTGGACACACTTAGCTTCCCTGATGCCCTTAAACACCTCAATTATCTGCATTATTGGTAAAAGAGAGCGTAAGCACAAATGCTTAGTGAGGCATGCTCTAAGTAAAACCAATACAACAATGCACTTTTTTTAGAAAACACTTTCAACAAAGCTTTAAACCACATGCTCAACTCTTTCTCATGCTATCTAGCATCATTTTCAAGCATCTCATGCTTCGTTACATTTAAATACATTATGTTGGCTTTCAAGTGATAGTTCATAACCATTTCAACACAAAACACAATCGGATACGCGGATTACAAGCGTTGTCCCACACGCTTCATACACACTACCGGACTACACAAGGTTCACACTCAAGAGCAATCCCTCCATTGATGTGACACTCGTGGTGGAGTATAACGGTACAATCTCAACCCCTCAACACAACTCATCGGTAGTTGTATAATTTCACTAACGAGAGCAAGGGACACATAACACAAGATCCACACACGGAATTTACAACCACCGTTGTGATCTTACCTCAATCGTTAGGATACTTGGATGGAGTTTACGGTACAATCACAACCCCTCAACATCCAAGGCGACTTTACTTACGGTGCACCCAATCCTATAGCCGGCTAACTATATCTGATTCAAGTACTTTAAAACCATTTCATCACTTTCCAATATACATCAATTACCATCACCAATTCATTGTTTTAAAGCATTAATCAAAGCCACTTACAATTATGCATCTTCATGCATCATAACCATATTAATAACATGTCAAACAGAGGATTTCTTACCTTGAGCATCCTTCAATACATGACTTTCAAAACCAGCATTAATCATGCTAAAACATACTTTCAAAACAGTAATTAAACATGCATTTCATAACCAATGCATCAAACCATAACATAGCACATCCGAGGGAGTTTTTCCGAAAACTTACTCTTGAGCTTAGCTAAGTTGTTTAGACTTAAACTAAGCTCCCAAAACCTCCAATTAATTGTTTCAAAGCTGGAAAACCAACTCCACTCACCAATTACGTTTCGCTTGCTTGCCGAAACGCCAATTAAGCTTCCAAATCAACGCTAAGTCCAACATTTTGGCTACCAAACACAACCGAAATCACCTCCAAACTCTTCCAAAACTTTACCCAGCCAAGATCCATCACTTCTAATCATTTCTAAACATCAAACACCATTAAAAACAATCCTAAACTCAACCTTAAACCTCCAGCTACAACAGAACACCAAGAACACCTCAAAAACCACCATTTTCTTAAGCAAAAACTTAGGAGACACAACCTATTTGGGATTGGATTGATAAAACCTCATTTCTAACATCATTTAATAACCAAAATATATTAAAGAACCACCTCAAAATAGAGCCCAATCAATCACAACGAAATTCTTCAAGATCTCTTCCAAAATCTTGAGTTTTAAGCCAAAACCATGTTTCTAACATTAAAACCATTTATAAAACTTTAATTAAGGATTGACAACTTGGGAATTTTAGTAAAGAACTGAGTATTTAGAGGAGAAGAACATTCTTACCTCTAAATAATGATTTCTCCTTGATTTGGGCAAAATTCAATGAAAATTCAATGTGGAAATCAAAAGGATTTGGTGCAAGATTGATTAGGAACCAATAGATGATGGAAATCTCATCAATTGATGTGAAAATCTATCTGAAAGTTGCTGGAGAAAAAGTGTTTGGATGATGGGATTTTGAGAGAAAAATGAATGAGAGAAAACTAGAGAAAAGGTAGTTATGAAAACCAAAATGTAGTTTCCTTTTCTTTTACTTAATTAAAACATTATTAAATCACCCAAATTAAGGAAAAAATCTGGAGAAAAACATTTTGGGTAATTAGCTCCTTAAAGATTCAAAGTTTCAATCCTTTACAAAACAGTCACTACTAAACTTTGCAAAAATCGCATTTTGGTCACTACACCAAAATGTAGTATTTCCAAACCTTATTTTGAAAAATTGATTTCACCACTCTCTTATATATATTAAAAGAGGATTTTTAGTTATTTTTCTATATTTTTAAAGCATCCCAAACTAGGCTTTCCCTAAAACCTCCTTTTATATTCGAACCGTTTCTCAAACCAGTCCGACCAACCCTAAACTTCCAAGCCCAAAATTGGGGTGTTACAAAAAGGCGTCGTAAAAAACATGTTTTGTTGTAGTGTCGCTAGTATTGCTTTCCTCTTGAGAGCAATTCCTAGCTTCTTCTTCTCTACCTCTTGCTTCTCCACTCTTTTCTCTTCTCTCTTCTTTTCTTCTTCCCTTCCTTGCCTCATGATATCATGAGTAAGAAGAGACTCCACCAACTCATTGAGCTGCAATGTCTTCAAGTTCTTGGCCTCGATGATAGCGGTTCTCTTCCCATCCCATGATTCGGGAATAGAGTAAAGAAGCTTTCGGACAAGCTTCTCTTCGGGAATGATCTCATTGAAGCCCTTGAGACCATTTACAATGACGGAGAACCGATCAAACATTTTGGAGATGCTCTCATCCGGCTCCATCTTGAAGTTCTTGTAACTCAAATTAAGGATCCCAATCTTGGTCTCCTTTACATCGTTGGTGCCCTCGTAGGTGGTCTCTAGGTTGTCGCACACTTCTTTTGCACTTGTGCACGATGACATCTTTACATACATGTCAGGTCCAAGTGCACAAAAGATGATGTGAAGAGCCTTGTCATTAACTTGAATCCTCATTCGATCTTCATTGGTCATTTTTCGCTCTTGTTTTCAGAACGAGCCTTCCTTCTTCATCTCTCTTCATCAGAATAGTTGGTCCATCTTCCACCACATCCCTAAGGACGTAGTCATTTGACTTGATGGAGAGCCTCAATCTATTTTTCCAATAAGGATAGTTATCCCCATTGAAAAAAGAAGGCTTGGTGATCGATTGTGACTCGAAGAGATTTTGGCCGAAGATAGATGCCATGGCTTGATTCGAAGGTTCATTAATCTTCTTCTAGGATCTTCTCTTGTGGATGTGAGTCCCTCAAAGAGTTAGGTTCTGATACCAATTGTTGAGTGGATCAAAAGAATTGAAAGTGGGCAAGAGGGGGTGAATTAGCTTTTTAAAATTGAAGAGAGCAAATTGAAAATGTGAAAATTGAAGACAAGGCAATTTATAGTGGTTCAAGCTTAAAACAAGCTCTACATCCACTACCTTAGCTCCCACTAAGGATTTTCAACCAATTTCACTAGAAATTTGTCCCATTTTCTCGGATTAGGAGGAAACCTTACAAATCGGTTAATCTTTCTATCCAAAGATTAACCAAGACTCTCTAAATAAAAAGAAAGTTTTGGCAATCTAAAAAACACCTCTCACTAGGTTAATGTATTGCCCAATTACACTTAAACACTCCCCAAACTTGAAAGAAAATAATACAATGAGAATTACACAAGTTGGGTTACAAGAATTTGACTCTAATAGCTCAAGGGTTTGGATATATGCTTGGATTGTTGAAAATAGGTTCAATAGTTGTTGTTGTTGTTGTAGCTTTTGAGGCTTGTTTATATACCCTTGCATTGATTTCTTGTCGTTCTAGTGGTAGAGATCATCAAAAGAGCTGTTGGGCTCCATTTTTCCCGTAATAAATGCACTTCTGCAACCTACTGTATCGGTACTCAAACAACTGTATCGATACCTGTCTCAAATCAAAAAGAGTCGTTGTGCACATTTAAGAGGGGTGTATCGATACGGGTATAGTGTAAAAACATGGGCGTATCGATACTCTAAGACTGTATCGATACAATTTTTGCTCACTGAATACTGAGGAAAACTTTAGCAAAAAGTGTATCGATACGGTCCAACGACCGTTTGAAATTTTGCTGAAATCATAACTGACAAGCAACGGTCGAAAACTTTAAATGCAAAGATTTATCGAATCAAGTCAAACCGTATCAATACGGGTATAACCGTATCGGTACGCTTTTATCAATTAAAATTCTAGAACCTTAAAATTGTATCGATACGAGTAGAGCGTATCGATATGCCTTAGCGTACAAGGTTTGGGCTTGAAAACTTAGAAAAATTTTGTTTGAAAAATTTATTTGACTTAGAAACAGTTTTGGTTCAAGTTTGCTTGTCAATTTGTGATACTTTGAAATACTTAAAAATTTATTTACTTTTACAAATAGGTCCTTAGACATTTTGTTATATCAAAATAAAATTAGGTTTTACAATAACTTATAGATAGTGGAGTCATATATATGTTTTCTAGACTGTATTTATCTCGCATGCTTATTTTATGATAATCACGAATTATGGAAGAGTAGAAATGTAGCGCCGAGCTTTGTAAGCTCACCGTTCGGAATCGTTGTTTCTGTTCACAGGTTGGTAGGTTGATCGTGATCGAGGAGCACATCGTTGAGGCATTTCCCAACACTGCATCGCTTTAGATGCTCCTGTTTTGTAAACTTATTTATAATACTTATTTAATTTCATGGAATTATGGATGATTTGATGTTTTAAAAATGGCTAATTCTATGGTTTTAAATTGGAAATTTTTTGGGTTGATTTTGGGTGACCCAAATGTGACACTTTGGATCTGGTTCGGGATCGGGGTGCTACAGATCTGGTAAGACCCATAATATGTAGGGTTTGTGGTTGTTTTGTGGTTGTTGGTTAGTCTCCTCAAACTGACTTTGAGATGAAGAGCGGTAGTCACATCACCAATTGTTAATGTTGAACTGACGAGGCACCAAACAAGGGATGTGGAGAGGAGGACCAAGATGGTTGATGGCGATTTCAGGCGGTTCACCCCATGTAGGTTTGAGAGGGTGAGTTGCAATCATTACGGTAGTCGAAATGAAAGAGAGGAGAAGGAATAGATACTTGAGGGTCTTCTTGAGTAGATTGCTAATTGAGTCGAGATAAAAACTCTCTTTTTCAGTTGCCTCCTCCATTTATATCCACAAGGTGTCAGGTACTGTCTTGTAGCAGATCTTAGGAGTTACACTTGTGATGACTACACTGATATTCTACCTCGTTGATAGGTCGAAATATTCATTAGATGTCAATGTAGTTAGGTTGAGAGCTCTGACCAAGGTCACATCATAAGATGTTATCGAGATCTTGAGTGAGTTCAACTGATAACATGTGCTTATCCGAGGATAAGTTCAGAGGGTAGTGCTTACTGAATTCCGAAGTCACCAGGTTATGAAGGTATAACATGAATTATAACACAACATTGAAGAGGGAACAATTGATCACAATTTTTACTGTTGAACTTAAGGTCAGTTAGGATTAAGCAACAATGGTCGTGTAATAGTAGGGCTTTAATTTTTAGGGTTCTGGTGATCTGGACTGGTAAATTTAGTTCAGGGCTGTTTTTATGTGGGCTTGATAGACTACCTTATGATCTAAGGTTGGCCCGATTTCAGGTTGTTGGTTATTAAGTTTTGTAGGTCAATTAGACAAATTTGGTGCTGACGAATATAACATGCAGGAGTAGGAGAATCTAAAACGAATGTCTTTAGGATGCAAGGTGGGTAGGAACTATTGGGGAGGGGTGTGCATTTCAGATACTCGATTCGATCCGATCTAAAATTTTAGATATTCGAAATTTTTGGATAGGCAATCTAGTGATTCGTATCCGATCCGAAAAAATCGGATACTCGATTTTCGGATATTTGAAATTTCGGATTCGGGTATTCGAATATCTGAATTTATGCCTTGATTTAATTATTTTTTTAATTTTGCTGTCCTATTCATGAAAATTTTAGATTTTCGAATATAATAAACAAATTATTGAATATAACAATATTTCTATCCATGAAAATTTCAATTTTTCATATATAAAAGATTCATATCTATAAAAAATTGAATTTTCGGATATACGACCCGAATATGAAATAACTATCCGTATCCTATCCGAAATTTTCAAATATCCAATCCGAATTATCCAAAAATTAAAAAAAAAATGGATAGGATATTCAACATTTCAGATCAGATCAACGGATAAACAGATCGGATCAATTGGATCGGATTTTTTGCACACCCCTAGTACTGGGTATATAGTCTTTTACAAGAACCAAACATCATTTAAACTAAAACATGAACCACGTTCGATATTGGGAGTAAGCAGTTTCTCTAGATAATAAACCGCTTTCCCAAACATGGTGTCTGAAAAAGATTACTAAAACATGAACCACATTTGATATTGGGTATTCAGTGTTGTTGTGGAGTAATGGGTATCAAGTTAGTTGATAATATTTTCAGACACAGCTCTCTTTCTTGGGATTGTGACAACCTAAAATGTCAAGTTGCGGTAACGTGTTGAGATATGTACGAAATTCCGACCGTGTTCCTCTAAGAATCATAACTGATAACGATGGTCAATCCACAAAATAGTTTGTTTGTTTTACAATCAAGAAAGAAATCTCCCCAATCACAACCACATTAATGGAACGACTAGACTCGGTAGTCTAACACTAACGGTAACCTCAACCTGCAATCACCAGAACAAAAGACCCAAAATCCAAGTATGAGACCAGTTACCAAGTACTACTAGCTAGACTCTCAAACTCGGCCTCTACAATTTGAATGTCTTTATTAGTAACATCTACACATGCATGAAGTGAGGTGATTTGAGATGTATTACTCGTCTCCCTCGACAACAATGATGCTTGCTTTTCTTTTAGTTCTCTTAGCATCTTGGTGTTCACATCAATCTCTTCGTTTATTTTGGTTAACTCATCAGAACACTGCTTGAGTTGCAGTTCAACATCTTTTGAACAGTGTTGAAAATGTTCATGTTTATCTTTCATCAACAGCAACTCGCTTGCACGGTCCCTTACTGCCTTCACATCAAATCCTAGAATTCTGAAATCAGGAAGAGCATCCAAAATGGTCGTAAAAAGATTCTCAGGATCAGCAACTGTCAACTTGGAAGTCTTCTCCACCAAAGATGCAAAGTTTAACATATGACCAACAGCTAAACCTTCACGGAGAATTTCTTTCGATTCTACTAGGGGGTGAAAATGTGGGCTTTGAGGCATGACTTTGAAAATTTCCATGGATTCAACTATTTTCCAGAGTTGTAGGGTCTTTACAAAAGGTAAGTTTGGACCCTCATCTGGCTCATTGTCACCTGTCAAGCCAACTAAAGGAGTCTGCACCGTTAATTCAAGTGGTTTCTCCTTTGGATCATTCCGTGGATTTTCAAATCCTGGAGGAAAATCTCCTAGATACATATAGTATTAGAATCAGAAAATTTTAATGAAAAGTGAACATGAATCATGATAATGTCACATTACTTACCGGAGTCATTTTCATAACATATTAATTGAGATGATATTAGCATCAGAAAATTTTATTGAAAAAGGGAACATGAATCATGATAATGTCACATTACTTACCTGTGTCATTTTCACAGCATATTAACTGAGATTGTTCTTCGTTTTTATGAAGAGTTCTGCCAGATTCTCCAGCCACCTTGATTATCTTTCTCGAACAATCTGTCATATCTGTTGACATAGTTTGAGAACATATAAAATCAGGAAGAACTAGCAGCACATGAGTCAAAACAAAAGGAAATATAGAGCACATGGAAATTACATCCTTCTTTTACCATGTTCCTTCTTATTGTATGCACTTCACATCAGTTATCAGTTCGAATAAGTCATGACTATCATACGCAAGTTAGTACCATTGACAACAGTTTAATTTGCAGCTGATATTCTACTGTTTCTCGAGCTAAACTATCCTAATTCTAGTCATATAAGTGACCGGTTCTCTAATAAACACGAAAAGAACACCACTTTTCAGTGGTGCCCAACAGCCCCAACCTGATATCATGGATAACTCAACTTCTGTGGCTTTGTATTTTTCAGGAACCATTTCTTCAAGAATACCAGCAGCATCATTTATATCTAGCACAAAATAAGGCAGTAGAAGTAAGTTCATCAGAAATTAGATTATAGTAGACACTGCCAGATTTATGTTATCATGTACCAGCAGATGGAGATCTAGGGATCGGATGCACAGATGTTAGTTGCTCGTTCTTGGTCTCATGCAAACCATCTTCTTTCTGAGGTCTGCCCATGCCATGTTCCTTGTGCAGAATTATCTCCTGCACGGATAAGAAAACAAGTTTTGAAAGCAATTCCTTTACATTCAGCAATGAACCTAAAGAATAAATTTAATTTGCCGAACTCTATTATGTCAAATTTCAAGGCAAGAAATTTAAGACAAGTTCTTTATTAGCTGAGACTCCTATGGAGTTCAATCTCAAACTAGAGAAGGATGTTCTTGGAAGTCCAGTTAATAAGGGATTGTATCAAAGGTTAGTTGGGAAATTAATTTATCTTTCTCTTACTAGACATGATATATTTTTTCCTGTGAGCATTGTTAGTCAATATTTGAGTGACCCTCGAGAGGAGCATCTTGAAGCTGTCAACAGAATACTAAAATACCTAAAGATGACACCTGGCCATGGGCTAATTTTCAAGAAAACCAATGACAGATCAATAAAAGTCTTCACTAATGCTAGCTGGGCTGGAGAACTGACAGATAGAAGATCCACCAGTGGGTACTGCACTTTTGTTTGGGGCAATTTGGTAACTTGGAGGAGCAAAAAGCAGTATGTTGTGTCTCGTAGCAGTGCTGAAGCTGAGTATAGAGCTATTGCACTTGGAATGTGTGAGGGAATATGATTACAAAGGTTACTTGTTGAATTGGGCTTCAGTGACTCTAAAGAGTTCGAACTATACAGTGATAGTCAATCTGTCATCAATATAGTGAGAAATCCAATCCATCATGATAAACTAAACATGTGGAAATTGATAGACAGTTCATTTCAGAGAAAGTCAGTAGTGGTCTGGTAAAACTGAACTTTGTTTCTTCTAAAGATCAACTTGCAGACATACTCACCAAGGCACTTCCAGAGTAACCTTTGATGAGTTTACATGCAAGCTGGGACTATATAATATATACTCTCCAGCTTGAGGGGAGTGTGGATTGTGTGATTGCAGAAAATTAGGGATATAAATTCCCTAATATCAAGTTGCTATTAGTTAGCAATTATCTTCCTAATATCTTGTTAATAGTTGTAAATAAAGAATTAGATTCTTGTAATTTATTTGTAATTCCTTTTTCCTAGTTTAGGCTTTCTCTTGTAATCTACAAATATGTTCTTTCTTTATCAAATAAAAGACAGAAATTAGAGTACTCAAACTGAGACTCTTTTCAGTACCTTTCTACAAACTTCCTTTGTCACTTTCTGAATTTCTGTAGCTGCTGCCACCTTTAAATTATCCATTTTTTCTGTGAGCCATTCTCGTACATCTCAGTAAATTATTAGACAGAATGCAGAGAAAATTGAAGTTTTTCAAGCTAATTTAGAGAATGCATACCTGCATCTAGATGCTTTGGACCTCCAACATGACATTTGAGCTTCCTTCCATACTTTTTACACAAACCCGCATCTTCGTGCATACTTTCAAACTTCGGTTGGTCGTTGTCCTAAATGTGAAGGGGAGAAAACCGATTAGAAACTCTGACTTTTGGAAGGAGAAATGCGGAGAGTAATGGATGGTGAGCAGAGCAGAGACATTCAATTAAATGTAAACAGAAAAGAATAAAAAAAATATTGAGCATTCCTATACCCCCAAAGGGATGTATCCAGCATCTTTCAGAAGTAAAATGGAGAGAGAGGACCTTTTTCAGGTCATGATCAATTGGTACATAATGGAAACTCATAGACCATGAACAAAGCCACATAAATACATTAGCATGCATTAGTGGATAAATCATTTGGGTTTTATCATATTGCTTGCAGCCATACGCAAGTCTTTTACTTAGAAATGCACAGTTAGGAGGAGCTTTAGCAAACCTACACATGTATAAAAGAAAATTAGTCGACATTATTTGATTTTAATTTTTTAACCAGACTATGGATTTGAAGCAGAGTAGGCTACAATAATAATCTCATATTTTAATCCTTTCCTTATTGAATTTAGTCCCCGCAAATTTACCTCAATAGAGTAATTTTATATTGAGATACAATACTAATAGCACATATAATATAACTACTCTACTTTCCTCTAAAGTTGAAAAGAAGAAGAGCTGTTAGGAAAAACCTTCATTCCAGATTCTAGGTGTGATGCGACTGGTAAGCTTTCGTGTTTGAACTTCTTGGAAGGATGTAAAGATGTAGCATCGCCTTCAAGTGCTGCTCGCTTTACTTGCTTACTCTTTGCAGGTTCTTTAGATGCTTCCTGAAAATAACAAGGTCCAAATAAGTAGACAGAAAGCAACTGAAGCGCCTTAAAGTTTGCATGCTACTATTTTGTTTATTAAATGTCTCAAAACATGAGCCAAGGCATTGGTAAACCAGAGCAATGAAAAAGTCCTTGACATGATTGGTCATCCTAAAGGCAACAGAAACACAAGAGTAAAAAAAACAAAACTTGGGCATTGCAAATGGAGCCATACACATGAAATCAGTTGATAAATTTGAAGCCTAGAAAGCAAATGCACATTATTATTATTTTTTTTTTGGATAAGAGCAAATGCACATTAGAAGAGCGAAAAACTTTTAAAACCTGAAATTGGGAGGGTTTAACCCATTTGCCATCAATCCATTTCCAGTGAGGTCTCAAACTAGAAGAAGAAAACTCAATCTCCTCAGGTGGTTCTGCAAAAGACACAATGTACCGATTTGGGTTGTCAAGAACCTGAGAAACAGAACCGGTCCACCACCCATCTAGGTGAAACGCATCCACGACCTCTTTCACTTGAAAACAGTGGTCAGCAGGGAATACTGGTTCTGGAGGTAAAGGCCTAATGAAGGAAAGCTCGACATTTTCGGTGAGTGGCGTTTGATTATCCTCTTCGAGTAAGGTCTTGTACTGAACCAAGGCCTTGCCTTTAGTTTTGTTCTCCGGGAATTTGAGAATGATACAAGTATACCATGCTCCTTTAAACCCTTCTTCATCAGAGGTTGCTTCAACTTCTCTGCCAGCGGCAATCTCTCCCTCCATTCTTTGGGTGTTTTGGGTTTCACTTACAGCGTTTTCCCTTTCCGAAACGTTTATTGTTAACTTAAGCAACAAGGCATTCTCTTGGCCTTGGGACCCGTGAGGAACTCTTGGGTTTTATTCTCAGTGCATCCTGCAGCTTGTTTTCTTGTTTCTAATAGTAATAATTAAGGGAAATCACTCTCCTCTATTTGGCTGATTATTAATGTTCAATTATCTAGTGGTTTAGGTCTCACACTGGTTCCTTAATGATGTACCTATCTTCATGCCGCAACTTGGCTCAAAAATCTTACCCTCTAATATTTTTTCAATTTGTTTAGTTTACATAAGCTTGCTTGTTAGATTTAAGATTTAGAGCGCACGGGTTCAAACCATAGAATTTAAAATTTAGGTTTTTAGATTTAGTAATTTAAAATTAAGATTTTAGAAAAAAAATGTTATATTTTGATTTTTGATACACAATTTATGTAAAAATAATAGGCAAAATGATAAAAGATGTCCTCAACATTTGTATGTTTTGTCATTTGCCCCCTATTCTTTTTTTGGAGCAAACAACCGCCAACGTTTCAAATTGGTCCAAATATGCCCCTGTTGGATGAAAAATGTCAGTCAACTGACGGTCAACGGCTGATTTTGACTGGACTTGCCACGCGTTAACATCGGTTTACGTGGCATATGCCACGACATATATTTTTAAAAAAATATATATTTTTATAGCCTTCTTTATGGTGACATGTGGCTGACTATAATGCTGACACGTGGCCGAACTGGATGATGACACGTGGTGAAAATGATGATGACACGTCAGCAAATCTTAATACGTGGCAAGTCCAGTCAACATCATCCGTTGACCGTCAGTTACTGACAGTTTTCATCCAACAGGGGAATATTTGGACCAAATTGAAACGTTGGAGTTGTTTGCTCCAAAAAAAGAATAGGGGGCCAAATGACAAAACATGCAAACGTTGGGGCATCTTTTGTCATTTTGCAAAAAAATTACACAACCCTTCTTTAAAATCTAGATTTAAATTTTAGAGTTTAGGTTTAAGATTTAGATTATAGAGTTAATAATTTAGTATTTAAAATTAGAGTTTCGGATTTAGTGTTCATATTTTAGAGTTTTAATTTGGCTAAACAATAAAATAAGCGCCCAAACTATGTCTCTTTTTTGGAATAGGTGCCTAAACTATTTTTTGGCTAAAATAGATGCCTTGACGCTTATTTGGGCACCTATTTCAACTAAAAATGAAAGTTTAGACACTAATTTAGTTTAGGCACCTATTTCAGCCGGACACCTATTTTAGCTAAAAAATATTTTAGGCACCTATTGCAAAAAAAAAGATATAATTTGAACAATTAATTTTAGTTAACTCTTTTAGGTTTAGTAATTTAGATTTTAAAAATATTATTATATTTTAATACACAATCTGTGAAACAAGTATTTTAATTTTGATATAACTAAAAACCTAAGGACTAAATCGAAAAAGTCAAAACGAATTTTAAGTCCATAAAATATCCCCATATAATTTTAGTATTATGCCCAAGTTAAAAACATACACTTTCAAATAATTTTTCTAAGTGTTTCAAACCAAAGCAGTGTTTTTCACGTACCCGTTTCGAAACGGCCCTAAGGCGTTTCGAAAAACTTTCACCACTGTCGACCACCGTTCCGATACGTGTATCGAAACACTTGAAAGCGTTTCGAAACGGATCAAATCGTTTCGAAACTGTTCTTCATGAAGGATTTAAAATGGGTTATTTTATTTCAAATATTTCATATTTTCAAACATATAAGGGGTGTTTCGAAACGGATCAAGCCCGTTCCGAAACGACCCTTTGACAGTAGCCATTCCGTTTCGAAACGGATCACTACCGTTCCGAAACAGGGGCTAGGTTTTATTTTGAAAATGTGACCGTTGTATGTTTTAACTGATTTTATCAAAACCGTTAAGGCGTTTCGAAACGGGCTAGAACCGTTCCGAAACGACCCTTTTACAGTGGCAAAACCGTTCCGAAACGGCCCTAAGGCGTTTCGAAACGGGCTCTTAAATGCACCCCAACGGCTCTTTCTATTTTAGTCCGTTCCAAAACAGGTTTCCCGTGTTCCGAAACGGGTTGGTGCAGACAGCATTAATGGTGGCAAGAGAGGGTTCCAACGGCTCCATTTATGTTCCCAACCACCCAAACGGCTAGAAATCAATGAGAAGGTATAAAAGGGACATCCAAAAGCATCAGCAACAACTATTGAACTTCAAGCAAACATCCAAACATCAAATTCAAGCATTTGAGCAAAAATCCCAAATTTGTGTAAAATCCCAATTTGTGTTCTTCATTCATATTTTGTAAAATTGGGTTGAGTGCTTGTATTGTGGCTATCATTTGTATTGAGAGATACCTAATTAGCCTTCAAATTTCTTTGTTCTATTGAGTGAGAGTTGGGTTGATTTTTGGGTAGAAAAATCAACCGATATTGTAAAGGGTTGCCTCCTTGTCCTAGAAAAGGGGAAGATCAATTTAGTGAAAATCCTTAGTGAGACTAAGGTAGTGGATGTAGAGTTCATTTGGAACTTGAACCACTCTAAATCTCTTGTTCTTCAATTTTTATTTGCCAATTTCCACTAAAATCCTTTAAATTTCCAATTCACCCCCCCTCTTGGTAAATATCGATCTTTCGATCCACTCAACAATTGGTATCAGAGCTTAACTCTTTGAGGATTAACAACCACAAGAGGAAATCCTTGGAAGAGTGTGATCATCAAATTATCAAGAGATGGCTTCAACCTCCGGTTCCGGCATGTACGAGTCACAATCAACCACCAAGCCTCCTTTCTTCAATGGTGACAACTACTCCTTTTGGAAGAACAAAATGAGGCTATTCATCAAGTCAAGTGACTACCTTGTATGGGATGTCATTGAGGATGGGCCATACATTCCATTGAAGCAAGATGGTGAAGGCAAGATGGTGTTGAAGAAGAAAGCCGAAATGAGTGAAGAGGAGAGGAAGAAGATTCAAGTCAACGATAAAGCTCTCCACATACTTTTTTGTGCTTTCGGTCCGGACATCTATTCAAAGGTCTCTTCCATTGAAAATGCCAAAGAAGTGTGGGACACACTTGAGACCACTTATGAAGGCACCAATGATGTCAAAGAAACTAAGATTGGACTTCTCAATCTTAGTTATGAAAATTTCAAGATGGAGCCCGATGAGACCGTGTCAAAGATGTTTGATCGATTCTCCACAATTGTCAACGGGCTAAAGGGCTATGGAGAGATCATACTGGAAGACAAGCTTGTCCGGAAGCTACTCTATTCACTTCCCGAAGCTTGGGATGGGAAGAGAACCGCCATCATCGAAGCAAAGAACTTGAAGACATTAAAGCTTGATGAGCTTGTGGGTTCTCTCCTTACTCATGAGATCATGAAGCAAGGAAGGGAAGATGAGAAAAAGAAAGAAGAGAAAAGAGTAGAGAAGCTTGAAGTTGAAAAGAAGAAGAAGATGGGAATAGCTCTCAAGGCAAAAGCTTCACAACATGATGAGAGCTCATCTTGTGAGGAGGATGAACTTGAAGAATTGGCTATGATAGTCAAACGATTCTCACGCTTCATGAGGTCCAACCGGGGAAGAAAAATCCAAAGAAAGATGGACTTCAAAGGAAGGAACAAAGAAGAAGGGAAGGATCCCATCATTTGCTATGAGTGCAAACAATCCGGTCACATCCGTTCGGAGTGCCCTCAACTCAAGAAGAAGGGCTTTGAGAAGAAGAAGAAACTCAAAGCCAAGCTTGCTACTTGGAGTGATGAGGAGTCATCGGAGGATGACGAACAAGAAGTGGCCAACCTTTGTCTCATAGCACTTGAGGAAGATTCCTCCTTGGTAACCTCTAACTCATCTACTTTAGATTTTTCATATGAAGAATTAAATGATGCATATGATGAGTTACAAGAGGTATATGATGAATTAGTTGAGAAGTTTAAAGAGTCGGTCATTAAAAACAAGAAAATCATTTTAGAGCTAAATGAGAAAAATGACTCACTCACTCAAGCTAATTCTAAATTTGAGAAAAAGATTTTAGGATTAAAAGATGAACTTAAATTCTTTCAAGATGAAAATGTTGATCTTAATAATCTTTTGTCTCAATGCAATAGTGAACACCAAAAGGTGTTAGGTGAGCTAAATGAGCTCAAAAAGTCCTTAAAAATGTTGGTAGTGTCAAACATGAAGTAGGAGAATCCTCTAGAACACACCAACCTAAGAAAAGGACTAATTACTACAAACAAGGTAGCTACCCTAGACATAGTAGAGCTAAAAGAATTAGAAGTGTATGGGTTCCTAAGGAACTTGTAAAATCTAATAATATTATTGCTATGTCATCTTGGATTCCTAAGGGAACCAAGGTTTTGGGAGCTAACACTCATGGACCCAAAATGATTTGGGTACCAAAAACCAAGGTTTAATATCTTTGTTTGTAGGGGGAGCATTGCTACAAGGCCAAAGCACAAAGTCAAAACTCATGGTACCTTGATAGTGGATGCTCGAGACACATGACCGGAGACAAGAGTCGATTCATGGATTTAAAGCCAAAAAGTGGAGGAGTAGTAACATTTGGTGACAACTCCAAAGGCCACATTAAAGGTATTGGCTCCATAGGTAATCACTCTACCATTCTCATTGAAAATGTCTTATATGTCGATTGTCTTAAACATAATTTATTGAGCATAAGTCAATTGTGTGATAAAGGATTTAATGTTTTATTTGATAAAAATGGATGCAAAATTGTTGACATTAAATCTAATAATATTATGCTCATAGGTCATCGCATAGGAAACATATACATGGTGCATTTAGATGACATACATACATCTCATGCATGTTTAGTTGCTCAAAATGAAAATGATGCATGGTTGTGGCATAGGAAGCTAGGACATGCTAGCATTAGTGTTTTGGAAAAACTAGTCTCTCTAAATCTAGTTAGAGGTTTGCCCAAAATTAAATTTTCAAATGACAAAATTTGTGATGCATGCTCTAAGGGTAAACAACATAAGTCTTCCTTTAAATCCATTAATGATGTTTCTACTAGTAGATGCTTACAATTAATTCACATGGATTTATTTGGGCCAATTAGGACTATGAGCTTGGGTGGTAAATCTTATGCATTTGTGTTAGTTGATGATTTTTCTAGATTTACTTGGGTTCTCTTTTTAAGTACTAAAGATGAGGCTTTGGAAAAATTCATCACATTTTCAAAATTAACCCAAAATGATCTTGAACTTAGAATTTCACACATTAGAAGTGATCATGGAACCGAGTTTCAAAATTTAGGGTTTGAAGAATTTTTGAATGAAAATGGTATTAGCCATAATTTTTCGGCTCCTCGAACTCCTCAACAAAATGGGGTAGTTGAGAGGAAAAATAGAACTTTACAAGAAATGGCTAGAACTATGCTTTGTGAAAATAATTTACCTAAATATTTTTTGGCGGAAGCCACAAACACCGCTTGTTATATTGTAAATCGAGTAATGATTAGGCCAATTTTAAAGAAAACACCTTATGAGATTTTAAAATCTAAAAAGCCTAACATTAGCTATTTTCACCCTTTTGGGTGCAAGTGTTTTGTTTTAAATAATGGAAAAGACAACTTAGGTAAATTTGATGCAAAAAGTGATGAAGCTATTTTTATAGGTTACTCTTTAACCTCTAAAGCCTATCGAGTATTTAACAAAAGAACTTTAGTAGTAGAAGAATCTGTTCATGTTGTATTCGATGATAACCTCCTTCCTAGGAAGGATTCTTGTGATGATGATGATGTAGGAATCATAAATGCCTTTGATGGAGGTCAAACCTCAAAGGAGGATGAGATTCAACCAAAAGAAGAAGATACACAAGATCCACCTCTTGAAGCCTTGAAGGACTTGGCTATTGAGGAAAAGGAAGTGAGCTACCCAAGGGAGTTGAACTATGTCAAAGATGGTGAAATCTTGGGTGATCCATCCAAGGGGGTAACCACTCGTTCTTCTCTTAGATTAATGAACCATGTTGCATTTATCTCATGCATAGAGCCTAAAAACATAAAAGAAGCATTGAAAGATGACTTTTGGATTATGGCTATGCAAGAAGAGTTAAATCAATTTGAGAGAAGTAATGTATGGACATTAGTTGATAGGCCTAGTAATCAATCTACAATAGGAACTAAATGGGTCTTTAGGAACAAACTAGATGAGAGTGGTAACATTGTGAGAAATAAAGCTAGACTTGTAGCACAAGGTTACACTCAAGAAGAGAGAATAGATTTTGATGAAACCTATGCACCCGTAGCTAGGATGGAAGCCATTAGGATGTTGCTTGCATATGCATGTTATCATAATTTCAAGCTTTTTCAAATGGATGTTAAAAGCGCATTTTTAAATGGTTTTATAAATGAAGAAGTGTATGTGGAACAACCACCGGGTTTTGAAGATTCAAAATTTCCAAATCATGTTTTCAAACTTACCAAAGCTCTTTATGGCTTAAAACAAGCTCCTAGAGCTTGGTATGAAAGGCTTTCAAATTTTTTGATTGAAAAAGGATTTGAAAAAGGTAAGGTGGACACTACACTTTTCATAAAAATGTATAAAAATGACATCTTAGTAGTTCAAATTTATGTTGATGATATTATTTTTGGTTCTACTAATGAATGTCATTGTCAAGAGTTTTCTAAGCTAATGCAAGGTGAATTTGAGATGAGCATGATGGGGGAGCTCTCATTCTTTTTGGGACTCCAAATCAAGCAAAAGAAGGATGGCACCTTCATCAACCAAGCAAAATACATAAAGGATATGCTCAAGAAGTTTGGCTTGGAGAATGCAAAGCCTCAAGCCACTCCTATGAGCTCATCTACAAAGCTTGACAAAGATGAAGGAGGTAAGTGTGCTGACTCTAAGCTTTATCGTTCTATGATTGGATCTTTGCTTTACCTTACCGCAAGTAGTCCGGATATCTTGTTTAGTGTTTGCTTGTGTGCTAGGTTTCAAGCTAGTCCTAGGGAGTCTCACCTTATAGCCGTTAAGAGAATCTTTAGATACCTTAGAGACACTCCTTGTTTAGGCCTTTGGTATCCTAGAGACTCTACCTTCAACCTACATGCTTACTCGGATGCGGATTATGGGGGTTGTAAAATTGATAGGAAAAGTACTTCGGGAACTTGCCAATTCTTAGGTAGTATGCTCATATCTTGGTTCTCTAAGAAACAAAATAGTGTAGCCTTATCTACCACCGAAGCCGAGTACATATCCTTAGGGAGTTGTTGTGCTCAAGTCCTTTGGATGAAGCAACAACTCTTAGATTATGGTATTAAAGTTGGAACCATACCCCTAAAATGTGACAACACTAGTGCAATATGCTTAACTAAAAATCCCATCCAACACTCTAGAACCAAACATATAGAAATAAGGCATCATTTCATTAGAGATCATGTCCTTAAGGAAGATGTGGTTATAGAGTATGTAGACACCTTGAATCAATTAGCGGACATTTTCACAAAACCCTTAGACAAAGAGCGTTTTTGGTCCCTTAGGAGAGAGTTAGGTCTAGCTAGCCTATCTTGATCTTTTAGGACCTATTTTGTGCTTAAATATGCTTGATTTTGTGAAATGCCATGTTAATGTGTTTAAACTCCTAATTTCATCCATGCTTATAGTTAGGGGGAGTATGTTTATGCTTAAATATGTTTTGCCTGCTCATTCATGACATTTATGCATGTTAGGCCTCTTAAAAGATCATTTTTCTGCAATTTTAGAGCCTCATCTGCACTTCCAGGCCCAGGTGTATCGAAACGGGTGAACCTGTTTCGATACGGATACCTTAAATCCAGCTCTGAGAGAAGGGCGTTTCGAAACGCCTCAAAAGCGTTCCGAAACGTTTTTGATTCTGCCAAGGGGGTGTACCAGAACGCGTTCCGATACGGGTCAAAGGGTGTTTCGATACGGTCAACAGCGTATCGAAACGTTATGTTTATGGTTTTAAAATGGTCAAAACCCTAGCCGCCCGTTCCGAAACGATCTTGACCGTTCCGAAACGGCATCGCGGAATGCTTTATTTAGGGCTTTTAATGACACAAATACACTTTTTATCAAACACCAAAAACCCTAAACCGCCTCCCTCTCTATGAATACCCTCTAAAACTCTTTGATTTTCACAAAATTGTGAGGGGTTTTACTCTACATCTCAACTCTAAGCAAGTTTCATCAATCTTGTGCAAGGATTTCTTCAAAATCATCCAAAATCCCAAATTAAGGTAATTTTTCAATTTTTTTTCTTTCTTTCAATTCATGTTCGAATCTTAGGTTAGAAAATTTTATTTTTGTATAAATTATATGTTTTTGGTTGTGGGTTTTCAAAATCTTGTAAATTTTTTTTCAAATCTCAAAATTTCTGATTCGAATATAAATTTTTTCAATCGTATTTTTTTTAAAAACTGTTTTTATTTTAATTTTATTTTCAAAAACCTAAGTGGGATTTATTATTGGATTGATTTTAATTATCATAGCATACACTCAATTTTAAAACACTTGCTTAATGTTTTTAGATGGCGGATCAATCGAACAAAAAGCGCAAGGCCGTTCAATCCGGTGATTCAAGCATTCGTCCGAATATCACGATGCTTTTTCAGAAATCTCTTAAGAATCCGGACGCGCGTGCTCGCTTTGCTTATGTCAAGGACTTCGCGATTCGTAAGGAACGAGTCATTGATCTTGACTTCCTCAATTCCGAGCGATTCCTTTTCCGTTATCTCGGCCGTTTGGATGAGTGGGATCTCTGGTATTTCTTGAGCATTCCGGATGTTTGCTACAAAAACATGGTACTCCTCTTTTACTCCAATGCTCGTTTTCTTTATGATGAGTCCAAAACCGAGATCATAGGAATTGAGTCATCCTTACTAGGCAAAAAGATTGTTGTTAATGTTGCTCTTTTGGAATCTGCTCTTAAACTTAAGAATATGGGTCTTGAGGATGAACGTCATTTTGGCAATTTCACCGGTAAAGCACTTCATTTGGATGTGCATGATCGTGTTCTTCACTTGATAGTATCTTGGTTTATTCGCCCTTCCGGTGGTAAATATTCCCATATCCGTCAAAGAGATCATTTTTGGTTAGAGTGTTTCCGTAAGGGTGAGCGCCCAAATGTGCCTAAGATAATCTTTGCCGAGATAGTCAATAATATCAAGCTTATTGACACGAATGAGTTGACATCCTTTACTTATGGCATTGTCTTGAGCGCCCTATTTCATTATCTTGAAATTGATTGTACCTATGACTCTCCGGAACCTCGCAAGACAAAAATTGGTGAGTCATCCCTTCGCAAATCCGGGTTCCAGTATGTGGACGGTATTTGGGAAAGAGTTGATAGAGAAGCGGATCCTCCTCTCGTTGCTCCTCCACCGCAAGTTCAAGCCGCGAACAATGATGCCCTCACGGCTTTCCTTACCGAGCGATTCAATGCCTTGGACACTCGGATGAATGCTTTGGACACTAGCATTGCTTCGGGCTTTGAGACTATGGGCAATCGGTTGAAGAATGTCGAAGATCGTCTCCATTCTCTTGAAACTTCTCATTCCAACTTGGATCTTTCCTTCTCCACTCTCTATGGGCAATGGACAAAGTTTCAACGTTCTCAAGCCAAGGACGATGATGATGATGATGAGGATGATGATGACGAGGCTTAGGATATTTATCTCATATCATATCATATTATTTATGCTTTTAGGATTAAGAATGCATCTTTTTGTTTTCTCATGTTTTTAAGAACCTATGCTTATGACTTTTTATTTGGGATTTTATTGTTTGAATTATGTTGAACTTAATGTTTTGAATTATGTTTTGGATATTTTGGTTATGAATTTATAATATGGTTGCTTATTATTGCTTATTGGTACTAATCTTTTATCTTCTCTATGAGCTTATGTTGTTCTTTTTGATCTAACAAAAAGGGGGAGAAGAAATTTAAGAGCCACAACACTAAAATTCGTTTTTAAATTTTAAAAGGTTTTTAAACTTAAACTTCAAATCAAAATTTTTGTTAAAAACCTATCTTAAATTAAGGGGGAGTTAGAATATTTTTTCAAAATCTTCAAAATTCCAAAAATTCTAACTTTGGTTTTGTTATATCAAAAAGGGGGAGATTGTGAAACAAATATTTTAATTTTGATATAACTAAAAACCTAAGGACTAAATCGAAAAAGTCAAAACGAATTTTAAGTCCATAAAATATCCCCATATAATTTTAGTATTATGCCCAAGTTAAAAACATACACTTTCAAATAATTTTTCTAAGTGTTTCAAACCAAAGCAGTGTTTTTCACGTACCCGTTTCGAAACGGCCCTAAGGCGTTTCGAAACACTTTCACCACTGTCGACCACCGTTCCGATACGTGTATCGAAACGCTTGAAAGCGTTTCGAAACGGATCAAATCGTTTCGAAACTGTTCTTCATGAAGGATTTAAAATGGGTTATTTTATTTCAAATATTTCATATTTTCAAACATATAAGGGGTGTTTCGAAACGGATCAAGCCCGTTCCGAAACGACCCTTTGACAGTAGCCATTCCGTTTCGAAACGGATCACTGCCGTTCCGAAACAGGGGCTAGGTTTTATTTTGAAAATGTGACCGTTGTATGTTTTAACTGATTTTATCAAAACCGTTAAGGCGTTTCGAAACGGGCTAGAACCGTTCCGAAACGACCCTTTTACAGTGGCAAAACCGTTCCGAAACAGCACTAAGGCGTTTCGAAACGGGCTCTTAAATGCACCCCAATGGCTCTTTCTATTTTAGTCCGTTCCGAAACAGGTTTCCCGTGTTCCGAAACGGGTTGGTGCAGACAGCATTAATGGTGGCAAGAGAGGGTTCCAACGGCTCCATTTATGTTCCCAACCACCCAAACGGCTAGAAATCAATGAGAAGGTATAAAAGGGACATCCAAAAGCATCAGCAACAACTATTGAACTTCAAGCAAACATCCAAACATCAAATTCAAGCATTTGAGCAAAAATCCTAAATTTGTGTAAAATCCCAATTTGTGTTCTTCATTCATATTTTGTAAAATTGGGTTGAGTGCTTGTATTGGGGCTATCATTTGTATTGAGAGATACCTAATTAGCCTTCAAATTTCTTTGTTCTATTGAGTGAGAGTTGGGTTGATTTTTGGGTAGAAAAATCAACCGATATTGTAAAGGGTTGCCTCCTTGTCCTAGAAAAGGGGAAGATCAATTTAGTGAAATTGTTGCAAATCCTTAGTGAGACTAAGGTAGTGGATGTAGAGTTCATTTGGAACTTGAACCACTCTAAATCCCTTGTTCTTCAATTTTTATTTGCCAATTTCCACTAAAATCCTTTAAATTTCTAATTCACCCCCCTCTTGGTAAATATCTATCTTTCGATCCACTCAACACAATCTACGTAAAAAAAAACATTTCACATTTCTTTTTTGAAATCTAAATTTAGGGTTTAATACTTAGGCTTATAATTTAGAGTTTAGAAATTTAAATTGTAGAGTTTAGAATTTAGGTTCTATGATTAGAGCTTAGGGTTTAAGAATTAGGTTTAGTAATTTAGAGTATGTAAAAGAACATTATGGAGCCAACCTGCCTTTATTCCCCCTTTTTCAACACAAGTAGAGGTATACTTCAAAGGATATCATTGAAACGGAAACTACAGAATGTATACAAAATCTGCAATTTTTAACTGCTGTTTCAACTTCCAGCATTTGAAGTCCTCACAATGAACTATCAGTGTTTAACCTTTTTGTTTTCAGTTTAATAACAGGGACTACAAATTCAATGTAACTCTAGATTCTCCAAAATTGTCGCAGCAAATTCTTTGCTTGTTGCAGTTCATACGATATAATGTTTGCAACCACTTTACACTGTACGTGAATCCGGCTCAATAATCGATCGTAATCCCCAACGAACCATCATTTGCGAATAGAATTCAGCATGCTCCTGGAAATTAAGACAAATGGCATATTAATTTATCCATATCAATATATTTATATAACAGGCATGCCAGGCATTAACTCAACACTTGCAAAACAATATGTAGAGTTGGTGAGTCAATGTTATCACACAATTATCGTATTTCAAAAGTTCAAGCATGCATATCATCCCCATATACAATAATAGGACATAACTTTATGACGCAACTTCGGTAGAAAGAAATAGTGTGTAAATAGTTCTTAAAGATATTAGATAGGTATTTTTCGATGTACCCCAATCAGACACTACTGATGCAAGCAAAACAACCAGTTATTATTCATAATTTTTGAAACCACGTTTCAGGGCTTTCTGTGCACCTAAAGAGAGTAATTTATCAAGTAACACGGATCTTATTTATCATAGACTATAATTCTTCTGTTGGTAATATATTCAGGACATATAATAAGAATGGTGATCATAGAAAAGATCAATTTCTCTTTGTCAAAACCTTACAACAGGACCATCGGTGGTTTCAATGAGCTTGATCTTTCACCATTAGCATACAAAATGATGACAAGCAATTTTTAAATCTTAACAACACAGACAGCCACTTATGACTTAAATATGCAAATCATCTGTGCAACAAATATAGATTACATAAGAGACGAGAAAAATCCATATTCAAAAACAATTGACAATGTTTGTATGAGGAAATAAAAGTGTGAGTAAGGGTGCAGAAGCTTTGCTAGCTTAGTGCATTTTAAAACTGAATATTTATGGTAGGATCTCCCTAAAATGATGAACTAGCACACTGTTTAAAACATTTTTACTTTGTCCTGATTGAGGTTAATATGCTTTTAAAAGCAGAAGTCATAACATGTGAAATTAGAAAATTGGAGAATAGGGTTAAGGACGTAAGCAGACAATTCGTTCATGTTAGAATTTAGACTCACATTTCAGCTATGCTTAAAGGCAAGAGCGATAATATATGCTGCATCCTAAACTTGATCACAGACTACGTATACCCATTTGAGAAATTCAGCAAATGCTAAAAATGAAACAAGTTGAAAAACAAACATATATCCAGACAAATAATTCTTGATGCCAGCAAATAAACATACCTTAACCGTGACTACTACAACTGCCACCCCATTTTCACGCGATTCATGGAACAGTTTTCTTGCATCATCAGGTGTAACAGATGGAACAACTTGGGGCAAAACCTTGGCAACTGCAAGAAAATAACAGACGCAAGTACAAGATGATTTTTTTTGTTAAATACACATAATAAAACACAAATTAGTTGAATAGTTATAACAACGTAGTTTGTTTGATAGCCTAGTGAATTTCCGCATAACTGGAGCATTAAAAGCTGCTTACAGATGAATCAGACATTAGCTTCTAGACATTATATTTTCAGTTAAAATAACTAGACAGTGCTTGTACTATATTGCATTTTAGTCCTGCACCATTGGAGCTGAATAACTTATCCTTGTATGTTTCAAACAAACTGCAAACAAGCAAAATTGATAACAGCACTAATTGAAACCATCCAAATGCTGATGTTAACTTCTAAATTTTGAAAATACAAACCTGCTAATAGAAGCAGCAAAAAAAATTTCTTTTATTAAAGAACACTGAACATACACATTTTCATATTTCAACTCATACGTAACCTATATTTTGAGGTATGCTTGATGCTATGCAAATGAATTACCTAATTCTTCTGAATGGCGAGCATCGTCGATCAGCAAAACTCTATAACTGTCTCCACTGCCAGTACCTTTCCTATCTGCCGAGCGCCCAATATCACCACCTGTGATTGTCAGATAAACATCCTGGAAAAATGAGTTGCTTTTTTTGTATTTATAAACATCCTTTTTTTTTAATTTAATCCAAGAAATTTCAGATGAGTTACACCATTAATTGCAGAAGAAGTGTATCAGCATTTAATCCAACTCACATAAACATTAAATAAACACAGCCATACACGTATATAGAAATACCCATGCACAGCAAACAAGTGCTATTTACTTGGATATAACTAAACACTCAATCTCTGTAGGCTTTAACCAAGCTATATTATCTAAGCCCTTCATTTATCTAACTAAAGTAACAGTGCCTGCCATATTCAAACATGGACATTAGGTATAATCATCCAAATATACTGAAAACTAAGAAATGATATGTTCATCTACATCAACCAAGTAAGGTGGTTCAATTTTGCTCAACCATGGTCTATTTTTGAAGTTTTGATATGTTAATCTACATCATTTCGCAATACACACGTTGAAATTTAGAAGCAACTCAGCCTAACACAAGTCACTGATCAACAAGGCAAGAAAGTTGTCTACTAAAATGAAACACAGATAAAGTTAGACATCCATGCTTAAATCAGAAAGTAAATTGATGGAAAACTGAAGCAAAAAACAAAAATGGAACCAAGTAATTATAAAGAAAACATCAAAGAATCATTCATTTCACTTTCATCAAATACATAGATACTGCGAAAGGATCAACCCAATCTTTCGTTTTGTCTTTCTTGTCGATCATTTAAACAATTACTTGATTAAAAGAACAATGGTTTTCCATTCAAGAAAAAAAACGAAGATTCACATCAAAAACCCATGCTGGATTTTCACATTTTATAGCTTATTCTAACAAAAAAAAATCAAGAACAAAACTGGAAAAAACTTAAAAGCATGAAACACAATAAATCGAACCCGACCTTGAAGAACTTGAGTAGAAGGGTCAAACTGGGATTGATCGAAACTGGGTCGTTCCAAAACACCAGCACCACCGGTCTTGAAAGAACCAAGCCTCGTTTTCACGCCCCTAAGTTTCGAACCAATTTTCGCACCCCAGAGTTTCCCCGTAGCTGGAGCCGAAGGGTTGCGCTCAAACTTCACCAGAGCAAACGACGCCGTCGTTGGGAGTCCTGCAACAACCGCCATAACCAGAAAATTCGCCTTTCTTCTCTCAACCCTTGCGTTTTTCCTTTTCGCTAACAAATTGCAACGATAAATCTGTTTGTAAGTAATGGAAGAGGGACTGGGTGCTCAAACAGTTAATATTGTGATTTTTTTCCCAATTTGATTGTGTTGTTGGGTCCCACCAAATCGCAGGCTTGATTGGAAACAAGTGGATGTGATGCGCCAATGTAAAGTTGGTTCTCTCATGAAGTTTCTGGAATCATTTGGTTTACCAGAGATTTTTTTCCTTTTCATTTTATTATTGGTAAATAACACCTGTGGTCACCATTTTTTTCAGTTTATTTAATTTGTCACTCGTTTTGAAAAAGTTAAGTTACCAGTTAATTTTGTTAGTTTTATTGCAAATCATTTTGAGCTCAATAACTCTAACCATGGGTGTTTGTATATGTTTTGAATTGTATATATTCCATTATGCAAGGGCAACTTTCAAATATATTTTTTTGTACTTATTTGAGCATGGATATTGAAGAGTCTTCTAAAGTTTAGGAAAGATAGAAAGCTAGAAAAAACTGGAAGGGAGACATTTTCTTGTTGATTTGATCAATGGTAATATTCTACTACCTTTTTGATCCGAGCAACAAGATTCGTTTATCTAATTATTCGATCCAAAAATATGAATATTTAATATGTTCTTTTAATTTTTAGATATTTTAAATTTAATATTAGATCAATAGATCAGATAATTGAATCGGATAGGGATATGATTCATTTTTATTTCGAATATTCTAAAAATTTGAAGAAAAATGGGTCAACGACCCAAGCCCTAGCCTGAATGTTGAAGCATATCTCAAATCTAAAATCTGATTTTCTAAACACCTCTATTTGGTCTAAAATTTCAGCATCATATGGGACCTTTACCACAACAACCGTGACATAATGAATTACCACAACTTTGTGTGATGTGATTAACTCTATTATAGAGAACTTTTGGTGGAACAACTCGAATAAAAATTGTAAGGGATACATTGGTTGAGCTGGAAATATTGTTAGAGGTTATGAATCTGTTATAGTTGTTAGTGTTTCTGTTATAAGCTGAGTAAATGTAATCTTGCTTATCAAGATCAAGATTTATCATTGAAGCTTTACTAAAGCTTAGCCTATATAAAGAGAATGATAGACACTGTAAATGTATATTGAATTTACAGTTGAATACACTTTTACTTCTTGTTTCTATCTTCTTCTACATTTGATCTTCTCTTCATCATCTTTTCTTTCCCATCTTCTTCTGCCTTCGTTCTATAATTCAACATGGTATCAGAGGTTGAATCTTCTTCCTCCAAGCCTTTCACCAACAAGACAGTTTCTATACGGCTTGATGATTCCAACTATTTGCTTTGGAAACAGCAAATTTTGTTTGCTGTGGAAAGTCTTGCTCTTATGGATTACATTGACGGATCTTTGGTTGTTCCTCCGCAAACGGTTTCCGGCACCGGTGGTACGAGGGTTACGAATCCAGAGTATGTTCGTTACCGGCAAGAGGACAGTGCACTCTGTTCTTGGCTTCTTTCTTCTATTGGGCCGTCCATTCTTCCTTCTCTGGTAAACTGCAGAACTGCTCTTGATATCTGGAACAAGATAAAACTTGATTTTTCTATTACTTCAACAACCCGAGTGATGCACCTTCACTGTTCTCTCAAGAATATCCGGAAGAGAGATCAGTCCATGCGGGAGTATCTTTCACAGGTTCAGTCCGTTTGTGATAGTCTTGCGGCCTGCGGAAATCCTCTCTCTGAAACCATGCATATTTCGACGATTCTTTCAGGATTACCGCCGGAGTATGAGTCCGTCGTGGCGGTTATCACTTCTAGCCAACATCCGTATAAGCTTGACGGTGTTGCTAGTGTGCTTCTCGACTCGGAGGCCCGGCAGTTGGAATTTCTCAGTCATGGGTCAGTAAATCTGGCTTATGGCCCGACTAATGGGTCCGATGTGGCTTATACCCAACAAGGCCCATATTTTAATTCTAATATGGGTCCGAATAATGGAAGGGGTAATACCAGTCAAAGAGGTAATCTAGGGTTTCGGCCGTTCTTTCGAGGTTCTTCCGTTCGAGGCAGAGGCGGCCGTTCTTTCCCTGGCCGTTCGAGACCTCAGTGTCAGATCTGTGGCAAGATTGGCCATCTTGCCAATCGTTGCTACTACCGCTTTAATCAAGACTTCGATGGTGGTTCTGCTAATCAGTGCTCCTTCGAAGATTTTTCTGAAGATCAAGGAGGTTTCGTGCAAGGGTTTTCTGGGCAAGGAGCTTTTACCGGTCAGTTTCACGGTAATCAATCTGGAGTTCAAAGTGGGTTCAACACTGCTGGTGCTGGAGATAGCGTTTCAGAGCTTCCTGTGGCCACTGTTGCAGCCGTGTCTGATGATTTCGGTGGTGGCTATGGTGACGCTGCGTGGTATCCTGACTCCGGTGCCACGTCACATTTGACTCCAGACGCAGGTAATATTATTCATTCTCTTCCTTATTATGGTAATGGTAAAGTATCTGTTGCAAATGGTTTCTCTGTTCCGATTGCTAATGTTGGTATGTCTATGTTGCAATCTAGGTCTAGGTCTCTTTTGTTAAATGATCTGTTACATGTTCCCTCTATTACAAAAAATCTGTTATCTGTATCTCGTTTTACTAAAGATAATGAGGTTTCTGTTGAATTTTTCCCTGATTACTGCATTGTGAAGGACTTGATAACTCGTCAGCCAATATTGCGAGGGCTTCAAACTGAGGGTCTTTACAAATTTTCTGATGCTTCTGCTGCTGTTGTTTTTCATAGTTCTAAGTCAGATTCTTGTAATAAATCTGCTGTAAACAATAGTTCTTGTTTCCTTTCTGAAAATTCTTCTCAGCTGTGGCATAGGAGGTTAGGTCACCCTTCTGTTGACTCTCTTGTAAAGCTTGCTTCTGATTGTAAGATTTCAAATATTAATAAAATGTTGTTTTGTGATGCTTGTAAATTAGGCAAGAGTCACAAATTGCCCTTTCAAAAGTCTGTTACTGTGTATTCTGAACCTTTACAATTAATTCAAATGGATGTTTGGGGACCTGCCCCCCTCATTTCTAATAACTGCTGTTATTATATTAGTTTTTTGGATGCTTGCACTAGGTTTACATGGATTTATTTTATATCTAAAAAATCTGATGTTTACAAGGTAGCAGTTGAGTTTCATAAAATGGTTGAGAGACAATTTGATAAGAAATTAAAAATTGTTCAATCTGACTGTGGAACAGAATTTAAAACTCTTGAGGCTTATTTTTCTCAGTTAGGTGTTGTCTTTAGGCATACTTGCCCATACTCTTCTGAACAAAATGGAAAGGTTGAGAGAAAGCATAGGCACATAGTTGAATTAGGTCTTACTTTGCTTGCTCAAAGTAATATGCCTTTAAAATTCTGGACTGATGCTTTCTTTACTTCTGTTTTTTTAATTAATAGACTGCCTTCCAAGGTTTTAGAAGGAATAAGTCCTTATGAAAAGTTGTTTAAGTCTAAACCTGACTATTCTTTTCTTAGAGTTTTTGGCTCTCTTTGTTTCCCTCTTACTAGGCCTTTTAACAAAAATAAGCTTGATTTTAGGTCTAAGCCTTGTACTTTCATTGGTTATAGTCCTAATCAGCTTGGTTATAAGTGCTTAATGGATGATGGCAAAGTTGTTGTTTCTCGGCATGTTTTGTTCAATGAGTCTGTTTTCCCTTTTTCTGTCAAGACTAACTCTTCTTCTCAGAAAAAGGATGTTGGTTTGTTTAAAGCCAAGTATCATGGTCCTGTTGCTTCTAGTACAAGTCAGAGATCTTTTTCTTCAAACTCTCAGTCCAGTTCCTCTTCTTTAAGACAAAATTTTTCTTCTAATTCTAATTTCTCTAGTTCTGACAACAATTCTTTGTTTCATTCTGATGAACATACTGTTCCTCTAAGTTCTGTGAGATTGGATGGGTCTATGGCTCAAACCACTGCTGCTGTTCCTGTTCCTTCTGTTAATTCTCAGTCTGGTCAAAGTTGTGATCAGTCTTCAACACCAGCTCTTCCTGTTTCTCCTGCTTCCCCTTGTCTAAATTCAACTTCCGTTCCTTCTTTGGTTGCTGGTCAAGAGGCCCCTGCTGTTTCTTCATCTGATCAATCTGGTGTTCTCAAAACAACAATTCCTACTCATTCTATGGTCACTAGGTCAAAGGCTGGGATTTTCAAGCCTAAGGCCTTTCATGTTCTTGAAGAAGTTGATCCACAGTTGCCCAAGGATGTCTTTCAGGCTATGAATGTCAATGAGTGGAAAGAAGCAGTGTTAAAGGAGTTAGATGCCTTGGTTAAAAAAGGAACTTGGGATCTAGTGTCTCTTCCTAAGGATAGGGTTCCTATAGGGTGCAAATGGCTCTTCAAAATAAAGAGAAACTCAGATGGTTCTATTTCTAGGTATAAAGCAAGGCTTGTAGCCAAGGGTTACTCTCAACAAGCTGGCTTTGATTACAAGGAAACCTTTAGCCCTGTTGTCAAACCAGTAACAGTTAGGGTACTTCTTAGTATTGCTCTGAGTAATGGCTGGTCTCTAAGGCAAATAGATGTGGACAATGCTTTTCTCAATGGAGATTTAGCAGAAGAGGTGTACATGGTTCAACCCCCTGGTTTTGAACAAGAGGATTCTTCAGGAAATCAGTTAGTTTGTCGTTTGAAGAAGTCATTATATGGGCTTAAACAAGCACCTCGTGCTTGGTTTGATAAGTTTAAAGAACTTCTAGTTCAATCTCTTGGTTTTACTGCCTCTCTTGCAGATGTTTCTTTATATTTTAGAGAACGAGAAGGAGGTAAAATTTACATATTGGTCTATGTGGATGACATAGTTGTCACAGGAGACAATTCTGTTGAAATTGATAAAGTGATCAAGGATATTAATTGTGTCTTTTCTGTCAAAGACTTGGGTTCATTGAATTTTTTTCTGGGCATGAGTATTACCACTGTTCATAATGGCTTTGTTCTAAGTCAGAGAAAGCATATTATGGAGTTGTTAGACAAAGTTCAAATGATGGAAGCTTCTTCCACGCCTACTCCTATGGTTACTACTCCTAAGCTGTCTGTTGCTGATGGAATACCTTTTACTGATCCAACTCTTTACAGACAAGTAGTAGGGTCACTTCAGCATATTTGTTCTACTAGACCCGATATTCAGTTCTCTGTTAACAAAGTCAGTCAGTTTATGCAAGCTCCGCTTGATACACATTGGAAGGCTGTTAAAAGAATAGTTAGGTATCTCAAAGGCACAGCTGATCATGGTCTGTTCTTTAGTTCTTCTAAAACTCCTACATCTCTTATAGGATATACTGACTCTGACTGGGGTGCTAGTGTTGATGATAAGAGGTCTACAGGAGGTTACTGTATGTATCTTGGAGGTAATCTTGTAGCTTGGAGTTCAAAGAAACAAAGCGTGGTTTCTCGTTCTTCCACAGAGGCAGAGTTTAGAGGCATTGCTGATGCTATGTGTGAAGGGATATGGATAAAGTCTCTACTTCAGGAATTAAGAATTCCCCTAGTCTCTACTCCTGTGTTATGGTGTGATAACACCAGTGCGATTGCTCACTCTGCAAATCCTGTTCATCATGCCAAACTCAAACATGTTGAGTTAGATCTTAGCTTTGTCAGAGAAAAAGTGACAGATGGATCCTTTCGTATTGATTATGTACCAGCTGCAGAACATATTGCTGATGTCTTAACTAAACCTTTATCTGCTTCGTCTTTTGTTGATCTCAGACATAAATTGAAAGTCTTCTCTGCTGAGGAAATCAGATTCAACACAGCAAGCAAAGTTCTTTGAAGTTGTATAATTGAAGAAAGAGGAAAACACATGAAGAATGTTCAATGTATAAATAGTTGTTATTTCTCAGAAAAGAGAAGAGAGAAAATAGGAAGCATGTTAGAGGTTATGAATCTGTTATAGTTGTTAGTGTTTCTGTTATAAGCTGAGTAAATGTAATCTTGCTTATCAAGATCAAGATTTATCATTGAAGCTTTACTAAAGCTTAGCCTATATAAAGAGAATGATAGACACTGTAAATGTATATTGAATTTACAGTTGAATACACTTTTACTTCTTGTTTCTATCTTCTTCTACATTTGATCTTCTCTTCATCATCTTTTCTTTCCCATCTTCTTCTGCCTTCGTTCTATAATTCAACAAATATGTGCAAGTCTAAAGATGAAGGGATACATTGGTTGAGCTGGACATCTCAAGTTAAGAGATCTTAAAATTTTTAACAAAGCTCTGGTCACTAAATAATCTTAGTAAATTATTATGAACCCGAACTCATTATTAGCTCGTATTTTTTGAAGAATTTACTTTTCCAACGATAATATTTTTCGGTACGTTAGGGATAGCATTTTTAGATGAGATTAACTTTATTATCGTGAAATAATCGAATCAGATAAGTATGGGTGAGCAAAAATACCCGACCCGGTTGACCCGACCTGAAAATCCGACGACCCAAACTTAAAATGTCGGGTAATTTTCGAAAAAAAATTACCCGACCCGACAAATTTCCCGGGACACGGGCTGGAAGTTTCCCCTTACCGGGTACCCGGCCCGACCCGATAAAAATTAATATATATTTTTTTATATTTAAAATTATATTTTTATTTTATGTTTCTTAATATTTTCACTCTAAAATTAAGTTTAAATCCCTACATTTTTTCTATGTTTGTATTATATTCTTTTAAGTTTTAAGTTTAATTTTTTAAATATTTTTGTGTTTAACATGTGATTTTTTTTTAATTTTAGAATTAAAAAAAATAATAAGAACCGGGTACCTAGTACCCGATTACCCGCGTATCTGAATTTTACGGGTACCCAGATATAATGGGTCGGGACACGGGCCGTTTAATATGGTACCCGGATGAACCAGGTACCCGATTTTCCAGGTACCCGACAATGCCCACCCCTACAGATAAGGATATGATTAATCTTTATTTCGAATTTTCCGAAAATTCAGAAGAAAAAAAAAATTGGTCATTAGCCCAAGCCCTAGCCTGAATGTTGAAGCATGTCTCAAATCTGAAATATGATTCTCCAAACACCTCAGTTTCGTCTAAAATTTCAGCATCATATGGGCCCTTTACCAAAATAGCCGCAACATAATGAATTGGTAGGGTTAGGGGGTTTAAAGTTAGGGTTAGGGTTCAAGGTTAGTGTTTATGATTTAGGATATGGGGTTTAGAGCAGCCTCTATTTTTGCACTTTAAACCCCAACGTTTTATATTGGGTCAAAATAGACATCTACCGATGAAAATTGTTAGTCAAATGACATGATAAACCTACATGGCAGCGCACACCGCGATGGCAGTGTCATATAGATAAATATACTGACTTTACAGAATGACACATGAGTCAAAAAAATAATTTAAAAAAATTGTATAAAATATAAAATATTTTTTCTTTTGACGTGTCATTATGTCAAGTCATTTCAAGTTGTTTATTGTCAGTTGACTAACAGTTTTCATCCGCAGAAGGATAACTTTGAACCAAAATGAAACATTTATGGTTAATTTGCTTCAAAAAAAAATAAAGGCCAAAGTGACTATTCAGTCAAACATTAGGAAATTTTTTTAGCATTATGCCTAATAAATTTTCACAACAGTGTGTGATGAAATTAACTCTATTATCTTTGATAAAAAAAATTAAATCTGTTATTGAGAATTTATGGTCGAACAACTAGAATAAAAGTTATAAAAGAATACATTGGTTGAGCAGGAAAAAAAATGTGTAAGTCTAAAGATGAAGGGGGTCTGAGGTTTAACAAAGCTCTAGTCGCGAAATAATCTTAGGGGGCGTTTGGTTCACGGAATGTAAAATTACCTCTGGGAATAGGATTACCGGAATGTAACATTACTTGACACATTACTGGAATGTTACATTACCTTGTTTGGTTTATTTGGTAGGAATATAGGATTGTACTGTTTGGTTGGAGGAATATAAGATTAATTGGAAGCAAAATTTACTAACTTGTCCTTATAATATATTTTCTTGTTAACAAATTTAATTTTTAATTATTAAATTAAAAATATTTACATAAAAATTTATAGAACTATTTTCGTTACATTACCTAAAATTTGCAAAAAAAAAAAAAAACAAATATTTATAATATTATTAAATTTTTTAAAAAAATGTTTTATATTTATATACATTTATTCCTTTTAATTTTTTAACATAAAAATAATAAACGTTTAATATGCTTAGATTTTTAATTTTTTATTACTTTCGACCATTTATCAAACAAATTAAAGTAAATAATAAAACAAATCTAAAAGTAGTAAAAATGATAAAAATAAATTAACTTACTGGATTTTTTAAGATAAAAAATATCTTATAAATCAAATAATAAAATTAATAACATCAAGTCTTAATGCATTCAGTCTCAAGCAACATACAATCTCATCCCTAAAAACATCGTAAATACAATATTAATAAAATGTACTATTAAATATTACAACATTATCTAAATATATACAACACCATTTATACATTAAACTAATATTAAATATAAATATTTAATAAATTTACACCATAAATAATTAGTTACCTAATTAAAAATGCAATAAAGAATCAACATGAACATAATTCATAATCACAAGGTAATATTGTCCAAAGAGGAAGGAATTGTGTAATACCTAAGAAAATGAGGGGAATAGCATTCCCACCATTTAAGGGGAAAATAGCCACTCTTGGGAAAAGAATAATACCTCATAGTGGGAATCCTCCTAAACCAAACATGGAAATGTAAGTCTGGAAAAGATTATTACCCCTGGTAATCATCTTTTCCGCGAACCAAACACACCCTTAGAGTGTTATTAAGGGCTAGTTTAACATTGCTTTTGAAAAGTGATTTTTAAAAGTGTTGTTAAAAATAGATTTTAAAAATAGATTTTAAAAAGTTGGTTGTACTGTAAAAAATACTTTTAAGAAGATAAATAATCATTTTGGACATGATATTGTAAGTTATATGTATATATATATGATATTTAAATTCTCTAATGTTATATAATATATGAAATATATCAGCTTAAATTATTATAAAAATATAAAAATGTTTTTATTAATAAATATATTTTTTAACAATTATACGTGTTCCATGAAAATATAATAAATTTGAAATATTTTATTTATAAAACTTACATTAATAAATATATATATTATTATAAAATTAAAAAAATAATTATATAATTATATCTTCCTAAATAATTATAAATTTATAAATTATAAATAAACACAATAGCAAATAAAGATAAAAATTGTAATTTAGCTTTCAAAATCACTTTTACAACCGCAAAGCATTTGGGTTGAAAATCATTTTTCAAAAGTAGTTTTTTTTCTCCAAAAGCTAGCTATCTAACACAACTTTTGGTCTCAAACCAACTTTTTAAATCAAAAGCTAATTTGAAAAACAATGCTAAATAAAGCCTAATAACCCGAACTTATTGTTGGAAAGGAATTTACTTTCCTAATGACACTATTTTTTCGGCACCTAAGCGACATAATCCTATGAAGGATTGGGTTAGTATCAGTGAAGGGATTGATACTATATTTAAATGTTTTCTCTGGAGAATCGAAAATAGAAAGGAAATTGCTATTTGGAGCAACCACTGGATTCCAAAGTCATCGAGCCTTATTAAGGCAGAGAAACGAGAATGGAAGCTTGGAAAATTATTTGAGTTGTTGTTGAAGTTGAAGTTGAAGTTGAGTCCATAATTTGTATTCCCATCGGAGGACCAATGATTAATGGCGAGTTTATATGGCATGGTAATAAAACGAAGAATATTGTAAGAAATTTTGTTACCATTATATCTCCAAAAGTGTTATCCCAAGTCATTTTCCAGGAACCAGTGATGATCATTCGATTAATCCTCGACTTTGGCGATCCATCTAGAGTCTTGAGGTCCCTCTAAAATTAAAGAACTTCTTGTGAAATGTTTGTTTCTAGAATTAGTATTGTGCAATCTAAAAAATATGTAAATTTTTAATCAAAAAATATGTGCGAAAGTCGTAAAATTTAAATCTGAAATATTTTGTTAAGTTAAGTCATGTTTGGATCAGATAACTGAATATTAAATCTGAAAATTTTAATATCTGAAATTTCAGATCATATCATATTAGATACCTAAAAATGAACACCCCAAATTTACGTAGTGTTATTGTATGATATTATATTGTTTTAAATGTTAAATATTGTTCAATTGATTTATATTCATTGATTGTCTAAAATTAATTAAAAATGTTAAAATGAAATAATTTTATTTTTTAAGAAAATTTTGAAAAATACCCTTTATATAAAATTTCAAAATTAATTGTCATATATTTTAAATATTAGTCAATTACCATTACAAATAATCTAATAATATCATTTTCAAAATTATATATATTTTTTGAATATTTTATTTTTTCGCAGCATATTTTTGATGTAGCCGTAACACTTTCTCAAAACACTTTTTCAGTACACTTTTTTTCTTTCTAAAATGAACATTTTCTAAACACAAAATTAGTGCTAAACTTAAATATTACTCCAGTAAATTTATAAATTAAAGAATATTATTAAAGATGTTTCTTTCAAGTTTATATGACAAAATTCACTTGCAAAGTATCTTTGCGGCATTCTATTCATGTTAGAAAATAAATAAAAGGAAAGAGCTAAACTCCCTACCTAATATGGTAAAAAACCAAGCTGGAGATGTTATCGGAATTCAAATCGGAGAGTTTAAACAAACAATTCGATATCAAACACATTCAAATTCAATACAAATTAATCATTATTAAAGGTTATAAACTTACTAAATTATGATTTAATCCTTAAGGACTGGAATGTAAGATTCTTAAAATGAAAACAATGCATAACTAATTTAACTACCTTTGATGCCGTTACTTGAGGGGTCGTTTCGGTACACCAATTTAATTAGAATTTCAGTAGCTCATTTCCATACCGATACTTAAGTATTGTACTAATACGAAACTATACGTATCGGTACTCAGCAGTACCGTACCGGTACGCTCAGCTCAATAATGTAACTTTCCACTACAACAATATTTTTTTTTGAAAGAAAAGACGGACCTCATTAAAAAACCTACTAAAGGCAATACCATTCGAAAATCGTACTGGCGCCTAAGAGGGGAAAAGAGAGCCCATAAATATATTACTAAGAAAAATATGACAAGTCATCACGTATAACGGTAGAGATAATCTCAAGACAAACCGAGTCAAAATACAAGGGAGAAGAGGACCAGAGGGCCGAAGAAGCTAAGCTATGTGCAACAACATTCGCAGAACACAGAACATAAGAAAAATATAGCTACTACCATAGAGGGCTAAAAGGGCACGGGCTGGACCGAGGTGACTTCCCAGGAAATAGATATCCTCTAAAGTCTGATGTAATTTATTAACAACAACCGCCACATCGAATTCCAAAGAAACATGGGTCCGACCATTTTCATAAGCTAGGCGCAGACCAACCATAAAAGTATAAGCTTCCACAAGAGAGGCATCGGAGCAACCATAGACCTGCTGGTCTAGACCGCCAACAACTGAGCCATTCTCCTCCTATGCAACGACGCCAATAGCAGTAGAATGGGAAAAGGAATCAAAGGCTCCATCCACATTCTCCTTAACACAACCAGTGGAAGGAGGACACCACCTTTGTGCCGATAGAGCTGTGGGAGAGGTCGAGCGCACGAGAGAGGGGACTGCATCGTGGTAGTCACGATGGAGGTAGACGACAGTAGAAACAGAACCTAGATAGGCCCCAGGTACTGCTCATGGACCCAGTCATTCCGCAGACGCTAGAGGTACCACATAACATTGAGAAGGAGCGCAAAGAAGTCCAAGGAAAGAGATGCAACAACTTCCTCCAACCAAGCAACATGAGAGGATGCCAAGCTATTGACAAGCGACCGAGGGAAGCCTAGGAGGAGAAGGGCTTCAGCCGAGGATGTGCAATCGCAAAGAGAATGGAGGGAAACTTTAGAGGCATGCGAGCAAAGCAGACATGTGCTGGGGGAAAGCTGTTGCGTGTAAAAGTGTCTATCGCAATGTAGTGCAAGTGTACACGACGCAAGTAGTAAAGTGATACGTAAGTATCGGATATCGTCTCAACAGGGACTGGGCTAATAGCTTCACCTTAGATTGCTGCACAAGAGAGAAAAGAAATAGTTTAATTGTTGTCACGAGATAATAAAGAATATTGAAATAAAAGAGTATTGAAATCAGGATAGAGAGAATGAGCCAGTATTGAATTGCTCAGTAGTGTAGGTGTTGAAAAGTCTAGGAATATCTGCTCTGTCGTCGAGCCTATCGCGGCAGCACCTGTCGCGGCAGCGGTCTGTTGTTAGTCGCGGCAGCGATCACACAACTCTGTACTTCAAGCTCGGCAAGAATCCCTGCTGTGCATTGGCCTATCCCTAGGTCCAAGTCTGTCGATGAACACGTCTTTGATGATACCTCCCGGCGTGAATCGATGGATGAACACCGATGTTGTTGAATTCTTCCTTAGCCACTTAACCTCGTCCTATCCCTAGGTCCGAGATAGTTCAACCATAAACTGGAGAACCCGTACTTATTCCTTTCGTATACTTAACTCTCCCGATATTAAGTAAATGTGTAATCTCACAATGCTCTCCCGATACTATTGCAAGATGTTGAAAACCAGAATAAGCAAACTTGAAGTCTATTTTATTGAACAGAAAAATTCCTAAAACAAATGCAATCCTTGCAACTACTTTACAATTCAACCATTAGCCCTAGGGGAAGTTTAGAACATGATGAGAAAGGGAAAACAACTAGGGTTTTGGGAAGAAGGCTAGAGAGTAAGATATCCTCCCCTAGGTCGAATTACATGCCTTTATATAGGCCTTGGGTTCAAGTTTTCTAATATGGCAAGAATACAAGTTTAAACTAAAGTACAACTCTATTAAAGACTAAATCTTCAGAGCATATATCTTTAATTCTTCCTTCCTTCTTGCTTGGAGTTTCTTCCTTGAACTTTGGGCTTGGCCTTCATTCTGATCTAGGGCTTGGAAAAATATAAGGGTGCTCCATTACAGACCGACTTAATTTTCTCTTTCTGTCGAGGCCCACTTTGCTTCTTCTCTTCACCACTGTTGTCGTCCTTGGCTGCCACGGGAGCGGCCATGGCAGCATCGTCGTCCTCGTCTGCACATCCAGTTCCAGCTCTACTTCTTCACTGCCCAGCGTCTACTTCTCTACTGTCCTCCCTCTGCTACAACAGCTACCTGCAAAAGCAACCAATTTCAGCAGAAACTATGTCATTTAATATATTTGTGATGTATAAATGAAATCTAACCTAAATGCAATGAATTATGCTTGAATGCAGCAAAAATATGGGTTAAATAGGGGGTAAATTATAGAACTTTTACACACTCAACACACCCCCAAACTCAAGTTTTTGCTTGCCCTCAAGCAATTCAGACCTAAAAAGAAAAACAAAATTTTTGTTTGGCTTAAAACAGTGAACTTTTCCTTACCTACCATTCATTCCCTATTGTGAGCAACACCTTGTTGGATAATTCAGGATTCATCCGGAACCTTGCTATAATTCTCGTGTAGTGTGCGCATGCTTGTGAACAATTATATGCCAAGATTCCCTTAGTTTACTAGAATAGTTAAGCTTCTAACTTGAATTTTTATGCCAATTTTCATCTTTTTGGAGGCAATTCTTAGGCTCCTTTAGTTTTTATGCAGTCTCGATTCTATTTTCTCAAGCTTAAGTTTGACTAGAGCCGGTCTCGGGCACCTCTAGCTAACTTCCTAGAGCCGGTTTCGGGCACCTCTAGGTGTATTGAGTCTATTTTTCTTAACTTCTTTTTCCTAGAGCTAGTGTTAGGCACCTCTAGGGGCAACTCAAGTGTTAAGCTTTCTATTCTAGTTTGCTAGTAGAGTTCTAGGCAATATAAAAGTCACAATTGGTGTTTAAGATTTAGAACTATAGTAAGGCTCTAAACTGCTCCTAAACTATCCTAAAGGCACTGCCACGACAGGTAAGTTCAGTTCAAAGACTTAGGCCAAATTTTCATCATTTTAACCAAAAATAAACTAAGTAAAAGACATAATTTTTTAAACTTAAAAGACTCCATTAATGGAGGGATGCCACCCCCAAACTCGAGGGTTGCATTGCCCTCAATGCAAATGACAGATAAGAAAAAGAAAAGCTACATTTTGATTGGAGTTTCTTCCTTGAACTTTGGGCTTGGCCTTCATTTTGATTTAGGGCTTGGAAAAATATAAGGGTGCTCCACGACAGACCGGCTTAATTTTCTCTTTCTGTCGAGGCCTACTTTGCTTCTTCTCTTCACCACTGCTGTCGTCCTTGGCTGCCACGGCAGCGGCCATGGCAGCATCGTCCTCCTCGTCTACACATCCAGTTCCAGCTCTACTTCTTCACTGCCTAGCGTATGCTTCTTTACTGTCCTCCCTCTGCTACAGCAGCTACCTGCAAAAGCAACCAATTTCAGTAGAAACTGTGTCATTTAATATATTTGTGATGTATAAATGAAATCTAACCTAAATGCAATGACTTATGCTTGAATGCAGCATAAATATGGGTTAAATAGGGGTAAATTATAGAACTTTTACACACTCAACAAAAGCCCCACAACATGGAGTTGACTTCCAGAGGGAAGGGCATCCCGCCCGAGATGTCAACCGAAAGTACACACCTTTGGATTGACCAGCAACTTCGAGAGGAGCTTCCAGAAATGAGAGGTCTGCCCGTGGAGGGGATCAGCCGTTGAAGATATAAATAGCTGGACCTCATGGTGTAAATCCCTGAATCGTGGTCACCCTAGAGGAGGGTGTCCGACCGGGTGTATGAAATCGGCACATGGAGGATCGTTCTCGCGTCATCTGGCGGAAAAGAATTACGAATAAGATGATCGTTCCATATAGATTGACCCAAAACCATGAAATCACGATAGTGGATCGGTAACTCTTCATTATCCATATAGGTGTCTAGGAGAGAGACAAGAGAAGTCCCTCCCCAGCGCTCATGATGTATATGAACTGAACTGTCTATGCCTAAGGTCCAGAAGAAACCATCCCACAACAAAAAAAGCTTTGTAAAGCCCCTTCCACGCAAATGAAGAATTCTCCGAGGAAGAGGCTTCAAAAATATTCCCGAAAGGGAAGTATTTGGCCTTGAACACACGAGAAAGAAGAACATCTAGCTCCGAGATGAAGCGCCAAACTGCTTCCCAAGAAGGGCAACATTGAAGAGATGCATATCTCAGAAACCAACGCCGCTTGTAGACCTTAGAGTACACATGTTAGCCCAAGAGACAAGAGCCCAACCGCTCTTATTGTTTCGGCCAGGCCACCAGTAACTACGCATCGACTAGGTCATATCATCAACAAGGTTATGGGGCAGAAGGTAGCAGGACATCACATATTGAGGCAGGGCCTGAGCCACAGACTTAAGGAAGATCTCCCGGCCACTATAGGAAAGAAGATGTTTAGTCTAACTTGTAACACAAGCTCCCACTTTATCACGCACGAAACTAAGAGCCTCCGTCTTATTTCATCTGATGAGAAGGGGAATGCCCAGATAGATTCTCGGGTTGTCCACTTCTCGAACTCCAAGAAGATCGTGAACTACAGCTTTGTAATCTTGAGAGGTGCCAGAGCTGAAAAAAACGATGGACTTTTCAAAATTGACACTAACCGGAGGGAGCCGCATAAGAGAGAAGAATATTCTAAAGGTAACAAACTTCACTAAGGTCGTTGCAGAGGAAGATGAGGCTATCATCTACAAAAAGTAAATGGTTCACGAAGGGCCCATAACGACTAGCACATAGTTCATAAAGACAATCCTGGCATTACGTCATCGACAGGGAAGCATAAAGGCCCTACGTACAGATGAGGAAGAGAAAAGGGGAGAGAAGGTCCCTTTGTTGCAGTTTTCGTTGAAATCAGAACAAATCCAACAAGGCCCCATTCACTTGAGCAGAGAAAGTAACTGAAGAGACACACTGCATGATGATATCCACCCAGGATGGAGCAAAGCCCAATTTAAGCATAACAGCGCAGAGGAATGACCATTCCACATGGTCAAAGGCCTTTTCCAAATCAAGCTTGAGAGTAGCACCCCTGGTAGCAGCGGAGCGCGGAGTATGCAAGGAGTGAACAAGTTCATGTGCCACGAGGATATTATCCGAGATCAAGCGTTCTTTAAGAAAAGTAACACATGTCTAGCTAATATAGAAAGGAATAATAGGCTTCATTATATTGACAATGACCTTCACCATCGTCTTATAGATAACAGTGCAAAGGTTGATGGGCCGAAGCTGCTTCATAGTCGTAGCGGTGGGAACCTTCAGAATGAGAATAATGAAAGCTTTATTGACGAAGGCCATATCGGCTTCGCCTTGAAGAAGGTCCATGTATAAATTAGTAAAATCTGCACCGACAATGTCCCAGTGTTGCCGGAATAAACCACTTGGCATGTCATCAATTCCAAGAGCCTTTGAAGGATTGATGTCTCGAAAGGCCCCAACGACCTCCTCAGCAGTGAAAGCCATAGTTAGCTTGTCATTCATCTCTTGAGAAATAGAGGGGGAGATGTTGTCCAAGAGCCATGGATCCGCCGATGGCGAGGAAGAAGCAAAGGGCAATCGAAAATAGCCAAAAACCACATCTATAATACCCTCAGCATCGTCTTGCCACTGTCCATCCGCATTGTACAAGCCTTTAATAAGGTTCTTTCGCCAGTGACTAGAGGCCCTGGCTTGGAAATTGGAGGTGTTACGATCCCCCTATGCAAGACACATCGCCCTAGATCGTTGGGCCCAATAGGCTTTCTTTTGGTCCAGCAAGTGTCGGAGCTCACATTCTGCAACAAGAAAAAATTCCATGTCAGAATCAAAAAGTCGACGGTTGAGACAAGAATTGATCTGATCCTGAAGACCCTTGGTGTTCTTCCACGAGTTATCACAGTGATCATCTTGCTATGATTTGAAAGCATCGCCTATCGAAGCAAGCTTGTCCACAACTGAACCAGCCGTGTGGCTCCAAGTAGCCTGAACCGTGGAAACACAACCCTCCTCCAACGCCCATTAAGACTCAAAGCGGAAAAAATCCCTACGAGCCATAGGTCCTGGTGGTGGCCGACTCCAAATAGTGTCCAAGATGATGAAGCAATGGTCAGAGTTGGCACTATACTCTGAGTAGGTTCAAAAATTTGGAAACGTGGAGTGCCAAACACCATCAACAACGAACGGTCCAAATGCTCATGGATAGGAGTCACTCGTAGGCCCAACTTAGTCCTTGTGAACCATCCTTTAGAAGGCTTGTAATCAAACAGGTCATTTTGCACAAGGCAACCACAGAAGCTCTACATGTGGTTACGAATCTTACGTTGGTCGTCTTGCTTTTCATTACCGTGTAAGATTTCATTGAAGTCTCCCCAACCAACTAGGAAAGGGGAGAAGAAGTGCGAAGTCGGTCTAACAGATCCCAAGTCTTATGCTTATCACTTGGCTCAAAACTGCCATGTAAACTAGATAAGTGAAATTGATTAGAGTCACAACTAATGACAACATCAATGTGGATATTCGAGTAAGAAATAAAATCAACCGTTATTTTATTATTCCATAAATATAAGCCCATAACAACTAGGGCCAGAATAAAAAACAAAACATCCTTCCACGCCTAAAGTAAACTTAATCCTATCTCTATTATGCGCACATAGACACGTTTCACATAAAAAAGAACATCATGAGCTAAATGAACCACATCTTGCCCAAGCAAACGAACTACCTGTGGTTTACCCAACCCACGATAGTTCCAGCAAAGGATCCTCATTTCTCTCGACGGGGTTGCTGCCTAATAACCTCTGCCGAAGAGTTGTTTGCGTTGCTCATCCTAGCTTTAGAAGTAGTCGAGTTTTTGTGAGTCGAGGTAGTAGATGGTCGCGGTCGCTTAACCATTGCCGCCTAAGAGGAGGTCGAGCTTCGTTTAGGAATACGAGAGAAGGTGGATTCAAGCTTGGCTCGATGGGAAGACGGAGCCGATTTGGGTTGGGGGCCAACCAAGTCTTAAAATCCGAGGGCATCTATAGTGGGTTCGGCAAAGGGGCCTCTCGCTCATGAGCTGGCACTGTCTTAGGCTCAGATGAGACAAGGCCTTTTTTGGGAGGACCAGAGATCACCAAACTTGGAAAAAAACATAAGTGGAGGTCAAAGGAGAAATCAGGCCATCCGAATTATCATTGGCTAAAGTAGGGGCCTTCACGGGCAAAGCTTCTTTACATCTGACACCATTAGTAGGGACGCGAGCAGCACTAGACTTTGGCGCCCAGGACTGGGAACATTACGAACAACATCCTACTGAGTCTTTCTAGCCACAACGGTAGCAGCCGTAGCACGGAGGCCCTCTTCAGCAGCCATGGTCACAACATGAACCACAAAATTAGATATGTTCAAGGTCTCTCCAATGTGATCGGATGCAGGAGCATCAGCCTTACTTGATACGAGATCAGACTCCTTGGTCATGCATGCCTCAGTCTCTTCGGTCACAAGCGGCCCATCTGTTGCGGTTCGCTCAGTCACATGGGCCATGTCTGCTACGGTTCACTCAATCACGGGGCCCCGTTTGTTCTAGTATAGTCTATTACATACGGCTCATCAACAACATCTTCCATTCGGTCATCACGGTCCTGCTCATCCATACCATCGACGACTTGCTCATCTAACACCTCCGCGTCACTCGCAATAGCATGCTCCAAGCCAGACTCGGACATAGCATCCCCTGATCGAGTAGGCACCGTAGTTGTGGCAACATTGGTCAGGACTTCAGGGGAAACATCCGAGGCTGATGGCGCAACAGTTTCCAACGGGGCCATTGTGGTCCTTGTTTCTTTAGACGAGGGGCTCGAAGCTAGTCACCATATTACAGTTTCGTGTTGTAACGCCCCGGTTTTGGGCTTGGTAGTTTTGGGCTTGGATCGGTTCGGTCAAAGTGCCGTTCGAATATAACAGGGTGAAATTAGGAAAGCCTAGTTCGGGTTGCATTAAAAATATGGAAAAATGTTCTAAAATCCTCTTTTAATATATATAGGTGAACTGTGAAATCAATTTTACAAAATGAGGTTGGGAAGGGTGACATTTTGGCTAGTGACCAAAATGTAATTTTTGAAAACTGCGTGACTGTTTTAGAAAGGATTGAAACTTTGAATCTTTAAGGAGCTATTTACCCAAAGGGAGTTTCTCCAGATTTTTCTAAGATATTTAATGTTTTAATTCTGATTTTTAAACAAAAGGAAAGTGGAGGGAAGTTATTTCTAACTAATTTTTCCTAAAATCTCATTTTCCTTTTCTCTCATTTTCTCTCAACCCAAACACCTTTTCTCCAGAGTTTTTCTTCTGATTTTGTCACTTAAATCTCTCTTTTCAATTCTCTTTTGATTGCTAATCATCTCATCAACAAAACCTCACTATTTGCTAATTGATTCTTCAAGCTTTTTGGTTCTAAAAGAGGAGAAACTCAAGTTTGGAGGTAAGAACGTCCTTCTCCTCTAAACTCTCAGTTCTTTACTGAAATTCCTAAGTTCTCAATCCTTAATTGATGATTTATAAATGGTTTTAAAGTTGTGTAATGGATCTTGGCTTAAAATGCAAGATTTGGTAATTTTTGATGGATTTTCGTATGATCTGATTGGACTGTGTTTTAAGGTGTTAATTTGGTGTTAAATGAATGTTAATTTGATTGGAAATTGAATTTTAATTAATGCAATCCCGGATAGGTTGAATTTCCTAAGTTTAGCTTGTGATTCTTGGTTGTTTTTGGTGTGATTTTGTGGATCTGATGTTGCTGGAGGTATAAGGATGTTGTTAGGTCCTTTTTAGATGTTAAATGATGTTAAAGGATGTTTTGTTTTGATGGATTTTGGCTGGGCATTGTTGAGGAGTTGTTTGGATGCATTTTCGGTTGTGTTTGGTGGCCGAAAATGGAGTGTGGATGAGAGCAGCGAGTTTAGGTGCTTTCATTGAAGCTATTAATGCATGATGATGCATTAATCCTCTGCTTTGATGTGTTTAAAACATGGGAGTCATCTTTGGATCCAAGCGGTGGTGATCCGGAAGCTTGATTTGTGTTTCGGCAAGAGGCGAAACGGAATCGGTGAGTGGAATTTGGTTTTCGGCTTTGAAACCAGTGTGTTGGAGGTTTGGGAGCTTAGTTTAAGTCTAAGCAACTTAGCTAAGCTCAAGAGTAAGTTTTCAGAAAAACTCTCTTGGTGATGGCCATGGTTTTTGGTTGTATGCAATGTGTTGTTTGCATGATTTTAAATCTGTTTTGAAAGCATATCTAGCATGTTTATTTGCTGAAATTTTAAGCCATGTGTTGAAGGAAGCTCAAGGTAAGAGTTCCTTGTTTTTGAACATTGTTTTAAATGTGGTTTAATGCTTAAAGATGCATGATGTTTATGGCTTGGTTTAAATGCTTTAAAACAGTGGATTATTGATGATAATGATGCATATTGGCAAGTGATGTTAAGGTCACAAAGGTGGTTAAAAGTCCTTGTGTGAGCCTTGTATATTTAAGAACATCAAGGTGGTTAAAAGTCCTTGGATGGTTCTTGGTTAAGATCACAAAGGTGGTTAAAAGTCTTTGTGTGGATCTTGTAAAGTTTAAGAACAACATGGTGTTTAAAAGTCCATGGTTGGTTCTTGGTTAAGGCTCAAGGTGGTTAAAAGTCCTTGTGTAAGCCTTGGTTACTTAAGAACTCCAAGGTGGTTAAAAGTCCTTGGGAAATTCTTGTTAAGGATACAAAGGTGGTTAAAAGTCCTTGTGTGGTCCTTGCCATGGTGTTTAAAAGTCCATGGGTCCATGGTGTTTAAAAGTCCATGGGGATAAGATCACAATGGTGTTTAAAAGTCCATGTGTGGATCTTATGTGAAATGTGTCACTTGTTGCCAATATGACTTGTTATGAACATGAAGCATGAGATGCTTGTTTTAAATGTTAAAGAGCATGTTTAATGTTGCTTGAGGCATGATTTATAAATGAGTTTTATAAATGCATTATTGAATGGTTTTAATGAGCATTCCTCACTAAGCTTTTGCTTACGCTCTCTCTCTTTTTCTTAAACCAATAATGCAGAACATTAAGGTGCATTGAGGGCAGCAAGGAAGGCAAGCAATCAAGTGGAAGTTAAGCTCAAGTATGGGAAGGTTTTCTTAAACACTTTTAGCTTTTGGCATTTGGCAATGGGGGACCTATGTGGATGTTTTGGGAGGTGTTTTGAACTCCCTAAGTTTGTTTAATGTTGTTAATAATGTTGGATTATGTAATTGGCCATTATGTGGTTGGTTTGGAGTTTTAATGCTTGAATGGTTTGCTAAGTAGGAAGTATGCCTTTAGATTTGAGGCTTTTCATATTTGATGCCATGATGATGATTGGATGATGCATTTATGTTCCTTACATGTTGAATGTCTTGCTGGTGAAGTTTGGTTGCATTTGGAGCATGTATGGTTGATAAATTGTGTGTTTTAGCAGCCATTTCTCTGTATTCTGTGCAGGCTGTATCGGAACGGGAGCTACCGTTTCGGAGCGGGTGCCTTGTAGTAGCCCAGGCGTCCGAAACGGAAGACACCGTTCTGAAACGGAAAGTCCTCTGCCAGCCCTCGTTTCGGAACCCGTTGCGGAACGGTCCCGCGTTTCGAAACAGGTTCTCCCTGTTTCGGAACACCTGACCGTTGGGGGCTGACATTGACAGTTATATGTTTTGAAATGTTTACGTTTTGGTCCTGAATCTTGTTTGTGCAATTGTATGAGTTTGGGATGTCCGTTTGAGCTGAAATTTGGCAATGAAACATGAAACCTGATTTATTATAAGTTGGTAACTTTAATTTGGATTAAGTTCACATAATTATTAGAGTTTACAATTTGGTCCCTAAAGTTGTAAATTGTTTAATTGGGTCCCTGTTTGATCTCTGATGTTTATGATCTTTGAGCATGCTGTCTGAATGATCATAACTAGGGTTAATGTGCATCTAGACAAGTTTAAAAAGAAAAAAGGGTCGTTAATCAAGGTTGACTTTCGGGTTGACTTTGGTTTTCCCCGTGTGACTTTCTTAATTCGGGTCAACCATCTAGGCCGGGTTAAGGGGGTTACATTTGGTGGTATCAGAGCTGAATTCTCGAGTATTTGGGAGTGAAGGTGTACATGATTGAAGTATGTATGCTTGTTGAGTGAAAGCATGATGAGTGGGTTGTGAAATTGTGGCAATTGAGTTGTATGCTGTGGTGAAGCATGTTGTGGGTACCCATTGCCAAATCAAAGCTAATGAAATGATGTTGATTTTAAATGAAATTGAGCTTGAGTACTTGGATTGCTTACCTTGCTGGACCTGACTTTGTTTATTTGCATTGTGATTGCATGGTTAGAATATGGCCCGTCGTAGAGAGTTGAGGAGTAATGTGCGAGCTACGGCTCCGAATGAGAATGAGAATGAGGAGAATGCGGGAAGTGCGGTGTTACCTCCTCCTCCACCTGGTGGTGGTGGTGCTGAGGGTGGAAGAGATGAAGCTGCAGCTGGTGCTGGGGTCGCTGGACCTGAGGTTGGTCAGGGGCAAGCTATGCCTGACATGACGATGTTGGTGCAAGCTATTGCTGGTGCTTTTCGAGCGGTAGTAGCTGGAGCTCAAGGAGCTGGGCATCAGGGAGATGCTGGTGTTAGACTACCCTTGGAGCGTTTACGCAGTCTTGGTGGGACTGAGTTCAGGGGTATGTCAGCTGAAGGTTCTGAAGCTTGGATGGAGAGTACCAAGAGGATCTTGGGTCAGATGAGTTGCACTGATGTGCAAAAGCTGGGTTGTGTAGTATCCTTGCTACAGGATGATGCTTATACGTGGTGGACGACCACTATAGCTTGGATGGCTGAAGCTGACATAACTTGGACATTCTTTCAGAATGTGTTCAAGAGAAGGTATCTTGGTGTGAGGTACCTGGATGAAAAGAAGCAAGAGTTCATGTCTCTTACCCAGGGGAGCATGTCTGTGGCTGAGTATGAAGTGCAGTTTGTTCGACTCAGTCAATATGCGCCTGAGTTAGTCCCTGATGAGCGGGCGAGGTGCGAAAGATTTCGTTATGGTTTAGTGACGGATGTGAAGATGTATGTGCTGGCTACCGAGTATGATGATTTTGATGTGCTGGTGGGCCGAGCCAAGGACATTGAGATAAACTTGGGTTTATCTGCTAAAAGTGCTGGTTCTAGTGCTGGAAAGCGAGCTGCTGAGTATAGTTCCGGTGGTGGACGGAACAAGAGGGGACGTGATCAGAAGTATCAGTCCTCAGCTAAGAGAGGTGGTGGTGCACCTGCTCGGGGAGGCAATGCTAGAGCTGATCCGAGTGCGTGTTGGATTTGTGGTTCGTGTGGTCATATGAAGCGTGATTGTCCTCGTGCTGTGAGGGAGGTGCAAGCTCATGTTGTGGCAGCTGGTAATGGGTGCTGGAACTGTGGATTTACGGATCACTTGAGGAGGGAGTGTCCTATGTTGGCTGGTGGCCAAGTGCGTGCTCCTGTTGCTGTTGCACCGCATAGAGGTCGTGGGCGCGGCCGTGGTAACTTCCAGCGAAGGGAGGAAGGTGGTCGAGGAGTGGCCCATGTTGTGGCTATTCAGCCTGAGGGTGGAGGTCAAGTTAGGGTGTATGCTCAACGGGAGGGAAGAAATGACGCGGATGTGATTGCAGGTACTTTTACTTTGCAATCCTTGTCATTACTTTCCTTGATAGATTCTGGATCTACGCATTCGTACATATTGCGTGAGCATGCTGAATTGCTTGGTTTGCCTGTTGAGTCTTTGGATGTTGGTGTTCGTGTCACTAGTTCTTTCGGTGAGACTATTGTGACTCGAAAGTTGTTTAGAAGATGCCCTTTGGTTGTTCAAGAACATGTTTTTCATGTTGACCTTATGGAGTTGCCTTTCTATGGTTTTGATGTAATCCTTGGTATGGATTGGCTTGCTGAGCATCGTGCTGTTGTGGATTGTGAAAATAAGCGAGTTTCGCTGAAGCTTGCGGATGATTATGAAGTTGTTGTGGTTGGTGAGAATGTGAAGTTTCTTGCCAATGTGGTGTCTACCTTGGAGGCGAGCAGGATGCTGAGGCAAGGTTGTGAAGCTTACCTAGCTTTTGTAATGAATCCTAGCTCTAAGGAGTTGCGGGTGCAAGATATCAGAGTTTTGAAGGAGTTTCCTGAGGAGTTGCCTGGTTTACCTCCTAATCGCGAGGTGGAGTTTGGAACTGAGCTGTATGAGAATACAACTCCTGTGTCCATTACCCCTTATAGAATGGCACCTAAGGAGCTGAAGGAGCTGAAGACGCAATTGCAAGAGTTGCTTGATCGTGGGTTCATTCGGCCAAGTGTGTCACCTTGGGGTGCACCGGTCTTGTTTGTGAAGAAGAAGGATGGCACTATGAGAATGTGCATTGATTACCGTCAGCTGAACAAGTTGACTATCAAGAATCGGTATCCTTTGCCGAGGATTGATGATCTCTTTGATCAATTTCGGGGAGCAGCTGTGTTCTCTAAGATTGACTTGAGGTCAGGGTATTACCAGTTGAAGGTGAAGGATGGGGATGTGCCTAAGACAGCTTTCAGGACAAGATATGGGCATTATGAGTTCCTTGTGATGCCGTTTGGTTTGACAAATGCTCCTGCTGCTTTCATAGACATGATGAATCGTGTGTTTCATGAATACCTGGACAAGTTTGTTGTGGTGTTCATTGATGATATCCTCGTGTACTCGCGTACTGAGGAGGAGCATGAAGAGCATCTGAGGATTGTGCTGCAAGCTTTGTTGGAGAATCAGCTTTATGCTAAGCTGAGCAAGTGTGAGTTTTGGCTTAAGGAGGTGGTGTTTCTTGGGCATGTAGTTTCTGCCGAGGGGATTCGTGTTGATCCTCAGAAGATTGAAGCGGTGATGAATTGGAAGGTTCCCAAGTCTGTCCATGAGGTTCGTAGTTTCCTTGGTTTGGCAGGATACTACCGGAGGTTTGTGGATGGGTTTTCTAAGATTGCTGCACCTTTGATGAAGTTGTTGTAGAAGGATGTTAAGTATGAGTGGACGGAGGCGAGACAGCAGGCTTTTGAGAAGCTTAAGGCGGCTTTGACGCAAGCTCCTATCTTGGTACAACCTGAATCAGGGAAAGAGTTTGTGGTCTACAGTGATGCGTCCTATGTTGGTTTGGGATGTGTGCTGATGCAAGAGGGTAAGGTGGTGGCTTATGCATCGCGGCAGTTGAAAGTGCATGAGCACAATTATCCTATGCATGATATTGAGTTGGCTGCAGTGGTTTTTGCTCTGAAGATTTGGAGACATTATCTGTATGGTGAGAAGTGTACTGTGTACACGGATCACAAGAGTTTGAGATATCTGATGTCTCAGAAGGAGTTGAATCTTAGGCAGCGGCGTTGGTTGGAGTTGTTCAAGGATTATGATTTGGCGGTTGAGTATCACCCTGGAAAAGCTAATGTTGTAGCGGATGCCTTGAGTAGGAAGGTAGCTGTTGAGCTGAGGGCTATGTTTGCCAGTTTGAGTATTTCGCGTGATGGTGGTCTTGTGGCGGAGTTGCAAGTGAAACCATCTTTGGTTCAGTTGATCAAGGAAAAGCAGTTGCTGGATGATTCCTTGGTGCCTCATGTTCAGGATATCGCGGAGGGTAGGCCTTCGGATTTCTGTTTTAATGATGATGGTGTGTTGTGTTTTGGGAGTCGAATAGTAGTGCCCAATGATGCTGAGTTGAGGCGTGCTATTCTGACTGAAGGTCATAGTAGTCCTTTTGCTATGCACCCTGTTAGTACTAAGATGTATCGTGATCTTCGTGGTGAGTACTATTGGGTGGGTTTGAAAAAGGATGTTGCGGAGTTTGTGAGCAGGTGTTTGGTGTGTCAGCGGGTTAAGGCTGAGCATCAGGTTCCTTCAGGGTTGTTGCAACCGTTGAGAATCCCTGAGTGGAAGTGGGAAAGGGTTACCATGGATTTTGTATCTGGTTTACCTTTATCACCATCGAAGAAGAATTCGGTGTGGGTGATTGTGGATCGCCTGACGAAGTGTGCGCATTTCTTGCCTGTGCATACTACGTTTTCTTTGGATAAGCTTGCGGAGCTGTACATTGCTGAGATTGTGCGGCTGCATGGTGTGCCTAAGTCGATTGTGTCGGATAGGGATCCGAGGTTTACATCGCGTTTTTGGCAGTGTTTGCATCAAGCTTTGGGTACAAGGTTGAATTTCAGTACGTCCTATCATCCTCAGTCGGATGGTCAGTCAGAGCGTGTTATCCAGGTTTTGGAGGATATGTTGAGGTGCTGCGTGATTGAGTTTCAGGGTTCTTGGGAGAAGCACTTGCCTTTGGTAGAGTTTGCTTATAACAATAGTTATCAGGCAAGTATTCAAATGGCACCTTATGAGGCTTTGTACGGGAGGAAGTGTAGGACTCCTCTTTGTTGGGCTGAAACGGGTCAAAAGTTGGTTTCGATGCCGGCTTTGTTGAAAGGAACCACCGAGAAGGTGAAGCTCATTTGTGAGCGTTTGAAGGCAGCTTCTGATCGGCAAAAGTCTTACGCGGATTTGAAGCGTAAGGAGATTGAGTATGCGGTGGGTGACCGTGTGTTCTTGAAGGTTTCGCCTTGGAAGAAGGTGATGAGGTTTGGCCGGAAGGGTAAGTTGAGCCCTAGGTACATTGGACCGTATGAGGTGGTTGAGTGTGTGGGTCCTGTTGCGTACAAGTTGAGGCTACCTCAAGAGTTGGAGAAGATTCATGATGTGTTTCATGTTTCTATGCTCCGGAAGTATAGATCTGATCCTTCGCATGTGATGCCTGTGGAGGAAGTGGAATTGAATCCGGATTTGACCTATGATGAGGAACCGGTGAAGGTTCTGGATTCGGATAGCAAAGTTCTTCGTGGCAAGACCATTGAGTTGGTGAAGGTGTTGTGGAAGCACCGTGGTGTTGAGGAAGCCACGTGGGAGCGGAAGGATGACATGCTGAAGCAGTTTCCTTATCTATTTCCTTCAGGTAAATTTCGGGGACGAAATTTCTTAAGGGGGGAGAGTTGTAACGCCCCGGTTTTGGGCTTGGTAGTTTTGGGCTTGGATCGGTTCGGTCAAAGTGTCGTTCGAATATAAAAGGGTGAAATTAGGAAAGCCTAGTTCGGGTTGCATTAAAAATATGGAAAAATGTTCTAAAATCCTCTTTTAATATATATAGGTGAACTGTGAAATCAATTTTACAAAATGAGGTTGGGAAGGGTGACATTTTGGCTAGTGACCAAAATGTAATTTTTGAAAACTGCGTGACTGTTTTAGAAAGGATTGAAACTTTGAATCTTTAAGGAGCTATTTACCCAAAGGGAGTTTCTCCAGATTTTTCTAAGATATTTAATGTTTTAATTCTGATTTTTAAACAAAAGGAAAGTGGAGGGAAGTTATTTCTAACTAATTTTTCCTAAAATCTCATTTTCCTTTTCTCTCATTTTCTCTCAACCCAAACACCTTTTCTCCAGAGTTTTTCTTTTGATTTTGTCACTTAAATCTCTCTTTTCAATTCTCTTTTGATTGCTAATCATCTCATCAACAAAACCTCACTATTTGCTAATTGATTCTTCAAGCTTTTTGGTTCTAAAAGAGGAGAAACTCAAGTTTGGAGGTAAGAACGTCCTTCTCCTCTAAACTCTCAGTTCTTTACCGAAATTCCTAAGTTCTTAATCCTTAATTGATGATTTATAAATGGTTTTAAAGTTGTGTAATGGATCTTGGCTTTAAATGCAAGATTTGGTAATTTTTGATGGATTTTCGTATGATCTGATTGGGCTGTGTTTTAAGGTGTTAATTTGGTGTTAAATGAATGTTAATTTGATTGGAAATTGAGTTTTAATTAATGCAATCCCGGATAGGTTGAATTTCCTAAGTTTAGCTTGTGATTCTTGGTTGTTTTTGGTGTGATTTTGTGGATCTGATGTTGCTGGAGGTATAAGGATGTTGTTAGGTCCTTTTTAGATGTTAAATAATGTTAAAGGATGTTTTGTTTTGATGGATTTTGGCTGGGCATTGTTGAGGAGTTGTTTGGATGCATTTTCGGTTGTATTTGGTGGCCGAAAATGGAGTGTGGATGAGAGCAGCGAGTTTAGGTGCTTTCATTGAAGCTAGTAATGCATGATGATGCATTAATCCTCTGCTTTGATGTGTTTAAAACAGGGGAGTCATCTTTGGATCCAAGCGGTGGTGATCCGGAAACTTGATATGTGTTTCGGCAAGAGGCGAAACGGAATCGGTGAGTGGAATTTGGTTTTCGGCTTTGAAACCAGTGTTTTGGAGGTTTGGGAGCTTAGCTTAAGTCTAAGAAACTTAGCTAAGCTCAAGAGTAAGTTTTCGGAAAAACTCTCTTGGTGATGGCCATGGTTTTTGGTTGTATGCAATGTGTTGTTTGCATGATTTTAAATCTGTTTTGAAAGCATATCTAGCATGTTTATTTGCTGAGATTTTAAGCCATGTGTTGAAGGAAGCTCAAGGTAAGAGTTCCTTGTTTTTGAACATTGTTTTAAATGTGGTTTAATGCTTAAAGATGCATGATGTTTATGGCTTGGTTTAAATGCTTTAAAACAGTGGATTATTGATGATAATGATGCATATCGGCAAGTGATGTTAAGGTCACAAAGGTGGTTAAAAGTCCTTGTGTGAGCCTTGTATATTTAAGAACATCAAGGTGGTTAAAAGTCCTTGGATGGTTCTTGGTTAAGATCACAAAGGTGGTTAAAAGTCCTTGTGTGGATCTTGTAAAGTTTAAGAACAACGTGGTGTTTAAAAGTCCATGGTTGGTTCTTGGTTAAGGCTCAAGGTGGTTAAAAGTCCTTGTGCAAGCCTTGGTTACTTAAGAACTCCAAGGTGGTTAAAAGTCCTTGGGAGATTCTTTTTAAGGACACAAAGGTGGTTAAAAGTCCTTGTAACCCCCTTAACCCGGCCTAGACGGTTGACCGAATTAAGAAAGTCACACGGGGAAAACCAAAGTCAACCCGAAAGTCAACCTTGATTAACGACCCTTTTTTTCTTTTTAAACTTGTCTAGATGCACATTAGTCCTAATTGTGATCACACAAACATCATACTCAAAGATCACAAACATCAGAGATCAAACAGGGACCCAATTGAACAAATTACAACATTAGGGACCAAATTGTAATTTCTGATAATTAAAAGGACTTAACCCAAATTAAAGTTACCAACTTGAAATTAATCAGGTTTCATGCTTCTCTGTGAAATTTCAGCTCAAAAGGACTTCCCAAGCTCATACAATTGCACAAACAAGTTTCAGGACCAAAACGTAAACATTTCAAAACATATAACTGCCAATGTCAGCCCCCAACGGTCGACCGTTCCGAAACAGACTGAACCCGTTTCGAAACACGGGTCGTTCCGCAACGGGTTCCGAAACATGGCCGGGCAGAGGCCAAACCGTTTCGAAACGGTGCATACCGTTTCGGACGCCTGGGTTCATTCAAGGCACCCGTTCCGAAACGGTGCACACTGTTCCGAAACGCCTGCACAGATTGCAGCAAAAAGCATTCCAAAACATGCAATTAATCATCCAAACATGCTCCAAATGCCACCAAACTTTACCAGCATGCAATTCAACATATATATGACTTGCAAGCATCAACAAATCATCAGAACAACATCATATGCAAAAAGCCCCAATTCTATAGGCATGCTTCCTACACAAGCTAGCTACTGAAACACAAAACTTCCAAAACAAGCATGTAATGATCCAATACAAAACCAGCATTCATATCATCATTCAACATACTTAGGGAGTCCCAAATACCTCCCAAAACATACACATTGGTCTCCCATTGCCAAATTACCCAAAAGCTAAATGTTTAACAAAACCTTCCATACATTGAGCTCTACTTGTACTTGAATTCTTGCCCTCCTTGCTGCCCTCAAGGTTCCTTAATGTTCTGCATTATTGAATTAAGAAAACGGAAGAGAGCGTAAGCAAAAGCTTAGTGAGGTATGCTCTTAAAAACCATTCAATAATGCATTTAAAAACATTTACAAATCATGCTTTAAATCAACCTTTGCACATGCTCAAAAGCATACTTAAAACAAGCATCTCATGCTTCAACATAATACAACATGTCATATTGGCTCAAGTGATAAATTCCATTTCATTTAAACAAGTTCATCAACTTCCCAAGGACTTTGAAACACCTTGGCCCCAAGGACTTTTAAACACCTTGGCCATGGACTTTTAAACACCATGAATGAGGACCACACAAGGACTTTTAACCACCTTTGTGTCCATAGCTTGAATCACCCCAAGGACTTTTAAACACCTTGGCCCCAAGGACTTTTAAACACCTTGGCCCCATGGACTTTTAAACACCATGGCCCCATGGACTTTTAAACACCATGGAAAGGATCACCTAAGGACTTTTAACCACCTTAGTGTCCGCAACAAGAATCATCCAAGGACTTTTAACCACCTTGATGTTCTTAAGTAACAAGGCTCACTCAAGGACTTTTAACCACCTTAGTGACCTTAACCTTTTTAAAACATCACTTGCCAATAAACACCATTTTCATCAATTAATCCACTGTTTTAAAGCATTAAACCAAGCCATTTTCATCATGCATTTAAAAGCATCAATCCACATTTAATCAATGTACAAAATCAAGGAACTCCTACCTAGAGTTACCTTCAACATATGGCTTACAACATCAGCAAAAAAAACCATGCTAAATCATGCTTCCAAAACAGTAAATAAAACATGCAAATAACCATTTTGCATCACAACAAAATCATGGCCACCACTAGAGAGAAATTCCGGAAACTTACACTTGAGCTTAGCAAAGTTGTTTAGACTTAAACTAAGCTCCCAAGACATTGGTTTCAAAGCCGAAAACCCAATTTCCACAAACGCACTCACCGATTTCCACTTTGCTTCAAGCCAAAGCACCAAATCAAGCTTCCGGATCAACAACTCTTGGATCCAAAGATGCCTCCCCTGTTTCAACACATCAAGCAGAGGATTAATGCATCATCATGCATTAATTGCTTCAATGAAAGCACCTAAACTCGCTGCTCTCATCCAACCTCCATTTTCGGCCACCAAACACAACCGAAAATGCATCCAAACCACTTCCCAACAAAGCCCAGCCACAAACCATCAAAACCAAACATCCTTAAACATAATTTAACATCTAAAAAGAACCTATTAACATCCTTATACTTCCAGCAACATCAGATCCACAAGATCACCTCAAAAACAACCTTGAAACACAAGCTAAACTTAGGAAACTCAACCTATCCGGGATTGCATCAATCAAAACTCAATTCCTTATCAATTTAGAGTTCATTTAACATCAAAAACACATCTCAAATCACAGATTAATCAGATCTAACGAAAATCATCAAATCTTGCATTATAAGCCAAGATCCATTTCACCACTTAAAAACCTTTAACTAAACATCAATTAAGGATTGAAAACTTAGGAATTTCAGTAAAGAACTGATAGTTTAGAGGAGAAGGACGTTCTTACCTCCAAACTTGAGTTTCTCCTCTTTTTGGAATCAAACACCTTGTTGAATGAAGTAGCAATTGAAGAGGTTTTGAAGATATGTTGATTAGGAATCAAATGAGAGTTGAAAGGAGGGATTTAGGTGATAAAATCAGAACCAATTCTCTGAAGAGAATGTGTTTGGGTTGAGAGAAAATGAGAGAAAGAAAATTTAGAAAAGTTGGTTACAAAATCCAAAAATAGCCAAATGGCTTTCCCTCCACTTTTAATATCACTTAAAATCAGAATTTAGACTTAAAATATCTTAGAAAAATCTGGAGAAACTCCCTTTGGGTAAATAGCTCCTTAAAGATTCAAAGTTTCAACCCTTTATAAAACAGTCACCAAACTTTCGAAAATTACATTTTGGTCACTAGCCAAAATGTCACACTTCCAAAACTCATTTTCCAAAATTGATTTCACAGTTCACTTAATTATATTAAAAGATGATTTTAGAACATTTTTCCATATTTTTAATGCAACCCGAACTAGGCTTTCCTAATTTCACCTCTTTAGATTCGAACAGCACTTTGACCAACCGGTCAACGCCCAAAACTCCTAAGCCCAAAACCGGGGCGTTACAACTCTCCCCCCTTAAGAAATTTCGTCCTCGAAATTTACCTGAAGGAAAGAGATAAGGAAACTGCTTCAGCATGTCTTCCTTCCGCTCCCACGTGGCTTCCTCAACACCTCGATGCTTCCACAGCACCTTCACCAGCTCAATGGTCTTGCCACGAAGAACCTTGCTATCCGAATCCAGAACCTTCACCGGTTCCTCATCATAGGTCAAATCCGGATTCAAAACCACTTCCTCCACAGGCATCACATGCGAAGGATCAGATCTATACTTTCGGAGCATAGAAACATGGAACACATCATAAATCTTCTCCAACTTCTGAGGTAACCTCAGCCGATACGCAACAGGACCCACACGCTCAACCACCTCATATGGTCCAATGTACCGAGGGCTCAACTTACCCTTCCGGCCAAACCTCATCACCTTCTTCCAAGGCGAAACCTTCAAGAACACACGGTCACCCACCGCATACTCTATCTCCTTACACTTCAAATCCGCGTAAGACTTTTGCCGATCAGAGGCAGCCTTCAACCGCTCACAAATGAGCTTCACCTTCTCGGTAGTCCCTTTCAACAAAGCCGGCATCGAAACCAACTTTTGACCAGTTTCAGCCCAACAAAGAGGAGTCCTACACTTCCTCCCATACAGAGCCTCATAAGGTGCCATCTGTATACTCGCCTGATAACTATTGTTATAAGCGAACTCAACCAAAGGCAGATGCTTCTCCCAAGAACCTTGGAACTCAATCACGCAGCACCTCAACATATCCTCCAAAATCTGGATAACCCGTTCAGACTGACCATCCGACTGAGGATTATAGGATGTACTGAAATGCAACCTTGTACCCAGGGCTTGATGCAAACACTGCCAGAAACGCGATGTGAACCTCGGATCCCTATCCGACACAATCGACTTAGGCACACCATGCAGCCTCACAATCTCAGCAATGTACAGCTCTGCCAGCTTATCCAAAGAAAACGTAGTATGCACAGGCAAGAAATGCGCACACTTCGTCAAGCGATCCACAATCACCCAAACAGAATTCTTCTTCGATGGAGACAAAGGTAAACCAGATACAAAATCCATGGTAACCCTCTCCCACTTCCATTCAGGGATTTTCAACGGTTGCAACAAACCAGAAGGAACCTGATGTTCAGCCTTAACCCGCTGACACACCAAACACTTGCTCACAAACTCTGCAACATCCTTCTTCAAACCCACCCAATAGTACTCATCACGAAGATCACGGTACATCTTAGTACTACCAGGGTGCATAGCAAAAGGACTAATATGACCTTCAGTTAGAATAGCACGCCTCAACTCAACATCAGCAGGCACTACTATCCGACTCCCAAAACACAACACACCATCCTCATTAAAGCAGAAATCCGAAGGTCTACCCTCCGCGATATCCTGAACATGAGACACCAAGGAATCATCCAACAACTGCTTTTCCTTGATCAACTGAACCAAAGATGGTTTCACTTGCAACTCAGCAACAAGACCACCATCTCGCGATATGCTCATGCTAGCAAACATAGCTCTCAGCTCAACATCTACCTTCCTACTCAAGGCATCCGCAACAACATTAGCTTTACCAGGGTGATACTCAATCGTCAGATCATAATCCTTGAGCAACTCCAACCAACGCCGCTGTCTAAGATTCAACTCCTTCTGAGACATCAGATACCTCAAACTCTTGTGATCCGTGTACACAGTACACTTCTCACCATACAGATAATGTCTCCAGATCTTCAAAGCAAACACCACTGCAGCTAGCTCAATGTCATGCGTAGGATAGTTGCGCTCATGCACCTTCAACTGCCGCGACGCATAAGCCACAACCTTACCCTCTTGCATCAGCACACATCCCAAACCAACATAGGATGCATCACTATAAACCACAAACTCTTTCCCTGATTCAGGCTGAATCAAGATAGGAGCTTGCGTCAAAGCCGCCTTAAGCTTCTCAAAAGCCTGCTGTCTCGCTTCCGTCCACTCATACTTAACATCCTTCTGCAACAGCTTTGTCAAAGGAGCAGCAATCTTGGAAAAACCATCCACAAACCTCCGGTAGTAACCCGCCAAACCAAGGAAACTACGGACCTCATGAACAGACTTAGGAACTTTCCAGATCATCACCGCCTCAATCTTCTGAGGATCAACACGAATCCCCTCAGCTGAGACCACATGCCCAAGAAACACCACCTCCTTAAGCCAGAACTCACACTTGCTCAGCTTAGCATAAAGCTGATTCTCCAACAAGGCTTGCAGAATAATCCTCAAATGCTCTTCGTGCTCCTCCTCAGTACGCGAGTACACGAGGATATCATCAATGAACACCACAACGAACTTGTCCAGGTATTCATGAAACACACGATTCATCATGTCCATGAAAGCAGCAGGAGCATTTGTCAAACCAAACGGCATCACAAGGAACTCATAATGCCCATACCTTGTCCTGAAAGCTGTCTTAGGCACATCCACATCCTTCACCTTCAACTGATAATACCCTGACCTCAAGTCAATCTTAGAGAACACTGCAGCTCCCCGAAATTGATCAAAGAGATCATCAATCCTCGGCAAAGGATACCGATTCTTGATAGTCAACTTGTTCAGCTGACGGTAATCAATGCACATCCTCATAGTGCCATCTTTCTTCTTCACAAACAAGACTGGTGCTCCCCAAGGTGAAACACTCGGCCGGATGAAACCACGATCTAGCAGCTCTTGCAACTGCGTCTTCAGCTCCTTCAGCTCCTTAGGTGCCATTCTATAGGGAGTAATGGACACAAGAGTTGTATTCTCATACAGCTCAATTCCAAACTCCACCTCGCGATTAGGAGGTAAACCAGGCAACTCCTCAGGAAAAACACCAGGAAACTCCTTCACAACTTTGATATCTTGCACCCTCAACTTCTTAGAGCTAGGATTCATCACAAAAGCTAGATAAGCTTCGCAACCCTGCCTCAGCATCCTACTCGCCTCCAAGGTAGACACCACATTAGCAAGAAACTTCACATTCTCACCAACCACAACAACTTCATAATCATCCGCAAGCTTAAGCGAAACCCGCTTATTTTCACAATCTACCACAGCACGATGCTCAGCAAGCCAATCCATACCAAGGATCACATCAAAACCATAAAAGGCCAACTCCATAAGATCAACATGAAAGACATGTTCTTGAACAACCAAGGGACACCTTCTATAAAGCTTTCGAGTCACAACAGTTTCACCAAAAGAACTAGTGACACGAACACCAACATCCAAAGACTCAACAGGCAAACCAAGCAATTCAGCATGCTCACGCAAAATGTATGAATGCGTAGATCCAGAATCAATCAAAGAAAGCAATGACAAGGATTGCAAAGTAAAGGTACCTGCAATCACATCTGCATCATTCCTTCCCTCGCGCTGAGCATACACCCTAGCTTGGCCTCCACCTTCAGGCTGAATAGCCACAACATGGGCTACTCCGCGACCACCTTCCTCTCTCCTCTGGAAATTACCACGGCCGCGCCCACGACCTCTCTGCGGTGCAGCAACAACAGGAGCACGCTCTTGGCCACCAGCCAACCTCGGACAATCTCGCCTCAAATGGTCAACAAAACCACAATTCCAGCATCCATTACCAGCTGCTGCAACAGGAGCTTGCACCTCCCTCACAGCACGAGGACAGTCACGCTTCATGTGACCACGCGAACCACAGATCCAGCAAGCACTAGGATCAGCTCTTGCATAACCACCTCTAGCAGGTGCACCACCACCTCTCTTGGCTGAGGACTGATACTTCTGATCACGTACCCTCTTGTTCCGTCCACCTCCGGAACTATACTCAGCAGCTCTCTTGCCAGAACTTGCTCCAGCACCTTTCGCAGATAAACCCAAGTTCATCTCAATGTCCTTGGATCGGCCCACCAACACATCAAAATCATTATACTCAGCAGCCAACATATATGTCTTTACTTCCGTCACCAAACCATAACAGAACCTTTCACACCTCTCCCGCTCATCTGGTATCAGCTCCGGTGCATACTGACTGAGTCGCACAAACTGCACCTCATACTCAGCCACACTCATGCTCCCTTGGGTAAGAGACATGAATTCACGCTTTTTCTCATCAAGATATCTTACTCCAAGATATCTCCTCTTGAACACATTCTGAAAGAATGTCCAAGTAACATCAGCTTCAGCCATCCCAGCTATGGTGGTCGTCCACCACGTATACGCATCGTCCTGCAGCAAGGACACAACACATCCCAACTTTTGCACATCCGTGCAGCTCATCTGACCCAAGATATGCTTGGTACTCTCTAGCCAAGCTTCAGAACTCTCAGCCGACATACCCCTGAACTCAGTCCCACCAAGACTGCGCAGACGCCCCAAAGGTAGTCTAACTCCAGCATCTCCCTGATGCCCAGCTCCTTGAGCTCCAGCTACTGCTGCTCGAAAAGCACCCACAATAGCTTGTACTAGCATAGACATATCAGGCATAGCTTGCCCCTGACCAACCTCTGGTCCAGCAGCTCCAGCACCAGCTGCAGCTTCAGCTCTTTCACCTCCAGCACCACCACCAGGCGGAGGAGGGGGTAACACTGCACTACCCGTGTTCTCTTCATTCTCGTTCTCATTGGGAGCCGTAGCTCGCACACTACCTCGTAACTCTCTACGTGGTGCCATACTTTTACCATGCAATCACAATGCAAAATAAAACAAGTCAGGCCCAGCAAGGTAAGCAATCCAAGTATTCAAGCTCAATTTCATTCAAAATCAACATCATTTCATTAGCTTTTGTTTGGCAATGGGTACCCTCAACATGCAACATCACAGCATACATCTCAATTGCATCCAAATCACAAGCCACTAAACATGCTTTCAAACCACAAGCATACAAGCCAAACATACTTCAATCATGCATACATTCATTCCCAATTACTCGAGAACTTAGCTCTGATACCACCAAATGTAACCCCCTTAACCCGGCCTAGACGGTTGACCGAATTAAGAAAGTCACACGGGGAAAACCAAAGTCAACCCGAAAGTCAACCTTGATTAACGACCCTTTTTTTCTTTTTAAACTTGTCTAGATGCACATTAGTCCTAATTGTGATCACACAAACATCATACTCAAAGATCACAAACATCAGAGATCAAATAGGGACCCAATTGAACAAATTACAACTTTAGGGACCAAATTGTAATTTCTGATAATTAAAAGGACTTAACCCAAATTAAAGTTACCAACTTGAAATTAATCAGGTTTCATGCTTCTCTGTGAAATTTCAGCTCAAAAGGACTTCCCAAGCTCATACAATTGCACAAACAAGTTTCAGGACCAAAACGTAAACATTTCAAAACATATAACTGCCAATGTCAGCCCCCAACGGTTGACCGTTCCGAAACAGACTGAACCCGTTTCGAAACACGGGCCGTTCCGCAACGGGTTCCGAAACATGGCCTGGCAGAGGCCAAACCGTTTCGAAACGGTGCATACCGTTTCGGACGCCTGGGTTCATTCAAGGCACCCGTTCCGAAACGGTGCACACTGTTCCGAAACGCCTGCACAGATTGCAGCAAAAAGCATTCCAAAACATGCAATTAATCATCCAAACATGCTCCAAATGCCACCAAACTTTACCAGCATGCAATTCAACATATATATGACTTGCAAGTATCAACAAATCATCAGAACAACATCATATGCAAAAAGCCCCAATTCTATAGGCATGCTTCCTACACAAGCTAGCTACTGAAACACAAAACTTCCAAAACAAGCATGTAATGATCCAATACAAAACCAGCATTCATATCATCATTCAACATACTTAGGGAGTCCCAAATACCTCCCAAAACATACACATTGGTCTCCCATTGCCAAATTACCCAAAAGCTAAATGTTTAACAAAACCTTCCATACATTGAGCTCTACTTGTACTTGAATTCTTGCCCTCCTTGCTGCCCTCAAGGTTCCTTAATGTTCTGCATTATTGAATTAAGAAAACGGAAGAGAGCGTAAGCAAAAGCTTAGTGAGGTATGCTCCTAAAAACCATTCAATAATGCATTTAAAAACATTTACAAATCATGCTTTAAATCAACCTTTGCACATGCTCAAAAGCATACTTAAAACAAGCATCTCATGCTTCAACATAATACAACATGTCATATTGGCTCAAGTGATAAATTCCATTTCATTTAAACAAGTTCATCAACTTCCCAAGGACTTTTAAACACCTTGGCCCCAAGGACTTTTAAACACCTTGGCCATGGACTTTTAAACACCATGAATGAGGACCACACAAGGACTTTTAACCACCTTTGTGTCCATAGCTTGAATCACCCCAAGGACTTTTAAACACCTTGGCCCCAAGGACTTTTAAACACCTTGGCCCCATGGACTTTTAAACACCATGGCCCCATGGACTTTTAAACACCATGGAAAGGATCACCTAAGGACTTTTAACCACCTTAGTGTCCGCAACAAGAATCATCCAAGGACTTTTAACCACCTTGATGTTCTTAAGTAACAAGGCTCACTCAAGGACTTTTAACCACCTTAGTGACCTTAACCTTTTTAAAACATCACTTGCCAATAAACACCATTTTCATCAATTAATCCACTGTTTTAAAGCATTAAACCAAGCCATTTTCATCATGCATTTAAAAGCATCAATCCACATTTAATCAATGTACAAAATCAAGGAATTCCTACCTAGAGTTACCTTCAACATATGGCTTACAACATCAGCAAAAAAAACCATGCTAAATCATGCTTCCAAAATAGTAAATAAAACATGCAAATAACCATTTTGCATCACAACAAAATCATGGCCACCACTAGAGAGAAATTCCAAAAACTTACACTTGAGCTTAGCAAAGTTGTTTAGACTTAAACTAAGCTCCCAAGAAATTGGTTTCAAAGCCGAAAACCCAATTTCCACAAACGCACTCACCGATTTCCACTTTGCTTCAAGCCAAACAACCAAATCAAGCTTCCGGATCAACAACTCTTGGATCCAAAGATGCCTCCCCTGTTTCAACACATCAAGCAGAGGATTAATGCATCATCATGCATTAATTGCTTCAATGAAAGCACCTAAACTCGCTGCTCTCATCCAACCTCCATTTTCGGCCACCAAACACAACCGAAAATGCATCCAAACCACTTCTCAACAAAGCCCAGCCACAAACCATCAAAACCAAACATCCTTAAACATCATTTAACATCTAAAAAGAACCTATTAACATCCTTATACCTCCAGCAACATCAGATCCACAAGATCACCTCAAAAACAACCTTGAAACACAAGCTAAACTTAGGAAAATCAACCTATCCGGGATTGCATCAATCAAAACTCAATTCCTTATCAATTTAGAGTTCATTTAACATCAAAAGCACATCTCAAATCACAGATTAATCAGATCTAACGAAAATCATCAAATCTTGCATTATAAGCCAAGATCCATTTCACCACTTAAAAACCTTTAACTAAACATCAATTAAGGATTGAAAACTTAGGAATTTCAGTAAAGAACTGATAGTTTAGAGGAGAAGGACGTTCTTACCTCCAAACTTGAGTTTCTCCTCTTTTTGGAATCAAAAACCTTGTTGAATCAAGTAGCAATTGAAGAGGTTTTGAAGATATGTTGATTAGGAATCAAATGAGAGTTGAAAGGAGGGATTTAGGTGAGAAAATCAGAACCAATTCTCTGAAGAGAATGTGTTTGGGTTGAGAGAAAATGAGAGAAAGAAAATTTAGAAAAGTTGGTTACAAAATCCAAAAATAGCCAAATGGCTTTCCCTACACTTTTAATATCACTTAAAATCAGAATTTAGACTTAAAATATCTTAGAAAAATCTGGAGAAACTCCCTTTGGGTAAATAGCTCCTTAAAGATTCAAAGTTTCAACCCTTTATAAAACAGTCACCAAACTTTCGAAAATTACATTTTGGTCACTAGCCAAAATGTCACACTTCCAAAACTCATTTTCCAAAATTGATTTCACAGTTCACTTAATTATATTAAAAGATGATTTTAGAACATTTTTCCATATTTTTAATGCAACCCGAACTAGGCTTTCCTAATTTCACCTCTTTAGATTCGAACAGCACTTTGACCAACCGGTCAACGCCCAAAACTCCTAAGCCCAAAACCGGGGCGTTACAGTCCTTGTGTGGTCCTTGCCATGGTGTTTAAAAGTCCATGGGTCCATGGTGTTTAAAAGTCCATGGGGATAAGATCACAATGGTGTTTAAAAGTCCATGTGTGGATCTTATGTGAAATGTGTCACTTGTTGCCAATATGACTTGTTATGAACATGAAGCATGAGATGCTTGTTTTAAATGTTAAAGAGCATGTTTAATGTTGCTTGAGGCATGATTTATAAATGATTTTTATAAATGCATTATTGAATGGTTTTAATGAGCATTCCTCACTAAGCTTTTGCTTACGCTCTCTCTCTTTTTCTTAAACCAATAATGCAGAACATTAAGGTGCATTGAGGGCAGCAAGGAAGGCAAGCAATCAAGTGGAAGTTAAGCTCAAGTATGGGAAGGTTTTCTTAAACACTTTTAGCTTTTGGCATTTGGCAATGGGGGACCTATGTGGATATTTTGGGAGGTGTTTTGAACTCCCTAAGTTTGTTTAATGTTGTTAATAATGCTGGATTATGTAATTGGCCATTATGTGGTTGGTTTGGAGTTTTAATGCTTGAATGGTTTGCTAAGTAGGAAGTATGCCTTTATATTTGAGGCTTTTCATATTTGATGCCATGATGATGATTGGATGATGCATTTATGTTCCTTACATGTTGAATGTCTTGCTGGTGAAGTTTGGTTGCATTTGGAGCATGTATGGTTGATAAATTGTGTGTTTTAGCAGCCATTTCTCTGCATTCTGTGCAGGCCGTATCGGAACGGGAGCTACCGTTTCGGAACGGGTGCTTTGTAGTAGCACAGGCGTCCGAAACGGAAGACACCGTTCTGAAACGGAAAGTCCTCTGCCAGCCCTCGTTTCGGAACCCGTTGTGGAACGGTCCCGCGTTTCGAAACAGGTTCTCCCTGTTTCGGAACACCCGACCGTTGGGGGCTGACATTGGCAGTTATATGTTTTGAAATGTTTACGTTTTGGTCCTGAATCTTGTTTGTGCAATTGTATGAGTTTGGGATGTCCGTTTGAGCTGAAATTTGGCAGTGAAGCATGAAACCTGATTTATTATAAGTTGGTAACTTTAATTTGGATTAAGTTCACATAATTATCAGAGTTTACAATTTGGTCCCTAAAGTTGTAAATTGTTCAATTGGGTCCCTGTTTGATCTCTGATGTTTATGATCTTTGAGCATGCTGTCTGAATGATCATAACTAGGGTTAATGTGCATCTAGACAAGTTTAAAAAGAAAAAAAAGGGTCGTTAATCAAGGTTGACTTTCGAGTTGACTTTGGTTTTCCCCGTGTGACTTTCTTAATTCGGGTCAACCGTCTAGGCTAGGTTAAGGGGGTTACACGTGTTAGCATCCAGCGTAAATGAGTGACACTCCAGAACCGAATGACCTATGATGCCACATCTATGGCAAAAAAGAGGGAGCCGCTCATACTGCAAGGGGCACATTAGAGGCTTGTTCCTGGACCTCCCAAGAGCGACACAACGTCTCAAGGGTTTCAGGACATCCAACAACACACGAACACACAAAAATTCTCCCATGTTACTATCTTCCAACCGTGAATTTGTCATAACAACTTTCCCAATGCAAGTGTCGAGCGAGCGGGAGAGTTCAACGTTCATCATGATGAGCCGGATGTTGTGGATTGCACCCAAATTCTCATGTGCAAGAAGGAGTATTCATAGATAGTAAGCTTCGGATCTGCAGGCTCGAAAGCGAACCAATGCTTGTTGAACTCCCAAGGACCACATTTTAGGACACTATCTCTATTTGCGACATCAAAAAACTTGATCAGAAAAATTAGAATAGAGTTATGATATGGATTGTACCTTGTCATCTCTCTAAATTGACTGAAACACACGGATTAGACTAGCCCCATCCACAGGTTTTGTGGAGATTACTTTACCCATCAAGGAGCATGTAAATTCCTCCTGAGGTAGTTCCATCCTGATAGTCGGTGTAAAGACAACATCTTGTTCCTCAGCAGTAAAGCTTAAGTCCCTTAGCTTAACAAGAATAGATTTGACCATGATGAAGGAAAAAGAATGGATGCTGGAATAGAGGAAGCAACTGTGGGAGAGAATAAAACGTGGAAAACCCAGAGGGGAACCAATATATAAATAAAGAGATATAATATAGGAAGAGTTGAAAGCGTTATAATTCAAGTTAAAACAAAATAGAAATTTAGAAATAATAAGAGATATAAGATAGATAAGAGACGTATAGATTAAAATAAAGAGAAGATAAGTGAAAAGATGGAATTGAATAAGAGATAAAGTGGATATAAAAATTGTATAAGTCAAGATAAAATTGAGAAAAAGAAGGAAATCAGAATTGATAAGACTTATAGGATAGATAAAAGACATATAAATTAAAAGAAAATAAGAATAAAGGAAAAGATTGAGTTGAAGAGGAAATAAGGAAAGTATAGAAAGTATATAATTCAAATTAGAAGTGAGAAAAAAGAGGAATACAAAGGTGATAAGAGATATGGATGATATAAAAGTCATGAAAAATAAAAAAATATGAGATCAAAGTAGAAGGCATATAAGTTAAGATACTCAGAAGATAAGAACCCAAATCAAATTGAATAAAGGATAAATAAGATATAAAAAATATATAAATCAAACTAAAGAGGAGATAAAATAGGCATTTAAAAGTTAAAATAGAAAGGGAGAGATAAATATGTGATAAAAAATAAAATAAAAGATGCATATAAGATAAAATAATGATAAGATAATGTAAAGAAATAAAATTAAAATCCCATATGATAGAATCCATGTCGAACACAACAACTGAAGTGATATGGCCTAGCCGGGCATGGCACGCGAGCTAGCTGCCCACAGGACTGGGCAACCTGCACAACCAGGGTGATGACCAATCTTGCATCTCGGTCACAGAGCTGAGAAGTGGCATAACATTGAGTGGTCGTGCGAACACGCACCGAGTAAGCAGTCATCGAGCAGAAACATCCCCCATCGCGTGGGACAGCCACACGTTGCGCTGAGTAGCCTAATCAAAGGACTGAGCAGTTGGGACTGTAATTGTAACCCCCTCGACCTGGCCTAGATGCCAGACCGAACTGAGCGAACTACAGGTTTGTCGAAACAAACCCAAAACATTTCGTTCAAAAACGGTCCATTTTTTCTTTTTATCTTGTCTAGAAGCAATAATATTTCTGTAACGCCCTGATTTTTGGCTTAGAAGTTAGTCAGGTTCGGCTAAGAGGTTCGGGTGAACCGGTTCGAGTGAGTTATGCTAGTTTCGGGATTAATTTGAAATAAATGGTTTTTCAGGGAGATAAAATATGGAAAAAATGTTTTATAATCTTAAAATAATGTTTTGAAAGTTTTGGAGAGTTCAATTTGGTGAAATTGGACTGATTTTATTGGAATTGTGAAAATGGTGACTAATTTGTAAAAATTGCAAAATGCTTTTTAATGACTAAATTGAAGAGGGCCAAAACTTAGAATCCTTAGGGAGCTATTACACCAAGGTGTTATCAGCTATTCCTTTGATTTTGTGTTTTAAAATAATTTAATTAATTGATTTATTAAATGTGAAGTGATAAAAAGGATTTTTAAAAGGCTAAACGTTTTATTACGTAACTACTTTTCTTCTAAACATTTTCTCTCAAATTTTCCAGCAACCAAACTATCTTTTCATCACTAAAATCTCCAGAGATTTATCTCGTTTCATCTACTTTTGATTTCTAAATGATGCCCATGGATTTCTACATCAACTAGCTAAAGTTTTCTTGAAGGTTTTCTTCAAAATCATTGCAAATCAAGGGGAAAGCTTGTGTTAGAGGTGATTTTTATTTTCTCTCCTCTAATCAAGGTTCTTTATTGAAATTTCTAAGTCTTTGGCTCTCTAATTATGTTTAATAATAAGATTTTATAATTTAATTGATTAAAATGGCTAAATCAAGTTTTGGAAGATGATTTCTTAATATTTTCGTTATGGTACTATTTTGATTGATTTGGGATTGAATTTAATCATGATTTGGATGTTAAATGATGTTAAAATAAAGGTTTTACAATGGTAATCCCAAAATGAGTTGGATCTCTAATTGTTAGATTGTTGGATTTGGGGGTTTTTGTGATGTTTGGGTGAAATCTGAGTTGACGGAGGTATAAAGATGTAATTAGGTTAATTTTTGTTGTTGATTGGTGTTTGAAAGTGGATGGAAGAGTTTGGTTTTGGTTGGGTTAATGTTGTAGTGTAATCGAAGGTGTTTTTGGATAGCCGATTTGGTGTTTTGGGCCAGAGCAGCTAGTTAGCTTAGGTTGCTGGTGGTTTTTAATGCATGATGATGCATTAATCCTCTTTTCTTGTGTGGTATAAACAAGGGACAACTTATTGGAAGCAATCGTTGAAGGTTCATGAGTTTCGGTTGCTTGGATTTGCGTCGGCTAATCGAGTTTACGCGTCTTGGTGAGTGAGAACGTGATTTTTTAGTTTTGAAAGCTTTAAAAAGGTGATTTGGGAACTTAGTGGTAAGCTTGAAACGCTTAACTAAGTTCGAAAGTAAGTAAAAGGGTTTTCTCTCTCAGTTGTGCTATTATGTGATGATTTATGCACTGTTTTGAATTAATGGTTTTACCTACCGTTAAAGGATGTTTTTATGAATGTGGTTACTATTTTTAATGATGTAAAGTTGAAGGATGCACGTGGTAAGTGATCCTTGAAGTATATGAATTATACTTGTGATTTAAGCATGGTTTAATGTATGGAAATGTGATTTATTGATGATGCTTTGAAAACAGTGAGGTATGAGCTAAATGTGAATTATATTGGCAAGTGATGTTGTGAAAATGGTTTATAAATGATATCAGATATAGTTAGCCGGCTATAGGATTGAGTGCACTATAAACAAGTCACCTTGGATGTTGAGGGGTTTATACGGTGTACCGAATACTCTATCCAAGTATCCTAACGATTGAGGAAAGTATATGGTGTCCCGTCTCTTGTTAGTGGGGTTATACATCTACCGATTAATGGTGTTGAGGGGTTTAAACGGTGTATTGAATACTCCACCATGGGTGTCACAGCAGTGGAGGATAGCTCCCGTGTGTGAACCTTGAGATGCCTATGAGAATGTATGAAGTGTTGGGACAACACTTGTGAATACGTGTATCCGATGTGGTTTTTGAGAAATGAACATGTTGATGATCACTTGTAAGCCAATATAATTGATGATGTGTTATGATATGGTTTATGATGCATAAAAATGAAAATGCGTGTTTTACTCTTTAAGCTTTGCGTAGCTATGCATGGGAAGACATAAGTTGAGTGTTAGCAACAGATTTGCTGTTGGGTTTATAACACATGTTGCATGATGTTTAACATTCTGATTTGTTAAAGGAAAGTGCATGGTTTTGAAAAGGGCATGGTGGCTTTTAAATGATGTTTTAGCAAATTGAAATGAGATTTAAATGTGGACATGGAAATGGTTTTAATGCATTGATGGTGTTTTCCTTATGAGCCTTCTCAATAAGCCTTGTGTGCTTACGCTCTCATTTTTCCATCATTGCAGATAATTGAGGCTTTGGAGGCAGCAAGAGGCAAGGGATTCCAAGAGACTTCGCTTTAGAATGTATGTTTCGGTTTAGACTAAAGTAATAAGGGCAATGGGGGATCCGTGGAATTGTTTGGAGATTTGTATAAACTCTTTTTTTTGCAAGTTTGGTTTACTGTTTTAGACTTGTAATTGGCCTTTACTTGTTGGTTTATGCCTTGGTTTGTGTTTTGACTATTGAGTGAATTATTTGCATATGAAGTATGCCTATAGATTTAAATGTTGCATATCTCTATGCCAAGTTGATGATTTTGATATGTTTGATTGAGGATTGATGTTTAAATATGTTATATGCATGCTCGAAGTACATTGGAATGAATTAGAGTGGATTAAAGTTTGAAAAACCAGCAAATGAATGCATATTTGGTACAATCGTACCGATACTCGAGGAATCGTATCGATACGGGTAAGCCATTTTGGGCTTGGCGTACTGGTACGGTTGGGAAGAGTACCAATACGGTCTCCACAAAAATGAAAGGGCGTATCGATACATGGGGGCGTACCGATACGTGTTTTAGCTACTGGTTTTTGGTGTATCGGTACAGTTTGAGAGGGTATCGATACATGCCTTTAATCTTTGAATCTTAGTGATGTGTTGTCGTGGGTGTATCGATACTGGCTCTAAGGGTATCGATACGGTCAACTGGTAAGTTAGTTAAAAGTATCTCTGAAAATTCCGTTTCTTTGCGTTTTAGTCCCTGAATATTATATATGTAATTAAATGAGTTTGGATGATTGTTTAGAGCTGATTTGTGATATAGTGGCATGTAATATGTTAAATAAGGGATGGTAAACTAACATTGGAGGAAACCTTTATAATTTATCAAATTTACAAAAATGGTCCCCAACATGTGAATGTGCGCAATTGAGTCCCTAGTCGTTGTTTGAATGAGTTTCAAATGGTTCTGCGGCGTTGTCTACCACCTATGGTTATAATGAGCATCTAGAAAAGATAAAATGAAAAAAAATTAAGGTTGTTTATTGGAGTAAACTTCCCGGTTTACTTCAGTATTCCCCGTGTGACTCGTTCGGTTCGGTCTATCGCCTAGGCCGGGTCGAGGGGATTACATTTGGTGGTATCAAAGCCAGGTTTCGAAAAAATGGGATGATGGTAAGTACTTAGTAAGTTGTTGTGACGTAATTATAAGTGAATGGTGATGTTTGCCTTGTACGTTGATGGTTATAATCATGTTGTTGTTGAACAAATGATATTAATGCCATGCATTATGGTTGTGATGTATGTGTTAATTGTTATATATGTGTTGTGGTGGATTCAATCCTGTTGATTTTTATGCATGGTGATTGCTTATGTAACGCCCTGGTTTTGGGCCTAGAAGTTTTAGATGTTGAGTCGGGCCGGTCGGGAACGGTTCGTACCCTTAAGGTTGGTTTCGGGAACACCTAGTTCGCGATGCTTTAAAAATACGGAAAAATATCTAAAAATCCTCATTTATTATATAAATGATTATGGTGAAAACAATTTTACAAAATGTGATTTGGAAATATTACATTTTGGTTTAGTGACCAAAATGCAGTTTTTGCAAAAGTTGACTAGTGACTATTTTGAGAAGGATTGAAACTTTGAATCTTTAAGGAGCTAATTTTACCAAATGTTTTCATCAGATTTCACTTTAATTTGGGAGCTCTTAATAATGATATAATTAAATAAATAAAAAGGAATTAAAAAGGAAATCAAAGTTGTCTTTTTCATAACTAATTTTACGATAGTTTTCTCTTTTCATTTTCTCTCAACTTCCAATCAGCCAAACACTTTTCTCTCATCAATTTTAATTTTGTTTGCTGAGATTTTAACTTCCAAAAGAATTCCTATCTTTGTTTCAACAAATCCTTTTGATTTTTGCTTTGGATTTCAAGAAAACTTGCCCAAATTGAAGATAGATCAACCATTATAGGTAAGCTTCGTCCTTCTCCTCTAATGATCAGTTCTTTACTGAAATTCCCAAGTTATCAATCCTTTATTGATGGTTTTTGAGTTGTTTTAATGTTATAAACATGAAATAGTTGTTAAATTCAAGATTATTGACGAGATCTTTATGATTTTCGTATTTCTATGTTAAGCTCTGTTTTGAGGTTGATTTCAAATATATTTTGGATGATATTTGATGTTGAGAATGAGGTTTTACCAAATAAATCTCGAATAGGTTTGGATTCCTAAGTTTGAGATGTTAGATTTGTGGTTTTTGAGGTGTTTTTGGAGACCTGCTGTTGCTGGAGATACAAGGTTGTGTTTATGTTGATTTTTGATGTTGATTGAGGTTTAGAAAGGGTTAGAATTGTTAAATCTTGGCTACGCTTTGTTTGGAGAAAGTTTGGAGGTGATTTCGGTTATTTCGGATAGCCAAAATTCTAGTTTTGTGTAGAGCAACGAGTTAGAATGAGTGGCTAGTGATTTTATTGCATGATGATGCATTAATCCTCTGCTCTTATGTGTAATGAACATGGGTGACATCTTCGGACGCGTTTGGTGTTGATTCAGAAGTGCCGAAAGCCTAGAAATCATTTTGACAAGCAAGCGAAATGTTATCGGTGAGTTCAAATGGTTTTAGAAGTCCTTGAAGGACAAGAAAACAAGGTTTGGGGATTTGGGATTGGTTTGAAACACCATCCTAAGTCTGGAAGTAAGTATGTTTAGATTTGCTCTCGAAAAGTGGTTGATGCCCCTAAATGCTTTTAACATGATCTTGATTTGAGATAGACAAATTCCTACTGTTTTATGTATGATTTATAACATGAAATGATGTTGCATGTTGATCCCATCAGATAGAAAGACATAGCAAAGTGTTTTGAGATTTTGATTAAATGCTATGCATGAATTGTGGTTATGAAATGGGATGAGATAGATTTGAGAAATGTTGCATCAAAACAGTAGGTGAGATGATGATTTTAATGTAATATATTGGCATAAATGATGAGATGATTACCAGATATAATTGGTCGACCAATAGGATGTAAAGTGCACTATAAACTAAAATTCGTACATGCTCTTTGGAGTCGGGCAATGGGGGTAGTGCCATCGCGATCCAAAGTGAGAATCCGATGATGAGAGATACCATCGGGGTAGGTCTTGGTGAAACACCCAAGCTTTGTGGCGAAGAGAGATACCGCCATGAGAGATCGGTGATGTTTGATTCCACCGGTGTAGGACTTGGCTCTATGCCAAGCTAATCCGCATATCTGAGTAAAGATAAAATATGAAATGCCAATATATGAGAATGTATTTGATTCACATGTACCAATGTTGAAATGATGTTTATGCTATGAGAAATGCATATGAGATTTTGAGATTTATGAAATGCTTTTGTCTATCAAGCATGTGTATGGCTTTGGCATGAGATTTGCATTGGTTGGATGCATGAGATAGATAGATAGATGGTACATGTGATTTTCAATTGGAGATTTGCTTTGAAATGGTTTTCAAGCATGAGATAGAAAGAGCAAGGTTTTGAAATGGGGTTCAAGAAATAGATTTCAAAAGATTGCATTGTTGTGTTGGTGTTTTTAGAGTATGCCTCACTAAGCTATCGTTCTTACGCTATCTTTTACCAACAATGCAGATAATTGAGACACTTTGGGCAACAAAGAGGCTTAAGAAGATCCAAGGAAAAGTAAAGCTCAAGTATGGTGATGTTTTACATTTACTTTAGTAATGATATTTGGCAATGGGATTTAATGGTTTGCTTTGGGAGATGTGTTTTGGACTCCCTGCTATTGATGCAAGTTTTATGTGGTTTACATGGTTTGTAAAAGGCCTTTAAGTTGGTTTTGAAGGTTTACTTTGTCTTTTTGGATGCTTATGGTCATTTGGTGTTTTTGAATCATAGGAAGCATGCTTTAGAATTCAAATGTTTATATTGATGATGTTTGATGTTTTCCTCGACTTGTATCTCTGAGTGTTGATGCGTATTGGTGTGCAAGCATGTTAACTATATGTTGGAGTGGTTTAGTTTGGTTGTTGAGGTTCAAAAGTTGCATATTTGGCATTTGAAGACTGTAGCGTATCGGTACACTTCAGAGTGTATTGATACGGCCTGCTTGTTTTGTAAGGGCGTACCGGTACACCGGGTCGTATCGATACCCTCTTTAGTCACTGGACGGGAGCGTACCGATACTGTACCTCAGCGTACCGATACGGTCTGACGACACATGCCCTGGAGGTTTGACCATCGATGGCGTATCGATACCCTCCTTAGGTGTATCGATACGCGGGTTATTAAGTTTGTTAAATCTCACTTGTGAAGGTTTTTGAAACATTGCGTTTTAGTCCCTGATCTTCATGAATGCAATTGAATGTGTTTGGTTGGTCTGACTGTGATGAAAATTCACAACAAAGCATGAAACATGACAAATTGAATAAAGGTAACTTTAAAATCAGAGAAGTCCTTGTAATTTGCAGAAATTACAATTTGGTCCCTAAATGTCTAATTTGAGCAATTAAACCCCTAATCGAAATCCGATCGTTGTGCCGTTTCTTCATGTGCTCTTGGGTGATCACCTAGGACTAAAGTTGCATTTATAAAAGATAAAAAGAAAAAAATACGGTCGTCAATCGGAGTTGGCTTTAACGAGTTGGCTTCCGTTTTCCCCATGTAATCACCTCGGTTCGGGTTAACCGTCTAGACCGGGCTAAGGGGGTTACATTTGTTCAGAGCCAGGTTTGCAACTAATTGGGACGTTGATAAGTGGTTTGTAAGTGTAAATGTGAATAGTTATGATCTTTGTGAAAGCTTGTTGAGTGCTTATGCAATGTTTGAGTTTTAATGAGATGAATTGCATGCAAGTTGATTGTTTGAGATGAAATTGTGTTGTTATCCTATGATTGGGGTATAAATGGGGAATTCATTTCCATATCGTTACTATTAGAAAGAATTGTTTTGAAAATAAACTCGAGCACCTTGGATTTCTTGCCTTATATTGCCTAACTGAGATTTATTGCATTTTGCTAGTTGCATTGTTTTGAATGGGGCCACATAGAGAGCATAGAATAAATACGCGTAATGCGGTTGAGAATGATACGAATGAGAATGATTAGCGTGTTCAGAATCTACCGCCTCCTCCTCCTGGTGGACCACCTGGTGGTGGAGCGGGGGCTGGTGCTGCTAGGGCTGGAATAGGGGTTGCTGAACCCGTAGGAGCATGAGGGCAAGCTGCTCATGATATGACCGTGCTGATTTAGGCTATTGCTCGAGCCTTTCGGGCGGAAGTAACTAGTGCTCATCTGGCTGCACCTCAGGCTGGTGTTGGTGCGAGTTTGCCTTTGGAGCGACTCCGCAGTCTAGGAGGGATTGAGGTTAGGGGGCTGACCGCTGAGGGTTCCAAATCTTGGTTGGAGAGCACCAAGAGGATCCTTGGGCAGATGAACTGTAACGATGTCCAATAGTTGGGATGTATTGTGTCCCTGTTGCATGGTGATGCCTATACGTGGTGGATAACCACAATAGCTGGTTTAGAAGATGTTGAGGTGACTTGGACGTTCTTTCTAAATGTGTTCAAGAGGAAATATCTGGGAGTCCGTTATTTGGACGAGAAGAAGAGGGAATTCATGTCCCTAGTGCAAGGTAGCATGTCTGTGGCGGAATATAAAGTGCAGTTTGTAAGCCTTAGCCAATATGCACCGGAATTGATCCCTAGTGAATGGGAGAGATGCGAACGATTCAGATATGGGCTGGTGGCTGATGTGAAGACATATATGCTTGCATTGGATTACACCAATTTTGATGTCCTGGTCACTCGAGCCAATGATATTGAGCTGAACCTTGGTCTGGCAAGTCGAGCAGGAGGATCTAGCTCTGAAAAGAGAGCTGCGGATCGTGATGCTGGAAGGGATCGAGTTAAGAGGCCTAAGGATAGAAGGTCACATATGGATGCTAGACTTGGGGGAGGTAACCACGGGAGAGGTCAGCAAGGGCCAAATGCTTTCATTCGTACACCTGAGTGTAATCGGTGTGGCAGGAGGCACACGAGAGAGTGCTGGGGCAACGTTGGTACGTGCTGGAATTGTGGTTCTCGTGGGCACATGAAACGGGATTGTCCCCAGCCGATGAGAGAAGAGCAGGCTCCGGTGAGAGTAGTTGAGCCACAGAGGGGCTATGGGCGTGGCCGTGGCAATTTCCACCGTAGAGATGATGGTGCGAGGAATATAGCACATGTTGTAGCTGTTCAATCTGAAGGAGGTGGCCAGGCCAGAGTGTATGCCCATCGTGAAGGGAGGAATGACACTAACGTGATCGCAGGTACTTTTAATTTACAGTCTTTGTCATTACTTTCTCTGATTGATTCTGGATCTACACACTCATACATATTGCGTGAACATGCTCAAAATCTTGGTTTGCATGTTGAGTCTTTGGATGTTGGTATGCGTGTGACTAGTTCTTTTGGTGAAACAGTAGTAACAAGGAAGTTGTATAGGAGATGTCCCTTAGTGGTGCAAGAACATGTGTTTTTGGTAGATCTTATGGAATTGCCTTTCTATGGATTTGATGTAATCCTTGGTATGGATTGGCTAGTTGAGCATAGGGCTGTTGTGGATTTTGAGAATAAGCGAGTTTCGCTGAAACCTGCTGATGATTATGAAGTTGTGATGGTGGGAGAAAACGTAAAGTTTTTATCTAATGTGGTTTCGTTGCTTGAAGCGAGTCGGTTGTTGCGTCAAGGATGCGAAGCTTATTTAGCTATTGTAGTGAATCCTAGCACGAAAGAGGTGCGAGTGCAAGATATAAGGACTGTGTGTGAATTCCCGGGGTGTTTCCGGAGGAGTTACCTGGTTTGCCGCCTAGTCGGGAGGTCGAGTTTGGAATTGAGTTGTATGAGAACACAACTCCAGTGTCCATCGCTCCCTATCGGATGGCACCTAAGGAGTTGAAGGAGCTGAAGACGCAATTTCAGTAGTTGCTTGACCGTGGCTTTATTCGGCCTAGCGTGTCACCTTGGGGTGTACCGGTCTTGTATGTAAAGAAGAAAGATGGCACCATGAGAATGTGCATTGATTATCGTCAGCTGAATAAGTTGACTATGAAGAATAAGTATCCTCTGCCAAGGATTGATGATATTTTTGATCAGTTTCGTGGAGCAGCTGTGTTCTCAATGACTGATTTAAGGTCCGGGTACTATCAATTGAAGGTTAAGGATGTGGATGTGCCAAAAACTGGTTTTCAGACAAGGTATGGTCATTATGAATTTCTGGGGATGCCTTTTGCTTTGACGAATGCTCCTGCTGCATTCATGGATATGATGACCAGGGTGTTTCATGAGTTTTTGGATAACTTCGTTGTGGTGTTCATCGATTACATCCTTGTGTACTCTCGTATTGAGGAGGAGCATGAGGAACATTTGAGGATTGTTTTGCAAGTGTTGATAGAGACTCAGCTTTATGCTAAGCTGAGTAAATGTAAGTTTTGGTTGAAGGAAGTTGTTTTCCTTGGTCATGTGGTTTCGGCCGAGGGGATTCATGTTGATCCTAAGAAAATTAAGGCGGTGGTGAATTGGAAGCCTCCTAGGTCTGTTCATGAAGTTCGTAGTTTCCTTGGTTTGGTGGGTTACTATCGGCGCCTCGTGGATGGATTTTCCAAGATTGCTACTCCTTTGACGAAGTTATTGCAGAAGGTTGTTAGGTTTGAGTGGACGAAAGCGAGACAACAAGCTTTTGTGAAGCTAAAGGAAGCTTTGACGCAAGCTCCTATCTTGGTTCAACCTGAATTTGGAAATGAGTTTGTGGTGTATAGTGACGCATCCTATGTTGGTTTGGGGTGTGTGCTGATGCAAGAAGGTAAGGTAGTAGCTTATGCATCGCGACAGTTGAAGGTGCATGAGCATAACTATCCTACGCATGATATTGAGTTAGCGGCGGTGGTGTTCGCCTTAAAGATTTGGAAACTTTACCTATATGGTGAGAAGTGTACTTTGTACACGGATCACAAGAGTTTGAAGTATCTTATGTCTAAGAAGGAGTTGAATCTTAGGCAACAACATTGGGTGGAGTTGCTTAAGGATTATGTCCTAACGATCGAGTATCATCCGGGAAAGGCCAACGTTGTGGCTGATGCTTTGAGTAGGAAAGTGGCGGTGGAGTTGATGGCGATGTTTGCTTGTTTGAGCATATCGCGAGATGGTGGCCTTGTTGCTGAGTTGCAAGTGAAACCATCTTTGGTTCAGTTAATCAAGGATAAGTAGTTGGTTAATTATTCTCTTGTACCGCATGTTCATGATATTGTAGAAGGAAGGCCTTCAGACTTCAGTTTCAAGGATTATGGTGATCTATGCTTTGAGAGTCGGATAATGGTGCCGAATGATGTGGAGTTGAGGCAGATTATTCTGACTGAAGCTCATAGTAGTCCTTTCGCTATGCACCTTGGTAGTACGAAAATGTATCGTGATTTGAAGGATGATTACTACTGGGTGGGGTTGAAGAAGGATGTGGCCGAGTTCGTTAGCAAATGCATGGTTTGTCAGCGGGTTAAGGCTGAACATCATGTTCCTTCTGGGTTGTTGCAGCTGTTGAGAATCCCAGAATGGAAGTAGGAATGGATTACCATGGACTTCTTGTCTGGTTTTTCGTTGTCGCCATCGAAAAAGAATTCGGTTTGGGTGATTGTGGATCGCCTTACAATGTGTGCACATTTCTTGGCTGTGCATACTACGTATACCTTGGAGAAGTTAGCTGAGCTGTACATTGCTGAGATTGTGCATTTGTACAGTGTGCTGAAATCTTTAGTATCGAATAGAGATCCGAGGTTCACATCGAGGTTCTTGGTGTTTGCATCAAGCCTTGGGTACGTGGTTGAATTTCAGTACTTCTTATCATCCGTAGATGGATGGACAGTCAAAACGTGTTATCCAAGTGTTTGAGGATAAGTTGAGGTGCTGTGTGATTGTGTTTCAAGGATCTTGGGAGAAACACTTGCCTTTGGTTGAGTTTGCTTATAATAATAGTTACCTGGAAAGTATTCAAATGGCACCGTATGAGGCTTTATACAGGAGGAAGTGTAGAACTCCCCTTTTGTTGGGCTGAAACGGGACAAAAGTTGATTTCGATGCCAGCTTTGTTGAAAGGAACCACTGAGAAGGTGAGGCTCATTTGTGAGCGTTTGAAGGCAGCATCGAACCGGCAAAAGTCTTACGCAGATTTGAAGCATAAGGATATAGAGTTCGCGGTTGGCGAACGCATGTTTCTGAAAATTTCACCTTGGAAGAAGGTGATGAGATTTGGCCGGAAGGGCAAATTGAGTCCGAGGTTCATTGGGCCATATGAGGTGATAGAACGTGTGGGTCATGTTGCTTACAAGTTGAGACTGCCTTTAGAGTTAGAAAAGATACATAATGTGTTCCATGTATTCATGCTTCGGAGGTATAGATCGAATCCGTCACAAGTTGTGTATGTAGAGGAGGTTGAGTTGAATCCAGACTTGACGTATGATGAGGAGCTCGTTGAGATTCTGGATACGGATAGTAAGGTTCTCTGGGGTAAGACCATCGAGCTGGTCAAAGTATTGTGGAGACATCGTGGTGTTGAGGAAGCCACGTGGGAAAGGAAGGATGACATGAAGAAGCGATTTCCTTACCTATTTCCACTAGGTAAATTTTGAGGGTGAAATTTCTTAAGTGGGGGAGAGTTGTAACGCCCTGTTTTTGGGCCTAGAAGTTTTAGATGTTGAGTAGGGCCGGTCGGGAAAGGTTCGAACCCTTGAGGTTGGTTTATGGAACACCTAATTCGGGATGCTTTAAAAATATGGAAAAATATCTAAAAATCCTCATTTATTATATTAATGATTATGGTGAAAACTAAAGAAGTAATGGAGAAAGTGAACTAAATGATGTTTATTGAACATGGTTGAAGGGTTTATATAGGAAGAACCCCAACCAAATTACATTATCAACAAAATGAGATAAAGTTAAATAATTGGTACTATGAAAGATTGGATTGGCACAAATATAAGTGGTACTAACATTATCACAGAAGATTGTCGGAATGCCCAAAAGTGGAGCTCGCAATTTAGATAGCAAGTTGGTGAGCCAATTGACCTCAGAGACTGTTGCAGCAACGTCACGATACTCTGCTTCGGTAGAAGAGCGTGAAACAAAACGTTGTTTTTTTGAAGAAAATGAAATAGGAGTAGAGCCTAGGTAGACAACATAACTAGTAGTAGATGTGCGATCAGTTGGATCACCAGCCCAATCAGAGTCAGAGTATGTAATTAAACGATGATCAATATGGCGAGAAATTTGAAGGCCAAAGGTAGCAGTATGTTGAAGATACCGTAGAATGCGTTTAAGAGCTACCCAATAAGACATGGTAGGTTGGTGCATGACCTGAGAAAGACGATTGACAGAAAAGGCAATGTCTGGACGAGTAAAAGCTAAATAGTGTAATTTGCCTATAATGTGACGATAAAGAGAACCGTCAACTGAAGCATATTCAGAAGAAGATTCAAAAATAGTAGAAGCTGTCACCGGAGTGGACACGCCTTTACAATTGTCCATGTTAACTTCTTGTAACAAATCCATGATATATTTATACTGACACAAGAAAAGACCATCAGAATGTGGTAGTACCTCAACACCAAGGAAGTAACAAAGAGAACCCATATCCTTCAAAGAAAATCTGTTTGACATAGCATCAATAATACGATGAACTCTGTCGAGAATATTTCCAGTCACAATTATGTCGTCAACATACACCAATATATAAATTGTGCATTCAGAACTGTGAAGAATAAATAAAGAAGAACCGGAGTGAGATCACACAAACCCCAAAGAAAGAATATATGTTTTGAGCTCATGATACCAAGCACATGGTGCTTGTTTTAATCCATAGATGGCCTTATTCAACTTGCATATATATGTGTTGGTAAATTGACATCCTCAAATCCAGGTGGTTGTCGCATATAGACATCCTCTGCAAGGTGACCCTGTGAAAATGCATTATTGATATCCAATTGATTAATCGACCAAATATTCTGCGTGGCAATTGTCAAAACAAGGCGAAGAGTGGAAAGCTTAACCACAGGACTGAAAGTGCTATGATAATCAAGTCCAAGACGTTGAGTAAACCCTTTAGCAACAAGACGGGCTTTGTATCTTTCAATAGAACCATCCGGATTATGTTTTATACGAAACAACCACTTATAGTCTACCACATTCTTGGAGGAATCATTTGGGACCAAGTTCCAAGTCCAATTACGCATAAGAGCATCAATTTCAGTTTGCATGGCTGAATTCTAGTGGGGAATTAGCTTGGCTTGTTTATGTGAACGAGGTATAAAGTCAGGTTTTGTGATGGTGGTTTGATATTGACGAGGTTTGAGGCTATTGGTTTTTGACCGAGTGATCATTGGGTGACAAGAGTTTGTGGTGGTAGGCATAGGTGGGGGTGTTGGAATGTGAGAAGAGGAAATTATTGGTGTAGTAGTAGAAGGAGAAGAGTGGGGGAAAGATAATAAAAGAGGTTGATGTTGGTGATGGCGTTTGTAAGTGAGGACTGGAGATGTGGTAGTATTTATGGTATTGGGGGAGGGTAATTGTGGAGAAGAAGATGTGGTGGTGTTATGTCGAGTAGGGTTATGAGAAGGAGATAAAGTACCTGACTGAAGAGAGGTGTTGCTGCGCACGGAAGGTGTCGAGACTGAAGCCAATGATCGAGTGGGATGTTGTATACGTGATGGTGGGAGATATGAAGAAGAAATATGAGTGAGATCAATAGTGGGATGAGTTTCTGGAATATTTTCAAATGAGATTGTGTCCCCATGAGGTATTAGGTTTTTTAAATTTTGAAAAAATATCTGAAAAGGGAAAATTATTTTCAAATAACCGAACATCTCGTGAGAGATAGATTTTGCAGGTATATGGATCAAAATATTGATGACTATAAAATTTGGTTGAAAACCCAAAGTAGACGCGAGCTGTAGAACGTGGTTGAAGTTTATTTTTGACATATGGTTTAATCCAAGGGAAGCAAAGACACCCAAACACTTTAATGGACTCAACATTTGGTAATTTTTGAAATAAAATTTCAAAGGGAGAGTGATGTTGTAGAGTGGGGGTGGACATTCGATTAATTAAATATACAACTTGATGACATGCATAAGTCCAAAACAGTGATGGTAAAGATGCTTGATGTAATAATGTGCGAGCAGTTTCAAGAATATGACTATGTCGTCTTTCAACTAATGCTACCCTTTGTGGTGTGTATGGAGTAGATATCAAGTGTTCTATACCATGAGAGTGAAGATAAGATTGAAGACTTTGAAATTATCCACCACCATCAGTATATAATGACATGATTTTAGTTTCGAGCTGACGCTCAAGTAAAGGATGCAATGTTTTGAAAGTGTGTAAAACTTCATTTTTTGATTTTAAGGTAAACAACCACATATATTTAGAAAATTGATCAACAAATAAAACATAGTATCTTTTGTTGTCAATAGATAAAATAGGAGATGATCCCCATAAGTCACTGTAAATTAACTGTAAAGGTTTTTCACTGGGCAAAGATGTTTTTGAAAAAGGTTGCCGATGACTTTTATTAGAGTGACAGGAATGACAAATAAATTGTTTTTGAGAATTAGAAATTGGAATCAAAAACAAATTTAAAGTCTTATTGAGGGTGCGATGATGCGGGTGACCCAAACGTTGATGGAAAAGGTGATATGGGACAACAAATTTGCATTTTGGTGTATCAGAAATACTGTTTGGCAACCATTGGTATAGTCCGTCTCTAGTCCGTCCGTGAAGCAGTGGCGCCCCCGTAGTCAGATCCTTCACAAGATAAGAGAAAGGAAAAATTCAATAGATGTGTTATTATCAAGACAGAAACGAGAAACAAAGATAAGATTAGTTTTAATGGTAGGTGAGCAAAGTGTCTGGTGAAGTTGAAATTTTTTATTTGATGCATTTAGTGTAACATTACCATTGTGCGAAATCGGAACAGTGTTACCATTGCCCATGATGATTTCTTCAGACCCATGGTAGTCATGTGCAATGATCAGACTTTGAACATCAGAGGTCATATGGTGAGTGGCGCCAGTATCTATTATCCAAGGTGCTTGAGAACTTTGAGAGCGAGCAGCAAAATTGGCTCTTGCTTGAATATGATTATGAGATATGGTACGACATACACGAGCAGAATGACTAAGTCTACTGCATAGTTGACAGTACACAATGTTGGTAGATCGTTGCTGTTGTTGTTGAGTATTACGTCAAGGCCGCCAAGGTTGGGTGCGCCCATTGTAGTTGTTGGTATTCTGTTGACGATTACTAGCATAGCGTGATGGTGTGAATGATGAGTTTTGAGCAACATTGGCAGTAACATGTGTTACCAGCATGTTCTTGTTGTCTTCATGTTGCAGAAAGATTTCATGATCAAGGAGTTTTTCATAAGTTATTTGGGTTTCATGGGATCTGATAGCGGCAGAGATATGTTTATACTCAGGACCAAGACCTTGTAGTATCCGAACAATAAGACGAGTGTTGGAGATTGGTTCACCTGCAATGGCAAGTTCATCGGAAATCGAACGGATTTCACGAAGGTAATCAGCGATAGGTCGTACATCTTTGGTGACATGGGCAAGTTTATCTTGAAGGCTAAGAATCCGAGTTTGAGATTTATTGTCAAAGGCTGTATGTAGTGATTGCCATGCTTTATGAGCATTAGATGCGATTGCGACGGTAGAGGCAAGAGTAGGTTCAGCGGAAGCTAAAATGGCATTTTGAATTAGTTTGTCTTAACAAAACCAAGTTTGGTAAGCTGGGTTTGGAGTGGTTTGATTTTCAACGGTGAATGTTGTAGGTGGTGCGGTTGTTGTGCCATCAAGATAACCAAATAGGTTGTGGCCATGGATTAACATTTCAATTTGAGCTTTCCAAATGGTGAAGTTTTGGCTGCCAGTAAGTTTTATTGGTAGTTGGACGAGGGGATTAAATTGAACAACAGTGGTTGTGGGTATTGAGTTGTCTGCGTTGACAATGGAAGGAGCCATTTGTGGAGGAGAGAAAAATATGTGGAGGAGAGAAAAAAATGGTATTTTGTTCGTGAGAAGGTTAGGCTCTGATTACCATAAAGAAGTAATGGAGAAAGTGAACTGAATGATGTTTATTGAACATGGTTGAAGGGTTTATATAGGAAGAACCCCAACCGAATTACATTATAACCAAAAGGAGATACAGTTAAATAATTTGAAAATAAAGAATTTAAATCAAAGATAACTAATGATAAGATAACAACAATTGAAATTCAAATGATAATTGAAATTTAAAAGATTATGCTTCATTAAAAACAATTTTACAAAATGTGATTTGGAAATATTACATTTTGGTTTAGTGACCAAAATGCAGTTTTTGCAAAAGTTGACTAGTGACTATTTTTTAAAGGATTGAAACTTTGAATATTTAAGGAGATAATTTTACCAAATGTTTTCATCAGATTTCTCTTTAATTTAGGAGCTTTTAATAATGATTTAATTAAAGAAATAAAAGGCAATTAAAACGGAAATCAAAGTTGACTTTTTCATAACTAATTTCACGATAATTTTCTCTTTTCATTTTCTCTCAACTTCCAATCATCCAAACACTTTTCTCTCATCAATTTTCATTTTGCTTTCTGAGATTTTAACTTCCAAAAGAATTCCTATCTTTGGTTCAACAAATTCTTTTGATTTTTGCTTTGGATTTTAAGAAAACTTGCCCAAATTGAAGAGAGATCAACCATTAGAGGTAAGTTTCGTCCTTCTCCTCTAATGATCAGTTCTTTACTGAAATTTCCAAGTTATCAATCCTTTGTTGATGGTTTTTGAGTTGTTTTAATGTTATAAACATGAAATAGTTGTTAAATTCAAGATTCTTGATGAGATCTTGGTGATTTTCGTATTTCTATGTTAAGCTCTATTTTGAGGTTGATTTCTAACATATTTTGGATGATATTTGATGTTGAGAATGAGGTTTTAACAAATAAATCCCGAATAGGTTTGGATTCCTAAGTTTGAGATGTTAGATTTGTGGTTTTTGAGGTGTTTTTGGTGATCTACTGTTGTTGGAGATATAAAGTTGTGTTTATGTTGATTTTTGATGTTGATTGAGGTTTAGAAAGGGTTAGAATTGTTAGATCTTGGCTGGGCTTTGTTTTGAGAAAGTTTGGAGGTGATTTCGGTTATTTTGGATAGCCGAAATGCTTGTTTTGTGTAGAGCAACGAGCTAGAATGAGCGGCTAGTGATTTTAATGCATGATGATGCATTAATCCTCTGATATTATACGTAATGAATAGGGGACACATCTTCGGACGCATTTGGTAATGATCCGAAAGTGCCAGAAGCCCAAAAATCGTTTTGGCAAGCAAGCGAAACGTTATTGGTGAGTGCAAATGGTTTTAGAAGTCCTTGAGGGACAAGGAAACAAGGTTTGGGGATTCGGGATTGGTTTGAAACACCATCCTAAGTCCGGAAGTAAGTATGTTTAGATTTTCTCTCGAAAAGTGGTTGATGCCCCTAAATGCTTTTAACATGCTCTTGATTTGAGATAGACAAATTCCTACTGTTTTATGCATGATTTATAACATGAAATGATGTTGCATGTTGATCCCGTGCGATAGAAAGACACATCAAAGAGTTTTGAGATTTTGATTAAATGCAATGCATGAATTGTGGTTTTGAAATGGGATGAGATAGATTTGAGAAATGTTGCATCAAAACAGTAGGTGAGATGATGATTTTAATGTAATATATTGGCATAAATGATGAGATGATTACCAGATATAATTGGTCGACCAATAGGATGTAAAGTGCACTAAAAAACAAAAATTCGTACGTGCTCTTTGGAGTCGGGCAATGGGGGTAGTGCCATCCTGATCCAAAGTGAGAATCCGATGATGAGAGATACCATCGGGGTAGGTCTTGGTGAAACACCCAAGCTTTGTGGCGAAGAGAGATACCGCCATGAGAGTTCAGTGATGTTAGATTCCACCGGGGTAGGACTTGGCTCTATGCCAAGTTAATCCGCATATCCGAGTAAAGATAAAATATGAAATGCCAATATATGAGAATGTATTTGATTCACATGTACCAATGTTGAAATGATGTTTATGCTATGAGAAATGCATATGAGATTTTGAGATTTATGAAATGCTTTTGTGTATCAGGCACGTGTATGGCTTTGCCATGAGATTTGCATTGGTTGAATGCATAAGATAGATAGATGGTACATGTGATTTTCAAATGGAGATTTGCTTTGAAATGGTTTTCAAGCATGAGATAGAAAGAGCATGGTCTTGAAATGGGTTTCAAGAAAAAGATTTTAAAAGCTTGCATTGTTGTGTTGGTGTTTTTAGAGCATGCCTCACTAAGCTATCGTGCTTACGCTCACTTTTACCAACAATGCGGATAATTGAGACACTTTGGGCAACACTGAGGCTTAAGAAGATCTAAGGAATAGTAAAGCTCAAGTATGGTGATGTTTTACATTTACTTTAGTAATGATATTTGGCAATGGGATTTAATGGTTTGCTTTGGGAGATGTGTTTTGGACTCCCAGCTATTGATGGAAGTTTTATGTGGTTTATATGGTTTGTAAAAGGCCTTTAGATTGGTTCTGATGGTTTACTTTGCCTTTTGGGATGCTTATGGTCATTTGGTGTTTTTGACTCTTAGGAAGCATGCTTTAGAATTCAAATGTTGATATTTATGATGTTTGATGTTTTCCTTGACTTGTACCACTGAGTGTTGATGCATATTGGTGTGCAAGCATGTTAACTATATGTTGGAGTGGTTTAGTTTGGTTGTTGAGGTTCAAAAGTTTCATATTTGGTATTGGCAGACTGCAGCGTATCGGTACACTTCAGAGCGTATCGATACGGCCTACTTGTTTTGTAAGGGCGTACTGGTACATGGGGTCGTATCGATACCCTCTTTAGTTAATGGACGGGGGCATACCGATACGGTACCTTAGTGTACCGATACGGTCTGACAACACATGCCTGAGAAGTTTGACCATCGAGGGCGTATCAATACCATCCTTAGGCGTATTGATACACGGGTCGTTAAGTTGGTTAAATCTCACTTGTGAAGATTTTCGAAATGTTGCGTTTTAGTCCATAATCTTCATGAATGCAATTGGTTGGTCTGATTGTGATGAAAATTCACAGAGAAGCATGAAACTTGACTAATTGAATAAAGGCAACTTTAAAATCAAGTCTTTGTAATTTGCAGAAATTATAATTTGGTCCCCAAATGTCTAATTTGTGCAATTAAACTCCTAATCGAAATCCGATCACTGTGCCGTTTCTTCCTGTGCTCTTGGGTGATCACCTAGGTCTAAAGTTGCATGTAGAAAAGATAAAAGGAAAAAATAGGGTCGTCAATCAGAGTTGGCTTTAACGAGTTGGCTTCAGTTTCCCCTTGTAATCACTTCAGTTCTGGTCAACTGTCTAGACCGGGCTAAGGGGGTTACATTTGTTGGTATCAGAGCCGGGTTTGCAAATATTTAGGGCGTTGGTAAGTGGTTGGTAAGTGTAAATGTGAATAGTTATGATCTTTGTGAAAGCCTGTTGAGTGCTTATGCAATGTTTGAGCTTTAATGAGATGAAATGCATGCAAGTTGATTGTTTGAGATGAAATTGTGTTGTTATGCTATGATTATGTATAAATGGGGAACTCATTGCCATATCATTACTATTAGAAAGAATTGTTTTGAAAATAAACTTGAGCACCTTGGATTTCTTGCCTTATATTGCCTAACTGAGATTTTTTGCATTTTGCTAGTTACATTGTTTTGAATGGGGCCACGTAGAGAGCATAGATTAAATATACGTAATGTGGTTGAGAAAGAGACGAATGAGAATGATGAGCGTGTTGAGAATCTACCGCCTCCTCCTCCTGGTGGACCACCTGGTGGTGGAGCGGGGGCTGGTGCTGTTGGAGCTGGAATAGGGGTTGCTGAACTCGAGGGAGCACGAGGGCAAGCTGCTCCTGATATGACCGTGCTGATTCAGGCTATTGCTAGAGCCTTTTAGACGGCAGTAGATGGTGCTAATGTGGCTGCACCTCAGGCTGGTGCTGGTGCGAGTTTGCTTTTGGAGCGACTCACAGTATAGAGGGATTGAGTTTAGGGGGCTGACCCCTGAGGGTTCCGAATCTTGGTTGGAGAGCACCAAGAGGATCCTTGGGCAGATGAACTGTAATGATGTCCAGAAGTTGGGATGTATTGTGTCCCTGTTGCATGGTGATGCCTATACGTGGTGGACTACCACTATAGCTGGTTTGGAAGATGCTGAGGTGACTTGGACGTTCTTTCTGAATGCGTTCAAGAGGAAATATCTGAGAGTCCGTTATTTGGATGAGAAGAAGAGGGAATTCATGTTCCTAGTGCAAGGTAGCATGTCTGTGGCGGAATATGAAGTGCAATTTGTACGCCTTAGCCAATATGCACTTGAATTGATCCCTAGTGAACGAGAGAGATGCGAGCGTTTCAAATATGGGCTGGTAGCTGATGTGAAGACATATATGCTTGCATCAGATTACACCGATTTTGATGTCCTGGTCACTCGAGCCAAGGATATTGAGCTGAATCTTGGTCTGGCGAGTCGAGCTGGAGAATCTAGCTCTGAAAAGCGAGCTGCGGATTATGTTGCTGGAAGGGATTGATTTAAGAATCCTAAAGATAGAAGGTCACAAATGGATGCTAGACACGGGAGAGGTCAGCAAGGGTCGAATGCTTTCATTCGTACACCTAAGTGTAATCAGTGTGGCAGGAGGCACAGGGGAGAGTGCTGGGGCAGCGTTGGTACGTGCTTGAATTTTGGTTCCCGTGGGCACATGAAACGGGATTGTCCTCAGCCGATAAGAGAGGGGCAGGCTCCGGTGAGAGCAGCTAAGCCATAGAGGGGCCGTGGGTGAACCGTGGCAAATTCCATCGTATAGATGATGGTGCAAGGAATGTAGCACATGTTGTAGCTGTTCAACCTGAAGGAGGTGGCCAGGCCAGAGTGTATTCCCACCGTGAAGGGAGGAATGACACTAACGTGATCGCATGTACCTTTACTTTGCAGTCTTTGTCATTACTATCTCTGATCGATTCTCGATCTACACACTCGTACATATTGCGTGAACATGCTCAAATGCTTGGTTTGCCTGTTGAGTCTTTGGATGTTGGTATGCGTGTGACTAGTTCTTTTGGTGAAACGGTAGTAACAAGGAAGTTGTATAAGAGATTTTCCTTAGTGGTGCAATAACATGTGTTCTTGGTGGATCTTATGGAATTTCCTTTCTATGGATTTGATGTAATCCTTGGTATGGATTGGCTAGTTGAGCATAGGGCTGTTGTGGATTTTTAGAATAAGCGAGTTTCCCTGAAACTTGCTGATGATTATGAAGTTGTGGTGGTGGGAGAAAACGTAAAATTTTTATCTAATATGGTTTCGTCGCTTGAAGCGAGCCGGTTGTTGCGTCAAGGATGCGAAGCTTATTTACCTTTTGTAATGAATCCTAGTACGAAAGAGGTGCGGGTGCAAGATATAAGCACTGTGTGTGAATTCTCTGGGGTGTTTCCGGAGGAGTTACTTGGTTTGTCGCCTAGTCGAGAGGTCGAGTTTGGAATTGAGTTGTATGAGAACACAACTCCGGTGTCCATCGCTCCCTATCGGATGGCACCTAAAGAGTTGAAGGAGCTGAAGACGCAACTTCAGGTGTTGCTTGACCGAGGCTTTATTCGGCCTAGCGTGTCACCTTGGGGTGCACCGGTCTAGTTTGTAAAGAAGAAAGATGGCACGATGAGAATGTGCATTGATTATCATCAGCTGAATAAGTTGACTATCAAGAATAAGTATCCTCTGCCAAGGGTTGATGATATTTTTGATCAGTTTCGTGGAGCAGCTGTGTTCTCAAAGATTGATTTAAGGTCTGGGTATTATCAATTGAAGGTTAAGGATGTGGATGTGCCAAAAACTGCTTTTCAGACAAGGTATGTGCAATATGAATTTCTAGTGATGTCTTTTGGTTTGACGAATGCTCCTACTACATTCATTGATATGATGAACATGGTGTTTCATGAGTTTTTGGATAAGTTCGTTATGGTGTTCATCGATGACATCCTTGTGTACTCTCGTACTGAGGAGGAGCTTGAGGAACATTTGAGGATTGTCTTGCAAGTGTTGCATGAGAACCAACTTTATGCTAAGTTGACTAAATGTTAGTTTTGGTTGAAGGAAGTTGTTTTTCTTGGTCATGTGGTTTCGGCCGAGGGGATTCATGTTGATCCTCAGAAGATTAAGGCGATGGTGAATTGGAAGCCTCCTAGGTCTATGTAACCCCCTTAACCCGGCCTAGACGATTGACCCGAATTAAGAAAGTCACACGGGGAAAACCAAAGTCAACCCGAAAGTCAACCTTGATTAACGACCTTTTTTTTTCTTTTTAATCTTGTCTAGATGCACATTAGTCCTAATTGTGATCACACAAACATCATACACAAAGATCACAAACATCAGAGATCAAACAGGGACCCAATTGAACAAATTACAACTTTAGGGACCAAATTGTAATTTCTGATAATTAAAAGAACTTAACCCAAATTAAAGTTACCAACTTGAAATTAATCAGGTTTCATGCTTCTCTGTGAAATTTCAGCTCAAAAAGACTTCCCAAGCTCATGCAATTGAACAAACAAGTTTCAGGACCAAAACGCAAACAATTCAAAACATATAACTGCCAATGTCAGCCCCTAACGGTCGACCGTTCCGAAACAGGTAGACCCCGTTTCGAAACACGGGCCGTTTCGCAACGGGTTCCGAAACATAGGCTTGGCAGAGGCCAAACCGTTTCGAAACGGTGCATACCGTTTCGGACGTCTGGGTTCATGCAAGGCACCCGTTCCGAAACGGTGCACACTGTTCCGAAACGCCTGCACAGATTGCAGCAAAAGGCATTCCAAAACATGCAATAGATCATTCAAACATGCTCCAAATGCTACCAAACTTTACCAGCATGCAATTCAACATATATAAGACTTGCAAGCATCAACAAATCATCAGAACAACATCATATGCAAAAAGCCCCAATTCTATAGGCATGCTTCCTACACAAGCTAGCTATTCAAGCACAAAACTTTCAAAACAAGCATGTAATGATCCAATTCAAAAACCAGCAATCTTAACAACATTCAACATACTTAGGGAGTTCCAAACACCTCCCAAATCATACACATTGGTCCCCCATTGCCAAATTACCCAAAAGCTAAAATGTTTAACAAAAACCTTCCATACATTGAGCTTTACTTGTACTTGAATGATTGCCCTCCTTGCTGCCCTCAAGGTTCTTTAATGCTCTGCATTATTGAATTAAGAAAACGAAGAGAGCGTAAGCAAAAGCTTAGTGAGGAATGCTCTTAAAAACCATTCAATAATGCAATTAAAACCATTTATAAACATGCTTAAAATCAACCTTTGTACACGCTCAAAAGCATACTTAAAACAAGCAATCTCATGCTTCAACATTAACATAACATGTCATATTGGCTCAAGTTATACATTCCATTTCTTAAAACAAGTTCATCAACTTCCCAAGGACTTTTAAACACCTTGGCCCCAAGGACTTTTAAACACCTTGGCCATGGACTTTTAAACACCATGAATGAGGACCACACAAGGACTTTTAACCACCTTTGTGTCCAAAGCTTGAATCACCCCAAGGACTTTTAAACACCTTGGCCCCAAGGACTTTTAAACACCTTGGCCCCATGGACTTTTAAACACCATGGCCCCATGGACTTTTAAACACCATGGAAAGGATCACCTAAGGACTTTTAACCACCTTAGTGTCCGCAACAAGAATCATCCAAGGACTTTTAACCACCTTGATGTTCTTAAGTAACAAGGCTCACTCAAGGACTTTTAACCACCTTAGTGACCTTAACCCTTTTCAAAACCCCACTTCCCAATAAACATCATTTTCATCATTTAATCCACTGTTTTAAAGCATTAAACCAAGCCATTTTCATCATGCATTTAAAAGCATCAATCCACATTTAATCAATGTACAAAAGCAAGGAACTCCTACCTAGAGTTACCTTCAACATATGGCTTACATCATCAGCAAAAACCATGCTAAAACATGCTTTCAAAACAGTAATTAAAACATGCAAATAACCATTTTGCATCACAACAAAATCATGGCCACCACTAGAGAGAAAATTCCGGAAACTTACACTTGAGCTTAGCAAAGTTGTTTAGACTTAAACTAAGCTCCCAAAACCTTCAAACCTTGGTTTAAAAGCTGAAAACCCAACTTCACTCACCGATTTCCACTTTGCTTCAAGCCAAAGCACCAAATCAAGCTTCCGGAGCAACAACTCTTGGATCCAAAGATGCCTCCCCTGTTTCAACACATCAAAGCAGAGGATTAATGCATCATCATGCATTAATTGCTTCAATGAAAGCACCTAAACTCGCTGCTCTCATCCAACCTCCATTTTCGGCCACTAAACACAACCGGAAATGCATCCAAACCACTTCTAAACAAAGCCCAGCCATAAACCAGCAAAACCACACTTTCATAAACATCATATAACATCTAAAAACAACCTATTAACATCCTTATACCTCCAGCAACATCAGATCCACAAGATCACCTCAAAAACAACCTTGAAACACAAGCTAAACTTAGGAAACTCAACCTATCCGGGATTGCATCAATCAAAACTCAATTCCTTATCAATTTAGAGCTCATTTAACATCAAAAACACATCTCAAATCACAGATTAATCAGATCTAACGAAAATCATCAAAAATCATCAAAATCTTGCATTATAAGCCAAGATCCATTTCACCACTTAAAAACCTTTAATTAAACATCAATTAAGGATTGAAAACTTAGGAATTTCAGTAAAGAACTGATAGTTTAGAGGAGAAGGACGTTCTTACCTCCAAACTTGAGTTTCTCCTCTTTTTGCAATCAAAATCCTTGTTGAAACAATTAGTAATTGAAGAGGTTTTGAAGATATGTTGATTAGGAATCAAATGAGAGTTGAAAGGAGGGATTTAGGTGAAGAAATCAGAACCAATTCTCTGGAGAGAATGTGTTTGGGTTGAGAGAAAATGAGAGAAAGAAAATTGGGAAAAGTTGGTTACAAAATCCAAAAATAGCCAAATGGCTTTCCCTCCACTTTTAATATCCTTTAAAATCAGAATTAGACTTAAAATATCTTAGAAAAATCTGGAGAAACTCCCTTTGGGTAAATAGCTCCTTAAAGATTCAAAGTTTCAACCCTTTATAAAACAGCCACAAAACTTTCGAAAATTACATTTTGGTCACTAGCCAAAATGTCACACTTCCAAAACTCATTTTCCAAAATTGATTTCACAGTTCACTTAATTATATTAAAATATGATTTTAGAACATTTTTCCATATTTTTAATGCAACCCGAACTAGGCTTTCCTAAATTCACCTCTTTAGATTCGAACAGCACTTTGACCAAACCGGTCAACGCTCAAAACTCCTAAGCCCAAAACCGGGGCGTTACAACTCTCCCCCCTTAAGAAATTTCGTCCTCGAAATTTACCTGAAGGAAAGAGATAAGGAAACTGCTTCAGCATGTCTTCCTTCCGCTCCCACGTGGCTTCCTCAACACCTCGATGCTTCCACAGCACCTTCACCAACTCAATGGTCTTGCCACGAAGAACCTTGCTATCCGAACCCAGAACCTTCACCGGTTCCTCATCATAGGTCAAATCCGGATTCAAAACCACTTCCTCCACAGGCATCACATGCGAAGGATCAGATCTATACTTCCGGAGCATAGAAACATGGAACACATCATGAATCTTCTCCAACTCCTGAGGCAACCTCAGCCGATACGCAACAGGACCCACACGCTCAACCACCTCATATGGTCCAATGTACTGAGGGCTCAACTTACCCTTCCGGCCAAACCTCATCACCTTCTTCCAAGGCGAAACCTTCAAGAACACACGGTCACCCACCGCAAACTCTATCTCCTTACGCTTCAAATCCGCGTAAGACTTTTGCCGATCAGAGGCAGCCTTCAACCGCTCACAAATGAGCTTCACCTTCTCGGTAGTCCCTTTCAACAAAGCCGACATCGAAATCAACTTTTGACCAGTTTCAGCCCAACAAAGAGGAGTCCTACACTTCCTCCCATACAGAGCCTCATAAGGTGCCATCTGTATACTCGCCTGATAACTATTGTTATAAGCGAACTCAACCAAAGGCAGATGCTTCTCCCAAGAACCTTGGAACTCAATCACGCAGTACCTCAACATATCCTCCAAAATCTGGATAACCCGCTCAGACTGACAATCCGACTGAGGATGATAGGATGTACTGAAATGCAACCTTGTACCCAGAGCTTGATGCAAACACTGCCAGAAACGCGATGTGAACCTCGGATCCCTATCCGACACAATCGACTTAGGCACACCATGCAACCTCACAATCTCAGCAATGTACAGCTCTGCCAGCTTATCCAAAGAAAACGTAGTATGCACAGGCAAGAAATGCGCACACTTCGTCAAGCGATCCACAATCACCCAAACAGAATTCTTCTTTGATGGAGACAAAGGTAAACCAGATACAAAATCCATGGTAACCCTCTCCCACTTCCATTCAGGGATTTTCAACGGTTGCAACAAACCAGAAGGAACCTGATGCTCAGCCTTAACTCGCTGACACACCAAACACTTGCTCACAAACTCTGCAACATCCTTCTTCAAACCCACCCAATAGTACTCATCACGAAGATCACGATACATCTTAGTACTACCAGGGTGCATAGCAAAAGGACTACTATGACCTTCAGTCAGAATAGCACGCCTCAACTCAACATCAGCAGGCACTACTATCCGACTCCCAAAACACAACACACCATCCTCATTAAAGCAGAAATCCGAAGGTCTACCCTCCGCGATATCCTGAACGTGAGACACCAAGGAATCATCCAACAACTGCTTTTCCTTGATCAACTGAACCAAAGATGGTTTCACTTGCAACTCAGCAACAAGACCACCATCTCGCGATATGCTCAAGCTAGCAAACATAGCTCTCAGCTCAACAGCTACCTTCCTACTCAAGGCATCCGCAACCACATTAGCCTTTCCAGGGTGATACTTAATCGTCAGATCATAATCCTTGAGCAACTCCAACCAACGCCGCTGCCTAAGATTCAACTCTTTCTGAGACATCAGATACCTCAAACTCTTGTGATCCGTGTACACAGTACACTTCTTACCATACAGATAATGTCTCCAGATCTTCAGAGCAAACACCACTACAGCCAGCTCAATGTCATGCGTAGGATAGTTGCGCTCATGCACCTTCAACTGCCGCGACGCATAAGCCACAACCTTACCCTCTTGCATCAGCACACATCCCAAACCAACATAGGATGCATCACTATAGACCACAAACTCTTTCCCTGATTCAGGCTGAATCAAGATAGGAGCTTGCGTCAAAGCCGCCTTAAGCTTCTCAAAAGCCTGCTGTCTCGCTTCCGTCTACTCATACTTAACATCCTTCTGCAACAGCTTCGTCAAAGGAGCAGCAATTTTGGAAAAACCATCCACAAACCTCCGGTAGTATCCCGCCAAACCAAGGAAACTACGGATCTCATGAACAGACTTAGGAACTTTCCAGTTCATCACCGCCTCAATCTTCTGAGGATCAACACGAATCCCCTCAGCTTAGACCACATGCCCAAGAAACACCACCTCCTTAAGCCAGAACTCACACTTGCTCAGCTTAGCATAAAGCTGATTCTCCAACAAGGCTTGCAAAACAATTCTCAAATGCTCTTCGTGCTCCTCCTCAGTACGCGAGTACACGAGGATATCATCAATGAACACCACAACGAACTTGTCCAGGTATTCATGAAACACACGATTCATCATGTCCATGAAAGCAGCAGGAGCATTTGTCAAACCAAACGGCATCACAAGGAACTCATAATGCCCATACCTCGTCCTGAAAGCTGTCTTAGGCACATCCACATCCTTCACCTTCAACTGATAATACCCTGACCTCAAGTCAATCTTAGAGAACACAGCAGCTCCCCGAAATTGATCAAAGAGATCATCAATCCTCGGCAAAGGATACCGATTCTTGATAGTCAACTTGTTCAGCTGACGGTAATCAATGCACATCCTCATAGTGCCATCTTTCTTCTTCACAAACAAGACCGGTGCTCCCCAAGGTGACACACTCGGCCGAATGAAACCACGATCTAGCAGCTCTTGCAACTGCGTCTTCAGCTCCTTCAGCTCCTTAGGTGCCATTCTATAGGGAGTAATGGACACAGGAGTTGTATTCTCATACAGCTCAATTCCAAACTCCACCTCGTGATTAGGAGGTAAACCAAGCAACTCCTCAGGAAAAACACCAGGAAACTCCTTCACAACCTTGATATCTTGCACCCTCAACTCCTTAGAGCTAGGATTCATCACAAAAGCTAGATAAGCTTCGCAACCTTGCCTCAGCATCCTACTCGCCTCCAAGGTAGACACCACATTAGCAAGAAACTTCACATTCTCACCAACCACTACAACTTCATAATCATCCGCAAGCTTAAGCGAAACCCGCTTATTTTCACAATCTACCACAGCACGATGCTCAGCAAGCCAATCCATACCAAGGATCACATCTAAACCATAAAAAGGCAACTCCATAAGATCAACATGAAAGACATGTTCTTGAACAACCAAGGGACACCTTCTATAAAGCTTTCGAGTCACAACAGTTTCACCAAAAGAACTAGTGACACGAACACCAACATCCAAAGACTCAACAGGCAAACCAAGCAATTCAGCTTGCTCACGCAAAATGTATGAATACGTAGATCCAGAATCAATCAAAGAAAGCAATGACAAGGATTGCAAAGTAAAGGTACCTGCAATCACATCTGCATCATTCCTTCTCTCGCGCTGAGCATACACCCTAGCTTGGCCTCCACCTTTAGGCTGAATAGCCACAACATGGGCTACTCCACGACCACCTTCCTCTCTCCTCTGGAAATTACCACGGCCGCGCCCACGACTCCTCTGCGGTGCAGCAACAACATGAGCACGCTCTTGGCCACCAGCCAACCTCGGACAATCTCGCCTCAAATGGTCTACAGAACCACAATTCCAGCATCCATTACCAGCTGCCGCAACAGGAGCTTGCACCTCCCTCACAACACAAGGACAGTCACGCTTCATGTGACCACGCGAACCACAGATCAAGCAAGCACTAGGATCAGCTCTAGCATAACCACCTCTAGCAGGTGCACCACCACCTCTCTTGGCTGAGGACTGATACTTCTGATCACGTCCCCTCTTGTTCCGTCCACCTCCGGAACTGTACTCAGCAGCTCTCTTGCCAGAACTTGCTCCAGTACCTTTCGCAGATAAACCCAAGTTCATCTCAATGTCCTTGGATCGGCTCACCAACACATCAAAATCTTTATACTCAGCAGCCAACATATAAGTCTTTACTTCCGTCACCAAACCATAACGGAACCTTTCACACCTCTCCCGCTCATCAGGTATCAGCTCCGGTGCATACTGACTGAGTCGGACAAACTGCACTTCATACTCAGCCACACTCATGCTCCCTTGGGTAAGAGACATGAATTCACGCTTTTTCTCATCAAGATATCTCACTCCAAGATATCTCCTCTTGAACACATTCTGAAAGAATGTCCAAGTAACATCAGCTTCAGCCATCCCAGCTATGGTGGTCGTCCACCACGTATACGTATCGTCTTGCAGCAAGGACACAACACATCCCAGCTTTTGCACATCCGTGCAGCTCATCTGACCCAAGATACGCTTGGTACTCTCTAGCCAAGCTTCCGAACTCTCAGCAGACATACCCCTGAACTCAGTCCCACCAAGACTGCGCAGACGCTCCAAAGGTAGTCTGACTCCAGCATCTCCCTGATGCCCAGCTCCTTGAGCTCCAGCTACTGCTGCTCGAAAAGCACCCGCAATAGCTTGTACCAGCATAGACATATTAGGCATAGCTTGCCCCTGACCAACCTCTGGTCCAGCAGCTCCAGCACCAGCTGCAGCTTCAGCTCTTTCACCTCCAGCACCACCACCAGGCGGAGGAGGGGGTAACACTGCACTACCCGTGTTCTCTTCATTCTCGTTCTCATTGGGAGCCGTAGCTCGCACACTACCTCTTAACTCTCTACGTGGTGCCATACTTTTACCATGCAATCACAATGCAAAATAAAACAAGTCAGGCCCAGCAAGGTAAGCAATCCAAGTATTCAAGCTCAATTTCATTCAAAATCAACATCATTTCATTAGCTTTTGTTTGGCAATGGGTACCCTCAACATGCAACATCACAGCATACATCTCAATTGCATCCAAATCACAAGCCACTAAACATGCTTTCGAACCACAAGCATACAAGCCAAACATACTTCAATCATGCATACATTCATTCCCAATTACTCGAGAACTCAGCTCTGATACCACAAAATGTAACCCCCTTAACCCGGCCTAGACGATTGACCCGAATTAAGAAAGTCACACGGGGAAAACCAAAGTCAACCCGAAAGTCAACCTTGATTAACGACCCTTTTTTTTCTTTTTAATCTTGTCTAGATGCACATTAGTCCTAATTGTGATCACATAAACATCATACACAAAGATCACAAACATCAGAGATCAAACAGGGACCCAATTGAACAAATTACAACTTTAGGGACCAAATTGTAATTTCTGATAATTAAAAGGAATTAACCCAAATTAAAGTTACCAACTTGAAATTAATCAGGTTTCATGCTTCTCTGTGAAATTTCAGCTCAAAAGGACTTCCCAAGCTCATGCAATTGAACAAACAAGTTTCAGGACCAAAACGCAAACAATTCAAAACATATAACTGCCAATGTCAGCCCCTAACGGTCGACCGTTCGGAAACAGGTAGACCCCGTTTCGAAACACGGGCCGTTCCGCAACGGGTTCCGAAACATAGGCTTGGCAGAGGCCAAACCGTTTCGAAACGGTGCATACCGTTTCGGACGCCTGGGTTCATGCAAGGCACCCGTTCCGAAACGGTGCACACTGTTCCGAAACGCCTGCACAGATTGCAGCAAAAGACATTCCAAAACATGCAATAGATCATTCAAACATGCTCCAAATGCTACCAAACTTTACCAGCATGCAATTCAACATATATAAGACTTGCAAACATCAACAAATCATCAGAACAACATCATATGCAAAAAGCCCCAATTCTATAGGCATGCTTCCTACACAAGCTAGCTATTCAAGCACAAAACTTTCAAAACAAGCATGTAATGATCCAATTCAAAAACCAGCAATCTTAACAACATTCAACATACTTAGGGAGTTCCAAACACCTCCCAAATCATACACATTGGTCCCCCATTGCCAAATTACCCAAAAGCTAAAATGTTTAACAAAAACCTTCCATACATTGAGCTTTACTTGTACTTGAATGCTTGCCCTCCTTGCTGCCCTCAAGGTTCTTTAATGCTCTGCATTATTGAATTAAGAAAACGAAGAGAGCGTAAGCAAAAGCTTAGTGAGGAATGCTCTTAAAAACCATTCAATAATGCAATTAAATCCATTTATAAACATGCTTAAAATCAACCTTTGTACACGCTCAAAAGCATACTTAAAACAAGCAATCTCATGCTTCAACATTAACATAACATGTCATATTGGCTCAAGTGATACATTCCATTTCTTAAAACAAGTTCATCAACTTCCCAAGGACTTTTAAACACCTTGGCCCCAAGGACTTTTAAACACCTTGGCCATGGACTTTTAAACACCATGAATGAGGAACACACAAGGACTTTTAACCACCTTTGTGTCCAAAGCTTGAATCACCCCAAGGACTTTTAAACACCTTGGCCCCATGGACTTTTAAACACCATGGCCCCATGGACTTTCAAACACCCTGGAAAGGATCACCTAAGGACTTTTAACCACCTTAGTGTCCGCAACAAGAATCATCCAAGGACTTTTAACCACCTTGATGTTCTTAAGTAACAAGGCTCACTCAAGGACTTTTAACCACCTTAGTGACCTTAACCTTTTTCAAAACCCCACTTGCCAATAAACATCATTTTCATCATTTAATCCACTGTTTTAAAGCATTAAACCAAGCCATTTTCATCATGCATACCTTTACCTTTAAACATCATTTTCATCATTTAATCCACAACACCCAAATCAAGCAAACGCTGCTTCGGCAAACCCACACATCCCACAGCCAGCTCATCCACTGACCATACCTTTACCACAGCCTGAGATGTTCCCAACACCTCCTGCTCAACAGGTGATGAACTCTTCACCACAGAACCAGCTTCTTTCCCTTGCCTTACCACCTCAACTCCAGGCACAGAAGACTGTAACAAAACACCTCTACATAAAGGTGAATTCCAAGCCTTAACAACCTGCCCCAAGGCAGCAACCATCTTACCCAACTGCCATTCTTCCATCGACTTTGCCATACTACTAACAACAACAAACAATCACAACAAGCAAACAAACCAGTTAGACCAGCATTAAGCAAGGATTCAAACTCCAACTCCAAAATAACACAATAGCTATATTAAAAAGGCAATGGGTATCCCGAATTCCTCCCCTTTTCATGACATAACAGTCAACACAACATGGATAACACAACATCAAGCATATCAAACAACATACTTTGATCATGCTTACATCAAACAACATCCATTTGCAACAGCATATTATCAACATTACATACTCATTACACTTCCATCATGCATAACATCAGCTCACAACATCAGCACATTTCCACATAAACTCAACCAAGATTCATAACCATAAAGCATGCTTGCATACATCAACAACATGCTCAGAAACATCAATAATTTGCTCAGAAACTTCAGCAACATACTCAGAAACACGTGTTTCAACCAACTTTCAACCACACATCAAGGTAAACATCAAACACACATCACAACAACTTACCGTTTTCCCCAAACATTCGCAACTCAGCTCTGATACCACCAAATGTAACCCCCTTAACCCGGCCCGGACGGTTGACCCGAATTAAGAAAGTCACACGGGGAAAACCAAAGTCAACCCGAAAGTCAACCTTGATTAACGACCCTTTTTTTTTTCTTTTTAATCTTTTCTAGATGCACATTAAACTTAGATGTGATCATGCAAACAGCATACTCAAAGATCACAAACATCAGAGATCAAACAGGGACCCAATTGAACAATTTACAACTTTAGGGACCAAATTGTAAATTCTGAAAACTTTAAGGACTTAACCAAATTTTAAGTTACCAACTTAAAATTAATCAGGTTTCATGCTTCTCTGCCAAATTTCAGCTCAAACGGACATCCCAAACTCATACGATTGCACAAACAAGTTTCAGGACCAAAATGCAAACATTCTGAAACATTTAACCGCCCATGTCAGCCCCCAACGGTCACCCGTTCCGAAACAGGCAGAGCCCGTTTCGAAACTCGGGGCCGTTCTGCAACGCGTACCGCAACGAGGGTCTGGCAGAGGCAAAACCGTTTCGAAACGGTGCATACCGTTTCGGACGCCTGGGTTCATTCAAGGCGCTCGTTCCGAAACGGTGCACACTGTTCCGAAACGCCTGCACAGATTGCAGCAAAAAGCATTCGAAAACATGCAATTAATCATCCAAACATGCTCCAATTGCCACCAAACTTTACCAGCATGTAATTCAACATATATATGACTTGCAAGCATCAACAAATCATCAGAATAACATCATATGCAAAAGCCCCAATTCTATAGGCATGCTTCCTACACAAGCAACCATTTAAGCACAACTTTCCAAATCGATCTCATTAAAGCCAATACATGATTCAGCAACATCAACAACATTAAAACATACTTGTCCGAACATATACGAACACAAAAACATCAATCCGAGAGATTCTACCCCCATTGCCTTTATTAACTATAGATATTCACCGAGACATACATCTCAATTGGAGTCCACCTTGAATCCCTTGCTCCTTGCTGTCCAAACTTCAAGAATCTGCATTGATGGACAAAAAGGAGCGTAAGCACATAATGCTTAGTGAGGAATGCTCAAAACCAAAACACCATCAATGCAGCGGGTCATTAAATCACTTTAAAAACAAACCCAATTTGACAAACTAAAGCCATGTTTGGAAACTCCTTTTCAACATCATGCTTAAACCATGCATTGCACATACATGAAAACCAACCCTTAGCTCAGCAAACTAAGAAAACCATTTCAATGTACAACTTGCAAAAACATTCCTTTAACCATTCCATGCATAAACACCATATGCAAAGCTAAATTAAAACCTTGGAAAACACTTCCATTTCATATTACCCATTCATAAACTTGAACATCATTTCAAGCAAGAAATCCCTTTTAAACCATTATTCAAGCAATCCAATTCATACATTAAACAAAGACAACTTATGAATCACATCATCATCATCACATGCCTTTTAAAACAAGTCTTAACAAGACTCCAATGCATTAAAGAGATTTCATGCACACATGCATCATTTACCAAATGATAATCAACACTTGTTCAACTTAACAAGTAAACATGCATTCACTAGCATCATACAGTTTTCATGCAACCATGCATCTTTTCAAGCATCTCAAGCTTCTTTATGATCAAGAACATTACACTGGCTTCCAAGTGATCAACCACATCCACTTTTCAACTCAACAACCCGATCGGATACGCGGATTCCGAGCGTTGTCCCTACGCTCCATACACCCTACCAATCCAAGGTCTCCCAAATGGACTTTTAAACACCATTTGACCTTACAAGCCTAAGGTTCCCATGTATGGACTTTTAAACACCATACAACCTTAGCTTTTCCCGAGGTTCCCATGCAAGGACTTTTAAACACCATACAACCTCAACATGCACAAGGTTCCCATGTATGGACTTTGAAACACCATACAACCTTTGCATAACCGATTGGTAGTTGTATAACATCACTAACGAGATCCGGGACACCCCACACAAGATCCACACATGGACTTACTCCGCCATTGTGATCTTAACAAGCACAAGGTTCCCATATATGGACTTTTAAACACCATATAACCTTTGCTCAACCAAGGTCCTCGAATGGGCAACACCTCCATTATGACCTTAACCATCTCGTTAGGATACTTGAAGGGAGTTTACCGGTCCACTCTTGACCACTCCACCTCCAAGGCGACTTAATTCACGGTGCACCCAATCCTATAGCCGGCTAACTATATCCGATCAACGAACCAGGAACCGCTTTCATCACTTGCCAACATAACCATCTTACCATGTTATTCCACTGATTCATATGCATAACCACAATGCAAAAACCATCACCACATTAGTCCAATGATTCACATGCATAACCAATATGCAAAACCATTACCTCATTAGTCCAATGATTCACATGCATAACCAATATGCAAAAAGTATCATTTACCATCATCAATTCACTGTTTTAAAGCATCATATAAAGCCATTGATTAACATGCAACACTATGCATCTAAACCACAATTACCATGTACAAAACCAAGGATCCCTTACCTTGAGCATCCTTCTCAAATGGCTTTCAAAACCAGCATTAAACCATGCTAAAATATGCTTTCAAAATAGATTTAAACCATGCAAAACACATGCATCTCAATCATCAACCACAATTGCTTTTAAAACCAAAACACAACACAATTCAAGAGCGAAAATCCAATCACTTACTCTTGAGCTTAGCAAAGTTGTTTAGACTTAAACTAAGCTCCCAAAACCTTCAAACCTTGGTTTAAAAGCTGAAAACCCAACTTCACTCACCGATACACAAAACAAGGCTAGCCAACAAGCCTTCCAAGCATCCGAAAACCTTCCGCAACACCTTCAAAGCTCACGGATCAAACTCCCCTGTTTCAAGCACACAACAACAGAGGATTAATGCATCATTATGCATTAAAAACACCAGCAACAAGACTCAACTCGCTGCTCATCACAAATCCAACAATTTGGCTACCAAACACAACCGAAATCACCTCCAAACACTTCCAAAACTTAACCCAGCCAAGATCCATCACTTCTAACCATTTTTAAACATCAATTAACATCCAAAATGATCACAAACACGTCCTTATACCTCCAGGTATAACAGATCACCAAAAACACTCCAAAAACAACCAAAAACTCAAGCCAAACTTAGGAAATTCAACCTATCCGGGATTGCATTGATTAAACCTCAACTTCTAATCAATTTAGCATTCATTTAACATCATTTTGACACTTCAAAACACTGCCCAAACAGATCACACGAAAATTTCACCAAAATCACCAAATCTTGCATTTTAAGCCAAAAATCAAGATTTCAATTGAAAAGCCATTAACAAAACACAAATCAAGGATTGAGAACTTAGGAATTTCAGTAAAGAACTAATAGTTTAGAGGAGAAGGACGTTCTTACCTCCAAACTTGAATTTCTCCTTTTTAGAGCCAAAATGCTTAATGAAACAACTTGCAAATTGAGAGGTTTTGTTGATGAGATGATTAGGAATAAAAAGAGAGTTGAAATGAGGGATTTAGATTGACAAAATCAGAGAAGAAAATCTGGAGAAATGTGTTTGGGTGGAGAGAAAATGAGAGAAAAGGAAAATTGAGAGAAAATGAAAAGTTAGTTAAGAAATGGTAAAAATGATTTCCCTCCACATTTCATAATCTTTAAAATCAGAATAAAGCCTTAAAATATCTTAGAAAAATCTGGAGAAACTCTTTTTGGAATAATAGCTCCTTAAAGATTCAAAGTTTCAATCCTTTATAAAACTGTCCCGCAACTTTCAAAATTTACATTTTGGTCACTAGCCAAAATGTCAACCTTCTGAACCTCATTTTCCAAAATTGATTTCACAGTTCACTTAATTATATTAAAAGATGATTTTAGAACATTTTTCCATATTTTTAATGCAACCCGAACTAGGCTTTCCTAAATTCACTCTTATATATTCGATCAGCACTTTGACCGAACCGGTCAACGCCCAAAACTTCTGAGCCCAAAACCGGGGCGTTACAACTCTCCCCCCCTTAGGAAATTTCGTCCTCGAAATTTCAACCGGCGAAAAGAGAACCACAACCTTCGCAAAGCAACACACAAGGCAACACAAAAGCCTCACCCAACACTGACTACTATCCACACAAAACCTCCACCAAACTTAGCACCTCCACACACTGTTCACAAAAATCCAGAACACTCAAAGATAGCCACAACTTAACCTTTCACATAACCGGACTGTACACAGCCCCAACCTCAACCTGAAGAACCTCAACTTTTACAGCACACCACACAGTAACACACAACTCCCAAGACTTGTTTACACAGTGACAACAACCAATCCAAAACAACCACTATGCAAACCTTTCTGCTTTTTAAACTCTTGCAACTCTCAAACCTCTTCCAAGGATTTTCCCAACAAGCAAAAATCTTTAAGCATCAACTGCTTACCCAAACTCCTCAACGAATGCTGATAATCCTTCACATCTGCCGCCAACATTTCCATAACGACTCTCCAGGACTACTCACCCAGATTCCAAGAATTACATTACAACCCCAACTTGAATCCGTCAGCCGTTCCACACACCACCAGCTGACTACAAACGGAACTTCCTTAACCACAATCAGCCAACCACCTCTCACAAGAACCCAAACAACCAACAAAAGCCTTCGATCTTCATAATCCTTCCACTTCAAACTTCAACCATAACACTTGCATTACCAGAACATCGCCCAACCTGCCATACATACCAACCCCTCAACTCCTCAAATGTTGCTAAGAACCAACACTTACAAACACAACCCTTCCACAACAGCTTAAAAGCTAAGCTACCTCAGCACTTGAAAACACAACCACAAAACTGCAACATCACCAGCACCAAGGAACTACCACTTCCTTTTAGCTATACAAACCACTTAACCGATACTAACCTCAACCGGTACCCTTCACCACCACCAAACCACTAAACTCTTTAAGAAACAAACACTATCCTTCTACCACAGGCTATACCACTCTCAACATTGCTAGCAACTAGCTTAATATTACTTCTAACCCTCACTCAGCACCAAAACAACCTCTAAAAACCCATCATCCAAACCAACCACCACACTAACAGATTCGATTAATTATTAGCGAGTGTGAACATCGTATGCATGATCACCAACATGCCCTATCAATGCCTGATGTACATGTATGCAAAACCTCTAATGTCATGCCACATGTATGCATGGACCAACATATATAATATAGTATATAACAATGATTTTAATTGTGCATGAATGCCAGTTCACACCCTCCAATAACATCCTCAAAATTCGTCTAAAAACAATCTCCCACCTCACTTCTAGCTTATCTAACTCCATCATACCAACAACCACTAACCACAAGATACTCACTAAACCTTCTTCACACCAAAGATGTTTCCAAACAACTACCATCACCCCAAACATGCTAGCAACAAGACTAAACTTACCACGCAAGGAAAACCAACAGAAACCAAACTAAGGTAACTAGAGCAAAGATTACTTAACAAGGTTACCTGAAAACACAACACCTCCCTGAAGCTTCATCAGACGAGCTCTCTTCCTTGCGGAACCATCATCCTCCTGCGGCACAACTGCAGCACCAGCTAGCTCACTAGGGTCACCACCAACCTCTTGCGGTAAGAAACCTTGGCTGTTCCGAGCCAACCTCAAACAATCACGTCTCATGTGTCCAGCAGACCCACATTCCCAGCAATTCTCATTTCCCAAACTCTTCACAACCTTCTGCTCTTTTTGCCACCTCAAAACCTTGCCTCGACCGTGCCCACGACCTTTCAGAGACCCTTTGGCTAACACCAAAGCTGACTTCACTCCAAGAGGACAATCACGCTTAACATGCATTTTAGAACCACAATTCCAACAAACACCTGCGCCCCAACAACCTCCAACATGGCGCCTTTCACAACGGTCACACACCGGTGGCTGGGCTTCCACCCCTTGCTCAAGCAACACTTGCTCCACAACAGCACTACCTTCACCTTGCTCAATCCTTGGAAATTCCTTTCCAAGATACCTTTCACAAAAAGCAGATACAAAGAAATCCCAATCAATATCAGGAATATGAGACGCCACCGCCACAGATGTCCACCAGGCACATGCATCCTCCAACATCAGAGAAACAACACTCCCCAGCTTACAGGCATAATCACAGCCTTCATGATCCAAGATCAACATCACACTGACCAACCAGACCTCAAACATCTCCGGTGAAGAACCATGATACTCCACAACACCCAAATCAAGCAAACGCTGCTTCGGCAAACCCACACATCCCACAGTCAGCTCATCCACTGACCATACCTTTACCACAGCCTGAGATGTTCCCAACACCTCCTCCTCAACAGGTGATGAACTCTTCACCACAGAACCAGCTTCTTTCCCTTGCCTTACCACCTCAACTCCAGGCACAGAAGACTGTAACAAAACACCTCTACAGAAAGGTGAATTCCAAGCCTTAACAACCTGCCCCAAGGCAGCAACCATCTTACCCAACTGCCATTCTTCCATCGACTTTGCCATACTACTAACAACAACAAACAATCACAACAAGCAAACAAACCAGTTAGACCAGCATTAAGCAAGGATTCAAACTCCAACTCCAAAATAACACAATAGCTATATTAATAAGGCAATGGGTATCCCGAATTCCTCCCCTTTTCATGACATAACAGTCAACACAACATGGATAACACAACATCAAGCATATCAAACAACATACTTTGATCATGCTTACATCAAATAGCATCCATTTGCAACAGCATATTATCAACATTACATACTCATTACACTTCCATCATGCATAACATCAGCTCACAACATCAGCACATTTCCACATAAACTCAACCAAGATTCATAACCATAAAGCATGCTTGCATACATCAACAACATGCTCAGAAACATCAATAATTTGCTCAGAAACATCAGCAACATACTCAGAAACACGTGTTTCAACCAAGTTTCAACCACACATCAAGGTAAACATCAAACACACATCACAACAACTTACCGTTTTCCCCAAGCATTCGCAACTCAGCTCTGATACCACCAAATGTAACCCCCTTAACCCGGCCCGGACAGTTGACCCGAATTAAGAAAGTCACACGGGGAAAACCAAAGTCAACCCGAAAGTCAACCTTGATTAACGACCTTTTTTTTTCTTTTTAATCTTGTCTAGATGCACATTAACCTTAGATGTGATCATGCAAACAGCATACTCAAAGATCACAAACATCAGAGATCAAACAGGGACCCAATTGAACAATTTACAACATTAGGGACCAAATTTTAAATTCTGAAAACTTTAAGGACTTAACCAAATTTTAAGTTACCAACTTAAAATTAATCAGGTTTCATGCTTCTCTGCCAAATTTCAGCTCAAACGGACATCCCAAACTCATACGATTGCACAAACAAGTTTCAAGACCAAAATGCAAACATTCTGAAACATTTAACCGCCCATGTCAGCCCCCAACGGTCACCCGTTCCGAAACAGGCAGAGCCCGTTTCGAAACTCGGGGCCGTTCCGCAACGCGTACCGCAACGGGGGTCTGGCAGTGGCCAAACCGTTTCGAAACGGTGCATACCATTTCGGACGCCTAGGTTCATTCAAGGCACCCGTTCCGAAATGGTGCACACTGTTCTGAAACGCCTGCACAGATTGCAGCAAAAAGCATTGCAAAACATGCAATTAATCATCCAAACATGCTCCAATTGCCACCAAACTTTACCAGCATGTAATTCAACATATATATGACTTGCAAGCATCAACAAATCATCAGAATAACATCAAATGCAAAAAGCCCCAATTCTATAGGCATGCTTCCTACACAAGCAACCATTTAAGCACAACTTTCCAAATCAATCTCATTAAAGCCAATACATGATTCAGCAACATCAACAACATTAAAACATACTTGTCCGAACATATACGAACACAAAAACATCAATCCGAGAGATTCTACCCCCATTGCCTTTATTAACTATAGCTATTCACCGAGACATACATCTCAATTGGAGTCCACCTTGAATCCCTTGCTCCTTGCTGTCCAAACTTCAAGAATCTGCATTGATGGACAAAAAGGAGCGTAAGCACATAATGCTTAGTGAGGAATGCTCAAAACCAAAACACCATCAATGCAGCGGGTCATTAAATCACTTTAAAAACAAACCCAATTTGACAAACCAAAGCCATGTTTGGAAACTCCTTTCCAACATCATGCTTAAACCATGCATTGCACATACATGAAAACCAACCCTTAGCTCAGCAAACTAAGAAAACCATTTCAATGTACAACTTGCAAAAACATTCCTTTAACCATTCCATGCATAAACACCATATGCAAAGCTAAATTAAAACCTTGGAAAACACTTCCATTTCATATTACCCATTCATAAACTTGAACATCATTTCAAGCAAGAAATCCCTTTTAAACCATTATTCAAGCAATCCAATTCATGCATTAAACAAAGACAACTTATGAATCACATCATCATCATCACATGCCTTTTAAAACAAGTCTTAACAAGACTCCAATGCATTAAAGAGATTTCATGCACACATGCATCATTTACCAAATGATAATCAACACTTGTTTAACTTAACAAGTAAACATGCATTCACTAGCATCATACAATTTTCATGCAACCATTCATCTTTTCAAGCATCTCAAGCTTCTTTATGGTCAAGAACATTACACTGGCTTCCAAGTGATCAACCACATCCACTTTTCAACTCAACAACCCGATCGGATACGCGGATTCCGAGCGTTGTCCCTACGCTCCATACACCCTACCAATCCAAGGTCTCCCAAATGGACTTTTAAACACCATTTGACCTTACAAGCCTAAGGTTCCCATGTATGGACTTTTAAACACCATACAACCTTAGCTTTTCCCGAGGTTCCCATGCATGGACTTTTAAACACCATACAACCTCAACATGCACAAGGTTCCCATGTATGGACTTTGAAACACCATACAACCTTTGCATAACCGATTGGTAGTTGTATAACATCACTAACGAGATCTGGGACACCCCACACAAGATCCACACATGGACTTACTCCGCCATTGTGATCTTAACAAGCACAAGGTTCCCATATATGGACTTTTAAACACCATATAACCTTTGCTCAACCAAGGTCCTCGAATGGGCAACACCTCCATTATGACCTTAACCATCTCGTTAGGATACTTGAAGGGAGTTTACCGGTCCACTCTTGACCACTCCACCTCCAAGGCGACTTAATTCACGGTGCACCCAATCCTATAGCCGGCTAACTATATCCGATCAACGAACCAAGAACCGCTTTCATCACTTGCCAACATAACCATCTTACCATGTTATTCCACTGATTCATATGCATAACCACAATGCAAAAACCATCACCACATTAGTCCAATGATTCACATGCATAACCAATATGCAAAACCATTACCTCATTAGTCCAATGATTCACATGCATAACCAATATGCAAAAAGTATCATTTCCCATCATCAATTCACTGTTTTTAAAGCATCATACAAAGCCATTGATTAACATGCAACACTATGCATCTAAACCACAATTACCATGTACAAAACCAAGGATCCCTTACCTTGAGCATCCTTCTCAAATGGCTTTCAAAACCAGCATTAAACCATGCTAAAATATGCTTTCAAGATAGATTTAAACCATGCAAAACACATGCATCTCAATCATCAACCACAATTGCTTTTAAAACCAAAACACAACACAATTCAAGAGCGAAAATCCAATCACTTACTCTTGAGCTTAGCAAAGTTTTTTAGACTTAAACTAAGCTCCAAAAACCTTCAAACCTTGGTTTAAAAGCTGAAAACCCAACTTCACTCACCGATACACAAAACAAGGCTAGCCAACAAGCCTTCCAAGCATCCGAAAACCTTCCGCAACACCTTCAAAGCTCGCGGATCAAACTCCCCTGTTTCAAGCACACAACAACAGAGGATTAATGCATCATTATGCATTAAAAACACCAGCAACAAGACTCAACTCGCTGCTCATCACAAATCCAACAATTTGGCTACCAAACACAACCGAAATCACCTCCAAACACTTCCAAAACTTAACCCAGCCAAGATCCATCACTTCTAACCATTTTTAAACATCAATTAACATCCAAAATGATCACAAACACGTCCTTATACCTCCAGGTATAACAAATCACCAAAAACACTCCAAAAACAACCAAAAACTCAAGCAAAACTTAGGAAATTCAACCTATCCGGGATTGCATTGATTAAACCTCAACTTCTAATCAATTTAGCATTCATTTAACATCATTTTGACACTTCAAAACACTGCCCAAACAGATCACACGAAAATTTCACCAAAATCACCAAATCTTGCATTTTAAGCCAAAAATCAAGATTTCAATTGAAAAGCCATTAACAAAACACAAATCAAGGATTGAGAACTTAGGAATTTCAGTAAAGAACTGATAGTTTAGAGGAGAAGGACGTTCTTACCTCCAAACTTGAATTTCTCCTTTTTAGAGCCAAAATGCTTAATGAAACAACTTGCAAATTGAGAGGTTTTGTTGATGAGATGATTAGGAATCAAAAGAGAGTTGAAATGAGGGATTTAGATTGACAAAATCAGAGAAGAAAATCTGGAGAAATGTGTTTGGGTGGAGAGAAAATGAGAGAAAAGGAAAATTGAGAGAAAATGAAAAGTTAGTTAAGAAATGGTAAAAATGATTTCCCTCCACATTTCATAATCTTTAAAATCAGAATAAAGCCTTAAAATATCTTAGAAAAATCTGGAGAAACTCTTTTTGGAATAATAGCTCCTTAAAGATTCAAAGTTTCAATCCTTTATAAAACTGTCCCGCAACTTTCAAAAATTACATTTTGGTCACTAGCCAAAATGTCAACCTTCCGAACCTCATTTTCCAAAATTGATTTCACAGTTCACTTAATTATATTAAAAGATGATTTTAGAACATTTTTCCATATTTTTAATGCAACCCGAACTAGGCTTTCCTAAATTCACTCTTATATATTCGATCAGCACTTTGACCGAACCGGTCAATGCCCAAAACTTCTGAGCCCAAAACCGGGGTGTTACATAACCAAAGTTGCGCTATCAAACTTTGACGCCCCAACAATCACCGAACTTGGTGATTCACCGAACAAGGAAGCAAACTCTTCGGCCTCGGTCTCTTCGGGCAAGACATGCTCCTCGAACGCCTCTACCATATCAAATGGTAGCACATTGCACCTTTCGTAAAGCTTCAAAGCCTCGATCTCGTCGGACTCGTCCCGTAACTCGGACTGCTTGAACTTGTGCGGGCATTGGAAAGACAAGTGTGAATTTTCACACCTCCAGCATCTCGAAGGTTTGCTCTTTGGGCAATCCTCAACATGATTGATCCTACAAAGGGAACAATACCATGAATTAGTAAAAACACTATTCAAAGGTGTTTTACTTACCTCGCTTTCAAACGAGAACTTGGGTGACTCCACGTGCATCTTTGTCGCAACGTCCCTTCTTCTCCCTCGCACCATCTCGTCTTGAATGGAGCGTAATTAGCTCTGATACCACTTGTCACGGGGCTAGACTTTGTCACGGGGCTAGATTTTGGCTCGCTAACCCGTGCGGACTTAGTCGACGATCTTAGGTCGGGGACTAAGTAAGCCTTTGAAAAGCTAAGCGGGCGTGCTTAGACGGTGCTGTGCGGAAGCTTTGGAAAAGTATTTGGGTGATGGCTAAGCAAGGCAATGGAAAAGAGGCAAGGGATTGAATAAGCAACGAGCCTCGTTAAAAACTCCCCCTAAGCCTAGACGGGGAGAAAAGAGTACTCGAGCCCTCTTGTATTAATAAAGAACGAAAATGAGAAAGATGGGAAATGTGAAGTGATTACAATGGTTGGGCAAGGCTCCTATTTATAGCCTTGGCCCCCTAGATCTAATGGCTAGGAACGACTCGATCCAATAGCTATGGATGAGTCTTACAAAGAGAATCTTTAAGAAAGGAAAGCTAATCAACTATACATGGCAACTAGATCACTCTATTACATGGTTGCCTAAGATAAGAGCCCAATGACATCATTGTCTTGGTGGCATTGGCTTGTTTCCTCAAATGTGGCTTCAAGGATGGATACTTTCCTCGAATAGTCTCCATGGAAGATACCTTTCCATGTGCGTTGGTCTAAAGATGACTCCTTGGCTTTGGTCTTGGATGCTGGGGCGGATTGGGCTTGGTGTGGCCAGGATATTGGCTCCAAAACCTCCTCTTTAGCAAGTAAGGTGCTGAATCGGGCCCTAGGGTTGTGGGCAATGAGAAAGGACAGCCCCTAGGCCTCTTGGCATGCACATTGGGTGCGGACTTGGCCTCATAGGCGTGCACGTCGGGTGCGGGCTTGAGCTTCATGGCTTGGGCGGCATGAAGGCAAGGCAAGGCCCTCTTGGATGCAGACTTGGCCCCCTTAGTGTGCACGTCGGGTGCGGACTTGGGCTTCATGGCTTGGGCGCCATGAAGGTCGGATGGCAAGGCCCCCTCGTGTGCGGACTTGGTCTCCATGGTGCGCACGTCGGGTGCGGGCTCGGGCTCTATGCCTTGGCCGGCATAGAGGGTGCGTAGCAAAGGACTCTCGGGTGCGTGTGTTGGGCCCCCTCGGGTGCAAGGCTTGTGGGCGGCACATGGGGTGCTAGAAAAGGCCCCATGGTGCGGAGAAATAGGCCCAGGACGGATCTCTTGGGCGCGGACACCACCAAGGGCGTTGTGCATGGCCCCTTGGTGTGTGGAAACAGCAGCACTTCGTGTCCCTCGGTCGGGTTGTGCGGGTGGTGCGCGAAGTTGAGCACCTATGGGTGCGGGAGACTCGATCTTGAAAATTGAGTCGGTAACATTCTCCCACACTGAAGCTATCGACGTCCTCGTCGATTGGTAAGGATGAGGCTCGGTCGCCTTGATCTCAAACGGCCCCGGCTCATCGTCTTGTTCCCACTCGGATAAGGGAAAACTCGTGGAAAAGGCAAGGCTTTCATGCCTTGGACCTCGATCAATCTCGAACGGTTGCAACTCTTTGGCAAACTCTCGCTCTTCCTCAAATAAGGGATTATCCCTCCAAAATACAAGGTCTTGGTGCCTTGGCGATTGGCTCGTCTCGATGGTTGGTCTCACCTTGCTTTGTGCTTGGCTCGATCGCATCGGCGGCTTGAAAATAGAAACAGAGTAAGTTAGTCTCGAATCATCGTAATAACTAAACTTACTTACCTCAGACATAAAGTCCTTGTCGGGTGGCTTCACTTCGTCTTGTTGATACTCAAGACAAGTGATGATGGCGGGATCTTGAAGAATATCCCCCTTGTCGGTGCTCTCTAGCACTCGTCTCTCGTGGTGGATGAAGGTTGGATTCGTTCGCCATGTTCCCACTACTTCATCACTCGGCTTCTCGCTTGGCATCGCAAGCAACCTGCGGATAGAATCGAAACAAGTTAGATCCGAATTCAATTGAAAAGTTGGATCGCTTACCTTGTCGCTCGATTCTTCCTTATCCTTGTCGGGTGGTTCGACTAGGATGACTTCTCGGCCCACGTCTTGATTTGGATCTTCCTTCAAATTTGTAGAATCCCTACAAAAATCCAAATAATGGGTTAGATCGGACTCTTTAAATAACAAAGAATCACTTACCTCGGACTCAAGGTCCGTGTCGTCTCGATCCACTTTTCCTTGTCGATACCCAAGGAAAGTGTTGGCATGGCTTGGCCCTTCTTCAATGGGCTTGGGCACCTCGGTGCTTGGTTCCATGGATTCATGCCACTCGTCCATGGAGTTGGTCTTCTCATCGAACTCGGCTTGCACTTCCTCAAGGAAGAATGCTAGCTCATCTCCATCGGCTTGATCTACTTCACCAAACTCGGATGGCTCTCTAAACGCTTCATCATACCCGGATGGTTCGGATGGGTACTCCACCACATGAACCATCTCGCTCTTTGGTGCCTTTGGCAACTCCAAAGATTGCTCCTCGTCTTTGATCTCTTTAAAGACTCGTCCCGTTGTGTTGGAACATTCCATGGACTCTTCCATGGTTTCATCATCGTTGGCTATCTTGGTTGAACCTGCATCATCCTTTTCATCGGATTTTGGCAAATCAAGTGCATTACTTTGCTCTAGACAAGATAAACCAAGAACAATTTCATTTTCACCAAGGAAATAGTAACGCATTACCGTGATGTTTATTGTGTATGGAATATTGTTGGTTTGAAGGTCCACATCCTTCGCGATTCCCACAACTGGCACATAACCGAAGTTGACTCTTTCAACTTGTTTATTTACCTTCTCAACTTGAAGGTTTAACGTCTCTACTACTCGATCGGATACGATCAACGAACGTGCACTCGGATCTACTAGTGCACTTAGTGTTGCATTGGGAAACACTACGTCTACAAATGTAGGCCCCTCTTCATCGATGTCACTCTCGACTCCCCAAGAATCACAAGATGTATCATCATCGTCGCTGGAATACTCCACGTAATATGTGGACACGTTGCACATTTGCAACCATTCCTTAACCAAAGTTGCGCTATCGAACTTTGACGCCCCAACAATCACCGAACTTGGTGATTCACCGAACAAGGAAGCAAGCTCTTCGGCCTCGGTCTCTTCGGGCAAGACATGCTCCTTGATCGCCTCTACCATACCAAATGGTAGCACATTGCACCTTTCGTCAAGCTTCAATGCCTCGATCTCGTCGGACTCGTCCCGTAACTTGGACTGCTTGAACTTGTGCGGGCATTGGAAAGACAAGTGTGGATTTTCACACCTCCAGCATCTCGAAGGTTTGCTCTTTGGGCAATCCTCAACATGATTAATCCTACAAAGGGAACAATACCATGAATTAGTAAAAACACTATCCAAAGGTGTTTTACTTACCTCGCTTTCAAACGAGAACTTGGGTGACTCCACGTCCATCTTTGTCGCAACGTCCCTTCTTCTTCCTCGCGCCATCTCGTCTCGAACGGAGCGTAATTAGCTCTGATACCACTTTTCAAGATCGAGTCTCCCGCACCCATAGGTGCTAAACTTCGTGCACCACGCACACCACCCGATCGAGACATCCAGAGTGTTGCCGTTTACACGCACCAAGGGGCCATGCACAACGCCCTTGGTGGTGTCCGCGCCCAAGAGATCCGTCCTGGGCCTATTTCTCCGCACCATGTAACCCCCTTAACCCGGCCTAGACGGTTGACCCAAATTAAGAATGTCACACGGGGAAAACCAAAGTCAACCCAAAAGTCAACCTTGATTAACAACCCTTTTTTTTCTTTTTAAACTTGTCTAGATGCACATTAACCCTAGTTATGATCATTCAAACAGCATACTCAAAGATCATAAACATCAGAGATCAAACAGGGACCCAATTAAACAATTTACAACTTTAGGGACCAAATTATAAATTCTATAATTTATAAGGTCTTAACCCAAATTAGAGTTACCATCTTGAAATTAATCAGGTTTCATGCTTCACTGTCAAATTTCAGCTCAAACGGACATCCCAAACTCATACAATTGTACAAACAAGATTCAGGACCAAAACGCATACATTCCAAAACACATAACTGCCAATGTCAGCCCCCAACGGTCAGGTGTTCCGAAATAGGGAGAACCTGTTTCGAAACGCGGGGCCGTTCCGCAACGCGTACCAAAACGAGGGCTGGCAGAGAGCTTTCCGTTTCGAAACGGTGTCTTCCGTTTCGGACGCCTGGGCTGCTTCAAGGCACCCGTTCCGAAACGGTAGCCACTGTTCCGAAACAGCTTGCACAGAATGCAGCAAATTGCTTGCTTAAACACACAATTGATCAACCAAACATGCTCCAATTGCTACCAAACTTTTCCAGCAAGACATATAACATACAAGAGACATATTTGCATCAACCATTCATCATAATATCATCATATATGAAAAGCCCCAAATCTAAAGGCATGCTTCCTACACAAGCAAACCATTCATGCACTAAAACCTCCAAACCAACACATAATGGCCAATTACAAAATCTAACAATAACAACATCATTAAACGTACTTAGGGAGTTCAAAACATCTCCCAAAACATCCACATAGGTCCCCCATTGCCAAATGCCAAAAGCTAAAAGTGTTAAGAAACCTTTCCATACTTGAGCTTAACTTCCACTTGATTACTTGCCTTCCTTGCTGCCCTCAATGCACCTTAATGCTCTGCATTATTGGTTTATGAAAAGAGAGAGAGCGTAAGCAAAAGCTTAGTGAGGAATGCTCATTAAAACCATTCAATAATGCATTTATAAAACTCATTTATAAATCATGCTTCAAGCATCATTAACATGTTCTTAAACATTTTAAACAAGCATCTCATGCTTCAAATTCATTAAACATGCTCTTAAACATTTTAAACAAGCATCTCATGCTTCAAGTTCATAATAAGTCATATTGGCAACAAGTGACACATTTCACATAAGATTCACACATGGACTTTTAAACACCATTGTGATCTTATCCCCATGGACTTTTAAACACCATGGACCCATGGACTTTTAAACACCATGGCAAGGACCACACAAGGACTTTTAACCACCTTTGTGTCCTTAACAAGAATCTCCCAAGGACTTTTAACCACCTTGGAGTTCTTAAGTAACCAAGGCTTTCCAAGGACTTTTAACCACCTTGAGCCTTAACCAAGAACCATCCAAGGACTTTTAACCACCTTGATGTTCTTAAACTTTCCAAGATCCACACAAGGACTTTTAACCACCTTTGTGATCTTAACCAAGAACCATCCAAGGACTTTTAACCACCTTGATGTTCTTAAAGAAACAAGGCTCACACAAGGACTTTTAACCACCTTTGTGACCTTAACATCACTTGCCAATATGCATCATTATCATCAAATAATCCACTGTTTTAAAGCATTAAACCTAGCCATAAACATCATGCATCTTTAAGCATCAAACCAAATTTAAACAATGTTCAAAAACAAGGAACTCTTACCTTGAGCTTCCTTCAACACATGGCTTACAAAATCAGCAATAACCATGCTAAATCATGCTTTCAAAACAGAATTTAAAACATGCAATAAACCACATTGCACAACAACCAATCCATGGCCACCACTAGAGAGTTTTTCCGAAAACTTACACTTGAGCTTAGTAAAGTTGTTTAGACTTAGACTAAGCTCCCAAGACATTGGTTTCAAAGCCGAAAACCCAATTTCACTCACCGATTCCACTTCGCCTCTTGCCGAAGCACAAATCAAGCTTCCGGATCACCACCACTTGGATCCAAAGATGATTCCCCTGTTTTAAACACATCAAAGCAGAGGATTAATGCATCATCATGCATTAATAGCTTCAATGAAAGCACCTAAACTCGCTGCTCTCATCCACACTCCATTTTCGGCCACCAAACACAACCGAAAATGCATCCAAACAACTCCTCAACAAAGCCCAGCCATAAACCATCAAAACTAAACATCCTTTAACATCATTTAACATCTAAAAAGAACCTAACAACATCCTTATAGCTCCAGCAACAACAGATCCACAAGATCACTCCAAAAACAACCAAGAATCACAAGCTAAACTTAGGAAATTCAACCTATCCGGGATTGCATTAATCAAAACTCAATTCCTTATCAAATTAACATTCATTTAACATCAAAAACACACCTCAAATCACTGCTTTAACAGATCAAACGAAAATCCATCAAAAATCATCAAATCTTGCATTTAAAGCCAAGATCCATCACACAACTTAAAAGCCATTTATAAAACATCAATTAAGGATTGAGAACTTAGGAATTTCAGTAAAGAACTGAGAGTTTAGAGGAGAAGGACGTTCTTACCTCCAAACTTGAGTTTCTCCCTTTTAGAACCAAAATCTTGAAAATCCAATTAGCAATTGGTGAGGTTTTGTTGATGAGATGATTAGGAATCCAAAGAGAATTGAAAAGAGGTGTTTAGGTGACAAAATCAGAGGAAAAAGCTCTGGAGAGAATGTTTGGGTTGAGAGAAAATGAGAGAAAAGGAAAATTGGAAAAGTTAGTTGAAAATGGAAAATAACTTCCCTCCACTTTTCTTTTGTTTAAAACTCAGAATTAAATCATAAAATATCTTATAAAAATCTGGAGAAACTCCCTTTGGGTAAATAGCTCCTTAAAGATTCAAAGTTTCAATCCTTTCTAAAACAGTCACACAGTTTTCAAAAATTACATTTTGGTCACTAGCCAAAATGTCACCCTTCCAAACCTCATTTTGTAAAATTGATTTCACAGTTCACTTATATATATTAAAAGAGGATTTTAGAACATTTTTCCATATTTTTAATGCAACCCGAACTAGGCTTTCCTAATTTCACCTTTTTATATTCGAACAGCACTTTGACCGAACCGGTCAACACCCAAAACTACTAAGCCCAAAACCGGGGCGTTACACACCATGGGATTTTCCATGGACTCTTCCATGGCTTCATCATCGTTGGCTATCTTGGTTGAACCTGCATAATCCTTATCGTCGGATTCTGGCAAATCAAGTGCATTAATCTGCTTCAAACAAGATATACCGATAACAAACGCATGTACATCAAAAGAATCACAATGTAATACCTTGATGTTTGTTGTGCCTCGGAATTCGCCAATTTGATAGGGCACATCCCTCGCGATTCCCACAACTTGTTCATCACTAAAGCTGATTGTCTCAACTTGTTCATTTACCTTCTCAACTTGAAGGTTTAACGTCTTCGCAACTCGCGTTGACACGAGAAGTGAATGTGCACTCGGATCCACTAGTGCACGTAGTTTTGCATCGGGAAACACTACATCTACCAATATAGGCCCCTCCCACTCGAAGTCACTATCACAACTCCAAGAATCACAAGATGAATCATCATCTTCGTCGCTGGAATACTCCACGTAATATGTGGACTTGTTGCGCTTTTGCAACCTTTCCTTAACCAAAGTTGCGCTATCGAACTTTGACGCCCCAACAATCACCGAACTTGGTGATTCACCGAACAAGGAAGCAAACTCTTCGGCCTCGGTCTCTTCAGGAAAGACATGCTCCTCGAACGCCTCTACCATATCAAATGGTAGCACATTGCACCTTTCATCAAGCTTCAAAGCCTCGATCTCGTCGGACTCGTCCCGTAACTCGGACTGCTTGAAATTGTGCGGGCATTGGAAAGACAAGTGTGAATTTTCACACCTCCAGCATCTCGAAGGTTTGCTCTTTGGGCAATCCTCAACATGATTGATCCTACAAAGGGAACAATACCATGAATTAGTAAAAACACTATTCAAAGGTGTTTTACTTACCTCGCTTTCAAACGAGAACTTGGGTGACTCCACGTCCATCTTTGTCGCAACGTCCCTTCTTCTCCCTCGCGCCATCTCGTCTTGAATGGAGCGTAATTAGCTCTGATACCACTTGTCACGGGGCTAGACTTTGGCTCGCTAACCCGTGCGACCTTATTCGACGATCTTAGGTCGGGGACTAAGTAAGCCTTTGAAATGCTAAGCGATTGTGCTTAGACGATGTTGTGCGGAAGCTTTGGAAATGTATTTGGGTGATGGCTAACAAGGCAATGGAAAAGAGGCAAGGGATTGAATAAGCAACAAGCCTCGTTAAAAACTCCCCCTAAGCCTAGACGGGGAGAAAAGAGTACTCGAGCCCTCTTGTATTAATAAAGAACGAAAATGAGAAAGATGGGAAATGTGAAGTGATTACAATGGTTGGGAAAGGCTCTTATTTATAGCCTTGGCCCCCTAGATCTAATGGCTAGGAATGACTCGATCCAATGGCTATGGATGAGTCTTACAAAGAGAATCTTTAAGAAAGGAAAGCTAATCAACTATACATGGCAACTAGATCACTCTAATATATGGTTGCCTAAGATAAGAGCACAATGACATCATTGTCTTGGTGGCATTGGCTTGTTTCCTCGAATGTGGCTTCAAGGATGGATACTTTCCTCGAATGGTCTACATGAAAGATACATTTCCATGTGCGTTGGTCCAAAGATGACTCCTTGGCTTTGGTCTTGGATGCTTGGGCGGATTGGGCTTGGTGTGGCCCGGATCTTGACTCCAAAACCTCCTCTTTAGCAAGCAAGGTGCTGAATCGGGCCCTAGGGGTGTGGGCAATGAGAATGGACAGCCCCTAGGCCTCTTGGCATGCACATCGAGTGCGGACTCGGCCTCATAGGCGTGCATGTCGGGTGCGGGCTTGAGCTTCATGGCTTGGGCGGCATGAATGCAAGGCAAGGCCCTCTCGGATGCGGACTTGGTCCCCTTAGTGTGCACGTCGGGTGCGGACTTGGGCTTCATGGTTCGGGCGACATGAAGGTTGGACGGCAAGGCCCCCTTGTGTGCGGACTTGGTCTCTATTGTGCGCACATCGGGTGCGGGCTCGGGCTCTATACCTTGGCCGGCATAGAGGGTGCGTAGCAAAGGCCCCTCGGGTGCTTGTGTTGGGCCCCCTCGGGTGAAAGGCTTGCGGGCAGCATATGGGGTGCTAGAAAGGGCCCCATGGTGCGGAGAAATAGGCCCAGGACGGATCTCTTGGGCGCGGACACCACCAAGGGCATTGTGCATGGCCCCTTGGTGCGTGTAAACGGCAACACTCCGGATGTCTCGATCGGGTGGTGTGCGTGGTGCGCGAAGTTTAGCACCTATGGGTGCGGGAGACTCGATCTTGAAAATTGAGTCAGTAACATTAATGCCCAAATCCGTTTTCCAGAAAATGGGAATTGGAAAGGCTAGACCCACCACAGTTATGCTCTAGCTGGCCGAACGTTCATATGTGCAACCAGAAGGAAAAATGAAGACATATTGGTAAGAGTAGGTAAGTTTATTTTTCCTGCTGACTTCCTTGTTTTGGATTGTGAAGCAGATGAGCATGCGTCTATCATACTCGGGAGACCATTCCTAGCCACGGGAAGGACCTTGATCGACATAGAAAAAGGAGAGCTAACCATGAGGGTAAATGACCAAAAAGTCAAGTTCAATGTTTTCTAGACCCTAAAGCGTGCTAATGATTTAGAAGAATGTCAAATGATTCAAGCAACCACTGAATTCAACTTTGACATAGATGCACCATGCCTAGGCAAACATTGCCTCAACAATCACTTGGACCATTGCCCTGACAACTACCTCAACAATGACTTGTCAAATTCTGAAGAAGCTGAAGACACAGAGATTGAGGAACAAGATGAAGCCAATTGGATAGCATCACATCCAGGTAAGGATTTCAAACCCGTCAATCACTCGAGAGAAGAAAGGAAGATCGAAAGACCCTCTATCGAGAAACCACCAGTCCTTGAGATGAAACCATTACAAGGGAAATTGAAATATGTTTATTTAGGACACAATGATACATTGCCCATAATTATTTCCTCTAAGCTGCAGCATGAGCAGGAACAAAGATTGATCGACATGCTTAAGCTACACAAGAAGGAAATTGTGTGGACAATTTTCGATTTGAAGGGAATAATCCCAACGGTATGCATGAACAAAATCCTTTTGGAGGACGATCACAAACCTACCATTGAGGCTCAACGAAGGCTTAACCACGATATGAAGGAGTTAGTGAGAAAAGAAATCATCAAATGGCTTGATGCCGGTATTATCTACCCTATCTCTAACAGCACATGGATAAGCCTGGTACAATGTGTACCAAAGAAAGGTGGAATGACCGTGATAACCAATGAGAACAATGAATTAATCCCAACCAGAATTGTGACCGACTGGAGGGTTTGTATGGATTATCGCAAGTTGAATAAAGCTACTAGGAAGGATCACTTCCTTTACCCTTTATTGACCAAATGCTTGATCAACTTGCAGGTAAACCATTTTATTTTTTTCTTGATGGTTATTCATATTACAATCAGATTGCCATAGCACCAAACGACCAGGCAAAGATCACCTTTACATGCCCATACGACACATATGCATTTAGAAGGATGTCATTCAGACTGTTTAATGCCCCGACAACCCTCCAATGATTCATGATGGTAATTTTCTCTGATATGGTGGAATATTTCTTGGAAATCTTCATGGACGATTTCTCAATATTCGGTGATAACTTTGACAATTTCCTCGGCAATTTGGAAAGGGCACTCAAACGATGCGAGGAATCCAATTTGGTCATAAACTAGGAGAAGTTCCATTTTATGGTTGATGAAAGCATAGTTCTCGGCCGCAAGATTTCATCAAACGAATGTAACGCCCTGGTTTTTGGCCTAGATGTTTTAGACATCAGATCGGACCGGTCGAGTACGGTTCGAATCGGGTAAGGTGATTTTAGGAAATTGAGGATCATGATAGGATAAAAATATGGTAAAAATTGATAAAATCCTCTAAAAATATATTTAAGAGGTTGGTCAAGTCAATTTTATAAAAAGGGTTTTGGAAAATGGACATTTTGAGTAGTGACCAAATTGTAAAATTTTAAAACTATGGAAAAAATGCTATTTTCAAGGAGAGAGTCAAAATCTTAGAATCTTTAGGGAGATTTTATGCAATTTAGCCTTCCTTAAATTTGACATGTGTTTATAAGGTTTTAATAAAGGAATTAAAATGGTTTTAATTAAATATTAAATAAATGAGAAATTAGAGAGGTTTTAATCACGTAACTACTTTTCCCTCTCTCATTTCAGCCAAACACATTTGTCAAACAACTTTCCATCAGATTTCTTTTCTCTCAAATTCCTCTTTTCTTCTCTAAACTCTTTTCCAAAGATTCTCTTCTTTTTCTTCAAGATTTTTGGTAGGAAAATTTGTCAAATTGTCAAGGGAGCAAGGATTGGAGGTAAATCCCGTTCTCAACCTTCAATCTAGGTTCTTTATTGAAATTCCCAAGATTATTGACTCTCATTTATGATTTTTAACTGAATTTTGATTATAGTTTCAATTGGAGATCAAAATCTTGTGAAATTGTGGTTGAAATCTTAATTTTCGGACTTGTTGAGTTGGGCACTGTTTTGTGTTTGTTTTAATTGATTTCTAAGTTGATTTATAGGTTAAAAGGAGGTGCTGATAATATAGATCCCGAAATCCTTGAGATCCTTAAGTTTCTTGATAGTTTTAAGTGAGATTTTAGGGTGAAATGGTGGAATTTTGCTTGTTGGAGGTATAAGGATGAGTTAGGATGTTTATTAGATGTGTTTTGATGTTGATAATTGTTTGGAAGGGATGTATGTTGGCTGGGCTTGGTTTAGTAAGCAATCGATTGAGTTTTCGGTTGTTTTGGAAGTGTATTTTGGTGTAGTTTGGGTGGACAACGAGTTTGTGAATTGTTGCTAGTGTTAGAATGCATTTTAATGCATTTAGATCTATGTTTTTCCTGTGGATTTGATGGAGTTACCTTTTGAAGATAAGAACTGTTGAAGGGTTAAGATCACAATGGTGAATGGTTAGTCCCGTGTGTGAGTCTTGTGTATGTGTCCCATACTATCATTAGTGGAATTATACAACTACCGATGAGTGATGTTGAGGGGTTGTGATTGTGCCATTAATCTCCATCACGGGTGTTGAGGGGTTGTGATTGTGCCATTAATCTCCACCATTTGTATTCTGGTAGTTTGTATGAAGCGTGAGGGGCAACGCTTGTAATCCGCGTATCCGATTGTGTCTTTAGTTGAAATGGTTTATGGATTATCACTTGTGAGCCAATATAATGTAAATGTATAATGTGAAGCATGAGATGCTTGTATATGATGCAAGGATGCATGAGATATTTGTGTATGATGTGAGAATGCATGTGATGCTTGTTAAAGCATGAGCAAAGGTTTATTTGTTGTTTTAAAATGATGCATATGAGCATGTGGTTAAAGAGTGCATTGAGGTCTTGAGAAGACATGTTTTATAAAATGGCATGAGATGTAAAGTGTTGGTTTTGCAAAATATGAGACATGCATTGATGAATGTTATTTAGCGATCCTCACTAAGCTTTTTGCTTACGCTCTTTTGTTTCATCAATGCAGAAAACTAGGCTTTGAAGGCAGCAAGTAGGCAAGATGAATCCAAGCTTTTAATCTTGCAAAGTATGTGGTTTTGCTTCGTTGTAATAAAAGGCAATGGGTGGGTTTATGCTATTGCATGGTTAAGAATGTTTCCCCTTTCTTTGAACATGTTTGTTAGTTACTTTTGAGATGTAATTGGCCTTTATGGTTTGATTTTGGTTATGGATGATAGTTTTGGCTTGTTGTTGTGTTGATGGACTACAGAGCATGCCATTAGTAGCTTTACTTGCATGTTGGTTGCCAGGTTATAGCTAATGCCTCGATTTGATGATTGTTGATATGTATCCATGTTGTATGCATGATGTGGCATGTCTCGAGAATGATTTGAATGTGTTAAAGCATGAAAAACCAGCAAAATCTGCTGTTACAGGGCAAGGCGTATCGGAACGCCCTTGCCTGTTTCGGAACATGGGCTTGAAATGGCCATAAGGTTTCGGAACGGGTGAAGGCGTATCGAAACATTTTGGCTACTAGAAGAGGGTGTTTCGATACGGGTCTCAGAACGCACCCGAGCATCGAAACGGTTAACCCTGTTTCGAAATGACCATTTCGGTATAGGGCCACCCGTATCGAAATGCCTGACCGTTGGATTTGAATTTTGAGCTGTTCTGAGTTTCTGTTTCTTACATTTTGGTCCATAAATGTTGGTTACTTAATTTAATGAGTTTGAATGATCTGTTTGAATTGAAATTTGACCTGATGGCATGTTATATGATTAATTTTGGAATGGAAACACTAAAACTCATTTAATCCTTAATACTTTTGAAATTTACGTTTTAGTCCCTAAAATACGTTTTTATTCAATTAAGTCCCTGTTTGAGGTCCGTTCCCTGTGTCGCTTCCGCTGAAACAATTTGTTAAACATAAAGGTTAATATTGAGCATCGAGAAAAGATAAAAAGAAAAAAAGGTCGTTAATCAAGGTTGACTTTTGGGTTAACTTTGGTTTTCCCCGTGTAATCTTCATAGTTCGGGTCTAGCGTCTAGGCCGGGCTAAGGGGGTTACAACGACATTGAAGTAGACAAAGAAAAAATAGATGTGATCAAGAAACTACCTCCACCAACTACAGTCAAAGGAATCCGAAGCTTCTTGGGACACACAGGTTTTTGTAGGAGATTTATTGCAATTTTTTCAAAGATCACTAAACCTTTGTGTAACATGCTTGAACATGATAAGGCCTTTGACTTCAATGATGCCTGCACTGAAGCATTCGAGACATTGAAGCAAAAATTTATGACCGCACCCATTGTAGTCCCACCAGATTGGATATTGCCCTTTGAACTCATGTGCGACGCAAGTGATTATGCAGTCGAAGCAGTCCTTGGATAAAGGAAAGGCAAAATCTTCCATGTGATCTACTATGCTAGTAAAACACTCAACGAGGACTAAGTCAACTATACTACCACCGAAAAGGAGTTACTAGCAGTAGTCTTTGCCTTCGACAAGTTTCGATCATACCTAATTAGATCTAAGGCGAATGTTTGTTGCGTGAAAAATTGATGCGCAAATTGCGTGCAAGTATACACAATGTCAAGTTATAGTATTTAAGATATCATCTCCACATGGATTGTGACAACCTTTCGGAGTTCACTTTTCCGCACAAGTAAAATAAAAACACAAATATGAGGAGTTGGTTTTGATTAAGACTAAGACTAAGCAAGTAAAGTAAATTGAGATATTAGAGTGAGAGAATGTGCCGGTATTGGATGTTTCGTAGTGTGGAGAATTGATGTACTGTCTCGACACAATTTTGCTGATCAACTTAACAACTTTAGCCACCGCCCACAATAATGCCTCGACAAAGTTATGTGAGATTGCCTGGGCAGTTAAGTGATGATTCAAGGTTCGACAAGGCTACCTTCTATGATCCCCTCTTCTCCCGAAGCTTGAAGTACTATTGGCGAAAACGTCTTGGATGATACCTCCCCGTGTGAATCTAAGGGCGAACACCAACCGATTATGGATCCTCTTTTAGCCGCTGAACTTCTTAACTTATCCCTAAGCCGAAGTAGCTTTACCCTATGGTTGGATAAAACCGTGTTTACTCGTTTCGTGAGTTAAACTCTCCCGATATTGAACAAATGGATTGAAGCTCTCTTCTCTCCCGATAAAGATTGTGACAATGAAGAAACAAGAGTAAACAAACCTTGAATTTTATTGAAAAACTGAAATCCTAAAGGAATACAACAAGACTCTCACAACTACTACGCAACCAACCCTTAGCCCTAGGACGTATTATTTTTTTTTCAAACTTCAAGTTCTACCCAAGTTTTTTCCTCTATAGTCAGTTTCTGCACCTCTAGGACGTTCGATTTTTTTTTCAAACTTCAAGTTCTACCTAAGTTTACTAGGTGAAATACCTAAGTTTCCTAGAAGTCCTCAAATAAAACTAATCACAAAGAGTGTTTTCTTTTTAACTTCAAACCATAGTAGGATTCTATGTTAACCTAAAGTCATGCTAAGGTTGCCGCCTAGGCGGGCCATCTGCCGCGGCGGGTAAAGGATACTCAAGAATATTTCAAACCAAGAGTTCATTAGGCTTTAAATAAAGGCATGTTACAATTAGAAACTAATAAAACAGAAAAGAAAACTTAAAGAAAAGAAAAATTAGAGGACTAATTTTCTTCCCCAAACTCGAAAGGAGCATTGTCCTCAATGCATGCCTACATACACAAAATTAATGCATAGATTAGATAAAAATAACAAATGAGAAGAAGAGGAGAAAAGCTTAATTTGGTTTGGATTCGGAGGACCTATCATTTTTGTCAATGATCACTCTATTTCGTGCTGCCATCTTGAAGCTCTTAGCCACCCTCGGCGGCTGTTGGCGGGAAGGCAGACTGGGTTGAGCCTTTTGAGTCACCTCTCGTTCACCGCCGTCTTCACTATCTGGGCAGAATTCTGTGGCGGTGTGTGTCCCTTTGCTTATGGGGAGAAGTACGGTTCGAGCTTCTTGGTAATGGATTGAACCGTTTCCTGCCATACAGAGTCGTCAGAGAGGAAGTCCTTAAGGTAGCCGGAGTCGGATGGTCCTGGTGCGTCGGTTGCTGCCCTGGACGTCTACCCTTGGTCTTTGACTGGGGATGCCACCGTGTCTCCTTGGTTATCGGAGTTGTAAAGGACCTTAGTGGACGTGGATGCTCTAGAGGCTTGAGGCTCGCTTGATATGGGGGCGGTCAGAGTTGCGAAGGCTATCGGATGTGTTGCCGAGGCAGAAGGTGCGGCTGTTGTGTTTGGTGATGCCGAGGCAAATATCTCGGTAGGGAACTCTGAAAAGTTGGCTGCCGAGAACTTTTCCTTGATGGTGGTGGTAGTGACTTTGTTGAAGTCCCAGATGTAGGCCATAAAATTCAACTGGCGGCGTTCCATTCTATCCAGTTGTGCTGTCAAACCGCCGATGGTGGTTGCTGGGGCAGGTTGCTGAAAGTGTTGCTGACTTCCCATTTCCGACGATGGGGAAAGGTTTTTTGGGGTTGCTGTTGTGATCTCCATCTTCCGAAGGATCATCTTCCTTGTCCACTCGATTCATTATGGTGTCATGGTGTCGCTTTGGGCGGCTGCAACATGTGCCTTTCGCACAACGCCATGATGAGGCTGGGGAAATAGAGTTGCCCCTTTGTTTTCTTCCCACACTCGTAAATATCATTAGAATTAATCGAACCCACATTGACATACCTTTTATTGATGATGGAGTGGATGAGTGCCAATCTGGGTTTGTCGACGGTGGAGTTATGGGTTGTGGGATGCAAACACCTCTTCACAAATGTGTTACAATGTTTTGCCTCGGGCAACAAATTCCACCGATTGACGGTGCCTTAGTTCTTTCCCTCGTTCCAAACCGTCCCCGGTTCGCATAATTCTTCCTTTATTTCCTCGTAACCGTCCGTTGTGAGGGAGGCAAGGAACTCCGTGTGCTAGTCTTCGCTGATATAGAGGTCTTAGTATCGATTAAAACCGGCTGCCCACAAACATTGATTGTCGGCACGTCCTCCGTCGGCCCATGGGCGTATTATTCGCGCACCATTGTTTGATTTTTTGGGCAAAGATTTGCCACCGTTGATGCTCAATTTTGGGGTAGATGAATTTCTCGAGCCTTAAATATTTCTTTCTTGGCTCATAGAAGAATCCATGCTCCTCCCATACCGCTCTTTCTTTGAATCTTTCGTTGTGGCGGGCTTTGATTTCAGGTGTGGCGAAGCGATGGAGGGATTCCTCCGACTCTGCCTGGACAACACGGTGGCGGGGGTTCTTGCCATTCTTTAGTGGGCTTTTTGGTGTGCTAGAGAGTTGTGAGAGCTTGAACAAAACAACTGCGGGAGAAAAACAAATAGTTCTAAAAGAAATCTTGTGAAAGAGTGAAGAAGAGTGAATAGTAAAACAATAAGGGGGTTTAAATAGGGAAAGAGTGATGCCGTTTCGTCTGCCGAGATGGATGTTGCCTAGGCAGATAGCTGTTGGAACGGTATGGGCTTCTGCGAACAGCTAGTCTGCAACGGTTAGTTATGGCAGGAAGCAACGTCTGTCCGCCGCGGCAGGCTTGGCGGACAGGCTTGAAATGGTTTATGGATTTGGGCTTTCTTCTTTTCCCTTCTCTTGGGCTATTGTCTTCTTAAAAAAACTGAAATAAAAAAATTATTAGAGAACAAGCAAATACGAAAATTAAATCAAATTCCTAAGGACTCAAAATGCAAGAAATTAAAATCTAAATCCTAAAACATAAAATAAAATAAATTAAAGAAAATTTATGTTATGTTGGGAATGCATTTGGATGCATTTCCCAACACAACCACTTCTTGGGCTGCTGTAGCATCTGCTTCACCCTCTGTCAGGGCGGATCTTTGTGTTTCTCTTGATCATTGTTATTGCCAGGTTGCCCGCCCGAGTGGCTGTGGCTGGAGTGCTCTATCTTAATGATGGGTTCGATGTCTGCTGAATCTTGGATATACGAACTTTCTTCCTTACCTTCAGCTTTCTTCAAGTGTTGCAAGACATTTAGTTTAATTACTCGGTCATCCACCTTCATAGTAAGTTCCCCATTCTCTACATCTATTAGGGTTTTGCTTGTGGCGGCTACGAATGATGTTCCTAGCAAGACAGGTGCACTGTCATCTCCTTCACAGTCCAGAATTAAGAAATCTGATGGGAAGATAAGATTGTCTACTCTTACTAGGATGTCTTCGATCTTTCCTTCTTGTTGCACGTAAGAGTGATCAGCTAACTGGAGCATGATGGTGGGGGTCTAGCTTTTCTGATTCCTAATTTTTCAAACACCGCATTGGGCATCACATTGATGCTTGCCCCAAGGTCACATAAGGCCTTCCCTTCATATTGGCACCCAATAGCGCATGGAATGAGGAAACTGCCTGGATCTCTTATATTGGGCGGTGTTTTGCTGTGCAGCATGGATATGCATTCTTCCGTCATGGCTATTGTTTCAAACTCCCTGATTCTTTTTCGTTTGGAAATCGTATTTTTAAGAAACTTTACATAATTAGGCATTTGTTCTTTGGCTTCCACCAGGGGTATGTTGATGTGCACTTGCTTGAGAATGTCCAAAAATTTTTTGAACTGATGATCATGCTTCTAGTGTTTCAGCTGCTACGGGACAGGCGCACGTACTTCTTATTTCTCGGCAATGCCTTTAGGGGCTGCCGTGGCGGATGGTTCTGCGTCTGCCACGACAGGTTTGCTTGCTTCCATCTGGGCAACTGATTTGATGGCCTTGCACTGCTCATCAGTGGGTTTCCTCGCGACTTCAGTATCGCTCGGCAATCCTCCCATAGGTCTGCTGTTCATGACTTGAGCAAATTGTCCCACTTGAGTTTCTAGTGACTTTAAAGTTGCTTCATGATTATGCATTCTCATCTCGGTCCTGTCCATGAAGGCTTCGGTTTTCTTAACAAATAAATCCATATTGGACATATAGGTACCTATCTGATTCATGAAGGCACTTAGAGTCTGCTCCAAGGCACTGGGTGTTGCCTGTTGCGGTGGCTACTACCGCGACATCGTCTGCTGAAATCCTTGCGATTGATTTGTCTGAGAAGCTGGATTCAGAGCATTGTTGGGGTTATTCTATGAAAAGTTAGGGTGCCTATTCAACCCAGATTTGTTGGTGTTCGATGTAGGGTTGTTGTTTCTGTTGAAGTTTCCTAAAAATTAGCTAGTCTTTGTCCTTTGTTGGCACTCAGATGAGTCATGGTCTCCCCCACATTGGTGGCAAAAGGCTTCCATTGCTTTGACTTGTTGTGTATTGTTCTGCCCTTGCATCGCTTCTACCATCTTCGTCAAGCAAGTGACTTATGCTACGAGTGCACCTGATGTTCCTAGCTCGTTTGCTGTGGCCTGCCTTCTTATGCCACCTCGGCGGGCATTAGGAAACTGATAGTCATTTTTGGCCATCCTGTTCAGAATTTGAATTGCTTCGGCGGGTTCTTTGTTGAGTAATGTACCAATGGAAGAGGAATCCAACATCATCCTTGTTGGTGTATTCACTCCGTTGTAGAATATAGATACTAGTGTCCATTCTGGAAATTCGTGGGAGGGGCTTTTATTAAAAAATTTGCAGTATCTCTCCCATGCCTCGTACATTGGTTCATCATTTGCTTGTCGAAACGTAGTGATGTCAGTTCGCAGTTTATTGATCAAATTGACAGGATTAAATTGGGCTAAGAAATCTCTGCATAATTCTGTCCAAGGTTCAATGGACTCCGATGGTAGGCTGTTAAACCAAGTCTTTGCCCTATCCCTTAGTGAATAGGGAAATAATCTAAGACGCGGCACGTCCAGATGAACTCTATGGATTTTGAAGGACTTGCAGATGTCTAGGAAAGACTTCATGTGCTGGCAGGCATCTTTAGTGGCGGAATCTCCAAACTGTCCAAGTGTATTAAACATGTTGAACATGACAGGTTTGAGCTCGAAGTGGTCCGCTTCTATTTTAGGATCAATCACGCCAGAGTTCAGTCTTCTAAGATCTTCCTCCAGGTAGTCTCTTACTAACGGCCGAGCGGAATGAGGTTGCCTGCCATTACCCGCCGCGACATTGTCGCCTGAGGGTGGTGGTGGTAGGTTCTGGATGTTTTCTAGATCAACCATGGGTTCTTTGTTCGTTTGTCTTAATCTGTGTGCAGTATGTTCTGGCTCTGGATCGTATTCTCACAAGGGTGATTTCTGGTTGGCTATGGTCATAAACCAAAGAAAACCTGGGGGTTAAACAAAAAAAAACAAAAAGTGCAGAAAAATAAAAACAAAAAGTTGTCCACCAATCCCCAGCAACGGCACCAAAAACTTGTTGCGTGCAAAAGTGATGCGCAAATTGCATGCAAGTATACACGGTGCCAAGTTATAGTATTTAAGATATCGTCTCCACCGGTATTGTGACAACCTTTCGGACTTCACTTTTTTGCACAAGTAAAATAAAAACACAAATATTAGGAGTTGGTTTTGATTAAGACTAAGACTAAGCAAGTAAAGTAAATTGAGATATAAGAGTGAGAAAATGGGGTGGTATTGGATGTTTCGTAGTGTAGAGAATTGATGTATTGTCTCGACATAGTTTTGCTGATCAACTTAACAACTTCAGCCACCGCCCACAAGAATGCCTCGGCAGGCGCCCACCTCGGCAGAGTTGTGTGAGATTGCTTGAGCAGTTAAGCGAGGATTCAAGGTTCGGCAACGCTCCCTTCTATAACTCCCTCTTCTCCCGAATCTTGAAGTACTATTGGCGAACACGTCTTGGATGATACCTCCCGACGTGAATATAAGGTTGAACACCAACCAATTATGGATCCTCTTTTAGCCGTTGAACTTCTTAACATATCCCTAAGCCGAAGTAGCTTTACCCTATGGTTGGATAAAACCGTGTTTACTCGTTTCGTGAGTTAAACTCTCCCGATATTGAACAAATGGATTGAAGCCCTCTTCTCTCCCGATAAAGATTACGACAATGAAGAACCAAGAGTAAACAAACCTTGAATTTTATTGCAAAACTGAAATCCTAAACGAATACAACAAGACTCTCACAACTACTACGCAACCAACCCTTAGCCCTAAGGAAGGTTTAGAACATGATGGGTGTAGACAACACTAGGGTTTCGACAAGAAGAAGTTTCTCTCAAATCTCAATCTTTTCTCTCCTTCAAGTCGATTACATATATATAGGGGAAAAGTCTAAGACTAAGTTGGTTTAGGGTAGGGATACTAGTTAGAATACAATTACAACTCATTAAAAGATCATTAAATTTTCCTAGATTCCCATTTGACTTTTTTCCAACATGACTTTGACCTTGGCTTTTCTTGGTCTGCTGAGCTCCAATGCACGTGCAAATGGTCTCTAAAAATTGGGCTTGATGAGCTCTGTTCTATTGCATACCACTTTGCATTTTTCACTCTTCCTTTAAGTGCTGCCTCGGCGGCAAGTAGTTGACTGCCTTGGTGGGGGTATGGACTGATCTACAGGGGTTGACATAGCTCTACATTCTGGTTTTTTCCTTCTCCTTCAGCTCTCCTGATGCTCCAACAGCTTCCTCCTTCAGCTCCCAGCTTTCTCTTCATCTGCCCTCTTTGTTGCCTCGGCGGCATCTGCTTGGGAGGGTACCTACGCACAGGGAGAAAATGCTCTTGAGTAGTATCATATATATATAAAATCAACCAAATTAATCAAATAAGGAAGATTGTATAATCTATGCTATTTTGTGTATGTTACCTAATAAATGCAACCTAAACTACACTTAAGAACAACAATAATTAACCTAAACTAGGGTATAAATATAGGAATTTTGCACACTTAACACTGTTCACACATACCACTCGGCGATCAAATACTTGTTTTCCAAGAAAGATGCAAAGCCTAGATTGATTCGATGGATTCTTCTACTACAAGAATTTGACTTTGACATCAAGGATAAAAAAGGAACAAAAAATCAAGTTGCCGCTCACCTGTCACGACTGGAACAAGAAAGAGATGACACCACATGCACATAAATACTAGATGCATTCCCAGATGAGCAGATTTTAATTGCCTCGGTAGTGACTAACTACTGCCTCGGCAGTGATTGACAATATTGCCTCAGTAATTTCAGATTGCATTGCCTTGGCAATACACTTGACATTAATGTCTGCCTCAAAAACACCATGGTATGTTGGTCTTGTCAATTTTCTAGTTAGTGGTGTATTACCTTATAACCTTAACCATCAAGGGAAGAAGAGTTTCCGACATGATGCCAAGCATTATTTTTGGAACGAGCCTCTTTTGTTTAAACAATATGCAAATCAGGTTATAAGGAGACGTGTCCCTGAAGAAGAACAAGGATAGGTGCTTCAACAATGTCATTCTTCACCATATGGAGGACACTTTGGAGGAACCAGAACCGCGGACAAGGTACTAAAGTCAGGATTATATTGGCCTACGCTTTACAAAGATGCCCAAGCTTTCTATAAGCTATGTGACCGATGTCAGCGGACCGACAATATTTCAAAACGAAACAAGATGCCCTTGCAAAACATCCTTGAAGTCGAGCTTTTCGATGTTTAGGAAATTGATTTCATGGGGAATTTTCTATCCTCATGTGGGAATCTCTACATACTTCTGGCCGTAGACTATGTACCCAAGTGGGTCGAAGCCATTGCCACTCCAAACAATGACTCCAAAACCGTACAAAAATTCTTGCAAAAACATATACCTACACGGTTTGGAGTACCCCGAGCTATCATCAGTGACGAGGGCAAACACTTCGACAATAAGCTCATTGTCACGGCATTGAAAAATTTGGTGTCACACATAAGATTGCCACAACATATTACCCGCAGACCAATGGGCAAGCCGAGATATCAAACAGAGAGTTAAAGAACATTCTTGAAAATGTGGTTAACCCATCTCGAAAGGATTGGTCCCTTTGACTAGATGATACATTGTGGTCCTATCGAACAACATTCAAAACCCAATTGAGAATGTCCCCATATCGACTTGTGTATGGAAAAACTTGTCATATACCAGTTGAGATCGAGCACAAGGCATATTAGACAATCAAGACTGTGAATATGGATTGGGAGAGTGCTGGACAGAAATGACTCCTAGACCTCAACAAATTAGAAGAGTTCCAAGCCTTGGCGTACTACAATTCGAGAATATACAAAGAGAAAACGAAGCGCTGGCATGGCACCAAACTACTGCCACGACAATTCTTGCCCGGACAGTTAGTGCTTCTCTTCAATTCTCGACTGAAGCTATTCCTAGGGAAACTCCGACTGAGATGGTCTAAACCGTTCGAATTTGTCAAAGTATTTCTCCATGGTGCCGTGACAATCAAATCAACCAACGATGGGCATGAATTCAAGGTTAACGGGCAGAGAATGAAGCACTACACTGGCACCCATGTCATGAGGGACAAGGAAGTGATCACTTTAGGAGATGTATCCCCGTGCACTCCTTTAGTGTCTTAAAATTTATTCCTTTTTCTTTTTCTTTTCTTTTTATTTTTTTGCATTTTATTTTTTAGGATTAAGATTATTTTTTTACTCTAATAAAATTGTTTTATTTTTTTAGGAAGGATCCCAAAGATGAGAAGAAGTTGGACCAAGTCCAACCCAAAAAATAACCTAAAAACCAACTCCTCTGACTCCTACCCAACCACTGAGAGCCACCAAACGGATCAGGCACATGGCAACAAGAAAATTGATCATCCAAAGTGACGACGACTCCTCTGAATCCCCGACAATCTAGCCTTTCTTCTCTTATGCCCTTTTATTTTGATTCTTTTATTTTTGTGTTGATGCATTGAGGGCAATGTTTGATTCGAGTTTGGGGGTGTAGGTAACTACCGAGGCAGTTATTACCGCAACAGTTCATGATCTAAAGCAATGCAGTTTCTTTACTATTTAATACTTGCCAAATTTTTAATTTGACGTAGAATTGCCTAGATTTGCAAAAACTCTTCCAGTGATGAAACTACCTTAGCACTTAAAAATTTTAGAACTTTAAAGGCTAGGATGACTATAGGAAACACTTAGAATCTCTCTATTATGCTAAACTTAATTAAACACTTTTGTGACTTGATCGATTTGAGGAATTCTAGTGAACTAAGGAATAGTCACTTTAAACTTTGGGTAAACAAATTTTTTATACTAGAGGTGTCCGAAACTGACTCTAGTATTGGTTTAGAAGAAAATTTTGCTAGAGGTGTCTATCACTGGCTGTAGTAACATGCTTAAGGAAATCACAAATCATGCACACACTCACAAGCATCATAGTTTGATTTCGGGTAGCTCCTTTAGTCGTCTGAAAAATTAATCATGTATTCTCAAGTGTTATGTCATGAAGAAGAAGGCTACTCAAAGCGATAACCACGAAGATAATAAACTGTGGAGGGAAATCACAAATCATGCACACACTCACAAACGTGATTGTCCTCGAGCTGTGAGGGAGGTGCAAGCTCCTGTTGTGGCAGCTGGTAATGCGTGCTGGAACTGTGGATCTACGGATCACTTGAGGAGAGAGTGTCCTTTGTTGGCTGGTGGCCAAGGGCGTGCTCCTGTAGTTGTTGCACCACAAAGAGGTCGTGGGCGCGGCCGTGGTAACTTCCAGCGTAGAGAGGATGGTGGAAGGAATGTGGCTCATGTTGTAGCTGTTCAGCCTGAAGGTGGTGGCCAGGCTAGAGTGTTTGCTCAGAGGGAGGGAAGGAATGACGCGGATGTGATCGCAGGTACTTTTACTCTGCAATCCTTGTCATTACTTTCCTTGATTGATTCTGGCTCTACACACTCATACATTTTGCGTGAGCATGCTGAATTGCTTGGTTTGCCTGTTGAGTCTTTGGATGTTGGTATGCGTGTCAGTAGTTCTTTTGGTGAGACTGTTGTGACTTGAAAGCTTTATAGAAGATGTCCTTTAGTTGTGCAAGATCATGTTTTTCCTGTTGAGCTTATGGAGTTGCCTTTCTATGGTTTTGATGTAATCCTTGGTATGAATTGGCTTGTTGAGCATCGAGCTGTGGTAGATTTTGAGAATAAACGAGTTTCGCTGAAGCTTGCGGATGATTATGAGGCTGTTGTGGTTGTTGAGAATGTGAAGTTTCTTGCCAATGTGGTGTCTACATTGGAGGCGAGCCGGATGCTGAGGCAAGGTTGTGAAGCTTACCTAGCTTTTGTGATGAATTCTAGTTCTAAGGAGTTGTGTGTGCAAGATATCAGGACTGTGCGAGAGTTTCCTGGTGTGTTTCCTGAGGAGTTGCCTGGGTTACCTCCTAATCGCGAAGTGGAGTTTGGGATTGAGTTGTATGAGAACACAACTCCTGTGTCCATTACCCCTTATCGAATGGCACCTAAGGAGTTGAAAGAGCTGAAGACGCAATTGCAAGAGTTGCTTGATCGTGGTTTCATTCGGCCGAGTGTGTCACCTTGGGGTGCACCGGTCTTGTTTGTGAAGAAGAAGGATGGCACTATGAGAATGTGCATTGATTATCGTCAGCTTAACAAGTTGACTATCAAGAATCGGTATCCATTGCCGAGAATTGATGATCTTTTTGATCAATTTCGGGGAGCAGCTGTGTTCTCTAAGATTGACTTAAGGTCAGGATATTACCAGTTGAAAGTGAAGGATGTGGATGTGCCAAAGACAGCTTTCAGGACGAGGTATGGGCACTATGAGTTCCTTGTGATGCCGTTTGGTTTGACAAATGCTCCTGCTGCTTTCATGGACATGATGAATCGTGTATTTCAAGAATACCTGGATAAGTTTGTTGTGGTGTTCATTGATGATATCCTCGTGTACTCGCGTACTGAGGAAGAGCATGAAGGGCATTTGAGAATTGTGTTGCAAGCTTTGTTGGAGAATCAGCTTTATGCCAAGTTGAGTAAGTGTGAGTTCTGGTTAAGAGAAGTGGTGTTTCTTGGTCATGTGGTTTCTGCTGAGGGGATTCATGTTGATCCTAAGAAGATTGAGGCGGTGATGAATTGGAAGGTTCATAAGTCTGTCCATGAGATTTGTAGTTTCCTTGGTTTGGCGGGATATTATCGGAGGTTCGTGGATGGTTTTTCAAAGATTGCTGCACCTTTGACGAAGTTGTTGCAGAAGGATGTTAAGTATGAGTGGACGGAAGTGAGACAGCAGGCTTTCGAGAAGCTTAAGGCAGCTTTGACGCAAGCTCCTATCTTGGTTCAACCTGAATCAGGGAAAGAGTTTGTGGTGTATAGTGATGCGTCCTATGTTGGTTTGGGATGTGTGTTGATGCAAGAGGGTAAGGTGGTGGCTTATTCTTCACGGCAGTTGAAAGTGCATGAGCGCAATTATACTACGCATGACATTGAGTTGGCTGCGGTGGTTTTTGCTTTGAAAATCTGGAGACATTATCTGTATGGTGAGAAGTGTACTGTGTACACGGATCACAAGAGTTTGAAGTATTTAGTGTCTCAGAAGGAGTTGAATCTTAGGCAGCGGCGTTGGGTGGAGTTGCTTAAGGATTATGATTTGACGATTGAGTATCACCCTGGAAAAGCTAATGTGGTAGCGAATGCCTTGAGTAGAAAGGTAGTTGTTGAGTTGAGAGCTATGTTTGCCAGTTTGAGTATTTCGCGCGATGGTGGTCTTGTGGCTGAGTTGCAAGTGAAACCATCATTGGTTCAGTTGATTAAGGAGAAGCAGTTGTTGGATGATTCTTTGGTACCTCATGTTCAGGATATTGCGGAGGATAGGCCTTCGGATTTCTGTTTTAATGATGATGGAGTGTTGTGTTTTGGGAGTCGGATAGTAGTGCCCAATGACGCTAAGTTGAGGCGTGCTATTCTGACTGAAGGTCATAGTAGTCCTTTTGCTATGCACCCTGGTAGTACTAAGATGTATCGTGATCTTCGTGATGAGTACTATTGGGTGGGTTTAAAGAAGGATGTTGCTGAGTTTGTGAGCAAGTGCATGGTGTGTCAGCGAGTTAAGGCTGAGCATCAGTTTCCTTCAGGGTTGTTGCAACCGTTGAGAATTCCTGAGTGGAAGTGGGAAAGGATTACCATGGATTTTGTGTCTGGTTTACCTTTGTCACCATCGAAGAAGAATTCGGTGTGGGTGATTGTGGATCGCTTGACGAAGTGTGCGCATTTCTTGCCTGTGCATACTACGTACTCTTTGGATAAGCTTGCAGAGCTGTACATTGCTGAGATTGTGCGGCTGCATGGTGTGCCTAAGTCGATTGTGTCAGATAGGGATCCGAGGTTTACATCGCGTTTCTGGCAGTGTTTGCATCAGGCTTTGGGCACACGGTTGAATTTCAGTACATCTTATCATCCTCAGTCGGATGGTCAGTCCGAGCGTGTTATCCAGGTTTTGGAGGATATGTTGAGGTGCTGCGTGATTGAGTTCCAGGGCTCTTGGGAGAAACAATTGCCTTTGGTGGAGTTTGCCTATAATAATAGTTATCAAGCAAGTATTCAAATGGCACCTTATGAGGCTTTGTACGGGAGGAAGTGTAGGACTCCTCTTTGTTGGGCTGAAACGGGTCAGAAGTTGGTTTCGATGCCAGCTTTGTTGAAAGGAACCACCGAGAAGGTGAAGCTCATTTGTGAGCGTTTGAAGGCAGCTTCTAATCGGCAAAAGTCTTACGCGGATCTGAAGCGTAAGGAGATTGAGTATGCGGTGGGTGACCGTGTGTTTTTGAAAGTTTCGCCTTGGAAAAAGGTGATGAGGTTTGGTCGGAAGGGTAAGTTGAGCCATCGGTACATTGGACCACACGAGGTGGTGGAGCGTGTGGGTCCTGTTGCGTACAAGTTGAGGTTACCACAAGAGTTGGAAAAGATTCATAATGTGTTTCATGTTTCTATGCTTCGGAAGTATAGATCGGATCCTTCACATGTGATGCCTGTGGAAGAAGTGGAATTGAATCCGGATTTGACCTATGATGAGGAACCGGTGAAGATTCTAGATTCGGATAGTAAGGTTCTTCGAGGCAAGACCATTGAGTTGGTAAAGGTGTTGTGGAAGCATCGTGGTGTTGAAGAAGCCACGTGGGAACGGAAAGATGACATGCTGAAGCAGTTTCCGTATCTCTTTCCTTCAGGTAAATTGCGAGGACGAAATTTCTAAGGGGGGGAGAGTTGTAACACCCCAATTTTGGGCTTAGAAGTTTTTGGTTTGGACCGGACCGGTCGGATCGCGGTTCAAATATAAAAGGGTGAAATTAGGAAAGCCTAGTTCGGGTTGCATTAAAAATATGAAAAAATGTCTTAAAATCCTCTTTTATTATGTATAAGAGAAAGGTGAAATCAATTTTACAAAATGAGGTTTGGAAGTGTGACATTTTGGGTTAGTGACCAAAATGTAATTTTTGAAAACTGTGTGACTGTTTTAAAAAGGATTGAAACTTTGAATCTTTAAGGAGCTATTTACCCAAAGGAGTTTCTCCAGATTTTTCTGAATATTTATCAATTTAATTAATGGTTTTAAAATAAAGGAAAAAGGGAGGGAAAGATATTTTGTCATTTTAACAAACTTTTCCCAAATTTTCATTTTCTTTTCTCTCAACTTTTCTCTCAAACCAAACACTTTTCTCCAACAGAATTTCCTTTGATTTTGATCTCCAAAATTAGATTTCTATCCTCATTTGATCTCTAATCAATTCTACAACAAAACCTTAGCTTTTGCTTATTGGATTTTCAAGATTTTGGTTCCAAAAAGGGAGAAAACTCAAGTTTAGAGGTATGAACGTCCTTCTCCTCTAAATTCTCAGTTCTTTACTGAAATTCCCAAGTTCTCAATCCTTGATTTGTGTTTTATTAAAGGTTTTACAATTGTGTTCTTGATCTTGGCTTTAAAATGCAAGATTTGCTTTTAATTTGATGAAATTCGTATGATCTGATTGGGCATTGTTTTGAGATGTCATTTTGATGTAAAATGGATGTATAATTGATGAGAAATTAAGGTTTAATCAATGCAATCCCGGATAGGTTAAATTTCCTAAGTTTTGCTTGAGTTTTTGGTTGTTTTTGGAGTGATCTTGATGATCAATTATAGTTGGAGGTATAAGGACGTGGTTAGATCCTTTTTGGATGTTAATTGATGTTTAAGGATGTTTAGAATTGATGGATCTTGGCTGGGTAGTGTTGTGGAGTTGATTGGATGTGTTTTCGGTTGTGTTTGGTAGCCGAAAATGGAGTATGGATGAGAGCAGCGAGTTTAGGTGCTTTCATTGAAGATATTAATGCATGATGATGCATTAATCCTCTGCTTTGATGTGTTTAAAACAGGGGAGTCATCTTTGGATCCTTGTGGTGGTGATCCGGTAGCTTGATTGGTGTTTCGGCAAGTGGCGAAACGGAATCGGTGAGTGGATTTTGGTTTTCAGCTTTGAAACCAATGTTTTGAAGGTTTGGGAGCTTAGTTTAAGTCTAAACAACTTTGCTAAGCTCAAGAGTAAGTTTTCGGAAAAACTCTCTTGATGATGAACCATGAGTTGGTTGAGTGCAATGTGATTTGTTTGCATATTTTAAATTCTGTTTTGAAAGCATATTTAGCATGATTATTTGCTGATTTTATAAGCCATGTGTTGAAGGATGCTCAAGGTAAGGGATCCTTGTTTTAGAACATTGTTAAATGTGGTTTTGATACTTAACGATGCATGATGTTTATGGCTTTGTTAAATGCTTTAAAACAATGGAATATTGTTGTTAAATGTTGTATATTGGCAAGTGATGATTTGAGAATGGCTAAGAACACTATGGTGTTTAAAAGTCCATAGATGGTTCTTGTGTTAAGAACAACATGGTGGTTAAAAGTCCATGGTTGGTTCTTGGTTAAGATCACAAAGGTGGTTAAAAGTCCTTGTGTGAATCTTGTATATTTTAAGAACAACATGGTGGTTAAAAGTCCATGGTTGGTTCTTGGTTAAGATCACAAAGGTGGTTAAAAGTCCTTGTGTGAATCTTGTATATTTTAAGAACAACATGGTGGTTAAAAGTCCATGGTTGGTTCTTGGTTAAGGTCACAAAGGTGGTTAAAAGTCCTTATGTGAGCCTTGTGTATTTAAGAACACCATGGTGGTTAAAAGTCCATGGGTGATTCTTGTTAAGGACACAAAGGTGGTTAAAAGTCCTTGTGTGGTCCTTGGGAATTGAAGAACATCATGGTGGTTAAAAGTCCATGGATGATTCTTGTGTTGAATGTATCACTTGTGGCCAATATGACATGATGTTATGAAACTTGAAGCATGAAATGCTTGTTTTAAATGCTAAAGTGCATGTACAAATGATGTTTTCAATTAAGGTTTATAAAGGTGTTTTATAAATGCATTGTTGAGTTGTTTTAAATGAGCATTCCTCACTAAGCTATTGGCTTACGCTCTCTCTTTTCTTAAACCAATAATGCAGAGCATTAGAGTGCTTGAAGGACAGCAAGGAGCCAAGAATCCAAGTGAAGGTTTAAGCTCATGTATGGTGAATGTTTTCTAACACTTTTAGCTTTTGGGCATTTGGCAATGGGAAACCTATATTGTTGTTTTGGGAGATGTTTTGGACTCCCTAAGTTGGTTTTATGTTGTTGTTGATGATGGAACATGTTTTTGGCCTTTGTGAAGTTGGCTTGGTAAAATGATGCTTGAATGGTTTTCTAAGTAGGATGCATGCCTATAGAATTGGGGATTTGCTTAATTGATGACATGCTTGAGTTTGAATGATGCAATTATGTCCCTTATACATGTAATGACTTGCTGGTATAATTTGGTTGCCTTTGGAGTATGTTTGATTGGTCAAAAGCATGATAAACCAGCTATTTTTCTGCAATCTAGGCAACCTGTTTCGAAACAGGTGCTACCGTATCGGAATGGGGGCCTGAAATGGTCTTGGCGTTCCGAAACGGGTGGAACTGTTTCGGAACAGTTTGGCTACTGCCAGACCCTGTTTCAGATCTAGTTTCAGAACGGTCCCGCGTTTCGGAACAGGTCCTCCCTGTTTCGGAACACCCGACCGTTGGGCACTGAAATTGACGGTTATATGTTTTGAAATCCTTGCGTTTTGGTCCTGAACTTTGCATATGCAATTGTATGAGTTTGAGATGTCCGTTTGAGCTGAAATTTGGCAGAGAAGCATGAAACATGACTAATTTCATATTTGTAACTCAAAAGTTGGCTAAGTCCTTGTAGTATCTGGAATTTACAATTTGGTCCCTAAATTCATGTTTCGTTCAATTAAGTCCCTGAATGTTTTCTGAATGCGCTGATCTTTTAGTATGTTGATTGTATGAATATATCTAGGGTTAAGATGCATTTAGACAAGTTTAAAAAGAAAAAAAGGGTCGTTAATCAAGGTTGACTTTCGGGTTGACTTTGGTTTTCCCGGTGTAAACTTCTTAATTCGGTTCAACCGTCTGGGCCGGGTTAAGGGGGTTACATTCCATTTTCTCAATTCTTTTTGGATAGTGTAGAGCGTTCGGGTGTTCTATATTTGTGAGCGCAAGTGCACACTCTGTCAAGTTATAGTATAAAGATATCGTCTCCACAGGGATTCGAATAGCTCCTATGAATGGTTTCCTGCACAAAGATTTAGTAAAAGCACCATTAGATCTCATGATGTGGAAATATAAAAACATAAGTAAAGATAAAGATAGTGATGAGAGGAATGATAGGGAGAGTTTGGGCGATAAGCTGGGCAAGACAAGTGCAGCTTAGTAGCTTGTGGACTGCATTGTAAGGTTTTGAGTATGCTTTCCACTGCCATGAATTGCTGCCTCGACGGGGATGGCAGGCGGAAAACTACGACTCTGTCACGCGGCCACAGCAGGTTACTGCCTCTGCAGGGGTGTGTACTGTCTTGGCAGGTGGAACGGAGAGAAGTCCTGGTAGCAAGTCTGGCAGTCATTCCAAGTCCGGCAGGATAGTGGATAGTGATCCCTCCTATTTCTAGGTTAGGATGCTTGAGATTGCTTAACTTGAGTATCCCCGCCTGTCACGCGGCAGATACTCTGGGATCAAATTAATAAACTCGGTTAGTAATCTTTTTTAGCCGCTGAAACTTGTGAACTAGTGTGGAACCAAGTTAGTCACGCCTCCCGTTGTGACCGTGCCTAACCCTTTCACGAACCTTGCACTTTCGTGCCCGACAAATGTATTTTCTCTTCAAACGACTGGTGTAGGAAGATTGAAGGAACACAGAACATAGATTAAGCAAACTCAGAATTTTTTTGAAAACATCTCAAAACTATACAAATGTTTCCCAAATTACTTAACATAGACGCGCCTAAACCTAGGAGAGTTGGGCCGCGACCCCCAACACTCCAACCTATCTAGTTATCTCCCTATCTACCCTCTCGTTATGTGAGATATGGCATGCTATGCGACCTGCCCCTATACCCTTACATACATTCGGTATATATAGGGCTAATGACCTATGTTCGAGTCCTCTTTAAAGTAGAAGTTCTTAAAGTATGTTTACATTTATTACAACTCCTTTATACTTTAAATACAGACTCTTTGGACGTTGCATTCTTCCGCAAGTAAGGATAAGTGCTCCTTCTTATCGGTCTTGGATTAGCTCTACCGGCTGCTACAGGCTTCAGGAAATTGCAAGGCTTGGCTCATTGGGCTTAGGAAACTTCCCTCTTGAAATCAAGATCCATCTTGGCTCAGTCGGTGTATGTCCTGCCCGGGCGACACTTGGTGGCAATGCTGCTCCGACAGCGTCCTTGGCGGCAACTGGAGCTGCTTCAGTACATCTCCTTTTGTTCTATCTTTCTCGTACAGTCATGTCCTGTCCTCTCCTCTCCTAGCTATAGCACCTGAAAACAAAAACTAAACTAAAACAATAACTTTTCTTCACCAAACACAAGATATTTAATAAAAGCATGGAAAAAGAGAAGATGTTGTTATAAAGCATGCAATGCACCTAACTATGCCTAAATGTGCTCAAGAATAACAATAATAAGGGCATGAATGTGTACAAAATATAGAACTCATGGACACTCTACACACCCTGAAACTCGAACTATTGCTTGTCTTCAAGCAATGCAACCTATCTAGTAAAACTGCCCTTAGCACAAAATTAATAGAATGATAGCTATTCAACTTGATTTCTTACCTCAAGGCTGTGGCACCTATATAATGTTTGTGATAGGGAATAACATGAAATAACTCATATTAATTTTCTTAATGCCAATGTAGTGTGTGCAGGTTTGTGTCAATGCTAAACATGCTAAATTTACCAAGTTAACAATGTATGCCTAAAATAATTAAATCACTTAAAAGCTACAAGTTGTTGCCTTGGTAGCACAGTTGGGCACTTTTGTTTTCCATTTTCTTATCATGCTTTAAGGGCTTCAGCTCATCACAACTATTCTTTGGGTTTGAAGCTAAGATAGGTACACTCTACGAAACTCTGAACCCTTTGAATAGAGTCATCCTGTGAAGACTTTCATTCACTCTTGCTAATTTGTCCATCACTTGGTTTAGATTCATTGACTTTGATAGCAGCGAAGTGTCCTTGTTCATGATCCTTCCTAGAGCCTGTTTTGGGAACCTCTGGGGTCTTTATTCTTCCTAGAGCCTGTTTCGGGCACCTCTAGGTTTTTATAAGTTTTTCTGTGCTTCCGTGGCAGCGAACCTGTATTCAATCAAGAGACTTTTATTAAGTAAGACATGCAATGTTAAACTTAGAACTTAAGCAAAAATTTAACATTTAACAAATAAGTGTAAAAATAATCGGCACAAAGAAAAAATTTCTAAGTATTTTCATGTTTCTTCCCAAGGTTAGGTTAGATTTTTTTGAATGGTGCAAATAAGTAATCGACTAAGCTATCATAGGCACAAGTTTTGAACTAAATATTATATTTCATTAAGTACTTGGGGAAAATTTTACATATTCATCTATATGCTATGAACCTAAAACAAAGAGGACTAATTCCCCCCGCCCCCCAAACTGAAGGTTGGCATTGTCCTCAATGCCTCTAAAAAAACACAAAAAAGTAAAAAAAAAGAAAAAAATTAAAAATAGAAAAAATAAAGCATAAAAAGAAAATAAAACAAAACATAAAAATTAAAAGAAAAGAAAATGGTGCTATACACTAGGGGAGTTCCCCTCTGTTGCTGTCGCGTCAGATGAAGATTCTGAGGACTGTGGCAGGACGAGGCGGCGCGTAGCAGATGGTCTATCTGTCGGGCTCTTTTTCTTGCTACGCGGCGGCTGGATATAGCTGGGAGTGGGTTTCTTGGTTTGTCATTCAGCTTCTCTACCCATGAGATCTGCTGTTGGATGCTTTCCCTTCCTTGCTACCTCGGTCGGTTCATCGTCAAAGGAGTCTAAAATCTCCATGTCAGAGTAGCCAGGGCCCGTGGCGGAAATGGTCTTGGCTATTGGGGAGGCAGCAATGGTCTCCTCCTCCTTCTCTAATTCGAAGGAGGAGGTGATGTCGTAGTGCTATATAGGAGTTGGGGATGTTCTTCTCTTTGGGCGGTAGTGTGGTGCTTCGCTGTCGTCGGCGGCAGGAGTAGCAGCGGGTCTTGACTTGATGTGGACTGGTTTTGACGCTGCTAGCTCCGTTGGAAAGGCATGCAAATAGGGTCCGACGTCTTGGTATTTGTCCAGCAGGTAGGCCACAAACGCCTCCTGCACGTCTGCTACATATTTGGTGAAGATCACCTACTTGTGTTCTATCCGCTGGCAGCTTTTCACTAGGCTACGCGGTAGGGGGATTACATTAGACGTGAGGGCAGCAGCAGTACTGCCTGCTGCGGCTGGGGTAGCGGCAGCTGGGCAGTGAAGGGTGATTCTAGCTTCGTACTGTGCATCATCTGTTAACGTGCCCTTCTTGTCCATCCTTCCTTGGCATGAAGAATTCTATCTCTTGGGCGCATGGGCACGTTAAAATTGGCACAAAGGCCTGAAATGAATGCAGGGAAAAAGAGTGAACCTTTGGTAGCTGGTTTCTCCGCGTGGGCATAAATTTCTTTGAATATTACATCGCCCACATTGATTTTCCACCCCTTCATTATAATGTAGATAAGAGAGAGCCGCGACTTGTGTAACCCCCTTAACCCGGCCTAGACGGTTGACCCGAATTAAGAAAGTCACACGGGGAAAACCAAAGTCAACCCGAAAGTCAACCTTGATTAACGACCCTTTTTTTTCTTTTTAAACTTGTCTAGATGCACATTAACCCTAGTTATGATCATTCAGACAACATGCTCAAAGATCATAAACATCAGAGATCAAACAGGGACCCAATTGAACAATTTACAACTTTAGGGACCAAATTGTAAACTCTGATAATTATGTGAACTTAATCCAAATTAAAGTTACCAACTTAAAATTAATCATGTTTCATGCTTCACTGCCAAATTTCAGCTCAAACGGACATCCCAAACTCATACAATTGCACAAACAAGATTCAGGACCAAAACGTAAACATTTCAAAACATATAACTGCCAATGTCAGCCCCCAACGGTCAAGTGTTCCGAAAGAGGGAGAACCTGTTTCGAAATGCGGGATCGTTTCGCAACGGGTTCCAAAACGAGGGCTGGCAGAGGACTTTCCGTTTCGGAACGGTGTCTTCCGTTTCGGATGCCTGGGCTACTACAAGGCACCCGTTCCGAAACGGTAGCTCCCGTTCCGATACGGCCTGCACAGAATGCAGAGAAATGGCTGCTAAAACACACAATTGATCAACCATACATGCTCCAAATGCAATTAAACTTCACCAGCATGACATTCAAAATGTAAGGAACATAAATGCATCATCCAATCATCATCATGGCATCAAATATGAAAAGCCTCAAATCTAAAGGCATACTTCCTACTTAGCAAACCATTCAAGCATTAAAACTCCAAACCAACCACATAATGGCCAATTACATAATCCAACATTATTAACAACATTAAACAAACTTAGGGAGTTCAAGACACCTCCCAAAACATCCACATAGGTCCCCCATTGCCAAATGCCAAAAGCTAAAAGTGTTTAAGAAAACCTTCCCATACTTGAGCTTAACTTCCACTTGATTGCTTGCCTTCCTTGCTGCCCTCAATGCACCTTAATGTTCTGCATTATTGGTTTAAGAAAAAGAGAGAGAGCGTAAGCAAAAGCTTAGTGAGGAATGCTCATTAAAACCATTCAATAATGCATTTATAAAACTCATTTATAAATCATGCCTCAAGCAACATTAAACATGCTCTTTAACATTTAAAACAAGCATCTCATGCTTCATGTTCATAACAAGTCATATTGGCAACAAGTGACACATTTCACATAAGATCCACACATGGACTTTTAAACACCATTGTGATCTTATCCCCATGGACTTTTAAACACCATGGACCCATGGACTTTTAAACACCATGGCAAGGACCACACAAGGACTTTTAACTACCTTTGTGTCCTTAACAAGAATCTCCCAAGGAATTTTAACCACCTTGGAGTTCTTAAGTAACCAAGGCTTACACAAGGACTTTTAACCACCTTGAGCCTTAACCAAGAACCAACCATGGACTTTTAAACACCATGTTGTTCTTAAACTTTACAAGATCCACACAAGGACTTTTAACCACCTTTGTGATCTTAACCAAGAACCATCCAAGGACTTTTAACCACCTTGATGTTCTTAAATATACAAGGCTCACACAAGGACTTTTAACCACCTTTGTGACCTTAACATCACTTGCCAATATGCATCATTATCATCAATAATCCACTGTTTTAAAGCATTTAATCCAAGCCATAAACATCATGTATCTTTAAGCATTAAACCACATTTAAAACAATGTTCAAAAACAAGGAACTCTTACCTTGAGCTTCCTTCAACACATGGCTTAAAATCTCAGCAAATAAACATGCTAGATATGCTTTCAAAACAGATTTAAAATCATGCAAACAACACATTGCATACAACCAAAAACCATGGCCATCACCAAGAGAGTTTTTCCGAAAACTTACTCTTGAGCTTAGCTAAGTTGCTTAGACTTAAACTAAGCTCTCAAACCTCCAAAACACTGGTTTCAAAGCCGAAAACCAAATTCCACTCACCGATTCCGTTTCGCCTCTTGCCGAAACACAAATCAAGCTTCCGGATCACCACCGCTTGGATCCAAAGATGACTCCCCTGTTTTAAACACATCAAAGCAGAGGATTAATGCATCATCATGCATTAATAGCTTCAATGAAAGCACCTAAACTCGCTGCTCTCATCCACACTCCATTTTCGGCCACCAAACACAACCGAAAATGCATCCAAACAACTCCTCAACAATGCCCAGCCAAAATCCATCAAAACAAAACATCCTTTAACATCATTTAACATCTAAAAAGGACCTAACAACATCCTTATACCTCCAACAACATCAGATCCACAAAATCACACCAAAAACAACCAAGAATCACAAGCTAAACTTAGGAAATTCAACCTATCCGGGATTGCATTAATTAAAACTCAATTTCCAATCAAATTAACATTCATTTAACACCAAATTAACACCTTAAAACACAGCCCAATTAGATCATACGAAAATCCATCAAAAATTACCAAATCTTGCATTTTAAGCCAAGATCCATTACACAACTTTAAAACCATTTATAAATCATCAATTAAGGATTGAGAACTTAGGAATTTCAGTAAAGAACTTAGAGTTTAGAGGAGAAGGACGTTCTTACCTCCAAACTTGAGTTTCTCCTCTTTTAGAACCAAAAAGCTTGAAGAATCAATTAGCAAATAGTGAGGTTTTGTTGATGAGATGATTAGCAATCAAAAGAGAATTGAAAAGAGAGATTTAAGTGACAAAATCAGAAGAAAAACTCTGGAGAAAAGGTGTTTGGGTTGAGAGAAAATGAGAGAAAAGGAAAATGAGATTTTAGGAAAAATTAGTTAGAAATAACTTCCCTCCACTTTCCTTTTGTTTAAAAATCAGAATTAAAACATTAAATATCTTAGAAAAATCTGGAGAAACTCCCTTTGGGTAAATAGCTCCTTAAAGATTCAAAGTTTCAATCCTTTCTAAAACAGTCACGCAGTTTTCAAAAATTACATTTTGGTCACTAGCCAAAATGTCACCCTTCCCAACCTCATTTTGTAAAATTGATTTCACAGTTCACCTATATATATATATATTAAAAGAGGATTTTAGAACATTTTTCCATATTTTTAATGCAACCCGAACTAGGCTTTCCAAATTTCACCCTTTTATATTCGAACGGCACTTTGAACGAACCGATCCAAGCCCAAAACTACCAAGCCCAAAACCGGTGCGTTACAACTCTCCCCCCTTAAAAAAATTTCGTCCCCGAAATTTACCTGAAGGAAAGAGATAAGGAAACTGCTTCAGCATGTCATCCTTCCGCTCCCACGTGGCTTCCTCAACACCACGGTGCTTCCACAACACCTTCACCAACTCAATGGTCTTGCCACGAAGAACTTTGCTATCTGAATCCAGAACCTTCAACGGTTCCTCATCATAGGTCAAATCCGGATTCAATTCCACTTCCTCCACAGGCATCACATGCGAAAGATCAGATCTATACTTCCGGAGCATAGAAACATGAAACACATCATGAATCTTCTCCAACTCTTGAGGTAACCTCAACTTGTACGCAACAGGACCCACACGCTTAACCACCTCATACGGTCCAATGTACCTAGGGTTCAACTTACCCTTCCGGCCAAACCTTATCACCTTCTTCCAAGGCGAAACCTTCAAGAACACACGGTCACCCACCGCATACTCAATCTCCTTACGCTTCAAATCCGCGTAAGACTTTTGCCGATCAGAAGCTGCCTTCAAACGCTCACAGATGAGCTTCACCTTCCTTTTCGGTGGTTCCTTTCAACAAAGCCGGCATCGAAACCAACTTTTGACCCGTTTCAGCCCAACAAAGAGGAGTTCTACACTTCCTCCCGTACAAAGCCTCATAAGGTGCCATTTGAATACTTGCCTGATAACTATTGTTATAAGCAAACTCTACCAAAGGCAAGTGCTTCTCCCAAGAACCCTGAAACTCAATCACGCAGCACCTCAACATATCCTCCAAAACCTGGATAACATGCTCTGACTGACCATCCGACTGAGGATAATAGGACGTACTGAAATTCAACCTTGTACCCAAAGCTTGATGCAAACACTGCCAAAAACGCAATGTAAACCTCGGATCCCTATCCGACACAATCGACTTAGGCACACCATGCAGCCGCACAATCTCAGCAATGTACAGCTCCGCAAGCTTATCCAAAGAAAACGTAGTATGCACAGGAAAGAAATGCGCACACTTCGTCAGGCGATCCACAATCACCCACACCGAATTCTTCTTCGATGGTGATAAAGGTAAACTAGATACAAAATCCATGGTAACCCTTTCCCACTTCCACTCAGGGATTCTCAACGGTCGCAACAACCCTGAAGGAACATGATGCTCAGCCTTAACCCGCTGACACACCAAGCACCTGCTCACAAACTCCGCAACATCCTTTTTCAAACCCACCCAATAGTACTCACCACGAAGATCACGATACATCTTAGTACTACCAGGGTGCATAGCAAAAGGACTACTATGACCTTCAGTCAGAATAGCACGCCTCAACTCAGCATCATTGGGCACTACTATTCGACTCCAAAAACACAACACACCATCATCATTAAAACAGAAATCCGAAGGCCTACCCTCCGCGATATCCTGAACATGAGGCACCAAGGAATCATCCAGCAACTGAACCAATGATGGTTTCACTTGCAACTCCGCCACAAGACCACCTGTTGCGTGTAAAATAGTCTATCGCAATTGTAGTGCAAGTGTACACGACGCAAGTAGTAAAGTGATACGAAGTATCGGATATCGTCTCCACAGGGATTGGGCTAATGACTTCACCTTAATTCATTGCACGAAGTAAACGAGATAGTTTAGAATTGTCACGAGAATAATATGATAAAAACGCAAAATAAAAGATTGAGTTATCAAGATAGAGAGAATAGGCCGGTATTGAATTGCTCGGTAGTGCAGGTATTGAATTGCTTAGGATCTCCAGTTCTGTCGTCGCTCCCGTCGCCGACAGCACCTGTCGCGACGTCTGTCCGTTGGCAGTCGCGGCAGCAGACACACCAACTCCGTACTTCAAGTTTGGCAAGAATCCCAGATCTGCCTTTCCCTATCCCTAGGCACAAGTCTGTCGATGAACACGTCTTTGATGATACCTCCCGGCGTGAATCGAAGGATGAACACCGATGTGTATGGATTCTTCCTTAGCCACTTAACCTCGCCCTATCCCTAGGCACGAGATGGTTCAACTATAAACTAGAGAACGCGCTCTTATCTCTTTCGTATACTTAACTCTCCCGATGCTAAGTAAATGGATAACCTCACAATGCTCTCTCGATGCTCTTGCAAGATATTAAAACCAAGATAAAAGAACTTGAAGTTTATTTTATTGAACTTGAAAAATCCTAAAACAAAGCAACCCTTGCAACTACTTTACAAAACAACACGTGGCCCTAGGGGGAATTTAGAACATGTCGGTGACGGGTGGACGACAGGGTTTTTGTTTCGGTTATGGGGTATCGATTATGCTCCTATGTTAAATCTATGCCCTTATATAAGCTTTGGGCTCAAGTTATCTAAGGTAACAAGGATTACAACTTTAATTAAAAGTAAGATTCTAATAAAGACTAAATCTCTAAAGTCTCCTACTTTCCAGCCGCATCCCTATTTTGTGGGAATTCCTTTCCTTGAGCTTTGGCTTGACATATCTTTTGATCCGGGGCTTGGAAAATTATTTGGCTTCCACACGACAGACGAGCAGATTTTTCTCTATCTATCGAGGTCCACTTGACTTTTCCTCTTCATAAGTCTGCTGTCACCTTGCTGTCACGACAGGTCCATGACAGGTTTTTCTTCTTCGGCTGCTTGTCCAGTTCAACTTTCCTGTTTATCTGCCCTGCGCCTGCCTTCATCGTCAACCACGACAGCTACCTGCAAAATACGCCATCTTTTAGTAGAATCCGTGCTTTTTATATAATTGTGATGTTTTATTGAAAACTAACCTAAATGCAATGCAATGATGCTTGAATGCAGCAGAAATATGGGTTAAAAAGGGTGTAAATAATAGAACTTTTACACACTCAACACACCCCCAAACTCAAGTTTTTGCTTGTCCTCAAGCAATCAAGACTTAAAAGAAAAATGAAAATTTTGTGTTGGCCTTCAAACAGTGAACTGTCCCTTACATGTCGCTCATTCTCTATGGCAGCAGCATCCTGTCGGAAAGATTAGGATCTGTCCGGAATCTCCCTATAGCTCTCGTGTAGTGTGTGCATGCTTGTGAATAGTTATATGCTAAGACTCTCTTAGTTTCACTAGAATATTCAACTCCTTAACTTGAATTTTTATGCCAAAGTTTATTTTCTTGAAGACACATTTTCATGCTTCATTTTCTTCTATTTTCAAGCTAAGTTTTTACTAGAGCCAGTTTCGGGCACCTCTAGTTAGCTTCCTAGAGCCGGTTTCGGGCACCTCTAGGTTTTTAATTTTCTTTTGCTAAACTTCTTTCCTAGAGCCAGTGTTAGGCACCTCTAGGGGCTATTCAAGTTCTAAGCTTCCTATTCTAGTTTGGCTAAAAGAAATCTAAGCAATATAACAGTCACAAAAGTGTTTAAGTTTTCAGAACTATAGAAAGGCTCTAAACTTTTCCTTACCCTGTCCTAAAGATGCTGCCACGATAGAGCTGTCATGACAGGTAAGTTAACTCCACAGTTTTAAGCCAACAGTTTTAATTTTTTTTTGATTTTTTTAGATAAATTAAATAAATAACACAGCAATTAATAAATAGACTTAAGACTCCATTAATGATGAGGGTTGCCACCCCCAAACTCGAGGGTTGCATTGCCCTCAATGCGAAATGACATGAAAAATAAAGAAAAGCAAGGTAAATAAAAGTACATCACAAAAGATAAGGCAGGCAGCAGTAAAGGAAAAACTTAAATTTTCACTCGCTGTCCTCGCTGCTGCTGCTGACGCGGATTTGATGGCGGCGTCTGCGCTGTGGAGGGGGTTGGCTTTTGGCAGCCGTTTCTTGTCTGCCACATGCTTAATTCTTTTCACCCTCGTAAAATCCCTCTCCAAATTCCTTCGGAGAAGAGGGCTGTCATCAGTGGCATGTCGTTTGGTTCCTCGAGGGGATGTGTCTGCCGGAGGGCTGCCGGCTGCCGTCGGGGCAGGGGATGGTGTGGAAGTGGCAGATTGTGTATGGGGAGAGACAGGTGGTGTAGGTGTGGGGGAGGGGATATGGAAATAATGGTCGGGGAAGGTGGGGAAGATGACATCCGAAAAGTGTAAAGTATTAGTAATAAAATTTACCGTTGCATTTGAGAAGTCACAGATAAAAGTCATCAAACCCATTTGGCGCTCCTCTACCCTTAGGATGGCAGCAAGGATGTGGGCAGACTGATCTGTCGGAGCGGTGTCGGCGGCAGCTTCTGGGGCAGGTTCGGTGGCAGGTTCATCATCGGAATCAGCAGGAGGGGCATTTGGGTCGAAGGCGTTGATGGGTGATACGACTATGACCTGCATGAGGCTGGAGATGTTGTTGTCAGTCCAGCCGCTGCCCGTTTTGATTTTGTCGGAGGGTTCCTCTGGTACGGCAGCACAGCGGCAGAGGGCGGTGATGGTGAACGGCAGGCAGAGTCGTGAGTCCGAGCGGAAGGCACAATCGAGGATGCTGTCCCGCATGTACCTTCCCACATTGATGGGCCTGTCATGCATAATCGAGTGAATGAGGGCCAAGCGCTGTCGGTTGACTGTCGTATTGTGGGACGAGGGCAGGATACGCTTTTTGATGAAAGCGTTCCATAGTTTTGCTTCAGGGAGTAGCTGCGCCCTATTGACGGAGTGGGGGTTCTTCTTGCTGGTGGTCCATGTCGTCCCAGCCTCTGTCAGCTCTATCATGACAGCATCATGGGCAGCAGCGTCGAGGGTGTCCCAAAATTGTTGGTGAGCATCATCATTAGGGCCAAAGAAGAGACCGAACGTGTGGTTGATGCTGTTGGCGGTGAAGGGTACTGCCACTCCTCTGACGGTGACAGATGTCGCCATTTTGCTGTCGATGGCCTCGTAAAATTCTCGAACCAAAGTATCATTTAACTCTGCCGGCTGCTCGGCAAAGTCCTCCCATAGCTGTGCTGTTATGGCCTTCACAATGAACGGCCGAAGTCCCATATGGGGAGCATCTCTGTTGTAAATGAAGCCACGCTCTTCCCATAGTTCCTTGTTGGCGAAGAGGGATGCTGCTGCTGAAGAGGAAGCGGCAGCAGCGGTACGACGGGTTTGTCTCGACGACATTTTGGTTGCAAGGGCTGTGAAAGAAAGAAAACAAATAAAACTAGAAGAGAAAACAAGAGAGACAAAATCAGAAATGATGAAAATGAAAGGGAGAACGAGGTTATATAGCTGTTGGGTATCTGCCCATTTAATGCCGCAACGGCAGGCGGGAATAACGGGGCGGCAGATTGGATGTAGCGTGTCTGACGCGTCTGACACGCATTTATGCGTCTGCTGTGCGTCTGCCGCACGCTTCTGCGTCTGCAGTGTCTGCCTGTTGACAGCCTGTCAAATCCGTCTGCGCCGGCAGCCGAAACGACAGGTTATCATAAATGGGCTTTATTGGGCTGGTGGATGGGCGGTGGTCTTGGGCCACTTCTTCTTTCTCACTTGACTCCTTTATTTCCTAAAAACTGAAATTATAAAAACAAAACATTATTCGAATAAAATAAATCTAATTCCTAATAAATAATATTAATAATAAAATGGAAATAAAAATAAAAATTAGGTTAAATTAGGGATGCCTTGTGGGGCATCACCTAAAGTAACCACTTCCTGTATTCCTGGGGCTTCAGTCCCCTGATAGTGCTTGAGGCGTTGTCCATTGACTTTGAATTGGTGCCCGTCCTTTAATGATTGAATTGTGATGGCACCATGGGGAAAAACTTGAACCACTTGGAACGGGCCAGACCATCTAGATTTGAGCTTCCCTGGAAAGAGTTTCAACCTAGAATTAAACAACAACACAAGCTGCCCTGGGCAGAACTGTCGTGGCAGCAACTTCTTGTCATGCCACTTCTTAGTCTTTTCCTTGTAAATCCTTGCATTGTCATAGGCCATTGTCCGTATTTCATCGATCTCATTCAAATCTAACAGCCTTTTCTGGCCTGCCTTGTCCAAGTCCATGTTTACTGCCTTGATTGCCCAATATGCTTTGTGCTCGATCTCGACAGGCAAGTGACAGGTTTTCCCATAGATTAGTCGAAATGGAGACATGCCCAATGGAGTCTTGAAAGCTGTTCTGTATGCCCATAATGCATCATTCAGAAGCAAAGACCAATCTTTCCTAGTTGGTTTAACCATTTCTTAAAGAATGTTCTTCACTTCCCTATTGGATATCTCAGCCTGTCCATTGGTCTGTGGGTGGTATGCTGTCGCGATCCTGTGCTTGACACCATATTTCCGCAAGGCGGCAGCAATTACCCTGTTGTCAAAATGTCTCCCTTCATCACTGATAATCGCCCTAGGGATGCCAAATCTAGAAAAGATGTTTTTGTGCAAAAACTTTTGGACCGTTTTGGCATCATTCTTTTGAGTTGCGATTGCTTCTACCCACTTGGAGACATAATCTACTGCTAGGAGGATGTAAAGATTTCCACACGAAGATGGAAAAGGTCCCATAAAATCAATCCCCCAAACATCGAAGATCTCGACTTCCAAAATATTTTGTAGTGGCATCTCGTTTCTCCTCGAGATGTTACCTGTCCGCTGGCACCTGTCACAGTTCTTGTAAAATTCCTGTGCGTCCTTATACAGTGTCGGCCAGTAGAACCCTGACTGCAGCACCTTGGCAGCAGTCTTATTGCCTCCTAAGTGACCTCCATATTGTGAAGCATGACAGTGATGGAGAATGTCTTCTTGTTCTTCTTGTGGTACACACCTCCTTATAACCTGATCTGCGCACATTTTAAAAAGAAGAGGTTCGTCCCAATAATAATGTTTAACATCATTTTGAAACCTCTTCCTGGCTTGATAAGTAAGATCAGAAGGTAATATTCCGCTAACAATAAAATTAACGAAATCAGCATACTAGGGAAGGTTAGAAGACTTACCTGCCGCCATGGCTGTCGCGACAGCTATTGCGGCAGCAAAGAGCTGCTCATCTGGGAAGGTCTCCAGTATGTGTGTCTCATCTAAAGGTAGACTTTGTCCCATCTCCAACCTCGACAAGTGATCTGCCACCTGATTTTCTGTCCCCTTTTTATCTTTGATCTCAAGGTCGAACTCTTGTAATAGTAAGATCCACCGTATCAACCTAGGCTTTGCATCCTTCTTTGCAAATAAATACTTGAGGGCAGAGTGGTCGGTGTGTATTATAACCTTCGTTCCAAGTATGTAAGAACGAAACTTGTCGATGGAGAACACCACAGCTAACAGCTCCTTTTCTGTGGTGGTATAATTCACTTGGGCGTCATTCAATGTTTTGCTGGCGTAGTATATGACGTGAAACAGCCTGTCTCTGCGCTGCCCAAGTGCTGCCCCGACAGCATAGTCACTAGCATCACACATGATCTCAAACGGTTGTGTCCAGTCTGGTGGTTGTACTATGGGGGCTGTCACTAACTTTTCCTTCAGAACCTTGAATGCTTCAGTACATTCCTCATTAAAGTCAAAGGGTCGGTTCTGCTCTAAGAGATGGCATAGCGGCTTGGTGATTTTTGAGAAATTTACAATGAATCTCCTATAAAAACCAGCATACCCTAAAAAACTCCTAATGCCCTTGACTGTGGTTGGCGGCGGCAGCTTCTCTATGACCTCTATTTTTGCCCTGTCGACTTCTATCCCACGGCAGCTAATTTTATGGCCTAGAACTATCCCTTCATCTACCATAAAATGGCATTTTTCCCAATTAAGAACAAGATTAGCTTTTTCACATCTTTCAAGTACCTTTTGAAGGTTGCTGAGGCAGCTCTCAAAATCGTCTCCAAAGACGGAAAAATCATCCATGAAGATCTCAAGGAAGTCCTCTACCATGTCGGAGAATATAGCCATCATGCATCTTTGGAAGGTGACAGGTGCGTTGCAAAGGCCGAACGTCATCCTCCTAAATGCGTATGTTCCGTAGGGGCATGTGAAAGTCGTTTTCTCTTGATCCTCCGATGCAATAGCAATTTGGTTATAACCTGAGTAACCATCAAGAAAACAATAGTAAGGCTTACCCGCTAATCTATCAAGCATTTGATCAATAAAGGGTAATGGAAAGTGGTCCTTTCGGGTAGCTTTGTTAAGCTTCCGATAGTCCATACAAACCCTCCAACCGGTCACAGTCCTGGTTGGGATTAACTTGTTGTTTTCGTTGGTTATCACGGTCATGCCTCCTTTCTTGGGAACACATTGTACCGGGCTTACCCATTTGTTGTCGGAGATGGCGTAAATAATACCAGCATCTAACCATTTAATTATCTCTTTACGCACTACCTCCTTCATCGCAAGGTTTAACCGCCTTTGGGCATCAATAGTCGGCTTATGATCATCCTCTAGGAGGATTTTGTGCATGCAGATTGCCGGACTAATGCCCTGAATGTCTGCTATCGTCCATCCTATCGCCCTTTTATGCTGCCTTAACATGTCGATCAGCTGCCGTTCCTGTTCCTGCGGCAGCTTAGCAGAGATGATTACAGGCAGTGTGTTATCACAACCAAGATAAGCGTATTTAAGCTGCCCTGGCAGGGGCTTAAGTTCTAAGACAGGTGGTTCAACAGTAGAGGGCTTTTGGATTAAATGGTTATCCGAAGTGTAATTCAAGGGTTCGAATAACTTACCTGGACGATGGTCTAACCAGTTTACCTCCTCATGACCTTCAGTATCTGATGTATCGGATTCAGAGGGGTCACTTTCGTCGGTGCTGTCGTCGTTGCTGTCGTCGTCACTGTCGTGACAGGCGTGTAGATGGCTGTCACAGCAGTGACCAAATTTTATATCAAGGCAGCCCGACCTGATGCAGGGTTGATCAAAGGTCACCTCTATGATGGCCTTGCATTCCTCATCCACATCGGCATGTTTCATTGCTTGGAGAACATTCAACTTAATTTCTTGATCGTTCACGCGCATGGTGAGTTCTCCTTTCTCCACATCAATCAATGATCTTCCCGTGGCTAAGAAGGGTCGCCCTAGGATGACTGGTGCGTTCTCATCTGCCTCACAATCTAAAATAAGAAAGTCAGCAGGAAAAATAAGCTTATCCACTCTTACCAAAATATCTTCAATTTTTCCCTCGGGGTGAACGTAAGAGCGGTCGGCTAGCTGTAGGGTAACTGTCGTGGGCCGCGCCTTCCCAATACCTAATTTCTGAAAAACATATTTGGGCATTAGATTAACACTAGCTCCAAGATCACAAAGTGCCTTACCCAAAAATTTGTCGCCGATTACGCAAGGTATGAGGAAGCTCCCCAGATCCTTTTTTTTCTGGGGTGGCTGCCGATGAAGAATACTCATGCAACCTTCTTGCATCCTTACCGTTTCAAATTCCCCAAGTTTAGATTTTTTAGACATGACATCCTTGAGAAATTTAGCATAACCGGGCATTTCCCTAACAGCATCTAACAACGGAATGTTAATATGAACCTGTTTAAAAATATCATAAATTTTTTTGAGTTGAGATTCATGCTTAGCTTGCTGTATCCGTTGAGGGAAGGGTGGTGGGGGACGATAATCAGCAATGCGTCCTTCCCACTGCATGCGAATCTGAGCACGATATTCATCCTTTTTCTCCTCTATCGCTTCTGCTGTCGTGACAGGCTCATCGGCAGCAGTCTGTTTGTCACCTGTCGGGGCAGCTTCCTCGGCAGGTTTATCCAAAGCAGCGTCCTTTTCTGTTTCAGCTTCTTTTTCCGGCCCTGGTAGCTTTTTCCCACTCCTAGTAGTAATCGCCTTACATTGCTCATGTGGGGGTGGTCTAGCATTTTCAGTATTGCTAGGGAAACCTCCATTCTGCCTCGGTTTAATATGCTGCGACACCTGACCCATTTGTGTCTCTAGAGATTTCAAGGTAGCCTCATGGTTTGTCATTCTCATCTTAGTTTCATCCATAAAAGTTTCCGTCTTCTTGACAAACTGATTAATATTCTCCATATACGTTCCAGTCTGAGACATAAAGGTGGCCAAAGTCTGCTCCAATATACTACTCGTGGCAGGTGGTGGCTGCTGTTGCTGCTGCGGCGGCAGGTGCTGCGGCAGGTTCTGCGGCGGCAGTTGCTGTCGCGTCAACAATATAGGACCCCCCTGATTCTGATTATATGCTTGCGGATTCAGGGCATTGTTAGGGTTACTCCAGGAAAATTTGGGATCTTTCCTTCAATTAGGGTTGTAGTTGTTGGAATTGTAGTTTGGCTTGTAATTTCCAACATATTTTCCCTCTTCGATATTTATCGGGCACTCTTCCCTACTATGATTTCCCTCACAAGTAGCACAAACTTCCTCAACAGCAAATCCTCGTAAATCATCTTCATTCAATAAGTGTTTCATGGCTTTAGTGAGGAATGCTACCTGTGATTTTATAGTGCTGTCGGCCTCGTAGTCCTTGACAGCAAGTACCCGTTTACGCCCTCTTCTAGCTGTCGGAAACTGCTCCTCATTCTTGGCTAGATTTCTCAGAACTTGCAATGCCTCGTCCGGATCTTTATCCAATAATAGTCCATTTGCTGCAGAATCAATCCGAATTCGAGTTTGTAAGTTAGCAGCATTATAGAACTTAGTTACCTGATTCCAGACAGGAAATCCATGCATTGGGCAGTTCCGTAGAAGAGTAGTAAATCTGTCCCAGGCCTCGTGCATCGGCTCGTCATCTTCCTGTTGAAAAGTAGCAATTTCATTACGTAATCGCTCAGATAAATGTGAAGGATTAAAACGATATAAAAATTCACGAGTTAGATCTGCCCAAGTCATAATAGAACCCGGTGTAAGTTTATTCCACCAAGTTTTAGCTCTGTCCCTCAATGAATGGGGGAATAACCAAAGCCTCAGTATCTCCGGACTAACTCCTGGTAGCCTAAACGAACCACAGATCTCCTGGAACGTTTTGAGATGCTCCCTAGCATCTTCTGTCGCAGAACCACCAAACTGCCCGGCGTTGTTGATCATACTAAACATGACAGGTTTAAGCTCGAAGTTGTCAACATCAATATCCGGCAGCGTGGTCTCCAGCTCTACATGATCGTTCAGCATGTAGTCACGACATGACCGTTGTCTATCTGCCCCAGGCGGGTCGCCGACAGGCGGTATGTCTCCTCCAGCAGGCTGGTTACGGGCCATCTGCTCTAGCTGTTCTTCAAGATATTCGTTCCTGTCTAAAAGGTGGCGAATCTGTTTCTTGAGATTGAATGATCGTTCGATTTCCGGATCTAACTTATACTCAGGATCTTCGCCTCTTTTCGATCTGCGCATAAACAAGAGAACCTCGTGAAAAGCAAGAGTTGAAAACACAAAATAAAAATTAAAGAAAAACTAAAAATAAAAATGAAAACAAAAAATAAAAATAAAAGCAAAAAGTGCAATAAAAGAAAGATGTAGTTATGTTGCCAATCCCCGGAAACGGCGCCAAAAACTTGTTGCGTGTAAAATAGTCTATCGCAATTGTACTGCAAGTGTACACGACGCAAGTAGTAAAGTGATACGAAGTATCGGATATCGTCTCCACAGGGATTGGGCTAATGACTTCACCTTAATTCACTGCACAAAGTAAACGAGATAGTTTAGAATTGTCACGAGAATAATATGATAAAAACGCAAAATAAAAGATTGAGTTATCAAGATAGAGAGAATAGGCCGGTATTGAATTGCTCGGTAGTGCAGGTATTGAATTGCTTAGGATCTCCAGTTCTGTCGTCGCTCCCGTCGCCAACAGCACCTGTCGCGACGTCTGTAACGCCCCGGTTTTGGGCTCAGAAGTTTTGGGCGTTGACCGGTTCGGTCAAAGTGCTGATCGAATATATAAGAGTGAATTTAGGAAAGCCTAGTTCGGGTTGCACTAAAAATATGGAAAAATATTCTAAAATCATCTTTTAATATATAAAAGTGAACTGTGAAATCAATTTTGGAAAATGAGGTTCGGAATGTTGACATTTTGGCTAGTGACCAAAATGTAATTTTTGAAAGTTGCGTGACTGTTTTATAAAGGATTGAAACTTTGAATCTTTAAGGAGCTATTATTCCAAAAAGAGTTTCTCCAGATTTTTCTAAGATATTTTAAGGCTTTATTCTGATTTTAAAGTTTATGAAATGTGGAGGGAAATCATTTTACCATTTTATAACTAACTTTTCTATTTTCTCTCAATTTTCCTTTTCTCTCATTTTCTCTCCATCCAAACACATTTCTCCAGATTTTCTTCTCTGATTTTGTCATCTAAATCACACATTTCAACTCTCTTTTGATTCCTAATCATCTCATCAACAAAACCTCTTAATTTGCAAGTTGTTTCATCAAGCTTTTTGGCTCTAAAAAGGAGAAATTCAAGTTTGGAGGTAAGAACGTCCTTCTCCTTTAAACTATCAGTTCTTTACTGAAATTCCTAAGTTCTCAATCCTTGATTTGTGTTTTGTTAATGGCTTTTCAATTGAAATCTTGATTTTGGCTTAAAATGCAAGATTTGGTGATTTTTGGTGAAATTTTCGTGTGATCTGTTTGGGCAGTGTTTTGAAGTGTCAAATTGATGTTAAATGAATTCTAAATTGATTAGAAGTTGAGGTTTAATCAATGCAATCCCGGATAGGTTGAATTTCCTAAGTTTGGCTTGAGTTTTTGGTTGTTTTTGGAGTGTTTTTGGTGATCTGTTATACCTGGAGGTATAAGGACGTGTTTGTGATCATTTTGGATGTTAATTGATGTTTAAAAATGGTTAGAAGTGATGGATCTTGGCTGGGTTAAGTTTTGGAAGTGTTTGGAGGTGATTTCGGTTGTGTTTGGTAGCCGAATTGTTGGATTTGTGATGAGCAGCGAGTGTGGTTATGTTGCTGGTGTTTTTAATGCATAATGATGCATTAATCCTCTGTTGTTGTGTGCTTGAAACATGGGAGTTTGATTCGTGAGCTTTGAAGGTGTTGCGGAAGGTTTTCGGATGCTTGGAAGGCTTGTTGGCTAGCCTTGTTTTGTGTATCGGTGAGTGAAGTTGGGTTTTCAGCTTTTAAACCAAGGTTTGAAGGTTTTGGGAGCTTAGTTTAAGTCTAGACAACTTTGCTAAGCTCAAGAGTAAGTGAATGGATTTTCGCTCTTGAATTGTGTTGTGATTTGGCTTTTAAGCAATTGTGGTTGACGATTGAAATGCATGTGTTTTGCATGGTTTAAATCTGTTTTGAAAGCATATTTTAGCATGGTTTAATGCTGGTTTTGAAAGCCATTTGAGAAGGATGCTCAAGGTAAGAGATCCTTGGTTTTGTACATGGAAATTATGGTTTTGATGCATGGTGTTGCATGTTGTTCAATGGCTTTGTCTAATGCTTAAAAACAGTGGATTATTGTTGTAAATGATGTACTTTGGTAAGTGATGCTAAAGGTTTACAAAGGTGGTTGAAAGTCCTTGTGTAAGCCTTGTTTATTTAAGAACAACATGGTGTTGGTAAGTCCATGGTTGGTTCTTGGTTAAGGTAAATGATGGTTTTGCATTATGATTATGCATGTGAATCAGTGGATTAACATGGTAAGATGGTTATATTGGCAAGTGATGAAAGTGGTTCTTGGTTCGTTGATCGGATATAGTTAGCCGGCTATAGGATTGGGTGCACCGTGAATTAAGTCGCCTTGGAGGTGGAGTGGTCAAGAGTGGACCGGTAAACTCCCTTCAAGTATCCTAACGAGATGGTTAAGGTCATAATGGATGTTGATGCCCATTCGAGGACCTTGGTTGAGCAAAGGTTATATGGTGTTTAAAAGTCCATATATGGGAACCTTGTGCTTGTTAAGATCACAATGGCAGTGTAAGTCCATGTGTGGATCTTGTGTGGGGTGTCCCGGATCTCGTTAGTGATGTTATACAACTACCAATCGGTTATGCAAAGGTTGTATGGTGTTTAAAAGTCCATACATGGGAACCTTATGCATGTTGAGGTTGTATGGTGTTTAAAAGTCCATGCATGGGAACCTCGGGAAAAGCTAAGGTTGTATGGTGTTTAAAAGTCCATACATGGGAACCTTAGGCTTGTAAGGTCAAATGGTGTTTAAAAGTCCATTTGGGAGACCTTGGATTGGTAGGGTGTATGGAGCGTAGGGACAACGCTCGGGATCCGCGTATCCGATAGGGTGTTGAGTTGAAAAGTGGATGTGGTTGATCACTTGGAAGCCAATGTAATGTTCTTGATCATAAAGAAGCATGAGATGCTTGAAAAGATGCATGGTTGCATGGAAAGTGTTTAATGCTTGTGAATACATGTTTACTTGTTAAGTTGAACAAGTGTTGATTATCATTTGGTAAATGATGTATGTGTACATGAAATCTCTTTAATGCATTGGAGTCTTGTTAGGACTTGTTTTAAAAGGCATGTGATAATGATGTTGTGGTTCATGAGTTGCCTTTGGTTAATGCATGTGTTGGATTGATTGAGCAAAAGATATTAAAGGGTTTCTTGCTTGAATGGTTTTTAAGTATAAGAAAGGTATGTTGTGAAATGGAGGTGTTTTCCAAGGTTTTGGAATTTAGCTTTGCTTATGGTGTTTATGCTTGGAATGGTTAAATGGTTGATTTTGCAAGTTGTACATTGAAATGGTTTTCTTAGCTTGCTAAGCTAAGGGTTGGTTTTCATGTATGTGCAATGCATGGTTTAAGCATGTTATTGAAAAGGAGTTTTCAAACTTTGCTTGGTAACAGATCGGGTTTGTTTTAAAAGTGTTTTGTGACCCGCTGCATTGATGGTGTTTTGGTTTTGAGCATTCCTCACTAAGCATTATGTGCTTACGCTCCTTTTTGTCCATCAATGCAGATTCTTGAAGTTTGGACAGCAAGGAGCAAGGGATTCAAGGTGGACTCCAATTGAGATGTATGTCTCGGTGAATAGCTATAGTTAATAAAGGCAATGGGGGTAGAATCTCTCGGGTTAATGTGTATGTGTTCGTATACGTTTGGACAAGGATGTTTTTATGTTGATGATGTTGCTAAATCATGATTTTGCTTTATTGAGATTGATTTGGAAAGTTTGTGCTTAAATGGTTGCTTGTGTAGGAAGCATGCCTTTAGATTTGGGGTTTTTCATATATAATGTTATTTTGATGAATTGTTGATGCAAGTATGTCTCATTTATGTTGAATTGCATGTTGGTAAAGTTTGGTGTCTTTTGGGGCATGATTGGATGGTCAATTGTGTGTTTGAGTGAGCAAAATGCTGCAATCTGGGCAGGGCGTTTCGGAACAGTTGACACCGTTTCGGAACGGGTGCCTTGCATAAACCCAGGCGTCCGAAAACGGGTGCCACCGTTCCGGAACGGTTTGGCTACTGCCAGTCCCCCGTTGCGGTACGCGTTGCGGAACGGCCCCGTGTTTCGAAACGGGCTCTGCCTGTTTCGGAACGGGTGACCGTTGGGGGCTGACATGGGCGGTTAAATGTTTCAGAATGTTTGCATTTTGGTCCTGAAACTTGTTTGTGCAATTGTATGAGTTTGGGATGTCCGTTTGAGCTGAAATTTGGTTGAGAAGCATGAAACCTGATTAATTTCATGTTGGTAACTTTAATTTGGGTTAAGTCCTTAAAATTATCAGAAATTACAATTTGGTCCCTAAAGTTGTAATTTGTTCAATTGGGTCCCTGTTTGATCTCTGATGTTTGTGATCTTTGAGTATGCTGTTTGCTTGATCACATCTAAGGTTAATGTGCATCTAGACAAGAGTAAAAAGAAGAAAAAAAGGGTCGTTAATCAAGGTTGACTTTCGGGTTGACTTTGGTTTTCCCCGTGTGACTTTCTTAATTCGGGTCAACCGTCTGGGCCGAGTTAAGGGGGTTACAACGTCTGTCTGTTGGCAGTCGCGGCAGCAGACACACCAACTCCGTACTTCAAGTTTGGCAAGAATCCCAGATCTGCCTTGCCCTATCCCTAGGCACAAGTCTGTCGATGAACACGTCTTTGATGATACCTCCCGGCGTGAATCGAAGGATGAACACCGATGTGTATGAATTCTTCCTTAGCCACTTAACCTCGCCCTATCCCAAGGCACGAGATGGTTCAACTATAAACTAGAGAATGCGCTCTTATCTCTTTCGTATACTTAACTCTCCCGATGCTAAGTAAATGGATAACCTCACAATGCTCTCTCGATGCTCTTGCAAGATATTAAAACCAAGATAAAAGAACTTGAAGTTTATTTTATTGAACTTGAAAAATCCTAAAACAAAGCAACCCTTGCAACTACTTTACAAAACAACCCGTGGCCCTAGGGGGAATTTAGAACATGTCGGTGACGGGTGGACGGCAGGGTTTTGGTTTCGGTTATGGGGTATCGGTTATGCTCCTAGGTTAAATCTATGCCCTTATATAAGCTTTGGACTCAAGTTATCTAAGGTAACAAGGATTACAACTTTAATTAAAAGTAAGATTCTAATAAAGACTAAATCTCTAAAGTCTCCTACTTTCCAGCCGCATTCCTATTTTGTGGGAATTCCTTTCCTTGAGCTTTGGCTTGACATATCTTTTGATCTGGGGCTTGGAAAATTATTTGGCTTCCACACGACAGACGAGCAGATTTTTCTCTATCTATCGAGGTCCACTTGACTTTTCCTCTTCATAAGTCTGCTGTCACCTTGCTGTCAAGACAGGTCCATGACAGGTTTGTCTTCTTCGGCTGCTTGTCCAGTTCAGCTTTCCTGTTTATCTGCCCTGCGCCTGCCTTTATCGTCAACCACGGCAGTTACCTGCAAAATATGCCATCTTTTAGTAGAATCCGTGCCTTTTATATAATTGTGATGTTTTATTGAAAACTAACCTAAATGCAATGCAATGATGCTTGAATGCAGCAGAAATATGGGTTAAAAAGGGTGTAAATAATAGAACTTTTACACACTCAACACCACCATCACGCGAAATACTCAAACTGGCAAACATAGCCCTCAGCTCAACAGCTACCTTCCTACTCAAGGCATCCGCTACAACATTAGCTTTTCCAGGGTGATACTCAATCGCCAAATCATAATCCTTGAGCAACTCCAACCAACGCCGCTGCCTAAGATTCAACTCCTTCTGAGACATCAGATATCTCAAACTCTTATGATCCGTGTACACAATACACTTCTCACCATACAGATAATGTCTCCAAATCTTCAGAGCAAAAACCACTGCAGCCAACTCAATATCATGCGTAGGATAATTGTGCTCATGCACCTTCAACTGCCGCGATGCATAAGCCACCACCTTACCCTCTTGCATCAGCACACATCCCAAACCAACATAGGACGCATCACTGTAGACCACAAACTCTTTCCCTGATTCAGGTTGTACCAAGATAGGAGCTTGCGTCAAAGCCGCCTTAAGCTTCTCAAAAGCCTTCTGTCTCCCCTCCGTCCACTCATACTTAACATCCTTCTGCAACAACTTCGTCAAAGGTGCAGCAATCTTAGAAAATCCATCCACAAACCTCCGGTAGTATCCTGCCAAACCAAGGAAACTACGAACCTCATGGACAGACTTGGGAACCTTCCAATTCATCACCGCTTCAATCTTCTGAGGATCAACACGAATCCCCTCGGCAGAAACTACATGCCCAAGAAACACCACCTCCTTAAGCCAAAACTCACACTTGCTCAGCTTAGCATAAAGCTGATTCTCCAACAAAGCTTGTAGCACAATCCTCAGATGCTCTTCATGCTCCTCCTCAGTACGCGAGTACACGAGGATATCATCAATGAACACCACAACAAACTTGTCCAGGTATTCATGAAACACACGATTCATCATGTCCATGAAAGCAGCAGGAGCATTTGTCAAACCAAACGGCATCACAAGGAACTCATAATGCCCATATCTTGTCCTGAAAGCTGTCTTACGCACATCCCCATCCTTCACCTTCAACTGGTAATACCCTGACCTCAAGTCAATCTTAGAGAACACAGCTGCTCCCCGAAATTGATCAAAGAGATCATCAATCCTCGGCAAAGGATACCGATTCTTGATAGTCAACTTGTTTAGCTGACGGTAATCAATGCACATTCTCATAGTGCCATCCTTCTTCTTCACAAACAAGACCGGTGCACCCCAAGGTGACACACTTGGCCGAATGAACCCACGATCAAGCAACTCTTGCAATTGCTTCTTCAGCTCCTTCAGCTCCTTAGGTGTCATTCTATAAGGGGTAATGGACACAGGAGTTGTATTCTCATACAGCTCAATTCCAAACTCCACCTCGCGATTAGGAGGTAAACTAGGCAACTCCTCAGGAAACACACCAGGAAACTCCTTCACAACTCTGATATCTTGCACCCGCAACTCCTTAGAGCTAGGATTCATTACAAAAGCTAGGTAAGCTTCACAACCTTGCCTCAGCATCCTGCTCGCCTCCAAGGTAGACACCACATTAGCAAGAAACTTCACATTCTCACCAACCACAACAACTTCATAATCATCCGCAAGCTTCAGCGAAACTCGCTTATTTTTACAATCCACAACAGCACGATGCTCAGCAAGCCAATCCATACCAAGGATTACATCAAAACCATAGAAAGGCAACTCCATAAGGTCAACATGAAAAACATGTTCTTGAACAACCAAAGGGCATCTTCTAAACAACTTTCGAGTCACAATAGTCTCACCGAAAGAACTAGTGACACGAACACCAACATCCAAAGACTCAACAGGCAAACCAAGCAATTCAGCATGCTCACGCAATATGTACGAATGCGTAGATCCAGAATCTATCAAGGAAAGTAATGACAATGATTGCAAAGTAAAAGTACCTGCAATCACATCCGCGTCATTTCTTCCCTCCCGTTGAGCATACACCCTAACTTAACCTCCACCCTCAGGCTGAATAGCCACAACATGGGCCACTCCTCGACCACCTTCCTCCCTTCCCTGGAAGTTACCACGGCCGCGCCCAAGACCTCTTTGCGCTGCAACAGCAACAGGAGCACGACCTTGGCCACCAGCCAACATAGGACACTCCCTCCTCAAGTGATCCGTAGATTCAAAGTTCCAGCACCCATTACCAGCTGCCACAACAGGAGCTTGCACCTCCCTCACAGCACGAGGACAATCACGCTTCATATGACCACGCGAACCACAAATCCAACACGCACTCGGATCAGCTCTAGCATTGCCTCCCCGAGCAGGTGCACCACCACCTCTCTTAGCTGAGGACTGATACTTCTGATCACGTCTCCTCTTGTTCCTTCCACCACCGGAACTATACTCAGCAGCTCACTTTCCAGCATTAGAACCAGCACTTTTAGCAGATAAACCCAAATTTATCTCAATATCCTTGGCTCGGCCCACCAGCACATCAAAATCATCATACTCGGTAGCCAGCACATACATCTTCACATCCGTCACTAAACCATAACGGAATCTTTCGCACCTCGCCCGCTCATCAGGGACTAACTCAGGAGCATATTGACTAAGTCGAACAAACTGCACTTCATACTCAGCCACAGACATGCTCCCCTGGGTAAGAGACATGAACTCTCGCTTCTTTTCATCCAGGTACCTCACACCAAGATACCTTCTCTTGAACACATTCTGAAAGAATGTCCAAGTTATGCCAGCTTCAGCCATCCCAGCTATAGTGGTCGTCCACCACGTATAAGCATCATCCTGTAGCAAGGATACTACACAACCCAGCTTTTGCACATCAGTGCAACTCATCTGACCCAAGATCCTCTTGGTAATCTCCATCCAAGCTTCATAACCTTCAGCAGACATACCCCTGAACTCAGTCCCACCAAGACTGCGTAAACGCTCCAAGGGTAGTCTAACACCAGCATCTCCCTGATGCCCAGCTCCTTGAGCTCCAGCTACTGCCGCTCGAAAAGCACCAGCAATAGCTTGCACCAACATCGTCATGTCAGGCATAGCTTGTGTAACGCCCCGGTTTTGGGCTTAGAAGTTTTGGGCGTTGACCGGTTCGGTCAAAGTGCTGTTCGAATATAAAAAGGTGAAATTAGGGAAGCCTAGTTCGGGTTGCATTAAAAATATGGAAAAATGTTCTAAAATCCTCTTTTAATATATATAAGTGAACTGTGAAATCAATTTTATAAAATGAGGTTTGGAAGGGTGACATTTTGGCTAGTGACCAAAATGTAATTTTTGAAAGTTGCGTGACTGTTTTAGAAAGGATTGAAACTTTGAATCTTTAAGGAGCTATTTACCCAAAGGGAGTTTCTCCAGATTTTTCTAAGATATTTTAATGTTTAATTCTGATTTTAAAGCAAAAGAAAAGTGGAGGGAGATCATTTTGCTATTTTGTAACTAACTTTCCACATTTTCAAATTTTCCTTTTCTCTCATTTTCTATCAACCCAAACACTTTCTCTCCAGAGATTTCCTTCTGATTTTGTCACTCAAATCTCTCTTTTCAATCCTCTTTTGATTCCTAATCATCTCATTAACAAAACCTCACCAAGTGCTAATTGGATTTTCAAGATTTTGGTTCCAAAAAGGGAGAAACTCAAGTTTGGAGGTAAGAACGTCCTTCTCCTCTAAACTCTCAGTTCTTTACTGAAATTCCTAAGTTCTCAATCCTTAATTGATGTTTTATAAGTGGTTTTTAAGTTGTGTAAAGGATCTTGGCTTAAAATGCAAGATTTGGTGATTTTTGGTGGATTTTCGTATGATCTGCTTAAGCAGGGTTTTGAGGTGTGTTTTTGATGTTAAATGAGTGCTAAATTGATTAGAAGTTGAGGTTTAATTAATGCAATCCCGGATAGGTTGAATTTCCTAAGTTTTGCTTGAGTTTTTGGAGTGATCTTGGTGATCTGTTATACCTGGAGGTATAAGGACGTGTTTGTGATCATTTTGGATGTTATTTGATGTTTATAAATGGTTAGAAGTGATGGATCTTGGCTGGGTTAAGTTTTGGAAGTGTTTGAAGGTGATTTCGGTTGTTTTTGGTAGCCGAAATATTGGATTTGTGATGGGCAGCGAGTTTAGTTTTGTTGCCGGTGTTTTTAATGCATAATGATGCATTAATCCTCTGTTGTTGTGTGCTTGAAACAGGGGAGTTTGATCCGTGAGCTTTAGAGGTGTTGCGGAAGGTTTCGGATGCTTGGAAGGCTTGTTGGCTAGCCTTGTTTTGTGTATCGGTGAGTGAAGTTGGGTTTTTAGCTTTTAAACCAAGGTTTGAAGGTTTTGGGAGCTTAGTTTAAGTCTAAACAACTTAGCTAAGCTCAAGAGTAAGTAAATGGATTTTCGCTCTTGGTTGTGTTGTGATTTGGCTTTAAAAGCAATTGTGATTGATGGTTGCAATGCATTTGTTTTGCATGTTTTAAATTCCGTTTTGAAAGCATATTTAAGCATGGTTTAATGCTGGTTTTGAAAGCCATATGTGAAGGATGCTCAAGGTAAGAGATCCTTGGTTTTATACATTGAAATTGTGGTTTTGATGCATGGTGTTGCATGATATTTAATGGCTTTGTGTAATGCTTTAAAACAGTGGATTGATGATGGTAAATGATGGTTTTTGCATTATGGTTATGCATGTGAATCATTGGACTAATATGGTAAGATGGTTATATTGGCAAGTGATGTAAGTGGTTCTTGGTTTCTTTGATCGGATATAGTTAGCCGGCTATAGGATTGGGTGCACCGTGAATTAAGTCGCCTTGGATGTGGAGTGGTTAAGAGTGAACCGGTAAACTCCATCCAAGTATCCTAACGAGATGGTTAAGGTAATAATGGAGGTTGAGTGCCCATTCGAGGACCTTGGGTAAGCAAAGGTTATATGGTGATTAAAAGTTCATATATGAGAACCTTGTGCTTGTTAAGATCACAATGGTGGTGTAAAGTCCATGTGTGGATTTTGTATGGGAACCTTGTGCATGTTAAGGTTATATGGTGTTTAAAAGTCCATATATGGGAACCTTATGTAAGTTAAGGTTGTATGGTGTTTAAAAGTCCATACATGGGAACCTTGTGAAAGTTAAGGTTGTATGGTGATTAAAAGTCCATACATGGGAACCTTGAGGAAGATAAGGTTGTATGGTGGTTAAAAGTCCATACATGGGAACCTTGTGAATAGTGAGATCAAATGGTGGTTAAAAGTCCATTTGGGGACCTTGGATTGGTAGTGTGTATGAAGCGTAGGGACAACGCTTGTGATCCGCGTATCCGATTGGATGTTGAGTTGAAAAGTGGATGTGGTTGATCACCTGGAAGCCAATATGATGTTCTTGATTATAAAGAAGCATGAGATGCTTGGAATGATGCAAGGTTGCATGGGAAGTGCATAATGTATTATGTATGCATGTTTGCTTGTTAAGTTTGAACAAGTGTTGATTATCTTTTGAGGATGATGCGTGTGTGCATGAAATCTCTTTAGTGCATTGAAGTCTTGCTAAGACTTGTTTTTAAAGGCATATGATGCAAATGTTGATGATGAGGTTCATATGTTGCATTTGTTTAATGCATGTGTTGGTTGTTTAAATAAATGGTTTTAAAAGAGTTTCTTGTTTGAAATGATAACCAAGTAAGTGGAATGTATAATGTGAAGCGGAAATGTTTTCCAAGGTTTTGAATTTAACTTTGCATTTGGTGTTTATGCATGTAAAGGTTAAATTGATGTTTTGCAAGTTGTGCTTCGAAAAGGCTTACTTAGCTTGCTAAGCTAAGGGTTGGTTTTCATGCTTGAGCAATGCATGATTTTGAGCTTGTTGTTGAAAAGGGTTTTCAAACATTGTTTGGTTTAACAAATCGAGTTGCTTTTCAAAGAGGTTTTATGACTCGCTGCATTGATGGTGTTTTGGTTTTGAGCATTCCTCACTAAGCAATATATGCTTACGCTCCTTTTTGTCCATCAATGCAGATAAGTGAAGTTGGAACAACGAGGAGCAAGGGATTCAAGGAGGACTCCACTTGAGATGTATGTCTCGGTTAATAGCTATGGTTAATAAAGGCAATGGGGGAGAATCTCTTATGTAGATGTGTAACGAGATTGTGTATGTTGGACAAGTTTGATATATGTTGTTAAATCATGTTGATTAATGTTGCAACGTTTGGATCATCTTATGCTTAAGTTGGTTTGCTATGCATCTTGTTTAAAAGCATGAATGAGCTTTGAATGTGTTTAATGTGTTGATGCACATAGGGGTGATCATGTATCTAGATTTTGATGCATATATGTTCCTATGTGTTGAGTAACTTGCTGGTGTGGTTTGATTGCATTTGGAGCATGTTCGGTTGGCCAATTGCATGTTTAGGCAAGCATTTTTGCTGCAATCTGTGCAGGGCGTTTCGGAACAGTGGCTACCGTTTCGGAACGAGTGCCTTGAATCAACCCAGGCGTCCGAAACGGGAGGCCCCGTTTCGAAACGGGAAGCTCTCTGCCAGCCCTAGTTTCGGTACGCATTGCGAAACGGCCCCGCGTTTCGAAACGGGCTCTCCCTGTTTCGGAACACGTGACCGTTGGGGGCTGATAATGGCGGTTAAGTGTTTTGTAATGTTTGCAAATTGGTCTTGAATCTTGTATGTGCAATTGTATGAGTTTGGAATGTCCGTTTGAGCTGAAACTTGGCAGTGAAGCATGAAATGTGACTAATTACAAGTTGGTAACACTAATTTGGGTTAAGACCTTATAATTATCAGATTTTGCAATTTGGTCCCTAAAGTTGTAAATTGTTCAATTGGGTCCCCGTTTGATCTCTGATATTTACGATCTTTGAGCATGCTGTTTGAATGATCATAACTAGGGTTAATGTGCATCTAGACAAGTTTAAAAAGAAAAAAAAGGGTCGTTAATCAAGGTTGACTTTTGGGGTGACTTTGGTTTTCCCCGTGTGACTTTCTTAATTCGGGTCAATCGTCTAGACCGGGTTAAGGGGGTTACAGCTTGCCCCTGACCAACCTCAGGTCCAGCGACCCCAGCACCAGCTGCAGCTTCAGCTCTTCCACCCTCAGCACCACCACCACCAGGTGGAGGAGGAGGTAACACCGCACTTCCCGCATTCTCCTCATTCTCATTCTCATTCGGAGTCGTAGCTCGCACATTACTTCTCAACTCTCTACGAGGGGCCATATTCTAAACATGCAATCAAAATGCAAATAAACAAAGTCAGGTCCAGCAAGGTAAGCAATCCAAGTACTCAAGCTCAATTTCATTTAAAATCAACATCATTTCATTAGCTTTGATTTGGCAATGGGTACCCACAACATGCTTCACCACAACATACAACTCAATTGCCACAATTTCACAACCCACTCATCATGCTCTCACTCAACAAGCATACATACTTCAATCATGTACACATTAACTCCCAAATACTCGAGAATTCAGCTCTGATACCACCAAATGTAACCCCCTTAACCCGGCCTAGACGGTTGACCCGAATTAAGAAAGTCACACGGGGAAAACCAAAGTCACCCCGAAAGTCAACCTTGATTAACGACCCTTTTTTTTCTTTTTAAACTTGTCTAGATGCACATTAACCCTAGTTATGATCATTTAGACAACATGCTCAAAGATCATAAACATCAGAGATCAAACAGGGACCCAATTGAACAATTTACAACTTTAGGGACCAAATTGTAAACTCTGATAATTATGTGAACTTAATCCAAATTAAAGTTACCAACTTATAATTAATCAGGTTTCATGCTTCACTGCCAAATTTCAGCTCAAACGGACATCCCAAACTCATACAATTGCACAAACAAGATTCAGGACCAAAACATAAACATTTCAAAACATATAACTGCCAATGTCAGCCCCCAACGGTCAGGTGTTCCGAAACAGGGAGAACCTGTTTCGAAACGCGGGACCGTTCCGCAACGGGTTCCGAAACGAGGGCTGGCAGAGGACTTTCTGTTTCGGTACGGTGTCTTCCGTTTCGGACGCCTGGGCTACTACAAGGCACCCGTTCCGATACGGCCTGCACAGAATGTAGAGAAATGGCTGCTAAAACACACAATTGATCAACCATACATGCTCCAAATGCAACCAAACTTCACCAGCAAGACATTCAACATGTAAGGAACATAAATGCATCATCCAATCATCATAATGGCATCAAATATGAAAAGCCTCAAATCTAAAGGCATACTTCCTACTTAGCAAACCATTCAAGCATTAAAACTCCAAACCAAACACATAATGGCCAATTACATAATCCAGCATTATTAAAAACATTAAACAAACTTAGGGAGTTCAAAACACCTCCCAAAACATCCACATAGGTCCCCCATTGCCAAATGCCAAAAGCTAAAAATGTTTAAGAAAACCTTCCCATACTTGAGCTTAACTTCCACTTGATTGCTTGCCTTCCTTGCTGCCCTCAATGCACCTTAATGTTCTGCATTATTGGTTTAACAAAAAGAGAGAGAGCATAAGCAAAAGCTTAGTGAGGAATGCTCATTAAAACCATTCAATAATGCATTTATAAAACTCATTTATAAATCATGCTTCAAGCAACATTAAACATGCTCTTTAACATTCAAAACAAGCATCTCATGCTTCATGTTCATAACAAGTCATATTGGCAACAAGTGACACATTTCACATAAGATCCACACATGGACTTTTAAACACCATTGTGATCTTATCCCCATGGACTTTTAAACACCATGGACCCATGGACTTTTAAACACCATGGCAAGGACCACACAAGGACTTTTAACCACCTTTGTGTCCTTAACAAGAATCTCCCAAGAACTTTTAACCACCTTGGAGTTCTTAAGTAACCAAGGCTTACACAAGGACTTTTAACCACCTTGAGCCTTAACCAAGAACCAACCATGGACTTTTAAACACCATGTTGTTCTTAAACTTTACAAGATCCACACAAGGACTTTTAACCACCTTTGTGATCTTAACCAAGAACCATCCAAGGACTTTTAACCACCTTGATGTTCTTAAATATACAAGGCTCACACAAGGACTTTTAACCAACTTTGTGACCTTAACATCACTTGCCAATATGCATCGTTATCATCAATAATCCACTGTTTTAAAGCATTTAAACCAAGCCATAAACATCATGCATCTTTAAGCATTAAACCACATTTAAAACAATGTTCAAAAACAAGGAACTCTTACCTTGAGCTTCCTTCAACACATGGCTTAAAATCTCAGCAAATAAACATGCTAGATATGCTTTCAAAACAGATTTAAAATCATGCAAACAACACATTGCATACAACCAAAAACCATGGCCATCACCAAGAGAGTTTTTTCGAAAACTTACTCTTGAGCTTAGCTAAGTTTCTTAGACTTAAACTAAGCTCCCAAACCTCCAAAACACTGGTTTCAAAGCCGAAAACCAAATTCCACTCACCGATTCCGTTTCGCCTCTTGCCGAAACACAAATCAAGCTTCCGGATCACCACCGCTTGGATCCAAAGATGACTCCCCTGTTTTAAACACATCAAAGCAGAGGATTAATGCATCATCATGCATTAATAGCTTCAATGAAAGCACCTAAACTCGCTGCTCTCATCCACACTCCATTTTCGGCCACCAAACACAACCGAAAATGCATCCAAACAACTCCTCAACAATGCCCAGCCAAAATCCATCAAAACAAAACATCCTTTAACATCATTTAACATCTAAAAAGGACCTAACAACATCCTTATACCTCCAGCAACATCAGATCCACAAAATCACACCAAAAACAACCAAGAATCACAAGCTAAACTTAGGAAATTCAACCTATCCGGGATTGCATTAATTAAAACTCAATTTCCAATCAAATTAACATTCATTTAACACCAAATTAACACCTTAAAACACAGCCCAATCAGATCATACGAAAATCCATCAAAAATTACCAAATCTTGCATTTTAAGCCAAGATCCATTACACAACTTTAAAACCATTTATAAATCATCAATTAAGGATTGAGAACTTAGGAATTTCAGTAAAGAACTGAGAGTTTAGAGGAGAAGGACGTTCTTACCTCCAAACTTGAGTTTCTCCTCTTTTAGAACCAAAAAGCTTGAAGAATCAATTAGCAAATAGTGAGGTTTTGTTGATGAGATGATTAGCAATCAAAAGAGAATTGAAAAGAGAGATTTAAGTGACAAAATCAGAAGAAAAACTCTGGAGAAAAGGTGTTTGGGTTGAGAGAAAATGAGAGAAAAGGAAAATGAGATTTTAGGAAAAATTAGTTAGAAATAACTTCCCTCCACTTTCCTTTTGTTTAAAAATCAGAATTAAAACATTAAATATCTTATAAAAATCTGGAGAAACTCCCTTTGGGTAAATAGCTCCTTAAAGATTCAAAGTTTCAATCCTTTCTAAAACAGTCACGCAGTTTTCAAAAATTACATTTTGGTCACTAGCCAAAATGTCACCCTTCCCAACCTCATTTTGTAAAATTGATTTCACAGTTCACCTATATATATATTAAAAGAGGATTTTAGAACATTTTTCCATATTTTTAATGCAACCCGAACTAGGCTTTCCTAATTTCACCCTTTTATATTCGAACGTCACTTTGACCGAACCGATCCAAGCCCAAAACTACCAAGCCCAAAATCGGGGCATTACAACTTGTTTATAATGGATCCATGTGTGCTTGGCATCTGGCGGCGCTGGACTAAATAGCTCCAAAGTGCTACCTCCGGCAGTAAATCCTTGCGGTTGACTGACCCATTATTTTTGCCTGTCAGGCATTTGGTTTTTGGCTTGCAGTGCTCTCTCTTGATTTGGTTTTAGTCAGGCTTCGTCAAATAAAATTCCCACTCCCCGTGGAGGTCGCCGCTGACTTCAATGTTGTAGAAGTAGTTGATCATGTCAACAAAAAATTTTACCGCTTCTCCCCGAACATGGACAAAAGGACTATCTAGGTTTGGTTGGTGGGCATAGAATTCTCACACGTGGTTGATGTTGATTCCCTCTGGCTACAATGCGTATTGTTCCCAGCCCATGTTGTGAATCCTCTCAAAGAGGTAGGGTTCCAATCCAAAGTTCCAATCTGATTGAGTGTAGTGGAAACCCATCTCTTCCCATAGTTTCCTTTCTCTATAAAATTTGTTGTAGTTCTCCTCGACAGCAGAATTCAAGAACCTCTTGTATTAAGTGCTGGAGGTGGCGGCAAGGCGTTGTGATGAAGCCATAATCTGGGGGATGGTTGTTTTCTTAAAGAAAGTGAAAAGAAGGTGAAAGAAAATAAAGCAAGAAAATCTTGGAAGCAAAGACTGTAGAAAGAATTTCAGAGCAAAGGAGAGAGTAAAGTGAAGAACGGGGTGGGAGAATAGTTGGCCTTATATAGTTGCTTCTCTCCAATGCCTTGGCGGGCACACTGTCAACGTGCGACAATAAATGCGATGCGAATAACGGGGTTCTAGCTGTTTTGCAGATATCCGTTCCACTCGTCGCGGTAAACTAACCGTTGCAGCTAGCCGTTATGAAGCCACTAGCCGTTATGCTCATCTGCCATGGGCTGCCTTGGCCACTAGTTGGGCATCTCCTTTATTCTACCATCCTTCTTAAACCTTTTCATCCTTCTTAACCTGAAATAAAAAATAAATATAAAGATTAAATAAAAATTAAATCTAATCCTAATAAAAATAATTTGAAAATTTAAATTAAAAATAAAATAAATGGGTTATGTTGGGCTGCGCTTTTCCCAAGCATAACCACTTATTGAGGGTCTTTGTGTTTGGCTAATAGTCTGGGCATGTCCTTCCCCTCCTCAGGTGGATGTTGCTACCAACCTTGCTGCCCTGGCGGGACATACACCATGAAAACAAAGAGGCTTTTTTAAGCAAAATAAATAAAAAAAGAGATTTATTGTGCAAAAACTAAATAGAAGTGTGAAATTCAAACGTAGTTGCTATTGCCAATCCCCGACAACGGCGCCAAAAACTTGTAGAGCCTTCGAGTGTTCTCTATTTGTGAGCGCAAGTTCACACTATGTCAAGTTATAGTATAAAGATATCGTCTCCACAGGGATTGGAATAACTCCTATGAAATGTTTCCTACACAAAGATTTGGTAAAAGCACCATTAGATCTCATGATGTGGAAATATAAAAACACAAGTAAAGATAAAGATAATGATGAGAGGAATGATAGGAAGAGTTTGGGCGATAAGCTGGGTAAGACAAGTGCAGCTTAGTAGCTTGTGGACTGCATTGTAAGGTTTTGAGTATGCTTTGCACTGCCATGAATTGCTACCTCGGTGGGTATGGCGGGCGGCAAACTACGACCCTGTCACGTGGCCGCAACAGGTTACAACCTCTGTAGGGGTTTGTACAGTCTTGGTAGGTGGAACAGAGAGAAGTCCTAGAGGCAAGTCTGGCTGTCATTCTAAGTTCGACATGATAGTCGATAGTGATCCCTCCTATTTTTAGGTTATGATGCTTGAGATTGCTTAACTTGAGTATCCCCGCCTGCCACGCGACGGATACTATGGGACTAAATTAATCAACTCAGTTAGTAATCCCTTTTAGCCACTGAAACTTGTGGACTAGTGTGGAACCAAGTTAGTCACGCCTCCCGTTGTGACCGTGCTTAACCCTTTCGTGAGCCTTGCACTTTCGTGCCCGAGAAATGGATTTTCTCTTCAAACGTCGGGTGTAGAAAGATTGAAGGAACGAAGAACATAGATTAAGCAAACTCAGAATTTTATTGAAAACATCTCAAAACTATGCAACAGTTTCCCAAATTACTTTACATACACGCGCCTAAACCCTAGGAGAGTTGGGCCGCGACCCCCAACACTCCAACCTATCTAGTTATCTCCCCATCTACCCTCTCGTTATGCGAGATATGGCGTTCTATGCGACCTGCCCCTATACCCTTACATACATTGGGTATATATAGGGCTAATGACCTAAGTTCGAGTCCTCTTTAAAGTAGAAGTTCTTAAAGTATGTTTACATTTATTACAACTCCTTTATACTTTAAATACAGACTCTTGGAACATTGCCTTCTTCCGCAAGTAAGGATAAATGCTCCTTCTTATCAGTCTTGGATTAGATCTACCGACCGGTACATGCTTCAGTAGCGTGCTTGGCGGCAACTAGAGATGCTTCAGTACAGCTCATTTGGTTCCAGCTTTCTCGTACAGTCCTGTCCTCTCCTCTCCTCTCCTAGCTATAGCACCTGAAAACAAAAACTAAACTAAAACAATAACTTTTCTTCACCAAACACAAGATATTCAATAAAAGCATGGTAAAAGAGAAGATGTTGTTATAATGCATGCAATGCACCTAAATATGCCTAAATGTGCTCAAGAATAGCAATAATAAGGGCAGGAATGTGACAAAATATAGAACTCATAGACACTCTACAGTTAGCTAATGATTTCTTTGAGTTTCCTCTCAATTTTTAATAAGCTATCTTGAAAGACTTCAACAAACCTTGCCGTTTGAGGGGAAGAGGCAAGGTTAGAGGTAAGATTTCGTTCAACTCCTCTAATTAAGGTTCTTTAATGAAATTCCCAAGACTTTGGTTTCCTAAATATGTTTATTAACTAAGTTTCATGTCTTGAATAATGGAAAATTTATTAATCTAGCTTTTCTTGGTGAATTTCTAAGTAATTCTCTTGGACACTATTTTGATTGATTTTAAAATGATTTTAAACTTGATTTGGATGTTAAATGATGTGAGAATAATGATTTTGTAATAATAATCCCAAAATAGGATGGATCTCTAATTGTTAGATTGTTAGATTTTGGGTTTTTGAGGTGTTAGTGTGAAATCTGAGTTGCTGGGTATATATTGATGTAATTAGATTGATTTTGGATGTTGATTGACGGTTAGAATGGGATGGAAGTGTTAGATTATGGTTGGACTGAGTTTAGAGAGCAATCGAAGGTGATTTCAATTGTTTCGGATGGGTATTTTGGTGCTTTAGGGCAGAGCAGAGGGATTGTTTAAGTTTCTGGTTATTTTAATGCATTATGATGCATTAATCCTATATTCTTGTATGGTATAAATAGAGGAGAATACATCTGACACAATCGGGGAAGTTCCAGGGGCTTCGGACGCTTAATTTCGCGTCTGCGAATCTTGGTTTCGCGAGTCGGTGAGTGAGAACGTGTTTTCCAGCTTTGAAATACTTAAAATGTGGTATTGGGAACTTAGTGTAAGCTTTTGCTAAGTTCGGAAGTAAATAAAAGGATTTTCTCCCTCATATTGTGCTATTATGAATTGCTGATGCACTTGATTATAAATGCATGTCACCTACTATTTTAAAGCATGAATTGAGGTAAGTGATTTACTATTTTTGATGTTATATTGATGAAGGATGCAAATGGTAAGTGATCCTTGTATGTATATGCTTATACATGTCTTATGATGCATGGTTTGATGCTTGGAGATGTGGCTTATTGGTAGTGCTTTGAAAACAATTAGGTTTGTGCTAAATGAGAATTATATTGGAAAGTGATGTTGTGAAAAATGGTTTATAATGAAATCGGATATAGTTAGTCAGCTATAGGATTGAGTGCACCATAAACAAGTCGCCTTGGATGTTGAAGGATTTATACGGTGTACCGAATACTCCATCCAAGTACCCTAACGATTAATAAAAGTGTATAGTGTCCCGTCTCTCGTTTGTGGGGTTATACATCTACCGATGAGTGGTGTTTAGGGGTTTATATGGTGTACCAAATACTCCACCCCAAGTGTCAAAACGGTTGAGGGTAGCTCCCGTGTCTGAACCTTGAGATGTCAGTGAGAATGTATGAAGTGTTGGGACAACACTTGTGAATACGTGTATCTGATATGGTTTTGAGAAATGAGTGTATTGATGATCACTTCTAAGCCAATATAATTGATGATGTGTTGTGATATGGTTTATGATGCTTAAAAAAGAAAATGCATGTTTTACTCTTTAAGCTTTGCATATGGTAGTTATGCATGGAAAAGCTTATGTTGAGTGTTAGCAAATGGATTTGTTGTTGGGTATATAACACATGTTGCATGGTGTTTAACACGCTGATTTGTTAAGGAAAGTGCATGGTTTTAAAAAGGGCATGATGATTTTCAAATGATGGAAAATGGTTTAATGCATTGATTGTGTTTTGGTTTTGAGCACTCCTCACTAAGCATTGTGTGCTTACGCTCTTATTTGTCCATCAATGCAGATAATTGAAGCTTAGGTGGCAGGAAGAGGCAAGAGGTAAGGGATTCTAAGGGACTTTTCTTAAGAATGTATGTTTCGAATTGGACTTGAGTAATAAGGGCAATGGGGGTTATATATTCTATTTAAGTGATGTGTATGAACACACTTTGTGCGTTTTGACTCTTGAATAGCTCATTTCCTAGGTTGCATGCATATAATTTACCTTTGATGCATTTTGCCATGATTTGTTATTGAAGATGCCATGAATGTTTGAGGATTAATGTTTAAATATGATGAATGCATGTTGAAAGCATGTTGGACTAGTTTATGATGGATTTAAGTGTGAAAAACCATCAAAAAGTGTCATTACAGGCCCATGTGTTTCGGTACACTCAAGCCTGTAAGGAAATAGTGAGCCTGAAATGACCTAAGGATTTCGAAACAAGGGAGGTCTGTTCCGGTACGTTTTACTACTGGAAACCACTATTCTGAAACACCTCAACGGTGTTTCGATACAAGCCCGTGTTCCAAGCCAAGTGAACCTATTTCGGTACGCCTGTTTCGATACAGGGCTAGCATGTACCGAAACGGCTGGTTGTTATGTTAGTTGATGGAATGTTCGGAAGTTCTGATTCTTTAAGTTTTAGTCCTTGAATGTTGTGGAAGCAATTAAATGAGCATGTATGATTATTTTGAGCTGAGTTTTGGCTGAGATGCATGTAATGAGACTAATTAAGGATTGATAACATAAAAATGGTATAATCCCCTATAGTTTGGTAAAATTACAAAATGGACCCTAAAATCGTAATTGAATGCAATTGAGTCCCAATCGATGTGTGATTGAGTTATGTGTTGGAGTATACCCAAATACCAATCATATGATGATTGAATAGACACACTATTTTACTAGATTTATCAAGTAATGGCATTGTCGTTATTATCATTTGGTATGTTTTTACGCATCAAACTAACCATTGGATAATAATGTCTATACAATATTACGATTATTGTTAAATAGAATCCTTAGTCGAATATTATTACGGGTATGGACAATGATAATATATAAAGACTAATATGTGGTTGATTGATAACAAGTGTTGTCATTGGCATAGAGATGTCAAAATCAACACATAAGTATTTGTTAGAGAACAACATACTGGATTGACCCGCTATGAGCATGTTTCTTTGGTAATTATGTGACAGTCACAACATTGCTCATGATAAACATATGTATAATCCTCAGACTTGAGATCAACATGATTTCAACATAAAGATTCACGTATTTTGACATAGTCAAACGTGTGTCGTAACTGACTACATTATAAAGACTGGTGATTGGATACGTGATGACCTATGTAGTGAAATATGGTTGATCCAGAAAGGATTTGTCCCTCCTACATAATGGGAGAAATATCTTCGGCCACTTGATTGAATGAGATTAGAAAATGCATGGCCATGCTCGAATATTATGATATGAGATATCATAGAGATTCATTTATAATAATCTACTCCAGACATCAAGAAACACTAGATGGACAACGCAAGTGTGACTAACCCATGACTTGTGTTCATCTAAGATATAAAGGACAAAAGGATGAAATACATAAAGGAAGTTTATTCAGGAATTAGGAAAGTCAAACCATGACTTCATGCAACTTAGGTAGCAATGATGTATTGCTAGATGCCACTCATTGTTTGTAAAATTAGAATAGTTCTAATTTTACTGCTAACGTTGCATGAACCTACAAAGGGTCACACCCTTCGAATGAAACGAACAAAAATTGGAAACCATACTCTCTATTTTAGGGAGGTTGCCGAAAATCCCCTATGGGATAGGGGAAATCGACAACTCCCTTAAATAGGAATAATATTGGATAAATATTGTATTTATCGTATATTATTTAGATTATTGAAAATATTTAGAGACTTAAATGTTATAGAATAAGATTCTAGAAATTTAAATATATATTTGAAATTTATATAATGTATATTTAATTCCAAGTTTATGTAGAGATTCTACATAATTAAAAATATATATTTAAATATATTTAAATCCATGTAAAGATAAAATGAGATTCTATATAATAAATATATATATATTTGGATTAAATATACTGTAGATTTAAATCAATGTTTTTTGTAGAATAAGATTCTACATAATTAAATATATATATTTCATTTAATATTATTAAATATAATGTATATTTAATATAAACCAATCTCAAGTATAATTAGATTCTATGAATTTTGGTTGAACTTGGATTTAAGGTATTCAACTAGAATTAAGTGTCTGAATACTATGTAAAGGGACAAGGGCTAGCAACCAAATCATCCCTATTCCACCTTGCAAATTTTGACATATCCCGGGGAATTCCCCTCTGGAATTTTCGACAAGTCCCATATTTCTTCTGAGAACCTGTTCGATATTTTTCTGGTATTCCTCTTACCCCCTGGCAAATTGCTGGCGATTTCCTAGTTCGAATCCAAGTCCCGGTAGAACCCGTGGTCGCTTTTTGACTCCTTCAGGAATCACTGGAGGGATTTCAACTTCTCCATGTAAGGTGTTCAAACCTGTCAAAATTTATCCCTAAGTGTTAGGGAGGCGGAAACTTTGTTCGTTTTGTTTGGAAGGACTCCGTAGAGGTCGTTGCGAACCTGTGACGATTCCAGTTTTACTTGACGTGGTTATTCTGACATATCGTCGATTTTCCAGTTTCCAGAGTTCTAAAAGGTAACTCTTCATCTTTTCACCCCGGATTCGTTCCTGTACATGGATCCTGGCTGGATTACGTCAGATTTTTTTCCACTGCGCCATTGGGCGTGCCGACGTGACCCAACAGTGGTATCAGAGCCACTTGTATCATACGAATTCGGACTTAAATTCTCGAGTGATGTTTATGTATGAGATGCAAGCTGTTTTATTCGATTTAGATATTTATCATTTATCGTATCACACCTAATAAAGACTTATTTCGATTATCACTGAATGATTAAGAGTTAATCATAACTATGTTAGGTTGCTTCAATGTTAAATGTTAACATGTTGAGACTAATAGTTAGTCTAGAGAACAAGTAGTTGTTCGTAGTTTCATAGATTTATGAAATCTCTGAAAGGACTTCTAAGTTGATAAAAGTTATCAAACTATCTTTTACGGTAAATCCATAAGAGTTATGGTTAGACGTTATGAAAAATGCATGTCTAGGATTGGCATCATCAAAGACCTGGTACTTAAGTGTGCCTAGTGCGCCACCTCTCTTTCATGATGACCTACCTGGCGCATTTGTTCATTAACGCAAATGGTTTATGAAACCTCGTGATTCTTCTTTGGCCCATTAACCGCAACATAGGGATAATTAGTTTAAAACTCTGTAAACACGTCGTTACTTTGTTCGCACGATGTTTGAAATGCATGTTAGATTGCACGGTGTTTGTTTTGCATGGTTCTAGCCCATAGCCTTTATAGTTTTGGTTTTTTATAAATACGGTCTGCGTGTCGTGCCTCTCTCTATCTTCTATTGTACTTCTCTTCTCATCTCACTCCCTCGCATGTAACACGAGTTTCTGAGAAATTATAAATACTCATGCAGATAAAGCAAGGACCAAGGTAGCAGCGTTGTGGGCCTTCCCTGGTGGACCGGGCATTTCGGAAGCAGATTCTATCTTCAGTAGAATGGTCCTCCCATTGGCTTGGGACGGGTCGCCTTAGGTTAAGAAAGGCTATAATCATTGCATATTTATTTACCGCTTATATTTACCTTGTATGTGTTGCAATGGATGTTTTATAAGCATGATTAAACATAGTTCTATTGATAGGATCAATGTTAAAATGATGAGATAATTAAGTAAATCCCTCACTATAATTCTAAGTCTGTTTTAACCATCCAATATTTACCCTCGTTAAAGTTTCGACCGATATAATGCGAGCTTTTCCAAAGAAATGTCACATTTATATATCTTAGTTAAACGCGAAGAATAAGCTAGTGATATTCGCCGGTTGAGATATTGGTATTGACTTAGTTGGGTTGTTCTAATAGGATTAGAAAACCTAGTGTTTAAAAGTTTTGGTTAATCATAAGATGATTTAAAGAATAAGAGTTGTTCGCCAATAGATGAGGAATTACATGAGATGTAATTAGTTAGGTGTTACTTACCGAAATAACCATTTCCTAAAAGACTGGCCAAAGCTGATTTAGGAATGGTGAAATATGGATCCTCACTCACTAGAAAAACTATCGAAACGTTTTTCCGAAATTAAAACTAGAGGGTTTTTAATTTTGAAGAAAATAGTGGGAGTAAATTTATAGTAAAGACCTATCTATAAATTTTAAAATTTAGTAAAACTTTTATAGCATATTTTCTTTGTTGTAGAATTAATGGCAAATAATACTCTATCTCTGCGATCTATCCTGGAGAAGGATAATCTCAATGGCATAAACTTCCTTGACTGGTTTCGCAATTTGAGAATTGTTCTCAAACAGGAAAAGAAGGAATATGTCATTGAAGAACATGTTCCTGATGAACCGGTTGCCACTGCTTCCAGAGCTGACAAAGACAAGTTTAAGAAACACATGGACGACATGCTGGATGTCGGTTGTCTTATGCTTGCCTCCATGACCCCTGAGCATCAGAAGCAACATGAGGACATGGTAGCTTATGATATGATTCAAAATCTCAAGGAGATTTATGAAGGGCAAGCTCATCAAGAGAGGTACGAGACCTCTAAAGCTCTGTTTCAATGCAAGATGAGTGAGGGATCTCCCGTAGGAGCTCACGTCTTAAAAATGATGGGCTACATCTAAACGTTGGAGAAGCTCGGCTTTCTGCTGAAAGACGAATTAGCTACTGATGTCATCCTACAATCGTTGCCGGATAGTTTCAATCAGTGCGTCCTTAATTTCAATATGAATGAAATTAACAAGACGCTACCATAGTTGCTCGGCATGTTGAGAACTGCTGAAATCAACCTGAAGAAGGTAGGACCTAAGAAGGGAATCAAGAAGGATGGAAAATGTTTCCATTGCGGCAAGACCTGACATTGGAAGAGAAATTGCCCCACACACCTACAAGAAGTCAAGAAAGCAAAAATGAGTGAGGCATCAACCTCAGAGGCTTCTAAAAAGAAGGCATCAGAATAGACATGGAATTGCGAATGGAAATAAAGCAAGAGTTGCTACATCATCCATTAGGACATGTGTTCTTGCTTAAATAGATTTGTTTTAGTTTTTAAGATTATTATTTTGTGCCTAAGTCTTAGTTATCTTGTAAGGACAAGATATTTTAATTTTGAGATTATTTAAATAAATGTTATTCTTTTAATCTCTTATGGCACAACGAATCAATGATCTTTAAAGTAATCAAGTCAATAATATTTATAAGATAAATAAAACAAATGACTAATCTCAAACTCATAAAAGTATTAAGGTAATTTGATAAGATCAAATTCAAGAATATTTAAAGTTTGATGAACTTTCAAAGAATACGGGATTGTCCCATAATTAAATCCCACAAGTGGAACGAAAAGTCTTTGAAAGAGAATCAAATATGTTAGACTTGTTTTGATTCAGAACAAGTCATTTTCGACTTCTTTACACACTAGAAAAACAACTCTAATACTTAATCGTGTTTTGTTTCTTTCAAACTTGGTTCGAAATGCCATATAAGATATGGACTAAGAATTGTTCTAGAATACCTTTGAAGTTTTAAGGTTACTTACATGTTAAAATGTTTACAAAGTTCGAACCTTAAAAACTCCATTTGTTGTTTATCCTAACGAGAACAAAGCGTTTGTTTCTCAAACGAGTGTTTATCTTGAAAGAGATTAATTCTCACAAAGGGATATTATTTCTTCAACTTTAACGAGAACAAAATATTTGTTGCTCAAACGATAGTTTATCTCGAAAGAGAATACTTATCACTAATGGATTTCATTTTTCAACGAGAACAAAATGTTTGTTGCTCAAACGAGAGTTTCTCTCGAAAGAGATTACCTCTCACAAAAGGAAAAAATGGAATTTGGAATTTGAAGAAATTTTAGACAACAAATTTATGAACCAAAGATTGAGAATGTTCCACAAATGATCAAGGAACATTGGAACAAAACTCAACCATTGTGTTGATCCTTAAGAGAATACCATATACTTGAGAAATATGGATTTCTCACTATCCGTACATGGAAACACTCTTCTTTTCGGATCAAGATAAAGACCAGGTCTTATCAGAAAGCAATGGTGAGCCCAAAATTCGAGTACTGGCTAAGAGCCATGAGAGATGAGATGAAATCCATGTCTAAAACCAAGTATAGACTTTGGTTACCTAAAAGGGTAAAACCTAAGAGGTATGGATGAGTTTTTCAAAAAGGAAAACCGACATGGATGATAAAACATACAAAGGATGATTCGTCGCTAAAAGTTTTCGACAAACTTCATAGTATAACTATGATAAAGCATCTTCCTTGTACCTATGTTTAATCCATCTTAATCTCACTTGCAAGTAGTTACATACCATGATTATGGAAGCAAATAAAGGAATATCAAAACTGCTTTCCTAATGGAAAACTTGAAACATATGTGTACATGACACATCCAGAAGGTTTTGTCACTCTAGTAACCACGTGGAAGGTATGTAAGCTACAAAGGTCTATCCGTAGACTAAAGAAAGCTTCTCGAAGTTGGGATATTTGTTTCAGAAGATACAATCAAAAGGTTTGGTTTATCTAGAAACAAAGGGGAGTCTTGTTTTCAAAAGAGCTAGTGGGAGCATTGTTACTTTCCTAAGTATTGTATGTAGGTGACATACTAATCAAAAGGAACTAAAGACCACAATCTGTTTTGCATTAATAAAAGATAGTACGAGTTAGCAACATGAGACAGTATATAACTCTACAACATAGGCTGAATGTATTACAGTCGACATAGCAATAAAGAAGGATGTTTGGATCTAAAGGGTTCACTTCTGAACTAAGGGTTGTTCTTAGGATATTAGATGCTACATAACTCTGTTATGATGGAACCTTTGCGTAAGCAAATAAAACCTAGATCTCATCAATAAATCCAAACATATTCTAAAGTGCTTACATCTTGGAGATGTGAAAGTATGCAACACACGCGAAAAGTTGATAACTTTGTCAACTCCCTGACAAAGCTTTTGACACAGCATAAGCATGTCAGTTACACTAAGCCATATCGTATTAAATACGAGAATGATTGGTCTTAGTGCTAGTGGGAGATTGTTGGAGTATGCCCAAAGACCAATCATATGATGATTGAATAGACATACTATTTTACTAGATTTATCAAGTAATGGCATTGCCGTTATTATAACTTGGCATGTTTCTGTGCATCAAACAAACCATTGGATAATAATGTCCATACAATAATACGATTATTGTTAAATAGGATCCTTAGTCGAATATTATTACGGGTATGGACAATGATAATATATAAAGACTAATATGTGGTTGATTGATAACAAGTGTTGTCATTGGCATATATATGTCAAAATCAACACATAAGTATTTGTTAGAGAACAACATACTGGATTGACCCGCTATGAGCATGTTTCTTGGGTAATTATGTGACAGTCACAACATTGCTCATGATAAACATATGTATAATCCTCAGACTTGAGATCAACATGATTTCAATATAAAGATTCACGTATTTTGACATAGTCAAACGTGTGTCGTAACTGACTACATTATAAAGACTGATGATTGGATACATGATGACCTATGTAGTGAAATGTGGTTGATAAAGAAAGGATTTGTCCCTCCTACATAATGGGAGAAATATCTTCGGCCACTTGATTGAGTGAGATTAGAAAATGCATGGCCATGCTTGAATATTATGATATGAGATATCAATGAGATTCGATTATAATACTATACTCAAGACATCGAGAAACACTAGATGGACAACGCAAGTGTGACTAACCCATGACTTGTGTTCATCTAAGATATAAAGGACAAAAGGATGAAATACATAAATGAAGTTTATTCAGGAATTAGGAAAGTCAAACCATGACTTCATGCAACTTAGGTAGCAATGATGTATTGCTAGATGCCACTCATTGTTTGTAAAATTAGAACAGTTCTGATTTTGCTGCTAACGTTGCATGAACCTACAAAGGGTCACACCCTTCGAATGAAACGAACAAAAATTGGAAACCATACTCCCTATTTTAGGGAGGTTGCCGAAAATCCCCTATGGGATAGGGGAACTCGACAACTCTCTTAAATGAGAATAATATTGGATAAATATTGTATTAATCATATATTATTTAGAGTATGGAAAATATTTAGAGACTTAAATATTATAGAATAAGATTCTAGAAATTTAAATATATATTTGGAATTTATATAATGTATATTTAATTCCAAGTTTATGTAGAATTAGATTCTACATAATTAAAAATATATATTTAAATATATTTAAATCCAAGTAAACATAGAATGATATTCTATATAATAAATATATATATATTTGGATTAAATATAATGTATATTTAAAACCATGTTTTATGTAAAATAAGATTCTAAATAATTAAATATATATATATATATATATATATTTCATTTAATATTATTAAATATAATGTATATTTAATATAAACCAATTTCAAGTAGAATTAGATTCTATGAATTTTGGTTGAACTTGGATTTAAGGTATTCAACTAGAATTAAGTCTCTGAATACTATTTAAAGGGACAAGGGCTAGCAACCAAATCATCCCTATTCCTCCTTGCAAATTTCGACATCCCTGGGAATTCCCCTCTGGAATTATCAACAAGTCTCAAATTTCTTCTGAGAAGCTGTTCGATATTTTTCTGGTGTTCCTCTTGACCCCCGTCAAATTCTTGGCGATTTCCTAGTTCGAATCCAAGTCCCGGTAGAACCCTTGGTCAATTTTAGTCTCCCTTAGGAATCCCTAGAGGGATTTCGACTTCTCCATGTAAGGTGTTCAAACCTGTTGAAATTTATCCCTAAGTGTTAGGGAGGCAAAAACTTTGTTCGTTTTGTTCTGGTGGACTCCGTAGAGGTCGTTGCGAACCTGTGACGATTCCGGTTTTACTTGATGTGGTTATTCTGACATACCTTTGGTTTTCCAGTTTCTAGAGTTCTAAAAGGTAACTCTTCATCTTTTCACCTCGGATTCGTTCATGTACATGGATCCCTGCTGGATTACATCGGATTTTTGTTCTACTGCGCCACGGGGCGTGCCAACGTGACCCAACATTATGAATGTTCCACTGCATTAGTAAACACTTAGGATACTAATGGGCATCTAGACAAGATAAAAATATAAAAAATAGGGTTGTTTATTGGAGTAAACCTTCCCAGTTTACTTCAATATTCCCCGTGTGACCTATTCGGTTTGGTCTACCGTCTAGGATGGATCGAGCGGGTTATATTTGGTGGTATCAGAGCCAGGTTACGAAATAATAGGATGGTGTTAAGTTAATGGTAAGTTGATGTGATGTGATTTCAAGCGATTGATGATATTTGTTTTGTACGGTGATTGTTATAATCATATTGATGATGATCAAATGATATGGACGTCGTGCATGATGATTGTGATGTATGTATGAGCTGTTATCTACATGATGATGTTGTGAGCTGAATTTGATTGATTGCTAGGCTCGGTGCCTATGATACGTATGTTGTATGCTTTATGCTATGTTTGGGGGAAATTGGAAAACCCATTGCCTTATTACTGTAGTAAAGTATTTTAAAATTAAAATCGAAGTCTTGGATCCTTGCTCGAAGCTGGCCTAATTTCTTGTTTTATTTTATTATCATGCTTTAATTATAATAGCACAATGGGGCTGAGGAGAGAGCTACGTTCCAATACGATTGCTCCTGCTGGTGAGTAAGGAAATCAGAAGAATGAGGTTCTGCCTCGCGAGGAGCAAGGACAGCAAGGGCAAGCTGGTCCTGTGTTGGGAGATTTGACCCTTTTGATTCAGCCGATGACTGGGGCATTCTAGGCTGGTGTTGCTGGAGTGCAAATGCAAGCACCTATTGTTGGGAAATTGGGTTTGCCGTTGGAACGCTTGCGAAGTTTAGGAGGCATTGAGTATCATGGTTTGTCTCTTGAAGCATACAAGGCTTGGATGGCTAGTACGATCCGAATTTTGGATCAAATAGGGTGCAATGATGTACGTAAGTTTGAATGTGCTTTTTCATTCCTTCAAGGTGATTCTTAAAGTTGGTGGACGATTGTAACTGCGGCTATGGAGCCCAATGAGGTGGATTAAGAGTTCTTCCAAGCTACCTTTAAGAAGAAGTATCTAGGAGTTAGATACTTGGACGACAAGAAGCGTGAGTTTATGTCATTGGTTCAAGGTAGTATGACAATGGCTGAGTATGAGGTTCAGTTTGTTCGTTTGAGCTAGTATGCTTCTGAGTTGGTGTCGAGTGATAGGAATCGATGTGATCACTTCCGTTATGGCTTGGTGCAAGAAGTAAAGACTTTCACGTTGGCCTTTGATTACACATATTTGATGTGTTGGTGACGCGAGCAAAGGATATCGAGCAGAGTTTGGGTTTGTCCTCTCGCATGAGTGGATCTAGCTCGGGTAAGAGAGCTGCGGATTTTGGTCCTGGTGGTTGACAGTATAAGAGGCATCGTGATTGTAGGTACCGACCTGAGGTGAGGCAAGGTAATGTTGGGAGTGGTGCACTAGTTCAGGGTAACATGGTGAGATCTGAACAAAATGCTTGTTGGGCATGTGGATCGCGTGTGCATTTGAGGCGAGATTGTCCTCGTATGGCTCGAGAAGTGCAGGCTACGGCTGTGGCAGCTAACTCTTGTTGGAACTGTGGATTGGATGAACATTTGAGGCATGGTTGTCCCTTGTTGGCTGGAGGTGGTAAGGGACGGGCACCTGTTGTTGCACCACAGAGAGGTCGTGGTCGCAATCATGGTAATTTCCAGCATAAGGAGGATGGACAAAGGGCTGTATCACATGTTGTGGCTGTTCAACCTGCGGGTGGTGGTCCTACGATGGTGTATGCACATCGCGAAGGACGAAATGACACCGATTTGATTACAGGTACCTTCAATTTGCAATCCTTGTCATTGTTATCTTTAATTGATTCTGGATCTATGCATTCATACACTTTGAGTGAGGATGCACATTTTCTTGATATCCTTATTGAGATGTTATATGCGGGAATGCAAGAAACTAGTTATTTTTGTGAAACTGTTGTTACGAGAAGGTTGTATAGGTGATATCCTCTATATGTCCAAGGCCATGTATTTGTAGTAGATTTAATGGAGTTGCCTTTCTATGGTTTTGATGTAATCATTGGGATGGATTGGTTGACTAAGCACAAGGTTGTGGTCAATTTTGATGTTAAGCGAGTTACCTTGAAACTCGCTGATGATTAAGAAGTGGTAATCGTGGGCGAGAATATGAAATTCTTGTCCAATGCAATTTCGGCTCTTGAAGTGAGTCGTATGATGGAGTTGGGTTGTAAAGCTTTCTTAGTTTATGTAATGAACCCTAGTACAAAGGAGGTACGAGTACGAGACATACGAACGGTATGTGAGTTTCCGGGTGTCTTTATGGAAGAGTTGCATGGTTTGCCACCGAACAGAGAAGTTGGGTGTGGCATTGAGTTGTATGGAAATACGACTCTTGTGTCCATTTCTCGTTATCGGATGGCACCTAAGAAGCTGAAGGAGTTGAAAACGCAACTTCAGAAGTTGCTAGATCGAGGGTTCATTAGGCCAAGTGTTTCGCCGTGGGGTGCACCAGTCTTGTTTGTAAAGAAGAAAGATGGCACGATGCGTATGTGTATAGATTACCTGCAACTGAACAAGTTGACGATTAAGAACAAGTATCCTTTGCTAATGATTGATGATTTGTTTGACCAGTTTCGAGGTGCTTCAGTGTTCTCTAAGAGTGATTTGAGGTTTGGATATTATCAATTGAAAGTAAAGGGTGTAGATGTGCCTAAAACAACTTTTTGTACAAGGTACAAGCATTATGAGTTCTTGGTGATGCCATTTGGTTTGATAAATGCACCTGCTACATTCATGGACATGATGAATCATGTGTTCCATGAGTTTTTGGATCAGTTCATGGTAGGGTTTATTGATGATATTTTCGTGTACTAAAGTACCAAAGAGGATCATGATAAGCATCTGCGGATTGTGTTACAAGTGTTGTTAGAGAATCAGCTTTATGCTAAGTTGAGCAAGTGCGAGTTTTGGCTCAGGGAAGTTGTTTTCCTTGGAAATGTGGTGTCGGCCAAGGGTATATGAGTTAACCCACATAAGTTTGAGGCGGTGATGAATTGGAAGACGCCTAAATCAGGGTCTAAAGTGTGTAGTTTTCTTGGTTTGGCAGGATATTATCGAAAGTTCATGGAGGGTTTCTCTAAGATTGCTGCTCTGTTAACCAAGTTGTTGCAAAAGAACGTTTGTTTTGAGTGGATGGATGTTAGACAACAATATTTCGAGAAGTTGAAGGAAGCTTTGGCGCAAGCTCTTGTCTTGATTCAACTTGAATCGGGTAAGGAGTTTGTAGTTTATAGTGATGCATTGCATGTTGGTTTGAAAAGGTTATGACGTATACATCTAGGCAATTGAAGGTGCATGAACGCAACTACCCTACTCATGGTCTAGAGCTTGCTGCAGTTGTGTTTGCTTTAAAGATTTGGAGGTATTACCTTTACGATGAGAAGTGTGTGGTCTATACGGATAATAAGAGTTTGAAATATCTAATGTCTCTGAGAGAGTTGAATCTTAGGCAACGAAGATGGTTGGAGTTGCTCAAAGATTACAACTTGACGATAGAATATCACCTTGGAAAGGCCAATGTTGTGGCCGATGTCTTGAGTAGAAAGGTGGTTGTAGATTTGAGGGCGATGTTTGCTCGGTTGAGTATATCGCGAGATGGTGGGTTAATAGCTGAGTTACAAGTGAAACCTTCCTTGATTCAATTAATTAAGGAGAAGCAGTTGCTTGATGATTGTTTGGTGCCTCATGTTCAGGATATAGCGGATGGTAATGCAACAGATTTTTGTTTCAATGATGATGGTGTTTTATGTTTTAAAAGTCGAATAGTTGTGCTAGAGGATGTTGAGTTGAGGCGCACTATTTTGACTGAGGCACTTAACTGTCATTTTGCTATGCATCCTGGTAGTACATAAGGTATCGTGGATTGAAAGATGAGTAGTATTGTGTTGGGTTGAAGAAGGATGCTGCTGATTTTTTGAGCAAGTGTATGGTTTTCCAGCGTGTGAAAGCTGAGCATCAATTTCCTTCTGGGTTGTTGCAACCTTTGAGAATACCAGAGTGGAAACAGGAAAGGATTACGATGGATTTTGTGTCTGGTTTGACTTTAACCCCGGCAAAGAATAATTTTATTTGGGTGATTGTAGATTGCCTTACGAAGTATGCGCATTTCTTGGCTGTGTATACTACGTATACGTTGGATAAGCCGACAGAGTTGTACATTGCCGAGATTGTGAGGTTGCTTGATGTACCTAAATCTATAGTGTCAGATGGAGATCTGAGGTTTACAACGAGGTTCTGTGAGTGCTTACGTCAAGCGTTGGGTACGCGTTTGAATTTCAGTACCTCATATCATCCTCAGATAGATGGTTAGTCTGAGCGAGTTACCCAAGTGCTTAAGGATATGTTGAGGTGTTGTGTTATAGATTTCTAAGGTTCTTGGGAGAAATAATGGCCTTTGGTGGATTTTGCCTATAATAATAGCTTTCAAGCGAGCATACAAATGGCTCTGTATGAAGCTTTGTATGGAAGAAAGTGTAGAACACCTCTTTGATGGGCAGAGGCGGGGTAAAAGTTGGTTTCCTTGCTGGATTTGCTTAAGGTAACGACGGAGAAGATTAAGCTAATTTGTGATTGATTGAAGGCTTCATCGGATCATCAAAAATATTACGCGGATTTAAAGTGTAAGGAGATTGAGTTTTCAATTTGAGATTGCATGTTCTTGAAGGTATTCCCTTGGAAGAAGGTGATGAGATTGAACACCTCTTAACGTTTGTTCATGGAGGGTATTCCCTTGTAAGGCAATTGCTTAGTCTAAGAATTGAATTTCAATACCTTATATCATTCTCAGACAGATGGTCAGTGTGAGTGAGTTATCTGAGTGCTAGAGGATATGTTAAGATGTTGTGTTATAGATTTCAAAGGTTCTTGAGAGAAACAATTGCCTTTGGTGGAGTTTGCTTATAATAATAGCTTTCAAGCGAGTATACAAATGGCTCCGTATGTAGCCTTGTATGGTAGGAAGTGTAGGACGCCCTTTTGTTAGGCGAAAGTAGGGCAAAAGTTGGTTTCCTTGACAAATTTTCTTAAGGGAACGATGGAGAAAGTAAAGCTTATTTGTGATCGATTGAAGGCAGCATCGGATCGTCAAAAGTCTTATGCGGATTTGAAGCGTAAGGAGATTGAGTTTGCGATTGGTGTTCGCGTGTTCTTGAAAGTATCGCCTTGGAAGAAGGTGATGAGGTTTGGACGTAAGGGTAAGCTTAGTCAAAGGTTTATTGGACCATATGAAGTAGTGGAGCGTGTTGGTCCTGTTGCATATCGCTTGAGGTTGCCTCCCGAGTTGGAGAAAGTTCATGATGTGTTTCATGTTTCGATGTTTCGAAGGTATAGATCAGATTCGTCCCATGTTATTCATGTTGAGGAGATTGAGTTGAACTCGGATTTGTCTTATGATGAGGAACCTGTTGGGGTTCTTGATTCTAGTAACAATGTTCTTCGTGGTAAGACGATTGAACTTGTGAAGGTGTTGTGGCGACATTGAGGAGTTGAGGAGGCCACATGGGAAAGCAAGGCGGATATGATGAAACATTTTCCTCACCTTTTTCCTTCAGGTAAAATTTTGAGGATGAAATTTCCTAAGTGGGGGAGAGTTGTAACGCCCCGATTTTGGGCTTAGAAGTTAGTCGGGTTCAGCTAAGAAGTTCGGGTGAACCGGTTGGAGTGAGTTATGCTAGTTTCGGGATGAATTTGAATTAAATGGTTTTTGAGGGAGATAAAATATGGAAAAATATTTTATAATCTTAAAATAATGTTTTGAAAGTTTTGGAGAGTTCTATTTGGTGAAATTGGATTGATTTTATTGGAATTGTGAAAACAATGACTAATTTGTAAAAATAGCAAAATGTGTTTTAATGAATAAATTGAAGAGGGCCAAAACTTATAATCCTTAGGGAGCTATTACACCAAGGTGTTATCAGCTATTACTTTGATTTTATGTTTTAAAATGATTTAATTTATTGATTTATTAAATGTAAAGTGATAACAATGATTTTTAAAAGGCTAAACATTTTATTACGCAACTACTTTTCTTCTAAACTTTTCTCTCAACTTTCCCAGCAGCCAAACTACCTTTTCATCACTATAATCTAAATAATGCAAATCGACTTCTACATCAACTAGCTAAAGTTTTCTTGAAGGATTTCTTCAAAATCATTGCAAATCAAGGGGAAATCCTGTGTTAGAGGTGATTTTTCTTTTCTCTCCTCTAATCAAGGTTCTTTATTGAAATTCCCAAATCTTTGACTCTCTAATTATGTTTAATAACTAGATTTTATAATTTAATTGATGAAAATGGCTAAATCAAGTTTTGGAAGATGATTTCTCATGATTTTCGTTATGGTTCTATTTTGATTTATTTGACATTGATTTGAATCATGATTTGGATGTTAAATGATGTTAAAATAAATGTTTTACAATGGTAATCTCGAAATGAGTTGGATCTCTAATTGTTAGGTTGTTAAGATTTGGGGGTTTTGTGGTGTTTGGGTGAAATCTGAGTTGTTGGAGGTATAAGGATGTAATTAGGTTAATTTTGGGTGTTGATTGGTGTTTGAAAGTGGATGGAAGAGTTAGGTTTTGGCTGGGTTAAGGTTGTAGTGTAATCGAAGGAGTTTTTGGTTGTTTCGGATAGCCAATTTGGTGTTTTGGGACAGAGCAGCTAGTTAGGTTAGGTTGCTGGTGGTTTTTAATGCATGATGATGCATTAACCCTCTGTTCTTGTGTGGTATAAACTTGGGAGAACTTGTCGGAAGCAACCGGTGAAGGTTTGTGAGTTTCGGTTGCTTGGATTCGCGTAGGCTAATCGACTTTACGTGTGTTGGTGAGTGAGAACATGATTTTTAGTTTTGAAAGCTTTAAAAATGTGATTTGTGAACTTAGTGGTAAGAATGAAATGCTTAACTAAGTTTGGAAGTAAGTAAAAGGGTTTTCTCTCTCGGTTGTGCTATTATGTGATGATTTATGCACTATTTTGAATTAATGGTTTTACCAATTGTTAAAGCAAGTTTTTATGAACGTGATTATTATTTTTAATGATGTAAAGTTGAAGGATGCATGAGGTAAGTGATCCTTGAAGTATATGAATTATACTTGTGATTTAAGCATGGTTTAATGCTTGGAAATGTGATTTATTGATGATGCTTTGAAAATAGCGAGGTATGAGCTAAATGTGAATTATATTGGCAAGTGATGTTGTGAAAATGGTTTATAAATGATATCGGATATAGTTATCCGGTTATAGGATTGAGTGCACTATAAAAATGTAACGCCTCGGTTTTGGGCCTAAAGGTTTTAAGGGCAGTTTAGGGTCCGATGAATCTAGATTAGAAATCTAGGTCAGTTCGGAGTTGGTTCAGGGAAAACTTAGTTCGAGATGTGATAAAATTGTGAGAAAAGTTTCTAAAATCCTCATTAAATATATATTGAGGGAAAGTGAAGTCAATTTTGGAAAATAAGTTTTGGAAAGTTAAGATTTCAGTTTGGTGACTATTTTGTAAAAAGTGCAAAATTGGTTTTTAAGGACTAAATTAAAAAGGGGCCAAGACTTAGAATCTTTAGGGAGCTTATATCTATTTTGTGAAACTTTTCCCTCAAATTGACCATTGTAATTGTTTTATTAAAAGGATTTTAAAAGGGGATTTTAAAGTAAAAAGGGAATTTTAATAAGTCAAAAGAGATTTCACGTAACCAACTCTTCTCTCATTTACTAATCAGCCAAACACTCTTCTTTTTCTCTAAAATTTCAGATGATTTCATTTTATCAAATTTTTTTAGTTAGCCAATGATTTCTTTGAGTTTCCTTTCAATTTTTCATTAATCTATCTTGAACGATTTCATTAAATCTTGGTATTTGAGAGGAAGAGGCAAGGTTAGAGGTAAGATTTTGTTCAACTCCTTTAATCAAGGTTCTTTATTGAAATTCCCAAGTCTTTGGCTCTCTAGTTTTTGTTTAATAACAATATTTTGTAATTGAATTGATGAAAATTGCTAAATTAAGCTTTGTAAGATGGATTTTCAAGATTTTCGATGTGGCATTGTTTTTATTGATTTGAGGCTGATTTTAATCATAATATGGATGTTAAATGATGTGGAAATAAAGGTTTTATGAACGTAATTCCGAAATGAGTTGGATCTATCATTGTTAGATTTTGGTTTTTTGAGGTGTTAGTGTGAAATCTGAGTTGCTGGAGATATATGAATGAAATTAGGATGATTTTTGGATGTTGATTGATGGTTAAAATGGGATGTAAGTGTTAGATTATTATTGGGCTGAGTATAGAGAGCAATTGAAGGTGATTTCGGTTGTTTTGGATGTGTATTTTGGTGCTTTAGGGCCGAGGAACAAGATAGTTTAAGTTGCTGTTGATTTTAATGCATTGTGATGCATTAATCCTCTGTTCTTGTGTGGTACAAACATGAGAGAGAATATCTGTAACGCCCCGGTTTTGGGCTTAGGAGTTTTGGGCGTTGACCGGGTTGGTCAAAGTGCTGTTCGAATATAAAGAGGTGAAATTAGGAAAGCCTAGTTCGGGTTGCATTAAAAATATGGAAAAATGTTCTAAAATCATCTTTTAATATAATTAAGTGAACTGTGAAATCAATTTTGGAAAATGAGTTTTGGAAGGGTGACATTTTGGCTAGTGACCAAAATGTAATTTTCGAAAGTTTGGTGACTGTTTTATAAAGGGTTGAAACTTTGAATCTTTAAGGAGCTATTTACCCAAAGGGAGTTTCTCCAGATTTTTCTAAGATATTTTAAGACTAAATTCTGATTTTAAATGATATTAAAAGTGGAGGGAAAGCCATTTGGCTATTTTGGATATTTTTGCAACTAACTTTTCTCAATTTTCTTTCTCTCATTTTCTCTCAACCCAAACACTTTCTCTCCAGAGAATTGGATCTGATTTTTTCACCTAAATCCCTCCTTTCAACTCTCTTTTGATTCCTAATCAACATATCTACAAAACCTCTTCAATTGCTAATTGATTCAACAAGGTTTTTGATTCCAAAAAGAGGAGAAACTCAAGTTTGGAGGTAAGAACGTCCTTCTCCTCTAAACTATCAGTTCTTTACTAAAATTCCTAACTTTTCAATCCTTAATTGATGTTTTATTAAAGGTTTTTAAGTGGTGAAATGGATCTTGGCTTATAATGCAAGATTTGGTGATTTTTGGTGATTTTCGTTAGATCTGATTAATCTGTGATTTGAGATGTGTTTTTGATGTTAAATGAACTCTAAATTGATAAGGAATTGAGTTTTGATTAATGCAATCCCGGATAGGTTGAGTTTCCTAAGTTTAGCTTGTGATTCAAGGTTGTTTTTGAGGTGATCTTGTGGATCTGTTGTTGCTGGAGGTATAAGGATGTTAATAGGTTGTTTTTAGATGTTATATGATGTTAAAGGATGTGTGGTTTTGCTGGTTTATGGCTGGGCTTTGTTTAGAAGTGGTTTGGATGCATTTTCGGTTGTGTTTGGTGGCCGAAAATGGAGGTTGGATGAGAGCAGCGAGTTTAGGTGCTTTCATGGAAGCAATTAATGCATGATGATGCATTAATCCTATGCTTTGATGTGTTGAAACAGGGGAGGCATCTTTGGATCCAAGAGTTGTTGATCCGGAAGCTTGATTTGGTGCTTTGGCTTGAAGCAAAGTGGAATCGGTGAGTGCGTTTGTGAAATTAGGTTTTCGGCTTTGAAACCAATGTCTTGGGAGCTTAGTTTAAGTCTAAACAACTTTGCTAAGCTCAAGTGTAAGTTTTCGGAATTACTCTCTAGTGGTGACCATGATCTTGTTATGATGCAAAGTGGTTTATTGCATGTTTTAATTACTGTTTTGAAAGCATGTTTTAGCATGGTGTTTGCTGATATTGTAAGCCATATGTTGAAGGAAACTCTAGGTAAGAGTTCCTTGTTTTTGTACATTGATGAAATGTGGTTTGATGCTTTTAAATGCATGATGAATATGGCTTGGTTTAATGCTTTAAAACAGTGGATTAATTGATGAAAATGATGTTTATTGGCAAGTGATGTTTTAAAAAGGTTAAGGTCATTAAGGTGGTTAAAAGTCCTTGAGTGAGCCTTGTTACTTAAGAACATCAAGGTGGTTAAAAGTCCTTGGATGGTTCTTGTTGCAGACACTAAGGTGGTTAAAAGTCCTTAGGTGATCCTTTCCATGGTGTTTAAAAGTCCATAGGGCCATGGTGTTTAAAAGTCCATGGGGCCAAGGTGTTTAAAAGTCCTTGGGGCCAAGGTGTTTAAAAGTCCTTGGGGTGAATCAAGCTATGGACACAAAGGTGGTTAAAAGTCCTTGTGTGGTCCTCATTCATGGTGTTTAAAAGTCCATGGCCAAGGTGTTTAAAAGTCCTTGGGGCCAAGGTGTTTAAAAGTCCTTGGGAAGTTTATGAACTTGTTTTAAAGAAATGGAATTTATCACTTGAGCCAATATGACATGTTATGTTGTTAAGAAGCATGAGATGCTTGTTTTAAGTATGCTTTTGAGCATGTGCAAAGGTTGATTTAAAGCATGATTTGTAAATGTTTTTAAATGCATTATTGAATGGTTTTTAAGAGCATTCCTCACTAAGCTTTTGCTTACGCTCTCTTTCGTTTTCTTAATTCAATAATGCAGAACATTAGAGAACCTTGAGGGCAGCAAGGAGGGCAAGCATTCAAGTGAAAGTAGAGCTCAATGTATGGAAGGTTTTGTTAGTACATTTTAGCTTTTGGTAATTTGGCAATGGGGGACCAATGTGTATGTTTTGGGAGGTGTTTGGAACTCCCTAAGTATGTTGAATGATGATAAGAATGCTGTTTTTTGTATTGGATCATTACATGCTTGTTTTGGAAGTTTTGTGCTTGAATAGCTAGCTTGTGTAGGAAGCATGCCTATAGATTTGGGGCTTTTTGCATATGATGTTGTTTCGATGATTTGATGATGCTTATAAATCTCATATATGTTGAATTGCATGCTGGTAAAGTTTGGTAGCATTTGGAGCATGATTGGATGATTAATTGCATTTTTTAGAATGCATTTTGCTGCAATCTGTGCAGGGCGTTTCGGAACAGTGTGCATCGTTTCGCAACGGGTGCCTTGAATGAACCCAGGCGTCCGAAACGGTAGGCACCATTTCGAAACGGTTTGGCCACTGCCAGCCCGTGTTCCGGAACCCGTTGCGGAACGGCCCGTGTTTCGAAACGGGGTCTACCTGTTTCGGAACGGTCGACCGTTGGGGGCTGACATTGGCAATTTATGTTTTGAATTGTTTGCGTTTTGGTCCTGAAACTTGTTTGTGCAATTGTATGAGTTTGGGAAGTCCTTTTGAGCTGAGATTTCACAGAGAAGCATGAAACCTGACTAATTTCAAGTTGGTAACTTTAATTTGGGTTAAGTCCTTTTAATTATCATAAATTACAATTTGGTCCCTAAAGTTGTAATTTGTTCAATTGGGTCCCTGTTTGATCTCTGATGTTTGTGATCTTTGTGTATGATGCTTGTGTGATCAATTAGGACTAATGTGCATCTAGACAAGATTAAAAAGAAAAAAAAGGGTCGTTAATCAAGGTTGACTTTCGGGTTAACTTTGGTTTTCCCCGTGTGACTTTCTTAATTCGGGTCAACCGTCTAGGCCGGGTTAAGGGGGTTACATTTGGTGGTATCAGAGCTGAGTTCACGAGTAATTGGGAATGAATGTATGCATGATTGAAGTATGTTTGGCTTGTATGCTTGTTGATCGAAAGCATGATTAGTGGCTTGTGATTTGGATGCGGTTGAGTTGTATGCTGTGATGTTGCATGTTGAGGGTACCCATTGCCAAACAAAAGCTAATGAAATGTTGTTGGTTTTGAATGAAATTGAGCTTGAATACTTGGATTGCTTACCTTGCTGGGCCTGACTTGTTTTATTTGCATTTTGATTGAATGGTAAAAGTATGGCACCACGTAGAGAGTTACGAGGTAGCGTGCGAGCTACGGTTCCCAATGAGAACGAGAATGAAGAGAACACGGGTAGTGCGGTGTTACCCCCTCCTCCGCCTGGTGGTGGTGCTGGAGGTGAGAGAGCTGAAGCTGCAGCTGGTGCTGGAGCTGCTGGACCAGAGGTTGGTCAGGGGCAAGCTATGCCTGATATGTCTATGTTGGTACAAGCTATTGCGGGTGCTTTTCGAGTAGCAGTAGCTGGAGCTCAAGGAGCTGGGCATCAGGGAGATGCTGGAGTTAGACTACCTTTGGAACGTCTGCGCAGTCTTGGTGGGACTGAGTTCAGGGGTATGTTAGCTGAGAGTTCTGAAGCTTGGCTAGAGAGTACCAAGCGTATCTTGGGTCAGATGAGCTGCACGGATGTGCAAAAGCTGGGATGTGTTGTGTCCTTGCTGCAGGACGATGCGTATACGTGGTGGACGACCACCATAGCTGGGATGGCTGAAGCTGATGTTACCTGGACATTCTTTCAGAATGTGTTCAAGAGGAGATATCTGGGAGTGAGATATCTTGATGAGAAAAAGCGTGAATTCATGTCTCTTACCCAAGGGAGCATGAGTGTGGCTGAGTATGAAGTGCAGTTTGTGCGACTCAGTCAGTATGCATCGGAGCTGATACTTGATGAGCGAGCAAGGTGCGAGAGGTTCCGTTATGGTCTTGTGACGGACGTGAAAATGTATGTGCTGGCCACTGAATATGATGATTTTGATGTGTTGGTGGGCCGAGCCAAGGACATTGAGATGAACTTGGGTTTATCTGCGAGAAGTGCTGGAGCAAGTGCTGGAAAGAGAGCTGCTGAGTTTAGTTCCGGAGGTGGACGGAACAAGAGGGGACGTGATCAGAAGTATCAGTCCTCAGCTAAGAGAGGTGGAGGTGCACCTGCTAGAGGAGGTAATGCTAGAGCTGATCCTAGTGCTTGCTGGATCTGTGGTTCACGTGGTCACATGAAGCGTGACTGTCCTCGTGCTGTGAGGGAGGTGCAAGCTCCTGTCGCGGCAGCTGGAAATGGATGTTGGAATTGTGGTTCTGTAGACCATTTGAGGCGAGATTGTCCGAGGTTGGCTGGTGGCCAAGAGCGTGCTCCTCTTGTTGCTGCACCGCAGAGAGGTCGTGGGTGCGGCCGTGGTAATTTCCAGAGGCGAGAGGAAGATGGTCGTGGAGTAGCCCATGTTGTGGCTATTCAGCCTGAAGGTGGAGGCCAAGCTAGGGTGTATGCTCAGCGTGAGGGAAGGAATGATGCGGATGTGATTGCAGGTACCTTTACTTTGCAATCCTTGTCATTGCTTTCTTTGATTGATTCTGGATCTACGCATTCATACATTTTGCGTGAGCATGCTGAATTGCTTGGTTTGCCTGTTGAGTCTTTGGATGTTGGTGTTCGTGTCACTAGTTCTTTTGGTGAAACTGTTGTGACTCGAAAGCTTTATAGAAGGTGTCCCTTGGTTGTTCAAGAACATGTTTTTCATGTTGATCTTATGGAGTTGCCCTTTTATGGTTTTGATGTGATCCTTGGTATGGATTGGCTTGCTGAGCATCGTGCTGTGGTAGATTGTGAAAATAAGCGAGTTTCGCTTAAGCTTGCGGATGATTATGATGTTGTTGTGGTTGGTGAGAATGTGAAGTTTCTTGCCAATGTGGTGTCTACCTTGGAGGCGAGTAGGATGCTGAGGCAGGGTTGCGAAGCTTATCTAGCTTTTGTGATGAATCCTAGCTCTAAGGAGTTGAGGGTGCAAGATATCAGAGTTGTGAAGGAGTTTCCTGGTGTTTTTCCTGAGGAGTTGCCTGGTTTACCTCCTAATCGCGAGGTGGAGTTTGGAATTGAGCTGTATGAGAATACAACTCCTGTGTCCATTACTCCCTATAGAATGGCACCTAAGGAGCTGAAGGACCTGAAGACGCAGTTGCAAGAGTTGCTTGATCGTGGTTTCATCCGGCCGAGTGTGTCACCTTGGGGTGCACCAGTCTTGTTTGTGAAGAAGAAAGATGGCACTATGAGGATGTGCATTGATTACCGTCAGCTGAACAAGTTGACTATCAAGAATCGGTATCCTTTGCCGAGGATTGATGATCTCTTTGATCAATTTCGGGGAGCTGCAGTGTTCTCTAAGATTGACTTGAGGTCAGGGTATTATCAGTTGAAGGTGAAGGATGTGGATGTGCCTAAGACAGCTTTTAGGACAAGGTATGGGCATTATGAGTTCCTTGTGATGCCGTTTGGTTTGACAAATGCTCCTGCTGCTTTCATGGACATGATGAATCGTGTGTTTCATGAATACCTGGACAAGGTCGTGGTGGTGTTCATTGATGATATCCTCGTGTACTCGCGTACTGAGGAGGAGCACGAAGAGCATTTGAGGATTGTTTTGCAAGCCTTGTTTGAGAATCAGCTTTATGCTAAGCTGAGCAAGTGTGAGTTCTGGCTTAAGGAGGTGGTGTTTCTTGGGCATGTGGTCTCAGCTGAGGGGATTCGTGTTGATCCTCAGAAGATTGAGGCGGTGATGAACTGGAAAGTTCCTAAGTCTGTTCATGAGGTCCGTAGTTTCCTTGGTTTGGCGGGATACTACCGAAGGTTTGTGGATGGTTTTCCAAGATTGTTGCTCCTTTGACGAAGCTGTTGCAAAAGGATGTTAAGTATGAGTGGACGGAAGCGAGACAACAGGCTTTTGAGAAGCTTAAGGCGGCTTTGACGCAAGCTCCTATCTTGGTTCAGCCTGAATCAGGGAAAAAGTTTGTGGTTTATAGTGATGCATCCTATGTTGGTTTGGGATGTGTGCTGATGCAAGAGGGTAAGGTGGTGGCTTATGCATCACGACAGTTGAAAGTGCATGAGCGCAACTATCCTACGCATGACATTGAGCTGGCTGCAGTGGTTTTTGCTCTGAAGATCTGGAGACATTATCTGTATGGTGAGAAGTGTACTGTGTACACGGATCACAAGAGTTTGAGGTATCTAATGTCTCAGAAGGAGTTGAATCTTAGGCAGTGGCGTTGGTTGGAGTTGCTCAAGGATTATGATCTGACGATTGAGTATCATCCTGGAAAAGCTAATGTTGTTGCGGATGCCTTGAGTAGAAAGGTAGCTGTTGAGCTGAGGGCTATGTTTGCTAGCTTGAGCATATCGCGAGATGGTGGTCTTGTTGCTGAGTTGCAAGTGAGGCCATCATTGGTTCAGTTGATCAAGGAAAAGCAGTTGCTGGATGATTCCTTGGTGTCTCATGTTCAGGATATCGCGGAGGGTAGACCTTCGGATTTCTGCTTTAATGAGGATGGTGTGTTGTGTTTTGGTAGTCGGATAGTAGTGCCTGCTAATGCTGAGTTGAGGCGTGCTATTCTGACTGAAGGTCATAGTAGTCCTTTTGGTATGCACCCTGGTAGTATTAAGATGTATCGTGATCTTCGTGATGAGTACTATTGGGTGGGTTTGAAGAAGGATGTTGCAGAGTTTGTAAGCAAGTGTTTGGTGTGTCAGCGAGTTAAGGCTGAACATCAGGTTCCTTCTGGGTTGTTGCAACCGTTGAAAATCCCTGAATGGAAGTGGGAAAGGGTTACCATGGATTTTGTATCCGATTTACCTTTGTCTCCTTCGCTGAAGAATTCTGTTTGGGTGATTGTGGATCGCCTGACGAAGTGTGCGCATTTCTTGCTTGTGCATACTACGTTTTCTTTGGATAGGCTGGCAGAGCTGTACATTGCTGAGATTGTGCGGCGGCATGGTGTGCCTAAGTCGATTGTGTCGGATAGGGATCCGAGGTTCACATCGCGTTTTTGGCAGTGTTTGCATCAAGCTCTGGGTACAAGGTTGCATTTCAGTACATCCTATCATCCTCAGTCGGATGGTCAGTCTGAGCGGGTTATCAAAATCTTGGAGGATATGTTGCGGTGCTGCGTGATTGAGTTCCAAGGTTCTTCGGAGAAGCATCTGCCTTTGGTTGAGTTCGCTTATAACAATAGTTATTAGGCGAGTATACAGATGGCACCTTATGAGGCTCTGTATGGGAGGAAGTGTAGGACTCCTCTTTGTTGGGCTGAAACTGGTCAAAAATTGGTTTCGATGTCGGCTTTGTTGAAAGGGACCACCGAGAAGGTGAAGCTCATTTGTGAGCGGTTGAAGGCTGCCTCTGATAGGAAAAAGTCTTACGCGGATTTGAAGCGTAAGGAGATAGAGTATGCGGTGGGTGACCGTGTGTTCTTGAAGGTTTCGCCTTGGAAGAAGGTGATGAGGTTTGGCCGGAAGGGTAAGTTGAGCCCTCGGTACATTGGACCATATGAGGTGGTTAAGCGTGTGGGTCCTGTTGCGTATCGGTTGAGGTTACCTCAGGAGTTGGAGAAGATTCATGATGTGTTCCATGTTTCTATGCTCCGGAAGTATAGATCTGATCCTTCGCATGTGATGCCTGTGGAGTAAGTGGTTTTGAATCCGGATTTGACCTATGATGAGGAACCGGTGAAAGTTCTGGATTCGGATAGCAAGGTTCTTCGTGGCAAGACCATTGAAATGGTGAAGGTGCTGTGGAAGCATCGAGGTGTTGAGGAAGCCACGTGGGAGCGAAAGGAAGACATGCTGAAGCAGTTTCCTTATCTCTTTCCTTCAGGTAAATTTCGAGGACGAAATTTCTTATGGGGGGAGAGTTGTAACGCCCCGGTTTTGGGCTTAGGAGTTTTGGGCGTTGACCGGGTTGGTCAAAGTGCTGTTCGAATCTAAAGAGGTGAAATTAGGAAAGCCTAGTTCGGGTTGCATTAAAAATATGGAAAAATGTTCTAAAATCATCTTTTAATATAATTAAGTGAACTGTGAAATCAATTTTGGAAAATGAGTTTTGGAAGGGTGACATTTTGGCTAGTGACCAAAATGTAATTTTCGAAAGTTTGGTGACTGTTTTATAAAGGGTTGAAACTTTGAATCTTTAAGGAGCTATTTACCCAAAGGGAGTTTCTCCAGATTTTTCTAAGAAATTTTAAGACTAAATTCTGATTTTAAATGATATTAAAAGTGGAGGGAAAGCCATTTGGTTGTTTTGGATATTTTTGCAACTAACTTTTCTCAATTTTCTTTCTCTCATTCTCTCTCAACCCAAATACTTTCTCTCCAGAGAATTGGATCTGATTTTGTCACCTAAATCCCTCATTTCAACTCTCTTTTGATTCCTAATCAACATATCTACAAAACCTCTTCAATTGCTAATTGATTCAACGAGGTTTTTGATTCCAAAAAGAGGAGAAACTCAAGTTTGGAGGTAAGAACGTCCTTCTCCTCTAAACTATCAGATCTTTACTGAAATTCCAAAGTTTTCAATCCTTAATTGATGTTTTATTAAAGGTTTTTAAGTGGTGAAATGGATCTTGGCTTATAATGCAAGATTTGGTGATTTTTGGTGATTTTCGTTAGATCTGATTAATCTGTGATTTGAGATGTGTTTTTGATGTTAAATGAACTCTAAATTGATAAGGAATTGAGTTTTGATTAATGCAATCCCGGATAGGTTGAGTTTCCTAAGTTTAGCTTGTGATTCAAGGTTGTTTTTGAGGTGATCTTGTGGATCTGTTATTGCTAGAGGTATAAGGATGTTAATAGGTTGTTTTTAGATGTTATATGATGTTAAAGGATGTGTGGTTTTGCTGGTTTATGGCTGGGCTTTGTTTAGAAGTTGTTTGGATGCATTTTCGATTGTGTTTGGTGGCCGAAAATGGAGGTTGGATGAGAGCAGCGAGTTTAGGTGCTTTCATGGAAGCAATTAATGCATGATGATGCATTAATCCTATGCTTTGATGTGTTGAAACAGGGGAGGCATCTTTGGATCCAAGAGTTGTTGATCCGGAAGCTTTATTTGGTGCTTTGGCTTGAAGCAAAGTGGAATCGGTGAGTGCGTTTGTGAAATTGGGTTTTCGGCTTTGAAACCAATGTCTTGGGAGCTTAGTTTAAGTCTAAACAACTTTGCTAAGCTCAAGTGTAAGTTTTCGGAATTACTCTCTAGTGGTGGCCATGATCTTGTTATGATGCAAAGTGGTTTATTGCATGTTTTAATTACTGTTTTGAAAGCATGTTTTAGCATGGTGTTTGCTGATATTGTAAGCCATATGTTGAAGGAAACTCTAGGTAAGAGTTCCTTGTCTTTGTACATTGATGAAATGTGGTTTGATGCTTTTAAATGCATGATGAATATGGCTTGGTTTAATGCTTTAAAACAGTGGATTAATTGATGAAAATGATGTTTATTGGCAAGTGATGTTTTAAAAAGGTTAAGGTCATTAAGGTGGTTAAAAGTCCTTGAGTGAGCCTTGTTACTTAAGAACATCAAGGTGGTTAAAAGTCCTTGGATGGTTCTTGTTGCGGACACTAAGGTGGTTAAAAGTCCTTAGGTGATCCTTTCCATGGTGTTTAAAAGTCCATGGGGCCATGGTGTTTAAAAGTCCATGGGGCCAAGGTGTTTAAAAGTCCTTGGGGCCAAGGTGTTTAAAAGTCCTTGGGGTGAATCAAGCTATGGACACAAAGGTGGTTAAAAGTCCTTGTGTGGTCCTCATTCATGGTGTTTAAAAGTCCATGGCCAAGGTGTTTAAAAGTCCTTGGGGCCAAGGTGTTTAAAAGTCCTTGGGAAGTTGATGAACTTGTTTTAAAGAAATGGAATTTATCACTTGAGCCAATATGACATGTTATGTTGTTAAGAAGCATGAGATGCTTGTTTTAAGTATGCTTTTGAGCTTGTGCAAAGGTTGATTTAAAGCATGATTTGTAAATGTTTTTAAATGCATTATTGAATGGTTTTTAAGAGCATTCCTCACTAAGCTTTTGCTTACGCTCTCTTTCGTTTTCTTAATTCAATAATGCAGAACATTAGAGAACCTTGAGGGCAGCAAGGAGGGCAAGCATTCAAGTGAAAGTAGAGCTCAATGTATGGAAGGTTTTGTTAGTACATTTTAGCTTTTGGTAATTTGGCAATGGGGGACCAACGTGTATGTTTTGGGAGGTGTTTGGAACTCCCTAAGTATGTTGAATGATGATAAGAATGCTGGTTTTTGTATTGGATCATTACATGCTTGTTTTGGAAGTTTTGTGCTTGAATAGCTAGCTTGTGTAGGAAGCATGCCTATAGATTTGGGGCTTTTTGCATATGATGTTGTTTCGATGATTTGATGATGCTTATAAGTCTCATATATGTTGAATTGCATGCTGGTAAAGTTTGGTAGCATTTGGAGCATGATTGGATGATTAATTGCATGTTTTAGAATGCATTTTGCTGCAATCTGTGCAGGGCGTTTCGGAACAGTGTGCATCATTTCGGAACGGGTGCCTTGAATGAACCCAGGCGTCCGAAACGGTAGGCACCGTTTCTAAACGGTTTGGCCACTGCCAGCCCGTGTTCCGGAACCCGTTGCGGAACGGCCTGTGTTTCGAAACAGGGTCTACCTGTTTCGGAACGGTCGACCGTTTGGGGCTGACATTGGCAGTTATATGTTTTGAATTGTTTGCGTTTTGGTCCTGAAACTTGTTTGTGCAATTGTATGAGTTTGGGAAGTCCTTTTGAGCTGATATTTCACAAAGAAGCATGAAACCTGACTAATTTCAAGTTGGTAACTTTAATTTGGGTTAAGTCCTTTTAATTATCAGAAATTACAATTTCGTCCCTAAAGTTGTAATTTGTTCAATTGGGTCCCTGTTTGATCTCTGATGTTTGTGATCTTTGTGTATGATGCTTGTGTGATCAATTAGGACTAATGTGTATCTAGACAAGATTAAAAAGAAAAAAAAGGGTCGTTAATCAAGGTTGACTTTCGGGTTGACTTTGGTTTTCCCCGTGTGACTTTCTTAATTCGGGTCAACCGTCTAGGCCGGGTTAAGGGGGTTACAATATCGAATGCAATCGGTGAAGTTCTGGGGGCTTCGGACGCTTAAATTTGCGTCGGCGAATCTTTGTTTCGCGAGTCGGTGAGTGGGAACGTGTTTTCCAGTTTTGAAACACTTAAAAGGTAGTTTTGGGAACTGAGTGTAAGCTTGTAACGCTTTACTAAGTTCGGAAGTAATTAAAATGATTTTTTCCTCGGATTGTGCTATTTTGAGTTTGTTGATGCACTTGATTTTAAATGTGTTTCACTTACTGTTAAAGCATGATTTAAAGTAAGTGATTTACTGTTTTGATGTTAAATCGATGAAGGATGCACATGGTAAGTGATCCTTGTAAGTATATGTTTATACTTGTATTATGAAGCATGATTTGATCCTTGGGAATGTGGTTTATTGGTAATGCTTTGAAAACAATGAGGTTTGTGCTAAATGAGAAATATATTGGCAAGTGATGTTGTGAAAAATGGTTTATAAATGAAATCAGATATATTTAGTCGGCGCTATAGGATTGAGTGCTCTATAAACAAGTCGCCTTGGATGTTGAGGGGTTTATACGGTGTACCGAATACTCCATCCAAGTACCGTAACGATTGAAGAAAGTGTATTGTGTCCTGTCTCTCGTTAGTGGGGTTATACATCTACCCATGAGTGGTGTTGAGGGGTTTATATGATGTACCGAATACTCCACCACGAGTGTCACAACGGTGGAGGGTAGCTCTCGTGTGTGAACTTTGAGATGCTGGTGAGAATGTCTGAAGTGTTGGGACAACACTTGTGAATCCGTGTATCTAATATTGTTTTGAGAAAAGAACATGTTGATGATCACTTGTGAGCCAATATAATTGATGATGTGTTAAGAAATGGTTAATGATGCATAATATGAAATTACATATTCTACTCTTTAAGCTTGCATGTGGTAGTTGTGCATGGGAAGGCTTAAGTTGAGTATTAGCAAATGGATTTGTTGTTGAGATTATAACACATGTTGCATGATGTTTAACATGCTGATTTGTTAAGGGAAGTGCATGGTTTTTAAAAGGGCATGATGGTTTTCAAATGATGGAAATGGTTTTACTGCATTGATGGTGTTTTGGTTTTGAGCACCCCTCACTAAGCCTTGTGTGCTTAAGCTCTTATTTGTCCATCAATGCAGATAATTGAAGCTTTGGAGGCAGCAAAAGGCAAGGGATTCCAAGGGACTTTGCTTTTGAATGTACGTTTCGTTATGGACTAGAGTAATAAGGGTAATTGGGGTTCCATAGTCTATTTGGGTTATGTGTATGAACACCCATTGTGAGCATGTTTGCTTTATGGTTTTAAACTTGTAAAAGGCCTTTATTTGATGGATTGTGCATTGGTTTGTGTTTTGACTCTTGAATAGCTTATTTGCTAGGTTGCATGCCTATTGTTTACCTTTGATGCAACTTGCCATGATTTGATGTTGAATATGCCATGAATGTTTGAGGATTGATGTTTAAATATGATGTATGCATGTTAGAAGCATGTTGGATTCGTTTAGGATGGATTTAAGTGTGAAAAATCAGCAAAAAGTGTCATTACAGGCCCAGGTGTTTCGGTACACTTGCGTCTGTACCGAAATCGTGAGCCTGAAATGGCCTAAGGGTTTCGAAACATGGTAGGTCTGTTCCGGTACGTTTTGCTACTGGAAACCAGTGTTCCGAAATACCTCAAAGTTGTTTTGATACTGGCTCGTGTTCCGAGCCGTGAGGACCTATTTCGATACAGGGCTAGCCTCTACCGAAACGGTAGGCAGGTAAGTTAGTTGATGGAATATCCTGAAGTTCTGATTCTTTGTGTTTTGGTCCCTGAATATTGTGGATGCAATTAAGTTAGCACGAATGATTATTTTGAGCTGAATTTTGACTGAGGTGCATGCAATGTGACTAACTAAGGGATGGTAACATAAAAATGGTATAGTTCCCTATAGTTTGATAAAATTACAAAATGGTCCCTAAAATCGTAATTGAGTGCAATCGAGTCTTAATCGTTGTCCAATTGAATTATGAATGTTCCGTTGCGATGTTAAACACTTAGGACACTAATGAGCATCTAGATAAGATAATAAGAAAAAATAGAGTTGTTTATTGGAGTAAACTTCCCCGTTTACTTCAATATTCCCCGTGTGACGCTTTTGGTTCGGTCTACCGTCTAGGCCGGGTCGAGGGGGTTACAAAAAAAGTCGTCTTGGATGTTGAGGGGTTTATACGGTGTATTGAATACTCCATACAAGTACCCTAACGATTGAGGAAAGTGAATGGTGTCTTGTATCTCATTAGTGGGGTTATACATCAACCGATGAGTGGTGTTGATGGGTTTATACGGTGTACCAAATACTCCAACACGAGTGTCACAACGGTGGAGGGTAGCTCCCGTGTTTGAACCTTGAGATGCCGGTGAGAATGTATGAAGTGTTGGGACAACACTTGTGAATCCGTGTATCTAATGTGGTTTCGAGAAATGAACATATTGATGATCACTTGTAAGACAATATAATTGATGATGTGTTATGATATGGTTTATGATGCAGGATAATGAAAATGCATGTTTTACTCTTTAAGCTTTGCATATGGTAGCTATGCATGGGAAGGCTTAAGTTGAGTGTTAGCAATGTATTTGTTGTTGGGTTTATAACACATGTTGCATGATGTTTAACATGCTAATTTGCTAAAGGAAAGTGCATGGTTTTAAAAAGAGCATGATGGTTTTTAAATGATGTTGTAGCAAATTGAAATGAGATTTCAATGTGGACAAGGAAATGGTTTTAATGCATTGATGGTGTTTGACTTATGAGCAGCCTCACTAAGCGTTGTGTGCTTTCGCTATCTCTTGTCCATCAATGTAGATAATTGAGGCTTTGGAGTCAGCAAGAGGCAATGGATTCCAAGAGACTTTGCTTTAGAATGTATGTTTCGGTTTAGACTAAAGTAATTAGGGCAATGGGGGATCCGTGGAATTGTTGGGAGATTTGTACAAACTCCCTTTTGTGCAAGTTTGGTTTGTTGTTTTAGACTCGTAAATGGGCTTTACTTGTTGTTTTATGCCTTGGTTTGTGTTTTGACTCTTGAGTGGCTTATTTGCATAAGAAGCATGCCTATAGATTTAAATGTTGCATATCTCTATGCCAAGTTTATAATATTTATATGTTTGATTGAGGATTGATGTTTAAATATGTTATATGCATGTTGGAAGTACATTGGAATGCATTAGAGTGGATTAAAGTATGAAAAACCAGCAAATGAATGCATATTTGGTACATGTGTACTGATACTCAAGGAACTGTATCGGCATGTAACCCCCATAGCCCGACCTAGACGCCTGACCCGAACTAAGAAGATTACACGGGGAAAACCGAAGTCAACTCATTAAAGTCAACCTCGATTAACGACCCTTTTTTTATCTTTCATCTTCTCTAGATGCAGATTAATACCCTATATGTTCAGCAAAGCGATTAGGCGAAAACGACACAACGATCGGAGTTCAATTAGGGGTTCATTTGCATACATTTGACTTTTAGGGACTAAATTGTAATTTCCATAAAATATAGGAACTACCAAGATTTTTAAGTTACCAATCTTTAATTAGTCATGTAACATGCCAACGTGTCAATTTTCAGCTCAAACGGTTCATCCAAACTCATTCAATTGCATACACAAAATTCAGGGACCAAAATGCAACATTTCCAAACTTAAAAAGATACTTTTAACTGAAATTTAACTACCCGTATCGATACACCTGAGCCTGTATCGATACGCGGGAAGACAATAGCTAAAGAAGGGACGAGCGTACCGAAACGCTTCCCCGTGTATCGGTACGATCTTCAAACTTGGCCTAGGCGTATCGATACGAGGGCAATCCGTTTCGATACCCCTGTACATAAATGCCTCAATTTTCCCTTAGCGCATCGATACGCTTTCTTGTGTATCGATAGGCATACCAGATTGACTTAATCCAACTTCATTTAAATATTCAAAAGCATATCCAATCTAGCTCAAAACATGCATACAAGATATAATCTATCGAATAGACTTATAGACACTAACAACAACAAAACACATTCATCAACCACATCATATCAAGATGACTTTTGAGATATCCAAGCATGCTTAAGATACCAAGCTATAGAAAAGGTAAAACACCACAAACTAACCATAGAACCACTTAAAGGCCAAATACAAGTCCACAATCAGAAACTAAACATGCTTGAAAAACAAACATCACCAACAAAATCAGAAAGTAGAAATCCCACCCATTGCCACTTATTACACTAAGGGTGAATCACATAAATCTCTTAAACAAAGCCTTGGAATCCCCTTGCTTTTGGGCTGCCTTGAAATGCTCAATTCTTTGCATTGATGAAACAAATGAGCGTAAGCATATAGCTTAATGAGGATCTCTAAACAACATTCATCAATGCATTTCACATGACTTGCAAAACCACCACTTTTATCACATGCCTTTTCATAAATCATGTCTTCTCAAGACAACAATGCATTCAATAAACATATGCTTGTATGCAACATTTTAAAACAACAATTAAACCATTGCTCATGCTTTAACAAGCATTTCATGCATTCTAGCATCATTTACAAGAATCTCTTGCTTCACATAAATCATTAACATTATATTGGCTCACAAGTGGTAATCCATAAACCATTCCACAAAAGACACAATTGGATACGCGGATTACAAGCATTGTCCCACACGCTTCATACATACTACCGGACTACACAAGATGGAGATCAATGGCACAATCACAACCCCTCAACACCCGTGATGGAGATTAATGGCACAATCAAAACCCCACAACATCACTCATCGATAGTTGTATAATTCCACTAACGAGAGTACGAGTCACATACATAGGACTCACACACGAGATTAAACCATTCACCGTTGTGGTCTTAACCTCAATCGTTGCGGTACTTGGATGGAGATTACGGCACAATCACAACCCCTCGACATCCAAGGTGACTTTATTCACGGTGCACCCAATCCTATAGCCGGCTAACTATATCCGATTAAAGTAACAAAAAACCATTTTCATCACTTGCCAATATAATCATTTATCCTCATTAATCCACTGTTTTACAAGCATAAACAAAATGCCATTACCACAAGCATAACATGCTTAACCTCATATGCATTTAACACATGAAAACCAAGGATCACTTACCTTGTGCATCCTTAACCTAATGACATTAAAATCCAACAACATTCATGCTTAAAACACGCTTTAAAACAATAAACAAATCCACACTTAACTCAAGTGCAATTTCATCAATCGTAGCACATTTCCAAGAGAGGGATTTCTGAATCACTTACTCTTGAGCTTAGCTAAGTGTATCAAACTTACACTAAGCTCCCAAGACCACGCTCAAAGCGTTACAAAGAAGGAAATTGCATTTCAACTCACCGATACGCGAAGCCTTGCTCGCCGACAACAAAATTACCCTTCTGGAGCCTCCAACAACACCGTGTTTGCTTCCGGATCAAGATCCCCTATTTTTACAACATCAAAACAGAGATCTAAATGCATTAAAATGCATTCCAACACCAGCAACAATTCACAAACTCGCTGCTCACCCAAACTACACCAAAGTACCCATCCAAAACAACCAAAAACTCAATCGATTGCTTCCTAAACCAAGCCCAGCCAACATACATCACTTCCAACCCAAAATAAACATCAAAACACATCTAATAAACAACCTAACCCAACCTTATACCTCCAGCAATCAAGATTCCACCATTTCACCTAAAAAACTCACTCAAAACAACCAAGAAACTCGAGGATCTCAAAGATTTCGGGATCTATGTCATCAAAACTTCATTTTAACATATAAATCAACTTAAAACTCAATTAAAATCAACAAAAAACAAAGCTTAACTCAACAAGTCTGAAAATTAAGATTTCAACCACATTTTTAAAAGATTTTGATCTCCAAACAAAACTATTATGAAAACTTAACCAAAAATAGTATTTAGAAGCCAAATATCTTGGGAATTTCAATAAAAAACTTAGATTAGAGGTTGATGTAACCCCCTTAGCCCGGCCTAGACATTTGACCCGAACTACGAAGATTACACGGGGAAAACCAAAGTTAACCCGAAAGTCAACCTTGATTAATGACCCTATTTTTTTCTTTTTTTCTTTTCTAGATGCACATTAAGCATATGTGATTACTCAAGAATCATGTGAGAGAAGGACACAGCGTCCGGAAAATATTTAGGGACTCAATTGCGTGAATTTAACTTTTAAGGACCAAAACATAATTTTTAGAAAATAAAAGGATTTAATATATTTTAAGCTTACCATTATGTAATTAGTCATATTGCATGCTCCTCTGTCAAATTTCAACTATAAAGAACATTCCAAGCTCAAGCAATTGCATCCACAACATTCAGGACTGTAATGTATAACATGGAAACTTAAAACAATTCAAAATCATCATCCAACGGTCACCCGTTTCGGAACACCAAACCCTCGTATTGAAATGTCCGTATCAAAACGGTGTTGACCGTTTCGGTACTCGAGTGAGTTCCGATACCAGTACCGAAACAGACTTCTAATGTGGCCAAACTGTTCCAAAACACCTTCATTTGTCCCGAAACGCTATGACCATTACAGGCCTCCGTTTCGAAACAGTTAAAGGTGTTTCGATACACCCTGCACTATGACAGCAGAAAATGCTGGTTTTTATGCCTTTTCGCACTCGAATCAACCCCGAGACATGCCACAGCATGCATACATCAAGGATATATATCAACAATCATCATATCGAAGCTATATCATAAACATAGCAACCAAATCCTAAGAAAATGCACTAAAGGCATGCTTCCTAGTTTACCAAAACCATAACATGTCAAAACTCCAAATAAACCAAAATCCACACTCCAAAGACCACTTACAACTCAAGTATAGGCAATCCAACATGCTCAAAGTAAAAGAAACATTCTCAAACATTCCAAAGTATAAATCTCACCCATTGCCTCTTATTACACTAAGGATGAATCACATACATCACTTGAACAAAACTATGGATTCCTCTAGCTTTTGGGCTGCCTTCCAAAGGTTTAATTCTCTGCATTGATGAAACAAAAGAGCGTAAGCAATAGGCTTAGTGAGGATCGCTAGACAACATTCATCATTGCATAACTCATGATTTGCAAAAACAACACTTTATAATACATGTCCTTTTATAAAAACAAGTCTTCTTAAGACTTCAATGCGCTTTTGAAACCTAATGCACATATGCATCAATTTACAACAACAAATAAACCTTTGCTCATGCTTTAACAAGCATCACATGCATTCTTGCATCATACACATATTTCTCATGCACCCTTGCATCATTTACAAGAATCTCATGCTTCACTTTGTTCATTTACATTATATTGGATTTCAAGTGATAGTCCACGAATCATTTCAACACAAGACACAATCGGATACGCGGATTACAAGCGTTGTCCCTCACATTTCATACAAACTACCAGACTACACAAGGTGGAGACATATGGCACAATCACAACCCCTCAACACCCGTGATGGAGACTAATGGCACAATCACTAGCCCTCAACATCACTCATCGGTAGTTGTATAATTTAACTAACGAGAGTATGGGACATATACACAAGACTCACACACGGGACTAACCATTCACCGTTGTGATCTTAACCTCAATCGTTAGGGTACTTGGATGGAGACTCACACATACACAAGACTCACACATGCGACTTTATTCACAGTGCACCCAATCCTATAGCCGGCTAACTATATCCGATTAAAGTAACCAAAAACCATTTTCATCACTTGTCAATATAATCATTTATCCACATTAATCCACTGTTTTCAAGCATAAACACAATGTCATTTCCACAAGCACACATGCTTAACATCATATGCATTTTCATATGAAAACCAAGGATCACTTACCTAGTGCATCCTTAACATAATGACACTAAAATCCAGCATTAAACCATGCTTAAACATGCTTAAAAACAATAAACAAATCCACTCTTACATCAAATGCATTTTCATTAAACTTATCATATTTCCAAGAGAGGGATTACCGAAACACTTACACTTGAGCTTAGCTAAGTGTATCAAGCTTACACTAAGCTCCCAAGAGCACGCTTAAAGCGTTACAAAGCAGGAAATTGCATTTCCACTCACTGATACGCGAAGCCTTGTTCGCCGACACGGAAATTATACCTCCGGATCAAGATCCCCTGTTTTCACATCATCAACACAGAGATCCAAATGCATTAAGATACATTCTAACACCAGCAACAATCCATAGACTCGTTGCCCACTCAAACAACACTAAAATACCCTTCCAACACAACCGAAAACTCAATCGATTGCCTCCTAAACCAAGCCCAACCACCACACATCAATTTCAAAGCATTAACAACATCAAAACACATCTAATAAACATCCTAACTCGTCCTTATACCTCCAGCCATCAAGATTCCATCATTCCACCCCAAAATCACACTTAAAACTACCAAGAAATTCAAGGATCTCGGGATCAATGCTTTTAACAATTTATTTTAACATATAAATCAACTTAAAAATCAATTAGAATCAACACAAAACAGTGCCCAACACATCAAGTCCGAAAAACAAGATTTCATCCACATTTTCATAAGATTTTGATCTCAAATCAAAACTATATTGAAAACTCAATCAAAAATAGTTATTAGAAGCCAAATATATTGGGAATTTCAATAAAAAACTTAGATTAGAGGTTGAGAACGAGATTTACCTCCAATCCTTGCTTCGTTCAATAGATGGCGAGTTTTCCTTGCAAAATTCTTGAGGAATTAAAGAAGATCTCTTGAAAAATAATTCTCGAAAAGATGAGAGAAAATGGTGTTTGGCTAAAATGAGAGAGAATTGGTAGTTACGTAAAATGAAAATCCACTAACTACCAATTAAGTAATATCATATTTTAATTAAATCCTTTAATTAAAATCCATTTAAAACACATGTCATATTGAAGAAAGGTCAAATTGACTTAAAGCCCCTTAAAGATTCTAAGATTTTGGCTTCCACCTTAAAAAGCACATTTTCCCAGTTTTGAAACTTTAAAATTTGGTCAATACTCAAAATGTCCATTTTCCAAAACCCTTTTTGTAAAATTGATTTGACCAACCTCTTAATTATATTTTTAGAGGATTTTAGCAATTTTTATCACAATTTTATCCTATCCCGATCCTTGATTTCTTAATATCACCTTACGCGATTCGAACCGTTCTCGACCGGTTTGATCCGATGTCTAAAACATCTAGGCCCAAAACCAGGCCGTTACAGTTGAGAATGGGATTTACCTCCAATCCTTGCTTCCCTCAATGAATGACAAGTTTTCCTTAGCAAAATCTTGAAGAATTAGGAAAGATTTCTTGAAAATGGTTTAGAAAATGTTGAGAGAGTTTTTGGGAGAAAGAATTATGGAGAAAGATGAGTGAATTACTGTTTGGCTGAAAATGAGAAAGAGTTGGTAGTTACGTAATTGAAAATCTCACATTAACTAACTATATTAATTAATTAATATAAATCCAATTAAAGCTATTTAATTAAAAGCCTTTTAAAAAACATGTCATATTGAGGAAAGATCAAATTGACTTAAAGCCCCCTAAAGATTCTAAGATTTTGTCTTCAACATTAAAAATCACATTTTCCCCAGTTTTGAAACATTGCAATTTGGTCTCTACTCAAAATGTCCTATTTCCAAAATCCATTTTGTAAAATTGACTTGACCAACCTCTTAAACATATTTTTAGAGGATTTTAGCAATTTTTTACCACATTTTTATCCTATCTCGATCCTTAATTTCCTTAAATCACCTTACGCGATTCGAACCGTTATCGATCGGTCTGATCCGGTGTCTAAAACATCTAGGCCCAAAACCAGGGCGTTACAACTCTCCCCGACTTAGGAGATTTCGTCCTCAAAATTCTTACATGATAGAAAGAGATGCGGAAACTGCTTCAGCATGTCCGCCTTGCTTTCCCACGTGGCCTCCTCAACTCCTCGGTGTCGCCACAACACCATCACAAGCTCTATCGTCTTGCCACGAAGAACTTTGCTACTCACATCCAGAACCTTCACTGGTTCTTCATCATACGACAGATCCGGATTCAACTCTATATCCTTAACATGCATCAAATGCGAAGGATCCCATTTGTACTTCCATAACATGGAGACATGAAACACATCATGTATCTTCTCCAACTATGCAGGCAATCTCAACCGATATGCTACAGGACCAGTACGCTCCACAATCTTGTAAGGTCCAATGAACCTTGGGCAAAGCTTACCCTTACGCCCAAATCTCATCACCTTCTTCCAAGGCGATACTTTCAAGAACACACGTTCGCCAACCGCGAACTCAATCTCCATACGCTTCAGGTCCACGTAAGACTTTTGCCTATCCGATGCTGCCATCAAACTTCGACAAATGAGCTTCACCTTCTCGGTGGTTCCCTTTAGCATAACCGGCATCGAAATCAACTTTTGCCCAACTTCTGCCCAACAGAGAGGGGTCCTACATCTCCCATACAAAGCCTCGTATGGAGCCATTTGAATACTTGCCAGGTAACTGTTATTATACGCAAACTCAACCAGCGACAAGTGCTTCTCCCAAGAACCCTGAAAATCTATCACGCAGCATCTCAACATCTCCTCAAGCACTTAGATCACACGTTTCGACTGTCCACCCATCTGAGGATGATAAGAGGTACTGAAATTCAAGCTCATACCTAAGGCTTGATGCAAACATTCCCAAAATCGTGCTATAAACCTCGGATCTCTATCTGACACAATGGACTTTGGCACACCGTGCAACCACACAATCTCAGCTATGTACAACTCAACCAACTTATCCAAGGTATACGTGGTATGAACAGGCAGAAAATGTGCACGCTTTGTAAGCCGATCTACAATCACCCAAACTGAGTTTTTCTTTGATGGCGACAAGGGCAACTCAGACAAAAAATCCATGGTGATTCTCTCCCACTTCCACTATGGGATTCTCAAAGGCTGCAACAACCCAGAAGGAACATGATGTTTAGCCTTCACTCGCTGACACACCATACACTTACTAACGAACTCAGCCACGTCCTTTTTCAAACCCACCCAGTAGTACTCATCTTTCATGTCATGATACATCTTCGTACTACCAGGATGCATAGCAAAAGGACTACTATGAGCTTCAGTTAGAATAGTGCGTCTCAACTCAACATCATCGGGCACCACTATTCGACTCCCAAGCACAAAACACCATCATCACTAAAACTGAAATCCGAAGGTCTACCCTCCGCAATGTCCTGAACATGCGAAACAAGAGATTCATCAAGCAATTGCTTATCTTTAATCAATTGTATCAGATATGGTTTCACTTGCAATTCCGCAATAAGACCACCATCACACGATATGCTCAAACGAGCAAACATCTCTCTCATCTCCACAGCTACTTTCCTGCTCAAAGCATCGACTACAACATTAGCCTTACCCTGGTGATACTCAATCATCAGATCATAATCTTTAAGCATCTCCATCCAACGACGCTGCCTAAGATTCAACTCCTTTTGAGACATAAGATACTTCAAGCTCTTATGATCTGTAAACACAACACACTTCTCACCGTACAGGTAATGCCTCCAAATTTTCAGGGTAAACACCACAGCCGCAAGCTCAAGATCATGAGTACGGTACTTGCACCCATGCACCTTCAACTGCCTAGATGCATAGGCCACTACCTTACCAGACTTAGGTTGAATCAGAACAGGAGTTTGCGTCAAAGCCTGTTTCAGCTTCTAAAAAGCTTGTTGTCTCGCATCAGTCCACTCAAAGCGAACATTCTTATGCAACAACTTGGTCAAAGGTGCTGCTATCTTCGAGAAACCCTCGACAAACCTACGATAATACCCAACTAGACCAAGGAAACTTCGCAACTCCGTCACTGACTTAGGTACTTTCCAACTCATCACATCCTCTACCTTATTCGGATCAACGCGAATACCCTCAGCTGACACAACATGTCCAAGGAAGACCACCTCCCTAAGCCAAAACTCACACTTACTCAGCTTGGCATACAACTGATTTTCCAACAACGCTTGCAAAACAATTCTCAAGTGCCTATCATGATCCTCCTCGGTACGTGAATACACAAGGATATCATCGATGAACACCACCACAAAATGATCCAAGAATTCATGGAAAACACGATTCATCATGTCCATTAAAGCAGCAGGCGCGTTGGTCAAACCAAACGGCATCACCAAGAATTCATAATGTATGTACCTTGTCCGAAAAGTTGTCTTAGGTACGTCCACATCCTTCACTTTCAGTTGATAATACCCTGATCTCAAGTCTATCTTAGAAAACACTGAGGCTCCCCGAAACTGATCAAAGAGATCATCAATTCTAGGCAAGGGATACTTGTTCTTGATCGTCAACTTTTTCAGTTACCGATAATCTATGCTCATCCGCATTGTCCCATCCTTCTTTTTTACAAACAAGGCCGGTGCACCTCAAGGTGACACACTCGGCCGGATGAAACCTCGATCCAACAACTCATGGAATTGCGTTTTCAACTCTTTGAACTCTTTGGGTGCCATGCAATAAGGAGCAATGGACACCAGAGTTGTATTCTCGTACAACTCTATACCAAACTCAACTTCTTTGTTTGGTGGCAACCCAGGAAATTTTTCTAAAAAGACACCCGAAAAATCGCAAACAGTTCGAATGTCCTGCACATGCACATCCTTGATGCCAGGATTCATCATATAGGCAAGGTAAGCCTCGCAACCCAACCTCATTTTACGGTTTGCTTCCAAAACCGAAATCACATTCGACAAGAATTTCACATTCTCGCCTACTACCACTACCTCATAATCATCGGCCAACTTTAAGGTGACTCGCTTGACATCAAAGTCAACCACCGCCCTATGCTCCGTCAACCAATCCATGCCAAGGATTACATCAAATCCGTAGAAAGGTAACTCCATCAAATCCACAAGGAAAGCATGTCCTTGTACAGATAAATGGCATCTTTTATACAACTTCCTAGTGACTACAGTCTCACCAAAAGAACTAGTCACTTGCATTCCTTCTTCCAGCAACTCAACAGGTATATCAAGTAAATGTGCATGCTCACTCAAGATATAAGAATGCATGGATCCATAATCAATCAAAGCCAGCAAAGATAAAGACTAAAGAGCAAAGGTACATGCGATGACATCGGTATCATTGCGCTCCTCGCGCTGACCATAAACCCTCGCTGGTCCACCTCCCTCAGGTCGAACAACTACATCATGAGCAATACCTCGCTGCCCCTTGTCTCTCCTTTGGAAGTTCTCACAGCCGCACCCACGGCCTTTCTGAGGTGCAGCTACCACAGGAGCATGTCCTTGGCCTCCACCAGTCAACAAAGGACACTTCCACCTCATGTGATCCGTCGACCCAAAATTCCAACAGGAATTCCCTGTCACCACAACAGGAGCATGAACCTCTCTAGCCGCTTGAGGGCAATCTCACCTCAAATGTTCCCTCGAACCACATGTCCAACATGTATGCTGCTCAGATCTCACACGACCTCCCTAGGTCTGACCAACTCGACCCGGTGCACCACGCCTCCACTCATGCTGATGTCTCCTATCACGACCTCTTTTGTTTCGTCCAACTCCGGAACTGTACTCAGTTGCTCTCTTCCCAGAGCTAGAACCAACACCTCAAGATGACAATCCCAAGTTTTGCTCGATGTCTTTGGCACGACACACAAGAACATCGAAGTCAGTATAATCTGCAGCCAACATATACGTCTTAACATCCTGTACTAGCCCGTACCGGAAACGGTCACATCGATGCCTCTCACTAGGTACCAACTCAGGAGCATACTGGCTCAGGCGTACGAACTGGACCTCGTACTCAGCCATAGAAAGGTTTCCCTAAACAAGCGATATAAACTAACGTTTCTTTTCGTCCAAGTATCTCACCCCTAGATACTTCCTCCTAAAGTCACCTCTGAAAAACTCCCAATTAACCTCATTGGGTTCCATACCAGCCGTGGTAGTTGTCTACCAACTGTAGGCACCGCCTTGCAACAAAGATAATTCACATCCCACCTTGTGCACATCATTACAACCCATCTGATCCATGATACGGATCGTACTTGCTAACCAGGCCTCAGACGCCTCATGAGACATACCAAAGAACTCCACAGCTCGTAAGCTCCTCAACCTCTCCAACGGTAAGCCCGCCTGCCCAGCTGCAGAGGCCTGCACATGCGCTCTGGAAACATCAGCCTGAAATGCTCCGATGATCGCTTGTACCAGTGGCACAAAATCACGTAATCCAGGACCAACAAGTCCTTGCTGCACCTGCTCCCCACCTCCAGGTGGTGGCGAAGGAGGTAGATTTCCACCAGGTGGGACATCTGCCCCTTGCTCACCCTGGTCACCATGCTCAGCCGCAGGTACTATCGTATTGGACCTCAGCTCTTTTTTCGGTCCCATTGTGCTATTTTAACAAGGCATGACAACAAAAACAAATCAAACCATTTAGGCCAGCTTCAAGCAAGGATCCAAGTTTACAAAAACATTTGATTAGTGTAATAAGTCAATGGGCACCCCAATTTCCCCCAACATGGCATAGCATACAATGACACATCATGCTCAACAAGCTTTTCATCATCCATATTCAGCACATAACAACATTGCATCATCATCACACAATCATATCCATTCCATATGCAATTCACATAAATCAAGCGTGGCATAAGCTTCAAAATTCAACCAATTGCTTGCTTTTCAAACAAAATACATCAATACATATCAATTCCACATACCAACATTCCCAATTCTTTCGTAACCTGGCTCTGAAACCAACAAATGTAACCCCCTTAGCCCAACCTAGACGCCTGACCCGAACTAAGAAGATTACACGGGGAAAACCGAAGGCAACTCGTTAAAGTCAATCTCGATTAGCAACCCTTTTTCCTTTTATCTTCTTTAGATGCACATTATTACCCTATATGTTCAGCAAAGCGATTAGACGAAAATGACACAGCGATCGGAGTTCAATTAGGGGTTCATTTGCATACATTTGACTTTTAGGTACTAAACTATAATTTCCATAAAATACAGGGACTTCCAAGATTTTAAAGTTACCAATATTTAATTAGTCATGTAACATGCCAACATGCCAATTTTCAGCTCAAACGGATCATCGAAACTTATTCAATTGCATACACAAAATTCAGGGACCAAAATGCAACATTTCCAAACTTAAAAAGATACTTTTAACTGAAATTTAACTACCCGTATCGATAGACCTGAGCCTGTATCGATACTCGAGAAGACAATAGCTGAAGAAGGGATGAGCGTATCAAAATGCTACCCTGCGTATCGGTACGACCTTCAAACTTGGCCTAGGCGTATCGATACGCGGACAATCCGTTTCGATACCCCTGTACAGAAATGCCTCAATTTTGCCTTAGCGTATCGATACGCTTTCTCGTGTATCGATATGCGTACAAGATTGGCTTAATCCAACTCCATTTAAACATACAAAAGCACATCCAATCTAGCTAAAAACATGCATACAAGATATAATCTATCTAATAGACTTACAGACACTAACAACAACAAAACACATTCATCAACCACATCATATCAAGATGACTTTTGAGATATCCAAGCATGCTTAAGATACCAAGCTATAGAAAAGTTAAAACACCACAAACTAACCATAGAACCACTTAAAGGCCAAATACAAGTCCACAATCAGAAACTAAACATGCTTGAAACAACAAACATCACCAACAAAATCAGAAAGTAGAAATCCCACCCATTGCCACTTATTACACTAAGAGTGAACCACATACATCTCTTAAACAAAGCCTTGGAATCCCCTTGCTTTTGGGATACCTTGAAATGCTCAATTCTCTGCATTGATGAAACAAATGAGCGTAAGCATATATCTTAATGAGGATCACTAAACAACATTCATCAATGAATTTCACATGACTTGCAAAACCACCACTTTTATCACATGCCTTTTCATAAATAACGTCTTCTCATGACAACAATGCATTTAATAAACATATGCTCGTATGCAACATTTTAAAACAACAATTAAACCATTGCTCATGCTTTACCAAGCATTTCATGCATTCTAGCATCATTTACTGGTTCACAAGTGATAAGCTATAAACCATTCCACAAAAGACACAATCGGATACGCGAATTACAAGCGTTCTCCAACACGCTTCATACATACTACCAGACAACACAAGGTGGAGATCAATGGCACAATCACAACCCCTCAACACCTGTGCTGGAGATTAATGGCACAATCACAACCCCTCAACATCACTCATCGGTAGTTGTATAATTCCACTAACGAGAGTACGGGACACATACACAAGACTCACACACGAGATTAAACCATTCATAGTTGTGGTCTTAACCTCAATTGTTAGGGTACTTGGATGAAGATTACGGCACAATCACAACCCCTCGACATCCAAGGCGACTTTATTCACGGTGCACCCAATCCTATAGCCGACTAACTATATTCGATTAAAGTAACCAAAAACCATTTTCATCACTTGCCAATATAATCATTTATCCTCATTTATCCACTATTTTACAAGCACAAACACAATGCCATGACCACAAGCATAACATGCTTAACCTCATATGCATTCAGCACATGAAAACCAAGGATCACTTACCTAGTGCATCCTTAACATAATGGCATTAAAATCCAGCAACATTCATGCTTAAAACACGCTTTCAAAACAGTAAACAAATCCACACTTAACTCAAGTGCAATTTCATGAACAATAGCACATTTCCAAGAGATGGATTTCTGAATCACTTACTCTTGAGCTTAGCTAAGTGTACCAAACTTATACTAAGCTCCCAAGACCACGCTCAAATCTTTACAAAGCAGGAAATTACATTTCCACTCACCGATACGCAAAGCCTTGCTCGCCGACACGAAAATTACCCTTCTAGAGCCTCCAACAACACCTCGTTTGCTTCCGGATCAAGATCCCCTGTTTTCACAACATCAAAATAGAGATCTAAATGCATTAAAATGCATTCCAACACCAGCAACAATTTACAAACTCGATGCTCACCCAAACTACACCAAAATACCCATCCAAAACAACCGAAAACTCAATCGATTGCTTCCTAAACAAAGCCCAGCCAACATACATCACTTCCAACCCAAAATAAACGTCAAAACACATATAATAAACAACCTAACCAAACCTTATACCTCCAGCAATCAAGATTCAACCATTTTACCTCAAAAACTCACTCAAAACAACCAAGAAACTCAATGATCTCAAGGATTTCGGGATCTATGTCATCAACACTTCATTTTAATAGATAAATCAACTTAAAACTCAATTAAAATCAACAAAAAACAGAGCTTAACTCAACAAGTCCGAAAATTAACATTTCAACCACATTTTTATAAGATTTTGATCTCCAAACAAAACTATAATGAAAACTCAACGAAAAATAGTATTTATAAGCCAAATATCTTGGGAATTTCAATAATGAACTTAGATTAGAGGTTGAGAACGGGATTTACCTCCAATCCTTGCTTCCCTCAATGAATGACAAGTTTTCCTTAGGAAAATCTTGAAGAATTAGGAAAGATTTCTTGAAAATGGTTTAGAAAATGTTGAGAGACTTTTTGGGAGAAAGAATTCTTGAGAAAGATGAGTGAATTAGTGTTTGGCTGAAAATGAGAAAGTGTTGGCAGTTACGTAATTGAAAATCTCACATTAACTAACTATATTAATTAATTAATATAAATCCAATTAAAGCCTTTTAAAACACATGTCATATCGAGTAAAGGTCCAATTGACTTAAAACCCCCTAAAGATTCTATGATTTTTGCTTCCACATTAAAAATCACATTTTTCCTAGTTTTGAAACTTTACAATTTGGTCACTACTAAAAATGTCCTATTTCCCAAATCCATTTTGTAAAATTGACTTGACCAACCTCTTAAACATATTTTTAGATGATTTTAGTAATTTTTACCATATTTTTATCCTACCCGATCCTTGATTTCCTTAAATCACCTTACGCGATTTGAACTGTTCTCGATCCGATGTCTAAAACATCTAGGCCCAAAACCAGGGCGTTACACGGTACGGGTAAGCAATTTTAGGCTTGGCGTACTGGTACAGTGGGGAAGAGTACCGATATGGTCTCTACGAAAATGAAGGGGCGTATCGATACATTGGGGCGTACCAATACGTGGTTTAGCTACATGTTTTTGGTGTATCGGTACGGTTCGAGAGGGTATCGACACAGGCGTACCAATACGTGTTTTAGATACATGTTTTCGTGGGCGCATCGATACTGGCTTTAAGGGTATCGATATGGCCAGCTGGTAAGTTAGTTAAAAGTATCTCTGAATGTTCTATTTCTTTGCGTTCTAGTCCCTGAATGTTATATATGTAATTAAATGAGTTTGGATGAATGTTTAGAGCTGATTTGTGACAGAATGACATGTAATATGATTAATTATAGGATGGTAAACTAAAATTGGAGGAAACCTTTATAATTTATCAACTTTACAAAAATGGTCCCCAACAAGTGAATGTGTGTAATTGAGTCCCTAGTCGTTGTTTGAATAAGTTGCAAATGGTTCCGTGGAGTAGTCACCAAGGGTTATAATGAGCATCTAGAAAAGAGAATGAAAAAAACTAGGGTCGTTTATTGTTGTAAACTTCCCGGTTTACTTCAGTATTCCCCTTGTGACTCGTTCAGTTCGGTCTATCGCCTAGGCCGAGTCGAGGGGGTTACAATTTCCTATGGTCCACATGCTAGCAGCGGATTAAATATCGAAAGAATCAGATGTTAATTGAAAACCAATTAAGCGTATTTGCAACTTAGGGACTGTTGCGTGTAAAATAGTCTATCGCAATTGTAGTGCAAGTATACACGACACAAGTAGTAAAGTGATATGAAGTATCAGATATCGTCTCCACAGGGATTGGGCTATAGCTTCACCTTAATTCACTGCACGGAAGTAAAGGAAATATTTGAGAGAATTGTCAAGAAAATAATAAAGAAAACGTAAATAAAAGAATCGAGATATCAAGATAGAGAGAATGGGCTGGTATTGAATTGCTCAGTAGTGCAAGTATTGCAGAGTTTAGGAAATCCAGTTCTGTCGTCGCGCCCGTCGCGGCAGCAGTCCGTTGATCGTCGCGGCAGCAAACACACCAACTCAGTACTTCAAGTTTTGCCAGAATCCCAGATCTTTCTTGGCCTATCCCTAGGTCCAAGTCTGTCGATGATCACGTCTTGATGATACCTCTCGGCGTGAATCGAAGGATGAACACCGATGTGTATGAATTCTTCTTTAGCCACTTAACCTCGCCCTATCTCTAGGCACGAGATATTTCAACTATAAACTAGAGAACTTGCTCTTATTTCTTTCGTATACTTAACTCTCCCGATGCTAAGTAAATGGATAACCTCACAATGCTCTCCCGATGCTCTTGTAAGATATTAATAACTAAAATAAGAGAACTTGAAATTTATTTTATTGAACTGAAAATTCCTAAAACAAAACAACCCTTGCAACTACTTTACAAATCAACCCGTGGATCTAGGGGGAATTTAGAACATGTCGACGGCGGGTAAACGGCTGGGGTTTTTTGGTTGTCGGTTATGGGGTAATCGGCTATGATATCCTCCTAGGTTAAAATACATGCCCTTATATAAGCTTTGGGCTCAAGTTATCTAAGTTAACAAGGATTACAACTTTAATTAAAAGTATGATTCTAATAAAGACTTAATCTTCAAGAGTCCTACTTTCTAGCCGTCCTCCTTGTTTCTTGGGAATTTTCTCTCCTTGAGCTTTGGGCTTGACATATGTTTTGATCCGGGGCTTGGAAAAATATATGGTTTTCACACGACAGACGAGCAGAATTATCTCTATCTATCGAGGTCCACTTTGCTTTTTTCTCCACTAACTTGCTGTCGTCCTCTGCTGTCAAGGCAGCACCATGGCAGCATCGTCCTCTTTCTCTGCTTGTCCAGTTCAACTCTTCTGCTTCTCTGCCCTGCTCCTGCCTTCTCCATCAACTATGGCGGCATCCTGCAAAATCAGCCATTCTTTAGTAGAATCTGTGCCTTTAATATATTTGTGATGTTTTGTTGTAAACTAACCTAAATGCAATGAAATGGTGCTTGAATGCAGCAGAAATATGGGTTAAAAAGGGTGTAAATAATAGAACTTTTACACACTCAACACACCCCCAAACTCAAGTTTTTGCTTTCCCTCAAGCAACTAAGACCTAAAAAAATTATTTTTGTTTTGGCTTTCAAACAGTGAACTTTCCCTTACCCGTCGTTCATTCTCTGTGACGGCAGCAACCTGTCGGATAGATTAGGATCTGTCCGGAATCTCACTATAGTCCTCGTGCAGTGTGTGCATGCTTGTGAACAGTTATATGCTAAGACTCTCTTAGTTTCATTAGAACATTCAACTCTTAACTCGAATTTTTATGCCAAAGTTTATTTTTGAAGGCACATTTTCATGCTTCTTTTGTTTTGACTCGATTTTTCTATTTTTAAAGTTTCACTAGAGCCAATTTTAGGCACCTCTAGTTAGCTTCCCAGAGCCGGTTTCGGGCACCTCTAGGTTTTTGAGTCTCTTTTGCTAAACTTCTTTCCTAGAGCCAGTGTTAGGCACCTCTAGGGGCTATTCAAGTACTAAGCTTCCTATTCTAGTTTGGCTAAAAGAAATCTAAGCAGTATAACAGTCACAATGGTGTTTAAGTTTTCAGAACTATAGAAAGGCTCTAAACTTCTCCTTAAACTATCCTAAAGATGCTGCCACGACAGAGCTGTCACGACAGGTAAGTTCAAATCACAGTTTTAAGCCAAAATTTTTAGTCTTCTCTGTTTTTTTAGAGAACTTAAATAAGACACAACAATTAATTAAGATGTACTAAGACTCCATTAAAATGGAGGGTTGCCACCCCCAAACTCGAGGGTTGCATTGCCGTCAATGCAAATGACAAAAATAAAAATGAAGGCAGTACATCACAAAATATAAATAAGGCAGGCAGCAATAAGAAGAAAATAAAAAACATAAATTTTAAGCACTGTCTTCACTGCTGCTACTGAGGCGGATTTGGCGGCGGATTCTGGGATGTGGGGTAGGCTGGGCTGGTTGCTCTACGACCTGGATGTCAAAACTGCTGCCGCTGTCCCAACTGCTGCTGCTGGTGGTGGTGGTGGTGCTGGCCTTTGGCATAAGCTTTATGTTGGCCATTCTTTTCTGCCTCTTGACAGGTGTGAATTCTTTCTCCAAGTTTCTCCGAATAGAGGGTTCTGCCTCGCTTTCTGCCCAGACGGAGGAAGAAGAAAAACCAGCTACAAAGGCAGTAATGTCATTTGAGGGGGTCGCTTCGTTCCTCGGGCGGATGTGTCGGCCTGAGGGCTGCCGGTTGCCGTCGGGGCAGGTGATGGAATGGAGGCAGCAGATTGTGTGTGTGGTGATGCAGTAGGTGTAGGTGTGTGGGCAGGGGTGGGGACGGTAAAGTAGTTGGCAGGGAAGGTGGGAAAGACAACATCAAGATGTAATAAGGATTTTAGTAGATTGGTCTGTCGGAGCAGCTGCTGCGGTAGGTTCAGGGTTGGGTTGCTCCGATGATTCTGCTGGGGCGACATTAGGGTTGACGGAAGAGAGGGGGTTGCTACTGTCAGCTCCATGAGGCTGATTATATTCTTGTCTGTCCAGCCCCGTCCCTTCACTAGTTGATCGGTGGTGGCTTCCTGTACGGCAGAGCAGCGGTAGAGAGATGTAATAAGGAAAGGCAGGTAGAGGAGGGCTGTCGATCTCTGGGTGCAGTCCAGGATACTTTCCCGCATATATCGTCCCACATTTATGGGTCGTTTGTTCATGATGGAGTGGATTAGGGCTAACCTCTGCTGGTCCACTGTGGTGTGATGGGAGGACGGCAGAATCCTCTTCTTAATGAAGGCGTTCCACAATTTAGCTTCTGGCAGCAGCTGCCCCCTTCTTACGGTTTGGGGATTTTCTCCTGCTCGTGTTCCATTCAGTTCCTTCTTCTGTCACTCCTGCCATGACAACATCGAATGCAACGTTGTCTAGGGTGTCCAGGAACTACTGGTGAGCATCGTCGTTGGGGCCGAAGAAGAGGCCATAAAAATTGTTGATGCGCTCTGCTGTGAATGGCACTTTTGTCCCTCGGACAGTCACTGTTGTTGCCGTCCTGCTGCTGATGGTAGCATAGAATTCCCTCACCAGCGTTTCATTCATTTCTGCTGGTTGCTCTGCAAATTGCTACCACAGGAAAGCCTTAATCGCCCTTGCGATGAACGACTTGAGGCCCATATTAACGAACTTTCGAGTGTAGATAAAGCCTCGTTCTTCCCAGAGATCCTTAGTTGCGAAGGACTGCGGGGTGGGTGCTGCCGGTGAACAGGTTGAAGCAGCATTGCGGCGGGTTCTTCTGGAAGACATGTTAGTTGCAAGGGTTTTGTGAAAGTAAAGAAAACAAAGAAAAACTAAAGGGGAGAGCAAGTAAGAAAAACATAAGTGAGTGAAATGAAAATGAAACGGGGTTTTATAGAGGAGGAGTTGCTGCCCGATGAAACTGTAACGGCAGGCGTGAATAACGGGGCGACTGTTTAGCTTTAGCGTGTCTGACGCGTCTGACACACATTTATGTGCTGTTACGCGTTTCTGCGTCTGCCGTGACAGTCTGGTGACATCCTGTCTTTTTCGTGTCTGCGGCGGCAGCTGGAACGACATGCTTCAATATTGGGCTTTATTGGGCTGATGGATGGATGATGGGCTTGGGTCACTTCTCTTATTCTTCTTGACTCCTTTATTTCCTAAAAACAGTAAACATAAAAACATTATTTGAGTAAAATAAAACTTATTTCCTAATAAATAATAAAAATAAATAAAAATAAAACTTAGGTTAAATTAGGGATGCCTTGTGGGGCATCTCCTAAGGTAACCACTTCATGTATTCCTGGGGCTTCAGTCCCCTAATAATGCTTGAGGCGCTGTCCGTTGACTTTGAATTGGTGCCCGTCTTTTAATGATCAGATTGTGATGGCACCATGGGGAAAAACTTGTACAACTTGGAACGGGCCAGACCATCTAGATTTTAGCTTTCCTGGGAAGAGTTTTAGTCTAGAATTGAACAACAATACAAGCTGCCCTGGGCAGAACTGTCGTGGCAGCAACTTCCTGTCATGCAACTTCTTAGTCTTCTCCTTGTAAATTCTTGCATTGTCGTAGGCCATTGTCCGTATTTCTTCAATTTCGTTCAGATCTAACAGCCTTTTCTGGCCTGCCTTGTCCAAGTCCAAATTCACTGCCTTGATTGCCCAATATGATTTGTGCTCTATCTCGACAGGCAGATGACAGGTTTTTCCATAAATCAATCGGTATGGAGACATGCCCAATGGAGTCTTAAAAGCTGTCCTATATGCCCATAATGCATCATTGAGGAGTAAAGACCAATCTTTCCTAGTTGGCTTAACAATCTTTTCAAGAATGTTCTTAACTTCCCTATTGGATATCTCACCTTGTCCATTGGTCTGTGGGTGGTATGTTGTCGCGATCCGATGCTTGACACCATATTTCTTCAAGGCGGCAGCAATAACCCTATTGTCAAAATGTCTCCATCACTGATAATTGCCTTAGGGATGCCAAACCTAGAAAAGATGTTTTTGTGTAAAAACCTTTGGACTGTCTTGGCATCATTCCTTTGAGTGGCGATAGCTTCAACCCACTTAGAGACATAATCCACTGCTAGGAGGATGTATAGATTCCCACATGAAGATGAAAACGGTCCCATAAAATAAATCCCCCAAACGTCGAAGATTTCGACTTCTAGAATGTTCTGTAGTGGCATCTCGTTTCTCCTCGAGATGTTTCCGGTTCTTTGGCACCTGTCACAGTTCTTGTAGAAGATTTGTGCATCCTTATACAGTAACGACCAATAAAACCCTGACTGCAGCACCTTGGCAGCAGTTTTATTGCCTCCTGAGTGACCTCCATATTGTGAAGCATGGCAGTGATGAAGAATGTCTTCTTGCTCTTCTTGTGGTACACACCTCCTTATAACTTGATCTACACATAGTTTGAAAAGAAGAGGTTCGTCCAAATAATAATGCTTAACATCATTTTGGAACCTCTTCCTGGCTTGATAATTAAGATCAGAAGGAAGTATTCTGCTAACTATAAAATTAACGAAATCAGCATACCAGGGGAGTTCAGAAGACTTACCTGCCGCCATGGCTGTCGCGACAGCGATTGCAGCAGCAAAAAGCTGCTCATCTGGGAAGGTCTCCAGTATGTTTGTCTCATCTATTGGCAGACTCTGTCCCTTCTCCAACCTTGACAAGTGGTCTGCCACCTGATTTTATGTCCCTTTTTTGTCCTTGATTTCAAGGTCGAATTCTTACAATAGCAGGATCCACCGTATCAATCTAGGCTTTGCATCATTTTTGGCGAACAAATACTTTAGGGTAAAATGGTCTGTGTGCACTATTACCTTCGTCCCAAGTATGTAAGAATGAAACTTGTCGATGAAGAACACCACAGCTAATAGTTCCTTTTCTGTGGTGGTGTAGTTCACTTGGGCGTCATTCAATGTCTTGCTAGCATAATATATGACATGAAACAGCTTATCTCTGCGCTGCCCAAGTGTTGCCCCGACAGCATAGTCACTAGCATCACACATAATCTCAAATGGCTGTGTCCAGTCTAGTGGCTGTACTATTGGGGCTGTTACCAGTTTTTCCTTCAGAACCTTGAATGCTTCAGTACATTCATCATTAAAGTCAAAGGGTCTGTTCTGCTCTATAAGATGGTATAGGGGATTGGTGATTTTTGAGAAATTTGCAATGAATCTCCGATAAAAACCAGCATGCCGTAAGAAACTTCTAATGCCCTTGACTGTGGTTGGTGGCGGCAGCTTCTCAATTACCTCAATCTTGGCCCTGTCGACATCTATCCCACGGCAGCTAATCTTATGGCCAAGGACTATCCCTTCATCCACCATAAAGTGGCATTTTTCCCAATTCAAAATGAGATTTTCTTTTTCACATCTTTCAAGTACCTTTTGTAGATTGCCTAGGCATCTCTCAAAATCGTCTCCAAAGACTGAAAAATCATCCATAAAAATCTCAAGGAAGTCCTCCACCATATCGGAGAATATGGCCATCATGCACCTTTGGAAGGTGGCGGGTGCATTACATAGTCCAAACGGCATTCTCCTAAAAGCATATGTTCCGTATGGGCATGTGAAGGTCGTCTTTTCTTGATCCTCCGGTGCGATGGCAATTTGATTATAACCTGAGTAACCATCAAGAAAACAATAGTAAGGTTTACCCGCTAATCTATCAAGCATTTGATCAATAAAGGGTAAAGGAAAGTGGTCCTTTCGGGTAGCTTTGTTAAGCTTCCGATAGTCCATACAAACCCTCCAACCGGTCATAGTCCTGGTTGGGATTAACTCATTGTTTTCGTTGGTCACCACGGTCATTCCTCCTTTCTTTGGAACGTATTGCACTGGGCTCACCCATTTGCTGTCGGAGATGGCGTAAATAATACCAGCATCTAACCATTTGATTATTTCCTTACGCACCACCTCTTTCATCGCATGGTTTAGCCGCCTTTGGGCATCTATAGTCGGCTTATGATCTTCCTCTAGAAGGATTTTGTGCATGCATAATGCCGGACTAATGCCTTGAATGTCAGCAATCGTCCATCCAATCGCCTTTTTGTGCTGCCGTAGCATGCCTATCAGCTGTCGTTCCTGTTCCTGCGGCAGCTTAGAAGAGATGATTACGGGCAACGTATCATTTGATACCAAGAAAAGCATATTTTAGCTGCCCTGGCAGGGGCTTCAGTTCTAAGGCAGGTGGTTCAACAGTAGATGGCTTTTGGATTAAATGGTTATCCGAAGTATAATTTAAAGGTTCGAATAACTTACCTAGTCGATTGCCTAACCAGTTTACCTCCTCTTAATCTTCAGTATCAGATGTATCAGATTCAGAGGAGTTGTTGTCGTCGGTGCTGTCGTCAGTGCTGTCGTGACAGTCCTGTAGGTGGCTGCCGCGGTAGTGACCAAATTTAGTATCGTGACAGCCCGACCTGATGCAGGGTTGATCAAGGGTAACGTCAGTGATAGCCTTGCATTCCTCGTCCACATCAGCATGTTTCATCGCTTGGAGAACATTCAACTTAATCTCTTGATCGTTCACTCGCATGGTGAGTTCTCCTTTCTCCACATCAATCAGCGATCTTCCCGTGGCTAAGAAGGGTCGCCCAAGGATGACTGGTGCGTTTTCGTCTGCTTCACAATCTAAAACAAGAAAGTTAGCAGGAAATATAAATTTATCCACTCTTACCAGAATATCTTCAATTTTTCCTTCTGGATGAACGTAAGAGCGGTCTGCCAGCTGCAGAGTTACTGTCGTGGGCCGCGCCTTTCCAATACCTAATTTCTGAAAAACAGACTTTGGCATTAAATTAACACTAGCACCAAGATCACAAAGTGCCTTACCCACAAATTTATTTCCGATTACACAAGGTATGATGAAGCTCCCCGGATCCTTCTTTTTCTAGGGTGGCTGCCGATGAAGAATACTCATGCAACCTTCTGTCATCTTTACCATTTCAAACTCCCCAAGTTTAGATTTCTTTGACATAACATCCTTGAGAAATTTAGCATAACCGGGCATCTCCCTAACGGCATCTAACAGCGGAATATTAATATGAACCTGCTTAAAAATATCATAAATCTTTTTAAGTTGAGATTCTTGCTTAGCTTGCTGTATCCGTTGAGGAAAAGGCGGTGGGGGACGATAATCAGCAATACATCCTTCCAACTGCATACGAATCTGAGGAGGTTTATGTTCATCAATTTTCTCCTCTGTCGCTTCTGCCGTCGTGACAGGCGTATCGGCAGCAGTCTGTTTATCACCTGTCGGGGCAGCTTCCTCGGAAGGTTTATCCAAGGTAGGTTTTCTTACTGTTTCAGCTTCCTTTTCCGGCCCTGATAATTTCTTCCCACTCCTAGTAGTAATAGCTTTACACTGCTCATGTGTGGGCTGCCTAGCATTTTCAGTATTACTAGGGAATCCTCCAGTTTGCCTCGGCTTAATATGTTGGGAAACCTGACCCATTTGTGTATCCAAAGATTTCAGAGTCGCTTCATGATTCGTCATCCTCATCTCTGTTTTATCCATGAAATTCTCTGTCTTCTTGACAAACTGATTCATATTCTCAATATAAGTACCTGTCTGAGACATAAAAGTGGCCAGAGTCTGTTCCAGTATACTGCTCGTGGCAGCTGGCGGCTGCTGTTGCTGCTGCGGCGGCAGTTGTTGTCACGTCAGCAATCTAGGTCCTCCCTGATTCTGATTGTGTGCTTGAGGATTCAGGGCATTATTAGGATTACTCCAAGAAAACTTGGGATCCTTCCTCCAATTGGGATTATAGTTGTTGGAATTGTAATTTGGCTTGTAATTTCCAACAAATTTTCCCTCTTCTAACTGTATTGGGCACTCATCCCGACTATGATTTCCCTCACAGATGTCACATACCTCCTCAACAGCAAATCCATGTTGTCCATCATCATTCAATAACCTTTTCATTGCTTTAGTAAGGAATGCTACCTGTGATTTCATCGTGATGTCGGCTTCATAATCCTTGACAGCAAGTACTCGTTTACTCCCTCTTCTTGCAGTCGGAAACTGCTCCTCATTCTTAGCCAAATTTTTCAAAACTTGCATTGCCTCGTCCGGATCTTTATCCAATAATAGTCCATTTGCTGCTGAATCAATTCGAATACGAGTTTGTAAGTTGGCAGCATTATAAAACTTTGTTACCTGATTCCAGACGGGGAATCCATGCATTGGTTAGTTCCGTAGAAGAGTAGTAAATCTGTCCCAGGCCTCGTGCATCGGCTCGTCATCTTCCTGTTGAAAAGTAGCAATTTCATTACGTAATCGCTCAGATAGATGCGAAGGATTAAAACGAGATAAAAATTCACGAGATAAATCTGCCCAAGTTCTAATTGAACCTGGCGTAAGTTTATTCCACCAAGTTTTAGCTCTGTCCCTCAATGAATGGGGAAATAACCGAAGCCTCAGTATCTCCGGATGAACTCCTGGTAGTCTAAACGAACCACAGATCTCCTGGAACGTTTTGAGATGCTCCCTAGCATCCTCTGTAACAGCACCACTGAACTGCCCGGCATTGTTGATCATACTAAACATGACAGGTTTAAGCTCGAAGTTATCAACATCAATATCCGGCAGCGTGGTCTCCAGCTCTACATGATCGTTCAACATGTAGTCACGACAGGACCGTCGTCCGGCGGCGGCAGGGTTACCGACAGGCGGTATAACATCGCCAGCAGGCGGGTCATCTCCAACGTGGGCCATCTTCTCTAGCTGTTCTTCAAGGTATTCGTTCCTGGCTAAAAGGTGACGAAGTTGTTTCTTGATATTGAAGGAACGTTCAACTTCTGGATCTAATGGATACTCAAGACCTTCACCTCTTTTAGATCTGCGCATAAACAAGAAAACCTTGTGAAAAGCAAGAGTTGAATGTACCAACGGAAAAACAGAAAAATAAAAATAAAAATAAAAATAAAATAAAAACAAAAAGTGCAATAAAAGAAAGGTAGAGTTATGTTGCCAATCCCCGACAACGACGCCAAAAACTTGTTGCGTGTAAAATAGTCTATCGCAATTGTAGTGCAAGTATACACGACGCAAGTAGTAAAGTGATACGAAGTATTGGATATCGTCTCCACAGGGATTGAGCTATAGCTTCACCTTAATTCACTGCACGGAAGTAAAGGAAATATTTGAGAGAATTGTCACGAAAATAATAAAGAAAACGTAAATAAAAGAATCGAGATATCAAGATAGAGAGAATGGGCTGGTATTGAATTGCTCAGTAGTGCAGGTATTGCAGAGTTTAGGAAATTCAGTTCTGTCGTCGCGCCCGTCGCGGCAGCACCTGTCGCGGCAGCAGTCTGTTGATCGTCGAGGCAGCAAACACACCAACTCAGTACTTCAAGTTTGGCAAGAATCCCAGATCTGCCTTGGCCTATCCCTAGGTCCAAGTATGTCGATGATCACGTCTTGATGATACCTCCCGGCGTGAATCGAAGGATGAACACCGATGTGTATGAATTCTTCTTTAGCCACTAAACCTCGCCCTATCCCTAGGCACGAGATATTTCAACTATAAACTAGAGAACTTGCTCTTATTTCTTTCGTATACTTAACTCTCCCGATGGTAAGTAAATGGATAACCTCACAATGCTCTCCCGATGCTCTTGTAAGATATTAATAACCAAAATAAGAGAACTTGAAGTTTATTTTATTGAACTGAAAATTCCTAAAACAAAACAACCCTTTCAACTACTTTACAAATCAACCCGTGGCCCTAGGGGGAATTTAGAACATGTCGATGGCGGGTAAACGACTGGGGTTTTTTTGGTTGTCGGTTATGGGGTAGTCGGCTATGATATCCTCCTAGGTTAAAATACATGCCCTTATATAAGCTTTGGGCTCAAGTTATCTAAGTTAACAAGGATTACAACTTTAATTAAAAGTATGATTCTAATAAAGACTTAATCTTCAAGGATCCTACTTTCTAGCCGTCCTCCTTGTTTCTTGGGATATTTCTCTCCTTGAGCTTTGGGCTTGACATATCTTTTGATACGGGGCTTGGAAAAATATATGGTTTTCACACGACAGACGAGCAAAATTTTCTCTATCTATCGAGGTCCACTTTGCTTTTTTCTCCACTAACTTGCTGTCGTCCTCTGCTGTCACGGCAGCACCATGGCAACATCTTCCTCTTTGTCTGCTTGTTCAGTTCAGCTCTTCTGCTTCTCTGCCCTGCGCCTGCCTTCTCCATCTACTATGGCGGCATCCTGCAAAATCAGCCATTCTTTAGTAGAATCTGTGCCTTTAATATATTTGTGATGTTTTGCTGTAAACTAACCTAAATGCAATGAAATGGTGCTTGAATGCAGCAAAAATATGGGTTAAAAAGGGTGTAAATAATAGAACTTTTACACACTCAACAGGGACCAAAACATAAAACTGGATATCTGAGAGGACTTCGTTTAATTTAAGATTACAAATTCTTAATTAGTCACATTACATGCTTACTCGACAAATTTCATCATCAAACAATCATCCAAATTCATACAATTGCATTCAGAAAGATCAGAGACTAAAATGAAAGAATTAGAAACTCACAAGAACACATTAACTGAAATAAGAACCGCCCGTATCGATACACGAGCAAGTGTATCGGTGCCCTATTACAATTCCAAAATTCTATATTTTAGTAGCTCAAAACTGTACCGATACACCTTCCCTTGTATCGATACGCTATGCTGAAAATACAAAGGCCGCACTGGTACAGGTTCTCGTGTATCAAAACTCAGCCTCAAAATACATTTACTTGTATCGATAAAGGGACATGCGTACTAATACGTCTGGACTTGAAATGTCCATTTTTGCTATTTTTTCATACTTTTATAGACTCATACCTGACCTAACATGCTTCAATCATCATATAAACATCAACTGATCAATATATGAACCAAAATACATCATTATACCATAAATCCACATAAGAAAGATCAAGAATCAAAACCTGGAAAACTTCAACATAGTCCTAAAGGCATGCTCTCTACCCAAACATGCAAATGCTATCTCAAGCCCAATATCAAACTTCAAACATCACAAAATACATCCATGGCAGTTAGGAATCATGCTCAAAACCAGGGAATAACATATTACAAGTCTCCCAATACCCAAGACCACATTGCCCCTTTATTGCTACAAAAGTCTAAGTATGAAAACCATACTTGTAAAACCGAAATCTTGGAAGATCCCTTGCCCAAAATGTTGCCTCTAAAGCTTACTTATCTGCAAGGATGAGAATGGAGCGTAAGCACAAGGTGCTTAGTGAGGGATGCTCAAAAACACTCATCAATGCAATTAAAAATCGTAGAGTAAAAACAAGCTTGAGTCCAAACAAGTAGTTGATAAATCATCAATGCTTTAACAAAAGTCTCTCAAAACATAACAAACCATGTGCTTTTCATAGTATCATGGATTACATGCATAGTCTCATATGCAACACCCCAACTTAAGCTTCCATATGCATCAACATTTCAATTAGCATATATTAAGGAGCATGATCATCATAAATCACATCATAAACCTTTTTCAATCTCATTTTGATACATTATTTCATACATTGGCATTAGAGTGACCAAAACCATATTATTACATTTAAGAAAAACACATCAGATACTCAAATTTTCGTGGTGGTTCCTTTAAATATACCTTTATATCCATCAACCGGAGAAAATATAGTGGCATCCCATTCCTCGGCAGTTGTGGCTCTCAATGGTCGGAGAAACAAATAGTGGTATCCCACTCCTCGACGAACTATGAGGCGACTTATTATAGTTCACTTTAAACCCTATGGCTAGCCAACTATATCCGATAAATTTATTTCATTGTCACTTAGCCATTATGTACTTCCAAACTATATTACCTCACTATTTTTCCATATGAATTAGTTAAACCATTTACCTTTACAAAAACAATGTTCATAAATCAACATGAGTTTACCTTCTGGAAACCATTAGCCAAGTCTCAAAAGTATTCATATGTAACATCATTTGCAATTTATTTCTCATAGAAAATTCATGTATAAACAGTAGATAACAAAGCATGCTTGGCATCAGATCATATGCTTAAACAACATGGCCAAAAATTGAAATACCGAGAGAAATTCACTTTTTACTTACTTCCGAGTCTAATCTATCTTGCTAGGCTTAGATTAAACCCCCAAATAAACCATTCAAACCTTTAAGAGCTTCAAAAACACATTTCCACTCACCGACAACGCAAAGCTTTCCTTGTTGATACGAATTCAAGCTTCCGACGCCTCCGAATCTTCGTCAAACGTTGTAGGATTAATGTCCCCTGTTTTGTCAACATAAAAAATAGAGTATTAATGCATCATTCTGCATACATAATCCCAACAACATTAATCCCCAACAATAGCTCACTAAAAACCAACAACCACCTTCTAAAAACAACCAAAAATACATCCAATTTCATTCTAAACAAAGCCCAGCCATATACTAACGATTTGAATCACTTAACATCACAATTTATCATCCAAAACCTCTTACATCACCCACTTTATACCTCTAGCAACTTAATAACACTATAAACACCTCAAAATCCAACTATTCACAACCTAGAAAATTAGCAATTCAATTAGTTTTAGGATTCCTATTACAAAACCAATTTTACAACATTTAATTACATCATTATTATGATCTAACTCAAGCCAAATCATCACAAAACAGATCCATAACAAGACCCAATCAATTTTCTTGCTAAAACTCACTTTAAACCTTTTATACTTGATTTAAACATCAACACATATCAAAAATCAATTGCATACGATTAATTACTTGAGAATTTCAATAAAGAACTTTTGATTAGAGGAGAGAAACAAAAATTTCCTCTAATAGTTGGCTTTCCCCTTAATTGGCATGATTTGAGTGAAATATCCAAGAAAACAAGTAAAGCTTGATGTAGAAATCCAAGGAATCAATTGAAAAATAAAAAAAAAGAAACAAAAAAGGATTGATTCCTAATCATTTTGGGGTAAGAAAAGTAGTTTGACTGATGAGAAAATTTGAGAGAAAAGTACTTATGTAAGAAAAGTGACTTAATCATCAAAGCTCATTTTATCAAATCTATTTTATTTTTATTTAATAACCATTTTAAAATTATTTAAAAATTGCCTAAATTAAGGGAAACGTCTGATTAAAAATATTGGTAGATTAGCTCCTTAAATAATCAAAGTTTTAACCATTTATGATTTAGTCATCAAAACAGTTTTGAAATCTTTACATTTTAGTCACCAAACTCAAAATGCCATTAAATCCAAGTTTATTTTATCAAATTGGCACCCCAAGTATGTTTAGTACATTAATTAAACATTTTAGGATATTTTTCCATATTTTATTTTAGCCCCAAAATCATTTATTTGAATTTATTTCTTGAAACCAATTCGAACTAACTAATCTAATTCACCCGAACTATCTAAGCTATCTAGCTAACTCCTAGGCCCAAATTTAGGGCATTACAATAGTCAACGTTACCAGCCTAGTAGCATGATCGCAGAACTGCGCAAGCCAATCGTGAAGCGAAACTGCTGCCTGCTCACAGGGTCGAGCAACCTCGATGAGAGCCGACCATCCTGGAACCTGGGAGATCCGAGTAGCCGAAACGAGGGGATCAAACACCAACTTAACAAGGTTCAAAGAGATAGGTAAGAAACCATGCATATAAAACACTAGACAATGCATAAAGAAGGAGACAAGGCTCCGAATAACACATACGATCTAGGGAGATCAAAAACATAATTAATTAACGATCTAAAGAGATCGTAGACGCACCATGAATGGCAACCAAAAATCTCCCGGAAGGAGCGGGGAGATTGGATTAATGGGAGGAAACTCCATGGCTACAACATCTAACCATTCAATATCAAGACCTGAAAAAGAGACAACCCCGTAAGTGGAGAATAAGAAATAGAAATAAAAAAAAGGAACAAAGGAGAAGCATATCTAAGTCCGTGTTGGACGATATAGGACACTACAGCGATCGAGCAGAAAACCCTACATCGATCGAGCAGGCTAATGGTGTACCAAGTGGCAAAGCCATGTGTCGCGACCTTTTTTGAATCCCGTTTGTGGACAAACAACCTGACGATTATAGTTTTGGAAATCGGGGTTTTTCATTTTAATTAGATCTTGAAATTAGTGAAATTTTCATTTTAATGAAATTTTCTTTATTTTCTTTAAAAATCATTTTGGAGTCGTCACCGGTCACTTTGGTAGACCGGACACCATAAAAAGCGTACTAGAGATTCTTTTTGTAAAAATTCGGGTTCGGAACTCGGTTACGTGTAGGGAAGGGTTAGCACCCCTACAAATGCCTATTATCGGTACCTTATTAATTTCACGTGGCATTTTGGTATTTAAAACCTTAATCTGAATTTAATTTAGTCTTTTTGTTCTAATATGGATTTTATTCCAAATGGGAATATCTTTTCGTAAGAAAATACATTTTGGACGAATATAAGTTATGAAACGTCCAACTGCATTATGACACTTCAATTTATATTCAAAATGTATCTCAACAGAAAAAGTTTAATGCGTTTTCAATTTTTTTCTTGTGCGTTGTAAGTGAATCCTAATTAGGCCCCATTAATATAATTATTTAAGAATCTAAGAATATTATTAATATTTTGGATTTAAATGATAACATCCAATTAATTTGGACACTACCTTTAATGGGTCCCAAAAGTAAAAATATTCCTAATTTAAGTGATACTAATTGTTTAATCTTATTTCCAATTTTATCCAAATTAATTATATTAACGCCATTTTCTAAATCAAATGGAACATTGAATTCTTTATATGAGTATCCTTTGGTTAACATCACGTTACTATGTGATACTAACCAATCTTAGACATTCAAATTAGATTTCAATATCAATTTATTTTCTACAATGTCCTTTCCTATTCAATTATACGATTAAGTAATTTATACTAAAGTCTCTAATTAAAGCAATTTAGTGATTAAGTCTTTCTAACATACATACTATATGCTTAATTTTAAAATGTGCAAGTATACAATTAAATAAAGCAATTAAATAAGGAGATTAAATGAAGGTAATTTAACAAAGGTAATTAATACAAGAATACGGACTAAATTGAATTAATTTCAAAACTGGAGAGCCGAAATACAAGGAAATGATGACCATTTTGTATAAAAGGGAAAATAGAGAGCCCAATTATAATTTCCTAAAAAGAGAGACCCAAACCCAATAACCTTAGCCCAAAACTACACGGCCCAATTCGAATTTGACCCAAATTACCCCAACCCAGACTTGATCGGGTCACGGACCCGTATCCGTGTATGCATAGAAACACGAGGATCCTACGCACGATCCGGCACCAAAACGATGCCGTGTCAACTCCTTTATAAAACCCCTCTCAACAGGGTCAACTCAGCCATAATCCTTGTTCACTCTCTCTCCTCACTTTCTCTCTCTAAACTCTCTAAACCCAAACACCCAATTACCCAAAATCTTAACCCAAACTCGATCAAAAACCAAATTCTCGGCTTTGATCTTCTCATGTTCATCCACTTTCACTCATTTGATCCACAAGAACACAAAAATCCTTTCTACTTTCTATTTTTAAAGATCAAAGTACCCATTTTCTTAAGAACAATCCCCAAAACCCATTTTGATCCTCAACCATCGTCCCTTACCCTTCCAATGTATTTCCCAGCCGTTAGAGGCGACGTCGGTCACCGGTTATCCCAAACTTCTTTCCGATGATCGGATCTCCTCCGGTCAACTTCTCTGACCAACCTGCAACTTCTGATAATCCCAGTCCCAACTCCAGTGATTGATCACTGCTGCAAGGCGATTTCCGGCCGTCGTCTGCCACCCTCGGTCGCAATGCTAGAAACCTATAACTACCTAAATCGCCCGATTTTTCATCTTAAACCTAAATCTAAGGCATGTTTCGTCAAAAACTCCCAGCTTCCCCTTCCTAAACTAACTACTCGAATAAAAAAACCCTCCTCTCTCTCTACCATTTTTGACTCCACCGAAGCCCTAACGCTCAGATCTCAACTCCGATTACACTCACAGCCACGGAGGTGGCAAGATAAGTTCCTTATCCCTTTCATATTTCGTTTCTATTTTCTTTTTGAACTTAAATATTAAATTGTAATTTAGGTTTTATTTCTGGATTTGATTCTTGTTTTAGATTTGAGTTTCGAACAATTATCTAGGGATTTGATTTCTAACTCACAAATCTAGATTTGGGACAATGATTTCGGTTTTGAAAACCTACGATTTAGACAATTTTGGTTTTTTTCTTTTTGCGGGAACTTTAGATTTTGATTTTGTTTTGCCAGTTTGTCTTGTAAATGAAAAAAGTTCAGAGGAAAATTTTAACTCTAGTGACGGTTTTGAAATTCCGGCAAGCTTTCGGAAACAAATGGCGATCTTGTTCGTCTTCTCCAAATGCCTCTTCCGATTCTAGTAAGTCTCTTCACCTTCCTCTTCAGTTAATGATTGCATTAATGATTAACTGCCTTTTTTCTCTCTCTTGCAGGTATTTATAGCTGACCAGAGGGTGAAGTCATCGTCAGCGCTGGTGATGCCAGCTAGCTCCAGTTGAGGAGTGGTCCGCGTTAACGAGAAATAGACGAATGGAGATTCGCCACATGGACTGGTTTAAGCGGGAGAAAAAACAAATGGGGAGATAGACTTTTTGTGTTTGTTTAGGCCAATTTGTATATACTTTGGGCGGGAAATGTAATTGGTATTGGGTTTGGTATTTTATTTGGGTTTTATAGATGTAAAAATGGACATTTGTTATGGGATTTATTATATATTTGCACTGTTCTATTATTCTATTTATTTTAATATTCGGTATATATATACGTGCACACCCGAAAATAATACGGGTATTACAGCTGCCCCTCTTTGCTCATTACTGTGGAACAGGAATAGAGCAAAGACTGAAAAAGACACAGATTTCTTGCAAACCATCCATTTATGGAATCTTGAAGCTGTTCTTCTCATTATGAAATTCTTCAATCTTCCTTTATCTCCTTCTTAACCAGGGATGAGCTCTTATCATTGGAAACTTTGTCTTTATCTGGGCAGACTCTTCTCATTAGGAATCCTTTCTTTGTTGGACGAACTCTTCTCATTAGGAGCTCCGTCTTCGTCAAGGCAGATTCTTGTAATTAGGAATCCTTCTTTGCGGGCAAACTATTCTCATTATGAGCTCTATCTTTGCTGGGGCGAATTCTTCTCATTATGAATCCTTCTTTACTGGGCGAACTTTTCTCATTAGGAGTTCCTCTTTACTAGGGCGGACTGTAACACCTCGGTTTTGAGCCTAGGTGTTTTGCAAGTTGGGTTGGGCCGGAGGAACCGATATCGTTTGTTCGAATCGTTAAAAGATGGTTTAAGGAAATTAAGGTTCGGGATGGGATACAAATATGATAAAAAAATTCCTAAAATCCTCTAAAATTATATTTAAGAGGATGATTGATTCAATTTTACAAAATGGGTTTTTGAAAGTATACATTTTGGGCAGTGACCAAAATCTAAAGTTTTAAAAAGTTGGGAAAAATGTGTTTTTCAAGAAGAGTCAAAATCATAGAATCTTTAGAGAGGTACTTGGCAATTATGCCTTTTCCCTAATTTGGCATGTGTTTTAAATGTTTATTAAAAATTAAGAAGGCTTTTAATTAATTAAATGAGAAACTTAGTTAATCGGTTAACAAAAATTTTGACGAGCTTTTCATTTCTCGCTTTCACTTTAGCCGAACACTCTCCATTTTGTTTCCAATTTTAAGAATTTCTTCACTCTCAAATCCTCTTTTGATTTCCATCTTTCCTTGTTGGTTTCTTTCATTTTCTCCAAGTTTCTTTCAAGCAAATCTTGCCAAATTAGAGGAGAAGAAAGGATTGGAGGTAAATTTTGTGCTAAACCTCTAATCTAGGTACTTTAATGAAATTCCAAATATATTTGACTCTTTATTAATGATTTTGATTGAGGTTTTGTTGCTAGTTTGATAAACTATTGAAATCTTGAGAGGAAAATGGATTTTAATGTGATTTTCGGAGTTTGATTAATTTGGCTAGTTTGAGATTGTTTCTAAATGAGTTTTGAAAGGTCTTTGGTTTTGAAGTAGAGTCGTAATCATAGAGATCCCGAAATCCTTGAATTTCTTGGTTTTTGAAGTGTTTTTTGTGGTGTTCTTGAGGAATTCGAGTTGTTGGAGGTAGAAGGATTTTTTTAGGTTATTTTTAAATGATGTTTAATGCCTAAAATGTGTTGAAGGTGTTGGGTAATGGCTGGGCTAAGGTTAGAGGTCAATCGATTGAGTTTTCAGTTGTTTCGGATGGGTAATTTGGTGCTTTAGAGCAGGGCTGCGGGAATTCTTTTGAGTGTTGGTGTTTTGGATGCATTTTTAATACATTGAACCTCTGTTTTAATGTGTTGAAAACAAGGGATAATAGTCCGGAATCAAACGAAGTGATTTTAGAGGCTTCGGGCGATCGATAGTTGCATCGGCAAGCGTGGTTTCGCAAGTTGGTGAGTGGAACTTGGTTTTCCAGCGTGGAAACATTTTAGAAAAGGTTTGGGGAACTTAGTAAGAGCTTGATACTCTTTACTAAGTTCAGAAGTAAGTGTAGTGAATCTCCCTCTCGGATTGTGCTATTGTGAGATTTTGAAATCACTTATTTTAATTGCATTTACCTATTGTTTTAAAGCATGTTTTGAATATATGAAATGAGGTTGATGATGCCATGCGGTTTAAGGATGCACTAGGTAAGTGATCCTTGTATGCATGTGTTGATGCATGAGTTTTGAAGCATGGTTTAATGCTTGAGTTTATGGCTATCATGAATGCTTCGTAAAAACAGTGAGGTTTGCATGAATTGTGGATTATATTGGCAAGTGATGTTGAATAAAGTGTTTTATAAATGAAATCAGATATAGTTAGCCGACTATAGGATTGAGTGCACTATAAACAAGTCGCCTTGGATCTTAGGGTATTGTGATTGTAACGAAAACTACATCCAAGTACCCTAACGATTGAGGTTTGTTTAAGGTTGCAACGGTTGAGTGTAGCTCCCGGGTGCAAACCTTGTGTGTATCTGTAGGGTGTTTAGGTGTTCTCTTTTTATGAGCGCAAGTGCACACTCATGTCAAGTTATTGTATAAAAGATGTCGAATCTCACGAGGATTGGAATAGTTCTTTAGAGTGTATATATGTACAAGAAATTTAAATGGACAATTAATTTCAGGTTTGTTTAAAGGAATAAAACTAAAAACACAATTAATTAAAGTAGGGGAGATCAGTGTGATAGAATGGGCCATGTAATTGCTGCTCAGTAGTGTGTAGACTGCATTGCATAGGTTAGGGTTGCATCGCGCTGCCTCGAATGCTGCCTCGGCGGGTACTAGCAGGTGGCAACTATGACCCTGTCACGCGGCCGCAGTGGGTCACTGCTCTTGCAACTTTCGTTGTCTTAGCAGGTTAAATGGAAATAAGTCTTGGCGGCAAATCTGACAGATACTACAAGCTGGACGGGATAGTCGACAGTGATCCTCCCTATTTTTAGGCAAGGATGCTTGAAAGCTAGCACGACGTAGGCAATACCTAGCAATCTCAGCGTAAACCTAACATGGGCTAGTAAACTCTGTTGGTGATTCCTTTTAGCCGCTTAAACTTGTGAACTTTTGGAACCGAGTTAGTCACGCCTCAGCACGTTGTGATCGTGCTTAACCCTTTCGTAAAGTTAACACTTTCGTGCCCCCTAAATAAATTCTCTCAACTGAAGGTTAGGACTAATTGAAAGAATGAAGTGCATAGATTAAGCAAACTTGGAATATTTTATTGAAAAAATAACTCAAACCTAATACAACCGTTTCTCACAACTACTTTACAAGCAAAAACCTAAACCCTATGGAGAACTAGAACATTAGATCGAGCCGACTCCCTCTCTCTATCTATCTCTATCTCTATATGCCCCTATACTCTCACATACATGGGTATATATAGGGCTTGGCCTAAGTTTAAGTCCTCCTTGGAGTAGAAGTCTTCATTGATGATAAAATAGCTTTAACATTTAATGCTTCATTCAATTCTGACTTAAATATGGACTCCTTTGGATGTTTACTTGTTCAGCAAGTAAGTATAAGCTACCTTGTTTATCGATCTTCAATGAGCTCTACACACCGCTCCAGACCTCATAAGAATGCATGATTGGGATCAATGGACTCAGAAAAATGTCCTCTATCAAACGAGACCCATATTGACTATGTCGGCGTATTGCCGTCTGGGCGGCAATCTATGGCGGTGGCATCCTTGGCGGTGGCATTCTGCAGCGGCAACGTCTTTGGTGGCAACTGGAACTGCTTCAGTACAAATCCTTCTACTCCCTACTTTCCTATTCTCTCTTCCTCTAATCAGCAACCAACACCTAAAATAGAAAACTAACTAAAACAATATCTTTTTTAGCCAAAAAGTAAAATATTCACTAAAAGCATGGTAGAAGAGAAAATACTGGATAATGCATGATATGCAACTAAATATGACTAAATGAGTTTGAGAACAGTAATAATATGAGCAAAAATGTGCATAAAATATAGGACTTCTAGACACATTACAGTGTCCCGTCTCTCGTTAGTCGGTTATACAACTACCAATGAGTGGTGTTGAGGGGTTTTCATTGTACCGAATACTCCACCACGGGTGTCACAATGGTGGAGGGTCACTCCCGTGTGTGAGCCTTGAGATGCTGGTAGGGTGTATGATGGGTTTGGGACAACCTTTGGTAATTCGTGTATCCGATATGTTTTTAAGAATGTTATTATCACTTGTGAGCCATTATAATGAAATGAAACATTGTGGAAAATGTTGTTAATGCATAATTTGAAAGATGAATGCTTTGGTTTAAGCTTAGCATAAAGGTGATTATGCTTGGAAGGCTTGTATTATTAGTAGCAATGGTTTAATTGATGGATTTATATGTATCATTTTGCATGGTGTTTATTACAATAGATTTGAGGATAAAGTGCATGTTTTGTCAAAGAAAGCATGATGGTTTTGAAAAGAGTGAAGAATTGGTTTTGTGCATTGATGATGTTTTTGGTTTGAGCAACCCTCATTAAGCTTTTATGCTTATGTTCTCGTTGTTCATTAATGGAGACAATTTAAGCTTTGGAGGCAACACTTGCAAGGGGATCGGTGGAAGACTTTGATTGAAGGTAAGTTTTGGTTTTGGAACTAGTGTAATAAAGGCAATGGGGCGTCCGATGTTATGAATGTTGGTTGCTTTCGTGTTTTCCATATTTGTGCAGGTTTTATATGCATATTTGGTTGTGTGAATGACCATTAAGCTTTTGTTTATGCTTGTATATGCAATGTTCCCTTTTGGTGCTTTTAACTCTTAAGAAGCATGCCTATAACGCTCTTGATTTTGTAAATGATGCTCTGAAGATGTCTATGCTTCGTATAAGTCGTTGCCGACGAGTTTTTGTGTTTCTAATATGTTTGGACATGTATCGGGATAGTTTCGGATGGTTTAGTAGAGTTAAAACAACTTTTTTTTAAATATTGCAGGCCCAGGTGTTTCGAAACACCCTTTCTAGTTTCGAAACTGTGGCTTGAAATGGTCTTGGTGTTTTGAAACGGTAAGGCCTGTTCCGAAACATTTTGCCTCTATGAACCATCATTCCAAAACGAGTTTTAAAGTGTTTCGAAACGAACCCGCGTATCGAAATGGTCAGCAGTGTTTCGAAACGGCCGTTTCGATACAGGGCTCTCCATTAAAAAATGTCCGACCGTTAACAAAGTTTTTGAATTGCATTGAGTTTCTGTTTCTTACATTTTGGTCGTTGGTTGCCTTGTATGAAATTGGATGGGTTCTAAAGGTCATTTTGAGCTAGGATTTCACTGAGAAGTATGTAGTGAACTTAATTAAGGATTGGTAACCTGAATTTGGTAATACCCCTCATAATTTGTTAAATTTACAAAATGGTCCCTAAAACCTTAATTGGCTATAGTTATAAGGCGTTTGTGACGAAGTTTCATCCACTTCTTGTGTGCGTAAACATAGGAACCTAAGTTGCATCTAGACAAGATAAAAGGGAAAAAATGGTCGTTTATTATGGTAAACCTTCTCGGTTTACTTCAATATTCCTCGTGTGATCCGTTCGATTTGGTCTATCAGCCAGGCCGAGTCGAGGGGGTTACATTTGGTGGTATCAGAGCCAGGTTACGAAAGGTTGGGATGATGATAAGTTGTTGGTAAGTGAGTTGATGTGATTGCGTGTTGTCGGTGATGATTGCTTTGTCCGGTGAATGTTTAAGCATGTTAACGATAAGCATGTGATGGGATGTAGTACATTGAAATGTAATAAATGGTGATTGTGATATGAATGTGGGTCGTTGTATGATGATAGAATTTGGCTGGATTTTAATGCTTGTAATGCATTATGGTTGTGACATATATGTTGTATGCTTTGTGCTATGTTGGGGGAAATTGGATTGCCCATTGCCTTATTACCTAGTGAAATGTTTTAAGTTGAAATCAAAGTCTTGGATCCTTGCTTGGAGCTGGCCTGGGCAATTTGTTTGGTTGGTTGTTATCATGCCTTAATAATATTGTAGCACAATAAATCGATGAGAGAGTAGCGATCTGGTATAATTGTTGTTGCCGTTGGGCAAGAAATTAAAGAGTTTGTAAAGTCTCCTAGGGGCTGGACGCCTTCTTGTGCCTCGCTGTAAGTACAACCCGTGTTGGTTGGGTAAGTATTAGATGGCATGGCGCCTGGTATATAGGTAATGTTTAGAGTTCTTTTGAACCGTTTTAAAGAAGTATCTGGGGTTAGATACTTGGGTGACGAGAAATGTGAATTTGTGGTTTGGGATTGAAATCGAAAGTTGTACTTGAGTTAAGGTGCATATTGCTTAATTGAGCATGTGTGCTCCTGGATTGGAATTGGATATGAGACATAGATGTGTTGGCACTTTTATGGATTGGTGAATGATGTTAAACCTTATTTATTGATTTTTTTGCTACATTGTTCTCGACGTGTTGGTAACACGGACGATGTATTTGAGCAGAACATGGGTTTAATAACTCGTGTGAGAGGTTCTAGCGCTAGGAAATGAGTTGTGAACTCTAGTTTAGTGGTAGCCAGTGTATGAATGGTCATGCTTAAAAGGGTATCGCCGGGGTTGAGGCGAGGTTGTAGTAATGTTGGACAAGGATTGTAGGGTTAGTGTGTAAAGGCTTGAGCAGCGTTTAATACCTATTAAGTAGGTGGACCGTATGACCATGTGAGGCGAGCTTGTCCATGTTTGATCGGTGGGGTATAACTTATTGTGCTTATTGCAAGTTGTTTTGGAAGTTGTGGCTTGAACGTTTGTTTTAGAAGTGTTAGATGTGAAAATGTGAGTAGCTAGTTTCTTTGTTGAAACTGTTGTTACAAGAAAACAATATAAGAGATGTCCTTTATCTGTTCAAGGCCATGTGTTTCGGTTGATTTGATGGAATTACCATTTTATGGTTTTGATGTGATTCTTGGAATGGACTGGTTGGTTGAGCATCGAGCTGTGATGGATTTTGATGATTAAGCGAGTCACTTTGAAGCTTGCGGATGATTACGAGGTAGTAATCGTAGGCGCGAACGTAGAGTTCTTGTCTAACGCAATTTCGGCTCTTGGAGCGAATCGGATGATGGAGTTGGGTTGTGAAGCTATCATGGTATACGTGATGTATCTTGGTACGAAGGAAGTGCGGGTGTGAGACATACGAACAATATGTGAGTTTGCAATTGTTTCTCCGGGAGAGTTACCTGGGTTGCCACTCAACCGAGAAGTTGAGTTTAGCATTTAGTTGTATGAGAATACGACTCTCTTGTCCATTGCTCCTTATTGAATGGCACCTAAGGAGTTGAAGATGCAACTTCAGGAGTTGCTTGACTGAGGGTTTAAGGCCAAGTGTTTCACCTTGGGGTGCACCGGTCATGTTTGTAAAGAAGAAGGATGGTATGGTGTGTATGTGCATAGATTAACGACAACTGAGCAAGTTGACGATTAAGAACAAGTATCCCTTGCCGAAGATCGATGATTTGTTTGACCAGTTTTTGTGGTGCTTCAATGTTTTTGAAGATTGATTTGAGGTCAGGGTACTATTAGTTAAAGGTTAAGGATATGGATGTACCTAAAATAGCTTTTTGGACTAGGTACACTCCTTATGAGTTCTTAGTGATGTCGTTTGGGTTGGCAAATGCACCGACTGCATTCATGGATATGATGAATAGGGTGTTCCATGAGTTTTTGGATTAGTTCATGGTGGTGTTTATCGATGACATTATCGTGTACTCGTGTACCGAGGAGGATCATGATAGGCACTTTAGAATTGTGTTGCAAGTGATGTTGGAGAACCAGCTTTATGCTAAGCTGAGCAAGTGTGAGTTTTGGCTTAGGAAAGTGGTTTTTCTTGGACATGTGGTGTCAGCCAAAGGTATTCGGGTTTATTCACACAAGGTCGAGGCGGTGATGAGTTGGAAGACGCCTAAATCAGTGACGGAGGTGCGTAGTTTCCTTGGGTTGGCTGGTTACTACCGAAGGTTTGTCGAGGGTTTCGCTAAGGTTGCTGCTCCTTTGACCAAGTTGTTGCAAAAGAATGTTTGCTTGAGTGGACGGATGTTAGGCAACAAGCTTGTGAGAAGTCGAAGGAAGCTTCAACGCAAGTTCCTATTTTGATTCAACCAGAAACGGGTAAGGAGTTGAAGTTTAAAGTGGTGCCTCGTATGTTGGTTTGGATTGCGTTTTGATGCTAGGAGGGAAGGTTGCAGCTTATGCGTCTAGACCGTTGAAGGTTCATCCGCGCAACTATCTTACTCATGATATGGGCTAGCTGTGGTGGTGTTTGCTTTGAAGATTTGGAAACACTACCTTTATGATAAAAGGTGTGTGGGTTACACTGACCATAAGAGTTGAAATATTTTATGTCGCAGAAGGAGTTAAATCTTAGGCAACAAAGATGGTTGGAGTTGCTTAAGGGTTATGATTCGACAATTAAATATCATCCGGGAAAGGCTAATGTTGTGGTCGATGCTTTGAGTAGGACGGTAGCTGTTGAGCTGAGAGCTATGTTTGCTCATTTGAGTATATCGCGTGATGGTGGCTTGATAGCCGAGTTGCAAGTGAAACCTTCCTTGATTCATTTGATTAAGGAGAGTCAGTTGATGGATGATTCGTTCCTACCTTATGTTCAGGTTATAGTTGATGGTAAGGTTACAGACTTCTGCTTTAATGATGAGGGAGTTCTATGTTTCAAATGTCGGATAGTGGTGCCGGAAGATGTAGAGTTGAGGCGTACTATTTTGACTAAGGCTCATAGCAGTCCTTTTGCTATGCACCCGGGTAGCACTAAGATGTATCGTGGCTTGAATGATGAGTACTATTGGATAGGGTAGAAAGAGGATGTTGTTGGTTTTGTAAGCAATTGTATGGTTTGTCAACGAGTGAACGCTGAGTATCAGTTTCCTTCCGGTTTGTTACAGCTTTTGAGGATACTGGAGTGGAAATGGGAAAGGATTATGATGGATTTTGTGTCTAGTTTGCCTTTGACACCATTGAAGAAGAACTTAGTGTGGGTGATTATGGATCGCCTTACGAAGTCTACACATTTCTTGGTCGTGCATACTACGTATACATTGGATAAGTTAGCTAAGTTGTATGTAGCTGAGATTGTGCGGTTTCATGGTGTGCCCAAGTTTATAGTGTCATATAGAGATCCGAGTTTTACATCGAGGTTTTGGGAATGTTTACATCAGGCGTTGGGTACGCGGTTTAATTTCAGCACATCGTATCATCCTAAGTCGGATAGACAGTCATAACGAGTTATCCAGGTGTTGGAGGATATGTTGCGATGCTGAGTGATTGATTTCCAAGGTTCTTGGGAAAGCCATCTACCTTTGGTTGAGTTTGCCTATAATAACAGTTTTCAGGCAAGTATACGGATGACTCCGTATGAATTCTTGTATCGGAGAAAGTGTAGAACGCCTCTTTGTTGGACTGAGGCGGGGCAAAAGTTGATTTCCATGCTGGATATGCTTAAGGGAACAACTGAGAAAGTGAAGCTCTTATGTGAGCGGTTGAAGGCTCCTTCGGATCGTCAGAAATCTTTCGTGGATTTAAGGCATAGGGAGATTGAGGTTGCGGTTGGAGATCGTGTGTTTCTTAAGGTATCGCCTTGGAAGAAGGGGATGAGGTTCGAAAGGGAAAGCTTAGTCCGGGGTTTATTGGACCTTGTGAGGTTATGGAGCGGATTAGTCTTGTGGCTTATCGGTTGAGGTTACCTCCCGAGTTGGAAAAGATCCATGATATGTTTCATGTATCTATGTTGCAGAGGTATAGATTTGATCTTTCACATGTTAAGCCAGGTTAGAAGATTGAGTTGAATCCGTATATGTCCTATGGTGAAGACCATATGGTGTTTTAGATGTCTGCAATAAAGCTATTGTTGAATCCGTATTCGTGGTAGACGGTTGAACTTGTGAAGGTATTGTGGTGGCATTGAGGAGTTGAGGAGGTTGCGTGGGAAAGTAAGGTAGACGGGTTGAGTCAGTTCCGTGCTTTTCACCTTCAATCAAAAATTTTGGGGACGAAATTTCCTAAGTGGGGTAGAGTTGTAACTCCCCGATTTTGGGCCAAGGTGTTTTGCAAGTCGGATTGGGCCGGTGGAACCAGTACCGGTTGTTCGAACCGTTAAAAGGTTGTTTAGGGAAATCAAGGTTCGGGATGGGATAAAAATATGATAAAAATTCCTAAAATTCTCTAAAATTATATTTAACAGAATGGTTAAATCAATTTTACAAAACGGGTTTTCGAAAGTATACATTTTGGGTAGTGACGACAATGTAAAGATTTAAAAAGTTAGTAAAAATGTGTTTTTCAAGAAGAGTCAAAATCTTAGAATCATAAGGAGCTACTTGGCAATTATGCATTTTCCCTAATTTGGCATGTGTTTTAAATGTTTATTAAAAATTGAGAAGGCTTTTAATTAATTAAATGAGAAAGTTAGTTAACCGGTTAACAAAAATATTGACGACCTTTTCATTTCTCTCTTTCACTTCAGCCAAACAATCTCCATTTTCTCTCCATTTTCCTAAATTTCTTCACTCTCAAATCCTCTTTTGATTTCCATCTTTTCCTTGTTGGTTTCTTTCATTTTCTCCAAGTTTCTTTCAAGCAAATCTTGCCAAATTAGAGGAGAAACAAGGATTGGAGGTAAATTTCATGCTAACCCTCAAATATAGGTTCTTTAATGAAATTCCAAAGATATTTGACTCTTTATTATAATTTTGATTGAGGTTTTTATTGTTAGTTTGATAAACTATTGAAATATTAATAGACAAATGGATTTTAATGTGATTTTAAGAGTTTGATGAATTTGGCTAGTTTGAGATTGTTTCTAAATGAGTTTAGAAAGGTTTTTGGTGTTAAAGTAGAGTCTTAATCATGGAGATCCCGCAATCCTTGAGTTTCTTGGTTTTTGAAGTGTTTTTAGGGGTGTTCTTGAGGAATTCGAGTTTCTGGAGGTAGAAGGATGGTTTTAGGTAGTTTTTGGATGATGATTAATGCCTAAAATGTGTTGAAGGTGTTGGGTAATGGCTGGGCTGAGGTTAGAGGTCAATCGATTGAGTTTTCGGTTGTTTTGGATGAGTGATTTTGTGCTTTAGAGCTGGGCTGTGGGAATTTTTTTGAGTGCTGGTGTTTTGGATGCATTTTAATGCATTGAACCTCTATATTAATGTGTTGAAAACATGGGATAATTGTCCGAAATCAAACGAAGTGATTTTGGAGGCTTCGAACGATTGATATTTGCGTCGGCAAGCGTGGTTTCTCAAATCAATGAGTGGAACTTGGTTTTCCAGGGTGAAAACGTTTTAGAAAATGTTTGTGGAACTTAGTGAGAGCTTGATACACTTTACTAAGTTCGGAAGTATGTAAAGTGAATCTCTCTCTCGGATTGTGCTATTGTGAGATTTTGAATGCACTTGTTTTAATTGCATTTACCTACTGTTTTAAAGCATGTTTTGAATATATGAAATGAGGTTGATGATGCCATGTGGTTTAAGGATGCACTTGGTAAGTGATCCTTGTATGCATGTGTTGATGCATGAGTTTTGAAGCATGGTTTAATGCTTGAGTTTATGGCTATCATGAATGCTTTGTAAAAACAGTGAGGTTTGCATGAATTGTGGATTATATTGGCAAGTGATGTTGAATAAAGTGTTTTATAAATGAAATCAGATATAGTTACCGACTATAGGATTGAGTGCACTATAATCAAGTGGCCTTGGATGTTGAAGGGTTGTGATTGTACCAAAAACTCCATCAAGTGGCCTTGTATTATGAGTACCTATGGTTTAATTGCTAGATTTATATGTATCATGTTGCATGGTGTCTATTACAATGTCTTGAGGATAAAGTGCATGTTTGGTCAAAGGAAGCATGATGGTTTTGAAAAGAGTTAAAAATGGTTTTGTGCATTGATGATGTTTTTGATTTGAGAAACCCTCACTAAGCTTGTATGCTTATGCTCTCTTTGTTCATCAATACAGACAATTTAAGCTTTTGAGGTAGCACTTACAAGTGGGTCGGTGGAATACTTTGATTGAATGTAAGTTTTGGTTTTGGAACTAGTGTAATAAAGGCAATGGGGCGTCCGATGTTTTGAATGTTGGTTGCTTTAGTGTTTTCCGTATTTGTACAGGTTTGATATGCATATTTGGTTGTGGGAATGACCTTTAAGCTTTGGTTTATGCTTGGATATAGAAATTTGCCCTTTTGGTGCTTTTAACTCTTAAGAATCATGGTTATAGCGCTCTTGATTTTGTGAATGATGCTCTGAAGATGTCTATGCTTCGTATAGGTCGTTGACGATGAGTTTTTGAGTTGCTAATATGCTTGGACATGTATCGGGATAGTTACAGATGGTTTAAATGGAGTGAAAATAGAATTTTCAAACATTGCAGGACTAGGTATTTCGAAACACCCTTGCCTGTTTTGAAACGGTGGCTTGAAATGGCTTGTGCTTCGAAACGGTGAGGCCTCTTCCCAAACCTTTTTGGGTCTGTGAACCACCATTCTGAAACAAATTTTAATGTGTTTCGAAACAAATATGTGTATCGAAACGGTTAGATGTGTTTCGAAACGGTCGGTCCGATACGAGGCTCTCCATTCCGAAACGTCCGACCGTTATTGCAGTGTTTGAATTGCTCTGAGTTTCTGTTTCTTATATTTTGGTCCTTGGTTGCCTTGTATGAATTTGGATGAGTTCTAAAGGTCATTTTGAGCTGGGATTTCACCGAGAAGTATGTAATGAATACTCAATCAACTTTACACCCTTTGTTTCCCATTCTCCACGAAGTTGGTAGATCACCAACGCTGAATACCAATATGCTTTAAAGACTTCTATCTTCCTTTCAATAACGGCTCGTAGACCCATGACACAAGCTTCATATTCTGCCATGTTATCGGTACAAAGAAATTCTAACTTGGTTGTGAACGGGTATTGTACATTATTTGAGGAAATCAATACTACTCCAATTCCACGTCCGAGGGCATTAGCGGCTCCATCAAAATATAATTTCCAAGTTTCACCACCTAGGATTCTAGTTTTCGTCGTGGAGAAATTCATCACATCCTCATCTGGGAAATCAAAGTTCAGGGGCTCATAATCTTCCGCTACACGACTGGCTAAGAAATCTGCTATATCAATTCATTTTTTTGCCTTTTGACTCACGTATACAATATCAAATTCTGACAGCAACATTTGCTAACGTGCTAACCTTCCAGTCAATGCCGGTATTTCCATCATATATTTCAGCGAATCAAGGCGAGAAGTTAGCCATGTAGTGTGGTACAACATATATTGTCTAAGCCTACGGGTTACCCAGACCAAAGCACAATATAACTTTTGGATTGGCGGGTACCGTACTTCACATTCAGTAAACTTTTTTCTCAAGTAAAAAATGGCTCTTTCCTTTTTTTTCCTGTATCATCATGTTGCCCCAGCACACATCCCATTGAATTCTCATAAACCGTCAAGTAGAGGATCAGCTATCTTCCAGGGATTGGCGCGTCTAATACCAGATCATTTGTCAAATATTTCTTGATTTTATTAAATGTTTCTTGGCATTCTTCATTCCACTCTCTAGGGTTATTCTTTTTGAGCAGCTTAAAGATTGGATAACATTTATCGGTCAATTGTGAAATGAACCGAGAAACGCATTTTAACCGGCCAAGGAATCCAGAAACTTCATTCTGTGAGCTGGGTGGTGGCAAATTCTGAATAGCTTTAACCTTAGGAGTTTTCCAGATATTACTCTAAAAGTGCACTTATTGGGATTGAGTTTTAATTGGTACTTCCTTAATCTTAAGAACAACTTCCTTAAGTTTTGAATGTAATATTCCTAAGTATGGGATTCAGTAGTCATGTCAATTATATACACCTCAACTTCCTTGTGCATCATGTCGTGGAACAAGGTAACCATTGCCTGTTGATATGCTACCCCGACATTCTTCAATCCAAAAGGCATCACTTTGTAACAATATGTGCCCCATAGAATTATGAGGTTTGTTTTGATAATGTCCTCCGGATTCATCTTTATCTGATTGTACCCCGAGAAACCATCCATGAAAGGAAAACAATGAATGTCCTGACGTGTTGTCAACCAGAATATCTATATGTGGCAAGGGAAAATTATCTTTCGGACTAGCCTTATTCAAGTCTCTATAGTCCACACACATTTGTACCTTTCCACCTTTTCCCTATTTTGGCATGTGTTTTAAATGTTTATTAAAATGAAAAAGGCTTTTAATTAATTGATTTAATTAAGATGGTAGTTAAACGGTTAAAGGAAAATTGACGAGCATTTTCATTTTCTCTTCTTCACTTAGCCAAACACTCCCCATTTTCTCTCAATTTTCCAGAATTTCTTCACTCTTAAATATTCTTTTCATTTCCACCTTTTCTTTATTGATTTCTTTCATTTTCTCCAAGTTTCTTTCAAGCTAATCTTGCCAAATTAGAGGAGAAGCAAGGATTGGAGATAAATGTCGTGCTAACCCTCTAATCTAGGTTCTTTAATGAAATTCCAAAGATATTTGACTCATTATTAATGATTTTGATTGAGGTTTTGTTGTTAGTTTGATAAACTAATGAAATCTTGATAGCAAAATGGATTTCAATGTGATTTTCGGTGTTTGATTGAATTGGCTAGTTTGAGATTGTTTCTAATTGAGTTTTTGAAAGGTTTTTGGTGTTGAAGTAGATTCTTAATCATAGAGATCCCGAAATCCTTGAGTTTCTTGATTTTTGAGGTGTTTTTGGTTGAGTTTTAGGGGTGTTCTTGTGGAATCTGATTTGCTGAAGGTACAAGCATGGTTTTAGGTTGTTTATTAACATTGAATAATGCCTAAAATGTGTTGGAGAAGTTGGGTAATGGCTAGGCTAAGGTTAGAGGTCAATCGATTGAGTTTTCAGTTATTTCGGATTAGTGTTTTGGTACTTAAGAGCATGGCTACGGGATTTCCTTTGAGTGCTAGTGTTTTGGATGCATTCTAATGCATTGAGCCTCTGTTTTAATGTGTTGGAAACATGGGATAATATTCCGGAATCAAACGAAGCGATTTTGGTGTCCTCGGACGATCTATAGTTGCACCGGCAAGCGTGGTTAGCAAGTCGGTGAGTGGAACTTGGTTTTTCCAGTGTGGAAACATTTTACATAAGGTTTTGGGAACTTAATAAGAGCTTGAAATGCTTTATTAATTTCGGAAGTAAGTAAAGTGAAATTCTCTCTCGAATTGTGCTAGTTTTGAACCTTTGGTTGCACTTGATTTTAATTGCATTTACCTACTGTTTAAAGCATGTTTTGAATATATGAAATGAGATTGATGATGCCATGTGGTTTAAGGATGCACTAGGTAAATGATCCTTGTATGCATGTGTTGATGCATGATGTTTGAGGTATGGTTTAATGCTTGATTTTTGGCTTATCATGACTGCTTGTAAGAACATTGAGGTTTGCATGTGTTATGGATTGTATTGGCAAGTGATGTTGTATAAAGTGTTTTATAAATGAAATCATATATAGTTAGCCGGTCATAGGATTGAGTGCACTATAAAACAAGTCGCCTTCGATGTTGAGGGTTGTGATCGTACCGAAAACTCCATCCAAGTACCCTAACGATTGATGATTGTTTAAGGTTGCAACGATTGAGGGTATCTTCCGGGTGCGAACCTTGTGTGTGTCCTGTAACTCGTTCGTGGGACAACCCTTGGTAATCCGTGTATCTGATATATGTTTTTGAGATTGTTGTTTATCACTTGTGAGCCAATATAATGAAATGAGATATTGTGGAAAATGTTGTTAATGCAAAATTTGAAAGATGCAAGTTTTGGTTTAAGCTTAGCATAATAGTGTTTATGCTTAGAAGGCTTAGAATATGAGTAGCAATGGTTTAATTGTTGGATTTATATGAAACATGTTGCATGATGTCCAGTACCATGATTTTGATGATAAAGTGCATGATTTGTCAAGAAATGCATGATGGTTTTGAAAGAGTGAAAAACGGTTTTGTGCATTAATGATGTTGTGGTTTTGAGCATTCCTCACTAAGTTTTTGGAGGCAAGATCTTCATGGAATCTTACCAAGACACTCTCTAAAAGAATGTTGTGTTCTTGAACTAGTGTAATAAGGGCAATGGGGGTGTCCAATACAATGAATGTTGTTAGTTTGATGTTCTTATGTTTTGTGCAAGTTTGAGATGCATTTTTGGACATGTAAATGGCCTCTAAGTTCTGGTTTATGCTTTAAATTGGAGTATGACCTTTTGGTGTTTTTACCTTTTAGGAAGTATGCCTTTAGAGCTTATGATTTTGTGAATGATGCTATGATGTTGCATATGCTTCGTATATGTTGTCTTTGGTGTATAATTAAGTTGTTATTATGTTTGGACTTGTATCAGGATGATTTAGGATGGTTCGAATCAAGTTTAATTAGCATTTTAAAACATAGCAGGCCCAGGTGTTTCGAAACACCCTTGCCCGTTTCGAAAAAGTGGCTTGAAATGGCCTTGGGGTTTCAAAACGGTGAGGTCTCTTCTGAAAAATTTTGCCTCTCTGAACCATCATTCTGAAACAAGCCTGAGGGGTTTCGAAACGAACCCGCATATCGAAACGGTCAGCTGCATTTTGAAACAGCCGTTGGAATACGTGGATCTTTGTTCCAAAACGTTTGACCGTTGATTCTGTTTTTGAACTGTTCTAAGTTTCAATTTCTTACATTTTGGTCCCTGTTTGCCTTGTATGCATTTGGATGCGTTCTAAAGGTCTTTTTGAGCCGAGATTTCACCGAGAAGCATGTAATGAATCTAAGTAAAGAAGGGTAACTTGAATTTAGTATTAATCTTTATAATTTGTCAAAATTTACAAAAATGGTCCCTAATCGGTAGTTTGGTTATAATCGAGGGGCGATAGTGTTGTTGTTCAATCTGTTGTTTGTGTTCATACACATAGGAACCCAAGTTGCATCTAGACAAGAAAAAAAGGGTAGTTTATAGTGGTAAACTTTCCCAGTTTACTTCAATATTCCCCGTGTGATCCGTTCGGTTTCGTCTATCTGCCAGTCCGGGTCGAGGGGGTTACATTTGGTGGTATCACAACCAGGTTACGAAAGGTTGGGATGATGGTAAGTTGTTGGTAAGTGAATTGTGATGTGGATATGCGTTTTGGTGATATTTGCTTTGTTCGGTGAATGTCCTAAGTATGTTTATGTTAAACATGTGAAAGTGATGTTTCATATGGTGATTGAATATGATTGTGAGTTGATTTATGATGTTTGCTTGGGCCGAATCTTGATGTGTGAGTCGTCTGATGGTTGTGGTATGCGTGTAATATGCTTTATGCTATGTTGGGGGGAAATTAGACTGCCCATTACCTTATTACCTAGAGAATGTTTTAAATTGGTTTTGGAAGTCTTGGAATCCTTGTTGAGAGTTGGCCTGATCTTTTCTTTGTTTTATGTTCATGCTTTAATTTTAACTAGCACAATAGGACCGAGACGAGAGTTACGATCTGGAACAGTTGTGCCTGCTGTTGGGCAATGTGACCAGGATAACGAGGTTCTTCCTGGTGGAAACTTACCTCCTCCATCGCCACCACCACTTGGGGGTGGGGAGTAGGAACAACAAGGACAGGCTGGTCTAGGGTTTGGAGATTGGAAGCCTTTAGTGCAGGAGATGACGGGAGCATTCCAGGCTGCTGTTGTCGGAGTGCATGTACAGGCTCCTACTTTTGGGCAAGTGGGATTGCCATTGGAACGGTTGAGCAGTCTGGGAGGAGTAGAATTTCGTGGTTTATCTTCTGAGGCATCTGAGGCCTGGATGGCCAGTACGATCCAAATACTTGATCAGATGGGGTGCAATGATGCACAGAAACTAGGTTGCGCAGTATCGTTGTTGCATGGAGATGCATACACCTGGTGGACGACTACGACCACGTCGTTGGAGCCGGAAGAGGTAGATTGGACATTCTTCTAGTTTGCTTCAAGAGAAAGTATTTGGGAGTTAGATGCTTGGACGACAAGAAGATAGAATTTATGTGTCTAGTTAAGAGGAATATGACCGTAGCTGAGTATGAGGTCAAATTCGTACGGCTGAGCCAAAATGCTCCGAAGTTGGTGCCGAGTGATAGGCATCAATGTGATCGTTTTCGGTATGGCCTGGTGTAGGACGTGAACACGTTCATGCTAGCAACGAATTATACGGATTTTGATGTGCTCGTGCCTCGAGCCAAATATATATAGCATAGTTTGGGTCTGATCTCGCGTGGGGGTGGTTCCAGTTTGGGCAAGAGAGCTGCTAATGCTGGCCCTAGTGGTGGGCAGAGTAAGAGGAACCGAGACCGTAAATATCAGCATGCGGCTAGGCGAGGTACCTTTGGGCAACGGGAAAAGGTTTGAGCAGAACACATGTTGGACGTGTGGTTCACATGAGCACTTGAGGCGGGATTGTCCTCGTGCAGCTCGTGAGGTGCAGGCTCCTGCGGTTGGGGCTAACTCGTGTTGGAACTGCGGGTCTGCTGATCACATGAGGCGTGAGTGTCCCCTGTTAGCGGGAGGTGGTCAGGGTCGTGCACCAGCTGTTGCACAGCAGAGGGGCCGTTGGCGCGACCGTGGTAATTTTCAGGGGAGAGAAGATGGTTAGAGAGGTGTGGCACATGTAGTTGATGTTCGGCCAGAGGGAGGTGGTCCAACGAGGGTGTTGGCACATCCGAGGGACGCAACGATACTGATGTGATTGCAGGTACATTCACCTTGCAATCCTTGTCTTTGTTAGCATTGATTGATTTTGGATCTACGCATTCATACATTTTGAGTGAGCATGCACATCTGGTTTATATTCCTGTTGAGATGCTAGATGTAGGAATGCAAGTAACAAGTTCTTTTGGAGAGATTGTTGTTACAAGGATATTGTATAGGAGTTGTCCATTGTCTGTTTAGGGTCATGAGTTTTCAGTTCATTTGATGGAACTGCCTCTCTATGGTTTTGGCGTTATTCATGGAATGGACTGGTTGGTTGAGCATCGAGCTGTGTAGATTTTGATGTAAAGCGTGTTACCCTGAAGCTTGTGGATGATTATGAGGTGGTAATCGTACGCGAGAGCGTGAAGTTATTGTCTAGCTCAATTTCGAATCTTGAAGTGAGTGATGAATCCTGGTACGAAAGAAGTACGGGTGCAAGCCATTCAGACCGTGTGCGAGTTTCCGGGTGTCTTTTCGAAAGAGTTGCCTGGGTTGCCACCCAATCGAGAGGTTGAGTTTGGTATAGAGTTGTAGGAAATACGACTCTGGTGTCCATTGCACCTAAGTAGTTGAAGGAGTTGAAGACGTAACTTCAGGAGCTGCTTGACCGAGGATTCATAAGGCCGAGTAATTCACCTTGGGGTGCACCTGTCTTGTTTGTGAAGAAGAAGGATGGTACAATGCTTATGTGCATAGATTATCGGCAACTAAACAAGTTGACGATTAAGAACAAGTACCCTATACCGAGGATTGATGACTTGTTTGACCAGTTTTGTGGCGCTTCAGTGTTTTTAAAGATATATTTGAGGTCTGGGTACTATCATCTTAATGTTAAGGATGTGGATGGTACCTAAGACAACTTTTCGGACTAGGTACGACCATTATGAGTTCTTAGTGATGCCATTTGTATTGACGAACACACTAGTTGCATTCGTGGATATGATGAATAGGGTGTTCTATGAGTTTATGGATCAGTTCGTGGTAGTGTTATCGATGATATTCTCGTGTGCTCGCTATCGAGGAAGATCATGATAAGCATTTGAGGATTGTGGTTCAAGTGCTGTTGGAGAATCAGCTTTATGCTAAACTGAGCAAGTGTGAGTTTTGGCACAAGGAAGTGGTTTTTTTTTGACAAGTGGTGTCAGCCGAAGGGATTCGGGTTGATCCACTTAAGGTTGAGGCAGTGATGAGTTGGAAAATGCCTAAAATGGTGACGAAAGTACGTAGTTTCATTGGGTTGGCTGGTTACTATCGAAGGTTTGTCAAAGGTTTCTCTAAGATTGCTGCCCCTTTGACCAAGTTGTTACAAAAGAATGTTGGCTTTGAGTGGATGGATGTGACAACAAGCTTTCGAAAAGTTGAAGGAAGCCTTAACACAAGCTCATGTCTTGATTCAACCAGAATCGGGTAAGGAATTTGTAGTCTATAGCGATGCATCATACGTTGGTTTGGGTTGTGTACTGATGCAAGGTGGGAAGGTGGTGGCTTATGCGTCTAGACAGTGGAAGATGCATTAGCGCAACTACCCTACGCATGATCTAGAGCTCACATCGGTGGTGTTTGGTTTGAAGATTAGGAGACACTACCTTTATGGTGAAAGGTGTGTGGTTTATACTGACCATAAGAGTTTGAAGTATCATATGTCTAGAGGGAGTTGAATCTTAGGCAACGAAGATAGTTGGAGTTGCTTAAGGCTTATGATTTGACCATTGAGTATCATCATGGCAAGACCAATGTTGTAGCTGATGCTTTGAGTAGAAATGTAGTTGTTGAGTTGAGAGCTATGTTTGCTCATTTGAGTTTATCGCGTGATGGTGGCTTGATAGCCGAGTTGCAAGAAAAACCTTTCTTGATTCAGTTAATTAAGGAGAAGCAGTTGTTGGATGATTCGTTGGTGCCTCATGTTCAGGATATAGCTGATGGTAAGGCTACGGATTTCTACTTAAATGATGATAGAGTTCTATGTTTTAAAAGTCGAATAGTGGTGCCGGAAGATTTTGAGTTAAGGCACACTATCTTGACTGAGGCTCATAGTAGTCCTTTTGCTATGCACCCTGGTAATACTAAGATTTATCTTGGCTTGAAGGATGAGTACTATTGGGTGGGGCTAAAAAGGATGTTGCTGATTTTGTAAGCAAGTGTATGGTTTGCCAGCGTGTAAAGGTTGAGCATCAGTTTCCTTTCGGTTTGTTACAACCTTTGAGGATACCATAGTGGAAATGTGAAAGGATTACGATGGACTTTGTGTCTGGTTTGCCTTTGACACCATCAAATAAGAACTTTGTGTGGGTGACTGTGGATCGTCTTACAAAGTGTGCACATTTCTTGGTCGTGCGTACTACATATATGTTGGATAAGTTAGCGAAGTTGTATATTGCTGAGATTGTGCGTTTGCACGGTGTGCCCAAGTCTATAGTGTCGGATAGAGATCTAAGGTTTACAACAAGGTTTTGGGAACGTTTACATCAGGCGTTGGGTACGGGGTTGAACTTCAGCACATCATATCATCCTCAGTCGAATGGACAATCAGAGCGAGTTATCCAGGTGTTGGAGGATATGTTGCGATGTTGTGTGATTTATTTCCATGGTTATTGGGAAAAGCATCTACCTTTGGTTGAGTTTGCTTATAATAACAGTTTTCAGGCAAGTATACAGATGGCACCGTATGAGGCCCTGTATGGGAGGAAGCGTAGAACACCTCTTTGTTGGGCCGAGGCATGACAAAAGTTGCTCTCCTTGCCGGATATGCTCAAGGGAACAACTGAGAAAGTAAAGCTCATATGCGAGCGCTTGAAGGCTGCATCGGATCGTCAGAACTCCTACGCAGATTTAAAGCATAGAGAGATTGAGTTTGCAGTTGGAGATCGCACGTTTCTTAAGGTATCGCCTTGGAAGAAGGTGATGAGGTTCGGGCGTAAGGGAAAGCTTAGTCCGAGGTTTATTGGACCTTATGAGGTTGTGGAGCGGATTAGTCATGTGGCTTATCGGTTGAGGTTGCCTCCCGAGTTGGAAAAGATTCATGATGTGTTTCATTTTTCTATGTTGCGGAGGTATAGGTCAGATCCTTCGCGTGTTATGCCAGTTGAGGCTATTGAGTTGAATTTTGATTTATCGTATGATGTGTAACCGATGAGAATTCTGGATACGAGTAGCAAAGTTCTTCGTGGCAAGACGATTGAGCTTGTGAAGGTGTTGTGGTAACATCGAGAAGTTGAGGAGGCCACTTGGGAAAGCAAGGCGGACATGGTGAGGCAATTTTCGCATCTTTTTCCTTCAGGTAAAATTTCGAGGATGAAATTTCCTAAGTGGAGGAGAGTTATAACGGCTTGGTTTTGGGCTTAGGTGTTTTGCAAGTCAGATTGGGCCGGTGGAATCGATATCGGTTGTTCGAACCATTAAAAGTTGGTTTAGGGAATTCAAGGTTCGAGATGGGATAAAAATTCCTAAAATCCTCTAAAATTATATTTGAGGGGTTGGTTAAGTTAATTTTACAAAACAAGATTTTGAAAGTATACATTTTGGGCAGTGACCAAAATGTAAAGATTTAAAAGTTGGGAAAAATGTTTTTTTCAAGAAGAGTCAAAATCTTAGAATACTTAGGAGGCTACTGGGCAATTATGCATTTTCCCTAATTTAGCATGTGTTTTAAATGTTCATTAAAATTAAAAAGGCTTTTAATTAATTGATTTAATTAATATGAAAGTTAAACGGTTAAAGGAAAATTGACAAGCATTTTCATTTTCTCTTCTTCACTCAGCCAAACACTCCCCATTTTCTCTCAATTTTCCAGAATTTCTTCACTCTCAAATCTTCTTTTGATTTCCATATTTTCTTTATTGATTTCTTTCATTTTCTCCAAATTTCTTTTCAGCTAATCTTGCCAAATTAGAGAAAAAGCAAGGATTGGAGGTAAATTTCGCGCTAACCCTCTAATTTAGGTTCTTTAATGAAATTCCAAATATATTTGACTCTTTATTTTACGCTTCGACGGAGTTGTGGAAGGACTTCCTAGATCGTTTCAGTCCTTCAAACGTAACTGATAGATTAAGAAACGAGATCACTGCTTTCCACCAAGGGGATGACGAAGCGGTGTATGAAGCTTGGGAGAGATAGCAACAGATGCTAAACAACTGCCCGCTTCACGGTTTCCCATCCTGGACTCAAGTGTCGATGTTCTATAATGGAGTAAATCAACCGACAATAATGATGCTCGACATCTCAGCCAATGGAATCATCTTGGATAGACCTTTCGAGGAGGCACTACATATTCTGAACAAGATTTGGAAGATTGACTACAAGTTCCCTACAGCCCACCGCGGCGACATAAGGTGACAAGTTGTTGTGAATGAAGTAGAAGCCACTGAATCTGTCAATGCCCGCCTAGATAAACTGACACAACTGGCAATGAATATGGCCAAGTCCACATGGAAAACATATGAGGTCGAGGCTGTGGAGCCATTTTGTGATGAGTGTGGGGGCAACCACGATTCCTCTAAATATAGTGAATCCGCCAACTTCATGGGAACTTATGAGAGAAACAACAGACCCAACACCAACACATATAACCCAAGCTGGAAAAAGCATCCAAATTTCTCTTGGAGTAACCCTAACACGGCTGCAAATCTAACCCATCAACAAGGAGGATATCAGTAGAACCTGTCATGATAGCTGCCTCAGCAATAACATAATACGAACAATAATTCACTCGAATCTACTTTACATATTGTTACATCTCGCACTAGTGACTTTATTATTCGTACTAATAAATTTATTGACAAAATTGAGTCTTTTATGGACAGGAGTGAGATGCGGATGAACAACTAGGAGGCAGCAATAAAGAACCTGGAGACTCAATTTGGAAGGTTTGCCTAGATTGTTACAACTAGGCCAATGGGTGGATTACCTAGTGATACTAAAACCACGAAGGGAAAAACCCAAGAGCAATGCAAGGCTATAACAACTAGGAGTGGAATAACGTTACAAGAGCCGTCAAATCCTGATGTGAGAGAAACATCATTTTCTGATCCAGTTCATGCCGCCAGAAACCCTGCTGCGGCAGCTTCTAAGAAGGGTGACACGGAAACACAAACAAGGCCGATAGACGACACTGTAGATGACCAGACAGAATCTGAGCCAATTATTGCCCCCTAGAATAAGCTTCTGTCCAAGGCAAAAATCGAAGATACTAAACCTCCACCACCATTCCCACAACGATTGAATAAATAGAAGCATGACATGCAGTTCGGGAAATTCCTGGATGTTCTGAAGCAAATAAAAATCAATCTTCCATTGGTGGAATTGATCGAACAGATGCCCAGCTATGCTAAGTTCCTAAAGAATATGGTATCCAAAAGAACAAGACTCGGGTAATTCGAGACAGTGGTAGTAACAAGGGGATGCATGACAATGCTGCCCAATAAGGCGCCGCCCAAATAGAAATATCCGGGCAGCTTCATAATTCCTTGTAAAATATACAACAACCATTCTATAAGAGCCATATGTGACCTAGGGGCAAGCATCAACCTAATGCCCAAGTTCGTTTTCCAGAAACTGGGGATAGGGGACGCCTTCTTAACGACAGTAATGGTGCAGCTAGCCGACAGAACTTATGTGCAACTGGAAGGAAAAATTGAAGACATCCTGGTACGAGTGGGCAACTTCATTTTTCCATGTGATTTTCTTATCTTGGACTATGAGGCAGACGAGAACGCCCTCATCATTCTTCGGCGACCATTCTTAGCCATGGGCAAAATATTGATATATGTGGAGAATGAGGAACTCATAATGAGGGTTGACAATCATAATGTAAAGATACATGTCTTACAACCCATAGAACCAGCCAAGGAAAAAGAAGTATGCTAAGACACACATGCCTCCAAGTTCAGCACAAAAATAGAGCAAGGCAGCACCCGCCAGGGCAAAATGTAGGGCAACAACAAAGATCCTGAGGAGCAAGATGACCCACCTAGACAAAAAGCAAAGCACAACCAGCTCAGGAAGTGATTATGTTTGGGAGATGCACCTCAATGCACTCCCAACATAATTTAATTTATTTTTAATATCATTCTTTTTATTTTTATGTTTTATGATTAGATTTTAATTTTTCCGCATTTTTAGTTTTCTTTAGATTTAATTATTTTTGAATTTTCTTTATTTAGTTAATTATTTTTATTTTCAGGTTTAGGAATAAATAAAGTCGGACATAGAAAAATCCCCACCAAGGAGCCCCCCCACCATTCCATCAGGACAGCTGAAGGCAGCCCACAAAAAATGCTTAAAAGCTAGAATACCGCTTAAAATGCTTGAAGAATTTCATCTTCGTCGTTCAAATTATCCTAAAATTTCTGCAACTTTCTTCTCTCCCAATTCATAATTTTTTTCTTTATTTTTTTTACTATTTAAAATATCTAATTTCAACATCATGTTTGTTTCTATTGCAGAGAAATACTTGCTATTATCCTAGATTTGCGAATGAACGAGGAATGTTGTTTTCTTCAACAACACCCTGTATCATATGGTAATCAGAGCTTTGGTCGGATTTTAGCAATTTCTGCACTACCAGACATCAAAATATATATATATATACAAAAGCCAAAAAAAAAGAAACAAAAATTCGAAAAAAAAAAATCTGAAAAAAAAGTCAAAATTCAAAGTTTGACCAAAAAAGTCAAAGTAAAAAAAATTAGAAAAAAAATAAAAATAAAAATAAAAAAAATCAGTTTCGAATATTTGGGATATTTTGTGTTAATATGTGCTGATTGGACGTGAAATGATGAAGTATATGCCTATCTTACCTTGAAATGCTTTGTAATCACCTGAAATCAACTTTTCTTGTTTGTTCCGGAGATAGGATGGTGGTAAGCATTTCTACTGCGTAAGTTGCCAAATTCTTGTTCTTTTAGCATCTTTTCTTTCATTTCATATTCTTATCTTTTTTTTTTTCTTTCAGCCCAATTCTCAACTTTCATTTTTTTCTTTTTTTCCTAACCCTTATCTTTGCTCTAACAATATTCACCCGTCACCCGTTGTTTTCTTTCAAATTGACAACACTTGCAGAATCTGAACATCGGAATCAGTTCCTTTAAAGAACTAAGTACGAGAGATTGAGGGAAAAGGCAAACAGAGCGTGTGAGAACAGAAGGGGAGACAAAAAGAGCCATTCGAGTATTCTCCCGAGTGAAACACGAGTGCTGAGTGTTAATTCCTTATTTTCTTGAGTGCAAATTCTTTGGAGTGACTAGTGAGGATTTTTGTTGTGTGATTGGTGAGGACTACTTTTTTTTCTAACCTTTAACCCGTTTGTTTGTTTGTTTGTTTGTTTTTTGTTGTTAATTATGACAGGTTCCGATGATCACACGGTTGAACAGGATCCACTGATTCCTCAAATGCAAGCCTTAGAGAGAATGATGCAACGAGTAGTGGCTACCGCCTTAGAGCCATTACAGTCGATGATGGATAGGTTTGATGGAGGATCCAACTCTGTTAATGATGTGTTGAACGAAAATGAAGACGAACGGTCACCGAGGCAACATATTCCTAGACAAGGACGTGTGCAACAGGTAGACGATAATTTGACTAACATTAAGATTGCTATTCCTTCTTTTCAGGGACGCTCAGATCCTGATGCATACTTGGCTTGGGAAAGCAAAGTGGAGCACATTTTCGAGTGTTATAATTACTCAGAACAGAAGAAGGTTCGATTAGCAGCAACAGAGTTTGTTGATTATGCCTTGATATGGTGGGACCAGTTACTGCTTAGTCGTAGACGTACTGGTGATGATCCAGTTGCAACATGGATCGAGATGAAGCGACTAATGCGTAAAAGGTTTGTTCCTATTCACTATCATCGTGATTTGTTTCAAAAGTTGCAAAATTTGAAACAGGGAAATAGGAGCGTTGAGGATTATTTCAAGGATATGGAAATGGCTATGATGCGTGCAAATATCGAGGAAGATCGAGAAGCTACCATGGCACGATTTCTAGCAGGGTTGAACACCGAGATTGCCAACGTTGTTGAGTTACAGCATTATGTCGAGGTTGATGACATGGTGCAGATGGCAATAAAGATTGAACGACAACAGCGCAAGAAGTCTTCAAATCGAGGTAACGCTTCCTTTAAATCTTTTTCAAATCCTTTATATACTCCTAACAATTCCAGGAAAAAAGCACCGCAAACGCCACTTCGGATTCGAGAGCAAGGCGAATCCAGCACACCAAAGCCTCCCGTTGCTGATAATGGGCGTGGCAAACATCAAGTGGTGGTAAAAGAACGATCGTGAGATATCCAGTGTTTCAAGTGCCTTGAAAGAGGACATGTTTCTAGTCAATGTCCTAACCGGAGGGTTATGTTGATGCGAGATGATGGTGAGATAGAGTCAGATTCTGAGGAGGAAGTGCGTGATCTCCCTACTGAAGAGGGAGATGAGACCGACCTAGAGGTTCCTGAATCTGGTAAGGTAATGGAACTTTTGGTTATTAAAAGAAGTCTGAATGTGCAACAGGTACCGGATGATCTATAGCGTGAGAATATCTTTCACACACGATGCAAGGTACAAGACAAGGTATGTGTTGTGATTATTGATAGTGGTAGTTGTACTAATGTTTCCAGTTCAGTGATGGTTGACAGGTTAGGTCTGAAAACGACAAAGCATCCTCATCCATATAAGTTACAGTGGTTGAATGATGGTGGCGAGCTTAAAGTGACCAGACAGGCTATTGTACCATTTTCAATTGGAAACTACAAGGACGAGGTCCTTTGTGATGTTGTGACGATGGATGCTACTCACCTTCTTTTGGGACGCCCTTGGCAATATGACAAGAAGGTAATGCATGATGGTTATACAAATCGTTACTCTTTTATGCATGCAGGTAAGAAGGTTACCTTGGCTCCTTTGACACCGAGTCAAGTGTTTGAAGATCAGGCAAGCTTGAAAAGGAGTAAAGAGACTGCAAAAGAGAAGAAGAAGATGTCCGTGTATGCGAGCAGTAGCGAAATCAGGAAATGTCTTTCCTCTCAACAATATGTTCTTATTTTGATGTTTAAAGATTATTGTTTATTGACAGATTTTCCTATTGATCTACCTTCACCGATTTTTGCACTTTTGCAGGAGTTTGAGGACGTGTTTCCAGCTGAAACACCGAAGGGATTTCCACCTCTTCGTGGCATTGAGCACCAGATTGATTTCATTCCAGGTGCTACTATTCCGAACCGGCCAGCTTATCGAACCAACCCTGAAGAGACGAAAGAGCTTCAAAGGCAAATTACTGAGTTGATGGACAAGGGTTACATTCAAGAGAGCTTGAGTCCGTGTGCTGTTCCGGTGCTGTTAGTACCGAAGAAAGATGGATCTTGGAGGATGTGCGTAGATTGTCGAGCTGTGAACCAGATCACAATTAAGTATCGTCATCCCATTCCAAGACTTGATGACATGTTGGACGAGCTTTGCGGATCCGTCATCTTCTCCAAAATTGACTTAAGGAGCGGCTATCATCAGATTCGCATGCGAGAAGGCGATGAGTGGAAAACAGCCTTCAAGACAAAGCTAGGTTTGTACGAATGGTTAGTAATGCCTTTTGGTCTAACTAATGCACCTAGTACTTTTATGCGTTTGATGAATCATGTTCTACGATCTTTCATTGGTAAATTCTGTGTTGTATACTTTGATGATATCTTGATCTATAGCAAGTCTTTACAGGATCACGTAGGACATTTGCGAGCTATTCTGCAGGTTTTGCGAGAAGAAAGATTGTTTGGTAACATGGAGAAGTGTGTATTTTGTACTGACAAACTCACATTTCTTGGTTACATTGTTAGTTCTCAGGGAGTTGAAGTGATCCTGAGAAGATAAAGGCAATTCAGGAATGGCCACAACCGACATCGATTACTCAGGTTAGATCGTTTCATGGTTTAGCGAGTTTTTATCGACGGTTTGTTCCTAACTTCAGTTCTATTACCGCCCCCTTAACCGGGATTATAAAGAAGAATTTAGTCTTCTCATGGGGTAAAGAACAAGAAGATGTCTTTTTGAAAATTAAAGATTGTTTGACTAGAGCACCTGTGTTAGCATTACCTGATTTTGATAAAACGTTTGAAATTGAATGTGATGCTTCTGGAATTGGTATAGGTGCTGTTTTGATGCAGGAAAAGAGGCCCATTGTTTACTTTAGCGAGAAATTAAGTGGTGCTACATTGAACTATCCGGTTTATGATAAAGAGATGTATGCACTGATTCGGGCATTGGAGACATGGCAGCATTATTTGTTGCCTAAGGAGTTTGTGATCCACACCGACCATGAGGCTTTACGTTACATCACAGGTCAGCATAAATTGAATAAACGACATGCTAAGTGGGTTGAATTCTTAGAATCTTTTCCTTATGTCATTCGTTACAAAAAAGGGAAAGAAAATGTCGTTGCTGATGCATTGTCACGTAGGTATGCACTTTTGAGTTATCTTGATTCACATCTGATTGGTTTTGCATATATTCATGATTTATACCCTGATGATCCTGATTTTAGAGATAAGTTTAATGCTTGTTCGAAAGGTGCAGATGGAAAGTTTTACAGGCATGATGGCTATCTTTTCAAGGAAAACAGGATTTGCATTCCCCAGGGTTCGATGTGTGATATTCTTATCCGTGAGGCGCACGAAGGTGGATTGATGGGACATTTTGGTGTCACTAAGACGTTACACACACTGAAGGAGCATCTGTTTTGGCCAAAGATGCGCAGAGATGTTGAAAGGTATTGTGAACGTTGTGTGACATGTAGGAAAGCGAAATCGAAGGTTTCACACATGGTATGTACTTACCTTTACCTATTCCTAATTCCCCTTGGACTGATATTTCTATGGATTTTGTTTCGGGATTGCCTCGAACTAGGACAGGTAGAGACAGTATATTTGTTGTGGTTGATAGGTTCTCGAAAATGGCACATTTCATTGCTTGCCATAAGACTGATGATGTTGTTAATGTGGCTAACTTATTCTTTAGGGATGTTGTACGTTTACATGGTATTCCTAGGTCGATTGTTTCTGACAGGGATGTGAAGTTTTTGAGTCACTTCTGGAGGACTCTTTGGAGCAAATTAGGTACGAAACTCATGTTTTCTACTACTTGTCATCCCTAGACTGATGGACAAACTGAGGTTGTTAACAGGGTTTTATCTACTTTACTTCGTTCCATCATTAAAAAGAATATTAAGACTTGGGAAGACTGTTTGCCACATGTTGAGTTTGCTTATAATCATGTTGTACATTCTGCTACTAAAATGTCACCATTTGAGGTTGTTTATGGTTTTAATCCTATTACGCCTCTAGCTTTGTTGCCTTTGCCACAGGAACAGGTGACGAACATGAATGGTCAAAGCAAAGCTGATTATGTGAAAAAGTTGCACCAAGAGGTTAAAGAGAACCTTGAACGAAGGACTCAGCAGTACGAAAGGCATGCAAACAAAGGAAGGAAGCGAGTCGCCTTCGATGTTTGTGATTGGGTTTGGGTTCATTTCCGAAAGGAAAGATTTCCGGCCCAAAGGCGGTCCAAGCTGTTACCGCGAGGAGATGGTCCTTTTCAGGTGTTGGAGAAAGTGAATGACAACGCCTACAAGTTAGATCTACCCGAAGAATACAATGTAAGTGCCACATTTAATGTTTCTGATTTAACCCCTTATGGTGATTGTACAGATTTGAGGACAAATCCTTTTCAAGAAGGGGGGGATGATGTGAGCACGTCTTCACTAGCACATGTTGCTGATCCGGAGGTCTTACCGTTAGGACCAATTACACGATCTAGGGCGCAACGTTTCAGGGAAGCTCTTTTCCTTACTTGTGCTAACATTTTAGAATCATTTGATAATGCTTGTGTCTTAGATAGTAAGCCTTTTAATGTGTTGCATATTGATATGTGACATGTTTAGGTTATGTTACGTATTAGGTATATTTAAATATGTATATAATATGATATATATCTATATATGTTTGGAATAATATTTATTTTTAGAACTGTGCAGCCCACTTACGTATGTTCATGGCTTTAATAATGTTTTTTTTTATGTTTGCAGACCATGTGCGGCATTTATTTGGAGTGTGAAAAACCATGCACATTTACGTGGAATTGACATCCCTCACGCAAATACTATATTTGCAGTAAAGTGGTGAATACATTCAGCCACAACACATATTTGCACATCAATCAAGTGGAGAATTGAAGTCAATTTATCCACCATGCAACAAACACGTGTGAATTGAAGTCAGTTTTCAAAGTAGTGCAGCCCAGCCGAGCCATGCTTGCCTTCTCAATTCGGATAAGAACAAAGGGTGGTTGGTCCAACTTTGAATTTCAAACAAAGCAGCCAAAGCACATTTCACATGTGCAAAATTTTTGAATTTTAAATTACATGCACATTTTGCATGTGATTCAATCCACATGCTGCCAGACTTTTGCATTGCCGCCCCTTTGAGAATTATTGAATTTTAATTTTTGAAAAGGGTACATATCAGCCACATGTTATGTAACCGGCCACCATCTCTTGTATTATTTACATGGATGAAACTCTTTTGTACCAAGGTTACACACTTGAATGAATAATTATTTTGTGAGATTTTTCTCTCAAATTTGGTTCTTTTTAGAACTTTTTCTTTGATACTTCGGGTTCTCAATTGTTCGATAATTGAAGGGTCCAAGTCCGTAATCGAGCAAATTCAAGATAAGGTCCGGGTTCGTTCAACAGATTGTTCGAGTTCTTCCTTGGAGTTTGTTCATCTTTTTCGACTACGAAGAACAGATTCGATTCGGGTTTGCATAACAGATTATGCAGGTTCTTTCGAGTTCATCGTGTCAAATTCCAAGAACGTTGCTACCTTGTTGAATGCTTGAAGAATTTCATCTTCGTCGTTCAAATTATCCTAAAATTTCTGCAACTTTCTTCTCTCCCAATTCAGAATTTTTTTTCTTTATTTTTTTTTACTATTTAAAATATCTAATTTCAACATCATGTTTGTTTCTATTGCAGAGAAAACTTGCTATTATCCTAGATCCGCGAATGAACGAGGAATGTTGTTTTCTTCAACAACACCCTGTATCATAACATGTCTCATGAATATTTTGGCGCATTTGGTATAATCGCCTTAGTGAATACTAATTGAGAAAATACAATAAGAACGATCAGATTTCCTTGTGTATTTTATAAAGGAATGTGGATCAAGATCCATTATGATAATTTTAGAACTCCTAAAGAGATTCGAATTGGAAACTCATGAAGTACTTTCAATACAAGTACTTGAATCTTGACATCAAGTTTATCTTGACCTGAAGATCGAGCATTTTTATATATTTCTTTTTGTCTATGAATAGACATAAGCTGAAAGAATCTTAAAGAAGATTCAATATGAATAGATCTTATCTATTGAGTATCCCAATACTTGTAAAATTGTTGGATGTGAATAAAGATAATTATATCTTTTCTTGGTCCTGAAGCACTATATATTAGTTGGTCAAGAAATATCTATGAATATACAAAGATCATTACATTTAGTTCTTCAAACATTCGATGATGCCTCCTCAAATCATGTAGAAATAATTGTTATGCACAAGGCAAGCCAAAAATGTGTTTGGCTAAGACCATTGACGCAACATATCTAGAGGATATGTGATTTACTTTCACAAGATATGATACAAATGCTATCTTCTATAGAGATAATGGAAGGTAGATATATCATGGAAAATATTACTCCAAAGTTTCATCCTCGCTATCTTTAGAAAAAAATAATATTCAAGTTTGAATTATGAAGATTCAAAGATCTTCTGAGATGTTTTCATGAGGGGCAGTAAATATGTGTTGCACTCTTTTTTCCCTTAACTGAGGTTTTGTCCCAATGGGTTTTCCTAGTAAGGTTTTTAATGAGGCAACATGTTATGCGTATCAAAGATGTGTGTACTCTTTTCCCTTCACTAAAGAATTTTTTTCCTACATGATTTTTATCTTAGTAAGGTTTTAACGAGGCACATTATCTACTTAGACATCCAACGGTGAGTGTTATGAATATTTATCTATGTGGATGTCTATCATGATAAGAACTTTATCAAGGAAATTTGATTTACTTTATTGTTAGAAATATTATCTTTATTAATTAGAGTTTAATGTATTATGTTCTTCTTATGCCTATAAATAGATGATCTAATGAAGGCATTGTATACACTTGAATATTGAGAATAATATAAATCTCCCTCTTCCTCTCATCTCTTTGTTCTTCCATTCTTGTTATTTGTTCTTATTATTGTTCTTCAGTATTTTATTCACAACATGACACCTTTTCTTTTTAATTTTTACACTATATAAATTATTTTTTTATATATATGGACATATGCATTCGGCCTTAATGCTCAGCCTATATAATTGGAGGCACCCCCACCCACAAGCCCACATTTTAAAGGTTAAAAAATAAGACCTTCGAATCGGGTCTCATGTCCTAAGTCTTAACCAATAATAATATTCCCTATGAGACTTTTTGAACATCATAAGATGGAAGGTAACAACAAAATCATTGCTATACAATACTATGCTGCATGAAATCATCAAAATAAGTAACTAGTCCTTCAAATGCTAATTTTAGATGAAATCATCCCGTAAATAATTTGATATGTTCCAATATTGAAACTTCCATGTAATTAAAACTTATTCTTAAAGGCACTGAATTGAAGATATAGGATTAGATAGTGTCCAAAAATCTTATACAGTGGATATAACTAAACTAGTCTTGGTTTTAACAACACATTTGATCATACAACTAGCTAGTTATCAAATTAAAGAGACAACTTCTTGCAATCAAATATTATACTCTAACTTAAATAGCAAGAACAAAGAACACATTAGTGTGAGAATACGATTGTCATGATCGAAGCTGAAAAGATCGAAGGAAAAGAAGTGAATTGGTGGAGATTGATCAATTAGGGCTTGGAGAAATTGGGAGAATGAGGAGCGGTAGAATTCGAAAAGATAAAATTAAGAGAGAAGTAGACAATGTCGTTTCTGCAGCAGCGTTTAATCAAGCTGAAATGGGTCAGATTGATCAGAATATTGGACAAAAGCAAAGCAAGGCCCAATTTACTCCAGCTAGATAGAGCCGATCATCCATGGATTTAGTAACCGTTATGCCTAGCATGCTAGCTTGACAAATGTCTAAAAATAATCGTAAGGTGTCCTAGAATTAGTTACAAATAGCTGAGCAATGTACTAATTCTCCTTATCATCTATCATCAATGAAAAATGCTTCTTTTCCCTAATCTCTATTCTTCTTATTTCTAAAATCCTTTCTTCTATCTCTCTTAAATCCTCAAAATTTTCAAAGTTCATAACAATTTGGTATCAAAGCTAGCTATTGATCCCCTACAAAACTGGATGAACCAAAGAAAAATCAGACTATGACAACCAAGAAGTGGCAAAACTACAACAACAACTCGATAAAATTCAGGATACACTGAACCAATGGGAAGACGGTGAGAAAACTTTCAAATGGTGGGACAAGCAAAATAATTATATTGAAGCTAGATTCGTAAGATTGGAATCGAGGATAGACACAAACCATAATTCCTTGGATAAGCTAATAGGCTTACTGACCAAACAAGCTGAAGGCTTAAGCGCAAGGAGTGTAACACCTCAACCTCAGAACACCAGCCATTTCGCAGGTTCTTCTCACCCAAAAAAAACCCAGAAAAATTACTTGTTATTGTCACTGTGATAAATGGCCATGAAAAGTATTCATACAAGACAAATGAACCTGGAATAATTGCTAGTAAACAAAAAGGTGATACATTGACACCTTTTTACCCCCAAAACTTAAACTTGGTGAGGGATGCAAAGAAGAATCAGGTGTAGGAGATATTACTATCAATCTAGGAGGTCTGGGAGGTCAAAAGAACTTTTCACCGAGACCAAAAATCGAACTACATATGTTTGATGCAAACAATTCGAGGAGTTGGATAAAAAGATCCTAGAAATACTTTACATTTTTTGAAGTACTTGAAAAGCTGAAGATGAAGTTAGCTGCTATGCATCTCGAAGACAGGGTTGAGACTTGGTTTGTTGGGTATGTGCAGCAAAAGTATAGAATTATATGGCATGAATTTACTACTAATCTTTGTCATAGGTTTTGCAATAAAACTGATGCTGACATTGTAGAAGAATTTAAGATGCTTGTACAAAAGGGAAATGTAGAAGATTACCAAGAAAAGTTTCAAGAGCTAAGGCCCTATATGGTGCTGCATAACCCTTACCTAAATGAGATTTATTTTGTCTCCAACTTCATTAGTGGATTGAAAGAGGAGTTGAGGCACATGGTTAAGATGCATATTATGAATGAAAGTATCATTGGAGTTGGAAACCATAAGATACAAACCTACCTACAAAACCCTTCTTATTTAGAATCCTACACCACACAAAATCCCTATTGCCCCTCAAACCAAAACCAGTAAAAAAACCACCACCCATGTATCCCCTTTAGCCCGACCTAGACGCCCGACCCGAATTAAGAAGATTACACGGGAAAAAACCAAAGTCAACTTGTTAAAGCCGACTTCGATTAACGACCCTATTTTTTTCTTTTTATCTTCTCTAGATGCATATTATGATCCAATATGATCAGCAAAACATTTAGAAGAAAACGACACGACAATCAGAGTTCGTTTAAGGGTTCAACTGCATACATTTGACTTTTAGGGACTAAACTGTAATATCTAAAAATTTCAGGGGCTGGCCCAATTTTAAGATTACCAATCCTTATTGAGTCTTGTAACATGCTTCTATGTCAAATTTCATATCAAACAGATCATCCAAACTCAACCAATTAAACATGCAACATTCAGGGACCAATATAAAACATTTCAGAACTTTAAGAGATACTTATAACTGAAAATAACGGCTATGTATCGGTACGTTTAGGCCCGTATCGATACGCGGGAAGGCAGTAGCTAAAGTTGGGAAAAAGGTATGGATACGCTTTGTAACCCCCTTAACCCGGTCTAGACGGTTGACCCGAATTAAGAAAGTCACACGGGGAAAACCAAAGTCAACCCGAAAGTCAACCTTGATTAACGACCCTTTTTTTTCTTTTTAATCTTATCTAGATGCACATTAACCCTAATTGTGATCACACAACATCATACTCAAAGATCACAAACATCAGAGATCAAACAGGGACCCAATTGAACAAATTACAACTTTAGGGACCAAATTGTAAATTCTGATAAATATGAGGACTTAGTACAAATTAAAGTTACCATCTTGAAATTAGTCAGGTTCCATGCTTCCCTGCGAAATTTCAGCTCAAAAGGACTTCTCAAACTCATTTAATTGCATAAACAAGATTCAGGACCAAAACGTAAACAAAACAAAACATAAAAGATACTTTTAACCGAATTAACAGACAGGTATCGATACGCCTGGTGTCGTATCGATACGCGGGGAAGGCAGTAACCAAACTCTCAACACGGTATCGATACGAGTCTCCCCGTTCCGATACGGCATTCATACGGTATCGATACTAGTTCCCTCGTTTCGATACGACATTCATACGGCATCGATACCCTAACAATCGTACCGATACGCCTGGGCAGAAATGTGCATATTTGGCTCAGGCGTATTGATACGCAAGCCCGAGTACCGATACCCCTGCCTGGAATTGACTCATAAACAACATCAAACATGCTTCAAACTTCAAATTAACAACACCAAACCATATCACATAATCAACCAACATGCAAGGACCTTAAATGCATCACCAATTCAATATAAAACATTCACATAAGAAAAACCCCAATTTAAGTGGCATGCTTCCTATTTAAGCTATCCATTCAAACTCCAAACTTGCAAAACAAGCATATAAGGTTCCAAACCAAAAACCAACGATCTCAACAACATTCAACATACTTAGGGAGTCTCAAACACCTCCCAAAACATACACATAGGTCCCCCATTGCCAAATCAACCAAAAGCTAAAAGTACTTATAAAACCTTCATACATTGAGCTTTACTTGAACTTGATTGCTAGCCCTTCCTTGCTACCCCTCAAGATACTCTATTGCTCTGCATTATTGAATTAAGAAAACAAGAGAGCGTAAGCAAAAGCTTAGTGAGGTGTGCTCTTTAAAAACCATTCAATAATGCAATTAAACCATTTATAAAACATGCTTATAAACAACCTTTGTACATGCTCAAAAGCATACTTTAAGACAAGCAATTCCATGCTTCAAAATACATTTAAACAAGCATCACATGCTTCAACATAATCTTTAAACAAGCATCTCATGCTTCATAAAATTCTTAACATGTCATATTGGCTCAAGTGATACATTTCATTTATTAAAAACAAGTTCAACAACTTTCCCAAGGACTTTTAAACACCTTGGCCCCAAGGACTTTTAAACACCTTGGCCATGGACTTTTAAACACCATGAATGAGGACCACACAAGGACTTTTAACCACCTTTGTGTCCAATGCTTGAATCACCCCAAGGACTTTTAAACACCTTGGCCCCAAGGACTTTTAAACACCTTGGCCCCATGGACTTTTAACCACCATGGAAAGGAGCACCTAAGGACTTTTAACCACCTTAGTGTCCGCAACAAGAACCATCCAAGGACTTTTAACCACCTTGATGTTCTTAAATAACAAGGCTCACTCAAGGACTTTTAACCACCTTAGTGACCTTCACTTTTACAAAACATCACTTGCCAATATACATATTTCACATCATATAATCCACTGTTTTAAAGCATTAAACCAAGCCATTTCACCATGCATTTCAAAGCATCAAATCCACATTTAAACAATGTATAAAAAATCAAGGAACTCCTACCTAGAGTTACCTTCAACACATGGCTTAAAACATCAGCAAATATCATGCTATATCATGCTTACAAAACAATAATTTAAACATGCAAATCATCATTTTGCAACACACCAAAACATGGCCACCACTTAGAGAGAAATCCGAAAACTTACACTTGAGCTTAGCAAAGTTGTTTAGACTTAAACTAAGCTCCCAAAACCATCAAACCTTGGTTTTAAAGCTGAAAATCCATTTTCACAAATGCACTCACCAAATTCCACTTTGCTTCAACCAAAGCACCAAATCAAGCCTCCGGATCAACAACTCTCGGATCCAAGGATGCCTCCCCTGTTTCAACACATTAAAGCAGAGGATTAATGCATCATCATGCATTAATTGCTTCAATGAAAGCATCTAAACTTGCTGCTCTCACATAACCTCCATTTTCGGCCACCAAACACAACCGAAAATGCATCCAAAACACTTCCAAACAAAGCCCAGCCATAAACCAGCAAAACCTCACTTCCATTAACATCATATAACATCTAAAAACAACCTATTAACAACCTTATACCTCCAGCAACAACAGATCACCAAGATCACCACAAAAACTACCTTAAAACACAAGCTAAACTTAGGAAACTCAACCTATCCGGGATTGCATCAATCAAAACTCATTTCCTTATCAATTTAGAGATCATTTAACATCAAAAACACCTCTCAAATCACAGATTTAACAGATCAAACGAAAATCATGTGAAATCATCAAAATCTTGCATAATTAGCCAAGATCTATAAATCAACTTAAAAGCCTTTAATTAAACATCAATTTAGGATTGAAAACTTAGGAATTTCAGTAAAGAACTTGAAGTTCAGAGGAGAAGGACGTTCTTACCTCCAAACATGAGTTTCTCCTCTTTTTGGAAAGAAAATCCTTGATGAAACTTGTAGAAATTGAAGAGGTTTTGAAGATTCAATGATTAGTGATTAAATGAGAGTTGAAAGGAGGAATTTAGGTGATAAAATCAGAAACAAAACTCTGGAAATGGAGTGTTTGGGTTGAGAGAAAAAGAGTGAAAGAAAATGAGAAGTTAGTTGAGAAAATAGCAAAAATGAGATTTCCCTCCTTTATGAAATCTTTAAAATCAGAATTATAACTCAAAATATCTTAGAAAAATCTGGAGAAACTCCCTTTGGGTAAATAGCTCCTTAAAGATTCAAAGTTTCAACCCTTTATAAAACAGCCACCAAACTTTCAAAAATTACATTTTGGTCACTAGCCAAAATGTCACCCTTCCAAAACTCATTTTCCAAAATTGATTTCACAGTTCACTTAATTATATTAAAAGATGATTTTAGAACATTTTTCCATATTTTTAATGCAACCCGAACTAGGCTTTCCTAATTTAACCTCTTACGATTCGAACAGCACTTTGACCAACCGGTCAACGCCCAAGACTTCTAAGCCCAAAACCGGGGCGTTACACGCTTCCCCATGTATCGGTACAGCCTTCAAACTTTTCCTAGGCGTATCGATACGCTGGCAACTCGTGTCGATACCCCTAAGCTGAATTGCCTTAGAAAAGCCTTCGTGTATCGATACTCAATCCCGAGTATCGATACGTATTTCAGAAATGCACTTTCAACAGCTATAAAACAACATTTAACCACAACTAAACATGTTCAAAACATTTATACATGATATGTCCAACATTCCAAACACTTAAGCATCATCATCCATTAACAAAAAAGCAACAAGCATGGCAATTCATGAAGAGATATTACACTACTCAAGCATGCTTTTAAACACAAAACCACAACATAGCCAAAACACCAAAGGTAAGACAATAAACCATATAGAGACCATTTACAAGTCTCAAAACACAAACCAAACAAACCATGAGTGGAAATCCCTCCCATTGCCTCTTATTACAATAAAGTAAATCACATACTTTGCTTAGCTAAAAATCACTTGGATGCCCCTTGCTTTCTTGCTGCCAAAGATGCTCAATTCTCTACACTGATGAAACAAATGAGCGCAAGCATAAAGCTTAGTGAGGACCTCTATAGAAACACACATTCATCAATGCATTTTATAAAACCAAAACATCATTATTTGTAAACATATGCCTTCCTTTAAAACATGCACTTTAAAACATCATTTCCAGTTCAAAATCCACATGCTCATAGTATCTTTAATTACAACAGCAAAAACCTTTGCTCATGCTTAATCCAAGCATCATATGCATTCAAGCATATCTCTCAAGCATCTCATGCTTTCTCAAAATAAATGCTCAACATTAAATCATTATATCAACATCATTATATTGGCTCACAAGTGATCAATAACAAACCATATCAAAACCAACACAATTGACACAATCGGATACGCGGATTACAAGCATTGTCCCAAACGCTTCATACACACTACTGAATTCACACGGTGGAGTTTAATGGCACAATCACAACCCTTCAACACCCGTGATGGAGATTAATGGCACAATCACAACCCCTCAACATCACTCATCGATAGTTGTATAATTCCACTAACGAGAGCATAAGACACAAACCACAAGATTCACACACGGGATTAAACCATCCACTGTTGTGATCTTAGCCTCAATCGTTAGGGTACTTGGATGGAGTTTACGACATAATCACAACCCCTCGTCATCCAAGGCGACTTTATTCACAGTGCACCCAATCCTATAGCCAGCTAACTATATCCGATTAAAGTAACCAAAACTATTTCCATCACTTGCCAATATAATCATTATTCATCATTAATTCACTATTTTACAAGCATAAACCACAATGCCACTTTCACAAGCATTTACATGCTTAAAACCAAATTCATAAATCATATAAACCCAAGGATCACTTACCATGTGCATCCTTAATAAAATCGCATTTTAAACCAGCAACGTCAATGCTCAAATCATGCTTTAAAACAGTAATCAAACCACATTTAAATCAAGTGCATCTCAAAACAAAACATAGCACAATCCGAGAGAGACTTTCGATTTACTTACTCTTGAGATTAGCTAAGTGTTTCAAACTTACACTAAGCTCCCAAAACCACGTAAAAAACGTTTCAAAGTGGGAAAACCCTTCTCCACTCACCGATATGCGAAACTTCGCCTGCCGACGCGAAGATTACTCGCCCGAAGCTCCCAAAATGGCTTCGCTTGCTTCTGGATCAATGTCCATTATTTTTAAGGCATCAAAAATAGTTATCCCGTGCATTAAAATGCATTCCAACACCAGTAACTAAACACAAACTTGTTGCCCAGCAAAACTACATCAATTAACTCATCTGAAACAACTGAAAACTCATTCGATTGCTTCCTAAACCAAGCCCATCCAACAACCATCAGTTCCAACCATTAATAATCATCAAAACACATCTAAAAACAACCGAAACCCTTCCTTATACCTCCAGCAACCATAACACCATCAAAACACTTCAAAAACTCAACTAAAACTATCAAAAAACTCAAGGATCTCAAGGATTTTGGGATCAACATTATTAAAACACTTTTTCAACATCATATTCACACCAAAGCTGAATCATAATCCATCTAAAATAGAGATCGTCAACAATACTCCGAAAATCAAGAATTAAACCTTTATTTTGCAAGATTTTGATCTTAAATCAAAACTATAATCAAAACTCAGTTAAAAACAACAATTAGGAGTCAATAATCTTGGGAATTTCAATAAAGAACCTAGATTAGAGATTGAGAATGGGATTTACCTCCAATATTTGCATTCCTTAATGTTTGACAAGTTTTTGCTTCACAAATCTTTAAAGATTTGAAGAGAATTCTTGGAAATGGATGAGAAATCAAAGAAAGAGTGTTTGGGAGAAAAGAAATCTGGAGAAAAAGGTTTTAGAAATGTGTTTGGCTGAAATGAGGATTGAGAAGTTAGTTACATAAAATGAAACCCACCAATTTTACTATTTTAATAATTATAATAAAATCTCTTTTTAATCCATTATTTTAAGACACATTTCAAATTAAGAAAAGGTGTAATTGCACAAAAGCTCCTTAAAGATTCTAAGTTTTGACTCCTCTTTTGAAATTTGCATTTTTCTACAATTTTAAAACTTTACATTTTGGTCACTACCCAAAATGTACCTCTTCCAAAACTCATTTTGTAAAATTGATTTGACCAACCTCTTAAACATGATTTTAGAGGATTTTAGCAAATTTTTATCATATTTTTATACTATCTCGAACCTTGATTTCCCTAAACAACCTAATACGATTCGAATCGTTTCCGACTGGCCCGATCCGATGTCTAAAACATCTAGGCCCAAAACCAGGGCGTTACAACCCAAAATACCAACACCACAAATACCAAACAATCTTTGATGGACTATCGAAGGGCAAATAACCTCTACTTCAAATGTGGTGAGAAGTTCACTCTTGAAAACCAATGTAAAGTGAAACAACTCAACTAGATGGAGAAAGAAGAAATCCCCAGGAAGAAGGAAAAACACTTATTGAAAAGGAAGGACTGAAATGGGAACCCACTGATGAGGATTTGGAGATTTCTATGAATGCTTTAACAGTAAATGTGGGCCATAATACCCTCAGGATTCAAGGATCCATTGGAGGAAAACCTATCAGTTTGCTAGTGGCAGTACCCACAACTTTGTTACTAGTAGTTGGGCTAGAGAAGGGATTGGAGTCATTGAAACTGACCCCTTGGTTATATTAGTTGCCAATGGAGAAGAATTGTATAGCTTTGCCAGGAGCAAACATCTGGTTTAGATAATGCAACGGCATTCTTTTGAGCATGATTTTTGGGTGCTACAAATGAGGGGAAGTGACATGGTACTTGGGGTTGATTGGATGTGAAGTATAGTCTTGTGAGCAAGAATTTCAACAATATGACCTTGAGTTTTTTGAAGGAAGGAAAAGAGATCATGATGCAAGGAGGAAGGAAGCATTTCAATATGAAGATCATTTCTAGAGAAAAATTATAGAGGATAGCTGAAAAGAACATTGAATTTGTGGAGGAAATTTATTTGTTGAGCACATAAGAGTATGAGGCTGAGACACCAACAGAATTGAAGGCATTACTGGATAAATATGAGGAGATTTTTTTGAACTAATGGGCATTGCACGAGAAAAAAGCCATGACCATGCCATAGTCATAAAGAAGGAGCCCAACTTGTCAACCTTAGACGCTACAGATTTCCTCATTTCCAGAAGAATGACGCGGAAAAACATATCAAGGAGATGCTAGCTTCATCCATTATACAGACCAGTAAAAGTCCCTTTGCATCTCCTTTCTTTGTTGGTCAAGAAAAAGGATGAAACATAGATTTATGTGTTGATTACAAGTAGTTAAATGCCTTAACAGTCATGAATAAATTCCCTATTCATGTATTTGAGGACTTCCTAGATGAACTAATTGGAGTAATTTTTTTTTCAAAAGTGGATTTAAAATATGGTTACTGGCAGATAAGGATCAAAGCATAAGATATTCCCAAGATAACTTTTAAGACTCATCATGGGTATTTTGAGTTCAAGGTGATGCCCTTTGGTCCTTTCCTAAGGGGGTTTGTCCTTCTGTTTTTTGATGATATTTTAATTTACAGTGAGACTTGGCATGAACATCTTAAACATCGTGAGATAGTGTTGAATTTGTTGAAAACTAACTAGTTATTTCCCAAGAAATCAAAGTATTTCTTTGGGCAGGAACAAGTGGATTACTTAGGGCACATCATCTTTGTAAACCCCTCGACCCAGTGTGGGCGAAAGACCAAACTGAACGGATCACACACGGGGAATATTAAAGTAAACCGGGTAGTTTACCTCAATAAACGACCCTAATTTTTCTCATTTTATCTTGTTGGATGCTCATTATTATCCTATGTGATAAACTTCGCAGCGGAACAATTTGTAACTCGATCAAACAACACCCATGGATTCAATTGCATATAAACACATTTTAGGGAGCATTATGTAATTTTACCAAATTACAGGTACTTCTTCAATTTTTAAGTTACCAATCTTTAATTAGTTTCATTACATGCCTCTCTGTCAAATCTCAGCTGAAAAAAAACATCCAAGCTCATTTAATTGCATCCACAACATTCAGAGACTAAAACATAAAGAAACAGAACTTCAAAAGATTTCAATAACCAACATAAGAGCTGGGTGTTTCGGTACAGGTTTCCCTATATCGAAACACCCCATTTTGGAACAGGTTCAACCGTCTCGAAGCTTGGGCTTGTATCAAAACATCCCCCATAGTGTTTCGGAACACGGGATTCCAGTAACCAATCTCAAGGAGCTCGTATCGAAACACCTGTCTCTATTTCAAAACCCTAAGGCCAATTCAGGCTCACTGTTTCGGTACAGCCTTAGGTGTACCGAAACATCTGGCCTGTAATGACATTTTTTGTGGATTTTCACACTTTAATCCAATAAAAATAATTCCAACATGCATAAAACATATTTAAGCATCACACGTCAATAATACATGGCAATTTCAACATCATAACATTTCGATATGCATTAAGAAAATCTATAGGCATGCTACCTACGCAAAAATACCACTCAAGAGCCAAAACACAAACCAAAGAAAATATCAACAAGTAAATGCCATTTACAAGTCATCAAGAGCATCTCAAACTTGCCACAAAACAAGGAGTTTCAAAATACAGTCTCCTAAAACATTAAGGCATCCACCCATTGCCAATTTGTTGGGTTTTGTGGTGCTCGATTCCTTCAATCGTTCTTGCTTGCCAAGTGGTGGAGAAATGGAATTTTGGGTGATAGAGGTGTGGAAGCTAAAAATGATAAAGAGAAGAAGATTTATAGTGGTTCAACGTTCTAACCAAGGTCTACATCCACTACCTTAGCTCCCCACTAAGGGTTTCCAATCAATCCACTATTGATTCGTCCCCTTTTCTAGGCTTAGGAGGAAACCCTTACAAACTAATCAAGCTTTCTACCCAAAGCCTTGATCAAACCATCTTTACAAAGAGATAAAAATAAGCAAACTCAAATCCCTCTAATAGGTATTTGTTTGCAAAATTAAGCTCTCACCCAATCCTAAAACACTTGAGCAAATATAACAATTTTGGCTCACTAGTGTTTGTCTATACAAGAAATTGACAATTAGGCGCTAAGACATATTTGTGATCATATGATGTTTGAAAAATGAAGCATTAGCCTTCTCTTGATGCTTGGAGGTCCCTTTTATACTCCTAATTGAGTTTGTAGCCGTTACTAGCCATTGTGGTTGAATTGGAGCCATTGGAGACTTTATTTCCCACCATAAATGTAGTTCTACAGCCTACCGTATCGGTATACGTAGAGGCATATCGGTACGTCCTTCTCTTGAACTAGTCGTTGGGCTATTTGTCAGCCTCTGCGTATCGATACGCTTGAGGGCGTATCGGTACGATATGTCATTTAAAAGACCGTTGGGAAATAGCCGCTGGGGTTGTTAAAATAGAGATCAATACGCCTAGTGTGCGTATCGAAACGACCCCTATCCGTATCGATACGATTTCCTCCGTATCGGTACAGGTTTTGGCAGATTCAAAACTTGGGCAAAAAGGTACCGATACGGGGTATACCGTATCGGTACGGGCTTGCTTAAAAGTTAAGTTTGGCTATTTTAAAGCATTAAAAAATTTGCCAAAAACCTTTTAAAATGCCTCAAACTTGTTTTCAAGTTGTTTGGACTTAAAGACAAATTTTAAATTCTTTTCTAATTTGTCCAAAACATTTTTCAATTATTATATCAAAACACTTAGTTCTACTGTAACGCCCCAGTTTTGGGCTTAGGAGTTTTGGGCGTTGACCGGTTGGTCAAATTCGATTGTGTCGGATAGGGATCCGAGGTTCACATCGCGTTTTTGGCAGTGTTTGCATCAAGCTCTGGGTACAAGGTTGCATTTCAGTACATCCTATCATCCTCAGTCGGATGGTCAGTCTTAGCGGGTTATCCAGATTTTGGAGGATATGTTGAGGTGCTGCGGGATTGAGTTCCAAGGTTCTTGGGAGAAGCATCTGCCTTTGGTTGAGTTCGCTTATAACAATAGTTATCAGGCGAGTATACAGATGGCACCTTATGAGGCTCTGTATGGGAGGAAGTGTAGGACTCCTCTTTGTTGGGCTGAAACTGGTCAAAAGTTGGTTTCGATGCCGGCTTTGTTGAAAGGGACCACCGAGAAGGTGAAGCTCATTTGTGAGCGGTTGAAGGCTGCTTCTGATCGGCAAAAGTCTTACGCGGATTTGAAGCGTAAGGAGATAGAGTATGCGGTGGGTGACCGTGTGTTCTTGAAGGTTTCGCCTTGGAAGAAGGTGATGAGGTTTGGCCGGAAGGGTAAGTTGAGCCCTCGGTACATTGGACCATATGAGGTGGTTGAGCGTGTGGGTCCTGTTGCGTATCGGCTGAGGTTACCTCAGGAGTTGGAGAAGATTCAAGATGTGTTCCATGTTTCTATGCTCCGGAAGTATAGATCTAATCCTTCGCATGTGATGCCTGTGGAGGAAGTGGTTTTGAATCCGGATTTGACCTATGATGAGGAACCGGTGAAGGTTCTGGATTCGGATAGCAAGGTTCTTCGTGGAAAGACCATTGAGTTGGTGAAGGTGCTGTGGAAGCATCGAGGTGTTGAGGAAGCCACGTGGGAGCGGAAGGAAGACATGCTGAAGCAGTTTCCTTATCTCTTTCCTTCAGGTAAATTTCGAGGACGAAATTTCTTAGGGGGGGGAGAGTTGTAACGCCCCGGTTTTGGGCTTAGGAGTTTTGGGCGTTGACCGGTTGGTCAAAGTGCTGTTCGAATCTAAAGAGGTGAATTTAGGAAAGCCTAGTTCGGGTTGCATTAAAAATATGGAAAAATGTTCTAAAATCATCTTTTAATATAATTAAGTGAACTGTGAAATCAATTTTGGAAAATGAGTTTTTGAAGTGTGACATTTTGGCTAGTGACCAAAATGTAATTTTCGCAAGTTTTGTGGCTGTTTTATAAAGGGTTGAAACTTTGAATCTTTAAGGAGCTATTTACCCAAAGGGAGTTTCTCCAGATTTTTCTAAGATATTTTAAGTCTAAATTCTGATTTTAAAGGATATTAAAAGTGGAGGGAAGCCATTTGGCTATTTTTGGATTTTGTAACCAACTTTGCTAAATTTTCTTTCTCTCATTTTCTCTCAACCCAAACACTACTTTTCCAGAGAATTGGTTCTGATTTCTTCACCTAAATCCCTCCTTTCAACTCTCATTTGATTCCTAATCATTGTATCATTAAACCTTCTTCAATTGCTAATTGTTTCAACAAGGATTTTGATTGCAAAAAGAGGAGAAACTCAAGTTTGGAGGTAAGAACGTCCTTCTCCTCTAAACTATCAGTTCTTTACTGAAATTCCTAAGTTTTCAATCCTTAATTGATGTTTAATTAAAGGTTTTTAAGTGGTGAAATGGATCTTGGCTTATAATGCAAGATTTTGATGATTTTTGATGATTTTCGTTAGATCTGATTAATCTGTGATTTGAGATGTGTTTTTGATGTTAAATGAACTCTAAATTGATAAGGAATTGAGTTTTGATTGATGCAATCCCGGATAGGTTGAGTTTCCTAAGTTTAGCTTGTGATTCAAGGTTGTTTTTGAGGTGATCTTGTGGATCTGATGTTGCTGGAGGTATAAGGATGTTAATAGGTTCTTTTTAGATGTTATATGATGTTTATGGAAGTGTGGTTTTGCTGGTTTATGGCTGGGCATGGTTTAGAAGTGGTTTGGATGCATTTTCGGTTGTGTTTGGTGGCCGAAAATGGAGGTTGGATGAGAACAGCGAGTTTAGGTGCTTTCATTGAAGCAATTAATGCATGATGATGCATTAATCCTCTGCTTTGATGTGTTGAAACAGGGGAGGCATCTTTGGATCCAAGAGTTGTTGATCCGGAAGCTTGATTTGGTGCTTTGGCTTGAAGCAAAGTGGAAATCGGTGAGTGAAGTTGGGTTTTCAGCTTTTAAACCAAGGTTTGAAGGTTTTGGGAGCTTAGTTTAAGTCTAAACAACTTTTCTAAGCTCAAGTGTAAGTCTTCGGAATTTCTCTCTAGTGGTGGCCATGATTTTGTTGTGATGCAAAATGGTTATTTGCATGTTTTAATTACTGTTTTGAAAGCATGATTTAGCATGGTTTTTGCTGATGTTGTAAGCCATATGTTGAAGGTAACTCTAGGTAGGAGTTCCTTGATTTTGTACATTGATTAAATGTGGATTGATGCTTTGAAATGCATGATGAAAATGGCTTGGTTTAATGCTTTAAAACAGTGGATTAATTGATGAAAATGATGTATATTGGCAAGTGATGTTTTGAAAAGGTTAAGGTCACTAAGGTGGTTAAAAGTCCTTGAGTGAGCCTTGTTACTTAAGAACATCAAGGTGGTTAAAAGTCCTTGGATGATCCTTGTTGCGGACACTAAGGTGGTTAAAAGTCCTTAGGTGATCCTTCCATGGTGTTTAAAAGTCCATGGGGCCATGGTGTTTAAAAGTCCATGGGGCCAAGGTGTTTAAAAGTCCTTGGGGCCAAGGTGTTTAAAAGTCCTTGGGGTGATTCAAGCAATGGACACAAAGGTGGTTAAAAGTCCTTGTGTGGTCCTCATTCATGGTGTTTAAAAGTCCATGGCCAAGGTGTTTAAAAGTCCTTGGGGCCAAGGTGTTTAAAAGTCCTTGGGAAGTTGATGAACTTGTTTTAAGAAATGGAATGTATCACTTGAGCCAATATGACATGTTATGTTAATGTTGAAGCATGAGATTGCTTGTTTAAAGTATGCTTTTGAGCATGTACAAAGGTTGATTTTAAGCATGTTTATAAATGGTTTTAATTGCATTATTGAATGGTTTTTAAGAGCATTCCTCACTAAGCTTTTGCTTACGCTCTCTTCGTTTTCTTAATTCAATAATGCAGAGCATTAGAGAACCTTGAGGGCAGCAAGGAGGGCAAGCATTCAATATAAGTAAAGCTCAATGTATGGAAGGTTTTATAAGTACTTTTTAGCTTTTGGGTAATTTGGCAATGGGGGACCAATGTGTATGTTTTGGGAGGTGTTTGGAACTCCCTAAGTATGTTGAATGATGTTAAGATTGCTGGTTTTTGCTTTGGATCATCATATGCTTGTTTTGGAAGTTTTGTGCTTGAGTAGCTAGCTTGTGTAGGAAGCATGCCTATAGAATTGGGGCTTTTTGCATATGATGTTAGATTGTTGATTTGATGATGCCTATAAGACATATATATGTTGAATTGCATGCTGGTAAAGTTTGGAAGCATTTGGAGCATGTTTGAATGATCTATTGCATGTTTTGGAATGCCTTTTGCTGCAATCTGTGCAGGCGTTTCGGAACAGTGTGCACCGTTTCGGAACGGGTGCCTTGCATGAACCCAGGCGTCCGAAACGGTATGCACCGTTTCGAAACGGTTTGGCCTCTGTCAAGCCCATGTTTCGAAACCCGTTGCGGAACGGCCCGTGTTTCGGAACGGGGTCTACCCGTTTCGGAACAGGCGACCGTTGGGGGCTGACAGTGGCAGTTATATGTTTTGAATTGTTTGCGTTTTGGTCCTGAAACTTGTTTGTTCAATTGCATGAGCTTGGGAAGTTTTTTTGAGCTGAAATTTCACAGAGAAGCATGAAACCTGATTAATTTCAAGTTGGTAACTTTAATTTGGGTTAAGTCCTTTAAATTATCAGAAATTACAATTTGGTCCCTAAAGTTGTAATTTGTTCAATTGGGTCCCTGTTTGATCTCTGATGTTTGTGATCTTGGAGTATGATGTTTGTGTGATCACAATTAGGGCGAATGTGCATCTAGACAAGATTAAAAAGAAAAAAAGGGTCGTTAATCAAGGTTGACTTTCGGGTTGACTTTGGTTTTCCCCGTGTGACTTTCTTAATTCGGGTCAACCGTCTAGGCCGGGTTAAGGGGGTTACATTTGGTGGTATCAGAGCTGAGTTCTCGAGTAATTGGGAATGAATGTATGCATGATTGAAGTATGTTTGGCTTGTATGCTTGTGGTTCGAAAGCATGTTTAGTGGCTTGTGATTTGGATGCAATTGAGATGTATGCTGTGATATTGCATGTTGAGGGTACCCATTGCCAAACAAAAGCTAATGAAATGATGTTGATTTTGAATGAAATTGAGCTTGAATACTTGGATTGCTTACCTTGCTGTGCCTGACTTGTTTTATTTTGCATTGTGATTGCATGGTAAAAGTATGGCACCGCGTAGAGAGTTAAGAGGTAGTGTGCGAGCTACGGTTCCCAATGAGAACGAGAATGAAGAGAATACGGGTAGTGCAGTGTTACCCCCTCCTCCGCCTGGTGGTGGTGCTGGAGGTGAAAGAGCTGAAGCTGCAGCTGGTGCTGGAGCTGCTGGACCAGAGGTTGGTTAGGGGCAAGCTATGCCTGATATGTCTATGCTGGTACAAGCTATTGCGGGTGCTTTTCGAGCAGCAGTAGCTGGAGCTCAAGGAGCTGGGCATCAGGGAGATGCTGGAGTCAGACTACCTTTGGAGCGTCTGCGCAGTCTTGGTGGGACTGAGTCCAGGGGTATGTCTGCTGAGAGTTCTGAAGCTTGGTTAGAGAGTACCAAGCGTATCTTGGGTCAGATGAGCTGCACGGATGTGCAAAAGTTGGGATGTGTTGTTTCCTTGCTGCAGGACGATGCGTATACGTGGTGGACGACCACCATAGCTGGGATGGCTGAAGCTGATGTTACTTGGACATTCTTTCAGAATGCGTTCAAGAGGAGATATCTTGGAGTGAGATATCTGGATGAGAAAAAACGTGAATTCATGTCTCTTACCCAATGGAGCATGAGTGTGGCTGAGTATGAAGTGCAGTTTGTGAGACTCTGTCAGTATGCACCGGAGCTGATACCTGATGAGCGGGAGAGGTGTGAAAGGTTCCGTTATGGTTTGGTGACGGAAGTAAAGACATATATGTTGGCTGCTGAGTATAATGATTTTGATGTGTTGGTTAGCCGATCCAAGGACATTGAGATGAACTTGGGTTTATCTGCGAAAGGTGCTGGAGCCAGTTCTGGCAAGAGAGCTGCTGAGTATAGTTTCGGAGGTGGACGGAACAAGAGGGGACGTGATCAGAAGTATCAGTCCTCAGCCAGGAGAGGTGGTGGTGCACCTGCTAGAGGTGGTTATGCTAGAGCTGATCCTAGTGCTTGCTGGATCTGTGGTTCGCGTGGTCACATGAAGCGTGACTGTCCTCGTGCTGTGAGGGAGGTGCAAGCTCCTGTTGCGGCAGCTGGGAATGGATGTTGGAATTGTGGTTCTGTAGACCATCTGAGGCGAGATTGTCCAAAGTTGGCTGGTGGCCAAGAGCGTGCTCCTGTTGTTGCTGCACCGCAGAGAGGTCGTGGGCGCGGCCGTGGTAATTTCTAGAGGAGAGAGGAAGGTGGTCGTGGAGTAGCCCATGTTGTGGCTATTCAGCCTGAGGGTGGAGGCCAAGCTAGGGTGTATGCTCAGCGCGAGGGAAGGAATGATGCAGATGTGATTGCAGGTACCTTTACTTTGCAATCCTTGTCATTGCTTTCTTTGATTGATTCTGGATCTACGCATTCATACATTTTGCGTGAGCATGATGAATTGCTTGGTTTGCCTGTTGAGTCTTTGGATGTTGGTGTTCGTGTCACTAGTTCTTTTGGTGAAACTGTTGTGACTCGAAAGCTTTATAGAAGGTGTCCCTTGGTTGTTCAAGAACATGTCTTTCATGTTGATCTTATGGAGTTGCCTTTTTATGGTTTTGATGTGATCCTTGGTATGGATTGGCTTGCTGAGCATCGTGCTGTGGTAGATTGTGAAAGTAAGCGGGTTTCGCTTAAGCTTGTGGATGATTATGAGGTTGTTGTGGTTGGTGAGAATGTGAAGTTTCTTGCCAATGTGGTGTCTACCTTGGAGGCGAGTAGGATGTTGAGGCAAGGTTGCAAAGCTTATCTAGCTTTTGTGATGAATCCTAGTTCTAAGGAGTTGAGGGTGCAAGATATCAAGGTTGTGAAGGAGTTTCCTGGTGTTTTTCCTGAGGAGTTGCCTGGTTTACCTCCTAATCACGAGGTGGAGTTTGGATTTGAGCTGTATGAGAATACAACTCCTGTGTCCATTACTCCCTATAGAATGGCACCTAAGGAGCTGAAGGAGCTGAAGACGCAGTTGCAAGAGCTGCTAGATCGTGGTTTCATTCGGCCGAGTGTGTCACCTTGGGGAGCACCAGTCTTGTTTGTGAAGAAGAAAGATGGCACTATGAGGATGTGCATTGATTACCGTCAGCTGAACAAGTTGACTATCAAGAATCGGTATCCTTTGCCGAGGATTGATGATCTCTTTGATCAATTTCGGGGAGCTGCAGTGTTCTCTAAGATTGACTTGAGGTCAGGGTATTATCAGTTGAAGGTGAAAGATGTGGATGTGCCTAAGACAGCTTTCAGGACAAGGTATGGGCATTATGAGTTCCTTGTGATGCCGTTTGGTTTGACAAATGCTCCTGCTGCTTTCATGGACATGATGAATCGTGTGTTTCATGAATACCTGGACAAGTTCGTTGTGGTGTTCGTTGATGATATCCTTGTGTACTCGCGTACTGAGGAGGAGCACGAAGAGCATTTGAGGATTGTTTTGCAAGCCTTGTTGGAGAATCAGCTTTATGCTAAGTTGAGCAAGTGTGAGTTCTGGCTTAAGGAGGTGGTGTTTCTTGGGCATGTGGTCTCAGCTGAGGGGATTCGTGTTGATCCTCAGAAGATTGAGGCGGTGATGAACTGGAAAGTTCCTAAGTCTGTTCATGAGGTCCGTAGTTTCCTTGGTTTGGCGGGATACTATCGGAGGTTTGTGGATGGTTTTTCCAAGATTGCTGCTCCTTTGACGAAGCTGTTGCAGAAGGATGTTAAGTATGAGTGGACGGAAGCGAGACAGCAGGCTTTTGAGAAGCTGAAGGCGGCTTTGACGCAAGCTCCTATCTTGATTCAGCCTGAATCAGGGAAAGAGTTTGTGGTCTATAGTGATGCATCCTATGTTGGTTTGGGATGTGTGCTGATGCAAGAGGGTAAGGTTGTGGCTTATGCGTCGCGGCAGTTGAAGGTGCATGAGCGCAACTATCCTACGCATGACATTGAGCTGGCTGCAGTGGTGTTTGCTCTTAAGATCTGGAGACATTATCTGTATGGTGAGAAGTGTACTGTGTACACGGATCACAAGAGTTTGAGGTATCTGATGTCTCAGAAAGAGTTGAATCTTAGACAGCGGCGTTGGTTGGAGTTGCTCAAGGATCATGATCTGACGATTGAGTATCACCCTGGAAAGGCTAATGTTGTTGCGGATGCCTTGAGTAGGAAGGTAGCTGTTGAGCTGAGAGCTATGTTTGCTAGCTTGAGCATATCGCGAGATGGTGGTCTTGTTGCTGAGTTGCAAGTGAAACCATCTTTGGTTCAGTTGATCAAGGAAAAGCAGTTGTTGGATGATTCCTTGGTGTCTCATGTTCAGGATATCGCGGAGGGTAGACCTTCGGATTTCTGCTTTAATGAGGATGGTGTGTTGTGTTTTGGGAGTCGGATAGTAGTGCCTGCTGATGTTGAGTTGAGGCGTGCTATTCTGACTGAAGGTCATAGTAGTCCTTTTGCTATGCACCCTGGTAGTACTAAGATGTACCGTGATCTTCATGATGAGTACTATTGGGTGGGTTTGAAGAAGGATGTTGCAGAGTTTGTGAGCAAGTGTTTGGTGTGTCAGCGAGTTAAGGCTGAACATCAGGTTCCTTCTGGTTTGTTGCAACCGTTGAAAATCCCTGAATGGAAGTGGGAGAGGGTTACCATGGATTTTGTATCTGGTTTACCTTTGTCTCCATCGAAGAAGAATTCTGTTTGGGTGATTGTGGATCGCTTGACGAAGTGTGCGCATTTCTTGCCTGTGCATACTACGTTTTCTTTGGATAAGCTGGCAGAGCTGTACATTGCTGAGATTGTGAGGCTGCATGGTGTGCCTAAGTCGATTGTGTCGGATAGGGATCCGAGGTTCACATAGCGTTTTTGGCAGTGTTTGCATCAAGCTCTGGGTACAAGGTTGCATTTCAGTACATCCTATCATCCTCAGTCGGATGGTCAGTCTGAGCGGGTTATCCAGATTTTGGAGGATATATTGAGGTGCTGCGTGATTGAGTTCCAAGGTTCTTGGGAGAAGCATCTTCCTTTGGTTGAGTTCGCTTATAACAATAGTTATCAGGCGAGTATACAGATGGCACCTTATGAGGCTCTGTATGGGAGGAAGTGTAGGACTCCTCTTTGTTGGGTTGAAACTGGTCAAAAGTTGGTTTCGATGCCGGCTTTGTTGAAAGGGACCACCGAGAAGGTGGAGCTCATTTGTGAGCGGTTGAAGGCTGCTTCTGATCGGCAAAAGTCTTACGCGGATTTGAAGCGTAAGGAGATAGAGTATGCGGTGGGTGACCGTGTGTTCTTGAAGGTTTCGCCTTGGAAGAAGGTGATGAGGTTTGGCCGGAAGGGTAAGTTGAGCCCTCGGTACATTGGACCATATGAGGTGGTTGAGCGTGTGGGTCCTGTTGCGTATCGGCTGAGGTTACCTCAGGAGTTGGAGAAGATTCATCATGTGTTCCATGTTTCTATGCTCCGGAAGTATAGATCTGATCCTTCGCATGTGATGCCTGTGGAGGAAGTGGTTTTGAATCCGGATTTGACCTATGATGAGGAACCGGTGAAGGTTCTGGATTCGGATAGCAAGGTTCTTCGTGGCAAGACCATTGAGTTGGTGAAGGTGCTGTGGAAGCATCGAGGTGTTGAGGAAGCCACGTGGGAGCGGAAGGAAGACATGCTGAAGCAGTTTCCTTATCTCTTTCCTTCAGGTAAATTTCGAGGACGAAATTTCTTAAGGGGGGCAGAGTTGTAACGCCCCGGTTTTGGGCTTAGGAGTTTTGGGCGTTGACCGGTTGGTCAAAGTGCTGTTCGAATCTAAAGAGGTGAATTTAGGAAAGCCTAGTTCGGGTTGCATTAAAAATATGGAAAAATGTTCTAAAATCATCTTTTAATATAATTAAGTGAACTGTGAAATCAATTTTGGAAAATGAGTTTTGGAAGTGTGACATTTTGGCTAGTGACCAAAATGTAATTTTCGCAAGTTTTGTGGCTGTTTTATAAAGGGTTGAAACTTTGAATCTTTAAGGAGCTATTTACCCAAAGGGAGTTTCTCCAGATTTTTCTAAGATATTTTAAGTCTAAAGTCTGATTTTAAAGGATATTAAAAGTGGAGGGAAGCCATTTGGCTATTTTTGGATTTTGTAACCAACTTTGCTAAATTTTCTTTCTCTCATTTTCTCTCAACTCAAACACTACTTTTCCAGAGAATTGGTTTTGATTTCTTCACCTAAATCCCTCCTTTCAACTCTCATTTGATTCCTAATCATTGTATCTTCAAAACCTCTTCAATTGCTAATTGTTTCAACAAGGATTTTGATTGCAAAAAGAGGAGAAACTCAAGTTTGGAGGTAAGAACGTCCTTCTCCTCTAAACTATCAGTTCTTTACTGAAATTCCTAAGTTTTCAATCCTTAATTGATGTTTAATTAAAGGTTTTTAAGTGGTGAAATGGATCTTGGCTTATAATGCAAGATTTTGATGATTTTTGATGATTTTCGTTAGATCTGATTAATCTGTGATTTGAGATGTGTTTTTGATGTTAAATGAACTCTAAATTGATAAGGAATTGAGTTTTTATTGATGCAATCCCGGATAGGTTGAGTTTCCTAAGTTTAGCTTGTGATTCAAGGTTGTTTTTGAGGTGATCTTGTGGATCTGATGTTGCTGGAGGTATAAGGATGTTAATAGGTTCTTTTTAGATGTTATATGATGTTTATGGAAGTGTGGTTTTGCTGGTTTATGGCTGGGCATGGTTTAGAAGTGGTTTGGATGCATTTTCGGTTGTGTTTGGTGGCCGAAAATGGAGGTTGGATGAGAGCAGCGAGTTTAGGTGCTTTCATTGAAGCAATTAATGCATGATGATGCATTAATCCTCTGCTTTGATGTGTTGAAACAGGGGAGGCATCTTTGGATCCAAGAGTTGTTGATCCGGAAGCTTGATTTGGTGCTTTGGCTTGAAGCAAAGTGGAAATCGGTGAGTGAAGTTGGGTTTTCAGCTTTTAAACCAAGGTTTGAAGGTTTTGGGAGCTTAGTTTAAGTCTAAACAACTTTTCTAAGCTCAAGTGTAAGTTTTCGGAATTTCTCTCTAGTGGTTGCCATGATTTTGTTGTGATGCAAAATGGTTATTTGCATGTTTTAATTACTGTTTTGAAAGCATGATTTAGCATGGTTTTTGCTGATGTTGTAAGTCATATGTTGAAGGTAACTCTAGGTAGGAGTTCCTTGATTTTGTACATTGATTAAATGTGGATTGATGCCTTGAAATGCATGATGAAAATGGCTTGGTTTAATGCTTTAAAACAGTGGATTAATTGATGAAAATGATGTATATTGGCAAGTGATGTTTTGAAAAGGTTAAGGTCACTAAGGTGGTTAAAAGTCCTTGAGTGAGCCTTGTTACTTAAGAACATCAAGGTGGTTAAAAGTCCTTGGATGATTCTTGTTGCGGACACTAAGGTGGTTAAAAGTCCTTAGGTGATCCTTCCATGGTGTTTAAAAGTCCATGGGGCCATGGTGTTTAAAAGTCCATGGGGCCAAGGTGTTTAAAAGTCCTTGGGGCCAAGGTGTTTAAAAGTCCTTGGGGTGATTCAAGCAATGGACACAAAGGTGGTTAAAAGTCCTTGTGTGGTCCTCATTCATGGTGTTTAAAAGTCCATGGCCAAGGTGTTTAAAAGTCCTTGGGGCCAAGGTGTTTAAAAGTAATTTGGAAGTTGATGAACTTGTTTTAAGAAATGGAATGTATCACTTGAGCCAATATGACATGTTATGTTAATGTTGAAGCATGAGATTGCTTGTTTAAAGTATGCTTTTGAGCATGTACAAAGGTTGATTTTAAGCATGTTTATAAATGGTTTTAATTGCATTATTGAATGGTTTTTAAGAGCATTCCTCACTAAGCTTTTGCTTACGCTCTCTTCGTTTTCTTAATTCAATAATGCAGAGCATTAGAGAACCTTGAGGGCAGCAAGGAGGGCAAGCATTCAAGTACAAGTAAAGCTCAATGTATGGAAGGTTTTATAAGTACTTTTTAGCTTTTGGGTAATTTGGCAATGGGGGACCAATGTGTATGTTTTGGGAGGTGTTTGGAACTCCCTAAGTATGTTGAATGATGTTAAGATTGCTGGTTTTTGCTTTGGATCATCATATGCTTGTTTTGGAAGTTTTGTGCTTGAGTAGCTAGCTTGTGTAGGAAGCATGCCTATAGAATTGGGGCTTTTTGCATATGATGTTAGATTGTTGATTTGATGATGCCTATAAGTCATATATATGTTGAATTGCATGCTGGTAAAGTTTGGAAGCATTTGGAGCATGTTTGAATGATCTATTGCATGTTTTGGAATGCCTTTTGCTGCAATCTGTGCAGGCGTTTCGGAACATTGTGCACCGTTTCGGAACGGGTGCCTTGCATGAACCCAGGCGTCCGAAACGGTATGCACCGTTTCGAAACGGTTTGGCCTCTGCCAAGCCCATGTTTCGGAACCCGTTGCGGAACGGCCCGTGTTTCGGAACGGGGTCTACCCGTTTCGGAACGGTCGACCGTTGGGGGCTGACAGTGGCAGTTATATGTTTTGAATTGTTTGCGTTTTGGTCCTGAAACTTGTTTGTTCAATTGCATGAGCTTGGGAAGTCCTTTTGAGCTGAAATTTCACAGAGAAGCATGAAACCTGATTAATTTCAAGTTGGTAACTTTAATTTGGGTTAAGTCCTTTTAATTATCAGAAATTACAATTTGGTCCCTAAAGTTGTAATTTGTTCAATTGGGTCCCTGTTTGATCTCTGATGTTTGTGATCTTGGAGTATGATGTTTGTGTGATCACAATTAGGGTGAATGTGCATCTAGACAAGATTAAAAAGAAAAAAAAAAGGTCGTTAATCAAGGTTGACTTTCGGGTTGACTTTGGTTTCCCCCGTGTGACTTTCTTAATTCGGGTCAACCGTCTAGGCCGGGTTAAGGGGGTTACATCTACAATCTCCCCCTTTTTGATATAATAAAACCAACTTCAAAAATTATTTGGGATTTCTCCCCCTTTGTTCAATTAATTTTGAATAAGAGAATTAAGATTCAAAATCAATTAAATCTCCCCCTTATTCATTTGAAAATCCAAAATTTTCAAACCATTTCTCCCCTTTTTGTTATATCAAAAAGAATTTAAAACACTTTTAAGCTCAAAATAACAATAGAGGTTTAAATTTTGAAATTATTAATATGTTTGGTTTTTAAAGTGCCCCCCTTACTCAGAGCATCATCAAAAGATGTTAGTCATAACATATGATAATCCAGTTGAAATAAATAAAAATTAATCAAATAAAATCGAGAACAACTAGATTTTACCACAATTGAACCTAAGAGAGGATGTGAAGCCTTCCTTCTTCAATTGTTCTGCCTTGTGTGTATGGAGCTCCCCCTCAAATTTTGGCTTGTTGATCACTCTCCATCACACCTATCTTAAGACAATCAAGTAATTTTTGGTATCCAAATTGCTTTGGATCCATAGACGTTAGTAGCACAAAATTTAGTCCCCTTAGGAATCCATTTTTCAATTTCATCCTTTCTAGTTGAAGTACTTAGTCCTTTTGGAACCCAAATACTTCTAAAAACTTTACCATTTACAAATCTAGGGGCACTAGATTGGCTTACATAAAAATTTGATTTTCCAACATTATTTTTCTTTTCAAGCTCTTTGGAAATCAAATCTTTTTCTACTTGAACTTTATGAAGCAAATTTTGTAAATCAAAACATTTTTGTTCAAACTCATTGAGTTTTGCTTCAAGTTCAATTTTGGTTTTAGAAATCATGTCATTTTGAATTTTCAAATTTGAATTCACTTTCTTGTTTTTCAAAATGTGATTTTTAAACTCTAAAACCAAAATTTCATAGGCATCTTGTAATTCATAAAAAGAATATGAACATGAAGTAGATGAATTAGAAGTTACCCTTGAATCTTCTTCGATGGCCATAAGGCAAAGGTTGGCTTGTTCATTGTCGGTGGAGTCTTCATCACTCCAAGTAGCAACATATGCCTTCTTCTTATGGCTTGAAGTGTTTGCCCTCTTCTTATTCATGGATTCTCGTTCAAGCTATTTCAAGGCTTTCTTCATGAAAGAGGCATACATCTTGAAGAGATTAACTATCTCTTCTTCTTCATCATCCTCTTCACTTGATTCTACATGATGCCATGTGGAGGATTTGAGAGCAATGTGATTTGTGTTGATGCCAAGCCCTTTGAGCGTCTTCTCCCTTATAGCTCTAATCTCTTCCTTCTTCTTATCCTATTCTTTGTTTTTCTTCATTATTTGGTGAGTGAGAAGTGACCCCATGAGCTCATCAAGCTTCAAAGTTTTGAGATTCTTGGCCTCAATGATGGCGGTCCTTTTTGAGTCCTATGACTCGGGAAGGGAGTAGATGAGCTTTCGGGCAAGTTTCTCTTCCGGATGGCTTCTCCATTACCTTTAAGTATATTGGTGATGGTGGAAAATCGGTGGAACATCATCTCAATGTCCTCTTTCGGGTCCATCTTGAAGTTTTCATACTCTAGGTTGAGGAGCCAAATCTTGGTCTCCTTTACTTTGTTTGTCCCCTCGTATGTAACTTCGAGCTTGTCCCAAACTTCCTTGGCACTCTCACAAGAAGGCATCTTCTCGTATATGTTGACGCTAAGTGCACAAAAGATGAAGTGCAAAGCCTTGCAATTTAGCTCCATCTTCTTACGATAGTCGGCACTCCACTCTGCCTTGCTTCCTTGTGGTATGAACGGGCCATCTTCTATGATATCCCAAAGCTTGTAGTCTTTGTATTTGACAAAGAACACCATCCTTGTCTTCCAATAAGCATAATTGGTCACGTCAAAGAAGGGCAGTTTGTCGATGGATTGCACCATTGAGCCAGTTAATTGAGATGTTGATCGAGCTTGCCGAATCTTCTCAATAGGGTGTTAATCCCCTTCAATTGAGCCAAGTTGTGATAACAATTGTTGGGTTTTGTGGTGCTCGATTCCTTCAACCGTTCTTGCTTGCCAAGTGGTGGAGAAGTGGAATTTTGGGAGATAGAGGTGTGGAAGCTAAAAATGATAAAGATAAGAAGATATATAGTGGTTCAACCTTCTAACCAAGGTCTACATCCACAACCTTAGCTCCCCACTAAGGATTTCCAATCAATCCACTATTTATTCGTCCTCTTTTCTAGGATTAGGAGGAAACCCTTGGAAATCGATCAAGCTTTCTACTCAAAGCCTTGATCCAAAACTCTTTACAAAGAGATAAAAATAAGCAAACTCAAATCCCTCTAATAGGTATTTGTTTGCACAATTAAGCTCTCACCCAATCCTAAAACACTTGAGAAAATATAACAATTTTGGCTCACTAGTGTTTCTCTATACAAGAAATTGACAATTAGGCACTAAGATATATTTGTGATCATATGATGTTTGAAAAATGAAGCATTAGCCTTCTCTTGATGCTTGAAGGTCCCTTTTATACTCCTAATTGAGTTTGTAGCCGTTACTTTCCGTTGGGGTTGAATTGGAGCCGTTGGAGACTTTATTTCCCACCATAAATGCAGTTATGCAGCCTACCATATCGGTACACGTGGAGGCGTATTAGTACGCCCTTCTCCAGAACTAGTCGTTGGCCTCTTTGTCAGCCTATGCGTATCGATACGCTTGAGGGTGTATCGGTACAATATGTCATTTAAAAGACCATTGGGAAATAGTCGTTGGGGTTGTTAAAATAGGGATCGGTACACCTAGTGTGCGTATTGAAACGACCCCTATCCGTATCGATACGGTTTCCTCCATATCGGTACGGGTTTTGGCAGTTCAAAACTTGGGTAAAAGGGTATCGATACGGGGTATACCGTATCGGTATGGGCTTGCTGAAAAGTAATGTTTGGCTATTTTATAGCATTAAAAACTTTGCCAAAAACCTTTTAAAATGCCTCAAACTTGTTCTCAAGTTGTTTGGACTTAAAGACATATTTTAAATTATTTTCTAATTTGTCCAAAACATTTTTCAATTATTATATCAAAACACTTAGTTCTACACGATTTATTACTAATAGGTAAACATAAAATCATACTTGAGCTAAGTCTCACTCCTTGGGACTCTTCTTGCTTCCTTACTGCCCAAAATATGCTATTTCTCTACATTGTTGGAGAAAGTGAGCATAGGTCATGTCCTACCTTGGTGGAATCTCACATCACCGAACTATTAGGCGGTATCTCTCATCACCACAAAGCTTGATGGAATCTCACATCATCATGGCATGCCGTGGTGGAATCTCTCATCACCACACTCTCACTTTGGTACGGGATGGCACTACCCCTTTTGCCCGTACCAAATAGCACGTACGAATTTTGTATATTACAGTGCTCTTCTCATCCTATTGGTCGGCCAATTCTATCTGGTACCAATAATCTAATTTCATTCCAATATACTCATTTTAAACATCATTTACCTTTTGTTTTCCAATGCATCAACATAAAACAATCTCATCCCAATCCAAAAGCATAATTAAAGCATATCATTTTCTCATTAGGTACAATCTCTTTAAAATCATAGTTCTATCTCATGGGATCTCATAAGTCATCAAATCATTTCGTAAAACATGCATAAAGCAGTAGGTTTAATTCTATCTTCAAAACATAAGCATGATCGTATAAATTAGTGGGGATAAAACCGAGAAACGAGAGTGAAACATCTAAAACTTACTTTCGGGCTTAGATTAGTGTTTCAAACTCAATATAAACCCCTAAACCTTGCTTTCAAGTCTTTGAAAGGCTTTAAAACCAATTCCACTCACTGACAACACCTCGCTTACTTTTTCGAAGCGTAATCAAGCTTCCGAAGCCCCCGAAACTGCACTGATTGCTTCCGATATGTTCTCCCATGTTTATACCACACAAGAATAGAGGATTAATGTATCTCAATGCATTAAAATCACCAGCAACCAAAGCCACCACGCTGCTATGCCCAAAAACACCAAAACGCCCATCTGAAACAGTCGAAAACACTTTCAATTACTCTACAAACTCAACCCAGCCAAAACCTAACACTTCCATCCAATTTTAATCATCATTTAACATCCAAAAATAATCTATTTGCATCCTTATATCTCTAGAAACACCAAAACCACATTATCACCACAAAAACCCAATTATATACACCTAAACAACTAGAGATCCAACCTATTTCGGCATTACTATGATAAAACCATTATTTCAACATTATTTAACATCCAAAACATGATTAAAATCCATCTCAAATTAACCAAAATAGTACCATTACAACAATCTTAAGAAATCTTCTTTCAAAGCTTGATTTAACCATTTTTGTCAAATAGTTTATAAAACCTTGTTAATAAACACAATTAGAGAGCCAAAGACTTAAGAATTTCATGAAAGAACCTTGATTAGAGGAGTTGAACAAAAATTACCTCTAACCCTTGCCTATTCATTCAATTAGCATGATTTGTAGAGAAACCTTCAAGATTCCTTTGAGATAAATTGAAGAAACACCAAGGAAATCGTTTGTAAATCAAAGTAAAGTGGAAAAATGGAAATCTTTGGAAGTTGTGAGAGAAAATGAAGTGTTTGGCTGATGAGAAATGAGAGAAATGAAAGTTACATTAAAATAGATTATGGAAGACTAAATCCCTTTTTAATAAAATATCTTTTTATTCTTTTTAATAAAACAAATTTAAAATAGAAAATTAAAGGAAAATGTCATTTAATAAAATATTAGTTTCCTAAAGATTCTAAGTTTTTGCCCTCTTTCAAACTGTCGTTTAAAAATATATTTTACATTTTTACAAATTAGTCACTAACCCAAAATATCAATCTTCCAAAAGTCATTTTCCAAAATTGACTTAACCAAACCTTTACATATATTTTTAGAGGATTTTAGAAAATTTTCCCGAAATTTTACCACATCCCGAATCATGTTTTCCCTGAACCACTCCTAACTAACTCAAATCTCTAGTGTAGGTCCTACGAACCCCGAGCCAACCCTAAAGAATCTTGGGCCCAAAATCTGGGTATTACATTTCTCCCTCACTTAGGAATTTTCATCCTCGAAATTTTTACTTGATGGAAAAAGATAAGGAAACTGCTTCTTCATGTCATCCTTCCTCTCCTACGTGGCTTCTTCCACACTACGATGTCGCCAGAAGACCTAGAACAACTCAATGGTCTTACCACGAAGAACCTTGTTGTCTGAATCCAAGTGTAACACCCCTTCCCGACTTGGTCGAGAACCGGGTCAGTACGTGTTACCAGTGAACGATACGGTGACCAGTACGATAAAATCTCATTTCAATTTCAACATTTAACAAAATTACACAAACAAAACATTGCCAGATTTACATCTTAGTCCAATTCACTCTTTTGAAAACAGTAACTAACCAATTAGGACTAATTTATAACTTTTACAAGTTTTAGGGACTATTCTACAAATATTATAAATTAGAAGTCCTTTAATGCAATAGATCATACCACAATGAAATTCAGTACAATATTTACTAGCCTGTAAATTTTCATGCAAAACATTGATCTTTTGCTCATTCAATTTAATCATCCAAAATACAGTGACCAAATTGTAAACAATGCAAACATTCAGATTATGCCTTTTAACCAATTTAACTAACCTTTGACTGTATCGATACAGGCAAGCCCTGTATCAGTACGTGTTGACTTCCTTTGAATTTGACTTTGACCCGTTTCGATACGCTATGAACCCGTATCGAAACGAGGGATTCCAGTGAAAAATGTTTTCAGTACGAACCTAATTCCTTTCGGTACGCCCTGTTTTTTTAGGTTCAATTATGTTTTCCTGTATCGAAACACCATCGCATGTTTCGCTACGACCTGGCCTATAATGACAGATTCTTAAGCCAAATTTCATCATCATTTGAATACGTTTACTACGTTTTCACCTTCTTAAGACAAATATGCATATTAAGTCATTTTCAAGCAAACATAGCAAGTCATTTAAGACACTTTATCCACATACAACACATAGCCTTTATACACATAAACGAAACATCGTCGTCGACTATTTTAACTACTTTACCACCATTCTAGGAGTTCAAAGGGACAAAAGTACATTACATTAAGCCTTTGGTGACTTGCCAAACTTCCAGCTAATCCAGATCTCGATCTGATACTTTCCTTAACCTGAAATGTATGGACAATGAATGCATTAGACTTACATAGTCTAAGTGAGGTAGCCAATGACAACGTATGAATAAAGTATGTCATTTAATATGCCTTAATAATCCTTATAACATCAATTGCATAAATAAGCATGACATGCTCCTTAATCATGTTGAACTTAGTATCAATAATCATATCATCGATGACAACATCTCAATATCATGGCGATGAAATATCAATAATCGTATCATCAATGACAATATCAATAATCAAAATTCTTACTTGGATTGATTTCAAAAGTATTAGGATACACGAATTCCACCACTACACCAACAATGAACAATATGGTTCAATATCCTTTACTACACCGTTTTTGACCAACACATATCACATCCCTCCACTACACCGTATAAACTTCGTAACACTGGGCTCATGAATTCTATGGCATGCCAATTGTATCCAATACATCGATCCCAAGGTCCGATAACAATAGCTAAATATTAGTGGTTCAATGATAATACTTCCATAACAATGATTCAATGGCAATATCTCATCAATCACATGGTCATAGCAATAAGCATATGTCAATGGTTTTTACGTGGTAACACTTCAATGATTTCCATAACAACTATAGCAATGCTATGGACGAAGAATCAATGCAATACTTACCAAACTTACCAATATGGTTTTCAATGTTGCTTTATATAATACCCTTCTAATTCAATGGTTAGTAAATCATACGGAATCAATAACGATAAATTTAGAAAGGCTCCTCGCCCAATTCCGAGACTCCGACTACACTCACATATCACATATCAGAAACAAAGATCGGAATGACACTGTCTCACCCGAGACAAATTCATCTACACTCACCTTAATAATTTGAAGCTCCTAAGGCTCTCGGTTGATGATTCCTTAATTCCTAACTTTCGATAGGGACGATAGATTAGTCTTTTCCACTTCTTGAACTAGGAAGAACAATAAAGGACTACTAGAATCAATATGACAATACAGACACTTGAATAGTCATTAGCTAATAGAAAAAATCTTATCTTAAGGCTTGAAATTGGACATTCAATAACCAACAGAATCAATGATTAACTTAGGGCTTCCACTTACCCGATCGATAGCTATGATTTGATGTTCTTAAATCAAGGAAAGCCTAAGCTTATGGCTCACAATAGAGAGGTGTATGCTTAAAAGCTTGAGGTTGAAGATGACAATGGTGGTTCTTGCTTGTTCTCTCAAAACAAGGAGATCAAGAATGAGTCTCGGTGAAGCAAAACGAAGATGAAAGTTTTTAATTCCTTTCCACTCAATCATTTCCCACCTCCCTTATAGCCAATGGGAAGGTTTCCCTCATCCAAGGGTAAACTATCAAATATCATTTTATATCTTTTCTTTATCCTTTTCAATATTAAACATATAGATGACCTCTAGTCATCTTTTCTGACCAAAATCAGGTGGAGGGTGGCAAAGAACTAGGTGAGTCATTATCTCATCAATTTCTTTTAATTTTCTCCTTCAAACATATTCGAAATAGAGGACCCATTTCGAAACGAGTGAAATCGTATCGAAATGGTTGAGAAAAAAGTCCAAAAGTTAGTTAATACAATTATAGCGTATCGGAACGCCCTATACTCATTTCGAAACACCTCACCTAGGCCGTTTTTGTATGAGTCTAACCGTACCGAAATGCCCAGCTCAAAAATATCATATTAGGCATTTTCAAGACATTCTTAACTAAGGACTTAGTTCAATTAGGGTCCTTTAACAATATAATCTATAGCAAGGATTCGAAACATGAATACTTAATATCAATATTGCGATCATCGGAATCCAACTCCGACTTGACCTATTTTCGGGGTTTTACAACTCTCCCCCTTAAGGAAATTCGTCCTCAAATTTTTACCTGGAATAAATTCGTGATCATCCACTTGTTCTTTGACTCTCACATGGTACATTTGTGCAGAAGCTTTGGATTATGGTCGGTACGATGCTTTGGATGAAGCTCTAGACTTTCCGAAGGATCCTTGTCTTGTTCCCTTGCCTCGAAAAGATTGTGCAGGGGACGAATTAGCAAACTGGTTTTTAAGACAACCTCGTCTAAGGTGTCCCATCTCACCACGAAAGAAACAAGCTCCCGACTTTTTATGGCATTGTCCTTCAGGATGCATGTGTCAACAGAAGTTACAAACTAGAAACTTCGTTTCTTGTTCAAAGCTATCAATGCTTTCAACGGATTTAACACTAGGGAAGAACTGTGTTACAGCTTGTGGTTTACCAAGGTATTCATACTTCGAAGGCTGTGAATACACACTCGGTTTCGGATCTTGATACTTCCCTTTCTTGAAAGACTCAAAAGATTCATCTCGGTGTCTTTTCACAGATTTGCTCGACCCACTATTCTTGTGAGCCTTTTGAGCACCTTCGGTAGCTTTTACTCTATTCACAAGGGTTTGAAAATCAATGATGCACAAAGTCGTGAATTTAGGACGTAGTTCATTGTTCAAACTGTTGATGAACATTCTACACTTCTCTTATTCTTTCTTAATGTATTTAGCCCCATATTGACAGTATTTGCAAAAGTCGTGGATATATTGTTCGATAGGTCGATCACCTTGCTTTAGATGAAGGAAGATATCAGGTCTCTCAGCAAGGTAGTATTCACTGATGTACTTCTTTCGAAATTCTTGTAGGAAGAACTCGCAGTTCACAATCTCTTTAGGGACTGCCAAGATCGTTGCTTCCCACCAATACAGTGCTTCATCAGCTAGCAAAGAAAGGACACATTCAAGTTTATCTTCCTCAAAACAGTGCAACTGCTTATTCAAAATCCGTAAAGTATTGTCTAACCAATATTCTGCTACTTCAAGGTTTTCTTCATTTTGCCCGATAAACGAGTAAGCCCGATGTTGAGGTAACTTATCAATAGGAGCTCGGGTACTCGAAATAGAAATAGTAGGAGTTTGAGAAGTTTGGTCAACTTTCATCGATGTCATGAATACTTTGAACATGTTAGCCATGTTCCCAAAGCATTCAGTTTGAGCCGATTGTACTTCAGGCTCATGATTCCGCACTAGAGGGTTTTGCGGATTCAAAGGATTCTTCCCTCTAACTTCCTCACCATGAGTTGAGCAATCAGTACTATGCTCACCTATTCGAGCTTGATTGGAATTAGACATCTACAAATAAAAGATCAGATTAGCCGACAAGTCACAATATAAAACAATATAACTCCTAGGTGGCAAAGTGACACAATAAACAATACATACAAAGTTTTGTTTAGTCCAGAATTGACTAAGCTCTAGATCTGATACCACAATTGTAACACCCCCTTCCTGGCCTGGTCGAGAACCTGGTCGGAGCGTGTTACCGGTGAACGATACGATGATCGGTGTGATAAAATTTCATTCCAATTTCTACATTTAACAAAATTACACAAAAAAAAATTATCGGATTTAAATCTTAGTCCAATTCACTCATTAGAAAATAGTAATGAACCAGTTAGGACCAATTTATAACTTTTACAAGTTTTAGGGACTATTATGTATATATTACAAATTAGAGGTCCTTTGATGAAATAGATCAAAGCACAATGAAATTTAGTGCAATATTAACTATCCTGTAAATTTTCATGCGAAACGATGATCTTTTACTCATTTAAATTAATCATCCAAAATACAGTGACCAAACTGTAAACAATGCAAACCTTCATATTATGCCTTTTAACCAATATCGAAACACTCAAGCCTGTTTCGGTACGAGCAGACGATGGTCAACCCAAGTTGACTTTTCCCTTTGACCGTATCGATACGGGCAAGCCCTCTATCGGTACGGGTTGACTTCCTTTAACTTTGACTCGTTTCGATATACTATGAACACGCATCGAAACGAGGGATTCCAGTGAAAAAATGTTTTAGTACAGCTCTAATCCGTTTCAGTACGCCTTGTTTTCTTAGGTTCAATTATGCTTACTCGTATCGAAACGCCATCACCAGTTTCGATACGGCCTGAACTATAATGACAGATTCTTGCTGGTTTTTATTCGAATTAACCTACCAAACAATGTCCAAATGCACTGAAACTTTATACACAATATTTCAATGCTATAAACTACTGACATGCCAAATTTCATCATCATTCGAATACGTTTACTACATTTTCACCTTGTTAAGCCAAATATGCATATTAAGCCATTTTCAAGCAAACATAACAAGTCATTTAAGACACTTTATCCACATACAACACATAGCCTTTATACAGATAAACGAAACATCATCATCGACAATTTTAACTACTTTTCCACCATTCTAGGAGTTCAAAGGGACAAAAGTACATTACATTATGCCTATGGTGACTTGCCAAGCTTCCAGCTAATCCAGATCTCGATCTGATACTTTCCTTAACCTGAAATGTATGGACAATGAATGCATTAGACTTACATAGTCTAAATGAGGTAGCCAATGAGAACGAATGAATACAGTATGCCATTTAATACCCCTTAATAATCTTTATAACATCAATTGCATAAATAAGAATGGCATGCTACTTAATCATGTTGAACCTAGTATCAATAATCATATCATCAATGACAATATCTCAATATCATGGCGATGCAATATCAATAATCATATCATCAATGAAAATATCAATAATCAACATTCTTCCTTTGATCGATTTCAACCGTATTTGGATACACGAATTTCACCAGTACACCAACAATGTACAATATGGTACAATATCCTCCACTACACCGTTTTGACCAACACATATCACATCCCTCCACTACAATGTATAAACTCCGTACCACTAAGCTCATGAATTATATGGCATGCCAATTGTATCCAATACTTCGATCACAAGGTCAGATAACAATTGCTCAATATCAATGGCTCAATGAAAATAGTTCGATATCAATGATTCAATGGCAATATCTCATCAATCACATGGTCATAGCAATAGGCAATAACAATAAGCACATGTCAATGATTTTTACATGGCAACGCTTCAATGATTTCCATAACAACAATATCAATACTATGGACGATGAATCAATGCAATACTTACCAAACTTTCTAATATGGTTTTCAATGTTGCTTTATACAATACCCCTTTATTTCAATGGTTTGTAAATCATACGAAATCAATATGACAATACAAAAACATGAATAGTCATTAGCTAATAGACAAAGCTTATCTTAAAGCTTGAAATTGGATATTCAATAACCAAGAGAATCAATGATTAACTTAGGACTTCTACTTACCCGATCGATAGCTATGAATCGGTGTTCTTAAATCAAGGAAAGCCTAAGCTGATGGCTCACAGTAGAGAGGTGTTTGCTTAAAGGCTTGAGGTTGAAGATGACAATGGCGGTGCTTGCTTGTTCTCTCAAAACAAGGAGATGAAGAATGAGTCTCGGTGAAGCAAAACAAATATGAAAGTTTTTATTTCCTTTCCACTCAATTATTTCCCACCTTTCATATAGCCAATGGGAAGGTTTCCCTCATCCAAGGGTAAACTATCAAATATCATATTATATCTTTTCTTTATCCTTTTCAATATTAATACATGTATAGCGTATCGAAACGCCCTATACCCGTTTTGAAACGTGTATCCCCCTTAGCCCAACCTAGACGCTGACTCGAAATACGAAGATTACACGACGAAAACCAAAGTTAACCCAAAAGTCAACCTTGATTAACGACCCCTTTTTTCTTTTTAAACTTTTCTAGATGCAAATTAAGCGTATGTGAACACTTAAGAATCATGGGAGCGAAGGCACAGCGATCGAAAAACATTTATGGACTCAATTGCATGAATTACACTTTTAGGGACCAAAATGTAATTTTTAGAAAATATAAGGACTTAGCAGATTTTAAGATTACCAACTTGAAATTAGTCACCTTACATGCTTCACTATGAAATTTCAGCTTAAAAAGAATTTCCAAACTCAAGAAATTGCATCCGCAACATTCATGACTAAAATGTAAAGCATGCAAACATAAAACAATTCAAATCAACATCCAATGGTCAATTGTATCGGTGTAACCCCCTTAACCCGGCCCAGACGGTTCACCCGAATTAAGGAAGTCACACGGGGAAAACCAAAGTCAACCCGAAAGTCAACCTTGATTAACGACCTTTTTTTTTCTTTTTACTCTTGTCTAGATGCACATTAACCTTAGATGTGATCATGCAAACAGCATACTCAAAGATCATAAACATCAGAGATCAAACAGGGACCCAATTGAGCAATTTACAACTTTAAGGACCAAACTGTAAATTCTGAAAACTTTAAGGACTTAACCAGATTTTAAGTTACCAACTTAAAATTAATCAAGTTACATGCTTCTCTGCCAAATTTCAGCTCAAACGGACATCCCAAACTCAAACAATTGCACAAACAGGTTTCAGGACCAAAATGCAAACTTTTCAAAACATTTAACTGCCAATGTCAGCCCCCAACGGTCAGCCGTTCCGATACAGGCAGAGCCCGTTTCGAAACGCGGGGCCGTTCCGCAACACGTACCGCAACGGGGGACTGGCAGTAGCCAAACCGTTTCGGAACGGTCTCACCCGTTACGGACGCCTGGGTTTGTTTGAGGCACCCGTTCTGAAACGGTATGAACTGTTCCGAAACACCCTGCACAGAAGACCACCAAATGCATACTTAAACATGCAATTGACCATCCAAACATGCTCCAAAAGCCACCAAACTTTACCAACATACAAATCAACATATAAGAGACATACTTGCATCAACAATTCAACAATATACCAACATTCATGAAAAGCCCGAATTCAAAGGATATGCTTCCTACACAAGCAACCATTTAAACACCATACTTCCAATTCAATCTCATAAAAGCCAAAACATGTTCCAACAACATCAACAACATAAAACCATACTTGTCCGAACATATACAAACTCATAAACATCAATCCGAGAGATTCTACCCCATTGCCTTTATTAACTATAGCTATTAACCGAGACATACATCTCAAGTGGAGTCCCCCTTGAATCCCTTGCTTCTCGTTATCCAAACTTCAAGTATCTGCATTGATGGACAAAAAGGAGCGTAAGCACATAATTCTTAGTGAGGAATGCTCAAAACCAAAACACCATCAATGCAGCGAGTCATAAAACCTCTTTGAAAAGCAACTCGATTTGTTTACCAAGCAAAGTTTGAAAACCCCTTTTTAACATCATGCTTAAACCATGCATTGCACATACATGAAACCAACCCTTAGCTTAGCAAGCTAAGAAAACCTTTTCAAAGCACAAATTGCAATTTCAACCATTTGACCATTCCATGCATAAACACCATATGCAAAGTTAAATTCAAAATCTTGGAAAACATTTCCATTTCACAACATACCTTTCTTATACTTGAAAACATTCCAAGCAAGAAACCCTTTAAAACCATTTACTCAAGTAACCCAACACATGCATTATACCAAGGCAAAATATGAACCACAACATCATCATCACATGCCTTTTAAAACAAGTCTTACAAGACTCCAATGCATTTAAGAGATTTCATGCACACATGCATCATTTACCAAATGATAATCAACACTTGTTCAACTTAACAAGTACCATGCATTCACAAGCATTATACACATCCCATGCAACCATGCATCTTTTCAAGCATCTCATGTTTCTCATGCAATTATGCATCATTTCAAGCATTTCATGCTTCTTTATAATCAAGAACATCATATTGGCTTTCGAGTGATCAACCACATTCACTTTTCAACTCAACATCCAATCGGATACGCGGATCACAAGCGTTGTCCCCCACGCTTCATACACACTACCAATCCAAGGTCTCCAATGGACTTTTAAAAACCATTTGACCTCACCATCCTAAGGTTCCCATGTATGGACTTTTAAACACCATACAACCTTAGCTTTTTACAAGGTTCCCATGTATGGACTTTCAAACACCATACAACCTTAACTTTTCCCATGGTTCCCATGTATGGACTTTCAAACACCATACAACCTTAACTTTTCCCAAGGTTCCCATGTATGGACTTTCAAACACCATACAACCTTGACATGCACAAGGTTCCCATGTATGGACTTTTAACCACCATACAACCTTTGCATTCACCAATTGATAGTTGTATAAAATCACTAACGAGATCTAGGACACCCTACACAAGATCCACACATGGACTTTACACCACCATTGTGATCTTAACAAGCACAAGGTTCCCATATATGGACTTTTAACCACCATATAACCTTTGCTTAACCAAGGTCCTCGAATGGGCATTCAACCTCCATTATGACCTTAACCATCTCGTTAGGAAACATGAAGGGAGTTTACCGGTTCACTCTTAACCACTCCACCTCCAAGGCGACTTTATTCACGGTGCACCCAATCCTATAGCCGGCTAACTATATCCGATCAAAGAGCCAAGAACCACATACATCACATGCCAATATAACCACCTTACCACATTAGTCCAATGATTCACATGCATAACCATAATGCAAAAACCATCATTTACCATCATTAATTCACTGTTTTAAAGCATTACACATAACCATTAAGCATCATGCAACATCATGCATCAAAACCACATTTTCAATGTATAAAACCAAGGATCTCTTACCTTGAGCATCCTTCACATATGGCTTTCAAAACTAGCATTAAACCATGCTAAAATATGCTTTCAAAACAGAATTTAAATCATGCAAAACCCTTGCATTTCAAACATCAACCACAATTGCCTAAAAAGCCAATTCATAACACAAACCAAGAAAGAAATCCATTTACTTACTCTTGAGCTTAGCAAAGTTGTTTAGACTTAAACTAAGCTCCCAAAACCTTCAAACCTTGGTTTAAAAGCTGAAAACCCAACTTCACTCACCGATACACAAAACAAGGCTAGCCAACAAGCCTTCCAAGCATCCGAAACCTTCCGCACCACCTCTAAAGCTCGCGGATGAAACTCCCCTGTTTCAAGCACACAACAACAGAGGATTAATGCATCATTATGCATTAAAAACACCAGCAACACAACCAAACTCGCTGCTCATCACAAAATCAACATTTCGGCTACAAAACACAACCGAAATCACCTACAAACACTTCCAAAACTTAACCCAGCCAAGATCCATCACTTCTAACCGTTTTTAAACATCAATTAACATCCAAAATGATCACAAACACGTCCTTATACCTCCAGGTATAACAGATCACCAAAAACACTCCAAAAACAACCAAAAACTCAAGCCAAACTTAGGAAATTCAACCTATCCGGGATTGCATTAATTAAACCTCAACTTCTAATCAATTTAGCATTCATTTAACATCAATTTGACACTTCAAAACACTGCCCAAACAGATCACACGAAAATTCCACCAAAATCACCAAATCTTGCATTTTAAGCCAAAATCAAGATTTCAATTTAAAAGCCTTTAACAAATCACAAATCAAGGATTGAGAACTTAGGAATTTCAGTAAAGAACTGAGAGTTTAGAGGAGAAGGATGTTCTTACCTCCAAACTTGAGTTTCTCCCTTTTTAGAACCAAAAAGCTTGAAGAATCACTAGCAAATTGAGAGGTTTTGTTGATGTGATGTTTAGGAATCAAAAGAGAGTTGAAATGAGTGATTTGAGTGACAAAATCTGATGAGAAAATCTGGAGAAATGTGTTTGGGTTGAGAGAAAATGAGAGAAAAGGAAAATTGAGAGAAAATGGAAAGTTAGTTATGAAATAGTCAAAATGGCTTTCCCTCCTCTTTCTTTATGTTTAAAAATCAGAATAATACCTCAAAATATCTTAGAAAAATCTGGAGAAACTCTTTTTGGAATAATAGCTCCTTAAAGATTCAAATTTTCAATCCTTTATAAAACTGTCACCGAACTTTCAAAAATTACATTTTGGTCACTAGCCGAAATGTCACCCTTCCGAACCTCATTTTCCAAAATTGATTTCACAGTTCACTTATATATATTAAAAGATGATTTTAGAACATTTTTCCATATTTTTAATGCAACCCGAACTAGGCTTTCCTAAATTCACTCTTATATATTCGATCATCACTTTGACCGAACCGGTCAACGCCCAAAACTTCTGAGCCCAAAACCGGGGCGTTACAACTCTCCCCCCCTTAGGATATTTCGTCCTCGAAATTTCAACCGGTGAAAAGAGAATCACAACCTTCTCAAAGCAACACACAAGGTAACACAAAAGCCTCAACCACCACTAAATACTTTCCACACAAAACTCCACCGAACCCAACACCACCACATGCTGTTCACAAAATTCCAGAACACACAAAGATAACCACAACTTGCCCTTTCACATTTCCAGACTGTACACAGCCCCAACATCAACCTGAAGAACTTCAACTTTTACAGCACACATCACTATAACACACAACTTCTAAGACTGGTTTACACAGTGACACCAACCAAACCAAATCAGCCACCATGCAAACTTCTTTGATTCTAAAACTCTTGCAACTCCCAAACCTCTTCCAAGGATTTTCCCAACAAGCAAAAATTCTTAAGCATCAACTGCTTACCCAAACTCCTCAACAAAAGCTGACAATCCTTCACATCTGCCGCTATCATTACCATAACGACTCACCAGGACTACTCACCCACAATCCAAAATTTACATCACAACCCCAACTTGACTCCGCTAGCTGTTCCACACACCACAAGCTGACTTCAAAAGAAGTTCACATACTCACAACTAGCCAACCACTTCTCACAAGAATCTTTTCCAACAACACTGGCCTTAGATCTTTCATTGCTTAACCACCACAAGCTTGACCACAACACTTGCCTCACCAGAACATCGCTCAACCTAAACATACATAACAACTCCTCAAATCCTCAAAGGTTGCTAAGAACCAACACTTACCAACACAACCCTTCCACAACAACTTAAATGCTAAGCTACCTCAGCACTTGGAAACACAACCACAAAACTGCAACATCACTAGCACCAAGGAACTACCAGTTCCTTTTAACTATTCACACCACTTAACCGATTCTACTTCAACCGGTACTCGTCACCATCCAACCACTAAACTCTTTAAGCATCAAGCACTATCCTTCCACCAACATGCTATACCACCCTCATTATTCTAGCAACTAGCTTAATATTAATTCTAACTCTCACTCAGCGCCAAAACAACCTCTAAAAACCCATCATCCAACCTAACCCAACCACCATACTAACAGATTTGATTAGTTACTAGCGAGTGTGAACGTCGTATGCATGATCACCAACATGCCCTATCATGCCTGATGTACATGTATGCAAAACCTCTAATGTCATGCCACATGTATGCATGGACCAACACATATATAATATAGCGTATAACAATGATTTTAATTGTGCATGAATGCCAGTTCACACCCTCCAATAACATCCTCAAAATCCGTCTAAAAACAACCTCCCAACACACTCCTAACTTATCTAACTCCATCATACCAACAACCATTAACCACAAGATTCTCACTAAGCCTTCTTCACACCCAAGATGTTCCCAAACAACTACCATTACCCCAAACATGCTAGCAACAAGACTAAACCTACCACGCAAGGAAAAACCAATAGAAACCAAACTAAGGTAACTAGAGCAAAGATTACTTAACAAGGTTACCTGAAAACACAACACCTCCCTGAAGCTTCATCAGACGAGCTCTCTTCCTCGCGGCATCATCATCCTCCTGCCACACCACTGCAGCACCAGCTAACACACTAGGGTCACCATCAACTCCTTGCGGTAAAGAACCTTGGCTATTCCGAGCCAACATCAAACAATCACGCCTCATGTGACCAGCAGACCCACATTTCCAGCAATTCTCATTTCCCAAATTCTTCACAACCTTCTGCTCTTTCTGCCACCTCTGAACCTTGCTTCGGCCGTGCCCACGACCTTTCAGAGATCCTTTGGCTATCACTGAAGCTGACTTCACCCCAAGAGGACAATCACGCTTCACATGCACTTTGGAACCACAATTCCAACAAGCACCCGCGCCCCAACAACCTCCAACATGGCGCCTTTCACAACGGTCACACACATGTAGCTGAACTTCCACTCCTTGCTCAAGCAACACTTGCTCCATAACAGCACTACTGTCACATTGCTTAACCCTTGGAAACTTCTCTCCAAGATACCTTTCATAAAAGGCAGATACAAAGAAATACCAGTCAATATCATGGATATGTGACGCCACCGCCACAGATGTCCACCAGGCACACGCATCCTCCAACATCAGAGAAACAACACTCCCCAACTTACAGGCATAATCACAGCCTTCCTGATCCAAGATCAGAATCACACTGGCCAACCAGGCCTCAAACATCCCCGGTGTAGAACCATGATACTCCACAGCACCCAAATCCAACAAACGCTGCTTCGGCAAACCCACACATCCCATAGCCAGCACATCCACTGACTTTACCGTTACCACAGCCTGAGATGTTCCCAACACCTCCTGAACAACAGGTGATGAACTCTTCACCACAGAACCAGCTTCTTTCCCTTGCCTTACCACCTCAACTCCAGGCACAGAAGACTGAGACGAAACACCTCTACAAAAGGGTGAATTCCATGCCTTAACAACCTACCCCAAGGCAGCAACCATCTCACCCAACTGCCATTCTTTCATCGACTTTGCCATACTACTAACAACAACAAACATTCACAACAAAACAAACAAACCAGTTAAACCAGCTTTAAGCAAGGATTCAAACTCCAACTCCAAAATAACACAATAGCTATAATAATAAGGCAATGGGTATCCCGAATCTTCCCCTTTACATGACATAACAATCATCACAACATGGATATCACAACATTAAGCATATCAAACAACATATTCGATCATGCTTACACCAAACAACATCCACTTGCAACAACATATTATCAACATAACATACTCATTACACTTTCATCATTCATAAAACCAGCTCTCAACATTTGCACAATTCCACATAAGCTAAACCAAGATTCATAACCATAAAGCATGCTTACAAACATCATTAACTTGCTCAGAAACACGTGTTTCAACCAGCTTTCAATCACACAACAAGGTAAACATCAAACACGCATCACAACATCTTACCGTTTTCCCCAAGCATTCGCAACTCAGCTCTGATACCACCAAATGTAACCCCCTTAACCCGGCCCAGACGGTTGACCCGAATTAAGGAAGTCACACGGGGAAAACCAAAGTCAACCCGAACGTCAACCTTAATTAACGACCCTTTTTTACTTCTTTTTACTCTTGTCTAGATGCACATTAACCTTATATGTGATCATGCAAACAGCATACTCAAAGATCATAAACATCAGAGATCAAACAGGGACCCAATTGAGCAATTTACAACTTTAGGGACCAAACTGTAAATTCTGAAAACTTTAAGGACTTAACCAGATTTTAAGTTACCAACTTAAAATTAATCAAGTTACATGCTTCTCTGCCAAATTTCAGCTCAAACGGACATCCCAAACTCAAACAATTGCACAAACAGGTTTCAGGACCAAAATGCAAAATTTTCAAAACATTTAACTGCCAATGTCAGCCCCCAACGGTCAGCCGTTCCGATACAGGCAGAGCCCATTTCGAAACGCGGGGCCGTTCCGCAACACGTACCGCAACGGGGGACTGGCAGTAGCCAAACCGTTTCGGAACGATCTCACCCGTTTCGGACGCCTGGGTTTGTTTGAGGCACCCGTTTCGAAACGGTATGAACTGTTCCGAAACACCCTGCACAGAAGACCTCCAAATGCATACTTAAACATGCAATTGACCATCCAAACATGCTCCAAAAGCCACCAAACTTTACCAACATACAAATCAAAATATAAGAGACATACTTGCATCAACAATTCAACAATATACCAACATTCATGAAAAGCCCCAATTCAAAGGATATGCTTCCTACACAAGCAACCATTTAAACACCATACTTCCAATTCAATCTCATAAAAGCCAAAACATGTTCCAACAACATCAACAACATAAAACCATACTTGTCCGAACATATACGAACTCATAAACATCAATCCGAGAGATTCTACCCCATTGCCTTTATTAACTATAGCTATTAACCGAGACATACATCTCAAGTGGAGTCCCCCTTGAATCCCTTGCTTCTCGCTGTCCAAACTTCAAGTATCTGCATTGATGGTAAAAAGGAGCGTAAGCACATAATGCTTAGTGAGGAATGCTCAAAACCAAAACACCATCAATGCAGCGAGTCATAAAACCTCTTTGAAAAGCAACTCGATTTGTTTACCAAGCAAAGTTTGAAAACCCCTTTTTAACATCATGCTTAAACCATGCATTGCACATACATGAAACCAACCCATAGCTTAGCAAGCTAAGAAAACCTTTTCAAAGCACAAATTGCAATTTCAACCATTTGACCATTCCATGCATAAACACCATATGCAAAGTTAAATTCAAAATCTTGGAAAACATTTCCATTTCACAACATACCTTTCTTATACTTGAAAACATTCCAAGCAAGAAACCCTTTAAACCATTTACTCAAGTAACCCAACACATGCATTATACCAAGGCAAAATATGAACCACAACATCATCATCACATGCCTTTTAAAACAAGTCTTACAAGACTCCAATGCATTTAAGAGATTTCATGCACACATGCATCATTTACCAAATGATAATCAACACTTGTTCAACTTAACAAGTAACATGCATTCACAAGCATTATACACATCCCATGCAACCATGCATCTTTTCAAGCATCTCATGCTTCTCATGCAATTATGCATCATTTCAAGCATTACATGCTTCTTTATAATCAAGAACATCATATTGGCTTTCGAGTGATCAACCACATTCACTTTTCAACTCAACATCCAATCGGATACACGGATCACAAGCGTTGTCCCCCACGCTTCATACACACTACCAATCCAAGGTCTCCAATGGACTTTTAAACACCATTTGACCTCACCATCCTAAGGTTCCCATGTATGGACTTTTAAACACCATACAACCTTAGCTTTTTACAAGGTTCCCATGTATGGACTTTCAAACACCATACAACCTTAACTTTTCCCATGGTTCCCATGTATGGACTTTCAAACACCATACAACCTTAACTTTTCCCAAGGTTCCCATGTATGGACTTTCAAACACCATACAACCTTGACATGCACAAGGTTCCCATGTATGGACTTTTAACCACCATACAACCTTTGCATTCACCAATTGGTAGTTGTATAACATCACTAACGAGATCCGGGACACCCTACACAAGATCCACACATGGACTTTACACCACCATTGTGATCTTAACAAGCACAAGGTTCCCATATATGGACTTTTAACCACCATATAACCTTTGCTTATCCAAGGTCCTCGAATGGGCATTCAACCTCCATTATGACCTTAACCATCTCGTTAGGATACTTGAAGGGAGTTTACCGGTTCACTCTTAACCACTCCACCTCCAAGGCGACTTTATTCACGATGCACCCAATCCTATAGCCGGCTAACTATATCCGATCAAAGAACCAAGAACCACTTATATCACTTGCCAATATAACCACCTTACCACATTAGTCCAATGATTCACATGCATAACCATAATGCAAAAACCATCATTTACCATCATTAATTCACTGTTTTAAAGCATTACACATAACCATTAAGCATCATGCAACACCATGCATCAAAACCACATTTTCAATGTATAAAACCAAGGATCTCTTACCTTGAGCATCCTTCACATATGGCTTTCAAAACCAGCATTAAACCATGCTAAAATATGCTTTCAAAACAGAATTTAAATCATGCAAAACCCTTGCATTTCAAACATCAACCACAATTGCCTAAAAAGCCAATTCATAACACAAACCAAGAAAGAAATCCATTTACTTACTCTTGAGCTTAGCAAAGTTGTTTAGACTTAAACTAAGCTCCCAAAACCTTCAAACCTTGGTTTAGAAGCTGAAAACCCAACTTCACTCACCGATACACAAAACAAGGCTAGCCAACAAGCCTTCCAAGCATCCGAAACCTTCCGCACCACCTCTAAAGCTCGCGGATCAAACTCCCCTGTTTCAAGCACACAACAACAGAGGATTAATGCATCATTATGCATTAAAAACACCAGCAACACAACCAAACTCGTTTCTCATCACAAAATCAACATTTCGGCTACCAAACACAACCGAAATCACCTCCAAACAATTCCAAAACTTAACCCAGCCAAGATCAATCACTTCTAACTGTTTTTAAACATCAATTAACATCCAAAATGAACACAAACACGTCCTTATACCTCCAGGTATAACAGATCACCAAAAACACTCCAAAAACAACCAAAAACTCAAGCCAAACTTAGGAAATTCAACCTATCCGGGATTGCATTAATTAAACCTCAACTTCTAATCAATTTAGCATTCATTTAACATCAATTTGACACTTCAAAACACTGCCCAAACAGATCACACGAAAATTCCACCAAAATCACCAAATCTTGCATTTTAAGCCTAAATCAAGATTTCAATTGAAAAGCCTTTAACAAATCACAAATCAAGGATTGAGAACTTAGGAATTTCAGTAAAGAACTGAGAGTTTAGAGGAGAAGGACGTTCTTAGCTCCAAACTTGAGTTTCTCCCTTTTTAGAACCAAAAAGCTTGAAGAATCACTAGCAAATTGAGAGGTTTTGTTGATGTGATGTTTAGGAATCAAAAGAGAGTTGAAATGAGTGATTTGAGTGACAAAATCTGATGAGAAAATCTGGAGAAATGTGTTTGGGTTGAGAGAAAATGAGAGAAAAGGAAAATTGAGAGAAAATTGAAAGTTAGTTATGAAATAGTCAAAATGGCTTTCCCTCCTCTTTCTTTATCTTTAAAAATCATAATAATACCTCAAAATATCTTAGAAAAATCTGGAGAAACTCTTTTTGGAATAATAGCTCCTTAAAGATTCAAAGTTTCAATCCTTTATAAAACTGTCACCGAACTTTCATAAATTACATTTTGGTCACTAGCCGAAATGTCACCCTTCCGAACCTCATTTTCCAAAATTGATTTCACAGTTAACTTATATATATTAAAAGATGATTTTAGAACATTTTTCCATATTTTTAATGCAACCCGAACTAGGCTTTCCTAAATTCACTCTTATATATTCGATCAGCACTTTGACCGAACCGGTCAACGCCCAAAACTTCTGAGCCCAAAACCGGGGCGTTACAATCGGAACACCCACCCTTCGTACCGAAACGCCCGTATCGAAACGTTGTTGACCGTTTCGGTACTCGGGTATATTCTGAGACTGGTATCGAAACAGGTTTCACCAGTAGCCAAACTGTTTCGAAACAACTTCGACCGTTCCGAAACACTATGGCCATTACAGGCCTCCGTTTTGAAACAGTTGAGGGTGTTTCGATACACTTTTCCCTGTGACAGCATAAATTGTATGTTTTTCACCTTTTAAACCAATCAAACATGTCTCAAAGAGCATCAAATCATACCAGCAACTCATTTTGATACTAAGGAACATATTTAGGACTCTTAAGCTAGAGCATGACATCAAACACGAAACATACAATCTAAAGGCATGCTCCCTAGTCTCAAAACCAATATAAGCAACCAAACCTCAACCAAACCTTTATGACCATTTACAACCCATAAATGCCTACACAAACATGCCACAAACTTAGGGAGTTCAAAACACATCTCCCAAATACAACGTTGAAGTCCCATTGTCAAAATCAAAACTAAAGTGTATAAAAACATTACCATACATGAGCTTTGTCCTTCCTTGGATTTCTTAACCTTCTTGCTGCCCGAAACCACCTCAATTATCTGCATTATTGGCAAAAGAGAGCGTAAGCACAATTGCTTAGTGAGGCATGCTCTAAAGAAAACCAACACAATAATGCATTTCTTGAAAACACTTTCTCAAAAGCTTTTTCTACAACATGTTCATTCTATCTCATGCTTGAAAACCATTTCAAAGCAACTTCCCATTGAAAACACATGTACATTAATTCTATCTAATGCATTTAAACCAATGCAAAATTCATGGTAGGCCATACACATGCTTGCAAAACCAAAGCATTTCATATACAAATCTCATATGCCTTTCTCATAGCATAAATCATCTCATCAATAGGTACATGTGATTCAAAAGCATTTTCATATATTATATTGGCATTTCACATATCATTATTACTCGGATATGCGGACATCATTCTCAAACCACTAGACGCTTCTGGTGGAATCTCACATCACCGTACTCACTTGTCTGGTAACATAATTTCCGGTGGAATCTCACATCACCGTACTCACATGGTGGAATCTCTCATCACCACAAAGCTTGGTTATTTCACCAAGTCCTACCAAATGGAATGCCCATCATCGGTTCTCTCCCTTTGGATTAAACCAAAGAGCACATACGAATTTTTAGTTTATAGTGCACTCTCATCCTATTGATCGATCAATTATATTCGGTAAGTGTCTCATCTTCTATGCCAATATAGTATGTCAAAATATCATCTCACCTACTGTTTTTCATGCAACATTTCTCAAATCTTTCACTTCTCATTTCAAACCATAACATTTTCCATGCTTTAAAACAAAATCTCAATTCTCAACAATGCAATATGCCATTTCATGAAATCATTTCAAGCATCATCCCATGCTACAAATCATGCATAAAAACAGTAGGAATTTATCTATCTCCAACCATGAGCATGTAAAAGCATTTTAGGGGCAACCACCACATATAAGAGAGCAATCTAGCCAATACTTACTTCCGAACTTAGGAAGGTGTTTTAAACCTTTCCTAAATCCCCAAACCTTGATTCTTTGTCTCCCAAGGATTTTTAAAACCATACGCACTCACCGATTACGTTTTGCTTGCTTGCCGAAACGCTATCTAAGCTCTTGGATCAATACCAAAGGCGTCCGAAGATGTCTCCCATGTTTATAACACATAAGAGCAGAGGATTAATGCATCATCATGCATTGAAATCATCAGCCACACACCTAAACTCGCTGCCCTATACAAAAACCTCATTTCGGCTACCAAACACAACTGAAATCATCTCCAAACTATTCCAAAACAAAGCCCAACCAAGATCTACCTCTTCAAATTATTTCTAAATATCAATCAACATAAAAAATCAACACAAACTTGTCCTTATACCTCCAGCTATGACAGAACACCAAAACCACCCCCAAAACCACCATTCTAGCATAAAAAACTTAGGAATTCAAGCTTATTCGGGATTTGTTTGATAAAACCTCATTTATAACATCAATTAACATCCAAAATACATTAGAAAACAGCCTCAAAACAGGGCCTAACCATCAACCACGCAAAACATCAAGATCTCTCCAAAAACCTTGAGTTTTAATACAATTTCATGTTTTTAACATTAAAGCAACTCAAAAATCATTAACAAAGGATTGATAACTTGAGAATTTCGGTAAATAATTGATCATTAGAGGAGAAGGACGAAGCTTACCTGTAATGGCTGATTTCTCCTTGATTTGGGCAAGTTTTTCTTGAAAATCCAATGTAAAAACAAGAGGATTTGATGAGAAAAGGATTAGGAATCAAAAGGAGATTGAAATATCATCAAAAGGAATGAAAATCAAAGGATAATTGCTGGAGGAAATGTGTTTGGCTGAAAAGAAATTGAGAGAAAATGAAATGAGAGAAAATTGATGAAATGTAGTTATGAAAAGTCAAAGATAGTTTTCCTTCAAAATAATCTTTATTTCCTTTAATTAAAACATTAATAAAATCACCCAAATTAAGAAGAAATCTGATTAAAAACATTTTGGTAAAATTAGCTCCTTAAAGATTCAAAGTTTCAATCCTTTAAAAAATAGTCACTATTTAACTTTTGCAAAAACAATGATTTGGTCACTACACCGAAATGTAGTATTTCCAAACCTTATTTTGTAAAATTGATTTCACCATAATCATTCACATAATAAATGAGGATTTTTAGATATTTTTCCATATTTTTAAAGCATCCCGAACTAGGTGTTACCTAAATCTCCCTTTTAAGAGTCGAACCGTTCCCGACCTGTCCGATTAGAACTCAAAAACATCTAGGCCCAAATTTGGGGCGTTACAAAACACATGAAACCGTATCGAAACAATTGAGCAAAAGTCCAAAAGTTAGTTAATATATTTATAGCTTATCGGAACGCCCTATACTCGTTTAGAAACACCTCACTAAACATCAATCTCATAAAAGCCAAAACATGTTCCAACAACATCAACAACATAAAACCATACTTGTCCGAACATATACAAACTCATAAACATCAATCCGAGAGATTCTACCCCATTGCCTTTATTAACTATAGCTATTAACCGAGACATACATCTCAAGTGGAGTCCCCCTTGAATCCCTTGCTTCTCGTTATCCAAACTTCAAGTATCTGCATTGATGGACAAAAAGGAGCGTAAGCACATAATTCTTAGTGAGGAATGCTCAAAACCAAAACACCATCAATGCAGCGAGTCATAAAACCTCTTTGAAAAGCAACTCGATTTGTTTACCAAGCAAAGTTTGAAAACCCCTTTTTAACATCATGCTTAAACCATGCATTGCACATACATGAAACCAACCCTTACCTTAGCAAGCTAAGAAAACCTTTTCAAAGCACAAATTGCAATTTCAACCATTTGACCATTCCATGCATAAACACCATATGCAAAGTTAAATTCAAAATCTTGGAAAACATTTCCATTTCACAACATACCTTTCTTATACTTGAAAACATTCCAAGCAAGAAACCCTTTAAAACCATTTACTCAAGTAACCCAACACATGCATTATACCAAGGCAAAATATGAACCACAACATCATCATCACATGCCTTTTAAAACAAGTCTTACAAGACTCCAATGCATTTAAGAGATTTCATGCACACATGCATCATTTACCAAATGATAATCAACACTTGTTCAACTTAACAAGTACCATGCATTCACAAGCATTATACACATCCCATGCAACCATGCATCTTTTCAAGCATCTCATGTTTCTCATGCAATTATGCATCATTTCAAGCATTACATGCTTCTTTATAATCAAGAACATCATATTGGCTTTCGAGTGATCAACCACATTCACTTTTCAACTCAACATCCAATCGGATACGCGGATCACAAGCGTTGTCCCCCACGCTTCATACACACTACCAATCCAAGGTCTCCAATGGACTTTTAAAAACCATTTGACCTCACCATCCTAAGGTTCCCATGTATGGACTTTTAAACACCATACAACCTTAGCTTTTTACAAGGTTCCCATGTATGGACTTTCAAACACCATACAACCTTAACTTTTCCCATGGTTCCCATGTATGGACTTTCAAACACCATACAACCTTAACTTTTCCCAAGGTTCCCATGTATGGACTTTCAAACACCATACAACCTTGACATGCACAAGGTTCCCATGTATGGACTTTTAACCACCATACAACCTTTGCATTCACCAATTGATAGTTGTATAAAATCACTAACGAGATCTAGGACACCCTACACAAGATCCACACATGGACTTTACACCACCATTGTGATCTTAACAAGCACAAGGTTCCCATATATGGACTTTTAACCACCATATAACCTTTGCTTAACCAAGGTCCTCGAATGGGCATTCAACCTCCATTATGACCTTAACCATCTCGTTAGGAAACATGAAGGGAGTTTACCGGTTCACTCTTAACCACTCCACCTCCAAGGCGACTTTATTCACGGTGCACCCAATCCTATAGCCGGCTAACTATATCCGATCAAAGAGCCAAGAACCACATACATCACTTGCCAATATAACCACCTTACCACATTAGTCCAATGATTCACATGCATAACCATAATGCAAAAACCATCATTTACCATCATTAATTCACTGTTTTAAAGCATTACACATAACCATTAAGCATCATGCAACATCATGCATCAAAACCACATTTTCAATGTATAAAACCAAGGATCTCTTACCTTGAGCATCCTTCACATATGGCTTTCAAAACCAGCATTAAACCATGCTAAAATATGCTTTCAAAACAGAATTTAAATCATGCAAAACCCTTGCATTTCAAACATCAACCACAATTGCCTAAAAAGCCAATTCATAACACAAACCAAGAAAGAAATCCATTTACTTACTCTTGAGCTTAGCAAAGTTGTTTAGACTTAAACTAAGCTCCCAAAACCTTCAAACCTTGGTTTAAAAGCTGAAAACCCAACTTCACTCACCGATACACAAAACAAGGCTAGCCAACAAGCCTTCCAAGCATCCGAAACCTTCCGCACCACCTCTAAAGCTCGCGGATGAAACTCCCCTGTTTCAAGCACACAACAACAGAGGATTAATGCATCATTATGCATTAAAAACACCAGCAACACAACCAAACTCGCTGCTCATCACAAAATCAACATTTCGGCTACAAAACACAACCGAAATCACCTCCAAACACTTCCAAAACTTAACCCAGCCAAGATCCATCACTTCTAACCGTTTTTAAACATCAATTAACATCCAAAATGATCACAAACACGTCCTTATACCTCCAGGTATAACAGATCACCAAAAACACTCCAAAAACAACCAAAAACTCAAGCCAAACTTAGGAAATTCAACCTATCCGGGATTGCATTAATTAAACCTCAACTTCTAATCAATTTAGCATTCATTTAACATCAATTTGACACTTCAAAACACTGCCCAAACAGATCACACGAAAATTCCACCAAAATCACCAAATCTTGCATTTTAAGCCAAAATCAAGATTTCAATTTAAAAGCCTTTAACAAATCACAAATCAAGGATTGAGAACTTAGGAATTTCAGTAAAGAACTGAGAGTTTAGAGGAGAAGGATGTTCTTACCTCCAAACTTGAGTTTCTCCCTTTTTAGAACCAAAAAGCTTGAAGAATCACTAGCAAATTGAGAGGTTTTGTTGATGTGATGTTTAGGAATCAAAAGAGAGTTGAAATGAGTGATTTGAGTGACAAAATCTGATGAGAAAATCTGGAGAAATGTGTTTGGGTTGAGAGAAAATGAGAGAAAAGGAAAATTGAGAGAAAATGGAAAGTTAGTTATGAAATAGTCAAAATGGCTTTCCCTCCTCTTTCTTTATGTTTAAAAATCAGAATAATACCTCAAAATATCTTAGAAAAATCTGGAGAAACTCTTTTTGGAATAATAGCTCCTTAAAGATTCAAATTTTCAATCCTTTATAAAACTGTCACCGAACTTTCAAAAATTACATTTTGGTCACTAGCCGAAATGTCACCCTTCCGAACCTCATTTTCCAAAATTGATTTCACAGTTCACTTATATATATTAAAAGATGATTTTAGAACATTTTTCCATATTTTTAATGCAACCCGAACTAGGCTTTCCTAAATTCACTCTTATATATTCGATCATCACTTTGACCGAACCGGTCAACGCCCAAAACTTCTGAGCCCAAAACCGGGGCGTTACAACTCTCCCCCCCTTAGGATATTTCGTCCTCGAAATTTCAACCGGTGAAAAGAGAATCACAACCTTCTCAAAGCAACACACAAGGTAACACAAAAGCCTCAACCACCACTAAATACTTTTCACACAAAACTCCACCGAACCCAACACCACCACATTCTATTCACAAAATTCCAGAACACACAAAGATAACCACAACTTGCCCTTTCACATTTCCAGACTGTACACAGCCCCAACATCAACCTGAAGAACTTCAACTTTTACAGCACACATCACTGTAACACACAACTTCTAAGACTGGTTTACACAGTGACACCAACCAATCCAAATCAGCCACCATGCAAACTTCTTTGATTCTAAAACTCTTGCAACTCCCAAACCTCTTCCAAGGATTTTCCCAACAAGCAAAAATTCTTAAGCATCAACTGCTTACCCAAACTCCTCAACAAAAGCTGACAATCCTTCACATCTGCCGCTATCATTACCATAACGACTCACCAGGACTACTCACCCACAATCCAAAATTTACATCACAACCCCAACTTGACTCCGCTAGCTGTTCCACACACCACAAGCTGACTTCAAAAGAAGTTCACATACTCACAACTAGCCAACCACTTCTCACAAGAATCTTTTCCAACAACACTGGCCTTAGATCTTTCATTGCTTAACCACCACAAGCTTGACCACAACACTTGCCTCACCAGAACATCGCTCAACCTAAACATACATAACAACTCCTCAAATCCTCAAAGGTTGCTAAGAACCAACACTTACCAACACAACCCTTCCACAACAACTTAAATGCTAAGCTACCTCAGCACTTGGAAACACAACCACAAAACTGCAACATCACTAGCACCAAGGAACTACCAGTTCCTTTTAACTATTCACACCACTTAACCGATTCTACTTCAACCGGTACTCGTCACCATCCAACCACTAAACTCTTTAAGCATCAAGCACTATCCTTCCACCAACATGCTATACCACCCTCATTATTCTAGCAACTAGCTTAATATTAATTCTAACTCTCACTCAGCGCCAAAACAACCTCTAAAAACCCATCATCCAACCTAACCCAACCACCATACTAACAGATTTGATTAGTTACTAGCGAGTGTGAACGTCGTATGCATGATCACCAACATGCCCTATCATGCCTGATGTACATGTATGCAAAACCTCTAATGTCATGCCACATGTATGCATGGACCAACACATATATAATATAGCGTATAACAATGATTTTAACTGTGCATGAATGCCAGTTCACACCCTCCAATAACATCCTCAAAATCCGTCTAAAAACAACCTCCCAACACACTCCTAACTTATCTAACTCCATCATACCAACAACCATTAACCACAAGATTCTCACTAAGCCTTCTTCACACCCAAGATGTTCCCAAACAACTACCATTACCCCAAACATGCTAGCAACAAGACTAAACCTACCACGCAAGGAAAAACCAATAGAAACCAAACTAAGGTAACTAGAGCAAAGATTACTTAACAAGGTTACCTGAAAACACAACACCTCCCTGAAGCTTCATCAGACGAGCTCTCTTCCTCGCGGCATCATCATCCTCCTGCCACACCACTGCAGCACCAGCTAACACACTAGGGTCACCATCAACTCCTTGCGGTAAAGAACCTTGGCTATTCCGAGCCAACATCAAACAATCACGCCTCATGTGACCAGCAGACCCACATTTCCAGCAATTCTCATTTCCCAAATTCTTCACAACCTTCTGCTCTTTCTGCCACCTCTGAACCTTGCTTCGGCCGTGCCCACGACCTTTCAGAGATCCTTTGGCTATCACTGAAGCTGACTTCACCCCAAGAGGACAATCACGCTTCACATGCACTTTGGAACCACAATTCCAACAAGCACCCGCGCCCCAACAACCTCCAACATGGCGCCTTTCACAACGGTCACACACATGTAGCTGAACTTCCACTCCTTGCTCAAGCAACACTTGCTCCATAACAGCACTACTGTCACATTGCTTAACCCTTGGAAACTTCTCTCCAAGATACCTTTCATAAAAGGCAGATACAAAGAAATACCAGTCAATATCATGGATATGTGACGCCACCGCCACAGATGTCCACCAGGCACACGCATCCTCCAACATCAGAGAAACAACACTCCCCAACTTACAGGCATAATCACAGCCTTCCTGATCCAAGATCAGAATCACACTGGCCAACCAGGCCTCAAACATCCCCGGTGTAGAACCATGATACTCCACAGCACCCAAATCCAACAAACGCTGCTTCGGCAAACCCACACATCCCATAGCCAGCACATCCACTGACTTTACCGTTACCACAGCCTGAGATGTTCCCAACACCTCCTGAACAACAGGTGATGAACTCTTCACCACAGAACCAGCTTCTTTCCCTTGCCTTACCACCTCAACTCCAGGCACAGAAGACTGAGACGAAACACCTCTACAAAAGGGTGAATTCCATGCCTTAACAACCTACCCCAAGGCAGCAACCATCTCACCCAACTGCCATTCTTTCATCGACTTTGCCATACTACTAACAACAACAAACATTCACAACAAAACAAACAAACCAGTTAAACCAGCTTTAAGCAAGGATTCAAACTCCAACTCCAAAATAACACAATAGCTATAATAATAAGGCAATGGGTATCCCGAATCTTCCCCTTTACATGACATAACAATCATCACAACATGGATATCACAACATTAAGCATATCAAACAACATATTCGATCATGCTTACACCAAACAACATCCACTTGCAACAGCATATTATCAACATAACATACTCATTACACTTTCATCATTCATAAAACCAGCTCTCAACATTTGCACAATTCCACATAAGCTAAACCAAGATTCATAACCATAAAGCATGCTTACAAACATCATTAACTTGCTCAGAAACACGTGTTTCAACCAGCTTTCAATCACACAACAAGGTAAACATCAAACACGCATCACAACATCTTACCGTTTTCCCCAAGCATTCGCAACTCAGCTCTGATACCACCATATGTAACCCCCTTAACCCGGCCCAGACGGTTGACCCGAATTAAGGAAGTCACACGGGGAAAACCAAAGTCAACCCGAACGTCAACCTTAATTAACGACCCTTTTTTACTTCTTTTTACTCTTGTCTAGATGCACATTAACCTTATATGTGATCATGCAAACAGCATACTCAAAGATCATAAACATCAGAGATCAAACAGGGACCCAATTGAGCAATTTACAACTTTAGGGACCAAACTGTAAATTCTGAAAACTTTAAGGACTTAACCAGATTTTAAGTTACCAACTTAAAATTAATCAAGTTACATGCTTCTCTGCCAAATTTCAGCTCAAACGGACATCCCAAACTCAAACAATTGCACAAACAGGTTTCAGGACCAAAATGCAAAATTTTCAAAACATTTAACTGCCAATGTCAGCCCCCAACGGTCAGCCGTTCCGATACAGGCAGAGCCCGTTTCGAAACGCGGGGCCGTTCCGCAACACGTACCGCAACGGGGGACTGGCAGTAGCCAAACCGTTTCGGAACGATCTCACCCGTTTCGGACGCCTGGGTTTGTTTGAGGCACCCGTTCCGAAACGGTATGAACTGTTCCGAAACACCCTGCACAGAAGACCTCCAAATGCATACTTAAACATGCAATTGACCATCCAAACATGCTCCAAAAGCCACCAAACTTTACCAACATACAAATCAAAATATAAGAGACATACTTGCATCAACAATTCAACAATATACCAACATTCATGAAAAGCCCCAATTCAAAGGATATGCTTCCTACACAAGCAACCATTTAAACACCATACTTCCAATTCAATCTCATAAAAGCCAAAACATGTTCCAACAACATCAACAACATAAAACCATACTTGTCCGAACATATACGAACTCATAAACATCAATCCGAGAGATTCTACCCCATTGCCTTTATTAACTATAGCTATTAACCGAGACATACATCTCAAGTGGAGTCCCCCTTGAATCCCTTGCTTCTCGCTGTCCAAACTTCAAGTATCTGCATTGATGGTAAAAAGGAGCGTAAGCACATAATGCTTAGTGAGGAATGCTCAAAACCAAAACACCATCAATGCAGCGAGTCATAAAACCTCTTTGAAAAGCAACTCGATTTGTTTACCAAGCAAAGTTTGAAAACCCCTTTTTAACATCATGCTTAAACCATGCATTGCACATACATGAAACCAACCCATAGCTTAGCAAGCTAAGAAAACCTTTTCAAAGCACAAATTGCAATTTCAACCATTTGACCATTCCATGCATAAACACCATATGCAAAGTTAAATTCAAAATCTTGGAAAACATTTCCATTTCACAACATACCTTTCTTATACTTGAAAACATTCCAAGCAAGAAACCCTTTAAACCATTTACTCAAGTAACCCAACACATGCATTATACCAAGGCAAAATATGAACCACAACATCATCATCACATGCCTTTTAAAACAAGTCTTACAAGACTCCAATGCATTTAAGAGATTTCATGCACACATGCATCATTTACCAAATGATAATCAACACTTGTTCAACTTAACAAGTAACATGCATTCACAAGCATTATACACATCCCATGCAACCATGCATCTTTTCAAGCATCTCATGCTTCTCATGCAATTATGCATCATTTCAAGCATTACATGCTTCTTTATAATCAAGAACATCATATTGGCTTTCGAGTGATCAACCACATTCACTTTTCAACTCAACATCCAATCGGATACACGGATCACAAGCGTTGTCCCCCACGCTTCATACACACTACCAATCCAAGGTCTCCAATGGACTTTTAAACACCATTTGACCTCACCATCCTAAGGTTCCCATGTATGGACTTTTAAACACCATACAACCTTAGCTTTTTACAAGGTTCCCATGTATGGACTTTCAAACACCATACAACCTTAACTTTTCCCATGGTTCCCATGTATGGACTTTCAAACACCATACAACCTTAACTTTTCCCAAGGTTCCCATGTATGGACTTTCAAACACCATACAACCTTGACATGCACAAGGTTCCCATGTATGGACTTTTAACCACCATACAACCTTTGCATTCACCAATTGGTAGTTGTATAACATCACTAACGAGATCCGGGACACCCTACACAAGATCCACACATGGACTTTACACCACCATTGTGATCTTAACAAGCACAAGGTTCCCATATATGGACTTTTAACCACCATATAACCTTTGCTTATCCAAGGTCCTCGAATGGGCATTCAACCTCCATTATGACCTTAACCATCTCGTTAGGATACTTGAAGGGAGTTTACCGGTTCACTCTTAACCACTCCACCTCCAAGGCGACTTTATTCACGGTGCACCCAATCCTATAGCCGGCTAACTATATCCGATCAAAGAACCAAGAACCACTTATATCACTTGCCAATATAACCACCTTACCACATTAGTCCAATGATTCACATGCATAACCATAATGCAAAAACCATCATTTACCATCATTAATTCACTGTTTTAAAGCATTACACATAACCATTAAGCATCATGCAACACCATGCATCAAAACCACATTTTCAATGTATAAAACCAAGGATCTCTTACCTTGAGCATCCTTCACATATGGCTTTCAAAACCAGCATTAAACCATGCTAAAATATGCTTTCAAAACAGAATTTAAATCATGCAAAACCCTTGCATTTCAAACATCAACCACAATTGCCTAAAAAGCCAATTCATAACACAAACCAAGAAAGAAATCCATTTACTTACTCTTGAGCTTAGCAAAGTTGTTTAGACTTAAACTAAGCTCCCAAAACCTTCAAACCTTGGTTTAGAAGCTGAAAACCCAACTTCACTCACCGATACACAAAACAAGGCTAGCCAACAAGCCTTCCAAGCATCCGAAACCTTCCGCACCACCTCTAAAGCTCGCGGATCAAACTCCCCTGTTTCAAGCACACAACAAGAGAGGATTAATGCATCATTATGCATTAAAAACACCAGCAACACAACCAAACTCGCTGCTCATCACAAAATCAACATTTCGGCTACCAAACACAACCGAAATCACCTCCAAACAATTCCAAAACTTAACCCAGCCAAGATCAATCACTTCTAACCGTTTTTAAACATCAATTAACATCCAAAATGAACACAAACACGTCCTTATACCTCCAGGTATAACAGATCACCAAAAACACTCCAAAAACAACCAAAAACTCAAGCCAAACTTAGGAAATTCAACCTATCCGGGATTGCATTAATTAAACCTCAACTTCTAATAAATTTAGCATTCATTTAACATCAATTTGACACTTCAAAACACTGCCCAAACAGATCACACGAAAATTCCACCAAAATCACCAAATCTTGCATTTTAAGCCAAAATCAAGATTTCAATTGAAAAGCCTTTAACAAATCACAAATCAAGGATTGAGAACTTAGGAATTTCAGTAAAGAACTGAGAGTTTAGAGGAGAAGGACGTTCTTAGCTCCAAACTTGAGTTTCTCCCTTTTTAGAACCAAAAAGCTTGAAGAATCACTAGCAAATTGAGAGGTTTTGTTGATGTGATGTTTAGGAATCAAAAGAGAGTTGAAATGAGTGATTTGAGTGACAAAATCTGATGAGAAAATCTGGAGAAATGTGTTTGGGTTGAGAGAAAATGAGAGAAAAGGAAAATTGAGAGAAAATTGAAAGTTAGTTATGAAATAGTCAAAATGGCTTTCCCTCCTCTTTCTTTATGTTTAAAAATCATAATAATACCTCAAAATATCTTAGAAAAATCTGGAGAAACTCTTTTTGGAATAATAGCTCCTTAAAGATTCAAAGTTTCAATCCTTTATAAAACTGTCACCGAACTTTCATAAATTACATTTTGGTCACTAGCCGAAATGTCACCCTTCCGAACCTCATTTTCCAAAATTGATTTCACAGTTAACTTATATATATTAAAAGATGATTTTAGAACATTTTTCCATATTTTTAATGCAACCCGAACTAGGCTTTCCTAAATTCACTCTTATATATTCGATCAGCACTTTGACCGAACCGGTCAACGCCCAAAACTTCTGAGCCCAAAACCGGGGCGTTACAATCGGAACACCCACCCTTCGTACCGAAACACCCGTATCGAAACGTTGTTGACCGTTTCGGTACTCGGGTATATTCTGAGACTGGTATCGAAACAGGTTTCACCAGTAGCCAAACTGTTTCGAAACAACTTCGACCGTTCCGAAACACTATGGCCATTACAGGCCTCCGTTTTGAAACAGTTGAGGGTGTTTCGATACACTTTTCCCTGTGACAGCATAAATTGTATGTTTTTCACCTTTTAAACCAATCAAACATGTCTCAAAGAGCATCAAATCATACCAGCAACTCATTTTGATACTAAGGAACATATTTAGGACTCTTAAGCTAGAGCATGACATCAAACACGAAACATACAATCTAAAGGCATGCTCCCTAGTCTCAAAACCAATATAAGCAACCAAACCTCAACCAAACCTTTATGACCATTTACAACCCATAAATGCCTACACAAACATGCCACAAACTTAGGGAGTTCAAAACACATCTCCCAAATACAACGTTGAAGTCCCATTGTCAAAATCAAAACTAAAGTGTATAAAAACATTACCATACATGAGCTTTGTCCTTCCTTGGATTTCTTAACCTTCTTGCTGCCCGAAACCACCTCAATTATCTGCATTATTGGCAAAAGAGAGCGTAAGCACAATTGCTTAGTGAGGCATGCTCTAAAGAAAACCAACACAATAATGCATTTCTTGAAAACACTTTCTCAAAAGCTTTTTCTACAACATGTTCATTCTATCTCATGCTTGAAAACCATTTCAAAGCAACTTCCCATTGAAAACACATGTACATTAATTCTATCTAATGCATTTAAACCAATGCAAAATTCATGGTAGGCCATACACATGCTTGCAAAACCAAAGCATTTCATATACAAATCTCATATGCCTTTCTCATAGCATAAATCATCTCATCAATAGGTACATGTGATTCAAAAGCATTTTCATATATTATATTGGCATTTCACATATCATTATTACTCGGATATGCGGACATCATTCTCAAACCACTAGACGCTTCCGGTGGAATCTCACATCACCGTACTCACTTGTCTGGTAACATAATTTCCGGTGGAATCTCACATCACCGTACTCACATGGTGGAATCTCTCATCACCACAAAGCTTGGTTATTTCACCAAGTCCTACCAAATGGAATGCCCATCATCGGTTCTCTCCCTTTGGATTAAACCAAAGAGCACATACGAATTTTTAGTTTATAGTGCACTCTCATCCTATTGATCGATCAATTATATTCGGTAAGTGTCTCATCTTCTATGCCAATATAGTATGTCAAAATATCATCTCACCTACTGTTTTTCATGCAACATTTCTCAAATCTTTCACTTCTCATTTCAAACCATAACATTTTCCATGCTTTAAAACAAAATCTCAATTCTCAACAATGCAATATGCCATTTCATGAAATCATTTCAAGCATCATCCCATGCTACAAATCATGCATAAAAACAGTAGGAATTTATCTATCTCCAACCATGAGCATGTAAAAGCATTTTAGGGGCAACCACCACATATAAGAGAGCAATCTAGCCAATACTTACTTCCGAACTTAGGAAGGTGTTTTAAACCTTTCCTAAATCCCCAAACCTTGATTCTTTGTCTCCCAAGGATTTTTAAAACCATACGCACTCACCGATTACGTTTTGCTTGCTTGCCGAAACGCTATCTAAGCTCTTGGATCAATACCAAAGGCGTCCGAAGATGTCTCCCATGTTTATAACACATAAGAGCAGAGGATTAATGCATCATCATGCATTGAAATCATCAGCCACACACCTAAACTCGCTGCCCTATACAAAAACCTCATTTCGGCTACCAAACACAACTGAAATCATCTCCAAACTATTCCAAAACAAAGCCCAACCAAGATCTACCTCTTCAAATCATTTCTAAATATCAATCAACATAAAAAATCAACACAAACTTGTCCTTATACCTCCTGCTATGACAGAACACCAAAACCACCCCCAAAACCACCATTCTAGCATAAAAAACTTAGGAATTCAAGCTTATTCGGGATTTGTTTGATAAAACCTCATTTATAACATCAATTAACATCCAAAATACATTAGAAAACAGCCTCAAAACAGGGCCTAACCATCAACCACGCAAAACATCAAGATCTCTCCAAAAACCTTGAGTTTTAATACAATTTCATGTTTTTAACATTAAAGCAACTCAAAAATCATTAACAAAGGATTGATAACTTGAGAATTTCGGTAAATAATTGATCATTAGAGGAGAAGGACGAAGCTTACCTGTAATGGCTGATTTCTCCTTGATTTGGGCAAGTTTTTCTTGAAAATCCAATGTAAAAACAAGAGGATTTGATGAGAAAAGGATTAGGAATCAAAAGGAGATTGAAATATCATCAAAAGGAATGAAAATCAAAGGATAATTGCTGGAGGAAATGTGTTTGGCTGAAAAGAAATTGAGAGAAAATGAAATGAGAGAAAATTGATGAAATGTAGTTATGAAAAGTCAAAGATAGTTTTCCTTCAAAATAATCTTTATTTCCTTTAATTAAAACATTAATAAAATCACCCAAATTAAGAAGAAATCTGATTAAAAACATTTTGGTAAAATTAGCTCCTTAAAGATTCAAAGTTTCAATCCTTTAAAAAATAGTCACTATTTAACTTTTGCAAAAACAATGATTTGGTCACTACACCGAAATGTAGTATTTCCAAACCTTATTTTGTAAAATTGATTTCACCATAATCATTCACATAATAAATGAGGATTTTTAGATATTTTTCCATATTTTTAAAGCATCCCGAACTAGGTGTTACCTAAATCTCCCTTTTAAGAGTCGAACCGTTCCCGACCTGTCCGATTAGAACTCAAAAACATCTAGGCCCAAATTTGGGGCGTTACAAAACACATGAAACCGTATCGAAACAATTGAGCAAAAGTCCAAAAGTTAGTTAATATATTTATAGCTTATCGGAACGCCCTATACTCGTTTAGAAACACCTCACCTAGGCTGTTTCGGTACGAGTCTAACTGTATCAAAACGCCCAACTCAAAAACATCATATTAGGCATTTTCAAGACATTCTTAACTAAGGACTTAGTTCAATTATGGTCCTTTAACAATATAATCTATAGAAAGGATTCAATATTTCAATATTTAATATCAATACTCCGATCATCAGAATCCAATACCCACTAGACCGGGTTTTGGGTGTTACACCAAGTCTCATTCGGCTCTTCATCATAGGACAAATTTGGATTCAAATCAATTACCTTAACATGAAAAACATGAGACAGATCCGATCTATATCTTCGAAGCATGTATACATGGAAAACATCATGTATCTTCTCCAACTCGGGAGGCAACCTCAACCTATAAGCAACAGGTCCAACACGCTCAAGCACCTCATACGGTCTAATAAACCTAAGACTCAACTTGCCATTCCGGCCAAATCTCATCACCTTTTTCCATGGTGAAACCTTCAAAAACACCTTATCACCTACAACATACTCAACCTCTTTACGCTTCAAATCCGCGTAAGACTTTTGCCGATTCTAAAGCTGCTTTCAACCTCTCACTAATAAGCTTTACTTTTTTCATAGTGCCCTTTACCACATTAGGCAAAGAGACCAACTTCTGCCCTGCTTCCGCCCAACAAAGAGGTGTTCTACATTTCCTTCCATACAAGGCATCATAAGGAGCCATTTGAATGCTCTCTTGATAACTATTATTGTAAGCAAACTCAACAAAAGTTAAATGTTTCTCCCAAGAACCATGGAAATCAATGATGCAACACCTCAACATATCTTCCAACTCTTGGATAATCTGCTCAAACTGACCATCTGTCTGTGGATGATACGAAGCACTGCAATTCAAATGTATACCGAACACTTGATGTAGAAACTCCCAAAACCTCCCCATGAAACGCGAATCTCGATCGGAAACAATTGACTTAGGCACCCCATACAAACTCACAATCTCTGAGATGTACAAATCTGCTAACTTGTCAAACGTATACGTAGTATGCACCGCCAGAAAATGTGCACATTTTGTTAAACGATACACAGTCACACAAATGGAATTCTTCTTGGACGGTGTCATAGGCAAGCTCATCACAAAATCTATGGTGATTCTCTCCCATTTCCATTTCAGATTCTTCAACGGTTGCAACAATCAAGAAGGAAATTGATGATAAACTTTATTACACTGAAAAACCATGCACTTACTAACAAAATCAGCAACCTCCTTCTTTAAACCAACCCAATAGTACTCATCCTTCAACCCACGATACATCTTTGTACTACCACGGTGCATGGAAAAAGGACTACTATGAGCCTCAGTCAAAATAGTGCGCCTCAACTCAACATCCTCCGGCACAACTATTCGACTCTTAAAGCACAAAACACCATCATCATTGACATAAAAGTCCCTTGGATTTCCTTCCGTAATGTCCTAAACATGTGGTACCAACGAATCATATAGCAAGTGATTCTCCTTAATCAACTCTACCAACTAGGGTTTCACTTGCAATTCAACCACTAAACCACCATCTCGCGATATACTCAAACTAGCAAACATCGTCCTCAACTATACAACCACCTTTCTACTCAAGCCATCGACTACAACGTTAGCCTTCCCTGGATGGTACTTAATCGTCAAGTCGTAATCTTTAAGCAACTCTAACCATCATCGTTGCCTAAGATTCAACTCTTTTTGTGACATCAAGTACTTCAAACTTTTGTGGTCCGTGTAAACCGTACATTTTCACCATAAAGATATTGCCTCCAATTTTTCAAGGCAAACAACACTGTAGCTAACTCGATATCATGCGTAGGGTAATTACGCTCATGCACTTTCAACTACCAAGATGCATAAGTTACCACCCTACCCTCCTGCATTAAACACACATCCCAAACCAACATAGGACACATCGCTATAAACCACAAAGTCTTTACCCGATTCGGGCTGAATCAAGATAGGATCTTGTGTTAATGCTTTGTTCGATTTCTCGAAACCTTGTTGTCTTGTAACACCCCAATTTTGGGCTTAGAAGTTTTGGGTTTGAATCGGACCGGTCGGATTTCGGTTCGAATATAAAAGGTGGTTTTAGGGAAAGCCTAGTTCGGGATGCATTAAAAATATGGAAAAATATCTAAAAATACTCTTTTATTATATATAGGAGAGTGGTGAAATAAATTTTACAAAATGAGGTTTGGAAAAGTGACATTTCAAGTTAGTGACTAAAATGTAATTTTTGAAAAGTTGGTGATTGTTTTAAAAGGATTGAAACTTTGAATCTTTAAGGAGCTAATTTACCCAAGAAGAGTTTTCTCCAGATTTTTCTTAATATTAAACATTTATTTAATGATATTTAATAAAAGGAAAAGGGGGAAATATATATTTTTGAGTTCATAACTAACTTTTCTCAAAATTTTCCCACTTCATTTTCTCTCCATTTTCTCTCAGCCAAACACATTTCCCCAGCCACTTTTCCTATGATTTTAACATCTAAAGATGAGATTTCAATCTCTAATTGATCTCTAATTATTCCTACATCAAATCCTTATCATTTGCTTATTGAATTTTCAAGAAATCTTGGCTTTAAACAAGGAGAAACTCACATTTAGAGGTATGAACGTCCTTCTCCTCTAAATATTCAGTTCTTTACTGAAATTCCCAAGTTCTCAATCCTTGATTTGAGTTTTATTAAAGGTTTTAATGTTGTGTTCTTGATCTTGGCTTTAAATGCAAGATTTGGATTTAATTTTGAAGAAATTCGTATTAAATGATTGGGCTCTGTTTTGAGATGTCTTTTTGATGTGAATTGGATGTATAAATGATGTGTAATTGAGGTTTAATCAATGCAATCCTGAATAGGTTGATTTTCCTAAGTTTTTTATTGAGTTAATGGTGGTTTTTAGGGTAATTTTGATGTTCTGCTATAGCTGGAGGTATAAGGACGTGATTAGATCCTTTTTGGATGTTAATTGATGTATAAGTATGATTGGAATTGATGGATCTTGGCTGGGTAATGTTGTAGAGGTGTTTGGATGTGATTTCGGTTGTATTTGGTAGCCGAAATGTGAGTGTTGATGAGGGCAGCGAGTTTAGGTGTCTTGGTTGAAGATATTAATGCATGATGATGCATTAATCCTCTGCTTTGATGTGTTTTAAACAGGGGAGACATCTTCGGATCCTTGTGGTGTTGATCCGGAAGCTTGATTGGTGTTTCGGCAAGCTTGCGAAACAGAATCGGTGAGTGGAGTTTGGTTTTCAGCTTTGAAAACAGCGTTGGAAGGTTATGGGAGCTTAGTTTAAGTCTAAACAACTTAGCTAAGCTCAAGAGTATGTTTTTCGGATAAACTCTCTTTTTGATGAACCATGAGATGGTTGAATGAAATGTGTTATTTTGCATGTTTTAAATTCTGTTTTGAAAGCATATTTTAGCATGTATAATGCTGGTTTTGTAATCCATGTGTTGAAGGATGCTCAAGGTAAGAGGTCCTTGGTTTGACATTGATAAATGTGGTTTTGATGCATAGTGATGCATGTTGATTTAATGGCTTTGTTAAATGCTTTAAAACAATGGATTAATGATGGTAAATGATGTGTTGGTTTAAAAGTACTTGAATCGGATATAGTTAGCCTGCTATAGGATTGGGTGCACCGTGAATAAAGTCGCCTTGGATGTTGAGGGGTTGTGATTGTACCGTAAACTCCATCCAAGTACACTAACGAGATGGTTAAGATCACCATGGTGGTTAAAAGTCCATGAGTGGATCTTGTGTTAAGATCACAATGGTGGTTAAAAGTCCATGTGTGGATCTTGTGTTGTGTGTCCCATGTTCTCGTTAGTGATGTTATACAACTACCAATGAGTGATGTGGAGGGGTTGTGATTGTACCATAGTCTCCATCACGGGTGTTGTGGGGTTGTGATTGTACCGTATACTCCACCTTGATATTGGTAGTGTGTATGAAGCGTATGGAATAATGCTTGTAATCCGCGTATCCGATTGTGTTTTGAATTGTAAAATGATTACGGATTATCACTTGAAAGCCAATATAACATGTTGATGATTTGAAGCATGAGATACTTGGTTTGTATGCATATTTGCATGATAAATGTTGTTTTGAAACTAAAGGCCTTGAAAATGTGTTTTTACAAATGCACTATTTTGATGTTTTAATTGAGCATTCCTCACTAAGCTATGTGCTTACGCTCTCTCTTTCTTAAACCAATAATGTAGAGCATTGAGGTGCATAAAGGGCGGCAAGAAGGTCAAGGATCCAAGTGAAAGACTAAGCTCATGTATGGTGAATGTTTTTCTAACACTATTAGCTTTTGGCATTTGGCAATGGGAACCTAGATTGTGGTTTTGGGAGATGTTTTGGACTCCCTAAGTTGTTTTTATGCCCTTGATGATGTCGGAACATGTAAATGGCCTTTTGGTGGTTGGTTTGGTGTTTTGATGGTTGAATGATTTCCAATATAGGATGCATGCCTATACAATTGGGATTTTCTTTGAATGATGCCATGATTGAGATTAGTTGATGCTAATATGTTCCTTGGGTGTTTAATGACTTGCTGGTATGATTTGGATGTCATCGGAACGTGTTTGATGGGTCAATTGCTTGTTAAACCAGCAATATTCTGCAATTCTGGGCAGCCCATATCGGAACGGGTGCTACTATTTCGGAACAGGTGGCCTAAAATGGCCATGGCGTTTCGAAACAGGTAGAGCCGTTCCGAAACGGATTTGCCACTACCAAGCCCTGTTTCGCAACTTGTTTCAGAACGATCCCGCGTTTCGGAACAGATCTTCGCCGTTTCGGAACACTCGACCGTTGGGCACTGAATCTGATGGTTCAATGTTTTGAAACTCTTACGTTTTGGTCCCAATCTTTGTATATGCAATTGGTTGAGTTTGTGATATTCGTTTGAGATGAAATTTGACAGAGAAGCATGAAATATGATTAATTTCATAATGGTAACTTTAAAACTGGTTAAGTCCTCTTAATTTTCAGAATTTGCAATTTAATCCCTAAATTTGTATGTTGTGCAATTGAGTCCCTAAATGTTTTCTGATTGCTGTGATTTTTTAGTATGTTCTCTCCAAGAGTTCTCTTAGGGTTAATATGCATTTAGACAAGTTTAAAAAGAAAAAAAGGGTCGTTAATCAAGGTTGACTTTCGGGTTGACTTTGGTTTTCCCTGTGTAATCTTCGTAGTTCGGGTCAACCGTCTAGGCTGGGCTAAGGGGGTTACATTTGGTGCTATCAGAGCTGATTTCTCGAGTATTTGGGAACGGGTAAGTGGGTGATAAGTGTATGATTGCTTTGTATGCTTGATGAGTGAAAGTATGATGTATGAATTGTAAGAATGTTACAATTGTGGTGTATGTTGTGGTGAAGCATGTTAGAGGGACCCATTGCCAGATCAAAGCTAATGAAATGATTTGTTTTTAATTGGAAATGAGCTTGAGTACTTGGATTGCTTACCTTGCTGAGCCTGACTTTGCTTATTGCATTGTGATTGCATTGTTTAGTGAATGGGACCTCGTAGAGAGATGAGGATTAATACGCGAGCTATGGCTCAAAATGAGAATGAGGAGAACACTGAATATGTAGTGGATTTACCTACTCCACCTGGTGGTGATGGTGCTGGGGGTGAAGGAGTTGGTGTTGCTGCTGGTGCTGGGGTCGCTGGACCTGAAGCTGGGCAGGGGCAAGCTGCTCCTGACATGACAATGCTGATTCAAGCTATTGCTGGAGCCTTACGGGCGGCGGTAGCTGGAGCTCAAGGAGCTGGGCATCAGGGAGATGCTAATGCTAGACTACCTCTAGAACGTTTGCGCAGTCTGGAGGGACTGAGTTCAGGGGTTTGTCTGCTGAAGGTTCCGAGTGTTGGTTGGAAAGTACCAAGAGAATATTGGGACAAATGAACTGCAATGATGTGCAGAAGCTGGGCTGTGTAATATCATTGTTGCATGACGATGCGTATACCTGGTGGACAACCACTATCTCCGGAATGGAGGAAGCTGATGTAACTTGGACGTTCTTTCTGAACGCGTTCAAGAGGAGGTATCTGGGTGTGCGATACCTGGATGAGAAGGAAAGGGTATTCATGTCTCTTACTCAAGGGAGCATGTCAGTGGCTGAGTACGAGGTTCAGTTTGTTCGACTCAGTCAGTACGCACCTGAGCTTGTCCCTGATGAGCGGGAGAGGTGTGAACGTTTCCGTTATGGTTTGGTGACGGAAGAGAAGACTTATATGCTGGCCGCTGAGTACACTGACTTTGATGTGCTGGTTGGTAGAGCAAAGGACATTGAGTTGAATTTGAGTCTATCTTCTAGAGGTGCTGGTCCTAGTGCGGGCAAGCGAGCTGCTGAGTATAGTTCCGGTGGCGGACGGAACAAGAGAGGACATGATTGGAAGTATCAGTCTTCGGTTAGGCGTGGTGGTGGAGGCCAAGGTGCGCGTGTTCAGGGGGATAAGGTGAGAGCTGTTCCGAACACATGTTGGACGTGTGGATCGCGTGGACATTTGAGGCGTGATTGTCCTCGAGCAGCGAGGGAGGTTCAGGCTCCTGTTGTGGTGATCGGTAACTCATGCTGGAACTGTGGTTTAGCGGATCACATGAGGAGGGAGTGTCCTCTGTTGGCCGGTGGTGGTCAGGGACGTGCTCCTGGAGTTGTTGCACCACAGAGAGGTCGTGGGTGCGGCTGTGGTAACTTCCAGCGTAAAGAGGATGGTGGAAGGAATGTGGCTCATGTTGTAGCTGTTCAGCCTGAGGGTGGTGGCCAGGCCAGAGTGTATGCTCAGAGGGAGGGGAGGAATGAAACGGATGTGATCGCAGGTACTTTCACTTTGCAATCCTTGTCATTACTTTCCTTGATTGATTCTGGATCTACACACTCATACATGTTGCGTGAGCATGCTCAATTGCTTGGTTTGCCTGTTGAGTCTTTGGATGTTGGTATGCGTGTAACTAGTTCTTTTGGTGAGACTGTTGTGACTCGAAAGCTTTATAGAAGATGTCCCTTGGTTGTGCAAGATCATGTTTTTCATGTTGATCTTATGGAATTGCCTTTCTATGGTTTTGATGTAATCCTTGGTATGGATTGGCTTGTTGAGCATCGAGCTGTAGTAGATTTTGAGAATAAGCGAGTTTCCTTGAAACTTGCGGATGATTATGAGGTAGTGGTGGTTGGTGAGAATGTGAAGTTTCTTGCCAATGTGGTGTCTACATTGGAAGCGAGCCGGATGCTGAGGCAAGGTTGTGAAGCTTACCTAGCCTTTGTGATGAATCCTAGCTCTAAAGAGTTGCGTGTGCAAGATATCAGGACTGTGCGAGAGTTTCCTGGTGTGTTTCCGGAGGAGTTGCCTGGATTGCCTCCTAATCGCGAAGTGGAGTTTGGAATTGAGCTGTATGAAAACACAACTCCAGTGTCCATTACTCCTTATCGAATGGCACCTAAAGAGTTGAAAGAGCTGAAGACGCAACTTCAGGAGTTGCTTGATCGTGGTTTCATTCGGCCGAGTGTGTCACCATGGGGTGCACCGGTCTTGTTTGTGAAGAAAAAGGATGGCACTATGAGAATGTGCATTGATTACCGTCAGCTTCACAAGTTGACTATCAAGAATCGGTATCCATTGCCGAGAATTGATGATCTTTTTTATCAATTTCGGGGAGCAGCTGTGTTCTCTAAAATTGACTTAAGGTCAGGGTATTACCAGTTGAAGGTGAAGGATGTGGATGTGCCAAAGACAGCCTTCAGAACGAGGTATGGGCATTATGAGTTCCTTGTGATGCCGTTTGGTTTGACGAATGCTCCTGCGGCTTTCATGGACATGATGAATAGAGTGTTCCATGAATACTTGGATAAATTTGTTGTGGTGTTCATTGATAATATTCTCGTGTACTCTCGTACTGAGGAGGAGCATGAAGGGCATTTGAGAATTGTGTTAAAGGCTTTGTTGGAGAATCGGCTTTATGCCAAGCTGAGCAAGTGTGAGTTTTGGCTTAGAGAAGTTGTGTTTCTTTGTCATGTGGTTTATGCTGAGGGGATTTGTGTTGATCCTCAAAAGATTGAGGCAGTAATGAATTGGAAGCCTCCTAAGTCTGTTAATGAAGTCAGTAGCTTCCTTGGGTTGGCAGGATACTATCAGAGGTTCGTGGATGGGTTTTCAAAGATTGTTGCACCTTTGACGAAGTTGTTGCAGAAGGATGTTAAGTATGAGTGGACGGAAGCGAGACAACAGGCTTTTGAGAAGCTTAAGGTAGCTTTAACGCAAGCTCCTATCTTGGTTCAACCTGAATCAGGGAAAGAGTTTGTGGTGTATAGTGATGCGTCCTACGTTGGCTTGGGATGTGTGTTGATGCAAGAGGGTAAGGTGGTGGCTTATGCATCGCGGCAGTTGAAGGTGCATGAGCGCAATTATCCTACGTATGACATTGAGTTAGCTGTGGTGGTTTTTGCTTTGAAAATCTGAGACATTACCTGTAAGGTGAGAAGTGTACTGTGTACACGGACCACAAGAGTTTGAAGTATCTGATGTCTTAGAAAGAGTTGAATCTTAGGCAACGACGTTGAGTGGAGTTGCTTAAGGATTACAATTTGACGATCGAGTACCATCCGGGTAAAGCTAATGTTGTAGCGGATGCCTTGAGTAGGAAGGTAGCTGTTGAGTTGAGGGCTATGTTTGCCAGTTTGAGTATTTCGCGTGATGGTGGTCTTGTGGCTGAGTTGCAACTTAAACCATCCTTGGTTCAGTTTATTAAGGAAAAGCAGTTGTTGGATGATTCTTTGGTGCCACATGTTTAGGATATTGCGGAGGATAGGCCATCAGATTTTTGCTTTAATGATGATGGAGTGTTGTGTTTTGGGAGTCAGATAGTAGTGCCCAATGATGCTGAGTTGAGGCGTGCTATTCTGACTGAAGGTCATAGTAGTCCTTTTGCTATGCACCCTGGTAGTACTAAGATGTATCGTGATCTTCGTGATGAGTACTATTGGGTGGGTTTAAAGAAGGATGTTGCGGAGTTTGTAAGCAAGTGCATGGTATGTCAGCGAGTTAAAGCTGAGCATCAGTTTCCTTCAGGGTTGTTGCAACCGTTGAGGATTCCTGAGTGGAGGTGGGAAAGGATTACCATAGACTTTGTGTCTGGTTTGCCTTTGTCGCCATCGAAGAAGAATTCGGTGTGGGTGGGTGTGGGTCGCCTGACGAAGTGTGCGCATTTCTTGCCTGTGCATACTACGTACACTTTGGATAAACTTGCAGAGCTGTACATTGTTGAGATTGTGCGGCTGCATGGTGTGCCAAAGTCGATTGTGTCGGATAGAGATCTGAGGTTTACATCACGTTTCTGGCAGTGTTTGCATCAGGCTTTGGGTACACGGTTGAATTTCAGTACATCTTATCATCCGCAGTCGGATGGACAGTCTGAGCGTGTTATCCAGGTGTTAGAGGATATGTTGAGGTGCTGTGTGATTGAGTTTTAGGGTTCTTGGGAGAAACATTTTCCTTTGGTGGAGTTTGCCTATAATAATAGTTATCAGGCAAGTATTCAAATGGCACCTTATGAAGCTTTGTACGGGAGGAAGTGTAGGACTCCTCTTTGTTGGGCTGAAACGGGTCAGAAGTTGGTTTCGATGCCAGCTTTGTTGAAGGGGACCACCGAGAAGGTGAAGCTCATTTGTGAGCGTTTGAAGGCAGTTTCTGATCGGCAAAAGTCTTACGCGGATTTGAAGCGTAAGGAGATTGAGTATGCGGTGGGTGACCGTGTTTTTTTTAAAGTTTCGCCTTGGAAAAAGGTGATGAGGTTTGGCCGAAAGGGTAAGTTGAGCCCTAGGTACATTGGACCATACAAGGTGATTGAGCGTGTGGGTCCTGTTGCGTACAAGTTGAGGTTACCGCAAGAGTTGGAAAAGATTCATGATGTGTTTCATGTTTCTATGCTTCGGAAGTATAGATCGGATCCTTTCCATGTGATGCCTGTGGAAGAAGTAGAATTGAATCCGAATTTGACTTATGATGAGGAACCGGTGAAGATTCTGGATTCGGATAGTAAGGTTCTTTGAGGCAAGACCATTGAGTTGATAAAGGTGTTGTGGAAGCATCGTGGTGTTGAAGAAGCCACGTGGGAACGGAAGGATGACATGTTGAAGCAATTTCCGTACATCTTTCCTTCAGGTAAATTTCGAGGACGAAATTTCTTAAGGGGGGGGGGGAGAGTTGTAACATCCCAATTTTGGGCTTAGAAGTTTTGGGTTTGAATCGAACCGGTCGGATTTCGGTTCGAATATAAAGGGTGGTTTTAGGGAAAGCCTAGTTCGGGATGCATTAAAAATATGGAAAAATATCTAAAAATCCTCTTTTATTATATATAAGAGAGTGGTGAAATCAATTTTACAAAATGAGGTTTGGAAAAGTGACATTTGAAGTTAGTGACTAAAATGTAATTTTTGAAAAGTTGGTGACTGTTTTAAAAGGATTGAAACTCTGAATCTTTAAGGAGCTAATTTACCCAAGAAGAGTTTTCTCCAGATTTTTCTTAATACTAAACATTTATTTAACGATATTTAATAAAAGGAAAAGGGGGAAAAAGATATTTTTGAGTTCATAACTAACTTTTCTCAAAATTTTCCCACTTCATTTTCTCTCCATTTTCTCTCAGCCAAACACATTTCCCCAGCCACTTTTCCTCTGATTTTAACATCTAAAGATGAGATTTCAATCTCTAATTGATCTCTAACCATTCCTACATCAAATCCTTATCACTTGCTTATTGAATTTTCAAGAAATCTTGGCTTTAAACAAGGAGAAACTCACATTTAGAGGTATGAACGTCCTTCTCCTCTAAATACTCAGTTCTTTACTGAAATTCCCAAGTTCTCAATCCTTGATTTGAGTTTTATTAAAGGTTTTAATGTTGTGTTCTTGATCTTGGCTTTAAATGCAAGATTTGGATTTAATTTTGAAGAAATTCGTATTAAATGATTGAGCTCTGTTTTGAGATGTCTTTTTGATGTGAATTGGATGTATAAATGATGTGTAATTGAGGTTTAATCAATGCAATCCCGAATAGGTTGATTTTCCTAAGTTTTTGATTGAGTTAATGGTGGTTTTTGGGGTTATTTTGATGTTCTGCTATAGCTGGAGGTATAAGGACGTGATTAGATCCTTTTTGGATGTTAATTGATGTATAAGTATGATTGGAATTGATGGATCTTGGCTGGGTAATGTTGTACAGGTGTTTGGATGTGATTTCGGTTGTGTTTTGTAGCCGAAATGTGAGTGTTGATGAGGGCAAGGAGTTTAGGTGTCTTGGTTGAAGATATTAATGCATGATGATGCATTAATCCTCTGCTTTGATGTCTTTAAAACAGGGGAGACATCTTCGGATTCTTGTGGTGTTGATCCGGAAGCTTGATTGGTGTTTCGGCAAGCTTGCGAAACAGAATCAGTGAGTGGAGTTTGGTTTTCAGCTTTGAAAACAGTGTTGGAAGGTTATGGGAGCTTAGTTTAAGTCTAAACAACTTAGCTAAGCTCAAGAGTAAGTTTTCGGAGAAACTCTCTTTTTGATGAACCATGAGATGGTTGAATGCAATGTGTTATTTTGCATGTTTTAAATTCTGTTTTGAAAGCATATTTTAGCATGTATAATGCTGGTTTTTTAAGCCATGTGTTGAAGGATGCTCAAGGTAAGAGGTCCTTGGTTTGACATTGATAAATGTGGTTTTGATGCATAGTGATGCATGTTGATTTAATGGCTTTGTTAAATGCTTTAAAATAGTGGATTAATGATGGTAAATGATGTATATTGGCAAGTGATGTGTTGGTTTAAAAGTACTTGAATCGGATATAGTTAGCCGGCTATAGGATTGGGTGCACCGTGAATAAAGTCGCCTTGGATGATGAGGGGTTGTGATTGTACCGTAAACTCCATCCAAATACACTAACGAGATGGTTAAGATCACCATGGTGGTTAAAAGTCCATGAGTGGATCTTGTGTTAAGATCACAATGGTGGTTAAAAGTCCATGTGTGGATCTTGTGTTGTGTGTCCCGAGTTCTCGTTAGTGATGTTATACAACTACCAATGAGTGATGTGGAGGGGTTGTGATTGTACCATAATCTCCATCACGGGTGTTGAGGGGTTGTGATTGTACCGTATACTCCACCTTGATATTGGTAGTGTTTATGAAGAGTATGGAACAACGCTTGTAATCCACGTATCCGATTGTGTTTTGAATTGTAAAATGATTATGGATTATCACTTGAAAGCCAATATAACATGTTGATGATTTGAAGCATGAGATGCTTGGTTTGTATGCATATTTGCATGATAAATGTTGTTTTGAAACTAAAGGCCTTGAAAAGGTGTTTTTACAAATGCATTATTGTGATGTTTTAATTGAGCATTCCTCACTAAGCTATGTGCTTACGCTCTCTCTTTCTTAAACCAATAATGCAGAGCATTGAGGTGCATAAAGGGCAGCAAGGAGGTCAAGGATCCAAGTGAAAGACTAAGCTCATGTATGGTGAATGTTTTCCTAACACTATTAGCTTTTGGCATTTGGCAATGGGAACCTAGATTGTGGTTTTGGGAGATGTTTTGGACTCCTAAGTTGCTTTTATGCCCTTGATGATGTCGGAACATGTAAATGGCCTTTTGGTGGTTGGTTTGGTGTTTTGATGGTTGAATGATTTCCAATATAGGATGCATGCCTATAGAATTGGGATTTTCTTTGAATGATGCCATGATTGAGATTAGTTGATGCTAATATGTTCCTTGGGTGATTAATGACTTGCTGGTATAATTTGGATGTCATCGAAACGTGTTTGATGGCTCAATTGCTTGTTAAACCAGCAAAATTCTGCAATTTTGGGCAGCCCGTATCGGAACGGGTGCTACTGTTTCGGAACAGGTGGCCTGAAATGGCCATGGCGTTTCGAAACAGGTAGAGTCGTTCCGAAACGGATTTGCCACTGCCAAGACCTGTTTCGCAACTTGTTTCGAAACGGTCCCGCGTTTCGGAACGGATCTTCCCCATTTCGGAACACTCGACCGTTGGCCACTGAATCTGATGGTTAAATGTTTTGAAACTTTTACGTTTTGGTCCCAATCTTTGTATATGCAATTGGTTGAGTTTGTGATATCCGTTTGATATGAAATTTGACAGAGAAGCATGAAATATGATTAATTTCATAATGGTAACTTTAAAACTGGTTAAGTCCTCTTAATTTTCAGAATTTGCAATTTGGTCCCTAAATTTGTATGTGCAATTGAGTCCCTAAATGTTTTCCGATTGCTGTGATTTTTGAGTATGTTCTCTCCAAGAGTTCTTTTAGGGTTAATATGCATTTAGGCAAGTTTAAAAAGAAAAAAAGGGTTGTTAATCAAGGTTGACTTTCGGGTTGACTTTGGTTTTCCCCGTGTAATCTTCGTAGTTCGGGTCAACCGTCTAGGCCGGGCTAAGGGGGTTACATGTCTAACCTCCATCCATTCAAACTTTACATCCTTTTGCAACAACTTTGTCAAAGGAGCAGAAATCCTTGAAAAACCATCCACAAACCTACGATAGTATCCCGCCAATCCAAGGAAACTACGTAGCTCATGGAGCGACTTAGGCGACTTCCAATTCATCACCGCCCCAACCTTTGGGGGATCGACCCGAATCCCTTCAGTCGACACCACATGTCCAAGGAAAACAACTTCATTAAGCCAAAACTCGCACTTGCTCAACTTGGCATAAAGCTGATTTTCCAACAAAACTTGCAACGCAATCTGCAAATGCTTATAATGATCTTTCTCATTACGAGAGTACACAAGAATATAATCGATAAACACAACCACAAAGCTATCCAAAAACTCGTGAATCACACAATTTATCTTGTACATAAAAGCAGCAGGGGGCATTAGTCAAACCAAATGGCATCACCAATAACTCATAATGCCCATACCTCGTACGAAAAGCAGTCTTAGGCACAATCATATCCTTTACCTTCAACTAGTAATATCTGAATCTCAGATCAATCTTAGAAAACACCGAAGCACCTCGGAACTGATCAAGAAGATCATCAATCCTTGGCAAAGGATACTTGTTCTTGATTGTTAACTTGTTCAATTGGCGATAATCTATACACATTCGCATCGTGACGTCTTTCTTCTTCACAAACAAGATCGATGCACACCAAGGTGAAACACTAGGCCTAATGAAACCTCGATCAAGCAACTCCTGAAGTTGTGTCTTCAACTCCTTCAACTCTTTTGGAGCCATTCGATAGGGAGCAATTGATATTGGAGTCGTATTTTCGTACAACTCAATGCCAAACTCAACCTCTCTATTTGGTGGCGAACCAAGGAACTCTTCCAGAAATACACCCAGAAACTCACATACCGTATGTATGTCCTGCACACACACTTCCTTTGTACTCAGATTCATCACATAAGCCAGAAAAGCTTCAAATCCCAAACGCATCAATCGACTCGCTTCAAGAGCCGAAACCACATTAGACAAGAACTTCACTTCACATTCTCGCCTACGATTACCACGTCGTAATCATCGAAAAGAAACTCCATAAGATCAACTTCAAACACATGACCTTGAATAGACAAAGGAAATATTGTAAAGTGCTCATTAGTCCTATATTTTAGGCATATTTATGTTCATGCATTGCATATTTACAATATTCCTTACTTTGCCATGATTTTACATATTATCTTCTATTTGGTAAGAAAAAGATACTATTTTAGTTTAGTTGGCATTTCAGGGCTAGAGGTTGTTAGGAGGAGGACATATTAGAGGAGAGGATGCTGAGGCAGCAAGCCTTGGAGTTCTACTAATGAAAGTCGTTGCCGAGTACCTACCGCCCAGGGCAGCAAGCTGAGGAATTGGAAAATTGGAGTGCGATCTGTAGAGCAGAAAATCCTAAGTCTAACGATGCCATCCACTCAATTTTCTAACGTCTGGAGCAGTGGATATAGCCGCTGAAGGAGGAAATCGAGAACTTAGGTTGCATTAAATGAAACGAGAAGAAGTCCACATTCAACTCTAAAAAGGCAAGATTAATGGTTACATTTAATGCAAAAGCTACTTTGAAGACTTCTACTCCAAGGAGGACTTGACTTAGCTAGTGCCTATATATACTTGACATATTTTGTAATTGTAGAGAACTTAGGATTTCCTTCTGGCATAGTTTAGGTTTTCTTGCCGCCATTATGCTCTAAATTCTCTCTTGGGTTTGGGTTATGTTGTAAACTAGTTTGAGAACCGTTGTTTAGGAACTAAGTTTGTTTTTCCAATAAAACTTCAAGGTTTGCTTATTCCATGCTCTTCATAGTTTTCAATTAAGTTCGAAAGATTAGTTTCCAACTATCTATTTGTTCGGTATCGAGAGAGTCAAACTCAAAAAAGTGATAAGTACGATCCTCATCCTAATCAGGTGTTGATCAATTCGGCCTAGACATAGGTACGAGTTTAAGGCGGCTAAAAGAGGACGAACCAAGGATGTTGTCTTTTCAAGATTCACGCCGTGATGGGTATAATCTATACTGGGCAACAACAATATTCTAACTTAGAAATAAGCAGGATCAATATCAATGCGTTCTGCCGAGACTTGAAGGTTTGCCGAGTTTGCCGCCAAGCCTGCCCATTCCCCTACCGAGGCAGCGAAAGTGTCGAAGCAGCCAATCTGCCATCCTCCGCCGAGGCAACAAAGTCTGGCAGCGCAAAGCATCTTAACTTATTTAACGCAGTTTCCCACTAGGGAGCAGCATAATCTGAGCCATCCTATCACCCTGATCTTTTCTTCAATTACTTGTGTTTTATTTACTTTTTATTCTTTTACAAACTAAAATTCATTTGTGCATTTAATTTTCTTTGTGCAGGAATTACAACTCGAATAAGCTGTCCAATCTTTGTGGGGGACGATATCTTTTATACTATATCTTGACAGGAATGTGCACTTGCGCTCATATTTAGAGAACACCCATATGCTCTACAAGTTTTTGGCGTCGTTGCTGGGGATTGGCAATAGTAAATTCGTTTTTATATTTCTGCACTTTTATTTTAATTTGCATTTAGTTTTTATTTTTCTATTATATTTGAAAAAGAGAATTTTACAGTTTCCTTTGCTAGTGCATGACCAGAGCTAATCCAAAGGGCGAAATAGTTTTCTTTGACGACATCTAACAAAGAGTAAGAGAGCTTACGAAAGAAGTCATTGAAGCCCTAGTAAAAGCAAAGGAGAGGGAAAAGAAAAATTAACAATGGTTAATGGCCAATACGGTAACCCTGACATTGATGCCCGTATCGGCAGGGATGGGTAGCAAGATCTACTGCCCAAACATCAGCAACAAGTCCCACCTAGACAACAACCCCCAATTCCGCCCAGGCATCAACAATATGTACGAACCACCAAGGACTACTTGGAGCATGACTTCAAGGGGTTTGACCCAAATGTTGTAGAGCCTGAAATCGAGGCGGACCATTTTGAGTTAAAGCCCGTGATGTTCAACATGATCAACACATTGGGGCAATTTGGAGGAGTTGCCACAGAAGACGCTCGGCAACACTTGAGAAGAATCCTAGACATATGTAGAGCATTCAAGATACATGGAGTCCTCCAAGATGTGAAAAAGCTAAGGTTATTCCCCTATTCACTAAGGGATAGGGCGAAGCAGTGGTTGAACAACCAGCCGGCAGGTTCATTGAGCACATGGACGGAGTTGTGCAAAGACTTCTTGGATTGTTCCAGCCCATCTAATGTCATATACATGATACAAAACTAGATCACAGCTTCTCGAAAAGGGGATGACGAGCTAATGTATGAAGCATGGGAACGGTACCAACAAATGCTCAATAACTGCCCGCTTCATGGTTTTCCGTCATGGACACAGGTGTCAATGTTTTACAATGGGGTGAACTACCCAACTTGAATGATGCTCGATGCGTCCGCCAATGGGATAATCCTCATTAGACCACCTGAGAAGGCATTGCAGATTCTAAACAAAATTGCTAAAAATGACTACAAGTTCCCTACAGCCCGCCGCGGCAGCATAAGGCGGCCAACTATTTTGAATGAGGTAGAGCCAACAAAATCTGTTAATGCCCGCCTGGATAAACTGACCGAGCTGGTGATAAATATGGCCAAAGGATAGACATATGAGGACAAGGTTGTGGATCCTTTTTGCAATGAGTGTGGGGCAATCATGATTCCTCTGAATGCAGCGAATCTACCAACTTCATGGGAACCTATGAGAGGAATAACATGCCCAACATCAACACTTACAACCCTAGCTAGAAGAAGCATCCAAACATCTCATGGAGCAATCCAAACAAAGCTACAAACCTAACTCAGCAACTTGGGGGATACCAACAGAACCTGTCCAGACAGTCGCCTCAGCAGCAACAGAATACGAGCAATAACTTACTCAAAAATACTTTACATACTTTTATGTCTCGAACTAGTAATTTTATTGTTCGTACTAACAAATTTATTGATAACACTAAGTCGTTTATATACAGTACTAAGATGAGGATGAATAATCAAGAGGTTGCGATAAAGAACCTGGAGACCTAGTTTGGGAAATTCATGGAAATCATAAGCAACAGGACAAAGGGTGCAGCGTCTAGCAGCACAGAGGTAGTAGCCAAACCCACTTATGAACAGTTGAAAGCCATATCAACCAGAAGTGGGAAATAGTTGGATGAACAACAAGCACAAAAAGAACTGTCTGCCGCGGCAGCATCAATACCAGCTGCCCCGGCAGATAAGACTGACAGCAGCCCCAAGGTTGATGATCCTCAATAAATCAAGTTCCCATGCAAGGAGCGTATAGAGGACATTCGCCTGCCGCCACCTTTCCCCAGATGCTTAAGCAACAGAAGCAGAAGCACTAGTTCTGGAAATTCCTGGATATTCTGAAATAGGTGCACAAAAATATCCCTTTCATCGAAGCCATCCAGAACATGCCTAATTATGCAAAATACTTAAGGGAGATGGTTTCTAAGAGGAAGAGAATTGGGGAGTTCGAAACAGTTACTGTCATACAGGAATGTATGGCAATGTTACACAACAAGCTGCCACCCAAGCAAACAGATCCGAGCAGTTTCGTTATGCCATGCACAATCGGCAGCAACCATGCAACGAAAGCCCTATGCGACTTAGGAGCCAGCATCAACCTGATGCCCAAGGGAGTCTTTGACAAGCTAGGTATTGGGCAAGCCAAACCTACCGCCATTATTTTGAAACTTGCTGGTCACTCATTCGTACAACCGGAGGGGAAGATCGAAGACATCTTAGTTCGAGTGAGCAGCCTTATTTTTCCAGCAGACTTCCTCATCCTAGACTTTGAGGCCGATGAAAACGCCCCTATCATCCTTGGGCGACCATTCTTAGCCACAGGCAGAACATTAATAGATTTGGAGATGATAATGAGGGTAGACAATCAAAGCATTAAGCTAAATGTTCTACAGCCCTCAACAAAGGAAAAAGTAGGATGCCCAGATGCACATGTTTTTAAGGTCAGCACTGAGACGGGGAAAAATAGTAGCTGCCAGGGCAAACAGCAGGAGAAACAGAAGAACTCCAAAGAATAAGAGGACCCCCCAGGAGGGAGAACATCATATCACCTCATGAAGTGGTTATGTCTGAGAGATGCACCCTAATGCACTCCCAACATAACATAATTAATTTTATCTTTTATTTTCTTTATTTTTATGTTTTAGGTATAGAATTAAATTTATTGTAATTTATTTTCTTTTAGGATTAGATTTTAAATTAGTTAAATTTATTCTCCACAATTTTATTAATTTTAGTATTTAATTATTTTTATTTTTATTTCAGGTTTTAGGAATAAAAGAGCTGGACCAAGAAGAAGGCCCAACAAGGAGCCTGCCCACCATCCCGCTAAGACAGCTAAGGGCGGCCCAGCACAGAAATCGTGTAACGAATAGTTGACCGCTAACGGCCAACGGCTACATAAGTAACGGGCAAAATTCATGTAACGTGCGCGAAGCAATCTGCCCTTTGGACATTTAATGCCGCCACGACATCTCTCGACACCATCTATCTGTACCCCACTTCTCCCATTCATTTACTTTACTTTCATCTCCTTGTTATCCTATTCTTGAATCCACTGCTCTCTTTCTCATAATCTTCTCTTTAGTTTAAATTTACAACGAAAACATGTCTCACACATGGCATCAGCATCACAATCCAAACCCACCTTCCAAAGATTCTTCTTCCATGAAAACGCAAAACGGTATCGAACCCAGTTCGCAAAGCAAGCAATACGGGAGGAACAAGGGTTCCATTACTCCCAACAGACAGGGGACCTCGGTCTTGAGCCTGACCTATTTGAGAAGATCCACAACAAGGATTGGGAAATATTTACACGGCAGCTGGAGGCGGCAAACATCACGATGGTCAGCGAATTCCATGCCCACCTCCCCCGCCCTAAGATGTTGTTCGTGTTTGTTCGAGGGGAACGAGTCAAGCTCAACCCGGCAGTGATCAACAGCTTCTATGGGCTGGAGATGGACGACAACCCACATGAAGAACGGAGGCAGTCACTAACGGCTTCCAACTACGACAAAATCAAAGTCAGGCTGTGCGAACCCAACACCCCTTGGTTGGCAAGCAAACATGGTGGCTCAGTGCAACACCGCCGCCTGCTGCCCGAGCCGATGTTGTGGAACACCTTCATTAAAAGGTGTCTGCTGCCTACCTCCCATAACACGACTGTGGACCGGCCGCGACTAGCACTCATCCACTCCATCATGGAGAACATGCCAATAAACGTTGGAGAAATAATCTACAAGGAGATCCACAACTGCTTTCAGAAGTCAAAGGGCCAATTGTACTTCCTATCCCTTATCACAGGCCTATGTGCCAATTTCAACGTCCCGTCGGATCCAAATGATGAGATGATAGCCGCTAAGGAGGGCTAGACCAAAAAGGTTCGCCTACAGATGATGTAGGACCAAGAGACAGAACCAATCACTCTAAGCCAGCCCTCCGCTGCCCAGCCAGCTACACCGGCAGCCCCAGGCATTACTGACATTTCCCAGAAAAATGAAGTCCTTGCCCTACTCCGCACTCTCATCGACAGCAAAAAAACGCATTGAATAGCATCAATTGTCCTTCATGAAGTACGTGGGAGAGGTCCAAGAGGCCTTTGCGCCCTATCTATTTCAGAAATTTCCAAATGACGGCCCCACCCTGCCCACATTCCCTACAGATCTAGCCGCCACAATCGCGCCCAAAGAAGGAACACTATTAGAAGCAATTTCCCGCCACGTCGCCTTCTTTCTCCAGATGCCCTCTCTGACGCATTACCCGTCCTACTCCGCCACCTTCGCTTCCAACACGGTGGCAGACACTCCCGAGAGGCATCAATAAAATTGCTCTCCAGCCCACACAGCAGAAACGGTGGCCAACAGCTCCCAGTCCAATGAGGTTGAGCAGCAGCCGACAACAAGAACGGAACCTATGGCAACCGAGGATCCACCGACAGAATCCATGATAGAGGTAACTAGGAAAAGAAAGTGGCACATCATCTCCACTAATATAATGTAGGTGCTACGACCTTGAGGTGCTAAATCATGTTTAAAATAGGTTTTTCTTTCTTATTAGTTTAAAGGGCAAGTATGTTTAGGTTTGCATTGCTTGACGACAAGCAATAGTTCGAGTATAGGGGTGTGTAAATTGCTCATTAGTCCTATATTTTATATGCATTCCATCTCATATTATTGCTATTTTAAGTACATTTTAGGCATATTTAGGATCATGCATTGTATATTTATAGTATTCTTTACTTTGCCTTCATTTTATTGATTATCTTCTATTTGGTAAGAAAAATATATTGTTTTATTTTAGTTGGCATTTCATGGCTAGAAGTTTCTAGGAGGAGGACATATCAGAGAAGAGGATGCTAAGGCAACAAGCCTAGGAGCTGTACTGATGCATTTCTAAGCAGAGAAAGTCACAGCCGAGTACCTGCCGCCCAAGGCAGTAAGCTAAGGAATTGGAATGGGAGTGCGATTGTTGAGTGAGTAAAAGTTCTATATTTTATCCCTTATTTAACCCATATTCCTGCAGCATTCAAGCATAATTCATTGCATTTAGGATATTTTCATATATACATCACAATTATATAAAATGATATAGTTGCTACTAATTTTGGTTACTTTTGTAGGTAGCTGCTGTAGCAGACTCAGGGTAGTGAAGAAGGAGAGCTGGAACACATGACTGAAGTTGAGAAGGACGACGCTGCCGTGACAGCCAATGACGACAACAATGGTGAAGGGGAGCTCGATAGAAAGAGGAAATTAAGGCGGTCTGTCGTGGGTCACTCCTAATTTTTTCCGAGCCCTAGATTAGAATGAAAACAAAGCCCAAAGTTCAAGGAAGAAACCCAAAGCAAGAAAATAGGACGAATTAAAGGCATCTACTCTGAAGATTTAGTCTTTAATAGAGTTTTACTTTAGTTTAAACTTGTATTCTTGCCATATTAGAAAACTTAAACCCAAGGCCTATATAAAAGCATGTAAGTCAACCTAGGGAATGACATCTTATTCCTTAGTCGTCTTCCCCAAAACCCTAGTCGTTTTCCCCTTCTCATAATGTTCTAAACTTCCCTAGGGCTAAGGGTTGATTCAGTAAAGTAGTTGCAAGGATTGTACTGTTTTAGGATTTTTTTTCTGTTCAATAAAATAAACTTCAAGTTTGCTTATTCTGATTTTCAACATCTTCCAAGAGTATCGGGAGAGCATTGTGAGATTATTCATTTACTTAATATCGGGAGAGTTAAGTATACAAAAGGAATAAGTACGGGATCTCCAGTTTATGGTTGAACTATCTCGGACCTAGGGATAGGACGAAGTTAAGTGGCTAAGGAAGAATTCAACAATATCGGTGTTCATCCTTCGGTTCACGCCGGTAGGTATCATCTAAGACGTGTTTATCGACAGACTTGGACCTAGGGATAGGACGAGTCACAAGAGGGATTATTGCCAAGCTTGAAGTACAGAGTTGTGTGATCGTTGGCGCGACAACAACAGACTGCTGCCACCGTAGGTGCTGCCGCGACAGGAACGACGACAGAACAGGAAGTCTTATACAGTGCAACACCTGCACTACTGAGCAATTCAATACCGACCTATTTCTTTACCCTAAATCTTTTAATCTTTTATCTTAAGTATTCTTCAATATTCCTTTACAAACAATTAAATGTTCTTCTTTCTCTCTTGTGCAACAATACAAGGGTAAAGCTATTTCCAGTCCCTAGGGATTCGACATCCCATACTTCGTGTATCACTTTACTACTTGCGTGGTGTACACTTGCATTCTATTGCGATAGACTCTTTTACACGCAACAAGTTTTTGGCGTCGTTGCAGGGGACTGGCAACATATCTTTACCCTACTTTACTGCACTTTTTTTAATTCTTATGTTTTTATTGGAACTGTTCACTCTGTGCTTTTCAAAAGTTTTTTCGTTTGCTTATGCACAGATCTAGACGAGGCAAAGAACCTGAGTATCCACTAGACCCTAAAATCGAACGCTCGTGTAATCTCATTAATTGAGTCCGTCTTTTGATAGCCAGAAATGATTACCTTGAGGAACAGTTAGAAGCTATGCATAACATGAGGAACAACCAAAAGAATCCCGAAGATCCTGAAGATCCTATCGGAGATGCAGGAAATGGACAGGCTGTCGTTGTCGTGGCCGCACGACGGTCATGCTGTGATTACATGATCAATGATCATGTGGAACTGGAGACCACCCTGCCAGACGTGGCAGCTGAAAATTTCGAGCTGAAACCTATGATGTTCAGCATGATTAATTCCGCTGGCCAATTTAGTGGTGCTGCTACAGAGGATACCAGAGAATATCTGAAAACGTTCCAAGAAATATGTGGTTGGTTTAGACTACCAGGAGTAAATCTGGAGATACTGAGGATTCGTTTATTTCCTCATTCACTGAGGGATAGAGCGAAAACTTGGTGGAACAAACTAACGTCGGGTTCAATACGAACTTGAGCTGATCTAACTCGTGAATTTTTATCTCGTTTTAATCCTTCCCATTTATCTGAGCGATTACGTAGCGAAATTGCTACTTTTCAATAGGAAGATGACGAGCCAATGCACGAGGCATGGGACAGGTTTACTACTCTTCCAATGAATCACCCGGTGCAGGGATTCCCTGTTTGGAATCAAGTCATCAAATTCTACAATGCTGCCGATCTACAGACTCCCATGAGAACCGATTCAGCAGCCAATCGGCTGCTGTTGGACAAGGACCCAGACGAAGCCATGGTAGTATTGAAAAATCTAGCCAAGAATGAAGAGCAATTTCCCACAGCAAGGAGAGGTAAACGGGTACTAGTTGTAAAAGACTATGAAGCCGACAATTCCCTAAAGACACAGGTTGCGTACCTCACAAAGGCAGTAGAAAACTTGCTAAAGAAAGACTCAAACCCTGTCTACTCTGCAGAAGAGGTATGTGGAACCTGCAGTGGGAATCACAGTTTGGAAGACTGCCCACTACAGCTAGAGGAAGGGATGTATGTTGGAAACTTTAACAAGCAAAGAAACTACGATTTTAACAATTACAATCCCAATTGGAGGAAAGACCCCAAGTTCTCCTGGTGCAACCCAAACAATGCACTAAATCCTCAAGTGCAGAACACTCAAAATCAAGGGGCGCCAATAATTCTGACACGGCAGCAGCCACAACAACAGCCGACAGTCGCACCTAGTATATTGGAGCAGACATTAGCCACATTTATGTCACAGACATGAACATACATGACAAACATGGATCACTTCGTTAAAAAGAATGAGTCAATCATGGATAAAATAGAGATGAGAATGACTAACCATGAAGCTACACTGAAATCACTAGAGACACAAATGGGCCAAGTTTCCCAGGATATTAAGCAAAGGCAGAATGGAGGATTCCCTAGCGATACTAAGGTCGCTAGACAACCCACACATGATCCGTGCAAAGCCATCGCAACAAGGAGTGGGAAACAACTGCCTGGGCCGGAGAAGAAAGCCGAACCGATTAAGGAACCAGCCATAGAATCGACTGTCGCAAACACTGCCCCGACAGACGATAAACTACCTGCAGCTGCCACACCTGTCACGATAGTAGAAGGGACAGAGGAGAAAAATGAAGAACCTAAGCCTCCTCAGATCCGAATACCATGTGAAGGACAAATTGAAGATTGCCGTCCTCCACCTCCTTTCCCACATCGGTTACAGAAGCAAAAACATGAGTACCAGCTCAAAAAGATCTACGATATTTTTAAGCAGGTTCACATCAATATTCCGCTGTTAGAGCCCATCAAGGAGATGTCTGGTTATGCCAAATTTCTCAACGATGCTATGTCGAAAAGATCCAGACTTGGGGAATTTGAAACGGTAAAAATGATTAAATGATGCATGACTATCTTGCACAGACATCCACCACATAAGAAGAAGGATCCTAGGTGCTTCATCATACCGTGCATAATTGGTGATAAATTCGTGGGTAAGGCACTTTGTGATCTAGGTGCTAGAATTAATTTAATGCCAAAATCTGTATTTCAGAAATTAGGTTTTGGACGAGCACGACCCACGACAGTTATGCTGCAGCTGGCAGACCGCTCTTACGTAAAACCAGAAGGGAAGATTGAAGATATTCTGGTAAGAGTGGATAAGTTTATTTTTCCTGCTTACTTTCTTGTTTTAGATTGTAAAGCAGATGAGAATGCACCAATCATCTTGGGGCGACCCTTCCTAGCCACATGAAGATCACTGATTGATGTAGAAAAGGGAGAACTTACAATGAGAGTGAATGATCGAGAGATCAAGCTAAATGTTCTCCAAGCAATAAAACATGCTGATGCATAAGAAGAATGCAAGGCTATCACTAAAGTAATCCTTGACCAACCCTGCATCAGGTCGAGCTGCCATGACATCAAATTTGGTCACTACCACAACAGCCATCTAGAAGACTGTCACGACAGTAACGACGACATCAACTCCTCAGATTCCGACATATCTGAAACTGAAGGTCATGAGGAGGTAAACTGGATAGGCAATCGTCCAGGTAAATTATTCGAGCCCTTAAACTATAACTCGAATGAACACATCATCCAAAAGCCCTCAATTGTAGAACCACTTGTTTTAGACCTTAAGCCCCTGCCAGGGCAGCTCAAATATGTTTTCCTTGGATTAAATGACACGTTGCCCGTAATCATCTCTTCCAAGCTAACGCAAGAACAGGAACAACAACTGACAGGGATGCTGCAGCAGCACAAAAAGGCTATTGGATGGACGATAGCTAATATCCAAGGCGTCAGTCCGGCATTATGCATGCACAAAATTCTCCTAGAGGATGATCATAAGCCGACCATTGATGTCCAGAGATGATTAAATGACACTATGCGAGAAGTGGTTCAAAAAGAAATTATCAAATGGCTAGACGCTGGGATAATTTATGCCATCTCGGATAGTAAGTGGGTGAGCCCGGTGCAGTGCATTCCTATGAAGGGAGGAATAACCATGGTGACAAATGAAGAGAACGAATTAATCTCAACCAGGACTGTGACCAGTTGGAGGGTTTGTTTGTATTACCGGAAGCTTAACAAAGCTACCCGGAAAGACCATTTTCCCTACCCTTTATTGATCAAATGCTTGATAGGTTAGCGGGAAAACCTTACTATTGTTTTCTTGATGGTTACTCAGGTTATAAACAGATAGCTATTGCACCGGAAGATTAAGAGAAAATGACTTTCACTTTCCCATACGACACTTATGCTTTTTAGAGAATGCCATTCGGAATCTACAATGCACCAGCAACATTCTAGAGGTGTGTGATGGCGATATTCTCTAACATGGTGGAGGACTTCCTGGAAATATTCATGGACGATTTTTCCGTCTTTGGAGACGGTTTTGAAAGCTTCTTAGGCAACCTATAGAAGGTGCTCGAAAGATGTGAGAAAGCGAACTTGGTGTTGAACTGGGAAAAATGTCACTTCATGGTGGATGAGGGGATAGTCCTAGGCCACAAGGTAAGCTGCCGCAGCATAGAAGTCGACAGAGCAAAAATAGAAGTGATTGAAAAGCTGCCGCCACCCACTACAGTCAAGGGAGTTAGGAGTTTCTCAGGGCATGATGGGTTTTATCGAAGGTTTATTGCAAATTTTTCGAAGATTACCAAGCCACTATGCCACCTACTGGAACAAAATCGTCCCATTGACTTCAATACTGAATGTACTGAGGCATTCAGAATTCTGAAAGTTAAGCTGGTAACAGCCCCAATCGTACAGTCACCAGACTGGAGTTTTCCATTTGAAATTATGTGTGATGCCAGTGATTACGATGTAGGGGCAGCACTTGGGCAGAGGAAGGACAAGCTAATCCAGGTAATTTATTACGCCAGCAAAACACTAAACGATGCCCAAGTGAATTACACCACAACATAAAAGGAACTGTTAGCCATGGTGTTCTCGATTGACAAGTTCCATTCATACATACATGGAACGAAGGTGGTGGACACACAGACCACTCTGCACTGAAGTATATGTTTGCTAAGAAAGATGCAAAACCTAGACTGATACGTTGGATTCTGCTGCTGCAAGAGTTCGACATTGAAATCAAGGATAAAAAGGGGATAGAGAGCCAAGTTGCAGATCACTTATCAAGATTGGAGATTGGGGAAAAGTCTACCGACAGACAAGACTCTCATAATGGAGACTTTCCCTGATGAGCATCTGTTTGCTGCCACAAGCACTGCCGCGACATCCATGGCGGCAGGTAAGTTTTCTGAACCTCCTAGGTATGTTGATTTCGTTAATTACATAGTTAGCGAAATATTACCTCCTGAACTTAATAATCAAGCCAAGAAGAGGTTCCAAAATGATGCTAAGCATTATTATTGGGACGAACCTCTTCTTTTCAAACATTGTGTAGATCAGATCATCAAGAGGTGTGTACCACAAGATGAACAGGAAGTTGTGCTTTACCACTGTCATGCTTCACCATATGGAGGACACTTAGGTGGTATCTAAACCGCTGCCAAGGTTTTGCAGTCAGGCTTTTATTGGCCCCCACTATTTAAGGATGCCCAAGCATTTTACAAAAGTTGTGACAAGTGTCAACGTAGGGGGAACATCTCAAGAAGACATGAGATGCCGCTGCAAAACATCCTAGAAGTCGAAATCTTCGAGGTTTGGGGGATTGATTTCATGGGACCATTCCCAGCATCATGTGGGAATCTATATATCCTACTAGCAGTGGACTACGTGTCCAAATGGGTTGAAGCGATCGCCACACAAAAAAATATGGCGTAAAAGACATTTCGACAATAGGGTAATAGTTGATGCCTTAAGAAAATATGGCGTAAAGCATCGGATCGCAACATCATATCACCCTCAGACCATTGGACAGGCCGAAATATCCAATAAGGAGGTAAAGAATATTCTTCAGAAGATGGTTAAACCAACTCGAAAGGACTGGTCTTTATACCTCAATGATGCACTCTGGGCCTACAGAACAACATTTAAGACACCATTGGGAATGTCACCCTACCGGCTGATATATGGAAAAACATGCCATTTACCTGTTGAGATAGAACACAAAGCTTACTGGGCTATCAAGGCAGTGAACATGGACTTACACAAGGCAGGACAGAAGAGGTTACTTGACTTGAATGAAATTGAAGAAATTCGAGCAATGGCCTACGACAACGCAAGGATTTATAAGGACAAGACAAAGAGGTGGCATGACAAGAAGTTACTGCCACAACAGTTCTGCCCAGGGCATCTTGTGTTGTTATTTAACTCTAGGTTGAAACTCTTCCCAGGGAAGCTGAAATCTAGATGGTCCGGCCCATTCCAAGTTGTGCAAGTTTTTCCTCATGGTGCTATCACAATCAAATCCATAAAAGACGGGCACCAATTTAAAGTCAACAGACAGAGACTAAAGCATTATCAGGGGACTAAAGCCCCAAGGATGCAGGAAGTGGTTACTTTAGGAGGTGCCCCTCAAGGCATCCCTAATTTAACTTAATTTTATTTTAATTATTATTACTATTATATATATATTTATTAGGAAATTAGAATTATTTTATTTTTTGGAACTAAGTTTTTATTTTAATTATTTTTTAGGAAATAAGGGAAACAAAGAGAGGAGAAGAAGTGAACCAGCCCACCATCTCACCAGCAGCCCAAATGTAACACCCCAATTTTGGGCTTAGAAGTTTTGGGTTTTGGACCGGACCGGTCGGGTTGCGATTCGAATATAAAAGGTGATTTTTAGGAAAGCCTAGTTCGGGTTGCATTAAAAATATGGAAAAATGTCTTAAAATCCTCTTTTATTATATATAAGAGAAAGGTGAAATCCATTTTACAAAATGTGGTTTGGAAGAGTGACATTTTGGGTTAGTGACCAAAATGTAATTTTTGAAAACTGTGTGACTGTTTTAAAAAGGATTGAAACTTTGAATCTTTAAGGAGCTATTTATCCAATAGGAGTTTCTCCAGATTTTTCTAAAATATTAAAGGTTTAATTAATGGTTTTTAAATAAAAAGAAAAGGGAGGGAAGATATTTTGGCATTTTCTAACTAACTTTCCAAATTTCCATTTTCATTTTCTCTCATCTTTTCTCTCAAACCAAACACATTTCTCCAGAGCATTTTCCTCTGATTTTGACATCCAAACATGAGATTTTAATTCTCTTTTGATCTCTAATCATCTCTTCAACAAAACCTTAGCATTTGTTATTTGGATTTTCAAGAATTTGGTTCTAAAAAGGGAGAAACTCAAGTTTGGAGGTAAGAACGTCCTTCTCCTCTAAACTCTCAGTTCTTTACTGAAATTCTCAAGTTCTCAATCCTTGATTTGTGATTTATTAAAGGTTTTACAATTGTAATCTTGATCTTGGCTTTAAAATGCAAGATTTGGCTAATTTTTGATGAAATTTGTATGATCTGTTTGAGCAGTGATTTGAGGTGTCTTTTTAATGTTCTTGAATATAATGAAGCATGAGATGCTTGAAATGATGCATGGTTGCATGAGAAGTGTGTAATGTACTATGAATGCATGTTTACTTGTTAGTTTGAACAAGTGTTGATTATCTTTTGAGAATGGTGCATGTGTGCATGAAATCTCTTTAGTGCATTGAAGTCTTGCGAAGACTTGTTTTTAACGGCATGTGATGCAAATATTGATGAAGTGGTTCATATGTTGCAATTGTTTAATGCACATGTTAGATTGAATGAGTAAATGGTTTTAAAAGGTTTCTTGCTTTAAAATTATTTCCAAGTATGAGAAAGGTATGATGTGAAGTGGAAGTGTTTTCCATGGATTTGGTATTTAACCTTGCATATGATGTTCATGCATGGAATGGTTAAATTGATGGTTTGCAAGTTTGTGCTTTGAAAAGGTTTACTTAGCTTTTCTAAGCTAAGGGATTGGTTTTTCATGTTTGAGCAATGCATGATTTTAAGCATGTTGTTGAAAAGGGTTTTCAAACTTTGCTTTGGTTTATCGAATCGAGTTGGCTTTTAAAAGTGGTTTTATGACTCGCTGCGTTGATGGTGTTTTGGTTTTGAGCATTCCTCACTAAGCATTATGTGCTTACGCTCCATTTTGTCCATCAATGCAGATGTATGTCTCGGTTAATAGCTATAGTTAATAAAGGCAATGGGGGAAGAATCTCTTTTGTTGATGTTTAATGACATTGTGTATGTTGGACAAGTTTGGTTTGTGGTTTTGAACTATGTGGTTTAACGCTTGCAACGTTTGAATCATCTTATGCTTAAGTCAATATGTTATGCTTCTTGTTTTAAAAGCATGTTTGAGTGTTGGATATGTTGAATGAGTTGGTGCACCTAGGGATGGTCTTGTATCTAGATTTTGATGCAATTATGTCCCTTGTATGTTGAATGACTTGCTGGTATGATTTGGTTGCCTTTGGAGTTCGTTTGATGGATCAATCGTGTGATAAACCAGCAACTTTTCTGCAATCTGGGCAGCCTGTTTCGGAACAGGTGCTACCGTATCGGAACGGGGGCCTGAAATGGCCTGGGCGTTCCGAAACGGAAGGAACTGTTCCGGAACGGTTTGGCCTCTGCCAAGCCCTGTTTCGGTACCAGTTTCGGAACGGTCCCGCATTTCGGAACATGTCCTCCCTGTTTCGGAACACTCGACCGTTGGGCACTGAAATTGTTGGTGAAATGTTTTGAAAACCTTACACTTTGGTCCTGAACTTTGTATATGCAATTGGATGAGTTTGAGATGTCCGTTTGAGCTGAAATTTGACAGGGAAGCATGAAACATGACTAATTTCATATTGGTAACTTTTAATTGGGTTAAGTTCCTGTAATTCTCAGAATTTACAATTTGGTCCCTAATTCCTTAATTTGTGCAATTGAGTCCCTGAATGTTCTTTTATTAGTATGATCTTTGTGTATGTTGATATTGTGAACATATCTAGGGTTAATATGCATCTAGAAAAGTTTAAAAAGAAAAAAAAAGGTCGTTAATCAAGGTTGACTTTCAGGTTGACTTTGGTTTTCCCCGTGTAAACTTCTTAATTCGGTTCAACTGTTTGGGCCAGGTTAAGGGGGTTACATTTGGTGCTATCAGAGCTGAGTTGCGAATGCTTGGGGAAAACGGTAAATTGTTGTAATATGTGTTTGATGTATATTCTGATGTGTGGCTGAAAGCCAGTTGAAATGCGTGTTTTTGAGCGAATTGTTGATGTTTTTAACATGCTTCTTGGTTATGAATCTTCGCTGAGCTGATTTTATGAATGATGAAAGTGTAATGGGTATGATATGTTGATATTATGATGTTGTGGGTGAATGTTGTTTGTTGAGAGCATGATCAAAGTATGTGGATTGATATGCTTGATGTTGTGATGTCCATGTTTTTGTTGACTGATATGTCATGTAAAAGGGGAGAATTCGGGATACCCATTGCCTTATTATTATAGCTATTGTGTTATTTTGGAGTTGGAGTTTGAATCCTTGCTTAAAGCTGGTCTGATTGATTTGTTTGTTTTGTTATGATTGTTTGCTGTAATAGCATGGCGGAATCAATGAAAGAATGACAGTTAGGTGAGATGGTTGCTGCTTTAGAGCAGGTGGTTAAGGCGTGGAATTCACCTTTTAATGGAGGTGTTTCGTCTCAGTCTTCAGTGCCTGGAGTTGAGGTAATAAGGTAGGAGGAAGAAGTTGGTTCTGTGATGAAGAGTTCATCACCTGTCGTTCAAGAGGTGTTGGGAACATCTCAGGCTGTGGCAAAAGTGAAGTCTGTACACGTGCTGGCTGTGGGATGTGTGGGTTTGTCGAAACAGCGTTTGCATGATTTGGGAGCTGCGCAGTATCATGGTTCGTCACCTGAGACGTTTGAGGCCTGGTTGGCCAGTGTAATTCTGATTTTGGATCAGGAAGGTTGCGACTATGCCTGTAAGCTGGGAAGTGTTGTTTCATTGATGTTGGAGGACACATGTGCCGGGTGGACATCTGTGGCGGTGGCATCGCACATCCACGATATAGATTGGGACTTCTTTGTGTCTACCTTTTATGAAAGGTATCTTGGAAAGAAATTCCCAAGGGTTAAGCAATGTGAGGGTGTGAATTTAGTTTGTGAAGGTGAGAAAAGTTTAAGCAAGAGAGTTGTGGGTACTGACCTCAGTAGCGGTCAGCGTAAGAGGCTACATGATAGAAGGTTTTGCTTGAATCAAAGTCTGAGTAGTAATGCAAATCTGGGGCAAGTGCTGCCTGATCAAGGAGAGGGAGCTCAGCTACCGGTGTGTGACCGTTGTGGAAGGCGCCATGTTGGAGGTTGTTGGGGCGCAGGTGCTTGTTGGAACTGTGGTTCTAAAGAGCATGTGAAGCGAGATTGTCTTCATGTGGTAAAATCAGTTTCAGTGGTAGCAGAAGGGTCTCTGAAGGGTCGTGGGCGCGGTCGAGACAAAATTCGAAGGTGGCAGGAAGGGTAGAAAGGTGTGAGGAGCTTGGAGAATGAAATCTGTTGGAATTGTGGGTCTGTTGGACATATGAGACGTAATTGTTTGAAGTTGGCTCGTGGTAGCCAGGGTTCTTTACCGCGGGGAGATGGTGATGACCTTAGTGTGTTAGCTGATGCTGCAGCGGTGCGGCTGTAGAATGATGGTTCTGCGAGGAAGAGAGCTCGTTTGTTGAAGCTCTGGGGCACTGAGGTGTGTACAGGTAACCTTGTTAAGTAACCATTGCTCTAGTATCCTAGTTTGGTTTTGGTTTGGTTTTCCTTGCGTTGTGGGTATGGTCTCGTTGCTAGCATGTTGAGGTAGTAGTTGTTGTTGTTTGAAAACAACTTTAGTGTGAAGAGGGCTTTAGTGAGTATCTTGTGGATAATGGTTGCTAGAATGATGGAGTTAGACAAGTTGAAAGTGAGGTAGGAGGTTGTTCTTAGACGGATTCTGAGGATGTTATTGGTGGGTGTGAACCGACATACATGCACAGTTAAAATCATTTGTTATATGCTATATTATATATGTATTGGTCCATGCATACATGTGACATGACATTAGAGGTTTTGCATACATGTACATCAGGCATTGATAGGGCATATTGGTGACCATGCATACGAGCGTTCACACTCGCTAATAATTAATCGGGTCTGTTGGTGTTGTGTTAGGGTTAGGTTGGATGATGGGTTTAGAGATGGTGTTGGTGCTAGGAGAATGTTAGAAGTAATGGAGGGTATTAAGCTAGTTGTTAGTAATAGTAAGTGCGGTATAGCATGTTGGTAGAAGGAAGGTGTTTGCTGCTTAATGGGTTTAGTGGTGTGGTGGTGAGGAGATTGCTGGTTGAAGTCATAACCGATCAGGTGGTTTTGAATAGCTAGTAGAAGTGGTAGTTCCTTGGTGTTAAGTGATGTTGCAGGTTAGTGGAAGTGTTTCCAGAGTGCTGAGGTAACTTGGCATTGATGTAGTTGTTGAAGGGTTGTTTTTGTAGGTGATGGTTCGTAGCAACCTTTGGGGAGTTGAGAAGAGGTTTTGTTGTGGGTTGTAGAAAAGGGTTAGCCTGGGAGAATAGAAGTTTCGTAATCTAATATGTATGTGTGGATTGGGCGGTGTTCTAGTAAGGCAAGTGTTGTGGTCAAAGCTTGAAGTGGAAAGGCAATGAAAGATCGAAGGCCGTTGTTGGTTGGACGAGTTCTTGTGAGAAGTGGTTGGTTGGTTGTGAATAAGTAAATTCCTTCTGAAGTCAGCTGGTGGTGTATGGAATGGCTGGCGGAGTCAAAGTTGGGGTTTTGTGATGTAATTTTTGGATATTGGGTGAGTAGTCCTGGTGAGTCGTTATGGTAATGATAGCGGCGGATGTGAAGGAATGTCAGCATTATGTTGAGGAGTTTGGGTAAGCAAATGATGCTTAAGAATTTTTGCTTGTTGGGAAAATCTTTGAAAGAGGTTGGGGAGTTTGCAAGGAGTTTTAGAAGCAGTGAAGGTTGTGGGTTACATAGTGGCTGAATTGGATTGGTTGGTGCCACCGTGTGAACAAGTTTGGAAGTTATAAGTTAAGGTGGAGTATGCTGTAAAAGTTTGAGGTTCTTCAGGTTGTTGTTGGGGCTATGTGCAGTCCGGAACTGTGAAAGGTTAAGTGTGGTAAACTTTGAGTATTCTGGAATTCGTGAATAGTATGTGGTGGTGTTAAGTTTGGGTGGAGTTTTGTGAGGAGAGTGTTCAGTGGTGGTTAAGTCTCCTGTGTTGCCTTGCGTGTTGCTTTGAGAAGTTTGGTTGTGCTCTTTTCGCCAGTTGAAATTTCGAGGACGAAATTTCCTAAGAGGAGGAGAGTTGTAACACCCCAATTTTGGGCTTAGAAGTTTTGGGTTTTGGACCGGAACAGTCGGGTTGCGGTTCGAATATAAAAGGTGATTTTTAGGAAAGCCTAGTTCGGGTTGCATTAAAAATATGGAAAAATGTCTTAAAATCCTCTTTTATTATATATAAGAGAAAGGTGAAATCAATTTTACAAAATGTGGTTTGGAAGAGTGACATTTTGGGTTAGTGACCAAAATGTAATTTTTGAAAACTGTGTGACTGTTTTAAAAAGGATTGAAACTTTGAATCTTTAAGGAGCTATTTATCCAATAGGAGTTTCTCCAGATTTTTCTAAAATATTAAAGGTTTAATTAATAGTTTTTAAATAAAAAGTAAAGGGAGGGAATATATTTTGGCATTTTCTAACTAACTTTCCCAATTTCCATTTTCATTTTCTCTCATCTTTTCTCTCAAACCAAACACATTTCTCCAGAGCATTTTCCTCTGATTTTGACATCCAAACATGAGATTTTAATTCTCTTTTGATCTCTAATCATCTCTTCAACAAAACCTTAGCATTTGCTATTTGGATTTTCAAGAATTTGGTTCTAAAAAGGGAGAAACTCAAGGTTGGAGGTAAGAACGTCCTTCTCCTCTAAACTCTCAGTTCTTTACTAAAATTCCAAAGTTCTCAATCCTTGATTTGTGATTTATTAATGGTTTTACAATTGTAATCTTGATCTTGGCTTTAAAATGCAAGATTTGGCTAATTTTTGATGAAATTCGTATGATCTGTTTGAGCAGTGATTTGAGGTGTCTTTTTAATGTTCTTGAATATAATGAAGCATGAGATGCTTGAAATGATGCATGGTTGCATGAGAAGTGTGTAATGTACTATGAATGCATGTTTACTTGTTAGTTTGAACAAGTGTTGATTATCTTTTAAGAATGGTGCATGTGTGCATGAAATCTCTTTAGTGTATTGAAGTCTTGCGAAGACTTGTTTTTAAAGGCATGTGATGCAAATATTGATGATGTGGTTCATATGTTGCAATTGTTTAATGCACATGTTAGATTGAATGAGTAAATGGTTTTAAAAGGTTTCTTGCTTTAAAATGATTTTCAAGTATGGGAAAGGCATGATGTGAAGTGGAAGTGTTTTCCATGGATTTGGTATTTAACCTTGCATATGATGTTCATGCATGGAATGGTTAAATTGATGGTTTGAAAGTTTGTGCTTTGAAAAGGTTTACTTAGCTTTTCTAAGCTAAGGGATTGGTTTTTCATGTTTGAGCAATGCATGATTTTAAGCATGTTGTTGAAAAGGGTTTTCAAACTTTGCTTTGGTTTATCGAATCGAGTTGGCTTTTAAAAGTGGTTTTATGACTCGCTGCGTTGATGGTGTTTTGGTTTTGAGCATTCCTCACTAAGCATTATGTGCTTACGCTCCTTTTTGTCCATCAATGCAGATATTTGAAGTTGGAACAGCGAGAAGCAAGGGATTCAAGGAGAACTCCACTTGAGATGTATGTCTCGGTTAATAGCTATAGTTAATAAAGGCAATGGGGGAAGAATCTCTTTTGTTGATGTTTAATGAGATTGTGTATGTTGGACAAGTTTGGTTTGTGGTTTTGAACTATGTGGTTTAACGCTTGCAACGTTTGAATCATCTTATGCTTAAGTCGATATGTTATGCTTCTTGTTTTAAAAGCATGTTTGAGTGTTGGATATGTTGAATGAGTTGGTGCACCTAGGGATGGTCTTGTATCTAGATTTTGATGCAATTATGTCCCTTGTATGTTGAATGACTTGCTGGTATGATTTGGTTGCCATTGGAGTTCGTTTGATGGATCAATTGTGTAATAAACCAGCAACTTTTCTGCAATCTGGGTAGCCTGTTTCGGAACAGGTGCTACCGTATCGGAACGGGGGCCTGAAATGGCCTGGGCGTTCCGAAACGGAAGGAACTATTCCGGAACAGTTTGGCCTCTGCCAGGCCCTGTTTCGGTACCAGTTTCGGAACGGTCCCGCGTTTCGGAACAGGTCCTCCCTGTTTCGGAACGCTCGACCGTTGGGCACTAAAATTGTTGGTTAAATGTTTTGAAAACCTTGCACTTTGGTCCTGAACTTTGTATATGCAATTGGATGAGTTTGAGATGTCCGCTTGAGCTGAAATTTGACAGGGAAGCATGAAACATGACTAATTTCATAATAGTAACTTTTAATTGGGTTAAGTCCCTGTAATTCTCAGAATTTACAATATGGTCCCTAATTCCTTAATTTGTGCAATTGAGTCCCTGAATGTTCTTTGATTGGTATGATCTTTGTGTATGCTGATCTTGTGAACATATCTAGGGTTAATATGCATCTAGACAAGTTTTAAAAAAAAGGGCTGTTAATCAAGGTTGACTTTGGTTTTCCTCGTGTAATCTTCTTAATTCGGTTCAACCATCTGGGCCGGGTTAAGGGGGTTACACCAAAAAGCCCAAAGAAGAATTCTGTCGTCACAGCATGTCAACAGCTGTCGCGACAGATGTGGAAAATACAGCACGTCAATACGCTGTCGCGGCAGACAAGCAAACGCGTAACAGACGCACAACAGACACGGAAACTCGTGACAAACGCGTCAGAAACCGCGTAACAGCTGGCCCCGTTATTCGCGCCTGCCGTTACAGCTCCAACGGACAGCAACCTATTCATCTATATAAACCCCATTTTACTATTCATTTTTCACCTCACTTTTACTCTCTCAACTTGCTTTCTCTCTAGATTTACATTTTCTTTCATTTCCACAGCCTTGCAACTATGAGTACCAGACAAACAAGACGAAGTGCTACCTCCAGCTCAGCCGCAGCAGCAGGTATACCCAGCCATGATAGACTCCCCAACCGCTTTTCCACCTCCGACTCAGTCGACCGATTCTACACCTCCTTCCAAAAAAGGGAGACGTGGGAAGAGAGAAGGTTCATCTACACCAAACGCACGGAGGACCTCGGGCTCAAACCGTTCATCGCTCACAAGATCAGAGCCCTCAAATGGCAGAAATTTGCTGCCCAGCCAGAGGAGATGAATATCACTTTGGTTAGAGAATTTTACGCTGCCGTCGACAGCAAGGACACGACGACCGTGATAGTGCGAGGTAAGGAAGTCTCTTTTGAGCCGGAATACATCAATACCCTATACGGAATCTACGTCCGCAAACGGGAGAACAGACACAAGAGGTTCGTGGAAAGCCTGTCGTCAGAGGACTACGATGCTGTCATGACAGAAGTGACAGAGGAATGGACACAGTGGAATACATACCTAAAACACCCACGGACGGTGGAACGCGCTCAACTCACTCTTGAGGCAAAACTGTGGAACCACTTCGTGAATAAAAGGATAATGCCTTTTCCCAAAACAACACAGTTGATCAACCCAGGTTAGCTCTCGTTCATTCCATTTTAAACGAGAGACCCATTAATGTCAGCCGTTATATTCGGGAGGGAATTTTAGACTGTGCCCTTCGGCCATCGGGACCCCTTGTCTTCCCATACATCATCACCGAGATCTGTCGCGGCCACAACGTTCCTGAAATTCTAGAAGATCACAAGGTTCGAGGTAAGGGATGGACGGAGCAGAACATTTTCAGTTTGATGGAACTGAAAGGTGCCACACCCCTTTCCTTCATCAACCCATCTGCCGCAGCAGAAGAGCCAGCAGAGCCCACTCAGCCAAACCCTGCCATCGCAGAACATCAGCAGCCAACAGCAACAGCTCCTCCAGCAGACTCCACCACTCAAATCCTAGCCACACTGCAAAAGTTGGAGGAACGGCAACTTGATCTGATGAGTTTTATCAGAGACTTCACAGCATCAACGATACATTTTATTCAAAGCAATTTAAATTTTGCAATGTACAATTTCATGTTTTCCAAGAGCATTATTTTGCTGCCCCTACACCTGCCCATACTTTTAATCCTGATGCCACACCAAAAACACCCTCTGCTGCATCCACTCCAACCCCGGCCGGGATAGCTGAAGGCGGCAGCCACACCGCCACTGCCTCTGCCAATGGAGAGAAACGAAAGGAGCCGCTGGGCGACCTTGATGACTTTATTTCCAGGTTTTCTTCCTCCTCTATCTGGCAGGAATCTGATGGGGAGCCCTCTGTCAAAAGAAACCTTTCAAAGGAGTTCACTTCGATGAAAAGGCAGAAGACCAACACCGGTAAAGGACCCGCCAGCCAGGGCAAGTCTGCCAGCAGCAGCTCATTAGAGGAGGTCCAAGTGCTGGAAAAGCCACCTAGATCTCACCCATCCGTATCTAGCCCCAAGGGAAGCTAAGAAGAAGACGGCCTCCGCCTCTCCGAGCCATCTACCGGCACCGACAATGAAGGTCACTACCCGCCGGCAGGTATAGATCAGCAGCAACAGCAGCGAAGACACCACCTAAAATTAAGTTTCTATCTTACTTTGTTGTCTTGTTCTTTTATTTTAATTGTGATGTATTTTGTTTTTATTTTCTGTCATCATGCATTTAGAGCAATGCAACCCTTGGGTTTGGGGGTGACATCCCTCCAGTAATGAAGTGTTTTTAGGTTCAAAATTGTGTCTAAGTGTTAATTATTATTTAAGTTTATTTTTATCAACAAAAAATTGCCTTAAGTCTTTGAACTGAACTTACCTGTCGTGCCAGCCTCTGTCGTGGCAGTGCCTTTAGGATATTTTTAGGAGCAGTTTAGAGCCTTACTATAGTTCTGATCCTTAAATACCCTTTGTGACTCTTATACTGTCTAGAACTCTACTGGTAAACTAGAATAGGAAAAATCTTAAACAGTTGAGTTGCCCTTGGAGGTGCCTAACACTTGCTCTAGGAAAAGAAGGTAAGAAAAAAATAGACTCAATACACCTAGAGGTGCCCGAAACCGGCTCTAGGAAGTTAGCTAGAGGTGCCCGAAACAGGCTCTAGTCAAACTTAAATTACGAAAAGAAAATCGAGTCTAAGAAAAAACTAAAGGAGCCTAAAAATTACCTTCAAAAAAATGAAAGTTGGCATAAAAATTCAAGTAAGTGGCTTAGCTATTCTAGTAAACTAAGAGAGTCTAGGCATATAATTGTTTACAAAACATACACACACTACACGAGAATTATAGCAAGGTTCCGAATGAATCATGAATTATCCAACAGGGTGTTGTTCTCAATAGAGCATGAATGGTAGGTAAGGAAAAGTTCACTGTTTTAAGCCAAACAAAAAGTTTTATTTATTTTTATTTTTATTTTTAGGTCTTAATTGCTTGAGGGCAAGCAAGAACTTGAGTTTGGGGGTGTGTTGAGTGAGTAAAAGTTCTATATTTTACCCCTTATTTAACCCATATTCATGCTGCATTCAAGCATAATTCATTGCATTTAGGATAGATTTCATATATACATCACAATTATATAAAATGACACAATTGCTACTAATTTTGGTTACTTTTGCAGGTAGCTGCTGTAGCAGACTCAGGGCAGTGGAGAAGCAGAGCTGGAACACAGGACTGAAGTTGAGAAGGACAGCGCTGCCGTGGCTGATGCCGTGACAGCCAATGACGGCAGCAATGGTGAAGGGAAAAAGTGAAGTGGAGCTCAATAGAATGAGGAAATTAAGCCGGTCTGTCATGGGTCACTCTTAAATTTTTCTAAGCCCTGGATCTGAATGAAGGCCAAGCCCAAAGTTCAAGGAAGAAACCCAAAGCAAGAAAAGAGGATGAATTAAAGGCATCTACTATGAAGATTTAGTCTTTAATAGAGTTGTACTTTAGTTTAAACTTGTATTCTTCCCATATTAGAAAACTTGAACCCAAGGCCTATATAAAGGCATGTAATTCGACCTAGGGAAGGACATCTTATTCTCTAGCCGTCTTCCCCAAAACCCTAGTCGTTTTCCCCCTTCTCATCATGTTCTAAAATTCCCCTAGGGCTAAGGGTTTATTCTGTAAAGTAGTTGCAAGGATTGCACTACTTTAGGTTTTTTTCTATTCAATAAAATAAACTTCAAGTTTGCTTATTCTGGTTTTCAACATCTTGCAAGAGTATCGGGAGAGAATTTTGAGATTATTCATTTACTTAATGTCGGGAGAGTTAAGTATACGAAAGGAATAAGTACGGGTTCTCCAGTTTATGGTTGAACTATCTCGGACCTAGGGATATGACGCGGTTAAGAGGCTAAGGAAGAATTCAACAACATCGGTGTTCATCATTTGATTCACGCCAGGAGGTATCATCTAAGATGTGTTCATCGACAGACTTGGACATAGGGATAGGACGAGTCACAACAGAGATTCTTGCCAAGCTTGAAGTACAAAATTGTGTCATCGCTGCCGAGACAATAACAGACTGCTGTCGTCGCAGGTGCTGTCGCGACAGGAACGACGACAGAACATGAAGTCTTATACAGTGCAACACCTGCACTACTAAGCAATTCAATACCGACCTATTTCTTTACCCTGAATCTTTTAATCTCTTATCTTCAATATTCTTTTACAAACAATTAAACTTTCTTCTTTCTCTCTTGTGCAGCAATACAAGGATAAAACTATTTCCAGTCCCTGTGGATTCGACATCCGATACTTCCTGTATCACTTTACTACTTGCGTCGTGTACACTTGCACTCTATTGCAATAGACTCTTTTACACGCAACAGCGATCTGTAGAACAGAAAATCCTTATTCTAACGATGCAATCCACTCAATTTTTTGATGCCTGGATCAACAGACATAGCCGCTGAAAGAGGAAATCGAGATAGCTTTCAGTACAAGGCAACTAGAAGAAGTCTACATTCAACTCAAAGAAGTCAGAATTAAAGGTTGCATTCAATGCAAAAGCTACTTTGAAGACTTCTACTCCAAGGAGGACTTGACCTAGCTAGTGCCTATATATACTTGACATATTTTATAATTGTAGAGAACTTAGGTTTTCCTTTGGGCATAGTTTAGGCTTTCTTACCGCCATTATGATCTAAATTCTTTCTTGGGTTTGGGTTATGTTGTAAACTAGTGTGAGAACAGGTGTTTAGGAATTAAGTTTTTTTTTTTTTTGCAATAAAACTTCAAGGTTTGCTCATTCCATGCTCTTCATAGTTTTCAAATAAGTTTGAAAGATTAATTGTCTACTATCTTTTTGTTCTTTATCGAGAGAGTCGAACTCACGAAAGGGATAAGTACGATCCTCATCCTAATCTGGTTTTGATCAATTCGGCCAAGACATAGGTACGAGTTTAAGGCACCTAAAAGAGGACAAACCAAGGTTGTTGTCTTTGCAAGATCACGCCATGACGGGTATCATCTGCAGTGGGCAACAACAGTATTCTGACTTAGACATAAGCGAGATCAATATCGAAGCATTCTGTCGAGCCTTGAAGGTCTGCCAAGTTTTCTGCCGAGCCATTCGTCTGTTCCCCTGTCAAAGCAGCGAAAGCGTCGAAGTAGCCAATCTTCAATCCTCCGCCTAGGTAGCAAAGTCTGGCAGCGTAAAACGTCTTAACATATTCAACGCAGTTTCCCACTAGGGAGCAGCATAATATGACCCATCCTATCACCCTGATATTTTCTTCAATTACTTATGTTTTATTTACTTTTTATTCTTTTACGAACAAAAATTCATTTGTGCATTTAATTTTCTTTGTGCATGAATTACAACTCAAATAAGTTGTCCAATCCCTGTGGGAGACGATATCTTTTATAATATAACTTGACAGGAGTATGCACTTGCGCTCATATTTAGAGAACACCCAAATTCTCTACACATCGCCTATACAACATCCTCGTAACAACCGTCTCACCAATAGAACTTGTAACCCCATTAGCCTGGCCTAGACGCCCGAACCGAACTAAGAAGATTACACGGGGAAAACCGAAGTCAACTCGTTAAAGTCAACCTCGATTAACGACCCTTTTTATTTTATCTTTTCTAGATGCACATTATTAATCTATATGATTAGAATTTTGTTTTGGTGAAAGCGACACATCAAACGAAGTTCAATTAGGGGTTCAATTGCATACAGACATATTTTTGGGAGTAAATTGTAAATTCCCAAAATTATAAGGACTAATCAGATTTTAAAGTTACTGATCCAAAATTAGTCATATAACATGCCAGCATGTCAAGTTTCATCCCAAACGGATCATCCAAACTCAATTAATTAAGCAAACAACACATATGGACCAAACTATAAGAAATTAAATCTTGGAACAATTCAAATTCGCATCCAAAGGTCAAGTGTTTCGAAACGCAGGACCGTTTCGATATGCGAGTGTGTTTCGAAACTCGTTTCGAATCAATGCATTCTAGTGGCGAAATGTTCAAAAACATACCTACCCGTTCTGAAACACCATGACCAGTCTAGGCCATCGTTCTGAAACAAGTAAGGGTGTTCCGAAACGCCTTGCCCTGCAATTTCCCAATTTGCTGGTTTTACTCAACTATTCACCTCCGAAATCATCCTAATACATGCCACATCACACATACATCATGAATAAGCATCAAATACCACCATTACGAAGCACAAGCTAAAACATAGCATCAAACATGCAAGCTTAAGAACAATAGGCATGCTTCCTAGATGTCAAAACCATAAAAAGGCTAAAAACCACATTCAAGCTTAAACAAACATTCAAATGCCACTTACAAACCAATATAAGCAAACCAAACTTGTTCAAGGTGTTCAACATCACCAAATAAATCCAAGAGTAGAAATCCCACCCATTGCCTCTTATTACACTTAGGTAAAACCACATACTTTGTTTAGTCAAAAAGCTTGGATTCCACTTGCCTTCATGCTGCCACAAAAGCCTAATTCTCTACATTGATGAAACAAAAGAGCGTAAGCATAAAGCTTAGTGAGTATCGCTAAAACTAACATTCATCAATGCATTTTACAAAACCGGAAATATCATCAATTATCGTTTTATGCCTTTCCTTAAAACACGCTTTACAAGCATCAATGCACTTTTTAAACCACATGCTCATAGCATCATAAAAATAACAACAAATAACCTTTTTCTCATGCTTAAACCAAGTATCTTATGCATTCTAGCATTAATCACAAGCATCTCATGCTCAAACCATTAATCAACAACATTATATTGGCTCGCAAGTGATTCTCAAACCACACCAAAACCAACACAAATGACACAATCAGATACACGGATTACAAGCGTTGTCCCACACGCTTCATACACACTACCAGACTACAAAAGGTTCACACACGAGAGTAACCCTCTATCGTTGTTACACCCTTGGTGGGGTATAATGGTACAATCACAACCCCTCAACACCACTCATCGGTAGTTGTATAATTCCACTAACGAGAGTACGAGACACATATAACAAGATCCACACACGGAATTAAACCATCAACCGTTGTGATCTTAGCCTCAATCGTTAGGGTACTTGGATGGAGTTTACGGTACAATTACAACCCCTCGAAATCCAATGGGACTTTATTCACGGTGCACCCAATCCTATAGTCGGCTAACTATATAGGATTAAAGTAACCAAAAACCATTTTCATCACTTGCCAATATAATCATTTAACATCAATATTCTACTGTTTTAAAAGCATAAACACAATGCCATTCTCACAAGCATAAACATGCTTAATATCAAATTTACTAATCACATAATTCCAAGGATCACTTACCATGTGCATCCTTAACAAAATGACATTAAAACCGACAACCTCAATGCTCTAAAACATGCTTTGAGACAGTAGTTAAAATCACACTCAATTCAAGTGCATTTTCCACAAAAACATAGCACATTCTAAGAGAGACTTTCGAATCACTTACTCTTGAACTTAGCTAAGAGTTTCAAACTTACACTAAGCTCCCAAGACCACGCTCAAAGCTTTACAAAGATGGAAAATCCATTCCCACTCACCGATACGCGAAGCCTTGCTTGGCGACACGAAAATCACTCTTCCGGAGACTCCAAAATCGTCTCTTTTAGTCCCAGATCAAGATTGCTATTTTTTATCACCAAAACAGAGATCCAAATGCATTAAAATGCATTTCAACACCAGCAACTAAACGCAAACTCGTTGCTCACCCAAACTACACCAATTTACCCATCCAAAACAACCAAAAACCCAACCAATTTCTTCCTAAACCAAGCTCAGCCAACATAAATCACTTTCAACCATTTATAAACATCAAAACACATCTAAAAACAACCTAAATGCATCCTTATACCTCCAGCAAGCATTTCTACATCATTTCACCTCAAAAACCTAACTAAAACCATCAAGAAACTCAAGGATCTCAAGGATTTCGGGATCTATATCTATAAAACCTCTTTTCAATATATTAATCAACACAAAACTCAATTAAAATCAATCCAAAACAGAGCCTATCAAAACAAATCCGAAAATCAAGATTTTAATCATATTCTTGTAATATTTTGATCTCAAATCACAACTATGATGGAAACTCAACCAAAAACATTAATTAAAAGTCAATGATCTTGGGAATTTCAATGAAGAACCTAGATTGAAGGTTGAGAAAGAGATTTACCTCCAATCCTTGCTTTCCTCAATGAATGACAAGTTTTAGCTTCTCAAAACATAAAACCCTTGAAGAGAAATCTTGAAATTGATTTGGAAATTAATGAGAGAGTGTTTGAAAGAAAAGAATTCTGAAAAAAATGAGTTAGAATGATGTTTGGCTGAAAATGAGAAGAGAAAGGTAGTTACGTCTATTGAAATCTCACTTTTCTTATTTTATTAAATTTTAATTAAATAAAAAACCCTTTTATTTAATCACTTAAAATCCTTTTAAAACACATGTCATATTAAGAAAAATCTAAATTGCCATAAAGCTCCCTAAAGATTCTAAGATTTTGGCTCATCTTTTTAAAATAGCATTTCCACAGTTTTGAAACATTAGATTTTGGTCACTACCCAAAATGTACTACTTCCGAAACTCTTTTTGTAAAATTGATTTGACCGACCCCTAAAACATGATTTTAGAGAATTTTAGACATTTTTACCATATTTTTATCCTATACCGATCCTTGATTTCCTTAAACCACCTAACACGATTTGAACCGTTTTCGATCGTTCCGATCCGATGTCCAAAACATCTAGGCCCAAAACCAGGGCGTTACAACTCTCCCTCACTAAGGAAATTTCGTCCTCGAAATTTTACCTGAATTAAAAAGGTGCGGAAACTACTTTAGTATGTCCGCCTTGCTTTCCCACGTAGCCTCCTCAACTCCTCGGGGTCGCCACAACACCTTCACAAGTTCTACTGTCTTGCCACGAAGAACCTTGCTGCTCACATCCAGAATCCTCACTGGTTCCTCATCATATGACAGATCCAGATTCAATTCTATCTCCTCAACATGCATCACATGCGAAGGATCCGATCTGTACCTCTGCAACATCGAGACATGAAACACATCATGTATCTTTTCCAGCTCCGAAGGCAAACTCAACCGATATGACACAAGACCAATACGCTCCACAACCTCATAGGTCCAATAAACCTTGGGCTAAGCTTACCCTTACGCCCAAATCTCTTCACCTTCTTCCAAGGTGATACTTTCAAAAACACATGTTCGCCCACCAAAAACTCAATCTCCTTACGTTTCAGACCCGAGTAAGACTTTTTTCGATCCCATGCTGCTTTCAAACGCTCACAAATGAGCTTCACCTTCTCGATGGTTCCTTTCAACATAGCTGGCATCAAAATCAACTTTTGCCCAGCTTTTGCCCAATAGAGAGGGGTTCTACATCTTCTCCCATACAAAGCATCGTATGGAGCCATTTGAATACTCTCCTGGTAACTATTGTTATACACAAACTCAACCAACGGCAAGTGCTTCTCCCAAGAACCCTGGAAATCTATTACGCAGCACCTCAACATGTCCTCAAGCGCTTGGATCACACGTTCTGACTGTCCATCTGTCTGAGGATGATTCAAAGCACTGAAATTCAACCGTGTACCCAAGGCTTGATGCAAACATTTCCTAAATCGCAATGTAAACCTCAAATCCCTATCCGACACAATGGACTTTGGCCCACCGTGCAACCGCACAATCTCAGCAATATACAGCTCGGCCAACCTATCCAAGGTATATGTAGTATGCACAGGCAAGAAATGTGCACACTTCGTAAGGCGATCCACAATCACCCAAACCGAATTCTTGTTTGACAATGACAAAGGCAAACCAGATACAAAATCCATTGTAATCCTTTCCCACTTCCACTTCGGGATTCTCAAAGGTTACAACAACCCCGAAGGTACATGGTGTTCAACTTTCACTCGCTGACACACCATGCACTTAATAACGAACTCAGCCACATCCTTTTTCAACCCCACCCAGTAGTACTCATCTTTCAAATCACAATACATCTTTGTACTACCAGGGTGCATAGCGAAAGAACTATTATAAGCTTAAGTCAGAATAGTGCGCCTCAACTCAACATCATCTGGCACCATTATTCGACTTCGAAAACACAGAACACCATCATCATTAAAACCAAAATCCGAAAGCTTACCCTCCGCAATGTCCTAAACATGAGGAACAAGGGAATCATCAAGCAACTGCCTATCTTTGATCAACTGAATCAGAGATGGTTTCACTTGCAATTTAGCTATAAGGCAACCATCACGCGATATGCTCAAGCGAGCAAACATCGTTCTCAACTCCACGGTCACTTTCCTGCTCAAAGCATCGACCACAACATTAGCCTTGCTCGGGTGATACTCGATTGACATATCATAATCCTTAAGCAACTCCACCCAACAACGTTGCCTAATATTCAACTCTTTCTGAGAAATAAGATACTTCAAGCTCTTATGATCCGTGAACACAACACACTTCTCGCCGTACAGGTAATGCCTCAAGATCTTCAGGGAAAACACAACAGCCACAAGCTCAAGATCATAGGTAGGGTAGTTACGCTCATGCACCTTCAACTGTCTAGATGTATAGGCTACCACCTTACCCTCCCGCATCAACACACAGCCGAAACCAACAATGGGCGCATCACTATAGACCACAAACTTCTTACCAGGTTCAGGTTGAACTAAGACATGAGCTTGCGTCAAAGCTTCCTTCAACTTTTCAAAAGCTTGTTGCCTCAAATATGTCAACTCAAAGCGAACATTCTTCTACAACAACTTGGTCAAAGGTGCAACAATCTTTGAGAAACCTTCGATGAATCTATGGTAATACCCAGCTAAACCAAGGAAACTTTGCACTTCTGTCACCGACTTAGGCACCTTCCAACTCATCACAACCTCTACTTTGTGCGGATCAACGCGAATACCCTCAGCTGATACAACATGTCAGAGGAAGACCACCTCCTTAAGTCAAAACTCACACTTACTTAGCTTGGCATACAACTGGTTCTCCAACAACACTTGCAAAACAATTCTCAAGTGTATATCATAATCCTCTTCGTTACGCGAATACACAAGGATATCATCGAAGAACACCACCACAAACTGATCCAAGAACTCATGGAACACACGATTCATCATGTCCATGAAAGCGACAGGTGCGTTGGTCAAACCAAACTGCATCACTAAGAACTCGTAATGCCGGTACCTTGTCTGAAAAGTCGTCTTAGGTACGTCCAATCCTTCACCTCCAGCTCGTAATATCCTGACTTCAAGTCTATCTTAGAAAACACCGAATCTCCTCGTAACTGGTCAAAGAGATCATCAGTCCTAGGCAAGGGTTACTTATTCTTGATCGTCAAATTGTTCAATTGCCGATAATCTATGCACATCTGCATCGTCCCATCATTCTTCTTAACAAACAAGACTGGTGCACCCCAAGGTGACACACTCAGCCGGATGAACCCTTGATCCAACAACTCCTGAAGCTGCGTTTTCAACTCCTTCAGCTCTTTATGTGCCATGCGATAAGGAGCAATGGACACCGAAGTCGTATTCTCATACAACTCGATACCAAACTCAACTTCTCTGTTTGGTGGCAACCCATGCAATTCTTCTAGAAAGACACCCAGAAAATCCGAAACGGTTCTGATGTCCTACACACGAACATCCTTTGTGCCAGGATTCATCACATAGGCAACGTAAGCCTCACAACCCAACCTCAGCATACGATTTGCTTCCAAAGCAGAAATCACATTCGACGAGAATTTCACATTCTCGCCTACTATCACCACTTCATAATCATCAATAAGCTTTAAGGTGACCCACTTGACATCAAAATAAACCACCGTTCTATGCTCAGTCAACCAATCCATACCAAGGATCACATTGAAACCATAGAAGGGTAACTTCATCAAATCCACAAGAAAAACATGACCTTGAACAGATAAAGGGCATCTCTTATACAACTTCCTAGTGACTATAGTCTCACCAAAAGAACTAGTCACTTACATTCCTACGTCGAGCAACTCAACAGGTACATCAAGCAAATGCGTAGATCCAGAATCAATCAAAGCCAACAATGATAAAGACTAAACAACAAAGGTACATGCGATAACATCTGTATCATTGTGCTCTTCTCGCTGAGCATAGACCCTCGCAGTACCGCCTCCCTCTAGTCGAACTGCTACAACATGAGCAACGCCCTGCTGCCCTTCATCTCTCATCTAAAAGTTCCCTCGGCCGCGCTCACGGCCTCCTTAAGGTGCAGCCACAGCAGGAGCACGTCCTTGGCCTCCAATAGCCAACAAAGGACACTCTCGCCTCATGTGATCCGCTGAACCACAGTTCCAGCACGAATAATCTGTTACCATCACAAGAGGTTGAACCTCCCTAGCCGCTCGAGGACAATCTCACCTCAGATGACCTGGAGATCCCCACGTCTAGCACGTGTTCTATTCCGCTCTCATCAGATCTCCCTGAACCGATGCACCATGTACAATATTTCCTCGCCTCGCAGCAGGCTGATATCTCTTTTCGCGGCCTCTCTTGTTCCGTCCACCAACGGAACTAGACTCAATTGATCTCTTTCCAAAGCTAAAACCAACTCCTCGGGATGCTAGACCCAAATTCTGCTCGATGTCCTTAGCTCGACACACAAGCACATCAAAATTAGTGTAATCCGCATCCAACATGTATGTCTTGACTTACTGCACCAGCCCATACCGGAAGCGATCATAACGATGCCTCTCACTAGGTATCAGCTCAGGGGAGTATTGGCTCAAACATACAAACTTGACCTCGTACTCAGCCACATAAAGGTTTCCCTAAACAAGCGACATGAATTCGCGTTTCTTTTCATCCAAGTATCTCACTCCCAGATACTTCATCTTAAAGACACCCTTTAAAAACTCCTAGTCTACTTCATTGGGTTCCAATCTAGCGGTGGTAGTCGTTCATCAACTATATGCGTCGCCTTGCACCAAAGAAACTGCGCATCCCAGCTTGCGCACATCGTTGCATCCAATTTGATCCATGATACGGACTGTGCTTTCCAACCAGGCTTCAGACGCCTCAGGAGACATTCCAAAGAACTCAACAACTTCTAGACTCCTCAACCTCTCCAATGGAAAACCCACATGCCCATCTGCAGGGGCTTGTACATGTGCTCCGACTACTGCAACCTGAAATGCCCCGGTGATCACCTGAACCAACGGCATTAGATCACCCAAACCCGGACCAGCGTGTCCTTGTTGCTCATGCTCCCTACCTCCAGGTGGTGGCGGATGAGGTATGTTTCCACCAAGAGAGACATCAACCCCTTGATTCCCCTGGTCGCCCTGCTCAGCCGCATGCACTACTGTGTTCGACCTTAGCTCTCTCCTCGGACCCATAATGCTATGTTTAACAAGGCATAACAATAAAACAAAACAAACCATTTAGGCCAGCCTCAAGCAAGGATCTAAGTTCACAAAACCATTTAATTAGTGTAATAAGGAAATGGGCACCCCAATTTCCCTCAACATAACATAGTATACAATAACATATCATGTTCATCATGTTTTCCATAATCCAAAATAAGCACATATCAATATCACATCATCAACATACAATCATATTCATCTCGCATATGATTTACTTCAATCAAGCATGGCATAAACTCCAACATACAATCAAAACAAGTTTTGTCACACAATCATACACCAAACATACCACTTTCACTTACCATCATCCACAATTCTTTCGTAACCTGGCTTTGATACCAAAAAATGTAAGCCCCTTAGCCCGGCCTAGACGCCCGACCCGAACTAAGAATATTACACGGGGAAAACCGAAGTCAACTCGTTAAAGTCACCCTCCATTAACGACCCTTTTTTATTTTATCTTTTCTAGATGCACATTATTATCATATATGATTAGCATTTTTTTTGTGAAAGCAGCACATCAAACAGAGTTCAATTAGGGGTTCAATTGCATACAAACGTCTTTTAGGGACAAAATTATAAGGACTAATCAGATTTTAAAGTTAACAATCCAAAATTAGTCATACAGGGACCAAACTGTAAGAAATTGAAACCTGGAACAATTCAAATTCACATCCAACGGTCAAGTGTTTCGAAACTCAAGACCTTGTATCGGAACGACTGTTTCGAAACCGGGTTGACCGTTTCGATGCGCGGGTGCGTTCCGAAACCCATTTTGAATCAATGCATTCTAGTGGCGAAATGTTCCGGAACATGCCTACCCGTTCCGAAACACCATGACCATTCCAGGCCATCGTTCCGAAACAGGTAAGGGCGTTCTGAAACGCCTTGCCCTGCAATTTCCCAATTTGCTGGTTTTACTCAACTATTCACCTCCGAAATCATCACAATACATGCCACATCACACATACAACATGAATAAGCATCAAAGACCACCATTACAAAGCACAAGCTAAAACATAGCATCAAACTTGCAAGCATAAGAACTATAGGCATGCTTCCTCGATGTCAAAACCATAAAAAGGCTAAAAACCACATTCAAGCTTAAACCAACATTCAAAGGCCACTTACAAACCAATATAAGAAAACCAAACATGTTCAAGTTGTTCAACATCACCAAATAAATCCAAGAGTAGAAATCCCACTTATTGCCTCTTATTACACTTAGGTAAAACCACATACTTTGTTTAGTCAAAAAGCATGGATTCCACTTGCCTTCTTGCTGCCACAAAAGCCTAATTCTCTACATTGATGAAACAAAATAGCGTAAGCATAAAGCTTAGGGAGGATCGCTAAAACAAACATTCATCCATGCATTTTACAAAACCAGAAATATCATCAATTGTCGTTTCATGCCTTTTCTTAAAACATGCTTTACAAGTATCAATGCACTTTTTAAACCACATGCTCATAGCATCATCGTAATAACAACAAATAACCTTGTGCTCATGCTTAAACCAAGTATCTCATGCATTCTAGCAATAATCACAAGTATCTCATGCTCAAACCATTAATCAACAATATTATATTGCCTCGCAAGTGATCAATTCTCAAACCAAACCAAAACAAACACAAATGACTCAATCGGATACGCGGATTACAAGCATTGTCACATACGCTTCATACACTGTAACGCCCCGGTTTTGGGCTCAGTAGTTTTGGGCGTTGACCGGTTCGGTCAAAGTGCTTATCGAATATATAAGAGTGAATTTAGGAAAGCCTAGTTCGGGTTGCATTAAAAATATGGAAAAATGTTCTAAGATCATATTTTAATATAATTAAGTGAACTGTGAAATCAATTTTGGAAAATGAAGTTCGGAAGGTTGACATTTTGGCTAGTGACCAAAATGTAATTTTTGAAAGTTGCGTGACTATTTTATAAAGGATTGAAACTTTGAATCTTTAAGGAGCTATTATTCCAAAAAGAGTTTCTCCAGATTTTTCTAAGATATTTTAAGGCTTTATTCTGATTTTAAAGTTTATGAAATGTGGAGGGAAATCATTTTACCATTTTATAACTAACTTTTCTATTTTCTCTCAATTTTCCTTTTCTCTCATTTTCTCTCAACCCAAACACATTTCTCCAGATTTTCTTCTCTGATTTTGTCATCTAAATCACTCATTTCAACTCTCTTTTGATTCCTAATCATCTCATCAACAAAACCTCTCAATTTGCAAGTTGTTTCATCAAGCTTTTTGACTCTAAAAAGGAGAAACTCAAGTTTGGAGGTAAGAACGTCCTTCTCCTCTAAACTATCAGTTCTTTACTGAAATTCCTAAGTTCTCAATCCTTGATTTGTGATTTGTTAAAGGCTTTTCAATTGAAATCTTGATTTTGGCTTAAAATGCAAGATTTGGTGATTTTTGGTGAAATTTTCGTGTGATCTGTTTGGGCAGTGTTTTGAAGTGTCAAAATGATGTTAAATGAATGCTAAATTGATTAGAAGTTGAGGTTTAATTAATGCAATCCCGGAGAGGTTGAATTTCCTAAGTTTGGCTTGAGTTTTTGGTTGTTTTTGGAGTGTTTTTGGTGATCTGTTATACCTGGAGGTATAAGGACGTGTTTGTGATCATTTTGGATGTTAATTGATGTTTAAAAAATGTTAGAAGTGATGGATCTTGGCTGGGTTAAGTTTTGGAAGTGTTTGGAGGTGATTTCGGTTGTGTTTGGTAGCCAAATTGTTGGATTTGGGATGAGCAGCGAGTTGAGTCTTGTTGCTGGTGTTTTTAATGCATAATGATGCATTAATCCTCTGTTGTTGTGTGCTTGAAACAGGGGAGTTTGATCCGTGAGCTTTGAAGGTGTTGCGGAAGGTTTTCGGATGCTTGGAAGGCTTGTTGGCTAGCCTTGTTTTGTGTATCGGTGAGTGAAGTTGGGTTTTCAGCTTTTAAACCAAGTTTTGAAGGTTTTGGGAGCTTAGTTTAAGTCTAAACAACTTTGCTAAGCTCAAGAGTAAGTGAATGGATTTTCGCTCTTGAATTGTGTTGTGAAATTGGCTTTTAAGCAATTGTGGTTGATGATTGAAATGCATGTGTTTTGCATGGTTTAAATCTGTTTTGAAAGCATATTTTAAGCATGGTTTAATGCTGGTTTTGGAAGTCATATGTGAAGGATACTCAAGGTAAGAGATCCTTGGTTTTGTACATGGAAATTGTGATTTTGATGCATAGTGTTGCATGTTGATCAATGGCTTTGTGTGATGCTTAAAAACAGTGAATTGATGATGGTAAATGATACTTTTTGCATATTGGTTATGCATGTGAATAATTGGACTAAGGTGGTAATGGTTTTAGCATATTGGCTATGCATGTGAATCATTGGATTATCATGGTGAAATGGTTATATTGGCAAGTGATGGAAGTGGTTCTTGGTTCGTTGATCGGATATAGTTAGCCGGCTATAGGATTGGGTGCACCGTGAATTAAGTCGCTTAGGAGGTGGAGTGGTCAAGAGTGGACCGGTAAACTCCCTTCAAGTATCCTAACGAGATGGTTAAGGTCATAATGGTGTTTAAAAGTCCATTTGGGAGACCTTGGATTGGTAGGGTGTATGGAGCGTAGGGACAACGCTCGGAATCCGCGTATCCGATCGGGTGTTGAGTTGAAAAGTGGATGTGGTTGATCACTTGGAAGCCAATGTAATGTTCTTGATTATTAAAGAAGCATGAGATGCTTGAAAAGATGCATGGTTGCATGAAAAGTGTATAATGCTTGTGAATGCATGTTTACTTGTTAAGTTGAACAAGTGTTGATTATCATTTGGTAAATGATGCATGTGTATATGAAGTCTCTTTAATGCATTGGAGTCTTGCTAAGACTTGTTTAAAAAGGCATATGATGATGAGGTTGTGATTCCTAAGTTTTCTTGTTTAATGCATGAGTTGGATTGCTCGAAGTAATGGTTTAAAAGGGTTTCTTGCTTGAAATGATGTTCAAGTATATGAAAGGGTAATATAAAATGGAAGTGTTTCCAAGGTTTTGATTTAACTTTGCATATGGTGTTTATGCATGGAATGGTTAAATGGTTGATTATGTAATTTGTGTTTTGAAAAGGTTTTCTTAGCTTGCTAAGCTAAGGTTTGGTTTCATGTATGTGCTATGCATGGTTTAAGCATGATGTTGAAAAGGAGTTTTCAAACATGGCTTTGGTTTGTCAAATAGGGTTTGTTTTAAAAGGGATTTAATGACCCGCTGCATTGATGGTGTTTTGGTTTTGAGCATTCCTCACTAAGCATTATGTGCTTACGCTCCTTTTTGTCCATCAATGCAGATTCGTGAAGTTTGGACAGCGAGAGGCAAGGGATTCAAGGTGGACTCCAATTGAGATGTATGTCTCGATGAATAGCTATAGTTAATAAAGGCAATGGGGGTAGAACCTCTCGGGTTAATGTGTATGTGTTCGTTTATGTTGGACAAGGATGTTTTTATGTTGATGATGTTGTTGGAACTTGTATTGGCTTTAATGAGATTGATTTGGAAAGTTTGTGCTTAAATGGTTGCTTGTGTAGGAAGCATGCCTATAGATTTGGGGCTTTTTGCATATGAAGTTAATTTGTTGATTTGATGATGCTTACAAGTTGTACATATGTTGAATTGCATGCTGGTAAAGTTTGGTGGCAATTGGAGCATGTTTGGATGGTTAATTGTGTGTTTGAGTGAACAAAATGCTGCAATCTGTGCAGGGCGTTTTCGGAACAGATGCCTTGCATGAACCCAGGCGTCCGAAACGGGTGCCACCGTTCCGGAACGGTTTGGCTACTGCCAGACCCCCGTTGCAGTACGCGTTGCGGAACGGCCCCGAGTTTCGAAACGGGCTCTGCCGGTTTCGGAACGGGTGACCGTTGGGGGCTGACATGGGCGGTTAAATGTTTTGAATTGTTTGCATTTTGGTCCTGAAACTTGTTTGTGCAATTGTATGAGTTTGGGATGTCCGTTTGAGCTGAAATTTGGCAGAGAAGCATGAAACCTGATTAATTTTAAGTTGGTAACTTAAAATCTGGTTAAGTTATTAAAGTTTTCAGAATTTACAATTTGGTCCCTAAAGTTGTAAATTGTTCAATTGGGTCCCTGTTTGATCTCTGATGTTTGTGATCTTTGGGTATGCTGTTTGCATGATCACATATAAGGTTAATGTGCATCTAGACAAGATTAAAAAGATAAAAAAAGGGTCGTTAATCAAGGTTGACTTTCGGGTTGACTTTGGTTTTCCCCGTGTGACTTTCTTAATTCGGGTCAACCGTCCGGGCCGGGTTAAGGGGGTTACATTTGGTGGTATCAAAGCTGAGTTGCGAATGCTTGGGGAAAACGGTAAGTTGTTGTAATGTGTGTTTGTTGTTTACCTTGATGTGTGGTTGAAAGTTGGTTGAAACACGTGTTTCTGAGCATGTTGCTGATGTTTTCAAGCATGTTTTAAGGTTATGAATCTTGGTCGAGTTTATGTGGAAATGTGCTGATGCTGTGAACTGATGTTATGCATGATGGAAGTGTAATGAGTATGTTATGTTGATAATATGCTGATGCAAATGGATGCTGTTTGATGTAAGCATGATCAAAGTATGTTGTTTGATATGCTTGATGTTGTGATATCCATGTTGTGTTGACTGTTATGTCATGTAAAGGGGAGGATTTGGGATACCCATTGCCTTATTAATATAGCTATTGTGTTATTTTGGAGTTGGAGTTTGAATCCTTGCTTAAAGCTGGTCTAACTGGTTTGTTTGTTTGTTGTGATTGTTTGTCGTTGTTAGTAGTATGGTAAAGTCGATGGAAGAATGGCAGTTGGGTAAGATGGTTGCTGCCTTGGGGCAGGTTGTTAGGGCATGGAATTCACCCTTTTGTAGAGGTGTTTTGTCTCAGTTTTCTGTGCCTGGAGTTGAGGTGGTAAGGCAAGGGAAAGAAGCTGGTTCTGTGGTGAAGAGTTCATCACCTGTTGAGCAGGAGGTGTTGGGAACATCTCAGGCTGTGGTAGAGGTATGGTCAGTGGATGAGCTGGCTGTGGGATGTGTGAGTTTGCCGAAACAGCGTTTGCTTGATTTGGGTGCTGTGGAGTATCATGGTTCTTCACCAGAGATGTTTGAGGCCTGGTTGGCCAGTGTGATTCTGATTTTGGATCAGGAAGGCTGTGATTATGCTTGTAAGCTGGGAAGTGTTGTTTCTCTGATGTTGGAGGATGCGTGTGTCTGGTGGACATCTGTGGCGGTGGCGTCACATATTCCTGATATTGATTGGGATTTCTTTGTATTTGCTTTTTGTGAAAGGTATCTTGGAAGGGAATTTCCAAGGGTTAAGCAATGTGAAGATAGTGCTGTTGTGAAGCAAGTGTTGCTTGAGCAAGGAGTGGAGGTTCAGCTACCGGTGTGCGACCGTTGTGAAAGGCGCCATGTTGGAGGTTGTTGGGGCGCGGATGCTTGCTGGAATTGTGGTTCTAAAGTGCATGTTAAGCGTGATTGTCCTCATGGAGTGAGGTCAGCTTTGGTGTTAGCCAATGGGTCTCTGAAAGGTCGTGGGCACGGCCGAGGCAAGGTTCAGAGGTGGCAGAAAGAGCATAAGGTTGTGAAGAGATCGGGGAATGAGAATTGCTGGGAATGTGGGTCTGCTAGTCACATGAGACGTGATTGTTTGAGGTTGGCTCGGAACAGCCAAGGTTCCTTACCGCAAGGAGTTGATGGTGACCCTGGTGTGTTAGCTGGTGCTGCAGTTGTGCCGCCGGAGGTTGAAGGTTCCGCAAGGAAGAAAGCTCGTCTGATGAATCTTCAGGGTGGTGTTGTGTTTTCAGGTAACCTTGTTAAGTAATCTTTGCTCTAGTTACCTTAGTTTGGTTTCTGTTGGTTTTCCTTGCGTGGTAAGTTTAGTCTTGTTGCTAGCATGTTGGGGTAATGGTAGTTGTTTGGAAACATCTTTGGTGTGAAGAAGGCTTAGTGAGTATCTGGTGGTTAATGGTTGTTGGTATGATGGAGTTAGATAAGCTAGAAGTGAGGTAGGAGGTTGTTCTTAGACGGATTTTGAGGATGTTATTGGAGGGTGTGAACTGGCATTCATGCACAGTTAAAATCATTGTTATATGCTATATTATATATGTTGGTCCATACATACATGTGGCATGACATTAGAGGTTTTGCATGCATGTACATCAGGCATTGATAGGGCATATAGGTGATCATGCATACGATGTTCACACTCGCTAATAACTAATCGAATCTGTTAGTGTGGTGGTTGGTTTGGTTGATGGGTTTTTAGAGGTTGTTTTGGTGCTGGGTGAGAGTTAGAAGTAGTGGAGTATATTAAGCTAGTCGCTGGCAATGGTGAGAATGGTATAGCCTGTGGTAGAGGGATAGTGTTTGTTGCTCAGAGAGTTTAGTGGTTTGGTGGTGAGGAGTACCGGTTGAGGTTAGAATCGGTTAAGTGGTTTGAATAGCTAAGTGGAAGTGGTAGTTCCTTGGTGCTAAGGATGTTGCAGTTTAGCGGTTGTGTTTTCAGGTGTTGAGGTAGTTTAGTATTTAAGTTGTTGTGGAGGGGTTGTGTTTGTAAGTGCTGGTTCTTAGTAACCTTTGAGGAGTTGAAGAGCTGTTATGTGTGTTTTGGTTAAGCGATGTTCTGGTAAGACAAGTGTTATGGTTGAAGTTTGAAGTGGAAGGATTATGAAAGATCGAAGGTTTTGTTGGTTGTTTGGGTTCTTGTGAGAAGTGGTTGGCTGGTTGTGGTTAAGAAAGTTCCATTTGAAGTCAGCTGGTGGTGTGTGGAATGGCTGGCGGAGTCAAGTTGGGGTTGTAATGTAATTCATGGAATCTGGGTGAGTAGTTCTGGTGAGTCGTTATGGTAATGTTAGCAGCAGATGTGAAGGATTATCAGCATTCGTTGAGGAGTTTGGGTAAGCAGTTGATGCTTAAAGATTTTTGCTTGTTGGGAAATCCTTGGAAGAGGTTTGGGAGTTTGCAAGAGTTTTAGAAGCAGAAAGGTTTGCATAGTGGCGGTTTTGGATTGGTTGTTGTAACTGTGTAAATAAGTCTTGGAAGTTGTGTGTTACGGTGTGGTGTGCTGTAAAAGTTGAGGTTCTTCAGGTTGAGGTTGGGGCTGTGTACAGTCCGGGTATGTGAAAGGTTAAGTTGTGGCTATCTTTGAGTGTTCTGGATTTTTGTGAACAACATGTGGTGGTGTTGGGATCGGAGGAGTTTTGTATGGAAAGTGTTCAGTGTTGGTTGAGGCTTTTGCGTTGCCTTGTGTGTTGCTTTGAGAAGGTTGTTGTTCTCTTTTCGCCAGTTGAAATTTCGAGGACGAAATTTCCTAAGGGGGGTGTAACGCCCCGGTTTTGGGCTCAGAAGTTTTGGGCGTTGACCGGTTCGGTCAAAGTGCTGATCGAATATATAAGAGTGAATTTAGGAAAGCCTAGTTCGGGTTGCATTAAAAATATGGAAAAATGATCTAAAATCATCTTTTAATATATAAAGCCTAGCTGAGTTGCTGATGTTTCAAGCATGTTTTATGGTTGTGAATCTCGGTTGAGTTAATGTGGATATGTGCTGATGCTGTGAGCTGATGTTATGCATGATAAATGTGTAATGAGCATGTTATGTTGCTATTATGTTGTTGCAAATGGATGCTGTTTGACGTAAGCATGATCAAAGTATGTTGTTTGATATGCTTGATGTTGTGATATCCATGTTGTGTTGACTGTTATGTCATGAAAAGCGGAGGATTCGGGATACCCATTGCCTTATTAATATAGCTATTGTGTTATTTGGAGTTGGAGTTTGAATCCTTGCTTAATGCTGGTCTAACTGGTTTGTTTGCTTGTTGTGATTGTTTGTTGTTGTTAGTAGTATGGCAAAGTCGATGGAAGAATGGCAGTTGGGTAAGCTGGTTGCTGCCTTGGGGCAGGTTGTTAAGGCATGGAATTCACCCTTTTGTAGAGGTGTTTTGTTTCAGTCTTCTGTGCCTGGAGTTGAGGTGGTAAGGCAAGGGAAAGAAGTTGGTTCTGTGATGAAGAGTTCATCATCTGTTGAGCAGGAGGTGTTGGGAACATCTCAGGCTGAGGTAAAGGTAAAGTCAGTGGATGTGCTGGCTGTGGGATGTATGGGTTTGCCGAAGCAGCGTTTGCTTGATTTGGGTGCTGTGGAATATCATGGTTCGACACCTGAGGCATTTGAGGCCTGGTTGGCCAGTGTGGTTTTGATCTTGAATCAGGAAGGCTGTGATTATGCCTGTAAGCTGGGGAGTGTTGTTTCTTTGATGCTGGAGGATGCGTGTGTCTGGTGGACATATGTGGCGGTGGCGTCACATATTCCTGATATTGATTGGGATTTCTTTGTATCTGCTTTTTGTGAAAGGTATCTTAGAATGGAATTTCCAAGGGTTAAGCAATGTGAAGATAGTGCTGTTGTGGAGCAAGTGTTGCTTGAGCAAGGGGTGGAAGCTCAGCCACCGGTGTGTGACCGTTGTGAAAGGCACCATGTTGGTGGTTGTTGGGGCATGGGTGTTTGCTGGAATTGTGGTTCTAAAATGTATGTTAAGCGTGATTGTCCTCTTGAGGTGAAGTCAGCTTTGGTGTTAGCCAATGGGTCTTTGAAAGGTCATGGGCACGACCGAGGCAAGGTTCAGAAGTGGCAAAAAGAGCAGAGGTTGTGAAGAGTTTGGGAAAAGAGAATTGCTGGAAATGTGGGTCTGCTGGACACATGAGACGTGATTGTTTGAGGTTGGCTCGGAAGAGTCAAGGTTCCTTACCGCAAGGAGTTGGTGGTGACCCTGGTGTGTTAGCTGGTGCTGCAGTTGTGCCGCAGGAGGATGATGGTTCCGCAAGGAAGAGAGCTCGTCTGATGAAGCTTCAGGGAGGTGTTGTGTTTTCAGGTAACCTTGTTAAGTAATCTTTGCACTAGTTACCTTAGTTTGGTTTCTGTTGGTTTTCCTTGCGTGGTAAGTTTAGTCTTGTTGCTAGCATGTTTGGGGTAATGGTAGTTGTTTGGGGAAAATCTTTGGTGTGAAGAAGGCTTAGTGAGTATCTCTTGGTTAATGGTGGTTGGTATGATGGAGTTAGATAAGCTAGAAGTGAGGTGGGAGGTTGTTCTTAGACGGATTCTGAGGATGTTATTGGAGGGTGTGAACTGGCATTCATGCACAGTTAAAATCATTGTTATATGCTATATTATATATGTTGGTCCATGCATACATGTGGCATGACATTAGAGGTTTTGCATACATGTACATCAGGCATTGATAGGGCATGTAGGTGATCATGCATACGATGTTCACACTCGCTAATAACTAATCGAATCTGTTAGTGTGGTGGTTGGTTTGGATGATGGGTTTTTAGAGGTTGTTTTGGTGCTGAGTGAGAGTTAGGTGTAATATTAAGATGGTTGCTAGTAATGGTGAGAGTGGTATAGCCTGTGGTAGAAGGATAGTGTTTGTGGCTTAAAGAGTTTAGTGGTTTGGTGGTGAAGGGTACCGGTTGAGGTTAGTATCGGTTAAGTGGTTTGTATAGCTAAAAGGAAGTGGTAGTTCCTTGGTGCGAAGTGATGTTGCAGTTTTGTGGTTGTGTTTCCAAGTGCTGAGGTAGCTTAGCTTTTAAGTTGTTGCGAAAGGGTTGTGTTGGTTCTTAGAACCCTTTGAGGAGTTCAGAAGCTGTTATGTGTGTTTTGGATAACCAATGATCTGGTAATGCAAGTGTTATGGTTGAAGTTTGAAGTGAAAGGGCTATGAAAGATCGAAGGTTTTTGTTGGTCGTTTGGGTTCTTGTGAGAAGTGGTTGGCTGGTTGTGGTTAAGGAAGTTCCGTTTGAAGTCAGCTGGTGGTGTGTGGGGCGGCTGACGGATTCAAGTTGGGGTTATGTTGTAATTCTTGGAATCTGGGTGAGTAATCTTGGTGAGCTGTTATGGAATGTTAGCGGCAGATGTGAGGGATTATCAGCATTCGCTGAGGAGTTTGGGTAAGCAGTTGATGCTTAAAGATTTTTGTTTGTGGGAAAATCCTTGGAAGAGGTTTGGGAGCTTGCAAGAGTTTTTGAAGCAGAGAAGTTTGCATAGTGGCTGATTTGGTTTGGTTGTTGTCTCTGTGTAAACAGGTCTTGGGAGTTGTGTGTTACAGTAATGTGTGCTGTTAGAGCTGAAGTTCTTCAGGTTGATGTTGGGGGCTGTGTACAGTCCGGTTATGTGGAAGGTTAAGTTGTGGTTATCTTTGAGTGTTTTGGGTTTTGTGAACAGCATGTGGAGGTGTTGTGTTCGGTGGGGTTTTGTGTGGATAGTAGTCAGTGTTGGTTGAGGCTTTTGTGTTGCCTTGTGTGTTGCTTTGAGAAGGTTGTGGTTCTCTTTTCGCCGGTTGAAATTTCGAGGACGAAATTTCCTAAGGGGGGGGAGAGTTGTAACGCCCCGGTTTTGGGCTCAGAAGTTTTGGGCGTTGACCGGTTCGGTCAAAGTGCTGATCGAATATATAAGAGTGAATTTAGGAAAGCCTAGTTCGGGTTGCATTAAAAATATGGAAAAATGTTCTAAAATCATCTTTTAATATATAAAGGTGAACTGTGAAATCAATTTTGGAAAATGAGGTTCGGAAGGTTGACATTTTGGCTAGTGACCAAAATGTAATTTTTGAAAGTTGCGGGACAGTTTTATAAAGGATTGAAACTTTGAATCTTTAAGGAGCTATTATTCCAAAAAGGATTTCTCCAGATTTTTCTAAGATATTTTAAGGCTTTAATCTGATTTTAAAGGTTATGAAATGTGGAGGGAAAATCATTTTACCATTTCTTAACTAACTTTCTATTTTCTCTGAATTTTCCTTTTCTCTCATTTTCTCTCAACCCAAACACAATTCTCCAGATTTTCTTCTCTGATTTTGGCATATAAATCTCTCATATCAACTCTCTTTTGATTCCTAATCATCTCATCAACAAAGCCTCTCAATTTACAAGTTGTTTCATTAAGCATTTTGGCTCTAAAAAGGAGAAATTCAAGTTTGGAGGTAAAAACGTCCTTCTCCTCTAAACTATCAGTTCTTTACTGAAATTCCTAAGTTCTCAATCCTTGATTTGTGTTTTGTTAATGGCTTTTCAATTGAAATCTTGATTTTGGCTTAAAATGCAAGATTTGGTGATTTTGGTGAAATTTTCGGTTGATCTGTTTGGGCAGTGTTTTGAAGTGTCAAAATGATGTTAAATGAATGCTAAATTGATTAGAAGTTGAGGTTTAATCAATGCAATCCCGGATAGGTTGAATTTCATAAGTTTGGCTTGAGTTCTTGGTTGTTTTTGGAGTGTTTTTGGTGATCTGTTATACCTGGAGGTATAAGGATGTGTTTGTGATCATTTTGGATGTTAATTGATGTTTAAAAATGGTTAGAAGTGATGGATCTTGGCTGGGTTAAGTTTTGGAAGTGTTTGGAGGTGATTTCGGTTGTGTTTGGTAGCCAAATTGTTGGTTTTGTGATGAGCAGCGAGTTGAGTCTTGTTGCTGGTGTTTTTAATGCATAATGATGCATTAATTCTCTGTTGTTGTGTTCTTGAAACAGGGGAGTTTGATCCGTGAGCTTTGAAGGTGTTGCGGAAGGTTTTCGGATGCTTGGAAGGCTTGTTTGTTGACTAGCCTTGTCTTGTGTATCGGTGAGTGAAGTTGGGTTTTCAGCTTTTAAACCAAGGTTTGAAGGTTTTGGGAGCTTAGTTTAAGTCTAAACAACTTTGCTAAGCTCAAGAGTAAGTGATTGGGTTTTCGCTCTTGAATTGTGTTGTGTTTGGTTTTAAAAGCTATTGTGGTAGATGATTGAGATGCATATGTTTTGCATGGTTTAAATCTGTTTTGAAAGCATATTTTAAGCATGGTTTAATGCTGGTTTTGAAAGCCATTTGTGAAGGATGCTCAAGGTAAGAGATCCTTGATTTTGTATATGGTAATTGTGATTTTGATGCATAGTGTTGCATGTTGATCTATGGCTTTGTATGATGCTTTAAAACAGTGAATTGATGATGGTAAATGTTACTTTTTGCATATTGGTTAAGCATGTGAATCATTGGACTATTGTAGTGGTGGTTTTGCATTATGTTTATGCTTGTGAAACATTGGATTAATATGGTAAGATGGTTATGTTGGCAAGTGATGAAAGTGGTTCTTGGTTCGTTGATCGGATATAGTTAGCCGCCTATAGGATTGGGTGCACCGTGAATTAAGTCGCCTTGGAGGTGGAGTGGTCAAGAGTGGACCGGTAAACTCCCTTCAAGTATCCTAACGAGATGGTTAAGGTCATAATGGAGGTGTTGCCCATTCGAGGACCTTGGTTGAGCAAAGGTTATATGGTGTTTAAAAGTCCATATGTGAGAACCTTGTGCTTGTTAAGATCACAATGGCGGTGTAAGACCATGTGTGGATCTTGTGTGGGGTGTCCCGGATCTCGTTAGTGATTTATACAACTACCAATCGGTTATGCAAAGGTTGTATGGTGTTTAAAAGTCCATACATGGTAACCTTGTGCATGTTGAGGTTGTATGGTGTTTAAAAGTCCATACATGGGAACCTTAGGCTTGTAAGGTCAAATGGTGTTTAAAAGTCCATTTGGGAGGCCTTGGATTGGTAGGGTGTGTGGAGCGTAGGGACAACGCTCGGAATCCGCGTATCCGATCGGGTTGTTGAGTTGAAAAGTGGATGTGGTTGATCACTTGGAGGCCAATGTAATGTTCTTGATCATAAAGAAGCATGAGATGCTCGAAATGATGCATGATTGCATGTGAAGCATGAGGTGCTTCAAAAGATGCATGGTTGCATGAAAAGTGTATGATGCTAGTGAATGCATGTTTACTTGTTAAGTTGAACGAGTGTTGATTATCATTTGGTAAAAGATGCATGTGTGCATGAAATCTCCTTAATGCATTGGAGTCTTGTTAAGACTAGTTTTAAAAGGTATGTGTTAATGATGTTGTGGTTCATTAGTTGCCTTTGGTTAATGCATGTATTGGATTGATTGAGTAAATGATTTTTAAGGGCTTCTTGCTTAAATGGTTTTTAAGTATAAGAAGGGTATGTTGTGAAATGGGAATGTTTTCCAAGGTTTTGATTTAACTTTGCATATGGTGTTTATGCATGGAGTGGTTAAACGGATGATTATGTCATTTATGCTTTGAAAGGTTTTCTTAGCTTGCTAAACTAAGGTTTGGTTTCATGTATGTGCAATGCATGGTTTAAGCTTGATGTTGAAAAGGAGTTTTCAAACATGGTTTTGGTTTGTCAAATCGGGTTGTTCTTAAAGTGTTTTGTAACCCGCTGCATTGATGGTGTTTTGGTTTTAGGCATTCCTCACTAAGCATTATGTGCTTACACTCCTTTTTGTCCATCAATGCAGATTCTTGAAGTTTGGACAGCAAGGAGCAAGGGATTCAAGGTGGACTCCATTTGAGATGTATGTCTCGGTGAATAGCTATAGTTAATAAAGGCAATGGGGGTAGAATCTCTCGGATTGATGTTTTTGTATTCGTATATGTTCGGACAAGTATGTTTTAATGTTGTTGATGTTGCTGAATCATGAATTGGTTATAATGAGATTTCTTTGGAAAGTTTGTGCTTAAGTGGTTGCTTGTGTAGGAAGCATGCCTATAGAATTGGGGCTTTTTGCATATGGTGTTGTTCTGATGATTTGATGATGCTTGCAAGTTATATATATGTTGAATTGCATGCTGGTAAAGTTTGGTGGCATTTGGAGCATGTTTGGTTGATTAATTGCATGTTTTGGAATGCCTTTTTGCTGCAATCTGTAGAGGCGTTTCGGAACAGTGTGCACCGTTTCGGAACGGGTGCCTTGCATGAACCCAGGCGTCCGAAACGGTATGCACCGTTTCGAAACGGTTTGGTCTCTGCCAGACCCCCGTTGTGGAACGCGTTGCGGAACGGACCCATGTTTCGAAACGGGCTTTGCCTGTTTCGGAACGGGTGACCGTTGGGGGCTCACATGGGCGGTTAAATGTTTCAAAATGTTTGCATTTTGGTCCTGAATCTTGTTTGTGCAATTGTATGAGTTCGGGATGTCCGTTTGAGCTGAAATTTGGCAGAGAAGCATGAAACCTGATTAATTTTAAGTTGGTAACTTAAAATTTTGTTAAGTCCTAAAAGTTTTCAGAATTTACAATTTGGTCCCTAAAGTTGTAATTTGTTCAATTGGGTCCCTGTTTGATCTCTGATGTTTGTGATCTTTGAGTATGTTGTTTGCATGATCACATCTAAGGTTAATGTGCATCTAGACAAGATTAAAAAGAAAAAAAAAGGGTCGTTAATCAAGGTTGACTTTCGGGTTGACTTTGGTTTTCCCCGTGTGACTTTCTTAATTCGGGTCAACCGTCTGGGCCGGGTTAAGGGGGTTACAGGGGAAGAGTTGTAACGCCCCGGTTTTGGGCTCAGAAGTTTTGGGCGTTGACCGGTTCGGTCAAAGTGCTGATCGAATATATAAGAGTGAATTTAGGAAAGCCTAGTTCGGGTTGCAATAAGAATATGGAAAAATGTTCTAAAATCATTTTTTAATATAATTAAGTGAACTGTGAAATCAATTTTGGAAAATGAAGTTCGGAAGGTTGACATTTTGGCTAGTGACCAAAATGTAATTTTTGAAAGTTGCGTGACTGTTTTATAAAGGATTGAAACTTTGAATCTTTAAGGAGCTATTATTCCAAAAAGAGTTTCTCCAGATTTTTCTAAGATATTTTAAGGCTTTATTCTGATTTTAAAGTTTATGAAATGTGGAGGGAAATCATTTTACCATTTTATAACTAACTTTTCTATTTTCTCTCAATTTTCCTTTTCTCTCATTTTCTCTCAACCCAAACACATTTCTCCAGATTTTCTTCTCTGATTTTGTCATCTAAATCACTCATTTCAACTCTCTTTTGATTCCTAATCATCTCATCAACAAAACCTCTCAATTTGCAAGTTGTTTCATCAAGCTTTTTGGCTCTAAAAAGGAGAAACTCAAGTTTGGAGGTAAGAACGTCCTTCTCCTCTAAACTATCAGTTCTTTACTGAAATTCTTAAGTTCTCAATCCTTGATTTGTGATTTGTTAAAGGCTTTTCAATTGAAATCTTGATTTTGGCTTAAAATGCAAGATTTGGTGATTTTTGGTGAAATTTTCGTGTGATCTGTTTGGGCAGTGTTTTGAAGTGTCAAAATGATGTTAAATGAATGCTAAATTGATTAGAAGTTGAGGTTTAATTAATGCAATCCCGGATAGGTTGAATTTCCTAAGTTTGGCTTGAGTTTTTGGTTGTTTTTGGAGTGTTTTTGGTGATCTGTTATACCTGGAGGTATAAGGACGTGTTTGTGATCATTTTGGATGTTAATTGATGTTTAAAAATGGTTAGAAGTGATGGATCTTGGCTGGGTTAAGTTTTGGAAGTGTTTGGAGGTGATTTCGGTTGTGTTTGGTAGCCAAATTGTTGGATTTGGGATGAGCAGCGAGTTGAGTCTTGTTGCTGGTGTTTTTAATGCATAATGATGCATTAATCCTCTGTTGTTGTGTGCTTGAAACAGGGGAGTTTGATCCGTGAGCTTTGAAGGTGTTGCGGAAGGTTTTCGGATGCTTGGAAGGTTTTGGGAGCTTAGTTTAAGTCTAAACAACTTTGCTAAGCTCAAGAGTAAGTGAATGGATTTTCGCTCTTGAATTGTGTTGTGAAATTGGCTTTTAAGCAATTGTGGTTGATGATTGAAATGCATGTGTTTTGCATGGTTTAAATCTGTTTTGAAAGCATATTTTAAGCATGGTTTAATGCTGGTTTTGGAAGTCATATGTGAAGGATACTCAAGGTAAGAGATCCTTGGTTTTGTACATGGAAATTGTGATTTTGATGCATAGTGTTGCATGTTGATCAATGGCTTTGTGTGATGCTTAAAAACAGTGAATTGATGATGGTAAATGATACTTTTTGCATATTGGTTATGCATGTGAATAATTGGACTAAGGTGGTAATGGTTTTAGCATATTGACTATGCATGTGAATCATTGGATTATCATGGTGAAATGGTTATATTGGCAAGTGATGGAAGTGGTTCTTGGTTCGTTGATCGGATATAGTTAGCCGGCTATAGGATTGGGTGCACTGTGAATTAAGTCGCCTTGGAGGTGGAGTGGTCAAGAGTGGACCGGTAAACTCCCTTCAAGTATCCTAACGAGATGGTTAAGGTCATAATGGAGGTGTTGCCCATTCGAGGACCTTGGTTGAGCAAAGGTTATATGGTGTTTAAAAGTCCATATATGGGAATCTTGTGCTTGTTAAGATCACAATGGCGGTGTAAGTCCATGTGTGGATCTTGTGTGGGGTGTCCCGGATCTCGTTAGTGATGTTATACAACTACCAATCGGTTATGCAAAGGTTGTATGGTGTTTCAAAGTCCATACAAGGGAACCTTGTGCATGTTGAGGTTGTATGGTGTTTAAAAGTCCATGCATGGGAACCTCGGGAAAAGCTAAGGTTGTATGGTGTTTAAAAGTCCATACATGGGAACCTTAGGCTTGTAAGGTCAAATGGTGTTTAAAAGTCCATTTGGGAGACCTTGGATTGGTAGGGTGTATGGAGCGTAGGGACAACGCTCGGAATCCGCGTATCCGATCGTGTGTTGAGTTGAAAAGTGGATGTGGTTGATCACTTGGAAGCCAATGTAATGTTCTTGATTATTAAAGAAGCATGAGATGCTTGAAAAGATGCATGGTTGCATGAAAAGTGTATAATGCTTGTGAATGCATGTTTACTTGTTAAGTTGAACAAGTGTTGATTATCATTTGGTAAATGATGCATGTGTATATGAAGTCTCTTTAATGCATTGGAGTCTTGCTAAGACTTGTTTAAAAAGGCATATGATGATGAGGTTGTGATTCCTAAGTTGTCTTGTTTAATGCATGAGTTGGATTGCTTGAAGTAATGGTTTAAAAGGGTTTCTTGCTTGAAATGATGTTCAAGTATATGAAAGGGTAATATAAAATGGAAGTGTTTCCAAGGTTTTGATTTAACTTTGCATATGGTGTTTATGCATGGAATGGTTAAATGGTTGATTATGTAATTTGTGTTTTGAAAAGGTTTTCTTAGCTTGCTAAACTAAGTTTTGGTTTCATGTATGTGCTATGCATGGTTTAAGCATGATGTTGAAAAGGAGTTTTCAAACATGGCTTTGGTTTGTCAAATCGGGTTTGTTTTAAAAGTGATTTAATGACCCGCTGCATTGATGGTGTTTTGGTTTTGAGCATTCCTCACTAAGCATTGTGTGCTTACGCTCCTTTTTGTCCATCAATGCAGATTCGTGAAGTTTGGACAGCGAGAGGCAAGGGATTCAAGGTGGACTCCAATTGAGATGTATGTCTCGATGAATAGCTATAGTTAATAAAGGCAATGGGGGTAGAACCTCTCGGGTTAATGTGTATGTGTTCGTTTATGTTGGACAAGGATGTTTTTATGTTGATGATGTTGTTGGAACTTGTATTGGCTTTTGTTGAGTGTGTAAAAGTTCTATTATTTACACCCTTTTTAACCCATATTTCTGCTGCATTCAAGCATCATTGCATCGCATTTAGGTTAGTTTTCAATAAAACATCACAATTATACAAAAGGCACGGATTCTACTAAAAGATGGTGTATTTTGCAGGTAACTGCCATGGTTGACAATGAAGGCAGGCGCAAGACATATAAGCAGAAAAGCTGAACTGGGCAAGCAGCCGAAGAAGACGAACCTGTCATGGACCTGTCATGACAGCAGACTTATGAAGAGGAAAAGTAAAGTGGACCTCGATAGATAGAGAAAAATCTGCTCGTCTGTCGTGTGGAAGCCAAATAATTTTCCAAGCCCCGGATCAAAAGATATGTCAAGCCAAAGCTCAAAGAGAGGAAATTCCTAAAAGCTAGGATGCGGCTGGAAAGTAGGAGACTTTAGAGATTTAATCTTTATTAGAATCTTACTTTTAATTAAAGTTGTAATCCTTGTTACCTTAGATAACTTGAGCCCAAAGCTTATATAAAGGGCATAGATTAAACCTAGGGCATAACTGATTAACCCATAACCGAAACCAAACCCCTGCCGTCCACCCGTCACCGACATGTTCTAAATTCCCCTAGGGCTACGGGTTGTTTTGTAAAGTAGTTGCAAGGGTTGCTTTGTTTTAGGATTTTTCAAGTTCAATAAAATAAACTTCAAGTTCTTTTATCTTGGTTTTAATATCTTGCAAGAGCATCGGGAGAGCATTGTGAGGTTATCTATTTACTTAGCATCGGGAGAGTTAAGTATACGAAAGAGATAAAAGCGTGTTCTCTAGTTTATAGTTGAACCATCTCGTGCTTAGGGATAAGGCGAGGTTAAGTGGCTAAGGAAGAATTCATACACATCGGTGTTCATCCTTCGATTCACGCCGGGAGGTATCATCAAAGACGTGTTCATCGACAGACTTGTGCCTAGGGATAGGGCAAGGCAGATCTGGGATTCTTGCCAAACTTGAAGTACGGAGTTGGTGTGTCGGCTGCCGCGACTGCCAACGGACAGACGTCGCGACAGGTGCTGTCGGCGACGGGAGCGACGACAGAACTGGAGATCCTGAGATATTCAATACCTGCACTACCGAGCAATTCAATACCAGCCCATTCTCTCTATCTTGATAATTCAATCCTTTTATTTACGTTTTTACTTTATTATTCTCGTGACAACTCTCAAATATTTCTTTTACTTTCGTGCAGTAATTCAAGGTGAAGTCATTAGCCCAATCCCTGTGGAGACAAAATCCGATACTTCGTATCACTTTACTACTTGCGTCGTGTACACTTGCACTACCATTGCGATAGACTATTTTACACGCAACAAGTTTTTGGCGCCGTTGCCGGGGATTGGCAACATAACTACATCTTTCTTTTATTGCACTTTTTGCTTTTATTTTTATTTTTATTTTCGTTTTTATTTTTATTTTTCTTTACTTTTTCTTTTGTGTTTTCAACTCTTGCTTTTCACGAGGTTCTTTTGTTTATGCGCAGATCGAAAAGAGGCGAAGATCCTGAGTATAAGTTAGATCCGGAAATCGAACGATCATTCAATCTCAAGAAACAGATTCGCGACCTTTTAGACAGGAACGAATACCTTGAAGAACAGCTAGAGCAGATGGCCCGTAACCAGCCTGCTGGAGGAGACATACCGCCTGTCGGCGACCCGCCTGGGGCAGGTGGACGACGGTCATGTCGTGACTACATGCTGAACGATCATGTAGAGCTGGAGACCACGCTGCCGGATATTGATGTTGACAATTTCGAGCTTAAACCTGTCATGTTTAGTATGATCAACAACGCCGGGCAGTTTAGTGGTTCTGCGACAGAAGATGCTAGGGAGCATCTCAAAACGTTCCAGGAGATCTGTGGTTCGTTTAGGCTGCCATGAGTTAGTCCGGAGATACTAAGGCTTCGGTTATTCCCCCATTCATTGAGGGACAGAGCTAAAACATGGTGGAATAAACTTACACCGGGTTCTATTATGACTTGGGCAGATCTAACTCGTGAATTTTTATCTCGTTTAGATCCTTCGCACTTATCTGAGCGATTACGTAACGAAATTGCTACTTTTCAACAGGAAGATGACGAGCCGATGCACGAGGCCTGGGACAGATTTACTACTCTTCTTCGGAACTGCCCAATGCATGGATTCCCTGTCTGGAATCAGGTAACAAAATTCTATAATGCTGCTAACTTACAAACTCGCATTCGCATTGATTCTGCAGCAAATGGACTATTATTGGATAAAGATCCAGACGAGGCATTGCAAGTTCTAAAAAATCTAGCCAAGAATGAGGAGCAGTTTCCGACAGCTAGAAGAGGGAGTAAACGGGTACTTGCTGTCAAAGACTATGAGGCCGACAACACTATGAAATCTCAGGTAGCATTCCTTACTAAAGCAATGAAACACTTATTGAGTGAAGAGGACTTACGAGGATTTGCTGTCGAGGAAATCTGTGCTACTTGTGAAGGAAATCATAGTAGTGTAGAGTGCCCTATAAATATAGAAGAGGGCAAATATGTTGGAAATTACAAGCCGAACTACAATTCCAACAACTACAACCCTAATTGGAGGAAGGATCCCAAATTTTCCTGGAGTAATCCTAACAATGCCCTGAATCCGCAAGCATATAATCAGAATCAGGGGGGTCCTAGATTGTTGACGCGACAGCAACCGCAGCCGCAGAACCTGCCGCCTCAGCAACAACAGCAGCCACCACCTGCCACGAGTAGTATATTGGAGCAGACTCTGGCCACCTTTATGTCCCAGACTGGCACGTATATGGATAATATTAATCAGTTTGTCAAAAAGACGGAAAATTTTATGGATGAAACTAAGATGAGAATGACAAACCATGAGGCCACCTTGAAATCTCTAGAGACACAAATGGGTCAGGTGTCGCAGCATATTAAACCGAGGCAGAATGGAGGTTTCCCTAGCAATACTGAAAATGCTAGATCACCCCCACATGAGCAATGTAAGGCAATTACTACTAGGAGTGGGAAAAAGCTACCAGGGCCGGAAAAAGAAGTTGATACAGAAAAGGAACCTGCCTTGGATAAACCTGCCGAGGAAGCTGCCCCGACAGGTGACAAACAGACTGCTGCCGATGAGCCTGTCACGACAGCAGAAGCGACAGAGGATAAAAAGGATGATTATCGTCCTCAGATTTGTATGTAGTGGGAAGGACGCATTGCTGATTATCGTCCCCCACCACCCTTTCCACAACGGATACAGCAAGCTAAGCATGAATCTCAACTTAAAAAGATTTATGATATTTTTAAACAGGTTCATATTAATATTCCGTTGTTAGATGCTGTTAGGGAGATGCCCGGTTATGCTAAATTTCTCAAGGATGTCATGTCTAAAAAATCTAAACTTGGGGAATTTGAAACGGTAAGGATGCAAGAAGGTTGCATGAGTATTCTTCATCGGCAGCCACCCCAGAAAAAGAAGGATCCGGGGAGCTTCCTCATACCTTGCGTAATTGGCGATAAATTTGTGGGTAAGGCACTTTGTGATCTTGGTGCAAGTGTTAATCTAATGCCCAAATCTGTTTTTCAGAAACTAGGTATTGGCAAGGCGCGGCCCACGACAGTTACCCTACAGCTAGCCGACCGCTCTTACGTTCACCCCGAGGGAAAAATTGAAGATATTTTGGTAAGAGTGAATAAGCTTATTTTTCCTGCTGACTTTCTTATCTTAGATTGTGAGGCAGATGAAAACGCACCAGTCATCCTTGGGCGACCCTTCTTAGCCACGGGAAGATCATTGATTGATGTGGAGAAAGGAGAACTCACCATGCGCGTGAACGATCAAGAAATTAAGTTGAATGTTCTCCAAGCAATGAAACATACCGATGTGGACGAGGAATGCAAGGCCATCATTGAGGTGACCTTTGATCAACCCTGCATCAGGTCGGGCTGCCGAGATATAAAATTTGGTCACTGCTGCGACAGCCACCTACAAGCCTGTCATGACAGTGATGACGACAGCGATGACGACAGCAGCGACGACAACAACCCCTCTGAATCCGATACATCTGATACTGAAGGTCATGAGGAGGTAAACTGGTTAGACCATCGTCCAGGTAAGTTATTCGAACCCTTGAATTACACTTCGGATAACCATTTAATCCAAAAGCCCTCTACTGTTGAACCACCTGTCTTAGAACTTAAGCCCCTGCCAGGGCAGCTTAAATATGCTTATCTTGGTTGTGATGACACACTGCCCGTAATTATCTCTGCTAAGCTGCCGCAGGAACAGGAACGACAGCTGATCGACATGCTGAGGCAGCATAAAAGGGCGATAGGATGGACGATAGCAGACATTCAGGGCATTAGTCCGGCAATCTGTATGCACAAAATCCTCCTAGAGGAAGATCATAAGCCGACTATTGATTCCCAAAGGCGGTTAAACCTTGCGATGAAGGAGGTAGTGCGTAAAGAAATAATTAAATGGTTAGATGAAGGTATTATTTACGCCATCTCCGACAGCAAATGGGTAAGCCCGGTGCAATGTGTTCCCAAGAAAGGAGGCATGACCGTGATAACCAACGAGAACAACGAGTTAATCCCAACTAGGACTGTGACCGGTTGGAGGGTTTGTATGGACTATCGGAAGCTTAACAAAGCTACCCGAAAAGACCACTTTCTGTTACCCTTTATTGATCAAATGCTTGACAGATTAGCGGGTAAACCTTACTATTGTTTTCTTGATGGTTATTCAGGATATAATCAAATTGCTATTGCACCAGAGGACCAAGAGAAAACGACTTTCACATGCCCCTACGGAACATACGCATTTAGGAGGATGTCGTTCGGCCTCTGTAACGCACCTGCCACCTTCCAAAGGTGCATGATGGCAATATTCTCCGACATGGTAGAGGACTTCCTCGAGATCTTCATGGATGATTTTTCCGTCTTTGGATATGATTTTGAGAGCTGCCTCGGCAACCTTCAAAAGGTACTTGAAAGATGTGAAAAAGCTAATCTTGTTCTTAATTGGGAAAAATGCCATTTTATGGTAGATGAAGGGATAGTTTTAGGCCATAAGATTAGCTGCCGTGGGATAGAAGTCGACAGGGCAAAAATAGAGGTCATAGAGAAGCTTCCGCCGCCAACCACAGTCAAGGGCATTAGGAGTTTTTTAGGGCATGCTGGTTTTTATAGGAGATTTATTGCCAATTTCTCAAAAATCACGAAACCCCTATGTCATCTCTTAGAGCAGAACCGACCCTTTGACTTTAATGAAGAATGCACTGAAGCATTCAAGGTTCTGAAGGAAAAGCTAGTGACAGCCCCCATAGTACAACCACCAGACTGGACACAACCGTTTGAGATTATGTGTGATGCTAGTGACTATGCTGTCGGGGCAGCACTTGGGCAGCGCAAGGACATGCTGTTTCATGTCATATATTATGCCAGCAAAACATTGAATGATGCCCAAGTGAATTATACCACCACAGAATAGGAGTTGTTAGCTGTGGTGTTCTCCATCGACAAGTTTCGTTCTTACATACTTGGAACGAAGGTTATAATACACACCGACCACTCTGCCCTCAAGTATTTATTTGCAAAAAAAGATGCAAAGCCTAGGTTGATACGATGGATCTTACTATTACAAGAGTTCGACCTTGAGATAAAAGATAAAAAGGGGACAGAAAATCAAGTGGCAGATCACTTGTCGAGGTTGGAGATGGGACAGAGTCTACCTTTAGATGAGACACACATACTAGAGATCTTCCCAGATGAGCAGCTCTTTGCTGCCGCAATAGCTGTTGCGACAGCCATGGCGGAAGGTAAGTCTTCTAACCTTCCTTGGTATGCTGATTTCGTTAATTTTATAGTTAGCGGAATATTACCTTCTGATCTTACTTATCAAGCCAGGAAGAGGTTTCAAAATGATGTTAAACATTATTATTGGGACGAACCTCTTCTTTTCAAAATGTGCGCAGATCAGGTTATAAGGAGATGTGTACCACAAGAAGAACAAGAAGACATTCTCCATCACTGTCATGCTTCATAATATGGAGGACACTTAGGAGGCAATAAAACTACTGCCAAGGTGCTGCAGTCAGGGTTCTACTGGCCGACACTGTATAAGGACGCACAGGAATTTTACAAGAACTGTGACAGGTGCCAGCGGACAGGTAACATCTCGAGGAGAAACGAGATGCCACTACAAAATATTTTGGAAGTCGAGATCTTCGACGTTTGGGGGATTGATTTTATGGGACCTTTTCCATCTTCGTGTGGAAATCTTTACATCCTCCTAGCCGTGGATTATGTCTCCAAGTGGGTAGAAGCAATCGCAACTCAAAAGAATGATGCCAAAACGGTCCAAAAGTTTTTGCACAAAAACATCTTTTCTAGATTTGGCATCCCTAGGGCGATTATCAGTGATGAAGGGAGACATTTTGACAACAGGGTAATTGCTGCCGCCTTGAGAAAATATGGTGTCAAGCACAGGATCGCGACAGCATACCACCCACAGACCAATGGACAGGCTGAGATATCCAATAGGGAAGTGAAGAACATACTTGAAAAAATGGTTAAACCAACTAGGAAAGATTGGTCTTTGCTTCTGAATGATGCATTATGGGCATACAGAACAGCTTTCAAGACTCCATTGGGCATGTCTCCATACCGTTTGATTTATGGGAAAACCTGTCATCTGCCTGTCGAGATAGAACACAAGGCATATTGGGCAATCAAGGCAGTAAACATGGACTTGGACAAGGCAGGCCAGAAAAGGCTGTTAGATTTAAATGAGATCGATGAAATACGGACAATGGCCTACGACAATGCAAGGATTTACAAGGAAAAGACAAAGAAGTGGCATGACAAGAAATTGCTGCCACGACAGTTCTGCCCAGGGCAGCTTGTGTTGTTGTTTAATTCTAGGTTGAAACTCTTTCCAGGGAAGCTCAAATCTAGATGGTCTGGCCCGTTCCAAGTAGTTCAAGTTTTTCCCCATGGTGCCATTACAATTCAATCACTAAAGGACGGGCACCAATTCAAAGTCAATGGACAACGCCTCAAGCACTATCAAGGGACTGAAGCCCCAGGAATACGGGAAGTGGTTATTTTAGGTGATGCCCCACAAGGCATCCCTAATTTAACCTAATTTTTATTTTTATTTTTATTATTAATATTATTTATTAGGAATTAGATTTATTTTATTCGAATAATGTTTTGTTTTTAATTTCAGTTTTTAGGAAATAAAGGAGTCAAGTGAGAAAGAAGAAGTGGCCCAAGCCCACCGCTCATCCACTAGCCCAATAAAGCCCATTTATGGTAACCTGTCGTTTCGGCTGCCGGCGCAGACGGATTTGACATGCTGTCAACAGACGCACAGCAGACGAAGAAGCGTGCGGCAGACGCACAGCAGACGCATTAATGCACGTCAGACGCGTCAGACACGATACATTCAATCTGCCGCCCCGTTATTCCCGTCTGCCATTGCGGCATTAAATGGGCAGCACCCCAACAGCTATATAAACCCCTTCCCATTTTCATTTTTCATCACTTCTAATTTTTCTCTTGTTATTCTCCTCTAGTTTTATCTATTTTCTCTCTCTTTCAGCCCTTGCAACCAAAATGTCTTCACGACAAACCCGTCAAAACACTGCTGCCGCTTCTTCTTCAGCAACAGCATCGCCATTCACCAAAAAGGAGCTATGGGAGGAGCGTGGCTTCATTTACAACAGAGATGCACCTCTTTTTGGACTCCGGCCGTTCATTATGAAGGCCATAACAGCACAACTTTGGGAGGACTTTGCCGAGCAGCCGGCAGAGCTTAATGACACTTTGGTCCGGGAATTTTATGCGGCGATCGAAAGCAAGACGACGACATCTGTCACCGTCCGAGGAGTGATAGTTCCTTTCAGCGCTAGCAGCATCAACCATGTGTTCGGCCTCTTCTTCGGCCCCAATGATGATGCTCACCAACAATTTTGGGACACCCTCGACACTGCAGGACATGATGCTGTCATGAGGGAGCTGACAGAGGCTGGTACGACATGGAGCACCAGTAAGAAGAACCCCCACTCTGTCAATAGGGGGCAGCTACTCCCTGAGGCAAAACTATGGAACGCTTTTATCAAAAAGCGTATCCTGCCCTCGTCCCACCATACGACAGTCAACAGACATCGGTTGGCACTCATCCACTCTATCATGCATGACAGGCCCATCAATGTGGGCAGGTACATGCGGGACAGCATTCTCGATTGTGCTTTCCGATCGGACTCACGACTCTGCCTGCCCTTCACCATCACTGCCCTCTGCCGCTGCGCTGCCGTACCGGAGGAACCCTCAGACAAAATAAAGACGGGCAGCGGATGGACAGACAACAACATCTCCAGCCTCATGGAGATCATAGTCGTATCGCCCCTCAACGCCTTCGATCCAAACGCCCCTCCTGCTGAGTCTGATGATGAACCTGCCCCCGAAGCTGCCACCAACACTGCTCCGGCAGATCAGAACGCCCACATCCTTGCTGCCATCTAGAGGATAGAGGAGCGCCATATGGGTTTGATGACTTTCATCCGTGACTTCTCCAATGCAACGGTAAATTTCATTACCAATACTTTGAATTTTCCGGATATCATCTTCCCCACCTTCCCCGCCCATTATTTCAATATCCCCTCCCCCACTCCCACACCACCTGTCTCTCCCCATACACAATCTGCCACTTCCACACCATCCCCTGCCCCGACGGCAGCCGACAGCCCACCGGCAGACACCTCCCCTCGAGGAACCAAGCGAGCTGCCACTGATGACAGCCCTCTTGTCCGGCGGAATTTGGAGAGCGACTTCACGCGAGTCAAACGCATTAAGCACGTGGCAAACAAGAGAAGGTTGTCCAAAGCCATCATAACCAGCAGCTCATGGGACAGCAGCAGCAGTTCCGACATCAGGCTAGTGGAACCACCTGCCCTTCAACCTACCGACGATCTTGTCCCCCAACCGGAGGAAGAACATGCTGATGAACCTGCTCCGGAACCTGCCCAGCCACCTCCACAACGCAGACGCCGCCATTAGATCCGCGTCAGCAGCAACAGCGAGGACAGCGAATAAAATTTAAGTTTTTATTTCTTTTTTTCCTCTTATTGCTGCCAGCCCTTATATATTTGTGATGTACTTTTATTTCTCTTGTTTTTCTTTAATTTTTGTGTCATTTTGCATTGAGGGCAATGCAACCCTCGGTTTGGGGGTGGCAACCCTCCATCTTTAATGGAGTCTCTAGCATATCTTTTTATTAATTGTTTTGTCTTATTATTTATCTTATCTTTAAAAAAAAATCAGAAAATTAAAATTGTTGGCTTAAAACTGTGAAGTTAACTTACCTGTCATGACGGCTCTGTCGTGGCAGCATCTTTAGGACAGGTTAAGGAAAAGTTTAGAGCCTTTCTATAGTTCTGAAAACTTAAACACTTTTGTGACTGTTATATTGCTTAGATTTCTTTTAGCCAAACTAGAATAGGAAGCTTAGAACTTGAATAGCCCCTAGAGGTGCCTAACACTGGCTCTAGGAAAGAAGTTTAGTAAAAGAAAATTAAACCTAGAGGTGCCCGAAACCGGCTCTAGGAAGCTAACTAGAGGTGCCCAAAACTGGCTCTAGAAAAATTTAGCTTGAAAAATAGAAGAAAAAGAAGCATGAAAATGTGCCTTCTAAAAAAATAAATTTTGGCATAAAGATTCGAGTTAAGGAGTTGAATATTCTAGTGAAACTAAGAGAGTCTTAGCATATAACTGTTCACAAGCATGCACACACTGCACGAGAGCTATAGGGAGATTCCGGACAGATCCTAACTTTTCCGACAGGTTGCTGCCGCCATAGAGAATGAGCGACAGGTAAAGGGACAGTTCACTGTTTGAAGGCCAACACAAAAATTTTCATTTTTCTTTGAAGTCTTGATTGCTTGAGGACAAGCAAAAACTTGAGTTTGGGGGTGTGTTGAGTGTGTAAAAGTTCTATTATTTACACCCTTTTTAACCCATATTTCTGCTGCATTCAAGCATCATTGCATCGCATTTAGGTTAGTTTTCAATAAAACATCACAATTATACAAAAGGCACGGATTCTACTAAAAGATGGTGTATTTTGCAGGTAACTGCCATGGTTGACAATGAAGGCAGGCGCAGGACAGATAAGCAGGAAAGCTGAACTGGGCAAGCAGCCGAAGAAGACAAACCTGTCATGGACCTGTCGTGACAGCAAGGTGACAGCAGACTTATGAAGAGGAAAAGTAAAGTGGACCTCGATAGATAGAGAAAAATCTGCTCGTCTGTCGTGTGGAAGCCAAATAATTTTCCAAGCCCCGGATCAAAAGATATGTCAAGCCAAAGCTCAAAGAGAGGAAATTCCTAAAAGCTAGGATGCGGCTGGAAAGTAGGAGACTTTAGAGATTTAGTCTTTATTAGAATCTTACTTTTAATTAAAGTTGTAATCCTTGTTACCTTAGATAACTTGAGCCCAAAGCTTATATAAAGGGCATAGATTAAACCTAGGGCATAACCGATTAACCCATAACCGAAACCAAACCCCTGCCGTCCACCCGTCACCGACATGTTCTAAATTCCCCTAGGGCTACGGGTTGTTTTGTAAAGTAGTTGCAAGGGTTGCTTTGTTTTAGGATTTTTCAAGTTCAATAAAATAAACTTCAAGTTCTTTTATCTTGGTTTTAATATCTTGCAAGAGCATCGGGAGAGCATTGTGAGGTTATCTATTTACTTAGCATCGGGAGAGTTAAGTATACGAAAGAGATAAAAGCGCGTTCTCTAGTTTATAGTTGAACCATCTCGTGCTTAGGGATAAGGCGAGGTTAAGTGGCTAAGGAAGAATTCATACACATCGGTGTTCATCCTTCGATTCACGCCGGGAGGTATCATCAAAGACGTGTTCATCGACAGACTTGTGCCTAGGGATAGGGCAAGGCAGATCTGGGATTCTTGCCAAACTTGAAGTACGGAGTTGGTGTGTCGGCTGCCGCGACTGCCAACGGACAGACGTCGCGACAGGTGCTGTCGGCGACGGGAGCGACGACAGAACTGGAGATCCTGAGCAATTCAATACCTGCACTACCGAGCAATTCAATACCAGCCCATTCTCTCTATCTTGATAATTCAATCCTTTTAGTTACGTTTTTACTTTATTATTCTCGTTACAACTCTCAAATATTTCTTTTACTTTCGTGTAGTAATTCAAGGTGAAGTCATTAGCCCAATCCCTATGGAGACGATATCCGATACTTCGTATCACTTTACTACTTGCGTCGTGTACACTTGCACTACCATTGCGATAGACTATTTTACACGCAACAGCTTTAATGAGATTGATTTGGAAAGTTTGTGCTTAAATGGTTGCATGTGTAGGAAGCATGCCTATAGATTTGGGGCTTTTTGCATATGAAGTTAATTTGTTGATTTGATGATGCTTACAAGTTGTACATATGTTGAATTGCATGCTGCTAAAGTTTGGTGGCAATTGGAGCATGTTTGGATGGTTAATTGTGTGTTTGAGTGAACAAAATGCTGCAATCTGTGCAGGGCGTTTCGGAACAGTTAACACCGTTTCGGAACGGGTGCCTTGCATGAACCCAAGCGTCCGAAACGAGTGCCACCGTTCCAGAACGGTTTGGCTACTGCCAGACCCCCGTTGCGGTACGCGTTGCGGAACGGCCTCGAGTTTCGAAACGGGCTCTGCCTGTTTCGGAACGGGTGACCGTTGGGGGCTGACATGGGGGGTTAAATGTTTTGAATTGTTTGCATTTTGGTCCTGAAACTTGTTTGTGCAATTGTATGAGTTTGGGATGTCCGTTTGAGCTGAAATTTGGCAGAGAAGCATGAAACCTGATTAATTTTAAGTTGGTAACTTAAAATCTGGTTAAGTCCTTAAAGTTTTCAGAATTTACAATTTGGTCCCTAAAGTTGTAAATTGTTCAATTGGGTCCCTGTTTGATCTCTGATGTTTGTGATCTTTGGGTATGCTGTTTGCATGATCACATCTAAGGTTAATGTGCATCTAGACAAGATTAAAAAGAAAAAAAGGGTCGTTAATCAAGGTTGACTTTCGGGTTGACTTTGGTTTTCCCCGTGTGACTTTCTTAATTCGGGTCAACCGTCCGGGCCGGGTTAAGGGGGTTACATACACACTACCGGACAACACTATGTTCACACACGAGAGTAACCCTCTATCGTTGTGACACCCGTGGTGGACTATAACGGTTCAATCACAACCCCTCAACACCACTCATTGATATTTGTATAATTCCACTAACTAGAGTACGAGACACATATCACAAGATCCACACGCGGAATTAAACCATCAACCGTTGTGATCTTAGCCTCAATCGTTAGGGTACTTGGATGGAGTTTACGGTACAATTACAACCCCTCGACATCCAAGGTGGCTTTATTCACGGTGCACCCAATCCTATAGCCGGCTAACTATATCCGATTAAACCAAAAACCATTTCCATCACTTGCCAATATAATCATTTAAAATCAATATTCCACTATTTTACAAGCATAAACACAATGCCATTTTCACAAGCATAAACATGCTTAATATCAAATGCACGAATCACATAATTCCAAGGATCACTTACCATGTGCATCCTTAACAAAATGACATTAATACCAGAAACCTCAATGCTTTGAAACATGCTTTGAAATAGTAATTAAAATCACATTCAATGCAAGAGCATTTTCCACAAAAACATAACACATTCTGAGAGAGACTTTCGAATCACTTACTCTTGAGCTTAGCTAAGTGTTTCAAACTTACACTAAGCTCCCAAGACCACGCTCAAAGCGTTACAAAGCTGGAAAATCCATTCCCACACACCGATACGCGAAATCCTTGCTCGCCGACACAAAAATCACTCTTCCGGAGCCTCCAAAATTGTCTCGTTTGCTCTCAGATCAAGATCCCATGTTTTTGATCACCAAAACAGAGATCCAAATGCATTATAATGCATTTCAACACCAGCAACTAAACACAAACTCGTTGCTCACCCTAACTACACCAATTTACCCATCCGAAACAACTGAAAACGAATTCGATTGCTTCCTAAACCAAGCCCAGCCAACATACATTACTTTCAACCATTTATAAACATCAAAACACATCTAAAAACAACCTAAACCCATCCTTATATCTCCAGCAAGGATTTCTACATCATTTCACCTCAAAAACCCAACTAAAACCATCAAGAAACTCATGGATCTCAAGGGTTTTGGGATCTATATCAACATAACCTCTTTTCAACATATTAATCAACACAAAACTCAATTAAAATAATCCAAAACAGAGCCTATCAAAACAAATCCAAAAATCAAGATTTTAATCATATTCTTGTAATATTTTGATCGCAAATCACAACTATAATGAAAACTCAGGCAAAAACATTAATTAAAAGTCAAAGATCTTGGGAATTTCAATAAAGAACCTAGATTGAAGGTTGAGAACGGGATTTACCTCCAATCCTTGCTTTCCTCAATGAATGACAAGTTTTAGCTTCTCAAAACTTGAAAACCATGAAGAGAAATCTTGAAGTTGATTTGGAAATTAATGAGAGAGTGTTTGGAAGAAAAGAATTTTGAAGAAAATGAGTTAGAATGGTGTTTGGCTGAAAATGAGAAGAGAAAGGTTGTTACGTCAAATGAAATCTCACTTTTCTTATTTTATTAAATTTTAATTAAATAAAAAACCCTTTTATTTAATCACGTAAAATCCTTTTAAAACACATGTCATATTAAGGAAAAGCTAAATTGCCATAAAGCTCCAAAAGATTCTAAGATTTTGGCTCCTTTTTTTTAAAATAACATTTTTCCATAGTTTTGAAACATTACATTTTTGTCACTACCTAAAAGTACTACTTCCGAAACTCTTTTTGTAAAATTGATTTGACCGACCCCTAAAACATGATTTTAGAGGATTTTAGCAATTTTTACCATATTTTTATCATATCTCGATCCTTGATTTCCTTAAACCACCTAACGCGATTCGAACCGTTTCTGACCAGTCCGATCCGATGTCCAGAACATCTTGGCCCAAAACCAGGGCATTACAAAACTAGTTACTTGCATACCAACATCTAACAACTCAACAGGTAAATCAAGCGCTTGTGCATGCTCACGCAAAATATATGAATAAGTAGAATCAAAATCAATCAAAGAAATTAAAGACAAGGATTGCAAAGTAAAGGTACCTGTGATCACATCCGTTTCATTCCTTCCGTCTCGGTGTACATACATCCTAGCCTGTCCACCTCCCTCAGGCTGAACATCAACATCATAGGCAACATTCCTCTATCCATCATCTCTACGCTGAAAGTTACCACGACCGCGCCCACAGCCTCTATGTGGTTAAGCAACTCGCACCGGAGCTTGTCCATCTCTAACGGGTTGTGGACAATCACGCTTCACATGTCCTCGTGATCCACAATTCCAACACGTACCCAGATTACCCAACACTCTCATGTGTGCCTTCTATCGCACCAGTTACACACTAGTGTACGAAAAAAGCATTTTGGCCTTGTTGACCACAACCAGGGTTACCACCACCACGCCTTGGATCCGGTTGGTTCCTCATATCTATGTATTTTCTGAAACGATCTGTACCAGCATAAAACTCAGCCGATCTCTTTCCAGAACTAGAACCATCCGAACGAGCAACTAAACCCAAATTTTACTTGATGTCTTTAGCCCAACTGACTAAGACATCAAAATATGTGTAATCCGAAGCTAGCATATATGTCTTGACCTCCTTTACAAGCCTGTAGCGAAAGCGATCACATCTCTTTTGTTCGTCAGGAACTAGTTCAGGAGCATACTGTCTCAACCGAACAAATTGAACCTCATATTCTAAAATAGTCATGTTTTCTTGCATCAAAGACATAAATTATCGTTTCTTTTCATCAAGATAGCGAACACCATATACTTCCTCTTAAAAACAGTTCTGAAGAACTCCCAAGTCACATTGGCAGGTTCCATACCTGCAATGATGGTCATCTACCACGTATAATCATCTCCGTATAGCAGGGATACAACACAACCTAACTTTTACACATCATTACAACCCATCTGACCAAGACTCCTTCGGGTGCTCTCAAACCAAGCCTCATAACCTTAGAGATAGTCCTCGAAACTCAGTTCACCCCAAACAACGTAGACCCTCAAAAGGTAATCCAGTATTAGCACCATACTGAGGTGCGATCACATGCATACCTGCCATCACTGCCTAAAAAGCCCCAGCTATAGCCTAAATCAACGATGTCATATCAGCAACAGCCTGCCCATACGTTGTCTGAGGTCCAACACCTCCAGCGCCAGCACCCGCACCAGCTTCTTCACCACCAAAAGGAGGTGGAGGGGCGGCAATTCCACAACATTCTCATTCGTAGCAGTATGATTACCAACCCTATGCTCTCGTCTCGGTCCCATCACAATTAGAGTGCAAATCTAAAACATGATAATGTCATAATAAAACAATTAGGCCAACCAAAAGAAAGAATCCAAGGAGCTCAAGTTTTGCTTTTCAAAACCAAAATCCTTTATATATTAGTAATAATATGGAAATGTGTACCCTTAACCTTTCCCCCAACAGCATATAACAATCATAATTGTAAAGTGTCCAAAACTCTTATATTTCATGCACCGTCCAACTCTTATTATTACTATTTTTAAGCTCATTATAGGCATAATTAGGTTCATGTATAGCATTTTACAGTATTCCATTGTTCTGCCTTACTTTTATAACTTATTATTTATTTGGTGAACAAGAGGTATTGTTCTAGTGTATTCTTGCTTGTAGATACTAACAGCTGAACGACGGAACCGAGGAACGGAGGACACAACACTGAGGAGCAAACCCAGGAGCTGTACTGAAGCAGTTCCAACTAAAGTAAGTTGCTGCCGAGCACCTACCGAGTATCTGCCGAGCAAAAGCTGCTGCCAACCTTGCTGCTCGCGGCAGTTGACTATGAAAGTTTGGAGAACTGGAGTGCGATTTGTAGAGCTAAAACTCCTAATTCTATCGTCGGCGTTCACGTGATTTTTTGACGTTTGTAGCAGCGGCTAGGGCTATCGAACCGAAATTCCCAAGCTTACTTGCGGGCTAAAAAAAGAGAAAGAGTCCATATTCCAAGCAAAGAAGACAACATTTAAAGCTCAATTAAAGAAGAAAAGCTACTTTAGAGGACTTCTACTCCGAGGAGGACTTGACCTACTTTTGAGTCTATAAATACCCATTGTACTTCTAGTTTAAATCATCCTAAGTTTTCTATAGACTTTACTTGTGCTCTTCTCTGCCGCCATGTTCTAAATCTCCATTGGGTTAGGGTTATGTTGTAACTACTGAGAAACGATTGTTTAGGTTTTTGAGTTATTTCTTCAATAAAATATTTCAAGTTTCCTTAATCCATTGTTCCTCATTCTTTAAATCTTTCCACACCAGTCATTTGAGAGAATCTATTTGTCAGGCACGAAAGTGCAAGGCTCACGAAAGGGTTAAGTACGGTCACAACGGCATGCGTGAAAACTTGGTTCCACATTAGTCCACAAGTTTCAGCAGCTAAAAGGGATCTCTAACCGAGTTAATTGACTTGGTTCCACACTAGTCCTCAAGTTATCAATCTCGAGCATCCTAACCTAGAAATAGGAGAGATCATTGTTGTAACCCCCTTAACCCGGCCTAGACGGTTGACCCGAATTAAGAAGGTCACACGGGGAAAACCAAAGTCGACCCGAATGTCAACCTTGATTAACGACCCTCTTTTTTTTTCTTTTTAAACTTGTCTAGATGCACATTAACCCTAGTTATGATCATTCAGACAGCATGCTCAAAGATTATAAACATCAGAGATCAAACAGGGACCCAATTAAACAATTAACAACTTTAGGGACCAAATTGTAAATTATGATAATTATGTGAACTTAATCCAAATTAAAGTTACCAACTTATAATTAATCAGGTTTCATGCTTCACTGCAAAATTTCATCTCAAACGGACATCCCAAACTCATACAATTGCACAAACAAGATTCAGGACCAAAACGTAAACATTTCAAAACATATAACTGCCAATGTCAGCCCCCAACGGTCAGGTGTTCCGAAACAGGGAGAACCCGTTTCGAAACGCGGGACCGTTCCGCAACGGGTTCCGAAACGAGGGCTGGCAGAGGACATTCCGTTTCGGAACGGTGTCTTCCGTTTCGGACGCCTGGGCTACTACAGGGCACCCGTTCCGAAACGGTAGCTCCCGTTCCAATACGGCCTGCACAGAATGCAGAGAAATGGCTGCTAAACACACATTTGATCAACCATACATGCTCCAAATGCTACCAAACTTCACCAGCAAGACATTCAACATGTAAGGAACATAAATGCATCATCCAAAAATCATCATGGCATCAAATATGAAAAGCCCCAAATCTAAAGGCATACTTCCTACTTAGCAAACCATTCAAGCATTAAATCTCCAAACCAACCATATAAAGGCCAATTAAAAAATCCAGCATTATTAACAACATAAAACAAACTTAGGGAGTTCAAAACATCCACATAGGTCCCCCATTGCCAAATGCCAAAAGCTAAAAGTGTTTAAGAAAACCTTCCCATACTTGAGCTTAACTTCCACTTGATTGCTTGCCTTCCTTGCTGCCCTCAATGCACCTTAATGCTCTGCATTATTGATTTAAGAAAAAGAGAGAGAGCGTAAGCAAAAGCTTAGTGAGGAATGCTCATTTAAAACCATTCAATAATGCATTCATAAAACTCATTTATAAACCATGCTTCAAGCAACATTAAACATGTTCTTAAACATTTAAAACAAGCATCTCATGCTTCAAGTTCATAACAAGTCATATTGGCAACAAGTGATACAATTCACATAAGATCCACACATGGACTTTTAAACACCATTGTGATCTTATCCCCATGGACTTTTAAACACCATGGCCCATGGACTTTTAAACACCATGGCAAGGACCACACAAGGAATTTTAACCACCTTTGTGTCCTTAACAAGAATCTCCCAAGGACTTTTAACCACATTGGAGTTCTTAAATAACCAAGGCTTATACAAGGACTTTTAACCACCTTGAGCCTTAACCAAGAACCAACCATGGACTTTTAAACACCATGTTGTTCTTAAACTTTACAAGATCCACACAAGGACTTTTAACCACCTTTGTGATCTTAACCAAGAACCATCCAAGGACTTTTAACCACCTTGATGTTCTTAAATATACAAGGTTCACACAAGGACTTTTAACCACCTTTGTGACCTTAACCATCACTTGCCAATATGTATCATTATCATCAATAATCCACTGTTTTAAAGCATTTAACCAAGCAATAAACATCATGCATTTTTAAGCATCAAACCACATTAAATCAATGTTCAAAAACAAGGAACTCTTACCTTGAGCTTCCTTCAACACATGGCTTACAAAATCAGCAATAATCATGCTAAATCATGCTTTCAAAACAGAATTTAAAACATGCAATAAACCACATTGCATAACAACAAATCATGGCCACCACTAGAGAGTTTTTCCAAAAACTTACACTTGAGCTTAGTAAAGTTGTTTAGACTTAGACTAAGCTCCCAAGACATTGGTTTCAAAGCCGAAAACCCAATTTCACTCACCGATTCCACTTCACCTCTTGCCGAAGCACCAATTCAAGCTTCTGGATCACCAACTCTTGGATCCAAAGATGACTCCCCTGTTTTAAACACATCAAAGCAGAGGATTAATGTACCATCATGCATTAATAGATTCAATGAAAGCATCTAAACTCGCTGCTCTCATCGACACTCCATTTTCGGCCACCAAACACAACCGAAAATGCATCCAAACAACTCCTCAACAATGCCCAGCCAAGATCCATCAAAACTAAACATCCTTTAACACCACTTAACATCTAAAAAAGGACCTAACAACATCCTTATATCTCCAGCAACAACAGATCCATAAGATCACTCCAAAACAACCAAGATTCACAAGCCGGGATTGCATTATTAAAACTCAATTCCTTATCAATTTAACATTCATTTAACATCAAATTAACACCTTAAAACACAGCCCAATCAGATCATACGAAAATCCATCAAAAATCACCAAATCTTGCATTTTAAGCCAAGATCCATTACACAACTTTAAAACCATTTATAAATCATCAATTAAGGATTGAGAACTTAGGAATTTCAGTAAAGAACTTAGAGTTTAGAGGAGAAGGACGTTCTTACCTCCAAACTTGAGTTTCTCCCTTTTTTAGAACCAAAATCTTGAAAATCCAAGTAGCAAATGGTGAGGTTTTGTTGATGAGATGATTAGCAATCAAAAGAGAATTGAAAAGAGATGTTTAGGTGACAAAATCAGAGGAAAAACTATGGAGAGAGATGTTTGGTTTGAGAGAAAATGAGAGAAAAGGAAAATTGGAAAAGTTAGTTGAAAAATAGGAAAATAACTTCCCTCCACTTTTCTTTTGTTTAAAAACCAGAATTAAATCACTAAATATCTTAGAAAAATCTGGAGAAACTCCCTTTGGGTAAATAGCTCCTTAAAGATTCAAAGTTTCAATCCTTTCTAAAACAGTCACGCAGTTTTTAAAAATTACATTTTGGTCACTAGCCAAAATGTCACCCTTCCAAACCTCATTTTGTAAAATTGAATTCACAGTTCACTTAAATATATTAAAAGAGGATTTTAGAACATTTTTCCATATTTTTAATGCAACCCGAACTAGGCTTTCCTAATTTCACCTTTTTATATTCGAACAGCACTTTGACCGAATCGGTCCAAGCCTAAAACTTCTAAGCCCAAAACCGGGGCGTTAGAACCCTCCCCCCCTTAAGAAATTTCGTCCCCGAAATTTACCTGAAGGAAAGAGATAAGGAAACTGCTTCAGCATGTCATCCTTCCGCTCCCATGTGGCTTCCTCAACACCACGGTGCTTCCACAACACCTTCACCAACTCAATGGTCTTGCCACGAAGAACCTTGCTATCTGAATCCAGAACCTTCACTGGTTCCTCGTCATAGGTCAAATCCAGATTCAATTCCACTTCCTCCACAGGCATCACATGCGAAGGATCAGATATGTACTTTCGGAGCATAGAAACATGAAACACATCATGAATCTTCTCCAACTCTTGAGGTAGCCTCAACTTGTACGCAACAGGACCCACACGCTCAACCACCTCATACGGTCCAATGTACCTAGGGCTCAACTTACCCTTCCGGCCAAACCTCATCACCTTCTTTCAAGGCGAAACCTTCAAGAACACACGGTCACCCACCGCATACTCAATTTCCTTACGCTTCAAATCCGCGTAAGACTTCTGCCGATCAGAAGTTGCCTTCAACCGCTCACAAATGAGCTTCACCTTCTCGGTGGTTCCTTTCAACAAAGCTGGCATTGAAACCAACTTCTGACCCGTTTCAGCCCAACAAAGAGGAGTCCTACACTTCCTCCCGTACAAAGCCTCATAAGGTGCCATTTGAATACTTGCCTAATAACTATTGTTATAAGCAAACTCTACCAAAGGCAAATGCTTCTCCCAAGAACCCTGAAACTCAATCACGCAGCACCTCAACATATCCTCCAAAATCTGGATAACACGCTCTGACTGACCATCCGACTTAGGATGATAGGATGTACTGAAATTCAACCTTGTACCCAAAGCTTGATGCAAACACTGCCAGAAACGCGATGTAAACCTCGGATCCCTATCTGACACAATCGACTTAGGCACACCATGCAGCCGCACAATCTCAGCAATGTACAGCTCCGCAAGCTTATCCAAAGAAAACATAGTATGCACAGGCAAGAAATGCGCACACTTCGTCAGGCGATCCACAATTGTAACGCCCCGGTTTTGGGCTTAGGAGTTTTGGGCGTTGACCGGTTGGTCAAAGTGCTGTTCGAATTTTAAGAGGTTAAATTAGGAAAGCCTAGTTCGGGTTGCATTAAAAATGTGGAAAAATGTTCTAAAATCATCTTTTAATTTAATTAAGTGAACTGTGAAATCAATTTTGGAAAATGAGTTTTGGAAGTGTGACATTTTGGCTAGTGACCAAAATGTAATTTTCGCAAGTTTGGTGGCTGTTTTATAAAGGGTTGGAACTTTGAATCTTTAAGGAGCTATTAATCCAAAAGTGGTTTCTCCAGATTTTTCTAAGATATTTTGAGTTATAATTCTGATTTTAAAGTATATCAAAAAGGAGGGAAAAGCCATTTGGCTAATTTTCATAACTAACTTCTCATTTTCCTTCTCTCATTTTCTCTCAAACCAAACACTACATTTCCAGAGATTTGTTTTTGATTTTTCACCTAAATTCCTCCTTTCAACTCTCATTTGATTCCAAATCAACATATCTTCAAAACCTCTTCAATTGCTACAAGTTTCAACAAGCATTTTGATTGCAAAAAGTGGAGAAACACAAGTTTGGAGGTAAGAACGTCCTTCTCCTCTAAACTATAAGTTCTTTACTGAAATTCCTAAGTTTTCAATCCTAAATTGATGTTTAATTAAAGGCTTTTAAGTTGATTTATGGATCTTGGCTTATTATGCAAGAATTTGATGATTTTTGATGATTTTCGTTAGATCTGAGTAATCTGTGATTTAAGAGGTGTTTTTGATGTTAAATGATCTCTAAAATGATGTGGAATTGAGTTTTGATTGATGCAATCCCGGATAGGTTGAGTTTCCTAAGTTTAGCTTGTGTTTTAAGGTAGTTTTTGAGGTGATCTTGGTGATCTGTTGTTGCTGGAGGTATAAGGTTGTTAATAGGTTGTTTTTAGATGTTATATGTTGTTAATGGAAGTGAGGTTGTGCTGGTTTATGGCTGGGCTTTGTTTAGAAGTGGTTTGGATGCATTTTCGGTTGTGTTTGGTGGCCGAAAATGGAGGTTGGATGAGAGCAGCGAGTTTAGGTGCTTTCATTGAAGCAATTAATGCATGATGATGCATTAATCCTCTGCTTTGATGTGTTGAAACAGGGGAGGCATCTTTGGATCCAAGATTGGTTGATCCGGAAGCTTGATTTGGTGCTTTGGCTTGAAGCAAAGTGGAAATTGGTGAGTGCATTTGTGGAAAATGGATTTTCAGCTTTTAAACCAAGGTTTGAAGGTTTTGGGAGCTTAGTTTAAGTCTAAACAACTTTGCTAAGCTCAAGTGTAAGTTTTCGGATTTTCTCTCTAGTGGTGGCCATGACTTTGATGTGTTGCAAAATGATGATTTGCATGTTTTAATTACTGTTTTGAAAGCATGTTTTAGCATGGATTTTGCTGATGATATAAGCCATGTGTTGAAGGTAACTCTAGGAGTACCTTGCTTTTGTACATTGTTTAAATGTGGAATGATGCTTTAAAATGCATGATGAAAATGGCTTGGTTAAATGCTTTAAAACAGTGGATTAAATGATGAATATGATGTATATTGGCAAGTGATGTTTTGAAAAGATTAAGGTCACTAAGGTGGTTAAAAGTCCTTGAGTGAGCCTTGTTACTTAAGATCATCAAGGTGGTTAAAAGTCCTTGGATGAGTCTTGTTGCGGACACTAAGGTGGTTAAAAGTCCTTAGGTGATCCATTCCATGGTGTTTAAAAGTCCATGGGGCCAAGGTGTTTAAAAGTCCTTGGGGCCAAGGTGTTTAAAAGTCCTTGGGGTGATTCAAGCATTGGACACAAAGGTGGTTAAAAGTCCTTGTGTGGTCCTTATTCATGGTGTTTAAAAGTCCATGGCCAAGGTGTTTAAAAGTCCTTGGGGCCAAGGTGTTTAAAAGTCCTTGGGAAAGTTGTTGAACTTGTTTTAAGAAATGAAATGTATCACTTGAGCCAATATGACATGTTAAGTATATTATGAATCATGAGATGCTTGTTTTAATGTTTATGTTGAAGCATGGGATTGCTTATTTTAAGTATGCTTTTGAGCATGTGCAAGGATTGATTTTAAGCATGATTTATAAAAGGTTTTAATTGCATTATTGAATTGTTTTTAATGAGAATGCCTCACTAAGCTTTTGCTTACGCTCTCTACGTTTTCTTAATTCAATAATGTAGAGCCTTAGAGTACCTTGAGGGGCAGCAAGAAAGGGCAAGCAATCAAGTTCAAGTGAAGCTCAAAGTATGGAAGGTTTTGTTAAACATTTAGCTTTTGAGTGATTTGGTAATGGGGGACCAATGTGTATGTTTTGGGAGGTGTTTGAGACTCCCTAAGTATGTTGTATGTTGTTGAGATTGCTGGTTTTTGAATTGGAACCTTATATGCTTGTTTTGGAAGTTTGGTGTTTGAATAGCTAGCTTGTGTAGGAAGCATGCCTATAGAATTGGGGCTTTTTGCATATGATGTTAGATTGATGTTGTTATGGTGCCTATAAGTCTTAGATATGTTTAATTGCATGCTGGTAAAGTTTGGTGACATTTGGAGCATGTTTGAATGATCAATTGCATGATTTGGTATGCTTGTTTGCTGCAATCTGTGCAGGCGTTTCGGAACAGTATGCACCGTTTCGGAACGGGTGCCTTACACGAACCCAGGCGTACGAAACGGTGTGCACCGTTTCGAAACGGTTTGGTCTCTGCCAAGGCCGTGTTTCGGAACGGTGTCGATCGGTTTCGGAACGGCCCGTGTTTCGGAACGGTGTTGATTGGTTTCGGAACGTTCGACCGTTAGGGGCTGACATTGGCAGTTTTATGTTTTGAATTGTTTGCGTTTTGGTCCTGAATCTTGTATGTTCAATTGTGTGAGCTTGGGAAGTCCTTTTGAGCTGAAATTTCACAGAGAAGCATGAAACCTGATTAATTTCAAGATGGTAACTTTAATTTGGGTTAAGTCCTTTTAATTATTAGAAATTACAATTTGGTCCCTAAAGTTGTAATTTGTTCAATTGGGTCCCTGTTTGATCTCTGATGTTTGTGATCTTTGAGTATGATGTTTGTGTGATCACAATTAGGGTTAATGTGCATCTAGACAAGATTAAAAAGAAAAAAAAAGGGTCGTTAATCAAGGTTGACTTTCGGGTTGACTTTGGTTTTCCCCGTGTGACTTTCTTAATTCGGGTCAACCGTCTAGGCCGGGTTAAGGGGTTACAACAATCACGCACACAGAATTCTTCTTCGATGGAGACAAAGGTAAACCAGATACAAAATCCATGGAAACCCTTTCCCACTTCCATTCAGGGATTCTCAACGGTTGCAACAACTCTGAAGGAACCTGATGCTCAGCCTTAACTCGCTGACACACCAAACACTTTCTCACAAACTCCGCAACATCCTTTTTCAAACCCACCCAATAGTACTCATCATGAAGATCACGATACATCTTAGTACTACCCGGGTGCATAGCAAAAGGACTACTATGACCTTCAGTCAGAATAGCACGCCTCAACTCAGCATCATTGGGCACTACTATTCGACTCCCAAAAAACAACACACCATCGTCATTAAAACAGAAATCCGAAGGCCTACCCTCCGCGTTATCCTGAACATGAGGCACCGAGGAATCATCCAGCAACTGCTTTTCCTTGATCAACTGAACCAAAGATGGTTTCACTTGCAACTCCGCCACAAGACCACCATCACGCGAAATACTCAAACTGGCAAACATAGCCCTCAGCTCAACAGCTACCTTCCTACTCAAGGCATCCGCTACAACATTAGCCTTTCCCGGATGGTACTCAATCGTCAAATCATAATCCTTGAGCAACTCCAACCAACGCCGCTGCCTAAGATTCAACTCCTTCTGAGACATCAGATATCTCAAACTCTTGTAATCCGTGTACACAGTACACTTCTCACCATACAAATAATGTCTCCAAATCTTCAGAGCAAAAATCACTGCAGCCAACTCAAGATCATGCGTAGGATAATTGCACTCATGCACCTTCAACTACCGCGATGCATAAGCCACCACCTTACCCTCTTGCATCAACACACATCCCAAACCAACATAGGACGCATCACTGTAGACCACAAACTCTTTCCCTGATTCAGGTTGAACCAAGATAGGTGCTTGCGTCAAAGCCGCCTTAAGCTTCTCAAAAGCCTGTAGTCTCGCTTCCGACCACTCATACTTAACATCCTTCTGCAACAACTTAGTCAAAGGTGCAACAATCTTAGAAAACCCATCCACAAACCTCCGATAGTATCCCGCCAAACCAAGGAAACTACGAACCTCATGAACAGACTTGGGAACCTTCCAATTCATCACCGCTTCAATCTTCTGAGGATCAACACGAATCCCCTTGGCAAAAACTACATGCCCAAGAAACACCACCTCCTTAAGCCAGAATTCACACTTGCTCAGCTTAGCATAAAGCTGATTCTCCAACAAAGCTTGCAGCACAATCCTCAAATGCTCTTCATGCTCCTCCTCAGTACGCGAGTACACGAGGATATCATCAATGAATACCACAACGAACTTATCCAAGTATTCATGAAACACACGGTTCATCATGTCCATGAAAGCAGCAGGAGCATTTGTCAAACCAAACGGCATCACAAGGAACTCATAATGCCCATATCTTGTCCTGAAAGCTGTCTTAGGCACATCCACATTCTTCACCTTCAACTGGTAATACCCTGACCTCAAGTCAATCTTAGAGAACACAACTGCTCCCCGAAATTGATAAAAGAGATCATCAATCCTCGGCAAAGGATACCGATTCTTGATAGTTAACTTGTTCAGCTGACGGTAATCAAAGCACATTCTCATAGTGCCATCTTTCTTCTTCACAAACAAGACCGGTGCACCCCAAGGTGACACACTTGGCCGAATGAAACCATGATCAAGCAACTCTTGCAACTGCGTCTTCAACTCCTTCAGCTCCTTAGGTGCCATTCTATAAGGGGTAATGGACACAGGAGTTGTATTCTCATACAGCTCAATTCTAAACTCCACCTCGCGATTAGGAGGTAAACCAGGCAACTCCTCAGGAAACACTCCAGGAAACTCCTTCACAACTCTGATATCTTGCACCCGCAACTCCTTAGAGTTAGGATTCATTACAAAAGCTAGGTAAGCTTCCCAATCTTGCCTCAGCATCCTGCTCGCCTCCAAGGTAGACACCACATTGGCAAGAAACTTCACATTCTCACCAACCACAACAACTTCATAATCATCCACAAGATTCAGCGAAACTCGCTTATTTTCACAATCCACAACAGCACGATGCTCAGCAAGCCAATCCGTACCAAGGATTACATCAAAACCATAGAAAGGCAACTCCATAAGGTCAACATGAAAAACATGTTCTTGAACAACCAAAGGACACCTTCCATAAAGCTTTCGAGTCACAACAGTCTCACCGAAAGAACTAGTGACACGAACACCAACATCCAAAGACTCAACAGGCAAACCAAGCAATTCAGCATGCTCATGCAATATGTACGAATGCGTAGATCCAGAATCAATCAAGGAAAGTAATGACAGGGATTGCAAAGTGAAAGTACCTGCAATCACATTCGCGTCATTCCTCCCCTCACGTTGAGCATACACCCTAGCTTGACCTCCACCTTCAGGCTGAATAGCCACAACATGGGCCACTCCTCGACCACCTTCCTCTCTCCGCTGGAAGTTACCATGGCCGCGCCCACGACCTCTCTGCGGTGCAACAGCAACAGGAGCACGCACTTGGCCACCATCCAACATAGAAAACTCTCGCCTCAAGTGATCCGCAGATCCACAATTCCAGCACCCGTTACCAGCTGCCGCAACAGGAGCTTGCACCTCCCTCACAGCACGAGGACAATCACGCTTCATATGACCACGTGAACCACAAATCCAACAAGCACTCGGATCAGCTCTAGCATTGCCTCCCCGAGCAGGTACACCACCACCTCGCTTAGCTGAGGACTGATACTTCTGATCACGTCCCCTCTTGTTCCGTCCACCACTGGAACTATACTCAGCAGCTCGCTTTCCAGCACTAGAACTAGCACTTTTAGCAGATAAACCCAAGTTCATCTCAATATCCTTGGCTCGGCCCACCAGCACATCAAAATCATCATACTCGGTAGCCAGCACATACATCTTCACATCCGTCACTAAACCATAACGGAATCTTTCGCACCTCGCCCGCTCATCAGAGACTAACTCAGGCGCATATTGACTGAGTCGAACAAACTGCACTTCATACTCAGCCACAGACATGCTCCCCTGGGTAAGAGACATGAACTCTCGCTTCTTTTCATCCAAGTACCTCACACCAAGATACCTTGTTGCTGTTTGTTCCTTTTTTTATTACACTTCGTTATTATTACCTCATTTCATTCCTTTTTTCAATTATTAAACACCATAATTATTAATATTTTTTTCCTTTTCTTTCTTTTATTACATTTTACTTTAAAAATGGGCTTCAACGTAAAATGGGCATTATACTCTTCATTTTAAAGTGGGCTTTTTGAAGTGGGCTCTTTTTAAAAATAGGTTTTTATTTAAAAAAGGTGGGCTTTAAAAAGATTTTTATTATTATTTTTTTATTTTTATTTTATATTTTTTGACTTCTTTTATTTTATGTTTTTTTTTTTTAATTATTAAAAGCTAGGGCAAAAATTTAGTGACAACAAGAATGATTTATGTTGATGCATTGATAAACAATAAGTAAATGATGTTTAAAATGAGTATATTGGCATGAGATGAGATAATTGTTGCCAGATATAATTGGACAACCAATAGGATGAGAAGTGCACTATAATATACAAAATTTGTACATGCTCTTTGGTTCGGGCAATGGGGGTAGTACCATCCTGTTCCAAAGTGAGAGTGTGGTGATGAGAGATTCCACCACGGTAGGTCTTGATGATGTGAGATTCTATCAAGCTTTGTGGCGATGAGAGATATCGTCGTGAGAGTTCGGTGATATGAGATTCCACCGGGTAGGACTTGACGATGTGATATTCCATCAAGCTATTCGCATATCTGAGTAATGTCGCTAAAATGCCAATATATGAGATTCACATGTACCTTGTTTATAAATGATTTTATGCATTGAGCTTATGCATTTGGGTTAATGCATTAGATAGATGATACACGTGGTTTTGCTCTGACAATGATTTCAAACATGAGATAGATTGAGCATGATGAGATAGAGATTTCTATTTGAGAAATTGTTTTGAAATACATTGTTGTTGATGGTTTGTTTTTTAAGCATCCCTCACATGGCCTTATTGCTTACGCTCTGTTTTCCAACAATGTGGAGAATTAGAATCTTTTGGGGCATTTAAGAAGCAAGAAGGTTTTCAAGGAGTGGATCTTAGCTCAAGTATGGTTTTATGTTTACCTATTAGTAATAATGGTTAGCAATGGGAGGATGTCTTTATATTTTGGGAGTGGTGTGTTTAAAATTCCATGTTTTGTGGCAAGTTTGAGATGCCCTTAATGACATGTAAATGGCCTTTACTTGTTGGTTTATGCCTTGGTTTGTGTTTTGACTCTTGAGTGGCTATTTTTCATAAGTTTAATGCCTATAGACTTCCTTTATGTTTAATACCATGATATAATGTTGGAATTGTCATATATGATTGTGGTTTGATGCTTAAATATGTTGTAAGCATGATGGAAGCATGTTGGGATGGCTTTGTATGGATTAAAGTGTAAAAAACCAGCAAAGAGTGTCATTACAGGCCCAGGTATTTCGGTACACTCAAGTTTGTACCAAAATGGTGAGCTAGAAATGGCTTAAGGGTATTGAAACGGGGAAGGGCTGTTTCGGTACGTTTTGTTACTAGAAGTTCATGTTTCGAAACACCCTTGAGGTTGTTTCGATACGGGCCCGAGATTTGAGCCGCTTGTTCCTGTTCCGATATGGTTGTTCTGATACAAGGCAACCTATACCGAAACAGCAAGCTGTAAAGTTAGTTATTGGAATCTTTTGAAGTTCTAATTCTTTATGTTTTAGTCCTTAAATGTTATGGACGCATCAAAATGAGCTTGGATGATTGTTTTGAGCTGAGATTTGACCGAGAGGCATGTATTGTGACTAATTAAATGTTGGTAACATAAGAATGGCTAATTCACTTAAATTGGGTAAAATTGCAAAATGGTCCCTAAAATGTTTTTGTCTACAATTGGATCCCTAATCGTTGTCGGATTGAGTTGCAAATATTTCAGTTGCAAAGTTTATCACTTAGGATTATAATGAACATATAGACAAGATAAAATGAAAAAAAGGGTTGTTTGTTGGAGTAAACTTCCCACTTTACTTTAATATTCCCCGTGTGACCCGTTCGGTTCGATATTTCGTCTAGACCGGGTCGAGGGGGTTACATTTGGTGGTATCAAAGCCAGGTTTAGAAAGAATTGGGAGGTAAGGTTGATGTGATATAGTTGCTTGGTTGAATTATTGATGAATGTTTTGCACGGTGATTGTGTATGCTACTCAATACGATCATAAAAACGATGGGGAAGGTTCGCCTGAAACTAAAGAGGATGCCACTCTTCGAAAGAAAAAGAAGAAACACAAGCGATCAAAATCCAAGGACAAACGCAAGAAGAATAAGTGTAGCTTCGCCTCCTCCTCCCAAGAGCCTTAAATGATTGAGTTAGTTTTTAATTGTTTGTAGGCATGCATATCATATTGTGTAATTTCGTTTTGTTTACTGTATTGTCATGACATTTGCATTGTCATTGTAATTGCATTTAGTTTTTATTGTCATTGCATTATCATTGTATCTATATTCTATCGTTATATTTTGTTTTTGCATTGGGGACAATGCAATCTTTAAGTTTGGGGCATACACCAAGGAGTTGAAATGCATCCCCCATTTCAAAAAAAAAAATCTAAACAAATAGAAGGTTCTTTTTGTGATAAAATTATTTTGCTTACATTTGATGTGTAAATCTTGAATCATTCTAATTGTTGATGAATTGGTTGGATATATATGCTGGATCATAGCATTTTAACTCAGCATAAATATATTTACTTTTTTGCATAAAGAATATCTAGCATCATCTCTTTGATTTTAGATGAATTATGCTTTGTTCAGCTTGTGTTATATATGCTAGTAGTTCTTATTATGTGTAAATAAATGACATTCCAATGTGAGTGCAATAAGAGTAGCTTCAAAGGGGGAAAACTCCTCTGTATGCTTTAGAAAAATGAATCTGGCCAAAGGTTGTCGCTGCATGAGTGTGTGTCGAAGCAATGAAGTACATCCTAAGGGTTCATTGCATAAGATCTTACTTCTCAGGGTTTATGGTTCATTCATTGTTCGATATCTCTCGCTGCATTATAAAGAGAAAACGAAAAGGAATATATATATATATATATATATATATATATATATATATATATATATATATATATAAAGATGTTTATATTTCGTTATGAGTTGCATTAAGTAAATATTGATAAGTGAAAAGAATCTGAGATGAAAGGCATGATGCTAGGTATTGTTGAAACTGTTATTTATATGGTTATGTTTGAGTTGTGAATGCAATCCTCTATGATGTCGATGTAGTTTATTCATTAATTGGTTGGAATGACTCAAGAAGCCAGAATGTCTTTAAACTTTTGTTAGACCTTCCTACTTTCAATTTTACTTGAAGACAAGTATAAACTCATGTTTGGGGTGTGATAGCTCTCTGAAGAGAATGCATTTTCCCTTGATATATGGATTATTTTATCCCCAAAATAGTGTTTCATGCATCCATTGTAACCCCCTCGACCCGGTCTGGACGATAGACTGAACCGAACGGGTGACACAGGGAATGTTGAACTAAACTGGGAAGTTTACTCCAATAAATAACCATAATTTTTTTCATTTTATCTTGTATGTAAACTCATTATTATCCTAAGTGATGTACTTTGCAGCAGAACAATTTGCAACTCAACCGGACAACGATTAGGGACCCAATTGTTTACAAACACATTTTAGGGACCATTTTGTAATTTTACCAAATTACAGGAACTTATGCCATTTTTATGTTATCAAACCTTAATTAGTCACATTACATGCCACTGTGTCAAATCATAGCTTAAACGGACACCAATAGGGCATTCAATTGCAATTACAAGCATTTATGGACCAAATTGTAAATCTGGTAAATTATAAGGATTTACTTGAAAACAAGTTTTCCAATCTTTAATTAATCAGGTTCCATGCATACATGTCCAATTTCAACTCTAAAAGATCATTCAAACCCAATCAATTGCATGCATAATAATCAGGGACCAAATAGAAGAATCCAAACCTTTGATAACCAAAAATAACCAACTTACCTACCAAGAGTATTGATACGGCTCCATAGGGTATCGATACGTGAGGGCTTATGGATACGGTCCCGATAGTGTATTGATACGATATTTTCTAGAACCCAAAGGGCGTATCGATACACCTTTAATCGTATATATACATGTCCAAAAATACACTATACTGTATCAACACCCTTTCGACTGTATCGATACCTCTGGGCCTGAAATGCCCAAAAATTTTGGGTTTTCACACTATAATCCCAGCTAAACCATTCCAACAACCTTTTAACATGCATACAACATATATAAACATCAAACCTCAATCATACATGACAATTTCAACATCATAACATGACATTAAATACAAGGGAAATCTATAGGCAAGAAACCTAAGCAATAAGGCCACAAAAGAGCCAAAACTCAAACAAAGGCAAATACCAACAAGTAAAGGCCATTTACCACTCATTAAATGCATCTAAAACTTTCCCCAAAATAGAGTGTTTCAAAACACACACTCCCAAAACATAAAGGCATCCTCCCATTGTCAATTATTACTACTAATAAGCAATCATAAAACCATACTTGAGCTAAGTCTCACTCCTTGGATCCATTCTTGCTTCTTCACTGCCCCAAAGATGCTAATGCTCTGCATTTTTAGAAAAGAGAGCATAAGCAATAATGACTAGTGAGGGATGCTCAAAACAAACTGACAACAAGAATGTATTTGAAAACCATTTCTCAAAAAGAAATCTCTATGTCATCATACTCAATCTATCTCATGCTTGAAATCATTTTCAAAGTAAAACCACATCATTAAAACACATGTACCATCTATCTCATGCATTAACCCAAATGCATACTCTCAAAGCAAAACCACACATGCTTGTTTCTCAAAAGCATTTCTCAAATCACATTTCATATGCAAAACACAATGCATAAAATCATTTATAAACAAGGTACATGTGAATCTCATATACTGACAATTTAGCAACATAACTCGGATATGCGAATAGCTTGACAGAATATCACATCGTCAAGTCCTACCCTGGTGGAATCTCATATCACCGAACTCTCATGACGATATCTCTCGTCGCCACAAAGCTTGATAGAATCTCACATCATCAACACCTACCGTGGTGGAATCTCTCATCACCACACTCTCACTTTGGAACGGGATGTCATTACCCCCATTGCCCAAACCAAAGAGCACGTACGAATTTTGTATATTATAGTGCACTTCTCATCCTATTGGTCGTCCAATTACATCCGGTAACAATTATCTCATTTCATGCCAATATACTCATTTTAAACATCATTTACTTATTATTTTTCAATGCATAATATAAATCTATCTCATCCCATTTCAAAAGCATAAACAATGCATAACATTTTCTCAATAAATTCTATCTTTCCAAAATCAAAATTCTATCTCATGGGATCATATAAATAATCGAATCATTTCTCAAAACATGCATAAAATAGTAGGTTTGCATCTATCTTCAAAACATGAGCATGATCATAAAATCAATGGGATAAAAACCGAGTAACGAGAGTGAAACATCTCAAACTTACTTCCGAGCTTAGATTAATGTTTCAAACTCAATCTAAACCCCCAAACATTGCTTTCAAGTCTTTGAAAGGCTTTTAAAACCAATTCCACTCACAGAGAATGCCTCGCTTGCTTTGTAGAAGCCTAATCAAGCTTCAAAGCTCTCGAAATTTTACTGATTTCTTCTAGTACGTTCTCTCATGTTTATACCACACAAGAACAGAGGATTAATGTATTTCAATGCATTAAAACACCTGCAATCAAAGCCACCATGTTGTTCTACCCAAAAACATCAAAACGCCTATCCGAAACAACCGAAAACTCTTTCTATTACTCTACAAACTCAACCTAGCCAAAACATAGCGCTTCAATCCACTTTTAATCATCAATTAACATCAAAAAACAATATAATTTCATCCTTATACCTCAGCAACACCAAAATCACATTATGACCACAAAACCCTAAATATAACAACCTAACAACTAGAAATCCAACTTATTTGGAGATTACCATGATAAAACCTTTATTTCAACACCATTTAACATCCAAAACATGATTAAAATCAATCTCAAATCAATCAAAACAGTAGCATTACGAAAATCTTAAGAAATCATCTTTTAAAGCTTGATCTCACCATTTTCATCAAATAAATTATAAATCTTTATCAATAAACACAATCAGAGAGCCAAGATTTGGGAATTTCATTAAAGAACCTTGATTAGAGGAGTTGAACAAAAATTACCTCTAACCCTTGCCTATTACTTCAATTGACAAGATTTGATGAGAAATCTTCAAGAATCCTTTAAGTTAAATGGAAGACGCATTTGTAAATCAAAGTGATGTGAGAAAATGGGAATCTTTGGATGTTTGAATGCTCGCTTGATAACTGTTATTGTAAGAAAACTCCACCAAAGGAATTTTTTTCTCCCAAGAACCTTGAAAATCAATGATGCAACCCCTCAATATATCCTCCAATACTTGGATAACCCGTTCCGACTTTCCATATGTGTGTGAATGATACGAAGTACTGAAATTAAAACGCGTACCCAATGCTTGATGCAAACACTCCCAAAACCTCACTGTGAAACGCTGACCTCGATCTAAAACAATGGACTTAGGCACCCCATGCAACCTCACAATCTCCGAGATGTACAAATCCGCCAACTTTTCTAACGTGTACGTAGTATGCACTGGCAGAAAATGTGCACACTTCGTAAAACGATCAATAATCACCCAAATGGAATTCTTCTTGGACGGTGTCGAAGGCGAACCCGTCATGAAATCCATGGTGATTCTCTCCCATTTCCAATCTGGAATCTTCAACGGTTGTAACAATCCAAAAGGAAACTGATGCTCAACCTTGACTCGTTGACAAACCATGCACTTACTAACAAAATCAGCAATGTCTTTCTTTAAACCAACCCAATAGTACTCATCCTTCAACCCACGATACAACTTTGTACTACAGAGATGCATGGCAAAAGGGCTACTATACGCCTTAGTCAAAATAGTGCGCCTCAACACAACATCCTCTGGTATAACTATTCGACTCTTAAAGCACAAAACATCATCATTATTGAAACAAAAGTTCACTGGATTTCCTTCCGTAATGTCTTGCACATGCAGTACCAACGAATCATCCAACAACTGCTTCTCCTTAATCAACTCTACCAACGAGGGTTATACTTGTAACTCAGCCACTAAACCACCATCTCGCGATATACTCAAACGAGCAAACATTGCCCTCAACTCTACAACCACCTTTCTACTTAAGGCATCAGCTACAACATTAGCCTTCTCTAGATGGTACTCAATCGTCAAATCATAATCTTTAAGAAACTCCAAACACCGTCGTTGCCTAAGATTCAACACTTTTTCTGACATCAAGTACTTCAAACTTTTGTGATCTATGTACACCGTACACTTCTCACCATAAAAGTAATGCCTCCAAATCTTCAAAGCAAACAAAACCGCAACCAACTCGATGTCATGCGTAGGGTAATTACGCTCCTGCACCCTCAACTGTCAAGATGCATAAGCTACCACTCTACCTTCTTGCATCAATAAACATCCCAAACCAGCATAGGATGCATCACTATAAACCACAAACTCTTGACCTGATTCAGGTTGAACCAAGATAGGAGCTCACATCAACGCTTCCTTCAACTTTTTGAAAGCTTGTTGTATGGCCTTCGTCCATTCAAACTTTACATCCTTTTGCAACAACTTTGTCAAGGGAGCAACAACATTAGAAAACCTCCACAACACTACGAGAATTCCCGCTAAACCCAAGAAAGCACGAACCTCCATCACCGACCTAGGTTGTTTCCAACTAGCAACCGCTTCAATTTTCTGCGGATCCACACGAATTTCTTCAGCCGACATAACATGAATAGGAAACACCACCTCATTTATCAAAAACTCACACTTACTATACTTAGCATAAAGCTGATTATCCAACAAGACTTGCAAAACAATCCTCAAATGCTTATCATGATCCTCCTTGATACGTGAATACATAAGGATATCGCCAATAAACACAACCACAAACTAATCCAAGAATTCATGGAACACATGATTCCTCATGTCCATGAAAGTTGTTGATGCATTCGTCAACCCAAAAGACATCACCAAGAATTCATAATGCCCGTAACAAGTACGAAATGCTGTCTTCGGCACATCTTTATCCACCTAAGAGTTGATCGAATAGGTCACCAATCTGTGGCAAAAGATACTTATTCTTAATTGTCAACATGTTCAATTGCCGACAATCAATGCACATTCTCATAATGCCATCCTTCTTCTTCACAAACAACCCATACGCTCCCCAAGGTGAAACACTAGGAAGAATAAAACCACAACCTAACAACTCCTGAAGTTGTCTTTTCAATTCTTTAGGTGCCATACGATTCTTAGCACTAGACACCGGAGTCGTATCCGTATACGTCTCGATAAAAACTCTACCACTCTATCCGGCAGCAATCCAGGAAACTCTTCCGGAAATACCCCCGGAAAATTGCAAACAGCATGGATATCTTCGGGATGTACTATTGCGTGAAAATGTGATGCGCAAATTGTGTGCAAGTATACATGGTGCTAAGCTATACTATTTAAGATATCATCTTCACAAGGATTGTGACAACCTTTCGAAATTCACTTTTCTGCACAAAAAAAATTAAAAACACAAGTATTAAGAGTTGGTTTGAATAAAGCTAAGACTAAAGCAAATAAAATAATTTGAGAAATCAGAGTGAGAGAATGAGCCGGTATTGGAATACTTCGTAGTGTAGAGATTGAATGCACTGTTTCGGCACAGTTTTGCAGATCAACTCAACAACTTCAACAACCGCCCATGACTATGCCTCAGCAGGCGCCCGCCTCAGTAGAGACCAATGTGACTGCTTGGGCAGTTGGGCGATGTTTCAAGGTTCAGCAAGGCTCCCTTTAATGACTTCCTCTTATCCCTAAGCTTGAACTACTATTGACGAACACGTCTTGGATGATACCTCCCGACGTGAATCTAAGGATGAACACCAACCGATTATGAAGCCTATCTTAGCCGCTGAACTTCTAACTTATCCCTAAGCTAAAGTAGCTTGACCCAATGATTGGATAAAATTGTGTTTATGCGTTTTGTGAGTCCAACTCCCCCGATATTGAACAAATAGATTGCTTCAATCTTCTCTCACGATGAAGATTGCGACAATGAAGAAGCAAGAGTAAACAAAGCTTGAATTTTATTGCAAAAACATAAACCTAAACAAATACAAGCAAACTCTCACAACTACTCCACAACCAACACTTAGCCCTAGGGAAGGTTTAGAACATAATGGAAGATGGCAGCACAAGGGTTTTTCGACAAGAAGGAGTTTTCTCTCTAATCTCAATTGTCTCTTTCTCCTTCAAGTCGATTACATATATATAGGGAAGGAGCCTAGGTCTAAGTCGATTTAGGGCAGGAATCCTAGTTAGAATATAACTACAACTCATTAAAAGATCAAATCTAACATTAAATCTTCATAGATTCCCATTTGACTTTTTGCATCTTGACTTTGACCATGGCTTTTCTTTGTCTGCTGGGCTCCAATGCACGTGCAAGTGGTCTCCAAAAATCGGGCTTTATCAGCTCTTTTAGTCGCATGCCACTTTGCATATTTCCATCTTTCCTCGAGTTGCTGCCTCGGCGGCACATTGTTGCCTACCTCAATAGAGGTCTGGGTTAGTGTGCAGGGGTTGGCATAGCTCTTCATTCTGGGCCTCTCCTCCTCGATCAGCTCCCCACATGATCCAATAGCTTCTTGCATCCAGCTTCTACCCTCTCTGCTGCCTCGGCGAGTACCTACGCACAGAAAGAAAACGCACCTGAGCAGTAACTTTTGTATAAAAGCAGTTAAGTTCATCAAATAAGGCAGAATATCTAATCTATGCAGTTTTGTGTATGTTTTCCTAATAAATGCAACTAAATTATACTTAAGAACAACAATAATTGAGCTAAACTATGGCATAAATATAGTACTTTTGCACACTTAACTTACCCGGAACCGAACTATGTGTCTCGTCAGTGTGTGCGGTCCTTATGATAAGAATGATTCTTCAGCTTCTAAGTAAACTTCAATAAGCACCTTAATTCCCTCGGGTTTCCCTCTAGTTTCTTTTGCAATTCAACCACTAGAGCAGGGGATAGGCATTTCTAATGATTTCATTTTTTCTCTAGAGCCAGTTTTGGGCACCTCTAGCTTATCCTAATGCCAGTTTCGGGCACCTCTAGGATGTTTTATTCGTTCTTTTTTTAAACATCAAGTTCTACCCAAGTTTACTAGGTGAAATACCTAAGTTTCTTAGAAATCCTAAAATCAAACTAGTCACAAAGAGTGTTTTCTTTAAGTTCAGATCATAGTAAGATTCTAAGTAACTCCAATGTCATGCCAAGGTTGCCGCCCAGGCGGGCCATCTGCCGCGACGGGTAAAAACGACTCAAGGATTTTTCTCAACTACGAATTCATTAGATTTTAAACAAAAGCATGTTACATTAGAACCTAAATGCAACTAAAAAACAAAAGAGAAAATAAAAACAAAAAATAAAATAAAAACAAAAGAAAGAAATTAGAGGAATAATTCCCCCCCCCAAACTCGAGAGGAGCATTGTTTTCAATGCATGCCTACATACACAAGAATTTGCATAAATCAGACAAAAATAAAATAAAAGAAGAAGAGAGAAGCTTATGTTGATGGTGTCTCAGATGAGGTTTCATCGTTGTCGGCTATGATCACACTCTTTCGAGCTGCAATATTGAAGCATTTTGCCACCCTCAGCGGCTGCTGGCAGGACGATGAACTTGGTTGAGCCTTCTGCTTTACTTCTCGTTCTCCACCTTCTTCGTTGTCTAGGCAGGCTTCGGTGGGAGAATGTTTTCTCTTTGCATCTGGGGAGAACGAAAGTTCAAGCTTCCTAGTGATGGATCGGACCGAGTCTTGCCATATTGAGTCTGATGATAAGGAGTTGAGGTAGGCTGAGTCAGATGGTCCTGGTGCGTCGGCTGTTTCCCGTGATATCTGCCATTGTTCTCTCATTTTGGTAGAATTTGTGTCTCCACGGTTGTCGGAGATGGAGAAGACTTCAGTAGTTGTGGCTGCTGGGGAGACTTGAGTCTCGGTTGAGATTGGGGTGGTTGGAGTTGCAGAGGTGGTCGGATGAGTTGTCGAGGCAGAATGCGCAGCAGACATTTCTGGTGCTGTCGGGGCAAAGATCTCGGTGGAGAACTTCGGGAATTGGGCCGCTGGGAACTTCATCATTTATAGTGGTGATGATGGCGTTGTTGAAGTCTTGGATGTAGGCCATGAAGGTCAGCTGGCGTCGTTCCATTCTATCCAGCTGGGCTGCCAAGCCGCATATGGTGGTTATCAGGAAAACATGTTGGAATTGTTGTTGGCTGCCCATCTCCGATGCTTTGGCATAATTTTCTGAGGTTACAGATGTCCCTCGTCCACCTAGTTCCGTCTGGCGCCATGGTGTCAGTTGCGGCGGCCGCAACGTGTGCCTTCTCACACAACGTCGTGATGAGGCTGGGGAAGTAGAGTTGCCCCTCAATTTTCTACCCACATTCATATATTTCATTAGCAATAATTGCACCCACATTGATTTATCTTGTGTTGATGATGGAGTGGATGAGTGCCAAGCGCGGCTTGTCGACGGTGAAGTTCTGGGATGTGGGCAACAATCGTCTCTTCACGAACGTGTTCCATAATTTTGCCTCGGGTAGCAAGTTCCGTCGATAGATGGTGCCTCTATTTTTGCTCTCATTCCAGATTTTCCTCGGAATGCAAAGCTCTTCCTTCATTGCTTCATAACTATTTGTCGTGAGAGAGGAAAGGAACTCCGCATGTTGATCCTCTTGAATGTGAAGGCCGTTGTAAAGGTTGATCTTCTCTTCGTCGATCAATACTGGCCACCCGTGGACATTCACCGTCGGCACTTCCTCTATCGGCCCATAGGCATATTATACGCGCACCATTATCTAATTTTCCAACTTTGGTTGCTGGGCAATGATCTCCCATTTTTGGTGTGCGATCTTTGAGTAGATGAAGTGCTCAAGCCTGAAATTCTTCTTCCCCATCTCATAGTAGAATCCTTTCTCTTCCCACACCGATCTTTCTTTGAATTTTTCATTGTGTCGGGCTTTGATTTCTGGTGTAGCAAAGCGATTGAGAGATTCTTTAGATTCTACCTAGGCGGCACGGCGGCGTGGGGTTCTTGCCATTCTTTATTTTGGGTTTTAAGGTTTTTGTGCAAAGAGGGTTCTGAGAGTTGAGAATCTTTAGAAAAGGAAAGAAATCTGAAAGCAAAGGAAATTTGTGAAACAATAAGCAAGAGAGAGTAAAGAAGAGTGAATAGTAAAAAAATGAGGGGGTCTAAATAGGAGTAAAGAGTTCTGCCGCTTCATCTGCCTAGGGTTCCTCATACCTTGCGCTATTGGGAACCACAACGAAGGGAAAGCATTATGTGATCTTGGGGCAAGCATCAATGCAATGCCCAAGTCGGTGTTTGTGAAGCTAGGAATTGGGAAAGCTAGACCCACTACCGTCATGCTCCAGTTAGCTGACCACTCTTACATGCAACGAGAGGGAAATTTTGAAGATATTCTAGTAAGAGTAGATAATCTTATTTTAGACCCCCTCATTTTTTACTATTCACTCTTGGATCTGTCGAGGCAGGCTTGCCTGCTTCTGTCTGAGTAACTGATTTGATAGCCTTGCACTGGTCGTAAGTGGGTTTCCTCGCGACTTCAATGTCGCTGGGCAATCCTCCCATAGGTCTGGTGTTCAGGACTTGTTCAAATTTTCCTACTTGACTTTCCAGTGACTTTAAAGTTGCCTCGTGATTTTTCATTCTCATCTCGGTCCTGTCCATGAAAGCTCTAGTTTTCTTAACGAATAAGTCCATGTTGGACATATAGGTAATTGTCTGAGTCCTGAAGGTATTTAAGGTGTGCTCTAAAGTACTGGGTGATGCATGTTGCTGCTGCTGCGGCTGCTGCCGCGACATAGTTTGCTGGAAACCTTGCGATTGGTTCGTCTGATTAGCCGGATTCAGAGAATTGTTGAGGTCACTCCATGAAAAATTAGGGTGCCTCTTCCACTCAGGATTGTAGTTGTTCGATGTAGGGTTGTTCTTGTTGAAGTTCCCCCACAAAGCGGTTGGTTTCTGTTCCTTGTTGGCACTTGGACGAGTCATGGTCTCCCCCACATTGGTCGCAAAGGCATCAATGGCTTAAACATGTTGGGTATTGTTATGCCCTTGCATAGCTTCTACCATATTTGTCAACCGAGCAATTTGTGCTACAACTGCATCTGATGCTCCTAGCTCATTTGTAGTGGTCTGCTTCCTTATGCCTCCTCGGCGGGCATTAGTGAACTGGTAGTCGTTTTTTGCCATCATGTTCAAGATTTTATTTGATTCGGCCAGCTCCTTATCGAGTAATGTACCATTGGCAGATGAATCTAGCATCATAATTGTTGGTGTGTTTACAACATTATAGAATATTGGTACTAGTGTCCATTCTGGAAATCCATGGAAGGGGCATTTATTTAGCATCTCGCAATATCTCTCCCATGCCTCATGCATCGTTTTATCATCTGCCTGTCAAAAAGTAGTGATGTTAGTCCATAATTTATTGGTTAAAACGAGCTAAGAAGTCTCGGCAAAGTTATGTCCAGGGTTCAATGGACTCTGATGGTAGACTATTCAACCATGTTTTTGCCTTATCCCTCAGTGAATAGGGAAATAATCTGAGCCGTAGCACGTCAGGGTGGACTCCATGGATTTTGAAGGATTTGCAGATATCCATGAAGGATTTCATGTTTTGGCAGGCATCTTCAGTGGCGGATCCTCTAATTGTTCAAGTGTATTCAGCATGTTAAACATGATCGGTTTGAGTTTGAAGTGGTCCGCTTCTATTTCTGGATCAATCACGACAGAGTACAGCCTTCTGAGATCCTCCACCAGGTAGTCACGAACTTACCGCCAAGGGGCAAGAGATTGCCTGCCATTGCCCGCCACGAGATTGTCGATTGGGGGCGGTGGTGGTGGAGGCTAGTCCTGGATGATCGCTTGGTCATCAATGCATTCTCTGTTTGCTTGTCTAGATTTGCGTGCAGTACGTTCAGGCTTCGGATTGTAGTCTCGCAAGGGTGATTTCTAGTTCGCTCAGGTCATAAACAAAAGAAAACCAGGAGGTTAAATAGAAAAATAAAAAATGTAGAAAAATAAAAACAAAAAATTGTACGCCAAACCCAGGTGACGGCACCAAAAACTTGTTGCGTGCAAAAGTGATGCGCAAATTGCGTGCAAGTATACACGGTGCCAAGTTATAATATTTAAGATATTATCTCCACAGGAATTGTGACAACCTTTTGGAATTCACTTTTCTGCACAAGTAAAGTAAAAACACAAGTATTAAGAGTTGGTTTGAATAAAGTTGTGACTAAAGCAAATAAAATAATTTGAGAAATTAGAGTGAGAGAATGGGCCGTTATTGGAATGCCTCGTAGTGTGGAGATTGAATGCACTGTCTTGGCATAGTTTTGCAGATCAACTCAACAACTTCAACAGCCACCCACGACTATGCCTCGGCATGCGCCCTCCTCGGTAGAGACCAATGGGATTGTCTGTGTAGTTGAGCAATGATTCAAGGTTCGACCATACTCCCTTCAATGACTTCCTATTATCCCTAAGCGTGTACTACTATTGGCAAACACATCATGGATGATACCTCCCGGTGTGAATCTAAGGATGAACACCAACTGACTATGAAGCCTTTCTTAGCCTCTTAACTTATAACTTATCCTGAAGCCGAAGTAGCATTACCATATGGTTGGATAAAACTGTGTTTACTCATTTCATGAGTCCAACTCTCCCAATATTGAAAAAATAGATTGAAGCCCTCTTCTCTCCCGATAAAGATCGCAACAATGAAGAACAAGAGTAAACAATCCTTGAATTTTATTGCAAAAACTGAAACCTAAACAAATACTAGCAAACTCTCACAACTACTCCACAACCAACCCTTAGCCCTAGGGAAGGGTTAGAATATAATGGAGGATGGAGGCACAAGGGTTTTTTGACAAGAAGGTGTTTTCTCACTAATCTCAATTGTCTCTTTCTCCTTCAAGTCGATTACATATATATAGGGGATGATCCTAGATCTAAGTCAGTTTAGGGCAGGAATCCCAGTTAGAATATAATTACAACTCATTAAAAGAACAAATCTAACATTAAATCTTTCTAGATTCCTGTTTGACATTTTCCATCTTGACTTTGACCATGGCTTTTCTTTGTCTGCTGGGCTCCAATGCACGTGCAATTGGTCTCCAGAAATCGGGCTTGATGAGCTCTTTTAGTTGCATACCACTTTGCATATTTCCACCTTTCCTCGAGTTGCTGCCTCGACGGCACACTATTGACTGCCTTGGTAGAGGTCTGGGTTGGTGTGTAGGGGTTGGCACAACTCTTCATTCTCGGCCTCTCCTCCTCGATTAGCTCTCCAGATGATCCAATAACTTAATCCATCTAGTTTCTAGCTTCTCTTCTTCTTCCTTCTCTGCTGCCTCGGTGGCATCTACCTCGGCGGGTACCTGCGCTCAGAAAGAAAACGCACATGAGCAGCATCTTTTGTATAAAAGTAGTTAAGTTCATCAAATAAGAAAAAATATCTAATCAATGCAGCTTTGTGTATGTTTTCCTAATAAATTATACTTAAGAACAACAATAATTAAGCTAAACTAGGGCATAAATATAGGGCTTTTACACTCTTAACACGTGCCTCCTTTATACTCGGATTCATAACACACACCAAGTATGCTTGACATCATCCATGCATCAACCTTTGCGCTTCTACTATCAAAACAACATTGTACAAGAACTTAACATTTTTTCCCACCACCATGATTTCATAATCATCGGCAAGCTTCAAAGAAACTCGCTTAGATTCAAAATCAACCACCGCGTTGTGTTCCGTCAACCAATCTATACCAAAAATAACATCAAAGCCATAGAAAGGAAACTCCATCAAATCAACCGCAAACACATGACCTTGCATTGACAAGGCATCTCTAATGTCGCAACTTCGCCAATGGCGTTACAACTTAAGAAAAATTCCTCAGCGTACTAAATTAGCAGCAACTAATCCCTGAAAAGACCTCGCACTCCAAACATCAACCCCATAAACCACTTTAGACGCCTCATTTACTCCTCGGGATTTTAAAAAATCCTTTTGCATAAGCTACATACATCTCATCTTCATCGATCTCCGAGAAATCATCCGTAAGTTTGAACATATGTGTATATACCCAACTACATGCCCTCATAAATGCCTAAGAATATGTATGCAAAGTTTCTAATGTCATGCCCAAATGCATGCATGTAATGACGTATTTAAATATATACATATAAGTGTTTTGTACTATGCATGATTAACGATTCACAGTTACCAACAATATTCTCGGACCGATCACTTGCAACCAAATTTGCATCCCCAGAGTACCTAATACATCTTCGCCAAAATTTGCTCATATCCATCTCTAAACCAAAGCTTTGATACAAAGACTACTTCACACCTTGATTATCAATCAAGATTCGTTTTGGTGCATCATTACACACGAAACCGCTACCACTCTTGCTAAACTAAAACCCAAGTATTCTCAAAATATTTGTCTCTTCGCAACCTCGAATTCCACTAGGACATTCGCCATCTACTCTCCGAAAATACTAAAAAAAGCAACACCATCACCGTTAATTACAACCACATTCTCATCTTCCACACTGCCTTAACCAAACAACGTCGCAACACTCACATCATTTGCGTTCATTGATAGCCAGCTAAGGTGTTTTCTAACTCATCCGTACAACTAAGCCTCATTTCACAAATTAAACTTTCTATTCTGACCCAACAGCATCCATAAACTCACAACGAGGGTAATGTCACTCAATTTTGGAGACCACTTTCTAACAATTCCCAATAGAGGATCAAATCAACTCAGGATCGGATTCTTCTCTCACAACTTGCATATCCCCGGCACTATTTATATCAACTCTAGTCTCTCGTCTCAGTTTCGGTTTCCCAAAAACAATATAAATTTCACGTATGAAAATGCAACAAAAAAAAACAATTAGGCCAGCTCGAAGCAAGATTCCAAGGTGCTCAAGTTTTTCTTTAAACTAAAATCATCTTTATGTTAGTAATAATACGACAATGGGCACCCTTAACCTCTCCCCCAAAAGCATATAACAATTATCAGTCATGTTATCATACATCGTGCATCGCACACAAACCAAAACAATGGACACAACATAACAGATACAATCATCGTACACAACATTCATCATTAGATCAACCAAGAAACCATATCACATCAACCTTACCCCTCAATTCTTTCGAAACTTGGCTTTAATACCACCAAATGTAACCCCCTCGACCCTGTCTGGACGATAGACCGAACCGAACGGGTCACACGGGGAATATTAAAGTAAACCGAGAAGTTTAATCCAATAAACAACCCTAATTTTTTTTCATTTTGTCTTATCTAGATGCTCACTATTGTCCTAAGTGACACACTTCGCAGCGCAACGATTTGCAACTCAACCAGACAACGATTAGGGACCCAATTGTTTACAAATACATTTCAGGAACCATTTTGTAATTTTACCAAATTACAAATACTTATGCCATTTTATGTTACTATCGCTTAATTAGTCACATTACATGCCTATGTGTCAAATCATAGCTCAAACGGACACCAATATGGCATTCAATTACAATCACAAGCATTTAGGGACTAAATTGTAAATCTGGTAAATTATATTTATCAACTTGAAAACAAGTTTATCAATTCTTAATTAATCATGTTCCATGCATACATGTCCAATTTCAGCTCTAAAAGATCATCCAAACCCAATCAATTGCATGAATAACAATCAGGGACAAAAATAGAAGAATCCAAACCTTTGATAAACAAAATAACCAACTTACCTACCAAGCGTATCAATACGGTTCCATGGGGTATCGATACGCGGGGGAATATGGATACGGTCCAGATAGTGCATCGATACGGTATTTTCTAGAACCCAAAGGGCGTATCGATACACCTTCAACCTTAACTATACGGGTCCAAAATACATTATATTGTATTGATACTCTTTCGACTGTATTGATACCCTTGGGCCTGAAATGCCCAAAAATGCTAGTTTTTCACACTTTAATCCAAACTAAATCATTCCAAAAACCTTCTAACATCCATACAACATATCTAAACATCAAACCTCAATCACACATGGCAATTTCAACATCATAACATGGCATTAAACACAAGGGAAATCTATAGGCAAGCAACCTAAGCAATAAGGCTAGTTAAGAGCCAAAACTTAAACCAAGGAAAATATCAACAAGTAAAGGCCATTTAGAAGTCATTAAAGGCATCACAAAATTGCTCCAAAAGAAGGAGTTTAAAACACACACTCCCAAAACATAAAGGCATCCTCCCATTGTCGATTATTATTACTAATAAGCAATCATAAAACCATACTTGAGCTAAGTCTCACTCCTTGGTTCCGTTCTTGCTTCTTTGCTGCCCCAAAGTTGCTAATTCTCTTCATTGTTGGAAAAGAGATCGTAAGTAATAATGCCTAATGAAGGATGCTCAAAATAAACCAACAAAAACAATGCATTTCAAAACCATTTCTCAAAAAGAAATCTTTATCTCATCATGCTCAATCTATCTCATGCTTGAAATCATTTTCAAAGCAAAAACAAACCATTAAAACCACATGTACCATATATCTCATGCATTAACCCAAATGCATACTCTCAAAGGAAAACCACATATGCTTGTTTCTCAAAAGCATTTCTCAAATCATATTCTCATATGCAAAACACAATGCATAAAATCATTTATAAACAAGGTACATGTGAATCTCATATATTGGCATTTTAGCAACATTACTCAAATATGCGGATAGCTTGACAGAATCTCACATTGTCAAGTCCTACCCCGACGGAATGTCACATCACCGGACTCTCATGGCAGAATCTCTTATCACCATAAAGCTTGATAGAATCTCACATCATAAAGACCTACCGTGGTGGAATCTCTCATGACCACACTCTCACTTTGGAACGGGATGGCAGTACCCCCATTGCTCGAACCAAAGAGCAAATACGAATTTTGTATATTATAGTGCACTTATAATCCTATTGATTGACCAATTATATCCGGTAACAATTATCTCATCTCATGCCAATATACTTATTTTAAACATCATTTACTTACAGTTTTTCAATGCATAATATAAATCTATTTCATCCCATTTCAAAAGAATAAACAATGCATAACATTCTATCAACAAATTCTATCTTTCTAAAATCACAATTCTATCTCATGGGATCATATAAATCATCGAATCATTTCTAAAAAATGCATAAAACAATAGGTTTACATCTATCTTCAAAATATGAGCATGGTCATAAAATCAATGGGATAAAAACTGAGTAACGAGAACGACACATCTCAAACTTACTTCTTGGCTTAGATTAGTGTTTCAAACTCAATCCAATTCCCGAAACCTTGCTTTCAAGTCTTTGAAAGGCTTTGAAAACCAATTCCACATGCTGACAATGCCTCGCTTGTTTTGACGAAGCGTAATCAAGCTTCCGAAGATCTTGAAATTTCACTGATTTCTTCTGATACGTTCTCCCCTCTTTATACCACACAAGAACAAAAGATTAATGCATCTCAATGCATTAAAACACCAGCAATCAAAGCCACCACGCTGTTCTGGAAAAAAAAACCAAAACGCCTATCCGAAACAACCAAAAACTCTTTCGATTACTCTACAAACTCAACCCAACCAACACTTAGCAGTTCCATCCACTTTGAATCATCAATAACATCCAAAAGCAATCTAATTTCATGCTTATACATCTAGCAACACTAGAACCACATTATTACCATAAAAACCCAAAATCTAACAACCTAACAACTAGAGATCCAACTCATTTCAGGATTACTATGATAAAACCTTTATTTAAACATCATTTAACATCCAAAACCTGATTAGAATCAATCTAAAATCTATCAAAATAGTAGCATTACGAAAAGCTTGAGAAATCATCTTTTAAAGCTTGATCTTACCATTTTCATCAAATAGATAATAAATCTTTATTAATAAATACAATTAGAGAGCCAAAGACTTGGGAATTTCATTAAAGAACCTTGATTAGAGGAGTTGAACGAAAATTACCTCTAAGCATTACCTATTCCTTCAGTTGACAAGATTTGATGAGAAATCTTCAAGAATCCTTTGAGTTAAATGGAAGAATCATTTGTAAATCAAAGTAAAGTGAGAAGATGAAAATCTCTGGAAGTTTGAGAGAAAAAGAAGTGTTTGGTTGATGGAAAATGAGAGAAAATGAAGTTACGTCAAAATAGATTTTAGATGATTGCATCTCTTTTAATTCCTTTTCAATAAAACACCATTACTTAAAAAAACACCATTAAAAATGGTCAATTAAAGGGAAAGGCCCATTAAATAAATATTAGCTCCCTAAAGATTTTAAGTTTTGGCCCTTTTCAATTTAGTCATTAAAACATATTTTGCAATTTTTACAATTTAGTCACCGTTTTCAAAATACTAATTAAATCAATCCAATTTTATCGAATTAAACTCTCCAAAACCTTCAAACTATTATTTTAAGATTATAAAATATTTTTTCCATATTTTATCTCCCTCAAAAACCATTATTTCAAATTAATCCTGAAATTAGCATAACTCGCTCGAACCGGTTCACCCGAACCTCTTAGCTGAACCCGACTAACACTTAAGCCCAAAATTGGGGCGTTACATCCATTCCTATATTTTATGTTTATTTTTTGCATTTGGTCTAACTCTAGTTATAATTGCTCTTGTTATACAACTTTTTGCCTTTTCTATATTGTCGTTATACTACTAATGTCCTTACAAAGGAAGTTTCACCACTGCAGCCAGTTCGATACTACAGCGGCTAGCTGTCTAGACTACCAATGATAAGGATGAATCTGCCATCTAAATTTTCTGTTACAACAAATTGTGTATGGTGGATTGTCACGAAAATCACCTGAAGGACATATGTCCTTACCTCAGCTGCCTATAAAATGGTACTTTTGTAGGGGAGAGAACATCCATTCACGCGATTATCATTTTTCTATCACCTTCAACCTTCTGAGCTCTCCTACAATGACAGCTTAAGCTTCAATTCTTGAGATCCAAGGCGATGTGAAGCATAGATATATAAGGAAATGAGGATTCAAGTGCTGGAACAAAGAGGGAAATGTGTTATCTTCTTTAAATCTTTCTAGAGATAGATGTTTATTGAAGATTTTATTATATTTCTTGTGTTATTAGACGATGCTTTAACTTTTTAAGCTTTGTATGAACTTGTTTAAACTTGGTTTTAAGTTCAATATAATTTTGTTAGCTTTCTTCTTATTTCAGTTGTTGGATCTGGTCTTTGTTTGCATTAGAGTGTTTAACATTGTCACTGACATTAAGAGATGTAGTGACCGTTCAGATTAACAAGTCATTACAACGAGAGTCGAATGAGGATACAACAAGAGTTGATCCACTTGTTCAAGGATTTATAGTTTTGACAAACAATGAGAGTTGTGGTTGATCTACATGTTTGTGTCATCAATTGAGAATTGAATGGAAGTTAGTAAGAAAGCTTAGTCTTTTTATTTGTCTAATGAAGCATCGTATATTGTTTCTTTGTTGCGCTTGATAATCTACCAAGCTGAGCTGAGGAGATCTAGATGTTTACTTAATATTTCTTTTATCTCTATCATATTGCTTCTTTTTTCTCTCAAAATCGATCTTTTATTCAATCCTTTACTATTACATTTGCAGCCACAAGTACACTAGCAATTTCTATATTTTTAGTTTTCTTGCATCCACATAAAAATACGACTAAATACCTATCCTCGTGGGATCATTATCAAACAAGATTTACTTGTTTCCTATACTTATATCGGTAGTGTACACTTGCACATTTCGTGTGTCATTTATGCACTGATCAATGACTCCCTTCCCTCAAACAACTAATTACATAGACTTGAGAACTATGATAAAATACAAAGCATGCAAAGAATTACTATAGAGTCTTGGTTGATTACTAAAACTAGGATTTTAACACCCCAAAACCCGATCTAGTCAGAATTGGATTCGATGATTGTAGTATTGATATTAAAATATTCAAATATCGTATCCTTGCTATAGAATATATTGTTAAAGGACCCTAATTGAACCAAGTCTTTAGTTGAGATTGCCTTGAAAATGCCTAATATGATGTTTTTGAGCGGGCATTTCGATACTATTAGACTCGTACCGAAACGGCCTAGGTGAGGCGTTTCGAAACGAGTATAGGACATTCCAATACGGTCATAACTGTATTAACTAACTTTTGGACTTTTGCTCAACCATTTCGATACAGTTTCACTCGTTTCGAAATAGGTCCCCTTTTTCGAATATGTTTGAAGGAAAAATTGAAAGAAAATAAGGTGGTGATGACTCACCTACTTATTGCTGTTCTTCCTACATGATTATCATCTAGAAAGATGACTAGTGGTCATCTATATGTTTGATATTGATATATATAGAAAGGATAAATAATATTATTTTTATAGTTTACCCTTAGATGAGGGAAACCTTCCTATTGGCTATAAGGAAGGTGGGAAATGATTAGGGATGTAGTTATTTTAAAAATAGTAATAAGGGAGCTTTTATCTTTTGATTGAGTTCCACCGAGAAAAAAACCCACCTTTTGTTCAAAGGAAATAAACAAGCACCACCATTGTCATCTTCAACCTTGAGCTCCCAAGCATACACCTCCCTCGTTGAACTTCATGAGCTTAAGCTTTGTAACCCCCTTAACCCGGCCCAGACGGTTGACCCGAATTAAGGAAGTCACACGGGGAAAACCAAAGTCAACCCGAAAGTCAACCTTGATTAACGACCCTTTTTTTTCTTTTTACTCTTGTCTAGATGCACGTTAACCTTAGATGTGATCATGCAAACAGCAAACTCAAAGATCGTAAACATCAGAGATCAAACAGGGACCCAATTGAACAATTTACAACTTTAGGGACCAAAATGTAAATTCTGAAAACTTTAAGGACTTAACCAGATTTTAAGTTACCAACTTAAAATTAATCAAGTTTCATGCTTCTCTGCCAAATTTCAGCTCAAACGGACATCCCAAACTCAAACAATTGCACAAACAAGTTTCAGGACCAAAATGCAAACTTTTCAAAACATTTAACTGCCACTGTCAGCCCCCAACGGTCATCCGTTCCGAAACAGGCAGAGCCCGTTTCGAAACGTGGGGCCGTTCCGCAACACGTACCGCAACGGGGGACTGGCAGTAGCCAAACCGTTTCGGAACGGTCTCACCCGTTTCGGACGCCTGGGTTTGTTTGAGGCACCCGTTCCGAAACGGTATGAACTGTTCCGAAACACCCTGCACAGAAAACCTCCAAATGCATACTTAAACATGCAATTGACCACCCAAACATGCTCCAAAAGCCACCAAACTTTACCAACATACAAATCAACATATAAGAGACATACTTGCATCAACAATTCAACGAAATACCAACATTCATGAAAAGCCCCAATTCAAAGGATATGCTTCCTACACAAGCAACCATTTAAACACCATACTTCCAATTCAATCTCATAAAAGCCAAAACATGTTCCGACAACATCAACAGCATAAAACCATACTTGTCCGAACATTTACGAACACATAAACATCAATCCGAGAGATTCTACCCCAATGCCTTTATTAACTATAGCTATTAACCGAGACATACATCTCAAGTGGAGTCCCCCTTGAATCCCTTGCTTCTCGCTGTCCAAACTTCAAGTATCTGCATTGATGGACAAAAAGGAGCGTAAGCACATAATGCTTAGTGAGGAATGCTCAAAACCAAAACACCATCAATGCAGCGAGTCATAAAACCTCTTTGAAAAGCAACTCGATTTGTTTACCAAACAAGGTTTGAAAACCCCTTTTTAACATCATGCTTAAACCATGCATTGCACATATATGAAAACCAACCGTTAGCTTAGCAAGCTAAGAAAACCTTTTCAAAGCACAAATTGCAATTTCAACCATTTAACCATTCCATGCATAAACACCATATGCAAAGTTAAATTCAAACCTTGGAAAACACTTCCATTCCACAACATACCTTTCTTATACTTGAAAACATTCCAAGCAAGGAACCCTTAAAAACCATTTACTCAAGTAATCCAACAAATGCATTAAACCAAGGCAATATATGAACCAAAACATCATCATCACATGCCTTTTAAAACAAGTCTTACAAGACTCCAATGCATTTAAGAGATTTCATGCACACATGCATCATTTACCAAATGATAATCAACACTTGTTCAACTTAACAAGTAACATGCATTCACAAGCATTATACACATTCCATGCAACCATGCATCTTTTCAAGCATCTCATGCTTCTCATGCAATTATGCATCATTTCAAGCATTACATGCTTCTTTAAAATCAAGAACATCATATTGGCTTTCGAGTGATCAACCACATTCACTTTTCAACTCAACATCCAATCGGATACGCGGATCACAAGCGTTGTCCCCCACGCTTCATACACACTACCAATCCAAGGTCTCCAATGGACTTTTAAACACCATTTGACCTCACCATCCTAAGGTTCCCATGTATGGACTTTTAAACACCATACAACCTTAGCTTTCCCGAGGTTCCCATGTATGGACTTTCAAACACCATACAACCTCCACTTTTCCCAAGGTTCCCATGTATGGACCTTTAAACACCATACAACCTTGACTTTTCCCAAGGTTCCCATGTATGGACTTTTAACCACCATACAACCTTTGCATTCACCAATTGGTAGTTGTATAACATCACTAACAAGATCCGGGACACCCTACACAAGATCCACACATGGACTTTACACCACCATTGTGATCTTAACAAGCACAAGGTTCCCATATATGGACTTTTAACCACCATATAACCTTTGCTTAACCAAGGTCCTCGAATGGGCATTCAACCTCCATTATGACCTTAACCATCTCGTTAGGATACTTGAAGGGAGTTTACCGGTTCACTCTTAACCACTCCACCTCCATGGCGACTTTATTCACGGTGCACCCAATCCTATAGCCGGCTAACTATATCCGATCAAAGAGCCAAGAACCACTTACATCACTTGCCAATATAACCGCCTTACCTCATTAGTCCAATGATTCACATGCATAACCATAATGCAAAAACCATCATTTACCATCATTAATTCACTGTTTTAAAGCATTACACATAGCCATTAAACATCATGCAACACCATGCATCAAAACCACATTTTCATTGTATAAAACCAAGGATCTCTTACCTTGAGCATCCTTCACATATGGCCTTCAAAACCAGCATTAAACCATGCTAAAATATGCTTTCAAAACAGAATTTAAATCATGCAAAACCCTTGCATTTCAAACATCAACCACAATTGCCTAAAAAGTCAATTCATAACACAAACCAAGAAAGAAATCCATTTACTTACTCTTGAGCTTAGCAAAGTTGTTTAGACTTAAACTAAGCTCCCAAAACCTTCAAACCTTGGTTTAAAAGCTGAAAACCCAACTTCACTCACCAATACACAAAACAAGGCCAGCCAACAAGCCTTCCAAGCATCCGAAACCTTCCGCACCACCTCTAAAGCTCGCGGATCAAACTCCCCTGTTTCAAGCACATAACAACAGAGGATTAATGCATCATTATGCATTAAGAACAGCAGCAACACAACCAAACTCGATGCTCATCACAAAAACAACATTTCGGCTACCAATCACAACCGAAATCACCCCCAAACACTTCCAAAACTTAACCCAGCCAAGATCCATCACTTCTAACAATTTTTAAACATCAATTAACATCCAAAATGATCTTAAACACGTCCTTATACCTCCAGGTATAACAGATCACCAAAAACACTCCAAAAACAACCAAAAACTCAAGCCAAACTTAGGAAATTCAACCTATCCGGGATTGCATTAATTAAACCTCCACTTCTAATCAATTTAGCATTCATTTAACATCAATTTGACACTTCAAAACACTGCCCAAACAGATCACACGAAAATCCCACCAAAATCACCAAATCTTGCATTTTAAGCCAAAATCAAGATTTCAATTGAAAAACCTTTAACAAATCACAAATCAAGGATTGAGAACTTAGGAATTTCAGTAAAGAACTGAGAGTTTAGAGGAGAAGGACGTTCTTACCTCCAAACTTGAGTTTCTCCCTTTTTGGAACCAAAAAGCTTGAAGAATCAACTAGCAAATTGAGAGGTTTTGTTGATGTGATGTTTAGGAATCAAAGGAGAGTTGAAATGAGTGATTTGAGTGACAAAATCTGATGAGAAAATCTGGAGAAATGTGTTTGGGTTGAGAGAAAATGAGATAAAAGGAAAATTGAGAGAAAATGGAAAGTTAGTTATGAAATAGTCAAAATGGCTTTCCTTCCTCTTTCTTTATGTTTAAAAATCAGAATAATACCTCAAAATATCTTAGAAAAATATGGAGAAACTCTTTTTGGAATAATAGCTCCTTAAAGATTCAGAGTTTCAATCCTTTATAAAACTGTCACCGAACTTTCAAAAATTACATTTTGGTCACTAGCCAAAATGTCACCCTTCCGAACCTCATTTTCCAAAATTGATTTCACAGTTCACTTATATATATTAAAAGATGATTTTAGAACATTTTTCCATATTTTTAATGCAACCCAAACTAGGCTTTCCTAAATTCACTCTTATATATTCGATCAGCACTTTGACCGAACCGGTCAACGCCCAAAACTTCTGAGCCCAAAACCGGGGCGTTACAACTCTCCCCCCCCCCCCTTAGGAAATTTCGTCCTCGAAATTCCAACTGGCGAAAAGGGAACCACAACATTCTCAAAGCAACACACAAGGTAACACAAAAGCCTCAACCACCACTGAACACTTTCCACACAAAACTCCACCGAACCCAACACCACCACATGCGGTTCACAAAATTCCAGAACACACAAAGATAACCACAACTTGCCCTTTCACATTTCCAGACTGTACACAGCCCCCAACATCAACCTGAAAACTTCAACTTTTACAGCACACATCACTGTAACACACAACTTCCAAGACTGGTTTACACAGTGACACCAACCAATCCAAATCAGCCACCATGCAAACTTCTTTGCTTCTAAAACTATTGCAACTCCCAAACCTCTTCCAAGGATTTTCCCAACAAGCAAAAATTCTTAAGCATCAACTGCTTACCCAAACTCCTCATCAAAAGCTGACAATCCTTCACATCTGCCGCTATCATTACCATAACGACTCACCAGGACTACTCACCCACAATCCAAAATTTACATCACAACCCCAACTTGACTCCGTTAGCTGTTCCACACACCACCAGCTGACTTCAAAAGAAGTCCACAAACTCACAACCAGCCAACCACTTCTCACAAGAATCTTTTCCAACAACACTGGCCTTAGATCTTTCATTGCTTAACCACCACAAGCTTGACCACAACACTTGCCTCACCAGAACATCGCTCAACCTAAACATACATAACAACTCCTCAACTCCTCAAAGGTTGCTAAGAACCAACACTTACCAACACAACCCTTCCACAACAACTTAAATGCTAAGCTACCTCAACACTTGAAAACACAACCACAAAACTGCAACATCACTAGCACCAAGGAACTACCACTTCCTTTTAACTATTCGCACCACTTAACCGATTCTACTTCAACCGGTACTCCTCACCACCCAACCACTAAACTCTTTAAGCATCAAGCACTATCCTTCCACCAACATGCTATACCACCCTCGCTATTCTAGCAACTATCTTAATATGACTTCTAACTCTCACTCAGCGCCAAAACAACCTCTAAAAACCCATCATCCAACCTAACCCAACCACCATACTAACAGATTCGATTAGTTACTAGCGAGTGTGAACGTCGTATGCATGATCACCAACATGCCCTATCATGCCTGATGTACATGTATGCAAAACCTCTAAAGTCATGCCACATGTATGCATGGACCAACACATATATAATATAGCGTATAACAATGATTTTAACTGTGCATGAATACCAGTTCACACCCTCCAATAACATCCTCAAAATCCGTCTAAAAACAACCTCCCAACTCACTCCTAACTTATCTAACTCCATCATACCAACAACCATTAACCACAAGATTCTCACTAAGCCTTCTTCACACCCAAGATGTTCCCAAACAACTACCATTACCCCAAACATGCTAGCAACAAGAGTAAACCTACCACGCAAGGAAAAACCAATAGAAACCAAACTAAGGTAACTAGAGCAAAGATTACTTAACAAGGTTACCTGAAAACACAACACCTCCCTGAAGTTTCATCAGACGAGCTCTCTTCCTCGCGGCATCATCATCCTCCTGCCACACCACTGCAGCACCAGCTAACACACTAGGGTCACCATCAACTCCTTGCGGTAAAGAACCTTGGCTATTCCGAGCCAACATCAAACAATCACGCCTCATGTGACCAGCAGACCCACATTTCCAGCAATTCTCATTTCCCAAATTCTTCACAACCTTCTGCTCTTTCTGCCACCTCTGAACCTTGCCTCGGCCGCGCCCACGTACTTTCAGAGATCCTTTGGCTATCACTGAAGCTGACTTCACCCCAAGAGGACAATCACGCTTCACATGCACTTTGGAACCACAATTCCAACAAGCACCCGCGCCCCAACAACCTCCAACATGGCACCTTTCACAACGGTCACACACATGTAGCTGAACTTCCACTCCTTGCTCAAGCAACACTTGCTCCACAACAGCACTACCGTCACATTGCTTAACCCTTGGAAACTTCTCTCCAAGATACCTTTCATAAAAGGTAGATACAAAGAAATCCCAGTCAATATCATGGATATGTGACGCCACCGCCACAGATGTCCACCAGGCACACGCATCCTCCAACATCAGAGAAACAACACTCCCCAACTTACAGGCATAATCACAGCCTTCCTGATCCAAGATCAGAATCACACTGGCCAACCAAGCCTCAAACATTCCCGGTGTAGAACCATGATACTCCACAGCACCCAAATCCAACAAACGCTGCTTCGGCAAACCCTCACATCCCATAGCCAGCACATCCACTGACTTTACCGTTACCACAGCCTGAGATGTTCCCAACACCTCCTGAACAACAGGTGATGAACTCTTCACCACAGAACCAGTTTCTTTCCCTTGCCTTACCACCTCAACTCCAGGCACAGAAGACTGAGACGAAACACCTCTATAAAAGGGTGAATTCCATGCCTTAACAACCTGCCCCAAGGCAGCAACCATCTCACCCAACTGCCATTCTTTCATCGACTTTGCCATACTACTAACAACAACAAACATTCACAACAACACAAACAAACCAGTTAGACAAGATTTAAGCAAGGATTCAAACTCCAACTCCAAAATAACACAATAGCTATAATAATAAGGCAATGGGTATCCCGAATCCTCCCCTTTACATGACATAACAGTCATCACAATATGGATATAACAACATCAAGCATATCAAACAACATATTCGATCATGCTTACACCAAACATTATCCACTTGCAACAACATATTATCAACATAACATACTCATAGCACTTTCCTCATGCATAAAACCAGCTCTCAACATTTTCACAATTCCACATAAACTCAACCAAGATTCATAACCATAAAGCATGCTTACAAACATCATTAACTTGCTCAGAAACACGTGTTTCAACCAGCTTTCAATCACACAACAAGGTAAACATCAAACACGCATCACAACATCTTACCGTTTCCCCAAGCATTCGCAACTCAGCTCTGATACCACCAAATGTAACCCCCTTAACCCGGCCCAGACGGTTGACCCGAATTAAGGAAGTCACACGGGGAAAACCAAAGTCAACCCGAAAGTCAACCTTGATTAACGACCCTTTTTTTTTATCTTTTTACTCTTGTCTAGATGCACGTTAACCTTAGATGTGATCATGCAAACAGCATACTCAAAGATCGTAAACATCAGAGATCAAACAGGGACCCAATTGAACAATTTACAACTTTAGGGACCAAAATGTAAATTCTGAAAACTTTAAGGACTTAACCAGATTTTAAGTTACCAACCTAAAATTAATCAAGTTTCATGCTTCTCTGCCAAATTTCAGCTCAAACAGACATCTCAAACTCAAACAATTGCACAAACAAGTTTCAGGACCAAAATGCAAACTTTTCAAAACATTTAACTGCCACTGTCAGCCCCCAACGGTCATCCATTCCGAAACTGGCAGAGCCCGTTTCGAAATGCGGGGCCGTTACGCAACACGTACCGCAACGGGGGACTGGTAGTAGCCAAACCGTTTCGGAACGGTCTCACCCGTTTCGGACGCCTGGGTTTGTTTGAGGCACCCGTTCCGAAACGGTATGAACTGTTCCGAAACACCCTGCACAGAAAACCTCCAAATGCATACTTAAACATGCAATTGACCACCCAAACATGCTCCAAAAGCCACCAAACTTTACCAACATACAAATCAACATATAAGAGACATACTTGCATCAACAATTCAACGAAATACCAACATTCATGAAAAGCCCCAATTCAAAGGATATGCTTCCTACACAAGCAACCATTTAAACACCATACTTCCAATTCAATCTCATAAAAGCCAAAACATGTTCTGACAACATCAACAGCATAAAACCATACTTGTCCGAACATATACGAACACATAAACATCAATCCGAGAGATTCTACCCCAATGCCTTTATTAACTATAGCTATTAACCGAGACATACATCTCAAGTGGAGTCCCCCTTGAATCCCTTGCTTCTCGCTGTCCAAACTTCAAGTATCTGCATTGATGGACAAAAAGGAGCGTAAGCACATAATGCTTAGTGAGGAATGCTCAAAACCAAAACACCATCAATGGAGCGAGTCATAAAACCTCTTTGAAAAGCAACTCGATTTGTTTACCAAACAAGGTTTGAAAACCCCTTTTTAACATCATGCTTAAACCATGCATTGCACATATATGAAAACCAACCCTTAGCTTAGCAAGCTAAGAAAACCTTTTCAAAGCACAAATTGCAATTTCAACCATTTAACCATTCCATGCATAAACACCATATGCAAAGTTAAATTCAAACCTTGGAAAACACTTCCATTCCACAACATACCTTTCTTATACTTGAAAACATTCCAAGCAAGGAACCCTTAAAAACCATTTACTCAAGTAATCCAACACATGCATTAAACCAAGGCAATATATGAACCACAACATCATCATCACATGCCTTTTAAAACAAGTCTTACAAGACTCCAATGCATTTAAGAGATTTCATGCACACATGCATCATTTACCAAATGATAATCAACACTTGTTCAACTTAACAAGTAACATGCATTCAGAAGCATTATACACATTCCATGCAACCATGCATCTTTTCAAGCATCTCATGCTTCACATGCAATTATGCATCATTTCAAGCATTACATGCTTCTTTAAAATCAAGAACATCATATTGGCTTTCGAGTGATCAACCACATTCACTTTTCAACTCAACATCCAATCGGATACGCGGATCACAAGCGTTGTCCCCCACGCTTCATACACACTACCAATCCAAGGTCTCCAATGGACTTTTAAACACCATTTGACCTCACCATCCTAAGGTTCCCATGTATGGACTTTTAAACACCATACAACCTTAGCTTTCCCGAGGTTCCCATGTATGGACTTTCAAACACCATACAACCTCCACTTTTCCCAAGGTTCCCATGTATGGACCTTTAAACACCATACAACCTTGACTTTTCCCAAGGTTCCCATGTATGGACTTTTAACCACCATACAACCTTTGCATTCACCAATTGGTAGTTGTATAACATCACTAACGAGATCCGGGACACCCTACACAAGATCCACACATGGACTTTACACCACCATTGTGATCTTAACAAGCACAAGGTTCCCATATATGGACTTTTAACCTCCATATAACCTTTGCTTAACCAAGGTCCTCGAATGGGCATTCAACCTCCATTATGACCTTAACCATCTCGTTAGGATACTTGAAGGGAGTTTACCGGTTCACTCTTAACCACTCCACCTCCAAGGCGACTTTATTCACGGTGCACCCAATCCTATAGCCGGCTAACTATATCCGATCAAAGAGCCAAGAACCACTTACATCACTTGCCAATATAACCGCCTTACCTCATTAGTCCAATGATTCACATGCATAACCATAATGCAAAAACCATCATTTACCATCATTAATTCACTGTTTTAAAGCATTACACATAGCCATTAAACATCATGCAACACCATGCATCAAAACCACATTTTCATTGTATAAAACCAAGGATCTCTTACCTTGAGCATCCTTCACATATGGCCTTCAAAACCAGCATTAAACCATGCTAAAATATGCTTTCAAAACAGAATTTAAATCATGCAAAACCCTTGCATTTCAAACATCAACCACAATTGCCTAAAAACTCAATTCATAACACAAACCAAGAAAGAAATCCATTTACTTACTCTTGAGCTTAGCAAAGTTGTTTAGACTTAAACTAAGCTCCCAAAACCTTCAAACCTTGGTTTAAAAGCTGAAAACCCAACTTCACTCACCAATACACAAAACAAGGCTAGCGAACAAGCCTTCCAAGCATCCGAAACCTTCCGCACCACCTCTAAAGCTCGCGGATCAAACTCCCCTGTTTCAAGCACATAACAACAGAGGATTAATGCATCATTATGCATTAAGAACAGCAGCAACACAACCAAACTCGCTGCTCATCACAAAAACAACATTTCGGCTACCAATCACAACCGAAATCACCCCCAAACACTTCCAAAACTTAACCCAGCCAAGATCCATCACTTCTAACAATTTTTAAACATCAATTAACATCCAAAATGATCTTAAACACGTCCTTATACCTCCAGGTATAACAGATCACCAAAAACACTCCAAAAACAACCAAAAACTCAAGCCAAACTTAGGAAATTCAACCTATCCGGGATTGCATTAATTAAACCTCCACTTCTAATCAATTTAGCATTCATTTAACATCAATTTGACACTTCAAAACACTGCCCAAACAGATCACACGAAAATCCCACCAAAATCACCAAATCTTGCATTTTAAGCCAAAATCAAGATTTCAATTGAAAAACCTTTAACAAATCACAAATCAAGGATTGAGAACTTAGGAATTTCAGTAAAGAACTGAGAGTTTAGAGGAGAAGGACGTTCTTACCTCCAAACTTGAGTTTCTCCCTTTTTGGAACCAAAAAGCTTGAAGAATCAACTAGCAAATTAAGAGGTTTTGTTGATGTGATGTTTAGGAATCAAAAGAGAGTTGAAATGAGTGATTTGAGTGACAAAATCTGATGAGAAAATCTGGAGAAATGTGTTTGGGTTGAGAGAAAATGAGAGAAAAGGAAAATTGAGAGAAAATGGAAAGTTAGTTATGAAATAGTCAAAATGGCTTTCCCTCCTCTTTCTTTATGTTTAAAAATCAGAATAATACCTCAAAATATCTTAGAAAAATCTGGAGAAACTCTTTTTGGAATAATATCTCCTTAAAGATTCAAAGTTTCAATCCTTTATAAAACTGTCACCGAACTTTCAAAAATTACATTTTGGTCACTAGCCAAAATGTCACCCTTCCGAACCTCATTTTCCAAAATTGATTTCACAGTTCACTTATATATATTAAAAGATGATTTTAGAACATTTTTCCATATTTTTAATGCAACCCGAACTAGGCTTTCCTAAATTCACTCTTATATATTCGATCAGCACTTTGACCGAACCGGTCAACGCCCAAAACTTCTGAGCCCAAAACCGGTGCGTTACAAGCTTTCCTTCATTTAGGAACATGAATTCATAGTTATCGATCGGGTAAGTGAAAGCCCTAAGTTAACCATCGATTCTCTTGGCTATTGAATGTTCAATTTCAAGCTTTAAGTTAAGCTTTGTCTAATAGCTAATGGCTATTCGAGTATCGATATTGTCATATTGATTCGAATAACTCCTTATTGCTCTTCCTAGTTCAAGAAGTGGAAAAGATTAACCCATAGTCTCCATCGAAAGCTAGGAATAAAGGGATAGTCATATGAGAGCTGTAGGAGCTTTGAATTATCGAGGTGAGTGTAGTCGAAGTGTCGAAATTGGGCGAGGAGCCTTTCCAAATTTACCGTTATTGATTTTGTATGATTTATTAACCATTGAAATAAAGGGGTTTTGTATAAAGCATCATTGAAAACCATATTGATAAGTTTGGTAAGTATTTCATTGACTCATCCTCCATAGCATTGCTGTTATTGTTATGGAAATCATTGAAGTATTGCCATGTAAAAATAATTGACATGTGTTTATTGCTATTGGCTATTTCTATGTCCATATGATTATTGAGATATTGCCATTGAATCGTTGATATCGAACTATTTTCATTGAATCATTGGTATTGAATTATTGACATTGAACAATTGATATTGACCTACTATTATCAGACCTTGGGATCGAAGTATTGGATACAATTGGCATGCCATAGAATTCATGAGCATAGTGGTACGAAGATTATACGGTGTAGTGGAGGGATGTGATTTGTGTTGGTCAAAATGGTGTAGTGGATGATATTAGACCATATTGCTCATTGTTGGTGTAGTGGTGGAATTCGTGTATCCAAATACGGTTGAAATTGATCCAAGAAAGAATGTTGATAATCGATATTGTCATTGATGATATGATTATTGATATTGCATTATCATGATATTGAGGTTTTGTTATTAGTGAATTGATGATTGATACTATGTTTCGACATGATAGTATACCATGTACATTCTTTGTTATTGACTACCTCACTTAGATTATATAAGACTAATGTACTCGTTGTCCATACATTTCAGGTTGAGGAAAGTATCAGATCGAGGTCGGGATTAGCTGGAAGTTCGGCAAGTCACCACATGCTTAAAGTAATATATTTTGTCCCAATGTACTCCTAGAATGGTGGGAAAGTAGTTAAAGTAGTCGATGATGATGTTTTGTCTATGTGTATGGAGGCTATGTCTCGTATGTGGATAAAGTTCTCCGAATGAGTTGTCAAGTTTGTTTGAAAATGACGTAATATGCATATTTGGTTTAAATAGGTGAAAACGTAGTAAACGTATTTGAATGATGATGAAACTTGGCATGACAATAGTTTATAGCATTGAAATATTGTGTATAAGTTTCATTGCATTTGGACATCGTTTGGTAGGTTAATTCAAATAAAAACCAGCAATAATTTGTCATTAAAGGTCAGGCCGTATCGAAACGGGTGATGGTGTTTCGATACGGGTAAACATAATTGAACCTAAGAAAACAGGGGGTACCGAAATGGATTAGAATCGTACCGAAATATTTTGTCACTGGAATCCCTCATTTCGATACGGCTTCATAGCATATTGAAACGGGTCAAAGTCAAAGGAAGTCAACTCGTACCGATACATGGCTTGCCCGTATCAATACGGTCAAAAAGGGAAAACTCAACAAAGTTGACCATCGTTCACCCGTATCGAAACAAGCTTGAGTGTTTCGATACATGGTTAGTTAAATAGGTTAAAAAGGCATAATATGAAGGTTTACATTGTTTACAGATTGGTCAGTGTATTTTGAAGGATTAAATTGAATTAGTTAATGGACTCCAAATTGTATGAAATTTTACAGGCTAGTTAACGTTGTATTGAATTTTATTGTGGTATCATGTGTTGCATCGAAGGACCTCTAACTTGTATGATTGACAGAATAGTCCCTAAAACTTGTAATAACTACGAATTGCTTCTAAATAGTTAATTGTAGACTTCCAATAAGTGAATTGGATTAACATGTATACCCGTTAATGTTTCGTTTGTGTATTCTTGTTCAAGTGTTGAATATTGTGGTTTCAAGTATTGACTAAGATGAAATTTTATCGCACCGATCACCACATCATTCACTGGTAGCAGGCTCCGACCCGGTTCTCTACCAGGCCGAGAAGGGGGTGTTACATTTGTGGTATCAAAGCTAGAGTTTAGTTGGTTCTAGACTAAACCTATGCTTGTTTGTATTGTATATTGTATTACTTTTCCCCCTAAGAGTTATATTGTTGTATATTGTGACTTGCCGACTAATCTGATCTTTTATTTGTATATGTCTAACTCTAATCAAGCTCGAATAGATGATCATATTGCTAATTCCTCAACTCATGTCGAGGAAGTTAGGGGGAATAATCCTCCGAATTCGCAAAACCCTCCAGTACGAAATCCTGAGCGTGAAGTACAATCGCCTCAAACTGAATGCTTTAGGAACATGGCTGATATGTTCAAAGTATTCATGACATCGATGAAAGTTGACCAAACTTCTCAAACTCCTATTGTTGCTATTTCGAGTACTCGAGCTCCTATTGATAAGTTGCCTCAACATCGGGCTTACTCGTTTACTGGGAAAATGATGAAAACCCTGAAGTTGTAGAGTATTTGGTTAGACAATACTTTACGGATTCTGAATACGCAGTTGTAGTGTTCTGAAGAACATAAACTAGAATGTGCCCTTTCTTTGCTAGCTGATGAAGAACTGTAATGGTGGGAAGCAACGGTCTTGGCAGTCCCTGAAGGGACTGTGAACTAGGAGTTCTTCCTACAAGAATTTCAACAGAAGTACATCAATGAATACCACATTGCATAGAGATGTGACATCTTCTTTCATCTAAACCAAGGTGAACGACCTATCGAGTAGTATATTCATGACTTTTGCAAATACTCTCAATATGGGGCTGAATATATTAAGAAAGAAGAAGAGAAGTGTATGATGTTCATCAATGGTTTGAACGATAAATTACGTCCTATATTCACGGCTTTGTGCTTCAACTATTTTCAAACCCTTGTGAATAGAGTCAAAGCTACTAAAGGTGCTCAAAAGGCCCACGAGAATAGTGGGTCGAGAAAATTTGAGAACAGACACCAAGATGAACCTTATGAATCTTTCAAGAAAGGGAAGTATCAAGATTCGAAGCTGGGTGTGTATTCACAGCCTTCCAAGTATGAATGCCTTGCTAAACCACAAGCTGTAACGCAGTTCTTCCCTAGTCCTAAATCTGTTGAAAGCATTGATGGTTTTGAACAAGAAACGAAGTTTCCAGTTTGTAACTTCTGTCGACACAGGCACCTTGAGGGGAAATGTCGCAAGAAATTCAGAGCTTGTTTCTTTTGCAGAGAGATATGACATCTTAGACGAGATTGTCCTAAAAACCAGTTTGATAATTCGTCCCCTGCTCAATCTGTTCGATGCAAGGGAACAACACAAGGATTCTTTGGAAAGTCTGGAGCTTCATCCAAAGCATCGTACCGACCAGAATCCTGAGCTTCTGCACAGATGTACCATGTGAGAGGCAAAGGACAAGTGGATGATCACGACATTATTCTAGGTAAAAATTTGAGGATGAATTTTTCTTAAGGGAGGAGAGTTGTAACACCCTCAAACCTGGTTTAGTCGGAATTGGATTCCGATGATCAAAGTATTGATATTAAAATATTGAAATATTGTATCCTTGATACAGATTATATTGTTAAAGGACCCTAATTGAACCAAGTCTTTAGTTGAGATTGCCTTTAAAATGCCTAATATGATGTTTTTGAGCTGGGCGTTTCGATACAGTTAGACTCGTACCGAAAGGGCCTAGGGGAGGCGTTTCAAAACGATTATATGACATTCTGATACCGTCATAATTGTATTAACTAACTTTTGGACTTTTGCTCAACCGTTTCGATACGGTTTCACTCATTTCGAAACGAGTCCCCTGTTTTGAATATTTTTAAAGGAAAATTGAAAGAAAATAAGGTGGTGATGACTCGCCTGCTTATTGCTGCTCTTCCCACGTGATTATCATCAGGAAAGATGACTAGTGGTCATCTATATGTTTGATGTTGATAAATATAGAAATGATAAATATAGAAAGGATAAATAATATTATTTTTATAGTTTACCCTTAGATGAGGGAAACCTTCCCATTGGCTATAAGGGAGGTGGGAAATGATTTGGGGTGTAGCTATTTTTAAAATAGCAATAGGGGAGCTTTTATCTTTTGTTTGAGTTCTACCGAGATAAAAAAAACCCACCTTCTGTTCAAAAGAAATAAGAAAGCACCACCATTGTCATCTTCAACGTTGAGCTCCGAAGCATACACCTCCCTAGTTGATTTGCATGTGCTTAAACTTTCCTTGATTTAAGAAGATGAATTCATAGCTATCGATCGGGTAAGTGAAAGCCCTAAGTTAACCATCGATTCTCTTGGCTATTGAATGTTCAAATTCAAGCTTTAAGATAAGCTTTTTCTAATAGCTAATGGCTATTCAAGTATCGATATTGTCATATTGATTCTAATAACTCCTTATTGCTCTTCCTAATTCAAGAAGTTGAAAAGATTAACTCATTTTCCCCATCGAAAGCTAGGAATAAATAGGATAGTCTTCCGAGAGCCGTAGGAGCTTTGGATTATCAAGGTTAGTGTAGTCAGAGTCTCGGAATTAGACGAGGAGTCTTTCCAAATTTACTGTTATTGATTTCATATGATTTACTAACCATTGAATTAAAGGGGTTTTTCATAAAGCATCATTGAAAACCATATTGGTAAGTTTAGTAACTATAACATTGATTCATCGTCCGAAGCATTGCTATTATTGTTATGGAAATCATTGAAGCATTGCCATGCAAAAATCATTGACATGTATTTATTGCTATTGCCTATTGCTATGACCATGTGATTATTGAGATATTGCCACTGAATCGTTGATATCGAACTATTGTCATTGAATAATTGATATTGAATTAGTGACATTGAACCATTGATATTGAGCTATTATTATCAGACCTTTGGATCGAAGTACTGGATAAAATTGGCATGCAATAGAATTCATGAGCTCACTGGTACGGAGATTATACAGTGTATTGGAGGGATGTGATTTGTGCTGGTCAAAATGATGTAGCGGAGGATATTGGACAATATTGCTCATTGTTGGTGTGGTGGTGGAATTCGCGTATCCAAATACGGTTGAAATCGATCCAAGTAAGAATGTTGATTATTGATATTGTCATTGATGATATGATTATTGATATTGAATTATCATGATATTGAGGTATCGTCATTAGTGAATTGATGATTGATACTATGTTTCAGCATGATAGTAAACCATATACATTCTTTGTTATTGGCTACCTCACTTAGACTATATAAGTCTAATGTATTCGTTGTCCATACATTTCAGGTTAAGGAAAGTATCGGATTGAGGTGGGGATTAGCTGGAAGTTCGGCAAGTCACCACAGGCTTAAAGTAATGTATTTTGTCCCTATGAACTCCTAGAATGGCGGCAAAGTAGTTAAACTATTCGATGATGATGTTTTGTTTATGTGTATAAAGGCTATGAGTCGTATGTGGATAAAGTGCTCCGAATGACTTTTCAAGTTTTCTTGAAAATGACGTAATATGCATATTTGGTTTAAATATGTGAAAACGTAGTAAAAGTATTTGAATGATGATGAAACTTGGCATGACAATAGTTTATACCATTGAAATATTGTGTATATAGTTTCATTGGATTTGGACATAGTTTGGTGGGTTAATTCGAATAAAAACAATCAAGAATCTGCCATTACATATCAAGTCGTACCGAAACGGGTGATGGTGTTTCGATACGGGTAAACATAATTGAACCTAAGAAAACAAGGCGTACTGAAACGGATTAGGGCCGTACCGAAACATTTTGTCACTAGAATACCTCGTTTCGGTACGGGTTCATAGCGTATTGAAATGGGTCAAAGTCAAAGTCAAAGGAAGTAAACTCGTACCGATACAGGGCTTGTCTGTATCGATACAATCAAAAGGGAAAAGTCAACAAGGTTGACCATCGTTCTCCCGTATCGAAACAGCCTTGAGCGTTTTGATACAAGGTTAGTTAAATCGGTTAAAAAGGCATAATATGAAAGTTTACATTGTTTATAGATTGGTCACTATATTTTGAAAGATTATATTGAATGAGTTAATGGACTCCAAATTGTATGAAATTTTACAGGCTAGTTAATGTTGTATTGAATTTTATTGTTCTATCTTCTATTGCATCGAAGGACCTCTAACTTTTAAGATTGACAGAATAGTCCCTAAAACTTGTAATAACTATGAATTGGTCCTAAATAGTTAATTGTTGCCTTCCAATAAGTGAATTAGATTAAGATGTATACCCAATGATGTTTTGTTTGTTTAATCTTATTCAAGTATTGAATATTGTGGTTTCAAGTATTGACTAAGAGGAAGTTTTATCGCACAGGTCACCGCATTGTTCACCGGTACCACGCTCCGACTCGTCTCCCTACCAGGCCAGGAAGGGGTGTTACAAGGATGTCAATACATTGTACACATTGCACTTTACACTACTCCTTATGAACTAAGTCTATAAGTTATTTCAGTTGCATAACTATTGCTAAATTTTGCTAGTTTAGACTTGTCCTACCTATTGAAAACTAAAGATAGATGATTCTTTTGAGAGACTTGAATACATGAGCTTATAATATGTTAATGTCAAACTGCAAGTCGGTACATAACTTCTTGTCAGTACATAAAACTTTTTCTTGAGGAAAAGTAAAATCATAGGTTTGACGATGTGATAACTCTCACATATTCTCTCTCTCTCTCTCTCTCTCTCTCTCTCTCTCTCTCTCACACACACACACACACACATAAATATATATACTACCCTTTACTTATATTTTTCTTTGTTTGTTTATATTCTTTTCTTTTACTTGTGTTTTCACGCATTTTATTTTATTTTATGAATTTTGCTTTTGTTTTTCGGTACATTCTATTTTTATGTTGATACAAAGATTCATAATATTTTTGTTGGTTGTAATACAAATGAGCCTTAGAGAGTTATACGATAAAGGAACTACCTTTATATTTTGGGACCATAAGATATTTGCTTGCATGAGAGAGCATAGGACCACACGGGACCACAATTGCAAGCAGGACTTCATGAGCGCTCCATTCTAGCTATACAAGAGCCATGCAGTGCTTGAGGTGTTAGGATCATTGTGCGGTAAAGGCCACAGACTGCCCCCGCATCAAGTCAAATCACCATGTTGGGCCACCAAATATTTTCCGGTGCTGCAGGATGGCAATTGCATCAAGACAAATGCCCTTGTCGGGACAAGGCCACAAGAAGGATCAATGCATGTTGCGTTTCTATTGGCTACTATTTTGCCCTCATCTTCCTATATAAAGAGAAGGCCCTCTTTGCAAGAAAGGAGGTTTGATTGTGTTGGGCTCGATTCGATAAGCCGAAGACCACTAAGTGGGTTAAACTGCCTTCTTGAATGAATTGGCAAAAACCGAAAAAATAATGGACAATTATGCACAATCGATTTTAGAGTGGTTCGACTTCTAAACCAAGTCTACATCCACTACCTTAGCAAACCACTAAGGATTTCTCAATTCACTACTACGAATTCATGCTTTTGAGGACAAAGCGTAACCTTACAATGTAACCCCCTCGACCCGGTCTGGCCGATACACTAAACCAAACAGATCACACGGGGAATATTGAAGTAAATCGGGAAGGTTTGCCTCAATAAACGACCCATATTTTCTTTTTGTCTTGTCTAGATGAAACTTAGGTTCCTATATGTACGCACACAAGCAGCGGATAAAACTTCATCACAATCGCCTATTAGTTATAGCCAAATAAGGTTTTAGGGACCATTTTGTCATTTTGATAAATTATAAAGGTTACTACAAAATTTAGGTTATCAGCCTTTAATTAGGTTCATTACATGCTTATCGGTGAAATCTCGGCTCTATACGACTTCTAGAACCCATTCAATTGCATACAAGGCAAACATGGACCAAAACGTAGGAAATAGAAACTCAGAACTATTCAAAAACTAAACTAACGGTCGGATGTTTCGGAACAGGAAGCCCTGTAACAGAATGGTCGTTTCGAAACACATGTGACCGTTTCGATACACGGGTTTGTTTCGAAACCCCTTTTAGGCTCGTTTTGGTACGATGGTTCACAGAGGCAAAATGTTTCGGAACATGCCTCACTATTTCGAAACACCAAGGCCATTTCAAGCCTCCGTTTCGAAACAGACAAGGGTGTTTCGAAACACTTTGGCCTGCAACGTTTTAAAATGCTGATTTAATTCAATCTGAACCCTCCAAAACCATCTCGATACATGCCCAAACATGTTTGCAACACAAATACACATCTAACACTAAACCCACGAAGCAAATGCATCAACATAACATCATTCACAAAATCTTAAGCACTAGAATCATGCTTCCTAAGTGTTAAAAGCACCAAAAAGCCAAAATCCAAATTCAAGCATAAACCAAAACTTAGAGGCCATTTACATATCCAAATATGAATCCCATACTTGCACAAAACCAGAAAATACCAAACTAACAACATTCATTGCATTGGACACCCCATTGCCTTTATTACACTAGTTCAAGAACACAACATACTTTTAGATAGTGTCTTGGTAAGATTCCTTGAAGATACTGCCTCCAAATGTCTAATTATCTGCATTGATGATCAAAGAGAGCATAAGCGAACAAGCTTAGTGAGGATTGCTCAAAAGGCAAACACATCATCAATGCACAAAACCACTTTTCATTCTTTTTAAAATCGTCATCTTTCCTTTGTCAAAACATGCACTTTATAATCAAAACCTTTGTATTAAACATCATGCAACATGATTCGTAAAGTTCCAGCAACTAAACCATTGCTACACAAGTTCCAAGCGTTTCAAGCATGACACCCTTATTCTAAGCTTAAACCAAAACATTCATCTTCCAAAATATGCATCAACAACATTTTCCATAACATTCAAATCCATTATATTTGCTAACAAATGATAAAAATCATTCAGAAAACATATATCAGATATACATATTACCAAGGGTTGTCCCACACCCTTCATACACTCTACCGGTATCTCAAGGCTCACACACGGAGTAACCCTCCAACGTTGTAACACTCGTGGTGGAGTATTCGGTACAATACCAACCCCTCTACACCACTCATCGGTAGATGTATAACCCACTAACGAGAGACGAGACACACACAAGGTTCACACTCGGAAGATACCCTCAACCGTTGCAACCTTAAACAATCCTGAATCGTTAGGGTACTTGGATGGAGTTTTCGGTACACTCAAAACCCCTCAACTTCCAAGGCGACTTGTTTATAGTGCATTCAATCCTATAGTTGGCTAACTATATCCGATTTCTTTTATAAAACATTTTAATCAACATCACTTGCAAATATAAACCATATCTCATGCATACCTCACTGTTTTTACAAAGCATTCATGATAAGCCATAAATCAAGCATTAAACCATGCTTCAAACCTCATGCATCAACACATGCATACAAGGATCACTTACCTAATGCATCCTTAAACCACATGGTATCATCAACATCATTTCATACATTCAAAACATGCTTTAAAATAGTAGGCAAATACAATTAAAATCAAGTACAACCAAAGGTTCAAAACTAGCACTATCCGGGAGAGAAATTAACTTTACTTATTTCCGAACTTAGTAAAGCGTTTCAAGCTCATACTAAGTTCCCAAAACCCTTTTCTAATATGTTTCCACGCTAGAAAACCAAGTTCCACTCAACCACTTGCGAAACCACGCTTGCCGGCGCAACTATCGATCGTCTGAAGCCTTCTACAACACTTCAATTCCTTCCAGATTACTATCTCATGTTTTCAACACATTAAAACAGAGGTTCAATGCATTAAAATGCATCTAAAACACCATCACTCAAAATAAATCCCGCAGCACTACTCTAAAGCATCAATTCACCCATCTGAAACAACCGAAAACTCAATCGATGGACCTCTAACCTCAACCCAGCAATTACCCAACAACTCTAACATATTTTAAGAATCAATCAACATCCAAAAACATCCTAAAACCATCCTTATACCTCCAGTAACTCAGATTCACCTAAACACCCCAAAAACTCAACAAAAAACACTTCAAAAACCAAGGATCTCAAGGATTTTGGGATCTCTATGATTAAGGCTCGACTTCAACACTAAAAACCTTTCAAAACTTATTTAGAAACAATCTCAAACTAGCCAAATTAATCAAACTTAGCAAATCACATTTAAACCACTTTCCTATCAAGATTTCAATAGTTTATCAAACTAACAACAAAACATCAATCAAAATCATTAATAAAGAGTCAAATATCTTTGAAATTTCATTAAAGAACCTAAATTAGAGGGTTAGCAAGAACTTTACATCCAATCCTTGCTTCTCCTCTAACTTGGCAAGTTTAGCTTGAAAGAACTTGAAGGAAAATGAGAGAAATCACCAAGGAAAAGATGGAAATCCAAAACAGAATTTGAGAGTAAAGAAATTCTAGAAATTTGAGAGAAAATGGAGAGTGTTTTGCTGAAGTGAAAAAGAGAGATTGAAAAGATCGACAATTTTTTTAACCGATTAACTACCTCTGTAATTAATTAATTAAAAACCTATTTAATTATTTAATAAACCATTTAAAACACATGCCAAATTATTGAAAAGGCTAAATTGCCAAGTAGGTCCCCAAAGTTTCTAAGATTTTGACTCTTTATTGAAAAACACATTTTCCCAACTTTTAAATCTTTACATTTTCGTCACTGCCCGAAATGTACACTCTCGAAAACCCGTTTTGTAAAATTGATTTAACCAACCTCTTAAACATATTTTTTGAGGATTTTAATTTTTTTTTATCATATTTGTATCCCATCCTGAACCTTGATTTCCCCTAAACCACCTTTTAACAATTCGAACCACCGACACTGGTTCTGCCGGCCCAACCCGACTTGCCAAAACACCTAAGCCCAAAACTGGGGCGTTACAACTCTCCCCCACTTAGGAAATTTCGTCCTCGAAATTTTACCTGAAGGTAAAAGATGCGGGAATTGCCTCAGCATGTCCGCCTTGCTTTCCCACGTGGCCTCCTCAACTCCTCGGGGTCGCCACAACACCTTCACAAGCTCAATCGCCTTGCCATAATGAACTTTGGTACTCGTATCTAGAATTCTCACTGATTCCTCATCATAGGATAAATTCGGATTCAACTCAATCTCCTCAACTTGCATAACATGCGAAGGATCCGGCACATACCTCTGCAACATAGAAACATGAAACACATCATGAATCTTTTCCAACTCGAGAGGCAACCTCAACCGATAAGCCACAAGACCAACTCTCTCTACAACCTCATAAGGTCCAATAAACCTTGGACTAAACTTTCCCTTACGTCCGAACCTCATCACCTTCTTCAAGGCGATACCTTAAGAAACATGCGATCTCCAACCGCAAATTCAATCTCTCTTCACTTTAAATCCGCGTAGGACTTCTGATGATACAATGCAGCCTTCAACCGCTCACTTATGAGGTTTACTTTCTAAGTTGTTCACTTGAGCATATCCGGCAAGGTAAGCAACTTTTGTCCTACCTCAGCCCAACAAAGAGGCGTTCTACACTTCCCCCCATACAAGGCCTCCTACGGATCCATTTGTATACTCGCCTGAAAACTGTTGTTATAGACAAACTCAACCAATGGCATATGCTTTTCCCATGAAACTTGGAAATCAATCACACATCATCGCAACATGTCCTCCAGCACCTAGATAACTCGTTCTGACTGTCCATTTGCCTAAGGGTGATACGAAGTGCTGAAATTTAACCGCGTACCCAACGCCTCATGCAAACATTCCCAAAACCTCACTCTGAACCTCAGATCACTATCCAACACTAAGGACTTGGTCACACCATGCAAACGCACAATCTCAGTAATATACAACTCCGCTAACTTATCCACGTATACGTAGTATGCTCAGCCAAGAAATGTGCACACTTCGTGAGACGATACACAATCACCCACACGGAGTTCTTCTTTGATGGTGTCAAAGGCAGACCAGGCACAAAATCTATCGTAATTCTTTCCCATTTCCACTCTGGTATCATCAAAAATTGTAACAAACCAGAAGGAATCTGATGTTCAGCCTTCACCCGTTGTCAAACCATACACTTACTTACGAAAAATCAGCTACATTCTTTTTCAACCCCACCCAACCGTACTCATCCTTCAAACCACGATACATCTTGGTACTACCAAGGTGCATAGCAAAAGGACTACTATGAGCCTCAGTCAAGATAGTGCACCTCAACTCAACATTTTCCGGCACCACTATTCATCTTTTGAAACATAGAACTCCATCATCATTAAAGCAAAAGTCAATTGCCTTACCATCATCTATGTCATGAACATGATGCACCAACGAATCATCCAACAACCACTTCTCCTTCATCAACTGAATCAAGGAAGGTTTCACTTGCAACTGAGCTATCAAGCCACCATCACGCGACATACTCAAACGAGCAAACATAGCTCTCAGCTCAACATCTACCTTCCTACCCAAAGCATCAGGCACAACATTGGCTTTTCCATGATGATACTCAATGGTCAGATAATAATCCTTAAGTAACTCCAACCATCTTTGTTGCCTAAGATTCAACTCTTTCTGTGACATAAGATACTTAAACTCTTATGGTCAGTGTAAACCACACACCTTTAACCATAAAGGTACTGTCTCCAAACCTTCAAAGCAAACACCACCACCGCGAGCTCTAGATCATGCGTGGGGTAGTTGCGCTCATGCACCTTCAACTGTCTAGACGCATAAGCCACAACCTTCCAATGTTGCATCAATATGCAACCCATACCAACATAGGATGCATCGCTATAGACTACAAATTCCTTACCCGATTCTGGTTGAATCAAGACAGGAGCTTGCGTCAAGGCTTCCTTCAACTTCTCGAAAGCCTATTGCCTAACATCCGTCCACTCGAAGCGAACATTCTTTTGCAACAACTTGGTCAAAGGTGCATCAATCATAGAGAAACCTTCGGTAGTAACCAGCCAACCCAATGAAACTTCGCACTTCCATCACCGATTTTGACATCTTCCAACTCATCACCGCTTCAACCTTTTTTGGATCAACCCGAATACCTTCAGCTGACACCTTATGTCCAAGAAAAACCACTTCCTTGAGCCAAAACTCACACTTGCTTACTTTGGCATAAACCCAATTCTCCAACAGCACTTGCAACACAATCCTCAAGTGCCTATCATGATCCTCCTCGGTACACGAATATACGAGAATATCATCAATAAACACCACCACAAAATGATCCAGGAACTCGTGGAACACCCTATTCATCATATCCATGAATGCAGCCAGTGCATTTGTCAACCCAAACAGTATCACCAAGAACTCATAATGACCATACCTAGTCCGAAAAGCTGTCTTAAGCACATCCACATCCTTAACCTTTAGATGATAGTAGCAGACCTCAAATCTATCTTTGAAACCACCGAAGTACCATGAAACTGGTCAAACAAATAATCGATCCTTGGCAGTGGGTACTTGTTCTTAATCGTCAACTTGTTCAGCTACCGATAATCTATGCACATACGTATTGTACCATCTTTCATCTTCACGAACAAGATCGGCGCACCGCAAGGTGAAATACTCGGCCTTATGAATCCTCGGTCAAGTAACTCCTGTAGTTGCATCTTAAGCTCCTTTAACTCCTTAGGTGCCATGCGATAAGGAACTATGGACACCAGAGTCGTATTTTCGTACAACTCTATGCCAAACTCAACCTCTCAGTTTGGTGGCAACGCATGCAACTCTTCCGGAAAGACACCCGGAAACTCACATACTGTTCGTATGTCTCTCACACGCACTTACGTCTTAACTGTAACGCCCCGGTTTTGGGCTTAGGAGTTTTGGGCGTTGACCGGTTGGTCAAAGTGCTGTTCGAATCTTAAGAGGTTAAATTAGGAAAGCCTAGTTCGGGTTGCATTAAAAATATGGAAAAATGTTCTAAAATCATCTTTTAATATAATTAAGTGAACTGTGAAATCAATTTTGGAAAATGAGTTTTGGAAGTGTGACATTTTGGCTAGTGACCAAAATGTAATTTTCGCAAGTTTGGTGGCTGTTTTATAAAGGGTTGGAACTTTGAATCTTTAAGGAGCTATTAATCCAAAAGTGGTTTCTCCAGATTTTTCTAAGATTTTGTAAGCTATTTTCTGATTTTAAAGATATCAAAAAGGAGGGAAAAGCTCATTTGGCAATTTTCTCAACTAACTTCCCATTTTCTTTCTCTCATTTTCTCTCAAACCAAACACTACATTTCCAGAGATTTGTTTCTGATTTTCTCACCTAAATCCCTCCTTTCAACTCTCATTTGATTCCAAATCAACATATCTTCAAAACCTCTTCAATTGCTACAAGTTTCAACAAGCATTTTGATTGCAAAAAAGTGGAGAAATACAAGTTTGGAGGTAAGAACGTCCTTCTCCTCTAAACTATCAGTTCTTTACTGAAATTCCTAAGTTTTCAATCCTAAATTGATGTTTAATTAAAGGTTTTTAAGTTGATTTATGGATCTTGGCTTATTATGCAAGATTTTGATGATTTTTGATGATTTTCGTTAGATCTGAGTAATCTGTGATTTAAGAGATGTTTTTGATGTTAAATGATCTCTAAAATGATGTGGAATTGAGTTTTGGTTGATGCAATCCCGGATAGGTTGAGTTTCCTAAGTTTAGCTTGTGTTTTAAGGTAGTTTTTGAGGTGATCTTGGTGATCTGATGTTGCTGGAGGTATAAGGTTGTTAATAGGTTGTTTTTAGATGTTATATGGTGTTAATGGAAGTGAGGTTTTGCTGGTTTATGGCTGGGCTTTGTTTAGAAGTGGTTTGGATGCATTTTCGGTTGTGTTTGGTGGCCGAAAATGGAGGTTGGATGAGAGCAGCGAGTTTAGGTGCTTTCATTGAAGCAATTAATGCATGATGATGCATTAATCCTCTGCTTTGATGTGTTGAAACAGGGGAGGCATCATTGGATCCAAGTTTGGTTGATCCGGAAGCTTGATTTGGTGCTTTGGCTTGAAGCAAAGTGGAAATTGGTGAGTGAGTGGATTTGTGGAATTGGATTTTCAGCTTTAAAACCAAGGTTTGAAGGTTTTGGGAGCTTATTTTAAGTCTAAACAACTTTGCTAAGCTCAAGTGTAAGTTTTCGGATTTTCTCTCTAGTGGTGGCCATGACTTGATGTTTTGCAAAGTGAAGATTTGCATGTTTTAATTACTGTTTTGAAAGCATGTTTTAGCATGGATTTTGCTGATTATATAAGCCATATGTTGAAGGTAACTCTAGGTAGGAGTTCCTTGTTTTTATACATTGAAATGATAAGGATTGATGCTTTGAAATGCATGATGAAAATGGCTTGGTTTAATGCTTTAAAACAGTGGATTAAATGATGATAATGATGTATATTGGCAAGTGATGTTTTGTAAATGTTAAGGTCACTAAGGTGGTTAAAAGTCCTTGAGTGAGCCTTGTTATTTAAGATCATCAAGGTGGTTAAAAGTCCTTGGATGAGTCTTGTTGCGGACACTAAGGTGGTTAAAAGTCCTTAGGTGATCCATTCCATGGTGTTTAAAAGTCCATGGGGCCAAGGTGTTTAAAAGTCCTTGGGGCCAAGGTGTTTAAAAGTCCTTGGGGTGATTCAAGCATTGGACACAAAGGTGGTTAAAAGTCCTTGTGTGGTCCTTATTCATGGTGTTTAAAAGTCCATGGCCAAGGTGTTTAAAAGTCCTTGGGGCCAAGGTGTTTTAAAGTCCTTGGGAAAGTTGTTGAACTTGTTTTAATAAATGAAATGTATCACTTGAGCCAATATGACATGTTAAGTATATTATGAAGCATGAGATGCTTGTTTAAATGATTATGTTGAAGCATGGGATTGCTTGTTTTAAGTATGCTTTTGAGCATGTGCAAGGATTGATTTTAAGCATGATTTATAATGGTTTTAATTGCATTATTGAATTGTTTTTAATGAGCATGCCTCACTAAGCTTTTGCTTACGCTCTCTACGTTTTCTTAATTCAATAATGCAGAGCATTAGAGTACCTTGAGGGGCAGCAAGAAAGGGCAAGCAATCAAGTTCAAGTGAAGCTCAATGTATGAAGGTTTTATAAGTACATTTTAGCTTTTGTGTGATTTGGCAATGGGGGACCAATGTGTATGTTTTGGGAGGTGTTTGAGACTCCCTAAGTATGTTGAATGTTGTTTAAAATGCTGGTTTTTGGATTGGAACCTTATATGCTTGTTTTGGAAGTTTGATGCTTGAGTGGCTAGCTTGTGTAGGAAGCATGACCATTGAATTGGGGCTTTTTGCATATGATGTTGAATTGTTGATTTGTTGATTCCCATAAGTCATATATATGTTTAATTGCATGCTGGTAAAGTTTGGTGACATCTGGAGCATGTTTGAATGGTCAATTGCATGTTTTGGTATGCTTGTTTGCTGCAATCTGTGCAAGCGTTTCGGAACAGTATGCACCGTTTCGGAACGGGTGCCTTGCACGAACCCAGGCGTCCGAAACGGTGTGCACCGTTTCAAAACGGTTTGGTCTCTGCCAAGGCCGTGTTTCGGAACGGTGTCGATCGGTTTCGGAACGACCCGTGTTCCGGAACGGGGTTGATTGGTTTCGGAACGGCCGACCGTTAAGGGCTGACAATGGCAGTTATATGTTTTGAATTGTTTACGTTTTGGTCCTGAATCTTGTATGTTCAATTGCTTGAGCTTGGAAGGTCCTTTTGAGCTGAAATTTCACAGAGAAGCATGAAACCTGATTAATTTCAAGATGGTAGCTTTAATTTGGGTTAAGCCCTTTTAATTATCAGAAATTACAATTTGGTCCCTAAATTTGTAATTTGTTCAATTGGGTCCCTGTTTGATCTCTGATGTTTGTGATCTTTGAGTATGATGTTTGTGTGATCACAATTAGGTTTAATGTGCATCTAGACAAGATTAAAAAGAAAAAAAAAAGGTCGTTAATCAAGGTTGACTTTCGGGTTGACTTTGGTTTTCCCCGTGTGACTTTCTTAATTCGGGTCAACCGTCTAGGCCGGGTTAAGGGGGTTACATTTGGTGGTATCAGAGCTGAGTTTGCGAGTAATTGGGAATGATTGTATGCATGATTGAAGCATGTTTGCCTTGTATGCTTGTTGTGTGAAAGCATGTTTAGTGGTTTGAGATGTTGATGCAATTGAGATGTATGCTATGATGTTGCATGTTGAGGGTACCCATTGCCAAACAAAAGCTAATGAAATGAAGTTGATTTTGAATGAAATTGAGCTTGAATACTTGGATTGCTTACCTTGCTGGGCCTGACTTGTTTTATTTTTGCATTGTGATTGCATGGTAAAAGTATGGCACCACGTAGAGAGTTAAGGGGTAGTGTGCGAGCTACGGCTCCTAACGAGAATGAGAATGAAGAGAATACGGGTAGTGCAATGTTACCCCCTCCTCCGCCTGGTGGTGGTGCTGGAGGTGAGCGAGCTGAAGCTGCAGCTGGTGCTGGAGCTGCTGGACCAGAGGTTGGTCAGGGGCAAGCCATGCCTGACATGTCTATGCTGGTACAAGCTATTGCGGGTGCATTTCGAGCAGCAGTAGCTGGAGCTCAAGGAGCTGGGCATCAGGGAGATGCTGGAGTCAGATTACCTTTGGAGCGTCTGTGCAGTCTTGGAGGGACTGAGTTCAGGGGTATGTCTGCTGAGAGTTCGGAAGCTTGGCTAGAGAGTACCAAGCGTATCTTGGGTCAGATGGGCTGCACGGATGTGCAAAAGTTGGGCTGTGTTGTGTCCTTGCTGCAGGACGATGCGTATACGTGGTGGACGACCACCATAGCTGGGATGGCTGAAGTTGATGTTTCTTGGACATTCTTCCAGAATGCGTTCAAGAGGAGATATCTTGGAGTGAGATATCTAGATGAGAAGAAGCTTGAATTCATGTCTCTTACCCAAGGGAGCATGAGTGTGGCTGAGTACGAAGTGCAGTTTGTGCGCCTTAGTCAGTATGCACCGGAGCTGATGCCTGATGAGTGAGAGAGGTGCGAAAGGTTCCGTTATGGCTTAGTGACGGAGGTTAAGACCTACATGTTGGCTGCTGAGTACAATGATTTTGATGTGTTGGTTAGTCGATCCAAGGACATTGAGATGAACTTGGGTTTAGCTGCGAAGGGTGTTGGAGTGAGTTCTGGCAAGAGAGCTGCTGAGTATAGTTCCGGAGGTGGACGGAACAAGAGGGGACGTGATCAGAAGTATCAGTCCTCAGCCAAGAGAGGTGGTGGTGCACCTGCTAGAGGTGGTTTTGCTAGAGCTGAACCAAGTGCTTGTTGGATCTGTGGTTGGCGTGGTCACATGAAGCGTGACTGTCCTCGAGCTGTGAGGGAGGTGCAAGCTCCTGTTGCGGCAGCCGTGAATGGATGTTGGAACTGTGGTTCTGTTGATCATCTGAGGCGAGATTGTCCGAGGTTGGCTGGTGGTCATGATCGTGCTCCTGTTGTAGCTGCACAGCAGAGAGGTCACGGGCGCGGCCGTGGTAATTTTCAGAGGAGAGAGGAAGGTGGTCGCGGAGTAGCTCATGTTGTAGCTATTCAGCCTGAGGGTGGAGGCCAAGCGAGGGTGTATGCTCAGCGCGAGGGAAGGAATGATGCTGATGTGATTGCAGGTACCTTTACTTTGCAATCCTTGTCATTGCTTTCTTTGATTGATTCTGGATCTACGCATTCATATATTTTGCGTGAGCATGCTGAATTGCTTGGTTTGCCTGTTGAGTCTTTGGATGTTGGTGTTCGTGTCACTAGTTCTTTTGGTGAAACTGTTGTGACTCGAAAGCTTTATAGAAGGTGTCCCTTGGTTGTTCAAGAACATGTCTTTCATGTTGATCTTATGGAGTTGCCTTTCTATGGTTTTAATGTGATCCTTGGTATGGATTGGCTTGCTGAGCATCGTGCTGTTGTGGATTGTGAGAATAAGCGGGTTTCTCTTAAGCTTGCGGATGATTATGAACTTGTTGTGGTTGGCGAGAATGTGAAGTTTCTTGCTAATGTGGTGTCTACCTTGGAGGCGAGTAGGATGCTGAGGCAAGGTTGCGAAGCTTACCTAGCTTTTGTGATGAATCCTAGCTCTAAGGAGTTGAGGGTGCAAGATATCAAGGTTGTGAAGGAGTTTCCTGGTGTTTTTCCTGAAGAGTTGCCTGGTTTACCTCCTAATCGCGAGGTGGAGTTTGGAATTGAGCTGTATGAGAATACAACTCCTGTGTCCATTACTCCCTATAGAATGGCACCTAAGGAGCTGAAGGAGCTGAAGACGCAGTTGCAAGAGCTGCTTGATCGTGGTTTCATCTGGCCGAGTGTGTCGCCTTGGGGTGCTCCTGTCTTGTTTGTGAAGAAGAAAGATGGCACTATGAGGATGTGCATTGATTACCGTCAGCTGAACAAGGTGACTATCAAGAATCGGTATCCTTTGCCGAGGATTGATGACCTCTTTGATCAATTTCGGGAGCTGCTGTGTTCTTTAAGATTGACTTGAGGTCAGGGTATTATCAGTTGAAGGTGAAGGATGTGGATGTGCCTAAGACAGCTTTCAGGACAAGGTATGGGCATTATGAGTTCCTTGTGATGCCGTTTGGTTTGACAAATGCTCATGCTGCTTTCATGGACATGATGAATCGTGTTTTTCATGAATACCTGGACAAGTTTGTTGTGGTGTTCATTGATGATATCCTCGTGTACTCGCGTACTGAGGAGGAGCACGAAGAGCATTTGAGGATTGTTTTGCAAGCCTTGTTGGAGAATCAGCTTTATGCTAAGCTGAGCAAGTGTGAGTTTTGGCTTAAGGAGGTGGTGTTTCTTGGGCATGTGGTCTCAGCTGAGGGGATTCGTGTTGATCCTCAGAAGATTGAAGCGGTGATGAACTGGAAAGTTCCTAAGTCTGTTCATGAGGTCCGTAGTTTCCTTGGTTTGGCGGGATACTACCGGAGGTTTGTGGATGGTTTTTCCAAGATTGCTGCTCCTTTGACGAAGCTGTTGCAAAAGGATGTTAAGTATGAGTGGACGGAAGCGAGACAGCAGGCTTTTGAGAAGCTAAAGGCGGCTTTGACTCAAGCTCCTATCTTGATTCAGCCTGAATCAGGGAAAGAGTTTGTGGTCTATAGTGATGCATCCTATGTTGGTTTGGGGTGTGTGCTGATGCAAGAGGGTAAGGTTGTGGCTTATGCGTCGCGGCAGTTGAAGGTGCATGAGCGCAACTATCCTACGCATGATATTCAGCTGGCTGCTGTGGTTTTTGCTCTGAAGATCTGGAGACATTATCTGTATGGTGAGAAGTGTACTGTGTACACGGATCACAAGAGTTTGAGGTATCTAATGTCTCAGAAAGAGTTGAATCTTAGGCAGCGACGTTGGTTGGAGTTGCTCAAGGATTATGATCTGACGATTGAGTATCATCCTGGAAAGGCTAATGTTGTTGCTGATGCTTTGAGTAGGAAGGTAGCTGTTGAGCTGAGGGCGATGTTTGCTAGCTTGAGCATATCGCGAGATGGTGGTCTTGTTGCTGAGTTGCAAGTGAAACCATCGTTGGTTCAGTTGATCAAGGAAAAGCAGTTGCTGGATGATTCCTTGGTGTCTCATGTTCAGGATATCGCGGAGGGTAGACCTTCGGATTTCTGCTTTAATGAGGATGGTGTGTTGTGTTTTGGTAGTCGGATAGTAGTGCCTACTGATGTTGAGTTGATGCGTGCTATTCTGACTGAAGGTCATAGTAGTCGTTTTGCTATGCACCCTGGTAGTACAAAGATGTATCGTGATCTTCGTGATGAGTACTATTGGGTAGGTTTGAAGAAGGATGTTGCAGAGTTTGTGAGCAAGTGTTTGGTGTGTCAGCGAGTTAAGGCTGAACATCAGGTTCCTTCTGGTTTGTTGCAACCGTTGAAAATCCCTGAATGGAAGTGGGAGAGGGTTACCATGGATTTTGTATCTGGTTTGCCTTTGTCTCCATCAAAGAAGAATTCAGTTTGGGTGATTGTGGATCGCTTGACGAAGTGTGCGCATTTCTTGCCTGTGCATACTACGTTTTCTTTGGATAAGCTGGCAGAGCTGTACATTGCTGAGGTAGTGAGGTTGCATGGTGTGCCTAAGTCGATTGTGTCGGATAGGGATCCGAGGTTCACATCGCGTTTTTGGCAGTGTTTGCATCAAGCTCTGGGTACAAGGTTGCATTTCAGTACATCCTATCATCCTCAGTCGGATGGTCAGTCTGAGAGGGTTATTCAGATTTTGGAGGATATGTTGAGATGCTGTGTGGTTGAGTTCCAAGGTTCTTGGGAGAAGCATCTGCCTTTGGTTGAGTTCGCTTATAACAATAGTTATCAGGCGAGTATACAGATGGCACCTTATGAGGCTCTGTATGGGAGGAAGTGTAGGACTCCTCTTTGTTGGGATGAAACTGGTCAAAAGTTGGTTTCGATGCCTGCTTTGTTGAAAGGGACCACCGAGAAGGTGAAGCTCATTTGTGAGAGGTTGAAGGCTGCCTCTGATCGGCAAAAGTCTTACGCGGATTTGAAGCGTAAGGAGATAGAGTATGCGGTGGGTGACCGTGTGTTCTTGAAGGTTTCGCCTTGGAAGAAGGTGATGAGGTTTGGCCGGAAGGGTAAGTTGAGCCCTAGGTACATTGGACCATATGAGGTGGTTGAGCGTGTGGGTCCTGTTGCGTATCGGTTGACGTTACCTCAGGAGTTGGAGAAGATTCATGATGTGTTCCATGTTTCTATGCTCCGGAAGTATAGATCTGATCCTTCGCATGTGATGCCTGTAGAGGATGTGGTTTTGAATCCGGATTTGACCTATGATGTGGAACCGGTGAAGGTTCTGGATTCGGATTGCAAGGTTCTTCGTGGCAAGACCATTGAGTTGGTGAATGTGCTGTGGAAGCATCGAGGTGTTGAGGAAGCCACGTGGGAGCGGAAGGAAGACATGCTGAAGCAGTTTCCTTATCTCTTTCCTTCAGGTTAAATTAGGAAAGCCTAGTTCGGGTTGCATTAAAAATATGGAAAAATGTTCTAAAATCATCTTTTAATATAATTAAGTGAACTGTGAAATCAATTTTGGAAAATGAGTTTTGGAAGTGTGACATTTTGGCTAGTGACCAAAATGTAATTTTCGCAAGTTTGGTGGCTGTTTTATAAAGGGTTGGAACTTTGAATCTTTAAGGAGCTATTAATCCAAAAGTGGTTTCTCCAGATTTTTCTAAGATTTTGTAAGCTATTTTCTGATTTTAAAGATATCAAAAAGGAGGGAAAAGCTCATTTGGCAATTTTCTCAACTAACTTCCCATTTTCTTTCTCTCATTTTCTCTCAAACCAAACACTACATTTCCAGAGATTTGTTTCTGATTTTCTCACCTAAATCCCTCCTTTCAACTCTCATTTGATTCCAAATCAACATATCTTCAAAACCTCTCAATTGCTACAAGTTTCAACAAGCATTTTGATTGCAAAAAAGTGGAGAAATACAAGTTTGGAGGTAAGAACGTCCTTCTCCTCTAAACTATCAGTTCTTTACTGAAATTCCTAAGTTTTCAATCCTAAATTGATGTTTAATTAAAGGTTTTTAAGTTGATTTATGGATCTTGGCTTATTAGGCAAGATTTTGATGATTTTTGATGATTTTCGTTAGATCTGAGTAATCTGTGATTTAAGAGATGTTTTTGATGTTAAATGATGTCTAAAATGATGTGGAATTGAGTTTTGGTTGATGCAATCCCGGATAGGTTGAGTTTCCTAAGTTTAGCTTGTGTTTTAAGGTAGTTTTTGAGGTGATCTTGGTGATCTGATGTTGCTGGAGGTATAAGGTTGTTAATAGGTTGTTTTTAGATGTTATATGGTGTTAATGGAAGTGAGGTTTTGCTGGTTTATGGCTGGGCTTTGTTTAGAAGTGGTTTGGATGCATTTTCGGTTGTGTTTGGTGGCCGAAAATGGAGGTTGGATGAGAGCAGCGGGTTTAGGTGCTTTCAATGAAGCAATTAATGCATGATGATGCATTAATCCTCTGCTTTGATGTGTTGAAACAGGGGAGGCATCATTGGATCCAAGTTTGGTTGATCCGGAAGCTTGATTTGGTGCTTTGGCTTGAAGCAAAGTGGAAATTGGTGAGTGAGTGGATTTGTGGAATTGAATTTTCAGCTTTAAAACCAAGGTTTGAAGGTTTTGGGAGCTTAGTTTAAGTCTAAACAACTTTGCTAAGCTCAAGTGTAAGTTTTCGGATTTTCTCTCTAGTGGTGGCCATGACTTGATGTTTTGCAAAGTGATGATTTGCATGTTTTAATTACTGTTTTGAAAGCATGTTTTAGCATGGATTTTGCTGATTATATAAGCCATATGTTGAAGGTAACTCTAGGTAGGAGTTCCTTGTTTTTATACATTGAAATGATAAGGATTGATGCTTTGAAATGCATGATGAAAATGGCTTGGTTTAATGCTTTAAAACAGTGGATTAAATGATGATAATGATGTATATTGGCAAGTGATGTTTTGTAAATGTTAAGGTCACTAAGGTGGTTAAAAGTCCTTGAGTGAGCCTTGTTATTTAAGATCATCAAGGTGGTTAAAAGTCCTTGGATGAGTCTTGTTGCGGACACTAAGGTTGTTAAAAGTCCTTAGGTGATCCATTACATGGTGTTTAAAAGTCCATGGGGCCAAGGTGTTTAAAAGTCCTTGGGGTGATTCAAGCATTGGACACAAAGGTGGTTAAAAGTCCTTGTGTGGTCCTTATTCATGGTGTTTAAAAGTCCATGGCCAAGGTGTTTAAAAGTCCTTGGGGCCAAGGTGTTTAAAAGTCCTTGGGGCCAAGGTGTTTAAAAGTCCTTGGGAAAGTTGTTGAACTTGTTTTAATAAATGAAATGTATCACTTGAGCCAATATGACATGTTAAGTATATTATGAAGCATGAGATGCTTGTTTAAATGATTATGTTGAAGCATGGGATTGCTTGTTTTAAGTATGCTTTTGAGCATGTGCAAGGATTGATTTTAAGCATGATTTATAATGGTTTTAATTGCATTATTGAATTGTTTTTAATGAGCATGCCTCACTAAGCTTTTGCTTACGCTCTCTACGTTTTCTTAATTCAATAATGCAGAGCATTAGAGTACCTTGAGGGGCAGCAAGAAAGGGCAAGCAATCAAGTTCAAGTGAAGCTCAATGTATGAAGGTTTTATAAGTACATTTTAGCTTTTGTGTGATTTGGCAATGGGGGACCAATGTGTATGTTTTGGGAGGTGTTTGAGACTCCCTAAGTATGTTGAATGTTGTTTAAAATGCTGGTTTTTGGATTGGAACCTTATATGCTTGTTTTGGAAGTTTGATGCTTGAGTGGCTAGCTTGTGTAGGAAGCATGACCATTGAATTGGGGCTTTTTGCATATGATGTTGAATTGTTGATTTGTTGATTCCCATAAGTCATATATATGTTTAATTGCATGCTGGTAAAGTTTGGTGACATCTGGAGCATGTTTGAATGGTCAATTGCATGTTTTGGTATGCTTGTTTGCTGCAATCTGTGCAGGCGTTTCGGAACAGTATGCACCGTTCCGGAACGGGTGCCTTACACGAACCCAGGCGTCCGAAACGGTGTGCACCGTTTCGAAACGGTTTGGTCTCTGCCAAGGCCATGTTTCGGAACGGTGTCGATCGGTTTCGGAACGGCCCGTGTTCCGGAACGGGGTTGATTGGTTTCGGAACGGCCGACCGTTAAGGGCTGACAATGGCAGTTATATGTTTTGAATTGTTTACGTTTTGGTCCTGAATCTTGTATGTTCAATTGCTTGAGCTTGGAAGGTCCTTTTGAGCTGAAATTTCACAGAGAAGCATGAAACCTGATTAATTTCAAGATGGTAACTTTAATTTGGGTTAAGCCCTTTTAATTATCAGAAATTACAATTTGGTCCCTAAAGTTGTAATTTGTTCAATTGGGTCCCTGTTTGATCTCTGATGTTTGTGATCTTTGAGTATGATGTTTGTGTGATCACAATTAGGTTTAATGTGCATCTAGACAAGATTAAAAAGAAAAAAAAGGGTCGTTAATCAAGGTTGACTTTCGGGTTGACTTTGGTTTTCCCCGTGTGACTTTCTTAATTCGGGTCAACCGTCTAGGCCGGGTTAAGGGGGTTACAGTAACAAGATTCATCACATACGCCAAGAAAGCTTCACATCCTAACTACAACATCCGACTCACTTCAAGAGTTGAAATTGCGTTAGACAAGAACTTCTCGTTCTCTCCTACGATTACCACCTCGTAATCATCCGCAAGCTTCAAGGTAACTCGCTTAACATCAAAATCTACTACAGCCCGATGCTCGACCAACCAGTCCATTCCAAAAATCACGTCAAATACATAGAAAGGCAGTTCCATCAAATCAATTGAAACTCATGACCCTGAACAAACAATGGACATCTCCTATACAATCTCATTGTAACAACAGTCTCACCAAAAGAACTTGTTACTTACATTCCTACATCTAGCATCTCAACAGGAATATCAAGCGAATGTGTATGCTCACTCAAGATGTATGAATGCGTAGATCTAGAATCAATCAAGGCTAACAAAGACAAGGATTGCGAGGTTAATGTACTTGCAATCACATCGGTGTCGTTGCGTCCCTCGCAATGTGCATACACCCTCGCGGGACTACCTCTGTCTGGCTGAACAACAATTACATGGGCCACACCGCTCTGGCCATCCTCTCTCCTCTGAGAGTTGCCATGGCCGCGCCCACGACCTCTCTACTACGTAATAGATGGTGCACGACCCTAACCACCTCCCACTAACAGGGGACACTCACGCCTCATGTGATCAGCAGACCCGAAGTTCCAACACGAGTTAGCCCCAGCCACAGGAGCCTGCACCTCACGAGCTGCACGAGGACAATCCCGCCTCAAGTGCTCATGCAAACCACACGTCCAACATGTGTTCTGCTCAAACCTCTGCCTGTTACCTTGGGCTGGTGCGCCTCGCCCAAAGTTACCTCACCTAGCCGCATGTTGATAATTACAGTATCGGTTCCTCTTATTCTGCCCACCACTAGGACCGGCATCAGCAGTTCTCTTGCTCAAACTAGAACCACCTCCACGCAAGGTCAAACCCAAGCTCTGCTCTATGTGTTTGGCTCGAGTTACGAGCACATCAAAATCTGTATAATCCGTCGCTAGCATGAACATCTTCACGTCCTGCACCAGGCCATACCGAAAATGATCACAACGATGCCTGTCACTCGACACCAACTCCGAAGCATATTGGCTCAGCCGTACGAATTGGTCCTCGTACTCAGCCACAGACATGTTCCCTTGGACCAGAGACATGAACTCCCTTTTCTTATCGTCCAAGTGTCTAACTCCATGATATTTTCTCTTAAAATCATACTGAAAGAATGTCCAATCTACCTCATCCGACTCCAATGTCGCGATTGCAGTCGTCCACCATGTGTATGCATCTTCATGCAACAATGATACTGCGCAACCCAGTTTCCATGCATCGTTGCAGCCCATCTGATCCAGTATCCGAATCGTAATGGCCATCCAGGCCTCATATGCCTCAGGAGATAATCCACGAAATTCCACTCCTTCCAGATTCCTCAAGCGCTCCAATGGAAATCCCACTTGCCCAGCAGCAGGCGCTTGTACATGCACTTCGGCAACAACAACGTAGAATGCTCCCGTCATCGCCTGTACTAGAGGTGTCCAATCTCCCAACCCCGGACCAGCCTGTCCTTTTTGACCCTGCTTATCACCACCAGGTGGTGGTGGTGGAGGAGGTAAATTTCCACCAGGCAGAACCTCCATCTCCGGGTCACGCTGCCCCTTAGCAGGAGCAACTACTCCAGAACGTAACTCTCTTCTCGGTCCCATTGTACTAGTTAACATTAAAGCATGAACATAAAACAAACAAAAGATCAGACCAGCTCTTAACAAGGATTCCAAGACTTCCAAAACCAATTTAAAACGGTTCACTAGGTAATAAGGCAATGGGCAGTCCAATTTTCCCCTCAACATAGCATAAATCATACCACGTGTATGTCACCACCATCATGCATTAGAAGAATCAGCCCATTTTAGCATCATATAGATGTATATATATATATATATATATAACAACGCTCATTCATATTCAATCACCATATAAACATTACTATCACATGTTTAACATAAACATACTTAGGACATTCACCAAACAAAGAAAATATCACCAAAACACATATCTACATAACAAATCACTTACAAAAAACATACCATTATCCCAACCTTTCGAAACCTGGCTCTGATACCACCAAATATAATCCCCTTGACCTGGCCTAGCCGATAGACCGACTCGAACGGATCACACGGGGAATATTGAAGTAAATTGGGAAGGTTTGCCTCAATAATGACCCTTTTTTTCCTTTTTGTCTAGATGCAACTTAGGTTCCTATGTGTACGCACATAAGCAGCGGATAAAACTTCATCACAATCACCTATTAGTTATAGCCAAATTGAGGTTCTAGGGACCATTTTGTAATTTTGATAAATTATAAGGGTTACTACCAAATTCATGTTACCAACCTTTAAATAGGTTCATTACATGCTTCTCAGTGAAATCTCGGCTCTATACGACTTCTAGATCCTATTCAATTGCATACAAGGTAAACAGGGACCAAAACATAAGAAACAAAAACTCAGAACTATTTAAAAACTGAACTAACGGTCGGACGTTTCGGAACATGAAGTCTTGTATCGGAACGATCATTTCGAAACACATGTGACCGTTTCGATACGCGGGTTTGTTTCGAAACCCCTTTTAGGCTCGTTTCGGTACGATGGTTCATAGAGGCAAAATGTTTCGGAACAAGCCTCACTGTTCCGAAACACCAAGGCCATTTCAAGCCTCCTTTTCGAAACAGACAAGGGTGTTTTGAAACACCTGGGCTTGCAACGTTTTAAAATGCTGATTTAATTCAATTTGAACTCTTCAAAACCATCTCGACACATTCTCATACATGTTTGCAACACAAATACACATCAAACACTAAACCTACGAAGCAAATGCATCAACATAACATCATTCACAAAATCTAAAGCACTAGAAGCATGCTTCCTAAGATTTAAAAGCACCAGAAGACCAAAATCCAAATTCAATCATAAACCAAAACTTAGAGGCCACTTACATATCCAAATATGCATCCCATACTTGCACAAAACTAGAAAATACCAAACTAACAACGTTCATTGCATTGGACACCCCCATTGCCTTTATTAAACTAGTTCAAGAACACAATATACTTTTAGAGAGTGTCTTGGTAAGATTCCTTGAAGATGTTGCCTGCAAATGTCTAACTATCTGCATTGATGAACAAAGAGAGCATAAGCATACAAGCTTAGTGAGGATTGCTAAAAAACCAATAACATCATCAATGCACAAAACCACTTTACATTGTTTTCAAAACTTTCATGCTTCCTTTGTCAAATATGCACTTTATCATCAAAACCTTTGTATTAAACATCATGCAACATGATTCGTAAAGTTCCAGCAATTAAACTATTGCTACACAAGTTCCAAGCCTTTCAAGCATAACACCCTTATGCTAAGCTTAAACAAAAACATGCATCTTCCAAAATATGCATCTACAACATTTTCCATAACATTCAAATCCATTATATTGGCTCACAAGTGATAAACAACATTCAAAAAACATATATATGATACACGGATTACCAAGGGTTGTCTCACACCCTTTATACACTCTATCGGCATCTCAAGATTCACACACGAGAGTAACTCTCCATCGTTGTGACACTCGTGGTGGAGAATTCGGTACAATCAACACCCCTCAACACCACTCATCGGTAGATGTATAACCCACTAACGAGAGACGGGACACACACAAGGTCCGCACCCATAAGATACCTCCAATCGTTGCAACCTTAAACAATCCTCAATCGTTAGGGTACTTAGATGGAGTTTTTGGTACAATCATAACCCCTCAACATCCAAGGCGACTTGTTTATAGTGCACTCAATCCTATAGCTAGTTAACTATATCCGATTTCTTTTATAAAACATTATTATCAAAATCACTTGCCAATATAAACCATATCTCATGCATACCTCACTGTTTTTACAAAGCATTCATGATAAGCCATAAATCAAGCACTAAACCATGATTCAAACCTCATGCATCAACACATGCATACAAGGATCACTTACCTAGTGCTTCCTTAAACCACATGGTATCATCAACCTCATTTCATACATTCAAAACATGCTTTAAACAGTAGGTAAATACAACTAAAATCAAGTCCAACCAAAGGTTCAAAACTAGCACAATCCGACAGAGAAATTCACTTTACTTACTTCCGAACTTAGTAAAGCGTTTCAAGCTCTTACTAAATTCCCAAAATCCCTTTCTAAAACGTTTCCACACTAGAAAACCAAGTTCCACTCACTTGCTTGCGAAACCACGTTTGCCAACGCAACTATCGATCGTCCGAAGCCTCCTACAACATTTTGTTTGCTTCCGAATTACCATCCATTATTTTCAACACATTAAAACAAAGGTTCAATACATTAAAATGCATCCAAAACACCAGAACTCAAAAGAAATCCCGCAGCCCTGCTCTAAACCATTAATTCACCCATCTGAAACAACCCAAAACTCAATCGATTAAGCTCTAACCTCAGCCCTGCGATTACCCAACACCTCCAACATATTTTAAGCATCAATCAACATCCTAAAACCATCATTATACCTCCAGCAACTAGGATTCACCTAAACACCCCCAAAACTCAACCAAAAACACTTCAAAAACCAAGGATTTCAAGGATTTTAGGATCTTTATGATTAAGACTCCACTTCAACACTATAAACCTTTCAAAACTCATTTAGAAACAATCTCAAACAAGCCAAATCAATCAAACTCTGGAAATCACATTTTAAACCACTTTACTATCAATATTTCAATAGTTTATCAAACTAACAACAAAACATCAATCAAAATCATTAATAAAGAGTCAAATATCTTTGGGATTTCATTAAAGAAACTAGATTAGAGGGTTAGGACGAAATTTAACTCCAATCCTTGCTTCTCCTCTAACTTGGCAAGTTTAGCTTGAAAGAACTTGAAGGAAAATGAAAGATATCACGAAGGAAAAGATGGAAACCGAAAACGAAATTTGAGAGTAAAGAAATTCTGGAAATTTGAGAGAAAATGGAGAGTGTTTGGCTGAAGTGAAGAAGAGAGATTGAAAAGAACGTCAAAATTGTTTTAACCGATTAACTACCTCTTTAATTAATTAATTAAAAACCTTTTTAATTATTTAATAAACCATTTAAATCACATGACAAATTAGGGAAAAGGCTTAATTGCCATGTAGCTCCCTAAAGATTTTAAGATTTTGACTCTTCTTTGAAAAACACATTTTCCCAACTTTTAAATCTTTACATTTTGGTCACTGACCAAAATGTACACTCTCGAAAACTCGTTTTGTAAAATTGATTTAACCAACCTCTTAAACATAATGTTAGAGGATTTTAGAAATTTTTATCATATTTTTATCCCTTCACGAACCTTGATTTTCACTAAACTACCTTTTAAAAATTCGAACCACCAACACCAGTTCCGTCGGCCCAAGCCAACATGCCAAAACACCTAAGCCAAAAACTAGGGCGTTACGTACAACCCTTATCTTTTCAACGGCTAAGATAAACCACTCTAGTTTTTACTTAGGCTAAACTACTAAATCTCCCTTTTACAAGGTAATTTGTGTAAACAATGAGAACCTCACAAGGTGGGGGTTTTCAAGAATTAAGACTTACATGCTATTTTTCTTGATCATTATGCTTTGATATGTTCTCTAATTATCTTCAAGTGTCCCAAGTCATCTTTTAAAGTGTGGAATGAGCTACTAGTAGTTTATGGCCGCTAGGTGGTTTGGAGCTGTTGGGGATGAAAACCAACATTAAATGCACTACTAGCATATCGGTATTGGTATGCAAGACTCCGATATCGGTACCTGCCAAATAAAGAAAAAGTTGTTCCAGCATTTAAGCTGTGCGTACCAGTACGCGATACATCAGTATTGGTACGGTACCTAGGGTACCAGTACGATTGACTGCGTATCGGTACCAAGGGTAGGGTACCGGTACGAGTAGTCTGTTTTTTACCCTTTTGAGAATTTAAACATGTGTACAAGTCAAAAACACTTACAAAAACATTTTTTATTTGATATATTAAAATATATGTTCAACAATCTCCCCCTTTTTGATAGAGTAAAACATTTTGAAAATTGTTTTTGAGAAAGTTCCACCTTTGAAAAATAATTTTTGAAAAAGAGAATATTTTTAGAAAAATATTTAAGCTCCCATTTTTTCTTTTTGAAATTGAATTTTTCAAACATATCTCTCCCTCTTTTTGTTATATCAAAAATAATTCAAACAAAGTTTGAAACCAATTTTTAGTGCAAAATAACAAAGGTGAGTAAGATAACTCTTTTTAAATCAAAATCTCCCCCTTAATTAATGCATTCCATTTTGAAAATTTATTCAAATTTTGACACTTAAGAGATTAAATTTCACCGTTGAATCAATTCAATTTCAAATCGCACGAAATTTATTTTATCCAAAACATTTAAAAAATTTATGCAAATATATAAATGAAACAATGTGACTCATATGCATAAAGCATCATAAAATGTCATGCACTTATAAAGATAAATAAACAAAAATGCATGAACATTTGTCATAAAAATAGGCAACCAAATAACATACAATCAAAAGCATTAAGATTAGAGGTTACCCATCTTCCTTCATATGTGTGACTAGAGCATTTCCATATCTTTTATTTTCTTGCTATTGCTCCAACACACCTACAAGAGACATTTTAATTGATTTTTGGTATCCAAATTGCTTTAGATCCTTTGACATTAGTTTCAATGTCCCTAGTTCCCTTAGGAAAACTTACTTGTCTAATCCTATAAGATTTCATTTCTTTATAGGACAAGTATGCAAAGAATGACCATGATAATGGAAATGTGAGTATTTTGTCTTTATGTGACAAGATGAATTATTTGAAATAATTTCGTTTTCTTTTGTTAAGATTTCAAGCTTAACTTTCATATCAAGATTTTCTTTTTTTCTAAAACTCCATTGCTCGTTTTTTAAAACTCTAAATCCCTTTTCAAACTTTCAATTTTGGTTTTATAATTCTAATTTTGTTTTCAAAAGAAAATTATTTTCAAATTCAAGTTTTAAAATCATTTTCTTATATTTGGAATCCATGGTCTCAATTTCAAAAATAATTCATCAAAAGCATCTTGTAACTCATCAAAATAATATGAATTAAATTCACTTGAGTTCGAAGATACCTTGGGCTCATCGAGAGCCATCAAACATTCCACCTTAGCAACTGAGAGGAGGTTTGCACAACATGAAGCGTTATTTTTCTTCTCTACCTTCTTGTTGCCATAGAGTTTCTCAAGCTTCTCCCATATTTCTTTGGCACTTTTGCATGTGGGGACCTTCTTGGAAATATCTTCATTTAGGCCATAATGAAGAGTGTGCATAGCCTTGGCATTTAGCTTTGCCTTTTTGTGTCATTTGAACTCATTTCCTTCTTCTCCTTAGAAACTTCCAAATATCCATCTTCAATTATCTTTCAAACATCAAGATCGAATGCTTGGGTGAAATACTTCATGACATTGATCCATTGGAAGTATGAACCTCCTTTGAAGAGTGGAGGACACGAGATAGAGAAGCCTTCTTCAAATCTAGCCATTTTCTTGAACGGTAGACTTCGAGCTTGATGATATTTTCTCCTAGTTGTGAGACCTTCGATGGAAACAAGGCTCTAATAACAATTTTTGGGCTCGAATCGATATATCGAAGACCACAAAGGGGTTGAAATTCCTTCTTGAATGAATTGGCAAAAACCGAAAAAATAATGGACAATTTTACACAATTGATTTTAGAGTGGTTTGACTTCTAAATCAAGTCTACATCCACTTCCTTAGCCCACCGCTAAGGATTTCCCAATTCTATACTATGAATTCTTGCTTTAGAGGACAAAGCGTAACCTTACAACCCTACCTTTTCAATGGCTAAGATATAACTACTCTAGTTTTTACTTAGGTTAAAATATAACTCTCCCTTTTACAACGTAATTTGTGTAAACAATGAGAACCTCACAAGGTGTGTGTTTACAAGAATTGAGCTTACAGAAGCGAAAATAATAAAACAATGCAATCGCTTGCTATACACTATATAAAAGAGAAATAAGAAAATGTGATTAATAGTAAAAAAGGTGCCTAACCTATACCCTTTTTTCCAGTTTGGTGCCTAATGTTTTTGGGCCACTTTGGTGCCTAACGTTTCATTTTGTAACTCAAATTGGGTTTTTCCGTGACAGACGTTAAAAATTTCTCGTTGTCCAATAAAAACACGACATGTGGTATATTCTAGTATTTTCTTCTCAACCTTCTTTTCTTTTCTTTTCTTCTCTTCTTCTTTTCCATGCTTCATGATCTCATGAGTAAGAAGAAAACCCATGAGAGCATCGAGCTTCAAAGTCTTCAAATCCTTTGCCTCGATGATGGCAGTTCTTTTCCCATCCCATGACTCTGTAACACCCCATATTTGGGCCAAGACATTTAGAGTCTGAACCGGATCGGTCTGGAAATTGGTTCGAATTTAAAAGGGGGTTTTAGGGAACACCTAGTTCGAGATGCTTTAAAAATATATAAAAATATCTAAAAATCCTCATTTAATATATAAAATAGAATGGTGAAATCAATTTTACAAAGTAAGGTTTGGAAATACTACATTTCGGTGTAGTGACCAAATCGTAGTTTTTGCAAAGTTTAGTAGTGACTGTTTTGTAAAGGATTGAAACTTTGAATTTTTATGGAGCTAATTTTACCAAAAATGTTTTCATCAAAATTTTCCTTAATTTGGGTGATTTAATTAATGTTTTAATTAAATAAAATAAAGGTGATAAACTACCTTTGACTTTTCATAACCACTTTTCACTATTTTTCTCTCATTTCATTTTCTCCCAAAATCCTATCAACCAAACACTTTTTCTCCAGAAAATTTACTTTGATTTCCACTTCATTTGATGAGATTTTCATCACTCATTGATTCCTAATCAATCCTTCTACAAATCCACTAGATTTTTACATTGTATTTTCAAGAAAACTTGCCCAAATCAAGGAGAAATTATCCATTAGAAGTAAACTTCGTTCTTCTCCTCTAATGATCAGTTCTTTACTGAAATTCCCAATTTATCAATCCTTTATTACTGATTTTTAAGTGGTTTTAATGTTACAAACAAGAATTTGGCTTAAAACTCAAGATTTTGTAAGAGATCTTGAAGATTTTCTTGGTGATTGATTGGGCCCTGTTTTGAGATGGTTTTCTAATGTATTTTTGATGTTAGATGATGTTATAAATGATGTTTTATCAATCCAATCTCGAATAGGTTGTTTTCCCTAAGTTTTTACTTGTTAAAATGGTGGTTTTGTGGTGATTTTGGTGTTCTGCTATAACTGGGGGTATAAGGACGTGGTTGTGTTAGTTTTTGATGTTATTTGATGTTTAGAAATGATTAGAAGTGATGGATCTTGGCTGGGTTTGATTTTGGAAGAGTTTGGAGGTGATTTCGGTAGTGTTTGGTAGCTGAAATGTGGTTTTTGTGTAGAGCAGCGAGTTTAGGTGTGTGGCTGATGATTTCAATGCATGATGATGCATTAATCCTCTTCTCTTATGTGTTTAAAACATGAGAGACATCTTCGGACACCTTTGGAGTTGATCCAGAAGCTTAGATAGGGTTTCGGCGAGCAAGCGAAACGTAATCGGTGAATTCGTATAGTTTTAGAAGTCCTTGAGGGACAAAGAATCAAGGTTTGGGGATTTAGGAAAGGTTTGAAACACCTTCCTATGTCCGGAAGTAAATATTGGCTAGATTGCTCTCTAGAATGTGGTGGTTGCCCCTTAAATGCTTTTACATGCTCATGGTTTTAGATTGATAAATTCCTACTGTTTTTATGAATGAATTACAGTATGAGATGATGCTTGAAATGATTTCATAAAGTATCATGTCGCATAATTCAGATTTTAGCTTTTATGTTGAAGCATAGCAAATGTTATGATTTTGAAATGAGATGAGAATGTTGGGTTTAATGCATGAAAAACAGTAGGTGAGATGTTGATTTGACATAATATATTGGCATAGATGTTGAGATACTTACCAGATATAATTGATCGATCAATAGGATGAGAGTGCACTATAAACTAAAAATTCATATGTGCTCTTTGGCTAAGCTAAAGGGAGAGAACCGATGATGGGCATTCCATCGGGTAGGACTTGGTGAAATACCCAAGCTTTATGGTGATGAGAGATTCCACCATGTGAGTATGGTGATGAGAGATTCCACCGGAAACTATGTTGTTAGACGGGTGAGTACGGTGATAAGAGATGCCACCGGAAGTGTCTAGTGAGATGTCCGCATATTCGAGTAATAAATAGATGTGAAATGCCAATATAAAATATGCTATGATTTTTGATTCACATGTACCTTGATGTAATGGTTTATGCTATGAGAAATGCATATGTTGTTTGTTTATGAAATGCTTTAGAGTACAAGCATGATTTTGGCTGTGCCATGAGTTTTGCATTGGTTTAAATGCATGAGATAGAATGAGGTACACGTGGTTTCAATTAGAGATTGCTTTGAAAGGTTTCAAGCATGAGCTAGAAATGAGCATGTGGTTTAAAAGCTTTTGATGAAAGTGTTTTCAAGATGTGCATTATTGAGTTGGTTTTCTTTAGAGCATGCCTCACTAAGCATTTGTGCTTATGCTCTCTCTTTTACCAATAATGCAGATAATTGAGGTGTTTTCGGGCATCAAGGAAGCTAAGTTCATCCAGAGAAGTCGAAGCTCATGTATGGTGAAGTTTTCATACACTTTAGTTTTTGATAGATTGGCAATAGTAAACCAAGAATTGTATTTGGGAGATGTGTTAAACTCCCTAAAGTTGTTGTTGCGTGTAAAAGTGTCTATCACAACGTAGTGCAAGTGTACACGGCGCAAGTAGTAAAGTGATACGTATGTATCGGATATCGTCTCCACAAGGACTGGGCTAATAGCTTTAACCATGGATTTCTGCACGAGAGGGAAAAAGAATGAGTTTAAATGTTTGTCACGAGATAATAAAGAAGACTGAAAATATAGGATGAAAATATTCAGAGTAAAGAATGGGCCGGTATTGATCTGCTCCGTAGTGCATGTGTTTGCAATGTGTAAGAATTCTCTGTTATGTCATAGCGCCTGTCGCGGCAGCACTTGCTGCGGCAGCGATATGTTGTTGTCGCGGTAGCGAACACACAACTCAATACTTCAAGCTTGGCAAGAATCCCTGCTATGTCTTGGCCTATCCCTAGGTCCAAGTCTGTCGATGAACACGTCTTTGATGATACCTCCCAGCGTGAATCGAAGGATGAACACCGATGATGTTGAATTCTTCTTTAGCCACTTAACCTCGTCCTATCCCTAGGTCCGAGATAGTTCAACCATAAACTAGAGAACTTGTACTTATTCCTTTCGTATACTTAACTCACCCGATATTAAGTAAATGATTAATCTCACAATGCACTCCCGATACTCTTGCAAGGTGTTGAAAACCAGAATAAGCAAACATGAAGTATATTTTATTGAACAGAAGAAAATCGTAAAACAATGCAATCCTTGCAACTACTTTACAGAATCAACCCTTAGCCCTGGGGGAAGTTTTAGAACATGATGAGAAGGGGAAAACGACTAGGGTTTAGGGGAAGACGGCTAGAGAGTAGTATATCCTTTCCTAGGTCGAATTACATGCCTTTATATAGGCCTTGGTTTCAAGTTTTCTAATATGGCAAGAATACAAGTTTAAATTAACGTACAACTCTATTAAAGACTAAATCTTCAGAGCATATGTCTTTAATTCGTCCTTCCTTCTTGCTTGAAGTTTCTTCCTTGAACTTTGGGCTTGGCCTTCATTCTGATCTAGGGCTCGGAAAAATATAAGGGTGCTTCACGACAAACCGACTTAATTTCCTCTTTCTGTCAAGGTCCACTTCACTTCTCAGCGGCCATGGCAGCGTCCTTCTCAGCTGCAGTCCAGTGTTCCAACTATGCTTCTCCAATGCCCTTCATCTGCTACAGTAGCTACATGCAAAAGCAACCAATTTCAGTAGAAACTGTGCCATTTAATATAATTGTTATGTATGAATGAAATATATCCTAAATGCAATGAATTATGCTTGAATGCAGTAGAAATATGGGTTAAATATGGGATAAATTATAGAGCTTTTACACACTCAACCCACCCCCAAACTCAAGTTTTTGCTTGCCCTCAAGCAATTAAGACTTAAAAAAGAAATAATTTTTTTTGTTTGGCTTAAAACAGTGAACTTTTCCTTATCTACCATTTGTTCCCTATTGTGAGCAACACCTTGTTGGATAGTTTAGGATTCATTCGGAACCTTACTATAGTTCTCGTGTAGTGTGTGCATGTTTTGTGAACAATTATATGCCTAGACTCCCTTAGTTTACTAGAATAGCTTAAGCTTCTAACTTGAATTTTTATGCCAACTTTCATTTTTTTGGAAGCAATTCTTATGCTCCTTTAGTTTTTAATTTGACTCGATTCTCTTTTCTTAAGTTTGACTAGAGCCGGTTTCGGGCACCTCTAGCTAACTTCCTAGAGCCGGTTTTGGGCACCTCTAGGTGTTTTGAGTCTACTTTAACTTCTCTTCCTAGAGCCAGTGTTAGGCACCTCTAGGGGCAACTCAAGTGTTAAGCTTTTCCCTATTCTAGTTTACTAGTACAGTTCTAGACAGTATAAAAGTCACAAAGGGTGTTTAAGATTCAGAACTATAGTAAGGTTCTAAATTTCTCCTAAAACTATCCTAAAGGCACTGCCACGACAGAGGCTGTCACGGCAGGTAAGTTCAGTTCAAAGACTTAAGCCAAATTTTCATTTTTGTAAGCAAACTTAAACTAAGTAATAGACACAATTTTTAAACTTAAAGACACTTCATTAATGGAGGGATGCCACACCCAAACTCAATGGTTGCATTGCCCTCAATGCAAATGACATAATGATAAAAAGAAAATAAAAATGACATCACAATTATAACAAAATAGCAGACAACAAATATGAGAAAAGAAACTTAAATTTTAAGCGTTGATGTCGCTGCTGCTGATTCGAATCTTCCGGAGGGCAATGACTTTCCTTGTCGGGGCCGGCAGATGGCTGGGAGAGGCAGAGGTGTTCTTGTTCTTGGTTTCCCTCAGAGGCTGGATGTGGGTAGGTGAGATATGGGCTGGTTTCTCCAACACCTGAACCTCCTCGGAGGAGCTGCTGCTATCATATTTTCCTTGGTCAGATGGTTCGACTCCGGTGGTTGTTTTCTGCCGTTTCACCAGGTGAACTCCTTGGACAGGTTCCTCTTCACCGAGGGCTCGTCATCGGATTCCCCCCAAATAGTGGAGGAGGAGAAGCCAGCTATATACCTGTCGAGGTCGGACATTGGCTCTTTTCTCTTCTCTCCCGTGGCAGATGCTGTGTTAGTGTGGCTGCCGCATGCAGCTGTTGTGGCCGGGGTCAGGGCGGACGCGGCAGATGGTGTTCTCGGTGTGGTAGCAAGGGTAGGGGTATGGGCAGGTGTGGGGGCAGCAAAATAATGGTCGGGGAAGGAAGGAAACAGTACATAAGGAAAATTAAGATTAGTTTTAAGGAATTGTACCGTTGCTGTTGTGACGTCCCGAATGAAGCTCATTAGGCCCAGTTGTCGTTCCTCCATTTTTTGCAGGACAACGAGGATTTGTGTTGAGGAGTCTGCTGGGGGAGCTGCTGTAGTGGGCTACCTTTGTTCTATGGCGGCAGGTTCTGTCTGGGTGGGCTCTGTCGGCTCACTTGCCGCGACAGTGGGGTCGAAGGACGACAAGGTGTGGTATCTTTTAGTTCCATTAAGCTGAGGATGTTCCTTTCCGTCCATCCTTTTCCTCGGACTCTCAAATCCTCGGTAGCTTCAGGTACGTTGTGTCCACGGCAGAGGGCTGCTATGAGGTTGGGGAAGAAGAGTGGTCCCGATGGCCGGTATGCGAAATCCAAAATTCCCTCCCGAGCGTATCTACCAACATTGATAGGCCTCTCGTTTGAAATTGAATGGATGAGAGCTAACCTTGGTTGGCCTATCGTGCTGTTGTGCGAGGAGGGCATAATCCACTTTTTGATAAATGCGTTCCACAGTTTTTTCCGGAGTGAGTTGGACTCATTTGACCGTCCTTGGATGTTTAGGATCGGTATTCCATTCGGTGCCTTCATTGGTGAGTTCTGCCATGGCAACATCTTAATCTGCCGGCTCCAAGCTCTCCACAAACCTCTGGTGGCCGTCTTCCCTTCTTCCAACATAGAACCCATAAAGGGTGTTGATGTATTATGTCTCAAAGGGCACTTCCTTCCCACGAACCGTTACTGCTGTTGCCTCGCTACTGTCGATGGCAACATAAAATTCTCGGACTAAAGTGACGTTCATTTCTTCCGGCTGTTAGACAAACATCTGCCACTGTAGAGCTAAGATCTTGCGGGCTATGAATGGTTTTAGCCCCAGATTCTCCGTTCGTGTGGTATAAATGAAGCCTTTCTCCTCCCACATATCTCTGACCTAGAAGGAGCTGGGAGTGGATGATGCTGGGGCAGATCCTGAGGCAGCACTGTGGCGGGTGTTTCTGGTACTCATGTTGCAAGGAACTGTAGAAAAAGATGAAAGCAAATGAAATTATAGAGAGGAAACAAGTAGAGGTAATAGTGAGTGAAAATGAATAGTAAAACGGGGTTTATATAGGTGAGGAGTTTATTGCCCGTTGGAGCTGTAACGGTAGGCGCGAATAACGGGGCCAGCTGTTACGCAGTTTTTGACGCGTCTGTCACGCGTTTCCGTGTCTACGGTTCGTCTGTCATGCGTTTGCGTGTCTATCGCGATAACAAGTTGACAGGCTGGATTTTCCGTGTCTGTCGCGGCAGCTGTAACGACAGGCTCCTAGTTTGGGCTTTTTGGGCTGATGGTGAGATGGTGGGATAAGTTCACTTCTTCTCTTCTCCTTGTCTCCTTTATTTCCTAAAATTAATAAAATTAAAAACTTAGTTCCTTAAAATAAAATAATTGTAATTACCTAATATATATATATATAAATAAATAAAAATAAAAATAGGTTAAATTAGGGATGCCATGAGGGGCATCTCCTAAAGTAACCACTTCCTGCATTCTTGGGGCTTCAGTCCCCTGATAATGCTTCAATCTCTGTCTGTTGACTTTAAATTGGTGCCTGTCTTTTAAAGATTTGATCGTGATGGCACCTTGGGGAAAACTTGCACAACTTGGAATAGGCCGGACCACCTAGATTTCAACTTCCCTGGGAAGAGTTTCAACCTAGAGTTGAACAGCAACACAAGCTACCCTGGGATGAACTATCGTGGCAGCAGTTTCTTGTCATGCCACTTCTTTGTCTTGTCCTTGTATATCCTTGCGTTGTCATAGGCCATTGCTCGAATTTCTTCAATCTCATTTAAGTCAAGTAGCCTTTTCTGTCCTGCCTTTTCCAAGTCCATATTCACTGCCTTGATGGCCCTATATGCTTTGTGCTCAATCTCAACAGGTAGATGGCATGTTTTCCCGTAAATCATTCGGTAGGGTGACATTCCCAATGGAGTTTTAAATGTTGTTCTGTAGGCCCATAGTGTATCATTTAGGTGTAGAGACCAGTCCTTTCGAGTTGGCTTAACCATCTTCTCAAGAATGTTTTTTCCTCTCTGTTGGATATTTCAGCATGTCCATTGGTCTTAGGGTGGTACGATGTTGCGATCTGATGTTTGACACCATATTTCTTTGAGGCAGCAGCTATAACCCTATTATCAAAATGCTTCCCTTCATCACTGATGATCGCCTTGGGGATGCCAAATCGGGAAAATATGTTCTTATGCAAAAAACCTTTGAACAGTCTTGGCATCATTTTTCCGCGTAGCGATCGCTTCAACCCATTTGGACACGTAGTCCACTGCCAGGAGGATATTAAAGGTTCCCACATGATGTTGGGAAAGGTCCCATTAAATCAATCCCTCAAACGTCGAAGATCTCGACTTCCAAAATGTTTTGCAACGGCATCTCATGTCTTCTTGAGATATTTCCAGTCCGTTGACATTTATCACAACTTTTGTAGAATGCCTGGGCATCCTTGAACAACGATGGCCAATAAAATCCTGACTGCAAAACCATGGCAGCAGTTTTGTTACCACCTAAGTGTCCTCCATATTGTGAAGCATGACAGTGATGAAGCACATCTTTCTGCCCATCCTGTGGTACACATCTCTTGATGATCTGATATGCACACATTTTGGAAAGAAGAGGTTCGTCCTAAGAATAATGTTGAACATCATTTAGGAACCTCTTCCTAGCTTGATAGTTAAGATCAGGAGGAATTATTCCACTAACTAAATAATTGACGAAATGCTTGTGGCAGCGAACAGCTGCTCGTCAGGGAAGGTCGCCAGTATGTGTGTCTCGTCTATTGGGAGACTCTTTCCCTTCTATAATCATGACAAGTGATCTGCGACATGGTTCTTTGTCCCCTTTTTATCCTTGATCTCAAGGTCGAACTCTTGCAGTAATAGAATCCAACGTATCAGTGTCGGCTTCGCATCCTTTTTGGCGAACAGATACTTTAGTGCAGAGTGGTCTCTGTGGACTATGACCTTCGTTCCAAGTATATATGAGCGAAACATGCCAAATGAGAACACCACAACTAGCAGTTCCTTCTCCGTTGTGGTGTAGTTGACTTGGGCGTCATTCAGTGTTTTGCTGGAATAGTATATAACATGAAAGAGCTTGTCCTTCCTCTGCCCAAGTGCTGCCCCAACAGCATAGTCACTAGCATCACACATGATCTCAAATGGTAGTTTCCAATCCGGTGGATGCACTATCAGGGCTATTACCAGCTTTTCTTTCAGAATTCTGAATGCCTCAGTACATTCAGTATTGAAGTCGAAGGGGCGGTTCTGCTCTAGAAGATGGCATAACGGCTTGGTGATCTTCAAAAAATTTGCTATAAACCTTCGATAGAAACCAGCATGCCCTAGAAAACTTCGAATTCCCTTGAATTTGGTGGGTGGTGGCAACTTTTCAATTACCTCAATTTTTGCCATATCGACCTCTATGCTGCGGCAGCTTACTTTGTGACCTAGAAATATCCCTTTATCCACCATGAAGTGACATTTTTCCCAGTTTAATACTGTTGAGTGTGTAAAAGTTCTATTATTTACACCCTTTTTAACCCATATTTCTGCTGCATTCAAGCATCATTGCATTGCATTTAGGTTAGTTTTCAATAAAACATCACAATTATATAAAAGGCACGGATTCTACTAAAAGATGGTGTATTTTGCAGGTAACTGCCATGGTTGACAATGAAGGCAGGCGCAGGACAGATAAGCAGGAAAGCTGAACTGGACTAGCAGCTGAAGAAGACGAACCTGTCATGGACCTGTCACGACAGCAAGGTGACAGCAGATTTATGAAGAGGAAAAGTCAAGTGGACCTCGATAGATAGAGAAAAATCTGCTCGTCTGTCGTGTGAAAGCCAAATATTTTTCCGAGCCCCGGATCAAAAGATATGTCAAGCCAAAGCTCAAAGAGAGGAAATTCCTAAAAGCTAGGATGCGGCTGGAAAGTAGGAGACTTTAGAGATTTAGTCTTTATTAGAATCTTACTTTTAAATAAAGTTGTAATCCTTGTTACCTTAGATAACTTGAGCCCAAAGCTTATATAAGGGCATAGATTTAACCTAGAGGCATAACCGATATCCCATAACCGAAATAAACCCCTGCCGTCCACCCGTCACCGACATGTTCTAAATTCCCCCTAGGGCTACGGGTTGTTTTGTAAAGTAGTTGCAAGGGTTGCTTTGTTTTAGGATTTTTCAAGTTCAATAAAATAAACTTCATGTTCTTTTATCTTGGTTTTAATATCTTGCAAGAGCATCGGGAGAGCATTGTGAGGTTATCTATTTACTTAGCATCGGGAGAGTTAAGTATACGAAAGAGATAAAAGCGCGTTCTCTAGTTTATAGTTGAACCATCTCGTGCTTAGGGATAAGGCGAGGTTAAGTGGCTAAGGAAGAATTCATACACATCGGTGTTCATCCTTCGATTCACGCTGGGAGGTATCATCAAAGACGTGTTCATCGACAGACTTGTGCCTAGGGATAGGGCAAGGCAGATCTAGGATTCTTGCCAAGCTTGAAGTACGGAGTTAGTGTCTGCTGCCGCGACAGCTAACGGACAGACGCCGCGACAGGTGCTGTCGGCGACGGGAGCGACGACAGAACTGGAGATCCTAAGCAATTCAATACCTGCACTACCGAGCAATTCAATACCAGCCCATTCTCTCTATCTTGATATTCCAATCCTTTTATTTACGATTTTATCATATTATTCTCGTGACAATCTTCTAAATTATTTCCTTTACTTCGTGCAGTAAATCAAGGTGAAGTCATTAGCTCAATCTCTGTGGAGACGATATCCGATACTTCGTATCACTTTACTACTTGCGTCGTGTACACTTGCACTACAATTGCGATAGTCTATTTTACACGCAACAAATACCAAGATCGTCTTCTCGCATCTCTCGAGCACTTTCTGTAGGTTGCCTAGGCAGCTTTCGAAATTGTCTTCAAAGACAGAGAAATCATCCATGAATATCTCCAGGATGTCCTCCACCATGTCGGAGAATATTGCCATCATACACCTCTAAAAAGTTGTTGGTGCATTGCAAAGTCCAAATGGCATCCTCCTAAAAGCGTAAGTACCGTACGGGTAAGTGAAGGTCGTTTTCTCTTGATCCTCCGGTGCGATGGCTATTTGGTTGTAACCTGAGTAACCAATAAGAAAACAATAATAAGGCTTTCCCGCTAATCTATCAAGCATTTGATCAATAAAAGGATGGGGAAAGTGGTCCTTTTGGGTAGCTTTGTTAAGCTTCCGGTAGTCCATACAAACCCTCCAACCGGTCACAGTCCTGGTTGGGATTAACTCGTTTTCTTCGTTGGTTACCACAGTTATTCCACCTTTCTTAGGAAAGCATTGCACCGGGTCACCCACTTGCTATCCGAGATGGCATAAATTATCCCAGCATCTAGCCAATTGATAATTTCTCTCCGGACCACTTCTCTCGTAGCATCATTCAAACACCTCTGGGAATCAATGATCGGCTTGTGATCATCCTCTAATAGGATTTTATGCATGCATATTGCCAGACTGATGCCTTGGATATCACCTATCGTCCATCCAATTGCCTTTTATGCTGCTGCAGCATCCCTATCAACTGTTGTTCATGTTCCTGCATCAACTTGGAAGAGATGATTACGGGCAACATATCATTTAATCTAAGAAAAAACATATTTAAGTTGCCTTGACAGGGGCTTAAGATCTAGAACATGTGGCTCTACAATTGATGGCTTTTGGACTATATGTTCATTCGAGGTGTAGTTTAAGGGCTTGAATAACTTACCTGGACGATTGCCTATCCAGTTTACCTCCTCATGATCTTCAGTATCAGATGTGTCAGAGTCTGAGGAGCTGCTGTCGTCTTCGCTGCCGTGACAGTCTTCTAAATTGCTGCTGGGGCAGTGACCAATTTTGATGTCATGGCAGCCCGACCTGATGCAGGGTTGGTCAAGGATAACTTCAGTGATACCTTGCATTCTTCTTCTACATCAACGTGCTTTATTGCTTGGAGAACATTCAGCTTGATCTCTTGATCGTTCACTCTCATAGTGAGTTCTCCTTTTTCTACATCAATCAATGATCTTCATGTGGCTAAGAAGGGTCGCCCCAGGATGATTGGTGCATTCTCATTTGCTTCACAATCTAAAACAAGAAAGTCAGTAGGAAATATAAATTTATCCACTCTTACTAGAATATCTTCAATTTTCCCTTCTGGATGTACGTAAGAGCGATCTGCTAGCTGCAGTACGACTGTTGTGGGTCGTGCTTTTCCAATACCTAACTTCTGAAACACTGATTTGGGCATTAAATTTATACTAGCACTAAGATCACAAAGTGCCTTACCCACAAATTTGTCTCCGATTATGCACGGTATTATGAAACTCAAAGGATACTTCTTTTTCTGGGTGGATGCTTGTGTAGAATAGTCATGCATCCCTCTGTCATTTTAACGGTCTCAAATTCCCAAAGTTTGGATTTCTTCGACATGGCATCCTTGAGAAATTTGGCATAACCAAGCATCTCCTTGATAGCATATAATAGCGGAATATTGATGTGAACCTGCTTAAAAATATCATAGATCTTCTTAAGCTAGGATTCATGTTTCAATTTCTGTAACCGCTAAGGAAAAGGAGGTGGGGGACGATAATCTGCAATGCGTCCTTCCCACTACATTCGGATATGAGGAGGCTTAGGTTCTTCATCCTTCTCCTCTGTCCCTTCTGCTGTCGTGATAGGTTCATCGGCAGCAGGCTGTTTGTTGTCTGCCAAGGCAGCGTTCTCGGCAGTCGATTCTAGGGCTGGTTCCTTAACTGGTTCTGCTTCCTTCTCTGGCCCTAGTAATTTCTTCCCACTCCTAGTAGTGATGGCTTTACACTGCTCATGTGTGGGTTGTCTAGCGTTTTTAGTATCGCTAGGGAATCCTCCATTCTACCTCGGTTTAATATGCTGGGAAACTTGACCCATCTGTGTCTCCAGTGATTTCAGAGTAGCTTCATGGTTAGTCATCTGCATCTCTGTTTTATCCATGAATGACTCAGTTTTCTTGACAAAGTGATTCATGTTCTCAATGTAAGTTCCTGTTTGAGACATAAACGTAGCAAAGGTTTGCTCCAGTATACTAGTCGTGGCTGATGGTGGCTGTTGCGGCTGTTGTTGCGGTTGCTGCCGAGTCAGTAGTCTAGGTCCCCCCTGATTTTGAGTATTCTGTGCTTGATGATTTAGAGCATTGTTAGGGTTGCTCCAAGAGAATTTGGGATCCCTTCTCCAGTTGGTATTGTAGTTGTTGGAATTGTAGTTTTGCTTGTTGTAGTTCCCAACATACATCACTTCCTCTTGCTGTAGTGGACAATCTTCCGAACTGTGATTCCCATCACAAGTTTCACATACCTCTTCAGTAGAGTAGACAGGTTTTGAATCTTTTTTCAATAGATTTTCCACTGCCTTTGTGAGATACACCACATGTGTTTTTAGGGAGTCGTCGGCCTCATAATCTTTCACAGCTAGCTCTCGTTTACCCCCTCTTCTTGCTGTAGGAAACTGTTCCTCGTTCATTGCCAGGTTTTTCAATACTACCATTGCTTCATCTGGATCTTTTTCCAACAGCAATCCATTCGCTGCTGAATCAATTCTCATACGAGTCTGTAAGTTGGCAGCATTATAAAACTTAATTACCTGGTTCCAAACGGGGAATCCATGCATCGGGCAGTTCCTCAGTAGAGTGGTAAATCTGTCCCATGCTTCGTGCATTGGCTCGTCATCTTCCTGTTGAAAAGTAGCAATTTCATTACGTAATCGCTCAGATAAATGTGAAGGATTAAAACGAGACAAAAATTCACGAGTTAAATATGCCCAAGTTCGTATTGAACCCGGCGTTAGTTTATTCCACCAAGTTTTTGCCTTGTCCCCCAATGAATGGGGAAATAACCGAAGCCTCAGTATCTCCGGATTTACTCCAGGTAGTCTAAATGAACCAAAGATATCTGGAACGTTCTCAGATGCTCCCTAGCATCCTTTATAGCAGAACCACTAAATTGGCCAGCGTTATTAATCATGCTGAACATGACAGGTTTCAGCTCGAAATTTTCAGCTTCTACGTCTGGCAGGGTAGTCTCTAGTTCCACGTGATCATTGATCATGTAGTCTCGGCATGACCGGCGTTCGGCAGCAATAGGAAGATCGGCAGGCTTTCCGTTTCCTCCATCTCCGAAAGGATCTTCAAGACCTCGGATATCCCCTTGGTTGTTCCTTCTTTCTTCGCCTCTTTCGTTCACCATTGCTTCTAATTGTTCCCCCAGGTATTCGTTTCTTTCTACAAGGAGGCGGACTCGTTTCCAGAGATTGCACGTTCGTTCGATTTCAGGATCTAACTGGTGCTCAAGTTCTTTTCCTCATTGAGATCTGCGGATAAGCAAACAAAAGACCTTGTGAAAAGCATAGGGTGAACAATCCAAGTAAAAAACAGAAAAATAAATGAAGTGCAGTAAAAGGTAGGGTAAAGATATGTTGCCAGTCCCCAGCAACGGCGCCAAAAAACTTATTGCGTGTAAAAGTGTCTATCGCAATGTAGTGCAAGTGTACATGACGAAAGTAGTAAAGTGATACGTAAGTATCGTATATCGTCTCCAAAGGGACTGGGCTAATAGCTTTAACCTTGGATTTCTGCACGAGAGGGAAAAATAAAGAGTTTAGATGTTTGTCACGAGATAATAAAGAAGACTGATAATAAAGGATGAAAATATTCAGAGTAAAGAATGGACCGGTATTGATCTGCTCCGTAGTGTAGGTTTTTGCAATGTTTAAGACTTCTCTGTTCTGTCGTAGCACCTGTCGCGGCAGCACCTGCTGCGGCAGCGATCTATTGTTGTCGCGGCAGCGAACACACAACTCAGCACTTCAAGCTTAGTAGGAATCCCTGCTATGCCTTGGCCTATCCCTAGGTTCAAGTTTGTCGATGAACACGTCTTTGATGATACCTCCCGACATGAATCGAAGGATGAACACCGATGATGTTGAATTCTTCTTTAGCCACTTAACCTCGTCTTATCCCTAGGTCCGAGATAGTTCAACCATAAACTGGAGAACCTGTACTTATTCCTTTCGTATACTTAACTCTCCCGATATTAAGTAAATGAGTAATCTCACAATGCTCTCCCGATTCTCTTGCAAGGTGTTGAAAACCAGAATAAGCAAACTTGAAGTCTATTTTACTGAAAAGAAGAAAATTGTAAAACAATGCAATCCTTGCAACTACTTTACAGAATCAACCCTTAGCCCTAGTGGAAGTTTTAGAACATGATGTGAAGGGGAAAACGACTAGGGTTTAGGGGAAGACGGCTAGAGAGTAGTATATCCTTTCCTAGGTCGAATTACATGCCTTTATATAGGCCTTGGGTTCAAGTTTTCTAATATGGCAAGAATACAAGTTTAAATTAAAGTACAACTCTATTAAAGACTAAATCTTCAGAGCATATGTCTTTAATTCGTCCTTCCTTCTTGCTTGGAGTTTCTTCCTTGAACTTTGGGCTTGGCCTTCATTCTGATCCAGGGCTCGGAAAAATATAAGGGTGTTCCACGACAGACCAACTTAATTTCCTCTTTCTGTCGAGGTCCACTTCACTTCTTCCCTTCACCATTGCTGTCGTCCTTGGCTGCCACGGCATCAGCCATGGCAACATCCTTCTTCTCAGCTGCAGTCCAGTGTTCTAGCTCTGCTTCTCCACTGCCCTTCATCTGCTACAGCAGCTCCCTGCAAAAGCAACCAATTTTAGTAGAAACTGTGCCATTTAATATAATTGTGATGTATGAATGAAATCTATCCTAACTGCAATGATTTATGCTTGAATGCAGTAGAAATATGGGTTAAATATGGGATAAATTATAGAACTTTTACACACTCAACAGTTGTGAAATGTTTGTTTTGGTTTGTTGGATTGTAAATAGCCTTAATTGCTTGTTTTGAGGTGAGATTGCCTATTTGGATTTTGATTTTAGGAAGCATGCCTCTAAACTAATGAGATTTTGTGTTTGGTGCTATGATTGTGCTTGAGTGTTCCAAATATGTTCCTTATATTTATGTTGACCTGTTGGTTTGATTAGAGATTCTTTGGGATATGTTTGAGTAGGTTAATGAGTGAAAAACCAGCATTTGCTGTTGTTTCTGGGCAAACCGTATCGAAACACCCTCTAGTGTTTCGGAACGAGGGCATGTAATGGCCTTTGTGTTTCGAAATGGTGGAGGCTGTTTCGGAACGATTTGGCTACTAGAATGCCATGTTTCGGAACTAGTCTAGCAACATACCCGCGTACCGAAACGGTCAACGCCGTTTTGATACAGCGTTTCGATACGGTAGGTGGGTGTTCCGAAATGGGTGACCGTTGGACACAAATTTGAATTGTTTTGTTGTTTGCATGCTTTACAATTTGGTCCCTAATCTTGGGTGATGTGCAATTGAGTCCCTATATGTTATCTGATCGCTGTGCCTTTCTCAATCGTGTTTCGCGAGTACTCACTTAGAGTTAACATGTATCTAGACAAGACTAAAAAGAAAAAAAAGGGTCGTAAATCAAGGTTGACTTTCGGCTCGATCGTCTAGGCCGGGCTGAAGGGGTTACATTTTTTGGTATCAGAGCTTGGTTCTGGAATAATTGGGGTTTAGTTTGTGGTTGTTGTATGTGTTTATGTATGATAGTAACTCTTGGTGAAAGTGTGATGCATGAATAATGATGTATGATTCAATTGAGATATTTTTGTGATGCTATGTTGTATTTGGAGTGTAATAGGGGATCCCATTGCCATATCAAAACTAATGAGAGGAATTGTTTTCGAAAATGAGCTTGAGTACTTGGATTACTTACCTTATTGTGTTTATTGCATATTTGTCATTGCATTGTTTTCTATATAATGGGGCCACGTAGAGAGATGAGAATCAATACTAGATCGATTACCGATAATGAGAATGCTGAGAATGCTGAAGATTTACCTCCTCCTCCTAGTGGTGGACCACCCGGTGATGGTGGTGCTGGGGTTGGTAACGCTGGTACTGGTGCTAATACTGGGATCGCTGGACCTGAGGGTGCGCAGGGGCAGGCTGCTCCTAACATGACCATGTTGATTCAGGCTATTGTTGGAGCTATCCAGGCAGCATTAGCTGGAGCTCATGGAGCTGCGCATCAGGATGATGCTAATGTGAAGTTGCCTTTGGAATGTCTTCGCAGTCTAGGAGGGACTGAGTTCATGGCCTTATCTCCGGAAGGATATGAGTCTTGGTTGGAAAGCACCAAGCGAATTTTGGGTCAGATGAACTGCAATAATGTGCATAAGTTGGGTTGTGTTGTATCACTACCGCATGGTGATTCTAATACGTGGTGGATGACCACTATCTCTGGGATGGAGGATGATGAACTGACTTGGACGTTCTTCTTGAATGCGTTCAAGCGGAAGTACCTGGAAGTGCGTTACCTAGATGAGAAGAAAAGAGAGTTTATGTCTCTTATGCAAGGCAACATGTCAGTAGCTGAGTATGAAATCCAGTTTGTCTGCCTCAGTCAGTATGCGTCTGAGTTAATCTCTAGTGAGCGAGAGAGGTGCGAACGATTCAGTTATGAGTTAATCCCTTGTAATGCCTTTTGGCTTGATGAATGCTCCTGCAGCTTTCATGGACATGATGAATAGAGTGTTCCATGAATACTTGGACAAGTTCATTGTGGTGTTCATCGATGATATCCTTGTGTACTCTCGTGCTGAGGAGGAGCATGAAGGTCATTTGAGGGTTGTTTTGCAAGCGCTTCTGGAAAATCAGCTTTATGATAAGCTGAGTAAGTTTGAGTTTTGGCTAAAGGAAGTTGTGTTCCTTGGTCATGTGGTTTCGGCTGGGGGGATTCGTGTTGATCCTCAGAAGGTTGAGGCAGTGATGAATTGGAAACCTCCTAAGTCTGTTCATGAAGTCTGTAGTTTCCTTGGGTTGGCAGGATATTACCGGAGGTTTGTGGATGGGTTTTCAAAGATTGCTTCCCCTTTGACGAAGTTGTTGCAAAAAGATGTTAAGTATGAATGGACAGAAGCGAGACAACAAGCTTTTGAGAAGCTTAAGGCAGCTTTGACGCAAGCTCCTATCTTGGTTCAACCTGAATCAAGAAAAGAGTTTGTGGTGTACAATGACACATCCTACGTTGGTTTGGGGTGTGTACTGATGCAAGAGGGTAAGGTGGTGGCTTATGCATCGCGACAGTTGAAGGTGCATGAGCGCAATTATCCTATACATGATATTGAGTTAGTTGCGGTGGTTTTTGCCTTGAAGATCTGGAGACATTATCTTTATGGTGAGAAGTGCATTGTGTACACGGATCACAAGAGTTTGAAGTATTTGATGTATCAGAAATAGTTAAATCTTAGGCAACGACGTTGGGTGGAGTTGCTTAAGGATTACGATCTAACGATCGAGTATCATCCGGGAAAAGCTAATGTTGTGGCGGATGCCTTGAGCAGGAAAGTGGCGGTAGAGTTAAGGGCTATGTTTGCTAGCTTGAGCATTTCGCGAGATAGAGGTGTTGCTGCTGAGTTGCAAGTGAAACCATCTTTGGTTCAGTTGATAAAGGATATGTAGTTTTTGGATGATTCTTTGGTGCCACATGTTCAGGATATTGCTGAGGATAGACCATCTAATTTTTTTAATGATGATGGAGTTCTGTGTTTTGGTAGTCGGATAGTAGTGCCAAATGATGCGAAGTTGAGGCGTACTATTATGACTGAAGCTCGTAGTAGTCATTTAGCTATGCACCCTGGTAGTACAAAGATGTATCGTGATTTGAAGGGTGAGTACTATTGGGTGGGATTGAAGAAAGATGTTGCGGAATATGTGAGTAAGTGCATGGTTTGTCAGCGGGTTAAGGCTGAGCATCAGTTTCCTTCAGGGTTGTTGCAACCGTTGGGATTCCTGAATGAAAGTGGGAAAGAATCACCATGGACTTTATGTTTGGTTTGCCTTTGTCGCCGTCGAAGAAGAATTTTGTGTGGGTGATTGTCGATCGCCTTACGAAGTGTGCACATTTCTTACCTGTGCATACCAGGTATACCTTGGATACGCTTGCAGAGCTGTACATTGCTGAGATTGTACGTCTGCATGGGGTACCAAAATCTATAGTGTCGGATAGAGATCCGAGGTTTACATCGCGATCTTGGGAATGTTTGCATCAAGCTTTGGGTACGCGACTGAATTTCAGTACTACTTATCATCCACAGTCGGATGGACAGTCTGTGCGTGTTATCCAAGTGCTTGAGGATATGTTCAGGTGATGCGTGATTGAGTATCAAGGCTCTTGGGAGAAGCATTTGCCTTTGGTGGAGTTTTCTTATAATAACAGCTACCAGGCAAGTATTCAAATGGCACCTTATGAAGCCTTGTATGGGAGTAAGTGCAGAACTCCTTTTCGCTGGGCTGAAACAGGTCATAAGTTGGTCTCGACGCCGACTTTGTTGAAAGGAACCACCGAGAAGGTGAAGCTCATTTGTGAGCGATTGAAGGCAGCTTCTGATCGACAGAAGTCTTACGCGGATTTGAAGCGTAAGGAGATTGAGTTTGCGGTGGGTGACTGTGTGTTCTTAAATGTTTCACCTTGGAAGAAGGTGATGAGATTTGGCTGAAAGGGTAAGTTGATCCCTAGGTATATTGGACCATACGAGGTGATAGAACGTGTGGGTCCTGTTGCTTATAAGCTGAGGATGGCACAGGAGTTGGAGAAGATACATGATATGTTTCACGTCTCCATGCTTCGGAGGTATAGATCGGATCCTTCGCATGTTATGCATGTGAAGGAAGTTGAGTTGAATCCATATTTGACCTATGATGAAGAACCAATTGAGATTTTGGATTCGGACAGTAAAGTTCTTCGAGGTAAGACCATTGAGCTGGTTAAGGTGTTGCGGACGCATCGTGGTGTTGAAGAAGCCACGTAGGAGAGAAAAGATGACATGAAGAAATAGTTTCCCTACCTTTTTCCTCCAGGTAAATTTTGAGGACGAAATTTCTTAAGAGGGGGAAAGTTGTAACTCCCCATATTTGGGCCTAGATTTTTAGAGTCTGAACCAGATCGGTCTAAAAATCAGTTTGAATCTAAAAGGGGGTTTTAGGGAACACCTAGTTCGAGATGCTTTAAAAATAGAGAAAATTATCTAAAAGTCCTCATTTAATATATAAAAGAGAATGGTGAAATAAATTTTACAAAGTAAGGTTTGGAAATACTACATTTCGGTGTAGTGACCAAATTGCAGTTTTTGCAAAGTTTAGTAGTGACTGTTTTGTAAAGGATTGAAACTTTGAATCTTTAAGGAGCTAATTTTGGCAAAAAAAAATCATCAGATTTTTCCTTAATTTGGGTGATTTAATTAATGTTTTAATTGAATAAAATAAAGGTGATAAACTACCTTTGACTTTTCATAACCACTTTTCACTAATTTTCTCTCATTTCATTTTTCTCAAAATCCTATCCACCAAACACTTTTTCTCCAGCAAATTTACTTTGATTTCCACTCCATTTGATGAGATTTCCATCACTCATTGATTCCTAATCAATCCTTCAACAAATCCACTTGATTTCTACATTGTATTTTCAAGAAAACTTGCCCAAATCAAGGAGAAATCATCCATTAGAGGTAAGCTTTGTCCTTCTCCTCTAATGATCAGTTCTTTACTGAAATTCCTAAGTTATCAATCGTTTATTACTGATTTTTAAGTGGTTTTAATGTTAGAAACAATAATTTGGCTTAAAACTTAAGATTTTGTGAGAGATCTTGAAGATTTTCGTGGTGATTGATTGGGCTCTGTTTTGAGATGGTTTTCTAATGTATTTTGGATGTTAGATGATGTTATAAATGATGTTTTATCAATCCAAACCCGAATAGGTTGTTTTTCCTAAGTTTTTGCTTGTTAAAATGCTGGTTTGGGGTGATTTTGGTGTTCTGCTATAGCTGTGGGTATAAGGACGTGGTTGTGTTAGTTTTTTATGTTAATTGATGTTTAGAAATGATTAGAAGTGATGTATCTTGGCTGGGTTTGATTTTGGAAGAGTTTGGAGGTGATTTCGATAGTGTTTGGTAGCCGAAATGTGGTTTTTGTGTAGAGCAGCGAGTTTAGGTGTGTGGCTGATGATTTCAATGCATGATGATGCATTAATCCTCTGCTCTTGTGTGTTTAAAACAGGGGAGACATATTCGGACACCTTTGGAGTTGATCCGAAAGCTTAGATAGCGTTTCGGTGAGCAAGCGAAACGTAATCGAGGAGTGCATATGGTTTTAGAAGTCCTTGAGGGACAAACAATCAAGGTTTGGTGATTTAGGAAAGGTTTGAAACACCTTCCTAAGTCCGGAAGTAAGTATTGGCTAGATTGCTCTTTAGAATGTGGTGATTGCCCCTTAAATGCTTTTACATGCTCATGGTTTTAGATTGATAAATTCCTACTATTTTTATGCATGAATTACAACATGAGATGATGCTTGAAATGATTTCATAAAGTAACATGTTGCATAATTGAGATTTGAGCTTTTATGTTAAAGCATAGCAAATGTTATGATTTTGAAATGAGATGAGAATGTTGGGTTTAATGCATGAAAAACAATAGGTGAGATTGTTATTTGACATAATATATTGGCATAGATATTGAGATACTTACCGGATATAATTGATCAATCAATAGGATGAGAGTGCACTATAAACTAAAAATTCGTACGTGCTCTTTGGCTAAGCCAAAGGGAGAGAACCGATGATGGGCATTCCATCGGGTAGGACTTTGTGAAATACCCAAGCTTTGTGGCGATGAGAGATTCCGTTATGTGAGTACGGTTATGAGAGATTCCACCGGAAACTATGTTGCTGGACGAGTGAGTACGTGATGAGAGATGCCACCAGAAGTGTCTAGTGAGATGTCTGCATATCTGAGTAATAAATAGATGTGAAAGGCCAATATAAAATATGCTATGATTTTTTATTCACATGTACCTTGATGTAATGGTTTATGCTATGAGAAATGCATATGTGGTTTGTTTATGAAATGCTTTAGAGTACAAGCATGATTTTGGCTTTGCCATGAGTTTTGCATTGGTTTAAATGCATGAGATAGAATGAGGTACACGTGGTTTCAACGAGTAATTGCTTTGAAAGGTTTCTAGCATGAGATAGAAATGAGCATGCGGTTTAAAAGGTTTTGATGAAAGTGTTTTCAAGATGTGCATTATTGAGTTGGTTTTCTTTAGAGAATGCCTCACTAATAATTTGTGCTTACGCTCTCTCTTTTACCAATAATGCATATAATTGAGGTGTTTTCAGGCATCAAGGAAGCTAAGTTCATCCAGGGAAGTCCAAGCTCATGTATGGTGAAGTTTTCATACACTTTAGTTTTGATAGATTTGCAATGGGAAACCAAGAATTGTATTTGGGAGATGTGTTAAACTCCCTAAGGTTGTGGCATGTTTGTTTTGGTTTGTTGGATTGTAAATGGCCTTAATTGCTTTTACATACTCAACAGTTGTGGCATGTTTGTTTTGGTTTGTTGGATTGTAAATAGCCTTAATTGCTTGTTTTGAGGTGGGATTTCCTATTTGGATTTTGATATTAGGAAGCATGCCTCTAAACTAATGAGATTTTGTGTTTGGTGCTATGATTGTGCTTGAGTGTTCCAAATATGTTCCTTATATTTATGTTAACCTGTTGGTTTGATTAGAGAGTCTTTGGGATATGTTTGAGTAGGTTAATGAGTGAAAAACCAACATTTGCTGATGTTTCTGGGAAAACCGTATCGAAACACCCTCTAGTGTTTCGGAACGAGGGCCTGTAATGGCCTTTGTGTTTCGAAACGGTGGAGGCTGTTTCGGAACGATTTGGCTACTGGAATGCCATGTTTCGGAACTGGTCTCGGAACATACCCGCGTACCGAAACGGTCAATCGTTGTAAATCAAGGTTGACTTTCAGGTTGACTTTGGTTTTCCCTGTGTAATCTTCATAGTTCGGGTCAATCGTCTAGGCCGGGCTAAGGGGGTTACAGACTCGGAAAGGGAATAGAGGAGCTTCCAGACAAGCTTGTCTTTGGGAATAAATTCACAAAAGCCTTTGAGAGCATTGGCGATGACAGAGAAGCGATCGAACATCGTTGTGACATTCTCAGCAGGCTCCATCTTGAAATTCTCGTAGCTTAAGTTGGGGAGTCTAATCTTGGCCTCCTTTACATCGTTTGTGCCATCATAAGTGGTCTCGAGCATGTCCTACACCTCCTTTGCACTTGTACACGAAGAGATCTTCGAGTACATATCCGGTCCAAGTGCACAAAAGAGTATGTGCGAAGCCTTGTCGTTTACTTGTAGCTTTCTTTTTTCATCTTTCGTCATCTCGTGCTTTGATTTTGGAACTTGTCTATCTCCTTCTTGCTTCATCAGAATGGATGATCCATCTTCGATTACATCTCAAAGGACATAATTAGTTAACTTGATGAATAGCCTCATCTGATTCTTCCAATATGGATAGTTGTCTGCATTGAAGAAAGGGGTTTGGTGATCGATTGAGACTCGTACAAGTTTTGAGCAGAGGTAGATGCCATGGCTTGAATATAGATTGATGTATCTCTCCTAGAATCGACTCAATAGGGTGTTAATTCTTCCAATGAGTGTAGCTATGATAACAATTGTTGAGATCATCAATCGTATGCAAATGGCCAAGAGGGGGGTGAATTGGAAATTAAAAAAATTAAGGGAGGATATTGAAATGATAAAAAATGAGGCACATGGATTTTATAGTGGTTCAAGCTTCTAACAAGCTCTACATCGACTACCTTAGCTCCCAACTAAGGATTTCAAACAATTAACTATTGAATTCTTCCCCTTTTCTAGGCTTAGGACGAAACCGTTTCAAATCGATCAAGCTTTTGAAGAGAGTGATTCGAGTGAGGTTGAAGATGAAGAGATGGCTATGCTAGCCAAAAGATTCACTCGGTTCATGAAGTCCAATAGAGGAAGAAAGTTTAACCGAAAAGGAGACTTCAAGAACAAGAACAAAGAGGAGAGGAATGAAAAAGGATCAAATCATATACTATGAGTGCAAGAAGTCGGGGCACATAAGAACTGAATGTCCCCAACTCAAAAGGATGAGATTCGGGAGGAAGAAGAAGCTCCAGGAAAACATTGCTACTTGGAGTGATAAGGAATCATCCGATGAAAAGGAGCAAGAAGTTGCCAACCCTTGTCTCATGGCTCTTGAAGAAGATCCTAAGGTAACCTTTAACTCATCTACATTAGATTTTACTTTTGATGAGCTTCAAGAAGTTTACGATGAGTTACAAGAGGTTTATGATGAGTTTGTTGAGAAATACAAGGAATCAATTTTGAAAAACCAAAACGATTATTTATCAAAAACCAACTCCGAACATGAAAAGAATGTTTGTGATTTAAAAGAAAATCTAAAGTTTTTTGAAAAAGAAATGTTTATTTAAACAATCTTCTTTCTGAGTTTCATGATCATCACCGTAAGGAGGTGAATGATCTCAAAGCTTCCTTGAGCAAAGTTGGGATGATTAGTTTTGAGAAAGGACAATCTTCAAAATCCAACTATGTAAAAGGGAACTTTGTTAACCACAAACAAAGAGGCTTCCAAAGGCCCTCTAGAGGTAAACGAATTAGAAGTGTATGTGTTCTTAAGGAACTAGTTGCTTCTAATAATATTCATGCCATTGCTTCTTGGATTCCCAATGGAACCAAGTTCTGGGGAGCTAATACTCATGGACCTAAAATGATTTGGGTACCAAATACCCATGTTTAATTCTTCGTTTGTAGGGGGCATTGCTACAAAGCCAATGCTACATGTGCAAACTCATGGTACCCTGATAGTGGATGCTCAAGACACATGACCAGTGACAAAAGTAAATTCTTGGAGCTAAAGCCAAAAATTGAAGGAGTGGTGACATTTGGTGACAACTCCAAAGGTCACATTAAGGAAATTGGTTCCATTGGTTATCACTCTTCCATAAACATTGATAATGTCTTATATGTCAACAGTCTTAAGCATAAATCCTTGAGCATTAGTCAATTGTGCAATAAAGGTTTTAATGTTCTCTTTGATTCAAATGGTTGCAAAATTTTGAACATTGAAACAAATCAAATATTGCTCATTGTTCATCGCATAGGAAATATTTATATGGTGCATTTAGATGACATACACATTTCAAATGCATGTTTTGTTTCTAAAGATGAACATGACTCATGGATATGGCATAGAAAACTAGGACATGGAAGAATGAGTGTTTTAGAAAAATTGGTTTCAAAAGATCTAGTTAGAGGTTTGCCTAAAATTAAGTTTTCGCTTGATGTTTCAACTAGTAGAGTTTTACAATTGATCAACATGGATCTCTTTGGTCCTATTAGAATTATGAGTTGGGTGGTAAATCATATGAACTTCTATTAGTAGATGACTACTCTAGATATACTTGGATTCTATTTTTAAGTACCAAGGATGAGGCTTTAGAAAAGTTCATCACATTTTCAAAAATTACTCAAAATGATATTGGTCAATCAATTTCTCATATTAGAAGTGACCATGGTACTGAATTTTAAAATCTAGGTTCTGAGGATTTTTGTAACTCAAATGGTATAAGCCATAATTTTTCCGTTCCTCACACTCCTCAAAAAATGGGGTATTTTAGAAGAAAAACTAAACTTTAGAAGAAATGGCTAGAACCATGCTTTGTGAAAACAATTTACCTAAGTATTTTTGGGCGGAAGCCACAAATACGACTTGATACATTAAAATCGAGTAATGATTAGGTCAATTTTAAAGAGAACACCTTATGAGATTTTAAAATCTAAGAAGCGTAACATTAGCTATTTTCATCCATTTGGATGCAAGTGTTTTGTTTTGAATAATGGAAAAGACAATTTAGGTAAATTTGATGCAAAAAGTGATGAAGCAATTTTCATTGAGTACTCTTTAAATTCTAAAGCATGTCGAGTATTTAAAATAACTTTAGTTGTTGAAGAGTCTATACATGTGGTTTTCGATGATAACCTCCTTCCCAGGAAGAATTCTTGTGATAATGATGACGTAAGGTTTTTTGAAGCCAATGATGATGGGCAATCATCAAAGGTGGATGAAGTTCTAACCAAAGAAGAAGAAGCAAAAGATCCACCTCTAAAATCATTGAAGGACATGACTCTAGAGGAAAAGGAGATCACTTACCCAAGAGAGTTCAACTATGTCAAAGGTGGTGAGATTTTGGGTGATAAATCCAAAGGTGTAACCCTCTTGGCCCGACTAAACGATAGACCGAACCGAACGGATCACACGGGGAATATTGAAGTAAACAGGGAAGTTTACTCCAATAAACAACCCTTTTTTTTCATTTTATCTGGTCTAGATGCTCATTATGATCCTAAGTGTTTAACATCACAGCGGGACATTCATAACTTGATCAGGCATCGATTCAGGACTCAATTGCATTCAATTACACTTTTGGGACCATTTTGTAATTTCACCAAATTACAGAGACTTATGCCATTTTTATGTTACCAACCTTTAATTAGTCACATTACATGCATCTCTGTCAAATCTCAACTTAATACAATCATCCATGCTCATTTAATTGTATATATAACATTCAAGAACTAAAACGTAAAGAAATAGATAATGAAAAAGACACTTTTAACCAACTTATTAGCTGACTGTATCGATACCCTTTGGTCCCGTATCGATACGCCTACGACAACACATCACAAAGGTTCAAAGATGAAAGGCACATATTGATACCCTCTCGAACCGTACCGATACACCAAAAACCAGTAGCTGAAACCCGTATCGGTACGCCTCGTGTATAGATACGCCCCTTCATTCACGTAAGGACCGTATCGATACTTGTCTCCACCGTACAGGTATGCCAAGCCCAAAATGGCTTACCCGTACCGATACGGTTCCTCGAGTATCGGTACGCCTGTACCAAAAATACATTCTTTTGCTAGTTTTTCATATTAATCTATTCTAATGCATTTCAAAGAACTTCCAGCATGCATACAACATATTTAGATATAAAACCACAATCAAACATAGCAATATCAGCAACTTGGCATAGATATATGCAACATTTATAACTTTATGCATGCTTCATATGCAAAAAGCCAATTAAGAGTCAAAACTCAAACCAAAGCAAAATACACCAAATAAAGGCCATTTACAAGTCATTAAGGACATTTCAAACATGCCTCAAAATAGGGAGTTCCAAAACACAATCTCACAAACACAAAGCATCCTCCCATTGCCAATTTATTACAAATGTGTAAACTTAAAACCATACTTGAGCAAAGTGTCACTCATTGGTAATTCTTCCTTGCTTTCTTGCTGCCCCAAAAGCTATTTATTTGCATTGTTGAAAAAAAAGAGCGTAAGCACAATTTCTTAGTGAGGGATGCTCAAAACAAACCAACAACAATGCATTTTTAAACCATTTCTCATTTGGAAATCTCTATCTCATCATGCTCTTTCTATCTCATGCTTGAAATCATTTTCAAAGTAAAATCCACATCATTTAAACACCACATGTACCATCTATCTCATGCAATAGCCAAAATGCAAGTCTCAAGGTAAAGCCTTACATGCTTAAATCTCATAAAGTATTTCTCAAATCATATTCTCATCTGCAAAACACAATGCATAAAATCAATTATAATCAAGGTACATGTGAATCTCATAATCAATCTCATATATTTGCATTTTAACAACATTACTCGGATATGTGAATAGGTTGACTAAATGGCAAGTCCTACCCCGGTGGAATCTTACATCACCAGACTCTCATGATGGCATCTCTCATCGCCACAAAGTTTGGGTGTTTCACCAAGACCTACCGTGGTGGAATCTCTCATCACCACACTCTCACTTTGGAACGGGATGGCACTATCCCCATTGCCCAAACCAAAGAGCACATACGAATTTTGTATATTATAGTGCACTTCTCATTATATTGGTCGACCAATTATATCTGGTAACTATAATCTCATTTTTTGCCAATATACAACATTTTAACATCAAATACGAACTGTTTTCAATGCATCAACATAAAACAATTTCATCCCATATCAAATGCATACTTAAAACATAACATTTTCACAACAACTCTATTTCTTTGAAAGCGACATTCTATCTCATAGGATTAATTAAGCCATCACAACATTTTCCAAATCATGCATAAATAGTGGATTGCCATCTATCTCTAAAACAAGAGCATGAACATGAAAATCAATGGGACAAAAGTCGAAAAATGAGAGTGAAACAACTCAAACCTACTTCTGGCATTAGATTAGTGTTTCAAACTCAATCTAAACCCCCAAACCTTGCTTTCATGTACTTCAAAGACTTTTAAAACAAATTCCACTCACCGATCATGCCTCGCTTGATTTGCCGAAGCGAAATCAAGCTTCTAAAACTTCACCGAACGTGTCCGATACAAACTCCCATGTTTATACCACACAAAACATAGAATTAATGCATCTCAATGCATTAAAATCACAAGCAACCCATGTTATCTCGCTGCTCTGCCCAAAAGCACCAAATCGCACATCTGAAACAACGGAAAACACCTTCGATTACTTCCTAAACTTGACCTAGCTAAAACCTAACACTTCCATCCAATTTTAATCATCATTTACTCTCTAAAAACAACCTAATTGCATCCATAAACTTCCAGGAACACCAAAACCACATTATCAAGCCAAAAACCTAGTTCTAACAACCTAAACAACTAGAGATCCAATCCAATTCGGAATTATTATGATAAAATCTCTATTTTATCATCATTTAACATTCAAATCATCACTAAAATCAATATCAAATCATACAAAATAATAGCAATACGGAAATCCTTAGAAAACACCTTTTAAAGCTTGATTCATCAATTAAATCACAAAACATTGTTAATAACCATATTTTGAGAGCCAACGACTTGAGAATTTCATTAAAGAACCTTGATTCGAGTAGTTGGACAACATTTACCGCTAACCTGTGCCTTTTCCCTCAAATGACAAGATTTTGTAGAAATCCTTCAAGATTTGTAACCCCCTTATCTCGGCCTTGACGCCTGACCCGAACTAAGAAGATTACACGGGGAAAACCCGAAGCCAACTCGCTAAATCTGACTTCGATTAACGACCCTTTTTAGAAGAATTTTATGTCCTATGTGTTCAAATATACACTAGAAGAAAACGGCACAGCTATCGGAGTTCATTTAGGGGTTCAATTGCGCAAGTTACATGTTTAAGGACTAAACTGTAATTTTGGAAAATTACAGGGACCTATCCAATTTTAAAATTACTATCCATTAATTAGTCATGAAACATGTTTCCATGTAAAACATCATCACAAACAGACCATCAAAACTCATCCAATTGCACATACAACATTCAGGGACCAAAATGAAACTTTTCAGACTTTAAAAGATGCTTTTAACTGAAATCAACTGTCGAGTTTCGGTACCCATAAGGCATGTATCAATGCGCGAGAAGACAATAGCTCAATTGGGAAAAAGGTATCAATAGCACTTCAAAGATAGCCCGAGTGTATCGATACGCGGACAAATCGTATCAAACCCCTGTGTTGTTTAGCCTGCAAAAGGCCTTTGGGTATCGATACTCGAACCCGAGTATCGATACACATACCATATAGGCTTCAAATACAATCTCTAAAATGCATTTTAATTAGCCAAGAATGATAAAGAATCAATAGATAAATGTAACACCCCAAATTTGGGCCTAGATGTTTTAGAGTTCGAATCAGACCGATCGGGAACGGTTCGAATCTTAAAGGGAGATTTAGGGAACACCTAGTTTAAAATGCTTTAAAAATATGGAAAAATATCTAAAAATCCTCGTTTATTATACGAATGATTATGGTGAAATCAATTTTACAAAATAAGGTTTGGAACTACTACATTTCGGTGTAGTGACCAAATCGCAGTTTTTGAAAAAGTTAAATAGTGACTGTTTTGTAAAGGATTGAAACTTTGAATCTTTAAGGAGCTAATTTCTTTTTGATTCCTTATCTTCTCCTCATCAAAACCTCTTGCTTTTACATTGGATTTTCAAGAAAACTTGCTCAAATCAAGGAGAAATCAGCCATTAGAGGTAAGCTTCGTCCTTCTCCTCTAATGATCAGTTCTTTACTGAAATTCCCAAGTTGTCAATCCTTTGTTAATGATTTTTGAGTTGCTTTAATGTTATAAACAAGAAATTGTATTAAAACTCAAGGTTTTTGAAGAGATCTTGGTGATTTTCGTGGTTGATGGTTAGGCTATGTTTTGAGGTTATTTTCTAATGTATTTTAGATGTTAATTTATGTTATAAATGAGGTTTTATCAAACAAATCCCGAATAGGCTTGGATTCCTCAGTTTTGTATGCTAGAATGGTGGTTTTTGGGGTGGTTTTGGTGTTCTGTTATAGCTGGAGGTATAAGGACGAGTTTGTGGTGATTTTTTATGTTGATTGATGTTTAGAAATGATTAGAAGTGGTAGATCTTGGCTGGGCTTTGTTTTGAAAGAGTTTGGAGATGGTTTCAGTTGTGTTTGGTAGCCGAAATGTGGTTTTTGGGTAGAGCAACGAGTTTATGTGTGTGGCTGATGATTTCAATGCATGATGATGCATTAATCCTCTGCTCTTATGTGTTATAAACAGGGGAGACATCTTCAGACGCCTTTGGTGTTGATCCAGGAGTCTAGATAGCGTTTGGGCGAGCAATCGAAACGCAATCGGTGAGTGCGTATGGTTTTAGAAGTCCTTGAGGGACAAAGAATCAAGGTTTGGGGAATTAGGAAAGGTTTGAAACACCTTCCTATGTCTGGAAGTAAGTATTGGCTAGATTGTTCTCTTATATGTGGTGGATTGCACCTAAAATGCTTTTACATGCTCATGATTTGAGATAGATAAATTCCTATTGTTTTTATGCATGGTTTGTAGCATGAGATGATGCTTGAAATGGTTTCATGAAATAACATATTGCATTGTTGAGATTTGAGCTTTTGTTTTAAAGCATGGCAAATGTTATGGTTTGAAATGAGATGTGAAATATTTGAGAATTGTTGAATGAAAAACAGTAGGTGAGATGATGTTTTAACATACTATATTGAATAGAAGATGAGATACTTACCGGATATAATTGATCGATCAATAGGATGAGAGTGCACTATAAACTAAAAATTTGTACTTTCTCTTTGGCTTAATCCAAAGGGAGTGAACCGATGATGGGCATTCCATCGGGTAGGACTTGGTGAAATACCCAAGTTTTGTGGCGATGAGAGATACCTCCATGTGAGTACGGTGATGGTAGATACCACCGAAAATTATGTTACTAGACGAGTGAGTACGGTGATGGTAGATGCCACCAGAAGTTTCTAGTGGGTTATCTGCATATCCGAGTAATAAGGAGATGTGAAATGACAATATAATATATGAAAATGCATTTGATTCACATGTACCTTTGATGAGATGATTTATGCTATGAGAAATGCATATGAGATTTGTATATGAAATATTTTGTTTTACAAGCATGAATATGGCTTCGCCATGAGATTTGCATTGGTTTAAATGCATGTGATAGAATTGAGGTACATGTGTTTTCAATGAAAAGTTGCTTTGAGTGGTTTTCAAGCATGAGATAGAATGAGCATGTTGTAGAAAAAGCTTTTGAGAAAGTGTTTTAAAGAATGCATTATTGTGTTGGTCTTCTTTAGAGCACGCCTCACTAAGCAATTGTGCTTACGCTCTCTTTTACCAATAATGCAGAGAATTGAGGTGTTTTTGGGCAGCGAGAAGGTTACGAACATCCAAGGAATTGCAAAGCTCATGTATGGTGATGTTTTTATACACTTTAGTATTGATATATGGCAATGGGAAACCAAAGTTATATTTGGGAGATGTGTTTGAACTCCTTAAGTTTGTGGCATGTTTGTGATGGCATTTATGGGTTGTAAATGGTCCTATATGTTTGGTTTGAGGTTTGGTTGCATACTATTTTTTTGAGACTAGGGAGAATGCCTTTAGATTGTGTGCTTTTTTGTGATTGATGCCATGCTCTAGCTTAAAGACCTTAAATATTTTCCTTAATATCAAAATGAGTTGCTGGTATGATTTGATTCTCACTAAAGTATGCTTGAATGGTTTGAAAGGTCAAAAACCAGCATTTTCTACTGTCACTTGGCAAAGTGTATCGAAACACCCTCACATGTTCCGAAACGGGGGCCTGTAATGGCCATGGTGTTTCGGAACGGTTGAAGCTGTTTCAAAACAGTTTGGCTATTGGTGAAGCATGTTTCGATACCGGTCTCGGAACATACCCGAGTACCGAAACGGTCAACACCATTTTGATCCGGCGTTTCGGTACGGAGGGTGGGTGTTTCGATACAATCGACAGTTGCGTGATGTATTTGAATTGTTTAAAGTTTTCGTGTTTACATTTTAGTCCTTAATGTTGTGAATGTAATTGCTTGAGTTTGGAATGCCCTTTTATGCTGAAATTTAACAGAGAAGCATATAACATGATTAAATTTATATTGGTAATCCTAAAATATGCAAAGTCCTTATAATTTCTAAAAATTACATTTTGGTCCCTAAACGCGCAATTTATGCAATTGAATCCTTAAATGTTTTCCGATCACTGTGCCTTTTTCTCCCGTGATTCTTGAGTGCTCACATAAGGTTGAAGTGCATTTAGAAAAGATTAAAAAGAAAAAAAGTGTCGTTAATCAAGGTTGACTTTGGTTTTCCTCGTGTAATCTTCGTAGTTCGGGTCAAGCGTCTGGGCCGGGATAAGGGGGTTACAATAAACATCCCTAAGCATATACTACATGTCAATCATGCTTAAATGCAACTACAAGGGTTTTACCAAACCAACACATGTATTTCTAGTGAGCTATAGCATGCATCTCATGAGCAATACCATAAAACATAGGAAAAAGCATCATTCTTCCTCAAGCAACATATAATGGCCATTTTACAAACCCAAGTAGTCAAATCAACATATCTCAACCAAGAAGTTCTAAAACAAATCTCCCAAACCGAGGTTCTTTCCTCATTGCCAAAATCTACTTAATCAAAAGCACCAAAGTTCATACTTGAGTTTGAGTGACGAATTAGGTACTCTCACTTGCTACTCCTCAGCCCTCAAGCTTAGTTATCTGCATTGTTGGAAAAGGAGCGTAAGCACTCTTGCTTAGTGAGGGAAAGCTCAACACACATCAACAATGCAGTTTTTAAAACACAAGTTGAAACCATATCAGGCTCAATCTCAATTCAAGCATTCAAAACCAAAGCAAACCACTCTTTAACCATGTTCCACAGGTATCATTAGCCACATGCATTGCTCACAATGCAAATCCACATTAAGCCTCACTTGCTTAATTCACATGCATAGATTTGTCCTATGCAACATCTCATCATTAAGCATCTCATGCACAATAATACATTATCCATTCATTATAATCATGATACATGGGCAACAATAAACACATATATCATCTTACAACATCCTGTCATAGGCTCACCCCTATCCGTTGTGATAGACTCACCTCTATCACTTTTACAAACAATATCGGATACACAGACTTGTATAGGCTCACCGCTATACGTTCTGATAGACACACCTCTATAACTCAATGATGGGCTCACCTCCATCATATTAGCTACGAATGGAATTAGGCTCACCCCTAACCCATAGTGATAGACTCACCTCTACCACACGCAATAGGCTCACCCCTATTACGTCACGTAGCTAGACACACGTACGATTTATAGATTATAGTGCACTCACTGCTTACAATGCATCATTAAAAATCATCTCATATCCCAAAATCAAACATGATTTTAAATAGAAAATACCATCTCATACAATATCATACCATCTTGTATCAACCCAAACCATTTCATCGGATAAACAAAAAAAGACCATGCTTAAAACCATGTATAATAGTGAGTAACAACAATTATCAAAACATGAGCATGATAAACCATGGAGTCCATTTCAAACCGAATACCGAGAGAGTTCAAGTAACCATACTTACTTCCGATATTAGCTAAGCATTTCAAGCTTACACTAACCTCCCAACACCTCGTATCCAAGCTTAACAAAGCTTTAAAACACATCCACTCACTGATACGCGAAACTTCACGTGCCGATAGCTTCCAAAATTGCTTCGCTATCTTCCGAATCAATATCCCCTGCTTTTAGATCTTCAAAAACAGAGATCCAATGCATTAAAGTGTATTCTAACTCCAGCAACTAAATAGAAACTCGTTGCCCAGCAAAACAACATCAATTTGCCCATCCGAAACAACTGAAAACTCATTCGATTGCTTCGTAAACCATGCCCAACCAACAATCAACACTTCCAAACAATAATATTCACCAAATCACATCCAAAAACAACCTAAACTCTTCCTTATATCTCCAACAATCATTTAGCCATCAATTCACTTCAAAAACACAACTAAAACTATCACAACACTCAAAGATCTGAAGGATTTCGGGATCTAAATCATTAAAACTCTTTTTCAATATAATAATCACCTCAAAACTCAATTATAGTGCATCTAAAACAGAGCTCATCAACAACACCCCAAAATTAAGAATTAAACCTTAGTTTTGCAAGATTTTGATCTTAAATCAAAACTCAGTTAAAAACAACAATTGAGAGTCAAAAATCTAGGGAATTTCAATAAAGAACCTTGATTAGAGGTTGAGAACGAGATTTACCTCCAATCCTTGCTTTTGTCAATGATTGACAAGTTTTTGCTTTACAAATCCTGAAGAAATTGAAGAGGATTCTTTGAAATGAAAGTGAAATAAAAAAGAGAGTGCTTGAGAGGAAAGAAATCTGGAGAAAATTGTGTTTGGCTGAAAAATGAGGCAAATGAGAAACAAACATGAATTTGGTTTCCAAAATAACTAACTTTTATTAATTAAATAATTAAACTAATAAATCAATTAATTAAAAATGCATTTAAAACACATGTCAAATTAAGGAAAGGCTTAATTGATTAAAAGCTCCTTAAAGATTCTAATATTTTGACTCTTCCTTTGAAAATTAAATTTTTCCACAGTTTTAAAACTTAATATTTTGGTCACTGCCCAAAATGTACCTTTTCCAAAACCCATTTTGTAAAATTGATTTGACCAACATCTTAAACATGATTTTAGAGGATTTTAGCACCTTTTTTATATTTTTATCTTATCACGAGCCTTGATTTCCCTAAACAATGTAATACGATTCAAACTGTTTCCGATCGGCCCGATCATATGTCTAAAACACCTAGGCCCAAAACCAGGACGTTACAACTCTCCCCCACTTAGGAAATTCCGTCCTTGAAATTTTACCTGAAAGAAAAAGTGCTCTATAATTTAGCCACAGAGAACTTTACTGCTCAAATATAGGATCTTTATCGGTTCCTCATCATAGGACAAATCCAGATTCAGCTCTATCTCCTTAACAAGCATCACATGCGAAGGATCTGATATATACCTCCGCAACATCGAAACATGAAACACATCATGCATCTTTTCCAACTCGGGAGGCAACCTCAACCGATACGCCACAGGACCCACTCGCTCCACAACCTCATAAGGTCCAATAAACCTCAGGCTAAGCTTACCCTTACGCCCAAATCTCATCACCTTCTTCTAAGTCGATACTTTCAAAAACACACGTTCGTCAACTGCGAACTCAACCTCCTTACGCTTCAAATCCGCATAAGACTTTTACTGATTCGATGATGCTTTCAAGCGCTCACAAATGAGCTTCACCTTCTCAGTGGTTCCTTTCAACAAGTTCGGCATCGAAACAAACTTTTACCCTGTTTCTGCCCAACAAAGAGGAGTTCTACACTTTCTCCCATACAAATCCTTGTATGGTGCCATTTTAATGCTTGCCTAGCAACTATTACTGTAAGCAAACTCAACCAAAGGCAAGTGCTTCTCCCACGATCCTTGGAAATCAATAACGCAGCATATCAACATGTCCTCAAGCACTTGAATAACACGCTCTGATTGTCCATCCGTCTGAGGATGATAAGAAGTACTAAAATTCAACTGTGTACCCAAGGCTTGATGCAAACATTCCCAAAACCTCGATGTGAACCTCGGATCTCAATCCTACACTATAGACTTTGGCAAACCGTGCAAACGCACAATCTCAACAATATAATGCTCAGCTAGCTTATCCAATGTATACGTAGTATGCACAGGCAAGAAATATGCACACTTTGTAAGGCGATCAACAATCACCAAAACATAATTCTTCTTTGACGGAGACAAAGGCAAACCAAACACAAAATCCATGGTAATCCTTTCCCACTTCCATTCTGGGTTTTTCAATGGTTGCAACAACCCGGAAGGAACCTGATGTTCAGCCTTCACTCGCTGACAAACCATGCATTTGCCAACAAATTCGGCAACATCCTTCTTCAACCCCACCCAATAGTACTCAATCATCAAACCACGATACATCTTCGTTGTGACCACAGTCTCACCAAAGGAACTAGTCACTTCCATTCCTACTCTCAACAACTCACCATGTATATCAAGCAAATATGCATGCTCACTCAAGATATAAGAATGCGTGCATCAAGAATCTATCAATGCTAACAAAGGTAAAGACTGTAGAGCAAAGGTACCTGCAATCACATATGTATCGTTGCACCCCTCGCGCTGAGCATAAACTCTTGCAGGACCACCTTCCTCTGGCTGAAAAGCAACCACGTGAGCAACTCCTCGCTTTCCTTTCTCTCTTCTCTGAAAGTTACCTTGGTCGCGCCCACGGCCTCTCTGAGGTTCCACAGCACGTACTGGTGCTTGCCTAGCCCACTGCAGACAGTCGCGTTTCACGTGACCCTACACCCCATAGTGCCAACATGTCCTTGAGACACCAAGCACTCACCAGTGTGATGTCTCCAACATAGGTTGCAAACTGAAGCACGATCAACAACATTCTGACCATGCTGCCCACGACTTGATCCACCACCACCACCCTGATAATGATCCATCTGGTAACGTCTATTTCGTGGCCTTCTGCCACGATCACGCCCACCATCATGGTCTGCAATCCTCTTCCTTGAGCTAGAGCCTCCAAATCGAGTCGCCATCTCTAAACTCAGCTCTATATACATAGCTCGCAAGACCAGCACATCAAACTCTGTGTACTCAGCCACTAGCATGTATGTCTTAACTTTCCTTGTCAACCCATAGCGAAAACGTTCACACCTCGCCCGCTCGTCTAGTACTAACTCAGGTGCATACTGGCTCAACCTCACAAATTGAACCTCATACTTAGCAACCAACATACTGCCCTGTCCATAAACCCCTTAGCCCAGTCTAGACGGTTGACCCGAACCAAGGTGATTACACGGGGAAAACCGAAGCCAACTCGTTAAAGATGACTCTGATTAACGACCATTTTTTTCTTTTTATCTTTCCTAAATGTGAATTAGATCTTATGTGATCAACAAAGACTAGAGGAGAAAACGACGCAGCGATCAGATGTCATTTAGGGGTTCAATTGCAGAATTTAAGCTTTTAGGGACCAAAACCTTATTTTCATAAATTATAGGGACCTTTCAAATTTTTAAAGTTACCAATGTGCAATTAATCATATTTCATGCTTCTCTGAAATTTTTCATCTCAAACGGATCATCGAAACTCATTCAATTGCGTACACAACATTTAGGGACCAAAATGTAACATTTCAGACTTGTAAAGGCTCCATTTAACTAAATTAACGGTCAGGTATCGATACCCTGCTACCCCGTATCGATACGCGAGGAGGCAGTAGCCAAAGTTGTGCATGGGTATCGATACACTTCCCCCGTGTATCGGTACACCCTACAAAGTTTGCACAAGCGTATCAATACACTTGATGCTCGTATCAATACACCTGCACCATTTTAGATTAAGGGTATCGATACACTTCCCCCGTGTATCGATACACCCTTCAAAGTTTGCACAGGAGTATCAATACACCTGATGCCCGTATCAATACACCTGCACCATTTTATCTTGAGGGTATCGATACACTTGCCCGAGTATCGATACCCATACTATAAATGCTCAAGAAATTGCCCCAAAAAATTCATCATACCTCATCCAATCACACCCAAACTCATAGACATCCTTATATTATCAAGTCCAACATATTTGCATCAAAACTAACCATATTGCAAGCATTAGCCACAACATCTCATATAGCATATGCAACTAGAATGAACATGCCTTTAACCATAAGCCATAGCAAAATTAAAATGCAAAATGAGGATCCAAAGACCACACAATGGCCATTTACAAGTCCCAAACCATAAACCAAACTTGTTCTAGGTAATCAACCACATCACACATCAAAGTAAAGGATTTTCCCTCATTGCCCTTATTATCTATAGCTAGTATCCAAAACATACTTTCCAAGTGGAGTCCTTCTTGCATCCCTTGCTTCTTGTTGTCCCAAATTCAACTATCTGCACTGATGGACAAAAAGGAGCGTACGCACATAATGCTTAGTGAGGAATGCTCAAAACCATAACACCATCAATGCAGCGAAACCATAAAACACCCTTTATTTGAAATCACATTTCTATACATTAATGTATTGTTTGAAAACTTCATTTGAAAACATCATTGCCTTAAACCATGCATCGCTCAACGTATAAACTAGCATTATAACCCAAATGCAACATGTATCTCAATCTTAAACATCATCCTTGTAATTACTTCCATTTAAACATTATCATGCATAAACATTATATGCAAAGTTTAAACCATTTTTTTCTTGGAAACCATTACTACATCATGCTCTTTCTTTCTTGTGCCTGAAAATCATTTCGAAGCAATTCTCATCTTGAAAACCACAAGTACCATCTATCTATCTCATGCATTCAACCAATGCAATTCTCATGGGAAGGCCGCACATGATTGATGCACAAAAGCATTTCACAATCTCATTAGCTCATATGCATTTCTCATTGCATAAAATCATTCAAAACATTGGTACATACGAAACACACTTCATTCTCATATATATTGACATTTTCATCTTCTATTTTACACGGATATGTGGATAGCTTGACTCGAGGTCAAGACCTACCCCGGTGGGATCTCGCCACTGGACTCTCCTGGCGGTATCTACCTTTGCCACAAAGCTTGAGTATTTCACCAAGACCTACCCCGATGGAATCTCACATCATCGGACTCTCATGGCGATAACATTTGTTGCCATAAAGCTTGGGTCTTTCACCAAGTCCTACCCCGATGGAATCTCACATCGTCGGACTCTCATGATGATAATATTTGGTTCCATAAAGCTTGGGTCTTTCACGAAGTCCTACTCCAGCGGTATCTCCCTCATCGGTTTCTCATGGTGGTACCATTCAATACCATTAAGCTTAGGTATTTCACCAATTCCTATCCGATGGAATGCACATCATCGGACTCTCTCTTTGGAACGAATCCATAGAGCACGTACGAATTTTATTGTTTAAAGTGCAATTTATATCCTATTGGTCGACCAATTATATCCAGTAACATTTCATCATTCATGTCAATACATATCACAATTTAGCCAATAATTCACTGTTTTCAATGCATGCAACATCATCAAGGCCAAAACGTCAAACCATGCCTTTAGAACACAAATTAAAACCACATCCTTTCAAGGATCATTAGTTTCATGCACCCTTCATCAAACCAAGTTTAATAATAAACTCTCATGCTTAAAAAGCATGCTTAAACATCAAATCAAACAACATTGCTAAACCAGGTACATCAAAACAAATTTTGATATTTTCAAATCCATAATAGCACAAATCGAGAGAGAAATCAACTTCACTTACTTCCGATCTTAATACGACGTTTCAAGCCTAAGTTTATGTTCCCAAACCACTTTTCAAAATCATTCCAAGGCTGGTAAACACGTTCTCACTCATCCGATACGCGACACTACGCTAGCCGACGAGCCAACTAAGCGTTCGAAGCCTCCAAAGCTACCTCGTTTGCTTTTGGATTACTATCCCCTGTTTTTAGGACATTAAAAACAGAGATACAATGCATCGAAATGCATTCAAACACCAGCAACAAAACAAAATCCCGCAGCCCTGCTCTAAAGCATCAAAACACCCATCCGGAACAACCGAAAACACCTCCAAACGCTCACCAAACAAAGCCTAGCCAAGATCTATCAATTCAAACTTTTATAAACCTAAATTAACATCAAAAATCAACATAAGATCGCTCTTATACATCCAGCAACAACAGAACATAAAAAACACCTCAAAATCCACAAATCTAGCATCTTAAAATTAGGGACCCAAGCCTATTCGGGATTTATCTATTAAAACCTCATTCTCAACATCAAATAACATCCAAAATATGTAGAAAATCAACCTCAACTCAAATTATAACATAGAAATACGAAAATCATCAAGATCTCATCATAAATCTTGAATTTAACAACTCTTTCTTGTTTATAACATTAAAACAACTCAAAAACCATTAACAAAGAATTGATAACTTGGGAATTTCAGTAAAGAACTAATCATTAGAGGAGAAGAACGAAGCTCACCTCTAATGATTGATCTCTCTTCAATTTGGGCAAGTTTTCTTGAAAATCCAAAGGTAAATCAATGTGATTTGAAGAAGCAAAGATAGAAAATCTTTTGGAAGATGAAATCTCAGTAATCAAGGTGAAAATCAAAGGTTCTTTGATGAGAGTAAAGTGTTTGGCTGAAGAGAAGTTGATAGAAAATGAGAATAGGCAAAACTAATGTGAATTTAGTTATGAAAAGTCAACTTTTAAGTTTCCTATTTAATTTCCTTTATTTTATTATAAAATCATTTATTAAAAGCTCCCAAATTAAAGAGAAATCTGATGGAAATAATTGGTAAAAATAGCTCCTTAAAGATTCAAAGTTTCAATCCTTTACAAAATAGTCACTAGCCAACTTTTGCAAAAACTGCATTTTGGTCACAATGCCAAAATTTAATATTTCCAAAACTCATTTTGTAAAATTGTTTTTACCATCATCATTTACATAATAACTAATGATTTTTAGACATTTTTCCATATTTTTAAAATATCTCGAACTAGGTTTTCCTTGAACCGACCTCAAGGATTCAAATCTCTAATTTGCGATCGATAAACCATTAAGTTGATCCCAAAACCTTCTAGGTCCAAAACCAGGGCGTTACACTGCACTAGAGCCACGAATTCGCGCTTCTTCTCGTCCAGATAATGGACCCCCAAGAACTTTTTCTTGAACGCATTCACGAATTCGTCCACGAATTTGAATCTCTAATTTGCGATCAATTTCATCCTGCTCCATCCCTGCTGTGATAGTCGTCCACCATGTATATGCATCGGCATGCAACAACGGCAATACACAGCCCAGCTTCTGGACATTATTACAGTTTATTTGTCCCAAGATTCGCTTGGTACTCTCAAACCAAGCCTCAGACCCCTCAAGAGTCAACCCTCTACACTCAACACCGCCCAGTCTGCGTAAACGCTCCAGAGGTAAACCAAGATTGGCACCCTGTTGTGCTGCAGCAACATGTAACCCAGCTACTACCTCTGAAAGGTTCCACCAATAGCTTGTACCAGAACTGTCATATCTGGAACACCTTATCCCGATGCTCCCTCAGGTGCAACACTTCCAGCACTAGCTCCATCCTCAACTCATGTCTCACCACCTCCAGGTGGTCCACCCGGAGGAAGAGGTGGTAGATTCTCTACTCTCTCTTCCGGCCCATTCTCGGCCACAACTCGGGCATTGCCCCTCGTCTCTCGTCTCGGACCCATGGTGAAAGAAATGTACTATAATGCAAATACAACAATAAAATCAATCAAGCTTTCGGTAGCAAGGACCTAAGTCACTCAATTCATATGCTCAAAACAAAATTTCCTTTGTCATAGCTTTGGCAATGGGTACCCCAGTCATACCTCATAGTAGTAGTAGTAGTAGTTCAGATGACTTAGAAATAATAAAAACAACTAGCCATGAAATATCGGATGAAGAAAACACTTCTTCAGAAGTTGATGAAAATATCGAAATTCCATATCATATGGATATTGAACCACCAGATCCAGATCCTAAAGGAAAAAGAAAATTATACCATGACCTTTTAGAAGATGATCAATTAAGATCTTTTAATAAAAAACAAAACAGGTTGAAAACACAACCCGAATTATAGATGAAAATATAGCTACCAATGAAGTCAAAACCGAACAAACATGTGAAACATCACAACTAGTCCCTTACGTAATAGATAGTCTTAATAAAAGAAATGTTGCCCAAGGAGGAGTATATTTTGATTTAACTAATGTACCCATAGCAGACTATGAAAAGATTATAGATGATTGGGCCCAGTAAATGACAATTGTTGTAAACAACAATAATTGGACAAAAGAAAAAAATTTAAATTACTTTGTTGGAACTTTTCAAGGAGATGTCTTACAATTCCTTCGTGGGTGGGAAGAATCTGATATAGGTAGAGAGAGAAAAAAGGGCAGTTAATTAACTAAATTCAAATGCCAAAAGATGTACTAAAAGGTTTAACAAAAATTCTAAAAACAGAATTTTGTGGTTATAACTGATAAGCAAGATCAAGACGGTCAAGCTAATTATATTTTATCAAAAATAAAGTTATTTGATATTAGGTACTTAGAATAATTTTCTAAAAAATTCCTTCATAAGTATCAAAAGTTAAAAAAATGATAAGGTAGAATTCTAGAAAAAAAACAATATTTTCATAAACTACCACCACCATGTGATGAGATTTGTATAAACAAATACGATTCTTATCTTGAAAAGCGTAGTAGCCTAGCAAGAATTGAAGCAAAATTTATAGATTCTATAGGCAATAGAATCTGCTTTGCAAAAGAAAGAATAACAAACCATTGCCTTCAAACAAAAGCCTCTAAACAAGTAAAGCACAAGCTAAGTGATAGCCATTGTACAAAAATCTTAGAAAATGAGTGCGAATTTGGGTGTAAACAAATACGTTCAAATCCTAAAAAATACCCAACAAAAACAAAAGATATAGGCTATATAGATGGAAACCTTGGAAACAATCTAGGTATCCTTATAAAAATAATAAAGGAAAACGATTCGTTAGAAGAAAAATTACTAACAACTCTAAAACCAATAAAAATAAATGTAGGTGTTTTATATGTGATGAAGAAGGTCATTTAGCATTCGAATATCCTAACAAAGAAAAAATTGCTAGAAAAATGATAAAAACTCTTGAAGAACAAGAATTAGAAGTATGTTTTGAAGAGGAAATAAATCCTGAAGAAATATTATACGAATTAATATCAGAATCAGAGACAGATACAGATAGCAATAGTGAAGACTACATATTCATGTTAAAAGTCAAGGATAATTCCAAAACCCAGATGGAAGAAATCCCTAATAATGAACAACAAGAAATAAAACTAGGAAAGATTATAGGAGAAGAAAAAGATCTCTCCAATGATATATTAGAAAAAATTAATAAAAATCATATTTCTAAGGAAAAAATTTATAAGATAACAAAATTTAAAACCTGGACTCAAAGACATATAGAAAAAACTAGTGGCAATACAATATCTAAGGATACTAGAGGGGGATTAACAGAAATTCTTTTATTTACTAAATTAAAATTAGAAGAATAAGACATAAATATCCTCAAGTTAGATATATACATTTAGGAGTAATAATGATAAAAATAAAACTTGTATTTAGGGGGGACATGATATACCAATCATAGTCGTACTCTTCTATAAAAGATTTGAAAACCCAATAAAATCACTTATTGGAGGAATTCAATCAAATCTACATGCAGGAAGAGTAAGATTTAAAGTTAAACCAAACTACTTTATATCCATAACAGATCCTTTAATAGAAGAATGTTTATGTTAGACCTCTTTCAATGAATATACACATACGACTGAGGTAGACATAAAAGAAGTCAATAACAAAATTATTTAACTTTTGAACTGAATAAATTCACTATGGAAATACAACCAACTTTATTACATTTAAAAGATCTATACATTCCTAAAGATTGGCTGATAGAAAAGATTATTGATACAAGTAGTTCCAAATCGGTACTTACAATAGAATATGTTGCGTCAGGTGATAAATTATACTTTAGGAATATAATTATTAATAATGATAGTAAAAATTTACTATTACCATCGACCTCTAATGAAGAACCAGTAGAGAAAATCGAAGAAAATACTTTGACACCAATAGGAATGAAAACAGTTCATATTCCTATTTTTTCTACAGAACCGAGTATAAATTGTGTTAATTCTAGAAACACTAGAATGAAGGAAATTCAAACTTCTACAATAATACAACAATTAAAATTAAGAATATAAAAAATATTCTTTATATGCCCTACTTGACACTGGAGCTACAACAAGTAGCTGTAGAAAAAAATACATTCCCTAGCTAAAAATGGAAATTAATGAAAAATCTAGTTAAAGCCATAGGAATAAATGGGAATGAAACCATTATTGAGTATAAAGCCAAAAATGTGCCTATTTACATAAATGGAACTAAATTCATAGATCCTAAACTTTTATGTTTTCCTCACATGCATGGGGATATATTACTAGGAAACATATTTATGCTAAATATTTACCATTCTCAATAGATACTAATAGGATTACTCTATTTGTAGAAAAAATAGCAATAGAAATTTCTTTAATAAAAATTTATAGGTTTGTTTGTGATGACAAATTTAGACCTCTGAATTAGAAAACATCAATCAAATAGACACTAATCATTGGTTATTTAAAATATTAGAAAAAAAATTTGAGTGAAAAATCATTAAAATTATGGGAAATAAGTCCAAGATATTGTAGTATAAAATTAAAAAATCCTAATAAAATCATAAGGGTAAAACCCATGATCTATACCAAACATGATATATATGAATTTTATATTCAAATAAAAGAATTATTAGGCAAAGGATTAATAGAACACACTAATATTCCACATTCTAGTCCAACATTCATGGTAAGAAATCATGCAGAAATAAAAAGAGAAGAAGCTAGAATGGTTACTAATTACAAAAGACTAAATCAAAATATTATATTTGACGATTATTTTATTCCAAGAAATGATGTATTAATTAATCAAGCTAAACAAGCTAAATATTTTAGTAAATTTGACTGCAAATCAGAATTTTGGCAAATCATGCTTACCGATGAATTAAAACCATTAACTGCTTTTAGTGCACCTAGTGGTCATTATCAATAGAAAGTAATGCCTTTTGGATTATCTAATGCACTACAGGTATTCCAAAGATGGATGGACTCAATCTTTAGTAAGTATAATAAATTTTGTATAGTGTACATAAATGATATATTAGTATTTTCAGAAACACTAGATCTACATAGAAAACACTTAAATATTATTTCTCAAGAATTCATAAAACATAGAATTATATTAAGTTTTAAAAAAAGAGAGTTAGAAAAAACAAGAATAGAATTTTTAAGATTAAAATTAGCTTTAAATGGTCTTAAACTCCAACATCATATTATTATTAAAATAAAAGAATTTCCTGAAAATATTGAAGATAAAAAAACAACTTCAACAATTCTAAGGATAGTAAACGGTAATTTTTTTTCCAAAATTGTCTGAAAAAATAAGCATGTTTTATGATAAATTAAAAATAGATAACACTTTTACATGACTAAACAAGACTCTAAAATAATTAGAAAACTAAAATCTGAAATTACAAGTATACCAAACGTTTATCTTCCTAAACAAGGAGATAAATTAATATTAGAAACAGACGCCTTAGAAAAATATTGGGGGTTGTATATTAAAAGCTAGAACCATAGATAATCAAGAAATGATATGTGGGTATGGTTCAGGAAAATTTAAACCAAATGAAATTAATTATGTAGTTTTTGAAAAAGAATTGTTAGCCATAAAAAATGGTATACAAAAATTTTTCGAATATTTAGCACCAGAAAAATTTATAATAAAGACCAATAACCAAGCGGTTAAACAATTTCTCACTAATAAAAAATTAGAAACGGTACCTATAACAATTAGATGGTATAATGAGTTATGCACTTTTAATTTTTGAAGTCTTATACATTAAAGGTACCGATAATGTTATTGTTGATTATCTTAGCAGGCCTCATGGATAAAGGCAAAAATCCTCTAGAATCAGTTGAAAATGGACTACTGTTCGAAAGAAACCCAATGAAAAGATTCAACATCATTCTAAACAAGGATTCACCCAAGCACCAAATCCGGTAATATATTATCCTAACTCAGGATATTATGTTCCTTATCCAATGATAAGACAATCAATTGGAAATATGACACAAATGGCAACACCACCCGTAGTAAACCTACTGCATTATCCTCAGAATTCTCAATGGGCTCAAGATCTCAACTCAGTATATCAAACCAGTTATGTTGAGATCATAAAAAAGCCGAAGAGTTGTTGAAACCACAACAAACTCAAATTAAAGAATTTTAACGATGTATGGAAAAACCATATCACCAATCAAAGAGCAAACTTTAAAAGAGTTCTTACGAAACTTTCTGAAAATTTACTTGAAGAAACAACTAAAGTAAATAAGATTCAAGATCTACTACTGAAATCTATATTATATAGAGATTGAGAAGAACTTGAATTTAATTTTCTAAAAATGGAGGAGAAAAACAATCTTCTTGATATTTACCAATATTTTCTCGATAAAGGGATAACAAATCCCACCTTAGTAAAAATATCCAGGTTATGCTTATATAATAAATCTAGATTTATTCTTCCGATTGAACTATTTTCTAAAATAAGTAAAGCTATTTGCAACCAGCAAGAGCAATTCAAAAATGCTTTTTCAAAATATTTCCTACAAGCATATGTTTTTGAAAACTTTATAAAAGAAAATTATCCAGTTATAAAACATAGACTTGATCATGAACCATTTTATATAAGCAATATTGTGTGGGGATTTGTGAAAGAAATTACAATGCAAAATTTTTCTTTCAATCTACTAAAGGGTTTTCCAGCCTTTATCAAATCCAAGATATACAGTAAAGTAAAACATCTCGACTACTGTCAATATTGCCATTTTGAAATAAGTAGTCTGATTGGAATAGTTGAAAGAGAAAAATTCTATCAGCCATATCAAATTTGGAAATTTAAAACAGTGCTTGGAGGACCCTAATTACATGCACCAAACGAAGAAGCAACACACTTGCAAGATTACATCAACAAATGCTATAGCAATCCAGTTTATTATGAAATACAAGTTGGATTACATCTAAAGGCCAAAGCACAAAAAATGTTGTCCGATGAATCCTATGCCTATTCGACGGATGGAAAAAGCATCTTCGTAACTCGCTGGGAGGGAAGAAATTCAGATGAAAAAGCAAGACATCTATTAAAAAAACATAGTTGACATGACATTAGAAGATTACCCTCAAGAAATATTAGAAGGCATCAATGGCACATGGGATCACCGGAACTCCCCAGAATCGCCCGGTTCCAACAATACAATATACCTAGATGAAATTGGAGAAGCAAATTTAGCAAATACTCAAGAAAACTCAAAAGGCAGCTGAAAAGACAACATAATGAATATAAGCTGAAAACACATCATGTCAGATGAACAAGAAGTTAAAGGATAAGCTTCGGACTTCAAGCAAAAGCTAAATAAAGTTATGAAAAGAAGTCTATAAAAGTAATAGGGGAACAACCGAGGAAGGCCCCTTGCTTGAGAAAAATATCAATCTATTAGCTTTTGCTTTGTCTTTCTTTTTCCCAATTTCTTGTTTTTCCTTTTGTATCACCTTCCTTTGTAAAATTTCAATAATCTTAAATAATATATCACCTCTTTTTTATCTTTCTTTTCTTTTCTTTCTTTCATATCCATCTTTTCCACCATAACCATCATCACCATCACCATCATCATCACCATCTTTCTGGTATCACACAAAATCAACTTACAATACCATCATATCATCAACATACGATCATATTTAACTCACATATAATTCACAACATCCAAGCATAGCATAACATCAACATTTCACTAAAATCATGCTTTTCTCACCCCACATGCCATTAGTACCAAAATAAGAATCAAAACTCACCAAATTAACTTACCATCATCCCAAATTCTTTCGAAACCTAGTTCTGATATAGACAAATATAACCCCCTTAGCCCAGCCTAGACGCCTGACCCGAAATAAGAAGATTACATGGGGAAAATCGAAGCCAACTCGCTAAATCCGACTTCGATTAACGACCCTTTTTTAGAATCATTTTAAGTCTTATGTGTTCAACAAAACACTAGAAAAAAACGGCACAGCAATCGGAGTTCATTTAGGGGTTCAATTGCGCAAGTTACACGTTTAAGGACTAAACTGTAATTTTGGAAAATTACAAGGACCAATCCAATTTTATAATTACTAACGATTAATAAGTCATGAAACATGTTTTCGTGTCAAATATCATCACAAATGGACCATCCAAACTCTTCCAATTGCACATACAACATTCAAGGACCAAAATGAAACTTTTCAAACTTTAAAAGATGCTTTTAACTGAAATCAATAGTTGAGTATCGGTACCCCTAAGGCCCGTATCGATACGCGTGAAGAAAGTAGCTCAATTGGGAAAAAGGTATCAATACCCTTCCCCATGTATCGGTACGCCCTTCAAAGATAGCCCAAGTGTATTGAACCCCTGTGTTGTTTAGCCTGCAAAAAGCCTTTGGGTATCAATACTCAAACCCGAGTATCGATACGCATACCATATAGGCTTCACATACAATCTCCAAAATGCATTTGAATCAGCCAAGCATGCTCAAGCATCAATAGATAAACATCCCTAAGCATATACTACATGTCAATCATGCTTAAATGCAACTACAAGGGTTTTACCAAACCAACACATGTATTTCTGGTAAGCTATATCATGCATCTCATGAGCAATACAATAAAACATAAGAAAAAGCATCATTCTTCCTCAATCAACATATAATGGCCATTTTACAAACCCATGTAGTCAAATCAACATATCTCAACTAGGAAGTTCTAAAAAAATCTCCCAAACCGAGGTTCTTTCCCCATTTCCAAAATCTACTTAATCAAAATCACCAAAGTTCATACTTGAGTTTGAGTGATGAATTAGGTGCTCTCACTTGCTACTCCTCAGCCCTCAAGCTTAGTTACCTGCATTGCTGGAAAAAGGAGCGTAAGCACTCTTGCTTAGTGAGGGAAAGCTCAACACACATCAACAATGCAGTTTTTAAAACACAAGTTGAAACTATATCATGCTCAATCTCAATTCAAGCTTTCAAAACAAAAGCAAACCACTCTTTAACCATGTTCCACATATATCATTAGCCACATGCATTGCTCACAATGCAAATCCACATTAAGCCTCACTTGCTTAATTCACATGCATAGATTTTTCCTATGCAACATCTCATCATCAAGCATCTCATGCACAATAATCCATTATACATTCATTATAATCATGATACATGGGCAACACTAAACACATATATTAGCTTATAACATCCCAACATAGGCTCACCCCTATCCATTGTGATAGACTCACCTCTATCACTTTTACAAACAATATCGGATACACGGACTTGTATAGGCTTACCCTTATACGTTGTGATAGACTCACCTCTATCACTCAATGATGGGCTCACCTCCATCATAATAGCTACAAATGGAATTAGGCTCACCCCTAACCCATAGTAATAGACTCACCTCTACCACTCGCAATAGGTTCACCCCTATTACGCCACGTAGCTATACACACGTATGATTATATAGATTATAGTGCACTCACATCCAATTGGTCGACCAACGTATCTGTATATTAAAAATAGATCATTCACATGCCAATATACCCATAAAACCATGTTAAGTCACTGCTTACAATGCATTATTAAAAATCATCTCATATCCCAAAATCAAACATGCTTTTAAATAGCAAATACAATCCCATACAAGATCATACCATCTTGTATCAAATCAAACTATTTCATGGGATAGACACAAGCAAAACCATGCTTAAAACCATGCATAATAGTGAGTAACAACCATTATGAAAACATGAGCATGATAAACTGTGGAGTCCATTTCAAACTGAATACCGAGAGAGATCAAGTAACCATACTTACTTCCGAGATTAGCTAAGCGTTTCAAGCTTACACTAACCTCCCAACACCTCGTGTCCAAGCTTAACAAAGCTTTAAAACACATCCACTCACCGATATGTGAAACTTCACGTGCCGACGCGAAGATCACTCGTTTGAAGCTTCCAAAATTGCTTCGCTATCTTTCGGATCAATATCCCCAGCTTTTAGATCATCAAAAACAAAGATCCAATGCATTGAAATGCATTCTAACTCTAGCAACTAAACACAAACTCGTTTCCCAGCAAAACAACATCAATTTACCCATCCGAAACAACATAAAACTCATTCTATTGCTTCCTAAACCATGCCCAGCCAACAATCAACACTTCAAACATTAATATTCACCAAATCACACCCAAAAACAACCTAAACCCTTCCTTATATCTCCAACAATCATTTAGCCATAAATTCACTTCAAAAACACAACTAAAACTATCATAAAACTCAAGGATCTCAAGGATTTCGGGATCTAAATCATTCAAACTCCTTTTCAACATAATAATCACCTCAAAACTCAATTATAATCCATCTAAAACATAGCTCATCAACAACACTCTGAAATCAAGAATTAAACCTTAGTTTTGCAAGATTTTGATCTTAAATCAAAACTATAATCAAAACTCAGTTGAAAACAACAATTGAGAGTCAAAAATCTTCGGAATTTCAATAAAGAACCTTGATTAGAGGTTGAGAACGGGATTCTTTGATCGACAAGTTTTTAACAACCAATCCTTGCTTTCCTCAATGATCGACAAGTTTTTGCTTCACAAATCTTCAAGAAATTGAAGAGGATTCTTTGAAATGAATGTGAAATCAAAAAGAGAGTGTTTGAGAGAAATGAAATCTGGAGAAAAATGTGTTTGGCTGAAAAATGAGGCAAATGAGAAACTTACGTGAATTTGGTTTCCAAAATAACTAACTTTTATTAATTATATAATTAAACCAATAAATCAATTAATTAAAAATCCATTTAAAACACATATAAAATTAACGAAAGGCTTAATTGCTTAAAGGCTCCCTAAAGATTCTAAGATTTTGACTCTTCCTTTGAAAATTGCATTTTTCCACAGTTTTAAAACATTACATTTTGGTCACTACCTAAAATGTACCTTTTCCAAAACCCTTTTTGTAAAATTGATTTTACCAACCTCTTAAACATGGTTTTAGAGGATTTTTATCAATTTTTTTCATATTTTTATCCTATCCCGAGCCTTGATTTCCCTAAACCACCTAATACAATTCGAACCATTTTCGACCGGCCCGATCCGATGTCTAAAACACCTAGGCCCAAAACCAGGGCGTTGCAAGATTGCTTTGAGAATAATGATGGAAAAGCTTAGGAAATCATTTGTGATACAAAAAGAAATTAAAAGATGAAGATCTATGTAACTTTAGAGAGAAAATAGAGTGTTTGGATGTTTGGAAAATGAGAGAATGAAAGTTATGTCAATTGGCCTTTAGTTGATAAATCCTTTTTAATTAAAATCTCTTTTTATTTATTTTTAATAAAACTATTAAAAATGGTCAATTTAAGGGAAAATGCACACAAAATAGATATAAGCTCCCTAAAGATTCTAAGTTTCGGCCCTCTTCCAAAATAGTCCTTTAAATCAGATTTTGCACATTTTACAAAATAGTCAATAAATCGAAATCTCGATCTTCCAAAAGCCATGTTGTATAATTTAAGGGAAAATGCACACAAAATAGATATAAGCTCCCTAAAGATTCTAACTTTAAAAATTTTTCCCATAATTTTATCATATCACGAACTACGTTTTCCCTGAACCGCTCCCGAAAACTCGGATCTCTAGTTTAGGTTGTACTAACCCTGAACAAGCGCTAAACGCTTCTAGGCCTAAAACCCCGGGCGTTACAACTCTCCCCGAATTAAGGAATTTCTTCCTTAAAATTTTATCTAATGGAAAAAGTTGAGGAAATTGCTTCTTCATGTCATCTTTCCTTTCCCACGTGGCTTCCTCAACACCACGATGTCACCAAAAGACCTTGACCAACTCGATGGTCTTGCCACGAAGAACTTTGATATCTGAATCCAAGATCTCGGTCGGTTCTTCATCATAGGTGTAACCCCCTCGACCCGGCCTGGCCGATAGACCGAACCGAACGGATCACATGGGAATGTTGAAGTAAACCGATAAAGTTTACCTCAATAAACACCCCTTTTTTCTTTTTATCTTGTCTAAATGCATCTTAGTTTCCTACGTGTACGTACACAAGCAGCGGGTACAAAAATCAACACAATCACCTTACAATTTAAGTCTATTAAGGTTTAGGGACCATATTGTAATTTTGATAAACTTCAAGGACTTTTACCAAATTCATGTTACCAATCTTCAATTAGATTCATTACATGCCTTCTGGAGAAATTTCAGCTCGAAAAGACATCTACAACTCATTCAATTTGCATGCACGGAAAACAGGGACCAAAATGTAAGAAACATGAACTCAGAACAATTCAAACACAGCTCCAACGGTCAAGTGTTTCGGAACAGAGGACCCTGTATCGGAATGACCATTTTGAAACAAGGTTGACCATTTTGATACGTAGGTTTGTTTCGAAACCCCATGAGTACCGTTTCGGTACATTGGTTCACAGAGGCAAATCGTTCCGGAACGAGCCTTACCATTCTGAAACACCATGGCCATTACAGGCCACCGTTTCGAAACAGGTAAGGGCGTTCCGAAATGCCTGGGCCTGTAACTTTCCAAAATGCTGGTTTAAACCATCTTTTACCATCCAGAACCATTCCGATCACATGACCAACACACATACAACATGAATTCATATCATTGACCACTAAAACGAAGCACAAGTTATATCATAGCATCATTTACACAAGCCATGGAGCTAAAGGCATGCTTCATAGTTGTCAAAACACCAAAAAGGCTAAAACCAAAATACAATCACTAATCAAACCTCGAAGGCCATTTACAATATCACAAATGCATAATAAACTTGCTGAACATAAGAAAATACCATATCAATAACATTTAAAGCTTTAGACACCCACATTCCCTCTTATTACACTAGTTCAAAAGTTCAACATACTTTTAGTAAATTGTCTTGATGAAGTTCCTCAAAGACGCTGCCTCCACAAGTCTAATTATCTGCATTGATGAAACGAAAATAGCATAAGCATACAAGCTTAATGAGGATTGCTCAAACCACAAACATCATCAATGCACAAAACCATTTTTCACTCTTTTCAAAACCAGCATGCCTTTCTTAGCAAACAATGCACTTAAATATCAAAATCATTATTTTGAACATCGTGCTACACGATTCAAATCAAATCAGCAACTTAACCCTTACTTCTCATTTACCAAGCCTTCCAAGCATAAGTTCCATTATGCTGAGCTTCAACCAAAACACGCATCTTTTAAACCATGCATTAGCAACATTTTCCACATTACACAATTCCATTATATTGGTTCACAAGTGATAACAAGAAACTCAAAATCTAAGTATCAGATACACGGATTACCAAGGGTTGTCCCACACCCTTCATACACTTTACTGGTATCTCAAGGCTCACACACAAGAGCAATCGTCCATCGTTGTGACACCCGTGATGGAGTATTCGGTACAATCACAACCCCTCAACACCACTCATCGGTAAATGTATATTCCACTAACGAGAGATGGGATATGCACAAGGTTCGCACCCGGGAGCTACCCTCAACCGTTGCAACCTTAACAATCCTCAATCGTTAGGGAACTTGGATGGAGTATTCGATACAATCATAACCCCTCAACATGCAAGGCGACTTGTTTATAGTGCACTCAATCATATAGTTGACTAACTATATCCGATTTCATTTATAAAACACTTTAACCAACATCACTTGTCAATATAATCCATATCCCATGCATACCTCAATGTTTTTACAAAGCATCCATGATAAGCCATAAACAAGCATTAAACCATGCTTAAAATCTCATGCATCAACACATGCATACAAGGATCACTTACCTAGTGCATCCTTAAACCACATGGCATCATCATACACATTATACATACTCAAAATCATGCTTTAAAACAGTAGGTACATGCATTTCAAATCAAATGCAACCAAAGGCTCATAACTACCACAACCGAGGGAGAAATTTCGATTTACTTACTTCCGAACCTAATAAAGTGTTTCAAGATCTTATTAAGTTCCCAAAACCTTTTCCAAAACGTTTCCACATTGGAAAACCAAATTCCACTCACCGACTTGCGAAACCACGCTAGCCGGCGCACAATTCAACCGTCTGAAGCTTCCACAAACGCATCAATTGTTTCCGGAACACTATCCCCTGTTTTCAACACATCAAAACAGAGACCCAATGCCTTAGAATGCATCCCAAACCGCAGCACACACAAGAAATCCCGCAGCCCTGCTCTAAAGCAACAAAAAACCCATCGGAGACAACCGAAAACTTAATTGATTCCCCTCAAACCTTAGCGCAACCATTACCTAGCTCATACAACACATTCTAAGCATTAATCAACATCAAAAAATAACCTAAAACCAACCTTATACCTCCAGCAACTCTAAAACCCCAAGAACACCCCAAAAACTCTACTAAAACCACCTCCAAAACTAAGGATCTCTAGGATTTCGGGAATAATATGATCAAGACTCATTATCAGCATCAAAAACCTTACAGGACATGATTGGAACACAACTCAACTGATCCGTAACAAAACAATTATGGAAATCACATCTAAATCTCTTATTTCATCAAAATTTTTGCATTCTCATCAATCAACACAAAAACCTCATTTAAAACATAAATCAATAGTCAAATGCTTTGGAATTTCTTTAAAGAACCTTGATTAAAGAGGAAGAACGAAAATTACCTCAATCCTTGCTTTTCTTCTAGTTTGGCAAGTTTTCACTCTATGAATCAAACGATTCTAAGATTTGACTCCTCTTTGAAAAATCACACTTTTGCCACATTTTTCAAACTTTACATTTTGGTCACTGCCCAAAATGTACACCTTCCAAAACCCATTTTTCAAAATTTGCTTTACCAAGCCCTTATATATGATTTTAGAGGATTTTAGAGATTTTTATCCTATCCCGAACCTCGATCTCCCTAAACTACCTTTTAACGGTTCGAACAACCGGCACCGGTTTCACCGGTCCAACTCGACTCACCAAAAACATCTAATACTAAAATTGGGACTTTACAATAGGAAAAATTCAGATTCAACTCAATCTCTTCAACAGGAATAAGATGAGACGGATCCGATCTATACTTACGAAGGATGGATACATGGAAAACATCATGTACCTTCTCTAACTCAGAAGGCAATCCCAAACTATAAGCAACATGTCCAACACACTCAAGCACCTCATACGGTCCTATAAAGCTCGGACTCAACTTGCCCTTCTGGCCAAATCTCATCACCTTTTTCTAAGGTGAAACCTTCAAAAACACCTTATCTCCTACATCATACTCAATCTCCTACACTTTAAATATACGTAAGACTTTTGCTGATCCGAAGCCACTTTCAACCTTTCACTAATAAGCTTCACTTTCTCCGTAGTGCCCTTAAGAACATTAGGCAAAGAAACCAACTTCTGCTTTACTTCTGTCCAATAAACATGCGTTCTACACTTCCTTCCATACAAGACCTCATAAGGAGCCATTTGAATGCTCGCTTGATAATTGTTATTGTAAGTGCTAAGTGTGTAGAAGTCATACATTTTAGCCCTAGTTTAGCTCAATTATTGTTGCACTTAAGTATGTTTTAGTTGCATTTATTAGGTAACCATACACAAAATTGCATAGATCAGATAATATACCCTGTTTGTTGAATTTCACTATTTTTCTATATAAAAGATATTGTTCAAGTATGTGTTTTACTATGCGCAGGTACCCGCCCAGAAAGACAATGCCGAGGCAGCAAATAGGGTATAAGGAAGGTGCTAAACAATCGATGGAATATGCTGATGAACCTGATGAAAAGCTGATCAGACTATGCCACAGAGGATAAGCCCAGAGTAAGGAGCCATGATGAACCACTCACACCAACACAGACCTCTGCCGAGGCAACAAACTGTATGCCACTAAGGCAGCAACCCAAAGCAATTGGAAAAATGCAAAGTGGTATGCGATTGAAAGAACACATCAAGCCTGATTTTTAGAGACTACTTGCATGAGGATCGGAGTCCAAAAGCTCAATAAAAGCCACAGTCAAAGTTATGGTGGAAAAAGTCAAACAGGAATCTTAGAAGAATTAATGATAGAGATTTGTTCTTTTAATGAGTTGTAATATGATTCTAACTAGTACTCCTACCCTAAACAGACTTTGTCCTAGGCCATGCCCTGTAAATATGTAACCTAGCCGACTAGGAGGCAAAGAGAGAATTCTTTGAGAAAACCCTAGTGCTCCATTCATCCATCATGTTCTAAACTTCATCTAGGGCTAAGGGTTGGTTTTGTTGAGTAGTTGTGAGAGATTACTTGTATTTGTTTAGGTTTTTAGTATTTGCATTAAAACTTCAAAGTTTGTTTAATCTTGGCATTATTCTAGTTTGCAATCAAATCGGGAGATGAGAGAGAAATTATTGATTTTTCTGATATCGAGAGAGTTAGACTCATGAAACGAGTAAACACGGATTTATCCAACTTGGGGTGAAACTACTTCGGCTTAGGAATAAGTTAGAAGTTCAACGGTGTAGAGAGTTTTAGTGTTCTCTAAATATGAGTGCAAATGCACACTCTTGTCAAGTAATAGTCTAAAAGATATCGTCTCCCACTGGGATTGGACAACTTGACTCTAATTGTGACTCCTGCACAAAGGAAAATTAAATGCACAAATAAGTTGAATTGTTTAAGAGGAAAATAAAATAAACACAAATAAATAAAAGAGAAGAAATCATATTGATGGAATGGGCCAGGTTATGCTGTTGTTTAGTGTGAAACTACGTTGAATAGGACAAGTTGCTTTGCGCTGTCAGACATCGCTACCTCCGCGGGAGATGGGCGATTGGCAGCTGTGACGCTCTCGCTGCCCCAACAGTGGAATGGATGTGTGTCTCGGCAGCGAACTCGGCAAAACTACAAGGTTCGGCAGAACGCTTCAAAAGTGATCCCGCTTATGTCTAAGTCATAATGTTGTTGATGCCCACTACAGATAATACTAGTCGGGGCATGAATTGTGCAAAGAAGGCAATCTTTGGTTCATTCACTTTTAGCCGCCTTAAACCCTAACCTATGTCTAGGCTGGATTGATCAACACCTGATAATGGTGAAGATCATACTTACTCATTTCGTGAGTTCGACTCTCTCAATACCTAACAAATGGATAGTAATCAACTAATCTTTCGCCTTAATTGAAAACTATGAAGAACATGGAATAAGCAAACCATGAAGTTTTATTTGCAAAAACAAACTTAAAATCCTAAACAATCGTTCTCACACTAATTACAACATAATCCAAACCAAAAGAGAATTTTAGAACATAATGGCAGCAAGAAAACCTAAATTATGCCTAAGGGAAAACCAAAGTTGTTCTTCAAGTACAAAATACATTGAGTATATATAGGCATTAGTGAGGTCAAGTCCTCCCTGGAGTAGATGTCTTCAAAGTATCTTTTGCATTAAATGCAACCTTTAATTATGACTTCTTTGAGTTGAATGTGGACTTCTTCATGTTGCCTTGTTCCGCAAGTTTTATTCTATCTCTTCCTTCGACAGCTATGTCCGCTCCTACAGGCATCAGAAAATTGAGTCGATGGCATCATTAGAATCAAGATTTTCTGCTCTACAGATCGCACTCCAATTCTCCAATTCCTTAGCTTGTTACCCTGGGCGGCAGGTATGGCGGCGACAGCTACTCGATAGCTATTGTCTATATCTTGAACTGCATCAGTACAACTCCCTTGTTTGATGCCTTAGCATCAGCTCTTCAGCTCCAGCTGCCACGCCAGGTTCCAGCAGCACCGAAATACATACCAAAACAACACCTTTTCCACAAAATTCACTAAAATATATAATCAAGCTTAATGGTGAAGGAAATTATCAGAATATGCATTAATGCCTAATTATGTAACTAAAATGTGCCTAAGTCTAACAATAATATGAGTAAAAAGGGTAAATAAAATAAGACTTTTAGACACTTTACACACCCCCAAACTCAAACTATTGCTTGTCCTCAAGCAATGCAATCCTAAACATACTTTCCTTGCACTAATCAGATAGAGGAACTCGTTTTAAACTTGATTTAGCACCTCAAGGCTGTGGCATCTATCATTAGATTAGTGAGAGGAGAATAGCATGAATTACCTCAGAAGTAGACTATAATGACAGTGCAGTGTGTGCAGAAACTGTGTACAAGCTGAATCTGAAGAATATTCTAAGTAAGCAAAGATGTTGTCAAGGTAATGTAAGGTTGCTGCCGAGGCAGCATAATTAAGCACAGTTTATAATCATGGCAATAAGGGTTTCAGCTATTCACAACTAATCTTTAGATCTGTAATTAAGATAGGTGCAAACTACAAAACCTCGAACCCATTGAGCAAAGTCATCCCGTGAAGACTTTCATTCATTCATGCCAATTTGTCCTTCACTTCAAAGATTTTTCAGTTTCATGGACTTTGATAGCAGTAGAGTGTCCTTGCACATGATTCTTCCTAGAGCTGGTTTCAGGAACCACTAGGGAAAAGGCATATAAATTTCTTTCATGTCGTGGCAGCGCTTTTCTTTTTCTGTTTGTTGCCTGCCACGGCAGCTTCCTGCAACCAGTGTTAGAATTTTGCAAATAATTCAAGCAGGGAATGTTTACAAGAAATTCTTAACAAATTCAATAAGTAAAAGTAGAGTTTTTAATTTTTGGCTTTTATAGAAAAATTCTAAGTTTACTTCATGCTTTCCCCCAAAATTAAGTTCTTTTTATCATAGGCACAAGTTCTAATAAAAAAATTTCTTTCATGATTAATTTCAGAGGCAAGTACATTATGCAACCTATATGCTCTAATTATGCCTAAACAATGATGAGTGCTAATCCCGCCCCAAACTCGAGAGGAGCATTGTCCTCAATGCATGAGAAAAATAAATGAGTTAGTCGGAAAGGTCGTCACCTTATATGACGAATTTCCTATGAGCCATGTTTTCTTGTGTGGTTATCGAATGTGTGTATCTGCTAGTCAAACCATGTGCAGTCGTTACCTTGGAAACCCTGGGCAGTTGTAGCTGCAGTTGTCGTGGCGTCGATCTGGGTTGCCAGGGAGGGTGATGGCGAGTAAGTATTTCAGCATGAAATATGGGGAACCAGACTGCATTGTCACGGAACATCACTGGTGCATTGCATAAATCAGAGCTGCTTCCTTTCCATCCTATTGAGCTGGTTCCAGAGATGTTGGAGGAGTATTGCTTGTATTAGGGTCTGTTTGGCAGCTTCAGTACTTCCGAGCAATGGGAGCTAGGCGGCAACATCAGTATTGTCGAGTGGCAAACTACCATTGATTGTAACCCCCTTAACCCGGCCTAGACGGTTGACCCGAATTAAGAAAGTCACACGGGGAAAACCAAAGTCAACCCGAAAGTCAAACTTGATTAACGACCCTTTTTTTTCTTTTTATACTTGTCGAGATGCACATTAACCCTAGTTATGATCATTCAAACAGCATGCTCAAAGATCATAAACATCAGAGATCAAACAGGGACCCAATTGAACAATTTACAACTTTAGGGACCAAATTGTAAATTGTGTAAATTTTAAGGTCTTAATCCAAATTAAAGTTACCAACTTGTAATTAATCAGGTTTCATGCTTCATTGCAAAATTTCAGCTCAAACGGACATCCCAAACTCATACAATTGCACAAACAAGATTCAGGACCAAAATGCAAACATTTCAAAACATTTAACTACCAATGTCAGCCCCCAACGGTCAGGTGTTCCGAAACAGGGAGAACCTGTTTCGAAACGCGGGGCCGTTCCGCAATGCGTACCGAAACGAGGGCTGGCAGAGGGCTTTCCGTTTCGAAACGGTGTCTTCCGTTTCGAACGCCTGGGCTGCTACAAGGCACCCGTTCCGAAACGGTAGCCACTGTTTCGATACGGCCTGCACAGAATGCAGCAAAAAGCTTGCTTAAACACACAATTGATCAACCAATCAAGCTCCAAATGCTACCAAACTTTACCAGCAACTCATACAACATACAAGAGACATATTTGCATCAACCATTTATCGATATATCAACATATATGAAAAGCCCAAAATCTAAAGGCATGATTCCTACACAAGCAAACCATTCAAGCATAAACCTTCAAACCAACACATAATGACCAATTACAAAAACCAGCATTGCCAACAACATTAAGCATACTTAGGGAGTTCAAAACATCTCCCAAAACATCCACATAGGTCCCCCATTGCCAAATGCCAAAGGCTAAAAGTGTATAAGGAAACCTTTCCGTACATGAGCTTAATTTCCACTTGATTGCCTTCCTTCCTTGCTGTCCTCAATGCACTTTAATGCTCTGCATTATTGGTTTATGGAAACGAAAGAGAGCGTAAGCAAAAGCTTAGTGAGGAATGCTCATTTAAAACCATTCCATAATGCATTTATAGAAACACTTTATAAATCATACTTCAAAACATCATTTATACATGCTTACAAGCATTCTTAAACAAGCAATACATGCTTCCATATCAATACATGTCATATTGGCCACAAGTGATAAATTCCATCTTTTTGAAACAAGATCAACATAAGACTCACACATGGACTTTTAAACACCATTGTGATCTTATAATTCACAAGGACCACACAAGGACTTTTAACCACCTTTGTGTCCTTTACAAGTTTAAGCCCAAGGACTTTTAAACACCTTGGCCCCAAGGACTTTTAAACACCTTGGCCCATGGACTTTTAAACACCATGGCAAGGACCACACAAGGACTTTTAACCACCTTTGTGTCCTTAACAAGAACCATCCAAGGACTTTTAACCACCTTGATGTTCTTAAGTAACAAGGCTCACTCAAGGACTTTTAACCACCTTAGTGACCTTAACAAGAATCACTCATGGACTTTTAACCACCATGAAGTTCTTAGAATCCACAAGGCTCACTCAAGGACTTTTAACCACCTTAGTGACCTTAACCTTTTTCAAAACATCACTTGCCAATTTACATCATTATCATCAAATAATCCACTGTTTTAAAGCATTTAACCAAGCCATAAACATCATGCATTTTTAAGCATCAAACCACATTTAAAAAATGTTCAAAAACAAGGAACTCTTACCTTGAGCTTCCTTCAACATATGGCTTACAAAATCAGCAATAATCATGCTAAATCATGCTTTCAAAACAGAATTTAAAACATGCAATAAACCACATTGCACAATAACCAATCCATGGCCACCACTAGAGAGTTTTTCTGAAAACTTACACTTGAGCTTAGTAAAGTTGTTTAGACTTAGACTAAGCTCCCAAGACATTGGTTTCAAAGCCGAAAACCCAATTTCACTCACCGATTCCACTTCTCCTATTGCCGAAGCACAAATCAAGCTTCCGGATCACCACCAGTTGGATCCAAGCATGACTCCCCTGTTTTAAACACATCAAAGCAGAGGATTAATGCATCATCATGCATTAAGAGCTTCAATGAAAGCACCTAAACTCGCTGCTCTCATCCACACTCCATTTTCGGCCACCAAACACAACCGAAAATGCATCCAAACAACTCCTCAACAAAGCCCAGCCATAAACTATCAAAACTAAGCATCCTTTAACATCATTTAACATCTAAAAAGAACCTAATAACATCCTCATACCTCCAGCAACATCAGATCCACAAGATCACTCCAAAACAACCAAGAATCACAAGCTAAACTTAGGAAATCCAACCTATCCGGGATTGCATTAATTAAAACTCAATTCCTTATCAAATTAACATTCATTTAACATCAAAAACACACCTCAAATCACTGCTTAAACAAATCAAACGAAAATCCATCAAAAATCACAAAATCTTGCATTTTAAGCCAAGATCCATTACACAACTTAAAAACCATTTATAAAACATCAATTAAGGATTGAGAACTTAGGAATTTCAGTAAAGAACTGATAGTTTAGAGGAGAAAGACGTTCTTACCTCCAAACTTGAGTTTCTCCTCTTTTAGAACCAAAAAGCTTGAAAATCCAATTAGCAATTGGTGAGGTTTTGTTGATGAGATGATTAGGAATCCAAAGAGAATTGAAGAGAGAGATTTAAGTGACAAAATCAGAAGAAAATCTCTGGAGAAAAGGTGTTTGGGTTGAGAGAAAATGAGAGAAAAGGAAAATTGGAAAATATGGAAAGTTAGTTGCAAAATAGGAAAATAACTTCCCTCCACTTTTCTTTTGTTTTAAAATCAGAATTAAATCACTAAATATCTTAGAAAAATCTGGAGAAACTCCCTTTGGGTAAATAGCTCCTTAAAGATTCAAAGTTACAATCCTTTCTAAAACAGTCACGCAGTTTTCAAAAATTACATTTTGGTCACTAGCCAAAATGTCACCCTTCCAAGCCTCATTTTGTAAAATTGATTTCACAGTTCACTTATATATATTAAAAGAGGATTTTAGAACATTTTTTCATATTTTTAATGCAACCCGAACTAGGCTTTCCTAATTTCTCCTTTTTATATTCGAACAACACTTTGACCGAACCGGTCAACGCCCAAAACTTCTAAACCAAAAACCGGGGCGTTACATTGATGATGTTGCTCGACTACCTTTGTCGAAATTCTCTGGAAGGCTGGTTAGTTGCTGGTTGTGGCCATTGATAGGTTGTGAGACTGTTGAATTTTATTTGCAAGACGAAGAAAATAATAATAATAATAATAATAATAATAATAATAATAATATTATTATTATTATTATTATTATTATTATTATTATAAAATACAGAAAGAAATAAAAACTGAAAATTGAAAAATTCTAAGTCTATGAAATCATAAAAAATGTGAAGGATAAAAATAAAAATTATGTTACTCTATGAGTGCATTGGTATGCATCTTCTAAAGTAGCTACTCCCTTTTCGAGAGGGTCATTTCCGATACTTCTTGTAATCCACATGCACCCTCCATCGAGTGATCATTTTCATGGTGGAGGAGTCCTTCTTCCTCGTTCCCTTGTAGTCCATGTGAACCTTCCTCCTTGTTTCTATTCTTGAAGGAATGAACATGTGATTAGGAAAAAATATATTACTATCTAACCATGTACTTACCTCATTTTTGTCGAAGTCCATTATAGTGGAAAGTTGTTTTTGCTGTCACGACAGCTGCTACAATAACCAGTTGTTGTGACAGTCTTATATCATGATGCTGTCGAGGGAAAACTCAATTTTCGAGAAAGCTTCATGACTCCCAACAATGTTTTCTTTATTCCCTTCAAAAATCTCCATTAGTAGAGATTTTGATGGCTTTAAATCTTCCAGCATCGACTCCTCTCGATATATATAGTCCATAGTTGTTGCGGCTTCTGTCAAGGCAGGCATCATTGTCGAGGCTTTTGTCGTGGCGGGACTATTTGCCGAAGCATGTGATGTTGTCGTGGCATCCTCAATTCCTTTGTCGGCCTCACTAGGTGTTGTTGTGGCATTGCTTTGTTCAGGTACTATCCTTTCACTGCTCAGTTCATCTTCAAAGCAGGGTTCTAGGTATCTGCCAAAACAGCTTTCAATATTGCTACCCGGGCAGTGTTCTGCATCCTCCTAGCTTGGAGTTTCCAATTGATCCTCACACTTCAGAGATCCTCCCTCACTTAATTATTCGTCCTCTTGTCATGGGACATCAGTATCCCTCCGGCTTAATTGTTTAGGTTCATCCATCGCATTGATAAGGAGTGAATTACTCATACGTACATCCATCTTAGTGATGCTGGCGTCCATAGCAGTTGATACCTTTTGGGTTAGTGCAAGGAAAGTTTGAAGTGTGTCCTCCAAGGATGTTGATTGCTCTTGAGGATGATTACATTGCCAGGGCATGTCGATTTCTGCATCAAAACTGTTATGGTAAAAAAAATTGAGATTTTTGATCATACCATGAAAAATCTTGTTGCTGCAGCGGCAACTGCGGTAGCGGCATCAGCTATCCCTTTAGCTGCGGCGGCGATATCTACTGTTCATATTCAGACATCCACTACCAAGTGGTTTTTCTCGACGTTTCAATTGCAAACAAATGAGGGCAACTGTCGAACGCATGATTGCCTTCACAAAATTCACAAGAATATTTCCATGTGTTGATGCCCTTGACTTGAACTGCACCTGAATAAGAACTTTCCCACATAGTTTTTTTCAACTGAAAATAAATGCAAATAGAATTAGGAGTGCAGAAAAAATGAATTTCGTTGTTACTGATCCCCAACAACGGCGCCAAAAACTTGTAGAGCGTTTTAGAGTTCTCTAAATATGAGCGCAAGTGCACACTCCTGTCAAGTAATAGTATAAAAGATATTGTCTCCCACAGGGATTGGACAACTTGACTTGAATCGTAACTCCTGCACAAAGGAAAATTAAATGCACAAATAAGTTGAATTATTTAAGAGCAAAATAAAATAAAACACAAGTCAATTAAAGTGAAGAGATCAGATTGATGGAATGGGTCGGGTTATGTTGTTGTTTAGTGTGAAACTGCGTTGAATAGGACAAGTTGCTTTGCACTGCCAGACTTTGCTGCCTCAGCGTGAGATGGCAGATTGGCTGCTCTGATGCTCTCACTACCCTAGCAGTGGAATGGATGCGTGTCTCGGCGGCGAACTCGGCAGAACTACAAGGTTCGACAGAACGCTTCAAAAGTGATCCCGCTTATGTCTAAGCCAGAATACTGTTGATGCCCACTATAGATAATACCAGTCGCAACGTGAATCGTGCAAAGACAACAATGTTTTGTTCGTTCTCTTTTAGCTGCCTTAAACCCTAACTTATGTCTAGGCTGGATTGATCAACACTTGATTAAAGTGAAGACTGTACTTACTCCTTTCGTGAGTTCGACTCTCTCGATACCGAACAAATGGATAGTAATCAACTAATCTTTCTCCTTAATTGAAAACTATAAGGGGACGTTTGGTTCATGGAATATAAGATTACCTTTGGGAATGAGATTACCGGAATGTTACATTACTTAACATATTACCCGGAATGTTGTATTACCTTGTTTGATTTGTTTGGCAGGAATGTAAGATTACATTGTTTGGTTGAAGGAAAATAAGATAAGAAAAATGCATATTTTACCAAATTGTCCTTGAAATATATTTTCTTTTTTAACCAACTGAAGTTTTAAGATTAAAGTCAAAATATTTACATAAAAGTTCATAGAAAATATAAAAAATATAATATGAAAACTTTTTTATGAAAATTGATCCTAAATAATAAATGTGATAAAATACATACCGATAATAAAATTTGAATCAAACATATATATAAAAAAATCGAAATAAAATAAAAATATGATATATTTTTATTTTATATGCATCGTATTATTTTATAATAAGTATTAAAACCTTAAACCACTAAAAAATAAAATAGATTTATACTTTTGTAATTATATAAAAAAGGAAATATCATTTTAAAATAATTATATATTTTAGGGGTATTTTTGTCCAAAGGGGAGGGAATTGTCTAATACCTAAGAAAAGGGAGGGAATGACATTTTTGGGAAAAGACCAAAAATAACTACTGTTGGGAATATTTTATTACCCCTGGGAGGGAAAGCTCTTGAACCAAACGTGGGTATGTGATTCCGGAAAAGATTATTCCCCATGGTAATGATCTTTTCCGCGAACCAAACGCCCCCTAAAGAACATGGAATAAACAAACCATGAAGCTTTATTTGCAAAAACAAACTTAAAGTCCTAAACAATCGTTCTCACACTAATTACAACATAACCCAAACCCAAAGAGAATTTTAGAACATAATGGCGGCAAGAAAACCTAAACTATGCCTAAGGGAAAACCTAAGTTGTTCTTGAAGTACAAAATACATTGAGTATATATAAACATTAGCTAGGTCAAGTCCTCCTCGGAGTAGAAGTCCTCAAAGTAGCTTTTGCATTAAATGCAACCTTTAATTCTGACTTCTTTGAGTTGAATGTGGACTTCTTCACGTTGCCTTGTTCTGCAAGTTATATTCGATCTCTTCCTTCGGCGGCTCTGGTCACTGCTACAGGCATTAGAAAATTGAGTGGTTGGCATCGTTGGAATCAAGATTTTCTGCTCTACAGATCTCACTCTAGTTCTCCAATTCCTTAGCTTGTTGCCCTAGGCGGCAGGCATGGTGGCAGCAGCTACTCGACAGCTGTTGTCTCTGCCTTGAACTGCATTAGTACCGCTCCTTGGTCTACTACCTCAGTATCAGCTACTTAGTTCATGCTACCGTAGCAGGTTTCGGTGGCACGCTACTGTCGTAGCGGGTTCCGGCAGCACCTTGGTGTCGCGACAGGTTCCGGCGGGCAATTTTCCTGCATGCACTGAAATACATACAAAAACAACACCTTTTCCACAAAATACACTAAAATATGTAATCAAGCTTAATGATGAAGGAAATGATGAGAATATCATTAATTCCTAATTATGTAATTAAAATGTGCCTAAGACTAACAATAATATGATTAAAAAGGCAAAATAAAATAAGGCTTTTAGACACTTTACAAGCGGCTACAGAAGGCTTAAGATTGGTTGGTGTTCATCCCTCGATTCACGCCATGAGGTATTATCAAGACGTGTTCGCCAATAGCACTTCAACTTAAGAATAAGGAGGAGTCACTGAAGGAAGCCTTGCCGAACTTTGAAGCATCATTCAGCCTCTCAGGCAGCACATCATTCTCTGTCGCGGTGGGTCATCTACCGAGGCATCACCTTCATAACTGCGAAGACAGCTGATTCGATTTTGCAGCTCTTGAACCGAGACAAAACATCCAATATCCAAACTACAACGCATTCCAATACCGATCCATTCTCTGAAATTGAATTCTCAGCCTTTTAATTTACTTGCTCTTAGTTTTAGTCAAATCAAATCAAATCTCAATCACTTGTGTCTTTACTTTTACTTGTGCAGGAAGATAAATTCTGAAGGGTTTCTCAATCCATGTGGAGATGATAACTTTTATATTACAACTAGGCATCAGTGTACACTTGCTCTTAAAGCAAGACTATTCGACAGCCTACAAGTTTTTTTGGCGCCGTTACCGGGATTGGCGTTAAATATCTTTTGTTTTTATTTTCGTGCATTTTAATTTTATTTTTAATCTCGTGGTTTTCATTGGTTTATGACCAGAGCGAACCCAACATCACCACTACGAGAAATTGATCATGAAATTGAAAGGACCACACGCAAACTTCGACAAGGAATCGTCAGAATAATGGAACAACTTGGAGAAGGCAATGCTCGCGACAACACACTCGCTGAAGGCATTCAGCCGCCCGGCAACAATAGAGAAAATCCACCTGCCCCCTGACTGGAAGTCCGTGATTATTTGGAGGAAGACCTTACGATGTTGAACATCATTGTTTTCGATCCTGACATTGATGCGGACCATTTTGAACTCAAACATGTCATGTTCAACATGCTTAACACACTTGGACAGTTTGGAGGATCGACCAATGAGGATGCCCGACAGCATATGAAATCCTTCCTAGAAATCTGTAAATCCTTCAAGATACATGGAGTTCAACCAGATGTGCTGAGACTCAGACTATTTCCCTATTCACTGAGGGATAGGGCAAAATCTTGGTTTAATAGTCTACCATCCGAGTCCATTGAGTCTTGGACGGAATTATGTCGTGATTTTTTAGCCAGATTTAATCTTGTTAATTTAACTAATAAATTGCAAACTTAAATCACTACTTTTCGACATGCTGATGATGAACAAATGTATGAGGCATGGAAACGATTTTGAGATTTGCTAAACAAATTCCCATTTCATGGATTCCCGGAGTGGGCACAAGTCATGATATTCTACAATGGTGTCAACACTCCAACAAGAATGATGTTGGATGCCTCAGCGAACGGCACACTTCTTGATAAAGAGCCTTCAGAAGCAATTGAGATATTGAATAGGACGGCAAAAAATGACTACCAGTTCCGTACCACCCGCCGAGGCGGAGTAAGGCGACAAGCCACTGTCAATGAGTTAGGAACATCCGACGCAGTCACAACACAGTTGGCCCATCTAACAAAAATGGTGGAAGCAATGCAAAGGCAGAACAACACCCAACATGTTAAAGTCGTTGATGCCTTTTGTGAACAATGCATGGGGGACCATGACTCCTCAGAATTCCAGCAATTTCAAGAAACTAGCTGCTTTGTAGGAAACTACAATAGAAGCAATAACACGACATCAAACACATACAATCCTGGTTGGAAGAGGCATCCGAACTTTTCTTGGAGCAACCCCAATAATGCCCTGAATCTTCCCAACTAGACGAATCAACCCCAGGGATTCCAGCAAAATCTGCCGCGACAGCAGCCGCCGCCGTAGCAACTAGCAGCACCTAGTTCTCTAGAACATACATTAAATGCTTTTATGTCTCAGACTGGTACTTATATGTCTAACATGGATTCATTTGTTAAAAAAACTGATGCTTTCGTGGACATGATAAAGATGAGGATGCAAAACCATGAGGCGACTCTAAAGTCACTATAAACTCGGGTGGGGCAGTTTGCACAACGAATGAACACTCGACCAACAGGGGGACTTCCCAATGATACTGAAATCGCTAGGAGACCCACTAATGAGCAGTGCAAAGAAATCACAACTAGAAGTGGGAAACAACTCAAAGAAATCGATGTCGATGAACCAAAAGAGAAACAACCAAGGGAGCCAGCTGCCTCGGTAGACGTTGATGATACTGCCTCGGCAGAACCAGGGCCCTCTATTTCGGCAACCAAAACTGCTGATACCCTTGACATAATCAATGAAAAAGAAAACAAACCTGAACATCTTACTCTCCCTCAGATCAGGTTTCAATGTAAAGAGGGTATAGAAAATATCTGGCCGCCCCCTCCATTTCCATAGCGGCTGAAGCAGTAGAAGCAGGAGTACCAGTTTAAGAATTTTCTCGATATTCTTAAACAAGTACACATTAACATACCACTTGTTGAGGCCATAGAACAAATGCCAAATTATACTAAGTTCCTCAAGGATATGGTATCAAAACGAGCAAGGATAGGGAAATTCAAAATTGTTTCCATGACAGAAGGTTGCATGGCAATGATGCACAGCCGAGCCCCACCTAAGTTGAAAGATCCATGCAGCTTCTTGATTCCATGTGCCATCGGAAATCATTACGTAGGAAAGGCTTTATGTGATCTTCGGGCAAGCATCAACTTAATGCCTAAAACAGTGTTCGAAAAAGTGAGCTTTGGAAAAGCTCGGCCTACAACTGTCATGCTCCAGCTAGCTGATCACTCTTAGCTACACCCTGAAGAAAAAATCGAAGATATCCTATTAAGAGTGGATAAATTTATATTCCCTGTAGAATTCCTTGTTTTGGATTGTGAGGCAGATGAGCATGCACCGATCATTATGAGAAGACCATTCCTAGCCACGAGCAGAACTCTGATTGACATGGAGAAGGGAGAATTAACCATGAGGGTAAACAACCAGCACATAAAGCTCAATGCACTTCAGACCCTCAAGCAAGACGATAACAAAGAGGAGTGCCAGTTGACCTAGGGAACCACAAAAGTAAATCTCACAACGGATGCTCCTGCCTCAGCAGCCACTGTCCGGGCAGAGATTCTGGGAACTGCCTCGACAACTACTTAGACGACTGCCTAGACACCTACCTTGGTAGCCAGCCTAAAGAGGTAAATTGGACTGGTACTCGTCCAAGTAAGTATTTTGAACCTCTTAAATACATAATAGAAGAGAGTACCATTGAAAAACCATCTATTGAGCAGCCACTCAAACTGGAAGTTAAACCGCTGCCCGAGCAGCTTAAATACGTTTATTTTGGACAAAATGACACTTTGCCCATAATTATTTTTTCCAAGTTGACGCATGAACAAGAACAACAGTTGGTTGAGATGCTCAGGCGGCACAAACAAGCCATTGGATGGACTATTGCTGATCCAAAAGGAATCAGTCTGGTAGTTTGTATGCATAAGATTGTAATGCTCCAATTTTGGGCCTAGATGTTTCGGGCGAGTCAGGTCGGGCCGGTAGAACCGGTGTCGGTTGTTCGAACCGTTAAAAGGTGGTTTAGGGAGATCGGGGTTCGGGATAGGATAAAAATATGATAAAAATTCCTAAAATCCTCTAAAATGATGTTAAAGAGGTTGGCCAAATCAATTTTACAAAACAGGTTTTCTAAACTGTAGATTTTGGGTAGTGACCAAAATGTAAAGATTTAAAAGTTGGAAAAATGCGTTTTTTCAAGAAGAGTCAAAATCTTAGTATCTTCAGGGAGCTACTTGGCAATTATGCATTTTCCCTAATTTGGCATGTGTTTTAAACGTTATTAAAAATTAAAAAGGCTTTTAATTTGGTTTAATTAAAAAGTTAGTTAATCGGTTAAAAAGTTTTCACATTTATTTTCATTCTCTCTTTCATTTCAGCCAAACATTACTCATTCTCTCTAAATTTTCCAGAAATTCTTTTCTCTCAAACCCTCTCTTGATTTCTATCTTTTCTCCATTGATTTCTTCCATTTTCCTTCAAGTTTCTTCAAGCAAATCTTGGCAAATTAGAGGAGAAGCAACGATTGGAGGTAATTTTCATGCTATCCCTTTAATCTAAGTTCTTTTATGAAATTCCAAAGATATTTGACTCTTTAATACTTATTTGGATTGAGGATTTGTTGTTAGATTAATAAACTCATGAAATCTTGATGAAAAATTTACTTTAAAGGTGATTTCGAATTGTGATTGATTTCGTTGGTATGAGATTGTTTCTAAATGAGTTTTGAAAGGTTTTTAGTGTTGAAGTAGAGTCTTAAAGATATAGATCCCGAAATCCTTGAGATCCTTAGTTTTCGGAGTGTTTTTGGGTGAGTTTTTGAGGTGTTCTTGAGGATTCCGAGTTGCTGGAGGTATAAGGATGATTTTAGGTTGTTTGTGGATGTTGATTAATGCCTAAAATGTGTTGGATGAGTTGGGTAATGGCTGGGCTGAGGTTAGAGGTCAATCGATAGATAGAGAAAATTATGCTCGTCTGTCGTGTGAAAACCATATATTTTTCCAAGCCCCGGATCAAAAGATATGTCAAGCTCAAAGCTCAAGGAGAGAAAAATCCCAAGAAACAAGGAGGACGGCTAGAAAGTAGGATCCTTGAAGATTAAGTCTTTATTAGAATCATACTTTTAATTAAAGTTGTAATCCTTGTTAACTTAGATAACTTGAGCCCAAAGCTTATATAAGGGCATGTATTTTAACCTAGGAGGATATCATAGCCGATTACCCCATAACCGACAACCAAAAAAACCCCAGTCGTTTACCCGCCGTCGACATGTTCTAAATTCCCCCTAGGGCCACGGGTTGATTTGTAAAGTAGTTGCAAGGGTTGTTTTGTTTTAGGAATTTTCAGTTCAATAAAATAAACTTCAAGTTCTCTTATTTTGGTTATTAATATCTTACAAGAGCATCGGGAGAGCATTGTGAGGTTATCCATTTACTTAGCATCGGGAGAGTTAAGTATACGAAAGAAATAAGAGCAAGTTCTCTATTTTATAGTTGAAATATCTCGTGCCTAGGGATAGGGAGAGGTTAAGTGGCTAAAGAAGAATTCATACACATCGGTGTTCATCCTTCGATTCACGCCGGGAGGTATCATCAAGACGTGATCATCGACAGACTTGGACCTAGGGATAGGCCAAGGCAGATCTGGGATTCTTGCCAAACTTGAAGTACTGAGTTGGTGTGTTTGCTGCTGCAACGATCAACGGACTGCTGCCGTGACAGTGCTGCTGCGACGGGCGCGACGACAGAACTGGATTTCCTAAACTCTGCAATACCTGCACTACTGAGCAATTCAATACCAGCCCATTCTCTCTATCTTGATATCTCGATTCCTTTATTTACGTTTTCTTTATTATTTTCGTGACAATTCTCTCAAATATTTCCTTTACTTCCGTGCAGTGAATTAAGGTGAAGCTATAGCCCAATCCCTGTGGAGACGATATCCGATACTTCGTATCACTTTACTACTTGCGTCGTGTATACTTGCACTACAATTGTGATAGACTATTTTACACGCAACGAGTTTTTGGCGCCGTTGCCGGGGATTGGCAACATAACTCTACCTTTCTTTTATTGCACTTTTCGTTTTTGTTTTATTTTAATTTTTATTTTTCTGTTTTTCCGTTGGTACATTCAACTCTTTCTTTTCACAAGGTTTTCTTGTTTATGCGCAGATCTAAAAGAGGTGAAGATCCTGAGTATCCATTAGATCCAGAAGTTGAACGTTCCTTCAATCTCAAGAAACAACTTCGTCACCTTTTAGCCAGGAACGAATACCTTGAAGAACAGCTAGAGAAGATGGCCCACGTTGGAGATGACCCGCCTGCTGGCAATGTTATACCGCCTATCGGTAACCCTGCCGCCACCGGACGACGGTCCTGTCGTGACTACATGTTGAACGATCATGTAGAGCTGGAGACCACGCTGCCGGATATTGATGTTGATAACTTCAAGCTTAAACCTGCCATTAGTTCAGTGGTGCTGTTACAAAGGATGCTAGGGAGCATCTCAAAACGTTCCAGGAGATCTGTCGTTCGTTTAGACTGCCAGGAGTTAATCCGGAGATACTGAGGCTTCGGTTTATTTCCCCATTCATTGAGGGACAGAGCTAAAACTTGGTGGATTATCTGAGCAGATTTAGCTCGTGAATTTTTATCTCGTTTTAATCCTTCGCATTTATCTGAGCGATTACGTAATGAAATTGCTACTTTTCAACAGGAAGATGACGAGCTGATGCACGAGGCCTGGGACAGATTTACTACTCTTCTACGAAACTGCCCAATGCATGGATTCCCCGTCTGGAATCAGGTAACAAAGTTTTATAATGCTGCCAACTTACAAACTCGTATTCAAATTGATTCAGCAGCAAATGGACTATTATTGGATAAAGATCCGGACGAGGCACTGCAAGTTTTGAAAAATCTGGCTAAGAATGAGGAGCAGTTTCCGACTGCAAGAAGAGGGAGTAAACGGGTACTTGCTGTCGAGGATTATGAAGCCGACAGCACGATGAAATCACATGTAGCATTCCTTACTAAAGCAATGAAAAGGTTATTGAATGATGATGGACAACATGGATTTGCTGTTGAGGAGGTATGTGACATCTGTGAGGGAAATCATAGTCAGGATGAGTGCCCAATACAGTTAGAAGAGGGAAAATATGTTGGAAATTACAAGCCAAACTACAATTCCAACAACTATAATCCCAATTGGAGGAAGGATCCCAAGTTTTCTTGGAGTAATCCTAATAATGCCCTGAATCCTCAAGCACACAATCAAAATCAGAGAGGACCTAGATTGCAGACGTGACAGCAACTGCCGCCGCAACTGTCGCCGCAGCAGCAACAGCAGCAACCAGCTGCCACGAGCAGTATATTGGAACAGACTCTGGCTACTTTTATGTCTCAGACAGGTACTTACATTGAGAATATGAATCAGTTTGTCAAGAAAACAGAGGATTTCATGGATAAAACAGAGATGAGGATGACGAATCATGAAGCGACTCTGAAATCTTTGGAGACACAAATGGGTCAGGTTTCCCAACATATTAAGCCGAGGCAAATTGGAGGATTCCCTAGTAATACTGAAAATGCTAGGCAGCCCACACATGATCAGTGTAAAGCTATTACTACTAGGAGTGGGAAGAAATTATCAGGGCCGGAAAAGGAACCTGAAACAGTAAGAAAACCTTCATTGGAAAAACCTGCCGTGGAAGCTGCCCCGACAGGTGATAAATAGACTGCTGTCGATGCGCCTGTCACGACAGCAGAAGCGACAGAGGAGAAAATTGATGAACCTAAACCTCTTCAGATTTGTATGCAGTGGGAAGGACGTATTGCTGATTATCGTCCCCCACCGCCTTTTCCTCAACGGATACAGCAAGCTAAGCAAGAATCTCAACTTAAAAAGATTTATGATATTTTTAAGCAGGTTCATATTAATATTCCGCTGTTAGATGCTGTTAGGGAGATGCCCGGTTATGCTAAATTTCTCAAGGATGTTATGTCAAAGAAATCTAAACTTGGGGAGTTTGAAACGGTAAAGATGACAGAAGGTTGCATGAGTATTCTTCATCGGCAGCCACCCCAGAAAAAGAAGGATCCGGGGAGCTTCATCATACCTTGTGTAATCGAAAATAAATTTGTGGGTAAGGCACTTTGTGATCTTGGTGCTAGTGTTAATTTAATGCCAAAGTCTGTTTTTCACAAATTAGGTATTGGAAAGGCGCGGCCCACGACAGTAACTCTGTAGCTGGCAGACCGCTCTTACGTTCATCCAGAAGGAAAAATTGAAGATATTCTGGTAAGAGTGGATAAATTTATTTTTCCTGGTGACTTTCTTGTTTTAGATTGTGAGGCAGACGAAAACGCACCAGTCATCCTTGGACGACCCTTCTTAGCCACGGGAAGATCGCTGATTGATGTGGAGAAAGGAGAACTCACCATGCGAGTGAACGATCAAGAGATTAAGTTGAATGTTCTCCAAGCGATGAAACATGCTGATGTGGACGAAGAATGCAAGGCTATCACTGACGTTACCCTTGATCAACCCTGCATCAGGTCGGGCTGTCACGATATTAAATTTGGTCACTGCCGCGGCAGCCACCTACAGGACTGTCACGACAGCACTGACGACAGCACCGACGACAGCAACTCCTCTGAATCTGATACATCTGATACTGAAGATCAGGAGGAGGTAAACTGGTTAGGCAATCGACCAGGTAAGTTATTCGAACCTTTAAATTATACTTCGGATAACCATTTAATCCAAAAGCCATCTACTGTTGAACCACCTGCCTTAGAACTGAAGCCCCTGCCAGGGCAACTAAAATATGCTTTTCTTGGTTCAAATGATACGTTGCCCGTAATCATCTCTTCTAAGCTGCCGCAGGAACAGGAACGACAGCTAATAGGCATGCTACGGCAGCACAAAAAGGCGATTGGATGGATGATTGCTGACATTCAAGGCATTAGTCTGGTGTTATGCATGCACAAAATCATTCTAGAGGAAGATCATAAGCCGACTATAGATGACCGAAGGCGGCTAAACCATGCGATGAAAGAGGTGGTGCGTAAGGAAATAATCAAATGGTTAGATGCGGGTATTATTTCACCATCTCCGACAGCAAATGGGTGAGCCCGGTGCAATGCATTCCAAAGAAAGGAGGAATGACCGTGGTGACCAATGAAAACAATAAGTTAATCCCAACCAGGACTGTGACCAGTTGGAGGGTTTGTATGGACTATCGGAAGCTTAACAAAGCTACCCGAAAGGACCACTTTCCATTACCCTTTATTGATCAAAGGCTTGATAGATTAGCGGGTAAACCTTACTATTGTTTTCTTGATGGTTACTCAGGTTATAATCAAATTGCCATCGCACCGGAGGATCAAGAAAAGACGACCTTCACATGCCCATACGGAACATATGCTTTTAGGAGAATGCCGTTTGGACTATGTAATGCACCCGCCACCTTCCAAAGGTGCATGATGGCCATATTCTCCGATATGGTGGAGGACTTCCTTGAGATTTTTATGGATGATTTTTCAGTCTTTGGAGACGATTTTGAGAGCTGCCTAGGCAATCTACAAAAGGTACTTGAAAGATGTGAAAAAGCAAATCTCGACATGGCCAAGATTGAGGTAATTGAGAAGCTGCCGCCACCAACCACAGTCAAGGGCATTAGAAGTTTCTTAGGGCATGCTGGTTTTTATCGGAGATTCATTGCAAATTTCTCAAAAATCACCAAGCCCCTATGCCATCTTTTAGAGCAGAACAGACCCTTTGACTTTAATGTTGAATGTACTGAAGCATTCAATGTTCTGAAGGAAAAAATGGTAACAGCCCCAATAGTACAGCCACCAGACTGGACACAGCCATTTGAGATTATGTGTGATGCTAGTGACTATGCTGTCGGGGCAGCACTTGGGCTGCGCAGAGATAAGTTGTTTCATGTCATATATTATGCTAGCAAGACATTGAATGACGCCCAAGGTAATAGTGCACACAGACCATTCTGCCCTAAAGTATTTGTTCGCGAAAAAGGATGCAAAGCCTAGATTGATACGGTGGATCCTGCTATTGCAAGAATTCGACCTTGAAATCAAGGACAAAAAAGGGACAGAAAATCAGGTGGCAGACCACTTGTCAAGGTTGGAGAAGGGACAGAGTCTGCCAATAGATGTGACAAACATACTGGAGACCTTCCCAGATGAGCAGCTTTTTGCTGCTGCAATCGCTGCCGCGACAGCCATGGCGGCGGGTAAGTCTTCTGAACTCCCCTGGTATGTTGATTTCGTTAATTTTATAGTTAGCGGAATACTTCCTTCTGATCCTAATTATCAAGCCAGGAAGAGGTTCCAAAATGATGTTAAGCATTATTATTGGGACGAACCTCTTCTTTTCAAACTATGTGCAGATCAAGTTATAAGGAGGTGTGTACCACAAGAAGAGCAAGAAGACATTCTTCATCACTGCCATGCTTCACAATATGGAGGTCACTTAGGAAGCAATAAAACTGCTGCCAAGGTGCTGCAGTCAGGGTTTTATTGGCCGTCACTGTATAAGGATGCACAAATCTTCTACAAGAACTGTGACAGGTGCCAAAGAACCGGAAACATCTCGAGGAGAAACAAGATGCCACTGCAGAACATTCTAGAAGTCGAAATCTTCGACGTTTGGGGGATTGATTTTATGGGACCGTTTCCATCTTCATTTGGGAATCTATACATCCTCCTAGCAGTGGATTATGTCTCTAAGTGGGTTGAAGCTATCGCCACTCAAAGGAATGATGCCAAGACAGTCCAAAGGTTTTTACACAAAAACATATTTTCTAGGTTTGGCATCCCTAAGGCAATTATCAGTGTTGAAGGGAGACATTTTGACAATAGGGTTATTGCTGCCGCCTTGAAGAAATATGGTTTCAAGCATCGGATCGCGACAGTATACCACCCACAGACCAATGGACAAGTTGAGATATCCAATAGGGAAGTTAAGAACATTCTTGAAAAGATGGTTAAGCCAACTAGGAAAGATTGGTCTTTACTCCTCAATGATGCATTATGGGCATATAGATAAGCTTTTAAGACTCCATTGGGCATGTCTCCATACCGATTGATTTATAGAAAAACCTGTCATCTGCCTGTCGAGATAGAGCATAAAGCATATTGGGCAATCAAGGCAGTGAATTTGGACTTGGACAAGGCAGGCCAGCAAAAGACTGTTAGATCTGAACGAAATTGAAGAAACACGGACAATGGCCTACGACAATGCAAGAATTTACAAGGAGAAGACTAAGAAGTGGCATGACAGGAAGTTGCTGCCACGATAGTTCTGCCCAGGGCAGCTTGTATTGTTGTTCAATTCTAGACTAAAACTCTTCCCAGGGAAGCTAAAATCTAGATGGTCTGGCCCGTTCCAAGTTGTACAAGTTTTTCCCCATGGTGCCATCACAATCCGATCATTAAAAGACAGGCACCAATTCAAAGTCAACGGACAGCGCCTCAAGCATTATCAGGGGACTGAAGCCCCAGGAATACAGGAAGTGGTTACCTTAGGAGATGCCCCACAAGGCATCCCTAATTTAACCTAAGTTTTATTTTTATTTATTTTTATTATTTATTAGGAAATAAGTTTTATTTTACTCGAATAATGTTTTTATACTTACTGTTTTTAGGAAATAAAGGAGTCAAGAAGAATAAGAGAAGTGACCCAAGCCCATCATCCATCCATCAGCCCAATAAAGCCCAATATTGAAGCCTGTCGTTCCAGATGCCGACGCATACACGGAAAAGACAGGCTGTCACCAGACTGTCACGGCAGACGCAGAAACGTGTGACAGACGCGTAACAGACGCATAAATGCATGTCAGACGCGTCAGCCACGCTAAAGCTAAACAGTCGCCCCGTTATTCACGCCTGCCGTTACAGTTTCAACGGGCAGCAACTCCTCCTCTATAAAACCCCGTTTCATTTTCATTTCACTCACTTCTGTTTTTCTTACTTGCTCTCCCCTTTAGTTTTTCTTTGTTTTCTTTACTTTCACAAAACCCTTGCAACTAACATGTCTTCCAGAAGAACCCACCGCAGTGCTGCTTCAACCTCTTCACCGGCAGCACCAACCCCGCAGTCATTCGCAACTAAGGATCTCTGGGAAGAACGAGGCTTTATCTACACTCGAAAGGCCGTTAATATGGGCCTCAAGCTGTTCATCGCAAGGGCGATTAAGGCTCTCCTGTGGGAGCAATTTGCAGAGCAACCAGCAGAAATGAATGAAACGCTGGTGAGGGAATTCTATGCTGCCATCGGCAGCAGGACGACAACAACAGTGACTGTCCGAGGGACAGAAGTGCCATTCACAGCAGAGCGCATCAACAATTTTTATGGCCTCTACTTCGGCCCCAACGTCGATGCTCACCAGCAGTTCCTGGACACCCTAGACAACGCTGACTTCTATGCTGTCATGGCAGAAGTGACAGAAGAAGGAACTGAATGGAACACGAGCAGGAAAAATCCCCATACCATAAGAAGGGGGCAGCTGCTGCCAGAAGCTAAATTGTGGAACGCCGTCATTAAGAAGAGGATTATGTCGTCCTCCCATCACACAACAGTGGACCAGCAGAGGTTAGCCCTAATCCACTCCATCATGAACAAACGACCCATAAATGTGGGACGATATATGCGGGAAAGTATCCTGGACTGCACCCAGAGATCGACAGCCCTCCTCTGCCTGCCCTTCCTTATTACATCTCTCTGCCGCTGCTCTGCCGTATCAGAAGCCACCACCGATCGACTAGTGAAGGGACGGGGCTAGACAGACAAGAATATAATCAACCTCGTGGAGCTGACTGTAGCAAGCCCCTCTCTTCCGTCAACCCTAATGTCTCCCCAGCAGAATCATCGGAGCAACCCAACCCTGAACCTGCCGCAGCAGCTGCTCCGACAGACCAATCTACTCAAATCCTTGCTCCCATTCAGAGGATGGAGGACAGACAGCTGGGTCTGATGACATTCATCAAGGATTTTGCCAACTCCACGGTAAATTTCATTCACACTACTTTAAATTATCCTGATGTTGTCTTTCCCACCTTCCCTGCCCACTACTTCACCGTCCCCACCCCTGCCCACACACCTACACCTGCTGCCACCCCACACACACAATCTGCTGCCTCCATTCCATCACCTGCCCCGACGGCAGCCGGCTGCCTTTGTAGCTGGTTTTTCTTCTTCCTCCGTCTGGGCAGAAAGCGAGGCAGAACCCTCTATTCGGAGAAACTTAGAGAAAGAATTCACACCTGTCAAGAGGCAGAAAAGAATGGCCAACAGAAAGCTTATGCCAAAGGCCAACACCACCACCAGCAGCAGCAGCTGGGACAGTGGCAGTAGCTCTGACATCCAAGTCGTAGAGCAACCAGCCCAGCCTGCCCCACAGCCTAGAATCCGCCGCCAAATCCGCCTCAGCAGCAGCAGTGAAGATAGTGCTTAAAATTTAAGTTTTTTATTTTCTTCTTATTGCTGCCTGCCTTATTTATATTTTGTGATGTCCTGCCTTCATTTTTATTTTTGTCATTTGCATTGAAGGCAATGCAACCCTCGAGTTTGGGGGTGGCAACCCTCCATTTTAATGGAGTCTTAGTACATCTTAATTAATTGATGTGTCTTATTTAAGTTCTCTAAAAAATTTAGAAAAGACTGAAAATTTTGGCTTAAAACTGTGATTTGAACTTACCTGTCGTGACAGCTCTGTCGTGGCAGCATCATTAGGATAGTTTAAGGAGAAGTTTAGCGCCTTTCTATAGTTCTGAAAACTTAAACACCATTGTGACTGTTATACTGCTTAGATTTCTTTTAGCCAAACTAGAATAGGAAGCTTAGTACTTGAATAGCCCCTAGAGGTGCCTAACACTGGCTCTAGGAAAGAAGTTTAGCAAAATGGACTCAAAAACCTAGAGGTGCCCGAAACCGGCTCTAGGAAGCTAACTAGAGGTGCCTAAAACTGGATCTAGTGAAACTTTAAAAATAGAAAAATTGAGTCAAAACAAAAGAAGCATGAAAATGTGCCTTCCAAAATAAACTTTGGCATAAAAATTCGAGTTAAGAGTTGAATATTCTAATGAAACTAAGAGAGTCTTAGCATATAACTGTTCACAAGCATGCACACACTGCACGAGGACTATAGTGAGATTCCGGACAGATCCTAATCTATCCGACAGGTTGCTGCTGTCATAGAGAATGAATGACGGGTAAGGGAAAGTTCACTGTTTGAAAGCTAAAACAAAAATAATTTTTTAGGTCTTAGTTGCTTGAGGGCAAGCAAAAACTTGAGTTTGGGGGTGTGTTGAGTGTGTAAAAGTTCTATTATTTACACCCTTTTTAACCCATATTTCTGCTACATTCAAGCATCATTTCATTGCATTTAGGTTAGTTTACAGCAAAACATCACAAATATATTAAAGGGACAGATTCTACTAAAGAATGGCTGATTTTGCAGGATGCCGCCATAGTAGATGGAGAAGGCAGGCGTAGGGCAAAGAAGCTGAAGAGCTGAACTGAACAAGCAGACAAAGAGGACGATGCTGCCATGGTGCTGCCGTGACAGCAGAGGACGACAGCAAGTTAGTGGAGAAAAAAAGCAAAGTGGACCTCGATAGATAGAGAAAATTCTGCTCGTCTGTCGTGTGAAAACCATATATTTTTCCAAGCCCCGTATCAAAAGATATGTCAAGCCCAAAGCTCAAGGAGAGAAAAACCCCAAGAAACAAGGATGGAGGCTAGAAAGTAGGATCCTTGAAGATTAAGTCTTTATTATAATCATACTTTTAATTAAAGTTGTAATCCTTGATAACTTAGATAACTTGAGCCCAAAGCTTATAGAAGGGCATGTATTTTAACCTAGGAGGATATCATAGCCGATTACCTCATAACCGACAACCAAAAAAACCCCAGTCGTCGATATGTTCTAAATTCCCCCTAGGGCCACGGGTTGATTTGTAAAGTAGTTGCAAGGGTTGTTTTGTTTTAGGAATTTTCAGTTCAATAAAATAAACTTCAAGTTCTCTTATTTTGGTTATTAATATCTTACAAGAGCATCGGGAGAGCATTGTGAGGTTATCCATTTACTTAGCATCGGGAGAGTTAAGTATACGAAAGAAATAAGAGCAAGTTCTCTATTTTATAGTTGAAATATCTCGTGCCTAGGGATAGGGCGATGTTAAGTGGCTAAAGAAGAATTCATACACATCGGTGTTCATCCTTCGATTCACGCCGGGAGGTATCATCAAGACGTGATCATCGACAGACTTGGACCTAGGGATATGCCAAGGCAGATCTGGGATTCTTGCCAAACTTGAAGTACTGAGTTGGTGTGTTTGTTGCCACAACGATCAACGGACTGCTGTCGCGACAGGTGCTGCCGCGATGGGCGCGACGACAGAACTGGATTTCCTAAACTCTACAATACCTGCACTACTGAGCAATTCAATACCAGCCCATTCTCTCTATCTTGATATCTCGATTCTTTTATTTACGTTTTCTTTATTATTTTCGTGACAATTCTCTCAAATATTTCCTTTACTTCCGTGCAGTGAATTAAGGTGAAGCTATAGCCCAATCCCTGTGGAGACGATATCCGATACTTCGTATCACTTTACTACTTGCGTCGTATATACTTGCACTACAATTGTGATAGACTATTTTACACGCAACACAGGCTCAGTTGTTTCGGAACGCCCTTACCTGTTTCGGAACAATGGCATGCAATGGCCTTGGAGTTTCGGAATGGTGAGGCTCGTTCCGGAACATTGTGCCTTTGTGAACCATCGTACTGAAATGTGTCTCGTGGGGTTTCGAGACGCACCCGCGTATCGAAACGGTCAACAATGTTTCGAAACGACCGTTCTGATATGGGGCTCTCGGTTCCGAAACACTCGACTGTTAGAGCTGCATTTGAATTCTCTTGAGTTCTGTTCCATGCATTTTGGTCCTTGTTTTCCTTGCATGCAATTGAATGAGTTGTAAATGTCATGTTAAGCTGAAATTTCACCGTGGAGTATGTAATGAATCGAATTAAAGATTGGTAACTTGAATTTGGTGAAAGCCCTTGTAATATATCAAATTTACAAATTGGTCCCTAAATCTTCATTAGCTTTAATTAACTGGCGATTGTGTTGGTATTTCATTCGCTGATTGTGTACGTACACATATGAACCTAAGTTGCATCTAGACAAGTTTAAAAGAAGAAAAAAGGTCGTTTATTGAGGTGAACCTTCCCAGTTTACTTCAATATTCCCCGTGTGATCCGTTCGGTTCGGTCTATCGGTCGGGCTGGGTCGAGGGGGTTACAAAGATCCTCCTAGAGGACATCATAAGCCGACAGTCGATGCCCAATGGTGGCTAAATGTAGCCATGAGGGATGTGGTGAGAAAAGAAGTAATCAAGTGGCTTGATGTCGATATTGTTTACCCCATATCCGACAGAACATGGGTAAGCCCGGTCCAATGTGTGCCTAAGAAAGTAGGGATTACAGTCATCACAAGCTAAGACAACAAGTTAATCCCAACCCGGACTGTGATTGGTTGGAGGGTTTGTATGGACTATCGAAAGCTGAATAAAGCAACTCGAAAGGACCATTTCCCCTTACCTTTATTAGATCAAATGTTAGATAGATTAGTTGGAAAACCTTACTATTGTTTTCTTGATGGTTACTCAGGTTACAATCAGATTGCAATCGCTCCGAAGGACCAAGATAAAACTACCTTCACCTGCTCGTACGGAACATACGCATTCAGAAGGATGTCGTTTGGACTTTGCAATGAAATGGCAACCATCCAAAGATGTATGATGGCCATTTTCTCCAATATGGTAGAAAATTTCCTAGAAATCTTCATGGATTATTTTTCAATTTTTAGAGACAACTTTGACATATGCCTCGGCAACCTGGAAAAAGTACTCGAAAGATGTGAAGAATCTAACATGTTCTTAAAGAAGAAGAAATGCCACTTTATGGTAGACGAGGGCATTGTGATGGGCCATAAAATCTCCTACCGCGCCATCGAGGTTGATAGAGTCAAAATCGATGTTATCGAAAAACTACCGCCACCTACCACTGTTAAAGGGATAATGAGTTTTCTGGGGACACGTTGGTTTTGATAGATGTTCCATTGAAACCTTTTCCAAAAAAAACTAAACCATTTAGTTCTTTGCTTGAACAAGATAAACCCTTCAACTTTGATGACAAATGCACTGAAGCATTTGAAACCCTGAAGAAGAAACTTGTAGCCGCTCTCATTGTAGTGCCACCAAACTAGACGCTGCCCTTTGAGATAATATGTGATGCCAGTGAAAATGTCATTGGGGCAGTGCTAGGGAAGAGGAAAAACAATATCCTCCGTGTCATTTACTATGCCAACAAGACGCTCAATGAGGCCCAAGTTAATTATACCACCACTGAGAATTAGTTGTTGGCAATAGTTTTTTCTTTTGATAAGTTTCGAGCCTATCTCATTGGAACAAAGGTGAGAGTGCACACAGATCATTCAGCCATAAAATACCTTTTCTCCAAGAAAGATGCAAAACCAAGATTGAAAAGCTAGATTCTTCTCCTATAAGAATTTGACGTAGAAATCAAGGACAGAAAAGGGACAAAGAACCAAGTGGCTGATCATCTGTCACAACTAGAGGGAAGAAGAACAAACACGACTCAAATTCAGGAAAACTTCCCAGATGAGCATATCCTAGCCACCTCAGTCGTAGACCTCGTAGCCGCCCAAGCAGCATATACCATAGCCGCCAGGGTAGAACCTCTTGCAGCCATGACGACCTCCACCACACCCTGGTACGGTGATCTTGTAAACTTCTTGGTTAGTGGTATTTTTCCTCATAACATTATTTACCAAGGGAAAAAGAGGTTCCAAAATGATACAAAACATTATTATTGGGACCAACCTCTTTTGTTTAAGCAATGTGCATACTAGGTGATTCAAAGATGTGTACCAGAGGAAGAACAACAAGAAGTCCTCCACCATTGCCACAACTCATCATATGGGGGACATTTTAGAGGAACCATAACTGCTGCCAAGGTTCTCCAATCGGGACTCTACTGGCCGACACTATATAGAGTTGTCGAAGCATACTACAAACAGTGTGATAGATGCCAACAGACGGGCAACATCTCAATAAGGAACGAGATGCAACTACAGAAGATTCTAGAAGTCGAAATGTTTGATGTATGGGGGATTGACTTCATGAGTAGCTCATTTCCATCATCTTTGGGAACTTATACATACTACTAGCAGTGGATTATGTGTCCAAGTGGGTGGAAGGCATTGGTACACCAAAGGATGATTCCAAAACCGTTCTAAAATTTCTGCAAAAGCATATCTTTACATGTTTTGGAATCCCTAGAGCCATCATAAGTGACGAGGGGAGAAACTTTGACAACAAACTGATTGCCACGGCTTTGAAGAAATTTGGTGTCACACACAAAGTTTCCACGACATACCACCCCCAGACCAATGGGCAGGCTGAAATATTGTAACACACTAAAACTACCCTAGTCGAAAACCCCTAAGTTAGATAATAAAGAAGGTAAAAACAGGTTGTAACCTATAATGTGGTACGAGTATTGTACAACCTTAAATGTTGTGTAAAAACATGTTGTAACCTATAATGTGGTACGTGTAATGTGCAACCTGAAATGTTGTGTAAAAACAGGTTGTAACCCATAAGGTGGTACGAGTATTGTGCAGCATGAAATGTAGTGCAAAATTAGGTTGTAACCTAAAATATGGTGAGAATGTAGTATAACTTGGAATATGGTACAAAAGAGGTTGTAACCTAAAATGTGAAACACTTTGAGTAGTTAAAGGACCAAGAAAATAGGTTATTAGTGAGAGTTAAAATATTATATAATAAAGCCATAGTGGGATTTGAGTGGATAAATACATGGTGAGAGACCAATACAAGTGTCCCTCACTCCATGTATGACCAGCCACCTACGTTAGAAACAAAACAAGTGTATTCCACCATTTGTTTTCTTTCAATTTTTCACTCCACCGAAAAGGCATGAGAGAAGAGAGAGAACTTGAGAGCTTGACTAAAATCTGGAGATTAGAAGCCTTAGAAACACATGCAAGTGCTGGAAATTAAGCTTAAAGATCATCTATGTTCATGCATGTAACCTAGATTTCAAGTAAGTTCAAAGTTGTGCTACCCGATTGATTCTTGTGTGTTTATCTTTGTTTTAAATGATTTTTGAGTTTGTTTGATCTTGGAAATTCATGTTTAAATGCTTGATTATTCATATACATTGCTGGGTTTAAGTTAGATTTGAATAAAATCTGGAAATTTGCATGAACTTAGCTTAGAACTTGAAATCTGCCCAGATTCGTACTAAAACACTGCCCTTCAGAAATTTGGATTTTTGAGCATGATAGAGTTCAAATTAGAAATATTTTCATAGGAAAAAGTTGTAGAGCATGAAAAATAATATGGGATAGAGGTCTTGGAAGCATGAAAATGTTGCTGGGTTTGCTGGAAATTGAGATGGAAGTAAATTGGTCACATTTGAAACAAAACTGGAAACTGTTTGGATTAAATTTGAATTCTGAAATTTTTTAAGGGTTATTTGATGATTTTTAATTTGGGAGAATTGTTATGAAACAGGGGAACTTACTAATATATGGTTAGTATCATTTTAAGATGATTAAGGACTTGTGATTGATGTTTAAAGTCAATAAAATAGTTAAAGGACTAGTTTTGACTAATCTGGGAAAATTACTTATTAATGGACCTTAATGCCCTCTTTTTGAAACTATTTGAACTTGTTAATAATTTTATTAGATATTTTTAAAAGTGGTTAAAAACTCAGAATCAAATGTGTAATGGATCATAGGTCAAATGGTCACTAAAATTACATGTTGCAAATAATGGACAGATTAGGCCACTGTAAATGCCATGTATTAAAGTATTAAAGCGTATTGATGTAGCAATAGGAAAATTATGAGCCATACATAGAATTATATTTGTGTGAATAAGCTTTCTATATTGGTAAAGAAATCATAGTTTGGAGTTGTGTGCAAAACGTTATGGGCATATTAGTGTAGGGTGCTCAAGCTGTCAGTTTAGGGGCAATTTCATATTGATTAAATGTTTGTGCTTGAATAAATGAATAAATGTGATTGAATTGAAGTCTAATGTGTTTCTTATGTGTTATCTGAATGTTCAAGATCAAGATTGTGAAGAAATCCTATAGGGTTCAAGGGTTGAGCAATCAAATAGGAGGAGCAAAGGCATAGTGATCAAAGAATCAGCCTAAGCTTTGGAGTATTGTGAGTGTAGTTGATCTTAGGGTTAGGATTAGTATCCTAACCAATGTTTTTATGATTATTTGATGAATTAATATGAAGCATGGAATGAATCTAATAAAGGTTTGGTAAATTTAAAGGTAATGGAAGAAGGATTAAAGGAAATGAATAAATGTTACATGTTTAGTACTAGTTAAGTATAGTTATGATCTATTTGATTTGCTATGATGTATTGGTTATTTGAGCTTCATGAGATAAGCCTATATATGAGATTTAGCTACTGTTTTTGATGAGTACATGATTTAATTGATATGATATGTTTGCTGAAAATTGGTTGTTTAATTAACTTGAATGATTCAAGTACAATGTTGACATGAACATGTTGTATAGCCTTGTAATGTGATTGATAAACACTTGTTTGTTCATGTCGGAAATTAAAAAGCTTAATAAGACCTTGGTTGACTTAGTCACCTACTGATGCTTTGAGCATCAACTATTACAAGTTACAAGTTGGATTGTGTAGTTAGACACATCGATACATTGTGTATCTACTGATCTTTGGTGCTTTGAGCATCTACTGTTATATGTTGGTACTTAGTACCTATTGACTTGATTACCTAGTCCACTTAATCATCCAAGGAAAAACCTAATTGAACTTGCATTGGTATTTTGTGATCAATGATATAAAAATGTGATCAATGATATTGTAGAACTAATGTTTTGATATAATAATTGAAAAATGTTGTGGACTGATTTAAAAAGCATTTAAAACATTTCCAAAGTCCAAACAACTTGAAATTATGTTTAGGGAATTTTTCAAAAGGGTTTTTCTTGTGTTTCATAGCCAAATTTCTCAAACCTGTCCAGGTGTTTCGAAACACCTTAGGGCGTTTCGAAACAGGGGGCTCCAGTAGCAAAAACGTTTCGAAACTTGTTTCGAAACGGGCTTTCCCTGGGTAGGATTTTTGCCAAGCGTTTCGAAACGGGCTAGGCCGTTTTGATACGCCTACGTGGCAATGACCATAACGGTCATGAAAACCCAACGACTCTTTCCCAACCAACTTTCAAATGCAGGCGTTTCGATACTGGCTTATAGCGTTTCGATACGCGTTTCAAAACGGCAAGGGGGTGTTTCGAAACGGGCTCGAGTGTTTCGAAACGAGGAGCTGCAAAACTGCATTTATGGAGGGAATTAATGTCCTCAACGGCTTCAATATGATCCCAACGGCTAGTAACGGCTACAAACTCAATTGGGAGTATAAAAGGGACCTCCAAGCATCAAGAGAAGGTTAATGCTCATATTGTCAAACATCAAATGATCAAGAAATTGTCTTAGCACTTAAATTGTCAATTCTTGTATAGACAAACACTAGTGAGCCAAAATTGTCAAATTTGCTCAAGTGTTTTAGGTTTTGGGTGAGTGCTTAATTGTGCAAACAAACACCTATTAGAGGGTTTTAAGTTTGCTTCTTGTTTCTCTTTGTAAAGAGGGTTTTGATCAAGGCTTTGGGTAGAAGCTTGATCGGTTGTAAGGGTTTCCTCCTAATCCTAGAAAAGGGGACGAATCAATAGTGGATTGATTGTGAAATCCTTAGTGGGAAGCTAAGGTAGTGGATGTAGACCTTGGTTAGAAGGTTGAACCACTATAAATCATTGTGTCAATCTTTATTTTAGCTTCCTTAACCCTTCCACCAAAATATCCACCTCTCCACCACTAGGTGAGCTAAATTGGTTAATCGAATCGAGCTCCACACAACTCAACAATTGGTATCAGAGCTTGGCTCAATCGAAGAGGATTAACATCCTATTGAGAAGATCCGGCAAGCTCGATCACTATTTCATCAACCGGCTCAAATGGCACAATCAATCGACAAACCGCCTTTCTTTGACGGAGACCACTATGCCCATTGGAAGGCAAAGATGAAATTCTTCTTGAAGTCAAGAGATTACAAGCTATGGGACATAATTGAAGATAGTCCGTTCGTGCCTCAAAGAAGTAAAGCGGAGTGGAGTGCCGATGATCGCAAGAAGATGGAGCTAAATTGCAAAGCATTGCACATTCTATTTTGTGCATTTGGTCCATCCATCTATGAGAAGATGTCTTCTTGTGAGAGTGCCAAGGAGGTATGGGACAAGCTTGAAGTCACATACGAGGGGACAAATGAAGTCAAGGAGACCAAGATTGGGCTCCTAACCTTTGAGTATGAGAACTTCAAAATGGATCCAGAACAGAACATCGAGAAGATGTTTGATAGGTTCTCCACCATCACCAACGGTCTTAAAGGTTTTGGAGAAGCCATCCCGGAAGAAAAGCTTGTTCGAAAGCTCATCTACTCACTTCCCGAGTCTTGGGACTCAAAGAGGACCACCATCATCGAAGCCAAAAATTTGAAGACTTTGAAGCTTGATGAACTCATGGGGTCACTCCTTACTCATCAAATCATGAAGAAGAACAAAGAGGATGAGAAGAAGAGGGAAGAAATTAGAGCTATGGGAGAGAAGAAAATCAAAGGGCTTGGCATCAATGCTAGTGCCATGGCTCTCAAATCCTCCACTTGCCATCATGTCTACACAAGTGAAGAGGAGGACGAAGATGAAGAGATAGTTCATCTCTTCAAGAAGTGTGCCCCGTTCATGAAGAAAGCTTTGAGAGAGCTTGAACGAGAACCCAAGAGAAAGGAGAGGGCAAGCACTTCAAGCGATAAGAAAAAGGCACATGTGGCTACTTGGAGTGGTGAAGACTCCACCGATGATGAACAAGCCAACCTTTGCCTTATGGCCATCGAAGAAGATTCAAGGGTAACTTCTAATTCATCTACTTCATGTTCTTATTCCTTTGATGAATTACAAGATGCCTATGATGATTTGGTTTTAGATTTTAAAAGCCACATTTTGAAAAACAATAAATTGATTTCAAAGTTAAAAATTCAAAATGATTTGCTTTCTAAAACCAAACTTGAACTTGAAGCAAAACTTGAAGAGTTTGAATTAAAATGTTTTGATTTACAAAAATCGCTTTAAAATGTTCAAGAAGAAAAAGATTTGATTTCCAAGGAGCTTGAAAAGAAAAACAATTTTGGAAAATCAAATTTTTCTGTTAGACAATCTAGTGCCCCTAGATTTATAAAAGGTAAATGTTTTAGAAGTGTTTGGGTCCCAAAAGGACTAACCACTTCAATTAAAAGGGATGACATTGAAAAATGGATTCCTAAGGGGTCTAAAATTTGTGCTACTAATGTTCATGGATCCAAAGCAATTTGGATACCAAAAATTACTTGATTGTCTATTGTAGGTGTGATGGAGATGTTCAACAAGTCAAACATTGAGGGGGAGCTCCATGCACACAAGGGAGAACACTTGAAGAAGGAAGGCTTCACATCCTACCTTGAGTTCAAGTGTTGGTAAAATTTGTAGTTGTTTTTGTGCTTTCATTTGTTTATTTTTTATTTTAAATTCAACTAGATGATCATATATGATGGACTAACTTTGATGATGCTTTAAGAAAGGGGGAGCCATTTTAAAACCAAACCTCTCATTTTTGTCAAAGTTTTTTACCTCTATTGTTATTTTGAACTTAATGTTTTAAATTCTTTTTGATATAACAAAAAGGGGGAGAAATGGTTTGAAAAATTGAATTTTCAAATGAATAAGGAGCTTTAGAATTAATTTTTTTTCTTATTCACATTTTTAAAGTTAAAGGGGGAGAATCCCAAACAATTTTTCAAGTGGTTTTATTATATCAAAAAGGGGGAGATTGTAGAACTAATGTTTTGATATAATAATTGAAAAATGTTGTGGACTGATTTAAAAAGCATTTAAAACATTTCCAAAGTCCAAACAACTTGAAATTATGTTTAGGGAATTTTTCAAAAGGGTTTTTCTTGTGTTTCATAGCTAAATTTCTCAAACCTGTCCAGGTGTTTCGAAACACCTTAGGGCGTTTCGAAACAGGGGGCTCCACTAGCAAAAACGTTTCGAAACGGGCTTTCCCTGGGTAGGATTTTTGCCAAGCGTTTCGAAACGGGCTAGGCCGTTTCGATACGCCTACGTGGCAGTGACCATAACGGTCATGAAAACCCAACGGCTGTAACCCCCTTAACCCGGCCCGGACGGTTGACCCAAATTAAGAAAGTTACACGGGGAAAACCAAAGTCAACCCGAAAGTCAACCTTGATTAACGACCCTTTTTTTTCTTTTTAATCTTGTCTAGATGCACATTAACCTTAGATGTGATCATGCAAACGGCATACCCAAAGATCACAAACATCAGAGATCAAACAGGGACCCAATTGAACAATTTACAACTTTAGGGACCAATTTGTAAATTCTGAAAACTTTTAGGACTTAACCAAATTTTAAGTTACCAACTTAAAATTAATCAGGTTTCATGCTTCTCTGCCAAATTCCAGCTCAAACGGACATCCCGAACTCATACAATTGCACAAACAAGATTCAGGACCAAAATGCAAACATTTCAAAACATTTAACCGCCCATGTCAGCCCCCAACGGTCACCCGTTCCGAAACAGGCAGAGCCCGTTTCGAAACTCGGTGTCGTTCCGCAACGCGTTCCACAATGGGGGTCTGGTAGAGACCAAACCGTTTCGAAACGGTGCATACCGTTTCGGGCGCCTGGGTTCATGTAAGGCACCCGTTCCGAAACGGTGCACACTGTTCCGAAACGCCTGCACAGATTGCAGCAAAAAGGCATTCCAAAACATGCAATTAATCACTCAAACATGCTCCAATTGCCACCAAACTTTACCAGCATGCAATTCAACATATATATGACTTGCAAGCATCATCAAATCAACAAATTAACTTCATTTGCAAAAAGCCCCAATTCTATAGGCATGCTTCCTACACAAGCAACCATTTAAGCATAAACTTTCCAAAACAATCTTATAATAGCCAATACATGTTCCAACAACATTATCAACATTAAAACATACTTGTCCGAACATATACAAACACAAAAACATCAATCCGAGAGATTCTACCCCCATTGCCTTTATTAACTATAGCTCTTCACCGAGACATACATCTCAATTGGAGTCCACCTTGAATCCCTTGCTCCTTGCTGTCCAAACTTCAAGAATCTGCATTGATGGACAAAAAGGAGCGTAAGCACATAATGCTTAGTGAGGAATGCTCAAAACCAAAACACCATCAATGCAGCGGGTTACAAAACACTTTAAAAACAACCCGATTTGTTATCGAAACCATGTTTGAAAACCCTTTTCAACAACATGCTTAAACCATGCATTGCACATACATGAAATCCAACCCTTAGCTCAACAAACTAAGAAAACCATTTCAATGTACAACTTGCAAGAACATCCATTTAACCATTTCATGCATAAGCACCATATGCAAAGCTAAACTAAAATCTTGGAAAACACTTTCATTTCAAATTACTCATTCATAACCTTGAACATCACTTCAAGCAAGAAACCCCTTTTAAACCATTATCCAAGCAATCCAACACATGCATTAACCATAGGCAACTCATGAGCCACAACATCATTATTATCACATGCCTTTTAAAACAAGTCTTAACAAGACTCCAATGCATTAAGGAGATTACATGCACACATGCATCATTTATCAAATGATAATCAACACTTGTTCAACATAACAAGTAAACATGCATTCACTAGCATCATACACTTTTCATGCAACCATGCATCTTTTCAAGCATCTCATGCTTCAAATGCAATCATGTATCATTTCAAGCATCTCATGCTTCACTATGATCAAGAACATTACATTGGCCTCCAAGTGATCAACCACATCCACTTTTCAACTCAACAACCCGATCGGATACGCGGATTCCGAGCGTTGTCCCTACGCTCCATACACCCTACCAATCCAAGGCCTCCCAAATGGACTTTTAAACACCATTTGACCTTACAAGCCTAAGGTTCCCATGTATGGACTTTTAAACACCATACAACCTTAGCTTTTCCCGAGGTTCCCATGCATGGACTTTTAAACACCATACAACCTCAACATGCACAAGGTTTCCTTGTATGGACTTTTAAACACCATACAACCTTTGCATAACCGATTGGTAGTTGTATAAATCACTAACAAGATCCGGGACACCCCACACAAGATCCACACATGGTCTTACACCGCCATTGTGATCTCAACAAGAACAAGGTTCTCATATATGGACTTTTAAACACCATATAACCTTTGCTCAACCAAGGTCCTCGAATGGGCAACACCTCCATTATGACCTTAACCATCTCGTTAGGATACCTGAAGGGAGTTTACCGGTCCACTCTTGACCACTCCACCTCCAAGGCGACTTAATTCACGATGCACCCAATCCTATAGCCGGCTAACTATATCCGATCAACGAACCAAGAACCACTTTCATCACTTGCCAATATAACCATCTTACCATGTTATTCCACTGATTCATATGCATAATCACAATGCAAAAACCATCACCACAATAGTCTGATGATTCACATGCATAACCAATATGCAAATCCATTACCTCATTAGTCCAATGATTCACATGCATAACAAATATGCAAAAAGTAACATTTACCATCATCAATTCACTGTTTTAAAGCATCATACAAAGCCATAGATCAACATGCAACACTATGCATCAAAATCACAATTACCATATACAAAACCAAGGATCTCTTACCTTGAGCATCCTTCACAAATGGCTTTCAAAACCAGCATTAAACCATGCTTAAAATATGCTTTCAAAACAGATTTAAACCATGCAAAACATATGCATCTCAATCATCAACCACAATTGCTTTTAAAACCAAAAACACATCACAATTCAAGAGCGAAAATCCAATCACTTACTCTTGAGCTTAGCAAAGTTGTTTAGACTTAAACTAAGCTCCCAAAACCTTCAAACCTTGGTTTAAAAGCTGAAAACCCAACTTCACTCACCGATACTCAAAACAAGGCTAGCCGACAAGCCTTCCAAGCATCCGACAACCTTCCGCAACACCTTCAAAGCTCACGGATCAAACTCCCCTGTTTCAAGCACACAACAACAGAGGATTAATGCATCATTATGCATTAAAAACACCAGCAACAAGACTCAACTCGCTGCTCAACACAAATCCAACAATTTGGCTACTAAACACAACCGAAATCACCTCCAAACACTTCCAAAACTTAACCCAGCCAAGATCCATCACTTCTAACCATTTTTAAACATCAATTAACATCCAAAATGATCACAAACACATCCTTATACCTCCAGGTATAACAGATCACCAAAAACACTCCAAAAACAACCAAAAACTCAAGCCAAACTTAGGAAATTCAACCTATCCGGGATTGCATTGATTAAACCTCAACTTCTAATCAATTTAGCATTCATTTAACATCATTTTGACACTTCAAAATACTGCCCAAACAGATCACACGAAAATTTCACCAAAATCACCAAATCTTGCATTTTAAGCCAAAATCAAGATTTCAATTGAAAAGCCATTAACAAAACACAAATCAAGGATTGAGAACTTAGGAATTTCAGTAAAGAACTGATAGTTTATAGGAGAAGGACGTTCTTACCTCCAAACTTGAATTTCTCCTTTTTAGAGCCAAAATGCTTGATGAAACAACTTGCAAATTAAGAGGTTTTGTTGTAGAGATGATTAGGAATCAAAAGAGAGTTGAAATGAATGATTTAGATGCCAAAATCAGAGAAGAAAATCTGGAGAAATGTGTTTGGGTGGAGAGAAAATGAGAGAAAAGGAAAATTGAGAGAAAATGAAAAGTTAGTTAAGAAATGGTAAAAATGATTTCCCTCCACATTTCATAATCTTTAAAATCAGAATAAAGCCTTAAAATATCTTAGAAAAATCTGGAGAAATCCTTTTTGGAATAATAGCTCCTTAAAGATTCAAAGTTTCAATCCTTTATAAAACTGTCCCGCAACTTTCAAAAATTACATTTTGGTCACTAGCCAAAATGTCAACCTTCTGAACCTCATTTTCCAAAATTGATTTCATAGTTCGCTTAATTATATTAAAAGATGATTTTAGAACATTTTTCCATATTTTTAATGCAACCCGAACTAGGCTTTCCTAAATTCACTCTTATATATTCGATCAGCACTTTGACCGAACCGGTCAACGCCCAAAACTTCTGAGCCCAAAACTGGGGCGTTACAACGGCTCTTTCCCAACCAACTTTCAAATGAAGGCGTTTCGATACGGGCTTATAGTGTTTCGATACGCGTTTCGAAACGACAAGGGGGTGTTCCGAAACGGGTACCCTGACAGACTGCAACGGCTCTTTCTATATTGAGGGTGTTTCGAAACAGGCTCGAGTGTTTCGAAACGAGGAGCTGCAGAACTGCATTTATGGAGGGAATTAAAGTCCTCAACGGCTCCAATATGATCCCAACGGCTAGTAACGGCTACAAACTCAATTGGGAGTATAAAAGGGACCTCCAAGCATCAAGAGAAGGTTAATGCTCATATTGTCAAACATCAAATGATCAAGAAATTGTCTTAGCACTTAAATTGTCAATTCTTGTATAGACAAACCCTAGTGAGCCAAAATTGTCAAATTTGCTCAAGTGTTTTAGGTTTTGGGTGAGTGCTTAATTGTGCAAACAAACACCTATTAGAGGGTTTTAAGTTTGCTTCTTGTTTCTCTTTGTAAAGAGGGTTTTGATCAAGGCTTTGGGTAGAAGCTTGATCGGTTGTAAGGGTTTCCTCCTAATCCTAGAAAAGGGGACGAATCAATAGTGGATTGATTGTGAAATCCTTAGTGGGAAGCTAAGGTAGTGGATGTAGACCTTGGTTAGAAGGTTGAACCACTATAAATCATTGTGTCAATCTTTATTTTAGCTTCCTTAACCCTTCCACCCAAATATCCACCTCTCCACCACTTGGTGAGCTAAATTGGTTGATCGAATCGAGCTCCACACAACTCAACAGATATGATTCGTGTTCTTTGTTTGTGTTATGCATTGGTATTTTGTGATCAATGATATAAACATGTTATATGAAATGACATGATTGGTAAGGGTAATGACCCTATTTGAATGATATAAAAATGTCATCAATGATATGATATGATTCTTGTTCTTTGTTTGTGTTATGCATTGGTATTTTGTTTGACATTGAATGTTAGTATGTTATATGACTTGACACATGATACGAATGGAACTAGCTAAGTCTACTTCAGCATGAGATAAGCTAACTAGGTGTGACTTGTTTGGTTAAGCCTAGCTATGTAACCTTAATTATATTAATAACACACTTAAAAGATTGTATTAGTAAGTTATAGGAACTACCTCACTAAGTACAAATTGTACTTATCACTCTTCTATTCCTTCTTCCCAAAATAACAGGTCTCTGATATCCGAAAGCTAGCTATTTTGATCTGGGAGCAATCACAAGAAGCCAAGGCTCAAGTATGATATAGCTTTGTTTTAACTCGTAGATGGTGGCATAGTTACATGTTTAGAGTATGTCACATGCATTTTGGTATCATGTATGTTTTAATATGGTTTGTATATGTTTAAGACATAGTTTCATGATATATATTGGATAAACAAGTTGTTATGACTATATTTGGAATATATGTACATAGTTAAGTTGATTAAGTCTTCATATGGTCTTACAAATAATGTGTAGGGTTTATATGTTTTGATATTTGAATGATGGCAAATGAAAATGTTATGTATTTCTTGTATAATAGGCTACTCGAATGGTATAGAATATGATAGAAGTTGTATATGTAAGGTGAAGTGAACTTAGAATTATACATGCCTTTAGATGTTTGAATTTGAAATGGAAATTTCATGTTATTGCTATGTTGGATTCGAATATTATGATGGTTTTGATGTAAGTTTCAATATGTTTCTTATGCGCCTAAGTTGTTTTTGATGTTGTTCGGACACGATCCCTATTTAATTAGGATTGGTTGTATTGTATATGAATGTATACATGTATATATGATTGTAAGATGCTAGCTGAAAATATATATAAACATGAATTGGATTGAATGGATTTTTTTAGATGAATGTTTGAAAGTGTATACACGTTTAATATGGTTAGTAAGCTAGTTTAGGTTGATTATGTTATATGATTTACATGTTTAATCAGAAGGATTGTTATGTTATGATATATGTTAGGAAAGTTTTTGTTGGCCCACCCAAGTGTATTGTTTGTTATAGAATGTTAAATGTGTTATAAGATGCGCAACTTTGATTCCTTGATGTTACATGTTCGATTTTATTATTACATGTTATATGTTATGTGTCTTGTTTGCGTAACGCCTCTCAATCCTAAACCGGGCGTGGGGTGTTACAAATATCAAACAAGGAACTGAAGAGCATTCTCGAAAAGGTGGTTAGTCCATCTAGGAAAGACTGGTCTCTTCGAATCCATGATGCATTATGGGCATATAGAACAACCTATAAGACCCCATTGGGCATGTCACCCTATCGGCTCGTGTATGGAAAACCCTGCCACCTGCCCATTGAGATTGAAAATAAGGCATACTGGGCCATCAAGGCGGTAAACCTAGACTGGGACAAAGCCGGGCAAAAGAGACTCATGGACCTGAATGAGATCGAAGAATTTAGAGCCTTGGCATATGACAATGCGAGAATATACAAGGAGAAAACCAAAAATGGCATGACAAAAAGTTGTTGTCAAGGTAGTTTATGCCCGGGGAGCAGGTACTCCTCTTCAATTCTTGATTGAAACTATTCCAAGTGAAATTGAAGTCGAGATGGTCTGGCCCGTTCGAGGTAGTTAAAGTATTCCTACATGGTGCAGTCATTATCAAATCTCCTAAGGATGGGCATGAATTTAAAGTGAATGGGCAGAAGTTAAAGCACCACACAGGAACTCATGTTGCAAGAGACAAGGAAGTGGCCTTGTTAGGAGATGCATCCAAATGCACTCCTAATACAACCTAAATTTTTTCTATTTTTAATTTTCTATTTTTTAGGAATTAGATTAAAATTTCTTGCATTTATTTTATTTTTCAAACACATTATTTTTAATTTTCTGTTTTAAGGCATTAGATTTAATTTTAGCATGCATTTTATTTTTAAAGCAATAATAATTTTATTTCAGTTTATTGTAGGAGAAACAAAACCCAAAGGAAGAGAGAAGAAGCTAGACCAACCAACACCAGCATCCCACAAGCAGCCGTCGAGGGCGGCCAAAAGACTTAAAGTACCAGCTCAATGGCGGATGATACTTAGCGATGACGAAGAAGACGACACCTCATCCGATTAGCCAACATTTTAAGCTATCATCTTCCTTCTTTATCTAATCTATGTTTTATTTTGAGTATGTAGGGATGCATTGAGGACAATGCTCCTCTCGAGTTTGGGGGGAAATTAGTCATAATTTGTTTTGTTTTATTTTCTCTTGTTTTTATTTGTTTTATGTTAGAATATATATTTATGATTCATATAGAATGCATTGTTAATTGATGTTCTATAAAAAAAGAAAAAAATATTTGGCTTAGATTTTGAGTATTTCCTAACTGTCACCGTAGTAGCCGTCGTGGCATCGACCTTAGCATGACTTTGGAAGTATTTAGAACTCTACTATTGTACTGAAACATAGAAACACTCCTTGTGACTTGTATGATTTTAGGAGTTCTAGTGAGTTAAGGTTAGTTAATTACTTGGGTTTAAAATTGAAAAATTTTATGTACTAGAGGTGCCTATCACTGGCTCTAGTATAGAGTAAAAGGTATTTCTAGAAATGTTTGCCTTTAATTCTAGCAATGAGAAATCACTAGAGGTGCCCGAAATTTGCTCTAGTTGATTATGTTTTGCAGGAAATGATTGGTTGATAAACTAGAGGTGCTTGAAACTGGCTCTAGTAAGAGAAGTTAAGAAACCTAAGAGTTGAATTGATTACCTTTATTCTTTCATGGAGTATGAAGAATCATACTTGTTCACAAAACATGCACACACTCACAAACATCATAGTATTGTTTCGGGTAAGTCCATTTTTATTTGAAGGGTTGTTTCCCACGCATGTGATCACATGGAGGTTAGAGATTACTCATGATATGAAGCCACACATTCTAGAGATGCAAGTAACTACTAGGTTGCATTTTCTTGAGGACAATCAATAGTTCGAGTTTGGGGGCGTGTTAAGTGTGTAAAAGTCCTATATTTTAGCCCTAGTTTAGCCCAATTATTGTTGCACTTAAGCATGTTTTAGTTGCATTTATTAGGTAACCATACACAAAATTGCATAGATTAGATAATATGCCTTGTTTGTTGAATTTCATTGTTTTTCTCTATAAAAGATACTGCTCATGTATGTGTTTTACTATACGCAGGTACCCGCCCAGACAGACAATGCCGAGGCAGCAAGGAGGGCAGAAGGAAGGAGCTGAACAATCGATAGAAGATGCTGATGAACCTGATGAAGAGCTGATCAAACTATGCCACAGAGGATAAGCACAGAGTAAGGAACCATGCTGAGCCACTCACACCAACACAGACCTCTGCCGAGGCAGCAGATTGTATGACGCCAAGGTAGCAACCCAAGGAAACTAGAAAAATGCAAAGTGGTATGGGAATGAAAGAACACATCAAGCCTAATTTTTAGAGACCACTTGCATGAGGATCAAAGTCCAAAAGCTCAAGAAAAGCCATGGTCAAAGTTATGGTGGAAAAAGTCAAACGGGAATCTAAGAAGAATTAATGATAGAGATTTGTTCTTTCAATGAGTTGTAATCTGATTCCAACTAGTGCTCCTACCCTAAACCGACTTTGACCTAGGCCATGCCCTATAAATATGTAACCTAGCCGACTATGAGGCAAGGAGAGAGTTCTTTGAGAAAACCCTAGTGCTCCATTCATCCATCATGTTCTAAACTTCTCCTAGGGCTAAGGGTTTGCTTTGTTGAGTAGTTGTGAGAGATTGTTTGTATTTGTTTAGGTTTTTAGTGTTTGCAATAAAACTTCAAAGTTTGTTTACTCTTCGCATTATTCTTGTTTTCAATCAAATAGGGAGAGGATAGAGTAATTATTGATTTGTCTAATATCGGGAGAGTTAGACTCATGAAACGAGTAAACATGGTTTTATCCAACTTGGGGTGAAACTACTTCGGCTTAGGAATAAGTAAGAAGTTCAGCGGCTAAAGGAGGCTTAAGATTTGTTGGTGTTCATCACTCGATTCATGTCGGGAGGTATTATCAAGACGTGTTCGCCAATAGCACTTCGACTTAAGGATAAGGAGGAGTCACTGAAGGAAGCCTTGCCGAACTTTGAAGCATCATTCAGCCGCCCGGGGAGCACATCATTCTCTATCACGGCGGGTCATCTACTGAGGCATCACCTTGACAACTGCCAAGACAGTTGAGTCGATTTTGCAGCACTTGAACCGATACAAAACATTCAATATCCACACTATGACGCATTCCAATACCGGCCAATTCTCTCAAATTGAATTCTTAACCTTTTAATTTACTTGCTCTTAATTTTAGTCAAATCAAATCTCAATCACTTGTGTCTTTACTTTTACTTGTGCAGGAAGATAAATTCTGAAGGGTTTCTCAATCCCTGTAGAGACGATATCGTTTATATTACAACTAGGCATTAGTGTACACTTGCACTTAAAGTAGGACTATTCGACAGCCTACCGTAAGCAAACTCCACTAAGGGTAATTGTTTCTCCCAAGAACCTTGAAAATCAATGATGCAACATCTCAACATGTCTTCCAACACTTGGATAACACTCTCAGACTGACCATCTGTTTGAAGATGATACAAAGTACTGAAATTCAAAGGCATACCTAATGATTGATGTAGACACTCCCAAAACCTCGTTGTAAAATGCAGATTTCGATCCCAAACAATGGACTTAGGCACCCCTTGTAACCTCACAATCTCAGAGATGTACAAATCCACCAACTTATCTAACGTATACGTAGTATGCACCACCATGAAATGTTCACACTTCGTAAAACGATCAACAATCACCCAAATGGAATTCTCTTGGACGGTATCAAAGGCAAACCCGTCATGAAATCCATGGTGATTCTCTCCCATTTCCATTTTGGGATCTTCGAAGGTTGCAACAATCCAGGAGGAAATTGATGCTCAGCTTTAACTCGTTGACAAACCATACACTTACTAACAAAATCAGCAACATCTTTCTTCAAACAAACCCAATAGTACTCATAATTCAACCCACGATACATCTTTGTACTACAAGGGTGCATAGCAAAAAGACTGCTATGAGCCTCAATCTGAATAGTGTGCCTTAGCTCAACATCCTTCGGTACCACTATTCGATTCTTAAAACACAAAACACCATTATCATTGAAACAAAAGTCTGTCGGATTTCCTTCTGCAATGTCCTGAACAAGCAATACCAATGATTCATCCAACAATTGTTTCTCCTTAATCAACTCCACTAACGAGGTTTTCACTTGCAATTCAGCCACTAAACCACCATCTCGTGATATACTCAACTGAGCAAACATCGCCTTTAACTCTATAGCCACCTTCCTACTCAAGGCATCAGCTTCAACATTAGAATTCCCTGGATGGTACTCGATCGTCAAGTCGTAATCTTTAAGCAACTCTAACCACCTTCATTGCCTAAGATTCAACTCTTTTGTGTCATTAAATACATCAAACTCTTATGGTCTGTGTAAATCGTACACCTATCACCATAAAGGTAATGCCTCCAAATCTTCAAGACAAACACCACCGCAGCTAACTCAATGTCATGCGTAGGGTAATTACTCTCGTGCACCTTCAATTGTCGAAATGCATAAGCTACAACCCTACCTTCTTGCATCAACGCACATCCCAAACCAACATAGGATGCATCACTATATGTGACTTCCAATTCATCATCGTTTCAACCTTTTGAGGATCAACTCTAATCCCTTCGGTCGGCACTACATGACCAAGGAAAACAACTTTCTTAAGCCAAAACTCGCACTTGCTCAACTTAGCATAAAGCCGATTCTCCAACAAGACTTGCAACACAATCCTTAAATGCTTATCATGATCCTCCTCGGTACAAGAGTACACGAGAATGTCATCAATAAACACAACTACAAACCTATCAAAAAACTCATGGAACACATGATTCATCATATCCATGAATGCAGCATAGGCATTAGTCAAACCAAAAGGCATCACCAAAAACTCATAGTGCCCATGCCTTGTACGAAAAGATGTCTTAGGTACATCCACATCCTTCACCTTCAATTGGTAATACCCAAATCTCAGATCAATCTTAGAAAACAACGATGCACCTCGAAACTGGTCAAAAAATCATCAATCCTTGGCAAAGGATACTTGTTCTTAACTTTCAGCTTGTTCAACTGACCATAATCTATACACATTCTAATCGTGCCATCCTTCGTCTTCATAAACAAGATCGGTGCACCCCTTGGTGAAACATTAGGCCTAATGAAACCTCAGTCAAGCAACTCCTGAAGTTGCATCTGCAATTCCTTCAACTCCTTAGGTGCCATTCGATATGGAGCATGTAACACCCCAATTTTGGGCTTGGAAGTTTAGGGTCTGAACCGGACCGGTCTAATTTTCGGTTCGAATATAAAATGTGGTTTTAGGGAAAGCCTAGTTCGGGATTCATTAAAAATATGAAAAAATATCTAAAAATCCTCTTTTAATATATATAAGAGAGTGGTGAAATCAATTTTACAAAAATAAGGCTTGTAAATATGACATTTCGAATTAGTGACTAAAATGTAATTTTTGAAAAGTTTGTGACTGTTTTGAAAGGATTGAAACTTTGAATCTTTAAGGAGCTAATTTACCCAAGGAGGGATTTCTCCAGATTTTTCTTAATTTTAATGACTCATTTAATGTTTAATTAATAAAAAGAAAAGAGGGAAAAACCATATTTTAGTTTCATAACTAATTTTTGCTAAAATTTTCCCATTTCATTTTCTCTCAAATTTCCCTCAGCCAAACACATTTCCACAGTAGCTTTTCTTTTGATTTTCACACCAAATGATGAGATTTCAATCCTCAAATGATTCCTAATCATTTCTACATCAAATCCTCTTCATTTGCATATTGAATTTTCAAGGATTTTGGCTATAAACAAGGAGAAATCCACATTTAGAGGTAAGAACGTTCTTCTCCTCTAAATACTCAGTTCTTTACTGAAATTCCCAAGTTCTCAATCCTTAAATTGAGTTTTATTAAAGGTTTTAATGTTGTGATCTTGATTTTGGCTTAAAATTTAAGATTTGGATTTTATTTTGAACAAATTCGTATTGGATGTTTGGGCTCTATTTTGAGATGTCTCTTTAATGTATTTTGATGTTTAAATGATGTGAAAAGGAGGTTTAATCAATGCAATCTCGAATAGGTTGATTTTCCTAAGTTTTTAATTATGTAAATGGTGGTTTTAGGGTGATTTTGGTGTTCTGTTATAGCTGGAGGTATAAGGACGTGATTAGGTCCTTTTCGGATGTTAATTGATGTCTAAGAATGATTAGAAGTGATGGATCTAGGCTGGGTAATGTTGTGGAAGTGTTTGGATGTGATTACGGTTGTGTTTGGTAGCCGAAATGTGAGTTTTGGTGAGAGCAGCGAGTTTAGGTGTAATGGCTGAAGATTTTAATGCATGATGATGCATTAATCCTCTGCTTTGATGTGTTTAAAACAGGGGAGGCATCTTCGGATCCTTGTGGTGTTGATCTGGAGGCTTGATCGGCGTTTCGGCGAGCTTGCGAAACGGAATTTGTGAGTGAAGTTTGTTTTTCAGCTTTGGAACCAATGTTTGATGGTTTTGGGAGCTTAGTTTAAGTCTAAGCAACTTAACTAAGCTCAAGAGTAAGTTTTCAGAGAAACTCTCTCTTTGATGAACCATGAGATGGTTGGATGCAATGTGTTTAATTTACATGTTTAAATTCTGTTTTGAAAGCATATTTTAGCATGTTTAATGCTGGTTTTGAAAGCCATGTGTTGAAGGATGCTCAAGGTAAGAGATCCTTGGTTTGACATTGATAAATGTGGTTTGATGCATACTGATGCATGATGGTTTAATGGCTTTGTTTAATGCTTTAAAATAGTGGAATGATGATGGTAAATGATGTATATTAGCAAGTGATGTGTTGGTTTAAAAGTACTTGAATCGGATATTGTTAGCCGGCTATAGGATTGGGTGCACCGTGAATAAAGTCGCCTTGGATGTTGAGGGGTTGTAATGGTACCGTAAACTCCATCCAAGTACACTAACGAGATGTCTAAGATCATAATGGTGTTTAAAATGCCATGTGATGATCTTGTGTTGTGTGTCCCGTGTTCTTGTTAGTGATGTTATACAACTACCAAAGAGTGATGTGGAGGGGTTGTGATTGTACCGTTAAACTCCATCACGGGTGTTGAGGGGTTGTGATTGTACTGGTAAACTCCATCTTGTGTGTTTGGTAGTGTGTATGAAGCGTATGGGACAACGCTTGTAATCCGCGTATCCGATTGTGTTTTGTGTTGAAAAATGGTTATGGTTTATCACTTGAAAGCCAATATGACATGTTGATGTAATGAAGCATGCGATGCTTGTTGTGTATGCATTATTGCAAGGGAAGTGATGTTTATGAAATTAAAGGCCTTTGAAAGGTGTTTAATAAAGTGCATTATTGTGTTGTTTCATTAGAGCATGCCTCACTAAGCATATGTGCTTACGCTCTCTTTCTTGAACCAATAATGCAGAGAATTGAAGTGCTTAAAGGGCAGCAAGGAGGCCAAGAATCCAAGAGAAAGACTAAGCTCATGTGTGGTGACTATTTTTACAACATTATTAGCTTTTGGTATTTGGCAATGGGGACCTAGATTGTGATGTTGGGAGATGTTTTGGACTCCCTGAGTTTGGCATGATGCCTATGATGTTTTGGATATGTAATAGATCATTTGGTGTTTGCTTCGTTGGTTTGATGTTTGGTTGGTTTTTAGTATTAGGTTGCATGCCTATAGATTGAGGTTCTTTCTAATTGATGCCATGGACGTGTTTTGATGATGCAATTATGTTCCTTAAATGTGTAATGACTTGTTGGCATGATTAGAAGGTCATAGGGACATGCTTGATTGGGTAAATTTATGTTAAACTAGAAAAATCTGCACTTTCTGGGCAGTCCGTATCGGAACGGGCACTACCGTTTCGAAATAGGGGTCTGAAATGGCCTTGGTGTTTCGAAACGGGTAGAGCCGTTCCGGAACTCTTTTGCTACTGCCAAGCCCTGTTTCGGAACAGGTTTCGAAACGGTCCCGCGTTTTGGATCTGTCAACCCCCGTTCCGAAACACTTGACCGTTGGGCACTGATTTGTATGGTTTATGTTTTGCAATCTTCACATTTTAGTCCTGAACTTTGTATATACAATTGCCTGAGTTTGGGATGTCCGTTTGAGGTGAAATTTGACAGAGAAGCATGAAACATGACTAACTACATAATGGTATCTTAAAAATTAGTAAAGTCCTCTTAATTTCAAGAATTTACAATTTGGTCCCTAAATTCGTATGTTGTGCAATTGAGTCCCTTATTGCTTTCCGATTGCTGTGATTTTTTAGTATGCTTATCTTAAGAGTACGCCTAGGGTTAATGTGCATCTAGAAAAGTTTAAAAAGAAAAAAAGGTCATTAATCAAGGTTGACTTTCATGTTTACTTTGGTTTTCCCCGTGTAATCTTCGTAGTTCGGGTCAACCGTCTAGTCCGGGCTAAGGGGTTACATTTGGTGGTATCAGAGATGAGTTCTCGTGTTTTTAGGAATGATTATGTGGGTAATGTATGAATGAATACATGATATGCCTTTTTGAATGAATTATGATGTGTGAATTGTAAAGAATGTTACAATTGTGATGTATGCTGAGATGAAGCATGTTAGAGGGACCCATTGCCATATCAAAACTAATGAAATGAGTTGTTTTTAATTGGGAGTGAGCTTGAGTACTTGGATTTCTTACCTTGCTGAGCCTGATTATGTTTATCGCATTTGTGTTAGTGCATTGTTAGTGAATGGGACCTCGTAGAGAGACGAGGATTAATACACGAGCTATGGCTCAAAACGAGAATGAAGAGAATGCTGAGAATGTAGTGAATTTACCTCCTCCGCCCGGTGGTGGTGGTGCTGGAGGTGATGGAGCTTGTGTTGGTGTTGGTGCTGGGGTCGCTGGACCTGAAGCTAGGCAGGGTCAAGCTGCTCCTGATATGACAGTTTTGATTCAAGCTATTGCTGGAGCCTTTCAGGCGGCAGTAGCTGGGGCTCATGGAGCTGGGCACCAGGGGCATGCTAATGCTAGACTACCTTTGGAACGTTTGCGCAGTCTGGGAGGGACTGAGTTTAGAGGTTTGTCTACTGAGGGTTTCGAGTCTTGGTTGGAAAGTACCAAGAGGATATTGGGACAGATGAACTACAATGATGTGCAGAAGCTAGGATGTGTGGTATCGCTGTTGCATGATGATGCGTATACCTGGTGGACAACCACTATCTCCGGAATGGAGGAAGCTGATGTAACTTGGACGTTCTTTCTGAACGCGTTCAAGAGGAAGTATCTGGGTGTGCGATACCTGGATGAAAAGAAAAGAGAATTCATGTCTCTTACTCAAGGGAGCATGTCAGTGGCTGAGTACGAGGTTCAGTTTGTCAGTCTCAGTCAGTACGCACCTGAGCTTAACCCTGATGAGCGGGAGAGGTGTGAACGTTTCCGTTATGGTTTGGTGACGGATGTAAAGACCTATATGCTGGCCGTTGAGTACACTGACTTTGATGTGTTGGTTAGTAGAGCGAAGGATATTGAGCTGAATCTGAGTTTATCCTCTAGGAGTGTTGGTTCTAGCTCGGGCAAACGAGCTGCTGAGTATAGTTCCAGTGGTGGACGGAACAAGAGAGGACGTGATCGGAGGTATCAATCTTATGCTAGGCGTGGTGGTGGAGGGCAAGGTGCGCCTGTTCAGGGAGATGGGGCAAGAGCTGATCAGAACACATGCTGGGCGTGTGGATCGCATGGTCATTTGAGGCGTGATTGTCCTCGGGCAGCGAGAGAGGTGCAGGCTCCTGTTGTGGTGACCGGTAATTCATGCTGGAACTGTGGTTCGGCGGATCACATGAGGAGGGAGTGTCCTCTGTTGGCCGGTGGTGGTCAGGGACGTGCTTCTGGAGTTGTTGCACCACAGAGAGGTCGTGGGCGCGGCCGTGGTAACTTCCAGCGCAGAGAGGATGGTGGAAGGAATGTGGCTCATGTGGTGGTTGTCCAACCTGAGGGTGGAGGCCAGGCTTGAGTGTATGCGCAGCGGGAGGTAAGAAATGACACGGATGTGATCGCAGGTACCTTCACTTTGCAATCCTTGTTATTACTTTCCTTGATTGATTCTGGATCTACGCACTCATACATATTGCATGAACATGCTCAATTGCTTGGTTTGCATGTTGAGTCTTTGGATGTTGGTATGCGTGTAACTAGTTCTTTTGGTGAGACTGTTGTGACACAAAAGCTTTATAGAAGATGTCCCTTGGTTGTGCAAAACCATGCTTTTCATGTTGATCTCATGGAATTGCCTTTCTATGGTTTTGATGTAATCCTTGGTATGGATTGGCTTGTTGAACATCGAGATGTGGTGGATTTTGAGAATAAGCGAGTTTCGTTGAAGCTTGCGGATGATTATGAGGTAGTGGTGGTGGGTGAGAATGTGATGTTTCTTGCCAATGTGGTGTCTACATTGGAGGCGAGCCGGATGCTGAGGCAAGGTTGTGAAGCCTACCTAGCATTCGTGATGAATCCTAGCTCTAAGGAGTTGCGAGTGCAAGATATCAGGATTGTGCGAGAGTTTCCTGGTGTGTTTCCAGGGGAGTTACCTGGATTGCCTCCTAATCGCGAAGTGGAGTTTGGAATTGAGCTGTACGAAAACACAACTCTAGTGTCCATTACTCCTTATCGAATGGCACCTAAAGAGTTGAAGGAGCTGAAGACGCAACTTCAGGAGTTGCTTGATCGTGGTTTCATTCGGCCGAGTGTGTCACCTTGGGCTGCACCAGTCTTGTTTGTGAAGAAAAAGGATGGCACTATGAGAATGTGCATCGATTATTGTCAGCTTAACAAGTTGACTATCAAGAATCGGTATCCATTGTAGAGGATTGATGATCTTTTTGATCAATTTTGGGGAGCCGCTGTGTTCTCTAAAATTGACTTAAGGTCAAGGTATTACCAGTTGAAGGTGAAGGATGTGGATGTGCCAAAGACAGCCTTCAGAACGAGGTATGGGCATTATGAGTTTCTTGTGATGCCGTTTGGTTTGACAAATGCTCCTGCAGCTTTCATGGACATGATGAATAGAGTGTTCCATGAATACTTGGATAAATTTGTTGTGGTGTTTATTGATGATATTCTCGTGTACTCTCGTATTGAGGAGGAGCATGAGGGGCATTTGAGAATTGTGTTGCAGGCTTTGTTGGAGAATCAGCTTTATGCTAAGCTGAGCAAGTGTGAGTTCTGGCTCAGGGAAGTTGTGTTCCTTGGTCATGTGGTTTCTGCTGAGGGGATTCGTGTTGATCCTCAGAAGATTGAGGCAGTGATGAATTGGAAGCCTCCTAAGTCTGTTCATGAAGTCCGTAGTTTCCTTGGTTTCGCGGGATACTACCGGAGGTTCGTGGATGGGTTTTCAAAGATTGTTGCACCTTTGACGAAGTTGTTGCAGAATGATGTTAAGTATGAGTGGACGAAAGCGAGACAGCATGCTTTTTAGAAGCTTAAGGCAGCTTTGACACAAGCTCCTATCTTGGTTCAACCTGAATCAGGGAAAGAGTTTGTGGTGTATAGTGACATGTCCTACGTTGGTTTGGGATGTGTGTTGATGCAAGAGGGTAAGGTGGTGGCTTATGCATCGCGCCAGTTGAAGGTGCATGAGCGCAATTATCCTATGCATGACATTGAGTTAGCTGCGGTGGTTTTTGCTTTGAAAATTTGGAGACATTACTTGTATGGTGAGAAGTGTACTGTGTACACGGATCACAAGAGTTTGAAGTATTTGATGTCTCAGAAAGAGTTGAATCTTAGGCAAGGACGTTGGGTGGAGTTGCTTAAGGATTACGATTTGACGATCGAGTACCATCCGGGTAAAGCTAATGTTGTAGCGGATGCCTTCAGTAGGAAGGTGGCAGTGGAGTTGAGGGCTATGTTTGCCAGATTGAGCATTTCGCGTGATGGTGGTCTTGTGGCTGAATTGCAAGTGAAACCATCCTTGGTTCAGTTGATAAAGGATAAACAGTTGTTGGATGATTCCTTGGTGCCACATGTTCAGGATATTGCTGAGGATAGGCCATCGGATTTCTGCTTTAATGATGATGGAGTTTTATGTTTTGGGAGTCGAATAGTAGTGCCCAATGATGCTGAGCTGAGGCGTGTTATTCTGACTGAAGCTCATCGTAGTCCTTTTTCTATGCACCTTGGTAGTACTAAGATGTATCGTGATCTTCGTGATGAGTACTATTGGGTGGGTTTAAAGAAAGATGTTGCTGAGTTTGTGAGCAAGTGCATGGTTTGTCAGCGAGTTAAGGATGAGCACCAGTTTCCTTCTGGGTTGTTGCAACCGTTGAGGATTCCTGAATGGAAGTGGGAAAGGATTACCATGGACTTCGTGTCTGGTTTGCGTTTGTCGCCATCGAAGAAGAATTCGGTGTGGGTGATTGTGGATCGTCTGACGAAGTGTGCGCATTTCTTGCATGTGCATACTACGTATACCTTGGATAAGCTTGCGGAACTGTACATTGCTGAGATTGTGCGGTTGCATGGTGTGCCAAAGTCAATTTTAATATATATAAGAGAGTGGTGAAATCAATTTTACAAAATAAGGCTTGGAAATATGACATTTCGAATTAGTGACTAAAATGTAATTTTTGAAAAGTTCGTGACTATTTTGAAAGGATTGAAACTTTGAATCTTTAAGGAGCTAATTTACCCAAGGAGGGATTTCTCCAGATTTTTCTTAATTTTAATGACTCATTTAATGTTTAATTAATAAAAAGAAAAGATGGAAAAACCATATTTTAGTTTCACAACTAACTTTTGCTAAAATTTTCTCATTTCATTTTCTCTCAAATTTCCCTCAGCCAAACACATTTCCACAGCTGCTTTTCTTTTGATTTTCACACCGAATGATGAGATTTCAATCCTCAAATGATTCCTAATCATTTCTACATCAAATCCTCTTCATTTGCATATTGAATTTTCAAGGATTTTGGCTCTAAACAAGGAGAAATCCACATTTAGAGGCATGAACGTTCTTCTCCTCTAAATACTCAGTTCTTTACTAAAATTTCCAAGTTCTCAATCCTTAAATTGAGTTTTATTAAAGGTTTTAATGTTGTGATCTTGATTTTGGCTTAAAATTTAAGATTTGGATTTAGTTTTGAAGAAATTTGTATTGGTTGTTTGGGCTATGTTTTGAGATGTCTTTTTAATGTATTGTGGATGTTTAAATGATGTGAAAAGGAGGTTTAATCAATCCAATCCCGAATAGGTTGATTTTCCTAAGTTTTTACTTGTGAAAATGATGATTTTTGGGTTGATTTTGGTGTTTTGTTATAGCTGGAGGTATAAGGACGTGATTAGGCCTTTTCGGATGTTAATTGATGTCTAAGAATGATTAGAAGTGATGGATCTACGCTGGATAAAGTTGTGGAAGTGTTTGGATGTGATTTCGGTTGTGTTTGGTAGCCGAAATGTGAGTTTTGGTGAGAGCAGCGAGTTTAGGTGTAATGGCTGAAGATTATAATGCATGATGATGCATTAATCCTCTGCTTTGATGTGTTTAAAATAGGGGAGGCATCTTCGGATCCTTGTGGTGTTGATCCGGAGGCTGGATCGGCGTTTCGGCGAGCTTGCGAAACAGAATTGGTGAGTGAAGTTTGGGTTTCAGCTTTGGAACCAATGTTTGAAAGTTTTTGGAGCTTAGTTTATGTCTAAGCAACTTAACTAAGCTCCAGAGTAAGTTTTCGGAGAAACTCTCTCTTTGATGAACCATAAGATGGTTGGATGCAATGTGTTTAATTTGCATGTTTAAATTCTGTTTTGAAAGCATATTTTAGCATGTTTAATGCTGGTTTTGAAAGCCATGTGTTGAAGGATGCTCAAGGTAAGAGATCCTTGGTTTGACATTGATAAATGTGGTTTGATGCATACTGATGCATGATGGTTTAATGGCTTTGTTTAATGCTTTAAAATAGTGGATTGATGATGGTAAATGATGTATATTGGCAAGTGATGTGTTGGTTTAAAACTACTTGAATCAGATATAGTTGGCCGGCTATAGGATTGGGTGCACCGTGAATAAAGTCGCCTTGGATGTTGAGGGGTTGTAATGGTACCGTAAACTCCAGCCAAGTACACTAACGAGAAGTCTAAGATCATAATGGTGGTTAAAATTCTATGTGAGGATCTTGTGTTGTGTGTCTCGTGTTCTCGTTAGTGATGTTATACAACTACCAAAGAGTGATGTGGAGGGGTTGTGATTGTACCGTTAAACTCCATCACGGGTGTTGAGGGGTTGTGATTGTACCTGTAAACTCCACCTTGTGTGTTTGGTAGTGTGTATGAAGCGTATGGGACAACGCTTGTAATCCGCGTATCCGATTGTGTTTTGTGTTGAAAAATGGTTATGGTTTATCACTTGAAAGCCAATATGACATGTTGATGTAATGAAGCATGAGATGCTTGTTGTGTATGCATTTTTGCATGGGAAGTGATGTTTATGAAATTAAAGGCCTTTGAAAGGTGTTTATTAAAGTGCATTATTGTGTTGTTTCATTAGAGCATGCCTCACTAAGCATATGTGCTTACGCTCTCTTTCTTGAACCAATAATGCAGAGAATTGAAGTGCTTAAAGGGCAGTAAGGAGGCCAAGAATCCAAGAGAAAGACTAAGCTCATGTATGGTGACTATTTTTACAACATTATTAGCTTTTGGTATTTGGCAATGGGGACCTAGATTGTGATGTTGGGAGATGTTTTGGACTCCCTAAGTTTGGCATGATGCCTATGATGTTTTGGATATGTAATAGATCATTTGGTGTTTGCTTCGTTGGTTTGATATTTGGTTGGTTTTGAGTATTAGGTTGCATTCTTATAGATTGAGGTTCTTCCTAATTGATGCCATGGACGTGTTTTGATGATGCAATTATGTTCCTTAAATGTGTAATGACTTGTTGGCATGATTAGGAGGTCATAGGGACATGTTTGATTGGGTAAATGTATGTTAAACCAGAAAAATCTGCTCTTTCTGGGCAGTCCGTATCAGAACAAGCACTACCGTTTCGAAACATGGGTCTGAATTGGCCTTGGTGTTTCGGAACGGGTAGAGCCGTTCCGAAACACTTTTGCTACTGCCAAGCCCTGTTTCGGAACAGGTTTCGAAACGGTCCCGCGTTTCGGAACTGTCAACCCCCGTTTCGAAACACTTGACCGTTGGGCACTGATTTGTATGGTTTATATTTTGCAATCTTCACGTTTTAGTCCTGAACTTTGTATATGCAATGGCTTGAGTTTGGGATGTCCGTTTGAGGTGAAATTTGACAGAGAAGCATGAAACATGACTAATTACATAATAGTATCTTAAAAATTAGTAAAGTTCTCTTAATTTTCAGAATTTACAATTTGGTCCCTAAATTCGTATATTGTGCAATTGAGTCCCTTATTGCTTTCCGATTACTGTGATTTTTGAGTATGCTTATCTCAAGAGTACGCCTAGGGTTAATGTGCATCTACACAAGTTTAAAAAGAAAAAAAGGGTCGTTAATCAAGGTTGACTTTCGGGTTGACTTTGGTTTTCCCCGTGTAATCTCCGTAGTTCGGGTCAACCGTCTAGGCCGGGCTAGGGGGTTACAGAGCAATAGACACTAGAGTCGTAATTTCATACAACTCAATGCCAAAATCAACCTCTCTGCTAGGTGGCAAACCAGGAAATTCTTCTGGAAATACACTCGGAAACTCACATATCGTTCGTATATCTTGTACTTGTACCTCCTTTGAACCAAGATTCATCACATAAGCCAGAAAAGCTTCGCATCCCAAACGCAACAACTAACTCGCTTCAAGAGCCGAAACCACATTAGACAAGAATTTCACATTCCCACCTACAACCACCACCACATAATCATCGGCAAGTTTCAAAAAAACTCACTTGGTCTCAAAATCAACCACAGCCCTATGCTTAGACAACCAATCCATACCAAGAATTACATTGAAACCATAGAAAGGCAATTACGTAAGATCAACCTCAATCACATGACCTTGAACATACAACGGACATCTCTTATACAACTTTCTTGTAACAACCGTTTCACCAAAAGAACTTGTTACATGCATACCAACATCTAACAACTCAACATGCAAATCAAGCGCTTGTGCATGCTCACGCAATATGTATGAATGAGTAGAACCAAAATCAATCAAAGAAAGTAATGACAAGGATTGCAAAGTAAAGGTACATGCGATCACATCTATGTCATTCCTTCCCTCTCGGTGTGCATACACCCTAGCTTGTCCACCTCCCTCAGGCTAAATAGCAACAACATGAGCAACATTCCTATGTCCATCATCTCTACGCTAAAAGTTACCACGACCGCGCCCACAACCTCTCTATGGCTCAGCAGCTCGCACCGGAGCTTGTCCATCTCTAACCGGCTGTGGACAATCACGCTTCATATGTCCTCGTGATCCACAGTTCCAACACGTACCTAGATTACCCCCAACACTCTCTCATATGCCTTCCACCGCATCGGTTACAATCTGGTGTATGAACAAAAGCATTTTGGCCCTGTTACCCTTGACCCGGATTATCACCACCTCGCCTTGGATCAGGCTGGTACCTTCTATCCTTGTGCTTCTTATAACGATCCTTTCCACCATCATACTCAGCAGCCCTCTTTCCAGAGCTAGAACCACATGAACGAGCAACCATACCTAAATTTTGTTCTATATCCTTAGCCCGAGTGACCAATACATCAAAATCAGTGTAGTTCGAAGCCAACATGTAGGTCTTAACATCCTTCACCAGCCCATAGCAAAAACGATCACATCTCTTTTGTTCATCGGGAACAAGCTTAAGAGCATACTGGCTTAACCGAACGAACTGAACTTCATATTCGGAAACTGACATGTTCCCTTGCACATAGGACATAAACTCTCACTTCTTCTCATCAAGATAGCGAACACCCAAATACTTTCTCTTGAAAGCATTTCCAAAGAACTCCCAAGAAACAGCATTAGGCTCCATACTCAAAGTGATGGTCGTCCACCACGTATAAGAATCTCCGTGAAGCAAAGAGACAACGCAACCCAACTTTTGCACATCATTGAAACTCATCTGACCAAGAATCCTTTTGGTACTCTCAAGCCAAGCCTCATAACCCTCAGGAGATAGACCTTTAAACTCAATTCCACCCAAATTGCTCAAACATTCTAAAGGTAAACTAGCATTAGCACCAGACTGAGGTGCGGCCACGTGCATACCCGCTATCGCTGCCTGAAAAGCCCCAGCTATAGCCTGAATCAAATGTGTCATATCAGCAGCATATTGCCCTTGTGCCGCTTGAGGTCCAACACCTTCATCACCATCTCCTGCTCCAGCTCCACCACCACCTGGAGGAGGAGGAGGAGGATGAGGCAAATTCTCAACGTTCTGATCTATCTCATTCTCAACCACATTACGCACGTTGCCTCTAAGCTCTCGTCTTGTTCCCATTATCAAAACAGTATAGATAAAAAGAATACAACAATAAAAATAATCAGGCTAGCCAAAGCAAGAATCCAAGGTGCTCAGGTTTTACTTTCCGAAACCAAGATTCTCTTCACATTAGTAATAATATGGCAATGGGTACTCTTTAACCTCTCTGCCAACAGCACATACAAACATAATTCATGTTATCAAACACCATGCATCTCACATAGATCAAACAATGATCAAAACATAGTATAATCAATAATTGTGCATAGCATTCATCAAGGATTCAACCAAACAACAACATCACATCAACCTTACCTTCCAATTATTTCGAAACCTGGCTCGGATACCACCAAATGTAACCCCCTCGACCAGGTCTGGACAATAGACCGAACTGAACGGATCACACGGGAAATATTGAAGTAAACCGGGAAGTTTACTCCAATAAACAACCCTATTTTTTTCATTTTATCTTGTCTAGATGCTCATTATGATCCTAAGTGTTTAACATTACAGCGGAACATTCATAACTTGATCAGACATCGATTCAGGACTCAATTGCATTCAATTACACTTTAGGGACCATTTTTTAATTTCACCCAATTACAGGGACTTATGCCATTTTTATGTTACCAACCTTTAATTAGTCACGTTACATGCATATCTGTCAAATCTCAACTTAAAACAATCATCCATGCTCATTTAATTGCATATATAACATTCAGGGACTAAAACGTAAAAAAACATATCATGCAAAGATACTTTTAACCAACTTACCAGTTGGCCATATCGATACCCTTAGGGCCTGTATCGATACGCCTACGACAACACATCACCAAGGTTCATAGATAAAAGGCATGTATCGATACCCTCTCAAACCGTACTAATACACCAAAAACCAGTAGTTGAAACTCGTATCGGTACGCCCCCATGTATCGATACGCCACTTCATTTACGTGAGGACCGTATTGATACTAGTCTCTACTGTACCAATATGCCAAGCCCAAAATGGCTTACCCATACCGATGTGGTTCCTCGGGTATCAGTACGCCTGTACCAGAAATGCATTCTTTTGCTGGTTTTTCATATTTTAATCCATTCTAATGCATTTCAAAGAATTTCCAGCATGCATACAACATATTTAGATATCAAACCACAATCAAACATAGCAATATCAACAACTTGGCATAGAGATATGCAACATTTAGAACTATATGCATGCTTCTTATGCAAAAAGCAAATTAAGAATCAAAACTCAAACCAAAGCAAAATCCAGGAAATAAAAGTCATTTACAAGTAATTAAGGGCATTTCAAACATGCATCAAAACATGGAGTTCCAAAACACAATCTCCCAAACACAAAGCATCCTCCCAATGCCAATTTATAACTAATGTGTGAACTTAAAACCATACTTGAGCAAAGTGTCACTCCTTGGTAATTCTTCCTTGCTTTCTTGCTGCCCTAAAAGCTATTTCTCTGCATTGTTGGAAAAAAAAGAGCATAAGCACAATTGCTTAGTGAGGGATTCTCAAAACAAACCAACAACAATGCATTTTTAAATCATTTCTCATTTCAAAATCTCTATCTCATCATGCTCTTTCTTGAAATCATTTTCAGAGCAAAATCTACATCATTTAAACACCACGTTTACCATCTATCTCATGCATTAGCCAAAATGCAAAGTCTCAAGGCAAAGCCTTACATGCTTAAATCTCATAAAGCTTTTCTCAAATCATATTCTCATATGCAAAAAACAATGCATAAAATCATTTATAATCAAGGTACATGTGAATCTCATAAACAATCTCATATATTGGCATTTTAACAACATTACTCGGATATGTGGATAGCTTGACTAAATGTTGAGTCCTACCCCGGTGGAATCTCACATCACCAGACTCTCATGGCGGCATCTCTCATCGCCACAAAGCTTGGTTGTTTCACCAAGACCTATCGTGATGGAATCTCTCATCACCACACTCTCACTTTGGAACGGGATGGCACTACCCTCATTGCCCGAAACAAATAGCACGTACGACTTTTGTATATTATAGTGCACTTCTCATCCTATTGGTCGACCAATTATGTCTGATAACTATAATCTCATTTTATGCCAATGTATAACATTTTTAACATCAAATATCCATTGTTTTCAATTTATCAACATAAAACACTTTCATCTCATTTCAAATGGATATTTAAAACATATCATTTTCACAACAACTCTATCTCTTTGAAATCAACATTCTATCTCATGGGAATAATTAAGCCATCACAACAGTTCTCAATTCATGCATAAACAGTGGATTATCATCTATCTTTAAAACAAGAGCATGAACATGAAAATCAATGGGACAAAAGCCAAGAAACGAGAGCGAAACAACTCAACATACTTCTGGGCTTAGATTAGTGTTTCAAACTCAATCTAAACCCCCAAACCTTGCTTTCAAGTCCTTCAAAGACTTTTAAAACCAATTCCACTCACCAATCACGCCTCACTTGCTTTGACGAAGCGAAATCAAGCTTCTGAAACTTTACCGAACGTGTCCGATACAAACCCTCATGTTTATACCACACAAAATAGAGAATTAATACATCTCAATGCATTAAAATCACTAACAACACATGTTATCTCGCTGCTCTACACAAAAACACCAAATCGCACATCCGAAAACACCTTAGATTACTTCCTAAACTTGACCCAGCCAAAATCTAAAACTTCCATCCAATTTTAATCATCAATTACAATCTAAAAACAACCTAATTTCATCCATAAACTTCCAGCAACACCAAAACCACATTATCAAGCCAAAAACTCAAATCTAACAACCTAAAGAACTAGAGATCCAAACCAATTCAGGATTATTATGATAAAACCTCTATTTTAACATCATTTAACATTCAAATCATAACTAAAATCAATTTCAAATCATACAAAACAATAGCAATACAAAAATCCTTAGAAATCACCTTTTAAAGCTTGATTCATCAATTTTGATCAATTAAATCACAAAACATTGTTAATAACCATATTTATAGAGCCAAAGACTTGGGAATTTCATTAAAAACATTGATTAGAGGATTTGGACAAAATTTACCTCTAACCTTTGCTTTTTCCCTCAAATGACAAGATTTTGTAGAAATCCTTCAAGATTGCTTTGAGAATAATGATGGAAAAGCTTAGGAAGTCATTTGTGAAAAAAAAAAGAAATTAAAAGATGAAGATCTTTTGAACTTTATAGAGAAAGTAGAGTGTTTTGTTGTTTGGAAAATGAGAGAATGAAAGTTACGTCAATTAGCCTTTTAGTTAATAAATTCTTTTTAATAAAAATATCTTTTTATTTCTTTTTAATAAAACTATTAAAAATTGTAAATTTAAGGTAAAAGGCTCAAAAAATAGATATAATCTCCCTAAAGATTCTAAGTTTTGGCCCCTTTCCAAAATAGTCCTTTAAAACAGATTTTGCACTTTTTACAAAATAGTCACTAAATTGAAATCTCGATCTTCCAAAAGCCATTTTCTAAAATTTCCTTTACCAAACCTTTATATATATTTTTAGAAGATTTTAGGAATTTTCCCATAATTTTATCATATCCCGAGCTACTTTTTTCCCTGAACCGGTCCCGAAAACTCGGATCTCTAGTTTAGGTTCTACTAACCCCAAACCAACACTAAAAGCTTCTAGGCCCAAAACCCCGAGCGTTACAAAAGGGGAAACCGCTAGATCTTCTCTTAGACTTGATAGCGATGTTCCATTTATTTCATGCATTGAGCCTAAATATATCAAAGAAACATTAAAAGATGAGTGTTGGATATTGGCCACGCAAGAGGAACTAAATCAATTTGAGAGAAGTCAAGTTTGGACATTAGTTGATAGGCCTAGTAATAAGTCTACTATAGGAACTAAATGCGTTTTTAGAAATAAACTAGATGAGAGTTGTAACATAGTGAGGAACAAGGCTAGACTTGTTGCACAAAGTTATACTCAAGAAGAGGGAACCGATTTTGATGAAACATTTGCACTCGTAGTTAGGATGGAAGCTATTAGGATGCTTCCTGCATTTGCATGTTATCATGAACTCAATCTTTTTCAAATGGATGTTAAAAGTGCATTTTTAAATGGTTTTATTAATAAAGAAGTGTATCTAGAACAAACACCTTGTTTTGAGGATCCAAAATACCCAAACCATGTTTTCAAACTTTCAAATGTTTTATATGGTTTGAAACAAGCTCCTAGAGCTTGGTATGAAAGTTTATCTAGTTTTCTAATTGAAAAACGTTTTAACAAAGGAAAGATGGATACTACACTCTTTATTAAATGAAATGGCAAAGAAATATTAGTAGTCCAAATCTATGCTGATGATATAATTTTTGGTTCTCATTCTTTTTGGAACTCCAAATCAAACAAAGAAATGATGACATCTTCATCAATCAAGCTAAATACATCAAGGACATGTTGTAACGCCCCGCTTTTGGGCTTATATGTTTTGGCGAGTCGAGTCGGGCCGGTGGAACCGGTGTCGGTTGTTCGAACCGTTAAAAGGTGGTTTAGGGAGATAGAGGTTCGAGATAGGATAAAAATATGATAAAAATTCCTAAAATCCTCTAAAGTGGTGTTTAAGAGGTTGGCCAAATGAATTTTACAAAACGTGTTTTCTAAAGTGTACATTTTTGGAAGTAACCAAAATGTAAAGATTTAAAAGTTGGAAAATGTGTTTTTCAAGAAGAGTCAAAATCTTAGAATCTTTAGGGAGCTACTTGGAAATTATGTCTTTTCCCTAATTTGGCATGTGTTTTAATGTTATTAAAATTAAAAAGGCTTTTAATCGGGTTTAATTAAAATTTTAGTTAATCGGTTAATGGAATTTTTGACGAGCTTTTCACTTCTCTCTTTCACTTCAGCCAAACACTTCCCATTTTCTCTCAAATATCCAGATTTTCTTTTCTCTCAAATCCTCTTTCGATTTCTATTATTTCTACCTTGATTTCTTCCATTTTCCTTCAAGTTTCTTCAAGCAAATCTTGCCAAATTAGACGAGAAGCAAGGTTTGGAGGTAATTTTCCTGCAATCCCTCTAATCTAAGTTCTTTAATGAAATTACAAAGATATTTGACTCTTTAATAATGATTTTGATTGAGGTTTTGTTGTTAGAATAATAAACTCTTCAAATCTTGATGAAAAATTGGTTTAAAAGGTGATTTTCGGACTTTGATTAATTTGGCTGGTTTGAGATTGTTTCTAAATGAGTTTTGAAAAGTTTTTGGTGTTGAAGTGGAGTCCTAATTATTTAGATCCCAAAATCCTTGAGATCCTTAGTTTTTGAAGTGTTTTTGGGTGAGTTTTTTAGGTGTTTTTGAGGAATTCGAGTTGCTGGAGGTATAAGGTTGGTTTTAGGTTGTTTTTGGATGTTTATTAATGCTTATAATGTGTTGAATGAGTTGGGTAATGGCTAGGCTGAGGTTTGAGGTCAATCAATTTAGTTTCTGGTTGTTTCGAATGGGTGTTTTGATGCTTTAGAGCAAGGCTGCGGGATTTCTTATGTGTGCTAGAGTTTTGGATGCATTTTAATGCATTGAACCTCTGTTTTGATGTGTTGAAAATAAGGGATAGTAATCCAAAGCAATCGAAGTGTTTTTGGAAGCTTCAACCAATCGATAGTTGTGTCGGCAAGCGTGGTTTCCAAAGTCGGTGAGTGGAACTTGGTTTTCAAGTGTGGAAACATTTTAGAAAAGGTTTGGGGAACTTAGTAAAAGCTTGAAACGCTTTACTAAGTTCGGAAGTAAGCAAAGTGAAATTCTCTCTCGGATTGTGCTAGTTTTCAACCTGTGATTGCACTTGGTTTTAATTGCACTTACCTACTGTTTTAAAGCATGTTTTGAATATTTGGAATGAGGTTGATGATGCCATGTTGTAACACCTGGGTTCGGGGGTCGGATGAAATTAATACTTAAATAATGGTTCGGGTTTCGGTTTTCTAATTATAATAATAAAATAATATCTTGGGCCTCGGGTTTCAAAACAAATATTTTATGTTGGACTTGTTTTGATTTTAAAGCCCAATTCCATGGAAATTGGAAATTGAGATTTGCCATCTCATTAATGGCAAGATTGTAAATAAGAAGACTTTCAATTTAAATCCCCTTTTTATTAAAAATATGCCTTTGTCATCTTCCTCCTCACTTCCCCCATTTTCATTTCAACGACAAGTGAGAGCTCTCTCTTCAAATCACTATTCCATCATCTTCTTTGGTCTTTGTTGGTGATTTTTGAAAGGTAAATACATTTTTGGTTTGTCCTCCTTTTCCTCTACAAGATAGTACCTTTAGTTTTTAATATTGTTCATGTTTTTGAAATTGGAAGTTTTGGGGATTTTGGTTAAAAATACTACCTTTATGGTCTTTAGCTAAAGATTTTGATTTGTTATTGATGTGTGAGTTGTTTACTATCCATGAGGTCCAATATATGTGAATTTTAAAGAGTTTTATATATATTCCCGGATTTGGGTTTTGTGGGGTTTTTGGAAGGGTTTTAAGTTGAGTTTTTGGGGTATTTTATGTGGAAATGTGAGGGCTGATGGTTAGACTATATGTAAGGGTTGTTTTGGAGGCTTTTGGGAGTAATTTAAGTGTTGGAATCATTGGATTTAGGGTGTGCTTAGGGGCTGCTCGGGAATGTGGAATTTGGGTTTTGTTTTTAGTTGAAATCATGTGTTTTGTGCTTGGTTTGTGATTTGGGTTGACTACATTGAATTGTGGACTGATTTGAGGTTGTTTTGATTGTGTTGGGATGATTAGAAGCAACGAATTTGGTTGGTGAAGCTTCAGGGACGAATCCGGAGATTTTGGAGTCTTGAGCTTGGTCTTCGGTCTTCTATTTGGTAGCGACGATGAGTAGAATTGTTAACCTTTGATTTTGTGATCAAAATGGAACTCTTGGGGATTTGGGTGGGACCTAGAGGGTTCACCTAAACCCGAGTGTATACTTTGTTATGTGTGGATGAATGGCTATGTGTTGTGATTATCATGTGCATCTTGAGTTGTTTTACACAGTTTGTTATTGTGTAGTCGTGTTGAAGTTGAGCCTCCCGTGATGGTTGTCTTAACTACGGTGATGTGTAGTCCCACCGGTAGTGACTAGTAGGAAAATACTTTGATGTGTAGTCCCATTGGAAAACTACTAGTCGAAACGGTGATGTGTAGTCCCACCGTGTGTGTATGATGGTTGTGCATGTGCAAACCGTGTGTAGTTTGGTTGAGAAAGTCATTCGTGCATCCGTTGATTTATTACCATTTATGAAAATTGTTTTGAAAACTGCATGCTTGTTGAATTGTAGAGCTTCTCTCACTAAGCTAGTTAGCTTACGCTCTCTTTGTTTCCAACATACAAATTGTTAGGGTTCGGGAGGCAAGGGGGAGCTTTTGGAGTTCTCAAATTAGCTCAAGTATGATTTCCGCTTTTGTAATAATGCCTAGACGATGGGGTATAGACTTGTAGGAGTTGGTGTCAAACTCCTTAGATGTTTTGTGTTAGATGAGCATGCTAAATTATTGATGTGTTATGTCTTAGTTTCGTGGATTGAGGACCATGCTTAATTGTGCCTAATTGTTTGCGTTTAAGAGTCTATGAACTTGACCTATGGATGCCTTATGTTTGGATGTTTAAAGTATGAACCCTTATTAATGTTATGTATGTTTCCTTTTGAGTATTGCTTGAATCCTTTGAATGCATGACCCTTGTCTGTATCGAATGCCTTGTATGATGAATCTTGGTTGATAAATGTCATATGTATGTTTTCTTGTGCCTCGGCGAGTTTTAATTTGCATTTAGAGTTGGGGTTTGGAGTCCTTAGTGGAATCTTTAAGAGTTGCAGTGCAGGGCGTATCGGTACGCCTAAGGGTCATATCGATACGGTCATGCTCTTAGGGGCTCAGTTTAAGCCTAGTGTACCGATACGCATGTGCGTATCAATACGCCAAAGCCTCACTGGAAATATGAGATGTTAACGAGATTTTGGCGTATCGATACGGGTCTAGGGCGTATCGGTATGGTATTGTATCGTTGACCGGGAGAAGTTGAACAGTCAGGGGGTATCGATACGGTCAACCTGTGTACCGATACGGTCTCCCTGGTTTGACCTTGGGCTGTTGACTTAGTCAAGGCGTATCGATACACTCTCTTAGTGTATCGATACGGTCGGCTTAATAAATAAAAATGGACTCTTTTTCATTAGCTTGCTCGGTTGTTCTTATCCCTTGTTGTCTTTCCGTTGTCTGTCACGAATAGGATGTATGAATGCCTCTAGACAAGATAAAAAAAAGTTTTTCCTAGGGTTGCTCACCGAAGTGGGGCCCTAGCGGGTTTTCATTTCAGTTTTCCCCATGTGGGTTACACATGTGGTTTAAGGATGCACTAGATAAGTGATCCTTGTATGCATGTGTTGATGCATGAGGTTTGAAGCATAGTTTAATGCTTGATTTATGGCTTATCATGAATGCTTTGTAAAAACAGTGAGGTATGCAAGTGATATTGATTATATTGGCAAGTGATGTATAAAATGTTTTATAAACGAAATCGGATATAGTTAGCCGGCTGTAGGATTGAGTGCACTATAAACAAGTCGTCTTGGATTGTGAGGGGTTGTGGTTGTACCGAATACTCCATCCAGGATGCCGGTAAAGTGTATGAAGGATGTGGGACAACCCTTGGTAATCCGTGTATCCGATATATGTGTTTGAGATTGTTGTTTATCACTTGTGAGCCAATATAATGAAATGAAATATTGTGGAAAATGTTGTTAATGCATAATTTGAAAGATGCATGTTTCGGTTTAAGCTTAGCATAAAGGTGATTATGCTTCGAAGGCTAGTATTATTAATAGCAATGGTTTAATTGTTGGATTTATACGTATCATGTGACATGATGTTCATTAGAATGGTTTTACGGTTAAAGTGCATGTTTTGTCAAAAGAAGCTTGATGGTTTTGAATAGAGTGAAAATAGTTTTGTGCATTGATGATGTATTTGGTTTGAGCAACCCTCACTAAGTTTGTATGCTTATGCTCTCTTTGTTCATCAATGCAGTCAATTTATGCTTTGGAGGCAGCACTTGCAAGGGGATGGATGGAAGACATTGATTGAAGGTAAGTCTTGGTTTTGGAACTAATGTAATGAAGGAAATGGGAAGTCCGATGTTATAATTGTTGGTTGCTCTAGTGTTTTCCGTGTTTATGCAAGTTTGATAAACGTATCTAGTTGTGTGAATGACCTTTACGTTTTGGTTTATGCTTGATTATGTAATTTAGCCTTTATGTGTGCTTTTGATGTCTAGGAAGCATGTCTTTAGTTACATAGCTTGAGTGAATGATGCTAAGATGATGCTCGTGCTTCGTATAGGTGGTTATTCAGGTGTATTTAAGTTGTATGCATGTTAGAACATGTGTCGGGATGGTTTCGGAGGGAGAATAGTTATTTAAACCAGCTTTTTGGAAAGTTGAAGGCCCATGCATTTCGGAACGCCCTTACCTGTTTTGGAACGGTGGCTTGTAATGGCCTTGGTGTTTCAGAACGGTGAGGCTCGTTCCTGAACATTTTGCCTCTGTGAACCATTGTACCGAAACGTGTCTTGTGAGGTTTCGTAACGCACTCGCGTATCGAAATGGTCAACTATGTTTCCAAACAGCCGTTCCGATATGGGGCATCCTGTTCCGAAACACTCGATCGTTGGATCTGTATTTAAACTGTCCTAAGTGTTGTTTCTTGCATTTTGGTCCATGTTATTCCTTGCAAGCAATTGAATGAGTTGTGAATGTCTTTTTGAGCTAAAATTTCACCGAAAAGTATGTAATGAATCTAATTGAAGATTGGTAACTTCATTTTGGTGAAACCCTTGCAAATTATCAAATTTACAAAATGGTCCTTAATCCTTAATCGGTTTTAATTATTTGGCAATTGTGTTGATTTTGACTTTGTTGTTTGTGTACGTACACATAGAACCCTAAAATGCACCTAGACAAGTTAGAAAGAAAAAAGAGTTGTTTATTAAGGAAAACTTTCTCGGTTTACTTCTATATTCCCCGTGTGATCCGTTCGGTTCGGTCTATCGGTCAGGCCGGGTCGAGGGGGTTACATTTGGTGGTATCAGAGACAGGTTACGAAAGGTTGGGATGATGGTAAGTTGTTGGTAAATGATTTGCGATGTGGATATGTGTTTTAGTGATATTTGCTTTGTCTGATGAATGTTTAAGTATGCTTATGTTGAACGTGTGATAGTGATGTTATACATGATGAAAGAATATGGATGTGAGTTGTTTTATGATGTGGATTGGGCAGAATCTTAATGCTTGAGTCGTATGATGGTTGAGATATGCATGTAGTATGCTTTGTACTATGTTGGGGGGAAATTAGGTTGCTCGTTGCCTTATTACCTAGTGAAATGTTTTAAGTTGAAATCAATGTCTTGGATCCTTGCTTGGAGCTGGTCTGAGCAATTTGTTTTGTTTGTTTTGTAAGTTGTTATCATGCACTAAAAATAATAGCACAATAAACCGAGGAGAGAGTAGCCATCTGGTATGATTGTTGTTGCCTTAGAGCAAGTAAAATAGGAGTTGTAAAGTCTCATGGGGGCTAGACGCCTCGATGTTAGTACAACTTGTGTTTGTTGGGTAAGTGTTAGATGGTATAGCTCCAGGTGTATAGACGATGTTTAGAGCTTGTAAAGCAATTAATGTTAAGGTGCATGTGACTGCATTAGTTGGTAGGTGTTTGTGAGCTACGGTTAGCACTTACGCAAGTTGAGTTCGAAGGTTAGCACCGGAGTTATCCAGGGAGTGGATGACTTGTATGAATAAGATTGTAGAATAAATGGAGTGTATTGATGCCCATTGTGTAAAGATGGTTTGTATCCTTGTTATATAGAGATGTGTTTAGTTGGTGGACAATTGTGGTTGTGGGCATAGAACCTGATGTTGTGTTCTGAGAGTTCTTTTGAACTGTTTTAAAGGAGAAGTATATGGGGGTTAGATACTTTGATATTGAGAAATGTGAATTTGTGGTTTGGGTTCGAAAATCGTAAGTTGTGGTTAAGTTAAGGTACAGATTGTTTAGTTGAGCATGTGTGCTCCTGGATTGAAAGTGGATATGAGACATCGTTGTGTTGGCACCTTTATGGATTGATCCCTGCTGATGAGCCATAATTGTTGATTTACTGGCTACATTGTTTTTGACGTGTTGGTAACACGGGAGAAGTATTTTAGCGTAACCTGAGTTTAATAGCTCGTGCGATAGGTTCAAGCGTTAGGAAGTGAGTTGTGAACTATAGGTTAGTGGTAGCCAATGTACGAATGGCCATGTTTTAGGAATATCGCCTGGGTTGAGGCGAGGCTGTAGTAAGGTTGGACGTGTGGTTCATGGGAGCACGTGAAGAAGGATTGACCTCGTACGACTCGTGAGGTGCAAGCTCATGTGGCGAGAGCTAATTCGTGTTGGAACTGTGGATTCGCTGACCACATGAGGCTTGAGTAACGTTGGGTACCTATTAAGTAGGTGGATCGTATGACCATGTTAGGCGAGCCTGTCCATGTTTGATCGGTGGGGTCTAGCTTTTCGCGCCTGTTGTTGTAAGTTTCTTTGGAAGTTGTAACTCGAATGTTCACTTCGGAGGTGTTAGATGTGGGAGTGTGAACAACTAGTTTCTTTGGTGAAACTGTTGTTACAAGGAAAACAGTTTAGGAGATGTCCTTTATTTGTTCAAGGTCATGTCTTTCGGTTGTTTTGCTGGAAATATCGTTTTATGGTTTAGAGTGATTCTTGGAATGGACTGGTTGGTTGAGCATCGAGCTATGATGGATTTTGATGTTAAGTGTGTTACCTTGAAGCTTGCGGATGATTACGAGGTAGTAATCGTAGGTGAGAACATGAAATTTTTGTCTAACGTAATTTCGGCTCTTGAAGGGAGTTGGATGTTGGAGTCGGGATGCGAAGCTTTCTTAGTGTATTTGATGAATCCTGGCACGAAGGAAGTGCGAGGGAAAGACATACGAACTATATGTGTGTTTCTGGGTGTCTTTCCGGAAGAGTTGCCAGGGTTACCACCCAACCGAGAGGTTGAGTTTGGTATAGAGTTGTACGAGAATACGACTTCGGTGTCCATTACTCCTTACTGCATGGCACCTAAAGAGTTGAATGGGTTAAGGACGCAACTCCAGGAATTGCTTGACCGAGGGTTCATAAGGCCAAGTATTTCACCTTGGGGTGTGCCGGTTCTGTTTGTGAAGAAAAAGAATGGTACCATGTGTATGTGCATTGATTATCGGTAACTGAACAAGTTGACGATTAAGAACAAGTACCCTTTGCCGAGGATCGATGATTTGTTCAATTAGTTTTCTGGTGCTTCGGTGTTTTAAAGGATAGACTTGAGGTCTGGGTACTATTAGCTTAAGGTTAAGGATGTGGATGTACCTAAGACAGCTTTTCGGATGAGGTACGACCATTATGAGTTCTTGGTGATGTCGTTTGGTTGACAAATGCACCGGTTGCTTTCATGAATATGATGAATATGGTGTTCCATGAGTTTTTGGATCAGGTTGTGGTTGTGTTTATCGATGATATTCTTGTGTACTCGTGTACCGAGGAGGATCATGATAGGCACTTGAGAATTGTGTTACAAGTACTGTTAGAAAATCAGCTTTATGCTAAGTTGAGCGAGTGTGAGTTTTGGCTCAAAGAAGTCGTTTTTCTTGGACATGTGATGTCGGCCGGAGGTATCCAGGTTGTTCCACACAAGGTTGAGGTGGTGATGAGTTGGAAGACACCTAAGTCAGTGACGGAATTGCGTAGTTTCCTTGGGTTGGCTGGTTACTACCGAAGGTTTGTTTTGGGTGGACAGATGTTAGGCAGCAAGCTTTCGTGAAGTTAAAGGAAGCTTTGACGCAAGCTCATGTCTTGAGTCAACCAAAATCGGGTAAGGAGTTTGTAGTTTATAGCAATGCATCATACGTTGGTTTGGGTTGCGTGTTGATGTAAGGTGGGAAGGTTGTGGCTTATGCGTCTAGACAGTTGAAGGTGCATGAGCGTAACTACCCTACGCATGATCTTGAGCTCGCGACAGTGGTTTTGCTTTGAAGATTTGGAGACATTACCTTTATGGTGAAAGGTGTGTGGTTTACACCGATCATAAGAGTTTGAAGTACCTTATGTCTCAGAAGTAGTTGAATCTTAGGCAACGCAGATGGTTGGGGTTGCTTAAGAGTTACGATCTGACCAATGAGTATCATCCTAGGAAGGCCAAAGTTGTGGTTGATGCTTTGAGTAGAAAGGTGATTGTTGAGCTGAGAGCTACGTTTGCTCGTTTGAGTATATCGCATGATGGTGGCTTGATAGCTGAGTTACAAGTGAAACCTTCTTTAATTCAGTTGATTAAAGAAAAACATTTGTTGGATGATTCGTTGGTGCCTCATGTTCAGGATATAGTTGATGGTAAGGCTACGGATTTCTACTTTAAAGATGATGGAATGCTGTAGAACTAAGGGTTTTGATATAATATTTGAAAAATGTTTTAGACTAAATTGAAAATTATTTAAAATATGCTTTAGGTCAAAAACAACTTGAAAATATGTTTAAGGGTTTTTACAAGGCTTTGGAATGATTTAAAGTACATTTAAAGTAGTCAAAACCAGCCTTTTCAAGTACTCGTATCGATACGGTCTTGGACCGTACCGATACGCCTTAGGGTTTCAACTACCTAAATTTTCCAGTAGCCAAAACCCGTACCGATACGCTTAGCCATATCGATACGGTGTGTTTTGAAATAGCCCAATGGCTAGTCGCGTACCGATACGGGTGTATCACGTACCGATACGCCTAACTACCCCAACAATCATTTTCCCAACGGTCTTTTATTTGCAGGACCGTAACGATACGCAAGGTAAGCGTATTGATACGCATCAGCTGAGAAGCCCAACGGCTAATTCCTCATTAAGACCGTATCGATACGGTTTGACGAGTATCGATACTCCAAGCTGCAGAATTGCATTTATGGTGGGAAATAAAGGCTCCAACGGCTCCAATTCTATCCCAACGGCTAGTAACGGCTACAAACTCATCAAGGAGTATAAAAGGGACCTCCAAGCATCTTGTAATGGTTAATGCTTCAATTGTTACAACATTATGATGTCAAAATTTGTCTAGAGCTTAAATTGTAAATTCCTTGCTTAGACAACACTTGTGAGCTTACATTGTTATATTTGTTCAAGTGTTTAGGTTTTGGGTGAGTGCTTAGAATTGCAAACAAACACCTTTTAGAGGGATTTCTAGTTTGCTAAGTTTTTCTTGTAAAAGAGAGTGTTTCCTCAAGCTTTGGGTAGAAAGCTTTGCGGGTTGTAAAGGTTGCCTCCTTAGCCTAGAAAAGGGGACAAAATTCTTAGTGAATTTGTTTGGAAATCCTTAGTGGGAAGCTAAGGTAGTGGATGTAGACCTTGGTTAGAAGGTTGAACCACTATAAATCCTTGTGTAAATTGTTTATATTTTCCTTCCTACATTTACACCCAAATTATCCAAATTCTCCACACTTGGCAAGCAAGAACGGTTGAAGAAATCGAGCCCCTAAAATCTCAACAAGTGTTATGTTTCAAAAGTCGAGTAGTGGTGCCGGAAGATGTTGAGTTGAGGCGCACTATTTTGACTGAAGCTCATAGCAGTCCTTTTGTTATGCACCTCGGTAGTACTAAATGTATCGAGGCTTGAAGGATGAGTTCTACTGGGTGGGTTTGAAGATGGATGTGGCTGAGTTTGTAAGCAAGTGTATGGTTAGCCATCGAGTGAAGGTTAAGCATCATTTTCCTTCCGATTTGCTACAGCCTTTGAGGATACCAGAGTGGAAATGGGGAAGGATCATGATGGATTTCGTATCTGGGCTGCCTTTGACACCATCGATAAGGAACTCTGTGTGGGTGATTGTTGATCGCCTTACGAGGTGTACACATTTCTTGGTTGTGCATACTAAGTACATGATGGATAAGTTAGCTGAGTTGTATATTGCTGAGACTGTGCATTTGCACGGTGTGCCCAAGTCCATAGTGTCGCATAGAGATCAGAGGTTTACAGCGAGGTTTTGGGAATGTTAACAACAGGCGTTGGGTACGTGGTTGAATTTCAACACTTCATATCATCCTCAGTCGGATGGGCAGTTAGAACGAGTTGTTCAGGTGCTTGAGAATATGTTGCGATGATGTGTGATTGATTTCTAGGGTTCATGGGAAAAGCATCTGCCGTTGGTTGAGTTTGCTTATAACAACAGTTTTCAAGAAAGTATTCAAATGGCACCGTATGAGGCCTTGTATGGAAGGAAGTGTAGAACGCCTCTTTGTTGGGCTGAGGCGAGGCAAAAGTTGTTTTCCTTGTCATATTTGCTCAAGAGAACAACTGAGAAGGCGAAGTTCATATTTGAGCGTTGTAAGGCTACATCAGGTCGTCGAATTCTTACAAAGATTTAAAGCGTAAAGAGGTTGAGTTCGCGGTTGGTGATCGTGTGTTCCTTAAGGCATCGTCTTGGAAGAAGGTGATGAGGTTGGGACATAAGAGAAAGCTTAGTCCAAGGTTTATTGGACTTTATGAGGTTGTGGAGCGAGTTGGTTCTGTGGTTTATCGGTTGAGGTTGCCTCCCGAGTTGGAAAAGAACCATGAGGTGTTTCTTGTATCTATGTTGCGAAGATATAGATCAGATACTTCGCATGTGATGCCAGATCAGAAAGTTGGGTTAAATTCGGATTTATCTTGTGATGGGGAATGGAACTGGAGAGAATTTTGGATACGAGTAACAAAGTTTTTCGTGGCAGGACAGTTGAGCTTGTGAAGTATTGTTGTGGCATTGAGGAGTTGAGCAGGTTTCGTGGGAAAGTGAGGTGGATGGATTGAGTCAGTTTCATGCCTTTCTCCTTCAGGCAAAATTTCGAGGACGAAATCCTAAGTGGGGGAGAGTTGTAACGCCCTGGTTTTGGGCTTAGATGTTTTGGCGAGTTGGTTCGTGCCGGTGGAACTGGTGTCGGTAGCTCGAACCGTTAAAAGGTAGTTTAGGGAGATTGAGGTTCTGGTTAGGATAAAAATATGATAAAATTCCTAAAATCCTCTAAAATGATGTTTAAGAGGTTGGTTAAATCAATTTTACAGAACGGTTTTTCTAAAGTGTACATTTTTTGAAGTGACCAAAATGTAAAGATTTAAAAGTTGGAAAAATGTGTTTTTCAAGAAGAGTCAAAAATCTTAGAATCTTTAGGGAGATACTTGGAAATTATGCATTTTTCCTAATTTGGCATGTGTTTTAAATGTTATTGAAATTAAAAAGGCTTTTAATTGGGTTTAATTAAAAAGTTAGTTAATCGGTTAATGGAATTTTTGACGAGCTTTTCATTTCTCTCTTTCACTTCAGCCAAATACTTCCCATTTTCTCTCAAATCTCCAGATTTTCTTTTCTCTCAAATCCTCTTTTGATTTCTATTATTTCTCCATTGATTTCTTCCATTTTCCTTCAAGTTTCTTCAAGCAAATCTTGCCAAATTAGATGAGAAGCAAGGATTAGAGGTAATTTTCGTGTTATCCCTCTAATCTAAGTTCTTTAATGAAATTCCAAAGATATTTGACTCTTTAATACTAATTTTTATTTAAGTCTTGTAGTTAGAATAATAAACTCTTGAAATCTTGATGAAAAATTGGTTTAAATGGTGATTTTTGGACTTTGATTGATTTGGATGGTTTGACAATGTTTCTAAATGAGTTTTGAAAGGTTTTGGGTGTTGAAGTGGAGTCTTAATCATATAGATCCCGAATTCCTTGAGATCCTTAGTTTTTGAAGTGTTTTGGGTGAGTTTTGTGGTGTTTTTGAGGAATTCGAGTTGCTGGAGGAATAAGGTTGGTTTAGGTTGTTTTTGGATGTTGATTAATGCTTAAAATGTGTTGGATGAGTTGGGTAATGGCTGGGCTGAGGTTTGAGGTCAATCGATTGAGTTTTCGGTTGTTTCGGAATGGCGTTTTGATGCTTTAGAGTAGGGCTACGAGATTTCTTGTGTGTGCTGGAGTTTTTGATGAATTTTAATGCATTGAACCTCTGTTTTGATGTGTTGGAAACATGGGATAGTAATTCGGAAGCAATCGAAGTGTTTTTGGAGGCTTCGGACGATCGATAGTTGCGTTGGCAAGCGTGGTTTCGCAAGTCAGTGAGTGGAACTTGGTTTTCCTATGTAGAAACATTTTAGAAAAGGTTTGGGGAACTTAGTAAGAGCTTGAAACGCTTTACTAAGTTCGGAAGTAAGCAAAGTGAAATTCTCTCTCGGATTGTGCTAGTTTTGAACCTTTGATTGTACTTTGTTTTAATTGCATTTACCTACTGTTTTAAAGCATGTTTTGAATATGTGGAATGAGGTTGATGATGCCATGTGGTTTAAGGATGCACTAGATATGTGATCCTTGTATGCATGAGTTGATGCTTGAGGTTTGAAGCATAGTTTAATGCTTGATTTATGGCTTATCATGAATGCTTTTTAAAAATAGTGAGGTATGCATGTGATATGGATTATATTGGCAAGTGATGTTGTATAAAATATTTTATAAATAAAATCGGATATAGTTAGTCAGCTATAGGATTGAGTGCACTATAAACAACTCGCCTTGGATGTTGAGGAGTTGTGATTGTACTGAATACTCCATCCAAGTACCCTAACGATTGAGGATTGTTTAAGGTTGCAACAGTTGAGGGTAGCTCCCAGGTGCGAACTTTGTGTTTTCTTCCGTCTCTCGTTAGTGGATTATACATCTACCGATGAGTGGAGATGAGGGGTTGTGATTGTACCAAATACTCCACCACGGGTGTCACAACGATGGAGGGTCGCTCTCGTGTGTGAACCTTGAGATGCCGGTTGAGTGTATGAAGGGTGTGGGACAACCCTTGGTAATTCGTGTATCCAATATATGTTTTTGAGATTGTTGGTTATCACTTGTGAGCCAATATAATGAAATGAAACATTGTGGAAGATGTTGTTAATGCATAATTTGAAAGATGCATGTTTCGGTTTAAGATTAACATAAAGGTGATAATGCTTGGAAGGCTTGTATTATGAGTAGCAATGGTTTAATTGCTTGATTTATACGTATCATGTGACATGATGTTCATTACAATGGTTTTGAGGTTAAAGTGCATGTTTTGTCAAAGAAAGCTTGATGGTTTTGAAAATAGTGAAAAATAGTTTTGTGCGTTGATGATGTATTTGGTTTGAGCAATCCTCACTAAGCTTGTATGCTTATGCTCTCTTTGTTCATCAATGCAGTCAAATTATGCTTTGGAGGCAGCACTTGCAAGGGGATGGATGGAAGACTTTGATTGAAGGTAATTCTTGGTTTTGGATCTAGTGTAATGAAGGCAATGGGGCGTCTGATGTTATAAATGTTGGTTGCTCTAGTGTTTTCCATGTTTGTGCAAGTTTGATATGTGTACTAGTTGTGTGAATGACCTTTACGTTTTGGTTTATGCTTGATTATGTAATTTAGCCTTTTTGTGTGCTTTTGACGTCTAGGAAGCATGCCATTAGTTCCATAGCTTGAGTGAATGATGCTATTATGATGCTCGTGCTTCGTATAGGTGGTCATTGAGGTGTATTTAAGTTGTATGCATGTTAGGACATGTGTCGGGATGGTTTCGGAGGGCAAAAAGTGAATTTAACTAGCTTTTCGAAAAGTTGCAGGCCCAGGCGTTTCGGAACGCCCTTACATGTTTCAGAACGACAGCCTGTAATGGCCTTGGTGTTTCGGAACGGTGATGCTCCTTCCGAGACATTTTACCTCTGTGAACTATTGTACCGAAACGTGCCTTGTGAGGTTTCGAAATGCACCCGCGTATGAAAACGGTCAACTATGTTTTAAAATGGCCGTTCCGATATGGGGCTTCCTGTTCCGAAACACTCGACCGTTGGATCTGTATCAAACTGTCATGAGGGTTGTTTCTTGCATTTTGGTCCCCGATATTCCTTGCAAGCAATTAAATGAGTTGTGAGTGTCTTTTTGAGCTGAAATTTCACCGAAAAGTATGTAATGAATCTAATTGAAGATTGGTAACTTGATTTTGGCGAAAGCCCTTGTAAATTATCAAATTTACAAAATGGTCCTTAATCCTTAATTAGTTTTAATTATTTGGCAATTGTGTTGATTTTGAATCCACTGTTTGTGTACGTACACATAGAACCCTAAGATGCATCTAGACAAGTTAAAAAGAAAAAAAAGGTTGTTTATTGAGATAAACTTTCCCGGTTTACTTCAATATTCCCTGTGTGATACGTTCGGTTCGGTCTATCGGCCAGGTCGGATCGAGGGGTTACGCATGCTCAAGAAATTTGGCTTGGAGAATGTGAAACATCAAGCCACACCAATGAGCTCTTAAACAAACCTTGACAATGATGAAGGAGGTAAGTGTGTTGATTTAAAGCTTTATCGTTGAACGATTGGATCTTTGCTTTATCTTACCGCAAGTAGACTTGACATTATGTTTAGTGTTTGCTTGGGTGATAGATTTTAAGCTAGTCCTAGAGAATCACATCGTATAGCCGTTAAGAGAAGCTTTAGATACCTTAGAGACACACCTTGTTTAGGCCTTTGGTATCCTAGAGATTCCTCCTTTGATTTACATGCTTAATCTGATGTGGATTATGGAGGTTCTGAGATAGACAGAAAGAGTACCTCTGATACTTGTCAATTCCTAGGTAGTATGCTTAGATCTTGGTTCTCTAAGAAACAAAATAGTGTAGTACTCTCTACCACCGAAGCGGAATACATATTGGCTGGAAGTTGTTGTGCTCAAGTCCTTTGGATAAAGCAAAAACTTATAGATTATGGAATGGATGTACGTACCATACCCCTTAAGTGTGATAATACTATTGTCATTTGTCTCACTAAGAATCTCATCCAACATTCTAGAACCAAACACATAGAAATTAGACATCATTTTATTAGAGATCATGTTTTGAAAAATGATGTTGTTATAGAATATGTAGACACATTGAACCGATTAGCGGACATTTTTACCAAACCATTAGACAAAGAGCGTTTTTGGACTCTTAGGAGAGAGTTAGGTTTAACTAGCCTTTCTTGAGCTTTAGAGCCTTTTTGGTGTCAAAATTTGCTTGAATTTGATTGATTGTCATGCTCTTGTGATTTTGCTCCTATATGCATCTAGGCTTGTTGCTAGGGGAAGTATGTATCTATTTTAGTCCATACATGTAGTTCATATGTCATATACATGCATTTCGATTCGATTAAAATCGAATTTTGGAGCTCCTTGTTGCCCAAAATGTATATTCTGGCACAAGGGTATCGATACGGTCCATCGCGTATCGATACGTGTTCAAGAACACGCTTCGGTACAGACAAGCATGTACCGATAAGGTCACGTGTTTCGGTACGGCTTAAATAGCGTACCGATATGCGGTTTCAATATGCCACGTGGCATTTAGGTATGCGTAGCCGCTGGGAGTTTAATGAGCTTTAAATACCAAATCTTACTTTAATTCAGACTATACTTTTCTACCCCAAAAAACCCTAATTCGAATTTCCCTATAAAATACTCTCAAACCTTTTTGTTTTTCACACAACCTTTTGAGGGTTTTTGTTTTTCAAACCAAGCCTAAGCTATATCATCAAGTTTGGTGCATCATCATTCCTTCATTCATCCATAATTTCATATTCAAGGTATAAACCCTTTTTCTTTTTTTCAATTTCGTTATTATTTGTATACTATTTTTAATCAAAACTTGTGTTTTTAGTATGTATATAACATGGGTTTCAAAAATTTTGTAAAATATTTTTCAAAACTGAAAATTTTTTATTCAATATAAAATTATACCGTATATTTTTCTAAACTTTTTTAAAAAATTAGTTTTATCAAAAATTATTTTATACTTGTATATGTTTTTAACCTATAATATATATGATTTTACAATACCTTGATCATTGGATTAATAGTTTGGATTGAATGTGATGATTTATGCATACATGTTGTTATTGGTTTGATTTTGATTTTAGGTTTTCTCATGGCCCCTAAAAAAAGACCAAGAATTAGTGAGGTTGGAGAATATTCCGACAACAATGGTACAAGACCAAACCTCACCCTTATCCTCCAGAAATTTTTTACAAGTCCCGTCGGTATAGCTCACTTCAAACAATACCAAAATTATAAAATTCGTCTTGAGCGTATTACTTATGTTCCCTTTTTGAATTACGAGCGTTTTAAATTCAAATACCTTGGTTTCTTGCATCAATGGAAATTAATGCCTTTTTTAGCATACTCGAACTTTTATACCGTAACCTTGTCCTCATCTTTTATGCCAATGTTCGATGTCTCTACAATCCCGATAGATCCGAGGTTATAGCCTTTGAATCCTACCTCATGGGTAAGAAATTTCAAATTGATCAAACCATTTTAAAAAATGTTTTTGGGTTTGAGAATATTGGGATGGATGATGAAAACTCCTTGGGACATGTTCTTAGCGGCTCCGTAACCGTCCTCGATGCTCATGATCGCATCCTTCACCTCATGGTCACTTGGTGGTTTCGTCCATCTTGTGGCAAGTTCTCAACGATCTGACAAGTCGATGGTTTTTGGATCTGATGCTTTCGTGAGGGTAAGCACCCGAATCTAGCTCAAATTATGTTTGCGAAAATTGTTTACCTCGTGCAACATCGCAACAGCGCACATGTCTCATCCTTCACATATGGCATCGCTTTGAGCTATTTATATTCAAAGTTGGAGATTGATTGTTCACAAGACTATGTCGAGCCCCTCACTGATCCTATTGACAAGCGCTCTCTCTTTCGTTCTAAGTTCCAGTACATTGATGGAGAATGGGTTCGTCTAGCGGATCTTCCTCAAGGTGTTGAACTCGATCTGGTGGCTCCTAAAGCGGCTCCTCAAGCTCTGGTGGACCAACCTTCTATGGATGCTCTCATGGCCTATCTCAATGAGTAATTTACTTCCTTGGGCACTAATATGAGTTCAGGTTTTACTGCCAACGACACTCGCTTCACATCCTTGGAGGAAAGAGTGACTACCACTGAGAATCGAGTCACATCCATTGAAAATCAACAAAACTCAATGGATATCTCTCTCACCGCTTTCCATGGTGCATGGCTCCAATCTCAAGCTAAACAAGCCAATGATGAAGATGAGGATGAAGAGGATGACAACGATGGGAATGAGTCTTAGACTTATGCATCTCATATCATATCATATTAGGATTTTAATTTTATACACCTATGTTATTTTCTTATAAACCTATGCTTTGGTTTTTGTTTTTAAGGATTTGAGTTTGGATTTAAGTTGCTTTGAACTTTTATGCTTTAAATGCTTAATAATATATATGTTGTTTGCTTTATATTGCTTCAATGATTATATCTTGCTTATTCTATTGATATTGATCTAACAAAAAGGGAGTGAATAATTAAAGTGTAACACCCTGATTTTGGGCCAAGAAGTATTTCGACGTTCGTAGGACCTAGACTAGAGATTCGAGTTTTCAGGAGCGGTTCAGGGAAATCAAGGTTCGGGTTATGTTAAAATATTATAAAATGCTTAAAATCATTATTAATTATATAAATTTTATTGGTAAAAACAATTTTAAGAAAAGGACTTTGGAAGTGGGACATTTTGAATTAGTGACCAAAACGTGATTTTTGCAAAGTTGTTTTAGTGGCTATCTTGTAAAAGGATTGAAACTTTGAATCTTTAAGGAGCTATTTGACCTACTTGTTTTTATCAGATATTTTCTCAATTAGGAGCCTTTTTAAAAGTTTTTAATTAAAAATTAAAATGGTTTAATAAAAGGAGAGTTAATTATTTCATTAAAACTCATTTTACGTCATTTTCTCTCATTCTATTTTCTCTCAGAGTTTTCCTTCAGCCAAACACTCTCCATTTTCAAGAAACTTGAGGTAATGCTCTTGATTTATTGAGTTTTTGATTTCTAAAGGATTTTTTAATCTTGATTTACAAAACCTTCTTGTTTTTCCTTTGATTTTTCAAGAAAAACACAACCAATTGAGAGAGATTTCATCCATTAGAGGTAAGGATCGTTCTTTATTGAAATTATCAAGTTATCAATCCTTTACATATGTTTTCTAAGTTGTTTTGATGGATTAATCATGGAAATTTGATTAAATTAAGGATTATTGATTGAGATCTATGGTTTTTGGAATGCTACTACTTTAATGATTTGAGGCTGATAATAAGAATGAATTGGATGTTAAATGATGTTGAATAAAGATTTTATCATAATAAACCCGAATTAGAATGGATCTCTAGTTGTTAGATTGTTAGATTTGGGGGTTTTGTGATGTTGGTGTGAAATCTGAGTTGTTGGAGGTATAATGATAAAATTAGATTGATTTTGGATGTTGATTGATGATTAAAAATGGATGAAAGTGATAGGTTTTGGCTGGGCTGGGTTTGTAGTGTAATCGATGGTGTTTTCGGTTGTTTCAGATAGGTGTTTTGGTGTTTTTGGGTAGAGCAGCGGGGTAGCTTTGTTTGCTGGAGATTTTAATGCATGGTGATGCATTAATCCTCTTTTTTGTGGTATAAAGAGACGATAACTTATCGGGAACAATCGATGAAGGTTCATGAGTTTCGATTGCTTGGGTTGGCGTCGGCTAGTCGAGTTTGCGCATGTTGGTGAGTAAGAATGTGATTTTCAGTTTTGAAAGCTTTAAAAGATGATTTTGGAACATAGTGGTAAGCTGGAAATGCTTAACTAAGTTTGGAAGTAAGTGAAAGGAATTTCCTCTCTCAGTTGTGCTATTATGTGATGATTTACCCACTATTTTGAATTAATAGTTTTACCTACTGTTAAAGCATGTTTAGGAGAATGTGGTTATTGTTTTTAATGATGTAATGTTGAAGGATGCACAAGGTAAGTGATCCTTGAAGTATATGATTTATACTTGTGATTTTAAGCATGGTTTAATGCTTGGTAATGTGATTTATTGATGATGCTTGAAAACAGTGAGGTATGTGTTAGATGTGAATTATATTAGCAAGTGATGTTGAGAAATTGTTTATAAATGATATCGGATATAGTTAGTCGGTTATAGGATTGGGTGCACTTTAAAAAGTTGCCTTGGATGTCGAGGGGTTGGTGTCCCGTATCTCCGTCCAAGTACCCTAACGATCGAGGAGGTTGGCATCCCGTCTCTCATTAGTGGTTAAGCGTCTAACCGATTATAGGTTTGGTGTCCCTATGGGTTGTCATTGTACCCGGTTGATAGAGTACCTTTGGTTGTGAATGTACCAATTCCGGTTAAGATGGCTTGAAGTGTCGGGTAGACACTTGTTGTAATCCGTGTATTCGATATGAAGTTTTAAGTTGTGAACTTGTTTAATGATCACTTGTAAGCCAATATAATTGATGATGTATCATGGAATGGTTTATGTTGCATAATGTGGTTTATGCATGTTTTACTCTTTAAGCTTTGCATATGGTAGCTATGCATGGAAGGCTTAAATTGAGTGTGGTTTGGAACTTGTCGATGATTCATGATACATGTTGCATGATGTTTAACATGCTTATTTTGAATAAGGGATGTGCATGGTTTTAGAAAGGGCATTATGGTTTTCAAATGGTGTTTTAGCAAATTGAAATGGGATTTCAATGTGGACATGAAAATGGTTTTAATGCATCGATGGTGTTTTGCTTATGAGCCTCCTCACTAAGCCTTGTGTGCTTACGCTCTCATTTGGCCATCAATGCAGATAATTGAGCTTTTGAAGGCAGCAAGAGGCAAGGAATTCCAAGAGACTTCGCTTAAGAATGTTTGTTTTGGTGTAGACTAAAGTAATAAGGACAATGGGGGATACGTCGAATTGTTGGGAGATTTGTGTAAATTCCCTTTTGAGCAAGTTTGGTTTACTATTTTAGACTTGTAAAAGGCCATTGGTTTTTGGTTTATGCTTAACTTGGCATTTTGGTATCTTACTTGGTTTGACAATAGGTTGCATGCCTATAGTTTACCTTTGATGCAAATGCTCATGTTGTGTTGATGAATATGCCATGGATGCTTGAGGATTGATGCCTATATATGTTGGATGCATGTTGCATTGGTTTAAAGTGGATTACAGTACGAAAAACCAACAAAAACTGACATAACAAGCCCAGGTGTTTCGGTACACTCGAGCTTGTACCGAAACATGGTGCCTGAAGTGGCTTAAGGGTTTCGAAACAGGGAGGTCTGTTACGGTACGATTTGCTACTGGAAGCCTCTGTTCCAAAACACATCAATGGGTGTTTCGATACGGGCCCGAGCTTCGATCCACCTGACCCTATTTTGATATACCAGTTTTGATACAGGGCCACTTGTACCAAAACAGCAAGCTGTTAAGTTAGTTAGTGCAATCTTCTAAATTTTTTATTCTTTACGTTTTAATCCCTGAATGTTTTGAATGCAATTAAATATGCTTGGAATTTTATTTTAAGCTAAGATTTGACAGAGATGCATGTAATATGACTAATTAAAGGCTGGTAACTTAAAAAGTGAATAAGTCTCTATAATTTGGAAAAATCACAAAATGGTCCCTAAAATGTGATTGCTTACAATTGAGTCCCTATTTGTTGTCTGATCGAGTTGCAAGTTGTTCCGCTATGAAGGTTATCACGTAGGGTGTATAAGAGCATCTAGAAAAGATAAAATGAAACAATAGGGTCGTTTATTGAGGTAAACTTCCGAGTTTACTTCAGTATTCCCCATGTGACTTGTTCGGTTCGGTCTTTCACCTAGACCGGGTTTCGGGAGTTACATTTGGTGGTATCAGAGCTAGGTTTAAAAAGAATGGGATGAAGGTAAGTTATTGGTAAGTTGAAGTGAAGTAATTCTAAGTAAATGATGATGTTTATTTTGCACGGTGATTGTTATAATCAAGTTGTTGATAAACAAATGATATTGATGTCATGCATGATGATTGTGATGTATGTGTAAGTTGTTATATACATGATGATGTTATGGGATGAATCTGGTTGATTGTTATGCATGATGCTTGTGATACGTATGTTGTATGCTTTATGCTATGTTTGGGGGAAAGTGGGATACACATTGCCTTATTACTATAGTTAAAGTGTTTTAAATTGAATTGAAAGTCTTGGATCCTTTCTTGAAGCTGGCCTGATTTCTTTGATTTGTTCTATTATCATGCCCTAATTATAATAGCATAATGAGACCGAAAAGAGAATTACGTTCAGGTACGATTGCTGCTATTGGTGAGCAGGGAAATCAGGAGAATGAGGTTCTTCCTGGTAAGAACTTACCTCATCCACCGCCTCCACCCGGGGTGAAGGGCAAGGATAGCGTGGGCAAGCTGGGCCTTGATGGGTGATTTGACGCCTCTAGTCCAGGCGATGACTGGAGCATTACAGGTTGTTGTTGCCGGAGTGCAAGTACAAGCACCTCCTATTGGGCAATTGGGATTGTCGTTAGAACGCTTGCGTAGTTTAGGCGGTGTCGAGTACCCTGGTTTGTCGCCCGAGGCATCCAAAGCTTGGATGGCCAGTACGTAGGGTTGTAAAAACAAGTCAGAACCTGAAAACCTGCCTGAAACCTGCTCGAGTCAGAACCTGATTTGACCTGAGAATTTGATGACTCGAACCCGAACTATAACTGACTGTTGCTGACCCGAACCCGAGTTGAACCTGTTACTGTAGCAACCGAACCCGATCTGTGTCCGACTGAAACGAACCCGAACTCGAGACCGACCTGGAAAATTACCTGATATTACCTGACTGAATCGACCCAAGATCCGATTTTACCCGACCTGTTTTGAACCCGACATGTTTTGAAACCGACCTGTTTTGAACCCGACCTATTTTGAACCCGACCTGTTTTGAACCCGACCTGTTTTAAACCCGACATGTTATTAGACCCGACTTGTTTTGGACCCGACCTGTTTTTAACCCGACATGTTTTGTACCTGAACTGATATTGACCTAATTTGATAATTGATACTTAATAAGTAATAATGATATTTTTAATATATGATATGAAGTAATATTATGAACTATTATGAAAAAGTCTATATCTATAATTTGAATAGTTTAAAATGTTAAGTATCTAACAAAATGTATTATATATATAATTAAAAGATATAATTTTAATAAATAAAATATTTGTTTAATAAGTAATTAGTAAAAATAAATATAAACTTGATAAATAAAAATATTTATTTTTAATATAAAAATCTAATATATACTAAAATACATAGTACATATATAATTTTTACTAAGGCATATATTTTATTATATATATTTTAAGTCATACTAATTTGATTTGATATTGTTTATTTTAACTTCTTTCTTAATATATAGACTAAGGCATACTAAAATACATAGATAGTATATATTTTTACAATTAATAATTTAAATCTTTCTCAATTAATTGATTAATTAGTATTGTTTATTTTAAGTCTGAAATTTTTTATAAAAATTTACAAAGGTACATTACACCAAAATGTTTTAAGTTTGTAAAATATTTAAGTTTGAATTGTTTTTAATTGGTATTGTTTATTAAAAGGCATTCATTGTTAGTTTTCTACAATTAGTAATTGGTGTTTGTTTCTTACAAAACAAGTAAAAATGAAATGTAAAGTAAAATGTACAACTTTTTTATTAAAAAATGGCCTCATTAAAAACCCCTCTAAACTTAAGTAGTGGAAAAGAGTGGCCATAATAATATTAATGAAACTAAAAAAGTGTATAAGTTTACAAACATTGGAATCCAACATCAGACTTACAAATCCATCAGACTTACAAAAAGGTATGTGTTTTAGTTTTAAAGGTTTAAGGTTTTATAATGTTAATGTACGTATCATGTATGCATGAAACCCTAAACCCTAATCATAATATATGTATGTAAATTATGTATGTATCATGTATGTATGTAATATGTATGTATTTATTATTTAATGTATGTAGGAACTTAAAAGTCTAAAACCCTAAACCCTATAATATATATACATATGTATAGTGTATACATATACATTAATTAATATACTATTATATACATATGTATTATAATATATATGTATTTAATTTTATTTTTTTATAATTTATAGTATTTAAGATCTAATTAACTAATTTTATTTCAAGTTGAGCCCTTTTTATTTTATTTTTTTAATTTAGACTATTGTTTTTAACTTTTTAATATCGTAATATTTTTATGTTAGTCTCTAAAACTTTTATTTAATTCTAAATTGATCCCTATTCATTATTTTTTTATATTCACCCAATGTTTTTTATTTATAATTTGGTACATTTCTTCATTAGTTTTTTTAACTTGATGTTTTTTCCATTATAGTCTCCAAAGCTTTATTTGTATTCTAAATTGACCTCTATTCATTTTTTTAAAATTAGCCCGATATTTTCTAATTTTAATGATATTTTTGTTCATTATACTCCCTAAAACTTTATTTTTATTCCAAATTGACCACAATTCATTGTTTTCAAAATGTTTCATTGTTTTAATTTGATATTTTTGTTCATTATAGTCCTTAATACTTTATTTTTATTCCAAATTGACCCTAATTCCTTTTTTAGTATTTTATAATATTTTTTATATATTTGTTCATTATAGTCACTAAAATTTTGTTTTTATTTCAAATTGACACATATTCATTATTTTTCATTTGTCTGATGTTTTATACTTTTAATTTGTTTTTTTTCATTATAATCCCCACAAGTTTATTTGTATTCAAATTGACCCATATTCATTTGTTTTTCAAATGAATGCCCAATGTTTTATAATTTTAATATGATATTTATGTTCATTCTAGTCCCCAAAACTTTATTTTTATTCCAATTTGACCCATATTCATTGTATTTTTACGTTTTCTAAATTTATTTTGATATTTTTGTTCATTATACTTCACATAACTTTATTTTTATTCCAAATTGACCCATTTTAATTATTTTTCTTTTCATTATTTTTTAAATTACTTCAACCTGAAATGAACCCGACCTGAAATGAACCCGACCTGAAATGAACCCGACCTGAAGTCTACCCGAACCTGAAATGAACCCGACCTGAAATGAACCCGACCTGAAATGAACCCGACCTGAAGTCTACCCGAACTTGAAATGAACCCGACCTGAAATGAACCCGACCTGAAATGAACCCGACCTGAAGTCTACCCGAACCCGAAATGAACCCGACCTGAAATGTATCCGAACCCGAATTAACCCGTCAATTATCTGCTTCGGACCCGACTCGTTTTGACCTGACTTGGAATGGACCCGACCTGAAATGGACCCGCACCCGACCCGACTCGAGTCAAGATAGAAAAATGACCTGTATCTGATTTTACCCGACCTGACAATACCCGACCTGAAACTCATCCGATTACCTATTTTTACAACCCTACCAGTACGATTTGAATTTTTCTAATGAGGTGCATTGGGAGTTTTTCCAAGTTTCCTTTAAGAAGAAGTATCTAGGAGTTATTTACTTGGATGACAAAAAATGTGAGTTTATGTCTTTGGCTCAGGGTAGCATATCTGTGGCTGAGTATGAGTTTCAGTTTGTTCATTTGAGCCAATATGCTCCTGAGTTGGTGCCGAGTGATAGGCATTGTTGCGACCATTTTCATTATGGATTGGTGCAAGAGGTGAAGACTTTTATGTTGGTTTCTGATTATACAAATTTTGATGTGTTGGTGGCACGAACCAAGGTTATCGAGCAGATTCTGGGTTTGACTTCTCGTGTGGATAGTTCTAGATCGGGAAAGAGAGCTGCAGAATTTGGTCCTAGAGGTGGACAGAATAGAAGGCAACGTGATAAGAGGCATCACACGGATGCGAAGCGAGGCGGAGAAAGGCCTAGACGAGGAGCTTTTGGTCAGGGTGCTCAGTTGAGATCGACTTTTAATTCTTGTTGGGAATGTGGATCACGTGAGCGCATAAGGTGAGATTGTCCCCGTTTGGCTCGAGAGGCGCAGGCTCCTACGGCTGTGGCTGCCAATGCTTGTTGGAGTTATGCTTCGGTTGACCATTTGATATGTGATTGTATATTGTTGGCTGGAGGTGGACAGGCTAGAGCACCAATTGTTGCACCACAGCGAGGTCGTGGGCACAGACGTGGTAACTTCTAGCGTAGAGAGGATGGTCAGAGATCTGTAGCACATGTTGTGGTTGTCCAACCTGAGGGTGGTGGTCCTGCGAGGGTGTACGCACATCGCGAGAGACGCAATGACACCGATGTGATTGCAGGTACTTTCACTTTGCAATCCTTGTCATTGTTATCTTTGATTGATTCTGGCTCTACACATTCATATATCTTGAGTGAGCATGCACATTTTCTTGATATCCCTGTTGAGATGTTAGATGTGGGAATACAAGTAACTAGTTCCTTTTGTGAATTTGTTGTTACGAGAAGTTCGTATAGGAGATGTCCTTTATCTGTTCATGGTCATGTGTTTGCGGTTGATTTAATGGAGTTACCTTTCTATGGTTTTGATGTAATCCTTGGGATGGATTAGTTGACTAAGCATAGGGCTGTGGTCGATTTTGATGCTAAGCGAGTTACCTTGAAACTTACTGATGATTACGAAGTGGTAACCGTGGGCGAGAATGTGAAATTCTTGTCCAATTCAATTTCGGCTCTTGAAGCGAGTCGTTTGATGGAGCTAGGTTGTGAAGCTTTCTTAGCTTATGTGTTGAATCCAGAATCGAAAGAAGTGTGTGTACAGGACATATGTACGATATGTGAGTTTCAGGGTGTATTTCCGGAAGAGCTGCATGGGTTGCCGCCGAGCAGAGAGGTTGAGTTTGGCATTGAGTTGTATGAAAATATGACACCACTGTCTATTGCTCCCTATCGAATGGCACCTAAGAAGTTGAAGGAGTTGAAGACGCAACTTCATGAGTTGCTAGATCGAGGGTTCATTAGACCTAGTGTTTAGGACATAGCGGATGGTAATGCAACAAATTTTTGTTTCAATGATGATGGTGTTTTGTGCTTTAAAAATCGAATAGTTGTGCCGGAGGATGTTGAGCTGAGGCGCATCATCTTGACTAAGGCTCATAGCAGCCTTTTTGCTATGCACCCTGGTATTACAAAGATGTATCGTGGGTTGAAAGACGTGTACTATTGGGTTGGGTTGAAGAAGGATGTTGCTGAATTTGTGAGTAAGAGTATGGTTTGTCAGTGCGTGAAAGCTGAGCATCAATTTCCTTCCAGGCTGTTACAACCATTGAAGATACCGGAATGAAAATGGGAGAGGATTATGATGTATTTCGTGTCCAGTTTGCCTTTGACCCCGGCAAAGAAGAACTCTATTTAGGTCATTGTGGACCGTCTTACGAAGTGTGCGTATTTCATAGTTGTGCATACTACGTATACGTTGGATAAGCTGGAAGAGTTTTACATTACGGAGATTGTGAGGTTTCATGGTGTGCCTAAATCTATAGTGTCGGATAGATATTAGAGGTTTACAGCAAGGTTTTGGGAGTGCTTACATAGGGCTTTGGGTACACGGCTTAATTTCAGCACCTCATATCATCCTCAGACGGATGGTAAGTCTGAGTGAGTTATCCAAGTGCTTGAGGATTTGTTGAGGTTTCGTGTTATAAATTTCCAAGGTTCTTGGGAGAAACAGTTGCCTTTGGTGGAGTTTGCCTATAATAATACCTATCAAGCAAGTATACAAATGGCTCCGTATGAAGCCTTGTATAGAATAAAGTGTAGAACGCCTCTTTGTTGGCTGAAAGCGGGGCAAAAGTTGGTTTCCTTATCGGATTTGCTTAAGGGAACGATGGAGAAAGTAAAGCTTATTTGTGATCGGTTGAAGGCAGCATCGGATCGTCAAAAGTCTTACGCGGATTTAAAGCGTAAGGATATTGATTTTGCGGTTCGAGATCGCGTGTTCTTGAAAGTATCGCCTTGGAAGAATGTAACACTCCAAATTTGGGTCTAGATGTTTAGAGTCTGAACCGGATCGGTCTGGGAATTTGTTCAACTCTAAAAGGGGGTTTTAGGGAACACCTAGTTCGGGATGCTTTAAAAATATAGAAAAATATCTAAAATCCTCATTTAATATATATAAGAGAATGGTGAAATCAATTTTACAAAATAGGGTTTGGAAATACTACATTTCAGTGTAGTGACCAAATTGCAGTTTTTGCAAAGTTTAGTAGTGACTGTTTTGTAAAGGATTGGAACTTTGAACCTTTAAGGAGCTAATTTACCAAAAATGTTTTCATCAGATTTTTCCTTAATTTGGGTGATTTAATTAATATTTTAATTAAAGAAATTAAAGGTAAAAACTACCTTTGACTTTTCATAACCACTTTTCTCTAATTTTCTCTCATTTCATTTTCTCTCAAAATCCTTTCAACCAAACACATTTTATCTAGAAAATTTCCTTTGATTTCCATTTCATTTGATGAGATTTCCATCACTCATTGATTCCTAATCAATCCTTCAACAAATCCACTTGATTTCTACATTCTATTTTCAAGAAAACTTGCCCAAATCAAGGAGAAATCATCCATTAGAGGTAAGCATCGTCCTTCTCCTCTAATGATCAGTTCTTTACTGAAATTTCCAAGTTATCAATCCTTTATTAATGTTTTTGAAGAGGTTTTAATGTTAGAAACAAGAAATTGGCTTAAAACTCAAGATTTTGGAAGAGATCTTGAAGATTTTCGTGGTGATTGATTGGGCTTTGTTTTGAGATGGTTTTCTAATGTATTTTTGATGTTAAATGATGTTCGAAATGAGGTTTAGTCAATCCAATCCCGAATAGGTTGTTTTTCCTAAGTTTTTGCTTGTTAAAATGGTGGTTTTTGGGGTGATTTTGGTGTTCTGTTATAGCTGGAGGTATAAGGACGTGGTTGTGTTAGTTTTTTATGTTAATTGATGTTTAGAAATGATTAGAACTGATGGATCTTGGTTGGGTTTGATTTTGGAAAAGTTTGGAGGTGATTTCCGTAGTGTTTGGTAGCCGAAATGTGGATTTTGTGTAGAGCAGCGAGTTTAGGTGTGTGGCTGATGATTTCAATGCATGATGATGCATTAATCCTCTTCTCTTATGTGTTTAAAACAGGGGAGACATCTTCGGACACTTTTGGAGTTGATCCGGAAGCTTAGATAGCGTTTTGGCAAGCAAGCGAAACGTAATCGGTGAGTGCGTATGGTTTTAGAAGTCCTTGAGGGACAAATAATCAAGGTTTGAAACACCTTCCTAAGTCCGAAAGTAAGTATTGGCTAGATTGCTCTCTAGAACGTGGTGATTGCCCCTTAAATGCTTTTACATGCTCATGGTTTTAGATTGATAAATTCCTACTGTTTTTATGCAAGAATTATAGCATGAGATGATGCTTGAAATGATTTCATTAAGTAACATGTTGCATAATTGAGATTTGAGCTTTTATGATGAAGCATAGCAAATGTTATGATTTTGAAATGAGATGAGAATGTTGGGTTTTAATGCATGAAAAACAGTATGATGAGAGTGCACTATAAACTAAAAATTTGTACGTGCTCTTTGGTTAAGCCAAAGATGTTGAGATACTTACCAGATATAATTGATCGATCAATAGGATGAGAGTGCACTATAAACTAAAAATTTGTACGTGCTCTTTGGTTAAGCCAAAGGGAGAGAACCGATGATGGGCATTCCATCGGGTAGGACTTGGTGAAATACCCAAGCTTTGTGGCAACGAGAGATTCCGCCATGTGAGTACGGTGATGTGAGATTCCACCGGAAACTATGTTGCTAGACGAGTTAGTACGGTGATGAGAGATGCCACCGGAAGTGTCTAGTGAGATGTCCGCATATCCAAGTAAAGAATAGATGTGAAATGCCAATATAAAATATGTTATGGTTTTTGATTCACATGTACCTTGATGTAATGGTTTATGCTATGAGAAATGCATACGTGGTTTGTTTATGAAATGCTTTAGAGTTCAAGCATGATTTTGGCCTTGTCATGAGTTTTGCATTGGTTTAAATGCATGAGATAGAATGAAGTGACATGTGGTTTCAATGAGAAATTGCTTTGAAAGGTTTCCAAGCATGAGATAGAAATGAGCATGTGGTTTAAAAGCTTTTGATGAAAGTGTTTTCAAGATGTGCATTATTGGGTTGGTTTTCTTTAGAGCATGCCACACTAAGCATTTGTGCTTACGCTCTCTCTTTTACCAATAATGCAGATAATTGAGGTGTTTTCTGCATCAAGGAAGCTAAGTTCATCCAAGAAAGTCCAAGCTCATGTATGGTGAAGTTTTCATACACTTTAGTTTTGATAGATTGGCAATGGGAAACCAAGAATTATATTTGGGAGATGTGTTAAACTCCCTAAGGTTGTGGCATGTTTGTTTTGGCTTGTTTGGATTTGTAAATGGTCTTAATTGCTTGTTTTGAGGTTGGATTGCCTATTTGGGTTTTGATATTAGGAAGCATGCCTCTAGACTAATGAGATTTTGTGTTTGATGCTATGATTGTGTTTGAGTGTTCCAAATATGTTCCTTATATGTATATTGACTTGTTGGTATGATTAGAGAGTCGTTGAGGTATGTTTGAATAGTTTAATGAGTGAAAAACCAGCTAATATTGCTGTTTTTGGGCAAACCGTATCGAAACACCCTCTAGCATTTCGGAACGGGGGCCTGTAATGACCTTCGTGTTTCGAAACGATGAAGGTTGTTTCGAAATGATTTGGCTACTAGAATGCCATGTTTTGGAAATGGTCTCGGAACACACCCGCGTATCGAAACGGTCAACGCCGTTTCGATACAGCATTTTGATACGATAGGTTGGTGTTCCGAAACGGGTGACCGTTGGACACAGATTTGAATTGTTTTGATGTTTGCATGTTTTACATTTTAGTCCTAAATGTTGAGATTGCAATTGCTTGAGCTTGAGATGTCTTTTAAAGTTGAAATTTGGCAGAGAAGCATGTAACATGACTAATTTCATAATGGTAACCTTAAAACTAATGAAGTCTCTCTAATTTACAGAAATTACAATTTGGTCCCTAATCTTGTGTGAAGTGCAATTGAGTCCTTATATGTTATCCGATCGTTGTGCCTTTCTCAATCGTGTTTCGTGAGTACTCACTTAGGGTTAACATGTATCTAGACAAGACTAAAAAGGAAAAAAGGGTCGTGAATCAAGGTTGACTTTTGGGTTGACTTTAGTTTTCCCCGTGTAATCTTCGTAGTTCGTGTCAATCGTCTAGGCCGGGCTAAGGGGGTTACAAAGAAGGTAATAAAGTTTGGACGTAAGGGTAAGCTTAGTCAAAGGTTTATTGGACCATATGAAGTGGTGGAGCGTGTTGGTCCTATTGCTTATCGGTTGAGGTTACCTCCCAAGTTGGAGAAACTTCATGATGTGTTTCATGTTTCAATGTTGTGGAGGTATAGGTCGGATCCGTTCCATGTTATGCATGTTGAGGAGATTGAGTTGAATCCGGATTTGTCTTATGATAAGGAACTTGTTAGGGTTCTTGACTCTAGTAGCAAAGTTCTTCGTGGTAAGACGATTGAACTTGTAAAGGTGTTGTGGCGACATCGAAGAGTTGAGGATGCCACGTGGGAAAGGAAGGCGGACATGATGAAGCAATTTCCGCACCTTTTTCCTTCAGGTAAAATTTCGAGGACGAAATTTCCTAAGTGGGGGAGAGTTGTAAAGCCCCGATTTTGGGCCTAGAAGTATTTCGAGGTTCGTATGACCTAGACTAGATATCCGAGTTTTCGGGAGTGGTTCAGGGAAATCAAGGTTTGGGTTATGATAAAAATATAAGACAATTCTTAAAAATCATTATTAATTATATAAATGTTTTTGGTAAAAAAAATTAAGAAAAGGACTTTGGAAGTGGGACATTTTGAATTAGTGACCAAAACGCGATTTTTGCAAAGTTGTTTTAGTGACTATTTTGTAAAAGGATTGGAACTTTAAATCTTTAAGGATCTATTTGGCATACTTGTTTTTAGCATATTTTTCTCTCAATTAGGAACAATTTTAAAAGGTTTCAATTAAAGATTAAAAGGGTTTAATAAAAGGAGAGTTATTTATTTCATTAAAACTCATTTTACGTCATTTTCTCTCATTCTATTTTCTCTCAAAGTTTTCCTTTAGTCAAACACTCCATTTTCAAGAAACTTGAGGTAATGCTCTTTATTTATTGAATTTTTTATTTTTAAAGGATTTTTTAATCTTGATTTACAAAACCTTATTGTTTTTCCTTTGATTTTTCAAGAAAGACATGTCCAATTGAGAGAGATTTCATCCATTATAGGTAAGGTTCGTTCTTCTCCTCTAATGATCAGTTCTTTACTGAAATTACCAAGTTATCAATCCTTTACATATGTTTTCTAAGTTGTTTTGAAGGAGTAAACATGGAAATTTGGTTAAATTGAGGATTGTTGATTGAGATTTATGATTTTTGGAATGCTACTGTTTTAATTGATTTGAGGCTGATAATAATAATGATTTGAATGTTAAATGATGTTGAAATAAAGATTTTATCATAATAATCAAGAATTGGATTGGATCTCTAGTTGTTAGGTTGTTAGAATTGGGGGTTTTGTGATGTTGGTGTGAAATCTGAGTTGCTGGAGTTATAAGGATGAAATTAGATTGATTTTGGATGTTGATTGATGATTAAAAATGGATGAAAGTGATAGGTTTTGGCTGAGCTGAGTTTGTAGTGTAATTGAAGGTGTTTTCGGTTGTTTCGGATAGGTGTTTTGGTGCTTTTGGGCAGAGCAGCGGGGTAGCTTTGTTTGCTGGAGATTTTAATGCATGGTGATGTAATAATCCTCTGTTTTATATGGTATAAAGAGACGATAACTTATCGGGAACAATCGGTGAAGGTTCGTGAGTTTCGATTGCTTGGGTTCGCGCCGGCTAGTCGAGTTTGCGCGTGTTGGTGAGTGAGAACGTGATTTTCAGTTTTGAAAGCTTTAAAAGATGATTTTGGAACTTAGTGGTAAGCTCGAAACGCTTAACTAAGTTTGGAAGTAAGTGAAAGGAATTTCCTCTCTCGGTTGTGCTATTATGTGATGATTTATGCACTGTTTTTAATTAATGGTTTTACCTATTGTTAAAGCATGTTTATGAGAATGTGGTTATTATTTTTAATGATGTAATGTTGAAGGATGCACAAGGTATGTGATCCTTGAAGTATATGATTTATATTTGTGATTTTAAGCATGGTTTAAAGCTTGGTAATTTGATTTGTTGATGATGCTTGAAAACAGTGAGGCATGTGTTAGATGTGAATTATATTGGCAAGCGATGTTGAGAAATTGTTTATAAATGATATCGGATATAGTTAGCCGGTTATAGGATTGAATGCACTTTAAAAAGTTGCCTTGGATGTCGAGGGGTTGGTATCCCGTATCTCCGTCCAAGTACCCTCACGATCGAGGAGGTTGGTGTCCTGACTCTCGTTAGTGGTTAAGCGTCTAAACGATTATAGGGTTGGTGTCCCTATGGGTTGTCATTGTACCCGGTTGATAGAGTATCTTTGGTTGTGAATGTACCAATTCCAGTTAAGATGGCTTGAAGTGTCAGGTAGACACTTGTTGTAATTCGTGTATCCGATATGAAGTTTTAAGTTGTGAACTTGTTTAATGATCATTTGTAAGCCAATATAATTGATGATGTATCATGGAATGGTTTATGTTGCATAATGTGGTTTATGCATGTTTTACTCTTTAATCTTTGCATATGGTAGCTATGCATGGGAAGGCTTAAATTGAGTGTGGTTTGGAACTTGTCGATGATTCATGACACATGTTTCATGATGTTTAACATACTGATTTTGAATAAGGAAAGTGCATGGTTTTAGAAAGGGCATGATGGTTTTCAAATGCTGTTTTAGCAAATTGAAATGGGATTTCAATGTGGACATGAAAATGGTTTTAATGCATTGATGGTCTTTTGCTTATGAGCCTCCTCACTAAATCTTGTGTGCTTACACTCTCATTTGGCCATCAATGCAGATAATTGAGGTTTTGGAGGCAGCAAAAGGCAAGGAATTCTAAGAGATTTCGCTTAAGAATGCATGTTTCGGTGTAGACTAAAGTAATAAGGGCAATGGGGGATCCGTCGAATTGTTGGGATATTTGTGTAAACTCCCTTTTGAGCAAGTTTGGTTTACTGTTTTAGACTTGTAAAATGCCATTGGTTTTTGGTTTATGCTTAACTTAACTTTCCATTGGTACAGGTCTTAGGCGTACCGATCCTCAGTTTCGATACGACACGTCAGCGTACCGATGCGGGGTCTTAAGAGTTTTAAATCATTGCATTAAATTTTGTAGAACTAATGTTTTGATTTAATAATTAAAAAATGTTTTGGACTGATTTAAAAAGTATTTGAAACAATTTTCAAAGTCCAAATAACTTGAAACTATGTTTAGGGATATTTTATAAAGGGTTTAGCATGTTTTCAAAAGCCAAAATACACAAAACCTTCCAGGCGTTTCGAAACACCTTAGGGCGTTTCGATACGGTGCATTCTAGTAGCAAAATGTTTCGATACAGGTATCGAAACGGGCATTCCCTGGATGAGATTTTTGCCCAGCATTTCGAAACGGGCTGTGCCGTTTCGATACGCCTACGTGGCTTCAACCACAACGATCATAAACCCCAACGGCTACTTCCCAACTAACATTTAAATGCAGGGTGTTTCGATACGGGCCTAGGCGTTTCGATACGTGTTCCGAAACGGCCAGGGGCGTTCCGAAATGGGTGCCTTGTCAGACTGCAACGGTTCTTTCTACTTAAAGGGTGTTTCGAAACGAGTTCGAGGGTTTCAAAACGGTGAGCTGCAGAACTGCATTTATGGTGGGAATTAAAGTCCTCAACAGCTCCAATTCAATCCCAACGGCTAGTAACGGCTACAAACTCATTAAGGAGTATAAAAGGGACCTCCAAGCATCAGGTAAAGGCTAATGCTCACATTGTCAATCAACAAATGATCAAGAATTGTCTTAGAGCTTAAATTGTCATTTATTTTATAGACAAACACTAGTGAGCCATAATTGTCAAATTTGCTCAAGTGTTTTAGGTTTTGGGTGAGTGCTAAATTGTGCAAACAAATACCTATTAGAGGGATTTAAGTTTTCTTATTGTTTCTCTTTGTAAAAGAGGGTTTTGATCAAGGCTTTGGGTAGAAAGCTTGATCGTGTATAAGGGTTTCCTCCTAAGCCTAGAAAAGGGGACGAATCAATAGTGGATTGATTGGAAATCCTTAGTGGGGAGCTAAGGTAGTGGATGTAGACCTTGGTTAGAAGGTTGAACCACTATAAATCATTGTGTCAATTATCTTTTTAGCTTCCATAACCCTTCCACCCAAAAATCCACCTCTCCACCACTTGGTGAGCTATATCAGTTGAACGAATCGAGCTCCTCACAACTCAACAAATTTTTTGACCGTTGAATGTCAGTTAAAGCTTCAAAAGACAGTTATACCGTAACGATACGGATGATGTGCATTTCGATACGCCTTTGGAAAAGCAAGCTTTCCGTTTCGATGCGCCTTTTAGGTGTACTGATGCATTTTTCCAAAGACTTTTACCTCAGATTCCAGTGAGAAACTATCGTACTGATACGGCCTAGCCGTTTCGATACGACCCCTATTTTACACTAATATCGTTTCGATACGCCTTCCCACGTATCGATACGCCCTTGCATTTACTCTTGCAATAGCTAGTTTCTGTCTTACATGTACCGAAACAGGGCTCCCGTGTACCGATACGCCCTATCTGAGAAGTGTATTTATTGCGGTAAAATGGTCTCCGACGGCTCTATTTATGATCTTAGCTACCCAAACGGTTAGAAATCAATGAGGGGATATAAAAGCGAGCACCAAAAGCTACTGCAACAACTATTGATCAAGTGAAAAGCATTTAAGCAAAAAAATCCAACATCTTTGTGCCTTTTAGAGTCAAACCCTTGTACCCAACTTGTGTAATTTCAATGTAATTTTTTATTTCAAGTTTGGGGAGAGTGCACTTGTAATTTGGGTAAAATATCAGCCTTTTGTGAGGTCAATTTTAGTTTGTCACAACTTCTTGTAAAAGAGTGACCTTGATCAAGCCTTGGGTAGAAGGCTTGATCGATTTGTAACGGTTTTTTTCTAAGCCTAGAAAAGGGGATGAATTCAATAGTGAATTGTTTGAAATCCTTAGTGGGGAGCTAAGATAGTGGATGTAGGGCTTGTTAGAAGCTTGAACCACTTTAAAATCAGTGTATCATTTTTTATCATTTCAATTTCCTCTCTTATTTTTTTTAATTGCAAATTCACCTCCTCTTGGCATTTGCATTCGATTGATCATCTCAACAAATATGTTCGCGAACATTACATGGATATGTTCACGAACTTTAAACGAACATGTTCGTGAATGTTAAACAAACAAACATGAACATCATCAAAAATAAATAAATGAACACAAACATGATATTAAAAATTTAAACGAATTGAACATGAACACCTTTAAATGTAAATAAGCGAACACGAACAAAATGTTATTCGTTCAAGCTCGGTTCATTTACACCCCTAATTCAACACATACTTCATTATATAGTTAATAAATTCTTATATTTTTTAATTTAAATAATTATTTTTTACAGGGGTCTAATTGTAATTAAACCAAAATTACTAAATAATTAAATTTTACAAGGGTTAGGGCCCCAAGGGAGCTCCACCCTTGGGTCTCAAATTTATTGCCTACCCATTACCCACAACATGTATGACTTTTGACATCCACTCTCGCTCACTACCCACTAAATTTTTACCCATTCCCGCTCTAACTATGACGGTTGCAATGTAGAATCCGCGAAATTGTACTCGCCTACCATCCATAGTTGATGTGCATGTGGTTTAATTTTGATGAAAAAATAATAGGCTTAAAACAAATTTGAAATTAAACAAACAAAAAATGCTAACTTGAGGGAGTAATTGAATGGTATTCATGTACAATGTAACTAATCAAATATAATGCATACCCCTAAAAATCAAAGTTTATTGTAGTACGCAGTAGTAGTTAACTTAATGCAAGTTCAAATATAATAAGAAAATCAACTGAATGTAACGCCATAACTTTTAGATGCAGTAAGAAAAGTTAGATATTAAATACAGCTAGATTTAAATTTTAAAAAGTAAACAATAATATAATCATATTTTGCTAAGTTGTCCTAGTTGTATTTATAACTTTATACAATTATTAATTTATAATATTTATAATATTAAAAGGACCATAAATTTACATAAATTTATATAAGGGTCTTTCTAAAAATTATTATCTTATTAATTTGTCAAAATTATTAATTTAGACCTTAATATAATTTGTCAAAATTATTAATTTAGACGGGTCTAGGGCATTAGAAGCATACTGTCGTTCAGTGTTTCCATGAGGACATACATATTGTGGATTGAAGTCCCGATTAGATAAACAAACAAAAAAACGATAAGACATTACCGGTTCAAGTAACAGTAACACAAAAATCCATTACCAAAAAACTGAAAGTGAGGAGCCCAAATAGCATTTCATTTCAACCATGATATTGTACTGTACATGCACCTTTCTACCAAACTTCTAACAGATCATACACTTATTCTACTGTCATGTACCGTTTGATCATCATTCAAATCACCCTACATAAACAAAAAGAGAACACAAAGAGGGTGTAAAGCCACAGCAGCACGGAATCATCAACATAATCACAATTCACAAGTACGAATCTAAGTATGCGTATGCGTGTCTTTTGTTATACTGCAGCAAGCTTGCATATGTTCTGTCCCATATTCCTATATACAGAGATTCATCATCTGGGCTCAGAGATACTCCCGAAATCTCGCCGAAGAAGTCAATCTCTTGTCTTTTCTGGTAATTGGCCTGCGTACTATACACGTGAACGAAATCTGCTGGCTCGGCAACTACCATGAATTGACCGTCAGATGAGAAGCGGATTGATCGTACAGCACCCAAGTTTGCTTTGAGAGTAGCAACTGGCACTGAGAGCTTTCGGATGTCCCACACTCGGCAGGTCTTATCCTGATTTCCCGTGGCAAATATGCGCCCGTCCGGGTGCCAAGCAGATGCGAAGGAGTAATCTAGATGACCTACCACGGTGGCTACAGTCTGTAAGCAAAGAAATGTGATTTAGTTTCGATATTAATTCTTATTTTCCTGTTTACAGTTGCATCAAGGCTCAGCTGTTCACTGGTGTACTAATAACCTACTAGAAAACTTTTATTTTTACCTTTCCGTTTTGCAAATCCACAAGCAACCCATCCAAGTTATCTCCGACAACAGTAATAAGCCTTCGGTCAGGGCTGACTGATGTATGCTGCATCCAAATAAAACAAGTTTAATTAAAACAAATTAACTGTGAATTGTCATATAGATTAAGGTAATAATTATGAATTGTTGAGCAGTTAAACAAGTTTATGAAACAACAATATCTTTTCCTTTTCAAATGCGGACCCAATGAGTCAAATTCAATATATCTCTCCATTATATGAAGAAATTATTTATATTAAATTGACCATACGACAAACCTTACACTGATGTGTTCCTTTAAAACTTGAGTATATAAAATAGAACATGAGGTGATGAGAAAGAACTGGATTAATAAAGTAGGCACATAGTAGAGATTAGATGTGCTTACATTTACTGGCCAAGGGAAACGAAAATTGTTTAAGAGTTGAAATCTTTCTGTATCATATTCTCTCATGCTACAGTCGTTATTGGAGGCCATAAAATTGATTCCACCCCTGCAAAACAGCTTTGAAATTCAATCTATGTTTTATTCAATATATTTTCCCAGCCTAACAGATAAGTAGCTATTATCATGCTACCTCAAGCTGTCGTAAATCTCAATAGCGTTTGTTATTGCATTATCGTCATAGGTTGTCCGGGTACAAAAGGCTACTCCTTTTCTGTCCAAGTGCTACAGATACAGGAAAAGTGAGATTTTAGAAATAGAACCAACATAAAGTATGTATGCAAACTGTCGAAGGCAGTTGATATTACATTTAAATCAGACTCCAAGAAACTATCTCCGTTAAACGAGGCTATGAAATGAACTAAGAGCCACTCTTACACACACACACACTGCCTCTTCTCCCCATCATAACCATGAAAAGTTCCTAAAAACCAATAGTTGACCATAAATGGTTTCCCCATACATCTGATCGAGACCCCAAATCCACTACTCATCCAGCATTCCAGCTATGCACCACCTCTCACTCTCTCAAACAAACACTATGCCTCTTCTTCCAATTATCATAGAAAATTCCTAAACAAGTTCACAGGGTGATTAAGTTAAGACACCCTAACAGTGAAGATTATACAGTTCTCTAACAATAAGATATAACAAATCATCACATAACTGATAAAGGATCAAATGATACCTAAACAGAATTCGTATTAGTTTGCAAATCGTAAAGGTTTCATTCATCTCAAATACTGTTGCAAGCTTATCTCACACAAAAGAGGAAAACCGGCAGGGCATAACTCTGATTCTGTCCCCCAAAGAATTGCCAATGATTTAAAAAACAATCAGAAAACCAGTATTTCTATCCTATGTTACTCCAATTCGGATCCGAGTGTCTGTTACAAGTATGTGCAATTCTTTTTAAGTTTTTTCATGTAGTTGGAGGCTCCTAATAAGGGCCATATCTCCCTACCCACATCTGAATATGCATCGGATACTAGTATTCCAAAAGAAATGAGTCGGATCAACATAGTTTCCATCTAATAAGTAGCAGATAAGCAAATATAGGGCAAAGGCTGCGCAAATATTAACTTACCTTAAAAGTAAGCTCTCCTTGGAAGCCTCCTGCAACCATAAATTTGTCTTTGACCGCCAGCGTACTTATTTGGGTTTGTGTAAAACCTTCTAATAAACTTCCAGGATGTTTCTAGTTACATGGCAATATAAGATGGAAGATAAAAGTAGGCCATAATTACTAAAATAGAACCATCGTCAAAACCACTCATGCCAATAAAAGAGATGAAGAAGCGTCATGACTAATAAGTACAACTGTGATACCTCGGTAGGTGCCACGTGCCCAGAAAAATTAAGGATCTCAGAGAGATTGCATGACAATGATGACCAATGCATAACTGAATAATTGGACATGAGGTAAACATCGTGCTTTGAAGTAGCCCAAACCAAGTTTCGAAGCTGCGAATTCATTCCAGTACAGGTTATTGAAGCTCAGTTAACAAGTGTCTAAACTTATAACAAAATTAAAAACAATAAATGCTTCTCCAACCTAGAGACACCAAATATAGAAAAGTAACACCGTAGGGATTTATAACAAAATATAGATTTATTACTCTAATTTAAATATACAAATAAAAGTGTTTTGCTCAAATACGATGTGTCATAAACCTTCAGAAACAGAATATAGTGCAACAAATATGCATCCAAACTAGAGATACAGGAAATAAAGATGCAACTGTACAGGAAAAACGAATTCCTGCCTCTTTCACTTTGGACATTCAGTCTATAATACAAGAAAATCACAAAAGACATAGTAAATCAATGTCATATATTATGGTTTAATGGATAGGTTTCAGTGATGTTTGAGAGATTTAAGTGTATCAAGCAATATGATATACTGAATGAAATTGATTCTTAGTGTCACATAAAAGTTCAGCGATAAGCAAATGGAAGCAGAATGAGCTTTGGGATTTGTGGGTATACAGTCATCATCAATGGAGTCAAGGGTGAAAAGAACACTCTAGGCGCTCAAACACTTACATCGCCTCAGGAAGTAGGCGCAAAAATGGCACTGGCCCGAGTAAGTAAGCACAATGTATATGTGTGAGTTTTTGTATAATATACAAAAAAAAACTCTAAAGTGTAGTCTAGATTATCTACAAAACATGCAATTGTTTTATTGGTCAATATTCATGATTTCTTTATGGCTGATGTTTGTTGTTGAATGCTCAAATACTATAAAGCATTGAATTTGATATTATCTTTTTCTTACTAATAAAGGCTTATCAAATGAAAGAAAAAAGGGAAAAAAATAAAGAAATTAAAGAGAAATTCAATCAGGCGGGATTTCTTAAGCCAATTGCCTTACAAAAAAGCATGCCTGGGAGAGTACCTAAGCGAATGGGCCTGGCATGAAAGGGTCTGAGACGCTTTTATTGAAAAATGCTAAGGCGCACCTTGACAACACTGCTCATCATTGCACATGATGTAGGACTATGGTTTGAAAGTGTGAATGACTAAACAGTCTAACTACCATGTTAACAGCAAAAAAAATTGTTTTGGGACAAAATTTTGGTCATTAACCAATGAACATTTCAGTGGAGGTGAAAGGCTACCTCTAGTCAAATAAGACCTTATACCATAGAACTCAAACAGCACTACTTATACCAATTGCCAACACTCGGGATCAATACGAACACCAAGAAAGATCCGAACCACTATTTGACAATCCGAAACTGCCTCTTGACGTAGGAGCACTAAATAAGCTCCACAACTTACTAGGATAGAGGAGCTTCAAAATTCAGGAATCAATATCAACAACTTTAACCATTATGTTAGGTCAATATTAGAAACTTTAAACTTTAACCTCAATAAGAAAACTGAACTTTAAAAACTTTGCAACTATCAACATTGGAAGCTTAAACATTATTTAAAAGACAGACACATACATACATGCATCTATATGTGTGTCCACACACAAACATATGGGTGTATGTACACACTAAAAGACATATCTATATATACGCATTTACCTATAAGCCTTTAATCTCAAAGTAGTAATTGCCAGCTTCAAGAATCATCTCACCAAACTACAAATTTAAAAACATACATAGGTATTGTTTCCCTGCTATCAATAGTTGTTATAAGGTTCTGTCTGGTGAAGTCAATATTGCGGTATGTATTAAACTTGTAAGCCAAATCTACGATTAATTTTAATTTTTTACTGCAGAACTATTTCTGGTTCAATGAAAAAAGTATTGTAGATGTATTTGACAGAAAGAAAGAGACCTAGAAAATAAAACTTAAAAGAACACCCTGACATGCAAGCACACACACAGAGTTACAGGTTCAAAAGTATAAATGTCACCAATGAAATCCATACGTGAGAAAAGACAATACTGAGTAACAAAATTCAATAGCAAAGAACAAAAGCAGGTAAATTTATAATTTCCTGTGCACACAACTGAACCAAGAAAAATGATAAGGTTAGTCTTCAAATGATTAAATTCATTGAATTTACATCTTTATCTAAAAGGAAAGAAGAAATCCAAGAACAATATATTTTGACAACAAAATCAACATCTACAGAAGGCAAATATAAATGAAAAGGCAAAAGAAATAAAACACTTTCTAACCAACAAACCTGGAAATGGAGGATCGTAGGCTTAACTAATCTAGTGTTATGGAAGAACTCATAGTAGTTCCCACCTTTTTCCATCAGTTTGCATTCCTAAAACAAAAAGTACCAATTATGTATAGTTTAACATGATATCCTCTTTACTACAAACTAGCTCGTTTAGAGATGGTAGGAGAACAAACAAACCTTGTCGACAGCTTCACCAGAGGCTGGGATATTCTCATAATTCTTATATTGTTCAAGCCTTGTTAATCTATAATCTTCCCTGGTTATGTTCAATCTTTCCCATGGAATCCCCTGAATGTCTTTCCCATTCCGTGCTTGATCAGAAGATGTATCAGTCACCCTGGTCAGCTGCTTGAATAGTCAAATTATAGCTTGACTGTGATTCATTTCATCATTAATTCTAAAATAAACTAACACTAACAAAAATATACCACATGATTATACATAACCAAAATGAAAAACAAACCATGTCATATTCATGGGCATCCACGTCTCCACCAGCTCTACCATAGTCGTCTTCATCCATGTCATCGATGAGATCTTCAGCCATGTAATGAAAATCCTCCAATTGCATGTTGGCCATGCTATACTTGCATTCAACTGCATATTTATCAATCAGATTATTACCATTATTTCTTATCTCTGCCTTTTTACAAAATGAAAACTCATTGGGAAACCTAAACATAATATACTAATTGGAGAGAAAGGGTAATCGTAAAATCATGGAAATAAACAAACTAGCAAACATTACTTTTTCTTTTCATAAAACAGATAAGAACAAGTCGAGTTCCTAAACGGAAATGGAAATTGAAGAAATTCCCAGAATTCACAAAACCTACAAACCACCTTAAAAAAACCCTAAAATATGATTAAAAAAAATACCCATAAAAACCCTAAAGAGAAAAGGAATCTGCATCAAATATTCACAGAATTCATAAAAGAAACTTACTACCAAATAAACCAGTTAACCAAAACAAAAACAAAAATCCTTAAATCCATCAACAAAAGCGGAACATTTCATACGAAAGTTTCAATTTTTCCACCACAAAACAAGTGAAAAAATGTACAAAGACAAACCAAAATGAAATGATACTACATAAGAAAAAAAACCATTGAATTCAATAAAATGAAAATAAAAAAGAGGAGAGGAGAGATGCGTGTCCTTACATCAACTTTGGCTTGGAAGGTTTTGGCCTTTGGGGTGATTTATTGTTTTAATTTTAAATAATTTTAGGTAAAAGAGAGAAAGTAGAGAATATATAGAGATGATAATTATGAAGGGAGTTTTGGGGGTTACGTTATTGTCGGCCAAAAATACGTCTTTTTATTCACGGCTATCGCACGCACCATGTTTTGTGTGTATTTCCCTTTTTCCTTTTAGGCTCAATGTCTCGTCAAAGTTGTAGTTATGTTGTAAGGCGGTTAATATACAGTTAATATACGGCGTGACTGATTAAATAGGTGACCGGTTAAAAATAACAAAATTGGTAAAATTATTTATTTTGTTGATAAGAGTATTAACATATTCGGTAGCGCCTATTTTGTTGATACTTTTGAGTAAATTACTTATTTTGTTGATATTTTCGAGAGTATCTATACTTTTTTAAAAGCAATGTAACCGGTTGAAAAAAGTATTAAAAAAATCGATACTTTGTGCACAGTATTTTGTAATTAATTGAAAAAAGTATCGAAAAAACATATACTTTTGTAACTAGTTATACAATTTTATCGATACAAAGGGCTCGAAAGTATCGATTCTGTTTTCACAGTACTAATAAAAAGTATCTATCCTTTATAAGCAAATTTGACATAACCGGTAAAAAAAGGCAAAATCGGTTACATTATTAATACATATAATGTAACCGGTAAATCGTTACCGGATTATTTGTTTGTTGTCGATACTTTTGTAAGAACATGTACAAAAGAATCGGTACAGTAGAAACAAATTTGACATAACCGGTTACATTATTAATACATATAATGTAACCGGTAAATCGTTACCGGATTGTTTGTTTGGTGTCGATACTTTTGTAAGAACATGTATAAAAGAATCGTACAATAGAAACAAATTTGACATAACCGGTTACATTATTAATACATATAATGTAACCGGTAAAACGGAACCGGATAGTTTGTTTGTTGTCGATACTTTTGTAAGAACATGTACAAAAGAATCGGTACAATAGAAGCAAATTTGACATAACCAGTAAAAAAAGTTAAACCGGTTACATTATTAATACATATAATGTAACAGGTAAATCTTTACCCGATTGTTTGTTTGGTGTCGATACTTTTGTAAGAACATGTACAAAAGAATCGGTACATTAGTAATTTAAAAGGATTTTGAAACAGAAAAGGGGTCGAAAGAATCGACACAATTCAAAAAAGTATCTACACTTAGGGAATTGTATCGATTAAATGTAATTGATATAACCGGTTAAAAAGTATCTACTCTAATACAATCTTTGTATTTCATTGCATTTACTGAAAACTCTCTTAGTATTTGAAATTGAACCGATTTTGGTTGCTGCGAAATAGAAGGGAGGCGTTTTTGAAGTTGTGGTGTATCAGAATCGAAAGGAAAGGTATGTTGTCGAAACCCTAGTTTTTTAGTAATGTAGCATTCCAAATTTGGGGTTAAGGTTTTGGGTTTAGGGGTTTTGAAGTAAAAAAGGATTTTGGATCGATTATAGGTTGACATTGTAATTATAGGTAAAAAATAAATATTGGTACTTTGTTTAGAGAACTTATAGGTAGAAATTGATATTGTCGGTGGAAAATGAATATCGATACTTTTTTCAGAGAACTCAAGCGGTTGTAAATTGGATAAAATATATATATATATATATATATATATATATATATATATATATATATATATATATCCACCCATTTGATTTAATTTAATTTTGAATGTTGAAAAGGTTGTCAATGGATCATGAAAATGTTGTTCGTGAAGATGACATTGAAACGGATCATGAAAATGTTGTTCGTGAAGATGAATTTCAGCCGGAGAGTATCGAAACTGATAAAAATCGAAAGCAACCTATGGGTCGATATATGTACTTCTAGTAAGTATCAATGTATTTGTGTACTTGTTCTTGAAATGGTAATTGAATTAAAGTATTTAAGAACATTTAAAATTTCTTATCATGACAGTATGAATGAAGTGCAAAGGATGAAAGAATGAAGTACTTACAAAAGCGGTTCGGTATATAAACTAAATTTATAATGAGTTTTTTTATCTTTAATATTTTGATTAAGAAACGTTTATGTATAAGTTTCAGGTGATAGAAGAGGTGGTGAAGAAATGGCACTCGATGGGTGATACTGAGAAGGAACCATTTATGAAGTTGTCCAAAAAGGCAAAAGTAAAATATTCGGCTTCGAGGAAAGCACATGAAAACATTGAGAAGAAGGTATTTGTAACCCCCTTAGCCCGACCTAGACGCTTGACCCGAACTACGAAGATTACACGGGGAAAACCAATGTCAACCCGGAAGTCAACCTTGATTAACGACCCTTTTTTTCTTTTTAATATTTTCTAGATGCACATTAAGCCCATGTGGGTACTCAAGAGTCATATGAGAGAAGGGCACAATGATCGGAAAACATTTAGGGACTCAATTGCACGAAGAACACTTTTAGGGACCAAAATATAATTTTTAGAAAATATAAGGACTTTGCAGAGTTTATGTTTACCAATATGTAATTAGTCATATTACATGCTTCTCTTTCAAATTTCAGCTTAAAAGGACATTCCAAGCTCAAGCAATTGCATCCACATCATTCATGACTAAAATGCAAAACATGAAAACTTAAAACAATTCAAAAACACCATCCAACAGTCATCCGTTTCGGAACACCAACCTCTATACCGAAACACTCGTATCGAAATGGTGTTGATTGTTTCGGTACTCGGGTGCGTTCCGAGAACAGTATCGAAACAGGCCTCTCTAGTAGCCAAAATGTTCCGAAACACCTTCAGTCATTCCGAAACGCTATGGCCATTACAGGACCCTGTTTCGAAACAGTTAAGGGTGTTTCGATACACCCTACCCTGTGACAACAGCAATTGTTGGTTTTCACCTCTTAACCCACTCAAACATGCTTCAAAAAGTATCATAACATACCAACAACTCATTTAGTCACCAAAGATCATAATTAGGAACCTTAAGCTAGAGTATGGCATCAAACTCATGATCACCCAATCTATATGCATGCTTCCTAGCCACAAAACAAACATAAGCTTTCAAACCTCAAACCAAACCTTTAGGACCATTTACAACACATAAAAACCATCACAAGCATGCCTCAAACATAGGGAGCTCAAAACACATCTCCCAACTACAACCTTGGTGTCCCATTGCCAAATATCAAAACTAAAGTGTATAAAAACATCACCATACATGAGCTTTGCACTTCCTTGGATGTTCTTAACCTTCTTGCTGCCCAAAACACCTCAATTATCTGCATTATTGGTAAAAGAGAGCGTAAGCACATTTGCTTAGTGAGACATGCTCTAAGAAAACCAACACAATAATGCATTTATCAAAACACTAGTTCAGAAATTATTCTCAACAACATGCTCATTCTATCTCATGCTTGAAAACCATTTCAAAGAAAAACTTCAATGAAAACACATGTACCTCAACATTATCTCATGCATTTAAACCAATGCAAATCTCAGGGCAAAGTCATACTCATGCTTGTGAAAACCAAAGCATTTCATATACAAATCTCATATGCATTTCTCATAGCATAAATCATCTCATCAATAGGTACATGTGAATCAAAAGCATTTTCATATATTATATTGGCATTTCACATCTCATTATTACTCGGATATGCGGACAACATTCTCAAACCACTAGACTCTTCCGGTGGAATCTCACATCACCGTACTCACTTGTCTAGTAACATAGTTTTCGGTGGAATCTCACGTCACCGTACTCACATGGCGAAATCTCTCATCGCCACAAAGCTTGGGTATTTCACCAAGTCCTACCCGATGGAATGCCTATCATCGGTCTCTCCCTTTGGATTAAACCAAAGAGCACGTACGAATTTTTAGTTTATAGTGCACTCTCATCCTATTGATCGTTCAATTATATCCGGTAAGTATCTCATCCTCAATGCCGATATATTATGTCAAAACATCATCTCACCTACTGTTTTTAATGCAACATTTCTCAAAGCTTTCTCATCTCATTCAAAATCATAACATTTGCCATGCCTTAAAACAAAAGCTCAAAACTCAACAATGCAACATGTTATTTCATGAATCTTTTCAAGCATCATCTCATGCTACAAACCATGCATAAAAAGAGTAGGAATTTATCTATCTCAAACCATGAGCACGTAAAAGCATTTTAGGGGCAATCACCACATATATGAGAGCAATCTAGCCAATACTTACTTCCGGACTTAGGAAGGTGCTTCAAACCTCTCATAAATCCCCAAACCTTGTTTCTTTGTCCCTCAAAGACTTCTAAAATCATTCGCACTCACCGATTACGTTTTGCTTGCTCGTCGAAACGCTATCTAAGCTCTCGGATCAACACCAAAGGCGTCCGAAGATGTCTCCCCTGTTTATAACACATAAGAGTAGAGGATTAATGCATCATCATGCATTGAAATCATCAGCCACACACCTAAACTCGCTGCTCTACACAAGAACCTCATTTCGGCCACCAAAAACAACCGAAATCATCCCCAAACTCTTCCAAAACAAAGCCCAGCCAAGATCTATCACTTCTAAACATCAATCAACAACAAAAACCACCACAAACTCGTCCTTATACCTCCAGCTATAATAGAACACCAAAACCACCCTAAAAACCACCATTCTAGGATACAAAACTTAGGAATCCAAGCCTATTTGGGATTTGTTTATTAAAACCTCTTTTATAACATCAATTACCATCCAAAATACATTAGAAAACAACCTCAAAACAGAGCCTAACCAACAACCACGAAAATCATCAAGACCTCTCCAAAAATCTTAAGTTTTAATACAATTTCTTGTTTCTTTCATTAAAGCAACTCAAAAAATCATTAACAAAGGATTGATAACTTGGGAATTTCAGTAAAGAACTGATCATTAGGGGAAAAGGACGAAGCTTACCTCTAATGGATGATTTCTCCTTGATTTGGCAAGTTTTCTTGAAAATCCAATGTGAAAACAAGAGGATTTGGTGAGGAAAAGATTAGGAATCAAAAGGAGATTGAAATCTCATTAAAAGGAATGAAAATCAGAAGATAATTGATGGAGGAAATGTGTTTGGCTGAAAAGAAATTGAGAGAAAATGAAATGAGGGAAAATTGACATAAGGTAGTTATGAAAAGTCAAAGATAGTTTTCCTTTTAATTATCTTTATTTCCTTTAATTAAAACATTATTAAAATCACCCAAAATAAAGAGAAATCTGATTAAAAACATTTTGGTAAAATTAGCTCCTTAAAGATTCAAAGTTTCAATCCTTTACAAAATAGTCACTATTTAACTTTTGCAAAAACTGCGATTTGGTCACTACACCGAAATGTAGTATTTCCAAACCTTATTTTGTAAACTTGTTTTCACCATAATCATTCATATAATAAATGAGGATTTTTAGGTATTTTTCCATATTTTTAAAGCATCTCGAACTAGGTGTTCCTTAAATCTCCCCTTAAGATTCGAACCGTTCTTGACCGGTCCGATTCGAACTCTAAAACATCTAGGCCAAAAATCGGGGCGTTACAACTCTCCCCCTCTTAAGAAATTTCGTCCCCAAAATTTACCTGGAGGAAAAAGGTAAGGAAATTGCTTCTTCATGTCTTCATTCCTTTCCCATGTGGCTTCCTCAACACCACGACGTCTCCACAACACTTTGACCAGTGTTGAGTGTGTAAAAGTTCTATTATTTACACCCTTTTTAACCCATATTTCTGCTGCATTCAAGCATCATTGCATTGCATTTAGGATAGTTTTCAGTAAAACATCACAATTGGATTAAAAGCACGGATTCTACTGAAAGATGGCTAATTTTGCAGGTAGCTGCCATAGTAGACGAAGAAGGCAGGCGTAGGGCAGAGAAGCAGGAAAGCTGAACTGGACAAGCAGACGACGAGGACGAAGCTGCCAGGGATCTGTCGTGACAGCAAGGTGACAGCAGCCTAATGAAGAGGAAAAGTAAAGTGGACCTCGATAGATAGAGAAAAATCTGCTCGTCTGTCGTGTGAAAGCCAAATAATTTTCCAAGCCCCGGAGCAAAAGATATGTCAAGCCAAAGCTCAAGGAGAGGAATTCTCTAGAAACAAGGATGGCGGCTGCAAAGTAGGACTCTTGGAGATTAAGTCTTTATTAGAATCTTACTTTTAATTAAAGTTGTAATCCTTGTTACCTTAGAATACTTGAGCCCAAAGCTTATATAAGGGCCTAGGTTTTAACCTAGAAAAGAGACCTCATTCTACCCCCTAACCAATAACCTAAACCCATCTGTCGTTTACCCGTCACCAACATGTTCTAAATTCCCCCTAGGGCTACGGGTTGTTTTGTAAAGTAGTTGCAAGGGTTGTTTTGTTTTAGGATTTTCCAAGTTCAATAAAATAAACTTCAAGTTCTCTTATTTTGGTTATTAACATCTTGCAAGAGCATCGGGAGAGCATTGTGAGGTTATCCATTTACTTAGCATCGGGAGAGTTAAGTATACGAAAGAAATAAGAGCGAGTTCTCTAGTTTATAGTTGAACTATCTTGTGCCTAGGGATAGGGCAAGGTTAAGTGGCTAAAGAAGAATTCATACACATCGGTGTTCATCCTTCGATTCACGCCGGGAGGTATCATCAAAGACGTGATCATCGACAAACTTGGACCTAGGGATAGGCCAAGGCAGATCTGGGATTCTTGCCAAACTTGAAGTACGGAGTTGGTGTGTTCGCTGCCGCGACAGCTAACGGACAGCCGCCGCGACAGGTGCTGTCGGCGACGGGAGCGACGACAGAACTGGAGTTCCTAAGCAATCCAATACCTGCACTACCGAGCAATTCAATACCAGCCCATTCTCTCTATCTTGATATCTCTATCCTTTTATTTACGTTTTTACTTTATTATTCTCGTGACAACTCTTAATTATTTCCTTTAGTTTCGTGCAGTAAACAAGGTGAAGCTATTAGCCCAATCCCTGTGGAGACGATATCCGATACTTCGTATAACTTTACTACTTGCGTCGTGTACACTTGCACTACAATTGCGATAGACTCTTTTACACGCAACAAGTTTTTGGCGCCGTTGCCGGGGATTGGCAACATAACTACATCTTTCTTTTAATGCACTTTGCGTTTTTATTTTTATTTTCGTTTTCGTTTTTATTTTTCTTTAATTTTTCTTTTGTGCTTTCAACTCTTGCTTTTCACGAGGTTTTCTTGTTTATGCGCAGATCTAAAAGAGGTGAAGATCCTGAGTATCCATTAGATCCGAAAATCGAACGTTCCTTCAGTCTCAAGAAACAACTTCGCCGCCTTTTAGACAGAAACGAATACCTCGAGGAACAGCTAGAGAAGATGGGCCATAACCAACCTGTTGGCGGTCGCATACCACCCCTTGGCGATAATAACCCGCCTGTCGGCGACCCGCCCGCAGCAGATGGACGACGGTCATGTCGTGACTACATGTTAAACGATCATGTAGAACTGGAGACCACGCTGCCGGATACTGATGTTGATAACTTCGAGCTTAAACCTGTCATGTTTAGTATGATCAACAATGCCGGGCAGTTTAGTGGTGCCGTGACAGAAGATGCTAGGGAGCATCTCAAAACGTTCCAGGAGATCTGTGGTTCGTTTAGACTACCAGGAGTTAGTCCGGAGATACCGAGGCTTCGGTTATTTCCCCATTCATTGAGAGACAGAGCTAAAACTTGGTGGAATAAACTTACACCGGGTTCAATCGTAACCTGGGCAGATTTGTCTCGTGAATTTTTATCTCATTTTAATCCTTCGCATTTATCTGAGCGATTACGTAACGAAATTTCTACTTTTCAACAAGAAGACGACGAGCCGATGCACGAGGCCTGGGACAGATTTACTACTTTTCTAAGAAACTGCCCAATGCATGGATTCCCCGTCTGGAATCAGGTAACGAAGTTCTATAATGCTGCTAACTTACAAACTCGCATTCGAATTGATTCTATAGCAAATGGATTATTATTGGACAAAGATCCAGACGAGGCATTGCAAGTTTTGAAAAATCTAGCCAAGAATGAGGAGCAGTTTCCGACAGCTAGAAGAGGGGGTAAACGGGTACTTGCTGTCAAGGACTATGAGGCCGACAGCACTATGAAATCACAGGTAGCATTCCTTACTAAAGCAATGAAACGATTATTGAATGAAGATGAATTACAAGGATTTGCTGTCGAGGAAGTTTGTACTATCTGTGAGGGAAATCATAGTCGGGATGAGTGCCCAATACAAATTAAAGAGGGAAAATATGTTGGAAATTACAAGCTGAACTACAATTCCAACAATTACAATCCTAATTGGAGGAAGGATCCCAAATTTTCCTGGAGTAACCCTAATAATGCCCTGAATCCGCAAGCACACAATCAGAATCAGGGAGGACCTAGATTGCTGACGCGACAGCAACTGCCGCCGCAGAACCTGCCGCAGCACCTTCCGCCGCAGCAACAACAGCAGCCACCACCTGCCACGAGTAGTATATTGGAGCAGACTCTGGCCACCTTTATGTCTCAGACTGGTACGTATATGGAAAATATGAATCAGTTTGTCAAGAAGGCGGAAACCTTTATGGATAAAACCGAGATGAGGATGACAAACCATGAAGCTACGTTGAAATCTCTAGAGACACAAATGGGTCAGGTCTCGCAACATATTAAGCCGAGGCAAAATGGAGGATTCCCTAGCAATACTGAAAATGCTAGACCGCCCCCACATGAGCAGTGTAAGGCAATTACTACTAGGAGTGGGAAGAAACTACCAGGGCCGAAAAAAGAAGATAAAACAGAAAAGGAACCTGCCTTGGATAAACCTACCGAGGAAGCTGCCCCGACATGTGATAAACAAACTGTTGCCGATGAGCCTATCACGACGGCAGAAGCGACAGAGGAGAAAAAAGATGATTACCGTCCTCAGATTCGCATGCAGTGGGAAGGACATATTGCTGATTATCGTCCCCCACCACCCTTCCCTCAATGGATACAACAAGCTAAGCATGAATCTCAACTTAAAAAGATTTATGATATTTTTAAACAGGTTCATATTAATATTCCGTTGTTAGATGCTGTTAGGGAGATGCCCGGTTATGCTAAATTTCTCAAGGATGTTATGTCGAAAAAATCTAAACTTGGGGAATTTGAAACGGTATGGATGCAAGAAGGTTGCATGAGTATTCTTCATCGGCAGCCACCCCAGAAAAAGAAGGATCCGGGGAGCTTCATCATACCTTGTGTAATCGGCGACAAATTTGTGGGTAAGGCACTTTGTGATCTTGGAGCTAGTGTTAATCTAATGCCCAAATTTGTTTTTTAGAAATTAGGTATTGGGAAGGTGCGACCCACGAAAGTAACTCTGCAGCTGGCCGACCGCTCTTACGTTCATCCCGAGGGAAAAATTGAAGATATTCTGGTAAGAGTGGATAAGCTTATTTTTCCTGCTGACTTTCTTATCTTAGATTGTGAAGCAGATGAAAACGCACCAGTCATCCTTGGGCGACCCTTCTTAGCCACGGTAAGATCATTGATTGATGTGGAGAAAGGAGAACTCACCATGCGCGTGAACGATCAAGAGATTAAGTTGAATGTTCTCCAAGCGATGAAACATGCTGATGTGGATGAGGAATGCAAGGCCATCATTGAGGTGACCTTTGATCAACCCTGCATCAGGTCGGGCTACCGTGATATAAAATTTGGTCACTACTGCGACAGCCACCTACAGGCCTGTCACGACAGCGAGGACGACAGCACCGACGGCAGCGACTCCTCTGATTCCGATACATCTGATACTGAAGGTCATGAGGAGGTAAACTGGTTAGGCCATCGTCCAGGTAAGTTATTCGAACCCTTGAATTACACTTCGGATAACCATTTAATCCAAAAGCCATCTACTGTTGAACCACCTGCCTTAGAACTTAAGCCCCTGCCAGGGAAGTTAAAATATGCTTATCTTGGTTGCAATGACACACTGCCCGTAATCATCTCTGCTAAGCTGCCGCAGGAACAGGAACGACAGCTAATCGGCATGCTAAGGCAGCACAAGAAGGCGATTGGATGGACGATAGCAGACATTCAAGGCATTAGTCCGGTGATATGCATGCACAAAATCCTCCTCGAGGAGGATCATAAGCCGACTATTGATGCCCAAAGGCGGTTAAACCTTGCGATGAAGGAGGTAGTGCGTAAAGAGATAATCAAATGGTTAGATGCTGGTATTATTTAAGCCATCTCCGACAGCAAATGGGTAAGCCCGGTGCAATGTGTTCCCAAGAAAGGAGGAATGACCGTGATAACCAACGAGAACAATGAGCTAATCCCAACCAGGACTGTGACCGGTTGGAGGGTTTGTATGGACTATCGGAAGCTTAATAAAGCTACCCGAAAGGACCACTTTCCTTTACCCTTTATTGATCAAATGCTTGATAGATTAGCGGGTAAACCTTACTATTGTTTTCTTGATGGCTATTCAGGTTACAATCAAATTGCTATTGCACCGGAAGATCAAGAAAAGACGACTTTCACATGCCCCTACGGAACATACGCATTTAGGAGGATGTCGTTCGGCCTCTGTAACGCACCTGCCACCTTCCAAAGGTGCATGATGGCTATATTCTCCGACATGGTAGAGGACTTCCTAGAGATTTTTATGGATGATTTTTCCGTCTTTGGAGACGATTTTGAGAGCTGCCTCGGCAATCTTCAAAGGGTACTTGAAAGATGTGAAAAAGCTAATCTTGTTCTCAATTGGGAAAAATGCCATTTTATGGTAGATGAAGGGATAGTCCTAGGCCATAAGATTATCTGCCGTGGGATAGAAGTCGACAGGGCCAAAATAGAAGTCATAGAGAAGCTGCCGCCGCCGACCACAGTCAAGGGCATAAGGAGTTTTTTAGGGCATGCTGGTTTCTATCGGAGATTCATTGCAAATTTCTCGAAAATCACAAAGCCCCTATGCCATCTCTTAGAACAGAACCGACCCTTTGACTTTAATGAGGAATGTACTGAAGCATTTAAGGTTCTGAAGGAAAAGCTAGTGACAGTCCCCATAGTACAGCCACCAGACTGGACACAGCCATTTGAGATTATGTGTGATGCTAGTGACTATGCTGTCGGGGCAGCACTTGGGCAATGCAGAGATAAGCTGTTTCACGTCATATACTATGCCAGCAAGACGTTGAATGACGCCCAAGTGAACTACACCACCACAGAAAAGGAGCTGTTAGCTGTGGTGTTCTCCATCGACAAGTTTCGTTCTTACATACTTGGAACGAAAGTAATAATACACACCGACCATTCTGCCCTAAAGTATTTGTTCGCAAAGAAGGATGCAAAGCCTAGATTGATACGGTGGATCTTGCTATTACAAGAATTCGACCTTGAGATCAAGGACAAAAAGGGGACAAAAAATCAGGTGGTAGACCACTTGTCGAGGTTGGAGAAGGGACATAGTCTACCAATAGACGAGACAAACATACTGGAGACCTTCCCAGATGAGCAGCTCTTTGCTGCCGCAATCGCTGTCGCGACAGCCATGGCGGCAGGTAAGTCTTCTGAACTCCCCTGGTATGCTGATTTCGTTAATTTTATAGTTAGCGGAATACTTCCTTCTGATCTTAATTATCAAGCCAGGAAGAGGTTCCAAAATGATGTTAAACATTATTATTGGGACAAACCTCTTCTTTTCAAACTATGCGCAGATCAGGTTATAAGGAGGTGTGTACCACAAGAAGAACAAGAAGACATTCTCCATCACTGCCATGCTTCACAGTATGGAGGTCACTTAGGAGGCAATAAAACTGTTGCCAAGGTGCTGCAGTCAGGGTTCTACTAGCCGACACTGTATAAAGATGCACAAGAGTTTTACAAAAACTGTGACAGGTGCCAGCGGACAGGTAACATCTCGAGGAGAAACGAGATGCCACTGCAGAACATTCTAGAAGTCGAGATCTTCGACGTTTGGGGGATTGATTTTATGGGACCCTTTCCTTCTTCGTGTGGAAATCTATACATTCTCCTAGCAGTGGACTATGTCTCTAAGTGGGTCGAAGCCATCGCCACTCAAAAGAATGATGCCAAGACGGTCCAAAAGTTTTTGCACAAAAACATTTTTTCTAGATTTGGCATCTCTAGGGCGATTATCAGTGATGAAGGGAGACATTTTGATAATAGGGTAATTGCTGCCGCTTTGAAGAAATATGGTGTCAAGCACAGGATCGCGACAGCATACCACCCACAGACCAATGGACAGGCTGAGATATCCAATAGGGAAGTGAAGAACATTCTTGAAAAGATGGTTAAGCCAACTAGGAAAGATTGGTCTTTACTTCTGAACGATGCATTATGGGCATACAGGACAGCTTTTAAGACTCCATTGGGCATGTCTCCATACCGTTTAATTTATGGGAAAACCTGTCATCTGCCTGTCGAGATCGAGCACAAAGCATATTGGGCAATCAAGGCAGTGAATATGGACTTGGACAAGGCAGGCCAGAAAAGGCTATTAGATCTGAACGAGATTGAGGAATTACGGACAATGGCCTACGACAATGCAAGAATTTACAAGGAAAAGACTAAGAAGTGGCATGAAAAGAAACTGCTGCCACGAAAGTTCTATCCAGGGCAGCTTGTGTTGTTGTTTAATTCTAGACTTAAACTCTTCCCAGTAAAGCTAAAGTCTAGATGGTCTGGCCCGTTTCAAGTAATACAAGTTTTCCCCCATGGTGCCATCACTATACGATCATTAAAAGACGGGCACCAATTCAAAGTCAATGGACAACGCCTCAAGCATTATCAGGGGACTGAAGCCCCAGGACTACAGGAAGTGGTTACTTTAGGAGATGCCCCACAAGGCACTCCTAATTTAACCTAAATTTTATTTATTTTATTATTTATTATTTATTAGGAAATTAGGTTTATTTTATTCGAATAATGTTTTTATATTTTTTGTTTTTAGGAAATAAAGGAGTCAAGAAGAAAAGGAGAAGTGACCCAAGCCCACCACCCATCTATCAGCCCAACAAAGCCCATTTATGGAAGCCTGTCGTTTCGGCTGCCGCCGCAGATAGATATGACAGGCTATCAACAGACTGACACGGCAGACGCAGAAGCGTGTGGCAGACGCGTAACAGACGCATAAATGCGTGTCAGACGCGTCAGACACGCTAAAACCCATCGGTCGCCCCGTTATTCACACCTGCCGTTACAACATTAAACGGGCAGCAACTCGACCGCTATAGAACCCCGTTTTCATTTTCATTTTTCTCACTTCTGCTTATTCTTCCTTACTTTCTCCTCTAGTTTTATTTGCTTTCTTCAGTTTTCACAACCCTTGCAACCAACATGTCGTCTAGACAGACCCGCAGTAGTGCTGCCTCAGCCTCTTCTTCAGCAGCAACAACACCCTTCGCCACAAAGGAGCTATGGGAGGAAAGGGGTTTCGTTTACATCCGCAAGGCACCCAACATGGGACTCCGGCCATTCATTGCTAGAGCAATCCAGAATTTGCTATGGGAGCACTTCGCTGAACAACCCGCAGAACTAAACGACACATTAGTCCGGGAGTTTTATGTTGCTGTCGACAACAGAACGGCAACATCTGTCACCGTTCGAGGAGTAAAGGTGCCCTTCACTACAGACAACATCAACCACATGTTTGGCCTCTTCTTTGGCCCCGATGATGATGCCCACCAGAAATTTCTCGACACCCTTGATACTGCCGCTTATGATGCTGTCATGGTGGAGTTGACAGAGGAGGGAACATCATGGACAACCAGCAAAAAGAACCCCCACTCCGTCAACAGGGGGCAGCTCCTCCCAGAAGCCAAACTCTGGAACGCTTTTATCAAAGAGCGCATCATGCCCTCTTCCCACCACACGATAGTCAACCGGCAGCGGCTTGCCCTTATTCATTCCATCATGCACGACAGGCCTATCAATGTGGGCCGCTACATGAGGGACAACATCCTGGACTGCACCTTCCGCTCCGAGTCCCGCCTCTGCCTGCCGTTCACAATAACCTCCCTCTGCCGCTGTGCTACTGTCCCCGAGGAGCCCTCCGACAAAATAATGAAGGGCAGAGGCTGGACAGACAACAACATCAACAACCTCATGGAGCTGGTCGTGGCTACACCTGTCTCATCTTTCAACCCAGCTGGCTCCCCAGAAGAATCATCAGAGGAGCCTGCCCCTGAACCTGCTGCCGCCACCGCTCCGACAGACCAGTCTGCCCACATCCTTGCTGCACTATAACGGGTAGAGGAGAGACAAATGGGAATGATGACCTTCCTCCGGGATTTCACGAATTCGACGGTAAACTTCATTACCCAGACTTTAAATTTTCCCGATGTTCAATTCTCTACTTTTCCTGCCCACTATTTCCATATCCCCACTCATGTCCACACCCCTGTCCACACACCCACACCACCTGCCTCCTCACATTCCCACTCGACTGCCTCCACCATATCACCTGCCCCGACGGCAGCAGACAGTCCACCGGCCGACACCCCTGCCAGAGGAACAAAAAGGCATGCCTCCGATGACAGCCCTCTGATCAGGAGGAATTTGGAGAGAGATTTTACGCCGGTCAAGAGGATAAAACATGTGGCAAACAGAAAACTGATGCCCAAGGCTAGCACCACCACCACCAGCACTTGGGACAGTGGCAGCAGTTCCGACGTCCAACTCATGGAGCAACCTGCCTAGCCTCCTCCACAGCCCAGACGCCGCCGTCAGATCCGTGTCAGCAGCAGCAGCGAGGACAACGACTGAAAATTTAAGTTCTTATTTTCCTCTTATTGCTGCCTACTTTTATCTTTTGTGATGTACTTTTTTTCATGTTTTTATTTTTCTGTCATTTTGCATTGAGGGCAATGCAACCCTTGAGTTTGGGGGTGGCAACCCTCCATCATTAATGGAGTCTTAAGTACATCTTTTAAATTATTGTTGTGTCTTTTATTTATTTAAGTTCTCTTAAAAAAATCAGAAAATATAAAACTGTTGGCTTAAAACTGTGAAGTTAACTTACCTGTCATGACGGCTCTGTCGTGGCAGCATCTTTAGGACAGTTTAAGGAGAAGTTTAGAGCCTTTCTATAGTTCTGAAAAACTTAAACACCTTTGTGACTGTTATATTGCTTAGATTTCTTTTAGCCAAACTAGAATAGGAAGCTTAGAACTTGAATAGCCCCTAGAGGTGCCTAACACTGGCTCTAGGAAAGAAGTTTAGCAAAAGAAAGTCAAAAACCTAGAGGTGCCCGAAACCGGCTCTAGGAAGCTAACTAGAGGTGCCCAAAACTGGCTCTAGAAAAATTTAGCTTGAAAATAAAAGAAAAGAAGCATGAAAATGTTCCTTCTAAAAAATAAACTTTGGCATAAAAATTTGAGTTAAAGAGTTGAATATTCTAGTGAAACTAAGAGAGTCTTAGCATATAACTGTTCACAAGCATGCACACACTTCACGAGAGCTATAGGGAGATTCCAGACAGATCCTAACCTTTCCGACAGGTTGCTGCCGCCATAGAGAATGAGCGACGGGTAAGGGATAGTTCACTGTTTGAAGGCCAACACAAAAATATTCATTTTTCTTTTAAGTTTAAATTGCTTGAGGGCAAGCAAAAACTTGAGTTTGGGGGTGTGTTGAGTGTGTAAAAGTTCTATTATTTACACCCTTTTTAACCCATATTTCTGCTGCATTCAAGCATCATTGCATTGCATTTAGGATAGTTTTCAGTAAAACATCACAATTGGATTAAAAGCACAGATTCTACTGAAAGATGGCTAATTTTGCAGGTAGCTGCCATAGTAGACGAAGAAGGCAGGCGCAGGGCAGAGAAGCAGGAAAGCTGAACTGGACAAGCAGACGACGAGGACGAAGCTGCCAGGGATCTGTCGTGACAACAAGGTGACATCAGCCTAATGAAGAGGAAAAGTAAAGTGGACCTCGATAGATAGAGAAAAATCTGCTCGTCTGTCGTGTGAAAGCCAAATAATTTTCCAAGCCCCGGAGCAAAAGATATGTCAAGCCAAAGCTCAAGGAGAGGAATTCTCTAGAAACAAGGATGGCGGCTGCAAAGTAGGACTCTTGGAGATTAAGTCTTTATTAGAATCTTACTTTTAATTAAAGTTGTAATCCTTGTTACCTTAGAATACTTGAGCCCAAAGCTTATATAAGAGCCTAGGTTTTAACCTAGAAAAGAGACCTCATTCTACCCCCTAACCGATAACCTAAACCCATCTGCCGTTTACCCGTCACCAACATGTTCTAAATTCCCCCTAGGGCTACGGGTTGTTTTGTAAAGTAGTTGCAAGGGTTGTTTTGTTTTAGGATTTTCCAAGTTCAATAAAATAAACTTCAAGTTCTCTTATTTTGGTTATTAACATCTTGCAAGAGCATCGGGAGAGCATTGTGAGGTTATCCATTTACTTAGCATCGGGAGAGTTAAGTATACGAAAGAAATAAGAGCGAGTTCTCTAGTTTATAGTTGAACTATCTTGTGCCTAGGGATAAGGCAAGGTTAAGTGGCTAAAGAAGAATTCATACACATCGGTGTTCATCCTTCGATTCACGCCGGGAGGTATCATCAAAGACGTGATCATCGACAAACTTGGACCTAGGGATAGGCCAAGGCAGATCTGGGATTCTTGCCAAACTTGAAGTACGGAGTTGGTGTGTTCGCTGCCGCGACAGCTAACGGACAGCCGCCGCGACAGGTGCTGTCGGCGACGGGAGCGACGACAGAACTGGAGTTCCTAAGCAATCCAATACCTGCACTACCGAGCAATTCAATACCAGCCCATTCTCTCTATCTTGATATCTCTATCCTTTTATTTACGTTTTTACTTTATTATTCTCGTGACAACTCTTAATTATTTCCTTTACTTTCGTGCAGTAAACAAGGTGAAGCTATTAGCCTAATCCCTGTGGAGACGATATCCGATACTTCGTATCACTTTACTACTTGCGTCGTGTACACTTGCACTACAATTGCGATAGACTCTTTTACACGCAACAACCAGCTCAATGGTCTTACCACAGAGAACCTTACTATCCGAATCTAGGATCTCAACAGGTTCCTCATCATATGTCAAATCCGGATTCAACTCAACTTCCTCCACATGCATAACATGCGAAGGATTTGACCTATACCTCCGAAGCATGGATACATGAAACACAATATGTATCTTTCCAACTCTTGAGGTAATCTCAACTTATAAGCAACAAGACCCACACGTTCTATCACCTCGTATGGTCCAATAGACCTTAGGCTCAACTTGCCCTTCCGGCCAAACCTCATCACCTTTTTCTAAGGTGAAACTTTCAGAAACACACGATCACCCACAGCAAATTCTATCTCCTTACGCTTCAAATCCGTGTAAGACTTTTTCCAATCCGATGCTGCCTTCAACCGCTCACAAATGAGCTTCACCTTCCCGGTGGTTCCTTTCAACAAAGCCGGCATCGATACCAACTTTTGTCCCGTTTCAGCCCAACAAAGAGGAGTTCTACACTTCCTCCCGTACAAAGCTTCATAAGGTGCCATTTGAATACTCGCCTGATAACTGTTATTATAAGCAAACTCTACCAAAGGCAAGTGCTTCTCCCAAGAGCCTTGAAATTCAATAACACAACACCTCAACATATCCTCAAGCACTTCGATAACACGCTCCGACTGTCCATCCGTTTGCGGATGATAAGAAGTACTGACATTCAGCCGCGTACCCAAAGTTTGATGCAAACACTCCAAAAACCTTACAGTGAACCTCAGATCTCTATCCGACACTATAGATTTTGGTACACCATGCAACTGTACAATCTCAGCAATGTACAACTCTGCAAGCTTATCCAAGGTGTACGTAGTATGCACCGGCAAGAAATGTGCACACTTCGTAAGGCGATCCACAATCACCCAAACAGAATTCCTCTTTGATGGCGATAGAGGCAAACCAGACACAAAGTCCATGGTGATCCTCTCCCACTTCCATTCAGGGATCCTTAACGACTGCAACAATCCTGAAGGAATTTGATGTTCGGCCTTAACTCGCTGACAAACCATACATTTGCTCACATATTCAGCGACATCTTTCTTCAATCCTACCTAATAATACTCATCTTTTAGATCACGATACATCTTTGTACTACCAGGGTGCATAGCAAATGGACTACTATGGGCTTCGGTCAAAATAGTGCGCCTCAACCTAACATCATTCGGCACTACTATCCGACTCCCAAAACATAGAACACCATCGTCATTAAAATAGAAATCCGATGGTCTACCCTCAGCAATGTCCTGAACATGTGGCACCAAAGGATCATCCAACAGATGTTTGTCCTTTATCAACTAAACCAAAGATGGTTTCACTTGCAATTCAGCAACAAGTCCACCATCTCGCGATATGCTCAAGCTAGCAAACATCGCTCTTAACTCTACTGCCACTTTCCTGCTTAAAGCATCGGCCACAACATTGGCCTTCCCCGGATGATACTCAATCGTTAGATCGTAATCCTTAAGCAACTCCACCCAACGTCGTTGCCTAAGATTCAACTCTTTCTGAGACATCAAATACTTCAAACTTTTGTGATCCCTGTACACAGTACACTTCTCACCATAGACATAATGTCTCCAGATCTTTAGAGCAAAAACCACTGCAGCCAACTCAATGTCATGCGTAGGATAATTGCGCTCATGCACTTTCAACTGTCGCGATGCATAAGCCACCACTTTACCCTCTTGCATTAACACACACCCCAAACCAACATAGGATGCATCACTATACACCACAAACTCTTTCCCTGATTCAGGTTGAACTAAGATAGGAGCTTGCGTCAAAGTTGCTTTTAGCTTCTCAAAAACTTGATGTCTCGCTTCCGTCCACTCATACTTAACATCCTTTTGCAACAACTTCATCAAAGGGGCAGCAATCTTAGAAAATCCATCCACAAACCTCCGATAGTATCCTGCCAACCCAAGAAAACTACGAACCTCATGAACGAACTTAGGAGGCTTCCAATTCATCACTGTCTCAACCTTCTGGGGATCAACTTGAATCTGTTGAGTTGTGAGGTGCTCGATTCGTTCAACCAATATGGCTCACCAAGTGGTGGAGAGGTGGATTTTTGGGTGGAAGGGTTGTGGAAGCTAAAATGAAAATTGACACAATGATTTATAGTGGTTCAACCTTATAACCAAGGTCTACATCCACTACCTTAGCTCCCCACTAAGGATTTCTCAATCAATCCATTATTGATTCGTCCCCTTTTCTAGGCTTAGGAGGAAACCCTTACAACCAATCAAGCTTTCTACCCAAAGCCTTGATTGAAATCCTCTTTACAAAGAGATAATAAAAAGCAAACTTAAAACCCTCTAACAGGTGTTTGTTTGCACAATTAAGCACTCACCCAAAACCTAAAACACTTGAGCAAATTTGACAATTTTGGCTCACTAGTGTTTGTCTATACAATAAATGACAATTTAAGCTCTAAGACAATCTTTGATCATTTGATGTTTGACAATATGAGCATTAGCCTTCTCTTGATGCTTGGAGGTCCCTTTTATACTCCCAAATGAGTTTGTAGCCGTTACTAGCCGTTGGGATCATATTGGAGCCGTTGAGGACTTTAATTCCCACCATAAATGCAGTTCTGCAGCTACCCGTTTCGAAACGCCTGAACCCGTTTCGAAACGCTCTTTAAGTAGAAAGAGTCGTTGCAGTCTGTCAGGGCATCCGTATTGAAACACCCCCTTGCCGTTTCGAAACCCGTATCGAAACGCTATAGGCCCGTATCGAAACGCCTGCATTTAAAAGTTAGTTTGGAAAATAGCCGTTGGGGTTTATGACCGTTGTGGTCAATGCCATGTAGGCGTATCGAAACGGCATAGCCCGTTTCAAAACGCTGGGCAAAAATTCTGTCCATGGAAAGCCCGTTTCGATACAAGTATCGAAACAATTTTGCTACTGGAACCCCCTGTTTCGAAACGCCCTAAGGTGTTTCGAAACACCTGGACAGTTTTATGAAGTTTGGCTTTGAAAAACATGAAGAGCCCTTTTAAAAACTTCCCTAAAGATAATTTCAAGTTGTTTGGACTTTGGAAATGTTTTAAATACTTTTTAAATCAGTCCAAAACATTTTTCAATTATTATATCAAAACATTAGTTCTATAATATCCCCCTTTTTGATATAATAAAACTCACTTGAAAATTTTGAAAAATTGTTTGGGATTCTCCCCCTTTAACTTTAAAAATGTGAATAAGAGATTAAAAATTTTAATTCAAATAAAGCTCCCCCTTATTCATTTGAAAATTCAATTTTTCAAACCATTTCTCCCCCTTTTTGTTATATCAAAAAGAATTTAAAACATTAAGTTCAAAATAACAATAGAGGTAAAAATTGACAAAAATATGAATTTGGTTTTAAAATGGCTCCCCCTTACTCAAAGCATCATTAAAAATGTTAGTCCAACATTTATGACCATCTAGTTGAATAAACTAAAAATAAAACAAATAAATGCTAAAACAACTAGATTTTTACCAACACTTGAACTCAAGGTAGGATGTGAAGCCTTCCTTCTTCAAGTGCTCTTCCTTGTGTGTATGGAGCTCCCCCTCAATGTTTGACTTGTTGAACATATCCATCACACCTAGCAAAAGACAATCAAGTAATTTTTGGTATCTAAATTGCATTGGATCCATGAACGTTAGTAGCACAAATTTTAGTCCCCTTTAGAATCCATTTTTCAATGTCATCCTTTTTAATTGAAGTATTAAGTCCTTTTGGGACCCAAACACTTCTAAAACATTTTCCTTTAATAAATCTAGGGGCACTAGATTGTCTAACATAGAAATTTGATTTTCCAAAATTGTTTTTCTTTTCTAGCTCTTTGGAAATCAAATCATTTTCTTCTTGAACTTTTTGAAGCAATTTTTGTCAATCAAAACATTTTAATTCAAACTCTTCAAGTTTTGCTTCAAGTTCAAGTTTGGTTTTAGAAAGCAAATCATTTTGAATTTTTAACTTTGAAATCGATTTATTGTTTTTCAAAATGTGGCTTTTAAAATCTAAAACCAAATCATCGTAGGCATCTTGTAATTCATCAAAAGAATAAGACCATGAAGTAGATGAATTAGAAGTTACCCTTGAATCTTCTTCGATGGCCATAAGGCAAAGGTTGGCTTGTTCATCGTCGGTGGAGTCCTCATCACTCCAAGTAGCCACATGTGCCTTCTTCTTATGCCTTGAAGTGCTTGCCCTCTTCTTTCTTTTAGGTTCTCGTTCAAGCTCTCTCAAGGCTTTCTTCATGAACGAGGAACACTTCTTGAAGAGATGAACTATCTCTTCATCTTCATCCTCCTCTTCACTTGAGTAGACATGATGGCAAGTGGAGAATTTGAGAGCCATGGCACTTGCATTGATGCCTAGCCCTTTGATTTTCTTCTCTCCCATAGCTATAATTTCTTCCCTCTTCTTCTCATCTTCTTTGTTCTTCTTCATGATTTGATGAGTAAGGAGTGACCCCATAAGTTCATCAAGCTTCAAAGTCTTCAAATTCTTTGCTTCGATGATGGCGGTCCTCTTTGAGTCCCAAGACTCGGGAAGTGAGTAGATGAGCTTCTGAACAAGCTTTTCCTCCGGGATGGCTTCTCCATAGCCTTTGAGACCATTGGTGATAGTGGAGAACCTATCAAACATCTTCTCAATGTTCTCTTCCGGATCCATTTTGAAGTTCTCATACTCTAAGGTAATGAGCCCAATCTTGGTCTCCTTGACTTCATTGGTTCCCTCGTATGTGACTTCAAGCTTGTCCCATACCTCTTTGGCATTCTCACAAGAAGACATCTTCTCATATATGGATGGACCAAATGCACAAAATAGAATGTGCAAGGCTTTGCAATTTAGCTCCATCTTCTTGTGATCGTCGGCACTCCACTCCGCTTTACTTCTTTGAGGCACGAACGAACCATCTTCAACTACATCCCATAGCTTGTAATCTCTTGATTTGATGAAGAACTTCATCTTTTTCTTTCAATGGGCATAATGAGTTCCGTCAAAGAAAGGCAGTTTGTCGATTGAATGTGCCATTGAGTCGGTTGATGAAAAAGTGTTCGAGCTTGCCGGATTTTCTCAATAGGATGTGAATCCCCTTCGATTGAGCCAAGCTCTAATACCAATTGTTGAGTTGTGAGGTGCTCGATTCGTTCAACCGATATGGCTCACCAAGTGGTGGAGAGGTGGATTTTTGGGTGGAAGGGTTGTGGAAGCTAAAATGAAAATTGACACAATGATTTATAGTGGTTCAACCTTCTAACCAAGGTCTACATCCACTACCTTAGCTCCCCACTAAGGATTTCTCAATCAATCCACTATTGATTCGTCCCCTTTTCTAGGCTTAGGAGGAAACCCTTACAACCAATCAAGCTTTCTACCCAAAGCCTTGATTGAAACCCTCTTTACAAAGAGATAATAAAAAGCAAACTTAAAACCCTCTAATAGGTGTTTGTTTGCACAATTAAGCACTCACCCAAAACCTAAAACACTTGAGCAAATTTGACAATTTTGGCTCACTAGTGTTTGTCTATACAATAAATGACAATTTATGCTCTAAGACAATCTTTGATCATTTGATGTTTGACAATATGAGCATTAGCCTTCTCTTGATGCTTGGAGGTCCCTTTTATACTCCCAAATGAGTTTGTAGCCGTTACTAGCCGTTGGGATCATATTGGAGCCGTTAAGGACTTTAATTCCCACCATAAATGCAGTTCTGCAGCTCCCCGTTTCGAAACGCCTGAACCCGTTTCGAAACGCTCTTTAAGTAGAAAAAGCCGTTACAGTCTGTCAGGGCATCCGTATCGAAACAGCCCCTTGCTATAACGAAACCCGTATCGAAACGCTATAGGCTCGTATCGAAACGCCTACATTTAAAAGTTAGTTGGGAAAATAACCGTTGGGGTTTATGACCGTTGTGGTCAATGCCACGTAGGCGTATCGAAATGGCATAGCCCGTTTCGAAACGCTGGGCAAAAATTCTGTCCATAGAAAGCCCGTTTCGATACAAGTATCGAAACGATTTTGCTACTTGAACCCCTGTATCGAAATGGCATAACTCGCTTACTTTCAAAATCCACAACGGCTCTATGCTCAACAAGCCAATCCATGCCAAGAATTACATCAAAACCATAGAATGGCAATTCCATAAGATCAACAAGAAACACATGGTCTTGCACCTTTAAGGGGCATCTCTTATACAACTTTCTTGTTACAATTGTCTCGCCAAAGGAACTAGTCACGCGCATACCAACATCCAAAGACTCAACAAGCAAACCAAGCATTTGATCTTGTTCACGCAATATGTACGAGTGTGTAGATCCAGAATCAATCAAAGAAAGTAATGACAAAGATTGCAAAGTAAAGGTACTTGCGATCACGTCCGTGTCATTCCTTCCCTCACGATGGGCATACACTCGAGCCTGACCACCACCCTCAGGTTGGACAGCCACCACATGTGCCACATTCCTTCCACCCTCATCTCTGCGCTGAAAATTACCACAGCCGCGCCCACGACCTCTCTGTGGCTCAGCTGCTCTCACCGGAGTTTGTCCCTCTCTCAGCAGCTATGGACAATCTTTCTTCATATGCCCCCGGTTACCACAGTTCCAACATGTACCAAGGTTACCCCAACACTCACCAGCATGTCTTCTACCTCACCGGTTACACTCAGGAGTCCTCAAGAAAGCATTCGGTCCTTGCTGACCTCTTCCAGGGTTACCACCCCCGCGTCTAGCATCAAAATGCAGCTTTCTATCTTTATGCCTCTTGTTGCGATCTCTACCAAAATCACGTTCCATAGCTCGCTTCCCCGAGCTAGATCCTCATGCTGGACTCGCCAAACCCAAATTCAACTCAATGTCCTTGGCTCTAGTGACCAAGACATTGAAATCTGTATAATCAGCTGCAAGCATATAGGTTTTCACGTCCGCCACCAGCCCATAACGGAACCGTTCACATCTTTCTCTCTCATTAGGAATCAACTCAGGTGCATATTGGCTAAGGCGAACAAACTGAATCTCATATTCAGCCACAAACATGCTCCCTTGCACAAGGGACATAAACTCCCAAATGTTTTCGCTTGAACGCATTCAAAAAGAATGTCCAAGTCACCTCGTCATCCTCCATTCCCGCAATAGTGGTCGTCCACCACGTATATGCATCACCATGCAATAGTGACACAATGCATCCCAACTTCTGGACATTGTTGCAATTCAGCTGTCTAAGAATCCTCTTAGTACTCTCTAACCAAGACTCGGAGCCTTCCGGTGTGAAACCTCTAAACGCAGTCCCTTCTAGACTGCGAAGACGCTCCAACGACAATCTCACATTAGCACCATCCTGTGGTGCAGCTCCATGAGCTCCAGCTACTACTGCCTAGAAAGCTCCAACGATAGCTTGTATCAACATGGTAATATCAGGAGCAGCTTGCCCCTAACCTTCCTCGGGTCCAACAACCCCAACATCAACTCCCGCAGCACCAGCCCCAGCTCCACCACCACCAGATGGTCCACCAGGGGGAGGAGGAGGTAGATCCTCATCATTCTCTACATTCTCAGCCATGGAACGGGTATTGATTCTTAGTTCTCTACGTGGCCCCATAATAAAAACAATGCACTGACAAAATATAACAAACTAAATTAGGCATAAATAAGGTAAGTAGTCCAAGTACTCAAGCTCATTTTTGAAACCAATTCTTCTCATTAGTAATGATATGGCAATGGGATCCCCAACTATACCTCGAACACAACATAGCATCACAAATTCATCTCAATGAATCATACATCAATGTTCATACATCATACCTTCACCAAAAAGTCACAAACATGCATAACCACATACAATAACGACATACCAAGCCCCAATTATTCGTTAACCTGGCTCTGATACCAACAAATGTAACCCCCTTAGCCCGGCCTAGACGCTTGACCCAAACTACGAAGATTACACGGGGAAAACCAAAGTCAACCTAGAAGTCAACCTTGATTAACGACCTTTTTTTTTCTTTTTAATCTTTTCTAGATGCACATTAAGCCTATGTGAGCACTCAAGAGTTATATAAGAGAAGGGCACAACGATCGGAAAACATTTAGGGACTCAATTGCACGAAGAACACTTTTAGGGACCAAAATATAATTTTTAGAAAATATAAGGACTTTGCAGATTTTATGTTTACCAATATGTAATTAGTCATATTACATGCTTCTCTGTCAAATTTCAGCTTAAAAGGACATTCCAAGATCAAGCAATTGCATCCACATCATTCAAGACTAAAATGCAAAACATGAAAACTTAAAACAATTCAAAAACACCATCCAACGGTCATCCGTTTAGGAACACCAACCTCCGTACCGAAACACTCATATCGAAACAGTGTTGATCGTTTCGGTACTCGGGTGCGTTCCGAGACCAGTATCGAAATAGGCCTTTCTAGTAGCCAAAAACTTCCGAAACACCTTCAGCCGTTCCGAAACGCTATGGCCATTACAGGCCCCCGTTTCGAAACAGTTAAGGGTGTTTCGATACACCCTGCCCTGTGACAACAGAAATTCCTGGTTTTTCACCTCTTAACCCACTCAAACATGCTTTAAAAAGTACCATAACATACCAACAACTCATTTAGTCACCAAAGATCATAATTAGGAACCTTAAGCTAGAGCATGGCATCAAACTCATGATCACCCAATCTATATGCATGCTTCCTAGACACAAAACAAACATAAGCTTTCAAACCTCAAACAAAACCTTTAGGACCATTTACAACCCATAAAAACCATCACAAGCATGCCTCAAACATAGGGAGTTCAAAACACATCTCCCAACTACAACCTTGGTGTCCCATTGCAATATCAAAACTAAAGTGTATAAAAACATCACCATACATCAGCTTTACACTTCCTTGGTTGTTCTTAACCTTCTTGCTGCCCAAAACACCTCAATTATCTGCATTATTGGTAAAAGAGAGCGTAAGCACATTTGCTTAGTGAGGCATGCTCTAAGAAAACCAACACAATAATGCATATATCAAAACACTAGTTCAAAAATCATTCTCAACAACATGCTCATTCTATCTCATGCTTGAAAACCATTTCAAAGCAAAACTTCAATGAAAACATATGTACCTCAACTCTATCTCATGCATTTAAACCAATGCAAATCTCATGGCAAAGCCATACTCATGCTTGTGAAAACCAAAGCATTTCATATACAAATCTCATATGCATTTCTCATAGCATAAGTCATCTCAGCAATAGGTACATTTGAATCAAAATCATTTTCATATATTACATTGGCATTTCACATCTTATTATTACTCGGATATGCAGACAACATTCTCAAACCACTAGACTCTTCCGGTAGAATCTCACATCACCGTACTCACTTGTCCAGTAACATAGTTTCCGGTGGAATCTCACATCACCGTACTCACATGGCGGAATCTCTCATCGCCACAAAGCTTGGGTATTTCACCAAGTCCTACCTGATGGAATGCCCATCATCGGTCTCTCCCTTTGGATTAAACCAAAGAGCACGTACGAATTTTTAGTTTATAGTGCACTCTCATCCTATTGATCGATCAATTATATCCGGTAAGTATCTCATCTTCAATGCCGATATATTATGTCAAAACATCATCTCACCTACTGTTTTTAATGCAACATTTCTCAAAGCTTTCTCATCTTATTCAAAATCATAACATTTGCCATGTCTTAAAACAAAAGCTCAAAACTCAACAATGCAACATGTTATTTCATGAATCTTTTCAAGTATCATCTCATGCTACAAACCATGCCTAAAAAAAGTAGGAATTTATCTATCTCAAACCATGAGCATGTAAAAGCATTTTAGGGGCAATCACCACATATATGAGAGCAATCTAGCCAATACTTACTTCCGGACTTAGGAAGATGTTTCAAACCTCTCCTAAATCCCCAAACCTTGTTTCTTTGTCTCTCAAAGACTTCTAAAACCATTCACACTCACTAATTACGTTTTGCTTGCTCGCCGAAATGCTATCTAAGCTCCCGGATCAACACCAAAGGCGTCTGAAGATGTCTCCCCTGTTTATAACACATAAGAGCAGAGGATTAATACATCATCATGCATTGAAATCATCAGCCACACACCTAAACTCGTTGCTCTACATAAGAACCTTATTTTGGCCACCAAAAACAACCGAAATCATCCTCAAACTCTTCCAAAACAAAGCCCAGCCAAGATCTATCACTTCTAAACATCAATCAACAACAAAAACCACCACAAACTCGTCCTTATACCTCCAGCTATAACAGAACACCAAAACCACCCCCAAAAACCACCATTCTAGCATACAAAACTTAGGAATCCAAGCCTATTCAGGATTTTTTTGATAAACCTCATTTATAACATCAATTACCATCCAAAATACATTAGAAAACAACCTCAAAACAGAGCCTAACCAACAACCACGAAAATCATCAAGACCTCTCCAAAAATCTTGAGTTTTAATACAATTTCTTGTTTCTTTCATTAAAACAACTCAAAAAATCATTAACAAAGGATTGATAACTTGGGAATTTCATTAAAGAACTGATCATTAGAGGAGAAGGACGAAGCTTACCTCTAATGGCTGATTTCTCCTTGATTTGAGCAAGTTTTCTTGAAAATCCAATGTGAAAACAAAAGGATTTGGTGAGGAAAAGATAAGGAATCAAAAGGAGATTGAAATCTCATCAAAATGAGTGAAAATTAGAAGATAATTGATGGAGGAAATGTGTTTGGCTGAAAAGAAATTGAGAGAAAATGAAATGAGGGAAAATTGACATAAGGTAGTTATGAAAAGTCAAAGATAGTTTTCCTTTTAATTATTTTTATTTCCTTTAATTAAAACATTATTAAAATCACCCAAAATAAGGAGAAATCTGATTAAAAACATTTTGGTAAAATTAGCTCCTTAAAGATTCAAAGTTTTAATCCTTTACAAAACAGTCACTATTTAACTTTTGCAAAAACTGCGATTTGGTCACTACACCGAAATGTAGTATTTCCAAACCTAATTTTGTAAAATTGTTTTCACCATAATCATTCATATAATAAATGAGGATTTTTAGGTATTTTTCCATATTTTTAAAGCATCCCGAACTAGGTGTTCCCTAAATCTCCCCTTAAGATTCGAACCGTTCTCGACCGGTCTGATTCGAACTCTAAAACATCTAGGCCCAAAATTGGGGTGTTACAATATTCGTTAAACTTGTAAATACTGTGATAAATGATATATAAAAACTCTAACATTATATGTAAATAATTTAGGAAGTGTCGACAAGGTGTAGCATAAAACGAGTTCACCACGTAATAGAAGACTTGAAAGTGAAGGATAAAGCCAAAATGTTGGAAGAAATGGGGTTTGGATCTCTGATTGGATTGAAGGACCGACCAATTCGGAGGGAATTGTGTCGATTGTTGATGAAAGATTTTGATTTGGAAAAGTGTGAAGTTCGCTACGGTAAATATTCTTTTCATTTTGGTGTCCGATGTGTTGAAGCTGTATTGGGGCTAGAAAGTAAAGGGAAGAGTGCGCAAGAAGTAATTAAGAGGGAGGACTGGAAACAACTTGTGAACAAGTATGGCTTAAGTCCAAGGTGACATATGCTGCACTCGAGGACGATATTAAAAGCGGCAAGTATGATGGGGATCATCTGAAGGTCCGAGTACTATTGTACCTTGTCGGAGTATTTCTTTTTCCAACGGGTGATACATCCCCGAGCAAGGAACAAATGAAGTTGATTTGCGACTCCGGATTGAAAGGTGAATTAAATTGGGCCTCATTTGTCAATGAGAAATTATTTGATGCAATCAAGAGCTTTCAGAAGGCTGAAAACCCCACATACCTCAAAGGGTGCATAACTGTTTTAGAGGTAAATGAGTTGAAGGATGTGTTGGTTTAGAAAACTTTGTAAGTATAGTTATTATAGAAAATGATAAAGTTTATTATAAATGCAGATTGCATTGTTTGATATTTGGTCTAATTCTTCAAGTGTGCCGACCTTCCAAAGAACTGGAGTGGCACGCATCATTGCATGGGGCAAGGAAGAAGTCGCCCGAGTGATGGCAAAGTTAAAGTTGGAAAGACCGAAAAAGAAAGTAAGGGTAATAAAAGTATTTATATATTAGTAAGGACTTAAAAAAGATGTTCTAATATTGTAATTTATTTTTGAAGGTTATTGGCGAGGAGGTAGAGGAGGAAGAGGAAAAGGTAGAAGAGAAGGTGAAACAGAAGGAAGAAGGGGAAAGTAAATATGACATTTTGATGTCTAAGTTGGCGAAGCTGAAAAAATTCGTTTCTGATTGTTTGCAAAGATAATCCAGAATCGAAGAGGCAATTGAGAGCATTAAGGGGGAAGTAGGGGAAAAGGTTGATGGAATGGTGAAAGAAGTGGTGGAATTGAGGGGTGAGTTGAAGGAGGTGATTGGAGTGGTAGAAAAAAATGGATGAGGGGAAAATTTTAAGTTCTGAAATGAAACAAATGAGGAGTTATGTTGAGGAAAAATATGATGAACTTAAAAAATATGATGAAGAAAATGTGAAAGAATTGAGTATGAGGAAGGAAAATATTGATCATTCTGATCCATATATGAGGACTCCAGATAATGTCATAGATGTAGATCTGGATTCAGAGTGTTGCGCACCAAAGAAGAAGCAGAAGGTAACATGAATAAAAGAAATTGACATCCATTTTGATTACCGTGTTTTGGCTAATATCTATAATCAATATCGTAGGTTGAAAAGGTCAAAATACCAAAAGAAATTGGTACAATGGAGGGTGCAATGTGTGAGTATGTATGGAATAGCATGTTAGATGATAGGTAAGTAATATATATTGCTTTTTGAGTGATATTTAAATGTTTATGTCAAAAATTAATCCAAAAAATTGCTTATATAGGGATGTTGTCATAGATTTCGGTGACCAATACACCACAGTAGGCGACATTGCGACGTTAAAACCTAGTAAATGGGTTATTGGTCAAGTTATTAATTTGGTCAGTTGGTTGTTGGCTGACGATTCGATGAAGAAGAGATTAGGGAACCAGAAGATTTTCTATATTCCATACAACTTTGTGGTAAGTTAAATTTATACATGTTGAAAAGCTGTGTTATGGCTGGTCAGTTAATAGTGTTTGTTTTTGGAAATGCAGTCATTGATGTTAGAGTACAATCAAGATGTGGAGACTATTGTAAGCTTTTGGAGTAGCATAATGATAGACTATAATAAAATGAACGATTGTGACACGGTAAGATATTTTTGCGTAAATGTTGTTTTGTATTTAAATAATTACAATAAATGTTCTAATTTCTTGTCTTGGGTGTGACATTTATTGTAGATCTTCTTTGCAATAAATGATAGCAAGAGTCATTGGTATCTCTTGGTTTTGGATATGGTTTAGCGTGTAGAAACAGTTCTTGATAGTCTATATTCATCTCACCGGCATAAGACAAGAGTGCAAAATTGCAAGCAATTGGTATGTGTCGATAAATTTTGTAATTTATAATGCATAATTTCTTCGTAATCTAATTTAATAAATTTTTGATGCAGATGAGATGTTTAGATAACTATAATAAGGATGCGAGGTTTGTTGATGCATTTAGGAAGATGAAGGTCCCAGTGATGGATTTAAAATTAGAGGACCGTAAGACGAAGGATCAAAGGAACGAGTATGAAATTTGAGTATTTAATAAGTCAAATATTTATCATGGTTAACTATTTGACATTTGCGGCAATCAATTGTTATAACATAGATGATTGCGGAATGTATGTGATTATGCGGATGAAAGCGATTACTGATGGGAGGTCAAGGAATGATTTGGTAAGTGGTCTGAAAAGGACTTTTAAAATAAAATTTGGTCGCTCTTACATTGAATGATGTGGTAACAAAATGGTCTAATATGAATGTAGGTTATTGGGGAATGGGATCGTATGAGAATTTTAAACGATTTCATAAATCACGAAGGTAATAAAAGGAGAGATCAGTTGACAAATGGTTGCCTGAAACATATGAAAAAGTAATTCTTATGAAACGATCTCATAATTGTTGAATTAAGATAATTTTGTATGTACTTATTTATCACAGTTAGGTTGTTGTAAATTATGTTAACATAATTTTGTATGTACATATTTAGCAAATATTTTGTTAGATGTTATGAAACTATAAATGTCGTTTGCATAATGGGAACAAAGTATAAATGTTATGAAACTATAAATGTTAGCATCAAATTATCGATACTTTTGAAAAAAATCAATGTTTTTGGTAGCAAATTGGCTCGAAAATATCGATACTTTCTTCCCAATATGAAAACAATTATCGATACTTTTGAAAAAAATAGATTGACATAGCTTACTGGAAGCAAAGTGTCGATACTTTTTTCATGCTATAAAAACAAATTATCGATACTTTTGAAAAAAATCAATGTTTCCGGTAGCAAATTGGCTCGAAAATATCGATACTTTCTTCCCTCTATGAACAAAATTATCGATACTTTTGAAAAAAAAGGATTGCCATTGCTTTACTGGAAACAAAGTGTCGATACTTTTTTAACGTTGTGAATAAAAATATCGATACTTTTGAAAAAAAGGATTGACATAGCTTACTGGAAACAAAGTGTCGATAATTTTGTCCCGATATGAATAAAAGTATCAAAACTTTTGAAAAAATTAATGTTTCTGGTAGCAAATTTGCTCGAAAATATTGATACTTTTTCCCTCTAAAAACAAAATTATCGATACTTTTGAAAAAAAGGAATGTCATAGCTTACTGGAAACAAAGTGTCGATACTTTCTTCCCTCCATGAACAAAATTATCGATACTTTTGGAAAAAATCAATGTTTCCGATTTCAACGTTACCGTTTTCATTATTGACTACATCAATGTTACCGGTATACTTGTCAAAGTATTAGGTAGCGCTCTGACTTTGAATTTTAGGCGCGATTTCTCTTTAACCCAGCCCTAAACTTAAATCCTCCTTTTTCCTAATTTATCGATACTATATTAGAGATCTCTTCCACTACAACGATTACCACCGTTCAAAGAAATTGCATCGTTCAAGATGCTTATAAAAACCACTCCGACGATTACTACGGTCAGATTTGCAGGTAACTTAATGGTATTTTTTGCGTAATTTAGGGTTAGGGATTTGAACGATTTGGAAGTAACCGTTCTTCTTTTGCATATAACAGTTCTTCTAAAGCAAAAAAATGGCGCCCAAACGTCCGATACATAGTTCTTCTCAGTTAAAGTCTTCTTCTTCTAATTCAAGGTCTGCTGCTCAAGTAAGTTCTTCTCAAGCAAGTAATTCGTTTGATACAAAAAACTTTAGAAGCAATGAAGAGAAACTGAAATATGATCACATTTTCAAAACAAGAAAGATTCGTCCAGAACGTGTTATTGACATGGACTTCTTCTTCGATGAGAAAAACAAATTTGGTTTTAAACAGACATTTACAGATTGGGGATTGCTTGAATTGCTTGGTGTAGAACCAAAATATTACCCCAATCTTGTTAGAGTTTTCTACAGTAATGCTACATTACACCGTCAGCCTAGTACGAACGAAATATTAGGAATTAAGACTTATGTCATGGGGAAAGAGATATATACAGATCCGAAATCTATAGCTGATGGTATAGGTGTTAAGAATACAGGAGATTCCGATGAACATGTTTTAGATCCTACCATTCAACGTGTGGATCGGAATAGCCCCATTAATCTTGGTGTGAAGGGAAGATTGTTCCACCTTCTTGTGACTTGGTTTCTTCGGCCTTCCGGTAAAAATTTTCACAAATTCGAGATAGTGATTATTGGTGGTTGTCTAAGTATGCATCAAAAACTGCTCCAAACATTGCAAAACTGATTTATGAGACAATTCCTAATATAGTCAAAAAGGGTGTTTCCATTACAACTTCACTACCATATAGATGTGTAATTAGCCATATATTGAGGAAGCTAGGAGTGGAATTCAATCTTGACTACCCTCTTCGATTATCTAGAAGATCGACATGTTATCCTTGACTAAAACGGGATACGAATTTATTGAAAATGTCGGTTGGATAAACAAATCTGGCATTGGAGCGGAACAAGACAACGACCAAATGGACAACGTTGAAGAAGAAGTCCACGAGCCAATGGAAGAAGATGCGATCGAAGGGGTGATTATGATGAAGTTAGTGATGGCTTACATGGTTAATTTTCACCAGCATTTTGATTCTCGTATCGACGAGATTAATGACCAAATCGGCCAAATGCGAGCAGATATTTCATCACTATGTGATGACTTCTCCAACTTCCGTAATCAATGCCTTCAAAGAAAAGACAAAGCTTTAAGTATGACAATGCTTTAAATTGACTATTGACATGCGGTTAATTGACTATTGACATGCTTATAATAGAACTGGAGAATCTAATGGTGAATGAAGAGGTGAATGATGAAGAGGTTGACAGTTCAGATGATGATCATGAAGACCCTGACAGATAAATAATTTCTGCAACACCGCATGCCAAAAAACTTGTCATTTTTGATGTCAATGGAGTCCTTGCCTATTATACAAAACAAACTCTTAGAGGTAATAAAATGGCTTCAAATTTGTTTACAAATGTTTTAACCTATAAACATATAATTGTGGTTGAATTTTTGTTCATGTTATAGATGCTATAATGAGGCCAGGTGTATAAGAATTTATCCATTTTTGTTTAGAGAACTTCGTTGTTGCCATTTGATCATCGAAGTTGATGTAAGCACCGTTAAGATTTTAATTGTTAACAAGTTGATCTTGCTCTTAACCAATTTGATGTTTCTCGTGGAAATTGTTAACAATTTCAGGCATAACATTGATCTTGCTCTTAACCAACTACCTGTACCGTATGCCCAATATATATTCATCTGGGTAAGATGCATATTCTTTGCGTACGATAATTGTATTTGTTTATGATTCTTACAAAGTGATTTTTCACAATTTTCTATAAACAGGATCAAGCAAAGTGCAAACGGAAAAAGGAATTCACCTTCTGCAAAGATTTGCATGACGTTTGGAATGAGTTTCCTCAATTCCACTCGGGAAATACACTGTTGGTGGATGATTCTACAGAAAAAATGATTTATAATCTAGCGAGTTATATATATTTTTGCCATGCATTTTTTTGTTAAGGTATATGTTCATACATTTGTTAATTGGCATTTTATGTATAGCAATACAGTTACATATGTCCGCATCCCTATGACGGTTCATCTTTGAACGACAATGCTTTAGGTATGACAGTTACATATGTGACTTATTTGATTGGTTTATTAATATATTGAACAGGTTGACAGTTTGCTAATTTGACTTATTTATATATCTCCTCAGAAAAGGGTGGAAGCATCCGAGAATATTTGGAAAAGTTGGCGAAGGAGCCTAATGTTCGAGACTTTGTCGAAAATAACCCTTTACAAATTTGAATTTGATTTGATTTATATATTGAACATTCTTGATTTATATATTGGTGTATGTTATTACCAATGTTAGCAAACATTTTGTTAGATGTGTCGGATACATTCAAGTCTCACCGATAATATATAGTAATTATAGATATTTTGTTACAATGTATGTCAGATACATACCAGATGTTATGATAGTTACAATGTATGTTGATCGGTACTTGCAGTATTCCAAATGTCCTCGTTGCCTTGAGACGTAATGGAGAGATTGAAATTATAAATAATCATTAACGATTTAAGACATAATTGTAGAATAGACATAGTAACTCATATTATAATCATCATATGCGAGACCGTACGACCATTCCGTTACGTTATCAAAATATTCTGTTGATGTAGGTTGTGTAAACGATTCCAAACTGAGCTTTAATTTAGGACATGTTACTTTGTTATGTCCCTCACCGTTGTAGAACCCGCATTGTCTACTTTTCTTCTGGACCTTCTTCTTCTGGACTTCTTTTCGCTTTCATTGTCTTTGTTTAGGGTTGCGAACGCCATTTACAAAATTGCTTCGGTTGCTTGAATCTTTCAAACCGAACGAGTGTTCAAATTTGGTAGTTAGTATTTTCATCTCATCTCTTGCGGTTATGAAAGATGCATCAGTCTTTGATGCAATGTAGCATAAACGACTTGACGTTGCACGTAAGGAAGCGAACAGTGTCATTTGCATAACTTCTGGTGGTACATTGAAGTCAAGGAAACTTGGTGCATAAGCCTACGCATCCTTAGTCCACCTACTTATAATCAAAGACTTAGGAAGAGATGTGTAATCCAAGTGCTTCAAAACATGTAGTTGATGGCAACATGGAATTCATACGGTCTCGAATTTCCTACACGAGCATGTGACGATTTCCAAAACGACGTCAAAATATATGTGAAATCTCTTTCTCTTTTCCTTGTACTTTGACAAAACAAAAATTTGACATTCATCTGATAAGGACTGAATTTTTTCCTCAATCCAGTACAAGGTGTCCTCTTGCAGTTCGTCTTGGAAGATCCGAAATGATTCCCGCGTATAAATTTCACCAGCATGGCTTTCTAGGTCAATCAGTTTAGTGATCTGGAAGGGCTTTGTCTAGGAACTTAAGTAATCCGCTTTCAACTCGTTGATACGCATTTTACTAATACCTTATTCAATTGCACAGACAACGTCTACATATGTCTTCTTCTTTTTCAGTGCAATTGCGAGTGAAGCATTCAAGGACTCGCACCTCTGTGTGGAGCGAATATTCGCAAAGAAATGACCAGTTATATATGCTTGAGCCCATAAGTTCCGAGTATTTCCCTTCTCAATCACCCATGGATGCTTTCCGACATTGAATTCTGAAATCATTGCAGACCATTGAATATCAAATTCTTCTGTTGTCCACCAGGAACCCATACATCTAGAAAATGTTGTGCTAAATTTGCTGTCACCAATGTTAGCTTGTACATTGCGAGAAATATGCCAAGAACATAACCTGTGCTTAGCAAAAGGGATAACACATTTGATAGCCCTCTGCATTGCCCTATCCCCATCGGTGACAACTGAAAGAGGCGATTTATTCATCATGGCTTGTAAAAAATTACGCAGCACCCACTCGAATGATTGAGTCGTTTCGTCAGCGATGATTGCAGTAGCAAATACTATTGTGCTATGGTGATGATTGAAACCGACAATAGGCATAATTGGTCGTCCATACATATTACTTTTGTACGTTGTGTCGAACGCAATTACATCACCGAAGCAAGTGTAATCTGATCTCGATGTTGAATCAGCCAAATAAGATTATGCAATGCCCCTGATTCATCTATTGAGTATGTCATAAAAAACCCCAGATCATCTTATTTCTTATAATCAAAGTAAGCAATTAGTGCATTCACATCCCCATTGACGATTTCCTTTGTTTTACATCTTTCAAGTGCATTGTAGAGGTCTTTACTTGTAAATCCAACATTCTGATAACCCATTGCCTAATTAATGAAATAATTCATTACTTGTGATGTCTCAACACCAACATCTTTCAATGTTGTTGCCTCATCCACATCAGCCTCACTCACAACTCTATTTGAACGCATAAATGGTGTCATAACAGGTGTGCACAATGCATGATTATGTTCCTAAAAAGACTTACTTAGAACCCATTGATCATTTGTATTTGTTGTTGTGACCACGATTTTCGCCTTGCATCTTGTTCTTGTGATTGTCATATAAACACGTTGACGATAAACAATATGGACTTTGGATGACCGAAACCCTTATTTTGAACAACAAAATTCTTATGTCTTCACATTCCCTTCCGTATCCAGCCGTGTTGTTCCCCGACGTGCACTAGAACCATGTTTCCTAGAGCATTCCTTGTAAAAATCTCAAGCTTCCTCACGTGAAGAAAAGAGCTGACCCAGCAACCATTTCGACTCATCAACGGTAAATATTTCATGCCCCTCCCCGCTTGAATGAACATCGTTGGATGGAGTATCGTCCATTTTGGTAAACACGATCGATAGAAGTGGTCCAAACAGGAGTTGTGTGTTGCTTTCAATTTCATTAGGTGGTGGTGGTTGATGGTGGTTGATGTCTAGCTACAACATTTATTTCTTAGGACAAAGTTAGTTGTGCAATAAATTATAGTAAAATATCGATACTATTAAAGTAAATACCAGTTGCAATTATCGATACTTTTTTAAAAATCAATGTTTTTGGTTGCTATTTGCCACGAAAATATCGATTCTTTCTTCCCACTATGATAAAAATTATCGATACTTTTGAGAAAAAAATAGATTGCCATAGCTTACTGGAAACAAAGTGTCGATACTTTTTTTCGCTATGATTAAAATTATTGACACTTTTTAAATAAAGGATTGTCATAGCTTACTAGAAACAAAGTGTCGATACTTTTTTCCCGCTATGATTAAAATTATCGATACTTTTTTAAAAATCAATTTTCTTGTATAAAGCTGGTTTCGATACCCCCTAGAACGAATCTGTCTTTTCACTTGTATCACATGCATCGTTTCATGTTCATGTACCTTCGATGAAAAGGCATTGTGCCTTCTCACTTTCCCTTCTGAGTTTTCACTTTCCCTCCCAACTGAAATTCCCTATAAATTAACAACTCTTCTCTTTACTCTTTACAACATCTTCAACTTAATATACTCAACCCTTCGTTTATTTCTATAATCAGCTCTCCTTCACCATATTCTATTCAATATCTTCAGATAGAATGAGTTCGAGCAGAGCTTCTAGTCACAATCCACAACAATTGGCAAAGAGGAAACTTGATTTCGACTCAGAATCAAACAACGATAATAATCTCTATTTTGATTATGATGAAGAGGAGGAACAAAGCCATGAGACACTGAAAACAAGCAAATGGTTCAAGAAGTTTTTCGAGACCTTCGATAGAATGAACACAATCAATGACCCTTCTACTCAATGGCAGTGTCTAGCATGCCAAGGAGGTCCTGGTGCCACTCATAGGTTTCTTGGCCTTCAGTCCCTAGTGACACATGCCAAAACCAAAGGCGGACCAAAGCTCAAACTCCATCGCCAAGTTGCTCAGCTATTGGACGAGGAATTGCATAGAAGGGGTACTTCGGTTGCTCCTCAAGGTCAAGCTTATGGGGAATGGAGTGGTTTGAGAGATGATCAGAATGATGCTGCTATTGTCTACCCCCCGCCTTCAAACAATGAGGAAGAGGGTAACCAAATACTCTGGCCACCCATGGTGATGATAATGAACACAAGGCTTCATCAAGATGCAAATGGGAAGGTAGTTACTGATTATTTTAATATAAGTATCCATACTTTTAATATAACTTTTGAATTATGTTTTCATGAATATTACAATTCCTTAACTTCTAATGTCTTGAATTTTCTGCTTCAGTGGCTTGGTATGGGAAACCAAGACCTTCTTGACTATTTCAGGTCCTATGATACTGTTGTTAAGGTTCGCCATTCTTACGGTCCTCAAGGCCATCGTGGGATGAGCCTTCTAATTTTTGAGAGCACGACAAGAGGTTTTTTCGATGCTCAGCGTCTGCATACCCAGTTTGCTGCCCAAGGTTTCGATAGAGAGGCTTGGCAACATTGTCACGTGTAACCCCCTTAGCCCGACCTAGACGGTTGACCCAAACTACGAAGATTACATGGGGAAAACCAAAGTCAACCTTGATTAACGACCCATTTTTTTCTTTTTAAACTTGTCTAGATGCATATTAACCCTAGGCGTTCTCTTGAGATCAGCATACTCAAAAATCACAGTAACCGGAAATCAATAAGTGACTCAATTGCACAACATATGAATTTAGGGACCAAATTGTAAATTATGGAAATTAAGAGGACTTTACCAATTTTTAAGATACCATTACGAAATTAGTCATGTTTCATGCTTCCCTGCCAAATTTCACCTCAAACGGCCATCCCAAACTCAAGCAAATGCATATACAAAGTTTAGGACTAAAACGTGAAGATTTCAAAACATAAAACCATATAATTCAGTGCCCAACAGTCAAGTGTTCCGGAACGGGGGTTGACCGTTCCGAAACGCGGGACCGTTTTGAAACCTGTTACGAAACAGGGCTTGGCAGTTGCAAAAGTGTTTCGGAACGGCTCTACCCGTTTCGGAACACCAAGGCCATTTCAGACTCCCTGTCCCGAAACAGTAGCACCTATTCCGATACGGGCTGCCCAGAAATGCAGAAATTATCTGGTTTAACATACATTCGACCCATCAAACGCATCCCTATGACCCCCAAATCATGCCAACAAGTCATCATACAATAAAGGAACATATTTGCAACAACAAAACATATTCATGGCATCAATTAGGGAAAACTTCAATCTATAGGCATGCATCCTATTACCCAAAATCAACAAACATCAAACCAACAAAGCAAACACCAAAAATGGCCAATTACATATCCAAAGCATCATAGGCATCATGCAAAAAATAGGGAGTCCAAAACATCTCCCAAAAACACAATCTAGGTTCCCATTGCCAAATACCAAAAACTAATAGTGTTGTGAAAATAGTCACCATACATGAGCTTAGTCCTTCCCTTGGATTACTTGCCCTCCTTGCTGCCCACAAACACCTCAATTCTCTGCATTATTGATTCAAGAAAGAGAGTGTAAGCACATATGCTTAGTGAGGCATGCTCTAATGAAACAATACAATAATGCACTTGTAAAACACCTTTCAAAGGCCTTTAAATTCATAATCATCATGTCTCATGCAACAATGCATACAAAACAAGCATCTCATGCTTCATTATATCAACATGTCATATTGGCTTTCAAGTGATAATCCTTAACCATTTTTCAACACAAAACACAATCGGATACGCGGATTACAAGTGTTGTCCCATACGCTTCATACACACTACCAAACACACAAGGTGGAGTTTACCGGTACAATCACAACCCCTCGACACCCGTGATGGAGTCTAACGGTACAATCACAACCCCTCCACATCACTCTTTGGTAGTTGTATAACATCACTAACGAGAACACGGGACACACAACACAAGATCCTCACATGGCATTTTAACCACCATTATGATCTTAGACATCTCGTTAGTGTACTTGGATGGAGTTTACGGTACCCTTACAACCCCTCAACATCCAAGGCGACTTTATTCACGGTGCACCCAATCCTATAGCCGACTAACTATACCTGATTCAAGTACTTTTAAACCAACACATCACTTGCCAATATACATCATTTACCATCATCAATTCACTGTTTTAAAGCATTAAACAAAGCCAATAAACCATCATGCATCACTATGCAACAAACCACATTTATCAATGTCAAACCAAGGATCTCTTACCTTGAGCATCCTTCAACACATGGCTTCCCAAATCAGCATTAAACATGCTAAAATATGCTTTAAAAACAGAATTTAAACATGCAACTTAAATACATTGCATCCAACCATCTCATGGTTCATCAAAGAGAGAGTTTCACCGAAAACTTACTCTTGAGCTTAGTTAAGTTGCTTAGACTTAAACTAAGCTCCCAAAACCTTCAAACATTGGTTTCAAAGCTGAAAACCAAACTTCACTCACCAATTCCGTTTCGCAAGATTGCCGAAATGCCGTTCAAGTCCCCGGATCAACACCACAAGGATCCGAAGTTGTCTCCCCTGTTTTAAACACATCAAAGCAGAGGATTAATGCATCGTCATGCATTAAAATCTTCAGCCAATACACCTAAACTCACTGCTCTCACCAAAACTCACATTTCGGCTACCAAACACAACCGAAAACACGTCCAAACACTTCCACAACATTACCCAGCCTTGATCCATCACTTCTAAACATTCTTAGACATCAATTAACATCTAGAAAGAACCTAATCACGTCCTTATACCTCAAGCTATAGCAAAACACCAAAACCACCCCAAAAACCACCATTTTCACAAGTAAAAACTTAGGAAAATTAACCTATTCGGGATTGCATTGATTAAACCTCCATTTCACATCATTTAAACATCCAAAATAGATTAAAAAGGCATCTCAAAACAGAGCCCAAACAACCTCTACGAAATTCTTCAAGATTTGATAAAAATCTCAAGTTTTAAGCCAAAATCAAGATCATAACATTAAAACATTTAATAAAACTTAATTTAAGGATTGAGAACTTGGGAATTTCAGTAAAGAACTGAGTATTTAGAGGAGAAGGACGTTCATACCTCTAAATGTGGATTTCTCCTTGTTTAGAGCCAAAATCCTTGAAAATTCAATATGCAAATGGAGAGGATTTGATGTAGAAATTATTAGGAATCATTTGGGGATTGAAATCTCATCATTAGGTGTGAAAATCAAAAGAAAAGCTTCTGTGGAAATGTGTTTGGCTGAGGGAAATTTTGAGAGAAAATGAAATGGGAAAATTTAGCAAAAGTTAGTTATGAAACTAAAATATGATTTTTCCCTCTTTTCTTTTTATTAATTAAACATTAAATGAGTCTTTAAAAATCAAGAAAAATTTTGGAGAAATCCTCCCTTGGGTAAATTAGCTCCTTAATGATTCAAAGTTTCAATCCTTTCAAAACAGTCACGAACTTTTCAAAAATTATATTTTAGTCACTAACTTGAAATGTCATATTTCCAAACCTCATTTTGTAAAATTTATTTCACCACTCTCTTATATATATTAAAAGAGGATTTTTAGATATTTTTCCATATTTTTAATGCATCCCGAACTAGGCTTTCCCTAAAATCACCTTTTATATTCGAACCAAAATTTAGACCGGTCCGGCTCAGACCCTAAACTTCCAAGCCCAAAATTGGGGTGTTACAACTCTCCCCCTCTTAAGAAATTTCATCCTCAAAATTTACCTAGAGGAAAAAGGTATGGAAACTGCTTCATTATGTCATCCTTCCGTTCCCACGTGGCTTCCCCAGCACCACGATGCTTCCACAACACCTTTACCAACTCAATGGTCTTGCCTCGAAGAACTTTACTGTCCGAATCCAGAATCTCCACCGGTTTCTCATCATAGGTAAAATTCAGATTCAACTCCACTTCCTCCACATGCATAACATGCGTAGGATCCGATCTATACCTCCGAAGCATAGATACATGAAACACATCATGAATCTTTTCTAACTCTTGCGGTAACCTCAACTTGTACGCAACAGGACCCACACGCTCAATTACCTCGTATGGTCAAATGTACCTAGGGCTCAACTTACCCTTTCGACCAAACCTCATCACCTTTTTCCAAGGCGAAACTTTCAAAAACACACGGTCACCCACCGCATACTCAATCTCCTTACGCTTCAAATCCGCGCAAGACTTCTGCCGATCAGAAGCTACCTTCAATCGCTCACAGATGAGCTTCACCTTCTCGGTGGTTCCTTTCAACAAAGCTGGCATCGAAACCAGCTTCTGACCTGTCTCATCCCAACAAAGAGGAGTTCGACACTTCCTCCCATACAAAGCTTCATAAGGTGCCATTTGAATACTTGCCTGATAACTATTATTATAGGCAAACTCCACCAAAGGCAAATGTTTCTCCCAAGAGCCCTGAAACTCAATCACACAGCACCTCAACATATCCTCCAGCACTTGGATAACTCGCTCAGACTGTCCATCCGACTGCGGATGATAAGATGTATTGAAATTCAACCGTGTACCCAAAGCCTGGTGCAAACACTGCCAGAAACGCGATGTAAACCTCGGATCCCTATCTGACACAATCGACTTCTGCACACCATGCAGCCGCACAATCTCAGCAATGTACAGCTCCGCAAGCTTATCCAAAGTATACGTAGTATGCATCGGTATGATATACGCACACTTCGTCAGGCGATCCACAATCACCCACACCGAATTCTTCTTCGATGGCAACAAAGGCAAACCAGACACGAAGTCCATGGTAATCCTTTCCCACTTCCACTCAAAAATCCTCAACGGTTGCAACAACCCTGAAGGAAACTGATGCTCAGCCTTAAACTCGGTGACATACCATGCACTTGCTTACAAACTCAGCAACATCTTTCTTTAAACCCACCCAATAGTACTTATCACGAAGATCACGGTACATCTTAGTACTACCATGGTGCATAGCAAAAGGACTACTATAAGCTTCAGTCAGAATAACACGGCTCAACTCAGCATCATTGGGCATTACTATTCGACTCCCAAAGCACAAGACTCCATCATCATTAAAGCAGAAATCCGATGGCCTATCCTCAGCAATATCCTGAACATGTGGCACCAAGGAATCGTCCAATAACTGCTTATCCTTTATCAACTGAACCAAGGATGGTTTCACTTGCAACTCAGCCACAAGACCACCATCACGCGAAATGCTCAAACTGGCAAACATAGCCCTCAACTCCACTGCCACCTTCCTACTCAAGGCATCTGCTACAACATTAGCCTTACCCGGATGATACTCGATCGTCAAATCGCAATCCTTAAGCAACTCCACCCAACCCGGCCTAGACGGTTGACCCGAATTAAGAAAGTCACACGGGGAAAACCAAAGTCAACCCGAAAGTCAACCTTGATTAACGACCTTTTTTTTCTTTTAAAACTTGTCTAGATGCACATTAACCCTAGTTATGATCATTCAAACAACATGCTCAAAGATCATAAACATCAGAGATCAAACAGGGACCTAATTGAACAATTTACAACTTTATGGACCAAATTGTAAATTCTGATAATTATGAGAACTTAATCCAAATTAAAGTTACCAACTTATAATTAATCAAGTTTCATGCTTCATTGCCAAATTTCAGCTCAAACGGACATCCCAAACTCATACAATTGCACAAACAAGATTCAGGACCAAAACGCAAACATTTCAAAACATATAACTGCCAATGTCAGCCCCCAACGGTCAGGTGTTCCGAAACAGGGAGAACCTGTTTCGAAACGCGGGACCGTTCCGCAACGGGTTCCGAAACGAGGGCTGGCAGAGGACATTCCGTTTCGGAACGGTGTCTTCCGTTTCGGACGCCTGGGCTACTACAGGGCACCCGTTCCAAAATGGTAGCTACTGTTCCGATACGGCCTGCACAGAATGCAGAAAAATGCTTGCTTAAACACAAAATTGATCAACCATACATGCTCCAAATGCAACCAAACTTCACCAGCAAGACATTCATCATGTAAGGAACATGAATGCATCATCCAAACATCATCATGGCATCAAATATGAAAAGCCCCAAATCTAAAGGCATACTTCCTACTTAGCAAACCATTCAAGCGTTAAAACTCCAAACCAACCACATAATGGCCAATTACAAAATCCAGCATTATTAACAACATTAAACAAACTTAGGGAGTTCAAAACACCTCCCAAAATATCCACATAGGTCCCCCATTGCCAAATGCCAAAAAGCTAAAAGTGTTTAAGAAAACCTTCCCATACTTGAGCTTAACTTCCACTTGATTGCTTGCCTTCCTTGCTGCCCTCAATGCACCTTAATGCTCTGCATTATTGATTTAAGAAAAAGAGAGAGAGCGTAAGCAAAAGCTTAGTGAGGAATGCTCATTAAAACCATTCAATAATGCATTTATAAAACTCATTTATAAATCATGCCTCAAGCAACATTAAACATGCTCTTTAACATTTAAAACAAGCATCTCATGCTTCATGTTCATAACAAGTCATATTGGCAACAAGTGACACATTTCACATAAGATCCACACATGGACTTTTAAACACCATTGTGATCTTATCCCCATGGACTTTTAAACACCATGGACCCATGGACTTTTAAACACCATGGCAAGGACCACACAAGGACTTTTAACCACCTTTGTGTCCTTAACAAGAATCTCCCAAGGACTTTTAACCACCTTGGAGTTCTTAAGTAACCAAGGCTTACACAAGGACTTTTAACCACCTTGAGCCTTAACCAAGAACCAACCATGGACTTTTAAACACCATGTTGTTCTTAAACTTTACAAGATCCACACAAGGACTTTTAACCACCTTTGTGATCTTAACCAAGAACCATCCAAGGACTTTTAACCACCTTGATGTTCTTAAATATACAAGGCTCACACAAGGACTTTTAACCACCTTTGTGACCTTAACATCACTTGCCAATATACATCATTATCATCAATAATCTACTGTTTTAAAGCATTTAAACCAAGCCATAAACATCATGCATCTTTAAGCATTAAACCACATTTAAACAATGTTCAAAAACAAGGAACTCTTACCTTGAGCTTCCTTCAACACATGGCTTAAAATCTCAGCAAATAAACATGCTAGATATGCTTTCAAACAGATTTAAAATCATGCAAACAACACATTGCATACAACCAAAAACCATGGCCATCACCAAGAGTGTTTTTCCGAAAATTTACTCTTGAGCTTAGCTAAGTTGCTTAGACTTAAACTAAGCTCCCAAACCTCCAAAACACTGGTTTCAAAGCCGAAAACCAAATTCCACTCACCGATTCCGTTTCGCCTCTTGCCGAAACACAAATCAAGCTTCCGGATCACCACCACTTGGATCCAAAGATGACTCCCCTCTTTTAAACACATCAAAGCAGAGGATTAATGCATCATCATGCATTAATAGCTTCAATGAAAGCACCTAAACTCGCTGCTCTCATCCACACTCCATTTTCGGCCACCAAACACAACCGAAAATGCATCCAAACAACTCCTCAACAATGCCCAGCCAAAATCCATCAAAACTAAACATCCTTTAACATCATTTAACATCTAAAAAGGACCTAACAACATCCTTATACCTCCAGCAACATCAGATCCACAAGATCACACCAAAAACAACCAAGAATCACAAGCTAAACTTAGGAAATTCAACCTATCCGGGATTGCATTAATTAAAACTCAATTTCAAATCAAAATAACATTCATTTAACATCAAATTAACACCTTAAAACACACCCCAATCACATTATACGAAAATCCATCAAAAATCACCAAATCTTGCATTTTAAGCCAAGATCCATTACACAACTTTAAAACCATTTATAAATCATCAATTAAGGATTGAGAACTTAGGAATTTCAGTAAAGAACTGAGAGTTTAGAGGAGAAGGACGTTCTTACCTCCAAACTTGAGTTTCTCCTCTTTTAGAACCAAAAAGCTTGAAGAATCAATTAGCAAATGGTGAGGTTTTGTTGATGAGATGATTAGCAATCAAAAGAGAATTGAAAAGAGAGATTTAAGTGACAAAATCAAAAGAAAAACTCTGGAGAAAAGGTGTTTGGGTTGAAAGAAAATGAGAGAAAAGGAAAATGAGATTTTAGGAAAAATTAGTTAGAAATAACTTCCCTCCACTTTCCTTTTGTTTAAAAATCAGAATTAAAACATTAAATATCTTAGAAGAATCTGGAGAAACTCCCTTTGGGTAAATAGCTCCTTAAAGATTCAAAGTTTCAATCCCTTCTAAAACAGTCACGCAGTTTTCAAAAATTACATTTTGGTCACTAGCCAAAATGTCACCCTTCCAAACCTCATTTTTGTAAAATTGATTTCACAGTTCACTTACATATATTAAAAGAGGATTTTAGAACATTTTTCCATATTTTTAATGCAACCCGAACTAGGCTTTCCTAATTTCACCTTTTTATATTCGAATAGCACTTTGATCGAACCGGTCCAAGCCCAAAACTACCAAGCCCAAAACCGGGGCGTTACAACTCTCCCCCCTTAAGAAATTTCGTCCCCGAAATTTACCTGAAGGAAAGAGATAAGGAAACTGCTTCAGCATGTCATCCTTCCGCTCCCACGTGGCTTCCTCAACACCACGGTGCTTCCACAACACCTTCACCAACTCAATGGTCTTGCCACGAAGAACCTTCCTATCTGAATCCAGAACCTTCGCCGGTTCCACATCATAGGTCAAATCCGGATTCAATTCCACTTCCTCCACAGGCATCACATGCGAAGGATCAGATCTATACTTCCGGAGCATAGAAACATGAAACACATCATGAATCTTCTCCAACTCTTGAGGTAGCCTCAACTTGTACGCAACAGGACCCACACGCTCAACCACCTCATATGGTCCAATGTACCTAGGGCTCAACTTACCCTTCCGGCCAAACCTCATCACCTTCTTCCAAGGCGAAACCTTCAAAAACACACGGTCACCCACCGCATACTCAATCTCCTTACGCTTCAAATCTGCGTAAGACTTTTGCCGATCAGAAGCTGCCTTCAAACGCTCACAAATGAGCTTCACCTTCTCGGTGGTTCCTTTCAACAAAGGCGGCATCGAAACCAACTTTTGACCCGTTTCAACCCAACAAAGAGGAGTCCTACACTTCCTCCCGTACAAAGCCTCATAAGGTGCCATTTGAATACTTGCCTGATAACTATTGTTATAAGCAAACTCTACCAAAGGCAAGTGCTTCTCCCAAGAACCCTGAAACTCAATCACGCAGCACCTCAACATATCCTCCAAAATCTGGATAACACGCTCTGACTGACCATCCGACTGAGGATGATAGGATGTACTGAAATTCAACCTTGTACCCAAAGCTTGATGCAAACACTGCCAGAAACGCGATGTGAACCTCGGATCCCTATCCGACACAATCGACTTAGGCACACCATGCAGCCGCACAATCTCAGCAATGTACAGCTCCGCAAGCTTATCCAAAGAAAACGTAGTATGCACAGGCAAGAAATGCGCACACTTCGTTAGGCGATCCACAATCACCCACACCGAATTCTTCTTCGATGGCGACAAAGGTAAACTAGATACAAAATCCATGGTAACCCTTTCCCACTTCCATCAGGGATTCTCAACGGTTGCAACAACCCTGAAGGAACTTGATGCTCAGCCTTAACTCGCTGACATACCATACACTTGCTCACAAACTCCGCAACATCCTTTTTCAAACCCACCCAATAGTACTCATCACGAAGATCACAATACATCTTAGTACTACCAGGGTGCATAGCAAAAGGACTACTATGAGCTTTAGTCAGAATAGCACGGCTCAACTCAGCATCATTGGGCATTACTATTCGACTCCCAAAGCACAAGACTCCATCATCATTAAAGCAGAAATCTGATGGCCTATCCTCAGCAATATCCTGAACAGGTGGCACCAAGGAATCGTCCAATAACTGCTTATCCTTTATCAACTGAACCAAGGATGGTTTCACTTGCAACTCAGCCACAAGACCACCATCACGCCAAATGCTCAAACTGGAAAACATAGCCCTCAACTCCACTGCCACCTTCATACTCAAGGCATCCGCTACAACATTAGCCTTACCCGGATGATACTCGATCGTCAAATCGCAATCCTTAAGCAACTCCACCCAACGTCGTTGCCTAAGATTCAACTCTTTCTAAGACATCAGATACTTTAAACTCTTATGATCCGTGTACATAGTACACTTCTCACCATACAGGTAATGTCTCCAAATTTTCAAAGCGAAAACTATCGCAGCTAACTCAATGTCATGCATAGGATAATTGCGCTCATGCACCTTCAACTGACGCGATGAATTAGCCACCACCTTACCCTCTTGCATCAACACACATCCCAAACCAACATAGAACGCGTCACTATACACCACAAACTCATTCCCTGATTCAGGTTGAACCAAGATAGGAGCTTGCGTCAAAGCTGCCATAAGCTTCTCAAAAGCCTGCTGTCTCACTTCTGTCCACTCATACTTAACATCCTTCTGCAACAACTTCGTCAAAGGTGCAACAATCTTCGAAAACCCATCCACGAACCTCCGATAGTATCCCGCCAAGCCAAGGAAACTACAGACTTCATGAACAGACTTAGGGATCAACACGAATCCCTTCAGCAGAAACCACATGACCAAGAAACACAACTTCCCTGAGCCAGAACTCACACTTGCTCAGCTTAGCATAAAGCTGATTCTCCAACAAAGCCTGCAACACAATTCTCAAATGCCCCTCATGCTCCTCCTTAGTACGAGAGTACACGAGAATATCATCAATGAACACCACAACAAATTTATCCAAGTATTCATGGAACACTCTATTCATCATGTCCATGAAAGCCGCATGAGCATTCGTCAAACAAAACGGCATCACAAGAAACTCATAATGCCCATACCTTGTTCTGAAGGCTGTCTTTGGCACATCCACATCCTTCACCTTCAACTGGTAATACTCTGACCTTAAGTCAATTTTAGAGAATATAGCCGCTCCCCGAAATTGATCAAAAAGGTCATCAATCCTCGGCAATGGATACCGAATCTTGATAGTCAACTTATTAAGCTGACGGTAATCGATGCACATTCTCATAGTGCCATCCTTTTTCTTTACAAACAGGACCGGGGCACCCCAAGGTGACACACTCGACCGAATAAAACCACGGTCAAGCAACTCCTGAAGTTGCGTTTTCAGCTCCTTCAACTCTTTAGGTGCCATTCGATAAGGAGTAATGGACACTGGAGTTGTGTTTTCATACAACTCAATTCCAAACTCCACTTCACGATTAGGAGGCAATCTAGGCAACTCCTCCGGAAACACACCAGGAAACTCTCGCACAGTCCTGATATCTTGCACTCGCAACTCCTTAGAGCTAGAATTCATCACAAAGGCTAGGTAGGCTTCACAACCTTGCCTCAGCATCCGGCTCGCTTCCAATGTAGACACCACATCGGCAAGAAACTTCACATTCTCACCCACCACCACTACCTCATAGTCATCCGCAAGCTTCAACGAAACTCGCTTATTCTCAAAATCCACCACAGCTCGATGTTCAACAAGCCAATCCATACCAAGGATTACATCAAAACCATAGAAAGTAAATTCCATAAGATCAACATGAAAAACATGGTCTTGCACAACCAAGGGACATCTTCTATAAAGCTTTCGTGTCACAACAGTCTTACCAAAAGAACTAGTTACACGCATACCAACATCCAAAGACTCAACAGGAAAACCAAGCAATTGAGCATGTTCACGCAATATGTATGAGTCTGTAGATCCAGAATCAATCAAGGAAAGTAATGATAAGAATTGCAAAGTGAAAGTACCTGCTATCACATCCGTGTCATTCCTCCCCTCCCTCTGAGCATAAACTCGGGCCTGGCCACCACCCTCAGGCTGAACAGCCACCACATGAGCCACATTTCTTCCACCATCCTCTCTGCGCTGGAAGTTACCACGGCCGCGCCCACGACCTCTCTGTGGTGCAACAACTCCAGGAGCACGTCCATGACCACCACCGGCCAACAAAGGACACTCCCTCCTCATGTGATCCGCCGATCCACAATTCCAGCACGAATTACCGGTCACCACAACAGGAGCCTGCACCTCTCTCGCTGCCCGAGGACAATCACGTCTCAAATGACCACGCGATCCACATGCCCAGCATGTGTTCTGATCAGCTCTCGCCCTGTCTCCCAGAACATGCGCACCTTGCCCTCCACCACCACGCCTAGCCGAAGACTGATACCTCCGATCACGTCCTCTCTTGTTCCGCCCAACACCGGAACTATACTCAGCAGCTCGCTTGCCCGCACTAGGACCAGCACTTCTAGAGGACAAACTCAGATTCATCTCAATATTCTTCGCTCTACCAACAAACACATCAAAGTCAGTGTACTCAGCAGCCATCATATAGGTCTTCACTGACTGAGACGAACAAACTGAACCTCGTACTCAGCCACTAACATGCTCCCTTGAGTAAGAGACATGAACTCCCTTTTCTTTTCATCCAGGTATCGCACACCCAGATACTTCCTCTTGAACGCGTTCAGAAAGAACGTCCAAGTTACATCAGCATCCTCTATTCCGGAGATAGTGGTCGTCTACCAGGTATACGCATCATCGTGCAACAGCGACACCACACAGCCTAGCTTCTGCACCTTATTGCACTTTATTTGTCCCAAAATTCTCTTGGTACTTTCCAACCAAGACTGAGAACCTTCTGCAGGCAAACCCCTGAACTCAGTCCCTCCTAGACTGCGCAAACGTTCCAAAGGTAGTCTAGCATTAGCATCGCCCTGATTCCCAGCTACTCCCGCCTGAAAGGCTCCAATAATAGCCTGAATCAGCATTGTCATGTCAAGATTAGCTTGCCCCTGCCCAACTTCAGGTCCAGCGACCACAGCACCAGCACCAGCTCCATCACCTCCAGCACCACCACCACCTGGTGGAGGAGGTAAATCCACTACATTCTCAGTATTCTCTTCATTCTCGTTTTGAGCCATAGCTCGCGTATTAATCCTCGTCTCTCTACGAGGTCTCATTCACTAAACAATGCACTAACATAAATGCAATAAACATAATCAGGCTTAGCAAGGTAAGAAATCCAAGTACTCAAGCTCACTTCCAATTAAAAACAAATCATTTCATTAGTTTTGATATGGAAATGGGTCCCTCTAACACGCTTCATCTCAACATACATCACAATTGCAACATTTTTTACAATTCACACATCATACTTCATTCACAAAACATATCATGCATTCATACATACATCACCCACATAATCATTCCCAAATACACGATAACTCAGCTCTGATACCACCAAATGTAACCCCCTTAGCCCAACCTAGATGGTTGACCCGAACTACGAAGATTACACGGGGAAAACCAAAGTCAACCTTGATTAACGACCCATTTTTTTCTTTTTAAACTTGTCTAGATGCATATTAACCCTAGGCGTTCTCTTGAGATCAGCATACTCAAAAATCACAGCAATCGGAAATCAATAAGGGACTCAATTGCACAACATACAAATTTAGGGACCAGATTGTAAATTCTGGAAATTAAGAGGACTTTACCAATTTTTAAGATACCATTATGAAATTAGTCATGTTTCATGCTTCCCTGCCAAATTTCACCTCAAACGGCCATCCCAAACTAAAGCAATTGCATATACAAAGTTCAAAACTAAAACGTGAAGATTTCAAAACATAAAACCATATAATTCAGTGCCCAACGGTCAAGTGTTCCGGAACGGGGGTTGACCGTTCCGAAACGCGGGACCGTTTCAAAACCTGTTCCGAAATAGGGCTTGGCAGTAGCAAAAGTGTTTCGGAACGGCTCTACCCGTTTCGGAACACCAAGGCCATTTCAGACCCCTGTTTCGAAACAGTAGCACCCGTTCCGATACGGGCTGCCCAGAAATGCATAAATTATCTGGTTTAACATACATTCGACCCATCAAACGCATCCTTATGACCCCCAAATCATGCCAACAAGTCATCATACAATAAAGGAACATATTTGCATCAACAAAACATATTCATGGCATCAATTAGGGAAAACTTCAATCTATAGGCATGCATCCTATTACGCAAAATCAACAAACATCAAACCAACAAAGCAAACACCAAAAATGGCCAGTTACATATCCAAAGCATCATAGGCATCATGCCAAACTTAGGGAGTCCAAAACATCTTCCAAAAACACAATCTAGGTTCCCATTGCCAAATACCAAAAACTAATAGTGTTGTGAAAATAGTCACCATACACGAGCTTAGTCCTTCCCTTGGATTACTTGCCCTCCTTGCTGCCCACAAACACCTCAATTCTCTGCATTATTGATTCAAGAAAGAGAGCGTAAGCACATATGCTTAGTGAGGCATGCTCTAATGAAACAATACAATAATGCACTTGTAAAATACCTTTCAAAGGCCTTTAAATTCATAATCATCATGTCTCATGCAACAATGCATACAAAACAAGCATCTCATGCTTCATTATATCAACATGTCATATTGGCTTTCAAGTGATAATCCTTAACCATTTTTCAACACAAAACACAATCAGATACGCGGATTACAAGCGTTGTCCCATACGCTTCATAAACACTACCAAGCACACAAGGTGGAGTTTACCGGTACAATCACAACCCCTCGACACCCGTGATGGAGTCTAACGGTACAATCACAACCCCTCCACATCACTCTTTGGTAGTTGTATTACATCACTAACGAGAACACGGGACACACAACACAAGATCCTCACATGGCATTTTAACCACCATTATGATCTTAGACATCTCGTTAGTGTACTTGGATGGAGTTTACGGTACCATTACAACCCCTCAACATCCAATTCGATTCAAGTACTTTTAAACCAACACATCACTTTCCAATATACATCATTTACCATCATCAATTCATTGTTTTAAAGCATTAAACAAAGCCAATAAACCATCATTCATCACTATGCAACAAACCACATTTATCAATGTCAAACCAAGGATCTCTTACCTTGAGCATCCTTCAACACATGGCTTCCAAAATCAGCATTAAACATGCTAAAATATGCTTTAAAAACAGAATTTAAACATGCAACTTAAATACATTGCATCCAACCATCTCATGGTTCATCAAAGAGAGAGTTTCTCCGAAAACTTACTCTTGAGCTTAGTTAAGTTGCTTAGACTTAAACTAAGCTCCCAAAACCTTCAAACATTGGTTTCAAAGTTGAAAACCAAACTTCACTCACCAATTCCATTTCGCAAGATTGCCGAAACGCTGTTCAAGCCCCCGGATCAACACCACAAGGATCCGAAGTTGTCTCCCCTGTTTTAAACACATCAAAGCAGAGGATTAATGCATCATCATGCATTAAAATCTTCAGCCAATACACCTAAACTCACTGCTCTCACCAAAACTCACATTTCGGCTACCAAACACAACCGAAAACACATCCAAACACTTCCACAACATTACCCAGCCTTGATCCATCACTTCTAAACATTCTTAGACATCAATTAACATCCAGAAAGAACCTAATCACGTCCTTATACCTCTAGCTATAGCAAAACACCAAAACCACCCCAAAAACCACCATTTTCACAAGTAAAAACTTAGGAAAATTAACCTATTCGGGATTGCATTGATTAAACCTCCATTTCACATCATTTAAACATCCAAAATAGATTAAAAAGGCATCTCAAAACAGAGCCCAAACAACCTCCACGAAATTCTTCAAGATTTGATAAAAATCTCAAGTTTTAAGCCAAAATTAAGATCATAACATTAAAACATTTAATAAAACTTAATTTAAGGATTGAGAACTTGGGAATTTCAGTAAAGAACTGAGTATTTAGAGGAGAAGGACGTTCATACCTCTAAATGTGAATTTCTCCTTGTTTAGAGCCAAAATCCTTGAAAATTCAATATGCAAATGGAGAGGATTTGATGTAGAAATGATTAGGAATCATTTGGGGATTGAAATCTCATCATTAGGTGTGAAAATCAAAAGAAAAGCTGTTGTGGAAATGAGTTTGGCTGAGGGAAATTTTGAGAGAAAATGAAATGGGAAAATTTAGCAAAAGTTAGTTATGAAACTAAAATATGATTTTTCCCTCTTTTCCTTTTTATTAATTAAACATTAAATGAGTCTTTAAAAATCAAGAAAAAAATCTGGAGAAATCCTCCCTTGGGTAAATTAGCTCCTTAAAGATTCAAAGTTTCAATCCTTTCAAAAGAGTCACGAACTTTTCAAAAATTACAGTTTAGTCACTAACTTGAAATGTCATATTTCCAAACCTCATTTTGTAAAATTTATTTCACCACTCTCTTATATATATTAAAAGAGGATTTTTAGATATTTTTCCATATTTTTAATGCATCCCGAACTAGGCTTTCCCTAAAATCACCTTTTATATTCAAACCGAAATTTAGACCGGTCCAGCTCAGACCCTAAACTTCCAAGCCCAAAATTGGGGTGTTACATCACGACTTCTTGCATGGTCCAGCCAGACAACGCCAACTTTATGGTTATATGGCTGCCAAAGAAGACACCGACAACTTCAACCGCCATTCTCAAGGTTTTCTGTATCATTTTCTTCTTTTATACAAGATGCACTTATGCTCATACTTATTGTTGAGTGTGTAAAAGTTCTATTATTTACACCCTTTTTAACCCATATTTCTGCTGCATTCAAGCATCATTGCATTGCATTTAGGTTAGTTTACAGCAAAACATCACAAATGGATTAAAGGCACGGATTCTACTAAAAGATGGCTAATTTTGCAGGTTGCTGCCATCGTAGACGGAGAAGGCGGGCGCAGGGCAGATAAGCAGAAAAGCTGAACTGGACAAGCAGACGAAGAGGACGATGCTGCCATGGATCTGCTGTGACAGCAGAGGACGACAGCAAGTCAGTGGAGGAAAAGCAAAGTGGACCTCGATAGATAGAGAAAATTATGCTCGTCTGTCGTGTGAAAACCCTATATTTTTCCAAGCCCCGGATCAAAAGATATGTCAAGCCAAAGCTCAAGGAGAGGAAATCCCATGAAACAAGGAGGCGGCTGAAAAGTAGGATACTTGGAGATTAAGTCTTTATTAGAATCTTACTTTTAGTTAAAGTTGTAATCCTTGTTAACTTAGAATACTTGAGACCAAAGCTTATATAAGGGCATAGATTTTAACCTAGGAGATATCTTCCCCATAACCGACAACTAAAACCCCTCCGCCGTTTACCCGCCGTCGACATGTTCTAAATTCCCCCTAGGGCCACGGGTTGTTTGTAAAGTAGTTGCAAGGGTTGTTTTGTTTTAGGATTTTCCAAGTTCAATAAAATAAACTTCAAGTTCTCTTATTTTGGTTATTAATATCTTGCAAGAGCATCGGGAGAGCATTGTAAGGTTATCCATTTACTTAGCATCAGGAGAGTTAAGTATACGAAAGAAATAAGAGCAAGTTCTCTAGTTTATAGTTGAACTATCTTGTGCCTAGGGATAGGGCAAGGTTAAGTGGCTAAGGAAGAATTCATACACATCGGTGTTCATCCTTCGATTCACGCCGGGAGGTATCATCAAAGACGTGATCATCAACAAACTTGGACCTAGGGATAGGCCAAGGCAGATCTGGGATTCTTGCCAAACTTGAAGTACAGAGTTGGTGTGTCTGCTGCCGCGACAGCCAACGGACAGCCGCCGCGACAGGTGCTGCCGCGACGGGCACGACGACAGAACTGGAGTTCCTAAGCATTGCAATACCTGCACTACTGAGCAATTCAATACCAGCCCATTCTCTCTATCTTGATATCTCAATTATTTTATTTGCGATTTTCCTTATTATTTTCGTGACATCTTTCTAAACTATTTTCATTACTTCGTGCAGTGAATCAAGGTGAAGCTATTAGCCCAATCCCTATGGAGACGATATCCGATACTTCGTATCACTTACTACTTGCGTCGTGTAAACTTGCACTACAATTGCGATAGACTCTTTTACACGCAACAAGTTTTTGGCGCCGTTGCCGGGGATTGGCAACATAACTACACCTTTCTTTTATTGCACTTTTCGTTTTAACTTTTGTTTTTCTTTTTATTTTATTTTTCCTATTTTTCGCTAGTACTTTCAACTCTTGCTTTTCACGAGGTTTCCTTGTTTATGCGCAGATCTAAAAGAGGTGAAGATCCTGAGTATAAATTAGATCCGGAAATCGAACGTTCCTTCAATCTCAAGAAACAACTTCGCCACCTTTTAGATAGGAACGAATACCTTGAAGAATAGCTAGAGAAGGTGGCCCGTAATCAGCCCGCTGGTGGAGGTGTACCGCCTGTTCGCGACCCGCCTGCGGCAGATGGACGACGGTCATGTCGAGACTACATGTTGAACGATCATGTAGAACTGGAGACCACGCTGCCAGATATTGAAGTTGATATCTTTGAACTTAAACATGTCATGTTTAGTATGATCAACAATGCCGGGCAGTTTAGTGGTGCTGTGACAGAGGATGCTAGGGAGCATCTCAAAACGTTCCAGGAGATCTGTGGTTCGTTTAGACTACCAGGAGTTAGTCCGGAGATACTGAGGCTTCGGTTATTCCCCCATTCATTGAGGGACAGAGCTAACACTTGGTGGAATAAACTTACACCAGGTTCAATCGTAACTTGGGCAGATTTATCTCGTGAATTCTTATCTTGTTTTAATCCTTCGCATTTATCTAAGAGATTACGTAATGAAATTGCTACTTTTCAACAGGAAGATGACGAGCCGATGCACGAGGCCTGGGACAGATTTACTACTCTTCTACGGAACTGCCCAATGCATGGATTTCCCGTCTGGAATCAGGTAACTAAGTTCTATAATGCTGCTAACTTACAAACTCGCATTCGAATTGATTCTGCAGCAAATGGACTATTATTGGATAAAGATCCAGACGAGGCATTGCAAGTTTTGAAAAATCTGGCCAAGAATGAGGAGCAGTTTCCGACTGCAAGAAGAGGTGGTAAACGGGTATTTGCTGTCAAGGACTATGAGGCCGACAACACTATGAAATCACAGGTAGCATTCCTTACTAAAGCAATGAAACAATTATTGAATGATGATGGATTACAAGGATTTGCTGTCGAGGAAGTTTGTACCATCTGTGAGGGAAATCATAGTCGGGATGAGTGCCCAATACAAATAGAAGAGGGAAAATATGTTGGAAATTACAAGCCGAATTACAATTCCAACAATTATAATTCGAATTGGAGGAAGGATCCCAAATTTTCCTGGAGTAATCCTAACAATGCCCTGAATCCGCAAGAACACAATCAGAATCAGGGAGGACCTAGATTGCTAACGCGACAGCACCTGCCGCCGCAGTAGCAACAGCAGCCACCACCTGCCACGAGCAGTATACTGGAACAGACTCTGGCCACCTTTATGTCTCAGACCGGTACTTATATTGAGAATATGAATCAGTTTGTCAAGAAGACAGAGAACTTCATGGATAAAACAGAGATGAGGATGACAAATCATGAAGCTACCTTGAAATCTCTAGAGACACAAATGGGTCAGGTTTCTCAACATATTAAGCCAAGGCAGAATGGAGGATTCCCTAGCAATACTGAAAATGCTAGACCGCCCACACATGAGCAATGTAAGGCAATTACTACTAGGAGTGGGAAGAAACTACCAGGACCGGAAAAAGAAGATGAAACAGAAAAGGAACCTGCCTTGGATAAACCTGCCGAGGAAGCTGCCCCGACAGGTGATAAACAGACTGCTGCCGATGATCCTGTCACGACAACAGAAGCGACAGAGGAGAAAAACGATGATATTCGTCCTCAGATTCGTATGCAGTGGGAAGGACGTATTGCTGATTACCGTCCTCCGCCACCTTTTCCTCAACGGATACATCAAGCTAAGCATGAATCTCAACTTAAAAAGATTTATGATATTTTTAAGCAGGTTCATATTAATATTCCGTTGTTAGATGTTGTTAGGGAGATGCCCGGTTATGCTAAATTTCTCAAGGATGTTATGTCAATAAAATCTAAACTTGGGGAATTTGAAACGGTAAAGATGACAGAAGGTTGCATGAGTATTCTTCATCGGCAGCCACCCCAAAAAAAGAAGGATCCGGTGAGCTTCATTATACCTTGCGTAATTGGAAACAAATTTGTGGGTAAGGCACTTTGTGATCTTGGTGCTAGTGTTAATTTAATGCCAAAGTCTGTTTTTCAGAAATTAGGTATTGGAAAGGCACGACCCACGACAGTAACTCTGCAGCTGGCAGACCGCTCTTACGTTCATCCCGAGGGAAAAATTGAAGATATTCTGGTAAGAGTGGATAAGTTTATTTTTCCTGCTGACTTTCTTGTTTTAGATTGTGAGGCAGACGAAAACGCACCAGTCATCCTTGGGCGACCCTTTTTAGCCACGGGAAGATCACTGATTGATGTGGAGAAAGGAGAACTCACCATGCGAGTGAATGATCAAGAGATTAAGTTGAATGTTCTCCAAGCGATGAAACATGCTGATGTAAACGAGGAATGCAAGGCTATCATTGAAGTGACCCTTGATCAACCCTGCATCAGGTCGGGCTGTTATGATATAAAATTTGGTCACTGCCGCGACAGCCACCTACAGGTTTGTCACGACAGCAACGACGACAGCACCGACGATAGCGTCTCCTTTGAATCTGATGCATCTGATACTGAAGGTCAAGAGGAGGTAAATTGGTTAGGCCATCATCCAGGTAAGTTATTCGAACCTTTGAATTATACTTCGGATAACCATTTAATCCAAAAGCCATCTACTGTTGAACCACCTGCCTTAGAACTTAAGCCCCTGCCAGGGCAGTTAAAATATGCTTATCTTGGTTCCAATGACACACTGCCCGTAATCATCTCTGCTAAGCTGCCACGGGAACAGGAACGGCAGCTAATCGGCATGCTAAGGCAGCACAAAAAAGCGATTGGATGGACGATAGCAGACATTTAAGGCATTAATCCGGCGTTATGCATGCACAAAATCCTCCTAGAGGAAGATCATAAGCCGACTATTGATGCCCAAAGGCGGCTAAACCATGCAATGAAAGAGGTAGTGCGTAAAGAGATAATCAAATGGTTAGATGCTGGTATTATTTACGCCATCTCCGACAGCAAATGGGTGAGCCCGGTGCAATGCGTTCCCAAGAAAGGAGGAATGACCATGATAACCAACGAGAACAATGAGTTAATCCCAACCAGGACTGTGACCGGTTGGAGGGTTTGTATGGACTATCGGAAGCTTAACAAAGCTACCCGAAAAGACCATTTTCCTTTACCCTTTATTGATCAAATGCTTGATAGATTAGCAGGAAAACCTTACTATTGTTTTCTTGATGGTTATTCAGGTTACAACCAAATTGCTATTGCACCGGAGGATCAAGAAAAGACGACTTTTACATGCCCCTACGGAACGTATGCTTTTAGGAGGATGCCGTTTTGACTATGTAATGCACCTGCCACCTTCCAAAGGTGCATGATGGCCATATTCTCCGACATGGTAGAGGACTTCCTTGAGATTTTCATGGATGATTTTTCTGTCTTTGGAGACGATTTTGAGAGCTGTCTCGGCAATCTTCAAACGGTACTTGAAAGATGTGAAAAAGCCAACCTTGTTTTGAATTGGGAAAAATGCCACTTTATGGTGGACGAGGGGATAGTCCTTGGCCATAAGATTAGCTGCCATGGGATAGAAGTCGACAGGGCCAAAATAGAAGTGATCGAGAAACTGCCGCCGCCAACTACAGTCAAGGGCATTAGAAGTTTTTTAGGGCATGCTGGTTTTTATCGGAGATTCATGGAAAATTTCTCAAAAATCACCAAGCCCCTATGCCATCTCTTAGAGCAGAACCGACCCTTTGACTTTAATGAAGAATGTACTGAAGCATTCAAGGTTCTGAAGGAAAAACTGGTGACAACCCCCATAGTACAGCCACCAGACTGGACACAACCATTTGAGATTATGTGTGATGCTAGTGACTATGCAGTCGGGGCAGCACTTGGGCAGCGCAATGATAAGCTGTTTCATGTCATATACTATGCCAGCAAGACATTAAATGACGCCCAAGTGAACTACACCACCACAGAAAAGGAGCTATTAGCTGTGGTATTCTCCATTGACAAGTTTCGTTCTTACATACTTGGGACGAAGGTAATAGTGCACACAGACCATTCTGCCCTTAAGTATCTCTTCGCAAAGAAGGATGCAAAGCCTAGATTGATACGGTGGATCTTGCTATTACAAGAATTCGACCTTGAGATCAAGGACAAAAAAGGGACAGAAAATCAGGTGGCAGACCACTTGTCAAGGTTGGAGAAGGGACAAAGTCTACCAATCCACGAGACAAACATACTGGAGACCTTCCCAGACGAGCAGCTCTTTGCTGCCGCAATCGCTGTCGCGACAGCCATGGCGGCAGGTAAGTCTTCTAAACTCCCCTGGTATGCTGATTTCGTTAATTTTATAGTTAGCGGAATATTTCCTTCTGATCTTAACTATCAAGCCAGGAAGAGGTTCCAAAATGATGTTAAGCATTATTATTGGGACGAACCTCTTCTTTTCAAACTATGCGCAGATCAGGTTATAAGGAGGTGTGTACCACAAGAAGAGCAAGAAGACATTCTCCATCACTGCCATGCTTCACAATATGGAGGTCAGTTAGGAGGCAATAAAACTGCTGCCAAGGTGCTGCAGTCAGGGTTCTACTGGCCGACACTGTATAAAGATGCACAGGACTTCTACAAGACCTTTGACAGTTGCCAGAGGTTAGGTAACATCTCGAGGAGAAACGAGATGCCACTGCAGAACATTCTCGAAGTCGAGATCTTCGACGTTTGGGGGATTGATTTTATGGGACCTTTTCCATCTTCATGTGGAAATCTATACATCCTCCTAGCAGTGGATTACGTCTCTAAGTAGGTTGAAGCCATCGCCACTCAAAAGAATGATGCCAAGACAGTCCAAAATTTTTTGCACAAAAACATTTTTTTCTAGATTTGGCATCCCTAAGGCGATTATCAGTGATGAAGGGAGACATTTTGATAATAAGGTAATTGCTGCCGCCTTGAAGAAATATGGTGTCAAGCACAGGATCGCAACAGCATACCACCCACAGACCAATGGACAAGCTGAGATATCCAATAGGGAAGTTAAGAACATTCTTGAGAAGATGGTTAAGCCAACTAGGAAAGATTAGTCTTTACTCCTTAACGATGCATTATGGGCATATAGGACAGCTTTTATGGAAAAACCTGTCACTTGCCTGTTGAGATCGAGCACAAAGCATATTGGGCAATCAAGGCAGTGAATATGGACTTGGACAAGGCAGGCCAGAAAAGGCTATTAGATCTGAACGAGATTGAAGAATTACGGACAATGGCCTACGACAATGCAAGAATTTACAAGGAGAAAACTAAGAAGTGGCATGACAGGAAGCTGCTGCCACGACAGTTCTGCCCAAGGCAGCTTGTGTTGTTGTTCAATTCTAGACTGAAACTCTTCCCAGGGAAGCTTAAATCTAGATGGTCTGGCCCGTTCCAAGTGGTACAAGTTTTTCCCCATGGTGCCATCACAATTCGATCATTAAAAGACGGGCACCAATTCAAAATCAATGGACAGCGCCTCAAGCATTATCAGGGGACTGAAGCCCCAGGAATTCAGGAAGTGGTTACTTTAGGAGATGCTCCACAAGGCATCCCTAATTTAACCTAAATTTTTATTTTTATATATTTTTATTATTTATTATTTATTAGGAAATTAGGTTTATTTTATTCGAATAATGTTTTTTATATTTTCTGTTTTTAGGAAATAAAGGAGTCAAGAAGAAAAGGAGAAGTGACCCAAGCCCACCATCCATCCATCAGCCCAACAGAGCCCATTTATTGCAGCCTGTCGTTTCAGCTGCTGCCGCAGACACGAATAGGACAGGCTGTCAACAGACTGACACGGCAGACGCAGAAGCGTGTGGCAGACGCGTAACAGACGCATAAATGCGTGTCAAACGCGTCAGACACGCCAAATCTCATCAATGGCCCCGTTATTCACGCCTGCCGTTACAACATTAAACGGCAGCAACTCGACCGCTATAAAACCCCATTTTCATTTTCATTTTCCTCAATTCTGCTTATTCTTACTTGCTTCCTCCTCTCGTTTTATTTGTTTTCTTTACTTTCACAACCCTTGCAACTAAAATGTCTTCCAGACGTACCCGTCGCAGTGCTGCTTCCACCTCTTCAGCAGCAGCACCCACACCACAGTCGTTCGCCACCAAGGAATTATGGGAGGAAAGAGGATTCATCTACGTCCGCAAGGCAGCCAACATGAGGCTCCGACCATTCATCGCGAAGGCGAGAAGGACTCAGCTATGGGAGCAGTTCGCAGCACAACCTGCAGAACTAAATGATACGTTGGTGAGGGAGTTTTATGCTGCCATCGATAGCAGAACGGCAACACCAGTCACTGTCCGAGGGGTAGAGGTACCATTCACAGCTGACAGCATCAACCACATGTATGGCCTCTATTTTGGTCCCAACGACGATGCCCATCAGCAATTTTTGGACACCCTCGACTCTGCCGCCTACGGAGCTGTCATGGCAGAGGTGACAGAGGAAGGAACAACATGGAACACGAGCAAAAAGAACCCCAACTCTGTAAAAAGGGGGCAGCTACTTCCTGAAGCAAAGCTATGGAACGCTTTCATCAAAAAGCGTATCCTGCCGTCCTCCCATCACACGACGATGGACCAGCAGCGGCTCGCCCTCATTCATTCAATCATGAACGACCGGCCTACCAACGTGGGCCGCTATATGAGGGAAAGTATCTTGGACTGCACATTTCGCTCCACCTCCCGCCTTTGCCTACCATTCATGATCACTTCTCTTTGCCGATGCGCTGCCGTCCCAGAGGCCACCACCGACAAGCTGATCCAAGGCAGAGGCTGGACCGACAACAACATTACCAGTGGAGCTGATAGTCGCTACCTCCTCTCCTCCTTCAACCCGGCTGCCTCCCCAGTAGAATCATCCGAGGAGCCTGCCCCTGAACCTGCCGCCGCCACCGCCCAGACAGACCAATCTTCCCAAATCCTTGCTGCAATACAACGGGTGGAAAACAGACAAATGGGGCTGATGACATTCATCCGAGATTTCGCCAACTCGACGGTAAATTTCATTACCAACACTTTAAATTATCCCGATGTCATTTTCCCCACTTTCCTTGCCCACTATTTCCACATCCCCTCCCCTGTCCACACACCTACACCACCTGCCTCCCCCCATGCACACTCTGCCGCTTCCACCCCATCGCCTGCCCCAACGGCAGCTGGCAGTCCTCCGGCTGACACCTCCGCCCGAGGCACGAAGCGATCAGCCTCAGATGACAGCAAGGCAGAACCTTCTATTAGGAGGAATTTGGAGAAAGAGTTCACGCCTGTCAAGAGGCAGAAACACGTGGCAGACAAAAAACGAATGCCAAAGGCCAGCACCACAACCAGCAGCACTTGGGATAGCGACAACAGCTCAGACATCCAGGTCGTGGAGCAACCTGCCCAGCCTGCCCCACCAACCAGACGCCGCCACCAGATCCGTGTCAGCAGCAGCAGTGAAGACAGCGATTAAAATCTGTCTTTTATTTTCTTTTTATTGCTGCCTGCTTTATTTATATTTTGTGATGTACCTGCCCTCATTTTATCTGTCATTTGCATTGAGGGCAATGCAACCCTTGAGTTTGGGGGTGGCAACCCTCCATTTTAATGGAGTCTTAGTACATCTTTAATTAATTGTTGTGTCTTTTATCAAGTTCTCTTAAAAAAAATTAGAAAAGACTAAATCTGTTGGCTTAAAACTGTGAAGTAAACTTACCTGTCATGACAGCTCTGTCGTGGCAGCATCTTTAGGACAGTTTAAGGAGAAGTTTAGAGCCTTTCTATAGTTCTGAAAAACTTAAACACCTTTGTGACTGTTATAATGCCTAGATTTCTTTTAGCCAAACTAGAATAGGATGCTTAGTACTTGAATAGCCCCTAGAGGTGCCTAACACTGGCTCTAGGAAAGAAGTTTAGCAAAAGAAACTCAAAAACCTAGAGGTGCCCGAAACCGGCTCTAGGAAGCTAACTAGAGGTGCCCAAAACTGGCTCTAGAAAAATTTAGCTTGAAAATAGAAGAAAAGAAGCATGAAAATGTGTCTTCAAGAAATTAAACTTTGGCGTAAAAATTCGAGTTAAAAAGTTGAATATTCTAGTGAAACTAAGAGAGTCTTAGCATATAACTGTTCACAAGCATGCACACACTGCACGAGGACTATAGTGAGATTCCGGACAGATCCTAAATTTTCCGACAGGTTTCTGCCGCCACAGAGAATGAGCGACGGGTAAGGGACAGTTCACTGTTTGAAGGCCAACACAAAAATTTTCAATTTTCTTTTAGGTCTTAATTGCTTGAGGGCAAGCAAAAACTTGAGTTTGGGGGTGTGTTGAGTGTGTAAAAGTTCTATTATTTACACCCTTTTTAACCCATATTTCTGTTGCATTCAAGCATCATTGCATTGCATTTAGGTTAGTTTACAGCAAAACATCACAAATGGATTAAAGGCACGGATTCTACTAAAAGATGGCTAATTTTAAAGGTTGCTGCAATCGTAGACGGAGAAGGCGGGCGCATGGCAGATAAGCAGAAAAGATGAACTGGACAAGCAGAAGAAGATGACGATGCTGCCATGGATCTGCCGTGACAGCAGAGGACGACAACAAGTCAGTGGAGGAAAAGCAAAGTGGACCTCGATAGATAGAGAAAATTATGCTCGTCTGTCGTGTGAAAACCCTATATTTTTCCAAGCCCCGGATCAAAAGATATGTCAAGCCAAAGCTCAAGGAGAGGAAATCCCATGAAACAAGGAGGCGGCTGAAAAGTAGGATACTTGGAGATTAAGTCTTTATTAGAATCTTACTTTTAGTTAAAGTTTTAATCCTTGTTAACTTAGAATACTTGAGCCCAAAGCTTATATAAGGGCATAGATTTTAACCTAGGAGATATCTTCCCCATAACCGACAACTAAAACCCCTCCGCCGTTTACCCGCCGTCGACATGTTCTAAATTCCCCCTAGGGCCACGAGTTGTTTGTAAAGTAGTTGCAAGGGTTGTTTTGTTTTAGGATTTTCCAAGTTCAATAAAATAAACTTCAAGTTCTCTTATTTTGGTTATTAATATCTTGCAAGAGCATCGGGAGAGCATTGTAAGGTTATCCATTTACTTAGCATCGGGAGAGTTAAGTATACGAAAGAAATAAGAGCAAGTTCTCTAGTTTATAGTTGAACTATCTTGTGCCTAGGGATAGGGAAAGGTTAAGTGGCTAAGGAAGAATTCATACACATCGGTGTTCATCCTTCGATTCACGCCGGGAGGTATCATCAAAGACGTGATCATCGACAGACTTGGACCTAGGGATAGGCCAAGGCAGATCTGGGATTCTTGCCAAACTTGAAATACGGAGTTGGTGTGTCTGCTGCCGCGACAGCCAACGGACAGCCGCCGCGGTAGGTGCTGTCGCGACGGGCACGACGACAGAACTGGAGTTCCTAAGCATTGCAATACCTGCACTATTGAGCAATTCAATACCAGCCCATTCTCTCTATCTTTATATCTCAATTATTTTATTTGCGATTTTCCTTATTATTTTCGTGACATCTTTCTAAACTATTTTCTTTACTTCGTGCAGTGAATCAAGGTGAAGCTATTAGCCCAATCCCTGTGGAGACGATATTCGATACTTCGTATCACTTACTACTTGCGTCGTGTACACTTGCACTACAATTGCGATAGACTCTTTTACACGCAACACTTATGCATACATGTTTTGTTCATTAGGCAACTATAGGGTCAAGTTTGAGATGCGACCATATGCAGAGATGGTTGGTCAGCACAAATCACAACGAGAGGCTGGTCCAAGTGACATGCGTGGCAGAGGGCATGAAGGTCATTTCCCCGGCCAGGGATGAGGATTGAGGAGGCTCCATTCTTTTAGTTTCATTTTTTTATTTCAATATGTAATTGAAGCACTTGAGACTTCAGTTTTTTTTTTGTTTCATAAATATACTTCATCCTTAAATTTAATATGATCCTTCTGTCTTACTCCAAATGTTCATTTTCAACTAATAAGGGGTTTCTTGAAGTCCAAATATTTTCTTATCTCCAAAACCAACACCGAAACCACAAAATAGGTAATTTTACTGATACTTTTTATGCAAGTACCCATACTTTTATTTTAAGTATCGAAACGTTTTATGGAAATACCCATACTTTTTTAAAAACAATGTAACCGGTCTGGCTAAAACATTTATTTCTTAGGACAAAGTTAGTTGTGCAATAAATTATAGTAAAATATCGATACTATTAAAGTAATTACCGATACTTTTAATATAAGTACCCATAATTTTAATATAAGTATTCATACCTTTAATTTACGTATCCATACTTTTAATTTAAGTATCGAAACTTTTTATGGAACCGGTTGAAACATGGCTAGAAAGTATCGATACTTGTAATATAAGTATGGATACTTTCGAGCCACATTTCAACCAGTTACAATGTTTTTAATAAAATATCGATACTTTTGTAATAGAGTATCGATACTTATTCTCTACCTATTACGTTACACTAGTAACCGATTTGTTTAAAGTTATAATATTAATGTAAATGATAAAATAATAACAAATTAGGCGCTACCGAATATGTTGATACTCTTATCAACAAAATAGGTAGTAACGCCGTTTCTTAGCCGTATATTAGTCCGCCTTTCCTTAGAATTTCCCCTCAACAAGTCTCTAAAGTTTATCATTTTTCCCACTTTAATCTAAAGAATTTTTGTCCCAACTCAAGATTTAAGTATCACCGTAAAATACTATGCATACGACTTAATTATAAATTTAGTAATTAACTAGTTGCCTTTATATAATAAAAATTCAGTTAATCAATTAAAATTCCGTGATAATGTTATTTTGTTGTTAAAACTAAAACATGGTATAATAAAGTTTTAGTCCCAAAATGTGTACATTCTATCAACTTAGTCTCAATTTAAAAATAATTCAATAATTTTAACATTGTACCCTCCAACAACTTGTTACATTTCATATTATTGTCTCTCAGCTCGATAATCGACAAATGTGATAGCTCAATGGACATAGTCACTTTACTAGTAGACAACTGACAAACTAATGGAACAAACACATTATGACCTTAACGTCGCTTGCTTGCAGACACAATCACATTGCTAATAGAAATTTTAAATTCTTGAGTTAAATTTATTTAATTATTTCAATTTAGGACCAAATTAAAAGAATGTATAAGTTTTGAGACTAAAGTTTTTATTATATCAAGTTTTCCATTTTAAATTTAACAAACGAGTGACCTATTTATCATAAAGTTTTAATTGAGTGACTAAATTGTTACTTTAGATGAAAAGTAACATGTTTGTTACCAAAATAATAATTAAGCGACTTGTGTATTTTACCCAAGTATCATATGTTAAACCGTCGAGTATTTTCCCTGTTAAAATCACTCGAAAAATTCCTTGAGCTAATTAAAATATGACACGTGGATTTATTTATATTATGTTGAGATATTGATTTTGATATAACAAAGTGAAAAATGTTTTTGGACTAAATTCAAATATTGCAAAAATATTTCAAAGTCCACAAGACTTGGAAAATATGTTTAAAATGTTTTGACTTTGTTCCTATGTCGAATATATCTTTTAAAGTCAATTTTAGCCGATTTTACAAGTTTTTAATGCAGATTTCGAAACACCCTATAAGTGGTTTCAAAACCAGTGAGGTAGTAAGGCCTGGAAACCACCTAGCTAGTTTCGAAACCCCTTGCATGGTTTCTATACTAGGCACATGTAACGTCTAGTTTTTCATTTCAAAACCCTTAATGGTTTCGAAACCCCATCAATGGATTCGAAACCTCTATGCAGGTGAGCATTTAATGCTTAGTTTTAATGGCTTCCAACGGCTCCAAAGCACCCCTAACGACCATAAATGGCTAGAATATCATTCCACACTATAAAAGCAAGCTTGAGACAGTTGAAGTTGGTTAGAGACAATATCCAAGCTTCATGATCAAGAGAAATATCATTTAAGTATTTTATTCTTGATTTCTCTTATACATATTGTATAGAGAGTGTTTTTCATTATTTTATTCTTTACACTCTTGTGAGCTTAATTCTTGTAAACACCCACCTTGTGAGGTTTTTATTGTTTACACAAATTACTTTGTAAAAGGGAGATGTTCTAGTTTAGTTTAAGGAAAAACTAGAGTGGTTCTATCTTAGCCATTAAAAAGATAGAGTTGTAAGGTTATCCATTTGGCCTCAAAAGGAAGAATTCAAAGTAGTAAATTGGGAAATCCTTAGTGGTGTGCTAAGGTAGTGGATGTAGACTCGATTGAGTAGTCGAACCACTCTAAAATCATCTTGCAAATATTGTCTACTATTTTTCAATTTTAGCCAATTCATTCGGGAAGCAATTTTAACCCTCTTTGTAACCCCCTCGCCCCGGTCTGGTTGGTAGACCGGTTCGAGTAGGCTACACGGGGAAAACCGATGTGAAACCCGTTAAGGTTCCACCTCGGTTAGCAACCCTAAAAATTTCTTTTAATTTAATCTTCTCTAAAGGAACATTTAAATCCTATGTGATCACGACAGCGGAATAAATCAAGAAAGATACACAACTGAACTCAAAACAGCAAGTTAACACTCCAAAATGCCCCCAACGGTCAACTTCTCGTGGTCAACGACATATTGACCGTTTTGAAACACCTGGATCCGTTTTGAAACCCCAAAATATCTGCAATTTCTCAGATTTCCAGTAGCAAATCTGTACTGAAACGGACCTTAGGCGTATCGAAACGCCTGGCCTAAAAACAAGAGGTCGTATCGAAATGAGGCCAACCGTTTCGATACACGGGCTGTGAAAAGACAGATTTTTGCTGGTTTTAGACCAAAGGCAGCCCCAAAACACTCAAGACTCAACATACAACCAATCTAGATGAAAGGCACCCTTATAGCGCATGCTTAGCACACAATAAACATGTAAAGCCAAACATCAACAAATCAATAAGCACAACAAGGATTCTTGCATCACATTCAATATCATTCAAGCATACTTAAACATTAAAAGCCCATAAGGCACATGTCTCCACACATAGAGTTTACATGCTCAACCGAAAGCAACACTAACATCCAAAAGCATAGCATCTCAATACAAGCATTCAACCAACACATAACATGGTTTACATATCCAAGCATAACATAAACATCATAAACATCTATGAGTCATACAACGCTCATACAAAATGCATAGCAGCCCCATTGCTAAACTACCACTTTATTTACTAACTCATACTTGAGCAACTACAAAGCTTGGAATGCCCATTCGCCCTGCTCCTTGCTAACACCACGCTAATGATCTGCATTGTTGAAAATGAGAGCGTAAGCTAGAAGCTTAGTGAGAATGCTCTAAAATCAAAAACAACAACAATGCAGGGTCCAAGCATGCAATCCTTAACATCACACACAACATACATGGGCATCAACATAGCATCCTAGCTAGTGTTTCAAGAGTCATAAATATGGAATCTTACATCATATTAAGCTCAACAATATAAACCAATATCACAACATCATAATCATAAGAGCAAGTACATTGGCCACTATTAGTTTACTCGGATGTGCAGATTTACTCTCGACAACAACATTACCTCGGTGGGATTACACTCATCACCGGACCTTGTATGGGTGGGATTCCACTCATCACCACATGCCCTACGGATGAGATTCCACTCATCATCACGTATAATATAAATAAATTTCCGGTGGAATATTACATCACCGTACTCCTCCTTGATGACTCAACGCCATCAAGGCCACGCGCGAATTTGACTCAAACGTGTGCACACTAATCCTAATGATCGATCATTTACACCCGGTAAATTAATTAGTGCCAATTACCTTTAAACCACTTCACACATCCATCAATTATAGCACATATTCATCATCACACATATCAATGTATACACATATGAATCAATTCATAACTCACAAGATCAAAATAGGCAATGGCATATAAAGCATCGTTAACAATCAAGAAGTTAAACTACAAATTTAACTTCTACCTCGGAATGGCCTACCAAGCTCATTCCAACACGTCCACTACACACACTTGAACCAACTTTAAAACAATTTAAAGTTTTACTCACTACCCTTCCTTAGCAAACCAAGCAAGCAAGTCAAGTCTCCTCAATTCCCGGATTCGATCCCGATGCCTCTCTGATGTTTCCTCTAGCCTCTAACCAAATCAAAACACACCTATTACTCACCAATTCAATGCTATACTCAGTCACAAACCCAACTCACAAACCCATGCCAAAGCTTCACAAATTCAAACCCAAACTAACCACAAAACTTCCATTTTTGTGCTCCTCAAATACCCAGCTGAAAACTATAATTTCCAACACCCAAATGACATCTAAATGCTTCCAAAACACTTCCCTAATAACCATATACCATCAGCCCTTCAACCCAACACTAAAACACCTCAAAAACTCAAGTTTAGACACTTCAAAAATTGCCCAAAGACCCACTTCGGGATTTTTCCCAAATCCATCCATTTTAAGATATCAAGTGTATTTAGGTGAGATTAAACTAAAACCCAACTCAACAAATCAAAAACAAATGAAAAACCCATTAAAAATCCAAACTTTCCTTAAACTTGAAATTCTAAAAAGATGATAGTTTTCAAATCTAAGACCATGTAAATGATGGGGATGATGAGGGGAGTTGAGAAATGAATTTACCTTTGAAAATGCTCTTGAATAGATGAAGAAATCAAATGGAATAGTGAATAGGGGTTTTGGGAGGGGTTTGGTTTGGTTTTCACGTTGGAAGCAAATGAGGGAGAAGACAACTTTATTTTTTTCTTTCTTTTTGATTCAAAAAGGTGGTCTTCCACTTTTCACTTTATTTACAAAATTGCCACCCCTTTTATTTTAAATCTCAATTAAATTAAAACTAAGGTCAATTTAAATAAAATCAATTTTAGCAACTTGAACTAGCTCACGTGTCTAACTCCTAACCCCAAAACACGGGTGTTACAACTCTCTCCCACTTAAGGAATTTCGTCCCCAAAATTACCTAACTAAAAGAGATAAGGAAACTGCCTTTCCATATCCTCCTTCCTCTCGCAAGTGGCCTCGTCCACCCCTCGACATTGCCACCGCACTTTCACTAACTCAATCGATCTACCCCGCAACACTTTACTGTCAGAAGCTAGGATCTCAACGGTTCTTCCTCATAAGTCAAATCTGGATTCAATTCAATCTCTTCTACAGGCATAACATGTGATGAATATGACCTATACTTATGGAGCATCGAAACATGAAACACATCGTGTATCTTCTCTAGCTCGGATGGAAAACGCAACTGATAGGCAGCTGGGCCAACCCTCTTCACAATCTCATACGGTCCTATGTACCTCGGACTCAACTTCCCCTTTCGGCCAAATCTCATTACTTTCTTCCACGGAGACACCTTCAAGAACACCTTCTCACCCACTGAGAACTCAACTTCCTTCCTCTTCAAGTCGGCATAGGACTTTTGCCTATTCGAAGCTGCCTTTAAACGATCGCAAATCAATTTCACCTTGTCAGTTGTCCCCTTGAGCAAATCTGGCATAGGTAACAACTTCTGTCCCACTTCGGCCCAACAAACTGGAGTTCTACACTTTCTACCATACAAGGCCTCAAACGGAGCCATCTGAATGCTCGACTGAAAACTATTGTTGTAAGCAAACTCGACTAGAGGGAAATGCTTCTCCCATGTACCCTGAAAATCAATGATGCATCAACGCAACATATCCTCTAGAATCTGTATAACTCTCTCTGACTGACCATCTGACTGAGGATGATAAGACGTGCTGAAATTCAAACGGGTACCCAAAGCTGTATGCAGACACTCCCAAAATCGAGCTATAAACCTCGGATCTCTATCAGACACAATGGACTTCGGCACACCATGTAGTTTAACAATCTCACCAATGTACAGATTGGCCAATCTATGTAATGTATAAGTCGTATTGACTGCCAAGAAGTGAGCACACTTCGTGAAACGATCTACTATAACCTAAACTGAGTTCTTCTTCGTAGGAGTCAAAGGCAAACCCGAAACAAAATCCATGGTAATGTTCTCCCATTTCCATTCCAGAATCCTCAACGGTTGCAACAAATTTGAGGGAACCTGATGTTCCGCCTTCACTCTCTAACATACCATACACTTTCTCACGAAGTCGGCTACATCTCTCTTTAGACCAACCCAAAAATACTCATTCTTCAAATCACGGTACATCTTCGTACTTCTAGGATGCATAGCAAATGGACTACTGTGTGCTTCAGTCAAGATCATATGTCTCAAGTCACTGTCTTCTGGTACAACTATCCTATTTTTGAATCACAAAACTCCATCGGCACTGAAACTGTAGTCTGAAGGTCTATCCTCGGCTACATCTTGGACGTGAGGTGCCAAAGATCTATCTAGGAGCTGCTTCTCCCTAATTAATTGACCTAGAGTAGGTCTAACCTGAAGCTCGGCTACCAAGCCACCATCTCCGGACAAGCTCAATCTAACAAACATGGCTCTCAAATCTACAACTACCTTCCTACTCAAAGCATCAACCACTACATTGGCCTTACCCAGATGGTACTCAATCGTAAGATCATAGTCTTTTAGCAATTCTAACCACCTACGCTATCTGAGATTCAAATCTCGCTGAGTCATGATGTACTTCAAACTCATGTGATCTGTGTACACTGTGCATTTCTCACCGTACAAATAATGCCTCCAAATCTTCAGAGCAAAAACAACTGCAGCTAACTCTATGTCATGGGTCAGATAGTTGCGCTCGTGAGTCTTCAACTGTCTTTAGGCATAAGACACTACTCTCTTGTCTTGCATGAGAACACAACCTAGGCCTACATAGGAAGCATCACTGTAAACTGCATAGTCTTTCCCAGACTCAGGCTGAATCAAGATCGGTGCTTGGGTCAAAGCTTCTTTCAACTTCTCAAAGGCTCTCTGTCTTACATCTGACCACTCAAACTGAACACTCATCTGAAGTAATTGTGTCAATGGAGCGGCTAACTTCGAGAAACCTTCTACAAATCTTCTATAGTATCCAGCTAAGCCTAGAAAGGTACGTACCTCTGTTACTGACTTCGGTTGCTTCTATTCAACAATGGCCTCTATTTTCTTTGGATCAACTCTAATCCCATCGGCTAACACTACATGCCCTAGGAAGACAACCTCTCAGATCCAGAACTCACACTTCCTCAACTTCGCATATAACTGAATATCTAACAAAGTCTTCAAAACTAGTCTCAAGTGTCGGTCGTGGTCTTCCTCGGTACGCGAATACACCAAGATATCATCTATAAAAACAACTACAAACTTATCTAGGTACTGATGAAAAATCCTATTCATCATATCCATGAAAGCATTCGGTGCGTTAGTCCCAAAAGGCATGACTAAAAACTCATAGTGACCATACCTAGTTCTAAAGGCCGTCTTCGGTACATCAACCTCTCTTACCTTTAGCTGGTAGTAACCTGATCTCAAGTCAATCTTCGAAAAGAGTGATGCCCCTCTCAACTGGTCAAAAAAATCATCAAATCTAGGCAATGGATACTTGTTCTTCACCGTTAACTGATTCAACTGTCTGTAATCTATACACATTCTCATGCTTCCATCTTTCTTCTTCACAAACAAAACTTGAGCACCCCAAGGTGAAGAACTAGGTCGAATAAAGCCTCTATCTGTCAACTCTTGCAACTGAGTGTTCAACTCTTTCAGTTCTTTCGGTGCCATACGATATAGAGCAATCGAAACAGGAGCTGAATCTGAATAAGTTTTAATAGTAAACTCTACCTCTCTATCAGGTGTTAAACCCGATAACTCTTCCGAAAACACACTTGGAAAGTCACACACTGTCCGGATGTCTTTAGGTCTAACCTCACTCATGTTCGGATTCATCACATAGGCCAAATATGCTTCGCAACCCATCTCAACTAACCTCCTAGCCTCTAGAACTGAAACTATGTTGGATAAGAACTTCACGTTCTCACCCACCACCACTATCTCATAATCATCTGTGAGCCTCAAAGAAATCCTCTTAGTTTCAAAGTCTATCCTAGCTCTATGTTCAGTGAGCCAGCCCATACCCAGAATCACATCAAAGCCATAAAATGGTAGCTACATCATATCCTCTGGAAAAAAAAATGTCCCTAAACCATCAACGAACACCTTATGTACATCTTTCTAACTACTACCGTGTCCCCAAAGGAACTAGTAACACTAACTCCTACCTCTAATGTTTCACAAGGCAATTTCAACAATTGTGCATGCTAACTCAGAATATAAGAATATGTAGACCCGAAGTCAATCAAAGAAAGCAAACCCAAAGACTATATCGAGAAGTTACCTGCGATCGCATCTGTGTCATGTTGATCCCCACGCTGAGCGTAAACTCTTGTCTGACCTCCGCCCTCTGACTGGACTGTAACTACATGTGCTATGTTCCTCTGGCCATCATTTCTCGGCTGGAAGTTACCTCTACCGTGCTCGTGGCCTCTCTGAAAGTCATTGGCTATAGCAGGAGCCTGAGCTGGTGTCTGCCCCACTTGATGTGGACAGTCACGCCTAATATGATCCCTAGCTCCACAACTCCAACACGAGTGGAAATTCCCCCAACACTCACCGGTGTGATTCCTCCCTCAAGTAGCACACGTGGGAAACTTCCCACCAGCCCTCTGGCCTTGATGGCCCCTACCGTGGTTACCTCCACCACGTCTATGGTCATAGTGATGTCGGTTGTCCTGATGCCTCTTGGCATCACCTCTACCAAAGTCACTAGATCTCTTACCAGAACTAGAACCACCAGATTGTTTGGTCAAGCCCAAACTGTGCTCTAAGTCCTTGGCCCTCGCGACCAAGACATCAAAATCAGTGTAGTCCGAAGCTAGAGTGTACCTCTTGATTTCTTCATTCAGCCCATAACAGAAACGGTTACAACATTCCACTTCAGTAGGAACAAGCTCAGACGCATACTGACTCAGCCTGACAAATCTGATATCATAGTCTGTCACAATCATACTCCCCTGAAGCAAAGCAATAAATTCCCTCTTCTTCTCATCAAGATATCAAGGACCCAGATACTTCTTATGGAAAGCTGACTCGAAGAACTCCGAAGTGATCTCAACCTCTTCCATGCCCGTAGTGATGGTGACCCACCCAGTGTAGGCATCACCCTGAAGCAAAGACTCAACACACCCTAACTTGCGTTCCCCGGTACATCACATCTGTAAAAAAAATACGGACGGTCTTCTCTAACCACATCTCAAACCTCTTCGGTGTCGACCCTCTGAACTCTTCACCTCCCAAACTGCGGAGTCTCTCCAATGGCAAACCAGTACCCTCTCCCTGGGGTTGTGCTGCTGCCTGACCCCTAGCCACTGCAGCCTGGAAAGCCCCGGCTATCGCCTGAACTAAGGGAGCTAAATCAATTCTGGTCGGTCCTTGGCCTACTTGAGGTCACACACCCTCGGCTCCCGCCTCACCTCCCTCTTAATAAGGAGGAGGTGGAGGAGGTTGAAGAGCTTGTGCCCCTCCAATCTGCTCAATCCCCGTAGCTTGAGCCCGTGGTACCGGCTGAACCATCCTAGGCCTCCCTCGTGGTCTCATGATACAATTAGCAAGATAATAACTATAACAACAAACATACAAGGATTAAGTTAGCGAAGGCAAGGGTCCAACTGTGCTCAAGTACTTTCCTTTACAAAACCCTTTTTAAATTAAGTAATAGTAGCAATGGGTACTCGACACTACACCAACTCAAAAATCATACTTCCAAACACCATATGAACAATCAAACAACAAGAATTCATGGCAAAGCACACACAAGAACACATCAATTGCTTAACACATCATGCTTACCTCACTTACCTGCCCGAGGTCTCGGTAACCTCAGGCTCTGATACCAACAAATGTAACCCCCTCGCCCCGGTCTGGTTGGTTGACTGGTTCGAGTAGGCTACACGGGGAAAACCGATGTGAAACCCGTTAAGGTTCCACCTCAGTTAGCAACCCTAAAAATTTCTTTTAATTTAATCTTCTCTAAAGGCACGTTTAAATCCTATGTGATCACGACAGCGGTATAAATCAAGAAAGATACGCAACTGAACTCAAAACAACAATTTAACAGTCCAATTTTAAGTTTATAAGCTTGTCGTTTCGAAACACCCAAGAGGTGTATAGAAACGCCTTGACTTGGTCAACGGCCCCAAGTCCACACGAGAAGGTCGTATCGGAACGGATGTCAACCGTTCCGAAACGCCCCCACGGTCAACTTCTCGTGGTCAACGACATATTGATCGTTTTGAAACACCTGGATCCATTTCGAAACCCCAAAATATCGGCAATTTCTCAGATTTCCAGTAGCAAATATGTACCGAAACGGACCCTAGGCGTATCGAAATGCCTGGCCTGAAACAAGAGGCCGTATCGAAACGAGACCATCCGTTTCGATACACGGGCTGCGAAAAGACAAATTTTTGCTGGTTTTAGACACAAGGCAGCCCCAAAACTCCACCAAAACACTGAAGACTCAACATACAACAAATCTAGATGAAAGGCACCCTAATAGCACATGCTTAGCACACAATAAACATGTAAAGCCAAACATCAACAAATCAATAAGCACAACAAGGATTCTTGCATCACATTCAATATCATTCAAGTATACTTAAACATTAAAAGCCCATAAGGCACATGTCTCCACACATAGAGTTTACATGCTCAACCGAAAGCAACACTAACATCCAAAAGCATAGCATCTCAATACAAGCATTCAACCAACACATAACATGGTTTACATATCCAAGCATAACATAAACATCATCAACATCTATGAGTCATACAACGCTCATACAAAATGCATAGCAGCCCCATTGCTAAACTACCACTTTATTTACTAAGTCATACTTGAGCAACTACAAAGCTTGGAATGCCCATTCGCCCTGCTCCTTGCTAACACCACGCTAATGATCTGCATTGTTGAAAATGAGAGCGTAAGCTAGAAGCTTAGTGAGAATGCTCTAAAATCAAAAACAACAACAATGCAGGCAATGGCATATAAAGCACCGTTAACAATCAAGAAGTTAAACTATCAATTTAACTTCTTCCTCGGAATGGACTACCAAGCTCATTCCAACACTTCCACTACACACACTTGAAGCAACTTTAAAACAATTTAAAGTTTTACTCACCACACTTCCTTAGCAAACCAAGCAAGCAAGTCAAGCATCCTCAATTCCCGGATTCGATCCCGATGCCTCTCCGATGTTTCCTCTAGCCTCTAACCAAATCAAAACACACATATTACTCACCAATTCAATGCTATACTCAGTCACAAACCCAACTCACAAACACATGTCAAAGCTTCACAAATTCAAACCCAAACTAACCACAAAACTTCCATTTTCGTGCTCGTCAAATACCCAGCTGAAAACTATACTTTCCACCACCCAAATGACATCTAAAAGCTTCCAAAACACTTCCCTAATAACCATATACCATCAGCCCTTCAACCCAACACTAAAACACCTCAAAAACTCAAGTTTAGACACTTTAAAAACTGCCCCAAAGACCCACTACGAGATTTTTCCCAAATCCATCCATTTTAAGATATCAAGTGTGTTTAGGTGAGATTAAACCAAAACCCAACCCAACAAATCAAAAACAAATGAAAAACCCATTAAAAATCCAAACTTTCCTTAAACTTGAAATTCTAAAAAGATGATAGTTTTCAAATCTAAGACCATGTAAATGATGGGGATGATGAGGAGAGTTGAGAAATGAATTTACCTTTGAAAATGCTCTTGAATAGATGAAGAAATCAAATGGCATAGTGAATAGGGGTTTGGTTTGGTTTTCACGTTGGAAGCAAATGAGGGAGAAAACAACTTTATTTTTTTTCTTTCTTTTTGATTCAAAAAGGTGGTCTTCCACTTTTCACTTTATTTACAAAATTGTCACCCCTTTTATTCTAAATATCAATTAAATCAAAACTAAGGTCAATTTAAATAAAATCGATTTTAGCAACTCGAACCAACTCACGCGTCTAACTCCTAACCCTAAAACACGGGTGTTACAACTCTTGACGATTTCGGAAGTTTGATTCGAGTGTGCTTCAATCTTAACAATTGGTATCAGAGCCTCGTCTCCATCGAAAGACTAACTTCCGAGAGTAAAGATCATTTGCTCGAAGTACACTAATCAAGAAAAATGGCAAGATTTGAATATGGTCGCTCTATCTCGTGTCTGCCGCTCTTTAAAGGAGAAGCATACTTTCAATGGAGCAACGTCATAAAGTGTTTCATCAAATCTCTTGATTTTGAGGTTTGGGACATCATTGAAGATGGTTACTTGGATGCTCTTAAGAAGAAGAAGAAGAAGTAAAAGAGTGTAAACGAGACGAAGGCAAAGCTAAACGCCAAGGTCATGCACACTCTTCTTTGTGGCCTCAATGAAGATGTTTCCAAGAAGGTATCCACATGTAAAAGTGCTAAAGAGATATGGGAGAAGCTTGAGAAACTCTATGGCAACAAGAAGGGAGAGAAGAAGGATGATGCTTCATCTTGTGCAAACCTCCTCTCAATCTCTAAGGTGGATGATGTTATGGCTCATGAAGAGTTCAAGGTATCTTCTAACTCAAATGAATTAAATTCATATTCTTTTGATGAGTTACAAGATGCTTTTGATGAATTATTTTTGGAATTTGAGACCATGAATTCCAAATTTAAGAAAATGATTTCTAAACTTGAATTTGAAAACGAATTTCATTTGAAAACAAAATTGGATTTTGAAAATCAAAAATAAAATTTTAAAAAATGATTTAGAGTTTTCAAAAATAAGCAACAGAGTTTTAGAAAAAGAAAATTTTGATTCGAAGTTAAGCTTGAAAGCTTAACAAAAGAAAAAGAAATTATTTTTAATAATTCATCTCATCCCATAATGACAAAATGCTCACATTGTCATTATCATGGCCATTCTTTGCATACTTGTCCTATGAAAGGGGAAAATATTATAGGATTAGACAAGTATGGCTTCCTAAGGGAACTAGAGACATTGAGATTAATGTTAATGGATCCAATGCAATTTGGATACCAAAATCCAAGTAAATGTCTCTTGTAGGTGTGCTGGAGCAAAGGCAAGAAAAGCAAGAATCTCAAATGCTCTAGTCACACAAGTGAAGAAGATAGGTAACCTCTAATCTTAATCTATTCGATTTTAAATTATTCAGTTGCCTATTTTGATAATAAATGTTCATGCATCATTGCTTATTTATATTTATAAGTACATGACATTTTATGATTCTTTATGCATATGAATCACATTGTTTCATTCATATGTTTGCATAAAGTTTGTAAAAGTCTTGGATAAAATTGAATTCCATGTGATTTTAAATTGATTTGATTAAATGGTGAAATTCAATATCTTAAGTGTCAAAATTTGAACAAAAATTTTAAATGGAATGCTTTGATTAAAGGGGGGGATTTTGATTTAAAAAAAGATTTATCTTATTCTCCATTGTTATTTTACACCAGCAATTGGTTTTTTCTATCAATTGGTACTAAATTTCCAACGATTGATTTTAACCTTTCAACATTTGGTGTTTTGAACTTAAATGTGATTTCAAACTTAGTTTTGAATTATTTTTGATATAACAAAAAGAGAGAGAGAGATATGTTTGAAAAATTCAATTTCAAAAAAAAAGGATCTTTTATTCTTTTCTAAAAATACTTCTCTTTTTCTAAAATGATTTTTCTAAGGGGGAGTTTTCACAAAAATAATTTTTCAAGTGGTTTTGTTATATCAAAAAGGGAAAGATTTTTTAGATATTGATTTTGATATAACAAATTGAAAAATGTTTTTGGACTAAATTCAAATATTGCAAAAATATTTCAAAGTCCACAAAACATGGAAAATATGTTTAAAATGTTTTGACTTTGTTCCTATATCCAATATATCTTTTAAAGTCAATTTTTAGCCAGTTTTACTGGTTTTTAATGCATGTTTCGAAACCCCCTATAAGTGGTTTCGAAACCAGTGAGGCAATAAGGCCTGGAAACCAAATCTATCCTACCTCTATGCTCCACAAGCCAATCCATACCCAAAATCACATCGAAACCATAAAAGGATAACTCCATCATGTCAACGGGAAACACATGACCCTGAACCATCAAAGGACATCTTCAGAACACCTTCCTAACTACAATTGTCTCACCAAAAGAACTCGTAACATTCATACTTATATCTAACATCTCAAAAGGCAAACCTAAAGATCTTGCACGCTCACCCAAAATATACTAATGTGTAGAGCCAAAATCAATCAACGAAAGCAAAGATAAGGACTGTAACACAAAATTACATGCGGTCACATATGTCTCATTCCCAGCCTCACGTTGTGTATAAACTATAGCCGGTCCACCTCCCTCGGGCTGTACCGCGACAACATGAGCCACATTCCTCTGATCATCATTCCTCGGATGGAAGTTACCTCGGCCGCGCCCACGACCTCTCTCATACTCAACAGCTCTAGCAGGTGTCTGACCATCCCTAGTCAGATGAGAACACTCACGCCTCAAATGGGTCTGAGATCCACAGCTCCAACAAGCACGAAAAGTACCCCAACACTCTCCAAAATGGTTCCTCCCGCATCTAGCACACTTGGGTGTGCGAGCAACAAAACCTCGACCCTGATGGCCTCGTCTCATGTTGCCACCTCCATGCCTAAAGTTTGGTTGGTGCCTTTTATCCTTGTGCCTCTTGTTACGGCCCCGCTCCCACTTGGCGAACCTTTTCCCTCAACTGGAGCCACCCGATCGAGCAACCAAACTTATACTTTGCTCAATGTCCTTGGCCCTAGAGACCAAGACATCGAACTCGGTGTAATCAGAAGCAAGCATTTAGGTCTTCACCTTCGTAACCAACCCGTAACAGAACCGTTCACACCTTTCCCTCTCAGTGGGAACCAACCCTGATGCATACTGACTCAAGCGCACAAATTGTACCTCATACTCGGATACGGACATACTGCCTTGCACTAAAACCATGAATTCTCTCTTCTTCTCGTCATGATAACGAGCACCAAGGTATTTCTTGCGGAACACACTAGAGAAGAATTCCCAAGTAACCTCGGCCTCGGGCATACCTGAGATAACTGTGGTCCACCAAGCATACGCATCTCCCTGAAGCAACGAGAAAATACAGCCCAATTTACGAGTGTCCGAGCATTCCATCTGACCCAAGATACGAGTAGTGCTCTCAAGCAATACCTCCGAACCCTCGAGAGACATACCACGAAACTCGACTCTGCCTGAGCTACGAAGTCGCTCAAGGGGAAAACATGTCCCTGCACCCTGAGGTGGTGTTACAACATGAAGACCAGCAACGGCCGTATGAAAAGCTCCAGGTAAAGTCTGAAGTAACTGGGCCATATCCACACCGGCTTGACCCTGGCCAACCTGAGGCCAATTACCATCACCTCCAACATTGGCACCCGCCTAAGGTGCATCACCTCCGACATTCGCCCCATTACCATCAGGAGTAAAAGGAGGAAGAGACGCATTCCCGGGTGCCTGGTCATCCGTTCTAGGCCGTCCTCTCGGTCTTAGCATAACAATAAAACAATTTAAAACAATAAACACAAATAACGAGATAAGCATTGGGTCAACAAAGGCAAGGATCCGTGTGTTAATCCCTTTTAATTCAAAACCACTTTTCCATTATAATACCTAGCAATGGGAATGCTTAAACAACCTACAAACATCAGCAGAACACAAAGTCATGCTCACAAACACCGTGCAAATCAGACAAACATACACATAAACAACTTACCTGACTTACCTTCCCAGGGAACCTCATAACCGAGGCTCTAATACCACTAAATGTAACCCCCTCGACCCAGTCTAGTCGCAAGACCGAATCGGGAGAGTCACACGGGGATAACCGAAGAAAAATCTGAGAATTTCCCTCTAAATAACAACCCTAGAATAAAATTTACCTTGTCTAAATGTAATTTAATGGTCCTATAGTGTTAAGGGTTACAACGGAAGAACAATGTCTCAATCGCACATCAATCGGATGTCTAATTGGATCCGAACAGTCACGAAGGACCATTTTGCAAAACCACATCAAATAGGGGCAATAAGGTAATTTAAACCTTACCAAATAGTATATTAGTCAAGTTTCAAGCACACGAGGCAAAACCAACACCAACGTGAAATATAATCTCATTTAAGAAACATACAAGCTTTAGGGATTAAAACGTAACATTTGGAAACCTTCAAAGATGCCTTTTAACCAATTTAACTACTTGTGTTTCGAAACAGGGGCTGCCCGTTCCGAAACGCGGGCTCTCATCAAAAAGCAAATTTAGGTTGTTCTGAAACGGATCCTCTTGGTTTCGAAACAAGAGTCTCTAGAGGCAAAACATACAGAAATGGCACCACACCCATTCCGAAACGGCACTGTAGGTGTTCCATTTTTGTGAGAGCGCAAGTGCGCACTCCTGCCAAGTTATAGTATAAAAGATGTCGAATCCCACGAGGATTGGATAGCTTGTCTCGTTTCGTAATCCCTGCACAAGGTAAAATAAAAGCACAAGTGAATGGTTTGTTGACATGAAAAGTAAACGAAAACACAATTAATAAAGGAGTGAAACAGGTTGATAGAGTAGGCAAGGTTATGCTGCTTCTTAGTGTGAGAACTGCGTTGTAAAAGGTATGAGTTATTTTGTGCTGCCACGATATGCTGCCTCGGTGGGTGGCAGGCTACGACCATGTCACGCGGCCGCAACATGTCACTGCCACTGCAGGAGTGTATTGTCTCGGCAGGTGGAATGGAGAGAAGTTCTGGTGGCAAGTCTGGCAGATACTCCAAGTTGGGCAGGATAGTCGACATAGATCCCTCCAATTTCTAGGTTAGGATGCTCGAGAGCTAACGTGATGTAGGCAATACCTAGCAATCTCAACGTCAACCTAACACAAGCTAGTCAACTCGGTTGGTAATCCCTTTTAGCCGCTGAAATTTGTGGATTGGTGTAGAACTAAGTTAGTCACGCCTCAGCACGTTGTGACCTTACTTAACCCTTTCGTGAGCCTTGCACTTTTGTGCCCGACAAATGGATTCTCTCAACTGACTGGTGTAGAATAATTGAAAGAATGAAGAACAATAGATTAAGCAAACTTGGAATATTTTATTAAAAAATAACTCAAAACCTAAAACAATTGTTTCACAACTAGTTTGCAAAATAACCCTAACCCAAGTAGAGTTTAGAATATGGCGGCGGCAGAGAACACTAGAAAAGTCTATATAAAACCTAGGATAATCTGAACTAGGAGTACAATTGGTATTTATAGACTATGGACTAGGTTAAGTTCTCCTTAAAGTAGAAGTCCTCGAAAGTAGCTTTCCATCTTTAATATAACATTAAATTCTGAATTCTTTGTGTGGAATTTGGACTTTATCCAGTTTGCCTTAGCCCGCAAGTAATCTTGAGATTTTTGCTTCGGTAGCCCTGGCTGCTGCTACAAACGTTGAAAAATCAAATGGATGTCGGCGATAGATTCAGGGGTTTTAGCTCTTCATATCGCACTCCGATTCTTTCAACTTCCATAGTCAGTTGTTGTAGGCAGCAAGGTCGGCGACAACTCTACTCGGTAGGTACTCGGCAACAACTATCTTCTGCTGGAACTATTTCAATACATCTCCTTGGTATGCTTCCTCAGCCTTGTGCCCTCAGCTCCTCAGTTCCCTCTTTCAACAATTAGTACCTACATACAAGAATACACTAAAACAATATCTCTTGTTAGCCAAATAAATGATAACTCATAAAAGCAAGGCAGAACAATGAAATACTGTAAAATGCTATGCATGCACCTACTTATGTCTAAAATGTGCTTAAAAACAGTAATAATAAGAGTTGGAATGTGCATGAAATATAGGACTTATTGACACTTTACACACCCCCAAACTCGAACTATTGCTTGTCCTCAAGCAATGCAACCTAAAATACTTGCTCTAATAATAGTCAGAAAGAAAAACTAGCTTTTAACCTGATTTTCTACCTCAAGGTCGTGGCACCTATATTAAGTTAGTAAAGGGAAATAAGCAGAAAAATAACTCAAAATTTAAATTTCTCATGCTTGTGTGGTGTGTGTATATCTGTAAACGAGCTGAATACGCAAAATAAATAATTAAACAAAGATGATGCTATGATTTAAAGGTTGCTACCGAGGCAACACAATTTAAGCACAATAATTTTAATCATGGCAGTGAGGACTTCAACTTATCACAACTACTCTTCCAGGTCTGACGTTGAGATAGGAGCAAACTACAAAACCCCGAACCCTTGGAGTAGAGTCATCCTGATAAGGCTTTCATTCACTCATGCTAATTTGTCCGTCACTTTAAGGCTTTCAAATTCATGGACTTTGATAGCAGCGGGGTGTCCTTACACATGATTCTTCCTAGAGCCTGTTGCGGGCACATCTAGGATAAACAACATTGTTCATTGTTTTCGATTCTGTTGCCGTGGCAGTACTTGCATTTTTCTGTTTCTTTTGCCTGCCTCAGCGGCTACCTGTAATCATCGTTAGAATTTTGCACAGAATTCTAAAAACAAACAGGCAATGCTCATCAAATATTCAAACACATTCAGCAAGTAACAAAGATGTTTAACATTTTTAGGCATAAAGAAAAACATTTCTAAGTCGTATTTCATACTTTTTCCCAAGATTAAGTTCAATTTTTATTAGGTGCGAAAATAATTTAGTCGGCTATCGTATCATAGGCACAAGTCATAGAAAACTTTTCTTTTCCGATTATTACTAAGGCAAGTACAATGCAACCTAAATGCAACTAAAGATGCCTAAAAACATAATGCAAGAGCTATCCCCCCCAAACTCGAGATGGGCATTGCCCTCAATGCATAAAACAGATAAAATACAAAATACAAGAAAAATACAAGTTAAAGATAAAAAACGAAAATAAAAATAAAAATAAGAGAAAGGAAAATAAAATAAAATAAACTAAAAGTTTGTTGAGGGGTGGGAGGAGGTTGGATTCTTATCAGCTGGGGAGGAGGAAGAAGTGTGGATGACGAAGCGGCGGCCGGCAGATGCCTTGGCGGCTATTTTAGTAGGTGATATTTTTGCTTTTCATGGCGGCTGGTCTCTCTTCGGCGTATGCTGTGGCTCTTCTTTCAGTTTGGCGGGAGAAGCGTTTGGAGACGCATCGCTCTCTTCTGACTCCATCTTGAAGTCCACAGGTTCTTTGGCTATTATGTGTCGCTTTCTCTTCCTAGTCCCTTCTTCCGTGGGTCCTGCCGGAGGGATGGATACCATTGGGATGGTTGATGTTGCTGCCACCACTGCTATTTCTGGCTCCGGCGGCGGCTGCTCAATCTTCTTTGATAAGGAGGTGTATGCCACTGTGTTTGCTGTGCAGGCAAAGGAGAGATTCTGTCAGTGCCTCTTAGGGGAGTCTGCCACTATGTTGGATAGGGCGGCAGCTGAGTAGGTCAGAGAATGCGTAGGAGAGGGCACCTAGCGATCAGTCTAGTGGGCATCAGCGACTGGTGGAGCTCTTTGTACATGGGCTGCTGCTGCTAGCTCCTCTGGGTATGGTGGCATGGTAGGCACATTACCGGGAATTTCTACAGAAAATAGGCCACAAGGGCTTCTTCTGCCTCCCCCACATAGTTCATGAAGGCCAGGCGCTGCTGTTCGATGCGCTTTGTTCTGTCTAGAAGGGTGTGCAATAGTGGGATGACTTCTTTGTCTAGGGCAGCGTCAGTACTGCCGGAGGCAACTAGAGTTTCAAACTGTGTGGCTGAGGGTTGGGTGGGTGTTGCTGGTTCTTTCTCCGCATCCTGCATCATTTGAATGCAAACCTTTCTGGTCCAGCCCTCTTTGGCAATTGTAAGCTCATTTGTGGGTTCTGTCGGGATATCGAAGTTGGTGGAGAGACCTGTGATGAGCGACGGGAAGTACAACTGCCTTTCTTTTTCTTGAGGAAGTTGTGGATTTCTGTGTAGATAATTTCCCCCACGTTTATCGGCCGATTCATCAGGATATTTTGAATTAAGGTGAGGTGCGGCCGATCAACGGTTGAGTTGTGGGATGTGGGCAACAGACGCCTTTTTACAAAGGTGTTCCATAGCATGGCTTCTGGCAGCAGGTGGCGACGCTGAACATATCCCACATGTTTGCCTCCCAGCCATGGCGTGTTGGGTTTGCAGAGTTTGGCCTTCATTTCCTCATAGTTGGTAGTCGTCAGTGACTGCCTCCACTCTTTGTGAGGGTTGTCGTCCATATCAAGGCCTTAAAACCTGTTGATGACATCATCATTTAGTTTGACTGGCTCCCTGCGGACACAGACAAATGGCTTCTCCGGGCAGGGCTGGTGGGAGTAAAATTTCCTAACTATAGTGATGTTCGCTATCTCGTACTGCTGCGCGAACATCTCCCATAATTTGTATTGGATGGTGCGTGTAAAACCTATGTTTGATTTTGCTATAACTAAGTATGTTAAGGACTAAATTGAAATAGATTTTTAAGTCCCTCAAATGATTTATAAATCATCAAGGCTTTAATCTGATTCGAAAAACTCAAACTGCAAATATTTTTTAAGGTGTTCCAAAGCCAAAGTGTTGAAAAACGTTCAGGCGTATCGATACACTTCCAGCCGTATCAATACCTTTTTTGCAAAGTTTGCTACTGAAAAGACGTGTTTCGATACGCCCCTTAGCGTATCGAAACAGCGTATCAAAACAAATTGAATTTTTATCGATATGCACCTCTGTAAAAACTAAAGGAGTTTGAATGGCGTACCAATACAGTTCCACTCGTATCGATACGGTTTTAATGAATTTTTAAATTCTAAAGCCTTTAATTTTTTTACCGTTGGTGTCAGCGGAGTAGGTAACTAACATTTAAAGTGGTAGTTGTCCTGTATCGATATGGTGTACCCTGTATCGAAACGGAAATTTCCAGTGAGCTAAGTTGAGGAAAATGTATCGATACGGTATTATCCATATTAAAACGGTCCCTGTCCCGTACCGATACGCTTACACGCGTATCGATATGACCTCTTTATTATTGTGCAACGACTCTTTTTTTTTTGAGACATGTATCGATACGGATAGCTGCAGAAGTGCATTTATGGTGAAAAGAGAGGGTCCCAACGGCTATAATCAATACCCTAACCACCCAAACGGCTAGAATTGATAGAGAAGGTATAAATTGAAGCTAATTGAAGACTAGCAACAACTATTGCATCAAAGATAAACATCCAAGCAAAAATCCAAGCTCATTGTGCTTATTTTCCAATTTCTTGTAAACCCCAAATTATGTTGTATTCAATTCATATCCTATCATCAAATTTGGGTTGAGTTTTTGTACTTAAAGGGGCAATCTTGTATTTGAGAGATATTTTTCTTGCCTAAATTCTTCATTGTTCACTTGTGAGGGTTTGGTCAAATTTTGGGTAGAAAATTTGATCGGTTGTGTAAAGGTTACCTCCTATGCCTTGAAAAGGGGAAGAACAAATTAGTGAATTGTTGCAAATCCTTAGTGGTAGCTAAGGTAGTGGATGTAGAGTTTATTTGGAACTTGAACCACTCTAAATCCTTTGTTCTTCATTTTTAGCTATCATTTTCCTCCAACAAATTTTTAAAAGCCAAATTCACCCCCCTTTTGGCTTTGATCAATCCATTGATCCACTCAACAATTAGTATCAGAGCCTACCTCTTTGAAGGATTAACAACCACAAGAGGAGTTCCTAGGAAGAGTGTGATCATCCAAAAATCAAGCCATGGCATCTACCTCCAGGTCAAGCATGTATGAGTCTCAGTCAACCACAAAACCGCCATTCTTCAACGGTGATAACTATCCATTTTGGAACAACCGGATGCGCCTCTTCATCAAATCCAACTATTACCTAGTTTGGGATGTCATTGAAGATGATCCCTATATTCCATTGAAGAGGGATGATGAAGGAAGATTGGTTCTAAAGAAGATGATTGAGATGAGTGAATAAGAGAGAAAGAAGATCCAAATCAATGATAAAGCTCTTCACATGCTATTTTGCTCTTTCGGTCCCAACATCTACTCCAAAGTCTCCTCTATTGAAAGTGCCAATGAAGTGTGGGATACACTAGAGACCACCTATGAAGGAACTAGTGATGTGAAGGAGACCAAGATTGAAATTCTCAATCTTAGCTATGAGAATTTCATAATGGAGCCCGACGAAACTGTGTCCAAGATGTTTGATCGCTTCTCAACAATCGTCAACAGGCTTAAGGGTTTTGGAGAGACAATCCCGGAAGATAAACTAGTCTGGAAGCTACTCTACTCACTTTCCGAATCTTGGGATGGGAAGAGAACCGCCATCATTGAGGCCAAAAACTTGAAGACACTCAAACTTGATGAGCTAGTGGGTTCTCTCCTTACTCATGAGATAATGAAGCAAGGAAGGGAAAATGAAAAGAAAAAGGAAGAGAAAAGAGTGGAGAAGCTAGAAGTAGAAAAGAAGAAAAAGATAGAAGTGACTCTCAAAGCTTCATTACATGAGGAGAGCACTTCTAGTGAGGAGGATGACTTAGAAGAACTGGCTATGATAGCCAAAAGGTTCTCACGATTCATGAGGTCCAACCGAGGAAGGAAGATTCAAAGAAAAATGGACTTCAAGGGCAAAACAAAGAAGAAGAGAGGGATCAAATCATTTGCTACGAGTGCAAAAAGCCTAGTCACATTCGTTCGGAGTGCCCTCAACTCAAGAAGAAGTGTTTTGAGAAGAAGAAGAAGCTCAAAGCCAAGCTTTCTACTTGGAGTGACGAGGAGTCATCCGAGGATGACGAACATGAAGTGGCCAACCTTTGCCTCATGGCACTTGAGGAGGATTCCTCCATGGTATCCTCTAACTCATCATCTTTTGTCTTTACATTTGATGAATTGCATGATGCGTATGATGAGTTACAATAGGTTTATGATGAGTTAGTTGAGAAATACAAAGAGTCAGTCATTAGAAATAAAAAGATTATTTCGGAATTAAATGATAAAAATGACTCACTTTCTCAAGCTAACTTAAAATTTGAGAAAAAGATTTTAGGTTTAAAAGATGAACTTAAATTTTTCCAAGATGAAAATGTAGACCTAAATAATCTTCTTTCTCAATGCAATAGTGAACACCAAAAGGTGTTAGATGAGCTTAACAAGCTCAATAAGTCTTTCAAAAATGTTGGTAATGTGAAGCATGAAAAAGGTGAATCATCTAAAACAAACCAACCTAGGAGAAAGACATATAACTACAAACAAAGTGGCTTCCCTAGACATAATAGAACTAAAAAGATTATGAGTGTATGGGTTCCTAAGGAAATTGTCAAGTCTAATAATGTTGTTGCTATGTCTCCTTGGATTCCGAAGGGAACCAAGCTTTTGGGAGCTAACACTCGTGGACCCAAAATGATTTGGGTACCAAAAACAAAAGTTTAATATCTTTGTTTGTAGGGGGAGCATTGCTACAAGGCCAAAGCACAAAGTCAAAATTTATGGTACCTTGATAGTGGATGCTCGAGGCATATGACCGGAGACAAGAGTAGATTCATGGACTTAAAGCCAAAAAGTGGATGAGTAGTGGCATTTGGTGACAACTCCAAAGGCCACATTAAAGGTATTGGCTCCATAGGTAATCACTCTACTATTCTTATTGAAAATGTTTTATATGTCGATCGTCTTAAACATAATTTGTTGAGCATAATCCAATTATGTGATAAAGGGTTTAATGTCTTATTTGATAAGAATGAGTGTAAAATTGTTGACATTAAATCAAATAATATTATGCTCATAGGTCATCGCATAGGTAATATTTACATGGTGCATTTAGATGACATACATACATCCCATGCATGTTTAGTAGCTCAAAATGAAAATGATGCATGGCTATGGCATAGGAAACTAGGACATGCTAGCATTAGTTTTTTAGAAAAATTAGTTTCCCTAGATCTAGTTAGAGGTTTACCCAAAATCAAGTTCTCAAATGACAAAATTTGTGATGCATGCTCTAAGGGTAAACAACATAAGTCATCCTTTAAATCCATTAATGATGTTTCTACAAGTAGATGTTTACAACTTATTCATATAACCCCCTTAGCCCGGCCTAGACGCTTGACCCGAACTACGAAGATTACACGGGAAAACCAAAGTCAACCCGAAAGTCAACCTTGATTAACGGCCCTTTTTTTCATTTTAATCTTGTCTAAATACATGTTAACCCTATGCGAGTACTCATGAATCATGATTGAGAAAGGCACATCGATCGGATAACATTTAGGGACTCAATTGCACTTTACACAAGATTAGGGACCAATTTGAAAATTCTGTAATTAGAGGGACTTCATATATTTTAGGATTACCAATATGAAATTACTCATGTTACATGCTTCTCTGCCAAATTTCAGCTTAAAAAGACATCTCAAGCTTAAGCAATTGCAATCACAACATTTAGGACTAAAATGTAAAGCATGCAAACTCAAAACAATTCAAATCTGTGTCCAACGGTCACCTGTTTCGGAACACCTACCTACCGTACTGAAATGCTGTATCGACACGGTGTTAACCGTTTCGGTACGCGGGTATGTTCCGAGACCAGTACCGAAACACATCATTCTAGTAGCCAAACTGTTTCAAAATAGCCCCATACGTTTTGGAACGCCAAGACCATTTCAGGCCCCCGTTTCGAAACACTACAGGGTATTTCGATACACCCTGCCCAGAAACAGCAACAGATGCTGGTTTTTCATTCAAAAACACACTCAAACATGCCTCAAAGACTCCCAAACCATACCAGCAAATCATCATACATGTAAGGAACATATTTGGGACATTCTAACACAAACATAACATCAAACAAAAATTCTCATAGTCTAGAGGCAAGCTCCCTAAACACAAACCAATATAAGCAATCCAATCTCAAACCAAGACAATTCAGGCCATTTACAACTCAAACAAGCCAACACAAACATGCCACAACCTTAGGGAGTTCAACATATCCCCCAAATACAATTCTTGGTTTCCCATTGCCATTATATCAAAACTAAAGTGTGTGAAAACTTCACCATACATGAGCTTGGACCTCATTGGATGAACTTAACTTCCTTGATGCCCAAAACACCTAAATTATTTGCATTATTGGTAAAAGAGAGAGCGTAAGCACAAATGCTTAGTGAGGCATGCTCTAAAGAAAACCAACACAATAATGCATAACTTGAAAACACTTTCTCAAAAGCTTTTGATCAACATGCTCATTCTACCTCATGCTTGAAAACCCATTCAAAGCAACTTCTCATTGAAAACACATGTACCTTCATTCTATCTCATGCATTTAAACCAATGCAAAACTCATGGCAAAGCCATACTCATGCTTGTACTCTAAAGCATTTCATAATCAAATCACATATGCATTTCTCATAGCATAAACCATTTCATCAAAGGTACATGTGAATCAAAAACCATTTCATATTTTATATTGGCATTTCACATCTCATTATTACTCGGATATACGGACATCTCACTAGACACTTCCGGTGGCATCTCTCATCACCGTACTCACTCGATTAGCAACATAGTTTCAGGTGGAATCTCACATCACCGTACTCACATGGCGGAATCTCACATCGCCAAAAAGCTTGGGTATTTCACCAAGTCCTACCCGATGGAATGCCCATCATCGGTTCTCTCCCTTTGGCTTAACCAAAGAGCACGTACGAATTTTTAGTTTATAGTGCACTCTCATCCTATTGATTGATCAATTATATCAGGTAAGTATCTCAACATCTATGCCAATATATTATGTTAAAACATCATCTCACCTACTGTTTTTCATGCAGCGATTCTCAAATATTCTCATCTCATTTCAAAATCATAACATTTGCTATGCTTTAACATAAAAGCTCAAATCTCAACTATGCAACATGTTACTTCATGAAATCATTTCAAGCATCATCTCATACTATAAAATATGCATAAAATAGTAGGAATTTATCAATCTTAAACCACGAGCATGTAAAAGCATTTAAGGGGCAACCAACACATTCAAGAGAGCAATCTAGCCAATACTTACTTACGGGCTTAGGAAGGTGTTTCAAACCTTTCCTAAATCCCCAAACCTTGTTTCTTTGTCCCTCAAGGACTTCTAAAACCATACGCACTCACCAATTATGTTTCGCTTTCTCGCTGAAACGCTATCTAAGCTTCCGGATCAACTCCAAAGGTGTCCAAAGATGTCTCCCCTGTTTGAAACACATAAGAGCAGAGGATTAATGCATCATCATGCATTGAAATCATCATCCACACACCTAAACTCGTTGCTCTACTCAAAAACTACATTTCGGCTACCAAACACTACCGAAATCACCTCCAAACTCTTCCAAAACCAAACCCAGCCAAGACCCATCAATTCTAATCATTTTTAAACATCAAATAACATCAAAAACCAACACAACCACGTCCTTATACCTCCAGCTATAACAGAACACCAAAAACACCCCAAAAACCATCATTCTGACAAGCAAAACTTAGGGAAAACAAACCTATTCGTGATTGGATTTATAAAACCTAATTTGTAACATCAATTAACATCCAAAATACATTAGAAAACCATCTCAAAACAGATCATAATCAATCACCACGAAAATCTTCATGATCTCTTCCAAAATCTCGAGTTTTAAGCCAATTTCTTGTTTCTAACATTAAAACCTCTTAAAAATCATTAATAAAGGATTGATAACTTGGGAATTTCAGTAAAAAACTGATCATTAGAGGAGAAGGGCGAAGCTTACCTCTAATGGATGATTTCTCCTTGATTTGGGCAAGTTTTCTTGAAAATTCAATGTAGAAATCAAGTGGATTTGATGAGAAATTGATTAGGAATCAAAGAATGATTGAAATCTCATCAAATGAAGTGAAAATCAAAGTGTATTTGCTGGAGAAAATGTGTTTGGTTGAAAGGAATTTGAGAGAAAATAAAATGAGGGAAATTTTGTAAAAGTAGTTATGAAAAGTCAAAGGTGGTTTTCTAATTTAATCACCTTCATTTTCTTTAATTAAAACATCAATTAAATCACCCAAATTAAGGACAAATCTAATGAAAACATTTTGGTAAAATTAGCTCCTTAAAGATTCAAAGTTTCAATCCTTTACAAAACAATCACTACTTAACTTTGAAAAATTGCGATTTGGTCACTACACCAAAATGTAGTATTTCCAAACCTTATTTGGTAAAATTGATTCCACCATTCTCTTTTATATATTAAATGAGAATTTTTAGATATTTTTTGATTTTTTTAAAGTACCTCGAACTAGGTGTTCCCTAAAACTCCCTTTTAGATTCGAACCATTTTTTAGACCGGTCCGGTTCAGACTCTAAACATCCAGGTCCAAATTTGGGCTGTTACAACTCTCCCCCTCTTAAGAAATTTCGTCCTCGAAATTTACCTGGAGGAAAAAGGTAAGTGTTGAGTGTGTAAAAGTTCTATATTTTACCTCATATTTAACCCATATTTCTGCTGCATTCAAGCATAATTCATTGCATTTAGGTTAGATTTCATTTATACATCACAATTATATCAAATGGCACAGTTTCTACTGAAATTGGTTGCTTTTTTAGGTAGCTGTTGTAGCAGATGGAGGGTAGTGGAGAAGCAGACACTGGGCAGTGAAGAAACAAAGCTGGAACTGGACTGTAGACGAGAAGGATGATGCTGCCATGGCCGCTGCCGTGGCAGCCAAGGACGACAACAATGATGAAGAGAAGAAGTGAAGTGGGCCTCGACAGAAAGAGAAAATTAAGCCGGTCTGTCGTGGAGCACCCTTATATTTTTCCAAGCCCTAGATCAGAATGAAGGCCAAGCCCAAAGTTCAAGGAAAAAACTCTAAGCAAGAAGGAAGGACGAATTAAAGACACATGCTCTGAAGATTTAGTCTTTAATAGAGTTGTACTTTAGTTTAAACTTGTATTCTTGCCATATTAGAAAACTTGAACTCAAGGCCTATATAAAGGCATGTAATTCGACCTAGGGAAGGATATCTTACTCTCTAGATTTCTCTTCTAAAACCTAGTTGTTTTCCCCTTCTCATCATGTTCTAAACTTCCCCTAGGGCTAATGGTTGATTTGTAAAGTAGTTGCAAGGATTGCATTTGTTTTAGGAATTTTTCTGTTCAATAAAATAGACTTCAAGTTTGCTTATTCTGGTTTTCAACATCTTGCAAGAGTATTGGGAGAGCATTGTGAGATTACACATTTACTTAATATCAGGAGAGTTAAGTATACGAAAGGAATAAGTACGGGTTCTCCAGTTTATGGTTGAACTATCTCGGACCTAGGGACAGGACGAGTATAAGTGGCTAAGGAAGAATTCAACAACATCGGTGTTCATCCTTCGATTCACGCTGGGAGGTATCATCAAAGAGGTGTTCATCGACAGACTTGGACCTAGGGATAGGCCAAGGCATAGCAGGGATTCTTGCCAAGCTTGAAGTACAGAGTTGTGTGATCGTTGCCGCGACTAACAACGGACGGCTGCCGTGACAGGTGCTGCCGCGACAGGCGCGACGACAGAACAGAGATTCCTAGACTTTGCAACACCTACACTACTGAGCAATTCAATACCGGTCCATTCTTTCTATCCTGAAATCTTTACTCTTTTATTTCATTATTCTTTATTCTCTCGTGAAAATAATTAAACTATTTCTTTTCTCTCTTGTGCAGCAATCTAAGGTGAAGCTATTAGCCCAATCCCTGTGGAGACGATATCTGATATTTACGTATCACTTTACTACTTGCGTCGTGTACACTTGCACTACATTGCGATAGACACTTTTACACGCAACAAGTTTTTGGCACCGTTGCCGGGGACTGGCAACATATCTTTACCCTATCTTTTACTGCATTTCTTTTATTTTTCTGTTTTTACTTGGATTGTTCAACCTGTACCTTTCACAAGGTCTTTTGTTTGCTTATGCCCAGATCTCAACGAGGAAAAGAACCTGAGCATCAGCTAGATCCTGAAATCGAATGAATGTGTAGTCTCAGGAAAAGAGTCTGCCTCCTCATAGAAAGAAACGAATACCTGGAGGAACAATTAAGAGCAATGGTGAACGAAAGGCACGAAGAAAGAAGGAACAACCAAGGGAATCCCCAGGATCATGAGAATCATGTCGGAGATGGAAGGAACGATCCGCCTGTCGATCCTCCTGCCGCTGCCGCTCGCCGGTCATGCCGAGACTACATGCTCAATGATCATGTGGAACTAGAAACAACTCTGTCAGACGTAGAAGTTGACAATTTTGAGCTGAAACCTGTTATGTTCAGCATGATTAACAACGCTGGACGATTTAGTGGTGCTGCTACAGAGGATGCTAGGGAGCATCTGAAAACGTTCCTGGAAATCTGTGGTTCGTTTAGACTACCAGGAGTAAATCCGAAGATACTGAGGCTTCAGTTTTTTCCTCATTCATTGAGGGACAGGGCGAAAACTTGGTGGAGTAAACTAACGCCGGGTTCAATACAAATTTGGGCAGATTTAACTCGTGAATTTTTGTCTCGTTTTAATTCTTCACATTTATTTGAGCGAATACGTAACGAAATTGCTACTTTTCAACAGGAAGATGACGAACCGATGCACGATGCATGGGACATATTTACAACTCTTCTAAGAAATTGTCCTATGCATGGATTCCCCGTTTGGAATCAGATAACTAAATTTTATAATGCTGCCAACTTGCAGACTCGTATGAGAATAGATTCAGCAGCCAATGGATTGCTGTTGGACAAAGATCCAGATGAAGCAATGGTAGTATTGAAAAACCTGGCAATGAACGAGGAACAATTTCCTACAGCAAGAAGAAGGGGTAAACGAGTGCTAGCTGTGAAAGATTATGAGGTCGACGACTCCCTAAAAACACAGGTGGTATATCTCACAAAGGTAGTTGAAAAACTATTGAAAAATGATTCAAAACCTGTCTACTCTGCTGAAGAGGTATGTGAAACTTGTGATGGGAATCATAGTTCGGAGGACTGTCCGCTACAGTTAGAGGAAGGGATGTATGCTGGGAACTACAACAAACAGAACTACAATTCCAACAACTACAATCCCAATTGGATAAAGGATCTCAAGTTCTCTTGGAGCAACCCTAACAATGCCCTGAATCCTCAAGCACAGAACACTCAGAATCAGGGGGGACCTAGATTACTTACTCGGCAGCAACCACAGCAGCAGCAACAACAGCCACCAGCTGCCACGACTAGTATACAGGAGTAGACATTGGCTACGTTTATGTCTCAAACAGGAACCTACATTGAGAACATGAATCACTTTGTCAAGAAGACTGAGTCATTCATGGATAAAATAGAGATGCGGATGACCAACCATGAAGCTACTCTGAAATCATTGGAGACACAGATGGGTCAGGTTTCCCAGCATATTAAACCAAGGCAGAATGGAGGATTTCCTAGCGATACTGAAAACGCTAGACAACCCACACATGAGCAGTGTAAAGCCATCACTACTAGGAGTGGGAAGAAATTACCAGGGCCAGAGAAGGAAGCTGAATTAGTTAAGGAACCAGCCTTGAGTCAACTGCCAAGAACGCTGCTCCGGCAGATGACAAACAGCCTGCTGCCGATGAACCTGTCACAACAGCAGAAGGGAAGAGGAGAAAGATGAAGAACCTAAACCTCCTCAGATCCGAATGCAGTGGGAAGGACGTATTGTTGTTTATCGTCCCCCACCTCCTTTTCCTCAGCGGTTACAGAAATTGAAACAAGAGTCCCAGCTTAAGAAGATCTACGATATTTTTAAGCAGGTTCACATCAACATTCCGCTGTTAGATGCAATAAAGGAAATGCCGGGTTATGCCAAATTTCTCAAGGATGCCATGTCAAAGAAATCCAGACTTGGGGAATTTGAAACGGTCAAAATGACAGAGGGATGCATGAGTATTCTGCACAAGCATCCACCCAGAAGAAAAAGGATCCTGGGAGCTTCATCATACCGTGCATAATCGGAGATAAATTTGTGGGTAAGGCACTTTGTGATCTTGGCGCTAGTATAAATTTAATGCCCAAATCTGTTTTTCAGAAATTAGGTATTGGAAAAGCTCGGCCCACAACAGTAGTATTGCAGCTGGCAGACCGCTCTTACGTTCATCCAGAAGGGAAATTGAAGATATTCTGGTAAGAGTGGATAAATTTATTTTTCCTGTTGACTTTCTTGTCTTAGATTGTGAAGCAGATGAGAATGCACCAATCATCCTGGGGCGACCCTTCTTAGCCACAAGAAGATCACTGATTGATGTGGAAAAGGAGAACTCACTATGAGAGTGAACGATCAAGAGATCAAGCTGAATGTTCTCCAGGCAATAAAACATGCTGATGTAGAAGAAGAATGCAACGCTATCACTGAAGTTATCCTTGACCAACCCTGCATCAGGTCGGGCTGCCACGACATCAAAATTGGCCACTGCCCCAGCAACCATTTAGAAGACTGTCACGGCAGTGATGACGACAGCAGCTCCTTAGAATCTGATATATCTGATACTGAAGATCAAGAAGAGATAAACTGGATAGGCAATCGTCCAGGTAAGTTATTCGAGCCCTTAAACTATACCTTGGATGAATATATAGTCCAAAAGCCATCAATTGTAGAGCCACCAGTTCTAGATCTTAAGCCCCTGCCAGGGCAGCTTAAATATGTTTTCCTTGGTTTAAATGATACGTTGCCCGTAATCATCTCTTCCAAGTTGATGCAGGAACAGGAACAACAGCTGATAGGGATGCTGCAGCAGCATAAAAAGGCTATTGGATGGACGATAGCTGATATCCAAGGCATCAGTCCGGCACTATGCATGCATAAAATCCTCTTAAAGGATGATCATAAGCCGACCATTGATGCACAGAGACGTCTAAACGATGCTATGCGAGAGGTGGTGCGTAAAGAGATCATAAAATTGCTAGATGCTGGAATAATCTATGCCATCTCGGATAGAAAGTGGGTGAGCCCGGTGTAGTGCGTTCCTAAGAAAGGAGGAATAATCGTGGTAACCAACGAAGAAAATGAGTTAATCCCAACCATAATTGTGACTGGTTGGAGGGTTTGTATGGACTACCGAAAGCTTAACAAAGCTACCCGGAAGGACCACTTCCCCCTACACTTTATTGATCAAATGCTTGACAGATTAGCGGGGAAGCCTTACTATTGTTTTCTTGATGGATACTCAGGTTATAATCAAATAGCCATCGCACCGGAAGATCAAGAGAAGACGACGTTCACTTTCCCATACGGTACTTACGCTTTTCTAAGGATGCCATTTGGACTTTGCAATGCACCAGCAACCTTTCAAAGGTGTATGATGGCAATATTCTTTGATATGGTGGAGGATTTCCTGGAGATATTCATGGATGATTTCTCTGTCTTCGGAGACAATTTTGAAAGCTGCCTTGGCAACCTACAGAAAGTGCTCGAGAGATGTGAGAAAGCAAACTTGGTATTGAACTGGGAGAAATATCACTTCATGGTGGATGAAGGGATAGTCCTAGGCCATAAAGTAAGCTATCGCGGCATAGAAGTCGACAAAGCTAAGATCGAGGTAATTGAAAAGCTGCCGCCACCCACCACACTCAAGGGAATTAGGAGTTTTTTAGGGCATGCTGGTTTTTATCGGAGGTTTATCGCGAACTTTTCGAAGATCACCAAACCCTTATGCCATCTTCTGGAGCAGAACCGTCCCTTCGACTTCAACACTGAATGTACTGAGGCATTCAAGGTTCTGAAAGAAAAGCTGGTAACAGCCCCAATAGTATAGCCACCAGATTGGAAACTACTATTTGAGATCATGTGTGATGCTAGTGACTATGTTGTCGGGACAGCACTTGGGTAGAGGAAAGACAAGCTCCTTCATGTTATATACTATGCCAGCAAAACACTGAACGAAGCCCAAGTAAACTACACCACAACGGAGAAGGAACTGTTAGCCGTGGTGTTCTCGATTGACAAGTTTCGTTCATATATACTTGGAACAAAGGTCACAGTCCACACATACAACTCTGCATTGAAATATTTGTTCGCCAAGAAGGATGCAAAGCCTCGATTGATACGCTGGATTCTGCTACTGCAAGAGTTCGACCTTGAAATCAAGGACAAAAAGGGAACAGAAAATCAAGTTGCAGACCACTTGTCAAGATTAGAGAAGGGAAAGAGTCTTCCAACAGACGAGACACAAATATTGGAGACCTTCCCTGACGAGCAACTGTTCGCTGCCACAAGCACTGCCGTGACAGCCATGGCGGCATGTAAGTTTTCTGAACTCCCCTGGTATGCTGATTACGTTAATTATCTAGTTAGCGGAATAACTCCTCCTGATCTTAACTATCAAGCTAGAAAGAGGTTCCAAAATGATGTTAAACATTATTATTGGGACGAACCTCTTCTTTTCAAATATTGTGCAGATCAGGTTATCAAGAGATGCGTAGCACAGGATGAACAGGAAGCTGTGCTTCATCACTGCCATGCTTCACAATATAGAGGACACTTAGGTGGTAACAAAACTGCTGCCAAGGTTTTGCAGTCGGGATTTTATTGGCGTCACTGTTCAAGGATGCCCAGACATTCTACAAAAACTATGACAAATGTCAACGAACTGGAAAAATCTCAAGGAGACATGAGATGCTGCTACAAAACATTCTTGAAGTCGAGATCTTCGATGTTTGGGGGATTAATTTTATGGGACCATTCCCAACCTCATGTGGGAACTTATATATCCTCCTGGTAGTGGACTATTTGTCCAAATGGGTTGAAGCGATCGCTACTCAGACATCTGATCGCAACAGTATACCACCCTCAGACCAATGGACAGGCTGAAATATCCAACAGAGAGGTTAAGAACATTCTTGAAAAGATGGTTAAGCCAACTCGGAAGGACTGGTCTCTACACCTCAACAATGCATTATGGGCCTAACGAACAGCATTTAAAACTCCATTGGGAATGTCACCCTACCGGTTGATTTATGTGAAAACATGCCATCTACCTGTTGAGATTGAGCACAGAGCATACTGTGCAATCAAGGCAATGAATACAGACATGGAAAAGGCAGGACAGAAAAGGCTGCTCGACTTGAATGAGATAGAAGAAATTCGAGCAATGGCCTATGACAACGCAAGGATCTACAAAGACTAGACAAAGAAGTGGCATGATAAGAAGTTGCTGCCACGACAGTTCTGCCGAGGGCAGCTTGTATTGTTATTCAACTCTAGGTTGAAACTCTTCCTAGGAAAGTTGAAATCTAGGTGGTCCGGCCCATTCCAAGTGGTACAAGTTTTTCCGCATGGTGCCATTACAATCAGATCTTTAAAAGACGGGCAACAATTTAAATTTAACGGACAAAGATTGAAGCATTATCAGGGGACTGAAGCCCCAAGAATGCATGAAGTGGTTACTTTAGGAGATGCCCCTCCTGGCATCCCTAATTTAACCTAATTTTATTTTTATTAATATTTATTGTTTATTTATATATATATATATATTAGGTAATTAGAATTATTTTAATTTTTTTTAGGAACTAAAATTTTATTTTATTATTTTTAGGAAATAAAGAAAACAAGGAGAAGAGGAGAAGTGAATTCAGCCCACCATCTTTCCATCAGCACAAAAAGCCCAACTAAGGAGCCTGCCGTTACAGCTGCCGCGACAAACGCGGAAAATCCAGCCTGTCAACACGCTGTCGTGGCAGACACGCAAACGCGTAACAGACGCACAGCAGACACGGAAACGCGTGACATACGCGTCAGAAACCGCGTAACAGTTGGCTCCGTTATTTGCGCCTGTTGTTATAGCTCCAACGGGCAGCAAACTCCCCCTCTATATAAACCTCGTTTTACTATTCATTTTTCACTCACTTTCACTCTCTCTACTTGTTTCCTCTTGAATTTCACTTGCTTTCATTTTCTTTCCACAGTCCTTGCAATATGAGTACAAGAAATACCCGCCGTAGTGCTACCTCAGGATCTGCCCCAGCAGCATCCACTCTTAGCTCCTTCCAGGTCAGAGACATGTGGGAGGAGAAAGGTTTCATTTACACCACTAGAACGGAGAACCTTGGGCTGCAACCGTTCATAGCCCGCAAAATCAGAGCCCTGCAGTGGCAGATGTTCACCGAGTAGCTGGAGGAGATGAACGTGACTCTCGTCCAAGAATTTTATGCTGCCATCGACAGCAGGGAGGCGACAACAGTAACAGTTCGTGGAAAAGAGGTACCATTTGAGCCCGAATACATCAACACCCTCTATGGGTTCTATGTGGGGAGAAAGGAAGACGGCCACAAAAGATTTGTGGAAAGCTTGGAACCGGCAGATTACGATGCTGTGATGGCAGAACTCACAGACGAGGGTACCGAGTGGAACACCGATCCTAAACATCCAAGGACGGTAAAACGAGTTCAACTCATTCCAGAGGCCAAGCTGTGGAACGCTTTCATCAAGAAGAGAATCATGCCCTCCTCGCACAACACAACAATAGACAAACCAAGGTTAGCCCTCATCCATTCTATTCTAAATGAGAGGCCAATTAACGTTGGCAGATACGTTCGGGAGGCAATATTGGATTGTGTGTACCAGCCGTTAGGACCATTCTTCTTCCCATACCTCATAACTACCCTCTGTCGCGGCCACAACGTATCAGAAGCTGCCGAAGATTTGAGAGTTCGAGAGAAAGGGTGGACGGAAAGGAACATCTTCAGCCTGATGGAGCTGAAAGCTGCCACACCCATATCGTATTTCGACCCCACTACCGCAGCAGGTGAGCCGACAGAGCCCACCCAAACCGAACATGCCGCCACAGAGCCCAGGCAGCCCACCGCAGTAGCTCCCCTAGCAGACTCCTCAACCCAAATACTGGATGCCCTGCAGAAAATGGAAGAACGACAGCTGGGCCTGATAAGTTTCATCCGAGACTTCACCACCGCAACGGTACATTCATCCACACCTCTCTTAATTTTCCTAATGTACTGTTCCCTGCCTTCCCCAACCATTATTTTGCTGCCCCCACACCTGCCCATACCCTACCCTTGCTGCCACACCAAGAACGCCATCTGCCGCGTCAACCCCGACCCCAACCACAACAGTTGCAGGCAGCAGCCACACAGCCAAAACATCTGCCCAGGGAGCCAAGAGAAAAGAGCCTATGTTCGACCTCGACATGTATATAGCTGGCTTCTCCTCTTCATCCATTTGGGAGGAATTCGATGTCGAGCCCTCTGTCAAGAGGAACTTGTCGAAGGAGTTCACCCCGAAGAAACGGCAGAAAACAAACCCCGGAGTTGACCCATCCGACCAGGAAAAATTCGGCAGCAGCAGTAGCAGCAGTAGCAGCAGCGGCAGCAGCAGCAGTAGTAGCAACGGCAGCAACAGCAGTAGCAGCTCCGAGGAGGTTCAGGTATTGGAGAAACTACCTCATATCTCCCCTACTCGCATCCAACCTCCACGGGAAGCCAAAACCAAGAACACTTCTGCCTCTTCCATCCGTCTGCAGGCACCGACAAGGAAAGTCACTGCCCGTCGGCAGATTCAACTCAGCAGCAGCAGCAGCGGCAATGACAACGCCTAAAAATTTAAGTTTCTTATCTTTTATTGTTGTCTGCCTTTTTGTTATATTTTGTGATGTTATTTTTCTTTTTCTTGTTTTTCATCTCTATCATTTGCATTGAGGGTAATGCAACCCTCGAGTTTGGGGGTGGCATCCCTCCATTAATGAAGTTTGTTTAAGTTTGAAAAACCGTGTCTTTTACTTAGTTTATTTTTGTTAAAAAAATATTTTGGCTTAAGTCTTTGAACTTCACTTACCTGCCACGACATATGCTGTCGTGAAAGTACCTTAAGGAAATTTTAGAATCTGTTTAGAGCCTTGCTATGATTCTACCCTGTAAAACACTCTTTGTGACTCTTATGCTTTTTAGATTTCTTTAGTACACTGGAATAGGAATGTTTACCCACTTGAAACTGCCCCTAGAGGTGCCTATCACCGGCTCTAGGAAGATAAGAAAGAAAGAAAAAATATTCAGACTCAATAGCTTGCAAAACTGCCTTGCACTTATTTTAGGAGATTTTCTTTTTGAGCTAAGTTAGAAAAAACTAAAGGAGCCCAAGAATTGCCTCCAGAAAAGATGCAGTTAAATAAAGAGTCAGAAAAAACTAAAGGAGCCTAAGAATTGCCTCCAGAAAAAATTGAAATGGCATAACCTCAAGTTTGTAGTAATAACTATTCTGGTATACTAAGGTAGTCTAGATGCATAAGTGTTCACAAAACCCGCACACACATCACAAGAATTATAGCATGGTTCTGAATAAGTCTAGAAATGTCCAACAGGGTACTACTTGTGATAGAATACAAGTGGTAGGCAAGGAAAAGTTCACTGTTTTAAACCAAACAAAAAATTGTTTATTTATTTTTAGGTCTGAATTGCTTGAGGGCAAGCAAAAACTTGAGTTTGGGAGTGTGTTGTGTGTGTAAAAGTTCTATATTTTACCCCCTATTTAACCCATATTTCTGCTGCATTCAAGCATAATTCATTGCATTTAGGTTAGATTTCATTTATACATCACAATTATATCAAATGGCACAGTTTCTACTGAAATTGGTTGCTTTTTCAGGTAGCTGTTGTAGCAGATGGAGGGCAGTGGAGAAGCATACACTGGGCAGTGAAGAAACAAAGCTGGAACTGGACTGCAGACGAGAAGGATGATGCTGCCATGGCCACTGCCGTGGCAGCCAAGGACGACAACAATGATGAAGAGAAGAAGTGAAGTGGGCCTCGACAGAAAGAGAAAATTAAGGCGGTCTGTCGTGGAGCACCCTTATATTTTTCCAAGCCCTAGATCAGAATGAAGGCCAAGCCCAAAGTTCAAGGAAGAAACTCCAAGCAAGAAGGAAGGACAAATTAAAGACGTATGCTCTGAAGATTTTGTCTTTAATAGAGTTGTACTTTAGTTTAAACTTGTATTCTTGCCATATTAGAAAACTTGAACCCAAGGCCTCTATAAAGGCATGTAATTCGACCTAGGGAAGGATATCTTACTCTCTAGCTTTCTCTTCTAAACCTTAGTCGTTTTCCCTTTCTTATCATGTTCTAAACTTCCCCTAGGACCAAGGGTTGATTTGTAAAGTAGTTGCAAGGATTGCATTTGTTTTAGGAATTTTTCTATTCAATAAAATAGACTTCAAGTTTGCTTATTCTGGTTTTCAACATCTTGCAAGAGTATTGGGAGAGCATTGTGAGATTACACATTTACTTAATATCGGGAGAGTTATGTATACGAAAGGAATAAGTACGGGTTCTCCAGTTTATGGTTGAACTATCTCGGACCTAGGGATAGGACGAGATTAAGTGGCTAAGGAAGAATTCAACAACTTCAGTGTTCATCCTTCGATTCACGCCGGGAGGTATCATCAAAGACGTGTTCATCGACTGACTTGGACCTAGGGATAGGCCAAGGCATAGCAAGGATTCTTGCCAAGCTTGAAGTACAGAGTTGTGTGATCGCTGCCGCGATAGGTGCTGCCGCGACAGGCGCGATTACAGAACAGAGATTCCTAGACTTTGCAACACCTACACTACTGAGCAATTCAATACCAGCCCATTCTCTCTATCCTGAAATCTTTACTCTTTTATTTCATTATTCTTTATTCTCTCTTAACAACAATTAAACTATTTCGTTTCTCTCTTGTGCATCAATCTAAGGTGAAGCTATTAGCCCAGTCCCTGTGGAGACGATATCTGATACTTATGTATCACTTTACTACTTGCGTCGTGTACACTTGCACTACATTGCGATAGACACTTTTACACGCAACAGTAAGGAAATTGCTTCTTCATATCATCTTTTCTTTCCCACGTGGCTTCCTCAACACCACGATGCCTCCACAACACCTTAACCAACTCAATGGTCTTACCCCGGAGAACCTTACTATCTGAATCCAAAATCTCAACTGGCTCCTCATAATAGGTCAAATCTGGATTCAACTCAACTTCCTCCACATGCATAACATGCGAAGGATCCGATCTATATCTCCGAAGCATAGATACATGAAACATATTATGTATCCTCTCTAGCTCATGTGGTAGCCTCAGCTTATAAGGAATAGGACCCACACGTTCTATCACCTCGTATGGTTCGATATATCTAGGGCTCGGCTTACCCTTCCGGCCAAACCTCATCACTTTCTTCCAAGGTGAAACCTTTAAGAACACGCGATCACCCACCGCAAACTCTATCTCCTTACGCTTCAAATCCACGTAAGACTTTTGCCGATTAGAGGCTGCCTTCAACCGCTCACAAATGAGCTTCACCTTCTCGGTGGTTCCTTTCAACAAAGTCAGCATCGAGACCAACTTTTGTCCCGTTTCAGCCCAACAAAGAGGAGTTCTGCACTTCCTCCCATACAAGGCTTCATAAGGTGCCATTTGAATACTTCCCTAATAGTTATTATTATAAGCAAACTCCACCAAAGGCAAGTGCTTCTCCCAAGAGCCTTGAAACTCAATCACGCATCACCTCAACATATCCTCAAGCACTTGGATAACACGCTCAGACTGTCCATCCGTCTGTGGATGATAAGAAGTACAGAAATTCAGCCTCGTACCCAATGCCTGATGTAAACACTCCCAAAACCTTGCTGTGAACCTCGGATCTCTATCCGACACTATAGATTTTGGTACACCATGCAGACGTACAATCTCAGCAATGTACAGCTTTGCAAGCTTGTCCAAGATATACGTAGTATGCACAGGCAAGAAATGCGCACACTTCGTAAGGCAATCCACAATCACCCACACAGAATTCTTCTTTGATGGCGTCAAAGGAAAACCATACACAAATTCCAGGGTGATTCTCTCCCATTTCCATTCAGGGATCCTCAACGATTGCAATAACCCCGAAGGAAGCTGATGCTCAGCCTTAACCCGCTGACAAACCATGCACTTGCTCACATATTCAGCAACATCTTTCTTCAAACCCACCCAATAGTACTCATCCTTCAGATCACGGTACATCTTAGTACTACCAGGGTGCATAGCAAAAGGACTACTATGAGCTTCAGTCAGAATAGTACGCCTCAACTCCACATCATTTGGCACTACTATCCGACTTCCAAAACATGGAACCCCATCATCATTAAAACAGAAACCCGATGGTTTATCCTCAGCAATATCCTGAACATGTGGCACTAACGAATCATCCAACAATTGCTTATTTTTTATCAACTGAACTAGAGATGGTTTCACTTGCAATTCAGCAACAAGACCTCCATCTCGTGATATGCTCAAGCTAGCAAACATCGCCCTTAACTCCACCGCCACTTTTCTGCTCAAGGCGTCAGCCACAATATTGGCCTTTCTCGGGTGATACTCGATCGTTAGATCGTAATCCTTAAGAAACTCCACCCATCGCCGTTGCCTAAGATTCAACACTTTCTGAGACATCAAATACTTCAAACTCTTGTGATCCGTGTACATAGTACACTTCTCACCATAAAGATAATGTCTCCAGATTTTCAAAGCAAAAACCACCGCAGCAAACTCAATATCATGCGTAGGATAATTGCGCTCATGCACCTTCAACTGACACGATGCATAAGCCACCACCTTACCCTCTTGCATTAGCACACACCCCAAACCAACGTAGGATGTGTCACTGTACACCACAAACTCTTTTCCTGATTAAGGTTGAACCAAGATAGGAGCTTGCGTCAGAGCTACCTTAAGCTTCTCAAAAGCTTGTTGTCTCGCTTCCGTCCACTCATACTTAACATCTTTTTGCAACAACTTCGTTAAAAGAGCAGCAATCTTAGAAAATCCATCCACGAACCTGCGGTAGTATCCTGCCAACCCAAGGAAGCTACGAACTTCATGAACAGACTTAGGAGGCTTCCAATTCATCACCGCCTCAACCTTCTGAGGATCAACTCGAATCCCTTCATCCGAAACCACATGACCAAGGAACACAACTTCCTTAAGCCAAAACTCACACTTGCTCAGCTTAGCATAAAGCTGATTTTCCAACAGCGCTTGCAAAACAACTCTCAAATGACCTTCATGCTCCTCCTCAGTACGAGAGTACACAAGGATATCGTCGATGAACACCACAACGAACTTATCCAAATATTCATGGAACACTCTATTCATCATGTCCATGAAAGCAGTAGGAGCATTCGTCAAGCCAAACGACATTACAAGGAACTCATAGTGCCCATACCTCGTTCTAAAGGCTGTTTTCGGCACATCCACATCTTTCACCTTAAGTTGATAGTACCCTGACCTCAAGTCAATCTTAGAAAACACAGCCGTTCCCCGAAACTGAAAAAAAGATCATCAATCCTTGGCAAAGGATGCCTGTTTTTAATGGTCAACTTGTTCAGCTGGCGATAATCGATGCACATTCTCATCGTGTCATCCTTCTTTTTCACAAACAAGACTGGTGCACCCCAAGGTAACACACTAGGCCAAATGAAGCCACGGTCAAGCAACTCCTGAAGTTGTGTCTTCAACTCCTTTAGCTCTTTGGGTGCCATACGATAGGGAACAATGGACACCTGAGTTGTGTTCTCATACAACTCAATCCCAAACTCCACCTCTCGACTAGGCGGCAATCCAGGTAATTCCTCCGGAAACACTCCAGGAAACTCACGTACAGTTATTATATCCTGAACTTGTACCTCCTTTGAACTAGGATTCATGACAAAGGCTAGGTAAGCCTCACAACCTTGCCGCAACATCCGACTTGCTTCCAATGTAGACACCACATTGGCAAGAAACTTCACATTCTCGCCCACTACCACCACCTCATAATCATATGCAAGTTTTAACGAAACTCGCTTGCTTTCGAAGTCCACCACAACTCTATGTTCAACAAGCCAATCCATGCCAAGGATTACATCAAAACCATAGAATGACAATTCCATGAGATCAACAAGAAAAACATGATTTTGCACCTTCAAGGGACATCTCTTATACAACTTCCTTGTTACAACCTTCTCAACAAAGGAACTAGTCACACGCATACCAACATCCAAGGATTCAACAGGTAAACCAAGCATTTGAGCACGTTCAAGCAATATGTACGAGTGTGTAGATCCAAAATCAATCAAAGAAATTAATGACAAGGATTGCAAAGTAAAGGTACTTGCGATCACATCCGTATCATTCTTTCCCTCGCGATGGGCATACACTCGAGCTTAACCGCCACCCTCAGGTTGAACGGCCACAACATGTGCTATGTTCCTGCCACCATCCTCCCTACGCTGAAAGTTACCATGGTTTTGCCCACGACCTCTCTTGGCTCAGCTGCTCTCACCGGAGCATGTCCCTCTCTCAGCGGCTAAGGACAATCTTTCTTCAAATGCCCATGATTCCCACAATTCCAGCATGTCCCAAGGTTACCCCAACACTCACCACCATGCCTTCTACCACAACGGTTACATTTAGGACTCCTCAGAACAGCATTAGGTCCTTGCTGACCTCTACCAGGGTTACCACCCCCACGCCTAGCATCATAATGTGGCTTCCTATCCTTATGCCTCTTGTTGCGATCTCTACCATAATCGCGTTCCACAGCTTGTTTCCCTGAGCTAGAGCCAACAGCTCAACTTACCAAACCAAGATTCGATTCAATGTCCTTGGCTATAGTGACCAAGACATCGAAATTCGTATAATCAGCCGCAAGCATATAAGTCTTGACATCCGCAACTAGCCCATAACGGAATCGTTCGCACCTCTCCCGCTCACTAGGGATTAGCTCAGGTGCATACTAACTGAGGCGAACAAACTGAATTTCATATTCAGCTACAGACATGCTCCCCTGCATGAGAGACATAAACTATCTCTTCTTTTTATCGAGGTAACGTACCCCCAAGAACTTCCGCTTGAACGCATTCAAGAAGAACGTCCAAGTCACCTCATCATCCTCCATCCCAGAGAAAGTGGTCGTCCACCACGTATAAGCATCACCATGTAGTAGTGACACAACACAACCCAGCTTCTGCACATTGTTGCGGTTCATCTGACCAAAATCCACTCACTGTGTCGGAATTTTCGGACCAACCGTGTCGTATACCTGACTTTGGTGGGTGAGTCTTCAGCCGGAATTTTCAACATACACAACGTCTCAAACTCGATAACTACTTAAGCGCTACCAAACTGTTTACCACTTAGACAAACATCGTTGTTCCTATGCCTTCTTTCCCTCCCCTTATATTATGGATTTTGAATATCCAGATTGGAGAAGTTAAGAAACTAGTTGAAGAAGGGTACATGCTGTTCATCCGATAAATGCTGTGCAATTGGAGTGGTCATTATGGTCTAGAGATGTCGAGACAGAAATAATTCCCACTTGCAGGTTATTTATCAACAAGACCACACAATTTTTGTTAAAAAAAAATCTACTGATTTGGGTTCTTTGGATTTTTGTCAGGGAACTTGGGATTGGGATTGTTGCATACAGTCCTTTGGGGAGAGGGTTCTTTTCATCTGGGCCGAAAATGGTCGAATCCTTGACCGAGGCTGACTTCAGGAAGGTTTGTTCTTTGTAACTATGTTTCACAATTGCTAGTTTCATATATATTTTTTGCTAGATTTTCTTAATTGACATATATGAATCAGAGAAACTCTACATTAGTACTTGTATAAAAAGTTTAAACCAAATAATTTAAGGTAATTATTCTACGGATCCTATCACAGCCGGGCTATCAAAAGTAATTCAAAAAAATTTCTTCTAAAGACGCAATTTAAACCAAATAATTTAAGGGTAATTATTCTGTGTACAAGCGCATGTGGAAAAAAAAGTTTCTACAAGCGCGGTCTACGGATTTTGTTTAGTGTCTAGTGTTTAGGGGTTTAAGTGTATGAGTTTTAAATTTAGGGGGTGTAATTAGAACTTAAGTTTTATGGTTAAAATTTAGGGTTTATAGGTTAAAACCTAAATCTTCAACCATATTACACTAAACCTAAACTGTAACCTCTAAACTCTAAATTCTAACACAAAATCCTAAATTCTAACAATAAACCCTAAATTATAAACTCATACACTTAAAACTCTAAACCCTAACCATAAAACTAAAACGCTTGTGTAAACTTTTCGTTTCCACCGTAATTGCATGAGATATTTTTTCATAATTCAAATAACTAAAACTAATTTACAACCCAAAATCAAATGAGTTCAAAGCATTTTATAAAAGTGGAGATCCACATATAAAACAATTATACATAATATCAATTCTAAGCGACAATGAGTTTACAGGCTGAAAATTTAAGGTTCCACACTATACATGCCCATTAAGCAAATATTATTATCCAACGACGGAGAAATCATTCGAAGATTGAGTTTTATAAGCTCAGCAATATACAACTACTCAACAATACAACATGATACATGTAAATTGAATATACTACTCTTTTTATGTTACCCGGATTTTAGGAGGGATTGTCGAATATGGATACGCTCATTTTTTCTCTCAAGTTTTTTCATGCATTTGAAGGATAGTTTGATGGTCACATCCCCAAACGTGTTGGACACAAATACTTTAAAGACACATTAAGAGTTGGAGCAATATAGGCGTCCTCTATAACAAATACCTCTCAATTTTAGTTTCAAGGTGCCTCACTATAAGCAAAGCACTTTACAGTTATCTAATGTTTCTTGTATATATTTAAACAAAACGTCATGGGAGTTTAGAATTTGCGCTATTAATAAAATTGATGAGCTTTCTGAAATGTCTTTGAGTCATGAATCTGTATTATTTAAAGAAAAAAGTTTGGTGTCAGTCATCTTTATATTTGTACGAGACGATCATTTGAATGAGTTTTTGTTTGTGACAGTTTCTGCAAAGGTAATGAGATAGCAACGAAGAAGGGGGCACCCCATCACAGCTTGCATTGGCCTGGGTTCATCACCAAGGGAACGATGTATGTCCCATTCCTGGAATCACCAAGGTTGAAAACTTCAACCAGAACATCCAAGCTTTGTCCGTAAAATTAACACCCGAAGAGATGGCGGAGCTGGAATCAATTGCTTCAGCAAATTCCGTTAAAAGGAGACAGATATAGCAGCACTGTCGGGTGATAATGAGCCTGACCGGTTCGCAAGCTACTCGGGCTCGGCTAAGTTAAAGCTCGATTCGTGCTCGTGCCCAGCTCGAGATCTTAACAAGCCGAGTCGACCCAAGCTCGACTCAAAAAAGCTCGTGAACAGGCTTAAAATAAATTATATATAGGTAGATAGATATACTCCTTATACACTTGTATATTTCGGTATTGTTAACTTATTATCTTGATGATTTAGAGGATGTCCTATGGTTACTTCAAAAATAAATATTAGGGTAATTGTGTCGTTAAACTATCCCAAAAAAATAAAATGGTAATTGTGTCGTTAATCTCTGTTGAAGAGATGACGTGGCTGTTAAATTTTTTATATAATAGCACATTTAGTCTTGCATAATTACACATTCAATCAATTTAATTATAATTCGAAGAAATTCAATAAATCCAACTCACCGCTCATGCTTGTCTTCTACGCCGGTTCATTTTGATAACTGAACTTTAAATTTTTTTATTGGAAACACTCAACTTTTATTTTGGTCACTCCTATTACCTTCCGTTAAAAATGCTGATGTGGTTTGTTATTTTTTTTAGGTCCCACGTGAACCCTTGTCTTTCTTTTTCTTTTTCCAATGGTTATGGTAGCTGCTGTTCACATTAGTTACTCTCAAAACCGATTAAAGTCACTCAAAACAAAATCCAGCAAATGATCTCTCAATCAGACCTTTTTTCCCTTTAAAACCCCTCAAATTCCAGCTGCCCATTTGCATTATGCGTGCCAAAATTTCAATGCAAGTCCAAGTTCCTTCTTCTGCAACAAATTTTGGGTTCAAAAATTTGTTGGAAACTTTGATGGTGGAAGTCGGGATGTTGATGCATAAAGAGGTTTCAAAAATAGGAGTCCAATTATAATGACTAGAATCGTTCACACGGACAAATAAAAGGCTAAACCGTTTGAAGAGTTAAGAAATAGAATAGATTAGAAGAGCTCATTATCATTTGTCCTCCACGGTGTGCCCTTTGCCCTTGCCCAAGGCTGCTACTGTCGGTGGTGGTGTTGGCATTGTTGGTGCCAATGCTAGCTGTGGCTGGTGGGATATATAATCATCTTGCCAATACCCACCCGGAGGGCTAAGTCCAGCCTAGTAGGTGGGTGTTGCTTCCAAAATATTTGTCTCGTTTATCAATCAGAGTGAGTTCCTTGCTCAAGTAATCCCCCAGAGACCAGAGTCATGTTTGAGGTAAGATCAGATTTTTTTTTTTTTTTTTGCATTAGCCTCGTGTAGAACCTTACCTATTAAGAATTTGTAAGCAATTTGAAGGAAAGCAACAATTTGAGCTTGAGCCGAACTCAAACTGTCCATTTCGAGCTTGATGAGCCTTGAACCCGAGCTGAGCCCCAAAATACTATTTTTGAGCCGAATCGAGCCTGGGCAGGCTCGGGCTCAGCTCGTTATCACCCCTAGTCGCAACCTACCACGAGTCCAATACTTCTACCATGGCTTCATGAAAACTTTGAATGAGTGTAATTCTTTGGGAAGTACCATGTTTATTGTGCATATGTCGAATAAAGACGAAAAAATACGGGAATGCAAGCTGTTAGGATAGAATCAAACGTCAAACACCGAGTGTACGAATCTATAACACCCAAATCGACACAAATTACCCGATCCAATCTGAGGTGTCACATTAGGGTCACCAGAGCGACCCACATTAAAATTTCAAATAAAACAAATTATTAAATCATTTAAAACCATAAAATAAGTTTCAACTTAAAACATAAGTTCAAAATCATTCAACAATAAAACAAAGTCTAGAATACATGTTATACAAACGAGTTTCAGACTCAAATATAAAACAAAATGTGACATACATGCCCCCTAATTACACAGGTACTGTACTCTGCAAGCAGTGCTGAAGGAAATCTCATACTGATGTCGATAACTGTAGCATTTCAATCTTTTAACCTGAGATGGTAAAGAAAATCATGAGCTTGGAAAAGCTCAGTAATATAGAACTACCAAATGATGTAGTAAGCACATACAAGTATAAGGCAAAGCATGAAACTGAAATATCGATCTTGACATCATGGTTGATTAATACTTGAACTTCTGAGTATCAGTCTGGCATTCTACACTCTAGAGGAGTCAGAAAGGAGAGATATTTTATAGGAATTGAGCCAGAGGATTAATGTGTATCATCAAAAGCAGATCGAGAAAAATGGACAAAATGTTTCAAACATCTGTAGAATTTCGACAGAGGAAAAGGAGGAGATATGAAAATTTAATATAAGCCTAACGACCCTTCAACCGAACTCTAGCATGCAGTTCCCCAAAACTGCATCTATACAGGCGTTAACCCAGGCCCTGATGGGCTTAGGTTCCGACCTAAGGGGGTGCCTAAGGTCCCAGGCGAAATTACTCTAGCTGAAACGTAGGAATAGAATACAGGCGAAATCACCCTTTCCGAAGCATAGGAATCGAACATGAGGCGTAAGAGCCTAACAAGAGGCTGTGCGCACAAGTGCCTATCAGAAACTTCTCATGTTATCCTTGAAGTACCCCAGTAAAACAGTCTTGAAAGGTAACCGTTGTATCAGTAACTAGTAGCCGTATGTCAGGAATCGAGATACAGGCCAATGTTTAATTAGTGGAATCATAGTATCACGACCCATGAATCGAGTATACTTGTATCAGACACTAGGAACCAGAGGTCGTGTTTTTACTTCAAATATGTAACCCCTTCGACCCGGTCTGGATGATAGACCGAACCGAACGCATCATACGCGGAATGTTGAAGTAAACCGGGAAGTTTACTCCAATAAACAACCATATATATATATTTGTATTAATTTATCTTGTCTAGATGCTCATTATGATCCTAAGTGATAGACTCCGCAGCGAAACAATTTACATTGCAATCAAATAAAAATTTGGGACTCAATTGCATACAAACACATTTTAGGGACCGTTTTGTAATTGTACCAAATACATAGACTTCTTCACTTTTTAAGTTGACAACCTTTAATTAATCACATTACATGGATCACTGTCAAATCTTAGCTCAAAATAATCACCCATGCACATTTAATTGCATCCACAACATTCAGGGACTAAAACGTAAAGGAACAGAATGTTCAAAGATACTTTTAACCAACTTACCAGCTGGCCTTATTGATACCCTTAGAGCCAGTATCGATACGCCCACGACAACACATCTCTAAGATTCAAAGATGAAAGGCTCGTATCGATACCCTCTCGAACCGTACCGATACACCAAAAACCAGTAGCTAAAACCTGTATCGGTACGCCCCCGTGTATCGATACACCCCTTCATTCACGTATAGACTGTATCGGTACTCTTCCCCACCATACCGGTATGGCAAGCTCAAAATGGCTTACCCATACCGACACAGTTCCTCCAGTATCGGTACGTCTGTACCAAAAATGCATTCTTTTGCTGGTTTTTCATACTTTAATCCATTATAATGCATTCCAATGTACTTCCAGCATGCATACAACATATTTAAACATCAACCCACAATCAAACATAGCAATATCAACAACTTGGTATAGAGATATGCAACATTTAAATCTATAGGCATGTATGCAAATAAGCCACTCAAGAGTCAAAACTTAAATCAAAGCACAATTCATCAAATAAAGGCCTTTTACAAGTCATTAAGGGCATTTCAAATATGCCTCAAACCATGGAGTTCCAAAACACAACCTCCCAAACACAAAGCATCCTCCCATTGCCAATTTATTACTAATGTGTAAACTTAAAACCATACTTGAGCAAAGTGTCGCTGCTTGGTAATTCTTCCTTGCTTTCTTACTGTCCCAAAAGCTATTTCTTTGCATTGTTGGAAAGAGAGAGCGTAAGCCCAATTGCTTAGTGAGGGATGCTCAAAACAAACCGACAACAACATTGCATTTTAAAACCATTTCTCATTTAGAAATCTCCATCTCATCATGCTCTTTCTATCTCATGCTTGAAATCATTTTCAAAGCAAAATCCACATCATTTAAACACCACATGTACCATCTATCTCATGCATTAGCCAAAATGCAAAGTCTCAAGGTAAAGCCTTACATGCTTGTTTCATCAAAAGCATTTCTCAAAACATGATCTCACATTCATCTCATTTCACAAAGCATTTATATCAAGGTACATGTGAATCTCATAATCAATCTCATATGTTGGCATTTTAACATCATTACTCGAATATACAGATAGCTTGACAGAATCTCACATCATCAAGTCCTACCCAGATGGAATCTCAAATCCCCGGACTCTCATGGCGGCATCTCTCATCGCCACAAAGCTTGGGTGTTTCACCAAGACCTACCGTGGTGGAATCTCTCATCACCACACTCTCACTTTGGAACGGGATGGCACTACCCCCATTGCCCGAACCAAAGAGCACATACGAATTTTGTATATTATAGTGCACCTCTTATCCTATTGGTCGCCAATTATATCCGGTAACAATAATCTCATCTCATGCCAATATATTCATTTTAAACACCATTACCTACTGTATTTCAATGCATCAATCTAAAACATTCTCATCCCATTTCAAAAACATACACAATGCATATCATTTTCTCAAATAGTTCTATCTCATTGAAATATCAATTCTATCTCATGGGATCATTAAAATCATCATTTTATTTCCCAAAACATGCATAAAACAATAGGTATATATATATCTTCAAAACTAGAGCATGATCATAAAACCATTGGGATAAAACCGAGAAAATGAGAGCGAAACATCTCATACTTACTTCCAGATTTAGGTTAGTGTTTCAAACTCAAACTCAACCTCAACTCCCAAACCTTGCGTTAAAGTCCTTGGAGGACTTTTAAAACCAATTTCACTCACCGATCACGGCTCGCTTGCTTTGCCGAAGCGAAATCAAGCTTCTGAAACTTTACCAATCGTGTCCGATACAAACTCCCTTGTTTATACCACACACAAACTGTAAATTAATACATCTTATTGCATTAAAATCCCCAACAACCAAAGTTATCTCGTTGCTCTACCCAAAAACACCAAATCGCTCATTCGAAACAACCGAAAACACCTTCGATTGCTTCACAAACTCAGCCCAGTCATAATCTATCACTTTCATCAGATTTTAATCATCAAATAACATCCAAAAACTATCTAATCACGTTCTTATACCTCCAACAACCCAGATTTCATACAAACACAACAAAATCCCAAATCTAACAATCTATCAACTAGAGATCCAAACCAATTCAGGATTATCATGATAAAACCTTCATTTTAACATCATTTAACATCCAAATCATGACGAAAATCAATCTCAAACTAATCAAAACAGTACCCATACGAGATTCTTGAGAAAACATCATTTAAAGCTAGATTCATCAAATTTTCAACAATTAAAACTCAAAACATAGTTATTAAACATATCTAGAGAGCCATAGACTTGAGAATTTCATTAAAGAACCTTGATTAGTGGAGTTGAACGAAAGTTACCTCTAACCTTTGCCTTTTCCTTCAAATGACAAGATTTGATGAAAGTCCTTCAAGATTCCTTTGAGAATAATGATGGAAAAGCTTAGGAAATCATTTGTGAAACAAAAAGAAGTTAAAAGATGAAGATCTCTAGAACTTTAGAGAGAAAATAGAGTGTTTCTTTGTTTGGAAAAATGAGAGAATAAAAGTTACGTCAATTATCCTTTTAGATAATTAAAATTCATTTTTATTAAAATCTCGTTTTTATTTCCTTTTTATTAAATAATTTTAAATGGTCAAATTAAAGGAAAAGGTTCATTAATTAAATGGTAACTCCCTAAAGATTCTAAGTTTTGGCCCTATTTCAAAACAATCCTTAATAACATATTTTGCACTTTTTACAAAATAGTCACTAAACCAAAATCTCGATCTTCCAAAAGCCATTTTTTTAAAATTGCCTTGACCAAACCTTTCTATATATTTTTAGAATATTTTAGGAAATTTTCCCATAATTTTATCATATCTCGAACTACGTTTTCCCTGAACCGCTTCTGAAAATTCAAATCTCTAGTTTAGGTTCTATCAACCCCAAGACAACATTAAGAGCTTCTAGGCCCGAAACCCAGACATTACAACTCTCCCCCAATTAGGAAATTTCATCCTCAAAATTTTTACCTTGAGGAAAAAGATAACGAAACTGCTTCTTCATGTCATCCTTTCTTTCCCACGTGGCTTCCTCTATACCATGATGTCGCCACAAGACCTTGACCAACTTAATGATGTTACCACGAAGAACCTTGCTATCTGAATCCAAAATCTCAAATGGTTCTTCATCATAGAACAAATCTGAATTCAACTCAATCTCTTCAACATGCATAACATGAGACGGATTCGATCTATACTTCCGAAGCATGGATACATGGAAAACATCATGTATCTTCTCAAACTCGGAAGGAAATCTCAACCTATAAGAAACAGGTCCAACATGCTCTAGCACATCATACGATCCAATAAACCTTGGACTCAACTTGCCCTTTCGGCCAAATCACATCACCTTCTTCCATAGTGAAATCATCAAGAACACTGTTGCGTGTAAATAGTGCTCCGCAAATTGTGCAACTATACACGATGCAAGTAATATAAGGATAAGTATAAGAGTATCGTCTCCGCAGGGATTGGTACTCAACCTTCGGTTCTACTCCCTCGCACTACAAAATAAATAAAGTAAAAACACAAATTAATTGGGTGATTTGATATAATCTAAAAATAACTAAACTAATGAAATCCAGTAAATAAAATAGAGAAGTAATCAAGATGAGAAAATGGGCTGGATTAGAGTGTGTCGTCGTGTGGAATCATCTTGACTTTGTTTCTGTCTTTAATGCAAGAACGCACTACTATCGTGGCAATGACCTAAATCCCTGCCGTGGCCGCAATGGCTAAAGTCCTGCCGCGATAATCCCTTGCTCATGGGCAGATACAGTTAAGGCTCAACAAAGTGTTCTTGGGTGGTTCCGCCTTATCCCTAAGCAGGGAACGCTGGTTGATGACTGAACTCTGATGATACCTCTCGGCGTGAATCAAAGGGCAAACACCAACTATTCATACACTTCTTTTAGTCATTGAAACTCTAACCTATCCCTAGGTCGAGGTAGTTAACACCACGTGGGGCGAAAATCGTACTTATTCCTTTCATGAGCTTAACTCTCCCGATATAGAACAAATGGATGATCTCAAAAACCCTCTCCCGAGTAGAATGGGAAAATAATTAAAGCCAGAATAAGCAAACCTTAACTCTTATTGCATTTAGAACAAAAACTAAGTACAAGAATTTCCACACAACTACTAAACAAACTAATCCCAACCCTAAGAAATTTAGAACATAATGAAACTAATCCTAAGCTCTTCTCTCTCTCTTGATCCGATCTCCTCTCCTCTCTCTTCATGGCGGCAAGCATTTATATAGGGGAAGGTGTAGGCATAAATCCTTCTTGGAGAGGAAGTTAAGTTGGACATGGACTAGACTTTATTAAAGAAGTAAATCTCTTTAATTTATTACAATATACACTTTTGTCCAAGAGTCCAACTTTATACTTTCTTCCATATTTTCCTCCTCTTCTCGAGCTCTAGTTGTCACGCAAAGTGTGTAAAAAATCCAGCGTTAAAAAGTCTACAAGTCGGCTACCACTTTGCCCATTTTGCTCCCTGGCGAGGTGCTGCCACGACCTGGCTTTCGTTGCCTCAACATCGGTCTGCTTTGCTCTGCAAGGTTTCATCAGCTTCCCTCAGTAGAAGCTGTCATGTGGCTTGCCTCGATTAGGGTCTGTTATGTACTACTTTGGCCTCATCTTCTGTCATGCTCTATGTACTGTGTCGGCATCTTCCATCTCTAGCAGTGCAAATATGAAAGAAAACCAATCATGCATTAAATAGTACCTTTCTTTATAGAATAAATAGAGTAATAAGATCAAAGGTATAAATGATGAAATCTATGCATGGAAGGCCATAATGCAGCTCAAATGGGTGTAGGTTGAGTGATAATTGTCATGATAAGGGGTCAAAATATAGGACTTTTGGGCACTTATCACACCCCCAAACTCGAACTATTGCTTGTCCTCGAGCAATACAAACCATCAATTACCAAACCTTAGTTTTTATAAGATGTCTCCTTGGTCTTACTTTTCCCTCTCTCTCCCAACCATGGCAAAAAAACGATTCGACCCTTAAGCCTTTAGAGGCCCTAGGAATTAACTGGAATCAAACTATAAGATTTGTGAGTGCGTGCATGTATTGTGAACAAGATGATTACAAGGATTCTAAGTAAACTCTTAAGCATTAAACTACTTAACTTGGGTTTTTTAAGCAACCTAACCAACTAGAGCCAATTTCGGGCACCTCTAGTGATTAGCCTAGAGCCGGTTTTGGGAACCTCTAGGGCTTTCTTAAGGTAGAGCCAGTGGCGGGCACCTCTAACTTTTACCCAATTTTCTTTTTAAGCTAGTCTATGTCTCAAGTGTACTAGAATTCCTTAAATCATGCAAGTCACAAAGGTGTGTAAGTTTTAATCTCATATTGTGATCCTAAGTTATCTTCCTTTAAGCATCCTAAAAATAAAGGATCTAAACAGTTCTAAACAAAGGTAAGAAGAGAGAGTTCTATTGCTAGAGAGAAGATTTAATTAAAACTAAACTAAGGCAATTGATAAAAAGTACTGCCGCGGCATAGGCATAATTCAGTTAAGGCAGTGCAATTAGAAAAAAAAAATTAACAAGTACATGCAAAAAATATGCATGGCAATTATATTATACTGTCGTGGCATGGCATTGCCTCGGCCTCTCAACCTACACACCAAACTCGAATCAAGCATTACCCTCAATGCTTACATTTCATACATAGGATAGAAAAAATTAAATAACAAAATACAAGGGCAGAATAGATAAGCATCACAAATTTGAAGAGGAATTTAAATGGATTTAGAGGTGGCAGAATCATCCTCCTCGTCACTGTCGGAGTCCAAAATTAGCCTATTCGTTGGCTTAGAAGCTGCTCGCTTGATTCGTTTGGACTCTCGGGGTGGTTGGACGCGTGATGGTGGGGTGGGCTTTGCTACTGGGAATCAAGGTCGACGTTGTCCATGTTTAGCCCCTTGCGGTTGATCAAGTCGAACACCCTTCTAACAGAGTGGTCACTATCTGAGGTGGTATGGAGTATATATCTGGCTGATGTGTCTAAGCCAACCTTGCGCTTGCCTCTCCTTACTGCAGCAGAAAGTGTGTCGGAGGCTGCGGCGGGTTGGGACTGGTAACGCCCCGGTTTTGGGCCTAGATGATTTAGGCACCAGTTTGGGTTTGTCAAACTTAGAGTTGGAGATTCGAGCTTTTAGACTCGGTTCAGAGAAATCATGGTTCAGGATAAGATAAAAATGTGGTAAAAATTTCTAAAGTCATCTACAATCATATAGATGAGTATGACTAAATCAATTTTTTTAAAATGGGTTTTGTAAAGTGTACATTTTGGGCAGTGACCAAAATGCAAAGTTTTAAAACTGTGGAAAAAGTGTGATTTTCAAAGGAGAGTCAAATTCTTAGAATCTTTAGGGAGCTTTATGACAATTAAGCCTTTTCTATAATTTGACATGTGTTTTAAATGTTTAATTAAAGAATAAAGAGTGGTGGTTAATTTGTTAAACAAAATTTGACGTAACTCTTTTATTTCTCATTTTCTCTTCAGCCAATCAATCTCTCTTTTCTCTCAATTTCCAGATTTCCTCCTCTTTCTTTTTCTCACTTAATTTCCAACTCTTTCCTTAAGATTTCTCTTGATTTTCCTCAAGTTTCTTGAAGTGAAAACTTGCCAAATTAGAAGAAAATCAAGGATTGGAGGTAATTTTGTACTACTCCTCTAATCAAGGTTCTTAATGAAATTCCAAAGTATTTTACTCTTGATTTATGTTTTTAATTAAGGTTTTAATGTTGATTTGATGAAAATGTCGAAATCTTGCTAAAAGATAAGATTAAATGTGATTTTTGTTTGGGCACTATTTTGATTGATTTAAGAATGATTTTAAGGTTGATTTGGATGTTAAATGATGTTAACAATGAGCTTTGATCATAAAAACCCCGAAATCATTGAGATCTCTAATTTTCTAGGTTGTTAGTTATGGGTTTTTGGCTTGGAAATGTGAAATCGGAGTTGCTGGAGGTATAAGGATGATATTAGGATGTTTTTGGATGTTGATTTATGGTTAAAATGTAATGGAAGTGTTTGTTGATGGCTGGGTTGAGTTTGGTGATCAATCGAAGGTGATTTCAGTTGTTTCAGATGGGCATTTTGGTGCCTTTGGGCAGAGCTACGGGTTTTTGGTGTTTACTGGTGGTTTTAATGCATTGAGATGTATTAATCCTCTGTTCTTGTGTGGTATTAATAAGGGAGAATCTTGTGGAAGCAAACGGTGAAGATTCAGGAGCTTCAGACGCTTGATTTCGAGTGTCGGTGAGTGGAAATGGGATTTCCAGCTTTGAAACACTTTTAAAGTGATTTTGGGAACCTAGTGTAAGCTTGAAATGCTTTACTAAGTTCGGAAGTAAGTAAAGTGATTTTCTCCCTCAGATTGTGCTATTGTAAGCTTGCGGATGCACTTGTTTTTAAATTTGTTTACCTACTGTTTTAAAGCATGTTTTGAGTATATGAGTTGCTGTTTATAATGTTATATTGCTGAAGGATGCACTAGGTATGTGATCCTTTTAAGTATGTGTTATACTTGTTTACGAAGCATGGTTTAATGCTTGGAATTTGGCTTAGTGTGAATGCTTTGAAAAACAGCGAGGTTTGCATTAAAAGTGAATTATATTGGCAAGTGATGTTGTGTAAAGTGTTTTGCAAATGAAATCGGATATAGTTAGCTGGCTATAGAATTGAGTGCACTATAAACAAGTCGCCTTGGATGTTGAGGGGTTGTGATTGTACCAAATACTCCATCCAAGTACCCTAACGATCGAGGAATGTTTACGGTGTCGCAATGGTGGAGGATAGCTCCTGTGTGTGAACCTTGTATGGTGTCCCGTCTCTCGTTAGTGGGCTATACATCTACCGATGAGTGGTGTTGAGGGCTTGTGATTGTACCGAATACTCCACCACGGGTGTCACGACGGTGGAGGGTAGCTCTCATGTGTGAGCCTTGAGGTGCTGGTAGAGTGTATGAAGTGTTTGGGACAACACTTGGTAATCCGTTTATCCGATATGATTTTTGAGAAATGAGAATGTTGTTGATCACTTGTAAGCCAATATAATTGTTTAATTTCTATGGAAATGTTTATGGATGCATAGTATGTAAAGTGCATGTTCTACTTTAAAAGCTTTGCATATTGGTGGAAATGCATGAAAGGCTTGATATTTATGTTAGCAACTGATTTTGCTGTTGAAGTATTTGATACTTGTTGCATGGTGTAAAACATGCTGATTTTAATGATGAAGTACATGAATTTCAAAGAGAGCATGATGGTTTTCATAAGTGTGAAAATGATTTTAAGCATTGATGGCGGTTTTGGTTTTTGAGCATTCCTCACTAAGCTTTTCACTTACGCTCTCCTTTGACCATCAATGCAGATAACTAAGTGTTCGGAGGTAGCAACTTGCAAGGGGATCTAAGAAAACTTCACTTCGAAAGTATGTTTCGGGTTATGAACTAGAGTAATAAGGGCAATGGGAGATTTCAAGTTTTGTTTGGGTGACGTGTATGAACACCCTTTGAGCATGTTTGCTATATGCTTTTTTACTTGTAAAAGGCCTTTAATTGGTGTTTGAAGTATTGTTTTGAGTTTCGTCTCTTGAGTGGTTTATTTGCTAGGTTGCATGCCTCTAGATTTCCTTTGGTGCAATTAGCCATGCCTGAATGCTAAAAGTACTGCATATGTTTGTGGATTAATGTTGATGTATGATGTATGCATGTTAGAAACATGTTGGATTGGTTTAAGTTGGAATTTTGGGTGAAAAATCAGCAAAATCTGTCATTATATGCCCAAGTGTTTTGAAACACTCAAGCCTGTATCGAAACAGGGTGTCTGATATGGCCTTGGCGTATCAAAACGAGTAAGGTCTTTTCCGGTATAATTTGCTTCTGGAAACCATGGTTTTGAAACACTTCAAAGGTGTTTCGGTACGAGCCCGTGTTTTGAAACAGGGCTTAGAGTTTCAGAACAAGTGACAGTTATGTTAGTTAATGGAACGTTCTATGTTTTGGAACATGGCCTTAGTGTTCCGAAACGGGTGGTAGTTAAGTTGGTTAACGGCATGTTCTGAAGTTCTGATTCTTTACGCTTTAGTCCCTGAATGTTGTAGATGCAATTCAATGAGCATAAATGATTATTTCGAGCTGTGATTTGACAGAGATGCATGTAATGAGACTAATTAAAGGTTGGTAATACGAATTTGAATTAAGTCCCTACGAATTGGGAAAATTACAAAATGGTCCCTAAAAATCAAATTGGGTGAAATTGATGAACGTTTGCATTGTGTTTGATCCGCTGCAATGTTTAACTCATAGGAACCTAATTTGCATCTCGATAAGATATAAAAAAATATAGGGTTGTTTATTGAGCTAAACCTTCTCGGTTTATTTCAATATTCCCCGTGTGACCTGTTCGGTTCGATCTACCGGCTAGTCTGGGTCGAGGGGGTTACATTTGGCGGTATTAGAGCCTTGTTTCGAAAGAATGGAATGATGGTAAGCCATTGAGATGTGAATGTTTGTACTTGGTGATGTTTGTTCTGCTCGGTGAATGTTATAAGCATGTTAATGTTCAATAAATGATAGTGATGCTATGTACGATGATCGTGATATAAGAATGAGTTCTTATATATGATGATATTGTGGGCTGAATCTTATTGGTTGTAATGCACGATGGTTGTGATATGTATGTTGTATGCTTTATGCAATATTTGGGGAAAATTAGGATACCCATTGCCTTATTACTGTAGTGAAGTATTTTTAAATTGAATTCGAAGTCTTGAATCCTTGTTAGAATCGGGCCTGATTTCTTGTTTTGTTTTATATTCATGCCTTAATGATATTAGCACAATGGGACCGAGGAGAGAGCTACGTTCAAGATCAGTTGCTCCAGCTGATGAGCAAAGGAATCAGGAGAATGAGGTTCTGCCTGGTGCGAATTTATCTCCTCCACCACCACCACCTGGGGGTGAGGAGCAAGGGCAACACAGATAGGCTAGTCCGGTGTTGGGAGATTTGATTCCTTTGGTACAGGCGATGACTGGAGCATTTCAGGCTGCTGTTATTAGAGTGCAAGCACAAGCACCTGGGGGTGGGCAATTGGGTTTGCTGTTGGAATGCTTACGAAGTCTAGGAGGCGTTGAGTATCGTGGATTGTCTCTTGAAGCATCCGAGGCTTGGATGGCTAGTACGATTCGGATTTTGGATCAGATGGGATGTAATGATTCACGCAAGTTGGGATGTGCTGTCTCGTTATTGCATGGTGATGCATACAGTTGGTGGACGACTGTGATTGCGGCCATGAAACCCAATGAGGTGGATTTTGAGTTCTTTCAGGCTGCCTTTAGAAAGAAGTATCTGGGAGTTAGATACTTATATGACAAGAAGCGTGAGTTCATGTCCTTGGTGCAAGGAAACATGACAGTGGTTGAGTACGAGGTCCAGTTCATACGTTTGAGCCAGTATGCTCCGGAGTTGGTGCCGAGTGGTAGGTATAGATGTGATCGCTTTTGTTATGGCTTGGTGCAGGAAGTGAAGACTTTCATGCTCGCTTCTGATTATATTGATTTTGATGTGCTGGTGACGCGAGCCAAGGATATAGAGCAAAGTTTGGGTTTGACCTCTTGCGTGGGTGGTTCTAGATCGAGTAAGAGAGCTGGGGATTTTGGCCCTAGTGGTGGACAAAACAAGAGAAAACATGATTGCAGATATCGGCCTGAGGCAAGGCGAGGTAATTATGGGCGAGGTGCGCCAGTTCAGGGTAACATGGTGAGGTTTGAGCAGAATACTTGCTGGACGTACGGGTCACGAGAGCATATGAGGCGAGATTATCTTCGTGTGGCTCGAGAGGCCTAGGCTCCTGTTGCTGGGGCTAATTCTTGTTGGAACTGTGGATCAACTGATCATAGGAGGCGTGAGTGTCCTTTGCTAGCTGGGGGTGGTCAAGGGCGAGCACCAGCTGTTGCACCACAGAGAGGTTGTAGGCGCGGCCAAGATAATTTCAAATAGAGGGAGGACGGGCAGAGATGTGTAGCTCATGTTGTTACTGTTCAACCTGAGGGTGGTGGTGCCGCGAGAGTGTATGCACATCGCAAGGGACGTCATGACACCGACGTGATTGCAGGTACTTTCACCTTGCAATCCTTGTCTTTGTTAGCTTTAATTGATTCTGGATCCACGCATTCATACATCTTGAGTGAGCATGCACATTTTCTTCATATCCCTGTTGAGATTCTAGATACAGGAATGCAAGTAACAAGCTCTTTTGGTGAAACTGTTGTTACAAGAAAATTGTATAGGAGATGTCTTTTATCTGTTCAAGGCCATGTGTTCTTAGTTGATTTAATGGAGTTTCCTTTCTATGGTTTTGATGTGATTCTTGGGATGGATTGGTTGTCTGAGCATAGAGCTGTAGTTGATTTTGATGTTAAGCGAGTTACCTTAAAACTAGCTGATGATTACGAGGTGGTAATCGTAGGCGAGAATGTGAAATTCTTGTCCAATGCAATTTCGGCTCTTGAAGCGAGTCGAATGATGGAATTTGGTTGCGAAGCTTTCCTAGCTTATGTGATGAACCCTGGTACAAAGGAGGTGCGAGTACAAGACATACGAACAGTATGTGAGTTTTCGGGTGTTTTTCTGAAAGAATTGCCTGATTTGCCACCGAACAGAGAAGTTGAGTTTGGCATTGAGTTGTACGGAAATACGACTCCAGTGTCTATTGCTCCATATTGTATGGTGCCCAAAGAGTTGAAGGAGTTGAAAACGCAACTTCAGGAGCTGCTTGATCGAGGGTTCATAAGGCCAAGTGTTTTACCTTGGGGTGCACCGGTCTTGTTTGTAAAGAAGAAGGATTGCACGATTCATATGTGTATAGATTATCGGCAACTGAACAAGTTGAAGATTAAGAATAATTAACCTTTGCCAAGGATTTATGATTTTTTTGATCAGTTTCGAGATGCTTCGGTGTTCTCGAAGATTGATTTGAGGTTTGGGTATTATTAATTGAAGGTTAAAGATGTAGATGTACGTAAGACAACTTTTCGGACAAGGTACATGCATTATGAGTTCTTATTGATGTTGTTTGGGTTGACAAATGCACCGACTGCATTCATGGATATGATGAATCGTTTGTTCCATGAGTTTTTAGATCAGTTTGTGGTAGTGTTTATCGATGATATTCTCGTGTACTCGCGTACCGAGGAGGATCATGAAAAGCATTTGCGGATTGTGTTGCAAGTGCTGTTGGAGAATCAGCTTTATGCTAAGCTGAGCAAGTGTGAATTTTGGTTCAGGGAAGTTGTCTTTCTTGGACATGTAGTGTCGGCCAAGGGTATTCGGGTTGACCCACACAAGATTGAGGCAGTGATGAATTGGAAGACGCCTAAATCTGTAACGGAAATGCGTAGTTTCGTTGGGTTAGCTAGATATTATCGAAGGTTTGTGGAGGGCTTTTCTAAGATTGCTGCTCCTTTGACTAAGTTGTGGCAAAAGAATGTTTGCTTTGAATGGAAGGATGTTAGGCAACAAGCTTTCAAGAAGTTGAAGGAAGCTTTGATGCAAGCTCCTGTCTTGATTCAACCATAATCGAGCAAGGAGTTTGTGGTTTACAATGATGCGCCATATGTTGGTTTAGGTTGTGTGTTGATGCAAGGTGGGAAGGTTGTAGCATATGCATTTAAACAATTGAAGGTGCTTGAGCGTAACTACCCTACTCATGATCTACAGCTTGTTTTAGTTGTGTTCAACTTGAAGATTTGGAGGCATTGCCTTTACGATGAAATGTGTGTGGTTTACACTGATCATAAAAGTTTGAAGTATCTCATGTCTCAGAGGGAGTTGAATCTTAGGCAACAAAGATGGTTGGAATTGCTTAAGGATTATGATCTGACAATTGAGTATCATCCTGGAAAGGCTAATATAGTGGCTGATGCCTTGAGTAGGAAAGTGGCTGCTGAGTTGAGAGCGATGTTTTCTGTGTTGAGTATATCGCGTGATGGTGGGTTGATAGCCGAGTTACAAGTGAAACCTTACTTGATTCAGTTAATTAAGCATAAACAGTTGCTTGATGATTCCTTGGCGCATCATGTTCATGATATAGCTGATGGTATTATAACGAATTTCTGTTTCAATGATGATGGTGTTTTATGCTTTAAAAGTCGGATAGTTGTGCCAAATGATCTTGAGTTAAGGCGTACTATTTTGAATGAGGCATATAGAAGTCCTTTTTCTATGCACCATGATAGTACCAAGATGTATCGTGGTTTGAAAGATGAGTTCTACAGGGTAGGGTTGTGTCGCAACCCTTTCAAAAATTAAAAAAAAAACATGGAGTCGCCACCAATCTTTTTGAAAAGTGTGATTGGAAGGTCACCCAGGTTAAGGTGATGTGTGTTTACCACTAAGCCAAGTGGGTCTTTGTGATATGTAATACAAAACATAATATATGTATTAGTTCGATTTTCATGCCAGGAAAAAAGGAAACAAATATAAATTTCCAATCTCATATGGAATTGGTCCAGTCTATGAATTTCCATCCAGTTGAAAAACACCCAAATTTCCAGCTTCACATAAATCCCCTGGGATACTACCAAGTAAGCCATTGTTTCGAATATCTAACATCGTTAGATTCTGTAATAAACCGATCTCCGGTGGAATCCTCGACCGAAGATTGTTCCACGACAAATTCAAGTACATAATCTTCGTAAAACACATGTTTTTGCAATGATGTTTCCTTGAAGACTATTTCTTGAAATGTCCAAGTCTTGCAGAGATTGAAGTTGAAATAAACCAGGTCGAATGTTTCCGTTGAAGCCATTATCTTTTAAATCGACGACCGATAACTGGAAACAGTAAGCCAACGACGGTGGGATGTTTCCTTCAAGCTTGTTGTTTGATAATTTCAGTTGTTTTAAAGCTTTTAGGATACCTATCGACGACGACAGATTATCGATTAAACTGTTGGTTGAAAAATCTAGGTGTTCTAAGTTGTCGAGGTTACCGATCCAATGAGGGAAATCGTCGGTGAACATGTTGCTTGATAAATCAATGGAAGAAATGGAGTTTTTTAGGCATTGGATTGAATCTGGAATTGGTCCGGTGAAATGGTTGCCTTGTAAATGAAGCTCTTTGAGGTCATCAGTGGCTGCTAATGCCATTTCTGGAATAGCCTCGGAAAATGAATTGTACGAAAGATCTAAACGTTGAAGCTATTTCATCGAACCCAGAAGTTCTATGTTTTTGGTAAACTAGTTTTTGGAGAGATGAAAACCAAACTAAGATATATAATAAATTTTGTAATACATATCACAAAGATGCATTTAGCTTAGTGGTAAACACACATCACCCCAACCTGGGTCACCTTGGTTTGAATCTTGGTAAAGGCAAGAGCTCTTTGCTTTTATTTTCTTCCTCCAATATGGTGACACATGGCACCAAATGATTGGAGGAGAAAAATAAAATTAATAAATCAAATATAAATAATTAAAAAGTCCTCCAATAAGGCGGTGACATGTGTCACAATCTAATTAAATAATTAATTTATTTTATTAAATTAAAATTAGAACCAAATTGAAAGAATGTATAAATAGTAAGGACCAAATGTGTAATTATACCTTTATTTTTTTAACTGCCACGTCACCCTACCGTTAACCTCTAACGGCTGGTGGTCAAATTGCATCCGATTTAATAGTATGGTGGTTTAATTGCTTCAAAAAAAGTAAGGTGGTCAAATCGAGACTTTTCTAATAGTATGGTGGTCATTTATGTAGTTTACCCTTTTTACAAAGCTTTCTTAAAAGATGACTTAAACAAAATATAAAACCTTATTTTAGAAAAGATTTTTCTTTATGTTTTTTTCAAACTTTTATTCTCTTAAAACTCTAAACTTCTACCTATTGTTATTAAAACCTTTTTTTTTTAAATTTTATCTTTATTTCCTTTTTTTTTGAAAACTTATTATTTATTCCAAAGCACCCTTATTTGCCTACTTTAAATTACCTAAGCACTTTTATTATTAAATTTCAAAACCTATTTTTTCTAACAAATTAAGCCCTTTTTTATATTTTTTTCACCCATGATTTATTATTTTCTAATCAAAACAACATTAATTCAGTTTTTTATTCCTAAATCTAAAAAACACTTTTAAGGTTCAATTATTTCATTTCTAAAGATCAAAGCTCCTAAAACAACATTTTTTAAACATGAAAGAATTTTTAAAGATTAAACTATAAATTAATAAAAAAACTAGAACGAAAATATTACCGAACATGAGAAATGATTTTCCAACTTTAACGAACACAACCTAAAATCAAACAAAAACAAAAACAAACACAAGAAAACAAAATTCAACAAAGAACATGTATGAAATTCACTAAAAGAAATTTTAAAGAAAAGAGAAGAATTTTACCGAAAAAACGAAGAACTCATACGCGATCTTTCTCGAATTGTTTCCCAAACGCCTCCGAAAAATTGTCCCAAACTCGAACTTCACTCCAAAAATTCCAGCAAACTCAGAGAAAGTTTTAAAGGATTTTCAGATTTTAAGCTTTGTTTTTTGCTCTCTAAGTGTGTGTTTGAACAAAGTGTTTGGGGGTGGGGGGTGGGGTTATACTTGAATTTGAGCTTAGAAATCAAGCCAAATTGGGATTTAATCCTCAAATTGGAGCCAAAATCAGACAAGAGGCCTGATCCTCGGTAACCCCCCAAAAATCATCCGATTTGATTCACTTTTGGAGTCGAATTTTCCCCTTGATTTGAGCCCTAATTTAAACCCTTCTTTATTGTTTTTTACAGATTCTGGCGGCTACGGTGGATGGCAGCGAGCGAAGTTGGTGCCGTTGGGTCGGTGACGGCGAGAGGCGTCAACTGAAATCAACAACGACGACAGCCGTGGCCGATGGGCGACGAACGGCTCCGGGCAGTGGCACAACCTGGTTTTTGGGGGTACCAGCCCGCACGTGTGACGCGCGTTGGTTCCCTTTTATATATATATATATATATATTTGCTATTTTCTTATTTTTTTCTGTATTTTTCATTTATTATTTTTTGCTGTCGTTTTTGTTTCCCTTTTTTGTACATTTATTATTATTATTATTATTATTATTATTATTATTATTATTATTTACCCAAATGAGTTTTTTAAAGGTGGGCTTTTCAAGCATGAAATTTGCATTTCAAGGTGGGATTATTATTTGTTTTTTTTGAATTGGGTTTAAAAAAGGACTTTTTGGGTCCTTTTATTTTAGAAGGGGCCTTTACTTAAAAGAAAAAAAGGTTTTTATTTTTTAGTTATTTTATAATGTTGGGTGAAAATATAGAGACAACAGCTGCCCCTCTTTGCTTATCTCTGTGTAACAAAGATAAAGCAAAGACCAAAAGGCACTGATTTTCACCGATTTTCTAGTTGGTTCCATTTTCCTGATGCCTGAACGAATAGGAATGCTCTACTCTCCAGATTCCCATATAGATAAGCGGATTCCATTCTCCAAACACCCGAACGGATAGGTTGGTTCTATTCTCCTTATGTTCGAATAGCTGAGCTGGGTTCTATTCTCCCAAATGCTCAAACAGATAGGAAAATTCTTCTGAAAAATTTCATCCCCCTGATGCTTGGATGAATAAGCAACAAGCTTAAATGATTTCATCCTCCTTATGCTTGGATGAATAAGCAAAACTTCATTCGGACACGTCTTCCATGTACATGAAAAAACAAAATGCAATATGCAATGCAATTATGATGTGCATGCTCCTAGGGATGCTTAAAACATGAATGCATGTCAAGTTTCTCTTTTTTCCTTTTTAAAACTTCTTTTTCTTAGACTATTTTATTAATTATGATACAATATTGGTTATCGATTCCAACCCGACTAACATGAGTTTCCTTCAAACCTCGCATAGATAAGAAGGCTAGCTTCACTTTTTCTTTCAATTCTACTTGGCTTCGTCTATCATTCCTTGGGATAGAGCCCCTCCTTTTCCTTGGAATTCACCCATGGGTCATGAACAATTATGGTTTTTGCTTCACCTTTGATCTTCTGCATACCTAAACTTGCACTCTTAACTGGAAGGACTGACTTTACCCTTACATCTCACTCTTTACTTCATTGGAGACATTTGATCCTCATCTACTTTCATTAGTCAATATTTTCATATTCAGGAACAAGCTTCCTCTAGAGCGTGATTGAAAATCCTTAAGTCAAGTTTTGACATTGTAAAATAGCTCTCACTATCATGTAAGAAAGATCGATGACTAGGACACTCCAAAACAATAATTAGGCGCCAAGACACTTGTAAGGATTTTAAAGAATCCTCAATTTTCTTCATATTTGGGTTTATTTGAAAATTTTACAGCAAGGCTTATTTCCACTTCAAGCATTTTAACGTCACATGCCCCAAGCGATAATCTTAATTATTAGACGCCTCATAGTCCCTGTACTTTCCAAAACTTTCTCAAAGTAATGCTAAAAAATATTTTGTATATCTAAATGATTGTCAAATCCCTTGATCCTCATTTCAAAGCAAGATGCTAATAATGATAGGGAAGAAAACAAGAAAGAAATAAAAATCTATGGAACTAAATTTATTAATGCTGTGGCAAACACAAAAAGGTTTATATAAAAAAAAGGGGAGCAAGTTTTCAGATATCAAGAGTCCAAACTCCTCCCATCAAACGCAAAAAGTAATCTTGAATGCCACCATTGTTGAGGAAACTTTGAGTACAGTGCATAAGCCGTGGAACCCCGAAAACAATCTTAAAAATTATCTAAGCCGCTCTTTACGGGTTTTCAACTCAGACCCTTCTTTGGTTTTAAAACGCCCTTTGTGGGTTTTCATTTTGAACCCTTCTTTTCCTTTTTCTTTTTTCTCTTTTTTCTTTTTTCTCTTTTCTTTTCTCTCTTTTCTTTTTTCCTTTCTTTTTTCATTTTTCCCCTTCAAGCATAATACTTCTTAACGACATATGAGTTCACCGAGTTTTGAAACTCATCTCCATTCATCTCAGCTAATATCAATGCTCCGCCTGAAAGAACCTTTTTCACAATGTACGGTCCTTCCCAATTAGGCACCCATTTTCCTCGGGGATCACTTTGGATTGTCAGCTTCTTCTTTAATACCATATCACCTTCTTGGAATCTTCTAGGGCGAACCTTCTTCTCATAAGCCCTTATCATTTTCCTTTGGTACATTTGACCATGGCATACGACTTTCAACCTCTTTTCTTCAATTAAATTCAATTGGTCATACCTTGCCTGAACCCATTCAGCTTCATTTACCTTAGCCTCCATCAAGTCACCCAACGATGGTATCTCAACCTCAATTGGTAGCACAACTTCTACTCCATATACTAATAAGAACGGAGTTGCCCCAGTAGATGTTCGTACCGCTGTTCGATATGCATACAAAGCGAATGGTAACTTTTCATGCCAATCTTTATAAGTGCTAGTCATTTTGGCAACTATCTTCTTGATATTTTTATTGGCTGCCTCTACTGCTCCGTTCATCTTCGGGCGATAAACTACTGAGTTGCCATGCTTAATGCTAAACTGCCCACAGACCCCATCAATCATTCGGTTGTTCAAGTTAGAGGCATTATCGGTGATTATGCTCTCTGGTAGACCATATCGACAAATGATCTCCTTCTTTAAGAAATTGCAAACAGTGGACCTAGTTTCATTTGCATACAAGGATACTTCCACCCATTTTGTGAAGTAATTGATGGCTACCAGAATAAAGCAATGTCCGTTTGACGCCTTCGGATGGATCTTCCCAATGACGTCTATGCCCCACATAGAGAATGGCCAGATAGATGACATGACATGAAGAGACTGAGGAGGCACATGAACCTTGTCGGCGTAAATCTGGCACTTGTGACATTTGCGAGAGTAATTAATGCAATCTCCTTCCATCGTTGACCAGTCATATCCAAAATGCGTAATTCTTCTTGCCATAGTGAATCCACTAAGGTGAGTTCTGCAAACTCCCTCATGAACCTCTTCCAAAATCAATTGTGCTTCTTTTGCATCTACACATCTTAAAAGCACCTGATCCTGACTTCGTTTGTAAAGGGTTTCTCCATCAAGAATGTATCCTGATGTCATTTTCCTAATCATCCACTTTTCATTTTTTGAAGCCTATGTTGGGTATTGCTGAAACTTTATGTGCTGCAAGATGTCATGGTACCACGACAAGCCATCAGCCTCCTCTTCTACGTTGTAACAATGAGCTGGGGACTCCAACATTTGCAACTTAATGGGCATGATCTCGGAACCCTCACTTGCTTTAAACATGGCAGCAAAAGTAGCTAATGCATCAGCCATCTAATTATCTTCTCTTGGGAGATGCCTAAAAGTGACCACATCGAATTCTTTAGTTAATTCAAGGACCAAGTTGTAATACTCTATTAATTTTGCATCATTTGTTTCCCGTTCTCCACGTATTTGGTAAATGATCAACGTCGAATCCCCATAGACCTTCGAGTTTCGGATCTTTCTATCAATGGCTTCCCTTAGACTTAATGTGCATGCCTCATATTCTGCCATATTATTAGTGCAAAAGAATTTTAAACGACAAGTGAAAGGATAATGATATCCTTCTGGTGATGCCAAAATTGCCCCGATACCTCGTCCTAGAGCATTTACAGTACCGTCAAAATGCATGACCCAAGATTCTATTGGTGGCTCTTCATTTTCTGTAATACATATTAAATCCTCATCGGGGTAACTGAAATATAATGCCTCATAATCATCTTAAGGACGACCTGCAAGAAAATCCGTTATGACGCTTCCTTTTACTGCTTTCTGATTCACATATTGAATATCATATTCTAAGAGCAACATTTGCCATCGTGCTATTCTTCCTGATAGAGCGGGAGCTTCCATCATAAACTTTAATGGATATAGCCGTGAGATCAACCATCTGGTATGATACAACATATACTGCCTAAGCCTTTTAGTAGCCCATACCAGAGCGCAACATAGTTTTTCAATCAGAGTATATCTTGCTTCACAGTCAGTAAACTTCTTGCTTACATAATATATTGTACTTTCCCTGCTTCCAGTTTCATCATGCTGCCCCAATACACAGCCCATTGAATTCTCATACAACGTTCGATAGATTATTAACAGCTTTCCTGAAATAGGTGGCACTAACACCGGAGGATTAGTTAACTGCTCCTTGATCTTTTCTAATGCTGCATGGAATTCTTCATTCCATGTCCCCGGATTGTTCTTTCTAAGAAACCTGAAAATTGGATCGGATTTATTCGTTAGTTGGGAGATGAAACGGGCTATGTAATTCAACCTTCCCATGAACCCCTTAACTTGCTTCTGTGTTTAGGGTGGTGGAAGCTCTTGTATGGCCTTTATCAAGTCAGGATCAATTTCAATTCCTCTTCTGCTTACTACAAAGCCTATCAACTTCCCAAAAGTAACCCCAAATGTGCACTTGGCAGGCTTAAGCTTTATTTAACTGAAATTTTCTCAATCTTTGAAAAAGCTTACTCAGGTTTACTAGATGCTCCTCCCCAGTTCTAGACTTGGCAATCAAATCATCCACATACACTTCTATTTCCTTATGCATCATCTCATGGAAAAAAGTAACCATAACTCTTTGATAAGTTGCCCCCGCGCTTTTCAATCCGAAAGGCATTACTTTATAGCAAAAAGTTCCCCAAAGTGTTACAAAAGTAGTTTTTTCCATGTCTTTTGGGCACATCTTTATTTGATTATATCCAGAAAATCCATCCATGAATGAGAAAAGGGAGTGCCCGGCTATATTGTCTACCAAGGTGTCGATATGTGGGAGCGGAAAATTATCTTTAGGACTTGCCCTATTAATATCCCTGTAGTCGACACACATCCTTAGTTTTCCATCTTTCTTAGGCACTGGAACAATATTTACCACCCATTTTGGATATTTAGCCACCTCGAGGAATCGTGCATTGTACTGCTTCTTTACTTCATCCCTGATTTTCAGAAGTCTATCAGCCTTCATCCTTCTGAGCTTTTGTTTTACAGACTCACATCCCTTCTTTATAGGAAGCGTATGCATAACAATATTTATATCAAGGCCATGCATATCCTGATACGACCAGGAAAAAATGTCTTTATACTCTTGCAAAAGCTCAAGAAAACATTGTCGCGTCTTAACTGAGATGGTGGTACCAATCTTCACTTCACACTTCTCTTCTTCGGTTCCAAGATTAAAAACTTCTACTCTTCTTTGTGGGGAATAATTTGCTTTTCCTCTCCCTCTACCATTGTAAACATATCATCGGGCAAGTCATTCTCTTCCTCATCATCAATACACCCAACTTCCTCTAAACATAGTGGTAACTCAAAATTAACCTCGGAGTCTAACTTGGAGTCATTTGTACCGTTGATATCTAAAAACCTGCAAATAAAAGAATGGATGAAATATATACCAAGAAAGAAAGAATGGATGAAATGACATGATTTGTTTTTTAAGGTTCGCTTTTGGGTTTTTACGATCTTTTGCTTTTTGGGTTTTGCGTTGCGAAAGAAAGTTTGCCACTCAATACTTTGGAAAATATGCATCCTTTATTGAAATAAGAATCATGGTTTTGACATAGATCCTTTTTACACAAGATATCTATTTACCCCCGAGCCTAAGGGTGAAATAGTTGGTTTCGATAATTACTCTTAGACAATCTTATAAAATTCAGGAACTACTTCCGCGGTCCAGTTCTTCAGCTTAGCACTAGGGCAAATCTTGGACAAGTATTTGTTTTCCCTCCCTTCCTCGTACGTGACAACATTAATGCTCAAATTCTCAAAAGCCTCGCACAATTTATTCTTTCCTTTCTCCTCCTCATCAAAGCGGGCATTAGGGTCTAGGAGTCCTCCAGCCCTGAAAGTGTCACTTAAGGGTGGGTACATCATCCACTTAATTTCTTCTTCCTTCAGCTTTGCTTTCCTGCTGCCTCCTAGTTTTAGCTCTCTTTTGCCATTTATTGGGCGTAAAGCCCAAGCCAAATCGGTCCCTCTTTGCTGGGATCACCACATGATAAAGCTTTCCCTGATTTCCTTCCTCAACTTCCTTTCCTTGCTTTCCAAAGGAATTCTCCTCCATCGCAAATAAATTCATTCTGTGCTTAACATCTCCCTTTTCGAAAAACATAAGTTCCCTACTCTCCATCTTGGCTTGGACCATCTGTTTAAACTCTAAGCAACATTGGATCTCATGTCGTTCAACTTAGTGGTACTCACAGTAATATTTATCATCAACCTTCATCTTCCAAACCTCATCCTTTAACTTCCCGACCGAAACCAATTGAGCCTTTACCCACTTCATGGGCGCCTTAATTTCCTCAACGTATTCCTTGATCACCCACTCTTCTTCCTCAAACACAACATTCACCTCTGTCTTCTGGTGGTTCGGCAAAGGATTTCCTTTTTCTTCAGATGTTTCAAATGACATCATGCCCAATTTCCTTAAATCATCTACCACCCTTTTGAATGCAGTGCAGTTCTCAATGGTATGCCCCCTTACTCCTGCTTGGTATTCGCATTGAGCCTTCTCATCGTACCATAATGGATAAGGAGGTGAGAACGGAGGGACATGTCTTGGCAGCATCATTTGTGATTTGACCAACTCAGCAAATAACGCTACATACTTCATTGGGATGGGAGGAAAGTATGGTCTTGAGTTCCCTTGATATCTTCGCTCTCCTTTTGGGGCATTTGCGACTGTCGGAGCTGAGGTGTTGGGTTTGTTAAAGGTGTTGGGCTTGTTGAACACTACACCTGTTGAATAGCTTGAGTTGTAGACATTTGTAGCATTGACTTCACTGTCTCTCTTTTTATATGTCTTCTTTGTTTCCCCACTGTCCAACTTTCCACTCTTTATAGCTGCTAGGATTAGTTCACCATTCATTAGCACGTCCCCAAATTTCTTCGTAGCATGATTGAGCATGCGATCATAAAAAGGACCCTTTAGAGTTTCCACAAACATCGGGGTGATTTCATTTTTAGTAGCGGTGGCTGCACCTGTGCTGCTACATCCCTCTATCTTTGTGCAAACTTTCAAAAGCTCTCATGATGCTTCTGCTCTATCCCTTACAAGACCAAACGGGTTGGAACCATGTCTGAGATAATGCTTGTATTGTTCACTGAAGGCTCTAGACATATCTTTCCATGATTTGATGTTCACCAGACTTAGTTGCGAATACCAACGTGCAGCGGATCTTACTAAGCTGTCCTAGAAGCAATGAAGGAGAAACTTCTCATTGTCAATGTACATTGACATCTTTCTACAATACATGGTTAAATGTGCCGATGGGCACGTGGTCCAATTATATTTCTCAAAGTCAGGGATCTTGAATTTTGGCGGCGCAACTAAGTCAGATACCAAGCTCAAGTCCTTGGCATCCATTCCACCATGAGCAACCTCATCTTGGAAGGATTTGATCATTCCCTCTAACTCCTCATACTTATCCTCCCACTTCTTCTCAATCTTAACCTTATCGGCGATTTCGTCGAGGTCAGGTACCTCGTAATTATTATCTTCTCCGTTTGGAACCTGAGTAGAGGATTCAACAACCTGGATTGGTATTTTGGTATTGGCAGCAACCTCCTTCCTAAAGGTCATTCCTGGGAATCGTGGAATTGCACCAGTGTTTCCTCCTTCTTTAACCGCATCTGGATCCTTGAACCCTAGCATGACAACTATTGAACTGACTGTCTTTTGATGAACCAACTCAATTTGTTGTTTCAGGTCGACTTCCATTTTCTCCAACTTGTCTTGAGTGCTCTTTTGGTTTGCCTCTAAAGCTGTCAACCTTTCCTCAGAGTTCATGGTTCAGGTTTGAGCATGTGTACCGTACTTATGAGTTGTCTTAGCTATTTTGAATATTCTGCCATTTTTATATTAAGTTAGTTTTTGACAAGAGTGAATGTATGCATGAATGAATTCACAACAAAGCAAACAAAATAATGCAAATGCATGAATGGAGTCGAAGGTCCATTAATTCCATTGAAAATCTGCTCGTAAAAAGAAACTCATTATTGAATACGAAAGCTTTTTATTACATCTTTTCTTTCTTTCAAATTACAAATATTTTTTGGCTCGTACACCTAACTCCTTGATTTCTTCTACAAGCAACATAAGCCTTGGTCCAACTTCTCCAATTGGCTTGATGTACTGACGAAGAGCTGCAACTTCAGTTGCCAACATTGTCACGTGCTTGGCCACATCTTGGACCTGTGTCATCACCATACTATCGAACCCATCTCTCTCTCGTAACCTTTGAGCATTATTTCTGAGGTGAGTGAACCAGTAACCGTTTCCTCATTCGGCTATATCTTCAAGAACTAAGATCTTTGTTCGGTACTCTTGAAGGGGATTATCCATTTCCTCAACTCGCTCTTTCAAGAAGCCATTCCCGCTTAAACTAGCTTGGAGTTCCTAATAGGTATGGTCATCTTGCATCTTGTGAACTGTTCGGTTCATGTCTTCTATTTTGGCTTCTAGCTCAACGATGAAGGTCTGGCTTTGCTTCAACTTCTTGGAGGTTTCACCATAGGCTGACTGTAACTTTCGCAAACATATTTTGTTTTCATGAGCTTTCCTCTTCCATGCTACCTTTTTAGTCGAATCTTCGTTCACCTCCTCTCGGAGCCACTTACCCTTCTCGTTTTCCACTGCTTATTTCACTTTCCTTCTTACTGCGTTCTTTCTCTTTCCCTACAGCTTGCTTTATCTTCTGTCTTCACTGTTCTAGGCTTTTTTGGAGATCTGTATATCACACAGTAGCTTGAAGCTTAAGGAAGTCAACCATCTGAATCTCACATCTTTCTTCTAAATTCCCATACATCTTTCGCACTCGGTTGACTTCTTCCTTGTGCTTTTCTACATCAAGGCTGACTTAAAACTTATCTCACTGATTTTGTTCTTTGAGAGCTTCAATTTCTAACTTAGCTCGTCTCTCAAAATGTCGACCTCTGAAGGAATCACTTTCAAATGTTCTTCTATAGACTTGGTGTGCCCATGAGTAGGTAGCATAATATTGTCATTCATTCTCGTATGCCTCTAAATATCATAATCAGGGGTATACATGCAATGATTGTCAGGCTCTAGCTTCATATAGTAACAATCCTTCCATGAATCACTAATTTCTTGCACCTTCCGTCTGAACTGTCATTGGAACTCAAATTTTGATGTGCCAAGCTCGGCGGTGAAAGGAACAAATTGTCGTGATCCATATTGATGTGAAACTAGCAAATGTGCACAACCAATTCCTCCCCATAATCCCAACAACATCAAGAAGTTGTAATATTCAAATCTGTACCTTACTTTAGCATGACCCATCCATGGTACCCTCCACTTGATGTCTTCGTCACGACGAACCCTGAAAATATCTACCCACTTGCTTCTCTTGACACTCGGCCAATCCTGTGCCAAAAATTCCCAAATTGGGGAAAAGTTCGGAGAAAACACATTTGGTAAGGCCAAAGTTGGACACTCTAAAAAATGACTAAGGGTCCAAACCAGAAGCAATGGAGCACACCCTCCGAAAGGTACACCTTCGACTTTTTGGCAATCATTCAAAGAAATGAAGTTTTCAGCTAACACTGCAGGCACTGGATTGACATTCATTTTCAATTGCTCAAAGAAATCTAACAAGGCTACGTCAATATTTCCCAACACTTTTGAAGAAATTACTAGGCCATAAATTGCAATATCAGGAGATCCATCCTTTTTGCTATGTCTGGATGAATAAAAATTATGTTTCGAATGCGTGACCAAGGAAAATTAAAACTTCCCCCTCTCTTTCGTATCAATCCTTCAACCCATTCATCGCTCATTCCAGCAAATGTGGCAAGTCTTGAGTATGGGTTCTTGTTCTTAAGAGGCTTTGCATATACCCAATTCTCCTTCATGTCAGGCATATTGAACAAGGCCAAGTATTCCTCAAAAGTAGGCATCATATCCTCTCCATTGAAAGTAAAGCAAAAGTACTCGGGGTTCTAAAACTGGATCAAATCCTTCAGAAACGGCTCATCCACCCTTACATACAGATGATATGCTATGTCGCCATAGGACTCACGGAACAAATGTTTGGTCTTATAATCAAAATGGTCCCAAATCTCTCGTAACTCTTGTATGTTGTTCTACTTGACACTAATATGGGCATACTCCGAAGTTTATGTCTCATGACCCGCACCCAAACTGTCTCCACACGCTCTTTGGTTGACCTCAAACTAGTGATGTACTTTCGCATTCTCCTCCTCATTCTTTAAGAGCCTTTCGACTATAATGAGAGTTTTTTGATTGAGCAGTTTTCTAGAATCAACCCCTTCTAAATATGGAATGATGCACATGCAAAACAAACAAGATAGGGAACAAAGATTAAAAAAAAAGCAAGAAAAGAAAAAAAACCAGTCAACGACAAATTAATTGCACAATAATTCTGGGCAAGCATTCCAACATTTCAGGACATGTCTACATCGATTATTCTTGCGACTCAACACTCTAGGCTTTCTACATGGCTCAATTTGTGGTAGGCTCTAGATTCTCAAACTTGTTTTGGTTCTAAAAAGGTACACGAAGTAACCACCAATCTTTTTGAAAAGTGTGATTGGATCATTTTAAAATGGGGTCATTTTAATAAAACGTTTTGTTTTAATAAAACAACGGTTTTGGTCTGTGAAAACCAAAAACATATTCGGGGGTCGGTTATGTGTGGGGAAGGGTTAGCACCCCACAACGCCCAAAATTGGTACCTAATTGATTTTAAAAAACGTTTTCAAAACTGGAATTTGCAAGTTCACGAAGGTTCGACTTTATTTATTTGTTAAATGAATATCAAACTATTTTAACGGCTTTATCGCCCGGGAGATGAACTTTAATCACCGCCAACATTTCTGGCGCTAACCCGTCATTCCCGTTTTATAAGATACCGCATTAAATTAATTTCACTTTTCAAACAACATGAAAATTTAATGTGTTGAGCATTTTTATTCAGTCTAGGTTATTTTAGAAAATATTTTTTTATGTTTTTTTGAAACTTTTATTCTCTTAAAACTCTAAACTTCTACCTATGATTATTAAAACCCCTTTTTTAAAATTTTATCTTTATTTTCTTTTTTTGAAAACTTATTATTTATTCCAAAGCACCTTTATTTACCTACTTTAAATTAACTAAGCACCTTCATTATTAAATTTCAAAACCTATTTTTATTTTCTAACAAATTAAGCCTTTTGTTATATTTTTTCACCCATTATTTATTATTTTCAAATTAAACCCCTTGATTTTAGTTTTTTTTTTCAAAACAACATTAATTCATTTTTATTTCTAAATCTTAAAAAAACACTTTTAAGGTTCAATTGTTTCATTTCTAAAGATCAATGCTCCTAAAACAATATTTTTTAACATGAGAGAATGTTTAAAGATTAAACTAAAAATTAATCGAAAAAACTAGAACAAAAATATTACCGAACTTGAGAAACGATTTTCCAACTTCAATGAACACAACCTAAAATCACACAAAAACAAACACAAACACAAGAAAAAAAAATTCAACCAAGAAAAATTATGAAATTCACTAAAAGAAATTTTAAAGAAAAGAGAAGAATTTTACCGAAAAAATGAAGAACTCGTATGCAATCATTCTCGAATTGCTTCCCAAACGCCTCCAAAAAATCGCCCCGAACTCGAACTTCACTCCAAAAATTCCAGCAAACTCAGAGAAATTTTTAAAGGATTTTCAAAATTTTAAGCTTTGTTTTTTGCTCTCTAAGTTTGTGTTTGAACAAAAGGTTTGAGGGGGTTTATACTTGAATTTGAGCTTAGAAATCAAGTCAAATCAGGATTTAATCCCGAAATTGGAGCAAAAATCAGACAAGAGGCACGATCCTCGGTAAAACCCCCCAAAAATCATCTAATTTGATTTAAATTCGGAGTCAAATTTCCCCTTGATTCGAGCCCTAATTTAAACCATTCTGCATTATTTTTTGCAGATTTCGGCAGTTACGGTGGACGGCGGCGAGCAGCGTTGGTGCTGTTGGGTCGGCGACGGCGAGACACGTCGGCCGAAACCAACGGCGACGATAGCCGTGGCCGGTGGGCGATGAATGGCTCTGGGCAGTGGCGCGACCTGTGTTTTGGGGGTACCAGCCCTCTCGCGTGCTCTCATGCGCTGATTCCCCCTTTTTGTTATTTTCTTATTATTTGTTTGCTATGTTTTTTTTTTCATTTATTATTTTTTGCTATCATTTTTGTTTCCCTTTTTTTACATTTATTATTATAATTATTTTTTACCCAAATGATTTTTTTTAAAGGTGCACTTTTCAAGCATAAAATTTGCATTTCAAGGTGGGCTTATTTGTTTTTTAAAATGGGTTTTAAAAAGGATTTTTTGGGATGAGCTTTTGGGTTCTTTTATTTTAGAAGGGGCCTTTACTTAAATGAAAAAAATGTTTTTATTTTTTTAATTATTTGATAATGGTGGGTGAGAATCTAGTGACAACAAGTTGAAAAAGGATGTTGCTGATTTTATGAGCATTTGTATGGTTTGTCAGCGTGTGAAAGCTGAGCATCAGTTTTCTGTCTAGTTTGTTGCAACCTTTAACGACACCAAAATGGAAGTGGGAAAGGATTAGATGGATTTCGTGTCCGGTTTGCCTTTGACACCATTAAAAGAAGAACTGCATTTGGGTGATAGTAGATCGTCTTACGAAGTGTGCGCATTTCTTGGCTGTGCATACTACGTATACGTTGGATAAGCTAGTGGAGTTGTATATTGCTGAGATTGTACGTTTGCATAGTGTGCAAAGTCTATAGTTTCGGATAGAGATCCGAGCTTTACAACGAGATTTTGGGAGAGTCTACACCAAACGTTGGGCACGCGCTTGAATTTTAGCACTTCATATCATCCTCAGACGGATGGACAGTCGGAGCGAGTTATCCAGGTGATCCTTTGTGGAATTTGCCTATAATAATAGTTTCCAAGGAAGTATACAAATGGCTCCGTATGAAGCTTTGTATGGAAGAAAGTGTAGAACGCCTCTTTTTTGGGCGGAGGCGGGGTAAAAGTTGGTTTCCTTGCCGGATTTGCTTAAGGGAACAACTAAGAAGGTGAAGCTCATATGTGAGTGCTTGAAGGCTGCTTCGGATCGTTAAAAGTCTTACGCAAATTTAAAGCGTAAGGAGATTGAGTTTGCGGTTGGAGAACGTGTATTCTTGAAAGTATCACCTTGGAAGAAGGAGATGAGATTTGGACGTAAGGGTAAGCTTAGTCCAAGGTTTATTGGACCTTTCGAGGTTGGAGAGCGAGTTGGTCTTGTTGCATATAGGTTGAGGTTGCCTCACGAGTTTGAGAAAATTTATGATGTGTTTCATGTTTCAATGTTGCGAAGGTATAGATCGTATCCGTATCATGTGATGCCTGTTGAGGAGATTGAGTTGAATCCGGATTTAACTTATGATGAGGAACCAGTGGGGATCCTTGATTCTAGTAGCAAAGTTCTTCTCGGTAAGACGATTGAACTTGTGAAGGTGTTGTGGCGACATCGGGAAGTTGAGCAGGCCACGTGGGGAGAGCAAGGCGGACATGTTAAAGCACTTTCTGCACCTTTTTCCATTAGGTAAAATTTCGAGGACGAAATTTCCTAAGTGGGGAAGAGTTGTAACGCCCCGGTTTTGGGCCTAGATGTTTTAGGCTTCAGTTTGGGTTAGTCGAACCTAGAGTTGAAGATTCGAGCATTTAGAATCGGTTCAGGGAAATCATGGTTCGAGATAAGATAACAATGTGATAAAAATTTCTAAAGTCATCTAAAATCATATAGATGAGTATGTCTAAATCAAATTTTCAAAATTGGTTTCGTAAAGTGTACATTTTGGGCAGTGACCAAAATGCAAAGTTTTAAAACTGTGGAAAAAGTGTAATTTTTATAGGAGAGTCAAATTCTTAGAATCTTTAGGGAGCTTTATGGAAATTAAGCCTTTTCTCTAATTTGGCGTGGTTTTTAAATGTTTAATTAAAGATTAAAGAATGAATTTATTAATTAAAAGAGAGGTGGAAAATTTGTTAAACAAAATTTGATGTAACTCTTTTATTTCTCATTTCTCTTCAACCAACCAATAACTCTCTCTTTTCTCTCAATTTTCAGATTTCTTCATCTTTCGTTTTCTCACTTAATTTCCAACTATTTCCTTAAGATTTCTCTTGATTTTCCTCAAGTTTCTAAAAGTGAAAACTTGCCAAATTAGAAGAAAAGCAAGGATTGGAGGTAATTTCGTGTTACTCCTCTAATCAAGGTTCTTTAATGAAATTCCAAAGTATTTGACTCTTGATTTATGTTTTTAATTAAGGTTTTAATGTTAATTTGATGAAAATATCGAATTCTTGCTAAACGATGAGATTAAATGTGATTTCCATTTGGGCAATGTTTTGATTGATTTAAGAATGATTTTGAGGTTGATTTGGATGTTAAATGATGTTAACAATGAGCTTTGATCATAAAAATCCCGAAATCATTAAGATCTCTAATTGTCTAGGTTGTTAGTTATGGGTTTTTGGCTTGGAAGTGTGAAATTGGAGTTGCTAGAGGTATAAGAATTATATTTAGATGTTTTTAGATTTTGATTTATGGTTAAAATGTAATGGAAGTGTTTGTTGATGGCTGGGTTGAGTTTGGTGATCAATCGAAGGTGATTTCAGTTGTTTCGAACGCGCATTTTGGTCCCTTTGGGTAGAGCTACAGGTTTTTTGTGTTTGCTGGTGGTTTTAATGCATTAAGATGCATTAATCCTCTGTTATTGTGTGGTATTAACATGGGAGAATCTTGTGGAAGAAAACGGTAATGATACGAGAGCTTTGGACACTTGATTTCGCGTCGGCAATTGAGGTTTCGCGTGTCTGTGAGTGGAAATGGAATTTCCAGCTTTGAAACACTTTTAAAGTGGTTTTGGGAACTTAGTGTAATTTTGAAATGATTTCTATGTTCGTAAGTAAGTAAAGTGATATCTCCCTCGGATTGTGCTATTGTAAACTTGCGGATGCACTTGTTTTTAAATGTGTTTACCTATTGTTTTAAAGCATGTTTTGAGCGTATGATTTGCTGTTTATAATGTTATATTGCTGAAGGATGCACTAGGTATGTGATCCTTGTAAGTATGTGTTATACTTGTTTATGAAGCATGGTTTAATGCTTGGAATATGGCTTATTTTGAATGCTTTGAAAAACAGTGAGTTTTGCATTAAAAGTGAATTATATTGGCAAGTGATGTTGTGTAAAGTGTTTTGCAAATGAAATCAGATATAGTTAGCCGGTTATAGGATTGAGTGCACTATAAACAAGTCTCCTTGGATGTTGAGGGGTTGTGATTGTACCGAATACACCATCCAAGTACCCTAACGATCAAGGAATGTTTAAGGTGTCGCAACGGTGGAGGATAGCTCCCGTGTGTGAACCTTGTATGGTGTCTCGTATCTCGTTAGTGGGCTATACGTCTACCAATGAGTGGTGTTGATTGGTTGTGATTGTATTGAATACTCCACCATGGGTGTCACAACGGTGGAGGGTAGCTCATGTGTGAGCCTTGAGGTGCCGGCAGAGTCTATGAAGTGTTTGGGACAACACTTGGTAATCCGTGTATCCGATATGCTTTTTGAGAAATGAGAATATTGTTGATCACTTGTGAGCCAATATATTTGTTTAATTACTATGGAAATGTTTATGGATGCATAGTATGTAAAGTGCATGTTCTACTTTTAAAGCTTTGCATATTGGTGGAAATGCATGAAAGGCTTGATATTTATGTTAGCAACGGATTTTGATGTTGAAGTATTTGATACTTGTTGCATGGAGTAAAACATGCTGATTTTAATGATGAAGTGCATGAATTTCAAAGTGGGCATGATGGTTTTCAAAAGTGTGAAAATGATTTTAAGCATTGATAACGGTTTTGGTTTTTGAGCATTCCTCACTAAGCTATTCGCTTATACTCTCCTTTGACCATCAATGCAGATAACTAAGTGTTTGGAGGCAGCAACTTGCAAGGGGATTTAAGAAGACTTCACTTCAAAAGTATGTTTTTGGTTATGCACTAGAGTAATAAGGGTAATGGGGGATTTCAAGTTTTGTTTGGGTGACGTGCATGAACAACTTTTGAGCAAGTTTTCTATATGCTTTTATACTTGTAAAAGGCCTTTAATTGGTGTTTGAAGTATTGGTTTGAGTTTTGTCTCTTGAGTGGTTTATTTGCTAGGTTTCATGCCTCTAGATTTCCTTTGGTGCAATTAGCCATGCTTGAACGCTAAAACTGCTGCATTTGTTTGTGGATTAATGTTGATGTATGATGTATGTATGTTAGAAACATGTTGGATTGGTTTATGTTGGAATTTTAGGTGAAAACCAGCAAAATATGTCATTACAGGCCCATGTGGCTCGAAACACTCGAGCCTATATCGAAACGGGGTGCCTAAAATTGCCTTGGCGTATCGAAACGAGTAAGGTCTGTTCCAGTACGATTTGCTACTGGAAACCATGGTTTCGAAACACTTCAAACGTGTTTCAGAATGAGCCCGTGTTTCGAAACATGGCTTAGTGTTTCAGAACAAGTGACAATAATTTTAGTTAATGGAATGTTCTGTATTTCGGAACAGAGCATTAGTGTTCTGAAACGGGTGATAATTAAGTTGGTTAGTGGCATGTTCTAAAGTTCTGATTCTTTGCGTTTTGTCCCTGAATGTTGGGAATGCAATTAAATTGACGAATGTTTGCGTTGTGTTTGATCCGCTGCAATGTTTAACTCATAGAAACCTAATTTGCATCTAGATAAGATAGAAAAAAATATAGGGTTGTTTTTTGAGGTAAACCTTCCCGGCTTACTTCAATATTCCTCGTGTGACCCGTTCGGTTCGGTCTACCAGCTTGGCCGGGTTGAGGGGGTTACACGACATTGTCCATATTTAGTCCCTTGCGGTTGATCAAGTCGAACACCCGACTAACAGAGTGGTCACTATCTGAGGTGGTGTGTAACTCCCTTAGCACGACCTAGACACCCGAACCGAACTTAGAAGATTACAAGGGGAAAATCGAAGTAAACTCGTAAAAGTCAACCTTAATTGATGACCCTTTTTTTTCATTTTTATCATCTCTAGATGCACAATATTAACCTATGTGTCCATCAAGACCATTAGGAAGAAACGACACATCGATCGGTGTTCAATTAGGGATTCAATTACATACTTATGACTTTTAGGGACCATTTTGTAATTTAAAGAAATTACAGAGACTTTTCAGATTTTAAAGTTACCAAACCTCAATTAGTCATGTAACATGCTATCATGTCAAGTTTCAGCTCAAACCGATCATCCAAACTGATCCAATTGATCAAATAACATTCAAGGACCGAAATGTAACATTTCAAGACTTAAGAAGATACTTTTAACTAAATTTTAACTACACGTATCGATACACTTGAGCCTGTATCAATACGCGGGAAGACAGTAGCAAAAAATGGGAGGAGCGTATCAAAACGCTTCCCCGTGTATCGGTACGACCTTTAGACTTGGCTTGGGCGTATCGATACGCGGACAATCCGTACTAATAGCCATGTACTGAAACATTTGGATTTGGTATTAGTGTATCGATACACTTCCCCGTGTATCGATACACATACCAGAAAAACACATTCCAATGGTATTTAAACATGCTTAATCATATCGAAACAAGCTTAAATCATGCATACAAGTTATAATCTACCTAATAGACAAGTAAATATCAACAACCAGTAAATCACACTCATCAAACTCATCAAACCATGATGACATGTTAGCTATTCAAGCATGCTTAAGAAACCAAGCTAAAGCATAGGCAAAACACCATAAGCAAACCATGAAACCAATTAAAGGCCGATTACAAGTCCAAAATCAGAAACCAAACATACGTAAAACAACAAACATCACCAACAAATCCAGAAAGAAGGAATTCCCACCCATAACCTCTTATTACACTAAGGGTGAACCACATACATTGCTTAACCAAAACTCTTGGAACCCCCTTGCTATTGGGCTGCCTTGAAATACTCAATTCTCTGCATTGATTAAAGAAATGAGCGTAAGCATATAACTTAGTGAGATCGCTAAAACAACATTCATCAATGCATTTCATAAAACCATTGCATTATCACATGCAAACTCATGCCTTTCTTTAGAACTTGCTCGATTAGGCATTCAATGCACTTTTAAACCCACATGCATATTGCATCTTTAAAACAACAACAAAATCCTTTTCTCATGCTTAAACCATGCATCACATGCATTATTGCATCAATTCACAAGCATCTCATGCTTGATCATTATCATTATATTGGCTCACAAGTGATAATTCTCAAACCACACCAAAACACATGACACAATCGGATACGCAGATTACAAGCGTTGTCCCACACGCTTCATACATTCTACCGGACTACACAAGGTGGGGATCAATGGCACAATCACAACCCCTCAACACCCGTGATGGAGATTAATGGCACAATCACAACCCCTTAACATCACTCATCGGTAGTTGTATAATTCCACTAACGAGAGTACGAAACACATACTACAAGACTCACACACGGGGTTAAACCATTCACCGTTGTGATCTCAAGGATTTCAGGATCTATAACAACAAAACCTCTTCTCAACATATTAATCACCTCAAAATTTAATTAAAAACAATCCAAAATAGAGCTTAACAAATCAAGTCCGAAAATCAAGAGTTTCATCGTATTTTTGTAAGATTTCAATCTCAAATCAATACTATAATGAAAACTCAACTAAAAACATTAATTAGAAGCCAAAGTTCTTAGGAATTTCAATAAAGAACCTAGATTGAAGGTTGAGAACGGGATTTACCTCCAATTCTTGCTTTCCTCGATGAATGACAAGTTTTCCTTAGCAAAAATCTTGAAGAACTCTTGAAATTTATTTAGAAAATATTGAGAGAGTGTTTGAGAGAAAAGAATTATGGAGAAAATGAGTTAGAATTGTGTTTGGCTGAAAATGAGAAGAGAAAGGTAGTTACGTCAAGTGAAACCTTAGTTTTTTCTAATTTATTAATTTTAAATTAATAAAAATCCTTTTATTAAATCACTTTAAAATCCCTTTTAAAACACATGCCATATTAAGGAAAGGCTAAATTGCCATAAAGCTCCCAAAAGATTCTAAGATTTTGGTTCCTCTTTTAGAAATCATATTTTCCACAGTTTTGAAACTTTACATTTTGGTCCCCAAAATGTACCTCTTCCGGAACTCTTTTTTGTAAAATTGATTTATCCAACCTCTTAAACATAATTTTAGAGGATTTCAGCATTTTTTACCATATTTCCGAAACTGCTTCAGCATGTCCGCCTTGCTTTCCCACGTGGCCTCCTCAACTCCCCGGTGTCGCCACAACACATTCACAAGTTCTATCGTCTTGCCACGAAGAACTTTGCTGCTTACATCCGTAATTCTCACTGGTTCCTCATCATATGACAAATCCAGATTCAATTATATCTCATCAACATGCATCACGTGTGAAGGATCCAATCTGTATCTTGACAACATCAAGACATGAAAAACATCATGTATGTAACACCCCAATTTTGGGCTTAGAAGTTTAGGATTTGGACCGGGCCGGTCGGGTTGCGGTTCGAATATAAAGGGTGAGATTAGGAAAGCCTAGTTCGGGTTGCATTAAAAATATGGAAAAATGTCTTAAAATCCTCTTTTATTATATATAAGAGAATGGTGAAATCAATTTTACAAAAGTGAGGTTTGGAAGTGTGACATTTTGGTTTAGTGACCAAAATGTAATTTTCGAAAATTGGGTGACTGTTTTAAAAAGGATTGAAACTTTGAATCTTTAAGGAGCTATTTACCCAAAAGGAGTTTCTCCAGATTTTTCTTAATATTAATGATTTAATTAATGGTTTTTAATTAAGTGCAAAAGGAGGGAAAATATATTTTTGCATTTTAACTAACTTTTCTCTAAATTTCCGTTTTCTTTTCTCTCAACTTTTCTCTCAACCCAAACACATTTCTCCAGAAAAATTCCCTCTAATTTTGACAACTAAAGATGAGATTTCAATCCTCATTTTATCTCTAATCATCTCTACAACAAAACCTTAGCATTTGCTTATTGGATTTTCAAGAATTTTGGTTCCAAGAAGGGAGAAACTCAAGTTTAGAGGTATGAACGTCCTTCTCCTCTAAATTCTCAGTTCTTTACTGAAATTCCCAAGTTCTCAATCCTTGATTTGTGTTTTATTAAGGGTTTTACAATTGTGTTCTTGATCTTGGCTTTAAAATGCAAGATTTGGTTGATTTTTGATAAAATTCGTATGAAATGGTTGGGCACTGTTTTGAGGTGTCTTTTTGATGTTAAATGAATGTTTAATTGATGAGAAATTGAGGTTTAATCAATGCAATCCCAGATAGATTAATTTTCCTAAGTTTTGCTTGAGTTTTTGGAGTGATCTTGATGATCTGTTATAGCTGGAGGTATAAGGACGTGATTAGATCCTTTTTGGATGTTAATTGAGGTTTAAGAATGTTTGGAATCGATGGATCTTGGCTGGGTAGTGTTGTGGAGTTGTTTGGATGTGTTTTCGGTTGTGTTTGGTAGCCGAAAATGGAGTGTGGATGAGAGCAGCGAGTTTAGGTGCTTTCATTGAAGATATTAATGCATGATGATGCATTAATCCTCTGCTTTGATGTGTTTAAAACAGGGGAGACATCTTCGGATCTTTGTGGTGGTGATCCGGAAGCTTGATCGGTGTTTCGGCAAGTTGCGAAACGGAATCGGTGAGTGGATTTTGGTTTTTAGCTTTGAAACCAATGTTTTGAAGGTTTGGGAGCTTAGTTTAAGTCTAAACAACTTTGCTAGGCTCAAGAGTAAGTTTTCGGAAAAACTCTCTTGTTGATGAACCATGAGTTGGTTGAATGAAATGTGATTGTTTGCATGTTTTAGATTCTGTTTTGAAAGCATATTTAGCATGTTTATTTGCTGATTTTATAAGCCATGTGTTGAAGGATGCTCAAGGTAAGAGATCCTTGTTTTGAACATTTGATAAAATTTGGTTTGATGCATAATGGTGCATGATGATTAAAGGCTTTGTTAAATGCTTTAAAACAGTGGATTATTGTTGTTAAATGATGCATATTGGCAAGTGATGTCTTGAGAATGGTTAAGAACACTATGGTGGTTTAAAGTCCATAGGTGGTTCTTGTGTTAAGAACAACATGGTGGTTAAAAGTCCATGGTTGGTTCTTGTGCTAAGGTCACAAAGGTGGTTAAAAGTCCTTGTGTGAGCCTTGTGTATTGTAAGAACACCATGGTGGTTAAAAGTCCATGGGTGATTCTTGTGTTAAGGTCAAAAAGGTGGTTAAAAGTCCTTTTGTGGACCTTGTGGATTGTAAGAACACCATGGTGGTTAAAAGTCCATGGGTGATTCTTGTGCTAAGGACACAATGGTGGTTAAAAGTCCATGTGTGGTCCTTGTGAATTGTAAGATCACAATGGTGGTTAAAAGTCCATATGTGGATCTTGTGTTGATTGTATTTTGAGATGGAAAAAGATTATGATTATCACTTGTGGCCAATATGACATGTTAATATTTTGAAGCATGAAATGCTTGTTTTAAATGCTTACGTGCATGTATAAATGTTGTTTTGAACTAAGGTTTATAAAGGTGTTTTATAAAAGCATTATTGAGTTGTTTTAAAAGAGCATTCCTCACTAAGCTATTTGCTTACGCTCTCTCTTTTCTTGAATCAATAATGCAGAGCATTGAAGTGCTTATAAGGGCAGCAAGAGGTCAAGAATCCAAGTGAAAAACTAAGCTCATGTATGGTGAAAGTTTCTTAACACTATTAGCTTTTGGCATTTGGCAATGGGGAACCTATGTTCTTGATTTTGGAGATGTTTTGGACTCCCTAAGTTGGTTTTATGTTGTTGTTGATGATGGAACATGTAATTGGCCTTTGAGAAGTTGGTTTGATATTATGATGCTTGAATGGTTTTCTAAATAGGATGCATGCCTATAGAATTGGGGATTTGCTTAATTGATGCCAAGATTGAGTATGGTTGATGCAATTATGTTCCTTATGCATGTAATGTGTTGCTGGTATGTTTTGGTTGCCTTTGGAGCATGTTTGATGAGTCAATTGTGTGTTAAACCAGCAAAATTCTGCAAATCTGGGCAGGCCGTATCGGAACGGGTGCTACCGTTTCGGAACGGGGGCCTGAAATGGCCTAGGCGTTTCGAAATGGGAGGAACCGTTCCGGAACGAAAATGCTACTGCTGAGCCCTATATCGAAACGTGTTTCGGAACGGTCCCGCGTTTCGGAACGGATTATCCCCGTTTCGGAACACTCGACCGTTGGTCACTGAAATTGACGGTTAAATGTTTTGGAATCCTTGCGTTTTGGTCCTAAACCTTGTTTATGCAATTGAAGGAGTTTGAGATGTCCATTTGAGCTGTAATTTAGCATAGAAGCATGAAAGATGATTAATTTCATATTGGTAACTTTTAATTGGGTTAAGTCCTTATAATTTTCAGAATTTACATTTTGGTCCCTAAATTCGTGTTTTGTGCAATTAAGTCCCTGAACGTTTTCTGATTGTGCTGATCTTTGAGTATGCTGATTGTATGAACATATCTAGGGTTAATGTGCATTTAGATAAGTTTTAAAAAGAAAAAAAAGGGTCGTTAATCAAGGTTGACTTTCGGGTTGACTTTGGTTTTCCCCGTGTAAACTTCTTAATTCGGTTCAACCGTCTGGGCCGGGTTAAGGGGGTTACATTTGGTGGTATCAGAGCTGAGTTCTCGAGTATTTGGGAACTGATGAATGGGTGTTAAGTGCTTGAATGCTTTGTATGCTTGTTGAGTGAAAGCATGATGTGTGAATTGTAAGCATGTTACAATTGTGGTGTATGCTGTGGTGAAAGCATGTTAGGGGGACCCATTGCCAAATCAAAGCTAATGTAATGATTTGTTTTTAAGTGGAAATGAGCTTGAGTACTTGGATTGCTTACCGTGATGAGCCTGACTTTGTTTGTTGCATTGTTAGTGAATGGCACCTCGTAGAGAATTGAGGGTTAATACGCGAGCTATGGCTCAGAATGAAAATGAAGAGAATGCTGAAAATGTGGTGGATTTACCTCCTCTGCCTGGTGGTGGTGGTGCTGGGGGTGAAGGAGCTACTGCTGGTGCTGGTGCTGGGGGCGCTGGACCTGAAGCTGGTCAGGGGCAAGCTTTTCCTGACATGACAATGCTGGTACAAGCTATTGCTGGAGCTTTTCGAGCAGCGGTGGCTGGAGCTCAAGGAGCTGGGCATCAGGGAGATGCTGGAGTTAGACTACCTTTGGAACGTTTACGCAGTCTGGGAGGGACTGAGTTCAGGGGTTTGTCTGCTGAAGGTTCTGAGTCTTGGTTGGAAAGTACCAAGAGAATCTTGGGACAAATGAGTTGCACTGACGTGCAGAAGCTGGGTTGTGTGGTATCGTTGTTGCAGGACGATGCTTACACTTGGTGGACAACCACTATCTCTGGGATGGCGGATGCTGATGTGACTTGGACGTTCTTCCAGAACGCGTTCAAGAGAAGGTACCTGGGTGTGAGGTACTTGGATGAAAAGAAAAGAGAATTCATGTCTCTTACCCAGGGGAGCATGTCTGTAGCTGAGTACGAAGTTCAGTTTGTCCGACTCAGTCAGTATGCACCTGAGCTTGTTCCGGATGAGCGGGAGAGGTGTGAAAGGTTCCGTTATGGTTTGGTGACGGAGGTAAAGACGTATATGCTGGCTGCTGAGTATAATTATTTTGATGTGCTGGTTGGGAGAGCAAAGGACATTGAGATGAATTTGGGTTTATCTTTTAGAAGTGCTGGTTCTAGTGCTGGTAAGCGAGTTGCTGAGTATAGTTCCGGTGGTGGACGGAACAAGAGGGGACGTGATCAGAAGTATCAGTCTTCAGCTAAGCGAGGTGGTGGTGCGCCTGCTCAGGGAGGCAAGGCAAGAGCTGATCCGAACACATGTTGGACATGTGGATCGCGTGGCCATATGAAGCGTGATTGTCCTCGAGCTGTGAGGGAGGTGAAAGCTCCTGTTGTGGCGGCTGGTAATTCGTGTTGGAAATGTGGATCTACGGATCACATGAGGAGAGAGTGTCTTATGTTGGCTGGTGGCCAAGGGCGTGCTCCTGTAGTTGTTGCACCACAGAGAGGTCGTGGGTGCGGCCGTGGTAACTTCCAGCGTAGGGAGGATGGTGGACGTAATGTGGCCCATGTTGTAGCTGTTCAGCCTGAGGGTGGCGGCCAGGCTAGAGTGTATGCTCAGAGGGAGGGGAGGAATGACACGGATGTGATCGCAGGTAATTTTACTTTGCAATCCTTGTCATTACTTTCCTTGATTGATTCTTGATCTACACACTCATACATTTTGCGTGAGCATGCTGAATTGCTTTGTTTTCCTGTTGAGTCTTTGGATGTTGGTATGCGTGTCACTAGTTCTTTTGGTGAGACTGTTGTGACCAGAAAGCTTTTTAGAAGATGTCCTTTGGTTGTGCAAGATCATGTTTTTCCTGTTGATTTTATGGAGTTGCCTTTCTATGGTTTTGATGTAATCCTTGGTATGGATTGGCTTGTTGAGCATCGAGCTGTAGTGGATTGTGAGAATAAGCGAGTTTCGTTGAAACTTGCGGATGATTATGAGGTTGTTGTGGTTGGTGAGAATGTGAAGTTTCTTGCCAATGTGGTGTCTACGTTGGAGATGAGCCGGATGCTGAGGCAAGGTTGTGAAGCTTATCTCGCTTTTGTGATGAATCCTAGTTCTAAGGAGTTGCGTGTGCAAGATATCAGGACTGTGCGAGAGTTTCCTGGTGTGTTTCCTGAGGAGTTGCCTGGATTGCCTCCTAATCTTGAAGTGGAGTTTGGGATTGAGCTGTATGAGAACACAACTCCAGTGTCCATTACCCCTTATAGAATGGCACCTAAAGAGTTGAAGGAGCTGAAGACGCAATTGCAAGAGTTGCTTGATCGTGGTTTCATTCGGCCGAGTGTGTCACCTTGGGGTGCACCGGTCTTGTTTGTGAAGAAGAAGGATGGCACTATGAGAATGTGCATTGATTATCGTCAACTTAACAAGTTGACTATCAAGAATCGGTATCCATTGCCGATAATTGATGATCTTTTTGATCAATTTCGGGGAGCAGCTGTGTTCTCTAAGATTGACTTAAGGTCAGGGTATTACTAGTTGAAGGTGAAGGATGTGGATGTGCCAAAGACAGCTTTCAGGACGAGGTATGGGCATTATGAGTTCCTTGTGATGCCGTTTGGTTTGACAAATGCTCCTACAGCTTTCATGGACATGATGAATCGTGTATTTCATGAATACCTGGATTAGTTTGTTGCGGTGTTCATTGATGATATCCTCGTGTACTCGCGTACTGAGGAGGAGCATGAAGGGCATTTGAGGATTGTGTTGCAAGCTTCGTTGGAGAATCAGCTTTATTCCAAGCTGAGCAAGTGTGAGTTCTGGCTTAGGGAGGAGGTGTTTCTTGGTCATGTGGTTTCTGCTGAAGGGATTCGTGTTGATCCTAAGAAGATTGAGGCGGTGATGAATTGGAAGGTTCCTAAGTCTGTTCATGAAGTCCGTAGTTTCCTTGGTTTGGCAGGATACTACCGAAGGTTTGTGGATGGGTTTTGAAAGATTGCTGCACCTTTGACAAAGTTGTTGCAGAAGGATGTTAAGTATGAGTGGACGGAAGCGAGACAGCAGGCTTTTGAGAAGCTTAAGGCAGCTTCGATGCAAGCTCCTATCTTGGTTCAACCTGAATCAGGGAAAGAGTTTGTGGTGTATAGCGATGCGTCCTATGTTGGTTTGGGATGTTTGTTGATGCAAGAGGGTAAAGTGGTGGCTTATGTGTCACGGCAGTTGAAAGTGCATGAGCGCAATTATCCTACGCATGACATTGAGTTGGCTGCAGTGGTTTTTGCTTTGAAGATCTGGAGACATTACCTATATGGTGAGAAGTGTACTGTGTACACGGATCACAAAAGTTTGAAGTATCTGATGTCTCAGAAGGAGTTGAATCTTAGGCAGCGGCGTTGGGTGGAGTTGCTCAAGGATTATGATTTGACGATTGAGTATCACCCTGGAAAAGCTAATGTGGTAGCGAATGCCTTGAGTAGAAAGGTAGTTGTTGAGTTGAGAGCTATGTTTGCCAGTTTGAGTATTTCGCGCGATGGTGGTCTTGTGGCTGAGTTGCAAGTGAAACCTTCATTGGTTCAGTTGATTAAGGAGAAGCAGTTGTTGGATGATTCTTTGGTACCTCATGTTCAGGATATTGCGGAGGATAGGCCTTCGGATTTCTGTTTTAATGATGATGGAGTGTTGTGTTTTGGGAGTCGGATAGTAGTGCCCAATGACGCTAAGTTGAGGCGTGCTATTCTGACTGAAGGTCATAGTAGTCCTTTTGCTATGCACCCTGGTAGTACTAAGATGTATCGTGATCTTCGTGATGAGTACTATTGGGTGTGTTTAAAGAAGGATGTTGCTGAGTTTGTGAGCAAGTGCATGGTGTGTCAGCGAGTTAAGGCTGAGCATCAGTTTCCTTCAGGGTTGTTGCAACCGTTGAGAATTCCTGAGTGGAAGTGGGAAAGGATTACCATGGATTTTGTGTCTGGTTTACCTTTGTCACCATCGAAGAAGAATTCGTTGTGGGTGATTGTGGATCGCTTGACGAAGTGTGCGCATTTCTTGCCTGTGCATACTACGTACTCTTTGGATAAGCTTGCAGAGCTGTACATTGCTGAGATTGTGCGGCTGCATGGTGTGCCTAAGTCGATTGTGTCAGATAGGGATCCGAGGTTTACATCGTGTTTCTAGCAGTGTTTGCATCAGGCTTTGGGCACACGGTTGAATTTCAGTACATCTTATCATCCTCAGTCGGATGGTCAGTCCGAGCGTGTTATCCAGGTTTTGAAGGATATGTTGAGGTGCTGCGTGATTGAGTTTCAGGGCTCTTGGGAGAAACATTTGCCTTTGGTGGAGTTTGCCTATAATAATAGTTATCAGACAAGTATTCAAATGGCACCTTATGAAGCTTTGTACAGGAGGAAGTGTAGGACTCCTCTTTGTTGGGCTGAAACGGGTCAGAAGTTGGTTTCGATGCCAGCTTTGTTGAAAGGAACCACCGAGAAGGTGAAGCTCATTTGTGAGCGTTTGAAGGTAGCTTCTGATCGGCAAAAGTCTTACGCGGATCTGAAGCGTAAGGAGATTGAGTATGCGGTGGGAGATCGTGTGTTTTTGAAAGTTTCGCCTTGGAAAAAGGTGATGAGGTTTGGCCGAAAGGGTAAGTTGAGCCCTAGGTACATTGGACCATACGAGGTGGCTGAGCGTGTGGGTCCTGTTGCGTACAAGTTGAGGTTATCACAAGAGTTGGAGAAGATTCATGATGTGTTTCATGTTTCTATGCTTCGGAAGTATAGATCGGATCCTTCACATGTGATGCCTGTGGAAGAAGTGGAATTGAATCCGGATTTGACCTATGACGAGGAACCGGTGAAGATTCTGGATTCGGATAGTAAGGTTCTTCGGGGCAAGACCATTGAGTTGGTAAAGGTGTTGTGGATGCATCGTGGTGTCGAAGAAGCCACGTGGGAGCGGAAGGATGACATGTTGAAGAAGTTTTCGTACCTCTTTCCTTCAGGTAAATTTCGAGGACGAAATTTCTTAAGGGGGGGAGAGTTGTAACACCCCAATTTTGGGCTTAGAAGTTTAGGGTTTGGACCGGGCCAGTCGGGTTGCGGTTCGAATATAAAGGGTGAGATTAGGAAAGCCTAGTTCGGGTTGCATTAAAAATATGGAAAAATGTCTTAAAATCCTCTTTTATTGTATATAAGAGAATGGTGAAATCAATTTGACAAAAGTGAGGTTTGGAAGTGTAACATTTTGGTTTAGTGACCAAAATGTAATTTTCGAAAATTGGGTGACTGTTTTAAAGAGGATTGAAACTTTGAATCTTTAAGGAGCTATTTACCCAAAAGGAGTTTCTCCAGATTTTTCTTAATATTAATGATTTAATTAATGGTTTTTAATTAAGTGCAAAAGGAGGGAAAAGATATTTTGGCATTTTAACTAACTTTTCACTAAATTTCCATTTTCTTTTCTCTCAACTTTTCTCTCAACCCAAACACATTTCTCCAGCAAAATTCCCTCTGATTTTGACTACTAAAGATGAGATTTCAATCCTCATTTTATCTCTAATCATCTCTACAACAAAACCTTAGCATTTGCTTATTGGATTTTCAAGAATTTTGGTTCCAAGAAGGGAGAAACTCAAGTTTAGAGGTATGGACGTCCTTCTCCTCTAAATTCTCAGTTCTTTACTGAAATTCCCAAGTTCTCAATCCTTGATTTGTGTTTTATTAAGGGTTTTACAATTGTGTTCTTGATCTTGGCTTTAAAATGCAAGATTTGGTTGATTTTTGATAAAATTCGTATGAAATGGTTGGGCACTGTTTTGAGGTGTATTTTTGATGTTAAATGAATGTTTAATTGATGAGAAATTGAGGTTTAATCAATGCAATCCCGGATAGGTTAATTTTCCTAAGTTTTGCTTGAGTTTTTGGAGTGATCTTGATGATCTGTTATAGCTGGAGGTATAAGGCCGTGATTAGATCCTTTTTGGAAGTTAATTGAGGTTTAAGAATGTTTGGAATTGATGGATCTTGGCTGGGTAGTGTTGTGGAGTTGTTTGGATGTGTTTTCGGTTGTGTTTGGTAGCCGAAAATGGAGTGTGGATGAGAGCAGCGAGTTTAGGTGCTTTCATTGAAGATATTAATGCATGATGATGCATTAATCCTCTACTTTGATGTGTTTAAAACAGGGGAGACATCTTCGGATCTTTGTGGTGGTGATCCGGAAGCTTGATCGGTGTTTCGGCAAGTTGCGAAACGGAATCGGTGAGTGGATTTTGGTTTTCAGCTTTGAAACCAATGTTTTGAAGGTTTGGGAGCTTAGTTTAAGTCTAAACAACTTTGCTAGGCTCAAGAGTAAGTTTTCGGAAAAACTCTCTTGTTGATGAACCATGAGTTGGTTGAATGCAATGTGATTGTTTGCATGTTTTAGATTCTGTTTTGAAAGCATATTTAGCATGTTTATTTGCTGATTTTATAAGCCATGTGTTGAAGGATGCTCAAGGTAAGAGATCCTTGTTTTGAACATTTGATAAAATGTGGTTTTGTAACGCCCCGGTTTTGGGCTTAGGAGTTTTGAGCGTTGACCGGTTGGTCAAAGTGCTGTTCGAATCTTAAGAGGTTAAATTAGGAAAGCCTAGTTCGGGTTGCATTAAAAATATGGAAAAATGTTCTAAAATCATCTTTTAATATAATTAAGTGAACTGTGAAATCAATTTTGGAAAATGCGTTTTGGAAGTGTGACATTTTGGCTAGTGACCAAAATGTAATTTTCGCAAGTTTGGTGGCTGTTTTATAAAGGGTTGGAACTTTGAATCTTTAAGGAGCTATTAACCCAAAAGTGATTTCTCCAGATTTTTCTAAGATTTTATAAGCTATTTTCTGATTTTAAAGATATCAAAAAGGAGGGAAAAGCTTATTTGGCAATTTTCTCAACTAACTTCTCATTTTCCTTCTCTCATTTTCTCTCAAACCAAACACTACATTTCCAGAGATTTGTTTCTGATTTTCTCACCTAAATTCCTCCTTTCAACTCTCATTTGATTCCAAATCAACATATCTTCAAAACCTCTTCAATTGCTTCTTGATTCATCAAGGTTTTTCATTCCAAAAAGTGGAGAAACACAAGTTTGGAGGTAAGAACGTCCTTCTCCTCTAAACTATCAGTTCTTTACTGAAATTCCTAAGTTTTCAATCCTAAATTGATGTTTAATTAAAGGTTTTTAAGTTGATTAATGGATCTTGGCTTATTATGCAAGATTTTGATGATTTTTGATGATTTTCGTTAGATCTGAGTAATCTGTGATTTAAGAGATGTTTTTGATGTTAAATGATCTCTAAAATGATGTGGAATTGAGTTTTGATTGATGCAATCCCGGATAGGTTGAGTTTCCTAAGTTTAGCTTGTGTTTTAAGGAAGTTTTTGAGGTGATCTTGGTGATCTGATGTTGCTGGAGGTATAAGGTTGTTAATAGGTTGTTTTTAGATGTTATATGATGTTAATGGAAGTGAGGTTTTGCTGGTTTGTGGCTGGGCTTTGTTTAGAAGTGGTTTGGATGCATTTTCGGTTGTGTTTGGTGGCCGAAAATGGAGGTTGGATGAGAGCAGTGAGTTTAGGTGCTTTCATTGAAGCAATTAATGCATGATGATGCATTAGTCCTCTGCTTTGATGTGTTGAAACAGGGGAGGCATCTTTGGATCCAAGATTGGTAGATCCGGAAGCTTGATTTGGTGCTTTGGCTTGAAGCAAAGTGGAAATTGGTGAGTGAGTTTGTGGAAATTGGATTTCAGCTTTTAAAACCAGGGTTTGAAGGTTTTGGGAGCTTAGTTTAAGTCTAAACAACTTTGCTAAGCTCAAGTGTAAGTTTTCGGATTTTCTCTCTAGTGCTGGCCATGACTTTGTTGTGATGCAAAATGATGATTTGCATGTTTTTATTTACTGTTTTGAAAGCATGTTTTAGCATGGATTTTGCTGATTAAGTAAGCCATATGTTGAAGGTAACTCTAGGTAGGAGTACCTTGTTTTTATACATTGAAATAATGTGGTTTGATGCTTTGAAATGCATGATGAAAATGGCTTGGTTTAATGCTTTAAAACATTGGATTAAATGATGAAAATGATGTATATTGGCAAGTGATGTTTTGAAAAGATTAAGGTCACTAAGGTGGTTAAAAGTCCTTGAGTGAGCCTTGTTACTTAAGATCATCAAGGTGGTTAAAAGTCCTTGGATGAGTCTTGTCGCGGACACTAAGGTGGTTAAAAGTCCTTAGGTGATCCTTTCCATGGTGTTTAAAAGTCCATGGGGCCAAGGTGTTTAAAAGTCCTTGGGGCCAAGGTGTTTAAAAGTCCTTGGGGTGATTCAAGCATTGGACACAAAGGTGGTTAAAAGTCCTTGTGTGGTCCTTATTCATGGTGTTTAAAAGTCCATGGCCAAGGTGTTTAAAAGTCCTTGGGGCCAAGGTGTTTAAAAGTCCTTGGGAAAGTTGTTGAACTTGTTTTATGAAATGGAATTTGTCACTTGAGCCAATATGACATGTTAAGTATTTTGTGAAGCATGAGATGCTTGTTTTAATGTTTATGTTGAAGCATGAGATTGCGTGTTTTAAGTATGCTTTTGAGCATGTGCAAAGATTGATTTTAAGCATGTTTATAAATGGTTTTAATTGCATTATTGAATGTTTTTTAAAGAGCATGCCTCACTAAGCTTTTGCTTACGCTCTCTACATTTTCTTAATTCAATAATGCAGAGCATTAGAGTACCTTGAGGGACAACAAGAAAGGGCAAGCAATCAAGTTCAAGTGAAGCTCAATGTATGGAAGGTTTTGTTAAACATTTAGCTTTTGTGTGATTTGGCAATGGGGGACCAATGTGTATGTTTTGGGAGGTGTTTGAGACTCCCTAAGTATGTTGAATGTTGTTAAGATTGCTGGTTTTGAATTGGAACCTTATATGCTTGTTTTGGAAGTTTGGAGTTTGAATAGCTAGCTTGTGTAGGAAGCATGCCTATAGAATTGGGGCTTTTTGCTTACGATGTTAGTTTGCTATTTTGATGATTCCTATAAGTCTTAAATATGTTTAACTGCATGCTGGTAAAGTTTGGTGACATTTGGAGCATGTTTGATTGATCAATTGCATGTTTTGGTATGCTTGTTTGCTGCAATCTGTGCAAGCGTTTCGGAACAGTATGCACCGTTTCGGAACGGGTGCCTTACATGAACCAAGGCGTCCGAAACGGTTTAGTCTCTGCCAAGGCCGTGTTTCAGAACGGGGTCGATCGGTTTCGGAACGGCCCGTGTTTCGGAACGGGGTTGATCGGTTTCGGAACGGCCGACCGTTAGGGGCTGACATTGGCAGTTATATGTTTTGAATTGTTTACGTTTTGGTCCCGAATCTTGTTTGTTCAATTGTGTGAGCTTGGGAAGTCCTTTTGAGCTGAAATTTCACAGAGAAGCATGAAACCTGATTAATTTCAAGATGGTAACCTTAATTTGGGTTAAGTCCTTTTATTTATCAAAAATTACAATTTGGTCCCTAAAGTTGTAATTTGTTCAATTGGGTCCCTGTTTGATCTCTGATGTTTGTGATCTTTAAGTATGTTGTTTGTGTGATCACAATTAGGATTAATGTGCATCTAGACAAGATTAAAAAGAAAAAAAAGGGTTGTTAATCAAGGTTGACTTTCGGGTTGACTTTGGTTTTCCCCGTGTGATTTTCTTAATTCGGGTCAACCGTCTAGGCCGGGTTAAGGGGGTTACATTTGGTGGTATCAGAGCTGAGTTTGCGAGTAATTGGGAATGAATGTATGCATGATTGAAGTATGTTTGGCTTGTATGCTTGTTGTTTGAAAGCATGCTCAGTGGCTGGTGATGTCGATGCAATTGAGATGTATGTTGTGATGTTGCATGTTGAGGGTACCCATTGCCAAACAAAAGCTAATGAAATGATGTTGATTTTGAATGAAATTGAGCTTGAATACTTGGATTGCTTACCTTGCTGGGCCTGACTTGTTTTATTTTTTTTGCATTGTGATTGCATGGTAAAAGTATGGCACCACGTAGAGAGTTAAGAGGTAGTGTGCGAGCTACGGCTCCCAATGAGAACGAAAATGAAGAGAATACGGGTAGTGCAGTGTTACCCCCTCCTCCGCCTGGTGGTGGTGCTGGAGGTGAGCGAGCTGAAGCTGCAGCTGGTGCTGGAGCTGCTGGACCAGAGGTTGGTCAGGGGCAAGCTATGCCTGATATGTCTATGCTGGTACAAGCTATTGCGCAGTAGCTGGAGCTCAAGGAGCTGGGCATCAGGGAGATGCTGGAGTCAGATTACCTTTGGAGCGTCTGCGCAGTCTAGGTGGGACTGAGTTCAGAGGTATGTCTGCTGAGAGTTCGGAAGCTTGGCTAGAGAGTACCAAGCGTATCTTGGGTCAGATGAGCTGCACGAATGTGCAAAATTTGGGCTGTGTTGTGTCCTTTCTGCAGGACGATGCATATACGTGGTGGACGACCACCATAGCTGGGATGGCTGAAGTTGATGTTTCTTGGACATTCTTTCAGAATGCGTTCAAGAGGAGATATCTTGGAGTGAGATATCTGGATGAGAAAAAGCGTGAATTCATGTCTCTTACCCAAGGGAGCATGAGTGTGGCTGAGTATGAAGTGCAGTTCGTACGGCTCAGTCAGTATGCACCGGAGCTGATATCTGATGAGCGTGAGAGGTGCGAAAGGTTCCGTTATGGCTTGGTGACGGAAGTAAAGACCTACATGTTGGCTGCTGAGTACAATGATTTTGATGTGTTGGTTAGTCGATCCAAGGACATTGAGATGAACTTGGGTTTAGCCGTGAAAGGTGCTGGAGCAAGTTCTAGCAAGAGAGCTGCTGAGTATAGTTCCGGAGGTGGACGGAACAAGAGGGGACGTGATCAGAGGTATCAGTCCTCAGCCAAGAGAGGTGGTGGTGCACCTGCTAGGGGGGGTTTTGCTAGAGCTGAACCAAGTGCTTGTTGGATCTGTGGTTCGCGTGGTCTGTAACGCCCCGGTTTTGGGCTTAGAAGTCTTGGGCGTTGACCGGATGGTCAAAGTGTTGTTCGAATCGTAAGAGGTTAAATTAGGAAAGCCTAGTTCGGGTTGCATTAAAAATATGGAAAAATGTTCTAAAATCATCTTTTAATATAATTAAGTGAACTGTGAAAACAATTTTGGAAAATGAGTTTTGGAAGGTTGACATTTTGGCTAGTGACCAAAATGTAATTTTCGCAAATTTGGTGGCTGTTTTAAAAGGGATTGAAACTTTGAATCTTTAAGGAGCTATTTGCCCAAAAGTGAATTCTCCAGATTTTTCTAAGATATTTTAATCCTAAAATCTGATTTTAAAGGTTTGATAAAAGGAGGGAAACTCATTTTACTATTTTTCTTTCCTAACTTCCTATTTTCTCTTCTCCTTTTCTCTCCAACCAAACATCACCATTTTCAGAGATTTTGATCTGATTTCTTCACCTAAATTCATCTTTTCAACTCACAATTGTTAGCAAATCATTGTGTAATCAAAACCTACTCAATTGCTACAAGTTTCAACAAAGTTTTCATTCCAAAAAGTGGAGAAATCACAAGTTTGGAGGTATGAACGATTCTCCTCTGAACTTTAAGTTCTTTAATGAAATTCCTAAAGTTTTCAATCCTAAATGTATGTTTAATTAAAGGTTTTCAAGTAGATTTATGGATCTTGGCTAATTATGCAAGATTTTGGTGTTTTCATTTGATTTTCGTTTGATCTGTTAAATCTGAGTTTTGAGAAGTGTTTTTGATGATAAATGATCATTAAATTGATGTGGAAGTGAGCCTTGATTAATGCAATCCCGGATAGGTTGTGTTTCCTAAGTTTAGTTTGTGTTTTAAGGTTGTTTTTGAGGTGATTTTGGTGTTCTGGTGTTGCTGGGGTTATAAGGTTGCTTTTAGGTTGTTTTTAGATGTGGTTTGATGTTAATAGATGTGAGGTTTTGCTGGTTTATGGCTGGGCTTTGTTTGGAAGTGTTTTGGATGCAATTTCGGTTGTGTTGGTGGCCGAAATTGGAGGTTGATTGAGAGCAGCGAGTTTAGGTGCTTTCATTGAAGCAATTAATGCAAGATGATGCATTAATCCTCTGCTTTGATGTGTTGAAACAGGGGAGGCATCATTGGATTCAAGTTCGGTTGATTTGGAGGCTTGATTTGGTGCTTAGGCTTGAAGCTAAGTGGTTTTTGGTGAGTGCAACTTTGGAATTGGATTTTCAGCTTTTTAAACAAAGGTTTGAAGGTTATGGGAGCTTAGTTTAAGTCTAAACAACTTTGCTAAGCTCAAGTGTAAGTTTCCGGATTTTCTCTCTAGTGGTGGCCATGACTTGATATTTTGCTAAATGATGATTTGCATGTTTTACTTACTGTTTTGAAAGCATGTTTTAGCATGGATTATACTGTTGATTTAAGCCATGTGTTGAAGGTAACTCTAGGTAGGAGTTCCTTGATTTGTACATTGTTTAAATGTGGATTTGATGCATGAAATGCATGACGAAATGGCTTGGTTTAAATGCTTTAAAACAGTGGATATTATGATGAAATTGATGCATATTGGCAAGTGATGGTTTTGAAAAAGTGGAGGTCACTAAGGTGGTTAAAAGTCCTTGAGTGAGCCTTGTTACATGAACATCAAGGTGGTTAAAAGTCCTTCGATGTTGCGGACTCTAAGGTGGTTAAAAGTCCTTAGGTGCTCCTTTCCATGGTGGTTAAAAGTCCATGGGGCCAAGGTGTTTAAAAGTCCTTGGGGCCAAGGTGTTTAAAAGTCCTTGGGGTGATTCAAGTTACGGACACAAAGGTGGTTAAAAGTCCTTGTGTGGTCCATGATCATGGTGTTTAAAAGTCCATGGCCAAGGTGTTTAAAAGTCCTTGGGGTCAAGGTGTTTAAAAGTCCTTGACAAAGATGTTGATCTTGTTCATCAAAAATGGAATTTGTCACTTGTGCCAATATGACATGGAAAGTGTGTAAGAAGCATGTGATGCTTGGTTTGATTATGTTATAAGCATGTGGTTACATGGTTTTAAGAATGCTTTGAACTTATGCATGGATTGATTTAAAGCATGTTTTGTAAATGGTTTTATATGCGTTATTGAATTGTTTTAAATGAGCATGCCTCACTAAGCTTTTGCTTACGCTCTCTACGTTTTCTTAATTCAATAATGCAGAGAATTAGAGCATCTTGTGGGCTGCAAGGGAGGGCAAGCAATCAAGTTCTACTTAAGCTCAATGTATGAGGTTTTACAAGCACTTTTAGCTTTTTGGTTGATTTGGCAATGGGGGACCAATGTATATGTTTTGGGAGGTGTTTAAGACTCCCTAAGTCTGTTAAATGTTGTTGAGAATGTTGGTTTTTGATTTGGAACCTTATATGCTTGTTTTGCAAGTTTGGAGTTGAATGGATAGCTTAACTAGGAAGCATGCCATATAAATTGGGGTTTATCTTATGTGTTGTTAATGTGTTAAATTGATGATGCAATTGAGGTCCTTGCATGTTGGTTGACTTTGTGTAATGGTTTGGTGATGTTAATTTGATGTTTGAAGCATGTTTGATGCTGTTTTGGAGTTGTCTGCAGACATGGGTATCGATACTTGGGCTTGGGGTATCGATACACCTGAGCCAAATTTGCAAGTTTCAGGCCAGGGGTATCGATACCTGATGAACGAGTATCGATACCATATGAATGGAGTATCGATACTGGGGGGAGGGTATCGATACCCTTGCTTGAATTTGGTTACTGCCTTCCCCGAGTATCGATACGACACGTGGCGTATCGATACCGGACCGTTAAAATCAGTTAAAAGAATTTTTGAATGTTTTGTTTTGTTTATATTTTGGTCCTGAATCTTGTATGATCAATTGCTTGAGCTGTGGTTGTTCTTTTGAGCTGAAATTTCACAGAGAAGCATGAAACCTGACTAATTCCAAGTTGGTAACCTTAATTTGGGTTAAGTCCTTTAATTTATCAGAAATTACAGTTTGGTCCCTAAAGTTGTAATTTGTTCAATTGGGTCCCTGTTTGATCTCTGATGTTTGTGATCTTTTAGTATGTTGTTTGTATGATCGCACATAGGAGTAATGTACATCTAAATAAGATTAAAAAGAAAAAAAAAGGGTTGTTAACCAGAGTTGACTTTCGGGTTGACTTTGGTTTTCCCCGTGTAATCTCTGTAGTTCGGGTCGGGCGTCTAGGCCGGGCTTCGGGGGTTACATTTGGTGGTATCAGAGCTGAGTTCTTGAGTAATTGGGTATGTTGTTGTGCATGATTGAAGCATGGTTTGGTTTGTATGCTTGTTGGGTGAAAGCATGTTCAGTGATTTATGTTGATGATGTTTTTGTGAAGTATGTTGTGGTGATGCATGATAAGGGTACCCATTGCCAAACAAAAGCTAAAGAAATGATGTTGTTTTTGAAAGAGATTGAGCTTGAATACTTGAAATTGCTTACCTTGCTGGGCCTGACTTGTTTTATTTTGCATTGTTATTGCATGGTAAGTATGGCACCACGTAGAGAGTTAAGGAGTAACGTAAGAGCTACGACTCCTGAAGGGAATGTGAATGATGAGCACACTGGTAGTGCTGTGCTACCTCCTCCTCCACCTGGTGGTGGTGCGGAGAGGGGAAGAGCTGGAGCTGAGGTAGCTGGTGCTGGAGCTGCAGGACCTGAGGTTGGTCAGGGACAAGCGATGCCTGACATGTCTGCTTTGGTACAAGCTATTGCGGGTGCTTTTAGAGCAGCGGTAGCTGGAGCTCAAGGAGCTGGGCATCAAGGAGATGCTGGTGTAAGACTACCCTTAGAGCGTCTGCGCAGTCTTGGTGGGACTGAGTTCAGAGGTATGTCAGCTGAGAGGTCGGAAGCCTGGTTAGAAAGTACCAAGCGTGTTCTGGGACAGATGAGTTGCACGGATGTGCAAAAGTTGGGCTGTGTGGTATCTTTGTTGCAAGGTGATGCCTATACGTGGTGGACGACCACAATCTCTGGGATGGCTGAAGCTGACATCACTTGGACATTCTTCCTGAATGCATTCAAGAGGAGATATCTGGGAGTGAGATATCTGGATGAAAAGAAGCGTGAATTCATGTCTCTGACTCAGGGGAACATGAGTGTGGCTGAGTATGAGGTACAGTTTGTACGCCTTAGTCAGTATGCACCGGAGCTGGTACCTGATGAGCGAGAGAGGTGCGAAAGGTTTCGTTATGGCTTGGTGCCGGATGTTAAGACCTATATGTTGGCAGCTGAGTACAATGATTTTGATGTGTTGGTTGGTCGATCCAAGGATATTGAGATGAATCTGAGTTTGTCTGCGAAAGGTGCTGGAGCTAGTTCTGGGAAGAGAGCTGCCGAGTATAGTTCCGGAGGTGGACGGAACAAGAGAGGACGTGATCAGAGGTTTCAGTCTTCAGCTAAGAGAGGTGGAGGTGCACCTGCTAGAGGAGGTTTTGCTAGGGCTGAGCCTAGTGCTTGTTGGATTTGTGGTTCCCGTGGTCACTTGAGGCGTGACTGTCCTCGTGCTGGTAGGGAGGTGCAGGCTCCTGTTGTGGCAGCTGGTAATGTTGGTTATGAGTGCTGGAATTGTGGTTCTGCTGACCACTTGAGACGTGATTGTCCGAGGATGGCTAGTGGCCAAGAGCGTGCTCCTGCTGTTGCGGCACCGCAGAGAGGTCGTGGGCGCGGCCGTGGTAATTTCCAGAGGCGTGAGGAAGGTGGCCGAGGAGTAGCTCATGTTGTAGCTATTCAACCTGAGGGTGGAGGCCAGGCGAGGGTGTATGCTCAGCGCGAAAGAAGGAATGATGCTGATGTGATTGCAGGTACCTTTACTTTGCAATCCATGTCTTTGCTTTCCTTGATTGATTCTGGATCTACTCATTCATACATTTTGCGTGAGCATGCTGAGTTGCTTGGTTTGCCTGTTGAGTCTTTGGATGTCGGTGTTAGAGTCACTAGTTCTTTTGGTGAAACTGTTGTGACTCGTAAGCTGTATAGAAGGTGCCCTTTGGTTGTTCAAGAGCATGTCTTTCATGTTGATTTTATGGAGTTGCCCTTTTATGGTTTTGATGTGATCCTTGGTATGGATTGGCTTGTTGAGCATCGTGCTGTTGTGGATTGTGAGAATAAGCGGGTGTCGCTTAGGCTTGCGGATGATTATGAAGTAGTGGTGGTTGGTGAGAATGTGAAGTTTCTTGCCAATGTTGTTTCTACCTTGGAGGCAAGTAGGATGCTGAGGCAAGGTTGTGAAGCCTATCTTGCCTTTGTGATGAATCCTAGCTCTAAGGAGTTGAGAGTGCAAGATATCCGCGTGGTGAAGGAATTTCCTGGTGTTTTTCCTGAGGAGTTGCCCGGTTTACCTCCTAATCGCGAGGTGGAGTTTGGTATTGAGCTGTATGAGAATACCACTCCTGTGTCCATTACTCCCTATAGAATGGCACCTAAGGAGCTGAAGGAGCTGAAGACGCAGTTGCAAGAGCTGCTTGATCGTGGTTTTATCCGGCCGAGTGTGTCGCCTTGGGGTGCTCCTGTCTTGTTTGTGAAGAAGAAGGATGGCACTATGAGGATGTGCATTGATTACCGTCAGCTGAACAAGTTGACTATCAAGAATCGGTATCCTTTGCCGAGGATTGATGATCTCTTTGATCAATTACGGGGAGCTGCTGTGTTCTCTAAGATTGACTTGAGGTCAGGGTATTATCAGTTGAAGGTGAAGGATGTGGATGTGCCTAAGACAGCTTTCAGGACAAGGTATGGGCATTATGAGTTTCTTGTGATGCCGTTTGGTTTGACAAATGCTCCTGCTGCTTTCATGGACATGATGAATCGTGTTTTTCATGAATACCTGGACAAGTTCGTTGTGGTGTTCATTGATGATATCCTCGTGTACTCGCGTACTGAGGAGGAGCACGAAGAGCATTTGCGGGTGGTTTTGCAAGCTTTGTTGGAGAATCAGCTTTATGCTAAGTTGAGCAAGTGTGAGTTTTGGCTTAGAGAGGTGGTGTTTCTTGGACATGTCGTTTCAGCTGAGGGGATTCGTGTTGATCCTCAGAAGATTGAAGCGGTGATGAGCTGGAAGGTTCCTAAGTCTGTTCATGAGGTCCGTAGTTTCCTTGGTTTGGCCGGATACTACCGGAGGTTTGTGGATGGTTTTTCCAAGATTGTTGCTCCTTTGACGAAGCTTTTGCAAAAAGATGTTAGGTATGAGTGGACAGAGGCGAGGCAGCAAGCTTTTGAGAAGCTGAAGTTGGCTTTGACGCAAGCTTCTATCTTGATTCAGCCAGAATCAGGGAAAGAGTTCATAGTCTACAGTGATGCATCCTATGTTGGTTTGGGGTGTGTGCTGATGCAAGAGGGTAAGGTTGTGGCTTATGCGTCGCGGCAGTTGAAGGTGCATGAGCGCAATTATCCTACGCATGATATAGAGTTGGCTGCAGTGGTTTTTGCTTTGAAGATCTGGAGGCATTATCTGTATGGTGAGAAGTGTACTGTGTACACGGATCACAAGAGTTTGAGGTATCTGATGTCTCAGAAGGAGTTGAATCTTAGGCAGCGACGTTGGCTGGAGTTGCTCAAGGATTATGATTTGACGATTGAATATCATCCTGGAAAGGCCAATGTTGTTACGGATGCTTTGAGTAGGAAGGTAGCTGTTGAGCTGAGGGCGATGTTTGCTAGCTTGAGCATATCGCGGGATGGTGGCCTTGTTGCTGAGTTGCAAGTGAAACCTTCGTTGGTTCAGTTGATCAAGGATAAGCAGTTGTTGGATGATTCCTTGGTGTCTCATGTTCAGGATATCGCGGAGGGTAGACCTTCAGATTTCTGCTTTAATGAGGATGGAGTGTTGTGCTTTGGTAGTCGGATAGTTGTGCCTGCTGATGTTGAGTTGAGGCGTGCTATTTTGACTGAAGGTCATAGTAGTCCTTTTGATATGCACCCTGGTAGTACCAAGATGTATCGTGATCTTCGCGATGAGTACTATTGGGTTGGTTTGAAGAAGGATGTGGCAGAGTTCGTGAGCAAGTGTTTGGTGTGTCAGCGGGTTAAGGCTGAACATCAGGTTCCTTCTGGTTTGTTGCAACCGTTGAAAATCCCCGAATGGAAGTGGGAGAGGGTTACCATGGATTTTGTGTCTGGGTTGCCTTTGTCTCCGTCGAAGAAGAATTCTGTTTGGGTGATTGTGGATCGCTTGACGAAGTGTGCACATTTCTTGCCTGTGCATACTACGTTTTCTTTGGATAAGCTGGCAGAGTTGTACATTGCTGAGATAGTGAGGTTGCATGGTGTGCCTAAGTCGATTGTGTCGGATAGGGATCCGAGGTTCACATCGCGTTTTTGGCAGTGTTTGCATCAAACTCTGGGTACAAGGTTGCATTTCAGTACATCCTATCATCCTCAGTCGGATGGTCAATCTGAGCGGGTTATTCAGATTTTGGAGGATATGTTGAGATGCTGCGTGATTGAGTTTCAAGGTTCTTGGGAGAAGCATCTGCCTTTGGTTGAGTTCGCTTATAACAATAGTTATCAGGCGAGTATACAGATGGCACCTTATGAGGCTCTGTATGGGAGGAGGTGTAGGACTCCTTTGGGTTGGGCTGAACCTGGTCAAAAGTTGGTTTCTATGCCTGCTTTGTTGAAAGGGACCACCGAGAAGGTGAAGCTCATTTGTGAGCGGTTGAAGGCTGCTTCGGATCGGCAGAAATCTTACGCGGATTTGAAGCGTAAGGAGATAGAGTTTGCGGTGGGTGACCGTGTGTTCTTGAAGGTTTCGCCTTGGAAGAAGGTGATGAGGTTTGGTCGGAAGGGTAAGTTGAGCCCTCGGTACATTGGACCGTATGAGGTGGTTGAGCGAGTGGGTCCTGTTGCGTATCGGTTGAGGTTACCTCAGGAGCTAGAGAAGATTCATGATGTGTTCCATGTTTCTATGCTCAGGAGGTATAGATCTGATCCTTCGCATGTGATGCTTGTTGAGGATGTGGTTTTGAATCCGGATTTGACCTATGATGAGGAACCGGTGAAGGTTCTGGATTCAGATAGTAAGGTTCTTCGTGGCAAGACCATTGAGTTGGTGAAGGTGCTGTGGAAGCATCGAGGTGTTGAGGAAGCCACGTGGGAGCGAAAGGAAGACATGTTGAAGCAGTTTCCTTATCTCTTTCCTTCAGGTAAATTTCGAGGACGAAATTTCTTAAGGGGGGGAGAGTTGTAACGCCCCGGTTTTGGGCTTAGAAGTCTTGGGCGTTGACCGGATGGTCAAAGTGTTGTTCGAATCGTAAGAGGTTAAATTAGGAAAGCCTAGTTCGGGTTGCATTAAAAATATGGAAAAATGTTCTAAAATCATCTTTTAATATAATTAAGTGAACTGTGAAAACAATTTTGGAAAATGAGTTTTGGAAGGTTGACATTTTGGCTAGTGACCAAAATGTAATTTTCGCAAATTTGGTGGCTGTTTTAAAAGGGATTGAAACTTTGAATCTTTAAGGAGCTATTTGCCCAAAAGTGAATTCTCCAGATTTTTCTAAGATATTTTAATCCTAAAATCTGATTTTAAAGGTTTGATAAAAGGAGGGAAACTCATTTTACTATTTTTCTTTCCTAACTTCCTATTTTCTCTTCTCCTTTTCTCTCCAACCAAACATCACCATTTTCAGAGATTTTGATCTGATTTCTTCACCTAAATTCATCTTTTCAACTCACAATTGTTAGCAAATCATTGTGTAATCAAAACCTACTCAATTGCTACAAGTTTCAACAAAGTTTTCATTCCAAAAAGTGGAGAAATCACAAGTTTGGAGGTATGAACGATTCTCCTCTGAACTTTAAGTTCTTTAATGAAATTCCTAAAGTTTTCAATCCTAAATGTATGTTTAATTAAAGGTTTTCAAGTAGATTTATGGATCTTGGCTAATTATGCAAGATTTTGGTGTTTTCATTTGATTTTCGTTTGATCTGTTAAATCTGAGTTTTGAGAAGTGTTTTTGATGATAAATGATCATTAAATTGATATGGAAGTGAGCCTTGATTAATGCAATCCCGGATAGGTTGTGTTTCCTAAGTTTAGTTTGTGTTTTAAGGTTGTTTTTGAGGTGATTTTGGTGTTCTGGTGTTGCTGGGGTTATAAGGTTGCTTTTAGGTTGTTTTTAGATGTGGTTTGATGTTAATAGATGTGAGGTTTTGCTGGTTTATGGCTGGGCTTTGTTTGGAAGTGTTTTGGATGCAATTTCGGTTGTGTTGGTGGCCGAAATTGGAGGTTGATTGAGAGCAGCGAGTTTAGGTGCTTTCATTGAAGCAATTAATGCAAGATGATGCATTAATCCTCTGCTTTGATGTGTTGAAACAGGGGAGGCATCATTGGATTCAAGTTCGGTTGATTTGGAGGCTTGATTTGGTGCTTAGGCTTGAAGCTAAGTGGTTTTTGGTGAGTGCAACTTTGGAATTGGATTTTCAGCTTTTTAAACAAAGGTTTGAAGGTTATGGGAGCTTAGTTTAAGTCTAAACAACTTTGCTAAGCTCAAGTGTAAGTTTCCGGATTTTCTCTCTAGTGGTGGCCATGACTTGATATTTTGCTAAATGATGATTTGCATGTTTTACTTACTGTTTTGAAAGCATGTTTTAGCATGGATTATGCTGTTGATTTAAGCCATGTGTTGAAGGTAACTCTAGGTAGGAGTTCCTTGATTTGTACATTGTTTAAATGTGGATTTGATGCATGAAATGCATGACGAAATGGCTTGGTTTAAATGCTTTAAAACAGTGGATATTATGATGAAATTGATGCATATTGGCAAGTGATGGTTTTGAAAAAGTGGAGGTCACTAAGGTGGTTAAAAGTCCTTGAGTGAGCCTTGTTACATGAACATCAAGGTGGTTAAAAGTCCTTCGATGTTGCGGACTCTAAGGTGGTTAAAAGTCCTTAGGTGCTCCTTTCCATGGTGGTTAAAAGTCCATGGGGCCAAGGTGTTTAAAAGTCCTTGGGGCCAAGGTGTTTAAAAGTCCTTGGGGTGATTCAAGTTACGGACACAAAGGTGGTTAAAAGTCCTTGTGTGGTCCATGATCATGGTGTTTAAAAGTCCATGGCCAAGGTGTTTAAAAGTCCTTGGGGTCAAGGTGTTTAAAAGTCCTTGACAAAGATGTTGATCTTGTTCATCAAAAATGGAATTTGTCACTTGTGCCAATATGACATGGAAAGTGTGTAAGAAGCATGTGATGCTTGGTTTGATTATGTTATAAGCATGTGGTTACATGGTTTTAAGAATGCTTTGAACTTATGCATGGATTGATTTAAAGCATGTTTTGTAAATGGTTTTATATGCGTTATTGAATTGTTTTAAATGAGCATGCCTCACTAAGCTTTTGCTTACGCTCTCTACGTTTTCTTAATTCAATAATGCAGAGAATTAGAGCATCTTGTGGGCTGCAAGGGAGGGCAAGCAATCAAGTTCTACTTAAGCTCAATGTATGAGGTTTTACAAGCACTTTTAGCTTTTTGGTTGATTTGGCAATGGGGGACCAATGTATATGTTTTGGGAGGTGTTTAAGACTCCCTAAGTCTGTTAAATGTTGTTGAGAATGTTGGTTTTTGATTTGGAACCTTATATGCTTGTTTTGCAAGTTTGGAGTTGAATGGATAGCTTAACTAGGAAGCATGCCATATAAATTGGGGTTTATCTTATGTGTTGTTAATGTGTTAAATTGATGATGCAATTGAGGTCCTTGCATGTTGGTTGACTTTGTGTAATGGTTTGGTGATGTTAATTTGATGTTTGAAGCATGTTTGATGCTGTTTTGGAGTTGTCTGCAGACATGGGTATCGATACTTGGGCTTGGGGTATCGATACACCTGAGCCAAATTTGCAAGTTTCAGGCCAGGGGTATCGATACCTGATGAACGAGTATCGATACCATATGAATGGAGTATCGATACTGGGGGGAGGGTATCGATACCCTTGCTTGAATTTGGTTACTGCCTTCCCCGAGTATCGATACGACACGTGGCGTATCGATACCGGACCGTTAAAATCAGTTAAAAGAATTTTTGAATGTTTTGTTTTGTTTATATTTTGGTCCTGAATCTTGTATGATCAATTGCTTGAGCTGTGGTTGTTCTTTTGAGCTGAAATTTCACAGAGAAGCATGAAACCTGACTAATTCCAAGTTGGTAACCTTAATTTGGGTTAAGTCCTTTAATTTATCAGAAATTACAGTTTGGTCCCTAAAGTTGTAATTTGTTCAATTAGGTCCCTGTTTGATCTCTGATGTTTGTGATCTTTTAGTATGTTGTTTGTATGATCGCACATAGGAGTAATGTACATCTAAATAAGATTAAAAAGAAAAAAAAAAGGGTTGTTAACCAGAGTTGACTTTCGGGTTGACTTTGGTTTTCCCCGTGTAATCTCTGTAGTTCGGGTCGGGCGTCTAGGCCGGGCTTCGGGGGTTACATGGTCACATGAAGCGTGACTGTCCTCGTGCTGTGAGGGAGGTGCAAGCTCCTGCTGCGGCAGCTGGTAATGGATGTTGGAACTGTGGTTCTGTTGATCATCTGAGGCGAGATTGTCCGAGGTTGGCTGGTGGCCAAGATCGTGCTCCTGTTGTTGCACCGCAGAGAGGTCGTGGGCGCGGCCGTGGTAATTTTCAGAGGAGAGAGGAAGGTGGTCGCGGAGTAGCTCATGTTGTGGCTATTCAGCCTGAGGGTGGAGGCCAAGCGAGGGTGTATGCTCAGCGCGAGGGAAGGAATGATGCTGATGTGATTGCAGGTACCTTTACTTTGCAATCCTTGTCATTGCTTTCTTTGATTGATTCTGGATCTACGCATTCATACATTTTGCGTGAGCATGCTGAATTGCTTGGTTTGCCTGTTGAGTCTATGGATGTTGGAGTTCGTGTCACTACTTCTTTTGGAGAAACTGTTGTGACTCGAAAGCTTTATAGAAGGTGTCCCTTGGTTGTTCAAGAACATGTCTTTCATGTTGATCTTATGGAGTTGCCTTTCTATGGTTTTGATGTGATCATTGGTATGGATTGGCTTGCTGAGCATCGTGCTGTTGTAGATTGTGAGAATAAGCGGGTTTCGCTTAAGCTTGCGGATGATTATGAAGTTGTTGTAGTTGGCGAGAATGTGAAGTTTCTTGCTAATGTGGTGTCTACCTTGGAGGCGAGTAGGATGCTGAGGCAAGGTTGCGAAGCTTATCTAGCTTTTGTGATGAATCCTAGCTCTAAGGAGTTGAGGGTGCAAGATATCAAGGTTGTGAAGGAGTTTCCTTGTGTTTTTCCTGAAGAGTTGCCTGGTTTACCTCCTAATCGCGAGGTGGAGTTTGGAATTGAGCTGTATGAGAATACAACTCCGGTGTCCATTACTCCCTATAGAATGGCACCTAAGGAGCTGAAGACGCAGTTGCAAGAGCTGCTTGATCGTGGTTTCATCCGGCCGAGTGTGTCGCCCTAGGGTGCTCCTGTCTTGTTTGTGAAGAAGAAAGATGGCACGATGAGGATGTGCATTGATTACCGTCAGCTGAACAAGTTGACTATCAAGAATCGGTATCCTTTGCCGAGGATTGATGATCTCTTTGATCAATTTCGGGGAGCTGCTGTGTTCTCTAAGATTGACTTGAGGTCAGGGTATTATCAGTTGAAGGTGAAGGATGTGGATGTGCCTAAGACAGCTTTCAGGACAAGGTATGGGCATTATGAGTTCCTTGTGATGCCGTTTGGTTTGACAAATGCTCCTGTTGCTTTCATGGACATGATGAATCGTGTGTTTCATGAATACCTGGACAAGTTCGTTGTGGTGTTCATTGATGATATCCTCGTGTACTCGCGTACTGAGGAGGAGCACGAAGAGCATTTGAGGGTTGTTTTGCAAGCTTTGTTGGAGAATCAGCTTTATGCTAAGCTGAGCAAGTGTGAGTTTTGGCTTAAGGAGGTGGTGTTTCTTGGGCATGTGGTCTCAGCTGAGGGGATTCGTGTTGATCCTCAGAAGATTGAAGCGGTGATGAATTGGAAAGTTCCTAAGTCTGTTCATGAGGTCCGTAGTTTCCTTGGTTTGGCGGGATACTACCGGAGGTTTGTGGATGGTTTTTCCAAGATTGCTGCTCCTTTGACGAAGCTGTTGCAAAAGGATGTTAAGTATGAGTGGACGGAAGCGAGACAGCAGGCTTTTGAGAAGCTTAAGGCGGCTTTGACGCAAGCTCCTATCTTGATTCAGCCTGAATCAGGGAAAGAGTTTGTGGTCTATAGTGATGCATCCTATGTTGGTTTGGGGTGTGTGCTGATGCAGGAGGGTAAGGTTGTGGCTTATGCGTCGCGGCAGTTGAAGGTGCATGAGCGCAACTATCCTACGCATGATATTGAGCTGGCTGCGGTAGTGTTTGCTCTGAAGATCTGGAGACATTATCTGTATGGTGAGAAGTGTACTGTGTACACGGATCACAAGAGTTTGAGGTATCTGATGTCTCAGAAGGAGTTGAATCTTAGGCAGCGACGTTGGTTGAAGTTGCTCAAGGATTATGATCTGACGATTGAGTATCATCCTGGTAAAGCTAATGTTGTTGCTGATGCCTTGAGTAGGAAGGTAGCTGTTGAGCTGAGAGCTATGTTTGCTAGCTTGAGCATATCGCGAGATGGTGGTCTTGTTGCTGAGTTGCAAGTGAAACCATCTTTGGTTCAGTTGATCAAGGAAAAGCAGTTGTTGGATGATTCCTTGGTGTCTCATGTTCAGGATATCGCGGAGGGTAGACCTTCAGATTTCTGCTTTAATGAGGATGGTGTGTTGTGTTTTGGTAGTCGGATAGTAGTGCCTGCTGATGTTGAGTTGAGGCGTGCTATTCTGACTGAAGGTCATAGTAGTCCTTTTGCTATGCACCCTGGTAGTACTAAGATGTATCGTGATCTTCGTGATGAGTACTATTGGGTAGGTTTGAAGAAGGATGTTGCAGAGTTTGTGAGCAAGTGTTTGGTGTGTCAGCGAGTTAAGGCTGAACATCAGGTTCCTTCTGGTTTGTTGCAACCGTTGAAAATCCCTGAATGGAAGTGGGAGAGGGTTACCATGGATTTTGTATCTGGTTTGCCTTTGTCTCCATCAAAGAAGAATTCTGTTTGGGTGATTGTGGATCGCTTGACGAAGTGTGCGCATTTCTTGCCTGTGCATACTACATTTTCTTTGGATAAGCTGACAGAGCTGTACATTGCTGAGATAGTGAGGTTGCATGGTGTGCCTAAGTCGATTGTGTCGGATAGGGATCCGAGGTTCACATTGCGTTTCTGGCAGTGTTTGCATCAAGCTCTGAGTACAAGGTTGTATTTCAGTACATCCTATCATCCTCAGTCGGATGGTCAGTCTGAGCGGGTTATTCAGATTTTGGAGGATATGTTGAGGTGCTGCGTGATTGAGTTCCAAGGTTCTTGGGAGAAGCATCTACCTTTGGTTGAGTTCGCTTATAACAATAGTTATCAGGCGAGTATACAGATGGCACCTTATGAGGCTCTGTATGGGAGGAAGTGTAGGACTCCTCTTTGTTGGGCTGAAACTGGTCAAAAGTTGGTTTCGATGCCTGCTTTGTTGAAAGGGACCACCGAGAAGGTGAAGCTCATTTGTGAGAGGTTGAAGGCTGCCTCTTATCGGCAAAAGTCTTACGCGGATTTGAAGCGTAAGGAGATAGAGTATGCGGTGGGTGACCATGTGTTCTTGAAGGTTTTGCCTTGGAAGAAGGTGATGAGGTTTGGCCGGAAGGGTAAGTTGAGCCCTCGGTACATTGGACCATATGAGGTGGTTGAGCGAGTGGGTCCTGTTGCGTATCGGCTGAGGTTACCTCAGGAGTTGGAGAAGATTCATGATGTGTTCCATGTTTCTATGCTCCGGAAGTATAGATCTGATCCTTCGCATGTGATGCCTGTGGAGGATGTGGTTTTGAATCCGGATTTAACCTATGATGAGGAACCGGTGAAGGTTCTGGATTCGGATTGTAAGGTTCTTCGTGGCAAGACCATTGAGTTGGTGAAGGTGCTGTGGAAGCATCGAGGTGTTGAGGAAGCCACGTGGGAGCGGAAGGAAGACATGCTGAAGCAGTTTCCTTATCTCTTTCCTTCAGGTAAATTTCGAGGACGAAATTTCTTAAGGGGGGACAGTTGTAACGCCCCGGTTTTGGGCTTAGGAGTTTTGAGCGTTGACCGGTTGGTCAAAGTGCTATTCGAATCTTAAGAGGTTAAATTAGGAAAGCCTAGTTCGGGTTGCATTAAAAATATGGAAAAATGTTCTAAAATCATCTTTTAATATAATTAAGTGAACTGTGAAATCAATTTTGGAAAATGAGTTTTGGAAGTGTGACATTTTGGCTAGTGACCAAAATGTAATTTTCGCAAGTTTGGTGGCTGTTTTATAAAGGGTTGGAACTTTGAATCTTTAAGGAGCTATTAATCCAAAAGTGATTTCTCCAGATTTTTCTAAGATTTTATAAGCTATTTTCTGATTTTAAAGATATCAAAAAGGAGGGAAAAGCTCATTTGGCAATTTTCTCAACTAACTTCTCATTTTCCTTCTCTCATTTTCTCTCAAACCAAACACTACATTTCCAGAGATTTGTTTCTGATTTTCTCACCTAAATTCCTCCTTTCAACTCTCATTTGATTCCAAATCAACATATCTTCAAAACCTCTTCAATTGCTTCTTGATTCATCAAGGTTTTTCATTCCAAAAAGTGGAGAAACACAAGTTTGGAGGTAAGAACGTCCTTCTCCTCTAAACTATCAGTTCTTTACTGAAATTCCTAAGTTTTCAATCCTAAATTGATGTTTAATTAAAGGTTTTTAAGTTGATTAATGGATCTTGGCTTATTATGCAAGATTTTGATGATTTTTGATGATTTTCGTTAGATTTGAGTAATCTATGATTTAAGAGATGTTTTTGATGTTAAATGATCTCTAAAATGATGTGGAATTGAGTTTTGATTGATGCAATCCCGGATAGGTTGAGTTTCCTAAGTTTAGCTTGTGTTTTAAGGAAGTTTTTGAGGTGATCTTGGTGATCTGATGTTGCTGGAGGTATAAGGTTGTTAATAGGTTGTTTTTAGATGTTATATGATGTTAATGGAAGTGAGGTTTTGCTGGTTTGTGGCTGGGCTTTGTTTAGAAGTGGTTTGGATGCATTTTCGGTTGTGTTTGGTGGCCGAAAATGGAGGTTGGATGAGAGCAGTGAGTTTAGGTGCTTTCATTGAAGCAATTAATGCATGATGATGCATTAATCCTCTGCTTTGATGTGTTGAAACAGGGGAGGCATCTTTGGATCCAAGATTGGTAGATCCGGAAGCTTGATTTGGTGCTTTGGCTTGAAGCAAAGTGGAAATTGGTGAGTGAGTTTGTGGAAATTGGATTTCAGCTTTTAAAACCAGGGTTTGAAGGTTTTGGGAGCTTAGTTTAAGTCTAAACAACTTTGCTAAGCTCAAGTGTAAGTTTTCGGATTTTCTCTCTAGTGGTGGCCATGACTTTGTTGTGATGCAAAATGATGATTTGCATGTTTTTATTTACTGTTTTGAAAGCATGTTTTAGCATGGATTTTGCTGATTAAGTAAGCCATATGTTGAAGGTAACTCTAGGTAGGAGTACCTTGTTTTTATACATTGAAATAATGTGGTTTGATGCTTTGAAATGCATGATGAAAATGGCTTGGTTTAATGCTTTAAAACAGTGGATTAAATGATGAAAATGATGTATATTGGCAAGTGATGTTTTGAAAAGATTAAGGTCACTAAGGTGGTTAAAAGTCCTTGAGTGAGCCTTGTTACTTAAGATCATCAAGGTGGTTAAAAGTCCTTGGATGAGTCTTGTTGCGGACACTAAGGTGGTTAAAAGTCCTTAGGTGATCCTTTCCATGGTGTTTAAAAGTCCATGGGGCCAAGGTGTTTAAAAGTCCTTGGGGCCAAGGTGTTTAAAAGTCCTTGGGGTGATTCAAGCATTGGACACAAAGGTGGTTAAAAGTCCTTGTGTGGTCCTTATTCATGGTGTTTAAAAGTCCATGGCCAAGGTGTTTAAAAGTCCCTGGGGCCAAGGTGTTTAAAAGTCCTTGGGAAAGTTGTTGAACTTGTTTTATGAAATGGAATTTGTCACTTGAGCCAATATGACATGTTAAGTATTTTGTGAAGCATGAGATGCTTGTTTTAATGTTTATGTTGAAGCATGAGATTGCTTGTTTTAAGTATGCTTTTGAGCTTGTGCAAAGATTGATTTCAAGCATGTTTATAAATGGTTTTAATTGCATTATTGAATGGTTTTTAAAGAGCATGCCTCACTAAGGTTTTGCTTACGCTCTCTACATTTTCTTAATTCAATAATGCAGAGCATTAGAGTACCTTGAGGGGCAGCAAGAAAGGGCAAGCAATCAAGTTCAAGTGAAGCTCAATGTATGGAAGGTTTTGTTAAACATTTAGCTTTTGTGTGATTTGGCAATGGGGGACCAATGTGTATGTTTTGGGAGGTGTTTGAGACTCCCTAAGTATGTTGAATGTTGTTAAGATTGCTGGTTTTGAATTGGAACCTTATATGCTTGTTTTGGAAGTTTGGAGTTTGAATAACTAGCTTGTGTAGGAAGCATGCCTATAGAATTGGGGCTTTTTGCTTACGATGTTAGTTTGCTATTTTGATGATTCCTATAAGTCTTAAATATGTTTAACTGCATGCTGGTAAAGTTTGGTGACATTTGGAGCATGTTTGATTGATCAATTGCATGTTTTGGTATGCTTGTTTGCTGCAATCTGTGCAGGCGTTTCGGAACAGTATGCACCGTTTCGGAACGGGTGCCTTACATGAACCCAGGTATCCGAAACGGTGTGCACCGTTTCGAAACGGTTTAGTCCCTGCCAAGGCCATGTTTCGGAACGGGGTCGATCAGTTTCGGAACGGCCCGTGTTTCGGAACGGGGTTGATCGGTTTCGGAACGGCCGGCCGTTAGGGGCTGACATTGGCAGTTATATGTTTTGAATTGTTTACGTTTTGGTCCTGAATCTTGTTTGTTCAATTGTGTGAGCTTGGGAAGTCCTTTTGAGCTGAAATTTCACAGAGAAGCATGAAACCTGATTAATTTCAAGATGATAACCTTAATTTGGGTTAAGTCCTTTTATTTATCAGAAATTACAATTTGGTCCCTAAAGTTGTAATTTGTTCAATTGGGTCCCTGTTTGATCTCTGATGTTTGTGATCTTTGAGTATGTTGTTTGTGTGATCACAATTAGGATTAATGTGCATCTAGACAAGATTAAAAAGAAAAAAAGGGTCGTTAATCAAGGTTGTCTTTCGGGTTGACTTTGGTTTTCCCCGTGTGATTTTCTTAATTCGGGTCAACCGTCTAGGCCGGGTTAAGGGGGTTACAGGTTTGATGCATAATGGTGCATGCTGATTAAAGGCTTTGTTAAATGCTTTAAAACAGTGGATTATTGTTGTTAAATGATGCATATTGGCAAGTGATGTCTTGAGAATGGTTAAGAACACTATGGTGGTTAAAAGTCCATAGGTGGTTCTTGTGTTAAGAACAACATGGTGGTTAAAAGTCCATGGTTGGTTCTTGTGCTAAGGTCACAAAGGTGGTTAAAAGTCCTTGTGTGAGCCTTGTGTATTGTAAGAACACCATGGTGGTTAAAAGTCCATGGATGATTCTTGTGTTAAGGTCACAATGGTGGTTAAAAGTCCTTTTGTGGACCTTGTGGATTGTAAGAACACCATGGTGGTTAAAAGTCCATGGGTGATTCTTGTGCTAAGGACACAATGGTGGTTAAAAGTCCATGTGTGGTCCTTGTGAATTGTAAGATCACAATGGTGGTTAAAAGTCCATATGTGGATCTTGTGTTGATTGTATTTTGAGATGGAAAAAGATTATGATTATCACTTGTGGCCAATATGACATGTTAATATTTTGAAGCATGAAATGCTTGTTTTAAATGCTTATGTGCATGTATAAATGTTGTGTTGAACTAAGGTTTATAAAGGTGTTTTATAAAAGCATTATTGAGTTGTTTTAAAAGAGCATTCCTCACTAAGCTATTTGCTTACGCTCTCTCTTTTCTTGAATCAATAATGCAGAGCATTGAAGTGCTTATAAGGGCAGCAAGAGGTCAAGAATCCAAGTGAAAAACTAAGCTCGTGTATGGTGAAAGTTTCTTAACACTATTAGCTTTTGGCATTTGGCAATGGGGAACCTATGTTCTTGATTTGGGAGATGTTTTGGACTCCCTAAGTTGGTTTTATGTTGTTGTTGATGATGGAACATGTAATTGGCCTTTGTGAAGTTGGTTTGATATTATGATGCTTGAATGGTTTTCTAAATAGGATGCATGCCTATAGAATTGGGGATTTGCTTAATTGATGCCAAGATTGAGTATGGTTGATGCAATTATGTTCCTTATGCATGTAATGTGTTGCTGGTATGTTTTGGTTGCCTTTAGAGCATGTTTGATGAGTCAATTGTGTGTTAAACCAGCAAAATTCTGCAAATCTGGGCAGGCCGTATCGGAACGGGTGCTACCGTTTCGGAACGGGGGCCTGAAATGGCCTAGGCGTTTCGAAATGGGAGGAACCGTTCCGGAACGAAAATGCTACTACCGAGCCCTATATCGAAACGTGTTTCAGAACGGTCCCACGTTTCGGAACGGATTATCCCCGTTTCGGAACACTCGACCGTTGGTCACTGAAATTGACGGTTAAATGTTTTGGAATCCTTGCATTTTGGTCCTAAACCTTGTTTATGCAATTGAAGGAGTTTGAGATGTCCATTTGAGCTGTAATTTAGCAGAGAAGCATGAAAGATGATTAATTTCATATTGGTAACTTTTAATTGGGTTAAGTCCTTATAATTTTCAGAATTTACATTTTGGTCCCTAAATTTGTGTTTTGTGCAATTAAGTCCCTGAACGTTTTCTGATTGTGCTGATCTTTGAGTATGCTGATTGTATGAACATATCTAGGGTTAATGTGCATTTAGATAAGTTTTAAAAAGAAAAAAGGGTCGTTAATCAAGGTTGACTTTCGGGTTGACTTTGGTTTTCCCCGTGTAAACTTCTTAATTCGGTTCAACCGTCTGGGCCGGGTTAAGGGGGTTACAATGTATCTTTTCCAGCTCTAAAGGCAATATCAACCGATATTCCACAGGACCAATACGCTCCACAACCTCTTAAGGTCCAATGAAACTTGGGCTAAGTTTACGCTTACGCCCAAATCTCATCACCTTCTTCCAAGGCGATACTTTCAAAAACACATGTTCGCCAACCGCGGACTCAATCTCTTTACGCTTCAGATCCGCGTAAGACTTTTGCCGATCCGATGCTGCCTTCAAACGCTAACAAATGAGCTTCACCTTCTCGGTGGTTCCCTTTAACATAGCTGGCATCGAAATCAACTTTTGCCCAGCTCCAGCCCAACAAAGAGGGGTTCTACATCTTTTCCCATACAAAGCCTCGTATGGAGCCATTTGAATACTTGTCTGGTAACTATTATTGTAAGCAAACTCAACCAACGACAAGTGCTTCTCCCAAGAACCCTGAAAATCTATCACGCAACATCTCAACATGTCCTCAAGCACCTGGATCACACGTTCCGACTGTCTCTCCGTCTAAGGATGATAGGAAGTAATGAAATTCAACCGTGTACCAAGGCTTGATGCAAACATTCCCAAAATCATGCTATAAACCTCGGATCCCTATCCGACGCTATGGACTTTGGCACACCATGTAACTGCACAATGTCAGCAATGTACATCTCAACCAACTTATCCAGGGTATACATAGTATGCATAGGCAGGAAATGTGCACACTTCGTAAGGCGATTAACAATCACCCAAACCGAATTATTCTTTGACGGTGACAACGGCAACCCCGACACAAAATCCATGGTAATCCTCTCCCACTTCCATTATGGGATTCTCAAAGGCTGCAACAACCCCGAAGGAACCTGATATTCAGCTTTCACCCGCTGGCACACCATGCACTTACTAACGAACTCAGGCACATCCTTTTTTAACCCTACCCAGTAGTACTCATCCTTCAAATCATGATACATCTTCCTAATACCAGGATGCATAGCAAAAGGACTACTATGAGCTTCAGTCAGAATAGTGCACCTCAACTCAACATCATCTGGCACCACTATTCCACTCCCAAAACACAGAACACCATCATCATTAAAACTGAAATCCGAAGGTCTACCCTCTGCAATGTCCTGAACATGAGGAACAAGAGAATCATCAAGCAACTGCTTGTCCTTGATCAACTGAATCAAAGATGGTTACACTTGCAATTCAGCGATAAGACCACCATCACGCGATATGCTCAAGCGAGCAAACATCGCCCTCAACTGCATGGCCACTTTCTGACTCAAAGCGTCAGCCACAACATTAGCCTTGCTCGGGCGATACTCGATCGTCAAATCATAATCATTAAGAAACTCAACCCAAAGACGTTACCTAAGATTCAACTCCTTCTTAGACATAAGATACTTCAAGCTCTTATGATCTGTGAACACTACACACTTCGCACCATACAGATAATGCCTCAAGATCTTCAAAGCAAACACAACGGCTGCAAGATCAAGATCATGAGTAGGGTAGTTACGCTCATGCACCTTCAATTGTCTAGATGTGTAGGCGACCACCTTACCCTCCTGCATCAACACACAACCCAAACCAACAATGGGCGCATCACTATAGACCACAAACTCCTTACCAGACTCATGTTGAATCAGAACAGGAGCTTGCGTCAAAGCTTCCTTCAGCTTTTTAGAAGCTTGCTGCCTCGCATCTGTCCACTCAAAGCGAACATTCTTCTGCAACAACTTGGTCAAAGGTGCACCTATCTTCGAAAAACCCTCGACAAACCTACGGCAATGCCCAGCTAAACCAAGGAAACTTCGTACCTCCGTCACAGACTTAGGTACCTTTCAGCTCATCATGACCTCTACTTTGTGCGGATCAACGCGAATACCCTCAGCTGACACAACATGTCCAAGGAAGACCACCTCCTTAAGCCAAAACTCACACTTACTTAGCTTGACATACAACTGATTCCCTAAAAACGCTTGCAAAACGATTCTCAAGTGTCTATAATGATCCTCCTTAGTACGCGAATACACAAGGATATCATCGACGAACACCACCACAAACTAATCCAAGAATTCATGGAATACATGATTCATCTTGTCCATGAAAGCAGCAGGTGCGTTGGTCAAACCAAACGGCATCACTAAGAACTCATAATGCATGTACCTTGTCCTAAAAGTTGTCTTAGGTACGTCCACATCCTTCACCTTCAGCTGGTAATATCTTGACCTCAAGTCTATCTTAGAAAACACCGAGGCTCCTCGAAACTGATCAAAAAGGTCATCAATCCTAGGCAAGGGATACTTGTTCTTGATCGTCAACTTGTTCAGTTGTCGGTAATCCATGCACATCCGCATCATCCCATCTTTCTTCTTTACAAACAATACCGGTGTAGCCCAAGGTGACACACTTGGCCGGATGAACCCTCGATCCAACAACTCCTGTAGCTAGGTTTTCAACTCTTTTAGCTCTTTAGGTGCCATGCGATAAGGAGCAATGGACACCGGAGTCGTATTCTCTTACAACTCGATACCAAAGGCAACTTCTCTGTTTGGTGGGAACCCATGCAATTCTTCCGAAAAGACACCCGGAAAATTACAAACGGTTCGAATGTCCTGCACACGTACATCCTTTGTGCCAAGATTCATCACATAGGCAAGGTAAGCCTCACAACCCAACCTCATCATACGATTTGCTTCCAAAGCCGAAATCATATTCGGCAAGAATTTCACATTCTCGCCTACTATCACCACTTCATAATCATCGGTAAGCTTTAAAGTGACCCGCTTGACGTCAAAATCAACCACTGCTCTATGATCAGTTAACCAATCCATACCAAGGATCACATCGAAACCGTATAAGGGTAACTCCAACAAATCCACAAGAAAAACATGACCTTGCACAGACAAAGGGCATCTCCTATCAACTTCCTAGTGACTACAGTCTCACCAAAAGAACTAGTCACTTGCATTCCCACTTCGAGCAACTCAACATGTATATCAAGAAAATGCACATGCTCACTCAAGATATAAGAATTCGTGGATCCAGAATCAATCAAAGCTAATAATGATAATGATTGAAGAACAAAGGTACTTGCGATAACATTTGTATCGTTGCGCTCCTCTCGCTGAGCATAAACCCTTGCAGGACCGCCTCCCTCAGGCTGAACTGCTACCGCATGAGCAATGCCTCGCTGACCCTCGTCTCTCCTTTGGAAGTTCCCTCGGCCGCGCCCACGGCCTCTCTGAGGTGCAGCCACAGCATGTGCACGTCCCTGGCCTCCACCAGCCAACAAAGGACACTCTCGCCTCATATGATCCGCTGAACCACAGTTCCAGCACGAATTCCATGTCACCACAACACGAGCCTGAGCCTCTCTAGCTGCTCGAGGACAATCTCGCCTCATATGGTCCCTCGATCCACATATTCAGCACGTATGCTGCTCATACCTCACTCGGCCTCCCTGGACTTGACCGCCTCGACCCGGAGCACCTCGCCTCACCCTAGACTGATGTCTCCTATCACGACCTCTTTTTTTCCACCCACCCCTGGAACTATACTCAGCTGCTCTCTTCCCAGAGCTAGAACAAACACCTCGAGACGACAAACCCAAGTTCTGTTCAATGTCTTTGGCTCGACATACAAGCACATCGAAGTTGGTGTAATCTGCAGCCAACATGTCTATCTAGACATCTTGCACCAACCCATACCGTAAACGATCACAACAGCGCCTCTCATTAGGTATCACCTCAGGGGCATACTGGCTCAGACGTACGAACTAGACCTTGTACTCAGCCGCAGAAAGGGTTCCCTGAACTAACGACATGAACTCGCGTTTCTTTTCATCCAAGTATCTCACACCTAGATACTTTCTCTTAAAGTCAACCTTGAAAAACTCTCAATCTACCTCGTTGGGTTCCATTCTAGCAGTGGTAGTCGTCCACCAACTATATGCGTCACCTTGAAGCAAGGAAACTGTGCATCCCAGCTTGCACACATCGTTGCATCCCATTTGATCCATGATACGGATCGTACTTGCTAACTAGGCTTCTGACGCTTTAGGAGACATTCCAAAGAACTCAACAGCTCCTAGGCTCCTCAACCTCTCCAAAGGTAAACTCGCCTGCCCAGCTGCAGGGGCCTGTACATGTGCTCCGGCTACCGCAGCCTAAAACGCCCCGATGATCGCCTGAACCAATAGCGTTAGATCACCCAAACCTGGACCAGCAGGTCATTGATGCTCTTGCTCCCCACCTCCAGTTGGTGGCGGAGGAGGTAAGTTTCCACCAGGAGGGACATCAGCCCCTTGCTCACCCTGGTCGTCCTGCTCAGCCGCAGGGACTATCGTGTTTGATCTGAGCTCTCTCCTCGGACCCATAGTGCAATTTTTAACAAGGCATAACAACAAAAACAAATCAAACCATTTAGGCCAGCCTCAAGCAAGGATCCAAGTTTACAAAAACATTTAATTAGTGTAATAAGGCAATGGGTACCCCGATTTCCCACAAGCATAACATAACATAACATAACATACAAGAGCATATCAAACTCATCATGCCTTCCATCATCCACAACCAGCACATATCAATATCACATCATCATCATACAATCATATTCATCTAACATGCGATTGACATCAATCAAGCATGGCATAAGCTCCAAAATTCAACCAAAATCATGCTTTTCCAATCAACATACACCAATATATACCAATTTCACATACCAACATCCACGATTCTTTCAAAACCTGGCTCTGATACCAAAAAATGTAACCCCCTTAGCCCAGCCTAGACGCCCGAACCGAACTAAGAAGATTACACGGGGAAAATCGAAGTTAACTCGTAAAAGTCAACCTCGATTGACGACTCTTTTTTTCCTTTTTATCTTTTCTAGATGCACAATATTAACCTATGTGTCTAGGAAGACCATTAGGAAGAAACGACACAACGATCGGAGTTCAATTAGGGGTTCAGTTGCATACTTATGACTTTTAGGGACCATTTTGCAATTTACAGAAATTAAAGGGACTTTTCAGATTTTAAAGTTACCAAATCTCAATTAGTCATGTAACATGCTATCACGTCAAATTTCAGCTCAAACCGATCATCCAAACTCATCCAATTAATCAAATAACATTCAAGGACCGAAACATAACATTTCAAGACTTAAGAAGATACTTTTAACTAAATTTTAACTACCTGTATCGATACGCCTGATCCTGTATCGTTACACAGAAAGACAAGCAAAAAATGGGAAGAGCGTATCAAAACGCTTCCCCGCGTCTCGGTATGACCTTCAAACTTGGCTTGGGGGTATCGATATGCTGGTAATTCGTACCGATACCCCTGTATTGAAACGCTCGGATTTGGCATTAGTGTATCGATACACTTCCCCGTGTATAGATATGCGTACCAGAAAAACACATTCCAATGGTATTTAAACATGCTTAATCATATCCAAACAAGCTTAAATCATGCATACAAGTTATAATCTACCTAATAGACAAGTAAACATCAACAACCAGTAAATCACATTCATCAAACTCATCAAACCATGATGACATGTTAGCTATTCAAGCATGCTTAAGAAACCAAGCTAAAGCATAGGCAAAACACCATAAGCAAACCATGAAACCAATTAAAGGCCAATTACAAGTCCAAAATCAGAAACCAAACATGCTTAAAACAACAAACATCACCAACAAATCCTAAAAGAAGGAATTCCCACCTATTACCTCCTATTACACTAAGGGTGAACCACATACATTTCTTAACCAAAACTCTTGGAATCCCCTTGCTATTGGGCTGCCTTGAAATACTCGATTCTCTGCATTGATGAAACAAATGAGTGTAAGCATATAGCTTAGTGAGGATCGCTAAAACAACATTCATCATTGCATTTCATAAAGCCATTGCATTATCATATTGCAAACTCATGCCTATCTTTAGAACTTGCTCTATTAGGCATTCAATGCACTTTTAAAACCACATGCATATTGCATCTTTAAAACAACAGCAAAATCCTTTGCTCATGCTTAAACCAAGCATCACATACATTATTGCATCATTCACAAGTATCTTATGCTTAATCATTAATCATTATCATTATATTGGCTCGCAAGTGATAATTCTCAAACCACACCAAAACACATGACACAATCAGATACGCGTATTACAAGCGTTGTCCCACACGCTGCATACATACTACCGGACTACACAAGGTGGAGATCAATGGCATAATCACAACCCCTCAACACCCGTGATGGAGATTAATGGCACAATCACAACCCCTCAACATCACTCATCGGTAGTTGTATAATTCCACTAGCGAGAGTACGGGACACATACTACAAGACTCACACACGGGGTTAAACCATTCACTGTTGTGATCTTAGCCTCAATCGTTAGGGTACTTGGATGGAGATTACGACATAATCACAACCCCTCGACATATAAGGCTACTTTATTTATGGTGCACCCAATCCAATAGCCGACTAACTATATCCGAATAAAATAACCAAAAACCATTTCCATCACTTGCCAATATAATCATTTAACATCAATATTCCACTGTTTTACAAGCATAAACACAATGCCAATTTCAAAAGCATAAACATGCTTAATATCAAATGCATTTATCACATAAAACCAAGGATCACTTACCTAGTGCATCCTTAACACAATGGCATTAAAATCCAGCATTAACAATGCTTAAAACATGATCTAAAAACAGTAATCAAAACCACATTAACTCAAGTGCATTTCCATCAAAACATAGCACAGTTACGAGAGAGAGACTTTCAAATCACTTACTCTTGAGCTTAGCTAAGTGTTTCAAACTTACACTAAGCTCCCAAGACCACGCTCAAAGCGTTACAAAGCTGGAAAATCCATTTCCACTCACCGATACGCGAAGTCTTGCTCTCTGAACAAAAAATACTCTTCCGAAGCCTCCAACAATGTCTCGTTTGCTCCCGGATCAAGATCGCCTATTTTCACACCATTAAAACCGAGATCCAAATGCATTAAAATGCATTTCAACACCAGCAACCAATCACAAACTCGTTGCTCACCCAAAATACACCAATTTACTCATCCGAAACAACCAAAAACTCAATCGATTGCTTCCTAACCCAAGCCCAGCCAACATACATCACTTCCAAACAATTATAAACATCAAAACACATCTAAAATCAACCTAAACCCTTACTTATACCTCCAGCAAGCATTACTCCCACATATCACCTCAAAAACCCAACTAGAACTATCAAGAAATTCAAGGATCTCAAGGATTTCAGGATCTATAACAACAAAACCTCTTTTCAACATATTAATCACCTCAAAACTTAATTAAAAACAATCCAAAATAAAGCATAACAAATCAAGTCCGAAAATCAAGAGTTTCGTCATATTTTTGCAAGATTTCAATCTCAAATCAACACTATAATGAAAACTCAACTAAAAACATTAATTAGAAGAAAAAGATCTTGGGAATTTCAATAAAGAACCTAGATTGAAGGATGAGAATGGGATTTACCTCCAATCATTGCTTTCCTCAATGAATGACAAGTTTTCCTTAGCAAAAATCTTGAAGAACTTGAAAGAACTCTTGAAATTTGTTTAGAAAATATTGAGAGAGTGTTTGAGAAAAAAGAATTCTGGAGAAAATGAGTTAGAATTGTGTTTGACTGAAAATGAGAAGAGAAAGGTAGTTATGTCAAGTGAAACCTCATTTTTTTCTAATTTATTAATTTTAAATTAATAAAAATCCTTTTATTAAATCACTTTAAAATCCCTTTTAAAACACATGTCATATTAAGGAAAGGATAAATTTCCATAAAGCTCCCTAAAGATTCTAAGATTTTGCTTCCCTTTTAAAAATCACATTTTTCCACAGTTTTGAAACTTTACATTTTGGTCACTACCCAAAACGTACCTCTTCCGAAACTCTTTTTTAAATTGATTTGACCAACCTCTTAAACATAATTTTAGAGGATTTTATAAATTTTTACCATAGTTTTATCCTATCACGATCCTTGATTTCCTTAAATCACCAAACTCGATTCGAACCGTTCTCGACCGGTCCGGTCCGATGACCATAACATTTAGGCCCAAAACCAGGGTGTTACATGGTGCGGGGTATGGATCCGGCCGATGTGTCTAAGCCAGCCTTGCGCTTGCCTCTCCTTACTGCGGCATAAAGTGTGTCAAAGGATGCGGCAGGCTGGGACTGGTGGTACCTGGTAGAAGTGGCGACAGGGGTTTCTTGGGCTCGGTGCTGGGCTGTGGCGGCTGCAGGGAAGACGACAATGGGGAAGATGCTGAATTGGACCGTCGGATCATGGAACCTCATTTGGATCCACTGAGTTGTTTCGGGTGGAATTCCCTAGTATATGCCATGAACAACTACTGGCATTTGTCCATTGCCTCCAGCTTGTTCAAAACCTGCTGGAGGTTTGTGGTGGCAGGGGGCATGCGGTTCAGGTGTCATCAGGATGGATGCTGAGGCTGGTGCCCATGAAATACTTTGCATCGGTGTGGCATGCAGAGGCTCAGCGTCTTAGATCTCCATTATTCTATGGCAGGTTACCTTGTCCCACCCTTATCTTTCTTTTGTGAGTTCGTCGGTTCTTTCAAACGAGACTTCATTCTCTGTGTAGAGGCCGATGATGAGTGACGGGAAATAGAGCCGACCCTTCTCCTTCACTGTGTATTTGTAGATATCCTGCACAATTAAATTACCTACATTAATTTTACGATTTTTCATAATAGAATGGATAAGAGCAAGCTTGGACCGATCAACGGCCGTGCTGTGGGAAGTCGACATAAGGTGGTGGCGGATGAACTGGTTCCATAGTTTGGCTTCCGACCGTAGATATTGCTGCTGCACTGAGCCTCTGTGTGATCCGACCTCCCATGGTGTGCCGTTGAAGCAAAGCTCTTCCTTAATGCACAGGAAATCATCTTCTTTTAAGGCCTCCAAAACCTTGGGAAGCTCATCTCTTACAATGTGCAGGCCGTAGAATCTATTGATGGTGTCAACATCGATGCGGATGGCTTTTCCCCTCATATGCACGAACAGTGCATCGGCACTTGGCCTTTGAGCATGGAACTCTCGAACTATCGTGAGAATTGTCTGGGCCGACTGGAGGCAGAAAACATGCCACTTCTGGTGTATGAAACTGTTGAAAAGGAAGGGCTCGATGCCGTAATTTTGTTCATTGGATGCTTGGAACCGTTGCTCTTCCCAAACCTACCAGGAGACGTAGTGCATTTTAAATCGTTCTTCCACCGATGTTGGTGCGAAGCGAGTATAGACGAATGCCTCGGTAGCCCTGGAAGATGCTCCTCTGGTTTCCATCTGAATTGTAAAAGAGTAGTGAGCGTAATTGAGAGAGAGAAGAAAGAGTTGAGAGCAGAATTGAGCGTGAATAACTATGAGATTCAAGAGAGTAAAAGAAAGTAGGAAGTGAATAAAAAAGGAGAATAGTTGTCTTTTTATAGAGTCTCGGCACATTGTGCTGTTGGAGCGCAATTCGTGGTCGTGGCGTTACTAGCCGTTGCAATTCTGCCCGTTGGAAAACTACCTGTTGTAGCTCTCGCAGCGCATTGGTCATTTGTTGCTGCGAAAGCTAACGATCATTTCTCCAAACCGTTGGTTCCTCCCTTCCTTTCTTCTTGATCTCCCTCCTAAAAAAACAAGAGAAGAAAAAATTATTCTAAAAAAATTGCGAAAAATAAATATAAATAACTACAAATAAAAATAATTCAGAAAAATAAAAAACTGAACCTAAAAATAAAAATAAAAAATTGAGTAAAGAGAGAAATGATTAGTGCACTAAAGCAGTGCACTTGGATGCATCCCCTAAAGTGTATACTTTCTTATCCCTCATAATATGTGCTCCTGTATGTGGTAGCAGCCTTTGTCCATGTTCTCCTCCATGTGTGCCACATCATGTGTCATGGCTTGGTCCAATATGTTTGCCCGACATTCTACCGCTTCAGTGTCGGGGCCTTTTGGTTCCTTACTGCTACCTTGTTGCTGAGTGGCCTGTAGTGCCTGACAAGTTACTGTATCGTTTGCATGTTTCTTATTGTTCAAGACATGAATTGCTGAGTGGCCTGTAGTGCCTGACAAGTTACTGTATCATTAATCTTCATTGTCAGTTCTCCTTTCTCCACGTCGATTATAGTCCTCCCAGTTGCGAGGAATGGCCATCCAAGTATCAATGGAGCTCTTTCATCTACAGCAAAATCTAAGATGAGGAAATGAGTAAGGAAAATAAACTTATTCACATTTATCAGGATATCTTCGGTTTTCCCTTCCGGTTGCACATGTGATACATCGGCAAGTTGTAGCATCACTGTGGTTGGTTGTGTTGTCCCAATCTCCAATTTTTGAAAGACGGACTTGGGCATGATATTGATGCTTGCACCTAAATCTCATACCGCTCTCCCCACATATGTGTTCTCAATTGCGCATGGTATGAGAAAGCTTCCAGGATCCTTGAGCTTGGGTGGAGTTCGATTGTGTAATGCGGCCATGCATTCCTCCATTACAGCACCGTTTCAAATTCCCCAATCCCTTTTTCGTTTTGACACTATGTCCTTGAGGAACTTAGCATAGTTTGAGATCTCCTTGATAGCCTCCACCAGAGGTATATTAATATGTACTTGTTTAAGTATATCTAGAAACTTTTTAAACTGATACTCTTGCTTGGGTTGTTTCAGCCTCTTAGGGAATGGTGGAGCTGGTGGGCTGTCTCTGGGCCTTGTGGGTGATGTCACAGGATCTGCGGCGGTAGGATTTGTCTTGACCGGTGCCGCGGCATCCTTGTCCTTAGACTATGTAGGGACAATGGGCTCTTGTGGTTTTTCCTTTACAGGCTGCTTGGCCTATGGTTCTTGTAGTTGAATACCACTCTTGGTGGTTACAGCCTTGCATTGTTCATACAATGTTCCCTTAGCGGCTTCATTATTGCTAGGGAATCCTCTAACTGGCCTAGTGCTCAGGATCTAAGCAATCTACCCCACTTGTGTTTCCAGGGATTTCTGTGTGGCCTTATTGTTCTGCATCCGCATCTCTGTTCTGTCCATAAAAGTTTTTGTCTTTTTAATGAACCTCTAAGTGTTAGCCATATATGCACTAGTTTGAGCCATAAAAGCATTTAAAGTGTTTTCGAGAGAACTAATCTGCATTGGCTGATGCTAAAATACTGCTACTGGAGCATCCAGATTTTGCGGATTGAGGGCATTGTTAGGGTTGCTCCAAGAGAAGTTGGGGTGCTTTTTCCAGGCTGGATTGTAATTTTTGGACATCTAGTTGTTGTTGCGATTGAAGTTTCCAACATAACAGGCTGACTCTGGGTTATGCATACATTCAAAAAAACCATGGTTATCCCCACCGTTTTCGTAAAATAAATCAATTACCTTGACTTTTTGTTGATTGCTTTTCGACTGTAAGTTCATAACTAGCTTCGTCAAGGAGGTGATTTGGGATGAAATTGAACCCTCAGACTCTAATTCATTAACTGGGGTTTGACGACGGACTCCCCCCTTCTGGCCGTGGGAAACTGATAATCATTCTTGGATGTCTTGTTTAAGATCTCCGTGGCTTCTTCTGGTTCTTTCTCTAAGTGTATGTCGTTTGCCGAGGCATACAACATCATCTTAGTTGCCATGTTAACCGCATTATAGAATATGGTCACCTGCGTCCATACTGGGAATCTGTGCAAGTGGCATTTGTGAAATAGCTCTCGATACCGCAATATAGGACTTTTGGGCACTTATTGTAGAGTGTCCACAAGTTCTATATTTTGTACACATTCATGCCCTTAGTATTGTGGTTCTTAAGCTCATTTAGGCTTATTTAGGTGCTTTGCATGCATAATAACAATATTTGATCTTTTACCATGCTTTTGTTAAATATTCTATGTTTGATTAAGAAAAGATGTTGTTTTAGTTTAGTTTTCATTTTCAGGTGTTATAGCTGTGTAGAGGAGGAGAGGACAAGAAAGCAGGGAGTAAAAGGAGATGTACTGAAGCAGTTCTAGATGCCGCCAAGGATGCTGCCGCTGCAGCATTGCCGCAGACTGCCGCACAGGCAGAATTTAAACGACTTATTCAAGATGGGTCGCGACTGAAAGAGAACAATTTCTTGAATCTAAGGAACCCAATCTTCCAATTTTCTAAAGCCTATAGTGGGCTGAAAAGCTGATTGAAGAGGGATAAGTAAAGTGATTATCTTTACTTGCTGGAGAAGGCAACGTCCAAAGAGGCCACATTCAAGTCAAAAAGGAGTCAACGTTTAATGTAAAGTTACTTTAAGAACTTCTACTCCAAGGGGGACTCAAACTTAGGCCAAGCCTTATATATACCCATGCTTGTAAGGCTATAGGGGCATATATTAAGTGGGGGAGATAATCCTAGTCTAACTCTCCCATATTGTTTAGGTTTTTGTATGTAAAGTAGTTTTGAGAAACGGTTGTATTAGTTTAAGTTGTGTTTTGTAATAACATACTCTCAAGTTTGCTTAGTTCATGTGCTTCACTTCTTCAATTAGTTCCAAAAGTTCAGTTGAAGAAATCCATATGTCGGGCACGAGAGTGTTAAACTCACGAAAGAATTAAGCACGGTCTCATCATGATGAGGTGTTGACTAATTCGGCTTAGACATAAGTTAGAATTTCAGCGGCTAAAAGGAGCAACCAAACGTCGACTGCCTGTGTTAGGTTTACGCTGAGATTGCTAGGTATTGCCTACATCACGTACTGACAGAATCCTTGCCTAGACATAGAAAGGACCACTTCAGAATTGCTTCGCCGAAATTGGAGTATATGCCAGACTTGCTACCGGGAATTCTCCCCATCTCACCTGCCGAGACAGTGAAAGTTGCAAGCACAGAGTTCCACCGTGGAATCGAAAATTGTCGCCGCCTCAATTCGCCATTACCCGCCAAGGCAGCATTTCGTGGCAGCACAAAACACACTTAATCTTTACAATGCAGTCTACACACTACTGAGCTACAACTTCCCGGCCTAATCTATCGACCTTGTTTCTCTCTCCTTTTCTCTTTATCTTAAATTACGTGTGTTTTTATATTTATGCTTTTCAATATTCAAAAATTTAATTTTGCAATCACTATTTCCTTGTGCAGGAAAACACTCATAGTAGCTCTTCCAATCCATGTGGGAGACGATATCTTTTATATTATAACTTGACAGGAGTGTGCACTTGCTCTCATAAATAAAGTACACCTAAAACACCCTACAAGTTTGTGGTGTCGTTGCCGAGGATTGGCAACATCAACTGCGTCTGAATTCCTGCACTTCTACTTTTAGTTTGTGCATTTAAATTTCTGTTTATTTTATTTTTCAATATATATATATATATATATGTATGTATATATTATGCCTCTTGTTTGTCTTTGGTGTATGTCCCGCCAGGGCAGCAAAGATGGTACCCAACACCCACATGAGGAGAGGAAGGACATACCTGGATGAAAAGCCAAACGCAAAACCCTCAGGAAGTTGTTATGTTTGGGAGATGCACAACCCAACATAACCTAATTTTTATTATCTTTAATTTATTTTTATGCATTAGGATTAGTTTAAATTTTATTTAATTTTTACGTATTTATTCTCTTGAAATTTATTTAATTTTCAGTTAGTTTTATTTGATTTTTGCATTTAATTTATTTCAAGTTAGGAATGAAGACAAGACCAAGAAGGATAAACAATAAAGGAGAGGCCCAACCCAACAGCCAATGCAGCCCAAGGAATATTAGCATAATGGCTAGCGGCTTTATAACAGCTAGACGTAATGGCTACATTTGCAATAGTTGGCAGAAATGGCTATCTGCGTAATGGCTAGAATCGCGTAAAACGCGCCACAATCATTGCCGCCCATCGACAGCGTGCCTGCCAAGGCATCGGAGAGTAGCGGTTATATAAAGCCAACTATTCTCTCCTCATTCTTCACATTGCTCTCTCTTATTCTCTCAATTCTTCTTGTCTTCTTTGCTTTCAAGATCTTATTTGTTTTATTTTCTTGCAATATCTTTCTTTTTCTTTAGGAAATACAACCATTCTCAAAACTATGACAACATCAAAACCCACCGCCTCATCCTCCAAGCCAACCTTCCAGAGGAGATAAACATTTTCGCACAAGGTACGATGGGTATCTTGGTCTTTAGCCCAACGTATTTGAAAGGGTCCACACCCTAGGATGGCACATTTTCTCACGGTAGCTAGAGGAGATAAACACCAACCTAGTGCGAGAATTTTATGCCCACAAACCAAATCCGGGAAACCATTTCGTCTACGTTCGCGGCGAGGGTGTCAAGCTCACGGCGGCAACAATAAATAGCTTCTATGGCATAGAAATCAAAGGGAACCCGACGAAGAATGGAGTTCGGGTTTAACGGCAGCAGGCTATGAGAAAAAACAAAATAGAAATCTACCATCCCAATGCCAAATGGTTAACCGGGAAAAATAACGGTTCAGTCAATCGCCGCGACCTGCTGCCAGAGGCCATTCTTTGGAGTAACTTTGTTCAGCGCTGCCTAATGCCCAGTTCGCATGGTTCTATAGTCAACAGGCCATGGCTGGCCCTAATCCATAGCATAATGAAGGGGCGGCTAATCAATGTTGGTGAAGTTATACTTGAAGAAATTTATGCCCACGCAGCCAAACCCAACTCCAAGGGAAACCTCGTTTTCCCTTCACTCATCACTGGCCTTTGCGCCTACTTCCGTGTGTCGTCGCACCCCAAAGATACTATCATAGCCGCCAAGGAAGGGTAGACAAGGAAGGAACGCCTCCAATGATACAGGAGCCTGAGCCTGAAATGTAACGCCCCGGTTTTGGGCTGAGGAGTTTTGGGCGTTGACCGCTTTGGTCAAAGTGCTGTTCGAATCTAAGAGGTGAAATTAGGAAAGCCTAGTTCGGGTTGCATTAAAAATATGGAAAAATGTTCTAAAATCATCTTTTAATATAATTAAGTGAACTGTGAAATCAATTTTGGAAAATGAGTTTTGGAAGGGTGACATTTTGTCTAGTGACCAAAATGTAATTTTTGAAAGTTTTGTGGTTGTTTTATAAAGGGTTGAAACTTTGAATCTTTAAGGAGCTATTTACCCAAAGGGAGTTTCTCCAGATTTTTCTAAGATATTTTAAGACTTAATTCTGATTTTAAAGATATAGAAAAGAGGAGGGAAAATCATTTTAGATATTTTTGCAACTAACACCCTATTTTCTCAATTTCCTTTCTCTCATTTTCTCTCAACCCAAACACTTTCTCTCCAGAGAATTTGATCTGATTTTCTCACCTAAATTCCCCCTTTCAACTCTCTTTTGATTCCTAATCATAGTATCTACAAAACCTCATCATTTGCTACTTGATTCATCAAGGTTTTTGATTCCAAAAAGAGAGAAACTCAAGTTTGGAGGTAAGAACGTCCTTCTCCTCTAAACTATCAGTTCTTTACTGAAATTCCTAAGTTTTCAATCCTTAATTGATGTTTTATTAAAGGCTTTTGAGTTGTGAAATGGATCTTGGCTTATAATGCAAGATTTGGTGATTTTTGATGATTTTCGTTAGATCTGATTAATTTGTGATTTGAGATGTGTTTTTGATGTTAAATGAACTCTAAATTGATAAGGAATTGAGTTTTGATTAATGCAATCCCGGATAGGTTGAGTTTCCTAAGTTTAGCTTGTGATTCTTGTTTGTTTTTGAGGTGATCTTGTGGATCTGAGGTTGCTGGAGGTATAAGGTTGTTAATAGGTTGTTTTTAGATGTTAAATGATGTTAAAGGATGTGTGGTTTTGCTGGTTTATGGCTGGGCTTGGTTTAGAAGTGGTTTGGATGCATTTTCGGTTGTGTTTGGTGGCCGAAAATGGAGGTTGGATGAGAGCAGCGAGTTTAGGTGCTTTCATTGAAGCAATTAATGCATGATGATGCATTAATCCTCTGCTTTGATGTGTTAAAACAGGGGAGGCATCTTTGGATCCAAGAGTTGTTGATCCGGAAGCTTGATTTGGTGCTTCGGCAAGAGGCGAAGTGGAATCGGTGAGTGAAATTGGGTTTTCGGCTTTGAAACCAATGTCTTGGGAGCTTAGTTTAAGTCTAAACAACTTTGCTAAGCTCAAGTGTAAGTTTTCGGAAGTACTCTCTAGTGGTGGCCATGATTTGATTTTGATGCAATGTGGTTTATTGCATGTTTTAAATATCGTTTTGAAAGCATGATTTAGCATGGTATTTTCTGTTGTTGTAAGCCATATGTTGAAGGATGCTCTAGGTAAGAGTTCCTTGTTTTTGAACATTGATTAATTGGGGTTTGATGCTTTTAAATGCATGATGAATATGGCTTGGTTTAATTCTTTAAAACAGTGGATTAAATGATGAAAATGATGTATATTGGCAAGTGATGTTTTGAAAAGGTTAAGGTCACTAAGGTGGTTAAAAGTCCTTGAGTGAGCCTTGTTACTTAAGAACATCAAGGTGGTTAAAAGTCCTTGGATGGTTCTTGTTGTGGACACAAAGGTGGTTAAAAGTCCTTATGTGATCCTTTCCATGGTGTTTAAAAGTCCATGGGGCCAAGGTGTTTAAAAGTCCTTGGGGCCAAGGTGTTTAAAAGTCCTTGGGGTGAAACTTGCTACGGACACAAAGGTGGTTAAAAGTCCTTGTGTGGTCCTCATTCATGGTGTTTAAAAGTCCATGGCCAAGGTGTTTAAAAGTCCTTGGGGCCAAGGTGTTTAAAAGTCCTTGGGGTGAAAGTTGATGAACTTGTTTTAAAGAAATGGAACTTATCACTTGTGGCCAATATGACATATATGATATGAAGCATGAGATGCTGTTTTTAAGTTTTCTTTTGAGCATGTGCAAATGATGGTTTGAAGCATGATTTATAAATGTTAGAGAAACTTGGTTTTGATGTTTTGATGAAAAACCCTCAAAGAATTTCAGGTTTTGTGTGAAAATTTAGAGAGATTGATGGGGTTTTAATATATAGGTGCGGCTAGGGTTTGGAGAGAAAAGTGCGATTTAAAGCTTCATCGAGTATCGTATCGATACGCTGACTAGGCGTATCGATAAAGTTTCCAAATCGTACCGATACGCATGATCGTATCGATACAGTGTTGACTGTATTGTTGCCCATTGAAGAACCCGTATCGATACGCTTATAGTCGTATCGATACCCCTTTGCCAGAAAATGCATTTTGGATAAGAACAAGTCCAAAAATCCAATTTTGAACGAACCTAAATGCATGTGAATGATATATGAGCAAGATATATGGACAAAAACAGATGCAAACTCCCCTTGACAACAAGCATAGATGCATTAAGAAACAAATTAATGTAGGCAAGATCATCTTACAATTTCAAGCAAATTTTTGGCACAAAAGGGCCCTAAAAGGTCATGATAGGCTAGTTAGACCTAGCTCTCTTTTAAGGGTCCAAAAACGCTCTTTTTTCTAATGGTTTGGTAAAAATGTCCACAAATTGGTTCAAGGTGTCAACATACTCTAGAACAACATCATTTTTCAAGACATGATCTCTAATGAAATGATGTCTAATTTCTATGTGCTTGGTTCTAGAATGTTGGATGGAATTCTTAATGAAACATATGACACTAGTGTTGTAACACTTAAGGGCTATGGTACCTACATCAGCTCCATAGTCTAGATATTTTTATGCTTCATCCAAAGGACTTGAGCAAAAAAACTTCCGACTGATATGTATTCCGCTTCGGTGATAGATAAGGCTACACTATTTTGTTTATTAGAGAACCAAGATATGAGCATACTACCTATGAATTGGCATGTTCCAGATGTAACCCCCTTAGCCCGGCCCAAACATTTGACCCGAACTACGAAGATTACACCGGGGAAGCCAAAGTCAACCCGAAAGTCAACCTTGATTAACGACCCTTTTTTTCCTTTTTATCTTTTTTTTTATATTCAATATTAACCTATATGTTTAGCAAATTAATTCAGCGGAAGCGACACAACGAACGAAACCGAAACAAGGACTTAATTAAAAAGAATCATCTTTTAGGGACTAAAACGTAAATTTTTAGAATTATAAGGACTAACCGAGTTTTAATGTTACCAGTCCAAAATTAATCATGTAACATGCCATCAGGTCAAATTTCAATTCAAACGGATCATTCAAACTCATTGAATTAAGCAACCAACATTTAAGGACCAAAATGCAAGAAACAGAAACCCAAAACAGTTCAAAATTCAAACCCAATAGTAAGGCGTTTCGGTACGGATGGCCCTGTACCGAAATGGTCGTTTCGAAATAGGGTTGACCGTTTCGATACTCGGGTGTGTTCCGAGACCCGTTTCGAAACACCCCCATCTAGTAGCAAAATCGTTTCGATACGTCCTCACCCGTTCCGAAACCTCAAAGCCATTTCAGGCCCCTATTCTGAAACAGGCAAGGGCGTTCCGATACGCCTTGCCCTGCAACAACAGATTTTGCTGGTTTGTCATGCATTTTTACATACAAAACATTCCCGAAACATGCCACATCATATACACAACATGGATACACACTAACAATCATCATTTTAAGGCATTAGCTACAACATGGCAATCAACATGCAAGTATAGGTACTAAAGGCATGCTCCCTATTGCACCAAAACAATAACAAGCCAAAACCATCATCCACATCCAAAATCAAACCATAAAGGCCAATTACATCTCAAAAGTAACTATCAAACATACTCAAAGTAAAGGGAAAACGTTCTCAACCATGCAATAGCATAAACCCCAGACATTACCATTTATTACACCGAAGTAAAGACACATACTTTGCAAGATTAAAAGCTTGGAATCCTCTTGCTTACTTGCTGCCCTCAAAGCCTAGTTTTCTACATTGATGAAACAAAAGAGCATAAGCACAGAGCTTAGTGATGATCGCTAAAATAACATTCATCAATGCATGTCTCAGATTTTGTAAAACCATCACTTTACATATCATGCCAATTTACATAACATATCTTCTCAAGACCTCTATGCACTTTCTAACCACATGCACATATGCATCATTTTAAAACAGAAAATAAACCTTTGCTTATGCTTTAACAAGTATCATATGCATTCTTGCACTATACACAAATATCTCATGCATCCTTGCATCATATACAAGCATCTCATGCTTCACATTATTCATTTACATTATATTGGCTCACAAGTGATAATCCATAAACCATTTCAACACAAGACACAATCGGATACGCATATTGCAAGCGTTGTCCCACACGCTTCATACATACTACCGGACTACACAAGGTGGAGATCAATGGCACAATCACAACCCCTCAACGCTCGTGATGGAGATTAATGGCACAATCACAACCCCTCAACATCACTAATCGGTAGTTGTATAATTCCACTAACAAGAGTACGTGACACATACACAAGACTCACACACAGATTTACCATTCACCGTTGTGGTCTTAACCTCAATCGTTAGGGTACTTGGATGGAGATTACGACACAATCACAACCCCTCGACATCCAAGGCGACTTTATTCACGATGCACCCAATCCTATAGCCAGTTAACTATATCCGATTAAAGTAACCAAAAACCATTTTCATCACATGCCAATCTAATCATTTTACCTCATTAATTCATTGTTTTTCAAGCATAACCACAATGCCATTTCCTCAAGCACACATGCTTAACATCATATGCATAATCATATGAAAAACCAAGGATCACTCACCTAGTGCATCCTTAACACTATGGCATTAAAATCCAGCATTTAAATCATGCTTAAACATGCTTAAAACAGTAAACAAAACCACATTTATGTCAAGTGCATTTTCATCAAAACATAGCACATTTCCAAGAGAGATTTCCGAACCACTTACTCTTGAGCTTAGCTAAGTGTATCAAACTTACACTAAGCTCCCAAGATCACACTCAAAGCGTTACAAAGCAGGAAATTGCTTTTCCACTCACCGATACGCGAAACCTTGCTCGCCGACACAAAATTACTCTTTTGGAGCCTCCAACAACACCTCGTTTGCTTCCGGATCAAGATACCATGTTTTCACATCATCAAAACAGAGATTTAAATGCATTAAAATGCATTCTAACGCCAGCAACAATTCACAACACGTTGCTTACCCAAATTGCACCAAATTACCCATCCAAAACAACCGAAAACTATATCGATTGCTTTCTAAACCAAGCCCAGCCAACATACATCACTTCCAAACAATTATCAACATCAAAACACATCTAAAAAGCAACCTAAATAATCCTTATACCTCCAGCAAGCAAGAATCCATCATCTTACCCCAAAATTTCACTTAAAACTATCAAGGATCTCAAGGATTTCGGGATCTATGTTATCAACACATCATTTTAACATATAAATCAACTTAAAACTCAATTAAAATCAATACAAAACAGAGCCTAACTCATCAAGTTCAAAAAGCAAGATTTCATCCACAATTTCACATGATTTTGATCTCCAATCAAAACTATATTGAAAACTCAATCAAAAGTAGTATTTAGAAGTCAAATATCTTGGGAATTTCAATAAAGAACTTTGATTAGAGGTTGAGAACGAGATTTACCTCCAATCTTTGCTTCCTTCAATAGATGACAAGTTTTCCTTGCAAAAATCTTGAAAAATTAAGAAAGATATCTTGAAAATGACTTAGGAAATGTTGAGAGAGTTTTTGGGAGAAAGAATTCTGGAAAAAAGATGAGAGAAAATTCTGTTTGGCTGAAAATAAGAAAGAATTGGTAGTTACGTAAGTGAAAATCTCATTAACTACCTTTTAATTAATTAATATAAAAATCCAATTAAAACCATTTAATTAAAAAACCTTTTACATCACATGTCATATTGAGGAAAGGTCAAATTGACTTAAATCCCCCTAAAGATTTTAGGACTTTGGCTTCCACTTTAAAAATCACATTTTTCCTAGTTTTGAAACTTTACAATTTGGTCACTACTCAAAATGTCTCACTTCCAAAACTCTTTTTGTAAAATTGATTTGACCAATCCCTTAAACATATTTTAAAGGATTTTTTCAATTTTTATAACATTTTTATCCTATCACGATCCTTGATTTCCTAAAATCACCTTACGCGATTCGAACCGTTCTCGATCGGTCCGATCCGATGCCTAAAACATCTAGGCCCAAAACCAGGGCGTTACACCAGATGTACTCTTTCTATCTATCTTACATCCCTCATAATCGGCATCGTAAAAGGCATGAAGGTTAAAGGATGAGTCTCTAGGATACCAAAGAGCTAAACAAGGTGTGTCTCTAAGGTACCTAAAGATTCTCTTAACGGCTATAAGGTGTGATTCTCTAGGACTAGATTGAAACCTAGCACACAAGCAAACACTAAACATGATATCGGGTCTACTTGCACTAAGGTAAAGAAACGATCGAATCATAGAACGATAAAGCTTAGAATCAACACACTTATGTCCTTCATCTTTGTCAAGCTTAATTGATGAGGACATTGGAGTGGCTTGAGGCTTCACATTCTCCAAGCCAAACTTCTTGAGCATATCTTTGATGTACTTTGCTTGATTAATGAAGGTTTCATCCTTCCTTTGTTTGATTTGGAGCCCCAAAAAGAATGAGAGCTCCCTCATCATGCTCATCTCAAATTCACCTTGCATTAGCTTAGAAAATTCTTGGCAATAAAACTCATTAGTAGAACCAAAGATTATATCATCAACATAAATTTATGCTCCTAAGATGTCATTGCCATTTCTTTTAATGAAAAGTGTAGTGTCCACCTTGCTCTTTTCAAAACCTTTTTCAATCAAATAGTTTGAAAGCCTTTCATATTAAGCTCTAGAAGCTTGTTTCAAACCATATATAGCTTTAGTCAATTTAAAAACATGGTTTGGAAAATATGGATATTCAAAACAGGTGGTTGTTCAACATATACTTCTTCATTTATAAAACCATTTAAAAATACATTTTTAACATCCATTTGAAAAAGCTTGAAATCATGATAACATGCAAATACAAGAAGCAACCTAATTGTTTCTATTCTAGCTATGGGTGCATATGCTTCATCAAAATCAATTCCCTCTTCTTGAGTGTAACCTTGAGAAACAAGTCTAGGCTTGTCTCTCACAATGTTACCACTCTCATCTAGTTTGTTTCTAAAAATCCATTTAATTCCAATAGTAGATTTATTACTAGGCCTATTGTTAAGTGTCTAAAAGTCTTATTTTATTTACCCTTTTTACTCATATTATTGTCAGACTTAGGCACATTTTAGTTGCATAATTAGGCATTCATGCATATTCTCATAATTTCCTTCACCATTAAGCTTGATTACATATTTTAGTGTATTTTGTGGAAAATGTGCTGTTTTGGTATGTATTTTGGTGCATGTAGGAAAATTGCCCGCCGAGCTTGCCATCGAGCCTACTGCCACGACAACTTGTTGCCGAGCCTGATGCCAAGGCAACCTGCCGCCTAGCCTGATGCCAAGACAACCTCTGTCGAGGCAGCAAACTGTATGTCGCCAGTGCAGCAGCCCAAGGAAACTGAAAAAACTCAAGGTGGTATGCGATTGAAAGAACACGTCAAGCCCGATTTTTAGAGACCACTTGCATAAGGATCGGAGTACAAAGCTCAAGAAAAGCCGCGATCAAAGTTATGGTGGAAAATGTCAAACAATAATTTAGGAAGAATTAATGATAGGGATTTGTTCTTTTAATGAGTTGTAATTTGATTCTAACTAGTACTCCTACCTTAAACCAACTTTGACCTAGGTCATGTTCTATAAATAAGTAACCTAGCCAACTAGGAGGAGAGATCGAGAGTACTTGGAGAAAAAACCCTAGTTGTCCATTAATCCATCATGTTCTAAATGTTTCCTAGGGCTAAGGGTTGGTTTTGTTGAGTAGTTGTGAGAGATTGTTTGTATTCGTTTAGTTTTTTAGTGTTTGCAATAAAATTTCAAAGTTTGTTTCCTCTTGGCATTGTTCTTGGTTGCAATCAAATCGAGAGTGGAGATAGAAATTATCAATTTGTCTAATATTGAGAGAATTAGACCCACGAAATGAGTAAACACGATTTTATCCAGCTTGGGTGAAGTTACTTCGGCTTGGGGATAAGTTAGAAGTTCAACGGCTAAAGAAGGCTTATGAATTGGTTGGTGTTCATCCTTAGATTCACGCTGGGAGGTATTATCAAGACGTGTTCACCAATAGTACTTCGACTTAGGGATAAGGAGTCATTGAAGGAAGCCTTGTCAAACTTTGAAGCATCACTCAACCGCCTGGGCAGCACATTACGTTCTGCCGCGGCGGGTTGCCTACCAAGGCATTACCTTGAGAGTAGAGTCGATTTTTGTAGCATTTGAACAACGACGAAACATTCAAAATCCACACAAAAACGCATTCCAATATCAGTCCATTCTCTCAAATTGAATTCTTAACTTTTTAATTTACTTATTTTAGTTTTAATCAAATCAAATCAAATCCCAACTCAATTGTGCCTTTACTTTTTCTTGTGCATGAATTTAATCATTGAAGCAGCTTCCAATCCCTGTGGAGACGATATCTTAATTAATATAACTTTGCAGCAGTGTACACTTGCACTCAAATTAGAGAACTCTTTTATGCTATACAAGTTTTTGGCGTTGTTGCCGGGGATTGGCAATAGCGACTTCGTTTTTATTTTTCTGCACTTATCTTTATTTTCTTGCATTATTTTATTCAACTTTTCTTTTGTTTTAAAAATATTCAGGTGCAATACAATTTCAAGGGCATCAACATATTAAGAAAAACCACTCGAGAGTTGATGTTGGAAAATTCTTGTAATTTTGTGAAGGAAATCATATGTTTGAAAGTTGCCATCGTCTTTTCAAAGAATACATGGACGAACCGAGATGGAACTAACAACAAGAATGTAACCCCCTTAACCCGGCCTAGACGGTTGACCCGAATTAAGAAAGTCACACGGGGAAAACCAAAGTCAATCCGAAAGTCAACCTTGATTAACGACCCTTTTTTTTCTTTTTAATCTTGTCTAGATGCACATTAGTCCTAATTGTGATCACACAAACATCATACTCAAAGACCACAAACATCAGAGATCAAACAGGGACCCAATTGAACAAATTACAACTTTAGGGACCAAATTGTAATTTCTGATAATTAAAAGGACTTAACCCAAATTAAAGTTACCAACTTGAAATTAATTAGGTTTCATGCTTCTCTGTGAAATTTCAGCTCAAAAAGACTTCCCAAGCTCATGCAATTGAACAGACAAGTTTCAGGACCAAAACGCAAACAATTCAAAACATATAACTGCCAATGTCAGCCCCCAACGGTCGACCGTTCCGAAACAGGTTGACCCCGTTCCGAAACACGGGTCGTTCCGCAACGGGTTCCGAAACATGGCCTTGGCAGAGGCCAAACCGTTTCGAAACGGTGCACACTGTTCCGAAACGCCTGCACAGATTGCAGCAAAATGCATTCCAAAACATGCAATAGATCATTCAAACATGCTCCAAATGCCACCAAACTTTACCAGCATGCAATTCAACATATATATGACTTGCAAACATCATCAAATCAACAATCTAACATCATATGCAAAAAGGCCCAATTTTATAGGCATGCTTCCTACACAAGCTAGCTATTCAAACTCAAAACTTCCAAAACAAGCATATAATGTTCCAATCCAAAAACCAGCATTCAAATCATCATTCAACATACTTAGGGAGTTCCAAACACCTCCCAAAACATACACATTGGTCCCCCATTGCCAAATCACCCAAAAGCTAAAATGTTTAACAAAACCTTCCATACATTGAGCTTTACTTGCACTTGAATTCTTGCCTTCTTGCTGCCCTCAAGGTTCTCTAATGCTCTGCATTATTGAATTAAGAAAACGTAGAGAGCGTAAGCAAAAGCTTAGTGAGTAATGCTCTTAAAAACCATTCAATAATGCAATTAAAACCATTTACAAATCATGCTTTAAATCAACCTTTGCACATGCTCAAAAGCATACTTTAAACAAGCAATCTCATGCTTCAACATAAACATAACATGTCATATTGGCTCAAGTGATACATTTCATTTCTCAAAACAAGTTCATCAACTTCCCAAGGACTTTTAAACACCTTGGCCCCAAGGACTTTTAAACACCTTGGCCATGGACTTTTAAACACCATGAATGAGGACCACACAAGGACTTTTAACCACCTTTGTGTCCATTGCTTGAATCACCCCAAGGACTTTTAAACACCTTGGCCCCAAGGACTTTTAAACACCTTGGCCCCATGGACTTTTAAACACCATGGCCCCATGGACTTTTAAACACCATGGAAAGGATCACCTAAGGACTTTTAACAACCTTAGTGTCCGCAACAAGAATCATCCAAGGACTTTTAACCACCTTGATGTTCTTAAGTAACAAGGCTCACTCAAGGACTTTTAACCACCTTAGTGACCTTAACCTTTTCAAAACATCACTTGCCAATATACATCATTTTCATCATTTAATCCACTGTTTTAAAGCATTAAATCAAGCCATTTTCATCATGCATTTCAAAGCATCAAACCACATTATTTCAATGTACAAAATCAAGGAACTCCTACCTAGAGTTACCTTCAACATATGGCTTACATCATCAGCAAAAACCATGCTAAAACATGCTTTCAAAACAGTAATTAAAACATGCAAATAATCATTTTGCATCACAACAAAATCATGGCCACCACTAGAGAGTAAATTCCGAAAACTTACACTTGAGCTTAGCAAAGTTGTTTAGACTTACACTAAGCTCCCAAAACCTTCAAACCTTGGTTTAAAAGCTGAAAACCCAATTTCCACAAACGCACTCACCGATTTCCACTTTGCTTCAAGCCAAAGCACCAAATCAAGCTTCCGGATCAACAACTCTTGGATCCAAAGATGCCTCCCCTGTTTCAACACATCAAAGCAGAGGATTAATGCATCATCATGCATTAATTGCTTCAATGAAAGCACCTAAACTCGCTGCTCTCATCCAACCTCCATTTTCGGCCACCAAACACAACCGAAAATGCATCCAAAGCACTTCTAAACAAAGCCCAGCCATAAACCAGCAAAACCACACTTCCATAAACATCATAACACATCTAAAAACAACCTATTAACATCCTTATACCTCCAGCAACAACAGATCACCAAGATCACCTCAAAAACAACCTTGAAACACAAGCTAAACTTAGGAAACTCAACCTATCCGGGATTGCATCAATCAAAACTCAATTCCTTATCAATTTAGAGTTCATTTAACATCAAAAACACATCTCAAATCCCAGATTAATCAGATCTAGCGAAAATCATCAAAAATCATCAAAATCTTGCATTATAAGCCAAGATCCATTTCACCACTTAAAAACCTTTAATTAAACTTCAATTAAGGATTGAAAACTTAGGAATTTCAGTAAAGAACTGATAGTTTAGAGGAGAAGGACGTTCTTACCTCCAAACTTGAGTTTCTCCTCTTTTTGCAATCAAAATCCTTGTTGAAACAATTAGCAATTGAAGAGGTTTTGAAGATACAATGATTAGGAATCAAATGAGAGTTGAAAGGAGGGATTTAGGTGAAGAAATCAGAACCAATTCTCTGGAAAAGAAGTGTTTGGGTTGAGAGAAAATGAGAGAAAGAAAATTTAGCAAAGTTGGTTACAAAGTCCAAAAACAGCCAAATGGCTTCCCTCCAATTTTAATATCCTTTAAAATCATAATTTAGACTTAAAATATCTTAGAAAAATCTGGAGAAACTCCCTTTGGGTAAATAGCTCCTTAAAGATTCAAAGTTTCAACCCTTTATAAAACAGTCACCAAACTTGCGAAAATTACATTTTGGTCACTAGCCAAAATGTCACACTTCCAAAACTCATTTTCCAAAATTGATTTCACAGTTCACTTAATTATATTAAAAGATGATTTGAGAACATTTTTCCATATTTTTAAAGCAACCCGAACTAGGCTTTCCTAATTTTACCTCTTTAGATTCGAACAGCACTTTGACCAACCGGTCAACGCCCAAAACTCCTAAGCCCAAAACCGGGGCGTTACAACTCTCCCCCCCTTAAGAAATTTCGTCCTCGAAATTTACCTGAAGGAAAGAGATAAGGAAACTACTTCAGCATGTCTTCCTTCCGCTCCCACTTGGCTTCCTCAACACCTCGATTCTTCCACAGCACCTTCACCAACTCAATGGTCTTGCCACGAAGAACCTTGCTATCCGAATCCAGAACCTTCACCGGTTCCTCATCATAGGTCAAATCCGGATTCAAAACCACTTCCTCCACAGGCATCACATGCGAAGGATCATATCTATACTTCTGAAGCATAGAAACATGGAACACATCATGAATCTTCTCCAACTCCTGAGGTAACCTCAGCCGATACGCAACAGGACCCACACGCTCAACCACCTCATATGGTCCAATGTACCGAGGGCTCAACTTACCCTTCTGGCCAAACCTCATCACCTTCTTCCAAGGCGAAACCTTCAAGAACACACGGTCACCCACCGCATACTCTATCTCCTTACGCTTCAAATCCGCGTAAGACTTTTGCCGATCAGAGGCAGCCTTCAACCTCTCACAAATGAGCTTCACCTTCTCGGTGGTCCCTTTCAACAAAGCCGGCATCGAAACCAACTTTTGACCAGTTTCAGCCCAACAAAGAGGAGTCCTACACTTCCTCCCATACAGAGCCTCATAAGGTGCCATCTGTATACTCGCCTGATAACTATTGTTATAAGCGAACTCAACCAAAGGCAGATGCTTCTCCCAAGAACCTTGGAACTCAATCACACAGCACCTCAACATATCCTCCAAAATCTGGATAACCCGCTCAGACTGACCATCCGACTAAGGATGATAGGATGTACTGAAATGCAACCTTGTACCCAGAGCTTGATGCAAACACTGCCAGAAACGCGATGTGAACCTCGGATCCCTATCCGACACAATCGACTTAGGCACACCATGCAGCCTCACAATCTCAGCAATGTACAGCTCTGCCAGCTTATCCAAAGAAAACGTAGTATGCACAGGCAAGAAATGCGCACACTTTGTCAAGCGATCCACAATCACCCAAACAAAATTCTTCTTTGACGGAGACAAAGGCAAACCAGATACAAAATCCATGGTAACCCTCTCCCACTTCCATTCAGGGATTTTCAACGGTTGCAACAAACCAGAAGGAACCTGATGTTCAGCCTTAACTCGCTGACACACCAAACACTTGCTCACAAACTCTGCAACATCCTTCTTCAAACCCACCCAATAGTACTCAACACGAAGATCACGGTACATCTTAGTACTACCAGGGTGCATAGCAAAAGGACTACTATGACCTTCAGTCAGAATAGCATGCCTCAACTCAACATCAGCAGGCACTACTATCCGACTACCAAAACACAACACACCATCCTCATTAAAGCAGAAATCCGAAGGTCTACCCTCCGCGATATCCTGAACATGAGACACCAAGGAATCATCCAACAACTGCTTTTCCTTGATCAACTAAACCAAAGATGGTTTCACTTGCAACTCAGCAACAAGACCACCATCACGCGATATGCTCAAGCTAGCAAACATAGCCCTCAGCTCAACAGCTACCTTCCTACTCAAGGCATCCGCAACAACATTAGCCTTTCCAGGGTGATACTCAATCGTCAGATCATAATCCTTGAGCAACTCCAACCAACGCCGCTGCCTAAGATTCAACTCCTTCTGAGACATCAGATACCTCAAACTCTTGTGATCCGTGTACACAGTACACTTCTCACCATACAGATAATGTCTCCAGATCTTCAGAGCAAACACCACTGCAGCCAGCTCAATGTCATGCGTAGGATAGTTGCGCTCATGCACCTTCAACTGCCGCGACGCATAAGCCACAAATTTACCCTCTTGCATCAGCACACACCCCAAACCAACATAGGATGCATCACTATAGACCACAAACTCTTTCCCTGATTCAGGCTGAATCAAGATAGGAGCTTGCGTCAAAGCCGACTTAAGCTTCTCAAAAGCCTGCTGTCTCGCTTCCGTCCACTCATACTTAACATCCTTCTGCAACAGCTTCGTCAAAGGAGCAGCAATTTTGGAAAAACCATCCACAAACCTTCGGTAGTATCCCGCCAAACCAAGGAAACTACGGACCTCATGAACAGACTTAGGAACTTTCCAGTTCATCACCGCCTCAATCTTCTGAGGATCAACACGAATTCCCTCAGCTGAGACCACATGCCCAAGAAACACCACCTCTTTAAGCCAGAACTCACACTTGCTCAGCTTAGCATAAAGCTGATTCTCCAACAAGGCTTGCAACACAACCCTCAAATGCTCTTCGTGCTCCTCCTCAGTACGCGAGTACACAAGGATATCATCAATGAACACCACAACGAACTTATCCAGGTATTCATGAAACACACGATTCATCATGTCCATGAAAGCAGCAGGAGCATTTGTCAAACCAAACGGCATCACAAGGAACTCATAATGCCCATACCTCGTCCTGAAAGCTGTCTTAGGCACATCCACATCCTTCACCTTCAACTGATAATACCCTGACCTCAAGTCAATCTTAGAGAACACTGCAGCTCCCCGAAATTGATCAAAGAGATCATCAATCCTCGGCAAAGGATACCGATTCTTGATAGTCAACTTGTACAGCTGACGGTAATCAATGCACATCCTCATAGTGCCATCTTTCTTCTTCACAAACAAGACTGGAGCACCCCAAGGTGACACACTCGGCCGGATGAAACCACGATCAAGCAGCTCTTGCAACTGCGTCTTCAGCTCCTTCAGCTCCTTAGGTGCCATTCTATAGGGAGTAATGGACACCGGAGTTGTATTCTCATACAGCTCAATTCCAAGTCCACCTCGCGATTAGGAGGTAAACCAGGCAACTCTTCAGGAAAAACACCAGGAAACTCCTTCACAACCTTGATATCTTGCACCCTCAACTCCTTGGAGCTAGGATTCATCACAAAAGCTAGAAAAGCTTCGCAACCCTGCCTCAGCATCCTACTCGCCTCCAAGGTAGACACCACTTTAGCAAGAAACTTCACATTCTCACCAACCACAACAACTTCATAATCATCCGCAAGCTTAAGCGAAACGCGCTTATTCTCACAATCCACAACAGCACGATGCTCAGCAAGCCAATCCATACCAAGGATTACATCAAAACCATAAAAGGGCAACTCCATAAGATCAACATGAAAGACATGTTCTTGAACAACCAAGGACTCAACAGGCAAACCAAGCAATTCAGCATGCTCACGCAAAATGTATGAATGCGTAGATCCAGAACCAATCAAAGAAAGCAATGACAAGGATTGCAAAGTAAAGGTACCTGCAATCACATCTGCATCATTCCTTCCCTCGTGCTGAGCATACACCCTAGCTTGGCCTCCACCCTCAGGCTGAATAGCCACAACATGGGCTACTCCACGACCACCTTCCTCTCTCCTCTGGAAATTACCACGGCCGCGCCCACGACCTCTCTGCGGTGCAGCAACAACAGGAGCACGCTCTTGGCCACCAGCCAACCTCGGACAATCTCGCCTCAGATGGTCAACAGAACCACAGTTCCAACATCCATTACTAGCTGCCGCAACAGGAGCTTGCACCTCCCTCACAGCACGAGGACAGTCACGCTTCATGTGACCAAGCGAACCACAGATCCAGCAAGCACTAGGTTCAGCTCTAGCAAAACCACCTCTAGCAGGTGCACCACCACCTCTCTTGGCTGAGGACTGATACTTCTGATCACGTCCCCTCTTGTTCCGTCCACCTCCGGAACTATACTTAGCAGCTCTCTTGCCAGAACTTCCTCCAGCACCTTTCGCAGCTAAACCCAAGTTCATCTCAATGTCCTTGGATCGGCCAACCAACACATCAAAATCATTATACTCAGCAGCCAACATATATGTCTTTACTTCCGTCACCAAACCATAACGGAACCTTTCACACCTCTCCCGCTCATCAGGTATCAGCTCCGGTGCATACTGACTGAGTCGCACAAACTGAACTTCATACTCAGCCACACTCATGCTCCCTTGAGTAAGAGACATGAATTCACGCTTTTTCTCATCAAGATATCTCACTCCAAGATATCTCCTCTTGAACGCATTCTGAAAGAATGTCCAAGTAACATCAGCTTCAGCCATCCCAGCTATGGTGGTCGTCCACCACGTATACGCATCGTCCTGCAGCAAGGACACAACACATCCCAACTTTTGCACATCCGTGCAGCTCATCTGACCCAAGATACGCTTGGTACTCTCCAGCCAAGCTTCCGAACTCTCAGCAGACATACCCCTAAACTCAGTCCCACCAAGACTGCGCAGACGCTCCAAAGGTAGTCTAACACCAGCATCTCCCTGATGCCCAGCTCCTTGAGCTCCAGCTACTGCTGCTCGAAAAGCACTCGCAATAGCTTGTACCAGCATAGACATATCAGGCATAGCTTGCCCCTGACCAACCTCTGGTCCAGCAGCTCCAGCACCAGCTGCATCTTCAGCTCGCTCACCTCCAGCACCACCACCAGGCGGAGGTGGGGGTAACACTGCACTACCCGTGTTCTCTTCATTCTCGTTCTCATTGGGAGCCGTAGCTCGCACACTACCTCTTAACTCTCTACGTGGTGCCATACTTTTACCATGCAATCACAATGCAAAATAAAACAAGTCAGGCTCAGCAAGGTAAGCAATCCAAGTATTCAAGCTCAATTTCATTCAAAATCAACTTCATTTCATTAGCTTTTGTTTGGCAATGGGTACCCTCAACATGCAACATCACAGCATACATCTCAATTGCATCAACATCTCAAGTCACTGAACATGCTTTCATACAACAAGCATACAAGCCAAATATACTTCAATCATGCACACATTCATTCCCAATTACTCTCAAACTCGGCTCTGATACCACCAAATGTAACCCCCTTAACCCGGCCTAGACGGTTGACCCGAATTAAGAAAGTCACACGGGGAAAACCAAAGTCAACCCGAAAGTCAACCTTGATTAACGACCCTTTTTTTCTTTTTAATCTTGTCTAGATGCACATTAGTCCTAATTGTGATCACACAAACATCATACTCAAAGACCACAAACATCAGAGATCAAACAGGGACCCAATTGAACAAATTACAACTTTAGGGACCAAATTGTAATTTCTGATAATTAAAAGGACTTAACCCAAATTAAAGTTACCAACTTGAAATTAATCAGGTTTCATGCTTCTCTGTGAAATTTCAGCTCAAAAGGACTTCCCAAGCTCATGCAATTGAACAAACAAGTTTCAGGACCAAAACGCAAACAATTCAAAACATATAACTGCCAATGTCAGCCCCCAACGGTCGACCGTTCCGAAACAGGTTGACCCCGTTCCGAAACACGGGCCGTTCCGCAACGGGTTCCGAAACATGGCCTTGGCAGAGGCCAAACCGTTTCGAAACGGTGCATACCGTTTCGGACGCCTGGGTTCATGCAAGGCACCCGTTCCGAAACGGTGCACACTGTTCCGAAACGCCTGCACAGATTGCAGCAAAATGCATTCCAAAACATGCAATAGATCATTCAAACATGCTCCAAATGCCACCAAACTTTACCAGCATGCAATTCAACATATATATGACTTGCAAACATCATCAAATCAACAATCTAACATCATATGCAAAAAGGCCCAATTTTATAGGCATGCTTCCTACACAAGCTAGCTATTCAAACTCAAAACTTCCAAAACAAGCATATAATGTTCCAATCCAAAAACCAGCATTCAAATCATCATTCAACATACTTAGGGAGTTCCAAACACCTCCCAAAACATACACATTGGTCCCCCATTGCCAAATCACCCAAAAGCTAAAATGTTTAACAAAACCTTCCATACATTGAGCTTTACTTGCACTTGAATTCTTGCCTTCTTGCTCCCTCAAGGTTCTCTAATGCTCTGCATTATTGAATTAAGAAAACGTAGAGAGCGTAAGCAAAAGCTTAGTGAGGAATGCTCTTAAAAACCATTCAATAATGCAATTAAAACCATTTACAAATCATGCTTTAAATCAACCTCTGCACATGCTCAAAAGCATACTTTAAACAAGCAATCTCATGCTTCAACATAAACATAATATGTCATATTGGCTCAAGTGATACATTTCATTTCTCAAAACAAGTTCATCAACTTCCCAAGGACTTTTAAACACCTTGGCCCCAAGGACTTTTAAACACCTTGGCCATGGACTTTTAAACACCATGAATGAGGACCACACAAGGACTTTTAACCACCTTTGTGTCCATTGCTTGAATCACCCCAAGGACTTTTAAACACCTTGGCCCCAAGGACTTTTAAACACCTTGGCCCCATGGACTTTTAAACACCATGGCCCCATGGACTTTTAAACACCATTGAAAGGATCACCTAAGGACTTTTAACCACCTTAGTGTCCGCAACAAGAATCATCCAAGGACTTTTAACAACCTTGATGTTCTTAAGTAACAAGGCTCACTCAAGGACTTTTAACCACCTTAGTGACCTTAACCTTTTCAAAACATCACTTGCCAATATACATCATTTTCATCATTTAATCCACTGTTTTAAAGCATTAAATCAAGCCATTTTCATCATGCATTTCAAAGCATCAAACCACATTATTTCAATGTACAAAATCAAGGAACTCCTACCTAGAGTTACCTTCAACATATGGCTTACATCATCAGCAAAAACCATGCTAAAACATGCTTTCAAAACAGTAATTAAAACATGCAAATAATCATTTTGCATCACAACAAAATCATGGCCACCACTAGAGAGTAAATTCCGAAAACTTACACTTGAGCTTAGCAAAGTTGTTTAGACTTACACTAAGCTCCTAAAACCTTCAAACCTTGGTTTAAAAGCTGAAAACCCAATTTCCACAAACGCACTCACCGATTTCCACTTTGCTTCAAGCCAAAGCACCAAATCAAGCTTCCGGATCAACAACTCTTGGATCCAAAGATGCCTCCCCTGTTTCAACACATCAAAGCAGAGGATTAATGCATCATCATGCATTAATTGCTTCAATGAAAGCACCTAAACTCGCTGCTCTCATCCACCCTCCATTTTCGGCCACCAAACACAACCGAAAATGCATCCAAGCCACTTCTAAACAAAGCCCAGCCATAAACCAGCAAAACCACACTTCCATAAACATCATAACACATCTAAAAACAACCTATTAACATCCTTATACCTCCAGCAACAACAGATCACCAAGATCACCTCAAAAACAACCTTGAAACACAAGCTAAACTTAGGAAACTCAACCTATCCGGGATTGCATCAATCAAAACTCAATTCCTTATCAATTTAGAGTTCATTTAACATCAAAAACACATCTCAAATCACAGATTAATCAGATCTAACGAAAATCATCAAAATCTTGCATTATAAGCCAAGATCCATTTCACCACTTAAAAACCTTTAATTAAACTTCAATTAAGGATTGAAAACTTAGGAATTTCAGTAAAGAACTGATAGTTTAGAGGAGAAGGACGTTCTTACCTCCAAACTTGAGTTTCTCCTCTTTTTGCAATCAAAATCCTTGTTGAAAAAATTAGCAATTGAAGAGGTTTTGAAGATACAATGATTAGGAATCAAATGAGAGTTGAAAGGAGGGATTTAGGTGAAGAAATCAGAACCAATTCTCTGGAAAAGAAGTGTTTGGGTTGAAAGAAAATGAGAGAAAGAAAATTTAGCAAAGTTGGTTACAAAGTCCAAAAATAGCCAAATGGCTTCCCTCCAATTTTAATATCCTTTAAAATCATAATTTAGACTTAAAATATCTTAGAAAAATCTGGAGAAACTCCCTTTGGGTAAATAGCTCCTTAAAGATTCAAAGTTTCAACCCTTTATAAAACAGTCACCAAACTTGCGAAAATTACATTTTGGTCACTAGCCAAAATGTCACACTTCCAAAACTCATTTTCCAAAATTGATTTCACAGTTCACTTAATTATATTAAAAGATGATTTTAGAACATTTTTCCATATTTTTAATGCAACCTGAACTAGGCTTTCCTAATTTCACCTCTTTAGATTCGAACAGCACTTTGACCAACCGGTCAACGCCCAAAACTCCTAAGCCCAAAACCACTCAAGAGTTGATGTTGGAAAATTCTTGTAATTTTGTGAAGGAAATCATATGTTTGAAAGTTGCCATCGTCTTTTCAAAGAATACATGGACGAACCGAGATGGAACCAACAACAAGAATCTTCATTGTACGATCAACAAGCTTAAATTCTTTCCTACCATGACAATTTTGCTGTCGCGGCAGTAGACATGCCTTGGTAGTGTAGTCCTCGGAAACAATGTTCAAATTCCTTGGAGGACACGCTTCAAGCTTTCATGGCTAGAGTTGCATCTTTATCGAATCCACTCGAGAGCTTTCACAAAAAATGAATGTGAGGATAGCTTAGTGGGATGCAACCTTATGGGACACAGAAGGTCAATTGAGGAAATCCATATATGCCATGGATAACATGCACCAACAACCCATTCCTAGGGATACTAAAGTCTCAAGGCAAGAGGACAAGGAGCAAAGCGAAGAGAGTTCCCCGAGGTGCGGGGAACAATTTGAACCTCCAAGAAAAGAGGATGCCAATGAGAGAGACTGTCCAACACATGATGAGCCCAACCCATTCCTAGGGATACTGAAGTCTCAAGGCAACAAATTTCCTCGGCAAAGATTGAGGATCCTAAACAGAGCAATGCCACAACATCACTTAGAGAGGTTGAGAAAAGTATTGAGAATGCCGCAACAACCACTACCGAGGTGGCAACCACTGCCGAGCAGCTTTCAATCCCTATGGAGACGATATCTTAATTACAATAACTTGGAATTAATGTACACTTGCACTCAAATTAGAGAACTCCTTTACGCTATACACCTATCAACTAATGTCCATACTTTACTCCTCTCAAATTGATTAAGTTCTTCTTGCGTGGCCAATACCCAAAAGTCATCTTTTAATGCTTCTTTGATATTTTTAGGCTCAATGCATTAAATGAAAGCAAAATGGTTCATTAATATAAGAGATGATCGAGTAGTTACCCCCTTGGATGGATCACCCAAGATCTCACCACCCTTAATATAGTCGAGTTTCCTTGAGTAGCTCACTACATTTTCCTCAATTTTCATGTCCTTTAAAACTTCAATGGGAGGATCTTGTGTTTCTTCCTTGGTAGGAACCTCATCCACCTTTGATGATTGCTCACCATCAATGGCTTCAATGATCCCTACACCATCATCATCACAAGAATCATTCCTCTGAAGGAGGTTATCATCGAAAACCACATGAATAGACCCTTATACAAGCAATGTTCTTTTGTTAAACACTCGATAGGCTTTAGAGTTTAAATAATATCCTAAGAATATAGCTTCATCACTTTTTGTATAAAATTTACCTAAATGATCTTTTCCAATATTTAAAACAAAACGCTTGCATCCAAAAGGATGAAAATAGCTAATGTTAGGCCCTTTTTACTTTAAAATCTCATAAGGAGTTTTCTTTAAAATTGGCCTAATCATTACACGATTTATGATATAACAAGCGGTGTTTGTGGTTTCCGCCCAAAAATACTTTGGTAAATTGTTTTCACAAAGCATGGTTCTAGCCATTTCTTTTAAAGTACGCCTTTTCCTCTCAACTACCCCATTTCGTTGAGGAGTGCAAGGTGCGGGAAAATTGTGGCTAATACCATTAGAGTTACAAAGATCTTCAAAACCTAGATTTTGAAATTTCGTTCCATGGTCACTTCTAATATGAGTTATGTTTTGACCAAGGTCATTTTGAGTAAGTTTTGAAAATGTGATGAATTTTTCTAAAACCTCATCTTTAAAAAGAGAACCCAAGTGTATCTAGAGAAATCATCAACTAAAACATAAGTATATGATTTTCCACCGAAGCTAGTTGTCCTAATAGGCCCAAAGAGATCCATATGAATCAATTGTAAAACTCTTCTAGTTGAAACATCATTAGTGGATTTAAATGAGGAATGTTTTTGTTTACCCTTAGCACAAGCATCACAAAATTTGTCTAATGAGAATTTAAGCTTAGGTAAACCTCTAACTAGATTTTGGGAAAGTAGTTTTTCTAAAATACTTATGCTAGCATGCCCTAGTTTTCTATGCCAGAACCATGCATCATTTTTATCACTAGACACCAAGCATGCATGTGATGTATGTATGTAATCTAGATGAACCATGTAAATATTACATATGCGATGACCAATGAGAATTATTACATTTGTTTTAATGTTCGCAATTATACACCCATTAACATCAAAATGAACATTAAACCCTTTATTGCACAATTGACTAATGCTCAACAAGTTATGCTTAAGACCATTGACAAACAAGACATCTTCAATGAGAATAGATGAGAGATTATCAATATAGTCAATAACCTAAATATGGCCTTGGGAGTTGTCGCCAAATGTTACTACTCCAACACTCTCTGGCTTGAGCTCTATGAATCTACTCTTGTCGCCAGTCATATGTCTTGAGCATCCACTATCAAGGTACCAAGTGTTTTGACTTGGAGCTTTGGCGTTGTAGCAATGCTCCCCTACAAACAAAGATTAGTTCTTGATTTTTGGTACCCAAACCATATTGGGTCCATGTGAGTTAGCTCCCAAATACTTGGTTCCCTTAGGAATCCAAGAAGAAATAACATGTATATTATTAGAGACTACAAGTTCCTTAGGAACCCATACACTTCTAATCCTTTTAGCTTTAGGATTCTTTTGAGAGCCTCTTTGTTTGTAGCCATTAAATTTCCTCTTCACATAGTTGGGTTTTGAATAACTTCCTTTTTCAAAACTTGATTTCCCAACTACATTTAGAAAAGCTCTAAGCTCATTCACCACCTTCAGGTGATCATCAAGAACTTTGGAGAGAAGATTGTTTAAAATCAACATTTTCATCTTGAAAATATTTTAAATCATCTTTTAAAGCCAAAACCTTCTCTTCAAGTTCTGAATTGGTTTTGGATAAAGAATTGTTTTGGGCTTTTAAATCGGAAATCAACTTTTTGTTTTTCAAAATTGATTCTTTATATTTTTCAACCAATTCGTCATAAACCTCATGTAGCTCAACATAAGCTTCTTGAAGCTCCTCAAATGTAAATTCAAAGCTAGATGAGTTGGGGTTTACCTTGGGATTGTTATCAATGGTCATGAGGCAAAGATTTGCTACTTTGTGCTCCTCTCTATCGGATGATGATTCCTCATCGCTCCAAGTAGCAATACGGGCCTTTTGCTTCTTCTTCTTATCAAACCCCTTCTTCTTGAGTTGAGAGCTGTAACACCCCAAAAACCGATCTAGACGAAATTGGATTCCGATGATCGGAGTATTGATATTAAAATGTTCAAGTTTCGTATCTTTAATGCTTAAATTATATATTATATTGTTAAAGGACCCTAATTGACCTTATCCTTAGTTAAGGACCTCCTTAAAAATGCGTAAAAGGATGTTTTTGAGCTAGGCATGTCGATACAGTCAGACCCGTACCGAAACAGCCTAGGTAAGGTGTTTTGAAACGATTATAGGGTGTTTTGATAGAGTTCCAACAGTTTTAACTAACTTTTGGAATTTTGCTTAGCAGTTTCGATACAGCTTCATGCGTTTCGAAATGGGTCCCCTGATTCAAATATGTTCAAAGGCAAATGGAAAGGAAATGGAGTGGTGATGACTCACCTGCTTATTGATGTCCCTTCCCACGTGGAAATAATTTAAATAGATGACTTATAATCATCTTTATTGAAAAGATGTATAGAATATAGATAATATATATATATATATTATAGCTTTCCCTTAGATGAGGGAAACCTTTTCATTGGCCATGAGGGAGGTGGGAAATAATTAAGTTTGGAAAATGAATAAAATAAAGCTTTTGTCTTTGTTTGGCTTCACCGAGACCCACTTCCATCTCTAGCTTTTAATGAATAAGCACACACCTCCATTGTCTTCAACCTTGAGCTCCGAAGTATACACCTCTCAATTTGAGACCATTAAGCTTAATCTTTCCTTGATTTAAGAACATCAATTCATAGCTATTGACCGAGTAAGTGGAAGCCCTAAGTTAATCATCGATTCTCTTGATTATTGAATGTCCAATTTCAAGCTTTAAGATAAGCTTTTTCTAATGTCTAATGGCTATTCATGTATCGAAATTGTCATATTGATTCTAATAATTACCTATTGTTTACCTAGCTCAAGAAGTGGAGAAAGATCATCCACCATCATCGTCGAAAGCTAGGGATAAGGGGGTTGTCATCTGAGAGCCTTAGAAGCTTCAGATTATCGAGGTGAATGTAGTCAGAGTCTCGGGATTAAGCAAGGATCCTTAATGAATTCATTGTTGTTGATTCCGTTTGAATAGCTAACATTGTCTTAAGGTAAATTGCATCAAATCTCTTGGTATATTTCATTGGTAAGCTGGCGTAAGTCTCGCATTGGAATTGTGTCTGAAGCATTGTTGTTGTTGTCATCAAAGTCATTGAAACATTGCTACATGAATCATTGAGCATCAAACATTTATTATTGCATATTGGATAATGCATATTGCTATTGAGATATTGGTGTTGATGTGTGTATATGGTCATCAAATTATTGACATTGAATTATTTTTATTGATATCGATGCGAAGATATTACAATATATGTTGTCATTGACACTGTTATCGACTTCACTATTGAAACTGTTATAGGCATTGATAAAGATATCGTATTGAGAAAATACTATTGAGGAAAAGTCCTTGGATATTTTGGCTTGGTACTTGGAATATTTATCAGGACTACGGTCCATGAGCCATGACTCAAGGGTGACGACCCTAGGCGAGACGGAGGTTCGGTTTGAGAGAGTACGTGTATCAGAAGCATTGAATCATTGATATTGTATTGAAACAAGCCATTGCTTTGTGCTTGTTTATTACCGACTATCGAACAAAAGTTACCTAAGTCCAAAAGTGTTCCAAGGCGAATGATGCTAAAAGACTAATAAAGACATCAATAAAACTATAAAAGAATTATTATTGACTTACATGTGTAAATATAGTATTAAACATGATGATTGCATTATTATTGCCACAATATAGTTATTATCACAATATTATTGTTATCATATTATTGATGTTGCATTGTCATGATATTATGATAATGATATTGTCATTGATGATATAATGATTGATACTATGCTTATACTATAAATGAGAAGCATACCATGTTTATTCATATACTTGATATTACAATTGTCATCAAACTATGATAAATGGCATACCATGTTCATTCATTTTTATTGGCTACCTCACTTAGACTATATAAGTCCAATGCATTCATTGTCCATACATTTTAGGTTAAGAGTTATTGTTTCAAGATCGGAGCTAGTTTGTAAAGTGGCAAGTCACCTCGAGCCTAAAGTAAAGTATTTTGTCTTTGTGAACTCCTAGAATGGTGGCAAAGTACATAAACTAGTTGACTTTGATGTTTTGTCTATGTGTTGTGTATGGTTTAAGGGCCTTAAATGACTTGTTAAGATTGCTTGAAAATGGCTTAATATGCATATTAGGCTTAAAAAGATGTAAACATAGTAAATGAACTCGAATGATCATGAAATTTGGCATGTTAGTAGTTTAACATACTGAAATATTGCATGTAAAGTTCATTGCATTTGGAAATTGTTTAGTAGGTCAATTCGATTAAAAACCAGCAATAATCTGTCATTACATGTCAGGTCGTATCGATATGGGTCACGGTGTATCGATACGGTTAAGCATAATTGAACCTAAGGATCAGGGTGCATCGAAACGGTCTAAGGCCATACCAAAACATTTTTCTACTGGAATTCATTGTTTCGATACGGATCTATAGTGTATCGAAACGGGTCAAAGTCAAGGTCAATAACCCGTACCGATACAGGGCTTGCCCGTATTGATACGGTATGAAGGGTAAGTCAACAATGCTTGACCATCGCACACCCATATTGAAACAACCTTAAGGTGTTTCGATACAAGGTTAGTTAAGTTGGTTAAAAGGCACAATCTGAAGGTTTGTACTATTTACAGTTTGGTCACTGGATTTAGGATGATTAAATTGAATGGGTAAACGAACACAAATTTGCATGAAATTTTACAGGCTAGTAAATATTGCACTGAATTTCATTGTGGTATAGTTTATTGCATCAAAGGACCTCTAATTCAATATATTTACAGAGTAATCCTTAAAACTTGTAATAACTACGAATTGGTCCTAATTGGTTGATTACTGCTTTCGATTGAGTGAATTGGACTAAGATGTATATTCGGTAATGTTTTGTTTGTGTAATATTGTTTAAGTGTTGAATTAGGAATTGAATTTTATTGCACCGATCACCGCATTGTTCATCGGTAGCATGCACTGATCCGGTTTTCTACCAGGCCGGGAAAAGGGTGTTACAAGGGCAACCCGATCGAATGTGGTCCGGTTTCTTGCACTCACAACAAATGAGATGATCATTTTCTTCTTCTTTGCTCTTGTTCTTGAAGTCTCTTCTTCTTTGGAATTTCCTTCCTCGATTAGATTTCATGAATCGAGAGAATCTTTTTGCTATCATACCCAATTCTTCAAATTCATCTTTTTCACTTGAATTGCTCTCCTCATGTGGTAGTGAGGCTTTGAGAGAAATCCCTTGTTTCTTCTTTTCCACCTCTAGCTACTTTACTCTTCTTTCTTCTCTTTTATTTTCTTCTTCCCTTTCTTACTTCATGATCTCATGAGTAAGGAGAGATCCTACCAACTCATCGAGCTTCAAAGTCTTTAAGTTTTTTGCTTCGATTATTGTTGTTCTCTTCCCATCCCATGTTTCGAGAAAAGAGTAGAGTAGCTTTCGGAAACGTTTATCTTTGGGAATATTTTCACTGAAGCATTTATATCTAACCCCCTCGACCCGGTCTGGGCGATAGACTGAACTGAACGGATCACACGGGAATTTTGAAGTAAACCGGGAAGTTTACCTCAATAAACGACCCTATTTTTTATTTTATTTTTTCTAGATTCTCATTATTATCCTATGTTTTAAACTTCACAGCGGGACAATTTTCAACTCGATCGGACAACGCTTAGGGACTCGATTGCATACAAACACATTTTAGGGACTTTTTGTAATTTTATCAAATTGCAGGGACTTATTCTATTTTTAGGTTACCATCCATTAGTTAGTCACACTACATGATTCTCTGTCAAATCTCAGCTCAAAACAATCATCCAAACACATTTAATTGCATCCACAACATTTAGGGATTAAAATGTAAAGAAACAGAACTTCAAAAGATTCCAATAACCAACTTAATAGCTAGCTGTTTCAGTACAGGTTGTCCTGTATCGGAACACATGTTTCGGAACGCGGGATTCCAGCAGCCAACCTTAAATAGCCTGTATCGAAACACTTACCCATGTATGGTGTTTCGGAACGCGGGATTCCAGCAGCCAACCTTAAATAGCCTGTATCGAAACACTTACCCATGTTTCAAAGCCCCAAGGCCATTTCAGGCTCACTGTTTGGGTACAACCTTAGGTGTACAGAAACACTTGGGCCTTTAATGAAACGTTTTTGCTAGTTTTTCTCACTTTAATCCAATAAAAAAACATTCCAACATGTATACAACATATCTAAACATCAAACCTCAATCATACATGGAAATTTCAGCATCATAGCATGGCAATAAGCATTATGGAAATCTATAGGAATGCTACTTGTGCAAAATGACCACTCAAAAGCCTAAACACAAATCAAGGCAAGTATCAACAAGTAAAGGCCATTTACAAGTCATCAAGGGCAGCACAAACTTGCTACAAAATAGAGAGTTTCAAAACACACTCTCCCAAAACATAAAGGCATACTCCCATTGCCGATTATTACTAACATGTAAACATAAAAGCATACTTGAGCTAAGTCTCACTCCTTGGGTTCCTTCATGCTTCTTCGTTGCCCAAAAGATGTTATTTCTCTGCATTATTGGAAAAAGATAGAATAAACAATAATGCCTAATAAGGTATGCTCAAAACAAACCAACAACAACAATGCATTTTAAAACCATTTCTCATTTAGAAATCTCTATCTCATCATGCCCATTCTACCCATTGCATGAGTTCATTTTTTGAAAGCAAAAACCACATCATTATAAACCACATGTACCATCTATCTCATGCATTAACCAAAATACAAAGTCTTATGGAAAAGCCATATATGCTTGTTTCTTATAAAGCATTTCTCAAAACATGATCTCATATGCAAAACTCATTTCATCAAATCATTTATAACAAGGTACATGTAAATCTCATATATTAACATTTTAGCAACATTACTCGGATATGCGGATAGCTTGACGATATCTCGCATCATCAAGTCCTACCTTGACGATATCTCACAACACCGAACTCTCCAGGCGGTATCTCTCATCGCCACAAAGCTTGATAGAATCTCACATCATCAAGACCTATCGTGGTGGAATCTCTCATCACCGCACTCTCACTTTGGAATGGGATGGCACTACCCCCATTGCCCGAACGAAAGAGCACGTACGAATTTTATATATTATAATGCACTAATCATCCTATTGGTCGACCAATTATATCATGTAACAATAATCTCATCTCATGCCAATATACTCATTTTAAAAATTATTTACCTACTGTTTTCTATGCATCAACAGAAATCATTCTCATCCCATTTCAAAAACATAAATAAAGCATGACATTTTCTCATCAAATTATATCTCTTCAAAATCTTGATTCTATCTCATGGGATTACATTAATTATCAAATCATTTCTCAAAACATGCATAAAATAGTAGGTGTAATTCTATCTTCAAAATATGAGCATGATCATATAAATCAATGGGATAAAACTGAGAAACGAGAGTGGAACATCTCAAACTTACTTTCGGGCTTAGATTGGTGTTTCAAACTCAATCTAAACCCCCAAACCTTGCTTTCAAATCTTTGAAAGGCTAAAAAACCAATTCCACTCACCGACAATGCCTCGCTTGCTTTGCCGAAGCGTAATAAAGCTTCTGAAGCTCCCAGAACTTCACCGATTGTTTCCGATACGTTCTCCCATGTGAATACCACATGAGAACAGAGGATTAATGCATTTCAATGCATTAAAATCACCACGCTGCTTTGCCCAAAAACACCATAATGCCTATCTGAAATAACCGAAAACAACTTCGATTACTCTACAAACTCAACCCAGCCAAAACCTAAAACTTCCATCAATTTTTTATCATCAATTAACATTAAAAAACAACCTAATTGCATCCTTATATCTTCATAAACACCAAAACCAAATTATCACCACAAAAACCCCAAATCTAGCAACCTAACAATTAGAGATCTAATTCATTTTGGGATTACTATGATAAAACTTTTATTTCAATATCATTTAACATCCAAAACATGATTAAAATCAATATCAAATTAACCAAAACAATACCATTACAAAAATCTTGAGAAATCATCTTTCAAAACTTGATCTAACCATTTTCATTATATAGATTATAAAAATTTATTAATAAACACAATTAGAGAGCCCAAGACATGGGAATTTCATTAAAGAACCTTGATTAGAGGAGAGAAAAGAAAGATCACTTCTAACACAAGCTTTTCCCTTGATTGGCAATGATTTAGATGAAATATTTCAAGAAATCCATATCTAGTTGATGTAATATTAACACGTCTATAAATTTTCATGAAATTCGGTATTCATTTACTCATTCAAGTCAAATAACATAAATTCAATGACCATTCAGTGAATAATGTAAACTGCAAAATTCATGCCTTTTAACCAAATTAACTAACCTTGTATCGAACAACCTTAAGGCTATTTCAAAATGAGTGTACAATGGTCAACCTAAGTTGACTTTGTCCTTTAGACCGTATCGATACGGGTAATCCCTGTATTGGTACAGGTTGACTTCCTTTGGCCTTGACTTTGACCTATTTCGATACATTATAGACCCGTATCGAAACAGTGAATTCCAATAGAAAAAAGTTCCGATACGGCCTCAAACCGTATCAAAACATCCTATTCCTAGGGTCCATTTATGCTTAACCGTATCGATACGCATTACCCCGTATCGTTACGGCCTGACCTAAAATGACAGATTTTTGCTAGTTTTTAATCGATTTGGCCGATCAAATGATGTTCAAATGCAACGAAAATTTACACACAACATTACAAATGTACAATCTACTTGCATACCAAATTTTGGGGTCAAATGAATCCATTTACTCGGTTTTTACCTTTTAGTTTCAAAATATGCATTTTAGGCCAATTTTCACTACATGGAAAGTTCATATTAGGCATATCACACTTTTACCACTTGACCATAATATAGACATAAAAAAAGAGACTTTATCGACTAGTACATGCACCTTGCCACCACTAGGAGTTCAAAAGGGTCGATATACATTACTTATAGCTTGATCGTGACTTGTTCAACACTTCAACTCCTCCGATCTCGATCCAAAAACTTAGCTAACCTGAAATGGATGAAATGAAAATGCATTAGGCATATTTTGCCTAGTGAGGTAGTCACAAGGATAACAATGTTGTAATATGCATTTTCATCTCTACATTAACAATGGTCATGGCATGATTTTCCAATAACACACAATGATTATGCTTAATAACAATATAGTCATATAATATCAATAATTCCTTGGATTGATTCCGGATGATGGATACGCGAATTCCGACGCCTCGCCAAACAATGAGTGCTCTTATCCCTCCGCCTTGCCATAATGACCAATGCACAAACATCCTTCTGCCTCACCAAATCAATATAAGACGTAGCCCTAGGACCGTAGTCCACCCGTACGTTGAGCTCATGAATTCTATGGCATGCCAATTGTATCCAATGTCCTTCGAATCCAAGGTCCGATGACATTTAGAATATTCATTAGTAACAACAGTGAACGGTGTATCCAATGATTCAATATCATTCTAAATATTCAATATCAATGTTTCAATGACACATCGATACAATGATCAATGACAATTTTAATGCTTACTTCAATGACCAATGGCAATATACTTTAACAATGACAATGGCTATAACATGATCTATATTTATTAACAATGACAAAGTCGAAATCCGATATCCGATGATCAATGCAATGCTTACCGGAACTTACCAATATGTCTATTAAACGAACCAGTGCTATAGCCTTAAAAACAATGTTAGCTATGTATTCAAAATTGATAATAATGAATTCAGAAAGGCTCTTCGCCTAGGCCTAAGACTTCAACTACACTCACCTTGCTAATTCGATACTCCTACGGCTCTCAGATGACAATGCCCTTATTCCTAGCTTTCGATAATGTCATTGGATGATCTAAATCGATCTCTCAAGCTAGGAAAATCAATAGGGAATCGTTAGAGCAATATTTCGGTGTCAAAATTGATATAAAAATATCGAAATCAATATCTAAACTTAGGATAATCAATAGGTTAATACAATAACCATGGATGACCAAAACCTAGCTTAGATTAAGCTTAGTTTATCCATGGGATTCAATGATAACTTGCAATATTTAGCTTACCCGATAGAGAACAACAATTCTATATCAAAATCTTAAAGAAAATTCAAGCTTTACAAGGTCACCAATAGAGGTGCTTGCTTAAGGTGAGGAAGAAAATAAAGATAGTTAGATGCTAGCTTGGGTTTGGTTTCTCGGGTAAGCTTCAACCCCTTTTTCCCTTATTTTATTAATTTGACTGAAAGGCCCCTTTCCTTCAATTGAAGGAATCCATCCTTATTTGGCCATGATACGGTGATTTAATTAAGGAGGGACTAATCGCAAGATTAGTCCCTCAACTCTTGGGAGTTCATGCTTTTTTCCATAAACTTTCAATTCTCACAATTTAGCCACTAAAGATCTTCATCTAATTCAATTAGGTCCAAGTTTGGTAATTCATTCTAGTTAGAGATCAATAACATAACAATGGACTTAATAAAATGTTTGAAGCAATATTTGGACCTTTCTGGTTTAGGGTTTCTAATCGACATAACCCTATTCAAGACTACGCTGGTTTTCAGGGTGTTACACAACCAACAATATATGTCCAAGGAAAACAACTTCATTAATCAAAAACTCACACTTGCTCAACATAGCATAAAGCTGATTTTCCAACAAGACTTGCAACACAATCCGTAAATGCTTATCCTGACCCTCCTCGGAACGAGAATATCATCGATAAACACAACCACAAACCTATCCAAAAACTCATGGAACATGTGATTCATTATATCCATGAATGCAGTTGAGGGATTAGTCAAACCAAAAGGCATCACCAAAAACTCATAATGCACGTACCTTGTAAGAAAAAGTAGTCTTATGCACATCCGAATCCTTTACCTTTAACTGGTAATATCCAGATCTCATATCAATCTTAGAAAACACTGAAGCACCTCGAAACTAATAAAAAGATCATCAATCCTTGGCAAAGGATACTTATTCTTGATTGTTAACTTGTTCAACTGATGATAATCTATACATATCCTCATCGTGCCATCTTTCTTCTTCTTAAACAAGATCGGTGCACCCCAAGGTGAAACACTAGGCCTAATGAAACCTCGATCAAGCAACCCTTGCAACTGCGTCTTCAACTCCTTTAAATCCTCAGGTGCTATTCGGTAGGAAGTAGTAGACACTTGAGTCATATTTTCATTCAACTCAATGCCAAACTTAACCTCTCTATTTGGTGGCAACCAAGGTAACTCTTTTGGAAAGACTACCGGAAACTGAAGTACCATTTGTATGTCTTGTACTCGCACTTCCTTTGGGCCAGGATTCATCACATAGGCTAGAAAAGCTTCACATCCCAAAAGCATCCACCAACTCGCTTCAAGAGCCAAAACCACATTAGACAAGAATTTCACGTTCTTGCTTACAACTACCACTTCGTGGTCATCGATAAGTTTCAACGAAACTCGCTTTATCTCGAAGTCAATTACTACTCAATCATTAGACAACCAATCCATACTAAGAATCACATCAAAACCATAAAAGACAACTCTATAAGATCAACCTCAAACACATGACCTTAAACAATCAAAGGACACTTTCTATACAACTTCCTTGTAACTATCGTTTCACCAAACAAACTAGTTACTCGTATACCAACATCTAATAACTCAGGAGGAAAATCAAGCACTTATGCATGCTCACGCAAAATGTATGAATGAGTAGAACTATAATCAATCAAAGAAAGTAATGACTAGGATTGCAAAGTAAAAGTACCTGCGATCACATCCGTGTCATTCCTTCCCTCACGGTGTTCATACACCCTAGCCTGTCCACCGCTCTCGGGATAAACAACAACCACATGTGCAACATTCCTCTAACCATCTTCCCTACGCTGAAAATTGCCACGACTGCGCCCACGACCTCTCTGTGGCTCAGCAACACGTACGGAAGCTTGTCCATTTCTAACGGGTTGTAGGCAATCACGCTTCATATGTCCTCATGATCCAAAATTCCAGCACGCACCCAAATTACCCCCAACATTCTATCGTATGCCTCATGCCGCACTAGTTACAATATGGTGTATGAACAAAATCATTTTGCCCTTGATGACCTCGACTAGGGTTACCACCAGCTTGCCTTGGTTCAGGCTGATACCTCCTATCCTTATACTTCTTATAGCAATCCTTACTGGCATCGAACTCGGCCGATCTCTTCCCAGAGCTAGATCCACTTGAATGAGCAACCAAACCAAAATTCTTTTTTATATCCTTAGCCTGAGTGAGTAACACATCAAAATCAGTGGAGTTTGAAGCCAAAATATACGTCTTAACGTCCTTCTCAAGCCGGTAGTGAAAACGATCACACCTCACACATTTATCAGGAACTAGTTCAGGAGCATACTAGCTCAACAGAAAAAATTGAACTTCATACTCTGAGACAATCATGTTCCCTTGCACCAATGACATGAATTCTCGCTTCTTCTCATTAAGATAGCGAATGTCCAGATATTTCCTCTTCAAAGCAGTTACAAAGAACTCTCAAGTTACATTAGCAGGTTCTATACCTGCAGTGATGGTCATCCACTACGTATAAGAATCTCCATGAAGCAAAGAGACAACACATCCCAACTTTTGCACATCATGGCACCCATCTGTCCAAGAATCCTTCGGGTGCTTTCAAAACATGCCTCAGAACCTTCATGAGACAAACCTTAGAACTCAGTTCCACCCAAACTGCGCAAATGCTCTAAAGGTAAGCCGACATTATCAACAAGCTAAGGTGCAGCCACGTGCATTCCTGCTATTGCTGCCTAAAAAGCTCCAGCTATAGCTTGAATCAACGGTGTCATATCAGTAGCAGCTTGCCCTTGCGCTACTTGAGGTCCAACACCACCTCTCGCTCCAGCTCCCTTACCACCTAGAGGAGGAGAAGGTGTCAAATTCTCATCATTCTCTTGAATCTAATTCTCAACCCCATTTCACATATTGCCTCTAAGCACTCGTCTTCGTCCCATTTCAAAATGTATGCAAATCTAAAACATGATAATATTATAACAAAACAATTAGGCAAACCCAAAAGCAAGAATCCAAGGAGCTCAAGTTTCACTTTAAAACCAAAAATCTTCTTTTACATTAGTAATAATATGGCAATGGGTACCGTTATTCTCTTCCTCAAACAACACATACAAACATAAATCATGCTATCAATCACCAAACATCTCAACCAAAGCATTTAACGATCATTTTATAACATATACAACCATCGTGCATAGCAGACATCATTAATTCAACAAATTAACATTAACACATCAACCTTACCTTCCCATTCTTTCGCAAAACTGGCTTTGATACCACAAAATGTAACCCCCTCGACCCGGCCTAGGCGATAGACCGAACCGAACGGGTCAAACGGGTAATATTGAAGTAAACCGGGAAGTTTACTCCAATAAACGACCCTATTTTTTCATTTTATCTTTTCTAGATGCTTGTTATGATTCTAAGTGTTTAACATCATAGCGGAACAAACAACAACTCAATCAGACAACGATTTGGAACTAAATTGCACACAAGCACCTTTTAGGGACCGTATTGTAAATTCTACAAGCATGATCCTAGATTCAAATTCTACAAGACTGTATCGATACCCCCAAAACCAATAGCATAAAATCGTATCGATACGCCTCTTCTATTTTGCTTGACTGTATCGGTACCCTTTCCACCGTATCAATACCCACAAACTTGTAATGCCATATTTTGCTGTTTTTTCACACATTAGTCCATTCTATCATATTCCAAAATCCTTCTAACAAGCATACATGTAACCCCCTTAACCCGGCCTAGACGGTTGACCCGAATTAAGAAAGTCACACGGGGAAAACCAAAGTCAACCCGAAAGTCAACCTTGATTAACGAACCTTTTTTTTTCTTTTTAATCTTGTCTAGATGCACATTAACCCTAATTGTGATCACTCAACAACATATTCAAAGATCACAAGCATCAGAGATCAAACAGGGGCCCAATTGAACAAATTACAACTTTAGGGACCAAATTGTAATTTCTGATATTTAGGAGGACTTAACCCAAATTAAAGTTACCAACCTAAAATTAGTCAGGTTTCATGCTTCTCTGTGAAATTTCAGCTCAAAAGGACTTCCCGAACTCATACAATTGCACAAACAAGATTTAGGACTAAAACGCAAACAATTCAAAACATTTAACTGCCAATGTCAGCCCCCAACGGTCACCCGTTCCGAAACAGGCAGAACCCGTTTCGAAACACGGGCCGTTCCGGAACGCGTACCAGAACACGGGCTGGCAGTAGCCAAACCGTTTCGGAACGGTGCCTACCGTTTCGGACGCCTGGGTTCATTCAAGGCACCCGTTCCGGAACAGTGTGCACTGTTCCGAAACACCCTGCATAGATTGCAGCATATAGCTCACTTAAACATGCAATTGATTATTCAAACATGCTCCAAATGCTACCAAACTTTACCAGCATGCAATTCAACATAAATGAGACTTATAAGCATCAACAAATCAACAAATTGACTTCATATGCAAAAAGCCCCAAATCTATAGGCATGCTTCCTACACAAGCAAACCATTCAAGCACAAACTTCCAATTCAAGCATGTGAAGGCCAAACACAAAATCCAGCATTCTCAACAACATTCAACATACTTAGGGAGCTCAAAACCTCTCCCAAAACATACACATAGGTCCCCCATTGCCAAATTACCAAAAGCTAAAATGTGCTTAATAAAACCTCCATACTTTGAGCTCTTCTTTCACTTGAATACTTGCCCTCCTTGCTGCCCTCAAAGCACTCTAGTGTTCTGCATTATTGATTTAAGAAAACGGAAGAGAGCGTAAACCAAAGCTTAGTGAGGAATGCTCAATAAAACCATTCAATAATGCATTTATAAAACATTTATAAATCATGCTTCAAATCATCAATTGTACATGCTCAAAAGCATACTTAAAACAAGCATCTCATGCTTCATATCATATATGTCATATTGGCCACAAGTGATAGGTTCCATTTCTTTAAAAACAAGTTCATCAACTTTCACCCCAAGGACTTTTAAACACCTTGGCCCCAAGGACTTTTAAACACTTTGGCCATGGACTTTTAAACACCATGAAAGAGGACCACACAAGGACTTTTAACCACTTTTGTGTCCGTAGCAAGTTTCACCCCAAGGACTTTTAAACACCTTGGCCCCAAGGACTTTTAAACACCTTGGCCCCGTGGACTTTTAAACACCATGGCCCCATGGACTTTTAAACACCATGGAAAGGATCACACAAGGACTTTTAACCACCTTTGTGTCCGTAGCAAGAATCATCCAAGGACTTTTAACCACCTTGATGTTCTTAAGTAAACAAGGCTCACTCAAGGACTTTTAACCACCTTAGTGACCTTAACCTTTTCAAAACATCACTTGCCAATATACATCATTTTCATCATTTAATCCACTGTTTTAAAGCATTAAACCAAGCCATATTCATCATGCATTTAAAAGCATCAAACCACATTTTAAAAATGTACAAAAACAAGGAACTCTTACCTTGAGCTTCCTTCAACATATGGCTTACAAAAACAGCAAATACCATGCTAAATCATGCTTTCAAAACAGTATTTAAAACATGCAATTAACCACATTGCATCACAACAAAATCATGGCCACAACTAGAGAGTATTTCTGAAAACTTACACTTGAGCTTAGCAAAGTTGTTTAGACTTAAACTAAGCTCCCAAGACATTGGTTTCAAAGCCGAAAACCGAATTTCACTCACCGATTCCACTTCGCCTCTTGCCGAAGCACCAAATCAAGCTTCCGGATCAACAACTCTTAGATCCAAAGATGCCTCCCCTGTTTTAACACATCAAAGCAGGGGATTAATGCATCATCATGCATTAATTTCTTCAATGAAAGCACCTAAACTCGCTGCTCTCATCCAACCTCCATTTTCGGCCACCAAACACAACCGAAAATGCATCCAAACCACTTCTCAACAATGCCCAGCCACAAACCATCAAAACCAAACATCTATTAACATCATTTAACATCTAAAAAGAACCTATTAACATCCTTATACCTCCAGCAACATCAGATCCACAAGATCACCTCAAAAACAATCAAGAATCACAAGCTAAACTTAGGAAACTCAACCTATCCGGGATTGCATTAATCAAAACTCAATTCCTTATCAATTTAGAGTTCATTTAACATCAAAAACACATCTCAAATCACAGATTAATCAGATCTAACGAAAATCATCAAAAATCACCAAATCTTGCATTATAAGCCAAGATCCAATTCACAACTCAAAAGCCTTTAATAAAACTTCAATTAAGGATTGAAAACTTAGGAATTTCAGTAAAGAACTGATAGTTTAGAGGAGAAGGACGTTCTTACCTCCAAACTTGAGTTTCTCCTCTTTTTGGAATCAAAAACCTTGATGAATCAAGTAGCAAATGAAGAGGTTTTGTAGATACTATGATTAGGAATCAAAAGAGAGTTGAAAGGAGGAATTTAGGTGAGAAAATCAGATCAAATTCTCTGGAGAGAAAGTGTTTGGGTTGAGAGAAAATGAGAGAAAGGAAATGGAAAGTTAGTTATCCCAAAATAGCCAAAATGGCTTTCCCTCCACTTTTAATATGTTTAAAATCAGAATATAGCTTAAAATATCTTAGAAAAATCTGGAGAAACTACTTTTGGAATAATAGCTCCTTAAAGATTCAAAGTTCCAACCCTTTGTAAAACAGTCACCAAACTTTCGAAAATTACATTTTGGTCACTAGCCAAAATGTCACACTTCCAAAACTCTTTTTCCAAAATTGATTTCACAGTTCACTTAATTATATTAAAAGATGATTTTAGAACATTTTCCATATTTTTAATGCAACCCGAACTAGGCTTTCCTAATTTCACCTTTTTAGATTCGAACAGCACTTTGACCAAACCGGTCAACGCCCAAAACTCCTAAGCCCAAAACCGGGGCGTTACAATACAACTTAAACAAACATCAAACTTCAGACAAACAAGGCAATTTCATCAACTAAGCATAGAGATAAGCAACTGTAACACACAAATTTTGGGCTTAGAAGCTTAGGGTTTCAACCGGATCGATCTGATAAACGGTTCGAATATAAAAGGAGGTTTTAGGGAAAGCCTAGTTCGGGATGCTTTAAAAATATAGAAAAATATCTAAACATTCTCTTTTAATATATATATATATATAAGAGTGGTGAAATCAATTTAACAAAATAAGGTTTGGAAATAGTACATTTCGGTGTAGGGACCAAAATGCGATTTTTGAAAAGTTTAGTAGTGGCTGTTTTGTAAAGGATTGAAACTTTGAATCTTTAAGGAGCTAATTTACCCAAAATGTTATCTCCAGATTTTCCTTACTTTGGGTGATTTAATTAATGTTTTAATTAAATAAAAGAAAGGTGAAAACTAAATTTTGACTTTAATAACTACCTTTTCCTAATTTTCTCTCATTTCTTTTTCTCTCAAAATCCCATCATCCAAACACATTTTCTCCAGAAAAATTCACATTGATCATCACTTCAATTGATGAGATTTCCATCATCTATTGTTTCTTAATCAATCATGCATCAAATTGTTTTGTTTTACACATTGAATTTTCATGGAATTTGGCCCAAATCAAGGAGAAATCATCATTTAGAGGTAAGAATGTTCTTCTCCTCTAAATACTCAGTTCTTTACTGAAATTCCCAAGTTGTCAATCCTTTATTAAAGTTTTATAAATGGTTTAATTGTTAGAAACATGATTTTGGCTTAAAACTAAAGATTTTGGAAGAGATCTTGAAGATTTTCATTGTGGTTGATTGGGCTCTTTTTTGAGATGGTTCTTTAATGTATTTTGGATGTTAAATGATGTTAGAAATGAGGTTTTATCAATTTAATCCCGAATAGGTTATGTTTCCTAAGTTTTTGCTTATGAAAATGGTGGGTTTTGAGGTGTTTTTGGTGTTCTGATATAGATGGAGGTATAAGGACGAGTTTAGGTTTGTTTTTTATGTTGATTGATGTTTAGAAATGATTAGAAGTTATGGATCTTGGCTGGGTTAAGTTTTGGAAGAGTTTGGAGGTGATTTCGGTTGTGTTTGGTAGCCGAAATGCTGAGTTTAGGTGGTGCAGCGAGTTTAGGAGAAGTGGCTGATGATTTTAATGCATGATGATGCATTAATCCTCTGCTCTTATGTGTTGTAAAATGGGGAGACACCTTCGGACACTTTTGGTGTTGGTTCGGGAGTATCGGAGGCATAGTTAGAGTTTCAGCGAGCAAGGCGAAACGTAATTGGTGAGTGCAGATGGTTTTCCAGCTTTGAAACGATTATTTGGAGGTTTTGGGAGCTTAGTTTAAGTCTAAACAACTATGCTAAGCTCAAGAGTAAGATTTCGAAATAACTCCCTCGGATGTGCTTAGTTATGGTTTGATGCATTAGTTATGAAATGCATGTTTAATTACTGTTTTGAAAGCATGTTTTAGCATGATTAATGCTGGTTTTGAAATCCATGTATTGAAGGATGCTCAAGGTAAGAGATCCTTGGTTTGACATGTTTTTAATTTGGTTATGATGCATGGAGATGGATGATGATAAGTGGCTTTGATTAATGCTTTAAACAATGAATTGATGATGGTATTTGATGTATATTGGCAAGTGATGAAATGATTTTTAAGTACTTTAATCGGATATAGTTAGCCGGCTATAGGATTGGGTGCACCGTAAGTAAAGTCGCCTTGGATGTTGAGGGGCTGTGATTGTACCGTAAACTCCATCCAAGTACCCTAACGATTGAGGTAAGATCACAACGGTGGTTGTAAATTTTGTGTGTGGATCTTGTGTTATGTGTCCCTTACTCTCGTTAGTGGAATTATACAACTATCGATGAGTGGTGTTGAGGGGTTGAGATTGTACTGTTATACTCCACCGCGAGTGTCACATCAATGGAGGGATTGCTCTTGAGTGTGAACCTTGTGTAGTCCGGTAGTGTGTATGAAGCGTGTGGGACAATGCTTGTAATCCGCGTATCCGATTATGTCTTTTGTTGAAATGGTTACAAACTATCACTTGAAAGCCAATATAATGTATTTGAATGTAACAAAGCATGAGATTCTTGAAAAGGATGCAAGGTAGCATGAAAAAAAGATGAGCATGTGGTTTAAAAGCTTTGTTGAGAGTGTTTTCTAAAAATACATTGTTGTATTGGTTTTATTTAGAGCATGCCTCACTAAGCATTTGTGCTTACGCTCTCTTTTACCAATAATGCAGATAATTGAGGTGCTTTGGGCATCAATGAAGCCAAGTTCATCCAAGGAAGTCCAGTCTCACGTATGGTGAAGTTTTCATACACTATTAGTTTTGATAAATTGGCAATGGGAACATATGTTTTGTTTTTGGGAGATGTATTACACTCCTTAAGGTTGTGGCATGTTTGCCTTGGTTGGTTTGAATTGTAAATGGCCTATAAATGCTTGATTTGAAGTTTGTTTGCTTATATGGTTTTGATAATAGGAAGCATGCCTCTAGACTTGTGAAATTTCATGATTGATGATGTGAATGTGTTTGGGAGTTCTAAATATGTACCTCGGATGCTAGATGGCTTGTTGACATGATTAGGGAGTCGATAGGTTGTGTTTGAACGAGTTTATGCATGAAAAACCAGCATTTGCAGCTGTTTCTGGGCAAACCGTATCGAAACACCCCCTAGTGTTTTGAAACGGGAGCCTGAAATAGCCTTCGTGTTTTGAAACGCTAGAGGATGTTTCGAAACGATTTGGCTACTAGAAGGCCTCGTTTCGGAACCAGTCTCGGAACTAACCCGCGTATCGGAACAGTCAACGCCGTTTCGTTCCTCGTTTCGATACAGCAGGTGGACGTTCCGAAATAGGTGACCGTATGGCACTGATTTGAATGCTGCTGAAGTTTGCAAGCTTTACATTTTAGTCCCAAAGGTTGAAGTTGAATTTGCTTGAGCTTGAGATGTTCTTTTAAGATGAAATTTGGCAGAGAAGCATGTAATATGACTAATTTCATATTGGTAGCATTATAATTAGTAAGGACCCTCTAATTTACAAAAATTACATTTTGGTCTCTAAACTTATATTAAGTGCAATTGAGTCCCTGTTTGTTATCCGATCGTTGTGCCATTCTCAAGTACGTTTTATGAGCACTCATTTAGGACTAATGTGCATTTAGACAAGCTTAAAAAGAACAAAAAGGTCGTGAATCAAGGTTGACTTTCGGTTGACTTTGGTTTTCCCCGTGTAATCTTCGAAGTTCGGGTCAACCGTCTAGGCCGGGATAAGAGGGTTACATTTGGTGGTATTAGAGCTTGGTTCTCGTGTAATTGGGGTTTGTGATGTTGATGTTGTATGTTGTTGCGTGTAAAAGAGTCTATCGCAATTGTAGTGCAAGTGTACACGACACAAGTAGGAAAGTGATACGAAGTATCAGATATCGTCTCCATAGGAATTGGGCTAATAGCTTCACCTTAATTCACAGCACGAAAGTAAAGAAAATAATTGAGAAGTTGTCACGAAAATAATAAAAAGAACTTAAATAAAAGAGTAGGGAAATCAAGATAGAGAGAATGGGCTGGTATTGAATTGCTTAGTAGTGCAGGTATTGCTAAGTCTCGGAACTTCAGTTCTGTCGCGGCAGCAGTCCGTTGCTTGTCGCGGCAGCGAACAACCAACTCAGTACTTCAAGTTTGGCAAGAATCCCAGATGTGCCTTGGCCTATCCCTAGGTCCAAGTCTGTCGATGATCACGTCTTTGATGATACCTCCCGGCGTGAATCGAAGGATGAACACCAATGTGGATGAATTCTTCTTTAGCCACTTAACCTCGTCCTATCCCTAGGCCCGAGATAGTTCAACTATAAGCTAGAGAACTTGCTCTTATTTCTTTTGTATACGTAACTCTCCCGATGCTAAGTAAATAGATAACCTCACAATGCTCTCCCGATGCTCTTGCAAGATATTAATAACCAAAATAAGAGAACTTGAAGTTTATTTTATTGAACTGAAAATTCCTAAAACAAAACAACCCTTGCAACTACTTTACAAATCAAGTCGTAGCCCTAGGGGGAATTTAGAACATGTTGTGGGAAGGAACACGACTAGAGTTTTGGGAAGGAAGGTAGGTAATCGGTTGTGCCTCCTAGGTCAAAATATATGCCCTTATATAAGCTTTGGGTCCAAGTTATCTAAGATAGCAAGAATACAACTTTAAATGAAAGTATAATTCTAATAAAGACTAAATCTTCATTGAATCTACTTTCCAGCCGTCATCTTTCTTGCTTGGGATTTTCTCTCCTTGAACTTTGGGCTTGACATTCCTTTTGATCTGGGGCTTGGAAAAATATGGGGATTTCACACGACAGACGGGCTGAATTTTCTCTATCTGTCGAGGTCCACTTTGCTTTTTCTCCTCAAAACTGATGTCGTCCTCTGCTGTCACGGTGGAAACCTTGGCAGCAGCATCCTCTTTGACTGTTTGTTCAGTTCCAGCTCTTCTACTTTACTGCCCAGCGCCTGCCCATTCCGTCTGCTACGGCAGCAACCTGCAAAAACAGCCATTCTTAGTAGAAAATGTGCCTTTCAATATATTTGTGATGTTTTGTTGTAAACTGACCTAAATGCAATAAATAATGCTTGAATGCAGCAGAAATATGGGTTAAATAGGGTGTAAATAATAGAACTTTTACACACTCAACATATGTGTAATTGCATGATGTGCCTTTTGAGTAAAAGAATGTTGTGTGAATCGTGATGCATGGTTTCAATTATGATGTTATGCTATGTTGGAGTGTGTTAGGGGATCCCATTGCCAAGTCAAAACTAATGAAAGGAACTTGTTTTCGAAAAAGAGCTTGAGTACTTGGATTACTTACCTTATTGAGCCTAATTATGTTTATTGCATTTGTGTCAGTGCATTGTTTTCTTGTAAATGGGGCCACGTAGAGAGATGAGAATGAATACAAGTGCTATGGCTCAAAATGAGAACGATGAGAATGTTGTGGATTTACCTCCTCTTCCTGGTGGTGGACCACCCGGTGGTGAGGGTGCTGGAGCTGGTAATGCTGGTGCTGGGGTCGATGGACCTGAAGGTGTCCAGGGGCAAGCTGCTCCCGACATGATTGTGTTGATTCAGGCTATTGCTGCAGCCTTTTAGGCGGCAGTAGCTGGAGCTCATGGAGCTGCGCATCAGGATGATGCTAATGTGAGATTGCCTTTGGAACGTCTTCGCAGTCTGGGAGGGACTGAGTTCAGAGGTTTGTCTCCGGAGGGATCTAATTCTTGGTTGGAGAGCACCAAGAGGATTTTGGGGCAAATGAACTGCAATAATGTGCAGGAGTTGGGTTGTGTGGTGTCACTGCTGCATGATGATGCTTATACGTGGTGGACGACCACTATCTCTGGAATGGAGGACAATGATGTAACTTGGACGTTTTTCCTGAATGCGTTCAATCGGAAGTATCTGGGTGTGCGATACCTAGATGAGAAGAAAAGAGAATTTATGTCTCTTGTGCAAGGCAGCATGCCGGTAGCTGAGTATGAGATCCAATTTGTCCGCCTTAGTTAGTATGAACCTGAGCTAATCCATGATGAGCGAGAGAGGTGTGAACGTTTCCGTTATGGATTGGTAACGGATGTGAAGAATTTTATGCTTGCGACTGAATATATAGATTTTGATATGCTTGTGTTTCGAGCGAAGGACATCGAGCAGAACTTGGGTTTGTCTTCCAGAGGCGTTAGTTCTAGCTCGCGAAAAAGAGCTGCTAATCATAGTTCTTGTGGTGGACAAAACAAGAGAGGACGAGATAGGAGGTATTAGTCTACTTCTAGGCGTGGTAATGGAGGACATGGTACGCCTGTTCAGGGAGATAGGATGAGGGCTGATCAGAACACGTGCTGAACGTGTGGATCTCGTGGCCATTTGAGGCGAGATTGTCCTCGAGCAGCGAGGGAGGTTCAGGCTCCTGTTGTAGCGACAGGTAACTCATGCTGGAATTGTGGTTCGGCAGATCACATGAGGAGGGAGTGTCCCTTGTTGGCCGGTGGTGGTCAGATACGTGCTCCTGGGGTAGTTGCACCTCAGAGAGGTTGTGGGCGTGGCCGAGGGAATTTCCAGAGAAGGGAGGAAGGACATCGGGGTATTTCTCACGTGGTAGCTGTTCGACCTGAGGGTGGAGGACCGGCGAGGGTGTATGCTCAGCACGAGGAGAGCAACGACACCGATGTGATCGCAGGTTCTTTTTCTCTTCAGTCTTTATCCTTGCTGGATTTGATTGATTCTGGATCCACACATTCTTATATTTTGAGTGAGCATGCACATTTGCTTGATATACCTGTGGAGATGCTTGGAATAGGAATGCAAGTGACTAGTTCCTTTGGTGAGACGGTGGTGACGCGGAGGTTGTATAGGAGGTGTCCTTTAAAGTGCAAAATCATGTCTTTCTTGTTGATCTCATGGAATTGACATTCTATGGCTTTGATGTAATACTTGGTATGGATTGGCTTGTTGAGCATCGAGCTGTAGTGGATTTTGAGAACAAGCGAGTTTCGTTGAAACTTGCGGATGATTATGAGGTTGTGGTGGTGGGTGAAAATGTAAAGTTTCTTAGTAATGTGGTGTCTACCTTGGAAGCAAGTCGGATGTTGCGGCAAGGTTGCGAGGCTTATCTAGCCTTTGTTATGAATCCAAGTTCCAAGGAGGTGCGTGTTCAAGATATAAGAACTGTGCGAGAGTTTCCTGGAGTATTTCCGGAGGAGTTACCTGGATTGCCGCCTAGTTGAGAGGTGTAGTTTGGAATTGAGTTGTATGAAAACACAACTCCAGTGTCCATTGCTTCCTATCGCATGGCACCTAAGGAGTTGAAGGAGTTTAAGACGCAGCTTTAGGAGTTGCTTGACCGTGGTTTTATTCGGCCTAGTGTGTCACCATGGGGTGCACCTGTTTTGTTCGTGAAGAAGAAGGATGGCACTATGAGAATGTGCATTGATTATCGTCAGCTGAACAAGTTGACTATCAAGAATTGGTATCCTTTGCCGAGGATTGATGATCTTTTTGATCAATTTCGGGGAGCGGCTGTGTTCTCCAAGATTGACTTAAGGTTAGGGTACTACCAACTTAAGGTGAAAGATGTGGATGTGCCAAAAACAGCCTTTAGAACGAGGTATGGGCATTATGAGTTCCTTGTAATGTCGTTTGGCTTGACGAATGCTCCTGCAGCTTTTATGGACATGATGAATAGAGTGTTCCATGAATACATGGAGAAGTTTGTTGTAGTGTTCATTGACGATATCCTTGTGTACTCTCGTACTGAGGAGGAGCATGAGGAGCATTTGAGGATTGTGTTGCAAGCGCTGTTGGAAAATAAGATTTATACTATGTTGAGCAAATGCGAATTCTGGCTTAAGGAAGTTATTTTCCTTGGTCTTGTGGTTTCTGCAGAGGGGATTTGTGTCGATCCTCAAAAGGCTGAGGTGGTGATGAATCGGAAGCCTCCTAAGTCTGTTCATGAAGTACGTAGTTTCCTTGGGTTGGTAGGATATTACTGGAGGTTTGTGGATGGATTTTCGAAGATTTCTGCCCCTTTGACGAAGTTGTTGCAAAAAGATGTCAAATATGAGTGGACAGAAGCGAGACAACAAGCTTTTGAGAAGCTTAAGGCAGCTCTGACACAAGCTCCTATCTTGGTTCAGTATGAATCGGGAAAATAGTTCGTGGTGTATAGTGACACATCCTATGTTGGTTTGGGATGTGTGCTAATGCAAGAGGGTAAGGTGGTGGCTTATGCATCGCGTCAGTTGAAGGTGCTTGAACGCAATTATCCTACGCATGATATTGAGTTAGCTGCGGTGGTTTTTGCTTTGAAGATTTGGAGACATTACCTGTATGGTGAGAAGTGTACTGTGTACACGGATCATAAAAGTTTGAAGTATCTGATGCCTCAGAAGGAATTGAATCTTAGGCAACGACGTTGGGTGGAGTTGCTTAAGGATTATGATTTGACGATCGAGTACCATCCGGGGAAAGCTAATGTTGTAGCGGATGCTTTGAGCAGGAAGGTAGCAGTGGAGTTGAGGGCCATGTTTGCCAGTTTGAGTATTTCGCGAGATGGAGGTCTTGTGGCTGAACTACAAGTGAAACCATCTCTGGTTTAGTTGATAAAGGATAAGCAGTTGTTGGATGATTCTTTCGTGCCACATGTTCAGGATATTGCTGAGGATAGACCATCGGATTTCTGTTTTAATAATGATGGAGTTTTGTGTTTCGGAAGGCGGATAGTGGTGCCGAATGATACGGAGTTGAGGCGCACCATTCTGGCTGAAGCTCATAGTAGTCCTTTTGCTATGCACCCTGGTAGTACAAAGATGTATCGTGATCTAAGGGATGAGTATTATTGGGTGGGATTGAAGAAAGATGTTGCGGATTATGTGGGTAAGTGTATGGTTTGTCAACGGGTTAAGGCTGAGCATCAATTTCTTTCAGGGTTGTTGCAACCGTTAAAGATTCCTGAATGTAAGTGGGAGAGAGTTACCATGGACTTTGTGTCTGGTTTACCCTTGTCGCCATCAAAGCAGAATTCAGTGTGGGTGATTGTGGATCGCCTTACGATGTGTGCGCATTTCTTACCTGTGCACACTATGTCTACCTTGGATAAGCTTGTAGAGTTGTACATTGCTGAAATTGTGCGTTTGCATGGTGTACCAAAATCTATAGTGTCGGATAGAGATTCGAGGTTTACATCGCGTTTTTGGGAGTGTTTGCACCAAGCTTTGGGTACACGGTTGAATTTCAGTACTTCTTATCATTCACAGTCAGATGGACAGTCTGAGCGTGTTATCCAAGTGCTTGAGGATATGTTGAGGTGTTGTGTGATTGAGTTTCAAGGCTCTTGGGAGAAGCATTTGCCTTTGGTGGAGTTTGCTTATAACTATAGCTATCAGGAAAGTATTCAAATGGCACCTTATGAGGCCTTGTATGGGAGGAAGTGCAGAACTCCTCTTTGCTTGGCTGAAACAAGACAGAAGTCGGTCTCGATGCCGGCTTTGTTGAAAGGAACCACCGTGAAGGTAAAGCTCATATGTGAGCGGTTGAAGGCAGCTTCTGATCGACAGAAGTCTTACGCAGATTTGAAGCGTAAGGAGATTGAGTTTGCGGTGGGTGACCGTGTGTTTTTGCAGGTTTCGCCTTGGAAGAAGGTGTTGAGGTTTGGCCGGAAGGGTAAGTTGAGCCCTAGGTATATTGGACCATACGAGGTGATTGAACGTGTGGGTCCTGTTGCTTATAAGATGAGGTTACTGCAAGAGTTGGAAAAGATCCATGATGTGTTTCATCTCTCTATGCTTCAGAGGTATAGATCGGATCCTTCGCATGTTATGCATGTGAAGGAAGTGGAGTTAAATCCAGATTTGACCTATGACGAGCAACCGATTGAGATTCTGGATTCGGACAGTAAAGTTCTTCGAGGTAAGTCCATTGAATTGGTCAAGGTGTTGTGGAGGCATCGTGGTGTTGAGGAGGCCACTTGGGAAAGGAAAGATGACATGAAGAAGCAGTTTCCTTATCTTTTTCCTTCAGGTAAATTTTGAGGACGATATTTCTTAAGAGGGGGAGAGTTGTAACACCCCAATTTTGGGCTTTGAAGCTTAGGGTTTGAACCGGATCGGTTTGATAAACGATTCTAATATAAAAGGAGGTTTTAGGGAAAGCCTAGTTTGGGATGCTTTAAAAATATAGAAAAATATCTAAAAATCCTCTTTTAATATATATAAGAGAGTGGTGAAATCAATTTTATAAAATAAGGTTTGGAAATACTACATTTCGGTGTAGTGACCAAAATGCGATTTTTGCAAATTTTAGTAGTGACTGTTTTGTAAAGGATTGAAACTTTGAATCTTTAAGGAGCTAATTTACCCAAAATGTTTTCTACAGATTTGTCCTTAATTTGAGTGATTTAATTAATGTTTTAATTAAATAAAAGAAAGGTGAAAACTAAATTTTGACTTTAATAACCACCTTTTCCTAATTTTCTCTCATTCTTTTTCTCTCAAAATCCCATCATCCAAACACATTTTCTCCAGCAAAATTCACATTGATCTTCACTTCAATTGATGAGATTTCCATCATCTATTGGTTCCTAATCAATCTTGCATCAAATCATTTTGTTTTCCACATTGAATTTTCATGGAATTTGGCCCAAATCAAGGAGAAATCATCATTTAGAGGTAAGAATGTTCTTCTCCTCTAAATACTCAGTTCTTTACTGAAATTTCCAAGTTGTCAATCCTTTATTAAAGTTTTATAAATGGTTTTATTGTTAGAAACATGATTTTGGCTTAAAACTCATGATTTTGGAAAAGATCTTGAAGATTTTCGTTGTGGTTGATTGGGCTCTGTTTTGAGATGGTTCTTTAATGTATATTGGATGTTAAATGATGTTAGAAATGAGGTTTTATCAATCTAATCCCGAATAGGTTATGTTTCCTAAGTTTTTGCTTATGAAAATTGTGGTTTTTGAGGTGTTTTTGGTGTTTTGTTATAGCTGGAGGTATAAGGACGAGTTTAGGTTTGTTTTTTTATATTGATTGATGTTTAGGAATGATTAGAAGTGATGGATCTTGACTGGGATAAATTTAGGAAGAGTTTGGAGGTGATTTCGGTTGTGTTTGGTAGCCGAAATGTTGAGTTTAGGTGGTGCAGCGAGTTTAGGAGAAGTGGCTGATGATTTTAATGCATGATGATGCATTAATCCTCAGCTCTTATGTGTTGTAAACAGTGGAGACACCTTCGAACACTTTTGGTGTTGGTTCGGGAGTATCGGAGGCATAGTTAGAGTTTCGGCGAGCAAGGCGAAACGTAATTGGTGAGTGGAGATGGTTTTCCAGCTTTGAAATAATTATTTGGAGGTTTTGAGAGCTTAGTTTAAGTCTAAACAACTTAGCTAAGCTCAAGAGTAAGTTTTCGGAAAAACTCCCTCAGATGTGCTAAGTTATGGTTTGATACATTAGTTATGAAATGCATGTTTAATTACTGTTTTGAAAGCATGTTTTAGCATGATTAATGCTGGTTTTGAAAGCCATGTATTGAAGGATGCTCAAGGTAAGAGATCCTTGGTTTTACATGTTTTTAATTTGGTTATGATGCATATAGATGCATAATGATAAGTGGCTTTGATTAATGTTTAAAACAGTGAATTGATGATGGTATTTGATATATATTGGCAAGTGATGAAATGGTTTTTAAGTACTTTAATTGGATATAGTTAGCCGGCTATAGGATTGGGTGCACCATAAGTAAAGTCGCCTTGGATGTTGAGGGGTTGTGATTGTACCGTAAACTCCATCCAAGTACCCTAACGATTGAGGTAAGATCACAACGGTGGTTGTAAATTCCGTGTGTGGATCTTGTGTTATTTGTCCCTTACTCTCGTTAGTGGAAATATACAACTACCGATGAGTGGTGTTGAGGGGTTGAGATTGTACCGTTATACTCCACCACGAGTGTCACATCAATGGAGGGATTGCTCTTGAGTGTGAACCTTTTGTAGTCCGGTAGTGTGTATGAAGCGTGTTGGACAACGCTTGTAATCCGCGTATTCGATTGTGTCTTTTGTTGAAATGGTTACAAACTATCACTTGAAAGCCAATATAATTTATTTGAATGTAACGAAGCATGAGATGCTTGAAAAGGATGCAAGGTAGCATGAAAAAGAGATGAGCATGTGGTTTAAAAGCTTTGTTGAGAGTGTTTTCTAAAAATGCATTGTTGTATTGGTTTTATTTAGAGCATGCCTCACTAAGCATTTGTGCTTACGCTCTATTTTACCAATAATGCAGATAAATGAGGTGCTTTGGGCATCAAGGAAGCTAAGTTCATCCAAGGAAGTCCAAGCTCACGTATGGTGAAGTTTTCATACACAATTAGTTTTGATAAATTGACAATGGGAACCTAAGTTTTGTTTTTGGGAGATGTATTAAACTCCTTAAGGTTGTGGCATATTTGCCTCGGTTGGTTTGAATTTTAAATGGCCTTTAAATGCTTGATTTGAAGTTTGTTTGCCTATTTGGTTTTAATAATAGGAAGCATGCCTCTAGACTTGTGAAATTTCATGATTGATGATGTGAATGTGTTTGGGAGTTCTAAATATGTACCTCGGATGCTAGATGATTTGTTGACATGATTAAGGAGTCGATAGGTTGTGTTTGAACGGTTTTATGCATGAAAAACCCGCATTTGTTGCTGTTTCTGGGCAAACCGTAGCGAAACACCCCCTAGTGTTTCGAAACAGGGGCCTGAAATGGCCTTCGTGTTTCGAAACGCCACAGGATGTTTCGAAACGATTTGGCTACTGGAGGGCCTCGTTTCGGAACCAGTCTCGGAACCAACCCGCGTATCGGAACGGTCAATGCCGTTTCGTTCCTCGTTTCGATACAGCAGGTGGACGTTCCGAAACAGATGACCGTTGGGCACTGATTTGAATGCTACTGTAGTTTGCAAGCCCTACATTTTAATCCCAAAGGTTGAAGTTGAAATTGCTTGAGCTTGAGATGTTCTTTTAAGATGAAATTTGGCAGAGAAGCATGTAATATGACTAATTTCATATTGGTAGCATTATAATTAGTAAGGACCCTCTAATTTACAAAAATTACATTTTGGTCCCTAAACTTATATTAAGTGCAATTGAGTCCCTGTTTGTTATATGATCGTCGTGCCTTTCTCAAGTAAGTTTTATGAGCACTCATTTAGGATTAATTGGCATCTAGACAAGTTTAAAAATAAGAAAAGGGTCGTGAATCAAGGTTGACTTTCAAGTTGACTTTGGTTTTCCCCGTGTAATCATCGTAGTTCGGGTCAACCGTCTGGGCCGGGCTAAGGGGTTACAGCAACATTTAAAACTATAGGCGTGTTTCCTATGCAAAAAGCCTTTAAAGTGTCAAAACTCAAACCAAAGAAAAACCTAAAAGACATAGGCCTTTTACAAGTCATAAAGGGCATCCCAAACTTGCCCAAAAACATGGTGTTCCAATCCACAATCTCCCAAACACAAAGCATCCTCCCATTGCCAATTTTTACTAATGTATTAGCATAAAATCATACTTGAGCAAAGTGTCACTCCTTGGTAATTCTTCCTAGCTTTCTTTCTGCCCCAAAAGTTATTTCTCTGCATTATTGGAAAAAGAGAGTGTAAGCCATAATGCTTAGTTAGGGATGATAAAAAAACCAACAACAACAATGCATTTTAAAACCATTTCACGTTTAGAAATCTCTAATTCATCATGCTCTTTCTATCTCATGCTTGAAATCATTTTCAAAGCAATATCCACATCATTTAAACACCACATGTAGCATATATCTCATGCATTAGCCAAAATGCAATGTCTCAAGGCAAAGCCTTACATGCTTGTTTCATCAAAAGAATTTCTCAATACATGATCTCATATGCATCTCATTTCATAAAAGCATTTATATTAAGGTACATGTGAAACTCATAATCAATCTCATATATTGGCATTTTAGCAACATTACTCGGATATGCGAATAACTTGACTAAATGTAAAGTCCTACCCTGGTGGATTCTCACATCACCGGACTCTCATAACGACATCTCTCATCGCCATAAAGCTTTAGTGTTTCACCAAGACCTAATGTGGTGGAATCTCTCATCACCACAATCTCACTTTGGAACAGGATGTCGCTACCCCCATTGCCCGAACCAAAGAGCATGTACAAATTTTATATATTATAGTGCACTTCTCATCCTATTGGTCGACCAATTATATCTGGTAACAATAATCTCATTTTATGCCAATATATAACACTTTAAACATTGAATACACAATGTTTTCATTGAATCAACATAAAACAGTTTCATCCCATATCAAATGCAAATTTAAACATAGCATTTTCACAGCAACTCTACCTCTTTGAAATCAACATTCTATCTCATAGGATTAATTAAGCCATCAAAACATTTCACAGATCATGCATAAACAGTGGATTATCATCTATCTTTAAAACAAGAGTCAGAACATGAAAATCAATGAGACAAAAGCTGAGAAATGAGAGTCGAACAACTCAAACTTACTTCGAGTTTAGATTAACGTTTCAAACTCAATCTAAACCCCCGAACCTTGCTTTCAAGTCATTGAAAACACTTTGAAACCAATTCCACTCACCTATCATGCCTCACTTGCTTTGCCGAAGCGAAATCAAGCACCTGAAGCTTCCGAAACTTCACCTATTATGTCTTATACAAACTCATCTGTTTATACCACACAAAAACAGAGGATTGATGCATCTCAATGCATTAAGACCACCAGCAACCCATGATATCTCGCTGCACTGCCCAAGAACACGAAAACGCCTATCCGAAATAACCGAAAACACCTTTGATTGCTTCCTAAACTTCTCCCAGATAAAATCTAACACTTCCATCAAATTTTAATCTTCAATTAACATCCAAAAAACTCTAATTGCATCCATGAACTTCCAGCAACACCAAAACCACATTATCAAGCCAAAAACCCAAATCTAATAACCTAAACAACTAGAGAACCAACCTATTTCGGGATTGTTATGATAAAACCTTTATTTAAACACCATTTAATATCCAAATCTTGATTAAAATCAATCTCAAATCACTCAAAACAATACCCATTCGAAAATCTTGAGAAATCACCATTTAAAGCTAGATTTACCAATTCTTCATTACCACCACGCATAAGCATCTTCATGTAGCAAGGATACAACACCACCCAACTTTTGCACATCATTACAACCCATTTGTCCAAGAGTCCTTTGGGTGCTCTCAAACCAAGCCATAGAACCCTCAGGTGAAAAACCTCGAAACTCAGTTCCACCCAAACTGCGTATACGCTCTAAAGGTAAACCAACGTTAGCACCAGGCTGGCGTGCGACCACATGCATACCCGCTATCGCTGCCTGAAAAGCCATAGTTATAGTCTAAATCAACGATGTCATATCAGCAGCAGCCTGCCCTTGAGCTTCATGAGGTCCAACACCTCCAGCGCCAGCTCTCGTACCATCTCCATCACCACCAGGTGGAGGAGGAGGAAGAGGCACATTCTCAACATCATTAACCTCATTCTAAACCATATTACGCACATTTTCTCTAAGCTCTTGTCTCGGTCCCATTATCAAAATGATATGAATCTTTGAGATAAAAATGCAACATTAAAAACAATCAGGCTAGCCGAATGAAGAATCTAAGGTGCTCAAGCTTTAATTTTAAAGGCAAAATCCTTTTTATATTAGCAATAATATGGCAATGGGTACCCTTAACCTCTTCCCCCAATATCTCATAACAATAAAAAATCATGATGTCAAACACCATGCATCACACACAAATCAAAACAATGGTCATAACATAGCATAAACAACCACCGTGCATAGCATTCATCATTAAATCAACCAAGCAACAATATCACATCAACTTTACCTACCAATTATTTCGTAACCTGGCTCTGATACCACAAAATGTATCCCCCTCGACTCGGTCTGGGAGATAGACCGGACCAAAAGGATCACACGAGGTATATTGAAGTAAACCGGGAAGTTTACCTTAATAAACAACCCTATTTTTTCATTTTATCTTGTCTAGATGCTCATTATTATCCTATGTGTAAAACTTCGCAGTGGAACAATTTTACAACTTGATCGGACAACGCTTAAGGATTCAATTGCATACAAACACTTTTCAGGGGAAATTTTGTAATTTTATCAAATTATAGCGACTTATTCCATTTTTAGGTTACCATCCTTTAATTAGTCACATTACATGCCTCTCTGTCAAATCTCAGCTCAAAACAATCATCCAAGCACATTTAATTGCATCCACAACATTCAAAGACTAAAACGTAAAGAAATAGAACTTCAAAAGATTCCAATAACCAACTTAATAGCTGGGTGTTTCGGCACAGGTTGCCTTGTACCAGAACACCCATTTCGAAACAGGTTCAATCGTTTTCGAAGCTCGGGATCGTATCAAAACACCCTCTATGGTGTTTCGGAATAGGGGATTCTAGTAGCCAACCTTAAATAGCCCGTATCGAAACACTTACTGTGTTTCGAAATCCTAAGGCCATTTCAGACTCACTGTTTCGGTACAACCTTAGGTGTACCGAAACACATGGGCATGTAATGTGTAATGTAACGCCCCGGTTTTGGGCTTAGGAGTTTTGGGCGTTGACCGGTTTGGTCAAAGTGCTGTTCGAATCTAAAAAGGTGAAATTAGGAAAGCCTAGTTCGGGTTGCATTAAAAATATGGAAAAATGTTCTAAAATCGTCTTTTAATATAATTAAGTGAACTGTGAAATCAATTTTGGAAAATGAGTTTTGGAAGGGTGACATTTTTGCTGGTGACCAAAATGTAATTTTCGAAAGTTTGGTGACTGTTTTATAAAGGGTTGAAACTTTGAATCTTTAAGGAGCTATTTACCTAAAGGGAGTTTCTCCAGATTTTTCTAAGATATTTTAAGACTTAATTCTGATTTTAAACATATTAAAAGTGGAGGGAAAGCCATTTTGGCTATTTTGGATAACTAACTTTCCATTTCCTTTCTCTCATTTTCTCTCAACCCAAACACTTTCTCTCCAGAGAATTTGATCTGATTTTCTCACCTAAATCCCTCCTTTCAACTCTCTTTTGATTCCTAATCATAGTATCTACAAAACCTCACCATTTGCTACTTGATTCATCAAGGTTTTTGATTCCAAAAAGAGGAGAAACTCAAGTTTGGAGGTAAGAACGTCCATCTCCTCTAAACTATCAGTTCTTTACTGAAATTCCTAAGTTTTCAATCCTTAATTGATGTTTTATTAAAGGTTTTTAAGTGGTGAAATGGATCTTGGCTTATAATGCAAGATTTGATGATTTTTGATGATTTTCGTTAGATCTGATTAATCTGTGATTTGAGATGTGTTTTTGATGTTAAATGAACTCTAAATTGACAAGGAATTGAGTTTTGATTAATGCAATCCCGGATAGGTTGAGTTTCCTAAGTTTAGCTTGTGATTCAAGGTTGTTTTTGAGGTGATCTTGTGGATGTGATGTTGCTGGAGGTATAAGGATGTTAATAGGTTGTTTTTAGATGTTATATGATGTTAAAGGATGTGTGGTTTTGCTGGTTTATGGCTGGGCTTTGTTTAGAAGTGGTTTGGATGCATTTTCGGTTGTGTTTGGTGGCCGAAAATGGTGTGTTGATGAGAGTAGCGAGTTTAGGTGCTTTCATTGAAGCAATTAATGCATGATGATGCATTAATCCTCTGCTTTGATGTGTTGAAACAGGGGAGGCATCTTTGGATCCAAGAGTTGTTGATCCGGAAGTTTGATTTGGTGCTTTGGCTTGAAGCATAGTGGAATCGGTGAGTGCGTGTGTGAAATTGGGTTTTCGGATTTGAAACCAATGTCTTGGGAGCTTAGTTTAAGTCTAAACAACTTTGCTAAGCTCAAGTGTAAGTTTTCGGAATTACTCTCTAGTGGTGGCCATGATTTTGTTGTGATGCAAAGTGGTTTATTGCATGTTTTAATTACTGTTTTGAAAGCATGATTTAGCATGTTGTAAGCCATATGTTGAAGGAAACTCTAGGTAAGAGTCCCTTGTTTTTGTACATTGATTAAATGTGGTTTGATGCTTTTAAATGCATGATGAATATGGCTTGGTTTAATGCTTAAAAACAGTGGATTAAATGATGAAAATGATGTGTATTGGCAAGTGATGTTTTAAAAAGGGTTAAGGTCACTAAGGTGGTTAAAAGTCCTTGAGTGAGCCTTGTTACTTAAGAACATCAAGGTGGTTAAAAGTCCTTGGATGGTTCTTGTTGCGGACACTAAGGTGGTTAAAAGTCCTTAGGTGATCCTTTCCATGGTGTTTAAAAGTCCACGGGGCCAAGGTGTTTAAAAGTCCTTGGGGCCAAGGTGTTTAAAAGTCCTTGGGGCCAAGGTGTTTAAAAGTCCTTGGGGTGAATCAAGCTATGGACACAAAGATGGTTAAAAGTCCTTGTGTGGTCCTCTTTCATGGTGGTTAAAAGTCCATGGCCAAGGTGTTTAAAAGTCCTTGGGGCCAAGGTGTTTAAAAGTCCTTGGGAAAGTTGATGAACTTGTTTTAAAGAAATGGAATCTATCACTTGAACCAATATGACATGTTATGTTATGAAGCATGAGATGCTTGTTTTAAGTATGCTTTTGAGCATGTGCAAATGTTGATTTAAAGCATTCAAGTGAAAGTAGAGCTCAATGTATGGAAGGTTTTGTTAGTACATTTTAGCTTTTGGTAATTTGGCAATGGGGGACCAATGTGTATGTTTTGGGAGAGGTTTTGAACTCCCTAAGTATGTTGAATGTTGTTGAGAATGCTGGATTTTGAGTTTGGCCTTTACATGCTTGAATTGGAAGTTTGTGCTTGAAGGGTTTGCTTGTGTAGGAAGCATGCCTATAGATTTGGGGCTTTTTGCATATGAAGTTAATTTGTTGATTTGTTGATGCTTATAAGTCTCATATATGTTGAATTGCATGCTGGTAAAGTTTGGTAGCATTTGGAGCATGTTTGAATGATTAATTGCATGTTAAAGTATGCATTTTGCTGCAATCTGTGCAGAGTGTTTCGGAACAGTGCACACCGTTCCGGAATGGGTGCCTTGAATGAACCCAGGCGTCCGAAACGGTAGGCACCGTTCCGAAACGGTTTGGCTACTGCCAGCCCGTGTTCCGGTACGCGTTGCGGAACGGCCCGTGTTTCGAAACGGGTTCTGCCTGTTTCGGAACGGGTGACCGTTGGGGGCTGACATTGGCAGTTATATGTTTTGAATTGTTTGCGTTTTAGTCCTGAATATTGTTTGTGCAATTGTATGAGTTGGGGAAGTTCTTTTGAGCTGAAATTTCACAGAGAAGCATGAAACCTGACTAATTTCAAGTTGGTAACCTTAATTTGGGTTAAGTCCTTCTAATTATCAGAAATTACAATTTCGTCCCTAAAGTTGTAATTTGTTCAATTGGGTGCCTGTTTGATCTCTGATGCTTGTGATCTTTGAATATGTTGTTGAGTGATCACAATTAGGGTTAATGTGCATCTAGACAAGTTTAAAAAGAAAAAAAAGGGTCGTTAATCAAGGTTGACTTTCGGGTTGACTTTGGTTTTCCCCGTGTGACTTTCTTAATTCGGGTCAACCGTCTAGGCCGGGTTAAGGGGGTTACATTTGGTGGTATCAGAGCTAAGTTCTCGAGTAATTGGGAATGAATGTATGCATGATTGAAGTATGTTTGCCTTGTATGCTTGTTGATCGAAAGCATGTTTGATGGCTTGTGATTTGGATGCAATTGAGTTGTATGCTGTGATGTCGCATTATGTGGGTACCCATTGCCAAATCGAAGCTAATGAAATGTCGTTGGTTTTGAATGAAATTGAGCTTGAATACTTGGATTGCTTACCTTGCTGGGCCTGACTTTGTCTTATTTGCATTGTGATTGCATGGTAAAAGTATGGCACCACGTAGAGAGTTACGAGGTAGTGTGTGAGCTACGGCTCCTAATGAGAACGAGAACGAGGAGAACACGGGTAGTGCGGTGTTACCCCCTCCTCCACCTGGTGGTGGTGCTGGAGGTGAGAGAGCTGAAGCTGCAGCTGGTGCTGGAGCTGCTAGACCAGAGGTTGGCCAGGGGCAAGCTATGCCTGATATGTCTATGTTGGTTCAAGCTATTGCGGGTGCTTTTCGAGCAGCAGGAGCTGGGCATCAGGGAGATGCTGGAGTTAGACTACCTTTGGAGCGTCTGCGCAGTCTTGGTGGGACTGAGTTCAGGGGTATGTCAGCTGAGAGTTCTGAAGCTTGGCTGAAGAGTACCAAACGGATGTGCAAAAGCTAGGTTGTGTTGTGTCCTTGCTACAGGACGATGCGTATACGTGGTGGACGACCACCATAGTTGGGATGGCTGAAGCTGATGTTACTTGGACATTCTTTCAGAATGTGTTCAAGAGGAGATATCTTGGAGTGAGATATCTTGATGAGAAGAAGCGTGAATTCATGTCTCTTACCCAAGGGGGCATGAGTGTGGCTGAGTATGAGGTGCAGTTTGTGCGACTCAGTCAGTATGCACCGGAGCTGATACCTGATGAGCGGGCAAGGTGCGAGAGGTTCCGTTATGGTCTTGTGACGGATGTGAGAATGTATGTGTTGGCCACTGAATACGATGATTTTGATGTGTTGGTGGGCCGAGCCAAGGACATTGAGATGAACTTGGGTTTATCTGCGAAAGGTGCTTGAGCGAGTTTTGGCAAGAGATCAGCTGAGTTTAGTTCCGGAGGTGGACGGAACAAGAGGGGGCGTGATCAGAAGTATCAGTCCTCAGCTAAGAGAGGTGGTGGTGCACCTGCTAGAGGAGGCAACGCTAGAGCTGATCCGAGTGCTTGCTGGATCTGTGGTTCACGTGGTCACATGAAGCGTGACTGCCCTCATGCTGTGAGAGAGGTGCAAGCTCCTGTTGCGGCAGCTGGTAATGGATGCTGGAATTGTGGTTCCGCAGACCACTTGAGGCGAGATTGTCCGAGGTTGGCTGGTGATCAAGTGCGTGCTCCTGTTGTTGCTGCACCGCAGAGAGGTCGTGGGCGCGGCCGTGGTAATTTCCAGAGGAGAGAGGAAGGTGGTCGTGGAGTAGCCCATGTTGTGGCTATTCAGCCTGAAGGTGGAGGCCAAGCGAGGGTGTATGCTCAGCGTGAGGGAAGGAATGATGCAGATGTGATTGCAGGTACCTTTACTTTGCAATCCTTGTCATTGCTTTCTTTGATTGATTCTGGATCTACGCATTCATACATTTTGCGTGAGCATGCTGAATTGCTTGGTTTGCCTGTTGAGTCTTTGGATGATGGTGTTCGTGTCACTAGTTCTTTTGGTGAAACTGTTGTGACTCGAAAGCTTTATAGAAGGTGTCCCTTGGTTGTTCAAGAACATGTTTTTCATGTTGATCTTATGGAGTTGCCCTTCTATGGTTTTGATGTGATCCTTGGAATGGATTGGCTTGCTGAGCATCGTGCTGTGGTAGATTGTGAAAATAAGCGAGTTTCGCTGAAGCTTGCGGATGATTATGAAGTTGTTGTGGTTGGTGAGAATGTGAAGTTTCTTGCCAATGTGGTGTCTACCTTGGAGGCGAGTAGGATGCTGAGGCAAGGTTGCGAAGCTTATCTAGCTTTTGTGATGAATCCTCGCTCTAAGGAGTTGAGGGTGCAAGATATCAGTGTTGTGAAAGAGTTTCCTGGTGTTTTTCATGAGGAGTTGCCTGGTTTACCTCCTAATCGCGAGGTGGAGTTTGGAATTGAGTTGTATGAGAATACAACTCCTGTGTCCATTACTCCCTATAGAATGGCACCTAAGGAGCTGAAGGAGCTGAAGACGCAGTTGCAAGAGTTGCTTGACCGTGGTTTCATCCGGCCGAGTGTGTCACCTTGGGGAGCACTGGTCTTGTTTGTGAAGAAGAAAGATGGCACTATGAGGATGTGTATTGATTACCGTCAGCTGAACAAGTTGACTATCAAGAATCGGTATCCTTTGCCGAGGATTGATGATCTCTTTGATCAATTTCGGGGAGCTGTTGTGTTCTCTAATATTGACTTGAGGTCAGGGTATTATCAGTTGAAGGTGAAGGATGTGGATGTGCCTAAGACAGCTTTCAGGACAAGGTATGGGCATTATGAGTTCCTTGTGATGCCGTTTGGTTTGACAAATGCTCCTGTTGCTTTCATGGACATGATGAATCGTGTGTTTCATGAATACCTGGACAAGTTCGTTGTGGTATTCATTGATGATATCCTCGTGTACTCGCGTACTGAGGAGGAGCACGAAGAGCATTTGAGGATTGTGTTGCAAGCCTTGTTGAGGAATCAGCTTTATGCTAAGCTGAGCAAGTGTGAGTTCTGGCTTAAAGAGGTGGTGTTTCTTGGGCATGTGGTCTCAGCTGAGGGGATTCGTGTTGATCCTCAGAAGATTGAGGCGGTGATGAATTGGAAAGTTCCTAAGTCTGTTCATGAGATCCGTAGTTTCCTTGGTTTGGCGGGATACTACCGAAGGTTTGTGGATGGTTTTTCCAAGATTGCTGCTCCTTTGACGAAGCTGTTGCAGAAGGATGTTAAGTATGAGTGGACAGAAGCGAGGCAGCATGCTTTTGAGAAGCTTAAGGCGGCTTTGACGCAAGCTCCTATCTTGGTTCAGCCTGAATCAGGGAAAGAGTTTGTGGTCTATAGTGATGCATCCTATGTTGGTTTGGGATGTGTGCTGATGCAAGAGGGTAAGGTTGTGGCTTATGCATCGCGGCAGTTGAAAGTGCATGAGCGCAACTAGCCTACGCATGACATTGAGCTGGCTGCAGTGGTTTTTGCTCTGAAGATCTGGAGACATTATCTGTATGGTGAGAAGTGTACTGTGTACACGGATCACAAGAGTTTGAGGTATCTGATGTCTCAAAAGGAGTTGAATCTTAGGCAGCGGCGTTGGTTGGAGTTGCTCAAGGATTATGATCTGACGATTGAGTATCATCCTGGAAAGGCTAATGTTGTTGCGGATGCCTTGAGTAGGAAGGTAGCTGTTGAGCTGAGGACTATGTTTGCTAGCTTGAGCATATCGTGAGATGGTGGTCTTGTTGCTGAGTTGCAAGTGAAGCCATCTTTGGTTCAGTTTATCAAGGAAAAGCAGTTGTTGGATGATTCCTTGGTGTCTCATGTTCAGGATATCGCGGAGGGTAGACCTTCGGATTTCTACTTTAATGAGGATGGTGTGTTGTGTTTTGGTAGTCGGATAGTAGTGCCTGCTGATGTTGAGTTGAGGCGTGCTATTCTGGCTGAAGGTCATAGTAGTCCTTTTGCTATGCACCCTGGTAGTACTAAGATGTATCGTGATCTTCGTGATGAGTACTATTGGGTGGGTTTGAAGAAGGATGTTGCAGAGTTTGTGAGCAAGTGTTTGGTGTGTCAGCGAGTTAAGGCTGAACATCAGGTTCCTTCTGGTTTGTTGCAACCGTTGAGAATCCTTGAATGGAAGTGGGAGAGGGTTACCATGGATTTTGTATCGGGTTTACCTTTGTCTCCATCAAAGAAGAATTCGGTTTGGGTGATTGTGGATCGCCTGACGAAGTGTGCGCATTTCTTGCCTGTGCATACTACGTTTTCTTTGGAGCATGTTTGAATGATTAATTGCATGTTAAAGTATGCATTTTGCATGTTAAAGTTGGGTTCGATGCCGGCTTTGTTGAAAGGGACCACCGAGAAGGTGAAGCTCATTTGTGAGCGGTTGAAGGCTGCTTCTGATCGGCAAAAGTCTTACGCGGATTTGAAGCGTAAGGAGATAGAGTATGCGGTGGGTGACCGTGTGTTCTTAAAGGTTTCGCCTTGGAAGAAGGTGATGAGGTTTGGCCGGAAGGGTAAGTTGAGCCCTAGGTACATTGGACCATACGAGGTGGTTGAGCGTGTGGGTCCTGTTGCGTATCGGTTGAGGTTACCTCAAGAGTTGGAGAAGATTCATGATGTGTTCCATGTTTCTATGCTCCGGAAGTATAGATCTGATCCTTCGCATGTGATGCCTGTGGAGGAAGTGGTTTTGAATCCAGACTTGACCTATGATGAGGAACCGGTGAAGGTTCTGGATTCGGATAGCAAGGTTCTTCGTGGCAAGACCATTGAATTGGTGAAGGTGCTGTGGAAGCATCGAGGTGTTGAGGAAGCCACGTGGGAGCGGAAGGAAGACATGCTGAAGCAGTTTCCTTATCTCTTTCCTTCAGGTAAATTTCGAGGACGAAATTTCTTAAGGGGGGGAGAGTTGTAACGCCCCGGTTTTGGGCTTAGGAGTTTTGGGCGTTGACCGGTTTGGTCAAAGTGCTGTTCGAATCTAAAAAGGTGAAATTAGGAAAGCCTAGTTCGGGTTGCATTAAAAATATGGAAAAATGTTCTAAAATCATCTTTTAATATAATTAAGTGAACTGTGAAATCAATTTTGGAAAATAAGTTTTGGAAGGGTGACGTTTTGGCTGGTGACCAAAATGTAATTTTCGAAAGTTTGGTGACTGTTTTATAAAGGGTTGAAACTTTGAATCTTTAAGGAGCTATTTACCCAAAGGGAGTTTCTCCAGATTTTTCTAAGATATTTTAAGACTTAATTCTGATTTTAAACATATTAAAAGTGGAGGGAAAGCCATTTTGGCTATTTTGGATAACTAACTTTCCATTTTCTTTCTCTCATTTTCTCTCAACCCAAACACTTTCTCTCCAGAGAATTTGATCTGATTTTCTCACCTAAATCCCTCCTTTCAACTCTCTTTTGATTCCTAATCATAGTATCTACAAAACCTCACCATTTGCTACTTGATTCATCAAGGTTTTTGATTCCAAAAAGAGGAGAAACTCAAGTTTGGAGGTAAGAACGTCCTTCTCCTCTAAACTATCAGTTCTTTTCTGAAATTCCTAAGTTTTCAATCCTTAATTGATGTTTTATTAAAGGTTTTTAAGTGGTGAAATGGATCTTGGCTTATAATGCAAGATTTGGTGATTTTTGATGATTTTCGTTAGATCTGATTAATCTGTGATTTGAGATGTGTTTTTGATGTTAAATGAACTCTAAATTGATAAGGAATTGAGTTTTGATTAATGCAATCCCGGATAGGTTGAGTTTCCTAAGTTTAGCTTGTGATTCAAGGTTGTTTTTGAGGTGATCTTGTGGATCTGATGTTGCTGGAGGTATAAGGATGTTAATAGGTTGTTTTTAGATGTTATATGATGTTAAAGGATGTGTGGTTTTGCTGGTTTATGGCTGGGCTTTGTTTAGAAGTGGTTTGGATGCATTTTCGGTTGTGTTTGGTGGCCGAAAATGGTGTGTGGATGAGAGCAGCGTGTTTAGGTGCTTTCATTGAAGCAATTAATGCATGATGATGCATTAATCCTCTGCTTTGATGTGTTGAAACAGGGGAGGCATCTTTGGATCCAAGAGTTGTTGATCCGGAAGTTTGATTTGGTGCTTTGGCTTGAAGCATAGTGGAATCGGTGAGTGCGTGTGTGAAATTGGGTTTTCGGCTTTCAAACCAATGTCTTGGGAGCTTAGTTTAAGTCTAAACAACTTTGCTAAGCTCAAGTGTAAGTTTTCGGAATTACTCTCTAGTGGTGGCCATGATTTTGTTGTGATGCAAAGTGGTTTATTGCATGTTTTAATTACTGTTTTGAAAGCATGATTTAGCATGGTATTTGCTGATGTTGTAAGCCATATGTTGAAGGAAACTCTAGGTAAGAGTTCCTTGTTTTTGTACATTGATTAAATGTTGTTTGATGCTTTTAAATGCATGATGAATATGGCTTGGTTTAATGCTTAAAAACAGTGGATTAAATGATGAAAATGATGTGTATTGGCAAGTGATGTTTTAAAAAGGGTTAAGGTCACTAAGGTGGTTAAAAGTCCTTGAGTGAGCCTTGTTACTTAAGAACATCAAGGTGGTTAAAAGTCCTTGGATGGTTCTTGTTGCGGACACTAAGGTGGTTAAAAGTCCTTAGGTGATCCTATCCATGGTGTTTAAAAGTCCATGGGGCCAAGGTGTTTAATAGTCCTTGGGGCCAAGGTGTTTAAAAGTCCTTGGGGTGAATCAAGCTATTGACACAAAGGTGGTTAAAAGTCCTTGTGTGGTCCTCTTTCATGGTGGTTAAAAGTCCATGGCCAAGGTGTTTAAAAGTCCTTGGGGCCAAGGTGTTTAAAAGTCCTTGGGAAAGTTGATGAACTTGTTTTAAAGAAATGGAATCTATCACTTGAACCAATATGACATGTTATGTTATGAAGCATGAGATGCTTGTTTTAAGTATGCTTTTGAGCATGTGCAAAGGTTGATATAAAGCATGATTTATAAATGTTTTTAAATGCATTATTGAATGGTTTTTAAGAGCATTCCTCACTAAGCTTTTGCTTACGCTCTCTTTCGTTTTCTTAATTCAATAATGCAGAACATTAGGGAACCTTGAGGGCAGCAAGGAGGGCAAGCATTCAAGTGAAAGTAGAGCTCAATGTATGGAAGGTTTTGTTAGTACATTTTAGCTTTTGGTAATTTGGCAATGGGGGACCAATGTGTATGTTTTGGGAGAGGTTTTGAACTCCCTAAGTATGTTGAATGTTGTTGAGAATGCTGTATTTTGAGTTTGGCCTTTACATGCTTGAATTGGAAGTTTGTGCTTGAAGGGTTTGCTTGTGTAGGAAGCATGCCTATAGATTTGGGGCTTTTTGCATATGAAGTTAATTTGTTGATTTGTTGATGCTTATAAGTCTCATATATGTTGAATTGCATGCTGGTAAAGTTTGGTAGCATTTGGAGCACGTTTGAATGATTAATTGCATGTTAAAGTATGCATTTTGCTGCAATCTGTGCAGAGTGTTTCGGAACAGTGCACACCGTTCCGGAACGGGTGCCTTGAATGAACCCAGGCGTCCGAAACGGTAGGCACCGTTCCGAAACGGTTTGGCTACTGCCAGCCCGTGTTCCGGTACGCGTTGCGGAACGGCCCGTGTTTCGAAACGAGTTCTGCCTATTTCAGAACGGGTGACCGTTGGGGGCTGGCATTGGCAGTTATATGTTTTGAATTGTTTGCGTTTTAGTCCTGAATCTTGTTTGTGCAATTGTATGAGTTCGGGAAGTTCTTTTGAGCTGAAATTTCACAGAGAAGCATGAAACCTGACTAATTTCAAGTTGGTAACCTTAATTTGGGTTAAGTCCTTCTAATTATCAGAAATTACAATTTGGTCCCTAAAGTTGTAATTTGTTCAATTGGGTCCCTGTTTGATCTCTGATGCTTGTGATCTTTGAATATGTTGTTGAGTGATCACAATTAGGGTTAATGTGCATCTAGACAAGTTTAAAAAGAAAAAAAAGGGTCGTTAATCAAGGTTGACTTTCGGGTTGACTTTGGTTTTCCCCGTGTGACTTTCTTAATTCGGGTCAACCGTCTGGGCCGGGTTAAGGGGGTTACATGTAACACCCCTTCCCGGCCTGGTTGAGAACCGAGTCCAAGCGTGTTACCAAAGAACAATACGATGATTAGTGCGATAAAATTTCAACTTATTATCAACATTTAGACAATATCATACAAACAAAACATTACCAATATGAATATTAGTCCAATTCATTCATAAGAAGACCACACTTAACTATTTAGGACTAATTTGAAGTAATTACAAGTTTTAGGGACTATTTTGTAAAACCAACAAATTAGAGGTTCTTCAGATCAATTGACCTTACCACAGTGAAATTTAATGTAATATTAACTAGCCTATAAAATTTCATTCAAATCGGTATTAGTTTCCACATCCAATTAATCTTTCAAAGATTCAATGACTAAACTATAAACAATACAGACTTTAAGATCATGCCTTTTTAACCAATTTAACAAACCTTGAATCGAAACGCTCAAGGCCGTTTTGATACGGGTGAACGATAGTCAACCTTGTTGAGTTTTCCCTTTTTGACTGTATCGATACGGGCAAGCCCTGTATCGGTACAAATTGACTCCCTTTGACTTTGACTTTGACCCGTTTCGATACGCTATGAACTCGCATCGAAACGAGGGATTCTAGTAGCAAAATGTTCCAGAACGACCCTAAACTGTTTCGATACGCTCTAACCCCTGAGTTCAATTATGCATACCCGTATCGAAACGACATCACCCATTTCGATACAGCCTGGCCTGTAATGACAAATTCTTGCTGGTTTGTATTCGTTTTAGCTTATCAAACAGTGTCCAAATGCAGCGAAACCTCACACACAACAATTTAATCATAAATTCTACTAGCATGTTAAATTTTAGAGCCATACAATTCCATTTACCCGGTTTTTACCTTTTAGTGCCAAGACATGCATTTTAGCCACTTTAAACTATAACAAAAAGACCATTTTGAGCTATAGGCCCTAACATGATACAAGCACAACATATACATAACAAAATTGGCTCAAATGATTAGTTCAACTACTTTGCCACCTTCCTAGAAGTATAGAGGATCAAAATACGTTACTTAAAGGCTTGTAGTGACTTGTCCTGCCCGGCCAATCCGATCTCCGCACTGACAACCTTTCAACCTGAAAATGCATGAGATAAAACATGTTAGGCATACATTGCCTAGTGAGGTAGTAAAAATATAATGCAAAGACTTAACAAGTTATTCATAAACATGATCTCATGCTTATTAAAGATTAATGTCATGCTTTAATATTCAATACTAATCATAGGAGATTTCTTGTCATTCCCTTGTATTGAATCATGGTAGTGGATACACGAATTCCTACGCCTCGCCAAATCATGTATGGTCCATATCATCTGCCTCACCAAATGACCAATATCAATACACATCCCTCCGACTCTCCAACCAATATAGGTCGTAGCCCTAGGACCGTAGTCCACCCGTACACTCAGCTATTGAATTCTATGGCATGCCAATTGTATTAATCATCCATTCACATCCAAGGTTCATTATCAATAGCCATGTTCAATGATTCATATACTTGTTAATTCAAAAGTCACAACTATAATCTCATAATCCATATTCATAGTTCTCATGCTTAATTAACAATGAATCAATGTGTGTTTAATGATCAATATTAATAATCTTGTCGAATGCGATGATAATAACATAAGTAACACTTGCTACCAATGACAAAATTGAGGTTCAGTGTAATGCTTACCGGGCTTACCAACGTGTCTGACTCTCTCTATTTAATGCAACACCCTTGTGACTAATGTTAGACATATAATCAAGGTTTGCAATAATGAACTCAAGAAGGCTCCACGCCTAAACCTGAGACTCTACTACACTCACCTTGTAAATCTGAGGCTCCTACAGTTCTCGAATTACTATGCCTCTATTCCTAGCTTCCGATGAGGTCGACGGTTGATCCGAAACAATTTCCCGAACTAAGAAAAATGAATACAAAGTTGTTAGAGCAATATATCTATATCAGATCCAATATCTAAACTAGGATAATAAAAAACTAACATCATGGCCATGGATGATCAAAAACCTAGCTTAGATTATCCATGGAATTCAATAATAACTTGAGGGATTTGGCTTACCCGATTACTAGCAATGATTCAATAGATGTAAGGCGAAGGATTTTAAAGCTTTAATTCTCCTACAATGGTGGTGCTTGCTTGTTTGTGAAAGGAAGAAGATGAAGATGAGTAAAGGTATTTGTTTTATTAGCAAACAAGTAAGCTTATAATTGATATTCTCTTAACTTTTAAATTGTATAGGTTTCCTTCCAATGAAGGAAACCCTCCAGACATTCCCACGTATGGGAATTTTTGAGAAAAAGGGGCTAATCGCAAGTTAGTCCCTCATTTCTCAGAGCTTGATAGGTTTCACTTCAAACTTCCGATTTCCCACAATTTGGTCACTATAATGTTTTTGATAATATCCAATGAGTTCAAATAACAATGATTAACTTAATTAGAGTCCCTTATCAATGATTAAATAGTCAACGCTATATTTGGACTTTATCGATACAAAATTTCCGATCACTGGAACTCAATACCGACTAGACCGTAATTTGGGGTGTTCCATAATGACACTTTTTGGCTGATTTTCACACTTTAATCCAATAAAAACATTCCAACATGCTTCCAACATGCATACAACATATCTAAACATCAAACCTCAATCATACATGGCAATTTCAACATCATATCATGGCAATAAGCATTAAGGAAATCTATAGGCATGCTACCAATGCAAAATGACCACTCAAAAGCCAAAACACAAACCAAGGAAAATATCAAAAAAGTAAATGTCATTTACATGTCATCAAGGGGATCACAAACTCGCCACAAAACATGGAGTTTCAAAACATACACTCCCAAAACATAAAGGCATCCTCCCATTGTCGATTATTACTAATGGGTAATCATAAAACGATAGTTGAGCTAAGTCTCACTCCATTGGTTCCTTCTTTCTTCTTCGCTGCCCAAAAGATGTTATTTCTCTGCATTGTTGAAAAAAGAGAGCACAAGCAATAATGTCTAGTGAGGGATGCTCAAAACAAACCAACAACAAAAATGCATTTTAAAACCATTTATCATTTAGAAATCTCTATATCATCATGCCCATTCCATCTCATGCTTGAAATCATTTTCAAAGCTAAAACCACATGTACCATCTATCTCATGCATTAACCAAAATGCAAAGTCTCATGGAAAAGCCATATATGCTTGTTTCTCATAAAGCATTTCTCAAAACATGATCTCATATGCAAAACTCATTTCATCAAATCATTTATAACAAGGCACATGTAAATCTCATATATTAGCATTTTAGCAACATTACTCGGTTATGAGGATTTCTTGACGGTATCTCACATCGTCAAGTCCTACCTCGGTGGAATCTCACATAACCGAACTCTCATTGTTGTATCTCTTATCGCCACAAATCTTGATGGAATCTCACATCATCAAGACCTACCATGGTGGAATCTCTCATTACCACACTCTCACTTTGGAACGGGATGGCACTACCCCCATTGCTCGAACCAAAGAGCACGTACGAATTATGTATATTATTGTGCACTTCTCATCCTATTGGTCGACCAATTATATCCGGAAACAATAATCTCATCTCATGCCAATATACTCATTTTAAACATCATTTACCTACTATTTTCAATGAATCAACATAAATAATTCTCATCCTATTTCCAAAACATAAATAAAGCATGTATTTCCTCATCTAATTCTATCTCTTCAAAGTCATGATTATATCTCATGGGATCACATAAATCATCAAATCATTTCTCAAAACAGTAGGTGTATTTCTATCTTAAAAACATGAGCATGATCATATAAATCAATAGGATAAAAACCGATAAACGAGAATGAAACGTATGCAACATTTAAACCATGTTAGCTCACTTGTTTTCATATGGATCATTCAGACCATTTTCTATCAAAGTATCTCAAATACATTAAACCATGTTGTAACACCCTGGAATCCGGTCTAGTCAGAATTAAGTTCCGATGATCGGAAATCCTACATTTATGAAGCCTACATATTGCATCGACTAGTTAATTATTGTTATCGAATCCTAAATGGGCTTAAAACATTGTAATTGAAATCTATTAACTAATATCGAGATTATTAGTGGCTAAAATGAAAGAAATGTAAGTTGGGGAGCAAAATCATGGTATGGCAAGAGTTGAGGGACTAATCTCGCGATTAGCCCCTCCTCAATTAAAAGATTGTGTACGTGGACTTGTCTAAAAGCTTTCCTTCAATAGAAGGAAAGCTAAAAAGCTTAAGATTTATATTTGAAAGCTTAAAGAAATTAAGGAAAAAAACTTACCGAGAGAAAACTCTTAAGCTAGCACCTCTCTTTCATCATCTTCTTCAACTAAGCACACACCTCCATTGGAGGAATTTCAAGCTTTGCTATTTCTTCGTTTTATCAATATCGAATCATTGCTATCGATCGGGTAATCTATATTCCTCAATCGATTATTGGATTCCATGGATATATTGAGTGTAATCTAAGCTAGGGTTTTGACTATCCATGAATATCTCATCGTTGTCATCTCTATTAAAGTCGGATATCGATTTTGATATAGTTATATTGATTTTGATATCTAAATATTGATCCTAATAGTTTTCTATTAATTTTTTCTAGCTCAAGAAGTGGAGAAAGAGGTTTCAGCATCTCCATCACAAGCTAGAAACAAAGGGATTTCTATCTGAGAGCCTTGAAGCTTCAGATTGTTAAGCTGAATGTAGTAGGAGTGTCGGGTTTAGGCGAAAGGACTTCCTGGATCTTTATTTGATATTTTAGATTTCATCGCAAACATTGTTATTGGAGAAATAGCATTGGATGGTTAATCGGACACTTTGGTAAGTGTCGGTAAGTTGTTATTGAACATTGGTTATTGTAATTGATATTGTCATTGTGTATTGTCATTGATATAGGAATTGTCATTGGATTATTTCATAAAGATCATCGGACAATGATATTGATATCAAACCATGAGTTATTGATAATGAGATACATATATTGGTCATCGACAATATGGAATTCATTGGACATTGGTACATTATTGATTATTGAAATGAATATGAATATTGCAACCTTGGATAGGAATGGACTTTGGATACAATTGGCATCCATTGAATTCGTTAGCTTAGTATACGAGTGGACTATGGTCCTAAGGCTACGGTCTATATTGATTTGGCGAGCCGGAGGGATGTGAATTGTTATTGGTTATATTGGCGAGGTGGAGGGACTATACTATTTATTGATTTGGCGAGGCGTAGGAATTCACGTATCCACGATCTTGATTCAACCTAAGGACAAAGAATGAAGATGAAACATGTTTATACATTGTGTATTGATGCATAGCATTGACATTGTTAGCTTGAGATTATGCATAAGAATAACCATGGTATTATTTTTACTTATATTATTTGTTACTACCTCACTAGGCAAAGTATGCCTAACGTGTATCATCTCATGCATATTCAGGTTAAGAAGGTTTATGTGTCGAAAGATCGGATCGGCAAGCAAGACAAGTCACTACCAGCCCCAAGTAATGTGCTTTTGTCTTATAAACTCCTAGGAAAGTGGCAAAGTAGTTGAACTAGTCATTTGTGCCTATTTTGTTGTGTTGGTCCCTTTTTAAGGTTGTAATAAGTTGTATAGCTTAAAATTCCCCTTTTGGTAAAGTTCAAAATGGATGGAAAATGCATATATAGCTCAAAAAGGTAAAAACATGGTAAACATATTCATATAGTCATGAAATTTGGCATGCTAGTAGTTTATACCATTGAAATATTGCGTATAAAGTTCTGTTGCATTTGGCCATCGTTCGACAACGTAAATCGAAGAAAAGCCAGCAAAAATCTATCATTACAGGCAAGGCTGTATCGAAACGGGTGATGATGTTTCGGTACGGGTGTACAATATTAAACTTAAGAGTTATGGGTGTACCGAAACGGAACAGTGTTGTTCCAGAACATTTTATCATTGGAGACCAATGTTTCGGTACGGGTTCATAGCGTATCGAAACGAGTCAAAGTCAAAGGTGGTCAATCTGTTCCGATACTGGTCAAGCCTGTATCGAAACGGTCTAGAAGGAAAGGTCAACAAGAGTTAACTCTCGTGCACTTGTTTTGAAACAGCCTAGGGTGTTTTGATACGGGGTTAGGTAAATTGGTTAAAGGCTTTTTGGACAGATTGCTAATGTTACAATTTAGCCATTGAATTTCTTAAACATAAATTGATTATGATAATGAGCTCCAAATTGTTTGAAAGTTTGTAGGCTAGTTATTAATGCATTGAATTACATTGTTCTTTTGTCTGTTGCTTGAAAAGACTTGTTATTGTCACTTTTTACATATTAGTCCCTAAACCTATAAAAATTATAAAATGATCCTAAATGGTTATTTGTGGATTTCTTATGATTGAATTGGACTAATAAACGTATTGGTAACAATATATATGATTAATATTGATTAAGAATGTGATTAAGATGAAATTTTATAGCACCGATCATCGTATAGTCCTTCGATAATACGCTCCGACCCGGTTCTCTACCAGACCGGGAAAGGGGTGTTACATTTGTGGTATCAGAGCTAGAGTTTAGTCGATTCTAGAACTAAACCGAAGTCTATTATATTGTTATTATGTTACTTTGCCACCTAGGAGTTTTATATTGAGTATATTGTGACTTGTCGACTAATCCGATCTTTCATATAGATTTGTCTAAGACAAATGAAGCTCATATGGATGAGCTTGCTACCGGCTCCTCGACTCATGGTGAGGAGATTAGAGGACGGAATCCTCCGAATCCACCGCAACCGCAGGACCCTCATGTTCAGGGTACTAAGCCTGCATCACTTACTACTCAGGCTGAATGCTATCAGAACATGGCTAACATGTTTAAGTAGTTAATGACTGCGATTTAAGCAGCACCTTCAGCTTAGCCTACTCCTCTGGTTGTTCATATACTCGTGCTCTTGTGGATAAGTTGGCTTCACTTCGAGCCTACTCTTTCACTGGACAAGATGATGCTAATCCCGAGGTTGCTGAATATTGGTTGGATAACACCCTACGTATCCTAAATAAACAATTGCAGTGTTCCGACGAGCACAAGCTAGAGTGTGCTATTGCATTACTGACCGACGAGGCCCTTATGTGGTGGGAGACCTCTATTCTTATTGTTTCTGAAGAGTCGGTCACTTGGGAATTCTTTCTTAAGGAATTTCGGAACAAGTACATCAGCGAGTACTATCTCGCGAAAGGACGAAGCACTTTTCTTCACTTGAAGCAAGGCGGGCGGCCTATCGAGTAGTACATCCATGATTTCTGCAAGTATTGCCGATATGGAGCTGAGCTGCAACCTATGTTTACAGCCTTAGGTGTCACCAACTTCCAGGATTTGGTGAACCTAGATAAAGAAACATAGGCTACGTAGAGAGCTCAGAGAGGAAATATGTCCAGTAGATCTGAGAAAAGCGCATGAGGCGATTCTCGACCTCCCAAATGAAACAAGAAGGGCAAGTATCAAGGCTCGAGCCAAGCTTCATATTCACAGCCTTTTCGTACTGGGAACATTAAGAGACCACAGACTATCACCCAGTCCTGGTCTAAGGCAGCTTCAGTTGAGAGTACTGGAGGTTCAAACCAGAGTGTTCAGCATCCAGTTTGTAATTTTTGTTAGAAACGACACCCATCAGGCCTGTGTCGTAAGCACACGAGAGCATGTTTCTTTTGTGGGGAACAAGGACATTTTATCAGAGACTGTTCTCAGTGGTTGTGCATAGAAACACCACCTCACCCGCCTAATCCGTCTGAGGAAAAGGGCCAAGAAAAGCACCATCAGGAACCTCAGGTATACCAGGCGAATCCGGGAAGCAAGGTAACAAGTAGGAATCAAAGGCCTCTGCCCAGATGTATCATGTGAGAGGCCGCGAGAAGGATGACGGGCTTTATGTTATAGTAGGTACTGTTATGTTATATTCACAATCATTGTATGTATTGATTGATCCTAGATCTACACATTCTTTTATAAGCTTGGAATTGGTTAAAAGACATAGGATGTCTAACTACTAACCTATGGCAACAAAAATCTTCGGGACAAATCTGTTAGGCGATTGTGTTACTCTAAGCCTTGCATGCAAGAATTGTCCGATCTTGATTCAAGGAATTTCTTTCCTTGCGGATCTCCTAGTTTTACCAATCCACGAGTTTGATGCGATTCTAGGCATGTATTGTCTTAGTAAACACCAAGCGTGGGTAGACTGCAGTAAGCAAAAATTGTATCTTCGAGGCCTTGGCAAGGAAAGAATAATGCTGATGGAATCTCGGAACTCCATGTTGTGTGCATTGTCCACAGAATCCAAGAATGAACCTCAGATACATGATATTGACACAGTAATGGAATTCCCAGATGTTTTTCCTGACGAACTTTTGGGATTGCCCCCAACCCCTGAAGTGGAATTTGGCATCGATGTGCAGCCTAGGACTGCTCTAGTTTCCATTGCACCATATCAGATGGCAGCTGTGGAATTGAAAGAATTAAAAGCTCAAATTGAGGACCTTATGAATAAGGGTTTTATTCAACCGAGTTCTTTACCTTGGGGAGCACCAGTTCTTTTTTTCAAGAAGAATGATGGTTTTATGCGATTGTGCAATGATTATAGACAATTGAATAAAGTGACCATCAAGAATAAATATCGATTGCCCGGGATAGACAACATGTTCAACCAATTAAAAGATGCCTCTGTGTTTTCCAAGATCGATTTAAGGTCAGGCTATTATCAAATGAGAGTCAAGGAGTGTGAGGTGCCCAAGACTGCCTTCCGTACAAGATATGGACACTATGAATTCCTGGTGATGCCTTTTGGGCTAACTAATGCACCGACAATTTTTTTTTTTGGATTTAATGAATCGTGTATTTAGACCTTATCTTGATAAATTCATAGTAGTGTTTATAGACGACATTTTGATCTATTCCAAGAATGAAACTGAGCTTCGAGGTCATCTTCGTATTGTACTTCAGACTCTGAGAGAGAAACCGTTGTATGCAAAGTTTTGCAAGTGTGAGTTTTGGCTCACTAAATTTTCCTTTTTGGGGCATATCATATCGACTTCGGGCATTCAGGTGGACCTGAAGAAAATCCAAGCTATTGTAGATTGGCATCCACCGAAGAATATTGGTGAAGTCAGAAGCTTCCTTAGACTTGCTGGCTATTACCAAATTATTGAGGAAGGAAACCCCTTTTGTTTGGTCCGAGGCTCAACAATGAAGCTTTGATCGGTTAAAACAAATTCTGACCCATGCACCTGTCTTGACCCAGCCCGGGTCTGGAAAAGACTATATAGTTTACAGTGATGCATCGCATCTTGGGTTGGGATATGTATTGATGCAAGAATGCAAGGTTATTGCTTATGCTTCGAGGCAACTTAAGCCACGCGTGATGAATTATCCCACCCACGACCTTGAATTGGCCGCAGTTGTCTTTGCATTGAAAATCTGAAGACATTATCTCTACGAGGAGAAATGCTATCTTTTCACAGACCATAAAAGCCTCAAATATTTATTGACTTAGAAGGAGTTGAATCTTCGGCAACGGAGGTGGATGTAACTCCTTAACGACATATTTAAAAGTGTAGATTTTGACTATCCATGGATATCTCATCCTTGTCATTTCTATTAAAGTCGGATTGTTAAGGTGAGTGTAGCCTGAGTCTCGAGTTTAGGTGAAAGGCCTTCCCGGATCATTATTTGACATTTTAGATTTCATCGCTAACATTGTTATTGAAGAAATTGCATTGGATGGTTAATCCGACACTTTGGTAAGTGTCGGTAAGTAGTTATTGAATATTGGTTATTGTCATTGATCTTGTCATTGTGTATTGTCATTGATATAGGCATTGTCATTGGATTATTGCATAGAGATCATCGGACATTGATATTGATATCAAACCATGAGTTATTGATAAAGAGATACATATATTGGTCATCGACAATATGGAATTCATCGGACATTGATACACTATTGATTATTGAAATGAATATGAATATGAATATTGCAACCTTGGATTGGAATGGACTTTGGATACAATTGGCATGCCATAGAATTCATGAGCTCAGTGTTAGAGTGGACTACAGTCTTAAGGCTATGACCTATTTTGATTTGGCGAGGCAGAGGGATGTGTATTGTTATTGGTCATATTGGCGAGGCGGAGGGACTATACCATTTATTGATTTGGCGAGGCGTGGGAATTCACGTATCCACGATCTTGATTCAATCCAAGGACTAAGAATGAAGAAGAAACATGTTTATGCATTGTGTATTGATGCATAGCATTGACATTGTTAGCTTGAGATTATGCATAAGAATAATCTTGGTATTATTGTTACTTACATTGTTTATGACTACCTCACTAGGCAAAGTATGCCTAACGTGTATCATCTCATGCATTTTCAGGTTAAGAAGGTTTGTGTGTCTGAAGATCGGATCGGCAAGTAAGACAAGTCACTACCAACCCCAAGTAATGTGTTTTTGTCTTATAAACTCATAGGAAGGTGACAAAGTAGTTGAACTAGTCATTTGTGCCTATTTTGTTGTTTTGGTGCCTTGTTAAGGTTGTAATAAGTTGTATATCTTAAAATGTCCCTTTTGGTGAAGTTGAAAATGGATGGAAAATGCATACATAGCTCAAAAAGGTAAAAACATGGTAAACGTATTTATATAGTCATGAAATTTGTCATGCTAGTAGTTTATACCATTAAAATATTGTGTATAAAGTTTCGTTGAATTTGGACATCATTCGACAGTGTAAATCAAATAAAAACAAGCAAAAATTTGTCATTACAGGCCAGGCCGCATCGAAACGGGTGATGACATTTCGGTACGGGTGTACAATATTAAACCAAAGAGTATGGGTGTACCGAAATGGAATAGTGTGGTTCCGGAACATTTTGTCACTGGAGACCAGTGTTTCAGTACGGGTTCATAGCGTACCGAAACGAGTCAAAGTCAAAGGTGGTAAATCTGTTCCGATACTGGTCAAGCCTGTATTGAAACGGCCTAAAAGGAAAGGTCAACAAGAGTTGACTCTCGTGCACATGTTTCGAAACAGCCTAGGGTGTTTAGATACGGGGTTAGGTAAATTGGTTAAATGCTTTTGGACAGATTACTAATGTTACAATTTTATGAAAGTTTGTAGGCTAGATATTCATGCATTGAATTACATTGTTCTTTTGTCTGTTTCTCGAAAAGACATGTTATTGTAACTTTTTACAAATTAGTCCCTAAACCTATAAAAATTATAAAATGATCTTAAATGGTTATTTGTGGATTTCTTATGATTGAATTGGACTAATAAACGTGTTGGTAAGAATCTATATGACTAATATTGATTAAGAATGTGATTAAGATGAAATTTTATACCACCAATCATCGTATAGTCCTTCGGTAATTCGCTCCGACCCGGTTCTCTACCAGACCGGGAAGGGGGTGTTACACATTTATTTAAGCATTTTCTAAAAAATGTTGCATACCACTTTCGAAACACATGTATTATCAAAATATAAACATATGCAACATTTCCCACCTCCAAAATATGCATATAATAGTAGGTAAAACAATTCGATCTTCAAAGCATGAGTATAAATTTAATAAAACAATGGAAACCGAAAACCGAGAGCGAAATCTTCCATACTTGCTTCTGAGCTTATATTAGCATTTCAAGATAAATCTAAATCTCAAAACTTGCTTTCAAACCTTTGAAAAGCTTTAAACCAGTTCCACTCACCGACAACACCTCGCTTGCTTTACCGAGGCGAAATCAAGCTTCTAGATCAACCACAACTCCTTCTGAAGCTAATGAAACAACATTCCATGCTTCTAACCAAAGGAAAACATATGATTAATGCACAACCTTGCATAAAAAATTCCCCAGCAACACGAAACTACATCATCCTTCATAAACAACCAAGCTTTCGCTACCCGAAAACTACCGAAAACTTAGGTGAAACCTTTCTAACAAATCTCCAGCCATTATCCAACGAGATCAACATCAAAACAACATCAATTTACATCTAAAAACACCTTCTCAAGACTAATGAACCACCAAAAACTAATCAACCACAAAATCAAGCCAAAAACTCAAAGGTTTCAACTTAGAAATCAACCAACTCACCTAGTTTCCAGTTTCGTAAATTAAAATCACTTAATCAACATTTCAATACATCATAATCATGATATAATCTCATTATAAACCCAACAAAACAGTTTCGAAACAAAGATTTCTTGATTTAATCAATTAAACCCCAATTAACCATCATTTAAATCAATTTTCCATAATTGTAACATCAAAACCCAATAGATGGTTAATCCTAAAAAATCAAGAACTTGGGAATTTCAATAAAGAACCTTTCATTAGAGGAGGAGAACGAAACCTTACCTCTAATGATGACTTTTTCCTTCAATTGTAAAGATTTACATGAGAAAACAAAGATAAAACTATAAGATTTTGATAGGAAAACATTAGGAAATCATTTAATGATAAAAGATAAATCAAATCAAGTGTTTACCTCAAATATTTGAAGAAGAAACTGATGTTTGGCTAGAGTGAATTTGAGAGAAAATGATTGGGAGAAAAGGTAGTTATGTAAAATAGATTTTAAGAGACAAATGCAATTTAATTACCTCCATCTTGCTTTATTAGTTAAAACCACTTTAAAATTGACTAATTAAAGGGGAAAAAGTCTGAATTAGACTTTGGATATATAGCTCCTTAAAGATTCAAAGTTCTGATCTTTTAGGATTTAGTCACTAAAAACAATTTTACGATCTTTACATTTTGGTCACCAATTTCCAAAATGCCAAACCTCCAAAATCCATTTTCAAAAATTGATCCCACCAAAATCACATATATATATATATATATATATAAAGTAATTATTTTTAAACATTTTCCCATACTTTACCAACCTCAAAAACCCTTTAAAATAATTAAATCTTGAAACTAGTCTAAGTTGTTCAAATCGGTTCTCTCGAATCGTCTAGCCTAAACCCGGCTCAATCCTAGGTCCAAAATTGGGGCGTTACAATATCGATACGGGTACGATCGTATCGGTACGCTATCTCTTAAAAGCTTGCCTAGATGAATATTGTATCAATACGGGGGTTAACCGTATCAATACACTTTTAACGATTAAAATTCCAGTGATGGAAAACCGTATCGAAAAGGGGGTTAACAGTATCGGTACACTTTGAACGATTGAAATTTCAGTGACCGAAAACCCTATCGATACTGCTTAAGCGTATCTATACACATGGGCGTAGAATTGAAGTTAGGCTTTAAAATACTTCGAAAATTTTTGAACACTTTAAAAGTATTGACTTGAAGGATGTTTTAGTTCAAAAAGCTTGTCAATTGAGTGAGTCTTTGAAGTACTTAAAAATTTATTGTATTTGCAAATAAGCCCTTATACAATTAGTTATATAAAAATCAATTTAATTTTTACAATCTCCCCTTTTTGATACAACAAAACCAAGGATAAATTTTTAAGTACTGCAAACTTTGAAAGACTTACTCCATTTGAGATAGTTTTTCAAAAATTTATGTTTTACACTTCTCCCACTTTTTGTTGGATCAAAATCAATGCATGAATAGGGAATATAGACAAGATATAACAATAAAACACAAGATATAATCAAAGCATAATAAGCAACATAATATCATTAAAGAGCAAATTAAAAATCCAAAGGAACAATAGTTCAACATAACTTCAAACTTAAATCCAAGAGTAATACTAAAAACAAAACCAAAGCATAGGGATCCTAACATAAATATGCATAAAAAGGAAATCCTAATATGATATATGATGAGATGATATGTTGTAAGGCCTCGGTTTTGGGATTAGATGTTTTGGCGAGTCGGATCGGGCCGGTGGAACCGGTGTCGGTTGTTCGGACCGTAAAAAGGTGGTTTAGGGCGATCAAGGTTTGAGATAAGATAAAAATATGATAAAAATTCCTAAAATCTTCTAAAATGATGTTTAAGAGGTTATCCAAATCAATTTTACAAAACAGGTTTTCTAAAGTGTACATTTTCGGTGGTGACAAAAATGTAAAGATTTAAAAGTTGGAAAATTGTGTTTTTCAAGAAGAGTCAAAATCATAAAATCTTTAGGAAGCTACATGGAAATTATTCCTTTTCCCTAATTTGGAATGTGTTTTAAATGTTGTTAAAATTAAAAAGGCTTTTAATTGAGTTTAATTAAAAAGTTAGTTAATAGATTAATGAAAATTTTGACGAGTTTTTCATTTCTCTCTTTCACTTCAGCCAAACACTTCTCGTTTTCTATCAAATCTTCATATTTTCTTTTCTCTAAAATCCTCTTTCGATTTCTATTATTTCTCCATTGATTTCTTCCATTTTCCTTCAAGTTTCTTCAAGCAAATCGTGCCAAATTAGATGAGAAGCAAGCATTGGAGGTAATTTTCGTGCTATCCCTCAAATCTAAGTTGTTTAACGAAATTCCAAAGATATTTGACTCTTTAATACTGATTTGGATTGAGGTTTTGTTGTTAGATTAATAAACTCTTGAAATCTTGATGAAAAATTGGTTTAAAAGGTGATTTTCGGATTTTGATTGATTTGGTTGGTTTGAGATTGTTTCTAAATGAGATTTGAAAGGTTCTTAGTGTTGAAGTGGAGTCTTAATCATATAGATCCCGAAATTCTTGAGATCCTTAGTTTTTGAAATGTTTTTGGGTGAGTTTTTGAGCTGTTCTTGAGGATTTCGAGTTGGTGGAGGTATAAGGATGGTTTTAGGCTGTTTTTGGTTGTTGATTAATGCTTAGAATATGTTGGATGAGTTGGGTAATGGCTGGGGTGAGGTTTGAGGTCAATCGATTGAGTTTTCGGTTGTTTCGGATAGGAGTTTTGGCGCCTTAGAGCAGGGCTACGAGATCAAACGAAGTGTTTTTAGAGGCTTCAGAAGACCGGTAGTTGCGTCGACAACCGTGGTTTCGCGAGTCAGTGAGTGGAATTTTGTTTTCTAGCGTGAAAACGTTTTAGAAAAGTTTTTGGGAACTTAATAAGATCTTGAAACGCTTTATTAAGTTCGGAAGTAAGTAAATTGAAATTTCTCCCTCGGTTGTGCTAGTTATGTGCCTTTGGTTGCACTTGATTTTAAATTCATTTACCTACTGTTTTAAGGCATGTTTTGAGAATATAAATTGTGTATGATGATGCCATGTGGTTTAAGGATGCACTAGGTAAGTCGTCCTTGTATGTATGTGTTGATGCATGAGGTTTTAAGCATGGTTTAATGCTTGTTGATGGCTTATCATGAATGGTTTGTAAAAGCAGCGAGTTATGCATTAGTTATGGGTTATATTGGCAAGTGATGTTGAATAAAATGTTTTAAAAGTGAAATCGGGTATAGTTAGTCGGCTATAGGATTCAGTGCACTATTAACAAGTCACCTTGGATGTTGAGGGGTTGTGATTGTACCGAATACTCCTTCCAAGTACCCTAACGATTGAGGATTGTTTAAGGTTGCAACGGTTGAGGGTAGCTCCCGGGTGCGAACCTTGTGTTTTGTCCTGTCTCTCGTTAGTGTATTATACATCTACCGATGAGTGGTGTTGAGGGGTTATGATTGTATTGAATACTCCACCACGAGTGTCACAACGATGGAGGGTTGCTCTCGTGTGTGAGCCTTGTAATGCTTGTAGAGTGTATGAAGGGTGTGGGACAACCCTTGGTAATCTGTGTATCCGATATATGTTTTTGAGATTTTTGTTTATCACTTGTGAGCCAATATAATAAAATGAATGACTGTGAAAAATGGTGTTAATGCATGTTTTGAAAGATGCATGTTTTGGTTTAAGCTTAGCATAATGGTGCTTATGCTTGGAAAGCTTGGAAAATAAGTAGCAATGGTTTAATTGTTGAATTCATATGAATCGTTTTGCATGATTTTTAATACAATGAGATTGATGAAAAAGTGCATGTTTTGTCAAGAAAGGCATAATGGTTTCGAAAGAATGAAATATGGTTTTGACCATTGATGATGTATGTGGTTTTGATAATTCCTCACTAAGCCTGAATGCTTTTGCTCTCTTTGTTCATCAATACAGATAATTAGGCTTTTGGAGGCAGCGTCTTTGAGGGATCACACCAAGTCATTTTGCTAAAAGTATGTCGTGCTTTTGAACTAGTGTGGTAAGGGCAATGGGGGTGCCCAATGCTTGAATATTGTTAGTTTGGTATTTTTTTTAGTTTTGTGCAAGTTTGAGATGCGTATTTGGTTTTCTAAATGGCCTTTGAGTTTGGTTTTATGCTTGCATTTGGATTATAGCCTTTTGGTGCTTTTAACTTCTAGGGAGCATGCCTTTAGTTCCGAAGTTTGTGAGAATGATGTTATGATTTTACTTGTGCCTCGTATATATGGTAATTATTGTGTATTTAAGTTGTATGTATGCTACAGCATGTGTCGGGATGATTCCGGAGTGTAAAAGCTGATTAAAACCAGTATTTTGGAAAGCTGCAGGCCCAGGCGTTTTGGAACGCCCTTACTTGTTTCGGAACAGTGGCCTGTAATGGCCTTGGTGTTTCGGAATGGTGAGGCTCGTTCCGGAACATTTTGCCTTTGTGAAACATCGTACCGAAAAGGTGTCTCTACGGTTTCTGAACAAACCCGCGTATCGAAACGGTCAGCCATGTTTCGGAACGGCCGTTCCGATACGGGGCATTCTTTTCCGAAACACTTGATCGTTGGACTTGCATTTGAATTGTTCTGAGTTCCGTTTCTTGCATTTTGGTCCTTGCTTTCCTTGCATGCAATTGAATGGGTTGTTAATGTCCTTTTGAGCTGAAATTTCACCGAGAAGTATATAATGAATCTAATTGAAAATTGGTAACTTGAATTCGGCGAAAGCCCTTGTAAATTGTCGAATTTACAAAATGGTCCTTAATCCTTAATTGGTTCTAATTAATTGGCAATTATGTCGATGTCCTATCCGCTGCTTTTGTACGAACACCTAAGAACCTAAATTGCATCTAGACAAGTTTAAAAGAAAAAAAGGGTCGCTTATTAAGGTGAACCTTTATGGTTTACTTCAATATTCCCCGTGTGATCCATTCGGTTCGGTCTATCGGCCAGGCCGGGTTGAGGGGGTTACATTTTGTGGTATCATAGCCAAGTTACGAAAGGTTGGGATGATGGTAAGTTGTTGGTAAGTTTTTTGCGATATGGATATTTGTTTTGATGATATTTGCTTTGTTTGGTGAATGTTTAAGCATGCTTATGTCGAATGTGCGATAGTGATGCTATGCATGATGAATGAATGTGGATGTGAATTGTTCTACGATGATGATTCGGCTGAATTTAATGCTTGAGTCATATGGTGGTTGAAGTATGCGTGTAGTATGCTTTATGCTATGTTGGGTGGGGGGGAATTAGGATGCACATTGCCTTATAACCTAGTGAAATGTTTTAAATTGGTTTTGAAAGACATGGATCCTTGTTAAGAGCTGGCCTGATCATTTGTTTGTTTTATGTTCATGTTTAATTGTTAACTAGCACAATGAGACCGAGACGTGAGTTACGTTCTGGGGCGATAGCTCCTGCTGAGGTATAACGTGATTAGGAAAATGAGATTCCACCTAGTGGAAATCTACCTCCTCCTCTGCCACAACCTTCTAGGAGTGATGAGCAGGGCAAACACAGACAGGCAGGTCCGTTGATGGGAGATTTGACGCCTTTGGTGCAGGCGATGACTGGGGCATTCCATGCTGTTGTTGCTGGAGTGCATGTTCAGGCTCCTGCTACTGGGCAAGTAGGACTGCCATTGGAGCGATTAAGGAGTTTGGGAAGAGTAGAGTTCCACAGATTATCTCTCGAGGCGTCTGAGCCATGGCTAGGCAGTACGATTCAGATATTGGATCAGATGGGGTGCAATGATGCATGAAAGTTGGTTTGCGTTGTATCGTTGTTGCACGGTGTTGCATATACATGGTGGACGACTGCAACAGTGGCATTGGAGCTAGAAGAGGTGGATTGGATGTTCTTCTGGTCTGCTTTCAAGAGGGAGTACCTTGGAGTTAGGTACTTGGATGACAAGAAGAGAGAATTTATGTTTCTGGTTCAGAAGAGTTTGATTGTAGCTGAGTAAGAGGTCCAGTTCATACGGTTAAGCCAGTATGCTTCGAGTTGGTGCCGAGTGTTAGGCATCAAAGCGATCGTTTTGGTATGGTCTGGTGCAAGACGTAAAGACGAACATGCTAGCCACTGATTATACAAATTTTGACATGCTCGTGACTCGAGCCAAAGATATAGAGCAGAGCTTGGGTCTAACCTCGCGTGGGGGTGGTTCTGGTTTGGGTAAGAGAGCCGATGATGCTGGCCCTAGTGGTGGGTAGAGTAAGAGGAACTGAGACTGTAGATATCAGCCTGCGGCTAGGCGTGGTAACTTTGGATGAGGTGCACCGGCTCAAGGCGGCAGGCAGAGGTTTGAGCAAGGTACATGTTGGACATGTGGTTCACGAGAGCACTTGAGGAAGGATTGCCCTCGTGCTGCTCTTGAGGGGCAAGCATCTACGGCTGGAGCTAATTCATGTTGGCACTATGGATCCACTGACCATATGAGACGAGAGTGTTCCATGTTAGCGGGAGGTGGTCAGGGTCGTGCACCAGTTGTTGCTCAACAGAGAGGCTATGGGCGCGGCCGTAGCAACTTCCAGAGGAGAGAGGAAGGTGAGAGAGGAGTAGCCTATGTAGTAGCTTTTCAGCTAGAGGGATGTGGTCTTGCGAGGGTGTATGCACATCGCGAGGGACGCATCGACACTGATGTGATTGTAGGTACCTTCACCTTGTAATCCCTATCTTTGTTAGCATTGATTGATTCTGGATCTACGCATTCATACATCTTGAGTGAGCATGTGCATTTGCTTCGTATTCCTATTGAGATTCTAGATATAGGAATGCAAGTTACAAATTCTTTTGGTGAGACTGCGGTTACAAGGAAGTTGTATAGGCGGTACCAGTTGTCAGTTCAAGGTCATGTTTTCTCTGTTGATTTGATGGAATTACCTTTGTATGGCTTTGATGTGATTCTTGGGATGGACTGGTTGGTTAAACACCGAGTTGCGGTAGATTTTGATGTTAATTGTGTTACCCTAAAGCTTGCGGATGATTACGAAGTAGTAATCGTAGGCGAGAATGTGAAGTTCTTGTCTAATGCAATTTTGGCTCTTAAAGCGAGCCGAATGTTGGAGTCAGGATTCGAAGCTTTCTTAGTGTATGTGATGAATCTTGGCACGAAGGAAGTGCGTGTGCAAGACTTACGAACTGTATGTGAGTTTCCGGGTGTCTTTCTAGAGGAATTACCAGGGTTGCCACCCAACCGGGAGGTTTAGTTTGGTACAGAGTTGTTTGAGAATACGACTCCGGTGTCCATTGCTCCTTACCACATGGCACCTAACGAGTTGAAGGAGTTGAAGATGCAACTTTAGGAGTTGCTTGATTGAGGGTTCATAAGGCTGAGTATTTCACCTTGGGGTGCGTCGGTCTTGTTTGTAAAGAAGGATGGTATCATGCGTATGTGCATTGATTATCGGCAACTAAACAAGTTGACGATTAAGAAAAAGTATCCTTTGCCAAGGATCGATGATTTGTTCGATCAGTTTCGTGGTACTTCACTGTTTTCAAAGATAGACTAGAGGTATGGGTACTATAAGCTTAAGGTTAAAGATGTGGATGTACCTAAGACAGCTTTTCGGACTAGGTACGTCCACTATGAGTTCTTGGTGATGCCGTTTGGCTTGACAAATGCACCAGCTGCTTTCGTTGACAAGATGAATAAGGTGTTTCATGAATTTCTGGATCAGTTTGTTGTAGTGTTTATTGATAATATTCTTGTGTACTCACTTACCAAGGAGGGTCATGATAAGAACTTGAGGATTGTGTTACAAGTGATGCTAGAGAATCAACTTTATGCTAAGCTGAGCAAGTGCGAGTTTTGGCTCAAGGAAGTGGTTTTTTCTGGGACATGTGGTGTCAGCCGAAGGTATTCGGGTGGATCCACACAAGGTTGAGGTGGTGATGAGTTGGAAGACACCTAAGTCAGTGACAGAAGTGCGTAGTTTCCTTGGGTTGGCTGGTTACTACCGATGGTTTTTTAATGGTTTTTCTAAGATTGCTCCTCCTTTGACTAAGTTGATGCAAAAGAATGTTCGCTTCGAGTGGACGGATGTTAGGCCTCAAGCTTTTGAAAAGTTGAAGGAAGCTTTGACGCAAGCTCCTGTCTTGATTCAACCAGAGTCAGGTAAGGAGTTTGTGGCCTATAGCGATGCATCATTTTTTGGTTTGGGTTGCGTATTGATGCAAGATGGGAAGGTTGTGTCTTATTCTTCCAGACAGTTGAAGGTGCATGAGCGCAACTATCGTACGCATGATCTTGATCTCGCAACGGTGGTGTTTGCTTTGAAGATTTGGAAACATAACCTTTACGGTGAAAGGGGTGTGGTTTATACCGACCACAAGAGTTTGAAGTACCTTATGTCTCAAAAAGAGTTGAATCTTAGGCATCGAAGGTGGTTGGAGTTGCTTAAGGATTACGATCTGACCATTGAGTATCATCCTGGGAACGCCAATGTTGTGACCGATGCTTTGAGTAGGAAGGTAGTTGTTGAGCTGAGAGTTATGTTTGCTCGTTTGAGTATATCGCGTGGTGGCGGCTTGATAACTGAGTTATAGGTGAAACCTTCTTTGATTCAGTTGATTAAGGAAAAGCAGTTGTTGGATGGCTCGTTGGTACCTCATGATCAGGACATGGACGATGGTAAGGCTACAGATTTCTGCTTTAATGAAGATGGGGTTCTATGTTTCAAAAGACGGATAGTGGTGCCGGAAGATGTTGAGTTGAGGCACACTATCTTGACTGAGGCTCATAGCAGTCCTTTTGTTATGCACCCTGGTAGTACCAAGATGTATCGTGGCTTAAAAAATGAGTACTATTGGGTGGGATTGAAAAAGATATAGCTGATTTTGTTAGCAAGTGTATGGTTGGCCAACAGGTGAAGGCTAAGCATCAGTTTCCTTCCGGTTTGTTACAAGCTTTGAGGATACTGGAGTGGAAATGGGAAATGATTACGATGTATTTCGTATCCGAGTTGCCTTTGACACCATCGAAGAAGAAATTTGTATGGGTGATTGTGGATCGTCTTACAAAGTGTGCACATTTCTTGGATGTGCACACTACGTATACATTGTACAAGTTAGCCGAGTTGTATTTTGCTGAGATTGTGCATTTGCACGGTGTGCCCAAGTCTATAGTGTCAGATAGAGATTCGAGGTTTACAACGAGGTTTTAGGAATGTTTACATCGGGCGTTGGGTACGCGGTTGAATTTCAGCACTTCATATCATCCTCAGTTGGATGGGCAGTGTGATTGATATGTTGCGGTGCTGTGTGATTGATTTCCAAGGTTCTTGGGAAAAGCATCTGCCGTTGGTTGAGTTTGCCTATAATAACAGCTTTCAAGCAATTATTCAAATGGCACCGTATGAGGCCTTGTATGGGAGAATGTGTAGAACGCCTCTTTGTTGGGCTGAGGCGGGGAAAAAGTAGCTTTCCTTGCCGGATATGCTCAAGGGAACAATAGAGAAGGTAAAACTCATATGTGAGCGGATTAAGGCTGCATAGGATCATCAAAAGTCTTACGTCGATTTAAAGCATAAAGAGGTTGAGTTTGCGGTTGGTGATCGTGTGTTCCTTAAGGTATCGCCTTGGAAGAAGGTGATGAGGTTCAGGCATAAGGGAAAGCTTAGTCCAAGGTTTATTGGACCCTATGAGGTTGTAGAGCGAGTTGGTCCGGTGGCTTATCGGTTGAGGTTGCTTCCCGAGTTGAAAAAGATCCATGATGTGTTTCATGTATCTTTGTTGCAGAGATATAGATCGGATCCTTCGCATGTGATGCCAGTTGAGAAAATTGAGTTGAATCCAGATTTGTCCTATGATGAGGAGCCTGTGAAGATTCTAGATACGAGTAGCAAAGTTCTTCGTGGCAAGACGATTGAGCTTGTGAAGGTGTTGTGGTGACACCGAGGAGTTGACGAGGCCACGTGGGAAAGCAAGGCGGATTTGTTAAGGCAATTCCCACATCTTTTTCCTTTTGGTAAAATTTTCAGGATGAAATTTCCTAAGTTGGGGAGAGTTGTAACACCCCGGTTTTGGGCTTAGATGTTTTGGCGAGTCCGGTCGGGCCGGTGGAACCGGTGTCAGTTGTTCGAACTGTTAAAAGGTGGTTTAGGGAGATTGAGGTTCGGGATAGGATAAAAATATGATAAAAATTCCTAAAATTCTCTAAAATGTTTAAGAAGTTAGACAAATCAATTTTACAAAACGAGTTTTCTAAAGTTTACATTTTGGGTGGTGACCAAAATGTGAAGATTTAAAAGTTGAAAAAAATGTGTTTTTCAAGAAGAGTCAAAATCTTAGAATCTTTAGGGAGATACTTGAAAATTATGCTTTTTCCCTAATTTGGCATGTGTTTTAAATGTTGTTAAAATTAAAAAGGCTTCTAATTGGGTTTAATTAAAAAGTTAGTTAATCGGTAAATGGAATTTTTGACGAGCTTTTCATTTCTCTCTTTCACTTCAGCCAAACACTTCTCATTTTCTCTCAAATCTCCACATTTTCTTTTCTCTCAAATCCTCTTTTGATTTCTATTATTTCTTCATTTATTTCTTACATTTTCCTTCAAGTTTCTTCAAGCAAATCTTGCCAAATTAGAGGAGAAGCAAGGATTGGAGGTAAATTTCGTGCTATCCCTAATATAAGTTCTTTAATGAAATTCCAAAGATATTTTACTCTTTAATACTGATTTGGATTGAGTTTTTGTTGTTAGATTAATAAACTCTTGAAATCTTGATGAAAAATTGGTTTAAAAGGTGAATTTCAGATTTTGATTGATTTGGATGGTTTGAGATTGTTTCTAAATGAGTTCTGAAAGGTTTTTGGTGTTGAAGTGGAGTCTTATTCATATAGATCCCGAAATTCTTGAGATCCTTAGTTTTTGAAGTGTTTTTAGGTGAGTTTTTGAGGTGTTATTGAGGATTTCGAGTTGCTGGAGGTATAAGGATTGTTTTAGGTTGTTCTTGGATGTTGATTAATGCTTAGAATGTGTTGGATGAGTTGGGTAATGACTGGGCTGAGGTTTGAGGTCAATCGATTGAGTTTTCGGTTGTTTCGTATATGTGTTTTAGTGCTTTAGAGCAGGGTTGCAGGATTTCTTGTGTATGCCAGAGCTTTGGATGCATTTAATGCATTGAACCTCTGTTTTGATGTGTTGAAAATAGGGGATAATAATCCAGGAGCAAACAAAGTGTTTTTGGAGGCTTCAAAAGATCGGTAGTTTCATCGCAAAACGTGGTTTTGCGAGTCGGTGAGTTGAATTTGGTTTTCGAGCCTGGAAACGTTTTAGAAAATGTTTTGGGCACTTAATAAGAGCTTGAAACGCTTTATTAAGTTCAGAAGTAAGTAAATCGAAATTTCTCCCTCAGTTGTGCTAGTTTTGAGCCTTTGGTTTCACTTGATTTTAAATGCATTTAACTACTGTTTTAAAGCATGTTTTGAGAATATAAATTGTGTATGATGATTCCATGTGGTTTAAGGATGCACTAGGTAAGTGGTCCTTGTATTCATGTGTTGATGCATGAGGTTTTAAGCATGGTTTAATGCTTGTTGATGGCTTATCATCAATGCTTTGTAAAAACAATGAGTTATGCATGATTTATGGGTTATATTGGAGAGTGATGTTGAATAAGTTGTTTTATAAGTTAAATCGGATATAGTTAGTCGACTATAGGATTGAGTGCACTATAAACAAGTCGTATTGGATGTTGAGGGGTCGTGATTGTACCGAATACTCCATCCAAGTACCATAACAATTGGAGATTGTTTAAGGTTGCAACGGTTGAGGGTAGCTTCTGGGTGCGAACCTTGTGTTTTGTCCCATCTCTCGTTAGTGGATTATACATATACCGATGAGTGGTGTTGAGGGGTTGTGATTGTACCGAATACTCCACCACGAGTGTCACAACGATGGAGGGTCGCTCTCGTGTGTGAGCCTTATAATGCTGGTATAGTGTATGAAGGGTGTGGGACAACCCTTGGTAATCTGTGTATCCAATACATGTTTTTGAGATTATTGTTTATCACTTGTGAGCCAATATAATGAAATGAATGATTGAGAAAATTGGTGTTAATGCATGTTTTGAAAGATGCATGTTTTGATTTAAGCTTATCATAATGGTGTTTATGCTTGGAAAGCTTTGAAAATGAGTAGCAGTGGTTTAATTGTTGAATTCATATGAATAGTTTTGCATGATATTTAATACAATGAGATTGATGAAAAAGTGCATGTTTTGTCAAGAAAGGCATCATGGTTTCGAAAGAATGAAAAATAGTTTTGAGCATTGATGATGTATGTGGTTTTGAGCATTCCTCACTAAGCTTGAATGCTTATTCTCTCCTTGTTCATCAATGTAGATAATTAGGCTTTTGGAGGCAGCGTCATTGAGGGATCACACCAAGACATTTTGCTAAAACTATGTCGTGCTTTTGAACTAGTGTAATAAGGGCAATGGGGTGTCCAATCCTTGAATGTTGCTAGTTTGGTATTTTCTGATTTTGTGCAAGTTTGAGACGCGTATTTTGTTTTTTAAATGGCCGTCGAGTTTGATTTTATTCTTGCATTTGGATTTTAGCCTTTTGGTGCTTTTAACTGCTAGGGAGCATGCCTTTAGTTCCGAAGTTTATGAGAATGGTGCTATGATACTGCTCGTGCCTCGTATATGTGGTCATTAGTATGCATTTAAGTTGTATGTATGCCAGGGGATGTGCCGGGATGATTCCGGAGGGTAAAAACTGATTAAAACCAGTATTTTGGAAAGTTGCAAGCCCAGGCGTTTCGGAACGCCCTTACTTGTTTCGGAACAGTGGCCTGTAATGGCCTTGGTGTTTCGGATTGGTAAGGCTCGTTTCGGAACATTTTGCCTCTATGAACCATCGTACCGAAACTTGTCTCTACGGTTTAGGAACGAACTCGCGTATCGAAATGGTCAGCCATGTTTCCAAACGGTCGTTCCGATACGGGGTATTCTCTTCTGAAACACTTGACGTTGGACCTGTATTTGAATTGTTCTCAGTTTTGTTTCTTGCATTTTAGTCCCTGCTTTCCTTGCATGCAATTGAATGTGTTGTAAATGTATTTTTGAGCTGAAATTTCACCGGGAAGTATATAATGAATCTAATTGTAAATTGGTAATTTGAATTTGGTGAAAGCTCTTGTAAATTGTCAAATTTACAAAATGGTCCTTAATCCTTAATTGGTTCTAATTAATTGGCAATTATGTCGATGTCCTATCCGCTGCTTGTGTACGAACACCTAGGAACCTAAATTGCATCTAGACAAGTCTAAAAGAAAAAAAGGGTCGTTTATTGAGGTGAACCTTTCCGGTTTACTTCAATATTCCCCGTGTGATCCGTTCAGTTCGGTCTATTGGCCAAGCCGGGTCGAGTGGGTTACATATGATCAAAAACTACTCGTCCCTATCGTCTTCATCCTCGTCCTCTTCGTCTTCATCATCAATGTTGGCTTGAGATTTCCGAGTATGATTGAGCTAAGCACCATGGAAAGCGGTGAGAGAGACATCCATGGAAGTTTGTTGTTGTTCAAGGACTTTGACTCGACCCTCCAATGATGTAAAGTGAGTATCAATGGCCGCAAATGCAGCATCCATGTTAGTCCCTAAGGATATAAATTGCTCATTGAGATACTCCATGACTCCATCCATGGAAGTTTGAGCTTATTAAACTTGTGGAGCGACTAGAGGAGTTTGATCTTCTTGAGGAGGAGGCCGAGCAACACGAACTCACTCATGATTAATGTACTCAAAGGGAGCACAAGTGAAGGAGTGTCTGTAACCCCCTCGACCTGGTCTGGACGATAGACCGAACTAAATGGATCACAAGGGGAATATTGAAGTGAACCGGGAAGTTTACTCATCATGATTCTAAGTGATAGACTTCGCAGCAGAACGATTTACATTGCAATCAGATAACTATTTGGGATTTGATTGCATACAAATGCATTTTAGGGACCATTTTATAACTGTACCAAATTACATGGACTTCTTCACCTTTTAAGTTTCCAGCTTTTAATTAATCACCTTAAATGCATCATTGTCAAATCGTAGCTCAAAATAATCATTTATGCTCATGTAATTGCATCCACAACATTCACGAACTAAAACGTAATGGAACAGAACATTCAAAGATACTTTTAACCAACTTACCAACTGGCTGTATCGATACCCTTAGAGCCAGTATCGATATGCCCACGACAACACATCTCTAAGATTCAAAGTTGAAAGGCTCGTATAAATACCCTCTCGAACCGTACCGATACACCAAAGACCAGTAGCTAAAACCTGTATCAGTACACCCCTATGTATCGATACGCCCTTTCATTCTTGTATAGATCGTATCGGTACTCTTCCCAACCGTACCGGTACGCAAAGCCCAAAATGGCTTACCCGTATTGATACGGTTCCTCGAGTATCGGTACGCTTGTACCAAAAATGCATTATTTTGCTAGTTTTTCATTCTTTAATCCATTCTAATGCATTCCAATGTACTTCCAGCATGCATACAACATATTTAAACATCAAACCACAATCAAACATAGCAATATCAACAACTTGGTATAGAGATATGCAAAATTTAAATATATAGGCATGCTTCCTATGCAAATAAGTCACTGAAGAGTTAAAACTCAAACCAAAGCACAATCCATCAAATAAAGGCATTTTACAAGTCATTAAGGGCATTTCAAACATGCCTCAAACTAGGGAGTTTCAAAACACAACCTCTCAAACACAAAGCATCCTCCCATTCCCAATTTATTACTAATGTGTAAACTTTAAACCATACTTGAGCAAACTGTCACTCCTAGGTAATTCTTCCTTGCTTTCTTGCTGCCCTAAAGCTCTTTCTCTACATTGTTGAAAAAAGAGAGCGTAAGCACAATTGCTTAGTGAGGGATCCTCAAAACAAACCAACGACAACAATGCAATTTAAAACCATTTCTCATTTAGAAATCTCTATCTCATCATGCTCTTTCTATCTCATGCTTGAAATCATTTTCAAAGCAAAATCCACATAATTTAAACGCCACATGTATCATCTATCTCATGCATTAGCCAAAATACAAAGTCCCAAGGCAAGGCCTTACAAGCTTGTTTCATCAAAAGCATTTCTCAAAACATGATCTCATATGCATCTCATTTTACAAAGCATTCATATCAAGGTACATTTGAATCTCATAATCAATTTCATATATTGGCATTTTAACAACATTACTCTGATATGCAGATAGCTTGACAGAATCTCACATCCTCAAGTCCTACCCCGATGGAATCTCACATCACCGGACTCTCATAGCAGCATCTGTCATTGCCACAAAGCTTGTGTTTTTCACCAAGACATGCTGTGGTGGAATCTCTCATCACCACACTCTCACTTTGGAACGAGATGACACTACCTCAATTGCCTGAACCAAATAGCACATACAAATTTTTTATATTATAGTACACTTCTCATCCTATTGGTCGACCAATTATATCTGGTAACAATAAACTCATCTCATGCCAATATATTCATTTTAAACATCATTACCTATTGTTTTTCAATGCATTAATCTAAAACATTATCGTCCCATTTCAAAAATATATACAATGCTTAGCATTTTTTCAAATAGTTTTATCTTATTGAAATATCAATTCTATCTCATGGGATCATTAAAATCATCATTTCATTTCTCAAAACATGCATAAAATAGTAGGTATAAATCTATCTTCAAAACAAGACCATGATCATAAAACTAATGGGACAAAACCGAGAAAACGAGAGCGAAACATCTCATACTTACTTCTGGATTTAGGTTAGTGTTTCAAACTCAAAATAAACCCCCAAACCTTGCTTTCAAGTCCTTGAAAGAATTTTATAACCAATTGTAGTTACCAATCACACCTCACTTGCTTTGTCGAAGCGAAATCAAACTTCCGAAATTTCACCAATCGTGTCTGATACAAACTCCCTTGTTTATACCACACAAAAACAGAAAATTAATGCATCTCAATGCATTAAATCACTAGCAACTAATGTTATCTCGTTGCTCTACCCAAAAACACCAAATTGCCCACAAACTCAACCCAGCCATAATCTATCACTTCCATCAGATTTTAATAATCAAGTAACATCCAAAAACTATCTAATCATGTCCTTATACCTCCAGCAACTCAGATTTGACACAAACACCACAAAAACCCAAAATCTAACAATCTACCAACTAGAGATCCAAAGAAATTCGGATTATTTTGATAAAACCTTCATTATATCATCATTTAACATCCAAATCATGACTAAAATCAATCTCAACCTAATCAAAATAGTACCCATACGAGATTATTGAGAAAACATCTTTAAAAGCTAGACTCATCAATTTTTTAACAATTAAAACTCAAAACATTGTAATTAAACATATCTAGAGAGCCAAAGACTTAAGAATTTCATTAAATAACCTTGATTAGAAGAGTTGAACGAAATTTACCTCTAACCTTTGCCTTTTCCTTCAAATGACAAGATTTGATGAAAGTCCTTCAAGATTGCTTTGAGAATAATGATGGAAAACCTTAGGAAATCATTTGTGAAACAGAAGGAAGTTAAAAGATGAAGATCTCTGGAACTTTAGAGAGAAAATAGAGTGTTTGGTTGTTTGGAAAATAAGAGAATGAAAGTTACGTCAATTAGCCTTTTAGATTATTAAAATCCCTTTTATTAAAATTACCTTTTTATTAAATCATTTAAAATGGTCAAATTAAAGGAAAAGGATCACTAATTAAATGGTAGCTCCCTAAAGAGTCTAAGTTTTAGCCCTCTTTCAAAACAGTCCTTAAAATAGTTTTTACACTTTATACAAAATAGTCATTAAACCGAAATCCTGACCTTCCAAAAGTCATTTTCTAAAATTGCCTTTACCAAACCTTTCTGTATATTTTTAGAAGATTTTAGGAATTTTCCCATAATTTTATCATGTCCCAAACTACGATTTCCCTAAACCACTCTCGAAAACTCATATCTCTAGTTTAGGTTCTACCAACCCCGAGCCAACACTAAGAGCTTCTAGGCCCAAAACCCGGGCGTTACAATCTCCCCCACTTAGGAAATTTCGTCCTTGATATTTTTACTTGGAGGAAAAAGATAAGGAAACTTCGTTTTCATGCCATCCTCTCTTTCCCACGTGGCTTCCTCTACATCACGATGTCGCCACAACACCTTGACCAACTCAATGGTCTTACCACAATGAAGCTTGTTGTCCGAATCCAAAATCTCAACTGGTTCTTCGTCATAGGACAAATCCGAATTCAAATCAATCTCTTCAACAGGCATAGCATGAGACGGATCCGATCTATATTTTTGAAGCATGGATACATGGAAAACATCATGTATCTTCTTCGATTCGGAAGGCAATCTCAATCTATAAGCAACATGTCCAACATGCTCTAGCACCTCATACGGTCCAATAAACTTTGGACTCAACTTACCCTTCCGGAAAAAATCTCATCACCTTCTTCCAAGGTGAAACCTTCAAGAACACCTTATCTCCTACAACATACTAAATCTCCTCCCGCTTCAAATCGGCGTAAGATTTTTGTTGATCCGAAGCCGTTTTCAACCTTTCAGTGATAAGCTTCACTTTCTTTGTAGTGCCTTTAAGCACATTAAGCACAGAAACCATCTTTTGCTCAGCTTCCGCCAAACAAGGAGGCGTTCTACATTTCCTTCCATACAAGGCGTCATAAGGAGCCATTTGAATGCTCGCCTGATAACTGTTATTATAAGAAAACTCCACTAAAGATAGTTGTTTTCCCAAGAACTTTGGAAATCAATAATGCAACATCTCAACATGTCCTCCAACACTTGGATCACTCTTTCAGACTGACCATCCGTTTGAGGATGATACGAAGTACTGAAATTCAAACGTGTGCCCAACGCTTGATGTAGACACTCCCAAAACCTCGCTGTAATACGCGGATCTTGATCCGAAACAATGGACTTAGGCACCCCATGTAACCTCACAATCTTAGAGATGTACAAATCTGCCAACTTGTCTAATGCATACGTAGTATCCACCACCAAGAAATTTGCACACATCTTAAAACTATGAACAATCACCCAAATGGAATTCTTCTTAGACGGTGTCAAAGGCAAACCCGTCACGAAATCCATGGTGATTCTCTCCTATTTCCATTTTGGAATCTTCAAAGGTTGCAACAATCAAGAAGGAAGTTGATGTTCAACTTTAACTCGTTGACAAACCATGCACTTACTAACGAAATCAGCCACATCTTTCTTTAAATCAACCAAATAGTACTCATCCTTCAACCCACTATACATCTTTGTATTACCTGGGTGCATAGCTAAAGGACTACTATGAGCCTAAGTCAGAATAGTGCGCCTTAGCTCAATGTTGAGTGTACAAAAGTTCTATATTTTACCCCTTATTTAACCCATATTTCTGTTGCATTCAAGCATAATTCATTGCATTTAGGTAAAGTTTCACATATACATCACAATTAGATAAAATAACACAGTTTCTACTGATTTTCGCTACTTTTGCAGGTAGTTGTTGTGGCAGGCTAAGGACAATGAAGGAGCAGAGCTGGAACATAAGACTAGAGTCAAGAAGGAAGACGTTGTCGTGGCAGCCATGACGACATCATTGGTGAAAGGGAAAACTGAAGTGGAGCTCGACAGATAGAGGAAGTCAAGCCGGTCTGTCGTGGACCACTCCTATATTTTTTCTGAGACCTGAGGCAGAATGAATGCCAAGCCTAAAGTTCAAGGAAAAACCCAAAGCAAGAAAAGAGGATGAATTAAAGGCATACACTCAGAAGACTTAATCTCCAATAGAGTTGTACTTTAGTTTAAACTTCTATTCTTGCCATATTAGAAAACTTGAACCCATGGCCTATATAAAGGCATGTAATTCGACCTAGGGAAAGATATCTCATCTCTAGCCATCTTCCCCAAAACCCTTGTCGTTTTCCCCCTCTCATCATGTTCTAAACTCCCCCAGGGCTAAGGGTTGATTCTGTAAAGTAGTTGCAAGGATTGTACTGTTTTAGGAATTTTCTGTTCAATGAAAAAAATCTTCAAGTTTGCTTATTCTGGTTTCAACATCTTGCAAGAGTATTAGGAGAGCATTGTAAGATTATCTATTTACTTAATATCGGGAGAGTTAAGTATACGAAAGGAATAAGTACGGGTTCTCTAGCTTATGGTTGAACTATCTCGGACCTAGGGATAGGATGAGGTTAAGTGGCTAAGGAAGAATTCAACAACATTGGTGTTCACCCTTCGATTCACGTCGGGAGGTATCATCCAAGAAGTGTTCATCAACAATACTTGGACCTAGGGATAGGAGAAGTCACATCAGGGATTCTTGCCAAGCTTGAAGTACAGAGTTGTATGTTCGTTGCCGCGACAGGTTCTACCGCGATAGGGACGATGACAGAACATGAATTTTTATACAGTGCAACACCTGCACTACCGAGCAAATTAATACAGATCTATCTCATAACCCTGAATCTTCATTCTCTTATATTCATTATTCTTCAATATTATTTCCCAAACAATTTAAACTCTTTTATTTCTCTCTTGTGCAGCAATTCGAGGATAAAGCTATTTCTAGTCCCTGTGGATTCGACATCCGATACTTCGAGTATCACTTTACTACTTGCGTCGTGTACACTTGCACTACATTGCGATAGGAGTATTTTACACACAACAAGTTTTTGGCGCCGTTGCCGAGGACTGGCAACATATATTTACCCTTACTTTTACTACACTTTTTACTTTTTCTGTTTTTATTGGGATTGTTTACCCTTTGTTTTTCACAAGGTTTTTGGTTTGCTTATGCGCAGATCAAGACGAGGCAAAGAACCTGAGTACAACCTAGATCCTAAAATTGAACGTACGTGCAACCTCATGAACCGAGTCCGCCTCTTGATAGCCAGAAACAGGGTAAATAATAACCTGAGGAATGATGAAGATCCTCCCATAGATGACCAGAACGGACGGTCTACCACTGCCGAGGCTGCACGATGGTCCTGCCGTGACTACATGATCAACGATCATGTTGAACTGGGGATCACCTTGCCCGACGTGGAAGCTGAGAATTTCGAGCTGAAACCTGTTATGTTCAGTATGATCAATTCCGCTGGCCAATTTAGTGGTGTTGCAACAAAAGATGCCCGAGAACATCTGAAAACGTTCCAAGAAATCTACGGATCGTTTCGATTACCAGGAATAAATCCAGTAATACTGAGGCTCCAATTATTTCCTCATTCATTGAGAGACAGAGCTAAAACTTGGTGGAATAAACTAACGCCAGGTTCAATACGAACTTGGGCAGATCTCTCTCGTGAGTTTTTTTCTCGTTTTAAACCTTCTCACTTATCTGAGCGATTGCGTAATGAAATTGCTACTTTTCAACAGGAAGATGATGAGCCAATGTTCGAGGCATGGGACAGGTTTACAACCCTTCTAAGGAACTGCCCGATGCATGGATTCCCAGTGTGGAATCAAGTCTTTAAGTTGTACAACACTGCCAACACACATACCCGTATGAGAATAGATTCAGCAGCAAATGGACTGTTATTGGATAAAGATCTAGACGAAGCAATGGTTGTGTTGAAAAACCTAGCAAAGAATGACAAGAAATTCCCTACATCAAGGAGAGGTAAACGAGGGATAGCCGTAAAAGATTATGAGGCCGACAATTCCCTGAAGACACAGGTTGCATACCTCACAAAGGCAATGGAAAATCTGTTAAAGAAAGATTCGAAACATGTCTACTCTGCATAAGAGGTATGCGAAACTTGCAATAAGAACCACAGTTCGGAAGCCTGTCCGTTACAGCTAGAGGAGGGGATGTATGTTGGAAATTACAACAATTTCCAACAATTACAATCCCAATTGGAGGAAAGATCCCAAGTTCTCTTTGAGCAATCCAAACAACGCACTTAATCCTCAGATGCAAAACAACCAAAACCAAGGGCACCCAGAATTCTGACATAGCAGCAACTGCAACAGCAGCCGGTAGCCGCACCTAGTATACTAGAGCAGACTTTAGCCACATTCATGTCACAGACAAGAGCTTACATGGCAAACATGGATCACTTTGTCAAGAAAACTGAGTCATTCATGGACAAGACAAAGATGATAATGACTAACCATGAGGCCACCCTGGAATCACTGGAGACACAGATGGGCCAGGTTTCCCAGCATATTAAGCCAAGGCAAAATGGAGGATTCCTTAGTGATACTGAAGTCGCTAGAAAACCCACACATGAGCACTGTAAAGCAATTACAACTAGGAGTGGGAAACAACTACAAGGGCCGGAGATGAAAACCATACCGATTGAGGAACTGACCCTAGATACACCTGCCGCGAACACTGCCCCGGCAGAGGATGAGCAACTTGCTGCCAACACACATGTCTTTTAAGCAGAAGGGACCGAGGAGCAAGAAAAGAATGCTGAAGAACCTAAGCCTCCTCAGATCCGAATACCATGTGAAGAATGCCTTGAAGACTATCGTTATCCACCTCCTATTCCACATCGTTTACAAAAGTAGAAACATGAGTACCAACTCAAAAAGATTTACGATATTTTTAAGCAGATGCACATCAATATACCGTTGTTAGAGGCCATCAAGCAGATGCCCGGTTATGCGAAATTTCTCAAGGATGCCATGTCGAAAAGATCCAGACTTGGGGAATTCGAAATGGTAAAAATGACAGAAGGATACATGACTATCTTGCACAGGCATCCACCCAGAAAAAAAAGGATCATGGAAGCTTCATCATACAGTGCATAATTGGTGACATTCGTGGGTAAGGCACTTTGTGATCTAGGTGCTAGCTTAAATTTAATGCCAAAATATGTGTTTCAAAAATTAGGTATTGGACGAGCACGGCCCACGACAGTCATGATGCAGTTGGCAAACCGCTCTTACGTACAACCAAAAGGGAAGATTGAAGATATTCTTGTAAGAGTGGATAAGTTTATTTTTCCTGCTGACTTTCTTGTGTTAGACTGTGAAGCAGATGAGAACGCATCAATCATCCTGGGGCGACCCTTCCTAGACACAGACAAATCTCTGATTGATGTAGAGAAAGGTGAACTGACCATGAGAGTAAATGATCAAGAAATCAAACTCAATGTTCTCCAAGCAATCAAATATGCTGATGCAGAATAAGAATGCAAGGCCATCACTAAAGTAATCCTTGACGAACCCTGCATCAAGTCGAGCTGCCATGACATAAAATTTTGTTACTGCCACAATAGTCATCTGGAAGACTGTCATGGCAGCAACGACGACAGTGACTCCTCCGATTCGGACATATCTGACACTGAAGGTCATGAGGAGGTAAATTGGATAGGCAATCGTCCAGGTAAGTTATTTGAGCCCCTAAACTAAACCTTGAATGAACACATAATCCAAAAGCCTTTAGTTGAAGAACTACCTGTTTTAGATCTTAAGCCCCTGCCAGGGCAGCTTAAATATGTTTTTCTTGGTTTAAATGATATGTTGCCCGTAATCATCTCTTCCAAGTTAATGCTGAAACATGAACAACAATTAATTGGAATGTTGCAGCAGCATAAGAAGGCTATTGAATGGACGATAGCTGACTTCCAAGGCATCAGTCCGGTATTACGTATGCACGAAATTCTCCTAAAGGATGATCATAAGCCGACCATTGATGCTCAGAGATGCTTAAACGACGCTATACGAGAAGTGGTGAGAAATGAAATTATCAAATGGCTCCATGCTGGAATAATTTATGCCATCTCGGAGATTAAGTGGGTGAGCCCGGTGCAGTATGTACCTAAAAAGAGAGGAATAATCATGGTGACCAACGAAGAAAACGAACTAATCCCAACCAGGACTGTGACTGATTGGAGGGTTTGTATGGATTACCGGAAGCTTAACAAAGCTACCCGGAAAGACCATTTTCCCCTACCTTTTATTGATCAAATGCTTGATAGATTAGCGGGGAAACCTTATTATTGTTTTCTTGATGGTTATTCAGGGTACAACCAGGTAGCTATTGCATCGGAGGATCAAGAGAAAACGACCTTCACATGCCCATACGACACTTATGCTTTTCGGAGAATGCCATTTGGACTATGCAATGCACCAGCAACCTTCCAAAGGTGCATGATGGTGATATTCTCTGACATGGTGGAGGACTTCCTGGAAATTTTCATGGACGATTTTTCCGTCTTTGGAGACAGTTTTGAAAGCTATTTAGGCAACCTACAGAAGATACTTGAAAGATGTGAAGAAGCGAACTTGGTTTTAAACTGGGAATATGCCACTTTATGGTGGATGAAGGGATAGTCCTAGGCCACAAGGTAAGCTGCCGCGACATAGAGGTAGACAGAGCGAAAATAGAAGCCATTGAAAAGCTGCCGCCACCCACCACAGTCAAGGGGATTCGGAGTTTCTTAGGGAATGCTGGGTTTTATCGAAGATTTATTGCAAATTTCTCAAAGATTACCAAGCCCTTGTGCCATTTATTGGAGCAGAATCGTCCCTTTGACATTAATACTAAATGTACTAAGGCATTCAAAATTCTGAAGTAGAAGCTGGTGACAGCTCCGATCGTACAACCACCAGACTGGAGTTTGCCGTTCGAAATAATGTGTGATGCCAGTGACTATGCTGTAGGGGCAGCACTAGGGCAGAGAAAGGATAAGCTCTTCAATGTGATCTATTATGCCAGCAAAACATTGAATGGTCCCCAAGTGAATTACACCACAACAGAAAATGAACTATTAGCAGTGGTGTTCTCAATCGACAAGTTCCGTCCATATATACTTGGAACAAAGGTGGTGGTCCATAATGACCATTTAGCACTGAAGTATCTGTTCACGAAAAAAGATGCAAAACCTAGACTGATACGTTGGATCCTGCTGCTGCAAGAGTTCAACATTGACATCAAGGATAAAAAGGGGACATAAAACCATGTAGCAGACCACTTGTCAAGATTAGAGATAGGAAAGAGTCTACCGACGGACAAGACCAACATATTGGAGACCTTCCCGGATGAGCAGCTATTTGCTGCCACAAGCACTGCCGCGACAGCCATGGCGGCAAGTAAGTTTTCTAAACTTCCTTGGTATGCTTATTTTGTTAATTACATTTATAGCAGAGTGCTACCACCTGAACTTAATAACCAAGCAAGGAAGAGGTTCCAAAATGATGCAAAACATTATTATTGGGACGAACCTCTTCTTCTCAAACAGTGTGCATATCAAATTATCTGGAGATGCATACCACAAGATGAACATGAAGCTATGCTTCACCACTGCCATGCTTCCCCATATAGAGGACACTTCGGTGGAAACAAAACCGCTGCCAAGGTTTTGCAATCTGGTCTCTATTGGCCCACATTGTTCAAGGATGCACAAGCCTTCTACAAAAGCTGTGACAAATTCCAAAGGACTGGGAACATCTCAAGAAGACATTAGATGCCATTGCAGAACATTTTAGAAGTCGAAATCTTCGATGTATGGGGAATCGATTTCATGGGACCGTTCCAGCATCTTGTGGGAATCTCTACATCCTACTGGCAGTGGATTATGTGTCCAAGTTGGTAGAAGCGATCGCCACTCAGAAAAATGACGCCAAAACTGTTTAGAGATTTCTGCACAATAATATTTTCTCTAGATGTGGTATACCTAAGGCGATCATCAGTGACGAAGGGAGACATTATGATAATAAGGTAATTGTTGCTGCCTTGAGAATGTAACCCCTTTAACCCGGCCTAGACGGTTGACCCGAATTAAGAAAGTAACACGGGGAAAACCAAAGTCAACCCGAAAGTCAACCTTGATTAACGACCCTTTTTTTTCTTTTTAATCTTGTCTAGATGCACATTAATCCTAATTGTGATCACACAAACATCATACTCAAAGATCACAAACATCAGAGATCAAACAGGGACCCAATTGAACAAATTACAACTTTAGGGACCAAATTGTAATTTCTGATAATTAAAAGGACTTAACCCAAATTAAAGTTACCAACTTGAAATTAATCAGATTTCATGATTCTCTGTGAAATTTCAGCTCAAAAGGACTTCCCAAGCTCATACAATTGAACAAACAAGATTCGGGACCAAAACGTAAACAATTCAAAACAAATAACTGCCACTGTCAGCCCCCAACGGTCGACCGTTCCGAAACAGGTAGACCCTGTTCCGAAACACGGGCCGTTCCGAAACGGGTTCCGAAACATGGCCTTGGCAGAGACAAAACCATTTCGAAACGGTGCATACCGTTTCAGACGCCTGGGTTCATGTAAGGCACCCGTTCCGAAACGGTGCACACTGTTCCGAAACGCCTGCACAGATTGCAGCAAACAAGCATACCAAAACATGCAATTGATCATTCAAACATGCTCCAAATGTCACCAAACTTTACCAGCATGCAATTCAACATATATATGACTTATAGGAATCACCAAAACAACAATCTAACATCATATGCAAAAAGACTCAATTCAATAGGCATGCTTCCTACACAAGCTAGCTATTCAAACACAAAACTTCCAAAACAAGCATGCAACGATCCCATCCAAAAACCAGCATTCAAAACAACATTCAACATACTTAGGGAGTCTCAAACACCTCCCAAAACATACACATTGGTCCCCCATTGCCAAATCACCCAAAAGCTAAATGTTTAACAAAAACCTTCCATACATTGAGCTTTACTTGAACTTGAACTCTTGCCCTTCTTGCTGCCCTTCAAGATACTCTAATGCGTTGCATTATTGAATTAAGAAAACGAAGAGAGCGTAAACAAAAGCTTAGTGAGGAAAGCTCTTAAAAACCATTCAATAATGCAATTCAAAACATTTACAAAACATGCTTTAAATCAACCTTTGCACATGCTCAAAAGCATACTTTAAACAAGCAATCTCATGCTTAAACATAAACATTAAAACAAGCATCACATGCTTAACAAAATACTTAACATGTCATATTGGCTCAAGTGATTCATTTCATTTCTTAAAACAAGTTCATCAACTTCCCAAGGACTTTTAAACACCTTGGCCCCAAGGACTTTTAAACACCTTGGCCATGGACTTTTAAACACCATGAATAAGGACCACACAAGGACTTTTAACCACCTTTGTGTCCAATGCTTGAATCACCCCAAGGACTTTTAAACACCTTGGCCCCAAGGACTTTTAAACACCTTGGCCCCATGGACTTTTAAACACCATGGAAAGGATCGCCTAAGGACTTTTAACCACCTTAGTGTCCGCAACAAGACTCATCCAAGAACTTTTAACCACCTTGATGATCTTAAGTAACAAGGCTCACTCAAGGACTTTTAACCACCTTAGTGACCTTAATCTTTTCAAAACATCACTTGCCAATATACATCATATTCATCATTTAATCCACTGTTTTAAAGCATTAAACCAAGCCATTTTCATCATGCATTTCAAAGCATCAAACCACATTATTTCAATGTATAAAAGCAAGGTACTCCTACCTAGAGTTACCTTCAACATATGGCTTACATCATCAGCAAAATCCATGCTAAAACATGCTTTCAAAACAATAATTAAGACATGCAAATCATCATCTTGCATCACAACAAAAATCATGGCCACCACTAGAGAGAAAATCCGAAAACTTACACTTGAGCTTAGCAAAGTTGTTTAGACTTAAACTAAGCTCCCAAAACCTTCAAACCTTGGTTTTAAAAGCTGAAATCCAATTTCCACAAACTCACTCACCGATTTCCACTTTGCTTCAAGCCAAAGCACCAAACCAAGCTTCCGGATCAACCACTCTTGGATCCAAAGATGCCTCCCCTGTTTCAACACATCAAAGCAGAGGATTAATGCATCATCATGCATTAATTGCTTCAATGAAAGCACCTAAACTCGCTGCTCTCATCCAACCTCCATTTTCGGCCACCAAACACAACCGAAAATGCATCCAAACCACTTCTAAACAAAGCCCAGCCATAAACCAGCAAAACCTCACTTCCATTAACATCATAAAACATCTAAAAACAACCTATTAACAACCTTATACCTCCAGCAACATCAGATCACCAAGATCACCTCAAAAACTACCTTGAAACACAAGCTAAACTTAGGAAACTCAACCTATCCGGGATTGCATCACTCAAAACTCAATTCCTTATCAATTTAGAGATCATTTAACATCAAAAACACCTCTCAAATCACAGATTACTCAGATCTAACGAAAATCATCAAAAATCATCAAAATCTTGCATAATAAGCCAAGATCCATTTCAACACTTTAAAACCTTTAATTAAACATCAATTAAGGATTGAAAACTTAGGAATTTCAGTAAAGAACTGATAGTTTAGAGGAGAAGGACGTTCTTACCTCCAAACTTGTGTTTCTCCACTTTTTGGAATGAAAACCCTTGATGAATCAAGTAGCAATTGAAGAGGTTTTGAAGATATGTTGATTTGGAATCAAATGATAGTTGAAAGGAGAGATTTAGGTGAGAAAATCAGAAACAATTCTCTGGAAATGGAGTGTTTGGGTTGAGAGAAAATGAGAGAAAGAAAATTGAGAAGTTAGTTAAGAAATTAGCCAAATGGCTTTTCCCTCCTTTTTGATATACTTTAAAATCAGATTATACCTCAAAATATCTTAGAAAAATCTAGAGAAACCACTTTTGGATTAATAGCTCCTTAAAGATTCAAAGTTCCAACCCTTTATAAAACAGCCACCAAACTTGCGAAAATTACATTTTGGTCACTAGCCAAAATGTCACACTTCCAAAACTCATTTTCCAAAATTGATTTCAAAGTTCACTTAATTATATTAAAAGATGATTTTAGAACATTTTTCCATATTTTTAATGCAACCCGAACTAGGCTTTCCTAATTTAACCTCTTAAGATTCGAACAGCACTTTGACCAACCGGTCAACGCCCACAACTCCTAAGCCCAAAACCGGGGCGTTACAGAGAAAATACGGAGTAAAGCACCGGATTGCAACAACATACCACCCTCAAACCAATGGACAAGCCGAAATATCCAACCGAGAAGTAAAGAACATACATGAGAAGATGGTTTAACTCTAGGTTAAGACTTTTCCTAAGAAAGCTTAAATTTAGATGGTCCGGTCCTTTTCAATTTGACTAGGTTTTCCCACAGGGTGTCATCATAATCCAATCCCTAAAGGACGGGGACCAATTCAAAGTCAACGGACAAAGACTAAAGCATTATCAAGGGACTGAAGCCCCAAGGATGCAGGAAGTAGTTACATTAGAAGATGCCCCTCAAGGCATCCCTAATTTAACTTAGTTTTTATTTTATTTATTTATTTTATTTATTATGATTTAAGATTTATTTATTTTAGGAACTAAGATTTTATTTAAATTATTTTTTAGGAAATAAAAGAAAACAAGCCAAAAAGAAGGAGTGAACCAGTCCACCATATCAACAGCAGCCCAAGAAGCCTAATAGATGAGTTTGTTGTCACAGCCTGTCATCAGCTATCGCGACAGACGCGGAAAATACAGCGTAACAGCTAGCCCCGTTATTTGCGCCTGCCGTTACAGCTCCAACGGGCAGAAAATCATCCTTCTATATAAACCCCCATTCACTATTCATTTTTCATCTCACTCTTATCTCTTAACTTGTTTCCTCTAGATCTCAAAATTTTCTTTCTATTTTCCACAGTCCTTGCAAAGATTACTAGCAGACAAACACGTAGAAGTTCTGCCTCCAGTTCTGTTGTAGCAGTCAGCAACCCAAACCATAGTGCCATCCCAAACCTCTTCGCTTCCACCGACTCCACCAGCAGATACTATCGCTCCTTCCAAAAGAGGGAGATGTAGGAAGAACGGGGGTTTCTCTACACCGAACCCACGGGAGACCTAGGGCTTGAACCCTTTATCGCAAGCAAAATCCATGCCCTCAAATGGCAGCAGTTTGCTGCCCAGCCGTAAGAAATGAACGTCACACTCGTCCGGGAATTCTATGCTGCCATGGACAACAAAGATACTACGACCGTGACGGTTCTAGGTAAATAGCTTTCTTTTGAGCCTTCTTACATCAACAACCTCTACGACCTCTACGTGAGTAAAAATGAGGACACCCATAAGAGATTCGTCAATGGTCTGTCGCCGGCTAACTATGACGCGATGATGGCAGAGTTGACCGAGGAAGGGACAAAATGGAACACCGACCCAAAGGACCGATGGATGGTGAAAAAGAACTCAGTTGACTCCTGAAGCCAAACTATGGAATCATTTTGTGAAGCAGCGCATAATGCCATCCTCCCACAACAGTACCGTCGACCGACCAAGGTTAGCCCATGTACATTCAATTTTAAATGAAAGATCTATCAATGTCGACCGATACATAAGGGAGGACGGAGCCACAATGTACCAGAAATTGTCGAATATTTTAAAGTCTGAGGGAAAGGATGGACGGAGCGAAACATCTTCAGCCTCATGGAGCTAAAGGCTGCCACCCCACTGTCTTACTTCAACCCTTCTGCCACAACAGAGCAGACGGTAGGCCTCAGTCACCCAGAACCTGCCGTAGCAGAGCAGCAACAGACGACAACCGCACCTCCACCGGATGCCTCCACCAATATTTTGTCAATACTCAAAAGAATGGAGGAAAGGCAACTCAGACTGATGAGCTTCATGGGGGATTTCACGGCAGCAACGATAAATTTTATTCGTAATGATTTAAATTTTACACATGTGCCATTCCCATCCTTCCCAGAACATTTCTTCGCTGCCCCGACACCGACTCCTACCCTTGTTGCTACACCTAAGACTCCCTCTGCTGCCTCTACACCTACACATGCCGTGATAGCTGAAGGCGGCAGACAAACTGCCACTGCCAGAGGTGAGAAAAGAAAAGAGCCCCTGCCAGAGCTCAACGAATACTACTTTGAAGGGTTCTCCTCCTCTTCAGTCTGGCAGGATTCTGACGGGGAGCACTCAGTTGCCCTAAACCTCTCCAAAGAGTTCACCTCAATGAAGAGGAAGAAGCTCAACGAGATGGGCGAAGGACCCTCCGGCCAGGGCAGATCTGCCATTAGCAGCAGTAGCTCTGATGATGAGGTACAAGTGCTGGACAAACCCCAACACATCTCACCAACCCGTGTCCAGCAACCCAAGGAAACAAAGAAAAAGACAGCATCCGCCTCCCCCAGCACACTGTCGACCCCTACTATGAAGGTCACTGCCCACTGGCAGCTACAAATCAGCAGTAGCAGCGATGACAGCTCCTCAACTTAAGTTTCTATCTTATATTTTGTTGTCTTGATGTTTTATCTATCTTGTGATGTTTTTTGTTTTTAATTTCCATGATATCATGCATTGAGGGCAATGCAACCCTTGATTTTGGGGGTGACATCCCTCCAGTAATGAAGTGTTAGTTGTGTCTTAAAATTGTGTCTAAGTGTTAGTTATTATTTAGTTTATTTTTGCTTAAAAACAAAAAAAATATTTGGCTTAAGTGTTTGAACTGAACTTACCTGCCGCGACATACTCTGTCGTGGCAGTGCCTTTAAGATATTTAAGAACAGTTTAGAGCCTTACTATAGTTCTGATCTTTAAACACCCTTTGTGACTCTTATGCTATCTAGACTTATACTGGTAAACTAGAGTAGGAAAGCTTAATCACTTGAGTTTCCCCTAGAGGTGCCTAACATTGGCTCTAGAAAAAGAAAATAAGAAAACTTAGACTCAATACCCCATAGAGGTGCCTAATACCGACTCTAGGAAGTTAGCTAGAGGTGCCCAAAATGTAACGCCCCGGTTTTGGGCTTAGGAGTTTTGGGCGTTGACCGGTTTGGTCAAAGTGCTGTTCGAATCTAATGAGGTGAAATTAGGAAAGCCTAGTTAGGGTTGCATTAAAAATATGGAAAAATGTTCTAAAATCATCTTTTAATATAATTAAGTGAACTGTGAAATCAATTTTGGAAAATGAGTTTTGGAAGTGTGACATTTTGGCTAGTGACCAAAATGTAATTTTCGAAAGTTTTGTGACTATTTTATAAAGGGTTGAAACTTTGAATCTTTAAGGAGCTATTTACCCAAAGGGAGTTTCTCCAGATTTTTCTAAGATATTTTAAGACTAAATTCTGATTTTAAATGATATTAAAAGTGGAGGGAAAGCCATTTGGCTATTTTGGATATTTTTGCAACTAACTTTTCTCAATTTTCTTTCTCTCATTTTCTCTCAACCCAAACACTTTCTCTCCAGAGAATTGGATCTGATTTTCTCACCTAAATCCCTCCTTTCAACTCTCATTTGATTCCTAATCAACATATCTACAAAACCTCTTCAATTGCTAATTGATTCAACAAGGTTTTTGATTCCAAAAAGAGGAGAAACTCAAGTTTGGAGGTAAGAACGTCCTTCTCCTCTAAACTATCAGTTCTTTACTGAAATTCCTAAGTTTTCAATCCTTAATTGAAGTTTTATTAAAGGTTTTTAAGTGGTGAAATGGATCTTGGCTTATAATGCAAGATTTGGTGATTTTTTATGATTTTCGTTAGATCTGATTAATCTGTGATTTGAGATGTGTTTTTGATGTTAAATGAACTCTAAATTGATAAGGAATTGAGTTTTGATTAATGCAATCCCGGATAGGTTGAGTATCCTAAGTTTAGCTTGTGATTCAAGGTTGTTTTTGAGGTGATCTTGTGGATATATTGTTGCTGGAGGTATAAGGATGTTAATAGGTTCTTTTTAGATGTTATATGATGTTAAAGGATGTGTGGTTTTGCTGGTTTATGGCTGGGCTTTGTTTAGAAGTGGTTTGGATGCATTTTCGGTTGTGTTTGGTGGCCGAAAATGGTGTGTGGATGAGAGCAGCGAGTTTAGGTGCTTTCATTGAAGCAATTAATGCATGATGATGCATTAATCCTCTGCTTTGATGTGTTGAAACATGGGAGGCATCTTTGGATCCAAGAGTTGTTGATCCGGAAGCTTGATTTGGTGTTTTGGCTTGAAGCAAAGTGGAATCGGTGAGTGCGTGTGTGAAATTGGGTTTTCGGCTTTGAAACCAATGACTTGGGAGCTTAGTTTAAGTCTAAACAACTTTGCTAAGCTCAAGTGTAAGTTTTCGGAATTACTCTCTAGTGGTGGCCATGATTTTGTTGTGATGCAAAGTGGTTTATTGCATGTTTTAATTACTGTTTTGAAAGCATGATTTAGCATGGTATTTGCTGTTGTTGTAAGCCATATGTTGAAGGAAACTCTAGGCAAGAGTTCCTTTATTTTGTACATTGATTAAATGTGGTTTGATGCTTTTAAATGCATGATGAATATGGCTTGGTTTAATGCTTTAAAACAGTGGATTAATTGATGAAAATAATGTTTATTGGCAAGTGATGTTTTAAAAAGGTTAAGGTCACTAAGGTGGTTAAAAGTCCTTGAGTGAGCCTTATTACTTAAGAACATCAAGGTGGTTAAAAGTCCTTGGATGATTCTTGTTGCGGACACTAAGGTGGTTAAAAGTCCTTAGGTGATCCTTTCCATGGTGTTTAAAAGTCCATGGGGCCATGGTGTTTAAAAGTCCATGAGGCAAAGGTGTTTAAAAGTCCTTGGGGCCAAGGTGTTTAAAAGTCCTTGGGGTGATTCAAGCTATGGACACAAAGGTGGTTAAAAGTCCTTGTGTGGTCCTCTTTCATGGTGTTTAAAAGTCCATGGCCAAGGTGTTTAAAAGTCCTTGGGGCCAAGGTGTTTAAAAGTACTTGGGAAAGTTGATGAACTTGTTTTAAAGAAATGGAATCTATCACTTGAGCCAATATGACATGTTATGTATGATATGAAGCATGAGATGCTTGTTTTAAGTATGCTTTTGAGCATGTGCAAAGGTTGATTTAAAGCATGATTTGTAAATGTTTTTAAATGCATTATTGAATGGTTTTTAAGAGCATTCCTCACTAAGCTTTTGCTTATGCTCTCTTTCGTTTTCTTAATTCAATAATGCAGAACATTAGAGAACCTTGAGGGCAGCAAGGAGGGCAAGCATTCAAGTGAAAGTAGAGCTCAATGTATGGAAGGTTTTGTTGGTACATTTTAGCTTTTGGTAATTTGGCAATGGGGGACCAATGTGTATGTTTTGGGAGGTGTTTGGAACTCCCTAAGTATGTTGAATGATTATAAGAATGCTGGTTTTTGTATTGGATCATTACATGCTTGTTTTGGAAGTTTGTGCTTGAATAGCTAACTTGTGTAGGAAGCATGCCTATAGAATTGGGGCTTTTTGCATATGATGTTGTTTTGATGATTTGATGATGCTAGTAAGTCTTATATATGATGAATTGCATGCTGGTAAAGTTTGGTAGCATTTGGAGCATGTTTGAATGATCAATTGCATGTTTTAGAATGCATTTTGCTGCAATCTGTGCAGGGCGTTTCGGAACAGTGTGCACCGTTTCGGAACGGGTGCCTTGAATGAACCCAGGTGTCCGAAACGGTAGGCACCGTTTCGAAACGGTTTGGCCACTGCCAGCCCGTGTTCCGGAACCCGTTGCGGAACGGCCCGTGTTTCGAAACGGGGTCTACCTGTTTCGGAACGGTCGACCGTTGGGGGCTGACATTGGCAGTTATATGTTTTGAATTGTTTGCGTTTTAGTCCTGAAACTTGTTTGTGCAATTGTATGAGTTTGGGAAGTCCTTTTGAGCTGAAATTTCACAGAGAAGCATGAAACCTGACTAATTTCAAGTTGGTAAGATTAATTTGGGATAAGTCCTTCTAATTATCAGAAATTACATTTTGGTCCCTAGAGTTGTAATTTGTTCAATTGGGTCCCTGTTTGATCTCTGATGATTGTGATCTTTGAATATGTTGTTTGTGTGATCACAACTAGGACTAATGTGCTTCTAGACAAGATTAAAAAGAAAAAAGGGTCGTTAATCAAGGTTGACTTTCGGGTTGACTTTGGTTTTCCCCGTGTGACTTTCTTAATTCGGGTCAACCGTCTAGGCCGGGTTAAGGGGGTTACATTTGGTGGTATCAGAGCTGAGTTTTCGAGTAATTGGGAATGAATGTATGCATGATTGAAGTATGTTTGTCTTGAATGCTTGTTGATTGAAAGCATGTTTAGTGGTTTGTGATTTGGATGCAATTGAGTTGTATGCTGTGATGTTGCATGTTGAGGGTACCCATTGCCAAACAAAAGCTAATGAAATGATGTTGATTTTGAATGAAATTGAGCTTGAATACTTGGATTGCTTACCTTGTTGGGCCTGACTTGTTTTATTTGCATTGTGATTGCATGGTAAAAGTATGGCACCACGTAGAGAGTTACGAGGTAGTGTGCGAGCTACGGTTCCTAATGAGAACGAGAACGAGGAGAACACGGGTAGTGCGGTGTTACCCCCTCCTCCGCCTGGTGGTGGTGTTGGAGGTGAGAGAGCTGAAGCTGCAGCTGATGCTGGAGCTGCTGGACCAGAGGTTGGTCAGGGGCAAGCTATGCCTGATATGTCTATGTTGGTACAAGCTATTGCGGGTGCTTTTCGAGCAGCAGTAGCTGGAGCTCAAGGAGCTGGGCATCAGGGAGATGCTGGAGTTAGACTACCTTTGGAGCGTCTGCGCAGTCTTGGTGGGACTGAGTTCAGGGGTATGTCGGCTGAGAGATCTGAAGCTTGGCTAGAGAGTACCAAGCGTATCTTGGGTCAGATGAGCTGCACGGATGTGCAAAAGCTGGGATGTGTTGTGTCCTTGCTGCAGGACGATGCGTATACATGGTGGACGACCACCATAGATGGGATGGCTGAAGCTGATGTGACTTGGTCATTCTTCCAGAATGTGTTCAAGAGGAGATATCTAGGAGTGAGATATCTTGATGAGAAGAAGCGATAATTCATGTCTCTTACCCAAGGGAGCATGAGTGTGGCTGAGTATGAAGTGCAGTTTGTGCGACTCAGTCAATATGCACCGGAGCTGATACCTGATGAGCGAGCAAGGTGCGAGAGGTTCCGTTATGGTCTGGTGACGGACGTGAAAATGTATGTGCTGGCCACTGAATATGATGATTTTGATGTGTTGGTGGGCCGAGCCAAGGACATTGAGATGAACTTGGGTTTATCTGCGAAAGGTGCTGGAGCAAGTGCTGGAAAGAGATCAGCTGAGTTTAGTTCCGGAGGTGGACGGAACAAGAGGGGACGTGATCAGAAGTATCCGTCCTCAGCCAAGAGAGGTGGTGGTTTACCTGTTAGAGGAGGTAATGCTAGAGCTGATCCTAGTGCTTGTTGGATCTGTGGTTCATGTGGTCACATGAAGCGTGACTGTCCTCGTGCTGTGAGGGAGGTGCAAGCTCCTGTTGCGGCAGCTGGTAATGGATGTTGGAATTGTGGTTCTGTAGACCACTTGAGGCGAGATTGTCCGAAGTTGGCTGGTGGCCAAGAGCGTGCTCCTGTTGTTGCTGCACCACAGAGAGGTCGTGGGCGCGGCCGTGGTAATTTCCAGAGGCGAGAGGAAGGTGGTCGTGGAGTAGCCCATGTTGTGGCTATTCAGCCTGAAGGTGGAGGCCAAGCTAGGGTGTATGCTCAGCGCGAAGGAAGGAATGATGCGGATGTGATTGCAGGTACCTTTACTTTGCAATCCTTGTCATTGCTTTCTTTGATTGATTCTGGATCTACGCATTCATACATTTTGCGTGAGCATGCTGAATTGCTTGGTTTGCCTGTTGAGTTTTTGGATGTTGGTGTTCGTGTCACTAGTTCTTTTGGTGAAACTGTTGTGACTCGAAAGCTTTATAGAAGGTGTCCTTTGGTTGTTCAAGAACATGTTTTTCATGTTGATCTTATGGAGTTGCCCTTCTATGGTTTTGATGTAATCCTTTTAATGGATTGGCTTGCTGAGCATCGTGCTGTGGTAGATTGTGAAAATAAGCGAGTTTCGCTGAAGCTTGCGGATGATTATGAAGTTGTTGTGGTTGGTGAGAATGTGAAGTTTCTTGCCAATGTGGTGTCTACCTTGGAGGCGAGTAGGATGCTGAGGCAGGGTTGCGAAGCTTATCTAGCTTTTGTGATGAATCCTAGCTCTAAGGAGTTGAGGGTGCAAGATATCAGGCTTGTGAAGGAGTTTCCTGGTGTTTTTCCTGAGGAGTTGCCTGGTTTACCTCCTAATCGAGAGGTGGAGTTTGGAATTGAGCTGTATGAGAATACAACTCCTGTGTCCATTACTCCCTATAGAATGGCACCTAAGGAGCTGAAGACGCAGTTGCAAGAGTTGCTAGATCGTGGTTTCATCCAGCCGAGTGTGTCACCTTGGGGTGCACCAGTCTTGTTTGTGAAGAAGAAAGATGGCACTATAAGGATGTGCATTGATTACCGTCAGCTGAACAAGTTTACTATCAAGAATCGGTATCCCTTGCCGAGGATTGATGATCTCTTTGATCAATTTCGGGGAGCTGCAGTGTTCTCTAAGATTGACTTGAGGTCAGGGTATTATCAGTTGAAAGTGAAGGATGTGGATGTGCCTAAGACAGCTTTCAGGACAAGGTATGGGCATTATGAGTTCCTTGTGATGTCGTTTGGTTTGACAAATGCTCCTGCTGCTTTCATGGACATGATGAATCGTGTGTTTCATGAATACCTGGACAAGTTCGTTGTGGTGTTCATTGATGATATCCTCGTGTACTCGCGTACTGAGGAGGAGCACGAAGAGCATTTGAGGATTGTGCTGCAAGCCTTGTTGGAGAATCAGCTTTATGCTAAGCTGAGCAAGTGTGAGTTCTGGCTTAGAGAGGTGGTGTTTCTTGGGCATGTGGTCTCAGCTGAGGGGATTCGTGTTGATCCTCAGAAGATTGAGGCGGTGATGAACTGGAAAGTTCCTAAGTCTGTTCATGAGGTCCGTAGTTTCCTTGGTTTGGCGGGATACTACCGAAGGTTTGTGGATGGTTTTTCCAAGATTGCTGCTCCTTTGACGAAGCTGTTGCAGAAGGATGCTAAGTATGAGTGGACAGAAGCGAGACAGCAGGCTTTTGAGAAGCTTAAGGCGGCTTTGACGCAAGCTCCTATCTTGGTTCAGCCCGAATCAGGGAAAGAGTTTGTGGTCTATAGTGATGCATCCTATGTTGGTTTGGGATGTGTGCTGATGCAAGAGGGTAAGGTTGTGGCTTATGCATCGCGGCAGTTGAAGGTGCATGAGCGCAACTACCCTACGCATGATATTGAGCTGGCTGCAGTGGTTTTTGCTCTGAAGATTTGGAGACATTATCTGTATGGTGAGAAGTGTACTGTGTACACGGATCACAAGAGTTTGAGGTATCTGATGTCTCAGAAGGAGTTGAATCTTAGGCAGCTGCGTTGGTTGGAGTTGCTCAAGGATTATGATCTGACGATTGAGTATCATCCTGGAAAAGCTAATGTTGTTGCGGATGCCTTGAGTAGGAAGGTAGCTGTTGAGCTGAGGGCTATGTTTGCTAGCTTGAGCATATCGCGAGATGGTGGTCTTGTTGCTGAGTTGCAAGTGAAACCATCGTTGGTTCAGTTGATCAAGGAAAAGCAGTTGCTGGATGATTCCTTGGTGTCTCATGTTCAGGATATCGCGGAGGGTAGACCTTCGGATTTCTGCTTTAATGAGGATGGTGTGTTGTGTTTTGGTAGTCGGATAGTAGTGCCTGCTGATGTTGAGTTGAGGCGTGCTATTCTGACTGAAGGTCATAGTAGTCCTTTTGCTATGCACCCTGGTAGTACTAAGATGTATCGTGATCTTCGTGATGAGTACTATTGGGTGGGTTTGAAGAAGGATGTTGCAGAGTTTGTGAGCAAGTGTTTGGTGTGTCAGCGGGTTAAGGCTGAACATCAGGTTCCTTCTGGTTTGTTGCAACCATTGAGAATCCCTGAATGGAAGTGGGAAAGGGTTACCATGGATTTTGTATCTGGTTTACCTTTGTCTCCATCAAAGAAGAATTCTGTTTGGGTGGTTGTGGATCGCCTGACGAAGTGTGCGCATTTCTTGCCTGTGCATACTACGTTTTCTTTGGATAAGCTGGCAGAGCTGTACATTGCTGAGATTGTGCGGCTGCATGGTGTGCCTAAGTCGATTGTGTCGGATAGGGATCCGAGGTTCACATCGCGTTTTTGGCAGTGTTTGCATCAAGCTCTGGGTACAAGGTTGCATTTCAGTACATCCTATCATCCTCAGTCGGATGGTCAGTCTGAGCGGGTTATCCAAATTTTGGAGGATATGTTGAGGTGTTGCGTGATTGAGTTCCAAGGTTCTTGGGAGAAGCATCTGCCTTTGGTTGAGTTCGCTTATAACAATAGTTATCAGGCGAGTATACAGATGGCACCTTATGAGGCTCTGTATGGGAGGAAGTGTAGGACTCCTTTTTGTTGGGCTGAAACTGGTCAAAAGTTGGTTTCGATGCCGGCTTTGTTGAAAGGGACCACCGAGAAGGTGAAGCTCATTTGTGAGCGGTTGAAGGCTGCCTCTGATCGGCAAAAGTCTTACGCGGATTTGAAGCGTAAGGAGATAGAGTATGCAGTGGGTGACCGTGTGTTTTTGAAGGTTTCGCCTTGGAAGAAGGTGATGAGGTTTGGCCGGAAGGGTAAGTTGAGCCCTAGGTACATTGGACCATATGAGGTGGTTGAGCGTGTGGGTCCTGTTGTGTATCGGTTGAGGTTACCTCAAGAGTTGGAGAAGATTCATGATGTGTTCCATGTTTCTATGCTCCGGAAGTATAGATCTGATCCTTCGCATGTGATGCCTGTGGAGGAAGTGGTTTTGAATCCGGATTTGACCTATGATGAGGAAATGGTGAAGGTTTTGGATTCGGATAGCAAGGTTCTTCGTGGCAAGACCATTGAGTTGGTGAAGGTGATGTGGAAGCATCGAGGTGTTGAGGAAGCCACGTGGGAGCGAAAGGAAGACATGCTGAAGCAGTTTTCTTATCTCTTTCCTTCAGGTAAATTTCGAGGACGAAATTTCTTAAGGGGGGGAGAGTTGTAACGCCCCGGTTTTGGGCTTAGGAGTTTTGGGCGTTGACCGGTTTGGTCAAAGTGCTGTTCGAATCTAATGAGGTGAAATTAGGAAAGCCTAGTTCGGGTTGCATTAAAAATATGGAAAAATGTTCTAAAATCATCTTTTAATATAATTAAGTGAACTGTGAAATCAATTTTGGAAAATGAGTTTTGGAAGTGTGACATTTTGGCTAGTGACCAAAATGTAATTTTCGAAAGTTTGGTGACTGTTTTATAAAGGGTTGAAACTTTGAATCTTTAAGGAGCTATTTACCCAAAGGGAGTTTCTCCAGATTTTTATAAGATATTTTAAGTCTAAATTCTGATTTTAAATGATATTAAAAGTGGAGGGAAAGCCTTTTGGCTATTTTGGATATTTTTGCAACTAACTTTTTTCAATTTTCTTTCTCTCATTTTCTCCCAACCCAAACACTTTCTCTCCAGAGAATTGGATCTGATTTTCTCACCTAAATCCCTCCTTTCAACTCTCATTTGATTCCTAATCAACATATCTACAAAACCTCTTCAATTGTTAATTGATTCAACAAGGTTTTTGATTCCAAAAAGAGGAGAAACTGAAGTTTGGAGGTAAGAACGTCCTTCTCCTCTAAACTATCAGTTCTTTACTGAAATTCCTAAGTTTCCAATCCTTAATTGAAGTTTTATTAAAGGTTTTTAAGTGGTGAAATGGATCTTGGCTTATAATGCAAGATTTGGTGATTTTTGATGATTTTCGTTAGATCTGATTAATCTGTGATTTGAGATGTGTTTTTGATGTTAAATGAACTCTAAATTGATAAGGAATTGAGTTTTGATTAATGCAATCCCGGATAGGTTGAGTTTCCTAAGTTTAGCTTGTGATTCAAGGTTGTTTTTGAGGTGATCTTGTGGATCTGTTGTTGTTGGAGGTATAAGGATGTTAATAGGTTGTTTTTAGATGTTATAGGATGTGTGGTTTTGCTGGTTTATGGCTGGGCTTTGTTTAGAAGTGGTTTGGATGCATTTTCGGTTGTGTTTGGTGGCCGAAAATGGTGTGTGGATGAGAGCAGCGAGTTTAGGTGCTTTCATTGAAGCAATTAATGCATGATGATGCATTAATCCTCTGCTTTGATGTGTTGAAACAGGGGAGGCATCTTTGGATCCAAGAGTTGTTGATCCGGAAGCTTGATTTGGTGCTTTGGCTTGAAGCAAAGTGGAATCGGTGAGTGCGTGTGTGAAATTGGGTTTTCGGCTTTCAAACCAATGACCTGGGAGCTTAGTTTAAGTCTAAACAACTTTGCTAAGCTCAAGTGTAAGTTTTCGGAATTACTCTCTAGTGGTGGCCATGATTTTGTTGTGATGCAAAGTGGTTTATTGCATGTTTTAATTACTGTTTTGAAAGCATGATTTAGCATGGTATTTGCTGTTGTTGTAAGCCATATGTTGAAGGAAACTCTAGGTAAGAGTTCCTTGATTTTGTACATTGATTAAATGTGGTTTGATGCTTTTAAATGCATGATGAATATGGCTTGGTTTAATGCTTTAAAACAGTGGATTAATTGATGAAAATAATGTTTATTGGCAAGTGATGTTTTAAAAAAGTTAAGGTCACTAAGGTGGTTAAAAGTCCTTGAGTGAGCCTTGTTACTTAAGAACATCAAGGTGGTTAAAAGTCCTTGGATGATTCTTGTTGCGGACACTAAGGTGGTTAAAAGTCCTTAGGTGATCCTTTCCATGGTGTTTAAAAGTCCATGGGGCCATGGTGTTTAAAAGTCCATGGGGCCAAGGTGTTTAAAAGTCCTTGGGGCCAAGGTGTTTAAAAGTCCTTGGGGTGATTCAAGCTATGGACACAAAGGTGGTTAAAAGTCCTTGTGTGGTCCTCTTTCATGGTGTTTAAAAGTCCATGGCCAAGGTGTTTAAAAGTCCTTGGGGCCAAGGTGTTTAAAAGTCCTTGGGAAAGTTGATGAACTTGTTTTAAAGAAATGGAATCTATCACTTGAGCCAATATGACATGTTATGTATGATATGAAGCATGAGATGCTTGTTTTAAGTATGCTTTTGAGCATGTGCAAAGGTTGATTTAAAGCATGATTTGTAAATGTTTTTAAATGCATTATTGAATGGTTTTTAAGAGCATTCCTCACTAAGCTTTTGCTTACACTCTCTTTCGTTTTCTTAATTCAATATTGCAGAACATTAGAGAACCTTGAGGGCAGCAAGGAGGGCAAGCATTCAAGTGAAAGTAGAGCTCAATGTATGGAAGGTTTTGTTGGTACATTTTAGCTTTTGGTAATTTGGCAATGGGGGACTTGTTTGTGCAATTGTATGAGTTTGGGAAGTCCTTTTGAGCTGAAATTTCACAGAGAAGCATGAAACCTGACTAATTTCAAGTTGGTAAGATTAATTTGGGATAAGTCCTTCTAATTATCAGAAATTACATTTTGGTCCCTAGAATTGTAATTTGTTCAATTGGGTCCCTGTTTGATCACTGATGATTGTGATCTTTGAATATGTTGTTTGTGTGATCACAACTAGGACTAATGTGCATCCAGACAAGATTAAAAAGAAAAAAAAGGGTCATTAATCAAGGTTGACTTTCGGGTTGACTTTGGTTTTCCCCGTGTGACTTTCTTAATTCAGGTCAACCGTCTAGGCCGGGTTAAGGGGGTTACACAAAAATAGGCTCTAATCAACTTAAAAAAAACACCGAGTCTAATTCAGAAAAAACTAAAGGAGCCTAAGAATTGCCTCCAAGAAAAGGAAATTTGGCATAAAAACTCAAATAAAGTAGCTTAACCATTCTAGTAAACTAAAGAAGTCTAGGCACATATTTGTTCACAAAACATGCACACACTACACGAGGCTATAGCATGGTTCCGAATAAATCCATAAATGTCCGACAAGGTATTGCTCATGATAGGGCATGTGAGGTAGGTAATGAAAAGTTCATGGAATTAAGCCAAAACAAAAAAAGTTTTAATTTTAGTTAGGTTATATTTGCTTGAGGGCAAGCAAGAACTTGAGTTTGGGGGTGTGTTGAGTGTGCAAAAGTTCTATATTTTACCCCTTATTTAACCCATATTTCTGATGCATTCAAGCATAATTCATTGCATTTAGGTAAAGTTTCACATACACATCACAATTAGATAAAATATCACAGTTTCTACTGATTTTTGCTACTTTTGCAGGTAGCTGTTGTGGCAGACTCAGGACAGTGGAGGAGCAGAGCTGGAACATAACACTGGAGTCAAGAACGAATGTAACCCCCTCAACCCGGCCCAGACGGTTGACCCGAATTAAGAAAGTCACACGGGGAAAACCAAAGTCAACCCAAAAGTCAACCTTGATTAACGACCCTTTTTTTTCCTTTTAATCTTGTCTAGATGCACATTAACCTTAGATGTAAGCATGCAAACATCATACTCAAAGATCACAAACATCAGAGATCAAACAGGGACCCAATTGAACAATTTACAACTTTAGGGACCAAATTGTAAATTCTGAAAACTTTAAGGACTTAACCAGATTTTAAGTTACCAACTTAAAATAAATCAGGTTTCATACTTCTCTACCAAATTTCAGCTCAAACGGACATTCCAAACTCATACAATTGCAAAAACAAGTTTCAGGACCAAAATGCAAACATTTCAAAACATTTAACCGCCCATGTCAGCCCCCAACGGTCACCCGTTCCGAAACCGGCAGAGCCCGTTTCGAAACACGGGGCCGTTCCGCAACGCGTACCGCAACGGGGGTCTGGCAGTAGCCAAACCGTTTCGAAACGGTGCATACCATTTCGGACGCCTGGGTTCATTCAAGGCACCCGTTCCGAAACGGTGCAAACGGTTCCGAAACGCCTGCACAGATTGCAGCAAAAAGGCATTCCAAAACATGCAATTAATCATTCAAACATGCTCCAATTGCCACCAAACTTTACCAGCATGCAATTCAACATATATAGAACTTGTAAGCATCATCAAATCAACAAATTAACTTCATATGCAAAAAGCCCCAAATCTATAGGCATGCTTCCTACACAAGCAACCATTTAAGCACTAACTTTCCAAAACAATCTCATTAAAGCCAAATCATGATTCAGCAACATCAACAACATTAAAACATACTTGTCCGAACATATACAAACACAAAAACATCAATCCGAGAGATTCTACCCCCATTGCCTTTATTAACTATAGCTATTCACCGAGACATACATCTCAATTGGAGTCCACCTTGAATCCCTTGCTCCTTGTTGTCCAAACTTCAAGAATCTGCATTGAAGGACAAAAAGGAGCGTAAGCACATAATGCTTAGTGAGGAATGCTCAAAACCAAAACACCATCAATGCAGCGGGTTACAAAACACTTTTAAAACAACCCAATTTGACAATCCAAAACCATGTTTGAAAACCCTTTTCAACAACATGCTTAAACCATGCATTGCACATATATGGAAACCAACCCTTAGCTCAGCAAACTAAGAAAACCATTTCAATGTACAACTTGCAAAAACATTCCTTTAACCATTCCATGCATAAACACCATATGCAAAGCTAAATTAAAACCTTGGAAAACACTTCCATTTCATATTACCCATTCATAAACTTGAACATCATTTCAAGCAAGAAACCCCTTTTAAACCATTATTCAAGCAATCCAATTCATGCATTAAACAAAGACAACTTATGAATCACATCATCAACATCACATGCCTTTTAAAACAAGTCTTAACAAGACTCCAATGCATTAAAGAGATTTCATGCACACATGCATCATTTACCAAATGATAATCAACACTTGTTCAACTTAACAAGTAAACATGCATTCACTAGCATCATACACTTTTCATGCAACCATGCATCTTTTCAAGCATCTCATGCTTCTTTATGATCAAGAACATTACATTGGCTTCCAAGTGATCAACCACATCCACTTTTCAACTCAACAACCCGATCAGATACGCGGATTCCGAGCGTTGTCCCTACGCTCCATACACCCTACCAATCCAAGGCCTCCCAAATGGACTTTTAAACACCATTTGACCTTACAAGCCTAAGGTTCCCATGTATGGACTTTTAAACACCATACAACCTTAGCTTTTCCCGAGGTTTCCATGTACGGACTTTTAAACACCATACAACCTCAACATGCACAAGGTTTCCATGTATGGACTTTTAAACACCATACAACCTTTGCATAACCGATTGGTAGTTGTATAACATCACTAACGAGATCCGGGACACCCCACACAAGATCCACACATGGACTTACTCTGCCATTGTGATCTTAACAAGCACAAGGTTCTCATATATGGACTTTTAAACACCATATAACCTTTGCTCAACCAAGGTCCTCGAATGGGCAACAACCTCCATTATAACCTTAACCATCTCGTTAGGATACTTGAAGGGAGTTTACCGGTCCACTCTTGACCACTCCACCTCCAAGGCGACTTAATTCACGGTGCACCCAATCCTATAGCCGGCTAACTATATTCGATCAACGAACCAAGAACCGCTTTCATCACTTGCCAACATAACCATCTTACCATGTTATTCCACTGATTCATATGCATAACCACAATGCAAAAACCATCACCACATTAGTCCAATGATTCACATGCATAACCAATATGCAAAACCATTACCTCATTAGTCCAATGATTCACATGCATAACCAATATGCAAAAAGTAACATTTACCATCATCAATTCACTGTTTTAAAGCATCATACAAAGCCATTGATCAACATGCAACACTATGCATCAAAATCACAATTTCCATGTACAAAACCAAGGATCTCTTACCTTGAGCATCCTTCACAAATGGCTTTCAAAACCAGCATTAAACCATGCTGAAATATGCTTTCAGAACAGATTTAAACCATGCAAAACACACGCATTTCAATCATCAACCACAATTGCTTAAAGCCAATTTCACAACACAATTCAAGAGCGAAAATCCATTCACTTACTCTTGAGCTTAGCAAAGTTGTTTAGACTTAAACTAAGCTCCCAAAACCTTCAAACCTTGGTTTAAAAGCTGAAAACTCAACTTCATTCACCGATACACAAAACAAGGCTAGCCAACAAGCCTTCCAAGCATCCGAAAACCTTCCGCAACACCTTCAAAGCTCACGGATCAAACTCCCCTGTTTCAAGCACACAACAACGGAGGATTAATGCATCATTATGCATTAAAAACATCAGCAACAAGACTCAACTCGCTGCTCATCCCAAATCAAACAATTTGGCTACCAAACACAACCGAAATCACCTCCAAACACTTCCAAAACTTAACCCAGCCAAGATCCATCACTTCTAACCATTTTTAAACATCAATTAACATCCAAAATGATCACAAACACGTCCTTATACCTCCAGGTATAACAGATCACCAAAAACACTCCAAAAACAACCAAAAACTCAAGCCAAACTTAGGAAATTCAACCTATCCGGGATTGAATTGATTAAATCTCAACTTCTAATCAATTTAGCATTCATTTAACATCATTTTGACACTTCAAAACACTGCCCAAACAGATCACACGAAAATTTCACCAAAAATCACCAAATCTTGCATTTCAAGCCAAAATCAAGATTTCAATTGAAAAGCCATTAACAAAACACAAATCAAGGATTGAGAACTTAGGAATTTCAGTAAAGAACTGATAGTTTAGAGGAGAAGGACGTTCTTACCTCCAAACTTGAATTTCTCCTTTTTAGAGCCAAAAAGCTTGATGAAACAACTTGCAAATTGAGAGGTTTTGTTGTAGAGATGATTGGGAATCAAAAGAGAGTTGAAATGAGTGATTTAGATGCCAAAATCAGAGAAGAAAATCTGGAGGAATGTGTTTGGGTGGAGAGAAAATGAGAGAAAAGGAAAATTGAGAGAAAATGAAAAGTTAGTTAAGAAATGGTAAAAATGATTTCCCTCCACATTTCATAATCTTTAAAATCAGAATAAAGCCTTAAAATATCTTAGAAAAATCTGGAGAAACTCTTTTTGGAATAATAGCTCCTTAAAGATTCAAAGTTTCAATCCTTTATAAAACTGTCCCGCAACTTTCAAAAATTACATTTTGGTCACTAGCCAAAATGTCAACCTTCCGAACCTCATTTTCCAAAATTGATTTCACAGTTCACTTTTATATATTAAAATATGATTTTAGAACATTTTTCCATATTTTTAATGCAACCCGAACTAGGCTTTCCTAAATTCACTCTTATATATTCAATCAGCACTTTGACCGAACCGGTCAACGCCCAAAACTTCTGAGCCCAAAACCGGGGCATTACAACTCTCCCCCCCTTAGGAAATTTCGTCCTCGAAATTTCAACCGGCGAAAAGAGAACAACAACCTTCTCAAAGCAACACATAAGGGAACACAAAAGCCTCAACCAACACTGACTACTATCCACACAAGACTCCACCAATTTAGCACCACCACATGATGTTCACAAAATCCAGAACACACAAGATAGCCACAACTTAACCTTTCACATAACCGGACCGTACACACCCCAAACATCAACCTGAAGAACTTCAGCTCTTACAACACACATCACTGTAACACAACTCCCAAGACCTGTTTACACAGAGACAACAACCAATCCAAAACAACCACTATGCAAACCTCTCTGCTTCAAAAACTCTTGCAAACTCCCAAACCTCTTCCAAGGATTTTCCCAACAAGCAGAAATCCTTAAACGTCAACTGCTTACCCAAACTCCTCAACGAATGCTGATAATCCTTCACATCTGCCGCTAACATCACCATAACAGCTTACCAGGATTACTCACCCAAATTCCAAGAATTACAACATAACCCCAACTTGAATCCATCAGCCGCTCCACACACCACCAGCTAACTTCAAACGGAACTTTCTTAACCACAACCAGCCAACCACTTCTCACAAGAACCCAAACGACCAACAAAAGCCTTCGATCTTTCATAGCCCTTTCACTTCAAACTTCAACCATAACACTTGCATTACCAGAACATCGCCCAACCTGCCATACATACCAACCCCTCAACTCCTCAAAGGTTGCTAAGAACCAACACTTACAAACACAACCCTTCCACAACAGCTTAAAAGCTAAGCTACCTCAGCACTTGGAAACACCACCACAAAACTGCAACATCACTTAGCACCAAGGAACTACCACTTCCTTTTAGCTATACAACCCACTTAACCGATTCTACTTCAACCAGTACTCTTTACCACCAAACCACTAAACTCTTTAAGCAACAAACACTATCCTTCTACCACAGGCTATACCACTCTCAACATTGCTAGCAACTAGCTTAATATTACTTCTAACCCTCACTCAGCACCAAAACAACCTCTAAAAACCCATCATCCAAACCAACCACCACACTAACAGATTCGATTAGTTATTAGCGAGTGTGAACATCGTATGCATGCTCACCAACATGCCTTATCATGCCTGATGTACATGTATGCAAAACCTCTAATGTCATGCCACATGTATGCATGGACCCACATATATAATATAGCATATAACAATGATTTTAACCGTGCATGAATGCCAGTTCACACCCTCCAATAACATCCTCAAAATCCGTCTAAAAACAACCTCCTACCTCTCTTCTAGCTTATCTAACTCCATCATACCAACAACCATTAACCACCAGATACTCACTAAACCTTCTTCACACCAAAGATGTTTCCAAACAACTACCATTACCCCAAACATGCTAGCAACAAGACTAAACTTACCACGCAAGGAAAACCAACAGAAACCAAACTAAGGTAACTAGAGCAAAGATTACTTAACAAGGTTACCTGAAAACACAACAACTCCCTGAAGCTTCATCAGACGAGCTCTCTTCCTTGCGGAACCATCATCCTCCTGCGGCACAACTGCAGCACCAGCTAACACACCAGGGTCACCACCAACTCCTTGCGGTAAGGAACCTTGACTGTTCCGAGCCAACCTCAAACAATCACGTCTCATGTGTCCAGCAGACCCACATTTCCAGCAATTCTCTTTTCCCAAACTCTTCACAACCTTCTGCTCTTTTTGCCACCTCTGAACCTTGCCTCGGCCGTGCCCACGACCTTTCAGAGACCCTTTGGCTAACACCAAAGCTGACTTCACCTCAAGAGGACAATAACGCTTAACATGCATTTTGGATCCACAATTCCAGCAAGCACCCGCGCCCCAACAACCTCCAACATGGCGCCTTTCACAACGGTCGCACACCGGCAGCTGAACCTCCACTCCTTGCTCAAGCAACACTTGCTCCACAACAGCACTATCTTCACATTGCTTAATCCTTGGAAATTCCCTTCCAAGATACCTTTCACAAAAAGCAGATACAAAGAAATCCCAATCAATATCAGGAATATGTGACGCCACCGCCACAGATGTCCACCAGACACACGCATCCTCCAGCATCAAAGAAACAACACTCCCCAGCCTACAGGCATAATCACAGCCTTCCTGATCCAAGATCAGAATCACACTGGCCAACCAGGCCTCAAACATCTCCGGTGAAGAACCATGATACTGCACAGCACCCAAATCAAGCAAACGCTGCTTCGGCAAACCCACACATCCCACAGCCAGCTCATCCACTGACCATACCTTTACCACAGCCTGAGATGTTCCCAACACCTCCTGCTCAACAGATGATGAACTCTTCACCACAGAACCAACTTCTTTCCCTTGCCTTACCACCACAACTCCAGGCACAGAAGACTGAGACAAAACACCTCTACAAAAGGGTGAATTCCATGCCCTAACAACCTGCCCCAAGGCAGCAACCATCTTACCCAACTGCCATTCTTCCATCGACTTTGCCATACTACTAACAACAATAAACAATCACAACAAACAAACAAACCAGTTAGTCCAGCATCAAGCAAGGATTCAAACTCCAACTCCAAATAACACAATAGCTATATTAATAAGGCAATGGGTATCCCGAATCCTCCCCTTAACATGATATAACAGTCAACACAACATGGATATCACAACATCAAGCATATCAAACAACATACTTTGATCATGCTTACATCAAACAGCATCCATTTGCATCAGCATATTATCAACATAACATACTCATTACACTTCCATCATGCATAACATCAGCTCACAGCATCAGCACATTTCCACATAAACTCAACCAAGATTCATAACCATAAAACATGCTTGAAACATCAGCAACATGCTCAGAAACATCAACAATTTGCTCAGAAACATCAGCAACATACTCAGAAACACGTGTTTCAACCAACTTTCAACCACACATCAAGGTAAACATCAAACACACATCACAAAAACTTACCGTTTTCCCCAAGCATTCGCAACTCGGCTCTGATACCACCAAATGTAACCCCCTTAACCCGGCCCAGACGGTTGACCCGAATTAAGAAAGTCACACGGGGAAAACCAAAGTCAACCCGAAAGTCAACCTTGATTAACGACCTTTTTTTTCCCTTTTAATCTTGTCTAGATGCACATTAACCTTAGATGTGATCATGCAAACAGCATACTCAAAGATCACAAACATCAGAGATCAAACAGGGACCCAATTGAACAATTTACAACTTTAGGGACCAAATTGTAAATTCTGAAAACTTTAAGGACTTAACCAGATTTTAAATTACCAACTTAAAATCAATCAGGTTTCATGCTTCTCTACCAAATTTCAGCTCAAACGGACATCCTAAACTCATACAATTGCACAAACAAGTTTCAGGACCAAAATGCAAACATTTCAAAACATTTAACCGCCCATGTCAGCCCCCAACGGTCACCCGTTCCGAAACAGGCAGAGCCCGTTTCGAAACACGGGGCCGTTCCGCAACGCGTACCGCAACGGGGGTCTGGCAGTAGCCAAACCGTTTCGAAACGGTGCATACCGTTTCGGACGCCTGGGTTCATTCAAGGCACCCGTTCCGAAACGGTGCACACTGTTCCGAAACGCCTGCACAGATTGCAGTAAAAAGGCATTCCAAAACATGCAATTAATCATTCAAACATGCTCCAATTGCCACCGAACTTTACCAGCATGCAATTCAACATATATAGAACTTGTAAGCATCATCAAAACAACAAATTAACTTCATATGCAAAAAGCCCCAAATCTATAGGCATGCTTCCTACACAAGCAACCATTTAAGCACAAACTTTCCAAAACAATCTCATTAAAGCCAAATCATGATTCAGCAACATCAACAACATTAAAACATACTTGTCCGAACATATACAAACACAAAAACATCAATCCGAGAGATTCTACCCCCATTGATTTTATTAACTATAGCTATTCACCGAGACATACATCTCAATTGGAGTCCACCTTGAATCCCTTGCTCCTTGCTGTCCAAACTTCAAGAATCTGCATTGATGGACAAAAAGGAGCGTAAGCACATAATGCTTAGTGAGGAATGCTCAAAACCAAAACACCATCAATGCAGCGGGTTACAAACCACTTTTAAAACAACCCAATTTGACAAACCAAAACCATGTTTGAAAACCCTTTTCAACAACATGCTTAAACCTTGCATTGCACATATATGGAAACCAACCCTTAGCTCAGCAAACTAAGAAAACCATTTCAATGTACAACTTGCAAAAACATTCCTTTAACCATTCCATGCATAAACACCATATGCAAAGCTAAATTAAAACCTTGGAAAACACTTCCATTTCATATTACCCATTCATAAACTTGAACATCATTTCAAGCAAGAAACCCCTTTTAAACCATTATTCAAGCAATCCAATTCATGCATTAAACAAAGACAACTTATGAATCACATCATCAACATCACATGCCTTTTAAAACAAGTCTTAACAAGACTCCAATGCATTAAAGAGATTTCATGCACACATGCATCATTTACCAAATGATAATCAACACTTGTTCAACTTAACAAGTAAACATGCATTCACTAGCATCATACACTTTTCATGCAACCATGCATCTTTTCAAGCATCTCATGCTTCTTTATGATCAAGAACATTACATTGGCTTCCAAGTGATCAACCACATCCACTTTTCAACTCAACAACCCGATCAGATACGCGGATTCCGAGCGTTGTCCCTACGCTCCATACACCCTACCAATCCAAGGCCTCCCAAATGGACTTTTAAACACCATTTGACCTTACAAGCCTAAGGTTCCCATGTATGGACTTTTAAACACCATACAACCTTAGCTTTTCCCGAGGTTTCCATGTACGGACTTTTAAACACCATACAACCTCAACATGCACAAGGTTTCCATGTATGGACTTTTAAACACCATACAACCTTTGCATAACCGATTGGTAGTTGTATAACATCACTAACGAGATCCGGGACACCCCAAACAAGATCCACACATGGACTTACTCTGCCATTGTGATCTTAACAAGCACAAGGTTCTCATATATGGACTTTTAAACACCATATAACCTTTGCTCAACCAAGGTCCTCGAATGGGCAACAACCTCCATTATAACCTTAACCATCTCGTTAGGATACTTGAAGGGAGTTTACCGGTCCACTCTTGACCACTCCACCTCCAAGGCGACTTAATTCACGGTGCACCCAATCCTATAGCCGGCTAACTATATCCGATCAACGAACCAAGAACCGCTTTCATCACTTGCCAACATAACCATCTTACCATGTTATTCCACTGATTCATATGCATAACCACAATGCAAAAACCATCACCACATTAGTCCAATGATTCACATGCATAACCAATATGCAAAACCATTACCTCATTAGTCCAATGATTCACATGCATAACCAATATGCAAAAAGTAACATTTACCATCATCAATTCACTGTTTTAAAGCATCATACAAAGCCATTGATCAACATGCAACACTATGCATCAAAATCACAATTTCCATGTACAAAACCAAGGATCTCTTACCTTGAGCATCCTTCACAAATGGCTTTCAAAACCAGCATTAAACCATGCTGAAATATGCTTTCAGAACAGATTTAAACCATGCAAAACACACGCATTTCAATCATCAACCACAATTGCTTAAAGCCAATTTCACAACACAATTCAAGAGCGAAAATCCATTCACTTACTCTTGAGCTTAGCAAAGTTGTTTAGACTTAAACTAAGCTCCCAAAACCTTCAAACCTTGGTTTAAAAGCTGAAAACTCAACTTCATTCACCGATACACAAAACAAGGCTAGCCAACAAGCCTTCCAAGCATCCGAAAACCTTCCGCAACACCTTCAAAGCTCACGGATCAAACTCCCCTGTTTCAAGCACACAACAACGGAGGATTAATGCATCATTATGCATTAAAAACATCAGCAACAAGACTCAACTCGCTGCTCATCCCAAATCAAACAATTTGGCTACCAAACACAACCGAAATCACCTCCAAACACTTCCAAAACTTAACCCAGCCAAGATCCATCACTTCTAACCATTTTTAAACATCAATTAACATCCAAAATGATCACAAACACGTCCTTATACCTCCAGGTATAACAGATCACCAAAAACACTCCAAAAACAACCAAAAACTCAAGCCAAACTTAGGAAATTCAACCTATCCGGGATTGCATTGATTAAATCTCAACTTCTAATCAATTTAGCATTCATTTAACATCATTTTGACACTTCAAAACACTGCCCAAACAGATCACACGAAAATTTCACCAAAAATCACCAAATCTTGCATTTCAAGCCAAAATCAAGATTTCAATTGAAAAGCCATTAACAAAACACAAATCAAGGATTGAGAACTTAGGAATTTCAGTAAAGAACTGATAGTTTAGAGGAGAAGGACGTTCTTACCTCCAAACTTGAATTTCTCCTTTTTAGAGCCAAAAAGCTTGATGAAACAACTTGCAAATTGAGAGGTTTTGTTGTAGAGATGATTGGGAATCAAAAGAGAGTTGAAATGAGTGATTTAGATGCCAAAATCAGAGAAGAAAATCTGGAGGAATGTGTTTGGGTGGAGAGAAAATGAGAGAAAAGGAAAATTGAGAGAAAATGAAAAGTTAGTTAAGAAATGGTAAAAATGATTTCCCTCCACATTTCATAATCTTTAAAATCAGAATAAAGCCTTAAAATATCTTAGAAAAATCTGGAGAAACTCTTTTTGGAATAATAGCTCCTTAAAGATTCAAAGTTTCAATCCTTTATAAAACTGTCCCGCAACTTTCAAAAATTACATTTTGGTCACTAGCCAAAATGTCAACCTTCCGAACCTCATTTTCCAAAATTGATTTCACAGTTCACTTTTATATATTAAAATATGATTTTAGAACATTTTTCCATATTTTTAATGCAACCCGAACTAGGCTTTCCTAAATTCACTCTTATATATTCAATCAGCACTTTGACCGAACCGGTCAACGCCCAAAACTTCTGAGCCCAAAACCGGGGCATTACAACTCTCCCCCCCTTAGGAAATTTCGTCCTCGAAATTTCAACCGGCGAAAAGAGAACAACAACCTTCTCAAAGCAACACATAAGGCAACACAAAAGCCTCAACCAACACTGACTACTATCCACACAAGACTCCACCAATTTAGCACCACCACATGATGTTCACAAAATCCAGAACACACAAGATAGCCACAACTTAACCTTTCACATAACCGGACCGTACACACCCCAAACATCAACCTAAAGAACTTCAGCTCTTACAACACACATCACTGTAACACAACTCCCAAGACCTGTTTACACAGAGACAACAACCAATCCAAAACAACCACTATGCAAACCTCTCTGCTTCAAAAACTCTTGCAAACTCCCAAACCTCTTCCAAGGATTTTCCCAACAAGCAGAAATCCTTAAACGTCAACTGCTTACCCAAACTCCTCAACGAATGCTGATAATCCTTCACATCTGCCGCTAACATCACCATAACAACTTACCAGGATTACTCACCCAAATTCCAAGAATTACAACATAACCCCAACTTGAATCCATCAGCCGCTCCACACACCACCAGCTAACTTCAAACGGAACTTTCTTAACCACAACCAGCCAACCACTTCTCACAAGAACCCAAACGACCAACAAAAGCCTTCGATCTTTCATAGCCCTTTCACTTCAAACTTCAACCATAACACTTGCATTACCAGAACATCGCCCAACCTGCCATACATACCAACCCCTCAACTCCTCAAAGGTTGCTAAGAACCAACACTTACAAACACAACCCTTCCACAACAGCTTAAAAGCTAAGCTACCTCAGCACTTGGAAACACCACCACAAAACTGCAACATCACTTAGCACCAAGGAACTACCACTTCCTTTTAGCTATACAACCCACTTAACCGATTCTACTTCAACCAGTACTCTTTACCACCAAACCACTAAACTCTTTAAGCAACAAACACTATCCTTCTACCACAGGCTATACCACTCTCAACATTGCTAGCAACTAGCTTAATATTACTTCTAACCCTCACTCAGCACCAAAACAACCTCTAAAAACCCATCATCCAAACCAACCACCACACTAACAGATTCGATTAGTTATTAGCGAGTGTGAACATCGTATGCATGCTCACCAACATGCCTTATCATGCCTGATGTACATGTATGCAAAACCTCTAATGTCATGCCACATGTATGCATGGACCCACATATATAATATAGCATATAACAATGATTTTAACCGTGCATGAATGCCAGTTCACACCCTCCAATAACATCCTCAAAATCCGTCTAAAAACAACCTCCTACCTCTCTTCTAGCTTATCTAACTCCATCATACCAACAACCATTAACCACCAGATACTCACTAAACCTTCTTCACACCAAAGATGTTTCCAAACAACTACCATTACCCCAAACATGCTAGCAACAAGACTAAACTTACCACGCAAGGAAAACCAACAGAAACCAAACTAAGGTAACTAGAGCAAAGATTACTTAACAAGGTTACCTGAAAACACAACAACTCCCTGAAGCTTCATCAGACGAGCTCTCTTCCTTGCGGAACCATCATCCTCCTGCGGCACAACTGCAGCACCAGCTAACACACCAGGGTCACCACCAACTCCTTGCGGTAAGGAACCTTGACTGTTCCGAGCCAACCTCAAACAATCACGTCTCATGTGTCCAGCAGACCCACATTTCCAGCAATTGAAATCTCAACTTCTAATCAATTTAGCATTCATTTAACATCATTTTGACACTTCAAAACACTGCCCAAACAGATCACACGAAAATTTCACCAAAAATCACCAAATCTTGCATTTCAAGCCAAAATCAAGATTTCAATTGAAAAGCCATTAACAAAACACAAATCAAGGATTGAGAACTTAGGAATTTCAGTAAAGAACTGATAGTTTAGAGGAGAAGGACGTTCTTACCTCCAAACTTGAATTTCTCCTTTTTAGAGCCAAAAAGCTTGATGAAACAACTTGCAAATTGAGAGGTTTTGTTGTAGAGATGATTAGAAATCAAAAGAGAGTTGAAATGAGTGATTTAGATGCCAAAATCAGAGAAGAAAATCTGGAGGAATGTGTTTGGGTGGAGAGAAAATGAGAGAAAAGGAAAATTGAGAGAAAATGGAAAGTTAGTTAAGAAATGGTAAAAATGATTTCCCTCCACATTTCATAATCTTTAAAATCAGAATAAAGCCTTAAAATATCTTAGAAAAATCTGGAGAAACTCTTTTTGGAATAATAGCTCCTTAAAGATTCAAAGTTTCAATCCTTTATAAAACTGTCCCGCAACTTTCAAAAATTACATTTTTGTCACTAGCCAAAATGTCAACCTTCCGAACCTCATTTTCCAAAATTGATTTCACAGTTCACTTTTATATATTAAAATATGATTTTAGAACATTTTCCATATTTTTAATGCAACCCGAACTAGGCTTTCCTAAATTCACTCTTATATATTCGATCAGCACTTTGACCGAACCGGTCAACGCCCAAAACTTCTGATGTAACGCCCCGGTTTTGGGCTTAGGTGTTTTGGGCGTTGACCGGTTGGTCAAGGTGCTGTTCGAATCTTAAGAGGTTAAATTAGGAAAGCCTAGTTCGGGTTGCATTAAAAATATGGAAAAATGTTCTAAAATCATCTTTTAATATAATTAAGTGAACTGTGAAATCAATTTTGGAAAATGAGTTTTGGAAGTGTGACATTTTGGCTAGTGACCAAAATGTAATTTTCGCAAGTTTGGTGGTTGTTTTATAAAGGGTTGAATCTTTGAATCTTTAAGGAGCTATTTACCCAAAGGGAGTTTCTCCAGATTTTTCTAAGATATTTTAAGTCTAAAATCTAATTTTAAAGGTTAAAATTGGAGGGAAGCCATTTGGCTATTTTCTTAACTAACTTTCCAATTTTCTTTCTCTCATTTTCTCTCACCCCAAATACTACTTTTCCAGAGAATTTGTTCTGATTTCTTCACCTAAATCCCTCCTTTCAACTCTCATTTGATTCCAAATCATTGTATCTTCAAAACCTCTTCAATTGCTAAGTGTTTCAACAAGGATTTTGATTGCAAAGAGAGGAGAAACTCAAGTTTGGAGGTAAGAACGTCCTTCTCCTCTAAACTATCAGTTCTTTACTGAAATTCCTAAGTTTTCAATCCTTAATTGATGTTTAATTAAAGGTTTTAAAGTGTTGAAATGGATCTTGGCTTATTATGCAAGATTTTGATGATTTTTAATGATTTTCGTTAGATCTGAGTAATCTGTGATTTGAGAGGTGTTTTTGATGTTAAATGATCTCAAAATTGATAAGGAATTGAGTCTTGATTGATGCAATCCCGGATAGGTTGAGTTTCCTAAGTTTAGCTTGTGTTTCAAGGTAGTTTTTGAGGTGATCTTGGTGATCTGATGTTGCTGGAGGTATAAGGATGTTAATATGTTGTTTTTAGATGTTATATGATGTTAATGGAAGTGAGGTTTTGCTGGTTTATGGCTGGGCTTTGTTTAGAAGTGGTTTGGATGCATTTTAGGTTGTGTTTGGTGGCCGAAAATGGAGGTTGGATGAGAGCAGCGAGTTTAGGTGCTTTCATTGAAGCAATTAATGCATGATGATGCATTAATCCTCTGCTTTGATGTGTTGAAACAGGGGAGGCATCTTTGGATCCAAGATTGGTTGATCCGGAAGCTTGATTTTGTGCTTTGGCTTGAAGCAAAGTGGAAATCGGTGAGTGAGTTTGTGGAAATTGGATTTTCAGCTTTAAAACCAAGGTTTGAAGGTTTTGGGAGCTTAGTCTAAGTCTAAACAACTTTGCTAAGCTCAAGTGTAAGTTTTCGGATTTTCTCTCTAGTGGTGGCCATGATTTTGTTGTGATGCAAAATGATGATTTGCATGTTTTAAATTACTGTTTTGAAAGCATGTTTTAGCATGGATTTTGCTGATGATGTAAGCCATATGTTGAAGGTAACTCTAGGTAGGAGTACCTTGCTTTTATACATTGAAATAATGTGGTTTGATGCCTTGAAATGCATGATGAAAATGGCTTGGTTTAATGCTTTAAAACAGTGGATTGAATGATGAAAATGATGTATATGGGCAAGTGATGTTTTGAAAAGGTTAAGGTCACTAAGGTGGTTAAAAGTCCTTGAGTGAGCCTTGTTACTTAAGATCATCAAGGTGGTTAAAAGTCCTTGGATGAGTCTTGTTGCGGACACTAAGTTGGTTAAAAGTCCTTAGGTGATCCTTTCCATGGTGTTTAAAAGTCCATGGGGCCAAGGTGTTTAAAAGTCCTTGGGGCCAAGGTGTTTAAAAGTCCTTGGGGTGATTCAAGCATTGGACACAAAGGTGGTTAAAAGTCCTTGTGTGGTCCTTATTCATGGTGTTTAAAAGTCCATGGCCAAGGTGTTTAAAAGTCCTTGGGGCCAAGGTGTTTAAAAGTCCTTGGGAAAGTTGTTGAACTTGTTTTATGAAATGGAAATTGTCACTTGAGCCAATATGACATGTTAAGTATATTGTGAAGCATGAGATGCTTGTTTTAATGTTTATGTTTAAGCATGAGATTGCTTGTTTAAAGTATGCTTTTGAGCATGTGCAAAGGTTGAATTAAAGCATGTTTTGTAAATGTTTTGAATTGCATTATTGAATGGTTTTTAAGAGCTTTCCTCACTAAGCTTTTGCTTACGCTCTCTTCGTTTTCTTAATTCAATAATGCAGAGCATTAGAGTATCTTGAAGGGCAGCAAGAAGGGCAAGAGTTCAAGTACAAGTAAAGCTCAATGTATGGAAGTTTTTTGTTAAACATTTTAGCTTTTGGGTAATTTGGCAATGGGGGATCAATGTGTATGTTTTGGGAGGTGTTTGGAACTCCCTAAGTATGTTGAATGTTGTTTTGAATGCTGGTTTTTGGATTGGATCATTGCATGCTTGTTTTGGAAGTTTGGTGTTTTGAATAGCTAGCTTGTGTAGGAAGCATGCCTATTGAATTGGGGCTTTTTGCATATGATGTTGGTTTGTTGATTTGGTGATTCCTATAAGTCATATATATGTTGAATTGCATGCTGGTAAAGTTTGGTGACATTTGGAGCATGTTTGAATGATCAATTGCATGTTTTGGTATGCTTGTTTGCTGCAATCTGTGCATGCGTTTCGGAACAGTGTGCACCGTTTCGGAATGGGTGCCTTACATGAACCCAGGCGTCCGAAACGGTATGCACCGTTTCGAAACGGTTTGGTCTCTGCCAAGGCCATGTTTCGGAACCCGTTTCGGAACGGCCCGTGTTTCGGAACAGGGTCTACCTGTTTCGGAACGGTCGACCGTTGGGGGCTGACATTGGCAGTTATATGTTTTGAATTGTTTACGTTTTGGTCCTGAATCTTGTTTGTTCAATTGTATGAGCTTGGGATGTTCTTTTGAGCTGAAATTTCACAGAGAAGCATGAAACCTGATTAATTTCAAGTTGGTAACTTTAATTTGGGTTAAGTCCTTTTAATTATCAGAAATTACAATTTGGTCCCTAAAGTTGTAATTTGTTCAATTGGGTCCCTGTTTGATCTCTGATGTTTGTGATCTTTGAGTATGAAGTTTGTGTGATCACAATTAGGATTAATGTGCATCTAGACAAGATTAAAAAGAAAAAAAAGGGTCGTTAATCAAGGTTGACTTTCGGGTTGACTTTGGTTTTCCCCGTGTGACTTTCTTAATTCGGGTCAACCGTCTAGGCCGGGTTAAGGGGGTTACATCTGAGCCCAAAATCGGGGCGTTACAACGAAGACGCTGTCGTGGCCACTGCCGAGGCAGCCATGACGACAACATTGGTGAAAGGGAAAATTGAAGTGGAGCTCAACATATAGAGGAATTCAAGTTGGTCTGTCGTGGACCACTCCTATATTTTTTTGAGGCCTGAGGCAGAATGAAGGCCAAGCCCAAAGTTCAAGGAAGAAACCCAAAGCAAGAAAATAGGACGAATTAAAGGCATACACTCAGAAGATTTAATCTCTAATAGTGTTGTACTTTAGTTTAAACTTGTATTCTTGCCATATTAGAAAACTTGAACCCAAAGCCTATATAAAGGCATGTAATTCGACCTAGGGAAGGATATCTCATCTCTAGCCATCTTCCCCAAAACCCTTGTCGTTTCCCCCCTCTCATCATGTTCTAAACTCCCCATAGGGCTAAGGGTTGATTCTGTAAAGTAGTTGCAAGGATTGTACTATTTTAGGAATTTTATGTTTAATGAAATAAAACTTCAACTTTGCTTATTCTGGTTTCAACATCTTGAAAGAGTACACGAGACTTAAGCCAAAACTCGTAAATTGATTCTCCAACAAGACTTGCAACACAATTCGTAAATGCTTATCATGATCCTCCTCGGTACGAGAGTACACGAGAATGTCATCGATAAACACTACCACAAACCTATAAAAAAACTCATGCTTATCATAAACACAATTCGTAAATGCTTATCATATCTCTGAACGCAGTAGGGCATTAGTCAAACCAAAAGGCATCACCAAAAACTCATAGTGCCCATACCTTGTATAGAAAGTTGTCCTAGGTACATCCACATCCTTCACCTTCAATTTGTAATACTCGGATCTCTGATCAATCTTAGAAATCACTGATGCTCCTCGAAACTGATCAAACAAATCATCAATCACTTCCAAAGGATACCTGTTCTTAACTGTCAGCTTTTTCAATTGACGACAATCTATACACATTCTCATCATGCCATCCTTCTTCTTCACAAACAAGATCGGTGCACCCCAAGGTGAAACACTAGGCCTAATGAAACCTCTATCAAGCAACTCCTAAAGTTGCATCTTCAATTCCTTCAACTCTTTTGGTTCCATTCGATAGGGAGCAATAGATACTAGAGTGATATTTTCATACAACTCAATGCCAAACTCAACCTCTCTGCTTGGTGGCAAACCAAACAACTCTTCCGGAAATACACCCAAAAATTCACATATTGTCCGTATGTCTTGCACTTGCACCTTCTTTATGCTTGGATTTATCACATATGCTAGGAAAGCTTCACATCCCGAATGTATCAATCGACTCGATTCAAGAGCCGAAACCACATTAGGTAAGAATTTCACATACTCACCTACAACCACCACCTCATATTCATCCGTGAGTTTCAACGAAAATCGCCTGGTCTCAAAATCAACCACAGTCCTATGCTCGGTTAACCAATCCATACCAACGATTACATCAAAACCATAGAAAGGCAATTTCATAAGATCAACCTCAAACACATGACCTTGAACAGACAAAGGACATCTCTTACACAACTTTCTTGTAACAACCGCTTCACCAAAAGTATTGGTTACACGTATACCAACATCTAACAACTCAATAGGCAAATCAAGCTTTTGTGCATGCTCACGCAATATGTATGAATGAGTAGAACCATAATCAATCAAAGAAATTAATGACATGGATTGCAAAGTAAAAGTACATGCGATCACATCCGTGTCATTCCATCCCTCTCGATGTGCATACACCCTAGCCTGTCCACCTCCTTCAGGCTGAACAACAACAACATGAGAAACATTCCTCTGCCCATCATCTCTACACTAAAAGTTACCACGACCGCCCCCACGGCATGTCTGTGGTTTAGCAGCTCACACGAGAGCTTGTCCATCTCTAATCGGCTATGGACAATCACACTTCATGTGTCCTCGTGATCCACAATTCGAACACATACCAAGATTACCCCAACACTCTTCTGTGTGCCTCCTACCACACCGATTACATTCTGTAGTATGAATGAAAGCATTATGGCCTTGATGGCCACGACCAGGGTTACCACCACCTCGCCTAGGATCTAGTTGATACCTCCGACTCTTATGCTTCTTATAACAATCCTTTCCACCATCATACTCAGCAACCCACATTTCATATCTAGAACTACCCGAACGAACAGCCAGACCCAAATTCAATTTGATGTCCTTAGCTCGAGTGACTGAAACATCAAAATTGGTGTAGCCCGAAGCCAACATATAGGTCTTAACATCATTCATCAGCCTATAGCGAAAACGATCGCATCTCTTCTGTTCATAGTGAACTAGCTCAGGAGCATACTAGATCAACCGAAAGAATTGAACTTCATATTCAGCAACCGTCATGTTCCCTTCCACCAAGGAAATAAACTCTCGCTTCTTCTCATCAATATAGTGAACAACCAATTTTTTTCTCTTGAAAGCATTTCCAAAGAACTCCCAATTCACATCGGCAGGTTCCATTCCCGCAGTGATGGTCATCCACCACGTATAAGCATCTTTGTGAAGCAAAGAGACAACACATCCAAACTTGTGCACATCATTGCAACTCATCAAACCAAGAATCCTTTTTTTTTTCTCTCAAACCACGCCTCAAAACCCTTTGGAGATAGACCTCTAAACTTAGTTCCACCCGAACTGCACAAACGTTCTAAAGGTAAGCCAGCATCAGCACCAAGTTGAGGTGCGGCCACGTGCATACTCGCTATCGCTGCCTGAAAAGCCCCAGATATAGCCTGAATCAAAGATGTCATATCAGCAGCAGCTTGCTGTAAAGTGTCCACATGTCTTATATTTTATGCACATTCCACCTCATATTATTGTTGTTTTTGAGCTCATTTTAGGTATAATTAGGTTCATGCATTGCATTTTGCAGTATTCCTTCGATTTACCTTGTTTTTATAATTTATCTTTTATGTGGCAAAGAAGATATACTGTTTTAGTATATTATTGGTTTTAGGTACTAAAAGCTGAAAGAGGGAAAAAGGACCTAAGGATGCAATGTTGAGGCAACGAACCAAGGAGCTGTACTGATGCAGTTCCAGCTGAAGACAATTGCTGCCGAATAGCTGCCGAGTAATGTTTGCGCCGACCTTGCTACCCACGACAACAAACTATGGAGTTGGAGAACCGGAGTGCGATTTGTAGAGCTAAAAATCATGCGTCTATCGCCACCATCCACTTGATTTTTCAGCGTCTGCAGCAGCGGGCAGAGCCACCAAAGTGAAATCTCAAGATTACTTGTGAGCTAAGGCAAACGAGATAAAGTCCACATTTAACTCAAAGAAGTCAGAGTTAGAAGTCACATTATATGTGGAAAGTACTTTTGAGGACTTTTACTTTAAGGAGGACTTAACCTAGTTATTTGTCTATAGATACTCACTGCACACATAGTTCAAATCATCTTAGGATTCCTATAGACATAGATGAGTGTTCTTTGTCGCCGCCATGTTCTAAACTTCTCTTGGGTTAACGGTTATATTATAAATTAGTTGTGAGATGGTTGTATTAGGTTTTTGTGTTGTTTTCAATAAAATATTCTAAGTTTAATTAATTCATGATCTACACTTCTTCAATTAGTTTCAAAAGACCAGTTGAAGAAATTCATTTGTCAGGCACGAAAGTGTAAGACTCACGAAAGAATTAAGAATGGTCTCATCATGTCGAGGTATTGACTAATTTAGCTCAGATATAAGTTCGAGTTTAAGAAGCTAAAAGGATCAACCAAACGTCGAATGCCTGTGTTAGGTTTACGCTGAGATTGCTAGGTATTGCCGACATCACGTGGTGATAGAATACTTGCCTAGACATAGGAAGGATCATATTAGAATTGCTCTGTCGAACTTGGAGTATCTGCCAAACTTGCCACCAGGACTTCTCCCCATCTCACATGCCGAGAAAACAAAAGTTGTAAGTGTAGAGATTCGCTGCGGCAACGAAAGGGTCGCAGCGTGAATCCGCCAGTACCCGCCGAGGAAGCATATCGTAGCAAGGCAAAAAAAAACATAGCCTATTCAACGCAGTTTCACACTAAGCGGCATTATAACCCTGCCCTCTTTATCAACCTGAATCACCTCTTTGATTACTTGTATTTTATTTTATTTTACTTTTCATCTCAACAATCTCCTTACTTGTGTTTTTACTTTACCTTGTGCAGGAACCCCAGATCGAACCAAGATGACCAATCCTCGTGGGATTTGACATCTTTTATACTATAACTTGGCATGAGTGTGCACTTGCGCTCTCACAAAAGGGGAACATCTACACGCCCTTCAATTTTTTGGCCCCGATGCAAGGGATTGGTAACAACGAATTTCGTTTTTAATTTATGCACCTTTTTATCTACTTTTAATTTTATCTTTATTTTTAATCGAAAAAAAAAAGAATTTTACTGTGTCCTTTGCTAGTGTATGACTAGGGCAAAACCAAAAGGTTAACTCCTCTTTTACGACGATATCGAGCGTAAGGCAAAAGAACTCAAGAAGGAGATTAGGGTAGTCCTAACAACAATCAAAGAAGATAAGGGAAAGGCAAAGGTAACCATGGTAAACGAGATCCCACCTAACGGTGTCGTACACGGCAGGGATCGGCAACAAGACATGCAGCCTAGAGGCCCGCAAGATCCACCAAGGTAGGACCCTTCTTTACCGCCCAGGCCACCCCAAATTTGAACTACTAGGGATTATCTAGAACATAACTTACGAGGGTTCAATCCCACAGTAACAGAACCTGATATAGAGGCAGGCCACTTCGAGCTGAAGCCCCTGATGCTCAACATGATAAACACATAAGGGCACTTTCGATGGACTACCACAGAAGATGCTCGGCAGCATATGAGAGGATTCCTAGACATCTGCAGAGCCTTTAATAGACACGGGGTCCATCAAGACGTCTTGAGCCTTTAAAATACACGGGGTCCCTATTCACTTAGGGATAGGGAAAAACAGTGGTTGAACAACCAGCCAGCAGGATCGTTCAACACTTGGACAGAGCTGTGCAAAGACTTCCTAGATCAATTCCGCCTGTCAAATGTCACCGATAGACTGCAGAATGAGATCACAACTTTTAGACAAGGGGATGACGAGCCGATGTATGAAGCAGGTGAGCAGTACCAACAGATGTTGAATAACTTCCCACTACATAGTCATCCGGCTTGGACGTATGTATTAATATTCTACAATGGTGTGAACTACCCAGCTCGAATATTGATAGATGCCTCGAGCAATGGAATCATCCTCGACATACCACCAGAATAGGTATTGCGACTGCAAAATCTAGCTGCCAAAAATTGACTACAAGTATTCGACAGGTCGTCGAGGCGGCATAAGGCGGCCGACCACTATAAACGAGGTAGAAGCCTCTAACTCTATTAATGCACACCTTGAAACGTTGACGGAGCTGGTCATGAGCATCGTGAAACCCTCTGGGAAGGTCCATGAGGTAAAGGCTCTAGAACCATTCTGTGGCGAGTGTGGGGGCAACCATGAGTCTTCTAACTGCACTGCATCCGCAAACTATATGAGAGGATATGAGAGGAATAGCAGGCCTGCCCAGAATACCTACAACCCTGGATGGAAGAACCATCCTAACTTCTCTTGGAGCAATCCAAGGACTACAGCAAACCCACCACAGCAACGAGGGGATTATCAACAGAACCTGCCACCATAGTTGCCACCACAACAACAACACACAAGCACTTCTTCCTTAAGATCTACCCTACATACTTTCATGTCCCGTACTGATGATTTTATTTTTAATACAAATAAATTCATTGATGAAACTAAATCATTTATGTACAGGACAGAAAGCAGGATGAACAGCCAAGAGGCAGCTATAAAAAATCTGGAGACTCATTTCGGGAAATTTGCTCAGATTATCAGTACTAGGCCAATGGGTGGATTACTGAGTGACACTAAAATATCGAAAGGGAAATTCCATGAGCAGTGCAAAGCTGTAACAATCAGAAGAATGATAACACTACATGACCTATCCACACCTACTGTAAGAGAAACAGCGCCCCTCGAACCAGCTCAAGCCGCCGAACAAACTGCCGCGACAGCACCAGATGAACGCAACAAGGAACCAGAACATGAACTTGTAGATAACACCAATAATGAACAGTCAGATCCAGATCCAATCACCTATCCCCTGGAAAGGATGCCTAGCAAAGCAAAAACTGTTAACCCTGTACCTCCACCACCATTTCCACAAAGATTGAAAAAGCAGAAACATGAGATGCAGTATAAAAAATTCCTGGATGTTCTAAAACAAGTCAAAAACAACCTTCCACTGATAGATTTCATTGAAAAAATGCCCAGCTATGCCATGTTCTTCAAAGATATGGTATGAAAGAGAGCAAGGATCAGGGAATTTGAAACATGTGCAGTAACGGAAGGATGCATGGCTATGTTGCACAATAAGGCGCCGTCCAAGCATAAAGATTCGGGCAGCTTCATAATCCCCTGCAAAATAGGTAGTAACCACTTCGTACGAGCACTGTGTGACTTAGAGGCTAGCATAAACTTAATGCCCAAAGTTGTTTTCTAGAAACTAGGAATAGGAGACGATAGCCCAACAACAGTGATGCTCCAGTTGGATGACAGAACATACGTATAACCGGAAGGAAAAATTGAGGACATCCTGGTAAAGGTGGACAAATGTATTTTTCTTGTTGATTTTCTGGTACTAGACTATGAACCAAAAGGTGAACTTACGATGAGGGTAGACGATCAACAAGTGAAACTGAACGTCTTCCAATCCATGAGACAAGCTGATGATCCAGGAGAATGCCAGCTAATGGATGCCATCTCAGAGTTCAACCTTGATGTTAACAGCCCCTGCCTACAGCAAGACTACCCGGGCAGCAACCTCGGCAGCCATTTAGAAACCTACCTAGAAGATGAACAACGCGATGACTGGATAGAGCAGGAATTGGAAAAGCATGAAGTGGCATACTGGATAAGGTAAGTACTTTGAACCACTAAATTACACAGAAAAGGGGGCAATATGTTTAAGCCATCCACCGAACAACCTCCCACCCTTAAGTTAAAAGCCTTACCTGTACAACTTAAGTATGTTTTCCTGAGACCTAATGATACACTGCCAGTAATAATTTCTTCCAAGTTGCAGCCTAAACAGGAACAGAAATTGACAACGTTGTTGCGGTAGCGTAAGAAGGCAATAGGCTGGACCATTGCAGATATAAAAGGAATAAGCCCTGCCATTTGCATGCATAAAATCCAACTTGAGCAGGACCAACAACCAACTGTAGATGTCCCGAATAGATTAAATGAGGCCATGAGAGAAGTTGTCAAAAAGGAGATCATCAAGTGGTTAGATGCTGGTATCATATATCCAATCTCGGACAACGAATGGGTAAGCCCGGTACAATGTGTACCAAAGAAAGGTGGCATAACTGTGGTAAGCAATGATAATAACGAGTTAATACCAACTAGAATAGTAACTGGTTGGCGAATATGCATGGATTATCGCAAGTAAAATAAAGCAACAAAAAAAGATCATTTCCTATTACCTTTTATTGATCAAATGCTTGACTGCCTTGCTGCCAAACCCTTCTATTTCTTTTTGGATGGATATTTAGGTTATAACCAAATTGCCATCGCACCAGAGGATCAGGCCAGAACAACCTTCACTTGCCCATATGGCATTTATGCTTTTCAATGAATGCCTTTTGGTTCGTGCAACGCCCTGGCCACATTCCAACGATGTATGATGGCTATTTTCTCCTACATGATAGAAGATTTCATGCAAATCTTCATGGATGACTTCTCTGTCTTTGGCAGCAGGTTCGACAGCTACCTCGGCAACCTTGAAAAAGTACTTTCCAGATGTGAGGAAACAGACCTGGTGCTTAACTGGGAAAAATGCCACTTTATGGTCAACGAAGGGATAGTTTTGGGGCATAAAATTTCCGTACAGGGAATAGAAGAAGACAAAGCCAAGATTGAAGTAATATCCAACTTGCCACCCCCGACCGCTGTCAAGGGCATTCAGAGTTTCCTGGGACACGCAGGTTTTTATTGCAGATTCATTGAATTTTTCTCAGAAATATCTTAACCGTTTTGTACTTTGTTGGAACAGGACAAACTATTCATCTTCAATGAAGCATGCCAAGAGGCATTCAAAACATTAAAGGAAAATCTAGTCACAACACATGTGGTAGTTCCCCTTGACTGGAGTTAACCCTTCAAGCTCATGTGTAATGCTAGTGATACTGCAGTCAGCGTCGCCCTAGGATAGCGCAGAGATAAGATCTTTCGTGTAATATACTACGCTAGCAAAACACTAAATCTTGCCCAAACCAACTACACCACTACGGAAAAAGAGTTGCTGGCAGTAGTATTCGCCTTCGATAAGTTCCGGCACTACCTAATTGGCACAAAGGTGATAGTCCTCACATACCATTCTGCCTTAAGGTACCTGTTCGCAAAGTAGGACGCAAAGCCCCGCTTGATCCGGTGGATCCTGCTGCGGCAAGAGTTTGACGTAGAAATTTGAGACAGAAAGGGCACATAAAATCAAGTGGCAGACCATCTCTCTCGGCTTAAGAGTAGACAAGAGAAAAACTCCCACAGTGAAATTCAAGATACTTTCGCTGATGAACAGCTGCTACTAGCCACTGCTCTGGTAGCCGCCCTAGAAGGTGAAGGTATCTCACTTGCCGCCCACGCCGAAGCCGCAACATCAACATCAATAGACACACCCTGGTACGCATATATTGTAACTTATTTAGTATCTGGTGTTTTGCCCTATGAGCTTAACTTTCAAGGAAAGAAACAATTCCAACATGATGCAAAGCATTATTTTTGGGACGAGCCTTTCTTGTTTAAAAACTGTGCATGCCAGGTTATCAGACGGTGTGTCCCAGAGGATGAACAACAGTCCATACTCTCGCAATGCCACGCAACACCATATGGAGGGCATTTTGGACTGCAGCGCACAACAACAAAAGTGTTACAATCAGGGCTCTTTTGGCCGACATTGCATAAAGACGCTCAAGCTTTTTACAAACAGTGTGATAGCTGCCAAAGAACAGGAAACATATCAAGAAGGAACAAAATGCCCCTACTAACAATCTTGGAGGTCGAGTTATTCGATGTTTGGGGGATAGATTTTATGGGACCATTCCCATCTTCGTGTGGAAATATGTATATCCTTCTAGCAGTTGACTATGTTTCCAAGTGGGTAGAAGCCATTGCCACCCCTCACAATTACGCAAAGACCGTCTATAGGTTCTTACGAAAGAACATATTCATAAGGTTCAGAGTTCCAAGAGCAATCATTAGTGACGATAGCACCCATTTCGATAACAGACTAATTGCCAAGGTACTCCAAAAAGTGGGGTTCATGCACAAGATTGTCGCGGTCTATCACCCACAAACAAATGGGCAGGCGGAATTTTCGAACAGGGAAGTCAAGACCATCTTGGAGAAAGTTGTAAACCCTAATAGAAAGGATTTGTCATTGAAACTAGACGATGCTCTTTGGGCATACCAGACAGCATACAAAACACCAATAGGAATGTCCCCATATTGTCTAGTATACTGGAAGGCCTGCCACCTCCCTGTCGAAATAGAACACAAAGCGCATTGGGCAGTCAAGGCAGTTAACATGGACTTAAAACAAGCTTGGGATAAGAGACTTCTGAATCTGACAAAAATAGAAGAATTCTGGCGGGAGGCATACCAGAACGCCAAGCTGTACAAAGAAAAAGTCAAAATTGCACAACAGCAAGATTCAGCACTGGCAGTTCCTGCCCGGGCAGCAAGTGCTACTATTCAATTCCTGCCTCATACAGTTTCCTGAGAATCTAAAATCCAGATGGTTAGGACCGCTTAAAGAAGAATAAGCCTTCCCACATGGTGCCGTGACAATAAAACCAGTAAATGGAGGGACATAATTCAAAGTCAACGATCATCTACTAAAGAACTATACATGGGACTCTGCCCCAAAAGAACAGGAAGTATTCACAATGGGGGATGCCCACCCCACTGTGACATGACCTTTTCTTTTCTTCTCTTTATTGCTTTAGTAGGAGTAGTTTATAGGAGTAGGTTTTATTTGTTTTATTTTTTCTTTATTCCGGTCTCACAATTAATTCTGCAAGTCCAAGCATAAAAAAATATCAAAGACCGCAAAGCACAAGGCAGCAATGCTAAGCCCGCTGCCCTAGCCTACTAATGACAGCAACCTAAGTCTTCTTCCTTTTTTCTTGCCTTTATTTCTCTTTTGTTTAATTTTTCTATTTTGTGTATTGCATTGAGGGTAATGCCCATCTCAAGTTTGGGGGGGATAGCTCTCGCATCTCTTGTCTAGGCATACTTAGTTGCATATAGGTTGCATAGTACTTGCCTTAGTAATAATCGGAAAAGAAAATTATGTTATATAACTTGTGCCTGTGATAGAATAGCCGATTAATTTAATTTCGCACCAAATTAAAATTGAACTTAATTTTGGGAAAAGCATGAAAATGGCTTAGATTTTTTTTCTTTTTGCCTAATATTGTCAACACATCTGTTACTTGCTGAATGTGTTAGAGTATCTAATGAACATTGCCTGCTTATTTTTAGAATTCTTTGCAAAGTTCTAACAATGATTGTAGGTAGCCGGCGAGGCATGCAAAAGAAACAGAACAATACAGCACTGCCAAGGCAGCAAAAGTAAAAACAAGGAAAAATGTTGTTTTACCCTAGAGGTGCCCGCAACAGGCTCTAGGAAGAATCATGAGCTAGGACACTCCGCTGCTATCGAAGTCCATGAAACAGAAAGCCTTGAATTGATGGAAAAATTAGAATGAGTGAATGAAAGTCTTCACGGGATGACTCTACTCCAAGGGTTCGGGTTTTGTAATTTGCTCCTATCTTAACATCAAACCTAGAAGAGCAGTTGTGAATAGCTGAAGCCCTCATTGTCATGATTAAAACTATTGTGCTTATCTGTTCTCGGTAGCAATCTTTAAAACATAAAAAACATCTTTGTTTAATTACTTATTCGACATATTCAGCCTGTACACAAACATACACACACTGCATGAGCATGAGACATTAAATTCTTAGTTATCTTCATGCTTAATCCCCTTTACTAATTTAATATAGGTGCCACAACCTTTAGGCATAAAATCAAATCGAATACATGTTTATCTTTCTGATTATTATCAGAGCAAGTATGTTAGGTTGCATTGCTTGAGGACAAGCAATAGTTAAAGTTTGGGGGTGTGTAAAGTGTCCACAAGTCTTATATTTCATACACATTCCACCTCATATTATTGCTGTTTTGAGCTCATTTTAGGCATAATTAGGTTCGTGCATTGCATTTTACAGTATTCCTTTGCTTTACCTTGTTTTTGTAAATTGTCTTTTATGTGGCAAAGAAGAGATATTGTTTTAGTGTATTATTGGTTTTAGGTACTAAAAGCTGAAAGAGGGAAAGAGGACCTAAGGATGCAATGCTGACGCAGCAAATCAAGGAGTTGTACTGACGCAGTTCCAGCTGAAGACAGTTGATGCCGAGTAATGTTGCCGCCGACCTTGCTGCCCACGGCAGCAAACTATGGAGTTAGAGAACCAGAGTGCAATTTGTAGAGCTAAAAGTCCTGCGTCTATCACCACCATCCACTCGATTTTCCGACGTCTGTAGCAGCGAGCAGAGCCGCCGAAGTGAAATCTCAAGGTTACTTTTGGGCTAAAGCAAACGAGATAAAGTCCTCATTCAACTTAAAGAAGTCAGAGTTTAAAGTCACATTAAATGTGGAAAGCTACTTTTGAGGACTTTTACTTTAAGAAGGACTTAACCTAGTTATTTGTCTATAAAAACTCATTGTACTCCCAGTTCAAATCATCTTAGGATTTATATAGACATAGCTGAGTGTTCTTTACCGCCGCCATGTTCTAAACTTCTCTTGGGTTAAGGGTTATGCTGTAAATTAGTTGTGAGACTGTTGTATTAGGTTTTTGAGTTGTTTTCAATAAAATATTTCAACTTTACATAATTCATGATCTTCACTTATTCAATTAGTTCCAAAAGTCCAGTTGAAGAAATCCATTTGTTGGGCACGAAAGTGTAAGAATCACGAAAAAATTAAGTAAGGTCTCATCATGTCGAGGTGTTGACTAATTTAGCTTAGACATAAATTCAAGTTTAAGCGGCTAAAAGGAGCAACCAAACGTCGACTGCTTGTGTTAGGTTTACGCTGAGATTTCTAAGTATTGCCTACATCACATGGTGACAGAATCCTTGCCTAGACATAGGAAGGATCATATTCGAATTGCTCTGTCAAACTTGGAGTATCTGCCAGACTTGCCTCCAGGACTTCTCCCCATCTCACCTGCCGAGACAACAAAAGTTGCAAGAGCAGAGATCTGATGCGGTAGCGAAAGGGTCGCAGCCTCAATCCACCAGTACCCGCCGAGGCAGCATATCGTGGCAGTGCAAAACAACTTAGCATATTCAACGCAGTTTCACACTACGTAGTAGTATAACCCTGCCCTCTTTATCAACTTGAATCACCTCTTTTATTACTTGTGTTTTATTTTATTTTACTTTTCAACTCAACAATCACCTTACTTTTGTCTTTACTTTACATTGTGCAGAAACCACAAATCAAACCAAGCTGACCAATCCTCGTAAGATTCGACATCTTTTATACTATAACTTGGCAGGAGTGTGCACTTGCGCTCTCACAAAAAAGGGAACACCTAAACGCCCTACGCTTGCCCTTGCGCTCCCTGAGGTCCAACACCAACTCCCGTTCTAGCTCCACCACCACTAGGAGGTGGAGGAGACAGAAAATTCTCAACGTTCTTATCTATCTCATTCTCAACCACATTACGCACATTGCCTCAAAGCTCTCGTCTCGGTCCCATTATCAAAACAATATAGCTAAAAAGAATACAACGATAAAAACAATTAGGCTAGCCAAAGCAAGAATCTAAGGTGCTGAAGTTTTACTTTCCGAAACTAAAATTCTCTTCACATTAGTAATAATATGGCAATGCGTACCCTTTAACCTCTCCCCAACAGCATATAACAAACATAATTCATGTTATCAAGCACTGTGCATTTCACACAGATCAAACAATGATCAAATCATGGCATAATCAATCACCGAGCATAGCATTCGTCAAAGATTCAACCAAACAACAATATCACATCAACCTTACCTCCCAATTCTTTTGATACCTGGCTCTAATACCACCAAATGTAACCCCCTCGACCCGGTCTGGATGATAGACCGAACCGAACGGATCACACGGGGAATATTGAAGTAAATCGGGAAGTTTACTCCAATAAATAACCTTAATTTTTTTAATTTTATATTTTCTAGATGCTCATTATGATCCTAAGTGATAGACTTCTCAGAGGAACGATTTACATTGCAATCAGATAACAATTTTTGACTGGATTGCATACAAACGCATTTTAGTGACAAATTTGTAATTGTACCAAATTACAGGGACTTCTTCCCTTTTTAAGTTACAAACCTTTAATTAATCACATTACATACAGTATTCTCAAATCATAGCTCAAAATAATCACCCATGCTCATTAAATTGCATCCAAAACATTTAGGGACTAAAATGTAAAGGAACAGAACATTCAAATACACTTTTAACCAACTTACATGCTGCCGTATCGATACCCTTAGAGCCAATATAGATACGCCCATGACAACACATCTCCAAGATTCAAAGATGAAAGGTTTGTATCGATGCTCTCTCGAACCATACCGATACACCAAAAACCAATAGCTAAAACATGTATCGGTACGTCCCCCGTGTATCAATACACACCTTTATTCTCGTAGAGACCGTATCGATACTCTTCCCCATCGTACTGGTACTCCAAGCCCAAAATGGCTTACTTGTACCGATACGATTCCTCGAGTATCGGTACGCCTTTAACAAAAATGCATTCTTTTGCAGGTTTTTCATACTTTAATCCATTCTAATGCTTCCAATGTACTTCCAGCATACATACAACATATTTAAACATCAAACCACAATCAAACATAGCAATATCAGCAACTTGGTAAAGAGATATGCAACATTTAAATCTATAGGCATGTTTCCTATGCAAATAAGGCACTCAAGAGTCAAAACTCAAACCAAAGCACAATCCATCAAATACATGCCTTTTACAAGTCATTAAGGGCATTTCAAACATGCATCAAACTGGGGAGTTCCAAAACACAACCTCCCAAACACAAAGCACCCTCCCATTGGTAATTTATTACTAATGTGTTAACTTCAAATCATACTTGAGCAAACTGTCACTCCTAGGTAATTCTTCCTTGCTTTCTTGCTGCCCCAAAAGCTATTTCTCTGAATTGTTGGAAGAAGAGAGCTTAATCACAACTGCTTAGTGAGGGATGCTCAAAACAAACCAACAACAATAATGCATTTTAAAACCATTTCTCATTTAGAAATCTCTATCTCATCATGCTCTTTCTATCCCATGATTGAAATCATTTTCAAAGCAAAATCCACATCATTTAAACAACACAAGTACCATCTATCTCATGCATTGGCCAAAATGCAAAGACTCAAGGCAAGGCCTTACATGCTTGATTCATCAAAAGCATTTCTCAAAACATGATCTCATATGCATCTCATTTCACAAAGCATATATATCAAGGTACATGTGAATCTCATAATCAATCTCATATATTGGCATTTTAACAGCATTACTCGGATATGTGGATAGCTTGATGGAATCTCACATCGTCAAGTCCTACCCCGGTGGAATCTCACATTACCGGACTCTCATGGCGGCATCTCTCATTGCCACAAAGCTTAAGTGTTTCACCAAGACCTATCGTGGTGGAATCTCTCATCACCACACTCTCACTTTGGAACGGATGGCACTACCTCTATTGCCCGAACCAAAGAGCACATACGAATTTTGTATATTATAGTGCATCTCTCATCCTATTGGTCGTCCAATTATATCTGGTAACAATAATATCATCTCATGCTAATATATTCATTTTAAACATCATTACCTATTGTTTTTCAATGCATCAATCTAAAACATTCTCATCCCATTTCAAAAACATATGCAATGCTTAGCATTTTCTCAAATAGTTCTATATCATTGAAATATCAATTCTATCTCATGGGATTATTAAAATCATTATTTCATTTCTCAAAACATGCATAAAATAGTATGTATAAATCTACCTTCAAACAAGAGCATGATCATAAAACCAATGGGACAAAACCGAGAAAACAAGAGCGAAACATCTCATACTTACTTCCGTATTTAAGTTAGTGTTTCAAACTCAACCTAAAACCCCAAACCTTGCTTTCAAGTCCTTGAAAGACTTTTAAAACCAATTCCACTCACCGATCACGCCTCACTTGCTTTGCCGAAGCGAAATCAAGCTTTCAAAACTTCTGAAACTTCACCAATTGTGTCTGATACAAACTCTAGTGTTTATACGACACAAAAATAGAGAATTAATGCATCACAATGCAATAAAATCACCGGCAACTAATGTTATCTCGCTGCTCTACCCAAAAACACCAAATCGCCCATCCGAAACAATTGAAAACGCCTTCGATTGCTCCACAAACTCAACCCATCCATAATCTATCACTTCCTTCAGATTTAAATCATCAAATAACATCCAAAAACTATCTAATCACGTCCTTATACCTCCAACAACCCAAATTTCATACAAAAACCCCAAATCTAACAATCTATCAAGTAAAGATCCAAACCAATTCGGGATTATATAATAAAACCTTCATTTTAACATCATTTAACATCCAAATCATGACTAAAATCAATCATAAACTAATCAAAACAGTACCCATACGAGATTCTTGAGAAAACATCTTTTAAAGCTAGATTCATCAAATTTTTAACAATTAAAACTCAAAACATTGTTATTAAACATATCTAGAGAGCCAAAGACTTGGAAATTTCATTAAAGCTCCTTGATTAGGGGAGTTGAATGAAATTTACCTCTAACGTTTTCCTTTTCCTTCAGATGAGAAGATTTGATTAAAGTCCTTCAAGATTGCTTTGAGAATAATGATGGTAAAGCTTAGGAAATCATTTCTGAAACAAAAAGAAGTTAAAAGATGATGATCTCTGAAACTTTAGAGAGAAAATAGAGTGTTTTGCTGTTTGGAAAATGTGAGAATAAAAGTTACGTCAATTTTCCATTTAGATAATTAAAATCCATTTTATTAAAAATCTCCTTTTATTTCTTTTTTTATTAAATCATTTAAAATGGTCAAATTGAAGGAAATGGTTCATTATTAAATGGTAGCTCTCTAAAGATTCTACATTTTGGCCCTCTTTCAAAAATAGACCTTAAAAAAAGATTTTGCACTTTTTACAAAATAGTCACTAAACTGAAATCTCGACCTTCCAAAAGCCATTTTCTAAAACTACCTTCACCAAACCTTTCTATATATTTTTAGAAGATTTTAGGAATTTTCTCGTAATTTTATCATGTCCCGAACTTCATTTTCCCTTAAATGCTCCCGAAAACTTATATATATAGTTTAGGTTCTACCAACCCCGAGCTAACACTAAGAGCTTCTAGGCCCAAAACTCGGGCATTACAGCGTTCGTCGATTGGCTTGCCTAGAGGCTCGGTGGCATCTTAGGAAAAATCGGTGTCCAAGGAATGGAACAAGAAGCTCAAAGTTGTGCCATAGAAAAATTACTTGATTTGATTGGTGTGACGATGTTGAACAAGATAAACCAAGTCGACAAACATATTTTGCCAAAGGTTTGGGCGCTTACCCTCTCGGAAACAACAATACCAAAAAGCATCAACTTGGCGAATGGTGGAGAATTTCCCATCGGAAGGACGGATCCACCAAGAGATGATAAGATGGAGGATACGGTCATGGGCATCAAGGACGGTGACGGAGCCAAGTTGACAATGCCCCAAGGAGTATTCATCATCAATTCGCAAGTTTTCAAACCCAAAAACATTGCATAAAATAGTTTGATCAATTCAAAACTTTTTGCCCATAAGATAGGACTCAATAGCAATAACACTTTCTCTAGCTTGGTCATTGATACACCGGGCATTAGCAAAGAAAATCAAAACAAGGTTTCGGTACATAATCGGGGGAACACTTAGGACATGTAGAAACTTCCATTGTTGTAACAACCCAAAATATTTGAACTTAAAACGTTCAGAGTTTAGATAGGGGATTGAAACAACTCGTTCATCCTGGATTGGAAAAGCTTGGTATTGTTTATAATGGGCCATAGCCGAAGGGATAGAAAATTGTTTTAAAGAATTAAACTAAGGTTCGGTTTAGTAATACCTTCATTGTAAAAACTAAGGTTCGGTGGCATAATATCTTGAAAAACATCAAAAAAATTCGAAAACAATGTATGCAATTATCATCATATTCGATTGAATGAACATTCAAATAATTCAAGGTATTGATAAAAAGATATTATATGTTTTATGTTAAAATTATATACAACTATAAAAGTAAATTTTGGTAAAAATATTTTTGAAAAATGGACTTGAAAAATATACGGTATATTTTAACATTCGAATAAAAAATATTCGGATTTTAATTTTTTTTTACAAAAAAAAACATCAAAACCCATATTAACTATATATATTTTACACAAAAACAAGTTAAAACTATAAAGAAATTAAAACGAAAATTAAAAAGAAAGGAAAAGGAGTTTATACCTTTAGTTATGGAGAATGGATGAACGAAGAGATGAGAATGCACCAAATTACTGGCAAAGCTTGGCTTTGATGTTTTGGTGAAAAACCTTCAAAGAATTTAAGGTTTTGTGTGAAAATTAGAGAGACTGAGGGGGGTTTTATAGATAGGTGTGGCTAGGGTTTGGAGAGAATAGTGGGATTTGAGTCCTAATTAAAGATGAACTCTTTAATGCCCGATTCAAAGCATTAGCGAATACCGCATCGATACGCCGACTAGGCGTATCGATCCACTGTATTGGCACGGTTTCCAAACCGTATCGATATGTGCGAACGTATCAGTATAGTGTTGAAGATATCATTGTCCATTGAAGAACATGTATCGATACGCTTATAGCCGTATCGATACCCCTTTTCCAGAAAATGCATTTTGGACAAGAACAAGTCCAAAAATCCAACTTTGAACGACTCTAAATGAATGTGAATGATATATAAGCAAGATATATGGACATAAACAGATGCAAACTCCCATTAACAACAAGAACAGATGCATTAAGAAATAAATTAACATAGGTATGATCATCATACAATTTCAAGGAAATTGTTGGCACAAAAGGGCTCTAAAAGGTCAATATATGCTAGTTAGACCGAACTCTCTCCTAAGGGTCCAAAAATGCTCTTTGTCTAATGGTTTGGTAAAAATGTCCGTTATTTGGTTCAAGGTGTCAACATACTCTAGAACAATATTGTTTTTCAAGACATGATCTCTAATGAAATGATGTCCAATTTCTATGCGCTTGGTTCTAGAATGTTGGATGGGATTCTTAGTGAGACATATGGCACTATTGTTGTCATACTTAAGGGGTATGGTACCTACATCAACTCTATAGTCTAGAAGTTGTTGCTTCACCCAAAGGGCTTGAGCACAACTTCCGGTTGATATGTATTCTGCTTTGGTGGTAGATAAGGCTACACTATATTGTTTCTTAGAGATCCAAGATATGAGCATACTACCTAGGAATTGACATGTTTCGGAGGTACTCTTTCTATCTATCTTACATCCCCCATAATCCGAATCGGAAAAGGCATGAAGGTCAGAGGGTGAGTCTTTAGGATACTAAAGACCTAAACAATGTGTGTCTCTAAGGTATCTAAAGATTCTCTTAACAGCTATAAGGTGTGATTCTCTAGACTAGTTTGAAACCTAGCACACAAGCAAACACTAAACATGATATCGGGTTTACTTGCTGTAAGGTAAAGCAATGATCCAATCATAGAATGATAAATCTTAGAATTAACACACTTACCTCCTTCATCTTTGTCAAGCTTAACTGATGAGCTCATTGGAGTGGCTTGAGGCTTCAAATTCTCCAAACCAAAATTCTTGAGCATATCTTTTATGTACTTTGCTTGATTAATGAAGGTGTCATCCTTCCTTTGTTTGATTTGGAGCCCCAAGAAGAATGAGAGCTTCCCCATCATGCTCATCTGAAATTCACCTTGCATTAGCTTAGAAAGTTATTGGCAATAAAACTCATTAGTAGAACCAAAGATTATATCATCAACATAAATTTGTACTACTAAGATGTCATTGCCATTTCTTTTAATGAAAAGTCTCGTGTTCACCTTGCCTTTTTCGAAACCTTTTTTCAATCAAAAAGTTTGAAAGCCTTTCATACCAATATCTAAGAGCTTGTTTCAAACTATATAAAGCTTTAGTCTATTTAAAAACATGGTTTGGAAAAATGTAGATCTTCAAAACCGGGTGGTTGTTCAACATACACTTCTTCATTTATAAAACCATTTAAAAATGCACTTTTAACATCCATTTGAAAAAGCTTGAAATCATGATAACATGCAAATTCAAGAAGCATCCTAATTGCTTCCATTCTAGCTACGGGTGCATATTTTTCATCAAAATCAATTCCCTCTTCTTGAGTGTAACCATGAGCAACAGGTCTAACCTTGATTCTCACTATGTTACCACTCTCATCTAGTTTGTTTATAAAAATCCATTTAGTTCCTAGAGTAGATTTATTACTAGGCCTATCAACTAATTTTCATACTTTACACATCTCAAATTAATTAAGTTCTTCCTGCATGATCAATATCCAAAAGTTATATTATAATACTTCTTTGACATTTTTAGGCTCAATGCATGAAATGCAACATGGTTCATTAATCTAAGAGAGGATCGAGTAGTTACCCCTTTGGATGGATCACCCAAGATCTCACCATCCTTAACATAGTTGAGTTCCCTTGGGTAGCTCACTTTCTTTTCCTCAATTGTCATGCCCTTTAAAGCTTCAATGGGAGGATCTTATGTTTCTTCCTTGGTTGGAACCTCATCCACCTTTGATGATTACCCACCATCAATGGCTTCAATAATCCCTACATTATCATCATCACATGAATCCTTCCTCGAAAGGAGGTTATCATCGAAAACCACATGAATAGACTCTTCTACAACCAAGGTTCTTTTGTTAAACACTCGATATGCTTTAGAGTTTAAAAAATATCCTAAAAAAATAAATTCATCACTTTTTGCATCAAATTTACCTAAATGATATTTTCCATTGTTTAAAACAAAACACTTGCATCCAAAAGGATGAAAATAGCTAATGTTAGGCCTTTTTGACTTTAAAATATCATAGGGAGTTTTCTTTAAAATTGGCCTAATATTACACGATTTATGATATAACAAGCGGTGTTTGTGGCTTCCGCCCAAAAATACCTAGCTAAATTGTTTTCACAAAGCATGGTTCTAGCCATTTCTTATAAAGTACGTTTTTTCCTCTCAACTATCCCATTTTGTTGAGGAGTGCGAGGTGCGGAAAAATTGTGGCTAATACCATTAGAGTTACAAAAATCCTCAAAGCCTAGATTTTGAAATTTTGTTCCATGGTCATTTCTAATATGAGTTATATTTTGACCAATGTCATTTTGAGTAAGTTTTGAAAATGTGATGAATTTATCTAAAGCCTCATCTTTTTTACTTAAAAATAGAACCCAAGTGTATCTAGAGAAATCATCAACTAAAACATAAACATATGATTTTCCACTCAAGCTAGTTGTCTTAAATAGCCCAAAGAGTTCCATATAGATCAATTGTAAAACTCTACTAGTTGAAACATCATTAATGGATTTAAATGAGGCACATTTTTGTTTACCCTTAGCACAAGCATCACAAGTTTTGTCTAATGAGAATTTTAGCTTAGGTAAACCTCTAACTAGATTTTGGGAGACTAATTTTTCTAAAACACTTATGCTAACATGCCCTAGTTTTCTATGCCACAACCATGCATCATTTCCATCACTAGAAACCAAACATGCATGGGATGTATGTATGTCATCTAGATGCAGCATGTAAATATTACCTATGCGATGACCAATGAGCATTATTTCATTTGTTATAATGTTTACAATTTTACACCCATTATGTTGGGCTTTTAGCACGCTTGAATCGATCACCGAAACCATCAATGAGGGTTGTAAATGTTTAGTGGTTGAATTGGCTAAAATCAAAATAAAGGTAGACAGCTGACACAATGATTTTAGAGTGGTTCGGCCTTCTAACAAGCACCTACATCCGCTGCCTTAGCACACCACTAAGGATTTCTCAATTCACTCAACATTGAATTCGTCCCTTTTTCCCGATTTAGGAGGAAACCGTTACAACCCTATCTTTTGGACTTGGCTAAGATAGAACCAACTCTAGTTTTTCTCTCAAGGCTAAACTAGAACCTCTCCTTTTACAAGGGATTTGTTAGGTAAACTTAGTACCTCACAAGGTGGGTGTTTACACAAATTTAAGCTCACAAGAGTAGAAGGATTTACAATAAAGCTCACTCTCTAAAGAATATGTACAAGAGAATAGTAAAATAAGGATTTAGACTCTAATTCTCTTGACCATATTGCTTGGATGTTGTCTCTAACATTTTTCAAGTGTTCCAGCCTTCAATTTATAATCCGAATTGAGTTTGTGGCCGTTACTAGCCGTTAGGGATGTTTTGGAGCCGTTGGAGACTTTATTTCGCTTATTAAATGCAGTTCTGCAGTTGTCCATTTCGAAACACTCGACCCCGTTCCGGAACGCCCTTGTTAAGAACTAACCGTTGGAGGCTGAAAAAGTCAGGCTGGTTTCGATACTAGCAAGGTGGTTTCGAAACCTACAGGTTTCGATACCCGCAAGGTGGTTTTGATACCACTAGCCCTACATCTGGGTTTTGCTTACCGAGAATGGTGGTATCGATACATATCAAAGTGTATCGATACGGGACTTGTAAAAATGATATTTTGGCCATTTAAAAAACGTTTTAGACATGTTAAAAACCTATGAAACCATTTCAAACATATTTTCAAGTTGTTTGGACTTTAAATAAGTTTTCAAAATATTCAAACAAGTCCAAAAACAATTTTCAATTATTATATAAAAACATTAGTTCTTCAATCTCCCCTTTTTTGATATAATAAAACCAACTTGAAAATTTGTTTGGGATTCTCCCCCTTCAAGTTTAAAAATTTGAATAAGAGATGAAAAATTGAAAAGCAAGTAAAGGTCCCCCTTATTCATTTGAAAATAGAATTTTTCAAACCAAACTCTCCACCTTTTTGTTATATCAAAAAGAATTTAAATGACTTTATGTTCAAAATAACTTAGGAATTTAAAAAATATTGACACAAATAAGAATTTTGGTTTTAAAATGGCTCTCCCTTACTCATTGCATCATATTAGGTTTAACAAATAATCCAAGACTTTAAACAAAAGTTAGATAACAAAATGTATAAAATAAAAGCATTAAGCTTAGAGGCTACCCAATTTCTTCACTTGTGTGACTAGAACTTTTTCATGTCTTTGCATTTCTTCTCATTGCTCCAACACACCTATAAAAGACATTCACTTAATTTTTGGTATCCAATTTGCTCTGGATCCAATTACGTTAGTCACAATGTCTTTAGTTCCCTTAGGAACCAATACTTGTCTAATCCTATAAGATTTTTTCTTCTTAATAGGACAAGTATGTAAGGAATGACCATGATAATGTCAATGTGTGCATTTTGTCATTATGTGACAAGATGAATTATTCAAAATGATTTATTTTTCTTTTGTTAAGCATTCAAGCTGAACTTTCAAATCAAGATTTTCTTTTTCTAAAACATCTTTACTTGTTTTTGAAAACTCTAAATCATTTTCAAAATTTCATTTTGCTTTTCAAAATTCAATTTTGTTTTCAAAAGAAAATCATTTTCAAACTTAAGTTTTGAAATCATTTTCTTAAATTTGGAATTCATGGTCTCAAATTCCAAAAACAATTCATCGAAAGGATCTTGCAACTCATCGAAAGAGTAAGAAATAAGCTCACTTGAGTTAGAAGATACCTTAGGCTCATCGAGGGCCAAAACACCATCCACCTTTTGATTGGAGAGAAGGTTTGCACAAGATTGATCATCATCTTTCTTTTCTACCTTCTACTTTCCAAAAAGCTTCTCAAGTTTCTTCTTCGTTAAGGCCACAATAGAGAATGTGCATCGCGTTGGTGTTTAGCTTTGCCTTCAACCTTCATGCTTATTCGAATGCGGATTATGGAGGTGTAAAATCAATGGGAAGAGTACTTCGGGAACTTTTCAATTCCTAGTTAGTATGCTCATATCTTGGTTCTCTAAGAAACAAAATAGTGTAGCCTTATCTACCACCGAAGCTGTAACGCCCCGGTTTTGGGCTTGGTAGTTTTGGGCTTGGATCGGTTCGGTCAAAGTGTCGTTCGAATATAAAAGGGTGAAATTAGGAAAGCCTAGTTTGGGTTGCATTAAAAATATGGAAAAATGTTCTAAAATCCTCTTTTAATATATATAGGTGAACTGTGAAATCAATTTTACAAAATGAGGTTGGGAAGGGTGACATTTTGGCTAGTGACCAAAATGTAATTTTTGAAAACTGCGTGACTGTTTTAGAAAGGATTGAAACTTTGAATCTTTAAGGAGCTATTTACCCAAAGGGAGTTTCTCCAGATTTTTCTAAGATATTTAATGTTTTAATTCTGATTTTTAAACAAAAGGAAAGTGGAGGGAAGTTATTTCTAACTAATTTTTCCTAAAATCTCATTTTCCTTTTCTCTCATTTTCTCTCAACCCAAACACCTTTTCTCCAGAGTTTTTCTTCTGATTTTGTCACTTAAATCTCTCTTTTCAATTCTCTTTTGATTGCTAATCATCTCATCAACAAAACCTCACTATTTGCTAATTGATTCTTCAAGCTTTTTGGTTCTAAAAGAGGAGAAACTCAAGTTTGGAGGTAAGAACATCCTTCTCCTCTAAACTCTCAGTTCTTTACTGAAATTCCTAAGTTCTCAATCCTTAATTGATGATTTATAAATGGTTTTAAAGTTGTGTAATGGATCTTGGCTTAAAATGCAAGATTTGGTAATTTTTGATGGATTTTCGTATGATCTGATTGGGCTGTGTTTTAAGGTGTTAATTTGGTGTTAAATGAATGTTAATTTGATTGGAAATTGAGTTTTAATTAATGCAATCCCGGATAGGTTGAATTTCCTAAGTTTAGCTTGTGATTCTTGGTTGTTTTTGGTGTGATTTTGTGGATCTGATGTTGCTGGAGGTATAAGGATGTTGTTAGGTCCTTTTTAGATGTTAAATGATGTTAAAGGATGTTTTGTTTTGATGGATTTTGGTTGGCGTTGTTGAGGAGTTGTTTGGATGCATTTTCGGTTGTGTTTGGTGGCCGAAAATGGAGTGTGGATGAGAGCAGCGAGTTTAGGTGCTTTCATTGAAGCTATTAATGCATGATGATGCATTAATCCTCTGCTTTGATGTGTTTAAAACAGGGGAGTCATCTTTGTATCCAAGTGTTGGTGATCCGGAAGCTTGAATTGGTGCTTCGGCAAGAGGCGAAGTGGAATCGGTGAGTGGAATTTGGTTTTCGGCTTTGAAACTAGTGTTTTGGAGGTTTGGGAGCTTAGTTTAAGTCTAAGCAACTTAGCTAAGCTCAAGAGTAAGTTTTCGGAAAAACTCTCTTGGTGATGGCCATGGTTTTTGGTTGTATGCAATGTGTTGTTTGCATGATTTTAAATCTGTTTTGAAAGCATATCTAGCATGTTTATTTGCTGAGATTTTAAGCCATGTGTTGAAGGAAGCTCAAGGTAAGAGTTCCTTGTTTTTGAACATTGTTTTAAATGTGGTTTAATGCTTAAAGATGCATGATGTTTATGGCTTGGTTTAAATGCTTTAAAACAGTGGATTATTGATGATAATGATGCATATTGGCAAGTGATGTTAAGGTCACAAAGGTGGTTAAAAGTCCTTGTGTGAGCCTTGTATATTTAAGAACATCAAGGTGGTTAAAAGTCCTTGGATGGTTCTTGGTTAAGATCACAAAGGTGGTTAAAAGTCCTTGTGTGGATCTTGTAAAGTTTAAGAACAACATGGTGTTTAAAAGTCCATGGTTGGTTCTTGGTTAAGGCTCAAGGTGGTTAAAAGTCCTTGTGTAAGCCTTGGTTACTTAAGAACTCCAAGGTGGTTAAAAGTCCTTGGGAGATTCTTGTTAAGGACACAAAGGTGGTTAAAAGTCCTTGTGTGGTCCTTGCCATGGTGTTTAAAAGTCCATGGGTCCATGGTGTTTAAAAGTCCATGGGGATAAGATCACAATGGTGTTTAAAAGTCCATGTGTGGATCTTATGTGAAATGTGTCACTTGTTGCCAATATGACTTGTTATGAACATGAAGCATGAGATGCTTGTTTTAAATGTTAAAGAGCATGTTTAATGTTGCTTGAGGCATGATTTATAAATGAGTTTTATAAATGCATTATTGAATGGTTTTAATGAGCATTCCTCACTAAGCTTTTGCTTACGCTCTCTCTCTTTTTCTTAAACCAATAATGCATAACATTAAGGTGCATTGAGGGCAGCAAGGAAGGCAAGCAATCAAGTGGAAGTTAAGCTCAAGTATGGGAAGGTTTTCTTAAACACTTTTAGCTTTTGGCAATGGGGGACCTATGTGGATGTTTTGGGAGGTGTTTTGAACTTCCTAAGTTTGTTTAATGTTGTTAATAATGTTGGATTATGTAATTGGCCATTATGTGGTTGGTTTGGAGTTTTAATGCTTGAATGGTTTGCTAAGTAGGAAGTATGCCTTTAGATTTGAGGCTTTTCATATTTGATGCCATGATGATGATTGGATGATGCATTTATGTTCCTTACATGTTGAATGTCTTGCTGGTGAAGTTTGGTTGCATTTGGAGCATGTATGGTTGATCAATTGTGTGTTTTAGCAGCCATTTCTCTGCATTCTGTGCAGGCCGTATCGGAAGAGGAGCTACCGTTTTGGAACGGGTGCCTTGTAGTAGCCCAGGCGTCCGAAACGGAAGACACCGTTCCAAAACGGAAAGTCCTCTGCTAGCCCTCGTTTCGGAACCCGTTGCGGAACGGTCCCGCGTTTCGAAACAGGTTCTCCCTGTTTCAGAACACCTGACCGTTGGGGGCTGACATTGGCAGTTATATGTTTTGAAATGTTTACGTTTTGGTCCTGAATCTTGTTTGTGCAATTTTATGAGTTTGGGATGTCCGTTTGAGCTGAAATTTGGCAGTGAAGCATGAAACCTGATTAATTATAAGTTGGTAACTTTAATTTGGATTAAGTTCACATAATTATTAGAGTTTACAATTTGGTCCCTAAAGTTGTAAATTGTTCAATTGGGTCCCTGTTTGATCTCTGATGTTTATGATCTTTGGGCATGCTGTCTGAATGATCATAACTAGGGTTAATGTGCATCTAGACAAGTTTAAAAAGAAAAAAAGGGTCGTTAATCAAGGTTGACTTTCGGGTTGACTTTGGTTTTCCCCGTGTGACTTTCTTAATTCGGGTCAACCGTCTAGGCCGGGTTAAGGGGGTTACATTTGGTGGTATCAGAGCTGAATTCTCGAGTATTTGGGAGTGAATGTGTACATGATTGAAGTATGTATGATTGTTGAGTGAAAGCATGATGAGTTGGTTGTGAAATTGTGGCAATTGAGTTGTATGCTGTGGTGAAGCATGTTGTGGGTACCCATTTCCAAATCAAAGCTAATGAAATGATGTTGATTTTAAATGAAATTGAGCTTGAGTACTTGGATTGCTTACCTTGCTGGACCTGACTTTGTTTATTTGCATTGTGATTGCATGGTTAGAATATGGCCCCTCGTAGAGAGTTGAGGAGTAATGTGCGAGCTACGGCTCCGAATGAGAATGAGAATGAGGAGAATGCGGGAAGTGTGGTGTTACCTCCTCCACCTGGTGGTGGTGGTGCTGAGGGTGAAAGAGCTGAAGCTGCAGCTGGTGCTGGGGTCGCCGGACCTGAGGTTGGTCAGGGGCAAGCTATGCCTGACATGACGATGTTGGTGCAAGCTATTGCTGGTGCTTTTCGAGCGGCAGTAGCTGGAGCTCAAGGAGTTGGGCATCAGGGAGATGCTGGTGTTAGACTACCCTTGGAGCGTTTACGCAGTCTTGGTGGGACTGAGTTGGTTCCAAGTGCACAGAATAACATATATAGAGCCTTGTCGTTTACTTGGAGCTATCTCCGATATTCATCAGTCATCTCCACCTTCATCTTTGGAACAAGTGTCCATTCATTGTAATGCCCTAAATTCTAGCCTAGAAGTATTGAAGCTAATTACATAAATTATTAGATCAATTGAATTTAAACCTAAGCTAATTAGACTACCTAAGGACTTATTGAAAGATTGAATGAAATGAGTGATCAATTTTAGATGACCAAACCGAATTTAATGAAAAAATAAAGATTGCATGATAAATTTCTAGGTTCCTAAATGCCCTTGCAGCCTCTATTTAGTACATAATCAAAGGCTAGATTAGTCGTTTCCTAAATCAATTAAAATAGCAACATCTTCTCCATCTAACTCACCTTCATCCGAATTGAGTATGAGATAAAAGAGAGAGAGAGGGAAAGCTTAGAGAAACTCCATTAAAATGAAAATTGAGCTTTCGTGCTAAGTGAATTCAAGTTCAATTCCTTTCGTTGGAATGTTCAAAATGTTGTGATGTTCAAATTGAGCTTGAATCCATGAAATTTCTTGTAATATACATGTGCTTATGATTAGATTTTGTTAGTAGCTTGATAATTTGACAATAAATTTAGAGAATGAACATACTTGACCACGTAAATGTGATAACATGCATGTAATTCAATACTTGAATAATCATGGTAATGAATAGGGCAGTTTGAATTGTTTATAGATTGAGCCTAAATGAATTTAGTGAAATACATGCAGAAAGACTTGATTAGGAAGTGAATTGAGTTACTGATTGACTTAAAATAATGCTCAGGATACTAAAATGGAGCTAGTAATGAAACTAGTCACCTAGATGGCTTGACAACCAATAGAGACTGTTTTGAGAAAATCAACAAATTCAGGACTAATATGGACATAGTTAAAGGCTGGAAAGTAAAATGAACTGAACTAAGTATGTAGGAAAATGTATGCAAGTTAATTTCTCATGTTAGAACCCAGTTTGAATGAGTTATAAAGCTAGAAACATGACCTAGTGTAATATGCCCAGAAAACTCTGTTATGGGCAGTAAATTTGATGTAACACCCCAAAAAACCATTCTAGTCGGAATTGGATTTCGATGATCGGAGTATTGGTATTAAACTAATGAAATATTGAACCCTTGCTATGGATTATGTTGTTAAGTACTTTAATTGAATCAATTCCTTAGTTAAGATTGCTTTGAGAATGCTCATAGTAATGTCTTTGAGCTAGGCGTTTCGATACACTTAGATCCGTATCGAAACAGCCTAGGTATTGCATTTCGAAATGGTTAAGGGGCGTTCTGATACGGTGTAACGGAATTAACTAACTTTTGGACTTTTGCTCAACTGTTTCGATACAGTTTCACTTGTTTCAAAACGGGTCCCCTGTTTCAAATATGTTTGAAGGATAAATTGAAAATAAATGTTTAGGTGATGACTCACCATCTTGCTTATCACCTTCTCTCATGTGAATGATCAGAAAAGATGACTTATAGTCATCTATATGTCTAATTTGGAAAGGATAAAGGAAAGGTAGAAAATATTATTAAATAGCTTACCTTAGGTTGAAGGAAACCTTCCTATCGGCTTTAAGAAAGATGGGTAACGATTAGTTTTGAAATTCTCTTAAAATGAATAAAAGAAAGCTCTCATATTAGTATTGTTTCATCGAGATCCATTTCAATCCTTAATCTTATAAAGAACAAGAACACACATCCATAGTCATCTTCTCCATCAAGCTCAAGCACACACCTCTCCATTTGTGAACCTTAAGCTTAGGCTTTTATTGTTTTAAGAACATCAATCCATAGCTATCGATCGGGTAAGTGGAAGCCCCAATTCAATCATTGATTCTCTTGATTATTAGATGATCAATTTCAATCTTAAAGATAAGCTTTGTCTATAGCTAATGGATATTCAAGTATCAATACTGTCATATTGATTCTAATGATTCCTTATTGCTTTTCCTAGCTCAAGAAGTGGAAAAGATCAATCCATCGCCTCCATCGAAAGCTAGGAATAAGGGTATCGCCATTCAAGAGCCTTAGGAGCTTTGGATTGTTAGGGTGAGTGTGGTCGGAGTCTCGAGAGTGGCTAGGTGCCATCTTGAATCATTGTTTATTGATTTTAAGGGATTTTCATGAAGCATTATTGTAAGCCATGTTGGTTAGTTTATGTAAGTATTGCATCAATTCATTATCCAACACATTGCTATCATTGTCGTGGAAATCATTTAATCATTGACATGAGTTTATTGATATTTCTTATTGCTCTGACTAAATGATTATTGAAATATTGTTAAGGAATCATGGATATTGAACTATTGATTATTGGACCTTGGATTCGAAGTAATGGATACAATTGGCTTGCCATAGAATTCATGAGCTCAGTGTACGGATGGGCTATGATGCGGAGGGATGTATTGTGTATTGGTCTTATTGGCGATGTCGGTGGGTTGACCATTTATTGATTTGCAATGGGGTGGAATCCGTGTATCCAAATACCATGAATCGATCCAAGTGAACTATTGATTATTGATATTGTTTGCTATGAAATCTTGATATTGTTATTGATGACATGATACTATGTTCTTATTATGAATAAGGAGCATGCTATGTTTATTGCATAATAAATGTTATGATTATCATTGAAGCATGCTATATGGCATTCATGTCATTCATTGTTTTGTGACTACCTCACTAGGCAAAGTAAGCCTAATGCATTCCATTGCATCCATTTCAGGTTAGTCAAGCTTGGATCGAGATCGGAAGAGTTGAAGCGTTGTACAAGTCACAATCAAGCTCTAAGTAATGTATATTGACCCTTTGAAACTCATAGTTACCACAAGGTCTATGTATAAGTCTATTAAGTCTCTTTTGATATGCCTATGTTATGGTTAAGTATTTGAAGTATGATATGTTTAAGATGAGTCTCCTATATAGTGAGAAATGGCCTTAAATGCATGTTTTGGCTCTAAAATTTGACATGCTAGTAGAACTGATGGTCATAATGTTGTGTGTAAAGTTTCATTGCATTTGGACATTGTTTGATAAGGTAAAATGAATAAAAACCAGCAAAAATCTGTCATTACAAGTCATGTCGTATCGACACGGGTGATGGCGTTTCGATACGGGTAAGCATAAATGAACCCAGGGATAAGGGCGTATCGAAACAGTCTAGGGTCGTTCCGAAACATTTTTCTACTGGAATCCATCGTTTCGATACGAGTTCACAGTGTATCGAAACTGTTCAAAGTCTAAATCAAAGGTAGTTAACCCGTACCGATACAGGACTTGCACGTATCGATACGGTCAAAGAGTAAAAGTCAACAAGGTTGACCATCGTCCACCCGTATCGAAACGGACTTGAGCGTTTCGATATAGGTTAGTTAAATTGGTTAAAAGCATAATCTGAAGGTCTGCATTGTTTATAGATTACTCACTGAGTTTTGGATGATTAAAATGATCACCATATTTCATGAAATTCCACAGGCTAGTTAATATTGCATTGAATTTCAGTGTGGTATAGTCTAATGCATCGAAGGACTCTAGTTTTTAAGATTTACAGATTAGTCCCTAAAACTTGCAAAAGTTGCAATTGGCCCTAAATGGTTAATTGAGGTCTTCTTATGAATGAATTGGACTAAAATGTATATTGGTAGTGTTTTGTTGTGTGATACTGATTAAGAGCTGATAATAAGTGAAAATTTTATCGCATCGGTCACCGTATCGCTCACCGGTAACACACTCCGACCCGGTTTTCGACCAGGCCAGGAAGAGGGTGTTACATTTTAAAAATCACCATAAATCACATAAATTTAATTTAAGATTGAAATTTATATGTAGTGAAACTTTATATGTATATTTTCATTAGGAACAAACAAAGCTGAATTCTAAATAGCATACTAGAAACTGTAAATGGAAACCTCTTGACAGTACAAACTTTCCAGTATTATAATTTGACATGTCTTTATACTAAAAAACTGTATTAATCTAGAAGGGCTAAAAATGGAAGGCTAATATGGTTGAAAAAATAATTAAGTTAGCTTTCTAACGGTGTAAATGTATTTGAATTCCAACTTACGGATTAAATGATATAAGTGATTTAGTAAGTGATATAAAAACTGCCAGGCATCAATAGTATGGTGCTTGTAATGTAAATATATGTGTGAATTGAGTTTGGTTTTGGTCCTAATACATGATTATATTGTTTGATATTAGATTAAGAAAATGATAGAAAGGGGTGGATAAGTATCAAGATGTGAATGAGGAGTCGGGTATCCCGTAACTTCGACATACAAGGTGATTGTAGCTTTAAATATGGTTAAGATTGAGACCCTACCCAAAATGCATGTTTTACCTTCTTGTTATGTGCTTGATGCCATGAAATGAACTTAATCTAAGCTTGGTAAACTGAAATTAAGGGAAGAATCGATTAATTAAAGACATGGTAGTCAAATTATGCTCAATACATGGCTTGATAGTGAAAATGAAATATGAATCAAATGCTTGTTTCCTATGTCTTGGATCGAATTACTCTAATGACTTGGATGTTTATATGAACTTGCTTGATGCTTGAAATCAATGAATGCTTCAAAAATGAACTAAGGTTTGAATAAGCCTAAGGGAAATTCTAATCTTGATAAACAATGCTTGACCCTTGAAAGAGCTTGTCACTTGAATACTTGAAATTGATTGAGCTTGATACTTGAATGAACTTGCCTTGAGCACATGATACATGAATGCTTGATAAAATGAGCTAAGGCTCTAATAAGCCTAAGGGCAATCTTGATCCTTAAGAACAATGCTTGAACTTGAATATGCTTGATATCTTAAATACTTGAAACATGAACAAGGTTGATACTTGAATGAACATGACTTGAATCCTTGATACATGATTGCTGGATAAGTAAAAGAATCATTAAAGCCCTTTGTTGCTAGTTGGTCTTAGGTAGAAAGGCATGTCTTTGAGTCTAGAGCTCATTGTGTATCGGGTGGACTACAGTCCAGGGCCAAGGCCCTTATTTGGCGACGATATGAGGGAAGTGTGTTGCGGTAACTTGGCAACAATAGGAGGGATTGACCGGCCCTATATGTACCAGCTTGTGGCGATAGTTGGTTGGTGAATCGATTACCTAGACGTAACAGTAGGAGGGATTGACCGGTACTATATGTATTGAAATGAAAATGCCTTGTTGAATAATCATAATAGATTTACAGTTATAAGAACCTAAGAAATTTTATAACAAAGTAACAAGAACTCTGGCAGTTACTTACATGACAAGTAAATAAAACATGGGAAACTAGTTATCTCGTAAAAGAGACGAATTATGATAAGGTGTTTAATTATTATAGAATTTGAATAATCAGTAAGAATAGCCTAATGTGGGCATATAACCATCCTAAAAGTCAAGTTGAGATACGCCCATAGGCATATAATAAGAATACTCGTGGATTAGGATATTAATGAATATGTTGCTTGGAGGGAAGGTAAAAATATATTAATTAAGTTTAACACAAGATAATCTAGACATGAATGAAGAATATGTAAAATACTGGATTCACATGAATAAAGTAACGAACATGTCAACTTGAATTTATTTGATTCTTGAAAGATAGATTATGATATAAATAAAGCTTGTTCAAATGGAATTGTAAAATCACCTTGCTTGGTTGGCTTAGTTCTTGTATGTGTATTAATTCCTTGACTTGAGTAATATAAATACTTGAATTGAACTCCTTGATCATCATTTGACTTGTGTGTTCGAATGATATTGAAAAAAATTAAGCTAGACTCGATCTTTAGTACTTGAAACCTTATCTAAGAGTAAACTTGACTTAAAGGTTACTAAAAATTGATAACATGATAGAGTAGATGCTACCTCACTAAGTACAATCTTGTACTTATCACTCTCGTTCTCCTTCTTCCCAACCTACAGGTTAGGTGATCTTTGAACTACCTTCCTTGAGCCCGAAAAAGGACATAAGAAAAGCTAGAAGTATGGTTTTTACCCATTTTTGTACACTCCTAGTTTGTAGCACTTAGAATGTATCTAGAAAAGCTTGTCATGCATTTTGCTTGGTTGAAAAGTCTGTATATAAACTTAAATTAATAGTTTAAGGCATTTAAATTATATGGTCAATAAAGCTTAGAGTTGATATGAGTTGAATTTCCTTGCGTGAATGGTTTGAATGCATCTTGATGAATGCATAATAGCTCTCGGTCTTCTTAATCTAGATGTGTTTGAATGTATATGACAAGTGAACCTTAAATGTTTGATTATTAGGTTATTTTGATTAGCCTATTCAAAATGACCTTGAAAAAGATAGCTTGTCCTTGTTGAATGTTTTATGATCTTCACTAAAACCATGCTTGAACCTAGACTTGTATATAGTTATAGTTAGGTCAGGCATCTTGCTAGTTTGTAAATATGTATATAATAGACTTAACCTAGAAGGTTTGTAAGACTTAATTGGCAATATCTATATCTAAGATGTTAAATAATATGCTTGATATCATCATGCCTTATTGATTGATGAAACTAATGCTTGAATTGTATGAGCTTGTCGTGATTGAAAATACTTGTAGATAGATCACATATCCTAGGTTACTTGAATGTCTATTCAAATTGATAATGATATGCTTGAACTTGTTATTGTCAAATTGTCTATGATAGAAAGTCACCACATGATTTATTGTTTATGACCCCTTCAAATGGAACCATGGTTCTTGGTTTCTTATTCTTGATACATGTATAAATGTCATGAAAACTTGTACTAAATTTACCCTGAAGTAATCCTTGCTAGGGAAAATGACTTGAAGTGTTTGCTTTATAGTATGTTTGCCTAGTTAACATGAAATGTTACATGACCTAATGAAATCCTCTAGGAAACCAAGTCTAGTGAATTTATTTAAATGTGATATTGTTTTAGATTCTAATCGATTGCATGCTAGATTCCTTGACTAGGAAGTAAGCATTCGAATAGATGGGGCCTTGTCGTACATGTTCAAATTCGAATGCTAGGAATATCAATTTAATTAGGCAATAAAAAATGTTGAATGTAACTTATAAGTAAGATTGCTGAATTTGTAACCTACAATGTTTATGATGCCTATTCATGTTACTTGTTTTGATGCCTTGCTAGATAAGTAACTCATCTATTAGAGATGAGTTATTAAAGTAAAATGGTTTTAAATGGCTCATAATTACACGTTTGCTTGCCTGTATTCTTGTCTAACACTCCTCGCTACTAACTTGTGTGAGGGTGTTACATTTTGGTATCAGAGCTTAGGTTTAGTCAATTCTCGGACTAAACAGGGTCATCATGCATCATATAGGGAAAATTGTGCCACCTAGGAGTTAAATTTTGTTTGGTATTGACAATTTGTAACCAATACAACTTCAATTAGTTTGATTGAAACTCAGAATGAGTGAAGAATTCTGAGTTGATAGTACATTATCTATGAGGAAATTCGCGGGCGAATTTCTTTTTAAGGGGGGTTGTAATGCCCTAAATTCTAGCCTAGAAGTATTGATTGACTGACTGAAAATACATACTGGAAGACTTGATTAGAAATTGAATTGAGTTACTAATTGACTGAAAATAATGCTTAGGATACTAAAATGGAGCTAGTAATGAAACTAGTCACCTAGATGGCTTGATCGACCAATAGAGATTGTTTTGAGAAAATCAGTAAATTCAGGACTAATCTGTACAAAATTAAAGGCTGGAAAGTAAAATGAACCGAATTAAGTATGTAGGAAAGTGTATGCAAGTTAATTTCTCATGTTAGAACCTTGTTTGAATGAGTTATAAAGCTAAAAACACGACCTAGTGTAATCTACCTAGAAAATTATATTCTAAGCAGTAACTTTGAAAAAGCACCATAAATCACACAAATTTAATTTAAGGCTGAAATTCATATGGAGTGAACCGTTATATGTCTATTTTCATTAGGAACAAACATAGCTGAATTTTGAATAGTATACTAGAAACTGTAAATGGAAACCTCTGGAAATTGAAAATTGTCCAGTATTATCGTTTGACCTGTCTTTACACTAAAAACTATATTAATCTATAAGGGCTAAAAATGCAAGGCTAATATGCTTAGAAATATAATTATGTTATATTTCTAATGGTGTAAATGTATTTGAATTCTGACTTACAGATTAATAGATATGAGTAATTTAGTAAGTGATATGAAAACTGCCAGGCATAAACAATATGGTGCTTGTAATGTAAACATATGTGTGAGTTGAGTTCGATTTTGGTCCTAATATCTGATTATATTGTTTGATATTAGATTAAGAAAACGATACAAAGGGGTGGATAAGTATCAAGATGTGAATGAGGAGTCTGGTATCCGGTAACTTCGGGATACAAGGTGAGTGTAGCTTTAAATAGGGTTAAGATTGAGTTCCTAACAAAAAATGCATGTTTTACGTTCTTTTTATGCGCTTGATGCCATGAAATGAACTTAATCTATGCTTGGTAAACTAAAATTAAGCGAAGAATGGATTAATTATAGACTTGGTAATCAAATTATGCTCAATACTTAGAGTGATAGTGAAAATGAAATATGAATCAAATGCTTGTTTCCTATGTCTTGGATCGAAATACTCGAATGACTTAGATGTTTATATGACCTTGCTTGATGCTTGAAATCAATGAATGCTTCAAAAATGAACTAAGGTTTGAATAAGCCTAAGGGCAATTATAATCTTGATAAAATATGCTTGACATTTGAAAGAGCTTGTCACTTGAATACTTGAAATTGATTGAGCTTGATACTTGAATGAACTTGCATTGAACACTTGATACATGAATGCTTGATAAAATGAGCTAAGGCTCTAATAAGCCTAAGGGCAATCTTGATCATGATGAACAATGCTTGAACTTGAATAAGCTTGATATCTTGAATACTTGAAACTTGAAGAAGCTTGATACTTGAATGAACATGACTTGAATCCTTAATACATGATTGCTTGATAAATAAAAGAATCATTAAAGCCCTTGGTTTCTAGTTGGTCTTAGGTAGAAAGGCATGCCTTAGAGTCTAGAGCTCATTGTGTTTTGGGTGGACTACGGTCTAGAGCCAAGGCCCTTACATGGCGGCAGTAGAAGGGATTGACTGGTACTATATGTACCAGCTTGTGGTGACAGTTGGTTGGTGACTCGATTACCTAGACGTAACTAAATGCCATGGCAAAACTACACTAATTAAACTTGAAATGAGATAAGCTAAACTTGAATGAAACATGTGTAATATTGATGCTTGATAAAGAGCTCACAAAGTAATGTACTTACATGAATGAAATGATGAACATGAAAACTTGAGCTTGATTGTATATTGATAGATAAAATATAATGGAATTGCTTCTTGTTCAAATGAAAGTGAATAATTACCCTGCTTGGCTTGCTTAGTCCTTGTGAATGTATTGCTTGCTTGGCTTGTATAAGTAAATCCTTGAAATGAATTGCTTGATCAATATGTGCTTGTATATTCGATTAGTACTTGTAATACTACACATGACTTGAAACCGTGAGTATGCTTGCTTACATGATACATAATATGAGACTTGAATTGGCTTATTCGCATGAGACTTGAACAAATACATGAACTAAAACGTGAATATACTTGATTTGATAAAGATTATATACAAAACTTGATCTATGCCTTGTAATGCTTAATGGCATTATATATATATAAGTAGTGGTCTCTTGAGAATGGTCTAACTCTTGTCTTGAAGTTTAATCATGGATATAAGCTTGTATTATTTGAATGTAACTATGAATCTAAGTACTTCAACTAGTTCTAGATGAATTGGAAATAAAATGATTCTATGTACACTAGCTCAAATATGGTTCCATTCGAATAGGACTAAAATCCTAAATTGCTTGTCCAACTCCTCTTAAAATGTATTAGGAGTCTAGGTTTGGTAAAATGATTTGAACATAATAGATCAATGGTTGGAATAGATTCAAGACATGCTTGTTATAATCTAATGTATATGCAAATGGATTACATAAGATAGATTTCTCGAAACCTATTCGACTAGATTAGAAGTTATAGATGCTCGTCTTATCTGAATATTATGATCACTATAGATAACCTCGATGTCCTAATTGATAGTTAATCTTGTTTGGAAGCTTGTTGCTTGAGTCATGGCTCGAACATTACAAGTCTAGAATGAAACTTCTCAGAATGTCTTACTTAGCTAATTCAAAAGGACCATGTCTTGTAAACACGCTAGTCTAATGTCATGATAGGTTTCTTGCGGTGCTTACATGAATTACAATCGGATTAAATACGGGTCTAGCCTAGAGTTTTCGAATACTACATGTAATCACTTGTTTGAAAAGAAGCAAATCCTGAATAAATCCTATAAGAGATTTATGTAAGTGGTAACCTATAATGTATGTAAGGAAATCAAGTATAGTAAATTGAAATGAATGTAATCTTGTCTTAAATGCCATTCGAACATTTGCTTAGTTTCTTGATTAGGAAGAATGTATTGTATTGAAAATGCCTTGTTGAATAATCATAATAGATTTATAGATTGATAATTCCTGAGAGTTATAAGAACCAAAGAAAGTCTATAACAAAGTAACAAGAATTATGGCAGTTACTTACATGACAAGTAAGATAAAACATGGGAAACTAGTTATCTCGTAAAACTAATGTATATGTTGCTTGGAGGGAAGGTAAAACTATACTAATTACGTTTGAAACATGATAATCTAGACATGAATGAAGAATATGTAATATTAATATTTGATAATGAGCTTGTAAAATAATTGATTCACATGAATAAAGTAATGAACATGTCAACTTGAATTTGTTTGATTCTTGATAGATAAGTTATGATATAAATGGAACTTGTTCGAATGGAATTGTAAAATCACCTTGCTTGGTTGGCTTAGTTCTTGAATGTGTGTTAATTGCTAGACTTGAGTAATAGAAATCCTTGAATTGAACTCCTTGATCATCATGTGACTTGTGTGTTTGAATGATATTGAAAAAAATAAGCTAGACTCGATCTTTAGTACTTGAAACCTTATCTAAGAGTAAACTTGACTTAAAGGTTACTAAAACTTGATAACATGATAGAGTAGATGCTACCTCACTAAGTTCAATCTTGTACTTATCACTCTCGTTCTCCTTCTTCCAAACCTACAAGTTAGGTTATCTCTGAACTACCTTCCTTGATCCCGAAGCAGGACATAAGCAAGGCTAGAAGTATGGTTTGCACTTGTTTTTGTACACTCCTAGTTGGTAGCACTTAGAATGTATCTAGAAAATCTTGTCATGCATTTTTCTTGGTTGAAAAGTCTGTATATAAACTTAATTTAAAAGTTTAAGGCATGTAAATTATATGGTCTGTAACCCCTTAGCCCGGTCTAGACGGTTGACCCGAACCGAGGTGATTCCACTGGGAAAACCGTAGCCAACTCGTTAAAGCTGACTCCGATTGACGACCCTTTTTTTCTTTTTATCTTTTCTAGATGCAACATTAGTCCTATGTGATCACCAAAGAGTATAGGAAGAAATGGAACTGCGGTCGAATATCGGTTAGGGTTTAATTGTACAAACTAGACATTTAGGTACCAAAATATAATTTCTACAAATTACAAGAGCTTTACTGATTTTAAGTTTACCATTACTTAATTGGTCATGTTTCATGCTTCTCTGCAAATTTTTATCACAAACCGATTAACCAAACACATCCAATTGCATACTTGAAAATTAGGGACTAAAATGCAACAATTTCAAACTCATAAAGATGTCATTAACAGAATTAACAGTCGCCTATTGGTATGCCTGGAACCGTATCGATATGCGGGATGGCAGTGACCAAAGTCACAGAAAGTGTATCGATACGCTTCCCCGCGTATCGGTACGCCATTCAAGCCCGTACTTGTAACCCCCTTAACCCGGCCCAGACGGTTGACCCGAATTAAGAAAGTCACACGGGGAAAACCAAAGTCAACTCGAAAGTCAACCTTGATTAACGACCCTTTTTTTCTTTTTAATCTTGTCTAGATGCACATTAACCTTAGATGAGATCATGCAAACAACATACTCAAAGATCACAAACATCAGAGATCAAACAGGGACCCAATTGAACAATTTACAACTTTAGGGACCAAATTGTAAATTCTGAAAACCTTAAGGACTTAACCAGATTTTAAGTTACCAACTTAAAATTAATCAGGTTTCATGCTTCTCTGCCAAATTTCAGCTCAAACGGAAATCCCAAACTCATACAATTGCCCAAACAAGTTTCAGGACCAAAATGCAAACATTCTGAAACATTTAACCGCCCATGTCAGCCCCCAACGGTCACCCATTCCGAAACAGGCTGAACCCGTTTCGAAACACGGGCCGTTCCGCAACGGGTTCCGAAACATGGCCTGACAGAGGCCAAACCGTTTCGAAACGGTGCATACCGTTTCGGACGCCTGGGTTCATTCAAGGCACCCGTTCCGAAACGGTGCACACTGTTCCGAAACGCCTGCACAGATTGCAGCAAAAAGCATTCCAAAACATGCAATTAACCATCCAATCATGCTCCAAATGCTACCAAACTTTACCAGCATGCAATTCAACATATATAAAACTTGTAAGCATCATCAAAACAACAAATGAACTTCATATGCAAAAAGCCCCAAATCTATAGGCATGCTTCCTACACAAGCAAACATTTAAGCACAAACTTTCCAAATCAAACTCATTAAAGCCAATACATGTTCCAACAACATCATCAACATAAAAACATCCTTGTCCAACATAAACGAACACATACACATTAACCCGAGAGATTCTACCCCCATTGCCTTTATTAACTATAGCTATTCACCGAGACATACATCTCAAATGGAGTCCACCTTGAATCCCTTGCCTCTCGCTGTCCAAACTTCACGAATCTGCATTGATGGACAAAAATGAGCGCAAGCACATAATGCTTAGTGAGGAATGCTCAAAACCAAAACACCATCAATGCAGCGGGTCATTAAATCACTTTTAAAACAAACCCGATTTGACAAACCAAAGCCATGTTTGAAAACTCCTTTTCAACACCATGCTTAAACCATGCATTGCACATACATGAAACCAAACCTTAGCTTAGCAAGCTACGAAAACCTTTTCAAAGCACAAATTACATAATCATCCATTTAACCATTCCATGCATAAACACCATATGCAAAGTTAAATCAAAACCTTGGAAACACTAACATTTCATATTACCCTTTCATATACTTGAACATCATTTCAAGCAAGAAACCCTTTAAAACCATTACTCAACAAACCAACACATGTATTAAACCAAAGGCAACTTATATGAACCACAACATCATCACCACATGCCTTTAAAAACAAGCCTTAACAAGACTACAATGCATTAAAGAGATTTCATGTACACATGCATCATTTATCAAATGATAATCAACACTTGCTCAACTTAACAAGTAAACATGCATTCACAAGCTTTAAACGCTTATCATGCAACCATGCATCTTTTCAAGCAGCTCATGCTTCTTTAATAATCAAGAACATTACATTGGCTTCCAAGTGATCAACCACATCCACTTTTCAACTCAACACCCGATCGGATATGCGGATCCCGAGCGTTGTCCCTACGCTCCATACACCCTACCAATCCAAGGTCTCCCAAATGGACTTTTAAACACCATTTGACCTTACAAGCCTAAGGTTCCCATGTATGGACTTTTAAACACCATACAACCTCAACATGCACAAGGTTCCCATGTATGGACTTTGAAACACCATACAACCTTTGCATAACCGATTGGTAGTTGTATAACATCACTAACGAGATCCGGGACACCCCACACAAGATCCACACATGGTCCTACACCACCATTGTGATCTTAACAAGCACAAGGTTCCCATATATGGACTTTTAAACACCATATAACCTTTGCTCAACCAAGGTCCTCGAATGGGCATCAACCTCCATTATGACCTTAACCATCTCGTTAGGATACTTGAAGGGAGTTTACCGGTCCACTCTTGACCACTCCACCTCCAAGGCGACTTAATTCACGGTGCACCCAATCCTATAGCCGGCTAACTATATCCGATCAACGAACCAAGAACCACTTTCATCACTTGCCAATATAACCATCTTACCATGATAATCCAATGATCCACATGCATAATCATAATGCAAAAACCATCATTTATCTTAACCAATAACCAACCATGGACTTACTAACACCATGTTGTTCTTAAATAAACAAGGCTTACACAAGGACTTTCAACCACCTTTGTAACCTTTAGCATCACTTACCAAAGTACATCATTAACAACAATAATCCACTATTTTAAAGCATTAGACAAAGCCATTGAACAACATGCAACACCATGCATCAAAACCACAATTTCCATGTACAAAACCAAGGATCTTTTACCTTGAGTATCCTTCACATATGGCTTCCAAAACCAGCATTAAACCATGCTTAAAATATGCTTTCAAAACAGATTTAAACCACGCAAAACACATGCATTTCAATCATCAACCACAATTGCTTTCAAAACCAAATCACAACACAATTCAAGAGCGAAAATCCATTCACTTACTCTTGAGCTTAGCAAAGTTGTTTAGACTTAAACTAAGCTCCCAAAACCTTCAAACCTTGGTTTAAAAGCTGAAAACCCAACTTCACTCACCGATACACAAAACAAGGCTAACCAACATGCCTTCCAAGCATCCGAAAACCTTCCGCAACACCTTCAAAGCTCACGGATCAAACTCCCCTGTTTCAAGCACACAACAACAGAGGATTAATGCATCATTATGCATTAAGAACACCAGCAACAAGACTCAACTCGGTGCTCAACACAAATCCAACATTTCGGCTACCAAACACAACCGAAATCACCTCCAAACACTTCCAAAACTTAACCCAGCCAAGATCCATCACTTCTAACAATTTTTAAACATCAATTAACATCCAAAATGATCACAAACACGTCCTTATACCTCCAGGTATAACAGATCACCAAAAACACTCCAAAAACAACCAAAAACTCAAGCCAAACTTAGGAAATTCAACCTATCCGGGATTGCATTAATTAAGCCTCAACTTCTAATCACTTTAGCATTCATTTAACATCAATTTGACACTTCAAAACACTGCCCAAACAGATCACACGAAAATTCCACCAAAATCCCCAAATCTTGCATTTTAAGCCAAAAATCAAGATTTCAATTGAAAAGCCTTTAACGAATCACAAATCAAGGATTGAGAACTTAGGAATTTCAGTAAAGAACTGATAGTTTAGAGGAGAAGGACGTTCTTACCTCCAAACTTGAGTTTCTCCTTTTTAGAGCCAAAAAGCTTGATGAAACAACTTGCAAATTGAGAGGTTTTGTTGATGAGATGATTAGGAATCAAAAGAGAGTTGAAATGAGTGATTTAGATGAAAAAATCAGAGAAGAAAATCTGGAGAAACTCTTTTTGGAATAATAGCTCCTTAAAGATTCAAAGTTTCAATCCTTTATAAAACAGTCACGCAACTTTCAAAAATTACATTTTGGTCACTAGCCAAAATGTCAACCTTCCGAACTTCATTTTCCAAAATTGATTTCACAGTTCACTTAATTATATTAAAAGATGATTTTAGAACATTTTTCCATATTTTTAATGCAACCCGAACTAGGCTTTCCTAAATTCACTCTTATATATTCGATCAGTACTTTGATCGAACCGGTCAACGCCCAAAACTTCTGAGCCCAAAACCGGGGCGTTACAACTCTCCCCCCCCCTTAGGAAATTTCGTCCTCGAAATTTCAACCGGCGAAAAGAGAACAACAACCTTCTCAAAGCAACACACAAGGCAACACAAAAGCCTCAACCAACACTGACTACTATCCACACAAAACCTCCACCAAACTTAGCACCTCCACACACTGTTCACAAAATCCAGAACACTCAAAGATAGCCACAACTTAACCTTTCACATACCCGGACTGTACACAGCCCCAACCTCAACCTGAAGAACCTCAACTTTTACAGCACACCACACTGTAACACACAACTTCCAAGACTTGTTTACACAGTGACAACAACCAATCCAAAACAGCCACTATGCAAACCTTTCTGCTTCTAAAACTCTTGCAAACTCCCAAACCTCTTCCAAGGATTTTCCCAACAATAAAAAATCTTTAAGCATCAACTGCTTACCCAAACTCCTCAACGAATGCTGATAATCCTTCACATCTGCCGCTAACATTACCATAACGACTCACCAGGACTACTCACCCAGATTCCAAGAATTACATTACAACCCCAACTTGACTCCGCCAGCCATTCCACACACCACCAGCTGACTTCAAACGAAACTTTCTTAACCACAACCAGCCAACCACTTCTCACAAAAACCCAAACAACCAACAAAAACCTTCGATCTTTCATAATCCTTCCACTTCAAACTTCAACCATAACACTTGTCTTACCAGAACATCGCTTAACCAAAACACACATAACAGTTGTTCAACTCCTCAAAGGTTACTAAGAACCAGCACTTACAAACACAACCCTTCCACAACAACTTAAATACTAAACTACCTCAGCACCTGAAAACACAACCGTTAAACAGGAACATCACTTAGCACCAAGGAGCTACCCCTTCCACTTAGCTATTCAAACCACTAAGCTCTCTAAGCAACAAACACTATCCTTCTACCACAGGCTATACCACTCTCACCATTGCTAGCAACTAGCTTAATATTACTTCTAACTCTCACTCGGCACCAAAACAACCTCTAAAAACCCATCATCCAAACCAACCACCACACTAACAGATTCGATTAGTTATTAGCGAGTGTGAACATCGTATGCATGATCACCTATATGCCCTATCAATGCCTGATGTACATGCATGCAAAACCTCTAATGTCATGCCACATGTATGCATGGACCAACATATATAATATAGCATATAACAATGATTTTAACTGTGCATGAATGCCACTTCACACCCTCCAATAACATCCTCAAAATCCGTCTAAAAACAACCTCCCAACTCACTCCTAACTTATCTAACTCCATCATACCAACAACCATTAACCACCAGATACTCACTAAGCCCTCTTCACACCAAAGATGTTTCCAAACAACTACCATTACCCCAAACATGCTAGCAACAAGACTAAACTTACCACGCAAGGAAAACCAACAGAAACCAAACTAAGGTAACTAGAGCAAAGATTACTTAACAAGGTTACCTGAAAACACAACACCACCCTGAAGCTTCATCAGACGAGCTCTCTTCCTTGCGGAACCTTCAACCTCCTGCGGCACAACTGCAGCAACAGCTAACACACCAGGGTCAACATCAACTCCTTGCGGTAAGGAACCTTGGCTGTTCCGAGCCAACCTTAAACAATCACGTCTCATGTGTCCAGCAGACCCACATTCCCAGCAATTCTCATTTCCCAAACTCTTCACAACCTTCTGCTCTTTTTGCCACCTCTGAACCTTGCCTCGGCCATGCCCACGACCTTTCAGAGACCCATTGGCTAACACCAAAGCTGACTTCACTCCAAGAGGACAATCACGCTTAACATGCATTTTAGAACCACAATTCCAGCAAGCACCCGCGCCCCAACAACCTCCAACATGGCGCCTTTCACAACGGTCGCACACCGGTAGCTGAACCTCCACTCCTTGCTCAAGCAACACTTGCTCCACAACAGCACTATCTACACATTTCTTAACCCTTGGAAATTCCCTTCCAAGATACCTTTCACAAAAAGCAGATACAAAGAAATCCCAATCAATATTAGGAATATGTGACGCCACCGCCATAGATGTCCACCAGACACACGCATCCTCCAGCATCAAAGAAACAACACTCCCCAGCTTACAGGCATAATCACAGCCTTCCTGATCCATGATCAGAATCACACTAGCCAACCAGGCCTCAAACATCTCCGGTGAAGAACCATGATACTCCACAGCACCCAAATCAAGCAAACGCCGCTTCGGCAAACCCACACATCCCACAGCCAGCTCATCCACTGACCATACCTTTACCACAACCTGAGATGTTCCCAACACCTCCTGCTCAACAGGTGATGAACTCTTCACCACAGAACCAGCTTCTTTCCCTTGCCTTACCACCTCAACTCCAAGCACAGAAGACTGAGACAAAACACCCCTACAAAAGGGTGAATTCCATGCCCTAACAACCTGCCCCAAGGCAGCAACCATCTTACCCAACTGCCATTCTTCCATCGACTTTGCCATACTACTAACAACAACAAACAATCACAACAAACAAACAAACCAGTTAGACCAGCTTTAAGCAAGGATTCAAACTCCAACTCCAAAATAACACAATAGCTATATTAATAAGGCAAAGGGTATCCCGAATTCCTCCCCTTTACATGACATAACAGTCAACACAACATGGATATCACAACATCAAACATATCAAACAACATACTTTGATCATGCTTACATCAAACAGCATCCATTTGCATCAGCATATTAACAACATAACATACTCATTACACCTTCATCATGCATAACATCAGCTCACAACATCAGCACATATCCACATAAGCTCAACCAAGATTAATAACCATAAAGCATGCTTGCATACATCAGCAACATGCTCAGAAACATCAACAATTTGCTCAGAAACACGTGTTTCAACCAACTTTCAACCACACATCAAGGTAAACAACAAACACACATCACAACAACTTACCGTTTTCCCCAAGCATTCGCAACTCAGCTCTGATACCACCAAATGTAACCCCCTTAACCCGGCCCGGACGGTTGACCCGAATTAAGAAAGTCACACGGGGAAAACCAAAGTCAACCCGAAAGTTAACCTTGATTAACGACCCTTTTTTTTCTTTTTAATCTTGTCTAGATGCACATTAACCTTAGATGAGATCATGCAAACAGCATACTCAAAGATCACAAACATCAGATATTAAACAGGGACCCAATTGAACAATTTACAACTTTAGGGACCAAATTGTAAATTCTGAAAACCTTAAGGACTTAACCAGATTTTAAGTTACCAACGTAAAATTAATCAGGTTTCATGCTTCTCTGCCAAATTTCAGCTCAAACGGACATCCCAAACTCATACAATTGCACAAACAAGTTTCAGGACCAAAATGCAAACATTCTGAAACATTTAACCGCCCATGTCAGCCCCCAACGGTCACCCGTTCCGAAACAGGCTGAACCCGTTTCGAAACACGGGCCGTTCCGCAACGGGTTCCGAAACATGGCCTGGCAGAGGCCAAACCGTTTCGAAACGGTGCATACCGTTTCGGACGCCTGGGTTCATTCAAGGCACCCGTTCCGAAACGGTGCACATTGTTCCGAAACGCCTGCACAGATTGCAGCAAAAAGCATTCCAAAACATGCAATTAACCATCCAATCATGCTCCAAATGCTACCAAACTTTACCAGCATGCAATTCAACATATATAAAACTTGTAAGCATCATCAAAACAACAAATTAACTTCATATGCAAAAAGCCCCAAATCTATAGGCATGCTTCCTACACAAGCAACCATTTAAGCACAAACTTTCCAAATCAAACTCATTAAAGCCAATACATGTTCCAACAACATCATCAACATAAAAACATCCTTGTCCAACATAAACGAACACATACACATTAACCCGAGAGATTCTACCCCCATTGCCTTTATTAACTATAGCTATTCACCGAGACATACATCTCAAATGGAGTCCACCTTGAATCCCTTGCCTCTCGCTGTCCAAACTTCACGAATCTGCATTGATGGACAAAAAGGAGCGTAAGCACATAATGCTTAGTGAGGAATGCTCAAAACCAAAACACCATCAATGCAGCGGGTCATTAAATCACTTTTAAAACAAACCCGATTTGACAAACCAAAGCCATGTTTGAAAACTCCTTTTCAACACCATGCTTAAACCATGCATTGCACATACATGAAACCAAACCTTAGAGCAAGCTAAGAAAACCTTTTCAAAGCACAAATTACATAATCATCCATTTAACCATTCCATGCATAAACACCATATGCAAAGTTAAATCAAAACCTTGGAAACACTTCCATTTCATATTACCCTTTCATATACTTGAACATCATTTCAAGCAAGAAACCCTTTAAAACCATTACTCAACAAACCAACACATGTATTAAACCAAAGGCAACTTATATGAACCACAACATCATCACCACATGCCTTTAAAAACAAGCCTTAACAAGACTCCAATGCATTAAAGAGATTTCATGTACACATGCATCATTTATCAAATGATAATAAACACTTGCTCAACTTAACAAGTAAACATGCATTAACAAGCTTTAAACGCTTATCATGCAACCATGCATCTTTTCTAGCATCTCATGCTTCTTTAATAATCAAGAACATTACATTGGCTTCCAAGTGATCAACCACATCCACTTTTCAACTCAACACCCGATCGGATACGCGGATCCTGAGCGTTGTCCCTACGCTCCATACACCCTACCAATCCAAGGTCTCCCAAATGGACTTTTAAACACCATTTGACCTTACAAGCCTAAGGTTCCCATGTATGGACTTTTAAACACCATACAACCTCAACATCTACAAGGTTCCCATGTATGGACTTTGAAACACCATACAACCTTTGCATAACCGATTGGTAGTTGTATAACATCACTAACGAGATCCGGGACACCCCACACAAGATCCACACATGGTCCTACACCACCATTGTGATCTTAACAAGCACAAGGTTCCCATATATGGACTTTTAAACACCATATAACCTTTGCTCAACCAAGGTCCTCGAATGGGCATCAACCTCCATTATGACCTTAACCATCTCGTTAGGATACTTGAAGGGAGTTTACCGGTCCACTCTTTACCACTCCACCTCCAAGGCGACTTAATTCACGGTGCACCCAATCCTATAGCCGACTAACTATATCCGATCAACGAACCAAGAACCACTTTCATCACTTGCCAATATAACCATCTTACCATGATAATCCAATGATCCACATGCATAATCATAATGCAAAAACCATCATTTATCTTAACCAATAACCAACCATGGACTTACTAACACCATGTTGTTCTTAAATAAACAAGGCTTACACAAGGACTTTCAACCACCTTTGTAACCTTTAGCATCACTTACCAAAGTACATCATTAACAACAATAATCCACTGTTTTAAAGCATTAGACAAAGCCATTGAACAACATGCAACACCATGCATCAAAACCACAATTTCCATGTACAAAACCAAGGATCTCTTACCTTGAGTATCCTTCACATATGGCTTCCAAAACCAGCATTAAACCATGCTTAAAATATGCTTTCAAAACAGATTTAAACCATGCAAAACACATGTATTTCAATCATCAACCACAATTGCTTTCAAAACCAAATCACAACACAATTCAAGAGCAAAAATCCATTCACTTACTCTTGAGCTTAGCAAAGTTGTTTAGACTTAAACTAAGCTCCCAAAACCTTCAAACCTTGGTTTAAAAGTTGAAAACCCAACTTCACTCACCGATACACAAAACAAGGCTAACCAACATGCCTTCCAAGCATCCGAAAACCTTCTGCAACACCTTCAACGCTCACGGATCAAACTCCCTTTTTTCAAGCACACAACAACAGAGGATTAATGCATCATTATGCATTAAGAACACCAGCAACAAGACTCAACTCGCTGCTCAACACAAATCCAACATTTCGGCTACCAAACACAACCGAAATCACCTCCAAACACTTCCAAAACTTAACCCAGCCAAGATCCATCACTTCTAACCATTTTTAAACATCAATTAACATCCAAAATGATCACAAACACGTCCTTATACCTCCAGGTATAACATATCACCAAAAACACTCCAAAAACAACCAAAAACTCAAGGCAAACTTAGGAAATTCAACCTATCCGGGATTGCATTAATTAAACCTCAACATCTAATCAATTTAGCATTCATTTAACATCAATTTGACACTTCAAAACACTGCCCAAACAGATCACACAAAAATTCCACCAAAATCACCAAATCTTGCATTTTAAGCCAAAAATCAAGATTTCAATTGAAAAGCCTTTAACGAATCACAAATCAAGGATTGAGAACTTAGGAATTTCAGTAAAGAACTGATAGTTTAGAGGAGAAGGACGTTCTTACCTCCAAACTTGAGTTTCTCCTTTTTAGAGCCAAAAAGCTTGATGAAACAACTTGCAAATTGAGAGGTTTTGTTGATGAGATGATTAGGATTCAAAAGAGAGTTGAAATGAGTGATTTAGATGACAAAATCAGAGAAGAAAATCTGGAGAAACTCTTTTTGGAATAATAGCTCCTTAAAGATTCAAGTTTCAATCCTTTATAAAACAGTCACGCAACTTTCAAAAATTACATTTTGGTCACTAGCCAAAATGTCAACCTTCCGAACTTCATTTTCCAAAATTGATTTCACAGTTCACTTAATTATATTAAAAGATGATTTTAGAACATTTTTCCATATTTTTAATGCAACCCGAACTAGGCTTTCCTAAATTAACTCTTATATATTCGATCAGCACTTTGACCGAACCGGTCAACGCCCAAAACTTCTGAGCCCAAAACCGGGGCGTTACAGTACTGAAACACTTCACAATCGTACCAAAACGCGTGTGCAGGAAAGCACAATTTTGGCTTATAGTATCGATATGCAAGCCCGTGTACCGATACGCATACCAAAACTTTCCCTAAAACAGCCTCGAAATCATTTCAAACTTCAACAATTCATCCTAAAATCACACATACTTGCTTATGGAAACTACTCAAACATATAATCATGCAATTCCAACTGCACGACAACATCTAGTTGATTAACTCAAGCATAGCAAAGTAAATCATGAAGCATGCTTAAGACACAAACCATAATCACACCATATAGCAAGTTTAAGTACCAAAACCAAAATAAAGGCCTCTTACAAACCATATAAGCCATACAAAACTTGCATCAACCACAGGGAGTCCAAAATACATCTCCCAAAGCAAACCACTAGTTCCCATTGCCAAATATCATTACTAAAGTAAAAGCAAAACATCACCATTCCCACAATATCTTAATTATCTGCATTGTTGGTAAAAGAGAGCATAAGCACGAAAGCTTAGTGAGGCATGCTCTAAAAACACCAACACAACAATGCAAGCTTTTAAATCTCTTTCTCGAAAGCCATTTTCTACAACATGCTCTTTCTATCTCATGCTTGAAAACCATTTCAAAGCAAAACTCCATTTGAAAATCACATGTACCATCTATCTATCTATCTCATGCACTCAACCGATGCAAATTTCATGGCAAAACCATACATGCATGACATTCAAAAGCATTTCATAAATCTCAAAATCTCATATGCATTTCTCATAGCATAAACATCATTTCAACATCGGTACATCTGAATCAATTACATTCTCATATATTGGCATTTCATATTTCATCTTTACTCGGATATGCGGATTAGCTTGACATAAAGCAAAGTCCTACCCCGGTGGAATCTCACATCACTGGACTCTCATGGCGGTATCTCTCTTCGCCACAAAGCTTGGGTGTTTCACCAAGACCTACCCCGAAAGTATCTCTCATCATCGGATTCTCACTTTGGATCGGGATGGCACTACCCTCATTTCGTGACTCCAAAGAGCACATACGAATTTTTAGTTTATAGTGCACATTTATCCTATTGGTCGACCAATTATATCCGGTAATCGTCTCATCATTTATGTCAATATATTACATTAAAATCACCATCTCACCTACTATTTTGATGCAACATTTCTCAAATCTATCTCATCCCATTTCAAAACCATAATTCATGCATAGCATTTAATCAAAATCTCAAAACTCTTTCATGGGATAAACACATAACATCATTTCATGTTATAAATCATGCATTAAACAGTAGGAATTTGTATATCTCAAATCAAGAGCATGCCAAAAGCATTTAGGGCATCAACCACTTTTCGAGAGCAAACTCTAAACATACTTACTTTCAGACTTAGGAGGGTGTTTCAAACCAATCTGAAATCACCAAACCCCGTTTCCTTGTCCTTCAAGGACTTCTAAAACCATTTGCACTCACCGATTACGTTTTGCTGGCTTTGTCGAAACGATTTTCTAGGCTTCCAACACTTCCGGATCAACACCAAATGCATATGATGAAGTCTCCCATGTTCATTACACGTAAGAGCTGAGGATTAATGCATCATCATGCATTAAAATCACCAACCACTCATTCTAACTCATTGCACTACTCAAAACCAACATTTCGGCTATCCAAAATAGCCGAAATCACCTCCAAAATTCCTCAAATCAAATCCCAGCCAAGATATATCAATTCTAACCCTTTCTAAACCTCATTCAACATAAAAAATCATCACAAACACAACCTTATATCTCCAACAATAGCATATCACCAAAAACACCCCAAAACCCATAAATCTAACATCTAAAACTTAGGAACCCAAGCCTATTCAGGATTTAGTTGTTAAAACCATAATCTCAACATCAAATATCATCCAAAACATGTTAGAAATCAACCTCAAAACAGATTTTAACTTAGAAATACGAAAATCATCAAAACCACATCAAGAACCTTGAATTTAGCATCTATTTCTTGTTTATATCATTAAAACAACTTAAAAACCCATTAACAAAGGATTGATAACTTGGGAATTTCAGTAAAGAAGTGATCATTAGAAGAGAAGGACGAAGCTTACCTCTAATGGTTGATTTCTCCTTGATTTGGGCAAGATTTCTTGAAAATCCAAAGCAAAACAAAAAGGATTTGAAGAAGTAAAGATAAGAAATCCTTTGAAAGATGAAATCTCAGAAAATGAGATGAAAAACAAAGGTTCTTTGGTGAGGTAAAAGTGTTTGGTTGAGTGAGAGTTGAGAGAAAATGAAAAGATAGAAAACTATCGTAAAATAGTTATGAAAAGTCAACCTTTGATTTTTCTTTTAATTCCTTTAATTAAATCATTATTAAAAACTCCCAAATTAAAGAGAAATCTGACGAAAAACAATTGGTAAAATTAGATCCTTAAAGATTCAAAGTTTCAATCCTTTACAAAACAATCACTAGTCAACTTTTACAAAAACTGCAATTTGGTCACTACACCAAAATGTAATATTTCCAAATTACATTTTGTAAAATTGTTTTAACCATAATCACTCATATAATAAATGAGTATTTTTAGATATTTTTCCATATTTTTAAAGGATCCAGAACTAGGTGTTCCCTAAACCAACCTTGTATGGATACGTGGAACACATTATGTATCTTTTCCAACTCTGAAGGCAGTCTCAACTTGTATGCAACAGGACCCACACATTCTATCACCTCATATGGTCCAATGAACCTCAGACTCAATTTGCCCTTCCGGACAAATTTCATCTCCTTATGCTTCAAATCCGCATAAGACTTTTGTGAGTCTGACGCTACCTTCAAACGCTCACAAATGAGCTTCACCTTCTCGGTGGTTCCTTTCAACAAAGCTGGCATCGAAATCAACTTTTGCTCTATTTCAGCCAACAAAGGGGAGTTGTTGAGTGTGCAAAAGTTCTACTTTTTACCCCTTATTTAACCCATATTTATGTTGCATTCAAGAATAATTCATTGCATTTTGGATAGATTTCACATATACATCACAATTATATAAAATGGCACAGTTACTACTAATTTTTGTTGATTTTCCAGGTAGCTGCTATGGCAAACTCATGGCAGTGAAGAAGCAGAGCTGGAACACAGGAAAAGAGTCAAGAAGAAGGAGGCTGCCGTGCCACGACAACCAATGACGACAGCAATGGTGAAGGGAAAAGTGAAGTGGAGCTCGAAAGATAGAGGAAATTAAGTCGGTCTATCATGGGCCACTCCTATGAGCCCTAGATCAGAATGAAGGCCGAGCCTAAAGTTCAAGGAAGAAACCCAAAGCAAGAAAAGAAGACGAATTAAAGGCATCTACTTAGAAGATTTAATCTTAATTAGAGTTGTACTTTAGTTTGAACTTGTATTCTTACCTTATTAGAAAACTTGAACCCAATGCCTATATAAAGGCATGTAATTCGACCTAGGGAAGGATATCTCATTCTCTAGCCGTCTTCCCCAAACCCTAGTCATTTTCCCCCTTCTCGTCATGTTCTAAACTTCTGCTAGGGCTAAGGGTTGATTCTGTAAAGTAGTTGCAAAGGTTGTCCTGTTTTTAGGAATTTTCTATTCAATAAAATAAACTTCAAGTTTGCTTATTCTAGTTTTCAACATCTTACAAGAGTATCGGGAGAGCATTGTGAGATTATTTATTTACTTAATATCGGGAGAGTGAAGTATACGAAAGGAATAAGTGCGGGTTCTCCAGTTTATGGTTGAACTATCTCGGACCTAGGGATAGGACTAGGTTAAGTGGCTAAGGAAGAATTCAACAACATTGGTGTTCACCCTTTGATTCATGCTGGGAGGTATCATCCGAGAAGTGTCATCAACAGTACTTGGACCTAGGGATAGGACAAGTCACAACAAGGATTCTTGCCAAGCTTGAAGTACAAAGTTGTGTGATCGCTACCGTGACAACAACAGACTGCTGTCACGACAGGTGCTGCCGCGATAGGGACAACGACAGAACATGAATTCTTAACACAATGCAACACCTGCACTATCAAGCAGATCAATACCGGCCTATTTCTTAAACCATGAAAACTCCGTTAATTTATATTCAATATTCTTCAATATTATTCCTCAATCAATTAAACTCACTTCTTTCTTGTGCAGCAATCCAAGGATAGAGCTATTACCAGTCCCTGTGGATACGACATCTGATACTTCGTGTATCACTTTACTACTTGCGTTGTGTACACTTGCACTCTATTGCGATAGACTATTTTAAACGCAACAAGTTTTTGGTGCCGTTGCCGGGTACTGGCAACATACCTTTACCCTTACATTTACTACACGTTCTTTTTATTTTTATTGGGATTGTTTACCCTGTGCTTTTCACAAGGTTTTTCGTTTGCTTATCCGTAGATCTAGACGAGACAAAGAACCTGAGGATAAACTAGACCCTGAAATCGAACACTTGTGCAATCTCAGGAACCGAGTCCGCCTTTTGATAGCCAGAAACGATTACCTTGAGGAACAGATAGAAGCAATGCATAACGGGGTAAATCGCCCAAGGAATCATGAAGATCCTCCCCAGGATGACCGTAACAAAAGGCTTGCTGCCGAGGCCGCATGTCGATCCTGCCGTGATTACATGATCAACGATCATGTGGAACTGCAGACCACCCTGCCAGACGTGGAAGCTGAAAATTTCGAGCTGAAACCTGTGATGTTCAGCATGATCAATTCCACTGGCCAATTTAGTGGTGCTGCTACAGAGGATGCAAGAGAACATCTGAAAATGTTCCAAGAAATCTGTGGTTCATTTAGACTACAAGGAGTAAATCCGAAGATACTGAGGCTTTGGTTATTTCCTCCTTCACTGAGGGACAGAGCGAAAACTTGGTGGAATAAACTAACGTCGGGTTCAATACGAACTTGGGCGGATCTCACTCATGAATTCTTATCTCGTTTTAATCCTTCCCATTTATCTGAGCGATTACGTAATGAAATTGCTACTTTTCAATAGGAAGATGACGAGCCAATGCACGAGGCATGGGACAGGTTTACCACTCTTTTGAGGAATTGCCCGATGCATGGATTCCCTGTTTGGAATCAAGTCATAAAATTTTACAATGCTGCCAACACACACACTCAGATGAGAATAGATTCAACAGCAATTGTATTGTTGTTGGATAAAGATCCAGACGAAGCCATGGTAGTATTGAAAAATTTAGCAAAGAATGAAGAGCAATTTCCCAAAGTGAGGAGAGGTAAATGAGTGCTAGCTGTGAAAGACTATGAAGCCGACAATTCCCTAAAGACATAGGTTGTGTACCTCACAAAGGCAGTAGAGAATTTGATAATGAAAGATTCAAAACATGTCTACTATGTGGAAGAGGTATGTGAAACTTGCAGTGGGAATCACAGTTCGGAAGACTGCCCATTACAGCTAGAGGAAGGGATGTATGTTGGAAACTATAACAAGCCGAGAATTATGACTCCAACAATTACAATCCCAACTGGAGGAAAGACCCTAAGTTCTCCTGGAGTAACCCAAACAACACACTAAATCCTCAAGTGCAGAACACTCAAAACAAATGGGCACCTAGACTCCTGACACGGCAGCAACCGCAACAGTAGCCGGCAGCCGCACCTAGTATACTAGAGCAGACATTGGCTACATTTATGTCACAAAAAGGAGCTTACATGGCAAACATGGATCACTTCGTCAAGAAGAATGAATCGTTCATGGATAAAACATAGATGAGAATGACTAACCATGAAGCTACACTGAAATCACTGGAGACACAAATGGGCCAGGTTTCCCAACATATTAATCCAAGGCAGAACAGAGGATTCCCTAGCGATAATGAGGTCGCTAGACAACCCACACATGAGCAGAGTAAAGCTATTACAACTAGGAGTGGGAAACAACTGCAAGGGCCGGAGACAAAAACCGTACCGATTAAAGAACCAGCCCTAGAAACATCTGCCACGAACACTGCCCCGGCAGAAGATAAGCAACCTGCTGCCACCACACATGTCACGCCGGCAGAAGGGACAGACGAGAAAGACAAGGATGATGAAGAACCTAAACCTCCTCAGCTCCGAATACCATGTGAAGGACGACTGGAAGATTACCGTCCTCCACCTCCTTTTCCACAGAGGTTACAAAAGCAGAAACAGAACTACCAGCTCAAAAAGATCTATGATATTTTTAAGCAGGTTCACATCAATATACCGCTATTAGAGGCCATCCAGCAGATGCCCGATTATGAAAATTTTCTCAAGGATGCTATGTCGAAAATATCCAGACTTGGGGAATTCGAAACTGTAAAAATGACAGAAGGATGCATGACTATCTTGCACAGACATCCACCCCAGAAAAAACAAGGATCTTGGGAGCTTCATAATACCGTGCATAATTGGTGATAAATTCGTGGGTAAGGCACTTTGTGATCTTGGTGCCAGTATTAATTTAATGCCAAAAGATGTGTTTCAGAAATTAGGTATTAAACGAGCACGGCCCACGAAAGTTATGCTGCAGCTGGCATACTGCTCTTACGTACAACTAGAAGGGAAGATCGAAGATATTCAGGTAAGAGTGGATAAGTTCATTTTTCCTGCTAACTTTCTTGTTTTAGACTGTTAAGCAGATGAGAACGCACCAATCATCTTGGGGCCATCCTTCCTAGCCACAGGCAGATCACTGATTGATGTAGAAAAGGGAGAACTTACAATGAGAGTAAATGATCAAGAGATCAAGCTCAATGTTCTCCAGGCAATTAAACATGCTGATGCAGAAGAAGAATGCAAGGTCATCACTGAAGTAATCCTTGACCAACCCTGCATCAGATCGAGCTGTCATGACATTAAATTTGGTCACTGCCACAACATCTATCTAGAAGACTATCACGGCAGCTACAACGACAGCAACTCTTCCGAATCAGACACATCTGACACTGAAGGTTATGAGGAGGTAAATTGGATAGGAAATCGTCCATGTAAGTTATTCGAGCCCCTAAACTATACCTCGAATGAACACATAATCCAAAAGCCTTCAACTGTAGAACCACATGTTTTAGACCTAAAGCCCCTGCCAGGGCATCTTAAATATGTTTTTCTTAGTTCAAATGATATGTTGCCCGTAATCATCTCTTCCAAGTTAATGCTGAAACAGGAACAACAGCTGATAGGGATGCTACATCAGCATAAAAACGTTATTGGATGGACGATAGCTGACATCCAAGGCATTAGTCCGGCACTATGTATGCACAAAATTCCTCTAGAGGATGATCATAAGCCAACAATTGATGCTCAAAGACGCTTAAACGACGCTATGTGAGAAGTGGTTCGAAAAGAAATTATCAAATGGCTGGACACTGGGATAATTTATGCCATCTCGGATAGTAAGTGGGTGAGCCTGGTGCAATGTGTTCCGAAAAAGAGAGAAATAACTGTGGTGACCAATGAAGAGAACGAACTAATCCCAACTAGGACTGTGACCGGTTGGAGGGTTTGTATGGATTACCTAAAGCTTAACAAAGCTACTCGGAAAGACCATTTTCCCCTACCTTTTATTGATCAAATGCTTGATAGATTAGGAGGGAAACCTTATTAATGTTTTCTTGATGGTTACTCAGGTTATAACAAGATAGCAATTGCACCGGTAGATCAAGAGAAAACGACTTTCACTTGCCCATACGACACTTATGTTTCTAAGAGAATGCCATTTGGACAATGTAATGCACCAACAACATTCTAGAGGTGCATGATGGAGATATTCTCTGACATGGTGGAGGATTTCCTGGAAATATTCATAGACGATTTTCTGTCTTTTGAGACAATTTTGAAGGCGGTTTGTTGAGTGCGTAAAAGTTCTATTATTTACACCCTTTTGAACCCATATTTCTGCTGCATTCAAGCATCATTGCATTGCATTTAGGTTAGTTTACAGCAAAACATCACAAATGGATTAAAGGCACGGATTCTACTAAAAGATGGCTAATTTTGCAGGTTGCTGCCATCGTAGACGGAGAAGGCGGGCGCAGGGCAGAGAAGCAGGAAAGCTGAACTGGACAAGCAGACAAAGAGGACGATGCTGCCATGGAGCTGCCGTGAGAGCAGAGGACGACAGCAAGTTAGCGGAGGAAAAGCAAAGTGGACCTCGATAGATAGAGAAAATTATGCTCGTCTGTCATGTGAAAACCATACATTTTTCCAAGCCCCGGATCAAAAGATATGTCAAGCCAAAGCTCAATGAGAGGAAATCCCATGAAACAAGGAGGCGGCTGAAAAGTAGGATACTTAGAGATTAAGTCTTTATTAGAATCTTACTTTTAATTAAAGTTGTAATCCTTGTTAACTTAGAATACTTGAGCCCAAAGCTTATATAAGGGCATAGATTTTAACCTAGGAGAGAACATACCCCATAAGCGATAACCAAACCCCTCCGCCGTTTACCCGTCGTCGACATGTTCTAAATTCCCCCTAGGGCCACGGGTTGTTTAGTAAAGAAGTTGCAAGGGTTGTTTTGTTTTACGATTTTCCAAGTTCAATAAAATAAACTTCAAGTTCTCTTATTTTGGTTATTAATATCTTGCAAGAGCATCGGGAGAGCATTGTGAGGTTATCCATTTACTTAGCATCGGGAGAGTTAAGTATACGAAAGAAATAAGAGCGAGTTCTCTAGTTTATAGTTGAACTATCTTGTGCCTAGGGATAGGGCAAGGTTAAGTGGCTAAAGAAGAATTCATACACATCGGTGTTCATCCTTCGATTCACGCCGGGAGGTATCATCAAGACGTGATCATCGACAGACTTGGACCTAGGGATAGGCCAAGGCAGATCTGGGATTCTTGCCAAACTTGAAGTACGGAGTTGGTGAGTTTGCTGCCGCGACAGCCAACGGACAGCCGCCGCGACAGGTGCTGCCGCGACAGGCACGACGACAGAACTGGAGTTCCTAAGCAATTCAATACCCGCACTACTGAGCAATTTAATACCAGCCCATTCTCTCTATCTTGATATTCCAACTCTTTTAATTACGTTTTTCCTTGTTATTTTCGTGACAATTCTCTTAAAATATTTCTTTACTTCGTGCAGTGAAATAAGGTGAAGCTATTAGCCCAATCCCTGTGGAGACGATATCCGATACTTCGTATCACTTACTACTTGCGTCGTGTACACTTGCACTACAATTGCGATAGACTATTTTACACGCAACAAGTTTTTGGCGCCGTTGCCGGGGATTGGCAACATAACTACACCTTTCTTTTATTGCACTTTTCGTTTTAATTTTTGTTTTTCTTTTTATTTTTCTTTTCTTTTTTGTTATTACTTTCAACTCTTGCTTTTCACAAGGTTTTCTTGTTTATGCGCAGATCTAAAAGAGGTGAAGATCCTGAGTATAAATTAGATCCGGAAATCGAACGTTCCTTCAATCTCAAGAAACAACTTCGCCACCTTTTAGACATGAACGAATACCTTGAGGAACAGCTAGAGAAGATTGCCCGTAATCCGCGCGCTGGTGGAGGTGTACCGCCTGTCGGCGACCCGCCTGCGGCAGATGGACGATGGTCATGTCCAGACTACATGCTGAACGATCATGCAGAACTGGAGACCACGCTGCCGGATATTGAAGTTGATAACTTTGAGCTTAAACCTGTCATGTTTAGTATGATCAACAATGCCGGGCAGTTTAGTGGTGTTGTGACAGACGATGCTAGGGAGCATCTCAAGACGTTCCAGGAGATCTGTGGTTCATTTAGACTGCCAGGAGTTAGTCCGGAGATACTGAGGCTTCAGTTATTCCCCCATTCATTGAGGGACAGAGCTAAAACTTGGTGGAATAAACTTACGCCGGGTTCAATCATAACTTGGGCAGATTTATCTCGTGAATTCTTATCTCGTTTTAATCCTTCGCATTTATCTAAGCGATTACGTAATGAAATTGCTACTTTTCAACAGGAAGAAGACGAGCCAATGCACGAGGCCTGGGACAGATTTACTACTCTTCTTCGGAACTGCCCAATGCATGGATTTCCCGTCTGGAATCAAGTAACTAAGTTCTATAATGTTGCTAACTTACAAACTCGCATTCGAATTGATTCTGCAGCAAATGGACTATTATTGGATAAAGATCCAAACGAGGCATTGCAGGTTTTGAAAAAATCTGGCCAAGAATGAGGAGCAGTTTCCGACTGCAAGAAGAGGGGGTAAACGGGTACTTGCTATCAAGGATTATGAGGCCGACAACACTATGAAATCACAGGTAGCATTCCTTACTAAAGCAATGAAAAGGTTATTGAATGATGATGAATTACAAGGATTTGCTGTCGAGGAAGTTTGTACCATCTGTGAGGGAAATCATAGTCGGGATGAGTGACCAATACAAATAGAAGAGGGAAAACATGTTGGAAATTACAAGCCGAACTACAATTCCAACAATTATAATCCTAATTGGAGGAAGGATCCCAAATTTTCCTGGAGTAATCCTAACAATGCCCTGAATCCGCAAGCACATAATCAAAATCAGGGAGGACCTAGATTGCTGACGCGACAGCAACTGCCGCCGCACCTGCCGCCGCAGCAGCAACAGCAGCCACCACCTGCCACGAGCAGTATATTGGAATAGACTCTGGCCACCTTTATGTCTCAGACCGGTACGTATATGGAGAATATGAATCAGTTTGTCAAGAAGACAGAAACCTTTATGGATAAAACCGAGATGAGGATGACAAATCATGAAGCTACCTTGAAATCTCTAGAGACACAAATGGGTCAGGTTTCTCAACCTATTAAGCCGAGGCAGAATGGAGGATTCCCTAGCAATACTGAAAATGCTAGACCACCCACACATGAGCAATGTAAGGCAATTACTACTAGGAGTGGGAAGAAACTACCAGGGCCGGAAAAAGAAGCTGAAACAGAAAAGGAACCTGCCTTGGATAAACCTGCCGAGGAAGCTGCCCTGACAGGTGATAAACAGACTGTTGCCGATGAGCCTGTCACTACAGCAGAAGCGACAGAGGAGAAAAAAGATGATTACTGTCCTCAGATTTGCATGCAGTGGGAAGGACGTATTGTTGATTACCGTCCTCCACCACCTTTTCATATTAATATTCCGCTGTTAGATGCTGTTAGGGAGATGCCCGGTTATGCTAAATTTCTCAAGGATGTTATGTCGAAAAAATCTAAACTTGGGGAATTCGAAACGGTAAAGATGACAGAAGGTTGCATGAGTATTCTTCATCGGCAGCCACCTCAGAAAAAGAAGGATCCGGGGAGCTTCATCATACCTTGTGTAATCGGCAACAAATTTGTGGGTAAGGCACTTTGTGATCTTGGTGCTAGTGTTAATTTAATGCCAAAGTCTATTTTTCAAAAATTAGGTAATTGAAAGGTGCGGCCCGCGACAGTAACTCTGCAGCTGGCAGACCGCTCTTACGTTCATCTAGAGGGAAAAAATGAAGATATTCTGGTAAGAGTGGATAAGTTTATTTTTCCTGCTGACTTTCTTGTTTTAGATTGTGAGGCAGACGAAAATGCACCAGTCATCCTTGGGCGACCCTTCTTAGCCACGGGAAGATCACTGATTGATGTGGAGAAAGGAGAACTCACCATGCGAGTGAACGATCAAGAGATAAAGTTGAATGTTATCCAAGCAATGAAACATGCTGATGTGGACGAGGAATGCAAGGCTATCATTGAAGTGACCCTTGATCAACCCTGCATCAGGTCGGGCTGTTATGATATAAAATTTGGTCACTGCCGCGACAGCCACTTACAGGTCTGTCACGACAGCAAGGACGACAGCACCGATGACAGCGACTCCTCTGATTCTTATACATCTGATACTGAAGGTCAAGAGGAGGTAAACTAGTTAGGCCATCGTCCAGGTAAGTTATTTGAACCTTTGAATTACACTTCGGATAACCATTTAATCCAAAAGCCATCTATTGTTGAACCACCTGCCTTAGAACTTAAGCCCCTGCCAGGGCAGCTTAAATATGCTTATCTTGGTTCCAATGACACACTGCCCGTAATCATCTCTGCTAAGCTGCCGCAGGAACAGGAACGACAGCTAATCGGCATGCTAAGGCAGCACAAAAAGGCGATTGGATGGACGATAGCAGACATTCAAGGCATTAGTCCGGCGTTATGCATGCACAAAATCCTCCTAGAGGAAGATCATAAGCTGACTATTGATGCCCAAAGGCGGCTTAACCATGCGATGAAAGAGGTGGTGCGTAAAGAGATAATCAAGTGGTTAGATGTTGGTATTATTTACGCTATCTCCGACAGCAAATGGGTGAGCCCGGTGCAATGCGTTCCCAAGAAAGGAGGAATGACCGTGATAACCAATGAGAACAATGAGTTAATCCCAACCAGAACTGTGACATGCTGGTTTTTATCGGAGATTCATGTCCGGTTGGAGGGTTTGTATGGACTATCGGAAGTTTAACAAAGCTACCCGAAAGGACCACTTTCCTTTACCCTTTATTGATCAAATGCATTAGACTGGACATGCTGGTTTTTATCGGAGATTCATTGCAAATTTCTCAAAGATCACTAAGCCCCTATGCCATCTCTTAGAGCAGAACCAACCCTTTGACTTTAATGATGAATGTACTGAAGCATTCAAGGTTCTGAAGGAAAAACTGGTAACAGCCCCAATAGTGCAACCACTAGACTGGACACAGCCATTTGAGATTATGTGTGATGCTAGTGACTATGCTGTCGGGGCAGCACTTGGGCAGCGCAAAGATAAGCTGTTTCATGTCATATACTATGCCAGCAAGACATTAAATGACGCCCAAGTGAACTACACCACCACAGAAAAGGAGATGTTAGCTGTGGTGTTCTCCATCGACAAGTTTCGTTCTTACATACTTGGGACGAAGGTAATAGTGCACACAGACCATTCTGCCCTTAAGTATCTGTTCGCGAAAAAGGACGCAAAGCCTAGATTGATACGGTGGATCTTGCTATTACAAGAATTCGACCTTGAGATCAAGGACAAAAAGGGGACAGAAAATCAGGTGGTAGACCACTTGTCAAGGTTTGAGAAGGGACAGAGTCTACCAATCGACGAGACAAACATACTGGAGACCTTCCCAGATGAGCAGCTCTTTGCTGCCGCAATCGCTGCTGCGACAGCCATGGCGGCAGGTAAGTCTTCTGAACTCCCCTGGTATGCTGATTTCGTTAATTTTATAGTTAGCAGAATACTTCCTTCTGATCTTAATTATCAAGCCAGGAAGAGGTTCTAAAATGATGTTAAGCATTATTATTGGGATGAACCTCTTCTTTTCAAAATGTGTGCAGATCAAGTCATAGGGAGGTGTGTACCACAAGAAGAACAAGAAGACATTCTCCATCACTGCCATGCTTCACAATATGGAGGTCACTTAGGAGGCAATAAAACTGCTGCCAAGGTGCTGCAGTCAGGGTTCTACTGGCTGACACTGTATAAAGATGCACAGGACTTTTACAAGAACTGTGACAGGTGCCAGCGGACAGGTAACATCTCGAGGAGAAACGAGATGCCACTGCAGAACATTCTAGAAGTCAAGATCTTTGACGTTTGGGGGATTGATTTTATGGGACCTTTTCCATCGTCATGTGGAAATCTATACATCCTCATAGCAGTGGATTATGTCTCTACGTGGGTTGAAGCCACCGCCACTCAAAATAATGATGTCAAGACAGTCCAAAAGTTTTTGCACAAAAACATTTTTTCTAGATTTGGCATCCCTAAGGCGATTATCAGTGATGAAGGGAGACATTTTGATAATAGGGTAATTGTTGCCGCCTTGAAAAAATATGGTGTCAAGCACAGGATCGCGGCAACATACCACCCACAGACAAATGGACAAGCTGAGATATCCAATAGGGAAGTTAAGAACATTCTTGAGAAGATGGTTAAACCATCTAGGAAAGATTGGTCTTTAATCCTTAATGATGCATTATGGGCATATAGAACAGCTTTCAAGACTCCGTTGGGCATGTCTCCATACCGATTGATTTATGGAAAAACCTGTCACTTGCTTGTCGAGATCGAGCACAAAGCATATTGGGCAATCAAGGCAGTGAATATGGACTTGGACAAGGCAGGCCAGAAAAGGCTGTTAGATTTGAACGAGATTGAAGAAATAAGGACAATGGCCTACGACAATGCAAGAATATACAAGGAGAAAACAAAGAAGTGGCATGACAGGAAGTTGTTGCCACGACAGTTCTGCCCATGGCAGCTTGTGTTGTTGTTCAATTCTAGACTTAAACTCTTTCCAGTAAAGCTAAAATCAAGATGGTCTGGCCCGTTCCAAGTGGTACAAGTTTTTCCCCATGGTGCCATCACAATCCGATCATTAAAAGACGGGCACCAATTCAAAGTCAATGGACAACACCTCAAGCATTATCAGGGGACTGAAGCCCCAGGAATACAGGAAGTGGTTACTTTAGGAGATGCCCCACAAGGCATCCCTAATTTAACCTAAATTTTATTTTTTATTTATTTTTATTATTTATTATTTACTAGGAAATAAGGTTTATTTTATTCGAATAATGTTTATTTTTATAATTTCTGTTTTTAGGAAATAAAGGAGTCAAGAAGAAAAGGAGAAGTGACCCAAGCCCACCATCCATCCATCAGCCCAACAGAGCCCATTTATTGCAGCCTGTCATTTTAGCTGCCGCCGCAAACACAGATAGGACAGGCTGTCAACAGACTGACACGGCAAACGCAGAAGCGTGTGGCAGACGCGTAACAGAGGCATAATTACGTGTCAGACGCGTCAGACACGCCAAAACTCATAAGTCGCCCCGTTATTCACGCCTGCCGTTACAACATTAAACGGGCAGCAACTCGACCGCTATAAAACCCCGTTTTCATTCTCATTTTCCTCACTTCTGCTTATTCTTACTTGCTTTCTCCTCTCGTTTTATTTGTTTTCTTTACTTTCACAACCCTTGCAACTAAAATGTCTTCCAGACGTACCCGTCGCAGTGCTGCTTCCACCTCTTCAGTTGCAGCACCCACACCACAGTCGTTCGCCACCAAGGAATTATGGGAGGAAAGAGGATTCATCTACGTCCGAATGGCAGCAAATCTGGGGCTCCGACCATTCATCGCGAAGGCGATAAGGACTCAACTATGGGAGCAGTTCGCAGCACAACCTGCAGAACTCAATGACACATTGGTGAGGGAGTTTTATGCTGCCATCGACAGCAGAACGACAACATCAGTCACCGTCCGAGGGGTAGAGGTACCATCTATAGCTGACAGCATCAACCACATGTATGGCCTATATTTTGGTCCCAACGATGATGCCCATCAGCAATTTTTAGACACCCTCGATTCTGCTGCCTACGGTGCTGTCATGGCAAAGGCGACAGAGGAAGGAACAACATGGAACAAGAGCAAAAAGAACCCCAACTCTGTAAAAAGGGGGCAGCTACTCCCAGAAGCCAAACTCTGGAACGCTTTCATCAAAAAGCGTATCATGTCGTCTTCCCATCACACGACGGTGGACCAGCAGCGGCTCGCCCTCATTCACTCAATCATGAACGACCGGCCTATTAACGTGGGCTGCTATATGAGGGAAAGTGTTTTGGACTGCACATTTCGGACAACCTCGCGCCTCTGCCTACCTTTTATGATCACTTCCCTTTGCCGCTGCACTGCCGTCCCAGAGGCCACCACCAACAAACTGATCCAGGGCAGAGGCTGGACAAACAACAACATTAACAGCCTCATGGAGCTGATAGTCGCTACCCCCCTCTCCTCCTTCAACCCGGCTGCCTCCCCAGCAGAATCATCTGAGGAGCCTGCCCCTGAAGCTGCCGCCACCACCGCTCAGACAGACCAATTTGCCCATATCCTTGCTGCGATACAACGGGTGGAAGACAGAAAAATGGGGCTGATGACATTCATCCGGGATTTCGCCAACTCGACGGTAAATTTCATTACCAACACTTTAAATTATCCCGATGTTATTTTCCCCACTTTCCCTGCCCACTATTTCCACATCCCCTCCCATGTCCACACACCTACACCACCTGCCTCCCCCCATGCACACTCTGCTGCTTCCACCCCATCACCTGCCCCGACGACAGCCGACAGTCCAACGGCCGAAACCTCTGCCCGAGGAAGGAAGCGACCTGCCTCCGAAGACAGTGAGTCCGACCCTCCTATTAGGAGGAATTTGGCAAAGGAGATCACGCCTGTCAAGAGGCAGAAACATGTGGCAGACAGAAAAAGAATGCCCAAGGCCAGCACCACCACCAGCAGCACTTAGGATAGTGGCAGCAGCTCCGACATCCAGGTTGTGGAGCAACCTGCCCAGCCTGCCCCATAGCCCAGACGCCACCACCAGATCCGTGTCAGCAGCAGCAGTGAAAACATCGATTAAAATTTAAGTCTTTTATTTTCTTTTTATTGTTGCCTGCTTTATTTATATTTTGTGATGTACCTGCCTTCATTTTATCTGTCATTTGCATTGAGGGCAATGCAACCCTCGAGTTTGGGGGTGGCAACCCTCCATTTTAATGGAGTCTTAGTACATCTTTAAATTAATTGTTGTGTCGTTTATTTAATTATGTTTTCTGAAAAAAAAAAATCAGAAAAGATTAAACTGTTGGCTTAAAATTGTGAAGTTAACTTACCTGTCATGACAGCTCTGTCGTGGCAGCATCTTTAGGACAGTTTAAGGAGAAGTTTAGAGCCTTTCTATAGTTCTGAAAAACTTAAACACCATTGTGACTGTTATATTGCTTAAATTTCTTTTAGCCAAACTAGAATAGGATGCTTAGTACTTGAATAGCCCCTAGAGGTGCCTAACACTGGCTCTAGGAAAGAAGTTTAGCAAAAGAAATTCAAAAACCTAGAGGTGCCCGAAACCGGCTCTAGGAAGCTAACTAGAGGTGCCCAAAACTGGCTCTAGAAAAATTTAGCTTGAAAATAGAAGAAAAAGAAGCATGAAAATGTGTCTTCAAGAAAATAAACTTTGGCATAAAATTCGAGTTAAAAAGTTGAATATTCTAGTGAAACTAAGAGAGTCTTAGCATATAACTGTTAACAAGCATGCACACACTGCACGAGAACTATAGTGAGATTCCTGACAGATCCTAAATTATCCGACAGGTTGCTACCGCCACAGAGAATGAGCGACGGGTAAGGGACAGTTCACTGTTTGAAAGCCAACACAAAAAATTTCATTTTTCTTTTAGGTCTTAATTGCTTGAGGGCAAGCAAAAACTTGAGTTTGGGGGTGTGTTGAGTGTGTAAAAGTTCTATTATTTACACCCTTTTTAACCCATATTTCTGCTGCATTCAAGCATCATTGCATTGCATTTAGGTTAGTTTACAGCAAAACATCACAAATGGATTAAAGGCACGGATTCTACTAAAAGATGGCTAATTTTGCAGGTTGCTGCCATTGTAGACGTAGAAGGCGGGCGCAGGGCAGAGAAGCAGGAAAGCTGAACTGGACAAGCAGACGAAGAGGACGATGCTGCCATGGAGCTGCCGTGACAGCAGAGGACGATAGCAAGTTAGCGGAGGAAAAGCAAAGTGGACCTCGATAGATAGAGAAAATTATGCTCGTCTGTCGTGTGAAAACCATACATTTTTCCAAGCCCCGGATCAAAAGATATGTCAAGCCAAAGCTCAAGGAGAGGAAATCCCATGAAACAAGGAGGCGGCTGAAAAGTAGGATACTTAGAGATTAAGTCTTTATTAGAATCTTACTTTTAATTAAAGTTTTAATCCTTGTTAACTTAGAATACTTGAGCCCAAAGCTTATATAAGGGCATAGATTTTAACCTAGGAGAGAACATACCCCATAACCAATAACCAAACCCCTCCGTCGTTTACCCGTCGTCGACATGTTCTAAATCCCCCCTAGGGCCACGGGTTGTTTTGTAAAGTAGTTGCAAGGGTTGTTTTGTTTTAGGATTTTCCAAGTTCAATAAAATAAACTTTAAGTTCTCTTATTTTGGTTATTAATATCTTGCAAGAGCATCAGGAGAGCATTGTGAGGTTATCCATTTACTTAGCATCGGGAGAGTTAAGTATACGAAAGAAATAAGAGCGAGTTCTCTAGTTTATAGTTGAACTATCTTGTGCCTAGGGATAGGGCAAGGTTAAGTGGCTAAAGAAGAATTCATACACATCGGTGTTAATCCTTCAATTCACGCCGGGAGGTATCATCAAGACGTGATCATCGACAGACTTGGACCTAGGGATAGGCCAAGGAAGATATGGGATTCTTGCCAAACTTGAAGTACGAAGTTGGTGAGTTTGCTGCCGCGACAGCCAACGGACAGCCGCCGCGACAGGTGCTGCCGCGACGGGCACGATGACAGAACTAGAGTTCCTAAGCAATTCAATACTTGCACTACTGAGCAATTCAATACCAGCCCATTCTCTCTATCTTGATATTCCAACTCTTTTAATTACGTTTTTCCTTGTTATTTTCGTGACAATTCTCTTAAAATATTTTCTTTACTTCGTGCAGTGAAATAAGGTGAAGCTATTAGCCCAATCCCTGTGGAGATGATATCCGATACTTCGTATCACTTACTACTTGCGTCGTGTACACTTGCACTACAATTGTGATAGACTATTTTACACGCAACACTGTTTAAGAAACATACAGAAGGTACTCGAAAGATGCGAGAAAGCGAACTTGGTATTAAACTGGGAAAATGTCACTTCATGGTGGATGAAGGGATAGTCCTAGGCCACAAGGTAAGCTGCCGCGACATAGAGGTCGACAGAGCAAAGATAGAAGTGATTGAAAAGTTGCCACCACCCACCACAGTCAAGGGAATTCGGAGTTTCTTAGGGCATGTTGGGTTTTATCGAAGGTTTATTGCAAATTTTTCGAAGATCACCAAGCCTTTTTGCCACTTAGAGGAGCAGAATCGTCTCTTTGACTTCAATACTGAATGTACTGAGGCATTCAGAATCCTGAAAGAAAAGTTGGTAACAGCCCCAATTGTACAGCCACCAGAATGGAGTTTGCCATTCGAAATTATGTGTGATTCCAGTGACTATGTTATAGGGGTAGCACTTGGGCAGAGAAAGGACAAACTATTCCACGTAATTTATTACGCTAGCAAAACATTAAATGATGCTCAAGTGAATTACACCACAACAGAAAAGGAACTGTTAGCAGTGGTGTTCTCGATTGACAAGTTCCGCTCGTACATACTTGGGACGAAGGTGGGGGTCCATACAGACCACTCAGCACTGAAGTATATGTTCGCTAAAAAATATGCAAAGCCTAGACTGATACGTTGGATTCTGCTGCTGCAAGAATTCAACATTGAAATCAAGGATAAAAGGGGGACAAAAAACCAAGTTGCATACAACTTGTCAAGATTAGAGATGGGAAAAAGCCTACCGACAGACAAGACTCACATACTGGAGACTTTCCCTGATGAGCAGTTGTTTGCTGCCACAAGCATTGTCGCGATAGCCATGACGACAGGTAAGTTTTCTGAACTTCCTTGGTATGCTGATTTTGTTAATTACATAGTTAGCGGAATATTACCTCATGAACTTAATTACCAAGCAAGGAAGAGGTTCCAAAATGTTGCAAAACATTATTATTTGGACGAACCTCTTCTTTTCAAACATTGTGCAGATCAAGTTATCAGGAGATGAGTACCACGAGATGAGCAGGAAGTTGTGCTTCACCAATGCCATCCTTCCCCATATGGAGGACACTTAGGTGGAAACAAAACCGCTGCCAAGGTTTTGCAATCTGGCTTTTATTGGCCCTCACTGTTCAAGGATGCCCAAGCATTCTACAAAAGCTGTGATAAGTGCCGACGAACTGGAAACATCTCAAGAACACATGAGATGCCACTACAAAACATTTTGAAATCGAGATCTTCGATGTATGGGGGATCGATTTCATGGGACCATTCCCAACATCATGTGGGAACCTTTACATTCTACTGGCAGTGGATTATGTATCCAAATGGGTTGAAGCGACCGCCACACAGAAAAATGATGCCAAGACTGTTCAGAAATTTCTGCACAAAAACATTATCTCCAGGTTCGGCATACCTAAGGCGATCATCGATGATGAAGGCAGTACAGAAGAGGCTACTTGACTTGAATGAAATTGAAGAAATTCGAGCAATGGCCTACGACAATGCAAAATTTACAAGGACAAAACCAATAGGTGGCATGACAAGAAGTTGCTGCCACGATAGTTCTTCCCAAGACAGCTAGTATTGCTATTTAACTCTAGGTTGAAATTTTTCCCAGAAAAACTTAAATCTAGATGGTCCGGCGCATTCCAAGTAGTGCAGGTTTTCCCCCATGGTGCCATCACAATCAAATCCTTAAAAGACGGGCACCAATTTAAAGTCAACGGACCGAGACTAAAGCATTATCAGGGGACTGAAGCCCCATGTATGCAGGAAGTGGTTACTTTAGGAGATGCCCCTCATGGCATCCCTAATTTCACTTATTTTTATTTTTATTTTATTAATTATGTATTTTATTTATTAGGAAATTATAATTTAGGAACTAAGTTTTTATTTTAATTATTTTTAGGAAATAAGGGAAACAAGGAGAGAAGAAGAAGTGAACCAGCCCACCATCTCAACAGTAGCCCAAAAAGCCCAACGGAGGAGTCTGTTGTCACATCCATTCATCAACTATCGCGATAGACGCGGAAAATACAGCATGTCACAAGGCTATCGCGGCAGACACGCAAACGCGTAACAGACGCACAATAGACACGAAAACGCGTGACAGATGCGTCAAAAACTGCATAACAGTTGGCCTCGTTATTCGCGCCTGCCGTTACAGCTCCAACGGGCAGCAACCCATTTATCTATATAAACCCCATTCACTATTCATTTTTTTCACCTCACTTTTACTCTCTCATCTTGTTTTCTCTCTAGATCTCAAATTTCTTTTTATCTTCCACAGCCTTGCAACTATGAGTACCAGACAGACACGTCGAAGTGTTGTCTCCATCTCTGCCGCAGCAGCCGGCACACCGAGCCACGATACCATCCCCAACCGCTTCGCCTCTACTGATTTCGCCGGTAGATATTGCTGCTCCTTCCAGAAGAGGGAGATGTGGGAAGAGATAGGGTCCTTTACACCAAATGCACGGAAAACTTCGGGCTTGAACCGTTCATTGCACGAAAAATCAAGGCCATCAAATGGCAGATGTTTGCTGCCCAGCCAGAAGAGATGAATGTCACGTTGGTCCGAGAATTTCACGATGCTGTCGGCAACAAGGATACGAAAACTGTGACAGTGCGAGGTAAAGAAGTTACTTTTGAGCCTGCCTACATCAATACCCTATATGGCATCTATGTCAGCAAAAGGGAGAACAGACACTAGTGGTTCGTAGAGAGTCTATCGCCGGCAGACAATGATGATGTGACGGTAGAGGTAACGGAAGAAGAGACAGAGTGGAATACCGACCCCAAGCATCGGTGGACGGTGAAACGCACTCAACTAACTCCCAAGGCCAAACTATGGAACCACTTAGTAAAAAAGAGGATAATGCCTTCTTCCCTTAACAACACGGTTGACCGACCCAGGTTAGCGCTCGTCCACTCCATTTTAAATGAGAGACCCATAAATGTCGGCTTGAATATACGGGAGGGGATTTTGGAATGTGCCCTTCGACCATCGGGACCTATTGTTTTCTCGTACCTCATCACTGAGATCTGCTGCGGCCACAACGTTCCAGAAATCCCCGAAGATTTCAAGGTCCGAGGGAAGGGATGGACAGAGCGTAAACATTTTCAACTTAATGGAACTGAAGGCAACCACACCACTCTCCTTTTTCAACCCAACTGTCGCAACAGAGGAGCCAACAAAGCCCACTCAGCCAGAACCTGCCGCCACAAAGCAGCAGCTGCCAAGGGCAGCAGCCCCTCCAGCAGACTCCTCCACTCAAATTCTGGCCACACTGAAAAATATGGAGGAACGACAGCTTGGTCTGATGAGTTTCGTCAGAGACTTCATGACAACCACAGTACATTTTATTCAAAATAATTTAAATTTTGCAAATGTACAATTTCCTGCCTCCCAAAGCAATATTTTGCTGCCCCTACCACTTCACATACTCCTACTCCTGTTGCCACACCAAAAACACCCTCTGTTGCACCCACTCCAACTACGGCCGCGACAGCTGAAGGCGGCAGCCACACTGCCACAGCCTCTGCCAGAGGAGAAAAACGAAAGGAGCCGCTGCCAGAACTCGATGACGACTACTTCGCAGGGTTCTCATCATCCTCCATCTGGCAAGAATATGACGGAGAGCCCTCTGTCGCAAGAAACCTTCCCAAGGAGTTCACTCCTATGAAAAGTCAGAAGCCCAACACTGGTGAAGGATCATCTGGCCAGGGCAAGTCTGCTTGCAGGAGCAGCATGAGTAGCAGCAGCAGCAGCTCATTAGATGAGGTACAAGTGCTGGAAAAGCAACCCCAGATCTCACCCACTCGTATCCAGCCCCCAAGGGAAGCCAATAAGAAAACTACCTCCGCCTCTCCTAGCACTCTGCCGGCACCGACTATGAAGGTCACTGCCCCCCGGTAGCTACAAATTAACACCGTCAACAACGACGACAACTCCTGAAATTAAGTTCCTATCTTATTTTGATGTCTTGCTATTTTTATTGTGATGTATTTTATTTTTATTTTCTTTTTTATTTCTGTTATCATTCATTGATGGCAATGCAACCCTCAAGTTTGGGGGTGGCACCCCTCTTGTAATATGAAGTGTCTTTTAGGTTTTAAAATTGTGTCTAAGTATTATTTAAGTTTATTTTTGACAAAAAAATTGGCTTAAGTCTTTGAACTGAACTTACTTGCCGTGACAGACTCTGTCGTGGCAGTGCCTTTAGGATATTCTTAGGAACAATTTAGAGCCTTACTATAGTTGTGATCCTTAAACACCATTTGTGACTGTTACACTGTCTAGACTTCTCTTAGTAAACTAAAATAGGAAAAGCTTAAACACTTGAGTTGCCCCTAGAGGTGCCTAACACTGGATCTAGGAAAAGAAGTTAAGAAAAGTTACACTCAATACACCTAGAGGTGCCCAAAACCGGCTCTAGGAAGTTAGCTAGAGGTGCCTGAAACAGGCTCTAGTCAAACTTAAACTAAGAAAAGAAACCTAGTCTAAGAAAAACTAAAGGAGCCTAAGAATTGCCTCAAAGAAAATGAAAGCTGGCATAAAAATTCAAGTGAGTGGCTTAGATATTCTAGTAAACCAAGGGAGTCTAGGCATATAATTGTTCACAAAACATGCACACACTACACGAGAATTATAGCAAGGTTCCGAATAAATCCAGAAATATCCAACTAGGTGTTGTTCACGAAAGAGCATGAATGGTAGGTAAGGAAAAGTTCACTAATTTAAGCCAAACAAAAAGTTTCTTTTTATTTTTTTTAGTTAGGTCATAATTGCTTGAGGACAAGCAAGAACTTGAGTTTGGGGGTGTGTTGAGTGTGCAAAAGTTCTACTTTTTACCCCTTATTTAACCCATATTTTTGTTGCATTCAAGCATAATTCATTGCATTTAGGATAGATTTCACATATACATCACAATTATATAAAATGGCACAGTTGCTACTAATTTTGGCTGATTTTGCAGGTAGTTGCTGTGGCAGACTCAGGGCAGTGAAGAAGCAGAGTTGGAACACAAGAAAGGAGTCAAGAAGAAGGAGGCTGTCGTGGCCACTGCCATGGCAGCCAATGACGACAGCAATGGGGAAGGGAAAAGTGAAGTGGAGCTCGACAGAAAGAGGAAATTCAGCCGGTCTATCGTGGGCCACTCCTATATTTTTCTGAGCCCTAGATCAGAATGAAGACCAAGCCCAAAGTTCAAGGAAGAAACCCAAAGCAAGAAAAGAAGACGAATTAAAGGTTTCTACTTAGAAGATTTAATCTTAATTGGAGTTGTACTTTAGTTTGAACTTGTATTATTACCTTATTAGAAAGCTTGAACCCAAGTCCTATATAAAGGCATGTAATTCGACCTAGGGAAGGATATCTCATTCTCTAGTCGTCTTCCCCAAACCCTAGTCGTTTCCCTCTTCTTATCATGTTCTAAACTTCCCCTAGGGCTAAGGGTTGATTCTATAAAGTAGTTGCAAGGGTTGTACTGTTTTTAAGAATTTTCTGTTCAATGAGATAAACTTCAAGTTTGCTTATTCTTGTTTTAAACATCTTACAAGAGTATCGGGAGAGCATTGTGAGATTATTGATTTACTTAATATCGGGAGAGTTAAGTATACGAAAGGAATAATTGCGGGTTCTCCAGTTTATGGTTGAACTATCTCGGACTAGGGATAGGACGAGGTTAAGTGGCTAAGGAAGAATTCAACAACATTGGTGTTCACCCTTTGATTCACCCCGAGAGGTATCATCCGAGAAGTGTCATCATCAGTACTTGGACCTAGGGATAGGACAAGTCATAGCAAGGATTCTTGCCAAGCTTGAATCATAGAGTTGTATGATCGCTACCGTGACAACAACAGACTGCTGCCGCGATAGGTGTTGCTGCGACAGGGATGACGACAGAACATAATTCTTAACACAGTGCAACATCTGCACTATCAAGCAGATCAATACCGGCCTATTTATTAAACACTAAAAACTCTGTTAATTTATATTCAATATTCTTCAGTATTATTCCTCAATCAATTAAATTCTCTTCTTTCTTGTGTAGCAATCCACAGATAGAGCTATTTCTAGTCCCTGTGGATTCGACATCTGATACTTCGTGTATCACTTTACTACTTGCGTCGTGTACGCTTGCACTCTGTTGCGATAGACTATTTTACATGCAACAAGAGTTCTACACCTTCTCTCGTATAAAGACTTGTACAGGTCCATTTGAATACTTTACTGGTAGCTATTATTATAAGCAAACTCAACCAAAGGCAAGTGCTTCTCCCAAGATCCTTGAAACTCAATAACGCATCACCTCAACATATCCTCAAGCACTTGGATAACACGCTCTGACTGTCCATCCATCTGCGGATGATAAGAAGTACTAAAATCCAGCCGCGTACCTAAAGCTTGATGAAATATTCCTAGAACCTTGTTGTGAACCTCGGATCTTTATCTAATACTATATATCTTGGAACCCTGTGCAACCGCACAATCTTAGCAATGTACAGCTCAGCTAACTTATCCAAGGTATATGTAGTATGCACAGGCAAGAAATGTGCACACTTCGTAAGGCGATCCACAATCACCCACATTGAATTTTTCTTTGATGGGGAAAACGGCAACCCAGACACTAAGTCCATGGTAATCCTTTCCCACTTCCATTATGGAATTCTCAATGGTTGCAACAACCAAGAAGGAACCTGATGCTCAACCTTAATCCGCTGACAAACCATACATTTTCTAACGAACTCGGCAACATCCTTCTTCAACCCCACCCAGTAGTACTCATCCTTCAAATAACGATACATTTTCGTACTACCAGGGTGCATAGTGAAAGGACTACTATGAGCTTCAGTCAGAAATAGTGCGCCTCAATTCCACATCACTCGGCACCACTATCTGACTCCTGAAGCATAGAACACCATCATCATTGAAACTGAAGTCCGAAGGCCTTCCTTCCGCGATATCCTGAAAATGTGGTACAAGAGAATCAACAAGCAACTGCTTATCCTTTATTATCTGAACCAAAGATGGTTTCACTTGCAACTCAGCAACAAGACCACCATCTCGCGATATGCTCAAACAAGCAATGTAACGCTCTGGTTTTCGGCCTAGATGTTTTAGACATCGGATCGGACCGGTCGGGAACGGTTCAAATTGTGTTTGGTGATTTAAAGAAATCAAGGATCGGATAGGATAAAAATATGGTAAGAATTTCTAATATCCTATAAAATCGTGTTTTAGGGGTTGGTCAAATCAATTTTACAAAAAGAGTTTCGGAAGTAGTACAATTTTGGTTAGTGACCAAAATGTAAAGTTTCAAAACTATGGAAAATACAATTTTTAAAAGAGTAGCAAAAATCATAGAATTTATAGGGAGCTTTATGGTAATTTAGCCTTTCCTTAATATGACATGTGTTTTAAAAGGATTTTAAGTGATTAAATAAAATGGGTTTTATTTAGTTAAAATTAATAAAATAAGAAAAATTGAGATTTCATTTGACGTAACTACCTTTCTCTTCTCATTTTCAGTAAAACATCATTCTAAATCATTTTCTCCAGAATTCGTTTCTCTCAAACACTCTCTCATTAATTTCCAAATCAATTTCAAGATTTCTCTTCAAGATTTTCAAGTTTTGTGAAGCTAAAACTTGTCATTCATTAAGGAAAGCAATGATTGGAGGTAAATCCCATCTCAACCTTCAATCTAGGTTCATTGTTGAAATTCCCAAGATCTTTGGCTTCTAATTAGTGTTTTTAGTTGATTTTTCATTATAGATTTGATTTGAGGTCAAAATATTGCAAAAATATGATTTAAATCTTGATTTTCGGATTTGTTTTGATAGACTCTTTTTGGATTGATTTTAATAGAGTTTTGTGTTGATTAACATGTTGAAAAGAGGTTTTATTGATATAGATCCCGAAATCCTTGAAATCCTTGAGTTTCTTGATAGTTGTAGTTGAGTTTTTGAGGTGAAATGATGAAGTAATGCTTGTTGGAGGTATAAGGATGGGTTTAAGTTGATTTTAGATGTGTTTTGTTTTTTTATAAATGGTTGAAAGTGATGTATGTTGGCTGGGCTTGGTTTAGGAAGCAATCGATTGACTTTTCGGTTATTTCAGATGGGTAAATTGGTGTAGTTTAGGTGAGGAACGAGTTTGTGTTTAGTTGCTGGTGTTGAAATTCATTTTAATGTTTGATGATGTGAAAATAGGGGATCTTGATCCCTGAATCAAACGAAGCATTTTTTGAGGCTTAGGAAGGGTGATCATTGCGTCGGCAAGTGAGGTTTCGCGTATCGGTGAGTGGAAATAGATTTTCCAGCTTTGTAACGCTTTGAGCATGGTCTTGGGAGCTTAGTGTAAGTCTGAACTACTTCGCTAAGCTCAAGAGAAAGTGATTCGAAAGTCTCTCTCGGAGATGTGCTATGTTTTGATGGAAATGCACTTGAGTTAAATGTGGTTTTGATTACTGTTTTTAAGCATTGTTAATGCTGGATTTGAATGTCATTTTTTAAGGATGCACTTGGTAGGTGATCCTTGGTTTTATGTGATAAATGCATTTGATTTTAAGCATGTTTATGCTTGTGAAAATGGCATTTTGTTTCTTCTTGTAAAACAGTGGAATATTGATGTTAAATGATTATAATGACAAGTGATGGAAATGGTTTTTGGTTACTTCAATCGGATATAGTCAGCCGTCTATAGGATTGAATGCACCGTGAATAAAGTTGTAACGCCCTGGTTTTGGGCCTAGATGTTTTAGACATCAGATCGGGCCGGTCGGAAACGGTTCGAATCGTATTAGGTAGATTAGGGATATCAAGGATCGGAAAAGGATAAAAATATGACAAAAATTGCTAAAATCCTCTAAAATCATGTTTAAGGGGTTGATCAAATCAATTTTACAAAAAGAGTTTCGGAAGTGGTACAATTTGGGTAGTGAACGAAATGTAAAGTTTCAAAACTGTGGAAAAAGCAATTTTTAAAAAGAGGAGCCAAAATATTAGAATATTTAGGGAGATTTATGGCAATTTAGCCTTTCCTTAATATGACATGTGTTTTAAAAGGGATTTTAAAGTGATTTAATAAAAGTGTTTGTATTTAATCAAAATTAATAAATAAGAAAAGTGAGATTACATTTGACGTAATTACCTTTCTCTTCTCATTTTCAGCCAAACACCATTTAAACTCATTTTCTCTAGAATTCTTTTCTCCCAAACACTCTCTCGTTATTTTCCAAATCAATTTCAAGATTTCTCTTCAAGATTTCCAAGTTTTGTGAAGCTAAAACTTGTTATTATGCCTTCTTCAAAATAGCACAATGAGTCCAAGGAAAGAGTTGGGATCGGATACGATTGTACCTGCGGGTGAGCAGGGTAAACCGGGGAACGATGTTCCGTCTATTGAGAATGTGCATGTTTGGCCGTTCTTACCTGAAGTTGAGGCGATAGGGCAGCATGAGGGGGCTGGCCCTGTGATGAAAGTTTTATCATCAGTGGTTCAGGAGAAATCTGGAGCATCTTAGGTCGCAATGAATGAAAAGCTTGTGCATGTACCGTCTGTCGGATATACTAGTTTGTCAAAGCAGCGTTTACATGATTTGGGAGCAGTTGAGTATCATGGGTCGACGTAGGAGGCGTTCGAGGCTTGGTTAGCCAGTACGATTCCAATCCTGGATCAGGAATGGTGTGACAACGCCTGTATGTTGGGAAGCGTTGTCTCATTAATGCTGGATGATTCTTGTATTTGGTGGACATCTGTGTCGATGGTAGTGAATATCGATGATGTGGATTGGGAGTTCTTTTTAGCTGTCTTTAAGAGGAGATACCTGGGAGATAAGTTCTCGGGTGTTAAGCAACGTGAGAACATGGGTATAGATGGCGAGGGTGATCTGAATGAGAGCAAAAGATCTGTGAGTTCTGACCTCGAGAGTGGGCGTTGTAAGAGACTTTGGGATAGAAGGTTGCGTTCGGGTCTCAGATTTGCAAATAATGGTGGTGTGGATCAAGTACATCAAGGTCAAAGAGCGGTGGTTCGTCTACCGGAGTGTGGTCGTTGTGAAAAGCGACACACTGGGGTTTGCTGGGGTGTTGAAGCTTATTGGAGCTGAGGTGCGTTGGGGCATGTGAAGCGTAATTGTTTTGAGGTGGCGAGACCAGCTCCAGTACGTGCAGTTGAGTCTCAAAGGGGTCGTGGGCATGGCCGAGACAGGTTTCAGAGGTGGAAAGAAAGGGCAGAGAGGTGTGAGGCGTGCGGTGGTTGTGTTTTGTTGAAATTGTGGGTCTTCTAGACATTTGAGCCGAGATTGCCTAGTTTTAGCTCGTGGTGGTCAAGGTGGGATGTCTTTTGATGTTCCTTGTGGTTGCTAGTGCTGTCATGGTTCTTTACATCAAGGAGTTGATGGTGTCCGCAGGGTGTTGGAAGATGTTGCGGTGGTGCAGCCGGAGAATGATGGCTCTGCGGGAGAGTGCTCGTCGCTTGGTGCTCCATAACAATGATGTGATTGTAGGTATCTTTATTATGCAATCTATGTTATTGTTATCTTTGCTTAGTTTTGGTTTTCCATCTTTTTGTGTGGTTGTTGAGGCCCTATTATTAGTGAAGTTTTGGTTAGTAATCGGTGTTGTTTTGATAACAACATTGGTGACGAAAGTATAATAGTTAGAGTAGTTTGCTGTAATGAGTTGTAAGAATGGTGAAACAGGAAATGTTGAGATTAGGATAAGAGGTTGTTTCTGGTTTGGTTCGAGGACGTTATTAGTAAGTGTGAACAGACATACATGCACAGTTAAAATCATTTGTATATATATATATTACATATATTGGTATATGTATACATTTGGCATGACATTAGAATTATGCATACATGTGCATAGGCTTTCGTAAGGGCATGTAAGCAATCATGCATATGAATGTTCACACTTACTAATAGCTAATTGGACATGATAGTGATGAGTTATGATTAGGGTGGTTTGTGGGTTTAAAGTTTTGTTTTGGTGCTGGTTGAAGAGTGGGTGTGAGTTTAGGAAGTGACTAAGTTTACCGTTAGGAGTGAGTGTGGTCTAGCTTGGCTAGCCGGAAGAAAAGTTTCTCAATGTTTTAAGGGCCTTGGCGGCTAGGTGGTGAAGAGGAGACTGTTTTGGTTGTAATGCGGTCGAGGTCGTTTGGGGTGTAGTTAAAAGCATTTTGAAGTAGCCGTGGGGTGTTATAGGAAGAGTCGTTAAACAGGTTGGGAAGGCTATAGCGTATGCTTGCAGTTGGATGCAAGTCCTTGGAGAATGAGCTTTATGCGTGGTTATGTAAGCTCAAAAGCCATGTTGTTTTGCCTGGGTTCTCGTGAGAGGGTAGCCTGTTCGCTAAGTGTAAGTAAACCTTCTTGAGATAGTTGATGTAAGTGAAGAAACAGTTGGAGACGGAGTTTGACTCTCGTGATGAGGATTTTTGGTTAGTGAGTGGGTGGATTTTGGGTTTTTGTGTTGAGAAATGTAGGGTTCACGGATCACAACGGTATAAAGTATCTAGTGTTTCAAAAAGAGTTTAATCATAGGAAATGAAGGTGGTTGGAGTTATGAAGGAGTGTGGCCTGATGATAAGGTATCGTGTTGGGAAGGCCAACGTTGTGGCCAGTGCTTTGAGCAGGAAAGTGGTTGTGGAGTTAAGGGCAATGTTTATTCACTTGAGCGTATCACGAGAGGGTGGTCTTGTTGCCGAATTGTGGGTAAAACCATCCTTGAACCAGTTGATCAGGGATAAGCAGTTTCTTGACGATTCTCTTGTACCGTTTGTTCAAGACATCGTGGATGGAAAGCCTTAAGATTTTGGTTTCAATGATGTTGGTGTTTTGAGCTTTGGGAATTGAATAGTGGTGTCAAATGATGATGGGTTGTGGTGCTCTATTCTAGATGAAGCCCTTAGTGGTTCTTTCGTAGTGTACCTTGGTAGTACGAAGGTGTATCGTGGTTTGGGAGTGGGAGATGTCGGATAAAGTGGAAAAGGGTGTTGACAAGTTTGTAAGCAAATGTTCGATTTGCTAGAGGGTGGAAGCTGAGCTTTGGTTTCCTTTTAGGTGTAGTAACCGTTGGGGGATCCCAGAGTGGGAAATGGGGAAGATTACTGTGGATTCGTGTTTTGATTACCTTTGACACTGTCAAAGAGGAATTTTTGTTTGGGTGGTTGTTGATCGTCTTGCGAAGTATGCACACTTCTTGGCAGTGCATACTACGTATATCTTGTATAAGTTGGTCGAGTTGTATGTTGTTGAGATTGTACGTTTGCACGAAGTGTTGAAGTCTGTTGTATTGGATAGAGATCCGAGGTTCACATTGAGGTTTTGGGAATGGTTGAGTCAAGCTTGGGGTACGCGGTTGAGTTTCGGTACTTCTTATCATCCTGTGACGGATGGGCAGTCGGAGTGTGTTATCCAAGTGCTTGAGGATATTTTCAGATGCTGTGTATAGATTTCCAAGGTTCTTCGAAAAGGCATTTGCCCTTTGTCGAGATTGCTTGTAACAATAGTTATCAGACAAGTATTCAAATGGCTCCATACGAGGCTTTGTATGGGAGAAAGTGTAGAATGCCACTTTGTTGGGCGGAAACAAGGGAAGAGTTGGTTCGATGCTAGATATGTGAAAGGAACCACCGGGAAGGTGAAGCTCTTTTGTAACCGTCTGAAGGCAGTATCGGGTCGGCAAAAGTCTTACGCGGGTCTGAAACTTAAGGAGATTGAGTTCGCGGTCGGCGAACGTGTGACTTTGGAGTTATCGCCTTGGAAGAAGGTGATAAGTTTTGGGTGTTAGGGTAAGCTTAGCTCAAGGTTTATTGGACCATATGAGGTTGAGGAGCGTTTTGGTTCTATGGCTTATCGGTTGAGGTTGCCTCCCGAGTTGGAAAAGATTCATGATGTGTTTCATGTCTTGGTGTTGCGGAGGTATAGATCGGATCCTTCGTGTGTGACGCATGTTGAGGAGGTAGAGTTGAATCCGGATCTGTCTTGTGATGAGGAACCGGTGAGGATTCTGGATGTGAGTAGCAAAGTTCTTCGTGACAAGACGATAGAGCATGTGAAGGTGTTGTGGCGACACCGAGGAGTTGAGGAGGCGACGTGTGAAAGAAAAGCAGACTTGTTAAAGAAGTTCTCACACCTTTTTCCTTTAGGGTAAAATTTTGAGGACGAAATTTCCTAAGTAGGGGAGAGTTGTAACACCCTGGTTTTGGGCCTAGATGTTATAGACATCGGATCGGACCGGTCGGAAACGGTTCGAATCGTATTAGGTGGTTTAGGGAAATCAAGGATCGGGAAAGGATAAAAATATGACAAAAATAGCTAAAATCCTCTAAAATCATGTTTAAAGGGATGATCAAATCAATTTTACAAAAAAGAGTTTCGGAAGTGGTACATTTTGGATAGTGACCGAAATGTTAAGTTTCAAAACTGTGGAAAATGCAATTTTTAAAAAGAGGAGACAAAATCTTAGAATCTTTAAGGAGCTTTATGGCAATTTAGCATTTCCTTAATATGACATGTGTTTTAAAAGGGATTTTAAAGTGATTTAATAAAAGGGTTTTTATTTGATTAAAATTAAAAAATAAGAAAAGTGACATTACATTTGACGTAACTACCTTTCTCTTCTTATTTTCAGCCAAACACCATTTTAACTCATTTTATGTTGAATTGCATGTTGGTAAATTTTGGTGGCTTTATGGCAAGTATGTCTCTTTTATGTTGAATTGCATGTTGGTAAATTTTGGTGGCTTTTGGAGCATATTTGAATGATCAATTGTGTGTTTGAGTGAGCAAAATGCAACATTCTGGGCTAGGTGTTTCGGAACAGGTAGCACCGTTTCGGAACGGGTGCCCTGCATGAACCCAGGCGTCCGAAACGGGTGACACCGTTCCGAAACGGAAGGCATTCTGCCAGACCCCCGTTGCGGAACGCGTTGCGGAACGGCCCGTGTTTCGGAACGGGCTTGGCCTGTTTCGGAACGGGTGACCGTTGGGGGCTGACATGGGCGGTTAAATGTTTCAAAATGTTTGCATTTTGGTCCTGAATCTTGTTTGTGCAATTGTATGAGTTCGGGGGTTCCGTTTGAGCTGAAATTTGGCAGAGAAGCATGAAACATGATTAATTTTAAGTTGGTAACTTAAAATCTGGTTAAGTCCTTAAAGTTTACATAAATTACATTTTGGTCCCTAAAGTTGTAATTTGTTCAATTGGGTCCCTGTTTGATCTCTGATGTTTGTGATCTTTGAGCATGGTGATTGTGTGATTACATCTAAGGTTAATGTGCATCTAGACAAGATTAAAAAGGAAAAAAAAGGGTCGTTAATCAAGGTTGACTTTCGGGTTGACTTTGGTTTTCCCCGTGTAATCTTCGTAGTTCGGGTCAACCGTCTAGGCCGGGTTACGGGGGTTACATTTGGTGGTATCAGAGCTGAGTTGCGAAGGTTGGGGAAAACGGTAAGTGGTTGCGATGTGTGTTTGATGTTTCTGAGCATGTTGCTGATGTATGCAAGCATGTTTTGTGGTTATGAATCTTGGTTGAGTTTTGTGGATATGTGCTGATGCTATGAGTTGATGTTATGCATGGTGAATGTGTTTTGAGCATGTTATGTTGCTAATGTGCTGGTGCATTTGGATGTTGTTTGGTGTAAGCATGATCAAAGTATGTTGTTTGATATGCTTGATGTGGTGATATCCATGTTGTGTTGACTGTTATGTGTTGCGTGTAAATAGTATATCGCAATTGCAGTGCAAGTGTACACGTCGCAAGTAATAAAGTGATACGAAGTATCGGATATCGTCTCCACAGGGATTGGGCTAATGACTTCACCTTGATTTACTGCACGAAGTAAAAGAAATATTTTAGAGAATTGTCACGAATAATAAAGTAAAACGTAAATAAAAAGATTGGGAAATCAAGATAGAAAGAATGGGCCGGTATTGAATTGCTCGGTAGTGTAGGTATTGAATTGCTTAGGATCTCCAGTTCTGTCGTCGCTCCCGTCGCCGACAGCACCTGTCGCGGCGTCTGTCCGTTAGTTGTTGCGGCAGCAGACACTAACTCAGTACTCCAAGCTTGGCAAGAATCCCAGATCTGCCTTGCCCTATCCCTAGGCACAAGTCTGTCGATGAACACGTCTTTGATGATACCTCCCGGCGTGAATCGAAGGATGAACACCGATGTGTATGAATTCTTCCTTAGCCACTTAACCTCGCCTTATCCCTAAGCACAAGATGGTTCAACTATAAACTAGAGAACACGCTTTTATCTCTTTCGTATACTTAACTCTCCCGATGCTAAGTAAATAGATAACCTCACAATGCTCTCCCGATGCTCTTGCAAGATGTTAAAACCAAGATAAAAGAACTTGAAATTTATTTTATTGAAACTGAAAAATCCTAAAACAAAGCAACCCTTGCAACTACTTTACAAAACAACCCGTAACCCTAGGGGGAATTTAGAACATGTCGGAGACAGGTTAACGGCAGGGTTTTGGTTTCGGTTATGGGGTAGTCGGCCATCTCCTAGGTTTAATCTATGCCCTTTATATAAGCTTTGGGCTCAAGTTATCTAAGGTAACAAGGATTACAACTTTAATTAAAAGTAAGACTCTAATAAAGATTAAATCTCTAAAGTATCCTACTTTCTAGCCGCCTCCTTGCTTTTAGGGATTTCCTCTCCTTTGAGCTTTGGCTTGACATATCTTTTGATCCGGGGCTTGAAAAATTATTTGGCTGCCACACGACAGACGAGCAGATTTTTCTCTATCTATCGATGTCCACTTCATTTTTCCTCTTCAATAATCTGCTGTCATCATGCTGTCGTGACGGGTCCATGACAAGTTCGTCTTTTTCAGCTGCTTGTTCAGTTCCGCCTTCCTGCTTATCTGCCCTTCGCCTGCCTTCATCGTCAACCTTGGCAGTTACCTGTAAAATATATCATCTTTTAGTAGAATCCGTGCCTTTTATATAATTGTGATGTTTTATTGAAAACTAACCTAAATGCAATGCAATGATGCTTGAATGCGGCAGAAATATGGGTTAAAAAGGGTGTAAATAATAGAACTTTTACACACTCAACACACCCCCAAACTCAAATCTTTGCTTGCCCTCAAGCAATTAAACCTAAAAAAAAAATGAAAATTTTTGTGTTGGCTTTCAAACAGTGAACTGTCCCTTACCCGTCGCTCATTCTCTATGGCGGCAGCAACCTGTCGGAAAGGCTAGGATCTGTCCGGAAACTCCCTATAGCTCTCGTGCCGTGTGTGCATGCTTGTGAACAGTTATATGCTAAGATTCTCTTAGTTTCACTAGAATATTCAACTCCTTAACTCGAATTTTTATGCCAAAGTTTATTATTTTTTAGAAGGCACATTTTCATGCTTCTTTTTCTTCTATTTTCAAGCTAAAATTTTTCTAGAGCCAGTTTTGGGCACCTCTAGTTAGCTTCCTAGAGCCGGTTTCGGGCACCTCTAGGTTTTTGATTTTCTTTTACTAAACTTCTTTCCTAGAGCCAGTGTTAGGCACCTCTAGGGGCTATTCAAGTTCTAAGCATCCTATTCTAGTTTGGCTAAAAGAAATCTAAGCAATATAACAGTCACAAAAGTGTTTAAGTTTTCAGAACTATAGAAAGGCTCTAAACTTTTCCTTAACCTGTCCTAAAGATGCTGCCACGACAGAGCCGTCATGACAGGTAAGCTAACTTCACAGTTTTAAGCCAACAGTTTCTGAATTTTTTTTTTAAATAAAGGCAATTAAAAAGACACAACAGTTAAACAAAGGATGTGCTAAGGATGCCATTAGATATGGAGGGTTGCCACCCCCAAACTCAAGGGTTGCATTGCCCTCAATGCAAAACAACATAAAAACAATTAAAGAAGAAAAAAGAAAAGTACATCACAATTATAAAGGGCAGGCAGCAATAAGAAGAGATAAAAGAAATAAAAACTTAAATTTTATGCGCTGTCCTCGCTGCTGCTGTTGACGCGGATCTGATGGTAGCGTCTGCGTTGAGGAGGTGGCTGGGCAGGTTCTGGGGCAGGTTGATCGACAGCTTCGTCAGCCTGTTGAGGGGCAGGATCTTCCTCCGGTTGGGGGACAGGGTCGTCAGTATGTGGAAAGGCAGTTGTCTCCACTAGCCTGACATCAGAACTGCTGCTGCTGCTACTGCTGTCCCAGCTGGTGGACATGATGGCCTTGGACAGCTTTCTCTTGTCTGCCACATGCTTGATACGCTTCACCCGTGTGAAGGCGCTGTCCAAGTTCCTCCGGACAAGGGGGCTGTCGTCAGTGGCGGCTCGCTTTGTTCCTCGAGGGGAGGTGTCTGTCGGTGGGCTGCCGGCTGCAGTTGGGGACGGTGTGGAGGAGGCAGATTCTCCATGGGGAGAGACAGGTGGTGTGGGAGTAGGGGATGGGATGTTGAAATAATGGGCGGGGAAGGTAGGGAAAGAAACATCCGAAAAATTTAAAGTATTGGTAATAAAGTTTACCGTGGCATTGGAGAAGTCTCGGATGAATGTCATTAAGCCCATCTGGCGTTCCTCGATCCGCAGGACGGCAGCAAGGATGTGGGCGTTCTGATCTGCCGGAGCGGTGTTGGTGGCAGCTTCTGGGGCAGGTTCAGTGGCAGGTTGGGTGGCAGGCTCCTCATCGGACTCAGCAGGAGAGGCGTTAGGATCGAAGGCGTTGAGAGGCGAGACGACTACCAGCTCCATGAGGCTGGAAATGTTGTTGTCTGTCCAGCCGCTGCCCTTTTTGATGTTGTCTGAGGCTTCCTCCGGTACGGCAGCGCAGCGGCAGAGGGCGGTTATGGTGCAGGGCAGGCAGAGCCGTGAGTCTGAGCGGAATGCGCAATCTAGAATGCTGTCCCTCATGTACCTGCCCACATTGATGGGCCTGTTGTGCATGATAGAGTGGATGAGGGCCAACCTCTGCCTGTTGACTGTCGTGTGGTGGGACGAGGGCAGGATACGCTTTTTAATAAAAGCGTTCCATAACTTTGCCTCAGGTAGGAGCTGCCCCCTGTTGACAGAATGAGGGTTCTTCTTACTCGTACTCCACGTCGTTCCGACTTCTGTCAACTCCCTCATGACAGCATCATGGCCGGCAGCGTCCAGGGTGTCCCAAAACTGTTGATGGGCATCATCGTTGGGGCCAAAGAAGATGCCGAAGACATGGTTGATGCTGCTGGCTGTAAAAGGTACTGTCACTCCCCTGACGGTGACAGATGTTGCCGTCTTGCTCTCGATCGCCGCATAAAACTCCCTTACTAGAGTGTCGTTAAGTTCTGCCGGCTGCTCAGCGAAATCTTCCCACAATTGAGCGGTTATGGCCTGCATGATGAACGGCCGGAGTCCCAACAGAGGGGCATCTCTGTTGTAGATGAAGCTTCGTTCCTCCCAAAGTTCCTTCTTAGCGAACGGAGATGCTGCTGCGGAAGAGGAAGCGGCAGCAGCGTTCTGTCGGGTTTGTCGTGAAGACATGTTTGGTTGCAAGGGCTGAAAATGAAAGAAAAGAGATTAAACTAGAAGAGAATAGCAAGGGAGAAAATCTGAAGTGAGGAAAAATGAAAAGGAGAAGGGGTTTATATAGCTGTCGGGGGCTGCCCATTTAATGCCGCAACGGCAGGCAGGAATAACGGAGCGGCAGATTGAATGTTGCGTCTGACACGTCTGAAGGGCATTAATGCTGCGTCTGCCGCACGATTCTTCGTCTGCTGTGCGTCTGTTGACAGCCTGTCAACTCCGTCTGCGCCGGCAGCCGAAACGACAGGTTATAAATGGACTTTATTTGGGCTGATGGATGGGCGGTAGGCTTGGGCCACTTCTTCTTTCTCACTTGCCTCCTTTATTTCCTAAAAACTGAAATTAAAAAGCAAAACATTATTAAAATAAATCTTATTCCTAATAATTAATAATAATAGTAAAAAAATAAAAAGAAAAGAATTAGGTTAAATTAGGGATGCCTTGTGGGGCATCACCTAAAGTAACCACTTCCTGTATTCCTGGGGCTTCAGTCCCTTGATAGTGCTTGAGGCGTTGTCCATTGACTTTGAATTGGTGCCCGTCCTTTAGTGATCGAATTGTAATGGCACCATGGGGAAAAACTTGAACTACATGGAATGGGCCAGACCATCTAGATTTGAGCTTCCCTGGAAAGAGTTTCAATCTAGAATTGAACAGCAACACAAGCTGCCCTGGGCAGAACTGTCGTGGCAGCAACTTCTTGTCATGCCACTTTTTAGTTTTTTCCTTGTAAATCCTTGCATTGTCGTAGGCCATTGTCCGTATTTCATCGATCTCATTCAAATCTAACAGCCTTTTCTGGCCTGCCTTGTCCAAGTCCATGTTTACTGCCTTGATCGCCCAATATGCCTTGTGTTCGATCTCGACAGGCAGGTGACAGGTCTTCCCATAAATCAAACGGTATGGAGACATGCCCAATGGAGTCTTGAAAGTTGTTCTGTATGCCCATAATGCATCATTCAGAAGCAAAGACCAATCTTTCCTAGTTGGTTTAACCATTTTTTCAAGAATGTTCTTTACTTCCCTATTGGATATCTCAGCCTGTCCATTGGTCTGTGGGTGGTATGCTGTCGCGATCCTATGCTTGACACCATATTTTCTCAAGGCGGCAGCAATTACCTTGTTGTCAAAATGTCTCCCTTCATCACTGATAATCGCTCTAGGGATGCCGAATCTAGAAAAGATATTTTTGTGCAAAAATTTTTGGACTGTTTTGGCATCATTCCGTTGAGTTGCGATTGCTTCTACCCACTTGGAGACATAATCCACTGCTAGGAGGATGTAAAGATTTCCACAAGAAGATGGAAAAGGTCCCATAAAATCAATCCCCCAAACGTCGAAGATTTCGACTTCTAAAATATTCTGCAGTGGCATCTCGTTTCTCCTCGAGATGTTACCTGTCCGCTGGCACCTGTCACAGTTTTTATAAAATTCCTGTGCATCCTTGTACAGTGTCGGCCAGTAGAACCCTGACTGCAGCACCTTGGCAGCAGTTTTATTGCCTCCTAAGTGTCCTCCATATTGTGAAGCATGACAGTGATGGAGAATGTCTTCTTGTTCTTCTTGTGGTATGCATCTCCTTATAATCTGATCTGCGCACATTTTGAAAAGAAGAGGTTCGTCCCAATAATAATGTTTAACATCATTTTGAAACCACTTCCTGGCTTGGTAAGTAAGATCAGAAGGTAATATTCCGCTAACTATAAAATTAACGAAATCAGCATACCAGGGAAGGTTAGAAGATTTACCTGTCGTCATGGCTGTCGCGACAGTTAGGGCGACAGCAAAGAGCTGCTCATCTGGGAAGGTCTCCAATATGTGTGTCTCATCTGTCGGTAGACTCTGTCCCGTTTCCAACCTCGACAAGTGATCTGCCACCTGATTTTCTGTCCCCTTTTTATCTTTTATCTCAAGGTCGAACTCTTGTAATAGTAATATCCAGCGTATCAACCTAGGTTTTGCATCCTTCTTTGCAAATAAATATTTGAGGGCAGAGTGGTCGGTGTGTATTATAACTTTCGTTCCAAGAATGTAAGAACGAAACTTGTCGATAGAAAACACCACGGCTAACAGCTCCTTTTCCGTGGTGGTATAATTTACTTGGGCATCATTCAATGTTTTGCTAGCGTAATATATGACATGAAACAGCCTGTCCTTGCGCTGCCCAAGTGCTGCCCCGACAACATAGTCACTAGCATCACACATAATTTCAAATGGTTGCGTCCAGTCTGGTGGCTGTACTATGGGGGCTGTCACTAACTTTTCCTTCAGAACCTTGAATGCTTCAGTACATTCTTCATTAAAGTCGAAGGGTCGGTTCTGCTCTAGGAGATGACATAGGGGTTTTGTAATTTTTGAGAAATTGGCAATAAATCTCCTATAAAAACCAGCATGCCCTAAAAAACTCCTAATACCCTTGACTGTTGTTGGCGGCGGCAGCTTCTCTATGACCTCTATTTTGGCCCTGTCGACTTCTATCCCACGGCAGCTAATCTTATGGCCTAAAACTATCCCTTCATCTACCATAAAATGACATTTTTCCCAATTAAGAACAAGATTAGCCTTTTCACATCTTTCAAGTACCTTTTGAAGGTTGCCGAGGCAGCTCTCAAAATCGTCTCCAAAGACGGAAAAATCATCCATGAAGATCTCAAGGAAGTCTTCTACCATGTCGGAGAATATTGCCATCATGCACCTTTGGAAGGTGGCAGGTGCGTTGCAGAGGCCGAATGGCATCCTCCTGAATGCAAATGTTCCGTAGGGGCATGTGAAAGTCGTTTTCTCTTGGTCCTCCGGTGCAATAGCAATTTGGTTATAACCTAAATAACCATCAAGAAAACAATAATAAGATTTACCCGCTAATCTATCAAGCATTTGATCAATAAAGGGTAAAGGAAAGTGGTCTTTTCGGGTAGCTTTGTTAAGCTTCCGATAGTCCATACAAACCCTCCAACCGGTCACAGTCCTGGTTGGGATTAATTCATTGTTTTTGTTGGTTATTACAGTCATGCCTCCTTTCTTGGGAACACATTGCACCGGGCTTACCCATTTGCTGTCGGAGATGGCGTAAATAATACCTGCATCTAACCATTTAATTATTTCTTTACGCACTACCTCCTTCATTGCAAGGTTTAACCGCCTTTGGGCATCAATAGTCGGCTTATGGTCTCCCTCTAAGAGGATTTTGTGCATACAGATTGCCGGACTAATGCCCTGGATGTCTGCTATCGTCCATCCTATCGCCCTTTTATGCTGCCTTAGCATGTCGACCAGCTGTCGTTCCTGTTCCTGCGGCAGCTTAGCAGAGATGATTACAGGCAGTGTGTTATCACAACCAAGATAAGCATATTTAAGCTGCCCTGGCAGGGGCTTAAGTTCTAAGACAGGTGGTTCTACAGTGGAGGGCTTTTGGGTTAAATGGTTATCCGAAGTGTAATTTAAAGGTTCGAATAACTTACCTGGACGATGATCTAACCAGTTTACCTCCTCATGACCTTCAGTATCAGATGTATCGGATTTAGAGGGGTCACTGTCGACTGTGCTGCCGTCGTTGCTGTCGTCGTCACTGTCGTGACAGGTCGGTAGATGGCTGTCGTAGCAGTGACCGAATTTAATATCTCGGCAGCCTGTCCTGATGCAGGGGTAATCAAAGGTCACCTCGATGATGGCTTTGCATTCCTCGTCCACATCAGCATGTTTCATTGCTTGGAGAACATTCAACTTAATTTCTTGATCGTTCACGCGCATGGTGAGTTCTCCTTTTTCCACATCAATCAACGATCTTCCCGTGGCTAGGAAAGGTCGTCCGAGGATGACTGGTGCGTTCTCATCTGCCTCACAATCTAAAATAAGAAAGTCAGTAGGAAAGATAAGTTTATCCACTCTTACCAAAATATCTTCAATTTTTCCCTCGGGGTGAACGTAAGAGCGGTCGGCTAGCTGTAGGGTAACTGTCGTGGGCCGCGCCTTTCCAATACCTAGTTTCTGAAAAACAGATTTGGGCATTAGATTAACACTAGCACCTAGATCACAAAGTGCCTTACCCACAAATTTATCACCGATTACGCAAGGTATGAGGAAGCTCCCTGGATCCTTCTTTTTCTGGGGTGGTTGTCGATGAAGAATACTCATGCAACCCTCTTGCATCCTTACCGTTTCAAATTCCCCAAGTTTAGATTTTTTAGACATTACATCCTTGAGAAATTTAGCATAACCTGGCATTTCCCTAACAGCATCTAACAACGGAATATTAATATGAACCTGTTTAAAAATATCATAAATTTTTTTGAGTTGAGATTCATTATTAGCTTGTTGTATCCGTTGGGGAAAAGGTGGTGGAGGACGATAATCAGCAATGCGTCCTTCCCACTGCATGCGAATCTGAGGACGATAATCTTCCTTTTTCTCCTCTGTCGCTTCTGCTGTCGTGGCAGGATCATCGGCAGCAGTCTGTTTGTCACCTGTCGGGGCAGCTTCCTCGGCAGGTTTGTTCAAAGCAGGGTCCTTTTCTGTATCAACTTTTTCCGGCCCTGGTAACTTTTTCCCACTCCTAGTAGTAATTGCCTTACATTGCTCCTGAGGGGGTGGTCTAGCGTTTTCAGTATTGCTAGGGAAACCTCCATTCTGCCTTGGTTTGATATGCTGCGATACTTGACCCATTTGTGTCTCTAGAGATTTCAAGGTGGCCTCATGGTTTGTCATTCTCATCTTAGTCTCGTCCATAAAATTTTCCGTCTTTTTGACAAACTGATTAATATTTTCCATATATGTGCCAGTCTGAGACATAAAGGTGGCCAAAGTCTGCTCCAATACACTACTCGTGGCAGGTGGTGGCTGCTGTTGTTGTTGAGGCGGCAGGTTCTGCGGCAGGGTCTGCGGATGCAGTTGCTGTCTCGTCAACAATCTAGGACCCCCCTGATTCTGATTATATGCTTGCGGATTCAGGGCATTGTTAGGATTACTCCAGGAAAATTTGGGATCCTTTCTCCAATTAGGGTTGTAATTGTTGGAATTGTAGTTTGGCTTGTAATTTCCAACATATTTCCCTTCTTCTATGTTTATAGGGCACTCATCCCTACTATGATTTCCCTCACAAGTGGCACAAATTTCCTCGACAGCAAACCCTCGTACCTCCTCTTCACTCAATAAGTGTTTCATGGCTTTAGTGAGGAATGCTACCTGTGATTTCATAGTGCTGTCAGCCTCATAGTCCTTGACAGCAAGTACCCGTTTACCCCCTCTTCTAGCTGTCGGAAACTGCTCCTCATTCTTAGCTAGATTCTTCAGAACTTGTAATGCCTCGTCCGGATCTTTATCCAATAATAGTCCATTTGCTGCAGAATCAATGCGAATGCGAGTTTGTAAGTTAGCAGCATTATAAAACTTAGTTACCTGATTCCAGACGGGAAATCCATGCATTGGGCAGTTCCGTAGAAGAGTAGTAAATCTGTCCCAGGCCTCGTGCATCGGCTCGTCATCTTCCTGTTGAAAAGTAGCAATTTCGTTACGTAATCGCTCAGATAAATGTGAAGGATTAAAACGAGATAAGAATTCACGAGTTAGATCTGCCCAAGTCATAATAGAACCCGGTGTAAGTTTATTCCACCAAGTTTTAGCTTTATCCCTTAATGAATGAGGGAATAACCGAAGCCTCAGTATCTCCGGACTAACTCCTGGTAGCCTAAACGAACCACAGATCTCCTGGAACGTTTTGAGATGCTCCCTAGCATCTTCTGTCGCAGAACCACTAAACTGTCCGGCGTTGTTGATCATACTAAACATGACAGGTTTAAGTTCAAAGTTATCAACATCAATATCCGGTAGCGTGGTCTCCAGCTCTACATGGTCATTCAGCATGTAGTCACGACATGACCGTCGTCCACCTGCCCCAAGCGGATCGCCGACAGGCGGTACGTCTCCTCCAGCAGGTTGGTTATGGGCCATCTGCTCGAGCTGTTCTTCAAGGTATTCGTTCCTGTCCAAAAGATGGCGAATCTGTTTCTTGAGATTGAATGATCGTTCGATTTCCGGATCTAACTTATACTCAGGATCCTCGCCTCTTTTCGATCTGCGCATAAACAAGAGAACCTTGTGAAAAGCAAGAGTTTAAAACACAAAAGAAAAATTAAAGAAAACTAAAAACGAAAAACAAAAATAAAAATAAAAATAAAAAGTGCAATAAAATAAAGATGTAGTTATGTTGCCAATCCCCGGCAACGGCGCCAAAAACTTGTTGCGTGTAAATAGTATATCGCAATTGTAGTGCAAGTGTACACGTCGCAAGTAATAAAGTGATACGAAGTATCGGATATCGTCTCCACAGGGATTGGGCTAATGACTTCACCTTGATTTACTGCACGAAGTAAAAGAAATATTTTAGAGAATTGTCACGAATAATAAAGTAAAACGTAAATAAAAAGATTGGGAAATCAAGATAGAAAGAATGGGCCGGTATTGAATTGCTCGGTAGTGTAGGTATTGAATTGCTTAGGATCTCCAGTTCTGTCGTCGCTCCCGTCGCCGACAGCACCTGTCGCGGCGTCTGTCCGTTAGTTGTTGCGGCAGCAGACACTAACTCAGTACTCCAAGCTTGGCAAGAATCCCAGATCTGCCTTGCCCTATCCCTAGGCACAAGTCTGTCGATGAACACGTCTTTGATGATACCTCCCGGCGTGAATCGAAGGATGAACACCGATGTGTATGAATTCTTCCTTAGCCACTTAACCTCGCCTTATCCCTAAGCACGAGATGGTTCAACTATAAACTAGAGAACACGCTTTTATCTCTTTCGTATACTTAACTCTCCCGATGCTGAGTAAATAGATAACCTCACAATGCTCTCCCGATGCTCTTGCAAGATGTTAAAACCAAGATAAAAGAACTTGAAATTTATTTTATTGAAACTGAAAAATCCTAAAACAAAGCAACCCTTGCAACTACTTTACAAAACAACCCGTAACCCTAGGGGGAATTTAGAACATGTCGGAGACAGGTTAACGGCAGGGTTTTGGTTTCGGTTATGGGGTAGTCGGCCATCTCCTAGGTTTAATCTATGCCCTTTATATAAGCTTTGGGCTCAAGTTATCTAAGGTAACAAGGATTACAACTTTAATTAAAAGTAAGACTCTAATAAAGATTAAATCTCTAAAGTATCCTACTTTCTAGCCGCCTCCTTGCTTTTAGGGATTTCCTCTCCTTTGAGCTTTGGCTTGACATATCTTTTGATCCGGGGCTTGAAAAATTATTTGGCTGCCACACGACAGACGAGCAGATTTTTCTCTATCTATCGATGTCCACTTCATTTTTCCTCTTCAATAATCTGCTGTCGTGACGGGTCCATGACAGGTTCGTCTTTTTCAGCTGCTTGTTCAGTTCCGCCTTCCTGCTTATCTGCCCTTCGCCTGCCTTCATCGTCAACCTTGGCAGTTACCTGTAAAATATATCATCTTTTAGTAGAATCCGTGCCTTTTATATAATTGTGATGTTTTATTGAAAACTAACCTAAATGCAATGCAATGATGCTTGAATGCGGCAGAAATATGGGTTAAAAAGGGTGTAAATAATAGAACTTTTACACACTCAACATTATGTCATGTAAAGGGGAGGATTCGGGATACCCATTGCCTTATTAATATAGCTATTGTGTTTTTGGAGTTGGAGTTTGAATCCTTGCTTAATGTTGGTCTAACTGGTTTGTTTGCTTGTTGTGATTGTATGTTTGTTGTTGTTAGTGGTATGGCAAAGTCAATGGAGGAATGGAGAATGAGGGAGATGGTTGCTGCCTTGGGGCAGGTTGTTAAGGCAAAGAATTCGCCCTTTTGTAAAGGTGTTTTGTTTCAGTCTTCTGTGCCTGAAGTTGAGATGGTAAGGCAAGGGAAAGAAGCTGGTTCTGTGATGGAAAGTTCTTTATCTGTTGTTCAAGAGGTGTTGGGAACATCTCAGGCTGCGGTTGAGGTAAAGTCAGTGGATGTGCTGGCTAGATGTGAGGGTTTGCCGAAGCAGTGTTTGCTTGATTTGGGTGCTGTGGAGTATCATGGTACTTCCCCGGAGATGTTTGAGGCCTGGTTGGCCAATGTGGTTCTGATTTTGGATCAGGAGGGCTGTGATTATGCCTGTAAGCTGGGGAGTGTTGTTTCTTTGATGCTGGAAGATGTGAGTGCCTGGTGGACATCTGTGGCGGTGGCGTCACATATCCATGATATTGATTGGGATTTCTTTGTATCGGCCTTTTATGGGAGATATCTTGGAAGGGAATTTCCAAGGGTTAAGCAAGGCGCGGGTAGTGCTGTTGTTGAGCAAGTGTTGCTTGAGCAAGGAGTAGAAGCTCAGTCATCTGTGTGTGTCCGTTGTGAAACGCAACATGTTGGAAATTGTTGGGGCGCAGGTGTTTGTTGGAATTGTGGATCTAAGTTGCATGTTAAGCGTGATTGTCCTCATGGAGTGAAGTCAGCTTTGATGTTAGCCAAAGGATCTTTGAAAGGTCGTGGGTACGGTCGGGGCAAGGTTCAGAGGTGGCAGAAAAAGCAGAAGGTTGTGAAGAGTTTGGGAGATGGAGTTTGCTGGAAATGTGGGTCTGCTGGACACATGAGGCGTGATTGTTTGATGTTGGCTCGGAATAGCCAAGGTTCTTTACCGCAAGGAGTTGGTGTTGACCCTGGTGTGTTAGCTGGTGCTGCAATGGTGCGGCAGGAGGAGGATGGTTCCGCAAGGAAGAAAGCTCGTCTGATGAAGCTTCGGGATGGTGTTGTGTTTTCAGGTAACCTTGTTAAGTGATCTTTGCTTTAGTTGCCTTAGTTTAGTTTCTGTTGGTTTTTCCTTGCGTGGTAAGTCTGGTCTTGCTGCTAGCATGTTTGGGGTAATGGTAGTTGTTTGGGAACATCTTGGGTGTGAAGAAGGCTTGGGTGAATATCTTGTGGTTAGTGGTTGTTGGTATGATGGAGTTAGATAAGTTAAAGGTGAGTTAGGAGGTTGTTCTTAGACAGATTTTGAGGATGTTATTGGAGGGTGTGAACTGGCATTCATGCACAGTTAAAATCATTGTTATATGCTATATTATATATGTTGGTCCATGCATACATGTGGCATGACATTAGAGGTTTTGCATACATATACATCAGGCATTGATAGGGCATGTAGGTGATCATGCATACGATGTTCACACTCGCTAATAACTAATCGAATCTGTTAGTGTTGTGGTTGGATTAGGTGGGATGATGGGTTTTTAGAGGTTGTTTGGTGCTAAGTGTGAGCTAGAGGTGTTGGAGTTTGGTAAACTAGTTGCTGGTGATAGTGAGGGTGGTATAGCCTGTTGGTAGAAGGATAGTGTTTGATGCTCAGAGAGTTTAGTGGCTTGGTGGTGAAGGGTATCGGATGAGGTTAGTATCGGTTAAGTGGTTTGTTTAGCTAAGTGGAAGTGGTAGTTCCTTGGTGATAAGTGACGTTGCAGTTTGAGGTTGTGTTTCCAAGGGCTGAGGTCGTTTAGCTTTTAACTTGTTGTGAAAGGGTTGTGTTGGTTCTTAGCAACCTTTGAGGAGTGCAGAAGCTGTTATGTGTGTTTTGGTTGAGTAATGTTCTGGTAATGCAAGTGTTCTGGTTGAAGTTTGTAGAGAAAGGGCTGTGAAAGATCGAAGGCTTTCGTTGGTTGTTTGGGTTCTTGTGAGAAGTGGTTGGCTAGTTGTGGTTAAGGAAGTTCTGTTTGAAGTCAGTTGGTGGTGTGTGGAACGGCTGACGGTTTCAAGTTGGGGTTGTGATGTGATTTTGGTATCCAGGTGAGTGGTCCTGATGAGCTGTCATGGTAATGTTTGTGGCGGATGTGAAGGATTGTCAGCTTTGTTGAAGAGCTTGTGTAAACAGTTGGTGTTTAAGGATTTCTGCTTGTTGGGAAAATCTTTGGAAGAGGTTTGGGAGTTTGCAAGAGTTGGATTGGCAGAGAGGTTGCCTAGTGGCTGAGTTGGATTGGTTGTTGTCTCTGTGTAGACAAGTCTTGGAAGTTGTGTGTTACAGTGTTGTCTGCTGTAAGAGCTGAAGTTTTTTCAGGTTGATGTTGGGGTTGTGTACGGTCCGGTTATGTGGAAGGTTAAGTTGTGGTTACCTTTGAGAGTTTGGATTTGTGAACAGTGTATGGTGGAGGTTTTGTGTGGAAAGTGGTCAGTGGTGTTTGAGATGGTTGTGTTGTCTTGTGTGTGGCTTTGAGAAGGTTGTTGTTTCTCTTTTCGCCGGTTGAAATTTCGAGGACGAAATTTCCTAAGGGGGGGAGAGTTGTAACGCCCCGGTTTTGGGCTCAGAAGTTTTGGCTGTTGACCGGTTCGGTCAAAGTGCTGATCGAATATATAAGAGTGAATTTAGGAAAGCCTAGTTCGGGTTGCATTAAAAATATGGAAAAATGCTCTAAAATCATCTTTTAATATATATAAGTGAACTGTGAAATCAATTTTGGAAAATGAGGTTCGGAAGGTTGACATTTTGGCTAGTGACCAAAATGTAATTTTTGAAAGTTGCGGGACAGTTTTATAAAGGATTGAAACTTTGAATCTTTAAGGAGCTATTATTCCAAAAAGGATTTCTCCAGATTTTTCTAAGATATTTTAAGGCTTTATTCTGATTTTTAAAGATTAAGAAAGGGAGGGAAATCATTTTAACCAATTTCCTAACTAATTTTCCATTTTCTCTCAATTTCTCTTTTCTCTCATTTTCTCTCAACCCAAACAAAATTCTCCAGATTTCTTTCTCTGATTTTGACATCTAAATCTCTCATTTCAACTCTCATTTGATTCCTAATCATCTCATCAACAAAACCTCTCAATTTGCAAGTTGTTTCATCAAGCTTTTTGGCTCTAAAATGGAGAAATTCAAGTTTGGAGGTAAGAACGTCCTTCTCCTCTAAACTATCAGTTCTTTACTGAAATTCCTAAGTTCTCAATCCCGTATTTGTGTTTTATTAATGGCTTTTCAAATGAGATCTTGATTTTTGGCTAAAATGCAAGATTTGGTGATTTTGGTGAAATTTTCGTGTGATCTATTTGGGCAGTGTTTTGGAGTGTCAAAATGATGTTAAATGAATGCTAAATTGATTAGAAGTTGAGGTTTAATCAATGCAATCCCGGATAGGTTGAATTTCCTAAGTTTGGCTTGAGTTTTTGGTTGTTTTTGGAGTGTTTTTGGTGATATGTTATACCTGGAGGTATAAGGACGTGTTTGTGATCATTTTGCATGTTAATTGATGTATAAAAATGGTTAGAGGTGATGGATCTTGGCTGGGTTAAGTTTTGGAGATGTTTGGAGGTGATTTCGGTTGTGTTTGGTAGCCAAATTGTTAGATTTGTGATGAGCAACGAGTAGTGTTGTTGCTGCTGGTGTTTTAATGCATAAGGATGCATTAATGTTCTGTTTTTGTGTGCTTGAAACAGGGGAGTTTGATCCGTGAGCTTTGAAGGTGTTTGCGGAAGGTTTCGGAAGCTTGGAGGGCTTGTTGGCTAGTCTTGTTTGGTTATCGGTGAGTGAAGTTGGGATTTCAGCTTTTGAAACAAGGTTTGAAGGTTTTTGGGAGCTTAGTGTAAGTCTAAACAACTTGCTAAGCTCAAGAGTAAGTAAAAGGGATTTTTGCTCTTGAATTGTGTTGTGATTTGGTTTTAAAAGCAAATGTGGATGAAGATTGAAATGCATGTGTTTTGCATGGTTTAATTCTGTTTTATAAGCATGTTTTAGCATGGTTTAATGCTGGTTTTGAAAGCCACTTGAGAAGGATGCTCAAGGTAAGGGATCCTTGGTTTTGTATATGGTAATTGGGATTTTGATGCATAGTGTTGCATGTTGATCAATGGCTTTGTATGATGCTTAAAAACAGTGAATTGAAGATGTTAAATGTTACCTTTTGCATATTGGTTATGCATGTGAATCATTGGATTGATGAGGTAATGGTTTTGCATATTGGCTATGCATGTGAATCATTGGATTAATGATGTAATGGTTTTGCATATTGGTTATGCATGTGAATCATTGGGCTAATGTTGTGATGGTTTTGCATTATGTTTTTGCATGTGGAACATTGGATTAATATGGTAGGATGGTTATATTGGCAAGTGATGTAAGTGGTTCTTGGTTCGTTGATCGGATATAGTTAGCCGGCTATAGGATTGGGTGCACCGTGAATAAAGTCGCCTTGGAGGTGGAGTGGTCAAGAGTGGACCGGATAAGCTCCCTTCAAGTTTCCTAACGAGATGAGGTCATAGTGGAGGTTGTTGCCCACGGGAGGACCTTGGTTATTTGAGGTCATAATGGAGGTGTTGCCCATTCGAGGACCTTGGTTGAGCAAAGGTTATATGGTGGTTCAAAGTCCATATGTGAGAACCTTGTGCTTGTTGAGATCACAATGGCAGTGGTTAAGTCCATGTGTGGATCTTGTGTGTCATGTCCCGGATCTCGTTAGATGATGTTCTACAACTACCAATCGGTTATGCAAAGGTTGTATGGTGGTTAAAAGTCCATACGGGAGAATCTTGTGCAAGCTAAGGTTGTATGGTGTTTAAAAGTCCATACATGAGAACCTTAGGATGTTGAGGTCAAATGGAGGTTGTTGCCCATTTGGGAGACCTTGGATTGGGTAGGGTGTAGGGAGCGTGGGGACAACGCTCGGAATCCGCGTATCCGATCGGGTTGTTGAATTGAAAAGTGAATGTGGTTGATCTCTTGGAAGCCAATGTGATGTTCTTGATCATAATGATGCATGGTTGCATGTGAAGCATGAGATGCTTGAATTGATGCATGTTTGCATGAGAAGCATGAGATGCTTGAAAGGATGCATTGTTGCATGAAAAGTGTATGATGCTAGTGAATGCATGTTTACTTGTTAAGTTGAACAAGTGTTGGTTATCATTTGGTAAATGATGCATGTGAGCATGAAATATCTATGTTGCATTGGAGTCTTGTGAGACTTGTTTTTAAAGGCATGTGAGGATGATGTTATGGTTTATGTTGCCTTGGTTAAATGCATGTGTTGGAATATTTGATGATATGGTTTTGAAAAGGGTTCTTGCTTGATATGGTTTTCAAGTTTAAGAAAGGTATGTTGTGAAATGGGAGTGTGTCCATGGTTTTGTTTAAGCTTGGCATATGGTGTTTATGCATGATTTGAGCTTGATGTTGAAAAGGGTTTCAAACATGGCTTTGGTAATCAAATCGGGTTTGTTTTAAAGTGTTTTAATGACCCGCTGCATTGATGGTGTTTTGGTTTTTGAGCATTCCTCACTAAGCATTATGTGCTTACGCTCCTTTTTGTCCATCAATGCAGATTCTTGAAGTTTGGACAGCAAGGAGCAAGGGATTCAAGGTGGACTCCAATGGAGATGCATGTCTCGGTGAATAGCTATAGTTAATAAGGGCAATGGGGTAGAATCTCTCGGGTTTATGTGAATGTGATCGTATATGTTTGATCAAGAATGTTTAAATGCTGTTGTTAATGTTGTTGGAACATGAATTGGCTTATATGAGGTTGTTTTGGAAGGTATGTGCCCAAATGGTTGCTTGTTTAGGAAGCATGCCTATAGATTTGGGGTTTTTCATATATGATGTGTTTCTGTTGAATTGTTGGTGCAAGTATGTCTCTTTTATGTTGAATTGCATGTTGGTAAATTTTGGTGGCTTTTGGAGCATATTTGAATGATCAATTGTGTGTTTGAGTGAGCAAAATGCAACATTCTGGGCTAGGTGTTTCGGAACAGGTAGCACCGTTTCGGAACGGGTGCCCTGCATGAACCCAGGCGTCCGAAACGGGTGACACCGTTCCGAAACGGAAGGCATTCTGCCAGACCCCCGTTGCGGAACGCGTTGCGGAACGGCCCGTGTTTCGGAACGGGCTTGGCCTGTTTCGGAACGGGTGACCGTTGGGGGCTGACATGGGCGGTTAAATGTTTCAAAATGTTTGCATTTTGGTCCTGAATCTTGTTTGTGCAATTGTATGAGTTCGGGGGTTCCGTTTGAGCTGAAATTTGGCAGAGAAGCATGAAACATGATTAATTTTAAGTTGGTAACTTAAAATCTGGTTAAGTCCTTAAAGTTTACAGAAATTACATTTTGGTCCCTAAAGTTGTAATTTGTTCAATTGGGTCCCTGTTTGATCTCTGATGTTTGTGATCTTTGAGCATGGTGATTGTGTGATTACATCTAAGGTTAATGTGCATCTAGACAAGATTAAAAAGGAAAAAAAAGGGTCGTTAATCAAGGTTGACTTTCGGGTTGACTTTGGTTTTCCCCGTGTAATCTTCGTAGTTCGGGTCAACCGTCTAGGCCGGGTTACGGGGGTTACATTTGGTGGTATCAGAGCTGAGTTGCGAAGGTTGGGGAAAACGGTAAGTGGTTGCGATGTGTGTTTGATGTTTCTGAGCATGTTGCTGATGTATGCAAGCATGTTTTGTGGTTATGAATCTTGGTTGAGTTTTGTGGATATGTGCTGATGCTATGAGTTGATGTTATGCATGGTGAATGTGTTTTGAGCATGTTATGTTGCTAATGTGCTGGTGCATTTGGATGTTGTTTGGTGTAAGCATGATCAAAGTATGTTGTTTGATATGCTTGATGTGGTGATATCCATGTTGTGTTGACTGTTATGTGTTGCGTGTAAATAGTATATCTCAATTGCAGTGCAAGTGTACACGTCGCAAGTAATAAAGTGATACGAAGTATCGGATATCGTCTCCACAGGGATTGGGCTAATGACTTCACCTTGATTTACTGCACGAAGTAAAAGAAATATTTTAGAGAATTGTCACGAATAATAAAGTAAAACGTAAATAAAAAGATTGGGAAATCAAGATAGAAAGAATGGGCCGGTATTGAATTGCTCGGTAGTGTAGGTATTGAATTGCTTAGGATCTCCAGTTCTGTCGTCGCTCCCGTCGCCGACAGCACCTGTCGCGGCGTCTGTCCGTTAGTTGTTGCGGCAGCAGACACTAACTCAGTACTCCAAGCTTGGCAAGAATCCCAGATCTGCCTTGCCCTATCCCTAGGCACAAGTCTGTCGATGAACACGTCTTTGATGATACCTCCCGGCGTGAATCGAAGGATGAACACCGATGTGTATGAATTCTTCCTTAGCCACTTAACCTCGCCTTATCCCTAAGCACGAGATGGTTCAACTATAAACTAGAGAACACGCTTTTATCTCTTTCGTATACTTAACTCTCCCGATGCTAAGTAAATAGATAACCTCACAATGCTCTCCCGATGCTCTTGCAAGATGTTAAAACCAAGATAAAAGAACTTGAAATTTATTTTATTGAAACTGAAAAATCCTAAAACAAAGCAACCCTTGCAACTACTTTACAAAACAACCCGTAACCCTAGGGGGAATTTAGAACATGTCGGAGACAGGTTAACGGCAGGGTTTTGGTTTCGGTTATGGGGTAGTCGGCCATCTCCTAGGTTTAATCTATGCCCTTTATATAAGCTTTGGGCTCAAGTTATCTAAGGTAACAAGGATTACAACTTTAATTAAAAGTAAGACTCTAATAAAGATTAAATCTCTAAAGTATCCTACTTTCTAGCCGCCTCCTTGCTTTTAGGGATTTCCTCTCCTTTGAGCTTTGGCTTGACATATCTTTTGATCCGGGGCTTGAAAAATTATTTGGCTGCCACACGACAGACGAGCAGATTTTTCTCTATCTATCGATGTCCACTTCATTTTTCCTCTTCAATAATCTGCTGTCATCATGCTGTCGTGACGGGTTCATGACAGGTTCGTCTTTTTCAGCTGCTTGTTCAGTTCCGCCTTCCTGCTTATCTGCCCTTCGCCTGCCTTCATCGTCAACCTTGGCAGTTACCTGTAAAATATATCATCTTTTAGTAGAATCCGTGCCTTTTATATAATTGTGATGTTTTATTGAAAACTAACCTAAATGCAATGCAATGATGCTTGAATGCGGCAGAAATATGGGTTAAAAAGGGTGTAAATAATAGAACTTTTACACACTCAACATTATGTCATGTAAAGGGGAGGATTCGAGATACCCATTGCCTTATTAATATAGCTATTGTGTTTTTGGAGTTGGAGTTTGAATCCTTGCTTAATGTTGGTCTAACTGGTTTGTTTGCTTGTTGTGATTGTATGTTTGTTGTTGTTAGTGGTATGGCAAAGTCAATGGAGGAATGGCGAATGAGGGAGATGGTTGCTGCCTTGGGGCAGGTTGTTAAGGCAAAGAATTCGCCCTTTTGTATATGGGAGAATATTGCATGTGGTGTGTATGCATGATTTGAGCTTGATGTTGAAAAGGGTTTCAAACATGGCTTTGGTAATCAAATCGGGTTTGTTTTAAAGTGTTTTAATGACCCGCTGCATTGATGGTGTTTTGGTTTTTGAGCATTCCTCACTAAGCATTATGTGCTTACGCTCCTTTTTGTCCATCAATGCAGATTCTTGAAGTTTGGACAGCAAGGAGCAAGGGATTCAAGGTGGACTCCAATGGAGATGTATGTCTCGGTGAATAGCTATAGTTAATAAGGGCAATGGGGTAGAATCTCTCGGGTTTATGTGAATGTGGTCGTATATGTTTGATCAAGAATGTTTAAATGCTGTTGTTAATGTTGTTGGAACATGAATTGGCTTATATGAGGTTGTTTTGGAAGGTATGTGCCCAAATGGTTGCTTGTTTAGGAAGCATGCCTATAGATTTGGGGTTTTTCATATATGATGTGTTTCTGTTGAATTGTTGATGCAAGTATGTCTCTTTTATGTTGAATTGCATGTTGGTAAATTTTGGTGGCTTTTGGAGCATATTTGAATGATCAATTGTGTGTTTGAGTGAGCAAAATGCAACATTCTGGGCTAGGTGTTTCGGAACAGGTAGCACCGTTTCGGAACGGGTGCCCTGCATGAACCCAGGCATCCGAAACGGGTGACACCGTTCCGAAACGGAAGGCATTCTGCCAGACCCCCGTTGCGGAACGCGTTGCGGAACGGCCCGTGTTTCGGAACGGGCTTGGCCTGTTTCGGAACGGGTGACCGTTGGGGGCTGACATGGGCGGTTAAATGTTTCAAAATGTTTGCATTTTGGTCCTGAATCTTGTTTGTGCAATTGTATGAGTTCGGGGGTTCCGTTTGAGCTGAAATTTGGCAGAGAAGCATGAAACATGATTAATTTTAAGTTGGTAACTTCAAATCTGGTTAAGTCCTTAAAGTTTACAGAAATTACATTTTGGTCCCTAAAGTTGTAATTTGTTCAATTGGGTCCCTGTTTGATCTCTGATGTTTGTGATCTTTGAGCATGGTGATTGTGTGATTACATCTAAGGTTAATGTGCATCTAGACAAGATTAAAAAGGAAAAAAAAGGGTCGTTAATCAAGGTTGACTTTCGGGTTGACTTTGGTTTTCCCCGTGTAATCTTCGTAGTTCGGGTCAACCGTCTAGGCCGGGTTACGGGGGTTACAACGATGGATGAATGCTCCAGTGTGTGAGCTTGGTTAAGGTGATTACAATGGTCGAGGTAGCTCCCACGTGTAAGCCTTGTTTTGTGTCCCGACTCTCGCTAGTGGGTTATACAACTACCGATGAGTGATGTTGAGGGGTTGTGATTGTGCCATTAATTCCACCACGGGTGTTAAGGGGTTGTGATTGTGCCATTAACTCCACCACGGGTGTTGAGGGGTTGTGATTGTGCCATTTAACTCCATCACGGGTGTTGAGGGGTTGTGATTGTGCCATTGAACTCCACCTTGTGAAGTCGGTAGTGTGTATGAAGCGTGTGGGACAACGTTTGTAATCAACGTATCAGATTGTATTGAATTGTGTGGTGGGTTGGTTAATGTTCTTGTTGTTGATCACTTGCGAGCCAATATAATGATGTTGGCATAATGATTTAATGATGAACAATTATTTTGAGAATGCATGTGATGCTTGAGAATTATGCTAGAATGCATATGATGCTTGGTTTAAGCATGAGCAAAGGTTTTTGTTGTTGTAATTAATGATGCTATGAGCATGTGGTTTTGAAAGTGGATTTGGTGTTCTAAAGTGCATGTTTTAAAGGAAGGCATATGTTTACAAAGGATGTTGTTTTGGTTTTAAAATGCATTGATGAATGTTTGGTTTTATAGCGGTCCTCACTAAGCTTTATGCTTACGCTCATTTGTTTCATCAATGCAGAGTATTGAGCTTTAGTGGCAGCAAGAGAGCAAGGGAAAATCCAAGTATTTTGGCTAAACAATGTATGTGGTTTTATTTTAGTGTAATAAGAGGCAATGGGAGGGATTTTCACTCATGTGTTGTTTGGTGATGTTAAACACCTTATGCATGATTGGTTTATGTCTTAAGACTTGAAAATGGTCTTTACTCGGGTTGTGGCCTTGTTTAAGGTGTTTTGGCTATGCTTTGGGTTATGTTTTAAAAGCATGCTCTAATAGCTAATGCTTTATCATGGTTTGATGTGGTCGATGAGTATGATTTACTGTTTGATGATGTTTACATGTCTAATATGTAGATTATAGTTTGTATGCATGATTTAAGCTTGTTTGGATATGGAAGTATGCTTAAATGCCTTTGGAATGTGTTTTTCTAGTATATGTATCGGTACACGGGGAGGTGTATCGATACACTAAGGCCAATTCCAGGCTTTTCGGTACATGGGTATCGATACGGATTACCTGTGTATCGATACGCCCAAGCCAAGTTTGAATGTCGTACCGATACGCGAGGAAGCGTATTGATACGCCCTCCCCCTCTTTTGCTACTGTCTTCCCGCGTATCGATACAGTCTCAAGTATATCGATTCAGGTAGTTAAAATTCGGGTAAAAGTATCTTCTTAAATCTTGAAATGTTACGTTTTGGTCCATGAAAGTTCTTTGATCAATTGTATGAGTTTGGTTGATCGGTTTGAGCTGAAACTTGACGTGATAGCATGTTACATGACTAATTGAGGATTACTAACTTTAAAACCTAAAATGTCCCGGTAATTTCTGTAATTTGCAAAATTGTCCCTAAAAGTCACAAGTATGCAATTGAACTTCGATCGATGTGCTATTTCTTTCTAATGGTCTTGCTGGAAACATAGGTTAATATTGTGAATCTAGAGAAGATAAAAAGGAAAAAGGCATCGTCAATCGAGGTTGACTTTTACGAGTGAACTTCGATTTTCCTCGTGTAATCTTCTTAGTTCGGTTCGGGCGTCTAGGTCGGGCTAAGGGGGTTACAAAAGTTGCGTTGGATAATGAGGGGTTGTGATTGTGCCCTAATCTTCATCCAAGTACCCTAACGATTGAGGCTAAGATCACAACGTTGAATGGTTTAATCCCGTGTGTGAGTCTTGTGGTATGTGTCATGTACTCTCGTTCGTGGAATTATACAACTACCGATGAGAGATGTTGAGGGGTTGTGATTGTGCCATTAATCTCCATCACGGGTGTTGAGGGGTTGTGATTGTGCCATTGATCTCCACCTTGTGTTGTCCAATAGTATGGATGAAGTGTGTGGGACAACACTTGTAATCCGCGTATCCGATAGTGTCAATTGTTTTGGTATGGTTTGAGAATTATCACTTGCGAGCCAAAATAATGTTGATGATTAATTATTAAGCATGAGATGCTTGTGAATGATGCAAGAATGCATGTGATGCTTGGTTTAAGCATGAGTAAAGGAATTTGTTGTTGTTTAAAATGATGCTATATGCATGTGAATTTAAAAGTGCATTGATGCTTAAATGGGCATGCTTTAAAGAATGGCATGAGTTCGCAAAATATGGTGCCATGGTTTTATGAAATGCATTAATGAGTGTTGTTTTAGCGATCCTCACTAAGCTATACACTTACGCTCATTTGTTTCATCAATGCAGAGAATTGAGCATTCAAGGCAGCCCAATAGCAAGGGGATTCCAAGAGTTTTGGCTAAACAATGTATGTGCTTTACCCTTAGTGTAATAAGAGGCAATGGGTGGGATTCTTATTTTTGGATTTGTTGGTGATGTTTGCTGCCTTAAGCATGATTGGTTTCTCATTTTGGACTTGTAATCGGCCTCTAATTGGTTTCTTTTTTTGCTTATGGTGTTTTGTCTATGCTTTAGCTTATTTTCTTAAGCATGCTTGAATAGCTAACGTTTCATCATGGTTTGATGTGTTCGATGAGTATGACTTACTGTCTGATGATGTTTACATGTCTAGTAGGCTGATTATAACTTGTATGCATGATTAAAGCTTGTTTGGATATGGTTAAATGTGTTTAAATGCCTTTGGAATGTGCTTTTCTAGTATGTGTATCGATACACTAAGTCCAATTCTAGGCTTTTCGATACAGGGGTATCGGTACGGATTTGCTGCGTATCAATACGCCTAAGCCAAGTTTGAAGGTCGTACCGATACGCAGGGAAGTGTATCGATACGCTCTTCCCTTCTTTCGCTACTGTCTTCCCGCGTATCGATACAAGCTCAGGTGTATCGATACAGGTAGTTAAAATTCAGTCAAAAGAATCTTCTTAAGTCTTGAAATGTTACATTTTGGTCCTTGAATGTTATTTGATCAATTGGATGAGTCTGGAAGATCGGTTTGAGTTGAAATTTGACGTGATGGCATGTTACATGACTAATTAAGGATCGGTAACTTTAAAATCTTAAAAGTTCATGTATTTTATATAGTTTGCAAAATGGTCCCTAAAAGTCATAAGTATGGAATTGAACCCCTATTTGAACTTCGATCGCTGTGCCGTTTCTTTCTAATGTTATTGTTGGACACATAGGTTAATATTGTACATTTGGAGAATATAAAAAGAAAAAAGGGTTGTCAATCGAGGTTGACTTTACGAGTTGACTTTAGTTTTTCCCGTGTAAACTTCTTAGTTCGGTTCGGGCGTCGAGGCCGGGCTAAGGGGGTTACAAGCAAACATCACCCTCAACTCCACCGCCACTTTCCTGCTCAAAGCATCATCTACAACATTGGCCTTTCCCAGATGAATGATCGATCGTTAGGTCATAATCCTTTAGCAATTCTACCCAACGTCGTTGCCTGAGATTCAGCTCCTTTTGAGACATAAGATACTTCAAACTCTTGTGATCCGTGTACACAATACACTTCTCATCATATAGATAATGTCTGCAAATCTTTAAAGCGAACACCACTGCCGCTAACTCAATGTCATGCGTGGGATAGTTACGCTTATGCACCTTCAACTGTCGCGATGCATAAGCTACTACCCTACCTTCTTGCATCAGCACACACCCCAAACCAACATAGGATGCGTCACTATACACCACAAACTCTTTTCCAGATTCAAGTTGAATCAAGATAGGAGCTTGTGTCAAAGCTTCCTTTAGCTTCTCAAAAGCATGTTGTCTCGCTTCCGTCCACTCAAACTTAACATCCTTCTACAATAACTTTCTCAAAGGAGCAGGAATCTTGGAAAATCCATCCACGAATCTCCAATAGTAACCCGCCAAACCAAGGAAACTATGAATTTCATGAACAGACCTAGGAGGCTTCCAATTCACCACCGCTTCAATCTTCTAAGGATCAACACGAATTCCCTCGACCGAAACCACATGACCAAGGAAAACAACCTCCTTCAACCAAAACTCACATTTACTCAGCTTAGCATAAAGCTGATTCTCTAGCAGCACTTGTAAAATAACCCTCAATTGAAAACATAGCCTCTCCATGAAACTGATCGAAAAGATCATCAATCCTTGCCAGAGGATACTTATTCTTGATAGTTAACTTATTTAGCTGAAGGTAATCAATGCACATCCTCATCGTGCCATTTTACTTCTTAACAAACAAGACCGGTGCACCCCAAGGTGACATGCTAGGCCGATTAAAGCCTCGGTCAAGCAACTCCTGAAGTTGCGTCTTCATCTCCTTCAACTCCTTAGGTGCCATTCGATAGGGAGTGATGGACACCGAAGATGTGTTATCATACAACTCAATTCTGAACTCAACCTCCCAACTAGGTGGCAAACCAGGTAGCTCCTCCGAAAATACCCCAAGAAATTCATGCACGGTCCTTATATCCTGCACTCGCACCTTCTCCGTGCTAGGATTCATTACAAAAGCTAAATAAGCTTCGCATCCTTGATGCATCAACCGGCTCGCTTCAAGCGTCAAAACCACATTAGATAGGAACTTCACGTTCTCTCCTATTACCACAACTTCATAATCATCAGCTAGTTTCAGCGAAACTCGCTTATTCTCAAAATCCACTACTGCCCTATGCTCAACGAGCCAATCCATACCAAGGATTACATCGAATCCATAGAAAGGCAATTCCATAAGATCCACCAAGAACACATGCTCTTGCACCTTTAAGGGACATCTCCTATACAACCTCCTTGTTACTATCGTTTCACCGAAAGAACTTGTCACACGCATACCAACATCCAAAGACTCAACAGGCAAACCAAGCATTTGGGCATGTTCACGCAATGTGTACGAGTGTGTAGATCCAAAATCAATCAGAGAAAGTAATGACAAAGACTGTAAAGTAAAGGTACTTGTGATTACGTCAGTGTCATTCCGCCCTTCACGATGGGCATACACTCTGGCCTGGACACCTTCTTCACACTGAACAGCTACAACATGTGCCACATTCCTCGTACCATCATCTCTATACTGAAAATTGTCACGGTCGTGCCCACGGCCTCTCTGTGGCTCAGCTGCTCTCACCTGAGCCTGGCCCTCTCGCATCGGCTGAGGACAATCCTGTTTCTTGTGCCCACGGGATCCACAATTCCAGCACGTATCAACGTTGCCCCATCACTCTTTCGTGTGTCTCCTGCCACACCAGTTACATTCAGGGGTACGGATGAAAGCATTCGGCCCTTGCTGACCTCTCCCGTGGTTACCTCCCCCACGTCTAGCATCCATGTGTGACCTTCTATCCTTAGGTCTCTTAAATTGATCTCTTCCAATATCACGATCCGCAGGTCGCTTCCCTGAGCTATATCCTTCTGCTCGACTCGATAGACCAAGGTTCAGCTCAATGTCCTTGGCTCGAGGGACCAAGACATCAAAATCGGTATAATCCGATGCAAGCATATATGTTTACACATCGGCCACCAGCCCATATCTGAACCGCTCGCATCTCTCTCTTTCACTAGGGATCAACTCCAGTGCATACTTGTAACCCCCTTAGCCCGGCATAGACGGTTGACCCGAACTACGAAGATTACACGGGGAAAACCAAAGTCAACCTGAAAGTCAACCTTGATTAACGACCCTTTTTTTCTTTTTAAACTTGTCTAGATGCACATTAATCCTAGGCATACTCTTGAGTTATGCATACTCAAAAATCATACCAGTTGGAAAACAATAAGGGACTCAATTGCACAACATATGAATTTAGGGACCAAAACGTAAAATCTTGAAATTAAAAAGACTTTGCTAAGTTTTAAGATACCATTATAAAATTAGTTAGATTATAAGCTTATCTGTCAAACTTCACCTCAAACGGACAACCCAAACTCAAGCAATTGCAAATACAAAAAAATCAGGACTAAAACGTAAAGCTTGCAAACCTCAAAAACCATTCAAATCAGTGCCCAACGGTCAAGTGTTTCGAAATGGGAATTGACCGTTCAGAAACGGGGCTTGGCAGTAGCCAAAGTGTTTCAAAACACCTCTACCCGTTCTGAAACGCCCAGGCCAAAACAAGCACCTGTTTCGAAACAGGCAAAGGTGTTTCGAAGCACCCTGCCTAGAAACAGCAGAAAAGTCTGTTTTTACACATCCAAACCCCATCAAACATACTCCAAATCAATCCTCAACATAACAACAACAGACCAAGCATCAAAACTACCAATTTGCATTAAAATCTAGATGCAAAGCAATCCTTAGGTGCACCAACTCCTTCAACACATCCAACACTTGATCATGCTTTTAAAACAAGAAGCATAGTATAAAAACTTATGAATAAGAAGATTCAAATGTTGCAAAGAGATAAACAATAAGATTCAAACCACAAACCAAATATGGTCAACATACTCAATATCATTACACGTCAATATAAAAGACTCTCCCCCCATTGCCTTTATTATCTATAGCTATTAACCGAGACATACTTCTCAAGTGGAGCTCTCCTTGAATCCCTTGCTTCTTGTTGCCCCAACTTCAATTATCTGCATTGATGGACACAAAGGAGCGTAAGCACATAATACTTAGTGAGGGATGCTCAAAACCAAAACACCATCAATGCAGCAAATCATAAAACCTTCTTCAAAAGTAGATACAAATCAATAAACCAAAGCATTGTTTGAAAACCCTTTTTTAAAGCAACATGCTTCAAACCATGCATTACTCAATATGAAAACCAACCTTTAGCTTAGAAAAGCTAAACAACTCACCTCAAACACATTCTTGCAAACTATCATTTAAACCCTTTTCATACATGAACATCACATGCAAAGTTAAACACAAATTCCTTGGAAAACACTTCCACTTCACAACATACTTCCCTCATTCTTGATGAACATCTCAAAACAAGAAACCTTTTGAAAACCATTTGATCCTTCTAACTATCTCACGCATTTAACAAATGCAACACATGAACCACAAAAACAACATTTGCATTACATGCCTTCTAAAACAAGCCCTCACATGACATCAATGCTTTTTTATAGATTCTATGCACATATGCACCATTCACATTAGCAAAATATACTTGTGCCCAAGCTTAACAAGCATCACATGCATTCTTGCATCATTTACATATTTCCCATGCACCTTGCATCATTTCCAAACAACTCTTGATTCATCACATTCAAACACATTATATTGGCTTTCAAGCGATAATTCACAAATCATCACAACACAAGATACAATCGGATACGCGGATTACAAGCGTTGTCCCACACGCTTCATACACACTACCGAACAACAAAAGGTGGAGTTTACCGGTACAATCTCAACCCCTCAACATCACTCATCGGAAGTTGTATAACTCACTAGCGATAGCCGGGACACACCACAAGGCATACACATGGGAGCTACCTCCACCATTATAATCACCATAACCAAGCTCACACACGGGAGCAACCCTCCACCGTTGTGACGCTTAACAAGGTCCACCCACGAGAGCAATCCTCCATCGTGGTGACACTTAACAAAGTCCACCCACGAGAGCCATCCTCCATCGTGGTGATACTAATTTCCTCAATCGCTAGGGTACTTTGATGGAGTTACGGTACAATCACAACCCCTCAACATCCAAGGCGACTCAATTCACGGTGCACCCAATCCTATAGCCGGCTAACTATATCTGATTAAAGTGACCAACAACCACTTATATCACTTACCAATATAACCATTTACCATCATCAATCCACTGTTTTTAAGCATCAAACAAAGCCATTAAATAATCATGCATCACTATGCATCAAACCTCATTTATCAATGTCCAAAGCAAGGATCTCTTACCTTGAGCATCCTTTACACATGGCTTACAAAACCAACATTAAACATGCTATAATATGCTTTCTAAACAGAATTTAAACATGCAAATTAAACACATTGCATCCAACCATCTCATGGTTCATCAAAAAGAGAGTTTCTCCGAAAACTTACTCTTGAGCTTAGCTAAGTTGTTTAGACTTAAACTAAGCTCCCATAACCTTCAAACATTGGTTTCAAAGCTGAAAACCAAACTTCACTCACCGATACACAAACTATGCTAGTCGACAAGCCTTCCAAGCATCCGAAACCTCCAACGCCACCTCTATTGCCTCCGGATCATTCTCCCCTATTTTAAACACATAAAAACAGAGTATTAATGCATCATTATGCATTAAAATCACCAGCAACACACCTAAACTCGCTGCTCTACAAAAATCCAATATTTCGGCTACCAAACACAACCGAAAACACCTCCAAACTCTTCCAAAACTTAACCCAGCCAAGATCCATCACTTCCAACCATTTCTAAACATCAATTAACATCCAAAATGATCCCAAACTCGTCCTTATACCTCCAGCATTAACAAAACACCAAAATCACCCCAAAAACCACCATTCTAACAAGTAAAAACTTAGGAAAATCAACCTATTCGGGATTGCATTGATTAAACCTCCATTTCACATCTTTTAAACATCCAAAATACATCAAAAAGACATCTCAAAACAGAGTCTAATCATCTATTACGAATTTCTTAAAAATTAAATCCAAATCTTGCATTTTAAGCCAAAATCAAGATCACAACATTAAAACCTTTAATAAAACTCAATTTAAGGATTGAGAACTTGGGAATTTCAGTAATGAACTGAATATTTAGAGGAGAAGGACGTTCATACCTCTAAATGTGGATTTCTCCTTGTTTAAAGCCAAAATCCTTGAAAATTCATTAAGCAAATGGTGAGGATTTGATGTAGAAATGATTAGGAATCATTTGGGGATTGAAAACTCTTCTTTAGGTATGAAAATCAAAAGGAAAGTTGCTGTGGAAATGTGTTTGGCTGAGGGAATTTTGAGAGAAAATGAAATGGGAAAATTTTGGTAAAAGTTAGTTATGAAACTAAAATATCACTTTTCCCTCTTTTCTTTTTTATTAATTAAACACTAAATGAGTCTTAAAAATTAAGAAAAATCTGGAGAAATCCTCCATTGGGTAAATTAGCTCCTTAAAGATTCAAAGTTTCAATCCTTTTAAAACAGTCACGAACTTTTCAAAAATTACATTTTAGTCACTAACTTGAAATGTCATATTTCCAAACCTCATTTTGTAAAATTGATTTCACCACACTCTTATATATAATTAAAGAGGATTTTTAGATATTTTTCCATATTTTTAATGCATCCCGAACTAGGCTTTCCCTAAAACCACCTTTTATATTCGAACCGAAAATCCCACCGGTCCGGTTCAAACCCAAAACTTCTAAGCCCAAAATTGGGGTGTTACAACTCTCCCCCTCTTAGGAAATTTCGTCCCCGAAATTTAAACCGGCGAAAAGAGCACAACCAAACTTCTTCACGCAACCCACAAGGCAACACAGGAGACTTAACCACCATTGAACACTCTCTACACAAAATTCTACAAACCAACTCCTCCACAAATCTACTTACACTATAACCAAACCCAACACCACCACATACTGTTCACAAGTTCCAGAACACTCAGATGTTAACCACAGCTTAACCTTTCACACTTCCGAACTGCGCATAGCCCCAACAACAACCCGAAGAACCTCCAAACTTTTACAGCATACACCACCTTAACTCATAACTCCCAAAACTCGCACACACGGTGACACCAACCCATCCAGTTCAGCCACCATGTGACCCACAACCTTCACTGCTTCTAAAACCCCTTGCAAAACCGCTCAACCTCTTCCAAAGATTACCACATACCAAAATTTTAATCAACAACTGCTTACTCAAACTTCTCAACGTATTGATGACATTCCTCCACATCTGCCACTATCATTACCATAACGACTCACCAAAACATGCTCACCCATCACTCCAAATCCACACCGCAAAACTCCAACCTTAACTCTTTCAGTCGTTCCACGTACCCCTAGCTGACTTTAGAAAGGATTTACTTATACATGATAAACAGACCACTTCTCACTAGAACCCGTCCAACCAACAATGGCCCTTGAACTTACATTGTCTTTCCACTTCAAGCTTTGACTACAACACTAGCCTTACCCGGACACCGCCCATTCTATACATACATTTTAAGATTACGAAACTTCTACTCTCCCCAGGCCAAACCTTTTCTACAACCCTCAACACAACCTCTTCTCAACTCCTCAAAGGTTGCTACGAGCCATCACCTACATAAACACCCTCCTATTACCACATCAATGCCAAGTCACCTCAGCACTCATGAGACACATCCACTAACCTACTACATTACTTAACACGGAGAACCACCACATTTATCAGCTATTCAAAACCACCTGACCGGTCTAACTCCAACCGGAAATCTCCTCACCACCATACCGCTAAACTCTTTATGCACCAAAACACTTCCCTCCTGTAAATTATACAAGATCGCATCCACTATTACTGACAACTCACCTACTGCCCTCCATTACTTCTAACATTCTCCTAGAACCGTAACAACTCTTAAAACCCACCATCCAACCTAATCCTACCACAACACTAACGGAACCGATTAACTATTAGCAAGTGTGAACGTTCGTATGCATGGTCACCAATATGCCCTATCAATGCCCGTGTACATGTATGCAAAACCTCTAATGTCATGTCACATGTATGCATGTACCAACACATATATATAATATATTATATAACAAATGGTTTTAACTGTGCATGTATGTCAGTTCACACCCACCAATAACATCCTCAGAGTCAGTCTAAGATCAACCTCTTACCCCACTTCTAACTTGTCCAACTCTACCATTCTAACAATCCGCTAACTACAAAATACTCCACTAATGCCCTCTTCACACTAAAGTTGTTTTCAAAACAACACCAACTACTACCCCAAACTTGCTAGCTATAAGACCATACCTACTACGCAAGGGAAAACCAAACCGAAACCAAACTAAGATAACTAGGGTAAAGGTTACTTAACAAGTTTACCTATAAAAATCTCACTGCCTCGGGACTTCAATAGACAAACTCTCTTCTTCGCAGAACCATCATTCTCTAGCCGCACCACCGCAACATCAGGCAACACCTTAAGGTCATCACCATCTCCCTGTGGTAAAGAACCCTGACTACCCCGAGCCAACTTCAAACAATTTCGTCTTAAATGTCCAACAGACCCACAATTCCAACAAGATTCATTCCCCAAGCTCCTCACACCTTTATTCCCTTCCCGCCACCTTCGAACTTTGTCTCGGCCGCGCCCACGACCCTTCTGAGACCCTTTTGCTACTACTGAAGCCGATCTCACCACTTGAGGACAATTCCGCTTCACATGCTCCTTAGAACCACAGTTCCAACAAACTCCCGCGCCCCAACAACCTCCAACATGACACCTTCCACAGCGGTCGCACATCGGCAACCGAGCTACCCCTCCTTGATCATGTAGCACTTGCCCCACATCTGCACTACCATCCAGGCTTCGATTCAAGCCAAACCTTCTATCACGTAACCTCTTATGCCGACCGCTCCCGGGGTCAGTATCCATAGCTCTCTTGTTTAAACTTTTCTCACCTTCATAAACTGAAGCCACACCCTCACGTTGCTTAACCCTTGGGAATTTCTTTCCAAGGTACCTTTCATAAAAGGCTGACACAAAGAAGTCCCAATCTATATCGTGGATATGCGTTGCCACCGCCACAGATGTCCACCAGGTACAAGTGTCCTCCAACATCAATGAGACAACACTTCCCAGCTTACAGGCGTGGTCACACCCTTCCTGATCCAAAATCAGAATTACACTGGCTAACCAAGCCTCGAACGCCTCAGGTGTCGAACCACGATACTCCACAGCTCCCAAATCATATAGGCGTTGTTTTGACAAACTCACGTGTCCCACAATTGATACATCCCAGGCCTCACTTTCACCACGGCCTGAGATGTTCCCGACACCTCTTGAACTATAGGTGATGAACTCTTCATCTCAGAACCAACTTCCTCCTCCTGCCTTACTACCTCAACTCCAGACACTGTAGGCTGAAACGAAACACCTCCACCAAAAGGTGAATTCCAAGACTTAACAATCTGCTCTAAAGCAGCAACCATCTCACCCAACTGCCATTCTCTCATCGATTCCATCGCGCTAACAACAACAAGCAATCATAACAAAACAAACAAAACCATCAGGCCAACTTCAAGCAAGGATTCAAGACTCCAACATAACACAATAGCTATAATAATAAGGCAATGGGTATCCCGAATTCTCCCCTTTTACATGACATAACAATCAATAAAAAAACATGGATATCACAACATCGAGCATATCAATCAACATACTTCGATCATGCCCTCATCAAACAATATTCACCCGCAACAACATATCATCAACATATCATACCCATCACACTTTCATTATTCATAAAATCAGCTCACAACACCAGCATATCATCAGTACAAATTCACATCAGCTCAATGAAGATACATAACCGAAAAACATGATAAAAACATCAACAATTCGCTCAAAGACAAACATTTCAACCGACTTTCAACCACACATCAGAATAAACATCAAACACTTATTACAACAATTTACCATTTCCCCAAGCATTCTCAACTCAGCTCTGATACCACCAAATGTAACCCCCTTAGCCCGGCCTAGACGGTTGACCCGAACTACGAAGATTACACGGGGAAAACCAAAGTCAACCCGAAAGTCAACCTTGATTAACGACCTTTTTTTTCTTTTTAAACTTGTCTAGATGCACATTAATCCTAGGCATACTCTTGAGTTAAGCATACTCAAAAATCACAGCAATCGGAAAAAATAAGGGACTCAATTGCACAACATACGAATTTAGGGACCAAAATGTAAAATCTAGAAATTAAAAGGACTTTGCTAATTTTCAATTGTTTCGAAACAGGAATTGAACGTTCAGAAACGAGGCTTGGCAGTAGCCAAAGTGTTTCGAAACACCTCTACCCGTTTCGAAACGCCCAGGCCAAAACAAGCACTTGTTTCCAAACAGGCAAGGGTGTTTCGAAACACCCTGCCCAGAAACAGCAGAAAAGCCTGTTTTTACACAACCAAACCCCATCAAACATACTCCAAATCAATCCTCAACATAACAACAACAGGCCAAGCATCAAAACTACCAATTTGCATTAAAATCTAGATGTAAAGCAAACCTTAGGTGCACCAACTCCTTCAACACATCCAACACTTGATCATGCTTTTAAAACAAGAAGCATAGTATAACAACTTATGAATAAGAAGATTCAAATGTTGCAAAGCGATACACAACAAGATTCAAACCACAAACCAAATATGGTCAACATACTCAATCTCATTACACGTCAATATAAAAGACTTTCCCCCCATTGTCTTTATTATCTATAGCTATTAACCGAGACATACTTCTCAAGTGTAGCTCTCCTTGAATCCCTTGCTTCTTGCTGCCCCAACTTCAATTATCTGCATTGATGGGCACAAAGGAGCGTAAGCACATAATGCTTAGTGAGGGATGCTCAAAACCAAAACACCATCAATGCAGCAAAACATAAAACCTTCTTCAAAAGTAGATACAATTCAATAAACCAAAGCATTGTTTGAAAACCCCTTTTTAAAGCAACATACTTCAAACCATGCATTACTCAATATGAAAACCAACCTTTAGCTTAGAAAAGCTAAACAACTCACCTCAAACACATTCTTGCAAACTATCATTTAAACCCTTTTCATGCATGAACATCACATGCAAAGTTAAACACAAATTCCTTGGAAAACACTTCCACTTCATAACATACTTCCCTCATTCTTGATAAACATCTTAAAACAAGAAACCTTTTGAAAACCATTCGCTCCTTCTAACTATCTCACGCATTTAACAAATGCAACACATGAACCACAAAAACAACATTTGCATTACATGCCTTCTAAAACAAGCCCTCACAAGAATTCAATGCATTTATGAGATTCTATGCACATATGCACCATTCACATTAGAAAAATATACTTGTGCCCAAGCTTAACAAGCATCGCATGCATTCTTGCATCATTTACATATTTCCCATGCACCTTGCATCATTTCCAAACAACTCTTGATTCATCACATTCAAACACATTATATTGGCTTTCAAGCGATAATTCACAAATCATCACAACACAAGATACAATCGGATACGCGGATTACAAGCGTTGTCCCACACGCTTCATACACACTACGGAACAACCCAAGGTGGAGTTTACCGATAGAATCTCAACCCCTCAACACCCGTGAGGGAGTTTAGCGGTACAATCTCAACCCGTCAAAATCACTCATCGGAAGTTGTATAACTCACTAGCGAGAGCCGGGACACACCACAAGGCATACACATGAGAGCTACCTCCACCAATGTAATCACCTTAACCAAGCTCACACATGGGAGCAACCCTCCACCGTTGTGACGCTTAACATGGTCCACCCACGAGATCCATCCTCCATCGTAGTGACACATAACAAAGTCCACCCACGAGAGCCATCCTCCATCGTGGTGACACTAATTTCCTCAATTGCTAGGGTACGTGGATGGAGTTACGGTACAATCACAACCCCTCAACATCCAAGGCAACTCAATTCACGGTGCACCCAATCCTATAGCCAGCTAACTATATCCGATTAAAGTGACCAACAACCACTTACATTACTTGCCAATATAACCATTTACCATCATCAATCCACTGTTTTTAAGCATCAAACAAAGTCATTAAATAATCATGCATCACTATGCATCAAACCTCATTTATCAATGTCCAAAACAAGGATCTCTTACCTTGAGCATCCTTCACACATGGCTTACAAAACCAGCATTAAACATGCTATAATATGCTTTCAAAACATAATTTAAACATGCAAATTAGCTTAGATAAGTTGTTTAGACTTAAACTAAGCTCCCATAACCTTCAAACATTGGTTTCAAAGCTGAAAACCAAACTTCACTCACCGATACACAAACTATGCTAGCCGACAAGCCTTCCAAGCATCTGAAACCTCCAACGCCACCTCTATTGCCTCCGGATCATTCTCCCCTGTTTTAAACACATAACAACATAGGATTAATGCATCATTATGCATTAAAATCACCATCAACACACCTAAACTCGCTGCTGTACAAAAATCCAACATTTCGGCTACCAAACACAACCGAAAACACCTCCAAACTCTTCCAAAACTTAACCCAGCCAAGATCCATCACTTCCAACCGTTTCGAAACATCAATTAACATCCAAAATGATCCCAAACTCGTCCTTATACCTCCAGCATTAACAGAACACCAAAATCACCCCAAAACCCACCATTTTCAAAAGTAAAAACTTAGGAAAATCAACCTATTCGGGATTGCATTGATTAAACCTCCAATTCACATCTTTTAAACATCCAAAATACATCAAAAAGACATCTCAAAACAGAGCCGAATCATCTATTACGAATCTCTTCAAAATTAAATCCAAATCTTGCATTTGAAGCCAAAATCAAGATCACAACATTAAAACCTTTAATAAAACTCAATTTAAGGATTGAGAATTTGGGAATTTCAGTAAAGAATTGAGTATTTAGAGGAGAAGGACGTTCATACCTCTAAATGTGGATTTCTTCTTGTTTAAAGTCAAAATCCTTGAAAATTCATTAAGCAAATGGTGAGGATTTGATGTAGAAATGAGTAGGAATCATTTGGGGATTGAAAACTCTTCTTTAGGTGTGAAAATCAAAATGAAAGTTGCTATGGAAATGTGTTTGGCTGAGGGAATTTTGAGAGAAAATGAAATGGGAAAATTTTGTTAAAAGTTAGTTAAGAAACTAAAATATCACTTTTCCCTCTTTTCTTTTTTATTAATTAAACACTAAATGAGTCTTAATAATTAAGAAAAATCTGGAGAAATCCTCCCTTGGGTAAATTAGCTCCTTAAAGATTCAAAGTTTCAATCCTTTTAAAACAGTCACGAACTTTTCAAAAATTACATTCTAGTCACTAACTTGAAATGTCATATTTCCAAACCTCATTTTGTAAAATTGATTTCACCACTCTCTTATATATAATAAAAGAGGATTTTTAGATATTTTTCCATATTTTTAATGCATCCCGAACTAGGGTTTCCCTAAAACAACATTTTATATTCGAACCGAAAATCCGACCGATCCGGTTCAAACCCAAAACTTCTAAGGCCAAAATTGGGGTGTTACAATACTAGCTAAGGCGTACAAACTGTACTTCATATTCCTCCACCGACATGTTACCTTGTACTAGGGACATAAATTGTAACCCCCCTTAGCCCGGTCTAGACGCTTGACCCAAACTACGAAGATTACACGGGAAAAACCAAAGTCAACCCGAAAGTCAACCTTGATTAGTGACCTTTTTTTAACTTTTCTTGTTGCTACATTAAGCCTATTTGATTACTCAAGAATCATAGGAAGAGGAAGCACAACGATCGGAATTCATTTAGGGATTCATTTGTAAGAATTACACTTTTAGTGACCAAAATGTAAACTTAGTAAAATATGAGGACCTTGTAGATTTTAAGCTGACCAATATGTAATTAGTCAGTTTACATGCATCTCTGTCAAATATCAACTTAATTGGGCATTCCAAACTCAACCAATTGCATCCACAACAATCAAGAACTGAAATGTAAGAAGAAGGAATTTGAAACAATTCAAATTACAGTTCAACGGTCAACTGTTTCGAAACGCTGACCCTGGTATCGAAACGGAGTTGATCGTTTCAGTACTAGGGTGCGTTCTGAGACCAGTATTGAAATAGGCCTCTCTAGTAGCTAAAGTGTTCCGTAACACTATCATCCATTCCGAAACACTATGACCATTTCAGGCCCCTGTTTCGAAACACGTAAGGGTGTTTCGATACACCCTGCCCTGCAACCATACAATTTTCTAGTGTTTCACCTCTTAACACATTCAAACATATCCCAAATCATACCATTTCACACCGGCAACAAGAATAAACATCAAAGAGTATTATTATAAAGCTTAAGCTAGAGCACAGCATCAATCAAGCAATCATTGAGTCTATAGGCATACTTCCTAGTCACATGAACCAATTAAAAGCTTCAAACCTCAAACCAAACCATAAAGACCATTTAATAAACTTCAAAAGCCATATCAAACCTGCCACAAACATAGGGAATCCAAAATACATCTCCCAAATACAACCTTAGATCCCTATATCCAAATATCAATACTAAATTATGTGAAAACATCACCATACATGAGCTTTTCACTTCCTTGGATGTCCTTAGCCTTCTTACTGCCCAAACTCTTCTCAATTATCTACATTGTTGGTAAAAGAAAGCGTAAGCATGTTTGCTTAGTGAGGCAAGCTCTAAGGAAAACCAACACAACAATGCATCATTAAAAACCTTTTCTCAAAAGCCATTTTCAACAACATGCTCATTCTATCTCATGCTTGAAAACCATTTCAAAGCAACTCTCCATTTGAAGACACGTGTACCTTTATTCTATCTCAAAACAAGAGCATGTAAAAGCATTTAGGGGCATCAACCACATATTTGAGAGCAAATCTAGCCATACTTACTTCCGAACTTAGGATGGTGTTTCAAACCAAATCCTAAATCCCCAAACCTTGTTTCTTTGTCCCTCAAGGACTTCTAAAACCCTACGCACTCACCGATTACGTTTCGTTTGCTTGCCGAAACGATATCTAAGCTTCTGGCACATCCGGATCAACACCAAAAGCGTCCGAAGATGTCTCCCCTATTTTTACACATAAGAGCGGAGGATTAATGCATCATCATGCATTGAAATGACCAGCCACTCAAACAAACTCGCTGCTCTACTCAACAACACCATTTCGGCTACCAAAAACAACCGAAATCATATCCAAACCTTCCCAAAACAAAGCCCAGCCAAGTTCTATCAATTCTAAACATTTCTAAACCTCAATCAACACCAAAAATCACCATAAACTCATCCTTATATCTCCAGCAACAACGGAACACCAAAATCACCCCAACAAACCACCATTCTAGCATGTAAAACTTAGGAATCCAACCCAATTCAGGATTTGTTTGATAAAACCTCATTTATAACATCAATTACCATCCAAAATACATTAGAAATCACTCTCAAAACAGAGCCTAACCAATTGTTACGAAAATCATCAAGATCTCTCCAAAAATCTTGAGTTTTACCACAATTTCATGTTTCCAACAATAAAGCAACTCAAAAATCATTAGCATAGGATTGAGAACTTAGGAATTTCAGTAAAGAACTGATCATTAGAGGAGAAGGACGAAGCTTACCTCTAATGGCTAATTTCTCCTCAATTTGGGCAAGATTTCTTGAAAATCCAAAGTGAAAACAAGAGGTTTTGATTAGGTAATATTAGGAATCCTTAGGAGAATGAAATCTTAGAAAAAGGAATGAAAATCAGAGATTAATTGATGAAAGAAATGTGTTTGGCTGAGTGGAAGTTGAGAGAAAATGAAATGAGAGAAAAAACAACGTAAGGTAGTTATGAAAAGTAAAAGTAGATTTTTCCTTTTTAATTCTCTTTTATTCCCTTAATTAAAACATTATTAAAAACTCCCAAATTAAAGAGAAATATGTTGAAAAACATTTTGGTAAAATTAGCTCCTTAAAGATTCAAAGTTTCAATCCTTCACAAAACAGTCAGTGGTCAACTTTTGTAAAAAATGCGATTTGGTCACTACACCAAAATGTAGTATTTCCAAATTATATTTTGTAAAATTGTTTTCACCATATTCATTTATATAATAAATTAGGGTTTTTAGATATTTTTCCATATTTTTAAATTATCCCGAACTAGGTGTTCCCTAAATCTCCCTTAAAGATTTGAATCATTCTCGACCGGCCCGATTCAAACTCAAAAACATTTAGGCCCAAAATCAGGGCGTTACAAATCTCCCCCTCTTAAGATATTTCGTCCTCAAAATTTACCTGGAGGAAAAAGGTAAGGAAATTGCTTCTTCAAGCCATCCTTCCTTTCCCAGGTTGCTTCTTTAACACCACGATGCCTCCACAAGACTTTGACCAGCTCGATGGTCTTACCTCAGAGAACCTTACTATCTGAATCCAGAATCTTAACAAGTTCCTCATCATACGTCAAGTCTGGATTCAACTCAACCTCTTCCACAGGCATAACATGCAACGGATCCGATCTATACCTCCGAAGCATGGATACATGAAACACATTATGTATCTTTTCTAACTCTTGAGGTAGTCTCAACTTGTAGGCAACATGACCCACATGTTCTATCACCTCATACGGTCCAATGAACCTTAGACTCAATTTGCCTTTCCGGCTAAATCTCATCGCCTTCTTCCAAGGTGAAACTTTCAAAAACACACGCTCACCCACTGCAAACTCTATCTCCTTACGCTTCAAATCCGCGTAAGACTTTTGTCGGTCTGATGCTGCTTTCAACCGCTCAGAAATGAGCTTCACCTTTTCGTTGGTTCCTTTTAATATAGCCGGCATCGAGACCAACTTTTGTCCCGTTTCAGCCCAACAAAGAGGAGTTCTGCACTTCCTCCCGTATAAAGCCTCATAAGGTGCCATTTGAATACTTGCCTGGTAACTGTTATTATAAGCAAACTCCACCAAAGGCAAATGCTTTTCTCAAGAACCTTGAAATTCAATAACACAGCACCTCAACATATCCTCAAGCACTTGGATAACACGCTCCGAGTGCCCATCCGTCTGTGGATGATAAGAAGTACTAATATTCAGCCACGTACCCAATGCTTGATGCAAACACTCCCAAAACCTTGCGGTGAACCTCGAATCTCTATCCAACACTATAGATTTTGGCACTCCATGAAATCGTACAATCTCAGCAATGTAAAACTCTGCAAGCTTATCCAAGGTATACGTAGTATGCACAGGCAAGAAATGTGCACACTTCATAAAGCGATCCACATTCACCCAAACAGAATTCTTCTTTGATGGCGATAAAGGCAAACTAGAAACAAAGTCCATAGTGATCCTCTCCTATTTCCATTATGGAATCCTTAACAGCTGCAACAACCCTGAAGGAAATTGATGTTCAGCCTTAACCCACTGACAAACCATGCATTTGCTAACATACTCAACGACATCTTTCTTCAATCCAACCCAATAGTACTCATCCCTCAAATCACGGTACATCTTTGTACTACTAGGGTGCATAGCAAAAGGACTACTATGAGCTTCAGTCAGAATAGAGCGCCTCAACTCAACAGCATTCTGCACCACTATCCGATTCCCAAAACATAAAACACCATCATCATTGAAAAAGAAATTTGAAGGCCTACCTTCTGCGATATCCTGAACATGCGGCACTAGAGAATCATCCAACAGGTGTTTATCCTTAATCAACTGAACTAGAGATGGTTTCACTTGCAATTCAGCAACAAGACTACCATCTTGCGATATGCTCAAGCTAGCAAACATCGCCCTTAACTCCACCGCCACTTTCATGCTCAAAGCATCAGCCACAACATTGGCCTTCCCCGGATGATACTCGATCGTTAGATCATAATTCTTAAGCAACTCCACCCAACGCCGCTGCATAAGCTTTAACTCCTTCTGAGACATCTGATACTTCGAACTCTTATGATCCGTGTACACAGTACACTTCTCACCATAGAGATAATGTCTCCAAATCTTATGATCCGTGTACACAGTACTCTTTTCCTGACTCGGGTTGAACCAAGATAGGAGCTTGCGTCAGAGCTGCCTTTAGCTTCTCAAAAGCTTGTTTTCTCGCTTCCGTCCATTCATACTTAACATTCTTTTGCAAAAAACTTCGTCAAAGGGACAACAAACTTAGAAAATCCATCCACGAACCTCCGATAGTAACCTACCAACCCAAGGAAACGACAAACTTCATGAACAGACCTAGGAGGCTTCCAATTCACCACTGCCTCAATCTTCTGAGGATCAACACGAATCCCTTCAGTCGAAACCACATGGCCAAGAAAAACAACTTCCTTTATCCAAAACTCACATTTGCTCAGCTTAGCATAAAGCTGATTCTCTAACAGCGCTTGCTGGACGATCCTCAAATGTCCCCCATGCTCCTTCTCAGTAAGAGAGTACGCAAGGATGTCATCGATGAACACCACAATGAACTTATCTAAGAATTCATGAAATGCCCTGTTCATCATATCCATGAAAGCAGCAGAAGCATTCGTCAATCCGAACGACATCACTAAAAATTCATAATGCCCATATCTCGTTCGAAAGGCTGTTTTCGGCACATCCACATCCTTCACCTTTAATTGATAATATCTTGATCTCAAATCTATCTTTGAAAACACATCCGCTCCTCTGAACTGATCAAAAAGATCATCAATCCTCAACAAAGGATATTTGTTCTTGATGGTCAACTTATTCAGCTGATGATAATCAATGCACATCCTCATCGTGCCATCTTTCTTTTTAACAAACAAGACCGGTGCATCCCAAGGTGACACACTAGGCCGAATAAAGCCTCGGTTAAGCAACTCTTGAAGTTGCATCTTCAACTCCTTCAACTCCTTGGGTGCCATGCCATAGGGAGCAATGGACACCAGAGTTGTGTTCTCATACAACTTAATTCCGAATTCAACCTCCCGACTATGCGGCAACACCGGTAACTCCTCCGGAAACACTCCAGGGAATTCACACATGGTCCTTATATCCTGTACACGAACCTCCTTTTTACTAGGATTCATAACAAATGCTAGATAAGCCTCACATCCTTGACGCAACATCCGGCTTGCTTCAGGTGTCGACACCACATTAGATAGGAATTTCACATTTTCTCCCACCACCACAACCTCATAATCGTCCGCAAGTTTCAGCGAAACTCGCTTGCTTTCAAAATCCACAACGGCTCTATGCTCAACAAGCCAATCCACGCCAAGAATTACATCGAATCCATAGAATCGAAATTCCATAAGATCAACTAGAAACACATGCTCTTCCACCTTTAAGGGACATCTCCTATACAATCTCCTTGTTACAACCGTCTCACCAAAGGAACTAGTCACACGCATACCCACATCCAAAGACTCGACATGCAAACCAAGCATTTGAGCATGTTCATGCAATATGTACGAGTGTGTAGATCCAAAATCAATCAAAGAAAGTAATGACAAGGATTGCAAAGTAATGGTACATGCGATCACGTCCGTGTCATTCCTCCCTTCTCGATGGGCATACACTCGAGCCTGGCCACCACCCTCATGCTGAACAGCCACCACATGTGCCACATTCCTTCCATCTTTATCTTTGCGCTGGAAGTTACCACGGCCGCGCCCACGACCTCTCTGAGGCTCAGCTGCTCTCAGCGGAGCTTGACCTTCTCTCAACGGCTGCGAATAATCATTCTTCATATACCCACGATTACCACAATTACAACATGTACCAAGATTACCCCTACACTCACTAGTGTGCCTTCTACCACACGATTGCACTCAGGGGTCCGCATGAAAGCATTTGATCCTTGCTGACCCCTTCTAGGGTTACCACCCCCAGGTCTAGCATTGACATGTGATCTTCTATCCTTATGCCTCTTGTACCGATCTCTACCAAAATCACGTTCCGCAACTCGCTTCATTGAGCTAGATCCTCCCGCTCAACTTGCTAAACCAAGATTGAGCTCAATATCTTTGGCTCGAGTGACTAAGACATCGAAGTCAGTATTGTCTAATGCGAGCATATAGGTTTTTACATTAGCCACCAGCCCATAACGGAATCGTTCGCATCTTTCCCGCTCACTAGGAATCGACTTAGGTGCATATTGGTTGAGGCGTACAAATTGTACCTCATATTCCGCCACAGTCATTCTCCCTTCCACAAGAGACATGAATTCCCAGTTTTTCTCATCGAGGTAGCGAACTCCCAAGTACTTTCGTTTGAAAGCATTCAAGAAGAATGTCCAAGTCACCTCATCATCATCCATCCCCGCTATTGTGGTTGTCCACCACGTATATGCATCACCATGCAACAGGGACATAATACATCCCAACTTCTGAATATTATTTCAGTTTAACTACCCGAGAATCCTCTTGGTACTCTCTGACCTAGATTTGGAACCTTCCGGGGTAAACCCCTAAACTCAGTCCCTCCTAGACTGCGGAGTCGCTCCAACGGTAACCTCACATTAGCACCATCCTGAGGTGCAGCCCCATGAGCTCCAGCTACTGCTGCCTGAAAAGCTCCAGCAATAGCTTGTATCAATATAGACATATCAGGTGCAGCACGCCCCTGAACTCCCTCGGGTCCAGCAACCCCTGTACCAGCGCCCGCAGCACCAACCCCTACTCCACCACCATCGGGTGGTCCACCAGGATGAGGAGGAGGTAGATCCCTAGCATTCTTAACATTTTCATTCTCAGTCGTAGCTCGAGTATTAATTCTAAGTTCTCTACGTGGCCCCATAGGAAAACAATGCATCTGACAAAATACAATAAATTCAATCAGGCAAAATAAGGCAAGTAATCCAAGTACTCAAGCTCATTTTTTAAAATAATTCCTTTCAATAGTAATGATATGGCAATGGGATCCCCAACTATACCCCAAACACAACATAGCATCACCAATTCATCTCATTAGATCCAAACATCAACAATCAAACACCATACTTTCACCAAAAAGTCATAATCATTCATAATCATACACATAAACCACTAACCAAGCCCCAAATATTTGCTAACCTGACTCTGATACCAACAAATGTAACCCCCTTTAGCCCGGCCAAGACGCTTGACACAGACTACGAAGATTACACGGGGAAAACCAAAGTTAACCCAAAAGTCAAACTTGATTAACGAACTTTTTTTTTCTTTTTAACTTTTCTAGATGCAACATTAAGCCTATGTGATTACTCAAGAATCATAGGAAGAGGAAGCACAACAATCGGAATTCATTTAAGGATTCATTTGTAAGAATTACACTTTTAGTGACGAAAATGTAAACTTTGTAAAGTATGTGGACCTTGCAGATTTAAAGCTTACCAATATGTAATTAGTCAGTTTACATGCACCTCTGTCAAATATCAACTTAATTGGGCATTCCAAACTCAACCAATTGCATCCACAACAATCAAGGACTGAAATGTAAGAAGCAAGAATTTGAAAACAATTCAAAATAAAGTTCAACGGTCAACCGTTTCGAAACGCTGACACTAGTATCGAAACGGAGTTGACCGTTTCGGTACTCGGGTGCGTTGCAAGACCAGTACCGAAACAGGCCTCTCCAATAGCTAAAGTGTTCCGAAACACTATCATTCGTTCCGAAACACTATCGTCATTTCAGGCCCCTGTTTCAAAATAGGTAAGGGTGTTTCGATACACCATGCCCTGCAACCATACAATTTTCTAGTTTTTCACCTCTTAACACATTCAAACATATCCCAAATCATACCATTTCACACCAACAACAAGAATAAACGTCAAAGAGCATTATTATGAAGCTTAAGCTAGTGCACGACATCAATCAAGCAATCATCGAGTCTATAGGCATGGTTCCTAGTCACATGAACCATTTAAAAGCTTCAAACCTCAAACCAAACCATAAAGACCATTTACAAACTTCAAAAGCCATATTAAACCTGCCACAAACATAGGGAGTCAAAAATACATCTCCCAAATACAACCTTAGATCCCTATTGCCAAATATCAATACTAAAGTATGTGAAAACATCACCATACATGAGCTTTTCACTTCCTTGGATGTCCTTAGCCTTCTTGCTGCCCAAACTCTTCTCAATTATCCGCATTGTTGGTAAAAGCGAGCGTAAGAATGTTTGCTTAGTGAGGCAAGCTCTAAGGAAAACCAACACAACAATGCATCATTAAAAACCTTTTCTCAAAAGTCATTTTCAACAACATGCTCATTCTATCTCATGCATGAAAACCATTTCAAAGCAACTCTCCATTTGAAGACACATGTATCTTTATTCTATCTCAAAACAAGAGCATGTAAAAGCATTTAGGGGCATCAACCACATATTTAAGAGAAAATCTAGCCATACTTACTTCCGAATTTAGGATGGTGTTTCAAACCAAATCATAAATCCCCAAACCTTGTTTCTTTGTCCCTCAAGGACTTCTAAAACCATACACACTCACCGATTACATTTCTCTTGCTTGCCGAAACGATATCTAAGCTTCATCATGCATTGAAATCACCAGCCACGCAAACAAACTCGCTGCTCTACTCAACAACACCATTTCGGCTACCAAAAACAACCGAAATCATATCCAAACCTTCCTAAAACAAAACCCAGCCAAGATCTATCAATTCTAAACATTTCTAAACCTCAATCAACACCAAAAATCACCATAAACTCATCTTTATATCTCCAGCAACAACAGAACACCAAAATCACCCGAAAAACCACCATTCTAGCATGTAAAACTTAGGAATCCAACCCTATTCGAGATTTGTTTGATAAAACCTCATTTATAACATCAATTACCATCCAAAATACAATAGAAATCACCCACAAAACAAAGCCTAACCAATAGTTATGAAAATCATCAATATCTCTCCAAATATCTTGAGTTTTACCACAATTTCATATTTCTAACAATAAAGCAAATCAAAAATCATTAACAAAGGATTAAGAACTTGGGAATTTCAGTAAAGAACTGATCATTAGATGAGAAGGACGAACCTTACCTCTAATGGTTGATTTCTCCTCAATTTGGGCAAGATTTCTTCAAAATCCAAAGTGAAAACAGGAGGTTTTGATGAGGTAAAGATTAGGAATCCTTAGGAGAATGAAATCTTAGCAAAAGGAATGAAAATCAGAGATTGATTGATGAAGGAAATGTGTTTGGCTGAGTGGAAGTTTAGAGAAAATGAAATGAGAGAAAAACCAACGTAAGGTAGTTATGACAAGTAAAAGTAGATTTTTCCTTTTAATTCTCCTTTATTCCCTTAATTAAAACATTATTAAAAACTCCCAAATTAAAGAGAAATCTGATGAAAAACATTTCGGTAAAATTAGCTCCTTAAAGATTCAAAGTTTCAATCCTTTACAAAACAGTCAGTAGTCAAGTTTTGTAAAAACTGCGATTTGGTCACTACACCAAAATGTAGTATTTCCAAATTATATTTTGTAAAATTGTTTTCACCATAATCATTTATATAATAAATGTGGATTTTTAGATATTTTTCCATATTTTAAAATTATCCCGAACTAGGTGTTCCCTAAATCTTTGTTAAAGATTCGAACCGTTCTCGACCGACCCGATTCAAACTCATAAACATCTTGGCCCAGAATCAGGGCATTACATAAACACCCTTTTTTCTCTTCTAGTTAACGAACTCCCAAATATTTCCTCTTGAACACATTCAGAAAGAACGTCCAAGACACCTCTGCATCCTCCAAACCAGCTATAGTGGTCGTCCAGCACGTATAGGCATCACCGTGCAACAGAGATACGATGCACCCCAACTTCTGGACATCATTACAATTCATCTGTCCAAGGATCATCTTGGTGCTCTCCATCCAAGACTCAGAACCCTCAGGGGTCAGCCCCCTAAACTCAGTCCCTCCAGACTACGGAGTCACTCTAGAGGCAAACTCGCACCAGCACCAGCCTGAGGTGCAACCACATGAGCACCAGCTACTGCCGCCCGAAAGGCTCCAGCAATAGCTTGAATCAGCACGGACATATCAGGAGCAGCTTGCCCTCGTGCTCCCTCGGGTTCAGCAACCCCTATTCCAGCTTCCGCAGCACCAACCCCCGCTCCACCACCACTAGGTGGTCCACCAGGAGAAGGAGGCGGTAGATTCTCGACACGTTCATCATTCTCATTCATCTCATTCTCGACCGCATTTCACGTGTTAATTCTATACTCTCTACGTGGCCCCATTTCAAAATAATGCAACTAGCAAAATGCAATAAATCTCAGTTAGGCAATATAAGGCAAGAAATTCAAGGTGCTCAAGTTCATTTTCAAAACAATTCTTTCCAATAGTAATGATATGGCAATGAGTTCCACATCTATGCCCCAATCATAGCATAACATCACAAATTCGTCTCAATCCATCAACTTGCATGCATTTCATCTCATTAAAGCTAAAACATTGCACAATCACACAACATGCTTTCACAAAGGTCATATCTATTCACATTTAAACTTTCCAACCACTTACCAATGCCCCAATTATTGGCAAACCTGGCTCTGATACCAACAAATGTAACCCCCTTAGCCCGGTCTAGACGGTTGACCCAAACCGAAGTGATAACACGGGAAAAACCGAAGCCAACTCGTTTAAGCTGACTCCGATTGACGACCCTTTTTTATCTTTTCTAGATGCAACATTAGTCCTATGTGATCACCAAAGTTTAGAGGAAGAACCGGCACAACGATCGAATCTCGATTATGGGTTTAATTGTACAAACTAGACATTTAGGGACCAAAATGTAATTTCGACAAATTACAAAGGCTTTACTGATTTTAAGTTTGCCATTACTTAATTGTTCATGTGTCATGCTTCTCTGCAAATTTTCGTCACAAACCGATTAACCAAACTCATCCAATTGCATACTTGATAACCAGGGACTAAAATGCAATAATTTCAAACTTATAAAGATGCCATTAACAAAATTAACGATCGGGTATCAGTACGCCTGGAACCGTATCGATACGCGGGATGGCAGTGACCAAAGTCACAGAAAGTGTATCGATACGCTTCCCCGCATATCGGTATGCCTTTCAAGCTCGTACCAAAACACTTCAAAATCGTACCGAAACACTTGTGTAGGAAAGCACAAATTTGGCTTATGCGTATCGATACGCAAGCCCGGGTATCAATACGCATACCAGAACTGTCCCTAAACAGCCTCGAAATCATTTCAAACTTCAACAATTTATCCTCAAATCACACATACATGCTTATGCCAACTACTCAAACATATAATCATGCAATTCCAACTACATAGCATCATCTAGTTGATTAACTCAAGCATAGCAAGGTAAATCATGAAGCATGCTTAAGACACAAACCATAACCACACCATATAGCAAGATTAAGTACCAAAACCAAAATAAAGGCCTCTTACAAGCCATATAAGCCATACAAAACTTGCATCAACCACAGGGAGACCAAAATACATCTCCCAAAGCAAACCACTAGTTCCCTTTTCCAAATATCATTACTAAAGTAAAAGCAAAACATCACCATACTTGGGCTTTATTATTCCTTGGATCTTCTTAAGCCTCCTTGCTGCCCAAAGTATCTCAATTATCTGCATTGTTGGTAAAAGAGAGCATAAGCATGAAAGCTTAGTGAGGCATGCTCTAAAAACACCAACACAACAATGCAAGCTTTTAAATCTCTTTCTCGAAAGCCATTTTCTACAACATGCTCTTTCTATCTGATGCTTGAAAACCATTTCAAAGCAAACTCCATTTGAAAATCACATGTACCATCTATCTATCTATCACATGCATTCAACCAATGCAAATCTCATGGCAAAGCCATACATGCTTGACATTCAAAAGAATTTCATAAATCTCAAAATCTCATATACATTTCTCATAGCATAAACATCATTTCAACATTGGTACATGTGAATCAATTACAATCTCATATATTGGCATTTCATATTTCATCTTTACTCAGATATGCAGATTAGCTTGACATAAAGCCAAGTCCTACCCCGGTGGAATCTCACATCACCAGACTCTCATGGCGGTATCTCTCTTCACCACAAAGCTTGGGTGTTTCACCAAGACCTACCCCAATGGTATCTCTCATCATCGGATTCTCACTTTGGATCGAGATGGCACTACCCCCATTGCCCGACTACAAAGAGCACGTACAAATTTTTAGTTTGTAGTGCACTTTTATCCTATTGGTCGACCAATTATATCTGGTAATCATCTCATCATTTATGCCAATATACTACATTAAAATCACCATCTCACCTACTGTTTTAATGCAACATTTCTCAAATCTATCTCATCCCATTTCAAAACCACAATTCATGCATTACATTTAACCAAAATCTCAAAACTCTTTACAAAGTCATGCTATCTCATGGGATTAACACATAACATCATTTCATGTTATAAATCATGCATAAAACAGTAGGAATTTTTCTATCTCAAATCAAGAGCATGTCAAAAGCATTTAGGGCATCAACCACTTTTCTAGAGCAAATTCTAAACATACTTACTTCCGAACTTAGGATGGTGTTTCAAACAAATCCTAAATCCCCAAACCTCGTTTCATTGTCCCTCAAGGACTTTTAAAACCATTTGCACTCACCGATTACGTTTCGATGGCTTTGTCGAAACGATTTTCTAGGCTTCCGACACTTCCAGATCAACACCAAATGCGTCTGATGAAGTCTCCCATGTTCATTACACATAAGAGCTGAGGATTAATGCATCATCATGCATTAAAATCACCAGCCACTCATTCTAACTCGCTGCACTACTCAAAACCAACATTTCGACTACCCAAATTAACCTAAATCACCTCCAAAATTCCTCAAATCAAATCCCATCCAATATCTATAAATTCTAACCCTTTCTAAACCTCAATCAACATCAAAAATCATCACAAACACAACCTTATATCTCCAGCAATAGCAGATCACCAAAAACACCCCAAAACCATAAATGTAACATCTAAAACTTAGGAACCCAAGCCTATTTGGGATTTAGTTGTTAAAACCTCAATCTCAACATCAAATATCATCCAAAACATGTTAGAAATCAACTTCAAAATAGATTTCTAACTCAGAAATACGAAAATCATCAAAATCACATAAAGAACCTTGAATTTAGCATCTATTTCTTGTTTATATCATTAAAACAACTTAAAACCATTAACAAAGGATTGATAACTTGGGAATTTCAGTAAAGAACTGATCATTAGAGGAGAAGGACGAAGCTTACCTCTAATGGCTGATTTCTCCTTGATTTGGGCAAGATTTCTTGAAAATCCAAAGCAAAACAAAAAGGATTTGAAGAAATAAAGATAGGAAATCCTTTGAAAGATGAAATCTCAGCAAATGAGATGAAAACCAGAGGTTCTTTGGTGAGGGAAAAGTGTTTGCATGAGTGGAAGTTGAGAGAAAATGAAAAGAGAGAAAACTATCGTAAAGTAGTTATGAAAAGTCAACCTTTGTTTTTTCTTTTAATTCCTTTAATTAAATCATTATTAAAAACTCCCAAATTAAAGAGAAATATGAAGAAAAACAATCGGTAAAATTAGCTCCTTAAGGATTCAAAGTTTCAATCCTTTACAAAACAGTCACTAGTTAACTTTTGCAAAAACTACAATTTGGTCACTACACCAAAATGTAATATTTCCAAATCACATTTTATAAAATTGTTTTCACCATAATTATTTATATAATAAATGAGGTTTTTTAGATATTTTCCATTTTTTTAAAGCATCCCAAACTAGGTGTTCCCTAAACCAACCTTAAGGGTTCGAACCATTCCCGACTGGCCCGATTCAACCTCTAAAACATCTATGCCCAAAACCAGGGCGTTACATGGTCACTTAAGCTTGAAGTTTATATGTCTTGAATTTCCTTATGTGAATGGTTTGAATGCATCTTGCTGAATGCATAATGCTGAATGCATAATAGCTCTCGGTCTTCTTAATCTAGATGTCTTTGAATGCATATGAGAAGTGACCCTTAAAGGCATGATTATTAGGTTATTTGATTTTCCTATTCGAAATGACCTTGAAAAATATAGCTTGTCCTTGTTGAATGTTTTATGATCTTGACTAAAACCATGCTTGAACCTAGACTTGTATATAGTTATAGTTAGGTCAGGCATCTTGCTTGTTTGTAAATCTGTATATAATAGACTTAACGTAGAAAGTTTGTAAGACTTAATTGGCAATGTGTATATCTAAGATGTTAAATAATATGCTTGATATCATCATGCCATGTTGAATGATGAAACTAATGCATGAATTGTATGAGCTTGCCGTGATTGAAAATACTTGTAGATAGATCACATATCCTAGGTTGCTTGAATGTCTATTCAAATTGATAATGATATGCTCGAACTTGTTATTGTCAAATTGTCTATGATAGAAAGTCTGTTACCCCCTTAGCCCGGCCTAGACGGTTGACCCGAACTACGAAGATTACACGGGGAAAACCCAAGTCAACCCAAAAGTCAACCTTGATTAACAACCTTTTTTTTCTTTTTATTCTTATCTAGATGCACATTACCCTTAAGCGTACCCTTGAGAAAAACATACTTGAAGAGCACAGCGATCGAAATGCAATAAGGGACTCAATTGCACAACATACAAAAGTTAGGGACCAAATTGTAAATTCTGGGAAGATGGAGGACTTAACTGATTTTTAAGTTACCAATATCAAATTAATCATATTACATGCTTCCCTGACAAATTTCACCTTAAACGGACATCTCAAACTCAAGCAATTGCAAAAACGATTTTCAGGATCAAAACGTAAAGCTTGCAAACCTTAAAACCATTCAAATCAGTGCCCAACGGTCATATGTTTCAGAACGGGGTTGACCGTTCCGAAACGCGGGTTCGTTCCGAGACCTGTATCGGAACAGGGCCTGACAGTGGCCAAAACGTTTCGGAACGGCCCTATTTGTTTCAATACACGAAGGCCATTACAGGCCCCCGTTTCGAAATGCTAGTGCCCATTCAGATACGGACTGCCCAGAAGCTGCTTAATTTGCTGGTTTTACACACATTAAACCACTCAAACACTTCCTAATAACTTCCTAATCATGCCAACCAGTCAACATCCATACAAGGTACATGTTTGCAACATTAAAACACATTCATGGCATCAAATAAGGAAATCCCCAAGTCTATAGGCATGCATCCAAATATCCCAAAGCCAAACAACCATCAAAGCACCAAACTAGCATCATAATGGCCATTTACAATTCCAAATTATTTAAGGCATCATGCCACAACTAGGGAGTCCAAGACATCTCCCAAATCACATCCTAGGTTCCCATTGCCAAATATCAAAAACTAATAATGTTGTGAAAACATCACCATACATGAGCTTAGCTTTCCCTTGGATTCTTAGCCTCCTTGCTGCCCTCAAACACCTCAATTATCTGCATTATTGGTTCAAGAGAGAGAGAGCGTAAGCACAAATGCTTAGTGAGGCATGATCTAAAGAAACAACACCATAATGCATTTTATAAAACACTTTTCACAAAGCCTTTTTAACACATAAACATCATTATTCATGCAACCTTGCATTCTTAAGAAAGCATCTCATGCTTCATTAGTTCAACATGTCATATTGGCTTTCAAGTGATAAACCATAACCATTTACAACATAAAACACAATCGGATACGCGGATTACAAGTGTTGTCCCATATGCTTCATACACACTACCGAACACACAAGGTGGAGTTTACCGGTACAATCAAAACCCCTCAACATCCGTGATGGAGTTTAACGATACAATCGCAACCCCTCAACATCACTCATCAGTAGTTGTATAACATCACTAACGAGAACACGGGACACTCAACACAAGATCCACACATGGACTTTTAACCACTATTGTGATCTTAACCATCTCGTTAGTGTACTTGGATGGAGTTTACGGTACAATTACAACCCCTCGACATCCAAGGCGACTTTATTCACGGTGCACCCAATCCTATAGCCGGCTAAATATATCTGATTCAAGTACTTTAAAACCAACACATCACTTGCCAATATACATCATTTATCATCAATAATCCACTGTTTGAAAGCATTAATGAAAGCCATTAAACCATCATGTATCACTATGCATCAAAACCACATTTACTGATATCAAACCAAAGATCTCTTACGTTGAGCATCCTTCAACACATGGCTTTCAAAACAAGCATTAATCATGCTAAAACATGCTTTCAAAACAGAATTTAAACATGCAAATTTAATACATTCCATCCAACCATCTCATGGTTCATCCAAGAGAGAGAGAGTTTTCCGAAAACTTACTCTTGAGCTTAGTTAAGTTTATTAGACTTAAACTAAGCTCCCAAACCTTCAAACATTCGATACAAAGCTGGAAATCCAACTCTACTCACCAATTCCGTTTCGCAAGCTTGCCGAAACGTCGATCAAGCCTCCGGATCAACACCACAAGAATCCGAAGATGTCTCCCCTGTTTTAAACACATCAAATCAGAGGATTAATGCATCATCATGCATTGAAATCTTCAGCCATTACACCTAAACTCGCTGCTCTCACCAAAACTAACATTTCGGCTACAAAACACAACCGAAAACACTTCCAAACTCTTCCTCAACATTACCCAGCCAAGATCCATCACTTCTAACCATTCCTAAACATCAATTAACATCCAAAATGAACCTGAACACATCCTTATACCTCCAGCTATAACAGAACACAAAGATCACCCCAAAAACCACCATTTTCATATGCAAAAACTTAGGAAAATCAACCTATTCAGGATCGCATTGATTAAACCTCAATTACACATCATTAAACATCTAAAATACATTTAAAATCCATATCAAAACAGAGCCCAAACAATCACCACAAATTTCTTCAAGATTTCTTCCAAATCTTGAGTTTTAAGCCAAAATCAAGATCACAACATTAAAACCTTTTATAAAACTTAATTTAATGATTGAGAACTTGGGAATTTTAGTAAAGAACTGAATATTTAGAGGAGAAGAACATCCTTACCTCTAAATGTAGATTTCTCATTGATTAGAGACAATTTCCTTGAAAATCCAATAAGCAAAACAATAGAATTTGATGTAGAAAGGATTAGGAATCAATTGATGATTGAAACCTCATCATTTGATGTGAATATCAAAAGAAATGTTGTTGTAGAAATGTGTTTGGCTAAGGGAAGTTTGAGAGAAAATGAGATGAGAAAGTTTTAACAAAAGTTAGTTATGAAATCTAAAAATCTGGAGAAATCCTTTCTTGGGTAAATTAGCTCCTTAAAGATTCAAAGTTTCAATCCTTACAAAACAGTCACCACTGAACTTTTCAAAAATCACATTTTAGTCACTATTTCGAAATGTCGCACTTCCAAACCTTATTTTGTAAAATTGATTTCACCACTCTCTTATATAAATCAAAAGAGGATTTTTAGATATTTTTCCATATTTTTAAAGCATCCCGAACTAGGCTTTCTCTAAAACCACCTTTTATATTCGAACCGAAAATCAGACAGGTCCGGTTAAGACCCTAAACTTCCAAGCCCAAAATTGGGGTGTTACAAATCTCCCCCCCCCCCCCCCTTAAGAAATTTCGTGCTCGAAATTTATCTGGAGGAAAGAGGTATGGAAACTACTTCTTCAAGTCATCCTTTCTTTCCCACGTGGCTTCCTCAATACCACGATGCTTCCACAACACCTTTACCAAATTTACCTGGCGCGATGCATAAGCCACCACCTTACCCTCTTGCATCAACACACACCCCAAACCAACGTAGGATGTGTCATTGTACACCACAAACTCTTTTCCTGATTCAGGTTGAACCAAGATAGCAGCTTGCGTCAAAGCTGCCTTCAGCTTCTCAAAAGGCTGTCATTAATGAACACCACAAACCCTTCATGCTCCTCCTCAGTGCGAGAGTACACAAGGATATCATTAATGAACACCACAACAAACTTGTCCAAATATTCATGGAACACTCTATTCATCATGTCCATAAAAGCTGCAGGAGCATTCGTCAAACCAAACGGCATCACAAGGTCATAATGCCCATACCTTGTTCTGAAGGATGTTTTTGGCACATCCACATCCTTCACCTTCAACTGGTAATAACCTGACCTTAAGTCATTCTTATAGAACACAGCCGCTCCCCGAAATTGATCAAAAAGATCATCAATCCTCGGTAAAGTATAGCGATTCGTGATAGTCAACTTGTTCAGCTGACGATAATCGATGCCCATTTTTATAGTGCCATCCTTTTTCTTCACAAACAAGACCGGTGCACCCCAAGGTGACACACTCGGCCGAATGAAACCACGATCAAGCAACTCTTGAAGTTGCGTCTTCAACTCTTTCAACTCCTTACGTTCCATTCGATAAGGAGTAATGGACACTGGAGTTGTGTTTTCATAAAGCTCAATTCCAAACTCCACTTCTCGATTAGGAGGCAACCCAGGTAACTCCTCCGGAAACACACCAGGAAACTCTCGCACAGTCCTGATATCTTGAACTCGCAACTCCTTAGAGCTAGGATTCATCACAATAGCTAGGTAGGCTTCACAACCTTGCCTCAACATTCGGCTTGCTTGCAAAGAAGACACCACATTGGCAAGAAACTTCACATTCTCACCAACTACCACTACCTCATAATCATCTGCAAGCTTCAGCGAAACTCGCTTGTTCTCAAAATCCACCACAGCTCGATGTTCAACAAGCCAATCCATACCAAGGATTACATCAAAACCATAGAATGGAAATTCCATGAGATCAACATGAAAAACATGATTTTGCACAACCAAGGGACATCTTCTATACAACTTCCGTGTCACAACAATATCACCAAAGGAACTAGTTACACGCATACCAACATCCAAAGACTCAACATGCAAACCAAGAAATTGAGCATGTTCACGCAATATGTATGAGTGTGTAGATCCAGAATCAATCAAGGAAAGTAATGACAAGGATTGCAAAGTGAAGGCACCTGCGATCACATCTGTGTCATTCCTCCCCACTCGCTGAGCATACACTCGAGCCTGGCCTCCACCCTCAGGTTGGACAGCCACCACATGTGCCACATTCCTTCCACCATCATCTATGCGCTGGAAGTTACCACGGCCACACCCACGACCTCTATGTGGTGCAACAACTCCAGGAGCACGTCCCTGACCACCACCGGCCAACAAAATACACTCCCTCCTCATGTGGTCTGCCGAACCACAATTCCAGCACGAATTACCAGTTAGTGCAACAGGAGCCTACACCTCTCTCGCTGCCCGAGGAAAATCACGCCTCAAATGGCCACGCAATCCACACGCCCAGCACGTGTTCTGATCAGCTCTCGCCCTGTCTCCCTGAACAGGTGCACCATGCCCTCCATTACAATGCCTAGCAGAAGACTGCTACCTCTTATCTCGTCCTCTCTTGTTCCGTCCACCACCGGAACTATACTCTGCAGCTCTCTTGCCCGAGCCAGAACAAACACTCCTGGAAGACAAACCCAAGTTCTACTCAATGTCCTTCTCCCTACTAACCAGCACATCAAAATCCGTGTACTCAGCTGCAAGCATAAAGCTCTTTACGTCCATCACCAAACCATATCGGAAACGTTCACACCTCTCCCGCTCATTAGGAATAAGCTCAGGTGCGTACTCAGCTACCGTCATGCTTCCTTGTGTAAGAGACATGAACTCTGTTTTTATTTCATCCAGGTATCGCACACCTAGATACTTCCGCTTGAACGCGTTCAGAAAGAACGTCCAAGTCACATCATCATCATCCATTCTGGAGACAGTCGTCGTCCACCATATATACGCATCATCATGTAACAACGATACCATACAACCTAACTTCTGCACATCATAGCAGTTCATTTGTCCCAATATCCTCTTGGTACTTTCCAACCAAGATTCGGAACCCTCAACAGACAAACATCTGAACTCAGTCCCTCCCAGACTGCGCAAACGTTCCAAAGGTAATCTCACGTTAGCATCACCCTGATGCCCAGCTCCATGAGCTCCAGCTACTGCCGCCTGAAAGGCTCCAGCAATAGCTTGTATCAAAACAGTCATGTCAGGAGCAGCTTGCCCCTGCACAGCTTCAGGTCCAGCGACCCAGCACCAGCACCAACACCAACATTCTCTTCTCTAGCACCACCACCGCCGGGTGGTCCACCACCAGGAGGAGGATGTATATCCACAACATTATCAACATTGTCCTCATTCTCGTTCTGAGCCATAGCTCGCGTATTAATTCTCGTCTCTCTACGAGGTCCCATTCACTAAAACAATGCAATGACACAATGCAATAAACATAATTAGGCTCAGCAAGGAAAGAAATCCAAGTACTCAAGCTCATTTCCAAATAAAAACAATTCCTTTCATTAGTTTTGATATGGCAATGGGTTCCTCTAACATGCTTCAACACAACATAACATCACAATTGCAACATACTTACAATTCACACATCAAACTTTCATTTAAAAGGAATATCATTCAAATCACACATACATCACCCACATAACCATTCCCAATTACACGAGAACCTGGCTCTGATACCACCAAATGTAACCCTCTTAGCCCGACCTAGACGGTTGACCCGAACTACAAAGATTACACGGGTCAACCCGAAAGTCAACCTTGATTAACGACCCTTTTTTAGTCTTATCTAGATGCACATTAACCTTAAGCATGCCCTTGATAAAACCATACTTGAAGAGCACATCGATCGAAATGCAATAAGGGACTCAATTGCACAACATACAAAAGTTAGGGACCAAATTGTAAATTCTGGAAAGATGGAGGACTTAACTGATTTTTAAGTTACCAATATCAAATTAATCATATCACATGCTTCCCTGACAAATTTCACCTTAAACGGGCATCTCAAACTCAAGAAATTGCAAAAACGATTTTCAGGATCAAAACGTACAGCTTGCAAACCTTAAAATCATTCAAATCAGTGCCCAACGGTCATATGTTTCGGAACGGGGTTGACCGTTCCGAAACGCGGGTTCGTTCCGAGACCTGTATTAGAACAGGGCCTGGCAGTGGCCAAAACGTTTCGGAACGACCCTATCCGTTTCGATGTACGAAGGCCATTACAGGCCCTCGTTTCTAAACGCTAGTGCCCGTTCCGATACGAACTGCCCAGAAGCTACTTAATTTGCTGGTTTTACACACATTAAACCACTCAAACACATCCTAATAACTTCCTAATCATGCCAACAAGTCAACATCCATACAAGGTACATGTTTGCAACATTAAAACACATTAATGGCATCAAATAAGGAAATCCCCAAGTCTATAGGCATGCATCCTAATATCCCAAAGCCAAACAACCATCAAAGCACCAAACAAGCATCGTAATGGCCATTTAGAAATCCAAATCATTTAAGGCATCATGCCACAACTAGGGAGTCCAAGACATCTCCCAAATCACATCCTAGGTTCCCATTGCCAAATATCAAAAAGTAATAATGTTGTGAAAACATCACAATACATGAGCTTAGCTTTCCCTTGGATTCTTAGCCTCATTGCTGCCCTCAAACACCTCAATTATCTGCATTATTGGTTCAAGAGAGAGAGAGCGTAAGCACAAATACTTAGTGAGGCATGCTCTAAAGAAAGAACACCATAATGCATTTTATAAAACACTTTTCACAAAGCCTTTTTAACACATAAACATCATTATTCATGCAACCTTGCATTCTTAAGCAAGCATATCATGCTTCATTAGTTCAACATGTCATATTGGCTTTCAAGTGATAAACCATAACCATTTACAACATAAAACACAATCGGATACGCGGATTACAAGCGTTGTCCCATACGCTTCATACACACTACCGAACACACAAGGTGGAGTTTACCGGTACAATCACAACCCCTCAACACCCGTGAAGGAGTTTAACGGTACAATCACAACCCCTCAACATCACTCATCGGTAGTTGTATAACATCACTAACGAGAATAGGGGACACTCAACACAAGATCCACACATGGACTTTTAACCACCATTGTGATCTTAACCATCTCGTTAGTGTACTTGGATGGAGTTTACGGTACAATTACAACCCCTCGACATCCAAGGCGACTTTATTCATAGTGCACCCAATCCTATAGCCGGCTAACTATATCTGATTCAAGTACTTTAAAACCATCACACCACTTGCCAATATACATCATTTATCATCAATAATCCACTGTTTTAAAACATTAATCAAAGCCATTAAACCATCATGCATCACTATGCATCAAAACTACATTTACTAATATCAAACCAAGGATCTCTTACCTTGAGCATCCTTCAACACATGGCTTTCAAAACCAGCATTAATCATTCTAAAACATGCTTTTAAAACAGAAATTAAACATGCAAATTTAATACATTGCATCCAACCATCTCATGGTTCATCCAAGAGAGAAAGAGTTTTCCGAAAACTTACTCTTGAGCTTTGTTAAGTTGATTAGACTTAAACTAAGCTCACAAACCTTCTAATATTCGATACAAAGCTGGAAATCCAACTCCACTCACCAAATTCGTTTCGCAAGCTTGCCGAAATGTCGATCAAGCCTCTGGATCAACACCACAAGAATCCGAAGATGTCTCCCCTGTTTTAAACACATCAAAGCAGAGGATTAATGTATCATCCTGCATTGAAATCTTAAGCCATTACACCTAAATTCGCTGCTCTCACCAAAACTAACATTTCGGCTACCAAACACAACCAAAAACACTTCCAAACTCTTCCTCAACATTACCCAGCCAAGATCCATCACTTCTAACCATTCATAAACATCAATTGACATCCAAAATGAACCTAAACACATCCTTATACCTCCAGCTATAACAGAACACCAAGATCACCCCAAAAACCACCATTTTCATAAGCAAAAACTTAGGAAAATCAACCTATTCGGGATTGCATTGATTAAACCTCAATTACACATCATTAAACACCCAAAAATACATTTAAAATCCATCTCAAAACAGAGCCCAAATAATCACCACGAATTTCTTCAAGATTTCTTCCAAATCTTGAGTTTTAAGCCAAAATCAAGATCACTACATTAAAACCTTTTATAAAACTTAATTTAAGGATTGAGAACTTGGGAATTTCAATGAAGAACTGAATATTTAGAGGAGAAAAACATCCTTACCTCTAAATGTATATTTCTCCTTGATTAGAGACAATTTCCTTGAAAATCCAATAAGCAAAAGAATAGAATTTGATGTAGAAAGGAATAGGAATCAATTGATGATTGAAACCTCATCATTTGATGTGAAAATCAAAAGAAATGTTGTTGTAGAAATGTGTTTGGCCGAGGGAATTTTGAGAGAAAATGAGATGAGAAAATTTTAACAAAAGTTAGTGATGAAATCTAAAAATTGGTTTTTCCCTTTTCCTTTAATTAATTAAACATTAATTAAATCATTAAAATATAAGAAAAATCTGGAGAAATCCTTTCTTGGGTAAATTAGCTCCTTAAAGATTCAAAGTTTCAATCCTTAAAAAACAGTCACAACTGAACTTTTCAAAAAATGCATTTTAGTCACTATTTCAAAATGTCACACTTCCAAACCTTATTTTGTAAAATTGATTTCACCACTCTCTTATATATATTAAAGGAGGATTTTTATATATTTTTCCATATTTTTAAAGCTTCCCGAACTAGGCTTTCCCTAAAACCACCTTTTATATTCGAACCGAAAATCAGACCGGTCTGGTTCAGACCCTAAACTTCCAAGCCCAAAATTGGGGTGTTACAAAGTCACCACATGATTAATTGTTTATGACCCATTCAAATGGAACCATGGTTCTTGGTTGCTTGTTCTTGATACATGCATAAATGTCATGAAAACTTGTACTAAATTTACCCTGATGTAATCCTTGCTAGGGAAAATGACTTGAAGTGTTTGCTTTATAGTATGCTTGCCTAGTTAACACAAAATGTTACATGACCTAATGAAATCCTCTAGGAGACCAAGTCTAGTGAATTGATTTAAATGTGATCTTGTTTTAGATGGTAATCAGTTGAATTCTAGATTCCTTGACTAGGAAGTAAGCATTCGAATAGAAGGGGCCTTGTCGTACATGTTCGAATTCGAATGCCATGAATGTCAATTTATAAGTAAGATTGCACAATTAGTAACCTACAATGTCTAGAATGCCTATTCATGTTACTTGTTTTGATTCTTTGCTAGATAAGTAACTCATCTATTAGAGATGAGTTCTTAAAGGAAAAAGGTTTTAAATGGCTCATAATTTCACGTTTTCGTGCTTGTATTCTTATCTAACGCTCCTCGCTCCTAACCTGGTTGAGGGGTGATACATTTATTATCTCCTTTCATAGGAATTGTCGGTCCGTCTTCGACTACGTCCCAAAGGACATAGTCATTGGATTTGATAAAGATCCTCATCCGGTTCTTCCAAAAGGGATAATTACCCCCATTGAAGAATGGTGGTTTAGTGATGGATTGTGACTCGTACAAGCTAGCCCCGGAGGTACATCTCATGGCTTTGATTAGATGTTGATCAACACTCTTCTAGGATCTCCTCTTGTGGATATGAAGCCTTCAAAGACTAAAGTCTCTGATACCAATTGTTGAGTGGATCAAATGAATGTGATTTGTCCAAGAGCGGGTGGGAGCAAATTTGAAATTGTAAAATGAAGAACAAGGCAAATTATAGTGGTTGAAGCTTCTAACAAGCTCTACATCCACTACCTTAGCTCCCACTAAGGATTTTCAACAATCTCCCTAGATATTTTTCCCATTTTCTAGGAAAAGAATGTAACCTTTACAATCAGTCAATCTTAATACCCAAAGATTGACCCAAAAGACTCTTTACAAAGAAGATATTTGGCAAATGGAAATATCTCTCATAAGACTGAAAATTTGCCCAATTACAATCAAACAATCTCCCAAACTTGAACTAATGATATACAGTAAGAATTACAACAAGTTGGGTACAAGATATGACTCTTATAAAGCACAAAGGTTTGGAATATAGCTTGGATGTTGCAAGTAGGTTCAATAGTTGTTGTTGGGGCTTTGAAGGCTTGCTTTTATACCCTTGCATTGAATTTGTGTTGTTTGAGTTGTTGAAGTCATCAATAAAGACGTTGGAGCATTTATTTCCCTCCATAAATGCACTTCTGCAACCTACAGTATCGGTACTCGAACAAGGGTATCGATACCTGTCTCAAAATAAAAAGAGTTGTTGTGCACATTTAAGAGGGCGTATCGATACGCTATTAGGGTGTATCGGTACTGGTATAGTGTAAAACAAGGGGCGTATCGATAATCATTTACAATATCGATACAAAATTTGCTTACTGGAATCCTAGTTTGAACTTCACCAAAAAGTGATCGGTACGTTGAGTGAGCATATCGATACGGTTAATGGTCATTTTAAAATTTGGGATTCCTATAATTGACAAGCAACATTTGAATTATTAAATGAAAAGATTTTGTAAACATCATCAAATCGTATCGATACAGGTATGATCGTATCGGTACGCTATCTCTTAAAAGCTTGCCCAGATGAATATCGTATCTATACGGGGGTTAATCGTATTAGTACACTTTTAACGATTGAAATTCCAATGAAGGAAAATGTATCGATACGAGGGTTAACCGTATCAGTACACTTTTAACGATTGAAATTCCAGTGAAGGAAAAATGTATCGATACGGGGGTTAATCGTATCGGTACACTTTTAACGATTGAAATTCAAGTGAAGAAAAACCGTATCGATACTGCTTAAGCGTATCGATATGCCTGGGCATAGAATTGAAGTTAGGCTTTAAAATACTTAGAAAATTTTTGAACACTTTAAAAGTTTTGACTTGAAGGATCTTTTAGTTCAAAAAACATGTTAATTGAGTGAGTCTTTGAAGTACTTGAAAATTTATTGTATTTGCAAATAAGCCCTTATACAATTAGTTATATCAAAATCAATTTAAGTTTTACAACTTTGTCAAAAAAATTTAAGGACATGGTTATGATTTTACCTTTTTCTTTTTATAAGAAAAAGAAAAATATAAGGACATGTATACAATTTTACCAATTCTCTTTTCCTTTCTTATTTTCCTTTTTCCCTTCTTCTCCCTAAGAAATTCTACCTACAATAGCCTAGTACCACCGTCAATATTGGTTCACTTTGACAACAAACACCATCAAACAATATAGATTCATTGTCTCTACTCTAAAAATTTTCTAACATAAAAGAAAACGATCAACAAAATCTCTTTGAAGCATAAAAAAAACAAAACAAATTCAATTACCTTTCTTCATTCAAGCTCCAACAGGCTCTTCTCTCTCTTAGCCATTGTCTCTTCAGCAACCTTCTTTAATTTCAGATCGATATCCTTCGAGTAGTCACCATGAACTTAAATGAAGAGAAACAACTGCAAAACAAATAAACTAACATGACACATCATTGATTATCATTGATATCTTATCCAGTAAATACCTGAAGTTGAGGTATGTGGCATATTTTTATTGAAAAGTGAGATAATGGGTGTCAAAAGCATGCTTCCATCAACTTTCCCAAATCAAACTTGGGAGCCTTCAAAACCGACTTTACGAATGAAGGCATTTGTGCAAAGGATAGATGCTAGATGTTGCCTTCTCAATTTCATCTCAAAAATGAATTTCTGAACCAATTCCTTCATATCACAAGATGTTGCCTAGCCAATCATGATCTCCCTCATCTTTAGGCAAATCAACAAATAATAAGTAACTTCACTTAGCCATCATAGGATTGAAGAGTTCACATGAAGTAGAAATCAAAGATCTTTGATGTTTTGGTATGCAAGAATGGTTTGACGGATCTCAATTTCTTTTGGTTGCTTCAACATCGAATTCGAGTTATTGGCTTTAGTTTGGAGAATGTGTCGGTTTGACTTTTGACCGATTTATGGAGATCTATCGGAATTCAAACTGTAAAGAACAATAGAAAAAAAGAAATGACATGATATTACTTGGCCGATGTGGACCACTCTCGACGGCGGGACTAGACGACTGTTGTTAGGGTTTCAGGAAAGGAGGAGGATGAGGAGGAAAGAGAAAAAAGAAAAGGAAAAATGGTAAAATTATAAACATGCCCTTATATTTTACTTTTTGTTATAAATAGGAAAAGGTAAAATTGTAATTGTCTTTATTTTTTTCCCTTAAAATGTAACCCCCTTAACCCGGCCTTGACGGTTGTCCCGAATTAAGAAAGTCACACGGGGAAAACCAAAGTCAACCCGAAAGTCAACCTTGATTAACGACCCTTTTTTTTTCTTTTTAATCTTGTCTAGATGCACATTAACCCTAACTGTGATCACTCAACAACATATTCAAGATCACAAGCATCAGAGATCAAACAGGGACCCAATTGAACAATTTACAACTTTAGGGACCAAATTGTAATTTCTGATAAATAGGAGGACTTAACCCAAATTAAAGTTACCAACTTGAAATTAGTCAGATTTCATGCTTCTCTGTGAAATTTCAGCTCAAAAGGACTTCCCGAACTCATACAATTGCACAAACAAGATTCAGGACTAAAACGCAAACAATTCAAAACATTTAACTGCCAATGTCAGCCCCCAACGGTCACCCGTTCCGGAACAAGCAGACCCCGTTTCGAAACACGGGCCGTTCCGCAATGCGTACCGGAACACGGGCTGGCAGTAGCCAAACCGTTCCGGAACGGTCTCTCCCGTTTCGGACGCCTGGGTTTGTTTAAGGCACCCGTTCCGAAACGGTAGGTACTGTTCCGAAACGCCCTGCACAGATTGCCCCAAAATGCACACTTAAACATGCAATTAACCATCCAATCATGCTCCAAATGCTACCAAACTTTACCAGCATGCAATTCAACATATATGAGACTTACATGTATCAACAAATCAACAAAATAACATCATATGCAAAAAGCCCCAAATCTATAGGCATGCTTCCTACACAAGCAAACCGTTCAAGCATAAACTTCCATTTCAAGCATGTAAAGGCCAAACTCAAAAACCAGCATTCTCAACAACATTCAACATACTTAGGGAGTTCAAAACCTCTCCCAAAACATACACATAGGTCCCCCATTGCCAAATTACCAAAAGCTAAAAATGTACTTATGAAACCTTCCATACTTTGAGCTTTACTTTTACTTGAATGCTTGCCCTCCTTGCTGCCCTCAAAGCACTCTTGTTCTCTATATTATTGATTTAAGAAAACAAAAGAGAGCGTAAGCAAAAGCTTAGTGAGGAATGCTCAATAAAACCATTCAATAATGCATTTATAAAACATTTATAAATCATGCTTCAAACCATCAATTGCACATGCTCAAAAGCAAACTTAAAACAAGCATCTCATGCTTCATATCATATATGTCATATTGGCCACAAGTGATAAGTTCCATTTCTTTAAAAACAAGTTCATCAACTTTCACCCCAATGACTTTTAAACACCTTGGCCCCAAGGACTTTTAAACACCTTGGCCATGGACTTTTAAACACCATGATAGAGGACCACACAAGGACTTTTAACCACCTTTGTGTCCATATCAAGTTTCACCCCAAGGACTTTTAAACACCTTAGCCCCAAGGACTTTTAAACACCTTGGCCCCATGGACTTTTAAACACCATGGAAAGGATCACACAAGGACTTTTAACCACCTTTGTGTCCGTAGCAAGAATCATCCAAGGACTTTTAACCACCTTGATGTTCTTAAGTAAACAAGGCTCACTCAAGGACTTTTAACCACCTTAGTGACCTTAACCTTTTCAAAACATCACTTGCCAATATACATCATTTTCATCATTTAATCCACTGTTTTTAAGCATTAAACCAAGCCATATTCATCATGCATTTAAAAGCATCAAACCACATTTTATCAATGTACAAAAACAAGGAACTCTTACCTTGAGCTTCCTTCAACATATGGCTTACAAAAACAGCAAATACCATGCTAAATCATGCTTTCAAAACAGTATTTAAATCATGCAATAAACCACATTGCATCACAACAAAATCATGGCCACCACTAGAGAGTATTTCCGAAAACTTACACTTGAGCTTAGCAAAGTTGTTTAGACTTAAACTAAGCTCCCAAGACATTGGTTTCAAAGCCGAAAACCCAATTTCACTCACCGATTCTACTTCGCCTCTTGCCGAAGCACCAAAACAAGCTTTCGGATCAACAACTCTTGGATCCAAAGATGCCTCCCCTGTTTTAACACATCAAAGCAGAGGATTAATGCATCATCATGCATTAATTGCTTCAATGAAAGCACCTAAACTCGCTGCTCTCATCCAACCTCCATTTTCGGCCACCAAACACAACCGAAAATGCATCCAAACCACTTCTCAACAAAGCCCAGCCTTAAACCATCAAAACCAAACATCTACTAACATCATTTAACATCTAAAAAGAACCTATCAACATCCTTATACCTCCAGCAACATCAGATCCACAAGATCACCTCAAAAACAAACAAGAATCACAAGCTAAACTTAGGAAACTCAACCTATCCGGGATTGCATTAATCAAAACTAAACTCCTTATCAATTTAGAGTTCATTTAACATCAAAAACACATCTCAAATCACAGATTAATCAGATCTAACGAAAATCATCAAAAATCACCAAATCTTGCATTATAAGCCAAGATCCATTTCACAACTCAAAAGCCTTTAATAAAACATCAATTAAGGATTGAAAACTTAGGAATTTCAGTAAAGAACTGATAGTTTAGAGGAGAAGGACGTTCTTACCTCCAAACTTGAGTTTCTCCTCTTTTTGGAATAAAAAACCTTGATGATTCAAGTAGCAAATGATGAGGTTTTGTAGATACTATGATTAGGAATCAAAAGAGAGTTGAAAGGAGGAATTTAGGTGAGAAAATCAGATCAAATTCTCTGGAGAGAAAGTGTTTGGGTTGAGAGAAAATGAGAGAAAGAAAATGGAAAGTTAGTTATCCAAAATAGCCAAAATGGCTTTCCCTCCACTTTTAATATGTTTAAAATCAGAATATAGCTTAAAATATCTTAGAAAAATCTGGAGAAACTACTTTTGGAATAATAGCTCCTTAAAGATTCAAAGTTCCAACCCTTTATAAAACAGTCACCAAACTTTCGAAAATTACATTTTGGTCACTAGCCAAAATGTCACCCTTCCAAAACTCATTTTCCAAAGTTGATTTCACAGTTCACTTAATTATATTAAAAGATGATTTTAGAACATTTTTCCATATTTTTAATGCAACCCGAACTAGGCTTTCCTAATTTCACCTCTTTATATTCGAACAGCACTTTGACCAACCGGTCAACGCCCAAAACTCCTAAGCCCAAAACCGGGGCGTTACAACTCTCCCCCCCTTAAGAAATTTCGTCCTCGAAATTTACCTGAAGGAAAGAGATAAGGAAACTGCTTCAGCATGTCTTCCTTCCGCTCCCACGTGGCTTCCTCAACACCTCGATGCTTCCACAGCACCTTCACCAACTCAATGGTCTTGCCACGAAGAACCTTACTATCCGAATCCAGAACCTTCACCGGTTCCTCATCATAGGTCAAATCCGGATTCAAAACCACTTCCTCCACAGGCATCACATGCGAAGGATCAGATCTATACTTCCGGAGCATAGAAACATGGAACACATCATGAATCTTCTCCAACTCTTGAGGTAACCTCAACCGATACGCAACAGGACCCACATGCTCAACCACCTCATATGGTCCAATATACCTAGGGCTCAACTTACCCTTTCGGCCAAACCTCATCACCTTCTTCCAAGGCGAAACCTTCAAGAACACACGGTCACCCACCGCATACTCTATCTCCTTACGCTTCAAATCCGCGTAAGACTTTTGCCGATCAGAGGCAGCCTTCAACCGCTCACAAATGAGCTTCACCTTCTCGGTGGTCCCTTTCAACAAAGCCGGCATCGAAACCAACTTTTGACCAGTTTCAGCCCAACAAAGAGGAGTCCTACACTTCCTCCCGTACAAAACCTCATAAGGTGCCATCTGTATACTCGCCTGATAACTATTGTTATAAGCGAACTCAACCAAAGGCAGATGCTTCTCCCAAGAACCTTGGAACTCAATCACGCAGCATCTCAGCATATCCTCCAAAATCTGAATAACCCGCTCAGACTGACCATCCGACTGAGGATGATAGGATGTACTGAAATGCAACCTTGTACCCAAAGCTTGATGCAAACACTGCCAGAAACGCGATGTGAACCTCGGATCCCTATCCGACACAATCGACTTAGGCACACCATGCAGCCGCACAATCTCAGCAATGTACAGCTCTGCCAGCTTATCCAAAGAAAACGTAGTATGCACAGGCAAGAAATGCGCACACTTCGTCAGGCGATCCACAATCACCCAAACAGAATTCTTCTTCGAATGAGACAAAGGTAAACCAGATACAAAATCCATGGTAACCCTTTCCCACTTCCATTCAGGGATTTTCAACGGTTGCAACAACCCAGAAGGAACCTGATGTTCAGCCTTAACTCGCTGACACACCAAACACTTGCCCACAAACTCTGCAACATCCTTCTTCAAACCCACCCAATAGTACTCATCACGAAGATCACGATACATCTTAGTACTACCAGGATGCATAGCAAAAGGACTACTATGACCTTCAGTCAGAATAGCACGCCTCAACTCAGCATCTGCAGGCACTACTATCCGACTCCCAAAACACAACACACCATCATCATTAAAGCAGAAATCCGAAGGTCTACCCTCCGCGATATCCTGAACATGAGACACCAAGGAATCATCCAGCAACTGCTTTTCCTTGATCAACTGAACCAAAGATGGCTTCACTTTCAACTCAGCAACAAGACCACCATCTCGCGATATGCTCAAGCTAGCAAGTATAGCCCTCAGCTCAACAGCTACCTTCCTACTCAAGGCATCCGCAACAACATTAGCTTTTCCAGGATGATACTTAATCGTCAGATCATAATCCTTGAGCAACTCCAACCAACGCCGCTGCCTAAGATTCAACTCCTTCTGAGACATCAGATACCTCAAACTCTTGTGATCTGTGTACACAGTACACTTCTCACCATACAGATAATGTCTCCAGATCTTCAGAGCAAAAACCACTGCAGCCAGCTCAATATCATGCGTAGGGTAATTGCGCTCATACACTTTCAACTGCCGCGATGCATAAGCCACCACCTTACCCTCTTGCATCAGCACACATCCCAAACCAACATAGGATGCATCACTATAGACCACAAACTCTTTCCCTGATTCAGGCTGAACCAAGATAGGAGCTTGCGTCAAAGCCGCCTTCAGCTTCTCAAAAGCCTGCTGTCTCGCTTCCGTCCACTCATACTTAACATCCTTTTGCAACAGCTTCGTCAAAGGAGCAGCAATCTTGGAAAAACCATCCACAAACCTTCGGTAGTATCCCGCCAAACCAAGGAAACTACGGATCTCATGAACAGACTTAGGAACTTTCCGGTTCATCACCGCCTCAATCTTCTGAGGATCAACACGAATCCCCTCAACTGAGACCACATGCCCAAGAAACACCACCTCCTTAAGCCAGAACTCACACTTGCTCAGCTTAGCATAAAGCTGATTCTCCAACAAGGCTTGCAAAACAATCCTCAAATGCTCTTCGTGCTCCTCCTCAGTGCGCGAGTACACGAGGATATCATCAATGAACACCACCACAAACTTGTCCAGGTATTCATGAAACACACGGTTCATCATGTCCATGAAAGCAGCAGGAGCATTTGTCAAACCAAACGGCATTACAAGGAACTCATAATGCCCGTACCTTGTCCTGAAAGCTGTCTTAGGCACATCCACATCCTTCACCTTCAACTGATAATACCCTGACCTCAAGTCAATCTTAGAGAACACAGCAGCTCCCCAAAATTGATCAAAGAGATCATCAATCCTCGGCAAAGGATACCGATTCTTGATAGTCAACTTGTTCAGCTGACGGTAATCAATGCACCTTCTCATAGTGCCATCCTTCTTCTTCACAAACAAGACCGGTGCTCCCCAAGGTGACACACTCGACCGGATGAAACCACGATCAAGCAACTCTTGCAACTGCGTCTTCAGCTCTTTCAGCTCCTTAGGTGCCATTCTATAGGGAGTAATGGACACAGGAGTTGTATTCTCATACAGCTCAATTCCAAACTCCACCTCGCGATTAGGAGGTAAACCAGGCAACTCCTCAGGAAAAACACCAGGAAACTCCTTCACAACCCTGATATCTTGCACCCTCAACTCCTTAGAGCTAGGATTCATCACAAAAGCTAGATAAGCTTCGCAACCTTGCCTCAGCATCCTACTCGCCTCCAAGGTAGACACCACATTGGCAAGAAACTTCACATTCTCACCAACCACAACAACTTCAAAATCATCCACAAGCTTAAGCGAAACCCGCTTATTTTCACAATCCACAACAGCATGATGCTCAGCAAGCCAATCCATACCAAGAATCACATCAAAACCATAAAAGGGCAACTCCATAAGATCAACATGAAAAACATGTTCTTGAACAACCAAAGGACACCTTCTATAAAGCTTTCGAGTCACAACAGTTTCACCAAAAGAACTAGTGACACGAACACCAACATCCAAAGACTCAACAGGCAAACCAAGCAATTCAGCATGCTCACGCAAAATGTATGAATGCGTAGATCCAGAATCAATCAAAGAAAGCAATGACAAGGATTGCAAAGTAAAGGTACCTGCAATCACATCCGCATCATTCCTTCCCTCACGCTGAGCATACACCCTCGCTTGGCCTCCACCTTCAGGCTGAATAGCCACAACATGAGCTACTCCACGACCACCTTCCTCTCGCCTCTGGAAATTACCATGGTCGCGCCCACGACCTCTCTGCGGTGCAGCAACAACAGGAGCACGCACCTGATCACCAGCCAACCTAGGACAATCTCGCCTCAAGTGGTCTACAGAACCACAATTCCAGCATCCATTACCAGCTGCCGCTACAGGAGCTTGCACCTCCCTCACAGCACGAGGACAGTCACGCTTCATGTGACCACGTGAACCACAGATCCAGCAAGCACTAGGATCAGCTCTAGCGTTGCCTCCTCTAACAGGTGCACCACCACCTCTCTTAGCTGAGGACTGATACTTCTGATCACGCCCCCTCTTGTTCCGTCCACCTCCGGAACTAAACTCAGCAGCTCTCTTGCCAGAACTTGCTCCAGCACCTTTCGCAGATAAACCCAAGTTCATCTCAATGTCCTTGGCTCGGCCAACCAACACATCAAAATCATCGTACTCAGTGGCCAACACATACATTTTCACATCCGTCACAAGACCATAACGGAACCTCTCGCACCTTGCCCGCTCATCAGGTATCAGATCCGGTGCATATTGACTGAGTCGCACAAACTGCACCTCATACTCAGCCACACTCATGCTCCCTTGGGTAAGAGACATGAATTCTCGCTTCTTCTCATCAAGATATCTCACTCCCAGATATCTCCTCTTGAACACATTCTGGAAGAATGTCCAAGTAACATCAGCTTCAGCCATCCCAGCTATGGTGGTCGTCCACCACGTATACGCATCGTCCTGTAGCAAGGACACAACACAACCCAGCTTTTGCACATCCGTGCAGCTCATCTGACCCAAGATACGCTTGGTACTCTCTAACCAAGCTTCAGAACTCTCAGCTGACATACCCCTGAACTCAGTCCCACCAAGACTGCGCAGACGCTCCAAAGGTAGTCTAACTCCAGCATCCCCCTGATGCCCAGCTCCTTAAGCTCCAGCTACTGCTGCTCGAAAAGCACCCGCAATAGCTTGTACCAGCATAGACATATCAGGCATAGCTTGCCCCTGACCAACCTCAGGTCCAGTAGCTCCAGCACCAGCTGCAGCTTCAGCTCTTTCACCTCCAGCACCACCACCAGGTGGAGGAGGGGGTAACACCGCACTACCCGTGTTCTCCTCGTTCTCGTTCTCATTAGGAGCCGTAGCTCGCACACTACCTCGTAACTCTCTACGTGGTGCCATACTATTACCATGCAATCACAATGCAAATAAAAACAAAGTCAGGCCCAGCAAGGTAAGCAATCCAAGTATTCAAGCTCAATTTCATTCAAAATCAACAACATTTCATTAGCTTCGATTTGGCAATGGGTACCCACATCATGGTACATTACAGCATACAACTCAATTGCATCCAAATCACAAGCCACGAAACATGCTTTCGATCAACAAGCATACAAGGCAAACATACCTCAATCATGCATACATTCATTCCCAATTAAAGTTGAACTCAGCTCTGATACCACCAAATGTAACCCCCTTAACCCGGCCTAGACGGTTGTCCTGAATTAAGAAAGTCACACGGGGAAAACCAAAGTCAACCCTGATTAACGACCCTTTTTTTTTCTTTTTAATCTTGTCTAGATGCACATTAACCCTAATTGTGATCACTCAACAACATATTCAAGATCACAAGCATCAGAGATCAAACAGGGACCCAATTGAACAATTTACAACTTTAGGGACCAAATTGTAATTTCTGATAAATAGGAGGACGTAACCCAAATTAAAGTTACCAACTTGAAATTAGTCAGATTTCATGCTTCTCTGTGAAATTTCAGCTCAAAAGGACTTCCCGAACTCATACAATTGCACAAACAAGATTCAGGACTAAAACGCAAACAATTCAAAACATTTAACTGCCAATGTCAGCCCCCAACGGTCACCCGTTCCGGAACAAGCAGACCTCGTTTCGAAACACGGGCCGTTCCGCAACGCGTACCGGAACACGGGCTGGCAGTAGCCAAACCGTTCCGGAACGGTCTCTCCCGTTTCGGACGCCTGGGTTTGTTTAAGGCACCCGTTTCGAAACGGTAGGTACTGTTCCGAAACGCCCTGCACAGATTGCCCCAAAATGCACACTTAAACATGCAATTAACCATCCAATCATGCTCCAAATGCTACCAAACTTTACCAGCATGCAATTCAACATATATGAGACTTACATGTATCAACAAATCAACAAAATAACATCATATGCAAAAAGCCCCAAATCTATAGGCATGCTTCCTACGCAAGCAAACCGTTCAAGCATAAACTTCCAATTCAAGCATGTAAAGGCCAAACTCAAAAACCAGCATTCTCAACAACATTCAACATACTTAGGGAGTTCAAAACCTCTCCCAAAACATACACATAGGTCCCCCATTGCCAAATTACCAAAAGCTAAAAATGTACTTATGAAACCTTCCATACTTTGAGCTTTACTTTTACTTGAATGCTTGCCCTCCTTGCTGTCCTCAAAGCACTCTAGTTCTCTGCATTATTGATTTAAGAAAACGAAAGAGAGCGTAAGCAAAAGCTTAGTGAGGAATGCTCAATAAAACCATTCAATAATGCATTTATAAAACATTTATAAATCATGCTTCAAACCATCAATTGCACATGCTCAAAAGCAAACTTAAAACAAGCATCTCATGCTTCATATCATATATGTCATATTGGCCACAAGTGATAAGTTCCATTTCTTTAAAAACAAGTTCATCAAGTTTCACCCCAAGGACTTTTAAACACCTTGGCCCCAAGGACTTTTAAACACCTTGGCCATGGACTTTTAAACACCATGATAGAGGACCACACAAGGACTTTTAACCACCTTTGTGTCCATATCAAGTTTCACCCCAAGGACTTTTAAACACCTTGGCCCCAAGGACTTTTAAACACCTTGGCCCCATGGACTTTTAAACACCATGGAAAGGATCACACAAGGACTTTTAACCACCTTTGTGTCCGTAGCAAGAATCATCCAAGGACTTTTAACCACCTTGATGTTCTTAAGTAAACAAGGCTCACTCAAGGACTTTTAACCACCTTAGTGACCTTAACTTTTTCAAAACATCACTTGCCAATATACATCATTTTCATCATTTAATCCACTGTTTTTAAGCATTAAACCAAGCCATATTCATCATGTATTTAAAAGCATCAAACCACATTTTATCAATGTACAAAAACAAGGAACTCTTACCTTGAGCTTCCTTCAACATGTGGCTTACAAAAACAGCAAATACCATGCTAAATCATGCTTTCAAAACAGTATTTAAATCATGCAATAAACCACATTGCATCACAACAAAATCATGGCCACCACTAGAGAGTATTTCCGAAAACTTACACTTGAGCTTAGCAAAGTGGTTTAGACTTAAACTAAGCTCCCAAGACATTGGTTTCAAAGCCGAAAACCCAATTTCACTCACCGATTCCACTTTGCCTCTTGCCGAAGCACCAAAACAAGCTTCTGGATCAACAACTCTTGGATCCAAAGATGCCTCCCCTGTTTTAACACATCAAAGCAGAGGATTAATGCATCATCATGCATTAATTGCTTCAATGAAAGCACCTAAACTCGCTGCTCTCATCCAACCTCCATTTTCGGCCACCAAACACAACCGAAAATGCATCCAAACCACTTCTCAACAAAGCCCAGCCTTAAACCATCAAAACCAAACATCTACTAACATCATTTAACATCTAAAAAGAACCTATCAACATCCTTATACCTCCAGCAACATCAGATCCACAAGATCACCTCAAAAACAAACAAGAATCACAAGCTAAACTTAGGAAACTCAACCTATCCGGGATTGCATTAATCAAAACTCAACTCCTTATAGATTTAGAGTTCATTTAACATCAAAAACACATCTCAAATCACAGATTAATCAGATCTAACGAAAATCATCAAAAATCACCAAATCTTGCATTATAAGCCAAGATCCATTTCACAACTCAAAAGCCTTTAATAAAACATCAATTAAGGATTGAAAACTTAGGAATTTCAGTAAAGAACTGATAGTTTAGAGGAGAAGGACGTTCTTACCTCCAAACTTGAGTTTCTCCTCTTTTTGGAATCAAAAACCTTGATGAATCAAGTAGCAAATGATGAGGTTTTGTAGATACTATGATTAGGAATCAAAAGAGAGTTGAAAGGAGGAATTTAGGTGAGAAAATCAGATCAAATTCTCTGGAGAGAAAGTGTTTGGGTTGAGAGAAAATGAGAGAAAGAAAATGGAAAGTTAGTTATCCAAAATAGCCAAAATGGCTTTCCCTCCACTTTTAATATGTTTAAAATCAGAATATAGCTTAAAATATCTTAGAAAAATCTGGAGAAACTATTTTTGGAATAATAGCTCCTTAAAGATTCAAAGTTCCAACCCTTTATAAAACAGTCACCAAATTTTCGAAAATTACATTTTGGTCACTAGCCAAAATGTCACCCTTCCAAAACTCATTTTCCAAAAGTGATTTCACAGTTCACTTAATTATATTAAAAGATGATTTTAGAACATTTTTCCATATTTTTAATGCAACCCGAACTAGGCTTTCCTAATTTCACCTCTTTAGATTCGAACAGCACTTTGACCAACCAGTCAACGACCAAAACTCCTAAGCCCAAAACCGGGGCGTTACATAAAAAGTGTCATGTGGCATCCTAAGAGATTGACATGTGTCTCTGTCACATCATCATTTAACACTGTTAGTCTCAAGGGGCATTTTAAAAGACGGAAGCAAAGTATATGAGGCACATTGAATGTCTGCAAACTTTAGGCACCACATTGACAAATTTAGCAAAGTATGGGTACATTTGTGCCATTATCCCTAAAATATTTTATTTATATATAAATATTTTGATGGAGAAGAAAAAGGGAAGAACAAGGGGGGAGAAAGGTTAACGTCTATGTCAGGGTTTTTTACGGTGGTGATCATTGAGAAAGAGAATTAAAAGTTCGGTGACTATTGCATGTTTTAAATGTTCGGTGACCAAAATAAAAGTACCCTAAAAGCTTAGTGACTATTTATGCAGTTTACCTTATTTTAGATATTAATATTATTTCTATTATATTTATATTATTTCTAATATATTTATATTATTTATATATTAATATTATTTCTAATATTTGTGCTAACCTTAGACTCCAAAGGTTTTCGGTTTATATGTTTTTGAGTTCAACTTTTTTCACATTTTTCTCCAGCAAGACGACGCCGTTTTGGGCCTTTCAAGAATATAAATAGGTGTACCAAAATGACGTTGTTTTGGTGCAACAACTATTTTATCACGTCGTTGTCCATGTCAATGCCCCGTTAAGTAATTAAGGGCTGAGTGTCATAAACGAGTCAGAAACTAAAATTTAGTATTAAAATTAAATAGATTAAAAAAGTTTAGTAGTATAAATAAATCAACGCCAATAATCTACAAAGTAATTTACCTTGTAAAATGTTTTTATTATACTTTAGCGGAATATAAACTTGAATAGATAAAATTTTATAAATATTAAATTATATTTTTTTGGTAAAACGGGGATACACACATGGGCCTCATTAAAAACCTCCCTAATTCTAAATGGAGGAAAAGAGTACCCATGATTGTACTACAAGATAGAGGTTATAAAACCCGAAAACTAAAAAGAAACACAGAAAGAACTAAAACCATAAGGAACCAAAGAAAAAAACCTAAAAACATGACTAACCAACCAGCTTATACAATGCCAAACATCTAATCGCCAGATAGACCTACAACACCAACTGAATCGGCCATCTACACTTAACCCACGCTACTAGGAGCTGAACGAAAAGTCTGCACCGAAAGCATGCTATTATCACTCATCTTGGCAAGGGTATCTGCTACCATGTTACTGGAACATAATACATGTTGAAATCGGATGGACCACGCCCGTTTCTGCATCATGTGAATATTCTCCAACAAAGCTCCATCATGGTGATCCTGCCGACAGTCCAAGATCAAGGATAGAGTCTCTAGACTATCCAACTCAAAGATGACGTTATGCTACCCCTCATTCCATGCACATATCATGCCCTAATAAACACCCCAAATTTCCGCAACATGAGGCGAACCCATACCTAACGATTTATTAAATTCCAAGAGCCATTGCCCCATGTAGTCTCGTAATACCCCACCACAAGCAGCACGATTGTCAACATTCGAGCAAGCCCCGTCAGTGTTCATTTTAACCTACCTTGTCTCAAGAGGAAACCATTTAGGGGAGCCGAGGGTTGTAGCAATACCATGGGAAACACCCTAACCCAAATTACGACGAGCAACACATGTTAGGTGCACTAGCCTTGAACTGCGACATAGGTTAGCTTCCGATTCATCCAGGGAGGTTACCAAACACCATTGCATTCCTTTGGAGACAAAGGTTCCAAATGATCACGCCAAAAAGAATGTTCCAGTCCTCCTTGATTTGCACAAAGATCTTCATATTGGCAAGATTAATTTGAATCCAATCCTTCATATCAACAGTTAAAAATAACCCAAGTTTGTCATAGTGAATCAAACAATGCCAAACTGAGTACGCCGGGGGACAAAAACAAAGAACATGGCTAATATCTTCAAATTCTCTATGACAGAGAGTACAACGACTATCATCTGCAAAGTGACGCTTGACCCTTTCGACATTAGTCATTAATTTTCTGCAACAAACTAACCACATGAAAATCTTGATCCGTTGGAGACCTCTAAATTTATGAACAATACTCCCAACCTTATCAGCTTCCCCCGCAGCACACGACATCCTCATTGTGCATGTTGATTTGACTGAAAAACGCCACAATGCCTCACCCTTCCATCCAAACGAATCAGCAGGCAAGGTTGGTTATGGTCCCTTCATTGTCGCAATATGGAGCAGCACCTGGGAGGTAGAAGGTGCTGAAACAATGTCCACGACCAGTTCCCTTGGTCGTCACTCATGCTCGCCACTGGTGTAGGAACAAGTTGCGTGGAATATGTAGTCGGGACATAGAAGCTAACATGCTAAGAGAGGAGATCCAATTATCAAACCAAAAGTCGATTTGAGTATCGTTATCAATGATCCGAGTTACATTATGTCGGACCATCTCCCATACAACGCTAAGACCCTTCCAAAGGCGTGAGCAATTTTGATTACGCAATGATATTCGGAGATCCTCTAGACATTTATACTTCGAATGTAAGAAATGTACCCTTAGCGCGTCCAGTTTAGCTACTAATTAGAAGGCCAATTTCATGACGAAAGCCTCGTTTTGAATGGCAAGCTTTCGAAACCAAAGACCTCCCTAAGATAAAGGTTGATAGACATTTTCCAACCGGACAAGATGAACACCCCACAATCCGAATTAATGCCCTAGATAAACCGACGAAATAAATGTTCCAACTCAATACATGTAGTTTTGGTAAAAGAGCGGACTGCATTGTGTATGACGGAATAGCCGCCAAAACCAACTTAGTCAATGTAATACGACTAGACAAAGATAGAGATTTTGCTTTCCATCCACTTAATTTCTGTTGCACCATCCGCACCAAGTACTAATAAGTTGTGGACGTTGCACTTTGATGGATAAGAGGAACTCCTAAATATTTACCAAGATAAAAAACTTCAGAGAAACCTAAGAAGACACTGAGTATATTACGAACATCCCCAGTAATATTCTTCGAAAAAATAGAATAGTCTTGGCGATACTAACTTTATGACCTGAACAAGAGCAAAAAACCTCAAGAATTGATCGTATAAGACTAGCCTATTCAATTAACGCTTCAACAAAAAAGAACAAGATCATCGGTGAAGAAAAGATGAGAAATACTCGAGCTAGCTTTAGAAAAAAGGAACAGTTTCCAAAGACCAGCCGCCACCGAGTTCTGAATCAAATGCGCAAGCATGTCCATGCATAAGAAAAATAAGTTGAGGGACAGAGGATTACCCTGACGAATACCCCAAGATGGCACAAACGCCTTAGTCGCTCAGGCATTCCACAAAATCTAAATAGAAGCAGAAGAAATACAACTCATAATAAGGCATCGAAGAGCATCATGGATACCAAGATCCAACAAAGTATCCTCAATGACACTCCACTCAAGCCGATCATACGCCTTTTCAAGTTCAATTTTAATTGTCATTCATCCTTTAAGACATGTCTTGCGCCGCATAGAATGAATCTCGTCTTGGGCAATAACAATATTATTAATAATAGACCTTCCCGAAATAAAGCTCGTTTAGTTTTCAGAAATCCAATCTGGTAGATAAGGCTTCATACGATTCACTATAATCTTCGTAATCACTTTATACATAACGTTGTATAAACCAATAGACCGGAATTGAGAGATTTTAAACGGCGATTCCACCTTTAGTAAAAGGACGAGAAGTGTTCTATTCAAATCCGTCGGGATCATACCAGATGTAAAGATCTGTCTAATATACTGAATAACAAATACCCCTACAATTGACCAATTTTTCTAGAAGAAATCTGCTTGAAGACCATCGATATCTGGCGCCTTAAAAGGGCCAATCCCAAAGACCACATCACGTATTTCCTCATCAAATGTCGGCAAGCACAACATGTTACTAGTTACAATGCTCATCGCGGGGAAGCAACCCCGTAATCCCCACACATGTCCATCAACGCTGGATGCAGAGAACAAAGCCATGAAAAAAAAGCACGAGCCATGTCCGCAAGCTCCTCAGGGTCCGAACACCAGGAATCATCATCAAGCTTTAGAATAGTAATCATGTTCTTTTTACACCTTGCTAATGTAAAAGCATAAAAATATCTTGTGTTTCTATCCCCAAGTGAGATCTACTCATAGCAAGATTTTTTACGCCATAATCTTTCCTCTTGATCAAGAACCATCTCCAACTCCTTGCGCAAAGATTGAGCCAGTCAAAATAAAGAACTCGAGTGACGCACAAGAAAAGCCTTGTCAATACTCCGAATGCGAGCCAAAAGACGTCATTTCCACTGACCAATATGACCAAATACCTCAGTATTCCAAAGCTTCACCCCCAGAAATAAAGTTAGAAACATTTTCTCAAAAGGTGCATCACTATGACAAACGGACCGCACAAAATCTTGGAAGTGAGGATGCGATTGACAAGCAGCCAAGTATCGAAAAGGGCGATGAGAACCATTAGAAACAAAGTCCTCTAAAGACAACAAAAAAGGTTGGTGATCTGAACCCAAATGATCAAGATGACAAACTGATGAATTTGCAATATGAGTGAGCCAAGCAGAATTGACTAAACACATATCCAATCTCTGATGAAGATTTCCTTGTGACCAAGTGAATGGCGGACCAACATAACCCAAATCCAAGAGTCCACTCTCAAAAATAAAGTCTGCAAATAGCCGACTACCACCTCCCCCAATGCACACACCCCCTGGCGTTCCTCAAAATTCAGAATGACATTAAAATCTCCCCTCAAGCACCAATGGTGTAGCTAGACCTGGATCTAGCTCCTGAAGATGGCACCAAAGACATTTCCTTTTATCTTGTTGCGGACTTGCGTAGACAGCCGTAAAGTGCAACCAACATGATGAAGACAATAGAAGCACCTTACCATTCACAAACGGGTTTGACATGTGCAAAATATCTACCACGATTGAATCATCCCAAAGGACCCAAATACCTCTGTTGAAACCATGAGACTCAAATTTGAACGAATGAGTAAACCCAAGCTTAGAAATCACCCGATCAGCTGAGATCCTGCTCACGTGTGGTGTAAATAAAGCTACCAAACTTAGACGATTTTCCCAGACTGAAGACCTAAATTGTTCGTGACGAGTTCTGAATTTCACCAGGTTTACAAACTTTTAACCTTTGCATTGTATTCTCCTTATTAGACTTACTTCTCGTCGACCTTGCTTTGCAAACTTTAACCCCATTAGTTCCTTATACTCCCATGCCTTTTTTCTGGAATGCTTACCGCCACGTGAACACGACTAGTTGTTGCTTGCTTTATAACTGGTGCATGAGCCAAAATTGTTGCAGACTCGCCATCAACCATGGGCACTACCACAATCCCATGTGCCGCATAAACCGATCCATTCTTTTTTTCTCTAGGTTCGATGCAAGATAGGTTGTATTTTTAACAAATGACTGCGTAGTACTTGGCACTGCATTTGGAACCCGTGAAGTATCACCTAATCGAGAGAGCCCCTAGCCTGTTGCTCCAAACCATCTTGATTATTAGTAGCAGCTTCCATTCCATGTTGGTTACCATCTTCCTTTCAGAACTAAAAATCTATAACCCGACATGCTATTCGTTGCCACTTTTGGAGCCTGAGGACGGCTTGAAAGAACATTTGGGCGACTTCTCCTATTAGTAGCCACCATCTAAGGACCACAAGGGGTCGACAATGAAGTCTCTTGATCCACCGCACTCTCATGTACCTTAGGTCTCATATCTTTTTCCATCATTGTATCCTTGATTAAGGAAAGACACCCTTCTTTAGCATGGCCATAAACCCCACTCTCAAAACAAATATGTTGTAACCCTTCATACTCAAGATTCTAAATAAAACCATCGATACCAATGCACGGAAGCAACGGCTTATTCAAATCTATAATAATATCAAGGTGGGCGAATTTTCCACGCTCCATTTCTTGAGTGTTATAGTCCACATGCACTGTACAGTCGATATGTCCAACCAATCTAAGGAATAAAGCCTTCATATAGTATATATAGGGCAGCCCTGGTAAACAAACCCAGAAGATAATCTAAGATGGGAATTTTTTAGACGTAAAAAATGATCTACTCTAGGGTTAGACAGTTAGATAACTCCATAGATAGTCCAAGGGCCATCAGTGAGAACTTTGGTGTAGTCTTCTTCATCAGCAAATTTTACCAAGAAATAGCTATTATCAAGATCAATCAAGTGGATTTCCCCTCACAAATTCCATAAGCTATGGAGTCAAGACCACAGTCTTGAAACCAATGGATCAACCCATGAGACGAACAATTATCGCATTCTGCATATTACGGTCAATCTGGTCATGAACCAGATTCAAGAATTTAATATGAGGGAACGAACCGGAGTCGTCCACCAGTACATCCTCATCAAGAATAATTACCTCCTCCTCAATCAACTTAGGGCCTAAGGATTTAATATCCTTGTAACACCCCAAATTTTCCCCAATTCGAAAAATCCCTAATTCTAAAATCCCTAAATCGATAACCCTAGAAATTTGGGAATTTAATTCAAAAGCCTAATTTGAATTTGGAAACTAAATTGAGCAAAATGGGAATTTAGGGGGTCCTTTTGTAATACGAGTAAAATTTGTGTTCCTTGGTGTAAACCCAAATCAATTTGGAGGCCTTACTTCGTAATTTTGCCTTTAAGTTGGGTATATAACCCATTTTATCAGAAACAAAGTACTATTACTTATGAAACTGCAGCCGCACTCTCCCAAATATCCAGCTCTCTCGGTTTTCACCTTCACCCTCACCCTTTGCATCTCTGATCAAGCTCTGACCAAGGCCTTGCAACCGTCCGTTTGCCGATCCGACACCATCGTTCGGCTCCCCACCTCATCGCAAACAAAACCCTGCCCTCGGATCTTGCTCGTTGTCACACTTTTGCTCGGAATCCATGAAGAATCGTTCGGCCTTCCCTTGCATCACCGTTCACCGCCACCATTTCCGTTCATCGACCGTTTCTCGCACCGTCACTATCTTTGTAACCCTTATGATCTCGCAAGTAGCCCCAACATTCAGGAATCCTTCATCGGCCACCGTTGCGAGAGATCGGAGAAAGAATCATTCGGGTTCTCCTTTCACCGCTGTTCACTCCTTGCTCAAATCTGAGTGTGGGTAAACCGTGAATTCATGTTTTTGGTTGTTAAACATTGATTTTGAGTTGTGAGTTGAGGCTTATTTTGGATTTTGTTTATGTTTGTGACCTTGAATATCTTTGTGGTTGTAACAGCGTCGTCGTACTTGTTTGGATTTGCCGCTGTCGTTTGGTGCTGCCATCGATTTTGTCATTTGTCGTCTCTGCCGCCGACAAGCAAGGGTTTGTAAACCCTAGCTTGACTATGCAGAATTGTGTTAGGGAGATTGGGTTCAGCTGTTTGTGAATGTGAGGTGGGTTGAGCCCAGATGGGAGGCCCAAATGTGTGTGATCTGGTGTAGAGCCCGTCTTGTAAGCATGAAGAGAAACTCATGTTGTGGCTCGGTTTAGTTGAGCCCAAACCCTTATGTGACAAAACTGGTTGAGACCTAATTGGTGAACCTAAATTAGACCAAGCCTTGAACCGGACCATGTAACATGAACTGGACCGAACTGGTTGGACCCAAATTCGAACCGGTCTAACCTTGGATTCATTGACCATGCCCGACCCGTTGACTGTTTGACCTGTTTTACAGTGTGACATCAGCTTTGACCTTTTTGACAATATTTGACCCGAGTTGACAAAACCATGTTGACTTTTGAACCACTTTGACTTTGGACTTTCACACATTTGACCTTTGACCATTCAAGTCAACGTTGATTGTTGATTTCGACCAGTTTGACTAGTTGACTTTGACCGTTGACGAAGAGTTGAAATTTTTGGACATCCATCCTCTTGACCTTTTTCGACGTCCTGAATGTGAATTTGCTGCTCATTTTGTCTAATACAAACCAGAAAGAACGTTTTTTCTAATTTTAATTAATTGTTACTTGAAATTTGGTAAGTTGTGAATTTTAGAATCTGATTCGGAATATTCTCGTGTTCAGGTATAGACACTAAGGCTGACGAGTAACCTCATCCTGTTTAGACCGACCGTGCATGTTCTTCGAGATCTTCACGGTAGTATATCTTCAGTTCAGTTCTTAGTGTTTTAGTCGGTGGCTTAGAGTTAGTAATAAATGCTAATATATAATTCATACCTCGTAGGTCTTGATTCAATAAGATCCGAGCGTGAGGCTCGCCCTTCTCGAGATAGAGCTATTGTCTGCTAAAGGTGTGTTTCTTGGGGTGTTTTAAATAAGTGTTTATTCTTTCTTGATTTAATTATCTTAATTGTGTTTTGAGACCATATAAAGCATCATACATAAACTGTGTTTTTTTTTAAATCAAGCATCTGATTTTCAGAAAATGTGGCACTCATAAGAGTTCAGATTAATGATTTTAAAAATCATATCATGAGTCATGGGATCGGATAGTGCTCAGAAAATGTGACGACAACCTCCACTCTGGCGAGCGAAAGCTCCACTCTAACGAGGGCAACCTTCACTCTGTATGATATCGGACAGTCGGGTATTGCGTCATGCATCGGACATCATAATATTTATGATTTTGATTTACCGGATACACTTTGTTTCATAAATGAATTTAACCTAAAATAAAATATTGTTTTTGTTTTGTGTTTTGTTTGCACTTAAGGACACACTAAGCTCTTTAGCTAACACCCCTTAGTTTTTTACTCTTTAGGCGACTCGGTACTTGCAGCATCTCGTGTTTTACTCGGATATTTTATCAGTATGAAATATTTTAGTTAAACTTTCGGATTATTATTCTTTGTGTTTTGAAACATTTATGTATTCAGACTTTGGGACTTTTATATTTTGGGATTACTTTAATGCATGCATCTACGGACTTTGATTTGAATATTTTATTATGTTATCAGAATATTTTATAACGTTTTAGTTTTGTAAATGATTTGACGTTTTAAGATAATGATTTTTAATTGATAATCATTTTTGGTTTTATTAAACTATTCTTAAGATTTATTACTTGAGGGACATGTTTTCAAGTACGACATCCTAGATTCGGCCCATTTTTTCTGGGCCAAGTTTAGGGGTTACATTTAGTGGTTTTAAAGTCCAGGTTCAACCCTCGGACTGTGAGGCTCATAAAAGTTGTTTTTAAAATATTTTCGACTTTTGCATGCAACTGAAATATTTTAGGATAAATGGAAATTTTCTTAAAAATTTACTACGTTATTAAGTGATTTTGAATTGTTTTAAGTCCGAGACTCCAGTAACGAATCTGACTCTTGGTTATTATCTTTTCTAGATAGTCTTCTAAGCCACCAAGTAAGAGTTCTAGCTTTGTGAGAGGTCAAGGTCGAGGTCATGGCCGAGGTCATACTGCCGTTTCTAGTGGTGGCCATCTACCGTCTGTTGAGCAAACAGAAAATCAGAATGAGATATCCGGTAATGAGAATGAAACTTTGGGAGGACATCAAATTAGGAGTGATAACTCACTTGATATTGAGGACACTAAGATAGTTCATCCGGACAGTGCCACAGTGCACCGTTAATTGCTTTGTTATCTTGGTCAGTCAGAGGGTTCAAGGAAACCCATATCTACAGAATTGATAGCCGCTGGGATGAAATTGTTTGAGGGTAAAATCGGTACACATCCAGCTGATGCAGAGTATTGGCTAAAGAAATTACAATGAATGTTTGTTGAGATGGATTACCCAACTAATTAGAAATTGAGGGTTGTCGTATCACTGTTAGAGGGTGAAGCAAAAAATTGGTGGGAGTCAGTGGTTGATATTGTTCCATCTAGTCAGGTTACATGGGAGTTTTTCCGAAAGGCTTTTCAAGATCGATATGTAGGAGCTGAGTTCTTAGCGAAATGTCGCGATGATTTTATGAATCTAAAACAGAAAAAATATGTCAGTGAATGATTATGAGATAGAATTTCAGAGGTTGGCCAAGTATGCTCCTTGGTTAGTTGCGACCGAGGAAGATAAGCGTGTCTGGTTTTTGAAGGGACTTCGACTGCCGATTCAGAGAGATGTTGCTACACATCATGTAGAGTATTTAGCAAAATGATTAGTCGGGCTAAAACTGCTGAGTGGATTCTTGCACTAATGGAAAAGGAGGAACTTCATAATTCTGATCAAGTCGGGAAGCAACCTGACACATCTGCTCAGTCTAGTTTTGTCAACTCGTCTGGAGAGAGGCCTAGAGATGATTTTGTTCCTCATAGTTATCAAAATGTGAGACATGCATCATCGACAACTCCGTCTGGTAGTGTGGGTAGTTCAAAAGTTTGTCGGCCTATTTCTGTATGTTGTTATTGCAATAAGAAGCATAATGGATAATGCAAATTGTTGAATAGAGCATATTTTAGATGTGGTTCGCATGGTCATTACTTGAAGAATTGTCCTTGACCACCTACCGGTCCATCTGTTCAAAGTCAAACACATGCATCAATTCAAACACCTCACAGAGGTAGAGGGCAGCTTAGGTCAGTTGCTTCTAGTACTTCTAGTAGAGGTAGACATGCTCAGAGTGGTAGATCTGCTAGATCCGAGGTTGGACGACCATGTTTAGTAGATGACATTAGAGTTCGTGATGGTTACGAGAATTCATATGATGACATACCATGTAACGCCCCGGTTTTGGGCTTAGGAGTTTTAAGCGTTGACCGGTTGGTCAAAGTGCTGTTCGAATCTTAAGAGGTGAAATTAGGAAAGCCTAGTTCGGGTTGCATTAAAAATATGAAAAAATGTTCTAAAATCATCTTTTAATATAATTAAGTGAACTGTGAAATCAATTTTGGAAAATGAGTTTTGGAAGTGTGACATTTTGGCTAGTGACCAAAATGTAATTTTCGCAAGTTTGGTGACTGTTTTATAAAGGGTTGAAACGTTGAATCTTTAAGGAGCTATTTACCCAAAGGGAGTTTCTCCAGATTTTTCTAAGATATTTTAAGTCTAAAATTTGATTTTAAAGGATGTTAAAAGTGGAGGGAAAGCCATTTGGCTATTTTTGGATTTTGTAACCAACTTTTCCTAATTTTCTTTCTCTCATTTTCTCTCAACCCAAACACTTCTTTTCCAGAGAATTGGTTCTGATTTCTTCACCTAAATCCCTCCTTTCAACTCTCATTTGATTCCTAATCAACATATCTTCAAAACCTCTTCAATTGCTAATTGTTTCAACAAGGATTTTGATTCCAAAAAGAGGAGAAACTCAAGTTTGGAGGTAAGAACGTCCTTCTCCTCTAAACTATCAGTTCTTTACTGAAATTCTGAAGTTTTCAATCCTTAATTGAAGTTTAATTAAAGGTTTTTAAGTGGTGAAATGGATCTTGGCTTATAATGCAAGATTTTGATGATTTTTTGATGATTTTCGTTAGATCTGATTAATCTGTGATTTGAGATGTGTTTTTGATGTTAAATGAACTCTAAATTGATAAGGAATTGAGTTTTGATTAATGCAATCCCGGATAGGTTGAGTTTCCTAAGTTTAGCTTGTGTTTCAAGGTTGTTTTGTGGTGATCTTGGTGATCTGTTGTTGCTGGAGGTATAAGGATGTTAATAGGTTGTTTTTAGATGTTATATGATGTTTATGGAAGTGAGGTTTTGCTGGTTTATGGCTGGGCTTTGTTTAGAAGTGGTTTGGATGCATTTTCGGTTGTGTTTGGTGGCCGAAAATGGAGGTTGGATGAGAGCAGCGAGTTTAGGTGCTTTCATTGAAGCAATTAATGCATGATGATGCATTAATCCTCTGCTTTGATGTGTTGAAACAGGGGAGGCATCTTTGGATCCAAGAGTTGTTGATCCGGAAGCTTGATTTGGTGCTTTGGCTTGAAGCAAAGTGGAAATCGGTGAGTGAAGTTGGGTTTTCAGCTTTTAAACCAAGGTTTGATGGTTTTGGGAGCTTAGTTTAAGTCTAAACAACTTTGCTAAGCTCAAGTGTAAGTTTTCGGAATTTCTCTCTAGTGGTGGCCATGATTTTGTTGTGATGCAAAATGGTTATTTGCATGTTTTAATTACTGTTTTGAAAGCATGGTTTAGCATGGTTTTTGCTGATGATGTAAGCCATATGTTGAAGGTAACTCTAGGTAGGAGTTCCTTGATTTTGTACATTGATTAAATGTGGATTGATGCTTTTAAATGCATGATGAAAATGGCTTGGTTTAATGCTTTAAAACAGTGGATTAAATGATGAAAATGATGTATATTGGCAAGTGATGTTTTGAAAAGGTTAAGGTCACTAAGGTGGTTAAAAGTCCTTGAGCGAGCCTTGTTACTTAAGAACATCAAGGTGGTTAAAAGTCCTTGGATGATTCTTGTTGCGGACACTAAGGTGGTTAAAAGTCCTTAGGTGATCCTTTCCATGGTGTTTAAAAGTCCATGGGGCCATGGTGTTTAAAAGTCCATGGGGCCAAGGTGTTTAAAAGTCCTTGGGGCCAAGGTGTTTAAAAGTCCTTGGGGTGATTCAAGCAATGGACACAAAGGTGGTTAAAAGTCCTTGTGTGGTCCTCATTCATGGTGTTTAAAAGTCCATGGCCAAGGTGTTTAAAAGTCCTTGGGGCCAAGGTGTTTAAAAGTCCTTGGGAAGTTGATGAACTTGTTTTAAGAAATGAAATGTATCACTTGAGCCAATATGACATGTTATGTTTATGTTGAAGCATGAGATTGCTTGTTTAAAGTATGCTTTTGAGCATGTACAAAGGTTGATTTTAAGCATGTTTATAAATGGTTTTAATTGCATTATTGAATGGTTTTTAAGAGCATACCTCACTAAGCTTTTGCTTACGCTCTCTTCCGTTTTCTTAATTCAATAATGCAGAGCATTAGAGAACCTTGAGGGCAGCAAGAAGGCAAGAATTCAAATGCAAGTAAAGCTCAATGTATGGAAGGTTTTTGTTAAACATTTTAGCTTTTGGGTGATTTGGCAATGGGAGACCAATGTGTATGTTTTGGGAGGTGTTTGGAACTCCCTAAGTATGTTGAATGTTGTTAAGATTGCTGGTTTTTGCATTGGATCATTATATGCTTGTTTTGGAAGTTTTGTGCTTGAGTAGCTAGCTTGTGTAGGAAGCATGCCTATAGAATTGGGGCTTTTTGCATATGATGTTGTTCTGATGATTTGTTGATGCTTGCAAGTCATATATATGTTGAATTGCATGCTGGTAAAGTTTGGTGGCATTTGGAGCATGTTTGAATGATCTATTGCATGTTTTGGAATGCATTTTGCTGCAATCTGTGCAGGCGTTTCGGAACAGTGTGCACCGTTTCGGAACGGGTGCCTTGCATGAACCCAGGCGTCCGAAACGGTATGCACCGTTTCGAAACGGTTTGGCCTCTGCCAAGCCTATGTTTCGGAACCCGTTGCGGAACGGCCCGTGTTTCGAAACGGGGTCTACCTATTTCGGAACGGTCGACCGTTGGGGGCTGACATGGGCAGTTATATGTTTTGAATTGTTTGCGTTTTGGTCCTGAAACTTGTTTGTTCATTTGCATGAGCTTGGGAAGTCCTTTTGAGCTGAAATTTCACAGAGAAGCGTGAAACCTGATTAATTTCAAGTTTGTAACTTTAATTTGGGTTAAGTCCTTTTAATTATCAGAAATTACAATTTGGTCCCTAAAGTTGTAATTTGTTCAATTGGGTCCCTGTTTGATCTCTGATGTTTGCGATCTTTGAGTATGATGTTTGTGTGATCACAATTAGGACTAATGTGCATCTAGACAAGATTAAAAAGAAAAAAAAGGGTTGTTAATCAAGGTTGACTTTCGGGTTGACTTTGGTTTTCCCCGTATGACTTTCTTAATTCGGGTCAACCGTCTAGGCCGGGTTAAGGGGGTTACATACCAGGTACATTTATGATGTTTCAGTTCTAGTTCTGGTTATGATGGGTTATGAGCTCAAAATGATATAATTTGTATATGTCGGTTAGTTTTGAGATCTGTTGCTAAGCCTGAAAATTTTGAGGATGAAATTTCTTTTAAGGGAGGGAGAGTTGTAACACCCTAAATTTTCCCCAATTTGAAAAAACTCTAATCCTATAATCCCTAAATCGGTAACGCTAGAAATTAAGGAATTTAATTCAGGACCCTAATTTTAATTTGGAAACTAAATTGAGCAAAATGGGAATTTAGGGGGTCCTTTTGTAATACGAGTAAAATTTGTGTTCCTTAGTGTAAACCCTAATCTATCTAGAGGCCTTACTTTATAATTTTGCCTTTAAGTTGGGTATATTGTTGAGTTGATCACACAATTGCAAATGGCCAAGAGGGGGTGAATTGGCAATAAAAATTTTGGTAGGAGGAATGAGTGAAAAATAAAAGATGACACAAGTAGTTAGAGTGGTTCAAGTTCTCCAAATGAACTCTACATCCACTACCTTAGTTCCCACTAAGGATTTTCAATCAATTCACTACTTGAATTCTTCCCCTTTTCTTGGATGAGGAGGTAACCTTACAAATTTGATTAAGCTTTCTACCCAAAGCTTAATCCACTCAATTTACAAAGAGAAGGATTTGGTAAACTCAAATAATTCCTCACAAAGGATAAATGTTTACCCAAATACAATTTTAATCACCCCAAACTCACAATACAAGATAACAATGAAAACACTAGAGTTGGGTACAAGAATTTGACTTTTAAGAGCACAAAGGTTTGGATTTTTGCTTTGATGATGCTTGTAGGTTGAATAGTTGTTGCTGACCTTCAAAGGGCTTCAATTTATACCTCCTCTATTAATTCTAGCCGTTTGGGTGGTTGGGGAATTGAATAGAGCCGTTGGAACCCTCTCTTACCACCATAAATGCACTTATTGAGCAATCCGTATCGGTACTCGGGGAGCCGTATCGATACAGGTCTCAAAAAAGAAAGAGTCGTTGTACATAATAAATAGGGGGTATCGAAACGCACGTAGGCGTATCGATACGGGGTATCGAAACGACTAAGACTGTATTGATACCTTTTTCTCGACATAGCTCACTGGAAGTTTCCGTTTCGATATGAGGGTTTACCGTATCGATACGGGTCAACTACCAATTTAAAATTTGGTTACCTAACAACTGACACCAACGGTCGAAACATTTAAAACGATATGAATAAAAAATTCGTTAAAACTGTATCGATACGGGTGAAGCCGTATCGGTACACCATTCAAACTCTTTTAGACTTTACAAAGGAGCGTATCGATACAGATTAAATCTGTTTCGATACGGTGTTTCGATACGGTTAAGAGCGTATCGAAACGAATTCCTCCAGTGGCCAACTTTGTAAAAAAGGTATCGATACGGCTGGAAGCGTATCGATACACCTGGACGGTTTTCAATAGTTTGGCCTTGGAAAACTTGGAACATTTATTAAGGGACTTATAAAACAATTTTAAATTTTTCAATTTGATCCTTAATAATTTAATTATATCAAAATCAAACATAGGTTTCACATATATAACCCATTTTATCAGAAATTTAGCACAATTGCTTATGAAACTGCAGCCGCACTCTCCAAATATCCATCTCTCTCGATTTTCACCATCACCCATTACATCTACGATCAAGCTCCGACCAAGGCCCTGCGGTCATCCGTTTACCAATCCGACACCATCTTTCGGCTCCCCACCTCATCGCAAAAAAATCCCTCCTCTCGAATCTTGCTCATTGTCACTTTTTTGCTAAGAATCGTTCGACCTTCCCTTGCACAACCGTTCGCCGCCACCCTTTCCGTTCATCGTCCGTTTCTCGCACCGTCACCATATTTGTAACCCTTATGATCTCGCGATTAGCCCTAACATTCAAGCATCCTTCATCGGCCATCGTTGTGAGAGATCGGAGAAAGAACCGTTTGGGTTCTCCTTTTGCTGTCGTTCGCTCCTTGCTCCGATCTAAGTGTGGGTAAACCATGAATTCATGTTTTGGGTTGTTAAATATTGATTTTGAGTTGTGAGTTGTGGTTTATTTTGGATTTTGTTTATGTTTGTGACCTTGGATATATCTGTGGTTGTAACAGCACCGTCATACTCGTTTGGATTTGTCGCTGCTGTTTGGTGTTGCCGTCGATTTTGTTATTCGTCATCTCTGTCGCAGTCAAGCATGGGTCTGTAAACCCTAGCTTCAGTTTGCATGATTGGGTTCAGTTGTTTGTAAATGTGGGGTGGGTTGAGCCCAGATGGGAGGCCCAAATGTGTGTGATCTGGTGTAGAGCTCGTCTTGTAAGCATGAAGAGAAACCCATGTTGTGGCTCGGTTTAGTTGAGCCCAAACCCTTATGTGATAAAACCGGTTGAGACCTAATTGGTGAACCTAAATTGGACCAAGCCTTGAACTGGACCATGTAACCTGAACCAGACCGAACTGGTTGGACCAAAATTTGAACCGATCTAACCTTGGATTCATTAACCATGCCCGACCCGTTGACTGTTTGACATGTTTGACCGTGTGACATCAGCTTTGACCTTTTTCACAATATTTGACCCGAGTTGACCAAACTGGGTTGACCTTTGAACTAGTTTCACTTTGGACTTGTATATGTTTGACCTTTGACCATTCAAGTCATCGTTGATCGTTGACTTTGACTAGTTGACTTTGACTTTGACCGTAACCAAGAGTTGACTTTTTCAGACATCTTTCCTCTTGACCTTTTTCGACGTCCTAAATCCGAATTTGCTGCTTGTTTTGTTTAATACGAACTAGAAAGCGTGTTTTTTCTAATTTTAATTAATTATTACTTAAAATTTAGTAAGTTGAGGATTTCAGAATCTGATTCGGTATATTCTCGTGTTCAAGTATCGACACTGAGGCTAACGAGTTACCTCATCCTGTATAGACCGACTGTGCATATTCTTTGAGATCTTCACGTGAGTATATCTTTAGTTCATTTCTTAGTGTTTTTGTAGGTGGCTTAGAGTTAGTAATAAATGCTAATATAGAATTTGTACCTCGTAGGTCCTGATTCAGTGAGATCCGAGCGTGAGGCTTGCCCCTCTCAAGATAGAGCTATTGTCTGCTAAAGGTGTGTTTCTGGGGGTGTTTTAAATAAATGTTTATTCTTGCTTGATTTAATTACTTGAATTGTTTTTTGAGAATGTATGAAGCATCATGCATCACATATAAATTGTGTTTCTTTAAATTAAGCATCTGATTTTCGGAAAATGTAGCACTCACAAGAGTTCGGATTTATGATTTTAAAAATGATATCATGAGTTATGTGATCGAAATAGTGTTCGGAAAATGCGAGGGCAACCTCCACTCTGGCGAGCGAAAGCTCCACTTTGGCGAGGGCAACCTCCACTCTGTATGATATCGAACAATTGAGTATTGAGTCATGCATCAAACATCATAACATTTATGATTTTGATTTATCGGATACACTGTGTTTCAAAAATGAATTTAACGGAAAATAAAATATTATATTTGTTTTGTGTTTTGTTTGCACTTAAAGATAGACTAAGCTCTTTAGCTTACACCCCTTAGTTTTCTTTCACATTGTAATGCCTTAGTTTTGGGCCTAGATGTTTTGGGCGTTGAATCGGGCCGGTTGGGAACGGTCCGAACCCTTGAGGATGGTTTAGGGAAAACCTAGTTCGGGATGTTGTAAAAATATGGAAAAATATCTAAAAATCCTATTTTATTGTATAAATAATTTTGGTAAAAACAATTTTACAAAATAAGCTTTGGAAATATTACATTTTGGTATAGTGACCAAAATGCAGTTTTGCAAAAGTAGGCTAGTGACTGTTTTGTGAAGGATTGAAACTTTGAATCTTTAAGGAGCTAATTTTACCATTTGTTTTCATCAGATTTCTCTTTAATTGGGGAGGTTTTAATAATGATTTTATTAAAGAAATAAAAAGGAATTAAAAGGGAAATAAAAAGTTGACTTTTCGTAACCAACTTTACGATAGTTTTCTCTCTTTTCATTTTCTCTCAACTTTCATTCAGCCAAACACCTTTCTCTCTTCAAGGAACCTCTAGTTTTCATCTGGTTTGCTGAGATTTCATCTTCCAAAACATTTCCTATCTTTGTTTCATCAATTCCTATTGATTTTGCTTTGGATTTTTCAAGAAAACTTGCCCAAATTAAGGAGAGATCAACCGTTAGAGGTAAGCTTCGTTCTTCTCCTCTAATGATCAGTTCTTTACTGAAATTCTCATGTTATCAATCCTTTGTTAATGGTTTTTGAGATGTTTTAACGTTATAAACAAGAAAGAGTTGTTAAATTCAAGATTCTTGATGAGACCTTGGTGATTTTCGTATTTCTATGTTAAGCTCTGATTTGAGGTTGATTTTTAACATATTTTGGATGATATTTGATGTTGATGATGAGGTTTTAACAAATAAATCTCGAATAGGATTGGGTTCTTAAGTTTAAGATGTTAGATTTGTGATTTTTGAGGTGTTTTTGGTGATCTGCTATTGTTGGAGGTATAAGGTCGTGTTTATGTTATTTTTTATGATAATTGAAGTTTAGAAAAGGTTAGAATTGATAGATCCTGGCTGGGCTTTGATTTGAGAAAGTTTGGAAGTGTTTTTTGTTATTTTGGATAGCTAGAATGCTAGTTTTGGGTAGAGCAACGGATTGGATTGAGTGGCTGGTGATTTTAGTGTATGATGATGCATTAATCCTCTGCTCTTATGTGTCATGAATAGGGGAGACTTCATCGGATGCGTTTGGTGTTGATCCAGAAATATCGATAGCATAGAAATCGTTTCGGCGAGCAAGCGTAACGTCATCGGTGAGTGAAAATGGTTTAGAAGTCTTTAAGGGACAAGGAAACGGGTTTTGGGGATTTAGAATTGGTTTGAAACACCATCCTAAGTCCGGAAGTAAGTATGTTTAGATTTGCTCTCGAAATGTGGATGATGCCCCTAAATACTTTTTACATGCTCTTGTTTTGAGATAGATAAATTTCTACTGTTTTTATGCATGAATTGTGACATGAGATGATGTTTTATATTGATCCCATGAGATAGAACAATATTGCAAAGAGTTTTGATATTTTAAATAAATGCTATGCATGGATCTTGGTTTTGAAATGGGATGAGATTGATTTAGAAATGTTGCATCAAAACAGTAGGTGAGATGATGATTTTAATGTGATTTATTGGCATAAATGATGAGAAGATTATCAGATATAATTGGTCGACCAATAGGATGTAGAGTGCACTATAAACTAAAATTCGTACGTTCTCTTTGGATTCGTTCCAAAGAGAGAGGCCAATAATGTGAATTCCATCAGATAGGACTTGGTGAAATACCCAAGCTTAATGGCATTGATTGGTACCGCTATGAGAAACCAATAAGGGTGATACTGCCAGAGTAGGACTTGGTGAGAGACCCAAGCTTTATGCCAACAAATGTTTCGCCATGAGAAACCGTTGTTGTAGATTCCATCAGAGTAGGACTTGGTGAAATATTCAAGCTTTATAAAAAGTAGAGTCCGGTGGCGAGATCCCACTGGGGTATGACTTGACTTCGAGTCAAGCTATACATATATCCGTGTAAAGAAAGAATATGAAATGCCAATATATGATAATGAAATGTGTTTTACGTGTACCAATGTTTTGTATGATTTTATGCAATGAGAAATGCATATGAGCTAATGAGATTGTGAAATGCTTTTGTGCATCAAGCATGTGTGGCCTTGTCATGAGAATTGTATTGGTTGAATGCATGGATAGATAGATGATACATGTGGTTTTCAAGACGAGAATTGCTTCGAAATGATTTTCAAGCATGAGAATGAAAGAGCATCATGATGTAGAAATGGTTTCCAAGAAAAATGGTTTGAACTTTGCATATAATGTTATGCTTGAGAAGGTTTAAATGGAAGTAATTTCAAGGATGATGTTTAAGTTTAAGATACATGTTGCAATTGGGTTCAAATGATGGTTTTATATGTTGAACGATGCGCGATTTAAGGTAATGATGTTTTCAAATGAAGTTTTCAAACAATACTTTGGTTTTAGAAATGTAATTTCAAGTATAGAGTATTTTATGGTTTTGCAGCATTGATGGTGTTTTGGTTTTGAGCATTCCTCACTAAGTATTTTGTGCTTATGCTCATTTTTGTCCATCAATGCAGATAGTTGAATTTGGAACAGCAAGAAGCAAGGGATTCAAGAAGAACTCCACTTGGAAAGTATGTTTTGGATTCTAGCTATAGATAATAAGGGCAATGGGGGAAATCTTTTACTTTGATGTATGGCGTGGTTGATTACCTAGAACAAGTTTGGTTTATGGTTTGGGACTTGTAAATGGCCATTATGTGGTCTTTGAGTCCTCATTTTGCATTTTAGTTTTGCAATGGCTTATGGTTTAAGGCATGTTCATTCTAGTTGCATATGCTATACGAGATGCTATACCTAATGCTTGCCATGTGCTTAGAATTGGATGTCTTTGTGCAATGTTGAAGCTATAAACATGTCTATATGTTTTGGTCATGATTTGTTGATGTTACACAAGAATTTGGGGCTATTTTTGGGACACTTCTGATACGTGTATCGATACTCGGGCTTGCGTATCGATACGCATAAGCTAAAGTTGTGACAATTTGTACAGGGGTATCGGTACGGATGGGAAGTGTATCGAAATGGGTAGGTCAAGTTTGAAGGGTGTATCGATACGCAAGAGTGCGTATCGATACCTTTTCTCCGAGTTTGGTCACTTCCATCCCGCATATCGATACGGTCCCTAGGCGTACCGATACACGACCGTTAAATTCAATTATAAGTATCCTTTAAAGCTTTGAAATGTTGTATTTTGGTCCCTGAACTTCATGTATGCAAATGGATGAGTTTGGTTAGTCTGATTGTGATGAAAATTTGTAGAGAAACATGACTAATTGAATAATGGTAACCTTAAAATCAAAAAAGCCCCTGTAATTTGAAGAAATTACATTTTGGTCCCTAAATGCTTAATTTGTGTAATTAAACCCTAAACGAATTTCGATCATTGTGCCATTTCTTCCTATGCCCTTTGGTGATCACATAGTATTTAATTTACATCTAGAAAAGATAAAAAGATAAAACGGGTCGTCAATCGGAGTCGGCTTTAACGAGTTGGCTTCGGTTTTCCCCGTGTAATCACCTCGTTTCGGGTCAATCGTCTAGACCGGGCTAAGGGGGTTACATAGATACTCGGACTCTTTTGGCGACTCGGTACTTGGAGCATCTCTTGTTTTACTAGGATATTTTATCAGTATAAACTATTTTAATTAAACTTTCGAATTATTATTCTTTGTGTTTTGAAACATTTATGTATTCATACTTTGGAACTTTTATATTTTGGGATTACTTTAATGCATGCATCTACGTACTTTGATTTGAATATTTTATTATGTTATCAGAATATTTTATAATGTTTGAGTTTTGTAAATGATGTGACGTTTTATGATAATAATTTTTAATTGATAATCATTTTTGGTTTTATTAAACTATTAAACTTAAGATTTATTACTTGAGGGACAAGTTTTCAAGTACGACTTCTTAGATTCGGCCCATTTCTTCATGGCCGGGTTTAAGGGGTTACAATCCTTACCTTTATCATAAACTTTGCTTGCATAAATCGCCTTTGGACTTGCCTTAGGATCAACCGGCAACTCAAGGATCGTAGCTAGACGCTGAACATGCTCTTGGGAACTTGAAACCACGGGGATCGCAGGCAAATCTGTCTCCATCATATGCGCAGGGTTATCTAAGGTTACATCCTTTTCACGTAACTTTTCATCTTCGCACAACGTTGGTCCTCCACTGCAATAGGAGAGTCATGTCTCTCTAGAGTCGGCACAACATCAACCATAGGGATTTGCTCATACGGCCACAGCCGATCAACATCAGACGCACTAGAGTTTGCAGAGAGAGACATGCGCTAGGGAAAATTCTAATTCAATATTAAATTATATTTTTTTATCCATCTTAGATCATAATTTAAACTATTCAAATTTACAACAAATAATTCATCATATAATTTAAAAGTCGATGAGAACTATCCTCTGCACTTTTGCACGTCCTCCCTCTGCAGTTTTGCACGCCTCTCTCTTTCCCTCTGCATCTGTTTGCACGATTCGTTGGTGCTTTAGTCTCTCTCCTCAATTTTCATGGCTGATATGGCGGAAGAGTTGGCTGGTCTGTCGCTTGAATTTGGTGAGGATGATCTCCTCGAGGTGGATCTCCCTGAAGCGGAGCAAATGGTGGATTATAAATTTTGTTTGGTTGGTATTTCCCTTACTACAAGCATTGTTAATTTTCCTTCTATGAGATCTACTTTGGCCAAACTTTGGCGTCCAGTCGGCGGTGTATCCATTATGGAATTGGGAGATTGCCGCTTTCTTTTTCGCTTTTACAATGAAGTGGATGTGGATCGGGTGGACTCATGTGGTCCTTGGAATTTCAATAATCATATGCTTGTCCACTATCGACTAAATTCGAGGGAGGACCCGATGCTTGTCGCTCTAACCCATCTTTGTTTTTTGGGTTTTTGTTCATGAGATCCCTCATTGGTTTATGCTGGAGAAGGTTGCGTGTTCGCTGGGAGATTTCATTGGCAGTTTTGTTGAATATGATTGTCGTGATGTTTCCCTTAGTTACAAGGGGATTATGAAAATTCGTGTTTGAATGGATATTTGCTTACCTCTAAAGAGTCGCAAGAAACTTTTATTGTGAAATGGTAAGCACCACTTTTTCCATTTTTCTTATAATAAACTCACTCTTTTCTGCTTTGTTTGTGGTCGTTTAGAACATGGGGAATTATTTTGTCCTGTTCGAGTGATCAAAGGTCCTGACAATATTGTCTGTGGCTGGGACTTTTCCCTGAAGGCTCCTAGTCGGCGAGCTATGCCTTTGTCGAGTATCTGGTTGCGAGATCCGACTGAGATGAGAAAGCTTGATTTGGGGGATGTGAATGGAGGTAACGGTTTGTCAACTACTAAAGCTGGAAAATTAAATCATTTTATTACCACCACTCCTCCTCTGGGCATTAATAACGTAATCTTAAACGGTGGACCATCAGTTAATATGGACGTGATCATGGATCCAATTCGGGAGGATAATGCAGTTGATCTGGTTGAAAGCTTGAAACGACATCGTGTTTTGGTTTCTACTTCAGGAGTTTCTACTCCTTTTGATTCTAGTGGAGTATCTACAACTTTATCGGCAGACCTGGTTGGACAGGTCAGCCGGTCGCAATGAAAATAATAAGCTGGAATGTCCGCGGGTTGGGGAAGCTGCGGGCAGTCAGACGTCTTAGAAAAAAGCTAAGAGAAATTGATCCCAAAATTGTTTTCTTAATGGAAACGAAACTTGATTCTAGGCGTATGGAAAAAGTTAGGAGGAAGTGTGGTTTTGTAAACAGTATCGATATTTCTGCGAATGGGTCCCCAGGGGGTTTGTCCCTTGGGTGGAAATCGAATATTTCAATAAAATTACGTACTTTTTCAGCTTCATATATTGATGTGGAGGTTCTGGACTTTGATAACTCTTCTACTTGGAGGCTTATTGGTTTATACGGTCACCTTGTCACCAGTCAGAGAAATGCCTCTTGGGACACCTTGCGTTCCTTGGGATTGGATCAATCCTTACCTTGGTTATCTGTAGGTGATTATAATGAGATTCTTCTTGCCTCTGAAAAGAAGGGTGGACTGATTCGCTCTGCTAGACAGATGAATGAATTCCGTACTGCTATCCAAGATTGTGAGCTAACTAATTTGGGTTGTGCAGGGCGATGGTATACTTGGGAGACAAGGTAAATTTGCGTCATCTAATGTGCGCGAAAGATTAGACATGGGTTTGGCTAACCTGGCTTGGTGGGATCTTTTCCCAAACTTCTGAGTCCGACATTTGTCTCACTCAATCTCGGATCAATGTCTGATTCTTATTGACACCATTGGGTGTGTTCCTTTTGCTTCGACAAGCAAAATGAGTTGTTTCATTTTTTATGCAAATTGGGTTTTGGAAGAGGATTTTGAACAGTTAGTTTCCCAGAGCTGGAATGAATCCCAAGGATTAGCTCCAGCTAAGCTGGAACATTTAGCACAGACGATTAAATGGTGGTGGCGTTCTCTTCGTTCTCAGCGTTCCCAATTATCTAATTCCTTGAAAGAACGACTGGAAAATCTATCATTGGTTGACCCGGATGATTATGTTCTTGCAGAGCTCACTAAGATTAAACTGGCTCTTAACTTGGAGGCTGTTAAAGATGAAGTCTACTGGGAACAACGGACGCGTGTTAATTGGTTACAGCATGGTGATCGAAATACTACTTTCTTTCACAAATGGGCAATGTTTCGAAAAAAGAAAAATATAGTCCGACTGCTGAAGCGTGACGATGGTGTGTGGGAGGAGGATGAAATGGCCATGGCTAATATGGCCAAAGATTACTTTAGTAATATATTCACTATGGATAATGTGGCCAATCATGATAGCGTTCTCGCCCTTGTTCCTCATACGATTACTAGTGTGCATAATGAGTTGTTGTTGGCTCCTTTCTTAAAGGAAGAATTTCACCATGCTGTGAAGAAAATGGCTCATTTAAAGGCTTCAGGGCTAGACGGTTTCCCTGCCTTCTTTTATCAATAGTACTGGCATATTGTAGGAGACGATATTGTGGATTACTGTAATATGGTTCTGAAAGGCGATGTTAAACTTGATGATGTTAATTTGACAAGTATTGTCTCGGTTCCTAAAGTTGAGCAGCCAATTACTATTGACCAATTTCACCCAATCAGCTTATGCTCTGTTCTATATAAGATCATTGCAAAGTCTCTAGCTAACCAGATTCGGCCATTGCTAGAAAAGTGTATTGATCCTACGCAAAGTGCTTTTGTGCCTGGAAGGGTGATTATAGACTATTTTAATTGCTTATGAGCTTATGCATTCTATGAAGATTAAGAGGCACGACACTGTAAGCTCCTTTGTTTTAAAGCTGGATATGGCTAAGGCTTACGATAGAGTTAGTTGGAGTTTTTTTGTAGAAGATAATGCTTGCGATGGGTTTCGATAGTTGTTGGGTTGACATGATAATGGCGTGCATCAGTTCGGTCAAATACAAAGTTAACTTTAACGACAACTTCATCGATACTTTTGTGCCTACAAGAGGAGTTCGACAAGGAGATCCATTGAGCCCCTATCTCTTCTTGATGTGTACTGAAGCGTTTTCTACAATCATTAACCATGCTAAGAATTCCGGAGATATAAATGGGGCTAAATCTGGATGGTATGGCTTTCCCGTCACTCATCTATTTTTTGCTGACGGTTATATCCTCTTTGGTGCAAGTAACTTAGACGAGGCCGCCTTGGTAAAAGACTTGATTTCTAAATATGAGATGATTTCTGGCCAATTGGTTAACTTCAACAAATCTTCCATCTTTTTCAGTAGTAATGTATCTCAATCCACTAAGTTTTCGATTGGTAGACTCTTGGGGTCCGCCTTTCTAATAGTCCTGAGAAGTATTTGGGGTTACCGAATATGGTGGGAAGGAATAAAAAGGAGGCTTTTGCTTTCATTATGCGATAAGATCATAAAAACAATTGAGGATTGGAGCATGCGTTTCCTGTCTATGGGTGGTAAGGAGGTGTTTATCAAGGCGGTGTTACAGTCTATACCAACATATACTATGATGTTCTTTCTTTTCCCCAAATCTCTTTGTTCTAGGATGGAAACAATTATGAACAAATTTTGGTGGCGCAATTGTGGCTCTGGGAAAGGGATTCATTGGTCCACGTGGGGTGATATTGCTCTCCCAAAACATTTGGGAGGAATGGGATTCCGTAACCTTGGCCAATTCAATATCGCTATGCTTGCGAAACAAGGCTGGAAGCTCTTAACCAATCCAAAGAATCTCCTAACTAAATTCCTAAAAGCAGAGTACTTTCGGAATGGAGATTTCTTGTCATCTGCTTTGGGTTTGTATCCCTCGTATACGTGGAAGAGTATTTGGTGTTCGAGGGGGCTACTGGAGAAAGGTTTGGGATGGGTTGTTGGGAATGGTGAGTCAATAGACATCTGGCAGGATGCCTGGATTGCAGGTTCGGGGAATGGCCGAATTCCTAATAGAACCCCTAGTCCAGGTCTTAAGAGGGTAGCTGATCTTATTGACCATAATTCTCGTTCATGGAAAACTGATCTTATTTTCTCTTTATTTGATACGTCTACTGCTGTTAAAATTTTGTGTATTCCTATTTCCAACAATGGGGATCATGACAGAATGATCTGGAGAGGTGATAATTCGAGGGAGTATAGTGTTAAGAGTGGATACATATGGCTTGTTACTGCCAGTCTTGGGGCTGCTGGAGCCTCTCCTGAAGTTGAAACTGATTGGTATACCTCCCTATGCGATTTCATATGGTCTATGTGTAACACCCCCTTCCCTGCCTGGTAGAGAACGGGGTCGGAAAGCGTTACTGAAAATAATACAATAAAATCTTTTAACTTTATACTTAAAACTTTTATCAAAACGTAACTCTTGCACTTATCATTTAAGCCTTCAACAATATTTTATTCGAATAGGACGTTATCGGATATACATATTAATCCATTTTATTCCTAATAAAGCCTTAGGAAGATCAACCTTGCATCGAAACGCCCTGAGCCGTTTCGGTACGGCTTGACTAAGGTCAACTTATTCACTGTTCCTTTATAACCGTATCGATACGGTTTGACCCGTATCGGTACGGGTTGACTAACCTTGACTCGTCTTTGACCCATTTCGAAACCAGTATCGAAACAGTGGTCTCCAGTAGCCAAAACGTTCTGAAACGGAACTACCCCGTTTCGGTACACCCTGCTTTCCAAGATTCAAATTATGCTTACTCGTATCGAAACACCATCACCTGTTTCGGTACGGGTAGGCCTACAATGACAACTTCTAACTGTTTTTAATCCTTTTTAACCTAGCAGTCATGATACAATTGCAACGAGCCTTTTCCCACAACATTTTAAGGGTGTAAGCTATTGTCATGCCAAGTTTTAAAGCCATTTGTATCTGTTTACACTGTTTTACCATTTTAGCATAAAACATGAACTATAGGTCATGACATGTTACACGAAAAGCACTATCTAACCTTTTACTTCATAAATACTTATACATAGCATAGACATACCAAAATAGACATATCAAACTTATACATAGACCTTGCCACCATACTAGGAGTTCGAAGGATAAAACACCTTACTTGGACTTAGTTGTGACTTGTGCAACGTACCAACTTCTCCGATCTGGATCCCAAAACTTGCTTAACCTGAAATGGATGCATGAAATGCATTAGGCATACTTTGCCTAGTGAGGTAGTCATATAACTATAAATATACATATCATGACTTATAACATGCTTCTAAGAATCATCATTAATCATGCAATATCATGGCATACTTCATATTCATAACAAGGCATATAATAATATCATGGTTCATGGTAAATCATTATCTTAAGTTCATAATTTTCTTGGATCGATTCTTGGTATATGGATACACGAATTCCACCGCCTCGCCAAAACACATAAATGGTCATCCCGCCAACATCGCCAAAGACCAAACACAATACATCCCTCCGCCTCGCCAAATCATATAGGCCGTAGCCCTAGGACCGTAGTCCACCCGTACACTGAGCTCATGAATTCTATGGCATGCCAATTGTATCCAATACTTCGATACCAAGGTTCATATTTCATAATTCTTAAAAATAACAATTTAAATTATGCATATCATAGTTATCACATGTAAATGCTTGCAATGAATTTCATAATTAACATGATTAAAAATCATGGAATCAACAAAATGCTTACCATGCACTTACCAACATATGATCAATGATGAAAGCCTCTAACTCAAAAGTTAGTATTGACATTTATAGCAACAAATTCGAGTAGGCCCTTGCCAAACTCGAGATGCTACTACACTCAACTCGATATTAGGGTTCCCTTATAATGTCACCTTTTCCCTTGGTTGGCGGTTGTTCTTTCACGACTTTTTGAACCCGACGTCGGCATAAATTCGATATTACTATATCGAAAATATCGGACCACCAATCTAACACTGAACCGTTTCTTTCTTTCTCTCCTTATAATCCTTAAATTTGTGTGTGCATTCCCGTGTATCATCCTACCTATTTATACTCGACCAACACTCCCCCAGTTTCATTTTTTCTAATTAAGCATAGCATATGAGTGCCACGTGTGGCTGATTCATATCTGTGGCAATTGCCACGATTTATTATATAGATATATTAAGCCTTTGTTGAATTGCACTCAATTGTGAATTCACAATCCACGTGTAGTGGCATATGCCACACTTAATCCAAAATGGCCGAGTGGCCTGGTGAACCATGTTGCGTGGAATTGCTTGATGCAATTCCTTCAATTAGAAGGAAATGTCAGACATTCTGTTACCCTTTTTTTATTTATAATAATAATAATAATAATAATAATAAACCGAATAAATATGTTTCGAATCTAATTTCTACTAGACCCGAATAATCTAATAATAATAAACCATAAATTACTCGAATATTCTAAATAAGATCGAATAAATTATTTTATCGATACAAAATATTTGGTCATCGGAACCTAATTCCGACTAGACCGGCTTTCGGGGTGTTACAACTCTCCCCCCTAGAAAAGAATTCGTCCTCGAATTCTTACCTGTAGCTTCAAATTGTTCATCTGAGCACTCTTCGGGATCAGAATCTTCTGGAGATGAAGAATTCACCTTTCCTAATCTTTCTGGCCAAGATCGCCTTGCACTAACGCGTCGACGTTTCTTGAAAAATTTCTTAGGACAATCTCGAGCGAGATGGTCCATCTTGCCACAATTGAAACAAACTTCGGTTCCCTTTTTACATCGTTCTATCGAATCATTATTTTGGCAAAAGCTACAAAGAAATCTTTCTTGCTTCCGCTCATTTGGTTTCTTGACTGAATCCGACATCACTTAGGAATGAGGGTACTTTTAGGGAAAAAAATGCTTACTTCACACTCTTGAAACAGAGGTGGGTTTTGGTCTTACTATTGCTGAGGATATCCATCCATATATAGAATGAAAATTTTATCTTTTTCCCACCTTTCTAAGAACCAATCACAAATTCTCTTAAGGCTTTGCAAAGCTTATCCTTTCACCTCTTCGTATTTACCTGACACTTGCACTTCCTAATAGCATTCAACATCTTAGGTGTCCAACACATAAGGTGAGTCATCATCCTCTAATTTCAAGCTATTCTTCTTGTTATTTCTTATTCCAAAATCTAAATAACTCTTTCTGACTGACCATCAGTCTGAGGGTGGAAGGCTGTACTAAGATTGACTCTTGTGCCCAAGGCTCCTTGTAAGGTTCTCCAAAATCGAGATGCAAACCGAGGATCTCGATCCGAAATGATAGATTCAGGCACACCATGAAGTCGGATCACTTCCTTAATGTACAAGCCAGCTAGCTTAGGAAGACCGTAGTCCAATCTGATAGGTATGAAATGAGTTGACTTTGTAAATCGATCTACAATAACCCAAATAGCATCATGCTTGGCAGGGGTTAATGGTAGACCACTAACAAAGTCCATAGTGATCTTTTCCCATTTCCACTTTGGTGAATCAATGGGTTGTAAAAGCCCTATAGGAGCACAATGTTCTGCCTTAACCCGTTGACAAGTGAGGCACTTCGAGATATGATCAACAATAGCTTGCTTCATGCCTGGCCACTAGAAAAGCTCACGTAAATCCTTGTTCATTTTCACAGACCCCGGGTGAATAGAGAAAGAACTTGAATGTGCTTCAACAAGAATATCCCTACGGAGAGTTTCATCATTTGGTACACAAACCCGATCATGAAAACATAAGAGTCCTTCAGCATTAATTCTGAAATCCGGGTTATCAGATAATTTAGAAACAATGGTTTGATGCTCGGGGTCTTGTTCTTGCAGATCTTTAATTCGAGAAATAACAGTAGACTGAACTTAGAGTTCAGCTACAAGACATTGATGTTCTCGAAGTCTGAAATGAGCATTAATTGCTCGATGAGCAGGCAAAGGTTTGCGGCTGAGTGCATCAGCTACAACATTGGCCTTTCCTGGATGGTAATCAATGACTAAATCATAGTCCTTAAGAAGTTCCATCCATCTTCGATGTCGCAAATTGAGCTCCTTCTGCGATAACAAATACTTGAGGCTTTTGTGATCAGTGAAAAGATAGCATTTCTCTCCGTAGAGGTAATGCCTCCAAATTTTCAATGCAAAAACAACCGCAGCCATTTCCAGATCATGAGTGGGATAATTCATTTCATGGGGCTTAAGTTGTCTCGAAGCGTAAGCAATAACCTTACCTTCTCGCATCAATACACACCCTAACCCAAGGTGCGAAGCGTCACTATAAACAGTATAATATTTTCCAGACTCAGGTTGAGTCAGGACAAGTGCATGGGTTAGGACTTGTTTCAATTGATCAAAACTTCGCTGCTGATCTTCAGTCCATACAAAAGGTGTCTCCTTCAGCAACAATTTTGTCAAAGGGGCAGCTAACATAGAGAATCCTTTCACGAACCTACGGTAATATCCTGCAAGTCCAAGAAAGCTCCTAACCTCCCCCACATTCTTAGGCGAGAGCCAATCTACCACAGCTTGTATTTTTTTCGGGTCCACCTGAATGCCGGAAGCTGATACAACATGCCCCAAAAAGGAAAATTCGGTGAGCCAGAACTCACACTTAGAAAATTTTACGTACAACTGCTTCTCTCTTAGAGTTTGGAGTACAATTCGAAGATGATCTCGATGTTCCGCTTCATTCTTTGAATAAATCAAGATGTCATCTATGAAGACAACAACAAACTTATCAAGATAGGGCCTAAACACATGATTCATTAGATTCATGAAAGCTGCAGGTGCATTCGTCAGTCCGAAAGGCATCACCAAGAATTCGTATGTCCATATCTTGTACGAAACACTGTTTTGGGCACGTCACACTCCTTGAATTTCATCTGATAGTACCCCGACCATAAATTAATCTTAGAGAACACGGAAGCATCCTTTAACTGATCAAACAAATCATCGATCCTCGGCAGAGGATACTTATTCTTGATGGTAACTTTATTTAGTTGCCTGAAATCAATGCCTAAACGCATCGAACAATCCTTTTTCTTAACAAAGAGGACCGGAGCTCCCCAAGGTGAAGAGCTGGGTCTAACGAAGCCCTTATTCATAAGGTCTTGGATTTGAGTTTTTAACTCCTTTAATTCCACAGCTGCCATTCTATAAGGTGCAATAGAGACTGGTGCAGTCGCAGGTTGCACTTCAATACCAAATTTCAATTTCACAGGTTGGGGGCAATCCCGGAAGCTCATCAGGAAAGACATCCAGAAATTCATTCACCGTATCAATATCATTAATCTGAGGTTCATTCTTGGGCTCAATGGTCAATGTGCACAGCATAGAATTTCGAGATTCCATCAAGATTATTCTTTCCTTACTTAGTCCTCGAAGATACAACTTCCGCTTGCCACATTCTACCCATGCTTGATGTTTACTAAGCCAATCCATACCTAAAATTGCATCAAACTCATGGATTGGCAAAACCAAGAAATCCGCAGGGAACGGAATTCCTTGAATCATAATTGGGCAATTCTTACATACTAGGTTTAAAACAACACAATCGCCCAAGGGATTTGTTACAGAAACCTTTGTTACTAAAGGTTCACTAAACATCTTATGCTTCCTCACCAACTTCAGACTTATGAAAGAGTGTGTAGATCCATGATCAATTAATACATACAAAGAATATGAATATTACAAAATGGTACCTGCTATAACATTAGGCTCATCATCTTCCTCACGACTCCTTACATGATGCATTTGTGTAGAAGCTTTTGACTCTTGTTTGTTGTTCTGCTTCCCAGATCCACCTGGCCTTCCTGAAGTTCTTGATTGTCCTTGTCTCGCCCCTTTTCCCCGAAAGGACTGAGCAGGTGATGAAGTATCCCCTAGCACAGCAACTGTCTTTGATGGGTTCTGAGGATAGTCCCTAATGAAATGTCCCTGCTCTCCACAGAAGAAGCACGCTCCTATCTGTCTGCGATATTGCCCTGCTACGTGTCGCTTTTGACAAAAGTTACAAACTGGATGCTGAACACCTCGGTTAGAACCTCCAGTACTTTCCACAGAAGCCGCCTTGGACCAAGACTGAGTAATAGTATGTGGTCTCTCAATATTCCCTGTACGGGAAGGCTACGAGTATGAGGTCTGCTTCGAGCCCTGATATTTACCTTTCTTGTTCCATTTGGGAGGTCGAGAATCACTCCACGCCCTCTTCTCGGATTTGCTAGCCATGTTCCCCCTCTGGATTTTCTGTGCAGCTTCGGTCGCCTTCACACGATTCACCAAATCCTGGAAATTTGTGATCCCCAAAGTAGTAAACATAGGCCGCAACTCATCACTCAACCCAGCAATGAACATTCGACATTTGTCCTCTTCTTTCTTTATGAACTCGGCTCCATATCGACAGTACTTACAGAAGTCATAAATGTACTGCTCGATTGGTTTCCCTCCTTGCTTCAAATGGAGGAAGATGCTCCGTCTTTCCGCGAGATAGTACTCGCTAATGTACTTATTCCTGAATTCTTTAAGAAAGAATTCCCAGGTGACTGATTCTTCCGGGACTATAAGAATAGTAGTCTCCCACCACATTAAAGCTTCATCAGCAAGCAATGCGAGAGCGCATTCAAGCTTATGTTCATCCGAACATCTTAATTGCTTATCCAAAATCCTCAAAGTATTGTCTAACCAATACTCGGCTATTTCGGGATTATCATCGTCCCGACCAGTAAAGGTGTAAGCTCGGTATTACGATAACTTATCGATTGGGGCTCGAAGAGATTGCGCAACAGGTGGCGTAGGTTGCACGACTTGACTAGCTTTTATCACATTCATAAATTGCTGAAATATATCAGTCAAGTTTTGATAATATTCTGCCTGAGCTGTAGGAGCTTCAGGCTCTACACCTCGAACAAGAGGGTTCTGAAGATTCAGAGGATTTCCTCCTTGCACCTCCTCGCCATGAGTCGAGGAGTTAGCAACAGAACAACTCTTAGGTGGCAAAGTAACATAGCAAACAATACAATCATACTTAAGTTTAGTCCAGAACCAACTAAACTCTAGCTCTGATACCACTAATGTAACACCCCCTTCCCGGCCTGGTAGAGAACCGGGTCGGAAAGCGTTACTGAAAACAATACAATAAAATCTTTTAACTTTATACTTAAAGCTTTTATCAAAACGTAACTCTTGCACTTATCATTTAAGCCTTCAACAATATTTTATTCGAATAGGACGTTACCGGATATACGTATTAATCCATTTTATTCCTAATAAAGCCTTAGGAAGATCAACCTTGTATCGAAACGCCCTGAGCCGTTTCGGTACGGCTTGACTAAGGTCAACTTATTGACTGTTCCTTTATAACCGTATCGATACGGTTTGACCCGTATCGGTACGGGTTGACCCGTATCGATACGGGTTGACTAACCTTGACTCGTCTTTGACCTGTTTCGAAACCAGTATCGAAACAGTGGTCTCCAGTAGCCAAAACGTTCTGAAACGGAACTGCCCCGTTTCGGTACACCGTGCTTTCCAAGATTCAAATTATGCTTACTCGTATCGAAACACCATCACCTGTTTCGGTACGGGTAGGCCTACAATGACAACTTCTAACTGTTTTTAATCCTTTTTAACCTAGCAGTCATGATACAATTGCAACGAGACTTTTCCCACAACATTTTAAGGGTGTAAGCTATTGTCATGCCAAGTTTTAAAGCCATTCGTATCTGTTTACACTGTTTTACCATTTTAGCATAAAACATGAACTATAGGTCATGACATGTTACACGAAAAGCACTATCTAACCTTTTACTTCATAAATACTTATACATAGCATAGACATACCAAAATAGACATATCAAACTTATACATAGACCTTGCCACCATACTAGGAGTTCGAAGGATAAAACACCTTACTTGGACTTAGTTGTGACTTGTGCAACGTACCAACTTCTCCGATCTCGATCCCAAAACTTGCTTAACCTGAAATGGATGCATGAAATGCATTAGGCATACTTTGCCTAGTGAGGTAGTCATATAACTATAAATATACATATCATGACTTATAGCATGCTTCTAAGAATCATCATTAATCATGCAATATCATGGCATGCTTCATATTCATAACAAGGCATATAATAATATCATGGTTCATGGCAAATCATTATCTTAAGTTCATAATTTTCTTGGATCGATTCATGGTATATGGATACACGAATTCCACCGCCTCGCCAAAACACATAAATGGTCATCCCGCCAACATCGCCAAAGACCAAACACAATACATCCCTCCGCCTCGCCAAATCATATAGGCCGTAGCCCTAGGACCGTAGTCCACCCGTACACTGAGCTCATGAATTCTATGGCATGCCAATTGTATCCAATACTTCGATACCAAGGTTCATATTTCATAATTCTTAAAAATAACAATTTAAATTATGCATATCATAGTTATCACATGTAAATGCTTGCAATGAATTTCATAATTAACATGATTAAAAATCATGGAATCAACAAAATGCTTACCATGCACTTACCAACATATGATCAATGATGAAAGCCTCTAACTCAAAGGTTAGTATTGACATTTATAGCAACAAATTCGAGTAGGCCTTTGCCAAACTCGAGACGCTACTACACTCACCTCGATAATAGGGTTCCCTTATAACGTCACCTTTTCCCTTGGTTGGCGGTTGTTCTTTCACGATTTCTTGAACCCGACGTTGGCATAAATTCGATATTACTATATCGAAAATATCGGACCACCAATCTAACACTGAACCATTTCTTTCTTTGTCTCCTTATAATCCTTAAATTTGTGTGTGCATTCCCTTGTATCATCCTACCTATTTATACTCGACCAACACTCCCCCAGTTTCATTTTTTTCTAATTAAGCATAGCATATGAGTGCCACGTGTGGCTGATTCATATCTGTGGCAATTGCCACGATTTATTATATAGATATATTAAGCCTTTGTTGAATTGCACTCAATTGTGAATTCACAATCCACGTGTAGTGGCATATGCCACACTTAATCCAAAATGGCCGAGTGGCCTGGTGAACCATGTTGCGTGGAATTGCTTGATGCAATTCCTTCAATTAGAAGGAAATGTCAGACATTCTGTTACCCCTTTTTATTTATAATAATAATAATAATAATAATAATAATAATAATAAAATAATAATAATAATAATAAACCGAATAAATATGTTTCGAATCTAATTTCTACTAGACCCGAATAATCTAATAATAATAAACCATAAATTACTCGAATATTCTAAATAAGATCGAATAAATTATTTTATCGATACAAAATATTTGGTCATCGGAACCTAATTCCGACTAGACCGGTTTTCGGGGTGTTACACTATGGAACTACAAGCTAAAATTAAAATCTTCTTTTGGCGTCCCATTCATAATCTTTTACCAACACATGCGAATTTACTTGCCATGAAGATCAATGTGAATCCTATGTGTGTACTGTATGGCACATGGTGTGAATCTTTACAACATATTGTGTGTGATTGTGATTTCGTAAAACATGTCTTATGTGGGGTTGGTATTCATGTTGGTCTATTATCTACATATGAGGAAATTATTTAGTGGTTTTCTGTACTATTTGAATCATTGCAGCAGAAACAAAGAGATATATATGCTATTTCTCTATGGGCATGCTGGATCGCGAGAAATAAAAGGATTCATGAGAATTCTGCTTACTCAATATTTCTGGTTGTTTGCTTTAGTAGAAGTACCCATCTGGAGATTTCCAGCTCTTTGAAACGGAAAATAGTTAACCCATCCATTCGTAGCTCAAGATGGTTGCCTCCTGAACCAAACACAATTAAAATTAATTGTAACCCCCTGAACCCGGCCTAGACGGTTGACCCGAATTAAGAAGGTCACACGGGGAAAACCAAAGTCAACCCGAAAGTCAACCTTGATTAACGACCTTTTTTTTCCTTTTTAAACTTGTCTAGATGCGCATTAACCCTAGTTGTGATCACTCAGACAACATGCTCAAAGATCACAAACATCAGAGATCAAACAGGGACCCAATTGAACGGTTTACAACTTTAGGGACCAATTTGTAAATTCTATAAATTACAGAGACTTAACTCAAATTAGAGTTACCATCTTGAAATTAATCAGGTTTCATGCTTCACTGTCAAATTTCAGCTCAAACGGACATCCCAAGCTCATACAATTGCACAAAGAAGATATAGGACCAAAATGCAAACATTCCAAAACATTTAACTGCCAATGTCAGCCCCCAACGGTCACATGTTCCGAAACAGGGAGCACCTGTTTCGAAACGCGGGGCCGTTCCGCAACACGTATCGAAACGAGGGCTGGCAGAGGGCTTCCCGTTTCGAAACGGTGTCTACCGTTTCGGACGCCTGGGCTGATTCAAGGCACCCGTTCCGAAACGGTAACCACTGTTCCGAAACAGCCTGCACAGAATGCAGCAAAATGCATGCTTAAACATACAAACATAGCCCTCAGCTCAACAGCTACCTTTCTACTCAAGGCATCCGCAACAACATTAGCCTTTCCAGGATGGCACTCAATCGTCAGATCATAATCCTTGAGCAACTCCAACCAACGTCGCTGCCTAAGATTCAACTCCTTCTGAGACATCAGATACCTCAAACACTTGTGATCCGTGTACACAGTACACTTCTCACCATACAGATAATGTCTTCAGATCTTCAGAGCAAAGACCACTGCAGCCAAATCAATATCATGCGTAGGATAATTGCGCTCATGCACTTTCAACTGCCGTGATGCATAAGCCACAACCTTACCCTCTTGCATCAGCACACATCCCAAACCAACATAGGATGCATCACTAAGGACTTTTAAACACCTTGGCCCATGGACTTTTAAACACCATGGCAAGGACCACACAAGGACTTTTAACCACCTTTGTGTCCTTAACAAGAACCATCCAAGGACTTTTAACCACCTTGATGTTCTTAAGTAACAAGGCTCACTCAAGGACTTTTAACCACCTTAGTGACCTTAACAAGAATCACTCATGGACTTTTAACCACCATGAAGTTCTTAGAATCCACAAGGCTCACTCAAGGACTTTTAACCACCTTAGTGACCTTAACCTTTTTCAAAACATCACTTGCCAATATACATCATTATCATCAAATAATCCACTGTTTTAAAGCATTTAACCAAGCCATATTCATCATGCATTTTAAAGCATCAAACCACATTTAATCAATGTTCAAAAACAAGGAACTCTTACCTTGAGCTTCCTTCAACATATGGCTTACAAAATCAGCAATAACCATGCTAAATCAAGCTTTCAAAACAGAATTTAAAACATGCAATAAACCACATTGCATAACAACCAAACCATGGCCACCACTAGAGAGTTTTTCCGAAAACTTACACTTGAGCTTAGTAAAGTTGTTTAGACTTAAACTAAGCTCCCAAGACATTGGTTTCAAAGCTGAAAACCCAATTTCACTCACCGATTCCACCTCGCCTCTTGCCGAAGCACAAATCAAGCTTCCGGATCACCACCACTTGGATCCAAAGATGACTCCCCTGTTTTAAACACATCAAAGCAGAGGATTAATGCATCATCATGCATTAATAGCTTCAATGAAAGCACCTAAACTCGCTGCTCTCATCCACACTCCATTTTCGGCCACCAAACACAACCGAAAATGCATCCAAACAACTCCTCAACAAAGCCCAGCCATAAACCATCAAAACTAAACATCATTTAGCATCATTTAACATCTAAAAAGAACCTAACAACATCCTTATACCTCCAGCAACATCAGATCCACAAGATCACACCAAAAACAACCAAGAATCACAAGCTAAACTTAGGAAATTCAACCTATCCGGGATTGCATTAATTAAAACTCAATTCCTTATCAAATTAACATTCATTTATCATCAAAAACACACCTCAAATCACTGCTTTAACAGATCAAACGAAAATCCACCAAAAATCACCAAATCTTGCATTTTAAGCCAAGATCCATTTCACAAGTTTAAAAGCCATTTATAAAACATCAATTAAGGATTGAGAACTTAGGAATTTCAGTAAAGAACTGATAGTTTAGAGGAGACGGACGTTCTTACCTCCAAACTTGAGTTTCTCCTCTTTTAGAACCAAAAAGCTTGAAGAATCAAGTAGCAAATGGTGAGGTTTTGTTGATGTGATGATTAGCAATCAAAAGAGAATTGAAAAGAGTGATTTGAGTGACCAAATTAGAAGGAAATCTCTGGAGAGAAAGTGTTTGGGTTGAGAGAAAATAAGAGAAAAGAAAATAGATGATTTGAGAGAAAAGTTAGTTAGAATTAGGAAAATATCTTCCCTCCACTTCCTTTAGTTTAAAAATCAGAAATAATTCATTTAATATCTTAGAAAAATCTGGAGAAACTCCCTTTGGGTAAATAGCTCCTTAAAGATTCAAAGTTTCAATCCTTTCTAAAACAGTCACGCAACTTTCAAAAAATTACATTTTGGTCACTAGCCAAAATGTCACCCTTCCAAACCTCATTTTGTAAAATTGATTTCACAGTTCACTTATATATAATAAAAGAGGATTTTAGAACATTTTTCCATATTATTAATGCAACCCGAACTAGGCTTTCCTAATTTCACCTTTTTAGATTCGAACAGCACTTTGACCGAACCGGTCAACGCCTAAACTTCTAAGCCCAAAACCGGGGCGTTACAACTCTCCCCCCTAAAGAAATTTCGTCCCCGAAATTTACCTAAAGGAAAGAGATAAGGAAACTGCTTCAACATGTCATCCTTCCGCTCCCACGTGGCTTCCTCAACACCACGATGCTTCCACAGCACCTTTACCAACTCAATGGTCTTGCCACGAAGAACCTTGCTATCCGAATCCAGAACCTTCACCGGTTCCTCATCATAGGTCAAATCCGGATTCAATTCCACTTCCTCCACAGGCATCACATGCGAAGGATCAGATCTATACTTCCGGAGCATAGAAACATGAAACACATCATGAATCTTCTCCAACTCTTGAGGTAGCCTCAACTTGTACGCAACAGGACCCACACGCTCAACCACCTCATATGGTCCAATGTACCTAGGGCTCAACTTACCCTTCCGGCCAAACCTCATCACCTTCTTCCAAGGCGAAACCTTCAAGAACACACGGTCACCCACCGCATACTCAATCTCCTTACGCTTCAAATCTGCGTAACACTTTTGCCGATCAGAGGCTGCCTTCAACCGCTCACAAATGAGCTTCACCTTCTCGGTGGTTCCTTTCAACAAAGCCGGCATCGAAACCAACTTTTGACCCGTTTCAGCCCAACAAAGAGGAGTCCTACACTTCCTCCCGTACAAGGCCTCATAAGGTGCCATTTGAATACTTGCCTGATAACTATTGTTATAAGCAAACTCCACCAAAGGCAAATGCTTCTCCCAAGAGCCTTGAAACTCAATCACGCAGCACCTCAACATATCCTCCAAAATCTGGATAACACGCTCTGACTGACCATCCGACTGAGGATGATAGGATGTACTGAAATTCAACCTTGTACCCAAAGCTTGATGCAAACACTGCCAAAAACGCGATGTGAACCTCGGATCCCTATCCGACAAAATCGACTTAGGCACACCATGCAGCCGCACAATCTCAGCAATGTACAGCTCCGCAAGCTTATCCAAAGAGAACGTAGTATGCACAGGCAAGAAATGCGCACACTTCGTCAAGCGATCCACAATCACCCAAACCGAATTCTTCTTCGATGGTGACAAAGGTACACCAGATACAAAATCCATGGTGACCCTTTCCCACTTCCATTCAGGGATTCTCAACGGTTGCAACAAACCTGAAGGAACCTGATGTTCAGCCTTAACTCGCTGACACACCATACACTTGCTCACAAACTCCGCAACATCCTTTTTCAAACCCACCCAATAGTACTCATCACGAAGATCACGATACATCTTAGTACTACCATGGTGCATAGCAAAAGGACTACTATGACCTTCAGTCAGAATAGCACGCCTCAACTCAGCATCATTGGGCACTACTATTCGACTCCCAAAACACAACACACCATCATCATTAAAACAGAAATCCGAAGGCCTACCCTCCGCGATATCCTGAACATGCGGTACCAAGGAATCATCCAGCAACTGCTTTTCCTTGATCAACTGAACCATAGATGGTTTCACTTGCAACTCAGCCACAAGACCACCATCTCGCGATATACTCAAGCTGGCAAACATAGCCCTCAGCTCAACAGCTACCTTTCTACTCAAGGCATCCGCAACAACATTAGCCTTTCCAGGATGGCACTCAATCGTCAGATCATAATCCTTGAGCAACTCCAACCAACGTCGCTGCCTAAGATTCAACTCCTTCTGAGACATCAGATACCTCAAACTCTTGTGATCCGTGTACACAGTACACTTCTCACCATACAGATAATGTCTCCAGATCTTCAGAGCAAAGACCACTACAGCCAACTCAATATCATGCGTAGGATAATTGCGCTCATGCACTTTCAACTGTCGTGATGCATAAGCCACAACCTTACCCTCTTGCATCAGCACACATCCCAAACCAACATAGGACACATCACTATAGACCACAAACTCTTTCCCTGATTCAGGTTGAACCAAGATAGGAGCTTGCGTCAACGCCGCCTTAAGCTTCTCAAAAGCCTGCTGTCTCGCTTCCGTCCACTCATACTTAACATCCTTTTGCAACAACTTTGTCAAATGCGTAGCAATCTTAGAGAAACCATCCACAAACCTCCGATAGTATCCCGCCAAACCAAGGAAAGTACGAACCTCATGAACAGACTTAGGAACCTTCCAGTTCATCACCGCCTCAATCTTCTGAGGATCAACACGAATCCCCTCAGCAGAAACTACATGCCCAAGAAACACCACCTCCCTAAGCCAGAACTCTCACTTGCTCAGCTTAGCATAAAGCTGATTCTCCAACAAAGCTTGCAGCACAATCCTCAAATGCTCTTCATGCTCCTCCTCAGTACGCGAGTACACGAGGATATCATCAATGAACACCACAACAAACTTGTCCAGGTATTCATGAAACACACGGTTCATCATGTCCATGAAAGCAGCAGGAGCATTTGTCAAACCAAACGGCATCACAAGGAACTCATAATGCCCATACCTTGTCCTGAAAGCTGTCTTAGGCACATCCACATCCTTCACCTTCAACTGGTAACACCCTGACCTCAAGTCAATCTTAGAGAACACAGCAACTCCCCGAAATTGATCAAAGAGATCATCAATTCTCGGTAAAGGATACTGATTCTTGATAGTCAACTTATTCAGCTGACGATAATCAATGCACATTCTCATAGTGCCATCCTTCTTCTTCACAAACAAGACCGGTGCTCCCCAAGGTGACACACTCGGCCGAATGAAACCACGATCAAGCAACTCTTGCAACTGCGTCTTCAGCTCCTTCAACTCATTAGGTGACATTCTATAAGGGGTGATGGACACAGGGGTTGTATTCTCAAAGAGCTCAATTCCAAACTCCACCTCGCGATTAGGAGGTAAACCAGGTAACTCCTCAGGAAACACTCCAAGAAACTCCTTCACAACCCTAAAATCTTGCACCCGCAACTCCTTAGAACTAGGATTCATCACAAAAGCTAGATAAGCTTCACAACCTTGCCTCAGCATCCTGCTCGCCTCCAAGGTAGACACCACATTGGCAAGAAACTTCACATTCTCACCAACCACAACAACTTCATAATCATCCGTAAGCTTCAGCGAAACTCGCTTATTTTCACAACATGGGCCACTCCTCGACCACCTTCCTCCCTTCGCTGGAAGTTACCACGGCCGCGCCCACGACCTCTCTGCGGTGCAGCAACAACAGGAGCACGCACTTGGCCACCAGCCAACATAGGGCACTCCCTCCTTAGGTGATCCGCAGATCCACAATTCCAGCACCCATTACCAGCTGCCGCAACAGGAGCTTGCACCTCCCTCACAGCACGAGGACAATCACGCTTCATATGACCACGTGATCCACAAATCCAACACGCACTCGGATCAGCTCTAGCATTTCCTCCCCGAGCAGATGCACCACCACCTCTCTTAGCTGAGGACTGATACTTCTGATCACGTCCCCTCTTGTTCCGTCCACCGCCAGAACTATACTCAGCAGCTCTCTTACCAGAACTTGCTCCAGCACCTCTAGCAGATAAACCCAAGTTCATCTCAATATCCTTGGCTCGGCCTACCAACACATCAAAATCATCATACTCGGTAGCCAGCACATACATCTTCACATCCGTCACTAAACCATAACGGATTCTTTCGCACCTCGCCCGCTCATCAGGTACCAGCTCAGGTGCATACTGACTGAGTCTAACAAACTTCACTTCATACTCAGCCACAGTCATGCTCCCCTGAGTAAGAGACATGAACTCTCGCTTCTTTTAATCCAGGTACCTCACACCAAGATACCTTCTCTTGAACACATTCTGGAAGAATGTCCAAGTTATGTTAGCTTCAGCCATCCCAGCTATAGTGGTCGTCTACCACGTATATGCATCATCCTGTAGCAAAGATACTACACAACCCAGCTTTTGCACATCAGTGCAACTCATCTGACCCAAGATCCTCTTGGTACTCTCCATCCAGGATTCTGAACCTTCAGCAGACAAACCCCTGAACTCAGTCCCACCAAGACTGCGTAAACACTCCAAAGGTAGTCTAACACCAGCATCTCCCTGATGCCCAGCTCCTTGAGCTCCAGCTACTGCCGCTCAGAAAGCACCAGCAATAGCTTGCACCAACATCGTCATGTCAGGCATAGCTTGCCCCTGACCAACCTCAGGTCCAGCAGCTCCAGCACCAGCTGCAGCTTCAGCTCTTTCACCCTCAGCACCACCACCACCAGGTGGAGGAGGAGGTAACACAGCACTACCCGCGTTTTCCTCATTCTCATTCTCATTCGGAGCCGTAGCTCGCACATTACTTCTCAACTCTCTACGTGGTGCCATACTTTAACCATGCAATCACAATGCAAATAAACAAAGTCAGGTCCAGCAAGGTAAGCAATCCAAGTACTCAAGCTCAATTTCATTTAAAATCAACATCATTACTTAGCTTTGATTTGGCAATGGGGTACCCACAACATGCTTCACCACAGCATACAACTCAATTGCATCAAAATCACAAGCCACTAAACATGCTTTCAATCAATCAAGCATACATAGCATACAAGGCATGAAAGACATGTTCTTGAACAACCAAGGGACACCTTCTATAAAGCTTTCGAGTCACAACAGTTTCACCAAAAGAACTAGTGACACGAACACCAACATCCAAAGACTCAACAGGCAAACCAAGCAATTCAGCATGCTCACGCAAAATGTATGAATGCGTAGATCCAGAATCAATCAAAGAAAGCAATGACAAGGATTGCAAAGTAAAGGTACCTGCAATCACATCAGCATCATTCCTTCCCTCGCGCTGAGCATACACCCTCGCTTGGCCTCCACCCTCAGGCTGAATAGCCACAACATGAGCTACTCCGCGACCACCTTCCTCACTCCTCTGGAAATTACCACGGCCGCGCCCGCGACCTCTCTGCTGTGCAGCTACAACAGGAGCACAATCTTGGCCACCAGCCAACCTCGGACAATCTCGCCTCAGATGATCAACAGAACCACAGTTCCAACATCCATTCCCAGCTGCCGCAACAGGAGCTTGCACCTCCCTCACAGCACGAGGACATTCACGCTTCATGTGACCACGCGATCCACAGATCCAACAAGCACTTGGTTCAGCTCTAGAAAAACCTCCTCTAGCAGGTGCACCACCACCTCTCTTGGTTGAGGACTGATACTTCTGATCACGTCCCCTCTTGTTCCGTCCACCTCCGGAACTATACTCAGCAGCTCTCTTGCCAGAACTTGCTCCAGCACCTTTCGCAGCTAAACCCAAGTTCATCTCAATGTCCTTGGATCGGCTAACCAACACATCAAAATCATTGTACTCAGCAGCCAACATGTAGGTCTTTACTTCCGTCACCAAGCCATAACGGAACCTTTCGCACCTCTCTCGCTCATCAGGTATCAGCTCCGGTGCATACTGACTGAGGCGTACAAACTGCACTTCGTACTCAGCTACACTCATGCTCCCTTGGGTAAGAGACATGAATTCACGCTTCTTCTCATCCAGATATCTTACTCCAAGATATCTCCTTTTGAACGCAATCTGAAAGAATGTCCAAGTAACATCAGCTTCAGCCATCCCAGCTATGGTGGTCGTCCACCACGTATACGCATCGTCCTGCAGCAAGGACACAACACAGCCCAACTTTTGCACATCCGTGCAGCTCATCTGACCCAAGATACGCTTGGTACTCTCTAGCCAAGCTTCCGAACTCTCAGCAGACATACCTCTGAACTTAGTCCCTCCAAGACTGCGCAGACGCTCCAAAGGTAATCTGACTCCAGCATCTCCCTGATGCCCAGCTCCTTGAGCTCCAGCTACTGCTGCTCGAAAAGCACCCGCAATAGCTTGTACCAGCATAGACATATCAGGCATAGCTTGCCCCTGACCAACCTCTGGTCCAGCAGCTCCAGCACCAACTGCAGCTTCAGCTCGCTCACCTCCAGCACCACCACCAGGCGGAGGAGGGGGTAACACAGCACTACCCGTATTCTCTTCATTCTCATTCTCGTTAGGAGCCGTAGCTCGCACACTACCTCTTAACTCTCTACGTGGTGCCATACTTTTACCATGCAATCACAATGCAAAAATAAAACAAGTCAGGCCCAGCAAGGTAAGCAATCCAAGTATTCAAGCTCAATTTCATTCAAAATCAACATCATTTCATTAGCTTTTGTTTGGCAATGGGTACCCTCAACATGCAACATCATAGCATACATCTCAATTGCATCAACAACTTAAGCCACTGAACATGCTTTCAAACAATAAGCATACAAGACAAACATACTTCAATCATGCATACATTCATTCCCAATGACTCGCAAACTCAGCTCTGATACCACCAAATGTAACCCCCTTAACCCGGCCTAGACGGTCGACCCGAATTAAGAAAGTCACACGGGGAAAACCAAAGTCAACCCGAAAGTCAACCTTGATTAACGACCCTTTTTTTTTCTTTTTAATCTTGTCTAGATGCACATTAATCCTAATTGTGATCACACAAACATCATACTCAAAGATCACAAACATCAGAGATCAAACAGGGACCCAATTGAACAAATTACAACTTTAGGGACCAAATTGTAATTTCTGATAATTAAAAGGACTTAACCCAAATTAAAGTTACCATCTTGAAATTAATCACATTTCATGCTTCTCTGTGAAATTTCAGCTCAAAAGGACTTCCCAAGCTCACACAATTGAACATACAAGATTCAGGACCAAAACGCAAACAATTCAAAACATATAACTACCAATGTCAGCCCCCTAACGGTCGGTCGTTCCGAAACCGGTCAACCCCGTTCCGAAACACGGGCCATTCCGAAACCGATCGACACCGTTCCGAAACACGGCCTTGGCAGAGACCAAACCGTTTCGAAACGGTGCACACCGTTTCGGACGCCTGGGTTCGTGTAAGGCACCCGTTCCGAAACGGTGCATACTGTTCCGAAACGCCTGCACAGATTGCAGCAAACAAGCATACCAAATCATGCAATTGATCATTCAAACATGCTCCAAATGTCACCAAACTTTACCAGCATGCAATTAAACATATTTAAGACTTATGGGAATCATCAAAACAACAAACTAACATCTTATGCAAAAAGCCCCAATTCTATAGGCATGCTTCCTACACAAGCTAGCTATTCAAACTCCAAACTTCCAAAACAAGCATATAAGTTTCCAATTCAAAAACCAGCAATCTCAACAACATTCAACATACTTAGGGAGTCTCAAACACCTCCCAAAACATACACATTGGTCCCCCATTGCCAAATCACACAAAAGCTAAATGTTTAACAAAACCTTCCATACTTTGAGTTTCACTTGAACTTGATTGCTTGCCCTCTTTGCTGCCCCTAAAGGTACTCTAATGCTCTGCATTATTGAATTAAGAAAACGTAGAGAGCGTAAGCAAAAGCTTAGTGAGGCATGCTCATTAAAAACAATTCAATAATGCAATTAAAACCATTTATAAATCATGCTTAAAAATCAATCATTGCACATGCTCAAAAGCATACTTAAAACAAGCAATCCCATGCTTCAACATAAACATTAAAACAAGCATCTCATGCTTCACAAATTACTGAACATGTCATATTGGCTCAAGTGATACATTTCATTTCTTAAAACAAGTTCAACAACTTTCCCAAGGACTTTTAAACACCTTGGCCCCAAGGACTTTTAAACACCTTGGCCATGGACTTTTAAACACCATGAATAAGGACCACACAAGGACTTTTAACCACCTTTGTGTCCAATGCTTGTATCACCCCAAGGACTTTTAAACACCTTGGCCCCAAGGACTTTTAAACACCTTGGCCCCATGGACTTTTAAACACCATGGAATGGATCACCTAAGGACTTTTAACCACCTTAGTGTCCGCAACAAGACTCATCCAAGGACTTTTAACCACCTTGATGATCTTAAGTAACAAGGCTCACTCAAGGACTTTTAACCACCTTAGTGACCTTAATCTTTTCAAAACATCACTTGCCAATATACATCATATTCATCAATTAATCCACTGTTTTAAAGCATTTAACCAAGCCATTTTCATCATGCATTTTAAAGCATCAATCCACATTTAAACAATGTACAAAAGCAAGGTACTCCTACCTAGAGTTACCTTCAACATATGGCTTATATCATCAGCAAAATCCATGCTAAAACATGCTTTCAAAACAGTAATTAAAACATGCAAATCATCATTTTGCAACACATCAAGTCATGGCCACCACTAGAGAGAAAATCCGAAAACTTACACTTGAGCTTAGCAAAGTTGTTTAGACTTAAACTAAGCTCCCAAAACCTTCAAACCTTGGTTTTAAAGCTGAAAACCAAATTTCCACAAATCCACTCACTCACCAATTTCCACTTTGCTTCAAGCCAAAACACCAAATCAAGCTTCCGGATCAACCAATCTTGGATCCAAAGATGCCTCCCCTGTTTCAACACATCAAAGCAGAGGATTAATGCATCATCATGCATTAATTGCTTCAATGAAAGCACCTAAACTCGCTGCTCTCATCCAACCTCCATTTTCGGCCACCAAACACAACCGAAAATGCATCCAAACCACTTCTAAACAAAGCCCAGCCATAAACCAGCAAAACCTCACTTCCATTAACATCATAAAACATCTAAAAACAACCTATTAACAACCTTATACCTCCAGCAACAACAGATCACCAAGATCACCTCAAAAACTACCTTAAAACACAAGCTAAACTTAGGAAACTCAACCTATCCGGGATTGCATCAATCAAAACTCAATTCCACATCATTTTAGAGATCATTTAACATCAAAAACATCTCTTAAAACACAGATTACTCAGATCTAACGAAAATCATCAAAAATCATCAAAATCTTGCATAATAAGCCAAGATCCATAAATCAACTTAAAAGCCTTTAATTAAACATCAATTTAGGATTGAAAACTTAGGAATTTCAGTAAAGAACTGATAGTTTAGAGGAGAAGGACGTTCTTACCTCCAAACTTGCATTTCTCTACTTTTTGCAATCAAAATGCTTGTTGAAACTTGTAGCAATTGAAGAGGTTTTGAAGATATGTTAATTTGGAATCAAATGAGAGTTGAAAGGAGGAATTTAGGTGAGAAAATCAGAAACAAATCTCTGGAAATGTAGTGTTTGGTTTGAGAGAAAATGAGAGGAAGAAAATGGGAAGTTAGTTGAGAAAATTGCCAAATGAGTTTTCCCTCCTTTTTGTTATCTTTAAAATCAGAAAATAGCTTATAAAATCTTAGAAAAATCTGGAGAAATCACCTTTGGATTAATAGCTCCTTAAAGATTCAAAGTTCCAACCCTTTATAAAATAGCCACCAAACTTGCGAAAATTACATTTTGGTCACTAGCCAAAATGTCACACTTCCAAAACTCATTTTCCAAAATTGATTTCACAGTTCACTTAATTATATTAAAAGATGATTTTAGAACATTTTTCCATATTTTTAATGCAACCCGAACTAGGCTTTCCTAATTTAACCCCTTAAGATTCGAACAACACTTTGACCAACCGGTCAACGCCCAAAACTCCTAAGCCCAAAACCGGGGCGTTACAGGGAGCACCTGTTTCGAAACGCGGGGCCGTTCCGCAACACGTATCGAAACGAGGGCTGGCAGAGGGCTTCCCGTTTCGAAACGGTGTCTACCGTTTCGGACGCCTGGGCTGATTCAAGGCACCCGTTCCGAATCGGTAACCACTGTTCCGAAACAGCCTGCACAGAATGCAGCAAAATGCATGCTTAAACATACAATTGATCAACCATACATGCTCCAAATGCTACCAAACTTTACCAGCAACTCGTACAACATACAAGAGACATGTTTGCATCAACCAATCAACATATTATCCTCATACATGAAAAGCCCCAATTTTAAAGCATGTTTCCTACACAAGCAAACCTTTCAAGCACAAAGCCTTCAAAACCAAGCACATAAAGACCAAATACAAATCCAGCATTTCCAACAACATTATACATACTTAGGGAGTTCAAAACATCTCCCAAAACATACACCTAGGTCCCCCATTGCCAAATGCCAAAAGCTAAAGGAGTACAAGAAAACCTTTCCACACTTGAGCTTAAATCCCACTTGTTTGCTTGCCTTCCTTGCTGCCCTTAAGTACCTTAATGATCTGCATTATTGGTTTAAGAAAACGAAAGAGAGCGTAAGCAAAAGCTTAGTGAGGAATGCTCATTAAAACCATTCAATAATGCATTTATAAAAACACTTTATAAATCATACTTCAAAACATCATTTGCACATGCTCAAAAGCAATTTAAACAAGCATTACATGCTTCCAAATCAATACATGTCATATTGGCCACAAGTGATAAGTTCCATCTTTTTAAAACAAGATCAACATAAGACTCACACATGGACTTTTAAACACCATTGTGATCTTATAATTCCCAAGAACCACACAAGGACTTTTAACCACCTTTGTGTTCTTTACAAGTTTCACCCCAAGGACTTTTAAACACCTTGGCCCATGGACTTTTAAACACCATGGCAAGGACCACACAAGGACTTTTAACCACCTTTGTGTCCTTAACAAGAACCATCCAAGGACTTTTAACCACCTTGATGTTCTTAAGTAACAAGGCTCACTCAAGGACTTTTAACCACCTTAGTGACCTTAACAAGAATCACTCATGGACTTTTAACCACCATGAAGTTCTTAGAATCCACAAGGCTCACTCAAGGACTTTTAATCACCTTAGTGACCTTAACCTTTTTCAAAACATCACTTGCCAATATACATCATTATCATCAAATAATCCACTGTTTTAAAGCATTTAACCAAGCCATATTCATCATGCATTTTAAAGCATCAAACCACATTTAATCAATGTTCAAAAACAAGGAACTCTTACCTTGAGCTTCCTTCAACATATGGCTTACAAAATCAGCAATAACCATGCTAAATCAAGCTTTCAAAACAGAATTTAAAACATGCAATAAACCACATTGCATAACAACCAAACCATGGCCACCACTAGAGAGTTTTTCCGAAAACTTACACTTGAGCTTAGTAAAGTTGTTTAGACTTAAACTAAGCTCCCAAGACATTGGTTTCAAAGCTGAAAACCCAATTTCACTCACCGATTCCACCTCGCCTCTTGCCGAAGCACAAATCAAGCTTCCGGATCACCACCACTTGGATCCAAAGATGACTCCCATGTTTTAAACACATCAAAGCAGAGGATTAATGCATCATCATGCATTAATAGCTTCAATGAAAGCACCTAAACTCGCTGCTCTCATCCACACTCCATTTTCGGCCACCAAACACAACCGAAAATGCATCCAAACAACTCCTCAACAAAGCCCAGCCATAAACCATCAAAACTAAACATCCTTTAGCATCATTTAACATCTAAAAAGAACCTAACAACATCCTTATACCTCCAGCAATATCAGATCCACAAGATCACACCAAAAACAACCAAGAATCACAAGCTAAACTTAGGAAATTCAACCTATCCGGGATTGCATTAATTAAAACTCAATTCCTTATCAAATTAACATTCATTTATCATCAAAAACACACCTCAAATCACTGCTTTAATAGATCAAACGAAAATCCACCAAAAATCACCAAATCTTGCATTTTAAGCCAAGATCCATTTCACAAGTTTAAAAGCCATTTATAAAACATCAATTAAGGATTGAGAACTTAGGAATTTCAGCAAAGAACTGATAGTTTAGAGGAGACGGACGTTCTTACCTCCAAACTTGAGTTTCTCCTCTTTTAGAACCAAAAAGCTTGAAGAATCAAGTAGCAAATGGTGAGGTTTTGTTGATGTGATGATTAGCAATCAAAAGAGAATTGAAAAGAGAGATTTGAGTGACAAAATCAGAAGGAAATCTCTGGAGAGAAAGTGTTTGGGTTGAGAGAAAATGAGAGAAAAGAAAATAGAAGATTTGAGAGAAAAGTTAGTTAGAATTAGGAAAATATCTTCCCTCCACTTCCTTTAGTTTAAAAATCAGAAATAATTCATTTAATATCTTAGAAAAATCTAGAGAAACTCCCTTTGGGTAAATAGCTCCTTAAAGATTCAAAGTTTCAATCCTTTCTAAAACGGTCACGCAACTTTCAAAAAATTACATTTTGGTCACTAGCCAAAATGTCACCCTTCCAAACCTCATTTTGTAAAATTGATTTCACAGTTCACTTATATATAATAAAAGAGGATTTTAGAACATTTTTCCATATTATTAATGTAACCCGAACTAGGCTTTCCTAATTTCACCTTTTTAGATTCGAACAGCACTTTGACCGAACCGGTCAACGCCTAAACTTCTAAGCCCAAAACCGGGGCGTTACAACTCTCCCCCCTAAAGAAATTTCGTCCCCGAAATTTACCTGAAGGAAAGAGATAAGGAAACTGCTTCAGCATGTCATCCTTCCGCTCCCACGTGGCTTCCTCAACACCACGATGCTTCCACAACACCTTTACCAACTCAATGGTCTTGCCACGAAGAACCTTGCTATCCGAATCCATAACCTTCACCGGTTCCTCATCATAGGTCAAATCCGGATTCAATTCCACTTCCTCCACAGGCATCACATGCGAAGGATCAGATCTATACTTCCGGAGCATAGAAACATGAAACACATCATGAATCTTCTCCAACTCTTGAGGTAGCCTCAACTTGTACGCAACAGGACCCACACGCTCAACCACCTCATATGGTCCAATGTACCTAGGGCTCAACTTACCCTTCCGGCCAAACCTCATCACCTTCTTCCAAGGCGAAACCTTCAAGAACACACGGTCACCCACCGCATACTCAATCTCCTTACGCTTCAAATCCGCGTAAGACTTTTGCCGATCAGAGGCTGCCTTCAACCGCTCACAAATGAGCTTCACCTTCTCGGTGGTTCCTTTCAACAAAGCTGGCATCGAAACCAACTTTTGACCCGTTTCAGCCCAACAAAGAGGAGTCCTACACTTCCTCCCGTACAAAGCCTCATAAGGTGCCATTTGAATACTTGCCTGATAACTATTGTTATAAGCAAACTCCACCAAAGGCAAATGCTTCTCCCAAGAGCCTTGAAACTCAATCACGCAGCACCTCAACATATCCTCCAAAATCTGGATAACACGCTCTGACTGACCATCCGACTGAGGATGATAGGATGTACTGAAATTCAACCTTGTACCCAAAGCTTGATGCAAACACTGCCAAAAACGCGATGTGAACCTCGGATCCCTATCCGACAAAATCGACTTAGGCACACCATGCAGCCGCACAATCTCAGTAATGTACAGCTCCGCAAGCTTATCCAAAGAGAACGTAGTATGCACAGGCAAGAAATGCGCACACTTCGTCAAGCGATCCACAATCACCCAAACCGAATTCTTCTTCGATGGTGACAAAGGTAAACCAGATACAAAATCCATGGTGACCCTTTCCCACTTCCATTCAGGGATTCTCAACGGTTGCAACAAACCTGAAGGAACCTGATGTTCAGCCTTAACTCGCTGACACACCATACACTTGCTCACAAACTCCGCAACATCCTTTTTCAAACCCACCCAATAGTACTCATCACGAAGATCACGATACATCTTAGTACTACCAGGGTGCATAGCAAAAGGACTACTATGACCTTCAGTCAGAATAGCACGCCTCAACTCAGCATCATTGGGCACTACTATTCGACTCCCAAAACACAACACACCATCATCATTAAAACAGAAATCCGAAGGCCTACCCTCCGTGATATCCTGAACATGCGGTACCAAGGAATCATCCAGCAACTGCTTTCCCTTGATCAACTGAACCATAGATGGTTTCACTTGCAACTCAGCCACAAGACCACCATCTCGCGATATACTCAAGCTGGCAAACATAGCCCTCAGCTCAACAGCTACCTTTCTACTCAAGGCATCCGCAACAACATTAGCCTTTCCAGGATGGCACTCAATCGTCAGATCATAATCCTTGAGCAACTCCAACCAACGTCGCTGCCTAAGATTCAACTCCTTCTGAGACATCAGATACCTCAAACACTTGTGATCCGTGTACACAGTACACTTCTCACCATACAGATAATGTCTTCAGATCTTCAGAGCAAAGACCACTGCAGCCAAATCAATATCATGCGTAGGATAATTGCGCTCATGCACTTTCAACTGCCGTGATGCATAAGCCACAACCTTACCCTCTTGCATCAGCACACATCCCAAACCAACATAGGATGCATCACTAAGGACTTTTAAACACCTTGGCCCATGGACTTTTAAACACCATGGCAAGGACCACACAAGGACTTTTAACCACCTTTGTGTCCTTAACAAGAACCATCCAAGGACTTTTAACCACCTTGATGTTCTTAAGTAACAAGGCTCACTCAAGGACTTTTAACCACCTTAGTGACCTTAACAAGAATCACTCATGGACTTTTAACCACCATGAAGTTCTTAGAATCCACAAGGCTCACTCAAGGACTTTTAACCACCTTAGTGACCTTAACCTTTTTCAAAACATCACTTGCCAATATACATCATTATCATCAAATAATCCACTGTTTTAAAGCATTTAACCAAGCCATATTCATCATGCATTTTAAAGCATCAAACCACATTTAATCAATGTTCAAAAACAAGGAACTCTTACCTTGAGCTTCCTTCAACATATGGCTTACAAAATCAGCAATAACCATGCTAAATCAAGCTTTCAAAACAGAATTTAAAACATGCAATAAACCACATTGCATAACAACCAAACCATGGCCACCACTAGAGAGTTTTTCCGAAAACTTACACTTGAGCTTAGTAAAGTTGTTTAGACTTAAACTAAGCTCCCAAGACATTGGTTTCAAAGCTGAAAACCCAATTTCACTCACCGATTCCACCTCGCCTCTTGCCGAAGCACAAATCAAGCTTCCGGATCACCACCACTTGGATCCAAAGATGACTCCCATGTTTTAAACACATCAAAGCAGAGGATTAATGCATCATCATGCATTAATAGCTTCAATGAAAGCACCTAAACTCGCTGCTCTCATCCACACTCCATTTTCGGCCACCAAACACAACCGAAAATGCATCCAAACAACTCCTCAACAAAGCCCAGCCATAAACCATCAAAACTAAACATCCTTTAGCATCATTTAACATCTAAAAAGAACCTAACAACATCCTTATACCTCCAGCAACATCAGATCCACAAGATCACACCAAAAACAACCAAGAATCACAAGCTAAACTTAGGAAATTCAACCTATCCGGGATTGCATTAATTAAAACTCAATTCCTTATCAAATTAACATTCATTTATCATCAAAAACACACCTCAAATCACTGCTTTAACAGATCAAACGAAAATCCACCAAAAATCACCAAATCTTGCATTTTAAGCCAAGATCCATTTCACAAGTTTAAAAGCCATTTATAAAACATCAATTAAGGATTGAGAACTTAGGAATTTCAGTAAAGAACTGATAGTTTAGAGGAGACGGACGTTCTTACCTCCAAACTTGAGTTTCTCCTCTTTTAGAACCAAAAAGCTTGAAGAATCAAGTAGCAGATGGTGAGGTTTTGTTGATGTGATGATTAGCAATCAAAAGAGAATTGAAACGAGAGATTTGAGTGACAAAATCAGAAGGAAATCTCTGGAGAGAAAGTGTTTGGGTTGAGAGAAAATGAGAGAAAAGAAAATAGAAGATTTGAGAGAAAAGTTAGTTAGAATTAGGAAAATATCTTCCCTCCACTTCCTGTAGTTTAAAAATCAGAAATAATTCATTTAATATCTTAGAAAAATCTGGAGAAACTCCCTTTGGGTAAATAGCTCCTTAAAGATTCAAAGTTTCAATCCTTTCTAAAACGGTCACGCAACTTTCAAAAAATTACATTTTGGTCACTAGCCAAAATGTCACCCTTCCAAACCTCATTTTGTAAAATTGATTTCACAGTTCACTTATATATAATAAAAGAGGATTTTAGAACATTTTTCCATATTTTTAATGCAACCCGAACTAGGCTTTCCTAATTTCACCTTTTTAGATTCGAACAGCACTTTGACCGAACCGGTCAACGCCTAAACTTCTAAGCCCAAAACCGGGGCGTTACATTAATTTTGATGTCAGTTTCTCAAGTACGGATAATAATTCCAAATCAGGAATAATAGTCAAAAATGAGCATGGAGAAGTTATGGCAGCGACGACTTATCTTAAGCACCATGATGCAAATCCAGAACATGCAGAGGCTCTGGCCTGTGAGCAGGCTCTTATCTTCGCCTAGGAGCTTGGATTCCGGCGAATCGTTGTTGAAGGTGACTCTCTCGTCGTTATCTCAAAGTTAACAGAACATGGCATCAATAGAGAATTTCTCAGCATTCTATGTCAAAATATCCAAGGAAGGGGAAGATACTTTGCTTACCTTCGATTCAGGTATACTAACCGGGAAAGCAACAGTGTGGCTCATGCTTTGGCCCGTATTGAGCTACCGTCGTCGGAGCCCATGGTGTGGAACGAAGTTGTTCCTCAATCTGTGAACCATCTGGTTTATCGGGAAAAAGATGGGATTGTTCCAGGTTCCTAATTCCCGAATCGTGTTGTTGGTCCTCGGAGCTCAGTTTATTTCATCTCGTTGTGGCGATTGTCATGGTTGACCCTCGGTGTTATCTCCAGACGCTTCATTTCTCAAGCTTAGCTTGGTTTTGAGGGTTTTACTTTCTAGAAGCTGCACGACTTGTTTTATCTATTTAATTATTTTACTTTTGCTTTGGGTTGTAATTACCTTGTCAGGACTTTGTGTTTTTTTGTTGTAATAAAATGGCTGTTTATTTTGTTCAAAAAAATAATTTACAACAAATAATATTTTTTTATTTTAAATTATTTCTTACTTAAACATAATAGAACATTTATTATTTAAAACTGAAAATTTTAATAGAAAAAGTCTGATCTCCATCGTTTTCTCTTGCGCCGCTCTATTCGTAGTTTTCTAATAATTTTTACATTTTCGACAGCAGCATTAACATTTGGTTGATAGTTGATCACAAACTTTTTTTTCTCTTACTCTTCCTCTTAATATATTATGTTATTTTATCTTTTTAATCAGTCTTCACCCCCTTCGTATTAAAATTATAAATGATTTTGTGTATAACAAATTTCTAGGATTGAATTTAGTGTTGCATATCTAAGCATTTATTATGTTTATGTAATCTCGGTTGATTAGTGATAGATATTTGTAATCACTAAATATATATCGTGATTGAGTTGTAATAATATTAATTTGTGGACGAGACATCACTGTTTCATGTATTTTATGTTTATGTTAATGGTGTTTATTTTAATCGTCAGCAATAATCATTGTATATATCTATCATTTTTTCAAGTTGTTCCATTAAATTTCAACTTTTTTTTGTTCGGTCATACTTTTATGTGGAGAAATCACTCGATAGTCTATTCATTTTTATACTCTCGTAATTTTGAAGTATTTCCTCTTTAATCAATAAAACATAACTATTATTTGTCACTGAATCCAATTATTTCTATATTAATTTTGAATTACACTTTCATTATAAATTAAACTATTGAAATTTATAGATAACAGTATAAAATAATTTAATTATTTTTTATTGCATAAAATAAACAAACACCCATGACAAAAGAAACTAGTTGAAAGAAAAAGAAAAAGTGCAACTTTCAGTTAAGAAATAGTAAGTATTCTACTAAAATCACTTCGAGCATCAACGATCAAGCATTACTGCTCCTGCTCTTCATTTTCATTTTAAGAATCATATCGGACCTATTTCCAGATACAAGTAGAAAAATATTAACTCTCCAAGGACCCTCCACTACTTGGAAGAACACTTCCAAAACAATTAAACATACCATGTCGGATGCATGCTCACATTCGATACTCGCACTGAAGTCCGAGTATCATGCCAAAGAGGGACAAACTAGCCAAAGATTGCACCAGTTTATACACAACCTATGACTCACTTAACGTTATCTGCCTCTGTAGGTGTCATCCATTAAACAATAGTAAGAAAGCTGTTAAGATTTTGATGCCGACAAAGAGGCCGGCCTCGTTATACACAGTTCTTCAAGGAATCTCCAGCTCCTTGGAAGAAGCAATATGATAGTGCAAAATCAGCCATGAAAATACCAACAAGAGAAATAACCACAGCTGATGTTGTTGACTCACCCACACCTTTGGCTCCTCCCATGGTGGTTACTCCCCAAGCACAGCTGACAATAGATATTATCATACCAAAAACCTGCGACTTAATCATTGCACTAATAATATCCCATGATCGAAGAGCCCTTTGAGCTGAATCTAAGATTATATTAATGCTAATCCCATAAACACTGTCGGCCAGTAGGGCACTCGATGCCATCCCTACTGTGAAACACATCAGAGTCAAGAATGGTAAAGCTAAAGAGGAAGCAATAACTCTAGGTGTTACCAAATAATCAACAGGGTTTGATCCGAGAACTCTCAGTGTATCTGTTTGTTCAGAGACCTGCATCGTTCCTAATTCTGCAGCAAATGCACTTCCAATACGCCCAGCAACAACAATCGATGTAACCACAGGACTTAGCTCCCTTGAGAATGCTAAGGCCAAGACACCACCAACTGATCGGTTCAAACCCAATCGGGTAAATTCTCTAACAAACTGAATAGTAAAGGCCATGCCAACAAATGCCGCGGTTAGAAGACAAACCCCAACTGATTTAGGTCCAACTCTCTCCAGTTGTTGGAGGGTATTCCTCCAGTGGACTTTACCCTTTAGAATCCGAATGATAACCTGTCCGGCGAGGACAAGAACAGATAATCCTCTCCATAAGTAACTTGGAGGGGACCACTTGCTAAAGAATGTTTCAGGTTCCGATGAGGGTGCATGGTTTGTATTGCTGTCTTCCTCTAGCGCAGGGGGATATGCATGGCCATCATCCATGTTGGAAACCACAAACAATCTAGTTTTGCGGATAGGTATCAGAAATCTAAGATGCTGACCTCTTCCATTGAAGCGAAGTTGCCTTGAATTCCAACCTCCGAGTTTCAACTGCCCATCGGATTTGGTAGAGATCCTTCTACAATCAACATGTTTAAAGACATTGAGTCTCAAAGAGAAAACTCAATGAGTGAACGCGACAGAGAGAGAGAGAGAGACAGACCTACTAGAAAAGTAATATATTGGATGAAGTAGAGAGGCGGTTTGCATCTTTGGCTCCTTCCTCGAGCTTCTACGATAAGAAAATTCAAATAAAACATTAAAGTGTGAAGATTACTCCAGTGAAGCTAAAGAACTTGACAAAAATGTAATTCTTTTTGGTTCCCTGGAAGAAGCAATTGCACCCAAAAATTATCAAAAAAATAAATACATTGTATAGTACCTTTAAGAAGATAGAAAACAAAACCAGTTATTTTATTATTATTATTTTCATATAGCATAGCAAGATGCAGTGAGTACACAAAGAACGAATCAAAAGTATATTGCAGCATTGTTCATATTTAAGTTAAAAATACCAATATTTATTCATTGCTTAGCGGGTTTCTTTAAAAATATGAATTAAGCATGGGTTTGATATTGAATTAGAAAAACCCCAAAAGTATCCAAGTTGGAGTCCAAATTTATCACAATTCCATAAATAGGGTAGTTTGTGAAATACCCAGAAACAAAATTTCATGATTTATCTCAAGACCAGTGAAAATTCAACTAATCAATCACATCAAATATCTAGATTAATCGGGAAAGCTTAATCATAAACCTCAGCAACAAAAAAAACCCAGAAACATTTTCGCAAATAACAATCTTAAAGTAACAAATTCCAAATGAGAGCTGCGATAAAACCCCTAAATATATTACTAAAAAAGAGAGAAAATTTATAGGTAGATAATACCTCTGATTGAAGATAGAATGTAAGGATGGCAGTGGAGACTGGTTGCTGGCTTTTCTTTGTTATCGTCTCCAAAACAAGCGTCGCGTCTTTTATTAATTAAGTAAATCTAAAATTAAATTAATCCATTTATTAATTAAGTGAATCTAAAATTAAATATTTATTTTATGGAAAAATATTTCTAAAAAAAAATCATATATTATTAATGATTTTAATTTATATTTAAACATTAAATAACTATAAAAAAATAAAAAATAATTATAATAATATTTATTATCATCTAAATAATGTTTTTTCGTAATTTCTGGACTGAGCTCAGATTCGGTTAATCGGTGACATCTTACACCTACAATATGGGTAAATAGAAATATTTTATGTAAAATATATTTATTTGTACAAATTATTTCAAAAAAATTATAGGTGAAATAGTACGGTATTTATAAGGACGAGTCTGCAATGCTCGACGAGCACCGATGAACACCACCAACGACGAGCACTGATGAACACCATTAATTCAATTTATAAAGATTAAAAATTTAAGGACTCTCCGTATAATTATAAATTATTTAAAAATTAAAAGGTAGATTAATTAAAATATATCATTTTATTTTTAATTTTCTTTTAAACATAGATCAAAATACCTATCTACCCCTAAATTAAAAACCCTAATTTTTGTTCATTTCAAATTCAAGCTGTCGTCACCGCCGCTGCCTCCTGTCGTCGCCATCGTTGCCTTCAAGCAATTAAGCAAAACACAAAAGTATACAAATCCTAATTTTCTATTCATTGTTAGTGGCGTTGTAGAATTTGTTTTTTGTTGCAGCGGCATCGGCGACTTGAATTTCAAATGAATAAAAATTAGGGCTTTTTAATTTAGGGGTAAATAGGTATTTTGATTTATGTTTAAAAAAATAAAAAAATATATTTTAATTAATTTACCTTTTGATTTTTAAATAATTTATAATTATACGGTGAGTCTTTTATATTTTTAATATTTATAAATTGAATTTACCGTTAATTTATATTTACGGTGCTCGTCGTTAGTGGTGCTCATTTGTGCTCGTCGAGCGTGGCAGAATGAAATATGAGCCCATTTATCAACAAATGTGGAAAGTTTTATATGATTTAGTAGATGGGTCTATATTATTTTATCAACTTACAAATAGAAGTTTGTGAGATTGATTAGAAAAAAATTCACATTGTGCAGTTGGATTATTCGTCTTGTAAACGCTTGTGAGTTTATATTTTTAGGCTATATTAGTTGAAATAACTGTTACAAAGCCTATTGATTATGAAAAATACAGTTTATCAAAATTTTAATTAGATGTCCCCTCTTTAATAGCTAAACTATGAGAACAAAATTATCTACATGGTATTTTTATATAGCAGCACTTATACGTATCAAGCCAACGAGTTATAATAATCACCCCGTTATGACTAGTTTTTGGTCAGAAGCCATACATTTCCCATTTTATAATTTTTGAATGTGCGATATATTGTTGAATTGCTCTACCACGGCGCACAAAATGGATAAATAAAAAGGGTTGAAAATATATATTGAGTATGAGCCTCTTTTTATGTTTAAATTCTTAAACATTATTTGGCGAATCATTTATGACATGATTTTTCTCATCATCAGGGGAGATAATAATCAACCTGATAAATGAAAATGAATTATCGTTATCTAGATCCTCGTATATGAACCAGAAGTTCATAAGATAATTCATGTTATTACAGGTCAACTGCCAGACATATTTATTGGCCCAATGAGAGTAACTAAGTCTCATATACCAGCTGAAATGCTCTAAATTTGAATTACATGTTAGAGCGAACGGATATAAATCATGCATGTAGCATGAAAATTGGTTTCAATGATCAAAATTCTCATAAATGGAAAATAGCATAAGATGATCATATATTGGAGGTGGGTGCTCCTAAAGAGACTCAAGACATAACTAAAAATAAAACTCTTGAAGAGTTTCAGGTACCTTAAATAAATATTGAAATCTTGAAGAGATCTCGATGAGTTATGTCACTACGAGAATGGAACCAGAAAATTGGAAAGTTGCCGACAACGATTTTACAAACAATTTTAAATAGAATACTTCTATAGAAGTAAAGAAAGAAAACGAGGATTTTGTATAGAAATTGAAATGATTGATCAATATAGAAAGAACGCTTTGAACTTCCAAAAGAGAAGTATTTGGACTAACAATCCAAACACCTAAAGGGGTAATGCAAGTGAGGCACAAATAAGTAGTCGTAAATACGATTTGAATTATGATTTATGAATAGTTTTTACTTCATGGTGGATGTAATTACTTTGGCAGTTATGAAATATTTTATATGCGTCTAATTATTTTTGTGGATCCATATTTATCCTTGAAGGATTTAAAATGCTAGAAGTATTTGGAAATTTCCGAGGAAATTTATTTAGACATGTCTCATTGAATATTTATATTTTGGCGCATTTGGTATAATCGCCTTAATGAGTACTAATTTATAAAATACTATAAGGATGCTCAGATTTCCTTATATATTTTATAAAGGAGTTTGGATCAAGATTCATTATATCATTAGAACTCCTGAAGAACTTCAAATTGGAAACTCATGAAGAGCTTTCAAAGTATTTAATGAAAGTATTTGAGAAAAAGAAACTTGAGATGTGGTTTTAGTCTCAACCTAAAGATCAAGCACTTAAATATGCATTTTTGTCTATGAATGGACATAAGCTGAAAGAATCTTAAAAAAGATTCAATGTGGATAAAGCATATCTATTTAGTATCCCAATAATTGTAAGATTGTTGGATGTAAATAAAGATAATTATATCTTTTCTTGGTCTTGAAGCACCATATGTTAGTTGGTCAATAAATATTCATGGATATAAAAAGATCATTACCTCTAGATCTTCAAACATTTGTCGATGCCTCCTTAAATCTTGTAAAGATAATTGTTATGCACGAGGCAAGCAAAAAATGTGTTTGGCTAAGACCATTGACCAACATAGCCAAAAGATATGTGATTTACTTTCACAATGTATGATACAAAGCTAACTTGTGTAGAGATAATGCAAGGTGGATACATCATGGAACATATTACTCCAAAGTTTCATCCAAGATCATTACCTTTAGATCTTCAAACATTCGTCGATGCCTCCTCAAATCTTGTAAAGATAATTGTTATGGATGAGGCAAGCCAAAAATATGTTTGGCTAAGACCATTGACCCAACATATCCAGAAGATATGTGATTTACTTTCACAATATATGATACAAAGCTATCTTGTGTAGAGATAATGCAAGGTGGATACATCATGGAACATATTACACCAAATTTCATCCCTTGCGATCTTTAGAAAAATAGTATTCAATATTGAATTATGAAGATTCAAAAATCTTATGTGATGTTTTCATGAAGGGGAGTATATACATTTTGCACTCTTTTTCCCGTAACTGAGGTTTTGTCCCTGTTGCGCTGTGTGTTGTACTATAAATGATACGCAAATAGTGCAAGTATACATGTCGAAACAAGTAATACATTGATGAGTGAGTATCGTCTCCACAGGGATTGGAGGTATTTCAACTTAAGCACAAGCACACAAAATACAAATTGAATGTAAATGCGATGGAAAATGGGAAGATTTCAAAAATGTTGTAGCAAAAGCAACTAAATAAAACTAAAATGAACTAAATAAGTTGCAAGGTCCTCAATTGTATTCGAAACTCTCTATTGGGAATGACATGCTGGGTTTGCTAAGGATTCCTACGTATATTTCTAATGTTTATCTAACACCTTCCAGCTCAAACTATGCCCGACATGATTTACTATAGTGTTTCTAAACTATCTCCAGTAGGAAACCTAACAGCCAAAATGCTACGACAATACCTCTCAACGTGAACCCTAGTAAACTACTTATCGTTTACGTACTACCCCTTTTAGTCGTTGAAACTCTATCCTTATCTCTAAGGTAAGTTAGAGTTCTTCCTCTCAGCATCCAACCCTATTGTCTACATAGATCAAAGCTTAGCTCTCTCGACCACTAAACTAATCTAGCACTTAAGTAACGACTAACTCTCGAAAGCTCTTACAAACTTAAGTGTAATAAAATAGTAGACAAAGCATATAAAACTGGAAACATGCTAAACATCCATTAAAAACTAAAACAAATCATCCATAACAAACCCAAGACATCTAAAGTTAGTTCATGGTTGGGTGTAAAATATCCATCATCATTCGTTCCAGACAACCCATTTTTAGAATATAAATGTTATAGAAAAGAACTACAAGGAAAAAGAATCTCTCGTGCTGACTTGGACTGCCACAGACCTCCCTAGACTTGTTCCTTCTCTCAAAGGCCAGCAAGGTCACCCCTTGGAGCTTTGACAATGGAGGACACCAAGTTAAGGAAGAAGATGGAAAGTGACCGCCTTTTCCTTCTCACCCTTAGCACCCCCAAAAGTAACTTTTTCAGCTCTCCTTTTAATGTGGGCGTCTTGTCCTTTATATAGTGGGAGCTCCTAGGGTTTTGTGCCCTAAAGATTCCTTGTGTGTCCTAAAGAATATTCCCTAGGTCACATATGTGGCACAGCTGACTGATAGAATCACGTGTGGGGGATCTTAAAATATCTTGTCTTTTCTACGCCTAGAAATGCGTCCAGAATGCCACGACATTTTTCCTTTGCCATGCTTCTTCGTTTGCTTACATGCACAACCCCATACCAGAACGAACCTTCCTCAAGCAACACCCATTTCATTAAATAAAAGAAGACAACCAAGCAACACAACAAATGCAACTATATGAACTAAATGCAAACAAGCTTAAAGACAAGCAAATAACTAAGTAAAAAATGCATGAAATGCATACTTTTTACGAGGTTATTAGTCACAATGGTTTTTTTTTCTGGTAATGTTTTTAATGAGGCAACATGTTATGCGTACCAAAGATGTGTGTACTCTTTTTCATTCACTTAAGAAATTTTTTCCCACCGGGTTTTTATCTTAGTAAGGTTTTAACGAGGTACTTTATCTTCATAGACATCCAAGGGGGAGTGTTATGAATATTTATCTATGTGGATGTCTATCATGATAAGAACTTTATCATTAGGAATATTATCTTCATTGTTGTGTGTAAATAGAACTATTGCAAATACTGCAAGTGTACACGACGCAAGTAGTAAAGTGATACTGGAGTATCGGATATCGTCTCCACAGGGACTGGAATACTTCTATCCTTTAACTATCTGCACAGAAGAAAGAAAGAGTTTTAATAATTTAATTGAAGAATGTCACGAATAAATCAAGTAAAAGAGAAAAAATCATAATTATAAAACAGGCAGGAATTGAATTGCTTAGTAGTGCAGGTATTGCACTGTTCAAGAACTTCTGTTTTGTGTCTGGCTTCTGTCACGATAGCACCTGTCGTGGCAGCGGTCTGTTGCTGTCGCGACAACGATAAGCAACTCAGTTTCTTCAAGTTTGGCAAGAATCCCTGGATTGACTTGTCCTATCTCTAGATCCAAGTTTGTCAGCGAACACGTCTTGGATGATACCTCCCGTCGTGAATCGAAGTATGAACACCGATGTTTATGAATTCTTCTTTAGCCGCTTAACCTTGTCCTATCCCTAGGTCCGAGATAGTTCAACCATAAATTGGAGAACCAGCACTTATTCCTTTCGTATACTTAACTCTCCCGATATTAAGTAAATAGATGATCCCACAATGCTCTCCCGATACAATTGCAAGATGTTGAAACCAGAATAAGCAAACTTGAAGTTTTATTTCATTGAACAGAAAATTCCTAAGAACATAACAACCCTTACAACTACTTTACAATATCAACCCTTTGCCCTAGGGGAGGTTTAGAACATGGTGAAGAAAGAGAAACGACTAGGGTTTTGAGATGAGAGGCATGGGATGTGATATCTCCTTATAACCTTACATACATGGGTATATATAGGCAAATATCTAGTCTAAGGCCTTCTTAGAGTAGTAGTCCTTTTTTGGAGTAGAAATCCTTCCTCGAGTAGAAATCCTTGTTCAACAAGTAAAGATAAGTTACTTTACTTACCGATCTTTGATCAGCTCTATGCTCCGCTCCCGGCCTCAGAAAATTGCAAGATAGGACTCAATGGACTCATAAAAATATCCTCTATAAAATGAGACCTATCTTGACTATGTCGGCGTATTGTCGTCCGGGCGGCATTCTGCGGCGGCAGCGTTCTTGGTGGAAACTGGAACTGCTTCAGTACAGCTCCTTCTACTTTTAGTCTCCTAAAATATGCGAGTGGCCCACGATAGTCCGGCTTGAAATCCTCTATCTGCCGATCTCCACTTCGCGTTTTCTACCTCAAGTGTCTTTGTTGTCGCCCCTTCTGCCTCAACAACGGTCACGACAGACCACGGACCTCGTTTCTTCAGCTCCTACTCTGCAACTCGCCTCTACTCCTCAGCTGCCTTCGATGCTGCCACGGCAGATACCTGCAAAAGTGACCAATTTTAGCAGCATCTATGCAGTTTTATCTAAATGTGATGTAAATGCAAAAACTAGCCTAAAATGCAATTAAACGTGATTGAGTGCAGCAAAAATAAGGATAAATGAGGAGTAAAATATATGACTTTTAGGCACTCAACACACCCCAAACTCGAATCCTTGCTTGTCCTCAAGAAAATGCAACCTAACTAACATGCATGCACACACACACAGACACACACACACACACACACACACACACACACACACACACATATATATATATATTTTCTTGGCTTAAGTTAATGAACAATCCTTACCCACAGCACCATCCCTATCATGTTTAGCACCTGTTCAAATATTTAAGGATCTACTTAGAGCAAAAGTATAGTTCTCGTGCATGTGTGTGCATTTATTGTGAACATACATGAATATAGACTTCCCTAGCAACGAGAATATTATACTTAGCTTGTTTAGAGTTTTTCTTCGAGAGTTAATTCTTTTTTTTACTAGAGCTAGTATCGGGCACCTCTAGTTGTTTTCCTTCTTTTTCTGAATTTTTCTCTTTTCTACTAGAGCAAGTATTTCAGGCACCTCTAGTTAACTATCTAGAGCCGGTGATAGGCACCTCTAGAAGTTTTTCTCTGGTTATTTTCCTAGAGCCAGTGATAGGCACCTCTAGGTTTCCTGAGTTTCTAGTCTCTTTCTACTCTAATTTCTAAGTTTTCTATTCTAAGCATGCTAGAGAAAGTCTTTTATCAAGTAAGTCACAAAGTGTTTCAGTTTTTTCAGAACTATACTAAGGCTCTACTTGTTGGAGTATGCCAAAAGACCAATCATATGATGATTAAATAGACATACTATTTTACTAGATTTATCAAGTAATGGCATTGCCGTTATTATCATTTGGTATGTTTCTGTGCATCATACTAACCATTGGATTATAATGTCTATACAATAATACGGTTATTGTTAAATAGGATCCTTAGTCGAATATTATTACGGGTATGGACAGTGATAATATATAAAGACTAATACGTGGTTGATGACAAGCGTTGTCATTGGCATAGAGATGTCAAAATCAACATATAAGTATTTGTTAGAGAACAAAATATTGGATTGACCCGCTATGAGCATGTTTCTTGGGTAATTATGTGACAATCACAACATTGCTCATGATAAACATATGTATAATCCTCAAACTTGAGATCAAATGATTTCAACATAAAGATTTACGTATTTTGACATAGTCAAACATGTGTCGTAACTGACTACATTATAAAGACTGACGATTGGATACGTGATGACCTATGTAGTGAAATATGGTTGATCAAGAAAGGATTTGTCCCTCCTACATAATAGGAGAAATATCTTCGGCCACTTGATTGAGTGAGATTAGAAAATGCATGGCCATGCTCGAATATTATGATATGATTTATCATTGAGATTCGTTTATCATAATCTACTCAGGACATCAAGAAACACTAGATGGACAACGCAAGTGTGACTATCCCATGACTTGTGTTCATCTAAGATATAAAGGACAAAAGGATGAAATGCATAAAGGAAATTTATTCAGGAATTAGGAAAGTCAAACCATGACTTCATGCAACTTAGGTAGCAATGATGTATTGCTAGATGCCACTCATTGTTTGTAAAATTAGAACAATTCTAATTTTGCTGCTAACGTTGCATGAACGTAGAAGGGTCACACCCTTCGAATGAAACGAACAAAAAAAATTGGAAACCATACTCCCTATTTTAGGGAGGTTGCCGAAAATCCCATATGGGATAGAGGAAATCGGCAACTCCCTTAAATGGGAATAATATTGGATAAATATTGTATTTATCAGATATTATTTAAAGTATGGAAAATATTTAGAGACTTAAATATTATAGAATAAGATTCCAGAAATTTAAATATATATTTGGAATTTATATAATGTATATTTAATTCCAAGTTTATGTAGAATTAGATTCTACATAATTAAAAATATATATTTAAATATATTTAAATCCAAGTAAAGATAGAATGAGATTCTATATAATATATATATATATATATAGATTAAATATAATGTATATTTAAATTCATGTTTTATGTAGAATAAGATTCTACATAATTAAATACATATATTTCATTTAATATTATTAAATATAATGTATATTTAATATAAACCTATTTCAAGTAGAATTAGATTCTATGAACTTTGGTTGAACTTGGATTTAAGGAATTCAACTAGAATTAAGTCTCTGAATACTATTTAAAGGGACAAGGGCTAGCAACCAAATCATCCCTCTTCCTCCTCTTGAAGATTTCGACAACACCCCTAGGGATTCCCCACTAGAATTCGACATATCCCAGAAAGCTCTCTGAGAAGCTGTTCGATATTTTTCTGGTGTTCTACTTGCCCCGTGGCAAATCCCTGAAGGTTCCCTTGCTCGATTGCAAGTCCCAGTTGTACTCCTGGTCGATTCCAAACTCCCTCTAGAATCCCTGGAGGGATTTCGACTTCTCCCTAGAAGGTGTTCAAACCTGTCGAAGTTTATCCCTAAGTGTTAGGGTGGCGGAAACTTTGTTCGTTTTGTTCGGGTGGACTCCGTAAGGGTCGTTGCGAACCTGTGACGATTCCAGTTTTACTTGACGCGGTTATTTCGACATACCGTCGGTTTTCCAGTTTCTAGAGATTTAAAAGGTAACTCTTCATCTTTTCACCCCGGATTCGTTCCTGTACAAGGATCCTGGCTGGATTACGTCGGATTTATTTTTCTGCTGCGCCACAGGGCGTGCCGACGTGACCCAACACTACTTCCTAAAATATTTTTAAGGGGATGTCTCAACAGAGATGGCAACAACAGATAATAAAAGTTCAATAAATTAAGCCAATTCTTTTAGCATAAAAAATAAACGTGACACAATTATAACTAAATACAATATTATATTAATAATTAGGAGGACTGCCTACCCCCAAACTCAAGGGTTGCATTGTCCTCAATGCATGACACAAGATATGAAAAACAAAAAATAAAAATGACAGAAAAGTGAAACATCACAGAAAGATAATATATACAACATGCGACAGAGAAAAAGAAAAAAAAAGAAAACTTAAGTTGTGCGACTGTCGTCGCTGCTGCTGGAGCTTTGGATGAGGAGCTGTCGGCAGGCAGTCTCCTTGAACTTTGTCGGAGGTGTTGAGTGTGTAAAACTTCTATAATTTACCCCCTATTTAACCCATATTTCTGCTGCATTCAAGCATAATTCATTGCATTTAGGTTAGACTTCATTTATACATCACAAATATATTAAATGGCACAGTTTCTACTGAAATTGGTTGCTTTTGCAGGCAGCTGCTGTAGCAGTGAAGAAGCAGAGCTGGAACTGGAATGCAGACGAGGAGGACGATGCTGCCATGGTCGCTGCCGTGGCAGCCAAGGACGACAGCAGTGGTGAAGAGAAGAAGCAAAGTGGGCCTCGACAAAAAGAGAAAATTAAGCCCGTCTTTCGTGGAGCACCCTTATATTTTTCCAAGCCCTAGATCAGAATGAAGGCCAAGCCCAAGGTTCAAGGAAGAAACTCTAAGCAAGAAGGAAAGACGAATTAAAGATATATTCTCTGAAGATTTAGTCTTTAATAGAATTGTACTTTAGTTTAAACTTGTATTCTTGCCATATTAGAAAACTTAAACCCAAAGCCTATATAAAGGCATGTAATTCGACCTAGAGAAGGATATCTTCATCTCTAGCCTTTTTCCCAAAACCCTAGCCGTTTTCCCCTTCTCAACATGTTCTAAACATCCTCTAGGGCCACGGGTTAATTTGTAAACTTGGCATCCCTCCATTAATGGAGTCTTTTTAATTTTAAAAAATTGTGTCTTTTACTTAGTTTATTTTTATCAAAAAAAAAAACAAAAAATGAAAATTTTGGCTTAAGTCTTTGAACTGAACTCACCTGCCGTGACAGCCTCTGTCGTGGCAGTGCCTTTAGGATAGTTTTAGGAGCAGCTTAGAGCCTCACTATAGTTCTAAAACTTAAACACCATTTGTGACTTTTATACTGCCTAGAACTCTACTAGTAAACTAGAATAGAAAGCTTAGCACTTGAGTTGCCCCTAGAGGTGCCTAACACTTGCTCTAGGAAAAGAAGTTAAGAAAAATAGACTCAATACACCTAGAGGTGCCCGAAACCAGCTCTAGGAAGTTAGCTAGAGGTGCCCGAAACCGGCTCTAGTCAAACTTAAGCTTGAGTAAATAGAATCGAGTCTGAATAAAAACTAAATGAGCCTAAGAATTGCCTCCAAAAAGATAAAATTTGGCAAAAAATTCAAGTTAGAGGCTTAACTATTCTAGTAAAACTAAGGGAGTCTTGGCATATAATTGTTCACAAGCATGCACACACTACACGAGGATTATAGCAAGGTTCCGGATGAATCCTGAATTATCCGACAAGGTGTTGCTCACAATAGGGAATGAATGGTAGGTAAGGGAAAGTTTATTGTTTTAAGCCAAACAAAAAATTCTTGTTTTTCTTTTTTAGGTCTGAATTGCTTGAGGGCAAGCAAAATCTTGAGTTTGGGGGGTGTGTTGAGTGTGTAAAAGTTCTATAATTTACCCCCTATTTAACCCATATTTCTGCTGCATTCAAGCATAATTCATTGCATTTAGGTTAGATTTCATTTATACATCACAAATATATTAAATGGCACAGTTTATACTGAAATTGTTTGTTTTGCAGGTAGCTGCTGTAGCAGTGAAGAAGCAGAGTTGGAACTGGAATGCAGACGAGGAGGACAATGCTGCCATGGCAGCCAAGGACGACAGCAGTGGTGAAGAGAAGAAGCAAAGTGAGCCTCGACAGAAAGAGAAAATTAAGCCCGTCTGTCGTGGAACACCCTTATATTTTTTTCCAAGCCCTAGATCAGAATGAAGGCCAAGCCCAAGGTTCAAGGAAGAAACTCCAAGCAAGAAGGAAGGACGAATTAAAGATATATTCTCTGAAGATTTAGTCTTTAATAGAATTGTACTTTAGTTTAAACTTGTATTCTTGCCATATTAGAAAACTTGAAACCAAAGCCTATATAAAGGTATGTAATTCGACCAAGGGAAGGATATCTTCATCTCTAGCCTTCTTCCCAAAACCCTAGCCGTTTCCCCCTTCTCAACATGTTCTAAACTTCCCTTAGGGCCACGGGTTGATTTGTAAAGTAGTTGCAAGGATTGCATTTGTTTTAGGAATTTTCTGTTCAATAAAATAGACTTCAAGTTTGCTTATTCTGGTTTTCAACATCTTGCAAGAGTATCGGGAGTGCATTGTGAGATTATCTATTTACTTAATATCCGGAGAGTTAAGTATACGAAAGGAATAAGTACGGGTTCTCAAGTTTATGGTTGAACTATCTCGGATCTAGGGATAGGACGAGGTTAAGTGGCTAAGGAAGAATTCAACAACATCGGTGTTCATCCTTCGATTCACACCGGGAGGTATCATCAAAGACGTGTTCATCGACAAACTTGGACCTAGGGATAGGCCAAGGCATAGCATGGATTCTTGCCAAGCTTGAAGTACATAGTTGTGTGTTCGCTGCCGCGACTAACAACAGACCGCTGTCGCGACTGGCGCAACGACAGAACAAACATTCCTAGACTTTGCAACACCTACACTACTGAGCAATTCAATACCGGCCCATTCTCTCTGTCTCGATTTCTTTAATCTTAAATTCCAATTCTCTTTATTATTTTCGTGACAACAATTTAAACTATTCTTTTTTCTCTCGTGCAGTAATCCAAGGAGTAGCTATTAGCCCAGTCCCTGTGGAGACGATATCCGATACTTACGTATCACTTTACTACTTGCGTCGTGTACACTTGCACTACATTGCGATAGACATTTTTACACGCAACAAGTTTTTGGCGCCGTTGCCAGGGACTGGCAACATAACTTTACACTACCTTTTAATGCATTCTTTTTATTTTTCTGTTTTATCTTGGGTTGTTCAACCTGTGTTTTTCACAAGGTTTCCTGTCTATGCGCAGATCGAGACGAGGTGAGGAACCTTAGTATCCATTAGACCCTGAAATAGAACGTTTGTACAATCTTAGGAACTGACTTCGCTTCGTACTAGCCAGAAACGAATACCTTGAAGAACAGTTAGAGGCCATGAACAACCAAAGGAATCCCCAGGATAACGTAAATCCTGCCGGAGACGGAGGGAACAATCCACCTGCCGACCCTCCTGTCGTTGCCGCACACCGGTCATGCTGAGACTACATGCTCAATGATCATGTAGAGCTAGAAACCACCCTGCCAGACGTAGACGTTGACAACTTTGAGCTGAAACCTATTATGTTCAGCATGATTAACAACGCTGGGCAATTTATTGGTGCTGCTACAAAGGATGCTAGGGAGCATCTGAAAACGTTCCAGGAAATCTGTGGTTCGTTTAGACTACTAGGAGTTAATCCAGAGATACTGAGGCTTCAGTTATTTCCTCATTCCTTGAGGGACAGGGCCAAGACTTGGTGGAATAAACTAACGCTGGGTTCAATACGAACTTGGGTAGATTTAACTCGTGAATTTTTGTCTCGTTTTAATCCTTCACACTTATCTGAGCGATTATGTAACGAAATTGCTACTTTTCAACAAGAAGATGACGAGCCAATGCACGAAGCCTGGGACAGATTTACCACTCTTCTAAGGAACTACCCGATGCATGGATTCCCCGTTTGGAACCAGGTAACTAAATTCTATAATGTTGCTAATTTACAAACTCATATAAGAATTGATTCAGCAGCAAATGGATTACTACTAAACAAAGATCCAGATGAGGCAATGGCAGTATTAAAAAATCTGGCGAAGAATGAGGAACAGTTTCCTACGGCAAGAAGAGGGGGTAAACGAGTTCTAGCTGTAAAAGATTATGAGGCCGACAGTTTGTTAAAATCACAGTTGGCATATCTCACTAAGGCAATGAAAAAGCTCTTGAAAGAAGATTTACAGCATGTCTATTCTCTTGAAGAGGTATGCAAAACTTGCGATGGAAATCACAGTTCAGAGGAGTGTCCGTTACAGTTAGAAGAAGGGATGTATGTTGGGAACTACAATAAACATAACTATAACTCCAACAACTACAATCCCAACTGGAGAAAGGATCCCAAGTTCTCTTGGAGAAATCCTAATAATGCCATGAATCCTCAAGCATAGAATACTCAGAACTAGGGAGGACCTAGATTATTGACTCGGCAGCACCCGCATCTGCAACAGCCACCAGCTGCCACAACTAGTATATTGGAACATACTTTGGCTACATTTATGTCTCAAACAGGAACCTACATTGAGAATATGAATCACTTTGTCAAGAAGACAAAAACATTCATGGATAAAAACAGAGATGCGGATGACCAATCATAAAGCTACTCTAAAATCATTAGAGATACAGATGGGTCAGGTTTCCTAGCATATTAAACCGAGGCAGAACGGAGGATTTCCTAACGATACTGAAAATGCTAGACAACCCACACATGAGCAGTGTAAAGCCATCACTACTAGGAGTGGGAAGAAATTACCAGGGCCAGAGAAGGAAGCTGAATTAGTTAAGGAACCAGCCTTGGAGTCACCTGCCGAGAACGCTGCCCCGGCAGACGACAAGCAGCCTGTTGCCGATGAACCTGTCACGACAGCAGAAGGGACATAGAAGAAAGATGAAGAACCTAAACCTCCTCAGATCTGAATGCAGTGGGAAGGACGTATTGTTGATTATCGTCCTCCACCTCCTTTTCCTTAGCGGTTACAGAAATTGAAACAGGAATCACAGCTTAAGAAGATTTATGATACTTTTAAGCAGGTCCATATCAATATTCCGTTGTTGGATGCTATAAAGAAGATGCCTGGTTATGCCAAATTTCTCAAGGATGCCATGTCAAAGAAATCTAGACTTGGGGAATTTGAAACGGTTAAGATGACATAAGGATGCATGAGTATTCTGCACAAGCATCCGCCCCAGAAGAAGAAGGATCCTAGGAGCTTCATCATACCATGCATAATCGGAGATAAATTTGTGGGTAAGGCACTTTGTGATCTTGGTGCTAGTATAAATTTAATGCCCAAATATATTTTTCAGAAATTAGGTATTGGAAAAGCTCGGCCCACAACAGTAGTACTGCAGCTGGCAGACCGCTCTTACGTTCATCTAGAAGGAAAAATTGAAGATATTCTGGTAAGGGTGGATAAATTTTTTTTTTGCGGACTTTCTTGTCTTAGATTGTGAAGCAGATGAAAACGCATCAATCATCCTGGGGCGACCCTTCTTAGCCACAGGAAGATCACTGATTGATGTGGAGAAAGGAGAACTCACTATGAGAGTGAACGATCAAGAGATTAAGCTGAATGTTCTCCAAGCAATGAAACATGCTGATGTAGAAGAAGAATGCAAGGCTATCACTGAAGTTACCCTTGACCAACCCTGCATCAGGTCAGGCTGCCACGGCATCAAAATTGGCCACTGCCTCAGCAGCCATTTAGAAGACTGTCACGACATCACCGATGCCAGCAACTCCTCAGAATCTGATACATCTGATACTGAAGACCAAGATGAGGTAAATTGGATAGGCAATCGTCCAGTTAAGTTGTTCGAGCCCTTAAACTATACCTCGGATAACCATATAATTCAAAAGCCATCAAATGTCGAGCCCCCTGTTCTAGATCTTAAGCCTCTGCCAGGACAGTTAAAATATGTTTTCCTTGGTTTAAATGATACGTTGCCCGTAATCATCTCTTCCAAGTTGATGCAGGAACAGGAACAATAGCTAATAGGGATGCTGCAGTAGCACAAGAAGGCTATTGGATGGACGATAGCTGATATCCAAGGCATCAGTCCGGCATTATGCATGCATAAAATTCTTTTAGAGGATGGTCATAAGCCGACCATTGATGCACAAAGACGTCTGAACGATGCTATACGAGAGGTGGTTCGTAAGGAGATCATAAAATGGCTAGATGCTGGAATAATCTATGCCATCTCGGATAGCAAGTGGGTGAGCTCGGTGCAGTGCGTTCCTAAGAAAGGAGGAATAACCGTGGTAACCAACGAAGAAAACGAGCTAATCCCAACCAGGACTGTGACCGGTTGGAGGGTTTGTATGGACTACCGGAAGCTTAACAAAGCTACCCGGAAGGACCATTCCCCCTTGCCCTTTATTGATCAAATGCTTGATAGATTAGTGGGTAAGCCTTACTATTGTTTTCTTGATGGTTACTCAGGTTATAATCAAATAGCCATCGCACCGGAAGATCAAGAAAAGACAACGTTCACATGGCCATACGGTACTTATGCTTTTCGGAGGATGCCATTTGGATTTTGTAATGCACCAACCACCTTTCAAAGGTGCATGATGGCAATATTCTCTGATATGGTGGAAGATTTCCTGGAGATATTCATGGATGATTTTTCAGTTTTTGGAGACAACTTTGAAAGCTGCCTAGGAAACCTACAGAAAGTGCTCGAGAGATGTGAAAAATCAAACTTGGTATTGAACTGGGAAAAGTGTCACTTCATGGTGGATGAAAGGATAGTCCTTGGCCATAAAATTAGCTGCCGCGGCATAGAAGTCGACAGAGCTAAGATCGAGGTTGTTGAGTGTGTAAAAGTTCTATTATTTACACCCTTTTTAACCCATATTTCTGCTGCATTCAAGCATCATTGCATTGCATTTAGGTTAGTTTACAGCAAAACATCACAAATATAGTAAAGGCACAGATTCTACTAAAAGATGGCTGATTTTGCAGGTTGCTGCCATAGTAGACGGAGAAGGCGGGCGCAGGGCAGAGAAGCAGAAGAGCTGAACTGGACAAGCAGACAATGAGGACGATGCTGCCATGGTGCTGCCGTGACAGCAGAGGACGACAGCAAGTTAGTGGAGGAAAAACAAAGTGGACCTCGATAGATAGAGAAAATTATGCTCGTCTGTCGTGTGAAAACCTTATATTTTTCCAAGCCCTGGATCAAAAGATATGTCAAGCCAAAGCTCAAGGAGAGAAAAACCCAAGAAACAAGGAGGATGGCTGAAAAGTAGGATCCTTGAAGATTAAGTCTTTATTAGAATCATACTTTTAATTAAAGTTGTAATCCTTGTGAACTTAGAATTCTTGAGCCCAAAGCTTATATAAGGGCATATATTTTAACCTAGGAAAGATATCCCATAACCCATAGCCGATTTCCCTTGAAACCGACAACCAAAAACCCTCCGCTGTTTACCCGCCGTCGATATGTTCTAAAACCCCCTAGGGCCACAGGTTGATTTGTAAAGAACTTGCAAGGGTTGTTTTGTTTTAGGATTTTTCAAGTTCAATAAAATAAACTTCAAGTTCTCTTATTTTGGTTATTAATATCTTGCAAGAGCATCGGGAAAGCATTGTGCGGTTATCTATTTACTTAGCATCGGGAGAGTTAAGTATACGAAAGAAGTAAGAGCAAGTTCTCTAGTTTATAGTTGAACTATCTTGTGCCTAGGGATAGGGCAAGGTTAAGTGGCTAAAGAAGAATTCATACACTTCGATGTTCATCCTTCGATTCACGCCGGGAGGTATCATCAAAGACGTGATCATCGACAGACTTGGACCTAGGGATAGGCCAAGGCAGATCTGGGATTCTTGCCAAACTTGGAGTACTGAGTTGGTGTGTTTGCTGCCGCGACGACCAACAGACTGCTGCCGCGACAGGCGCAACAACAGAACTGGAGTTCCTAAGCATTGCAATACCTGCACTACTGAGCAATTCAATACCAGCCCATTCTCTCTATCTTGATAATTCTATTCTTTTATTTACGTTTACTCTATTATTCTCGTGACAATTCTCTCAAATATTTTCTTTACTTCGTGCAGTGAAATAAGGTGAAGCTATTAGCCCAATCCCTGTGGAGACGATATCCGATACTTCGTATCACTTTACTACTTGCGTCGTGTACACTTGCACTACCATTGCGATAGACTATTTTACACGCAACAAGTTTTTGGCGCCGTTGCCGGGGATTGGCAACATAACTCTACCTTTCTTTTATTGCACTTTTCGTTTTTGTTTTTGTTTTTCTTTTAATTTTTCTTTTTCTATTTTTCGTTGGTGTTTTCAACTCTTGCTTTTCACGAGGTTGTCTTGTTTATGCGCATATCTAAAAGAGGTGAAGATCCTGAGTATCTATTAGATCCGGAAGTTGAACGTTCCTTCAATCTCAAGAAACAACTTCGTCACCTTTTAGCCAGGAACGAGTACCTTGAGGAACAGCTAGAGAAGATGGCACATGTTCCGCCCGCTGGTGGTGGTATACCGCCTATCGGCGATCCGCCTGCCGCTGATGGACGACGCTCCTGCCGTGACTACATGTTGAACGATCATGTAGAGATGGAGACCACTCTGCCGGATATTGATGTTGATAACTTCGAGCTTAAACCTGTCATGTTTAGTATGATCAACAATGCCGGGCAGTTTAGTGGTGCTGTTACAGAGGATGCTAGGGAGCATCTCAAAACGTTCCAGGAGACCTGTGGTTCGTTTAGATTGCCAGGAGTTAATCTAGAGATACTGAGGCTTCGGTTATTCCCCCGTTCATTGAGGGACAGAGCAAAAACTTGGTGGAATAAACTTACGCCGGGTTCAATTATAACTTGGGCAGATTTATCTCGTGAATTTTTATCTCGTTTTAATCCTTCGCATTTATCTAAGCGATTACGTAATGAAATTGCTACCTTTCAACAGGAAGATGACGAGCCGATGCACGAGGCCTGGGACAGATTTACTACTCTTCTACGGAACTGTCCAATGCATGGATTCCCCATCTGGAATCAGGTAACTAAGTTTTATAATGCTGCCAACTTACAAACTCGTATTCGAATTGATTCTGCAGCAAATGGACTATTATTGGATAAAGATCCGGACGAGGCATTTCAAGTTTTGAAAAATCTGGCTAAGAATGAGGAGCAGTTTCCGACAACTAGAAGAGGGGGTAAACGGGTACTTGCTATCAAGGATTATGAAGCCGACAGCACGATGAAATCACATGTAGCATTCCTTACTAAAGCAATGAAAAGGTTATTGAATGATGATGGACTACAAGGATTTGCTGTTGAGGAAGTATGTGATATCTGTGAGGGAAATCATAGTCGGGATGAGTGCCCAATACAAGTAGAAGAGGGAAAATATGTTGGAAACTACAAGCCAAATTACAATTCCAACAATTATAATCCCAATTGGAGAAAGGATCCCAAATTTTCTTGGAGTAATCCTAATAATGCCCTGAATCCTCAAGCACACAATCAGAATCAGGGAGGACCTAGATTGCTGACGCGACAGCAACTGCCGCCGTAGTGAAATAAGGTGAAGCTATTAGCCCAATCCCTGTGGAGACGATATCCGATACTTCGTATCACTTTACTACTTGTGTCGTGTACACTTGCACTACCATTGCGTTAGACTATTTTACACGCAACAGAGGTAATCGAAAAGCTGCCACCACCCACCACAGTCAAGGGAATAAGAAGTTTCTTAGGGCATGCTGGTTTTTATTGGAGGTTTATTACGAACTTTTCGAAGATCACCAAACCCTTATGCCATCTTCTGGAGCAGAACCGTCCTTTCGACTTCAACGCTGAATGTACTGAGGCATTCAAGGTTCTGAAAGAAAAGCTGGTAACAACCCTAATAGTACAGCCACCAGATTGGAAACTGCCATTCGAGATCATGTGTGATGCTAGTGACTATGTTGTTGGGGCAGCACTTGGGCAGAGGAAAGACAAGCTCTTTCATGTCATATACTATGCCAGCAAAACACTGAATGACGCCCAAGTGAACTACACCACCACAGAGAAGGAACTATTAGCTATGGTATTCTCTATTGACAAGTTCCGTTCTTATATACTTGGAACGAAGGTCATAGTCCACACAGACCACTCTGCATTGAAGTATTTGTTCACCAAAAAGGATGCAAAGCCTAGACTGATACGTTGGATTCTGCTACTGCAAGAGTTTGACCTTGAAATCAAGGACAAAAAGGGGACAGAGAATCAAGTTGCAGATCACTTGTCAAGATTAGAGAAGGGAAAGGGTCTACCGGCAGACGAGACATAGATACTGGAGACTTTCCCTGATGAGCAGCTGTTTGCTGCCACAAGCACTGCCACGACAGCCATGGCGGCAGGTAAGTTTTCTGAACTCCCCTGGTATGCTGATTTCGTTAATTATTTAGTTAGCGGAATAACTCCTCCTGACCTTAATTATCAAGCTAGGAAGAGGTTCCAAAATGATGTTATGCATTATTATTGGGACGAACCTCTTATGTTCAAATATTGTGCAGATCAGGTTATTAGGAGATGTGTACCACAGGATGAACATGAAGCTATACTACATCACTGTCATGCTTCACAGTCTGGAGGACACTTAGAAGGAAATAAAACGGCTGCCAAGGTTTTGCAGTCGGGATTTTATTGGCCCTCACTGTTCAAGGATGCCCAAACATTCTACAAAAAATGTGTCAAGTGTCAATGGACTGGAAACATCTCAATGCGACATGAGATGCCGCTGCAAAATATTCTTGAAGTTGAGATTTTCGATGTTTGGGGGATAGATTTTATGGGACCATTCCCAACTTCATGTGGGAACTTATACATCCTCCTGGCAGTGGACTATGTGTCCAAATGGGTTGAAGCGATCGCGACTCAGAAAAATGATGCCAAGACGGTTCATAGATTTTTGCATAAAAACATATTTCCCAGATTCGACATCCCCAAGGCATTTCGACAATAGGGTTATAGTTGTTGCCTTGAAAAAGTATGGTGTCAAACATCAGATTGAAACAACATACCACCCTCAGACCAATGGACAGACTGAAATATCCAACATAGAGGTTGAGAACATTCTTGAAAAGATGGTTAAGCCAACTAGGAAGGACTGGTCTCTACACCTCAATGATGCATTATGGGCCTACAGAACAACATTCAAAACTCCATTCGGAATGTCACCCTATCGGCTGATTTATGGGAAAACATGCCATTTACCTGTTGAGATTGAGCACAGAGCATACTGGGCCATCAAGGCAGTGAATGTGGACTTGGAAAAAGCATGACAGAAAAGACTACTTGATCTGAATTAGATTGAAGAAATTCAGACAATGGCCTATGACAACGTAAAAATCTATAAAGTCAAGACCAAGAAGTGGCATGACAAGAAGTTGCTGCCACAACAGTTTTTCCCAGGGCAGCTTGTGTTGTTGTTCAACTCTAGGTTGACGCTCATCCCAGGGAAGCTGAAATCTAGATGGTCTGGCCCATTCCAAGTGGTGCAGGTTTTTCCCCATGGTGCCATCACAATCAGATCTTTAAAAGACAGGCACCAATTCAAAGTCAATGGACAAAGACTGAAGCATTATTAGGGGACTGAAGCCCCAAGAATGCAGGAAATGTTTACTTTAGGAGATGCCCCTCCAGGCATCCCTAATTTAACCTAATTTTTATATTTTTATTTTTAATATTATTTATTTATATATTAGGTACTTAGAATTATTTTATTTTTAGGAGCTAAAGTTTTATTTTTATTATTTTTAGGAAATAAAGAAGACAAGGAGAAGAAGAGAAGTGAATCCAGCCCACCATCTTTCCATCAGCCCAAAAAGCCCAACTTTAGAGCCTGCCATTACAGCTGCTGCGATAGATGTGGAAAATCCAACCTGTCAACACGTTGTCGCGGCAGACACGCAAACGCGTCACATACGCGTAGCAGACATGGAAACGCATGACAGACGCGTTAGAAACCGCGTAACAGCTGGCCCCGTTATTCGCGCCTACCGTTACTACTCCAACGGGCAGCAAACTCTCCCTCTATATAAACCCCGTTTTACTATTCATTTTTCACTCACTTCTACTCTTTCTACTTGTTTCCTCTAGAATTTTTACTTGCTTTCATTTTCTTCCACAGTCCTTGCAACATGTCTTCTAGAAACACCCGCCGAAGTTCTGCCTCGGGATCTGCCCCGGCAGCATCAACTCCAAGATCCTTCCAGATCCGTGATATGTGGGAGGAGAGAGGTTTTATTTACACTTCCAAAACAGGGAACCTAGGGCTGCAGCCCTTCATAGCTAGAAAAATCAGAGCCCTGAAGTGGCAGATATTCGCGGAGCAGCCAGAGGAGATGAACGTGACTCTTGTCTGGGACTTTTATGCTGCCATTGGCTGCAGGAACGCGACATCAGTCACGTTCCGAGGGAAAGAGGTGCCCTTCAAGCCCAAGTACATCAACACACTCTACGGGTTCTATGTGGGCCGAAACGAATGTAACCCCCTTAACCCGGCCCAAACGGTTGAACCGAATTAAGAAGTTTACACGGGGAAAACCAAAGTCAACCTGAAAGTCAACCTTGATTAACGACCCTTTTTATCTTTAAAATCTTATCTAAATGCATATTATCCCTAGATATGATCATACAAACAACATACTCAAAGATCAGCGCATTCGGAAAACATTCAGGGACTTAATTGAACAAAACAAGAATTTAGGTACCAAATTGTAAATTCTGAAAATTATAAGAACTTAACCCACTTTTGAGTTACCATTATAAAATTAGTCATGTTTCATGCATCTCTGTCAAATTTCAACTCAAACGGACATCTCAAACTCATTCAATTGCAAAAACAAGGTTCAGGACCAAAACGCAAAGATTTCAAAACATTTAACCAACAATTTCAGTGCCCAACGGTCAAGTGTTCCGAAACAATGAAGACTTGTTCCGAAACGCGGGACCGTTTCGAAACTGGTTCCGAAACAGGGCCTGGCAGTGGCCAAACCGTTTCGGAACGCCGAGGCCATTTCAGGCCCCCGTTCCGATACGGTAGCATCTGTTCCGAAACAGGTTGCCCAGATTGCAGAAATTTTTCTGGTTTAACATGCTTTTGACCAATCAAACATGCCCCAAAGACCCTCAAATTATACCAGCAAGTCACTAAATGCACAAGGAACATAATTGCACCAACCATACTCAAACATGACATCAATTAAGCAAAACCCCAATTCTATAGGCATGCTTCCTATTTAGAAAACCATTCAAGCATCAAAAATACCAAATCAACCACATAAAGGCCAATTACATGTTCCAACATCAATAACAACATAAAACAAACAATAATCCACTGTTTTAAAGCATTTAACAAAGCCATTAATCATCATGCACCATTATGCATCAAAACCACATTTAATCAAATGTTCCAAACAAGGATCCCTTACCTTGAGCATCCTTCAATACATGGCTTATAAAACCAGCAATAGACATGCTAAAATATGCTTTCAAAACAGGATTTAAAACATGCAAATAAGTCACATTGCATACAACCATTCCATGGTTCAACATAAAGTGAGTTCTTCCGAAAACTTACTCTTGAGCTTAGCTAAGTTGCTTAGACTTAAACTAAGCTCCCAAACCTTCAAAACATTGGTTTCAAAGCTGAAAACCAAAATCCACTCACCGATTCCGTTTCGCCACTTGCCGAAACACCAATCAAGCTTCCGGATCACCACCACAAAGATCCGAAGATGACTCCCCTGATTTAAACACATCAAAACAGTAGATTAATGCATCATCATGCATTAATATCTTCAATGAAAGCACCTAAACTCGCTGCTCTCATCCACACTCCATTTCCAGCTACCAAATACAACCGAAAACACATCCAAACAACTCCACAACGCTACCCAGCCAAGATTCATCAATTCTAAACATCCTTAAACATCAATTAACATCCAAAAAGGATCTAACCACGTCCTTATACCTCCAGCTATAACAGATCATCAAGATCACTCCAAAAACAACCAAAAACTCAAGCAAAACTTAGGAAATTTAACCTATCCAGGATTGCATTGATTAAACCTCAATTTCTCATCAATTAAACATCATTTTACATCAAAATGACATCTCAAAACAATGCCCAATCAGATCACACGAATTTCATCAAAATTGAACCAAATCTTGCATTTAAAAGCCAAGATCAAGAATATAATTGTAAAACCTTTAATAAAACATAAATCAAGGATTGAGAACTTGGGAATTTCAGTAAAGAACTGAGAATTTAGAGGAGAAGGACGTTCATACCTCTAAACTTGAGTTTTCTCCCTTTTTGGAACCAAAATCTTGAAAATCCAATAAGCAAATGCTAAGGTTTTGTTGAAGAATTGATTAGAGATCAAATGAGGATAGAAATCTAATCTTTGGAGGTCAAAATCAAAGGAAATTCTGCTGGAGAAAAGTGTTTGGGTTGAGAGAAAAGAAAATGGAAAATTTGAGAAAGTTAGTTAAAATGACAAAATATCTTTCCCTCCTTTTTACCTTTATTTTAAAACCTTAAATAAAATTGATAAATATTCAGAAAAATCTGGAGAAACTCCTTTGGGTAAATAGCTCCTTAAAGATTCAAAGTTTCAATCCTTTTTAAAACAGTCACACAGTTTTCAAAAATTACATTTTGGTCACTAACCCAAAATGTCACACTTCCAAACCTCATTTTGTAAAATTGATTTCACCCTTCACTTATATATAATAAAAGAGGATTTTAAGACATTTTTCCATATTTTTAATGCAACCCGAACTAGGCTTTCCTAAATTCACCCTTTTATATTCGAACCGCGATCCGACCGGTCCGGTCCAAACCCAAAACTTATAAGCCCAAAATTGGGGTGTTACAACTCTCCCCCCCCTTAAGAAATTTCGTCCTCGAAATTTACCTGAAGGAAAGAGATACGGAAACTGCTTCAGCATGTCATCCTTCCGTTCCCACGTGGCTTCCTCAACACCACGATACTTCCACAACACCTTTACCAACTCAATGGTCTTGCCACGAAGAACCTTACTATCCGAATCCAGAATCTTCACCGGTTCCTCATCATAGGTCAAATCCGGATTCAATTCCACCTCTTCTACAAGCATCACATATGAAGGATCAGATCTATACTTCCGAAGCATAGAAACATGGAACACATCATGAATCTTCTCCAACTCTTGCGGTAACCTCAACTTGTACGCAACAGGACCCACACGCTCAACCACCTCGTATGGTCCAATGTACCGAGGGCTCAACTTACCCTTCCGACCAAACCTCATTACCTTTTTCCAAGGCGAAACTTTCAAAAACACACGGTCTCCTACCACATACTCAATCTCCTTATGCTTCAGATCCGCGTAAGACTTTTGCCGATCAGAAGCTGCCTTCAAACGCTCACAAATGAGCTTCACCTTCTCGGTGGTTCCTTTCAACAAAGCCGGCATCGAAACCAACTTCTGACCCGTTTCAGCCCAACATAGAGGAGTCCTATACTTCCTCCCATACAAAGCCTCATAAGGTGCCATTTGAATACTCGCCTGATAACTATTATTATAGGCAAACTCCACCAAAGGCAAATGTTTCTCCCAAGAGCCCTGAAACTCAATCACGCAGCACCTCAACATATCCTCCAAAACCTGAATAACATGCTCGGACTGACCATCCGACTGAGGTTGATAGGATGTACTGAAATTCAACCGCGTTCCCAAACCCTGATGCAAACACTGCCAGAAACGCGATGTAAACCTCAGATCCCTATCCGACACAATCGACTTAGGCACACCATGCAGCCACACAATCTCAGCAATGTACAGCTCAGCAAGCTTATCCAAGGTATACGTAGTATGCACAGGCAAGAAATGCGCACACTTCGTCAGGCGATCCACAATCACCCACACCGAATTCTTCTTCGATAGCGACAAAGGCAAACCAGAAACAAAATCCATGGTAATCCTTTCCCACTTCCACTCAGGAATTCTCAACGGTTGCAACAAACCTGATGGAAACTGATGCTCAGCCTTAACTCGCTGACACACCATACACTTGCTTACAAACTCAGCAACATCTTTCTTTAAACCCACCCAATAGTACTCATCACGAAGATCACGATACATCTTAGTACTACCTGGGTGCATAGCAAAAGGACTACTATGACCTTTAGTCAGAATAGCACACCTCAACTCAGCATCATTGGACACTACTATCTGACTCCCAAAACACAACACTCCATCATCATTAAAACAGAAATCTGAAGGCCTATCCTCCGCAATATCCTGAACATGAGGTACCAAGGAATCATCCAACAACTAATTTTCCTTGATCAATTGAACCAAAGATGGTTTCACTTGCAACTCAGCCACAAGACCACCATCACGCGAAATACTCAAACTGGCAAACATAGCCCTCAACTCAACAGCTACTTTCCTACTCAAGGCATCCGCTACAACATTAGCTTTTCCAGGGTGATACTCAATCGTCAAATCATAATCCTTGAGTAACTCCACCCAACGCCGCTACCTAAGATTCAACTCCTTCTGAGACATCAGATACTTCAAACTCTTGTGATCTGTGTACACAGTACACTTCTCACCATATAGGTAATGTCTCAAGATCTTCAAAGCAAAAACCACCGCAGCCAACTCGATGTCATGTGTAGGATAGTTGCGCTCATGCACCTTCAACTGCCGCGATGCATAAGCCACCACCTTACCCTCTTGCATCAACACACATCCCAAACCAACGTAGGACGCATCACTATACACCACAAACTCTATCCCTGATTCGAGTTGAACCAAGATAGGAGCTTGTGTCAAGGCTGCCTTAAGCTTCTCAAAAGCCTGCTGTCTCGCTTCCGTCCACTCATACTTAACATCCTTCTGCAACAACTTCGTCAAAGGTGCAGCAATCTTGGAAAACCCATCCACAAACCTCCGGTAGTATCCCGCCAAACCAAGGAAACTACGAACTTCATGTACAGACTTAGGAACCTTCCAATTCATCACCGCCTCAATTTTTTGAGGATCAACACGAATCCCCTCAGCAGAAACCACATGACCAAGAAACACCACTTCTCTAAGCCAGAACTCACACTTGCTCAGCTTAGCATAAAGCTGATTCTCCAACAAAGCTTGCAACACAATTCTCAGATGCCCTTCATGCTCCTCCTCAGTACGCGAGTACACGAGGATATCATCAATGAATACCACAACAAACTTATCCAGGTATTCATGAAAAACACGATTCATCATGTCCATGAAAGCTGCAGGAGCATCTGTCAAACCAAACGGCATCACAAGGAACTCATAATGCCCATACCTCGTCCTGAAAGCTGTCTTTGGCACATCCACATCCTTCACCTTCAACTGGTAATACCATGACCTTAAGTCAATTTTAGAGAACACAGCTGCTCCCCGAAATTGATCAAAAAGATCATCAATTCTCGGTAATGGATACCGATTCTTGATAGTCAACTTGTTCAGCTGACGATAATCAATGCACATTCTCATAGTGCCATCCTTCTTCTTCACAAACAAGACCGATGCACCCCAAGGTGACACACTCGGCCGAATGAAACCACGATCAAGCAACTCTTGCAATTGCGTCTTCAGCTCTTTCAACTCCTTAGGTGCCATTCGATAAGGAGTAATGGACACAGGAGTTGTGTTCTCATACAACACAGCTGCTCCCCGAAATTGATCAAAAAGATCATCAATTCTCGGCAATGGATACCGATTCTTGATAGTCAACTTGTTCAGCTGACGATAATCAATGCACATTCTCATAGTGCCATCCTTCTTCTTCACAAACAAGACCGGTGCACCCCAAGGTGACACACTCGGCCGAATGAAACCACGATCAAGCAACTCTTGCAATTGCGTCTTCAGCTCTTTCAACTCCTTAGGTGCCATTCGATAAGGAGTAATGGACACAGGAGTTGTGTTCTCATACAACTCAATCCCAAACTCCACCTCACGATTAGGAGGCAATCCAGGAAACTCCTCAGGAAACACACCAGGAAACTCTCGCACAGTCCTGATATCTTGCACACGCAACTCCTTAGAGCTAGGATTCATCACAAAAGCTAGATAAGCTTCACAGCCTTGCCTTAGCATCCGGCTCGCCTCCAATGAGGACACCACATTGGCAAGAAACTTCACATTCTCACTAACCACAACCACCTCATAGTCATCCGCAAATTTCAACGAAACTCGCTTATTCTCACAATCCACTACAGCACGATGCTCAGCAAGCCAATCCATACCAAGGATTACATCAAAACCATAGAAAGGCAACTCCATAAGATCAACAAGAAAAACATGATCTTGCACAACCAAAGGACATCTTCTATAAAGCTTTCGAGTCACAACAGTTTCACCAAAAGAACTAGTGACACGCATACCAACATCCAAAGACTCAACAGGCAAACCAAGCAATTCAGCATGCTCACGCAAAATATATGAGTGCGTAGATCCAGAATCAATCAAGGAAAGTAATGACAAGGATTGCAGAGTAAAGGTACCTGCGATCACATCCGCGTCATTCCTCCCCTCCCTCTGAGCAAACACTCTGGCCTGGCCACCACCCTCAGGCTGAACAGCTACAACATGGGCCACATTCCTTACACCATCCTCTCTACGCTGGAAATTACCACGGCCGCGCCCACGACCTCTCTGTGGTGCAATAACTACAGGAGCACGCCCTTGGCCACCAGCCAACATAGGACACTCTCTCCTCATGTGATCCGTAGATCCACAGTTCCAGCACGAATTACCAGCTGCCACAACAGGAGCTTGCACCTCCCTCACAGCTCGAGGACAATCACGTTTCATGTGGCCACGCGATCCACATGTCCAACATGCGCTCGGTTCAGCTCTTGCCTTGCCTCCCTGAGCAGGCGCACCACCACCTCGCTTAACCGAAGACTGATACCTCTGATCACGTCCCCTCTTGTTCCGTCCACCACCGGAACTATACTCAGCAACTCGCTTACCAGCACCAGAAACAACACTTCTAGAAGATAAACCCAAGTTCATCTCAATGTCCTTTGCTCGGCCAACCAGCACATCAAAATCATTATACTCAGAAGCCAGCATATACGTCTTTACATCCGTCACCAAACCATAACGGAACCTTTCACACCTCTCCCGCTCATTCGAAACAAGCTCAGGTGCGTACTGACTGAGTCGGACAAACTGAACTTCATACTCAGCTACAGACATGCTCCCCTGAGTGAGAGACATGAATTCTCTCTTCTTTTCATCTAGGTACCTCACACCCAGATACCTCCTCTTGAACGCGTTCTGGAAGAACGTCCAAGTCACATCAGCATCCGCCATCCCCGAGATAGAGGTTGTCCACCAAGTGTAAGCATCGTCCTGCAACAACGATACCACACAGCCCAACTTCTGCACATCAGTGCAATTCATTTGCCCCAAGATTCTCTTGGTACTTTCCAACCAAGACTCAGAACCTTCAGCAGACAAACCCCTGAACTCAGTCCCTCCCAGACTGCGCAAACGTTCCAAGGGTAGTCTAACTCCAGCATCTCCCTAATGTCCAGCTCCTTGAGCTCCAGCTACCGCTGCTTGAAAAGCTCCAACAATAGCTTGAATCAACACTGTCATGTCAGGAACAGCTTGCCCCTGACCAGCTTCAGGTCCAGCGACCCCAGCACCAGCTGCAGCTCCAGCTCCTTCACCCTCAACACCACCACCACCAGGTGGAGGAGGTAAATCCACCGCAATTTCAACATTCTCCTCATTCTCATTCTCATTTTGAGCCGTAGCTCGCATATTACTCCTCAATTCTCTACGAGGTGCCATACTCTAACAATGCAATCACAATGCAAATAAACAAAGTCATGCTCAGCAAGGTAAGCAATCCAAGTACTCAAGCTCATTCCCAATTAAAAACAACATCATTTCATTAGCTTTGATTTGGCAATGGGTCCCCCTAACATGCTTCACCACAGCACATACCACAATTGTAACATGCTTACAATTCACACATCATGCTTTCGTTCAACAAACATACAAAGCATACATACATTAATCACCCACATAGTCATTCCCAATTACACGAGAACTCAGCTCTGATAATACCAAATGTAACCCCCTTAACCCGGCCCAGACGGTTGAACCGAATTAAGAAGTTTATACGGGGAAAACCAAAGTCAACCCGAAAGTCAACCTTGATTAACGACCCTTTTTTTCTTTAAAATCTTATCTAAATGCATATTATCCCTAGATATGATCATACAAACAGCATACTCAAAGATCAGCGCATTCGAAAAACATTCAGGGACTTAATTGAACAAAACATGAATTTAGGGACCAAATTGTAAATACTGAAAATTATAAGAACTTAACCCACTTTTGAGTTATCATTATGAAATTAGTCATGTTTCATGCTTCTCTGTCAAATTTCAACTCAAACGGACATCTCAAACTCATTCAATTGCAAAAACAAGGTTCATGACCAAAACGCAAAGATTGCAAAACATTTAACCAACAATTTCAGTGCCCAACAGTCAAGTGTTCCGAAACAGGGAAGACCTGTTCCGAAACGCGGGACCGTTCCGAAACAGGGCCTGGTAGTGGCCAAACCGTTCCGGAACAGTTCCTTCCGTTTCGGAACGCCCAGGCCATTTCAGGCCCCCGTTCTGATACGGTAGCACCTGTTCCGAAACAGGTTGCCCAGATTGCAGAAATTTTTCTGGTTTAACATGCTTTTGACCGATCAAACATGCCCCAAAGACCCTCAAATTATACCAGCAAGTCACTAAATGCACAAGGAACATAATTGCACCAACCATACTCAAACATGTCATCAATTAAGCAAAACCCCAATTCTATAGGCATGCTTCCTATTTAGAAAACCATTCAAGCATCAAAATACCAAATCAACCACATAAAGGCCAATTACATGTTCCAACATCAATAACAACATAAAACCAACTTAAGGAGTTCAAAACATCTCCCAAAACAACAACATAGGTTCCCCCATTGCCAAATGCCAAAAGCTAATAGTGTTAAGAAACTTTCACCATACATGAGCTTAGTTCTTCACTTGGATTCTTGACCTCCTTGCTGCCCTCAATGCACTTTAATGCTCTGCATTATTGGTTTAAGAAAAGAGAGAGCGTAAGCAAATAGCTTAGTGAGGAATGCTCATTTAAAACCACTCAATAATGCACTTATAAAACACCTTTATAAACCTTAGTTCAAAACAACATTTATACATGCACATAAGCATTTTAAACAAGCAATTCATGCTTCAAATCATTAACATGTCATATTGGCCACAAGTGATAATCATAAGCTTTCCATTTCAAAAATATGATCAACATAAGATTCACACATGGACTTTTAAACACCATTGTGATCTTACAATTCACAAGGACCACACATGGACTTTTAAACACCATTGTGTCCTTAGCACAAGAATCACCCATGGACTTTTAACCACCATGGTGTTCTTACAATTCACAAGGCTCACTCAAGGACTTTTAACCACCTTAGTGACCTTAAACAAGAATCGCCCATGGACTTTTAACCACCATGGTGTTCTTAAGATCCACAAGGCTCACTCAAGGACTTTTAACCACCTTAGTGACCTTACAATATACAAGGCTCACACAAGGACTTTTAACCACCTTTGTGACCTTAGCACAAGAACCAACCATGGACTTTTAACCACCATGTTGTTCTTAAAACAAGAACCACCTATGGACTTTTAACCACCATAGTGTTCTTAACCTTTTTCAAAACATCACTTACAAATATGCATCATTAAACAACAATAATCCATTGTTTTAAAGCATTTAACAAAGCCATTAAATATCATGCACCATTATGCATCAAAACCACATTTAATCAAATGTTCCAAACAAGGATCCCTTACCTTGAGCATCCTTCAATACATGGCTTATAAAACCAGCAATAGACATGCTAAAATATGCTTTCAAAACAGGATTTAAAACATGCAAATAAGTCACATTGCATACAACCATTCCATGGTTCAACATAAAGTGAGTTCTTCCGAAAACTTACTCTTGAGCTTAGCTAAGTTGCTTAGACTTAAACTAAGCTCCCAAACCTTCAAAACATTGGTTTCAAAGCTGAAAACCAAAATCCACTCACCGATTCCGTTTCGCCACTTGCCGAAACACCAATCAAGCTTCCGGATCACCACCACAAAGATCCGAAGATGACTCCCCTGATTTAAACACATCAAAACAGTAGATTAATGCATCATCATGCATTAATATCTTCAATGAAAGCACCTAAACTCGCTGCTCTCATCCACACTCCATTTCCAGCTACCAAATACAACCGAAAACACATCCAAACAACTCCACAACGCTACCCAGCCAAGATTCATCAATTCTAAACATCCTTAAACATCAATTAACATCCAAAAAGGATCTAACCACGTCCTTATACCTCCAGCTATAACAGATCATCAAGATCACTCCAAAAACAACCAAAAACTCAAGCAAAACTTAGGAAATTTAACCTATCCAGGATTGCATTGATTAAACCTCAATTTCTCATCAATTAAACATCATTTTACATCAAAATGACATCTCAAAACAATGCCCAATCAGATCACACGAATTTCATCAAAATTAAACCAAATCTTGCATTTAAAAGTCAAGATCAATAATATAATTGTAAAACCTTTAATAAAACATAAATCAAGGATTGAGAACTTGGGAATTTCAGTAAAGAACTGAGAATTTAGAGGAGAAGGACGTTCATACCTCTAAACTTGAGTTTTCTCCCTTTTTGGAACCAAAATCTTGAAAATCCAATAAGCAAATGCTAAGGTTTTGTTGAAGAATTGATTAGAGATCAAATGAGGATAGAAATCTAATCTTTGGAGGTCAAAATCAAAGGAAATTCTGCTGGAGAAAAGTGTTTGGGTTGAGAGAAAAGAAAATGGAAAATTTGAGAAAGTTAGTTAAAATGACAAAATATCTTTCCCTCCTTTTTACCTTTATTTTAAAACCTTAAATAAAATTGATAAATATTCAGAAAAATCTGGAGAAACTCCTTTGGGTAAATAGCTCCTTAAAGATTCAAAGTTTCAATCCTTTTTAAAACAGTCACACAGTTTTCAAAAATTACATTTTGGTCACTAACCCAAAATGTCACACTTTCAAACCTCATTTTGTAAAATTGATTTCACCCTTCACTTATATATATAATAAAAGAGGATTTTAAGACATTTTTCCATATTTTTAATGTAACCTGAACTAGGTTTTCCTAAATTCACCCTTTTATATTCGAACCGCGATCCGACCGGTCCGGTCCAAACCCAAAACTTCTAAGCCCAAAATTGGGGTGTTACAACGAAGATGGCCACCAACAATTTCTCGAGAGTCTAGAGCCTGCCAACTACGATGCTGTGATGGCAGAACTCACAGACGAGGGTTCCGAGTGGAAAACCGATCCAAAAAACCCAAGGACAGTGAAGAGAGTTCAGCTCACCCCGGAGGCAAAGCTTTGGAACGCTTTCATCAAGAAGCGGATTATGCCCTCTTCTCACAATACAATAGTCGACCAACCCAGGTTAGTCCTCATCCATTCTATATTACATGAGAGGCCGATTAACGTGGGCAGATATGCCCGAGAGGGCATATTGGAATGCGCATACTGATCGTTTGGACCACTCTTCTACCCATATCTCATCACTGCCCTTTGCCGCGACCACAACATACCGGATGCAGCCGAAGATTTACGAGTTCGAGGAAAAGGCTGGACAGACAGAAACATACTTAGCCTGATGGAACTCACTGCTGCCACGCCCCTATCGTCTTTCGACCCTACTGCCACAGTAGCAGAGCCGACATAACCCACCGACACCGAGCCTGCTGCCACAGAAACCAAGCAGCCTACAGTAGCAGCACCTCCAGCTGACACCTCCTCCAAGATCCTTGCTGCTATAGAAAAACTGGAGGAATGGCAGCTAGGCCTCATGAGCTTCATCCGAGACTTCACCACTGCCATGGTACACTTTATTCACACCTCTCTTAATTTCCCCGATGTTGTGTTCCCTACCTTCCCAAATCAATATTTTGCTACCCCCACCCCTGCCCATACCACTACTCCTGCTGCCACGCCCAAAACACCATCTGTTGCATCCACACCGAACCCTACCACAACAGCTGCTGGCGACAGCCGCACAGCCGACACCTCTGCCCGAGGAACCAAGAGAAAGGAGCCTGAAGACGACCTTGACAGGTATATTGCTGGTTTCTCTTCTTCTGAAATATGTGCATCATCCGACAACGAGCCCTCTGTTAAGAGGAACTTGTCCAAGGAGTTCACACTAGAGAAGCAGCAGAAAACAGTAGCGGACAAAAACAAATCAGACATCGGCAGTAGCAGTAACAGCGGCAGCATCAGCGAGAGTAACAGTAGCTCTGAGGTCCAGGTAGTGGAGAAACCACCTCATATCTCCCATACCCGTATTCAACCTCCAAGGGAGGCCAAAACCAAGAATACTTCTGCCTCTCCCATCCGCCAGCCACCACCAGCCAAGAAGGTCACTGCCCGTCGGTAGATACAGCTCAGCAGCAGTAGCAACAGTGACGACAATGCCTAAATTTTAAGTTTCTTATCTGTAACCCCCTTAACCCGGCCTAGACGGTTGACCCGAATTAAGAAAGTCACACGGGGAAAACCAAAGTCAACCCGGAAGTCAACCTTGATTAACGACCCTTTTTTTTCTTTTTAATCTTGTCTAGATGCACATTAACCCTAATTGTGATCACACAAACATCATACTCAAAGATCACAAACATCAGAGATCAAACAGGGACCCAATTGAACAAATTACAACTTTAGGGACCAAATTGTAATTTCTGATAATTAAAAGGACTTAACCCAAATTAAAGTTACCATCTTGAAATTAATCAGGTTTCATGCTTCTCTGTGAAATTTCAGCTCAAAAGGACTTCCCAAGCTCACACAATTGAACATACAAGATTCAGGACCAAAACGTAAACAATTCAAAACATACAACTGCCAATGTCAGCCCCCTAACGGTCGGACGTTCCGAAACGGATCGACCCCGTTCCGAAACACGGGCCGTTCCGAAACCGTTCGATACCGTTCCGAAACACGGCCTTGGCAGAGACCAAACCGTTTCGAAACGGTGCACACCGTTTCGGACGCCTGGGTTCGTGTAAGGCACCCGTTCCGAAACGGTGCATACTGTTCCGAAACGCCTGCACAGATTGCAGCAAACAAGCATACCAAATCATGCAATTGATCATTCAAACATGCTCCAAATGTCACCAAACTTTACCAGCATGCAATTAAACATATTTAAGACTTATAGGAACCATCAAAACAACAAACTAACAACATATGCAAAAAGCCCCAATTCTATAGGCATGCTTCCTACACAAGTTAGCCACTCAAGCTTCAAACTTCCAAAACAAGCATATAAGGTTCCAATTCAAAAACCAGCAATCTCAACAACATTCAATATACTTAGGGAGTCTCAAACACCTCCCAAATCATACACATTGGTCCCCCATTGCCAAAACACACAAAAGCTAAATGTTTAACAAAACCTTCCATACTTTGAGCTTCACTTGAACATGATTGCTTGCCCTTTCTTGCAGCCCCTCAAGATACTCTAATGCTCTGCATTATTGAATTAAGAAAACGTAGAGAGCGTAAGCAAAAGCTTAGTGAGGCATGCTCATTAAAACAATTCAATAATGCAATTAAAACCATTTATAAACCATGCTTAAATCAACCTTTGCACAAGCTCAATAGCATACTTAAAACAAGCAATCTCATGCTTCAACATAAACCTTAAAACAAGCATCTCGTGCTTCACAAATTACTTAACATGTCATATTGGCTCAAGTGATACATTTCATTTCATAAAACAAGTTCAATAACTTTCCCAAGGACTTTTAAACACCTTGGCCCCAAGGACTTTTAAACACCTTGGCCATGGACTTTTAAACACCATGAATAAGGACCACACAAGGACTTTTAACCACCTTTGTGTCCAATGATTGAATCACCCCAAGGACTTTTAAACACCTTGGCCCCAAGGACTTTTAAACACCTTGGCCCATGGACTTTTAAACACCATGGAAGGATCACCTAAGGACTTTTAACCACCTTAGTGTCCGCAACAAGACTCATCCAAGGACTTTTAACCACCTTGATGATCTTAAGTAACAAGGCTCACTCAAGGACTTTTAACCACCTTAGTGACCTTAACATTTTCAAAACACCACTTGCCAATATACATCACTATCATCATTTAATCCACTGTTTTAAAGCATTAAACCAAGCCATTTTCATCATGCATTTCAAAGCATCAATTCTCATCATTTCAATGTATAAAAACAAGGAACTCCTACCTAGAGTTACCTTCAACATATGGCATATATAATCAGCAAAATCCATGCTAAAACATGCTTTCAAAACAGTAATTAAAAACATGCAAATCATCATTTTGCATCACATCAAAACATGGCCACCACTAGAGAGAAAATCCGAAAACTTACACTTGAGCTTAGCAAAGTTGTTTAGACTTAAACTAAGCTCCCAAAACCTTCAAACCTTGGTTTTAAAAGCTGAAATCCAATTTCCACAAATCTACTCACCAATTTCCACTTTGCTTCAAGCCAAAGCACCAAATCAAGCTTCCGGATCAACCAAACTTGGATCCAATGATGCCTCCCCTGTTTCAACACATCAAAGCAGAGGATTAATGCATCATCATGCATTAATTGCTTCAATGAAAGCACCTAAACTCGCTGCTCTCATCCAACCTCCATTTTCGGCCACCAAACACAACCGAAAATGCATCCAAACCACTTCTAAACAAAGCCCAGCCATAAACCAGCAAAACCTCACTTTCATTAACATCATATAACATCTAAAAACAACCTATCAACAACCTTATACCTCCAGCAACATCAAATCACCAAGATCACCTCAAAAACTACCTTAAAACACAAGCTAAACTTAGGAAACTCAACCTATCCGGGATTGCACCAATCAAGACTCAATTCCACATCATTTTAGAGATCATTTAACATCAAAAACATCTCTTAAAACACAGATTACTCAGATCTAACGAAAATCATCAAAAATCATCAAGATCTTGCATAATAAGCCAAGATCCATAAATCAACTTAAAAGCCTTTAATTAAACATCAATTTAGGATTGAAAACTTATGAATTTCAGTAAAGAACTGATAGTTTAGAGGAGAAGGACGTTCTTACCTCCAAACTTGTATTTCTCCACTTTTTGCAATCAAAATGCTTGTTGAAACTTGTAGCAATTGAAGAGGTTTTGAAGATACAATGATTTGCAATCAAATGAGAGTTGAAAGGAGGAATTTAGGTGAGAAAATCAGAAACAAATCTCTGGAAATGGAGTGTTTGGGTTGAGAGAAAAAGAGAGAAAGAAAATGGGAAGTTAGTTGAGAAAATAGCCAAAATGAGTTTTCCCTCCTTTTTGTTATCTTTAAAATCAGAAAATAGCTTATAAAATCTTAGAAAAATCTGGAGAAATCACCTTTGGATTAATAGCTCCTTAAAGATTCAAAGTTCCAGCCCTTTATAAAATAGTCACCAAACTTGCGAAAATTACATTTTGGTCACTAGCCAAAATGTCACACTTCCAAAACTCATTTTCCAAAATTGATTTCACAGTTCACTTAATTATATTAAAAGATGATTGTAGAACATTTTTCCATATTTTTAATGCAACCCGAACTAGGCTTTCCTAATTTAACCCCTTATGATTCGAACAGCACTTTGACCAACCGGTCAACGCCCAAAACTCCTAAGCCCAAAACCGGGGCGTTACATTATCTTATATTGCTGTATGCCTTTTCTTTATATATTTTGTGATGTACTTTTTTTCTTTTAATTATCTGTCATTTGCATTGAGGGCAATGCAGCCCTCGAGTTTGGGGGTGGCATCCCTCCATTAATGGAGTCTTTTAAAGTTTAAAAATTGTGTCTTTTACTTAGTTTATTTTTGTAAAAAACACAAAAAACGAAAATTTTGGCTTAAGTCTTTGAACTGAACTCACCTACCGTGACAGCCTCTGTCGTGGCACTGCCTTTAGGATAGTTTTAGGAGCAGTTTAGAGCCTCACTATAGTTCTAAAACTTAAACACCATTTGTGCCTTTTATACTGCCTAGAACTCTACGAGTAAACTAGAATAGAAAGCTTAGCACTTGAGTTGCCCCTAGAGGTGCCTAACACTGGCTCTAGGAAAAGAAGTTAAGAAAAATAGACTCAATACACCTAGAGGTGCCCGAAACCGGCTCTAGGAAGTTAGCTAGAGGTGCCCGAAACCGGCTCTAGTCAAACTTAAGCTTGAGAAAATAGAATCGAGTCTAGATAAAAACTAAAGGAGCCTAAGAATTGCCTCCAAAAAGATGAAATTTGGCATAAAAATTCAAGTTAGAGGCTTAACTATTCTAGTAAAACTAAGGGAGTCTTGGCATATAATTGTTCACAAGCATGCACACACTACACGAGGATTATAGAAAGGTTCTGGATGAATCCTGAATTATCCGACAAGCTGTTGCTCACAGCAGGGAATGAATGGTAGGTAAGGGAAAGTTCACTGTTTTAAGCCAAACAAAAAATTCTTGTTTTTCTTTTTTAGGTCTGAATTGCTTGAGGGCAAGCAAAATCTTGAGTTTAGAGGTGTGTTGAGTGTGTAAAAGTTCTATAATTTACCCCTATTTAACCCATATTTCTGCTGCATTCAAGCATAATTCATTGCATTTAGGTTAGATTTCATTTATACATTAGAAATATATTAAATGGAACAGTTTCTACTGAAATTGGTTGCTTTTGCAGGTAGCTACTGTAGCAGTGAAGAAGCAGAGCTGAAACTGGAATGCAGACGAGAAGGACGATGGTGCCATGGCCGCTGCCATGGCAGCCAAGGACGACAGCAGTGGTGAAGAGAAGAAGCAAAGTGGGCCTCGACAAAAAGAGAAAATTAAACTCGTCTTTCGTGGAGCACCCTTATATTTTTCCAAGCCCTAGATCAGAATGAAGGCCAAGCCCAAGGTTCAAGGAAGAAACTCCAAGCAAGAAGGAAGGACGAATTAAAGATATATTCTTTAAAGATATAGTCTTTAATAGAATTGTACTTTAGTTTAAACTTGTATTCTTGCCATATTAGAAAACTTGAACCCAAAGCCTATATAAAGGCATGTAATTCGATCTAGGGAAGGATATCTTCATCTCTAGCCTTCTTCCCAAAACCATAGTCGTTTCCCCTTCTCGACATGTTCTAAACATCCCCTAGGGCCACAGGTTGATTTGTAAAGTAGTTGCAAGGATTGCATTTGTTTTAGGAATTTTCTGTTCAATAAAATAGACTTAAAGTTTGCTTATTCTGGTTTTCAACATCTTGCAAGAGTATCGGGAGAGCATTGAGAGATTATCTATTTACTTAATATTGGGAGAGTTAAGTATACGAAAGGAATAAGTACGGGTTCTCCAGTTTATGGTTGAACTATCTCGGACCTAGGGATAGGACGAGGTTAAGTGGCTAGGGAAGAATTCAACAACATCAGTGTTCATCCTTCGATTCACGGCAGGAGGTATCATCAAAGACGTGTTCATCGACATACTTGGACCTAAGGATAGGCCAAGGCATAGCAGGGATTCTTGCCAAGCTTGAAGTACAAAGTTGTGTGATCGCTGCCGCGACTAACAACAGACCTCTGCCGCGACAGGTGCTGCCGCGACAGGCGCAACGACATAACAGACATTCCTAGACTTTGCAACACCTACACTACTGAGCAATTCAATACCGACCCATTCTCTCTATCTTGATTTCTTTAATCTTAAATTCCAGTTCTCTTTATTATTTTCGTGACAACAATTTAAACTATTCTTTTTTCTCTCGTGCAGTAATCCAAGGTGAAGCTATTAGCCTAGTCCCTGTGGAGACGATATCCGATACTTACGTATCACTTTACTACTTGAGTCGTGTACACTTGCACTACATTGCAATAGAAATTTTTACGCGCAACAGGAGGAGCTGTGGGTGCTGCCTGGGAGTTGGAGGCGCGGAGGCTGCCTATTTCCTTGCGTCACTATCTTCACTGTTGTTGGCGGCAGTCACTTTGGAATTCATTTCAGGGAGTATGAGTGCTACCGCGGCAGGGGTGGAGGCAGAGCTTCCTCGGGTTGCTTCTATCATCATTGCAAAGGTTCTCTCTGTTTACCTAATAACACAAACAAACTAAAAACTAATATCAAATTTCTAATTCCTAAAACAATAAAGATAAAATAAGATAAAAATAAAATTCAATAAAATAAAATAAATTAAGTTAAATTAGAAGTGCCTTGAGGGGCATCTCCTAAAGTAACTGCTCCCTGTTCTATTGATGCTTGAGGGGTCGTTTTTGGTACTTCTTGATGTCTATCCGTACCCTCCATCTGTTGATTATTCTCATGGTGGAGGCTCCTTTCTTTCTCTTCCCTTTGTAGTCCATGAAGTCCTCCCTTCTTGGTAATGTTTGTGAGGGCATGAATATATGATTAGAATAAATTAAATTGACATTCAACCACAAACTTACCTTGTTTTCGTTGAATGTAGCCCTTGCTGTCGTGTCTACTGCTGTGGCAGCCAGTTATTTTGACAGTCCTTTGTCAGGTTACTTTGCAGGTCAAGGGGACATTGGAAAGTACCATAATTCTCCATATCAAATTCTGTAGGTCATTCGTAAATCTCCATCAGTAGAGACTTTGATGATTCTGAGTCCACCGGCTTTGGTTCCTCTAATACCTACAATGGAATTTGTGAGTTTTTAATGAATTCAAAGTGTTCCTTTATTACCTGCTCGTATTCCATTTGCGAGGCATTGTCATTGGGTAGCTCTTCTAGGTGGTCGTGCGAGTGCCATGACAGGGATGTATGTGTGCAATCTTGGTCGGGCATAACCGAGATAGTGGGTTGAGAATTTGCCTCGGATGTGGTTGATGCAGTGACATTCTCATGAATTTCACTCAGCGTTGTTGCAGTGTTGCTCCATTCCGGCTCCTCGATCATTGCCATGGCAAGTTGTTGCTCAGACTCATCATGTGTAGGGTATTCCTTCACATGGGCATCCTTGTCATCTTGCCTCAAGATTTCAGGTTCACCCCTGGCATGAATGAGGTCTGGTCTGCTCAAGAGTGCATCCATCTTGGTGATACTTGCGTCCATAGAAACCGACACTTTTTGCATGAGTGCCGCGAAGGTTTGAAGTGTACCTTCTAAGGAATTCGTTTGCTCTTGAGGAGGACTACTTTCCCATGGCATGTTAGTTTCTTTACGGTAATTGCAAGAATTCTCCCACATCAGCTCTCGAATAATTTTTCCTGACATGTTGATGCTCTTTAAACCTGTATTTCACCTAAGTTTTTGATAGAAATAGAAAAAGAAAAATAAAAATAAAAATAACAATAAAGAGAAAAGAAAAGTGCAGAAGTTAAAGGTAAGAGTATGTTGCGAGTCCCAAGCAACGACGCCAAAAACTTGTTGCGTGTAAACAGAACTATCACAAATAGTGCAAGTGTACACGACGCAAGTAGTAAAGTGATACTGGAGTATCGGATATCGTCTCCATAGGGACTGGAATACTTCTATCCATTAACTATCCGCACAGAAGAAAGAAAGAGTTTTAAGAATTTGATTGAAGAATGTCACGAATAAATCAAGTAAAAGAGAAAAAATCATAATTATAAAATAGGTAGGAATTGAATTGCTCAGTAGTGCAGGTATTGCACTGTTCAAGGACTTCTTTTTTGTGTCTAGCTTCTGTCACGACAACACCTGTCGTGGAAGCGGTCTGTTGCTGTCGTGACAGCGATAAGTAACTCAGTTTCTTCAAGTTCGGAAAGAATCCCTTGATTGACTTGTCCTATCCTTAGATCCAAGTTTGTCGACGAACACGTCTTGGATGATACCTCCCGGCGTGAATCGAAGTATGAACACCGATGTTTATGAATTCTTCTTTAGCCGCTTAACCTCGTCCTATCCCTAGGTCCGAGATAGTTAACCCATGAACTGGAGAACCAACACTTATTCCATTCGTATACTTAACTCTCCCGATATTAAGTAAATAGATTATCTCACAATGCTCTCCCGATACTCTTTCAAGATGTTGAAACCAAAATAAGCAAACTTGAAGTTTTATTTCATTGAAGAGAAAAATCCTAAGAACAGAACAACCCTTACAACTACTTTACAATACCAACCCTTTGCCTTAGGGGAGGTTTAGAACATGGTGAAGAAAGAGAAACGACTAGGGTTTTGAGATGAGAGGTATAGGATGTGATATCTCCTTATACCTTTACATACATGGGTATATATAGGCAAAGATCTAGTCTAAGGCCTTCTTGGAGTAGTAGTCCTTTTTTGGAGTAGAAACCCTTCTTGGAGTAGAAACCCTTGTTCAACAAGTAAAGATAAGTTACTTTACTTATCGATCTTTGATCAACTCTATGCTCCGCTCCCGGCCTCAGAAAAATGCAAGATTGGACTCAATGGACTCATAAAAATATCCTCTATCAAATGAGACCCATCTTGACTACGTCGGCGTATTGCCGTCCGGGCAGCATTCTGCGACGGCAACGTTCTTGGTGGCTACTGGAACTGCTTCAGTACAGCTCCTTCTGCTTTTAGTCTCCAAAAATATGCGAGTGGCCCACGATATTCCAGCTTGAAATCCTTTATCTGTCGATCTCCACTTCGCGTTTTCTACCTCATATGTCTTTGCTGTCGCCCCTTCTGCCTCAGCAGCGGTCACGACAGACCACAGACCTCGTTTCTTCAGCTCCTACTCTGCAACTCGCCTCTGCTCCTCAGCTGCCTTCGATGCTGCCACGACAAATACCTGCAAAAGTGACCAATTTTAGCAGCATCTGTGAAGTTTTATCTAAATGTGATGTAAATGCAAAAACTAGCCTAAAATGCAATTAAACGTGCTTGAGTGCAGCAAAAATAGTGATAAATAAGGAGTAAAATATATGACTTTTAGGCACTCAACATTCATTAATTAAAGTTTAATGTATTATGTACTTCTTATGCCTATAAATAGCTGATTTGATGAAGGCATTGTACACAAGTCTATATTGAGAATAATACAAATCTCTCTCTTTCTCTCATCTCTTTGTTCTTTTATTCTTGTTTGGTGTTCTTCGTTATTTTATTCTCAACGATTAAAACAACATCACACTTAAATAATATCAATTATTAAATAAAACAAATATTTTATCTTTTTCTAAAATACATCACCAACTTAGTTACAAACTTTCTAGAAAATAAATTTTAGAGAAATATGAAAATTTGATGGAATTGTTGGAAAATATGTTAAATTGAAAATTTGAAGGCATATTTTCTATAGGTAAAGGTGGGGATTCATATAATGAAATTTCGGTCTTATATTCTACTCTCTTAGATTTTTACAACGATATTTTATACGCTTAAAACGAGGAGTGATGAATGAGAAATTAATGCTTAAAATAGGCTAGTTGTGAATTGCATTACGAAAAAAGGAAAAGTTTATATCCCGTATTGGTAGGGTACCAAGTGTAGGATATGTTTATATACTAGATCCAACTTAGATATTATTGAATATTTAAGCTAATATGATATGGGTGATATGGTTGTTTAGATTGATTGAACTTTTTGAGGTGTTGTAAGTATTTTAATTTACTACAAGATATTTTTTCTTAAATAAATCATTTTTAATATATGAGTGAAAAGATAATATTCACATTTAATTAATAAATTTTATTTGAAATAAAATTCAGATAATTAAAAAAATTTATTCCCAATGAAATTCCTACCCCTATAAATATCTTATAAACCATATCCAATCTATTTTTTTATTATTCGGATAATTAGGATCAGATATCCAAAAATTTGTATCGCAACAACACCTTCACAAGCTCTATCGTTTTGCCACGAAGAACTTTGCTGCTCGAATCTAGGATCTTTATCGGTTCCTCATCATAGGACAAATCTGGGTTCAGCTCTATCTCCTCAACATGCACCACATGCGAAGAATCCGATCTATACCTCCGCAACATCGAAACATGAAACACATCATGGATCTTTTCCAACTCGGGAGGCAACCTCAACCGATAAGCCACAGGACCCACTCACTCCACAACCTCATAAGGTCCAATAATTCTTGGGCTAAGCTTACCCTTACGCCCAAATCTCATCACCTTCTTCCAAGGCGATACTTTCAAAAACACACGTTTGCCAACTGCGAACTCAATCTTCTTACACTTCAAATCTGCGTAAGACTTTTGCCGATCCGATGCTGCTTTCAAGCGCTCACAAATGAGCTTCACCTTCTCAGTGGTTCCTCTCAACAAGTCCAGCATCAAAACCAACTTTTACCTTATTTTTGCCCAACAAAGAGGAGCTCTACACAAATACAAAGCCTCGTATGGTGCCATTTGAATGCTTGTCTGGTAACTATTATTGTAAGCAAACTCAACCAAAGGCAAGTGCTTCTCCCAAGAACCTTGGAAATCAATAACGCAACATCTCAACATGTCCTCAAGCACTTGGATAACACGCTCCGACTGTCCATCCGTCTGAGGATGATAAGAAGTACTAAAATTCAATCGTGTACCCAAGGCTTGATGCAAACATTCCAAAAACCTCGATGTGAACCCTAGATCTCTATCCGACACTATAGACTTCGGCACCTCGTACAAATGTACAATCTCAGCAGTATAAAACTCAGCTAGCTTATCCAATGTATACATAGTATGCACATGCAAGAATTGTGCACACTTCCTAAGGCGATCAACAATCACCCAAACAGAATTCTTCTTCGATGGTGACAAAGGCAAACCAGACATGAAATTCATGGTAATCCTTTCCCACTTCCATTCTGGGATTTTCAATGGTTGCAACAACCTAGGAGGAACCTGATTACCAGCCTTCACTCGCTAACAAACTATGCATTTGCCAACAATTTTGGCAATATCCTTCTTCAACCCCACCCAATAGTACTCATCCTTCAAACCACGATACATCATCGTACTACCAGGGTGCATAGTGAAAGGACTACTATGAGCTTTAGTCAGAATAGTGCGCCTCAGCTTAGCATCATTCGACACCACTATCCAACTGGAAGATGCACAAAACACCATCATCATTGAAACTGAAAGCTGAAGGCTTACCATCCGCAATATCCTGAACGTGAGGGACAAGAGAATCATCAAGAAACTGCTTATACTTGATCAACTGAATCAAGGATGGTTTCACTTGCAATTCGGAAACAAGACCACCATCTCGCGATATGCTCAAGCAAGCAAACATCACTCTCAACTCTACAACCACCTTCCTGCTCAAAGCATCGACCACAACATTGTCCTTCCCAGGATGATACTCGATCGTCAGATCATAATCCTTAAGCAACTCCACCCATCGTCGTTGCCTATGATTCAACTCCTTTTGAGACATAAGATACTTCAAACTCTTATGATCTGTGAATACCACACACTTCTCACCATAAAAGGTAATACCTCCAAATCTTCAAAGCAAACACAACAGCCGCGAGCTCAAGATCATGAGTAGGGTAGTTACGATCATGCACCTTCAATTGTCTAGATGCATATGCCTCTACCTTACCATCTTGCATCAACACACAACCCAAACCGACATAGAACACATCACTATAGACTACAAACTCCTTACCAGACTCAGGTTGAATCAAGACATGAGCTTGCTTCAAAGCTTCCTTCAACTTCTCAAAAGCTTGCTGCCTCGCATCTATCCACTTAAGCGAACATTCTTCTACAACAACTTGGTCAAAGGTGTAGCAATTTTGAGAAACCCTCGACAAACCTACGGTAATATCAAGCCAAGCCAAGAAAACTTCGCACCTCGGTCACCAACTTAGGCACTTTCCAATTCATCACTGCCTCTATCTTATGTGGATCAACACGAACACCCTCGGCTGATACAACATGTCCAAGGAAGACTACCTACCTAAGCCAAAACTCACACTTGCTCAGTTTAGCATAAAGCTGGTTCTCCAACAACACTTGCAACACTATCCTTAAGTGTCTATCATGATCCTCCTCGGTACGAGAGTACACAAGGATATCATCGATGAACACTACCACAAACTGATCCAAAAACTCATGGAATACGCGATTCATCATGTCCATAAAAGCAACAGGTGAGTTGGTTAATCCAAAAGGATTTACTAAGAACTCATAATGCGCGTACCTTGCCCGAAAAGCTATCTTAGGTACGTCCACTGTAACGCCTTGGTTTTGTGCCTAGATGTTTTAGATGTTGAATCGGGCCGGTCGGAAATGGTTCGAACCTTTGAGGTGTGTTTAGGGAACACCTAGTTCGAGATGTTTTAAAAATAGGGAAAATATCTAAAACCCTCATTTATTATAAATAAGATTATGGTAAAAAAAAATTTACAAAATGAGATTTGGAAATATTACATTTTGGTATAGTGACCAAAATGCAGTTTTTGCAAAAGTTGACTAGTGACTAATTTGTAAAGGATTGAAACTTTTAATCTTTAAGGAACTAATTTTACCAATTGTTTTCATCAGATCTCTTTAATTTGGGAATTTTTTGTAACGCCCCAGTTTTGGGCCTAGAAGTATAGCGGTTGAGACGGACCGGTTGAGAATGATTCGAATCTTTTAGGGAGATTTAGGGAACACCTAGTTCAGGATGCTTTAAAAATATGGAAAATACTTAAAAATCCTCATTTAATATATGAATGATTATGGTGAAATCAATTTTACAAAATAAGGTTTGGAAATACAACATTTCGGTGTAGTGACCAAATCGTAGTTTTTGCAAAAGTGAATTAGTGACTGTTTTGTAAAGGATTGAAACTTTGAATCTTTAAGGAGCTAATTTTACCAAAATGTTTTCATCAGATTTTTCCTTAATTTGGGTGATTTTATTAATGTTTTAGTTAAAGGAAATGAAGATTAATTAAATGAGAAACTACCTTTGATTATTCATAACCACTTTTCACAAATTTTCTCTCATATCATTTTCTCTCAAATTCTTTTCAGCCAAACACATTCTCTCCAGCAGTTATACTTTGATTTTCACTTCATTTGATGAGATTTAAATCTTCTTTTGATTCTTAATCAATTCCTCATCAAATCTTCTTGATTTCTACATTGAATTTTAAAAAAAACTTGCCCAAATCAAGGAGAAATCATCCATTAGAGGTAAGCTTTTTCCTTATCCTCTAATGATCAGTTCTTTACTTAAATTCCCAAGTTATCAATCCTTTGTTAATGATTTTGAGTTGCTTTAATGTTATAAACATGAAATTGTATTAAAACTCAAGATTCTTGGAGAGATCTTGATAATTTTCATGGTTCATGGTTAGGCTCTGTTTTGAGATTGTTTTCTAATGTATTTTGGATGGTAATTGATGTTATAAATGAGGTTTAACCAAACAAATCCCGAATAGGTTTGGATTTCTAAGTTTTGCATGCTAGAATGGTGGTTTTTGGGGTGGTTTTGATGTTCTGCTGTTGCTGGAGGTATAAGGTCATGTTTATGTTGCTTTTTGATGTTAATTGATGTTTAGAAATGGTTAGAAGTGATAGATTTTGGCTGGGATTTGTTTTGGGAGAGTTTGGAGATGATTTCAGTTGTTTTTGGTAGCCAAAATGAGGTTCTTAAGTAGAGCAGCGAGTTTGGGTTGTATGGCTGGTGAATTTAATGCATGGTGATGCATTAATCCTCTGCTCTTATGTGTTAAAAACATGGGAGAGTGAACCGGAAGCGTTTGAGGTAGTGTTGGAGGTTTCAGACGCTTTCTTGGCTCGTCGGCTAGAATAGTGTTGTGTATCGGTGAGTGAGATCGTGTTTTCTAGCTTTGGAATGATTTTGAAAAGAGGTTTGGGAACTTAAATTTAGGCTTGAAATGCCGGTTTAAGTTTGGAAGTAAGTGAAGTAGATTTCTCTCTCGATTTGTGCTATTATTATTTTGAAAAATATCAAAATGGATTTTGAGGAGATTGATTTGGCAATATGGTTTAATTTGTTGTTTGAGCATGGTTTTTAAACATGTGAGTTGGTTATCAAACTTTGTTTGATGAAGGAAGCATGAAATTGATATTCCATGAGAGTATGTGTTGTTAATTTGTGTCTTAAAGGCAATGTTTAGCATTTTGGCTTTGAAGGTGTTGCATGCTTTAAAAACAACGAGTGTGTTGATGATTTTAACACGATATATTGGCATAGATGATGTAAAGATTACTAGATACATTGATCGATCAATAGGATGTAGAGTGCACTATAAACTAAAATTCATACGTGCTCATGGGATTCGTCCCAAAGAGAGAGACCGATGATGGGCATTCCATCGGAGTAAGACTTGGTGAAATATCCAAGCTTTTTGGAAACAAGAGTTATTACCATGAGACCGATGAGGGGCATACCATCAGGGTATGACTTGATGAAATACTCATGCTTTTGGCGAAGGTAGAAACTGACATGTGAGTACGGTGTTGGTAGAAGCCACCGGAAATTATGATCTAGACGAGTGAGTACGGTGATGGTAGATGCCACCGAAAGTGTCTAGTGAGTTGTCCGCATATCCGTGTACAATAGAGTATGTAAATGCCAGTATACAAGAATGAAATGTGTGTCACATGTACCAATGCTTGAAATGTTTTATGCTTTGAGAAATGCATATGAGATAATGAGCTTACGAAATACTTTTGTGTAACAAGCATGTGTAGCCTTGCCATGAGTTTTGCAAAGGTTGTATGCATGAGATAGCTAGATGGTACATGTGGTTTTCAAATGGGATTTGCTTATGCAAATGAGGTTTGAGTTTATGAAGTGCTTTTGCGTAACAAGCATGGGTGGCTTTGCCATGGGTTTTGCATTGGTTGAATGCATGAGATAGAGAGGTGGTACATGTGGTTTTCAATTGGTGTTTTTCTTTGAAAAGAGTTTCAAGCATGTGAAAGGAAGAATGTGATGTGGAATTGGTTTTTAAGAAAATTCAGTTAAGCTTTGCATGAAGATTTATGCATGAGAAGGTTTAAACGGAAATAATTGCTAGAATGTTGTTGAGATTGAGTTGCTCTTTGCATTTGAGTTTGTGTTGATTTATATGTCGAGTAATGCATGATTTAAGGCAATGATGTTTCAAAGGAAGTTTTCAAATAATACTTGGGTTTATTGAGATGTGATTGTGAATAAAGATTGTTTTACGGTTTTGCTGCATTGATGGTGTTTTGGTTTTGAGCATTCCTCACTAAGCATTATGTGCTTACGCTCCTTTTTTTCCCATCAATGTAGATAAATGAATTTGGGACATCAAGAAGCAAGGGATTCAAGAAGAGCTCCACTTGAGAAGTATGTTTTGGTTTATAGCTATAGATAATAAAGGCAATGGGGGGATCCTTTACGTTGTTGTGTGATGAGTTGGTTTACCTTGAACAAGTTCGGTTTATGGTTTGATATTTGTAAATGACCAATATGTGATGTTTGGATTTTTCTTTTTGTATTTTTGATATTGTTATGCCCTATGGTTGAAAGCATGTTCGGTGGAATTAATGAGTTCAATGAGTTGATATGCCTAATGCTCGTAATGTGTCTTGCTTGCGATGTAGTATGATGGTTTTGATGCTTGGTATGTTGTTGGTATGTTTAGGAATGTTTTGGAGCATGTTTGATGGTGCTAGATGTGTAAAACTAGGTTCTTCTGCTATTTCTGGGCAGGGTGTATCAAAACACCCTCACCTGTTCCGAAACTGGGGCCCGGAATGGCCATGGTGGTTCGGAACGGGTGCATGTGTTTCGAAACACTTTGGCTACTGGAAGGTCCTGTTCCGATACGGGTCTCGAAACGTACCCGTGTACCGAAATGGTCAACACTGTTTCGATACGGGTGTTTCGGTATGGGTGTCAGCGTTTCGGAACGGTTGACTGTTGGCCTACGCATTTGAATTGTTTCAAGTTTTCAAGTCTTGCATTTTAGTCTTGAATGTTGTGGTTGCAATTGCTTGAGTTCAGAATGTCATTTTAAGATGAAATTTGGCATATGGTTATGTAATATGGCTAATTGAAGTTTGATAAAACTAAAATCTATAAAGTTCTTATGTTTTACAAAATTTACATTTTGGTCCCTAAAAGTGTATGTTTTGCAATTGAGTCCTTAAATGTTTTCCGATCGCTGTGCTTATCTCTCCCATGATTCTTGAATATCCACATAGGCCTAATGTGCATCTAGAAAAGATAAAATAAAAAAAGGGTCGTTAATCAAGGTTGACTTTGGTTTTCCCCGTGTGATCTTCGTAGTTCGGGTCTAGCGTCTAGGTCGTGCTAAGGGGGTTACATTTTTTATAATGATTTTAATTAAAGAAATAAAAGAGAATTAAAAGAAAATCAAAGGTTGATTTTCATAACCAACTTTATGATAGTTTTCTCTCTTTTCATTTTCTCTCAACTTCCAATCAGTCAAACACCTTTCTCTCATCAAAAAACCTCTGATTTTCATCTTGTTTGCTGAGATTTCATCTTCCAAAAGATTTCATATCTTTGTTTCAGCAAATCCTATTGATTTTTGTTTTGGATTTTTAAGAAAACTTGCCCAAATTGAAGAGAGATCAACCATTAGAGGTAAGCTTCATCCTTCTCCTCTAATGATCAGTTCTTTACTAAAATTCCCAAGTTATCAATTATTTGTTAATGGTTTTTGAGTTGTTTTAATGTTATAAACAAGAAATAGTTGCTATATTCAAGATTCTTGATGAGATCTTGATGATTTTCGTATTTCTATGTTTAGCTCTGTTTTAAAGTTGATTTCTAACATATTTTGGATGCTATTTGATGTTGAGAATGAGGTTTTAACAAATAAACCCCAAATAGGTTTGGGTTCCTAAGTTTGAGTTGCTAGATTTGTGGTTTTTGAGGTGTTTTTGGTGATTTGCTATTACTGGAGGTATAAGGTTGTGTTTATGGTGATTTCTGATGTTCATTGAGGTTTAGAAAATGTTAGAATTGATAGATCTTGGCTGGGCTTTCATCTGAGAAAGTTTGGAAGTGATTTCGGATAGCCGAAATGCTAGTTTTGAGTAGAGCAGCGATTTAGAATGAGTGGCTTGTGATTTTAATGCATGATGGTGCATTAATCCTCTGATATTATGTGTAATGAACAAGGGAGACATCTTCGGACATGTTTGGTGTTGATACGGAAGTGTCGGAAGCCTAGAAATCATTTCGGCAAGTGTTCGCGTTCGTGCAATACTATAAATGATACGCAAATAGTGCAAGTATACACGTCGAACAAGTGATAAAGTGATGAGTGAGTATCGTCTCCATAGGGATTGGAGGTGAACACAATTTTCGTATCCAAATTCTATAGTAACCAAATTGTAATGTGAGTATGCTGAGGCAGAATGCAGGATGGGAAAATGCTATAGCGAAACAAGAAAACAGAGAAGAGTGTAACGCCCCGGTTTTGGGCTTAGGAGTTTTGGGCGTTGACCGGTTGGTCAAAGTGCTGTTCGAATCTTAAGAGGTTAAATTAGGAAAGCCTAGTTCGGGTTGCATTAAAAATATGGAAAAATGTTCTAAAATCATCTTTTAATATAATTAAGTGAACTGTGAAATCAATTTTGGAAAATGAGTTTTGGAAGTGTGACATTTTGGCTAGTGACCAAAATGTAATTTTCGCAAGTTTGGTGGCTGTTTTATAAAGGTTTGAAACTTTGAATCTTTAAGGAGCTACTAATCCAAAAGTGGTTTCTCCAGATTTTTCTAAGATATTTTGAGTTATAATCTGATTTTAAAGTATATCAAAAAGGAGGGAAAAGCCATTTGGCTAATTTCTTAACTAACTTTCCAATTTTCTTTCTCTCATTTTCTCTCAACCCAAACACTCCATTTCCAGAGAATTGTTTCTGATTTTCTCACCTAAATCTCTCCTTTTAACTCTCTTTTGATTTCTAATCAACATATCTTCAAAACCTCTTCAATTGCTACTTGATTCATCAAGGGTTTTCATTCCAAAAAGTGGAGAAACACAAGTTTGGAGGTAAGAACGTCCTTCTCCTCTAAACTATCAGTTCTTTACTGAAATTCCTAAGTTTTCAATCCTTAATTGATGTTTAATTAAAGGTTTTTAAGTGTTGAAATGGATCTTGGCTTATTATGCAAGATTTTGATGATTTTTGATGATTTTCGTTAGATCTGAGTAATCTGTGATTTGAGAGGTGTTTTTGGTGTTAAATGATCTCTAAATTGATAAGGAATTGAGTTTTGATTGATGCAATCCCGGATAGGTTGAGTTTCCTAAGTTTAGCTTGTGTTTCAAGGTAGTTTTTGAGGTGATCTTGGTGATCTGATGTTGCTGGAGGTATAAGGATGTTAATAGGTTGTTTTTAGATGTTATATGATGTTAATGGAAGTGAGGTTTTGCTGGTTTATGGCTGGGCTTTGTTTAGAAGTGGTTTGGGTGCATTTTCGATTGTGTTTGGTGGCCGAAAATGGAGGTTGGATGAGAGCAGCGAGTTTAGGTGCTTTCATTGAAGCAATTAATGCATGATGATGCATTAATCCTCTGCTTTGATATGTTGAAACAGGGGAGGCATCTTTGGATCCAAGAGTGGTTGATCCGGAAGCTTGATTTGGTGCTTTGGCTTGAAGCAAAGTGGAAATCGGTGAGTGCATTTGTGGAAAATGGATTTTCAGCTTTAAAACCAAGGTTTGAAGGTTTTGGGAGCTTAGTTTAAGTCTAAACAACTTTGCTAAGCTCAAGTGTAAGTTTTCGGATTTTCTCTCTAGTGGTGGCCATGATTTTTGTTGTGATGCAAGATGATGATTTGCATGTTTTTAATTACTGTTTTGAAATGCATGATGAAAATGGCTTGGTTTAATGCTTTAAAACAGTGGATTAAATGATGAATATGATGTATATTGGCAAGTGATGTTTTGAAAAGATTAAGGTCACTAAGGTGGTTAAAAGTCCTTGAGTGAGCCTTGTTACTTAAGATCATCAAGGTGGTTAAAAGTCCTTGGATGAGTCTTGATGCGGACACTAAGGTGGTTAAAAGTCCTTAGGTGATCCTTTCCATGGTGTTTAGAAGTCCATGGGGCCAAGGTGTTTAAAAGTCCTTGGGGTGATTCAAGCATTGGACACAAAGGTGGTTAAAAGTCCTTGTGTGGTCCTTATTCATGGTGTTTAAAAGTCCATGGCCAAGGTGTTTAAAAGTCCTTGGGGCCAAGGTGTTTAAAAGTCCTTGGGGTGATTCAAGCATTGGACACAAAGGTGGTTAAAAGTCCTTGTGTGGTCCTTATTCATGGTGTTTAAAAGTCCATGGCCAAGGTGTTTAAAAGTCCTTGGGGCCAAGGTGTTTAAAAGTCCTTGGGAAGTTGATGAACTTGTTTTAAGAAATGAAATGTATCACTTGAGCCAATATGACATGTTAAGAATATTGTGAAGCATGAGATGCTTGTTTTAATGTTTATGTTGAAGCATGAGATTGCTTGTTTAAAGTATGCTTTTGAGCATGTGCAAAGGTTGATTTAAAGCATGTTTTGTAAATGTTTTGAATTGCATTATTGAATGGTTTTTAAGAGCTTTCCTCACTAAGCTTTTGCTTACGCTCTCTTCGTTTTCTTAATTCAATAATGCAGAGCATTAGAGTATCTTGAAGGGCAGCAAGAATGGCAAGAATTCAAGTTCAAGTAAAGCTCAATGTATGGAAGGTTTTTGTTAAACATTTAGCTTTTGGGTGATTTGGCAATGGGGGACCAAAGTGTATGTTTTGGGAGGTGTTTGGAACTCCCTAAGTATGTTGAATGTTGTTTTGAATGCTGGTTTTTGGATTGGATCATTGCATGCTTGGTTTGGAAGTTTGGTGTTTTGAATAGCTAGCTTGTGTAGGAAGTATGCCTATAGAATTGGGGCTTTTTGCATATGATGTTGGTTTGTTGATTTGGTGATTCCTATAAGTCATATATATGTTTAATTGCATGCTGGTAAAGTTTGGTGACATTTGGAGCATGTTTGAATGATCTATTGCATGAATTGGAATGCTAGTTTGCTGCAATCTGTGCAGGCGTTTCGGAACAGTGTGCACCGTTTCGGAACGGGTGCCTTTCATGAACCCAGGCGTCCGAAACGGTATGCACCGTTTCGAAACGGTTTGGTCTCTGCCAAGGCCATGTTTCGGAACCCGTTTCGGAATGGCCCGTGTTTCGGAATAGGGTCTACCTGTTTCGGAACGGTCGACCGTTGGGGGCTGACATGGGCAGTTATATGTTTTGAATTGTTTACGTTTTGGTCCTGAATCTTGTTTGTTCAATTGTATGAGCTTGGGAAGTCCTTTTGAGCTGAAATTTCACAGAGAAGCATGAAACCTGATTAATTTCAAGTTGGTAACTTTAATTTGGGTTAAGTCCTTTTAATTATCAGAAATTACAATTTGGTCCCTAAAGTTGTAATTTGTTCAATTGGGTCCCAGTTTGATCTCTGATGTGTGTGATCTTTGAGTATGATGTTTGTGTGATCACAAATAGGATTAAAGTGCATCTAGACAAGATTAAAAAGAAAAAAAGGGTCGTTAATCAAGGTTGACTTTCGGGTTGACTTTGGTTTTCCCCGTGTGACTTTCTTAATTCGGGTCAACCGTCTAGGCCGGGTTAAGGGGGTTACATTTGGTGGTATCAGAGCTGAGTTTGCGAGTAATTGGGAATGAATGTATGCATGATTGAAGTATGTTTGGTTTGTATGCTTGTTGTTTGAAAGCATGTTCAGTGGCTTGAGATGTTGATGCAATTGAGATGTATGTTGTGATGTTGCATGTTGAGGGTACCCATTGCCAAACAAAAGCTAATGAAATGATGTTGATTTTGAATGAAATTGAGCTTGAATACTTGGATTGCTTACCTTGATGGGCCTGACTTGTTTTATTTTGCATTGTGATTGCATGGTAAAAGTATGGCACCACGTTGAGAGTTAAGAGGTAGTGTGCGAGCTACGGCTCCCAATGAGAACGAGAATGAAGAGAATACGGGTAGTGCAGTGTTACCCCCTCCATCGCCTGGTGGTGGTGCTGGAGGTGAGCGAGCTGAAGCTGCAGCTGGTGCTGGAGCTGCTGGACCAGAGGTTGGTCAGGGGCAAGCTATGCCTGATATGTCTATGCTGGTACAAGCTATTGCGGGTGCTTTTCGAGCAGCAGTAGCTGGAGCTCAAGGAGCTGGGCATCAGGGAGATGCTGGAGTCAGATTACCTTTGGAGCGTCTGCGCAGTCTTGGTGGGACTGAGTTCAGAGGTATGTCTGCTGAGAGTTCGGAAGCTTGGCAAGAGAGTACCAAGCGTATCTTGGGTCAGAAGAGCTGCACGGATGTGCAAAAGTTGGGATGTGTTGTGTCCTTGCTGCAGGACGATGCATATACGTGGTGGACGACCACCATAGCTGGGATGGCTGAAGTTGATGTTTCTTGGACATTCTTTTAGAATGCGTTCAAGAGGAGATATCTTGGAGTGAGATATCTGGATGAGAAAAAGCGTGAATTCATGTCTCTTACCCAAGGGAGCATGAGTGTGGCTGAGTATGAAGTGCAGTTTGTACGGCTCAGTCAGTATGCACCGGAGCTGATACCGGATGAGCGAGAGAGGTGCGAAAGGTTCCGTTATGGCCTGGTGACAGAAGTAAAGACCTACATGTTGGCTGCTGAGTACAATGATTTTGATGTGTTGGTTAGCCGATCCAAGGACATTGAGATGAACTTGGGTTTAGCTGCGAAAGGTGCTGGAGCAAGTTCTGGCAAGAGAGCTGCTGAGTATAGTTCCGGAGGTGGACGGAACAAGAGGGGACGTGATCAGAAGTATCAGTCCTCAGCCAAGAGAGGTGGTGGTGCACCTGCTAGAGGTGGTTTTGCTAGAGCTGAACCTAGTGCTTGCAAGATCTGTGGTTCGCGTGGTCACATGAAGCGTGACTGTCCTCGTTCTGTGAGGGAGGTGCAAGCTCCTGTTGCGGCAGCTGGTAATGGATGTTGGAACTGTGGTTCTGTTAACCATCTGAGGCGAGATTGTCCGAGGTTGGCTGGTGGCCAAGATCGTGCTCCTGTTGTTGCACCGCAGAGAGGTCGTGGGCGCGGCCGTGGTAATTTCCAGAGGAGAGAGGAAGGTGGTCGCGGAGTAGCTCATGTTGTGGCTATTCAGCCTGAGGGTGGAGGCCAAGCTAGGGTGTATGCTCAGCGCGAGGGAAGGAATGATGCTGATGTGATTGCAGGTACCTTTACTTTCCAATCCTTGTCATTGCTTTCTTTGATTGATTCTGGATCTACGCATTCATACATTTTGCGTGAGCATGCTGAATTGCTTGGTTTGCCTGTTGAGTCTTTGGATGTTGGAGTTCGTGTCACTAGTTCTTTTGGTGAAACTGTTGTGACTCGAAAGCTTTATAGAAGGTGTCCCTTGGTTGTTCAAGAACATGTCTTTCATGTTGATCTTATGGAGTTGCCCTTTTATGGTTTTGATGTGATCCTTGGTATGGATTGGCTTGCTGAGCATCGTGCTGTTGTGGATTGTGTGAATAAGCGGGTTTCGCTTAAGCTTGCGGATGACTATGAAGTTGTTGTAGTTGGCGAGAATGTGAAGTTTCTTACTAATGTGGTGTCTACCTTGGAGGCGAGTAGGATGCTGAGGCAAGGTTGCGAAGCTTACCTAGCTTTTGTGATGAATCCTAGCTCTAAGGAGTTGAGGGTGCAAGATATCAAGGTTGTGAAGGAGTTTCCTGGTGTTTTTCCTGAAGAGTTGCCTGGATTACCTCCTAATCGCGAGGTGGAGTTTGGAATTGAGCTGTATGAGAATACAACTCCTGTGTCCATTACTCCCTATAGAATGGAACCTAAGGAGCTGAAGGAGCTGAAGACGCAGTTGCAAGAGCTGCTAGATCGTGGTTTTATCCAGCCGAGTGTGTCGCCTTGGGGTGCTCCTGTCTTGTTTGTGAAGAAGAAAGATGGCACTATGAGAATGTGCATTGATTACCGTCAGCTGAACAAGTTGACTATCAAGAATCGGTATCCTTTGCCGAGGATTGATGATCTCTTTGATCAATTTAGGGGAGCTGCTGTGTTCTCTAAGATTGACTTGAGGTCAGGGTATTATCAGTTGAAGGTGAAGGATGTGGATGTGCCTAAGACAGCTTTCAGGACAAGGTATGGGCATTATGAGTTCCTTGTTATGCCGTTTGGTTTGACAAATGCTCCTGCTGCTTTCATGGACATGATGAATCGTGTGTTTCATGAATACCTGGACAAGTTCGTTGTGGTGTTCATTGATGATATCCTCGTGTACTCGCGTACTGAGGCGGAGCACGAAGAGCATTTGAGGGTTGTGCTGCAAGCTTTGTTGGAGAATCAGCTTTATGCTAAGTTGAGCAAGTGTGAGTTCTGGCTTAAGGAGGTGGTGTTTCTTGGGCATGTGGTCTCAGCTGAGGGGATTCGTGTTGATCCTCAGAAGATTGAAGCGGTGATGAATTGGAAAGTTCCTAAGTCTGTTCATGAGGTCCGTAGTTTCCTTGGTTTGGCGGGATACTACCGGAGGTTTGTGGATGGTTTTTCCAAGATTGCTGCTCCTTTGACGAAGCTGTTGCAAAAGGATGTTAAGTATGAGTGGACGGAAGCGAGACAGCAGGCTTTTGAGAAGCTTAAGGCGGCTTTGACGCAAGCTCCTATCTTGATTCAGCCTGAATCAGGGAAAGAGTTTGTGGTCTATAGTGATGCATCCTATGTTGGTTTGGGGTGTGTGCTGATGCAAGAGGGTAAGGTTGTGGCTTATGCTTCGCGGCAGTTGAAGGTGCATGAGCGCAACTATCCTACGCATGACATTGAGTTGGCTGCAGTGGTGTTTGCTCTGAAGATCTGGAGACATTATCTGTATGGTGAGAAGTGTACTGTGTACACGGATCACAAGAGTTTGAGGTATCTGATGTCTCAGAAGGAGTTGAATCTTAGGCAACGACGTTGGTTGGAGTTCCTCAAGGATTATGATCTGACGATTGAGTATCATCCTGGTAAAGCTAATGTTGTTGCTGATGCCTTGAGTAGGAAGGTAGCCGTTGAGCTGAGAGCTATGTTTGCTAGCTTGAGCATATCGCGAGATGGTGGTCTTGTTGCTGAGTTGCAAGTGAAACCATCTTTGGTTCAGTTGATCAAGGAAAAGCAGTTGCTGGATGATTCCTTGGTGTCTCATGTTCAGGATATCGCGGAGGGTAGACCTTCGGATTTCTGCTTTAATGAGGATGGTGTGTTGTGTTTTGGTAGTCGGATAGTAGTGCCTGCTGATGTTGAGTTGAGGCGTGCTATTCTGACTGAAGGTCATAGTAGTCCTTTTGCTATGCACCCTGGTAGTACTAAGATGTATCGTGATCTACGTGATGAGTACTATTGGGTAGGTTTGAAGAAGGATGTTGCAGAGTTTGTGAGCAAGTGTTTGGTGTGTCAGCGAGTTAAGGCTGAACATCAGGTTCCTTCTGGTTTGTTGCAACCGTTGAAAATCCCTGAATGGAAGTGGGAGAGGGTTACCATGGATTTCGTATCTGGTTTGCCTTCGTCTCCATCAAAGAAGAATTCTGTTTGGGTGATTGTGGATCGCTTGACGAAGTGTGCGCATTTCTTGCCTGTGCATACTACGTGTAACCCCCTTAACCCGGCCTAGACGGTTGACCCGAATTAAGAAAGTCACACGGGGAAAACCAAAGTCAACCCGAAAGTCAACCTTGATTAACGACCCTTTTTTTTTAATCTTGTCTAGATGCACAATAATCCTAATTGTGATCACACAACATCATGCTCAAATATCACAAACATCAGAGATCAAACAGGGACCCAATTGAACAAATTACAACTTTAGGGACCAAAATGTAATTTCTGATAATTAAAAGGACTTAACCCAAATTAAAGTTACCATCTTGGAATTAATCAGGTTTCATGCTTCTCTGTGAAATTTCAGCTCAAAAGGACTTCCCAAGCTCACACAATTGAACATACAAGATTCAGGACCAAAACGCAAACAATTCAAAACATATAACTGCCAATGTCAGCCCCTAACGGTCGGCCGTTCCGAAACCGATCAACCCCGTTCCGAAACACGGGCCGTTCCGAAACCGATCGACACCGTTCCGAAACACGGCCTTGGCAGAGACCAAACCGTTTCGAAACGGTGCACACCGTTTCGGACGCCTGGGTTCATGTAAGGCACCCGTTCCGAAACGGTGCATACTGTTCCGAAACGCCTGCACAGATTTCAGCAAACAAGCATATCAAATCATGCAATTGATCATTCAAACATGCTCCAAATGTCACCAAACTTTACCAGCATGCAATTAAAAATATTTAAGACTTGTAGGAACCATCACAACATCAATCTAACATCATATGCAAGAAGGCCCAATTCTACAGGCATGCTTCCTACACAAGCTAGCTATTCAAACACTAAACTTCCACAACAAGCATATAAGGTTCCAATTCATAAACCAGCAATCTCAATAACATTCAACATACTTAGGGAGTCTCAAACACCTCCCAAATCATACAGATTGGTCCCCCATTGCCAAATCACACAAAAGCTAAATGTTTAACAAAACCTTCCATACTTTGAGCTTCACTTGAACTTGATTGCTTGCCCTTTCTTGCTGCCCCTCAAGGTACTCTAATGCTCTGCATTATTGAGTTAAGAAAATGTAGAGAGCGTAAGCAAAAGCTTAGTGAGGCATGCTCATTAAAAACAATTCAATAATGCAATTAAAACCATTTATAAGTCATGCTTAAAATTAATCCTTGCACATGCTCAAAAGCATACTTAAAACAAGCAATCCCATGCTTCAACATAAACATTAAAACAAGCCTCTCATGCTTCACAAATTACTTAACATGTCATATTGGCTCAAGTGATACATTTCATTTATTAAAACAAGTTCAACAACTTTCCCAAGGACTTTTAAACACCTTGGCCCCAAGGACTTTTAAACACCTTGGCCATGGACTTTTAAACACCATGAATAAGGACCACACAAGGACTTTTAACCACCTTTGTGTCCAATGCTTGAATCACCCCAAGGACTTTTAAACACCTTGGCCCCAAGGACTTTTAAACACCTTGGCCCCATGGACTTTTAAACACCATGGAATGGATCACCTAAGGACTTTTAACCACCTTAGTGTCCGCAACAAGACTCATCCAAGGACTTTTAACCACCTTGATGATCTTAAGTAACAAGGCTCACTCAAGGACTTTTAACCACCTTAGTGACCTTAATCTTTTCAAAACATCACTTGCCAATATACATCATATTCATCATTTAATCCACTATTTTAAAGCATTTAACCAAGCCATTTTCATCATGCATTTTAAAGCATCAATCCACGTTTAAACAATGTACAAAAGCAAGGTACTCCTACCTAGAGTTACCTTCAACATATGGCTTATATCATCAGCAAAATCCATGCTAAAACATGCTCTCAAAACAGTAATTAAAACATGCAAATCATCATTTTGCAACACATCAAAGTCATGGCCACCACTAGAGAGAAAATCCGAAAACTTACACTTGAGCTTAGCAAAGTTGTTTAGACTTAAACTAAGCTCCCAAAACCTTCAAACCTTGGTTTTAAAGCTGAAAATCCAATTTCCACAAATCCACTCACCAATTTCCACTTTGCTTCAAGCCAAAGCACCAAATCAAGCTTCCGGATCAACCAATCTTGGATCCAAAGATGCCTCCCCTGTTTCAACACATCAAAGCAGAGGATTAATGCATCATCATGCATTAATTGCTTCAATGAAAGCACCTAAACTCGTTGCTCTCATCCAACCTCCATTTTCGGCCACCAAACACAACCGAAAATGTTTCCAAACCACTTCTAAACAAAGCCCAGCCATAAACCAGCAAAACCTCACTTCCATTAACATCATATAACATCTAAAAACAACCTATTAACAACCTTATACCTCCAGCAACAACAGATCACCAAGATCACCTCAAAAACTACCTTAAAACACAAGCTAAACTTAGGAAACTCAACCTATCCGGGATTGCATCGATCAAAACTCAATTCCACATCATTTTAGAGATCGTTTAACATCAAAATCATCTCTTAAAACACAGATTACTCAGATCTAACGAAAATCATCAAAAATCATCAAAATCTTGTATAATAAGCCAAGATCCATAAATCAACTTAAAAGCCTTTAATTAAACATCAATTAAGGATTGAAAACTTAGGAATTTCAGTAAAGAACTGATAGTTTAGAGGAGAAGGACGTTCTTACCTCCAAACTTGTATTTCTCCACTTTTTGCAATCAAAATGCTTGTTGAAACTTGTAGCAATTGAAGAGGTTTTGAAGATATGTTGATTTAGAATCAAATGAGAGTTGAAAGGAGGAATTTAGGTGAGAAAATCAGAAACAAATCTCTGGAAATGTAGTGTTTGGTTTGAGAGAAAATGAGAGAAGGAAAATGAGAAGTTAGTTGAGAAAATTGCCAAATGAGTTTTTCCCTCCTTTTTGTTATCTTTTAAATCAGAAAATAGCTTATAAAATCTTAGAAAAATCTGGAGAAATCACTTTTGGATTAATAGCTCCTTAAAGATTCAAAGTTCCAACCCTTTATAAAACAACCACCAAACTTGCGAAAATTACATTTTGGTCACTAGCCAAAATGTCACACTTCCAAAACTCATTTTCCAAAATTGATTTCACAGTTCACTTAATTATATTAAAAGATGATTTTAGAACATTTTTCCATATTTTTAATGCAACCCGAACTAGGCTTTCCTAATTTAACCTCTTAAGATTCGAACAGCACTTTGACCAACCGGTCAACGCCCAAAACTCCTAAGCCCAAAACCGGGGCGTTACAACTCTCCCCCCCTTAAGAAATTTCGTCCTCGAAATTTACCTGAAGGAAAGAGATAAGGAAACTGCTTCAGCATGTCTTCCTTCCGCTCCCACGTGGCTTCCTCATCACCTCGATGCTTCCACAACACCTTCACCAACTCAATGGTCTTGCCACGAAGAACCTTACAATCCGAATCCAGAACCTTCACCGGTTCCTCATCATAGGTCAAATCCAGATTCAAAACCACATCCTCTACAGGTATCACATGCGAAGGATCAGATCTATACTTCCGGAGCATAGAAACATGGAACACATCATGAATCTTCTCCAACTCCTGAGGTAACCTCAACCGATATGCAACAGGACCCACTCGCTCAACCACCTCATACGGTCCAATGTACCGAGGGCTCAACTTACCCTTCCGGCCAAACCTCATCACCTTCTTCCAAGGCGAAACCTTCAAGAACACACGGTCACCCACTGCATACTCTATCTCCTTACGCTTCAAATCCGCGTAAGACTTTTGCCGATCAGAGGCAGCCTTCAACCTCTCACAAATGAGCTTCACCTTCTCGGTGGTCCCTTTCAACAAAGCAGGCATCGAAACCAACTTTTGACCAGTTTCAGCCCAACAAAGAGGAGTCCTACACTTCCTCCCATACAGAGCCTCATAAGGTGCCATCTGTATACTCGCCTGATAACTATTGTTATAAGCGAACTCAACCAAAGGCAGATGCTTCTCCCAAGAACCTTGGAACTCAATCACGCAGCATCTCAACATATCCTCCAAAATCTGAATAACCCGTTCAGACTGACCATCCGACTGAGGATGATAGGATGTACTGAAATGCAACCTTGTACCCAGAGCTTGATGCAAACACTGCCAGAAACGCGATGTGAACCTCGGATCCCTATCCGACACAATCGACTTATGCACACCATGCAACATCACTATCTCAGCATTGTACAGCTCTGCCAGCTTATCAAAAGAAAACGTAGTATGCACAGGCAAGAAATGCGCACACTTCGTCAAGCGATCCACAATCACCCAAACAGAATTCTTCTTTGATGGAGACAAAGGCAAACCATATACAAAATCCATGGTAATCCTCTCCCACTTCCATTCAGGGATTTTCAACGGCTGCAACAACCCAGAAGGAACCTGATGTTCAGCCTTAACTCGCTGACACACCAAACACTTGCTCACAAACTCTGCAACATCCTTCTTCAAACCTACCCAATAGTACTCATCACGAAGATCACGGTACATCTTAGTACTACCAGGGTGCATAGCAAAAGGACTACTATGACCTTCAGTCAGAATAGCACGCCTCAACTCAACATCAGCAGGCACTACTATCCGACTACCAAAACACAACACACCATCCTCATTAAAGCAGAAATCCGAAGGTCTACCCTCCGCGATATCCTGAACATGAGACACCAAGGAATCATCCAACAACTGCTTTTCCCTGATCAACTGAACCAACGATGGTTTCACTTGCAACTCAGCAACAAGACCACCATCTCGCGATATGCTCAAGCTAGCAAACATCGCCCTCAGCTCAACAGCTACCTTCCTACTCAAAGCATCCGCAACAACATTAGCTTTACCAGGATGATACTCAATCGTCAGATCATAATCCTTGAGCAACTCCAACCAACGTCGCTGCTTAAGATTCAACTCCTTCTGAGACATCAGATACCTCAAACTCTTGTGATCCGTGTACACAGTACACTTCTCACCATACAGATAATGTCTCCAGATCTTCAGAGCAAAAACCACTGCAGCCAGCTCAATATCATGCGTAGGATAGTTGCGCTCATGCACCTTCAACTACCGCGACGCATAAGCCACAACCTTACCCTCTTGCATCAGCACACACCCCAGACCAACATAGGATGCATCACTATAGACCACAAACTCTTTCCCTGATTCAGGCTGAATCAAGATAGGAGCTTGCGTCAAAGCCGCCTTCAGCTTCTCAAAAGCCTGCTATCTCGCTTCTTTCCACTCATACTTAACATCCTTTTGCAACAGCTTCGGCAAAGGAGCAGCAATCTTGGAAAAACCATCCACAAACCTCCGGTAGTATCCCGCCAAACCAAAGAAACTACGGACTTCATGAACAGACTTAGGAACTTTCCAGTTCATCACCGATTCAATCTTCTGAGGATCAACACGAATCCCCTCAGCTGAGACCACATGCCCAAGAAACACCACCTCCTTAAGCCAAAACTCACACTTGCTCAACTTAGCATAAAGCTGATTCTCCAACAAAGCTTGCAGCACAATCCTCAAATGCTCTTCGTGCTCCTCCTCAGTACGCGAGTACACGAGGATATCATCAATGAACACCACAACGAACTTGTCCAGGTATTCATGAAACACACGATTCATCATGTCCATGAAAGCAGCAGGAGCATTTGTCAAACCAAACGGCATCACAAGGAACTCATAATGCCCATACCTTGTCCTGAAAGCTGTCTTAGGCACATCCACGTCCTTCACCTTCAACTGATAATACCCTGACCTCAAGTAAATCTTAGAGAATACAGCAGCTCCCCGAAATTGATCAAAGAGATCATCAATCCTCGGCAAAGGATACCGATTCTTGATAGTCAACTTGTTCAGCTGACGGTAATCAATGCACATCCTCATCGTGCCATCTTTCTTCTTCACAAACAAGACAGGAGCACCCCAAGGCGACACACTCGGTCGGATGAAACCACGATCAAGCAGCTCTTGCAACTGCGTCTTCAGCTCCTTCAGCTCCTTAGGTGCCATTCTATAGGGAGTAATGGACACAGGAGTTGTATTCTCATACAGCTCAATTCCAAACTCCACCTCGCGATTAGGAGGTAAACCAGGCAACTGTTCAGGAAAAACACCAGGAAACTCCTTCACAACCTTGATATCTTCCACCCTCAACTCCTTAGAGCTAGGATTCATCACAAAAGCTAGGTAAGCTTCGCAACCTTGCCTCAGCATCCTACTCGCCTCCAAGGTAGACACAACATTGGCAAGAAACTTCACATTCTCGCCAACAACAACAACTTCATAATCATCCGCAAGCTTAAGCGAAACCCGCTTATTCTCACAATCCACAACAGCACGATGCTCAGCAAGCCAATCCATACCAAGGATCACATCAAAACCATAAAAAGGCAACTCCATAAGATCAACATGAAAGACATGTTCTTGAACAACCAAGGGACACCTTCTATAAAGCTTTCGAGTCACAACAGTTTCACCAAAAGAACTAGTGACACGAACTCCAACATCCAAAGACTCAACAGGCAAACCAAGCAATTCAGCATGCTCACGCAAAATGTATGAATGCGTAGATCCAGAATCAATCAAAGAAAGCAATGACAAGGATTGCAAAGTAAAGGTACCTGCAATCACATCAGCATCATTCCTTCCCTCGCGCTGAGCATATACCCTCGCTTGGCCTCCACCCTCAGGCTGAATAGCCACAACATGAGCTACTCCGCGACCACCTTCCTCTCTCCTCTGGAAATTACCACGGCCGCGCCCACGACCTCTCTGCTGTGCAGCTACAACAGGAGCACGATCTTGGCCACCAGCCAACCTCGGACAGTCTCGCCTCAGATGATCAACAGAACCACAGTTCCAACATCCATTACCAACAGCCGTAGCAGGAGCTTGCACCTCCCTCACAGCTCGAGGACAATCACGCTTCATGTGACCACGCGAACCACAGATCCAACAAGCACTTGGTTCAGCTCTAGCAAAACCACCCCTAGCAGGTGCACCACCACCTCTCTTGGCTGAGGACTGATACTTCTGATCACGTCCCCTCTTGTTCCGTCCACCTCCGGAACTATACTCAGCAGCTCTCTTGCCAGAACTTGCTCCAGCACCTTTCGCAGCTAAACCCAAATTCATCTCAATGTCCTTGGATCGGCTAACCAACACATCAAAATCATTGTACTCAGCAGCAAACATGTAGGTCTTAACCTCCGTCACCAATCCATAACGGAACCTTTCGCACCTCTCTCTCTCATCAGGTATCAGCTCCGGTGCATACTGACTGAGGCGTACAAACTGCACTTCGTAATCAGCTACACTCATGCTCCCTTGGGTAAGAGACATGAATTCACGCTTCTTCTCATCCAGATATCTCACTCCAAGATATCTCCTCTTGAACGCATTCTGAAAGAATGTCCAAGTAATATCAGCTTCAGCCATCCCAGCTATGGTGGTCGTCCACCACGTATATGCATCGTCCTGCAGCAAGGACACAACACAGCCCAACTTTTGCACATCCGTGCAGCTCATCTGACCCAAGATACGCTTGGTACTCTCTAGCCAAGCTTCCGAACTCTCAGCAGACATACCTCTGAACTCAGTCCCTCCAAGACTGCGCAGACGCTCCAAAGGTAATCTGACTCCAGCATCTCCCTGATGCCCAGCTCATTGAGCTCCAGCTACTGCTGCTCGAAAAGCACCTGCAATAGCTTGTACCAGCATAGACATATCAGGCATAGCTTGCCCCTGACCAACCTCTGGTCCAGCAGCTCCAGTACCAGCTGCAGCTTCAGCTCGCTCACCTCCAGCACCACCACCTGGCGGAGGAGGGGGTAACACAACACTACACGTATTCTCTTCATTCTCATTCTCGTTAGGAGCCGTAGCTCGCACACTACCCCTTAACTCTCTACGTGGTGCCATACTTTTACCATGCAATCACAATGCAAAAAAAAAAAAAAAACAAGTCAGGCCCAGCAAGGTAAGCAATCCAAGTATTCAAGCTCAATTTCATTCAAAATCAACTTCATTTCATTAGCTTTTGTTTGGCAATGGGTACCCTCAACATGCAACATCATAGCATACATCTCAATTGCATCAACATCACAAGCCACTGATCATGCTTTCAAACAACAAGCATACAAGACAGACATACTTCAATCATGCATACACTCATTCCCAATTACTCGCAAACTCAGCTCTGATACCACCAAATGTAACCCCCTTAACCCGGCCTAGACGGTTGACCCGAATTAAGAAAGTCACACGGGGAAAACCAAAGTCAACCCGAAAGTCAACCTTGATTAACGACCCTTTTTTTTTAATCTTGTCTAGATGCACAATAACCCTAATTGTGATCACACAACATCATGCTCAAAGATCACAAACATCAGAGATCAAACAGGGACCCAATTGAACAAATTACAACTTTAGGGACCAAAATGTAATTTCTGATAATTAAAAGGACTTAACCCAAATTAAAGTTACCATCTTGGAATTAATCAGGTTTCATGCTTCTCTGTGAAATTTCAGCTCAAAAGGACTTCCCAAGCTCACACAATTGAACATACAAGATTCAAGACCAAAACGCAAACAATTGAAAACATATAACTGCCAATGTCAGCCTCTAACGGTCGGCCGTTCCGAAACCGATCAACCCCGTTCCGAAACACGGGCCGTTCCGAAACCGATCGACACTGTTCCGAAACACGACCTTGGCAGAGACCAAACCGTTTCGAAACGGTGCACACCGTTTCGGACGCCTGGGTTCATGTAAGGCAACCGTTCCGAAACGGTGCATACTGTTCCGAAACGCCTGCACAGATTTCAGCAAACAAGCATATCAAATCATGCAATTGATCATTCAAACATGCTCCCAATGTCACCAAACTTTACCATCATGCAATTAAACATATTTAAGACTTGTAGGAACCATCACAACATCAATCTAACATCATATGCAAAAAGGCCCAATTCTACAGGCATGCTTCCTACACAAGCTAGCTATTCAAACACCAAACTTCCACAACAAGCATATAAGGTTCCAATTCATAAACCAGCAATCTCAATAACATTCAACATACTTAGGGAGTCTCAAACACCTCCCAAAACATACACATTGGTCCCCCATTGCCAAATCACACAAAAGCTAAATGTTTAACAAAACCTTCCATACTTTGAGCTTCACTTGAACTTGATTGCTTGCCCTTTCTTGCTGCCCCTCAAGGTACTCTAATGCTCTGCATTATTGAATTAAGAAAACGTAGAGAGCGTAAGCAAAAGCTTAGTGAGGCATGCTCATTAAAAACAATTCAATAATGCAATTAAAACCATTTATAAGTCATGCTTAAAATCAATCCTTGCACATGCTCAAAAGCATACTTAAAACAAGCAATCCCATGCTTCAACATAAACATCAAAACAAGCCTCTCATGCTTCACAAATTACTTAACATGTCATATTGGCTCAAGTGATACATTTCATTTATTAAAACAAGTTCAACAACTTTCCCAAGGACTTTTAAAAACCTTGGCCCCAAGGACTTTTAAACACCTTGGCCATGGACTTTTAAACACCATGAATAAGGACCACACAAGGACTTTTAACCACCTTTGTGTCCAATGCTTGAATCACCCCAAGGACTTTTAAACACCTTGGCCCCATGGACTTTTAAACACCTTGGCCCCATGGACTTTTAAACACCATGGAATGGATCACCTAAGGACTTTTAACCACCTTAGTGTCCGCAACAAGACTCATCCAAGGACTTTTAACCACCTTGATGATCTTAAGTAACAAGGCTCACTCAAGGACTTTTAACCACCTTAGTGACCTTAATCTTTTCAAAACATCACTTGCCAATATACATCATATTCATCATTTAATCCACTGTTTTAAAGCATTTAACCAAGCCATTTTCATCATGCATCTTAAAGCATCAATCCACGTTTAAACAATGTACAAAAGCAAGGTACTCCTACCTAGAGTTACCTTCAACATATGGCTTATATCATCAGCAAAATCCATGCTAAAACATGCTCTCAAAACAGTAATTAAAACATGCAAATCATCATTTTGCAACACATCAAAGTCATGGCCACCACTAGAGAGAAAATCCGAAAACTTACACTTGAGCTTAGCAAAGTTGTTTAGACTTAAACTAAGCTCCCAAAACCTTCAAACCTTGGTTTTAAAGCTGAAAATCCAATTTCCACAAATCCACTCACCAATTTCCACTTTGCTTCAAGCCAAAGCACCAAATCAAGCTTCCGGATCAACCAATCTTGGATCCAAAGATGCCTCCCCTGTTTCAACACATCAAAGCAGAGGATTAATGCATCATCATGCATTAATTGCTTCAATGAAAGCACCTAAACTCGCTGCTCTCATCCAACCTCCATTTTCGGCCACCAAACACAACTGAAAATGTATCCAAACCACTTCTAAACAAAGCCCAGCCATAAACCAGCAAAACCTCACTTCCATTAACATCATATAACATCTAAAAACAACCTATTAACAACCTTATACCTCCAGCAACAACAGATCACCAAGATCACCTCAAAAACTACCTTAAAACACAAGCTAAACTTAGGAAACTCAACCTATCCGGGATTGCATCGATCAAAACTCAATTCCACATCATTTTAGAGATCGTTTAACATCAAAAACATCTCTTAAAACACAGATTACTCAGATCTAACGAAAATCATCAAAAATCATCAAAATCTTGCATAATAAGCCAAGATCCATAAATCAACTTAAAAGCCTTTAATTAAACATCAATTAAGGATTGAAAACTTAGGAATTTCAATAAAGAACTGATAGTTTAGAGGAGAAGGACGTTCTTACCTCCAAACTTGTATTTCTCCACTTTTTGCAATCAAAATGCTTGTTGAAACTTGTAGCAATTGAAGAGGTTTTGAAGATATGTTGATTTAGAATCAAATGAGAGTTGAAAGGAGGAATTTAGGTGAGAAAATAAGAAACAAATCTCTGGAAATGTAGTGTTTGGTTTGAGAGAAAATGAGAGAAGGAAAATGAGAAGTTAGTTGAGAAAATTGCCAAATGAGTTTTTCCCTCCTTTTTGTTATCATTAAAATCAGAAAATAGCTTATAAAATCTTAGAAAAATCTGGAGAAATCACTTTTGGATTAATAGCTCCTTAAAGATTCAAAGTTCCAACCCTTTATAAAACAGCCACCAAACTTGCGAAAATTACATTTTGGTCACTAGCCAAAAATGTCACACTTCCAAAACTCATTTTCCAAAATTGATTTCACAGTTCACTTAATTATATTAAAAGATGATTTTAGAACATTTTTCCATATTTTTAATGCAACCCGAACTAGGCTTTCCTAATTTAACCTCTTAAGATTCGAACAGCACTTTGACCAACCGGTCAACGCCCAAAACTCCTAAGCCCAAAACCGGGGCGTTACACTACGTTTTCTTTGGATAAGCTCGCAGAGCTGTACATTGCTGAGATAGTGAGGTTGCATGGTGTGCCTAAGTTGATTGTGTCGGATAGGGATCCGAGGTTCACACCGCGTTTCTGGCAGTGTTTGCATCAAGCTCTGGGTACAAGGTTGCATTTCAGTACATCCTATCATCCTCAGTCGGATGGTCAGTCTGAGCGGGTTATTCAGATTTTGGAGGATATGTTGAGGTGCTGCGTGATTGAGTTCCAAGGTTCTTGGGAGAAGCATCTTCCTTTGGTTGAGTTCGCTTATAACAATAGTTATCAGGCGAGTATACAGATGGCACCTTATGAGGCTCTGTATGGGAGGAAGTGTAGGAATCCTCTTTGTTGGGCTGAAACTGGTCAAAAGTTGGTTTCAATGCCTGCTTTGTTGAAAGGGACCACCGAGAAGGTGAAGCTCATTTGTGAGAGGTTGAAGGCTCCCTCTGATCGGCAAAAGTCTTACGCGGATTTGAAGCGTAAGGAGATAGAGTATGCGGTGGGTGACCGTGTGTTTTTGAAGGTTTCGCCTTGGAAGAAGGTGATGAGGTTTGGCCGGAAGGGTAAGTTGAGCCCTCGGTACATTGGACCATATGAGGTGGTTGAGCGTGTGGGTCCTGTTGCGTATCGGCTGAGGTTACCTCAGGAGTTGGAGAAGATTCATGATGTGTTTCATGTTTCTATGCTCCGGAAGTATAGATCTGATCCTTCGCATGTGATGCTTGTGGAGGAAATGGTTTTGAATCCGGACTTGACCTATGATGAGGAACCGGTGAAGGTTCTGGATTCGGATAGCAAGGTTCTTCGTGGCAAGACCATTGAGTTGGTGAAGGTGCTGTGGAAGCATCGAGGTGTTGAGGAAGCCACGTGGGAGCGGAAGGAAGACATGCTGAAGCAGTTTCCTTATCTCTTTTCTTCAGGTAAATTTCGAGGACGAAATTTCTTAAGGGGGGGAGAGTTGTAATGCCCCGGTTTTGGGCTTAGGAGTTTTGGGCGTTGACCGGTTGGTCAAAGTGCTGTTCGAATCTTAAGAGGTTAAATTAGGAAAACCTAGTTTGGGTTGCATTAAAAATATGGAAAAATGTTCTAAAATCATCTTTTAATATAATTAAGTGAACTTTGAAATCAATTTTGGAAAATGAGTTTTGGAAGTTTGACATTTTGGCTAGTGACCAAAATGTAATTTTCGCAAGTTTGGTGGCTGTTTTATAAAGGGTTGAAACTTTGAATCTTTAAGGAGCTATTAATCCAAAAGTGGTTTCTCCAGATTTTTCTAAGATATTTTGAGTTATAATCTGATTTTAAAGTATATCAAAAAGGAGGGAAAAGCCATTTGGCTAATTTCTTAACTAACTTTCCAATTTTCTTTCTCTCATTTTCTCTCAACCCAAACACTCCATTTCCAGAGAATTGTTTCTGATTTTCTCACCTAAATCTCTCCTTTTAACTCTCTTTTGATTTCTAATCAACATATCTTCAAAACCTCTTCAATTGCTACTTGATTCATCAAGGGTTTTCATTCCAAAAAGTGGAGAAACACAAGTTTGGAGGTAAGAACGTCCTTCTCCTCTAAACTATCAGTTCTTTACTGAAATTCCTAAGTTTTCAATCCTTAATTGATGTTTAATTAAAGGTTTTTAAGTGTTGAAATGGATCTTGGCTTATTATGCAAGATTTTGATGATTTTTGATGATTTTCGTTAGATCTGAGTAATCTGTGATTTGAGAGGTGTTTTTGGTGTTAAATGATCTCTAAATTGATAAGGAATTGAGTTTTGATTGATGCAATCCCGGATAGGTTGAGTTTCCTAAGTTTAGCTTGTGTTTCGAGGTAGTTTTTGAGGTGATCTTGGTGATCTGATGTTGCTGGAGGTATAAGGATGTTAATAGGTTGTTTTCAGATGTTATATGATGTTAATGGAAGTGAGGTTTTGCTGGTTTATGGCTGGGCTTTGTTTAGAAGTGGTTTGGGTGCATTTTCGGTTGTGTTTGGTGGCCGAAAATGGAGGTTGGATGAGAGCAGCGAGTTTAGGTGCTTTCATTGAAGCAATTAATGCATGATGATGCATTAATCCTCTGCTTTGATGTGTTGAAACAGGGGAGGCATCTTTGGATCCAAGAGTGGTTGATCCGGAAGCTTGATTTGGGTCTTTTGCTTGAAGCAAAGTGGAAATCGGTGAGTGCATTTGTGGAAAATGGATTTTCAGCTTTAAAACCAAGGTTTGAAGGTTTTGGGAGCTTAGTTTAAGTCTAAACAACTTTGCTAAGCTCAAGTGTAAGTTTTCGGATTTTCTCTCTAGTGGTGGCCATGATTTTTGTTGTGATGCAAGATGATGATTTGCATGTTTTTAATTACTGTTTTGAAAGCATTTTTTAGCATGGATTTTGCTGATTATGTAAGCCATATGTTGAAGGTAACTCTAGGTAGGAGTACCTTGCTTTTATACATTGAAATAATGTGGTTTGATGCTTTGAAATGCATGATGAAAATGGCTTGGTTTAATGCTTTAAAACAGTGGATTAAATGATGAATATGATGTATATTGGCAAGTGTTGTTTTGAAAAGATTAAGGTCACTAAGGTGGTTAAAAGTCCTTGAGTGAGCCTTGTTACTTAAGATCATCAAGGTGGTTAAAAGTCCTTGGATGAGTCTTGTCGCGGACACTAAGGTGGTTAAAAGTCCTTAGGTGATCCTTTCCATAGTGTTTAGAAGTCCATGGGGCCAAGGTGTTTAAAAGTCCTTGGGGCCAAGGTGTTTAAAAGTCCTTGGGGTGATTCAAGCATTGGACACAAAGGTGGTTAAAAGTCCTTGTGTGGTCCTTATTCATGGTGTTTAAAAGTCCATGGCCAAGGTGTTTAAAAGTCCTTGGGGCCAAGGTGTTTAAAAGTCCTTGGGAAGTTGATGAACTTGTTTTAAGAAATGAAATGTATCACTTGAGCCAATATGACATGTTAAGAATATTGTGAAGCATGAGATGCTTGTTTTAATGTTTATGTTGAAGCATGAGATTGCTTGTTTAAAGTATGCTTTTGAGCATGTGCAAAGGTTGATTTAAAGCATGTTTTGTAAATGTTTTGAATTGCATTACTGAATGGTTTTTAAGAGCTTTCCTCACTAAGCTTTTGCTTACGCTCTCTTCGTTTTCTTAATTCAATAATGCAGAGCATTAGAGTATCTTGAAGGGCAGCAAGAAGGGCAAGAATTCAAGTTCAAGTAAAGCTCAATGTATGGAAGGTTTTTGTTAAACATTTAGCTTTTGGGTGATTTGGCAATGGGGGACCAAAGTGTATGTTTTGGGAGGTGTTTGGAACTCCCTAAGTATGTTGAATGTTGTTTTGAATTCTGGTTTTTGGATTGGATCATTGCATGCTTGGTTTGGAAGTTTGGTGTTTTGAATAGCTAGCTTGTGTAGGAAGTATGCCTATAGAATTGGGGCTTTTTGCATATGATGTTGGTTTGTTGATTTGGTGATTCCTATAAGTCATATATATGTTTAATTGCATGCTGGTAAAGTTTGGTGACATTTGGAGCATGTTTGAATGATCTATTGCATGAATTGGAATGCTAGTTTGCTGCAATCTGTGCAGGCGTTTCGGAACAGTGTGCACCGTTTCGGAACGGGTGCCTTTCATGAACCCAGGCGTCCGAAACGGTATGCACCGTTTCGAAACGGTTTGGTCTCTGCCAAGGCCATGTTTCGGAACCCGTTTCGGAACGGCCCGTGTTTCGGAACAGGGTCTACCTGTTTCGGAACGGTCGACCGTTGGGGGCTGACATGGGCAATTATATGTTTTGAATTGTTTACGTTTTGGTCCTGAATCTTGTTTGTTCAATTGTATGAGCTTGGGAAGTCCTTTTGAGCTGAAATTTCACAGAGAAGCATGAAACCTGATTAATTTCAAGTTGGTAACTTTAATTTGGGTTAAGTCCTTTTAATTATCAGAAATTACAATTTGGTCCCTAAAGTTGTAATTTGTTCAATTGGGTCCCAGTTTGATCTCTGATGTGTGTGATCTTTGAGTATGATGTTTGTGTGATCAAAAATAGGATTAAAGTGCATCTAGACAAGATTAAAAAGAAAAAAAAGGGTCGTTAATCAAGGTTGACTTTCGGGTTGACTTTGGTTTTCCCCGTGTGACTTTCTTAATTCGGGTCAACCGTCTAGGCCGGGTTAAGGGGGTTACATTTGGTGGTATCAGAGCTGAGTTTGCGAGTAATTGGGAATGAATGTATGCATGATTGAAGTATGTTTGGTTTGTATGCTTGTTGTTTGAAAGCATGTTCAGTGGCTTGAGATGTTGATGCAATTGAGATGTATGTTGTGATGTTGCATGTTGAGGGTACCCATTGCCAAACAAAAGCTAATGAAATGATGTTGATTTTGAATGAAATTGAGCTTGAATACTTGGATTGCTTACCTTGCTGGGCCTGACTTGTTTTATTTTGCATTGTGATTGCATGGTAAAAGTATGGCACCACGTTGAGAGTTAAGAGGTAGTGTGCGAGCTACGGCTCCCAATGAGAACGAGAATGAAGAGAATACGGGTAGTGCAGTGTTACCCCCTCCTAATCTCCATCCCTCTTAGCCGTTTAAACCCATCACTTATCTCTAAGGCAGGTTGGAGTCCTTCCCCTTGGTGGTTACTCCATTGTTTATGGGATTTAAGGCTAGCTCTCTCATTCACTCCCCCAAGCTAATGCTAAAGCAATGGCCCTCTCTCGAAGGTTATCACTCACTACTCTAACTGTAACTAGTAGCTAAGGCTTGCTCCCTCGATTGCTACCCCCATCTATGCCTAGGGAACGACCATCATTCGAAGGCATCATAAGGAATGGCCTATCTCTCGAGGCACTAACATCCCTAATCTCTTACAACCCTGGGTTGTTCCTAAGGCAAGGCCAACTCTCCAAGGCGCTTAAGGTAGGGCCTATATTTCAAAGCACTTACAATCCTAAGCTCTTGCAGCTTTAGGAAATTACGCACACCATAAAAAAAGCATAGATCAAGGAAGAACAGTAAACATTAACATGAAATTAAGAAAATCAACAGAGTATTAACCAACAGAACCCAAGCCATCTAAAACAGTTCATGGCTGGGCAATAATCAAATGTATCATCATCATATAACCCTCCAGATAAATAAATGCTATAGCAAAAAGGAAAGATAAACTCCCAATTCGCTGGTGGACTACCATGACCGCCTTAGGCTTACCGCCTCAGAAGAGGATGGTGAGGCCACGGCTCGAGCTTTCCGATGAAGGACAGCAAGTCTGGTCAACTATGAAGTGCTCCTCCCCTCTGTTATGCTTCTTCTTCCACACTTTCTCTTTTTCTCTTCACCTTCCGCCCTCCCCTCTTTCTGAAGAGATGAAGCCTTTATATAGTTGGGAGTCTTTTAGTGTTTTGGTGCCTTGGTATCTCCTTGGGGATCCCAAAGAATATTCTCCGACAGGCTCTGTCCACTAGGGGACAAAGAGGACGGTCTGCAGATGGAGTGCGGCTGCTGCATAAAGCTACCTGAAAGTGTCAGGCGTCCTTCTCTGCACCTCACATGCTTATACTTTCGTGCGCCAGCTAGCCTTCTTTCTCCTCCTTTGCTATAACATTTTGTTCCTTGCTTCTTCCCTTGCATTCTGCTCTGTCATTCTGCACGCAAACAACCATAATCCACCTTTCACGCATCACCAACTCCACACGATCAATAAATTAAAAAACATCCTTAATATACTAAAAATCCAACCTACATGCAATGTAATGCACATGAAAATAGGCAATTGCTATAGCATAGATGCATAAATATAGAGGTTATAGCGTAGCTATCACACCCACAAACTTAAGCTATTGCTTGTCCTCAAGCAATAAGTAAAACTAAACAAAAAGGGTTTCTATGGCAAAGATTTAACGAGGAATAAATACTACGACATTGTTTTAGCTTTCAGAAAAAATAGGCATTCAGTATCAACAACATTTATTTGAGACTGGCAAGAATTTCTCTTAAGAACAAGCTGCTAGTGAGTGTGTGCACAAGATTACTTTCGAACTATGCATGATATGCGATGAATTTTTTTTAAGGAAGCTCAATAATAATGCCTTACTAATGAATTGTCAATTATTACAGACTTTCACAAAAATGTAAAAGGTACTATTGCGAAGGGTGTCAGCTCATCACACCTACCGTCCTTAACTCTAGATGAGTAAGGAGCATACCTCTCACCCCCGAGCTAGTAGGTAGAGTCATCCCGTGACAACTTTCATTCACTCATGTGCTTTTCATTGCAACTTATTTATTTTGTTTCTTTTTTTTCATCTCTTTTCTTCTTCTTCTTCTTCTATTTTTTGGGCATGTGGCCTAAAGACTGCACTGCGGAGTGTCCTTCTACATTTATGCTATAGCATTTATTCAATTTTTAGTTTTAGGTACATGGGAGTCTATTTTCTTTTAAGCTCATTTTTCATTTTTTCATGCAAGGTAATACTAAAGTCCTTCCTAAAAAAGTTTTCTAAACCTACCAAGCAGAGAAAGAAAGCAATATGTGTCTAATTTTTTTTATCGCAAACTCACTCCTAAGAGAGTTCTCTAAGTCTCATGTAGTTGTAAAATTTAAGTTCAGGCCTATTGAATTTCGAATGATCATCATTAAGCATCATCAACACATTTGCATATTTCTTCCTAGCTAAATTGAATGCCATAGCAAAAATTTTGTCTAATTTTACGATGCAAATGCTATGGTCCTAAACTAAACGAAGGCGAAACACCCCCAAACTTGGAGATGCGTCGTCCTTGATGCATGAAGAAAATGTTATGCAAAATGCTGATGCAAAAATAAACTAAAAAGAACTAAAACTTAAAAAAAGAAATTTGTACCTTATGGGTGATAAGGTGAAATGTCGCTTGTGTCGTCCGTGGAGTGGCCGTTGTGCACCATCAGAACTGTTGAGGTCATACAGTCGTCAGATTGAATAGGGGCTGGACCGGTTGGTTTGACAGTGTGCCCAACTGTCTATTTATAGTATTGTTTAGTTTTTGGGGTTGGGTTGGTTTTCTTCCTAGCAATCAACTTCCTCTTTTCGGCTGGTGGTCGGGGCGTGCTTGCTGTAACATTTTAATCCTGAGGCTCAGAAGTGATGAGAAGTTCCTTTGGGAATGGAGGGAACTAGATTGCTATGCCTGGCAAGACCTCGGAAAAGCATTGCGAGATGGCCACGTCCCTCTAGTTAGCATACATGAAATAGGTGCTCAGTTGCACCTTAAGACCGTGAAGCTCTGTGGCTAGGTGGGTTGCTTTAGCAACCAATGCTGCAGTCCTAGGTGTAGCAAAGCTTTTGGCTCCTCCTTCCAGGGTCTCATTTAATGCATCCTCATCAAATCCTTTTAGTTGAAGAATTTGGGCAGGCGTTAACCCCTTTTTACCATCCATTTGTTCGTCCTTGTCCGGGTTCTCAAAGACTTCCTTCCTCCGGCACAGGGCTGTTATCAAATTTGGAAAGATCAGTGGGCTCTTGCTCCTCTTGAAGCATGCGTAGACCTTGTCAACCACCAGTTTCCATACATCAGTTTTACGCCCATTAATTATAAAATGAATAACCAGTAAACGAGATAGGTGTACCGTAGTTGTGTGCAATGTTGGCATCAATCGAGTTCGCAACAAATGATTCCAGAGTTTTGCTTCAGGCTTTAATCTCCCTCTTTCGACTGTCATGGTGTTCCAGTTAAGCTTTGTCCCTTGGAAGCATAGTTCTTTCACGATTTCATCTCGAGCCTTGTCATCTGGCCCGGCAACAAAGCTTCCATGCTCGTCTACAACATTCTTCAGGCCATAGAATTTGTTCACTGCTGCAGCAGTGAACTTTACTTGTTCTCCTCGAACGTAGACGCTTGACTGTGTTGGGCTCGTTAGGTGTGCATAGAATTCCTTTACCAGTGGAACATATATATTTTGGGGATGCTCAGCTAGCTTCCTCCAGTCGTTCTTGGCTGTGACATCTAGAAGGTCTGATTCAAAGTTCTCTTCATCTTTTTCGGGGAATCGGAGTCCCTACTCTGGAAGTAGTTTCCTATCCCTTAGGTTTAGCCATATCTCTCGGGCTACTTCGTCATAGAAAAATTTAATCTTGTTGGCCGGTGGGTTCTGCGAACTCGATGATGCACCAGAGACATTTTTGCATCGAACCATGGTTGATGGTTTGAAGGTAAGTTTTTCGGTCTTAGGGAACAAAGGGTTTTTTGAGAAAGAGGAGATGGAAAGTCTTTGGTTGAGTGAGGAAGATGAAGAGCGAGGAAAGGTTGAGTGGGGAAGTGGGAGAAGATGTGTGAGAGGTTTCCTTGGGAAACGGATAGCAACTGACTCTCGTTAATGAGGAGAGAGGTTTGAGAGTGATGTGAACCGTCTTTTGTCAGGAAAGAGAAAGGGGTCTCTTAATTGCTCAAGGAAAAGTAGGAGAGAGAACTAGGTTATTTGTGGTTAGGGTTTAATCTTCAATAAATAACCAAATATTCTCTCAATTAATTCCCTTTTATAATACCCTTTTTGTTTTCTAGCTTTTTCTTGCGTCCGTCCACTTTCCACGTGAAGAAAAATTTTTGTTCCCTTCAAACCCTGATTTTCTTCACCAACCAATGAAATAATCCCCTTTTTGAGGTACCACCTGCATGTCTAATTAGTACTACAGAGGACATGTACTATGATACGGATCAATAAAATAAAAAGAAATGACAAACAAAAGATAGAAACAACACTAAAAACAACACTAAAAATTTGACTAACTACTCTTTATTGAAAATGGTAAAGCAGAAAGAAAAAGTTTAAGAGGCTTACTATCAAGGGTCGAGAAGGCTGAGGTGAGATGTGGCTAGCCCTACTTCGTTTGGGTGATTTTCAGCATATGGGTTCCCTTCTTTGTTCAGGTCCTCAAATTCTCTCATTTGAACTGGTCCATAAAAGGCTTTCATCTGAATGTTGTTGCTACAACAAAATTCTTGTAGCTCATCCCATGCTATAGCATTGCAGTTCTGATTTTCCATTGGCTTGTCATGAAGGGTGTTATGTATGTTGATGGTAATTGTCTCTTCACCCACTCTCATTATGAATTCACCCTTCTCACAATTAATCAAGGCTCGACCTGTAGCTAAAAATGGCCTCCCTAGAATAATAGGAGCATCATTGTCTTCTTCGCAATCCAGGATCAAGAAATCAATTGGGAAAACAAATCGATCCACTATCACTACAACATCTTCAATTTTCCCCTTTGGTCGAACTTGAGAGTGATCAGCAAGCTGTCGCATAACCCTAATAGTCTTGACATCCCTTAACCCTAGTTTTTGAAATATGGACTTAGGCATCAGGTTCACACTCGATCCCAAATCACACAATGCTCTTCAAACGAACTCATCTCCAATAGAGCAGGGGATAATAAAGCTTCCTGGGTCTTTTCTTTTTGGTGGGAGTTTTCTCCAAATGTAGTAGCATTCCTTTGCTATAGCAACTGTCTCGTGCTTTTCTGCCTTCCTCTTCTTTGTGATGATATCCTTGAGAAACTTATCATATGTGGGCATCTGGTCCATGGCCTCCAAAAGTGGCACATTGATATGCAACTGATCAAGGATATCTACAAACTTTTCAAATTGAAGATCTTCTTTCTACTTTTTGGGTCTTTGAGGGAATGGTGGAGGTGGCTTAGCTAAATCTACTGTAGCTCGTGAGGCTGTGTCTTTTGTTGTAACAAAAACTGGCCCTTCCTTGATTGGTCTTTTGGATTTGCTATCCTCCTTTTTCCTTCTACTTGATGTGGTTCCTAAAGATCTTCTTGTAGTGGCAGTAAGCTGGGTTGGAATTCGTCCTTCTCTCCACCCCCAAATTTATCACCTTTGTTAATATCCGTGCCACTCCTTAGTGTGAGTGCAGTACACTATTCCTTTCCATGGTGCTTAGTGGCTTCAGTGTCACTAGGAAATGTTCCTTGTGGTCGCACGTACAAGGCTTGAGCAATCCGACCCACTTGAGTTTCTAAGGCTCGTAAGGATGCACTATGACTTTGTAGAAGGGCTCCCTGATTTTTTATGTGTTCTGCCTGATCCTGTAGCAAAACTTTTATGGTCCCCATGAAGTCCTTTGTCATAGCCATGAACTCCTTAAAAGTAGACTACAATGAATTTCTTGATGAAGGTGCTACTCCCTTTTGATTTTGCCATGGCTTATTCTGGCGGGAATGATATGCCTCTTCCAGATTTTGTTGTGGTATTTGATTGGCCGAATTGTTGTTGTGCCCCTGATTATCCCAACTCAGGTTTGGGTGTTGACACCATCCTGATTATCCTGATTATCCCAAATTTGAATTCATCTGGCCGACACTTCATTTAGCCATGCTCTAGCACGATCTCTTAGTGAATACGGAAACAACTTTAATGTCAACACATCCTCGTGCACCCCTTGATGTCAGAAAGAATCACAAACACCCAAGAAAGCACGGATATGTTGTCTAGCATCTTCATAAGGTGAGCCACCATACTGTCCAATGTTTCTCAACATGTTGAACATGACGATTTTAAGTTCAAACTGGGCTGCCTGAATTTCTGGAGCTACTATTCTGGGATAGAGATCATCCATGATAGGAGTCAAATGATCCCTAATGGTTCGTGGTCGAACCTTCGCTCCATGGCCATTTGCCATAGCAGCTACGTTAACATGTGTTGGTTCCACGATTCTAGCTTCTACTTGCTCGCGTCTTCTTAAGCAAAATAAATGATCAACTTCTGGAACAATGGGCTGAATAGGTCCTCTCGATCTTCTTCTGGTCATAAACTAGAAGATTACCTAAAAAGAAAAATGAAAATAAAAATTGAGGACAACCAATTGTAAATCGCCGGCAACGGCGCCAAAAACTTGTTCTCGTTCGTGCAATACTATAAATGATACGCAAATAGTGCAAGTATACACGTTGAACGAGTAATAAAGTGACGAGTGAGTATCGTCTCCGCATGGATTTGAGGTGAACACAGTTTTCGTATCCAAATTGCTATAGTAACCAAATTGTAATGTGAGTATGCTGAGGCAGAATGAAGGATGGGAAAAATGCTATAGCAAAACAAGCAAACAAAGAAGAGATAACCAAATGACAAATAGGTCCTCTCTCGAATACAAATATCTTTATGGAATGGTTGGCTAGCTCCTGAAGGGTAATCCTCTGAAGCCTCTTAACACTGCTAACGAATCCTAGTTCTCTCCACTATGCTCGGCGGGATTTACTAAGGCTGCTTCTAAACTATCTCTAGCAAGAAGACTGGCAGACTAAAATTCTATAGCAGCACCTCTCGACGTAAACTCTAAACACTTTACTCTCCTAATCTCCATCCCTCTTAGCCGTTTAAACCCATCACTTATCTCTAAGGCAAGTTGGAGTCCTTCCCCTAGGTGGCTACTCCATTGTTTATGGGATCTAAGGCTAGCTCTCTCATTCATTCCCCCAAGCTAATGCTAAAGCAATGACCCTCTCTTGAAGGTTCTCACACACTACTCTAACTGTCACTATTAGCTAAGGCTTGCTCCCTCGATTGCTACCCCCATCTATGCCTAGGGAATGACCATCATTCGAAGGCATCATAAGGAATGGCCTGTCTCTCGAGGCACTAACATCCCTAATCTCTTACAACCCTGGGTTGTTCCTAAAGAAATGCCAACTCTCGAAGGTGCTTAAAGTAGGGCCTATATCTCAAAGCACTTACAACCCTAAGCTCTTACAACTTTAGGAAATTACGCACACCATAAACAAAAGCATAGATCAAGGAAGAACAGTAAACATTAACATGAAATTAAGAAAATCAACAAAGTATTAACCAACATAACCCAAGCCATCTAAAATAGTTCATGGATGGGAAATAATCAAATGTATCATCATCATATAACCCTCTAGATAAATAAATGCTATAGCAAAAAGGAAAGATAAACTCCCAATTCGCTGGTGGACTGCCATGACCGCCATAGGCTCTCCGCCTCAGAAGAGGACAGTGAGGTCACGCCTCGAGCTTTCCAATGAAGGACACCAAGTCTGGTCAACTACGAAGGGCTCCTCCTTTCTATTATGCTTCTTCTTGCACACTTTCTAATTTTCTCTTCACCTTCCGATGAAACCTTTATATTGTAAGGGGTCTTCTAGTGTTTTGGTGCCTTGGTATCTCCTTGGGGATCCCAAAGAATATTCTCCGGCAGGCTCTGTCCACCAGGGGACAAAGAGGACGGTCTGCAGATGGAGTGCGGCTGCTGCATAAAGCTGTCTAACAGTGTCAGGCGTCCTTCTCTGCACCTCACGTGCTTGTACTTTCGTGCGCCAGCTAGCCTTCTTTCTCCTTCTCTGCTATAGCATTTTGTTCCTTGCTTCTTCCCTCGCATTCTACCCTGTCGTCCTGCACACAAACAACCAAAAACTACCTTTCACGCAGTACCAACTACACACGAGCAATAAATTAAAAAACACCCCTAATATACTAAAAATGCAACCTACATGCAATGTAATGCACTTGAAAATAGGCAATTGCTATAGCAAAGAGGCATAAATATTGAGGTTATAGCGTAGCTATCAACAAGCAAGCGAAACATTATCGATGAGTGCAAATGGTTTTAGAAGTCCTTGAGGGACAAGGAAACAAGTTTTGGGGATTTATGGTTGGTTTGAAAAACCATCCTAAGTCCGGAAGTAAGTATGTTTAGATTTGCTCTCAAAAACTGGTTGATGCCTCTAAATGCTTTTGACATGCTCTTGATTTGAGATAGACAAATTCCTACTGTTTTATGCATGATTTATGACATGAAATGATGTTTCATATTGATCCCATGAGATAGAATGACATTGCAAAGAGTTTTGAAATTTTGATTAAATGTTATGCATGGATTGTTGTTTTGGAATTGGATGAGATTGATTTTAGAAATGTTGCATCAAAGCAGTAGGTGAGATGATGATTTTAATGTAATATATTGGTATAAATGATGAGATGATTACCGGATATAATTGGTCGACCAATAGGATGTAAAGTGCACTATAAACTAAAAAAATTCGTATGTGCTCTTTAGAGTCGGGCAATGAGGGTAGTGCCATCCCGATCTCAAGTGAGAGTCTGATGATGAGAGATTCCATCGGGGTCGGTCTTGGTGAAACACCCAAGTTTTGTGGCGAAGATAGATACCGCCATGAGAGTCTGGTGATGCGAGATTCCACTAGGGTAGGACTTGAATTATGTCAAGCTAATCCGTATATCCGAGTAAAGATAGAATATGAAATGCCAATATATGAGAATGAATTTGATTCACATGTACCAATGTTGAAATGATTTTATGCTATGAGAAATGCATGTGAGATTTTAATATTTATGAAATGCTTTTGAATATCAAGCATGTGTGGCCTTGCCATGAGATTTGCATTGATTGAATGCATGAGATAAATAGATAGATGGTACAATGATTTTCAAATGTTGATTTGCTTTGAAATGGTTTTCAAGCATGAGATAGAAAGAGCATGGTTTTAGAGATGGATCTCAAGATAGAGATTTAAAAGCTTGCATTGTTGTGTTGGTGTTTTTAGAGCATGCCTCACTAAGCTATCGTGCTTACGCTCTCTTTTACCAACAATGCAGATAATTGAGACATTTTGGGCAGCAAGGAGGCCTAAAATTATTCAAGGATTGTTAAGCTCAAGTATGATATTATACTTTTGACTTTAGTAATGATATATGAAAATGGGGTTTAATGGTTTGTTTTGGACTCCCTGAAGTTGATGCATGTTATATGTGGCTTATTTGGTTTGTAAAAGGACTTTGTATTAGTTTTGATGTTATATCTTGCTTTTTAGTTGCTTATGGTTTATGGTATGAGCATGCTCTAGTGCATGTCTTGCCATGCTTGTGTTGATCCGCTAAATGTCTACCTTGTGCTTCGAATTGTATGCTTGTATGTTGGAGTAGTTGCCATAGACATATCCATATGAATCGATGATGATTTGTTGAGGTTTGATATGAAATTGGGGCTGTTTGTGGGACATTTCTGGTATACGTATATCGATAAGCATAAGCCAAACCTGTGCCTTTTTGTACAAGGGTATCGGTAGACCTGGAAAACTTGACCCCAGACCCGAGAACCGAATCGATTTACCTGAATTGAACCCGAAACCGAACCGAACATGCTTACCCAAAATTTGACCCGAAACCCGAAACTGAACCGAAAATGAACTTATTTATTTGAACCGAAATGGACTCGAACCGATAGACCCGAACCGAATGGACCCGAACCGAATGGACTTGAACCGAAGACATCCCGAAATAAATAAAAGATATTAATAGAAATAAAAAAGATGAGATATGAACAATCGCACAACTCGCCAAAAAGTCCAATATATTGGCTTTATAAAACCATATAAAGGGTTTAAAAAAAGCTGAACAACCTAAAAACTTGATTAAAACCGACTGATCTCCCATCAACCAGAAATTGACCCGAACCAATTTGAACTGAACAGAACCGAAAAATCAACCGAACTGAAAATCAACCGACCCGAAAATCAACAGAACAATAGAACCGAACCGGAACTGAACCCGAATCGAACCAAATGATATTAGACCTGAAATAACCGAAAATGAATTGACCCGAGCCGAACCTGAATCGATTGACCAGTTTGCCACATCTAGGTATCGGTACGGATGAAGAGTGTTTCGATACAGGCTTGAAGGGCGTATCAATACGTAGTAGAGCATATCGATACCCTTTCTGCGAATTTGGTCACTACCTTCCCACGTATCGATACGGTCCCTAGGCGCACCGCTACACGATTGTTAATTCTGGTAATGGCATCTTGTAAAGTTTCAAAACATTATATTTTAGTCCATGAACTTCATGAATGCAATTGCATGTGATTGGTTGGTTAGATTGTGATGAAAATTAACAGAGAAGCATGAAATGTGTCTAATCAAATAAAGGTAACATTAAAATCAGAGAAGTCCTTGTAATTTGCAGAAATTACATTTTGGTCCCTAAATGTCTAGTATGTGCAATTAAACCCCTAAACGAAATTCGATCGCTATGTCGTTTCTTCTTAAGCTCTTTGGTGATCACATAGGATGTAATCTACATCTAGAAAAGATAAAAAGAAAAAAAAGTCGTAAATTAAAGTCTGCTTTAACGAGTTGGCTTCGGTTTTCCTCGTGTAATCACCTCAATTCGGGTCAACCGCCTAGATCGGGCTAAAAAGGTTTCATTTGTTGGTATTAGAGCCAGGTTTGCGAATAATTGGGGCGTTGGTAAGTGGTTGGCAAGTGTAAATGTGAGTAGCCATGAACTTTGTGAAAGCATGTTGTGTAATTGTGCAATGTTTGAGCTTTAATGAGATGAAATGCATGCAAGTGGAATGTTTGAGATGAAATTGTGTTGTTATGCTATGTTTGGGATATATATGGGGAACTCATTGCCATATCATTAATATTGGAAAGAACTGTTTTTAAAAATGAACTTGAGCACCTTGAATTTCTTGCCTTATATTGCCTAACTGAGTTTTATTGCATTTTACTAGTTGCTTTGTTTTGAATGGGGCCACGTAGAGATCATAGAATTAATATGCGTAATTCGGATGAGAATGAGATGAATGAGACGGATAAGCATGTTGAGAATCTACTGCATCCTCTTCCTAGTGGTGCACCCGATGGTGGTGGAGCGGGGGCTGGTGCTGCAAGGACTGGAGTAGGGGTTGCTGAACCCGAGGGAGCTCGAGGGCAAGCTGCTCCTGATATGACCGTACTGATTCAGGCTATTGTTGGAGCCTTTCAGGAAGCAGTAGCTGGTGCTCAAGTGACTGCACCGCAGGCAGGTGCTGGTGCAAGTTTTATGTTGGAGCGGCTCCGCAGTCTCGGTGGGACTAAATTTAGGGGGATAACCCCCGAGAGTTCTGAATCTTGGTTGCAGAGCACCAAGAGGATTCTTGGGAAGATGAACTATAATGATGTCCAGAAGTTGGGGTGCATTGTGTCCCTGTTGCATGGTGATGCCTAGACATGGTGGAAGACCATTATAGCTGGAGTAGAGGATGGTGAGGTGACTTGGACGTTCTTCCTGAATGCGTTCAAGAGGAAGTATCTGGGTGTCTGTTATCTGGACGAGAAAAAGAGGGAATTTATGTCCCTGGTGCAAGGAAGCATGTTTGTGGCGGAATATGATGTACAATTTGTACGCCTTAGCCGGTATACACCGGAATTGATCCCTAATGAACGGGAGATATACGAGCATTTTAGATATGGGCTGGTGGTTGATGTGAAGACATACATGCTTGAATCAAATTACACTGATTTTGATGTCTTGGTCACTCGAACCAAGGACATTGAGTTGAACCTTGGTCTGGTGAGTCGAGCAGGGGGATCTAGCTCTAGAAAGCGAGCTGCGGATCGTGATGCTGGAAGGGATCGATTTAAGAGGCCTAAAGATAGAAGGTCACATATGGATGTTAGATGTTGGGGAGGTAACCACAGGAGAGGTCAACAAGGGCCGAATGCTTTCATTCATACACTTGATTGTAATCGGTGTGGCAGAAGGCACACGGGAGAGTGCTGGGGCAACGTTGGTTCATGCTGGAATTGTGGTTCCCGTGGGCATATGAAACAAGAGTGTCCTCAGCCGATGAGAGAAAGACAAGCTTCGGTGAGAGCAGTTGAGCCACAGAGGGGTCGTGGGCGCGGCTGTGGCAGTTTTCAGCATAGAGATGATGGTGCGAGGAATGTAGCACATGTAGTAGTTGTTCAACCCGAAAGAGGTGGCCAAGCCAGAGTTTATGCCCATCGTGAAGGGAGGAATGACACTGATGTGATCACAGATACCTTTAATTTTTAGTCTTTGTGATTACTTTCTCTGATTGATTCTGGTTCTACACATTCATACATATTGCGTGAACATGCTCAAATGCTTGGTTTGCCTGTAGAGTCTTTGGATATTGGTGTGCGTGTGACTAGTTCTTTTGGTGAAACGATCGTAACGAGGAAGTTGTATAGGAGGTGTCCCTTAAAGGTGCAAGAACATGTGTTTTTGGTGGATCTTATGGAATTGCCTTTCTATGGATTCGATGTAATCCTTGATATGGAATGTCTAGTTGAGCATAGGGTTGTTGTGGATTTTGAGAATAAGCGAGTTTCGCTGAAACTTGCTGATTATTATGAAGTTGTGGTGGTGGGAGAAAACGTAAAGTTTCTATCTAATGTGGTTTCGATGGTTGAAGCGAGTCGGTTGTTGCGTCAGGGATACGAAGCTTATTTAGCTTTTGTAATGAATCCTGGTACACAGGATGTTAGGGTTCAGGATATAAGGATTGTGTGTGAATTCCCTGGGGTGTTTCTGGAGGAGTTACCAGGTTTGCCGCCTAGTCGGGAGGTCGAGTTTGGAATTGAGTTGTATGAGAACACAACTCCGATGTCCATCGCTCCCTATCGAATGGCACCTAAGGAGTTAAATGAGCTGAAGACGCAACTTCAGGAGGTGCTTGACCGAGGCTTTATGAGGCCAAGTGTGTCACCTTGGGGTGCATTGGTCTTGTTTGTAAAGAAGAAAGATGGCACGATGAGAATGTGCATTGATTATCGTCAGCTGAATAAATTGACTGTTAAGAATAAGTATCCTCTGCCAAGGATAAATGATCTTTTTGATCAGTTTCGTAGAGCAGCTGTGTTCTCAAAGATTGATTTAAGGTTTGGGTATTATCAATTGAACGTTAAGGATGTGGATGAGCCAAAAACTGCTTTTCGGACAAGGTATGGGCATTATGAATTTCTAGTGATGCCTTTTGGTTTGACGAATGCTCATGCTGCATTCATGGATATGATGAACATGGTGTTTCATGAGTTCTTGGATAAGTTCGTTGTGGTGTTCATCGATGACATCATTGTGTACTCTCGTACTGAGAAGGAGAACGAGGAACATTTAAGAATTGTTTTGTAAGTGTTGCTAGAGAATTAGCTTTATGCTAAGCTGAGTAAATGTGAGTTTTGGTTGAAAGAGGTTGTTTTCCTCGGTCATGTGGTTTCGGCCAAGGGAATTCATGTTGATCCTCAGAAGATTGAGGCGGTGGTTAATTGGAAGCCTCCTAGACCTGTTCATGAAGTTCGTAGTTTCCTTGGTTTGGCGGGTTACTACCAAAGGTTTGTGGATGTATTTTCCAAGATTGTTGCTCGTTTGACGAAGTTATTGCAGAAGGATGTTAAGTTTGAGTGGGCGGAAGTGAGACAACAAGCTTTTGAGAAGCTAAAGAAAGCTTTGATGCAAGCTCCTATCTTGATTCAACCTGAATCTGGAAAAGAGTTTGTGGTGTATAGTGACACATCCTATGTTTGTTTAGGGTGTGTGCTAATGCAAGAAGGTAGGGTAGTAGCTTACGCATCGCGACAGTTGAAGGTGCATAAGCGTAACTATCCCACACATGATATTGAGTTAGCGGCGGTGTTGTTTGCTTTAAAGATTTGGAGACATTGTCTATATGGTGAGAAGTGTACCGTGTACACGGATCACAAGAGTTTGAAGTATAGTATGCCTCAGAATGAGTTGAATCTTAGGAAACGACATTAGGTGGAGTTTCTTAAGGATTATGATCTAACGATTGAGTATCACTCGGGAAAGTGGCCGATGCTTTTTGAGCAGGAAAGTGGCGGTGGAGTTGAGGGCGATGTTTGCTTGCTTGAGCATATCATGAGATGGTGGCCTTGTTGCCGAGTTGCATGTGAAACCATCTTTGGTTCAGTTAATCAAGGATAAGCACTTGCTTGATGATTCTCTTGTACCTCACGTTCAGGATATTGCGGATGGAAGGCCTCCGGACTTCAGTTTCAACGATGATGGTGTTCTATGCTTTGGAAGTCGGATAGTGGTGCCAAATGATGTTGAGTTGAAACGTACTATCTTGACTGAAGCTTATAGTAGTCCTTTCGCTATGCACCCTGGTAGTACGAAAATGTGCAGTGATTTGAAAGATGAGTACTATTGGGTGGGACTGAAGAAATATGTTGCCGAGTTCGTTAGCAAATGTATGGTTTGCTAGCGGGTTAAGGCTAAACATCAGGTTCCTTCTGGGTTGTTGCAGCCGTTGATAATCCCAGAATGGAAGTGGCAGAGGATTACCATGGACTTTGTGTCTGGTTTGCCGTTGTCACCATCAAAGAAGAATTATGTTTTGGTGATTGTGGATCGCCTTACGAAGTGTGCACATTTCTTGCTTGTGCATACTACGTATACCTTGGATAAGTTAGATGAGTTGTACATTGCTGAAGGTTGTGCATTTGCACGGTGTGCTGAAATCTATAGTATCAGATAGAGATCTGAGGTTCACGTCGAGGTTTTGGGTATGCTTGCATCTGGCTTTGGGTATGCGGTTGAATTTTAGCACTTCTTATCATCCGCAGACGGATGGACAATCAGAGCGTGTTATCCAAGTGCTTGAAGATATGTTGAGGTGCTGCGTTATTGAGTTTCAAGGATCTTGGGAGAAGCACTTGCCTTTGGTTGAGTTTGCTTATAATAATAGTTACCAGGCAAGAATTCAAATGGCACCGTACGATGCTTTATACGGGAGAAAGTGTACAACTATCTTTTGTTGGGCTGAAACGGGGCAAAAGTTTATTTCGATGCCAAACTTGTTGAAAGGAACCACTGAGAAGGTGAAGCTCATTTGTGAGTGTTTGAAGGCAGCATCGGACCGGCAAAAGTCTTACGTGGATTTGAAGCGTAAGGAGATAGAGTTCGTAGTTGGCGAACATGTGTTTCTGAAAGTTTCACCTTGGAGAAAGGTGATGAGATTTGGCCGGAAGGGTAAATTGACTCTGAGGTTCATTAGACCATATGAGGTGATAGAACGTGTGGGTCTTGTTGCTTACATGTTGAGACTGCCTTCAAAGTTAGAAAAGATTCATAATGTGTTCCATGTATCCATGCTTCGGAGGTATAGATTTGATATGTCGCATGTTATGCTTGTAGAAGAGGCTGAGTTGAATCCAGACTTGACGTATGATGAGGAGCTTGTTGAGATTCTGGATTCGGATAGCAAGGTTTTCCGGGGTAAGACCATCGAGTTGGTCAAGGTCTTATGGAGACATTGTGGCATTGAGAAAGCTACGTGGGAAAGGAAGGATGACATGAAGAAGCAGTTTCCTTACCTTTTTCCACCAAGTAAATTTCAAGGATGAAATTTCTTAAGTAAGGGAGAGTTGTAATGCTCTGGTTTTGGGCCTAGATGTTTTAGATGTTGAATCGGGCTGGTCGAAAACGGTTTGAACCTTTGAGGTGTGTTTAGGGAACACCTAGTTCGGGATGTTTTAAAAATAGGGGAAATATCTAAAAATTCTCATTTATTGTAAATAAGATTATGGTAAAAACAATTTTACAAAATGAGATTTGGAAATATTACATTTTGGTATAGTGACCATAATGCAATTTTTGCAAAAGTTGACTAGTGACTATTCATAACTAATTTCAAGATAGTTTTCTCTTTTCATTTTCTCTCAACTTCCAATCAGCCAAACACTTTTCTCTCATCAATTTTCATTTTGTTTGCTGAGATTTTATCTTCCAAAAGATTTCTTATCTTTGTTTCATCAAATCCTTTTGATTTTTGCTTTCAATTTCAAGAAAACTTGCCCAAATTGAAGAGAGATCAACCATTAGAGGTAAGCTTCGTCCTTCTCCTCCAATGATCAGTTCTTTATTGAAATTCCCAAGTCATCAATCCTTTGTTGATGGTTTTTGAGTTGTTTTAATGTTATAAACATGAAATAGTTGCTAAATTCAAGATTCTTGATGAGATCTTGGTGATTTTCATATTTCTATGTTAAGCTCTATTTTGAGGTTGATTTCAAACATAATTTGGATGATTTTTGATGTTGAGAATGAGGTTTTAACAAATAAATCCCGAATAGGTTTGGGTTCATAAGTTTGAGATGTTAGATTTGTGGTTTTGAGGTGTTTTTGGTGATCTGCTATTGCTGGAGGTATAAGGTTGTGTTTATGGTGATTTTTTTATGTTGATTGAAGTTTAGAAAATGTTTGAATTGATAGATCTTGGTTGGGCTTTGATTTGGAAAGTTTGGAGATGATTTCGGTTATTTCGGAAAGCTGAAAGGCTAATTTTGAGTAGAGCAGCGAGTTAGAAGGAGTGGCTGGTGATTTTAATGCATGATGATGCATTAATCCCATGCTCTTATGTGTAATGAACAAGGGAGACAACTTCAGACGCGTTTGGTGTTGATCTGGAAGTGTCGGAAGCCTAGAAATCATTTCGGCAAGCAAGCGAAATGTTATCGGTGATTGCAAATGGTTTTAGAAGTCCTTGAGGGACAAGGAAACAAGGTTTGGGGATTTAGGGTTCCTTTGAAACACCATTCTAAGTCCGGAAGTAAGTATGTTTAGATTTGCTCTCGAAAAGTGGTTGATGCCCCTAAATGCTTTTGACATGCTCTTAATTTGAGATAGACAAATTCCTATTGTTTTATTCATGATTTATGACATGAAATGATGTTTCACATTGATCCCATGAGATAGAATGACATTGCAAAGAGTTTTGAGATTTTGATTAAATGCTATGCATGAATTGTGGTTTTGAAATGGAATGAGATTGATTTTAGAAATGTTGCATCAAAACAGTAGGTGAGATGATGATTTTAATGTAATATATTGGTATAAATGATGAGATGATTATCGAATATAAGTGGTTGACCAATAGGATGTAAAGTGCACTATAAACTAAAAAAAATCGTACGTGCTCTTTGGAGTCGGGCAATGGGGGTAGTGCCATCCCGATGTAAAGTGAGAGTCCAATGATGAGAGATACCATCAGGGTAGGTCTTGGTGAAACACCCAAGCTTTGTGGCGAAGAGAGATACCGCAATGAGAGTCCGGAGATGCGAGATTCCACCGGGGTAGGACTTGACTTATGTCAAGCTAATCCGTATTTCCGAGTAAAGATAGAATATGAAATGCCAATATATGAGAATGAACTTTGATTCACATGTACAAATGTTGAAATGATTTTATGCTATGGGAAATGTATGTGAGATTTTGATAATTATGCAATGCTTTTGAATATCAAGCATGTGTGGCTTTGCCATGAGATTTGCATTGATTGAATGCATGAGATAGATAGATAGATAAATGGTATATAAGATTTTCAAATGGTGATTTGCTTTGAAATGGTTTTCAAGCATGAGATAGAAAGAGCATGGTTTTAGAGATGGATCTCAAGATAGAGATTTAAAAGCTTGCATTGTTGTGTTGGTGTTTTTAGAGTATGCCTCGATAAGCTATCGTGCTTACAATCTCTTTTACCAACAATGCAGATAACTGAGACATTTTGGGCAGCAACGAGGCTTAAAAGGATTCAAGGATTATTAAGCTAAAGTATGATGTTATACTTTTGACTTTAGTAATGATATATTGAAATGGGGTTTAATGGTTTGTTTTAGGAAATGTGTTTTGGACTCCCTGAAGTTGATGCATGTTATATATGGCTTATTTGGTTTGTAAAAGGACTTTTTGTATTGGTTTTGATGTTATATATTGCTCTTTAGTTGCTTATGGTTTGTGGTATGAGCATGCTCCAGTACATGTCTTGCCATGCTTGTGTTGATCCGCCAAATGTCAACCTTGTGCTTCGAATTGTATGCTTGTATGTTGGAGTAGTTGCCATAGACATATCCATATGAATCAGTGATGATTTGTTGAGGTTTGATATGAAATTGGGGTTGTTTGTGGGAAATATCTGGTATGCGTATCGATACACGGGCTTGCGTATCGATACGCATAAGACAAACTTGTGCCTTTTTGTACAGGGGTATCGGTACGGATGAAGAGTGTTTCGATATGGGCTTGAAGAGTGTATCGATATGCGAGAGAGCGTATCGATACCCTTTCTGTGACTTTGGTCATTGCCTTCCCACGTATCGATAAGGTCCCTAGGCATACCGATATGCGATTGTTAATTCTGTTAATGGCATCTTGTAAAGTTTCAAAACAATATATTTTAGTCCCTAAACTTCATGAATGCAATTGGATGTGTTTGGTTGGTTAGATTGTGATGAAAATTAACAGAGAAGCATGAAATGTGACTAATTGAATAAAGGTAACTTTAAAATCACAGAAGTCCTTGTAATTTGCAGAAATTACATTTTGTTCCCTAAATGTCTAGTTTGTGCAATTAAACCCCTAAACGAAATCCAACCGTTGTGTCGTTTCTTCCTAAGCTATTTGGTGATCACATAGAATGTAATCAACATCTAGAAAAGATAAAAAAAAGGGTCTTAAATCGAAGTCGGCTTTAACGAGTTGGCTTCAGTTTTCCCCGTGGAATCACCTCGGTTCGGGTCAACCATCTAGACCGGGCTAAAGGGGTTACATCCACACCCTTCACCTTCAACTGGTAAAACCCTGACCTCAAATCAATCTTAGAAGACACTGAGGCTACTCGAAACTGATCAAAGAGATCATCAATCCTTGGCAAGGGATACTTGTTCTTGATCATCAACTTGTTCAGTTGCCGATAATCTATACACATTCGCATTGTCCCATCTTTCTTCTTTACAAACAACACTGGCACAACCCAAGGTGATACACTCGGCCGGATAAATCCTCGATCAAGCAACTCCTGAAGTTGTGTCTTCAACTCTTTCAACTCTTTCGATGCCATTAGATAAGGAGAAATGGACACCGTAGTCGTATTCTCATACAACTCGATACCAAACTCAACTTCACTATTTGGTGGTAATCCAGCCAACTCTTCCGGAAAGACACCTGGAAAATCGCAAATAGTTCTGATGTCTTGCACACGTACATCCTTTGCACCAAGATTCATCACATAGGCAAGATAAGCACCACAACCCATCCATAGCATACAACTTGCTTCCAAGGTCGAAACAACATTAGATAAGAATTTCACATTCTCGCCTACTATCACCACCTCAAAATCATCAGCAAGCTTCAAGGTTACTTGCTTAACATTGAAATCAACAACAACCCTATACCTAGACAACCAATCCATCCCAAGAATCACATCAAAGCCATTAAAAGGTAATTCCATCAAATCCATAGGAAAAACATGACCCTGCACAGACAAAGGGCATCTCCTATACAAATTCCTTATAACCACTGTCTCACCAAAGGAACTAGTCACTTCCATTCCTACTCTTAACAACTCAGGAAGTATAACAAGCAAATATGCATGCTCATTCAAGATATAAGAGTGTGTGGATCCATAATCGATCAATGCTAACAAAGATAAAGACTATAGAGCAAAGGTACATGCGATCACATCCGTATCGTTGCGCCCCTCGCGCTGAGCATAAACTCTCGCAGGACCACCTCTCTCTGGCTCAACAACTACCACGTGAGCAACTCCTCGTTGTCCTTCCTCTCTCCTATGGAAGTTACCTCGGCCGCGCCCACGGCCTCTCTGAGGTACCACAACACGTATTGGTTCCTGCCTAGCAAACTGCGGATAGTCACGCTTCACGTGACCCTACACCCCACAGTGCCAACAAGTCCCTAAGATACCCCAACACCTCTCATTGTGATGTCTCCCACAATGGTTGCAAACTGAAGCACGAGCACCAACATTCTGACCATGCTGCCCACCGCCTGATCCACCACCACAACCCCGGCAATGATCCCTCTGATAACCTCTATCTTGTGGCCTTTTATCATGATCACGCCCACCATCATGGTCTGCACTCCTCTTCCCTAAACTAGAGCTTGCAGATCGAGTCGTCATCCCTAGACTCAGCTCTATATCCTTAGCTCGCGAGACCAGCACGTCAAAGTCTTTGTACTCAGCCGCTAGCATGTATGTCTCAACTTCGCTTATCAACCCATAGTGGAAACGATCACACCTCGCCCGCTCGTCCGGTACTAACTCAAGTGCATATTGGCTCAACCTCACAAATTGCACCTCATACTCAGCAACCGACATACTGCCCTGTGTTAGAGCCATGAATTCGCACTTCTTCTCGTCCAGATAATGGACCCCAAGAACTTTTTCTTAAACGCATTCACGAAAAATTCTCACTCAATTTCATCCTGCTCCATCCCAGCCGTGATAGTCGTCCACCATGTATATGCATCGCCATGCAACAACGACATTACACAACCCAACTTCTAGACATTATTACAGTTTATTTGTCCAAAGATTTGCTTGGTACTCTCAAACCAAGCCTCGGACCCCTCAGGAGTCAACCCTCTAAACTAAGCACTGCCTAGGCTGCGTAAACACTCCAGAGGTAACCCAAGATTGGAACCCTGCTGTGGTGCAGCTACATGTAAACCAGCTACTGCCGCCTGAAAGGCTCCAACAATAGCTTGTACCAGTACTGTCATATTCAGAACACCTTGTAACGGTGCTCCCTCAGGTGCAACACTTCCAGCACCAGCTCCAGCCTCACCTCTCGTCTCACAATTTGCAGGTGGTCCACCTGGAGGAGGAGGTAGTAGATTCTCTACTCGCTCTTCCGGCCCATCCTCGGCCACAACTCGGGCATTTCCCCTCGTCTCTCATCTCGGACAAATGGTGAAAGAAATTTACTATAATGCAAATGTAACAATAAAATCAATCAGGCGTTTGGTAGCAAGGTCCTAAGTCACTCAATTCATTTGCTCAAAACAAAATTTCCTTTATCAGTAGCTTTGGCAATGGGTACCCCAGTCATACCTCAATTATCACACAGAATCAACTTACAATACCATCATATCATCAATATAGGATCATATTTAACTCACATATAATTCACAACATCCAAGCATAGCATAACATCCACATTTTACTAAAATCATGGTTTTCTCACCCAACATGCCATTAATATCAATATAAGCATAAAAAACTCACCAAATTAACTTACCATCATCCTTAATCCTTTCGAAACCTGGCTCTGATACCAACAAATGTAACCTCATTAGCCCAGCCTAGACGCCCGACCCGAACTAAGAAGATTACACGGGGAAAACTGAAGCCAACTCGCTAAAGCCGACTTCGATTAACGACCCTTTTTTCTCTCTCTCTCTCTCTCTTTTTCCTAGATGCATTTTAAATCCTTTGTGTTCAACAAATCACTTAGGAGAAAACGACACAGCGATCAGAGTTCGTTTAGGGTTCAATTGTGCAAGTCACACATTTAAGGACTAATCTATAATGTTAGCAAATTACAAGAACCAATCCAAATTTAAGATTACCTTCCATTAATTAGTCATGAAACATGTTTCCAAGTCAAATTTCATCACAAACGGGCCATCCAAACTCATCCAATTGCACAGACTACAGTCAGGGACCAAAATGTAACTTTTCAGACTTTAAAAGGTACTTTTAACTTAAATCAACGGTCGAGTATCGATACACGGGAAGACAGTAGCTCAAATTGGAAAGAAGGTATCGATACCCTTCCCCGCGTATCGGTACACCCTTCAAAGATAGCCCTAGTGTATCGATACGTGGGCAAGTCGTATCAATACCCCTGTGTTGTTTAGCCTGCCAAAAAGCCTTTGAGTATCGATACTCAAACCCGAGTATCGATAAGCATACCAGATAGGCTTCACATACAACTCCAAAATGCATTTTAATCAGTCAAGCATGCTTAAGCATCAATAGATAAACATCCCTAAGCATATACTACATGTTAGTCATGCTTAAATGCAACTACAAGGGTTTTACCAATCCAACATATGTAATTCTAGTAAGCTATAACATGCATCTCATGAGCAACACAATAAAACATACGAAAAACATCATTCTTCCTCAAGAAACATATAATGGCATTTTACAAACCTAAATAGACAAATCAACTTATCTCAACCAGGAAGTTCTAAAACAAATCTCCCAAACCGAGGTTCTTTCCCCATTGCCAATATCTACTTATTTAAAATCATCAAAGTTTGTACTTAAGTTTGAGTGACGAATCAGGTGCTTTCACTTGCTACTCCTCAGCCCTACAACTGAGTTATTTGCATTGTTGGAAAAAGGTGCGTAATGTCACGCTCCATCCTTAAGCATCGAGACCAACCAAAGCCACAGGAAGTGCCTTAGGCGTTCACCAAGCAACCTTGGGCAATTTAAAGCAAGGCAAGCCCCAAGAAAGCATCTAGGATGGCCTAGAAAGGCCTCCAACCCTTTTGAAACGTCTCCACCATGTTCTAGGAGGTTCCAAGACGTTCCACACTCATCTAGGCTCAACTAGAAGGACCTAGAAGACACCGGAAGGCTCGGGACAGCTCAAGAGTAGTCTGGACATCTCTGGAACATTCTAGAAACCTATAGAAAAGTGTAGATCTATAAGAGTTATCTAGAATATTTTAGGTCCTTAAAGATATATGTAGAAGCCTATAGATATCTCTAGAATAAGTTAGCTCCCTTAGATATTTTGGGAGGCGAAATTGTAGTCGTTGGATCAAAATGCTCCTAGCCGTCCATCGAGGAGGTGAGAGCCTATAAATAGGACCACCCCTCTCATTTCTAACACAATCCAAGAAGTTCACAAACTAAGTGTCTTTGTAAAGTTCCATTCTAAGTTCAATACAATGTCTTTTCCTTGTAACTCTATTGCCTTCTCTATTTTCGTGTGTGTTTAGCCATAGCATTCGCGTGGGATAGGCTTGCTAACATTGTGTTGGGAGTGTTAGCGCCGCACGGATCTTTGGGAGAAAGATAAGTTTGTGACATTTGGTATCAAAGCGTGTTTGATTCGCTCGGGACATGGCTAAATCGGGAAAGAGCAAAGTGGTAAGCTCATCTGACACGAAGGTCATGAATGAGCAACAAGGGCGCGACGAGATGGTCGACCCTGCGACGACAGCGCCAAGGGCCAAGTCAAGAGACATGATCTCTAGCTTAGAGTCATGCCTAACCCACACCGAGGAGAACGTGGCGTGTGTAAGCACCCATGTGGAAGACTTTCAAGATTGGGTAGAAGGCCTAGAGGCGGAGGATGTCGAGATCCACATGGCCTTGAAGGCCATGAAGATCAAGCTAGAGGAGACCTTGCGCGCGAAAATGGGTGAAGTCCGCAACGCACTCATGGGAGAGCTCACAAAGGTACGTGAGTCATTCCAATGTGAAATTGCCAACGTGCATGCCCAACTAGAGACGTTGCAAGGCGACAGTGCGTTGTGCAAGCGAGCCATGGCCTCAGGGCCAAGCACCTCCTACTAGACCAGGAGAGCTGAGGTGCCTAAACCTAAGACATTTTCGGGGTCACGTGATGCTAAAGAAGTGGATAGCTTCTTATATGGCTTAGAGCAATATCTTGGAGCCGTTGGCCTTGTGGATGAGGCCTCCAAGATTCATACAGTTGTTATTTATCTTATCGACACCGCCATGCTTTGGTGGAGGAGGAGGTGGTTGGATGTTGAGAGAGGTACGTGCACCATCTCTACCTTCAATGATTTTAAGAAGGAACTCAAAAGAACATTCTACCCTGAGAATGCCGAAAATGAGGCAAGAGCTCAATTGTGTTGGCTCAAGCAAACAAGGAGCATCCAAGACTACGTCAAGGAGTTCACAAGTCTGGTGCTTGAGATCCCCGATCTCTCCGACAAGGACTCACTCTTTAACTTTGTCGATGGATCCAACAATGGGAAAAGAGTGAGATAAGGTGTCGACGGGTGCAGAACCTAGCCGATGCCATTGCCGTGGCCGAGAGTCTCATCGACTACTCTAGCCACAAGGAGTCCACCCTTAAGCTCAAGGATGGTCATGCCAAAGGTAGGAGAGAGAGGAGCCATCGCAAGGAGGGTCACGAGGAGGAGAAGTCTAAACGGAGAGACTCGTCTCCTTGGAAGGGCAAGTCTCGGGACTCTCATGGTCTGAGAAAGTCACCACCCAACAGCTGCTTCATTTGTCATGGTGACCATTGGGTGCGGGAGTGCCCGCAACGACAAGCCCTTAGTTCACTCCTAGCCAAGCATCAAGAAGGTAGTGACACCGACATTGTTGATGAGGGTACACATATGGGATCTATGCAACTGATTTCAACACTTTGATCGGTCAAGAGAATTGATAGGAATGAGGGAAGTTCCACCCATAAGGGACATTGCGCCGAGGGACTTAAGCCAGGGTCAATGCTCGACGTGGAGTAAGAAGATGACCAACCGTCTCGAAAGGTCGGAGGTAAGGCTGAGTCACCGACCAAGCTTGCACGGGGTAAGCAAGGTGGCGCCAAAAAAGGTAAGCCCTTGAGAGGGAATCGTGGCAACACGAAGGCTAAGTATGCACCAAAGGGTAGCACAAGGGTGAAGTGCTACCTATGTGAATGACCTCATGTGATGAGGTCATGTCCCATAAGAAAGCGACTTGCTGCCTTCATCAAAGGAGTTTATGGCAAGTCACAACCTGATACGATAGCCCATGATCGAGTTGTTAAGCAGAGGGTAAAGGCGAGGCAAGCTAGGAGTCGAAGAAGGCACACCAGTAACACCCCAGCAACTTAACCGAGACGCGACGAGGGTGTCGCGAGCTTAGGTGGGGGAGGATGTCACCCCCCATGAAGCGTGCACCAAGGCCACATGAAGTGCCTTGGGCGTGCACCAAGCAACCTTGGGGAATTTAAAGCAAGGCAAGTTCCAAGGAAGCACCTAGGATGGCCTAGAAAGGCCTCCAACCCTTTTGAAACGTCTCCACCATGTTCTAGGAAGTTCCAGGACGTTCCACACTAATCTAGGCTCAACCGGGAGGACCTAGAAGACTCTGGAAGGCTCGGGATAGCTCGGGACTAGTCTGGACATCTCCAGAACATTCTAGAAACCTATAGAAAAGTGTAGATCTATAGGAGTTATCTAGAATACTTTAGGTCCTTAAAGATATATGTAGAAGCCTATAGATATCTCTAGAATAAGTTAGCCCCCTTAGATATTTTGGGAGGCGAAATTGTAGCCGTTGGATCAAAATGATCCTAGCCGCCCATTGAGGAGGTGGGAGCCTATAAATAGGACCACCCCTCTCATTTGTAAAACAATCCAAGAAGTTTACAAACTAAGTGTCCTTGTAAAGTTTCCTTTCTAAGTTCAATACAAGGTCTTTTCCTTGTAACTCTCTTGACTTCTCCATTTTCGTGTGTGTTTAGCCATAGCATTCGCATGGGATAGGCTTGCTAACATTGTGTCGGGAGTGTTAGCGCCGCACGGATCTTTGGGAGAACGATAAGTCTGTGATAGTAAGCACTCTTGCTTAGTGAGGGAAAGCTCAAAACACATCAACAATGCAGTTTTTAATATACAAGTTGAAACCATATCATGCTCAAATATCAATGCAAGCTTTCAAAACCAAAGCAAACCATTCTTTAACCACGTTCCACATGTATCATTAGCCACATGCATTGTTCACAATGCAAATCCACGTTAAGCCTCACTTGCTTAATTCACATGCATAGATTTGTCCTATGCAACATCTCATCATCAAGCATCTCATGCACAATAATCCATTACGCATTCATTATAATCATGATACATGGGCAACAATAAACACATATATTGGCTTCCAATATCCCGACATAGGCTCACCCCTATCCATTGTGATTGACTCACCTCTATCGATTTTACAAACAATATGGAATACACAGACTTGAATAGGCTCACCCTGATACTCAATGATGGGCTACCTCCATCTTAATGGGTACAAATGGAATTAGGCTCACCCCTAATCCATAGCGATAGACTCACCTCTACCACCCGGAATAGGCTCACCCCTATTATGCCACGTAGCTAGACACGCGTACGATTTATAGATTATAGCACACTCACATCCTATTGGCCGACCAACGTATTTGTATATTAAAAATAGATCATTCACTTGCCAATATACCAATAAAACCATGTTAACTCACTGCTTACAATGCATCATTAAAAATCATCTCATATCCCAAAATTAAACATGCTTTTAAATAGAAAATACCATCTCATACAAGATAATATCATTTGTATCAAACCAAACAATTTCATGGGATAAACACAAGCAAAACCATGCTTAAATCCATGCATAACTGTGAGTAACAACCATTGTCAAAACATGATCATGATAAACCATGGAGTCCATTTCAAACAGAAATCCAAGAGTTCAAGTAACCATACATACTTTCAAGATTTCCTACGCATTTCAAGCTTACACTAACCTCCCAACACCTCGTATCCAAGGTTAACAAAGCTTTAAAACACATCCACTCACCGATATGCGAAACCTCACGTGCCGACGTGAAGATCACTCGTCTGAAGCTTCCGAATCGCTTCGCTTGCTCCCGGATAAATGGCCCCTGCTTTTAGAGCACCAAAAATAGAGATCCAATGCATCAAAATGCATTCTAACTCCAGCAACTAAACACAAACTCGTTGCCCAACAAAACAACATCATTTACCCATCCGAAACAACCGAAAACTCATTCGATTGCTTCCTAAAACACGCCCAACCAACAATCAACATTTCCAATCATTAATATTCATAAAATCACATCAAAAAACAACCTAAACCCCTCTTTATATCTCCAGAAATCATTTAACCATCAAATCACTTCAAAAACACAACTAAAACTTGTCACAAAACTTTCACCCTAACTTTTAATAAAAGAAAAAAGAAAGAAAAAGTAAAAAAAAGAAATAAAATTAAAACATCAAAAATAGAAATCCTTATAAACGCCCATTTTTTTAATATAACCCATTTTCAAGAAAACCCTACTTTTTAATAATGCCCATTTTATGTTGAAGCCTAATTTTGTTTAAAAAAAAGTGAAAAGAAAAAGAAAAAGAAAAAAAGGAAAAAAATTAATTATGGTGTTTAACAATTTTAAGAAAAAAGAATAAAATGAGGTAATAATTAAGTGTGAAAAAAAGAAAAAACAGCAACAAAAGAGGTCAAAACAGTAAAAAAAGAAAAAGAAAAAAAAGAGCCAACCCGCGCGTCACGCGCGCGGGGCTGGGCTCTCCAAACCCTTGTCGTGAATAAAGCTGGCCGTCGTTCTCCGTCCACCGGTCGCGACAGCAGGCGTGGTTGGTGCCGATCGGACCACCTGGTTGCCGTCGTCCTTTTTCCACTGACCCCACTTGTCGTCGTTGCCTATAGCTGCCGGAATCTGCAAAAAACCGAAACAAAATAGTAATCCCTAAATTCGAATTAAATGGGAAAATCTATCCCGAATTTGGATCAAAATGGATGATTTCTTGGGGGGTTTGCCGGGTATCAAGTTTCTTGTCTGATTTTAGCTTTAATTCGGGGATTGAAATTCGAATTTGGATTGATTTTGAAGCTAGAAATCAACTATAAAACCCCCAAATGCTTCATTGTTTAGCACACCAAATTTGAGAGAAAAATCACTTGAAAAGGGTTCGAGAAAAATCCAAAAAATTCTATGAATTTTTCTTGAGTTGGCTGGAAATTTTTGGAAGAGAAATTCGAGTTTGGAGCAATTTTTCGAGGGTGGTTTGGAGCATTTCGAGAAGCTTAAGTTTGAGTTCATCGTTCGTCAATTTCTCGGTAAATTTTTTTATCCTTTCTTTGTTTTTTATTTTGATTTTATTTTTGTTCTTGGTTGACTTTTGGTGTTTTGTTTGTGTTGTTTGTGATTTTTAGGTTGCTTTCACGTGGTTGGAAAATTTTTCGCGATTTCGATAACTTTTTAGTTTTAAATTTTGTTTAAATTTCTAGTTTGATATTAAACTTATTACATGATTTTAAAAATATTGTTAAAGTGATTTTTGATCTTTAGAAGTGTAGGAATTAATTTAAAAGGTGTTTTGGACTTTAAAATGCATGAATAAAAATGATTTTTTTTTTAAAAATGCATGAATAAAAATGAATAAATGTGGTTAATTTGAAAAACTTGAAATTATGGATTTAATTAGAAAAAATAATAATGTGAGTTGTTAGAGAATACGGGCTTGATTTTAGAAAATAAGAAAAAATTTTTGTGAAATTTAGTTTTAAATAGTAGATGGGCAAGAAATGATTTTAAAAGAAAAAAGCATAAAAACGTTTTTTTAGGAAAAATAAATTTTCAAGAAAAATAAAGGGTTTTAAAGTAAAAATTAGGATCTAGGATAAAAAAATAAAATTTTTTTTGAAAAAAGGGAAAAAATTTAAAAGAGAGTTCTTTAGGGAAAATAAAGTTTATTTTAAAAATGAGTTGTTTTAAAAGAAAAACTTTTAAAAATGAAAATGATTTTAAAAAGAGTGAAAATTCTCTTGAAAAAAATGGAAAACAGAAAATGGTAAAAAAACATAAAAAATGAAAAATGTTAAAAAGTGTAAAAAGAGTTTTAGCTTAGAAAATAATGAAAAGAAAATAAAGGCTTTTAAAAGGAATAATAAAAAGGGTTAAATTCAAAAGAATAAAAACTTTTCTTGCTTGTTTTAGAAATAGGTGAAAACTTAGGATTAGGGACTAAAGCTTAGATATAGACTTTTTCTTGTTGAAAAATGTTCTACGTAAAAAAATAAAATATACTTAAACATATTTCAACCTTAACTTAGGAATAAAAGACTTAGCAGTTTTTAGGGCTTTTAAATAATCTAACTTAAATTTAAATAAAATGCTCAACGCACTTAAATTACTTTGTTGTTTGAAGAGTGAAAACCTAATCAATGTGATATCTTATCAAACGGGAATGACGGGTTAGCACCTAAAATGTTGCCGCTGATTAAAGTTCATCTCTCGGGCGATAAGGCCGTTAAAATAGACTAATATTCATTAAACAGACAAGTAATGGCGGGTTAGCACCTTTTTTAACTTGCAAATTCCAGTTTTGAAAACTATTTTAAAACCAATTAGGTACCAATTTTGGGCGTCGTGGGGGTGTTAATCCTTCACCACGCGTAACCGACCCCTAACCTGTTTTTTGATTTTCGCAGTCCAAAATGTTGTTTTATTAAAACCAAAAATGTTTTATTAAAATAACCCTATTTTTAAAAGTGATCCAATTATACTTTATTTTCAAAAAAGATTGGTGGAGACTCCATTGATTTTTTTAAAGTGTTTTTCCAAAATAGTCGAAGCCTCCCGTAAAAAGGCGGTTGCGACAGCTTGGCGACTCCGCTGGGGACGTGTTTTTGTTTTTTTTAAATAAAAACAAAGAGGGTCAGGCCACAAATTGGTTTTAAGTGATTTTAAAAAAAATGTTTTTTTAATATGGAATTTGCAAGTTCATCATAGGTTCTATTTATTTGTCTGTTTAAATGAATATGGCTCTATTTTATGCATTTAAAACATAATTCCAAGCTCTATTCCCGAGCTTTGTCGTGTTCGTTTTAAGAGGGGGGAACACGCTTTGCTCATGTAAGAATACTGATTCTTCGTATGACCATCGCAAAGTACCTTCGGGACTCAACCCATTTGCCTTCGTAAGGATATTGATTCTTCGAGAAGACTTTGGTGGTGATTCCTCCTGAGTTGAACTCAATTCGTTTGCAGCCTATAAAGGGTGAGAATCGAGGGTCTTGCTACTCTTAGTAGAGGACAACAAGGACAGCTCGGGTACCCTTTTAGAACTAAACCAAGTTTGAGAATTTTGAGCCTACCCCTAATAGAGCCATGCGGAAAGCCAAGGGTGTTGAGACACAAGTAATCTGTGGGGACATGTCCTGAAATGTTGGAATGCCAGCCCATAATTATCGTACATTTAAAATGTTTTTGTTTGTTTTTTGAATGTTTTATCTGTTTCATTTGTTTGTTCTTGCTTGTTAATCTCTATTTATCATCTTGTTTATTTTGCACGTGCATCATTTCATATTATAAGGGGTTGATTCCGGAAAGTTGTTCAATTATGGACGGAAAGCTCTTAAAAAAGGAAGAGGAAAATGCGAACGTGTGTCACTGGTCTGAGGTTAATCAGAGAAAGTATGGGGACAGTTTGAGTGCGGGTCACGAAACAGAAACTTCAGAGTATGCCCACATTGGTATTAAACAAAACGACGTGCGTGAGTTGCGTGAGATATGGGATCATTTTGATTATAAGACCAAGAAGCTGTTCCGTGAGTCCTTTGGCGACATAGCATATCTTCTGTTTGTGAAGGTCGATGAGTCGTTTCTGAAGGTCTTAATTCAGTTTTGGAACCCTGGGTATTGCTGCTTCACGTTCAATGGGGAAGACATGATGCCAACTTTCGAGGAATGCTTTATGCCTGAAGTAAAGGAGAATTGGGTGTATACAAAGCCGCCCAAGAACAAGAATTCACACTCAAAACTTGTTTCATTTGCCGGAATGAGTGATGAATGGGCCGAAGGGTTGATACGGAAGAGAGGGGGAAGTTTCAATTTTCCTTGGTCACGTACTCGAAACATTGTACCAGTTCAACCAGACATCACAAAAAGGGGAGACCTCTTGGCCATGGCAATTTACAGTTTAGTGATTTTTCCAAAGGTGTTGGGAACTTCGATGTGGCCCTGTTAGACTTCTTTGAGCAGTTGAAGAGGAATGTCAATCCAGTGTCTGTCGTGTTAGCAGAATCCTTCATTTCTTTGAACGCTTTTCAGAAAGTGGAAGACGTGCGTTTTGGAAGGTGTGCTCCGTTGCTTCAAATTTGGGCCCTTAGTCATTTCTGGTAGTGTCCAACTTTGACCTTACCAAATGTGTTCTCCCCAAACTTTTCCCCACTTCAAGAGTTTTTGGGACAAGATTGGCCAAGCATGAAGAGGAGTTAGTGGGTAGATATTTATAGAGATTGTCGTGACGAGGACATCAAATGGAGAGTGCCATGGATGGGACATGTAACAGTCAGATATAGATGTGGAGATTACAATTATCTAATGTTGTTAGGCTTTTGGGAGGAATTGGTTGTGCACCTCTGTTAGTATCACACCAATATGGATTACGACAATTTATTCCCATCACTTCCGAGCTTGGTACGTCAGACTTCGAGTTCCAAGGGGAGTTTAGGCGAAAGGTGCAAGAAATCAGCGATTCATGGAAGATGTGTTATTTTATGAAGACAGAGTCTGATAGGCATTGCATGTATACTCCCGATTATGATGTGTGGAGACATACGAGGATGAATGAAAAGGTTATGCTACCTACTCTTGGGCCTGCCAAATCAATAGATGAGCATTTGAAGGTGGTCCCTTCCGATGCTAACATTCTAAGGGAAGAGCTAAGACAAACTAAGTTAGAAATCGAAGCGCTTAATGAACAGAATTTACGAGACAAGTTTGAAGTGAGCCTTGATATAGAAAAATACATGGGAGAAGCCAACTGTGTGTGAAAAATGTATGAGAATCTAGAAGAGAGGTATGAGATCAAGAGGGTTGATTTCCTTAAACTTCAAGCTATAGTTCGATATGCGGATCTTCGAAAAAGCCCAGAAAAATGGAGACAAGAGATAGAACAAGTTGTCGTGAGAGAGAAAGAACGTGGTAAGAAGGAGATAGAAAAATTTCGACAGATCTTGGCCGAAGAAAGAAAGAAGGCGAAACAAGCAGTAGAGAGTGAGAAAGGGAAAAGACCTCGAGAAGAATTAAAGGAAAACTCAACTGCATGGAAAAGGCAAGACCACGACAACAAAGTTCGTTTGCTAAAGCTACAATCAGTCTATGATGAAGCCACCAAGGAGTTAAAGCAAAGTCAGGCCTTCATTATTAAGATAGAAGCCAATGTAGAGAATTTGAGTCAAACGGTTCACATGATGCAAAGGGACCGTACGTATGAAGAGCTCCAGACTCGTTTGAATGAGAATATCTTCTTAAAAAACGAGTTAAAGAGATGGATCATCTCCTTCAAGAGTACAAAATGAAGATCTTAGTTCTAGAAGATGTCATTGAAGGAGGAAACGACTATTAGTTCACTCGCCTCAGAGATAATGCTCGAAGGTTCCAAGAAAGGGATGAATTTGACAGGATGGTGATGACACAAGTTCAAGATGTGGCCAAGCACGTGACAGTATTAGAAACTGAAGCGTCAGCCCTTCGACAGTATGTCAAGCCCGTTGGAGAAGTGGGACCAAGACTCATGTGGCTAATTGAAGAAGTCAAAGAGTTAGGTGTTCGAGCAGAAAAATATTTGTAATTCAAAAGATGTAATCAAAATTTCGTATTTAATAAAGAGTTTCCTTTCATGGACAGATTTTCAATGGAATTGATGGCCATTCGACTACACTCATGCATTTGCATTATCTTGTTTGCTTTGTTGTTTGCTTTTCATGAATTCATTTTTGCATACATTCATTTGTTCATAAACTAACTTAATAATAAAAAAACAACAGAATATCTAAAATGGCTAACACAACCCATAGATACGGTACGTGATCCCAAACCTGAGCCATGAACTCTGAGGAACGGTTGGCAACTTTGGAGGCGAATCAAAAGAACGTTCAGGATAAGCTGGAGAAAATGGAAGTTGACATGAAACAACAAGTTGAAGTCGTCCACCAAAAGACGGTTAGTTCGATAGTTGCATTTCTTGGATTCAAGGACCCATATGCGGCCGAAGAAGGGGAAATACTTCTACCATTCCTCGATTCCCAGGGATGACCTTCAGAAAGGAGGTTGCTGCAAAGGCCAAAACACCCATTCATGTAGCTGAATCTTCCACTCACATTCCAAATGTGGAGGCCAACGATTACAAGGTGCCTAACCTCGATGAAGTCGTTGATAAGGCTCGAACTAAAAAGAAGTTGGAAGAGAAATATGAAAAGTTGGAAGGAATGTTCAAGTCCTTCCAAGATGGCGCTGCTTATGGTGGAATGGATGCCAACGATCTGAGCTTGGTTACTGATTTAGTTGCGCCACCGAAATTCAAGTTCCCAGACTTCGAGAAATATAATGGGACCACATGCCCGTCAGCACATCTAACCATGTACTGCAGAAAGATGTCTATGTACCTTGATAATGAGAAGCTGCTCATTCACTGCTTTCAAGACAGCCTAATAGGGTCCGCTGCACGTTGGTATTCACAGTTAAGTTGAGTAAACATTAAATCATGGAGAGCCCTATCCAGAGCCTTTAGTGAACAATACAAACATGTTTCAGACATGGTTCCAACCCGTCTGGTCTTACAAGGGATGGAGCAAAAGCACCATGAGAGCTTCTGCCAATATGCTCAAAGATGGAGGGATGTAGTGGCACATGTGCAGCCACCTTTGCTAGAAAACGAGATCACCCTAAAGTATGTAGAAACACTAAAGGGTTCCTTTTATGATCGTACGCTTAACCATGCTACGAAGAACTTTGCAGACATGCTAATGGATGGCGAACTAATCCTGGCAGCCATGAAGTGTGGAAGGTTTGACGTTGGGGAAACAAAGAAGACATATAGGAAGAAGGATAACAATGAAGTCAATGCAACGAATGTCTACAACCCCAACTACTCTGCAGGCGTGGTATTGAACAAACCAAATACCTTCAATAAGCCCAACACCACAGCTTTGACGGTTGCAAACGCCCCAAAAGGAGAGCGAATATATCAAGGGAATTCGAGGCCTTACTTTCCTCCCATCCCAATGACTTATGCAAAATTGTTTGTTGAGCTGGTCAAATCACAAATGGTGTTACCAAGACATGTTCCTCCATTATCACCTCCATATCCACTGTGGTATGATGAGAAGGCCCAATGCGAAGATCATGCAGGAGTAAGGGGGCATACCATCGAAAATTGCACCGCATTTAAAAGGGTGGTAGATGATCTAAGGAAATTAGGCATGTTATTATTTGAAACCTCCAAGGAAAAAAGAAACCATTTCCAAATCACAATAGACGGAGGTGGATGCAGTGCTTGAGTAAGAGAAGAGGACGATCAAGGAGAATGTCGAAAAAATTAAAGCGCCCATGATTTGGGTGTGGGATCAATTAGTAGCAGACGGAATATTGAAGGAGGAGGACCTGAATATGAAGGATGTTGAAAAACCATATTGTAAGTATCATGGGGCTGAAGAACATGAGATCCAGTGTTGCTTAGAGTTTAAATTGATGATTCAAGCCAAGATGAATAGCAAGGAACTGTTGTTCTTTGAGAAGGGAGATGTAGAGCACGAAACAAATGTGTGTACCGCGGAGGAAATTTCCTTCGGAAAACTAGGAGAGGAACTTAAAGAAGAAAGACGAGGGAGGCCTTATCCTGTGGTGATCCCAGTGAAAAGAGATCGATTCGGTTTGTGATTTAGTCCCGATAAATGGAAAAAGAAAGCCGAGAAGCAGCAGGAAAGCATGAAAATGAAGCGGAAAGAGGAAGAAGTTGAAGGGGAGCCAATAACATACCCACCCCTAAGCGTCATTTTCAAGACTAGAGGGCTCTTAGACCCTAATGCACGCTTTGATGAGAAGGAGAAAGAAAAGAATGACTTATACGAAGTTTTTTAGAATTTGAGCATCAACACCATCACTGACAAAGAGAAAGAAGAAAACAAATTTCTGACCAAGATTCGCCCTTGCCTTGAACTGAAGAACTGGACTGCGGAAGTGGTCCCTGATGTTTTTAAGACTACCTCAAAGTAATTCTCAAAACTAACTCTTTTACCCTTAGACCCTGGGTAAGTAGAGATCTTATGTAAAAAGGGTCTATTGTCGAAACCATGATTCAAGTTTCAATAAAAGATGCATTTTCCCAAATTTTATCTTGTGGCAAACTTTCTTTCACAAAACCAATAAAACCAAAAGATCATAAAAACCCAAAAAGGAAAAACAAAACCCTAAAAACATAACAAATCATACCATTTATTCTTTCTTTCTTGGTATATATATATATTTTGCCTCCTCTTATTTGCAGATTTTTAGATATCAATGGTCCAAACGACTCTGAATCAGATTCCGAGGTTAATTTTGAGTTGCCGCTATGTTTAGAAGAAGTTGAGAGTACTAGTGATGAAGAAGGGTATGACTTGTCAGATGATTTGCTTAGAATGGAAGAAGGGGAGGAAAAACAAATTTTGCCCCACAAAGAAGAGTTAGAGGTTTTGAATCTTGGGTCCAAAGAAGAAAAGCGCGAAGTCAAGATTGGTACCACCATCTCAGTTGATACACGACATCATTTGATTTAACTTCTGCAAGAATACAAGGACATCTTTGCCTGGTCATACCAAGATATGTCTGGACTTGACACAGATATTTTCATGCATAGGCTTCTTATAAGAGAAGGATAGGAGCCCGTAAAACAAAAGCTTAGAATAATGAAGGCTGATACACTCTTGAAAATCAAAGACGAGGTCAAGAAGCAGTACAATGCAGGGTTCCTCGAAGAAGCTAAGTATCCGGAATAGGTGGCAAACATCGTCCCAGTGCCTAAGAAGGATGGAAAAGTAAGAATGTGCGTCGATTACAGGGATCTCAACAAAGCAAGCCCTAAAGATAATTTTCCGCTTCCACATATTGACACTTTGGTCGACAATACAGCTGTCATTCCCTTTTCTCATTCATGGACGGATTTTCCGGGTACAATCAAATTAAGATGTGCCCAGAAGACACGGAGAAGACTACTTTTGTAACATTATAGGGAACCTTCTACTATAAAGTAATGCCCTTTGGATTGAAGAACGCATGGGAAACGAATCAGAGAGCTATGGTCACTCTTTTTCATGACATGATGAACAAAGAAATAGAAGTTTAAGTGGATGATATGATCGCCAAGTCCAGAACTGAAGAAGAGCATCTGATAAACTTGAGAAAGCTTTTTCAAAGATTGAGGAAATTTCAGTTAAAGCTTAATCCTGCCAAGTACACATTTGGGGTTACTTCTAGGAAATTATTAGGCTTCGTGGTAAGCAGAAGAGGAATTGAAATCGACCCAGACAAGATAAAGGCCATACAAGAGCTTCCACCTCCTCAAAAACAGAAGCAAGTTTGAGGGTTCTTGGGAAAGTTAAATTACATAGCCCGATTCATCTCCCAACTTATGAATAAATGTGACCCAATATTCAGGTTGCTTAGAAAGAACAACCCAGGGACCTGGAATGAAGAATGCCATGTAGCTTCAGAAAATATCATGGAGCAGCTAACTAATCCTCCAGTGTTAATGCCACCCGTTTCAGAGAAACCGTTAATACTCTATCTGACGGTGTTTGAAAATTCAATGGGCAGTGTACTAGGGCAGCATGACGAAACAGGAAGGAAAGAAAGGGCGATATATTATGTAAGCAAGAAGTTTACAAACTGTGAAACAAGATATACGCCAATTGTAAAGGTATGTTGTGCTTTGGTGTGGGTCACTAAGAGGCTTAGGTAGTATTTGTTGTATCACAGCACATGGTTGATCTCAAGGCTAGATCCATTGAAGTTCATGATGGAAGCTCCAGCCTTATCGGGAAGAATAGCGCGATGGAAAATGTTGCTTTCAGAATACGACATCCAATATGTGATCCAAAAAGAAGTGAAAGGAAGTCCCATAGTAGATTTTCTTGCCAGTCGTGCACATGATGATTATAAGGCCTTAGATTTCAGTTTCGCCGGTGAAGACTTGATGTGCATTATGGAAGATGAAGAGTCACCAATAGAGTCTTGGGTCATGCATTTTGATGGTGTTGTAAATGCTTTAGGGCGAGGTACTGGGGCAATTTTGGTTTTGCAAGAAGGTGATCGTTATCCTTTTACTTGCCGTTTAAAATTCTTCTACACCAATAATATGGCAGAATACGAGGCGTGCATAATGGGCCTAAGGAAAGCCATTGACAGAAAATCCAAAAGTTGAGAGTCTAATGGGGATTTAGCTTTGAACATTGCCAATTCAAAGTGATCCTCAAGGAAAATGGGCACCTAATTGGGAAGGACCGTACATTGTGACAAAGGTTCTTTCAGGTGGAGCATTGATCTTAGCTGAGATGGATAGAAACGAGTTTCAAAACCTGGTAAACTTTGATACTGTCAATAAGTACTATGCCTTAAGAAGAAGAAAAGAAAAGGAAAAAGAGAAAAACGAGGGGGAAAAAAAAGAAAAATGAGGGTTCAAAATTAAAACCCGCAAATGGCATTTTGAAACCAAATGAGGATCTATGTTGAAAACACGTAAAGGGTGGCTTAGATAATTTGACAAATTTTGAGGCTCCACAGATCATGCGCTGTATTCAAGGTTTCTTCGACGCTGGAGGCATTCAAGTTTACTTTTGGCATTTGAAAAGAGAAGTTTGGACTATTGATATTTGAATACTTGTTTCCTTTCCTTTTCATAAACCTTCTTGTGTTTTCTACAACATTAATATACTTGTTTCTTAAATTTTTCTTGCTTTCTTGTTCCTTTCCCTATCTCTGTTAGCATCTTGCTTTGGAATAAGGATTAATGGATTGGATAATCATTTATACATGCAAAAGATTTTTTAGCATTACTTTGAGAATGTTTGGAAAAGTTCAGGGACTATGAAGTGTTTCATAATTATTTGGGGAATACGGTGTTAAGATGTTTAAGGAAGAAAGAGTAAATCCAGGTTGCAAAACTTTTATTAAAAAAAGAAGAAAATCCATATGAATGTATGGGCGTTTAAGCAGCATTGTAACACCCTAGTTTTGGACCTAGATGTTTTAGATGTTGAATAGAGCCGGTCGGGAATGGTTCGAACCCTTGAGGTTGGTTTATGGTGAAAACAATTTTACAAAAGGCGGTTTGGAAATATTACATTTTGGTATAGTGACCAAAAGGCAGTTTTTGCAAAAGTTGACTAGTAACTGTTTTGTAAAGGATTGAAAGTTTGAATCTTTAAGGAGCTAATTTTACCACTTGTTTTCCTCGGATTTCTCTTTAATTTGGGAGCTTTTACTAATGATTTAATTAAAGAAATAAAAGAGAATTGAAAAGGAAAATTAAAGTTGACTTTTCAAAACTAATTTCACGATAGTTTTCTCTTTTCATTTTCTCTCAACTTCCAATCAACCAAACACTTTTCTCTCATCAATTTTCATTTTGTTTGCTGAGATTTTATCTTCCAAAAGATTCTTATCTTTTTTTCATCAAATCCTTTTGATTTTTGCTTTGGATTTCAAAAAAACTTGCCCAAATTGAAGAGAGATCAACCATTAGAGGTAAGCTTCATCCTTCTCCTCTAATGATCAATTCTTTACTGAAATTCACAAGTTATCAATCCTTTGTTGATGGTTTTTGAGTTGTATTAATGTTATAAACATGAAATAGTTGCTAAATTCAAGATTATTGATGAGATCTTCGTGATTTTCGTATTTCTATGTTAAGCTCTATTTTGAGGTTGATTTCTAACATAATTTGGATGATATTTGATGTTGAGAATGAGGTTTTAACAAATAAATCCCGAATAGGTTTGGGTTCCTAAGTTTGAGATGCTAGATTTGTGGTTTTTGAGGTGTTTTTGGTGATCTGCTATTGTTGGAGGTATAAGGTTGTGTTTATGGTGATTTTTGATGTCGATTGAAGTTTAGAAAAGGTTGGAATTGATAGATCTTGGCTGGGCTTTGATTTGAGAAAGTTTGGAGATGATTTCGGTTATTTCAGATAGCTGAAATGCTAGTTTTAAGTAAAGTAGTGAGTTAGAATGAGTGGCTGATGATTTTAATGCATGATGATGCATTAATCCTATGCTCTTATGTGTAATGAATAGGGGAGACATCTTCAGACGCGTTTGGTGTTGATCTAGAAGTGTCGGAAGCCTAGAAATCGTTTCGGCAAGTAAGTGAAACATTATCAGTGAGTGCAAATGGTTTTCGAAGTCCTTGAGGGACAAGGAAACAAGGTTTGGGGATTTAGGATTGGTTCGAAACACCATCCTAAGTCTGGAAGTAAGTATGTTTAGATTTGCTCTCGAAAAGTGGTTGATGCCCCTAAATGCTTTTGACATGCTCTTGATTTGAGATAGACAAATTCATACTGTTTTATGCATGGTTTATGACATGAAATGATGTTTCATATTGATCCCATGAGATAGAATGACATTGTGAAGAGTTTTGAGATTTTTGACTAAACGCTATGCATGAGTTGTGGTTTTGAAATGGGATGAGATTCATTTGAGAAATGTTGCATTAGAACAGTAGCTGAGATGATGATTTTAATGTAATATATTAGCATAAATGATGAGAAGATTACCAGATATAATTGGTCGACCAATAGGATGTAAAGTGAACTATAAACTAAAATTCGTACCTGCTCTTTGGAGTCGGGCAATGGGGGTAGTGCCATCCTATTCCAAAGTGATAATTCGATGATGAGAGATATCATTAGGGTAGGTCTTGGTGAAACACCCAAGCTTTGTGGCGAAGAGTGATACCGCCATGAGAGTCTAGTGATGGAAGATTTCACCGGGGTAGGACTTGACTCTATATCAAGCTAATCTGCATATCCGAGTAAAGATAAAATATGAAATTCCAATATATGAGAATGTATTTGATTCACATGTACCAATGTTGAAATGATTTTTATGCTATGAGAAATGCATATGAGATTTTGAGATTTATGAAATGCTTTTGAATATCAAGCATGTGTGTGGCTTTGCCATGAGATTTGCATTGGTTGAATACATGAGATAGGTAGATAGATGGTAAATGTGATTTTCAAATGGTGATTTGCTTTGAAATGGTTTTCAAGTATGAGATAGAAAGAGCATGGTTTAGAAATGGTTTTCGAGATAGAGTTTTGAAAAGCTTGCATCGTTGTGTTGGTATTTTTAGAGCATGCCTCACTAAGCTATCGTGCTTACGCTCTCTTTTACCAACAATGCATATAATTGAGACATTTTGGGCAGCAAGAAGGCTTAAGAGGATCCAAGGAATAGATAAGCTCAAGTATGGTGATGTTTTACATTTACTTTAGTAATGATATATGACAATTGGATTTAATGGTTTGTTTTGGGAGATGTGTTTTTGGACTCCCTGTTGTTGATGCAAGTTTTATATGGTTTATATGGTTTGTAAAAGGCATTTATATTGGTTTTGATGATTTAACTTGCCTTTTGGGATGCTTATGGTCTTTTGGTGTTTTTGACTCTTAGGGAGCATGCTTTATAAGTCAATTTTGATGATGATGATGTTAGACGTTTTTCCTTAGCATGTACCTTTGAGTGTTGTTGCATATTGGTGTGCAAGCATGTTTAACTATATGTTGAAATGATTTGGATTGGTGGTTGGGGTTCAAATATGCATTTTGGGCATTTGCAGATTGCAGCGTATCGGTACACCTCAGGGCGTATCGATATGGCCTGCTTGTTTTGTGAGGGCGTATCGGTACACGGGGTCGTATCGATACCATCTTTAGTCACTGGACGAGGGCGTACTGATACGGTACCTCAGTGTATCGATACGGTCTGGTGACGCACGTTTGGGGAGTTTGACCATTGAGGGCATATCGATACCCTCCTTAGGCGTATCGATACGCGGGGCGTTAAGTTGGTTAAACCTCAGCTGAGGATATTTTGAAAATTGCGTTTTAGTCCATGATCTTCATGAATGCAATTGGATGTGTTTGGTTAGTCAAATTGTGATGAAAATTTACAGAGAAGCATGAAATATGACTAATTGAATAAAGGTAACTTTAAAATCGGAGAAGTCCTTGTAATTTGTTGAAATTACATTTTGGTCCCTAAATGTCTAGTTTGTGCAATTAAACCCCTAAACGAAATTTGATCCATATGTCATTTCTTCCTATGCTTTTTGGTGATCACATAGTACTTAAGTTGCATTTAAAAAAGATAAAAAGAAAAAAAGGGTCTTCAATCGGAGTCGGCGTTAACGAGTTGGCTTCGGTTTTCCCCGTGTAATCACCTCGGTTCGGGTCAACCGTCTAGACCGGGCTAAGGGGGTTATATTTGTTGGTATCAGAGCCAGGTTTTCGAATAATTGAGGCGTTGGTATGTGGTTGGTAAGTGTAAATGTGAATATTTATGATCTTTGTGAAAGTTTGAGATGAAATTGTGTTGTTATGCTATGCTTGGGGTATAGATGGGGAACTCATTGCCATATCATTACTATTGGAAAGAATTGTTTTGAAAATGAACTTGAGCACCTTGGATTTCTTGCCTTATATTTCTTAATTGAGATTTATTGCATTTTGCTAGTTGCATTGTTTTGAATGGGGCCACGTAGGGAGCTTAGAATAAATACGCATAATGCGGCTGACAATGAGATGAATGAGAATGATGAGTGTGTTGAGAATATACCGATATTGCGTGTAAAAGTGTCTATCTCAATGTAGTGCAAGTGTACACGACGCAAGTAGTAAAGTGATACGTAAGTATCGGATATCGTCTCCACAGGGACTGGGCTAATAGCTTTAACCTTGGTTTTCTGCACGAAGGGGAAAAGAAAGAGTTTAATTGTTTATCACGAAATAATAAAGAAGACTGAAAATAAAAGAGGAAAATATTCAGAGTAAAGAGTAGGCTGGTATTGATCTGCTCTGTAGTGCATGTGATTGCACTGCCTAAGACTTCTATGTTCTGTCGTAGCGCCTGTCACGGCAGCACCTGCTTCGGCAGCGGTCTGTTGTTGTCGCGACAGCGAACACACAACTCAGTACTTCAAGCTTGCCAAGAATCCCCGCTATGCCTTGGCCTATCCCTAGGTCCAAGTCTGTCGATGAACACGTCTTTGATGATACCTCCCGGTGTGAATCGAAGGATGAACACCGATGTTGTTGAATTCTTCCTTAGCCACTTAACCTCGACATATCCCTAGGTCTGAGATAGTTCAACCATAAACTGGAGAACCCGTACTTATTCCTTTAGTATACTTAACTCTCTCGATATTAATTAAATGTGTAATCTCACAATGCTCTCCCGATACTCTTGCAAGATGTTGAAAACCAGAATAAGCAAACTTGAAGTCTATTTTATTGAACAGAAAAAATCCTAAAACAATGCAATCCTTGCAACTACTTTACAAAATCAACCCTTAGCCCTAGGGGAAGTTTAGAACATGATGAGAAGGGGGGAAACGACTAGGGTTTAGGGGAAGACGGCTAGAGAATAAGATCTCCTCCCCTAGGTCGAATTACATGCCTTTATATAGGCCTTGGGTTCAAGTTTTCTAATATGGCAAGAATACAAGTTTAAATTAAAGTACAACTCTATTAAAGACTAAATCTTCAAAGTATATGTCTTTAATTCGTCCTTCCTTCTTGCTTGGAGTTTCTTCCTTGAACTTTGGGCTTGGCCTTCATTCTGATCTAGGGCTCGGAAAAATATAACAGTGCTTCACGACAAACCGGCTTAATTTCCTCTTTCTGTCGAGCTCCACTTCACTTCTTCCCTTCACCATTGTTGTCGTCCTTGGTTGCCACGGCAGCGGCCATGGTAGCATCCTTCTTCTCGGCTGCAGTCCAATGTTCCAACTCTGCTTCTCCACGGCCCTTCGTCTGCTATAGTAGCTACCTACAAAAGTAACCAAAATCAGCAGCAACTGTGCCTTTTCGTATAATTGTGATGTATAACTGAAATCTATCTTAAATGCAATGAATTATGCTTGAATGCAGCAGAAATATGGGTTAAATAGGGGTAAAATATAGAACTTTTACACACTCAACACACCCCCAAACTCAAAAATTTTCTTGCCCTCAAGCAAATATTACCTAACTTAATTTTTTTCTTTGGCTTAAAACAGGGAACTCTACATTACCTACCACTTGTATTCTATCAAGAGTAGTACCTTGTCGGGCATTTCTAAACTCAATCGGAACCATGCTATAATTCTTGTGATGTGTGTGGGTTTTGTGAACACTTATGCATCTAGACTACCTTAGTATACCAGAATAGTTATATCTACAACTTGAGGTTTTGCCATTTAAATTTTTCTGGAGGCAATTCTTAGGCTCCTTTAGTTTTTTTCTGACTCTTTATTTAACTGCATCTTTTCTAGAGGCAATTCTTAGGCTCCTTTAGTTTTTTCTAACTTAGCTCAAAAAGAAATGTCCTAAAATTAGTGCAAGGCAGTTTTGCAAGCTATTGAGTCTGAATATTTTTTTATTTCTTTCTTGTTTTCCTAGAGCCAGTGATAGGCACCTCTAGGGGCAGTTTCAAGTAGGTAAACATTCCTATTCCAATGTACTAACGTAATCTAAAAAGCATAAAGGTCACAAAGAGTGTTTTACAGGGTAGAATCATAGCAAGGCTCTAAACAGATCCTAAAATTTCCTAAAGGCACTGTCACAACAGCATATGTTGTGGCAGGTAAGTGAAGTTCAAATACTTAAGCCAAATTTTCAACATTTTTTAAGCAAAAATAAACTAAACATTAGACACAATTTCTAAACATAAAGACACTTCATTAATGGAGGGATGCCACCCCCAAATCAAGGGTTGCATTGCTCTCAATGCATGATGACAAAATGATAAAAAGAAGATAAAAACAACATCACAATTATAACAAAATAACATATAGCAAATTTAAGAAAAGAAACTTAAATTTTAAGTGTTTTCGTCGCTGCTGCTGATCCGAATCTGTCGGCGGGCAGTGACATTCCTCGTGGGTACCGACATATGGCTGAGAGAGGCAGAGGTGGTCTTTTTCTTGGCGTCCCTCGGAGGCTGGATGCAGGTCGGTGAGGGTAGTTTCTCCAGCACCTGAACCTCCTCGGAAGAGCTATTGCTCCTACCACTGCTGCCGCTGTCAGATTTCCCTTGGTTGGATGGTCCGACTCCAGTGTTTGGTTTCTGACATTTCATCTGGGTGAACTCCTTAGACAGGTTCCTCTTGACAGAGGGCTCGTCATCGTATTCCCCCAAATTGAGGAGGAGGAGAAACCAGCTACATATTTATCGAGGTCGGACATGGGCTCTTTTCTCCCCTGGCAGATGTTGTGGCAGTGTGGCTGCCGCCTGCAGCTGTCGTGGCCGGGGTTGGGGTGGATGCGGTAGACGGTGTTCTCGGTGTGGCAGTAGGGGTAGGAGTATGGGCAGGTGTGGGGGCAGCAAAATAATGGTCGGGGAAAGCAGGAAATAGGACATCAGGAAGATTTAGATTGGTTTTAATGAAATGTACTGTTGCTTTTGTGAAGTCCCGAATAAAGCTCATTAGGCCCAGCTTTCGTTCCTCCATTTTCTGTATGGCAGCAAGGATTTGGGTTGAGGAGTTTGCTGGGGGAGTTGCTGCAGTGGGCTGCCTTTGTTCTGTGGCGGCAGGCTCTATCTGGGTGGGCTCTGTCGGCTCACCTGCTGCGGCAGAAGGGTTGAAGCTGGATATTGGCGTTGCAGCCTTCAGCTCCATCAAGCTAAGGATGTTCCTCTCCGTCCATCCTTTTCCTCAGATTCTCAAATCCTCAGCAGCTTCAGAGACGTTGTGGCCACGAAAGAGGGCTGTTATGAGGTACGGGAATACGAGTGGTCCCGATGGCCGGTATGCACAATCCAAAATCCCCTCCCGAGCATATCTACCTACATTAATAGGCCTCTCGTTTAAAATTGAATGGACGAGAGCTGACCTTGGTTGATCTACCGTGCTGTTGTGCAAGGAGGGCATAATCCTCGATTTGACAAATGCGTTCCACAGCTTGGCTTCGGGGGTGAGTTGAACTCGTTTCACCGTCCTTTGATGTTTGGGATCGGTATTCCATTCGGTGCCTTCCTCGGTGAGTTCTGCCATGACAGCATCATAATCTGATGTCTCCAAGCTCTCCACAAATCTTTGGTGGCCGTCCTCCCTTCTGCCGACGTAGAATCCATAGAGGGTGTTGATGTATTCAGGCTCAAAGGATACTTCCTTCCCACGAACTGTCACTACTGTCGCCTCCCTGCTGTCGATGGCAACATAAAATTCTCGGACTAAGGTGACGTTCATCTCTTCCGGCTGCTCGACAAACATCTACCACTGTAGAGCCCACGTCTTACGGGCTATGAATGGTTTGAGCCCGAGATTCTCCGTTCGGGTGTTGTAGATGAAACCCTTTTCTTCCCACATATCTCTACCTTGGAAAGAGCTGGGAGTGGTTGCTGCTGGGGCAGATCCTGAAGCAGAACTGCATCGGGTGTTTCTGGTACTCATGGTTGCAAGGGACTGTAGAAAAAATGAAAGTAAATGAAATTCTAGAGAGGAAATAAGTAGAGAGAGCAAAAGTGAAGTGAAAAATGAATAGTAAAACGGGATTTATATAGATGACGAGTTTGCTGCTCATTGGAGCTGTAACGGAAGGTGCGAATAACGGGGCCAACTGTTACGCGGTTTCTGACGCGTCTGTCACGCGTTTCCGTGTCTGCTGCGCGTCTGTTACGCGTTTTCTTGTCTGCCGCGACAGTGTGTTGACAGGCTGGATTTTCCGCGTCTGTCACGACAGATGTAACGACAGTCTCCTATTTTGGGCTTTTTGGGCTGATGGTGAGATGGTGGGCTGAATTCACTTCTCTTCTTCTCTTTGTCTCCTTGATTTACTGAAAATAATAAAAACTTAGTTCCTAAAAAAATAATTCTAATTACCTAATGAATAGATAAATATATAAATATATAAAAATAAAATTAGGTTAAATTAGGGATGCTAGGAGGGGCATCTCCTAAAGTAACCACTTCCTGCATTCTTGGGGCTTTAGTCCCCTGATAATGCTTTAATCTCTATCTGTTGACTTTAAATTGGTACCCGTCTTTTAAGGATTTGATCGTGATGGCACCATGAGGAAAAACTTGCACCACCTGAAATAGGTCGGACCATCTAGATTTCAACTTTCCTGGGAAGAGATTCAACCTAGAGTTGAATAACAACACAAGCTGCCCTGGGTAGAACTGTCATGGCAGCAGTTTCTTGTCATGGCACATTTTTGTCTTGTCCTTGTAGATCCTTGCGTTGTCATAGGCCATTGCTCGAATTTCTTCAATCTCATTCAAGTCAAGTAACCTTTTATGTCCTGCCTTTTCCAAGTCCATATTCACTGCCTTGATGGCCCAATATGCTCTGTGCTCAATCTCAACAGGTAGATGGCATGTTTTTCCATAAATCAGTCGGTAGGGTGACATTCCCAATTGTGTTTTAAATGTTGTTCTGTAGGCCCATAGTGCATCATTGAGGTGTAGAGACCAGTCCTTTCGAGTTGGCTTAACCATCTTCTCAAGAATGCTCTTTATCTCTCTGTTGGATATTTCAGCCTGTCCATTGGTCTGAGGGTGGTAAGCTGTTGCGATCCGATGTTTGACACCATAGTTTTTTAAGGCATCAGCTATAACCCTATTATCAAAATGCCTCCCTTCATCACTGATGATCACCTTGGGGATGCCAAATCTGGAAAATATGTTCTTGTGCAAAAATCTCTGAACAGTCTTGGCATCATTTTTCTGTGCAGCGATCACTTTAACCCATTTGGACACGTAGTCCACTACCATGAGGATATAAAGGTTCCCACATGATGTTGGGAACGGTCCCATGAAATCAATCCCCAAAACGTCGAAGATTTCGACTTCAAGGATGTTTTGCAGCGGCATATCATGTCTTCTTGAGATATTTCCAGTCCGTTGACATTTATCACAGCTTTTTGTAGAATGACTGGGCATCCTTGAACAGTGACGACCAATAAAAACCAGACTGCAAAACCTTGGCAGCAGTTTTGTTACCACCCAAGTGTCCTCCATATTGTGAAGCATAGCAGTGATCAAGCACAGCTTCTTGCTCATCCTGTGGTACACATCTCCTGATGATCTGATCTGCACACATTTTGAAAAGAAGAGGTTCGTCCCAATAATAATGTTTAACATCATTTTGGAACCTCTTCCTAGCTTGATAGTTAAGATCGGGAGGAAATATTCCGCTAACTAAATAATTAACGAAATCAGCATACCAGGGGAGTTCAGAAAACTAACCTGCCACCATGGCTGTCGCGATAATGCTTATGGCAGCGAACAGCTGCTCGTCGGGGAAGGTCTCCAGTGTGTGTGTCTCGTCCGTTGGGAGACTCTTTCCCTTCTCTAATCTTGACAAGTGATCCGCGACTTGGTTTTCTGTCCCCTTTTTATCCTTGATCTCAAGGTCGAACTCTTGCAGTAGCAGAATCCAACGTATTAGTCTAGGCTTCGCATCCTTTTTGGCGAACAGATATTTTGGTGCAGAGTGGTTTGTGTGGTCCTTCCGGGTAGCTTTGTTAAGCTTCCGGTAGTCCATACAAACCCTCCAACCGGTCACAGTCCTGGTTGGGATTAGCTCATTTTCTTCGTTGGTTACCACGGTTATTCCTCCTTTCTTTGGGACGCACTACACCGGGCTCACCCACTTACTATCCAAGATGGCATAAATTATCCCAGCATCTAGCCATTTGATAATTTCTTTTCGGACCACTTCTCGCATAGCATCATTTAAATGTCTCCGGGCATCAATGATCGGCTTGTGATCATCCTCCAAGAGGATTTTATGCGTGCATAGTACCGGACTGATGCCTTGGATATCAGCTATCGTCCACCCAATAGCCCTTTTGTGCTGATGCAGCATCTCTATCAGCTGTTGTTCCTGTTCCTACATCAACTTGGAAGAGATGATTACGGGCAACGTATCATTTAATCCAAGAAAAACATATTTAAGTTGCCCTGGCAGGGGCTTAAGATCTAGAACAGGTGGCTCCACAGTGGATGGCTTTTGGATGATATGTTCATTCGAGGTATAATTTAAGGGCTCGAATAACTTACCTGGACGATTGCCTAATCAGTTTACCTCCGCATGATCTTCAGTATCAGATATGTCAGAGTCTGAGGAGTTGTTGTCGTCGTTGTTTCCGTGACAGTCTTCTATATGGTTGCTGTGGAAGTGGCCAAATTTGATGTCATGGCAGTCCGACCTGATGCAGGGTTGGTCAGGGATAACTTCAGTGATAGCCTTGCATTTTTCTTCTGCATCAGCGTGCTTTATTGCTTGGAGAACATTCAGCGTGATCTCTTGATCATTCACTCTCATTGTGAGTTCTCCCTTCTCTACATCAATCAGTGATCTTCCTGTGGCTAAGAAGGGTCGCCCCAGGATGATTGGTGCATTCTCATCTACTTCACAATCTTAAACAAGAAAGTCGGCAGGAAAAATAAATTTATCCACTCTTACCAGAATATCTTAAAATTTTCCTTCCGGTTACACGTAAGAGCGTTCTGTCAGCTGCAGCATAACTGTTGTGTGTCGTGCTCGTCCAATACCTAATTTCTAAAATACAGATTTTGGCATTAAATTAGTACTAGCACCTAGATCACAAAGTTCCTTACCCACAAATTTATCTCCGATTATGCACGGTATTATGAAGCTCCCAGGATCCTTCTTTTTCTAGGGTGGATGCTTGTGCAGAATAGTCATTCATCCTTCTATTAGTTTAACCTTCTCAAATTCCCCAAGTCTGGATTTCTTTGACATAGCATCCTTGAGAAATTTGGCATAACCAGGCATCTCCTTGATAGCATCTAACAACGGAATATTGATGTGGACCTGCTTAAAAATATCATAGATCTTCTTAAGTTGGGATTCATGTTTCAACTTCTGTAATCACTAAGGAAAAGAAGGTGGAGGACGGTAGTCTGCAATGCGTCCTTCCCACTGCATTCGGATCTAAGGAGGCTTAGGTTCTTCATCCTTCTCCTTTGTCCCTTCTGCTGTCGTGACAGGTTCATCGGCAGCATGTTGTTTGTCGTCTGTTGGGGCAGCATTCTCGGCAGTCGATTCTAGGGTTGGTTTCTTAATTGGTTCATCTTCCTTCTCTGGCCCTGGTAATTTCTTCCCACTCCTAGTTGTGATAGCTTCGCACTGCTCATGTGTGGGTTGTCTAGCGACCTCAGTATCGCTAGGGAATCCTCCATTCTGCCTCGGTTTAATATGCTGGGAAACCTGACCCATCTGTGTCTACAGTGAATTCAGAGTAGCTTCATGGTTAGCCATCTGCATCTCTGTTTTATCCATGAATGACTCAGTCTTCTTGACGAAGTGATTCATGTTCCCAATGTAAGTTCCTATTTGAGACATAAACGTAGCCAAGGTCTGCTCCAGTATACTAGTCGTGGTTGCTGGTGGCTGTTGCGGCTGCTGTTGTGGTTGCTGTCGTATCAGAAGTCTAGGTGCCCCCTGATTTTGAGTGTTCTGTACTTGAGGATTCAAGGCATTGTTCGGGTTGCTCCAAGAAAATTTGGGATCCTTTCTCCTGCTGGGATTGTAGTTGTTGGAATTATAGTTATGCTTGTTATAGTTCCAAACTAACATCCCTTCCTCTAGCTCTAGTGGGCAGTCCTCCGAACTATGATTCCCACCGCAAGTTTCGCATACCTCTTCTGCAGGTTGAGAATCTTTTTTCAGCAAGTTCTCTACTGCCTTTGTGAGACATGCAACTTGTGTCTTTAAAGAATTATCGGCTTCATAATCCTTCACAGCTAGTACTCATTTACCTCTCCTCGATCTAGGGAATTGCTCTTCATTCTTAGCCAAATTCTTTAACACTACCATGGCGTCCTCTGGATCTTTATCTAACAACAACCCAATGGCTACTGAATCGATTCTCATACGAGTCTGTAGGTTGGCAGCATTGTAGAATTTGATTACCTGATTCCAAACAGAAAAACCATGCATCGGGCAATTCCTCAGAAGAGTGGTAAACCTGTCCCATGCCTCGTGCATTGGCTAGTCGTCTTTCTGTTGAAAAGTAGCAATTTCATTACATAATCGCTTAGATAAATGGGAAGGGTTAAAACGAGACAAAAAATTCACGAGTTAGATTTGCCCATGTTCGTATTGAACCCGGCGTTAGTTTGTTCCACCAAGTTTTAGCTCTCTCCCTCAATGAATGAGGAAATAACCGAAGCCTCAGTATCTCCGAATTTACTCCTGGTAGTCTAAACGAACCACATATTTCATGGAACGTTTTCAGATGCTCCCTAGCATCCTCTGTAGCAGCACCACTAAATTGGCCAACGGAATTAATCATGCTGAACATGACAGGTTTTAGCTCGAAATTTTCAGCTTCCACGTCTGGTAGGGTGGTCTCTAATTCCACATGATCATTGATCATGTAGTCTCGGCATGACCGACGTGCGGCCGTAACAGGAAGATCGGCAGGTTGTCCGTACCTTCCATCTCCGACAGGATCTTCAAGACCTCGGAGATTCTCTTGGTTGTTCCTCATGTCTTCGTGCCTTTCATTCACCATTGCTTCTAAATGTTCCTCCAGGTATTCGTTTCTTTATATTAGGAGGCGGACTCGTTTCCTGAGGTTGCACGTTCGTTCGATTTCAGGATCTAACTTGTGCTCATGTTCTTTCCCTCGTTGAGATCTGAGCATAAGTAAACAAAAGACCTTGTGAAAAGCACAGGGTGAACAGTCCAAGTAAAAACAGAAAAATAAAAGAAGGTGCAGTAAAGATAGGGTAAAGATATGTTGTCAGTCCCCGGCAAGTAGTAAAGTGATACGTAAGTATTGGATATCGTTTCCACAGAGACTAGGCTAATAGCTTTAACCTTGGTTTTCTGCACGAAGGGGAAAAGAAAGAGTTTAATTGTTTCTCACGAAAAAATAAAGAAGACTTAAAATAAAAGAGGAAAATATTCAGAGTAAAGAGTAGGCCGGTATTGATCAGCTCCGTACTGCATGTGTTTGCACTGTCTAAGACTTCTATGTTCTGTCGTAGCGCCTGTCGCAGCAGCACCTGCTGCGGCAGCGGTCTGTTGTTGTCGCGGCAGCGAACACACAACTTAGTACTTCAAGCTTGGCAAGAATCCCTGCTATGCCTTGGCCTATCCCTAGGTCCAAGTCTGTCAATGAACACGTCTTTGATGATACCTCCCGGCGTGAATCAAAGGATGAACATCGATGTTGTTGAATTCTTCCTTATCCACTTAACCTCGTCCTATCCCTAGGTCCGAGATAGTTCAACCATAAACTGGAGAACCCGTACTTATTCCTTTCGTATACTTAACTCTCCCGATATTAAGTAAATGTGTAATCTCACAATGCTCTCCCGATACTCTTGCAAGATGTTGAAAACCAGAATAAGCAAACTTGAAGTCTATTTTATTGAACAGAAAAAATCCTAAAACAATGCAATCCTTGCAACTACTTTACAGAATCAACCCTTAGCCCTAGGGGAAGTTTAGAACATGATGAGAAGGGGGAAAATGACTAGGGTATAGGGGAAGACGACTAGAGAATAAGATCTCCTCCCCTAGGTCGAATTACATGCCTTTATATAGGCCTTGGGTTCAAGTTTTCTAATATGGCAAGAATACAAGTTTAAATTAAAGTACAACTCTATTAAAGACTAAATATTCAGAGTATATGTCTTTAATTCGTCCTTCCTTCTTGCTTGGAGTTTCTTCCTTGAACTTTGGGCTTGGCCTTCATTCTAATTTAAGGCTCGGAAAAATATAAGAGTGTTTCACGACAGACCGGCTTAATTTCCTTTTTTTGTCGAGCTCCACTTCACTCCTTCCCTTCACCATTGTTGTCGTCCTTGGCTGCCACGGCAGCTACCATGGCAACATCCTTCTTCTCGGCTGTAGTCCAGTGTTCCAGCTTTGTTTCTCCACTGCCCTTCGTCTGCTACAGCAGCTACCTGCAAAAGTAACCAAAATCAGTAGCAATTGTGCCTTTTCGTAGATGTATAACTGAAATCTATCTTAAATGCAATGAATTATGCTTGAATGCAGCAGAAATATGGGTTAAATAGGGGGTAAAATATAGAACGTTTACACACTCAACAACCGCCTCCTCCTCCTGGTGGACAACCTGGTTGTGGTGGAGCGGGGGCTGGTGTTGCTTGAGCTAGAATAGGGTTGCTGAACCTTAGGGAGCACGAGGGCAAGCTACTCCTGATATTACCGTGCAGATTCAGGCTATTGCTGGAGCCTTTCAGGCAGCAGTAGCTGGTGCTCATGTGGATGCACCTCATGCTGGTGCGTGTGCGAGTTTGCCGTTAGAGCGACTCTGCAATCTCGGAGGGACTGAGCTTAGGGAGCTGACCCCTGCAGGTTCTGAATCTTGGTTGGAGAGCACCAAGAGGATCCTTGGGCAGATGAACTGTAATGACGTCCAGAAGTTGGGGTGCATTGTGTCCCTGTTGCATGGTGATGCCTATACGTGGTGGACGACCACTATAGCTGGTTTGGAAGATGCTGAAGTGTCTTGGACGTTCTTTCTGAATGTGTTCAATAGGAAATATCTGGGTGTCCGTTATTTGGACGAGAAGAATAGGGAATTCATGTCCCTAGTGCAAGGTAGTATGTCAGTTGCGGAATATGAAGTGCAGTTTGTACGCCTTAGCCGATATGCACCGGAATTGATCCCTAATGAACAGGAGAGGTGCGAGCGTTTCAGTATGGGCTGGTGGCTGATGTGAAGACATATATGCTTGCATCGGATTACACTGATTTTGATGTCCTGGTTACTCGAGCCAAGGACATTGAGTTGAACCCTGGTCACTCACGTAAAAATTTGTGTCTTTTTGTCTTTGCTTTACCTTTGTTTCACAGAGATAAGCAAAGAGTGGCAGCTGTTGTCACAAAATTTTCACCCTAAGTTTTAATAAAAGAAAAAATCAAAAAAAGAAAGAAATAAAATTAAAGTATCAAAAAATAGAAATCCTTTTAAAAGTTCATTTTTTAATAAAACTCATTTTCAAGAAAAGCCCATTTTTTTAATAAAGCTCATTTTATGTTGAAGCCCATGTTTTTTAAAAGTGAAAAAGTAAAAAGGAAAAGAAAAAGAAAGAAAAGAAAAAAAGAGAAAAAAATAATTATTGTGTTTAATAATTTTAAGGAAAAAAAGGAATAAAATGAGGTAATAATTAAGTGTGAAAAAAATAGCAACAAAAAGGGTCAAAAACAGTCTAAAAAAGAGCCAGCCCGCGCATCACGCGTTGGCGCGTGACGTCCACGCGCGCGGAGCTGGACTCTCCAAACCCTTGCCGTGAATAAAGCCGGCCGCCATTCTCCGTCCACTGGTCACCGTAGTTGGCATGGTTGGTGCCGATCGAACTGTCTGGTTGCCGCCGTTCTTTTGCCACCGACCCTGCTTGCCGTCGTTGCATATAGCCGCCAGAATCTACAAAAAACCGAAACAAAATAATAAGCCCTAGATTCGAATTAAATGGGAAATTCTATCTCGAATTTGGATCAAAATGGATGATTTCTTGGGGGTTTTACATGTCATCAAGTTTCTTGTCTTATTTTAGCTTCAATTCGAGGATTGAAATCCGAATTTGGCTTGATTTTGAAGCTAGAAATCAACTATAAAACCCCCCAAATGCTTCATTGTTCAACACACCAAATTTGAGAGAAAAATCACTTGAAAAGGGTTCAAGAAAAATCCGAAAAATTCTCTGAATTTTTCTTGAGTTGGCTGGAAATTTTTAAAGGAGAAATTCGAGTTTGGAGCAATTTTCCGGGGGTGGTTTGGAGAATTTCGAGAAGCTTATGTTCGAGTTCATCGTTCATCGATTTCTTGGTAAATTTCTTATCCTTTCTTTGTTTTTTTATGTTTATTTTATTGTTGTTCTTGGTTGAATTTTGGTGTTTTGTTTGTGTTGTTTGTGATTTTTAGGTTGCTTTCATGTGGTTGGAAAATTATCCGCGATTTCGGTAACTTTTTTGTTTTAAATTTTGTTTAAATTTCTAGTTTGATCTTAAACTTATTGCATGATTTTAAAAATGTTTTTAAAGTTATTTTTTTATCTTTAGAAGTGTAGGAATTAATTTAAAAGGTGTTTCGGACTTTAAAATGAATTTTAAAAAAATGCATGAATAAAAATGAATAAATGTGGTTAATTTGAAAAACTTGAAATTAGGGATTTAATTAGAAGAAATAATAATGTAAGGTGCTAGAGAATAAAGGGCTTGATTTTAGAAAATAAGAAAAAAAGATTTTTGTAAAATTTAGTTTTAAATAGTAGATGGGCAAAAAATAATATTAAAAGAAAAAACCATAAAAACGTTTTTTGGAAAAAAAAATAAGTTTTCAAAAAAATAAAGGGTTTAAAAGTAAAAATTAGGGTCTAGGATAAAAAAATGAATTTTTTTGAAAAAAAAAGGGAAAAAAACTTAAAAGAGAGTTCTTTAGGGAAAATAAAATTTATTTTAAAAATGGGTTGTTTTAAAAAGAAAAGGTTTAAAAAATGAAAAAAAATAAAAATGATTTTAAAAAGAGTGAAAATTCTCTTGAAAAAAAGGAACACAAAAAATGGGAAAAAAACATAACAGAATGAAAAAGGTGAAAAAGTGTAAAAAGAGTTTTAGCTTAGAAAATAATGAAAAGAAAATAAAGGCTTTTAAAAGGAATAATAAAAAGGTAAAATTCAAAAGAATAAAAAGTTTGCTTGCTTGTTTTAGAAAAAGGTGAAAACTTAGGACTAGAGACTAAAGCTTAGATAGAGACTTTTTCTTGTTGAAAAATGTTCTTCATAAAAAAATAAAATATACTTAAACATATTTAAACCTTAACTTAGGAATAAAAGACTTAGATGTTTTTAGGGCTTTTAAATAATCAAACTTAGAATTTAAATAAAATGCTCAATGCACTTAAATTGCTTTGTTGTTTGAAAAGTGAAAATATAATTAATGCGGTGTCTTATCAAACGGGAATGACGGCTTAGTGCCAGAAATATTGGCGGAGATTAAAGTTCATCTCCCGAGTGATAAGGTCGTTAAAATAGACTAATATTCATTAAACAGATAAATAAAGTCGTACCTTTTTGAACTTGCAAATTCCATGTTTGAAAACTATTTTAAAACCAATTAGGTACCAATTTTGAGTGTCGTGGGGGTGCTAATCATTCCCCACGCGTAACCGACTCTGAACCTGTTTTCTGATTTTTGTAGACCAAAACGTTGTTTTATTAAAACCAAAAATGTTTTTATTAAAATAATCTTATTTTTAAAAGTGATCCAATCACACTTTTTTTCAATAAAGATTGGTGGCAACTCCGTTGATTTTTTAAAGTGTTTTTCCTAAATAGTCGAAGCCTCCCGTAAAAAGGCGCTTGCGACAAAACTATCATAAAACTCAAGGATCTCAAGGATTTCAGGATCTAAATCATTAAAACTCTTTTTCAACATCATAATCACCTCAAAACTCAATTATAATTCATCTAAAACAGAGCTCATCAATAACACTCTGAAAATCAAGAATTAAACCTTACTTTTGCAAGATTTTGATCTTAAATCAAAACTATAATCAAAATTCAGTTAAAAACAAAAATTGAGAGTAAAAAATCTTAGGAAATTCAATAAAGAATCTTGGTTAGAGGTTGAGAACGAGATTTTCCTCCAATCCTTGCTTTCCTTAAGATTTGACAAGTTTTTCTTCACAATTATTGAAGAAAATGAAGAGAAATCTTTAAAATGGTTATGAGATCAAAGTGAGAGCGTTTGGGAGAAAAAAATATGGAGAAAGGACTTTAGAAAGGTGTTTTGCTGAAAATGAAGAGTGAAAAGTTAGTTACGTAAATGAAACTTCCAAATTAATGATTTTATTTGATAAATAAATAAAATCCCCTTTTTAAACAGTTACTTAAAATTTATTAAAACACATGTCAAATTAAGGAAATGTGTAATTGCACAAAAGCTCCATAAAGATTCTACAATTTTGACTCCTCTTTTGAAATTTGCATTTTCCACAGTTTTAAAACTTTACATTTTGATCATTGCCCAAAATGTACCACTTACAAAACTCATTTTGTAAAATTGATTTGACCAACCTCTTAAACATGATTTTAGAGAATTTTAGAAATTTTTTTTCATATTTTTATCATATCCCGAACCTTAATCTCCCTGAACCACTCAAAAATATTCGAACCGTTTCCAACCGCTTCTCCTAACCCGATCCAAAGCTTAATACATATAGGCCCAAAACCAGGGCGTTACAACTATAGTCTATAGGTTATAATATATGCATTGCCTACTCTATACTCTATAATCTATATTGATACATGTAATGTGTTACGTAACTGATGATAATTTCTTAGGGGTTAGAATTTATATTAAATTATTAATATAACTTATAGGTCAGGGATGAAATTGAGGGTTTATGAGTTTAGTGTTCAATTAATTCACTATAAATCTTTATTTAACTAAAAGTAATCTTTATTTATTTTTAATTTGTGTAATTTAGTCCAATATTTTTAATATAATAATATTTTTATTCATTGTAGTCCCTAAAAATTTACTTTTAACTAAAACTTACACATATTATTTCTATTTTTTTAATTTAATCCAAATCCTATATTTTTTAGTCCAAACCGTATAAATTTAAAGTCCCTATAACAATTCTAAAGATATAGCTCTAATTTCAATTATAACCTAAATTGTGACTCGATTGAATTAAATTTAAACCTACAAGTAAAATTTTGTGACTTCAATGAAAACATTTCAATTTTAGAAGGACCAAAACCTACAATTTTCCTTAATAGAATCAAATGGCGGGATATTTCCCTCCAAATTCTAAATTGAATTTTAAACCCAAACTTGAAATTTACTGTGAAACCAAAATTGATTTTGATATAACACCTAGACTTATGGACTAATTTGCAAAACAATACATTTTTAAGTACTCTACAAAGTCTCACTATTAACAAGTCTTTTTAAACCAAACTATACTTCAAGACAAAACTCTCTTAAATGTTCAAAATCCACTATGTCTTTTTATGTATTTTCAAGCCAAACTTCAACAAAACGCCCAAGCGTATCGATACCCTTAGGCGTATCGATACAGTTTTTAGTCACTAGAATTTTAATAGACCATATCGTACTGATATGGTATTACCCCGTAACGATACGATATTCATATGGGCAAGACTTTAAACGATATCGTATCGATACACATTGCAATCGTATCGATACAATTTGCTTATCTTTGCATTTAATTTTCGACCGTTGGCTTGTCAGTTAGTTGGTATTCCAAAATTTAAATGACCGTTATACCGTACCGACACACTAAGTACTCGTACCGATACGCTTTTTATCAAAACCAAAGTATGGATTCCAGTGAGCAAATTCCGTATCGATACGCCCTTTCCTATCGATACACCCTTTAAAAACTGTACCAATACGCCCTCTAAACGTATCGATACGCGATGTTTTCGGTCACAACAGCTCTTTCTTCTATGATACATGTACCGATACGCCCACGAGTCGTACCGATACGGTAGGCAGCTAAGCTGCATTTATTGCAGGAAATTACATCCCAACGACTCTATTGATGATCTCAACTACCCAAACGGCTAGAATTCAATGCAAGGGTATAAAAACAAGTCTCATTTGAACTAGCGAGAAAAATTGAACCTACAAGCAACATCAAAGCACTCAAATCCAAACTTTGTACCTTTAGAGTCAAATTCTAGTACCCAACTCTTGTATTCTCATTGTAATATTTTATTGTGAGTTTGGGGAGTGTGAAATTGTAATTAGTTAAACAATCATCCTTTGAGAGGAACTTTTAGAGTTTACCAAATACCTTTCTTTGTAAAAGTGAGTGGATTAAGCTTTGGGTAGAAAGCTTAATCAAATTGTAAGGTTCCCCCCTCATCCAAGAAAAGGGGAAGAATTCAAGTAGTGAATTGGTTGAAAATCCTTAGTGGGAACTAAGGTAGTGGATGTAGAGTTCGTTTGGAGAACTTGAACCACTCTAATTGCCTTGTGTCACATACTAATTTTTCCATATTTTCACCCTCCAATTTTTTATCGCCAATTCACCCCCTCTTGGCCATTTGCAATTGTGTGATCAACTCAATAATTGGTATCAGAGCTACACTCATTGGAAGGATTACAATCCTCTAGATTCGATTCTAGGAGAGTTTGATCAACAACTAGTCAAGCAATGACATCCGCCTCCAATTCCAACCTCTACGAGTCTCAATCTACCACCAAGCCACCATTTTCAATGGGGATAACTACCCATATTGGAAGAATAGGATGAGGCTCTTCATCAAGTCTACCAACTACATGGTGTGGGATATGGTTGAAGAAGGTCCATTCATACCGATGAAGAGAGAAGGTGAAGGAAGACTTGTTCCAAAGGTCAAGGCCGAAATGACCGAAGATGATCGAAGAAGGATGCAAGTAAATGATAAAGATCTTCATGTCATCTTTTGTGCGCTTGGTCCGGATATCTACTCCAAGGTGTCTTCGATCGAGAATGCCAAGGAAATTTGGGACACCCTCGAGACAACATATAAGGGAACTAGTGACGTCAAGGAAACAAAAATCGGGCTACTCAACCTAAGCTACGAAAATTTCAAAATGGATCCCGCTGAGAGTGTTTCCAAGATGTTTGATCGATTCTCGGTCATCATCAATGGATTGAAGGGTTTCGGTGAGATCATCTCTGAAGACAAGCTAGTGAGGAAATTGTTTTACTCTCTTCCAGAATCATGGGATAGCAAGAGAACGGCTATTATTGAAGCTCGAGATTTGAAGACTCTCAAGCTAGATGCTCTTGTTGGATCTCTACTCACCCATGAAATAATGAAGAAGGGAAGAGAAGAAGAAAAGAAAATGGAGGAGAAGAAGGATGGTGAGAAGAAGAAGATTGGAATCGCTCTTAAAGCTTCATATCATGAAAGCGATTCTAATGAAGATGAAGATGAGGAGATGGCCATGTTCTCCAAACGATTCACTCGCTTTATGAAGTCCAACTGTGGAAGAAAGTTCATTAGTAAAGGAGACTTCAAGAGCAAGAGTAAAGAAGAGGAGAATGACCAAATCATTTGCTATGAGTGCAAAAAATCCGGCCATATCAATTCCGAGTGTCCTCAATTGAACATGAAGAGCTTTGGGAAGAAGAAAAAGCTCAAAGCTCAAGTAACAACTTGGAGTGACGAGGAGTCATCCGAGAAGGAGGAGGAAGTGGCTAATCTTTGTCTCATGGCCATTGATGATGAACCAAAGGTAAACCTTAACTCATCTAATTTTGATTTTACCTATGATGAACTTCAATATGCTTATGATGAATTGCAAGAGGTTTATGATGAGTTAGTTGGAAAATATAAGGAGTCTATTTTGAGAAAAAAGAAAAAAAATTCCGATTTAAAAACTCAAAATGAATCTATTTCAAAAACTAACTCGAATTGGAAAAGAAGGTTTTGTACTTCGTAAATCTTTCAAATGATCTTAAAAAGAAAATCTTTGATCTTGAAAAACTTCTTTTCGATTTTCACGATTATCACTCAAAGGAAGTGGATAATCTTAAAACATCTATTGCTATTGGGAAAAACCATTTTGAAAAGGGAAAGTCTTCTAAATCCCAATATGTAAAAAGAAAAACTTTTGTTCCAAAACAAAGAAATTTTCCTAAGCAATCTAGAGGTCAAAGGATTAGGAGTGTTTGGGTTCCTAAGGAACTCATTATTTCTAATAACATGAATTCTATTGCTTCTTGGATTCCTAAGGGAACCAAGGTTTTGAGGGCTAACACACATGGACCCAAAATGATTTGGGTACCAAAAATCAAGGCCTAATTTCTTTGTTTGTAGGGGGAGCATTGCTACAAGGCCAAAGCTTCAAGCCAAAACTCATGGTACCTTGATAGTGGATGCTCAAGACATATGACCGGTGACAAGAGTAGATTCCTGGAACTAAAGCCAAAGAGTGGTGGAGTGGTAACTTTCGGTGACAACTCCAAAGGCCACATTGAAGGAATAGACTCTATTGGTAATTACTCTTCTATTTTCATTGAAAAAAAATTGTATGTCAACAGTCTTAAACACAATTTATTGAGCATTAGTCAATTGTGTGATAAGGGTTTTAATGTTTTATTTGATAAGAGTGGTTGCAAAATTGTGAACATTAAAACAAATCAATTGGTTCTCATAGGGCATAGAATAGGCAATATTTACATGGTGCATTTGGATCACATCTATACATCTCATACATGTTTAGTTGCACATGATGAACATGACTCAAGGCTTTGGCATAGAAAAATAGGACACGCTAGCATGAGTATTTTAGAAAATTGATTTCCCTTAATCTAGTTAGAGGTTTACCCAAACTTTAATTCTCTAATGATAAAATTTGTGATGCTTGCTCTAAGGGTAAACAACATAGAACCTCATTTAAATCCATTAATGATGTCTCCACTAGTAGATGTTTACAACTAATTCATATGGATCTTTTTGGGCCTATTAGGATTATGAGCTTGGGTGGTAAATCATATGTCTTTGTACTTGTTGATGACTATTCTGGGTTTACTTGGGTTCTATTCGTAAGTACAAAAGATAAGGCTTTAGAAAAATTCATCGCATTTTCTAAAATAACTCAAAATGATCTTGAACTTAAAATTTCTCACATTAGAAATGATCATGGAACCGAGTTTCAAAATCTAGGTTTTGAAGAGTTTTTAAATGAAAATGGGATTAGCCATACTTTTTTCCGCACCTCACACTCCTCAATAAAATGGGGTAGTTGAGAGGAAATATCAAACTTTAGAAGAAATGGCTAGAACCATGCTTTGTGAAAATAATTTACCTAAATATTTTTGGGCGGAAGCCACAAATACCGCTTGCTACATTATAAATCGAGTAATGATTAGGCCAATTTTGAAGAAAACACCATATGATATTTTAAAATCTAAAAGCCTAACAATAGCTATTTTCTTCCATTTGGTTGCAAGTGTTTTGTTTTAAATAATGGAAAAGACAACTTAGGTAAATTTGATGCTAAAAGTGATGAAGCTATTTTCTTGGGGTATTCTTTAAACTCTAAAGCCTATCGCGTATTTAATAAAAAGAACTTTAGTAGTAGAAGAGTCTATACATGTTGTTTTCGATGATAACCTCCTTCCGAGGAAGGAATCTTGTGATGATGATGATATAGTGATTCTTGACGCCATTGATGGAGGACAAACGTCAAAGGTGGATGAGATTCCAACTATAGATGAAGATGCACAAGATACACCTCTTGAAGCCTTGAAGGATTTGGCTCTTGAGGAAAATGAGGTATCTTACCGAAGGGAGTTCAACTATGTTAAAGGTGGTGAAATCTTGGGTGATCCATCCAATGGGGTAACTACTAGATCCTCTCTCTCAAATTAATGAACCATGTTGCATTTCTTTCATGCATTGAGCCTAAAAATATCAAAGAAGCATTAAAAGATGATTTTTTGGATTTTGGCCATGCAAGAGGAATTAAATCAATTTTAGAGAAGTGAAGTTTGGACATTAGTTGAATGGCCTAGTAATCAATCTACTATAGGAACTAAATGGGTCATTAGGAATAAACTAGATGAAAATGGTAATATAGTGAGAAACAAGGCTAGGCTTGTTGCTCAAGGTTACGCTCAAGAAGAGGGAATTGATTTTGATGAAACATATACACCCATAGCTTGGATGGAAGCCATTAGGATGCTTTTGGCATTTTCATGTTACCATGATTTCAATCTTTTTCAAATGGATGTGAAAAGTGTTTTTCTAAACGGTTTTATAAATGAAGAAGTGTATGTTGAACAAGCACCGGGTTTTGAGGATTCAAAATTTCCAAATCATGTGTTCAAACTAACTAAAGCACTTTATGGTTTAAAACAAGCTTCTAAAACTTGGTATTAAAGACTTTCAAACTTTTTAATTGAAGAGGGTTTTGAAAAAGTTAAGATGGACACTACACTTTTCATAAAAAGATATAATAATGACATCTTCGTAGTACAAATCTATGTTGATGATATCATTTTTGGTTCTACTAATGAATGTTATTGCAAAAAAATTTCTAAGCTAATGCAAGGTGAGTTCAATATGAGCATGATGGGGGAGCTCTCATTCTTTTTGGGACTCCAAATCAATCAAAGGAAAGATGACACCTTCATAAATCAAGCTAAGTACGTGAATGAAATGCTCAAAAATTTTGTCTTGGAAAATGAAAAGCCTCAAGCCACACCTATGAGCTCTTCCATAAAGCTTGACAAAGATGAAGGAGGTAAGTGTGTTGATTCTAAGCTTTATAGATCCATGATAGGTTCTTTGCTTTACCTTACCGCAAGTAGACCGGATATCATGTTTAGTGTTTGATTATGTGCTAGGTTTCAAGCTAGTCCTAGAGAATCACACTTAGTTGCCATTAAGAGAATTTTTAGATACCTTAGAGACACACCTAACTTAGGCCTTTGGTATCCTAAGGATTCTTCCTTTAGCCTTCATACTTATTCGGATACGGGTTATGGGGGGTGTAAGATAGATAGGAAAAGTACCTCCGGGACATGCATATTCTTAGGTAGTATGCTTGTATCTTTGTTCTCTAAGAAACAAAATAGCGTAGCCTTATCTACCACCAAAGTAAAGTACATATCCTTAGGGAGTTTTTGTGCTCAAGTCCTTTGGATGAAACAAAAACTCTTAGATTATGGTGTTGAAGTACAAACTATACCCCTTAGGTGTGACAACACTAGTGCCATTTGTCTCACTAAGAATCACATCCAACACTCTAGAACCAAACACATAGAAATTAGACATCATTTCATTAGAGACCATGTGTTGAAAAATGATGTTATTCTAGAGTATGTTAATACCTTAAACCAATTAGTGGATATATTCACAAAGCCTTTAGATAAAGAGCATTTTTGGACCCTTAGGAGAGAGTTAGGTTTAACTAGCCTTTCTTGACCCTTTTTTGGTCCCAAATGGTCAAAATTTGCTTGAAATTGATTGATATCCATGCTTATGTTGAATTGTTTCTTTTTGCTTCTATGCATGTTGCTAAGGGGAGAATGCATTAATTATAGCCATTGAAACTTGTTCTTATGTCATATGCATGCATTTAGGAACATTTGAAGTTGGATTTTTTATCTTAAAACTATCAAAAATGCCTCATCTGGTAAAGGTGTATCGATACGGCTGAAGCGTATCAATACGCGTTCATCAAAGGGAAACCTTAAAAGCTAAATGTGTATCGATACGACCCCGCGTATCGATACGGATAAGTCAATAGAAGTAATCCAGGTCAAAACGTACCGATACGGTCCCGCGTATCGATACGGTAATAATGTCAGATTAAAAATTAGGGCAAACATGTATCGATACGCTCTACAAGCGTTTCGATACCGTCTCGACGGATAGTTTATTTAGGGCTGCTTTTACAAAACACTTCAAAAATTAAAAACCCCTCTTTTTCTCTATAAACCCTAGTTGCACCTCTCTATAAAACCCCCCTCAATCCTTCAATTTTTTCCACCAGTCTTAAAAATTCGTTGAGGGTTTTTGATCTCTACATCAAAGATAAGCTTTGTCAACAATCTAAGTGCATTCACATCAACACATTCATCCAATCTAACAATTCAAGGTATAAATTTTTTCTCTTTTATTTTTTTTGTTTGTTATTTTATAATTGTTTCAACTTAGTTTTTGTACAAAATATATTTTTATAACATAGGTTTCAAACTTTTTACCAAAATTTTTTCAAAATCAAAAACAATTTATTCGAATATATTTTCTCATCGTATTTTTTAAATATGTTTTTCCAAAAAAAATCAAATCCTTTCTAGCATATGCATATATATTTTTTAACAATAAAATTGTCTTTTAAAATTACCTTGAACTATTAGAATTTATTGGTTTGGATAAGATGTTAATTGTATACATGTTTGAATCGTTTTGATGTGATTTCATGATTATGGCACCAAAAAAGAGAGCTAGACGTCACCTTGCCACTTCTGATCCTATTAATGACGAAGAGGGTAACCCTAAACCAAATCGCCCTTATACTTTCCAATGTAGTTTTCCTAACCCTTCGAATATGTCTCGTTACAAACTCTTTCAAGATTTCACTCTTAGGGAAGAACGTATTGTGTCTCTACCGTTTTTAAACTCCGGCCGTTTTAAATTTCAATACATCCCTTTGATTAGGCAATGGAATCAACTTTTTAAATCTTCCTCCCATTCTCTATAGGAACTTGGTCATCATCTTCTTTTCAAATGCTACATGTATTCATGGTGAGGCTAGAGAGCATGTCATTGCAATCAAGTCATATATAATGGGCAAAACCATTAAAATTGATCAAGATGTTCTTTGCAAAGCTTTTGGTTTTGAAAACATAGGAATTGATGATGAAAAGTCCTTAGGTCAAGGTCCCTTAGGTTCCGTTAAAGTCTTAAATGCTCATGACCGTATCCTTCATCTTATCATTACTTGGTTTTTGCGCCCATCAAGAGGGAAATTTTCAACAATTCGTCCAGTCGATGATTTTTGGCTTAGGTGCTTTAGAGAGGGTCACCGTTCAAACCTTTGTCAAATTATGTTTGTCGACCTTTTCTATCTCATTCAACACTGTCACACCGACCAAGTCAAATCCTTTTACTATTCTACGGCGTTGAGTTCCCTATTCCATTCCCTTGAAATTAATTGTTCACATGATTTTCCCGAACCCCTTGGCCAACCTATCGATGAACGTTCCCTATCCTGTGCTCATTTCTCCTATGTTAACAATGAATGGGTTTGTGCCCCTCATGCTCCTCAACAAGATGCTCCGGTTGATGCTCCACATGCTCTTTCAAGCTCTCAACGAGATCCGATTGCGTCTTTCTCCATGGACAACCTAATGACATTCCTTAATGACAAGTTCACAAACATGGAAGCTGGGTTTGCCGCCATTAGCACTCAGTTCACTTATTTGGAAGATCAAGTCAAGGGCTTTGACACTCGTTTCACATCGTTGGAGGATCAAATGAAAGCCATCACTCTTCAACAAAACTCCATGGATGTCTCTCTCACCGCCTTCCATGGTGCTTGGCTTAACCAAAATAGGAGGAATCAACCTACTTGAGACGCTGAGGATGAAGAGGACGAAGAAGATGATGATGATGCGGACGAGTAGTTTTTTTTTGCATATCATCTCATGTCATTTAGTTTCTTTAGCTTTTGCACCTATGTTAAGTACTTTATGCCTTTTATTTATGTTTTAGGATCTAAGTTTGGACTATTATGTTGTTTTTTTTTCTTTTGAAGTTTGCTTTGAACTATTAAGTTGCTTTTAATTTGAAGTTTGCTTTGAAGTTTATAATATTATTGTTGATATTATCCTTGTGCTTATGTTTGATCTAACAAAAAGGGGGAGAAGGATTATAGAGCCAATTTTTTGAAAACTTAAAATTGATTTTGAAAATCTATCTTAAATTAAGAGAGAGAAAGCTTTTCAAAAGTTTCAAAAACTTAAAAATTTATATGTGGTTTTGTTATATCAAAAGGGGAGATTGTGAAACCAAAATTGATTTTGATCTAACACCTAGACTTATGGACTAATTTGCAAAACAATAATTTTTAAGTACTCTTCAAAGTCTCACTATTTACAAGTCTTTTTGAACCAAACTATACTTCAAGACAAAACTCTCTTAAATGTTCAAAATCTACTAAGTCTTTTTATGTATTTTCAAGCCAAACTTCAGCAAAACGCCCAGGCATATTGATACCCTTAGGCGTATTGATACGGTTTTTAGTCACTGGAATTTTAATAGACCATAGTGTACCGATACGGTATTACCCCGTATCGATACTATATTCATTTGGGCGAGACTTTAAATGATATTGTATCGATACGCATTGCAATTGTAACGATACGATTTGCTTATCTTTGCAAAATCTTTACATTTACTTTTCGATCGTTGGCTTGTAAGTTAGTTGGTATCCCAAAATTTAAATGACCATTATATTATACTGATACGCTAAGTACCCGTACCGATACGCTTTTTATCAAAACCAAAGTTGGGATTCCAGTGAGCAAATTTCGTATCGATACGCCCTTTTGTATCGATACGCCCCTTAAAAACCGCACTGATACGCCCTCTAAGCGTATCGATACGCGATGTTTTCAATCACAACAACTCTTTCTTCTTTGATACAGGTACCGATACGCCCCTGAGCCGTACCGATACGGTAGGCAGCTGAGCTGCACTTATTGCGGGAAATTGCATCCCAACGGCTCTATTGATGATCCCAACTACCCAAACGGATAGAATTCAATGCAAGGGTATAAAAACAAGTCTCAATTGAACCAGCAAGAACAATTGAACCTACAAGCAACATCAAATGACTCAAATCCAAATTTGTACCTTTAGAGTCAAATCTTGTACCCAACTCTTGAATTCTCATTGTAATCTTTTATTGTGAGTTTGGGGAGTGTGAAATTGTAATTGGGTAAACAATCATCCTTTGAGAGGAACTTTTAGAGTTTACCAAATATTTTTCTTTGTAAAAGTGAATGGATTAAGCTTTGGGTAGAAAGCTTAATCAAATTGTAAGGTTCCTTCCTCATCCAAGAAAAGGGGAAGAATTCAAGTAGTAAATTGGTTGAAAATATTTAGTGGGAACTAAGGTAGTGGATGTAGAGTTCGTTTGGAGAACTTGAACCACTCTAATTGCCTTGTGTCACATTCTAATTTTTCCATATTTTCACCCACCAAAATTTTTATCGCCAATCCACCCCCACTTGGCCATTTGCAATTGTGTGATCAACTCAACATTTACCCATTTAATTTTAATAATTTATTTTTTTGCCACCCAATTTTTAGTTTATAGGTTAATTACCCTTTAAGGCATTACCCGTTTAAAAGTTTTTATTTTAGTCTTAATTTAAGTTTTAATTTAATTCAATTTAGTCACAATTATATATATATATATATATATATATATATATATTGTAACATATATATCCATCCTAAGCCTAAGGGATATTTCGGTTCATATTATATTATTATTCCTTAAAATTATTTTTTATTCAAAATTTATAAACAATTACTAGACTTGAAGTCTATTTGTACATGGCATTGGAGAGACCCGACTTGAACTTCAACCAAAACTGATATTACCCGACCTTAATTTTATCCGCTAACGATGTGACCCGACCTGAAGTCTATCTGAACCTGAATTAACCCGTTAATTAACTAATTCAGACCCGAATCGTTTTGGCCTGAGTTAAAACCTAACATACCTGAAATTAACCCGACTCGAACCCGAACTCAACCTGATTTCAAATCAACCTAACAATGACCCGAATTCGAGTCGACCCGGACCCAACCTGACTCGAGTCGATCCATTGAATTGACCTGACATAACTCGTACTCGATTTGACCTGAACTGACTTTACCTGAGTAAATCTTTCCCGATTACCTTATTTCACATCCCTAATAATTCGTATTGTCTGATTAAAACTCCTTGGAAAATAACAAATGAAGTTATTACCATTTGTTTCATCACCTGAAGCTTTCCCACCAGAAAATGGAGTTTGTCTCAATCAGGACTTGAATCTTGAAACTGATGTTGCACTCTCAAAAGGATCATGGTAGATGTCACTCCCTTGGTTCGGGCCACATTATTGGAGGTTGTGACCTCTAGCCATTAGGGTTTTAGGGTTTTCGTTGTAATCATGGTAAGTTTCAATCAAAGACGATGGATTCGTGAAATTCTCTGCAGCTTCTATATCCCCATAACTGCCATAATTTGGTGCTACATTAACATTGATCATTGTAGGACTCGGAACAATGTTCTGGTTTTGGTTTTCGTGTGTCCTGCAATAAGCTTTGGTCTCTTGAGAATGAGAGTTTGAGTAACAACTCAAGAAATCTTCAAGTTTGGGACCCTGACCCTGCTCACTTTCACTTACACTTGCAATACCATTTTCATATCTCCAACCTACAAATCATCGTTGGAAAACAAGTAAAAAAGAGAAACCATTTATAACACTTCGATGGAAACTCTTTCTTGCATGCAACCAAAATTCAAAAAGAATGAGGAATACTGTAAAGGAAAGGAAGAACCTTCATCACGGCACTGGAGGAGCGACGAAAAGGATCAACAACATAGAGAGAGCCATCAGAACGCAAATGCATGACAGAAGGGACCAAATTGATATAATAGATAAATAATAGAGACCAAATGTGTAATTATATAAATTTCCATTAACAGTCACGTCATCCCTCCGTTAGATTTTAATAGAGAGAGAAATCTTCACCCACGGGGACGGGGAAAGTTTTATCATCGAAGCTCGAATGGGGATGGGAGCGGTGTGATAACGTTTTTTTGAAAAACGACTATTAGATCTTATCACTTTTTGAAAGAAAAAGAGATTTATATCAAAAAAGGGGGAAATTCAGATTTTTTGAAAACTATAAAAATTGGAGTCGCCACCGGCCACTAAGGTAGGTCGGACACCACAAAACCAGAGATTCATTTATAAACGGGTTCGGGAGTTGGTTACGTGTGGGGAAGGGTTAGCACCCCCATCACGCCCGGAAATCGGTACCAAATAACTTGTTGCCATTAAGTGATAGAAATCATTTAAGATCCAAAGTGAACTTAATAAAGTGTTCTTGAATGAAAATGTGACTTAAATAGGACGGGCTATATCGAATTGTGGTGTTGGAATAAATTAAACATTTAATTAGAAAGGATGATGGTACATCGGACCATAGACTAAATCGACATCATATAAGACTGATTGTCGTATTAGTTTAGGGTTCAGATCCCGTACGTCACCTTTATGCATGATGCGAGCAAGTAAAGGATGATGCGTGATATTTCCCTTTTTATATTTCGCTTACCTAGAGACGATGAGAATTAACCCAAATATTCGATCGACATCCATTAAGCTTGGACCGTCATGATACGAACACCGGAGTTAATTAATACCTCTCTTTGGGTACATTTTAAGTTCAATTAACATGCTCGATAGTTAACGGTCTTATAAATGACAGGTATAAAATGCATGTCCTAAAAGAGCTTTGAAAGTAAGCAAATAAAGGCCCACCCAAAAATATATTCGATACATACAATCATTCGAATGGAAATGCAAAAACATTAGAAAATACCTACATCAAACCCATGAAACTCAAAATAAACAAACCATAGCAACATGTACATTCGATATTCATACGAACAATATGAAAAACATAAGACATTAAGGAATAACATACACTAAACAAAACATAAATAAAAACAAGTAATAACAGTACCAAATCGAATGGAATGCAAATTACAGCGGAAAAATCATAAGAAACGAAAGTGGACTTAAAACAGCAAATGGGGGCCAAAATGAATATGAGGCAAAATGAGGGGACGAGACAGACGATTCGACCAGGGAAAGACTCAATCTAGGGTGAAATTGCAAACCGACTCAAAACTCTAAGGACCTAGAGTGCTATTCTAGAAGACGGAGACCCTAAACCTGCTAAGAGCCCGACGCGGAGGGACCTAAGACACTAATAACCCAAAAATAAAAACCTAAGACTCGATAAATACCTAACCTAATCGACTCGGACGCCCCCTTTTTCTAGGAACCAAACCCTAGCTGTCACCTAAACAACTCTCTCTCTCTCTCTCTCTCTTTCTCGACTCTCGACTCTCTAAACGTCGACCGGTGGTACTCACCGTTCGACGACCTTAAAACCACACTGGCAAAAAAAATGAAACCCTAAAAGCCCTAAAAACACCCCTTTTCTCACAACCCTTACTCTGAAAACGCTCCCCCAAAACCAGAGCCCTCCGATTTCTAAGAAACGACTCTCGACATCCCTATCTTCCCCCCCCCCCCGAAAAGACGCGAAGAAGAAAAGGAAAGGAGCTTCTCGAAGTCCATCGGTCGAGTCACCATTCACGACCGTTTTAAGGCCCAACTTATTCCCGACGAAGGAGTGACGGAAGCTCAGAGAAAGCGAAAAAGGTAAAAAAAAAACCATTCCCCTTTTATTTTTATGCCATGCAAAAGCCAAAAATGAAGAAGTTACCTCTGCAAAATGCCTCGATGCTTTTTTCTTTGTATATTTCCAAAAGTGAAGAAGATTACATTATGGGGTTCTCGGATTTTATAGCCGAAATTACATTTTCTTTTTGTTTTACTTAAATCGAAGAAAAAGATCCTATTGGTTGCCTATCCTTTTGTTCGTATTCACCTCTGTTGAATTTGTTATTGTTGTCTCTGATTTTCTGAATTTTCGTTGCATTTGTGCGTTTTTTCCTTTCTCTAACATTCGGTTTTTGTTTGCATGCGTCGTGGCTGCTGGAAGAGGGGACCAGAGGAGGCCAGCCGAGTGACTTGGAGTGATCCGGACGGTCAGAGTAATTCGAAGAGGCTTGAACTCGTACGCGTGGGAAATTGAACGATCGCGCATGAGGGAGCTGGGAAGCCGCACGTGTGGTCGTGAGGGTTCTGGAATCTTTCTCGGTTCGATCTCAACCGTTCGATGTGCCCCCGATCCAACGGCTGATACGTTGCGGCGCTACGGCAATAGGAGGCCAGCTAGGGTTTCTTTTTGAGCCACGATCTGGACCATCAGATCTAGATCAGATCTGACGGTGGGGGAAGTAGCGGTTGTAAAACATAAGAGAGAAGCATTAGGGTTTCTTTTCTTAGCAGATTAGGGCTTTAGTGTATGGGCCAAACGGGCCTTGTACAATATTTTTTGGGTTTTTTCAATATGTAATAGACTGTAACATTAAATAAACTTTGGGCTTTATTTATTAATATTAATATATATCGAGCTTGTTTATATTAATATTTTTTGTTTTCGGATTTTCAGATTCATTAATAATAATAATATTAATAATAATAGTAAATATAATACTAATAGTAAAGTTAATAGATAATGTAATACTAATGATGTATGGGATAATAATAATAGATAACAAAAATAATAACGATAGATAATATTAATAATAATAATAATATAAGCAATAGATACTAATAATAATAAGTATTAATGATAATAATATAACATAAATAATGACAATAAATGGTAACAATAATAGGAGTAATATTGATAATATATAGTATTTATAATACTGGTAATAATAAATAGTAATAGATAGCAATAACAATATATGATAATAAAATAGTAGTGATAATATAATAAATATGTGTATAACATTAATATATATACTGTTTTTTTGTTTTCCTTTTTCCTTTTTTAGTTTTTAATTATTCGACATATATATATAAGAGTAATAAAGCCCATTATTATAAAATGAAATAAAAAAGGTTAACCCGGACAAAATTAGTGATTATAGCTGCCCTTCTTTGCTTGTACTTGTGGAACAAGAATAAAGCAAAGACCATAAGCACTAATTTTGTCCAACTTCCCCGTTTGGGTGATTTTATCCTCCGAAACGGCAGAAACAAAGTGGGTAGCGTTGGCATGTCCTTCCGGAACGACAAGGGGCAGGTCAGACAATAATTGATTCATTCTTCTGAAGCGGCAAAGAACAAACCCAAATAACTTGTTTTCCCAAAGCGGCAAAAACAAACTTAGCAAGCCTTCCGGTTTTTCTGCCCGAAAATCCCTGAGTTCTTTTGCTCTTAAATCCTGATGCTGCGAGTTCGAAATCCTTCGCCTAAAATCCTTGAGCTTTGAGTATCTGCCTCTTTTTGCTCGAAAATCCTAATTTTGGTGAGTTTGTAATCCTTCACCTCGAACTGCGAGTAGCTGCCTCTTTTGCTCGGAAATCCTTATTTTGGTGAGTTTGTAATCCTTCACCTTGTGAGCTGTGAGTATCTGCCTCTTTTCGCTCGGAAATCCTGATTTTGGTGAGTTTGTAATCCTTCACCCTGTGAGCTGCGAGTATCTGCCTCTTCTTGCTCGGAAATCCTGGTTTTGGTGAGTTTGTAACCCTTCACCTTCTGAGCTGTGAGTATCTGCCTCTCTTCGCGCGGAAGTCCTAATTTTGGTGAGTTTGTAATCCTTCACCTGAAGTTTTGAGCTATGAGTATCTGCCTCTTTTTGCTCGGAAATCCTAGTTTTGGTGAGTTTGTAATCCTTCACCCTCGAGCTGCGAGTATCTGCCTCTTTTTGCTTAGAAATCCTGATTTTGGTGAGTTTGTAATCCTTCACCCTGTGAGCTGTGAGTATCTGCCTCTTCTTGCTCGAAAATCCTGGTTTTGGTGAGTTTGTAACCCTTCACCTTGTGAGCTATGAGTATCTGCCTCTCTTCGCTCGAAAGTCCTCATTTTGGTGAGTTTGTAATCCTCCACCTGAAGTTTTGAGCTATGAGTATCTGCCTCTTTTTGCTCGGAAATCCTGGTTTTGGTGAGTTTGTAATCCTTCACCCTCGACCTGCGAGTATATGCCTCTTTTTGCTCAGAAATCCTGATTTTGGTGAGTTTGTAATCCTTCACCCTGTGAGCTTTGAGTATCTGCCTCTTTTTGCTCGGAAATCCTGATTTTGGTGAGTTTGTAATCCTTCACCAGAAGTTTTGACCTATGAGTATCTGCCTTTTTTGCTCGAAAATCCTGGTTTTGGTGAGTTTGTAATCCTTCACCCTTGAGCTGCGAGTATCTGCCTCTTTTTGCTCGGAAGTCTTGATTTTGGTGAGTTTGTAATCCTTCACCCTGTGAGCTGTGAGTATCTGCCTCTTTTTGCTCGGAAATCCTGATTTTGGTGAGTTCATAATCCTTCACCCTCGAGCTGTGAGTATCTGCCTCTTTTTTCTCAAAAATCCTGATTTTGGTGAGTTTGTAATCCTTCACCCTCGAGCTGCGAGTGTCTACCTCTTTTTGCTCGGAAATCCTGATTTTGGTGAGTTTGTAATCCTTCACCTCGAGCTGCGAGTATCTGCCTCTTTTTGCTTGGAAATCCTGATTTTGGTGAGATTGTAATCCTTCACCCTATGAGTTGTGAGTATCTGCCTCTCTTTTGCTCGGAAAATCTAATGCGGCGAGTCTGAATTCCTTCGCTCGAAGTTTTGAGCTATGAGTATCTGCCTCTTTTGCTCTGAAATTCTAAAGCTGTGGGTTTCTTTTTTTCTTTTAATTCTCTTTCTCTTTTTTTTCTTTTTCTTCTTTTTTTCTTCTTCTTCCTTTTCTACTTCTTCTTCTTTTTCTTCTTTTTTCTCTCTTTTTCTCTTTTTTTCTTTTCCTCTCTCTTTTTCTTCTCCTTTCTTTTTTTTCTTCTTCTTTTTATTTTCTTCTATCTCTTTCTCCTTTCTTCTTTTTCTCTTTCTCTCTTCTTATTTCCTCTCTTTCTTTTCCTTTTTTTCTCACATTCCTTTCTTTTTCTTTTTCTTTTAATATAAAAGCCAGGAAGCCTGAATTTTAAATAAACATTCTAAAGGGGTAAATTTGAGAATTTTGAATTATGAAAAAAACGTCCTTTGAGAAAGGACCAAATTGAGAAATTTGAATTTCTGAGAAAAATATCCTTTTGGAAGGAATAAATTGAGAAATGGAGTTTTGAGAAAAGCGTCCTTTAAGAAGGATAACATTGAGAAATTAGGATTTTAAGAAAAACATCCTTGGAAGGATAAAATTGAGAAATTGAGTTTTAAGTAAAACATCCTTTAGAAAGGATAAAATTGAGAAATTGTGTTTTAAGAAAAATCTCCTTTTGAAAGGATAAAATTGAGGAATTGGAATTTTAAGAAAAACATCCTTTAGGAAGGATAAAATTGAGAATTTGAGTTTTAAGAAAAACATCCTTTAGAAAGGATAAGATTGAGAAATTGAGTTTTAAGAAAAACCTCCCTTTTAAAAGGATAAACTTGAGAAATTTGAAATTTTAAGAAAAATATCCTTTATGAAGGATAAAATTGAGAAATTGAGCTTTAAGAAAAACCTCCTTTTGAAAGGAATAAAATTGAGAAATTTGAATACTAAGAAAAACATCCTTTTGGAAGGATAACATTGAAAAATTGAGTTTTGAGGAAAACATCATTTGGGGAGATCGGAATTAGGGATTAAAATCTTGATACCAGCCAAAGTACTCTTGGTTCTTATGAGATCTTTTTCTTCTCTTGTGAAGTGGTAGATCCCTCTCTTTATCAACATTCAAATGCATGTTTAAAATAAATAAAATGCTATGGTGGCATGAGTTAGCATGCTCCTAACATATGGTTGTCTAACTATTAATGATGCATGAGCATATTTCGTGACGCAAAGATGCGTATGGTCATGAGAATGCAAAGATGCATGAATTTAGTTTATCTTTGTTCTCTAAGGTCGGTGGTCATCATCTAGGGACTACAACCACTCCTCAGTCACATGTCCTGACAAACTTTGCTCTCGTTTGTCGTCGCTCATTCCCTGAGTCCAATGTCAAGCACTTCCAATTCGTATGCCATCTCCCATCTATTCTGATTGAAATCCTATGTGCCAAAGCTCCCTCTGTTCCACAGACAAAGATGCCCCAATGGTCCTTCATTATCATACATCATGTAGTGCCTCTCAATTTTGGTCTCCACTGACGGCGACGCATTTATCTCTGAAGTAATACAAGGAAATCTATTTGTTATGAAATATGTCATTTCGTTGGTTGTCATTATAATGAAGAATGGATTCTCAGATTAATATACAGAACCTTGAAACCAAAATTCTGATTAAAAGAAAGACAAAATAGGATGCCCCGGATATCAAATGCAAGAGCGTCTTAGATTCAACTTTCCGGTGATCACTTGCGTCTATGAAGACTTTAAATGTTGCGGCGATATTTGAAGTTATGAAACTCCTCCCTAATCGCTCGGTTCATCCTCATGATTATGGTACCTGCTGGATCAGCTCGATTACAATTCCTTTTAGTTCTCATCATGTTTCTCCATTCATTTATATGTTTAAAGTTTCAACCTTTGTTTAGCCCATGGGACATGTGCGTTTATGATTACCATTGATTTGTGTCGGTGTCCTCAAGGATTCCTTTTCAGGACTTATTCAATTTGTTCATTCATTTCTTTTTCTTAGGGGATTTCAACTCGTCACGGTCTTTTGGCTCGAGAATAAAGATGAAGCATACATCGATACCCTGAGTTACTCGGCATGGTCACGATTTTGAAAATATTACCATCACTCATGAAGCGAAGAGTTTCAAGCTTCAGCGGAGTGCCCCCAAAATTCCACACTCGTATCCGAAAATTCCTATTACCAGGTTTCGGAAATTGGAGTGCTTTTTGTTAATGCTTAATTACCAAGCTCTGAAGTAAAAAAACATTTTATTTTGAAATAGTCTATTTTTCTTCTTTTTCTTCTTCTTCTTTTTCTTCTTTTTTTTCTTTCTTTTCTTTCTTTTCTTTTCTTTTTTGGCACATTCAAGCTACTCTATTTGGGCTTTCTTAGGAGATTTTCTTATCATCGAACATCATTGAAGGAATAGTAATCTTGCTTCTTTCGCTTTACCGACCAGAGCGGACAGAGCGGGAAATCTCACTTTATCGTTATCACAACATTCAATCGATCTCTTTCATTAGAATCAATGCCACATCAAGCATGTGATATCCGAGGACCTATGAAGGTAAGGAGGGATATACATATATATGATTTCAAGATCATTGTATGTTAAGCAACATGCATTTTCATTAGAAAGAAAACCCGCAAACATAACAAATGCCCTTTAAAAAGATCATTGCTATCTTCGGGCAAATAATAGCAATGTTTGTTCCACGCATTACTTCAAGAGAAAATGCAACATGCACGACTTAAACACGCCAATTCCAAAAGACGAAAACCGAGAACCAAAATCCTAAAGGTCGTGTCTCTGAAGGTGTTAAGCTTGGGCAAAGGCGCCGTCTTGATGAGCGGAAGATGCCCCTTGGGGTGGGTTGGATGAGGGACTGATAACAAGAGGATTCTTAAAGATCGGGGTGACCGAGCGGTCTCCTGAACCTTGAGCAAGATTCCCAACAACATTCTTTCCTCCTAGACTAAATTGTAGCAGTTGGGATATTCCTTTCATCATATCTTGTTGGGACTTGATGATGGTGTCCCTTAATTCTTGCTGAGTTTGTTCCATCTGACCTCTCAAATCGGCCTCTAGCTTAGCAAAACTTTCCTCCATTTGTTCATTTTAAGAATGAATGCATGTAATGTGTTGTATGCACGACGAGGATAGGTGATTAAAGGTAATCAAATAGACATGTACAATTGAATGCAAAGATGCATTAATTTGATGGACATTAATTTTATTTGATTAATGAATGAATGAATGAATGTGTCGTATGTACAACAGAAACATATGATTAAAGGTAATCAATCAAAATATATAATTGAATGCAAAGGTGCATTGTACATTAATTTTATGAATGCAATGTGTCATATGTACAACATATGATTAAGAGTAATCAATCAAAATGTATAATTGAATGCAAAGGTGCATTGAACATTAATTTCATGAATTCAATGTGTCACATGTACAACATATGGTTAAGAGTAATCAATCAAAGTGTATAATTGAATGCAAAGGTGCATTGAACATTAATTTTATGAATGCGATGTGTCCCATATAAAACATATGGTTAAGAGTAATCAATCAAAATGTACAATTGAATGCAAAGGTGCATTGAACATTAATTTCATGAATGCAATGTGTCATATGTACAACAGAAACACATGACTAAAGGTAATCAAACAAAATGTATAATTGAAATGAAAAGAGCAACACTGAGTTCGGCAAATATCCTCGTTAAACAACTCATATCAATGGGAACCTTGGTTTGTTGCAATGATCGGATGAAACCCACTACATGTGGTTCTTAAGCAAGCGTCTAGGTCGCCGATTTTCTTCAAGACTCACACAATCCCTTCTTCTTTCTTGAAAGGATCTTTCGTCAGGAATCGGGCACTCTCTCATATTTACGTTAACAAATAGGCCAACTCTCGGTCCTGCCCCCAAGTGGTGTAGGCGACGAATTATGATTGATCCACTGTCGATATTTGGTACTCTCGACTTACTCTTTGAAAGGGTCCCACTGAGCCTAACCTTTAAAGCGCATCGGGGGTGAGGTCGGAATTCCCTCTAACTTGAAATATTTTTCTTGTTCTAGGTTGAGACTTGATTGTCGGTCCAAGATGGCAAAGTGCCCGAGAAACTTTCGATCTTACCCTGGAAAGCTTAGTTCTTGTCGTTCTCGCTAATTTCCTTGCAAGACTCGGTATTTCCCAACTGTTGTAGTCAAATCAAAGCTGGCAATCGTAGAACAAATGTAGGTTGAACTCCAAGATTTGAAGTACTGGTCACTTGCCTGGAACGTCTAACAAATATGTGAGGTGGCCTTTTTTTGTTTTTGAAAGCTTTTCTTGTCTCGGAACCCCAACCATGTAGTCGTTCTCCTTGTGGCTACATTTTCGCCGAGGTCCTTCTCACTATTGTTGTGGACCAAATTTCCCACTGATCAAGTCTTTAATTTCAAACTATTTCCAACTCAATGTGCTCTTTATGCAATGATGAAATATGCAAAATAAGAGAAAAGTGGAAGAAAAGCAAAGGTGTTAGTCACATGATAAACAAAAATCATAAGGCAAGCAATTAAGAAAGACGACCCTAGCCATTCTAAGCTCTATGGTTATCTACATGGCTCTAATGGGGTGGGCTTCTTATATTCTCACACATGAGTTTGGTTCTAACAAGGGCACCCGAACCTATCTCATCATCTACTAAGGAAACGAGAACCCCAATTCTGGCCCATTACAGGATTGCGAATTGGTTTCAGTTCGAGGGAAAGCACGGCCTAGTGACGTGGAGGGCTGCTCACGTGTCAAAGGCCTGGATTCCGGAATTGAATTACCGACCCGAGGAGGGATACTCACGTGGGTATGGGCGTTTCACTCCCACTTAAGGGTATAGCTCGGGTATAGAGCTTGATGATCATGATGCAACACATGTCGGAGACTCCTTTGAAATTAAATGAGGAATTAATTTGAATGCCACAAATTTGTTGGGTCACATCGGCACGCCCCGTGGCGCAGCGAAAAAATAAATCCGACGTAATCCAGGTAGGATCCATGTACAGGAACGAATCCGGGGTGAAAAGATGAAGAGTTGCCTTTTAAAACTCTAGAAACTGGAAAACCGACGGTATGTCGGAATAACCACGTCAAGTAAAATCGGAATCGTCACAAGTTCACAACGACCTCTACGGATTCCACCCGAACAAAACGAACAAAGTTTTCGCCTCCCTAACACTTAGGGATAAATTTCGACATGTTTGAACACCTTCCAGGGAGAAGCCGAAATCCCTCCAAGGATTCCTGAGGGAGTCTGAAATCGATCAGGGGATCTACCGAGACTTGAATTCGAACTAGGAAATCGCCAGGTATTTGCCAGGGGGCAAGAGGAACACTAGAAAAATATCGAACAACTTCTCAGAAGAAATCTGGGACTTGTCGAAAATTCCAGAGGGGAATTTCCAGGGATATGTCGAAATTTGCAAGGAGGAATAGGGATGATTTGGTTGCTAGCCCTTGTCCCTTTAAATAGTATTTAGAGACTTAATTCTAGTTGAATTCCCTAAATCCAAGTTCAACCAAAATTCATAGAATCTAATTCTACTTGAAATTGGTTTATATTAAATATACATTATATTTAATAATATTAAATGAAATATATATATTTAATTATGTAGAATCTTATTCTACATAAAACATGGAATTAAATATACATTTTATTTAATCCAAATATATATATTTTTATTATATAGAATCTCATTCCATCTTTACTTGGATTTAAATATATTTAAATATATATTTTAAATTATGTAGAATCTAATTCTACATAAACTTGGAATTAAATATACATTATATAAATTCCAAATATATATTTAAATTTCTAGAATCTTATTCTATCATATTTAAGTCTCTAAATATTTTCCATACTCTAAATAATATCTGATAAATACAATATTTATCAATTATTATTCCCATTTAAGGGAGTTGCCGATTTCCCCTATCCCATAGGGGATTTTTTGCAACCTCCCAAAAATAGGGAGTATGGTTTCCAATTTTTGTTCGTTTCATTCGAAGGGTGTGACCCTTGTCGGTTCATGCAATGTTAGCAGCAAAATTAAAAATGTTCTAATTTTACAAACAATGAGTGGCATCTAGCAATACATCATTGCTACCTAAGTTGCATGAAGTCATGGTTTGACTTTCCTAATTCTTGAATAAACTTCCTTTATGTATTTCATCCTTTTGTCCTTTATATCTTAGATGAACACAAGTCATGGGATAGTCACACTTGCATTGTCCATCTAGTGTTTCTTGATGTCTTGAGTAGATTATGATAAACGAATCTATATGATATCTCATATCATAATATTCGAGCATGGCCATGCATTTTCTAATCTCACTCAATCAAGTGGCCGAAGATATTTCTCCCATTACGTAGGAGGGACAAATCCTTTCTTGATCAACCATATTTCACTACATAGGTCATCATGTATCCAATCATCAGCCTTTATAATGTAGTCAGTTACGACACACGTTTGACTATGTCAAAATACGTAAATCTTTATGTTGAAATCATGTTGATCTCAAGTCTGAGGATTATACATATGTTTATCATGAGCAATGTTGTGACTGTCACATAATTACCCAAGAAACATGCTCATAGCGGGTCAATCCAGTATGTTGTTCTCTAACAAATACTTATGTGTTGATTTTGACATCTCTATGTCAATGACAACGCTTGTCATCAACCACATATGAGTCTTTATATATTATCACTGTCCATACCCGTAACAATATTCGACTAAGGATCCTATTTAACAATAATTGTATTATTGTATGGACATTATTATCCAATGGTTTGTTTGATGCACAGAAACATACCAAATGATAATAACGACAATGTCATTACTTGATAAATCTAGTAAAATAATATGTCTATTCAATCATCATATGATTGGTCTTTGGGCATACTCCAACAATCTCCCACTAGCACTAAGACCAATCATTCTCGTATCTAATACGATATGGCTTAGTGTAACTGACATGCTTATGTTGTGTCAAAATCTTTGTCAGAGAGTTGACAAAGTTATCAACTTTGTGCGTATGTTGCATACTTTCACATCTCCAAGATGTAAGTACTTTAGAATATGTTTGGATTTACTGATGAGATCTGTGTTTTATTTGCTTACGCAAAGGTTCCATCATAACAGAGTTATGTAGCATCTAATATGCTGGGAACAACCCTTAGTTCAGAAGTGAACCTTTTAGATCCAAACATCCTTCTTTATTGCTATGTTGATTGTAATACATTCAGCCTATGTTGTAGAGTTAGTTACCGTCTCTTGTTGCTAACTCGCAGTATCTTTTATTAATGCAAAACGGATTGCGATCTTTAGTTCCTTTTGATGAGTATGTCATACAATACTTAGGAAAGTAACAATGCTCCTACTAGCTCTTTTGAAAACAAGACTCCCCTTTGTTTCTAGATAAACCAAACCTTTTGATTGTATCTTCTGAAACGAATATCCCAACTTCGAGAAGCTTGCCTTAGTCTACGGATAGACCTTTGTAGCTTACATATCTTCCAAGTGTTTACTGGAGTGACAAAACCTTTTGGATGTGTCATGTACACATATGTTTCAAGTTTTCCCTTAGGAATGTGGTTTTGACATTCCTTTATTTGATTTCATAATCATCATATGTAACTACTTGCAAGGGAGATTAAGATGGATTAAACATAGCTACAAGGAAGATGCTTTATCATATTCTATACTATGAAGTTTGTCGAAAACTTTTAGCGACGAATCATCCTTTGTATGTTTTATCATCTATGCCGGTTTTTCCTTTTTTGAAAAAAACTCATCCATACCTCTTAGGTTTTACTCTTTTAGGTAACCAAAGTCTATACTTGGTTTTAGACATGGATTCCATCTCATATCTCATGGCTCTTAGCCATTTCTCGAATTTTGGGCTCACCATTGCTTTTTGATAAGACCTAGTCTTTATCTTGATCCGAAAAGAAGAGTGTTTCCATGTACGGATAGTGAGAAATCCATATTTCTCAAGTATATGGTATTCTCTTAAGGATTAACACAATGGTTGTGTTTTGTTCCAATGTTCCTTGACCATTTGTGGAACATTCTCAATCTTTGGTTCATAAATTTGTTGTCTAAAATTTCTTCACATTCCAAATTCCATTTTTCCTTTTGTGAGATGTGATCTCTTTCGAGAGAAACTCTCGTATGAGCAACAAACATTTTGTTCTCGTTGAAAAATGAAATCCCTTAGTGATAAGTATTCTCTTTCGGGATAAACTATCGTTTGAGCAACAAATATTTTGTTCTCGTTAAAGTTGAAGAAATAATATCCCTTTGTGAGAATTAATCTCTTTCAAGATAAACTCTCGTTTGAGAAACAAACGTTTTGTTCTCGTTAGGATAAACAAAAAATGGAGTTTTTAAGGTTCGAACTTTGTAAACATTTTAACATGTAAGTAACCTTAAAACTTCAAAGGTATTCTAGAACAATTATTAGTCCATATCTTATATGACGTTTCGAAAAAAAACACGATTAAGTACGAGAGTTGTTTTTCTAGTGTGTAAAGAAGTCGAAAATGACTTGTTCTGATTCAAAATATGTCTAACATATTTGATTCTCTTTCAAAGACTTTTTGTTCCACTTGTGGGATTTAATTATGGGACTATCCCATATTCTTTGAAAGTTCATCAAACTTTAAATATTCTTGAATTTGATCTCATCAAATTACCTTAATACTTTTTATGAGTTTGAGATTAGTCATTTGTTTTATTTATCTTATAAATATTATTGATTTGATTAGTTTAAAGATCATTGATTCATTGTGCCATAAGAGATTAAAAGAATAACATTTATTTAAATAATCTCAAAATTAAAAATATCTTGTCCTTACAAGATAACTAAAACTTAGGAACAAAATAATAATCTTAAAAAACTAAAACAAATCTATTTAAGCAAAAACACATGGCCTAATGGATGATGTAGCAACTCTTGCTTTATTTCCATTCGCAGGTCCATGTCTATTATGATGCCTTCTCTTTAGAGGCCTCTGAGGTTGATGCCTCACTCGTTTTTTGCTTTCTTGAATTCTTGTAGGTGTGTGGGGCAGTTTCTCTTCCAATGTCTGGTCTTGCCGCAATGGAAACATTTTCCATCCTTCTTGATTCCCTTCTTAGGTTTCAATGCCTCCTTTCCATCAGTTTTGGTCTTACCATCACCTTTAGACTTTGCTGCCGATTTACCTTTCTTCTTGCCCTTGCGGACCATCAGAACAGGTTTAGGTCCTACCTTCTTCAGGTTGATTTCAACAGTTATCAACATGCCGAGATACTGTGGCAGCGTCTTCTTAATTTCATTCATATTGAAATTAAGGATGAATTGATTGAAACTATCTGGCAACGATTGCATTATGACATCAGTAGCTAATTCGTCTTTCAGCGAAAAGCCGAGCTTCTCCAACGTTTGGATGTAGCCCATCATTTTGATGATGTGAGCTCCTACGGGAGATCCCTCACTCGTCTTGCATTGAAACAGAGTTTTAGAGGTCTCATACCTCTCTTGACGAGCTTGCCCTTCATAAATCTCCTTGAGATTTTGAATCATATCATAAGCTAACATGTCCTCATGTTGCTTCTGAAGCTCAGGGGTCATGGAGGCAAGCATAAGACAACCGACATCCAGCATGTTGTCCATGTGTTTCTTAAACTTGTCTTTGTCAGCTCTGGAAGCAATGGCAACCGGTTCATCAAGAACATGTTCTTCAATGACATATTCCTTCTTTTCCTGTTTGAGAACAATTCTCAAATTGCGGAACCAGTCAAGGAAGTTTATGCCATTGAGCTTATCCTTCTCAAGGATAGATCGCAGAGATAGAGTATTATTTGCCATTAATTCTACAACAAAGAAAATATGCTACATAAGTTTTACTAAATTTTAAAATTTATAGATAGGTCTTTACTATAAATTTACTCCCACTATTTTCTTTAAAATTAAAATCCCTCTAGTTTTAATTTCGGAAAAACATTTTGATAGTTTTTCTAGTGAGTGAGGATTCGTATTTCACCATTCCTAAATCAGCTTTGGCCAGTCTTTTAGGAAATGGTTATTTAGGTAAGTAACACCTTACTAATTATATCTCATGTAATTCCTCATCTTTTGGCGAACAACTATTGTTCTTTAAATCATCTTATGATTATCCAAAACTTTTAACCACTAGGTTTTCTAATCATATTAGAACAACCCAGCTAAGTCAATACCAATATCTCAATCGGCGAATATCACTAGCTTATTCTTCACGTTTAACTAAGATAGATAAATGTGACATTGCTTTGGCAAAGCTCGCATTATATCGATCGAAGCTTTAACGAGGGTAAATATTGGATGGTTAAAACATACTTAGAATTATAGTGAGGAATTTACTTAATTATCTCATCATTTTAACATTGATCCTATCAATAGAACTATGTTTAATCATGCTTATAAAACATCCATTGCATCACATACAAGGTAAATATAAGTGGTAAATAAATATGCAATGATTATAGCCATTCTTAACCTAAGGCGACCCATCCCAAGCCAATGGGAGGACCATTCTACTGAAGATAGAATCTGCTTCTGAAACGCCTGGTCCACCAGGGAAGGCCCACCACGCTGCTATGTTGGTCCTTGCTTTATCTCCATAAGTATTTACAATTTTCAGAAACTCGCGTTACATGCGAAGGAGTGAGATGAGAAGAGAAGTATAATAGAAGATAGAGAAAGGCACGACACGCAAGCCGTATTTATAAAAACCAAAACTATAAAGGCTATGGGCTATAACCATGCAAAACAAACATCGTGCAATCTAACATGCATTTCAAACATCGTGCGAACAAAGTAACGACGTGTTTACGAAGTTTTAAACTGATTATCCCTATGTTGCGGTTAATGGGCCAAAGAAAGATCACGAGGTTTCATAAACCATTTGCGTTAACGAACAAATGCACCTGGTAGGTCAACATGAAAGAGAGGTGGCGCACTAGGCACACTTAAATACTAGGTCTTTGATGATGCCAATCCTAGACATGCATTTTTCATAATGTCTAACCATAACTCTTATGGATTCACCGTGAAAGATAGTTTGATAACTTTTATCAAATTAGAACACCTTTCAGAGATTTCATAAATTTATGAAACTACGAACAACTACTTATTCTCTAGACTAACTATTAGTCTCAACATGTTAACATTTAACATTGAAGCAACCTAACATAGTTATGATTAACTCTTAATCATTCAGTGATAATCGAAATAAGTTTTTATTAGGTGTGATACGACAAATGATAAATATCTAAATCGAATCAAACAGCATGCATCTCATACATAAACATCACCCAAGAATTTAAGTCCAAATTCGTATGATACAAGTGGCTCTGATACCACTGTTGGGTCACGTCGGCACGCCCCGTGGCGCAGCAGAAAAATAAATCTGACGCAATCCAGCCAGGATCCATGTACAGGAACGAATCCGGGGTAAAAAGATGAAGAGTTACCTTTTAAAACTCTGGAAACTGGAAAACCGACGGTATGTCGGAATAACCACGTCAAGTAAAACTGGAATCGTCACAGGTTCGCAACAACCTCTACGGAGTCCACCCAAACAAAACGAACAAAGTTTCCGCCTCCCTAACACTTGGGGATAAATTTCGACATGTTTGAACACCTTCCAGGGAGAAGTCGAAATCCCTCCAGAGATTCCTGAGAGTCTGAAATCGATCAGGGGTTCTACCGGGACTTGAATTTGAACTAGGAAATCGCCAGGTATTTTCCAGGGGGCAAGAGGAACACCAGAAAAATATCGAACAGCTTCTTAGAAGAAATCTCGACTTGTCAAAAATTCCAGAGGGAAATTCCCAGGGATATGTCGAAATTTGCAAGGAGGAATAGGGATGATTTGGTTGCTAGCCCTTGTCCCTTTAAATAGTATTCAAAGACTTAATTCTAATTGAATTCCCTAAATCCAAGTTCAACCAAAATTCATAAAATCTAATTCTGCTTGAAATTGGTTTATATTAAATATACATTATATTTAATAATATTAAATGAAATATATATATATATATATATAATTATGTAGAATCTTATTCTACATAAAACATGAATTTAAATATACATTATATTTAATCCAAATATATATATTTTTATTATATATAATCTCATTCTATCTTTACTTGGATTTAAATATATTTAAATATATATTTTTAGTTATATAGAATCTAATTCTACATAAACTTGGTATTAAATATACATTATATAAATTCCAAATATATATTTAAATATCTAGAATCTTATTCTATCATATTTAAGTCTCTAAATATTTTCTATACTCTAAATAATATTTGATAAATACAATATTTATCCAATATTATTCCCATTTAAGGGAGTTTTTGATTTCCCCTATCCCATAGGGGATTTTTGGTAACCTCCCTAAAATAGGGAGTATGGTTTCCAATTTTTGTTCATTTCATTTGAAGGGTGTGACCCTTGTAGGTTCATGCAATGTTAGCAGCAAAATTAGAACTGTTCTAATTTTACAAACAATGAGTGGCATCTAGCAATACATCATTGCTACCTAAGTTGCATGAAGTCATAGTTTGACTTTCCTAATTCCTGAATAAACTTCCTTTATATATTTCATCCTTTTGTCCTTTATATCTTAGATAAAAACAAGTCATGGGATAGTCACACTTGCGTTGTCCATCTAGTGTTTCTTGATGTCTTGAGTAGATTATGATAAACGAATCTCTATGATATCTCATATCATAATATTCGAGCATGGCCATGCATTTTCTAATCTCACTCAATCAAGTGGCCGAAGATATTTCTCCCATTATATAGGAGGGACAAATCCTTTCTTGATCAACCATATTTCACTACATAGGTCATCACGTATCCAATCATCAGTCTTTATAATGTAGTCAGTTACGACACATGTTTGACTATGTCAAAATACGTAAATCTTTATGTTGAAATCATGTTGATCTCAAGTCTGAGGATTATACATATGTTTATCATGAGAAATGTTGTGACTGTCACATAATTACCCAAGAAACATGCTCAGAGCGGGTCAATCCAGTATGTTGTTCTCTAACAAATACTTATGTGTTGATTTTGACATCTCTATGTCAATGACAACGCTTGTCATCAACCACATATTAGTCTTAATATATTATCACTGTCCATACCTGTAATAATATTCGACTAAGGATCCTATTTAACAATAATCGTATTATTGTATGGACATTATTATCCAATGGTTAGATTGATGCACAGAAACATACCAAATGATAATAACGGCAATGCCATTACTTGATAAATCTAGTAAAATAGTATTTCTATTCAATCATCATATGATTGGTCTTTGGGCATACTCCAACAAAATTTTCAAAGCCCGTTTAATTTAAGTCATATTTTCAAGGAAGAACAAACTTATTAAATTCACTTTAAATTTTAAATAGTTTCCATCGACTAAAGGCAACAAGTGTTTTATTGGCTTAACTCTTTTTTTTGTTTTGTAGAAACAAAAATTTGTCCCCAGCGGAGTCGCCAAACTGTGATAACGTTTTTTTGAAAGACGACTATTAGGTCTTATCACTTTTTGAAAGAAAAATAGATTTGTATCAAAAAAGGGGGAAATTAAGATTTTTGGAAAACTATAAAAATTGGAGTCGCCACCGGCCACTAAGGTAGGCCGGACACCACAAAACCAGAGATTCGTTTAAAAATTGGTTCAGGAGTTGGTTACGTGTGGGGAAGGGTTAGCACCCCCCATCACGCCCGGAAATCGGTACCAAATAACTTGTTGCCTTTAAGCGTTAGAAATCATTTAAGATCCAAAGTGAACTTAATAAAGTGTTCTTGAATGAAAATGTGACTTAAATAGGACGGGCTACATCGAATTGTGGCGTTGGAATTAATTAAACATTTAATTAGAAAGGATGACGGTACACCGGACCATAGACTAAACCGACATCATATAAGACTGACTGCCATGTTAGTTTAGGGTTCGGATCTCGTATGTCACCTTTATGCATGATGCGAGCAAGTAAAGGATGATGCGTGATATTTCCCTTTTTATATTTCGCTTACCTAGAGACGGTGAGAATTAACCCAAATATTCGATCGACATCCATTAAGCTTGGATTGTCATGATACGAATACCGGAGTTAATTAATACCTCTCTTTGGGTACATTTTAAGTTCAATTAACATGCTCGATAGTTAACGGTCTTATGAATGACAGGTATAAAATGCATGTCCTAAAAGAGATTTGAAAGTAAGCAAATAAAGGCCCACCCAAAAACATATTCGATACATACAATCATTCGAATGGAAACACAAAAACATTAGAAAATACCTACATCAAACCAATGAAACTCAAAATAAACAAACCATAGCAACATGTACATTCGATATTCATACGAACAATATGAAAAACATAAGACATTAAGGAATAACATACACTAAACAAAACATAAATAAAAACAAGTAATAACAGTACCAAATCGAATGGAATGCAAATTACAGCGGCAAAATCATAAAAAACGAAAGTGGACTTAAAACAGCAAAAGGGGGCCAAAATGAATACGGAGCAAAATGAGGGGGACGAGACAGACGATTCGACCAGTGACAGACTCGATCTAGGGTGAAATTGCAAACCGAATAAAAACTCTAAGAACCTAGAGTGCTATTCCAAAAGACGGAGACCCTAAACCTGCTAAGAGCCCGACGCGGAGGGACCTAAGACACTAATAACCCAAAAATAAAAAACCTAAGACTCTATAAATACCTAACCTAATCGACTCAGACGTCCCTTTTTGCCCGGAACCAAACCCTAGCCGTCACCTAAACAACTCTCTCTCTCTCTCTCTATTCTCGACTCTCTAAACATCGGCCGGTGATACTCACCGTCCGACGACCTCAAAACCACACCGACAAAAAAACTGAAACCCTAAAAGCCCTAATAAACACCCCATTTCTCACAACCCTCACTCTGAAAACGCTTCCCCAAAACCAGAGCCCTCCGGTTTCTAAGAAACGACTCTCGACATCCCTATCTCCCCCCCCCGAAATAACGCGAAGAAGAAAAGGAGAGGAGCTTCTCGGCGTCCATCGGTTTAGTCACCGTTCACGGCCATTTTAAGGTCTGGCTTATTCCCGACGAAGGAGTGACGGAAGCTCAGAGAAAGCAAAAAAGGTAAAAAAAAACCATTCTCCTTTTATTTTTTAGGGTAAAGTACGCGAATGGTCACTAAACTATAACCAAAAAAACAAAATGGTAATCAAACTTTCAAAAACTACAAAATGGCAATTAAACTTTATATTTTGTTACAAAATGGTAACTATGTCGTTAAAAAGTAAAGTGACTGTTAAAAGTTTTTGTATAATAGCATGTTTAGTCCTCTATAGTTACACATTCAATTAATTTAGTAATAATTCGAAGAAATCTAATAAATTTAACCCTCAATTTTTACACATTGTTATAATTTAGTCCCAATTCTAAAAAATTAACCCTTAATATTTTGAAATTACTTCAATTTAGTCCATATTCATCCATTATCTCTCGTACCACCCTAAAACTAGTATATGAGATCTTATTTGGAATAAAACTACCAACAATTCAAAGCACCCTAACTTGCAGCTTTCCTAAGACAAAACAAATCTAAATATCCATTCAAACTAAGCAAGGCTAAAGTTTCTTCAAGACACTTATTATATTAGCAATACAAACAACAACAAATCCTAGAATATAAAAAGTCAAAATCTTCATAGATTCTCATATGACTATAGAGATAGAACAATCCCAGAGAAGAAAAAAATGGGGGATTAAGAAAGAAACTTGAAAACTCTTCTTATCTATAAAATTGAGAAACATGCAGAACAAAAGAGTACCATGTGTTAATACCCAACAAAGACAATCTTAAAAACTTACAAACGCTAAAGCCTCAACTGAAGGAAGACTGGTGTTAATGTGGAACTTGGGATCTGCCCTAAAAACACCCTATTTTTTGTCGGTTATTTCTAAGTCTGCGAGAGCCTAAAATGATCGAGTGGAAGTGCTCTGGTCAGTCAAGCATCAAAGGACCCGATTCAACTCATACTTCTAACTTCGCCCAGAGCAGAATAATGAGTAAAGTGCCACTTACTAATAATATTTTGCATATAAAACATAGAACAGCTAAAGTAAAAATAAACTAAAGAAAAAAGAACCAACTTGATGCAGTTTAGTTAGCTTCTACAACACAGTTTCTCAGGTGTTCTACTTTTTTTTGCATGGCTTTTCCAGAATGAGAAGGTACGAGAGATAATGGAAAGATAAAGGGATGAGGAGGGACTAAATTGAAGTAATTTCGAAATATCAAGGGTTAATTTTTAAAATCGGGACTAAATTATAACAATGTGTAAAAATTGAGGGTTACATTTATTGGATTTCTTCGAATTATGACTAAATTGATTGAATGTGTAACTATATAGGACTAAACATGCTATTATACACAAACTTTTAACAGCCACGTTACCTCTTTAACGACACAATTACCATTTTGTAACAAAACATAAAGTTTAATTGCCATTTTATAATTTTTGAAAGTTTGGTTACCATTTTATTTTTTCGGGTATAATTTAATGACCATTTGCATACTTTACCCTTATTTTTATGCCATGCAAAAGCCGAAAATGAAGAAGTTACCTCTGCAAAATGCCTCGATGCTTTTTTCTTTGTATATTTCCAAAAGTGAAGAAGATTACTTTATGGGGTTCTCGGATTTTATAGCCAAAATTACATTTTCTTTTCGGTTTACATAAATCGAAGAAAAAGACCCTATTGGTTGCCTATCTTTTTGTTCGTATTCACCTCTGTTGAATTTGTTATTGTTGCCTTTGATTTTCTGAATTTTCGTTGAATTTGTGCGTTTTTTCCTTTCTCTGACATTCGATTTTTGTTTGCATGTGTCGTGGCTGCTAGAGGAGGGGACCAGAGGAGGCCGGCCGAGCGACGTGGAGTGATCCGGACGGTAAGAGAAATTCGAAGAGGCTCGAACTCGCGCACGTGGGAAGTTGAACGATCGCGCGTGAGGGAGCTGGGAAGCCGCGCGTGTGGTCGTGAGGGTTCTGGAATCTTCCTCGGTTCGATCTCAACCGTTCGATGTGCCCCCGATCCAGCAGCTGATACATTGCAGCTCTAGGGCAATAGGAGGCCAGCTAGGGTTTCTTTTCGAGCCCCGATCTGGACCGTCAAATCTAGATCAGATCTGACGGTGGGGGATGTAGCGGCTGCAAAACATAAGAGAGAAGCATTAGGGTTTCTTTTCTTAGCAGATTAGGGCTTTAGTGTATGGGCCAAACGAGCCTTGTACAATATTTTTTAGGTTTTTTCAATATGTAATGGATTGTAACATTAAATAAACTTTGGGTTTTATTTATTAATATTAATATATATCGGGTTTGTTTATATTAATATTTTTTGTTTCCAAATTTTTAGATTCATTAATAATAATAATAGTAAATATAATACTAATAGTAACGTTAATAGATAACATAATACTAATGATATATGGGATAATAATAATAATAATAATAGATAACAAAAATAATAACGATAGATAATATTATTAATAATAATATAAGCAATAGATACTAATAATAATAAGTGTTAATGATAATAATATAACATAAATAATGACAATAAATGATAACAATAATAGGAGTAATATTGATAATATATAATATTTATAATACTGGTAATAATAAATAGTAATAGATAGCAATAACAATATACGATAATAAAATAGTAGTGATAATATAATAAATATGTGTATAACATTAATATATATATATATATATATACTGTTTTTTTTTTTTGTTTTCCTTTTTTCTTTTTTAGTTTTTAATTATTCGACACATATATATATATAAGAGTAATAAAGCCCATTATTATAAAATGAAATAAAAAGAGGTTAACCCGGACAAAATTAGTGATTACAAGCGGGGATTGGTATATCCGAACCGTAGGGATAACCAAACTGTAGCCGTATAATAACCATGGGGATCCCAAAAAATATCAGCTAAGATCTCGATATTTTACAAGATTTTTAAAAAATATTTATTTATTTATTTATATACCCCTAATATATATCTTAATGAAAAAACTCTAACTATATTTTTAAATCTTTTAACTTTCTCTCAAACCTAGCCACACTAAAGTTTCTTAACATGTTTGTATCTTAGTTTTTAGATATAAGCTAAACACTCGTCTAAATTTTCCCCAACACAACACCCGTTCAATCTTCATCATCTTGTAATTGCTTCCAATCGAAGTATCCAAATTTTATATTCTAAATTGAATTGGCCATCATTTTTGTCGGTAAAATAGTAATTTTTTTAATTTTTTGGGATTGGAATTCCCCGAAAAACCAGGTATCCGTGTGGAAAAAAAATCCCTGAAGTATTTAATGGAGATTTTCCGAAACCGTAACCACAAGTATTGAAAACAGAGTTAGGAATGTAAAACCGTCCTCACCCCACCCGGGTATAGCCATTGAATTATTCAATCAATCATATGACTAATTTTTTTTAGGATTATTATTTGGTGTATAATCAATGACAAAAATAAATGCTTTTAAATTACTTTTGTAAAAAGAAAAAGTAAACAAATATAATACTTTTATCATTTCAAAATAAATTCTGGAATTATTTTTTATACCAAATAAAATTCTATTTTTCTGATCATAGACAATTTCTTCCATTCCACCCTCAAAAGTCTTGGTCTTTGATAACCATTATCATATATCCACCAATAGTAATTAAGAGTCCCTAAGTCTGTTCAATCATATTTGCGTTGATAAGCAGAAGCAGTGACTGTGTAGCACTTAAAGATTGAGTCCCTAAGTCTTTGTTTCTCCTCCGAAACAGTCCTTCCATTCAGTTTCTGAGCGACCAAGAAATCCCCTATGGTTTTTATGCTTGTCCTACTCCTACTGATAAGTGATATCACTCTCTTCAGCAAGTTGCTACACAAAACTTGTATTTTTCCTATTTGTTTTGTTTTGTTTTGTTTTGGGGGTTGTAGTTAAGAAGGCCAAGGAAGAGATACGGAGGATGTAAAACCACAGCCAATTCAAAACGCAATGTCATCGCTGGCTGTGGAAAACCTACGTTCTATATCCACAACTCCTGTCTTTCCATTCTTCTTCTTCTTGTCTTCATTTTTATTTTTGCACGTGTTTACCTACCTGTAATATCTGTGTCATTACTGTAATGGAAACTGATTTTCTCTACTTTTTATTTTATTTATTTTTTCTATCGGCTTTTCAAAAGGAAAATTCCTGCTTCACTCATTAAAACTAAAATACAGCAAGACTGTCACAACAAAATTTCACCAAAATCCCCAAATAAGGAACTAAAATTAATTATAATAGTATACAATTTTTTTATTTCATAATTAAAATATAATACTCACAAATTAAAATATTCGAAAAGTCAAAACAATCACATCTGAATTAGATTTTGATACATAATTATCCTCAAGAGCAGAGCCATGAATGAATGTTGGGAGGGTACAATGACTTATTAGAATTTAAACTCAAAATTCAAAAGTCAATGTCTAATTTATCTAATATTTAATTTTATAAGGACTAGAGCCGACTATCAAAGTTTAATCATGTTTCTATGGTTTATTAATGAATTAATTGTTCAAATTAATGATTTTGCTATATACGAGTCCATTTTTTAGTTTTCACTTGGGGCCCCAAAAATGTCCAAGACGATCTTGATAAAGACTAAATTTTTATTAGACTAAAAAATTTAAAAACACGGACCCGTCATTTTTTTGTTCAGCCCTACTTAATTAAATATTTAATAAATCATTATATTTTTAATTTAAATGCTCATTTTTATAGGAGCTAAAATACTATTAAACTAAAATTTATCTAATATATAAAATTTTTAGTAGGAGTCAGGGCCCTTTAGGCCCTAACATAAGCCCGTCACTGATTATCCTAAATAATGAACACACATACTTACAAATAATAAAAATAATAAATTTCACAAATAAAGTTAGGTTTAATTTTTAACTTGACAAAGGATAAAATGAATTCAAATTAGAAGTCATTATAATTAGGTATCCGAAGTTTCGAGTACCCGACTTTTCGAGTAGTAAAAAAATTGACTCATGTCTTGACCGGTGAAAATCGGATACTCACAAGTCGGGCACCTTAAAAAATCAGGTACGCCGTGACCAATTTATATCTCTTTTATAATTATAACAATTAAAATACAACTAATACAAACACACATATAAAAACAAATAAAATAATTAAAATTTTTAACAAGCAGTATTGCAAGAGTTTATTTTAATTAAAAATAATTTAATATTTTTTCCTCTAATCAACTGGTGACACATTTCACTGTGAAAAAGAAAAAACACAAAACAGTAATGAGCAAGATCAAATATAACTTCTAAATTATATACACATCACCTGATCACTGAGTTGCGCTTGAATTTTTGGATGTACTTTAACACGTGTTGAGGAAAAATTTCTAACTTCAAATTCTACTACATTTCTTTTATCAAATAGAAGATTTCATTCATTCATAACATAGGTTACAAAACAACAAACAGAGGGTACTAGAAAGAATAAGTGAATAAATTCTAGAGAGAATTTTGGCGGCCAAATAAACGGACACGTATTTTAAGGGGTCGGACCAATGTTAACAGCAAGAAATAAGTGAGTAATGCCTTTAACAACCATACCCATCTTTTCAGAGAAGCTGTCGGAAAGAATAAAGTTCGCCGAGGAGTTAAAGGAGGGGGACGAAACCACAAAACCTTGACGAGAGCGACCGGTAGAAGTGGTGTGGAGATAAACTCTAACCCCACCATAGTCGTCGAACCAACACAACAAATAAAACAGTAGTTGAAAGCCCCCACTTCGCTACCAAATAGGTTTCTTTCTCTAACTCGTACGCTAGACCTTGAAAATGACGCAATCGACGTCGGGGTCAAAAGCCCCCATCGAACAGTCGAATGTTTCTAAAAATGTGAATAAAGCCACCCATGCGGTTCAAAGGGAAATCCTAGACGTTTGAGAGCATTTCGAACAGAGTTTTTTTTTTTTTTTTTTTTTACAGCTATGTGAATAAAATTTAAATAAAAAATCGATTATAAATAGTTTCCGAAGGGAAATCCTAGAGGTTTGTGTGAATAAATTTCTATTAAAAAAATTAAAATTTTCAATTTGACTTCAATTTTATAAAATCAACTGAAAAAAATTCAAATAAAATTTGAACGATAAATTATAACTAAAATATCTACATAATTTTAATTTTATTTTCTTAAAAACAAATTCTCTTTTTTAATTTAGTTTCAACTTTGTATGTTACTCAATTTCATCATTGGAATGCAACTCTTCATAGATTCGTTCTTTTCATTTCTTGACTCTTTTATATTCCAATAAACAATTTTTTTCCTCAAAATATTTTCTTTATAAATAATATTATATAATTTTGATGGTATTTGATTTAGTAAATAAAATTACAAATTTTATCCATTTGAGAAAATATATATATATATATATATATATATATATATATATATATATATATATATATATATATATACATGTGCGCGCTCGCATTGTTACAAAAAGTCGTTTAAATTGAAACCAATCGATATCATAACACTATATATATTTATAATTAAATTGAACAAAAACAGTCAAACAACTCGACTCAAAAAAGTTTCAAATAAAAGTTTGAATTATAAAATAGGATTCATTAACTCAAAAAAATTTTACTTAACTCGATTCGATCGAATACTCACACCCTACCTACAGTGAAAATAAAAAAAAAAATCTAAATAAGATTTTATGGTTGGGGGACTAAAGATATAAAGAAAATTGATAAAGGAAAATGAAAGAAAGATTATAAAGTTTTATTTTTTATTTTTGATACAATACCTAAAATTATTTATAATCGAATATTCAAATTCATTAATTGTTGATTGTTGTAACAATAATTATTCTTATATTACCCAACCAAACACTATCACCTTCATTCCTGTCAAATGCAATGTAATATATCATTCACGTAATCCGAGAATCTTACTCCCGAAGTATCTACCAAATAAATCAAACAAGGTAATATAACAATGTTACATTCTAGAGGGGTTCTTGAATTCAAACATACAAGTTAGCGAGTGCAAATTGCAATATCAACGAACTTGATGTTTCTATCTTAATTTGGTCACGAAAAGATAGCAAATGCATTCTACAGCATAGCTGATTATGATGTTATCTTATTTACTATGATGATTCCTCAGTAACTTAGAAGTTCATAGAATGAAGGTATATAGATTCCTTTCTTCTCTCTCTTTATCTTTTAAATTTTAAACAAGAAAATGAAGATCATAAATAGAATCTTATGCTCAATTTGTGAAGCTTTCTTTGCCCAAGTCACAGATTTTACGGGCAGCATATACAATGGAAAAAGACCACTAACCTATTGGCCTTAAACAATTGGTTTGCGGATGATCCTTTGTGACACGTAGATTGCTTACTTCAATTTAAAGGACGTCAGTGAATGCTTGCTCCAGCCAACTTCCTTTGTCCCATAGTACAAAGCAACTCATAATCCTGCATATTTCAATACATTACAAGTGTTGATACAGAACGCAACCGATATATCCATTCTTGTAAGCATGGACTCAGTGCACCCTTACCAAACTCCTAGCACGGTACATGGCAACGAGTTGGGCATCTAAGACAACTAGTAATTTGCACTTATGTAGGGAAACTTATGCCGGTGAATGGTGATAGTTAAAGCAATGTGATACGATAAAGGAAAGCAAAATGTACCTGTACAATAGACTGTGCACAAAGCTTCCCTGAGAGGACAGCACCTTCCATTGAAGCTAAATACTTTTGCTTTGTGTAATCACCTGCTAGATAGAACCCCTGTATCGGAGATCTTTGCAAGGGGCGGCACGGCTCACAATTTGGAACAGTTTTATATACAGATCTGAAATGATAATTAGCTTTTTAGTTTCAGTACAGAATCTACTGACCAAGTTACAAACATAAATTGATATAAGAACTGCAATCCATTTAAAATAGGTCTACTGTTCCGCATATAGATGCATTCATGCATGTATGTGCCAACATATGGATGTAATGGTACTGAAATCCTGTTTGAGATTGTCTGAAAGTTTGTTCAGGATAGCATCCATGAAACATTTGAAAAAAATATTTATATTTCAATTTTTCTAGCACAATTATACTCATTTTAAAAAGTAATAAAAAGAATAGTATTAACATAGATTCCAGAGGAAGCACTCAGTCTAACCTCGGTGTTTTAACGATATGGTACTTTACGATTTTTGCTTTACTCTGGTCCGCAGATATTTCATCAGGGAAGAGCTTTGCAAGTTCCTTCATTGTAGCATCAATAATTTCAGAGTCACTTCGTGCAATCCATTCTTCTGCCGGGGCAAAAACTAACTCCAACATGGATTGGTTCGGATTGTAATATTCCTGCATAACACAATAAACCATCGATTACTGATCAAAAGCACACCTGAGACAAGAAGCTAATACAGCTAAGACTCTATTTATGAAAGCTTCAGTCAAAATTCTGATTTTATTTCCAAATGTTCTTTGGATTTGAAAGTTACCAACCATTAAAAGGTTTCTCTGGCTCTGCCAAGGCTAAATCAAATTAAGTACATAGCATCTGCCATTTGAAATTTATCATGATACATTTCCGGCTCATCACATTATTTCTTCTTCTTCTTACTAGTAGATAAAAGAATGATTTTAACATCCTAAAATTTTATTATCCACGTGTAACATATCAAAACACTGAACAATGCTTGGAAGAATGTAAATAATGTCACTTCTGTCTGATATGTAGGAAAATATTGTCAACATAGTGGCTTAAAGAACATAACTTCAATGGCAATAAAAAAGAAAGATTAGGGAGTTCTTTACCTTGCACGTTACAGACATGTCGGCATAAACACTTAAAAGGGGACTTCTGCAAGTTGAAAGAAAGTAGTTGAAATATCTTAATGAAATTCACTTTATTTAAGGAAAATGAAAAGAGCGAAGGACACTACGGCAATAAAATTTTGATACAAAAGATGTGAGAATGGAGGATAGCCGTTCTCCTTACACCCCATAACTGCTCCTAGGATTAGTTCAAGTTATTCGAATATGGAAAACATTATAACGAAATGGTCAATAACTTACTAGTGTGAAACAAGAAAAATATGAAACTGATTTGATTAGTTATCAAAGGCACAAGCCCTAGACTGGTAGAAATAATATTCCTTTGTATAAACAAATAACTTTCTCCTCCAAACGTATTCTACTTCCATTTCGACTTAATATTTCAGAAAGACAATTACTAAACATTCATAAAGCTAGAAAGTGACAAGCAGATAACAAACACGAAAGTATGGGAAAAGAAAGCGCTAATAGATGAAGTAGGAAGACCTGCTGAAGAGTAGGTGATCATAGGTGTTCTTTAATTTCCTATCAAACCTGCAAATTGAAAATCATTTACATCACATCACAGGGGATCTCATATTAACTTTTGGTGGCGAACGCAAACATTATATATATTGCAGTCTATAAACCCAAAAAAGAAATGAGTGGCATGGTATTATTGAAAATGAAGCAGCTGCCTATATAGTGAATAGCATGCCAGCATGTATCATTTAATTCATATCATCAGTGGAGTGCAGTGATTAATAAGACGATGGCAACAAAAACGCTTTTGTGCAAGAATTCTGAATGAAAACAATGCTATCAGAGAAGGGTTTTGGAGACAATGCAACCCTAACAGATTAAAACATTGGTATTAACTTGTAGTGCATGAATCCTCCGTTTTTCTTGCAATTCATTGAAGTAAGAAACAGCTTCCAGCATCTCCACTCAACAATTACATCTTGGATGTGAAATTCAATTCAACCATGCCGAGCTTTGAGTTAAACCTCACTCAGCTTATGAGCAGTGAAGAGTACTCAACAAATTCCCCCTTGCATTCTGTCTCTAAACTACATTGACCATGAGAATTGAAGTAATGGAGGCTTATGAAATGGCTCCATTGATTTATTGATAGAAACCTCTATTTATAGATGTAAAGATAGAACAATTCACGAAATTCAAATTACTAATTCAAAAAAATAATTTAGAAGTAGGATAAGTGGATTATAACAAGTTTGCTTGAATGTTTCATATCCTAAGACTACACTTTTAGAGATAACCTCAAACGAACTACCCCTTTTCCGTCTACCTGAAATATACCACCCTTTGTTTATTCCCTTCTAAATCAGAAAAAATGGCATACCATGTGGTTTCAGCTAAAGCCCAAAGCTTATTAATGTTGCTTAATGATGTCAATATATTATTAACACAATTGCACCACATAAAAACAATAGGAAACACACACGTCCTCCTCTAAAATAGTCTAGAAGTGGAGAAGGGAGAGTGTAGGAAGCCCTAAAGAGTCGGGGCATGGTCAATACTGTAAGCTTATCCGAAAAGTATTAGAGTTTTACTTAATGTGTAATTACAGTTTTTACTTGTTGTAAATAGTCTATCTAGAGTTAATCTCCTAAGAGGATTAGAGTTAAAAGTGACAAGCAATATCTTTCGTGAAAGGCTGAATAATATACACAATCCCTTCATTTTCCAGCATTGTTTTAATGTGGCCAAGATGAGAATAGGATTCCGCATGTGAATTATGGTTTCTTCCCATACCACTTCTTTTAAGTTTCCAGGTTGAATTAATTGAACAGATATATATATATAGCAAGTCAATGGGATGTACTTACTTTAAATGACACCTTTCTGAAGTGCAAAGATTTAGAAAAAGGTAGGGGGAAATGTTACAGGCACAGAACAAGGCAATACCAATAAGTTGTCTGAACAAAAAATAGAATTTGTTACTAACCAGATGTGAACGTTGATAACCGGAACTCCAACTAATTTCTCTAATTTCTTGAAGTATGAAATCTCTCTCCAGTCTTCAGGCAAAAGTAACTTGAAGACATCAACTGAAAAGTTCAACATCCATCAGCTAATAATAGAGAATATGGTAACCATGTAAGCTAAATAGTTCAATGGGTAATAGACTATACCAGGAGTTGCAATTACGTAAGCATCTCCTTCAATTGTATTGCCATTATTTAGAAGAAGACTCTTCACAGTTCCATCATCATTGAGCTCTATTTTCTTTATTCGCGAGTTAAGCCGAACCTCACCACCCAGTGATTCAATATGATTAACTATTGGCATGCAAAGCCTCTCTGGAGGGTTGCCATCCAAGAATGCCATCTTTGATCCATGCTTTTCCTGTTGGTGGATTTTCATAATTCTTACCGAGCAATTGTAATGTTATATACCTTGTTTTCCTTCTATTTTCTATAACATTCAATGTATATATATATGAATGAACATGCCTATCCAACAGATATATATATAATACAAACCATACTTGCAGAACAAACAACAAAAGCTGCCTTGAGATGCATCGAGACTAGTATTATCAGAGTTACAAGACAACATGTGATCGCAAATTGACTGGAGAATATCCAGTGCGCTAAAACTAAATTGACTGGAGCAAACAAGGGAACCATACCTGAAGAAATCGATTCAAAGCAATCAATATACACTGCATTGAAAGTTCATCAGGGTTAATGAAGTTCAGAGCCTTTGACATGGCAATAAACACCTCCTCAGTCACACGATCAGGTACGCCCTGCAAAGAAAAATAATAATGAAACCAATTTTCTCCATCTTTAATCCTTTAACAAGTTTTTTCTAATAATGCAATTCATACCAAATTCTTAACAATGAGACGTTGGCACTATTTAAATGTATGCTGAGAATAATGCATACATTAACTGATAAACTTTGCAGCACTTCACAAAAGTTCAGTCTAATAAAAATTAACTCTGCACATGACAACATGATTTCTAAAAGTTTCTTTTGTAACACAAATCCGGAAATTCACCCCTCTCCCCTTTTCTCTTCTTTTTTCCATTTCCATGAAGCCTTCAGCAATACTCTCCTCCCACCTAGAAGTTTTGCAATATGATATTTCATGTTGTACTCAATAAAAATGAAGCACCATACTAATCAATGGACAGACATGCACACATATAATATTATGAATATAGAAAAAAAATGAAGAAGAAAAAAAGACGCCTCAGGGACTCCAAATTACTCCAAACAAATCTAGATGTAAGGATTGTTACTCTATCATGTGCTCTTATGCCAGGCAAATAAAGCCTCGTGCATCTGGAACAGGCTTAAAATTATGTAACCCGTAAGTGCACTCAACAACAGGACAATAAATTACTTGCCATTGTATGAACAAACTTCAAGCTAACAATGCTCTCTTTGGGAAGTTTTTCATCAAGATGAACTAAGTTCGCATAGAAACAAGCCAAACTTACAGCCATACCATTTTTGTATGGTGCTATCAGCATCGAAAAGAGAATTTTACCAAAAGTTAACACGCGTACCTGCTTTATCATCCACTCTTTAACAGATAACCCATCTTGGGCCTCAACATAAGGTTGTCCACCAAGCATTGCGGGTAGGAGTCCTATTGCAAATTTCACTTTCTCAGGCCAAGTCAGCATTTCATTGTTCTTCAAAATGGCCCATATCCCTGTCAGTTTATATTGATATGAAAAACAAGCAAAGTAGTTGCAAATTGTAAATTTTTACATTTTGAGGTGGGAGTCCTGGAACTCGGTGTTTATAGGGGAAAAAATTCAAAGAACTCCTTTTCTCACTCTATTAGGTGCTTTTCTCACTCAAATGCTCATTGGCATACTTAGAAACATCAAAAGACTCCTTTTCTCAATGAAGGCCTGGAAAGTCTATACACAAAAAAAGAGCAGAAATCCCTATTGGCTTAAGATGCTGAACATAATTGTTGTGTTAATGAAAGTTGGCATGTCAAACCAAACTCATTTTTTATCATTTTATGGAAGCTCAGAACTTCATAAACCGACGTTCAGCCACAGACTAGTGCCAAATATAACTCCAAAGGGTAGTTCAAAAATGGTACAAGTCTGCAGTTTCAAGAAAGCAGAACACTAATTTTCAATTTCCAACTTCAAATCAATTAGGAAATAAATGGAAAGTGCTCTCCGGAATATCAGGTTGGTCATAAGAAGCCCCAAACACTCTGTGTTTACTAGGACTCATGAGGATGACAATGCTTCAGTCATATGTTTTCTACTAATGGAAAAAGGGAGAGCAAATTGGGAGTGTGGAATGATATAATATTTGTTGGAAATGTAATATCCAATATGTCAATTCTATAAAATATTTTACAAGGAGTAGATGTAATGAATTTTAATTGGCCCTTAACAATAAATACGTATAAATGGTAAGAATAAACGTCATGTACATTGACCAACCTATAAGATAGAGTAGTGACAGAGCAAGTAAACTTGTTTGTATTATTAATTAATCATTTCGATCAGGGACACATCTAACTATTAAAATAGGTAAAAAAAAAGGTGTATCTATTTCATTTAAAACTTTGTTGTCACCTACTATGTAAAAGCAAAACAAATTGTCATGGACTTATTCAAACATGTTTAGTTTCCATGAATTTGAGTTGTTTACCATTTAAGGGTGCAGGTAGAACTTCTGAAAAATCAAATCGACTGAACTCTCCAGGCTTATTTGGCATTGCAAATATCATAGAATGCTCCTTCCATTGCAGCCGATCATTGATGCCAAGTTCTCCAAACAAGTTTTGCACATTCGGGTAGGCCCCGACTTACCAAAAAGAAAAGAAAAAATAATAAAGCTGTTGCAAGGTAATAGTTTGGTACAATAAAACAGTCGGGAGACGAAAAGAAACAATAGGTTGATGATATTGTCCAAAATCCCCACAAGCCTATGTATTTACAACGTTCAAGTGTTAAAAAGTAGAATGACAAAATAAGAATTAAATGAATTTACAGGGCTACAACGTCAAAAGTGTAAAGAAGAAGACCAGTTGTACGCCTGAGACAACTAAAGATGTATCTATACTTACAGAATATGTGTAGGCCTGTCTCATACCAATCTCCATCATCATCTTTCCATGCAGCCACCTGTTAAAAAGATAAACGAACTCTAATCTCAGAAATGACAGGAAAAAGGTAAACAGAAACTCAGCATAAAAACAATTCCAGATGTGATCGTACAATCATCTAAAGCTCTATCATAAATTACTATCAGAGAACCCAATCGCTACATAGGTAAGCATGTCGAGTTAAAAGCTAAAACCTAAAAGTTCAACTAGCAGGAATTTAAAGATATTTTAATTAGTAGAAGACCAATAAAATAATTCAAACTTTTTTTTTCTTTTCTTGGCCTGTGATTGCAGGCATGAGAAAAGCCAATCCAAGACATTACTGTGGATTGTGTGATTGCAGAAAATTAGGGATGTAAATTCCCTAATATCAAGTTGCTATTAGTTAGCAATTATCTTCCTAATATCTTGTTAATAGCTGTAAATAAGGAATTAGATTCTTGTAATTTATTTGTAATTCCTTTTTCCTAGTTTAGGCTCTCTCTTGTAATCTATAAATATGGTCTTTCTTTATCAAATAAAAAACAGAAATTAGAGTACTCAAACTGACTCTTTTCAGTACCTTTCTACATGGTATCAGTCTAATTTCTCGATCCTATCAACTCTCAACATGGTTGATATTTCTACTTCCGCTAAAATCAGTTCTGAAACAGAACAAAATCCTATTCTTGATGACACATCAGATATCTCCACCACCCAAATTACTTCCATAAAAATTCCAAAAAAATCTGCATCGACCAGTGCTGCTATAACCCCAGAAGGTAGTCTATTTTTTGCGTCCATGGCTGGTACTACTGACTGTTTCAAGTGGATTGTGGATTCAGGGGCCTCAGATCATATGACTGGCAATGCCTCCCTTTTCCATACATTTCAGCCTTCATCAATCTCCTCTCAAATAAAGATTGCCGATGGCTCTTTCTCCTCCATATCAGGAAGTGGCTCTGTTAAAATATCTCTGAATTTAATACTGCAACATGTGTTATATGTTCCTAAATTAGCTTGTAATCTCATCTCAGTCAGTAAAATTTCTGCTGACCTAAAATGCACAGCTAATTTTTCACCTCTTGGTTGTAAATTACAGGCTTTGGACTCGGGGAAAGTGATTGGCAGTGCTAGGTTGTGTGGTGGCCTCTACATTCTTCAAGGGCAGCCTTCTCAAAGTGGACAAGCACACTCAAGCTCTATTTATCCTTTTCCTTGTTTTTCCAATATATCAGAATCCTCAAAAAATGTTCTTTTATGGCATTACAGATTAGGGCATCCTAGTTTTCAATATCTTGCCAAATTGCTACCACAATTGTTTATCGGTAAAAATCCTCAATCTTTTTCTTGTGAAATTTGCCCTCTTGCTAAGCATACAAAGAACACTTATCCTCCCTCTAAATATAAAACCTCTAAACCTTTTTCCACCATACATAGTGACATTTGGGGCCCTTCCCAAGTTAAGAATATTGATGGTTATAGATGGTTCATCATTTTTGTCGATGATCACACTAGGCTCACTTGGACATTTCTTATGAGAGAAAAGTCAGAAACTGAAAAAGTGTTTAAGAGATTTCATAGTCTAATAGAAACTCAATTTCAAAGCAAAATTCAGATCCTTCATACTGATAATGGTAGTGAATATTTTTCTAGAGCTTTGGGGGATTTTCTTCAAGAAAAAGGGATTGTTCATATAACTTCTTGTGTAGATTCTCCTCAACAAAATAGCATTGCCGAGAGGAAAAATAGACATCTGTTAGAAGTTGCTAGGTCTCTTATGTTCTCTACTAATGTGCCTAAATTTTATTGGGGGGAAGCCATCCTTACAGCAACCTTCCTCATCAATAGGATGCCTAGTAAACCTCTTAATTTTAAAACACCTAGAAATCTTTTTCTTCAATCCTTTCCTCATTTTCAGCCCCTCACTTCCTCTATCCCAGTAAAAGTTTTTGGATGCACTGTCTTTGTTCACATTTATCCTCATTCTCGGTCTAAGTTAGATCCTAGAGCCTTAAAATGCATCTTCTTAGGTTATTCTTCTACTAAGAAGGGCTACAAATGTTACTCTCCCATAACTAAAAGAACCTATACCTCAATGGATGTCACCTTCATTGAACAAAAGTCATATTATACCAAGCATGAAATTCAGGGGGAGCGCTTAAGTGAATTCCAAGCTTTTGACATTTTTCCTATCACTAAAATTCCCACTATTATTTCTTCTGAACATGAACCCATTGTTATTACTAAAACCAATGAACCTTCCATCATTCCTAACTCCATTGAAACTACTGTCTTGGAGCCTCCAAGTACACCTCGCACACCACAAAGAACCCAACCAGAGCAACTTGAGGCCAAAGAGCTCAGTGTCTATAAAAGGAGAACAAAGCCCAATAAAGAGACCGACATACAACCTGGTAACTTCCAAGAGTTGGAACCTACTCCTACAGCCTCAGAGAATCCACAAGGTATAAAAAATTCTCAAAGTATTGCTCCGACTGTGGATACTGATGATTTGCCTATTGCACAGAGAAAAGGTGTAAGGAAGTGTACAACACATCCTATTCAGAAGTTTGTGGCATATGGAAACTTAAAGCCTGCCTTTAAAGCCTTCACTTCTAGTGTTGATAACACTTTCATTCCAAAAACAATAGAGGAAGCAATGAAAGACATAAGATGGAAGAAGGCTGTTGAAGAAGAGATAAGGGCACTAGAAGACAATAAAAGCTGGAAAATCACTGATCTTCCACCAGGAAAAAGGCCAGTGGGTTGCAAGTGGATTTTTACTGTCAAGTATAGATCTGATGGGAGCATTGAACGTTATAAGGCAAGATTGGTGGCCAAGAGATTTACTCAGTCCTATGGGATAGACTACCGGGAGACATTTGCTCCAGTAGCAAAGCTGAATACAGTGAGAGTTCTTTTGTCTTTGGCAGTTAACAAGGACTGGAAATTACATCAACTTGACATCAAGAATGCCTTCTTGAATGGCAATCTTGAAGATGTATATATGGAAATTCCACAGGGGTTGGGATATTATTCTGACAAACAGAAAGTTTGTAAACTTGAGAAGTCATTATATGGATTGAAACAGTCTCCTAGGGCTTGGTTTGATCGATTTGCAAGGGCTATTGTGAAGAATGGGTACAAGCAAGGCCAAACCGACCACACCTTGTTCATCAAAGAGGGATCAGAAAAGAAGAAAGCAATCCTCATTGTGTATGTTGATGATATCATCATCACTGGTGATGACAATGAAGAAATTGGAAATTTAAAGAAATTGCTTGCAAGTGAATTTGAAACCAAGGATCTTGGTACTTTAAGATACTTCCTTGGCATGGAGGTTGCAAGATCAGAAGCTGGTCTAGTAATTAACCAGAGAAAATATATCCTAGACTTGTTATCTGAATCTGGGATGAAAGGCTGCAAACCAGCTGAGACTCCTATGGAGTTCAATCTCAAACTGAAGAAGGATGTTCTTGGAAGTTCAGTTAATAAGGGATTGTATCAAAGGTTAGTTGGGAAATTAATTTATCTTTCTCTTACTAGACCTGATATATCTTTTCCTGTGAGCATTGTTAGTCAATATTTGAGTGACACTCGAGAGGAGCATCTTGAAGCTATCAACAGAATACTAAAATACCTAAAGATGACACCTGGCCATGAGCTAATTTTCAAGAAAACCAATGACAGATCAGTAAAAGTCTTCACTGATGCTAGCTGGGTTGGAGAACTGACAGATAGAAGATCCACCAGTGGGTACTGCACTTTTGTTTGGGGCAATTTGGTAACTTGGAGGAGCAAAAAGCAGTCTGTTGTGTCTCGGAGCAGTGCTGAAGCTGAGTATAGAGCTATTGCACTTGGAATGTGTGAGGGAATATGGTTACAAAGGTTACTTGTTGAATTGGGCTTCAGTGACTCTAAAGAGTTTGAACTATACAGTGATAGTCAATCTGCCATCAGTATAGTGAGAAATCCAGTCCATCATGATAGGACTAAACATGTGGAAATTGATAGACAGTTCATTTCAGAGAAAGTCAACAGTGGTCTGGTAAAACTGAACTTTGTTTCTTCTAAATATCAACTTGCAGACATTCTCACCAAGGCACTTCCTAGAGTAACCTTTGATGAGTTTACATGCAAGCTGGGATTATATAATATATACTCTCCAGCTTGAGGGGGAGTGTGGATTGTGTGATTGCAGAAAATTAGGGATGTAAATTCCCTAATATCAAGTTGCTATTAGTTAGCAATTATCTTCATAATATCTTGTTAATAGCTGTAAATAAGGAATTAGATTCTTGTAATTTATTTGTAATTCCTTTTTCCTAGTTTAGGCTCTCTCTTGTAATCTATAAATATGGTCTTTCTTTATCAAATAAAAAACAGAAATTAGAGTACTCAAACTGAGACTCTTTTCAGTACCTTTCTACAATTACATATAGAAACTTGTAGGAATATGTAAAGATAGGAATAATATCCTAAGTGTATCAACCGTATATTTTGTATTTATAATCCCTAACTTTAAGGGATCATATCTTTTCTTTCTTTCCTTAGGAATAGTTTATTCCCTAATTTAGAGTTTCCTAAGATAAATACTTTGTATATATGTATGTAAGAGCAGTAAGTAATAAAGTAAGTCTTTCTACAGAGAATTTCTCATTCACACGTGGTATCAGCCTAGGTTACGAATTCTCTCTACCTTAGAAAATGGCCGAGACTTCTCCTCCTTCTACTTCCCAGGAAACAATCTCCAACCCAGAAATTGTCTCTGGTTTCGATGATCACTCTGACTCATCCAGCCTGATCATTACCTACCATCGTTTGAATGGCAATAACTATCTTGAATGGTCCCAATCTGTTCGAATTTATCTCTTGGGCAAAGAATGTTTGGGATATGTTACTGGTACCACCAAGAAGCCTGCTATGTCTACTTCTGGCTTCGCTAAGTGGATACGTGAAGATGGTCAGGTTTATGACCTGGCTCCTTAATTCTATGGTTACGAGTATAGGAAAAATTTTCCTTATTTACCCTTCAGCCGCTGAAATCTAGACTGCAGTGAGAGAGACATACTCCAGCACTGACAACATTGCCGAATCATATCGAAATTGAAGATCAGGCAGCCGCCCTTAAGCAAGATTCCATGCCTGTCACTCTCTACTACAACACCCTGAATGCTTTTTGGCAGCAATTGGACTTGTATGAGAAGTATAAATGGGCGGACCCGAGGGATGTTGCCCTTTATCAGAAAATAACAACTCAGCGTCGGGTTTTTCAATTTCTCAAAGGCTTGAATAAAGACCTTGATGAGGTTCGTGGTAGGATCCTAGCTACAATTCCTCTTCCTTCTATTCGAGAAGCCTTCTCCACAGTAAAGAAGGAAGCTAGTAGGCGTTCTGTAATGATGTCTGCGGAGTCCAGTTTTCAGTCTGAAGGATCTACCTTACTCACACATCACTCTTCTGGCTCTACTAAGAAAGGTCGGCCATGGTGTGATTATTGCAAGAAATCTGGTCATACAAAGGACAAGTGTTGGAAACTCCATGGTAAACCAACTGAGTGGAAATCTGAGGGATCTCGGGATGAAAGATCATCCTCGACCTCTGCTAATGCTGTTACTAGTTTTACAAAAGACCAACTTGCTGATCTTCAGAGGTTGTTTGGCAAGTTTCAAGGTCCTTCTGAGGGTAATCTAGTCCTGGCTGCACCCGAAGGTAACACGCATCAAGCTTTTTTCTCTTCCAAATTGAACACCGATTGGATACTTGATTCTAGGGCAACTGATCACATGACAGGTAACAAGGCTCTCTTCCATTCTTTTGTCCAATACCGTGGTAAAGCTGTAAAAACTGTAGATGGCTCATTGTGCAACATTGAAGGCCGAGGCAATGTGGTTATAAATGAACAGCTCGTACTTAGAAATGTCCTTTTTGTTCCAACTCTTGCTTGCAATCTAATTTCAATTAGTAAGCTTTCTGAGGACATGAAGTGTTCGGTGATTTTTGATGATTTTCACTGTACTTTGCAGGCACTGAACCCGATGAAAATGATTGGTAAGGCCAGATTGCAAAAAGGCCTCTACATCCTTCCATCCAGTCCTCCAATCAATGTCTCGAGTTCTTTTGCTGCATTAGAAGAAGTTGATAGTGTTATGCTTTGGCACTTTAGGTTAAGCCATCCATGTTTTACATATATGGCAAAATTGCTTCTGTCTCTTTTTATGAATAAAAAGCCGAGTACTTTTTCTTGCAAAATTTGTTCGCTTGCAAAGCATACAAAAACTTCATATTCTCCCTCCACCTATAAACCATCTCATCCATTTTCCTTAATTCATAGTGATATATGGGGCCTTTCTCATGTGAAGAATGCTGATAATTGTCGGTGGTTCATAACATTCATTGATGACCACAATATGATAATTTGGACTTATTTAATGAAAGACAAATCCAAAACAACCAATATTTTTCAAACATTCTATAATATGGTGCTCACTCAATTTGGTTCTAAAATCCAAATTTTCAAATAAGATAATGGCACTAAATTCTTTACTAAGTCCTTGGGTAATTTTTTCAGGGAAAAGGGTATAGTTCAACTTAGCTCTTGTGTTGCCACACCTCAACAGAATGACATTGTAGAGCGGAAAAATAGGCACCTCCTAGAAGTTACTCGTTCTCTTCTATTTGCCACTAATGTCCCTAAGTATCTATGGGGGAGGCCTTATTAACATCCACATACCTAATCAACCGGATGCCTAGTAAGGTTCTAAATTTTCAATCACCTTAATCCCTTTTCTTGCACCATTACCCTCACTTTAAACCCATTTCTTCTATTTTACCTTTAAAAATATTTGGATGCACTGTTTTTATCCAGAATATTGATTCACATAAGTCCAAGTTGGATCCTAAATCATTAAAATGTGTGCTGGTAGGGTATTCTTCACTTAAGAAGGGCTATAAGTGCTAGCATCCTCCCACTAAACGTTTCTTTATCACTATGGATGTAACCTTTTTTTAGCAGAATCCCTATTTTTAACCGACTGCAATTCAGGGAAATTGGACTTTCGACCTTCTAAGGTATCTTCCCCTATTCTTCATTCATCACCTTCACCCTTGCTGCCTTTACCTACTACTAAATCTAATACACCTGAGATATCTTCAACCTTACCTACCTCCAATGATACCTACCCACTTCCCGATAATACCTCGCCCACATCTATTTTGCATCTGACAAATAAAAATACAACCACTCCCACACCAAGTCCTCCACACACTACTCCACCTAAACAACTTCGGGTTTATACCAGAAAACATAAACGAATCCCTCAGGCAATTTTGCAATCTGATTCTTGCCGAGAGTTAGATTTGGGTCCAGATGCCGAGACTGAAATGGAAATTAGAGATTTGTTGGACAATGCACTAAACACCCTATTCAGAGATTTGTTGGTTATGGTTCGCTAATGTCCTCTTTTTGAGCCTTTATAGTTGCACTGAATACAAAATAGGTTCCATCCCGAATAGATGAAGCACTGATGGATCCGAAATGGCGAAGAGCTGTTGAAGAAGAACTTTGTGCCCTCGAAAAGAATGCTATTTGGACTGTGACAGATCTTCCTCAAGGCAAACGGGTTGTTGGATGTAAATGGATATTTGCCATAAAGTATAACTCCAATGGCAGTGTTCAACGGTACAAAGCAAGACTCGTGGCTAAAGGTTTTACACAAACCTATGAACTCGATTTCACAGAAACTTTTACACCAGTTGCAAAGCCTAACACAGTCCAGGTACTACTCAGTTTGGCTGTAAATTGTGATTGGCAATTACACCAACTTGATGCGAAAAATACTTTCCTTAATGGAAAGTTAGAGGAAGAGGTGTATATGAAAATGCCCCCTGGCTTGAAATCTATTGATGGCAGCAAAAAGGTTTGCAAACTCAACCAATTATTGTATGGGCTCAAGCAATCTCCAAGAGCTTGGTTCGAGCGGTTCACCAAAGTTATCTTGATGAATGGTTACAAACAATCTCTTGTCGATCATACCCTTTTTATCAAGGAAACTCCCAATAATCGGCGAACAATTCTACTTGTCTATGTGGATGACATCATCCTCACTGGTAATGATGAGGATGAGATTAGCAACTTAAAGAAGCTCTTAAATAGGGAACTTGAAACAAAAGACTTGGGGCAGCTACGGTATTTCTTAGGCATGGAGGTGGCCAGGTCGAAATAGGGTCTTGTGATCAATTAGAGGAAGTACATCTTTGATTTACTCAACGAAACTGGGTTTCTTGGGTGTAAGCCAGTAGATGCACCGATGGACACAAACTTGAAGTTTAGCAACGAAGAGGGGTCCATGGCAGATAGAGAGAAGTTCCAACGATTAGTTGGGAAGCTAATCTACCTCTCTTTGACAAGGCCCGACATAGCTTTTTCTGTAAATTTGATTAGTCAACATATGACTCATCCCACAGAAGAACACATGGCAGCAGCTAATAGGATTCTGAGGTACCTAAAAAAGACTCCTGGTCACGGCCTCATGTTTAAAAAGACTCAAGAAAGAAGTGTTTGAGTCTTCACTGATTCGAGTTGGGCAGGGGACCTCAACGACCGACGATCCACTAGTGGCTATTGTACCTTTATTTGGGGTAATCTCGTTACTTGACGAAGCAAGAAACAATCAGTTGTATCCAGAAGCAGTGCCGAGGCTGAATTCAGAGCCTTAGCATTGGGAATATGCGAGGGAATGTGGATCCTTAAGTTACTAAAGGAGCTCTATCCAAGTCCGACTAGTTCCTTTGAGGTACTATGTGACAATCAATCAGCAATACAAATTGCCAAGAACCCGGTCCAACATGACAGAACCAAACATGTTGAGATCGATAGGCATTTTATTGCCGAAAAGGTCAACAACAAGGCTGCTACTTTATCATACATCCCTTCAGCGAATCAACTTGCCGATATTCTTACTAAGGCGCTGCCAAAGTCTATTTTTGATGGATTCCTATCCAAGTTGGGTATATACAATGTATATTCTCCAGCTTGAGGGGGAGTGTAGGAATATGTAAAGATAGGAATAATATCCTAAGTGTATCAACCGTATATTTTGTATTTATAATCCCGAACTTTAAGGGATCATCTTTTCTTTCTTTCCTTAGGAATAGTTTATTCCCTAATTTAGAGTTTCCTAAGATAGATACTTTGTATATATGTATGCAAGAGCAGTAAGTAATAAAGTAAGTCTTTCTACATAGAATTTCTCATTCTCACAAAACTCAAGCTAGTCCTTACCGCAGTTTAGTATCTCATGGAAAACACTATTTATTTAATGTTGCATGCCATACAAAAAATAATTTAAGCTTCCTTTGAACAAATATTGCCATTAAATTGTGCTCTCTTCAACAAAGATGGTCTCATAAGAAAAGCTTTTATGTTATGAACAACAAGATTTTAGAAATGAGAAGTAAGATGATCCAATAACATCAATAGGGCTAAACTTAAATAAAACAGAGTAGTGCAAAAACCTTTCCACCTAGAACATCTCTCGCTTCTAATAATATTGGTTTATGACCTGCATCAGCTAGATACTTTGCAGTTGACAAACCAGCCAAACCTGCAAAAAATTCAAAAGCGACAAGTCAAGTCTATTAGAAAAATCAAACTCCAGCTATAGGTCATACATAGAACCCTGTAGTGACCTAATATAGCATTTGCAAGACTAGTTCCCAAAAAGAAATACATGGAAAAGGTATGCAGAAAACACATATGGAACAAAAATTATGGGTATGTAAAAGGGCTACATTTACACTCCAATAGTAACTTTTAGCATGAAGATTCTCACTTCTCTCTCAAACGAAAGTTTATTCGGACTTGAAAACAGGAAAAAGGAACCAAAACATTTCTATCGATACGCTCCTGACTCTGATGAAAGAAGAATACCAAATTGTTAATTCAACTCGCATTCAAACCATATAATTTTCACAAAGTACAGAGTCCTAAATTGGCATGCAAACCATCTAATAAAGCTAGATACAGTTGCATAAGCATAAGGAAAAACTGTAAAACAGACTCATTTTCAGCACAAAGTCACAATCCGGTGACAGAGAATTAGATTCTCAACTGGAAAATATTCATAATTTTATCTGAAAAAACAAGGCAGAACGAAAATTGATACCTGCACCAGCAATTATGATTTGCAATGGCTTAGGTGGACGGGGAGCAGAACGAAAAGAAGCGGATAGAGAAGCAGCCTCCAAAAAATTAACGGTATTCTCAAGCTCTGGCCTTGGATAATCTATGCAAACTACCTGCCTCATAATAATAATTTTTTTAAAACAAGTAAAAATTATTGATTAAAGTATTACAAAGGGATAAGGTTATCCAAACATTCCTCAACACCAACTAACCTGCAAAGGACAAGTACCCTTACTTGACCTCTTTCTTAATGGAATTCTCAAGTTATTTCCCATGGATTCACCATTTTTAAAAGCCAGCACACTTCCCATGCTTATCCTGTTGCTTTGGAAGTTTAAGTGCAAGGCAGAAACACTCCCAGAGAGACTCATTTTCTTCAAAATCCCCAAGCTCAGATGATCCAATTCAACTGCAGATGTTGCAAATAAGCAAAAACGAGAATTGGGTAATGGTCGTTTATCAACATAAACAACAAAAAGCAAAATAAACCCTTTTTGGTTTTGCCTAAACAAAGCCGACAAAAACATTACTTGCATCGAAAAGAGGAGAACAGGGTGTTGCAGAAGCTAATTGAACACGAACAAAGTAAAGAAACGGATTGAGATACAGTCCAATAAAGAGAAACTATTGAGTGGAAAAAAAAGAAAGAAAGAAAAAAACTTGACTTGCCTTAAGATTAAGAATGGAAAGTGGGTTGGGCAGATCCAAGGGAAGTGGCGGAGGTGAATGTGATAAGTTTGTGTTGTGCTTTAATTTTTAATGCACGAGAGTTCGGCCGAACCGAAATAGAGGGGAAAATGACATAAAACTATGGAAATCTCTTTTTGGCTGGTTGTTAATTTTTTGGCTTGCTGACTATCACAGGAATATTCTGTTAGTGATATTATTGTTTACTATAGTAATATTTTATAAGATAAACCACATGAATAGTTTAGTTCTAATTTGATCCCCAATGATTTTCTAATTTGACAATTTTTTGATTTTGTCAATTATATATTTGATTTTATTATTTACAAATTCTATCCATTTTAGTTTAATTTAAAAAATTTAATGCTCAAAATAATCAAAGATCGACAATAAATTCTACTAAAAATTATATTTTTTGTGATAAACAAAGGAAAAATTGGGATTGAGTGAGGACTCAAACCCATGTACCTAAATGCATACATGAATAACTTATCACTAAGTTATGTTTAATATTTGGTTAAATTTGACAATATATTTTATATAAAATGCATACATGAATAACTTATCACTAAGTTATGTTTAATATTTGGTTAAATTTGACAATATATTTTATATATCTAAACATGTAGTTGATAAAATATTAATGTATCGATATACAATTGTATTTTGGGTAATCTTCACCAGTGGTCCCTTTTATTTAGGGTGTGTTCTATTTTGGTCACCAGAATTCAAAAAAGATTATTCTGGTCACTTACGTTTAAAACCGTTTCTATTTTGGTCCCTTAGCTGTTAGTCTCCGTTACTTTAAAAAATTAGTTTCTAATTTAACCCCCAAACTTTCAAAATTTTATTTTTCACCATCTTCCCCAAAAATTATAAAACTAAAACCCCATAAAATTAAATCAATGGCTATAACCCACCACTACAACCCATTCCCCCAAGATTAAAAGCGTCAAATAAGATAGTGAAAATGGCCATTTGTAAGGGATTTTTCAGTTAAAAGGGAAAAAAATTCTAACAGACTCCATGAACTTCATTGAGGAAAGTGTTTCACTATCATGTAATGGTACATGTTTTACAGTTAAGTTAAGAGAATTTAGCGGAGGTGTATGGTCTCCTCATGAGATGGATGATCGCGGCGTTAAGAATGTTACTCCCATTGATAGTCTCGATAAGAAAGTTGGTTCGGAGAATTTTTCTCTTGTCAGAAGTTTCAGATCTTCTGTAGTAATCAGTAAGCCAGAACAGGTTGGGAATGTAGAAGGTCATGTTTGCTCTTGGGTTGGTGGAAGGGTGGTTAATGGTGCAACTTTGGAACCAGATGAAAATTTAATGAAAGAAAGCGTATTGGGCGATTTCTCGAATAACAAGGAGGGATTTCTCGAGGTGAATTTACTCCATGCATGAAAATTAAACCAGTACAGCTGTGTTGAAGTAGGTCTGGCTATTGGCTCCCACAAATATCAAGGTGCACATCTGCAGATTGAAAGAACTAAACCAAGGGTTAGGGCAACCAATGAATAGAAGAAGAAAGAAGTTTTAGATGGTACTCACAGCCCACAAAGGCAAAAGTGGAGCTTTCCAAATTTAACGATAAGAGTAATAATTTTATGATTCAATCACATTCCACTTGATATAAATATGCAGTGGGGTTATAGCCATTTGTAATGGAAGTTGACGCTTTTAATCTTGGGGGAATGGGTTGTAGTGGTGGGTTATAGCCATTGATTTAATTTTATGGGGTTTTAATTTTATAATTTTTGGGGAAGATGGTGAAAAATAAAATTTTGAAAGTTTGGGGTTTAAATTAGAAACTAATTTTTTAAAGTAACAGAGACTAACGGCTAAGGGACCAAAATAGAAACGATTTTAAACGTAAGTGACCAGAATAATCTTTTTTGAATTCTGGTGACCAAATAAAACACACCCTAAACGAAAGGGACCACTGGTGAAGATTACCCTTGTATTTTTATTTTAATCATATATAGTAAACCTTTTTATATTTTAAAATTTTTTTATATTTTAATAAAAATGTCTCAATTTTTTGAATAAAGCCTATCTTATTTATATTTTTTATGAGTATCTAATATAACTTAAAAATAATTTATTTTAATTATATTTTTAATATTATTAATAAATAAATATATTTTAAATAGTAGTTTTATTAATAATATATTATTTTAAAAATGTATTTTATACTTAAAATAATAATATTATTAATATTTCAAATATATTTAATAATTATTATTATTTTAATATATGTACTAATAATATTATTAATATATTAATAAATAAATTTCAAATATAAAATAATTTTTTTTGTAAAGAGTAATAAAATTATTAAATATACAGTATTTTAGTATATATTATTAGTAAATAATATTGTAACCCCCTCGTCCCGGTCTGGGCGACTGACCGATCCGAGTGGATCACACAGGAAAAACCAAAGCGAAACCCGTTAAGGCACCCCTTCGGTTAGCAACCCTAGAAAATTTCCTAAGATAATTATCTTGATTAGACATTTAGTTAATCCTACGGCAGCGGGGAAACAAAGACATGACTAAACAAAAGAGCGTAAGTTAATTTAAATTTACCAATGGTCAAGTTAAACCGATTTCTTGCAAACGCGACCAAAACACACATAAACAATCACGAACATGGCTCACAAGAAAGCTAACATCAAACAGGGCCTAAGCCCAACACTTAGAATCTTTAGAGATGCCAAAAGCCCAAATTTAGGCCTGTGTTTCAAAACAGGCTTGCCCGTTTCGATATACGGACCCTAGTTTAAAAGGCCAAACCCACCGTACCGATACGCTCCACACCATTTCGGTATAGGGGTCCATTTTGCCTAGGCGTTCCGAAACACGTTTCGGAACAAACCCTCACAGTAGCAAAACTGTTTTGGTACGCGTATCAGAACAGGGGTTCACAGTTTCAAACCGTACCAGAACGCGTTCCGATACGGGTATTCCTGCAACCACACCTGTTCCGAAACCACCTTACCCGTTCCGAAACGCATGCAGTCTGTGAGTTTCTAAAACTAGTTTTAAGCACCTCCAAATGTTCCCAAATGACCACAACAACTACAAGAAGCAAGATGCAATGTGCATGCACAAACTCTAGAGGCATACACCCTATTACAAGCATGTTCAAACACTTAACTCACATATATAAAGGTCAACCAAAAGGAAATCAAGCATTCACCAAGGTATATTACAAGCACGGTTTACATGCCTTTAAACATACACATAAGCATAAAGATAAGGGCACATGGCCAATATACATGGCACAAACAGCCACAACCAAAACATCAACAAACTGAAGGAGTCTTAACAAGCTCCTTAACACAAAACAACATACTCGAATCCCATTGCTTAGCTATTATATCAATTAACTTAGAAGTCCATACTTGAAGGTAGAAATAGCACACTTGGAGGCCCTTCTCCTCGCACAAGCAACCCACAAACTAAGGATCTGCATTGTCAAACAAAGGAGAGCGTAAGCGCAAAGCTTAGTGAGGGTAAGCTCATAAAACAAACCTCGACAATGCAGGGTCCAAGCACAAGCATCAAACCAAAGATGAATGCATGTTTCCTTACCTTCGAAACCACATGAGTCAAATATATGAAAATGCATGAACATAACCTCAATTATCATGCCATGCTCAACATGTCCATAATACAACCATATGAAAAACACATTTAACAAACCGTATTGGCACCTAGCTATGACCCGAATACGCGGATAACAACCGTTGGAAGTCACATCCAACAACTCAACCATTACATTACCTTACGGTGGGATTCCACTCATCACCGTTCCATGCGGAGGGGATTCCGCCCATCCTCACGCCCCGTCGATGGGATTCCACTCATCACCAACTAAAATATAAGTGAAGATTTTTGGGCGTACCCGTACTCCATCTTGGTGACTACCATCACCAAAACCACGCGCGCATTTCGACACTTGTGTGCACACTAACATCCTAATGATCGATCATTTGTACCCAAACATACTAGTGCCAATACTAACTCGTCACAAGCTCATCATAACACAATATCCTTACCAATTCCCATGCCTAGCACGTATCCACCATGATTTACAATCATGCAACCCACATTTTGTAAAACCTATGTTTGATTTTGATATAATTAGATCTTTAAGGATCAATTTGTAAAACTTAAAATTGTTTTTATAAGTCCCTTAATAAGTTTTAAAATACCAACACTTTAAAACTGATTTATAAAACTCAAACTCAAAATATTTTCTAAGTGTTCCAAGGAAAAACCAGTGAAAATCGTCCAGGCGTATCGATACAGCACCAAGCGTATCGATACTATTTTGCCAAACTTGGTTACTGTCGAAACAAGTATCAATACCCCAAACCCTAGTATCGATACACCCCTGTGTTAAAATTCAAAGAGTTTGATAGCGTACCGATACGGCTAACCCTCGTATCGATACGGGCTTTATAAATTTTTAAATATTAAGTCGGTTTAAAAATATGACCGTTGGTGTCAATTGGTTGGTAACCAAACTTTAAAAAGTCGTTGACCCGTATCGATACGCCTAACCCCCGTACCGATAAAGGTTTGGACAGTGAGCTAAGTTCAGAAAATGGTATCGATACGGCCCTTGCCGTTTCGATACCCAGTGCCGATACGCTTACGTACGTATTGATACCCCTTATTAAATGCACACAACGACTCTTTCTTTTCTGAGACAGGTACCGATACACCTTCCCGCGTACCGATACCGGTAGCTGCAGAAGTGCATTTATGGTGGTAAGAGAGGGTTCCAATGGCTCCATTTATGTTCCCAACCACCCAAACGGCTAGAAATCAATGAGGAGGTATAAAAAACACATCCAAAAGCTACAGCAACAATTATTGATCTTCAAGCAAACACCTATTCATCAAATCCAAGCAATTGTGCCAAAATTCCTATTTGTCTAGAAATCCCAATTGTATTCTTCATTCATATTTTGTTCAATTGGGTTGAGTGCTTGTATTGGGGCTATCATTTGTATTGAGAGATACCTTATTAGCCATCAAATTTCTTTGTTCACTTGTTTGAGGATTGGGTTGATTTTTGGGTAGAAAAATCAATCGAAATTGTAAAGGTTGCCTCCTTGTCCTAGAAAAGGGGAAGAGCAATTAGTGGAATTGTTGCAAATCCTTAGTGAAGCTAAGGTAGTGGATGTAGAGTTCATTTGGAACTTGAACCACTCTAAATCCCTTGTCTATTATTTTCAATTTGTAATTTCCACCACAAAACCTTTAAATTCCAATTCACCCCCCCTCTTGGTCAATATCGATCTTGCGATCCACTCAACAATTGGTATCAGAGCCTACCTCTTTGAGGATTAACAACCACAGGAGGAGTTCCTTGGAAGAGTGTGATCATCAAAGTATCAAGATGACTTCAACCTCCGGCTCCAGCATGTACGAGTCACAATCCACTACAAAGCCTCCCTTCTTCAACGGTGATAACTATTCTTTTTGGAAGAATAGAATGCGTCTATTCATCAAGTCAAATGACTATCTTGTGTGGGATGTCATTGAGGATGGGCCATATATTCCATTGAAGCAAGATGGTGAAGGCAAGATGGTGCTAAAGAAGAAAGTGGAGATGAGTGAAGAGGAGAGGAAAAAGATTCAAGTCAATGATAAAGCTCTCCACATGTTATTTTGTGCTTTCGGTCCGGACATCTACTCAAAGGTCTCATCAATTGAAAGTGCCAAAGAAGTGTGGGACACTCTTGAGACCACTTATGAAGGCACCAATGATGTAAAAGAAACTAAGATTGGAATTCTCAATCTTGGCTATGAAAATTTCAAGATGGAGCCCAATGAGACGGTGTCAAAGATGTTTGGTCGATTCTCCACGATTGTCAATGGTCTAAAGGGCTTTGGAGAGATCATACCGGAAGACAAGCTAGTCCGGAAGCTACTCTATTCACTTCCCGAGTCTTGGGATGGGAAGAGAACCGCCATCATCGAAGCAAAGAATTTGAAGACTTTGAAGCTTGATGAGCTTGTGGGTTCTCTCCTTACTCATGAGATCATGAAGCAAGGAAGGGAAGATGAGAAGAAGAAAGAAGAGAAAAGAGTAGAGAAGCTTGAGGTTGAGAAGAAGAAGAAGATGGGAATAGCTCTCAAGGCTAAAGCTTCACAACATGATGAGAGCTCATCTTGTGAGGAGGATGAACTTGAAGAATTGGCTATGATAGCCAAACGGTTCTCACGATTCATGAGGTCCAACCGGGGAAGAAAAATCCAAAGGAAGATGGACTTCAAAGGCAAGAACAAAGAAGAAGGAAAGGATCCCATCATTTGCTTTGAGTGCAAACAACCCGGCCACATACGTTCGGAGTGCCCTCAACTCAAGAAGAAGGGCTTTGAGAAGAAGAAGAGACTCAAAGCCAAGCTTGCTACTTGGAGTGATGAGGAGTCATCAGAGGATGACGAACAAGAAGTGGCTAATCTTTGCCTCATGGCACTTGAGGAAGATTCCTCCTTGGTAACCTCTAACTCATCTACTTTAGATTTCTCATATGAAGAATTAAATGATGCATATGATGAGTTACAAGAGGTATATGATGAATTAGTTGAGAAATATAAGGAGTCGGTCATTAGGAATAAAAAGATTATTCTAGAACTAAATGAGAAAAATGACTCACTTACTCAAGCTAATTCTAAATTTGAGAAAAAGATATTAGGATTAAAAGATGAACTTAAATTTTTTCAAGATGAAAATGTTGATCTTAATAATCTTTTATCTCAATGTAATTGTGAACACCAAAAGGTGTTGGGTGAGCTAAATGAGCTCAAAAAGTCTTTAAAAAATGTTGGTAGTGTCAAGCATGAAGTAGGAGAATCATCTAGAACACACCAACCTAAGAAAAAGACTAACTACTACAAACAAGGTAGCTACCCTAGACATAGTAGAGCTAAAAGAATTAGAAGTGTATGGGTTCCTAAGAAACTTGTAAAATCTAATAATGTTATTGCTATGACATCTTGGATTCCTAAGGGAACCAAGGTTTTGGGAGCTAACACTCATGGACCCAAAATGATTTGGGTACCAAAAACCAAAGTTTAATATCTTTGTTTGTAGGGGGAGCATTGCTACAAGGCCAAAGCACAAAGTCAAAACTCATGGTACCTTGATATTGGATGCTCGAGGCACATGACCAGAGACAAGAGTAGATTCATGGATCTAAAGCCAAAAAGTGGAGGAGTAGTAACATTTGGTGACAACTCCAAAGGCCATATTAAAGGTATTGGCTCCATAGGTAATCACTCTACTATTCTCATTGAAAATGTTTTATATGTCGATGGTCTTAAACACAATTTATTGAGCATAAGTCAATTGTGTGATAAAGGATTTAATGTTTTGTTTGATAAAAATGGATGCAAAATTGTAGACATTAAATCTAATAATATTATGCTCATAGGTCATCACATAGGGAATATATACATGGTGCATCTAGATGACATTCATACATCTCATGCATGCTTAGTTGCTCAAAATGAAAATGATGCATGGTTGTGGCATAGGAAGCTAGGACATGCTAGCATAAATGTTTTGAAAAAACTAGTCTCTCTAAATCTAGTTAGAGGTTTACCCAAGATAAAATTTTCAAATGATAAAATTTGTGATGCATGCTCAAAGGGTAAACAACATAGGTCTTCCTTTAAATCCATTAATGATGTTTCTACTAGTAGATGTTTACAACTAATTCACATGGATTTATTTGGGCCAATTAGGACTATGAGCTTGGGTGGTAAGTCTTATGCTTTTATGCTAGTTGATGATTTTTCTAGATTTACTTGGGGTTCTCTTTTTAAGTACTAAAGATGAGGCTTTGGAAAAATTCATCACATTTTCAAAATTAACCCAAAATGATCTTGAACTTAGAACTTCACATATTAGAAGTGATCATGGAACCAAGTTTCAAAATTTAGGGTTTGAAGATTTTTTAAATGAAAATGGTATTAGCCATAATTTTTCGGTTCCTCGAACTCCTCAACAAAATGGGGTAGTTGAGAGGAAAAATAGAACTTTACAAGAAATGGCTAGAACTATGCTTTGTGAAAACAATTTACCTAAATATTTTTGGGCGGAAGCTACAAACACCACTTGTTATATTGTAAATTGAGTAATGATTAGGCCAATTTTAAAGAAAACACCTTATGAGATTTTAAAATCTAAAAAGCCTAACATTAGCTATTTCCACCCTTTTGGGTGTAAGTGTTTTGTTTTAAATAATGGAAAAGATAACTTAGGTAAATTTGATGCAAAAAGTGATGAAGCCATTTTTATAGGTTACTCTTTAACCTCTAAAGCCTATCGTGTATTTAACAAAAGAACTTTAGTAGTAGAAGAATCTATTCATGTTGTATCGATGATAACCTCCTTCCTAGGAAGGATTCTTGTGATGATGATGATGTAGGGATCATAAATGCCTTTGATGGAGGTCAAACTTCAAAGAAGGATGAGATTCCAACAAAGGAAGAATACTCACAAGATCCACCTCTTGAAGCCTTGAAGGACTTGGCTATTGAGGAAAAGGAAGTGAGCTACCCAAGGGAGTTGAACTATGTCAAAGATGGTGAAATCTTGGGTGATCCATCCAAGGGGGTAACCACTCGTTCTTCTCTTATATTAATGAACCATGTTGAATTTATCTCATGCATAGAGCCTAAAAAATATAAAAGAAGCATTGAAAGATGACTTTTGGATTATGGCTATTCAAGAAGAGTTAAATCAATTTGAGAGAAGTAATGTTTGGACATTAGTTGATAGGCCTAGTAATCAATCTACAATAGGAACTAAATGGGTCTTTAGGAACAAACTAGATGATAGTGGTAACATTGTGAGAAATAAAGCTAGACTTGTAGCACAAGGTTACACTCAAGAAGAGGGAATAGATTTTGATGAAATCTATGCACCCGTAGCTAGAATAGAAGCCATTAGGATGTTGCTTGCATATGCATGTTATCATAATTTCAAGCTTTTTCAAATGGATGTTAAAAGCGCTTTTTTAAATGGTTTTATAAATGAAGAAGTGTATGTGGAACAACCACCGGGTTTTGAAGATTCAAAATTTCCAAATCATGTTTTCAAACTTACCAAAGCTCTTTATGGTTTAAAACAAGCTCCTAGAGCTTGGTATGAAAGGATTTCAAATTTTTTGATTGAAAAAGGATTTGAAAAAGGTAAGGTGGACACTACACTCTTTATAAAAATGTATAAAAATGACATCTTGGTAGTTCAAATTTATGTTGATGATATCATTTTTGGTTCTATTAATGAATGTTATTGTCAAGAGTTTGCTAAGTTAATGCAAGGTGAATTTGAGATGAGCATGATGGGGGAGCTCTCATTCTTTTTCGGACTCCAAATCAAGCAAAAGAAGGATGGCACCTTCATCAACCAAGCAAAATACATAAATGATATGCTCAAGAAGTTTGGCTTGGAGAATGCAAAGCCTCAAGCCACTCTTATGAGCTCATCTACAAAGCTTGACAAAGATGAAGGAGGTAAGTGTGTTGACTCTAAGCTTTATCGTTCTATGATTGGATCTTTGCTTTACCTTACCGCAAGTAGACCGAATATCTTGTTTAGTGTTTGCTTGTGTGCTAGGTTTCAAGCTAGTCCTAGAGAGTCTCACCTTATAGCCGTTAAGAGAATCTTTAGATACCTTAGAGATACTCCTTGTTTAGGCCTTTGGTATCCTAGAGACTCTACCTTCAACCTTCATGCTTACTCGAATGCGGATTATGGGGGTTGTAAAATCGATAGGAAAAGTACTTCGGGAACTTGTCAATTCTTAGGTAGTATGCTCATATCTTGGTTCTCTAAGAAACAAAATAGTGTAGCCTTATCTACCACCGAAGCCGAGTACATATCCTTAGGGAGTTGTTGTGCTCAAGTCCTTTGGATGAAGCAACAACTCTTAGATTATGGAATTAAAGTTGAAACCATTCCCCTAAAATGTGACAACACTAGTGCAATATGTTTAACAAAAAATCCCATCCAACACTCTAGAACCAAACATATAGAAATAAGGCATCATTTCATTAGAGATCATGTCCTTAAGGAAGATGTGGTTATAGAGTATGTAGACACCTTGAATCAATTAGCGGACATATTTACAAAACCCTTAGACAACGAGCGCTTTTGGTCCCTTAGGAGAGAGTTAGGTCTAGCTAGCCTATCTTGACCTTTTAGGACCTCTTTTGTGCTTAAATATGCTTGATCTTGTGAAATGTCATGTTTGTATGCTTGGATTCCCAATTTCATCCATGCCTATAGTTAGGGGGAGTATGATTCTGTTAAAATATGCTTAGAACTGCTCATTCATCATTTGCATACTCATAGGAGATGTTAAGTTAGAGCCTTTGGTTGTTCTTTGAACCAAATATGCATTTCTGGGCATACAGTATCGATACTGATCTTCGCGTATCGATACCTGTTCATCATTCCGTTTCCCAAAACTCTTTTCGCTTCACTGGTATCGATATGATTAACATCGTATCGATACAGGTCGTTTCGATACGGACCCCTCCGTTTCGATACGACTTTCCAACGGGCATTTTTGCGGAAAAGTCTATTCTATCCCCGTATCGATACCCCAACGGGCGTATCGATACTCGACTGCGCTGATGGCATTAAATAAGCTTTTAATGAGTTCAACTTTTACCATAATTCAAACTCTTCAAAACCTAATTAACCCTAGCCGTTTTTGCCTATAAAAAGGCACTTCCTCCTTCAAATTTTTCACACCTCATCTCAAATCTAAAAGAGTTTTTGAATCAAGCAAGGCTTTGTGCTCTCTCTCTCATCTTTGTGCTAGTTTTCTTCAATCTTCAAGTTTCTATCAAGGTAATCTCTTTCTTTTTTCTTTTTCAATTTTTTTGTTTTGATTATTTTTGTTTCATCTTTTTATCAAAACTTTGTTTTTCTTCAAAAAAAAAATTAAATTTTTTTTAATCATTTTAAATCTTTCTTTTACCTTGATTTTTACTCAAATTGAAGAAATCCTCTTTGCTTAATCTCTCTTTTAGATCATGGCACCAAAAGAACCTTTGAGGAAGCGTTCAAGGGTTACCCAAGCCGGTGAATCCTCCACCATTGGAGAAATTGCTCGTCCAAACTATTCCATCATTTATGATCAATGTTTTCATGGCTATTCGGGTCTCACTCACTTTCGTCAATATGAGAATTACAAGATTCGTGCCGAAAGGGTAATCTCCGTTCCTTTTCTCAATTCGGAGCGTTTTAAGTTTGAATATCTTCCTTTATTTCATCGTTGGAACTTCATGGAGTTTATCTCTATTCCCGGGTTTTTCTATCGCCTTTTGGTTTTGATATTCTATGCCAATGCCAAATGTATTAGTCGTGATGGGGAAGTTGTTGCTATTAGCTCTTACCTCATGGGGAAGAAAATTATTCTTGATGTCCAATCCATTTGTGAGGTTTTCAATTTAGAGGATGAAGGCCTTGACGATGAGCATGCTTGGGGCATGTTCTTCATGGATCCGTCACCGCCCTAAATGCTCAAGACCGGATCTTACACTTGATGGTGTCTTGGTGGTTCCGTCCCTCTGGAGGAAAGTATTCCACCATTCGTCAAGTGGACAATTTTTGGATATGGTGTTTCCATGAGAGAAAGCGACCAAATCTTGCTCGACTTATGTTCGTGGAGATCGTCTACCTCGTGCAAAATCATCACACATCTCACGTCACCTCCTTCACATACGGTACGGCTTTGAGCTATTTCTTTGTTAAAAAGGATATTGATTGCTCTTATGACTACCCAACTCCTCTCACCGATCCCATTGATGAGCGATCTCTTGCTCGGGCAAAGTTTTCTTATGTTAATGGTGAATGGGTATGTCTTGTCGAGTTACCATCGGAAGCCGCCGCCGCTTTCGAAGAAGCTCAAGCGCCTCAAGCTCCTCAAGCTCCTCAAGTCCACCAACCCAACATGGATGCTCTCATGACCTATCTTAATGAGCAATTTACCGGGTTGCGTACGGACATGAACAATCGTCTTACTTCAATGGAAACTACCTTTGATACTAGGATGACGGGTATGGAGAATCGCCTCACATCTCTTGAAAGCGGGCACATTTCTTTGAATATCTCCATTGCCGCTTTTCATGATGAGTGGCGTAATAGTATGCGCACTAATGAGCCTTTGGGAGTTGATGATGAAGACGAAGAAGACGATGCTTAGACGTTTCTTCTTGTTTGTCATGCATATCATTTAGGATTTTCTATTTTATGCACCTATGTTTTATGTTCTTAGGATTAAGGTTGTTTTAGGATTAAAACCTATGCTTTGATTTCTATTTTGCCTTTGTTTGGATTTTAAGTATGTTGCTTTAATGAATAATATCTATGTTGCTTATTATACCTTTGGTTTCTTTATGCACCTAATTGTCTCAAAGAATTTTTGATCTAACAAAAAGGGGGAGAAGAACCTAGCTCACACTTTAAAATATTTTGATTTTAATTCAAAGGTTACCAAGCTTATATTAAGGGGGAGTTAACTTTGTAAAGGTTTTTCAAAATGTCAAAAATTTTAAGTTTTGGTTTTGTTATATCAAAAAGGGGGAGATTGTAAAACCTATGTTTGATTTTGATATGATTAGATCTTTAAGGATCAATTTGTAAAACTTAAAATTGTTTTTATAAGTCCCTTAATAAGTTTTAAAATACCAACACTTTAAAACTGATTTATAAAACTCAAACTCAAAATATTTTCTAAGTGTTCCAAGGCAAAACCAGTGAAAATCGTCCAGGCGTATCGATACAACACCAAGCGTATCGATACTATTTTGCCAAACTTGGTTACTGTCGAAACCAGTATCGATACCCCAAACCCTAGTATCGATACACCCATGTGTTAAAATTCAAAGAGTTTGATAGCGTACCGATACGGCTAACCCTTGTATCGATACGGGCTTTATAAATTTTTAAATATTAAGTCGGTTTAAAAATATGACCGTTGGTGTCAGTTGGTTGGTAACCAAACTTTAAAAAGTCGTTGACCCGTATCGATACGCCTAACCCCTGTACCGATACAGGTTTGGACAGTGAGCTAAGTTCAGAAAATGGTATCGATACGGCCCTTGTTGTTTCAATACCTAGTACCGATACGCTTACGTACGTATCGATACCCCTTATTAAATGCACACAACGACTCTTTCTTTTCTGAGACAGGTACCGATACACCTTCCCGCGTACCGATACTGGTAGCTGCAGAAGTGCATTTATGGTGGTAAGAGAGGGTTCCAACGGCTCCATTTATGTTCGCAACCACCCAAACGGCTAGAAATCAATGAGGAAGTATAAAAGACACATCCAAAAGCTACAACAACAATTATTGATCTTCAAGCAAACACCTATTCATCAAATCCAAGCAATTGTGCCAAAATTCCTATTTGTCTAGAAAACCCAATTGTATTCTTCATTCATATTTTGTTCAACTGGGTTGAGTGCTTGTATTGGGGCTATCATTTGTATTGAGAGATACCTTATTAGCCATCAAATTTCTTTGTTCACTTGTGTGAGGATTGGGTTGATTTTTGGGTAGAAAAATCAACCGAAATTGTAAAGGTTGCCTCCTTGTCCTAGAAAAGGGGAAGAGCAATTAGTGGAATTGTTGCAAATCCTTAGTGAAGCTAAGGTAGTGGATGTAGAGTTCATTTGGAACTTGAACCACTCTAAATCCCTTGTCTATTATTTTCAATTTGCAATTTCCACCACAAAACCTTTAAATTTCGAATTCACCCCCTCTTGGTCATTATCGATCTTGCGATCCACTCAACACATTTCAACAACCACATGCATATCACAATGCAGAAATAAATCCTCATGCCTCATCATTACACATAGTCACAATATGCATAGCAACATCAATCACAATTAGAACATGAGGCATAAACACAACATTTACAAGTTCAACCATAGTCTTCTAAACTAAAAGCTTGAGATTAGACTTCCAATCTAATCCCAACTCTAGGTGGGTTTACCAAGCCCGACCTAGGTCTATATGCTCGAACCAAGGCGTTTTGAAAACCAATTTAAAACCGAAGAACCACTCACCAACTATCCAAGCTCAACATTAGCCGATCAATTCACCAAGCTATCCGGATTCGTCCTCGAGGCTTCGCCAACACAAAACCTTGACTCTAATCATCCAACACAATCAAAACACCAATAATCAATCACCAAAACTTGTTGCAAACCCATAACGCAATTCGAGCATATAAATGCGACCCAAGAACACTTTCAAAACATCATTTTCGAGCAGCCCTCAAACTCAGGAAATAACTGATGTTTCCAACATCCAAAATGCCATCAAACACACCAAAACAACCCTCAAACATAACCCAAACATCAGCCATCAATTCTCACACTAAAACAACCCCAAAACTCCATTTTTGAACACTCTAAAACCCCACTAAAACCCATATCCGAAAATCAAGTTAAAACCATGTAAAAAATTATATATGTTGGACCTTATGGTTTACAAATAACTTGTCCAACAACAACAAATCAAAAGCTTAACTAAAAATCCATAAAGCCACAACCTTTATCAAAATCTTTAGAAAACCCAAAATATAGAAACATGAGTTTTATGAACAATGAAGACTAAGGTTAGATAGGAAATAGAAAGGACAACATAAAATCGATTTTACCTTTGAAAGATCTTCAAGAATCAAGCAAGGATGAAATGGAATAGTAACTTGCAATGGGGAGGGGAGAATGTCATTGGTTTTGAAAGAGGAGGGGAGGAAGATGAGAAAAAAAAGGTATTTTTAGTTGTTTTGTTTTATTTTAAAAGTCAAAGGTCATAAATACCCTTAATGAGTAGGGATAATTTCAATATTATAGAATCTATGACTTTGGGCTTAAAAAGATGACTAGTCCAACATATACTTGTTTTTTTTGAAAATTTAAAGCCTAGAATTATATTTTTATAATTTAATTTCACCTGACCCCCAAACCTAGGTGTTACAACTCTCTCCCACTTAAGGAATTTTGTCCCCGAAATAACCTGACAGAAACAAGTATGGAAACTGTTCAAACATATCGGCCTTCCCCTCCCACGTGGCCTCTTCCACGCCCCTATGTCGCCACAACACCTTGACCAACACTCTGGTCTTGCCACGCAACACCTTGTTATCTGAAGCAAGTATCTCAACTGGTTCGGTTTTTCACTGTACGACAAATCTGGATTCAGTTCTATCTCCTCAACGGGCATATCGTGGGACAGATCTGATCTATATCTCCTAAGCATCGACACATGGAAAACATCATGGATCTTCTCTAACTCTGAAGCCAATCTGAAGCGGTAAGCTACTGGCCCAATCCACTCAACAATCTCATACGGACCGATAAACCTCGGACTCAACTTGCCTTTCCGGCCAAATCGCATTACCTTCTTCCACGGAGACACTTTCAGAAACACTTTCTCACCCACTGAATACTCAATCTCTTTTCTCTTCAAATCTGCGTAAGATTTCTAACAATCGAAAGTTGCTTTCAGACGGTCACAAATCAACTTCACCTTATCGGTAGTCCTCTTAAGCAAATCCGGTATAGGTAAACACTTTTGACCCGCTTCGGCCCAACAGATCAGAGTCCTACATCGCCTACCATACAATGCCTCATAAGACGCCATCTGGATACTAGCCTGGTAACTGTTGTTGTAAGCAAACTCGACTAAGGGTAAATGCTTCTCCCACGATCCCTAGAAGTCGATCGCACAACAACAGAGCACATCCTCTAATACTTGTATTACTCGCTCTGATTGACCATCTGACTGCGGGTGATATGAAGTACTGAAATGAAAACGACTACCTAGGGCACTATGCAAACAACTCCAGAACCTCGATGTGAATCTCAGATCTTTGTCTGATACAATAGACTTCGGAACCCCATGTAGTCTCACAATCTCTTGGACATACAAATATGCCAGCTTGTCTAAAGAATCTGTGGTGTTCACTGCCAAGAAATGAGCACACTTAGTGAATCTATCGACTATCATCCAGACAGAATTCTTCTTCGAAGGAGACAACGGCAACCCTGACACAAAGTCCATAGTGATTCTTTCCCACTTCCATTCCGGAATTTTCAAAGGCTGCAACAAACCTGAACGAACCTGATGTTCTGCCTTTACTCTCTGACATACCATGCAACGGCTCACATACTCGTCCACATCCTTCTTCAAACCAACCCAGAAATAATCACTCTTCAGATCTCGGTACATCTTAGTACTGCCCAGATGCATAGAAAAAAGACTTGAATGTGCTTTTCTCAGAATCATACGTCTCAACTCAACATCTGCAGGCACTACCATTCTTTCTCTGAAACACAACACATTCTCATCACTGAAACTGTACTATGTCAGTCTACCCTCTGTAATGTCCTGAACATGTGAAGCTAAAGATACGTCTTGCAACTGTTTCTCTCCGATCATCTGAATCAACGAAGGCTTCACTGGCAACTCTGTAATCAAACCACCGTCCTCTAATACACTTAGCCTAGCAAACATAGCTCGCAACTCAACTACAACTTTTCTGCTCAATGCATCAGCCACTACATTTGCCTTACTCGAATGGTACTCAATAGTCAAATCATAGTATTTCAACAGTTCAAGCCATCTTCTTTGTCTCAAGTTCAGCTCTCTCTGAGTCATCAGATACTTCAAGCTTTTTTGATCAGTGTAAACCGTGCACTTCTCACCATAAAAGTAGTGATGCCAAATCTTCAACGCAAACACAACTGCTGCTAACTCAATGTCGTGCATGGGGTAGTTCTTCTCGTGCACCTTCAATTGTCTCGAAGCATAAGAAACAACTCTCCTTTCTTGCATCAGAACACAACCTAAACCTATGTAGGAAGCATCGCTATAGATTACGAACTATTTTCCTGAAACTGGCTGTACCAACACTGGAGCATTCGTCAAGGCTTCTTTTAATTTCTCAAATGCATTCTGTCTCGCATCCGACCACTCAAACTTAACTCCCTTTTTCAAAAGTTTAGTCAAAGGAGCAGCTACCCTAGAGAATCCCATCAACAAATCTCCTATAGTAACCAGCTAGTCCTATGAAGCTTCTAATCTCGGCCACTGACTTAGGTTGTTTCCACTCAACATGGCTTCAATCTTCTTCGGATCAACTCGGATACCTTCAGTTGACACAACGTGGCCAAGAAACACAACCTCTCTAATCCAGAACTCGCATTTACTCAGCTTAGCATACAACTGGTTGCTCATCAATCTCTGCAATACAAGTCTCAAATGTTCATCATGTTCTTCTTCTGATCTCGAGTACACAAGGATGTCGTCTATGAAAACAACTAAAAATCGGTCTAGATAGTCTCGGAAAACTCTGTTCATCATGTCCATGAAAGCTGCTGGTGCATTCGTGAGCCCAAACGACATCACAAGGAACTCATAATGACTGTATTTAGTCCTAAAAGTTGTCTTCGGTACATCATATTCTTTCACTTTCAACTGATAGTACCCTGATCTCAAATCTATCTTCGAAAACATTGAGGCACCTCCCAACTGATCAAACAGGTTATCTATACGCGTCAACGGATACTTGTTCTTTACTTTCAACTGGTTCAACTGCCTATAGTCGATACACATCCTCATACTCCCATCCTTCTTCCTCACAAACAACACGGGAGCACCCCAAGGCGAACTACTAGGCCTAATAAAACTGTAACCCCCTTAGCCCGGCCTAGACGGTTGACCCGAACTACGAAGATTACACGGGGAAAACCAAAGTCAACCCGAAAGTCAACCTTGATTAACGACCCTTTTTTTCTTTCTAAACTAGTCTAGATGCACATTAACCCTAGGTGTACTCTTGAGATAAGCGTACTAAAAAATCACAGCAATCGGAAAACAATAAGGGACCCAATTGCACAACATACGAATTTAGGGACCATTGTGTAAATTCTGGAAATTAAGAGGACTTTACCGAATTTTAAGTTACCACTACGAAATTAGTCATGTTTCAAGCCTCTCTTCCAAATTTCATCTTAATCGGACATCTCGAACTCAAGCAATTGCACATACAAAAATCAGGACTAAAACATAAAGTTTGCAAACCTCAAAACCATTCAAATCAGTGCCCAACGGTCAAGTTTTTCGAAACGGGGTTAGCCCGTTCAGAAACGGGGCTTGGCAGTAGCCAAAGTGTTTCGAAACACCTCTACCCGTTTCGAAACACCCAGGCCAAATCAAGCACCTGTTTCGAAACAGGCAAGGGTGTTTCGAAACACCCTGCCCAGAAACAGCAGATAGGCATGATTTAACACATTTAAACCCCATCGAACATGCTCCAAATCAATCCTCAATAAAGCAACAACATGCCAAGCATCATACCTACCAAATTGCATTGAGATCTAGATACAAAACCACCCTTAGGTGCACCAACTCTTCCACACATCCAACACTTAAACATACTTTTAAAACAAGAAGCATATCATATCGACTTATGAATAAGAAGATTCAAATGTTGCAAGCGTTAAACCACGTAGTTCAAATCATAAACCAAACTTGTCCAACAAACACAATCTCATTAAACATCAACATAAAAGACTCCCCCCCCCATTGCCTTTATTATCCATAGCTATTAACCGAGACATACATCTCAAGTGGAGCTCTCCTTGAATCCCTTGCTTCTTGCTGTCCCAACTTCAAATATCTGCATTGATGGACAAAAAGGAGCGTAAGCACATAATGCTTAGTGAGGAATGCTCAAAACCAAAACACCATCAATGCAGCGAGTCATAAAACCTCTTTAAAAAGTAAACACATTTCGATAAACCAAAGCAGTGTTTGAAAACCCCTTTTAAACAACATGCTTTAAATCATGCATTGCTCAAACATGAAAACCAACCCTTAGCTTAGAAAAGCTAAGTAACTCACTTTATACCACATCCTTGCAAAACCATCAATTTAACCTTTCCATGCATGAACATCATATGCAAAGTTAAATACAAATTCCTTGGAAAACACTTCCACTTCACATTATACTTTTCCCATTCTTGAAAATCATCTCAAAGCAAGAAACCTTTGAAAACCACTTACTCCTTCAATCTATCTCATGTATTAAACAAATGCAATACATGAACCAAAAAATCAACATTTGCATTACATGCCTTTTAAAACAAGCCTTCGTAAGACTTCAATGCACTAAAGAGATTCCATACACACATGCACCATTTTCAATTGAAGATAAACACTTGCTCAAGCTAACAAGTAATACAAGCATTCTTAGAACATCACACACTTCCCATGCAACCATGCATCATTTCAAGCATCTCATGCTTCATTACATTCAAGAACATTATATTGGCTTCCAAGTGATAATTCACAAACCATCATAACACAAGACACAATCGGATACGCGGATTACAAGCGTTGTCCCACACGCTCCATACACACTTCCGAAAAACACAAGGTGGAGTTTACCGGTACAATCACAACCCCCTCAACACCCGTGATGGAGTTTAACGGTACAATCACAACCCCTCAACATCACTCATCGGAAGTTGTATAACACACTAGCGAGAGCCGGGACACATCACAAGGCTTACACATGGATGCTACCACAACCATTGTAATCACCTTAACCAAGCTCACACACGGGAGCAACCCTCCACCGTTGTGACGCTTAACAAAGTCCACCCACGAGAGCCACCCTCCATCGTGGTGACTTTTAACAAGGTTCACCCATGAGAGCCATCCTCCATCGTGGTGGCACTTAACCAAGCCCACCCACGAGAGCCATCCTCCATCGTGGTGACCCCAAATTCCTCAATCGCTAGGATCTTGGATGGAGTTTACGGTACAATTACAACCCCCTCGACATCCAAGGCGACTCAATTCACGGTGCACCCAATCCTATAGCCGGCTAACTATATCCGATTAAAGTAACCAAGAACCACTTACATCACTTGCCAATATAACCATTTTACCACATTAATCCATTGTTTTTACAAGCATAACCAAAATGCAAAAACCACCAATTACCATCATCACTTCACTGTTTTGAAGCATTAAACAAAGCCATTAAACAACATGCAACACTATGCATCATTCCACAATTCCAATAGTCAAAACCAAGGATCTCTTACCTTGAGAATCCTTCACACATGACTTTGAAAACCAGCATTAAACCATGCTAAAATATGCTTTCAAAACAGAAATTTAAACATGCAAATCACATGCATTGCATCCAACAATCACAAGTGCTTTAAAAACCAATTCATAACACAAACCAAGAGAGAAATTCCATTTACTTACTCTTGAGCTTAGCTAATTGTTTAGACTTAAACTAAGCTCCCAAAAACCTTCAAACATTGGTTTCAAAGCTGAAAACCCAACTTCACTCACCGATACACAAAACTATGCTAGCCAATAAGCCTTTCAAGCATCCGAAGCCTCCAACGCCACCTCTATTGCCTCCGGATCATTTCCCCTATTTTAAACACATAACAACAGAGGATTAATGCATCATCATGCACTAAAACCACTAGCAACACACCTAAACTCGCTGCTCTACAAAAATCCAACATTTCGGCTACCAAACACAACCGAAAACACCTCCAAACTCTTCCAAAACTTAACCCAGCCAAGATCCATCACTTCTAACCATTTTTAAACATCAATTAACATCCAAAATGAACCCAAACTCGTCCTTATGCCTCCAGCATTAACAAAACACCAAGATCACCCCCAAAACCACCATTTTCACAAGTAAAAACTTAGGAAAATCAACCTATTCGGGATTGCATTGATTAAACCTCAATTACACATCATTTATACATCCAAAATACATCAAAAAGACATCTCAAAACAGAGCCCAATCATCCAATACAAATTTCTTCAAAATTAAATCCAAATCTTGCATTTTAAGCCAAAATCAAGATCACAACATTAAAACCTTTAATAAAACTCAATTTAAGGATTCAGAACTTGGGAATTCCAGTAAAGAATTGAGTATTTAGAGGAGAAGGACGTTCATACCTCTAAATGTGGATTTCTCCTTGTTTAGAGCCAAAATCCTTGAAAATTCGTTAAGCAAATGATGAGGATTTGATGTAGAAATGATTAGGAATCTTTTAGGAATTGAAATCTCAACTTTAGGTGTGAAAATCAAAGGAAAAGTTGCTGTGGAAATGTGTTTGGCTGAGGAAATTTTGAGAGAAAATGAAATGGGAAAATTTTGGTAAAAGTTAGTTATGAAACTAAAAATATCTTTTCCCTCTTTTTTTATTAATTAAACACTAAACGAGTCTTTAAAAATCTAGAAAAATCTGGAGAAATCCTCCCTTGGGTAAATTAGCTCCTTAAAGATTCAAAGTTTCAATTCTTTTAAAATAGTCACGAACTTTTCAAAAAATTACATTTTAGTCACTAACTCAAAATGTCATATTTCCAAACCTCATTTTGTAAAATTGATTTCACCACTCTCTTATATATATTAAAAGAGGATTTTTAGATATTTTTCCATATTTTTAATGCATCCCGAACTAGGCTTTCCTTAAAACCACCTTTTATATTCGAACCGAAAATCCGACCGGTCCGGTTCAAACCCAAAACTTCTAAGCCCAAAATTGGGGTGTTACAACTCTCCCCCTCTTAGGAAATTTCGTCCTCTAAATTTCTACCGGCGAAAAGAGCACAACCAAACTTCTCAAATCAACCCACAAGGCAACACAGGAGACTTAACCACCACTGAACACTCTCCACACAAAACTCCACCAAACCCAACACCACCACATACTGTTCACAATTTCCAGAACACTCAGATGTTAACCACAGCTTAACCTTTCACACTTCCGAACTGCGCACAACCCCAACAACAACCTGAAGAACCTCCAAACTTTTACAGCATACACCACCTTAGCTCATAACTCCCAAAACTCGTACACACGGTGACGCCAACCCATCCAGTTCAGCCACCATGTGACCCACAACCTTCACTGCTTCTAAAACCCCTTGCAAAACTACTCAACCTCTTCCAAAGGTTACCACAGCAAGCAAAAATTCTTAAGCATCAACTGCTTACCCAAACTTCTCAACGTATTGCTGACACTCCTTCACATCCACCGCTATCATCACCATAACGACTCACCAGGACTACTCACCTAACATCCGAAAATCACGTTTCCAAAACCCCAACCTTGACTCTGCCAGCCGTTCCACACACCACTAGCCTTACCAGGACACCGCCCATTCTATACATACATATTAAGATTACGAAACTTCTACTCTCCCAGGATAACCTTTTTCTACAACCCACAACACAACCTCTTCTCAACTCTTCGAAGGTTGCTACGAACCATCACCTACATAAACAACCCTTCCATTACAACATCAATGCCACGTTACCTCAGCACTCTAGAAACACATCCACTAACCTGCAACATCACTTAACACCAAGAAACTACCACTTCTACTAGCTATTCACAACCACTTTAACTGATTCTAACTTCAACCGGAAATCTACTCACCACCATACCGCTAAACTCTTTAAGCGCCAAAACACTTTCCTTCTGCCAACATGCTATATCGCACTCACTATTACTGACAGCTCGCTTATCACCCTCCACTACTTCTACCATTCTCTTAACACCAAACAACTCTTAAAACCCATCATCCAACCTAACCCTATCCCAACACTAACGGACCCAATTAACTATTAGCGAATGTGAACGTTCGTATGCATGGTCACCAATATGCCCTATCAATGCCTGTGTACATGTATGCAAAACCTCTAATGTCATGTCACATGTATGCATGTACCAGCACATACATATAATATAGTATATAACAATGATTTTAACTGTGCATGTATGTTGGTTCACACCCACCAATAACATCGTCAGAATCCGCCTAAGAACAACCTCTTACTTCACTTCTAACTTGACCAACTCCATCATTCTAATAACCCATTAACCACAAAATACTCACTAATACCCTCTTCACACTAAAGTTGTTTTCAAAACAACACCAAATACTACCCCAAACTTTCTAGCTACGAGACCATACCCACTACGCAAGGAAAAACCAAACCGAAACCAAACTAAGATAACTAGGGCAAAGGTTACTTAACAAGGTTACCTGTAAACACCTCACCGCCCCGAAGCTTCAACAGACGAGCTCTCTTCCTCGTAGAACCATCATTCTCCAACCGCACCGCTGCAACATCAACTAACACATTAAGGTCATCACCATCTCCCTGCGGTAAAGAACCCTGACTACCCCGAGCCAACTTCAAACAATTTCGTCTCAAATGCCCAACAGACCCACAATTCTAACAAGATTCCTTCCCCAAGCTCCTCACACCTTTATGTCCTTTCTGCCACCTTCGAACCTTGTCTCGGCCGTGCCCACGACCCTTCAGAGACCCTTTTGCTACCACTAAAGCTGATCTCACCACTTGAGGACAATTTCACTTCACATGCTCCTTAGAACCACAGTTCCAACAAACTCTCGCGCCCCGACAACCTCCAACATGACACCTTCCACAATGGTCACACTTCGGCAACCGAGCTACCACTCCCTGATCATACCGCACTTGACCTACGTCTGCACCACCACCCATACTTCGTTTCAAGCAAAACCTTCTATCACGTAGCCTCTCGCGCTGACCGCTCCCAAGGTCAGTACCCACAACTCTCTTGCTTAAACTTTTCTCACCTTCATAATCTGAAACCACACCCCCACGTTGCTTAACCCTGGGAAATTTCTCTCCAAGGTACCTTTCATAAAAGGCAGACACAAAGAAGTCCCAATCTATATCGTGGATATGTGATGCCACCGCCACATATGTCCACCAGGCACATGCGTCCTCCAACATCAATGAGACAACACTTCCTAGCTTACAAGCGTAGTCACAACCTTCCTGATCCAAAATCAGAATTACACTGGCCAACCAGGCCTCGAACGCCTCAGGTGTCGAACCATGATACTCCACAACTCCCAAATCATGTAACGTTGTTTCGACAAACTCGCACGTCCCACAGTCGGCACGTCTACAGGCCTCACTTTCACCACAGCCTGAGATGTTCCCGACACCTCCTGAACTATAGGTGATGAACTCTTCATCATAGAACCAGCTTCTTCCTCCTGCCTCACTACCTCAACTCCAGGCACTGAAGACTAAAATAAAACACCTCCACTAAAAGGTGAATTCCACGCCTTAACAACCTGCTCTAAAGCAGCAACCAACTCACCCAACTGCCATTCTCTCATCAATTTCACCATGCTATTAACAACAAGCTATCATAACAAAACAAACAAAACCATCAGGCCAGCTTCAAGCAAGGATTCAAGACTCCAGCTCCAACATAACACAATAGCTATAATAATAAGGCAATGGGTATCCCAAATTCTCCCCTTTTACATGACATAACAGTCAATAAAAACATGGATATCACAATATCGAGCATATCAATCAACATACTTCGATCATGCTCTCATCAAACAACATTCACTCGCAACAGCATAACATCAACATATCATACCCATTAGACTTTCATCATTCATAAAATCAGCTCACATCACCAGCATATCATCAGTACAAATCCACATTAGCTCAATGAAGATTCACAATCAAAAAGCATGACAAAAACATCAACAATTCGCTCACAGACACACATTTCAACCGACTTTCAACCACACATCAGAATAAACATTAAACACTTATTACAACAATTTACCATTTCCCCAAGAATTCGCAACTCAGCTCTGATACAACCAAATGTAACCCCTTTAGCCCGGCCTAGACGGTTGACCCGAACTACGAAGATTACACGGGGAAAACAAAAGTCAACCCGAAAGTCAACCTTGATTAACGACCCTTTTTTTCTTTCTAAACTTGTCTATATGCACATTAACCCTATGTGTACGCTTGAGATAAGCATACTCAAAAATCACAGCAATCGGAAAACAATAAGGGACCCAATTGCACAACATACGAATTTAGGGACCATTTTGTAAATTCTGGAAATTAAGAGGACTTTACCGAATTTTAAGTTACCACTATGAAATTAGTAATGTTTCAAGCCTCTATGCCAAATTTCACTTTAATCGGACATCTCGAACTCAAGCAATTGCACATACAAAAATCAGGACTAAAACGTAAAGCTTGCAAACCTCAAAACCATTCAAATCAGTGCCCAACGGTCAAGTGTTTCGAAACGGGGTTAGCCCGTTCAGAAACGGGGCTTGGCAGTAGCCAAAGTGTTTCGAAACACCTCTACCCGTTTCGAAACACCCATGCCAAATCAAGCACCTGTTTCGAAACAGGCAAGGGTGTTTCGAAACACCCTGCCTAGAAACAACAGATAGGCCTTATTTAACACATTTAAACCCAATCGAACATGCTCCAAATCAATCCTCAATAAAGAAACAACATGCCAAGCATCATAACTACCAAATTGCATTGAAATCTAGATACAAAACCACCCTTAGGTGCACCAACTCTTCCACACATCCAACACTTAAACATGCTTTTAAAACAAGAAGCATAGCATAACGACTTATGAATAAGAAGATTCAAACGTTGCAAGCGTTAAACCACGTAGTTCAAATCATAAACCAAACTTGTCCAACATACACAATCTCATTAAACATCAACATAAAAGACTCTCCCCCCATTGCCTTTATTATCCATAGCTATTAACCGAGACATACATCTCAAGTGGAGCTCTCCTTGAATCCCTTGCTTCTTGCTGTCTCAACTTCAAATATCTGCATTGATGGACAAAAAGGAGCGTAAGCACATAATGCTTAGTGAGGAATGCTTAAAACCAAAACACCATCAATGCAGCGAGTCATAAAACCTCTTTAAAAAGTAAACACATTTCGATAAACCAAAGCAGTGTTTGAAAACCCCTTTTAAACAACATGCTTTAAATCATGCATTGCTCAAACATGAAAACCAACCCTTAGCTTAGAAAAGCTAAGTAACTCACTTCATAGCACATCCTTTCAAAACCATCAATTTAACCTTTCCATGCATGAACATCATATGCAAAGTTAAATACAAATTCCTTGGAAAACACTTCCACTTCACATTATACTTTTCTCATTCTTGAAAATCATCTCAAAGCAAGAAACCTTTGAAAACCACTTACTCCTTCAATCTATCTCATGTATTAAACAAATGCAATACATGAACCACAAAATCCACATTTGCATTACATGCCTTTTAAAACAAGCCTTCGCAAGACTTCAATGCACTAAAGAGATTCCATGCACACATGCACCATTCTCAATAGAAGATAAACACTTGCTCAAGCTAACAAGTAATACAAGCATTCTAAGAACATCACACACTTCCCATGCAACCATGCATCATTTCAAGCATCTCATGCTTCATTACATTCACAAACCATCATAACACAAGACACAATCGGATACGCGGATTACAAGCGTTGTCCCACACGCTCCATACACACTTCCGAAAAACACAAGGTGGAGTTTACCGGTACAATCACAACCCCCTCAACACCCGTGATGGAGTTTAACGGTACAATCACAACCCCTCAACATCACTCATCGAAAGTTGTATAACACACTAGCGAGAGCCGGGACACATCACAAGGCTTACACATGGAAGCTACCACAACCATTGTAATCACCTTAACCAAGCTCACACACGGGAGCAACCCTCCACCGTTGTGACGCTTAACAAAGTCCACCCACGAGAGCCACCCTCCATCGTGGTGACTTTTAACAAGGTTCACCCACGAGAGCCATCCTCCATCGTGGTGGCACTTAACCAAGCCCACCCACGAGAGCCATCCTCCATCGTGGTGACCCCAAATTCCTCAATCGCTAGGATTCTTGGATGGAGTTTACGGTACAATTACAACCCCTTCGACATCCAAGGCGACTCAATTCACGGTGCACCCAATCCTATAGCCGGCTAACTATATCCGATTAAAGTAACCAAGAACCACTTACATCACTTGCCAATATAGCCATTTTACCACATTAATCCACTGTTTTTACAAGCATAACCACAATGCCAAAACCACCAATTACCATCACCACTTCACTGTTTTGAAGCATTAAACAAAGCCATTAAACAACATGCAACACTATGCATCAATTCCACAATTCCAATGTAAAAAACCAAGGATCTCTTACCTTGAGCATCCTTCACACAAGACTTTCAAAACTAGCATTAAACCATGCTAAAATATGCTTTCAAAACAGAAATTTAAACATGCAAATCACATGCATTGCATCCAACAATCACAAGCGCTTTAAAAACCAATTCATAACACAAACCAAGAGAGAAATTCCATTTACTTACTCTTGAGCTTAGCTAGTTGTTTAGACTTAAACTAAGCTCCCAAAAACCTTCAAACATTGGTTTCAAAGCTGAAAACCCAACTTCACTCACCGATACACAAAACTATGCTAGCCAACAAGCCTTCCAAGCATCCAAAGCCTCAAACGCCACCTCTATTGCCTCTGGATCATTCTCCCCTGTTTTAAACACATAACAACAGAGGATTAATGCATCATCATGCATTAAAACCACCAGCAACACACCTAAACTCGCCGCTCTACAAAAATCCAACATTTCGGCTACCAAACACAACCGAAAACACCTCCAAACTCTTCCAAAACTTAACTCAGCCAAGATCCATCACTTATAACCATTTTTAAACATCAATTAACATCCAAAATGAACCCAAACTCGTCCTTATGCCTCCAGCATTAACAAAACACCAAGATCACCCCAAAAACCACCATTTTCACAAGTAAAAACTTAGGAAAATCAACCTATTCGGGATTGCATTGTTTAAACCTGAATTACACATCATTTAGACATCCAAAATACATCAAAAAGACATCTCAAAACAGAGCCCAATCATCCAATACGAATTTCTTCAAAATTAAATCCAAATCTTGCATTCTAAGCCAAAATCAAGATCACAACATTAAAACCTTTAATAAAACTCAATTTAAGGATTGAGAACTTGGGAATTTCAGTAAAGAACTGAGTATTTAGAGGAGAAGGACGTTCATACCTCTAAATGTGGATTTCTCCTTGTTTAAAGCCAAAATCCTTGAAAATTCATTAAGCAAATGATGAGGATTTGATGTAGAAATGATTAGGAATCATTTAGGAATTGAAATCTCAACTTTAGGTGTGAAAATCAAAGGAAAAGTTGCTGTGGAATTGTGTTTGGCTGAGGGAATTTTGAGAGAAAATGAAATGGGAAAATTTTGGTAAAAGTTAGTTATGAAACTAAAAATATCTTTTTCCCTCTTTTCTTTTTATTAATTAAACACTAAATGAGTCTTTAAAAATCTAGAAAAATCTGGAGAAATCCTCCCTTGGGTAAATTAGCTCCTTAAAGATTCAAAGTTTCAATCCTTTTAAAACAATCACGAACTTTTCAAAAATTACATTTTAGTCACTAACTCAAAATGTCATATTTCCAAACCTCATTTTGTAAAATTGATTTCACCACTCTCTTATATATATTAAAAGAGGATTTTTAGATATTTTCCATATTTTTAATGCATCCCGAACTAGGCTTTCCTTAAAACCACCTTTTATATTCGAACCGAAAATCTGACCGGTCCGGTTCAAACCCAAAACTTCAAAGCCCAAAATTGGAGTGTTACAACTCTCGGTCTAGCAACTCTTGAAGCTGATTTTTCAACTCCTTCAGAGCCATACGGTACGGAGCAATAGAAACTGGAGTAGACCCTGAAACAGTCTCAATCACAAACTCTACATATCTATCAGGAGGCAAACCCGGTAACTCTTCTGGAAACACATCTAGATAATCAAAAACTGTCATGATATCTTTCGGTCTAACCTCACTCATATTCGGATTCATCACGTACGCTAAATAAGCTCCACAACTAGAGTCCATCAACCTATGAGCCTCTAAAACCGACACAATGTTCGACAAGAACTTAACGTTCTCGCCTACTACCACTACCTCGTAGTCATCAAAAAGCTTCAATGAAATTCTCTTTGTCTCAAAATCTACACTAGCTCTGTGCTCAACCAGCCAATCCATACCTAAAATGATATCAAAACCGTAGAACGGAAGCTCCATCATATCAACAAGAAACACATGACCCTAAATCTTCAACGGACACCTCCTATACATCCATCTAACTACAACTGTCTCACCGAAGGAACTAGTCACATGCATCCCTATGTCTAAAATCTCAACGGGTATGTCAAACTTCTTTGCATGCTCACTCAAAATATAAGAATGCGTGGAACCCGAATCGACTAAGGAAAGCAAAGACATGGACTGTAACTCAAAATTACCTACTATCACATCTGTGTCATTCCCTGCCTCTCTCTGTGCGTAGACTCTAGCTGGTCCACCAGCCTCTAGCTGAACTGCCACTACTCGAGAAAGATTCCTCGGTGCCTCTATCCTAGGTGCATCAGCCCTCAGCTGGAAGTAACCACGACCGCGTCCACGACCTCTTGGATAGTTGATCGCTCTCGCAGGAGCCTGTGCCTGAATAGGTGCATGTCCCGCCTGATGCGGACACTCTCTTCTGAAGTGGTCTCTCGATCCACAGTTCCAGCAAGCATGATAGTTTCCCTAACACCCTCCTGAATGTTGTCTCCCACATCGGGCGCACTCGGGCAAACGTCCTCCAGCTCTCTGGCCCTGATGGCCTCTACCGTGGTGGCCACCGCCACCCCTATAATCATGCTGCTGTCCACTACCCCGATGCCTCTTGGCATCACTGCGATCAAAGTTGTTATGCCTCTTCCCTGAACTGGATCTTGTCGAACGCTTGGTCAGCCCCAAGCTATGATCGATGTCCTTGGCCCTAGCGACCAAGAGATCGAAATCAGAATAATCTGTAGCCAAGGTGTACCTCCTGACCTCGTCATGAAGTCCATACCTGAACCGATCACAACGGTCCCTCTCAGTAGGAACCAACTCCAGAGCATACTGACTCAACCGGACAAAGCGGATCTCGTAATCTGTCACCGACACGTCTCTCTGAACAAGAGCCATGAGCTCCCTCTTCTTCTCATCTAAATATCTCGGGCCTAAATATCTCTTTTTGAAAGCAGTCTCAAAGAAATCCCAACTGATCTCGGCCTCAGGCACGCCGGAAGTAATGGTGACCCACCAGGTGTAGGCATCCCAATGAAGTAACGAAACCACACAACCCAACTTACGAGCCCCAACACACCCCATATGAGCCAAAATACGAACCGTCTTCTCTAGCCATAACTCTGATCTCTCAGGCGTAGATCCCCTACTCATTCGCTCCGAGGCTACGAAGCCTCTCTAAGGGTAAGTTAGCATCATCTCTTATCGGATGTGCTGCAGCCTGAGCTCCGGAAACTGCAGCCTGAAACGCTCCCGCTATAGCCTAAACTAGCGGAGCCATGTCTATCCCTGCAGGACATTGGCCAACCTGAGGTCCCGCTTCCTCTGCTCTAGCCTCGCCTTCCACATCCGACTGAGGAGGTGGTGGTAGTGGAGGAGCTCCGACTCCAACAACAGGCTCTTCCACAGGAGCCTCTACCCCAACCACTAGCTCAACACCAAGAGCCGCAACACGGGGTTCCTGACGAACCAGCCTGGGTCTACCTCTAGGCCTCGACATAATAGCTCACAGATAACAACTACAACAACAACATACATAATCGGGTTAGCAAGGGCAAGGGTCCAAATGGCTCAAGTATGTTTTCCCTCACTTAAAAATCTCTTTTTCCGATGTAATAGAAGCAATGAGACTCTACTCAACACTTAACAGACAAATCACACATCAATATGCTTCAAACAACACACACACTCACGATCAATTAAACTAGCATCAAAGCATATTTGATAAGCAAGCGAACATACTTACACGTCAAGCAAACACCGTGCAATTACAATACAAGAATTTAACTTAACTCACTTACCTGTTATGTCACGGGACGGTCCACGAGCCTATAACCAAGGCTCTGATACCAAAAAGTGTAACGCCTCGTCCCGGTCTGGGCGACTGACCGATCCGAGTGGGTCATACGGGGAAAACCGAAGCGAAACTCGTTAAGGCTCCCCTTCGGTTAGCAGCCCTAGAAAATTTCCTGAGATAATTATCTTGTCTAGACATTTAGTTAGTCCTATGTGTGACAAATGACAACGCGAAAATAAGGACATGACTAAGCAAAAGAGCGTAAGTTAATTTAAATTTACCAATGGTTAAGTTAACCCGATTTCTTGCAAACGCGACCAAAACACACATAAACGATCACGAACATGGCTCACAAGAAAGCTAACATCAAACAAGGCCTAAGCCCAACACTTGAGAACCTTTAGAGATGCCAAAAGCCCAAATTTCAGGCTCGTGTTTCAAAACATGCTTGCCCGTTTCGATACACGAGCCCCAGTTAAAAAGGCCAAACCCACCGTACCGATACGCTCCACCCCATTTCAGTACAGGGGTCCATTTCACCTAGGCGTTCCGAAACACGTTCCGGAACAGACCCTCATAATAGCAAAACTGTTTCGGTACGCGTATCGGAACAAGGGTTCACAGTTTCAAACCGTACCGGAACACGTTCTGATACGAATATCCCTGCAACCACACCCATTCTGAAACCACCTTACCCGTTTCGAAACGCCTGCAGTCTATGAATTTCTAAAACCAGTTTTAAGCACCTTCAAATGTTCCCAAATGACTACAACAACTACAAGAAGCAAGATACAATGTGCATGCACAAACTCTAGAGGCATACACCCTATTACAAGCATGTTCAAACACTTAACTCACATATATAAAGGCCAACCAAAAGGAAATCAAGCATTCACCAAGGTATATTACAAGAACGGTTCACATGCCTTTAAACATATACATAAGCATAATGATAAGGGCACATGGCCAACATACATGGCACAAAAACCCACAACCAAAACATCAACAAACTGAAGGTGTCCTAACAAGCTCCTTAACACAAAACAACATACTCGAATCCCATTGCTTAGCTATTACATCAATTAACTTAGAAGTCCATACTTGAAGGTAGAAATAGCACACTTGGAGGCCCTTCTCCCTGCACAAGCAACCCACGAACTAAGGATCTGCATTGTCGAACAAAGGAGAGCGTAAGCGCAAAGCTTAGTGAGGGTAAGCTCATAAAACAAACCTCGACAATACAAGGTCCAAGCACAAGCATCAAACCAAGGATGAATGCATGTTTCCTTACCTTCGAAACCACATGAGTCAAATATATGAAAATACATGAACATAACCTCAATTATAATGCCATGCTCAACATGTCTATAATACAACCATATGAAAACACATTTAACAAACCGTATTGGCACCTAGCTATGACTCGAATACGCGGATAACAACCGTTGGAACTCACATCCAACAACTCAACCATTACATTACCTTACGGTGGGATTCCACTCATCACCGTTCCACGCGGAAGGGATTCCACTCATCCTCACGCCCCGTCGATGGGATTCCACTCATCACCGACTAAAATATAAGTGAAGATTGCCGGGCGTACCCGTACTCCATCTTGGTGACTACCATCACAAAGATCACACGCGTATTTCGACACTCGTGTGCACACTAACATCCTAATGATCGATCATTTGTACCCAAGCATACTAGTGCCAATACTAACTCATCACAAGCTCATCATAACACAATATCCTTACCAATTCCCGTGCCTAGCACGTATCCACCATGATTTACAATCATGAAACCTACATTTCAACAACCACATGCATATTACAATGCATAAATAAATCCTCATGCCTCATTATTACACAAAGCCGCAATATGCATAGCAACATCAATCACAATTAGAACATGAGGCATGAACACAACATTTACAAGTTCAACCATAGTCTTCTAAACTAAAGCTTGAGATTAGACTACCAATCTAATCCCAACTCTAGGTGGGTTTACCAAGCCCAACCTAGGTCTATATGCTCGAACCAAGGCATTTTGAAAACCAATTTAAAACCGAAGAACCACTCACCGACTATCCAAGCTCAACACTAGCCGATCAGTTCACCAAGCTATCCGGATTCATCCCTGAGGCTTCGCCAACACAAAACCTTGACTCTAATCTTCCAACACAATCAAAACACCAACAATCAATCACCAAAACTTGCTGCAAACCCATAACGCAATTCGAGCATATAAATCCGACCAAAGAACACTCTCAAAACATCATTTTCGAGCAGCCCTCAAACTCAGGAAATAACTGATGTTTCCAACATCCAAAATGCCATCAAACACACCCAAAACAACCCTCAAACATAACCAAACATCAACCATCAATTCTCACACTAAAAGTGCCCCAAAACCTCATTTTTGAACACTCTAAAACCGCACTAAAACCCATATCCGAAAATCAAGTTAAAACCATGTAAAAATATAGATATGTTGTGTTGAGTTGTGTGGGGCTCGATTCGATCAACCAATTTAGCTCACCAAGTGGTGGAGAGGTGGATCTTTGGGTGGAAGGGTTGTGGAAGCTAGAATACAAAGACACAATGATTTATAGTGGTTCAACCTTCTAACCAAGGTCTACATCCACTACCTTATGTTGAGTGTGTAAAAGTTCTATTATTTACACCCTTTTTAACCCATATTTCTGCTGCATTCAAGCATCATTGCATTGCATTTAGGTTAGTTTACAGCAAAACATCACAAATATATTAAAGGCATGGATTCTACTAAAAGATGGCTTATTTTGTAGGTTGCTGCCATAGTTGACGGAGAAGGCGAGCGCAGGGTAGAGAAGCAGAGGAGCTGAACTCAACAAGCAGACGATGAGGACGATGCTGCCATGGATCTGCCGTGACAGCAGAGGACGACATCAAGTTAGTGGAGAAAAAGCAAAGTGGACCTCGATAGATAGAGAAAATTATTCTCGTCTGTCGTGTGAAAACCATATATTTTTCCAAGCCCCGGATCAAAAGATATGTCAAGCCAAAGCTCAAGGAGAGGAAATCCCATGAAACAAGGAGGCGGCTGAAAAGTAGGATACTTGAAGATTAAGTCTTTATTAGAATCTTACTTTTAATTAAAGTTGTAATCCTTGTTATCTTAGAATACTTGAGCCCAAAGCTTATATAAGGGCATAGATTTTAACCTAGGGGGCATCTTTCCCATAACCGACAACAAAAACCCCTCCGCTGTTTACCCCCCGTCGACATGTTCTAAATTCCCCCTAGGGCCACGGGTTGTTTTGTAAAGTAGTTGCAAGGGTTGTTTTGTTTTAGGATTTTCCAAGTTCAATAAAATAAACTTCAAGTTCTCTTATTTTGGTTATTAATATCTTGCAAGAGCATCAAGAGAGCATTGCGAGGTTATCCATTTACTTAACATCGGGAGAGTTAAGTATACGAAAGAAATAAGAGCAAGTTCTCTAGTTTATAGTTGAACTATCTTGTGCCTAGGGATATGGCAAGGTTAAGTGGCTAAGGAAGAATTCATACACATCGGTGTTCATCCTTCGATTCACGCCGGGAGGTATCATCAAAGACGTGATCATCGACAGACTTGGACCTAGGGATAGGCCAAGGCAGATCTGGGATTCTTGCCAAACTTGAAGTACGGAGTTGGTGTGTTTGTTGCCGCGACGACCAACGGACAGCTGCCGCGACAGGTGCTGTCGCGACAGGCGCAACGATAGAACTAGAGTTCCTAAGCATCGCAATACCTGCACTACTGAGCAATTCAATACCAGCCCATTCTCTCTATCTTGATATTCCTACTCTTTTATTTACGTTTTCTTCAATATTTTCGTGACAACTTTATAAACTATTTTCTTTACTTCGTGCAGTGAATTAAGGTGAAGCTATTAGCCCAATCCCTGTGGAGACGATATCCGATACTTCGTATCACTTTACTACTTGCGTCGTGTACACTTGCACTACAATTGCGATAGACTCTTTTACACGCAACACCTTAGCTCCCCACTGAGGATTTCACAATCAATCCACTATTGATTCGTCCCCTTTTCTAGGATTAGGAGGAAACCCTTACAACTGATCAAGCTTCTACCCAAAGCCTTGATCAAAACCCTCTTTACAAAGAGAAACAATAAGCAAACTTAAAACCCTCTAATAGGTATTTGTTTGCACAATTAAGCACTCACCCAAAACCTAAAACACTTGAGAAAATTTGACAATTTTGGCTCACTAGTGTTTTTCTATACAAGAATTGACAATTTAAGCACTAAGACACTTTTTGATCATTTGATGTTTGACAATATGAGCATTAGCCTTCTCTTGATGCTTGGAGGTCCCTTTTATACTCCCAAATGAGTTTGTAGCCGTTACTAGCGGTTGGGGATGAATTGGATCCGTTGAGGACTTTATTTCCCTTCATAAATGCTGTTCTGCAGCTATCCGTATCGATACACGTGGCACCGTATCGGTACATGCTTTATAGGAACTAGCCGTTGAGCTCTTGCCAGCAAAGGCGTATTGATACGCTTGAGGGCGTATCGGTACGGGTTCACATTTGAATGGCCATTGGGGTGGTTGAAATGGGATCTGTACGCTTACCTGGCGTATCGAAACGATCCCGATGCGTATCGATACGGCAAGGGCCTGTATCGATACAGGTTTTGACAGTGGCCAAACTGGGGCAAAAAGGTATCGGTACAGGGGTTTACCGTATCGATACGGGTACTCTGAAATCACAAGTTTGGCTATTAAAAACATGAAAATTCTTTGCCAAAAACCTCTTAAAATACCTCAAACATAATTTTAAGTTGTTTTGACTTAAAAACAAGTTTTAAATTCTTTTCAAATTAGTCCAAAACATTTTTCAATTATTATATCAAAACATTAGTTCTACAATCTCCCCCTTTTTGATATAATAAAACTAACTTAAAAATTGTTTGGGTTCTCCCCCTTTAACTTTAAAAATGTGAATAAGAGGTTAAAGATATGAAATTAAATAAAGCTCCCCCTTCTTCATTTGAAAATTCAATTTTTCAAACCATTTCTCCCCTTTTTTGTTATATCAAAAAGAATTTAAAACATTAAGTTTAAAATAACAATAGAGGTAAAAACTTTGACAAAAATAAGAATTTGGTTTAAAAGTGGCTCCCCCTTACTCAAAGTATCATTAAAAATGTTAGTCCAACATTTATGATGATCTAGTTGAATAAACTAAAACAAATAAATGCAAAAACAACTAGATTTTTACCACACTTGAACTCAAGGTAGGATGTGAAGCCTTCCTTCTTCAAGTGTTCTTCCTTGTGTGCATGGAGCTCCCCCCTCAATGTTTGACTTGTTGAACATCTCCATCACACCTAGCAATAGACAATCAAGTAATTTTTGGTATCCAAATTGCTTTGGATCCATGAACATTAGTAGCACAAATTTTAGTCCCCTTAGGAATCCATTTTTCAATGTCATCCTTTTTAATTGAAGTGGTTAGTCCTTTTGGGACCCAAACACTTCTAAAACATTTTCCTTTAATAAATCTAGGGGCACTAGATTGTCTAACATAAAAATTTGATTTTCCAAAATTGTTTTTCTTTTCAAGCTCTTTGGAAATCAAATCTTTTTCTTCTTGAACTTTGTGAAGCAACTTTTGTAAATCAAAACATTTTAATTCAAACTCTTCAAGTTTTGCTTCAAGTTCAAGTTTGGTTTTAGAAAGCAAATCATTTTGAATTTTTAACTTTGAAATCAATTTATTGTTTTTCAAAATGTGGCTTTTAAAATCTAAAACCAAATCATCATAGGCATCTTGTAATTCATCAAAGGAATAGGAACATGAAGTAGATGAATTAGAAGTTACCCTTGAATCTTCTTCGATGGCCATAAGGCAAAGGTTGGCTTGTTCATCGTCGGTGGAGTCCTCATCACTCCAAGTAGCCACATGTGTCTTCTTCTTATGGCTTGAAGTGCTTGCCCTCTCCTTTCTTTTAGGTTCTCGTTCAAGCTCTCTCAATGCTTTCTTCATGAACGGGGCACACTTCTTGAAGAGATGAACTATCTCTTTATCTTGATCCTCCTCTTCACTTGAGTAGACATGATGACAAGTGGAGGATTTGAGAGCCGTGGCACTTGCATTGATGCCAAGCCATTTGATTTTCTTCTCTCCCATAGCTCTAATTTCTTCCCTCTTCTTCTCATCCTCTTTGTTCTTCTTCATGATTTGATGAGTAAGGAGAGACCCCATGAGTTCATCAAGCTTCAAAGTCTTCAAATTTTTGGCTTCGATGATGGCGGTCCTCTTTGAGTCCCAAGACTCGGGAAGTGAGTAGATGAGCTTTCGAACAAGATTCTCCTCCGGGATGGCTTCTCCATAGCCTTTGAGACCATTGGTGATTGTGGAGAACCTATCAAACATCTTCTTGATGTTCTCTATCGGATCCATTTTGAAGTTCTCATACTTTAAGGTTAGGAGCCCAATCTTGGTCTCCTTGACTTCATTTGTCCTCTCGTATGTGACTTCAAGCTTGTCCCATACCTCCTTGGCACTCTCACAAGAAGACATCTTCTCATAGATGGATGGACCAAAAGTACAAAATAGAATGTGCAAGGCTTTTCAATTTAGCTCCATCTTCTTGCGATCGTCGGCACTCCACTCCGCTTTACTTCTTTGAGGCACGAACAGACCATCTTCAACTACATCCCATATCTTGTAATCTTTTGACTTGATGAAGAACTTCATCTTTGTCTTCCAATGGGCATAGTGAGTTCCGTCAAAGAATGGCAGTTTGTCGATTGATTGTGCCATTTGAGCCGGTTGATGAAATAGTGATCGAGCTTGCCGGATCTTCTCAATAGGATGTTAATCCTCTTCGATTGAGCCAAGCTCTGATACCAATTGTTGAGTTATGTGGGGCTCGATTCGATCAACCAATTTAGCTCACCAAGTGGTGGAGAGGTGGATTTTTGGGTGGAAGGGTTGTGGAAGCTAGAATACAAAAAGACACAATGATTTATAGTGGTTCAACCTTCTAACCAAGTTCTACATCCACTACCTTAGCTCCCCACTAAGGATTTCACAATCAATCCACTATTGATTCGTCCCCTTTTCTAGGATTAGGAGGAAACCCTTACAACTGATCAAGCTTCTACCCAAAGCCTTGATCAAAACCCTCTTTACAAAGAGAAACAATAAGCAAACTTAAAACCCTTAATAGCTATTTGTTTGCACAATTAAGCACTCACCCAAAACCTAAAACACTTGAGCAAATTTGACAATTTTGGCTCACTAGTGTTTGTCTATACAAGAATTGACAATTTAAGCACTAAGACACTTTTTGATCATTTGATGTTTGACAATATGAGCATTAGCCTTCTCTTGATGCTTGGAGGTCCCTTTTATACTCCCAAATGAGTTTGTAGCCGTTACTAGCCGTTGGGGAAGAATTGGAGCTGTTGAGGACTTTATTTCCCTTCATAAATGCTGTTCTGCAGCAATCCGTATCGATACGCGTGGCACCGTATCGGTACGGGCTTTATAGGAACTAGCCGTTAAGCTCTTGCCAGCAAAGGCATATCGATACGCTTGAGGGCGTATCGATACGGGTTCGCATTAGAATGGCCGTTGGGAAATAGCCGTTGGGGTGGTTGAAATTGGATCGGTACGCTTACCTGGCGCATCGAAACGATCCCGATGCGTATCGATACGGTAAGGGTTTGTATCGATACGGGTTTTGACAGTGGCCAAACTGGGGCAAAAAGGTATCGGTATGGGGGTTTACCGTATCGATACTGGTACTCTGAAATCACAAGTTTGGCTATTAAAAACATGAAAATTATTTGCCAAACACCTCTTAAAATACCTCAAACATAATTTCAAGTTGTTTTGGACTTAAAAACAAGTTTTAAATTCTTTTCAAATTAGTCCAAAACATTTTTCAATTATTATATCAAAACATTAGTTCTACAATCTCCCCTTTTTGATATAATAAAACTAACTTGAAAAATTGTTTGGGTTCTCCCCCTTTAACTTTAAAAATGTGAATAAGAGGTTAAAGATATGAAATTAAATAAAGCTCGCCCTTATTCATTTGAAAATTCAATTTTTCAAACCATTTCTCCCCCTTTTTGTTATATCAAAAAGAATTAAAAACATTAAGTTCAAAATAACAATAGAGGTAAAAACTTTGACAAAAATAAGAATTTGGTTCAAAAATGGACCCCCTTACTCAAAGCATCATTAAAAATGTTAGTCCAACATTTATGATCATCTAGTTGAATAAACTAAAAAAAAATAAAACAAATAAATGCAAAAACAACTAGATTTTTACCACACTTGAACTCAAGGTAGGATGTGAAGCCTTCCTTCTTCAAGTGTTCTTCCTTGTGTGCATGGAGCTCCCCCTCAATGTTTGACTTGTTGAACATCTCCATCACACCTAGCAATAGACAATCAAGTAATTTTTGGTATCCAAATTGCTTTGGATCCATGAACATTAGTAGCACAAATTTTAGTCCCCTTAGGAATCCATTTTTCAATGTCATCCTTTTTAATTGAAGTAGTTAGTCCTTTTGGGACCCAAACACTTCTAAAACATTTTCCTTTATTAAATCTAGGGGCACTAGATTGTCTAACATAAAAATTTGATTTTCCAAAATTGTTTTACTTTTCAAGCTCTTTGGAAATCAAATCATTTTCTTCTTGAACTTTTTGAAGCAACTTTTGTAAATCAAAACATTTTAATTCAAACTCTTCAAGTTTTGCTTCAAGTTTTGTTTTAGAAAGCAAATCATTTTGAATTTTTAACTTTGAAATCAATTTATTGTTTTTCAAAATGTGGCTTATAAAATCTAAAACCAAATCATCATAGGCATCTTGTAATTCATCAAAGGAATAGGAACATGAAGTAGATGAATTAGAAGTTACCCTTGAATCTTCTTCGATAGCCATAAGGCAAAGGTTGGCTTGTTCATCGTCGGTGGAGTCCTCATCACTCCAAGTAGCCACATGTGCCTTCTTCTTATGGCTTGAAGTGCTTGCCCTCTCCTTTCTTTTAGGTTCTCGTTCAAGCTCTCTCAATGTTTTCTTCATGAACGGGGCACACTTCTTGAAGAGATGAACTATCTCTTCATCTTGATCCTCCTCTTCACTTGAGTAGACATGATGACAAGTGGAGGATTTGAGAGTCATGGCACTTGCATTGATGCCAAGCCCTTTGATTTTCTTCTCTCCCATAGCTCTAATTTCTTCCCTCTTCTTCTCATCCTCTTTGTTCTTCTTCATGATTTTATGAGTAAGGAGAGACCCCATGAGTTCATCAAGCTTCAAAGTCTTCAAATTTTTGGCTTCGATGATAGCGGTCCTCTTTGAGTCCCAAGACTCGGGAAGTGAGTAGATGAGCTTTTGAACAAGATTCTCCTCCGGGATGGCTTCTCCATAGCCTTTGAGACCATTGGTGATTGTGGAGAACCTATCAAACATCTTCTCGATGTTCTCTTCCGGATCCATTTTGAAGTTCTCATACTCTAAGGTTAGGAGCCCAATCTTGGTATCCTTGACTTCATTTGTCCTCTCGTATGTGACTTCAAGCTTGTCCCATACCTCCTTGGCACTCTCACAAGAAGACATCTTCTCATAGATGGATGGACCAAAAGCACAAAATAGAATGTGCAAGGCTCTTCAATTTAGCTCCATCTTCTTGCGATCGTCGGCACTTCACTCCGCTTTACTTCTTTGAGGCACGAACAGACCATCTTCAACTACATCCCATATCTTGTAATCTTTTGACTTGATGAAGAACTTCATCTTTGTCTTCCAATGGGCATAGTGAGTTCCGTCAAAGAATGGCAGTTTGTCGATTGATTGTGCCATTTGAGCCGGTTGATGAAATAGTGATCGAGCTTGCCGGATCTTCTCAATAGGATGTTAATCCTCTTCGATTGAGCCAAGCTCTGATACCAATTGTTGAGTTGTGTGGGGCTCGATTCGATCAACCAATTTAGCTCACCAAGTGGTGGAGAGGTGGATTTTTGGGTGGAAGGGTTGTGGAAGCTAGAATACAAAAAGACACAATGATTTATAGTGGTTCAACCTTCTAACCAAGGTCTACATCCACTACCTTAGCTCCCCACTAAGGATTTCACAATCAATCAGCTATTGATTCGTCCCCTTTTCTAGGATTAGGAGGAAACCCTTACAACTGATCAAACTTCTACCCAAAGCCTTGATCAAAACCCTCTTTACAAAGAGAAACAATAAGCAAACTTAAAACCCTTAATAGCTATTTGTTTGCACAATTAAGCACTCACCCAAAACCTAAAACACTTTTTGATCATTTGATGTTTGACAATATGAGCATTAGCCTTCTCTTGATGCTTGGAGGTCCCTTTTATACTCCCAAATGAGTTTGTAGTCGTTACTAGCCGTTAGGGATGAATTGGAGCCATTGAGGACTTTATTTCACTTCATAATAGCTGTTCTGCAGCTATCCGTATCGATACGCGTGGCACCGTATCGGTACGGGCTTTATAGGAACTAGCCGTTGAGCTCTTGCTAGCAAAGGCATATCGATACGCTTGAGGGCGTATCGATACAGGTTCACATTTGAATGACCTGTGGGAAATAGCCGTTGGGGTGGTTGAAATGGGATCGGTACGCTTACCTGGCGTATCGAAAAGATCCCGATGCGTATCGATACGACAAGGGTCTGTATCGATACGGGTTTTGACAGTGGCCAAACTGGGGCAAAAAGGTATCGGTACGGGGGTTTACCGTATCGATACGGGTACTCTGAAATCACAAGTTTGGCTATTAAAAACATGAAAATTCTTTACCAAAAACCTCTTAAATACCTCAAACATAATTTCAAGTTGTTTGGACTTAAAAACAAGTTTTAAATTCTTTTCAAATTAGTCCAAAACTTTTTTCAATTATTATATCAAAACATTAGTTCTACAATCTCCCCTTTTTTGATATAATAAAACTAACTTGAAAATTTGTTTGGGTTCTCCCCCTTTAACTTTAAAAATGTGAATAAGAGGTTAAAGATATGAAATTAAATAAAGCTCCCCCTTATTCATTTGAAAATTCAATTTTTCAAACCATTTCTCCCCCTTTTTGTTATATCAAAAAGAATTAAAAACATTAAGTTCAAAATAACAATAGAGGTAAAAACTTTGACAAAAATAAGAATTTGGTTTAAAAATGGCTCCCCCTTACTCAAAGCAACATTAAAAATGTTAGTCCAACATTTATGATCATCTAGTTGAACAAACTAAAAAAAATAAAACAAATAAATGCAAAAACAACTAGATTTTTACCACACTTGAACTCAAGGTAGGATGTGAAGCCTTCCTTCTTCAAGTGTTCTACCTTGTGTGCATGGAGCTCCCCCTCAATGTTTGACTTGTTGAACATCTCCATCACACCTAGCAATAGACAATCAAGTAATTTTTGGTATCCAAATTGCTTTGGATCCATGAACATTAGTAGCACAAATTTTAGTCCCCTTAGGAATCCATTTTTCAATGTCATCCTTTTTAATTGAAGTGGTTAGTCCTTTTGGGACCCAAACACTTCTAAAACATTTTCCTTTAATAAATCTAGGGGCACTAGATTGTCTAACATAAAAATTTGATTTTCCAAAATTGTTTTTCTTTTCAAACTCTTTGGAAATCAAATCTTTTTCTTCTTGAACTTTTTGAAGCAACTTTTGTAAATCAAAACATTTTAATTCAAACTCTTCAAGTTCAAGTTTGGTTTTAGAAAGCAAATCATTTTGAATTTTTAACTTTGAAATCAATTTATTGTTTTTCAAAATGTGGCTTTTAAAATCTAAAACCAAATCATCATAGGCATCTTGTAATTCATCAAAGGAATAGGAACATGAAGTAGATGAATTATCAGTTACCCTTGAATCTTCTTCGATGGCCATAAGGCAAAGGTTGGCTTGTTCATCGTCGGTGGAGTCCTCATCACTCCAAGTAGCCACATGTGTCTTCTTCTTATGGCTTGAAGTGCTTGCCCTCTCCTTTCTTTTAGGTTCTCGTTCAAGCTCTCTCAATGCTTTCTTCATGAACGGGGCACACTTCTTGAAGAGATGAACTATCTCTTCATCTTGATCCTCCTCTTCACTTGAGTAGACATGATGACAAGTGGAGGATTTGAGAGCCATGGCACTTGCATTGATTCCAAGCCCTTTGATTTTCTTCTCTCCCATAGCTCTAATTTCTTCCCTCTTCTTCTCATCCTCTTTGTTCTTCTTCATGATTTGATGAGTAAGGAGAGACCCCATGAGTTCATCAAGCTTCAAAGTCTTCAAATTTTTAGCTTCGATGATGGCGGTCCTCTTTGAGTCCTAAGACTCGGGAAGTGAGTAGATGAGCTTTCGAACAAGATTCTCCTCCGGGATGGCTTCTCCATAGCCTTTGAGACCATTGGTGATTGTGGAGAACCTATCAAACATCTTCTCGATGTTCTCTTCCGGATCCATTTTGAAGTTCTCATACTATAAGGTTAGGAGCCCAATCTTGGTCTCCTTGACTTCATTTGTCCCCTCGTATGTGACTTCAAGCTTGTCCCATACCTCCTTGGCACTCTCACAAGAAGACATCTTCTCATAGATGGATGAACCAAAAGCACAAAATAGAATGTGCAAGGCTTTTCAATTTAGCTCCATCTTCTTGCGATCATCGGCACTCCACTCCGCTTTACTTCTTTGAGGCACGAACGGACCATCTTCAACTACATCCCATATCTTGTAATCTTTTGACTTGATGAAGAACTTCATCTTTGTCTTCCAATGGGCATAGTGAGTTCCGTCAAAGAAAGGCGGTTTGTCGATTGATTGTGCCATTTGAGCCGGTTGATGAAATAGTGATCGAGCTTGCTGGATCTTCTCAATAGGATGTTAATCCTCTTCGTTTGAGCCAAGCTCTGATACCAATTGTTGAGTTGTGTGGGGCTCGATTCGATCAACCAATTTAGCTCACCAAGTTGTGGAGAGGTGGATTTTTGGGTGGAAGGGTTGTGGAAGCTAGAATACAAAAAGACACAATGATTTATAATGGTTCAACCTTCTAACCAAGGTCTACATCCACTACCTTACCTCCCCACTAAGGATTTCACAATCAATCCACTATTGATTCGTCCCCTTTTCTAGGATTAGGAGGAAACCCTTACAACTGATCAAGCTTCTACCCAAAGCCTTGATCAAAACCCTCTTTACAAAGAGAAACAATAAGCAAACTTAAAACCCTCTAATAGGTATTTGTTTGCACAATTAAGCACTCACCCAAAACCTAAAACACTTGAGCAAATTTGACAATTTTGGCTCACTAGTGTTTGTCTATACAAGAATTGACAATTTAAGCACTAAGACACTTTTTGATCATTTGATGTTTGACAATATAAGCATTAGCCTTCTCTTGATGCTTGGAGGTCCCTTTTATACTCCCAAATGAGTTTGTAGCCGTTACTAGCCGTTGGGGATGAATTGGAGCCGTTGAGGACTTTATTTCCCTTCATAAATGCTGTTCTGCAGCTATCCGTATCGATACGCGCGCCACCGTATCGGTACGGGCTTTATAAGAACTAGCCGTTGAGCTCTTGCCAGCAAAGGCGTATTGATACGCTTGAGGGCGTATCGGTACGAATTCACATTTGAATGGTCATTGGGAAATAGCCGTTGGGGTGGTTGAAATGGGATCGGTACGCTTACCTGGCGTATCGAAACGATCCTGATGCGTATCGATATGGCAAGGGTCTGTATCGATACGGGTTTTGACAGTGGCCAAACTGGGGCAAAAAGGTATCGGTACGGGGGTTTACCGTATCGATACGGGTACTCTGAAATCACAAGTTTGGCTATTAAAAACATGAAAATTCTTTGCCAAAAACCTCTTAAAATACCTCAAACATAATTTCAATTTGTTTGGACTTAAAAACAAGTTTTAAATTCTTTTCAAATTAGTCCAAAACATTTTTCAATTATTATATCAAAACATTAGTTCTACAATCTCCCCCTTTTTATATAATAAAACTAACTTGAAAAATTGTTTGGGTTCTCCCCCTTTAACTTTAAAAATGTGAATAAGAGGTTAAAGATATGAAATTAAATAAAGCTCCCCCTTATTCATTTGAAAATTCAATTTTTCAAATCATTTCTCCCCCTTTTTGTTATATCAAAAAGAATTTAAAACATTAAGTTCAAAATAACAATAGAGGTAAAAACTTTGACAAAAATAAGAATTTGGTTTAAAAATGGCTCCCCCTTACTCAAAGCATCATTAAAAATGTTAGTCCAACATTTATGATCATCTAGTTGAATAAACTAAAAAAAATAAAACAAATAAATGCAAAAACAACTAGATTTTTACCACACTTGAACTCAAGGTAGGATGTGAAGCCTTCCTTCTTCAAGTGTTCTTCCTTGTGTGCATGGAGCTCCCCCTCAATGTTTGACTTGTTGAACATCTCCATCACACCTAGCAATAGACAATCAAGTAATTTTTGGTATCCAAATTGCTTTGGATCCATGAACATTAGTAGCACAAATTTTAGTCCCCTTAGGAATCCATTTTTCAATGTCATCCTTTTTAATTGAAGTGGTTAGTCCTTTTGGGACCCAAACACTTCTAAAACATTTTCCTTTAATAAATCTAGGGGCACTAGATTGTCTAACATAAAAATTTGATTTTCCAAAATTGTTTTTCTTTTCAAGCTCTTTGGAAATCAAATCCTTTTCTTCTTGAACTTTTTGAATCAACTTTTGTAAATCAAAACATTTTAATTCAAACTCTTCAAGTTTTGCTTCAAGTTCAAGTTTGGTTTTAGAAAGCAAATCATTTTGAATTTTTAACTTTGAAATCAATTTATTGTTTTTCAAAATATGGCTTTTAAAATCTAAAACCAAATCATCATAGGCATCTTGTAATTCATCAAAGGAATAGGAACATGAAGTAGATGAATTAGAAGTTACCCTTGAATCTTCTTCGATGGCCATAAGGCAAAGGTTGGCTTGTTCATCGTCGGTGGAGTCCTCATCACTCCAAGTAGCCACATGTGTCTTCTTCTTATGGCTTGAAGTGCTTGCCCTCTCCTTTCTTTTAGGTTCTCGTTCAAGCTCTCTCAAGGCTTTCTTCATGAACAGGGCACACTTCTTGAAGAGATGAACTATCTCTTCATCTTGATCCTCCTCTTCACTTGAGTAGACATGATGACAAGTGGAGGATTTGAGAGCCATGGCACTTGCATTGATGCCAAGCCCTTTGATTTTCTTCTCTCCCATAGCTCTAATTTCTTCCCTCTTCTTCTCATCCTCTTTGTTCTTCTTCATGATTTGATGAGTAAGGAGAGACCCCATGAGTTCATCAAGCTTCAAAGTCTTCAAATTTTTGGCTTCGATGATGGCGGTCCTCTTTGAGTCCCAAGACTCGGGAAGTGAGTAGATGAGCTTTCGAACAAGATTCTCCTCCGGGATGGCTTCTCCATAGCCTTTGAGACCATTGGTGATTGTGGAGAACCTATCAAACATCTTCTCGATGTTCTCTTCCGGATCCATTTTGAAGTTCTCATACTATAAGGTTAGGAGCCCAATTTTGGTCTCCTTGACTTCATTTGTCCCCTCGTATGTGACTTCAAGCTTGTCACATACCTCCTTGGCACTCTATCAAGAAGACATCTTCTCAAAATTTGACAATTTTGGCTCACTAGTGTTTGTCTATACAAGAATTGACAATTTAAGCACTAAGACACTTTTTGATCATTTGATGTTTGACAATATGAGCATTAGCCTTCTCTTGATGCTTGGAGGTCCCTTTTATACTCCCAAATGAGTTTGTAGCTGTTACTAGCTGTTGGGGATGAATTGGAGCCGTTGAGGACTTTATTTCCCTTCATAAATGCTGTTCTGCAGCTATCCGTATCGATACGCGTGGCACCGAATCGGTACGGGCTTTATAGGAACTAGCCGTTGAGCTCTTTCCAGCAAAGGCATATCGATACGCTTGAGGGCGTATCGGTACGGGTTCACATTTGAATGACCGTTGGGAAATAGTCGTTGGGTTGGTTGAAATGGGATCGGTACGCTTACCTGGCGTATCGAAACGATCCCGATGCGTATCGATACATCAAGAGCCTGTATCGATACGGGTTTTTATAGTGGCCAAACTGGGGCGAAAAGATATCGGTACGGGGGTTTACCGTATCGATACAGGTACTCTGAAATCACAAGTTTGGCTATTAAAAACATGAAAATTCTTTGCCAAAAACCTCTTAAAATACCTCAAACATAATTTCAAGTTGTTTGGACTTAAAAACAAGTTTTAAATTCTTTTCAAATTAGTCCAAAACATTTTTCAATTATTATATCAAAACATTAGTTCTACATGTTGGACCTTATGGTTTACAAATAACTCGTCTAACAACAACAAATCAAAAGCTTAACTAAAAATCCATAAAGCCACAACCTTTATCAAAATATTTGGAAAACCCAAAATATAGAAACTTGAGTTTTATGAACGATGAAGACTAAGGTTAGATAGGAAATAGAAAGGACAACATAAAATCGATTTTACCTTTGAAAGTTCTTCAAGAATCAAGCAAGGAAGAAATGGAATAGTAACTTGCAACGGGGAGGGGAGAATGTCGTTGGTTTTGAAAGAAGAGGAGAGGAAGATGAGCAAAGAAAATGTATTTTTAGTTGTTTTGTTTTATTTTAAAAGTCAAAGGTCATAAATACCCTTAATGAGTAGGGATAATTTCAATATTATAGGATCCATGACTTTGGGCTTAAAAAGATTACTAGTCCAACATATACTTATTTGTTTTGAAAATTTAAAGCCCAGAATTATATTTTTATAATTTAATTTCACCCGACCTCATAACCCGAGTGTTACAAATATAATGAAAATAATATTTTTACTATATATTAATAAATATATTTCAAATATAAAATAATATTATTACTAAATGTATTAAATAATATTATTAATATATATTTGTGTGTTGAGTAGATCAATCAATAGATAGGCCAATAGGAATGAATAGACAATTTAAAAACGGTGAAAACAATTGCTAAGAATAAAATTTTGCAATAGAGATGAAGTTTACATCCACTACTTTAGTTACCACATTAAAAGTTTTACAAATTCACTAATTTTTCTTTTCTTTGAGGACAATCAGTAACTTTACACAATTCTTTATAACTTATACCGCAAAGTCTAGAGATTTTGTTTCTCAAAGAATCAATACAAAGAAGTAAACTAGAGAAAGCTCACAAGATAGATGTTTGTAGTAAATGAAAGCTTTCACCCCCACCAAACACTTGAAAAATTAAGAATACAATAAAGCTCTCAAGTGTTCTTACAAGATTTGTATAATAAAGCTCAAGAAATCTTTGAATATGGATTGAATGCTTTAAATTTATTGTCTAGTACTTGAATATGCTTTGGAGAATTGTTTATATATCTTCTCATTAGTTTCTAGTCGATTAGGTAGTTAGAGAATTGAACATAGTCATTGGAGGATGTTTTCCTGCATTTAATTCACTTCAGCGATTTTTGATATCGGTACTCGACAATGAGTATCGGTACCTACATTAAGTGAAAATATAATTATCGTGTAATAGGATGGGTACCAGTACTCGATCGTTAAGTATCAGTACTAGGCCTTGAGTACTGGTTTTGATGCCAATAACAGTACTGAAATGACTAGATGTTTTGAAAAATCTAATTAAATACTTGAGTATCGATACTAGTAGGGCGGTATTGGTATTAGTTAGCTGAGTATCAGTATTGGAGTTAGTACCGATACTTGTTTGGCTTTCGATGTTTCAAATATAATTTAATAAAAGTCTGTATCCATAGTCTAAGGACAGTACCAGTACTCAATGCACACAGAGGCAATTCTGAGAGTTTTATATGTTGTAAACCATTTTGAAACTTTTGAGAATGACTTGGAAAATTTAGAACATTTTATTTAAGTCATTTTTATCGAAAGCTTAGTTAACTTTGCTTTATCGAGCCATTTTAATATAAGCTTAAAATTTTATTTAAAACATTTAAATACTTTAAAAATATTGGTATATCAAAATCATAAAAATGTTTCCATTCAACAATATATATTAAATAATGATTTTACTAGTAATTTATTATTTTAGAATATATTTATATTTCAAATAATAATATTATTATTTAAAATATAGTTATTAATAATCTTTTTTAATATATAAATTCAATCCTCTCTTAGCTAAATAGTAAGTATAATCTATTGTTAAAACCTAAGGACTCGTAAGCATAATAATCAAAAGACTCGTGAGTCTAAGAACTGAAGAACTCATAAGTCTAACATCTGAATGACATGTAAATTTAAAACCTAAATAACATGCAAGTTAAAGTGATCTTTTATACTGAAAGACCGTAAGTATAACTTTAACTATGATATAAGGAGATATGAATATTCGGTGTTACGTGATATGTCCTAAATAAAAGTATGAAATGATTTATTTTATGCTATGCTATGGAGTTTGGAAGCCTTTAGGAGCATGAATTTTATAAATGAAAGAAATTAGTATGATTTTTATGCTTAAATTTTGTTTTTGACAATAATTTTTGGATGAATAAAGTATGATTTCATTTAACCTGAATTTTTGTTATTGTACTTAGAGCATTCATTAAGTTTTTTGAAGTCTACCCTTGTACTTTGAAATTATTACAGAGAACTAACCATTGAAAGATTATTGAGAGCGCTAGTGAAGTGATCCAAGACAAGACATGTAAGAAATAAATTTGATATGGTTTAAATAAACAATATAGAGCTATGTGTTAGACTTTGGTTTATTTTGTTGTTTTCATCCTGATTTTTCTGGTTGCTTTTAAAAAGTGCGGTGAAAAAAGTGATTTTCAAACTAGCTATTGAAAAATAGTTTTGAAAAGCTGGTTAGTGTTTGTCATTGATGTCAAAAAGTGATTTTGAGGAGATAAAATGTCTATTTTAAACATGATATTGAAAAGTAAAAGTAAACTTGAGTGATGTTCAAATAGTTAATGTTATGATATATGAAATAAGTCAATTTTAATGATAATAAAAATTATATTTTTTTATAAAATTTAATTTGAAAATATAAACTACATTTTAGATTATGTACGGACATATCACTTATAAATTAATAATAAATATAAAATAAATTAAAAATAAAATAATTTTATTCTCAATATAAATATTAAAAATATATATTATTTTACAATTATGTATGCATAATGTATAATAAATTATAATTAAATAATAAAAGTAAAAAAGTAATTTTATTTTCAAACTAGCTTCTCCACACAAGAAGCTATAAAATTTAACTATCTAGTTTGGGTGGAAAAGCTAGTTTTAAAAGCAACTAAAAACACTAAAAAACAAGTGAAAGCACTTAAAAAAAGTCCGTTTAAGTTACCAAACGCAACCACAAACGGGGCCTATGTTTTTGTGACGTTGATGACTTGATCAGGTTTAGTATAGGTAAAAATGAATAATGTGACGTGTTGGAAATGCATGATGATCGACCTTATATGCTTTAAATGAAACATTCAATGCACTAAAAAGAAAGAAGTTTCATGAAATGAACTGTAGGGGGTTTAATCTTTGATTTAGTATGATTTTATGTTGCAATTCAGTATGCAAATGCGCTTTTGTGAAGTGGTGAAGGTGAATGTGATAAGTTTGTGTTGTACTTTAATTTTTAATGCACGACAATTCGGTCGAACCGATATAGAGAAAAAAATGACATAAAACCATAGAAATCTCTTTTTGGCTGGTTGCTAATATTTTTTGGTTTGCTGGCTATCACAAGAATATTATTATTATTATTATTATTATTATTATTATTATTATTGTTATTATTATAGGTTTAAAGGTCAAAATGGCCCTCAACGAAAAATCGCCTTATAAAAAATTTCACCCGATTGAGTCGTCAAAATTTAAATTGCACCCAGTTTAGCCCCTCTATTAGGTTGACCGTGACGGTCCTCTAATGGTCAGAGGCGCAAGTATGTTATCGTCCTGTTCAGCATGCCATGTATGCGGTGACGTGTAAAAAAACATTAATAAATGCACTATAAAAAAGAGATGTTGTTTAGAAGAAAAACTAACCATAAATCAGAAAAATTGAAAAAACTCATAGAGTTCTCTGAAAACTTTCAATCATAACTTGGAGAGCGGGTAATAATTAGTTTGTTTAAACTAAAAATCTTTTTCAATCGAAGAAAACTTTTTGGAAATTTCGAGTTCATTTTGAAGCATTTAAAGAAAAATCGAACGCTTCGTTTTTTTTCTAGAAAACTCAAAAGCTTTTATTTTTTCTGAAAAAATTGAAAGTTTTTTTTTTCTTCTGAGAAATCGGTACTACATTTGTTATGAAAAAGAAAATCAATTTTAATTTGAAAATTTAAACCTTCATTATTTAGGGGTATTCAGTTTGTGTGAATTTGAAAGGATAAAAAATTCAAAACCCTAAATTTTAAATTTTAGTCGATAATTTAGGAGAACTCAAAATCATAATATTAACCATTTTAAGTCGACACATACTACAGAAGTTGAAGGTAAGAGAGAAATTTGTAACCCATCATTGTGACAATAAAGAGAAAAGGAGAAAACATGCTGTGGTCTTTTTCTATATTGTAGGATTGTTTAATAATATTTAATGTTATTATGATTTTTTAATATTATTATTTATAGGATGGTTGATGATCCTCAAGTTGTATATGTTTAAGATATATTTATAGTGAAAATTTTGTTTCATCTCCTAAATTTGATTATGTAGACTGAAAAATAGATAGATTTTAAGTTGATCCTGATAGATTATGCTATTGGGATATTATAGGCAATGTAAATGAATTGGGGTTTGTTAAAATAACAGAAATTTGTTTATTATGGGATCCTTGCAGTGACATTCATCACTAATATTTTAGTTTTAGTACATGATGGTGACAATGTAAAAAAATGGTTGAGATATTAAAAAATAAGGACAATGTTGATTTGTATGTGACATTTATGGAGTAAATAAATGCCATTAATGATGGTAATGCAGGGGCTGGGAGTAATGATGGTGGGTTAAATAAAGATAGTGAGGACCTTGATGTTGGGCCATAGTATGTTGATGTTGAGACGAATGAAACTAATGATGGGACAGAAATGGTATTGATGTGTCAGATGATTAATCAATAAATATTATTAAACATAAAAAAATTGCAAATGAGGAGTACATTGTTGAAGATCATGAGGGTTAATCAGTGCAACCAAATAATGTAGATGAAGATGATAAATTTGGTGACAGAGATGGGAAACTAGAAGACTTCGAAAGTGATTACATTTTATCTTCTGATCCCGAGAAATATGAAGGTAGTGATCATTTGGATGATGATTCACTCAGAGTAAGCCCATCTCAGTTTTAAAGGTATGATCCTAATTGTGTTATTCTTGTGTGGGAATTAAATTTTAGGTTTGATGATAATAAATAGTTCAAAGAAGCAGTAAGAAAGTATGCTTTTGCAAAAAAGGTACAATTAAAAACTGTGAAGAATGAACCAAATAGAACTAGATTTCATTGTATGAAAGGATATCTTTGGACACTATTTGCTAACATTGATAAGAACTTTAGATGTTATACTGCAAAAATATACAACCCAGTGACAAGTGCTATAGGACTAACAAGAAAATTAATTTCTGTCAAGTACATTCACAAAGAGTTCAAGGATAGAATATTAGTTGATCCAAAGATGAAAATGAAAACATTAAAATAGATGTGCAAAAGAGAGTTGGTAATTTATGTCACCTTAAATATTTGTCATAGAGTTAGAAAATAATTTTCTAAGAAGTTTCGAGAACCATATGTAAAGGAATTTGTTAGTCTTTGGCGGTATGCTACCGAGCTAATAAAAAACAATCATGGGAGTACTGTAAGCATACAAGTTTATAGGAATGAATTTGGACAGGCCGTGTTTTTTAGAATTAAGTGTGTTTCCAAGCCCTCAAGCAAGGCTGAAAAGACAATTGTAGACCATTTATTGGAGTGGATGGATGTTGGCTAAAGACTGTACAAGAAGGTGAGTTACTAGTTGCTGTTGGCAGGGATGCCAACCACCAAAGGATTTCTATAGCTTGGGTTTTAGTTGAAGTGGAATGTGCAGCTTCATGAAAATGGTTTTTCAAAAAATTTCTCAATGATCTAGACCACCAACTGGTGAAGGCATCACACTTATGTCAGACCAATAAAAGGTATGCATGCTTTTAGCTTTATTTTTTGACTTTATATGTCTGTTTAAAATATTTTTTTGGTGTATGTAACACCCCAATTTTGGCCAAGAGGTTTTTGGGATGGTTTTAGGGTCCGTTGGACCGGGATTAAAGATTCAGGTAAGTTTCGGGATGAGTTCAAAGAAAGATATTTCGGAATGTGATAAAATATGGAAAAATTATCTAAAATCCCTTTTAAATATATAAAAGGTTTATGTGAAAGAAAATTTTGAAAACGAGTTCTGGAAATGCGACATTTTGGATTAGTGACCAAAATGTAAAGTTTGAAAACTAGTTTTCGTGACTGTTTTGTAAAAGGGTCAAAACTTTGAATCTTTAAAGAGCTATTATACCATTTGGTCTAATCTTAGTTTTCCCTTAATTATGATTATTTTAAATGTGTTTTAATTAAAGGAATTAAAAGGATTTAATTAAGTAATGTGGTTATTTTCTAAAATCACAATTTGACGTAACTTTATCTTCTCAAGATTGTCTCTCAACTTCTTTTTATCCAAACACATTCTTTTCATCATAAAATTTAAGGTGATGATCTTTATATCTTAACTCTTTGATTTTCTAAATGATTCTTCAATTTGTTTTCCAAAAATCTTATTGAATCTCTTTTGATTTTCAAAAGGAAAACATCCAATTAAGGGGAAACCCATACAATGGAGGTAAGTTTCACTCCTCTCCTCTAATGTAAGGCCATTTACTGAAATTTCTAAGTTCTTGATCCTTTATATATGTTTTATAATGTGGTTTTATGATTTAATTGAGTAATATGATTAAATCAAGGTTTTATTGATGAATTTATATCATTTTCGAATTGGATCTATTTTGATGGGTTTATGATTGATTTTAATCACGATTTTGAAGTTTAATAATGTTAAGATAAAGATTTTAACATTTTAATCCCAAAACTATGTGAATCTCTAATTGTTTAGGTTGCTAGATTCGAGTTTTTATGGAGTTGTTGTGGTTTTATGAATGCTTGAGGTATAAGGATGATAATATGACGATTTTTGATGTTAATCAATGATGATTGGTGGTTTGAAACGTTAGTTTGTGGCTGAGTTAAGTTTAGAAGTGTTTTGGTGATGATTTCAGATGATTTCGGTTGGTGATTTATAGCCGTTAATAAGGCGATGTTGAGGTTATGTTTCGCTGGGATTTAGGATGCATTTCAATGCATTAATCTTGTGTTGTTACATGGTTAAAATAGGGGAGGTTGATCCAAAAGAGACCAGTGAAGCTTTGGAGGCTTCGAACGCTTGAATTTGCATCGGCAAATTGAAGTTTCGCGTGTCGGTGAGTGAGAACGTGGATTTCAGCTTTGACATGTTTTAAAGGTGTTTTGGGAACTTAGATTTAAGCTTGAAATGCTTTTCTAAGTTCAGAAGTAAGTATACGTGGATTTCCTCTCTCGGTCATGCTTTTAGAAAATGGTTTTATGCTCTTGTTTTTGATTACATGATACCTACTGTTTATGCATGATTTAAAGTTTTTTGTATACTATTTTTAATCATGAAATGATGATGGATGCATGTGGTAAGTGATCCATGTAAGTATATGTTTTATACTTGGATTTAAAGCATGGTTTGATGCTTTGGAAAATGGTTTTATGTTGATGCATATGAAAACAATGAGGTATGTGGTTATAATGAATTATATTGGCAAATGATGTGGTTTTAAATAAATGTTATCAGATATAGTTGGCCGACCAAGGATTGAGTGCACTATAAATAAGTCGCCTTGGATGTCGAGGGGTTGGTGTCCCATGTCTCCATCCAAGTACACTAACGATAGAGGAGGTTGGTGTCTCGTCTCTCGTTAGTGGGTTAAGCATCCAACCGATGACTGAGGTTGGTGTCCCCGTTAGTTGTTATTGAACCACGATTATGATTGTATCGCTATTCCAGTCGAGATGGCTTGAAGTGTTGTGTGAACACTTGTTGAATCCGTGTATCCGACGAACTATTTTGGAAATGGAATTTGGTTAATGATCACTTGTAAGCCAATATAATTGTTGATGTATCATGACAAGGTTTGTGTTGTATAATGAGATTTATACATGTTACTCTTTAGGCTTTGCATATGGTATGTTTTGCATGGGAATGCTTAAATTGAGGTTTAGCAACGTGACTTGTTGTTTAACTATGATATATGTTACATATGGTTTAATATGCTGATTTTGGAAAGGTTTAAGTGCATGGTTTTCAAGGCATGGTGTTTTACAAGTGGAATGCAATGATGATTTCAATGGTTTTTAGAAAATGTTTTCAAATTGCATTGATAGTGTTTTGTTTGAAAGTATGGTTTCAAACTAGACTTTTAGAAGAGAGGAGGCAACAATTGAGCATGGAGGATTAGAAGAGAGGAGGCAACAATTGAGCATGGAGGATTCAGGGGCTTCGTTCTTTGAAAGTATGGTTTCAAACTAGACTTTTAGTAATAAAGGCAATGGGGATTCATTGATGTTTTGGGAGTGTGTTTGCTAAACTCCCTGTTTTGAGCAAGTTAATATTGTTGTTTTGAAGTTGTAAATAGCATTTACTTGCTGGTATTTGGTTTGGTTTGTGTTTTGGTGTCTTAATGTTTTTTTTTTTTTTGCATAGGAAGCATGCCTATAGTTTGATAATCTTGATGAGTTGATGTTGGAAGCATGCTTTGGTGTTTAATGTCTTTGAATATATGTGCTAAGTGGATGATTATATCTTGGTAACATTTTTGAATTTTTTCATATGAGTTTAAGCATGAAAAACCAACATTTTTGGGCATTTCAAGCCCATGTGTTTCGATACAGTCGAAGGTGTATCGATACGAGTATGTGTATTTTTAGACCTCGTATTGAAATAAGTGAAGGTGTATCGGTACGCCCCCTTGGATTAAACGGTTCTGGAAAATCTCGTATCGATACACTATCGAAACCGTATTGATACGCCCTCATGCATCGATAAACTATGGAGTCATTTCGATATGGCTGGTAGGTAAGTTGGTTATTTTGAATGTTAAATGTTTCTAATTTCTTCCGTTTTAGTCCCTAATCGTTATACATGCAATTGAATAAGTTTGGATGATCTTTTATAGCTGAAATTTGACATGTATGCATGAAACCTGACTACTTGAGAAATGGGAAACCTAATTCCATGTAAGTCCTTATAATTGTCTAGATTTACAATTTGGTCCCTTAATGTTTGTGATTGCAATTGAATGCCCTATTGATGTCCGTTTGAATTGAGATTTTAGATCGTGGCATCAAAAATAACTAGTAAAAGGGTGGTAACTTCAAATAGGATAAAGTCCCTATAATTTGTAAAAATTACGATTTGCTCCTCATAACGTGTATGTTGTCAAACGAATGTCTAATCGATGTTTGATTGAGTTGGGATTTCTTCCGCTACGAGCTCAAATCACATATGATGATAATGTGCACTAGATAAGATAAAAAGAAAAAAGGGTCGTTTATTACGGTAAACTTTCTCGGTTTACTTCATATTCCCCGTGTGACTCGCTCAGTTTGGTCTCGTGTCTAGACCAGGTCGAGGGAGTTATATTTGTTGGTATTAGATCCAGATTTGCGATAATTGGGAGGTAAGTTATGATTGATTAGTGTCGTTGTTGATTGCTTAAACCATGTTTGCGATTAAATGGGATGCTGATACTGGTTGAATGTTGTTGATTTTTATGCACGATGATTGTTATATATATATTGATTGTGATATGCCATGTAGGGTTTGTTTGGGGAACCCATTTCCTTATTACTATAGTCTGAAATGCTTTGATTTGAATTGAAAGTCTTGGATCCTTGCTTGAAGCTGGCCTAATTGTTTTGTTTTGTTGAAATTATCATACCTTAGATATTTTAGCACGATGGAATCAAGGAGAGAGTTGCAATTTGGTATGTTTGCTACTGCCGATGGGCAGGGATATCAGGAGGATGTCATACCTCCTGGAGGGTTTCCACCCCATCCACCTAATCTACCTGAGAATGTAGAGCAAGTACCAACTGCGCCAACTGGGCCAGTGTTGGGCGAAACAACGCCTTTGAGGCAAATGCTGACTGGAGTTTTTCAGGGTGTTGTTGCTGGAGCGCAAGTGCCTGCGTCAATTTTTGGGCAAACGGGTATTCCGTTGGAATGTTTGCGTAATTTGGGTAGTGTTGAGTACTGTGGGTTGTCCCCTGAAGCATTTGAGGTATAGATGACTAGTACTGTTTGGATTTTGGATCAGATGGGGTGTTATGACGCTTGTAAGTTGGGATGTGTTTTTATCCCTGTTGCAAGGTGATGCTTATAGTTGTTAGACGAATATAACTGTGGGAATGGAAATCAATGATGTTGATTGGGTGTTTTTCCAAGATGCCTTTAAAAAAGAAGTATATAGAAGTTAGATACTTGAATGACAGGAAACATGAGTTCATGTCTTTGGTTCAGGGTAGCATGGTTGTGGCTGAGTATAAGGATCAATTTGTTCGTTTGAGCCAGTATGCATCTGAGTTGGTGTCGGATGAGAGGCATCTTTGTGACCGATTTCGTTACAGATTTGTACATGATGTGAGGACATACATGTTGGCTTTTGTCTACACTAATTTTGACGTGTTGGTCACACGGGCAAAGGAAATCAATCAGAGCTTGGGTTTACCCTCTCTTGTAGATGGTTCTGACTTGGAAAAAAGAGTTGTAGACTTTGATTTTAGTAGTGATCAGTATAAGAAGCGTCGTGATAGGATGTATCATTCTGATGCAAGGTGGGTTAGATCAGGCTTTAATCCCTGTTAGGTATATGAATCATGTGTGCATGGGCGAGATTGTCCATGTTTGGCTCGTGTAGGACAAGCTTCTGTTGCCGTTGCAGCTAACTCTTATTGAAGTTGCAGATCAACTGATCATTTGGGATGTGATTTTCCATTGTTGTCTTCTGGTGGTCAAGCTAGGACACTTGTTGTTGCACCACAGAGAGGTCTTGGGCGCGATCATGGTAACTTCCAGTGTAGGGAGGATGGTCAGAGAATCGTGGCTCATGTAGTGGCAGTTCAACCTGAGGGTGGTGGTCATGTGAGGGTGTACGCACATCACAAGGGGCGTAATGACACTGATGTGATTGCAGGTACGTCCATTGTGCAATCTTTGTCATTGTTATATATGATTGATTCTGGTTCTACAAATTCATACATATTTTGTGAACATGTACATTTGCTTGATATTCTAGTTGTTAAATGTGGGAATGCAAGTAACTAGTTCTTTTGGTGAATCAGTTGTTACAAGAAAGTTGTTTAGGAGATTTCCTTTAATTGTTCAAGGTCACATGTTTGTTGTTGATTTGATGGAATTGTCGTTCCATAGTTTTGATGTAATTCAGGGTATGGATTGGTTGATCGGGCATAGAGTTGTGGTTGATTTTGAAACCAAGCGAGTTGCCTTGAAACTTGCTGATGATTACGAGGTAGTAATCGTGAGTGAGAATGTTAAATTCTTATCCGATTTTGTTTCAGCTTGGGAAGTGAGTCGTTTGACGGAATCAGGTTGTGAGGCTTTCTTGGCCTATGTAATAAATCTGGAATCGAAGGAGGTGTGTGTTCGGGACATACATACAATATGTGAGTTCCCATGTGTCTTTCCAGAGGAATTGCCCGGTTTGCTGTCAAATATAGAGGTTGAGATTGGCATTGAGTTGTATGAAAATACAGCTCCCTTGTCTATTGCTCCCTATCGTATGGCTCCGAAGGAGTTGAAGATGCAACTACACGAGTTGCTTGATCGAGGGTTTATTAGGCCTAGTGTTTTGCCTTAGGGGTGCACCGGTGTTGTTCGTGAAAAATAAGGATGGCATGACGCGAATGTGCATTGATTATCGACAACTGAAAAATTTGGCGAATAAGAATCAGTATCCTTTGCCAAGGATTAATGATTTGTTTGACCAATTTTGTGGTGCTTTAGTCTTTTATAAGATTGATTTGAAGTCTGGGTATTATCAGTTGAAGGTAAAGGATGTGGTTGTGCCTAAAATTGTCTTTCGTACGAAGTATGAGCATTGCGAGTTCATGGTGATGTCATTTGGTTTGCCAATGCATCAGTGCGTTCAAGGATTTGTTGAATCAGGTGTTCCATGAGTTTTTGGATCAAGTTGTTGTGTTTGTTGGTGATATTCTAGTGCGTAGAGGTAAATAGAAGGATTTTGATAAGCATGTATGAATAGGCTAGTAGGCTTTGTGGATGAACGAATGTTGCTATTTATTCGGAAAGTACGAGTTTTGGATATGTTAGAAGGAATATGGGTTTGAGAACGTTATTAGTAAGTGTGAACAGTTTAACATGCACAGTGAAAAAACTTATATGTATATATGTAATTATGCCATTACATGCATACATTTGGGCATGACATTAGCGATTTTGCATACATACACATAGAAATTTACGAGGGCATATACGTAATCATGCATACATGTGTTCACACTTACGGATGACTGTTCGAAGATCGATGGAGTGAAGATGTAAGCTATGTAGTTTATGTAAGTAGCTTTGGTAATATGGTTTTGGAGCAACCAAGATTGTAGTTAGAAGTTTGTGGGTTTGCTAGATCCAGTTGCTTACGGATTATGATTGGACGATTGAGTAGCACCCGAGTAAAGCTAATGGTGTAGCCGATGCTTTGAGTAGGAAGGTTGCGATGGAGTTAAGAGCGATGTTTGCACGGTTAAGTGTGACATAAGATATTGGTCTTTTGGCTGAGTTGCAAGTGAAGCCTTCTTTATCACAGTTGATAGAGGAAAGCAACCTTATGATGAGGATTTAGTACGTCATCTTAAAGATATTACGGATGGGAATTCGTTGGATTTTCATTTTAATGATGATGAGGTGTTGTGTTTCAAAGATCGGATAGTGGTGCCTAATGACGATGTGTTGAGGTGAACCATTCTGACCGAAGTGCATAGTAGTCCTTTTCTTATACATCCTGGTAGTACTAAGATGTATCGAGGCTTGAAAGAAGAGTACTATTATGTTGGTCTAAAGAAAGATGTGGCTGATTTTGTTGCTAAGTGCATGGTGTTTCAGCATGTTAAGGCTGAACATCAGTTCCATCCAAGTTGTTGCAACCGTTGAGGGTATCGAATTGGAAATGTGAGAGATTCACCATGGATTTTGTGTTTGAGTTGCCGTTAACACCAACTAAGAAGGATTCCATTTGGGTGATTTTTGATCGGTTTACGAAGTGTGCGCATTTTGTGCCTGTGCATACGACATGTACTTTGGATAAGTTGGTGAATTTATATATTGATGAGGTTGTGTGTTTGCATGGTGCACCTAATTCTATAGTTTTTGATAGAGGTCTGCGGTTTACAATGAGGTTTTAGGATTGTTTACATCGAGCTTTGGGTACATGGTTGAATTTCAATACTTCGTATCCTCCCCAGTCGAATGGTTAGTCTGAACGTGTGATTCAAGTCTTTGAAGATATGCTGAGATGCTGTGTCATTGAGTTCCAAGGAATCTGGGAGAAACATTTGCCTTTGGTAAAGTTTGCTTATAATAACAGTTACCAAGCTAGTATACAAATGGCACCGTATGAAGCCTTGTATGGTAGGAGGTTTCGTACACTTTTGTATTGAGCTGAGGTTGGGGAAAAGCATGTTTCCTTGCCTAATGTGTTGAAAAGAACAAATGAGAAGGTGAAGCTTATTTGTGATCATCTAAAAGCTGCTTCAGATCGTCAAAAATCCTACACGAATTTGAAGCGTAGAGAGATTGAGTATGCGGTTGGTGATCGTATGTTTTTGAAAGTGTCGCTTTGGAAGAAGGTGATGAGGTTTAGACGTAAGGGTAAGCTTAGTCCGAGGTTTATTAGACCATATGAGGCTGTGCATCATCTTGGTCCTGTTTTGTATCGTTCAAGTTACATCCCGAGTTGGAGAAAATTCATGATGTGTTCCATGTTTCGATGTTGCGGATGTTTAGGTAGGATACATCGTATGTTATGTTGGTGGAGGATATGGAGTTGTGAACGAGGTTGTCCTTTGATAAGGAACTTGTTGAGATCTTTTATTCGCGTAGTAAAGTTCACCGTGGTAATAGTGGTGCTTACGAAAGTCTTGTGGCAACACCGTGGTGTTGAGGAGGCCACGTGAGAGTGTAAGGCGGATTAGATGGGGTGGCTTCTGCACTTGTTTCTTTCAGGTAAAATTTTGAGGACGAAATTTCCTATGTGGGGGAGAGTTGTAATGCCCCGATTTTGGGCCTAGAGGTTTTAGGGATGGTTTTAGGGTTTGTTGGATTGAGATTAGAGATTTAGGTAAGTTTTGGGATGAGTTCAGGGAAAAAATATTTCGGAAGGAGATAAAAATATGGAAAAATTATCTAAAATCCTTTTTAAATATATAAAAGGTTTTGGTGAAAGCAATTTTGGAAAACGAGTTCTGGAAATGTGACATTTTGGATTAGTGACCAAAATGTAAAGTTTGAAAGCTAGTTTTACTAACTGTTTTGTAAAAGGGTCAAAACTTTGAATCTTTAAGGAGCTATTATACCATTTGGTCTAATCTGAGTTTTCCTTTCATTATGACCTTTTCAAATGTGTTTTAATTAAAGGAACTAAAAGGATTTAATTAAGGAATGTGGTTATTTTCTAAAATCACAATTTGGCGTAACTTTCTCTTCCCATGAGTTTGTCTCAACTTCTCTTTAGCCAAAAACATTCTTTTCATAAAAAATTTAAGGTGATGATCTGGATTCCTTAACTCTTTGATTTCCTAAATGATTTTTCAATTTGTTTCAAAAAATCTTATTGAATCTCTTTGATTTTCAAGAGGAAAACATCCAATTAAGGGGAAACTCATACATTGGAGTTAAGGTTCGTTCTTCTCTTCGAGTGTAAGGTTCTTTACTGAAATTCCTAAGTTTTTGATCCATTATATATATTTTCTAATGTGTTTTTATGATTTAATTGGGTAATATGATTAAATCAAGGTTTTATTGAAGGATTTATATGATTTTCGGATTGGATCTGTTTTGATGGGTTTATGATTGATTTTAATCATGATTTTCAAGGTTAATAATGTTAATATAAATATTTTAACATTGTAATCCTGAAACTATGTGAATCTCTAATTGTTTAGGTTGCTAGATTTTGGTTTTTGTGGAGTTGTGGTGGTTTTATGAATGCTGGAGGTATAAGGATGATAATATGATACTTTTTTATGTGAATCAACAATGATTGATGGTTTGAAACGTTCGTTTGTGGCTGGGATTAGTTTAGAAGTGTTTTGGTGATGATTTTGGATGATTTCGGTTGGTGATTAATAGTCGTTAGCAAGGCGATGTTGAGGTTCTATTTCACTGGGATTTAGGATGTATTTCAATACATTAATTATCTATTGTTACATGGTTAAAATAGGGGAGGTTGATCTGAAAGATACCAGTGAAGCTTTAGAGGCTTTGGAGGCTTGAATTCGCGTCGGCGAATAGAGTTTTGCGTGTCGGTGAGTGAGAACCTAGGTTTCAGCTATGAAATGTTTTAAAAGTGTTTTGGGAAGTTAGATTTAAGCTTGAAACGCTTGTCTAAGTGGATTTTCTCTCTTGTTCGTGCTTTTACGAAATGGATTTATGCACTTGTTTTTTTATTACATGATACCTACTGTTTATTCATAAGTTAAAGTATGTTGTAACTGTTTTTAATTATGAAATGATGATGGATGCATGTGGTAAGTGATCCATGTAAGTATATGTTTTATATTTGGATTTAAAGCATGGTTTGATACTTTGGAAAATGGTTTTATGTTGATGCATATGAAAACAGTGAGGTATGTGGATATAATGAATTATATTTTCCAGTGATGTGGTTTTGAAGAAATGTTATCAGATATAGTTGGCCGGCCATAGGATTGAGTGCACTATAAATAAGTCACCTTGGATGTCGAGGGGTTGGTGTCCCATGTCTCCATCCAAGTACCCTAATGATCGAGGAGGTTGGTGTCTCGTCTCTCGTTAGTGGGTTAAGCATCCAATCGATGAATGGGGTTGGTGTCCCCATTAATTCTTATTGAGCCGCGATTATGAATGTATCGCTATTCCGGTTGAGATGGCTTGAAGTGTTGTGTGAACACTTGTTGAATCCGTGTATCCGATGAACTATTTTGGAAATGGAACTTGGTTAGTGGTCACTTGTAAGCTAATATAATTGTTGATTTATCATGAAAAGGTTTATGTTGTATAATGAGATTTATACATGTTACTCTTTAAGCTTTGCATATGGTATGTTAAGCACGGGAAGGCTTAAATTGAGGTTTAGCAACATGACTTGCTATTTAACTATGATACATGTTGCATATGGTTTAATATGCTTGTTTTGGAAAGGTTTAAGTGCATGGTTTTCAAGGCATGATGTTTTACAAGTGGATTGAAATGATGATTTCAATGGTTTTGAGAAAATGTTTTCAAATTGCATTGGTGGTGTTTTGTTTTGAGCACTTCTCACTAAGCCTGGTGTGCTTACGCTTTCTTTGTCCATCAATGCAGAGAATTAGAAGAGAGGAGGCAGCAATTGAGCAAGGAAGATCCAAGGGCTTTGTTCTTTGAAAATATGGTTACAAACTAGACTTTTAGTAATAAAGGCAATGAGGATTCATTGATGTTTTGTGAGTGTGTTTGCTAAACTCCCTTTTTTGAGCAAGTTAATATTGTTGTTTTGAAGTTGTAAATGGCCTTTACTTGCTGATATTTGGTTTGGTTTGTGTTTTGGTGTCCTAACGGTCTTTTTCCATAGGAAACATGCCTATAGTTTGATAATCTTGATGAGTTGATGTTGGAAGCATGCTTTGGTGTTTAATGTCTTTGAATATATGTGCTAAGTGGGTGATTTTGTTTTGGTAACATGTTGGAATGTTTTCGAATGAGTTTAAGCATGAAAAACCAACATTTTGGGGCATTTTAGGCCTAGGTGTTTCAATACAGTCGAAGGTGTATCGATATGTGTATGTGTATTTTTGGACCCCGTATCAAAACGGGTGAAGGTGTATCGATACTCCATTTTGGATTAAACGGTTATGGAAAATCTCGTATCGATACACTATCGAGACCATATCAATACTCCCCCGTGTATCGATACACTCTGGAGCCGTTTTGATACATCTAGTAGGTTAGTTGGTTATTTTGAATGTTAAATGTTTCTGGTTTCTTTCGTTTTAGTCCCTGATCGTTATACATGCAATTGATTGAGTTTGGATGATCTTTTATATCTGAAATTTGACATGTATGCATGGAACCTGACTAATAGAGGATTGGTAAACCCAATTCCAAGTAAGTCCTTATAATTTTCTAAATTTATAATTTGGTCCCTTAATGTTTGTGATTGCAATTGAATGCCCTATTGATGTCCTTTTGAATTGAGATTGACAGCGTGACATGCAAAACAACTATACAAAGGGTGGTAACTTAAAATAGGCTAAAGTCATTGTAATTTATAAAAATTATGATTTGGTCCTCATGACATGTATGTTGTCAAACGAATGTCTAATCGATGTTTGATTGAGTTGCGATTTCTTCCACTACGAGCTCAAATCACATAGGATGATAATGTGCTTCTAGATAAGATAAAAAGAAAAAATAGGGTCGTTTATTACGGTCAACTTTTCCAGTTTACTTCGTTATTCCCCGTGTGACTCGCTCGGTTCGGTTTCGCGTTTAAACCAGGTCGAGGGGGTTACAATGTATGGATCAATGAAAATATTGGGGAAAGATTATCTAGTCACTGCATATATAATGTGTACAAGACACTTTTATGCCAATTGGTTGAAAAAAGAGAAGGTTATGAATAGGAAACTGTGCCAGATAACATCAAACCCTTATTTTATTGTAATGTTCAATATTTAGTAAGTGAGCTATGCCATATATCTTTTTATAACAATTTCCATATGGTCAGGTCAATTTACATCGAAGACTTTGATAACAACCTTCAAAAGCTTGAAAAATGGGCCATACTTCAACCGAGGATCAGTGAAAGCATCATGTCCAGCATTGGACCAAGGCCTACATTTCTACAACATCAACATGTGATGTTGCAGATAATAATATGGTTGAGGCATTAAATTCTTGGATACTAGATGCTAGATACAAGATGATCAATGTAAAAACGTCGCACTCTAAGTGCAAGCAAACACTGTCGATGTAAGAATAGAAACATGAGGATCCTGTTTGAATATCAATCCCACGAGGATGAGTATTTAGCTTAGATATTATGTGGCCACAAGCAATTTTGTCAAATGAAATATTGTGAGTGTAATGGCAGTTGCAATAAAGAAATAAAGTAAGGAGTAATGGATCAATTGTTGTAGCAAAAATAGCAAGTATTAAAGAGTAGAGAAATATTAAGATAAGGCATAGATCTCCTCGATTTAACTTGGAAGAAAATTGAGTACACTTAAGGAAGTACGATGGCTCATTTTACAAGTAAAAAACTAAGCTCTTTTACTAACTTTCATCCAATCTTCAACTGTTGAGACAAAGATGTAGACCAGACATAACTCTTGTTACAAGTAAAAACTACAATCCTTTGAACAAGCAGATCAACTCTCATTGTAATGGCTTTTTAATCTGATTTGTCACTACATCCGTCGATGTCAGTAGCTATGTTTAACATTCTCATGCAAACAATAATCAGATTCAACAACCAATGTATGAGAAGACACTAGTAAAAATATGTTGAACTAAAAGATAAGAATTCAATAAGTTCATACAGACCTTAAAAGTTTAACCCGCATTCATTAAAGCATAAAAAATAATAGAAATCTCCAACAAACATCTAATTAAAGAAGAGTTTAAGAAGATAACAAAATATTATCCTTGATCTAGCACTTGAACCCTCTTCTCCTTATATATTTATGCCTTGCTTCACCTTAGATCTCGAGAAATGGAGCTTAACCCACCGTGGATGGAAGAAGTATTTGGGAGTTAGACACTTGAATGACAGGAAATGTGAGTATATGTCTTTGGTTCAGGGTAGCATGATTGTGGCTGAGTATAAGGATCAATTTGTTCGTTTCAGCCAATATGCCTCTGAGTTGGTGCCGAATGAGAGGCATCTTTGTGACCGATTTCGTTACAAATTGGTACATGATGTGATGACATACATGTTGGCTTTTTTCAACACTGATTTTGACGTGTTGGTCACACGGGCAAAGGAAATTGAACAGAGTTTGGGTTTACCCTCTCTTGTAGATGGTTCTGACTTGGGAAAAAGAGTTACAGACTTTGATTTTGGTAGTGATTAGTATAAGAAGCATCGTGATAGGATGTATCGTTCTGATGCAAGGTGGGTTAGATTAGACTTTAATCCATGTTGGGTATATGGATCACGTGTGCACATGGGCGATATTGTCCATGTTTAGCTTGTGTAGGACAAGCTTCTGCTGCTGTTGCAGCTAACTCTTATTGAAGTTGCAGATCAACTGATCATTTGGGATGTGATTGTCTGTTGTTGTCTTGTGGTGGTCAGGCTAGGACACTTGTTGTTGCACCACAGAGAGGTCTTGGGCGCGGTCATGGTAATTTCTAGCATAGGGAGGATGGTCAGAGAACTGTGGCTCATGTAGTGGCGGTTCAACCTGAGGGTGATGGTCATGTGAAGGTGTACGCACATCACGAGGGACGTAATGACACTGATGTGATTGCAGGTACGTCTATTTTGCAATCTCTTTCATTGTTATATATGATTGATTATGGTTCCACAAATTCATATATCTTGCGTGAACATGCACATTTGGTTGATATTCTAGTTGTTAAATGTGGGAATGCAAGTAACTAGTTCTTCTGGTGAAACGGTTGTTACAAGAAAGTTGTTTAGGAGATTTCCTTTAATTGTTCAAGTTCGCGTGTTTGTTGTTGATTTGATGGAATTGTCGTTCCATAATTTTGATGTAATTCTGGGTATGGATTGGTTGATCGAGCATAGAGCCGTGGTTGGTTTTGAAACCAAGCGAGTTGCCCTGAAACTTGCTGATGATTACGAGGTAGTAATCGTGAGTGAGAATGTTAAATTCTTATCCGATTTTGTTTTAGCTTGGGAAGCGAGTCGTTTGATGGAATTGGGTTGTGAGGCTTTCTTGGCCTATGTCATGAATCTGGGATCGAAGGAGGTGCGTGTAACCCCCTTAACCCGGCCTAGACGGTGGACCCGAATTAAGAAAGTCACACGGGGAAAACCAAAGTCAACCCGAAAGTCAACCTTGATCAACGACCCTTTTTTTTGTCTAGATGCACATTAACCCTAGTTATGATCATTCAAACAACATACTCAAAGATCATAAACATCAGAGATCAAACAGGGACCCAATTGAACAATTTACAACTTTAGGGACCAAATTGTAAATTCTAATAATTATGAGAACTTAACCCAAATTAAAGTTACCAACTTATAATTAATCAGGTTTCATGCTTCGCTGCCAAATTTCAGCTCAAACGGACATCCCAAACTCATACAATTGCACATACAAGTTTCAGGACCAAATGCAAACATTTCAAAACATATAACTGCCAATGTCAGCCCCCAACGGTTGGATGTTCCGAAACAGGAAGAACCTGTTTCAAAACGCTGGGCCGTTCCGCAACGTGTTCCGAAACGAGGGCTGGCAGAGGCCTTTCCGTTTCGGAACGATGTCTTCCGTTTCGGACGCCTGGGCTATTGCAGGGCACCCGTTCCGAAACGGTAGCTCCCGTTCCGATACGGCCTGCACAGAATGCAGAAAATTGGCTGTTAAAACACACAATTGATCAACCAAACATGCTCCAAATGCAACCAAACTTTATCAACAAGACTTACAACATGCAAGGAACATAATTGCATCAACCAACCATCATCATGTCATCAAATATGAAAAGCCCCAAATCTAAAGGCATACTTCCTACTTAGCAAGCCATTCAAGAATTAAAACTCCAAGCTAATCACATAAAGGCCAATTACAAAATCCAGCATTATTAACAACATGAAACAAACTTAGAGAGTTCAAAACATCTCCCAAAACATCCACATAGGTCCCCCATTGCCAAATGCCAAAAGCTAAAAGTGTTTAAGAAAACCTTCCCATACTTGAGCTTAACTTCCTCTTGATTGCTTGCCTTCCTTGCTGCCCTTAATGCACCTTAACGCTCTGCATTATTGATTTAAGAAAAAGAGAGAGAGCGTAAGCAAAAGCTTAGTGAGGAATGCTCATTTAAAACCATTCAATAATGCATTTATAAAACTCATTTATAAACCATGCTTCAAGCAACATTAAACATGTTCTTAAACATTTAAAACAAGCATCTCATGCTTCAAGTTCATAACAAGTCATATTGGCAACAAGTGATACAATTCACATAAGATCCACACATGGACTTTTAAACACCATTGTGATCTTATCCCCATGGACTTTTAAACACCATGGCCCATGGACTTTTAAACACCATGGCAAGGACCACACAAGGACTTTTAACCACCTTTGTGTCCTTAACAAGAATCTCCCAAGGAATTTTAATTACCTTGGAGTTCTTAAGTAACCAAGGCTTACACAAGGACTTTTAACCACCTTGAGCCTTAACGAAGAACCAACCATGGACTTTTAAACATCATGTTGTTCTTAAAAATTCACAAGATCCACACAAGGACTTTTAACCACCTTTGTGATCTTAACCAAGAACCATCCAAGGACTTTTAACCACCTTGATGTTCTTAAATAAACAAGGCTCACACAAGGACTTTTAACCACCTTTGTGACCTTAACCATCACTTGCCAATATGTATCATTATCATCATTATTCCACTGTTTTAAAGCATATAAACAAGCCATAAACATCATGCACCTTTAAGCATCAAACCACATTTTAACAATGTTCAAAAACAAGGAACTCTTACCTTGAGTTTCCTTCAACACATGGCTTACAAAATCAGCAATAGTCATGCTAAATCATGCTTTCAAAATAGAATTTAAAACATGCAATAAACCACATTGCACACAACCAATCCATGGCCACCACTAGAGAGTTTTTCCGAAAACTTACACTTGAGCTTAGTAAAGTTGTTTAGACTTAGACTAAGCTCCCAAGATATTGGTTTCAAAGCCGAAAACCCAATTTCAAAGCAGAGGATGATGCATTAATAGCTTCAATAAAAGCACCTAAACTCGCTGCTCTCATCCACACTCCATTTTCGGCCACCAAACACAACCGAAAATGCATCCAAACAACTCCTCAACAATGCCCAGCCAAAATTCATCAAAACTAAACATCCTTTAACATCATTTAACATCTAAAAAGGACCTAACAACATCCTTATATCTCCAGCAGCAACAGATCCATAGGATCACTCCAAAACAACCAAGATTCACAAGCTAAACTTAGGAAATTCAACCTATCCGGGATTGCATTAATTAAAACTCAATTCCTTATCAATTTAACATTCATTTAACATCAAATTAACACCTTAAAACTCAGCCCAATCAGATCATACGAAAATCCATCAAAAATCACCAAATCTTACATTTTAAGCCAAGATCCATTACACAACTTTAAAACCATTTATAAATCATCAATTAAGGATTAAGAACTTAAGAATTTCAGTAAAGAACTGAGAGTTTAGAGGAGAAGGACGTTCTTACCTCTAAACTTGAGTTTTCTCCCTTTTTGGAACCAAAATCTTGAAAATCCAATTAGCAAATGGTGAGGTTTTGTTGATGAGATGATTAGCAATCAAAAGAGAATTGAAAAGAGATGTTTAAGTGAAAAAATCAGAGGAAAAACTCTGGAGAGAGATGTTTGGTTTGAGAGAAAATGAGAGAAAAGGAAAATTGGAAAAGTTAGTTGAAAAATAGGAAATAACTTCCCTCCACTTTTCTTTTGTTTAAAAACCAGAATTAAATCACTAAATATCTTAGAAAAATCTGGAGAAACTCCCTTTGGGTAAATAGCTCCTTAAAGATTCAAAGTTTCAACCTTTCTAAAATAGTCACGCAGTTTTCAAAAATTACATTTTGGTCACTAGCCAAAATGTCACCCTTCCCAACCTCATTTTGTAAAATTGATTTCACAGTTCACTTAAATATATTAAAAGAGGATTTTAGAACATTTTCCATATTTTTAATGCAACCCGAACTAGGCTTTCCTAATTTCACCTTTTTATATTCGAACAGCACTTTGACCGAACCGGTCCAAACCCAAAACTTCTAAGCCCAAAACCGGGGCGTTACAACTCTCCCCCCCTTAAGAAATTTCGTCCTCGAAATTTACCTGAAGGAAAGAGATACGGAAACTGCTTCAGCATGTCATCCTTCCGCTCCCACGTGGCTTCCTCAACAACACGGTGCTTCCACAACACCTTCACCAACTCAATAGTCTTGCCACGAAGAACCTTGCTATCCGAATCCAGAACCTTTACTGGTTCCTCATCATAGGTCAAATCCGGATTCAATTCCACTTCCTCCACAGGCATCACATGCGAAGGATCAGATATATAATTCCGGAGCATAGAAACATGAAACACATAATGAATCTTCTCCAACTCTTGAGGTAGCCTCAACTTGTACGCAACAGGACCCACACGCTCAACCACCTCATATGGTCCAATATACCTAGGGCTCAACTTACCCTTCCGGCCAAACCTCATCACCTTCTTCCAAGGTGAAACCTTCAAGAACACACGGTCACCCACCGCATACTCAATTTCCTTACGCTTCAAATCCGCGTAAGACTTTTGCCGATCAGAAGCTGCCTTCAAACGCTCACAAATGAGCTTCACCTTCTCGGTGGTTCCTTTCAACAAAGCCGGCATCGAAACCAACTTTTGACCCGTTTCAGCCCAACAAAGAGGAGTCCTACACTTCCTCCCATACAAAGCCTCATAAGGTGCCATTTGAATACTTGCATGATAACTATTGTTATAAGCAAACTCTACCGAAGGCAAATGCTTCTCCCAAGAGCCCTGAAACTCAATCACGCAGCACCTCAACATATCCTCCAAAATTTGGATAACACGCTCTGACTGACCATCCGACTGAGGATGATAGGATGTACTGAAATTCAACCTTGTACCCAAAGCTTGATGCAAACACTGCCAGAAACGCGATGTAAACCTCGGATCCCTATCCGACACAATCGACTTAGGCACACCATGCAGCCGCACAATCTCAACAATGTACAGCTTCGCGAGCTTATCCAAAGAAAACGTAGTATGCACAGGCAAGAAAAGCGCACACTTCGTCAGGCGATCCACAATCACCCACACATAATTCTTCTTCGATGGTGACAAAGGTAAACCATATACAAAATCCATGGTAACCCTTTCCCACTTCCACTCAGGGATTCTCAACGGTTGCAACAACCTCGAAGGAACCTGATGCTCAGCCTTAACCCGCTGACACACCAAACACTTGCTCACAAACTCCGCAACATCCTTTTTCAAACCCACCCAATAGTACTCTTCACGAAGATCACGATACATCTTAGTACTACCTGGGTGCATAGCAAAAGGACTACTATGACCTTCAGTCAGAATAGCACGCCTCAACTCAACATCATTGGGCACTACTATTCGACTCCCAAAACACAACATACCATCATCATTAAAACAAAAATCCGAAGGCCTACCCTCCGCGATATCCTGAACATGAGGCACCAAGGAATCATCCAGCAACTGTTTTTCCTTGATCAACTGAACCAAAGATGGTTTCACTTGCAACTCAGCCACAAGACCACCATCACGCGAAATACTCAAACTGGCAAACATAGCCCTCAGCTCAACAGCTACCTTCCTACTCAAGGCATCCGCTACAACATTAGCTTTTCCAGGATGGTACTCAATCGTCAAATCATAATCCTTGAGCAACTCCAACCAACGCCGCTGCCTAAGATTCAAATCCTTCTGAGACATCAGATACCTCAAACTCTTGTGATCCGTGTACACAGTACACTTCTCCCCATATAGATAATGTCTCCAAATCTTCAGAGCAAAAACCACCGCAGCCAACTCAATATCATGCGTAGGATAATTGCGCTCATGCACCTTCAACTGCCGCGATGCATAAGCCACAACTTTACCCTCTTGCATCAACACACATCCCAAACCAACATAGGACACATCACTATACACCACAAACTTTTTCCCTGATTCAGGTTGAACCAAGATAGGAGCTTGCGTCAAAGCCGCCTTAAGCTTCTCAAAAGCCTGCTGTCTCGCCTCCGTCCATTCATACTTAACATCCTTTTGCAACAACTTCGTCAAAGGTGCAGCAATCTTAGAAAACCCATCCACAAACCTCCGGTAGTATCCTGCCAAACCAAGGAAACTACGAACCTCATGGACAGACTTAGGAACTTTCCAATTCATCACCGCCTCGATCTTTTGAGGATCAACACGAATCCCATCAGCAGAAACTACATGCCCAAGAAACACCACCTCCTTAAGCCAGAACTCACACTTGCTCAGCTTAGCATAAAGTTGATTCTCCAACAAAGCTTGCAGCACAATCCTCAGATGCTCTTCATGCTCCTCCTCAGTACGTGAGTACACGAGGATATCATCAATGAACACCACAACAAACTTGTCCAGGTAATCATGAAACACACGATTCATCATGTCCATGAAAGCAGCAGGAGCATTTGTCAAACCAAACGGCATCACAAGGAACTCATAATGCCCATATCTTGTCCTGAAAGCTATCGTAGGCACATCCACATCCTTCACCTTCAACTGGTAATACCCTGACCTCAAGTCAATCTTAGAGAACACAGCTGCTCCCCGAAATTGATCAAAAAGATCATCAATCCTCGGCAAAGGATACCGATTCTTGATAGTCAACTTGTTCAGCTGATGGTAATCAATGCACATTCTCATAGTGCCATCCTTCTTCTTCACAAACAAGACTGGTGCTCCCCAAGGTGACACACTCGGTCGAATGAAACCACGATCAAGCAACTCTTGCAACTGCGTCTTCAGCTCCTTCAGCTCCTTAGGTGCCATTCTATAAGGGGTAATGGACACAGGAGTTGTATTCTCATACAGCTCAATTCCAAACTCCACCTCGCGATTAGGAGGTAAACCAGGCAACTCCTCAGGAAACACTCCAGGAAACTCCTTCACAACCATGATATCTTGCACCCGCAACTCCTTAGAGCTAGGATTCATTACAAAAGCTAGGTAAGCTTCACAACCTTGCCTCAACATCCTGCTCGCCTCCAAGGTAGACACCACATTGGCAAGAAACTTCACATTCTCACCAACCACAACAACTTCATAATCATCCGCAAGCTTCAGCGAAACTCGCTTATTCTCACAATCCACAACAGCACGATGCTCAGCAAGCCAATCCATACCAAGGATTACATCAAAACCATAGAAAGGCAACTCCATAAGGTCAACATGAAAAACATGTTCTTGAACAACCAAAGGACATCTTCTAAACAACTTTCGAGTCACAACAGTCTCACCGAAAGAACTAGTGACACGAACACCAACATCCAAAGACTAAACAGGCAAACACCCTAGCTTGACCTCCACCCTCAGGCTGAATAGCCACAACATGGGCCACTCCTCGACCACCTTCCTCCCTTCACTGGAAGTTACCACGGCCGCGCCCACGACCTCTCTGCGGTGCAACAGCAACAGGAGCACGCACTTGGCCACCAGCCAACATAGGGCACTCCCTCCTCATGTGATCCGTAGATCCACAATTCCAGCACCCATTACCAGTTGCCACAACAGGAGCTTGCACCTCCCTCACAGCACGAGGACAATCACGCTTCATATGGCCACGCGAACCACAAATCCAACACGCACTCGGATCAGCTCTAGCATTGCCTCCCCGAGCAGGTGCACCGCCACCTCTCTTAGCTGAGGACTGATACTTCTGATCACGTCCCCTCTTGTTCCGTCCACCACCGGAACTATATTCAGCTGCTCGCTTACCAGCACTTGCTCCAGCACCTCTAGCAGATAAACCCAAGTTTATCTCAATATCCTTGGCTCGGCCCACCAGCACATCAAAATCATCATATTCGGTAGCCAGCACATACATCTTTACATCCGTCACTAAACCATAACGGAACCTTTCACACCTTTCCCGCTCATCCGGAACAAGCTCAGGTGCATATTGACTGAGTCGAACAAACTGCACTTCATACTCAGCCACAGATATGTTCTCCTGGGTAAGAGACATGAACTCTCGCTTCTTTTCATCCAGGTACCTCACACCAAGATACCTTCTCTTGAACACATTCTGGAAGAATGTCCAAGTTATGTCAGCTTCCGCCATCCCAGCTATAGTGGTCGTCCACCACGTATAAGCATCATCCTGTAGCAAGGATACAACACACCCCAGCTTTTGCACATTAGTGCAACCCATCTGACCCAAGATCCTCTTGGTACTCTCCATCCAGGATTCAGAACCCTCCGCAGACAAACCCCTGAACTCAGTCCCACCAAGACTGTGTAAACGTTCCAAGGGTAGTGTAACCCCAGCATCTCCCTGATGCCCAGCTCCTTGAGCTCCAGCTACTGCCGCTCGAAAAGCACCAGCAATAGCTTGCACCAACATCGTCATGTCAGGCATAGCTTGCCCCCGACCAGCCTCAGGTCCAGCGACCCCAGCACCAGCTGCAGCTTCAGCTCTTTCACCCTCAGCACCACCACCACCGGGTGGAGGAGGTAACACCGCACTTCCCGCATTCTCCTCATTCTCATTCTCATTCAGAGCCGTAGCTCGCACATTACTCCTCAACTCTCTACGAGGTGACATATTCTAACCATGCAATCACAATGCAAATAAACAAAGTCAGGTCCAGCAAGGTAAGCAATCCAAGTACTCAAGCTCATTTTCACTTAAAATCATCATCATTTCATTAGCTTTGATTTGGCAATGGGTACCCACAACATGCTTCACCACAGCATACAACTCAATTGCCACAAATTCACAAACCACTCATCATGCTTTCACTCAACAAGCATACATAGCATACACACTTGAATCATGCACACATTCATTCCCAATTACTCGAGAACTCAGCTCTGATACCACCAAATGTAACCCCCTTAACCTGGCCTAGACGGTGGACTCGAATTAAGAAAGTCACACAGGGAAAACCAAAGTCAACCCGAAAGTCAACCTTGATTAACGACCCTTTTTTTTGTCTAGATGCACATTAACCCTAGTTATGATCATTCAAACAACATACTCAAAGATCATAAACATCAGAGATCAAACAGGGACCCAATTGAACAATTTACAACTTTAGGGACCAAATTGTAAATTCTAATAATTATGAGAACTTAACCCAAATTAAAGTTACCAACTTATAATTAATCAGGTTTCATGCTTCACTGCCAAATTTCAGCTCAAACGGACATCCCAAACTCATACAATTGCACATACAAGTTTCAGGACCAAAATGCAAACATTTTAAAACATATAACTGCCAATGTCAGCCCCCAACGGTTGGGTGTTCCGAAACAGGAAGAACCTGTTTCGAAACGCGAGGCCGTTCCGCAACGTGTTCCGAAATGAGGGCTGGCAGAGGCCTTTCCGTTTCGGAACGGTGTCTTCCGTTTCGGACGCCTGGGCTATTGCAGGGCACCCGTTCCGAAACGGTAGCTCCCGTTCCGATACGGCCTGTACAGAATGCAGAAAATTGGCTGTTAAAACACACAATTGATCAACCAAACATGCTCCAAATGCAACCAAACTTTATCAACAAGACTTTCAACATGCAAGGAACATAATTGCATCAACCAACCATCATCATGGCATCAAATATGAAAAGCCCCAAATCTAAAGGCATACTTCCTACTTAGCAAACCATTCAAGCATTAAAACTCCAAGCTAATCACATAAAGGCCAATTACAAAATCCAGCATTATTAACAACATGAAACAAACTTAGAGAGTTCAAAACATCTCCCAAAACATCCACATAGGTCCCCCATTGCCAAATGCCAAAAGCTAAAAGTGTTTAAGAAAACCTTCCCATACTTGAGCTTAACTTCCTCTTGATTGCTTGCCTTCCTTGCTGCCCTCAATGCACCTTAATGCTCTGCATTATTGATTTAAGAAAAAGAGAGAGAGCGTAAGCAAAAGCTTAGTGAGGAATGCTCATTTAAAACCATTCAATAATGCATTTATAAAACTCATTTATAAACCATGCTTCAAGCAACATTAAACATGTTCTTAAACATTTAAAACAAGCATCTCATGCTTAAAGTTCATAACAAGTCATATTGGCAACAAGTGATACAATTCACATAAGATCCACACATGGACTTTTAAACACCATTGTGATCTTATCCCCATGGACTTTTAAACACCATGGCCCATGGACTTTTAAACACCATGGCAAGGACCACACAAGGACTTTTAACCACCTTTGTGTCCTTAACAAGAATCTCCCAAGGACTTTTAACCACCTTGGAGTTCTTAAGTAACCAAGGCTTACACAAGGACTTTTAACCACCTTGAGCCTTAACCAAGAACCAACCATGGACTTTTAAACACCATGTTGTTCTTAAAAATTCACAAGATCCACACAAGGACTTTTAACCACCTTTGTGATCTTAACCAAGAACCATCCAAGGACTTTTAACCACCTTGATGTTCTTAAATAAACAAGGCTCACACAAGGACTTTTAACCACCTTTGTGACCTTAACCATCACTTGCCAATATGTATCATTATCATCATTATTCCACTGTTTTAAAGCATTTAAACAAGCCATAAACATCATGCACCTTTAAGCATCAAACCACATTTTAACAATGTTCAAAAACAAGGAACTCTTACCTTGAGTTTCCTTCAACACATGGCTTACAAAATCAGCAATAGTCATGCTAAATCATGCTTTCAAAATAGAATTTAAAACATGCAATAAACCACATTGCACACAACCAATCCATGGCCACCACTAGAGAGTTTTTCCGAAAACTTACACTTGAGCTTAGTAAAGTTGTTTAGACTTAGACTAAGCTCCCAAGATATTGGTTTCAAAGCCGAAAACCCAATTTCAAAGCAGAGGATGATGCATCAATAGCTTCAATAAAAGCACGTAAACTCGCTGCTCTCATCCACACTCCATTTTCGGCCACCAAACACAACCGAAAATGCATCCAAACAACTCCTCAACAATGCCCAGCCAAAATCCATCAAAACTAAACATCCTTTAACATCATTTAACATCTAAAAACGACCTAACAACATCCTTATATCTCCAGCAGCAACAGATCCATAGGATCACTCCAAAACAACCAAGATTCACAAGCTAAACTTAGGAAATTCAACCTATCCGGGATTGCATTAATTAAAACTCAATTCCTTATCAATTTAACATTCATTTAACATCAAATTAACACCTTAAAACTCAGCCCAATCAGATCATACGAAAATCCATCAAAAATCACCAAATCTTACATTTTAAGCCAAGATCCATTACACAACTTTAAAACCATTTATAAATCATCAATTAAGGATTAAGAACTTAGGAATTTCAGTAAAGAACTGAGAGTTTAGAGGAGAAGGACGTTCTTACCTCTAAACTTGAGTTTTCTCCCTTTTTGGAACCAAAATCTTGAAAATCCAATTAGCAAATGGTGAGGTTTTGTTGATGAGATGATTAGCAATCAAAAGAGAATTGAAAAGAGATGTTTAAGTGAAAAAATCAGAGGAAAAACTCTGGAGAGAGATGTTTGGTTTGAGAGAAAATGAGAGAAAAGGAAAATTGGAAAAGTTAGTTGAAAAATAGGAAATAACTTCCCTCCACTTTTCTTTTGTTTAAAAACCAGAATTAAATCACTAAATATCTTAGAAAAATCTGGAGAAACTCCCTTTGGGTAAATAGCTCCTTAAAGATTCAAAGTTTCAATCCTTTCTAAAATAGTCACGCAGTTTTCAAAAATTACATTTTGGTCACTAGCCAAAATGTCACCCTTCCCAACCTCATTTTGTAAAATTGATTTCACAGTTCACTTAAATATATTAAAAGAGGATTTTAGAACATTTTTCCATATTTTTAATGCAACCCGAACTAGGCTTTCCTAATTTCACCTTTTTATATTCGAACAGCACTTTGACCGAACCGGTCCAAACCCAAAACTTCTAAGCCCAAAACCGGGGCGTTACAGTGCGTGTTCGGGACATACATACAATATGTGAGTTCCCATGTGTCTTTCTAGAGGAATTGCCCGATTTGCTGCCAAATAGAGAGGTTGAGATTGGCATTGAGTTGTATGAAAATACAGCTCCCTTGTCGATTGCTCCTAATAGTATGGCTCCGAATGAGTTGAAGATATAACTACAAGAGTTGCTTTATCAAGGGTTTATTAGGCCTAGTGTTTCACCTTAGGGGTTTACCAGTGTTGTTCGTGAAAAAGAAGGATGACATGATGCGAATGTGCATTGATTATCGGCAACTGAAAAAGTTGGCGAATAGGAATCAATATCCTTTTCCGAGGATTAATGATTTTTTTAACAAATTTCGTGGTTCTTTAGTCTTTTCTAAGATTGATTTGAAGTCTGGGTATTATCAGTTGAAGGTAAAGGATGTGGTTGTGCCTATAATTGCCTTTCGTACAAAGTATGAGCATTGTGAGTTCTTGGTGATGTCGTTTGGTTTGACCAATGCGTCAGTGCGTTCAAGGATTTGTTGAATCAGGTGTTTCATGAGTTTTTGGATCAAGTTGTTGTGTTTGTTGGTGATATTCTGGTGCGTAGAGGTAAATAGAAGGATTTTTTATAAGCATGTATTGATAGGCTAGTAGGCTTTAAGGATGAACGAATGTTGCTATTTATTCGGGAAGTACGAGTTTTGGATATGTTAGAAGGAATATGGGTTTGAGAACGTTATTAGTGAGTGTAAACAATTTAACATGCATAGTGAAAAAACTTATATATATATATATATATATGTAATTATGCCATTACATGCATACATTTGGGCATGACATTAGCGGTTTTGCATACATACACATAGACATTTACGAGGGCATATAAGTAATCATGCATGCATATGTTCATACTTACGGATGATTGTTCGAAGATCGATGGAGTGAAGATGTATGCTATGTAGTTTATGTAAGTAGCTTTGGTAATATGGTTATCAGAGTTCGCAAGGTATGAAGAGGATGTTAAACTCTGTTCTTGGGAGTTTGGCTTGTGCTAGTTTTGGAGCAACCAAGATTGTAGTTAGAAGTTTTTGGGTTTGCTAGATCCAGTTGCTTAAGGATTATGATTGGACGATTGAGTAGCACCCGAGTATAGCTAATGGTGTAGTCGATGCTTTGAGTAGGAAGGTTGCGGTGGAGTTAGGAGCGATGTTTGCACGGTTAAATGTGACATAAGATAGTGGTATTTTAGTTGAGTTGCAAGTGAAGCCATCTTTATCACAGTTGATAGAGGAAAGCAACCTTATGATGAGGAGTTAGTACCTCATATTAAAGATATTATGGATGGGAATTCGTTGGGTTTTCATTTTAATGATGATGGGGTGTTGTGTTTCAAAGATCGGATAGTGGTGCCTAATGACGATGAGTTGAGGTGAACCATTCTGACCGAAGCGCATAGTAGTCCTTTTCTTATGCATCCTTGTAGTACTAAGATGTATCGAGGCTTGAAAGAAGAGTACTATTGGATTTGTCTAAAGAAAGATGTGGCTGATTTTGTTTCCAAGTGCATGGTGTGTCAGCGTGTTAAGGCTGAATATCAGTTCCATCCAAGTTGTTGCAACCGTTGAGGGTACCGAAATGAAAATGGGAGAGAATCACCATGGATTTTGTGTCTGGGTTTCTGTTAACGCCAACTAAGAAGGATTCCATTTGTGTGATTGTTGATCGGTTTACAAAGTGTGCGCATTTTGCGCCTGTGCATACGACATGTACTTTGGATAAGTTGGCGAATTTATATAGTGCTGAGGTTGTGCGTTTGCATGGTGCGCCTAATTCTATAGTTTCAGATAGAGATCTGTGGTTTACAGTGAGGCTTTAGGATTGTTTACATCGAGCTTTGGGTACATGGTTGAATTTCAATACTTTGTATCCTCCCCAGTCGAATGGTCAGTCTGAACGTGTGATTCAAGTCTTGGAAGATATGTTGAGACGCTGTGTCATTGAGTTCCAAGGAATAATGGAGAAACATTTGCCTTTGGTAAAGTTTACTTATAATAACAGTTACCAAGCTAGTATACAAATGACACCGTATGAAGCCTTGTATGGTAGGAGGTGTCGTACACTTTTGTATTGAGCTGAGGTTGGGGAAAAGCATGTTTCCTTGCCTAATTTGTTGAAAAGAACAAATGAAAAGGTGAAGCTTATTTGGGATGATCTAAAAGCTGCTTCAGATCGTCCAAAATCCTACACGGATTTGAAGCGTAGAGAGATTGAGTATGCGGTTGGTGATCGTATGTTTTTGAAAGTGTCTCCTTGGAAGAAGGTGATGAGGTTTGGACGTAAGGGTAAGCTTAGTCTGAGGTTTATTAGACCATATGAGGCTGTGGAGCGTGTTGGTCATGTTGCGTATCGTTGAAGTTACCTCCCGAGTTGGAGAAAATTCATGATGTGTTCCATGTTTCGATGTTGCGGATGTTTAGGTCGGATCCGTCATATGTTATGTTGGTGGAGGATATGGAGTTGTGACCGAGGTTGTCCTTTGATAAGGAACTTGTTGAGATCTTTTATTCGCGTAGTAAATTTCACCGTGGTAATAGTGGTTCTTGTGAAAGTCTTGTGGCAACACCGTGGTGTTGAGTAGGCCACGTGGGAGTGTAAGGCGGATTGGATGGGATGGTTTATGCAATTGTTTCTTTCAGGTAAAATTTCGAGGACGAAATTTCTTATGTGGGGGTGAGTTGTAATGCCCCGATTTTGGGCCTAGAGGTTTTTGGGATGGTTTAGGGTTTGTTGGATCGAGATTAGAGATTCGGGTGAGTTTTGGGATGAGTTTAGTGAAAACATGTTCCAGAAGGTGATAAAAATATGGAAAAACTATCTAAAATCCTTTTTTAAATATATCAAAGGTTTTGGTGAAAGAAATTTTGGAAAACGAGTTCCGGAAATGTGACATTTTTGATTAGTGACCAAAATATAAAGTTTGAAAGCTAGTTTTACCTACTGTTTTGTAAAAGGGTCAAAACTTTGAATCTTTAAGGAGCTATTATACCATTTGGTATAGTATGAATTTTCCCTTCATTATGACCTTTTCAAATGTGTTTTAATTAAAGGAACTAAAAGGATTTAATTAAGGAATGTGGTTATTTTCTAAAATCACAATTTGGCGTAACTTTCTCTTCCCAAGATTTTGTCTCAACTTCTCTTTAGCCAAACACATTCTTTTCATAAAATATTTAAGGTGATGATCTTGATTCCTTAACTCTTTGATTTCTTAAATGATTCTTCAATTTGTTTCAAAAAATCTTATTGAATCTATTTGATTTTCAAGAGGAAAACATCCAATTAAGGGGAAACTCATACATTGGAGGTAAGGTTCATTCTTCTCCTCGAGTGTAAGGTTCTTTACTGAAATTCCTAAGTTCTTGATCCCTTATATAAATTTTCTAATGTGTTTTTATGATTTAATCTGGTAATATGATTAAATCAAGGTTTTATTGAAGGATTTATATGATTTTCGGATTGGATCTATTTTGCTGGGTTTATGATTGATTTTAATCATGATTTTCAAGTTTAATAATTTTAATATAAAGATTTTAACATTGTAATCCTGAAACTATGTGAATCTCTAATTGTTTAGGTTGCTAGATTTTGGTTTTTGTGGAGTTGTGGTGGTTTTATGTATGCTGGAGGTATAAGGATGATAATATGATAATTTTTGATGTTAATCAACAACAATTGATGGTTTGAAACGTTAGTTCGTGGCTGGGATTAGTTTAGAAGTGTTTTGGTGATGATTTTGGATGATTTCGGTTGGTGATTAATAGCCGTTAGCAAGGCGATGTTGAGGTTCTATTTCGCTGGGATTTAGGATGCATTTCAATGCATTAATCCTCTATTGTTACATGGTTAAAATAGGGGAGGTTGATCTGAAAGATATCGGTAAAGCTTTAGAGGCTTTGGACGCTTGAATTCGCGTCGGCGAATTAGAGTTTTGCGTGTCGGTGAGTGAGAACGTGGATTTCAGCTATGAAATGTTTTAAAGGTGTTTGGGAAGTTAGTTTTAATCTTGAAATGCTTGTCTAAGTTTAGAAGTAAGTATAAGTGGATTTTCTCTCTTGTTCGTGCTTTTACGAAATGGTTTTATGCACTTGTTTTTTATTACATGATACCTACGGTTTATTCATGATTTAAAGTATGTTGTATACTATTTTTAATTATGAAATGATGATGGATGCATGTCGTAAGTGATCCATATAAGTATATGTTTTATATTTGGATTTAAAACATGGTTTGATACTTTGGAAAATGGTTTTATGTTATGATTTAAAGCACGGTATATTTGCCAGTGATGTGGTTTTAAAGAAATGTTGTCAGATATAGTTGGCCGGCCATATGATTGAGTGCACTATAAATAAGTCACCTTGGATGTCGAGGGGCTGGTGTCCCATGTCTCCATCCAAGTACCCTAACGATCGAGGAGGTTGGTGTCTCGTCTCTCGTTAGTGGGTTAAGCGTCCAATCGGTGAATGGGGCTGGTGTCCCTATTAGTTGTTATTGAGCCGCGATTATGAATGTATCGCTATTCCGGTTGAGATGGCTTGAAGTGTTGTGTGAACACTTGTTGAACCCGTGTATTCGATGAACTATTTTGGAAATGGAACTTGGTTAATGGTCACTTGTAAGCTAATATAATTGTTGATTTATCATGAAAAGGTTTATGTTGTATAATGAGAGTTATACATGTTACTCTTTAAGCTTTGCATATGGTATGTTATGCACGGGAAGGCTTAAATTGAGGTTTAGCAACATGACTTGCTGTTTAACTATGATACATGTTGCATATGGTTTAATATGCTTGTTTTGGAAAGGTTTAAGTGCATGGTTTTCAAGGCATGATGTTTTACAAGTGGATTGAAATGATGATTTCAATGGTTTTGAGAAAATGTTTTCAAATTGCATTGGTGGTGTTTTGTTTTGAGCACTTCTCACTAAGCCTGGTTCGCTTACGCTTTCTTTGTCTATCAATGCAGAGAATTAGAAGAGACGAGGCAGCAATTGAGCAAGGAGGATCCAAGGGCTTTAGTCTTTGAAATTATGGTTACAAACTAGACTTTTAGTAGTAAGAAAGGCAATGAGGATTCATTGATGTTTTGTGAGTGTGTTTGCTAAACTCCCTGTTTTGAGCAAGTTAATATTGTTGTTTTGAAGTTGTAAATGGCCTTTACTTGCTGGTATTTGGTTTGGTTTGTGTTTTGGTGTCCTAATGGTCTTTTTCCATAGCAAACATGTTTGTAGTTTGATAATCTTGATGAGTTGATGTTGGAATCTTGCTTTGGTGTTTAATGTCTTTGAATATATGTGCTAAGTGGGTGATTATGTCTCGGTAACATGTCGGAATGTTTTCGAATGAGTTTAAGCATGAAAAACCAACATTTTTGGGCATTTTAGGCCGAGGTGTTACAATACAGTCGAAGGTGTATCGATACGTGTATGTGTATTTTTGGACCCCGTATTAAAACGGGTGAAGGTGTATCGATACTTCCTTTTGCATTAAACGGTTTTCGAAAATCTCATATTGATACACTATCGAGACCGTATCGATACTCCCCCGTGTATCGATACACTCTGGAGCCGTTTCGATATGTCTGGTTAGTAAGTTGGTTATTTTGAATGTTAAATGTTTCTGGTTTCTTTCCTTTTAGTCCCTGATCGTTATGCATGCAATTGAGTGAGTTTGGATGATCTTTTATATCTGAAATTTGACATGCATGCATGAAACCTGATTAATAGAGGATTGGTAAACCCAATTCCAAGTAAGTCCTTATAATTTTCTAGATTTATAATTTGGTCCCTTATTGTTTGTGATTGCAATTGAATGCCCTATTGATGTCCTTTTGAATTGAGATTTGACAGCGTGACATACAAAACAACTATACAAAGGGTGGTAACTTAAAATAGGCTAAAGTCATTGTAATTTATAAAAATTATGATTTGGTCCTCATGACATGTATGTTGTCAAACGAATGTCTAATCGATGTTTGGTTGAGTTGCGATTTCTTCCACTACGAGCTCAAATCACATAGGATGATAATGTGCATCTAGATAAGATAAAAAGAAAAAATAGGGGTTGTTTATTGCGGTAAACTTTTCCAGTTTACTTCATTATTCTCCGTGTGACTCGCTCGGTTTGGTCTCGCGTTTAGACCGAGTCGAGGGGGTTACAATGTATGGATTAATGAAGATATTGGTGAAAGATTATCTAGTCATTGCATATAGAATGTGTGCAAGACACTTTTATGCCAATTGGTTGAAAAAAAGAGAAGGTTGTGAATAGGAAACTGTGCCAGATAACATCAAAACCTTATTTTATTGTAATGTTCAATATTTAGTAAGTGAGCTATGTCATATAACTATTTTCTAAAAATTTCCATATGTTCGGGTCGATTTACATCGAAGACTTTGATAACAACCTTGAAAAGCTTGAAAAAATGGGTAATACTTCAACCGAGGATCAATTAAAGCATCATGTCCAGCATTGGACCAAGGCCTACTTTTCTACAACATCAACATGTGATGTTGCAGATAATAATATGGTCGAGGCATTAAATGCTTGGATACTAGATGCTAGATACAAGCTGATCGGTGTAAAAACGTCACACTCTAAGTGCAAGCAAACACTTTCGATGCAAGAATAGAAACATGAGGATCCTGTTTGAATATCAATTCCACGAGGATGAGTATTTAGCTTAGATATTATGTGGCCAGAAGCAATTCTATCAAATGAAATATTGTGAGTTGAATGGCAGTTGCAATAAAGAAATAAAGTAAGGAGTAATGGATCAATTGTGGTAGCAAAAATAACAAGTATGAAAGAGTAGAGAAATATTAGGATAAGGCATGGATCTCCTCGATTTAGCTTGGAAGAAAATCTAGTACACTTAAGGAAGTACGATGGCCCATTTCACAAGTAAAAAGCTAAGCTCATTTACTAACTTTCATCCAATCTTCAACTGTTAACGCAAAGATGTAGAGCAGACATAACTATCGTTATAAGTTAAAACTACAATCCTTTGAACAAGCAAATCAACTCTCATTGTAATGGCTTGTTAATCTGATTTGTCACTGCATCCGTCGATGTCAGTAGCTATGTTTAACATTCTCATGCAAACAATAATTAGATCCAACAACCAATGTATGAGTAAACACTAATAAGAATATGTTGAACTAAAAGATAAGAATTCAATAAGTTCATACAAACCTTAAAAGTTTAACCCGCAATCATTAAAGCATAAAATATAATAAAAATCTCCAGAAAACATATAATTAAAGAAGAGTTTAAGAAGATAACAAAATATTATCCTTGATCTAGCACTTGAACCCTCTTCTCCTTATATATTTCTGCCTTGCTTCGCCTTGAATCTCGAGAAATGGAGCTTAACCCGCCGTGGATGGAAGAAAAAAGCTCGGAGGTCGAAGATGATATGAAAAATAGAAATCGCGTGTCCCTATATGTCTTCTAGATTTGTCATTTTATAAGCTGCCCAAGAAAGGACACATGTCCTTCAGGTGTTTTGCGTGGCCCAAAGCAATACAAATTATGTTTTAACAAATAATAAAGTTGGCAGGTTCCTCCTTATATTTTAGCAGACTAGACAGCTGGCTGCAGTGGTGAAACTTCCTCTGTAGGGAAATTAGAAATACAATGAAAACAAGGCAAAATAGGCAGAAATATATGAAATAAGATCAACTAAGACTAAGTTAGACAAAATACAGGAAATACACATCATACTGCAGAAATGGATGTAATAAACACTAATGTGAGGACAATTAAATCTATATATCTAAAGGAAATACACGCTATTTAAAGAGCTATCACACCCCCAAACTTGATTTTTTACATGTCCTCAAGTAAAATTAAAACAACTAGAATAAAAAAATAGTTTAGAGGCATTATAGTTACTTGAATCATTACAATCTACCAATAAATCCGTTGCATCGACAAGATAAAAGATTGCATAAACAACACTAGTATCAATATAAAAGCTAGCACTTCAAGAATACAAAACATCATGCCTATCACCTTAGATTCTTTTCACCTATCAACATTTATTAGTACCACATATAACAAGATATATGTAACACCCCCTTCTCGGTCTGGTAGGAAACTAGGTCGGAAAGCGTTACCAGTGATCAATGCAGTGATTCTGGTACAATAATTCATTCAATAATCAATACGATGCGATATGTTATCGATATGAAACAATAACAACTTGTATTAAGACATGCTAATCTATTTTAGGGCCAATTTTAAACTTTTATAAGCTCCAGGGACTTAACTGTAATTTCAGTAATTTAGGGGTCCTTTCAATAAAACGACTGAACTACAATGAAATTCAACTCAGTTTCAGTAAGCCTGCATATTTTCACGTTAGTCCGAGTTCATTTACCCACCTAATTAAACTTTAGAAGATTTAGTTACCAAATATAAACAATGCAAAACAATATTCATTGCCAATTAACGGTTATAACTAACACCGTACCGAAACGCCTTAGGCTGTATCGGTACGAGCATATTTGAATTAAACTTTCTAGGGACATTGTCTAATACCGTACCGAAATGACTAGGGATGTTTCGGTACAGATTGACCTATGTTGACTTTGACCAAAAGACCCTATTTCGATACGGTTTAACCCGTATCGATCCCGGTTTACTCATGTTGACCCCATTCCGATACACTCTAAGCCTATATCAAAACGAATTTTGACAGCGGCTAAAGTCCCAAAAATTGTATCAATACTCCCCTAAGCCGTGTCGAAACACCCTGTTTTACCGTATGGATACGTTTACTAGGTTTTTACCTTTTAGAGCCCATTATCCAATTTGACCTACCAAACGATGTCCAAATGCATTTAAACTTTTCACGCAACATATCAATACTATAAACTACTAGCATGCCAAGTTTCATGACCGTATGGATACGTTTACTAGGTTTTTACCTTTTAGAGCCCATTATGCCGATTTAGTCACTTTTAGCACACAACACAAAATTCATTTTAGGGTCTTTAACTACATTACAAACCACACATAACATAAACATACCAAAAGGGACTCAAATGACTAGTTCAACTACATTGCCACCATTCTAGGAGTTCATAAGGACAAAACACGTTACTTGAAGCTTGTAGTGACTTGTCTAGCTCCGACTTCTCTGATCTAAAACAACAATAACCTCTTAACCTGAAATACATGAAAGATGAATGTATTAGACTTACATAGTCTAAGTGAGATAGCCATAATCAACATCTAGATCAAAAATATGCATTTCAAAATCAAGTACTTGATAAGATAAATGATATGAGTCTATGATAACAAGGTAATGCTCATGATCAACATCAGTTTCTTCATATTTCATTATTAACCCTTGGATCGAATCAAGATAGTGGATACACAAATTCCTGTGCCTCTCCAAATCAATGAATGGTCTAGTCCCTTCGCCTCACCAATATGACCAATAATATAACACATCCCTCCGCCTCGCCAAATCAACATAGGCCGTAGCCTTAGGACTGTAGTCCACCCGTACACTGAGCTCATGAATTCTATGGCATGCCAATTGTATCCAATGTCCTTTCGAATCCAAGATCCGATAACAACATTAACAATCAAAGTTCAATGATAATTACAATGTTCAATGTTTCCAATGTATTTATCAATAAACAATGTTCCGATATCATTGTTTCTCCACAAATACATTAGCTATAACTAAATTCAATGATTTCGATGCCAATTTCAATGATCGATGATTCATTTACAATGGTTCTATAACAATATGTATAGCAATAACAATGTACGATGACGGTAACAATACCAATGTCCAATGTTCGATGCTATACTTACTGATGCTTACCAATGTATCCATCTAATGACTCTGTGCAATATCCCTTAAAGCAAGGTTAGCTAAATCAATGAAATCAATAACAATGAAATTGAGAAGTCTCCTTGCCTAATCACGAGACTCTGACTATACTCACCTTGACAATTTGATGCTTTTACGACTCTCGAATAACAACCCCTTTGTTTCTATGTAACGCCCCGGTTTTGGGCTCAGAAGTTTTGGGCGTTGACCGGTTCGGTCAAAGTGCTGATCGAATATATAAGAGTGAATTTAGGAAAGCCTAGTTCGGGTTGCATTAAAAATATGGAAAAATGTTCTAAAATCATCTTTTAATATATATAAGTGAACTGTGAAATCAATTTTGGAAAATGAGGTTCGGAAGGGTGACATTTTGGCTAGTGACCAAAATGTAATTTTTGAAAGTTCGGTGACAGTTTTATAAAGGATTGAAACTTTGAATCTTTAAGGAGCTATTATTCCAAAAGAGTTTCTCCAGATTTTTCTAAGATATTTTGAGGATTTATTCTGATTTTAAAGTTTATGAAATGTGGAGGGAAATCATTTTTACCATTTCTTAACTAACTTTCCATTTTCTCTCAATTTTCCTTTTCTCTCATTTTCTCTCCACCCAAACACATTTCTCCAGATTTTCTCTTCTGATTTTTTTGCCTAAATCTCTCATTTTAACTCTCTTTTGATTCCTAATCATCTCTACAACAAAACCTCTCAATTTGCAAGTTGTTTCATCAAGCTTTTTGGTTCTAAAAAGGAGAAATTCAAGTGTGGAGGTAAGAACGTCCTTCTCCTCTAAACGATCAGTTCTTTACTGAAATTCCTAAGTTCTCAATCCTTGATTTGTGATTTATTAAAGGCTTTTCAATTGAAATCTTGATTTTGGCTTAAAATGCAAGATCTGGTGATTTTGGTGAAATTTTCGTGTGATCTGTTTGGGTAGTGTTTTGAAGTGTCAAATTGATGTTAAATGAATGCTAAATTGATTAGAAGTTGAGGTTTAATTAATGCAATCCCGGATAGGTTGAATTTCCTAAGTTTGGCTTGAGTTTTTGGTTGTTTTTGGAGTGTTTTTGGTGATCTGTTATACCTGGAGGTATAAGGACGTGTTTGTGATCATTTTGGATGTTAATTGATGTTTTAAAATGGTTAGAAGTGATGGATCTTGGCTGGGTTAAGTTTTGGAAGTGTTTGGAGGTGATTTCGGTTGTGTTTGGTAGCCGAAATGTTGATTTTGTGATGAGCAGCGAGTTTGGTTGTGTTGCTGCTGTTCTTAATGCATAATGATGCATTAATGCTTTGTTGTTGTGTGCTTGAAATAGGGGAGTTTGATCCGCGAGCTTTAGAGGTGGTGCGGAAGGTTTCGGATGCTTGGAAGGCTTGTTGGCTAGCCTTGTTTTGTGTATCGGTGAGTGAAGTTGGGTTTTCAGCTTTTAAACCAAGGTTTGAAGGTTTTGGGAGCTTAGTTTAAGTCTAAACAACTTTGCTAAGCTCAAGAGTAAGTAAATGGATTTCTTTCTTGGTTTGTGTTATGAATTGGCTTTTTAGGCAATTGTGGTTGAAGTTTGAAATGCAAGGGTTTAGCATGATTTAAATTCTGTTTTGAAAGCATATTTTAGCATGGTTTAATGCTGGTTTTGAAAGCCATATGTGAAGGATGCTCAAGGTAAGAGATCCTTGGTTTTATACATTGAAAATGTGGTTTTGATGCATGGTGTTGCATGATGTTTAATGGCTATGTGTAATGCTTTAAAATAGTGAATTAATGATGGTAAATGATGGTTTTTGCATTATGGTTATTCATGTGAATCATTGGACTAATGTGGTAAGGTGGTTATATTGGCAAGTGATGTAAGTGGTTCTTGGTTCTTTGATCGGATATAGTTAGCCGGCTATAGGATTGGGTGCACCGTGAATAAAGTCGCCTTGGAGGTGGAGTGGTTAAGAGTGAACCGGTAAACTCCCTTCAAGTACCCTAACGAGATGGTTAAGGTCATAATGGAGGTTGAATGCCCATTCGAGGACCTTGGTTAAGCAAAGGTTATATGGTGGTTAAAAGTCCATATATGGGAACCTTGTGCTTGTTGAGATCACAATGGCGGAGTTAAGTCCATGTGTGGATCTTGTGTGGGGTGTCCCGGATCTCGTTAGTGATGTTATACAACTACCAATCGGTGAATGCAAAGGTTGTATGGTGTTTAAAAGTCCATACATGGGAACCTTGTGCATGTCAAGGTTGTATGGTGTTTGAAAGTCCATACATGGGAACCTTGGGAGAAGTCAAGGTTGTATGGTGTTTAAAAGTCCATACATGGGAACCTTGGGAAAAGTGGAGGTTGTATGGTGTTTGAAAGTCCATACATGGGAACCTCGGGAAAGCTAAGGTTGTATGGTGTTTAAAAGTCCATACATGGGAACCTTAGGGTGGTGAGGTCAAATGGTGTTTAAAAGTCCATTGGAGACCTTGGATTGGTAGTGTGTATGAAGCGTGGGGGACAACGCTTGTGATCCGCGTATCCGATTGGATGTTGAGTTGAAAAGTGAATGTGGTTGATCACTTGAAAGCCAATATGATGTTCTTGATTATAAAGAAGCATGTAATGCTTGAAATGATGCATAATTGCATGAGAAGCATGAGATGCTTGAAAAGATGCATGGTTGCATGAAAAGTGGTTAATGCTTGTGAATGCATGTTGCTTGTTAAGTGGAACAAGTGTTGATTATCATTTGGTAAATGATGCATGTGTGCATGAAATCTTTTAAATGCATTGCAGTCTTGTAAGACTTGTTTTAAAAGGCATGTGATGATGATGTTGTGGTTCATACTTTGCCTTGGATTAATGCATGTGTTGGATTACTTGAGTAAATGGTTTTAAAGGGTTTCTTGCTTGAAATGATGTTCAAGTATATGAAAGGTATAATATGAAATGGAAGTGTTTTCCAAGGTTTTGAATTTAACTTTGCATATGGTGTTTATGCATGGAATGGTTAAATGGATGATTTTGCGGATTGTGCTTTGAAAAGGTTTTCTTAGCTTGCTAAGCTAAGGGTTGGTTTTCATGTTTGTGCAATGCATGGTTTTAAGCATGATGTGGGAAAAGAGTTTTCAAACTTGCTTGGTAAGCAAATCGAGTTGTTTTTAAAGAGGTTTTATGACTCGCTGCATTGATGGTGTTTTGGTTTTGAGCATTCCTCACTAAGCATTATGTGCTTACGCTCCTTTTTGTCCATCAATGCAGATACTTGAAGTTTAGACAGCGAGAAGCAAGGGATTCAAGGAGGACTCCATTTGAGATGTATGTCTCGGTGAATAGCTATAGTTAATAAAGGCAATGGGGTAGAATCTCTTGGGTTGATGTTTATGTGTTCGTATATGTTCGGACAAGTATGGTTTTATGTTGTTGATGTTGTTGGAACATGTTTGGCTTTTATGAGATTGATTTGGAAGTTTAAGCTTGAATGGTTGCTTGTGTAAGAAGCATGCCTATAGATTTGGGGCTTTTCATGTATGATGTTATTTTGATGAATTGTTGATGCAAGTATGTCTCATATATGTTGAATTGCATGTCGGTAAAGTTTGGTGGCTTTTGGAGCATGTTTGAATGATCAATTGTGTGTTTGAGTAAGCAAAATGCTGCAATCTGTGCAGGGTGTTTCGGAACAGTTGACACCGTTTCGGAACGAGTGCCCTGCATAAACCCAGGCGTCCGAAACGGGTGGCACCGTTCCGAAACGGTTTGGCTACTGCCAGTCCCCCGTTGCGGTACGTGTTGCAGAACGGCCCCGCGTTTCGAAACGGGCTCTGCCTGTTTCGGAACGGGTGACCGTTGGGGGCTGACATTGGCAGTTAAATGTTTTTGAAAAGTTTGCATTTTGGTCCTGAAACTTGTTTGTGCAATTGTATGAGTTTGGGATGTCCATTTGAGCTGAAATTTGGCAGAGAAGCATGAAACCTGATTAATTTTAAGTTGGTAACTTAAAATCTGGTTAAGTCCTTAAAGTTTTCAGAATTTACATTTTGGTCCCTAAAGTTGTAATTTGTTCAATTGGGTCCCCGTTTGATCTCTGATGTCTATGATCTTTGAGTATGTTGTTTGCATGATCACATCTAAGGTTAATGTGCATCTAGACAAGAGTAAAAAGAAAAAAAAAGGGTCGTTAATCAAGGTTGACTTTCGGGTTGACTTTGGTTTTCCCCGTGTGACTTTCTTAATTCGGGTCAACCGTCTGGGCCGGGTTAAGGGGGTTACATTCTAGCCTTCAGTGAGGTTGATGGATGCTCCTTATCATTTTCTTGAGCTAGGAAATCAATAGGAGTGTTTTAGAAACAATAATATAGATATCGTAATCAATATAACGATATCAAAATCGATATCTTAACTTAGAATAAACAATATCTACAAGATTTACACGGATAGCTAAACCTAACACCGAGATTACTCTCTCAACTTCCATGGATTTCAATAATAGTTTGGGGAATTTAACTTACCCGATCAAAAGGAACGTTTTGATAACAATGATTCAAAGAAAGCTAAGCTTAGGTCCAAGCTCCAATGGATGTGCTTGCTTAGTCTTGGTGAAGGAAGAAGATGATGATAACTAAATTTGGTTTCAGTGGTTTACATGTTTTCCCCCTTGATCTCTTAATACCAAAGGTGTAACCCCCTTAACCCGGCCTAGACGGTTGACCCGAATTAAGAAAGTCACACGGGGAAAACCAAAGTCAACCCGAAAGTCAACCTTGATTAACGACCCTTTTTTTTCTTTTTAATCTTGTCTAGATGCACATTAATCCTAATTGTGATCATACAAACATCATACTCAAAGATCACAAACATCAGAGATCAAACAGGGACCCAATTGAACAAATTACAACTTTAGGGACCAAATTGTAATTTCTGATAATTAAAAGGACTTAACCCAAATTAAAGTTACCATCTTGAAATTAATCACATTTCATGCTTCTCTGTGAAATTTCAGCTCAAAAGGACTTCCCAAGCTCACACAATTGAACATACAAGATTCAGGACCAAAACGTAAACATTTCAAAACATATAACTGCCAATGTCAGCTCCCCTAACGGTTGGACGTTCCGAAACGGACCAACCCCGTTCCGAAACACGGGCCGTTCCGAAACCGATCGACACCGTTCCGAAACACGGCCTTGGCAGAGACCAAACCGTTTCGAAACGGTGCACACCGTTTCGGACGCCTGGGTTCGTGTAAGGCACCCGTTCCGAAACGGTGCATACTGTTCCGAAACGCCTGCACAGATTGCAGCAAACAAGCATACCAAATCATGCAATTGGTCAATCAAACATGCTCCAAATGTCACCAAACTTTACCAGCATGCAATTAAACATATTTAAGACTTATAGGAACCATCACAACTTCAAACTAACATCATATGCAAAAAGCCCCAATTCTATAGGCATGCTTCCTACACAAGCTAGCTATTCAAACTCCAAACTTCCAAAACAAGCATATAAGGTTCCAATCCAAAAACCAGCATTTAAAACAACATTCAACATACTTAGGGAGTCTCAAACACCTCCCAAAACATACACATTGGTCCCCCATTGCCAAATCATACAAAAGCTAAATGTTTAACAAAACCTTCCATACTTTGAGCTTCACTTGAACTTGATTGCTTGCCCTTTCTTGCTGCCCCTCAAGATACTCTAATGCTCTGCGTTATTGAATTAAGAAAACGTAGAGAGCGTAAGCAAAAGCTTAGTGAGGCATGCTCGTTAAAAACAATTCAATAATGCAATTAAAACCATTTATAAGCCATGCTTAAAATCAATCCTTACACATGCTCAAAAGCATACTTAAAACAAGCAATCTCATGCTTCAACATAATCATTAAAACAAGCATCTCATGCTTCACAAATTACTTAACATGTCATATTGGCTCAAGTGATACATTTCATTTCTTAAAACAAGTTCAACAATTTTCCCAAGGACTTTTAAACACCTTGGCCCCAAGGACTTTTAAACACCTTGGCCATGGACTTTTAAACACCATGAATAAGGACCACACAAGGACTTTTAACCACCTTTGTGTCCAATGCTTGAATCACCCCAAGGACTTTTAAACACCTTGGCCCCAAGGACTTTTAAACACCTTGGCCCCATGGACTTTTAAACACCATGGAAGGATCACCTAAGGACTTTTAACCACCTTAGTGTCTGCAAGAAGACTCATCCAAGGACTTTTAACCACCTTGATGATCTTAAGTAACAAGGCTCACTCAAGGACTTTTAACCACCTTAGTGACCTTAATCTTTTCAAAACATCACTTGCCAATATACATCATATTCATCATTTAATCCACTGTTTTAAAGCATTTAACCAAGCCATTTTTATCATGCATTTTAAAGCATCAAACCACATTTAAACAATGTACAAAAGCAAGGTACTCCTACCTAGAGTTACCTTCAACATATGGCTTATATCATCAGCAAAATCCATGCTAAAACATGCTTTCAAAACAGTAATTAAAAACATGCAAATCATCATTTTGCAACACATCAAGTCATGGCCACCACTAGAGAGAAAATCCGAAAACTTACACTTGAGCTTAGCAAAGTTGTTTAGACTTAAACTAAGCTCCCAAAACCTTCAAACCTTGGTTTAAAATCTGAAAACCCAACTTCACTCACCAATTTCCACTTTGCTTCAAGCCAAAGCACCAAATCAAGCTTCCGGATCAACCAATCTTGGATCCAAAGATGCCTCCCCTGTTTCAACACATCAAAGCAGAGGATTAATGCATCATCATGCATTAATTGCTTCAATGAAAGCACCTAAACTCGCTGCTCTCATCCAACCTCCATTTTCGGCCACCAAACACAACCGAAAATGCATCCAAACCACTTCTAAACAAAGCCCAGCCATAAACCAGCAAAACCTCACTTCCATTAACATCATTTAACATCTAAAAACAACCTATTGACAACCTTATACCTCCAGCAACATCAGATCACCAAGATCACCTCAAAAACTACCTTAAAACACAAGCTAAACTTAGGAAACTCAACCTATCCGGGATTGCATCAATCAAAACTCAATTCCACATCATTTTAGAGATCATTTAACATCAAAAACATCTCTTAAAACACAGATTACTCAGATCTAACGAAAATCATCAAAAATCATCTAAATCTTGCATAATAAGCCAAGATCCATAAATCAACTTAAAATCCTTTAATTAAACATCAATTTAGGATTGAAAACTTAGGAATTTCAGTAAAGAACTGATAGTTTAGAGGAGAAGGACGTTCTTACCTCCAAACTTGTATTTCTCCACTTTTTGCAATCAAAATGCTTGTTGAAACTTGTAGCAATTGAAGAGGTTTTGAAGATATGTTGATTTGGAATCAAATGAGAGTTGAAAGGAGGAATTTAGGTGAGAAAAACAGAAACAAATCTCTGGAAATGTAGTGTTTGGTTTGAGAGAAAATGAGAGAAAGAAAATGGGAAGTTAGTTGAGAAAATTGCCAAAATGAGTTTTCCCTCCTTTTTGTTATCTTTAAAATCAGAAAATAGCTTATAAAATCTTAGAAAAATCTGGAGAAATCACCTTTGGATTAATAGCTCCTTAAAGATTCAAAGTTCCAACCCTTTATAAAATAGCCACCAAACTTGCGAAAATTACATTTTGGTCACTAGCCAAAATGTCACACTTCCAAAACTCATTTTCCAAAATTGATTTCACAGTTCACTTAATTATATTAAAAGATGATTTTAGAACATTTTCCCATATTTTTAATGCAACCCGAACTAGGCTTTCCTAAATTAACCTCTTAAGATTCGAACAGCACTTTGACCAACCGGTAAACGCCCAAAACTCCTAAGCCCAAAACCGGGGCGTTACAACTCTCCCCCCTTAAGAAATTTCGTCCTCGAAATTTACCTGAAGGAAAGAGATAAGGAAACTGCTTCAGCATGTCTTCCTTCCGCTCCCACGTGGCTTCCTCAACACCTCGATGCTTCCACAGCACCTTCACCAACTCAATGGTCTTGCCACGAAGAACCTTGCTATCCGAATCCAGAACCTTCACCGGTTCCTCATCATAGGTCAAATCCGGATTCAAAACCACATCCTCCACAGGCATCACATGCGAAGGATCAGATCTATACTTCCGGAGCATAGAAACATGGAACACATCATGAATCTTCTCCAACTCCTGAGGTAACCTCAACCGATATGCAACAGGACCCACACGCTCAACCACCTCATATGGTCCAATGTACCGAGGGCTCAACTTACCCTTCCGGCCAAACCTCATCACCTTCTTCCAAGGCGAAACCTTCAAGAACACACGGTCACCCACCGCATACTCTATCTCCTTACGCTTCAAATCCGCGTAAGACTTTTGCTGATCAGAGGCAGCCTTCAACCTCTCACAAATGAGCTTCACCTTCTCAGTGGTCCCTTTCAACAAAGCAGGCATCGAAACCAACTTTTGACCAGTTTCAGCCCAACAAAGAGGAGTCCTACACTTCCTCCCATACAGAGCCTCATAAGGTGCCATTTGAATACTTGCATGATAACTATTGTTATAAGCAAACTCTACCGAAGGCAGATGCTTCTCCCAAGAACCTTGGAACTCAATCACGCAGCATCTCAACATATCCTTCAAAATCTGAATAACCCGTTCAGACTGACCATCCGACTGAGGATGATAGGATGTACTGAAATGCAACCTTGTACCCAGAGCTTGATGCAAACACTGCCAGAAACGCGATGTGAACCTCGGATCCCTATCCGACACAATCGACTTAGGCACACCATGCAACCTCACTATCTCAGCAACGTACAGCTCTGCCAGCTTATCCAAAGAAAACGTAGTATGCACAGGCAAGAAATGCGCACACTTCGTCTAACGATCCACAATCACCCAAACAGAATTCTTCTTTGATGGACACAAAGGCAAACCAGATACAAAATCCATGGTAACCCTCTCCCACTTCCATTCAGGGATTTTCAACGGTTGCAACAAACCAGAAGGAACCTGATGTTCAGCCTTAACTCGCTGACTCACCAAACACTTGCTCACAAACTCTGCAACATCCTTCTTCAAACCTACCCAATAGTACTCTTCGCGAAGATCACGATACATCTTAGTACTACCAGGGTGCATAGCAAAAGGACTACTATGACCTTCAGTCAGAATAGCACGCCTCAACTCAGCATCAGCAGGCACTACTATCCGACTACCAAAACACAACACACCATCCTCATTAAAGCAGAAATCCGAAGGTCTACCCTCCGCGATATCCTGAACATGAGACACCAAGGAATCATCCAACAACTGCTTTTCCTTGATCAACTGAACCAACGATGGTTTCACTTGCAACTCAGCAACAAGACCACCATCTCGCGATATGCTCAAGCTAGCAAACATCGCCCTCAGCTCAACAGCTACCTTCCTACTCAAAGCATCCGCAACAACATTAGCTTTACCAGGATGATACTCAATCGTCAGATCATAATCCTTGAGCAACTCCAACCAACGTCGCTGCCTGAGATTCAACTCCTTCTGAGACATCAGATACCTCAAACTCTTGTGATCTGTGTACACAGTACACTTCTCACCATACAGATAATGTCTCCAGATCTTCAGAGCAAAAACCACTGCAGCCAGCTCAATATCATGCGTAGGATAGTTGCGCTCATGCACCTTCAACTGCCGCGACGCATAAGCCACAACCTTACCCTCTTGCATCAGCACACACCCCAAACCAACATAGAATGCATCACTGTAGACCACAAACTCTTTCCCTGATTCAGGCTTAATCAAGATAGGAGCTTGCGTCAAAGCCGCCTTAAGCTTCTCAAAAGCTTGCTGTCTCGCTTCTGTCCACTCATACTTAACATCCTTCTGCAACAGCTTCGTCAAAGGAGCAGCAATCTTGGAAAAACCATCCACAAACCTCTGGTAGTATCCCGCCAAACCAAGGAAACTACGGACCTCATGAACAGACTTAGGAACTTTCCAGTTCATCACCGCTTCAATCTTCTGAGGATCAACACGAATCCCCTCAGCTGAGACCACATGTCCAAGAAACACCACCTCCTTAAGCCAAAACTCACACTTGCTCAACTTAGCATAAAGCTGATTCTCCAACAAGGCTTGCAAAACAACCCTCAAATGCTCTTCGTGCTCCTCCTCAGTACGCGAGTACACGAGGATATCATCAATGAACACCACAACGAACTTGTCCAGGTATTCATGAAAAACACGATTCATCATGTCCATGAAAGCAGCAGGAGCATTTGTCAAACCAAACGACATCACAAGGAACTCATAATGCCCATACCTTGTCCTGAAAGCTGTCTTAGGCACATCCACATCCTTCACCTTCAACTGATAATACCCTGACCTCAAGTCAATCTTAGAGAACACAGAAGCTCCCCGAAACTGATCAAAGAGATCATCAATCCTCGGCAAAGGATACCGATTCTTGATAGTCAACTTGTTCAGCTGACGGTAATCAATGCACATCCTCATAGTGCCATCTTTCTTCTTCACAAACAAGACAGGAGCACCCCAAGGCGACACACTCGGCCGGATGAAACCACGATCAAGCAGCTCTTGCAACTGCGTCTTCAGCTCCTTCAGCTCCTTAGGTGCCATTCTATAGGGAGTAATGGACACGGGAGTTGTATTCTCAGACAGCTCAATTCCAAACTCCACCTCGCGATTAGGAGGTAAACCAGGCAACTCTTCAGGAAAAACACCAGGAAACTCCTTCACAACCTTGATATCTTGCACCCTCAACTCCTTAGAGCTAGGATTCATCACAAAAGCTAGGTAAGCTTCGCAACCCTGCCTCAGCATCCTACTCGCCTCCAAGGTAGACACCACATTAGCAAGAAACTTCACATTCTCGCCAACAACAACAACTTCATAATCATCCGCAAGCTTAAGCGAAACCCGCTTATTCTCACAATCCACAACAGCACGATGCTCAGCAAGCCAATCCATACCAAGGATCACATCAAAACCATAAAAAGGCAACTCCATAAGATCAACATGAAAGACATGTTCTTGAACAACCAAGGGACACCTTCTATAAAGCTTTCGAGTCACAACAGTTTCACCAAAAGAACTAGTGACACGAACACCAACATCCAAAGACTCAACAGGCAAACCAAGCAACTCAGCATGCTCACGCAAAATGTATGAATGCGTAGATCCAGAATCAATCAAAGAAAGCAATGACAAGGATTGCAAAGTAAAGGTACCTGCAATCACATCAGCATCATTCCTTCCCTCGCGCTGAGCATACACCCTCGCTTGGCCTCCACCCTCAGGCTGAATAGCCACAACGTGAGCTACTCCGCAGCCACCTTCCTCTCTCCTCTGAAAATTACCACGGCCGCGCCCACGACCTCTCTGCGGTGCAACAACATGAGCACGATCTTGGCCACCAGCCAACCTCGGACAATCTCGTCTCAGATGGTCAACAGAACCACAGTTCCAACATCCATTCCCAGCTGCCGCAACAGGAACTTGCACCTCCCTCACAGCTCGAGGACAGTCACGCTTCATGTGACCACGCGAACCGCAGATCCAACAAGCACTTGGTTCAGCTCTAGCAAAACCACCCCTAGCAGGTGCACCACCACCTCTCTTGGCTGAGGACTGATACTTCTGATCACGTCCCTTCTTGTTCCGTCCACCTCCGGAACTATACTCAGCAGCTCTCTTGCCAGAACTTGCTCCAGCACCTTTCGCAGCTAAACCCAAGTTCATCTCAATGTCCTTGGATCGACTAACCAACACATCAAAATCATTGTACTCAGCAGCCAACATGTAAGTCTTAACCTCCGTCACTAAGCCATATCGGAACCTTTCGCACCTCTCTCGCTCATCAGGTATCAGCTCCGGTGCATACTGACTGAGGCGTACAAACTGCACTTCGTACTCAGCCACACTCATGCTCCCTTGGGTTAGAGACATGAATTCACGCTTCTTCTCATCTAGATATCTCACTCCAAGATATCTCCTCTTGAACGCATTCTGAAAGAATGTCCAAGTAACATCAGCTTCAGCCATCCCAGCTATGGTGGTCGTCCACCACGTATATGCATCGTCCTGCAGCAAGGACACAACACAGCCCAACTTTTGCACATCCGTGCAGCTCATCTGACCCAAGATACGCTTGGTACTCTCTAGCCAAGCTTCCGAACTCTCAGCAGACATACCACTGAACTCAGTCCCTCCAAGACTGCGCAGACGCTCCAAAGGTAATCTGACTCCAGCATCTCCCTGATGCCCAGCTCCTTGAGCTCCAGCTACTGCTGCTCGAAAAGCACCCGCAATAGCTTGTACCAGCATAGACATATCAGGCATAGCTTGCCCCTGACCAATCTCTGGTCCAGCAGCTCCAGCACTAGCTGCAGCTTCAGCTTGGTCACCTCCAGCACCACCACCAGGCGGAGGAGGGGGTAACACAGCACTACCCGTATTCTCTTCATTCTCATTCTCGTTAGGAGCCGTAGCTCGCACACTACCTCGTAACTCTCTACGTGGTGCCATACTTTTACCATGCAATCACAATGCAAAAATAAAACAAGTCAGGCCCAGCAAGGTAAGCAATCCAAGTATTCAAGCTCAATTTCATTCAAAATCAACATCATTTCATTAGCTTTTGTTTGGCAATGGGTACCCTCAACATGCAACATCATAGCATACATCTCAATTGCATCAACATTACAAGCAACTGATCATGCTTTCAAACAACAAGCATACAAGACAAACATACTTCAATCATGCATACATTCATTCCCAATTACTCGCAAACTCAGCTCTGATACCACCAAATGTAACCCCCTTAACCCGGCCTAGACGGTTGACCCGAATTAAGAAAGTCACACGGGGAAAACCAAAGTCAACCTTGATTAACGACCCTTTTTTTCTTTTTAATCTTGTCTAGATGAACCTTAATCCTAATTGTGATCATACAAACATCATACTCAAAGATCACAAACATCAGAGATCAAACAGGGACCCAATTGAACAAATTACAACTTTAGGGACCAAATTGTATTTTCTGATAATTAAAAGGACTTAACCCAAATTAAAGTTACCATCTTGAAATTAATCACATTTCATGCTTCTCTGTGAAATTTCAGCTCAAAAGGACTTCCCAAGCTCACACAATTGAACATACAAGATTCAGGACCAAAACGTAAACATTTCAAAACATATAACTGCCAATGTCAGCTCCCCTAACGGTCGGACGTTCCGAAACGGACCAACCCCGTTCCAAAACACGGGCCGTTCCGAAACCGATCGACACCGTTCCGAAACACGGACTTGGCAGAGACCAAACCGTTTCGAAACGGTGCACATTATTTCGGACGCCTAGGTTCGTGTAAGGCACCCGTTCCGAAACGGTGCATACTGTTCCGAAACGCCTGCACAGATTGCAGCAAACAAGCATACCAAATCATGCAATTGGTCAATCAAACATGCTCCAAATGTCACCAAACTTTACGAGCATGCAATTAAACATATTTAAGACTTATAGGAACCATCACAACTTCAAACTAACATCATATGCAAAAAGCCCCAATTCTATAGGCATGCTTCCTACACAAGCTAGCTATTCAAACTCCAAACTTCCAAAACAAGCATATAAGGTTCCAATCCAAAAACCAGCATTTAAAACAACATTCAACATACTTAGGGAGTCTCAAACACCTCCCAAAACATACACATTGGTCCCCCATTGCCAAATCATACAAAAGCTAAATGTTTAACAAAACCTTCCATACTTTGAGCTTCACTTGAACTTGATTGCTTGCCCTTTCTTGCTGCCCCTCAAGATCCTCTAATGCTCTGCATTATTGAATTAAGAAAACGTAGAGAGCGTAAGCAAAAGCTTAGTGAGGCATGCTCGTTAAAAACAATTCAATAATGCAATTAAAACCATTTATAAGCCATGCTTAAAATCAATCCTTACACATGCTCAAAAGCATACTTAAAACAAGCAATCTCATGCTTCAACATAATCATTAAAACAAGCATCTCATGCTTCACAAATTACTTAACATGTCATATTGGCTCAAGTGATACATTTCATTTCTTAAAACAAGTTCAACAATTTTCCCAAGGACTTTTAAACACCTTGGCCCCAAGGACTTTTAAACACCTTGGCCATGGACTTTTAAACACCATGAATAAGGACCACACAAGGACTTTTAACCACCTTTGTGTCCAATGCTTGAATCACCCCAAGGACTTTTAATCACCTTGGCCCCAAGGACTTTTAAACACCTTGGCCCCATGGACTTTTAAACACCATGGAAGGATCACCTAAGGACTTTTAACCACCTTAGTGTCCGCAACAAGACTCATCCAAGGACTTTTAACCACCTTGATGATCTTAAGTAACAAGGCTCACTCAAGGACTTTTAACCACCTTAGTGACCTTAATCTTTTCAAAACATCACTTGCCAATATACATCATATTCATCATTTAATCCACTGTTTTAAAGCATTTAACCAAGCCATTTTCATCATGCATTTTAAAGCATCAAACCACATTTAAACAATGTACAAAAGCAAGGTACTCCTACCTAGAGTTACCTTCAACATATGGCTTATATCATCAGCAAAATCCATGCTAAAACATGCTTTCAAAACAGTAATTAAAAACATGCAAATCATCATTTTGCAACACATCAAGTCATGGCCACCACTAGAGAGAAAATCTGAAAACTTACACTTGAGCTTAGCAAAGTTGTTTAGACTTAAACTAAGCTCCCAAAACCTTCAAACCTTGGTTTAAAATCTGAAAACCCAACTTCACTCACCAATTTCCACTTTGCTTCAAGCCAAAGCACCAAATCAAGCTTCTGGATCAACCAATCTTGGATCCAAAGATGCCTCCCCTGTTTCAACACATCAAAGTAGAGGATTAATGCATCATCATGCATTAATTGCTTCAATGAAAGCACCTAAACTCGCTGCTCTCATCCAACCTCCATTTTCGGCCACCAAACACAACCGAAAATGCATCCAAACCACTTCTAAACAAAGCCCAGCCATAAACCAGCAAAACCTCACTTCCATTAACATCATATAACATCTAAAAACAACCTATTAACAACCTTATACCTCCAGCAACACCAGATCACCAAGATCACCTCAAAAACTACCTTAAAACACAAGCTAAACTTAGGAAACTCAAACTATCCGGGATTGCATCAATCAAAACTCAATTCCACATCATTTTAGAGATCATTTAACATCAAAAACATCTCTTAAAACACAGATTACTCAGATCTAACGAAAATCATCAAAAATCATCAAAATCTTGCATAATAAGCCAAGATCCATAAATCAACTTAAAAGCCTTTAATTAAACATCAATTTAGGATTGAAAACTTAGGAATTTCAGTAAAGAACTGATAGTTTAGAGGAGAAGGACGTTCTTACCTCCAAACTTGTATTTCTCCACTTTTTGCAATCAAAATGCTTGTTGAAACTTGTAGCAATTGAAGAGGTTTTGAAGATATGTTGATTTGGAATCAAATGAGAGTTGAAAGGAGGAATTTAGGTGAGAAAAACAGAAACAAATCTCTGGAAATGTAGTGTTTGGTTTGAGAGAAAATGAGAGAAAGAAAATGGGAAGTTAGTTGAGAAAATTGCCAAAATGAGTTTTCCCTCCTTTTTGTTATCTTTAAAATCAGAAAATAGCTTATAAAATCTTAGAAAAATCTGGAGAAATCACCTTTGGATTAATAGCTCCTTAAAGATTCAAAGTTCCAACCCTTTATAAAATAGCCACCAAACTTGCGAAAATTACATTTTGGTCACTAGCCAAAATGTCACACTTCCAAAACTCATTTTCCGAAATTGATTTCACAGTTCACTTAATTATATTAAAAGATGATTTTAGAACAATTTTCCATATTTTTAATGCAACCCGAACTAGGCTTTCCTAAATTAACCTCTTAAGATTCGAACAGCACTTTGACCAACCGGTCAACGCCCAAAACTCCTAAGCCCAAAACCGGGGCGTTACAAAAGGCTTTCCTTCCCTTGAACAAAATCTCTCAGATTGATCCACGTAAGTGGAATTTTAATTGAGGAGGGGCTAATCACGGGATTAGTCCCTTAACTCCTAATACTTTATGATCTTGCCCCTAAACTATCAATTCCCACAATTTAGTCACTAAACAGAATTCAATACCATTCAATAAGGTCCAAAAACAATATTTAGGCCTTCCCAATGTAGGGTTTCCGATCGCCAGAACCCAATTTCGACTAGACTGGATTTTGGGGTGTTACAACTGTCCCTCTTAAGAGAAATTCATCCTCGAATTTTACCTGAACAAAAAAGATGAGTGTATTGTTGTTTCATGATCTCTTCAGGTTCCCAGGTAGCTTCATCAACAGTGTGGCTTCTCCAAAGCACTTTAACTAACGATACATATTTGTTACGGAGCCTCTTGACATCTCTTGCAAGAATCTGAATTGGCTCTTCCTCGTAGGATAGGTTTGGTCGAATCTCTAAAGATTCAAGTCCAGTGATGTCTGAAGGATCGGAGCGGTACTTCCCAAGCATCGATACATGGAAGACATCATGAATTTTACTCAGTTTAGAGGGCAACTGTAATCGATATGCCACTAGGCCAACTCTTTCAATGAATTCGAAGGGTCCAATGAATCAAGGACTCAATTTCCCCTTTTTGCCAAACCTCAGAAATTTCTTCCACGGCGAGACTTTAAGGAAGGCTTTCTCACCCACTTCATACTCGATGTCTCTTCTCTTATGATCGGCATAGGACATTTTTCAGTCAAAGGCAGCTTTCAAGCGATCATGAATGATGTTAACCTGATCTTCGGTTTCCTGAAGTAAGTCAGGGCCCAACATTTTGCCTTCACCGAGTTCAGACCAACAAAAAGGAGTTTGGCATCGTCTGCCATACAATGCTTCGTACGCGGCCATTTGGATTGAAGCTTGGTAGCTATTTTTATAAGAAAACTCGATGAGAGGTAGGGGTTTCTCCCAAGATCCACCAAAATCGATGATGCATGCTGGAAGCATGTCTTCTAAGATCTGAATGGAAAAGTTTAATAACAACAAAATTTTCAAGAGTTCAATGTAAGGAACTTTTGATAATTACCTGAATTACCCTTTCTAACTGGTCATTAGATTGAGGGTGGAAGACAGTACTAAGATTAATTCTGGTGCCCAGAACTTCATGTAATGTTCTCCAAAATCTAGATGAAAAGCGAGGATCTTGATCGAAGATGATGGACTTAGGTACTCCGTGGAGCCGAATCACTTCCTTGATGTACAAGTCAGCTAGTTTAGGAAGACCGTAGTCCATTATAAATAGTATAAAGTGAGCTGACTTGGTAAAACGATTTACAATGACCTATATGGCACCATGTTTCCATTGACAAAATCTAGAGTGATCTTCTCTCACTTCCATTGCGGAAGATCAATGGGTTGCAACAATCCGATAGGGACACGATGCTCTACTTTAACATGTTGGCACGTGATGCACTTGGATACAAAGTCAACTATGGCATGTTTCATGCCTGGCCACCAATAGAGTTTACGAAGGTCCTTATACATCTTCACAGACCCGAGATGAACAAAAAAAGAACTTGAATGAGCTTTTGTAAGGATGCCGGTGCGAAGAGATTCATCGTTAGGTACACAAACCCGATCAGGGAAACACAATAGTCCTTTAGAATTAATTCTAAAATCCGAATTATCTGATAACTTGGAAACAATGGATTGGAGTTCATAATCTTGGTCTTGCAAATACTTGATTCTTGAAACGATGGTAGACTGAACTTGGAGTTTAGCTACGAGGCAACAATGCTTTTGAAGTCAGAAGTGAGCATTGATTGCTCGAGGGGCTACAATACGATGATATTACAATGAGTTAATGTACTACACATTATTTAAAACTCAATAGTCATTAACAATACTTACCAAGAAGATGTTTGCGGCTGAGTGTATCAGCTACAACGTTGGCCTTGCCCAGATGATAATCAATGACAAGATCTTAATCTTTAAGGAGTTTCAACCATCTCTTTTACTGAAGATTTAACTTCTTTTGGGTTAAAAGCTACTTGAGGCTTTTGTGGTCGGTAAAGAGATAACATTTTTCTCCATAGAGATAATGTCTCCAGATCTTCAATGCAAAGACAACTGTAACCAATTCTAAGTCACGAGTAGGATAATTCATCTCGTGCGGCTTAAGTTGTCTCGAAGCATAAGCAATAACTTTGCCTTCTTGCATCAATACACATCCTAACCTGAGATGCGATGCATCACTATAAATTGTGTAGTCCTTTCTAGACTCGGGTTGGGTTAGGACTGGTGTATGAGTCAAGACTTGTTTTAATTGATCGAAACTTTTTTGTTGTTCCTCAGTCCAAACAAATGTAGCTTCTTTTCTCAATAGCTTAATCAATGGAGCTGCAGTCATAGAGAACCCTTTTACGAACCTTTTATAATAGCTAGTAAGACCAAGAAAGCTTCTAACTTCTCCAATATTCCTCGGTGGATGCTAGTCTATGACGGCTTGAATTTTCTTCAGATCTACCTGGATACCCGAAGCCGCTACGATATACCCAAGGAAGGAAACTTCGGTGAGCCAAAACTCACACTTAGATAATTTTGCATAGAACTGCTTCTCCCCTAAAGTTTGAAGCACAATACGGAGATGATCTCAATGTTATGTGACATTTTTGGAATAAATTAATGTATCATCTATGAACACCACTACAAATTTATCGAGGTAAGGTCTAAAGACTCGGTTCATTAAATCCATAAAAGCTATCGGTGTATTGGTTAGCCTAAAGGGCATTACCAAGAATTCGTAGTGTCCGTATTTGGTACGGAAAACAGTTTTAAGTACATCACATTCCTTAACGTTCATTTGATAATAGCCTGACCTCAAATGAATCTTAGAAAACACAGAGGCATCCTTTAGTTGATCGAACATGCCGTCAATTATAGGCAATGGATACTTATTCTTGATAGTCACTTTGTTCAACTGTCGATAATCAATACATAGCCTCATTGAACCATCTTTCTTTTTTACAAAGAGAATGGGGCTCCCCAAGGCGAAGAGGTCAGTTGAATGAAGCCTTTGTCAAGCAGTTCTTGAATCTGAGCTTTCAATTCTTTCAACTCAACGACTGCCATTCGATAAGATACAATGGAAACAAGGGCAGTTCCAGGTTGCACTTCAATGCCAAATTCAACCTCACGGGTTGGAGGTAAACCTGGAAGTTCATCAAGAAAGACATCAGAAAATTCACACACAGTGTCGATGTTTCATAATTGAGGATCATCCTTGGCTTCCAACGTCAAAGCACACAATGAAGGACTTCTCGCACTCATCAAAACAATGCTTTCCTTACCAAGGCCTCGAAGATACAACTTCCTGTTATAACAATCTACCCAGGCTTGATGCTCACTAAGCCAATCTAAGCCTAGTATAACATCAAACTCATGGATTGGTAAGGACAACAAATTGACCGAAAAAGGAATCCCTTAAACCATTAAAGGACAATTCTTGCATACTATACCCACAGTGACACAATCACCTAAAGGATTGGTTACAAAGATTCTCGATGCCATGGGTTCAAAAGACATCCTATACTTCTTGACTATTACAGTGCTTATAAAAGAGTGAGTAGAACCATGAGCAATCAATGCATATAAATAATATGAATAAAGCTCAAAGGTACCTGTAATGACATTAGGTTCATCCTTCTTTTCCTTACTCCTCACATGATACATCTGGGAAGGGGCTTTAGAATCTTGCTTATTAGACAGTTTCCCTGAGCCACTTGGTCTCCCAAAAGTCCCCGATGATCCTTGCCTCGATCTCTTATCCTAAAAGGATTGAGTAGGAGAGGCAGTAGTAACCTATGTAGCTGTAATTTGGTCACATTAAGAGGACAATCGCGAATGAAGTGATCTTGCTCTCCACAATAGAAGCAAGTTCCAGTCTGCTTCCGACATGTTACTTAAAGTCATTTACTAGGTTTTTTTATCTTTTAGAGCCCATTATGCTAATTTAGTCGCTTTTAGCACAACACAAAAGTCATTTTAGGGTCTTTAACTACATTACAAACCACACATAACATAAACATACCAAAAGGGACTCAAATGACTAGTTCAACTACATTGAATGCAAGCAAGAGATTTTTCAATAAAAGAACCTTGCATTTGCTTAGAATTTGTTTTTGAAATGGGGGTGCATTTCAACTCCTAGGCGTGTACCCCCAAACTTAAATATTGCATTCTCCCCAATGCAAAAGAAAACAAAATGAAATGACAGAATGCAATGACAGAATGTGGTTGCAATGCTAAATGCAATGATATTACAACTAAATGCAATTACAATGACAATGCAAATGCCATGACAATACAGAGAACAAAATGAAATTACACTATATGGTATGCATGCATACAAAAAACTAAAACGAACTAATTCAATTGTTAGGCTCTTGGGAGGAGGAGAAGGAGCATTGCTTCTTCCTTTTGCTCCACTTCTTTTCTTTGCGCTTCTTCTTGCTTTTATCTTTTAATTTCGAGCGCTTTCTCTTCTTCTCTTTCTTTGGAAGGAATGTCTCCTCGTCATGATCAACTTCTTCTTCTTTCTCGGGCTCCTCTTCTTCATCGGCATCATCGGCCATATCTACAGTGGAGAAGAACAATGGTGTTGCTTTGTACAACACCATCGCAAGCGAGTTATCCTCTTATTCATCAACTATAGACACAACTTCCGCCGGTCTCACTGCATTTAGCTTCATCTCTAGTTCTTCAGGGGTTGCATTCAAAATATTGGATGCAAATGAACTTCTTTCGCCAAATTCTTTCTCAGCAATGGTCTTCTCAAGTTGGGAACTGTCTTCCACATTCTCATCAATGTCCTCCACAAGGAATTCATCGTTTTTAGCTGTAGTGGGTGTTGCATTAACATCAATAGGGATACTTAGGTCAAAGAGAAAATCCTTAATGATTTTGCTCGATGCTTCCTCTCTTGGTGTGTCACCAGCCTTGCTTACATTGTCCAAATAGTTTACAGATTTGGCTGATATTTCTTTTATGTCTGCACCAGAAGAGAAATCATAGCTATGGATGATGGAAGGAAATTCTAGGAATTCTGTTAAGGCAACTAGATTGAACTTGCTTATGGCAGCAAGAGCAGACCTGTGCCATGTTTTTACATAAGCATATAAAAAATTCTGATCCAAATCCAATTTTTGCATTGTGGTTGCAACTCTTCCCAATTTCCTCGTTACAACATTGAGTTTGTCATATATAGCCAGGACCTTTATACAGACTTCATCACTTGTGGGGACATTCTTAGTTGCAGCGTCCACCTTTGCTTTTCTGTTTTCCTCCCTCGTCCCAATGCCCACTTTTGGTGTAGGAAGCTCTGTAGTTTGTACCATTATCTCAATGGCAGCCTCGTTGGTTGGTCCCTTGTTGGCTGTCATTTCCTCATTTTGTAGGGGCTTGACTCCCCTTAATTCGCACAACTACATGATCATCAAAGGAAATGCCAAAATTACCTTCTTCATCTCAACAAAACCCGATATTTCCTTTTGGATGATTAAACCCAAATCTATATTTCTTCCATTAATGATAGAATGTATCAGACACATTCTATCTAACGAGTTGAAGGCAATAACTTGGAATTAATAAACTGAAACCAGATCTTTGCAGGCAAAGTCATAAACTTCCTATACATAGTAAAATTCCCAACATTGGTCGCCGACCACAATGCTCCTGCAATGCACAAATCATTAACTGATAGATAATATCAGCCACAAATAATGCATGCTCATTCACACTCATAGAAATTTTTAATAACTTGTTAATAATAGCAGCACTCCAAGGAATAGAGCTCTCCCTCACAAAAATTAGTTTTAATGAAGGCTCGTAAAGATTTGCATAGAACTCTATTACCAATGTGGGGCTGTAATTACCAGGGTGAGTGCAAAAGTTGCTCCATTTGTGAAGCTTTATAGTTTAGTGAATGTATTTTCTAAGCTCATTCTCTAAGGAAAGCTCAATCCCATGTTCCGGGTGGATACTTCGCTTAAGGACATGCTCATTGTAATGCTCACCAGTAATTTTAGTCTAAAACAATTCATATTCAATGTTTTCTTCTTGGGCAACATGTTTCTCGGATGAAGGGTTTGAGGATGAGCTTTTAATGTCTTTTGCAGAGGATTCCATCAAGATTTTGCAAGCTGCTCTGGTCTTGGCCATGATAGGTTGAAAAAGAAAGCAAAAAGGAAAGATTTTGTAAAAAAAATTGAACTTTGAAGCTTTGAATGTGAAGAAATCAGAGAGGCTAAGCGAATATGTCAGTGAAGATCAGAATTGGTAAAAAAAGAAGAAGAAAAGAGGGAAATGAAAAGGCACGATTTTTACCGTTTGATGCGACGAGAATTGATGGATTGATTGTGGCGCAATAATCATACCCGTTCGCTGCATTTCCCATGCTCAAAGATGAAAGTATGTGATTTACGGGAATAATAGGTGTAATTGAATTACCCAAATTGCCCCAAAATATCATACATATTCTGTGAATCCTTCTTGTTGTACAAGTTGTTAAAGGAAACTTCCATACCAAACAAAGGAGAATTTTATTCTTCAAAAGAGGAAATAAAGAGAATTAAAAGAAAATAATAATAAACAAAGAAAACTAAATCTATAACTAATAAAACAAATAAAGGAAATGTCAAAAGAATTCGACCAATTTTAATGGTCTTAATATTCCTAAAATCAAAGTCACCAAAATAGAGTTTAAGTCTTTGTCCATTGACTTTGAATGGAATTCCCTCCTTAGTATATTTGATTATGACTTCACCAGGTGGAAATACTTCCACAACTTCGAAACGTCCCGACCAACGTGACCACAATTTGTTTGGTTCAACTTTAGTCTTGAATTGAATAGCAAAACCAAATGTCCTACTTCAAATTGTGGCTGCAAAATAATCTTGTCATGCCAATGTTTTCTCTTGTCCTTGTAAATAGAGGCAATTTCATAAGAGTTCCGGCAAATTTATTCTAATTTAGTAAAGTCCATCAATCGTTTCTTCCTCGCTGCCTCATAATCAATGTTAAGCTGCTTTAAAGCCCACAATGCCTTGTGTTCGAGCTCAACATGAAAATTAAAAGATTTACCAAAAACAAGGTCATACGTGACATTCCTAATGGAGTCTTGTATGCAATACGGATAGCCCACAATGCATCATCTAAGCGAGAGGACCAATCTTTCCTAGTGGTATTGACCACTTTTGTAACGCCCCGGTTTTGGGCTCAGAAGTTTTGGGCGTTGACCGGTTCGGTCAAAGTGCTGATCGAATATATAAGAGTGAATTTAGGAAAGCCTAGTTCGGGTTGCATTAAAAATATGGAAAAATGTTCTAAAATCATCTTTTAATATATTTAAGTGAACTGTGAAATCAATTTTGGAAAATGAGGTTCGGAAGGTTGACATTTTGGCTAGTGACCAAAATGTAATTTTTGAAAGTTGCGTGACAGTTTTATAAAGGATTGAAACTTTGAATCTTTAAGGAGCTATTATTCCAAAATAGTTTCTCCAGATTTTTCTAAGATATTTTAAGGCTTTATTCTGATTTTAAAGTTTATGAAATGTGGAGGGAAATCATTTTACCATTTTATAACTAACTTTTCTATTTTCTCTCAATTTTCCTTTTCTCTCATTTTCTCTCAACCCAAACACATTTCTCCAGATTTTCTTCTCTGATTTTGTCATCTAAATCACTCATTTCAACTCTCTTTTGATTCCTAATTATCTCATCAACAAAACCTCTCAATTTGCAAGTTGTTTCATCAAGCTTTTTGGCTCTAAGAAGGAGAAAGTCAAGTTTGGAGGTAAGAACGTCCTTCTCCTCTAAAGTATCAGTTCTTTACTGAAATTCCTAAGTTCTCAATCCTTGATTTGTGATTTGTTAAAGGCTTTTCAATTGAAATCTTGATTTTGGCTTAAAATGCAAGATTTGGTGATTTTTGGTGAAATTTTCGTGTGATCTGTTTGGGCAGTGTTTTGAAGTGTCAAAATGATGTTAAATGAATGCTAAATTGATTAGAAGTTGAGGTTTAATTAATGCAATCCCGGATAGGTTGAATTTCCTAAGTTTGGCTTGAGTTTTTGGTTGTTTTTGGAGTGTTTTTGGTGATCTGTTATACCTGGAGGTATAAGGACGTGTTTGTGATCATTTTGGATGTTAATTGATGTTTAAAAATGGTTAGAAGTGATGGATCTTGGCTGGGTTAAGTTTTGGAAGTGTTTGGAGGTGATTTCAGTTGTGTTTGGTAGCCAAATTGTTGGATTTGGGATGAGCAGCGAGTTGAGTCTTGTTGCTGGTGTTTTTAATGCATAATGATGCATTAATCCTCTGTTGTTGTGTGCTTGAAACAGGGGAGTTTGATCCGTGAGCTTTGAAGGTGTTGCGGAAGGTTTTCGGATGCTTGGAAGGCTTGTTGGCTAGCCTTGTTTTGTGTATCGGTGAGTGAAGTTGGGTTTTCAGCTTTTAAACCAAGGGTTGAAGGTTTTGGGAGCTTAGTTTAAGTCTAAACAACTTTGCTAAGCTCAAGAGTAAGTGAATGGATTTTCGCTCTTGAATTGTGTTGTGAAATTGGCTTTTAAGCAATTGTGGTTGAAGATTGAAATGCATGTGTTTTGCATGGTTTAAATCTGTTTTGAAAGTATATTTTTAGCATGGTTTAATGCTGGTTTTGAAAGCCATTTGAGAAGGATGCTCAAGGTAAGTGATCCTTTGTTTTGTACATGGAAATTGTGATTTTGATGCATAGTGTTGCATGTTGATCAATGGCTTTGTGTGATGCTTTAAAACAGTGAATTGATGATGGTAAATGATACTTTTTGCATATTGGTTATGCATGTGAAAAATTGGACTAATGTGGTAATGGTTTTGGCATATTGGCTATGCATGTGAATCATTGGATTATCATGGTAAGATGATTATGTTGGCAAGTGATGAAAGTAGTTCTTGGTTCGTTGATCGGATATAGTTAGTCGGCTATAGGATTGGGTGCACCGTGAATTAAGTCGCCTTGGAGGTGGAGTGGTCAAGAGTGGACCGGTAAACTCCCTTCAAGTATCCTAACGAGATGGTTAAGGTCATAATGGAGGTGTTGCCCATTCGAGGACCTTGGTTGAGCAAAGGTTATATGGTGTTTAAAAGTCCATATATGGGAACCTTGTGCTTGTTAAGATCACAATGGCGGTGTAAGACCATGTGTGGATCTTGTGTGGGGTGTCCCGGATCTCGTTAGTGATGTTATACAACTACCAATCGGTTATGCAAAGGTTGTATGGTGTTTAAAAGTCCATGCATGGGAACCTTGTGCATGTTGAGGTTGTATGGTGTTTAAAAGTCCATGCATGGGAACCTCGGGAAAAGCTAAGGTTGTATGGTGTTTAAAAGTCCATACATGGGAACCTTAGGCTTGTAAGGTCAAATGGTGTTTAAAAGTCCATTTGGGAGACCTTGGATTGGTAGGGTGTATGGAGCGTAGGGACAACGCTCGGAATCCGTGTATCCGATCGGGTGTTGAGTTGAAAAGTGGATGTGGTTGATCACTTGGAAGCCAATGTAATGTTCTTGATTATTAAAGAAGCATGAGATGCTTGAAAAGATGCATGGTTGCATGAAAAGTGTATAATGCTTGTGAATGCATGTTTACTTGTTAAGTTGAACAAGTGTTGATTATCATTTGGTAAATGATGCATGTGTATATGAAATCTCTTTAATGCATTGGAGTCTTGCTAAGACTTGTTTAAAAAGGCATATGATGATGAGGTTGTGATTCATAAGTTGTCTTTGTTTAATGCATGAGTTGGATTGCTTGAGTAATGGTTTAAAAGGGTTTCTTGCTTGAAATGATGTTCAAGTATATGAAAGGGTAATATGAAATGGAAGTGTTTTCCAAAGTTTTGGTTCAACTTTGCATATGGTGTTTATGCATGGAATGGTTAAATGGATGATTTTGTAAGTTGTGCTTTGAGAGGGTTTCTTAGCTTGCTAAGCTAAGGGTTGGTTTCATGTATGTGCAATGCATGGTTTAAGCATGATATTGAAAAGGAGTTTTCAAACTTTGCTTGGTAACAAATCGGGTTTGTTTTAAAAGTGTTTTGTGACCCGCTGCATTAATGGTGTTTTGGTTTTGAGCATTCCTCACTAAGCATTATATGCTTACGCTCCTTTTTCTCCATCAATGCAGATTCGTGAAGTTTGGACAGTGAGAGGCAAGGGATTCAAGGAGGACTCCATTTGAGATGTATGTCTCGGTGAATAGCTATAGTTAATAAAGGCAATGGGGGTAGAATCTCTCGGGTTAATGTGTATGTGTTCGTTTATGTTGGACAAGGATGTTTTTATGTTGATGATGTTGTTGGAACATGTATTGGCTTAAATGAGATTGATTTGGAAAGTTTGTGCTTAAATGGTTGCTTGTGTAGGAAGCATGCCTATAGATTTGGGGCTTTTTGCATATGAAGTTAATTTGTTGATTTGATGATGCTTACAAGTTTTATATATGTTGAATTGCATGCTGGTAAAGTTTGGTGGCAATTGGAGCATGTTTGGATGGTCAATTGCATGTTTTGGAAAGCTTTTTGCTGCAATCTGTGCAGGCGTTTCGGAACAGTGTGCACCGTTTCGGAACGGGTGCCTTGAATGAACCCAGGCGTCCGAAACGGTATGCACCGTTTCGAAACGGTTTGGCCTCTACCAGGCCATGTTTCGGAACCCGTTGCGGAACGGCCCGTGTTTCAAAACGGGTTCAGCCTGTTTCGGAACGGTCGACCGTTGGGGGCTGACATTGACAGTTATATGTTTTGAATTGTTTGCGTTTTGGTCCTGAAACTTGTTTGTGCAATTGTATGAGTTTGGGATGTCCGTTTGAGCTGAAATTTGGCAGAGAAGCATGAAACCTGATTAATTTTAAGTTGGTAACTTTAAATCTGGTTAAGTCCTTTAAGTTTTCAGAATTTATAATTTGGTCCCTAAAGTTGTAAATTGTTCAATTGGGTCCCTGTTTGATCTCTGATGTTTGTGATCTTTGGGTATGCTGTTTGCATGATCACATCTAAGGTTAATGTGCATCTAGACAAGATTAAAAAGAATAAAAAAGGGTCGTTAATCAAGGTTGACTTTCGGGTTGACTTTGGTTTTCCCCGTGTGACTTTCTTAATTCGGGTCAACCGTCCTGGCCGGGTTAAGGGGGTTACAACTTTTTCCAAGATGTTTCCAATGGCCCGATTAAAAATCTCTGCTTGTTCATTGGACTAGGGATGATACGTTGTGGCCAGTCTATGATTTACTCCATAGCGTTTCAACGCAGCAACCACCTGGTTGTAGTGGAAATGCTTTCTCTGGTCACTAATCAGTGCTCTTGGTGTTCCAAAGCGAGTGGATATATGCTTGTGAAAAAACTTTAAAACTGTTTTTGCATCATCTTTAGGCACTGCAACAGCTTCTATCCACTTTGAAACATAATCCACAGCAACTAAAGTGTATAGATTTCCAGAAGAATTAGGAAAATGACCCATGAAATCCAATCCCCAAACATCGAATAGCTCAATTTCCATTATTGGCATCTGTGGCATTTCGTTTCTCTTGGATATTGACTCCATACACTGAAAACAGTCTCATCATTGGGCTAACTCATGTGTATCGTTGATAAGTGATGGCCGATAAAATCCGTTTGGAAGGACTTTTGCAGCCGTTCTCATGCCACCAAAATGTCCTCCATATGGAGCATTGTGACAATGTTGTAATATTGATGTCATTTCTTCCTTAGGGACACATCGCTGAATTATATTGTCATTACAAACCTTGAACATATAAGGTTCATTCCAATGATATTTCACCGTATCTCTAAAAAATCTTGCTTTCTTGTGCCTAGTTACACCCAAAAGAGTCTTTCCACACACCAAGTAATTTAAAAAATCAGCATACCACGGTGTTGCATTCACAACGAAAAGCTTTTCATCAGGGAATGTATCGACAATTTGAAACTTATTTCCATCTTTGCTGCCTGCTTCCAGTCTCGAAGGGTTATCAACAACTTGATTTTCTGACCCTTTGCGGTCTTTTATCTCAATACCAAACTCTTGTAGTAATAAAATCCAATGGATCAATCTCGGTTTTGTATCTTTTTTTGCAGAAAGATATCTCAAAAAAGAATGATCAGTAAAAATGTAATTTTTGCTCCCACAAGATAGGAACGAAACTTATCAAAAGCAAAAATTACTACTAATAACTCTTTCTCAGTAGTAGTGTAATTGATTTGAGCTTCAGTTAGAGTCTTACTAGCATAGTAGATCGTATGAAATACCTTGTCTCTTAGTTTCCATAAAACTAATCCCACAGAGAAATCACTAGTGTCACACATTAGTTCAAATGGTTGCTCCCAGTTGGGTGCAACAAGATTGGTGCGTTCACAAGCTACTTTTTAATTTATTGAATGCATCCAGAGATACATCATCAAAAACAAATTTTCTACTTTGCTTCAACAATAAACATAAAGGTTTTGTGATATTTGAAAAATCCCGATTGAATCTTCTATAGAACCCAACAAGGCCTAAGAAACTTCAAATGCCCTTCACATTTTTTGGTGGCGACAGTTTTTCAATTACATCCACTTTGGCTCTATCAACCTCAATTCATGCTTTAGATATTCTATAGCCTAACACAATTCCCTATGGGACCATGAAATGAAATTTCTCCAAATTTAGAATTAGGTTAGTGTCTTCACATCGCTACAATATTTTCTCCAAATTGTCGACGCAATGGTCAAAGTTATTCTCATACACCGAAAAATCATCCATAGATATTTCAAGGGAATTATCAATCATATCTGAAAATATTTCCATCATGCACCTTTGAAATGTGGTTGGTGCATCACAAAGACTAAAAGGCATGCGATGAAAGGCAAAAGTCCCAAATAGACACGTAAACGTAGTCTTTTCTTGGTCCTCGGGTGCAATAACAATTTGATTTTATCCAGAATATCCATCTAGAAAACAGTAATACTCCTTGCCCGCAAGTCGATGTAGCATTTGATAAATGAAATGAAGAGGGAAATGATCTTTCCTTGTGGCTGTATTGAGTCGCCTATCATCCATACAAATACACCAACCCATAGGAACGTGAGTAGGAATCAATTCATCAGCATCATTACATACTACATTGATGCCACTTTTCTTAAGAACATAATGAACTGGACTAACCCATGCACTATCATAAATTCTATAGATAATACATGCGTTCGACCATTTAAATATTTCCTTCTTGACCACTTCCTTCATTTTTTCATTTAGTCGGCATTGTGGCTCAATAGACTATTTATTCTCGTCATCCAGCTTGATTGTGTGCATGCACAAAGATGGAATAATGCCTTTAATATCTGCAATGGTCCAGGCAATAGCACGTTTGTGCTGCTTTAGAATATTTATTAACTTATCTTCTTGCATTGCATCCAGTGTTGCAGAGACAATGACTGTGATTGTTTTCACATCTCCAAAGAATAATTTGAGATTAGCTGGCAATGGCTTTAGTACTAGAGTAGGAGCTTCTTCAGTAGATGGTTTAAAAATAGGAATTGTCCGGTGAGCGAGATCCAAAAATTCATTTTTCCATTTGTGGGGAACTGCAACATTGAGTATACTACGATGATGATTCAAGTATTCTTGAATGATATTGTCAAGAATATTAATATGATGACACTCCTCAGTCTTTCTTCCAATGTCTGCATTGAACACCCCGAAAGTAACTTGATCATTGCGACCCATATTGTAAGTTCTCATTTTGATACATTGATAACTGCCTTCCCAATTACTAAGATTGGGCGACCAAAATGATAGAGACATAATTGTCTGCCTCATAATCAAGAATAATAAAGTCAGTTGGAAAAATAAACTTTTCTACACAAACAGGCACATCTTTAATTTGGCCATTCGGATGAGTCAAAGATCTGTCCAATATTTGTAATGTGACTGTAGTGGGTTTCATTTCTCCAATGCCTAACTTTTGATAAGTTGACAATGCATTAAATTGATACTAGCCCCCAAATCACAAAGAGCTTTGCTAAAGTAGTGATTACCAATAGAGCAAAGAATGATGAAGCTTCCAGGATCTTTCATCTTTCTCGGTAGAGGGGTTTATATTAACGCACTGCACTCCTCTGTGAGGGTAATGGTTTCTATAACATTGAGCTTCTTATTCTTGGACATGATTTCATTCTTGAATTTTGCATAATTAGGAATCTGTGTAAGAGCATCAATCAAAGGGATTTGCACTGTAATCTGTTGCAAAGTATCATGAAAGAATTGAAATTGATTATCAGACTCAGTGTTCTTAAATCTCTGAGGAAAAGGTGGAGAATGAGTATCTGCTGGTTGCGTTCAGATTGGGCATTATGGCGACAACACATATTGTAAAAAAGAATTAAACAGAGTAATAACTGGAGGAAAATCACTTGTCTTGCCATCATTTATTCCATCCTCCAGTATATGGTCAGGTTTAAAGGACTCTCCTCGTTCTTGAGTAGATATGGGAACTAGTTGCGTCGAGTCAGCAGTTTGTTTGCCACTGCAAAGAGTAATAGCCTTGCAATGCTCCTTACCCTTGATTATCGGACTCGCATTATTGCTAGGAAGTGTGCCCGACTGTCAAGGATTAATGTTAGTAGCTAACTACCCCAACTGAGCTTCCAAAGTACAGATAGATGAAGAGTGACCTTGCACTATAGCCTTCGTGCAAGAAAAATGGTCGCACATAATTTCCTCAACAAGAGAAAATGGATCAAATATAGTTGATGGAGCATAATGACTAATCAGAGACTGTTTCTGAGATGGTGCTCCATATTTTGATTGCGCACCACATTGTAATTGCTGAGATTGTGAAGTAGGGTGTTGTGGCTGCATCCTATTATGTTGTGGCTGCAATGGAGTATATAGTGTAAACTGTTGTTGCGGATAACTGAAGTTCCCTCGGTGCACATGATGAGTGTGTAAAAGTATTGTTTTTTTTTTGCCCTTTTTGCTCATATTATTGTTAGACTTAGGCACATTTTAGTTCTATTGCTTAGGCATTCATGCATAATTTCTTAGTTTCTTTCGTTATTGAGCTTGGTATTACATTTGGGTTATTTTTCACGGAAAAATTTGCTAATGGTGTGCTTTATTATGTGTAGGTTAGAATTTCGATGACAAGTGCAAATTGTCGTGGCAATTCAGGCACCCAGTCAGCCCACAAAAGACAAGGATGATGCGCCAAAAGACCAACCTTTTCCAAACCCTAATTAGGGCCTTACACGTACATATATAAGGAAAAATGTCAGCTACACAAATGGTAAAAAAAGAAGGAGCTCAAAAAGAGAAAAATGGGCAGAGCAAAAATCGTCTTTTTCTACTTCTTCTTTAGTTCATGAGATTCATGCTTGGGAAAATTTTCTTTGTATTTCTTTTGAACCCAACCATGACTAAACCATATTGGCTTGGGTTATTTGAGTTTGTGGTCTTGATAAATGTTTGGAATGTTTAGGTTCTTGATTGCAATTTGACTCAAAGTTTGTTCATTCTTGGCTTTTCTATTTTTAGCTTGAGAGAATCGAGAGAGGATCTTGAGTGTTATCCATTTATCTAGACTCGAAAAAGTTAGATTCAAGAAACAAATGAACATGGTATTTATTCAATCAGTTGATGGTGAAGACTAATCCGACTTAAGAATAAGTTGCGGATTTCAACGGCTAAGAGGAGCGTAAGATCGGTTATTGTTCACCCATGGTTAACGCAAGATGTATCACCAAGGCATGCACAAATGACTAGTGTTTCAAGTTAGGGATAACGAGAAGCCATTGAAGAATGCTTTGCCGAGCTTTGAAGGAAGATGCCTAATTGCCCAGGCCATCGTACCATTCCATGTTTCCCAGGCAATTCAACTGGTTCTATTTCCAAGACAATTGTGTTACTTCAACAACCGATTACCACAATGATCCATTCAATCATCACACCAATACTCATGATAACCCAGCCTACTCTCTCATATTCGATTTCAATCTCTTTATTTACTTGCCCTTCCATTTACTTGTTAATTCAACTCCTATTATCATCACCATTTACTTTTCTTTTCAGTGCAAGGAATTAGAATCATGAGTTACAACCAATCCCTGTGGAGATGATATCTAATTCTATACTATAACTTGCGACGGGTACACTTGCACCAATTGCGAAGCACTCTAAACACGCAACAAGTTTTTGGTACCGTTGCCGAGGATTGGCAATAAAGACTTTGTTCTTGGATTTCTTGCACCTTTGTTTCTTTTTATTTTATTATTTTATTTCCTTATTTAGTCTCAAAGGGCTAAAACTTGGTTTTTGCATTGATGTATGACCAGGGCAAGACCGACAACACAAGATTACCCACATGAACCTGAGATAGAGTGAGTTTTTCGTAGAAGAATATGCGAGCAAAGAGCAGCAATGGAAAATCCACCTGTTAATCCAGTCGACAACTAGAATGCCGAGGCAAGAGAAGGAGGAGCTTTATTCGAACAACCTATTCATGTAAGGAATAGACCTATCTGAGACTATTTAGAAGCAGAACTCAATTGTCTCACTCCAGGAGTTGTCACCCTTGAAATTGAAGCCGCCCACTTCAATTTGAAGCCAATAATGTTCAATATGATCAATACAATTGGTCAATTTGGCGGATCGGCAACTGAAGATGCCAAATAACATGTAACGCCCCGGTTTTGGGCTTAGAAGTCTTGGGCGTTGACCGGTTGGTCAAAGTGCTGTTCGTATCGTAAGAGGTTAAATTAGGAAAGCCTAGTTCGGGTTGCATTAAAAATATGGAAAATGTTCTAAAATCATCTTTTAATATAATTAGATGAACTGTGAAAACAATTTTGGAAAATGAGTTTTGGAAGGTTGACATTTTGGCTAGTGACCAAAATGTAATTTTCGCAAATTTGGTGGCTGTTTTATAAAGGGTTGAAACTTTAAATCTTTAAGGAGCTATTAATCCAAAAGTGATTTCTCCAGATTTTTCTAAGATATTTAGAGTTATAATTCTGATTTTTAAAGTAAATCAAAAGGAGGGAAAAACTCATTTGGCATTTTCTCATCTAACTTCCAATTTTCTTTCTCTCTTTTTCTCTCAACCCAAACACTCCATTTCCAGAGAATTGATTCTGATTTTCTCACCTAAATTCCTCCTTTCAACTCTAATTTGATTGCAAATCATTGTATCTTCAAAACCTCTTCAATTGCTACAAGTTTCATCAAGGATTTTCATTTCAAAAAGTGGAGAAACACAAGTTTGGAGGTAAGAACGCCCTTCTCCTCTAAACTATCAGTTCTTTACTGAAATTCCTAAGTTTTCAATCCTAAATTGAAGTTTAATTAAAGGTTTTAAAGTGTTGAATTGGATCTTGGCTTATTATGCAAGATTTTGATGATTTCACATGATTTTCGTTTGATCTGTTAAATCTGTGATTTGAGAGGTGTTTTTGATGTTAAATGATCTCTAAATTGATAAGGAAATGAGTTTTGGTTGATGCAATCCCGGATAGGTTGAGTTTCCTAAGTTTAGCTTGTGTTTTAAGGTAGTTTTTGTGGTGATTTTGTGGATCTGGTGTTGCTGGAGGTATAAGGTTGTTAATAGGTTGTTTTTAGATGTTATTTGATGTTAATGGAAGTGAGGTTTTGCTGGTTTATGGCTGGGCTTTGTTTGGAAGTGTTTTGGATGCATTTTCGGTTGTGTTTGGTGGCCGAAAATGGAGGTTATGTGAGAGCAGCAAGTTTAGATGCTTTCATTGAAGCAATTAATGCATGATGATGCATTAATCCTCTGCTTTAATGTGTTGAAACAGGGGAGGCATCCTTGGATCCGAGAGTTGTTGATTCGGAGGCTTGATTTGGTGCTTTGGCTTGAAGCAAAGTGGAAATTGGTGAGTGCAATTGTGGAATTGGATTTCCAGCTTTTTAAACCAAGGTTTGAAGGTTTTGGGAGCTTAGTTTAAGTCTAAACAACTTTGCTAAGCTCAAGTGTAAGTTTTCGGATTTTCTCTCTAGTGGTGGCCATGACTTGATGTTTTGCAAAGTGATGATTTGCATGTTTTGATTACTGTTTTGGAAGCATGTTTTAGCATGAATTTTGCTGATGATGTAAGCCATATGTTGAAGGTAACTCTAGGTAGGAGTACCTTGCTTTTATACATTGTTTAAATGTGGATTGATGCTTTAAAATGCATGATGAAAATGGCTTGGTTAAATGCTTTAAAACAGTGGATTAAATGATGATTATGATGTATATTGGCAAGTGATGTTTTGAAAATGTTAAGGTCACTAAGGTGGTTAAAAGTCCTTGAGTGAGCCTTGTTACTTATGAACATCAAGGTGGTTAAAAGTCCTTGGATGGTTCATGTTGCGGACACTAAGGTGGTTAAAAGTCCTTAGGTGATCCTTTCCATGGTGTTTAAAAGTCCATGGGGCCAAGGTGTTTAAAAGTCCTTGGGGTGATTCAAGCATTGGACACAAAGGTGGTTAAAAGTCCTTGTGTGGTCCTATTTCATGGTGTTTAAAAGTCCATGGCCAAGGTGTTTAAAAGTCCTTGGGGCCAAGGTGTTTAAAAGTCCTTGGGGCCAAGGTGTTTAAAAGTCCTTGGGAAAGTTATTGAACTTAATAAATGAAATGAAATGTATCACTTGAGCCAATATGACATGTTAAGTATATAAGAAGCATGAGATGCTTGTTTTGATATATGATATGAAGCATGTGATTGCTTGATTTAAAGTATGATTTTGAGCATGTGCAAGGATTGGTTTTAAGCATGGTTTATAAATGGTTTAATTGCATTATTGAATGGTTTTTAAAGAGCACACCTCACTAAGCTTTTGCTTACGCTCTCTTGTTTTCTTAATTCAATAATGCAGAGCAATAGAGTATCTTGAGGGGTAGCAAGGAAGGGCTAGCAATCAAGTTCAAGTAAAGCTCAATGTATGAAGGTTTTATAAGTACTTTTAGCTTTTGGTTGATTTGGCAATGGGGGACCTATGTGTATGTTTTGGGAGGTGTTTGAGACTCCCTAAGTATGTTGAATGTTGTTGAGATCGTTGGTTTTTGGTTTGGAACCTTATATGCTTGTTTTGCAAGTTTGGAGATTGAATGGATAGCTTAAATAGGAAGCATGCCACTTAAATTGGAGTTTTTCTTATGTGATGGTTATATATTGAATTGGTGATGCAATTAAGGTCCTTGCATGTTGGTCGATTATGTGATATGGTTTGGTGTTGTTAATTTGAAGTTTGAAGCATGTTTGATGTTGTTTTCGGGTCAATTCCAGGCAGGGGTATCGGTACTCGGGCTTGCGTATCGATACGCCTGAGCCAAATATGCACATTTCTGCCCAGGCGTATCGGTACGATTGTTAGGGTATCGATGCCGTATGAATGCCGTATCGAAACGAGGGAACTAGTATCGAAACCGTATGAATGCCGTATCGAAACGGGGAGACTCGTATCGATACCGTGTTGAGAGTTTGGTTACTGCCTTCCCCGCGTATCGATACGACACCAGGCGTATCGATACCTGTCGTTAATTCGGTTAAAAGTATCTTTTATGTTTTGTTTTGTTTACGTTTTGGTCCTGAATCTTGTTTATGCAATTAAATGAGTTTGAGAAGTCCTTTTGAGCTGAAATTTCGCAGGGAAGCATGGAACCTGACTAATTTCAAGATGGTAACTTTAATTTGTACTAAGTCCTCATATTTATCAGAATTTACAATCTGGTCCCTAAAGTTGTAATTTGTTCAATTGGGTCCCTGTTTGATCTCTGATGTTTGTGATCTTTTAGTATGTTGTTTGTATGATCACACATAGGTTAAATGTGCATCTAGATAAGATTTAAAAGAAAAAAAAGGGTCGTTAATCAAGGTTGACTTTCGGGTTGACTTTGGTTTTCCCCGTGTGACTTTCTTAATTCGGGTCAACCGTCTAGGCCGGGTTAAGGGGGTTACATTTGGTGGTATCAGAGCTGAGTTTGCGAGTAATTGGGAATGAATGTATGCATGATTGATGTATGTATGTTCTGTATGCTTGTTATTTGAAAGCATGATTAGTGGCTTGGGATGTTGATGCAATTGAGATGTATGCTTGATGATGCATGTTGAGGGTACCCATTGCTAAACAAAAGCTAATGAAATGAGTTGATTTTAATGAAATTGAGCTTGAATACTTGGATTGCTTACCTTGCTGGGCCTGACTTGTTTTATTTGCATTGTTGTTGCATGGTAAAAGTATGGCACCACGTAGAGAGTTACGAGGTAGTGTGCGAGCTACGGCTCCTAACGAGAATGAGAATGAAGAGCACACTGGTAGTGCTGTGTTACCCCCTCCTCCGCCTGGTGGTGGTGCTGGAGGTGAACGAGCTGAAGCTGCAGCTGGTGCTGGAGCTGCTGGACCAGAGGTTGGTCAGGGGCAAGCTATGCCTGACATGTCTGTTTTGGTACAAGCTATTGCGGGTGCTTTTCGAGCAGCAGTAGCTGGAGCTCAAGGAGCTGGGCATCAGGGAGATGCTGGTGCTAGACTACCCTTAGAGCGTCTGCGTAGTCTTGGTGGGACTGAGTTTAGGGGTATGTCAGCTGAGAGGTCGGAAGCTTGGCTAGAGAGTACCAAGCGTGTCTTGGGACAGATGAGTTGCACTGATGTGCAAAAGTTGGGTTGTGTTGTGTCTTTGCTGCAAGGCGATGCTTATACATGGTGGACGACCACCATAGCTGGGATGGCTGAAGCTGATGTTACCTGGACATTCTTTCAGAAAGCGTTCAAGAGGAGATATCTGGGAGTGAGATATCTGGATGAGAAAAAGCGTGAATTCATGTCTTTGACCCAGGGGAACATGAGTGTGGCTGAGTACGAAGTACAGTTCGTACGCCTCAGTCAGTATGTACCGGAGCTGATACCTGATGAGCGAGAGAGGTGCGAAAGGTTCCGCTATGGCTTGGTGACGGAAGTAAAGACCTACATGTTGGCAGCTGAGTACAATGATTTTGATGTGTTGGTTAGTCGATCCAAGGACATAGAGATGAATCTGAGTTTGTCTGCGAAGGGTGCTGGAGCGAGTTCTGGGAAGAGAGCTGCTGAGTATAGTTCCGGAGGTGGACGGAACAAGAGGGGACGCGATCAGAGGTTTCAGTCCTCAGCTAAGAGAGGTGGAGGTGTGCCTGCTAGGGGTGGCAATGCTAGAGCTGACCCTAGTGCTTGTTGGATTTGTGGTTCCCGTGGTCACTTGAAGCGTGACTATCCTCGTGCTGGAAGGGAGGTGCAAGCTCCTGTTGCTGTAGCTGGTTATGAGTGCTGGAATTGTGGTTCTGCTGACCACTTGAGGCGAGATTGTCCGAGGATGGCTGGTGGCCAAGAGCGTGCTCCTGTTGTTGCAGTACCGCAGAGAGGTCGTGGACGCGGCCGTGGTAATTTTCAGAGGCGTGAGGAAGGTGGTCGCGGAGTAGCTCATGTTGTGGCTATTCAACCTGAGGGTGGAGGCCAGGTGAGAGTGTATGCTCAGCGCGAGGGAAGGAATGATGCTGATGTGATTGCAGGTACCTTTACTTTGCAATCCTTGTCATTGCTTTCTTTGATAGATTCTGGATCTACGCATTCATACATTTTGCGTGAGCATGCTGAACTGCTTGGTTTGCCTGTTGAGTCTTTGGATATTGGTGTTCGTGTCACTAGTTCTTTTGGTGAAACTGTTGTGACTCGAAAGTTGTATAGAAGGTGTTCTTTGGTTGTTCAAGAACATGTCTTTCATGTTGATCTTATGGAGTTGCCCTTTTATGGTTTTGATGTGATCCTTGGTATGGATTGGCTTGCTGAGCATCGTGCTGTTGTGGATTGTGAGAATAAGCGGGTTTCGCTTAAGCTTGCGGATGATTATGAAGTGGTGGTGGTTGGTGAGAATGTGAAGTTTCTTGCCAATGTTGTTTCTACCTTGGAGGCGAGCAGGATGCTGAGGCAGGGTTGCGAAGCTTACCTAGCTTTTGTGATGAATCCTAGCTCTAAGGAGCTGAGGGTGCAAGATATCAGGGTTGCGAAGGAGTTTCCTGATGTTTTTCCTGAGGAGTTGCCTGGTTTACCTCCTAGTCGCGAGGTGGAGTTTGGGATTGAGCTGTATGAGAATACAACTCCTGTGTCCATTACTCCCTATAGAATGGAACCTAAGGAGCTGAAGGAGCTGAAGACGCAGTTGCAAGAGCTGCTTGATCGTGGTTTCATCCGGCCGAGTGTGTCGCCTTGGGGTGCTCCTGTCTTGTTTGTGAAGAAGAAAGATGGCACTATGAGGACGTGCATTGATTACCGTCAGCTGAACAAGTTGACTATCAAGAATCGGTATCCTTTGCCGAGGATTGATGATCTCTTTGATCAATTTCGGGGAGCTGCTGTGTTCTCTAAGATTGACTTGAGGTCGGGGTATTATTAGTTGAAGGTGAAGGATGTGGACGTGCCTAAGACAGCTTTCAGGACAAGGTATGGGCATTATGAGTTCCTTGTGATGCCGTTTGGGTTGACAAATGCTCCTGCTGCTTTCATGGACATGATGAATCGTGTTTTTCATGAATACCTGGAAAAGTTCGTGGTGGTGTTCATTGATGATATCCTCGTGTACTCGCGTACGGAGGAGGAGCACGAAGAGCATTTGAGGATTGTGCTGCAAGCCTTGTTGGAGAATCAGCTTTATGCTAAGCTGAGCAAGTGTGAGTTTTGGCTTAGAGAGGTGGTGTTTCTTGGACATGTGGTTTTGGCCGAGGGGATTCGTGTTGATCCTCAGAAGATCGAAGCGGTGATGAACTGGAAAGTTCCTAAGTCTGTTCAGGAGGTTCGTAGTTTCCTTGGTTTGGCAGGATACTACCGGAGGTTTGTGGATGGTTTTTCTAAAATTGCTGCTCCTTTGACGAAGCTGTTGCAGAAGGATGTTAAGTATGAGTGGACGGAAGCGAGACAACTAGCTTTTGAGAAGCTGAAGTTGGCTTTGACGCAAGCTCCTATCTTGATTCAGCCTGAATCAGGGAAAGAGTTTGTGGTCTACAGTGATGCATCCTATGTTGGTTTGGGGTGTGTGCTGATGCAAGAGGGTAAGGTTGTGGCTTATGCGTCGCGGCAGTTGAAGGTGCATGGGCGCAATTACCCTACGCATGATATTGAGCTGGCTGCAGTGGTTTTTGCTCTGAAGATCTGGAGACATTATCTGTATGGTGAGAAGTGTACTGTGTACACGGATCACAAGAGTTTGAGGTATCTGATGTCTCAGAAGGAGTTGAATCTTAGGCAGCGACGTTGGTTGGAGTTGCTCAAGGATTATGATCTGACGATTGAGTATCATCCTGGAAAGGCCAATGTTGTTGCGGATGCCTTGAGTAGGAATGTAGCTGTTGAGCTGAGGGCGATGTTTGCTAGCTTGAGCATATCGCGAGATGGTGGTCTTGTTGCTGAGTTGCAAGTGAAACCATCTTTGGTTCAGTTGATCAAGGAAAAGCAGTTGTTGGATGATTCCTTGGTGTCTCATGTTCAGGATATCGCGAAGGGTAGACCTTCAGATTTCTGCTTTAACGAGGATGGTGTGTTGTGTTTTGGTAGTCGGATAGTAGTGCCTGCAGATGCTGAGTTGAGGTATGCTATTCTGACTGAAGGTCATAGTAGTCCTTTTGCTATGCACCCTGGTAGTACTAAGATGTATCGTGATCTGCGTGATGAGTACTATTGGGTTGGTTTGAAGAAGGATGTTGCAGAATTTGTGAGCAAGTGTTTGGTGTGTCAGCGAGTTAAGGCTGAACATCAGGTTCCTTCTGGTTTGTTGCAACCGTTGAAAATCCCTGAATGGAAGTGGGAGAGGGTTACCATGGATTTTGTATCTGGTTTGCCTTTGTCTCTATCAAAGAAGAATTCTGTTTGGGTGATTGTGGATCGTCTGACGAAGTGTGCGCATTTCTTGCCTGTGCATACTACGTTCTCTTTGGATAAGCTGGCAGAGCTGTACATTGCTGAGATTGTGAGGCTGTATGGTGTGCCTAAGTCGATTGTGTCGGATAGGGATCCGAGGTTCACATCGCGTTTCTGGCAGTGTTTGCATCAAGCTCTAGGTACAAGGTTGCATTTCAGTACATCCTATCATCCTCAGTCGGATGGTCAGTCTGAGCGGGTTATTCAGATTTTGGAGGATATGTTGAGATGCTGTGTGATTGAGTTCCAAGGTTCTTGGGAGAAGCATTTGCCTTTGGTTGAGTTCGCTTATAACAACAGTTTTCAGGCAAGTATACAGATGGCACCTTATGAGGCTCTGTATGGGAGGAAGTGTAGGACTCCTCTTTGTTGGGCTGAAACTGGTCAAAAGTTGGTTTCGATGCCGGCTTTGTTGAAAGGGACCACCGAGAAGGTGAAGCTCATTTGTGAGAGGTTGAAGGCTGCCTCTGATCGGCAAAAATCTTACGCGGATTTGAAGCGTAAGGAGATAGAGTATGCGGTGGGTGACCGTGTGTTCTTGAAGGTTTCGCCATGGAAGAAGGTGATGAGGTTTGGCCGGAAGGGTAAGTTGAGCCCTCGGTACATTGGACCATATGAGGTGGTTGAGCGTGTGGGTCCTGTTGCATATCGGTTGAGGTTACCTCAGGAGTTGGAGAAGATTCATGATGTGTTCCATGTTTCTATGCTCCGGAAGTATAGATCTGATCCTTCGCATGTGATGCCTGTTGAGGATGTGGTATTGAATCCGGATTTGACCTATGATGAGGAACCGGTGAAGGTTCTGGATTCTGATAGCAAGGTTCTTCGTGGCAAGACCATTGAGTTGGTGAAGGTGCTGTGGAAGCATCGAGGTGTTGAGGAAGCCACGTGGGAGCGGAAGGAAAACATGCTGAAGCAGTTTCCTTATCTCTTTCCTTCAGGTAAATTTCGAGGACGAAATTTCTTAAGGGGGGGGAGAGTTGTAACGCCCCGGTTTTGGGCTTAGAAGTCTTGGGCGTTGACCGGTTGGTCAAAGTGCTGTTCGTATCGTAAGAGGTTAAATTAGGAAAGCCTAGTTCGGGTTGCATTAAAAATATGAAAAAATGTTCTAAAATCATCTTTTAATATAATTAGATGAACTATGAAAACAATTTTGGAAAATGAGTTTTGGAAGGTTGACATTTTGGCTAGTGACCAAAATGTAATTTTCGCAAATTTGGTGGCTGTTTTATAAAGGGTTGAAACTTTGAATCTTTAAGGAGCTATTAATCCAAAAGTTATTTCTCCAGATTTTTCTAAGATATTTAGAGTTATAATTCTGATTTTTAAAGTAAATCAAAAGAAGGGAAAAACTCATTTGGCATTTTCTCATCTAACTTCCAATTTTCTTTCTCTCTTTTTCTCTCAACCCAAACACTCCATTTCCAGAGAATTGATTCTGATTTTCTCACCTAAATTCCTCCTTTCAACTCTCATTTGATTGCAAATCATTGTATCTTCAAAACCTCTTCAATTGCTACAAGTTTCATCAAGGATTTTCATTTCAAAAAGTGGAGAAACACAAGTTTGGAGGTAAGAACGCCCTTCTCCTCTAAACTATCAGTTCTTTACTGAAATTCCTAAGTATTCAATCCTAAATTGAAGTTTAATTAAAGGTTTTAAAGTGTTGAATTGGATCTTGGCTTATTATGCAAGATTTTGATGATTTCACATGATTTTCGTTTGATCTGTTAAATCTGTGATTTGAGAGGTGTTTTTGATGTTAAATGATCTCTAAATTGATAAGGAAATGAGTTTTGGTTGATGCAATCCCGGATAGGTTGAGTTTCCTAAGTTTAGCTTGTGTTTTAAGGTAGTTTTTGTGGTGATTTTGTGGATCTGGTGTTGCTGGAGGTATAAGGTTGTTAATAGGTTGTTTTTAGATGTTATTTGATGTTAATGGAAGTGAGGTTTTGCTGGTTTATGGCTGGGCTTTGTTTGGAAGTGTTTTGGATGCATTTTTGGTTGTGTTTGGTGGCCGAAAATGGAGGTTATGTGAGAGCAGCAAGTTTAGATGCTTTCATTGAAGCAATTAATGCATGATGATGCATTAATCCTCTGCTTTAATGTGTTGAAACAGGGGAGGCATCCTTGGATCCGAGAGTTGTTGATCCGGAGGCTTGATTTGGTGCTTTGGCTTGAAGCAAAGTGGAAATTGGTGAGTGCATTTGTGGAATTGGATTTCCAGCTTTTTAAACCAAGGTTTGAAGGTTTTGGGAGCTTAGTTTAAGTCTAAACAACTTTGCTAAGCTCAAGTGTAAGTTTTTGGATTTTCTCTCTAGTGGTGGCCATGACTTGATGTTTTGCAAAGTGATGATTTGCATGTTTTGATTACTGTTTTGGAAGCATGTTTTAGCATGAATTTTGCTGATGATGTAAGCCATATGTTGAAGGTAACTCTAGGTAGGAGTACCTTGCTTTTATACATTGTTTAAATGTGGATTGATGCTTTAAAATGCATGATGAAAATGGCTTGGTTAAATGCTTTAAAACAGTGGATTAAATGATGATTATGATATATATTGGCAAGTGATGTTTTGAAAATGTTAAGGTCACTAAGGTGGTTAAAAGTCCTTGAGTGAGCCTTGTTACTTATGAACATCAAGGTGGTTAAAAGTCCTTGGATGGTTCATGTTGCGGACACTAAGGTGGTTAAAAGTCCTTAGGTGATCCTTTCCATGGTGTTTAAAAGTCCATGGGGCCAAGGTGTTTAAAAGTCCTTGGGGCCAAGGTGTTTAAAAGTCCTTGGGGTGATTCAAGCATTGGACACAAAGGTGGTTAAAAGTCCTTGTGTGGTCCTATTTCATGGTGTTTAAAAGTCCATGGCCAAGGTGTTTAAAAGTCCTTGGGGCCAAGGTGTTTAAAAGTCCTTGGGAAAGTTATTGAACTTAATAAATGAAATGAAATGTATCACTTGAGCCAATATGACATGTTAAGTATATAAGAAGCATGAGATGCTTGTTTTGATATATGATATGAAGCATGTGATTGCTTGATTTAAAGTATGTTTTTGAGCATGTGCAAGGATTGGTTTTAAGCATGGTTTATAAATGGTTTAATTGCATTATTGAATGGTTTTTAAAGAGCACACCTCACTAAGCTTTTGCTTATGCTCTCTTGTTTTCTTAATTCAATAATGCAGAGCAATAGAGTATCTTGAGGGGTAGCAAGGAAGGGCTAGCAATCAAGTTCAAGTAAAGCTCAATGTATGAAGGTTTTATAAGTACTTTTAGCTTTTGGTTGATTTGGCAATGGGGGACCTATGTGTATGTTTTGGGAGGTGTTTGAGACTCCCTAAGTATGTTGAATGTTGTTGAGATCGTTGGTTTTTGGTTTGGAACCTTATATGCTTGTTTTGCAAGTTTGGAGATTGAATGGATAGCTTAAATAGGAAGCATGCCACTTAAATTGGAGTTTTTCTTATGTGATGGTTATATATTGAATTGGTGATGCAATTAAGGTCCTTGCATGTTGGTCGATTATGTGATATGGTTTGGTGTTGTTAATTTGAAGTTTGAAGCATGTTTGATGTTGTTTTCGGGTCAATTCCAGGCAGGGGTATCGGTACTCGGGCTTGCGTATCGATACGCCTGAGCCAAATATGCACATTTCTGCCCAGGCGTATCGGTACGATTGTTAGGGTATCGATGCCGTATGAATGCCATATCGAAACGAGGGAACTAGTATCGAAACCGTATGAATGCCGTATCGAAACGGGGAGACTCGTATCGATACCGTGTTGAGAGTTTGGTTACTGCCTTCCCCGCGTATCGATACGACACCAGGCGTATCGATACCTGTCGTTAATTCGGTTAAAAGTATCTTTTATGTTTTGTTTTGTTTACGTTTTGGTCCTGAATCTTGTTTATGCAATTAAATGAGTTTGAGAAGTCCTTTTGAGCTGAAATTTCGCAGGGAAGCATGGAACCTGACTAATTTCAAGATGGTAACTTTAATTTGTACTAAGTCCTCATATTTATCAGAATTTACAATCTGGTCCCTAAAGTTGTAATTTGTTCAATTGGGTCCCTGTTTGATCTCTGATGTTTGTGATCTTTTAGTATGTTGTTTGTATGATCACACATAGGTTAAATGTGCATCTAGATAAGATTTAAAAGAAAAAAAAAGGGTCGTTAATCAAGGTTGACTTTCGGGTTAACTTTGGTTTTCCCCGTGTGACTTTCTTAATTCGGGTCAACCGTCTAGGCCGGGTTAAGGGGGTTACATAACATATCAAATCATTCTTGGAAATTTTCAATTTCATTCAAGCAACATGAGTCCATGAAGAAGTCCTAAGGCTGAAATCATTCCCCTATTCACTGAGGGATAGGGCAAAATCGTGGTTGAATAGTATTCAAGTCGGATCTCTTGAATCTTGGACGGATTTATGTCGTGATTTCCTAGCTAGATTTAGTTATAAAGATATGACTGATAAATTGCGTAACGATATTACTTATTTTCGGCAGGCAGATGATGAGTCCATGTACGAGGCTTGAGAGTGGAACAAAGAGCTTTTACACAAATGTCCCATGCACAGATTCCCAGAATGGACATAAGTTACGATGTTTTACAACTCAGTAAACATACCGACGAGGAGGATGCCAGATGCCTCGGCAAATGGCATACTTCTAGACAAGTCACCAGAGGAAGCAATAGAGATCTTGAACAAGGTTGCCAAAAATGATTATCAGTTCCCAATTACTAGAAGAGGAATAGTCAGACGGAATGCCATGATAAATGAGCTTGAATCATCAGAATCTATTTCCGCACAGTTTGCTACCTTAACCAATTTTGTTAAGAATATGCAGCGACCTAGAAACACACAGGAAATCAAGTTAGCAGACTCATTTTGTGATTTATGTAATGGTATCCATGAATCTTCTTAGTGTCCGCAGAACCCAGAGTCTATTTTTTATGTTGGAAAATACAATCGGAACAACAATGTGATGTCCAACACATACAATCTAGCCTATTGGAATCATCCTAATTTTTCATTGAGTAACCATAATAACGCCATTAATCATCACAATCAGAATACTCAAGCAACGAAATTCCAACAGAACATGCCATGGAAATAGACTCCGTCGCAACAATCGACACTATCTAGTTCTTTGGAAAATTCTCTTAGTGCTTTTATGATGAAAACTAAATCTTATATGACTGAAAGTAGTAATTCATGAAACGAACTGGCGTGTTTATCAACAGGGCCGAGATGACAATGCAGAATTAAGGAGCAGCCATAAAAGCATTGGAGACGCAAGCATGGCAATTTGCTCAAATCCTGAATGTAAGGCCACAAGAAGGTTTGCCCGGCGACACTAAGGTTGTACGGGGAATAGGCCATAAAAAATGTAAGGTGATCACCACTCGAAGCGGATCAAAAGCAAATAACGAAACTATCTAGACTGCAGTTAGTGATCCTTCTCAGAAAAAATGTAGCCAACAACACCAATGAAATTGTGGATGATGACCTTTCAGCAGATTCCCTGGCAAGACTAGTTGCCGCGACAAGATCATCTACTAGTCCAGTAGTTGCCACGACAAGTCCTGATGCTATGGAAGATCCATCCAAGAGTTCCAGACCAGATGTGAAAGGAAAAGATGAGGAGATCAGAATGCCACCACCATTCCCATAAAGGCTGAAAAAGTAGAAACAAGAGTACCAATTCAAGAAATTCCTTGACATCTAGAAGGAAGTCCACGTTTACTTGCCTCTGGTTGAAGTAATAGAAAAAATGTCGAACTATGCTAAGTTTCTTAAAGACATTGTCTCTAAGAGGACTAGGTTAGGAGAGTTTGAGACAGTTGCTGTAAAGGAAGGATGTATGACAATGTTGCACAACCGAATGCCACCCAAACTTAAAGATCCATGTAGTTTCATGATACTATGTGCAATAGGGAATCACTATGTATGGAAGGTGTTATGCGATCTTGGAGCGAGCATAAATCTTATGCTGAAATCTGTTTTTCAAAGATTGGGCATAGGAAAGGAAAGATCTACGACAGCTATGTTGCAGCTTGCAGACAAATCTAATGTGCATCTAGAGGGAAAAATTAAGGATATTTTGGTAAGAGTTGATAAAAAAAATTTCACGCTGATTTCATTGTTTTGGATTGTGAAGTAGATGAGTTCGCACCTATTATTCTTGGGAGACCGTTCCTAGCAACGGGAAGGACCTTTATTGATGTCGAGAGGGGAAAACTCACAATGAGGGTGAATGACCAGCAAATCAAGCTAAATGTTTTCCAAACCATGAAGCAAGCTGACGATCCAAAAGAATGCCAAGTCATTTAAGCCACCACCAAATTCAATTTTGACCTGGAGGAGAATTGCCTCGGCAATTGCATTGCCAAACATGAGGAACTAGACGACGAGCAACAAAATGAAGCAAATTGGGTAGTAAGTCAACCATGTAAATATTTCTAAGGCAATTAAAATATGCTTATTTAGGAACCAATAGCACATTGCTCGTAATAATTTCTTCTAAGTTGCAGCCTGAACAAGAAAATAGGTTGATTAACATGTTGGCACTGCACAAAAAGGCAATAGGGTGGACAATTGAAGACTTGAAAGAAATTAGTATGGCAATATGTATGTATAAGATCCTATTGGAGGATGATCACAAACCTTCTATTGAGGCGCAAGAAAGACTTAACCATGTCATGAAAGGACTTGTGATGAAGGAAATCATAAAGTGTCTTGATGTCGGTATCATATATCCTATCTCTGACAGTGCATGGGTAAGTCTGGTCCAATGCGTACCAAAAAAGGAGGTATAACTGTGGTAAGTAACGAAAACAACGAACTTATTCCAACTAGGACTGTCACCGGTTGGAGGGTTTGTATGAATTACCGTAAGTTAAATAAAGCTACTAGGAAAACTCATTTTCGCTTACCCGTTATTGACCAAATCCCCATAGCATCGGAGGATCAAGAAAAGACCACCTTCACATGCCCGTATGGTACATATGCATTTTAAAGGATGCCATTGGGATTATGTAATGCTCCGACAACCTTCCAAAGGTGTATGATGGTGCTTTTCTTCGACATGGTAGAAGATTTCCTTGAAATCTTCATGGACGACTTCTCAGTATTCGCAGATAGCTTTGACAATTGCCTCGACAATTTGGAAAAGGTGTTAGCACGATGTGAAGAATCCAATCTAGTTTTAAACTCGGAAAAGTGTCATTTTATGGTGGACAAAGGTATCATGCTCGGTCATAAGATCTCATCCAAGGGAATCAAAGTAGATAGAGCCAAGGTAGAAGTATTTGTGAAATTGCCTCCACTAAATTCAGTCAAAGGGATCCGAAGCTTCCCCGGACATGTAAGGTTTTACCTAAGGTTTATTCATAATTTTTCTAAGATTACTAAACCCTTGTGTACCTTGCTTGAATAGGACAAAGCTTTTGATTTTGATGATTCCTGCGCCTAGGCATTTGAAACCCTAAAGAAACAACTTTCCACATCACCCATCGTCATTCTACCGGATTGATCCCTACCTTTCGAGTGCGACGTGGGCGATTTTTCGTTAGGGGCTGTTTTAGGTCATCATAAACGTAAAATTTTCCATGTGATATATTATGCTAGTAAAACCCTTAATGGTGCTCAAATGAATTGCACCATGATGGATAAAGAATTACTAGCGGTAGTTTTCGCATTTGACAAGTTATGTTCCTATTTGATTGGTACAAAAGTAATTGTTCATACTGACCATTCTGCAATTAAGTATTTATTTGCTAAAAATAGATGTCAAACCTTGTTTAATTCGTTAGATATTGCTTTTACAAGAGTTTGACATTGAAATTAAGGACATTAAATGTAACCCCCTCGACTCGGCCTAGCCGATAGACCAAACCAAACATGTCACACGGGGAATACTGAAGCAAATCGGGAAAGTTTACCTTAATAAATGGCCCTTTTCTTTTTATCTTGTTTGGATGCAAGTTAGGTTCCTATGTGTTCAATCAAGGCAGCGGATCAAACGACAACACGACCACTCAACAATTGACACCAATTTCAGGTTTAAGGACCATTTCGTAAATTTGACAATTAGTAAGGGTTTTTACCAAATTGAGATTACCAACTCAAGACTGCCTTTGGAACTCATCTAATTGCATACTTGACAAACGTGGACCAAAACACATAAAAACAGAAACTCAAATATTCCAAAAACTAAAATAACATCAAAACATTTCGAAACAGTGGGCCCTGTTAGAACGGGCATATCAAAACAGTGATACCCTGTTTCGAAACGTGGGATTATTTTGAAACCATTTTGGACCCGTTTCGGAACAAGGTTTCACAGAGGCAAAATGTATCGAAACAAGCCTCACCGTTTCGAAACCCCAAGGCAATTTCAAGTCCCTGTTTCGAAACGATCGAGGACGTTTCGAAACACCTGGGCCTGAAACGCTTTACTTTGCTGGTTTAACTCAATTTTATCCATCCAAAACTAACCCGACATATGACTAAACATGCTTGCAACTCAAATACATTTCAACAATCAAGGATTCATGGTAGAACTATCATCATAGCATCATTCCCAATATCAAAGAGACTGACTAAAGGCATGCTTCTTAAGTGAAATAAGCACCAAAAGCTCAAATCTCGACCCAAGCATAAACCAACACTTAAAAGGCCTTTTACATAACCAAAGCAACCAACATTCCAAGTATTGAACGCCCCCATTGCCTTTCTTATACTAGTTAAAAACCGCAAAATACATTTAGAGAAGTCCCATGGAAAACCCCTTGTAGAATGCTGCCTCCAAACACCTAATTATCTGCACTGATAAACAAAGAGAGCTTAAGCATACAAGCTTAGTGAGGATTTCTCAAAACCAAAAACATCATCAAGGCACAAAACTATTTTCACTCTTTTCAAGACCTTCAAGCCTTTTTGACAAACCATGCACCTTGCCTTTAAAATCAGCATGCTAAACATCATGCAACATGATTCATACATTTTCCAGCACTTAAACCATTGCTACACATCATCAAGCCTTCCAAGCATCATTAAGCTAAGCTTTAAGTAAAACATGCATTTTTCATAATGTGAATCATCAACATTTCTATAGCATTTCATTCCATTATATTGGCTCACAAGTGATTAACAACATTCTCAAAAACACATCAGATACACAAATTTCCAAGGGTTGTCTCAAACCCTTCAAACACTCTACCAGCATCTCAGGGCTCACACACGGGAGCAACCCTCAACCGTTATGACACCCGTGGTAGAGTATTTGGTACAATTACAACCCCTCAATACCACTCATCGGTAGATGTATAATGTAACCCCTTTAGCCCAGCCTAGACGCCCGACCCGAACTAAAAAGATTACACGGGGAAAACTGAATGCAACTCGTTAAAGCCGACTTCGATTAATGAACCTTTTTCTAGATGCAATTTAAGTCCTATGTGTTCAAAAAAACTCTTAGAAGAAAATGACACATCGATCAGAGTTCGATTAGAGGTCCAATTGCATACATTTAACTTTTAGGGACTAAATTGTAATTTTTGAAAATTATAGAGATTAATCCAATTTTAAGATTACCAATCCTTAATTAGTCATGTAACATGCTTCCATGTCAATTTTCATCACAAACGAATCATCCAAACTCATCCAATTGCATGCTCAACATTCAGGGACCAATATGTAACATTTAAAAACTTAAGAAGATGCTTTTAACTGAAAATAACGGTCAGGTATCGGTACCCTTAAGCTCGTATCGATACACGGGAAGGCAATAGCAAAAGTTGGGAAAAATGTATCAATACCCTTCCCTGCGTATCAGTACGCCCTTCAAACTTTGCACATGTGCATCGATACGCTCCCAACTCGTACCAATATCCCTGTGTTATTCGACCTAAGTTTTTCCTTCGAGTATCGATACTCAACCCCGAGTATCGATACCCAAATTAGATAAGCACATCGAACAACCTTCAATTCACATTTTTTAATCAAGCAATTTCATCCAAAACATCCATACATGCTAGGACAAGTATATCTAACACATATGTATCAACATCCAAGCATATTTCAAGCATTAGACGTGGCAATTCGTGAAGAGTATAGAACTATATGAGCATGCCTTTAGAAACTAACCATAGCATAACCAAAATACCAAATAAAAGTCCATAAACCATATAGAGGCCAAATACAAGTCTTAAAACACAAACTAAATATGCTCAAGGTGTTTCACTTCACCAAGTAATCCAAGAGTGGAAATCCCTCCCATTGCCTCTTATTATACTAAAGTAAATCACATACTTTGCTTAGCCAAAACACATGGACATCCTTTGCTTGCTTGCTGCCAATTATGCTCAATTCTCTGCATTGATGAAACAAATGAGCGTAAGCATAAAGCTTAGTGAGGACCGCTATAAGACCAAGACATTCATTAATGCATTTTCAAAACAAAAACATCAGTCTTTCTAAACACATGCCTTCCTTTAAAACGTGCACTTTTAATACACAAGTTGAAACCATATCATGCTCAATCTCAATTCATGCTTTCAAAACCAAAGTAAAACATTCTTTAACCATGCTCCACATGTATCATTAGCCATATGCATTATTCACAATGCCAATCCACATTAAGCCTCACTAGCTCAATTCACATGCATTGTTCATAATGCAAATCCACATTAAGCCTCTATTGCTTAATTCACATACATTATTCACAATGAAAATCCACATTAAGCCTCACTTGCTTAATTCACGTGCATAGATTTGTCCTATGCAACATTTCATCATCAAGTATCTTATGCACAATAATCCATTATGCATTCATTATAATCATGATACACGGGCAACAATAAACACATATATTTGCTTACAACATCCCGGCATAGGCTTACCCCTATCCGTTGCCATAGACTTGCCTCTACCACTTTTACAAACAATAATGGATACACAGACTTGTATAGGCTCACCCCTATACGTTGTGATAAACTCACCTCTATAACTCAATGATGGGCTCACCTCCATCATAATAGCTACGAATGGAATTAGGCTCACCTCTAACCCATAATGATAGACTCACCTCTATCACCCGCAATAAGCTCACCCTATTACATCACGTAGCTAGACACAAGTACGATTTATAGATTATAGTGCACTCGCATCCTATTGGTCGACCAACATATCCGTATATTTAAAATAGATCATTAACTTGCCAATATACCCATAAAACCATGTTAACTCACTTCTTACAATGCATCAATAAAAATCATCTCATATCCCAAAATTAAACATGCTTTAAAATAGAAAATACCATCTCATACAAGATCATGCCATCTTGTATCAAACCAAACCATTTCATGGGATTAACACAAGCAAAACCATGCTTAAATCCATGCATAACAGTGAGTAACAACCATTATCAAAACATGAGCATGATAAACCATGGATTCCATTTCAACCCAAATCCGAGAGTTCAAGTAACCTTACTTACTTCCGAGATTAGCTAAGCGTTTCAAGCTTACACTAACCTCTCAACACCTCGTATCCAAGCTTATTAAAGATTTAAAACACATCCACTCACCGATACGCGAAACTTCGCTTGCCGACGCGAAGATCACTCGTTTGAAGCTTCTAAAATCACTTTGCTAGCTTCCGGATCAATATCCCCTACTTTTGGAGCATCAAAAATAGAGATCCAATGCATTAAAATGCATTCTAACTCCAACAACTAAACACAAACTCGTTGCTCAGCAACACAACATCAATTTACCTATCCGAAACAACCGAAAAGTCATTCAGTTGCTTTCTAAACCAAGCCCAACCAACATTCAACACCTACAACTATTTAGATTCCCCAATCCACATCTAAAAACAACCTAAACCCTTCCTTATATCTCCAACAAACATATAACCAAAAAAACACTTCAAAAACACAACTAAAACCATCAAAAAACTTAGGGTTCTCAAGGATTTCGGGATCTATATCATCAAAACTCTTTTTCAACATCATAATCAACTCAAAACTCAATTATAAACCATCATAAACAGAGCATAACATTAACACTCCGAAAATCTAGAATTACACCTTAATTTTGCAAGATTTTGATCTTAAATCAAAACTATAATAAAAACTCAGTTAAAAACAACAATTGAGAGTCAATAATCTTACGAAATTCAATAAAGAACTGATGTGACCACAACCAGCAAGAATCCCAACGAATTTCCTGGAGGTTCTATGACTCGTTCAAGAGCTAAAATGATTCAAGATGCTGTGGACAGTTTGCTTTGCCAATGCTGGAAAATGAATTAAGAAATGACAGCAACAATTAGATCTTGCAACGTTTTGAGTTTGTTGGAAAGTTGAAATAAGTTGCATAAGAATTTGCATGAGTAGTTGCATAATAGTTCATTCATTCCATGAGAATAAATATGCTTGTTGTTGCATTTATCCAAGCACTTCATTTATGAAAATAATTCACTTATGTATGTGTTTCATTTAAGCATGTAGGTTCATTAATTAAACTAGTTTATTCATTGAACTTGTTCAATTAATTCTTTAAGTTTGCATAACATTTTTATCATATTTTGATTAATATTTTATGTGTTTTTAGTGTCATAACACGTTGGGATTAAGATGGAAACAATTGAATACTTTTCATCTTCTAGAAGGAGACATGTCATCTTTATCACCATTCAAAGAGAGAGTCTTTTTGAATTCCATGGAGGATGAATCATTTAGAAGACTTTATTATGCTTTTATTCAGCCAACAAAAGTGAGAAATAAAGAAAGGAAGTGGAAGAGACACATACACTTAGATGCAAACATGTGCATATTCATTCCAAGTCATCTACATGCACTTTTAAGAGCCAAGCAAGTGGAATATCAAAGGATCCATCACTTGGACGTGTATAAGTCTTCATTCAAGCCTTATTATGTCCAAATTCATTCTAAAATACACAAATGGCCGGCCACACTTGATAGGATTGAAGATAAACCATTGAATGTCATAAATTAGAGCCTTAATGCATTGTTTTGTCCATTCAAATTCTAGGCTGCCATATACTATAAATAGGATGCTCATTTGCCTTTGCAAGGAACTTTTTTGCATGAAAATATATGAGAGTGTTCTCTTCATTGTTTTTTAAGAACTTTATCAGCTTTCAAGCTAGCCTTGTGGCAAATTTCCCCTTTTCATTCCATTCTTTTTATAGCGTTGGTTCCTAGCTTTCTAGCTAGCGGGTCACGTTCCACCCTTCCACCATCACTTCCATTTGATTATATTGTTGGTTCTTAGCTCAATTATAGCTAAAGGGTCACCATCCAACCTTCATCCATCATTTCACAAAGGGTAAGAACGTGTAAGGTTCGGGTCAACATTCACTATCTTGTTGGTTCTTCCTTGTTCCACACCGATTCTATTTCATCCATATCAACTTTTATCCATTTCCACTTACATCTATCTTTCAAACCATAATCACCAACCATTCCAGCACCTATCAAAACAACAACTTTCACCATGTTTATTCCAAATACATCACTTCCACACTCAAGTTTCAAGTTTGCAACTTCATACTAGAATCACGATCGGGCAACATCACATACGAATTCAATCATCACACAACCAGATACATATCATTTGGTATCAGAGCTATTTTGATTCAGTAAGTTAAGTGTTTCTCTCTCCCGGTTTGTATAAAAAAAGAAAAAAAAGAAAAAAAAGGGAAATTGGTTGTTGTTGGTATTACTCAATTCAGCAAATTATTATTTCCTATTGTCTTGTTATTTTCTAATCATTCTACTTTTCTACATATAGCCTTTTTTCTTTCTAAACTCTTCCTTTCAACCAATTTCCACAAGCGAACTTGTTAAGCCTTGAGTAAGTTCTCTAAGGACTTTGCTAGGAGAACAAGAGCGGTAAAAGGCAAGAGTGCACATCAAGGGTAAAAGCCATCCCGAGTGAAACACGAGTGTGAGTGTTTTCCTTAGAGTGTAACGGTGAGAATTTGTGCTAGTGAGGTTTATTAGTTAGTCTTTGTCTCAAGATTCCGTGAGAAACACGATTGGTGCTAGTAATAATGTTAACGTAGATGCAACTAACTCCAATCTTCAAGATGTTATCCGAGAGATGGACAAGTTGTTGCAACAAAGGTTGGGGCTGATGCAAGAACGATTAGATCATTTGGAGGAAAGATATCAACGAAGGCATAATTCAGATCACGAGGAAGAGTAGGAGGGAGAGGTGGACGAAGAACTCATAGACGAGTGAGCCTCCCAGCAAAGTTTGAGGCATCGAGAACCTAGGTACCAAAGAGTTCGGCCAAGAGTTGATGATAATCTTAGCAACATCAAAATAACCATTCCTTCTTTCCAAGGAAGAACAAATCCTGAAGCTTATCTTGCATGGGAAAAAAAGTTGAGCACATCTTTGAGTGCCACAAGTACTCCGAGCTTAAGAAGGTAAAACTTGCAGCCATTGAATTTACAGATTATGCACTAATATAGTGGGATCAGTTGACATCTAGCAGGAGACGCAATGTCGAACATCCAATTTCCACTTGGAATGAGATGAAGGCCGTTATGCGTAGAAGGTTCGTTCCAACTCACTATCATAGGGAGTTGTTCAACAAGCTTCAAAATCTCACCCAAGGCAACTGTAGTGTTGAGGATTACTTTAAAGAGATGGAAGTAGCCATGATCCGAGCCAACATTGATGAGGATCGAGAAGCCACCATGGCCAGATTTCTATCCTGCCTTGATCCTAATATTGCGACCACTGTTGAGTTGCAACATTTTGTGGAGATCGAACACATGGTTCATATGGACATGAAGGTCGAGAGGCAACTCAAAAGGAAGGGCACAACTCGTACCTATGGAGGCTCTTCTCCTAAATGAGGGCAGGGTACCTACAAATAGAAGGCATCCTTTATGCCTAAAGAACGAAGCATTCCAACAAAGAGTGCCAAACCCATTGCCGAAACTAGTAAGGGAAAGAGCACCACTATGCCAGTTTGATCCCGTGATGTGCAATGCTTCAAAAGCTTGGGGTGAGGTCACATTGCTAGCCAATGTCCAAATCACAACACAATTCTCATTCGAGAAGATGGAGAGATCGAAACGGACCAAGAGGAGGAAGAAGATGATGTTCCTATCCAAGAAGAAGAAGAGATGGAACATGTTGTAGATGGTGAGGTTATTGTTGTGAAAAGAAGCCTAAGCGTGCAAGCCATAGAAGGAGAAGATCAACGCGAGAACATCTTCCATACTTGCTGCCATGTAAACGAAAATGTATGCTTTGTCATTATTGATGGTGGAAGTTGTACTAATGTTGCTAGTACTTTGATGGTAGAGAAGCTTAGATTGGCAACAACAAAGCATCCTCATCCTTACAAGCTACAATGGCTCAATGATGGGGGAGAACTCAAAGTCACCAAGCAAGTTATTATGCCATTTTCCATTGGAAAATATAAAGACGAGGTGTTGTGTGATGTTGTACCAATGCACGCTAGTCATATCTTGTTAGGGAGACCGTGGAAATTCGACAAAAGGGCTATCCATGATGGTTATACCAACTGTTACACTTTCACCCGTCAAACCAGAAAGATCACTTTAGCCCCCCCTTTCACCAAAACAAGTCCATAAAGATTAAATCCACTTGAGAGAGAGTTTCAAAAAAACCAAAGAGAAAGAAAGAGAGTTTAAATCCAAAGAGAGTGACAAAAATGAGGGAAAACAAACCATTCTTTTTGCAAGAGAGAAAGAGATCAAAAGTGTTTGCTTTCAGAGAAATGGGCACTTGTACTCATGTACAAGGAAAATCTTTTGAACACTAATGATCTTGATCCTGGTTTGCCATCTTTTATTTTAGGAATTTGAAGACTTGTTTCCAGAGGAGATTCCGAATGGGCTTCCACCTATTCGAGGAATAGAGCACCAAATTGATTTCATTCACGGAGTCATCATTCCAAATTGACCAGCATATAGAAGCAACCCGGAAGAAACTAAGGAGTTGCAAAGACAAGTATCCGAGTTAATGGAAAAAGGCTATGTGAGAGAGAGCCTTAGTCCATGTGCCATGCCGGTTTTACTTGTACCTAAGAAGGATGGAACTTGGCGTATATGTGTGGACTGTCGAGCAGTGAACAAGATAACGATTGATCTTAAGAGTGTGTACCATCAAATAAGAATGCGAGAAGGAGATGAGTGGAAGACAACATTCAAAACCAAGCAAGGTTTGTATGAGTGGTTGGTTATGCCATTTGGCTTAACTAATGCACCATGTACATTCATGAGGTTAATGAATCATATACTTCGACCATTCTTGGGTAAGTTTTATGTGGTGTATTTTGATGACATACTTGTGTATAGCCAAACTTTGAATGATCATGCTCAATATTTGAGGTTAGTATTGGATGTTTTGCGAAAAGAAAAGTTGTATGCTAACCTACAAAAATGTACATTTTGCACTAACAAAGTTGTGTTCTTAGGTTTTGTTGTTAGTTCAAAGGGTTTGGAGGTTGATTAAGAAAAGATTAAAGCAATTGATGTATGGTCGAGACCTAGTAACATTAGTCAAGTGAGGAGTTTTCATGGACTTGCTAGTTTCTATCGCCGGTTTGTTCCCAATTTCAGCACCATAGCCGTACCTTTGACTGGAGTTATCAAAAAGAACTCTAGCTTATTTTGGGGAGACGAACAAGAGAAGTCTTTTTGTTTGATTAAACAACTTTAACCAATGCACCCTTATTATCTCTACCTGATTTTGATAAAGTTTTTGAAATTGAATGTGATGCATCAGGTTTAGGAGTTGGAGCTGTATTTTCTCAAGAAGGATGCCCTATTGCATATTTCAGCGAGAAATTGAGTGGAGCAACTCTAAATTATTCAACTTATGACAAGGAGATGTATGCTCTCACTAGGGCATTAGAAACGTGGCAACACTATCTATGGCCTAAGGAGTTTATCATCCACACGGATCATGAGGCGCTAAAACACTTGAAGGGACAACACAAGCTTAATAAGAGACATGCCAAGTGGGTTGAATTCCTAGAAACATTCACATACGTTATCAAATATAAGAAGGGTAAGGAAAATGTTGTTGCTGATGCTTTATAAAGAAGGTATACTCTTCTTAACCTTTTGGATTCTAGATTGGTAGGTTTTGCCTTAATCAAAGAGCTTTATGAATCTGATTATGATTTTGGTGAAATTTACAAAGCTTGTGAAAAAGGAACATATGAGAAGTTTTGTAGGGTTGATGGGTATCTTTTCAAGGAAGGAAAGCTTTGTATCCCTCAAGGATCCATTAGAGAATCGCTTATTAAAAAGGCCCATTGTGGAGGACTAATGGGACACTTCGGAGTGGCCAAAACACACTCTATATTGCATGAACATTTGCATTGGCCAAAGATGAAACGAGACGTGGAGAAGTGGTGTGAGCATTGCATCACATGTAAGAAGGCAAAGTCCAAAGTCATGCCCCCATGGACTTTACACACCATTACCAATTCCAAATGCACCATGGGAGGACATTTCCATGGATTTTGTGCTAGGACTTCCACGCACAAGGAATAACAAAGATTCCAATTTTGTTGTAGTAGATAGATTCTCAAAAATGGCTCATTTCATTCCATGCAACAAGACTAATGATGCTTTCCATATTGCTAATCTATTTTTTAGGGAAGTTGTGAGATTACATGGAGTTCCAAGAACCATTGTGTCTGATTGAGATGTGAAGTTCTTGAGTCACTTTTGGAGGACGCTATGGAGTAAGATTGGAACAAAGCTGTTGGTTTCTACAACTTGTCATCCACAAACGGATGGCCAAACTGAAGTTGTCAATCGTGTATTGTCCATGCTTCTTAGGACAATTATACGCAAGAATCTAAGGACATGGGAAGACGACTTGCCACATGTTGAGTTTTCATACCATCGCTCCATGCATACCCCCACTAAATGTTCTCCATTAGAAGTGGTATATGGTTTCAATCCTTTGACCCCAATTGATTTGCTTCCTTTTCCTATTGATCAATTCAAAAATAAGGATGGGCGAAATAGAGCTGAATTTGTGAACAAGGTTCACCAACAAGTGCGGGAGACCATTGAGAGGAGAACAAAGCAATATGAGTAGCAAGCTAACAAAGGGAGGAAACGAATAACTTTTGAACCTGGATATTGGATTTGGTTGCACTTGAGGAAAGAGAGGTTTCCAGCCCAACACAAATTCAAACTTATGCCTCGAGGAGATGGTCCTTTCCAAGTGGTCAAGAGGATTAATGATAATGCTTATCAAATAGACCTTCCCAGTGAGTATAATGTGAGTACTACTTTCAATGTTGCTGATCTATCTCCTTATGATACAGGTGACGATTTGAGAGCAAGTCGCTTTCAAGAGGGAGGGACTGATGTGACCACAACCATCAAGAATCCCAATGAATTTCCTTGAGGTCCTATGACTCATTCAAGGGCTAAAATGATTCAAGATGCTGTGGAAAGTTTGCTTTGCCAATGCTGGAAATTGAATGAAGAAATGACAGCAACAATTAGATCTTGCAACGTTTTGAGTTTGTTGGAAAGTTGAAATAAGTTGCATAAGAATTTGCATGAGTAGTTGCATAATAGTTCATTCATTCCACGAGAATAAATATGCTTGTTGTTGTATTTATGCAAGCACTTCATTTATGAAAATACTTCACTTATGTATGCGTTTCATTTAATCATGTAGGTTCATTAGTTAAACTAGTTCATTCATTGAACTAGTCAATTAATTCTTTAAGTTTGCATAAATTTTTTATCATATTTTGATTAATATTTTATGTGTTTTTAGTGTCATTACACGTTGGGATTAAGATGGAAACAATTGAAGGCCTTTCATCTTCTTCAAGGAGACATGTCATCTTTATCACCATTCAAAGAGAGTCTTTTTTAATTCCATGGAGGATGAAGCATTTAGAAGACTTTATTATGCTTTTATTCAACCAATAAAGTTGAGAAATAAAGAAAGGAAGTGGAAGAGACACATACACTAAGATGCAAACATGGGCAGATTCATTCCAAGTCATCTACATGCACTTTTAAGAGCCAAGCAAGTGGAATATCAAAGGATCCATCACTTTGACGTGTATAAGTCTTCATTCAAGCCTTATAATGTCCAAATTCATTCTAAAATACACAAATGGCCGGCCACACTTGATATGATTGAAGACAAACCATTGAATGTCATAAATTGGAGCCTTAATGATTTGTTTTGTCCATTCAAATTCTAGGCTGCCATGTACTATAAATAGGATGCGCATTTGCCTTTGTAAGGACCTTTTTTTTGCATGAAAATATATGAGAGTGTTCTCTTCATTGTTCTTTAAGAACTTTATCAGCTTTCAAGCTAGTCTTATGGCAAATTTCTCCTTTTCATTACATTCTATTTATAGCGTTGGTTCCTAGCTTTCTAGCTAGCGGGTCTCGTTCCACCCTTCCACCATCACTTCCATTTGATTATATTTTTGGTTATTACCTCAATTATAGCTAAAGGGTCACCATTCAACCTTCTTCCATCATTTCACAAAGGGTAAGAATGTGTACGGCTCGGGTCAACATTCATTATCTTGTTGGTTCTTACTTGTTTCACACCGATTCTATTCCATCCATATCAACTTCTATCCATTTCCCCCTTACATCTATCTTTCAAACATTAATCACCAACCATTCTAGCACCTATTAAAACAACAACTTTCACCATCTTCATTCCAAATACATCACTTCCACACTAAATTTTCAAGTTTGCAACTTCATACTAGATTCACGATCGGGCAACATTGCATACGAGTTCGGTCATCACACAACCGGATACGTATCAAGAACCTTGATTAGAGGTTGAGAACGGGATTTACCTCCAATCCTTGCTTTCCTTAATGTTTGGCAAGTTTTTGCTTCACAAATATTGAAGAAATTAAAGAGAATTCTTTGAAATGGATGAGAAATCAAAGAGAGAGTGTTTGAGTGAAAAGAAATCTTGAGAAAAGATTTTAGAAATGTGTTTTGCTGAAAATGAGAAAAGAAAAGTTAGTTACGTAAATGAAACTTCCAATTTAGTGATTTTATTTAATAAATAAATAAAATCCCTTTTTAAACAATTACTTAAAATTCATTTAAAATACATGTCAAATTAAGGAAAGGTTTAATTGCACAAAAGCAACCTAAAGATTCTAAGATTTTGACTCTCCTTTTGAAAATTGCATTTTTCCACAGTTTCAAAACATTATATTTTGGTACCTGCCCAAAATGTACCACTTCCAAAACACATTTTGTAAAATTGATTCGACCAACCTCTTAAACATAATTTTAGAGGATTTTAGCAATTTTTTCCCATATTTTTATCCTATCCCGAACCTTGATTTCCCTGAACCACCTAATATGAGTCGAACCGTTTCTGACCGGTTCACTTAACCCGATCCGATGTCTAAAACAATTAGGCCCAAAATCGGGGCAATACAACTCTCCCCCACTTAGGAAATTTCATCCCTGAAATTTTGCCTAAAGGAAAAAGATGCGGAAACTGCTTCAACATGTCTGCTTTGCTTTCCCACGTGGCCTCCTCAACTCCTTGGTGTCGCCACAACACCATCACAAGCTCTATCGTTTTGCCACGGAGAACTATGTTGTTCGAGCTAAGGATCTTCACCAATGGCTCATCGTAGGACAAATACAGGTTCAACTCTATCTCCTCGATAGGCATAACATGCGAAGGATCTGATCTATACCTCCGCAACATCGAAACGTGAACCACATCAAGATTCTTGTCTAACTCAGGAGACAACCTCAACCGATAAGCCACAGGACCAACACGCTCCACAACCTCATAAGGTCCAATAACCCTCGGGCTAACCTTACCCTTACGCCCAAATCTCATCACCTTCTTCCTAGGCGAAACTTTCAAACACGCACGTTTGCCAACCGCGAACTCAATCTTCTTATGCTTCAAATCCGCGCAAGACTTTTCCGATCCGATACTGCTCTCAAGTGCTCAAAAATGAGCTTCACCTTCTTTGTGGTCCCTTTTAACATATTCGGCATCGAAACCAACTTTTGCCCTGTTTCCGCCCAACAAGGTGGCGTTCTACACTTCCTCCCATACAATGCTTCATACAGAGCCATTTGTATGCTTGCATGATAACCAATGTTACAAGCAAACTAAACCAAAGGTAAATACTTTTCCTAAGAACCTTGGAAATCTATAATGCAACCATTCGTAAAACCTCGATGCGAACCTCGAATCCTTATACGACATTATAGACCTTTGCACTCTGTGCAAACACACAATCTCAACAATAAACAACTCAGCCAACTTATCCAACATATATGTAGTATACACTGCCAAGAAGTGTGCATGCTTCGCAAGACGGTCATCAATCACCCAAACAAAAATTCCTCTTTAACAGTATCGAAGGCAGTCTAGACACGAAATCCATGATAATCCTCTCCCACTTCCATTCTGGAATTTTCAACGGTTGTAACAATCTGAAAGGAACTTGATGTTCAGCCTTCACTTACTGATAAACCATGCATTTGCCCACAAACTCTACAACATCCTCCTTCAATCCTACTCAATAGTACTCATCCTTCAACCATGATACATCTTCGTACTACCAAGGTGCATAGCAAAAAGACTACTATGAGCTTCAGTCTGAAAAGTGCACCTCAACTAAACATTATTCGGCACAACTATTCAACTTCCCAAAACACGAAACACCATCATCATTGAAACCAAAATCATAAGGCTTTCCATCCACGATATCCTGAACATGCGATACAAGAGAATCGTCAAGCATCTGCTCATCCTTTATCAACTGAAGCAAGGAATGTTTTACATGAAACTCAGCGATAAGCCCGCCTTCATGCGATATGCTCGACCGAACAAACATCGTCCTCAACTCCACGACCACCTTCCTGCTCAACGCAGCGGCCACAACATTGTCCTTCTCAGGGTGATTCTCAATTATCATATCATACTCCTTAAGCAACTCTAACCGTATTCATTGCCTAAGATTCAACTCCTTTTGAGACATTAGATACTTTAAACTCTTGTGATCCGTGTACACCACACACTTCTCAACATGAAAACCAAAATCTACCTACTCACCATCTGGAAAAAAATCCTCGTCACGATACTCTAAAGTCGTCTCCAACAGTTGCTTCACTTACATCAACTATCTCAAGAAGGTTTACTTACACTCAGCCAACAGACCACCCTCTCACAAAGACCCAACCAAATCAACATGACTTTTGAGCTTACATTACTTTTCCCATACAAACTTTGGATACGACACTAATCTTTCCTGGATGCTACCCAACGACAAATCTTAATCCTCACACAAAAGCAACCACAACAAGCCACGCATTAAGCTCATTCTCCAAGCGCTTACAACCGTCTAAAAGCATACGCTACAACCTTCCCGACTTGCTCAACCACTCATCCTATCAACATATGATACATACTAGAACCATGAATCCTCTACTTAACTCAAGCTAAATCTCGATTAGAACTCTCATCGGAACTTTCTTCCAACTCCTCTAAGGTCACCATCGAACCTTCATCCACTTAATACAACCATCATACTGCAACCACTTAAGCAAGCCAACAATGCTTGAAAAACAAATCCGCAAACCTACAACAACCGTTCAAATCAGAGAAACTACAACACCTAATTGCTATTTCAAATTGCTTTTAACTACACATCAAACGACCTCGGCCGATTCTAACCATAACGGTCTCCTCTTCACCACCATGCCGCCAAAGGCCCTTAAAACACCTATAAACTTTACCTCCTGCCAACTGAGCTAGGCCACACTCACTCCTAATGGTAAACTTGTTTACTCCTTATCCTCACATCCAGCATTTACCTTGTACCAAAACAACACTTTAAACCCACAAACTACCCTAATCATTACACGTCACTATCATATCCAATTAGCTATTCGTAAGTGTGAACATTCGTATTCATGATCACCTACATGCCCTTACGAATGCCTATGCACATGTATGCAAACTTCTAATGTCATGCCAAATGTATGCATGTACCAATACTTGTAATATATGTATACAAATGATTTTAACTGTGCATGTATGTCTGTTCACACTTACTAATAACATCCTCAGACTAACCTAAGAACAACCTCTTATCCCATTTCCAAACTCTTCCAGCTCCACCACTCTTACAACTCACTAACAACAAACTACTCTAACTATTAAACTTTCGTCACCAATGTTGTTTTCGAAACAACATCGATTACTACCCAACTCACTAACTATAGGACCTTATTCACACACAAGAAGATGCAAAACCAGAACTAAACAAAGATAACAACGACATGGATTGCATAGTAAAGATACCCGCAATCACCTCGTTGTCTATGAGCTCCAAGCGACGAGCACTCTTTCCTGCAGAACCACCATTCTCCGGCTGCACCACCACAACATCGACCAAAACCCTGAGGTCACCATCGTCTCCTTGCTGTAAAGAACCATGACTGCACTCGCGATCACGAGGAGCTTCAAAAGACATCCCACCTTGACCACCCTGAGCTAACACTGGACAATCTCGCCTCAAATGTCCAATACACCCACAATTCCAACAAGATTCAACCATCGTACACCTTGCTCCTCTCTGCCTTTCTTGCCACCTCTGAACCTTGTCTCGGCCGCGCTCATGGCCACTTTGAGACTCAACTGCAGGCGCCGAAGCTGGTCTCGCTACATGAGGACAATTACGCTTCACATGCCCCATTGCACCACAATTCCAACAAGCTCCAACACCCCAGCAAACCCCAATGTGTCGCCTTCCACACTGGTCGTACTCCGGTAGATGAACAACTCTCTCAGGCCTTGATACACTTGACCCACATTACCACCACCACGAAAACTCTGGTTCAGAGGAAACCTTCTATCACGAGGTCTCTTACGCTGCCCACTCTCGAGGCCAGAACTCGTAGCTCTTTTGCTCTCATTCTGCTCACCAACATAAACTAAAGGCATACTCTCGCGCTTCTTGTTATCTGAAGACTTATATCCAAGATATCTCCTTCTAAAGGCTACTTGAAAGAATTCCCAATCCACTTCATTGATATTTAGCGCTGCTGACACAACTGTCCACCACCTACAAACATCATCCAACATTAACGAGAAAACGCTTCCCAACTTACAGGCGTTGTCACACCCTTCCCGATCCAGGATTGGGATCGTACTGGCTAACCAAGCCTCGAACACCTCCCGAGTCAACCTATGATACTCAACAGCTCCCAAATCATACAAACGCTACTTTGGCAAACTAGTTTGTCCGACAGCCGTCACATGCGAAGACCTTTCATTCACTGCGTCCTGAGATGCTCCAGACATCTCTTAAACCACGTATGATAAAACTTTCATCACAGGGCCAGAACCCTCATGTTGCCATATCACCTCAACTCCAGGTAAGAACGACCGAACATGCACATTCTCAATAGAAGGAACATTGTTTCGTTGGTTACCCTGCTCGCCTGCAGGTACAATCGTATTCGATCTCCACTATCTCCTCAGACTCATTTTGCTATTTTTAACAAGGCATAATAACAAAAACAAATCAAACCATGATTTAGGCCAGCCTCAAGCAAGGATCCAGGTTTGAAAATCCAATTTAAAACATTCATCTAGTGTAATAAAGCAATGGGCACCCTGATTTCCCTCAAGCATAACATAGCATACAATAGCATATCAAAATCATCATACTTTATACCATCCACAATCAGCACACATCGTCATCACATCATCAACATGCAATCATATTTAACTCCTATATGATTCATAACAACCGAGCATAGCATAAGCACTAACATTCAACCAAAAACATGATTTTCAAACGACATGACACTTAACATCGAATCGAACATCAAAACATACCGATTTCACATACCATCATCCCCAATTCTTTTGAAACTTGGCTTTGATACCAACAAATGTGACCCTCTTAGCCCGAACTAGACGCCTGACCCGAACTAAGAAGCTTACACGGGGAAAACCGAAGCCAACTCGTTAAAGCAGACTTCGATTAACGGACTTTTTTTCCTAGATACAATATAAGTCCTATGTGTTCAACAAAACTCCTAGAAGAAAACAACACAATAATCGGAGTTCAATTAGAGGTTCAATTGCATACATTTAACTTTTAGGGACTAAACTATAATTTCTAAAAATTACAGGAATTAATCCAATTTTAAGATTACCAATCCTTAATTAGTCATGTAACATGCTTCCGTGTCAATTTTCATCACAAATGGATCATCCAAACTCATCCAATTGCATGCTCAACATTCAGGGACATATTTGTAACATTTCAGAACTTAAGAAGATGCATTTAACTGAAAATAACGGTCAGGTATCGGTACCCTTAAGCTCGTATCGATACGCGAGAAGGCAGTAGCAAAAGTTTGGAAAAATGTATCGACACCCTTCCCCACATATCGGTACACCCTTCAAACTTTGCACAAGCGTATCGATACGCTCCCAACTTATATCGATACCCCTCTGTTATTCGGCCTAAGTTTTTCCTTCGAGTATCGATACTCAACCCTGAGTATCGATACGCAGATCAGATAAGCACATAACAACCTTCAATTCACATTTTGCATTAAGCAATTTCATCCAAAACATCCATACATGCTAGGACAAGTATATCTAACACACATGTATCAACATCTAAGCATATTTCAAGCATTATACATGGCAATTCGTGAAGAGTATAGAACTATATGAGCATGCCTTTAGACACTAACCATAGCATAGCCAAAATGCCAAATAAAAGTCCATAAACCATATAAAGGCCAAATACAAGTCTCAAAACACAAACTAAAGATACTCAAGGTGTTTCACTTCACAAAGTAATCCAAGAGTGGAAATCCCTCCCACTGCCTCTTATTACACTAAAGTAAATCACATACTTTTCTTAGCCAAAACACTTGGATATCCTTTGCTTGCTTGCTACCAATTATGCTCAATTCTCTACATTGATGAACCAAATGAGCGTAAGCATAAAGCTTAGTAAGGACCGCTATAAAACCAAAACATTCATCTATGCATTTTCAAAAGAAAAACATCAATCTTTCTAAATACATACCTTCCTTTAAAACGTGCACTTTTAAAACACAAGTTGAAACCATATCATGCTTAATCTGTAACACTCTGGTTTTGGGAAATCAAGGATCGGGATAGGATAAAATCGTGATAAAAATTGCTAAAATCCTCAAAAATATAATTCAGAGGTTGGTCAAGTCAATTTTACAAAAAAGGTTTTGGAAAATGGACATTTTTAGTAGTGACCAAATTGTAAAGTTTCAAAATTGGGAAAATGTGATTTTTAAGGTGGAAGCCAAAATATTAGAATCTTTACGGGGCTTTAAGTCAATTTGACCTTTCTTCAATTTGACATGTGATTTAAAAGGATTTTTAATTAAATGATTTTTAATTGGATTTTTATATTAATTAAATAAAAGGTAGTTAATGGGATTTTCATTTACGTAACTACTAATTCCCTCTCATTTTCAGCAAAACACCATTTCCTCTCATCTTTTTCCAGAATTCTTCCTCCCAAAAACTCTCTCAACATTACCTAAATCATTTTCAATAGATCTTCCTTAATTCTTCGAAATTTTTCCAAGGAAATCTTCTCATCTATTGAAGGAAGCAAGGATTGGAGGTAAATCTCGTTCTCAACCTCTAATCTAAGTTCTTTATTGAAATTCCAAAGATATTTGGCATCTAAATACCATTTTGAGTGAGTTTTCGATATGGTTTTGATTTAAGATCAAAATCTTGTGAAATTGTAGATGAAATCTTGATTTTCGGACTTGATGAGTTGGGCTCTGTTTTGTGTTGATTTTAATCTATTTCTAAGTTGGTTTATATGTTAAAATGATGTGTTAATAACATAGATCCCGAAATCCTTGAGATTCTTGAGTTTCTTGGTAGTTTTAAGTTAAATTTTGGGGTGAAATGGTGGAATCTTGATTGCTGGAGGTATAAGGATGAGTTAGGTTGCTTTTTAGATGTGTTTTGATGTTGATAATGCTTTGAAAGTGATGTGTGTTGGCTGGGCTTGGTTTAGGAAGCAATCGATTGAGTTTTCGGTTGTTTTAGATGGGTATTCTGGTGTAGTTTGAGTGGGCAACGAGTTTATGAATTGTTGCTGGTGTTAGAATGCATTTTAATGCATTTAGATCTCTGTTTTGATGATGTGAAAACAGGGGATCTTAATCCGGAAGCAAACGAGGTGATTTTGGAGGCTCCGGAGGTGTAATTTCCGTGTCGCTGAATGAGGCTTCGCGTATCGGTTAGTGGAATTCAATTTCATGCTTCGTAATGCTTTGAGCATGATCTTGGGAGCTTAGTGCAAGTTAGATACACTTAACTAAGCTCAAGTGTAAGTGTTTCGGTAATCTCTCTCTTGGAAATGTGCTATGTTTGATGAAATTGCACTTGATGTAGGAGTGGATTTGTTTACATTTTTTAAGCATGTTTAAGCATGGTTTAATGCTGGATTTTAATGCCATTATGTTAAGGATGCACTAGTAAGTGATCCTTGGTTTTCATGTGTTGAATGCATATGATGTTAAGCATGTATTGCTTGTGGAAATGGCATTGTAGTTATGCTTGTAAAACAGTGGATTAATGTGTATAAACAATTATATTGGCAAGTGATGAAAATGGTTTTTGATTACTTTAATCAAATATAGTTAGCCGGCTATAGGATTGGGTGCACCGTGAATAAAGTCACCTTGGATGTCAAGGGGTTGTGATTGTGCCGTAATCTCCATCCAAATACCCTAACGATTGAGGTTAAGATCACAACGGTGAATGGTTAGTCCCGTGTGTGAGCCTTGTGTATGTGTCCCATACTCTCGTTAGTGGAATTATACAACTACCGAAGAGTAATGTTGAGGGGTTGTGATTGTGCCATAAATCTCCATCACGGGTGTTGAGGGGTTGTGATTGTGCCATTTGTCTCCACCTTGTGTTGTTCGGTAGTTTGTATGAAGCGTGAGGGACAATGCTTGTAATCCGCGTATCCGATTGTGTCTTGTGTTGAAATGGTTTATGGATTATCACTTGAAAGCCAATATAATGTAAATGAATAAAGTGAAGCATGAGATGCTTGTATATGATGCAAGGATGCATGAGATAATTGTGTATGATGCAAGAATGCATGAGATGCTTGGTAAAGCATGATAAATGGTTTAATTGTTGTTTATGATGATGCATATGAGCATGTGTTTATTAAATGCATTGATGTCTGGGGAAGACATGTTTTATAAATGACATGAGATGAAAAGTGTTGTTTAGCGATCCTTACTAGGCTTAATGCTTACGCTCTTTTGTTTTATCAATGCAGAGAATTGAACATTTGAAGGCAGCTCAAAAGCAAGAGGAATCCAAATCATTGTTAAAGAGATGTATGTGGTTCACCTTTAGTGTAATAAGTGACAATGGGTGGGATTTATACTTTGGAATGTTTGAGGATATTTCCCTATACTGTGAGCATGTTAGATTGCATATAATTGAGTTTTAAATGGCCTTTGGTGTTTGGGTTTTGATTTGTATGATGTTATAGCTTGTTATGGTTTTGACGAACTAGGGAGCATGCCTTTAGTGCCTTTACTTACGTGTTGGTTGTCAGGTTTAAGTTATTGCCTTGGTATGATGATTGTTGATATGTATCTATGTTGTATACATGCTGTGGCATGTCTCGGGAATGATTTGAATGTGTTTAAGCATGAAGAACCAGCAAAGTTTGCTGTTACAGGGCAAGGCGTATCGGAACGCCCTTGCCTGTTTCGGCACAGGGGCCCGAAATGGCCTTATGGTTTCGGAACGGATGAAGGTGTATCAAAACGCTTTGGTTACTGGAAGGGGGTTTTTCGTTACGGGTCTCGGAACGCACCCGAGTATCGAAATGGTCAACCTGTTTCGAAACAACCGTTTCGGTACAAGGCCAGCCGTATCGAAACACTAGGTCGTTGGAATTGAATTTTGAGCAGTGTTGAGTTTATGTTTCTTACATTTGGTAATTAAATGTTAGCTGCTTAAATTAATGAGTTTGAATGATCCGTTTGAGTTGATTTTTGACATGATCGCAGATTATGTGATTAATTGAGTTTTGGTAATTTTAAAATCATGAAAGTCCTTGTAATTTATGAAATTTACAGTTTAGTCTCTAAAAGTCAAATGTATGCAATTGAGCCCCCAATTTAACTCTGATCACTGTGCCATTTTTACCATATCACTTTGCTAATCATATAGGTTAATATTGAGCATCCATAAAAGATAAAATGAAAATGGGTCGTTAATCAAGGTTGACTTTCGGGTTGACTTTGGTTTTCCCCGTGTAATATTCATAGTTCGGGTCAAATGTCTAAGTCGGGCTAAGGGGGTTACATTTGTTGGTATCAGAGCGTGGTTACGAAAGAAATGGGAATGTTGGAATGTGAAATTGATATGTATCGAAGTATGGTGTTTGAAAAGCATGCTATTGGTTGAATTTTGAACCTTATGCCATGCTTGATTGATGTGAATTGCATATGGAATGATTATGATTGTATGATGATGATGTTATGTGGATATGTGCTGATTTTGGGATTATGAAAAATATGTGAGCATGATGTTTCGTGTATGCTATGCTCTGTGGGGAAAATTGGGTGCCCATTGCCTTAATACACTAATCAAATGTTTTGTAAACTTGGATTCTTGCTTGCAGCTTGCCTAAATGGTTTGATTTGTTTTGTTGATGTGTTTGTTTAAAATAGCACATGGGACCTAGAAGGGAGATGAGGTCCAATACGATAGTGCCTGCAGCTGATGTAACGCCCCGGTTTTGGGCTTGGAAGTTTAGGCGTTGACCGGTTTGGTCAAAGTGTTGTTCGAATCTAAAAAGGTGAAATTAGGAAAGCCTAGTTCGGGTTGTATTAAAAATATGGAAAAATGTTCTAAAATCATCTTTTAATATGTAAAAGTGAACTGTGAAATCAATTTTACAAAATGAGGTTTGGAAGGGTGACATTTTGGCTAGTGACCAAAATCTAATTTTTGAAAGTTGCGTGACTGTTTTAGAAAGGATTGAAACTTTGAATCTTTAAGGAGCTATTATTCCAAGGGGAGTTTCTCCACAATTTTCTAAGATATTTTAATGTTTAATTCTGATTTTAAAGCTAAAGAAAAGTGGAGGGAAATCATTTTGGCTATTTTGTAACTAACTTTCCATATTTTCCAATTTTCCTTTTCTCTCATTTTCTCTCAACCCAAACACTTTCTCTCCAGAGATTTCTTTCTGATTTTGTCACCTAAATACTTCTTTTCAATCCTCTTTTGATTTCTAATCATCACATCAACAAAACCTCACCATTTGCAAGTTGATTCTTCAAGCTTTTTGGTTCTAAAAGAGGAGAAACTCAAGTTTGGAGGTAAGAACGTCCTTCTCCTCTAAACTATCAGTTCTTTACTGAAATTCCTAAGTTCTCAATCCTTAATTGATGTTTTATAAATGGCTTTTGAGTTGTAAAATGGATCTTGGCATAAAATGCAAGATTTGGTGATTTTTGATGAATTTTCGTTTGATCTGTTAAATCAGTGATTTGAGATGTGTTTTTGGTGATTAATGAATGTTAATTTGATAAGGAAATGAGTTTTGATTAATGTAATCCCGGATAGGTTGAATTTCCTAAGTTTAGCTTGTGATTCTTGGTTGTTTTTGAGGTGATCTTGTGGATCTGATGTTGCTGGAGGTATAAGGATGTTGTTAGGTTCTTTTTAGTTGTTAAATGATGTTAAAGGATGCTTATTTTTATGGTTTATGGCTGGGCTTTGTTGAGAAGTGGTTTGGAGGCATTTTCGGTTGTGTTTGGTGGCCGAAAATGGAGTGTGGTTGAGAGCAGCGAGTTTAGGTGCTTTCATTGAAGCTATTAATGCATGATGATGCATTAATCCTCTGCTTTGATGTGTTTAAAACAGGGGAGTCATCTTTGGATCCAAGAGTTGGTGATTCGGATGCTTGAATTGGTGTTTCGGCAAGAGGCGAGGTGGAATCGGTGAGTGAAAATGGGTTTTCAGCTTTGAGACCAATGTCTTGGGAGCTTAGTTTAAGTCTAAACAACTTTACTAAGCTCAAGTGTAAGTTTTCGGAAAAACTCTCTAGTGGTGGCCATGGTTTGGTTGTGATGCAATGTGGTTTATTGCATGTTTTAAATTCTGTTTTGAAAGCATGATTTAGCATGGTAATTGCTGTTTTTTGTAAGCCATATGTTGAAGGAAGCTCAAGGTAAGAGTTCCTTGTTTTTGAAAATTGATTAAATGTGGTTTGATGCTTTAAAATGCATGATGAATATGGCTTGGTTTAATGCTTTAAAATAGTGGATTATTTGATGATAATGATGTATATTGGCAAGTGATGTTTTGAAAAAGGTTAAGGTCACTAAGGTGGTTAAAAGTCCTTGAGTGAGCCTTGTGGATTCTAAGAACTTCATGGTGGTTAAAAGTCCATGATGATTCTTGTTAAGGTCACTAAGGTGGTTAAAAGTCCTTGAGTGAGCCTTGTTACTTAAGAACATCAAGGTGGTTAAAAGTCCTTGGATGGTTCTTGTTAAGGACACAAAGGTGGTTAAAAGTCCTTGTGTGGTCCTTGCCATGGTGTTTAAAATTCCATGGGCCAAGGTGTTTAAAAGTCCTTGGGGCCAAGGTGTTTAAAAGTCCTTGGGAAGAACACAAAGGTGTTTAAAAGTCCTTGTGTGGTTCTTGGAAATTATAAGATCACAATGGTGTTTAAAAGTCCATGTGTGAGTCTTATGTTGAACATGTTGTTTTTAAAAGATGGAACTTATCACTTGTGGCCAATATGATATGTAATGATGTGGAAGCATGTAATGCTTGTTTAATTTGCTTTTGAGCATGAGTAAATGATGATTTGAAGCATGATTTATAAAGTGTTTTATAAATGCATTTTGAATGGTTTTAATGAGCATTCCTCACTAAGCTTTTGCTTACGCTCTCTTTCGTTTTCTTAAAACAATAATGCAGATCGTTAAGGCTTTGAGGGCAGCAAGCAAGGCAAGCATTCAAGTGGAATTAAGCTCAAGTATGGGAAGGTTTTCTTAAACACATTTTAGCTTTTGGGCATTTGGCAATGGGGGACCAATGTGAATGTTTGGGAGGTGTTTTGAACTCCCTAAGTATGTTGAATGTTGTTGAGTTTGCTGGTTTTTGTAATTGGCAAATACTTGTTTGAATTGGAAGTTTATGCTTGAATGGTTTGCTTATGTAGGAAGCATGCCTATAGATTTGGGGCTTTCATATATGTTGATATTTTGATGAATGGTTGATACAAATATGTCTCTCGTATGATGTTTAAGTTGCTGGTAAAGTTTGGTAGCTTTTGGAGCATGATTGGTAGGTCAATTGCATGTTTAGGCAAGCTTTTTGCTGCAATCTGTGCAGGGCAATTCGGAACAGTGGCTACCGTTTCGGAACGGGTGCCTTGAATCAACCCAGGCGTCCGAAACGGAAGGCACCGTTTCGAAACGGGTGCCTTGAATCAACCCAGGCGTCCGAAACGGGAGGCACCGTTTCGAAACGGGAAGCTCTCTGCCAGCCCTCGTTTCGGTACGCATTGCGGAACGGCCCCGCGTTTCGAAACGGGCTCTCCCTGTTTCAGAACACGTGACCGTTGGGGGCTGACATTGGCAGTTAAATGTTTTGGATTGTTTGCATTTTGGTCCTGAATCTTGTTTGTGCAATTGTATGAGCTTGGGATGTCCGTTTGAGCTGAAATTTGGCAGTGAAGCATGAAACCTGATTAATTTAAAGATGGTAACTTTAATTTGTGTTAAGTCCTCTTAATTTACAGAATTTGCATTTTGGTCCCTAAAGTTGTAACTTGTTCAATTGGGTCCTTGTTTGATCTCTGATGTTTGTGATCTTTGAGCATGTAGTTTGAGTGAACACAACTAGGGTTAATGTGCATCTAGACAAGAGTAAAAAGAAAAAAAAGGTCGTTAATCAAGGTTGACTTTCGGGTTGACTTTGGTTTTCCCCGTGCGACTTTCTTAATTCGGGTCAACCGTCTAGGCCGGGTTAAGGGGGTTACAGCTGAGCAGGGTAACCAGGCTGAGCAAGGGGCTGATGTCCCTTCTGGTGGAGATCTACCTCCTCCGCCACCACCTGGAGGTGCGGAGCAGGTGCAACAAGGACAAGCTGGTCCTGGTTTGGGTGATTTGGTGCCATTAGTTAAGGCGATCACCGGAGGGTTTCAGGCTGCGGTTACCGGAGCGCATGTGCAGGCCCCTGCAGCTGGGCATGTGGGCTTACCTTTGGGAAGGTTGAGGAGTTTGGGAGATGTAGAGTTTTATGGTATGTCACCTGAGGCGTCCGAGGCCTGGTTAGCTAGCACGATCCGTATTATGGATCAGATGGGCTGTAACGAGGTGCGCAAGTTGGGATGTGCGGTTTCTTTGCTACAAGGTGATGCTTTCAACTGGTGGACGACTACCACAGTTGGTATGTAACCCAATGAAGTTGATTGGGAGTTCTTTAGAGGTGCCTTCAGGAGAAAGTATCTAGGGAAACCTTTTGGTGGCTGAGTACGAGGTCCAGTTCGTACGCTTGAGCCAGTATGCTCTTGATTTGGTACCTAGTGAGAGGCATCGATGTGATCGCTTCCGGTACGATTTGGTACATGAAGTTAAGACGTACATGCTGGCTGCTGATTATACTGATTTTGACGTGCTTGTTTGTCGGGCAAAGGACATCGAGCAGAACCTGGGTTTGTCTTCTAGAGGTGTTTGTTCTAGCTCTGGGAAGTGAGCCGCTGAGTATAGTTCTGCTGGCGGACGGAACAGAAGAGGCCGTGATAGGAGACATCAGCCTGAGGAAAGGCGTGGTGTTCCGGGTCGAGGTGGACAGGCTTAGAGAGGAAGTATGAAATATGAACAGCATACATGCTGGACATGTGGTTCGAGGGACCATTTGAGGCGAGATTGTCCTCAAGCGGCTAGAGAGGTTCAGGCTCCTGTTGTGGTTAAAGGGAACTCTTATTGGAATTGTGGTTCGGCAGATCATATGAGAAGGTCGTGGGACGTGCTCATGTGGTAGCTGCACCTCAGAGAGGCCGTGGGCGCGGCCGTGGGAACTTCCAGAGGAGAGATGAGGGGCAGTGAGGTATTGCTGACGTTGTAGTCGTTCGACCTGAGGGAGGTTGACCAACGAGGGTGTATGCTCAGCGCGAGGAACGCAACGATACTGATGTGATCGCATGTTCCTTTGCTCTTTAGTCTTTATCTTTGATGGCTTTGATTGATTCTGGATCCACGCATTCTTATATCTTGAGTGAGCATGGACATTTGCTTGTTATGCCCGTTGAGTTGCTTGAGGTAGGAATTCAAGTGACTAGTTCTTTTGGTGAGACTGTAGTCACTACGAAGTTGTATAGGAGATGCCCTTTGTCTGTGCAAGGTCCTGTTTTCCTTGTGGATCTAATAGAGTTACTTTTCTACGGATTTGATGTAATCCTTTGTATGGATTGGTTGACGGAGCATAGGGCAGTGGTTGACTTTGATGTTAAGCCAGTCACCTTAAAGTTGGCCAATGATTACGAGATTGAAGTCGTAGGCGAGAATGTGAAATTCTTGTCTAATGTGATTTCGGCTTTGGAAGTGAACCCTATGATGAGGTTGGGTTGCGAGGCTTACCCATCTTACGTGATGAATCCTGGCACCAAGGATGTGCGTGTGCAGGACATTCGAACAGTTCGCGATTTTCCGGGTGTCTTTCCGGAGGAATTGCCTGGGTTGCCACCAAACAGAGAAGTTGAGTTTGGTATAGAGTTGTATGAGAACACAACTTCAGTGTCCATTGCTCCCTATCATGTGGCACCTAAAGAGTTAAAAACACAATTGCAAGAGTTGTTGGATCGAGGTTTCATTCGACCGAGTGTGTCACCTTAGGGTGCACCGGTCTTGTTTGTGAAGAAGAAAGATGGGACGATGAGAATGTGTATAGATTATCGGCAACTGAACAAGTTGACGATCAAGAACAAGTATCCCTTGCCTAGAATTGATGATCTCTTTGATCAGTTCCAGGGAGCCCCAGTGTTTTCTAAGAGACTTGATATCGGGGTACTATCAGTTGGAGGTGAAGGATGTGGGCATACCTAAAATTGCTTTTCGGACGAGGTACGAGCATTATGAATTTTTGGTGATGTCGTTTGGTTTGACCAACGCGCCTGCTGCTTTCATGGACATGATGAATCGTGTATTCCATGAATTCTTAGATCTGTTTGTGGTGGTGTTCATCGATGATATTCTTGTGTATTCGCGTACTGAGGAGGATCATGATAGGCACTTGAGGATTGTTTTGCAAGAGTTGCTGGAAAATCAGTCGTATGTCAAGCTGAGTAAATGTGATTTTTGGCTTCGGGAAGTGGTCTTCCTTGGACATGTTGTATCGGCTGAGGGTATTCGCATTGATCCGCAAAAGGTAGAGGTTGTGATGAGTTGGACAGTACCGCAGAAGGTGAAGCTCATTTGTGAGAGGTTGAAGGCTGCCTCTGATCGGCAAAAGTCTTACGCGGATTTGAAGCGTAAGGAGATAGAGTATGCGGTGGGTGACCGTGTGTTCTTGAAGGTTTCGCCTTGGAAGAAGGTGATGAGGTTTGGCCGGAAGGGTAAGTTGAGCCCTCGGTACATTGGACCATATGAGGTAGTTGAGCGAGTGGGTCCTATTGCGTATCGGTTGAGGTTACCTCAGGAGTTGGAGAAGATTCATGATGTGTTCCATGTTTCTATGCTCCGGAAGTATAGATCTGATCCTTTGCATGTGATGCCTGTGGAGGATGTGGTTTTGAATCCGGATTTGACCTATGATGAGGAACCGGTGAAGGTTCTGGATTCGGATGGCAAGGTTCTTCGTGGCAAGACCATTGAGTTGGTGAAGGTGCTGTGGAAGCATCGAGGTGTTGAGGAAGCCACGTGGGAGCGGAAGGAAGACATGCTGAAGCAGTTTCCTTATCTCTTTCCTTCAGGTAAATTTCGAGGACGAAATTTCTTAAGGGGGGGAGAGTTGTAACGCCCCGGTTTTGGGCTTAGGAGTTTTGGGCGTTGACCGGTTGGTCAAAGTGCTGTTCGAATCTTAAGAGGTTAATTTAGGAAAGCCTAGTTCGGGTTGCATTAAAAATATGGAAAAATGTTCTAAAATCATCTTTTAATATAATTAAGTGAACTGTGAAATCAATTTTGGAAAATGAGTTTTGGAAGTGTGACATTTTGGCTAGTGACCAAAATGTAATTTTCGCAAGTTTGGTGGCTGTTATATAAAGGGTTGGAACTTTGAATCTTTAAGGAGCTATTAATCCAAAAGTGATTTCTCCAGATTTTTCTAAGATTTTATAAGCTATTTTCTGATTTTAAAGATATCAAAAAGGAGGGAAAAGCTCATTTGGCAATTTTCTCAACTAACTTCTCATTTTCTTTCTCTCATTTTTCTCTCAAACCAAACACTCCATTTCCAGAGATTTGTTTCTGATTTTCTCACCTAAATTCCTCCTTTCAACTCTCATTTGATTCCAAATCAACATATCTTCAAAACCTCTTCAATTGCTACAAGTTTCAACAAGCATTTTGATTGCAAAAAGTGGAGAAACACAAGTTTGGAGGTAAGAACGTCCTTCTCCTCTAAACTATCAGTTCTTTACTGAAATTCCTAAGTTTTCAATCCTAAATTGATGTTTAATTAAAGGCTTTTAAGTTGATTTATGGATCTTGGCTTATTATGCAAGATTTTGATGATTTTTGATGATTTTCGTTAGATCTGAGTAATCTGTGATTTAAGAGGTGTTTTTGATGTTAAATGATCTCTAAAATGATGTGGAATTGAGTTTTGATTGATGCAATCCTGGATAGGTTGAGTTTCCTAAGTTTAGCTTGTGTTTCAAGGTAGTTTTTGAGGTGATCTTGGTGATCTGATGTTGCTGGAGGTATAAGGTTGTTAATAGGTTGTTTTTAGATGTTTTATGGTGTTAATGGAAGTGGGGTTTTGCTGGTTTATGGCTGGGCTTTGTTTAGAAGTGGTTTGGATGCATTTTCGGTTGTGTTTGGTGGCCGAAAATGGAGGTTGGATGAGAGCAGCGAGTTTAGGTGCTTTCATTGAAGCAATTAATGCATGATGATGCATTAATCCTCTGCTTTGATGTGTTGAAACAGGGGAGGCATCTTTGGATCCAAGATTGGTTGATCCGGAGGCTTGATTTGGTGCTTTGGCTTGAAGCAAAGTGGAAATCGGTGAGTGCATTTGTGGAAATTGGATTTCAGCTTTTAAAACCAAGGTTTGAAGGTTTTGGGAGCTTAGTTTAAGTCTAAACAACTTTGCTAAGCTCAAGTGTAACTTTTCGGATTTTCTCTCTAGTGGTGGCCATGACTTTGATGTGTTGCAAAATGATGATTTGCATGTTTTTAATTACTGTTTTGAAAGCATGTTTTAGCATGGATTTTGCTGATGTTGTAAGCCATATGTTGAAGGTAACTCTAGGTATGAGTACCTTGCTTTTATACATTGAAATAATGTGGTTTGATGCTTTGAAATGCATGATGAAAATGGCTTGGTTTAATGCTTTAAAACAGTGGATTAAATGATGAATATGATGTATATTGGCAAGTGATGTTTTGAAAAGATTAAGGTCACTAAGGTGGTTTAAAGTCCTTGAGTGAGCCTTGTTACTTAAGATCATCAAGGTGGTTAAAAGTCCTTGGATGAGTCTTGTTGCGGACACTAATGTGGTTAAAAGTCCTTAGGTGATCCTTTCCATGGTGTTTAAAAGTCCATGGGGCCAAGGTGTTTAAAAGTCCTTGGGGCCAAGGTGTTTAAAAGTCCTTGGGGTGATTCAAGCATTGGACACAAAGGTGGTTAAAAGTCCTTGTGTGGTCCTTATTCATGGTGTTTAAAAGTCCATGGCCAAGGTGTTTAAAAGTCCTTGGGGCCAAGGTGTTTAAAAGTCCTTGGGAAAGTTGTCGAACTTGTTTTAATAAATGAAATGTATTGTGTTCACGGATCATAAGAGCATGAAATACCTCATGTCTCAGAAGGAGTTGAATCTTAGGCAACGACATTGGGTGGCGTTGCTTAAGTATTACGATTTGACGATCGAGTATCACCCGGGTAAGGCTAATGTTGTAGCCGATGCTTTGAGCCGGAAGGTGGCTGTGGAATTGAGAGCGATGTTTGCTCGTTTGAGCATATCGCGTGATGGTGGTCTTGTGGCGGAGTTGCAAGTGAAACCATCCTTGATACAGTTGATTAAAGATAAGTAGTTGCTCGATGATTCTCTTGTTTAGTATGTTCAGGACATTGCGGAAGATAGACCTTCGGATTTCAGCTTTAGTGATGATGGTGTTATGTGTTTTGGGAGTCGAATAGTGGTGCCAGATGATGCTGAGTTAAGGCACACTATTCTGAATGAAGCTCATAGTAGTCCTTTTGCTATGCATCATGGTAGTACAAAGATGTATCGTGACTTGAAAGATGAGTACTACTGGGTAGGGTTGAAAAAGGATGTGGCTGAGTTCGTTAGTAAGTGCATGGTGTGTCAGCGAGTGAAGGCTGAGCATCAGGTTCCTTCTGGATTGTTGCAGCCTTTGAGAATTCCAGAATGGAAGTGGGAGAGAATCACCATGGATTTTGTGTCTGGTTTACCTTTGTCACCGACAAAGAAGAATTCAGTTTGGGTGATTGTGGATCAGCTCACGAAGTGTGCACATTTTCTTCATGTGCATGCTACATATACTTTGGATAAATTGGCTAAGCTATATATAGCTGAGATTGTGCGGTTGCACAGTGTGCCGAAGTCCATTGTGTCGGATAGGGATCCGAGGTTTACAATACGATTTTGGGAATGTTTGCATCAAGCCTTGGGTACACAGTTGAATTTTAGTACTTCTTATCATCTGCAGACGGATGGACAGTCAGAACGTGTGATTCAAGTGCTTGAGGACATGTTGAGATGTTGTGTGATACATTTTAAGGGTTCTTGGGAGAAGTACTTGCCGTTGGTTGAGTTTGCGTAAAATAACAGTTACCAGGCAAGTATCCAAATGGCTCCATACGAGGCTTTGTATGGGAGAAGATGTAGAACCCCTATTTGTTGGGCAAAAGATGGGCAAAAGTTGATTTCAATGCCAGCTATGCTTAAGGGAACCACTGAGAAGGTGAAGCTCATTTGTGAGCGGTTAAAAGTATCATCAGATAGGCAAAAGTCTTACGTGGACTTGAAGCGTAAGGAAATTGAGTTCGCGGTTGGCGAACGTGTGTTCTTGAAGGTATCGCCTTGGAAGAAGGTGATGAGATTTGGGCGTAAAGGGAAGCTTAGCCCAAGGTTTATTGGACCTTACGAGGTTGTGGAGCGTATTGGTCCTGTGGCATATCGGTTGAGATTGCCTACAGAGTTGGAGAAGATACATGATGTGTTTCATGTCTCCATGTTACAGAAGTACAGATCTGATCTTTCACATGTGATGCCTGTTGAAGAGATAGAGTTGAATCCGGATCTGTCATATGATGAGGAACCAGTGAAGGTTCTGGACGTGAGTAGCAAAGTTGTTCGTGGCAAGACGATAGAACTTGTGAAGGTGTTGTGGCGACACCTAGGAGTTGAGGAGGCCACGTGGGAAAGCAAGACGTACATGCTGAAGCAGTTTCCGCATCTCTTTCCATCAGGTAAGAATTTCGAGGACGAAATTTCCTAAGTGCGGGGAGAGTTCTAACGCTTCGGTTTTGGGCCTAGATGTTTTAGACAACAGATCGGACCGGTCGAGAACGGTTCGAATCGCGTAAGGTGATTTTAAGAAATCAAGGATCGGGATAGGATAAAATCGTGATAAAAATTTCTAAAATCCTCTAAAAATATAATTAAGAGGTTGGTCAAGTCAATTTTACAAAAAGGGTTTTGGAAAATGGACATTTTGAGTAGTGACCAAATTCTAAAGTTTCAGAACTGGGAAAAAAGTGATTTTTAAGGTGGAAGTCAAATCTTAGAATCTTTAGGGGGCTTTAAGTCAATTTAACCTTTCTTCAATATGACATGTGATTTAAAAGGGTTTTTAATTAAATGATTTTTAATTGGATTTTTATATTAATTAACTAAAAGGTAGTTAATGGGATTTTCATTTACGTAACTACCAATTCCCTGTCATTTTCAGCCAAACACCATTTTCTCTCATCTTTTTCTAGAATTCTTTCTCCCAAAAACTCTCACAACATTTCCTAAATCATTTTCAAGAGATCTTTCTTAATTCTTCAAGATTTTTGCAAGGAAAACTTGTCATCTATTGAAGGAAGCAAGGATTGGAGGTAAATCTCATTCTCAACCTCTTATCTAAGTTCTTTATTGAAATTCCCAAGATATTTGACTTCTAATGTAACGCCCCGGTTTTGGGCTTAGGAGTTTTGGGCGTTGACCGGTTGGTCAAAGTGCTGTTCGAATCTTAAGAGGTTAATTTAGGAAATCCTAGTTCGGGTTGCATTAAAAATATGGAAAAATGTTCTAAAATCATCTTTTAATATAATTAAGTGAACTGTGAAATCAATTTTGGAAAATGAGTTTTGGAAGTGTGACATTTTGGCTAGTGACCAAAATGTAATTTTCGCAAGTTTGGTGGTTGTTTTATAAAGGGTTGGAACTTTGAATCTTTAAGGAGCTATTAATCCAAAAGTGATTTCTCCAGATTTTTCTAAGATTTTATAAGCTATTTTCTGATTTTAAAGATATCAAAAAGGAGGGAAAAGCTCATTTGGCAATTTTCTCAACTAACTTCTCATTTTCTTTCTCTCATTTTTCTCTCAAACCAAACACTCCATTTCCAGAGATTTGTTTCTGATTTTCTCACCTAAATTCCTCCTTTCAACTCTCATTTGATTCCAAATCAACATATCTTCAAAACCTCTTCAATTGCTACAAGTTTCAACAAGCATTTTGATTGCAAAAAGTGGAGAAACACAAGTTTGGAGGTAAGAACGTCCTTCTCCTCTAAACTATAAGTTCTTTACTGAAATTCCTAAGTTTTCAATCCTAAATTGATGTTTAATTAAAGGCTTTTAAGTTGATTTATGGATCTTGGCTTATTATGCATGATTTTGATGATTTTTGATGATTTTCGTTAGATCTGAGTAATCTGTGATTTAAGAGGTGTTTTTGATGTTAAATGATCTCTAAAATGATGTGGAATTGAGTTTTGATTGATGCAATCCCGGATAGGTTGAGTTTCCTAAGTTTAGCTTGTGTTTCAAGGTAGTTTTTGAGGTGATCTTGGTGATCTGATGTTGCTGGAGGTATAAGGTTGTTAATAGGTTGTTTTTAGATGTTTTATGGTGTTAATGGAAGTGAGGTTTTGCTGGTTTATGGCTGGGCTTTGTTTAGAAGTGGTTTGGATGCATTTTCGGTTGTGTTTGGTGGCCGAAAATGGAGGTTGGATGAGATTAGCGAGTTTAGGTGCTTTCATTGAAGCAATTAATGCATGATGATGCATTAATCCTCTGCTTTGATGTGTTGAAACAGGGGAGGCATCTTTGGATCCAAGATTGGTTGATCCAGAGGCTTGATTTGGTGCTTTGGCTTGAAGCAAAGTGGAAATCGGTGAGTGCATTTGTGGAAATTGGATTTCAGCTTTTAAAACCAAGGTTTGAAGATTTTGGGAGCTTAGTTTAAGTCTAAACAACTTTGCTAAGCTCAAGTGTAAGTTTTCGGATTTTCTCTCTAGTGGTGGCCATGACTTTGATGTGTTGCAAAATGATGATTTGCATGTTTTTAATTACTGTTTTGAAAGCATGTTTTAGCATGGATTTTGCTGATGTTGTATGCCATATGTTGAAGGTAACTCTAGGTAGGAGTACCTTGCTTTTATACATTGAAATAATGTGGTTTGATGCTTTGAAATGCATGATGAAAATGGCTTGGTTTAATGCTTTAAAACAGTGGATTAAATGATGAATATGATGTATATTGGCAAGTGATGTTTTGAAAAGATTAAGGTCACTAAGGTGGTTAAAAGTCCTTGAGTGAGCCTTGTTACTTAAGATCATCAAGGTGGTTAAAAGTCCTTGGATGAGTCTTGTTGCGGACACTAAGGTGGTTAAAAGTCCTTAGGTGATCCTTTCCATGGTGTTTAAAAGTCCATGGGGCCAAGGTGTTTAAAAGTCCTTGGGGCCAAGGTGTTTAAAAGTCCTTGGGGTGATTCAAGCATTGGACACAAAGGTGGTTAAAAGTCCTTGTGTGGTCCTTATTCATGGTGTTTAAAAGTCCATGGCCAAGGTGTTTAAAAGTCCTTGGGGCCAAGGTGTTTAAAAGTCCTTGGGAAAGTTGTTGAACTTGTTTTAATAAATGAAATGTATCACTTGAGCCAATATGACATGTTAAGTATATTATGAAGCATGAGATGCTTGTTTTAATGTTTATGTTGAAGCATGGGATTGCTTGTTTTAAGTATGCTTTTGAGCATGTGCAAGGATTGATTTTAAGCATGATTTATAAATGGTTTTAATTGCATTATTGAATTGTTTTAATGAGCATGCCTCACTAAGCTTTTGCTTACGCTCTCTACGTTTTCTTAATTCAATAATGCAGAGCATTAGAGTACCTTGAGGGGCAGCAAAAAAAGGGCAAGCAATCAAGTTCAAGTGAAGCTCAATGTATGAAAGGTTTTGTTAAACATTTAGCTTTTGTGTGATTTGGCAATGGGGGACCAATGTGTATGTTTTGGGAGGTGTTTGAGACTCCCTAAGTATGTTGAATGTTGTTGAGATTGCTGGTTTTGAATTGGAACCTTATATGCTTGTTTTGGAAGTTTGATGTTTGAATAGCTAGCTTGTGTAGGAAGCATGCCTATAGAATTGGGGCTTTTTGCATATGATGTTAGATTGTTGTTTTGATGATTCCTATAAGTCTTAAATATGTTTAATTGCATGCTGGTAAAGTTTGGTGACATTTGGAGCATGTTTGAATGATCAATTGCATGTTTTGGAATGCCAATTTGTTGCAATCTGTGCAGGCGTTTCGGAACAGTGTGCACCGTTTTGGAACGGGTGCCTTGCATGAACCCAGGCGTCCGAAACGGTATGCACCGTTTCGAAACGGTTTGGTCTCTGCCAAGGTCGTGTTTCGGAACGGTGTCGATCGGTTTCGGAACGGCCCGTGTTCCAGAACGGGGTTGATTGGTTTCGGAACGGCCGACCGTTAAGGGCTGACAATGGCAGTTATATGTTTTGAATTGTTTACGTTTTGGTCCTGAATCTTGAATGTTCAATTGCTTGAGCTTGGAAGGTCCTTTTGAGCTGAAATTTCACAGAGAAGCATGAAACCTGATTAATTTCAAGATGGTAACTTTAATTTGGGTTAAGTCCTTTTAATTATCAGAAATTACAATTTGGTCCCTAAAGTTGTAATTTGTTCAATTGGGTCCCTGTTTGATCTCTGATGTTTGTGATCTTTGAGTATGATGTTTGTGTGATCACAATTAGGATTAATGTGCATCTAGACAAGTTTAAAAAGAAAAAAAAAGGGTCGTTAATCAAGGTTGACTTTCGGGTTGACTTTGGTTTTCCCCGTGTGACTTTCTTAATTCGGGTCAACCGTCTAGGCCGGGTTAAGGGGGTTACATTTGGTGGTATCAGAGCTGTGTTTGCGAGTAATTGGGAATGAATGTATGCATGATTGAAGTATGTTTAGCTTGTATGCTGTTGTTTGAAAGCATGTTTAGTGGCTTGTGATGTTGATGCAATTGAGATGTATGCTATGATGTTGCATGCTGAGGGAACCCATTGCCAAACAAAAGCTAATGAAAAGATGTTGATTTTGAATGAAATTGAGCTTGAATACTTGGATTGCTTACCTTGCTGGGCCTGACTTGTTTTATTTTTGCATTGTGATTGCATGGTAAAAGTATGGCACCACGTAGAGAGTTAAGAGGTAGTGTGCGAGCTACGGCTCCTAACGAGAATGAGAATGAAGAGAATACGGGTAGTGCTGTGTTACCCCCTCCTCCGCCTGGTAGTGGTGGTGCTAGAGGTGAAAGAGCTGAAGCTGCAGCTGGTGCTGGAGCTGCTGGACCAGAGGTTGGTCAGGGGCAAGCTATGCCTGACATGTCTATGCTGGTACAAGCTATTGCGGGTGCTTTTCGAGCAGCAGTAGCTGGAGCTCAAGGAGCTGGGCATCAGGGAGATGCTGGAGTCAGATTACCTTTGGAGCGTCTGCGCAGTCTTGGTGGGACTGAGTTCAGAGGTATGTCTGCTGAAAGTTCGGAAGCTTGGCTAGAGAGTACCAAGCGTATCTTGGGTCAGATGAGCTGCACGGATGTGCAAAAGTTGGGCTGTGTTATGTCCTTGCTGCAGGACGATGCATATACGTGGTGGACGACCACCATAGCTGGGATGGCTGAAGTTGATGTTACTTGGACATTCTTTCAGAATGCGTTCAAGAGGAGATATCTTGGAGTGAGATATCTGGATGAGAAGAAGCGTGAATTCATGTCTCTTACCCAAGGGAGCATGAGTGTGGCTGAGTATGAAGTGCAGTTTGTACGCCTCAGTCAGTATGCACCGGAGCTGATACCTGATGAGCGTGAGAGGTGCGAAAGGTTCCGTTATGGCTTGGTGACGGAGGTCAAGACCTACATGTTGGCTGCTGAGTACAATGATTTTGATGTGTTGGTTGGTCGATCCAAGGACATCGAGATGAACTTGGGTTTAGCTGCGAAAGGTGCTGGAGCGAGTTCTGGCAAGAGAGCTGCTGAGTATAGTTCCGGAGGTGGACGGAACAAGAGGGGACGTGATCAGAGGTATCAGTCCTCAGCCAAGAGGGGTGGTGGTGCACCTGTTAGAGGAGGTTTTGCTAGAGCTGAACCAAGTGCTTGCTGGATCTGTGGTTCGCGTGGTCACATGAAGCGTGACTGTCCTCGTGCTGTGAGGGAGGTGCAAGCTCCTGTTGTGGCTGCTGGTAATGGATGTTGGAACTGTGGTTCTGTTGACCATTTGAGGCAAGATTATCCGAGGTTGGCTGGTGGCCAAGATCATGCTCCTGTTGTTGCACCGCAGAGAGGTCGTGGGCGCGGCCGTGGTAATTTTCAGAGGAGAGAGGAAGGTGGTCGCGGAGTAGCTCATGTAGTGGCTATTCAGCCTGAGGGTGGTGGCCAAGCGAGGGTGTATGCTCAGCGCGAGGGAAGGAATGATGCTGATGTGATTGCAGGTACCTTTACTTTGCAATCCTTGTCATTGCTTTCTTTGATAGATTCTGGATCTACGCATTCATACATTTTGAGTGAGCATGCTGAATTGCTTGGTTTGCCTGTTGAGTCTTTGGATGTTGGTGTTCGTGTCACTAGTTCTTTTGGTGAAACTGTTGTGACTCGAAAGCTTTATAGAAGGTGTCCCTTGGTTGTTCAAGAACATGTCTTTCATGTTGATCTTATGGAGTTGCCTTTCTATGGTTTTGATGTGATCCTTGGTATGGATTGGCTTGCTGAGCATCGTGCTGTTGTGGATTGTGAGAATAAGCGGGTTTCGCTTAAGCTCGCGGATGATTATGAAGTTGTTGTTGGCGAGAATGTGAAGTTTCTTGCTAATGTTGTGTCTACCTTGGAGGCGAGTAGGATGCTGAGGCAAGGTTGCGAAGCTTACCTAGCTTTTGTGATGAATCCTAGCTCTAAGGAGTTGAGGGTGCAAGATATCAAGTTTGTGAAGGAGTTTCCTGGTGTTTTTCCTGAAGAGTTGCCTGGTTTACCTCCTAATCGCGAGGTGGAGTTTGGAATTGAGCTGTATGAGAATACAACTCCTGTGTCCATTACTCCCTATAGAATGGCACCTAAGGAGCTGAAGACGCAGTTGCAAGAGCTGCTAGATCGTGGTTTCATCCGGCCGAGTGTGTCGCCTTGGGGTGCTCCTGTCTTGTTTGTGAAGAAGAAAGATGGCACTATGAGGATGTGCATTGATTACCGTCAGCTGAACAAGTTGACTATCAAGAATCGGTATCCTTTGCCGAGGATTGATGATCTCTTTGATCAATTTAGGGGAGCTGCTGTGTTCTCTAAGATTGACTTGAGGTCAGGGTATTATCAGTTGAAGATGAAGGATGTGGATGTGCCTAAGACAGCTTTCAGGACAAGGTATGGGCATTATGAGTTCCTGGTGATGCCGTTTGGTTTGACAAATGCTCCTGCTGCTTTCATGGACATGATCCTCAGAAGATTGAGCAAGCCTTGTTGGAGAATCAGCTTTATGCTAAGTTGAGCAAGTGTGAGTTTTGGCTTAAGGAGGTGGTGTTTCTTGGGCATGTGGTCTCAGCTGAGGGGATTCGTGTTGATCCTCAGAAGATTGAAGCGGTGATGAACTGGAAAGTTCCTAAGTCTGTTCATGAGGTCCGTAGTTTCCTTGGTTTGGCGGGATACTACCGGAGGTTTGTGGATGGTTTTTCTAAGATAGCTGCTCCTTTGACGAAGCTGTTGCAAAAGGATGTTAAGTATGAGTGGACAGAAGCGAGACAGCAGGCTTTTGAGAAGCTGAAGGTGGCTTTGACTCAAGCTCCTATCTTGATTCAGCCTGAATCAGGGAAAGAGTTTGTGGTCTATAGTGATGCATCCTATGTTGGTTTGGGGTGTGTGCTGATGCAAGAGGGTAAGGTTGTGGCTTATGCGTCGCGACAGTTGAAGGTGCATGAGCGCAACTATCCTACGCATGATATTGAGCTGGCTGCAGTGGTTTTTGCTCTGAAGATCTGGAGACATTATCTGTATGGTGAGAAGTGTACTGTGTACACGGATCACAAGAGTTTGAGGTATCTGATGTCTCAGAAGGAGTTGAATCTTAGGCAGCGACGTTGGTTGGAGTTGCTCAAGGATTATGATCTGACGATTGAGTATCATCCTGGTAAAGCTAATGTTGTTGCGGATGCTTTGAGTAGGAAGGTAGCTGTTGAGCTGAGGGCGATGTTTGCTAGCTTGAGCATATCGCGAGATGGTGGTCTTGTTGCTGAGTTGCAAGTGAAACCATCTTTGGTTCAGTTGATCAAGGAAAAGCAGTTGTTGGATGATTCCTTGGTGTCTCATGTTCAGGATATCGCGGAGGGTAGACCTTCGGATTTCTGCTTTAATGAGGATGGTGTGTTGTGTTTTGGTAGTCGGATAGTAGTGCCTGCTGATGCTGAGTTGAGGCGTGCTATTCTGACTGAAGGTCATAGTAGTCCTTTTGCTATGCACCCTGGTAGTACTAAGATGTATCGTGATCTGCGTGATGAGTACTATTGGGTAGGTTTGAAGAAGGATGTTGCGGAGTTTGTGAGCAAGTGTTTGGTGTGTCAGCGAGTTAAGGCTGAACATCAGGTTCCTTCTGGTTTGTTGCAACCATTGAAAATCCCTGAATGGAAGTGGAAGAGGGTTACCATGGATTTTGTATCTGGTTTGCCTTCGTCTCCATCAAAGAAGAATTCTGTTTGGGTGATTGTGGATCGCTTGACGAAGAGTGCGCATTTCTTGCCTGTGCATACTACGTTTTCTTTGGATAAGCTGGCAGAGCTGTACATTGCTGAGGTAGTGAGGTTGCATGGTGTGCCTAAGTCGATTGTGTCGGATAGGGATCCAAGGTTCACATCGCGTTTTTGGCAGTGTTTGCATCAAGCTCTGGGTACAAGGTTGCATTTCAGTACATCCTATCATCCTCAGTCGGATGGTCAGTCTGAGCGGGTTATTCAGATTTTGGAGGATATGTTGAGATGCTGCGTGATTGAGTTCCAAGGTTTTTGGGAGAAGCATCTGCCTTTGGTTGAGTTCGCTTATAACAATAGTTATCAGGCGAGTATACAGATGGCACCTTATGAGGCTCTGTATGGGAGGAAGTGTAGGACTCCTCTTTGTTGGGCTGAAACTGGTCAAAAGTTGGTTTCGATGCCTGCTTTGTTGAAAGGGACCACCGAGAAGGTGAAGCTCATTTGTGAGAGGTTGAAGGCTGCCTTTGATCGGCAAAAGTCTTACGCGGATTTGAAGCGTAAGGAGATAGAGTATGCGGTGGGTGACCGTGTGTTCTTGAAGGTTTCGCCTTGGAAGAAGGTGATGAGGTTTGGCCGGAAGGGTAAGTTGAGCCCTCGGTACATTGGACCATATGAGGTAGTTGAGCGAGTGGGTCCTGTTGCGTATCGGTTGAGGTTACCTCAGGAGTTGGAGAAGATTCATGATGTGTTCCATGTTTCTATGCTCCGGAAGTATAGATCTGATCCTTTGCATGTGATGCCTATGGAGGATGTGGTTTTGAATCCGGATTTGACCTATGATGAGGAACCGGTGAAGGTTCTGGATTCGGATGGCAAGGTTCTTCGTGGCAAGACCATTGAGTTGGTGAAGGTGCTGTGGAAGCATCGAGGTGTTGAGGAAGCCACGTGGGAGCGGAAGGAAGACATGCTGAAGCAGTTTCCTTATCTCTTTCCTTCAGGTAAATTTCGAGGACGAAATTTCTTAAGGGGGGGAGAGTTGTAACGCCCCGGTTTTGGGCTTAGGAGTTTTGGGCGTTGACCGGTTGGTCAAAGTGCTGTTCGAATCTTAAGAGGTTAATTTAGGAAAGCCTAGTTCGGGTTGCATTAAAAATATGGAAAAATGTTCTAAAATCATCTTTTAATATAATTAAGTGAACTGTGAAATCAATTTTGGAAAATGAGTTTTGGAAGTGTGACATTTTGGCTAGTGACCAAAATGTAATTTTCGCAAGTTTGGTGGCTGTTTTATAAAGGGTTGGAACTTTGAATCTTTAAGGAGCTATTAATCCAAAAGTGATTTCTCCAGATTTTTCTAAGATTTTATAAGCTATTTTCTGATTTTAAAGATATCAAAAAGGAGGGAAAAGCTCATTTGGCAATTTTCTCAACTAACTTCTCATTTTCTTTCTCTCATTTTTCTCTCAAACCAAACACTCCATTTCCAGAGATTTGTTTCTGATTTTCTCACCTAAATTCCTCCTTTCAACTCTCATTTGATTCCAAATCAACATATCTTCAAAACCTCTTCAATTGCTACAAGTTTCAACAAGCATTTTGATTGCAAAAAGTGGAGAAACACAAGTTTGGAGGTAAGAACGTCCTTCTCCTCTAAACTATAAGTTCTTTACTGAAATTCCTAAGTTTTCAATCCTAAATTGATGTTTAATTAAAGGCTTTTAAGTTGATTTATGGATCTTGGCTTATTATGCAAGATTTTGATGATTTTTGATGATTTTCGTTAGATCTGAGTAATCTGTGATTTAAGAGGTGTTTTTGATGTTAAATGATCTCTAAAATGATGTGGAATTGAGTTTTGATTGATGCAATCCCGGATAGGTTGAGTTTCCTAAGTTTAGCTTGTGTTTCAAGGTAGTTTTTGAGGTGATCTTGGGGATCTGATGTTGCTGGAGGTATAAGGTTGTTAATAGGTTGTTTTTAGATGTTTTATGGTGTTAATGGAAGTGAGGTTTTGCTGGTTTATGGCTGGGCTTTGTTTAGAAGTGGTTTGGATGCATTTTCGGTTGTGTTTGGTGGCCGAAAATGGAGGTTGGATGAGAGCAGCGAGTTTAGGTGCTTTCATTGAAGCAATTAATGCATGATGATGCATTAATCCTCTGCTTTGATGTGTTGAAACAGGGGAGGCATCTTTGGATCCAAGATTGGTTGATCCGGAGGCTTGATTTGGTGCTTTGGCTTGAAGCAAAGTGGAAATCGGTGAGTGCATTTGTGGAAATTGGATTTCAGCTTTTAAAACCAAGGTTTGAAGGTTTTGGGAGCTTAGTTTAAGTCTAAACAACTTTGCTAAGCTCAAGTGTAAGTTTTCGGATTTTCTCTCTAGTGGTGGCCATGACTTTGATGTGTTGCAAAATGATGATTTGCATGTTTTTAATTACTTTGGGGCCAAGGTGTTTAAAAATCCTTGGGAAAGTTGTCGAACTTGTTTTAATAAATGAAATGTATCACTTGAGCCAATATGACATGTTAAGTATATTATGAAGCATGAGATGCTTGTTTTAATGTTTATGTTGAAGCATGGGATTGCTTGTTTTAAGTATGCTTTTGAGCATGTGCAAGGATTGATTTTAAGCATGATTTATAAATGGTTTTAATTGCATTATTGAATTGTTTTAATGAGCATGCCTCACTAAGCTTTTGCTTACGCTCTCTACGTTTTCTTAATTCAATAATGCAGAGCATTAGAGTACCTTGAGGGGCAGCAAAAAAAGGGCAAGCAATCAAGTTCAAGTGAAGCTCAATGTATGGAAGGTTTTGTTAAACATTTAGCTTTTGTGTGATTTGGCAATGGGGGACCAATGTGTATGTTTTGGGAGGTGTTTGAGACTCCCTAAGTATGTTGAATGTTGTTAGGATTGCTGGTTTTGAATTGGAACCTTATATGCTTGTTTTGGAAGTTTGATGTTTGAATAGCTAGCTTGTGTAGGAAGCATGCCTATAGAATTGGGGCTTTTTGCATATGATGTTAGATTGTTATTTTGATGATTCCTATAAGTCTTAAATATGTTTAATTGCATGCTGGTAAAGTTTGGTGACATTTGGAGCATGTTTGAATGATCAATTGCATGTTTTGGAATGCCAATTTGCTGCAATCTGTGCAGGCGTTTCGGAACAGTGTGCACCGTTTCAGAACGGGTGCATTGCATGAACCCAGGCGTCCGAAACGGTATGCACCGTTTCGAAACGGTTTGGTCTCTGCCAAGGCCGTGTTTCGGAACGGTGTCGATCGGTTTCGGAACGGCCCGTGTTCCGGAACGAGGTTGATTGGTTTCGGAACGGCCGACCGTTAAGGGCTGACAATGGCAGTTATATGTTTTGAATTGTTTACGTTTTGGTCCTGAATCTTGAATGTTCAATTGCTTGAGCTTGGAAGGTCCTTTTGAGCTGAAATTTCACAGAGAAGCATGAAACCTGATTAATTTCAAGATGGTAACTTTAATTTGGGTTAAGTCCTTTTAATTATCAGAAATTACAATTTGGTCCCTAAAGTTGTAATTTGTTCAATTGGGTCCCTGTTTGATCTCTGATGTTTGTGATCTTTGAGTATGATGTTTGTGTGATCACAATTAGGATTAATATGCATCTAGACAAGTTTAAAAAGAAAAAAAAAGGGTCGTTAATCAAGGTTGACTTTCGGGTTGACTTTGGTTTTCCCCGTGTGACTTTCTTAATTCGGGTCAACCGTCTAGGCCGGGTTAAGGGGGTTACATCTAAATACCATTTTTGAGTGAGTTTTCGATATGGTTTTAATTTAAGATCAAAATCTTGTGAAATTGTGGATGAAATCTTGATTTTCGGACTTGATGAGTTGAGCTCTGTTTTGTGTTGATTATAATTGATTTCTAAGTTGGTTTATATGTTAAAATAATGTGTTAATAGCATATATCCCGAAATCCTTGAGATTCTTGAGTTTCTTGGTAGTTTTAAGTGAAATTTTGGGGTGAAATGGTGGAATCTTGTTTGCTGGAGGTATAAGGATGAGTTAGGTTGCTTTTTAGATGTGTTTTGATGTTGATAATGCTTTGGAAGTGATGTATGTTGGTTGGGCTTAGTTTAGGAAGCAATCGATTGAGTTTTCGGTTGTTTTGGATGGGTATTTTGGTGTAGTTTTAGTGGGCAACGAGTTTATGAATTGTTGTTGGTGTTAGAATGCATTTTAATGCATTTAGATCTCTGGTTTGATGATGTGAAAACATGGGATCTTGATTCGGAAGCAAACGATGTGATTTTGGAGGCTCTGGAGGTGTAATTTCCGTGTCAACGAATGAGGCTTCACGTGAATTTTAATGCAGTTAGATGTGTTTTGATGTTGATAATGCATTTTAATGCATTTAGATCTCTGGTTTGATGATGGTTTAATGATGGATTTTAATGCCATTATGTTAAGGATGCACTAGGTAAGTGATCCTTGGTTTTCATGTGTTGAATGCATATGATGTTAAGCATGTATTGCTTCTGGAAATGACATTGTGCTTATGCTTGTAAAACAGTGGATTAATGTGGTTAAACGATTATATTGGCAAGTGATGATAACAGTTTTTGATTACTTTAATCGGATATAGTTAGCCGGCTATAGGATTTGTTGCACCGTGAATAAAGTCTCCTTGGATGTCGAGGGGTTGTGATTGTATTGTAATCTCCATCCAAGTACCCTAACGATTGAGGTTAAGATCACAACGGTGAATGGTTAGTCACGTGTGTGAGTCTTGTGTATGTGTCTCATACTCTCGTTAGTGGAATCATACAACTACCAATGAGTGATGTTGTGGGGTTGTGATTGTGCCATAAATCTCCATCACGGGTGTTGAGGGGTTGTGATTGTGCCATTTGTCTGCACCTTGTGTAGTCTGGTAGTTTGTATGAAGCGTGAGGAACAACGCTTGTAATACGCGTATCCGATTGTGTCTTGTGTTGAAATGGTTTATGTATTATCACTTGAAAGCCAATATAACGTAAATGAATAATGTGAAGCATGAGATGCTTGTATATGATGCAAGGATGCATGAGATAATTGTGTATGATGTAAGAATGCATGAGATGCTTGGTAAAGCATGAGCAATGCTTTAATTGTTGTTTATGATGATGCATATGAGCATGTGTTTATAAAATGCATTGATGTCTTGAGAAGACATGTTTTATAAATGGCATGAGATGAAAAGTAAGAGGAATCCAAAGCTTTGTTAAAGAGATGTATGTGGTTCACCTTTAGTGTAATAAGTGGCAATGGGTGGGATTTATACTTTAGAATGTTTGAGGATGTTTCCCTATACTGTGAGCATGTTAGATTGCCTATACTTGAGTTGTAAATGGCCTTTGGTGTTTGGATTTTGATTTGTATGATGTTATAGCTTGTTATGGTTTTGACGAACTAGGGAGCATGCCTTTAGTGCCTTTACTTACGTGTTGGTTGTCTTGTTTAAGCTATTGCCTTGGTATGATGATTGTTGATATGTATTTATGTTGTATACATGTTGTGGCCTGTCTCGGGAATGATTTGAATGTGTTTAAGCATGAAAAACCAGCAAAGTCTGCTGTTACAGGGCAAGGCATATCGGAACGCCCTTTCCTGTTTCGTAATAGGGGCCCGGAATGGCCTTAAGGTTTCGGAACAGATGAAGGTGTATCGAAACGCTTTGGCTACTGGAAGGGGATGTTTCGATACGGGTCTCGGAACGCACCCGAGTATCGAAACGGTCAACCCTGTTTCGAAACAACCGTTTCGGTACAGGGCCAGCCGTATCCAAACACTAGGCTGTTGGATTTGAATTTTGAGCTGTGCTGAGTTTCTGTTTCTTACATTTTGGTCCTTAAATGTTAACTACTTAAATTAATGGGTTTGAATGATCCGTTTGAGTTGATTTTTGACATGATGGCAGGTTATGTGATTAATTGAGGTTTCATAATTTTAAAATATTAAAAGTCCCTGTCATTTATGAAATTTACAATTTAGTCCCTAAAAGTCAAATGTATGCAATTGAATCCCTAATTGAACTTTGATTAGTGTGCCGTTTTCACAATATCTCTTTGCTAATCATATAGGTTAATATTGAGCATCTAGAAAAGATAAAAAGAAAAAAAGGGTCGTTAATCAAGGTTGACTTTGGTTTTCCCCGTGTAATCTTCGTAGTTCGGGTCAAACGTTTAAGCCGGGCTAAGGGGGTTAGACAATCTCAATAAAGCTTTCAAAACCAAAGCAAGCCATTCTTTAACCATGTTCCACATGTATCATTAGCCATATGCATTGTTCACAATGCCAATCCACATTAAGCCTCACTAGCTTAATTCACATGCATTGTTCACAATGCCAATCCACATTAAGCCTCACTAGCTTAATTCACATGCATTGTTCACAATGCAAATCCACATTAAGCCTCACTTGCTTAATTCACATTCATTGTTCACAATGCAAATCCACATTAAGCCTCACTTGCTTAATTCACATGCATGGATTTGTCCTATGCAACATCTCATCGTCAAATATTTTATGCACAATAATCTATTTTGCATTCATTATAATCATGATACAAAGGCAACAATAAACACATATATTGGCTTACAATATCCCGGCATAGGCTCACCCATATCCGTTGTGATAGACTCACCTCTATCACTTTTACAAACAATATCGGATTCACAAACTTGTATAGGCTCACCCATATACGTTGTGATAGACTCACCTCTATGACTCATTGATGGGCTCACATCCATCATAATAGCTACGAATGGAATTAGGCTCACCCCTAACCCATAGTGATAGACTCACCTCTATCACCCGCAATAGGCTCACCCCTATTACGTTACGTAGCTAGACACACGTACGATTTATAGATTATAGTGCACTCACATCCTATTGGTCGACCAACATATTCGTATAATTAAAATAGATCATTCACTTGCCAATATACCCATAAAACCATGTTAACTCACTACTTACATGCATCATTAAAAATCATCTCATATCCCAAAATTAAACATGCTTTAAAATAGCAAATACTATCTCATACAAGATCATACCATCTTGTATCAAACCAAACCATTTCATGGGATTAACACAAGCAAAACCATGCTTAAATCCACGCATAACAGTGAGTAACAACCATTATCAAAACATGAGCATGATAAACCATGAAGTCCATTTCAACCAAAATCTGAAAGTTCAAGTAACCTTACTTACTTTCGAGATTAGCTAAGCATTTCAAGCTTACACTAACCTCCCAACACCTTGTATCCAAGCTTATTAAAGCTTTAAAACACATCCACTCACCGATACGAGAAACTTCGCTTGCCGACGCGAAGATCACTCGTCTGAAGCTTCCAAAATCACTTCGCTAGCTTCCGGATCAATATCCCCAGCTTTTAGAGCATCAAAAACAGAGATCCAATGCATTAAAATGCATTCTAACTCCAACAACTAAACACAAACTCATTGCCCAGCAACACAACATCAATTTACTCACCCGAAACAACCGAAAACTCATTCGGTTGCTTTCTAAACCAAGCCCAGCCAACAATCAACACTTCCAACCATTTAGATTCACCAATCCACATCTAAAAACAACCTAAACCCTTCCTTATATCTCCAGCAAACATATAACCAACAAAACACTTCAAAAACACAACTAAAATCATCATAAAACTCAAGGATCTCAAGGATTTCAGGGTCTATATCATCAAAACTCTTTTTCAACATCACAATCAACTCAAAACTCAATTATAAACCATCATAAACAGAGCTTAACATTAACACTCCGAAAATCAAGAATTACACCTTAATTTTGCAAGACTTTGATCGATAATCAAAACTCAGTTAAAAAACAGTTGAGGGTCAATTATCTTGGGAATTTCAATAAAGAACCTTGATTAGAGGTTGAGAACGAGATTTACCTCCAATCCTTGCTTTCCTTAATGTTTAACAAGTTTTTTGCTTCACAAATCTTGAAGAAATTAAAGAGAATTCTGTGAAATGGATGAGAAATCAAAGAGAGAGTGTTTGGGAGAAAATAAATCTGGAGAAAAGGTTTTAGAAATGTGTTTTACTGAAAATGAGAAGAGAAAAGTTAGTTACGTAAATGAAACTTCTAATTTAATGATTTTATTTAATAAATAAATAAAATTCTTTTTAAACAATTACTTCAAATTCATTTAAAAAACATGTCAAATTAAGGAAGGGTTTAATTGCACAAAAGCTCCATGAAGATTCTAAGATTTTGACTCTCCTTTTGAAAATTGCATTTTTCCATAGTTTCAAAACTTTACATTTTGGTCACTGCCCAAAATGTACCACTTCCAAAACTCATTTTGTAAAATTGATTTGACCAACCACTTAAACATACTTTTGCAGGATTTTATCAATTTTTGTCATATTTTTATCCTATCCCGAACCTTGATTTCCCTGAACAACCTAATACGATTCGAATCGTTTCTGACCGATTCACTTAACTCGATCCGATATCTAAAACAACTAGGCCCAAAATCGGGGTGTTACATATATCCCACTAACGAGAGTCAGGACACACACAAGGTTCGCACCCGGGAGCTACCCTCAACTGTTACAACCTTAAACAATCCTCAATCGTTAGGGTACTTGGATGGAGTTTTCGATACAATCACAACCCCTCAACATCCAAGGCGACTTGTTTATAGTGCAATCAATACTATAGCCGGGTAACTATATCTGATTTCATTTATAAAACACTTTATACAACACCACTTGCCAATATAATCCACATTTTATGCACACCTCACTGTTTTTACAAAGCAATCATGTTAGCCATAACTCAAGCACTAAACCATGCTACAAAAACTCATGCATCAACACATGCATACAAGGATCACTTACCTAGTGCATCCTTAAACCACATGGCATCATCAAACACATTTTATATACTCAAAACATGCTTTAAAACAATAGGTAAACACATATAAAATCAAGTACAACCAAAGGCTCAAAGTAGCACAATCCGAAAGAAAAATTCACTTTACTTACTTCCGAACTTAGTAAAGCGTTTTTGTAACACTGTGAAATCCAATCTAGTTGAAATTAGGTTTCAATGACCGAAATTTTGAATCGATGGTAATTATTCAATCTATCCGAACCAATAAATATTATACGGGTTAATAATAGTTTATTGTTATTATTATTATTATTAAAAAAAGAAGAAGATAATAATATATATGATGGGACCCACGGCAATTCCTTAAATTTGAAGGAATTGCGTGAGATTTTCCCACCTTAACTAACACATGGCAAAAAGCCACAATTAAGGTGGCAACATTAACACCACGTGGATAGTAGAAAGTAAGCATGACTGTAAGTCATGCCAACTCCAAATTACGTGGAGTTTGGTGATGATACTAAAGGGCCAGCAAGTATTAGTATAAATAGGGGAGAGCCTTATGGAAATGGCACGACAAAATAAAAAACAAACAAAGCAAAAGAAAATGGGGATGTTCGAATAGTGGAAATAATAATAATAATAATAATAATAATAATAATAATAATAATAATAATAGAAGCAAGATCCGATTCATTATAAGAGAAAGCAAGAAACGATCTAGTGATTAATTGGTTGTCCAATATTTTCGATATCATAATATCGAATTTATGCTGACTTCGGGTTCAAGAAGTCGAGAAAGAACAACCATCAACAACAAAAAAGTGTCGTTATTCGGGAACCCTAATATCAAGGTGAGTGTAGTTGGAGTCTCGGATTTGAGCCTTTTCGAATTTATCGTTATTGATTCAGGTTGTTTACTAACCATTGGATTAAAGGGGTTTTGCATAAAGCATTATTAAAATCAATGTTGGTAAGTTTTGGTAAGTATTGCATCGAATCATTGTCTGTAGTATTGTTGTTGTTGTCATCGATGTCATTGAAACATTGCTACATAAATCATTGAGCATCAGACATTGATTATTGCATATTGGATATTGCATATTGCTAATGAGATATTGGTGTTGATGTGTGCATATGGTCATCAAATTATTGACATTGAATCATTGTTATCGTTATCGATATGAAGACATTACAATTAATATTGTCATTGACAATGTTACCGACTTCGTTATTGACACTGTTATAGACTTTAATAAAGATAGCATATTGATAAAATATTATTGAGGAAAAATCTTTGGATGCTTTAGCTTGGTACTTGGTATATTTATCGGGACTACGGTCCATCAGCCACGGCTCAAGGGTGACGACCCTAGGCGAGGTGGAGGTTCGGTTGGAGTGAGTACAAGCATTGGAAGCATTGAATCATTGATACTGTATTGAAACAAGCCATTGCTTTGTGCTTTGAGCTTGTCTATTACCGACTATCGAACCAAAGTTATCTAAGTCCAAAAGTGTTCCAAGGTGAATGATGCTAAAAGATTAATAAAGAAATCAATAAAATTATAATTGAATTATAAATACAGCATTGAATATGGTCATTGTATTGTTATATCCGTAATATTGTTATTGCTATGATATTGTTAATGTCATTACCTTAGCATTGTCATTGCCATAGAATTCATGTATCCATATACCATGAATCGATGCAATGAGACTATTGATTTTTGATATTGTTTGCTATGAAATCATGATATTTCTATTGATAACATTACACTATGTTTTTATTATAAATATGGAGCATGCCATGTTTATTGCATAATTAATATTATGATTGTCATCATAGTATGATAAATGGCATACCATGTTCATTCATTGTTATTGGCTACCTCACTTAGACTATATAAGTCTAACACATTCATGGTCCATACATTTCAGGTTAAGGAAAGTAAGGATCGAGATCGAAATTAGTTAAAAGATCGGCAAGTCACTACAAGTAAAGAGTAATATATTTTGTCTTTATGAACTCTTAGTATGGTGGCAAAGTAGTTAAATCGACTTTAGTTATTTTGATATGTGTATATCGGTTGTAATAACATATTTGCCACTAAAAGATTGATTAAAAGTTTAAGATTTTATAACACCGATCACTGCATTGTTTACCGGTAACACGCTCCGACCCGGTTCTTGACCAGGCCGGGAAGAGGGTGTTACAGTTTCAAGCTTTTACTAAGTTCCCAAAACCTTTTCTAAAACGTTTCTACACTGGAAAACCAAGTTCCACTCACCGACTTGCAAAACCACACTTGCCGATGCAACAATCACCTGTCCGAAGTCTCCAAAATCACTTCGTTTGATTCCGGAACACTATCCCCTGTTTTCAACACATTAAAATAGAGGTTCAATGCATTAAAATGCATTCAAAACACCAACACTCAAAACAAACCCGCAAACCTGCTCTAAAGTATCAATTTACCCAATCGATACAACCGAAAACTCAATCGATTGATCTCTAAACTCAGCCCAACCATCTACCAACACATCCAACACATTTTAAGCATCAATCAACATCCAAAAGCAACCAAAAACCATCCTTATACCTCCAACAACTCGGATTCAACATTACACCCCAAAAACCCAACTATAAACACCTTAAAAACCAAAAATCCCAAAGATTTCGGGATTAATATGATTTAGGCTATATTTCAACATCATTAACCTTTCGAAACTCATTTAAAAATCATCTCAAACAAATCAAGTCAAGTCAACTCCGAAAATCACATTAAATCCACTTTTCTACCAAGATTTCATCCTTTTATCAAATCAATAACAAAACCTTAGTAAAAAACATGAATAAAGTGTTTAATATATTTGGAATTTCATTAAAGAACCTTGATTAGAGGGTTAGCACGAAATTTACCTCCAATTCTTGCTTCTCTTCTAATTTGGAAAGTTTAGCTTTCAAGAATCTTGAAGGAAATTGAGAGGAATCACAAAGATGAAGTTGGAAATCAAGAGAGAATTTGAAAGAGAAGAAAATCTGGAATTTGAGAGAAAATGGAGAGTGTTTTGCTGAAGTGAAAGCAATAAAATGAAAATGATCGTCAAAATCTTTTAACCAATTATATTAATTAATGCCATTTAAATATTTAATAAACCATTTAAAACACATGCCAAATTTGAGAAAAGGCTTAATTGCCAATTAGCTCCATAAAGATTCTAAGATCTTGACTTTTTTTCTCGAAAAACACACTTTTTCCACAACTTTAAAACTTTAAATTTTGGTCACTGCCCAAAATGTATACTTTCAAAAACCAGTTTCGCAAAATTGATTTAACCAACCTCTTAAATACCATTTTAGAGGATTTTAGGAATTTTTATCATATTTTTATCCCATTCTGAACCTTGATTTCCCTAAACCACCTCATAACGATTATGTAACCCCCTTAGCCCGATCTAAACAGTTGACCCGAGCCGAGGTGATTACACGGGGAAAACCAAAGTCAACTCGTTAAAGTTAACTCCGATTGACGAATTTTTTTTCTTTTATCTTTTCTAAATGCAATATTAATCCTATGTGACCAGCCAAGATCATAGGAAGAAAAGGAACAACGATCGGAAATCAATAAGGGGTTTAATTTCACAAATTAGACATTTTGGGACCAAAATGTAAATTTCATAAATTTCAAGAACCTCACAGATTTTAAGGTTACCAATATTCAATTAGTCCTATTTTATGCCACTCTATCAAATATCAACTTAATCAGACATTCCAAACTCATCCAAGTGCATTCATAAACATCATGGACTAAAATGTAAGAAACAAGAACCTGAAACAGTTCAAAATCCAGACCAACGGTCGGGTGTTCCGAAACACTGGGCCCTATATCGAAATGGTCGTATCGAAACTGAGCTGACCGTTTTGGTACTCGAGTGTGTTCCGAGACTCGTATCGAAATATGGCTTTCCGGTAGCCAAAGCGTTCTGGAACGTTCTTACCCGTTCCGAAACCTGATAACCATTTCAGGCCACCATTTCGAAATCGATAAGAGTGTTTCGATACGCCCAGCCCTGCAACTACATATAATGCTGGTTTTCACACCCAAGCACATCCGAAAATGTTCCAAATCATACCACCACATACTAATAACATGTTTAAGCATCAATGACAAGTATTACGAGGTAAGAACCAAAACTTAGCATCAAACATCCTTGCATGAGTTCTAAAGACATGCCTCCTAGTCATGAAAATCATATGAAAGCCACAAAACACAAACCAAACCGTAAAGGGCATTTACAAACCACATATACCATAATAAACTTGCAATAACCACATGGAGTTCCAAATTACATCTCCCAAACTAACCATAGATCCCCATTGCCAATTATCATACTAAAGTATACGTAAACGTCACCATACTTGAGCTTTTCACTTCCTTGGATATCCTTAGCCTCCTTGCTGCCCAAAAGTGTCTCAATTCTCTGCATTGTTGGTAAAAGAGAGCGTAAGCACATTTTCTTAGTGAGGCAAGCTCTAAGAAAAACCAACGCAACAATGCAACTTTAAAACTCTATCTCAAAAACCATTTTCTACAACATGCTCTTTCTATCTCATGCTTGAAAACCATTTCAAAGAAATTCTCCATTTGAAAATCACATGTACCTTCAATATAACTCATGCATTTAATCAATGCAAAACTCATGGCAAAGCCACACTCATACTTAATGAAAACAAAGCATTTCATAAACCACAAATCTCATATGCATTTCTCATAGCATAAAACATCTCAACATTTGGTACATGTGAATTAAATTCAATCTCATATATTGGCATTTCATATTACATCTTTACTCAGATCTGCGGATTAGCTTGACATAAAGCCAAGTCCTACCCCGATGGAATCTCACATCACCGGACTCTCATGGCGGTATCTCTCTTCGCCAAAAAGCTTGGGTGTTTCACCAAGACCTACCCCAATGGTATCTCTCATCATCAGATTCGCACTTTGGATAGGGATGGCACTACCCCCATTGTCCGACTCCAAAGACCACGTACGAATTTTTAGTTTATAGTGCACTTTCATCCTATTGGTCGACCAATTATATACGGTAATCATCTCATCATTTATGCCAATATATTATATTAAAAACATCATCTCACCTACTATTTTGATGCAACATTTCTCAAATCATTCTCATCCCATTTCAAAACCAAAATTCATGCATTTCATCTAGTCAAAATCTCAAAACTCTTTTCATAGATATGCTATCACATGGGATCAACACATAACATCTTTTCATGTTATAAATCATGCATAAAACAGTAGGATTTTGTCTAACACAAATCAAGAGCATGTTAAAAGCATTTAGGGGCATCAACCACATATCGAGAGCAAATCTAGCCATACTTATTTCCAGACTTAGGATGGTGTTTCAAACCAAACCTAAATCCCCAAACCTTGTTTCCTTGTCCCTCAAGGACTTCTAAAACCATCCGCACTCACCGATTACGTTTCGCTTGCTTGCCGAATCGATTCCTATGTTTCTGGAACTTCCGGATCAACACCAAAAGTGTCCAAAGATGTCTCCCTTGATCATTACACATAAGAGCAGAGGATTAATGCATCTGCATGCAATGAAATCACCAACCACTCATTCAAACTCACTGCACTACTCAAAAACACCATTTCGGCTATCCGAAATCACCTCCAAACTTTCCCAAATCAAAGCCCATCGAAGATCTATCAATTCTAATCATTTCTAAACCTCAAACAACACCAAAAATCATCACAAACACATCCTTATACCTCCAGCAGTAACAGATCACCAAAACCACCCAAAAAATCACAAATCTAACATGTAAAACATAGGAATCCAAACCTATTCCGGATTTATTTGTTCAATCCTCATTTTCAATATCACATATCATCCAAAATACATTAGAAATCAACCTTAAAACATAGCTTAACATAGAAATACGAAAATCACCAAGATCTCATCAAGAATCTTGAAATTAACAACCATTTCACATTGATAACATGAAAACAACTTAAAAACCATCAACAAAGGATTGTTAACTTGGGAATTTCAGTAAAGAACTAATCATTATAGTAGAAGGACGAAACTTACCTCTAATGGCTGATTTCTCCTCCATTTGGGCAAGGTTTCTTGAAAATCCAAGGTGAAAACAAAAGGTTTTAATGAAGTAAAGATTGTAAATCCTTAGGATAATGAAATCTCAGCAAAAGAGATGAAAACCATAGATTATTTGGTGAGGGAAATGTGTTTGGCTGAGTGGAAGTTGAGAGAAAATGAAAAGATGGAAAAAGTATCGTAAAGTAGTTATGAAAAGTCAAAATAAAATTTCTCTCTTAATTCCTTTAATTAAATCATTATTAAAACTCCCAAATTAAAGAGAAATCTGATGAAAAACAATTTGGTAAAATTAGCTCCTCAAAGATTCAAAGTTTCAATCCTTTACAAAACAGTCACTAGTCAACTTTTGCAAAAACTACAATTTGGTCACTACACCAAAATGTAATATTTCCCAATCACATTTTGTAAAATTGTTTTCACCATAACCATTTATATAATAAAGAGGATTTTTAGATATTTTTCCATATTTTTAAAGCATCCCGAACTAGGTGTTCCCTAAACCTACCTTAAAGATTCGAACCGTTCTCGACCAGCCCAATTCAACCTCTAAAACATCTAGGCCCAAAATCAGGGCGTTACAGATTCGAACAACCAATTACCGGTTCCACCGACCCAACCTGACTCACAAAACACCTAAGCCCAAAACAGGGGCGTTACAACTCTCCCCCACTTAGGAAATTTCGTCCTCGAAATTTTACCTGAAGGAAAAAGATGTGGAAACTGCCTCAACATGTTCGCCTTTCTTTCCTATGTCGCCTCCTCAACTCCTCGGTGTTGTCACAACACCTTCACAAGTTCAATCGTCTTCCCACGAAAAACTTTACTACTCAAATCCAGAATTCTCAACGGTTCCTCATCATAGGATAAACCCGGATTCCACTCAATCTCCTCATCTGGCATCACGTGAGATGGATCCGATCTATACCTCCAAAACATAGAAACATGAAACACATCATGGATCCTTTCCAACTCGGGAGGCAACCTCAACCGTTAAGCCACAGGACCAACTCGCTCCACAACCTCATAAGGTCCAATAAACCACTGAGCTTTACATTACGTCCAAACCTCATCACCTTCTTCCAAGGTGATACCTTAAGGAACACGCGATCTCCAATCGCAAATTCAATTTCCCTATACTTTAAACCCGCGTAAGATTTCTGACGATCCGATGCACCCTTCAACTGCTCACATATGAGCTTCACTTTCTTAGTTGTTCCTTTAAGCATATCCAGTATGGATACCAACTTTTGCCCCGCCTCAGCCCAACAAGGAGGTGTTCTACACTTTCTCCCGTACAAGGCCTCATACGAAGCCATTTGTATACTTGCCTGAAAACTGTTATTATAGGCAAACTCAACCAAAGGCAGATGTTTTTTTCCCAAGAACCTTGGAAATCAATCACACAACATCGCAACATGTCCTCTAGTACCTGGATAACTCGTTCCGACTGTCCATCCAACTAAGGATGGTATGAAGTGCTGAAATTCAAATGTGTGCCTAACGCCTGATGTAAAGATTCCCAAAACCTTGTTGTAAACCACGGATCCCTATTCGACATTATGGATTTAGGCACACCATGCAAACGTACAATCTCAGCAATATTCAACTCTGCAAGCTTGTCTAATGTATACATACTATGCACAGCCAAGAAATGTGCACACTTCGTTAGACGATCCACAATCACCCATACAAAGTTCTTCTTAGATGGTGACAAAGACAGACTAGATACAAAATCCATCGTAATCCTTTCCCACTTCCACCTCGGTATCCTCAAAGGCTGTAACAGACCAGAAGGAAATTGATGCTCAGCTTTCACGCACTGGCAAACAATACACTTGTTTACAAAATCAGCAACATCCTTTTTCAACCCCACCCAATAGTACTCATCCTTCAAATCACGATACATTTTAGTACTACTAGGGTGCATAGAAAAAGGACTTGTATGAGCCTCTGTCAAAATAGTGTGCCTCAACTCGACATCTTCCAGCACAACTATTTGACTTTTGAAACATAGAACTCCGTCATCATTGAAACATAAGTCATTTGCATTACCATCAGCTATATCTTGAAAACATGAGGCACCAACAAATCATCAAGAAACTGCTTCTCCTTGATCAGTTGAATCAAGGAAGGTTTCACCTGCAACTCGGCTATCAACCCACCATCACGCGATAAACTCAACCGAGCAAACATCGCTCCCAGCTCAATAGCTACCTTCCTAATCAAAGCATCGACCACAACATTGGCCTTTCCCGAATGATACTCAATTGTCAAATCATAATCCTTAAGGAACTCCAACCACCTTCATTGCCTAAGATTCAAATCCTTTTGAGACATAAGATATTTCAAACTATTATGGTTGGTGTAAACCACACACTTCTCACCGTAGAGATAGTGTCTCGAAATCTTTAATGAAAACACCACCGCTGCTAACTCTAGATCATGAGTAGGATAGTTGCGCTCATGCACCTTCAACTGTCTAGACGCATAAGCTACAACCTTCCCTCCTTGCATCAACATGCAACCCAAACCAACATATGAGGCATCACTATAAACTACAAACTCCTTTCCCGATTCTGGTTGAATCAAAATAGGAGCTTGCGTCAAAGCTTCCTTCAACTTCTTGAAAGCTTGTTGCCTAACACTCGTCCACTTAAAGCGAACATTCTTTTGCAACAACTTGGTCAAAGGAGCAGAAATCTTAGAAAAACCCTCGACAAACCTTCGATAATATCCAGCCAACCCAAGGAAACTTCGCACCTCCGTCACCGACTTAGGCGTTTTCCAACTCATCACCACCTCAGCCTTTTGTGGATGAACCCGAATATCATCGGCTGACACCACATGTCCAAGAAAAACCACTTCCCTGAGCCAAAACTCACACTTGCCCAGCTTAGCATAAAGTTGATTCTCCAATAGCACTTGTAACACAATTATCAAATGCTTATCATGATCCTCCACGGTATGCGAGTACACGAGAATATCGTCGATAAGCACTACCACGAACTGATCTAGCAACTCATGGAACACCCTATTCATTATGTAACACCCCAAAATTGGGCCTAGATGTTTAGAGTCTGAACCGAATCGGTCTGGGAAACGGTTTGAATCTAAAAGTGTGTAACCCCCTTAGCCTGACCTAGACGGTTGACCCGAACTACAAAGATCACACGGGGAAAACCAAAGTCAACCCGAAAGTCAACCTTGATTCACGACCCTTTTTTTCTTTTGAAACTTGTCTAGATGCTTGTTAACCCTAAGCGAGTACTCATGAGATTCAATAGAAAAAGGCACAGCGATCGGATTGCAAAAAGGGACTCAATTGCACAACATACAAATTTAGGGACCAAAATGTAATTTCTGAAAATTAGAAGGTCCTTACTGATTTTAAAGTTAACAATATGAAATTAGTCATGTTAAATGATTCTCTGCCAAATTTCAACTTAATTGGATATCCCAAGCTCAAGCAATTGCAATCTCAATATTTAGGACTAAAATTTAAAACATGCAAACTTCATAACAATTCAAATTTGTGACCAACGATCACCTGTTTCGAAACACCTACCAGCCGTATCGAAACGCTAGAGCAAAATACTCTCCCGTTTCGAAACTTGTTCCGAAACACGGCTCTTCAGTAGCCAAAACGTTTCGAAACAGCCTCTAACTGTTTCGAAACACGAAGGCCATTACAGGCCCCCGTTTTGAAACGCCAGAAGGTGTTTCGATACAGTTTGCCCAGAAACTGCAGCAAATGCTGGTTTTTCATGCATAAACTCATTAAAACACCTCCCAAAGACCCTCCAATCATGCTAACAAGTCATTAAACATATAAGGTACATATTTAGAACTCCTAAACACCTTCATAGCATCAAACATGAAAACTCACAAATCTAGAGGCATGCTTCCTATTAACCAAAACCAAATAGGCAATCAAACTTAAAATCAAACATTTAAGGCCATTTACAATTCAATCCATCCAAGGCAAACATGCCACAACCTTAGGGAGTTCAACTCATCTCCCAAAACAAATCTTAGGTTCCCATTGCCAATTTATCAAAACTAATAGTGTACGAAAACTTCACCATACATGAGCTTGGATTCCCTTGGACAAACTTAGCTTCCTTGATGCCCTTAAACACCTCAATTATCTGCATTATTGGTAAAAGAGAGCGTAAGCATAATTGCTTAGTGAGGCATGCTCTAAAGAAACCAACACAATAATGCAATTTTAGAAAACACTTTCATCAAAGCTTTTAAATCACATGCTCATCTCTTTCTCATGCTTGATAAACTTTCAAAGCAAAACTCATTGAAATCACATGTACTTTCATTCTATCTCATGCATTAAAACCAATGCAAAACTCATGGCAAGGCCATTCACATGCTTGTATTGTCAAAGCATTTCTAAATAAAACACATATGCATATCTCATAGCATAAATCATTTCATCAAGGTATATGTGTAACAAAAACCATTTCATCATTTATATTGGCATTTAGCATCTCATTAATACTCGGGTATGCGGACACATTTCTACACTAGACTCTTCTGGTGGAATCTCGCATCACCGTACTCACTTGTCTAGGAACACAACTTTCGGTGGAATCTCTCATCACCGTACTCACATGGCAGAATCTCTCATCGCCACAAAGCTTGGGTATTTCACCAAGTCCTACCCGATGGAATGCCCATCATCGGAATCTCTCATCGCCACAAAGCTTAACCAAAGAGAACGCATGAATTTTTAGTTTATAGTGCACTCTCATCCTATTGATCGATCAATTATATCCGGTAATTTTCTCAACATCCATGCCAATATAATATGTTAAAACATCATCACACCTACTGTTTTTCATGCAATATGATTCAAAGGTTTTCTCACCACATTTCAAATCATAAATCAAACTTTGCTTCAAACCAAAAGCCAAATCTATTCAATGCAACATTCCATCTCATGACATCTCTACAAGCATAATCTCATGCTCTAAATCATGCATAAAAACAGTAGAAATTTATCAATCTCAAACCATGAGCATGTAAAAGCATTTTAGGGGCAAACACCACTTTAGAGAGACCAAAACAAACCATACTTACTTCCAGATTTAGGAAGGTGTTTCAAACCTCTCTTAAATCCCCAAACCTTGTATTTTTGTCCTCATGGACTTCTAACCAATCGCACTCACCGATTTCGTTTTGCTTGCTTGCCGAAACGCCAACTAAGCTTCCGTATCAACTCCAAAAGTGTCTGAAGATGTCTCCCCTGTTTTAGACACATAAAAGCAGAGGATTAATGCATCATCATGCATTGAAATCTTCAGCCAACACTCCAAAACTCGCTGCTCTTCTTAAACCCAACATTTCGGCTACAAAACACAACCGAAATCACCTCCAAACTCTTCCAAAACTTAATCCAGCCAAGATCCATCACTTCTAAACATTTCTAAATATCAATTATCATCAAAAACAACCCTAAACTCATCCTTATACCTCCAGCTATAACAGAACACCAAAAACACCTAAAAAACCACCATTTTTCATAAGCAAAAACTTAGGAAAAACAACCTATTCGGGATTGGATTGATAAAACCTCATTTCTAACATTATTTAACATCCAAAATACATTAGAAAACTATCTCAAAATAGAGCCCAATCAATTACAACGAAAATACTCAAGATCTCTTCCAAAATCATGAGTTTTAAGCCAAAATCTTGTTTCTAACATTAAAACCATTCATAAATCTTTAATAAAGGATTGACAACTTGGGAATTTCAGTAAAGAACTGAGTATTTAGAGGAGAAGAACAATCTTACCTCTAAAAGATGATTTCTTCTTGATTTGGGCAAATTCCAAGAAAATACAATGTGGAAATCAAAAGGATTTGTTGCAAGATTGATTAGGAACCAATGATTGATGAAAATCTCATCAATTGAAGTAAGAATCAATGTGAATTTTGCTGGAGAAAAGGTGTTTGGATGATAGGATTTTGAGAGAAAAAGGAATGAGAGAAAATTAGAGAATGGTAGTTAAGAAAGTCAAAAAGTAGTTTTCACTTTTCTTTTATTTAATTAAACCATTAATTAAATCACCCAAATTAAGGAAAAATCTGGAGAATTTTTTTGGGGTAAATTAGCTTCTTAAAGATTCAAAGTTTCAATCCTTAACAAAACAGTCACTAGTAAACTTTGCAAAAATCGCAATTTGGTCACTACACCGAAATGTAGTATTTCCAAACCTTATTTTGTAAAATTGATTTCACCATTGTCTTATATATATATATATATATATATATATATTAAATGAGGATTTTTAGATATTTTTCTATATTTTTAAAGCATCCCGAACTAGGCGTTCCCTAAAACCTTCTTTTATATTCGAACCGTTTCTCAGACCGGTCCGGTTCAGACCGTAAACTTCTAAGCCCAAAATTAGGGTGTTACAAAGGGGGTTTTAGGGAACACCTAGTTCAGGATGTTTTAAAAATATAGAAAAATACCTAAAAATCCTCATTTAATATATAATAGAGAATGGTGAAATCAATTTTACAAAATAAGGTTTGGAAATACTACATTTCGGTGTAGTGACCAAATCGTAGTTTTTGCAAAGTTTAGTAGTGACTGTTTTGTAAAGGATTGAAACTTTGAATCTTTAAGGAGCTAATTTTACCAAAATGTTTTCATCAGCTTTTTCCTAAATTTGGGTGATTTAAATAATGTTTTAATTAAATAAAATAAAGGTTATTAAAATTGAAAACCACCTTCGACTTTTCATAACTACTTTTCACAAATTTTCCCTCATTTCATTTTCTCTCAAAATCCTTTCAACCAAACACTTTTTCTTAAGAAAATACACTTTGATTTTTACTTCATTTGATGAGATTTCAATCACTCTTTGATTCCTAATCATCCATTAGAGGTAAGCTTCGTCCTTCTCCTCTAATGACCAGTTCTATACTGAAATTCCCAAGTTATCAAGCCTTTATTAATGATTTTTAAGTGGTTTAAATGTTAGAAACAAGAAATTGGCTTAAAACTCGAGATTTTGGAAGAGATCTTGAAGATTTTCGTGGTGATTGATTGGGCCATGTTTTGAGATGGTTTTCTAATGTATTTTCGATGTTAAATGATACTATAAATGAGGTTTTATCAATCCAATCCCGAATAGGTTTGTTTTTCCTAAGTTTTGCATGTTAAAATGATGGTTTTGGGGTGATTTTGGTGTTCTGCTATAGCTGGAGGTATAAGGACGTGGTTGTGTTAGTTTTTGATGTTAATTAATGTTTAGAAATGATTAGAAGTGATGGATCTTGGCTGTGTTTGGTTATGGAAGAGTTTGGAGGTGATTTCGGTAGTGTTTGGTAGCCGAAATATGGGTTTTGTGTAGAGCAGCGAGTTTAGGTGTGTGGCTGATGATTTCAATGCATGATGATGCATTAATCCTCTGCTCTTATGTGTTTAAAATAGGGGAGACATCTTCGTACACCTTTGGAGTAGATCCGGAAGCTTAGATAGCGTTTCGGCGAACAAGCGAAACGTAATCGGTGAGTGCGTATGGTTTTAGAAGTCCTTGAGGGACAAAGAATCAAGGTTTGGGGATTTAGGAAAGGTTTGAAACACCTTCCTAAGTCCGGAAGTAAGTATTGGCTAGATTGCTCTCTAGAATGTGGTGATTGCCCCTTAAATGCTTTTACATGCTCATGGTTTTAGATTGATAAATTCCCACTGTTTTTATGCATGAGATGATGCTTTAGATGATTTCATAAAGTAACATGTTGCATAGTTGAGATTTGAGCTTTTATGTTAAAGCATAACAAACATTATGATTTTGAAATGAAGATGAGAATGTTGAGTTTTAATGCATGAAAAACAGTAGGTGAGGTTTGATTTGACATAATATATTGGCATAGATGTTGAGATACTTACTGGATATAATTGATCGATCAATAGGATTAGAGTGCACTATAAACTAAAAATTCGTACGTGCTCTTTGGTTAAGCCAAAAGGTGAGAACCGATGATGGGCATTCCATCGGGTAGGTCTTGGTGAAATACCCAAGTTTTGTGGCGATGAGAGATTATGCCATGTGAGTACGGTGATGAGAGATGCCACCGGAAGTGTCTAGTGAGATGTCCACATATCCGAGTAATAAAGAGATGTGAAATGCCAATATAAAATATGTTATGATTTTTGATTCATATGTACCTTTGATGAAATGGTTTATGCTACGAGAATGCATACGTGGTTTGTTTATGAAATGCTTTAGAGTACAAGCATGAGTTTGGCTTTGCCATGAGTTTTGCATTGGTTTAAATGCATGAGATAGAATGAAGGTACATGTGTTATCAATGAGAAATTACTTTGAAAGGTTTCCAAGCATGAGATAGAATGAGCATGTGGTTTAAAAGCTTTTGAGAAAGTGTTTTCAAGCTATGCATTGTTGTGATGGTTTTCTTTAGAGCATGCCTCACTAAGCATTTGTGCTTACGCTCTCTCTTTTACCAATAATGCAAATATTTGAGGTGTTTTCGGGCATCAAGGAAGCTAAGTTCATCCAAGGAAGTCCAAGCTCATGTATGGTGAAGTTTTCATACACTTTTGTTTTTGATAGATTGGCAATGGGAAACCAAGAATTGTATTTGGGAGATGAGTTAAACTCCCTAAGGTTGTGGCATGTTTATTTTAGCTTGTTTGGATTGTAAATGGCCTTAATTGTTTGATTTGAGGTTGGATTGCTCATTTTGGGTTTGTGATAGGAAGCATGTCTCTAGAATAATGAGATTTTGTGTTCGATGTTATGATTGTGCTTGAATGTCCCAAATATGTTCCTTATATGTATGATGAGTTGCTAGTATGATTTGGGAGTCTTTGTAGCATGTTTGTGTGTGTTAATATATGAAAACCAACAATTGTTGCTGTTTCTGGGCAGGGTGTATCGAAAAACCCCATGGTGTTTCGGAACGGGGGCCTGAAAGGGCCTTGGCGTTTCGAAACGAAGGGAGCTGTTTCGATACATTTTGGCTACTGGAATTACATGTTTCGGAACTGGTCTCGGAACATACCCGCATACCGAAACGGTCAACACCATTCCGATACGGCGTTTCAGTACGATGAGTAGGCGTTTCGAAACGGGTTACCGTTGGACCTAGATTTGAATTGTTTTGATGTTTGCATGCTTTACATTTTAGTCCTAAATGTTGAGATTGCAATTGCTTGGGCTTGAGATGTCTTTTTAAGTTGAAATTTCGTAGAGAAGCATGTAACATGACTAATTTCATAATGGTAATTCTAAAATCAATGAAGTCCCTCTAATTTGCAGAAATCACATTTTGGTCCCTAATCTTGTGTGAAGTGCATTTGAGTCCCCATATGTTATCTGATCGTTGTGCCTTTCTCAATCACGATTCGTGAGTACTCACTTAGGGTTAACATGTATCTAGACAAGATTAAAATGAAAAAAAGGCCGTTAATCAAGGTTGACTTTCGGGTTGACTTTGGTTTTCCCCGTGTAATCTTCATAGTTCGGGTCAATCGTCTAGGCCGGGCTAAGGGGGTTACATTTGTTGGTATCAGAGCTTGGTTATCGAATAATTGGGGTTTGAGATGTGGGTGATGTAATTGTTTATGCATGATGTGTTTTCTTGGTGAAAGGATGATGTACGATTAATGGTGTATGATTCAATTGAGATGTTTTTGTGATGCTGTGCTATGTTTGGAATGTGATAGGGGATCCCATTGCCATATCAAAACTAATGAGAGGAATTGTTTTCGAAAATGAGCTTGAGTACTTGGATTACTTACCTTATTGTGCCTAATTGCATTTATTGCAGTTTTGCCAGTGCATTGTTTTCTTTAAATGGGGTCACGTAGAGAGCTGAGAATCAATAATAGATCGACCGCTGGTAATGAGAATGTCGAGAATGCTGAAGATTTACCTCCCCCTCCTCCTGGTGGTGGAACACCCGGTGGTGGTGGTGCTGGAGTTGGTAACGCTGGTGCTGGTGGTGGTGCTGGAGTTGGTAACGCTGGTGCTGGTGCTGGGGTCGCTGGACCCGAGGGTGCGCAAGGGCAAGCTGCTTCTGACATGACCATGTTGATTCAGGCTATTGCTGGAGCTTTCGAGGCAGTAGTAGCTGGAGCTCATGGAGCTGCGCATCAGGATGATGCCAATGTGAGGTTGGCTTTTGAACGTCTTCGCACTCTAGGAAGGACTGAGTTCAGAGGCTTATCTCCGGAAGGATCTGAATCTTGGTTGGAGAGCACCAAGCGGATTATGGGTCAGATGAACTGCAATAATGTGCAGAAGCTATGTTGTGTTGTATCATTTCTTCATGGTGATGCTTATACGTAGTGGACGACCACTATCTCTGGGATGGAGGATGACGAGGTGACTTGGACGTTCTTCTTGAATGCGTTCAAGCGGAAGTATCTAGGAGTGCGTTACCTAGATGAGAAGAAAAGAGAGTTTATGTCTCTCGTGCAAGGCAGCATGTCAGTAGCTGAGTATGAAGTACAGTTTGTCCGCATGAGTTAGTATGCGCCTGAGTTAATCCCTAGTGAGCGGGAGAGGTGCGAACGATTCCGTTATGGGCTAGTAGCAGATGTCAAGACTTATATGCTTGCGGCTGATTATACTGATTTCGATGTCTTGGTCACTAGAGCCAAGGACATTGAATCGAATCTTGGTCTGGCTAGTCGAGCGGGTGGATCTAGCTCCGGAAAGCGAGCGGCTAAACGCGATTATGGTAGAGATCGCAATAAGAGGCATAAGAATAGGAGACCGCATTTTGATGCTAGGCGTGGGGGTGGTAACCCTGGTAGAGGTCAGCAAGGACCTAATGTTGTTCTGAGGACTCCTGAGTGTAACCATTGTTGTAGACGACATGGCGGCGAGTGTTGGGGTAACTTTGGGACATGCTGGAATTGTGGGAACCGTGGACATTTGAAGAAAGATTGTACTCATGCTCTGAGAGAGGGACGGGCTCCGGTGAGAGCAGCTGAGCCATAGAGAGGTAGTGGGCGCGGCCGTGATAATTTTCAGCGTAGGGATGATGGTGGCAAGAACGTAGCACATGTTGTGGCCGTTCAACCTGATGGTGGCGGTCAGGCTCGAGTGTATGCCCATCGTGAGGGATGGAATGATACGGATATGATCGCTGGTACCTTTACTTTGCAATCCTTGTCATTACTTTCTTTGATTGATTCTGGATCTATGCACTCATAAATAATGCGTGAACATGCTCAAATGCTTGGTTTACCTGTTGAGTCTTTGGATGTTGGTATGCGTGTGACTAGTTCCTTTGGTGAGACGGTTGTAACACGGAAGTTGTATAGGAGATGTCCCTTGAAGGTGCAATATCATGTTTTCCATGTTGATCTCATGGAATTGCCATTCTATGGCTTTGATGTAATCCTTGGTATGGATTGGCTTGGTGAGCATAGAGCTATAGTGGATTTCGAAAGCAAGCGAGTTTCGTTGAAACTTGCAGATGATTATGAAGTGGTGGTGGTGGGCGAGAATGTGAAGTTTCTTGCCAATATGGTATCTACATTGGAAGCAAGTCGGATTTTGCGGTAGGGTTGCGAGGCTTACCTAGCCTTTATGATGAATCCTAGTTCAAAGGAGTTGCACGTTCAGGATATAAGAACTGTACGTGAATTCTCTAGAGTGTTTCCCGAGGAGTTACCTGGATTGCCGCCTAGTCGAGAGGCGGAGTTTGGGATTGAGGTGTATGAAAACACAACTCCGGTGTCCATTGCTCCCTATCGCATGGCACTTAAGGAGCTGAAGGAATTGAAGACGCAACTTTAGGAGTTGCTTGACCGTGGCTTCATTCGGCCTAGAGTGTCACCTTGGGGTGCACCCGTCTTGTTTGTGAAAAAGAAGGATGGCACTATGAGAATGTGCATTGATTATCGTCAGCTGAACAAGTTGACTATCAAGAACAAGTATACTTTGCCGAGGATTGATGATCTTTTTGATCAGTTTCGGGGAGCGGCTGTGTTTTCATAGATTGACATGAGGTCAGGGTACTATCAGCTTAAGGTGAAAGATGTGGATGTGCCGAAAGCAGCCTTTAGAACGAGGTATGGACATTATGAGTTCCTTGTAATGCCTTTTGGCTTGACGAATGCTCCTGTTGCTTTCATGGACATGATGAATAGAGTGTTCCATGAATACTTGGACAAGTTCGTTGTGGTGTTCATCGACGATATCCTTGTGTACTCTCGTATTGTGGAGGAGCTGAAGGTCATTTGAGAGTTGTTTTGCAAGCACTCTTGGAAAATCAGCTTTATGCTAAGCTGACCAAGTGTGAGTTTTGGCTAAAGGAAGTTGTGTTCTTTTGTCATGTGGTTTCGGCTGAAGGGATTCAAGTTGATCCTCAGAAGGTTGAGGTGGTGATGAATTGGAAGCCTCCTAAGTTTGTTCATGAAGTCCGTAGTTTCCTTGGGTTTGCAGGATATTACCGGAGGTTTGTGGATGGATTTTCAAAGATTCCTGCCCCTTTAACGAAGTTGTTGCAAAAAGATGTATGAGTGGACGTAATCGAGACAGCAAGCTTTTGAGAAGCTTAAGGCATCTTTGATGCAAGCTCCTATCTTGGTTCAACCTGAATCAGGAAAAGAGTTTGTGGTTTACAGTGGCACATCCTACGTTGGTTTGGGGTGTGTGCTAATGAAAGAGGGTAAGGTGGTGGCTTACGCATCGCGACAATTGAAGGTGCATGGGCGCAACTATCCTACGCATGATATTGAATTAGTTGCGGTGATTTTTTCTTTGAAGATCTGGAGACATTATCTTTATGGTGATCCGTGTACTGTGTACACGGATTACAAGAGTTTGGAGTATTTAATGTCTCAAAAAGAGTTGAATCTTAGGTAGTGGCATTGGGTGGAGTTACTTAAAGATTACGATCTAATGATCGAGTATCACCCGAGAAAAGCTAATGTTCTGGCGGATGCATTGAGCAGAAAAGTGGCGGTAGAGTTAATGGCTATGTTTGCTAGCTTGAGCATTTTGCGAGATGGAGGTCTTGTTGCTGAATTGCAAGTGAAACCATCTCTAGTTCAGTTGATAAAGGATAAGCAGTCGTTGGATGATTCTTTGGTGCCACATGTTCAGGATATTGTTGAGGATAGACCATCGGATTTTTGTTTTAATGATGATGGAGTTCTATGTTTTGGAAATCGGATAGTAGTGCCGAATGATGTGGAGTTGAGGCGTACTATTCTGACCGAAGCTCATAGTAGTCCTTTTGCTATGCACCCTGGTAGTACAAAGATGTACTGTGATCTGAAGGATGAGTATTATTTGGTGGGTTTGAAGAAAGATGTTGCGGAATATGTGAGCAAGTGCATGGTTTGTCAGCGGGTTAAGGCTGAGCATCAGTTTCCTTCAGGGTTGTTGCGACCGTTGAGGATCCCTGAATGGAAGTGGGAGAGAATCACCATGGATTTTGTGTCTGGTTTGCCTTTGACGCCATCAAAGAAGAATTCTGTGTGGGTGATTGTGGATCGCCTTACGAAGTGTGCGCATTTCTTACTTGTGCATACCACGTATACCTTGGATAAGCTTGCAGAGCTGTACATTGCAGAGATTGTACGTCTGCATGGTATACCCAAAATCTATAGTGTCAGATAGAGATCTGAGGTTTACATCGCGATTTTGGGAATGTTTGCATCAAGCTTTGGGTACGCGGCTGAATTTCAGTACTTCTTATCATCCACAGACGGATGGACAGTCTGAGCATGTTATCCAAGTGCTCGACGATATGTTGAGGTGCTGTGTGATTGAGTTTCAAGGCTCTTGGGAGAAGCATTTGCCTTTGGTGGAGTTTTCTTATAATAACAGCTACCAGGCAAGTATTCAAATGGCACCTTATGAAGCCTTGTATGGGAGGAAGTGCAGAACTCCTCTTTACTGGGCTGAAACAGGTCGGAAGTTGGTCTAGATGCCGGTTTTGTTAAAAGGAACCACCGAGAAGGTGAAGCTCATTTGTGAGCGGTTGAAGGAAACTTCTGATCGACAGAAGTCTTACGCGGATTTGAAGCGTAAGGAGATTGAGTTTGCGGTGGGTGACCGTGTGTTCTTAAAGGTTTCACCTTGGAAGAAGGTGATGAGATTTGGCCGGAAGCGTAAGTTGAGCCCTAGGTATATTGGACCATACGAGGTGATAGAACGTGTGGGTCCTGTTGCTTATAAGCTGAGGCTACCACAAGAGTTAGAGAAGAAACATGATGTGTTTCATGTATCAATGCTTCGGAGGTATAGATCGGATCCTTCGCATGTTATGCCTGTGGGGGAGGTTGTGTTGAATCCAGATTTGACCTATGATGAGAAACCAGTGGTGTAACCCCCTTAACCCGGCCCAGACGGTTGAACCGAATTAAGAAGTTTACATGGGGAAAACCAAAGTCAACCCGAAAGTCAACCTTGATTAATGACCTTTTTTTTTCTTTTTAAACTTGTCTAAATGCATATTATCCCTAAACATGATCATGCAAACAGCGTACTCAAAGATCATAACCATCAGAGAATATTCAGGGACCCAATTGCACAAATTAAGACTTTAGGGACCAAAATGTATATTCTGAAAATTATAAGGACTTAACCCAAATTAAAGTTACCATCTTGAAATTAATCATCTTTCATGCTTCTCTGTCAAATTTCAGCTCGAACGGACATCTCAAACTCATTCAATTGCAAAAACAAGATTCGGGACCAAAACGCAAACATTGCAAAACATATAACCAACAATTTCAGTGCCCAACGGTCGAGTGTTTCGGAACAGGGAAGACCCATTCCGAAACGCAGGACCGTTCCGCAACTGGTTCCGAAACAGTGCCTGGCAGTGGCATATCCGTTTCGGAACAGCTCCTTCCGTTTCGGAACGCCCAGGCCATTTCAGGCCCCCGTTCCGATACGGTAGCACCTGTTCCGAAACAGGCTGCCCAGATTGCAGAAAAATTGCTAGTTTAATGCACAATTAACCTATCAAACATGCTCCAAAGGCAACCAAACTTTACCGGCAAGTCATTCAACATGCAAGGAACATAATTGCATCCACCAAACATCAACATGGCATCAATTATGAAAATCCCCAATTCTATAGGCACGCATCCTACTTAGCAAACCATTCAAGCATCAAAATACCAAAACCACTTCATAAAGGCCAAGTACAAGTTCCAACATTCTCAACAACATAAAGCCAACTTAGGGAGTCCAAAACATCAACATAGGTCCCCCATTGCCAAACACCCAAAAGCTAATAGTTTGAAAAAATGTTCACTATACATGAGCTTTGTTCACCACTTGGATTCTTCACCACCTTGCTGCCCTCAAATGCACTTTAATGCTCTGCATTATTGGTTTAAGAAAAGAGAGAGCGTAAGCAAATAGCTTAGTGAGGAATGCTCATTTAAAACAACACAATAATGCATTTATAAAACACATTTATAAGCCATTCTTCAAAACAACATTTATACATGCTCACAAGCATTTAAAACAAGCAATTCATGCTTCACATCATTATCATGTCATATTGGCCACAAGTGATAATCATCATCTTTTCAAAAATACGATCAACATAAGACTCACACATGGACTTTTAAACACCATTGTGATCTTATAATTCACTAGGACCATACAAGGACTTTTAACCACCTTTGTGTCCTTAACAAGTATCATCCATGGACTTTTAAACACCATGACAAGGACCACACAAGGACTTTTAACCACTTTTGTGTCCTTTACAAGAATCACCCAAGGACTTTTAAACACCTTGGTGTTCTTAAATAACAAGGCTCACTCAAGGACTTTTAACCACCTTAGTGACCTTAACAAGAATCACTCATGGACTTTTAACCACCATGAAGTTCTTAGAATCCACAAGGCTCACACAAGGACTTTTAACCACCTTTGTGACCTTCAAGGCTCACCTAAGGACTTTTAACCACCTTAGTGACCTTAACAAGAACCAACCATGGACTTTTAACCACCATGTTGTTCTTAAACCTTTTTCAAAACATCACTTTCCAATATGCATCATTTATCATCAATATTCCACTGTTTTAAAGCATTTAACAAAGCCATAAACATCATGCATCTTTAAGCATCAAACCACATTAAAATAATGTTCAAAAACAAGGAACTCTTACCTTGAGCTTCCTTCAACACATGGCTTATAATCTCAGCAAATAAATATGCTAGATATGCTTTAAAAACAGAATTTTAAACATACAAACAATCACATTGCACCCAACCATCACATGGTTCCTCAACAAGAGAGTTTTTCCGAAAACTTACTCTTGAGCTTAGCAAAGTTGTTTAGACTTAAACTAAGCTCCCAAACCTTCAAAACATTGGTTTCAAAGCTGGAAACCAAAATCCACTCACTGATTCCGTTTCGCCACTTGCTGAAACACCAATCAAGCTTCCGGATCACCACCACTAGGATCCAAAGATGACTCCCCTATTTTAAACACATCAAAGCAGAGGATTAATGCATCATCATGCATTAATATCTTAAAAGAAAGCACCTAAACTCGCTGCTCTCATCCACACTCCATTTTCGGCTACCAAACACAACCGAAAATGCATCCAAACAACTCCACAACATTACCCAGCCAAGATCCATCAAATCTAAACATCCATAAACCTCAATTAACATCCAAAAAGGATCTAACCACGTCCTTATACCTCCAGCTATAACAGATCATCAAGATCACTCCAAAAACAATCAAAAACACAAGCTAAACTAAGGAAATTCAACCTATTCGGGATTGCATTGATTAAACCTCCATTTCTCATCAATTTAACATACATTTCACATCAAATTGACACCTTAAAACACTGCCCAATCAGATCATACGAAATTTCATCAAAATCAAGCAAATCTTGCATTTAAAAGCCAAGATCAAGAACACTTCTATAAAACCTTTTATAAAACATAAATTAAGGATTGAGAACTTGGGAATTTCAGTAAAGAACTGAGAGTTTAGAGGAGAAGGACGTTCATACCTCCAAACTTGAGTTTTCTCCCTTTTTGGAACCAAATTCTTGAAAATCCACTTAGCAAATGCAAAGGTTTTGTTGAAGAGATGATTGAATATCAAAAGAGGATTGAAATGAGTTATTTAGGTGACAAAATCAGAGGGAAAAGCTCTGGAGAAATGTGTTTGGTTTGAGAGAAAAGATGAGAGAAAATGAAAATGGGATTTTAGGAAAAGTTAGTTGGAAAATGCCAAAATATCTTCCCTCCACTTTTCTTTTATTTTAAAACCATTAATTAATCATTTAATATCTTAGAAAAATCTGGAGACACTCCCATTGGGTAAATAGCTCCTTAAAGATTCAAAGTTTCAATCATTTTTAAAACAGTCTCACAGTTTTCGAAAATTACATTTTGGTCACCAACCAAAATGTCACACTTCCAAACCTCATTTTGTAAAATTGATTTCACCACACTCTTATATATAATAAAAGAGGATTTTAAGACATTTTTCCATATTTTTAATGCAACCCGAACTAGGCTTTCCTAAATTCACTCTTTTATATTCGAACTGCGAACCCGACCGGTCCGGTCCAAACCCAAAACTTCTAAGGCCAAAATTGGGGCGTTACAACTCTCCCCCCCTTAAGAAATTTCGTCCTCAAAATTTACCTGAAGGAAAGAGATACGGGAACTGCTTCAGCATGTCATCCCTTCGTTCCCACGTGGCTTCTTCAACACCACGATGCTTCCACAACACCTTTACCAACTCTATGGTCTTGCCTCGAAGAACCTTGATATCCGAATCCAGAACCTTCATCGGTTCCTCATCATAGGTCAAATTCGGATTCAATTCCACTTCTTCCACAGGCATCACAAGTGAAGGATCCGATCTATACTTCCGAAGCATAGAAACATGAAAGACATCATGAATCTTTTCCAACTCTTGCGGTAACCTCAACTTGTACGCAACAGGACCCACACGCTCAACCACCTCGTATGGTCCAATGTACCTAGGGCTCAACTTACCCTTACGGCCAAACCTCATCACCTTTTTCCAAGGCGAAACCTTCAAAAACACACGGTCACCCACCGCATACTCAATCTCCTTACGCTTCAAATCCGCGTAAGACTTTTGCCGATCAGAAGCTGCCTTCAAACGCTCACAAATGAGGTTCACCTTCTCGGTGGTTCCTTTCAACAAAGCCGGCATCGAAACCAACTTCTGACCCGTTTCAGCCCAACAAAGAGGAGTCCTACACTTCTTCCCGTACAAAGCCTCACAAGGTGCCATTTGAATACTAGCCTGATAACTATTGTTATAAGCAAACTCCACCAAAGGCAAATGTTTCTCCCAAGAGCCCTGAAACTCAATCACGCAGAACCTCAACATATCCTCCAAAACCTGGATAACACGCTCGGATTGACCATCCGACTGAGGATGATAAGATGTACTGAAATTCAACCGTGTACCAAAAGCTTGATGCAAACACTGCCAAAAACGCGATGTAAACCTCGGATCCCTATCCGACACAATCGACTTTGGCACACCATGCAGCCGCACAATCTCAGCAATGTACAGCTCCGCAAGCTTATCCAAAGAATACGTAGTATGCACAGGCAAGAAATGCGCACACTTCGTCAGGCGATCCACAATCACCCACACCGAATTCTTCTTCGATGGTGACAAAGGTAAACCAGATACAAAATCCATGGTAATCCTTTCCCACTTCCATTCAGGAATCTTCAACGGTTGCAACAAACCTGATGGATACTGATGCTCAGCCTTAACCCGCTGACACACCATACACTTGCTTACAAACTCCGCAACATCCTTCTTTAAACCCACACAATAGTACTCATCACAAAGATCACGATACATCTTAGTACTACCTGGGTGCATAGCAAAAGGACTACTACGACCTTCAGTCAGAATAGCACGCCTCAACTCAGCATCATTGGGCACTACTATCCGACTCCCAAAACACAACACACCATCATCATTAAAACAAAAATCCGAAGGCCTACCCTCCGCGATATCCTGAACATGCGGTACCAAGGAATCATCCAGCAACTGCTTTTCCTTGATCAACTGAACCAAAGATGGTTTCACTTGCAACTCAGCCACAAGACCACCATCACGTGAAATACTCAAACTGGCAAACATAGCCCTCAACTCAACAGCTACCTTCCTACACAAGGCATCAGCTACAACATTAGCCTTTCCAGGGTGATACTCAATCATCAAATCATAATCCTTGAGCAACTCCACCCAACGTCGCTGCCTAAGATTCAACTCCTTCTGAGACATCAGATGCTTCAAACTCTTGTGATCCGTATACACAGTACACTTCTCACCATACAGGTAATGTCTCCAAATCTTCAAAGCAAAGACCACCGCAGCCAACTCAATATCATGCGTAGGATAATTGCGCTCATGCACTTTCAACTGCCGGGATGCATAAGCCACCACCTTACCCTCTTGCATCAACACACATCCCAAACCAACGTAGGACGCATCACTATACACCACAAACTCTTTCCCTGATTCAGGTTGAACCAAGATAGGAGCTTGTGTCAAAGCTGCCTTAAGCTTCTCAAAAGCCTGCTGCCTCGCCTCCGTCCACTCATACTTAACATCCTTTTGCAACAACTTTGTCAAAGGTACAACAATCCTAGAAAACCCATCCACAAACCTTCGGTAGTATCCTGCCAAACCAAGGAAACTACGAACTTCATGAACAGACTTAGGAACCTTCCAATTCATCACCGCCTCAATCTTCTGAGGATCAACACGAATCCCTTCAGCAGAAACCACATGACCAAGAAACACCACCTCTCTAAGCCAGAACTCACACTTGCTCAGCTTGGCATAAAGCTGATTTTCCAACAAAGCTTGCAACACAATCCTCAAATGCTCTTCATGCTCCTCCTCAGTACCCGAGTACACAAGGATATCATCAATGAACACCACAACAAATTTGTCTAGGTATTCATGAAATACACGATTCATCATGTCCATGAAAGCTGCAGGAGCATTTGTCAAACCAAACGACATCACAAGGAACTCATAATGCCCATACCTCGTCCTGAAAGCTGTCTTAGGCACATCCACATCCTTCACCTTCAACTGGTAATACCCTGACCTCAAATCAATCTTAGAGAACACTACTGCTCCCCGAAATTGATCAAAGAGATCATCAATTCTCGGCAAGGGATACCGATTCTTGATAGTCAACTTGTTCAGCTGACGGTAATCAATGCACATTCTCATAGTGCCATCCTTCTTCTTCACAAACAAGACCAGTACACCCCAAGGCGACACACTTGGCAGAATGAAACCACGATCAAGCAACTCTTGCAACTGCGTCTTCAGCTCTTTCAGCTCCTTAGGTGCCATTCTATAAGGGGTAATGGACACATGAGTTGTATTTTCATACAGCTCAATTCCAAACTCCACCTCGCGACTAGGAGGTAACCCAGGCAACTCCTCAGGAAACACACCAGGAAACTCTCGCACAATCCTGATATCTTGCACACGCAACTCCTTAGAGCTAGGATTCATCACAAAAGCTAGGTAAGCTTCCCATCCTTGCCTCAGCATCTGGCTCGCCTCCAAAGAAGACACCACATTGGCAAGAAACTTCACATTCTCACCAACCACAACAACCTCATAATCATCCGCAAGCTTCAACGAAACTCGCTTACTCTCACAATCCACAACAGCACGATGCTCAGCAAGCCAATCCATACCAAGGATTACATCAAAACCATAGAAAGGTAACTCCATAAGGTCAACAGGAAAAACATGATCTTGAACAACCAAAGGACATCTTCTATAAAGCTTTCGAGTCACAACAGTCTCACCAAAAGAACTAGTGACATGCATACCAACATCCAAAGACTCAACAGGCAAACCAAGCAATTCAGCATGCTCACGCAAAATGTAAGAGTGCGTAGATCCAGAATCAATCAAGGAAAGTAATGACAAGGATTGCAGAGTAAAAGTACCTGCGATCACATCCGCGTCATTCCTCCCCTCCCTCTGAGCAAACACTCTAGCCTGGCCACCTCCTTCAGGATGGACAGCTACAACATGAGCCACACCCCGACCACCTTCCTCTCTCCGCTGGAAGTTACCACGGCCGCGCCCACAACCTCTCTGTGGTGCAGCAACAACAGGAGCACGCACTTGGCCACCAGCCAACATAGGACACTCTCTCCTCATGTGATCCGTAGATCCACAGTTCCAGCACGCATTACCAGCTGCCACAACAGGAGCTTGCACCTCCCTCACAGCTCGAGGACAATCACGCTTCATGTGGCCACGCGAACCACATGTCCAACATGCACTCGGATCAACTCTAGCGTTGCCTCCCCGAGCAGGCGCACCACCACCTCGCTTAGCTGAGGACTGATACTTCTGCTCACGTCCCCTCTTGTTCCGTCCACCACCGGAACTATATTCAGCAGCTCGCTTTCCAGCACCAGAAACAACACTCTTAGAAGATAAACCCAAGTTCATCTCAATGTCCTTTGCTCGGCCCACCAGCACATCAAAATCATCATACTCGGTAGCCAGCACATACATCTTTACATCCGTCACCAAACCATAACGGAACCTTTCACACCTCTCCCGCTCATCCGGAACAAGCTCAGGTGCATACTGACTGAGTCTAACAAACTAGACCTCATACTCAGCCACAGACATGCTCCCTTGGGTAAGAGACATGAATTCCCTCTTCTTTTCATCTAGGTACCTCACACCTAGATACCTTCTCTTGAACGCATTCTGAAAGAACGTCCAAGTTACGTCAGCTTCCGCCACCCCAGCGATAGTGGTTGTCCACCACGTATAAGCATCATTCTGTAGCAAGGATACAACACAGCCAAGCTTCTGCACATCAGTGCAACTCATTTGACCCAAGATTCTCTTGGTACTTTCCAACCAAGCCTCAGAACCTTCAACTGACAAACCCCTAAACTCAGTCCCTCCCAGACTGCGCAAACGCTCCAAGGGTAGTCTAACTCCAGCATCTCCCTGATGCCCAGCTCCATGAGCTCCAGCTACTGCTGCTTGAAAAGCTCCAGCAATAGCTTGAATCAACACCGTCATGTCAGGAACAGCTTGCCCCTGACCAGCCTCAGGTCCAGCAGCCCCAGCACCAGCTGTAGCTCCAGCTCCTTCACCCCCAGCACCACCACCACCAGGTGGAGGAGGTAAATCCACCGAACTCTCAACATTCTCTTCATTCTCATTCTCATTCTGAGCCGTAGCTCGCACATTACTCCTTAACTCTCTACGAGGTGCCATACTATAACAATGCAATCATAATGCAAATAAACAAAGTCAGGCCCAGCAAGGTAAGAAATCCAAGTACTCAAGCTCATTTCCAATTAAAACAACATCATTTCATTAGCTTTGATTTGGCAATGGGTACCCACAACATGCTTCACCACAGCATACACCACAATTGTAACATATTTACAATCCACTCAACATGCTTTCACTCAACAAACATACACAACATACATACATTAAACATCCACACAATCATTCCCAATTACTCGAGAACTTAGCTCTGATACCACCAAATGTAACCCCCTTAACCCGGCCCAGACGGTTGAACCGAATTAAGAAGTTTACACGGGGAAAACCAAAGTCAACCCGAAAGTCAACCTTGATTAACGACCCTTTTTTCTTTTTAAACTTGTCTAAATGCATATTATCCCTAAACATGATCATGCAAACAGCGTACTCAAAGATCATAACCATCAGAGAATATTCAGGGACCCAATTGCACAAATTAAGACTTTAGGGACCAAATTGTAAATTCTAAAAATTATAAGGACTTAACCCAAATTAAAGTTACCAGCTTGAAATTAATCATCTTTCATGCTTCTCTGTCAAATTTCAGCTCGAACGGACATCTCAAACTCATTCAATTGCAAAAACAAGATTCGAGACCAAAACGCAAACATTGCAAAACATATAACCAACAATTTCAGTGACCAACGGTCGAGTGTTTCGGAACAGGGAAGACCCGTTCCGAAACGCGGGACCGTTCTGCAACTGGTTCCGAAACAGTTGCTGGCAGTGGCATATCCGTTTCGGAACATCTCATTTCGTTGCGGAACGCCCAGGTCATTTCAGGCCCCTGTTCCGATACGGTAGCACCTGTTCCGAAACAGGCTGCCTAGATTGCAGAAAAATTGATGGTTTAATGCACAATTAACCTATCAAACATGCTCCAAAGGCAACCAAACTTTACTAGCAAGTCATTCAACATGCAAGGAACATAACTGCATCCACCAAACATCAACATGGCATCAATTATGAAAATCCCCAATTCTATAGGCATGCATCCTACTTAGCAAACCATTCAAGCATCAAAATACCAAAACCACTTCATAAAGGCCAATTACAAGTTCCAACATTCTCAACAACATAAAGCCAACTTAGGGAGTCCAAAACATCTCCCAAAACAACAACATAGGTCCCCCATTGCCAAATACCCAAAAGCTAATAGTTTGAGAAAATGTTCACCATACATGAGCTTTGTTCACCACTTGGATTCTTCACCACCTTGCTGCCCTCAAATGCACTTTAATACTCTGCATTATTGGTTTAATAAAAGAGAGAGCGTAAGCAAATAGCTTAGTGAGGAATGCTCATTTAAAACCACACAATAATGCATTTATAAAACACATTTATAAGCCATTCTTCAAAACAACATTTATACATGCTCACAAGCATTTAAAACAAGCAATTCATGCTTCACATCATTATCATGTCATATTGGCCACAAGTGATAATCATCATCTTTTCAAAAATACGATCAACATAAGACTCACACATGGACTTTTAAACACCATTGTGATCTTATAATTCACTAGGACCACACAAGGACTTTTAACCACCTTTGTGTCCTTAACAAGTATCATCCATGGACTTTTAAACACCATGACAAGGACCACACAAGGACTTTTAACCACCTTTGTGTCCTTAACAAGAATCACCCAAGGACTTTTAAACACCTTGGTGTTCTTAAATAACAAGGCTCACTCAAGGACTTTTAACCACCTTAGTGACCTTAACAAGAATCACTCATGGACTTTTAACCACCATGAAGTTCTTAGAATCCACAAGGCTCACACAAGGACTTTTAACCACCTTTGTGACCTTCAAGGCTCACCTAAGGACTTTTAACCACCTTAGTGACCTTAACAAGAACCAACCATGGACTTTTAACCACCATGTTGTTCTTAAACCTTTTTCAAAACATCACTTGCCAATATGCATCATTTATCATCAATATTCCACTGTTTTAAAGCATTTAACAAATCCATAAACATCATGCATCTTTAAGCATCAAACCACATTAAAACAATGTTCAAAAACAAGGAACTCTTACCTTGAGCTTTTTTCAACACATGGCTTATAATCTCAGCAAATAAACATGCTAGATATGCTTTAAAAACAGAATTTTAAACATGCAAACAATCACATTGCACCCAACCATCACATGGTTCCTCAACAAGAGAGTTTTTCTGAAAACTTACTCTTGAGCTTAGCAAAGTTGTTTAGACTTAAACTAAGCTCCCAAACCTTCAAAACATTGGTTTCAAAGATGGAAACCAAAATCCACTCACCGATTCCGTTTCGCCACTTGCCGAAACACCAATCAAGCTTTCAAATCACCACCACTAGGATCCAAAGATGACTCCCCTGTTTTAAACACATCAAAGCAGAGGATTAATGCATCATCATGCATTAATATCTTAAAAGAAAGCACCTAAACTCGCTGCTCTCATCCACACTCCATTTTCGGCTACCAAACACAACCGAAAATGCATCCAAACAACTCCACAACATTACCCAGCCAAGATCCATCAAATCTAAACATCCATAAACCTCAATTAACATCCAAAAAGGATCTAACCATGTCCTTATACCTCCAGCTATAACAGATCATCAAGATCACTCCAAAAACAACAAAAAACACAAGCTAAACTTAGGAAATTCAACCTATTCGGGATTGCATTGATTAAACCTCCATTTCTCATCAATTTAACATTCATTTCACATCAAATTGACACCTCAAAACACTGCCCAATCAGATCATACGAAATTTCATCAAAATCAATCAAATTTTGCATTTAAAAGCCAAGATCAAGAACACTTCTATAAAACCTTTTATAAAACATAAATTAAGGATTGAGAACTTGGGAATTTCAGTAAAGAACTGAGAGTTTAGAGGAGAAGGACGTTTATACCTCCAAACTTGAGTTTTCTCCCTTTTTGGAACCAAATTCTTGAAAATCCACTTAGCAAATGCAATGGTTTTGTTGAAGAGATGATTGAATATCAAAAGAGGATTGAAATGAGTTATTTAGGTGACAAAATCAGAGGGAAAAGCTCTGGAGAAATGTGTTTGGTTTGAGAGAAAAGATGAGAGAAAATGAAAATGGGATTTTAGGAAAAGTTAGTTGGAAAATGCCAAAATATCTTCCCTCCACTTTTCTTTTATTTTAAAACAATTAATTAATCATTTAATATCTTAGAAAAATCTGGAGAAACTCCCATTGGGTAAATAGCTCCTTAAAGATTCAAAGTTTCAATCCTTTTTAAAACAGTCTCATAGTTTTCGAAAATTACATTTTGGTCACCAACCAAAATGTCACACTTCCAAACCTCATTTTGTAAAATTGATTTCACCACACTCTTTTATATTCGAACCGCGAACCGCGAACCCGATCGGTCCGATCCAAACCCAAAACTTCTAAGCCCAAAATTGGGGCGTTACAAGTGGAGATTTTGGATTCAGACAATAAGGTTCTCCGAGGTAAGATATGAAGAAGAAGTTTCCTTACCTTTTTCCGTTAGGTAAATTTCAAGGACGAAATTTCTTAAGAGGGGGAGAGTTGTAACACCCCAAAATTGGGCCTAGATTTTTAGAGTCTGACCCGGATCGGTTTGGGAAATGGTTCGAATCTAAAAGGGGGTTTTAGGGAATACCTAGTTCAGGATGTTTTAAAAATATAGAAAATGCCTAAAAATCCTCATTTAATATATAAAAGATAATAGTGAAATAAATTTTACAAAATAAGGTTTGGAAATACTACATTTTGGTGTAGTGACCAAATCGCAATTTTTGCAAAGTTTAGTAGTGACTGTTTTGTAAAGGATTGAAACTTTGAATCTTTAAGGAACTAATTTTACCAAAATGTTTTCATCGGATTTTTCCTAAATTTGGGTGATTAAATTAATTTTTCAATTAAATAAAATAAAGGTGATTAAAATAGAAAACCACTTTTGACTTTTCATAACTACTTTTCACAAATTTTCCCTCATTTCATTTTCTCTCAAAATCCTTTCAACCAACCACTTTTTCTCCAGCAAATAAACATTGATTTCTACTTCATTTGATGAGATTTCAATCACTCTTTGATTACTAATCAATTCCTCATCAAATCCATTGATTTCTACATTGAATTTTCAAGAAAACTTGCCCAAATCAAGGAGAAATCATCCATTAGAGGTAAGCTTCGTCCTTCTCCTCTAATGATCAGTTCTTTACTGAAATTCCCAAGTTATCAATCCTTTATTAATGATTTTAAGTGGTTTTAATGTTAGAAACAAGAAATTGGCTTAAAACTCAAGATTTTGGAAGAGATCTTGAAGATTTTCGTGGTGATTGATTAGGCTCTGTTTTTGAGATGGTTTTCTAATGTATTTTGGATGTTAAATGATGTTATAAATGAGGTTTTATCAATCCAATCCCGAATAGGTTTGTTTTTCCTAAGTTTTGCTTGTTAAAATGATGGTTTGGGGTGATTTTGGTGTTCTGCTATAGCTGGAGGTATAAGGACATGGTTGTGTTAGTTTTTGATGTTAATTGATGTTTAGAAATGATTAGAAGTGATGGATCTTGGCTGGGTTTGGTTATGGAAGAGTTTGTTGGAAAAATGTGAGAAATTGGAAACTTTGAGCCATATTTACTAGTGGTAAAGGTGGATGTTCGAATGATAAATTTATTAATTTATATTCTACTCCATGAGACCTTTACAACGATATCTCATATGCTCAAAACGGTTGAGAAATGAATGAGAAATTGATGCTCAAAGTGAGATTGTTATGAATTGTGTTAAGGAAAATATGAACCCCTTATCCCACATGGGTGGGATAACAAACTTGGGAATGGTTTAAATACACCAACCCACTTGGGAGTGATTGAATGACTTGAATGAACACTGTGCCTCGCGCGCAGGCGCAGGGGGGGGTGCAAATCGAAGCTCGTCGAACCCATTCGGGTTGGGGAGCGCTCGCACGTCGTGGGCGACGCGAATGTCCGGACCGGTCGGGTTCCACTTAGAACCTGCGGATATTTTACCCACTCCGAATTAAATTTTTTCCTTATATAACACATATCTTTTTGAATATTCTGAATTTAATAGAATAATTTGTGACTTTCATTAAATCGGATATTAGAAGGTATTAAATCAATTCATAAGGAATATATCCGTTTAAATAAGGCATTAATTGATTATTTCCGATTTTGCTCGGATATAAAGTCAATGACCTGAATTCGGAATATTTACCTTCCATATTTTTCCTCCTCCACTCCCCTATATAAAGAATGCTTCTCTTCAGTTTCAAATCACTCCAAAAAATCGTTTTCTCTATGGTTTTTTTCTTTTAACCGGTGATAGGCTAAGACAAGGCTCTAGTTCGAGATCTATTCAGTACGTGCTTCTGTAGAAGATCTTCTTGTTGTTGTATCCTGGGAGACGAACGATCAATCAAACTCAAGCACCGCGGAGTGGTCAAAATTTGTCTTAAGGAAACTGCTCTTCGCAGGCCTCAACTTTAATCTGGTTTTATTATTCTTCTCGTCTATTTATTTGATTAAAGTTTTTCTTTTATTTATTTTATTATCGTCTTGGATTGTATACTATGTAACAACCCACATGAATGAAATTGATGTTTTTATCAAAATATTTTGACTCGATGTGGTGATAGGATCTACGATTGATAGTTGCATAGGATAGGTAGGTTTCCTCCTTTGAACCTTCCCTTGTGAAAGTATATTTACTTTACTAGCTAATCAGTAGACGTGATGTCCTTGAACTGTTCAGCTGTTTGTGTAAACGATGATATACTTCACACAACTATCTTTATGACAAGATTATTAGTTCTCATGGTTATGTCCATGTGGCCGTGGACATTGCCTGGTTCTGCAGGAGTTTAAAAGAACTATGCCCAATAGTCTCCTTGAAGCGGCCCCACTTCACTCTTACGTAGGTGACTTATGTTGCTCGGCTCACCGAAGCATGCAATGGTCATTAAAAGCTTTGCTTAACCTATAACGCTTTTTATCACTATTTGCATAATAGGAATGGACTTGGGAAAAACTCCCCACAGTGATCGCACAGGTCTATGTAATTAGGTTGTCCCTTTGAACCTAGATCTTGGGATCTCCAGTCAGCTAGGTAGGGTTTTCCTTCACATAGTGCCTTTAATTCTCATGGGCTTTAGTACCATTCCTTTAGATGTTTTCTCAACTTGATCTCGATTCAATCCTTTGGTTAGTGGATCAGCAATGTTATCCTTTGATCTTACAAAGTCAATAGAGATAATTCCATTTGAGATCAGTTGTCTGACGGTGTTATGTCGACGGCGCATATGCCTTGACTTACCGTTATACATGAAACTCTGTGCCCTAGCAATTGTTGCTTGATTGTCACAGTGTATACATACTGTGGGCACAGGTTTCGACCATTCAGGGATATCCTCAAGGAATTGACGTAGCCATTGTAACGCCCCGGTTTTGGGCTCAGAAGTTTTGGGCGTTGACCGGTTCGGTCAAAGTGCTGATCGAATATATAAGGGTGAATTTAGGAAAGCCTAGTTCGGGATGCATTAAAAATATGGAAAAATGTTCTAAAATCATCTTTTAATATATAAAAGTGAACTGTGAAATCAATTTTGGAAAATGAGGTTCGGAAGGTTGACATTTTGGCTAGTGACCAAAATGTAATTTTTGAAAGTTGCGGGACAGTTTTTTAAAGGATTGAAACTTTGAATCTTTAAGGAGCTATTATTCCAAAAAGAGTTTCTCCAGATTTTTTTAAGATATTTTAAGACTTTATTCTGATTTTAAAGGTTATGAAATGTGGAGGGAAAATCAATTTACCATTTCTTAACTAACTTTCTATTTTCTCTCAATTTTCCTTTTCTCTCATTTTCTCTCAACCCAAACACAATTCTCCAGATTTTCTTCTCTGATTTTGGCATCTAAATCTCTCATTTCAACTCTCTTTTGATTCCTAATCACCTCATCAACAAAACCTCTCAATTTGCAAGTTGTTTCATCAAGCATTTTGGCTCTAAAAAGGAGAAATTCAAGTTTGGAGGTAAGAACGTCCTTCTCCTCTAAACTATCAGTTCTTTACTGAAATTCCTAAGTTCTCAATCCTTGATTTGTGTTTTGTTAATGGCTTTTCAATTGAAATCTTGATTTTGGCTTAAAATGCAAGATTTGGTGATTTTGGTGAAATTTTCGTGTGATCTGTTTGGGCAGTGTTTTGAAGTGTCAAAATGATGTTAAATGAATGCTAAATTGATTAGAAGATGAGGTTTAATCAATGCAATCCCGGATAGGTTAAATTTCCTAAGTTTGGCTTGAGTTTTTGGTTGTTTTTGGAGTGTTTTTGGTGATATGTTATACCTGGAGGTATAAGGATGTGTTTGTGATCATTTTGGATGTTAATTGATGTTTAAAAATGGTTAGAAGTGATGGATCTTGGCTGGGTTAAGTTTTGGAAGTGTTTGGAGGTGATTTCGGTTGTGTTTGGTAGCCAAATTGTTGGATTTGGGTTGAGCAGCGAGTTGAGTCTTGTTGTTGGTGTTTTTAATGCATAATGATGCATTAATCCTCTGTTGTTGTGTGCTTGAAACATGGGAGTTTGATCCGTGAGCTTTGAGGGTGTTGCGGAAGGTTTTCGGATGCTTGGAAGGCTTGTTGGCTAGCCTTGTTTTGTGTATCGGTGAGTGAAGTTGGGTTTTCAACTTTTAAACCAAGGTTTGAAGGTTTTGGGAGCTTAGTCTAAGTCTAAACAACTTTGCTAAGCTCAAGAGTAAGTGATTGGATCTTCGCTCTTGAATTGTGTTGTGTTTGGTTTTAAAAGCTATTATGGTTGATGATTGAGATGCATATGTTTTGCATGGTTTAAATCTGTTTTGAAAGCATATTTTAAGCATGGTTTAATGCCGGTTTTGAAAGCCATTTGAGAAGGATGCTCAAGGTAAGAGATCCTTGGTTTTGTATATGGTAATTGTGATTTTGATGCATAGTGTTGCATGTTGATCTATGGCTTTGTATGATGCTTTAAAGTAGTGTGTTGATGATGGTAAATGTTACTTTTTGCATATTGGTTATGCATGTGAATCATTGGACTAATGAGGTAATGGTTTTGCATATTGGTTATGCATGTGAATCATTAGACTAATGAGGTAATGGTTTTGCATATTGGTTATGCATGTGAATCATTGGATTAATGTGGTGATGGTTTTTGCATTGTGATTATGCGTATAATCAGTGGAATAACATGGTAAGATAGTTATGTTGGCAAGTGGTGAAAGTGGTTCTTGGTTCGTTGATCGGATATAGTTAGCCGGCTATAGGATTGGGTGCACCGTGAATTAAGTCGCCTTGGAGGTGGAGTGGTCAAGAGTGGACCGGTAAACTCCCTTCAAGTATCCTAACGAGATGGTTAAGGTCATAATGGAGGTGTTGCCCATTCGAGGACCTTGGTTGAGCAAAGGTTATATGGTGTTTAAAAGTCCATATGTGAGAAACTTGTGCTTGTTAAGATCACAATGGCGGTGTAAGACCATGTGTGGATCTTGTGTGGGGTGTCCCGGATCTCGTTAGTGATTTATACAACTACCAATCGGTTGTGCAAAGGTTGTATGGTGTTTTAAAGTCCATACATGGAAATCTTGTGCATGTTGAGGTTGTATGGTGTTTAAAAGTCCATGCATGGGAACCTCGGGAAAAGCTAAGGTTGTATGGTGTTTAAAAGTCCATACATGGGAACCTTAGGCTTGTAAGGTCAAATGGTGTTTAAAAGTCCATTTGGGAGGCCTTGGATTGGTAGGGTGTATGGAGCGTAGGGACAACGCTCGGAATCCGCGTATCCGATCGGGTTGTTGAGTTGAAAAGTGGATGTGGTTGATCACTTGGAAGCCAATGTAATGTTCTTGATCATAAAGAAGCATGAGATGCTTGAAATGATGCATCATTGCATGTGTAGCATGAGATGCTTGAAATGATGCATGATTGCATGTGAGGCATGAGATGCTTGTAAAGAATGCATGGTTGCATGAAAAGTGTATAATGCTAGTGAATGCATGTTTACTTGTTAAGTTGAACAAGTGTTGATTATCATTTGGCAAATGATGCATGTGTGCATGACATCTCCCTAATGCATTGGAGTCTTGTTGAGACTTGTTTTAAAGGTATGTGATAATGATGTTGTGGTTCATGAGTTGCCTTTGGTTAATGCATGTATGGGATTGATTGAGTAAATGATTTTAAAGGGCTTCTTGCTTAAATGGTTTTTAAGTTTAAGAAGGGTATGTTGTGAAATGGGAATGTTTTTCAAGGTTTTGATTTAACTTTGCATATGGTGTTTATGCATGGAGTGGTTAAACGGATGATTATGTCATTTATGCTTTGAAAGGTTTTCTTAGCTTGCTAAGCTAAGGTTTGGTTTCATGTATGTGCAATGCATGGTTTAAGCTTGATGTTGAAAAGGAGTTTTCAAACATGGTTTTGGTTTGTCAAATCGGGTTGTTTTAAAAGTGTTTTGTAACCCGCTGCATTGATGGTGTTTTGGTTTTGAGCATTCCTCACTAAGCATTATGTGCTTACGCTCCTTTTTGTCCATCAATGCAGATTCTTGAAGTTTGGACAGCAAGGAGCAAGGGATTCAAGGTGGACTCCATTTGAGATGTATGTCTCGGTGAATAGCTATAGTTAATAAGGGCAATGGGGTAGAATCTCTCAGATTGATGTTTTTGTTTTCGTATATGTTCGGACAAGTATGTTTTAATGTTGTTGATGTTGCTGAATCATGAATTGGCTATAATGAGATTGGTTTGGAAAGTTTGTGCTTAAGTGGTTGCTTGTGTAGGAAGCATGCCTATAGAATTGGGGCTTTTTGCATATGATGTTGTTTTGTTGATTTGTTGATGCTTGCAAGTCATATATATGTTGAATTGCATGCTGGTAAAGTTTGGTGGCAATTGGAGCATGTTTGAATGATTAATTGCATGTTTTGAAATGCCTTTTTGCTGCAATCTGTGCAGGCGTTTCGGAACAGTGTGCACCGTTTCGGAACGGGTGCCTTGCATGAACCCAGGCGTCCGAAACGGTATGCACCGTTTCGAAACGGTTTGGTCTCTGCCAGACCCCCGTTGCGGAACGCGTTGCGGAACGGCCCCGAGTTTCGAAACGGGCTCTGCCTGTTTCGGAACGGGTGACCGTTGGGGGCTGACATGGGCGGTTAAATGTTTCAAAATGTTTGCATTTTGGTCCTGAATCTCGTTTGTGCAATTGTATGAGTTTGGGATGTCCGTTTGAGCTGAAATTTGGCTGAGAAGCATGAAACCTGATTAATTTTAAGTTGGTAACTTAAAATCTGGTTAAGTCCTTAAAGTTTTCAGAATTTTCAATTTGGTCCTTAAAGTTGTAATTTGTTCAATTGGGTCCCTGTTTGATCTCTGATGTTTGTGATTCTTGAGTATGTTTTTTGTATGATCACACCTAAGGTTAATGTGCATCTAGACAAGATTAAAAAGAAAAAAAAGGGTAGTTAATCAAGGTTGACTTTCGGGTTGACTTTGGTTTTCCCCGTGTGACTTTCTTAATTTGGGTCAATCGTCTGGGTCGGGTTAAGGGGGTTACATTCGGTGGTATCAGAGCTGAGTTGCGAATGCTTGGGGAAAACGGTAAGTTGTTGTGATGTGTGTTTGATGTTTACCTTGATGTGTGGTTGAAGGTTGGTTGAAACACGTGTTTCTGAGTATGTTGTTGGTGTTTCTGAGTATGTTGTTGGTGTTTCTGAGTATGCTGCTGGTGTTTCTGAGTGTGTTATTGATGTTTCTGAACATGTTGCTGAAGTATGCAAGCATGCTTTATGGTTATGAATCTTGGTTGAGTTTATGTGGAAATGTGCTGATGCTGTGAGCTGATGTTATGCATGATGAAAGTGTAATGAGCATGTTATGTTGCTTTTATGCTGCTGCAAATGGATGCTGTATGACGTAAGCATGATCAAAGCATGTTGTTTGGTATGCTTGATGTTGTGATATCCATGTTGTGTTGACTGTTATGTCATGTAAAGGGGAGGATTCGGGATACCCATTGCCTTATTAATATAGCTATTGTGTTATTTGGAGTTGGAGTTTGAATCCTTGCTTAATGCTGGTCTAACTGGTTTGTTTGCTTGTTGTGATTGTTTGTGTTGTTAGTTGTATGGCAAGGATGATGGGAGAATGGCATTTGGGTAAGATGGTTGCTGCCTTGGGGCAGGTTGTTAAGGCTTGGAATTCACCCTTTTGTAGAGGTGTTTTGTTTCAGTCTTCTGTGCCTGGAGTTGAGGTGGTAAGGCAAGGGAAAGAAGTTGGTTCTGTGATGAAGAGTTCATCATCTGTTGAGCAGAAGGTGTTGGGAACATCTCAGGCTGAGGTAAAGGTAAAGTCAGTAGATGAGCTGGCTGTGGGATGTATGGGTTTGCCGAAGCAGCGTTTGCTTGATTTGGGTGCTGTGGAATATCATGGTTCGACACCTGAGGCATTTGAGGGCTGGTTGGCCGGTGTGGTTCTGATCTTGGATCAGGAGGGCTGTGATTATGCCTGTAAGCTGGGGAGTGTTGTTTCTTTGATGCTGGAGGATGCGTGTGTCTGGTGGACATCTGTGGCGGTGGCGTCACATATTCCTGATATTGATTGGGATTTCTTTGTATCTGCTTTTTGTGAAAGGTATCTTGGAAGGGAATTTCCAAGGATTGAGCAAGGTGAAGGTAGTGCTGTTGTGGAGCAAGTGTTGCTTGAGCAAGGAGTGGAAGCTTAGCCACCGGTGTGTGACCGCTGTGAAAGGCGCCATGTTGGAGGTTGCTGGGGCGCGGGTGCTTGCTGGAATTGTGGTTCCAAAGTGCATGTTAAGCGTGATTGTCCTCTTGGAGTGAAGTCAGCTTTGGTGTTAGCCAATGGGTCTTTGAAAGGTCGTGGGCACGGCCGAGGCAAGGTTCAGAGGTGGCAAAAAGAGCAGAAGGTTGTGAAGAGTTTGGGAAAAGAGAATTGCTGGAAATGTAGGTCTGCTGGACACATGAGACGTGATTGTTTGATGTTGGCTCGGAATAGCCAAGGTTCCTTACCTCAAGGAGTTGGTGTTGACCCTGGTGTGTTAGCTGGTGCTGCAGTTGTGCCGCAGGAGGATGATGATGGTTCTGCAAGGAAGAGAGCTCGTCTGGTGAAGCTTGAGGGAGGTGTTGTGTGTTCAGGTAATCTTGTTAAGTAATCTTTGCTCTAGTTACCTTAGTTTGGTTTCTGTTGGTTTTTCCATGCGTGATAAGTTAGTCTTGTTGCTAGCATGTTGGGGTAATGGTAGTTGTTTGGGAACATCTTTGGTGTGAAGAAGGTTTAGTGAGTATCTTGTGGTTAGTGGTTGTTGGTATGATGGAGTTAGATAAGCTAGAAGTGAGGTAGGAGGTGGTTCTTAGACGGATGTGAGGATGTTATTGGAAGGTGTGAACTGGAATTCATGCATAGTTAAAATCATTGTTATATATTATATTATATATGTTGGTCCATGCATACATGTGGCATGACATTAGAGGTTTTGCATACATGTACATCAGGCATTGATAGGGCATGTAGGTGATCATGCATACGATGTTCACACTCGCTAATAACTAATCGAATCTGTTAGTGTGGTGGTTGGTTTGGATGATGGGTTTTTAGAGGTTGTTTTGGTGCTGAGTGAGAGTTAGAGTAATATTAAGATGGTTGCTAGTGATAGTGAGAGTGGTATGGCCTGCTGGTAGAAGGATAGTGTTTGTTGCTTAAAGAGTTTAGTGGTTTGTATAGCTAAAAGGAAGTGGTAGTTCCTTGGTGCTAGTGATGTTGCAGTTTTGTGGTTGTGTTCCCAAGTGCTGAGGTAGCTTAGCTTTTAAGTTGTTGTGAAAGGGTTGTGTTGGTTCTTAGCAACCTTTGAGGAGTTCAAAAGCTGTTATGTGTGTTTTGGATAAGCAATGTTCTGGTAATGCAAGTGTTATGGTTGAAGTTTGAAGTGAAAGGGCTATGAAAGATCGAAGGCTTTTGTTGGTTGTTTGGGTTCTTGTGAGAAATGGTTGGCTGGTTGTGGTTAAGAAAGTTCCGTTGGGAGTCAGCTGGTGGTGTGAGGAACGGCTGACGGAGTCAAGTTGGGGTTGTGATGTAGTTCTTGGAATCTGGGTGAGTAATCCTGGTGAGTTGTTATGGTGATGTTAGCGGCAGATGTGAAGGATTATCAGCATTCGTTGAGGAGTTTGGGTAAGCAGTTGATGCTTAAAGATTTTTGTTTGCGGGAAAATCCTTGGAAGAGGTTTGGGAGCTTGCAAGAGTTTTTGAAGCAGAGAAGTTTGCATAGTGGCTGATTTGGTTTGGTTGTTGTCTCTGTGTAAACAGGTTTTGGGAGTTGTGTGTTACAGTATTGTGTGTTGTTAGAGCTGAAAGTTCTTCAGGTTGATGTTGGGGGCTGTGTACAGTCCGGTTATGTGGAAGGTTAAGTTGTGGTTATCTTTGAGTGTTCTGGGTTTTGTGAACAACATGTGGAGGTGTTGTGTTCGGTGGGGTTTTGTGTGGATAGTAGTCAGTGTTGGTTGAGGCTTTTGTGTTGCCTTGTGTGTGATTTGAGAAGGTTGTGGTTCTCATTTTGCCGGTTGAAATTTCGAGGACGAAATTTCCTAAGGGGGGGAGAGTTGTAACGCCCCGGTTTTGGGCTCAGAAGTTTTGGGCGTTGACCGGTTCGGTCAAAGTGCTGATCGAATATATAAGGGTGAATTTAGGAAAGCCTCGTTCGGGATGCATTAAAAATATGGAAAAATGTTCTAAAATCATCTTTTAATATATAAAAGTGAACTGTGAAATCAATTTTGGAAAATGAGGTTCGGAAGGTTGACATTTTGGCTAGTGACCAAAATGTAATTTTTGAAAGTTGCGGGACAGTTTTTTAAAGGATTGAAACTTTGAATCTTTAAGGAGCTATTATTCCAAAAAGAGTTTCTCCAGATTTTTCTAAGATATTTTAAGACTTTATTCTGATTTTAAAGGTTATGAAATGTGGAGGGAAAATCATTTTACCATTTCTTAACTAACTTTCTATTTTCTCTCAATTTTCCTTTTCTCTCATTTTCTCTCAACCCAAACACAATTCTCCAGATTTTCTTCTCTGATTTTGGCATCTAAATCTCTCATTTCAACTCTCTTTTGATTCCTAATCACCTCATCAACAAAACCTCTCAATTTGCAAGTTGTTTCATCAAGCATTTTGGCTCTAAAAAGGAGAAATTCAAGTTTGGAGGTAAGAACGTCCTTCTCCTCTAAACTATCAGTTCTTTACTGAAATTCCTAAGTTCTCAATCCTTGATTTGTGTTTTGTTAATGGCTTTTCAATTGAAATCTTGATTTTGGCTTAAAATGCAAGATTTGGTGATTTTGGTGAAATTTTCGTGTGATCTGTTTGGGCAGTGTTTTGAAGTGTCAAAATGATGTTAAATGAATGTAAATTGATTAGAAGATGAGGTTTAATCAATGCAATCCCGGATAGGTTGAATTTCCTAAGTTTGGCTTGAGTTTTTGGTTGTTTTTGGAGTGTTTTTGGTGATCTGTTATACCTGGAGGTATAAGGATGTGTTTGTGATCATTTTGGATATTAATTAATGTTTAAAAATGGTTAGAAGTGATGGATCTTGGCTGGGTTAAGTTTTGGAAGTGTTTGGAGGTGATTTCGGTTGTGTTTGGTAGCCAAATTGTTGGATTTGGGTTGAGCAGCGAGTTGAGTCTTGTTGTTGGTGTTTTTAATGCATAATGATGCATTAATCCTCTGTTGTTGTGTGCTTGAAACAGGGGAGTTTGATCCGTGAGCTTTGAGGGTGTTGCGGAAGGTTTTCGGATGCTTGGAAGGCTTGTTGGCTAGCCTTGTTTTGTGTATCGGTGAGTGAAGTTGGGTTTTCAGCTTTTAAACCAAGGTTTGAAGGTTTTGGGAGCTTAGTCTAAGTCTAAACAACTTTGCTAAGCTCAAGAGTAAGTGATTGGATCTTCGCTCTTGAATTGTGTTGTGTTTGGTTTTAAAAGCTATTATGGTTGATGATTGAGATGCATATGTTTTGCATGGTTTAAATCTGTTTTGAAAGCATATTTTAAGCATGGTTTAATGCCGGTTTTGAAAGCCATTTGAGAAGGATGCTCAAGGTAAGAGATCCTTGGTTTTGTATATGGTAATTGTGATTTTGATGCATAGTGTTGCATGTTGATCTATGGCTTTGTATGATGCTTTAAAACAGTGAGTTGATGATGGTAAATGTTACTTTTTGCATATTGGTTATGCATGTGAATCATTGGACTAATGAGGTAATGGTTTTGCATATTGGTTATGCATGTGAATCATTGGACTAATGAGGTAATGGTTTTGCATATTGGTTATGCATGTGAATCATTGGATTAATGTGGTGATGGTTTTTGCATTGTGATTATGCGTATAATCAGTGGAATAACATGGTAAGATAGTTATGTTGGCAAGTGGTGAAAGTGGTTCTTGGTTCGTTGATCGGATATAGTTAGCCGGCTATAGGATTGGGTGCACCGTGAATTAAGTCGCCTTGGAGGTGGAGTGGTCAAGAGTGGACCGGTAAAATCCCTTCAAGTATCCTAACGAGATGGTTATGGTCATAATGGAGGTGTTGCCCATTCGAGGACCTTGGTTGAGCAAAGGTTATATGGTGTTTAAAAGTCCATATGTGAGAAACTTGTGCTTGTTAAGATCACAATGGCGGTGTAAGACCATGTGTGGATCTTGTGTGGGGTGTCCCGGATCTCGTTAGTGATTTATACAACTACCAATCGGTTGTGCAAAGGTTGTATGGTGTTTTAAAGTCCATACATGGAAATCTTGTGCATGTTGAGGTTGTATGGTGTTTAAAAGTCCATGCATGGGAACCTCGGGAAAAGCTAAGGTTGTATGGTGTTTAAAAGTCCATACATGGGAACCTTAGGCTTGTAAGGTCAAATGGTGTTTAAAAGTCCATTTGGGAGGCCTTGGATTGGTAGGGTGTATGGAGCGTAGGGACAACGCTCGGAATCCGCGTATCCGATCGGGTTGTTGAGTTGAAAAGTGGATGTGGTTGATCACTTGGAAGCCAATGTAATGTTCTTGATCATAAAGAAGCATGAGATGCTTGAAATGATGCATCATTGCATGTGTAGCATGAGATGCTTGAAATGATGCATGATTGCATGTGAGGCATGAGATGCTTGTAAAGAATGCATGGTTGCATGAAAAGTGTATAATGCTAGTGAATGCATGTTTACTTGTTAAGTTGAACAAGTGTTGATTATCATTTGGCAAATGATGCATGTGTGCATGACATCTCCCTAATGCATTGGAGTCTTGTTGAGACTTGTTTTAAAGGTATGTGATAATGATGTTGTGGTTCATGAGTTGCCTTTGGTTAATGCATGTATGGGATTGATTGAGTAAATGATTTTAAAGGGCTTCTTGCTTAAATGGTTTTTAAGTTTAAGAAGGGTATGTTGTGAAATGGGAATGTTTTTCAAGGTTTTGATTTAACTTTGCATATGGTGTTTATGCATGGAGTGGTTAAACGGATGATTATGTCATTTATGCTTTGAAAGGTTTTCTTAGCTTGCTAAGCTAAGGTTTGGTTTCATGTATGTGCAATGCATGGTTTAAGCTTGATGTTGAAAAGGAGTTTTCAAACATGGTTTTGGTTTATCAAATCGGGTTGTTTTAAAAGTGTTTTGTAACCCGCTGCATTGATGGTGTGTTGGTTTTGAGCATTCCTCACTAAGCATTATGTGCTTACGCTCCTTTTTGTCCGCCAATGCAGATTCTTGAAGTTTGGACAGCAAGGAGCAAGGGATTCAAGGTGGACTCCATTTGAGATGTATGTCTCGGTGAATAGCTATAGTTAATAAGGGCAGTGGGGTAGAATCTCTCGGATTGATGTTTTTGTATTCGTATATGTTCGGACAAGTATGTTTTAATGTTGTTGATGTTGCTGAATCATGAATTCGCTATAATGAGATTGGTTTGGAAAGTTTGTGCTTAAGTGGTTGCTTGTGTAGAAAGCATGCCTATAGAATTGGGGCTTTTTACATATGATGTTGTTTTGTTGATTTGTTGATGCTTGCAAGTCATATATATGTTGAATTGCATGCTGGTAAAGTTTGGTGGCAATTGGAGCATGTTTGAATGATTAATTGCATGTTTTGAAATGCCTTTTTGCTGCAATCTGTGCAGGCGTTTCGGAACAGTGTGCACCGTTTCGGAACGGGTGCCTTGCATGAACCCAGGCATCCGAAACGGTATGAACCGTTTCGAAACGGTTTGGTCTCTGCCAGACCCCCGTTGCGGAACGCGTTGCGGAACGGCCCCGAGTTTCGAAATGGGCTCTGCCTGTTTCGGAACGGGTGACCGTTGGGGGCGGACATGGGCGGTTAAATGTTTCAAAATGTTTGCATTTTGGTCCTGAATCTCGTTTGTGCAATTGTATGAGTTTGGGATGTCCGTTTGAGCTGAAATTTGGCCGAGAAGCATGAAACCTGATTAATTTTAAGTTGGTAACTTAAAATCTGGTTAAGTCCTTAAAGTTTTCAGAATTTTCAATTTGGTCCCTAAAGTTGTAATTTGTTCAATTGGGTCCCTGTTTGATCTCTGATGTTTGTGATTCTTGAGTATGCCGTTTGTATGATCACACCTAAGGTTAATGTGCATCTAGACAAGATTAAAAAGAAAAAAAGGGTCGTTAATCAAGGTTGACTTTCGGGTTGACTTTGGTTTTCCCCGTGTGACTTTCTTAATTCGGGTCAATCGTCTGGGCCGGGTTAAGGGGGTTACAGCCATTCTGCTTCTTTTCCAGATTTGCCTAGAGCGACAAACTCAGATTCCATTTTGGATCTGGTTATAATAGTTTGTCTTGAGGATTTCCATGACACGGCTCCTCCCCCAAAGTGAATACATATCCACTTGTGCCTTTGGTATCTTGAATATCAGATATCCAACTGGCATCAGAGTATCCTTCTAAGACAGCGGGGTCTCTGGAATAATGCAGTCCGTAGTCCCGAGTATATCTTAGATATCTCCGTATTCTCACAATTGCTTTCCAGTGATATTTCCCTGGATTGCTTGTGAATCTGCTTAAACTACTCACAGTAAAAGCGATATCTGGTCTAGTGCAGCTCATGAGATACATTAAGTTGCCTATGACTCTTGCATATTCCACTTGGTGGATACTTTCCCCACGATTCTTTGATAGATGTGAACAAGGATCTAACGGAGTTAAGGCTATGCCAGAATCCTCCTTATTAAATTTCTCAAGAATCTTGTCCACATAGTGTGACTGACTTAATATGAGACCCTCCGGTGACCTTTTGATTTGGATGCCCAAAATCGTATCGGCCAGTCCCATATCTTTCATGTCAAATTTTGAATTTAACATGTTTTTGGTACGTTTTACCATTTCATTGTTGCTTCCAACAATAAGTATGTCATCAACATATAAACATAGGATGACATATCCAATGTCTATAGTTTTGACATATATACATTTGTCACACTCATTTATTTTGAAACCGTTAGTCATCATGACATTATCGAATTTCTCATGCCATTGTTTTGGCGCTTGTTTAAGTCCATAAAGAGACTTAACCAATCTGCATACTTTCCTTTCTTGACCTGAAACTACTTAACCCTCAGGTTGTTCCATGTAAATTTCTTCATCAAGATCTCCATTTAGGAAAGCTGTTTTAACATCTATTTGATGTACTTCTAGATTTCGCAGAGCAGCTATTGCGAGTATCATCCTTATGGATGTTATTCTTGATACAGGGGAAAATGTATCGAAGTAATCAAGGCCTTCTTTTTGTCGGTATCCTTTGATTACCAACCTTGCCTTGTACTTATCAATTGTTCCATATGCTTTTATTTTCCTTTTAAAAATCCATTTTGAATTTAGTGGTTTAATTCCAGGAGGAAGGTCCACTAATTCCCATGTATGGTTTTGCATGATGGAATCAATTTCGCTCTTAATGCCATCTTTCCATAAGGTGCCTTTAGAGGAGCATATAGCATCACTATACGTTAGAGGTTCAGCCTCCAGCATAAAGGATAAGAAATCAGATCCAAAGGATTTTTCTACCCTTGCTCGTTTGCTCCTCCTTGGCTCTATCTCATTTTCAACCTCTTGTTGATTACTTGGAATCATTTCATCCAAAGTTTGTTCTGTTGAACTTTGATCAAGTTCCGTAGATTTATAAGGGAATGTATTTTCAAAGAATGATGCATTCTTTGATTCCATTACCGTGTTCTTGTGAATGTCAGGATTTTTTGATTCATACACAAGAAATCGATAAGCATTGCTATGTTCAGCATAGCCAATAAAAATACAATCCACAGTTTTTGGACCTATTTTCATTTGTTTTGGTAATGGAGCCATTACCTTGGCAAGACACCCCCACATTTTCAAGTGTTTGTAGGAAGGCTTTCGACCTTTCCACAACTCATATGGTGTCTTATCCTTTTCCTTTCGAGGAACCTTATTCAAAAGGTAATTAGCCGAAAGAACTGCTTCCCCCCACATGTTCTGTGGTAACCCAGAGCTTCCTAACAAAGCATTCATCATTTCTTTTAGAGTCCGATTTTTACGTTCGGCTACTCCATTAGATTGGGGAGAATATGGCGGTGTTACTTCATGAATAATTCCATGTTGTGAACAATATTCACCAAATGGATTAACATATTCACCACCACGATCACTTCTTACCACCTTAATCTTTTTATTAAGTTGGTTTTCAACTTCTTGCTTATAGAGTATAAATTTCTCTATAGCTTCATCTTTGCTTTTAAGCAAATATACATAGCAATACTTTGTTCTATCATCGATGAAGGTAATAAAATATTTATTTCCTCCTTTAGTTTGAACAAATTTCAAATCACATACATCACTATGTATTAGATCAAGTGGATCTTTACTTCTTTCAATTGTTTGAAAAGAAGACCTTGTTAATTTTGCTTCTACACACGTTTCACATTTATGGTTATAATTAATGTGAAATGAAGGGATGTGTTCCAAGTTAATTAACCTACGTAAGGTATCATAATTAACATGTCCAAGTCTACCATGCCATAAATTAAATGATTCGAGCATGTAAGTAGAAGAAGAAGCTGCATTCTTATTCATTATTTTGGATTTTAGAGAGATAGCATTGAGTTTCCACATTCCATTCAATACATATCCCCTACCCACAAACATCCCCCCCTTTGATAGAATTAACTTCTGGGACTCAAAAACCATTCTAAAACCATGAACACTTAAAAGTGTTCCAGAAACAAGGTTTTTGCGCACGTCAGGCACGTACAATACATTCTGCAGCTTGAGTTCTTTTCCAGAAGTCATCTTCAAGACCACTGTTCCCTCCCCTTTGATCTTGGAAGTCGCAGCATTTCCCATGTAGAGCTTCTCCCCATTGTCGCAAGGTATCAGCTCAGAGAAAGAATTTTCGTCAGAACATATATGGTGAGTGGCTCCAGTGTCAAGCCACCATTCCCTCGGGTTAGAGTCAACCAGGTTGACTTCAGAAATCACCGCGCACAGATCTTCATCCTCCATAGCATTGGCCTCCTTAGCTCTAGCTCTTTTCGGATGTCTGCATTCAGAGGACCTGTGCCCCATCTTGCCACAATTGAAGCATGACCCTTTGAATTTCTCCTTTTTGGAGACTCCGCCATTAGGCCTCAGATTTGGCTTGGCCTGGTGATGTTGGGGTTGCTTACCCTTCTTGACTTCGACAACATTTGCCTTAGCCTCTTTAAAAGCAAGTTTCCTGGCATTACCTCTGTTGTCCTCTTCAATTCGAAGTCTGGTGATCAGTTCTTCCACTGACATTTCCTTTCTTTTATGCTTCAAATAATTTTTGAAGTCATTCCATCCGGGAGGCAGCTTTTCCGTGATGGCAGCTACTTGAAAAGATTCACTGATAGTCATCCCTTCTGCAATAATTCCATGAATGATTAGTTGGAATTCTTCAACTTGATTTACTACTGGTTTTGAATCAACCATAGTAAAGTTCAAAAATTTGGCTACTAAAAACTTTTTAGCCCCAACATCCTCTGCTTTGTACTTATTATCAAGTGCTGCCCACAGCTATTTTGCTGTTTTGTACACATCATATACCGGATACAAAGAGTCTTGCAGTCCGTTGAGGATGTAGTTTCGACACAGAAAATCAGCATTGTTCCAAGACTCTGTGATACTGAAGGCGGTGAGATCATCCACCTCTCCTTCTCCATCCCCTACAGCGACAACTGGAGGATCTTCCTTTAGATACTTTGCCAGATTCAGCATGGTCAGATAGAACAGCATCTTCTGTTGCCATGTCTTAAAATTTTGTCCGCAAAATTTTGACGGCTTCTCATTGTGACTCATTGCCACTGCCGTTGCATTCAGATTCGGTATCTGTTGTTTCGGAGTCTGTACTGGTGCAAGGACCTTAACAGTAGAATCAACAGAATCTCCAATAGTCATCGTTTCTGTTCAAAAGAAACAAAGAGGAATTAAAATAAATTCCAATAAACAGAAAATTAATTTCTCGTTTATTACCGACAATTTCTGTAAACAGATTTCTCCAACTTTGAGATTTTAGCAAATCCGTTAAAACGGCAGGATAAATCCTGAAACCAATTTATTTGCTATCTCTATCACGATTATATCGTCTCGGATTTATAAGAAAGGTAGAAGAAGAGATTTGTCTTAAGATTGTTACATAGTATACAATCCAAGACGATAATAAAATAAATAAAAGAAAAACTTTAATCAAATAAATAGACGAGAAGAATAATAAAACCAGATTAAAGTTGAGGCCTGCGAAGAGCAGTTTCCTTAAGACAAATTTCGACCACTCCGCGGTGCTTGAGTTTGATTGATCGTTCGTCTCCCAGGATACAACAACAAGAAGATCTTCTACAGAAGCACATACTGAAGAGATCTCGAACTAGAGCCTTGTCTTAGCCTATCACCGGTTAAAAGAAAAAAACCAGAGAGAAAACGATTTTTTTGGAGTGATTTGAAACTGAAGAGAAGCATTCTTTATATAGGGGAGTGGAGGAGGAAAAATATGGAAGGTAAATATTCCGAATTAAGGTCATTGACTTTATATCCGAGCAAAATCGGAAATAATCAATTAATGCCTTATTTAAACGGATATATTCCTTATGAATTGATTTAATACCTTTTAATATCTGATTTAATGAATGTCACAAATTATTCTATTAAATTCGGAATATTCAAAAAGATATGTGTTATATAAGGAAAAAATTTAATTCGAAGTGGGTAAAATATCCGCAGGTTCTAAGTGGAACCCGACCGGTCCGAACATTCGCGTCGCCCACGACGTGCGAGCGCGCCCCAACCCGAATGGGTTCGACGAGCTTCGATTTGCACCCCCCCTGCGCCTTCGCGTGAGGCACAATGTTCATTCAAGTCATTCAATGACTCCCAAGTGGGTTGGTGTATTTAAACCATTCCCAAGTTTGTTATCCCACCCATGTGGGATAAGGGGTTCATATTTTCCTTAACACAATTCATAACAACCTCACTTTGAGCATCAATTTCTCATTCATTTCTCAACCGTTTTGAGCATATGAGATATCGTTGTAAAGGTCTCATGGAGTAGAATATAAATTAATAAATTTATCATTCGAACATCCACCTTTACCACTAGTAAATATGGCTCAAAGTTTCCAATTTCTCACATTTTTCCAACAAACTCTTCCATAACCAAACCCAGCCAAGATCCATCACTTCTAATCATTTCTAAACATCAATTAACATCAAAAACTAACACAACCACATCCTTATACCTCCAGCTATAGCAGAACACCAAAATCACCCCAAAACCATCATTTTAACAAGCAAAACTTAGGAAAAACAAACCTATTCGGGATTGGATTGATAAAACCTCATTTATAACATCATTTAACATCCAAAATACATTAGAAAACCATCTAAAAAACAGAGCCTAATCAATCACCATGAAAATCAATTTCTCATTCATTTCTCAACCGTTTTGAGCATATGAGATATCGTTGTAAAGGTCTCATGGAGTAGAATATAAATTAATAAATTTATCATTCGAACATCCACCTTTACCACTAGTAAATATGGCTCAAAGTTTCCAATTTCTCACATTTTTCCAACAGAGTTTGGAGGTGATTTCGGTAGTGTTTGGTAGTCGAAATGTGGTTTTTGTGTAGAGCAGCGAGTTTAGGTGTGTGGCTGATGATTTCAATGCATGATGATGCATTAATCCTCTGCTCTTATGTGTTTAAAACAGGGGGACTTCTTCGGACACCTTTGGAGTTGATCCGGAAGCTTAGATATCGTTTCGGCGAACAAGCGAAACGTAATCGGTCAGTGCGTATGGTTTTAGAAGTCCTCGAGGGACAAAGAATCAAGGTTTGGGGATTTAGGAAAGGTTTGAAACACCTTCCTAAGTCCGAAAGTAAGTATTGGCTAGATTGCTCTCTAGAATGTGGTGATTGCCCCTTAAATGGTTTTACATGCTCATGGTTTTAGATTGATAAATTCCTACTGTTTTTATGCTTGAATTATAGCATGAGATGATGCTTGAGATGATTTCATAAAGTAACATGTTGCATAGTTGAGATTTGAGCTTTAATGTTAAAGCATAGCAAACATTATTATTTTGAAATGAAGATGAGAATGTTGAGTTTTAATGCATGAAAAATAGTAGGTGAGATGTTGATTTGACATAATATATTGGCATAGATGTTGAGATACTTACCGGATATAATTGATTGATCAATAGGATGAGAGTTCACTATAAACTAAAAATTCGTATGTGCTCTTTGGTTTAAGCCAAAGGGTGAGAATCGAAGATGGGCATTCCATCGGGTAGGTCTTGGTGAAATACCCAAGCTTTGTGGAAATGAGAGATTCTGCCATGTGAGTACGGTGATGTGAGATTCCACCGGAAACTATGTTGCTGGACGAGTGAGTACGGTGATGAGAGATGCCACCGGAAGTGTCTAGTGAGATGTCCGCATGTCCGAGTAATAAAGAGATGTGAAATGCCAATATAAAATATGTTATGGTTTTTGATTCACATGTACCTTTGATGAAATGGTTTATGCTACAAGAAATGCATACGTGGTTTGTTTATGAAATGCTTTAGAGTACAAGCATGAGTTGGGCTTTGCCACGAGTTTTGCATTGGTTTAAATGCATGAGATAGAATGAAGGTACATGTGTTATCAATGAGAAATTGCTTTGAAAGGTTTCAAAGCATTAGATAGAATGAGCATGTGGTTTAAAAGCTTTTGAGAAAGTGTTTTCAAGCTATGCATTATTGTGACGGTTTTCTTTATAGCATGCCTCACTAAGCATTTGTGCTTACGCTCTCTCTTTTACCAATAATGCAGATAATTGAGGTGTTTTCTGGCATCAATGAAGCTAAGTTCATCCATAGAAGTCCAAGCTCATGTATGGTGAAGTTTTCATACACTTTAGTTTTGATAGATTGGCAATAGGAAACCAAGAATTGTATTTGGGAGATGAGTTAAACTCCCTAAGGTTGTGGCATGTTTGTTTTAGCGTGTTTGGATTGTAAATGGACTTAATTGTTTGATTTGAGGTTGGATTCCTCATTTTGGGTTTGTGATAGGAAGCATGCCTCTAGAATAATGATATTTTGTGTTTGATGCTATGATTGTGCTTGAATGTCCCAAATATGTTCCTTATATGTATGATGAGTTGCTAGTATGATTTGGGAGTCTTTGCAGCATATTGTGTGTGTTAATGTATGAAAAACCCGCAATTGATGATGTTTTTGGGCAGGGTGTAACGAAACACCCCATGGTGTTTCGGAACGGGGGCCTGAAAGGGCCTTGGCATTTCAAAATGAAGGGAGTTGTTTCGATACATTTGGCTACTGGAATTACATGTTTCGAAACTGGTCTCGGAACATACCCGTGGAGCGAAACGGTCAACACCGTTCCAATACGACGTTTCGGTACGGTGAGTAGGCGTTTCGAAACGGGTTACCGTTGGACCCAGATTTGAACTGTTTTGATGTTTGCATGCTTTACATTTTAGTCCTAAATGTTGAGATTGCAATTGCTTGGGCTTTAGATGTCTTTTTAAGTTGAAATTTTGCAAGAGAAGCATGTAACATGACTAATTTCATAATGGTAATTCCAAAATCAATGAAGTCCCTCTAATTTGCAGAAATTACATTTTGGTCCCTATTCTTGTGTGAAGTGCATTTGAGTCCCCATATGTTATCTGATCGCTGTGCCTTTCTCAATCATGATTCGTGAGTACTCACTTAGGGTTAACATGTATCTAGACAAGATTAAAATAAAAAAAAGTCGTTAATCAAGGTTGACTTTTTGGTTGACTTTGGTTTTCCCCGTGTAATCTTCGTAGTTTCGGTCAATCGTTTAGGTCGGGCTAAGGGGGTTACACATCATATCCATGAATGCAGTCGGTGCATTTGTCAACTCAAACGGAATCACCAAAAACTCATAATGGCCATACCTAGTCCGAAAAGTTGTTTGAGGTACATCCACATCCTTAACCTTTAATTGGTAATACCCAGACCTCAAATCAATCCTCAAAAACACCGAAGCACCACAAAATTGGTCGAACAAATCATTGATCCTTGGCAAAGGGTATTATGAATCCTCGGTGCACATACGCAACGTACCATCCTTCTTCTTCACAAACAGAACCGGTGCACCCCAAGGTGAAATACTCGGCCTTATGAATCCTCGGTCAAACAACTCATGAAGTTGCGTCTTCAAATCCTTCAACTCCTTAGGTGCCATGCCATAATAAGCAATGGATACAGGAGTTGTATTCTCTTACAACTCAATGCCAAACCAACCTCTATGTTTGGTGGTAACCCAGAAAATTCCTCCGGAAACTCACATATTCTTCGTATGTCTTGCACTCGTACTTCCTTCGTACCAGGATTCATCACATATGCTAAGAAAGCATCGCAACCCAACTCCATCATCCGACTCGCTTCAAGAGCCGGAATTGCATTAGACAAGAACTTCACGTTCTCGCCTATGATTACCACCTCGTAATCATCTGCAAGCTTCAAGGTGACTCGCTTAACATCAAAATCCACCACAGCTAGATGCTCAACCAACTAGTCCATTCCAAGAATCACATCAAAACTATAGAAAGGCAATTCCATCAAATCAACTAAACACACATGGCCCTGAACAGATAATGGACATCTCCTATACAATTTTCTTGTCACAATAGTTTCACCAAAAGAGCTTGTCACTTGCATCCCTACGTCTAGCATCTCAACAGGTACATCAAGAAAATGCGCATGGTCACTCAAGATGTATGAATGTGTAGATCTAGAATCAATCAATGCTAACAAAAACAAGGATTGCAAGGTTAAGGTACCTAAAATCACATCGGCGTCGTTCCATCCCTCGCAAGACCACCTTCCTATGGTTGAACCGCAACGAAATGAGCCACACTTCTCTGCCCATCCTCTCCCCTCTGAAAGTTTCCACGGCCGTGCCCACGGCCTCTCTGCGGTGCAGCAACTGTTGCACGAATCTGACTACCTCCCGCCAATAAGGGACACTCACGCCTCATGTGGTTAGCATATCCGCAGTTCAAACAAGAATTTTCCCCAGCCACCAGAGCCTACACCTCACGAGCCGCACGAGGACAATCTCGCCTCATGTGCTCATGCGAACCACATGACCAACATGTGTTCTGCTCAAACCTCGGCATGTTGCCCTGAGCTGGCGCACCTCGCCCAAAGTTACCATGCCTCGCCATAGGCTGATATCTACGGTCACAATTCCACTTGTTCTGCTCACCACTAGGGCCAACTACAGTAGCTCTCTTGCCCGAGCTAGATCCACCCATGCGAGATGACAAACACAAACTCTGTTCTATGTCCTTAGGTCGATTCACAAGCACATCGAAATCTGTATAATCAAATGCAAGCATTAACGTCTTCACGTCCTGCACCAGGCCGTACCAGAAGCGATAACATTGATGTTTATCACTCAGCACGAACTCCGAAGCGTACTGGCTCAATCGTACGAACTAGACTTCGTACTCAGCCACTGTCATATTCCCTTGCACCAGGGACATGAACTCTCGCTTCTTATCATCCAGGTATCTAACTCCAAGATACTTTCTCTTAAAATCAGACTAATAGAAAGTCCAATCCACCTATTCCGGCTCCAAAGCCGCAGTCGTAGACGTCCACCATGTGTATGCATCACCGTGCAACAAAGACACTGCACACCCTAGCTTCCGTGCATCATTGCACACCATCTGATCCAAGATCTGGATCGTGCTGGCCATCCAAGCCTCGGCTGCATTAGGAGATAAACCATGAAATTCCACTCCTCCCAAACTTCTCAAGCGCTCGAATGGCAAACTCGTTTGCCCAACAATAGGGGCTTGTACATGCACTCCAGCAACAACAACCTGGAATGCTCTCGTCATCGCCTGTACTAAAGGCGTCAAATATCCCAAGATCGGACCATCTTGTCTTGTTGTTCTTGCTTCTCACCCCCAAGTGGTGGCGGCGGTGGAGAAGGTAAATTTGCACCAGGCAGAACCTCGTTCTCCTGATTACATTGCTCATCAACAGGAGGAACTGCCCCAGAACGTAACTCTCGTCTTGGTCCCATTGTGCTAGTAACATTAAAGCATGAATGTAAAACAAACAAAAGATCAGATCTGCTTCTAACAAGTACCCAAGACTTCAAATCCAATTCAAAAACATTTCACTAGGTAATAAGGTAATGGGCATTCCAATTTCCCCCAGTGTAACGCCCCGGTTTTGGGCTCAGAAGTTTTGGGCGTTGACCGGTTCGGTCAAAGTACTGATCGAATATATAAGAGTGAATTTAGGAAAGCCTAGTTCGGGTTGCATTAAAAATATGGAAAATGTTCTAAAATCATCTTTTAATATATATAAGTGAACTGTGAAATCAATTTTGAAAAATGAGGTTCGGAAGGGTGACATTTTGGCTAGTGACCAAAATGTAATTTTTGAAAGTTGCGTGACAGTTTTATAAAGGATTGAAACTTTGAATCTTTAAGGAGCTATTATTCCAAAAAGAGTTTCTCCAGATTTTTCTAAGATATTTTGAGGTATTATTCTGATTTTTACACATAAAGAAAGAGGAGGGAAAGCCATTTTGACTATTTCATAACTAACTTTCCATTTTCTCTCAATTTTCCTTTTCTCTCATTTTCTCTCAACCCAAACACATTTCTCCAGATTTTCTCATCAGATTTTGTCACTCAAATTACTCATTTCAACTCTCTTTTGATTCCTAAACATCACATCAACAAAACCTCTCAATTTGCTAGTTGATTCTTCAAGCTTTTTGGTTCCAAAAAGGGAGAAACTCAAGTTTGGAGGTAAGAACGTCCTTCTCCTCTAAACTCTCAGTTCTTTACTGAAATTCCTAAGTTCTCAATCCTTGATTTGTGATTTGTTAAAGGCTTTTCAATTGAAATCTTGATTTTGGCTTAAAATGCAAGATTTGGTGATTTTGGTGGAATTTTCGTGTGATCTGTTTGGGCAGTGTTTTGAAGTGTCAAATTGATTTTAAATGAATGCTAAATTGATTAGAAGTTGAGGTTTAATTAATGCAATCCCGGATAGGTTGAATTTCCTAAGTTTGGCTTGAGTTTTTGGTTGTTTTTGGAGTGTTTTTGGTGATCTGTTATACCTGGAGGTATAAGGACGTGTTTGTGATCATTTTGGATGATATTGATGTTTAAAAATGGTTAGAAGTGATGGATCTTGGCTGGGTTAAGTTTTGGAAGTTTTTGGAGGTGATTTCGGTTGTGTTTGGTAGCCGAAATGTTGATTTTGTGATGAGCAGCGAGTTTGGTTGTGTTGCTGTTGTTCTTAATGCATAATGGTGCATTAATGCTCTGTTGTTGTGTGCTTGAAACAGGGGAGTTTGATCCGTGAGCTTTGGAGGTGGTGTGGAAGGTTTCGGATGCTTGGAAGGCTTGTTGGCTAGCCTTGTTTTGTGTATCGGTGAGTGAAGTTGGGTTTTCAGCTTTTAAACCAAGGTTTGAAGGTTTTGGGAGCTTAGTTTAAGTCTAAACAACTTTGCTAAGCTCAAGAGTAAGTATATGGATTTTCGCTCTTGGTTTGTGTTGTGAATTGGCTTTAAAAGCAATTGTGTTTGGTGGTTGCAATGCATGTGATATGCATGGTTTACATTCTGTTTTGAAAGCATATTTTAAGCATGGTTTGATGCTGGTTTTGAAAGCCGTATGTGAAGGATGCTCAAGGTAAGAGATCCTTGGTTTTGTACATTGAAAATGTGGTTTTGATGCATGGTGTTGCATGATGTTTAATGTCTATAGTAATGCTTTAAAACAGTGAATTAATGATGGTAAATGATGGTTTTTTCATTATGGTTATGCATGTGAATCATTGGACTAATGTGGTAAGGTGGTTATATTGGCAAGTGATGTAAGTGGTTCTTGGTTCTTTGATCGGATATAGTTAGCCGGCTATAGGATTGGGTGCACCGTGAATAAAGTCGCCTTGGAGGTGGAGTGGTTAAGAGTGAACCGGTAAACTCCCTTCAAGTACCCTAACGAGATGGTTAAGGTCATAATGGAGGTTGAATGCCCATTCGAGGACCTTGGTTAAGAAAAGGTTATATGGTGGTTAAAAGTCCATATATGGGAACCTTGTGCTTGTTGAGATCACAATGGCGGAGTTAAGTCCATGTGTGGATCTTCTGTGGGGTGTCCCGGATCTCGTTAGTGATGTTATACAACTACCAATCGGTGAATGCAAAGGTTGTATGGTGTTTAAAAGTCCATACATGGGAACCTTGTGCATGTCAAGGTTGTATGGTGTTTAAAAGTCCATGCATGGGAACCTTGTGCATGTCAAGGTTGTATGGTGTTTGAAAGTCCATACATGGGAACCTTGGGAAAAGTCAAGGTTGTATGGTGTTTAAAAGTCCATACATGGGAACCTTGGGAAAAGTGGAGGTTGTATGGTGTTTGAAAGTCCATACATGGGAACCTCGGGAAAGCTAAGGTTGTATGGTGTTTAAAAGTCCATACATGGGAACCTTAGGATGGTGAGGTCAAATGGTGTTTAAAAGTCCATTGGAGACCTTGGATTGGTAGTGTGTATGAAGCATGGGGGACAACGCTTGTGATCCGCGTATCCGATTGGATGTTGAGTTGAAAAGTGGATGTGGTTGATCACTTGAAAGCCAATATGATGTTCTTGATTATAAAGAAGCATGAAATGCTTGAAATGATGCATAGTTGCATGAGAAGCATGAGATGCTTGAAAAGATGCATGGTTGCATGGAATGTGTTTAATGCTTGTGAATGCATGTTACTTGTTAAGTTGAACAAGTGTTGATTATCATTTGGTAAATGATGCATGTGTGCATGAAATCTCTTAAATGCATTGGCGTCTTGTAAGACTTGTTTTAAAAGGCATGTGATGATGATGTTGTGGTTCATATATTGCCTTGGTTTAATGCATGTGTTGGGTTACTTGAGTAAATGGTTTTAAAGGGTTTCTTGCTTGGAATGTTTTCAAGTATAAGAAAGGCATGTTGTGAAATGGAAATGTTTTCCAAGATTTTGAATTTAACTTTGCATATGGTGTTTATGCATGGAATGGTTAAATGGTTGAAATTGCAATTTGTGCTTTGAAAAGGCTTTCTTAACTTGTTAAGCTAAGGGTTGGTTTTCATGTATGTGCAATGCATGGTTTAAGCATGATGTTAAAAAGGGGTTTTCAAACTTTGCTTGGTAAACAAATCGAGTTGCTTTTCAAAGAGGTTTTATGACTCGCTGCATTGATGGTGTTTTGGTTTTGAGCATTCCTCACTAAGCATTATGTGCTTACGCTCCTTTTTGTCCATCAATGTAGATACTTGAAGTTTGGACAGCGAGAAGCAAGGGATTCAAGGGGGACTCCACTTGAGATGTATGTCTCGGTTAATAGCTATAGTTAATAAAGGCAATGGGGTAGAATCTCTCGGATTGATGTTTATGTGTTCGTATATGTTCGGACAAGTATGGTTTTATGTTGTTGATGTTGTTGGAACATGTTTTGGCTTTTATAGGATTGAATTGGAAGTATGGTGTTTAAATGGTTGCTTGTGTAGGAAGCATATCCTTTGAATTGGGGCTTTTCATGAATGTTGGTTTTTCGTTGAATTGTTGATGCAAGTATGTCTCTTATATGTTGATTAGTATGTTGGTAAAGTTTGGTGGCTTTTGGAGCATGTTTGGATGGTCAATTGCATGTTTATGTATGCATTTGGAGGTTTTCTGTGCAGCGTGTTTCGGAACAGTTCATACCGTTTCGGAACGGGTGCCTCAAACAAACCCAGGCGTCCGAAACGGGTGAGACCGTTCTGAAACGGTTTGGCTACTGCCAGTCCCCCGTTGCGGTACGTGTTGCGGAACGGCCCCACGTTTCGAAACGGGCTCTGCCTGTTTCGGAACGGGTGACCGTTGGGGGCTGACATTGGCAGTTAAATGTTTTGAAAAGTTTGCATTTTGGTTCTGAAACTTGTTTGTGCAATTGTATGAGTTTGGGATGTCCGTTTGAGCTGAAATTTGGCAGAGAAGCATGAAACTTGATTAATTTTAAGTTGGTAACTTTAAATCTGGTTAAGTCCTTAAAGTTTTCGGAATTTACGTTTTGGTCCCTAAGGTTGTAAATTGTTCAATTGGGTCCCCGTTTGATCTCTGATGTCTATGATCTTTGAGTATGCTATTTGCATGATCACATCTAAGGTTAACGTGCATCTAGACAAGAGTAAAAAGAAAAAAAAGGGTCGTTAATCAAGGTTGACTTTCGGGTTGACTTTGGTTTTCCCCGTGTGACTTCCTTAATTCGGGTCAACCGTCTGGGCCGGGTTAAGGGGGGTTACACCCAGCATAGCATAAAGCATACAACATGGATGTCTCAACCATCATGCATCACAAGCATTAAAATCCAGCCCAATCCAACATCATTCATATCAGTTCACACTCATAATCAATCACCATTTAAAGCCTCAACATCACATACTCAACATTTACATGCTTAAAACATTCAACGGACAAAGAAAATATTACCAAAACGCATATTCATATCACATTTATTTACCAACAACTTACCATCATCCCAACCTTTCGTAACATGGCTCTGATACCACCAAATGTAACCCCTTCGACCCGGCCTACCTGATAGACCAAACCAAACAAGTCACACAGGGAATATTAAAGCAAACCGGTAAAGTTTACCTCAATAAACGACCCTTTTTTTCTTCTTTTTATCTTGTCTAGATGCAAGTTAGGTTCCTATGTATCCAATCAAGGTAGCAGATCAAATGACAACATGAACGCTCAACGATTGACACCAATTTCTGGTTTACGGACCATTTCGTAAATTTGACAATTAGTAAGGGTGTTTACCAAATTAGGATTACCAACCTTTAATTAGGTTCATTACATGTTTCTCTGCAAAAACTCAGCTCAAGACTACCTTTGGAACTCATATAATTGCATACTTGACAAACAGGGACCAAAACGCATAGAAACGGAAACTCAAAATATTCCAAAAACTAAAATAATAGCCAAACGTTTCGGAATAGTGAGCCCCGTATCGGAATGAGAGTATCGAAATAGTGATACCCTGTTTCAAAACGTGGGACCATTTTGAAACCATTTTGGACCTTATTCAGAACAAGGTTTCACAGAGGCAAATGTATCGAAACAGGCCTCACCGTTTCGAAACCCCAAGGGAATTTCAAGTCCCCGTTTTGAAACGATCGAGGACGTTTCGAAACATCTGGGCATGAAACGCTTTACTTTGTTGGTTTAACTCGATTTTATCCATCCGAAACTAACTTGACATATGACTAAACATGCTTGCTACTCAAATATATTTCAACAATCAAGGATTCATGGCAGAACTATCATCATAGCATCATTCCCAATATCAAAGAGACTAAAGGCATGCTTCCTAAGAGAAATAAGCACCAAAGGCTCAAATCTCAACCCAAGCATAAACCAACACTTAAAAGGCCTTTTACATAACCAAAAGTGCATACCAAACTTGCACAAAAACAGAAAACACTAAAGCAACCAACATTCAAAGTGTTGAACGCCCCCATTGCCTTTATTACACTAGTTAAAATCCTCAACATACATTTAGAGAAGTCCCATGGAAAACCCCTTGTAGAATGTTGCCTCCCAATGCCTAATTTTCTGCATTGATGAACAAAGAGAGCATAAGCATACAAGCTTAGTGAGGATTGCTCAAAACCAAAAACATCATCAATGCACAAAACCATTTTTCACTCTTTTCAAGACTTTCATGCCTTTTTGAAAAACCATGCACCTTGCCTTTAAAATCAAAATGTTAAACATTATGCTACATGATTCATACATTTTCCAGCAATTAAACCATTGCTACACATTATCAAGCCTTCCAAGCATAAACACCATTATGCTAAGCTTTAAGTAAAACACACATTGTTCATAATGTGCGTCATCAACATTTCTATAGCATTCCATTCCATATTGGCTCGCAAGTGATTAACAACATTCTCAAAAACACATCGGATACACGGATTACCAAGGGTTGTCCCAAACCCTTCATACACTCTACTGTCATCTCAAGGCTCACAGACGAGAGCAACCCTCCATCGTTATGTCACCCATGGTGGAGTATTCGGTACAATTACAACCCCTCAAGACAACTCATTGGTAGATGTATAACCCACTAACGAGAGACGGGACACACACAAGGTTCGCACCAGGGAGCTACCCTTAACCGTTGCAACCTTAAACAATCCTCAATCATTAGGGTACTTGGATGGAGTTTTCGGTACAATCACAACCCCTCAACATCCAAGGAGACTTGTTTATAAGTGCACTCAATCCTATAGCCAGCTAACTATACCCAATTTCCTTTATAAAACACTATATAAAACATCACTTGCCAATATAATCCACATTTCATGCACACCTCAATGTTTTTACAAAGCATTCATGATAGCCATAACTCAAGCACTAAACCATGCTTCAAAAACTTCTGCATCAACACATGCATACAAGGATCACTTACCTAGTGCATCCTTAAATCACATGGCATCATCAAACACATTTTATATACTCAAAACATGCCTTAAAACAGTAGGTAAACGCATTTAAAATCAAGTGCAACCAAAGGCTCAAACTAGCAAAATCTGGAAGAGAAATTCACTTTACTTACTTCCGAACTTAGTAAAGTGTTTCAAGCTCTTACTAAGTTCCCAAAACTTTTTCTAAAACGTTTTCACGCTAGAAAACAAAGTTCCACTCGCCGACTTGCAAAACCACACTTGTCGACGCAACAATCCCCTGTCTGAAGCCTCAAAAATCACTTCATTTGATTCTGGAACACTATCCCATCTTTTAAACACATTAAAACATAGGTTCAATGCATTAAAATGCATCCAAAACACCAGCACTCAAAAGGAAACCCGCAGCCCTGCTCTAAAGCATCATTTTACCCAATCAATACAACCGAAAACTCAATTGATTGATCTCTAAACTCATCCCAGCCATCTACCAACACATCCAAAACATTTTAACCATCAATCAACATCCAAAAGCAACCTAAACCATCCTTATACCTCTAGCAACTCGGATTCCACATTACACCTCAAAAACCCAACTATAAACACCTTAAAAACCAAAGATCTCAATGATTTCGGGATTAATATGATTTAGGCTATATTTCAACATCATTAACCTTTCAAAACTCATTTAGAAATCATCTCAAACATATCAAATCAACTCAACTCTGAAAATCACATTAAAACCACTTTTCTACCAAAATTTCATCCTTTTATCAAATCAATAACAAAACCTTAGTCAAAAACATGAATAAAGAGTCAAATATCTTTGGAATTTCATTAAATAACCTTGATTAGAGTGTTAGCACGAAATTTACCCGCAATCATTGCTTCTCTTCTAATTTGGCAAGTTTAGCTTTCAAGTATCTTGAAAGAAATTGAGAGAAATCACAAAGATAAAGTTGGAAATAAAGAGAGAATTTGAGAGGGAAGAAAATCTAAAATTTGATAGAAAAAGGAGAGTGTTTGGCTGAAGTAAAAGCAAGAAAATGAAATTGATCATCAAAATCTTTTAACCAATTAACTAACTCCTTAATTATATTAATTAAAGTCATTTAAATATTTAATAAACCATGTAAAACACATGTCAAATTAGAGAAAAAGCATAATTGCCAATTAGCTCCCTAAAGATTTTATGATCTTGACTCTTTTTGAAAAACACACTTTTTCCACAACTTTAAAACTTTACATTTTGGTCACTGCCCAAAGTGTTTACTTTCAAAAACCTGTTTCGCAAAATTGATTTAACCAACCTCTTAAATACCATTTTAAAGGATTTTAGGAATTTTTATCATATTTTTATCCCATCTGGAACCTTGATTTCCCTAAACCACCTCTTAACGATTCGACCAACCGATTACCAGTTCCACCGACCCATCCCGACTCACAAAACACCTAAGCCCAAAACCGAGGTGTTACATGAAAGGATCGGAGAACCAAGTTGCTGATCACTTGTCAAGGCTGGAAAATGACGATGAGGAATCATATTCCTTGGAGATCCACAACACATTCCCAGATGAGCGGCTATTAGTTGCCTTGACAACTCCTTGGTATGCTAATTTAGTCAATTTCTTAATTAGCGATATTTTGCCTTATGATCTTACTCGCCAAGGAAAGAAGCAGTTCCGACATGATGCTGAGCATTATTATTGGGATGAGTCTATTTTGTTTAAACAATGTGCAGATCAGGTAATTTGGTGTTGTGTCCCCGAAGAGGAGCAGCAAAATGTGCTACACCAATGTCACTCTTCATCTTATGGAGGCCACTTTAGAGGAGCTCGATCAACAACCAAAGTTCTACAGTCCAGATATTATTGGCCTGCCCTTTACAAAGATGCACACGTTTTCTACAAGGGATGTGATCGTTGTCAACGAACGGGGAACATATCAAGGCGACATGAAATGCCATTGTAGAACTTAATCGAGGTGGAATTATTTGATGTATGGGGCATCGATTTTATGGGGCCTTTCCCTTCCTCGTTCGGCAACCTCTACATTTTACTTTCTGTAGACTATGTGTCTTAGTGGGTTGAGGCAGTTGCAGTTCCCAAAAATGATTCCAAGACAGTACAACGGTTCCTAAAGAAGAACATATTCACATGGTTCGGAATGTCGAGGGAAATTATCAGTGATGAAGGCAAACATTTTGACAATAAAATTATTGCCAAGATGTTACAACGTTTTGGAGTAACCCACAAAGTTGCCACGACATATCACCCGTACACTAACGTGCAGGTTGAAATTTCTAACTGTGAATTGAAGAATATACTTGAGAAGGTTGTTAATCCCTCTCGAAATGATTGGTCTATGAGAATCGATGAAGCACTTTGGGCTTATTAAACAACATTCAAGACGCCCTTAGGCATGTCTCCTTATAGACTTGTCCACAACCAGACTTGCCACCTACCGGTGGAGATCGAGCATAAGGTTTATTGGGCTATCAAGATCGTTAATATGGACTGAGAAAGTGCAGGGCAGAAGCGTCTACTGGACCTTAACGAGATAGAAGAATAATGTGTTGTAACTTATGATAATGCCAAGATTTACAAAGAGAAAACGAAGTGTTGGCATGAAAAAAAGATGTTGTCGTAGAAATTCTTTCCAGGGAAACTAGTGTTACTCTTCAATACCCGGTTGAAACTTTTTTCAGGAAAATTGATGTCAAGATGGTCTGGGCTGTTTGAGGTTGTCAAACCTTATTCTCATAGGGCTGTTGTGGTGAAATCGACAATGGAAAGACACAAGTTCAAGGTTAACAGACAACTATTGAAGCATTATAATGGTGCCCATGTGACTCGCAATAAGAAGGCTATCTCCTTAAAAGATGCATGAAAATTCTCTTTTTACGGGTTTTAAGTTTTTAGCTTTTCAATTTTCGGTCTATTTTTTGTTTGTTTGTTCTTTTCTTTCAAGAACAAAACCACCATGGCTAAGAATCTCAAGACTATGCCCAAGGAGAGTTCCTCAAGAGAAATTGAACCTTCTTCTCATCGGCCTGCAACTCATTTCTCTTGAGGCCCCACCAACTTCGAGTCAACAACCACCACTAGCCAGAAAAAGAACCAAGCAAATGGCTCGAAAGAAGCTAGTCATTCGAGGTGACGACCTCTCCGACTAACTCATTTCATTCTCACTTTTTTCTTTCACTGTTTTAGTTTGTTTCATGCATCAAGGAAAATGCTTCTCTCGAGTTTGGGGGGTTGTTCTTATTTGTTTCTTAGATAGTTGCATTAGTTGCATTCATATGTTATAGTTTCTATATGTTACTTGACATATCGTTTACCGGGTTAGACTATCTTAACCTACTGTGATACTCCATGATGAATTGTTACCTTGGCATATAAATGAAAGAACCTCCGGCTTTCAATTCAGTGTAGATTTCACTTTGAAACTTACTATAATATTGTTTTAAAATCACACGGTTGTGACTTGTTTATCTTAGGATTTATCGATATATATATATATATATATATATATATATATATATAATATGTTATTTATGCTAGAGGTGCCTTTCTGGCTCTAGTTAAATAAATACCATGTGCTTAGGACACTCCACTGCCATGATTAGTCTGGTACGCTTGGGTAACCAAGTAGGAAAAATGAATTAGCATGAATGATTGAAAGACTTCACATGATGACTCTGCTCAATAGGCTAGGGGGTTCGTTGTTTGCTCCATCTTATCTTCAAGCCTAGGAAAGTAGTTGTGATGAGCTAAAACCCGAAAATGCCATGGGTTGTTAAAAAAATAAGAAGAAAAATTATTGCTTTGGCAGAATAAAAATCAATATACATGTATATCATATTTAAATCCTTTTGATTAACTTGTTCACAACTATGTTCACACACTTACATCGGTATTATAATATTGTTTTTGGAGTGATTATCTATGAATGCCGATGGTTGAAGGATAATGGAATTTTTATACCATGGTTATGAGGGTGGAAGTCAGGTAAGGAGATTGTTTTTGATGGTTAAGGCCTTGCCAAGTAATTGTTAGTTTTTGCATTGCTTAAGGACAAGCAATAATTCAAGTTTGGGGGTGTGATGAGTGTGTAAAATTACTGTTTTTCTTCCCTTTTTGCTCTCATTATTGTTAGATTTAGGCACATTTTACTTGCATTGGTTGGGCTTTCATGCATAATTTCCTAGTTTCTTTCGTTATTGAGCTTGGTATTACATTTGGGTTATTTTTTGTGGAAAATTTTGTTGTTGGTGCACTTTATTATGTGCAGGTTAGAATTTTCGTGACAAGTGCAAATTTTCATGGCAATTCAAGCGCCCAGTCAGCCCTTAAAAGACAAAGATGATGCGCCAAAAGACAAAAAGGACCAACCTTTTCCTAACCCTAATTAGGACTCAGCCCATACATATATAAGGAAAATATACATCTACAAAAATGCGAAAAAGGAGGCGTGCAAAAAGAGAAAAGGGGCATAGCAAAAATTGTCTTTTTCTTCTTCTTCTTTAGTTCATGAGATTCATGCTTGTGAAATTTTTCTTTGTATTTATTTTGAACCCAGCCATGAACTAAACCATATTGTCTTGGGTTATTTGAGTTTGTGGTCTTGATAAATGTTTGGATTGTTTAGGTTATTGATTGCTATTTGATTCAAAGTTTATTCATTCTTGTCTTTTCTATTCTTATCTTGAGAGAATCAGGAGATGATCTTGAATGTTATCCATTTATCTGGACTCAGAAAAGTTAGATTCAAGAAACGAATGAACGTGGTCTTTATTCAATCATTCAATAGTGAAGACTAATTCGACTTAGGAATAAGTTGCGGATTTCAACGGTTAAAAAGAGCGTAAGATCAGTTATTGTTCACCCATGGTTAACGCAGGGATGTATCATCAAGGCATGCACAAATGACTAGTGTTTCGAGTTAAGGATAATGAGAAGCCATTGAAGAACGCTTCGCCAAGATTTGAAGGAAGACACCTAATTGCCCAAGCAATCACACCATTCCTAGTTGCCTAGGCAATTCAACTGGTTCTATTTCCCAAGACAATTGTGTTGCTTCAACAACCGATTACCACGAGGATCCATTCAATCATCACACCACGGCTCACGATAACCCAACCTACTCTCTCATATTCGATTCCTATAATAAATGAGGATTTTTAGATATTTTTCCACATTTTTAAAGCATCCCGAACTAGGTGTTCCCTAAATCTCCCTTAAAGATTCGTTCTATTCTATACCGGCCCTATTCAAACTCTAAAACATCTAGGCCCAAAATCAGGGCGTTACAGCCGCCGAAGGAAGAGATCGAATATAACCTACGAAACAAGGCAACATGAAGAAGTCCACATTCAACTCAAAGAAGTCAGAATTAAAGGTTGCATTTAATGCAAAAGCTACTTTGAAGACTTCTACTCCAAGAACTAGACCTAGCTAATGCCTATATATACCCATTGTACTTTTACTTCAAAACAACTTCAGTTTTCCCTTAGGCATAGTTTAGGTTTTCTTGCACCATTATGTTCTAAAATTCTCTTTGGGGTTTGGGTTATGTAACGCCCCGATTTTGTGCCTAGATGTTTTAGAGTTCGAAACGGATTGGTCGAGAACGATTTGAATCTTAAAGGGAGATTTAGGGAACACCTAGTTCGGGATGCTTTAATTATGTAGAAAAATATCTAAAAATCCTCATTTATTATGTTAATGATTATGGTGAAAACAATTTTACAAAATAAGGTTTGGAAATACTACATTTCGGTGTAGTGACCAAATCGCAGGTTTTGCAAAAGTTAAATAGTGATTGTTTTGTAAAGGATTGAAACTTTAAATCTTTAAGGAGCTAATTTTACCAAAATGTTTTTAATCAGATTTCTCCTTATTTTGGGTGATTTTAATAATGTTTTAATTAAGGGAATTAAAGTTAATTAAAAGGAAAAACCATCTTTGACTTTTCATAACTACCTTACATCAATTTTCTCTCATTTCATTTTCTCTCAATTTCTTTTCAGCTAAACACATTTCCTCCATCAATTAGCCTCTGGATTTCATTCATTTTGAAGAGATTTCAATCTCCATTTGATTCATAATCTTTTCCTCACCAAATCCTCTTGTTTTCACATTGGATTTTCAAGAAAACTTGCCCAAATCAAGGAGAAATCATCCATTAGAGGTAAGCTTCATCCTTCTCCTCTAATGATCAGTTCTTTACTGAAATTCCCAAGTTATCAATCCTTTGTTGATGATTTTTGAGTTGCTTTAATGTTAGAAACAAGAAATTGTATTAAAACTCAAGGTTCTTGGAGAGATCTTGATGATTTTCGTGGTTGTTGGTTAGTCTCTGTTTTGAGGTTGTTTAATGTATTTTGGATGGTAATTGATATTATCAATGAGGTTTTATCAAACAAATCCCGAATAGGTTTGGGTTCCTAAGTTTTGCATGCTAGAATGGTGGTTTTTGGGGTGGTTTTGGTGTTCTTTTATAGCTGAAGGTATAAGGACGAGTTTGTGGTGGTTTTTGATGTTGATTGATGTTTAGAAGTGATAGATCTTGACTGGGCTTTGTTTTGGGAGAGTTTGGAGATGATTTCGGTTGTTTTTGGTAGCGAAAATTAGGCTTTTGAGTAGAGCAGCGAGTTTAGGCGTGTGGCTGATGATTTCAATGCATGATGATGCATTAATCCTCTGCTCTTATGTGTTATAAACAGGGGAGACATCTTCGGGCGCCTTTGGTGTTGATCCATGAGCTTAGGTAGCGTTTCGGCGAGCAAGCTAAACGTAATTGGTGAGTGCGAATGGTTTTATAAGTCCTTGAGGGACAAAGAAACAAGGTTTGGGGATTTAGGAAAGGTTTGAAACACCTTCCTAAGTCTGGAAGTAAGTATTGGCTAGATTGCTCTCATATATGTGGTGGTTGCCCTTAAAATGCTTTTACATGCTCATGTTTTGAGATAGATAAATTCGTACTGTTTTATGCATGATTTGTAGCATGAGATGATGCTTGAAAGATTTCATGAAGTAACATGTTGCATTGATGAGTTTTGAGCTTTTGTTTTAAAGCATGGCAAATGTTATGGTTTTGAATGAGATGAGAAAGCTTTGAGAAATGTTGCATTAAAAACAGTAGTTGAGATGATGTTTTCACATAATATATTGGCATAGAAGATGAGATACTTACCAGATACAATTGATCGATCAATAGGATGAGAGTGCACTATAAATTAAAAATTCGTACGTGCTCTTTTGATTCAATCCAAAGAGAGAGACCGATGATAGGCATTCCTTCGGGTAGGACTTGGTGAAATACCCAAGCTTTGTGGTGACGTGAGATTCCGCCATGTGAGTACGGTGATGTGAGATTCCACCGGAAGTGTCTAGTGGATTTGAGAAAGTTGTCAGCATATCCAAGTAACAATGAGATGTGAAATTCCAATATAATATATGAAAATGCTTTTGATTCACATGTACCTGTTGATGAGATGATTTATGCTATGAGAAATGCATATGAGATTTTGTATATGAAATGCTTTAGTTTTCACAAGCACGCGTATGACCTTGCCATGAGATTTGCATTGGTTTAAATACATGAGATAGAATTGTGGTACATGTGTTTTCAAGGGAGTTTTGCTTTGAAATGGTTTTCAAGCATGAGATCGAATGAGCATGTTGTAGAAAAGGCTTTTGAGAAAGTGTTTTGAATAATGCATTGTTGTGTTGGTTTTCTTTAGAGCTTGCCTCACTAAGCAAATGTGCTTACGCTCTCTTTGACCAATAATGCAGATAATTGAAGTATTTTTGGGCAACAAGAAGGTTAAGAACATCCAAGGAAGTGCAAAGCTCATGTATGGTGATGTTTTACATACTTTAGTATGGATAATTGTCAATGGGGTTTCATAGTTGTAGTAGGGAGATGTGTTTTGGAACTCCCTATGCAGTAATAAGTTTGATGTGGCTTTTGGAGTTTGTAAATGGTTTTGTTTGTGTGATTTGAGGTTTGCAGGCTCATATTTAGCTTTGTGGCTAGGAAGCATGCATATAGATTGAGTGTTCATGTGTTTGATGACATGCTCTAGTTTAAGTTTCCTAAATATGATCTCTAATGTCTAGACAAATTGCTGGTATGATATGGTATGATTTGAAGCATGTTTGAGTGGGTTAAGAGGTGAAAAACCAGCATTTTCTGCTGTTGCAGGGCAGGGTGTATCGAAACACCCTTAACTGTTTCGAAACGGGGGCCTGTAATGGCCATAGTGTGTCGGAACGATTGAAGGTGTTTCAGAACATTTTGGCTACTAGAGAGGCCTGTTTCGATACTTATCTCAGAACGCACTCGTGTACCGAAACGGTCAACACCGTTTCGATACGGGTGTTTCGGTACGAATGTTTGTGTTCCGAAACGGGTGACCGTTGGATGATGTTTTTGAATTGTTTCAAGTTTCATGTTTTACATTTTAGTCCTGAATGTTGTGGATGCAATTGCTTGAGCTTGGAATGTTCTTTTAAGTTGAAATCTGACAGACGACCATGTAATATGAATAATTTCATGTTGGTAATTTTAAAATCTTCAAAGTCCTTATACTTTATAAAAAAATACATTTTGGTCCCTAAAAGTGTAATTCATGCAATTGAGTCCCTAAATGATTTCTGATCATTGTGCCCTTCTCTCATATGATTCTTGAGTATTCACATAGTCTTAATGTGCATCTAGAAAAGATTAAAAAGAAAAAAAGGTTGTTAATCAAGGTTGACTTTCGGGTTGACTTTGGTTTTCCCCGTGTAATCTTCGTAGTTCGGGTCAAGCGTCTAGGCCGGGCTAAGGGGTTTACATTTGTTGGTATCAAAGCCAGGTTAACGAATAATTGGGGCTTGGTAAGTTGTTAATGTATGAGGTTATGTATGGTTGTGACTTTTCGGTGAAAGTATGATGTATGAATATTGATGTATGATTCAATTGAGATGAAATTGTGATGCTATGTTGTGTTTGGGGTATAGTTGGGGATCCTATTGCCATATCATTAATAATGAGAAGAATTTTTTTTCAAAAATGAGCTTGAGTACTTGGATTACTTACCTTATTATGCCTAATTGAGTTGTAGTATTTTGTCATTTCATTGTTTTATTATGGGGCCACGTAGAGAGCTTAGAATCAATACTCGAGCTATGGCTAAGAATGAAAATGTAGAGAATGCTGAGGATCTACCTCCTCCCCTTGGTGGACCACTTGGTGGTTGTAACCCCCTTAACCCGGCCCGGACGGTTGACCCGAATTAAGAAAGTCACACGGGGAAAACCAAAGTCAACCCGAAAGTCAACCTTGATTAACGACCATTTTTTTTTCTTTTTAATCTTGTCTAGATGCACATTAACCTTAGATGTGATCATGCAAACAGCATACTCAAAGATCACAAACATCAGAGATCAAACAGGGACCCAATTGAACAATTTACAACTTTAGGGACCAAATTGTAAATTCTGAAAACTTTAAGAACTTAACCAGATTTTAAGTTACCAACTTAAAATTAATCAGGTTTCATGCTTCTCTGCCAAATTTCAGCTCAAACGGACATCCCAAACTCATACAATTGCACAAACAAGTTTCAGGACCAAAATGCAAACATTTTGAAACATTTAACCGCCCATGTAAGCCCCCAACGGTCACCCGTTCCGAAACAGGCAGAGCCAGTTTCGAAACACGGGGCCGTTCCGCAACGCGTTCCGCAACGGGGGTCTGGCAGAGACCAAACCGTTTCGAAACGGTGCATACCGTTTCAGACGCCTGGGTTCATTCAAGGCACCCGTTCCGAAACGGTGCACACTGTTCCAAAACGCCTGCACAGATTGCAGCAAAAAGGCATTCCAAAACATACAATTAATCATTCAAACATGCTCCAAATGCCACCAAACTTTACCAGTATACAATTCAACATATATATGACTTGCAAGCATCAACAAATCAACAAATTAACTTCATATGCAAAAAGCCCCAAATCTATAGGCATGCTTCCTACACAAGCAACCATTTAAGCACAAACTTTCCAAAACAATCTCATTATAGCCAAGTCATGATTCAGCAACATCAACAACATTAAAACATACTTGTCTGAACATATACGAATACAAAAACATCAATCCGAGAGATTCTACCCCCATTGCCTTTATTAACTATAGCTATTCACCGAGACATACATCTCAATTGGAGTCCACCTTGAATCCCTTGCTCCTTGCTGTCCAAACTTCAAGAATCTGCATTGATGGACAAAAAGGAGCGTAAGCACATAATGCTTAGTGAGGAATGCTCAAAACCAAAACACCATCAATGCAGCGAGTCATTAAAATCACTTTAAAAACAAACCCGATTTGACAAACCAAAGCCATGTTTGAAAACTCCTTTTCAACATCATGCTTAAACCATGCATAGCACATACATGAAACCAAACCTTAGCTTAGCAAGCTAAGAAAACCTTTTCAAAGCACAAGCTACATAATCATCCATATAACCATTCCATGCATAAACACCATATGCAAAGCTAAATTAAAACCTTGGAAAACACTTCCATTTCATATTACCCATTCATAAACTTGAACATCATTTCAAGCAAGAAACCCCTTTGTAAACCATTATCCAAGCAATCCAACACATGCATTAACCATAGGCAACTCATGAACCACAACATCATTATTATCACATGCCTTTTAAAACAAGTCTTAACAAGACTCCAATGCATTAAAGAGATTTCATGCACACATGCATCATTTACCAAATGATAATCAACATTTGTTCAACTTAACAAGTAAACATGCATTCACTAGCATCATACACTTTTCATGCAACCATGCATCTTTTCAAGCATCTCATGCTTCTTTATGATCAAGAACATTACATTGGCTTCCAAGTGATCAACCACATCCACTTTTCAACTCAACAACCCGATCGGATACGCGGATTCCGAGCGTTGTCCCTACGCTCCATACACCCTACCAATCCAAGGCCTCCCAAATGGACTTTTAAACACCATTTGACCTTACAAGCCTAAGGTTCCCATGTATGGACTTTTAAACACCATACAACCTTAGCTTTTCCCGAGGTTCCCATGCATGGACTTTTAAACACCATACAACCTCAACATGCACAAGGTTTCCACGTATGGACTTTTAAACACCATACAACCTTTGCATAACCGATTGGTAGTTGTATAAATCACTAACGAGATCCGGGACACCCCACAAAAGATCCACACATGGTCTTACACCGCCATTGTGATCTTAACAAGCACAAGGTTCTCATATATGGACTTTTAAACACCATATAAACTTTGCTCAACCAAGGTCCTCGAATGGGCAACACCTCCATTATGACCTTAACCATCTCGTTAGGATACTTGAAGGGAGTTTACCGGTCCACTCTTGACCACTCCACCTCCAAGGCGACTTAATTCACGGTGCACCCAATCCTATAGCCGGCTAACTATATCCGATCAACGAACCAAGAACCACTTTCATCACTTGCCAACATAACCATCTTACCATGATAATCCAATGATTCACATGCATAGCCAATATGCTAAAACCATTACCACATTAGTCCAATTAATCACATGCATAACCAATATGCAAAAAGTGTCATTTACCATCATCAATTCACTGTTTTAAAGCATCACACAAAGCCATTGATCAACATGCAACACTATGCATCAAAATCACAAATTCCATGTACAAAACCAAGGATATCTTACCTTGAGCATCCTTCACAAATGGCTTTCAAAACCAGCATTAAACCATGCTAAAATATGCTTTCAAAACAGATTTAAACCATGCAAAACACATGCATCTCAATCATCAACCACAATTGCTTTTAAAACCAAAACACAATACAATTCAAGAGCGAAAATCCAATCACTTACTCTTGATCTTAGCAAAGTTGTTTAGACTTAAACTAAGCTCCCAAAACCTTCAAACCTTGGTTTAAAATCTGAAAACCCAACTTCACTCACCGATACACAAAACAAGGCTAGCCAACAAGCCTTCCAAGCATCCGAAAACCTTCCGCAACACCTTCAAAGCTCACGGATCAAACTCCCCTGTTTCAAGCACACAACAACAGAGGATTAATGCATCATTATGCATTAAAACACCAGCAACAAGACTCAACTCGCTGCTCATCCCAAAACCAACAATTTGGCTACCAAACACAACCGAAATCACCTCCAAACACTTCCAAAACTTGACCCAGCCAATATCCATCACTTCTAACCATTTTTAAACATCAATTAACATCCAAAATGATCACAAACACATCCTTATACCTCCAGGTATAACAGATCACCAAAAACACTCCAAAAACAACCAAAAACTCAAGCCAAACTTAGGAAATTCAACCTATCCGGGATTGCATTGATTAAACCTCAACTTCTAATCAATTTAGCATTCATTTAACATCATTTTGACACTTCAAAACACTGCCCAAACAGATCACACGAAAATTTCACCAAAATCACCAAATCTTGCATTTTAAGCCAAAATCAAGATTTCAATTGAAAAGCCATTAACAAAACACAAATCAAGGATTGAGAACTTAGGAATTTCAGTAAAGAACTGATAGTTTAGAGGAGAAGGACGTTCTTACCTCCAAACTTGAATTTCTCCTTTTTAGAGCCAAAATGCTTAATGAAACAACATGCAAATTGAGAGGTTTTGTTGTAGAGATGATTAGGAATCAAAAGAGAATTGAAATGAATGATTTAGATGCCAAAATCAGAGAAGAAAATCTGGAGAATTATGTTTCGGGGGAGAGAAAATGAGAGAAAAGGAAAATTGAGAGAAATAGAAAAGTTAGTTAAGAAATGGTAAAAATGATTTCCCTCCACATTTCATAATCTTTAAAATCAGAATAAAGCCTTAAAATATCTTAGAAAAATCTGGAGAAACTCTTTTGGAATAATAGCTCCTTAAAGATTCAAAGTTTCAATCCTTTATAAAAATGTCCCCAAACTTTCAAAAATTACATTTTGGTCACTAGCCAAAATGTCAACCTTCCGAACCTCATTTTCCAAAATTGATTTCACAGTTCACTTTTATATATTAAAAGATGATTTTAGAACATTTTTCCATATTTTTAATGCAACCCGAACTAGGCTTTCCTAAATTCACTCTTATATATTCGATCAGCACTTTGACCGATCCGGTCAACGCCTAAAACTTCTGAGCCCAAAACTGGGGCGTTACAACTCTCCCCCCTTAGGAAATTTCGTCCTCGAAATTTCAACCGGCGATAAGAGAAAACAACCTTCTCAAACCAACACACAAGGCAACACAACAGCCTCAACTACCACAGATTACTATCCACACAAAACTTCCACCAAACTCAACACCATCACATGCTGTTCACAAAATCCAGAACACTCAAAGATAACCACAACTTAACCTTTCACATACCCAGACTGTACACAGCCCCAACCTCAACCTGAAGAACCTCAACTTTCACAGCACATCACATTGTAACACACAACTCCCAAGACTTGTTTACACAGAGACAACAACCAATCCAATTCAGCCACTATGCAAACTTCTCTGCTTCAAAAACTCTTGCAAATTCCCAAACCTCTTCCAAGGATTTTCCCAACAAGCAGAAATCCTTAAACGTCAACTGGTTACTCAAACTCTTCAACAAAAGCTGATAATCCTTACACCTACCGCCAACATCACCATAACAGCTTACCAGGATTACTCACCCAAATTCCAAGAATTACAACATAACCCCAACTTGAATCCGTCAGCCGCTCCACACACCACCAGCTGACTACAAACGGAACTTTCTTAACCACAACCAGCCAACCACTTCTCACAAGAACTCAAACAACCAACAAAAGCCTTCGATCTTTCATAATCCTTCCACTTCAAACTTCAACCATAACACTTGCATTACCAGAACGTCGCTTAACCAAAACACACATAACAGCTCTTCAACTCCTCAAAGGTTACTGAGAACCAACATTTACCAACACAACCCTTTCACAACAACTTAAAAGCTAAGCTACCCCAGCACTTGGGAACACAACCACTAAACTGCAACATCTTTAGCACCAAGGAACTACCACTTCCTTTTAGCTATACAAACCACTTAACCGATACTAACCTCAACCGGTACCCTTCACCACCAAACCACTAAACTCTTTAAGCAACAAACACTATCCTTCTACCACAGGCTATACCACTCTCACCATTGCTAGCAACTAGCTTAATAATACTTCTAACCCTCACTCAGCACCAAAACAACCTCTAAAAACCCATCAACCAAACCAACCATCACACTAACAGATTCGATTAGTTATTAGCGAGTGTGAACATCGTATGCATGATCACCTACATGCATGCAAAACCTCTAATGTCATGCCACATGTATGCATGGACCAACATATATAATATAGCATATAACAATGATTTTAACTGTGCATGAATGCCAGTTCACACCCTCCAATAACATCCTCAAAATCCGTCTAAGAACAACCTCCCAACTCACTCCTAACGTATCTAACTCCATCATAGCAACAACCATTAACCACAAGATACCCACTAAACCTTCTTCACACAAAAGATGTTTCCAAACAACTACCATTACCCCAAACATGCTAGCAACAAGACTAAACTTACCACGCAAGGAAAACCAACAGAAACTAAACTAAGGTAACTAGAGCAAAGATTACTTAACAAGGTTACCTGAAAACACAACACCTCCCTGAAGCTTCATCAGACGAGCTCTCTTCCTTGCGGAACCTTCATCCTCCTGCGGCACAACTGCAGCACCAGCTAACACTCTAGGGTCACCATCAACTCCTTGCGGTAAGGAACCTTGGCTGTTCCGAGCCAACCTCAAACAATCACGTCTCATGTGTCCAGCAGACCCACATTTCCAGCAATTCTCTTTTCCCAAACTCTTCACAACCTTCTGCTCTTTCTGCCACCTCTGAACTTTGCCTCGGCCGTGCCCACGACCTTTCAGAGACCCATTGGCTAACACCAAAGCTGACTTCACCTCAAGAGGACAATCACACTTAACATGCATTTTGGAACCACAATTCCAGCAAGCACCCGCGCCCCAGCAACCTCCAATATGGCGCCTTTCACAACGGTCGCACACCGTTTGCTGAGCTTCCACCCCTTGCTCAAGCAACACTTGCTCCACAACAGCACTACCTTCACCTTGCTCAATCCTTGGAAATTCCCTTCCAAGATACCTTTCACAAAAAGCAGATACAAAGAAATCCCAATCAATATCAGGAATACGTGACGCCACCGCCACAGATGTCCACCAGACACATGCATCCTCCAACATCAGAGAAACAACACTCCCCAGCTTACAGGCATAATCACAGCCTTCCTGATCCAAGATCAAAATCACACTGGCCAACCAGGCCTCAAACATCTCCGGTGAAGAACCATGATACTCCACAGCACCCAAATCAAGCAAACGCTGCTTCGGCAAACCCACACATCCCACAGCCAGCTCATCCACTGACCTTACCTTTACCACAGCCTGAGATGTTCCCAACACCTCCTGAACAACAGATGATGAACTCTCCATCACAGAACCAACTTCTTTCCCTTGCCTTACCACCTCAACTCTAGGCACAGAAGACTGAAGCAAAACACCTCTACAGAAAGGTGAATTCCAAGCCTTAACAACCTGCCCCAAGGCAGCAACCAGCTTATCCAACTGCCATTCTTCCATCGACTTTGCCATACTACTAACAACAACAAACAATCACAACAAGCAAACAAACCAGTTAGACCAGCATTAAGCAAGGATTCAAACTCCAACGCCAAATAACACAATAGCTATATTAATAAGGCAATGGGTATCCCGAATCCTCCCCTTTACATGACATAACAGTCAACACAACACAGATATCACAACATCAAGCATATCAAACAACATACTTTGATCATGCTTACATCAAACAGCATCCATTTGCATCAGCATATTATCAACATAACATACTCATTACACTTCCATCATGCATAACATCAGCTCACAACATCAGCACATATCCACATAAGCTCAACCAAGATTCATAACCATAAAACATGCTTGCATACATCAGCAACATGCTCAGAAACATCAACAATTTGCTCAGAAACATCAGCAGCATGCTCAGAAACACGTGTTTCAACCAACTTTCAACCACACATCAAGGTAAACATCAAACACACATCACAACAACTTACCGTTTTCCCCAAGCATTCGCAACTCAGCTCTGATACCACCAAATGTAACCCCCTTAACCCGGCCCGGACGGCTGACCCGAATTAAGAAAGTCACACGGGGAAAACCAAAGTCAACCCGAAAGTCAACCTTGATTAACGACCCTTTTTTTTCTTTTTAATCTTGTCTAGATGCACATTAACCTTAGATGTGATCATGCAAACAGCATACTCAAAGATCACAAACATCAGAGATCAAACAGGGACCCAATTGAACAATTTCAGCTTAAAACTTTAAGGACTTAACCAGATTTTAAGTTACCAACTTAAAATTAATCAGGTTTCATGCTTCTCTGCCAAATTTCAGCTCAAACGGACATCCCAAACTCATACAATTGCACAAACAAGTTTCAGGACCAAAATGCAAACATTTTGAAACATTTAACCGCCCATGTCAGCCCCCAACGATCACCCGTTCCGAAACAGGCAGAGCCAGTTTCGAAACACGGGGCCGTTCCGCAAAGTGTTCCGCAACGGGGGTCTGGCAGAGACCAAACCGTTTCGAAACGGTGCATACCATTTCGGACGCCTGGGTTCATTCAAGGCACCCGTTCCGAAATGGTGCACACTGTTCCAAAACGCCTGCACAGATTGCAGCAAAAAGGCATTCCAAAACATACAATTAATCATTCAAACATGCTCCAAATGCCACCAAACTTTACCAGCATACAATTCAACATATATATGACTTGCAAGCATCAACAAATCAACAAATTAACTTCATATGCAAATAGCCCCAAATCTATAGGCATGCTTCCTACACAAGCAACCATTTAAGCACAAACTTTCCAAAACAATCTCATTATAGCCAAGTCATGATTCAGCAACATCAACAACATTAATACATACTTGTCCGAACATATACGAATACAAAAACATCAATCCGAGAGATTCTACCCCCATTGCCTTTATTAACTATAGCTATTCACCGAGACATACATCTCAATTGGAGTCCACCTTGAATACCTTGCTCCTTGCTGTCCAAACTTCAAGAATCTGCATTGATGGACAAAAAGGAGCGTAAGCACATAATGCTTAGTGAGGAATGCTCAAAACCAAAACACCATCAATGCAGCGAGTCATTAAAATCACTTTAAAAACAAACCCGATTTGACAAGCCAAAGCCATGTTTGAAAACTCCTTTTCAACATCATGCTTAAACCATGCATAGCACATACATGAAACCAAACCTTAGCTTAGCAAGCTAAGAAAACCTTTTCAAAGCACAAGCTACATAATCATCCATATAACCATTCCATGCATAAACACCATATGCAAAGCTAAATTAAAACCTTGGAAAACACTTCCATTTCATATTACCCATTCATAAACTTGAACATCATTTCAAGCAAGAAACCCCTTTGTAAACCATTATCCAAGCAATCCAACACATGCATTAACAATAGGCAACTCATGAACAACAACATCATTATTATCACATGCCTTTTAAAACAAGTCTTAACAAGACTCCAATGCATTAAAGAGATTTCATGCACACATGCATCATTTACCAAATGATAATCAACATTTGTTCAACTTAACAAGTAAACATGCATGCACTAGCATCATACACTTTTCATGCAACCATGCATCTTTTCAAGCATCTCATGCTTCTTTATGATCAAGAACATTACATTGGCTTCCAAGTGATCAACCACATCCACTTTTCAACTCAACAACCCGATCGGATATGCGGATTCCGAGCGTTGTCCCTACGCTCCATACACCCTACCAATCCAAGGCCTTAACCATCTCGTTAGGATACTTGAAGGGAGTTTACCGGTCCACTCTTGACCACTCCACCTCCAAGGCGACTTAATTCACGGTGCACCGAATCCTATAGCCGGCTAACTATATCCGATCAACGAACCAAGAACCACTTTCATCACTTGCCAACATAACCATCTTACCATGATAATCCAATGATTCACATGCATAGCCAATATGCTAAAACCATTACCACATTAGTCCAATTAATCACATGCATAACCAATATGCAAAAAGTGTCATTTACCATCATCAATTCACTGTTTTAAAGCATCACACAAAGCCATTGATCAACATGCAACACTATGCATCAAAATCACAAATTCCATGTACAAAACCAAGGATATCTTACCTTGAGCATCCTTCACAAATGGCTTTCAAAACCAGCATTAAACCATGCTAAAATATGCTTTCAAAACAGATTTAAACCATGCAAAACACATGCATCTCAATCATCAACCACAATTGCTTTTAAAACCAAAACACAACACAATTCAAGAGCGAAAATCCAATCACTTACTCTTGAGCTTAGCAAAGTTGTTTAGACTTAAACTAAGCTCCCAAAACCTTCAAACCTTGGTTTAAAAGCTGAAAACCCAACTTCACTCACCGATACACAAAACAAGGCTAGCCAACAAGCCTTCCAAGCATCCGAAAACCTTCCGCAACACCTTCAAAGCTCACGGATCAAACTCCCCTATTTCAAGCACACAACAACAAAGCATTAATGCATCATTATGCATTAAGAACAGCAGCAACACAACCAAACTCGCTGCTCATCACAAAATCAACATTTCGGCTACCAAACACAACCGAAATCACCTCCAAACACTTCCAAAACTTAACCCAGCCAAGATCCATCACTTCTAACCATTTTAAAACATCAATTAACATCCAAAATGATCACAAACACATCCTTATACCTCCAGGTATAACAGATCACCAAAAACACTCCAAAAACAACCAAAAACTCAAGCCAAACTTAGGAAATTCAACCTATCCGGGATTGCATTGATTAAACCTCAACTTCTAATCAATTTAGCATTCATTTAACATCATTTTGACACTTCAAAACACTGCCCAAACAGATCACACGAAAATTTCACCAAAATCACCAAATCTTGCATTTTAAGCCAAAATCAAGATTTCAATTGAAAAGCCATTAACAAAACACAAATCAAGGATTGAGAACTTAGGAATTTCAGTAAAGAACTGATAGTTTAGAGGAGAAGGACGTTCTTACCTCCAAACTTGAATTTCTCCTTTTTAGAGCCAAAATGCTTAATGAAACAACTTGCAAATTGAGAGGTTTTGTTGTAGAGATGATTAGGAATCAAAAGAGAATTGAAATGAATGATTTAGATGCCAAAATCAGAGAAGAAAATCTGGAGAATTATGTTTGGGTGGAGAGAAAATGAGAGAAAAGGAAAATTGAGAGAAATAGAAAAGTTAGTTAAGAAATGGTAAAAATGATTTCCCTCAACATTTCATAATCTTTAAAATCAGAATAAAGCCTTAAAATATCTTAGAAAAATCTGGAGAAACTCTTTTGGAATAATAGCTCCTTAAAGATTCAAAGTTTCAATCCTTTATAAAACTGTCCCCAAACTTTCAAAAATTACATTTTGGTCACTAGCCAAAATGTCAACCTTCCGAACCTCATTTTCCAAAATTGATTTCACAGTTCACTTTTATATATTAAAAGATGATTTTAGAACATTTTTCCATATTTTTAATGCAACCCGAACTAGGCTTTCCTAAATTCACTCTTATATATTCGATCAGCACTTTGACCGATCCGGTCAACGCCTAAAACTTCTGAGCCCAAAACCGGGGCGTTACAGTGGTGGTGGAGCTGGGGTTGGTGCTACTGGAGTTGGTGCTGGGGTTGTTGGACCCGAGGGAGTCCAGGGGCAAGCTGCTCCTGATATGACCATGTTGATACAAGCTATTGCTGGATATTTCCAGGCAGCAGTAGCTGGAGCTCATGGAGCTGCACCACAGTATGGTGCTAATGTAAGATTGTCGTTGGAACGTCTTTGCATTCTGGGAGGGACTGGGTTGAGGGGGTTTACCCCGGAAGGTACCGAGTCTTGGTTAGAGAGTATCAAGAGGATACTTGGACAGCTGAACTGCAACAATGTTCAGAAGCTGGGATGCATTGTGTCACTATTGCATGGTGATGCATATACATGGTGGACGACCACTATTGCGGGAATGGAGGATGATGAAGTGACTTGGACATTCTTTTTGAATGCGTTCAAGCAGAAATATTTGGGAGTTCGCTACCTCGACGAGAAAAAGAGGGAGTTTATGTCTCTTGTGCAAGGGAGCATGACGGTAGCAAAATATGAGGTGCAGTTTGTTCACCTTAGCCAATATGCACCTGAGCTGATTCCTAGAGAGAGAAAGATGTGAACGATTCCGTTATGGGCTGGTGGCAGATGTGAAAACCTATATGCTCGTAGCCGATTATACTGATTTCGATGTCTTGGACACTAGAGCCAAGGACATTGAGTTGAATCTTGGTTTGGCGAGCCGAGTAGAAGGATCTAGCTCGGGGAAGCGAGATGCAGAACATGATTTTGGTAGGGATCGCAATAAGAGGCATAAGGATAGAAAACTGCATTTTGATGCTAAACGCGGGGGTGGTAACCCTAGAAGAGGTCATCAAGGACCAAATGCTTTCTTGAGGACTCCTGAGTGTAACCGGTGTGGTAGGAGACATGCTGGTGAGTGTTGGGGTAACCTTGGTACATATTGGAACTGTGGAAACTGGGGGCATATGAAGAAAGATTGTCTTCAACAGTTGAGAGAGAGACAGGCTCCGGTGAGAGCAGCTGAGCCACAGAGAGGTCGTGGGCGCGGCCATGGTAATTTCCAGCGCAGAGATGAGGGTGGAAGGAATGTGGCGCATATAGTGGTTGTCCAACAAGAGGGTGGCGAACAGGCTCAAGTGTATGCCCATCGTGAGGGAAGGAATGACACGGACGTGATCGCAGGTACCTTTACTTTGCAATCCTTATCATTACTTTCTTTGATTGATTCTGGATCTACACACTCGTACATATTACGTCAACATGCTCAAATGCTTGGTTTGCCTGTTGACTCTTTGGATGTTGGCATGCGTGTGACTAGTTCCTTTGGTGAGACGGTTGTAACAAGAAAGTTGTATAAGAGATACCCCATAAAGGTGCAAGATCATGTGTTTCTTGTTGATCTTATAGAATTGCCATTCTATGGTTTTGATGTAATTCTTGGCATGGATTGGCTTGTTGAGCATAGAGTCGTGGTGGATTTCGAAAGCAAGCAAGTTTCGTTGAAACTTGCGGATGATTATGAGGTTGTAGTGGTGGGAGAAAATGTGAAGTTTCTAGCTAATGTGGTGTCGACGCTTGAAGCAAGCCGGATGTTGCGTCAAGGATGTGAGGCTTACCTAGCCTTTGTTATGAATCCCAGTTCAAAGGAGGTTCACGTTCAGGATATAAGAATCGTGTGTGAGTTCCTTGGAGTGTTTCCGGAGGATTTACCTGGTTTGCCGCCTAGTCGAGAGGTTGAATTTGGAATTGAGTTGTATGAGAACACAACTCTGGTGTCCATTGCTCCCTATCGCATGGCACCAAAAGAATTGAAAGAGTTGAAGACTAAACTTCAAGAGTTGCTTGACCGTGGCTTTATTCGGCCTAGTGTGTCACCATGGGTGCACCGGTCTTGTTTGTGAAAAAGAAAGATGGCATGATGAGGATGTGCATTGATTATCGTCAGCTGAATAAGTTAACCGTCAAGAACAAGTAACCTTTGCCGATGATTGATTATCTTTTTGATCAGTTTCAAGGAGCTGCTGTGTTTTCCAAAATTGATTTGAGCTCAGGGTACTATCAGTTAAAGGTGAAGGATGTGGATGTACCGAAAACAGCCTTTCAAACGAGGTATGGGCATTATGAGTTCCTTGTGATACCGTTTGGGTTGACGAATGCTCCTGCTGCTTTCATGGACATGATGAATAGGGTGTTCCATGAATTCTTGGACAAGTTCATTGTGGTGTTTATCAACGATATTCTTTTGTACTCTCGTACCGAGGAGGAGCATAAAGGTCATTTGAGGATTGTTTTGCAAGCGTTGTTGGAAAACCAGCTTTATGCTAAGCTGAGAAAATGTGAGTTTTGGCTAAAGGAGGTTGTTTTCCTTGGTCATGTGGTTTCGGTGGAAGGGATTCGAGTTGATCCCCAGAAGGTTGAGGTGGTGATGAATTGGAAGCCTCCTAAGTCCGTTCATGAAGTCTGTAGTTTCCTTTGGTTGGCAGGATACAACCAGAGGTTTGTAGATGGATTTTCTAACATTGCTACCCCTTTGACGTAGTTGTTGCAAAAGGATGTTAAGTATGAGTGGACGGAAGTGAGACAACAAGCTTTTGAGAAGCTAAAAGCAGCTTTGACGCAAGCTCCTATCTTGGTTCAACCTGAATCAGGGAAAGAGTTTGTGGTGTATATTGACGCATCCTATGTTGGTTTGGGGTGTGTGTTAATGCAAGAGGGTAAGGTGGTGACTTATGCATCGCGACAGTTGAATGTGCATGAGCGCAATTATCCTACGCATGACATTAAGTTGGCTGCAGTGGTTTTTGCTCTAAAGATCTAGAGATATTATCTCTATGGTGAGAAGTGTACTGTGCATACGGATCACAAAAGTTTGAAGTATTTGATGTCTCAGAATGAGTTAAATCTTAGGCAACGACGTTGGGTGGAGTTTCTTAAGAATTACGATCTAACGATCGAGTATCATCCAGGGAAGGCCAATGTTGTGGCCGATGCTTTGAGCAGGAAAGTGGTGGTGAAGTTAAGAGCGATGTTTGCTAGCTTGAGCATATCGCGAGATGGTGGTCTTGTTGCTGAATTGCAAGTGAAACCATCTATAATCCAGTTAATAAAGGATAAACAATTGTTGGATGATTCCTTGGTGCCTCATGTTCAGGATATTGCTGAAGATAGGCCATCAGATTTCTGTTTTAATGATGATGGTGTTTTATGTTTTGGAAGTCGGATAGTGGTGCTGAATGATGTTGAGGTGAGGCACACTATTTTGACCGAAGCTCATATTAGTCCTTTTGCTATGCACCCTGGTAGTACAAATATGTATCTTGATTTGAAGGATGAGTACTATTGGGTGGGATTGAAGAAAGATGTCGTTGAGTATGTTAGCAAATGTATAGTTTGTCAGCAGGTTAAGGCTGAACATCAGTTTCCTTCAGGTTTGTCTCAGCCGTTAAGGATTCCTGAATGGAAATGGGAGAGGATCACCATGGACTTTGTGTCTGGTTTGCCTTTATCGCCATCAAAGAATAATTATGTTTGGGTGATTGTAGATCGCCTTACGAAGTATGCGCATTTCTTGCCTGTGCATACTACGTACACCTTGGATAAGCTTGCGGAGTTGTACATTGCTGAGATTGTACGTTTGCATGGCGTACAAAAATCTATAGTGTCGGATAGAGATCCTAGGTTCACCGCAAGGTTTTGGGAGTGTTTGCATCAAGCATTGGGTACGCGGCTGAATTTCAGTACTTCTTATCATCCGCAAAAGGATAGACAGTCGGAGCTTGTTATCCAAGTGCTTGAGGATATGTTGAGGTGTTGTGTTATTGAATTTCAAGGCTCTTGGGAGAAGCACTTGCCTTTGGTGGAGTTTACTTATAATAACAGTTACCAGGCGAGTATTCAAATGGCACCTTATGAAGTTTTGTACGGGAGGAAGTGTAGAACTCCTCTTTGTTGGGCTGAAATGGGACAAAAGTTGGTCTCGATGCCAGCTTTGTTGAAAAGAACCACCGAGAAGGTGAAGCTCATTTGTGAGCGGTTGAAGGCAGCATCGGAACGGAAAAAGTCTTACGCGGATTTGAAGCGTAAGAATATAGAATTTGCGGTGGGTGATCGCGTGTTTTTGAAAGTTTCACCTTGGAAGAAGGTGATGAGGTTTGGACGGAAGGGCAAGTTGAGCCCAAGGTACATTGGACCATACGAAGTGATAGAACGTGTGGGTCTTGTTGCTTATAAGCTGAGACTACCTCAAGAGTTAGAAAAGATACATAATGTGTTTCATGTATCCATGCTTCGAAGGTATAGATCGGACCCTTCGCATGTTATGCATGTGGAGCAAGTTGAGTTGAATCCAGATTTAACATATGATGAGGAACCTGTTGAGATTCTTGATTCGGATAGTAAGGTTCTCCGTGGTAAGACCATTGAGTTGGTCAAGGTGTTGTGAAGACATCGTGGTGCTGAGGAAGCCACGTGGGAAAGGAAGGAAGACATGAAGAAGCAATTTCCTTACCTTTTTCCTCTTGGTAAATTTCAAGGACAAAATTTCTTAAGAGGGGGAGAGTTGTAATGCCCCAGTTTTGGGCCTAGATGTTTTAGAGTTCGAATCGGACCGGTCGAGAACGGTTCTAATCTTAAAGGGAGATTTAGGGAACACCTAGTTCAGGATGCTTTAAAAATGTGGAAAAATACCTAAAAATCCTCATTTATAATGTGAATGATTATGGTGAAAAGAATTTTACAGAATAAGGTTTGGAAATACTACATTTTGGTGTAGTGACCAAATCAAAGTTTTTGCAAAAGTTAAATAGTGATTGTTTTGTAAAGGATTGAAACTTTGAATCTTTAAGGAGCTAATTTTACCAAAATGTTTTTAATCAGATTTCTCCTTATTTTGAGTGATTTTAATAATGTTTTAATTAAGGGAGATAAAGTTAATTAAAAGGAAAAACCATCTTTGACTTTTCATAACTACCTTATGTCAATTTTCTCTCAATTTCATTCCAGCCAAACAAATTTTTTCCATCAATTAGCCACTGATTTTCATTCCTTTTGATTAGATTTCAATCTCCTTTTGATTCCTAATCTTTTCCTCACCAAATCCTCTTGTTTTCACATTGGATTTTCAAGAAAACTTGCCCAACTTAAGGAGAAATCAGCCATTAGAGGTAAACTTTGTCCTTCTCCTCTAATGATCAGTTCTTTACTGAAATACCCAAGTTATCAATCCTTTGTTGATGATTTTTGAGTTGTTTTAATGTTAGAAACAACAAATTGTATTAAAACTCAAGGTTCTTGGAGAGATCTTGATGATTTTCGTGATTGTTGGTTAGGCTCTGTTTTGAGGTTGTTTTCTAATGTATTTTGGATGGTAATTGATGTTATAAATGAGGTTTTATCAAACAAATCTTGAATAAGTTTGGGTTCGTAAGTTTTGCATGCTAGAATGGTGGTTTTTGGGGTGGTTTTGGTGTTCTTTTATAGCTGGAGGTATAAGGACGAGTTAGTGGTGTTTTTTTTTTGTTGATTGATGTTTGGAAGTGTTTAGAAGTGATAGATCTTGGTTAGGCTTTGTGTTGGGAGAGTTTGGAGATGATTTCGGTTGTTTTTGGTAGCCGAAATGAGTCTCTTGAGTAGAGCAGCGAGTTTAGGTGTGTGGCTGATGAATTCAATGCATGATGATGCATTAATTCTCTACTCTTATGTGTTATAAATAGGGGAGACATCTTCGGACGCCTTTGGTGTTGATCCGGGAGCTTAGGTAGCCTTTTGGCGAGCAAGCGAGACGTAATCGGTGAGTGCGAATGGTTTTAGAAGTCCTTGAGGGACAAAGAAACAAGGTTTGGGGATTTAGGAAAGGTTTGAAACACCTTCCTAAGTCCGGAAGTAAGTATTGGCTAGATTGCTCTCATATATGTGGTGGTTGCCCCTTAAAATCCTTTTACATGCTCATGTTTTGAGATAGATAAATTCCTACTGTTTTTATGCATGATTTGTAGCATGAGATGATGCTTGAAAGGATTTCATGAAGTAACATGTTGCATTGATGAGTTTTGAGCTTTTGTTTTAAAACATGGCAAATGTTATGGTTTTGAATGAGATGAGAAAGCTTTGAGAAATGTTGTATTAAAAACAATAGGTGAGATGATGTTTTGACATGATATATTGGCATGGAAGATGAGATACTTCCCGGATATAATTGATCGATCAATAGGATGAGAGTGCACTATAAACTAAAAATTCGTACGTGCTCTTTGGATTCAATCCAAAGGGAGAGACCGATGATGGGAATTCCATCGGGTAGGACTTTAGTATTGATAATTGTCAATGGGGTTTCATAGTTGTAGTTGGGAGATGTGGTTTGGAACTCCCTATGGCTGTAATAAGTTTGGTGTGGCTTTTGGAGTTGGTAAATGGTTTTGTTTGTGTGATTTGAGGTTTGAGAGCTCATATTTAGCTTTGTGGCTAGGAAGCATGCATATAGATTGAGTGTTCATGTGTTTGATGCCATGCTCTAGTTTAAGTTTCCTAAATATGATCTCTAATGTCTAGAAAAGTTGTTGGTATGATATGGTATGATTTGAAGCATGTTTGAGTGGGTTAAGAGGTGAAAAACCAATATTTTCTGCTGTCGCAGGGCAGGGTGTATCGAAACACCCTTAACTGTTTCGAAACGGGGGCCTATAATGGCCATAGTGTTTCGGAACGGTTGAAGGTGTTTCAGAACATTTTGGCTATTGGAGAGTCATGTTTCGATACCGGTCTCGGAATGCACCCGGATACCGAAACGGTCAACACCGTTTCGATACGGGCGTTTCGGTACGAAGGTATGTGTTTTGAAACGGGTGACCGTTGGATGATGTTTTTGAATTGTTTCAAGTTTCATGTTTTACATTTTAGTCATGGATTTTGTGGATGCAATTGCTTGAGCTTGGAATGCCCATTTAAGTTGAAATTTGACAGAGGAGCATGTAATATGACTAATTTTATGTTGGTAAACTTAAAATCTTCAAAGTCCTTCTATTTTCTAAAAAATTACATTTTGGTCCCTAAAAGTGTAATTCATGCAATTGAGTCCTTAAATGATTTCTGATCGTTGTGCCTGTAACCTCCTTAACCCGGCCTAGACGGTTGACCCGAATTAAGAAAGTCACACGGGGAAAACCAAAGTCAACCCAAAAGTCAACCTTGATTAACGACCATTTTTTTTCTTTTTAATCTTGTCTAGATGCACATTAGTCCTAATTGTGATCACACAAACATCATACACAAAGATCACAAACATCAGAGATCAAACAGGGACCCAATTGAACAAATTACAACTTTAGGGACCAAATTGTAATTTCTGATAAATTAATCAGGTTTCATGCTTCTCTGTGAAATTTCAGCTCAAAAGGACTTCCCAAACTCATACAATTGCACAAACAAGATTTAGGACTAAAACGCAAACAATTCAAAACATTTAACTGCCAATGTCAGCCCCCAACGGTCGACCGTTCCGGAACAGGTAGACCCCGTTTCGAAACACGGGCCGTTCCGCAACGCGTACCGGAACACGGGCTGGCAGTGGCCAAACCGTTTCGAAACGGTGCCTACCGTTTCGGACGCCTGGGTTCATTCAAGGCACCCGTTCCGAAACGGTGTGCACTGTTCCGAAACACCCTGCACAGATTGCAGCAAAATGCACACTTAAACATGCAATTGATCACTCAAACATACTCCAAATGCTACCAAACTTTACCAGCATGCAATTCAACATATATGAGACTTACCAGCATCATCAATTCATCAAAACAACATCATATGCAAAAAGCCCCAAATCTATAGGCATGCTTCCTACACAAGCTAGCTATTCAAGCACAAACTTCCAAAACAAGCATGTAATGATCCAACACAAAAACCAGCATTCTTATCATCATTCAACATACTTAGGGAGTTCCAAACACCTCCCAAAACATACACATTGGTCCCCATTGCCAAATTACCAAAAGCTAAAATGTACTAACAAAACCTTCCATACATTGAGCTCTACTTTCACTTGAATGCTTGCCCTCCTTGCTGCCCTCAAGGTTCCCTAATGTTCTGCATTATTGAATTAAGAAAACGAAAGAGAGCGTAAGCAAAAGCTTAGTGAGGAATGCTCCTAAAAACCATTCAATAATGCATTTAAAAACATTTATAAATCATGCTTTAAATCAACCTTTGCACATGCTCAAAAGCATACTTAAAACAAGCATCTCATGCTTCATAATATAACATGTCATATTGGCTCAAGTGATAGATTCCATTTCTTTAAAACAAGTTCATCAACTTTCCCAAGGACTTTTAAACACCTTGGCCCCAAGGACTTTTAAACACCTTGGCCATGGACTTTTAACCACCATGAAAGAGGACCACACAAGGACTTTTAACCACCTTTGTGTCCATAGCTTGATTCACCCCAAGGACTTTTAAACACCTTGGCCCCAAGGACTTTTAAACACCTTGGCCCCATGGACTTTTAAACACCATGGCCCCATGGACTTTTAAACACCATGGAAAGGATCACCTAAGGACTTTTAACCACCTTAGTGTCCGCAACAAGAACCATCCAAGGACTTTTAACCACCTTGATGTTCTTAAGTAACAAGGCTCACTCAAGGACTTTTAACCACCTTAGTGACTTTAACCCTTTTTAAAACATCACTTGCCAATATACATCATTTCAATATTTAATCCACTGTTTTTAAGCATTAAACCAAGCCATATTCATCATGCATTTAAAAGCATCAAACCACATTTAATCAATGTACAAAAACAAGGAACTCTTACCTAGAGTTTCCTTCAACATATGGCTTACAACATCAGCAAACACCATGCTAAATCATGCTTTCAAAACAGTAATTAAAACATGCAATAAACCACTTTGCATCACAACAAAATCATGGCCACCACTAGAGAGTAATTCCGAAAACTTACACTTGAACTTAGCAAAGTTGTTTAGACTTAAACTAAGCTCCCAAGACATTGGTTTCAAAGCCGAAAACCCAATTTCACACATGCACTCACCGATTCCACTTTGCTTCAAGCCAAAGCACCAAATCAAGCTTCCGGATCAACAACTCTTGGATCCAAAGATGCCTCCCCTGTTTCAACACATCAAAGCAGAGGATTAATGCATCATCATGCATTAATTGCTTCAATGAAAGCACCTAAACTCGTTGCTCTCATCCAACCTCCATTTTCGGCCACCAAACACAACCGGAAATGCATCCAAACCACTTCTAAACAAAGCCCAGCCATAAACCAGCATAACCACACATCCTTTAACATCATATAACATCTAAAAACAACCTATTAACATCCTTATACCTCCCGCAACATCAGATCCACAAGATCACCTCAAAAACAACCTTGAATCACAAGCTAAACTTAGGAAACTCAACCTATCCGGGATTGCATTAATCAAAACTCAATTCCTTATCAATTTAGAGTTCATTTAACATCAAAAACACATCTCAAATCACAGATTAATCAGATCTAACGAAAATCATCAAAAATCACCAAATCTTGCATTATAAGCCAAGATCCATTTCACCACTTAAAAACCTTTAATAAAACATCAATTAAGGATTGAAAACTTAGGAATTTCAGTAAAGAACTGATAGTTTAGAGGAGAAGGACGTTCTTACCTCCAAACTTGAGTTTCTCCTCTTTTTGGAATCAAAAACCTTGTTGAATCAAGTAACAAATGGTGAGGTTTTGTAGATACTATGATTAGGAATCAAAAGAGAGTTGAAAGGAGGGATTTAGGTGAGAAAATCAGATCAAATTCTCTGGAGAGAAAGTGTTTGGGTTGAGAGAAAATGAGAGAAAGAAAATAGGAAAGTTAGTTATCCAAAATAGCCAAATGGCTTTCCCTCCACTTCTAATATGTTTAAAATCAGAATTAAGTCTTAAAATATCTTAGAAAAATCTGGAGAAACTCCCTTTGGGTAAATAGCTCCTTAAAGATTCAAAGTTTCAACCCTTTATAAAACAGTCACCAAACTTTCGAAAATTACATTTTGGTCACTAGCCAAAATGTCACACTTCCAAAACTCATTTTCCGCTCCCATGTGGCTTCCTCAACACCTCGATGCTTCCACAGCACCTTCACTAACTCAATGGTCTTGCCACGAAGAACCTTGCTATCCGAATCCAGAACCTTCACCGGTTCCTCATCATAGGTCAAATCCGGATTCAAAACCATTTCCTCCACTGGCATCACATGCGAAGGATCAGATCTATACTTCCGGAGCATAGAAACATGGAACACATCATGAATCTTCTCCAACTCCTGAGGTAACCTCAACCGATACGCAACAGGACCCACACGCTCAACCACCTCATATGGTCCAATGTACCTAGGGCTCAACTTACCCTTCCGGCCAAACCTCATCACCTTCTTCCAAGGAGAAACCTTCAAGAACACACGGTCACCCACCGCATACTCTATCTCCTTACGCTTCAAATCCGCGTAAGACTTTTGCCGATCAGAGGCAGCCTTCAACCGTTCACAAATGAGCTTCACCTTCTCGGTGGTCCCTTTCAACAAAGCCGGCATCGAAACCAACTTTTGACCAGTTTCAGCCCAACAAAGAGGAGTCCTACACTTCCTCCCGTACAAAGCCTCATAAGGTGCCATCTGTATACTTGCCTGATAACTATTGTTATAAGCGAACTCAACCAAAGGCAGATGCTTCTCCCAAGAACCTTGGAACTCAATCACGCAACACCTCAACATATCCTCCAAAATCTGGATAACCCGCTCAGACTGACCATCCGACTGAGGATGATAGGATGTACTGAAATGCAACCTTGTACCCAGAGCGTGATGCAAACACTGCAAAAAACGCGATGTGAACCTCGGATCCCTATCCGACACAATCGACTTAGGCACACCATGCAGCCTCACAATCTCAGCAATGTACAGCTCTGCCAGCCTATCCAAAGAAAACGTAGTATGCACAGGCAAGAAATGCGCACACTTCGTCAGGCGATCCACAATCACCCAAACAGAATTCTTCTTTGATGGAGACAAAGGTAAACCAGATACAAAATCCATGGTAACCCTCTCCCACTTCCATTCAGAGATTTTCAACGGTTGCAACAAACCAGAAGGAACCTGATGTTCAGCCTTAACCCGCTGACACACCAAACACTTGCTCACAAACTCTGCAACATCCTTCTTCAAACCCACCCAATAGTACTCATCACGAAGATCACGATACATCTTAGTACTACCAAGGTGCATAGCAAAAGGACTACTATGACCTTCAGTCAGAATAGCACGCCTCAACTCAGCATCAGCAGGCACTACTATCCGACTACCAAAACACAACACACCATCCTCATTAAAGCAGAAATCTGAAGGTCTACCCTCCGCGATATCCTGAACATGAGACACCAAGGAATCATCCAGCAACTGCTTTTCCTTGATCAACTGAACCAACGATGGTTTCACTTGCAACTCAGCAACAAGACCACCATCTCGCGATATGCTCAAGCTAGCAAACATAGCCCTCAGCTCAACAGCTACCTTCCTACTCAAGGCATCCGCAACAACATTAGCCTTTCCAGAATGATACTCAATCGTCAGATCATAATCCTTGAGCAACTCTAACCAACGCCGCTGTCTAAGATTCAACTCCTTCTGAGACATCAGATACCTCAAACTCTTGTGATCCGTGTACACAGTACACTTCTCACCATAAAGATAATGTCTCCAGATCTTCAAAGCAAAAACCACTGCAGCCAGCTCAATATCATGCGTAGGATAGTTGCGCTCATGCACTTTCAACTGCCGCGATGCATAAGCCACAACCTTACCCTCTTGCATCAGCACACATCCCAAACCAACATAGGATGCATCCCTATAGACCACAAAATCTTCCCCTGATTCAGGTTGAATCAAGATAGGAGCTTGCGTCAAAGCCGCCTTAAGCTTCTCAAAAGCCTGCTGTCTCGCTTCCGTCCACTCATACTTAACATCCTTTTGCAACAGCTTCGTCAAAAGAGCAGCAATCTTGGAAAAACCATCCACAAACCTTCGGTAGTATCCCGCCAAACCAAGGAAACTACGGACCTCATGAACAGACTTAGGAACTTTCCAGTTCATCACCGCCTCAATCTTCTGAGGATCAACACGAATCCCCTCAACTGAGACCACATGCCCAAGAAACACCACCTCCTTAAGCCAGAACTCACACTTGCTCAGCTTAGCATAAAGCTGATTCTCCAACAAGGCTTGCAGCACAATCCTCAAATGCTCTTCGTGCTCCTCCTCAGTACGCGAGTACACGAGGATATCATCAATGAACACCACAACGAACTTGTCCAGGTATTCATGAAACACACGATTCATCATGTCCATGAAAGCAGCAGGAGCATTTGTCAAACCAAACGGCATCACAAGGAACTCATAATGCCCATACCTTGTCCTGAAAGCTGTCTTAGGCACATCCACATCCTTCACCTGCAACTGATAATACCCTGACCTCAAGTCAATCTTAGAGAACACTGCAGCTCCCCGAAATTGATCAAAGAGATCATCAATCCTCGGCAAAGGATACCGATTCTTGATAGTCAACTTGTTCAGCTGACGGTAATCAATGCACATCCTCATAGTGCCATTTTTCTTCTTCACAGACAAGACTGGTGCACCCCAAGGTGACACACTCGGCCGGATAAAACCACGATCTAGCAGCTCTTGCAACTGCGTCTTCAGCTCCTTCAGCTCCTTAGGTGCCATTCTATAGGGAGTAATGGACACAAGAGTTGTATTCTCATACAGCTCAATTCCAAACTCCACCTCGCGATTAGGAGGTAAACCAGGCAACTCCTCAGGAAAAACACCAGGAAACTCCTTCACAACTTTGATATCTTGCACCCTCAACTCCTTAGAGCTAGGATTCATCACAAAAGCTAGATAAGCTTCGCAACCCTGCCTCAGCATCCTACTCGCCTCCAAGGTAGACACCACATTGGCAAGAAACTTCACATTCTCACCAACCACAACAACTTCATAATCATCCGCAAGCTTAAGCGAAACCCGCTTATTTTCACAATCTACCACAGCACGATACTCAGCAAGCCAATCCATACCAAGGATCACATCAAAACCATAGAAGGGTAACTCCATAAGATCAACATGGAAAACATGTTCTTGAACAACCAAAGGACACATTCTATAAAGCTTTCGAGTCACAACAGTTTCACCAAAAGAACTAGTGACACGAACACCAACATCCAAAGACTCAACAGGCAAACCAAGCAATTCAGCATGCTCACGCAAAATGTATGAATGCGTAGATCCAGAATCAATCAAAGAAAGCAATGACAAGGATTGCAAAGTAAAGGTACCTGCAATCACATCTGCATCATTCCTTCCCTCGCGCTGAGCATACACCCTAGCTTGGCCTCCACCTTCAGGCTGAATAGCCACAACATGGGCTACTCCACGACCACCTTCCTCTCTCCTCTGGAAATTACCGCGACCGCGCCCTCGACCTCTCTGTGGTGCAGCAACAACAGGAGCACGCTCTTGGCCACCAGCCAACCTCGGACAATCTCACCTCAAATGGTCTACAGAACCACAATTCCAGCATCCATTACCAGCCGCTGCAACAGGAGCTTGCACCTCCCTCACAGCACGAGGACAGTCACGCTTCATGTGACCACGTGAACCACAGATCCAGCAAGCACTAGGATCAGCTCTAGCATTACCTCCTCTAGCAGGTGCACCGCCACCTCTCTTGGCTGAGGACTGATACTTCTGATCACGTCCCCTCTTCTTCCGTCCACCTCCGGAACTAAACTCAGCTGATCTCTTGCCAGAACTTGCTCCAGCACCTTTCGCAGATAAACCCAAGTTCATCTCAATGTCCTTGGCTCGGCCCACCAACACATCAAAATCATCGTATTCAGTGGCCAGCACATACATTTTCACATCCGTCACAAGACCATAACGGAACCTCTCGCACCTTGCTCGCTCATCAGGTATCAGCTCCGGTGCATACTGACTGAGTCGCACAAACTGCACTTCATACTCAGCCACACTCATGCTCCCTTGGGTAAGAGACATGAATTCACGCTTTTTCTCATCAAGATATCTCACTCCAAGATATCTCCTCTTGAACACATTCTGAAAGAATGTCCAAGTAACATCAGCTTCAGCCATCCCAGCTATAGTGGTCGTCCACCACGTATACGCATCGTCCTGCAGCAAGGACACAACACAACCCAGCTTTTGCACATCCGTGCAGCTCATCTGACCCAAGATACGCTTGGTACTCTCTAGCCAAGCTTCAAAACTCTCAGCTGACATACCCCTGAACTCAGTCCCACCAAGACTGCGCAAACGTTCCAAAGGTAGTCTAACTCCAGCATCTCCCTGATGCCCAGCTCCTTGAGCTCCAGCTACTGCTGCTCGAAAAGCACCCGCAATAGCTTGTACCAACACAGACATATCAGGCATAGCTTGCCCCTGACCAACCTCTGGTCCAGCAGCTCCAGCACCAGCTGCAGCTTCAGCTCTCTCACCTCCAGCACCACCACCAGGCGGAGGAGGGGGTAACACTGCACTACCTGTGTTCTCTTCATTCTCGTTCTCATTAGGAACCGTAGCTCGCACACTACCTCGTAACTCTCTACGTGGTGCCATACTTTTACCATGCAATCACAATGCAAATAAAACAAGTCAGGCCCAGCAAGGTAAGCAATCCAAGTATTCAAGCTCAATTTCATTCAAAATCAACATCATTTCATTAGCTGTTGTTTGGCAATGGGTACCCTCAACATGCTACATCACAGCATACAACTCAACTGCATCCAAATCACAAACCACTAATCATGCTTTCGATCAACAAGCATACAAGCCAAACATACTTCAATCATGCATACATTCATTCCCAATTACTCGAGAACTCAGCTCTGATACCACCAAATGTAACCCCCTTAACACGGCCTAGACGGTTGACCCGAATTAAGAAAGTCACACGGGGAAAACCAAGGTCAACCCGAAAGTCAACCTTGATTAACGACCCTTTTTTTTCTCTTTTTAATCTTGTTTAGATGCACATTAGTCCTAATTGTGATCACACAAACATCATACACGAAGATCACAAACATCAGAGATCAAACAGGGACCCAATTGAACAAATTACAACTTTAGGGACCAAATTGTAATTTCTGATAAATATGAGGACTTAACCCAAATTAAAGTTACCAACTTGAAATTAATCAGGTTTCATGCTTCTCTGTGAAATTTCAGCTCAAAAGGACTTCCCAAACTCATACAATTGCACAAACAAGATTTAGGACTAAAACGCAAACAATTCAAAACATTTAACTGCCAATGGTCGACCGTTCCGGAACAGGTAGACCCCGTTTCGAAACACGGGCCGTTCCGCAACGCATACTGGAACACGGGCTGGCAGTGGCCAAACCGTTTCGAAACGGTGCCTACCGTTTCGGACGCCTGGGTTCATTCAAGGCACCCGTTCCGAAACGGTGTGCACTGTTCCGAAACACCCTGCACAGATTGCAGCAAAATGCACACTTAAACATGCAATTGATCACTCAAACATACTCCAAATGCTACCAAACTTTACCAGCATGCAATTCAACATATATGAGACTTACCAACATCATCAATTCATCAAAACAACATCATATGCAAAAAGCCCCAAATCTATAGGCATGCTTCCTACACAAGCTAGCTATTCAAGCACAAACTTCCAAAACAAGCATGTAATGATCCAACACAAAAACCAGCATTCTTATCATCATTCAACATACTTAGGGAGTTCCAAACACCTCCCAAAACATACACATTGGTCCCCCATTGCCAAATTACCAAAAGCTAAAATGTACTAACAAAACCTTCCATACATTGAGCTCTACTTTCACTTGAATGCTTGCCCTCCTTGCTGCCCTCAAGGTTCCCTAATGTTCTGCATTATTGAATTAAGAAAACGAAAGAGAGCGTAAGCAAAAGCTTAGTGAGGAATGCTCTTAAAAACCATTCAATAATGCATTTAAAAACATTTATAAATCATGCTTTAAATCAACCTTTGCACATGCTCAAAAGCATACTTAAAACAAGCATCTCATGCTTCATAATATAACATGTCATATTGTCTCAAGTGATAGATTCCATTTCTTTAAAACAAGTTCATCAACTTTCCCAAGGACTTTTAAACACCTTGGCCCCAAGGACTTTTAAACAGCTTGGCCATGGACTTTTAACCACCATGAAAGAGGACCACACAAGGACTTTTAACCACCTTTGTGTCCATAGCTTGATTCACCCCAAGGACTTTTAAACACCTTGGCCCCAAGGACTTTTAAACACCTTGGCCCCATGGACTTTTAAACACCATGGCCCCATGGACTTTTAAACACCATGGAAAGGATCACCTAAGGACTTTTAACCACCTTAGTGTCCGCAACAAGAACCATCCAAGGACTTTTAACCACCTTGATGTTCTTAAGTAACAAGGCTCACTCAAGGACTTTTAACCACCTTAGTGACCTTAACCCTTTTTAAAACATCACTTGCCAATATACATCATTTCATCATTTAATCCACTGTTTTTAAGCATTAAACCAAGCCATATTCATCATGCATTTAAAAGCATCAAACCACATTTAATCAATGTACAAAAACAAGGAACTCTTACCTAGAGTTTCCTTCAACATATGGCTTACAACATTAGCAAACTCCATGCTAAATCATGCTTTCAAAACAGTAATTAAAACATGCAATAAACCACTTTGCATCACAACAAAATCATGGCCACCACTAGAGAGTAATTCCGAAAACTTACACTTGAGCTTAGCAAAGTTGTTTAGACTTAAACTAAGCTCCCAAGACATTGGTTTCAAAGCCGAAAACCCAATTTCACACACGCACTCACCGATTCCACTTTGCTTCAAGCCAAAGCACCAAATCAAGCTTCCGGATCAACAACTCTTGGATCCAAAGATGCCTCCCTTGTTTCAACACATCAAAGCAGAGGATTAATGCATCATCATGCATTAATTGCTTCAATGAAAGCACCTAAACTCGCTGCTCTCATCCAACCTCCATTTTCGGCCACCAAACACAACCGAAAATGCATCCAAACCACTTCTAAACAAAGCCCAACCATAAACCAGCATAACCACACATCCTTTAACATCATATAACATCTAAAAACAACCTATTAACATCCTTATACCTCCAGCAACATCAGATCCACAAGATCACCTCAAAAACAACCTTGAATCACAAGCTAAACTTAGGAAACTCAACCTATCCGGGATTGCATTAATCAAAACTCAATTCCTTATCAATTTAGAGTTCATTTAACATCAAAAACACATCTCAAATCACAGATTAATCAGATCTAACGAAAATCATCAAAAATCACCAAATCTTGCATTATAAGCCAAGATCCATTTCACCACTTAAAAACCTTTAATAAAACATCAATTAAGGATTGAAAACTTAGGAATTTCAGTAAAGAACTGATAGTTTAGAGGAGAAGGACGTTCTTACCTCCAAACTTGAGTTTCTCCTCTTTTTGGAATCAAAAACCTTGTTGAATCAAGTAGCAAATGGTGAGGTTTTGTAGATACTATGATTAGGAATCAAAAGAGAGTTGAAAGGAGGGATTTAGGTGAGAAAATCAGATCAAATTCTCTGGAGAGAAAGTATTTGGGTTGAGAGAAAATGAGAGAAAGAAAATAGGAAAGTTAGTTATCCAAAATAGCCAAATGGCTTTCCCTCCACTTCTAATATGTTTAAAATCAGAATTAAGTCTTAAAATATCTTAGAAAAATCTGGAGAAACTCCCTTTGGGTAAATAGCTCCTTAAAGATTCAAAGTTTCAACCCTTTATAAAACAGTCACCAAACTTTCGAAAATTACATTTTGGTCACTAGCCAAAATGTCACACTTCCAAAACTCATTTTCCAAAATTGATTTCACAGTTCACTTAATTATATTAAAAGACGATTTTAGAACATTTTTCCATATTTTTAATGCAACCCGAACTAGGCTTTCCTAATTTCACCTCTTTAGATTCGAACAGCACTTTGACCAAACCGGTCAACGCCCAAAACTCCTAAGCCCAAAACCGGGGCGTTACAGTGCCCTTCTCTCATATGATTCTTGAGTATTCACATAGGCTTAATGTGCGTCTAGAAAATATTAAAAAGAAAAAAGGTCGTTAATCAAGGTTGACTTTGGTTTTCCCCGTGTAATCTTCGTAGTTTAGGTCAAGCGTCTAGGCCGGGCTAAAGGGGTTACATGTTATGTTGTAATTAGTGTGAGAACAATTGCTTAGGATTTTAAGTTTGTTTTTGCAATAAAGCTTCAAGGTTTGCTTATTTCATGCTCTTCATAGTTTTCAATTAAGGTGAAAGATTAGTTGATTACTATCCATTTGTTCGGTATCGAGAGACTGGAACTCACGAAAGGAGTAAGTACGATTTCATCTATAGACGGTGTGATCAATCCGGTCTAGACATAGGTTAGGGTTTAAGGCGGCTAAAAGAGGACAAATCAACATTGCTGTCTTCGCACGATTCACACCGCAACTGGTATTACCTGTAGTGGGCATCAACAGAATTCTGACTTAGACATAAGCATGATCACTTTCGTATCATTCTGCCGAGCCTTTTAGTTCTTTCGAGTTTGCCGCCAAGACACAAGTCCATTCCCCTGCTGAGGCAGCGAGAGCATCTCAGCAGCCTATCTGCCATCCCTCGCCGAGGCAGCCGAGTCTTGCAGCGCAAAACAACTTGTGAGCAATTCAGTCCTTATCAATGCGATGGATGAACCTAAACAATTAAGCTGGAGGGATACTGATGTCCCAGGACAAGAGGACGAAGAATTAAGCAAGGGAGGATCTCTAAAGTGTGAGGAGCAATTTGAAAATCCAAGCCAGGAGGATGCAGAACACTGCCCGGGCAGCATGATTGACAGCTGTTTTGGCAGCTACCTATAACGATGCCTTGAAGATGAACTGAGCAGTGAAAGGATAGTACATGAACAAAGCAATGCCACAACAACACCGAGTGAGGCCGACAAAGGAATTAATGATGCCACGACAACATCACATGCTTCGGCAAGTAGTCCCACCACGACATAAGCCTCAACAACGATGCTCGCCTCGACAGAAGCCGCGACAACTATGGACTATATATATCGAGAGGAGTCGATGCTGGTAGATTTAAAGCCATCAAAATCTCTACTAATAGAGAATTTCAAAGGGAATAAAGAAAACAATGTTAAGAATCATGAAACTTTTCCGAAAATTGAGTTTTCCCTTGACAGCATCATGACAGAAGACTGTCACAGCAGTTGCTGCGACAATAAAAGCAACTTTCCACCATAATGAACTTCAACAAAAATGAGGTAAGTACATGGTTAGATAGTGATATAATTTTTCATAATCACATGCTCATGCCTTCAGGAATAGAAACAAGGAGGAAGGTTCACATAGAATACAAGGGAACGAGGGAGAAAGACTCTTCCACCATGAGAATAATCACTCGATTGAGGGTGCGGGTGGATTACAAGAAGTATCGGAAACAACTCTCTCGACAAGGGAGTAGCTACTTTAGGAGAGGCATACCAATGCACTCCTAGAGTAACATAACTTTTATTTTTATCTTCCACATTTTTTATGCTTTCATAGACTTAGAATTTTTAAATTTTAAATTTTTATTTCTTTCTGCATTTAATTATTATTATTATTATTATTATTTTCATCTTGCAAATAAAATTCAACTGTCTCACAACCTATCAATGGCCACAACCAGCAACCAACCAACTTTCCAGAGAATTCCAACAGAGGCAGACGAGCAACATCATCAATGACAGTTTGTCATCTGGTAGTACTGATGCTGTCGCCCAGCACCCGCTGCTCGGCAGTACTGAAGCTGCCAAACAGACCTCAATACCAGCAGTACTCCTCTATCATCTCTAGAACCAGGTCCATACGATGGAAAGGCAACAGCTCCGATTTATGCAATACACTAGTGATGTTCCCTAACAGTGCAGTCCGGTTCCCCATATTTCCTACTGAAATACTTACCCGCCATCACCCGCCCTGGCAACCTAGATCGACGCCACAACAACTACAATTGCCCAGGGTTTCCAAGGTAACAATTGCACATGGTTTGACTAGCAGATACACACATTCGATAACCACACAAGCAAACATGGCTTGAAGGAAATTCATCATGCAAGGTGATGACTTTTCCGACTAACTCAATTATTTTTCTCATGCATTGAGGACAATGCTCCTCTCGTGTTTGGGGGTGATTAGCACTCATCATTGTTTAGGCATAATTAGAGCATATAATTTGCACAATGTACATGCCTCTAAAATTAATCAAGAAAGAAAAAATTTTGTTAGAATTTGTGCTTATGATAAGATAGCTGATCATAAATTTTTCGCACCATAATAAAAAGAACTGAATTTTGGGGGAAAGCATGAAGTAAACTTAGAATTTTTCTATAAATGCCAAAAATTAAAAACATTATTGTTACTTGCTGAATATGTTAAGAATTTCTGGTAAACATTGCCTGCTTGAATTATTTTCAAAAATTCTAACACTGGTTGCAGAAAGCTGTCGCAGCAAGCAGACAAACAGAAAAACAAAAAGCATTGCCAAGGCAGGCAAAAGAAAAAAAATTATGCTGTCTATCGCTAGAGGTGCCCGAAACAGGCTCTAGGAAGAATCATGTGCGAGGACACTCCACTGCTATCAAAGTCCATGAATTTGAAAATTTTGAAATGACAGAAAAATTAGCATGAGTGAATGAAAGTCTTTATGGGATGACTCTACTCCATGGGTTCTGGGTTTTGTTGTTTGCTCCTATCTTAATTTCAAACCTAGAAGAGTAGTTGTGATGAGCTAAAGCCCTTATTGCCATGATTAAATAAATGTGCTTAACTATGTTGTCTCGGCAACAACCTTACATTTCCTTGACAACATCTTTGTTTAGTTAAATATTCTTCAAATTCAGCTTGTACACAGTTTCTACACACACTGCACTAGCATTATAGTCTATTTCTGAGGTAATTCATGTTGTTCTCCTCTCACTAATCTAATGATAGGTGCCACGGCCTTGAGATGCTAAATCAAGTTTAAAACAAGTTCTTCTTTCTGATTAGTGCAAGGGAAAGTATGTTTAGGATTGCATTGCTTGAGGACAAGCAATAGTTCGAGTTTGGGGGTGTGTAAAGTGTCTAAAAGTCTTATTTTATTTACCCTTTTTACTCATATTATTGTTAGACTTAGGCACATTTTAGTTACATAATTAGGCATTAATGCATATTTGCATAATTTCCTTCACCATTAAGCTTGATTACATATTTTAGAGTATTTTGTGGAAAAGGTGTTGTTTTGGTATGTATTTCGATGCATGTAAGAAAATTGCCTGCCGGAACCCGTCGCGACAGCAAGGTGCCACCGGAACCTACTGCGACAGCAGGAGAGAATAATGATAAGGAGGAGGACATACCATGGGAGCTAATGTTGACGCAGTAGACCAGAGAGCTGTACTGATACAGTTCCAAGCAGAGACAACAGTTGCCGAGTAGCTATTGCCGACATACCTGTCGCCCAGGGCAGCAAGCTAAGGAATTGGACAACTGGAGTGCGATCTGTAGAGCAGAAAATCCTAATTCTAACGATGACATCCACTCAATTTTTCTGATGTTTGTAGCAGCGGACAAAGTCGTTGAAAGAAGAGATCGAATATAACTTGCGGAAAAAGGCAACGTGAAGAAGTCCACATTTAACTCAAAGAAGTTAGAATTAAAGGCTGCATTTAATGCAAAAGCTACTTTGAAGACTTCTACTCCAAGGACTAGACCTAGCTAATTCATATATATACCAATTGTACTTTTACTTCAAAACAACTTCAGTTTTCCCTTAGGCATAGTTTAGGTTTTCTTCCCGCCATTATGTTCTAAAATTCTATTTGGGGTTTGGGTTATGTTGTAATTAGTGTAAGAATGGTTGCTTAGGATTTTAAGTTTGTTTTTGCAATAAAGCTTCAAGGTTTTCTTATTCCATGCTCTTCATAGTTTTCAATTAAGGCGAAAGATTAGTTGATTACTATCCATTTGTTCGGTATCGAGAGAGTCAAACTCATGAAATGAGTAAGTACGATTTCATCTATAGACGATGTGATTAATCCGGCATAGACATAGGTCAGGGTTTAAGGGGCTAGAAGAGGACGAATCAATATTGTTGTCTTTGCACAATTCACGTCGCGATTGGTATTATCTGCAGTGGGCATCAACAAAATTCTGACTTAGACATAAGAAGGATTGTAGAGCATTTGGGTGTTCTCTATTTATGAGCACAACTGCACACTCCTGTCAAGTTATAGTATAAAAGATATCGTCTCCCACAGGGATTGGTCAGCTTGATTCGAATTATTGATCATGCACAAGTAAGGTGAATGTTGAGAAGAAAAGTAAAATAAAATACAAGTAATTAAAAAGGAAGTGATCAGATTGATAGAGAGGGTAGGGTTATGTTGCTGCTTAGTGTGAAACTGCGTTGAATAGGTCAAGTTGTTTTGCGCTACCAGACTCTGCTGCCTCAGCGATGGATGGCAAGTAGACTGCTGAGACCCTCTCGCTGCCTCCGTAGAAGAATGGAATTGTGTCTCGGTGGCAAACTCGGCATAACTACAAGGCTCGATAAAATGCTTGGAAAGTGACTCTGCTTATGTCTAAGTCAGAGTTCTGTTGATGCCCACTACAGATAATACCAGTCGCGGCGTGAATCATGCAAAGATAGCAATGTTTATTCGTCCTCTTTTAGCCGCTTTAAACCATTAACCTATATCTAAGCCGGATTGATCGCACCGTCTATAGATGAAATCGTACTTACTCCTTTCACGAGTTTGACTCTCTCGATACCGAACAGATGGATAGAATTCAACTAATCTTTCGCCTTAATTGAAAACTATGAATAACATGGAATAAGTAAACCTTGTAATTTTATTTGCAAAAACAAACTTTAAATCCTAAAAAATCGTTCTCACAACTAATTACAACATAACCCAAACCCAAGGAGAGAATTAGAACATGTCGGCGGCAAGAAAACCTAAACTATGCCAAAGGAAAACCTAAGCTATTTTTAATTAGAATTGTAATGGGTATATATAGGCATTAGCTAGGTCTAGTCCTTCTTGAGGTAGAAGTTTTCAAAGTAGCTTTCCACATTAAATGTGACTTTAAACTCTGACTTCTTTGAGTTGAATGTGGTCTTTATCATGTTGCCTTGTCACACCAATGTTGTGTTGATGGACACTTCTTAGATGATGTTGATGGACACTTCTATGACTTGTCCTATCTCTAGGCCCAAGTTCTGTTGATGGACACTTCTTAGATGATACCTCCCGACGTAAATCGAAGGGTGAACACCAATGTTGTTGAATTCTTCCTTAGCCACTTAATCTCGTACTTATCCCTAAGCCGAGATGGTTTAACCATAAATTGGAAAATGCGTATTTATTTCGTTCGTATGCTTGACTCTCCCGATATCAAACAAATGGATAACCTCACAATGCTCCCCGATACTCTTGCGAGATATGAAAACCAGAATAAATAAACTTGAAGTTTTATTGCTTTGAACAGAAAATTCCTAAAACGGTAAAATCCTTGGAACTACTTTACAGAATCAACCCTTAGCCCTAGGGGAAGTTTAAAACATGATGAGAAGGGGGAAAATGACAAGGGTTTTGGGGAAGACGGCTAGGAATGAGATATCCTTCCCTAGGTCGAATTACATGCCTTTATATAGGCCTTGGGTCCAAGTTTTCTATTATGGCAAGAATACAAGTTAAAACTAAAGTACAACTCTATTAAAGATTTAATCTTTTGAGTAAATGCCTTTACTTCGTCCTTTTTTCTTGCTTTGGGTTTCTTCCTTGGACATTGGGCTTGGCCTTTAATCTGCCTCATGGTTCGGAAAAATATAGGAGTGGTCCATGATAGACCGGCTTGAATTCCTCTATCTATCGAGCTCTGCTTCACTTTTCCACTTCACGAATGTTGTCGTCATGGCTGCCATGGTATTGGCCACGACAACATGTGTTCCTTGACTCCAGTTCTGTGATCCAGCTATGCTCCCTTGCTGCCCTGAGTCTGCCACAGCAGATACCTGCGAAAGTGACCAAAATCAGTAGCAACTGTGCCATTTTATCTAATTGTGATGTATATGCAAAAATCTACCTAAATGCAATGAATTATGCTTTAATGCAACAGAAATATGGGTTAAATAAGGGGTAAAATATAGAAATTTTATACACTAAACACCCCCCCAAACTCAAGTTCTTGCTTGCCCTCAAGCAAAGATGACCTAACTAAAAATAAAAAACTTTTTGGTTTGGCTTAATTCAGTGAACTTTTCATTACCTACCACACATTCCCTATCAAGAGGAACACCTTGTCGGGTGTTTTTTGGAATTATTCGGAACCAAGCTATAGTTCTTGTGTCGTGTGTGTGGGTTTTGTGACCAAATATGAGCTTAGACTTTTTAGCAACCAAGATAGTTACTTAACTTACTTGTGTTTTATTTTAAAAAAATAATTCTTACTAGAGCCATTTTCTAGCACCTCTAGTTTTCTTCCAAGGTTTTTCTATTTTTACTAGAGTCGGTTTTTGGGCACCTCTAGTTTGAATTCCTAGAGCCAGTGTTAGGCACCTCTAGGAGTAAGACTGAATCTAAGTTTTCTTTGTAACTCAAGTGGCTAAGCTTCCTATTCTAAGTTTGCTAACAGAGTCTTAACAGCATATAAGTCACAAAATGTGTTGTACAGTTTAAAATTATAGCAAGGCTCCAAACAGTTCCTAAAACTTCCTAAAGGCACTGTCACGACAGAGAATGTCGCGGCAGATAGTTTTAGTTCAAAGACTTAAGCCAAATTTTTGTTTTTTTATTTTCATTTTCTTTTTTTTGAACACAAAAATAAACTTAAAAATAAACTAATAATTAGACACAAATTAAAACATAACTAATAACTTCAATATTGGAGGGATGCCACCCCCAAACTCGAGGGTTGCATTGCCCTCAATGAATGACATAATGAAAAATAAAAACAGAAAAGCAAAATACATCACAAAATAAATAAAACAGCAAAGACAACAAAATATAAGAAAGAAACATAAGTTGAGGAGCTGTCGTCGCTGCTGATCTAGAGCTACCGGGGGGCAGTGACTTTCATGGCAGGGGCTGGAAGATTGTTGGGAGAGGCAGAGGTTGTCTTCTTCTTTGCTTCCCGAGGTGGCTGGACACGTGTCCGTGAGATGCGTGGAGGTTGGTCCAGAACCTCGATGTCGTCGTCAGAGCTGTTGTTGCTGCTGCTGCTGGAAGATCTTCCTTGGTCAGAGGGTCCTTCGACAGTCTCGTTGAGCTTCTTCCTCTTCATCGGAGGGTAGTCCTTGTAGATGTCTCGGGCAACTGATGGCTCGGAATCAGAATCCTGCCAGACAGAAGAGGAGGAGAACCCTTCCCAATATTTGGGGTCGATTTTCGGGTGGAGGTCCTTTCTCTTCTCTCCTTTGGCTATGGCAGAGTTCCTGCCGCCTTCTCCTGTCGTGGCAGGGGTAGGTGTGAAAGCAACAGAGGGGGTTTTCGGGCTTGCAGCAGGGGTAGGTGTGGGGGTAGCAAAGAAATGGTCTGGGAAGGAAAGGAATGGCACATGAGTAAAATGTAAATGATAGTGAATAAAGTTTACCGTTGCGGCCGTGAACTCCCTCATATAGCCCATTAGTCCGAGCTGCCGTTACTCCATCCTTTTCAGCGTCGACAGAATCTGAGCGGAGGTGTCTGGTGGAGGTGTTGCTGCCATCTGCTGTTGTTCTACTACAGCAGGTTCTGGGGAACTGGGGCCTGCCGTCTTGTCTGTCGTGGCAGAGGGGTTGAAGTATGATAGCGGGGTTGTAGCTTTTAACCCAATTAGGCTATAAATGTTCCGCTGCATCCACCCTTTTCCTTGGACTTTGACGCCCTCCTCAATTTCCGGTACATTGTGGGGACCCGACAACCGGAGGGCACACTCAAGGATTCCATCCCGTATGTAGCAGCCAACATTAATTTGTCTTTCATTCAAAATGGAATGGACAAGGGCTAACCTTGGTATGTCGACGGTGCTGTTGTGAGAGGATGGTATGATGCGCTTTCTTGACAAAGTGATTCCATAGTTTTGCTTGTGGAGTCAGCTGGGTTCTCCTCACGATCCATCGGTGTTTAAGGCCGGTGTTCCACTGCATCTTTTCTTCGGTGACCTCTTTCATGACCGCGTCGTAGTCTGCCGGCGACAGAGTATTCACGAACCTTCTGTGGGAGTCCTCCTTCTTACTCACGTACAATCCGTAGAGTGTGTTGATGTACGCAGGCTCAATGGAGAGTTGCTTTCCTTGAACTGTTATTGTCTTGGTGTCTTTGATGTCGACAGCAGCATAGAACTCTCTGACGAGGGTTATGTTCATCTCCTCGGGTTGGGCAGCAAATTGCTGCCATTTGAGGGTTTGAATTTTCTTGGCTACGAAGCTCTCTAGACCTAGATCTCCCGTGGGTTGTGTGTAGATAAACTCTCGTTCCTCCCACATGTCCTTCTTTTGAAAGGAACTGTAGTACCTCGTGGCAGATTCGGCGGAGGCGAAACGGTCGGGAGTGGCGTTATGACTTGGGGTGGATACTACTGTGGCAGAAGTGGAGGCAGCACTACGGCGAGTTTGTCTGCTAGCCATTTGCAAGGACTGTAGAAAAATAAGAAGAAAATTTTTAGATATAAAATAGAGAAAGCAAGTTGAGAGAATGAGAATGAGATGAATAATGAATAGTGAGTAGGGGTTTATATAGAACGGGGATTTTCGTCCCATTGGGTCTGTAACGGCAGGCGCGAATAACATGGTCAGCTGTTACGCAGTTTTTGACTCGTCTGTCACGCATTTCTGTGTCTGATGCGCGTATGTTGCGCGTTTCCGTGCCTGTCGCGACAGCTCCGTGATAGGTTGTCTTCTCCACGTCTGTCGCGACAGCTGATGACAGGCTGTGACGACAGACTCGTCCGTTAGGCTTTTTGGGCTGTTGTGAATGTGGTGGGCTGGTTCATTCCTTCTATTTGCTTTGCTTCCTTTGTTTCCTAAGAAAAATATTTAAACAAATAAACTAAATTAAAAATCTTGATTTCCAAAATAAATAAATAAATAAATCTTAATTCCTAATAAATAATTAAAATAAAATAGAATAAAAACCAAGTTAAATTAGGGATGCCTTGAGGGGCATCACCTAAAGTAACTACTTCCTGCATCCTTGGGGCTTCAGTCCCCTGATAATTCTTGAGTCTCTGTTCATTGACCTTGAACTGGTGCCCGTCCTTTATGGATTTGATTGTAATGGCACCATGGGGGAAAACTTGGACATCCTGGAAAGGACCATACCATCTTGATTTAAGCTTCCATGGGAAAAGCTTCAACCTAGAGTTGAACAACAACACCTGTTGCCCTGGGCAGAACTATCGTGGTAGCAGCTTCCTGTCGTGCCACTTCTTGGTTTTGTCCTTGTAGATCTTGGCATTGTCGTAGGCCATTGCTCGAATTTCTTCAATTTCATTCAAGTCTAGTAGGCTCTTCTATCCTGCCTTATCCTAGTCCATATTTACTGCCTTGATAGCCCAGTAAGCTATGTGTTCTATCTCAATAGGTAAGTGACATGTTTTCCCATAGATGAGTTTATAGGGTGACATCCCCAATGGTGTTTTGAACGATGTCCTATAGGCCCAGAGTGCATCATTGAGATGTAGAGACCAATCCTTTCGAGTGGGTTTAACCATATTCTCAAGTATGTTCTTTATTTCTCTGTTGGATATCTCGGCCTGCCCATTGGTTTGAGGGTGATATGTTGTTGCAATCCGGTGCTTTACTCCGTATTTTCTCAAGGCAGCAGCAATTACCATGTTATCGAAGTCTCCCCTCATCACTAAACATCGCCCTGGGGATACCAAATCTGGAGAAGATGTTCTTGTGAAGAAATCTCTAAACAGTCTTGGAATCATTCTTTTGAGTGGTGATCGCTTCTACCCACTTTGACACATAATCCACTACCAGTAGGATGTATAAATTCCCACAAGATGTTGGGAATGGTCCCATCAAGTCGATTCCCCATACATCGAAGATTTTGACCTCTAAAATATTCTGCAGTGGCATCTCATGCCTTCTCGAGATGTTCCCAGTCCTTTGGCATTTGTCACAACTTTTGTAGAAGGCTTATGCATCCTTGAACAGTGTGGTCCATTAGAGACCATATTGGAGAACCTGAGCAGCGGTTTGTTTCCACCTAGGTGTCCTCCATACGTGGAAGCATGGCAGTGGTGAAGCACAACTTCCTGTTCATCCTGTGGTACGCATCTCCTGATAATCTGATATGCACAATGTTTTAAAAGAAGATCCCAATAATAATGTTTTGCATCATTTTGGAACCTCTTCCTTGCTTGGTAATTAAGTTCAGGAGGTAGTACCCCACTAACAATGTAATTAACAAAATCAGTGTACCAAGGGGTTTCAGAAAGCTTACCTGCCGCCATGGCTGTCGCAGCAGTGCTGGTGGCAGCAAACAACTGCTCATCTAGAAAGGTCTCCAATATGTTGGTCCTATCTGTGGATTGACTCCTTCCCGTCTCCAGCCTCGACAAGTGGTCTGCCACTTGGTTCTCTGTTCCCTTTTTATCCTTGATATCAATGTCAAACTCTTACAGCAGCAAAATCCTACGTATCAATCTCGGTTTTGCATCCTTTTTTGTGAACAAATATTTCAGTGCTGAATGGTTTGTATGGACCACCACCTTTGTTCCAAGTATGTACGGACGAAACTTGTCGATTGAGAACACCACTGATAACAGTTCCTTCTTTGTCGTGGTGTAGTTCACTTGGGCATCATTCAGTGTTTTGCTGGCATAATGACTCACATGAAAGAGCTTATCCTTCCTTTGCCCTAGTATTGCCCCGACAACATAGTCACTGGCATCACACATTATCTCAAATGGAAAACTCCAGTCTAGTGGCTGTACGATCGGGGCTGTTACCAGCTTCTCCTTCAGAACTCTGAATGCCTCAGTATATTTAGTATTGAAATCAAAGGGACAATTCTGCTCTAGTAGGTGACATAAGGGTTTAGTAATCTTCGAGAAATTTGCAATAAATCGTCGATAAAACCTAGCATGCCCTAAGAAACTTCAAATCCCCTTGACTATGGTGGGTGGCGGCAGCTTTTTGATAACTTCTATTTTGTCTCTGTCCACCTCTATGCCACGGCAGCTCACTTTGTGGCCTAGTACTATCCCTTCATCCACCATGAAATGGCATTTTTCTCAGTTCAAAACCAGGTTCGCCTCTTCGCATCTTTCAAGAACCTTCTGCAAGTTGCGTAAACAACCTTCAAAACTGTCTCCAAAGACAGAAAAGTCGTCCATGAAAATCGCTTGGAAATCCTCAGCCATGTCCGAGAATATTGCCATCATGCACCTTTGAAAGGTTGCTGGTGCATTGCAGAGCCCAAATGGCATTCTTCGAAAAGCATAGGTGATGTATGGGCATGTGAAGGTAGTTTTCTCCTGATCCTCTAGTGCAATTGCTATTTGATTGTAACCTGAATAACCATCAAGAAAACAATAGTAAGGTTTTCCCGCTAATCTATAAAGTATTTGATCAATAAAAGGTAGGGGAAAATGGTCCTTCCGGGTAGCTTTATTAAGCTTCCAGTAATCCATACAAACCCTCCAATCGGTCACAGTCTTGGTTAGGATTAGCTCATTTTCTTCGTTGGTTACCACAGTTATGCCTCCATTTTTGGGCACACACTACACAGGTCTCACACACTTGTTATCCGAGATGGCGTATATGATTCCGATGTCAAGCCATTTGATAATCTCTTTTCTCACCACTTCTCGCATAGCCCCGTTCAAACGTCTCTGGGCATCAATATTTGGCTTATGATCATCCTCCAAGAAAATCTTGTGCATGCATAATGTCGGACTGATGCCTTGGATATCAGCTATAGTCCATCCAATGGCCTTCTTATGCTGATGTAGCATTTTTATTAACCGTTGCTCCTGTTCTTGCATTAAATTGGAAGAGATGATTATGAACAACATATCATTTAAACCAAGAAAAACATATTTAAGTTGTCTTGGCAGGGGCTTAAGATCTAGTACAGGTGGCTTCTCAATTGAAGGCTTCTGGATTATATGTTCATTCGAGGTATAATTTAGGGCTCGAAGAACTTACCTAGATGATTTCCTATCCAATTGACCTCCTCATCACCTTCAGTGTCGGATATTTCTGGATCGGAGGAGTCACTGTCGTCGTTGCTATCGTGACAGTCTTTCGGGTGACTGTTGTGGTAGTGACCAAATTTTACGTCATGACAGCTCGACCTGATGCAGGGTTGGTCAAGGATTACTTTAGTGATGGCCTTGCACTTTTCTTCTGCATCAGCATGTTTAATTGCTTGGAGAACATTGAGTTTGATTTCTTGATCATTTACTCTCATGGTCAGTTCTCCTTTCTCCACATCGATCACAGTTCTGCCTGTGGCTAGGAAGGGTCGTCCCAGGATGATCGGTGTTTTTTCAGCAGGAAAAATAAATTTATCCACTCTTACCAGAATATCTTCGATCTTCCCTTCTGGTTGCACGTAAGAGCAGTCTGCCAGCTGCAGCATGACTGTCGTGGGTCGTGCTCGTCCAATACTTAATTTCTGAAACACAAATTTGGGCATTAGATTTATGTTAGCACCAAGATCACAAAGTGCCTTACCCACGAATTTGTCGCCAATTATACACGGTATGATGAAGCTCCCAGGATCCTTCTTCTTTTGGGGTGGATGCCTGTACAAAATAGTCATGCATCCTTCTGTCATTTTTACCGTTTTGAATCCCCCAAGTTTGGACCTTTTTGACATGGCATCCTTGAGAAATTTCGCATAACCGGACATCTGCTTGATGGCCTCTAACAACTGTATGTTAATGGGTACCTGCTTAAAAATATCATAAATATTTTTTAACTGGTACTCATGTTTCTATTTTTGTAACCGTTGTGGAAAAGGAGGTGGAGGACGGTAATCTTCAAGACGTCCTTCACATGGTATTCGAATCTGAGGAGGTTTAGGTTCTTCAAAATCCTCTATTTACTCCTCTGTCCCTTCTACTGTCGCGACAGGTATGTCAACGGCAGGTTGTTCTTCCTCTGTCGGGGCAGTGTTCACGGTAGGTGTATCTAGGGTCGGTTCCTTACTTGGTATGCTCTTTGTCTCCGGCCCTTGTAACTGTTTCCCACTCCTAGTTGTGATTGCATTACTCTGCTCATGTGTGGGTTTTCTCGTGACCTCAGTATCACTAGGGAATCCTCCGTTTTGCCTTGGCATAATATGCTGGGAAACCTGGCCCATCTGTGTCTCCAGCGATTTCAGGGTAGCCTCATGGTTAGTCATCCTCATCTCTGTTTTGTCCATGAATAACTCATTTTTCTTGACAAAGTTATCCATTATCGCCATGTAAGCTCATGTTTGTGACATGAATGTGGTCAATGTCTGCTCCAATATACTAGGTGCGGCTACCGGTTGTTGCTTTCGCGACAAAATTATGGGTGCCCTTTGGTTTTGGTTGTTCTGCATTTGAGGATTCAGTGCATTGTTCGGGTTGCTCCAGGAAAACTTAGGATCTTTCCTCCAGTTGGGATTGTAATTGTTGGAATCGTAGTTTCTTGGCTTGTTGTAATTCCCAACATACATCCCTTCTTCAAGCTGTAAAGGACAATCTTCTGAACTGTGGTTCCCACTACAAGTCTCGCATACCTCTTCTGCAGAATATACGAGTTTAGAATCTTTCTGCTGCAGATTTTCCACCACCTTTGTGAGGTATGCAACCTGTGATTTCAGGGAATTGCCAGCTTCATAATCCTTTACAGTTATCCCTCGTTTGCCCCCTATCCTAGCTGTAGGAAATTGCTCATCATTCTTTGCTAGGTTTTTCAACACTGTCGTTGCTTCGTCTGGTTCCTTATCCAATAATACTCCATTTGCTGCTGAATCTATTCTCATACGAGTGTGTGTATTGGCAGCATTGTAGAATTTAACGACCTGATTCTACACGGGGAATCCATGCATCGGGCAGTTCCTTAGAAGAGTTGTAAATCTGTCCCATGCCTCGTGCATTGGTTCGTCATCCTCTTGTTGAAAAGTAGCAATTTCATTACGCAATCTCTCAGATAAATGAGAAGGATTAAAACGAGATAAGAATTCACGAGAGTGATCTGCCCAAGTTCATATTGAACGCATCGTTAGTTTATTCCACCAAGTTTTAGCTCTGTCTCTCAGTGAATGAGAAAATAACCGGAGCCATAGTACTTCTGGATTTATTTCTGGCAATCTAAACGGTCCACAGATTTCTTGGAACGTTTTCAGATGTTCTCGGGCAACCTGAGTTGCAGCACCACTAAACTGGCCAGCGGAATTTATCATGCTGAACATAACATGTTTCAGCTCGAAGTTCTCAGCTTCCACGTCTGGAAAGGTGGTCTCTAGTTCAACATGGTCATTGACCATGCAGTCGCGGCAGGACTGCCGTGCGGCAGCGGCATCGACAGCGACAGGCCGTTCATTATGGACATCTTGGGGAGGATCTTCAACAACCCTCTGGTTATCATCTACCCTGTTGTTCTACATTGCTTCTAGCTGTTCCTCAAGATAGTCGTTTCTTGCTATAAAGAGTCGGACTCAGTTCCTGAGGTTGTACGTGCGTTCGATTTCAGGGTCTAGTTCGTACTCAGGTTCTTTGCCTCGTCTTGATCTGCGGATAAGAAAATTGAAAACTTGTGAAAATCACAGGGTAAATAATACCAATAAAAACAAAAAAAATTAAAAAGAAAAAGTGTAGTAAAGGTAAGGGTAAAGATATGTTGCTAGTCCCCGGAAACGACGCCAAAAACTTATTGCGGGTCAAAAGTCCTATCACAAATAGTGCAAGTGTACACGACACAAGTAGTAAAGTGATACTTGGAGTATCGGATATCGTCTCCACATGGACTGGAAATAGCTTTATCCTAGATTTGATGCATGAGAGAGGGAAAGAGTTTAAATTGATTGTAAAGTGATATTGGGAAACAAGAAATATAAAAGATAAAAGAATCAAGTTTAAGAAATAGGCCGATATTGAATTGCTTAGTAGTGCAAGTGTTGCACTGAATAGAATCTTCTGTTCTGTCGTCGTCCCTGTCGCGGCAGCACCGGTCGCAACAGAACTCTGTTTTTGTCGCGGCTCTCCCGATATCAAACAAATGGATAACCTCACAATGCTCTCCCGATACTCTTGCGAGATATGAAAACCAGAATAAATAAACTTGAAGTTTTATTGCTTTGAACAGAAAATTCCTAAACAGTACAATCCTTGCAACTACTTTACAGAATCAACCCTTAGCCCTAGGGAAAGTTTAGAACATGATGAGAATGGGGAAAACGATAAGGGTTTTGGGGAAGATGGCTAGGAATGAGATATCCTTCCATAGGTCGAATTACATGCCTTTATATAGGCCTAGGGTCCAAGTTTTCTATTATGGCAAGAATACTAGTTAAAACTAAAGTACAACTCTATTAAATATTTAATCTTCTGAGTAGATGCCTTTAATTAATCATCTTTTATTGCTTTGGGTTTCTTCCTTGGACATTGGTCTTGGCCTTTATTCTGCCTCAGGGTTCAGAAAAATATAGGAGTGGTCCACGACAGACCGACTTGAATTCCTCTATCTGTCGAGCTACACTTCACTTTTCCACTTCACGAATGTTGTCGTCATGGCTGCCACGACAGTGGCCACGATAGCATGTGCTCCTTGACTCCAGTCCTGTGATCCAGCTCTGTTCCCTTGCTGCCCTGAGTCTGCCACAGTAGATACCTGCGAAAGTGACAAAAATCAGTAGCAACTGTTCCATTTTATCTAATTGTGCCATTTTATACACTGAACAACAGTTAAGCACAATAATTAATCATGGCAATGAGGGCTTCAGCTTATTGCAACTACTCTTCTAGGTCTGAAATTAAGATAGGAGCAAACTACAAAACCCCGAACCCATGGAGTAGAGTCATCCCATGAAGACTTTCATTTACTCATGCTAATTTTTCCGTCACTTTAAAACTTTCAAAGTCATGGAATTTGATAGCACGGAGTGTCATCGCACATGATTCTTCCTCGAGCCAGTTGCGGGCACCTCTAGGGTAAAACACCAATGTTTTTTGTTTTTCTTTCGTTGTCGTGGCAGAGTTGTATTTTTTTGTTTATGTTTTCTACCTCAACGACTACCTGCAACCATTGTTAGAACTTTGCAAAGAATTATAGAAACAAAGTAGGTGATGTTCATTAGATATTCTAGAAAATTCAGCAAGTAACATAAGTGATTGACAATTTTGGCAAAAAAATTCTAAGTCGTTTTGCATGCTTTTCCCATATTAAGTACAATTTATTATTGGTGTGAACATAAGTAATCAACTAACTATCATAGGCACAAGTTATATAACAAATTTTTCTGTTCCGATTAACACTATGGCAAGTACAATGTAACATATATGCTACTAAGTATGCTTAGACAAAAGATGCGAGAGCTATCCCCCCCCCCAAACTCGAGATGGGCATTGTCCTCAATGCATAAAATTAAGAAGAAAATAATAACATAAAATAAATACAAGTGATAAATAAAGAAAAAGAAAATAAAGAAAAGAGAAAGAAAACTAGAAATTGGCTGAGGGTTGAGAGGAGGCTTGAGTCTTTGCTGCTGAGGAGGAGGAAGAGGTTTGGATGATTAGGCGGCGGCTGACAGATGTCCGGGCTGCAGACTTAGCATGTGAGATCATTGCTGTATACAAAGGCTGAACTCTCTTGGTCGTAAGACGAGGCTCTTCTTGAGGATCGGCAAGGGGAGCGGCAGGAGGTGCTTCGCTCTCTTCTGACTTCGTCTCTTCGTCCACAGGCTTGGCGGCTATGATGTGCCGCTTCCTCTTCCTGGTGCCTTCCTCCGTGGGTCCTTCCAGAGGGTCTACCGCCATTGGGATGGTTGCTGCTGCTGCTACTACTACTATTGTTGTTGGTTCCGACGACTGCTGCTCAATTACCTCTGATGATAAAGTGTTTGCCATTGTTGCCGTCGTGCAAGCAGGTGAAAGGTGTTGTTGGTGCCTCTCGGGGAGTCTTCCACCATGTTGGATGTTGTGGTGGCGGGAAGCGGCATTGCAGGCAGCTGCGGCGGATGGCGTTCTTTATGCTGGGGCAGCTGTGACAAGGTCTGTGGGGTATGGAGGCAAGGTAGAGCCGTCATCAAGGAACTTCTGCAGAAGATAAACAAAAAAGGCTTCTTGGAATTCCCCCACGTATTTCATGAAGGTCAGCTGATGTTTTTCGATGTGTTTATTGCTGTCAATAAGGGTGCACAACAACGTGAGGACTTTGTTGTCTGGAGCAGCTTCAGTACTGTCGGGGGCGGCTGGAGTGTTAGGCTGGGGGTAGAAGGTTGGCTGGACGTTATTGGCTCTGTCTCCGGGGACTACATCATCTGTAGGCGGACTTTTCTGGTCCACCCTTCTTTGGTTGTCGTCATCTCGTCTTTTGAGTCGGTTGGAACACCAAAGTTGGCAGAAAGGCCTGTGATGATGGAAAGGAAGTACAACCAACCCTTCGTCTTCCGGAAGCATGTGTGGATCTCCTTGCATATAACTTACCCAACATTGATGGGTCGGTTCATAATGATGTTGAGAATTAGGGCTAGGTGCGGCCGATCTACGATAGAGTTGTGGTAGGTGGGCAGCAGGCACCTCTTGACGAATGTGTTCCACAGCATTGCCTCGGGCAGCAGGTGGCGGCGTTGGACAGATCCTCCGTGCTTTCTTGCCAACCACGGCATATTGGGCTTGCATAATTTGGCCTTTATTTTCTCATAATCGGCAGCCATCAGTGACTGCCTCCACTCCTCGTGAGGGTTGTCGTTCATATCCAGGCTATAAAAACTATTGATGACGGTAGCGTTAAGCTTGATAGGTTCCCCTCGGGCAAACACAAACGGCATCTTCGGGCGGGGATGGTGGGCATAGAACTCCCTAACCATGGTGATGTTAACTATCTCCGGCTGTCGTGCGAAGATTTCCCATCCCTTGATGTGGATGCTTTCAAACAGAATTGGTTCTAGGCCTAAATCTCTTGTCTACCTTGTATAATGAAAGCCTTGCTCCTCCCATATAGTCTGTTTTGCGAACTGGGTTCGATATCTCTTTTCATCTTCGCGGGAGAAGAAGCGTTGGAATGTGGGTTTGGGTGCTGATCAGAAAGCCATGTGAGACGGTTGAAGTTTTACTGAAACTTGAAAGAAAATAGGTGAGAGTAGTGGATGCAAGAATAAGATAGCAAGAAGTAAAAAGTAAAGTAAATGAATGAAGTGAGAAGGGTTTAAATAGAGGTTGTCGAGAGGTGTTGTGGCGGCATTAAATGTCTAACAGTCCAGTTGTTTCGCGCACGTTACGGGATTTCTACCCGTTATATTCATAGCGTTGGCAGCTAGCTGTTAGCGATCAACTAGCCGTTACGCATTTCTGCGTTGGGCTGCCCTGGGCTATCTCGACGAGATGGTGGGCAGGCTTCTTGTTGGGCCTTCTTCTTGATCCGGCTCTTTCATACCTAATCATGAAACACTAAATAAAGATGATTAAATATTAAAAATAAATTTTGAAAATTAAAAATGTGGTAATGAATATAATCATAAAAAATGCAATAAAATAAATTCTACTCCTAATGCATAAAATTAAAAATAAAGAAAAATAATTAAAAATTAAGTTATGTTGGGAGTGCATTTAGGTGCATCTCACAGACATAACAACTTCATGAGGTAATTTGGCTTGTCCATCCCTTCTGGGGGGTCTTCTTGTTTCTTCAGGTGATGTGCTGCTAGGTCCTTCAGCCTGCTCTATGGTCTGTCGCGACAGCTACTGCCTTAGCTTGTCTCTATGCTGATTTTGGCAACTTTAGCATCTGGGCATCCTTCCTTTTCTTTTCCTGAGGGTTGTAGCACATTTAACTTAATGCTCTGGTTGTCTACCCTCATGGTCAGCTCCCATGTTCCACATCTATTAACGTTCTTCCCGTGGCAAAAAATGGTCGCCCAAGAATGATAGGGTCTTTTTTATCGACCTCACAATCTAGGATGAGGAAATTAGCTGGGAGAATAAGGTTGCCCACCTTCACTAGGATGTCTTTGATTTTGCCCTCTGATTGCACAAAAGAATGGTCGGCAAGTTTTAGCATGACGGAGGTAGGTTTGGCTGGCCCAATTCCTAATTTATCGAAGGCTGCCTTAGGCATTAGGTCGATGCTAGCTCCCAAGTCGCACATGGCTTTTGTTTCGTGCTTGCTTCCTATCCTACAAAGAATAACAAAGCTACCGAGTTTTGTTTGCTTGGGCGGCAGTTTGTTGTGCAGCATTGCCATGCACTCCTCTGTTACAGCAACTGTTTCAAACTCCCCAATCCTCTAACTTTAAGAAACCATGGTCCCTGAGATATTTGGCATAGTTGGGCATATTCTGAATGGCTTCTATTAAAGGGATATGTATGTGCACTTGTTTTAAAATATCCAAGAATCTTCTGAACTAGTGTTCTTGCTTCTGTTGCTTAAGCCTCTGGGGAAAAGGTGCAGGCGGATGTCCTTTATACGTTCTTTGCATAGGAACTTTATCTGTAAAGGATCATCTGCTTCAGGACTGCTGTCTTGTTCAGCTACCGAGGCGGCTGGTGTCGATGCTGCCGCGGCAGGCTCTTCTTTCTGTGCTGGCTGTGTTTCTAGTTCCTTTCCCACCCTCAGCTCATCCAACTACTTCCCGCTTCTGGTAGATATGGCTTTTCACTGCTCGTAAGGGGGTTTGGCTGTTGCCTCTGTGCTGTTGGATGCTGCTCTCATTGTTCTGTTGCTGAAGATCTCTGTGAACTGCCCAAATTGGGTTTCCAAGTTCTTTATAACAGCCTCTTGGTCGTTCATCTTCATCTTTGTCCTGTCCATGAAAGACTCAGTTTTATCAATAAACTTATTAGTGCGAACAATAAAATCACTAGTTCTAGACATAAAAGTATGAAGAGTTGCTTCTAGTGAATTATGGTTTTGTGGCTGCTGAGCCTGGTGTCTGGACAGGTTTTGTTGGTAGCCTCCCTGTTGTTGTTGAGGGTTTGCAGCAGTCTTTGGGTTGCTCTAGGAGAAGTTGTGATGTATCTTCCATCTAGGGTTGTAGGTTTTCTGGGCAGGTCTGTTGTTCCTCTCGTATCCTCCCATAAAGTTGTCAGATGCGGTGCAGTCAGAGGAATCGTGGTTGCCCCCACACTCATCACAAAACGGCTCCACAACCTTGGCCTCATAAACTTGCCCAGTCAGTTTCACGATGCTCATGACCAGCTCTGTCAGCTTGTCAAGGCGGGCATTGAAAATTTCTGAGGCTTGTACTTCATTCACAGCAGTTGGCCGCCTAACGCCGCCTCGGTGGGCTGTTGGATACTTGTAAACGTTCTTGGTGGCTTGGTTCAGAATCCGCAGTGCCTCCTCTGGTGGTCTATCAAGGATGATTCCATTGGCTAAGGCATCAATCATCATCCGTGTTGGGTAGTTCACCCCATTGTAGAACATTGATACCTGTGTCCAAGCTAGAAAACCATGTAGCGGGAAATTGTTTAGCATCTATTGGTACCGCTCTCATGCTTCACACAATCAGCTCGTCATCCCCTTGTCGGAAGGTTGTTATTTCGTTTTGCAGTCTGTGTGTGACATTGGACGGGCTGAAACGGTCCAAAAATTCCTTGCACCGCTCTGTCCATGTGTTAAACGATCCTGCTAGCTGGTTGTTTAGCCCCTGTTTTGCCTTATACCTCAGTGAATAGGGAAATAATCTCAGCCTCAGTGCGTCTTGATGGACTCCGTGTATTTTGAATGCTCTGTAGATGTCCATGAATCCCTCAAGTGCTGCCGAGCATCTTCTGTGGCAGTCCCTCCAAATTGCCCTAACATGTTGATCATGTGAAACATAACGAGCTTCAACTCGATGTGATCCACCTACATTTCAGGTTCTGTCACCATCAGATCGAACCCTCTGAAGTCATGTTCCAGATAATCCCTAGTGGTTCAAACATTTTAGGGCTGCTTGAGCAGAACTTGCTGTTCTCTGAGCGGCAGGTCTTGCTGCCCATCCCTGTCGTTCACGACATTGTTAGCATGGTTGTCGTTCTCAATGTTTACATTTGCTTTTTCTTTTTCCTCTTTGGTTTTCACAAGGGCTTCTCTAATTTCCTTCGAGCTCTCTTGCTCTTCGTTGGATATTGTTGTAATAAAGGATTTCTCCTTTTGGGTTTGCCCTTGTCATACACTAGCAAAAGAAAACTGTAAAAAGAATTTCGAATAAAATAAAAATAAAATATAAAGAAATAAAAGTGCAGAGATTTAAAGACGAATTTCAATGTTACCAAACCCCGGCAGCAACGCCAAAAACTTGTAGAGCATTTGGGTGTTCTATATTTATGAGTGCAAGTGCACACTCCTATCAAGTTATAGTATAAAAGATATCATCTCCCACATGGATTGGACAACTTGATTCGAATTATTGATCATGCACAAGAAAAGTAAATGCAAAAGTAAGGTGTATGTTTAGAAGAAAAGTAAAATAAAAACACAAGTAATTAAAAAGGAAGTGATCAGATTGACAGAGAGGGCTGAGTTATACTGCTGCTTAGTGTGAAACTGTGTTGAATAGGTCAAGTTGTTTTGCGCTGCCAGACTCTACTGCCTCGGCGATGGATGGCAGGTAGACTGCTAAGACCCTCTCGCTGCCTTGACAGGAGAATGGAATTATGTCTCGGTGGCAAACTCGGCAGAACGCTTCAAAAGTGACTCCGCTTATGTATAAGTCAAAGTTCTGTTGATGCCCACTACAGATAATACCAGTCGCGGCGTGAACCATGCAAAGACAGCAATGTTGATTCGTCCTCTTTTAGTCGCCTTAAACCCTTATCCTATGTCTAGGCCAGATTGATCGCATCGTCTATAGATGAAATCGTACTTACTCCTTTCGTGAGTTCGACTCTCTCGATACCGAACAAATGGATAGAATTCAACTAATCTTTCGCCTTAATTAAAAACTATGAAGAACATGGAATAAGTAAACCTTGTAATTTTATTTGCAAAAACAAACTTGAAATCTTAAACAATCGTTCTCACAACTAATTACTACATAACCCAAACCCAAGGAGAGAATTAGAACATGTCGGCGGCAAGAAAACCTAAACTATGCCTAAGGAAAACCTAAGCTATTTTGATTTAGAATTACAATGGGTATATATAGGAATTAGCTAGGTCTAGTCCTTCTTGAGGTAGAAGTCTTCAAAGTAGATTTCAACATTAAATGCGACTTTAAACTTTGACTTCTTTGAGTTGAATGTGAACTTTATCATGTTGCCTTCTTCCGCAAACAATCTCTAGATTCACCATTTTCGGCTCTGTCCGCTGCTACAGACGTCGAAAATTGAGTAGACAACATCGATAAAATCATGATTTTCTGCTCTACAAATCGCACTCCAATTCTCCACTCCATAGTCTGCTGTCTTGGGAGGCACGGTGGGAGGCGGTAGCTCCTCGTCAACTGATGTCTCTATTTGGAACTGCATCAGTACAACTCCTTAGTTCGCTAACTCAGTATCACATCCTCAGCTTCTCTTTCCCTCTATCAGCCTCTGGTACCTAAACCCAAAAGTACACTAAAACAGTAACTTTCTTTACCAAATAAAGGATAATCTAGAAAAACATGGCAAAGTAAATAAATACTGTAAAATGCAATGCATGATCGTAATTATGGCTAAAATGTACTCAAAACAGCAATAATATGAGATGGAATGTGCATGAAACATAGAACTTGTGGACGCTTTACAGGGATCAGTTTCGAAGCGTTCTATCGAGTTTGCCGCTGAGATACAAGTCCATTCCCCTGTCGAGGCAGCGAGAGCGTCTCAGCAGCCTACTTGCCATCCCCCGCCGAGGCAGCAGAGTCTGGCAGTGCAAAACAGCTTGTCCTATTCAACGCAGTTTCACACTAAACATCAACATAACCCTGCCCATTCTATCAACCTGATCTATTCCCTTTTATTTACTTGTGTTTTTGTTTTATTCTCAAACAACCAACTTAATTGTGCATTTACTTTTCTTGTGCGGGAACTACGAATCGAATCAAGTTGCCCAATCCATGTGGGATAAGATATCTTTTATACTATAACTTGACAAGAGTGTGCATTTGCGCTCATATTTAAAAAACACTAAAAACGATCTACAGCAATGTATGCCTAACGTGTCTCATCTCATGCATTTCAGGCTGAAAGATCGTGTGGTGGAGGATTGGATAGTCAAGGCAAGACAAGTCACTACAAGCCCTAAAGTAATGTATTTTGACCCTCTGAACTCCTAGAAAGGTGGCAAAGTAGTTGAACTAGTCGTTTATTCTCATTTTGATATGTGTGTGTGATGCCATTGTTATAATGTTGTTGTTAGCTCTAAATGGCCTTTTTGTTTTGATTTAAATGGTTTAAAATTGCATACTTAGCTCATAAAGGTCAAAACATAGTAAATGTATTCGTATGGTCATGAAATATGGCATGCTAGTAGTTTATACCATTGAAATGGTGTGTGTAAAGTTTCATTGCATTTGGACATTGTTCGGTAGGTCAAATCGAATAAAAACCAGCAAAAATCTATCATTACAGATCAAGTCGTATCGATACAGGTGATGGCGTATCGATACTGGTAAGCTTAATTGAGCCTAAAGAAACAGGGCGTATCGAAATGGTCTATAGTCGTATTGAAACATTTTGCCACTGGAATCCATCGTTTCGATACGGGTTCATTGCGTAACGAAACGAGTCAAAGTCAGAAGAAGTCAAGCTGTTTAGATACAGAGGTTGTTGTATCAATATAGACTAAAGGGAAAATTCAACATGGGTTGACCATCGTTCACCCGTTACGAAACAGCCCTAGGGTGCTTCGATACGGGGTTAGTTAAGTTAGTTAAAGGCATAATTTAGCAGGTTACAATGTTCTCAAACTAGCCACTGAATTTTGAAAGACTAAATTGAATGAGCTAATGAACTCCGAATTGTATGAAATTTTACAAGTTTGTTACTATTGTAGTGAATTTAGATGTAGTATAATCAATTGCATTGAAGGGTCCCTAAATAGTCAAATTTACAGTTTGGTCCCTAAAACTTGTAATAGTTGGAAATTAACCTAGAATGATTAATTATTGCTTTGTATGGATCAATTAAACTAAAATACATTGTGGCAATGCGTTATAGTTTGTTATCGGTTTAAATGTTAATATTAAACTAGAATTTTGTTGCATCGTTAACTATATTGATCATCAGTATCACCTTCTGATCCGGTTCTCATCCAGACCGGGAATGGGGTGTTACATTTGTGGTATCAGAGCTAGAGTTTACTCGATTCTAGGACTAAACTGAATCTTGTTGTATTGTTATTGTGTTAATTTTCCACCTAGGTATTATATATTGCATATATTGTGACTTGTCGACTAATCTGATCTTTCATATAGATATGTTTGAAACTAATGAAGCTCACAAAGATGAGCTTGCCACCGGCTCCTTAACGCATGGCGAGGATATTAGAGGAGGAAATCCTCCGAACCTACCGCAACCGTAGGACCCTCATGTTCAGGGTACTGAGCCTGCAGCACCTACCTCTCAGGCTGAGTGCTACAAGAACATGGTCGACGTGTTTATGCAGTTTATGACTGCTATGAGGGCCGAACAAGTCGTGAAACCTATCGCTCATGTTGTTCAACACACTCGAGCACCTATTGGTAAGCTCTCACAGTATCGAGCTTATACTTTTACCGGACAAGATGACGACAACCCTGAAGTTGCCGAATATTGGTTGGACAACACCTTGCAGATTTTGGATAAGCAACTTCAGCGCACGGACGAGCACAAGCTCGAGTGTGCTATCGCGTTGAGTGCTGATAAGGCACTTTGCTGGTGGGAAACTACCATATTGACTGTCTCTAAAGACATGGTGACTTGGGAGTTCTTCCTTAAAGAATTCCGCAAGAAATATATCAGTGAATTCTATCTTGCTGAGAGGTGAAGTATCTTCCCCCACCTCAAACAAGGCACAGGGCCGATTGAGCAGTACATCCATGATTTTTTCAAGTACTGTATATATGGGGTAGAGTATATAAAGGAGGAAGGGAAGTGTCGAATGTTCATTGCAGAGCTCAATGATGAACTGCGCCCTATGTTTACTACACTCAGCATTTCTGATTTCCAAGATCTTGTGAATCGACTTAAGGCCACTGAAGCTCCACAGAAAGCTCAACAAGCTGGTGGGTTTGGAAATTCCGAGAAAAGGTTCAGGGATGATTCCTGACCTCCGAGATGGAATAAGAAATGGAGATATCAAGGCCCCAAAAACAATGTCTATCCACAGCCCTCCCGTTCTGGAAACATTGAGAGACCTCAGTCTGTGACGCAGTCCTTTGCTAAAGCATCGTCTGTTGATAGCACTAGAGGTTCAAATCGAGGCAACCAGCATCCACTTTGCAATTATTGTCAGAATATGCATCTAGCGGGTCAATTTCATAAGCATACAGGAGCCTGTTACTACTGTGGTGAGCAGGGTCATTTTATACGTGACTGTCCCTCGAATGCAACTAAATCTACCGCTACACCTATTAATGTTGCCTCTTCTGCTCAGTCATTTCGAGTGGTCCAGGGAAACCCTTTAATAATCAAGATTCAAAAGCCCATGCCCAAATGTATCATGTGAGGAGCATAGGAGAAAAGGATGAACCTGATGTCATTGCAGGTACTATCAAGCTATATTCACATTCTTTATATGCATTGATTGACCCTAGTTCTACTCACTCTTTTGTAAGTACCATTGTAGTTAAGAAGTATAATATGTCTTCCGAACCAATAGCATCAAGAATTTCTGTAACCAATCCCTTAGGAGATTGCGTCACCGTAAGGGTAGTGTGTAAGAACTGCCCCTTAATGATCCAAGGGATTCCTTTTCCGGCCAATTTGTTGGCTTTACCGATCCATGAATTCGTTGTCATCCTAGGTTTAGATTGGCTTAGTGAGCATCAAGCCTGGGTAGATTCTTATAAGAGGAAATTGTACCTTCGAGGCCTGGGTAAGGAAAGTGTTGTACTGATGAACGCGAAGAATCCATCATTGTATGCTTTGACATTGGAAACCAAAGGCGAAACACAATTGCGAGACATTGGCACCGTATGTGAATTTTCCGATGTCTTCCCTAATGAACTTCCGGGGTTGCCCCCAACCTGTGAAGTGGAGTTTGGCATCGAGGTGCAACCTGGGACTACTCCAGTTTTCATTGCACCATATCGTATAGTAGTTGTGGAATTAAAAGAATTAAAGGCTCAGATTCAAGAGTTGTTAAGTAAGGGTTTTATTCAACCGAGCTCTTCGCCCTGGGAACTTCAGTTCTCTTTGTTAATAAGAAAGATGGTTCTATGCGATTGCGTATTGACTACCGTTAATTGAATAAAGTAATCATAAAGAAAAAGTATCCATTTCCTAGAATATACGACCTGTTCGATCAACTAAAGGATGCCTCTGTGTTTTCCAAGATCGATTTAAGGTCGGCCTATTACTAATTGAGAGTTAAGGAGTGTGATGTACCGAAGACTGCCTTTCGTACAAGATATGGACACTACGAATTCTTGGTGATGCCCTTTGGGTTATTCAATGCACCGGTAGCCTTCATGGATTTCATGAATCGGGTTTTTAGACCCTATCTTGATAAATTCGTAGTGGTGTTTATAGATGACATATTGATTTATTCCAAGAATGAAGCGGAACACCGAGATCATCTTCGTATTGTGCTTCAGACCTTAAGATAGAAGCAGTTGTACGCGAAATTTTCTAAGTGTGAGTTTTGGCTCACTAAAGTTTCCTTTCTGGGACATATTGTGTCAGCTTCAGGTATTCAGGTGGACCCGAAAAAGATTCAAGCTATTATAGATTTGCACCCAACGAAGAACATTGGTGAAGTTAGAAGCTTCCTTGGGCTTGCTGGGTATTGTCGAAGATTTGTGAAAGGGTTTTCTATGACAGCTGCTGCTTTAACCAAGTTGTTAAGGAAAGAAGCTCCTTTTGTTTGGATCGAGGTTCAACAACAAAGTTTCGATCAGTCGGAACAAGTATTGACCCATGCACCTGTCTTAACCCACCCCGAGTCCAGAGAGGACTACACAGTTTACAGTGATGCATCGCACCTCGGGTTAGGATGTGTATTGATGCAAGAAGGCAATTTTAGCGCTTATGCTTCAAGACAACTTAAGCTACATGAAATGAATTATCCTACCCACGACCTTGAACTGGCCCAGTTGTATTTGCATTGAAAATTTGGAGACATTACCTCTACGGAGAAAAATGTTATCTCTTCACCGATCATAAAAGCCTTAAGTACCTATTGACTCAAAAGGAGTTGAACCTTCGGCAACGGAGGTGGATGAAACTCCTTAAAGGTTATGATCTTGTCATTGATTACCATCCGGGCAAGGCCAACATTGTAGCTGATGCACACAGCCGCAAACCTTTGCCTGGTAAGCATTGACAGTAAATTTGGAGTTATATGTATTATATGGTACATTAACTTATTGTAATATCGCTATATTGTAGCCCCTCGAGCAATTAACGCTCACTTACGACTTCGGAAGCATCGTTGTCTTGTAGCTGAACTTCAAGTTCAATCTACCATTGTTTTGTGAGTCAAGGGTTTGCAAGAGAAAGATCATGAGCTTCAATCTATTGTCTCTAAGCTATCGGACAACCCTGACTTCAGAATTAATTCTGAAGGACTCTTGTGTTTTCACGATCGAGTCTGTGTACCTAATGATGAATCTCTTCGCACCGATATTCTCTCTGAAGCTCATTCAAGTTCTTTTTCCGTTCAACCCGGGTCTTTGAAGATATATAAGGACCTACGTGAACTCTATTGGTGGTCGGGCATGAAGCAGGCCATAGTTGACTATATTTCTAAATGTCTCATGTGCAAACATGTTAAGGCAGAACATTGTGCTCCTACCAGATTATTGCAGCCTATCGATCCACCAAAGTGGAAGTGGGAAAAGATCACTATGGATTTTGTTAGTGTTCTACCTTTAACTCTCGCGAAGCATGATGCTATATGGGTCATTGTAGATCATTTCAAGAAGTCAGCTCATTTTATACCAGTTTGAATGAACTACGGTCTTCCTAAATTAGCTGACTTGTATATCAAAGAAGTAATCCGACTCCATGGAGTACCTAAGTCTATTATCTCTTACCGAGATCCCCGATTTGCATCGCGATTTTGGAGAACCTTACAAGGAGCTCTAGGCACCATAGTTAATCTTAGCACAACCTTTCACCCTCAATCTGACGACAAATCAGAAAGGGTAATCCATGTAAATTATCGGGGGGAAATTGTCCATTGAAACCTTAGAAATTTGCATTGTTATTGAACATTCCTATACAGATCTTGGAAGACATGCTTCGAGCATGCATTATTGACTTTGGTGGAACTTGGGAGAAATCTCTACCCCTTGTTGAATATGCCTACAATAATAGTTGCCAAGCATCAATCCAAATGGTGTTGGTCGGAGCTTGACGAGGGCAAGATGTTAGGCTCTAACTTGCTTCGAGAGACTGAAGAGCGGGTCACCATTATTCAAGATCGTTTAAAGGCTGCGTAGAACTAATGTTTTGATATAATAATTGAAAAATGTTTTAGACTGATTTAAAAAGTATTTAAAACAATTTCCAAAGTCCAAATAACTTGAAACTATGTTTAGGGATTTTTTTTCCAAAGGGTTTTGCATGTTTTCAAAGTCAAATTTCACAAAACCTTCCAGGCGTTTCGATACGGTGTATTCCAGTAGCTAAAATGTTTCGATACAGGTATCGAAACGGGCATTCCCTGGATGAGAATTTTGCCCAGCGTTTCGAAATGGGCTTTACCGTTTCGATACGCCCACATGGCATCGACCACAACGATCATAAATCACAACGGCTATTTCCTAACAAACATTTAAATGTAGGGCGTTTCGATACATGTTCCGAAACGGCCAGGGGCGTTCCGAAATGGGTGCCTTGTCAGACTACAACGGCTCTTTCTACTTAAAGGGTGTTTCGAAACGAGTTCGAGCGTTTTGAAACGGTGAGCTGCATAACTGCATTTATGGTGGGAATTAAAGTCATCAACGGCTCCAATTCAATCCCAACGGCTAGCAACGGCTATAAACTCATCAAGGAGTATAAAAGGGACCTCCAAGCATCAATTAAAGGCTAATGCTCATATTGTCAATCAACAAATGATCAAGAATTGTCTTAGAGCTTAAATTGTCATTTATTGTATAGACAAACACTAGTGAACCAAAATTGTCAAATTTGCTCAAGTGTTTTAGGTTTTGGGTGAGTGCTAAATTGTGCGAACAAATACCTATTAGAGGGATTTACGTTTGCTTATTGTTTCTCTTTGTAAAAGAGGGTTTGATCAAGGCTTTGGGTAGAAAGCTTGATCGGTGTATAAGGGTTACCTCCTAAGCCTAGAAAAGGGGACGAATCAATAGTGGATTGATTGGAAATCCTTAGAGGGTAGCTAAGGTAGTGGATGTAGACCTTGGTTAGAAGGTTGAACCACTATAAATCATTGTGTCAATTATCATTTTAGGTTCCACAACACCTCCACCCAAAAATCCACCTCTCCACCACTTGGTGAGCCATATCGGTTGAACGAATTAGCACCCTCACAAGTCAATAATTGGTATTAGAGCTTGGCTCAATTGAAGAGGATTCTCATCCTATTGAGAAGATCTGACAAGCTTGATCACTATTTCATCAATCGGCTCAAATGGCACAATCAATCGACAAACCGCCTTTCTTTGACGAAACCCACTATGCCCATTGGAAGACAAATATGAATTTCTTCATCAAATCAAGAGACTACAAGCTATGGAATATAGTTGAAGATGGTTCGTTCGTGCCTCAAAGAAGCAAAGCAGAGTGGAGTGTCGACAATCGCAAGAAGATGGAGCTTAATTGCAAAGCCTTGCACATCTTGTTTTGTGCTTTTGGCCTAACCATCTATGAGAAGATGTCTTCTTGTGAGAGTGCCAAAAAGGTATGGGACAAGCTTGAAGTCACATACGAGGGGACCGATGAAGTCAAGGAGACCAAGATTGGGCTCCGAACCTTAGAGTATGAGAACTTCAAAATGGATCCGGAAGAGAACATCGAGAAGATGTTTGATAGGCTCTCCACTATCACCAATGGTCTCAAAGGCTATGGAGAAGTCATCCCAAAGGAAAAGCTTATTCGAAAGCTCATCTACTCACTTCCCGAGTCTTGGGATTCAAAGAGGACCACCATCATCGAAATAAAGAATTTGAAGACTTTGAAGCTTGATGAACTCATGGGGTCACTCCTTACTCATCAAATCATGAAGAAGAATAAAGAAGATGAGAAGAAGAGGGAAGAAATTAGAGCTATGGGAGAGAAGAAAATCAAAGGGCTAGGCATCAATACAAGTGCCATGGCTCTCAAATCCTCCACTTGTCATCATGTCTACTCAAGTGAAGAGGAGGATGAAGAAGAAGAGATAGTTCATCTCTTCAAGAAGTGTGCCCCATTCATGAAGAAAGCTTTGAGAGATCTTGAACGAGATTCCAGAAAAAAAGGAGAGGGCAAGCACTTCAAGCCATAAGAAGAAGGCACATGTGGCTACTTGGAGTGATGAGGACTCCACCGACGATGAACAAGCCAACCTTTGCCTTATGGCCATCGAAGAAGATTCAAGGGTAACTTCTAATTCATCTAATTCATGTTCTTATTCTTTTGATGAATTACATAAGGCCTATGATGATTTGGTTTTAGATTTTAAAAATCACATTTTGAAAAACAATAAATTCATTTCAAAGTTGAAAATTCAAAATGACTTGATTTCTAAAACCAAACTTGAACTTGAAGCAAAACTCGAAGAGTTTGAATTAAAATGTTTTGATTTACAAAATTTGTTTCAAAAATTTCAAGAAGAAAAGGATTGGATTTCCAAAGACCTAGAAAAGAAAAACAATTTTGGAAAATCAAATTTATATGTATGGCAATCTAGTGCCCCTAGATTTGTAAAAGGAAAATGTTTTAGAAGTATTTGGGTCCCAAAAGGACTTAGTACTTCAATTAAAAAGGATGACATTGAAAAATGGATTCCTAAGGGGACTAAAATTTGTGCTACTAACGTTTATGGATCCAAAGCAATTTGGATACCAAAAATCACTTGATTGTCTTTTGCTAGGTGTGATGGAGATGTTCAACAAGTCAAACATTGAGGGGGAGCTCCATGCACACTAAGGAAGAACATTTGAAGAAGGAAGGCTTCACATTCTACCTTGAGTTCAAGTGTGGTAAAATCTAGTTGCTTTTGTTTTTATTTGATTTATTTTTATTTAATTCAACTAGATGATCATAAATGTTGGACTAACATTTTTATTGATTCTTTGAGTAAGGGGGAGCCATTTTAAAACCAAATTCTTATTTTTGTCAATTTTTACCTCTATTGTTATTTTGAACTTAATGTTTTAAATTCTTTTTGATATAACAAAAAGGGGATAAATGGTTTGAAAATTTTAATTTTCAAATAAATAAGGGGGAGCTTTATTTGATTTCATATCTTTAATCTCTTATTCACATTTTTAAAGTTAAAGGGGGAGAATCCCAAACAATTTTTCAAGATACTTTTATTATATGAAAAATGGGGAGATTGTAGAACTAATGTTTTGATATAATAATTGAAAAATGTTTTGGACTGATTTAAAAAGTATTTAAAACAATTTCCAAAGTCCAAATAACTTAAAACTATGTTTAGGGATTTTTTTCAAAGGGTTTTGCATGTTTTCAAAGTCAAATTTCACAAAACCTTCCAGGCGTTTCGAAACACCTTAGGGTGTTTCGATACGGTGTATTCCAGTAGCTAAAATGTTTCGATACGGGTATCGAAATGGGCATTCCCTGGATGAGAATTTTGCCCAGTGTTTCGAAACGGGCTATGCCGTTTCGATACGCCCACGTGGCATCGACCACAACGGTCATAAACCCCAACGGCTATTTCCTAACTAACATTTAAATGCAAGGCATTTCGATACGAGTATAGGCGTTTGATACGTGTTCCGAAACGGCCAGGGCCGTTCCGAAATGGGTGCCTTGTCAGACTGCAACGGCTCTTTCTACTTAAAGGGTGTTTCGAAACGGGTTCGAGCGTTTCGAAAGGGTGAGCTGCATAACTGCATTTATGGTGGGAATTAAAGTCCTCAACGACTCCAATTTAATCCCAACGGCTAGCAATGGCTATAAACTCATCAAGGAGTATAAAAGGGACCTCCAAGCATCAAGTAAAGGCTAATGCTCATATTCTCAATCAACAAATGATCAAGAATTGTCTTAGAGCTTAAATTGTCATTTATTGTATAGACAAACACTAGTGAGCCAAAATTGTCAAATTTACTTAAGGGTTTTAGGTTTTGGGTTAGTGCTAAATTGTGCAAACAAATACCTATTAGAGGGATTTAAGTTTGCTTATTGTTTCTCTTTGTAAAAGAGGGTTTGATCAAGGCTTTGGGTAGAAAGTTTGATCGGTGTATAAGGGTTACCTTTTAAGCCTAGAAAAGAGGACGGATCAATAGTGGATTGATTGGAAATCCTTAGTGGGGAGCTAAGGTAGTAGATGTAGACCTTGGTTAGAAGGTTGAACCACTATAAATCATTAAGTCAATTATCATTTTAGCTTCCACACCACCTCCACCCAAAAATCCACCTCTCCACCACTTGGTAATCCATATCGGTTGAACGAATCTAGCACCCTCACAACTCAACAGGCTGCCTTTGATCGACAAACGACTTATGCTGATCTTAAGAGAAGAGATATTGAGTATAAAGTTGGTGAAAAGCCTTCCTCAAGGTATCATCATGGAAGAAGGTTTTAAGATTTGGCAAGAACGGAAAATTGAGTCCCCGATTCATTGGACCCTTTGATGTCATTGAAAGAGTTGGCCGCATGGCATATCAACTATTGTTCCCCTCTGAATTGACTAAAATCCATGATGTTTTCCATGTATCGATGTTTCGGAAGTATCATTCTGATCCTTCGCACATTGTGGAACCTGAGTCTGTAGAAATTAGATCAAATTTATCCTATGAAGAGGAACCAGTTCAAATTCTAGGAAGAGAAATAAAGAGGCTTCGCAAAAAAATTGTACCGTTAGTTAAAGTGCTTTGGACGAGCCACACCGTCGAGGAAGCCACTTGGGAACCTGAAGAGACCATGAAACAACAGTATCATCATCTCTTCGGTTTAGGTAAAAATTCGAGGATAAATATTTCTTAAGGGGGAAGAGTTGTAACACCTCAGAATCTGGTCTAGTCAGAATTGGGTTCCGATGGTCAGAAATCTCATATTGATAAAATCCAAATATTGTATCGGCTAGTTAATTATTAATATTGGACTCTAATTGAGTTAAATCATTGTTATTAGACCTTATTAGATAGCATCGAAAATATTATAGTGGCTAAATTGTCGAAATTGGGAATTTTGGGGTCAAAACCATAGAGAGTAAAAAGTTGAGGGACTAACCTTACAATTAGCCCCTCCTCAATATCTAACATCCCAACGCGGGATAATCTGGTAAGATTACTTCACCTAAAGGAAAGCTTTTTACCTCAAAAACATAGTAAAATAGGATTGAGGAAACTTACCTAAAAACATTGAAAGAATACACCTCTCCCAAACTCTTCATCTTCATCATCTCCTACCTAAGCAAGCACCTCCACTGGAGTTAGCTTCAAGATTTGCTTTTCTTTGATTTATTGTTATCAACTTATTGCTATCGATCGAGTAAGTCATATTTCTCAATTGGTCATTGGATTCCATGGATGTATTGATTTAATCTTAAGCTAGGGTTTTGACTATCCATGGATATCTCATCGTTGTCATCTATATTGAAATCGAATATCGATTTTGATGTCATTGTATTGATTTTGATATCGTATTATCAATCCTAATAGTCTCCCTATTGATTACCTAGCTCAAGATAATAAGAAGAAGCATTCATCAAACTCACTGAAGGTTAGGAACAAGGGAGTTGTCATCCGAGAGCCGTAGGAGCATCGAATTAGTAAGGTGAGTGTATTCAGAGTCTCAAAATTAGGCGAAAAGCCTTCCCAAATATTTTATTGTTGTTTTTTATCATTTAGCTAACATTTCTAATGAGGAAGTTACATCGGATTGTTAAACGGACACATTGGTAAGTGCCGGTAAGTTTGATATTGAATATCAGGCATAATTATTGGTATCGTTATTGTGCATGGTCATTGATATAGTTATTGTTATTGAAATATTACAAAGAAATCATCAAATATTGATGTTGACATTGAACCATGAAACATTGATATTGAGACATGTTTGTCATTGAAAATATTGAAATCATTGGTCATTGGAATTCTCATTGAGCATTGAATATGGATACAAACATTGGAACCTTGGATTTGAATGGAAATTGATACAATTGGCATGCCATAGAATTCATGAGCTTAGTGTACATGTGGACTACGGTCCTAAGGCTACGACCTATATTGATTTGGCATGGCGGAGGGGTGTGTATTGATATTGGTCATATTGGCGAGGCAAAGGGACTAGACCATTCATTGATTTGGCGAGGCGTAAAAATTCGTGTATCCACTATCTTGATTCAATCCAAGGGTTAATGATGAAATGAATATGTTAAACATTGTATATTGATGCATAGTATTTACATTGATGAGCATGAGAGAATGTATATTGATACTTGTTACATTGTTGTTCATATTGTTTATGATGACCTCACTAGGCAATGTATGCCTAACGTGTCTCATCTCATGCATTTCAGGTTGAAAGATCATGTGGTGGAGGATCGGATAGTCAAGGCAAGACAAGTCACTACAAGCCCTAAAGTAATGTATTTTGACCCTATGAACTCCTAGAAAGGTGGCAAAGTAGTTGAACTAGTCGTTTATGCCCATTTGGATATGTTTGTTTGATGTCATTGTTATAATGTGGTTGTTGGCTCTAAATGGCCTTTTTGTTTTGGTTTAAATGGTTTAAAATTGCATACTTAGCTCATAAAGTTCAAAACATAGTAAACGTATTCGTATGGTCATGAAATATGGCATGCTAGTAGTTTATACCATTGAAATGGTGTGTGTAAAGTTTCATTGCATTTGGACATCGTTCGGTAGGTCAAATAGAATAAAAACTAGAAAAAATCTATCATTACATGTCAAGCCGTATCGATGCGGGTGATGGCGTATCGATACGGGTAAGCTTAATCGAGCCAAAAGAAACAGGGTGTACCAAAACGGTCTATAGTCGTATCGAAACATTTTTCCACTGGAATCCATTGTTTCGATACGGGTTCATTGCGTATCCAAACGGATCAAAGTCAAAGTCAGAAGAAGTCAACTTGTTCCAATACAGAGGTTGTTGTATCAATATGGATGTAGAGCGTTTGGGTGTTCTCTATTTATGAGCGCAAGTGCACACTCTTGTCAAGTTATAGTATAAAAGATATCGTCTCCCACAGGGATTGAAGCAGCTTCTATGAATGGTTTCCTGCACAAAGATTTAGTAAATGCACAATTAAATCTTCTGATGATAGGGAGAGATTTTGTTGATAGATTGGGTAAGGCACTTGCAGCTCAGTAGCGTGGAGACTGCACTGTAAAGCCTAAGAGTGTTTTGCGCTGCCATGATTTGTTGCCTCGGCGGGTAATGGCGGGCAGCAACTACCACCCTGTCACGTGGCCGCAGCGGGTCACTGCTCTTGCAACTTTCGATGTCTCAGCAGGTGGAACGGAAATAAGTCTTGGTGGAAAATCTGGCAGATATTCCAAGTTCGGCAAAGCAATTCTTAAGTGATCCTTCATATGTCTAGGCAAGGATTCAGTCACTACGTGATGTAGGTAATACCTAGCAATCTCAGCGTAAACCTAACATAGGCAGTCGACGTTTGGTTGCTCCTTTTAGCCGCTAAAACTTGTGAACTTTTGGAACCAAGTTGCTCACGCCTCTACATGTTATGATAGTGCTTAACCCTTTCGTGAGGCTAACACTTTCGTGCCCGAAAAATTGATTTCCTCAACTAGACTTTTAGAACTAATTGAAGAAGTGAAGAACATGAATTAAGCAAACTAGGCATTTTATTGAAAACACACTTAAACTGTTACAACCGTTCCTCACAACTACTTTACATATAAGAACCTAAACCCTAGGGGTGTTGTGCCACGACCTCCAACACCTCCCATCTATCAAGCTACCTCTCCGCTATGTAGCTATTCATGCGTGCATCCCCTCATACCCTTATACCCTCACATACATTAGGGATATATAAGGCTCATGGCCTAAGTTTGAGTCCTCCTTGAAGTATAAGTTCTTAAAGTAGTTTTACATTAAACTCTGACTCCTTTTTTACTTAAATGTGGACTCATTGGACGTTGCCTTCTCCCGCAAGTAAGGATAAGTATTATTACTTATCAATCTTGGATCAGTTCTACCGGCCGCTATAGGCTTCAGAGAGTTGCAAGACTGGACTCATTGGGCTCAGAGAATTACCCTCTTTAAATCGCGACACATCTTGGCTAAGTCGGTGTAACTCTTGCCTGGGCGGCACTTGGCGGCAATGCTGCTTCGGCAGCGTTCTTAGCGGCATCTGAAACTACTTTAGTACACTTCCTATTGTTTCCAGCTTTCCTATCCTCTCCTGTCCTCTCCTCCTCTACACAGCTACATCATCTAAAAATAAAAACTAAACTAAAACAATATCTTTTCTTAAACAAACATAAAATATTCAATAAAAGCATGGTGAAAGAGAAAATATTATTATTATGCATGCAATGCACCTAAATATGCCTAAATGAGCTTAAGAATAGCAATAATAAGGGCAGGAATGTGTACAAAATATAGAACTTGTGGACACTCTACACACTCCCAAACTCGCACTATTGCTTGTATTCAAGCAATGCAAGCCTAACTAGTAAATATGCCCATTGCACAAAATTAATAGAAACTTTAGCCTTTAACTTGATTTCTTACCTCAAGGTCGTGGCACCTATTATTTTAGTGATAGGGAATGGCATGAAATAACTTAGATTTTAATTTTCTTAGTGCAAGTGCAGTGTGTACAAGTTTGTGTTCATGCTAAACATGTTGAGATAACTAAGTTAACAAAGAATGCCTAAAATAATTGAATTTCTAAAAAGGATACGAGTTGCTGCCTTGGCAGCACAGTTGGGCACTATTCTCTGGGTCTGAAGATAAGATAGGTGCACTTTACGAAACTTCGAACCCTTTGAATAGAGTCATATCGTGAAGGCTTTCATTCACTCTTGCTAATTTGTCCGACACTTGGTTTAGATATGTGGACTTTGATAGCAGCGGAGTGTCCTTGCTCATGATCCTTCCTAGAGCCTGTTTCGGGCACCTCTAGGGTATTTAAATATCCTACCTAGAGCCTGTTTCGGGCACCTCTAGGGTTTTCACCATCTTTATTCTGCTGCCGCGGCGGCAAACCTGTATGCAGATAATAAATTTTTATTAAGCAAGGCAGGCATTGTTAAACTTAGAACTCAAGCAAAAATTCAGCATTTAACAGACAATGTAAGAATAATTGGAAAAAAGAAAAAAATTCTAAGTATTTTTCATGCTTCATCCCATAGTTAGGTTAAAATTTTTAATATGGTGCAAATATAAGTAATCTGCTAACTATCATAGGCACAAGTTTTAAACTAACAATTTCTACTTCATTAAGTGTTTATGGCAGAATTTACATATGCTCTTATATGCTACTAAATGAACCTAAAGGAAACAAAGAGGACTATTCCCCCCAAACTTAAGGTTGGCATTGTCCTTAATGCCTTACAAAAAATAAAAATAAATCATAAAAAGAAAAATAGATAGAATAAAAGAAAACATAATAATAAAGAAAAAGAAAAAGAAAAAGAAAATGTGCTATAGACTAGGGGATTTCCCCTCTGTTGCTGCTGCGTCGAAGGAGGAATCAGAGGCGGCGGGCAGGACTAAACGGTGTGTGGCAGATGATCTAGCGGCTGGGCTCTTTTTCTTGCCTCGCGGCGGTTGGATATAGCTAGGGGTGAGTTTCTTGGATGGTTCTTCAAGTTCAGATCCTCCACCCTTTGGCTCGTTTGTTGGCCGCTTCCTCTTCCTTGCTGCCTCGGCCGGTTCATCATCAAAGCAGTCTGCAATCTCCATGTCTGAGTCATCGGCATATGTGGCAGCGGCCTTCTTTGCTGCTGGGGAGGCGACGATCGTCTCCTCCTCTTTCTCTGACTCTGATGAGGAGGTGAGGTCGTACGGTTGGATGGGAGTTGGCGAGGTTCTTCTCTTGGGGCGGATGTGCAGCCCCTCGCTGTCAGTGGCAGCTGGTCTAGGTCGGTTTGGACGTTGCTAACTCCGATGGGAATACTGGCAATTGTGGGCCGCCGCCATGGTACTTATCAAGAAAGTGGGCCACAAAAGCCTCTTCTACGTCCGCGATATATTTGGTGAAGATCACCTGTTTGTGCTCAATCCTCTGGCAGCTTTCGACGAGGATGCACAACAGTGGGATCACGGCAGAGGGAAGGGCAGCTTCAGTACTTCCCACTGCGGCTAGGGTCGCGACAGGTTGGGATGGCGACTGGGAGGTTGATGGTGTTTTCGGTTCCGGATCCTGCATCATCTGGTGGTGCACCTTTCTTGTCCATCCTTCCTTGGCAGGAAGTATTGTGTCCTTGGGGTGCGGCAGCACGCAGAAGTTGGCGCATAGGTCCGTGATGAGTGCAGGGAAGACGAGAGGTCCCTTGGCATTAGGCTTGTCGGTGTGGGCATAGATCTCCTCTAGAATTACTTCGCCAACGTTGATTGGCCTCCCTGTCATAATGTTGTGGATAAGGGTAAGCTGCGGCTTGTTGACTGTTGATCCATGCGTGGTGGGCTTCAAGCGGCGTTGGATGACGTTGCTCCAAAGAACTGCCTCCGGCAGTAGATCGCGGCGGTTGACTGATCCATTGTTCTTGCATGTTAGCCACATGGTGTTGGGCTTGCAGATTTCTTTCTTGATCTTGTCATAGTCAGCCGCCATTAGGTAGGACTTCCATTCTTCATGCAGATTCCCTCGAATGTCTATGATGTAGAAATTGTTGATGGTATCCGTCATGAACTTGACACCTTCACCGCGAACATATACGAAAGGATTTCTCGGTGTAGGTTTGTGGACGTAGAACTCTCGCACCTGATTGTTGTTTATCCCTTCTGGCTACCATGCGAAAATGTCACAGCCCAAAGTATGAATCCTTTCGAATATTGTGGGTTCGAGGCCAAAATCCCCATCAGGCCTGGTGTATTGGAATCCCATTTTCTCCCAGAGTTGCCGCTCCGGGAAGTACTTCTTATAGGTTGCCACGACAGTAGGGTTCAAGAACCTTTGGAAGATGGGCTTGGAGGTGGAGGCGGGTTGTTGTAATGTGGCCATAGCTGAGAGAACGGTTGTATTTTCCTAAAGAACGAGAAAAAGAAATTGCAAGAAATTAAAGCTAGTGAAATCTTGAAAGCAAAGATAGGAGAAAGAATTGAGAGTGAAGGAGAGAGGAAAGTGAAGAACGGGGGAGAATAGTTGGCTTTATATAGTCGCTTCTCTCCGTTGCCTTGGCGAGCACGCTATCAACGGGCGGCAATGATTGCTGCGCGATTTCCGCGCTTCTAGTCGTTACACAGACATTCGTTATGCTTGTTGTTGCAAATATAGCCGTTGCAGCTAGCCGTTATGAAGCTACTAGCCGCTATGCTCGTCTGCCTTTGGCTGCCTTGGCCGTTGGATTGGGCTTCTCCTTTAAATGCAAAAATTAAATCTAATCCTAATGCATAAAAACAAATTAAAATTAAAAAGTAAAAATAAAAATTAGGTTATGCCGGGTTGCGCTTTTCCAAACATAACCACTTTCTGAGGGTTTTGCGTTTGGCTTTTCATCCGGGCATGTCCTTCCCCTCCTCAGGTGGATGTAGGATGTCATCTTTGCCGCCCTGGCGGGACATACACCAAAGAAAACAAAGAGTCTTTTTTTAAGCAATAAAATAAACAGAGATTTAATGTGCAAAAACTAGAGTAAAAGTGTAGAAATTCAAACGTAGTTGTTGTTGCCAATCCCCAGCAACGGCGCCAAAAACTTGTAGAGCGTTTGGGTGTTCTCTATTTATAAGCGCAAGTGCCTCTTGTCAAGTTATAGTATAAAAGATATCTTCTCCCACAAGGATTGGAGAAGCTTCTATGAATGGTTTCCTGCCAAAGATTTAGTAAATGCACAATTAAATCTCGCAATGTGGAAATATAAAAACACAAGTAAAATAAAGATAGGGATGATAGGGAGAGATTTGGTCGATAGATTGGGTAAGGCACTTGCAGGTCAGTAGCGTGGAGACTGTGTTGTAAAGCCTAAGAGTGTTTTGCGCTGCCATGATTTGTTGCCTTGGCGGGTAATGGCGAGTGGCAGCTACGACCTTGTCACGCAGCCGCAGCGGGTCACTGCTCTTGCAACTTTCGTTGTCTCGGCAGGTGGAACGGAAATAAGTCTTGGCGGTAAATCTGGCAGATATTCCAAGTTCAGCAAAGCAATTCTTAAGTGATCCTTCCTTTGTCTAGGCAAGGATTCTATCACCATGTGATGTAGGCAATACCTAGCAATCTTAGCATAAATCTAACACAGTCAGTCGACGTTTGGTTGCTCCTTTTAGCCGCTGAAACATGTGAATTTTTGGAACAAAGTTAGTCACGCCTCTACATGTTGTGACTGTGCTTAATCCTTTCGTAAGCCTTACACTTTCGTGCCCGACAAATGGATTTCCTCAACTGGACTTTTGGAACTAATTGAAGAAGTGAAGAACACAAATTAAGAAAACTAGGAATTTTATTGAAAACACACTTAAATTGTTACAAACTTTCCTCACAACTACTTTACATGTAAGAACCTAAACCCTAGGGGTGTTGGGCTGTGACCTAAAACACCTCCCATCTATCTAGCTACCTCTCCGCTATGCAACTATCCATTCGTGCATCCCCTCATGCCCATATACTCTCACATAAATTGGGTATATATAGGGCTCATGGCCTAAGTTTGAGTCCTCCTTGAAGTAGAAGTTCTTAAAGTAGTTTTACATTAAACTCGGACTACTTTTTGACTTAAATGTGGACTCTTTGGATGTCGCCTTCTCCCGCAAGTAAGGATAAGTATTCCTACTTATCAATCTTGGATCAGTTCTACTGGCTACTACAAGCTTCAGAGAATTGCAAGACTGGGCTCATTGGGCTCGGGGAATTGCCCTCTTTAAATCGTGACCCATCTTGGCTAAGTCGGTGTAACTCTTTCCTGGGCGGCACTTGGCGGCAATGCTGCTTCGGCATCGTCCTTGGCGGCATCTGGAACTGTTTCAGTACAGCTCATATTGTTTCCAGCTTTCATATCCTCTCATGTCCTCTCCTCCTCTATACAACTACAGCACCTGAAAATAAAAACTAAACTAAAACAATATATTTTCTTAAACAAACATAAAATATTCAATAAAAGTATAGTGAAAGAGAAAATATTGTTATTATGCATGCAATGCACCTAAATATGCTTAAATGAGCTTAAGAACAGCAATAATAAGGGAAAGAATGTGTACAAAATATAGAACTTGTGGACGCTCTACAATGGACTAAAGGGAAAAGTCAACATGGGTTGACCATCGTTCTCCCGTTTCGAAACGGCCCTAGGGTGTTTTGATACGGGGTTAGTTAAGTTAGTTAAAGGCATAATTTAACATGTTCCAATGTTCACAAACTAGCCACTGAATTTTGAAAGACTAAATTGAATGAGCTAATGAACTCTAAATTGTATGAAATTTTACAGGTTTGTTAATATTGTAGTGAATTTCAATGTAGTATAATCAATTGCATTGAATGGCCCCTAAATAGTCAAATTTATAGTTTGGTCCCTAAAACTTGTAATAGTTGGGAATTATCCTTGAATGATTAATTATTGCTTTGTATGGATCAATTGGACTAAAATACATTATGGTAATGTGTTATTGTATGTTATCGGTTTAAATGTTAATATTAAACTGGAATTTTGTTGCACCGTTCACTATATTGATCATCGGTAACACCTTCCGACCCGGTTCTCAACCAGGCCGGGAAGGGGGTGTTACACTACCAAGAATGCCTTAAAAAGGAAAGAAAGATAAGAATGAACCAAAGAAGAGGCAAACAAATGTTGTCAAATAAAGACAATGTACCAAGTGTCGTCAACCAGGTAATAACAATCTAAGTTGTTGTTATGATATTTGTTTTGATATAATATTTTGAAAAATGTTTTTGTACTTGTTTGAATATTTTGCAAACTTGTATTAAAGTCCAAACAACTTGAAAATATGTTTGAAAATGTTTTGAGGCTTTTTGGCATGTTTTAAAACGATTTTGATCAGCTAAAGTAGTGACTTTCTTAAGCTCGTACCGATACAATATACACGGTATTGATATCTTTTAGGGTTTTAGCTACAGTAAATTTCCAGTAGCAAAAACCCGTACTGGTGCAGGCTTAGCTGTACCGATACAGAGAGGGTTGTTTCGATACGCTTATACGTGTATCGATCATTAATTTCAAAACAACACCCAATAGCTATTTCCATGGCAGGTCGTACTGATACAACTGTTAGGCGTATCGATAAGCAAAGGTTGGTCAAAGAACAACAACTATTTCCCAAAGTAGGTGTATCGATACCGACATCACGTGTACCAATATAGAAGTGCCCAAAAGTGGAAAAACAACATAGAAATCAGTCCTAAACGACTCTAGTTCATCCCCAACGGTCACCAACGGCTAGAATCACATTTGGGAAGATAAAATGACCTTTCAAGCACTTGGAATAACTAATGACTCAATAGCAAACATCATTATGATTGAAAAAGTGTCTTAGTACTCAAATTGTATATTTTTGTATAGACAAACACTTGTGATCTTTAATTGTAATATTTGCTCAAGTGAAATAGGTTTGGGTGAGAGCTTTAGAGTGAAAACACATACCTTTCTGAGGGATTTCGGTTTTCTTTGTCTTTCTCTTTGTATAAGAGGGTTTGCTCAAGCTTTGGGTAGAAAGCTTTGAATGTTGTAAATGTTTGCCTCCTAAGCCTAGAAAGGGGAAGAAATTCATAGTGAATTTGATTGAAATCCTCAGTGGGGAAGCTAAGGTACTGGATGTTGTTGAGTGTATAAAAGTTCTATATTTTACCCCTCATTTACCCATATTTCTGCTGCATTCAAGCATAATTCATTGCATCTAGGATAGATTTCTGTATATACATCACAACTAGATAAAATGGCACAGTTGCTACTGATTTTGGTCACTTTTGCAGGTATCTACTACGGCGGACTCAGGGCAGCAAAGGAACAGAGGTGGATCGCAGAACTGGAGTCGAGAAGCAAACGCTGTCGTGGCCACTGTCGTGGCAGCCATGACGACAGAATGGTGAGGTGGAAAAGTCAAGTGGAGCTCGATAGATAGAGGATTTCAAGCCGGTCTATCGTGGACCGCTCCTATAATTTTCTGAGCCCTGAGGCAGAATGAAGGTCAAGCCCAAAGACCAAGGAAGAAACCCAAGACAAGAAAAGAGGATGAATTAAAGGCATCTACTTAGAAGATTTAATCTTTAATAGAGTTGTACTTTAGTTTTAAACTTGTATTCTTGTCATATTATAAAACTTGGACCCAAGGCCTATATAAAGGCATGTAATTCGACCTAGGGAAGGATATCTCAATTCCTAGCCGTTTTCCCCAAAACCCTTGTCGTTTTCCCCTCTTCATCATCTTCTAAACTCCCCCTAGGGCTAAGGGTTGATTATGTAAAGTAGTTGCAAGGATTGTACTGTTTTAGGAATTTTCTGTCAAGTAATAAAAAGCTTCAAGTTTATTTATTCTGGTTTTCATATCTCGCGAGAGTATCGGGAGAGCATTGTGAGGTTATCCATTTGTTTGATATCGGGAGAGTCAAGCATACGAACGAATAAATACGTGTTTTACAGTTTATGGTTAAACCATCTCGGCTTAGGGATAAGTACAAGGTTAAGTGGCTAAGGAAGAATTCAACAACATTGGATTTCACCCTACGATTCACGTCGGGAGGTATCATCCAAGAAGTGTCCATCAACAGAACTTGGGCCTAGTGATAGGACAAGTCATAGCAGGGATTCTTTCCAAGCTTGATGTATAGAGTTGTGTGATCGGTGCGGCGACATCAACAGACCTCTGTCGCGATAGGAACGACAAAAGACAACAGAAGTTCCTCTAACAGTGCAACACCTGCACTACTGAGCAATTCAATATCGGCCTATTTCTCAAACCTGATTCCTTATTCTTTTACGTTAGTTGTTTATCAAGATTATTTCACCAATCCAATTAAACCACTTCTCTCTCTTATGCAGAAATTCAAGGATAGAGTTATTTCCAGTCCCTGTGGAGACGATATCCGATACTCCAAGTATCACTTTACTAATTGCGTCGTGTACACGCAACAAGTTTTTGGCGCCGCTGCCGGGGACTGGAAACATATCTTTACCCTTTTTATTACTGCACTTTTCTTTTCACTTTTCTGTTTTTAGTGGTGTTATTTACCCCGTGCTTTTCACAAGGTTTGCTGTTTGGTTATGCGCAAATCAAGACGAGGTAAAGAACCTGAGTACGAACTAGACCCAGAAATCGAACGCACGTACCAACTAAGGAACCAAGCCCGACTCTTGATAGCAAGAAACAACTATCTTGAGGAGATTCTAGAAGCAATGGTGAACGGAAGGCAAAACGACTAGGCAGATGACCCAAACAACAATAACCAGAGAGTTATTGTTGATCCTCCCCAAGATGCCAGGAGTGAACGGCCCGCTGTTGTTGCCGCACGGCAGTCCTGTCGAGACTACATGGACAATGACCATGTTGAACTGGAAACCACCTTGCCAGACATGGAAGCTGAAAACTTTGAGCTGAAACTTGTCATGTTTAGCATGATAAATTCCGTTGGCCAGTTTAGTGGTTCTGCAATTGAGGATGCCCGAGAACATCTGAAAACGTTCTAAGAAATCTGTTGATCGTTCAGACTGCCAGGAATAAATTCGGAAGTACTAAGGCTCCAATTATTTTCCCATTCATTGAGAGATAGAGCTAAAACTTGGTGGGATAAATTAACGTCGGGTTCAATAAGAACTTGGGCAGACCTCTCTCGTGAATTCCTTTCTCGTTTTAATCCTTCTCATTTATCTGAAAGATTGCGTAACGAGATTGCTACTTTTCAACAGAAAGATGACGAACCAATGCACGAGGCGTGGGACAGATTAACAACTCTTTTACAAAACTGCCTGATGTATGGATTCCCCGTGTGGAATCAAGTTGTCAAATTCTACAATGCTGTCAATGCACATACTCGACTGAGAATAGAGCTAAAACTTGGTGGGATAAATTAACGTCGGGTTCAATAAGAACATGGGCAGACCCCTCTCGTGAATTCCTTTCTCGTTTTAATCCTTCTCATTTATCTGAAAGATTGCGTAACGAGATTGCTACTTTTCAACAGAAAGATGACGAACCAATGCATGAGGCGTGGGACAGATTTACAACTCTTTTACAAAACTGCCTGATGCATGGATTCCCCGTGTGGAATCAAGTTGTCAAATTCTACAATGCTGTCAATGCACATACTCGACTGAGAATAGATTCAGTAGTGAATGGGCTATTGATGGATAAGGACCCAGACGAGGCAATGATAGTGTTGAAGAAGTTAGCAAAGAATGATGAGCAATTTCCTACAGCTAGGAGAGGGGGGAAACGAGGGATATCTGTAAAGGATTATGAAGCTGATAATTCGATGAAATCGCAGGTTGCATACCTCACAAAGATAGTCGAAAATCTGCAGCGGAAAGATTCTAAAGCTTTATATTCTGCAGAAGAGGTATGTGAAACCTGTAGCAGGAATCACAGTTCAGAAGACTGTCCTTTACAGCTGGAAGAAGGGATGTATGTTGGGAACTATAACAAGCCAAGAAATTATGATTCCAACAATTACAATCCCAACTGGAGGAAGGATCCAAAGTTTTCCTGGGGCAATCTGAACAATGCACTGAATCCTCCAGTGCAGAACAACCAGAACCAAGGGGTACTCATAATCCTGTCGCGACAGCAGCCGCAACAGCAGTCGGCAGCCGCACCTAGTATACTGGAACAGACCTTGGCGACTTTTACGTCACAGACGGGAGCATACATGGCGAACATGGATCACTTTGTCAAGAAAACTGAGTCATTCATGGACAAGACAGAGATGAGGATGACAAACCATGAGGTTACCCTAAAATGGGCCAAGTTTCCCAGTATATAAAGCCAAGGCAGAACGGAGGATTCCCTAGTGACACTGAGGTCACTAGAAAACCCACACATGAGCAGTGTAAGGCAATCACAACTAGGAATGGGAAACAGTTACAAGGGCCGGAGATGAAGAACATACCGAGTGAGGATCCGACCCCAGAAACACTTGCCGTGAACACTGCCCCGGTAGAAGAAGAGCAACTTGCTGTCGACAGAGGATGCTGAAGAACATAAACCTCCTCAGATCTGAATTCCATGTGATGGACGTCTTGAAGATTACCGTTCTCCACCTCCTTTTCCACAGCGGTTACAGAAGCAGAAAAAAGGAGTACCAGCTCAAAAAGATCTATGATATTTTTAAGCAGATACACATTAACATACCGCTGTTAGAGGCCATCAAGCAGATGCCTGGTTATGCAAAATTTCTCAAGGACACAATGTCAAAAAGGTCCAGACTTGGGGAATTCGAGACGGTGAAGATGACAAAAGGATGCATGACAATCTTGCATAAGCATCCACCCGAAAGGAAGAAGGATCCTGGGAGCTTCATCATACCGTGCATAATTAGCGATAAATTCGTGGGTAAGGCACTTTGTGATATTGGTGCAAGCATAAATTTAATGCCCAAATCTGTGTCTCAAAAATTAGGTATTGGAGAAGCAAGGCCCACGACAGTCATGCTACAGCTGGCAGACTGCTCTTACGTACAACCAGAAGGGAAGATCGAAGATATTCTGGTAAGAGTAGATAAATTTATTTTTTCTGCTGACTTTCTTGTTTTAGACTGTGAAGCAGATGAAAACGCACCGATCATCCGGGGGCGACCCTTCCTAGCCACAGGCAGAACTGTGATCGATGTTGAGAAAGGATAACTGACCATGAGAGTAAATGATCAGCAAATCAAACTCAATGTTCTCCAAGCAATAAAACAAGCTTATGCATAAAAAGAGTGCAAGGCAATCTCTGATGTAGTCCTGGACCAACCCTGCATCAGGTCGAGCTGCCACGACAGACAGTTTGGTCACTGCCACCGCAGTCACCCGAAAGACTGCCACGGCAACAATGATAACAGTGACTCCTCAGATATAGAAACATCCGACACTGAAGGTCATGAGGAGGTAAATTGGATAGGCACACATCTAGGTAAGTTCTTTGAGCCTTTAAATTATACCTCAAATGAACATGTAATCCAGAAGCCTTCCATTGAAAAGCCACTTGTTCTAGATCTTAAACCCCTGCCAAGGCAGCATAAATATGTCTTTCTTAGTTTAAATGATATGTTGCTCGTAATCATCTCTTCCAAGTTAATGCAGGAACATGAGCAGCGACTAATCAAAATGCTACAACAGCATAAGAAGGCCATTGGATGGACTATAGCTGATATCCAAGGCATTAGTCCGGCGTTATGCATGCACAAGATCCTCTTGGAAGATGATCATAAGCCGACCATTGATGCTCAAAGACGATTGAACGAGGCTATGAGAGAGGTGGTAAGGAAAGAGATTATCAAATGGCTCGACGTCGGAATCATATACGCCATCTCAGATAGCAAGTGGGTGAGCACGGTGCAGTGTGTGCCCAAAAAGGGAGGCATAACTGTTGTAACCAACGAAGAAAACGAACTAATCCCAACCAGGACTGTGACCGGTTGGAGGGTTTGTATGGATTACCGAAAGCATAATAAAGCTACCCGGAAAGACCATTTCCCCTTACCTTTCATTTATCAAATGCTTGAGAGATTAGCGGGGAAACCTTACTACTGTTTTCTTGATGGTTACTCAGGTTATAACCAAATAGCAATCACACTGGAGGACCAAGAGAAAACTACCTTCACATGCCCGTACGACACCTATGCCGTTCGGAGAATGCCATTTGGGCTCTGCAATGCACCAACAACCTTCCAACGGTGCATGATGGCAATATTCTCCGACATGGTGGAGGATTTCCTAGAGATTTTCATGGACGACTTTTTCGTTTTTGGAGACAGCTTTGAAGGTTGTTTAGGCAACTTACAAAAGGTTATTGAGAGATGCGAAGAGGCGAACTTGGCTTTGAACTGGGAAAAATGCCACTTCATGGTGGATGAAGGAATACTACTGGGACACAAGGTGAGCTGCCGCGGCATAGAGGTGGACAGAGCCAAAATAGAGGTCATCAAAAAGCTGTCGTCACCCACCACAGTCAAGGGGATTCAAATTTTCTTAGGGCATGCCGAGTTTTATCGATGATTTATAGAAAAAATTTCGAAGATTAACAAGCCCCTATGCCACCTGTTGGAAAAAAATCGTCCCTTTGATTTTTAATGTTGAATGTACTGAGGCATTCAGAATCCTAAAGGATAAGCTGGTAACAGCCCCGATCGTACAGCCACCAGACAGGAGTTTGTCATTTGAAATAATGTGTGATGCCAGTGACTACGTTGTCAGGGCAGCATTAGGGCAGAGGAAGGATAAGCTCTTCCATGTGATTTACTATGCCAGCAAAACATTGAATGATGCCTAAATCAACTACACCACGATAGAGAAGGAGCTGTTAGCAATGGTGTTCTCAATCGACAAGTTTTGTCCGTATATACTTGGAACAAAGGTGGTGGTCCATACAGACCATTCAGCACTAAAGTATATGTTCACATAAAAGGATGCAAAACCTAGATTGATACGTTGGATTCTGCTGCTGCAAGAATTTGACATTGACATCAAGGATAAGAATGGAACAGAGAACCAAGTAGCAGACAACTTGTCAAGGGTGGAGACGGGAATAAGTCAATCCACAGACAAGACCAACATACTAGAGACCTTCCCAGATGAGCAGTTGTTTGCTGCCACTAGCACTGTCGCGACAACCATGGCAGCAGGTAAGCTTTCTAAAACCCCTTGGTATGCTGACATTGTTAATTACATTGTAAGTGGGTTATTACCTCCTGGGCTTAATTACCAAGCAAGGAAGAGGTTCCAAAATGATGCAAAACATTATTATTGGGACGAACCTCTTCTTTTCAAACACTGTGCAGATCAAATTATTAGGAGATGCATACCACAGGACGAACAGAAAGTTGTGCTTCACCACTGCCATGCTTCCCTTTATGGAGGACACCTAGGAGGAAACAAAACCGCTGCCAAGGTTCTGCAATCTGGTCTCTATTGGTCCACATTGTTCAAGGATGCACAAGCTTTTTACAAAGGCTGTGAGAAGTGCCAAAGGACTGGGAACATATCGAGAAGGCATGAGATGCCACTACAGAACATATTAGAGGTTGAAATCTTCGATGTATGGGGAATCGACTTCATGGGACCATTCTCAGCATCTTGCGGGAACTTGTATATCCTACTGGAAGTGGACTATGTGTCAAAGTGGGTAGAAGCGATCGCCACTCAGAAAAAATGACGCCAAAACTGTACAAAGAGTTCTTCATAAGAACATCTTCTCCATATTTGGCATTCCAAGGGCGATAACTAGTGATGATGGGAGACACTTCGATAATAGTGTAATTGCTGCTGCTTTAAGGAAATATGGAGTAAAGCACCAAATTGCAACAACGTACCACCCTCAAACCAATGGGCAGGCCGAGATATCAAACAGAGAAGTAAAGAACATGCTAGAGAAGATGGTTAAACCCACTCGAAAGGATTGGTCTCTACATCTCAATGATGCACTCTAGGCCTACAGAACAGCTTTCAAGACACCATTGGGGATGTCACCCTATCGACTCATCTATGGGAAAACCTGTCATTTACCTGTTGAGATAGAACACAGAACTTACTGGGCTATTAAGGCGGTAAATATAGACTAGGATAAGGCAGGACAGAAAAGGCTACTAGACTTGAATGAAATTGAGGAAATTCGAGCAATGGCCTATGAGAATGCCAAGATCTATAAGGACAAAACCAAGAAGTGGCACGACAAGAAGCTGCTGCCACGAAAGTTCTGCCCAGGGTAGCAGGTGTTGTTGTTCACTCGAGGTTGATGGTTTTCTCAGGAAAGCTTAAATCTAGGTGGTCTGGTCCTTTCCAGGTTGTCCAAGTTTTCCCTCATGGTGCCATTACAATCAGATCACTAAAAGATGGGCACCAGTTCAAGGTCAATGGACAGATACTCAAGCATTATCAGGGGACTGAAGCCCCAAGGATGCAGGAAGTAGTTACTTTAGGAGATGCCCCTCAAGGCATCCCTAATTTAACATAGTTTTTATTTTATTTATTTATTTATTTATTTATTAGGAATTAAGATTTTATTTTATTTATTATTTTAGGAACTAAGATTTTAATTCAGTTTATTTATTAAATTATTGTTAGGAAATAAATGAAGCAAAGCAAAGAGGAGGAATGAACCAGCCCACCGCATTCACAACAGCCAAAAAGCCCTAGGGACAAGCCTGTTGTCACATCCTGTCACCAGCTGTCGCGATAGACGCGGAGAAGACATCCTTTCACAGAGATGTCGCGACAGACACGCAAACGCGTAACAGATGGACAGCATACACGAAAACGCGTGACAGACACATCAGAAACCGCGTAACAGCTGGCTCCGTTATTCGCGCCTGCCGCTACAGTCCCAACGGGCAGAAAAACCCATGTTCTATATAAACCCCTACTGCTTTATCATTTTTCATCTCATTCTCATCCTCTCAACTTGATTCCTCTATTTTAGATCTGAGAAAATATTCTTTTCATTTTTGCTACAGTTCTTTGCAATGGTCAGCAGACACACCCGACACAGCGCTGCCTCCACCTCTGCCACAGCGCCATACCCAACCGGTTCACATCCACAGACTCGGCATCGAGTTACTATAGTTCTTTCTAGAAGAGAGAAATGTGGGAGGAACGAGGGTTCATCTATACCCAACAAACGGGAGATCTAAGGCTAGAAGGTTTCATTGCTAAGAAGATACAAGCCCTCAAGTGGCAGAAATTTGCTGCCCAACCCGAGGAAATGAACATAACCCTTGTTCGTTAATTCTACGCTGCCGTCACAAATAAGGATGCCACGACAGTGACCGTTCGAGGCAAAGAAATCTCTCTCGAGCCAGCGTACATCAACACACTATATGGGATGTACGTGATCAAGAAAGAGGATGCCCACCGAAGGTTCGCCAATAGTCTGTCGCCGGCAGACTATGACATTGTCATGGCAGAAGTGATAGAGGAAGGCACGGAGTGGAAGGTAGACCCAAAGCATCGGTGGACCGTGAGGAGGACCCAGCTGACCCCACAAGCCAAGTTGTGGAACCATTTTGTCAAGAAACGCCTTATGCCTACCTCCCACAACACCACTGTTGACCGGCAGAGGTTAGCACTCATCCACTCCATCCTAAACGAAAGGCAGATCAACGTCGGCCGCTACATCCTAGACAGTATCCTCGAGTGTGCTCTCCGACCTTCAGGCCCCCTAGTCTTCCCCTATCTCATCACCACAATCTGTCGGGGCAACAACGTACGAGAAATCGAAGAGGATGTCAAAATTCAAGGGAACGGGTGAACGCAGCAGAATATCTACAGTCTGATGGAATTGAAAGTTACCACCCCTTTGTCGTACATAAACCCCTCTGCCGCGACAGAACCAACGGCAGACCCTAGCTCCCCTGAACCTACCGCAGCAGACCTAGAGCAGACGGCAGCAGCACCATCGGCAGACACCTCTAGTCAGATTCTGACGATGCTGCAAAGGATGGAGGAACGACAGCTCGGCCTGATGGGCTTTATGAGGGACTTCACTGCCGCAACGGTAAATTTTATTAAGCATGATTTAAATTTTACCAATGTGCAATTCCCCTCCTTCCCAGAAAATATCTTTACTGCCCCCACTCCTGCTGCGAGCCCAAAAACTCCTTCTGCTACCTCCACACCCACACCTGCCACGACCAGTGAAGGCGGCAAAAAATATGGCACACCCAGAGGAGAGAAGAGGAAGGACCCCCTACCGGAGATCGACCCCAAATAATTTGAAGGGTTCTCCTCCTCCCCCGTCTGGTGGGACTTTGACTTCGAGCCATTCGTAGCCCGAGACATCTCCAAGGACTTCCTCTGATGAAAAGGAAGAAGCTAAACGAGACTGTCGAAGGACCCTGCCAAGGTAGATCTGCCAGCAGCAGTGATGATGATCTCGAGGTCCTGGACCAGCCCCCACACATCTCACCGACCCGTGTCCAGCCACCTCGAGAGGCTAAGAAGAAAATGGCATCTGCATCCCCCAGCAATCTGCCAGCCCCTGTCGTTAAGGTTACTGCCCACCGGCAGCTCCAAGTCAGCAGCAGCTGCGACGACAACTCCTCAACTTAAGTTTCTTTTCTTATATTTTTTTGTCTTTTCTGTTTTATCTATTATGTGAGGTATTTTCTGTTTTTCTTTTTTTATCATTGTCATGCATTGAGGGCAATGCAACCCTCGAGTTTGGGGTAGGCATCCCTCCAGTAAGGAAATTGTTAGTTGTGTCTTAATTTGTGTCTAATTGTTAGTTTATTTTTAAGTTTATTTTCGTGTCAAAAAATGAAAATAAAAACAAAAATTTGGCTTAAGTCTTTGAATTGAACTTACCTGCCGCGACATACTTTGTCGTGACAGTGCCTTTAGGATGTTTTTAGGAACTGTTTAGAGCCTTGCTATAGTTCTGATCTTTAGAACACCCTTTTTGACTGTTATGTTATCTAGACTTCTGTAGTGCACTCGAATAGGAATGTTTACCCACTTAAGTTGCTCGTAGAGGTGCCTATCACTGGCTCTAGGAAAGGAATAAAAGAAAGAAAACATTTCAGACTCACTTGCTTGCAAAACTGCCTTACAATGATTTTAGGAAGAATATTCTTTGAGCTTAAGTTAGAAAAAACTAAAGGAGCCTAAGAATTGCCTCCAGAAAATATGTCTTGGCATAAAACTCAAGTTGTAAGCATAACTATTCTGGTAAACTGAAGGAGTCTAGGCACATATCTATTCACAAAACATGCACACACTACACAAAAACTATAGCATTGTTCCAGATAAATCTAGAAACGTGTGGTAGGTAGTGAAAAGTTCACTGAATTAACCCAAGCCAAAAAGTTTTTATTTTTAGTTAGGTCGTATTTGCTTGAGGGCAAGCAAGAACTTGAGTTTGAGGGTGTGTTGAGTGTATAAAAGTTTTATATTTTACCCTTCATTTACCCATATTTCTGCTGCATTCAAGCATAATTCATTGCATTTAGGATAGATTTCTGCATATATATCACAACTAGATAAAATAGCACAGTTGCTACTGATTTTGGTCACTTTTGCAGGTATCTACTACGATGGACTCATGGCAGCAAAGGAACAAAGGTGGATCGCAGAACTGGAGTCGAGAAGCAAACGCTGTCGTGGCAGCCATGACGACAGAATGGTGAGGTGGAAAAGTGAAGTGGAGCTCGACAGATAGAGGATTTCAAGCCGGTCTGTCGTGGACCACTCCTATAATTTTCTAAGCCCTGAGGCAGAATGAAGGCCAAGCCCAAAGTCCAAGGAATAACTCAAGGCAAGAAAAGAGGACGAATTAAAGGCATCTACTCAGAAGATTTAATCTTTAATAGAGTTGTACTTTAGTTTAAACTTGTGTTCTTTCCATATTAGAAAACTTGGACACAAGGCCTATATAAAGGCATGTAATTCGACCTAGGGAAGGATATCTCAATTCCCAGCCATTTTCCCCAAAACCCTTATCATTTTCCCCTCTTCATCATGTTTTAAACTCCCTCTAGGGCTAAAGGTTGATTATGTAAAGTAGTTGCAAGGATTGTATTGTTTTAGGAATTTTCTGTCAAGTAATAAAAAGCTTCAAGTTTATTTATTTTGGTTTTCATATCACGCAAGAGTATCGGGAGAGCATTGTGAAGTTATCCATTTGTTTGATATCGGGAGAGTCAAGCATACGAACGGAATAAATACGTGTTTTCCAATTTATGGTTAAACTATCTCGACTTAGGGATAAGTACGAGGTTAAGTGGCTACGGAAGAATTCAACAACATTGGTGTTCACCCTATGATTCACGCCGGGAGGTATCATCCAAGAAGTGTCCATCAACAGAACTTGGGCCTAGGGATAGGACAAGTCATAGCAGGGATTCTTGCCAAGCTTGAAGTACAGAGTTGTGTGATTGCTGCCGCGACATCAACAAACCTCTACTGCGATAGGAACGACGACAAACAACAGAAGTTCCTCTAACAGTGAAACACATGCACTACAGATCAATTTAATACCGGCCTATTTCTCAAACCTGATTCCTTATTCTTTTACGTTAGTTGTTTATCAAGATTATTTCACCAATCCAATTAAACTATTTCTCTCTCTTGTGTAGAAATTCAAGGATAGAGTTATTTCATGTCCCTGTAGAGACGATATTTGATACTCCAAGTATCACTTTACTACTTGTGTCGTGTACACTTGCACTATTTGCGATAGGACTCTTTTACACGCAACAGGTGTAGGCTTTGGTTAGAAAGCTGAACCACTCAAAATTCTTGTGTTTATTGTTTCTATCTTTTTGCTTCCACCACCATCACCTAAGAAACCACTTCTCCACCACTTGGCAAGAAAATAAATTGAGGATATTGGGTTCTATAATTGGTATCAGAGCAAGGCTCAATTGAGAGGTTTAACATCCTATTGAGGCTATCCCGACAAGCTCTATCAACCATTCAATCAACCAGCGTTCATGGCACAATCAATCGACAAGCCACCGTTCTTCAACGGTGAGCATTATGCATGTTGGAAGAATAGGATGGTGTTCTTCATCAAGTCCAAAGACTACCGACTTTGGGACATTGTTGAAGAATGACCATTCGTGCCTAAACGAAGAAGGTAAGATTGGTGTGCGGGTGACAAGAAGAAGATGGATCTAAACTCAAAGGCTTTGCACATTCTATTTTGTGCATTGAGACCGGAAAAGTATGCCAAAGTTTCATCTTACGAGAGTGCCAAGGAGGTTTGGGACAAGCTTGAAGTAGTTCACGAAGGTAAAAATAAGGTGAAGGAGACAAAGATTGGTCTATTCAACCTCAACTACAAAAACTTCAAGATGAGCCCGTATAAAGACATCAAGAGTATGTTCAATCGTTTCTCCATGATCATCAATTAGTTAAAAGGATTTGGAGTGGAGATTTCGGAAGACGACAATCATTGAAGCTAAAAACTTGAAGGATCTCAAGCTTGACGAGCTTATTGGGTATTTACTTACTCATGAATTAATGTGTCAACCTTTGAGAAGGGAGAAGGAGAAGAAGATCAAAGAGCAAGGAATAGAAGATCTAAACAGTGTTGTTCTTAAATCCTCCACAAGTCATCAAGAAGATTCAAGTGAGGAGGAAAGTGAAAATTAAGAGATGGTCTATCTCTTTAAGAAGTGTGCTCGATTCATGAAGAGCGAAATGGAAAAATCTTCAAGACATGAATCGAATAAGAACATGAAGGATCCCTACAAGAGCTTTGAATGCAAGAAGCAAGGACATACCAAATATGATTTTCATCGCTTCAACAAAAAGGGATCATCTTCAAAGAAAGCAGATGTGGCAACATGGAGTGATGAAGAAGACTCCACCGACAATGAGGTAGCCCACTTATGCTTAATGACCCTCCAAGAGGGAGAGGTGACTTCTAACTCATGTAATTTAAATTCTTATACTTTCGATGAGTTACAAGAAGCCTATGAAGAATTGGTTTTTGAGTTTAAGGCTTCATTTTCGAAAAATAAAAAGTTTATTTCAAAATTGAAAAATGAAAATGATTTGCTTTTGAAAACCAATTTGGAGTTTGAAGCAAATATTAAGGATTCTGAACTTAAAGTCTTATATTTACAAATTTTACTTCAAAGTTTGGAAAAAGATCAACAAGAAGAGGTGGATGATCTTAAGAAGGAAAAGGCTTTGATTTCAAAGGAACTTGAAAAGGAAAACAATTTTAGAAAATCAAACTTTTATCAAAGACAATCTAGTGCCCATAGATTTTTGAACGGTAAACGCTTTAGAAGTATTTAGGTCCCAAAAGGACTAATTACTTCAAATAAAAAGGATGAAATGGAATAATGGATTCCTAAGAGGACTAAAATTTGTGCTACTAATGTCATTAGATCCAAAGAAATTTGGATACCAAAAATTACTTGATTAACTTATTTTAGGTGTGATGGGGCATTGATCAAAAAGATGGAGGACTAAGAAAGTTCTACACACACAAGGGGAATCACTTGAAGAAGGAAGGCTTTATATCCTACATTTGGTTCAAGTGGTAAAATTGGTTGAATTTATTTGATTTATATCTTTTAGTTCAACTAGGTAATCATAAATTGTTGGACTAACATCTTATTTGATGCTTAAGTAAGGGAGGCCCAATTTTTTTAAAATTGCAAAATATTTTTAAAACCTCCATTGTTATTGAACTTCAAGTTACAAAATTTTTTTCATATAACAAAAAGAGGGAGAATGGTTTGAAAATTTGAATTTTCAAAAGAAAAATGGGAGCTTTTAATATTTTCAACAATAATCTATTTTTTAAAAATTATTTTACTAAGGGGGAGAATCACAAAAACAATTTTTCAAGTTGGTTTTATTATATAAAAAAGAGTGAGCTTTTAATATTTCCTACAAATAATCTCTTTTTCAAAAATTATTTTACTAAGGGGGAGAATCACAAAAACAATTTTTCAAGTTGGTTTTATTATATCAAAAAAGAGAAGATTGTTAGGATATTTGTTTTGATATAATATTTTGAAAAATGTTTTTGGACTTGTTTGGATATTTTGCAAACATGTATTCAAGTCCAAATAACTTCAAAATATGTTTGAAAATGTTTTAAGGCTTTTTTTGCATGTTTTAAAACGATTTTAATCAACCAAACTAGTGATTTTCTCAAGCATGTACCGATACAGGGTATACCGTATCGATACCATTTAGAGTTTCAGCTAAAGTAATTTTCTAGTAGCAAAAAACCCGTACTGGTACAGGATTAGTCATACCGATACGGAGAGGGTTGTTTCGATACGCTTATATGTGTACCGATCCTTGATTTCAAAACAACCCCCAACGGCTATTTCCATGACAAGTTGTACCGATACGATCATTAGGCGTATCGATACACAAAGGCTGGTCAAAGCACAAACGGTTATTTCCCAAAGTAGGTGTACCGATATAGACATCACGAGTAGCGATACGGGAGTGCCCGAAAGTGAAAAAAAAAACAATTTGAAAATCAATTCCCAACGGCTCTAATTCATCCCAACGGTTACCAACGGCTAGAATCACATTTGGGAAGATAAAAGGACCTTTCAAGCACTTGGAACAACTAATGACTCAATAGCCAACATCATTATGATTGAAAATTGTCTTAGTACTCAAATTATATATTTTTGTATAGAAAAACACTTGTGAGCTTTAATTGTAATATTTTCTCAAGTGTAATAAGTTTTGGTGAGAGCTTTGGAGTGCAAACACATACCTTTGTGAGGGATTTCAGTTTTCTTTGTCTTTCTTTTTGTATAAGAGGGTTTGCTCAAACTTTGGGTAGAAAGATTTGAGTGCTGAATAGGGTTGCCTCCTAAGCCTAAAAAAGGGGAAGAAATTCATAGCGAATTTGGTTGAAATCCTTAGTGGGGAAGCTAAGGTAGTGGATTTTGGCTTTGGTTAGAAAGCCGAACCACTCTAAATTTTTGTGTTTATATTTTCTATCTTTTTGCTTTCGTGACCATCACCCAATAAACCACTTCTCCACCACTTGGCAAACAAATCGGTTGAGAATTCAAGGTTTTATAGTTATCTAACAAAAAGTCTCTGGTAAACTTATTGTTGTGGTTTTTCTGTTAGGATACAAATCTAAGTGTATGGTGATAACTTTGTGCTTTTTGTTGTAAGGGTACAAATGAGAATGTTGCATCAGCTTTAACAGGTCTATCAACAATATCTTATGTGCCAAACTAGAATGTTACATTGGCTTCACAAATCATATCTCAGGTAAATTTGTAAATGCATGTGAATTCTAATTTTAAACTAATGTGAATCATGTTGAAACTAATATAAGCATGATATGTTTTAAGGTACAAATCAAAATGTTGCATCAGCTTCAATAGTTCCACCAACTACTCAGCCAAAACCTGCCAAAAAATCATACAAGAAAAAAAACCAGATTGACATTTATTTGTACACTGATCAAAAAACTGGAGATTAAATTTGAAATGTAAGTCTAGTTAAAATATGAATTTGTCATAGCTTATTCATTGATTATATTGACATTTTTATTGTTTTCTTGTGCGTTGATTGATATTTTTACAATGTTATTACTTGTAGCCTAGTACATCAACTAAACATGTTATCACATGAGCAAGCAAAAGAAAAAATTGTCAGGCTGATCCATTTCAAATTTAACATCATTCGGAAGATAAAGGGTTGAGTTGGAAGGAGAATATTGTTGTCACTACAAGAAAACTTCAAGAAAATATTGAGACACTAAGAAAGAAGAGAGGGAGGCCTCCAAAAATTCAAATAGTATATACACAGTCAAGCCAAACTTAGTGAACATGTTTTACTAGTTTGAAGTATGGTACTTTTAAAAAAAATAGATGTTTAAATTTGTTTTGTCAATGATGTTTCTCATGTTTAAGCCATTGTTAAGTTTACTTTATTAAAGATGTTTGGTAATGATGTATATTTAAAAAATTACTTTATATATTGTTGTAGTGTATGACAATGATATCTTATGAAGCAAACTGTGAAATTAATATCTTTCAATTTGCCTCATGTATTACAATGATACTTCTCATGTTGAAGCTTGTGAAGTTTACTTTATTATGATGTTTGACAATGATATCTCGTGTATCTTTAATACTCAATTTACAAAAGGGTAAACCACCCCAGTGATCACTTAACTATTGGTCGCAATCTGTTTTAACCACCCAATTATAAAAATATTTAAAATTTAACAACTCAACTATTTAAATAGACCTATTTTGGCCACCGGCCGTTAAAATCTAATAGAAAGAGGACGTGGCAGTTAAAGAAAAAATTGTATAATTACACTTTTAGTCCATGATAATTACATATTATATCAATTTGGTCATAATTTTAATTTAATTAAATAAAATTATTCAACTAATCAGATAACGACATGTGTCATCACTCGATTGGGTGAATTTACTTTAATTTTTAATTTAATTTATTTAATATTATATATATATTGGTAAACTACAAGGGAGGTCACTTAATTATGAGTAAGGTTACGTTTAGGTCACTCAATTATTAAAAGTTACATTTGAGTAACTCAATTTTGGGTAAGATTACATTTGGGTCACCCAATTATTAAAGGTTACATTTGGGCAACTCAATTATGGGTGACCTCTAAGGGGCAAAGGCCAAGGCTTAACCACTACACCAACTATTCCTTAGTGATGTAAATTGCACAATTCTATATATATATATATATATATATATATATATATATATATATATATACACTACAAGGAAGGCTTTATATCTTATAATGATGTAAGTGCTAGGAAAAAAAGAAGAAAAATGTTTGAGAGGAGACTCAAACATGGGTCACGTGAGATATATAAAAACATGCATATCACTAAATCAAATATATTAGATTTAATTAAAATATAAAATTATTTCATATTCGATTTTAAAAAATATTTGATTTAAAAGAAAATAAATTTGATTTAAAAAAGTATTTGAATGTTTTTAAAAATTCAATTTAATATGTTTAAATCAAATATTCGAATATTTTTTAAAAAATATTTGAATACTTTTTAAAATCAAATTTCTTTTAATTTAAATCGAATATTTGATATACATGTTTTTATATATCTCATGTGACTCTTATTAAAGTCTCCTCTCAAACATTTTTACTTCTTTTTTCTCTAGCACTTACTTCATTATAAGATATATATATAGAATGGTGCAATTTACATCATATCGTAATAGTTGGTGTAATGGTTAAGCCTTTACTTTCATCCAATCGGGTGATGACATGTGTCATTATCTGATTAGTTGATTAATTTTATTTAATTAAATTAAAATTAGGACCAAATTGATATAATAGGTAATTAATAGGGACTAAAAGTTTAATTATACAAATTTTACTCTAACTGCCACGTCATCTTTCCGTTAGATTTTAACGGTCGGTGGTCAAAATAGGTCTATTTAAATATTTAAGTGGTCAAATTTTAAATTCTTTTAGTTGGGTGGTCAAAACATGTCACTGCCAATAATTGAGTGGTCACTGGGGTAGTTTACCTTTACAAAATGCAACACTTCAATTTGTGCAAATTATACCATCATTTAAAATATAAAATTTTTCAATAAACAACTTCAAATACAAATTTTCAAACAACTTGTTCATCCATTACATTAGAAACCATTAATCCTAGTAAACTCAAAGTAAAATAACTATTTGTTTTCGAAGAAATCGGTTTTCCCTACAATACATATGATCCAAACAATTCACATTTTAATCAAGCACATATTTTTTTCCTATTCAAATGCTTTAAATTTTCCCTAACTAAATATAGTTGGTCCTTAGTTATTCTCATTTCAACCTTCAACTCTCTTAATTTAGCTTTCAATTATGTCATTCCATTTTCTTTATTACTCCGATTGTTGAAGCTTCGATTATTTCTCTTACACGCATTATTCTCCTTCTTTAGCTCATGCAGTAAAAAATTAGCTATTTCACTTAGTTCGGCATCATGCCATTTGAAAACCCACAATCAAATACCTTAAAATTGGGATAACCAAAGAACCTTCCGCCTATGTTTTCTTTCTTTCATGCGGTCCACATTGGACTTTTCCCCACAGTAACAGAAAACATCACTCTCATACTCAAAAGAAACCTCCATGTTAAATGTTTCTACTGACAACAGCTGATGAGGACGATGAACTCATTTTCTATCAACCAAATAAAGGTAAAATCTCTTAAGAACAAAAAGAATTATCGAATAACATAACTCAAACCAAAAAATTAAAGATGAACATAATCGTATAAAACACTAATAAGAAAAAGAAGAATCGTTTCATTGCTTTTACCCACTGATAATCAAAGCTATATGTCACAATCTTCAAATAGAATGAAAAAGTTCAGCTAAAATCACTTAAGAACCCTAAGTTCTTATTTTCCCCTATTTAATAGTTTTTGTTTTATTTTATAGCCAATTAGTTTTCTTTTTTTCATGATACATTTATTAATATTTTTACACGTCTTCCGATTCACGTCATCAATTTATACACATCACCGCATACATGGCAGGCTAAACATGACGATAACGTCCTTGCGTCTTTGACCATTAGAGGACTGTCACGATCAACGCGGTCAACCTAACGAATGAGCTAAAATTTGGTTTAATTTGAATTTTGAGGGCTCAATTGGGTGAAAAACTTTCATGAAGAACTAGGTGTTTTGATATAATAATTAAAAAATGTTTTGGACTAATTTGAAAAAAATTTAAAACTTGTCTTTAAGTCCAAACAACTTGAAAATATGTTTGAGGTATTTAAAAATGTTTTTGGCAAAGTTTGGAATGCTTTAAAATACTCAAACCTGGCTTTTCAGCACTACCGTACCGATACGGTATAACCTGTATCGATACCTTTTTACTCCAGCTTTGATTCTGCCAAAACTCGTACCGATACAGGCTTATTCGTATCGATACGGAGAGGGGTCGTACCGATACGCCTTTAAAGCATACCGATCCCTGCTTTAAAAACCTCCAATGGTTATTTCCCAACGCTCTCTAGCGTATCGATACGCTTAGGCTGGCAAGAGCCCAACGGCTAGTTCTGAAGAAGGGCGTACAGATATGGGTCCCTGTGTACCGATACGATAGGCATCAGAAGTGCAATTAATGTGAGAAATAAAGACCCCGATGGCTCCAAAACATCCCCAGCGGTCCACAACGGCTACAAATTCATTTGGGAGTATAAAAGGGACCTCCAAGCATCAAGAGAAGACTAATACTTCAATTGTCAACAACACTATGATTAAGATTTTGTCTTAGACCTTAATTGTCCATTTTCTTGTATAGACAACACTAGTGAGCTAAACATTGTTAAATTTGCTCAAGTGTTTAGGTTTTGGGTGAGAGCTAAATACTGTAAACAAACACCTATTATAGGGATTTCAAGTTTGTTTAGAATTTCTCTTGTAAAGAGGGTTTATTCAAGCTGTGGGTAGAAAGCTTTGAGGGTTGTAAAGGTTGCCTCCTAAGCCTTGAAAAGATGACGAAATTCTTAATGAATTTGGTTGAAATCCTTAGTGGGAAGCTAAGGTATTGGATGTAGGTGCTTGTTAGAAGGTCGAACCACTATAAATCCTTGTGTCCAATTCCTATCTTTTAGCTTCCACTTTAGCATCTAAAATTCAATCTTCTCCAAACTTGGCAAACACATCGGTTGAAGGAAATTAAGCATCATAAAACCCAACAATTGGTATCAGAGCGAGGCTCAATCGAAGAGAATTAACATCCTATTGAGGTGATCCAGGAAGCTCGATACAACATATCAACCAACCGATCAAATGGCGCAATCCATCGACAAGTCACCATTTTTCGATGGAACACACTATGCCCATTGGAAGACAAGAATGATGTATTTCATAAAGTCCAAGGACTACAAGCTTTGGGACATAGTAGAAGACGGTCCATTCGTGCCACAACGAAGGAAGGCGGATTGGAGCGCGGATGATCGCAAGAAGATGGAGCTCAATTGCAAAGCCTTGCACATCATCTTTTGTGCATTAAGCCCCAAACATCTACGAGAAGATGTATTCTTTTGAATTTGCCAAGGAGGTATAGGACAAGCTTGAAGTCACATACGAAAGAACCAATGAAGTAAAGGAGACCAAGATCGGACTCCTCAACCACGAGTATGAAAACTTCAAGATGAATCCGGAAGAGGACATTGAGTAGATGTTCCATAGGTTCTCCACCATCACCAATGGACTCAAAGGTTATGGAGAAGCCATCCCGGAAGAGAAGCTTGTCTAAAAGCTCATCTACTCCCTTCCCGAGTCATGGAACTCAAAAAGGACCGCCATCATCGAAGCCAAGAATCTCCAGACTTTGAAGCTTGATAAGCTCATGGGGTCACTTCTCACTCACCAAATAATGAAGAAAATCAAAGAAGAGGAGAACATGAAGGAAGAGATTAGAGCTATGGGGGAGAAGAAGCTCAAAGGGCTTGGCATTAACACAAATGTCATTGCTCTCAAATCCTCCACATGCCATCATGTAGATTCAAGTGAGGAGGAAAGTGAAGACGAAGAGATGTCCTATCTCTTCAACAAATTTGCTCGGTTCATGAAGAGCAAAATGGAAAAATACAAGCATGAATCGAGGAAGAAGGTGAAGGAATCCCACAAGTCCAACAAGAAGGGATTATCTTCAAAACAAGCATGTGTGGCCACATGGAGTGATGAAGACTCCACCGATGATGAGGTAGCCAACCTATGCTTGATGGCCCTCAATGAGGGGGAGGTAACTTCTAACTCTTCTAGTTCAAATTCTTATACTTTTGATGAGTTACAAGAAGCCTATGATGAGTTGGTTTTCGAATTTAAGGCTTCATTTTCAAAAAAAAAAGAGTTGATTTCAAAGTTGAAAAATGAAAATGATTTGCTTTTGAAAACCAATTTTGAGTTTGAAGCAAAATTAAAGGATTTTGAGCAACAAGTTTCTAGTTTACAAAACTTGCTTCAAACAATGGAAAAAGATCATCAAAAGAAAGTTGATGATCTTAAGAAAGAAAAGATTTTGATTTCCAGGGAACTAAAAAAGAAAAATGATTTTGGAAAATCAAAATTTTACCAAAGACAATCTAGTGCCTCTATATTTTTAAATGGAAAATGTTTTAGAAGTGTTTGGGTTCCAAAAGAACTAATCACTTCACATAAAAAGGATGAAATTGAAAAATGGATTCCTAAGGGGACTAAATTTTGTGCAACTAACATTTATGGATCCAAAGCAATTTGGATACCAAAATTTGTATGATTGTCTTGATTAGGTGTGATGGAGGTGTTCAGCAAGTCCAATCAATGAGGGGGAGCTTCATACACACAAGGAAGAACACTTGAAGAAGGAAGGCTTCACATCCTCCCTTGAAGTTCAAGTGTTGGTAAAATCTAGTTGTTTTTTACTTGTTTAATTTGATTTACTTTCTTTTAATTCAACTAGGTTATCATGTGTTGGACTAACACCTTTTGATGATGCTTTGAGTAAGAGGGAGCCATTTTAAAATCAAAATTCTTATTTGTGTCAATTTTTAGTAACCTTCTAAGTTATTTTGAAATTAAAGTTAATTAAATTCTTTTTGATATAACAAAAAGGGGAGATTTAATTTTGAAAAAAATCATTTTCAAATGAATAAGGGGGAGCTTTACTTACTTTTAAATTTTTCATCTCTTATTCAAATTTTTAAACTTGAAGGGGGAGAATCCCAAACAATTTTTTCAAGTTGATTTTATTATATCAAAAAGGGAGATATTGAAGAACTAGGTGTTTTGATATAATAATTGAAAAATGTTTTGGACTAATTTGAAAAGAATTTAAAACATGTCTTTAAATCAAAACAACTTGAAAATATGTTTGAGGTATTTAAAAAGGTTTTTGGAAAAGTTTGGAATGCTTTAAAATACTCAAACCTAGCTTTTCAGCACTACCGTACCGATACGGTATTACCCGTATCAATACCTTTTTACTCCAGTTTTGATTCTGCCAAAACCCATACCGATACAGGCTTATCTGTATCGATACGGAGAGGGGTCGTACCGATACGCCTTTAAAGCGTACCGACCCCTGCTTCAACAACCTCCAACGGCTATTTCCCAATGATCTTTTAAAGTGCATACCGTACTGATACGCTCTCTAGCGTATCGATACGCTTAGGCTGGCAAGATCCCAACGGCTACTTCTGAAGAAGGATGTACCGATACGGGTCCCCGTGTACCGATACGATAGGCACCAGAACTGCAATTAATGTGGGAAATAAAGACTCTAACGGCTCCAAAACATCCCCAACGGCTACAAACTCATTTAGGAGTATAAAAGGGACCTCAAAGCATCAAGACAAGACTAATGCTTCAATTGTCAATTGACAACACTAGTGAGCTAAACATTGTTAAATTTGCTCAAGTGTTTAGGTTTTGGGTGAGAGCTATATAGTGCAAACAAACACCTATTAGAGGGATTTAATGTTTGTTTAGAATTTCTCTTGTAAAGAGGGTTTGCTCAAGCTTTGGGTAGAAAGCTTTGAGGTTTATAAAGGTTGCCTCCTAAGCCTTGAAAAGGGGACGAAATTCTTAGTGAATTTGGTTGAAATTCTTAGTGGGAAGTAAAGGTAGTGGATGTAGGTGCTTGTTAGAAGGTCGAACCACTATAAATCCTTGTGTCCAATTCCAATCTTTTAGCTTCCACTTTAATACCCAAAATTCAATCTTCTCCAAACTTGAGAAACACATCGGTTGAAGGAAACTGAGCATCATAAAACCCAACATTTCATAAGGGGTTAATTGATTTTTTTTTAATTTTTCGTTGAGTGCCAATTTTACCTTTAAGCCTTCATTATAATAATATTTTGTTGGTTAAAATTCATCAATAATCATTTAATTATTAAGATGTTTTAATTTGATCATCAATCTTTTGATTTTGTCAAATACGTATTTGATCTTTGTTATTTATAAATTCTATCAATTTAATTTTTATTTTAATTTAATTTAATAAATTTAATTGTTTAAATAATACGATAAATTCTATTGAAGGTTATATTTTTATTGCTGAAAAACTAAGGAAAAAATGGGATTAAGCGGGGACTCAAACCAAAGTCCCTAAATGCCTACATGAATGACTAATCATTAAGTTAGGTTCAATATTTGGTTAAATTTGACAGCATATTTTATATATCTAAAGTTGTAGTTAATAAAATAGTAATGTATTGATATAATACTAATAATATATGGATTAATATCCTATACACAGGCGGTGGAAACTGAAAGTTTCCACAAACGCCTTAGTTTTAGGGTCCATGAAGTTAGTATATGGTATAGGGTTTAGGGGTTAAGGTATAAGGGTTTAGAATTTAGGGATAGTTGTTTCAATTTAAGGTTTGGGGTTATAATTTAGAGTTTATAGGTTAGGGTTTATTTTGAGGGTAATATAGTGAGGATTTAGGGTATAGGGTTTAATATCCTATACACAGGCAGTGGAAACTGAAAGTTTCCACAAGCACCTTAGTTTTAGGGTACATGGAGTTAGTTTAGGGTATAGGGTTTAGGGGTTAAGGTGCATGGGTTTAGAATTTAGGGATAGTTGTTTCAATTTAAGGTTTGGGGTTATAATTTAGGGTTTATAGGTTAAAACTTAAATCCTCACTATATTACCCTAAACCCTAAACAATAAACCCCTAAATCATATACCCTAAACTAACTCCCTATACCTTAAAACCAAGGTGCTTGTGGAAACTTTTAGTTTCCATCGCCTATGTATAGGATATTTATCCATAATATATAATAAAAATTTGTATATTTGATATTTTAAAATATATTTTATATTTCAAATAATATTATTATTAATATTTCTGTAGAGAATAATTTCTTGCGTTTTATTCATAAGACATATGGGGCTATATATACAAATCTAATTTACCTAAACTAGGTAACATAATATATAACATTAATTACAATATATTCTAGCCTAATAAATAGCCTAGATATTAGCCTAAGAATCTGTAACACTCCCCCTAAGTTGGATCATAGATATTATGTAACGCCCCGGTTTTGGGCTTAGGAGTTTTGGGCGTTGACCGGTTGGTCAAAGTGCTGTTCAAATCTTAAGAGGTTAAATTAGGAAAGCCTAGTTTGGGTTGCATTAAAAATATGGAAAATATTCTAAAATCATCTTTTAATATAATTAAGTGAACTGTGAAATCAATTTTGGAAAATGAGTTTTGGAAGTGTGACATTTTGGCTGGTGACCAAAATGTAATTTTCGCAAGTTTGGTGGCTGTTTTATAAAGGGTTGGAACTTTGAATCTTTAAGGAGCTATTAATCCAAAAGTGGTTTCTCCAGATTTTTCTAAGATATTATAAGCTATTTTCTGATTTTAAAGATATCAGAAAGGAGGGAAAAGCTCATTTGGCAATTTTCTCAACTAACTTCTCAATTTTCCTTCTCTCATTTTCTCTCAAACCAAACACTACATTTCCAGAGATTTGTTTCTGATTTTCCCACCTAAATCTCTCCTTTCAACTCTCATTTGATTCCAAATCAACATATCTTCAAAACCTCTTCAATTGCTTCTTGATTCATCAAGGTTTTTCATTCCAAAAAGTGGATAAACACAATTTTGGAGGTAAGAACGTCCTTCTCCTCTAAACTATCAGTTCTTTACTGAAATTCCTAAGTTTTCAATCCTTAATTGATGTTTATTTAAAGGTTTTAAAGTGTTGAAATGGATCTTGGCTTATTATGCAAGATTTTGATGATTTTTGATGATTTTCGTTAGATCTGAGTAATCTGTGATTTAAGAGATGTTTTTGATGTTAAATGATCTCTAAAATGATGTGGAATTGAGTTTTGATTGATGCAATCCCTGATAGGTTGAGTTTCCTAAGTTTAGCTTGTGTTTCAAGGTAGTTTTTGAGGTGATCTTGGTGATCTGATGTTGCTGGAGGTATAAGGTTGTTAATAGGTTGTTTTTAGATGTTATATGATGTTAATGGAAGTGAGGTTTTGCTGGTTTATGGCTGGGCTTTGTTTAGAAGTGGTTTGGATGCATTTTCGGTTGTGTTTGGTGGCCGAAAATGGAGGTTGGATGAGAGCAGCGAGTTTAGGTGCTTTCATTGAAGCAATTAATGCATGATGATGCATTAATCCTCGGCTTTGATGTGTTGAAACAGGGGAGGCATCTTTGGATCCAAGATTGGTTGATCCGGAAGCTTGATTTGGTGCTTTGGCTTGAAGCAAAGTGGAAATCGGTGAGTGAGTTTGTGGAAATTGGATTTCAGCTTTTAAAACCAAGGTTTGAAGGTTTTGGGAGCTTAGTTTAAGTCTAAACAACTTTGCTAAGCTCAAGTGTAAGTTTTCGGATTTTCTCTCTAGTGGTGGCCATGATTTTGTTGTGATGCAAGATGATGATTGCATGTTTTAATTACTGTTTTGAAAGCATGTTTTAGCATGGATTTTGCTGATTATGTAAGCCATATGTTGAAGGTAACTCTAGGTAGGAGTACCTTGCTTTTATACATTGAAATAATGTGGTTTGATGCTTTGAAATGCATGATGAAAATGGCTTGGTTTAATGCTTTAAAACAGTGGATTAAATGATGAAAATGATGTATATTGGCAAGTGATGTTTTGAAAAGATTAAGGTCACTAAGGTGGTTAAAAGTCCTTGAGTGAGCCTTGTTACTTAAGATCATCAATGTGGTTAAAAGTCCTTGGATGAGTCTTGTTGCGGACACTAAGGTGGTTAAAAGTCCTTAGGTGATCCTTTCCATGGTGTTTAAAAGTCCATGGGGCCAAGGTGTTTAAAAGTCCTTGGGGCCAAGGTGTTTAAAAGTCCTTGGGGTGATTTCAAGCATTGGAAACAAAGGTGGTTAAAAGTCCTTGTGTGGTCCTTATTCATGGTGTTTAAAAGTCCATGGCCAAGGTGTTTAAAAGTCCTTGGGGCCAAGGTGTTTAAAAGTCCTTGGGAAAGTTGTTGAACTTGTTTTATGAAATGGAATTTGTCACTTGAGCCAATATGACATGTTAATTATTTTGTGAAGCATGAGATGCTTGTTTTAATGTTTATGTTGAAGCATGAGACTGCTTGTTTTAAGTATGCTTTTGAGCATGTGCAAAGATTGATTTCAAGCATGTTTATAAATGGTTTTTAATTGCATTATTGAATGGTTTTTAAAGAGCATGCCTCACTAAGCTTTTGCTTACGCTCTCTACGTTTTCTTAATTCAATAATGCAGAGCATTAGAGTACCTTGAGGGGCAGCAAGAAAGGGCAAGCAACCAAGTTCAAGTGAAGCTCAATGTATGAAGGTTTTATAAATACTTTTTAGCTTTTGGGTGATTTGGCAATGGGGGACCAATGTGTATGTTTTGGGAGGTGGTTGGAACTCCCTAAGTATGTTGAATGTTGTTGAGATTGTTGGTTTTTGAATTGGAACCTTATATGCTTGTTTTGGAAGTTTGGAGTTTGAATAGCTAGCTTGTGTAGGAAGCATGCCTATAGAATTGGGGCTTTTTGCATATGATGTTAGATTGTTGTTTTGATGATTCCTATAAGTCTTAAATATGTTTAATTGCATGCTGGTAAAGTTTGGTGACATTTGGAGCATGTTTGATTGATCAATTGCATGTTTTGGTATGCTTGTTTGCTGCAATCTGTGCAGGCGTTTCGGAACAGTATGCACCATTTCGGAACGGGTGCCTTACATGAACCCAGGCGTCCGAAACGGTGTGCACCGTTTCGAAACGGTTTGGTCTCTGCCAAGGCCGTGTTTCGGAACGGGGTCGATCGGTTTCGGAACGGCCCGTGTTTCGGAACGGGGTCGATCGGTTTCGGAACGGCCGACCGTTAGGGGCTGACATTGGCAGTTATATGTTTTGAATTGTTTACGTTTTGGTCTTGAATCTTGTTTGTTCAATTGTATGAGCTTGGGAAGTTCTTTTGAGCTGAAATTTCACAGAGAAGCATGAAACCTGATTAATTTCAATATGGTAACATTAATTTGGGTTAAGTCCTTTTAATTATAAGAAATTACAATTTGGTCCCTAAAGTTGTAATTTGTTCAATTGGGTCCCTGTTTGATCTCTGATGTTTGTGATCTTTGAGTATGTTGTTTGTGTGATCACAATTAGGATTAATGTGCATCTAGACAAGATTAAAAAGAAAGAAAAAAGGGTCGTTAATCAAGGTTGACTTTCGGGTTGACTTTGGTTTTCCCCGTGTGACTTTCTTAATTCGGGTCAACCGTCTAGGCCGGGTTAAGGGGGTTACATTTGGTGGTATCAGAGCTGAGTTTGCGAGTAATTGGGAATGAATGTATGCATGATTGAAGTATGTTTGGCTTGTATGCTTGTTGTTTGAAAGCATGTTCAGTGGCTTGTGATGTTGATGCAAATGAGATGTATGTTGTGATGTTGCATGCTGAGGGTACCCATTGCCAAACAAAAGCTAATGAAATGATGTTGATTTTGAATGAAATTGAGCTTGAAACTTGGATTGCTTACCTTGCTGGGCCTGACTTGTTTTATTTTGCATTGTGATTGCATGGTAAAAGTATGGCACCACGTACAAAGTTAAGAGGTAGTGTGCGAGCTACGGCTCCCAATGAGAACGAAAATGAAGAGAATGCGGGTAGTGCAGTGTTACCCCCTCCTCCGCCTGGTGGTGGTGCTGGAGGTGAGCGAGCTGAAGCTGCAGCTGGTGCTGGAGCTGCTGGACCAGAGGTTGGTCAGGGGCAAGCTATGCCTGATATGTCTATGCTGGTACAAGCTATTGCGGGTGCTTTTCGAGCAGCAGTAGCTGGAGCTCAAGGTGCTGGGCATCAGGGAGATGCTTGAGTCAGATTACCTTTGGAGCGTCTGCGCAGTCTTGGTGGGACTGAGTTCAGAGGTATGTTTGCTGAGAGTTCGGAAGCTTGGCTAGAGAGTACCAAGCGTATCTTGGGTCAGATGAGCTGCACGGATGTGCAAAAGTTGGGCTGTGTTGTGTCCTTGCTGCAGGACGATGCGTATACGTGGTGGACGACCACCATAGCTGGGATGGCTGAAGTTGATGTTACTTGGACATTCTTTCAGAATGCGTTCAAGAGGAGATATCTTGGAGTGAGATATCTGGATGAGAAAAAGCGTGAATTCATGTCTCTTACCCAAGGGAGCATGAGTGTGGCTGAGTATGAAGTGCAGTTTGTACGGTTCAGTCAGTATGCACCGGAGCTGATACCTGATGAGCGTGAGAGGTGCGAAAGGTTCCGTTATGGCTTGGTGACGGAAGTAAAGACCTACATGTTGGCTGCTGAGTACAATGATTTTGATGTGTTGGTTAGTCGATCCAAGGACATTGAGATGAACTTGGGTTTAGCTGCGAAAGGTGCTGGAGCGAGTTCTGGCAAGAGAGCTGCTGAGTATAGTTCCGGAGGTGGACGGAACAAGAGGGGACGTGATCAGAAGTATCAGTCCTCAGCCAAGAGAGGTGGTGGTGCACCTGCTAGGGGTGGTTTTGCTAGAGCTGAACCAAGTACTTGCTGGATCTGTGGTTCGCGTGGTCACATGAAGCGTGACTGTCCTCGTGCTGTGAGGGAGGTGCAAGCTCCTGTTGCGGCAGCTGGTAATGGATGTTGGAACTGTGGTTCTGTTGACCATCTGAGGCGAGATTGTCCGAGGTTGGCTGGTGGCCAAGATCGTGCTCCTGTTGTTGTACCGCAGAGAGGTCGTGGGCGCGGCCGTGGTAATTTCCAGAGGAGAGAGGAAGGTGGTCGCGGAGTAGCTCATGTTGTGGCTATTCAGCCTGAGGGTGGAGGCCAAGCGAGGGTGTATGCTCAGCGCGAGGGAAGGAATGATGCTGATGTGATTGCAGGTACCTTTACTTTGCAATCCTTGTCATTGCTTTCTTTGATTGATTCTGGATCTACGCATTCATACATTTTGCGTGAGCATGCTGAATTGCTTGGTTTGCCTGTTGAGTCTTTGGATGTTGGAGTTCGTGTCACTAGTTCTTTTGGTGAAACTGTTGTGACTCGAAAGCTTTATAGAAGGTGTCCCTTGGTTGTTCAAGAACATGTCTTTCATGTTGATCTTATGGAGTTGCCTTTCTATGGTTTTGATGTGATCCTTGGTATGGATTGGCTTGCTGAGCATCGTGCTGTTGTGGATTGTGAGAATAAGCGGGTTTCGCTTAAGCTTGCGGATGACTATGAAGTTGTTGTAGTTGGCGAGAATGTGAAGTTTCTTGCTAATGTGGTGTCTACCTTGGAGGCGAGTAGGATGCTGAGGCGAGGTTGCGAAGCTTATCTAGCTTTTGTGATGAATCCTAGCTCTAAGGAGTTGAGGGTGCAAGATATCAAGGTTGTGAAGGAATTTCCTGGTGTTTTTTCTGAAGAGTTGCCTGGTTTACCTCCTAATCGCGAGGTGGAGTTTGGAATTGAGCTGTATGAGAATACAACTCCTGTGTCCATTACTCCCTATAGAATGGCACCTAAGGAGCTGAAGGAGCTGAAGACGCAGTTGCAAGAGCTGCTAGATCGTGGTTTCATCCGGCCGAGTGTGTCGCCTTGGGGTGCTCCTGTCTTGTTTGTGAAGAAGAAAGATGGCACGATGAGGATGTGCATTGATTACCGTCAGCTGAACAAGTTGACTATCAAGAATCGGTATCCTTTGCCGAGGATTGATGATCTCTTTGATCAATTCAGGGGAGCTGTTGTGTTCTCTAAGATTGACTTGAGGTCAGGGTATTATCAGTTGAAGGTGAAGGATGTGGATGTGACTAAGACAGCTTTCAGGACGAGGTATGGGCATTATGAGTTCCTTGTGATGCCGTTTGGTTTGACAAATGCTCCTGCTGCTTTCATGGACATGATGAATCGTGTGTTTCATGAATACCTGGACAAGTTCGTTGTGGTGTTCATTGATGATATCCTCGTGTACTCGCGTACTGAGGAGGAGCACGAAGAGCATTTGAGGATTGTGCTGCAAGCTTTGTTGGAGAATCAGCTTTATGCTAAGTTGAGCAAGTGTGAGTTTTGGCTTAAGGAGGTGGTGTTTCTTGGGCATGTGGTCTCAGCTGAGGGGATTCGTGTTGATCCTCAGAAGATTGAAGCGGTGATGAACTGGAAGGTTCCTAAGTCTGTTCATGAAGTCCGTAGTTTCCTTGGTTTGGCGGGATACTACCGGAGGTTTGTGGATGGTTTTTCCAAGATTGCTGCTCCTTTGACGAAGCTGTTGCAAAAGGATGTTAAGTATGAGTGGACGGAAGCGAGACAACAGGCTTTTGAGAAGCTGAAGGCGGCTTTGACGCAAGCTCCTATCTTGATTCAGCCTGAATCAGGGAAAGAGTTTGTGGTCTATAGTGATGCATCCTATGTTGGTTTGGGGTGTGTGCTGATGCAAGAGGGTAAGGTTGTGGCTTATGCGTCGCGGCAGTTGAAGGTGCATGAGCGCAACTATCCTACGCATGATATTGAGCTGGCTGCGGTGGTGTTTGCTCTGAAGATCTGGAGACATTATCTGTATGGTGAGAAGTGTACTGTGTACACGGATCACAAGAGTTTGAGGTATCTGATGTCTCAAAAGGAGTTGAATCTTAGGCAGCGACGTTGGTTGGAGTTGCTCAAGGATTATGATCTGACGATTGAGTATCATCCTGGTAAAGCTAATGTTGTTGTTGATGCCTTGAGTAGGAAGGTAGTTGTTGAGCTGAGAGCTATGTTTGCTAGCTTGAGCATATCGCGAGATGGTGGTCTTGTTGCTGAGTTGCAAGTGAAACCATCTTTGGTTCAGTTGATCAAGGAAAAGTAGTTGTTGGATGATTCCTTGGTGTCTCATGTTCAGGATATCGCGGAGGGTAGACCTTCGGATTTCTGCTTTAATGAGGATGGTGTGTTGTGTTTTGGTAGTCGGATAGTAGTGCCTGCTGATGTTGAGTTGAGGCGTGCTATTCTGGCTGAAGGTCATAGTAGTCCTTTTGCTATGCACCCTGGTAGTACTAAGATGTATCGTGATCTACGTGATGAGTACTATTGGGTAGGTTTGAAGAAGGATGTTGCAGAGTTTGTGAGCAAGTGTTTGGTGTGTCAGCGAGTTAAGGCTGAACATCAGGTTCCTTCTGGTTTGTTGCAACCGTTGAAAATCCCTGAATGGAAGTGGGAGAGGGTTACCATGGATTTTGTATCTGGTTTGCCTTTGTCTCCATCGAAGAAGAATTCTGTTTGGGTGATTGTGGATCGTTTGACGAAGTGTGCGCATTTCTTACCTGTGCATACTACGTTTTCTTTGGATAAGCTGGCAGAGTTGTACATTGCTGAGATAGTGAGGTTGCATGGTGTGCCTAAGTCGATTGTGTCGGATAGGGATCCGAGGTTCACATCGCGTTTCTGGCAGTGTTTGCATCAAGCTCTGGGTACAAGGTTGCATTTCAGTACATCCTATCATCCTCAGTCGGATGGTCAGTCTGAGCGGGTTATTCAGATTTTGGAGGATATGTTGAGATGTTGCGTGATTGAGTTCCAAGGTTCTTGGGAGAAGCATCTGCCTTTGGTTGAGTTCGCTTATAACAATAGTTATCAGGCGAGTATACAGATGGCACCTTATGAGGCTCTGTATGGGAGGAAGTGTAGGACTCCTCTTTGTTGGGCTGAAACTGGTCAAAAGTTGGTTTCGATGCCTGCTTTGTTGAAAGGAACCACCGAGAAGGTGAAGCTCATTTGTGAGAGGTTGAAGGCTGCCTCTGATCGGCAAAAGTCTTACGCGGATTTGAAGCGTAAGGAGATAGAGTATGCGGTGGGTGACCGTGTGTTCTTGAAGGTTTCGCCTTGGAAGAAGGTGATGAGGTTTGGCCGGAAGGGTAAGTTGAGCCCTCGGTACATTGGACCATATGAGGTGGTTGAGCGTGTGGGTCCTGTTGCGTATCGGCTGAGGTTACCTCAGGAGTTGGAGAAGATTCATGATGTGTTCCATGTTTCTATGCTCCGGAAGTATAGATCTGATCCTTCGCATGTGATGCCTGTGGAGGAAGTGGTTTTGAATCCGGACTTGACCTATGATGAGGAACCGGTGAAGGTTCTGGATTCGGATTGTAAGGTTCTTCGTGGCAAGACCATTGAGTTGGTGAAGGTGCTGTGGAAGCATCGAGGTGTTGAGGAAGCCACGTGGGAGCGGAAGGAAGACATGCTGAAGCAGTTTCCTTATCTCTTTCCTTCAGGTAAATTTCGAGGACGAAATTTCTTAAGGGGGGGGAGAGTTGTAACGCCCCGGTTTTGGGCTTAGGAGTTTTGGGCGTTGACCGGTTGGTCAAAGTGTTGTTCGAATCTTAAGAGGTTAAATTAGGAAAGCCTAGTTCGGGTTGCATTAAAAATATGGAAAAATATTCTAAAATCATCTTTTAATATAATTAAGTGAACTGTGAAATCAATTTTGGAAAATGAGTTTTGGAAGTGTGACATTTTGGCTGGTGACCAAAATGTAATTTTCGCAAGTTTGGTGGCTGTTTTATAAAGGGTTGGAACTTTGAATCTTTAAGGAGCTATTAATCCAAAAGTGGTTTCTCCAGATTTTTCTAAGATATTATAAGCTATTTTCTGATTTTAAAGATATCAAAAAGGAGGGAAAAGCTCATTTGGCAATTTTCTCAACTAACTTCTCAATTTTCCTTCTCTCATTTTCTCTCAAACCAAACACTACATTTCCAGAGATTTGTTTCTGATTTTCTCACCTAAATCTCTCCTTTCAACTCTCATTTGATTCCAAATCAACATATCTTCAAAACCTCTTCAATTGCTTCTTGATTCATCAAGGTTTTTCATTCCAAAAAGTGGAGAAACACAAGTTTGGAGGTAAGAACGTCCTTCTCCTCTAAACTATCAGTTTTTTACTGAAATTCCTAAGTTTTCAATCCTTAATTGATGTTTATTTAAAGGTTTTAAAGTGTTGAAATGGATCTTGGCTTATTATGCAAGATTTTGATGATTTTTGATGATTTTCGTTAGATCTGAGTAATCTGTGATTTAAGAGATGTTTTTGATGTTAAATGATCTCTAAAATGATGTGGAATTGAGTTTTGATTGATGCAATCCCTGATAGGTTGAGTTTCCTAAGTTTAGCTTGTGTTTCAAGGTAGTTTTTGAGGTGATCTTGGTGATCTGATGTTGCTGGAGGTATAAGGTTGTTAATAGGTTGTTTTTAGATGTTATATGATGTTAATGGAAGTGAGGTTTTGCTGGTTTATGGCTGGGCTTTGTTTAGAAGTGGTTTGGATGCATTTTCGGTTGTGTTTGGTGGCCGAAAATGGAGGTTGGATGAGAGCAGCGAGTTTAGGTGCTTTCATTGAAGCAATTAATGCATGATGATGCATTAATCCTCGGCTTTGATGTGTTGAAACAGGGGAGGCATCTTTGGATCCAAGATTGGTTGATCCGGAAGCTTGATTTGGTGCTTTGGCTTGAAGCAAAGTGGAAATCGGTGAGTGAGTTTGTGGAAATTGGATTTCAGCTTTTAAAACCAAGGTTTGAAGGTTTTGGGAGCTTAGTTTAAGTCTAAACAACTTTGCTAAGCTCAAGTGTAAGTTTTCGGATTTTCTCTCTAGTGGTGGCCATGATTTTGTTGTGATGCAAGATGATGATTGCATGTTTTAATTACTGTTTTGAAAGCATGTTTTAGCATGGATTTTGCTGATTATGTAAGCCATATGTTGAAGGTAACTCTAGGTAGGAGTACCTTGCTTTTATACATTGAAATAATGTGGTTTGATGCTTTGAAATGCATGATGAAAATGGCTTGGTTTAATGCTTTAAAACAGTGGATTAAATGATGAAAATGATGTATATTGGCAAGTGATGTTTTGAAAAGATTAAGGTCACTAAGGTGGTTAAAAGTCCTTGAGTGAGCCTTGTTACTTAAGATCATCAATGTGGTTAAAAGTCCTTGGATGAGTCTTGTTGCGGACACTAAGGTGGTTAAAAGTCCTTAGGTGATCCTTTCCATGGTGTTTAAAAGTCCATGGGGCCAAGGTGTTTAAAAGTCCTTGGGGCCAAGGTGTTTAAAAGTCCTTGGGGTGATTTCAAGCATTGGAAACAAAGGTGGTTAAAAGTCCTTGTGTGGTCCTTATTCATGGTGTTTAAAAGTCCATGGCCAAGGTGTTTAAAAGTCCTTGGGGCCAAGGTGTTTAAAAGTCCTTGGGAAAGTTGTTGAACTTGTTTTATGAAATGGAATTTGTCACTTGAGCCAATATGACATGTTAATTATTTTGTGAAGCATGAGATGCTTGTTTTAATGTTTATGTTGAAGCATGAGACTGCTTGTTTTAAGTATGCTTTTGAGCATGTGCAAAGATTGATTTCAAGCATGTTTATAAATGGTTTTTAATTGCATTATTGAATGGTTTTTAAAGAGCATGCCTCACTAAGCTTTTGCTTACGCTCTCTACGTTTTCTTAATTCAATAATGCAGAGCATTAGAGTACCTTGAGGGGCAGCAAGAAAGGGCAAGCAACCAAGTTCAAGTGAAGCTCAATGTATGAAGGTTTTATAAATACTTTTTAGCTTTTGGGTGATTTGGCAATGGGGGACCAATGTGTATGTTTTGGGAGGTGGTTGGAACTCCCTAAGTATGTTGAATGTTGTTGAGATTGTTGGTTTTTGAATTGGAACCTTATATGCTTGTTTTGGAAGTTTGGAGTTTGAATAGCTAGCTTGTGTAGGAAGCATGCCTATAGAATTGGGGCTTTTTGCATATGATGTTAGATTGTTGTTTTGATGATTCCTATAAGTCTTAAATATGTTTAATTGCATGCTGGTAAAGTTTGGTGACATTTGGAGCATGTTTGATTGATCAATTGCATGTTTTGGTATGCTTGTTTGCTGCAATCTGTGCAGGCATTTCGGAACAGTATGCACCGTTTCGGAACGGGTGCCTTACATGAACCCAGGCTTCCGAAACGGTGTGCTCCGTTTCGAAACGGTTTGGTCTCTGCCAAGGCCGTGTTTCGGAACGGGGTCGATCGGTTTCGGAACGGCCCGTGTTTCGGAACGGGGTCGATCGGTTTCGGAACGGCCGACCGTTAGGGGCTGACATTGGCAGTTATATGTTTTGAATTGTTTACGTTTTGGTCCTGAATCTTGTTTGTTCAATTGTATGAGCTTGGGAAGTTCTTTTGAGCTGAAATTTCACAGAGAAGCATGAAACCTGATTAATTTCAAGATGGTAACTTTAATTTGGGTTAAGTCCTTTTAATTATCAGAAATTACAATTTGGTCCCTAAAGTTGTAATTTGTTCAATTGGGTCCCTGTTTGATCTCTGATGTTTGTGATCTTTGAGTATGTTGTTTGTGTGATCACAATTAGGATTAATGTGCATCTAGACAAGATTAAAAAGAAAAAAAAGGGTCGTTAATCAAGGTTGACTTTCGGGTTGACTTTGGTTTTCCCCGTGTGACTTTCTTAATTCGGGTCAACCGTCTAGGCCGGGTTAAGGGGGTTACATATTAATCATGCCCAACTTGTTACATAGATAATTGATTCGAATTCCATTAAGAGCTTTGGTGAAGATGTCTCCTAGTTGTTCTCCGGTTTTCACATAATCAGTGGATATCAAACCTTGTTGTATCTTTTCGCGAATGAAGTGACAATCAATCTCAATGTGTTTCGTTATTTCATGAAAAACTGGATTAGAAGCAATGTGTAATGCAGCTTGATTATTACACCAAAGTTTTGCAGGTATTGAGGCTTTACTTCCAATCTCACCGAGGAGCTGATATACACATATAATCTCACATACGGACTTGGCCATTGCTCTATATTCGGCTTTTGTACTATATCGTGAGACTACGTTCTGCTTTTTACTCTTCCAAGAAATCAAGTTTCCTCCAACAAACACACAATACCCTGAGGTGGATCTTCTATCCTCTTTGCATCCTGCCAAATCCGAGTCGGAAAAACATTCAATTCTAGTATGACCATGATTGCCATATAGAATTCCACGCCCATGAGCACTTTTCAGATAACATAAAACTTTGTCTATTGCTTTCCAATGATCAACAGTCGGTGACGACATATATTGACTCAGAACACTCACTAGAAAAGATATATCAGAACGCGTCACCGTGAGATAATTTAATTTACCGATAAGTCTTCTGTACCATTCAGGGTAATCAAATAATTCACCTTCTTTAGTTAACTATAGATTAGGGACCATTGGTGTACTACAAGGTTTGGCACACAATTTCCATGTTTCCAATAAAAGATCAAGCACATACTTCCTCTAAGATAGGAAGATTCCTTTTCTATTTCTGTTCACCTCAACCCCCAAGAAGTATTTTAACGTCCCCAGATCTTTAGTGTGAAACTGATTATGGAGAAAAATGTAACACCCCAAATTTGGGCTTAGAAGTTTAGGGTATGAACCGGGTCGGTCTGGAAATCGGTTCGAATCTAAAAGGGAGTTTTAGGGAACACCTAGTTCGGGATGCTTTAAAAATATAGAAAAATATCTAAAAATCCTCATTTAATATATATATAAGTGAATGGTGAAATCAATTTTACAAAATGAAGCTTGGAAATACTACATTTCGGTGTAGTGACCGAATCGCAGTTTTTGCAAATGTGAAATAGTGATTGTTTTGTAAAGGATTGAAACTTTGAATCTTTAAGGAGCTAATTTTACCAAAATGTTTTCATCAGATTTTTCCTTAATTTGGGTAATTTTATTAATGTTTTAATTAAAGGAAATGAGGGTTAATTAAATGAGAAACTAACTTTGACTATTCCTTTCAACCAAACACATTTTCTCCAGCAAATTTACTTTGATTTTACACTTCATTTGATGAGATTTCCATCACTCATTGATTCCCATTCAATCTTGCAACAAATCCACTTGTTTTCTACATTGTATTTTCATGGAAACTTGCCCAAATCAAGGAGAAGTCATCTTTTAGAGGTAAGATTGTTCTTCTCCTCTAAATACTCTGTTCTTTACTGAAATTCCCAAGTTTTCAATCCTTTATTAAAGTTTTATGAATGGTTTTAATGTTGGAAACAAGATTTTGGCTTAAAACTCAAGATTTTGGAAGAGATATTGAGGATTTTCGTGGATCTTGGTTAGGCTCTTTTTGAGGTTGTTTTCTAATGTATTTTGGATGTTAATTGATGTTACAAATGAGGTTTTATCAATCAAATCCTGAATAGGTTTGTTTTCCTAAGTTTTGCTTGCTAGAATGGTGGTTTTTGGGGTGGTTTTGGTGATCTGCTGTTGCTGGAGGTATAAGGTCATGTTTATGTTACTTTTTGGTGTTAATTGATGTTTAGAAATGTTTAGAATTGATAGATCTTGGTTGGGCTTTCTTTTGGGAGAGTTTGGAGGTGATTTCGGTTGTTTTTGGTAGCCAAAATGAGGTTCTTGGGTAGAGCAGCGAGTTAGGTTGTGTTGCTAGTGATTTTAATGCATGGTGATGCATTAATCCTCTGTTGTTATGTGTTAAAAACAGGAGAGAAAGATCCGGAAGCGATAGAGGTGGCGTTGGAGGTTTCGGACCCTTGGGAGGCTTGTCGGCTAGCATAGTTTTGTGTATCGGTGAGTGAGATCATGTTTTCCAGCTTTGGAATGGATTTGAAAAGAGGTTTGGGAACTTAAATTTAGGCTTGAAATGCCGGTTTAAGTTCGGAAGTAAGTAAAGTGGAATTCTCTCTCAGTTGTGCTATTATTGTTTTGAAAACTATCAAAATGGGTTTTGATGTGATTGATTTGACAATGTGGTTTAATTTGTTGTTTGAGCATGGTTTCTAAGCATGTGAGTTGGTTGTCAAACTTGGTTTGATGAAAGATGCGTAAAATTGATATTCCTTGTGAGTGTGAGTTGTCAATTTGTGTCTCAAATGCTTTGTTCGGCTTTTTGGTCTTGAAGATGTTGCATGCTTTAAAAACAGCTAATGTGTAGATGTTTAACATGATATATATTGGCCTAGATGATGTATGATTACCAGATATATTGATCGATCAATAGGATGTAGAGTGCAGTATAAACTAAAAATTCGTACGTGCTCTTGGGTGTCGTCCCAAAGAGAGAGACCAATGGTGGGCATTCCATTGGAGTAGGACTTGGTGGGAGACCAAGCTTTTTGGCAACAAGAGTTATTTCCATGAAACCGATGATGGGCATTCCATTGGAGTAGGACTTGGAGAGAGACCAAGCTTTTTGGCAACAAGAGTTATTGCCATGAGACCGATGATGGGCATTCCATTGGAGTAGGACTTGGTGAGAGACCAAGCTTTTTGGCAACAAGAGTTATTGCCATGTGAAATCGATGAGGGGCATTCCTTCGTAGTAGGACTTGGTGAAATACCCAAGCTTAGTGGCGAGGGTAGATACCGCCATGAGAGCCGGTGGCGAGATCCCACCGGGGTAGAACTTGACCTCGAGTCAAGCTGTCCGCATATCCGTGTATAATAGAATATGAAAAATGCCAATATATGAGAATGAAATGTGTCACATGTACCAATGCTTGAGATGTCGAATGTATTGAGATTTGCATAGGTTGTATGCATGTGTTAGCTTGATGGTACATGTGGTATTCAAAATGGAGGTTTACCTATGCAAATGAGGTTTTGTGTTTATAAAATGCTTTTGAGTAACAAGTATGTGTGGCTTTGCCGTGAGTGTTGCATTTTGTTGAATGCATGAGATAAAGATAGAAGGAGCATATGGTTTCCAAAAGGGTATTTTGCTTTGAAACGATTATCAAGCATGAGAAAGGTATAGTGTGAAGTGGAAGTGATTTCCAAGGAAATTGGTTTAGACTTTGCATGAAGTGTTTATGCATGGAAAGGTTTAAATGATAGTGATTGCAAGAATGTTGTTTTGGGTGAGTTGTCTAGTGTATCAAAGTTAAATGTTGGTTTTCATGTTGAGCAATGCATGATTTAAAGCAATGTTGTTTCAAAGGAGGTTTCCAAACAATATTGTGGTTTATTGAATTGTGTCTACTTTTTAAGAAGGTTTTATGATTCGCTGCATTGATGGTGTTTTGGTTTTGAGCATTCCTCGCTAAGCATTATGTGCTTACGCTCTTTTTTGTCCATCAATGCAGATATTTGAAGTTGGGACAGCAAGAAGCAAGGGATTCAAGAAGAGCTTCACTTGAGAAGTAAGTTTTGGTTTATAGCTATAGATAATAAAGGCAATGAGGGGAGAGTCTTTTATGTTGTTGTGTAATGAGATTGTTTATCTTGACCAAGTTCGGTTTATGGTTTAATACTTGTTGTTGATCGCTTTACAATATTTGGATCTTCCTCTTTATTTGTTGATGTAGCTATGTTCTTGGGTTAAGGTAAGATCTTGTGTTGAGAGTGATTAGGGAGTTGGTGTGCCTAATGCTTGTTTTGTGTCTAGCCTTTGATGCAATTTGATGGTTTTAATGCTTAGCATGTTGTTGGAATGTTATGGAATGATTTAAAGTGTGTTTGAGGGTGTCTTAAGGTGAAAAACCAAAAGTTTTTGTAGTTTCTGGGCAGGGTGTATCGAAACACCCTTGGTTGTTTCGAAACGGGTGCTTGAAATGGCTTGGGCGTTTCGGAACGGCTAGAAGTGTTCCGAAACACTTTGGCTACTGGAAGTGTCTGTTTCGAAACTAGTTTCGGAACATACCCACGTACCGAAACGGTCAACACCGTTTTGATACCGGTGTTCGACACGGGTGTTTTGATACGGTTGTCAGTGTTTCGAAACGGGTGACTGTTGGACACAGTTTTGAATTGCTTGAAGTATGCATGCTTTACATTTTAGTCCTGAAAGTTGTAATCGCAATTGCTTGAGTTTGAGATGTCTTTTTAAGCTGAAATTTGGAAGAGAGGCTTGTAATATTATTAATTGAGGTTTGGTAAAACTAAAATCTTGAAAGTCTTTTTATTTTCCAAAATTTACATTTTGGTCCCTAAAAGTGTATTTCATGCAATTGAGTCCTTAAACGTTTTCTGATCGCTGTGCTTTTCTCTTCCAAGGTTTTTGAGCTTTCATATAGGTTCAATACGCATCTACAGAATATAAAAATAAAAAAGGGTCGTTAATCAAGGTTGACTTTCGGGTTGACTTTGGTTTTCCTCGTGTGATCTTCGTAGTTCGGGTCTAGCGTCTTGGCCAGGCTAAGAGGGTTACATTTTTTGGTATCAGAGCTAAGTTGTGAACTTTTGGGGTGATGGTAAGTTTGTGGTAAGTTGTTATGGTAAGTGTTGAATGTTTATTCTGATGTGTGGTTGAAAGTTGGTTGAAAATGCTTTTCTGAGTGAATTGTTGATGTTTTTATCGTGCTTTGTGGTTACAATTCTTCTGTAAGCTAATGTGAACATGTGTTGGTGACATGATGGTGTTGTGAGTTGATTTTCTGAATAATGAAAATGTGATGGGTATGATATGTTGATGTTATGTTGTTGAGGGTGAATGTTGTTTGATGAGAGCATGATTGAAGTTTGTTGATTGATATGCTCGATGTTTGTGATATCAATGTTTTTATTGATTGTTATGTCATATAAAAGGGGAGAAATCGGGATACCCATTGCCTTATTATTATATCTATTGTGTTATGTTGGAGTTGGAGTGTTGAATCCTTGCTTGAAGCTGGCCTGATCGTTTTGTTTGTTTTGTTATCATTGCTTTGTTAATAATAGCACAATGGGATCGATGAGAGAATGGCAGTTGGGTACGATGGTTGCTGCTTTAGAGCAAGTTGTAAAGGGGTGGAATTCACTTTTTGGTGGGAGTGCATCATTTCATTCTACAGTGCCTGGAGTTGAGGTAGTAAGACAGGATGTGAGAGTTGGTTCTGTGATGAAGGATTCATCACTTGTGGGTCGAGAGGTTTCGGGAACATCTCAGGCCGCAGTGGAGGTGAGGCCAGTGTACGTGCCAACTGTGGGGCATACGAGTTTGTCAAGGCAGCGTTTACAAGATTTGGGAGTTGTGAAGTATCGTGGTTCGACACCTGAGGCGTTCGAGGCTTGGTTGGCCAGTATAATTCCAATTTTGGATCAGGATGGGTGTGACAATGCCTGTAAGTTGAGAAGTGTTGTCTCGTTAATGTTGGAGGATGTTTGTGCTTGGTGGACATCTGTGGCGGTGGCAACGAATATCCACGATATAGATTGGGAGTTCTTTGTGTCTGCCTTTAGTAGAAGGTACCTTGGAGATAGGTTCTCAGGGGTTAAGCAACGCGGGAGTGTGGCTTTAGTTTTTGGTAGTCAGAGAAATACAAGCAAAAGAGCTGTGAGTTCTGGTCTCAAGAGTGGTCGGCGTAAGAGGCTACGTGACAGAAGGGTTTGCTTGAATCGAAGTTTAGGTGGTAGTGTTGATGTGGGTCAAATGCTACATGATCAAGGAGTGGTAGTTCGGTTGCCGATGTGTGACCGTTGTAGAAGGCATCATGTTGGAGTTTGTTGGGGTGTGGGAGTTTGTTGGAACTGTGGTTCTATGGAGCATGTGAAGCGGAATTGTCCTCAAGTGGTGAGATCAGCTTCAGTGGGTGCAAAAGGGTCTCAGAAGGGTCGTGAGCACGGCCGAGATAGAGTTCGGAGGTGGAAAGAAAGGCAGAAAGGTGTGAGGTGTTTGGGGAATGGATCTTGTTGGAATTGTGAGTCTGTTGGACATTTGAGATGGATATGTCTGGAGTTATCTCGGGGTAGTCAGGGTTCTTTACCGCAGGGAGACGGTGATGACCTTAAAGTGTTGGTTGGTGCTGCGGTGGTGCGGCCAGAGAATAATGGTTCTGCGGGGAAGAGAATTTGTCTGTTGGAGTTCCGGGGCAATGAGGTGATTACAGGCAACATTGCTAAGTAATCTTTGCCCTAGTTATCCTTGTTTGGTTCTGGTTTGGATTCCCTTGTGTAGTGGGTAAGGTCTTATAGCTAGCAAGTTGGGGTAGTAGTCGGTGTTGTTTTGAAAACAACTTTAGGGTGAAGAGGGTATTAGTGGAGTATTTTGTAGTTACCAAATTGTTAGAATGGTAGAGCTGGAAAAGTTAGAAGTGAGGTAAGAGGTTGTTCTTAGGCGGATCCTGAGGATGTTATTGGTAAGTGTGAACCGACATACATGCACAGTTAAAACCATTTGTTATATTATATGTATATATGTGTGTGTGTGTGTGTGTGTGTGTTGGTACATGCATACATGCGACATGACATTAGAGGTTTTGCATACATGTACACAGGTATTGATAGGGCATATTGGTGACCATGCATACGAACGTTCACACTTGCTAATAGCTAGTTGGGTTCGTTAGTGTGATTGTAGGATTAGGTTAGATGGTGAGTTCTAAGTGTTGTTTTGGTGCTAGGTGGATGCTAGAAGTAGTAGAAGGTAGTAAACAAGTTGTCAGTAAAAGTGAGTGTGATCTAGCATGTTGGCAGAAGGAAGGTGTTTAGGTGTTTAAAGAGTTTAGCGGGTGGTGATAAGGAGATGATCGTTTGGAGTTAGAATCGTGTAAGGTGGTTGCGAATAACAAATAAGTGATGTAGTTTCTCTGTGCTGGGTGATTGTTGGAGGGTAGTGGATGTGTTTCCGGAGTGTTGAGGCGTCTTGGCGTTGATGGTTGCAAATAGGAGGGTTGTTTATGTAGGTGACGGTTCGTAGTAACCTTAGAGGAGTTGGGAGGAGGTTATGTTGAGAGCTTTAGATAAGGTTTGGCTTGAGATGAGTAGAGGTTTCGTAATCTTAATATGTTTGTATGGAATGGGTGGTATCCAGATAAGGTTAGTGTTGTGGTCTAAGCTTCAAGTGGAAAGGCAGTGTAAGTTCAAGGGTTATTGTTGGTTGGTCGGGTTCTTGTGAGAAGTGGTTTGTTAGTTGGGTATAAGTAAATCTTTTCTAAGTCAGCTAGGGGTAAGTGGAACAGTTGGCGGAGTTAAGGTTGGAGTCTTGTGACGTGGTTTTCGGATGTTGTGTGAGTAGTTTTGATGAGTTGTTATAGTAGTGATAGTGGCGGATGTGAAAGAATGTTATCAATACATTGAGAAGTTTGAGTAAGTAGTTGATGCTTAAGAAGTTTTTGCTTATCGTGGTAATCGTTGAGCAGGAGTGGAGCGGTTGACGAGAGGTTATAGAAGCAGAGTAGGTTGTGGGTCACATGGTGGCTGAAAAATGGATGGGTTGGTGTCACCGTGTGTGCAAGTTTTGTTGAGGGAGTTATGAGATAAGGCGGGGTATGTTGTAAAGATTTGAGAGTTCTTCGGGTTGTTGGGGCTATGCACAGTTCGAAAGTGTCGAAGTTAAGCTGAGACTAATAACCGAGTGTTCTGGAAGTCTTGAACCGTAAGTAGTGGTGTTGGATTTGGGTATAGTGTAAGTTTGATTTGAGGATGAGTTGATTTTGTGGTGTTTTGGGTTGAGGATGTTTCAGTGGTGGTTAAGTCTCCTGTGTTACATTGTGTGATGCTTTGGGAAGTTTGGTATCATACTCTTTTCGCAGGTTGAAATTTCAAGGACGAAATTTCCTAAGAGGGGGAGAGTTGCAACACCCCAAATTTGGGCTTAGAAGTTTAGGGTCTGAACCGGATCGGTCTGGAAATCGGTTCGAATCTAAAAGGGAGTTTTAGGGAACACCTAGTTCGGGATGCTTTAAAAATATAGAAAAATATCTAAAAATTCACATTTAATATATAAAAGTGAATGGTGAAATCAATTTTACAAAATGAAGCTTGGAAATACTACATTTCGATGTAGTGACCAAATTGCAGTTTTTGCAAAAGTGAAATAGTGACTGTTTTGTAAAGGATTGAAACTTTGAATCTTTAAGGAGCTAATTTTACCAAAATGTTTTCATCAGATTTTTCCTTAATTTGGGTAATTTTATTAATGTTTTAATTAAAGGAAATGAGGGTTAATTAAATGAGAAACTAACTTTGACTATTCATAACTACTTTTCACAAAATTTCCCTTTCATCATTTTCTCTCAAATCCCTTTCAACCAAACACATTTTCTCCAAAAAATTTACTTTGATTTTACCCTTCATTTGATTAGATTTCCATCACTCATTGATTCCTAATCAATCTTGCAACAAATCCACTTGTTTTCTACATTGTATTTTCATGGAAACTTGCCCAAATCAAGAAGAAATCATATTTTAGAGGTAAGATTGTTCTTCTCCTCTAAATACTCAGTTCTTTACTGAAATTCCCAAGTTGTCAATCCTTTATTAAAGTTTTATGAATGATTTTAATGTTGGAAATAAGATTTTGGCTTAAAACTCAAGATGTTGGAAGAGATCTTGAGGATTTTCGTGGATCTTGGTTAGGCTCTGTTTTGAGGTTGTTTTCTAATGTATTTTGGATGTTAATTGATGTTACAAATGAGGTTTTATCAATCAAATCCCGAATAGGTTTGTTTTCCTAAGTTTTGCTTGATAGAATGGTGGTTTTTGGGGTGGTTTTGGTGATTTGCTGTTGCTGGAGGTATAAGGTCATGTTTATGTTACTTTTTGGTGTTAATTGATGTTTAGAAATGTTTAGAATTGATAGATCTTGGCTGGGCTTTGTTTTGGGAGAGTTTGGACGTGATTTCGGTTGTTTTTGGTAGCCGAAATGAGGTTCCTGAGTAGAGCAGCGAGTTTGGTTGTGTTGCTGGTGATTTTAATGCATGGTGGTGCATTAATCCTCTGTTGTTATGTGTTAAAAATAGGGGAGAATGATCCGGAAGCGATAGAGGTGGCGTTGGAGGTTTCGGACGCTTAGGAGGCTTGTCGGCTAGCATAGTTTTGTGTATCGCTGAGTGAGATCATGTTTTCCAGCTTTGGAATGGATTTGAAAAGAGGTTTGGGAACTTAAATTTAGGCTTGAAATGCCGGTTTAAGTTCGGAAGTAAATAAAGTGGATTCTCTCTCAATTGTGCAATTATTGTTTTGAAAACTATCAAAATGGGTTTTGATGTGATTGATTTGACAATGTGGTTTAATTTGTTGTTTGAGCATGGTTTCTAAGCATGTGAGTTGGTTGTCAAACTTGGTTTGAGGAAAGATGCATGAAATTGATATTCCTTGTGAGTGTGAGTTGTCAATTTGTGTCTCAAATGCTTTGTTCGGCGTTTTGGTCTTAAAGGTGTTGCATGCTTTAAAAACAGCGAATGTGTAGATGTTTAACATGATATATATTGGCATAGATGATTTATGATTACCGGATATATTGATCGATCAATAGGATGTAGAGTGCACTATAAACTAAAAATTCGTATGTGCTCTTGGGTGTCGTCCCAAAGAGAGAGACCAATGGTGGGCATTACATTGGAGTAGGACTTGGTGAGAGACCAAGCTTTTTGGCAACAAGAGTTATTGCCATGAGACCGATGATGGGCATTCCATTGGAGTAGGACTTGGAGAGAGACCAAGCTTTTTGGCAACAAGAGTTATTTCCATGAGACCGATGATGGGCATTCCATTGGAGTAGGACTTGGTGAGAGACCAAGCTTTTTGGCAACAAGAGTTATTGCCATGTGAAATCGGTGAGGGGCATTCCATCGTAGTAGGACTTGGCGAAATACCCAAGCTTAGTGGCGAGGGTAGATACCACCGTGATAGCCGGTGGCGAGATCCCATCGGGGTAGAACTTGACCTCGAGTCAAGCTGTCCGCATATCCGTGTATAATAGAATATGAAAAATGCCAATATATGAGAATGAAATGTGTCACATGTACCAATGCTTGAGATGTCGTATGTATTGAGATTTGCATAGGTTGTATGCATGTGTTAGCTTGATGGTACATGTGGTATTCAAAATGGAGGTTTGCCTACACAAATGAGGTTTTGTGTTTATAAAATGCTTTTGAGTAACAAGTATGTGTGGCTTTGCCGTGAGTGTTGCATTTGTTGAATGCATTAGATAGATAGAAGGAGCATATGGTTTCCAAAAGGGTATTTTGATTTGAAACAATTATCAAGCATGAGAAAGGTATAGTGTGAAGTGGAAGTGATTTCCAAGGAAATTGGTTTAGACTTTGCATGAAGTGTTTATGCATGGAAAGGTTTAAATGATAGTAATTGCAAGAATGTTGTTTTGGGTGAGTTGTCTAGTGTATCAAAGTTAAATGTTGGTTTTAATGTTGAGAAATGCATGATTTAAAGCAATGTTGTTTCAAAGGAGGTTTCCAAACAATATTGTGGTTTATTGAATTGTGTCTACTTTTTAAGAAGGTTTTATGATTCGTTGCATTGATGGTGTTTTGGTTTTGAGCATTCCTCACTAAGCATTATGTGCTTACGCTCCTTTTGGTCCATCAATGCAGATATTTGAAGTTGGGACAGCAAGAAGGAAGGGATTCAAGAAGAGCTCCACTTGAGAAGTATGTTTTTGTTTATAGCTATAGATAATAAAGGCAATGGGGGGAGAGCCTTTTATGTTGTTGTGTAATGAGATTGTTTATCTTGACCAAGTTCAGTTTATGGTTTAATACTTGTTGTTGATCGCTTTGCAATATTTGGATCTTCCTCTTTATATGTTGATGTAGCTATGTTCTTGGGTTAAGGTAAGATCTTGTGTTGAGTGTGATTAGGGAGTTGGTGTGCCTAATGCTTGTTTTGTATCTAGCCTTTGATGCAATTTGATGGTTTTAATGCTTAGCATGTTGTTGGAATGTTATGGAATGATTTAATGTATGTTTGAGAGTGTCTTAAGCTGAAAAACCAGAAGTTTCTGCAGTTTCTGGGTAGGGTGTATCGAAACACCCTTGGCTGTTTCGAAACGGGTGCTTGAAATGGCTTGGGCGTTTCGAAACGGCTAGAAGTGTTTCGAAACACTTTGGCTACTGGAAGTGTCTGTTTCGGAACTAGTTTCGGAACATACCCGCGTACCAAAACGGTCAACACCGTTTTGATACGGGCATTCGACACGGGTGTTTCGATACGGTGTTCAGTGTTTCGAAACGGGTGACCGTTGGACACAGTTTTGAATTGCTTGAAGTCTGCATGCTTTACATTTTAGTCCTGAAAGTTGTAATCGCAATTGCTTGAGCTTGAGATGTCTTTTAAGCTGAAATTTGGCAGAGAGGCTTGTAATATTATTAATTGAGGTTTGGTAAAACTAAAATCTTGAAAGTCCTTTTATTTTCCTAAATTTACATTTTGGTCCCTAAAAGTGTATTTCATGCAATTGAGTCCTTAAACGTTTTCCGATCGTTGTGCTTTTCTCTTCCAAGTTTCTTGAGCTTTCATATAGGTTCAATGCGCATCTAGAGAATATAAAAATAAAAAAGGGTCGTTAATCAAGGTTGACTTTTGGGTTGACTTTGGTTTTCTCCGTGTGATCTTCATAGTTCGGGTCTAGCGTCTAGGCCAGGCTAAGGGGTTACATGCTATTGAAAAGACTTCAGTGAAGAAATTCCGCTAGTGTCAGTACCATTGAGTACAATATCATCCACATATACGACTAGTAGAATAGTGCCCTCATCAGACTTTCTAAAGAAAACATAATGGTCTGATTCGCTTTTTGCATCTCGAACTTTTCAATAGCCTGACTAAGCTTACCAAACCAAGCCCGAGGACTTTGTTTCAGACCATATAAAGATTTCTTCAGATAACATACTTTCCCATACTCCCCCTAAGCAACAAACCCAGGTGGTTGCTCCATATACACCTCCTCCTGAAGATCACCATGAAGGAAAGCATTCTTTATATCCAACTGATGCAAAGGCCAATCAAAAATTGTTGCAAGGGAGATAAATAGCCTGACAGAAGGAAGTTTGGCAACAGGAGAGAAAGTATCATAATAATCCACACCATAGGTCTGAGCATATCCCTTGGCAACAAGACGGGCTTTCAAACGATTAAGAGATCCATCAGGATTAAATTTAACAGTAAACACCCACTTACATCCAATAGCTTGTTTACCGTTAGGCAAAGAAACCAAAGTCCACGTGCCATTGACATCTAGAGCAGTCATTTCCTCAAGCATAGTCGCACGCCATCCAAGATGAGATAATGCCTCGCTAATAGTTTTAGGGACAAAAATAGTATATAGGGATGTAACAAAGGCATGAAAAGAAGAAGACAAACAATTATAAGAAACAACAGAGGAAATGGGGTAAGAACAAGCACGTTTACCTTTCCGAAGAGCAATAGGAAGGTCAAGATCAGCAATACGAGGAGAATCTGATGACGAAGATATTGGCTCATCAGAACATGAATCTGAAACATCCGGAACGTTTGTAATTGGGTCGGAAGGGGTGGTTGTGGCCGACAGGTATAGACGTTTTTTATGGGGGGCTTGACAAAAGAGAGCGGAACCAAGGAGGATGAGGACAACTCCAAGGGTGATGGGACCTGATAAAACAAGAAATCCTCGTCCTCCTGAGTGATAGACCCTGAAGAAAACGGAAAAGGTTTGTGTTCCAAAAAAGTAACATCAGCAGACACAAGATACCTACCCAGACCCGGACAATAACAACGATACCCTTTTCGACCACGTGAATACCCCAAAAACACACATCTCAAAGACTTAGGATCAAGTTTTGTAACTTGAGAACGGACATCCTGAACAAATCAAATACAACCAAAAATTTTCGGGGAAAGGGCAAACAAATTTTTAGTGAGGAAAAGAGTATGAAAAGAGATGTTACCCAACAAAACTGAAGAGGGCATACGATTGATCAAAAAAGAAGCTGTGGAGATGGCATCAGCCCAAAAACATTTTGGAACCTGTATTTGAAATAGCAAAGCTCGGGTTGTTTCAAGGAGATGTCTATTTTTGCGTTCAGCAACACCGTTTTGAGAAGGGGTGTTAACACAAGAAGTTTGATGGAGAATACCGTACTCAAGCATATATTTCTGAAAAGGACCTGAAACATACTCTTTTGCATTATCACTTCTCAAGTTTTGGACAGGCGTACCAAATTGGGTTCGAATCTCAGCGCAAAAAGAAGAGAATGAGTAAATAATTCTGAGCGAGATTTCATTAAATAAAGCCATGTCATTCAAGAATAATCATCAACAAAAGTAACAAAATAACAAAAACCAGGTTTAGAAGTAACAGGACTAGGACCCCAAACATCAGAGTGAACTAACTCAAATGGAGCAGAAGCTCGGTTATTGACTCTAGGACTGAAACTAAGGCGATGGTGTTTAGCGAACTGACAAGACTCACAATCTAATGATTTTAAACTAGAAAATTGAGGACAAAGTTTCTTCAAAGAAGGCAGAGAAGGATGACCCAATCGACAATGTTCTTCAAAAGGACTGACAATTCTAGTGCAAGCAACATGTTCTGGAGCATGGGTGTCAAGGATGTAAAGACCATCAGACTCATGCCCTTTACCAATAATATTCTTCGTCAAAAGATCTTGAAACACACAATAACCAGGAAAAAATGAGACACAACAATTAACGGTTTTTGTAAGTTTACTAACTGACATCAGGTTAAAGGATAAATGTGGTAAACTCAAAACAGAGGAAAAGGTAAGAGAGGGAGTGGGGTACGAAGTGCCAGAGCCAATAACAGAAGATGTGGAACCATCGGCTAAAGTAACAGGATTGATATAAGGATGGGTTGTAAAATGAGAAAGAAGATTGGGGTTACCTGTCATGTGGTCTGTGGCACCAGAATCAATGACCCACTTGCAAGAGGTGGAAACAAGACATGTATTGGGTTTACCTGACTCAACTAGGGCAGAAACATGACCGGAATGATGCTTGACAGTGTCTTGAAGGTGAAGAAGCTTGGCATACTCATCCGCAGATATCGTAATAGCCGATGAAGAAGTGTCTACACTAGAAGCAACATGAGCAGACGAAGCTTTCTTAAACTGCAACTTCCGACAATCACGCTTGGTATGTCCCGGTTTGTGACAATAATGACAGATAACTATACTGTGATCCGAACCACGAACTTCAAACTGTGGATCGCTTTTGGTAGACCCAGACCCCATGGAACGACCAGTACCACTACTCTTGAAATGTTGCTTGCCGGAGTCAGAAAGAAGAGCACGACTGAGCAGAACACTACCATGTTGCGGGGATGGAGTAGGCAAAGAATTCTTAGTAAGACGTACCCTCCGAAAAACATCATCGAGGCTGGAGATCTCTGAACCAGAGAGAATCTGAGATTTAGCAGTCTCAAATTCTGGTGGAAGACCAGCTAGAAAACTCATAACCGCCATTTGCTCTCGCTGACTACGTTGGACCTCGATATCAACACTAAAGGGAAGCAACATATTAAGCTCTTCATACGTTTTCTTAAAATCCATAAAATAACTAGTTAAAGTCCGGTCTTCTTTGTCAGCCCTGTAAAATTTCTGACAAACATCATAGATACGTGAAAAATTTCCTTTGCCAGAATATAAAAATTGCAAATAACTCATCAACTGTTTCACCGTCTTGCAATGATTAGCCAAACCTACCACCTCACTGTCAATAGAATTACGAATCTGGATATACAGACGAGCATCTTCTCTCATCCATGGAAGGCGAGAATCATCCGTCGGAGGATCATCAGTCAAATGTCTGTCCATAGAAAGGCTTAACAAATACAACTCAATTGTATGGTTCCAATCGAGAAAATTAAAGCCATTCAATTTATGATCAGTAATTTTAGACGTAATCGGAACGATATCAGACATAAGGTCAACCTTCTTATCAGCCATGAGATCAAAGAAGCAAAGAGCCAAGAAAACCAGGAAAAACCCTAACGGTTCCAAAAGACAAGACACCCAACCCAAAAAAATCTGAAAGCAAGGACCGGCGGCAGGGGTGTGATCGGAATGAAGCAGCGACGTCGGTGGAAAATCGGCGGCGAAAAGGGGCCACCACGCGCTCTCACGCGCCAGCGCGTGAAGGACATGCGGAAGCTTGGGGCAGCGCGTGAGGCTCACGCGCTGGGATTCTGGTGACCGGAATCTCCAGATTGGTAGATCGGCGGACGACGTTTCCCGTGGTATGGGCGGTGTCGACAGAGGAGCCTCCGAAGGTGGCCGGTGAAGAACGACAAAAAAAAAGACTTTAGGTCAAAACCCTAACAGCCCAAAAAAATTTGAAAATTTTAAGAGTATTCGAAAGAACCTAGGACAACTGATACCATGTAAAGAATAATTTCTTGTGTTTTATTCATAAGACATATGGAGCTATATATACAAATCTAATTTACCTAAACTAGGTAACATAATATATAACATTAATTACAATATATTTTAGCCTAATAAATAGCCTAGATATTAGCTTAAGAATCTGGAACAATTTCAAATATATTTATTTATAGTTTTTTTAATATATTTACTAATAAATATTATTAAATATACAATATTTTATTATATATTATTAGTAAATAATATTATGAAAAATAATATTTTCAAAATTCTCGTCCCATGGTAGTGACAACTTATGAAAATATTAGTTTTTTTTCAAAATTCTATCTTATTTTTTTTTTAATTTTTGATATTCATGATTTTTTTAATATCTTCTAAATATCTAGTATTACACAATTTTATTTTAGACAATATATAACTAGCTTGATCATTTTGATTAGGGATGGCCATTTGGCCCAAACCCAACGAGTTCTGACCGAACCTTATAGGATCGGGTTTTTAAAGAAAATTTTGAGTTTGGGTCGGGTTCGAGTATGATTTTATGAGGATGAGGTCGGGTCAGATCGTTTTGGGTTTAAGGTAAAAAATACTCTACCCGACCCGAAAATAATAGTTTAATCTTATTCTAAATATTTAGGTATAATTGCTATAATGCTCATATATATATATATATATATAGATATATATATTTAAATTATCTCACTATTTTGTCTAATGAAAATAGAATAATTATTATAATGCTCCATTTCTATTTGTATTTTTTCAATTAACTCCATATTTTATTGAATAATAATGAAAAATAATAGTTTTTATTTATGTCGGGTCGAATAGGTTTAGGTTCAAGTTTTTACTCTAGAATTCGGGTTCGGATTGGGTGAAACATCATAAAATGTCGGGTCGGGTAGAATTTGGGTGCAGGTGTTAAATTTTCGGGTCAGGCACAGATTGACTAAAAACGTGACTCAACCCGACCCATGACCATCCCTAATCTTGATCTTCTTATCTATATAATCATTTTGTTAAACCTTCTAATATATCTTTAGGTATTTGAATATGATTGATTAACTGCCTTTTTTGTTCTCTACCTATGTCAGATTCTTTCCACTTATGAAGAAATTGTAAGACATCACTTTGAAATATTCCAACAAAATAATTTAAATTTTTTTCTCTTATCCAATTATTATTTATAACAATTGTCATAGATTGAGCCCAGTCATCTACAATTTTTCATAATCTAATATGGGAATAATAGTTAAATATATATTCTCCTACTTGAGCAATATTTTTTTAATTACGACAAACTATTATATAAGAGACTGGATGTGAAGATTCATTTGTTTGTTCAGTTTTAACCTCACTAGTAGTTATATTTTCAGCTTATCTTTCTATTATTCTGGTTGTTTTTCCAATCTGCTCTATATTTTTATTAGGTTACCTTAATTGGCCATCTTTAAAAATTTAACATACAATATTTTTTTTAGGATTTAGATTTGGTGGTTCAATATCTATATGATCTGGTACATCAATATTTTCACCTACTTCTGAAGAAGTGTTTTCTTCATCAAATGTTTCATGATTAGTAGTGTTTTGAACTACTACTATATTATGTAGTATCATAGTTTACCATATAATGATAATTAAACAAAGCAAACAAATTTTTATGTTCTTCATGAAGTTGTTCTATTAGTTTCAAATATTTTATTTTGATATTTTGTTTAATAAAATTTATTTTTTCAATGCTCTATAAGTTTTTTATTGGGTTGGAAATCATTTTTTTCCTTTAAACGTCTATAAGTTTTCGCAACTTGTTGTGAAAACATAAAACCTAAAATGTTACCAAAAGTATAATATTTTGGTGGTGTAGTAATTATTAGGTTTTGTGTGTTGTAACATTTCAGTTATACCTTTTCTTAACTTTAAATTAAGACATCACACCCTAGACTCACCCGATCGTCGACTTGTGATCATGATTTCATTGTAAGTCGCCAACTCTTCGGATGAATTTGTTGAAAATGTAGTAAAAGGTGACAACTTTAGGAGTTGTTACAAAAGGAAAACATGTTATAAAATGAAAACCGTACTAGAGGACGAAAAACATTTTTTTACCTAGAAAAAAGAAACCTAATAATAGGCATAGCTCATATTCATACACGCCAGTGCAACTAAAAAACAAAGGATTTAAAAGGCAAAGCTCATAAATAAATGCAGTTCAAAAATCTCGGAAACTCATTCTAGGGTCCACCTTTTTACCGGTTGCTCTTCCTCTTCCCCTATATCCACCTCTACTTGCTCCTCTTCCTCTGCCCCTTCCTCTTGCACCAAAGCCTCTGCTAAATGATTTGCCGTGCTTCACCTCCACGAGCGAATGAAGCAACTCATCACAAAGAATGCAGCCGGTATGCAATGTAGCTCCACCTTCCAAAGGAGTGGTTTTCTTATTAAAGTCTACCTCTATGATTGTTGAGTCACATTCGCTACATCGCTCTCGGGTGGTGGCGATACGGTGAGCACCCTCAGGGAGTAAGACAAGGCAATTGCATTTGTTGCAATAAAGCCTCCATTTTGGAGCACTTACTGGGTCTAAAACAAGTGTTCCGCTGCATTCGGGGCAAGCACAGACCCCCTGGGCCACCACAGAATGTCGACAAGTGGGGTGTGGGCAGAGGAAGCATGGCATGCCTGCTCCCTTCCCTAACTTTCCTGTACTACTACCTGTCTTTGTGGAACCAAAGAGAGTGTCTATCCCTTCAAATGGAGGGCTATTATAGCAATATGGGCATAGGGGGAACGACTTGCCCTCTGGACCAGGCATGGAGAAGATCAAAAGCTCGAAGTTATCCAACGGACATGTAAGTTCCTTGTACAACTGTAGAAAGATTAAAAATGTGAGTCACAATGAGCACTGTTAACCAGAGTCAATGATAAAGATATGTTGACCATGCTTTGTTGTCTGTTCCACTTTCAAAACACCCGTGAGATCCAAAACACTACCACACATGTGGCTATGTATGTGCGTTATCGTTCTTTTTTCAAGTCAGCCATGTAAACAACAAATACGATGCATGTATAAACATATTGTGTTAATCATGTTTGACAATGTTATGTTTATTACATTGTTTTTGTGTTTATTAAATATGTCAAATTTGACCCGTGTTATTCAAAATTACTATGTCTTAGAGTACTATCACCCATGCAATTTCTATAGCACATCAAACTATTTGAATGATGTAGATGCATCAAATCAAAAAGCATTTCTGGCAAGGCATGGACAGAGATTTTTATTAGAGTGCTTTACTAGTTTTCCTTCAAAATCTAAACCATAGATTTTGCAAAGATGCAAGAAATTATATGCAAGGTTCATATGCCTAGAACAACATCGCACATGATACATGCTATGAAACCATAAATTTTGCAAAAGGTCCAGCATTTTGGTATTACCTTGATTGTGCCCTTTTGAGGAAGATAGTAAACCTCCTCACATGTGCCACAAAACATACGTTGTGGTTGTGTTGAGACGTACTTCATGTACCGCAAACATTTACCACATTTACTAAGAGCACGCCCAGTGTCAGCTAGTGGGGAGAATTGTGCTTCAAATAATGCATCCATGTTATCTATCTGGAAAAAGAAAGGGGAGACACGTAATGAACAAATAATTCTAAGGTACAATATCTGTAAAAAAAATGTATACACGAGCATCTTGATAAGTGACGCTTTCCTGTAAGAATACGCATAGTATTCTTGTTTGTATAGGAGTTAATTTATTATTAAAAGTGTTGTAGTTGTACTCTAAGTTTTTCTGATAGAGTTAGAAGACTAAACCTAGTAGGACTCCTTGTCTAACATAAAGTCCTAACCTATAAAGTCTGTATGTACCCTGACATTTATCTATTGATTTTCAATCAACTAATAAACAGAAGAGTTTTTTGTTTATCTTCATGGTATCAGCCTAATTCGATCCAATCGAATTTTCTTTTTCTTCCTCGATGGTACATTCCAGTTCTAGTGAACTGCAATCTTCATCCTCAACATCTGCTACTTCGATGGCAGATTTTTTGGAACCTTCTGGTTCGACTACTTTGTGCCATAGGTTTACAGGCACCAATTACGTTCAATGGTCCCAGTCTGTCAAGCTCTTCCTTATCGGGAGAGGAACCTTGGGATATGTCACTGGGAAAACTTCAAAACCTGCTGCAGCTGATGAAGGTCTTGAAAAGTGGATCAAAGAGAATGGTCGGATCATGTCTTGGCTCATTAACACCATGGCCCTTGAAATTGGTTCTCAGTTCCTTCTCTACGAGACTACCAAGGAGATTTGGGATGCTGCTCGGGATACTTACTCCAGCACAAACAACTCAGAATTGTTTGGGATTGAAAGCATTGCCGCTGCAATGCAACAAGATGGGATGACTGTTACTCAATAATACACACAACTCTCACTAATTTATGGCAGCAAATTGACATGTATGAAGCCAATGAATGGGAGACCCCAATTGATGTTGGACTGTTTCGAAAGATCAATGAACATAGAAGAATTTTCCAGTTCCTCCATGGATTAAATAGGGATTTTGATCCAGTCAAATCCAGGATTCTTGGACTCAATCCCCTTCCTTCCCTGAGAGAAGTCTTTCCTGAGATTCGAAGAGAGGAAAGCCGACGCCTCTACATGATTCCAGAAGCTCCTGTTCCTGACAGCTCTACCATGGTCACACAATCTACTTCCACCCCTAAAACAAGGAAGGGACGAGCTACATGTAACTACTGCAAAGCAAGGCCATTTAAAGGAAAATTGCTGGAAATTACATGGGAAGCCTTCTGAATGGAAGCCTGACAATAGTAAAGCCCAATCTGCCTCCTCCTCTGATGATGGTCCAAATACAACTTCAGGGGATTTTACTAAGCAACAAATGGCTCGGTTACAAAAGATGTTTCGTATACTAACTGGCAATATTGAAGGTAATTTGGCCAGTATAGAACCTGAAGGTATGGATTACAATCCCTCCTCTGCTGCTTCTCTTTCAACTTCAACTATATCTACTTGGATTGTCGATTCTGGAGGCACTGACCATATGACTGGTAATAAGGAACTGTTCTTTGACTTCCATACCTCTTCCTTTAAGAACTCCATTAAGATAGCCGATGGGTCTTACTATAAAATCCAAGGAAAAGGTTCTGTCTTTCTTACTCAAGATTTACTTCTGAAAGATGTGTTATTTGTGTCTAATCTAAAGTGCAACTTATTGTCAGTGAGAAAATTATCCAAGGATTTCAACTGTCTTGAAGTTTAAGGATTCTGATTGTGTTTTACAGGAACTGGACAGGAAGAAGTTTTGAAATTTTGTGTGATAACCAATCAACTATCCAGATAGTCAAGAATCTTGTACAACATGATAGGACAAAGCATATTGAAATCGACAGACACTTCATTGCTGAGAAGTTAGCTAAAGGGACAGTTTCTCTAAACTACATCCCTACAGAAGAACAGGTGGCAGACACTCTCACAAAGCCTCTGCCAAAAGCTCTTTTCAACAAATTTTTGTCCAAACTGGGATTATACAATGTATATTCACCAGTTTGAGGGGGAGTGTAAGAATACGCATAGTATTCTAGTTTGTATAGGAGTTAATTTATTATTAAAAGTGTTGTAGTTGTACTCTAAGTTTTTCCGATAGAGTTAGAAGACTAAACCTAGTAGGACTCCTTGTCTAACATAAAGTCCTAACCCATAAAGTCTGTATGTACCCTGACATTTATCTATTGATTTTCAATCAACTAATAAACAGAAGAGTTTTCTGTTTATCTTCAGTTCCCACATCTGCTAAACTGTTTCTGATGGTCTTATATTAAAATCGAGCCCTCCACCTAAAGCCAATTGGTTTTAGGTTGGATGTTTAACATGGAATAAGGCATTTCATGTACTTTACCCAAGATGCTCTTTAACCATACAAGAAAAAACACAAGATCTTTAACCTGCTGAACAAAATAAGTGAATTTTTGCTTGAATTGCTGGAGGACATGCTGCACAACACGAGAATGATCAGCCTGACCCTTAGCAACCAAAGTAATCTGATGCTCAATGAAACTGCGAATGTCCGGCAAACAAAGATCTGGGTCAATGCATTGATAGCCTCTTATTAGTGTTATGCCTAAAGTAGTTGGAACCAACTTCCTACCAGCTTGAACCTGCATTCAAGTAAGAACAAAATATCAATCTCAGGCAAAGATAAACCAAAACATTTTGCATACAAAAGCTATCCATCACAAAGAAGAATAAATTATTTGCTTAAGAATTTATAAACCTGCACATAGTTTCGCTCACATATGTTGTTTATATGAACAGGTATTGATGCATCTGTGCCTATCCCGTGCTTCTCCATCAAAGAAATGAGCTCACTCTCACTGAGATAATCAGGAGGTGAAGTCTCGCCCTATAGAAATTACAAAATCAGGCATCAGCAACAATATTAGAACACTTGGTGATTCATTAAATGGAGGCCAATATATTACCTCATATAACTCCACTCTTGAAACTTCAATTTTCTCCCCTTTCTTAAATTGGGGAAGGTTTTTCTCATTTATGGCCAACCATGGCATAATAGATGTAAATCCTTGTACTGTGACACGTTGCCCAATACAATGGAAGAATTCTCCACCAACTGAAAATTCTACTTTTGTTCTGAAATAGGCATCAATTGATACATAGTATAAAAGAAAAGCATACACTAATGCATAATTAACCAATAACATAAAATCTAATATCAAAATGTTTTGGTGGCAAATGAATAATAGGAGAATCATGTAAAAATAAACAGCAACAAACATGCCTTTTTCCACCATAGAATTATAGGTTGCTCTATTCAAAACCACACTTCCAATAAGCTCAATGAAAACAAGGCCATCGTCAGTAGCCTGGCCACCTACCCACCCCTTCCCTACCCCCTGCCCACCAACCTATCACACCTTCCCAACCCCCTGCCCACCCAAGCCTTCTTTGTTCTTGCCCCACTTTGAAAGAACATCCTCCATTAAGTAACAACTGTAGCATTCTATACTGAGTGCACTTATTTTAAAGCTTCAAATGACGCCATACAATTCTATTAGATATCCTTCCCACCACAATAATTAGAACATGCTAAGGAGCATCTAAAGCAAATGGAAAAACACAAAACGTGTACAGCCATATGCCATCATCAAGGTCACACATTGACCCCCCGTAGGATATGAAAACTGCCAGAAATAACCAATCTATATATACAAGAGGATTAAGCATTAGACTATTACCTCACATATTTGCAGTCAGGAGACACCGTTCCAATAAAATGTTGACAGATATACTGATATAATCTCCAAGCATCATTTCCAAGAATATCCTCAGTTGCTGGCCGCATCGGAGTTATAGGAGGATGATCACCAGCATCTGTTCCTGTCCTTGGTTTATGATAACCTTCAGCGAGCAGTCTTTGGATATAACCACTCCACAATGGATTGTTCTCTAGTGACTTAAGTGTGCCTTTGAAGTCAAATGATGAAGGATATGCTGTACTTTCAGTTCGCGGATAGCTAGACCACCAAAATTCCAAAAGGGAAATAAATATATAATTACTGGAAAAGTAATGAAAGTATTCAATAATATGCAGTTATATATGAAGTAAAATGCAAGACTATTATTTGTTATAAAACTTTCTTAACCATGCTTAATAAAATCGGAACTTGCAAGTAATGAATCTCAACCATAATCCCTAATTTTCATGACTCAAAAAGCCATTAACCCATGATTTAGTCAGGTATATAAAGACCATTCACATTATTGTTTAGTTGATAATTATGTCTAAACAATACGATAAAAATATCCATGCATGTGTGTACTGTACTCTTCCTACAAAACGACACATAGAACTAAGCTCCAGAAAGAACATCCCTCTTAAACCTAGACACACACTACTCTTCCTATCAGTACCCACCACCCTAAAAAGAAAAAAGATCCAGAGTAAATACTCTTACGGTCACCATATAACAGAGTTTAGTACTGAGACTTAATCATAAATCAAATATAAAAGCAATAACCAAAGTACTAAATCATCCAGTTTTTATTTCTAGCAGAAACGTTTCTTTAGAAAATAAATCTCCTGTCGAGTCTAGGTAAAAATAATACCAGTTCTTTAAAACAAAAGGATCATCTAAATAGCTAGCTCTTTAGCAACAGTAATAACATCAGTGCCAGAGACTTAAGAGGTCATATCCAAGAATATTGATACAGAATCTCTATGCTTTCTTCATACATAACAAATTGCAATGGATTAACCAAAAATTGGTAAGATGCAAAGAAACTAGTTGTAATCTAAAATAGAGAGAGAAGAGGACCTTATGAAACCTTGTGTATATAAGCGTTCAGCAATTTGCATGGCTGTCTGAGGTCCATAGCCTAATGCACTTGAAGCAACCTGAACAACATTAATGAGGGTTATCTTGATATATTTTGCTAACTTGTGGTGCTTAAAAACCATGTAAGAGTCTGAAAAATTGATTTCCATAAGTCCAAAAGGTTGGAATTGCAGATTTGAAATTTTCAATCATTTTAACTAGAAAGCAATGTCAAATGGGTGACATTGTGACCACAATTTCCACCATACCTTTCAAACAAACACTTTCTTATCATGGCAATGTCAAATGCCGATACCGTGACCACAATTTTCACTACACTATCAATGTCACACTAGATTTTCTAGTTAAAAAACAGAAGAAAAAAAAATCAACAAGATTAATTTTTCCATAAAGGAATGAACCATGCAACAATAGAATACCTTAGAAAGAATGTTATGTGATTGAAAGCAATTAATATTCAGTACTTTCTCTGTTGGATGCATCAACAGGCTATTCACATAACAACTAGCCATGAAAAGAAAAGAAAGTTTACCCATCCATGGTCCACCCATCATGTCCAAAGTAATTTATAGTTATTTAAAGCAGCTATTCGACAATCAAGTAAAAATTAATTTTTACATGTAAAAGATTAGCAAAAGCGATCCATAGTTCTTCTAACCTTCAAAAGATTCACAGTGTTGAGACCCGAAGGTCGACCTTTGCTTTCCAGTTTTTCTGATACATCAATTACTTCAAGAATTCCATCCTCTGTCACCAACTTTTGAAACATCATAGCAACCTGAAAATATACAGAAAAACATGAATTAGCATAGCTCATTAAAACACTAAGTGAAACATCAATAAAATCTTTATGTAACAAGGACTCACATCTACATCGAACAACTTTTGACGCTTCCATTCTAGCTGAAGCTCATAACCAGTCTGAATAAGATAGGGACGTAACGCCCAAAACTTTTCGGGTTTAAAAGTATTAATTTGCAGATAACGCTGTACGCAAAACCCAAGTGTAGGAGTTTGACATGGTCCATAGCTGAAATAAGCAATTAATTAGCAGCATATTACATATTGCTCCAAAGTTGGCCAAAAAAATATTAGTTGCTGCGAAGCAGAAAATAAACAAATCTTTTTTATGAGATAATGTAACTCTAAAGAAAGAGGATGAACTAAAAAGCAAAAAATCAACATTGCCTGGTCTAAAGGTAAAAGTTAAGGCTAAAAGTAGAAATAAGTGAGACCATAAACTTTCAGATAGTTGTACAGAAAGAGAAACCTAGAAAAGAAGCTCATGGATCAATATCCAGAAAACAAAATTGTGAATAAGCAAAGGTAAAACAACACCAAGAATGACATGTCAGCTTGCAAAGCATAGGGTATGCTAAATCAATAAAGCTTGAGTTTAAAGTGGACACTAATAATGAAGAAAGATAATTAAGGGCCAGAGAAACATAAGTGAGGGCTGAAAGGAAGATCCGGTTGTCAACTGGAAGCCCATTTGACACACACACACACACACACACACACATATATATATATATGCATGTACACACACATCTTAATCTAATGTCTTTAACGGGCATTTTCTCCTATCACTATAATTCAGGTCACCGCAGTTGTTGCTTTTGCATTCAAACATATCCTACTATTTATTTCAATACTACATTAATTAACTTCACTGCCGCCGTTGTTTTCAATATCACTAGAGCCAATTTCACAAGCCCGTCCAAATAGACCCTAAATTATCAAACTAGTAGGGGCTCAAATATAAGGCAATGATTTTAGTATAGATGTTGTCAATAAAATATTATTGCCAATAGAAGTACAATATAAACCTAGACTCTTGAGATCAGCAAATGAGAACTGACATGCACAAAATTCTCACATCTGTGAACATAAAATTATTATGCAAATAAATAGCAATGGAAATAAAGGGTGCATGAAACCCCCAACAAAAGAATATGCATAAAGAACTAGAAAATGTTATCAGAGATGTAAGAACTAACGAGATAACCCTGGAGTCAAGGTTCCCATATTTTCCTTGAAAATAACTAGTTTGAAATCGTGTAAATGTAACGCCAACTTTCAAATCTATCTCTTGCCGAGCATCCACAGCAAGTGCCTCATGTCTGTTAGGTTCTACCAGGTTGTCCATAGCCTTCAAAATGTCCTTCTCAGTCACAGAAGAAAACCTAGCACGATAAACCCTTTTCTTTGCCTCATTCACTGGAAACCGTGTACATTCAATCACTGCAATAATTTATAATGATAATAATGAGTAAAGTAAGCAGACATGCAAATCTGTCACTTAAAAAACCTCTGCAAATAATTTCAAGCTTGTAATTAATTAAGGGGACTTTCTTTGTTGAAAATAGATATATATGAGAGGACCGTCTGTATTTAAATGATTTTCAAACTTAAAAAAAATGAAATCATGAGAAAAATGGCCAATGAAGAGCTGAAGCTCTGTAGAGCAGAAATAACTTCAAATGCTTTCAAACAAAGGCTATTAATAGGAATTAAGGCTTCTATATGCTGAAAGATAGAGAGTAATCAACATTCCCATTTATGTCAAATTATATATCCTTTCAAGCCACTCCAGAAGTTAAAATTCAGAAGTCTGAAACCCTATTGATGGAGGATACATCACTATTCAGTATAATCTTTCTTTTCCTTTTCTCCAAAGTAATTATAAAACAGCAGTGCAGATTAATTTACATGGAATAAACATGGTACCATTTATCCCATCATAAATTCACTTAATCATTTGATAAGTTCATGGGGCAACAAGGATTGCTTCACAGCAATGTGCATAAAACAACATAAAGCGGACAAGAATTACCTTCAAAACAAATGTTCTCTCCTTCCCGATCACAATCCAACCATAGTACCAAATAACCACAACCACGAGCTTCTTGACTTAAATGTCTAGAAATATGAGCCTGATTAACCAAAAAGTCAGTAGAAATTTTAGAGAACTCATTACAAGAATTACCTTCAGTTGGAGTTGCTGAGATAAACAAGTTGGTGGTTTTATGTCGGTCAACATTCTATGTTAAACTACAGTTATATCCTCGAGCAACATGGATTTTAGAGAACTCATTACAAAATTAGTTTAAAATTCAAGTACAAATTTCCATTCACTCACTAAGTACATAAGTGGACATATCTAATAATAATCAACTAATATATAAAAACAAAATTCGTGTTTGTCTTACCAATTCCAACTGTCACGGTTTATTGTCATAATACTTTATATATTGAGACTAGTGCAAGTTGGTGGTTGTATGTAGGTCAACATTCTATGTTAAACTACAGCTATATCCTTGAGAAACATATATTTAGAGAACTCATTTACAAAATTAGTTTATAATTCAAGTGCAAATTTCCATTCACTTACTAAGTACAAAAGACAGACATATCTGATTATAATCAACTAATATTTACAATTACAAAGCCATTTTCGCCGCATTAGAGAGAACTTTTAATTCTATCACTAAATTGCTGAGATAAATCCCATGATTAAGACATATTTGTAACGACTTTCGTTACATGAATTTCCGAGACCATTATAACAAAAACACAGTTGTTTTAGTAATACCAAGATGACTCATAAAAAATCACTAAAAAGAATGACAAGGAAAAAATTACAAAGGGTGATAGGAAGCCGCATAGACTATATATACCTTTGGGTTTGATTCTGTCTTGATAACTGAAGCTTGAAATAGGTCTAGAGGATTAGTGGCATTCCAATCTTGATAAGATGCTGGAAAATCTACACTAGATTTACACAAGAAAAAAAACGGAAAACAACATCATGAGGAAATCCAGATAATAAGTTAAGACAAGATAAGGCTGCAATAGGTAAACATAAGACGTAACAGCTAAAATTAACAGTTCCCTAATATCTTCTACAAGCCATAGTTTTATGGGAAAAATTGCAATATAGCTTATACTGAAGTTCACTGCATTGTTTATTTGAATATATTCTTTCCTGAATCAAGAGAGTCAAATTTTACTATAATGTCTTTCCCTGTATCAAAATATTCAAATAGAACATACATAAAATAATTTCATGAGGAGAAAGGCATCAGCATTCTAGAACCGAAATATAACAAATCCTAGAGGAACAAAGCATTCAAACAAAGGAACCAATAGAAAATAACCACATTTGTTTTCAATGCGTCAGGGAGAATAGAGACCTGAATACGTGCCCAATAACTGAAGTAACTTTGTAATGGGCATGAAAGCCAAGAAACTTTCCGTTGAACTCATGGACTTCTGTACTACCTCTCCTTGTCGACATCTGGCATATGTAATACAACTTGTAACTAACAAGTATTCAATAATGAAAACTAAAAAATTGACACAACATTCACAAAAAAACAATAGTACCCTAACCAAAACAAAAAAAATGCTTTGACATTAGTACGGAAATACTAATGAAACTGATATAACAAAGAGAAAGGAAAAGAAGAATGATTCAGCATTGTGCCCGGCATGTAACAGCACTATGCATTACTTCAAATAAAAGTTATTATAAACTAAATCCAACACCAACAAAGGGGTATGAAATTTCCCGAGCAGATTACTGTTTTCAATAAAGAAGCCGTGAGTAATGTAACTTAAGAAACAAAAAAAAAAAGATAATCAAACAAACCAAATCAAGCATTAATTGAATTGCTACAATTCAAATCAAGCCAATACCAACATTATCTTAAAGGGCTGGCTTTCTTGAACTAATTAATTTTTCATAAATATTGAACCCTTTTTTTGCTTCTTATAAAATTCCTTTTCTTTTCGAGTATCTGCTCTGACAGTAAAGCCCATAGTCAATAACATCCGAAAGATGAGATTTAATTAAGATTCAAAATCAAAAAAATTAAAAAATTCAAGCGCTCAAGTTTGGGAAATCGTTAAAACTACAAGAAAATCTCACAAAAGGGAGAGTTTAAGCATACTTGGCCATGAGAAAGTACGGAGGCAATGGATAGAGCGATGCTAGGCTTCTCCGCCACCTGAAAGGAACAGTAAGAACAATCAACTTAAACATTAAACATGAAGAAATTATTTTGCACTTAATTTCACGCATTTAGCATCAAAAGGGGGATTGAAATTGAAATTTTTTCAAAAGCTTTGTTTGATTCATTACCATGAGAACTTTGGGAGGCGAAGACATATTTGAATTAAACCTGCTTTTTCAATTCCACTTCCACTTTGTTTATTGAGTTTTCCAGCTTCAACTTCTGAGTCTGACTCTATATAATTCGCCTTGGAGGAAATACGCGTAGTTTTCAGTTTAAATTCTCCTCAACCCAGACCCATTGTCGCCGGGATTTTATGTTTTACTAGTTTTCTTCGATATATTATTGAAATTATTCAATTTAATTTATATGGTTTTATTTATATTATATATTTTTTAAATAATTAAGTATTATATGCTATTAGAGTTTTATTCATTGTGTGAGATCTACTAATTCATATGCCTTGTTTGACAATTAACGGATTGTTAATAACGAATTACATTAGTTGTTAGCTGATTGTATAAATGTGTTCGGTAAAATTAACTGATAGTTGATAGTTGTTTGATTATATAAACAAGCAAAATGATAAATAAAGATATGATTATATTTGATGCTTAGTTAGATATTTTATTAGTTATCAATATTTTGTATCTATTAATATTAATTAGATTATAAAAATAATTTTTTATATAACATTATTAAGCATATTTGAAGGATCTATATATTAATTTATTATTTATATATTTATTTTTAATAAAATTTTATTACTTATTAAATTTAAATACAAATAAATATAAATGTGTGAGAATAAAAAGAAAAAAAGTATTAGTTTACAAATGTTACAATGTAAATACATGAGGGTGAAAAGTTAAAATAGAAAAGGTTAGATTTAGTTTATTTGGATATTTTTTATAATTGTTAAGGGTAAAAGGGTCTTTATAGCTCTAATGTCAAAACTTCTAATTTCAAAAATCTCTTATTAGTAGTTTTTTTTTTTAAATTAAAAGTTTTACCCAAATTCGCTACTCTAAACTGCTATTCACCAAACATCTAAATTAACGGATTTGACCGGTCAAACCTCTAATTTTAGCTCAAACCTTTATATACTAAACATGAGATATTCATGTGTTTTACCCCTTATGTAGATTCAAATCTAGACATATACTTTAAAAAAAATTATTGTAACACTAATTAATCAAAAATAAAAAATAAAAATTATTCATGTGCACTGTAAGAATTCTGTTAATGTGCATATTCGTCTAATTATTAGTAAAGTCTTAAATATTTTTAATATATTATTTATTAAATAATTTAGAATTTCATTCTCATGGAAACGTGTCTAATTAATATTGAAACCTTAAATAAAGTTTAAATGTAACGTAATTTTTGTATACATTTAATTATTAAATGTATATAAGATTATTTTTATGTGATTAAAATAATAAAATAAGTAGTTGATTTTTCATGTTGATCAAATTAAATTTTCCAAAAAGGTTTTTTATATATAAAAAACAATCTTTTAAAATGGTTAATTATTCAATTTCTAGCATGTATAATTTTCTATCTAAGATAATTTTGAATATTCGTATATAAAAATTATATTATTAAATAGGAATATACACAGGGAGCTGAGGTCTTTTGAATGGGCGATGTTGCAGGAGATGTTGGACATCATTTGTTCGATTCATTTTGAGCATGACGAGGTGGATATGCTAGCCTAGAAACTGGATAGGATGGGACACTTCTGGACAATTTTAAAAACAAACGGCTTAAGTATCAACTAAATACAGGTCATTTAATGGAGGCCATTGGATCAAGCCGGCTCACTAAGAACCGTTAGATTAAAAAAAGAAGAAGAAGAAGAGGTTACTCGGTGAACCGGTAACCTTTATGTAGTGGCTTATAAGCCAAAAAAAGGTTTTTTTTTCAAACTACCCTAAATGGCCACAAGGCCTTTCAATTTCACGACATTCTCTCTTCACCATCACTGTCTTCATTGCCGCTACCTCTCTTTCATATTCTCCCCTTCTCCCCTCTCCTCTTTCGTCCCCTTTTCCTTTCTCTGCATAATCGCTTCCAGAACCACCTCCGCCTCTTCATTATCGGGTTAGTTAGGCTTTGAAATTTGGTTTTTTTGTTTGTTTTTATGTTGTTTTTCCTTAAGAAGAAAGGAAAATCAGAGAAAGATTTAGATAGTTTTTCTGAGAAATTTGAGCAAAAAAAATAATTTTTTATACCGCTTAACCTAATTATTTGTCCCCCAAAATGCCTAAAATAATTAGTTAGGGTTTAAAGTGAAGAATCTGATTTTGGTGAAAAATTCTTTGAATATACTGTAATTTCAGAATTTGTATGTTCATTATGTTTGTAAATTGATATGTTGAAGGAAATGAAGTATGGGAGAGAGGAAATCAAGAGCAAAGCCTGCTCCTAAGAAGCGAATGGATAAGCTTGACACTATTTTCAACTATCCTTTTTGTAACCATGGAACAGATGTTGAGTGTCGCATGTAAGTATAAACTCATGTTATTTGTTTTATGAAAAAAATTATCCTTATTTTGATCTAATAATTCAGATAATTTTGATGGTTAAACCTGATTTTTCTCATGTATGATGAATAAAAAAAATGTTATCTTGTGTCGTAAGAATTTATATAAAATGATATGGTTTGTGATTGTTGGGCACTAAGTATTGGCGTTTATCTATTTCATTGATATGAAGAATTTGATTGGTGAAGCCTCTTGTTGCAGGATATGCCAAGAAAGTTTTAGCTCTGTCATAACAGGTATTATGATATTGTTTAACTTTTGCTGGTAAAGAAATTAAATTTGTTTTTGTAGTCTTGATGAAAATGAAGTCGGGAACCTTTGTTAACGCATCCATGTTTCCTTTTGTTTATGTATGTGCAGCTTTGACTAAACCTATAGACATGTAAGTTCCGATCAATGTGGTGTTTGGTGTTTACTCTTTGTTTCTCGTGTGACCTCTCTTGTATATTTATTTTTGTTGCCACAATTTTAGATACAATGAATGGATTGATGAATGTGAACGGGTTAACAACCATGAAGAAGAAGAAGAAGAAGAAGAAGAAGAAGAAGAAGAAGAAGAAGAAGAAGTGGATGTGGATTAGAATGATGGTTATGTGCCCAAAAAACGGGTTTCAACAGCTGAATAGGATGATGATTAGTAGTAGCCATGAAGGTTTTAGAACTTTGCTAAGCATGTAATTATGTTTGTTTTTTGCGGGAAATAGTTGGTGTGCAGGTATGCATATCTAACAGCATCGTATGATATGAATAACCTAACTGATCCATTATAAGCCAAGCAAGAACTTTGTGGAAGGGCTATCAAATACTATTTCGTGTTGTACGAGTTTATGTTGATGTAATGCATTTATGAATGATGTTATTATTATGATGATGTTTTTGAGATGCTATTATGAATGATGTTATTATGAATGATGTTTTTGACCAAAATATTTAACAACAAATTAAATGGCTTTCACAATTAAATTGCAAAACATATATTTTTCGAACCAGTATGGCAAAATGCCTCAAAATCAGATTAAGGCATGAGGTTTCAAAACCCTATTGGTGGTTTCGAAACAAGTATGACAGAATGGCTCAGAAATCACATTAATGCGCGAGGTTTCGAAACTCCCTTCTTGACAGTATGGGAGAATGCCTCAAAATCATATTTTGGCAGGTGGTTACGAAACCACTATTGTGGTTTCGGAACCACTTACGTACTATGCCATCAAGTTCATGTCTACTAAAGAGGTTTTGAAACCAACAATTGCGATTTCGAAACCACCCCTACAACACTTGTAGTAGAAAATGTTTTCGGGTAGGAAGTTGTGCATATACCTTTTGGTAATAATTTGTGTGCATACTGTTTTTCTTACAAAACTTATGGTAAAATCGGTATATTTCGTAGTAAAATGTGTACATATACATCAAACTAGGGGTTTCGAAATTGGTACATTTCGTACTAAAAAAGGTATATATCGTTTTCTCTTACAAAGTTGTAACAATTTGTGCATATTTTGTATTAATTTGTGTATATGCACATTTTGTAATATTTTGAGTATATAAACATCTTGTTACCAATTTTTTCATGTTTGCCAAACCATCAAGGATACCACATAAAGGTGGTATCGATGCCCCATTGGTGAAATTTCGTAGTAAATAAGGTATATACCTTTTTCTCATACAAAGTTGTAACAATTTGTGCATATTTTGTACTAATTTGTGTATATGCACATTTTGTAATATTTTGAGTATATACACATTTTGTTACCAATTTTTTCATGTCTACCAAACTAGCATGGATACCACATAAAGGTGGTATCGATGCCCCCTTAGTGAAATTTCGTAGTAAAAAAGGTATATACCTTTTTCTCTTACAAAATTGTAACAATTTGTGCATATTTTGTACTAATTTGTGTATATGCACATTTTGTAATATTTTGAGTATATACACATCTTGTTACCAATTTTTTCATGTCTGCCAAACCAGCATGGATACCACATAAAGGTGGTATCGATGCCCCCTTGGTGAAATTTCGTAGTAAAAAAATGTATACATCGTTTTCTCTTACAAAGTTATAACAATTTGTGTACATTTTGTACTAATTTGTGTGTATGCACATTGTGTAATATTTTGTGTACATACACATTTTTTATAACAAATGTACCATTTTGTATTTGTGTATATACACAAATCCTTATAATACATGTACCAAAGTATATTTTGTAAGTAAATTGTGTATGTACACAACTCCTTACAACAAGATCCATTCTCACCCTAACAAAATTAAACATACGCCCCATTTCTGCTCAACCAGCACCGAAACCCCATATAGGTGGTTTCGATGCCACATAAAGGACTTTAACTTTTGCCCATTCTGCCAAATCATCACCAAAACCACATATACGTGGTTTGGATGCCCCTTATAAAACTTGTACCAAAGTATGTTTTTTGGTAACAAAATGTGTATGTACACATTTCCTTACAAGTACATGAGCCATTTTGAACATTCGTGAAATTGTGTAATAAAAATGGTATATACCTTTTACTCTTACAAAGTTGAATCAATTTCTATACATTTGATACTAATTTCTGTATATACACAAAACCTTATAAAACTTGTACCAAAGTATACTTTTCGGTAAGAAATTGTGTATGTACATATTTCCTTACAAGTACAAGAGCCATTTTGAACCTTCGTGAAACTGTGTAATAAAAAAGGTATATACCGTTTTCTCTTATAAATTTGTACCAATTTGTGTACGTTTGTTACTAATATGTGTATATACACAAATCCTTATAAAACTTGTACCAAAGTATGATTTTGGGTAAGAAATTGTGTATGTACACATTTCCTTACAAGTACAAGAGCCATTTTGAACCTTCGTGAAATTGTGTAATAAAAAAGGTATATATCGTTTTCTCTTACAAATTTGTACCAATTTGTGTACATTTGCTACTAATATGTGTATATACACAAATCCTTATAAAACTTGTACCAAAGTATGTTTTTGGGTAAGAAATTGTGTATGTACACATTTCTTACAAGTACAAGAGCCATTTTGAACCTTCGTCAAACTATGTAATAAAAAAAGTATATACCATTTTCTCTTACAAATTTGTGTACATTTGCTACTAATATGTGTATATACACAAATCCTTATAAAACTTGTACCAAAGCATGCTTTTGGGTAAGAAATTGTGTATGTACACATTTCCTTACAAGTACAAGAGCCATTTTGAACCTTCGTGAAACTGTGTAATAAAAAAGGTATATACCGTTTTCTCTTACAAATTTTTACCAATTTGTGTACATTTTTTGTAACAATTTGTGTACCGCTTTTTACCCGGTAAACAAGTCTACCGTTTTTTAGCCTGTATTTAAAGGTTGTTCTCTAAAAGTCCCCGACACTTCTTGGTGCGAGCATTGTCAAATTTATTATTGTCGACGAATGTTGTACAATTCTAAAAACAAACGGCTTAAAAGCCGACTAAATACAAACCACTAAATTAGGGCCATTGGATGAAGCCGATTTTAATGTGGCCTTTGGATTAAAAAAAACAAAGGATTTATGGTTACTCGGTGAATGTTCTTCCATAATTTTTTTTACTTTATAATGAATATTGTAGAGGAGATTGGATTGGAAGAAGGAATTATTAGGGTTTAGGGTTATTGGCAGTTTAGGGTTCTGTTGCAATAAACAAGTAATAGCAATTAAATTGAAATTAAAAGTAGGAACAAAGATACCAATAGTTAAAAGAAGTGTTGAACACCTTTATTAACAGGATTAGAGCCTTGAATAACTCATTGACTTTCTTCTTGAATAACAAAAGAAATTAGTTTGAATAATTCAGTGATGTTTCAATTGGGAGTGATAATTGTTAGAAATGTAGAGTAGATTGGATTGGAAGAAGGAATGTTTAGGTTAGTTAGTGCTAGTTCATTCATTTTCCCACTTTTTAATTGTAGTTGATATGGTACGAAAATGTGAAAGATATATTGTCGATGAGATTGGATTGTAAGAAGGATTTTGTTGAAATCCATGTAATGGTTATGATTGTTGGTTGATATGGTTATGGTTTTTGGTTAAAAAATGGTTTGCATATGCTCTAGTATTGAATGTGTTGGAAGGATGTGATTGTTTCTTAAGAACAAATAGGCTATTTGAACTAGTATGTAATTTTTGGAAATGAGTTTTCATTACACATGGTTGAAAGCAATATTTCTTGGTTGATACTATTTGTCGAACTTGAGAACGAAACAGAAACCTCCAAATATCATTAAATTTAAATGGAAAATTTAATCATAGGTAGTATTTGCATCAAAGTTTTCATTTGTTAGACATATTCTTATAAATAGTTGGCAACTATTTATACTTTGCTAAAACTAAAATGTAGAATTCATATGTCAATATAAAGAGGTGAAATAGAAGATGTCCTTGGAATTCATATGCAAAATCCTATTCGTGAAGTTCAGATTTTGTAGAATTGTCATCATTTTTGCCTTTCAACGTTCTCTTTTTGATATTTTAGGTACACGTTGCAGACAATGGAGCATGAGAAGAAGTCCGATAAAAGGGAGCCTAAGGCACCTAAGAAATGTACACCATATTTCCATTTCTAGTAAGTTGAAGTTGAATGTATATAGAATTGTTGAATTTATTATATATGAGTTGCATAAGCTAACTGTGGAATTTTGTTTTATAGTAAAAGTGAATGTAAACGTTTCAAGGGGGAAGAAGAAAATGAACAATAGTGTAAGTGTGTTGTGTAATGGTTTGTTAAGTGTACATGGTATTTGTAATTGACTAATTGTGGGACTGATACAGGAAAGAAAAGCATTGGGTTTGAGGTGGAAGCAGACGAGTAAAGATGAGAAGAAGCCTTATGTACAAATGTACGAGGAGCAGAAGTAGGCTCAGTCTGAATGGAAAGCTGCAGGCAATGTGAAGGAAATTGTACTTTCTGAAAAGACAAAAAGGTAAGTGAATTTGTATAATTATTTATGGAGAAAGAGATGAAAATTTCCTAACATAATGTATATTCGTGTAACAGTTAAGTAATTAATGTTTGTATGAGATATCTTCAAGATGTAGCCTCATTAAGCTGTTAGATCTGTTTGAAGAGATGAGGAAGTTGATGATTGAGGGTATTGTTAATAAGTTAGGGTTTGGTCCGTTATTGGAAATGAAACCGAGAGCAATTCATCGCGACCTATGTCGCACTTTAGTAGATAAATTTGATGTTCACAGCTTGATGATGGAATTTGATGGACATAAAATTCCAGTCTTGGTTGAAGATGTGGATGGTGTATTGGGTTTAAGGAATGAATGAGTAGAAGTTGAAATGAGCACGAGAAATGTTGATGCAAAAGAAATGGCATCAAAGCACCGAATAAGGAGGGATACCACAGTGAAGGAACTTGAGCATGAGATACTTAGCGGTGCTTTTTAGGGAGATGAGTTGAGAGCTCGTGTTCTTCTTTTCATTGTCGGTGTTTTTATAAGTCCAAATGCGAACTTGATGCCTTCCTCAGAATATTTGCGGTTTTTGTGCCCAGCGGGGTTGAATGGAAAACTCAATTGGTTCAAATATGCATATGAGAGGTTACTTGATGGAGTAGCCAAGTGGAAAGTTCATGGTGGGTTGGCATACATGACTGGATGCATCACGATATTGGAGGTAATTTATGTTCAAAAGTATGTTTTGTTCGAACGTAGTACTTGTTTCATGTGATTGAGTTATTGAGTTTTATTATAATGTTTTGATTAATAATAAATGTATGCGAGTTTATTTGATTTTTGGAGTGGAATCGCGAGCAGAAGAGTTGATGCCGCTGATGGTCGCGGTCGCATACATGCTTGGGGCAACAAGAAGGAAGTAAGGAAGATTGTAAACAACCTTAAGGATGAAAGGCCTCCTAAAAAACCAAAGGTAAGTGGGTTAAACGATTTGGTATTATATAGGATGTTGTGGTTATATGAAATGATTTACTAATGATGTTTGCAGGTACTTGGGTATGATGATGATAATGTGGAAGGGGAAGAAGGGAGATGATTCAATAGAACAAATGTTGTGGTTATGGAAATGTTGCACATGGTACTGTTAGAGTTGGGTGGAATAAAACAGAGTCTGGAAGCCCGTGTGGAGAAGGAAAAATAATTTGAAGAGAGTTTAAGAGAATTGAAGGAGGAATGCAAGAATTTAAATGGCAACATGATATAATTGCAGAAGTCGTTGAGGAAAGCTGATGGAGAACTTGTTGTTGTTGTTCAAGAAGAAGAAGAAGTGGTTGAGAAAGAGGAAGTCAGAGAGTCCGATTCGAACCATGAACTTGATATTGACGAGGACCCATTGATGGACGATGTCGAGTGGTTGAAGGAAGAAACTGTTGCTGTCCAGAAAACAAAGAAAAAGGTATAAGCATTATAAGTTATTTTGATCAATGTTTCATTAAGTTAAGATATGAGATTATTGTTGTTGATATTGTTGGTGTTAACTTGTAGGGCAAGGCAAGAGCAGTAGCTAATGCAAAGGTTAGTGACAAAAGGGATAAGAGTAGGAATGAGAACTTGGAACATGAATAAAGTCATCGATTGAAGGAAGTGTGATGTGGACAATGTTTTGTTTAAGTAGGGTTTGTTTAGAACATGATATGTTGTGTTTGATTATGCATAATGGGTGAAATTTGTATGTTATTTAAACTCATTGTAGGGGTTCTATAATTACCAAGGTTTTGTAATATATTTTAATTGGTTAAACGTGCAATACTTATTTGTGTCATTAAGTATTGAACAAAAAATGTGTAAGCATTGCAGTTGCTGACGTGCAAGTATCAAAGGGAGTAGGCGCGTCAGCGAAAAACACATGCGACTATATATGGAATATGCCTTTGCGTGCGGGGTAAGCAATCTGAAACTGAAAGTATGCTACAATGATGTTGTTCTGTTCAATATAAGTTGTAAGTTTTTGTATGGGTGTAGTGAAGTCGTCGTAGATTTTGGCCACACATATTTGTTTGTAAGCGATGCAGATACGTTACGACCAGGAAGTTGGGTCGATTCAATGGTTAGTATATTTGACTATTCCCCTTAAGCATTTTGCTGCGTATTTGAAGAAATTGTGTACGATAGTTGCTATATGTTTTGTTTATGGTTTAGGTTATAGATGCTGTTGGCTTTACAATTGTTGATGAAGATAAAATGAAGCAATCTAAAACAAGGAGAGGGTACATCCCGTGTACATTGAGTGTATGTTTAATATTAAAGAATCTTATGTCTATTATCAACAAATGGACGTGGTTTGTAAGGATACATGGTTAATAATAAATGTTGTCTTGTAGTCTCAGCTTGTCGAAGGGATAATGGATGTTGGTTCAATTGCTGATTATTAGCGTCAGACTTTCAAACCGTATGGCTGGTTGACGGACTGTAATTTGGTACGAAGAAGCATTAATATATTAAACATCCCGTGCACGTTCATGTCATATGTATATTACAATGGAAATCGTTGATTGTTTCAGCTCTTTATCCCCGTGACTGACAACAGGACTCATTGGTCTATGTGTGTGGTGGATCTTGATGTTGGTGAAGTAAAAGTACTCGACAGCTTGCCAACGACCCGAGCCAATGCTGCAATAATGGCTATGGTCTAGAATCGTGTAATAAGCGAGAACTACGAACTTTTATTCTGCCACCGTTTAAGATGTGACATAGTATGTAAAAACATACAAATGTTTGTGCATGTAGATGAATAGTTTAGGAGAATGTTTAAAAGATAAGAAGTTTGTCCAAGTGTTTGGCTCACCATTAAGGCCGTTGAGCGATCTGTGCATGATGGTGGAAAAAGTCAAACATCAGGATAATGGGTACATAGTTGTTATATTACAGTACTTTGTGTTAATTTTGTTTAACAAATTGCAAATGATTAGTCATGGTATCTTGTTAACACAGATTTGTATTCAAACAGAGACGATTGTGGTATGTTTTGCATCAAATGGATGGAGCTTTGCAATGATAAGCCTATAGGGGAAGTGATATGTTCATATGATCTTCATTATACTTTGCTTACTTTGGTCATCTATACTGAAAAATGGTCTTTAATTAATGCTTAATTTGTTTATACTTTTTTTTACTAGACCGTTGGAAAATGGGATCAAATATTTCTTTTGTATGATCTTATCAGTCATGATAAGAATAGTTTGTGGAGGTCTATAAATGTTGCTGTAGGTGAATGGGTTACCTTCAAGGCAAATGCACAACCATTTCCAAAACATGGCACCTTTCATCGTTCACAATGGTAAGGGTTTAGGAAGCTATGAATTTCTTATGTAATTGAATACATTACGACGTGTAGTTAATGATTGTAATCTTATTCAATTTTATTTGGTAAAGAACATGTTAGGGGAGGCACAAGTGAATGGCTGGCAACGATTCTTTGACTGTTTGTTTGTGGCATTACGTAAAGGAACCCACTTTTTTATGGGTCGTAACCATGTTTGTATGTATATGTACAAATGTATATGTAGTAGAAATGTGCTGGAAGCATAAATAGATTATATAAGTATAAAATAAAATCTTTTTGAATGTATCTTATGCAATTTTGGGGCCATAATGTGTTCGAACGATTGTACAACAATTTGTATTATATGATATATTTCAGTGGATAAAATGAGCATATGCACGTGATTTCGTATGTCTGCAGATGATATATTTGGTTGTATGTACATGTATTTGAAGCATATTGGAGTGAGATAATCGTTTGGTTGTACTTACAGTTATTTGAAGCATATATACGTGAATTTGTATGTCTAAAGAGGATCTATTGTGTACAAGTTTGGTCATTGGGAAAGGCTTCGAGTAAGAATTTTTGAATTCTTCCCTCAATTCCGTTATGCGCATCTCATTTATACCATTGTCAATGGCACGGACAACTTCTAGATATGTCTTCTTATATTTGAGGACAATGTTGAGGGCGGAATTCATAGATTCGTAGCGTTGTGTGGAGCAAACATTGGCGAAGAAATGTCCAGTAAGATATGCTTGTGCCCACATACCAACCGTCTGATCCTTCTCGACAACCCACAGATGCTGCTCCACGTTAAAATGTTTCATAACTGATCTCCACTCACGATCGAATTCCTTAATTGTCCACCAAGAGGACATGCACCGTGTAAAGGTGGATGTAAATTTCGGATCACCTACATTTGCCTGGGCATTTTGTGAAAGATGCCATGAACATATGCGATGTTGTGCACATGGGAACACTGTCTTTATAGCCCTATGCATGGCCCTATCATCATCCGTGACGACTGACACATGAGCGTTGTTAGATATTGCCTGCAAAAACTCCGTAAGTACCCACCCAAATCTGTCTGCAGTCTCGTCAGCTAAAATTTCCACACCGAAGACAATGGTTTGATGGTGGTGATTAACACCAACAATAGGCATTAGAGGACGACCATACATGTTACCCTTGTACGTCGTGTCAAATGCAATGACATCACTGAAGCATACATAGTCGGACGTGGATGTCGAATCAAACCAAAATATATTATGCAATCCCCCTGATTGGTCAGTGTTGAACTGCATGTACAATCCTGTATCTTGATCTTTCTTGAAGTCAAAGTAAGCAAGAAGAGCATTGACATCATCGTCACGATATTCATCCGTCGTCGCTTTTTGAAGGGAGTTGTACAAGTCTTTCCGAATGAAACCAACATTGTGGAAACCACCCGACTGTTGCGTGAAACAATTCATTACTTCTGACGTCTTAAGGCTGACACTTTTCAAAGCCCATGCTTCAAGTACATCTTCCTTAGTAACTTCTCTACTGGACCGAAGAAATGGTTGCATTATTGGTGCGCACAACAGGTGATTATGTTCAATGTGACATGCTGATATCTCCCACTTAGATTCTTCTGTACACTTCACAATAACATGGTGCTGCGGAGTTTCTGTGTGTTTCACCGTGTTTACTTTTCTTGACAAGTTGATTGTGTTTGTTCACGTAACATTGGATTGTTTGTATACATAATCTATCCCAAGTACTTCTGCACAAGAGCACTATGATGCAGATTCTCCACGAGTAGGGCATGATCAGGCATATGCTCCAGCAGAAGGCCATGATCATGCGCGTGCTTATACGCCTCAAGTGACTCGCACTTACATGCGAAAGAAGCTTCATCGCCAAGGCATAACACCAAGTAATGAAATAGGCTCTGAAATTCAGAGACCCAGGCATCCTCCTCAAATGTATGGCGAGTGGTACCGGAACGTACCCGTTGCCGCAACGAAGAAGAAGCTTCTTATTCTTGATTACAATGGCGTACTTGCCAGTGTTAGGAGAGACGGTGTTCCTTTTCTGTCTCACTTCTATTCAAAATATTTACAAATTAGTTTACCAAATTGTTTTTTTACGGTAGCAGTTGTGCAACTCAGACCTAGTGCTGCGGAGTTTCTATATTTTTGTTTTAGTGCCTATGAGGTTGTTATTTGGTCTTCAAGGAGAAGGTAATGTGGACCTCTGCCACCACCCTAAATCAATTGAACTAACCGATCTTTTAAGAATATTGGTCTTCTTACTTTTTGTGCCTGAACTTTTCATCAATGCAGAGAAAACCTTGAGTGGGCACTTTGGAGAATTAACGATCTTAAACCAAGACTTGCCTTCATTTGGGCAACTTCTATATTATTATTATGGCAACTTCGGTCTGCTGTTCTTTAAAGCATCTTTAAAAATTTCTACAAAATTTGAAGGACTTCATTTCAATTATGCAGGATCAGAGTAACTGCGAACAACATCCCTCTGAACCAAATAAATTTACCAAAAATCTGAGGCGCGTGTGGGCTAATATGCCTCAGTCTAACGAAGGAAACATGCTGTTGGTTGACGACTCCGAAACTAAATTGATTAATAATCCAGTCAGTAAAGAACTCAACCTATTGGATCTTACTTTTAACCATATAATCAATGAATCTTTAGAAATTAATTATGTTTTCGATTATGTTCATGTTTCGGGAGAACACCTACATATGTCCTAAATCCTACAAGGTAGAAGATGAGAGAACTGATAACGCATTAAGTAAAACTCCCGAAATCAAACATCTTCATTATAAAGTTGGAGCATTTTCTTCAACTCAAACCTAATTATCTAATTATTGTACTTGCAATTGATCATAGAAAAAGGTGGTTCCATCTGGGTATATTTAGAAAACTTGGCCGCAGCAGACAATGTTCAAGAATATGTGAAGCATCATCCATTTTTGGATTAACTGCAGGTCAACGAGATCGTCGATTGTTCCCCTATTGTTCTCTGATAATCTGGTCTATATTATATGTTTGTTCGTCTTTTGTAATTGTGTAAATAAAACATACACTGTTAAATATGTAGAAATCTCAGAGTTAAACCTTATTATATGATCATTTTAGAGTTTTGTACACAAACAACAAACATTTCCCAAAATTTATAAAAAACCCTAAATCTGATACACTATCCACTTTCACCCTAACAAAAGTAAACATACGGTCCATTTCTGGTAAACCAGCACCAAAACCCCATACAGGTGGTTTCGATGCCACCTAAAGGACTTAAATTTGACGGTCATTCTCGCAAGCCAGTACCAAAACAAACCATAAGAGGTTTGGATGCCCTGAAAAAGATTAAGTTTTTGACAATTCTGCCAAAACAGCACCGAAACCATATATAGGTGGTTTCGATGCCCCTAATAAAACTTGAACAAAAGTATGCTCTTTGGTAAGAAAATTGTGTATGTACACATTTCCTTACAAGTACATGCGCCATATTGAACCTTGGTGAAATTGTGTAGTAAAAAGGTATATACCTTTTTTTCTTACAAATTTGTACCAATTTATGTACATTTGCTACTAATTTATGTATATACACAATTCCTTATAAAACTTGTACCAATGTATGTTTTTTGGTATGAAATTGTGTATGGACACATTTCCCTACAAGTACATGACCCATTTTGAACCTTGTGAAATGGTGTAATACAAAAGGTATAAGCCTTTTCTGCAGGTCAAACCGGCACCGAAACCCAATATTGGTGGTTTCGATGCCCCTACTGGAACTAAAAGCATCGAAACCCCTTATAGGTGGTTTAGATGCCCCTTATAAAACATGTACCAAAGTATGCTTTTTGGTAAGAAATTGTGCATGTACACATTTCATTTCAAGTACATGCGCCATATTGAACCTTGGTGAAATTTTATACTAAAAAAGGTATATACCTTTTTCTCTTACAAATTTGTACCAATTTATGTACATTTGCTACTAATTTATGTATATACACAATTCCTTATAAAACTTGTACCAAAGTATGTTTTTTGGTATGAAATTGTGTATGTACACATTTCCGTATAAGTAAATGACCCATTTTGAACCTTGCTGAAATGGCGTAATACAAAAGGTATAAACCTTTTCTGTAGGTCAAATAGGCACCGAAACTCATTATTGGTAGTTTCAATGCCCCTACTAAAATTAAAAGCACCGAAACCCCATATAGGTGGTTTCGATGCCCCCTTCTAAATCATGTACCAAAGTATGCTTTTGGGTAGGAAACTGTGTATGTACACATTTTCTTACAAGTAAATGAGCAAAATTGAACCTTCGTGCAACTGTGTAATAAAAAAGGATATACATTTTCTCTTGCAAAGTTGTACCAATTTGTGTACATTTGCTACTACTAAGTGTATATAGTACCGAAACCCCTAAAGATGGTTTCGATACCACTAAAAGGAATCTTCCTTTTCAATGTTATGTCTTTTCACTGTAATCACATGAACCGTTTCAAGTTCATCATGTATAAAGCTAGTTTCGATACCCCCAAAACGAATCAACCTATTTAGTTTCATGTCTTTTCACTAGAATCACATGAACTGTTTCCTGTTCATCATGTATAAAGCCGATTTCGATACACCCCAGAACGAATCAACCTTTTCAGTTTCGTGTATTTTCACTAGAATCACATGAACCGTTTCATGTTCATCATGTATAAAGCTGGTTTCGATACCCCCAGCACGAATCAACCTTTTCAGTTTTGTGTCTTTTCACTAGAATCACATGAACCATTTCATGTTCATGTACCTTCGATGAATAGACATTGTGCCTTCTCACTTTCCCTCCTTAGTTTTCACTTTCCCTCCTAACTGAAGTTCCCTATATATTAACAACTCTTCTCTTTACTCTTTACAACATCTTCTATTCAATATACTCATCTCTTCGCTCTGAAATCAGTTCTCCTTCACCATATTCTATTCAATATCTTCAGATACAATGAGTTCGAGCAGAGCTTCTAGTCACAATCCTCAACCATTGGCAAAGAGGAAACTTGATTTCGACTTAGAATCAAATAGCGATGATGATGTCTATTTTGATTCTGACGAAGAGGAGGAACAAAGCCACGCGACACTGAAAACAAGCAGATGGTTCAAGAAGTTTTTCGAGACCTTCGATAGACTGAACACAATCAATGACCCTTCTACTCAATGGCAGTGTCCAGCATGTCAAGGAGGTCATGGTGCCAGTCACAGGTTTCTTGGCCTTTAGTCTCTAGTGACACATGCCAAAACCAAAGGCGGACCAAAGCTCAAACTCCATCGCCAACTTGCTCAACTATTGGACGAGGAATTACGTAGAAGGGGTACTTCGAATGTTCCTCAAGGTCAAGCTTATGAAGAATGAAGTGGTTTGAGAGATGATCATAATGATGCTGATATTGTCTGCCCCCGCCTTCAAACGACGAGGAAGAGGATCATCAAATACTCTGGCCACCCATGGTGATGATAATGAACACAAGGTTTCATCAAGATGCAAATAGGAAGGTAGTTCTATAACTTTTGAATTATGTTTTCATGAATATTACAATTCCTTAAATTGTAATGTCTTACATTTTCTGCTTCAGTGGCTTGGTATGGGAAACCCAGAGCTTATTGCCTATTTCAGCTCCTATGTTATTGTTGTTAAGGCTCACCGTTCTTACGGTCCTCAGGGCCATCGTGGGATGAGCCTTCTAATTTTTGAGAGTGTGACAAGAGGTTATTTCGATGCTCAGCGTATGCATACCCAGTTTTCTGCCCAAGGTTTTGATAGAGAAGCTTGGGAACGTTGTCACGGCTTCTTGTATGGTCCAGCCAGACAACGCCAACTTTATGGTTATATGGCTACCAAAGAAGACATCGACAACTTCAACCGTCATTCTCAAGGTTTTCTCTATCATTTTCTTCTTTTATACAAGATGCACTTCTACTCAAACTTATACATACATGTTTTGTTCATTAGGCAACTATAGGGTCAAATTTGAGATGTGATCATATGCAAAGATGGTTGGTCAACACAGTTCACAACAAGAGGCTGGTCCAAGTGCCATGGGTGGCAGAGGGCATGAAGGTAGTTTCCCTAGCAAGGGATGAGGATTGAGGAAGCGCCATTCTTTTAGTTTCATTTTTTTATTTGAATATGTAATTGAGAACTTGAGACTTCAGTTTTTTTTTTGTTTCCTAAATATACTTCATCCTTACTTTTAATATGATCCTTCTGTCATACTCCAACTATTAATTTTCAACTAATAAGGGGTTTCTTGAAGTCCTTCAAATATTTTCGTATCTTCCAAACCAACACCGAAACCACAAAATGGTGGTTTCGATGCCGCCTTTAATGTCATCAAATTTTCCCATTTTGTATTTGTATATATACATAAATCCTTGTAATACCTATACCAAAGTATATTTTGTAAGTAAATTGTGTATGTACACAATTCCTTACAACATGATCCATTCTCACCCTAACAAAATTAAACATACGCCCCATTTATGCTCAACTAGCGCCGAAACCCCATATAGGTGGATTCGATGCCACATAAAGGACTTTAACTTTTGCTCATTCTTCCAAACCAGCACCGAAACCACATATAGGTGGTTTCGATGCCCCTTATAAAACTTGTACCAAAGTATGTCTTTTGGTAACAAAATGTGTATGTAAACATTTCCTTACAAGTACATGGGCCATATTGAACCTTGGTGAAATTGTGTACTAAAAAAGGTATATACCTTTTTCTCTTACAAATTTGTAACAAATTGTGTACATTTGCTACTAATATATGTATAGACGCACTTCCTTATAAATATTGTACCAAAGTATGCTTTTTGGTAAGAAATTGTGTATGTACACATTTCCTTACAAGTACAAGAGCCATTTTGAACCTTCGTGAAACTGTGTACTAAAAAAGGTATATACAGTTTTCTCTTACAAATTTGTACCAATTTGTGTACATTTGCTACTAATGTGTGTATATACACAATTCCTTATAAAACATGCACCAAAGTATGTTTTTTGGTAAGTAATTGTGTATGTACACATTTCCTTACAAGTACATGGGCCATATTGAACCTTGGTGAAATTTTGTACTAAAAAAGGTATATACTGTTTTCTCTTACAAATTTGTACCAATTTGTGTACATTTGTTACTAATATATGTATATACACACTTCCTTACAAATATTGTACTAAAGTATGCTTTTGGGTAAAATATTGTGCATGTATACATTTCTTTACAAGTACATGAGCCATTGAACCTTGGTGAAACTGTGTAATAAGAAAGGTATATACATTCTTCTCTTACAAAATTGTACCAATTTATGTACTATTTCATGTAACAATTTGTGTACCGCTTTTTATCTGGTAAACATATCTGCCGTTTTTAGCCTGTATTTAAAGGTTGTTCCCTAGAAGTCCCCACGAATGTTTGCGAGGTAGATTTGGTTTTACGTGGAGTCTTGCGGTCCCACCAAAGGTGCAAGCTTTTATTTTGTTTGCTTGCTTGGGAAGATTGCCAACGATTAATTTTATTATACATTGGTCATGTTTGGTAAACAATTTTTTGAGTCAAAATTTGAGGTTCGAATTATTTCTAGAGATTTGACCAGTCAAATCTGCTAATTTAGAAGTTTTGTAAATAGAGTATTTTAATAGCGGATTGGGGTGAAACCTCTAATTTTGAAAAGAGCTTTTTGAGTTAGAGGTTTAAACAAAAGACTTGTAAAGACTATTTTGTCATTGATAATTATAATTTTTTTTTCTAAATAACATAAATTTGAATAACTAATAAAATTTAAAAAATCATAAATAAGAAATTAATATATACATATAAATTTAATAATTAATATAATTATATTCAAAATATAATTTTAATAATTATTAAATTAAAATTTTTATTTATAAAATTATATTAAAAATAATTGCAAAAATATAAAATTAATATATACATCCTTTATATGCTTAGTAATGATATTAAAAAAATTAATTTTTATAATCCAATTAATATTAATGTAACCCCTTTGACCCGATCTAATCGTTTCACCGACTCGAGTGAGTTACACATGGAATACTGAAATAAACGGTGAAGGTTTATCTCAATAAACGACTATTTTTTTCTTATTATCTTGCCTAGATGCTCTTATTAAATCCTAAGGTGATAATGCTCACAGTAGATAGAGTTACGACTCGAACGAGGTCAAATGGACATTCATTTGATTCCAAACATGCTTTAAGGACCATTTTATAAAATTAGATAAATATAGGGACTTTGGTCAAGTTAAGATTCTCAATCCTTAATTAGTCTCATTTCATGCTTACATGTCAAAAATCAGCTTAAAACAACATTTCAAACTCAACCAATTGCATGCTTAACATTCAGGGACCAAAACGTAACAAAAGCAAACTTGCAGATTCCATTAACTAACAAAAATAGTTAGGCGTTTCGGTACGCCCGAGGCCGTATCGGTACGCAATCTTCCAGTAAGCTTCCCCTATTTTGAAATCCTCGAACCCGTACCGGTACGCCCCCGCATATCGAAACACCATGCCTAAATCAGACACCCTATATCGAAACGGCTTAGCCCGTATCGAAATACCTAGGCTAATTTAGGCATATCGTATCGGTACTACAGCCCCCTAAACCCGGCCTAAAAGAAAAGACCGAATTTAGGAAGTTACCATTGAAAACTTTCCCCTCAAGTAATAGATTTTAGATTTAAATAATTTATAAAACAATTTAATTATAAATACAATAAATGCCGTAAAATACTACAATTGGTTACTAACCCTAGTGTTATAAAAATATTCTGATCATTTAATAAAATATCTTAAATAAAGTCTGCAATTATTTGCTGATGCAAAATCTCGAAAATATAGAGTTCCATAGTCTGAAAAAACCTAAATGTCCCGAAATATATAATAATAATAATAATAATAATAATAATAATAATAATAATAATAATAATAATAATAATAATAATAATATGACAGTCTAAAATAAACTCATACTGAATAATAAAATAACTGGATAAAATCTGAGATCCTCCATGTACCATGTCGCATAAAGTCCAAGATATCTGTAAAAGAAAACTATGGGGGAGTAAGCTATAGAGCTTAGTGTGTCTCTAAAGTGCAAGAAAAACCGTAAATACAAAGACAATAATTTCTATAAAATCTTTAAGTTCAAAACAATGATGATTCACAACACAAACAATATAATTTTATAAACACAATGCAATGTACCAAACTACAACACACCAAATGATAAGAGGAAAGTTTCCTAGAACTCCTCGCTACATCACACCAATTGATAAGTGGTCGAAACAACAATCTTCCACCGTATAATCCCAACCCATGCACACAACGGTATAGAATCACATTTCTCTATTATGTACACAATTTTGTACTGTAATCCGAGTTCATAGTCCACAAAACCATTATTTAAAATAAATATCTCAAGTATAAATTCATAGAAAATTATTTATGCAACACTACATTTCATGTAAAATACCCCTAAATTGTAAACAACATCACATGATAAAACTATTTATATAGTTGTCGCAACCCTTTCGAGCCTCGACATTTTTGAAAACTTTAAAAAAATACGGAGTCGCCACCAATATTTTTTGAAAAGTGTGATTGGATCACTTTAAAACGAGATTATTTTAATAAAACATTTTGTTTTGATAAAACAACGGTTTTGGTCTACAAAAACCACAAAATAGGTTCGGGGGTCGGTTATGCATGAGGAAGGGTTATCATCCCCACGACGCCCAAGATTGGTACCTAATTGATTTTAAAATCATTTTCAAAACTGGAATTTGCAAGTTCACGAAGGTTCGACTTTATTTGTCCGATTAATGAATACCAGTCTATTTTAATTATCATCCGGGAGATAAACTTTAATCTTCGCCAACATTTCTAGCGCTAACCCGTCATTCCCGTTTGATAAGACACCGCATTGAATTAATTTCTTTTTTTCAAACAACATGGAAATTTTCTGTGTTAAGCCTTTTATTCATTCTAGGTTTAATTATTTTAAATCCTAAAAAGGTTTAAGTCTTTTATTCTTAAATGAGGGTTTGAGTTTGTTTAAGTGTGTTTTATTTTTTTCTGAAGAAAATCTTTCTACAAACACATTTCTATCTAAGCTTTTAGAACCTAATCCTAAGTTTGACCTATTTCTAAAGAACAAACAAAAAATTTAAATTTTTTTTGTGTTTTATTTTTTATTGTTTCTTTAAAAGAAAATTCTTTTTATTCTTTTCTTTTTAACTTTAAAACCTAAATTCTTCTTTTTTGACATTTTTTACTTTTTAGTCTTATTGATTTTCTACATTTTTATTCTTTTTATTTCTATTTTCAAGAAAGGGGTTTTTCTTTTAAAAAAACTTAAAAAGGTTATTATTATTTTTTTTTCTTGAAATTTTTATATTTTTTAAAAGCCTTTTTTAAAAGATGATTTTGACCTTTAAGTTAACTTCTTTTTATAAAAGATTTTTTTTATGTTTTCATTTACTTTTTTTAAAAAAACCTTCTACTTAAAATTACTTAAGAACCTTTATTATTAAGTTTCAAAACCCATTTTTATTTTCTAACAAATTAAGTTTCCTTTTATATTTTTCATCCATGATTTATTATCTTCTAATTAAATCCATTGTTTTTAGTTTTCTTTAAAAACAAACATTAATTCATTTTCATTCCTAAATCTAAAAGGATAAAAACCATTTTAACTTTCAATTATTTCATTTTTTAAGATCAAAGTTTTAAAAACAACATTTTTTTAAACATGCGAGAATTTTAAAGATTAAGTAAAAAAAACTAAACAAAATTCTAAAACAAAATTATTACCAGATTCAAGAAACAATCTTCCAACTTCAACAAACACAACCTAAAAACAAACACAACTCAAAGAAAATAAAATTCAACCAAGAACAAGTATGAAATTCACTACAAAATTTGAAGAGAAGAAAAGAATTTTACCATAAATGAAGAACTCGTATGCGATCCTTCTCGAATTGCTTCAAAACACTTCTGGAAAATAGCCCAAAACTCGAACTTCACTCCAAAAATTTCCAGCAAACTCAAAGAATTTTTTAGCTTTGTTTTTTTGCTCTCCAAGTCTGTGTTGAACAAAGGGGTTTGGGTGGTTTTATACTTGAACTTGAGCTTACAAATCAAGAAAAATCGGGATTTAATCCCCAAATTGGAGCCAAAATCAGACAAGAGGCATGATCCTTGGTAAACCCCCCCCAGAAATCATCAGTTTTGATTCAAATTCGGGGTTGAATTTTCCCCTTGATTCGAGCCCTAATTTTAACCCTTTTCCACTATTTTTTGCAGATTCCGACGGCTATGGTGGACGACGACGAGCGGCGTCGGTGCCGTTGGGTTGACGACGACGAAACGCTTCGACCGGCATCAACGGCGACGACATCCGTGGCTTGTGGACGGCGAACGGTCTTCAGTGGCGGCGTGAAATGGGGTTTTAGGGAACCAGCCCGCGCTGGTCCCTTTTTTTTCTTCCTTTTTTTGTTTTTTATTATTTATTATTTTGTTGTTTTTTACTATTTTTATTTATTATTTTCTGTTGTTATTTTTTTGTTTCCTTTTTTCATTTATTTTTTTTACCCAAATGGTTTTTTTTAAAAAGTGGCTTTTCAAGTATACAAATATTTGCATTTTTCAAGGTGGGCTTATTATTTAATTTTTTGAAATGGGTTTTTAAAAAAGGGCTTTATTGAGATGGGCTTTTGGGTTCTTTTATTTTAGAAGGGGCCTTTATTTAAAATGGGCTTTAAAAAAGGGTTTTTATTTTTGTTATTTATTTGATAATGATGGGTGAAAATCTTGTGATAACAGCTGCCCCTCTTTGCTTATCTCCGTGTAACAAGGATAAAGCAAAGACCAAAAGGCACTAATTTTCACCGATTTTCTGGTTGGCTCCATTCTCCTAATGCCCGAACAGATATGCATGTTCTATTCTCCAGATGCCCGAAAAGATAAGCAGGTTCCATTCTCCAAATGCCTAAACGGATAGGCGGGTTCTATTCTCTAAATGCCCGAATAGGTGAGCTGAGTTCTATTCTCCAAACATCCGAATAGTTGAACTGGGTTCTATTCTCCAAATGCCCGAATATATGAGTTGGGTTCTATTCTCCAAATGCCCGAATAGCTGAGCTGGGTTCTATTCTCCAAATGTTCGAATAGATGATCTGGGTTCTATTCTCCAAATGCCCGAATAGATGGGAAGAATTCCATTCTCCATACACCCAAACAGATATGCGAGTTCTTTTGAAAAATTTCATCCTCATTATGATTGGATGAATAAGCAAACATGCTTCAAAAGGTTTCATCCCCCTTATGCTTGGATGAATAAGCAAACTCCAAAAGTTGTCATCCTTCTCATGCTTGGATGAATAAGCAAACTCCAAAAGTTGTCATCCTTCTCATGCTTGGATGAATAATAAAACTCCATCCTCTTTATGTCTGAACGAATAGGTGAATCTTCTGAAAAAATTCATCCTCCTTATGCTTGGATGAATAAGCATCCTCCATTCTCTTTACGCACGAATAGATAAGTGAATCTTCTGAAAATTTCATCCTCCTTATGCTTGGATGAATAAGCAAACTCCAAAAGGTTTCATCCTCCTCATGCTCGGACAAATAAGCAAACAGGCTTCAAAAGATTTCATTCTCTTTATGCTTGGAAGAATAAGCAAACAAGCTTCAAAAGATTTCATCATCTTTATGCTTGGATGAATAAGCAAACTCCAAAAGATTTCATTCTCCTCATGCTTGGATGAATAAGCAAACTCCAAAAGGTTTCATCCTCCTCATGCTCGGACGAATAAGAAAACATGCTTCAAAAGATTTCATCCTCCTTATGCTTGGATGAATAAGCAAACTCCAAAAGGTTTCATCCTCCTTATGCTCGGATGAATAAGTGAACTCCATTCTTTTTACGCCTGAACGTATAGGTGAATCTTCCAAAAAATTTCATCCTCCTTATGCTTGGGCAAATAAGCAGGTTCTATTCTCCTTATGCTCGAATAGATAAGCAGATTCCATTCTCCAAACGCTCCGAACGAATAGGCGGGTTCTATTCTCCTTATGCCCGAATAGATGAGCATATTCCATTTGCTGAAAAGTCCTTTGTGTACCTGAAAAATGCGATATTCAATGCAGTTATGATGTATATGCCCCCAGGGATGCCTAAAGCATGTCAAGTTTCTTTTGCTTTTTAAATTCTTTTTCTCAAAATTGATTTTTCCTTTAAGCAACAATCATAGACAAAACCATGAAACTCTGAGGAACTTGAATTGTATCATCTCAAACATTTTCTCAACTCTGATAAGAGTATATTCTAGCCAAACTAATATGAATTCTTTTCCCTTTCTTCACACCGATTTAGACTTTGCACAATGTTATTATGACCCACGAGTAGGTATGCTAGCGACATCCCATCTTTCAATTCTAGTTGGCTTTGACAAATTCTTACTGCTAAAATTACATCGACCATTCCTTGGAAAGAAATCATTAACCATTGTTCACTCTTAATTTTCGAAGATTGAGCAAAATTAGAGTTCACCAAAACACCATAAGTCTGGAGTATGGATTCAACACCATAACTCCTTTTTGCTTCATTGAGAACATTTCTGATCTTTGCACGCAAATGTTTCCTTTTCCACAAATCACACTTTTATTGTAGTTGATACATCAATAACGAGTGGAAAACCTTCTTGAATAGTCTTGAAAGCTTCAAGTCTTTATATAACATTAAGCCCATTAAACATTTCTTGTGTATTATTAAATTCTTGCCCCTACAGGACATCTTGAAACATTTGCATGTAAAATCTTCTAGCAAAGCTCATTTCCACCTTGAATGTCTTTGATGTTTGCACTTTTAATCTATTCTTCTCACGCCTATTAATATTGAGGATCCTGAATCCTTGGTCGACGTAGACTGCCCCCAATCTGATGGCATGATTTGCTTCTCAAGAGCAATTCTATCTCTTTTTCATGATTCTGAGCTTTTACATCTTATTTGTGGAATTTTCTTGACAACACGGCCCACTTCAACGCATATGCTTATTCTTCTTCTCTTTTTTTTCCTTCTCATACAGGGCAATGCCCCCATTCAAACTGAGGTTCAATTGTTCTCTGAAGTGATGAAAACAATCGCTCATGGTCTTCTACAGTTGAGATCAATATCAAGAAATCTTTTTCTTTCCATGAATCTCTGTTAGCCTACTTGTAAGATGCAAGAAAAGGCTAGAAATATGAATTAAGAGAGGGGAAGAAGGGAAAAAAGTCATGGCAAACATAGTAATAGGGCAAAGTTAGATGCCCAAAATTCATAGCATGAATGATTCATGAATCCATCAACCGAATAGTGCCCCACATTTGGTGGCTCTCTTTTGCTCACACACTCTCCAAATTTAAAATTTCCCACTTTTCTAATCTCAATCAGACATTAGAAGCTCGAGGTCTTTGAAGAAAGGTTAACTCAATAAGGTGGGATGTGTTCTGAAAACAAACTCCTCTTCTCAAATATTTATTTGTGATTCAAATGGTCTTTTAAGCCTTGTAATGTAGGCTAGGCTCGGGTTGCCAATGAAAAGGATATATAGGCTCAAATACCTATTTTAAAGGTGATTAAACCAAGGATCAACTTTTCCTGGTGAAATATCTGTTCTTCTTTTATTCTTTGGATCACTCTAGACTACCCATTTTAGGTTTTTACCCTAGAGTTCATTTCCTTTTTTGGCACACATCTCGTTTGAAGGATTTATTTCAAATTTTCCTTCATATTTCTTCTTTCTTTTTCTTATTTTCGTCTTTTCATTTTTCTCTTCCCTTCTTTTTCTTTCTTTTTTACTTTTCTTTTTCCTTTATTCTTCTTTTCTTTTCTTCTCTTTTTTCTTTTTCTCTTCTTTTGTGTCCCTTTCATTTTCAATTTAGGACATTCGACTTGATCTGACATGTTTTTTTTTCAAACAACTTTTCATTTTCTTTGCCCCTCAATGTGGGGAATGATCATTGGTTAGGGTTAAATCACAAGAATAATAATATCAGGCTCAAAGGGGGACAACAATGGATTTTTATTTTCTTTTCATGAAGGGAAATGCAGGAATGGAAAATGTCATTTCGCACATAAATACCGTCGAAGAGAAGCAATATTCAATTGGTAGATGTTTTAGAGTTATGACTTTATTCAATGACCCTAATAGCAATGTCTGAGAGGAAAAATTCACTCAAAATGGGATCTCCCCATTAATCCTGAACACTCTTTATTTCCCATATCTTGGAATTAGATTCATGTAACGCCCTGGTTTTGGGCGTAGATGTTTTAGATTTTGAATTAGGCCGATCGAAAATGATTTGAACCCTTGAGGTAGGTTTAGGGAATGTTGAGTGTGTAAAAGTTCTATTATTAACCCCATATTTAACCCATATTTCTGTTGCATTCAAGCATAATTCATTGCATTTAGGTTAGATTTCATTCATACATCACAAATATATTAAGTGGCATAGTTTCTACTGAAATTGGTTGCTTTTGCAGGTAGCTGCTGTAGTAGATAGAGAAGCAGGCGCTGGGCAGTGATGCAGCAAAGCTGGAACTAGAATGCAGACGAGGAGGACGATGCTGCCATGGCCGCTGCCGTGGCAGCCAAGGACGACAGCAATGGTGAGGAGTCTAACCCTCTTAGCCCGGCCTAGACGGTTTACCCGAACTACGAAGATTACACGGGGAAAACCAAAGGTAACCCGAAAGTCAACCTTGATTAACGACCCTTTTTTCTTTTTATTCTTATCTAGATGCACATTAACCTTAAACGTACCCTAGGGAAAAACATACTTGAAAAGCACAGCGATCGGAAAGCAATAAGGGACTCAATTGCACAACATACAAAAGTTAGGGACCAAATTGTAAATTCTGGAAAGATGAAGGACTTAACTGATTTTAAGGTTACCAATATCAAATTAATCATATTACATGCTTCCCTGTCAAATTTCACCATAAATGGACATCTCAAATTCAAGCAATTGCAAAAACGATTTCTAGGACTAAAACGTAAAGCTTGCAAACCTCAAAACCATTCAAATCAGTGCCCAACGGTCATCTGTTTCGGAACGGGGTTGACCGTTCCGAAACGCGGGTTCATTTCGAGACCTGTATCGAAACATGGCCTGGCAGTGGCCAAAACGTTTCGGAACGGCCTCTACCCGTTTCGATACACGAAGGCCATTATAGGCCCCTGTTTCGAAACGCTAGTGCCCGTTCCGATACGGATTGCCTAGAAAGTGCAGAATTTGCTGGTTTAACATACATTTATCCACTCAAACGCATCCTAATGACTTCCTAATCATGCCAACAAGTCATCCTACATATAAGGAACACGTTTGCAACATCAAAACACACACATGGCATTAATTAGGGAAAACCACAAGTCTATAGGCCTGCATCCTAATATCCAAAGCCAACCAACCACCAAAGCATCAAAGCAAGCACCAAAATGGCCATTTACAAGTCCAAAACATTTAAGGCATCATGCCACAACTAGGGAGTCCAAAACATCTCCCAAATCACATCCTAGGTTTCCTATTGCCAAATATCAAAAACTAATAACGTTGTGAAAAAGTCACCATACATGAGCTTAGCTTTCCCTTGAATTCTTAGCCTCCTTGCTGCCCTCAAACACCTCAATTATCTGCATTATTGGTTCAAGAGAGAGAGCGTAAGCACAAATGCTTAGTGAGGCATGCTCTAAAGAAACAACACAATAATGCATTTTATAAAACACTTTCCACAAAGCCTTTAACACATAAACATCATTATTCATGCAACAATGCATACACCTCAAGCATCTCATGCTTCATTTACATCCACATGTCATATTGACTTCCAAGTGATAAACCATAACCATTTACAACATAAAACACAATCGGATACGTGGATTACAAGCGTTGTCCCATACGCTTCATACACACTACCGAACACACAAGGTGAAGTTTACCGGTACAATCACAACCCCTCAACACCCGTGATGGAGTTTAACGGTACAATCACAACCCCTCCACATCACTCATCGGTAGTTGTATAACATCACTAACGAGAACACGGGACACACAACACAAGATCCACACATGGGCTTTCAACCACCATTGTTATCTTAACCATCTCGTTAGTGTACTTAGATGAAGTCTACGGTACAATTACAACCCTCAACATCCAAGGCGACTTTATTCACGGTGCACCCAATCCTATAGCTGGCTAACTATATCCGATTCAAGTACTTTAAAACCAACACATCACTTGCCAATATACATCATTTATCATCAACAATCCACTGTTTTAAAGCATTAATCAAAGCCATTAAACCATCATGCATCACTATGCATCGAAACCACATTTACTAATATCAAATCAAGGATCTCTTACCTTGAGCATCCTTCAACACATGGCTTACAGAACCAGCATTAATCACGCTAAAACATGCTTTCAAAACAGAATTTGAACATGCAAATTAAATACATTGCATCCAACCAATTCATGGTTCATCAAGAGAGAGAGTTCTCCCGAAAACTTACTCTTGAGCTTAGTTAAGTTGCTTAGACTTAAACTAAGCTCCCAAAACCTTCAATCATTCATTACAAGCTGGAAATCCCAACTTCACTCACCAATTCCGTTTCGCAAGCTTATCGAAACGCCGTTCAAGCTTCCGGATCAACACCACAAGTATCCAAAGATGCCTCACATGTTTTAAACACATCAAAGCAGAGGATTAATGCATCATCATGCATTGAAATCTTCAGCCATTACACCTAAACTCGATGCTCTCACCAAATCTAACATTTCAGCTACCAAACACAACCGAAATCACTTCCAAACTCTTCCACAACATAACCCAGCCAAGATCCATCACTTCTAACCATTCCTAAACATCAATTAACATCCAAAAAGAACCTAAACTCGTCCTTATACCTCCAGCTATAACAGAACACCAAGATCACCCAAAAAACCACCATTTTCACAAGCAAAAACTTTGGAAAATCAACTTATTCAGGATTGCTTTGATTAAACCTCAATTACACATCATTAAACATCCAAAACACATTAAAAAGCCATCTCAAAATAGAGCCCAAACAATCACCACGAATTTCTTCAAGATTTGTTCCAAATCTTGAGTTTTAAGCCAAAGTCAAGATCACAACATTAAAACCTTTTATAAAACTTAATTTAAGGATTGAGAACTTGGGAATTTCAGTAAAGAACTGAGTATTTAGAGGAGAAGAACATCCTTACCTCTAAATGTAGATTTCTCCTTGATTAGAGCCAAAATCCTTGAAAATTCAATAAGCAAATCAGGAGGTTTTGATGTAGAAAGGATTAGGAATCAATTGATGATTGAAACCTCATCATTTAGTGTGAAAATTAGTAGAAATGTTGCTGTAGAAATGTGTTTGGCTGAGGCAATTTTGAGAGAAAATGAGATGAGAAAGTTTTAACAAAAGTTAGTTATGAAATCTCAAAATTGGGTTTTCCACTTTTCCTTTAATTAATTAAACATTAAATGAATCATTAAAAACAAAGAAAAATCTGGAGAAATTCTTCCTTGGGTAAATTACCTCCTTAAAGATTCAAAATTTCAATCCTTACAAAACAGTCACCACTGAACTTTTCAAAAATTACATTTTAGTCACTATTTCGAAATGTTGCACTTCCAAACCTTATTTTGTAAAATTGATTTCACCACTCTCTTATATATATTAAAAGAGGATTTTTAGATATTTTCCCATATTTTTAAAGCATCCCGAACTAGGCTTTCCCTAAAACCACCTTTTATATTTGAACCGAAAATCAGACCGTTCGGTTCAGACCCTAAACTTCCAAGCCCAAAATTGGGGTGTTACAAGGAGAAAAAGCAATGTGGGCCTCGACAGAAAGAGAAAATTATGCCGGTCTGTTGTGGATTACCCTTATATTTTTCCAAGCCCTAGATCAGAATGAAGGTCAAGCCCAAAGTTCAAGGAAGAAACTCCAAGCAAGAAGGAAGGTCGAATTAAAGATATATTCTTTGAAGATCTAGTCTTTAATAGAGTTGTACTTCAGTTTTAACTTGTATTTTTGCCATATTAGAAAACTTGAACCCAAGGCCTATATAAAGGCATGTACTTCGACCTAGGAGAGGACATCATCTTTCTCTAGCCTTCTTCCAAAAAACCCTAGCCGTTTTCCCCTTATCAACATGTTCTAAACTTCCCCTAGGGCCACGGGTTGATTTGTAAAGTAGTTGCAAGGATTGCTTTTGTTTTAGAAATTTTCTGTTCAATAAAATAAACTTCAAGTTTGCTTATTCTGGTTTTCAACATCTTGCAAGAGTATCAGAAGAGCATTGTGAGATTATCTATTTACTTAATATCGAGAGAGTTAATGTAACGCCCCGGTTTTGGGCTCAGAAGTTTTGGTGTTGACCGGTTCGGTCAAAGTGCTGGTCGAATATAAAAGAGTGAATTTAGGAAAGCCTAGTTCGGGTTGCATTAAAAATATGGAAAAATGTTCTAAAATCATCTTTTAATATATATGAGTGAACTGTGAAATCAATTTTGGAAAATGAGGTTCGGAAGGTTGACATTTTGGCTAGTGACCAAAATGTAATTTTTGAAAGTTGCGGGACAGTTTTATAAAGGATTGAAACTTTGAATCTTTAAGGAGCTATTATTCCAAAAAGGATTTCTCCAGATTTTTCTAAGATATTTTAAGTCTAAAATCTGATTTTAAAGATTAAGAAAGGGAGGGAAATCATTTTAATCAATTTCCAACTAATTTTCCATTTTCTCTCAAATTCTCTTTTCTCTCATTTTCTCTCAACCCAAACAAGATTCTCCAGATTTCTTTCTCTGATTTTGACATCTTAATCCCTCATTTCAACTCTCATTTGATTCCTAGACATCTCATCATCAAAACCTCTCAATTTACAAGTTGATTCATCAAGCATTTTGGCTCTAAAATGGAGAAATTCAAGTTTGGAGGTAAGAACGTCCTTCTCCTCTAAACTATCAGTTCTTTACTGAAATTCCTAAGTTCTCAATCCTTGATTTATGTTTTATTAAGGGCTTTTCAATCGAGATCTTGATTTTTGTCTAAAATGCAAGATTTGGTGATTTTGGTGAAATTTTCGTGTGATCTGTTTAAGCAGGGTTTTGAGGTGTTAAATTGATGTTAAATGAATGCTAAAATGATTAGAAGTTGAGGTTTAATCAATGCAATCCCGGATAGGTTGAATTTCCTAAGTTTGGCTTGAGTTTTTGGTTGTTTTTGGAGTGTTTTTGGCGATCTGTTATACCTGGAGGTATAAGGACGTGGTTGTGATCATTTTGCATGTTATTTGATGTATAAAAATGGTTAGAAGTGATGGATCTTGGCTGGGTTAAGTTTTGGAAGTGTTTGGAGGTGATTTCGGTTGTGTTTGGTAGCCAAATTGCTAGTTTTGTGATGAGCAGCGAGTTGTGTTGTTGTTGCTGGTGTTTTAATGCATATGGATGCATTAATGTTCTGTTTTTGTGTGCTTGAAACAGGGGAGGTTGATCCTTGAGCTTTGGAGGTGTTTTCGGAAGGTTTCGGAAGCTTGTTGGCTAGCTTTGTTTGGTTATCGGTGAGTGAAGTTGGGATTTCAGCTTTTAAAACAAGGTTTGAAGGTTTTTGAGAGCTTAGTTTAAGTCTAAACAACTTTGCTAAGCTCAAGAGTAAGTGAAGGGGTTTTTGCTTTTGAATTGTGTGTGATTTGGTTTTTAAATCAATTGTGGTTGATGATTGATATGCATATATTTATGCATGGTTTAATTCTGTTTTGTAAGCATGTTTTAGCATGGTTTAATGCTGGTTTTGAAAGCCATTTGAAAAGGATGCTCAAGGTAAGGGATCCTTGGTTTTGTTTATGGAAATTGTGATTTTGTTGCATAGTGTTGCATGTTAATCAATGGCTTTGTTTGATGCTTTAAAACAGTGAATTAATGATGATTAATGATAGTTTTGCATATTGGTTATACATGTGTGTCATTGGATTAATGATGGTTTGCATATTGGTTATGCATGTGAAACATTGAGCTATTATTGTGATGGCCTTGCATTATGTTTATGCATGTAGAACATTGGATATTATGGTAAGATGGTTATGTTGGCAAGTGTTGTAAGTGGTTCTTGGTTCGTTGATCGGGTATAATTAGCCGGCTATAGGATTGGGTGCACCGTGAATAAAGTCGCCTTGGAGGTGGAGTGGTCAAGTGTGGACCGGGTAAGCTCCCTTCAAGTATTCCTAACGAGATGAGGTCAGTGGAGGGTGTGCCCACGGGAGGACCTCGGTTGCTTAAGGTCGGTGGAGGTTGTTGCCCACGGGAAGACCTTGGTTGAGTAAAGGTTATAAGGTGGTTAAAAGTCCTTATGTGAGAACCTTGTACTTGTTGAGATCACAATGGCAATGGTTAAGTCCATGTGTGGATCTTGTGTGTGATGTCCCGGATCTCGCTAGATGATGTCTACAACTACCAATCGGTTATGCAAAGGTTGTATGGTGTTGAAAGTCCATACGGGAAGACCTTGTGCATGTCAAGGGTGTATGGCGGTTGGAAGTCCATACATGGGAACCTTGGGGAAAGCTAAGGTTGTTTGGTGTTTAAAAGTCCATACATGGGAACCTTAGGATGTTGAGGTCAAGTGGAGGTTGTTGCCCACAGGAGGACCTTGGATTGGGTAGTGTGTAGGGAGCGTAGGGACAACGCTCGGAATCCGCGTATCCGATCGAATTGTTAAGTTGGAAAGTGAATGTGGTTGATCTCTTGGAAGCCAATATAATGTTCTTGATCTTGTGAAGCATGAGATGCTTGAAAGGATGCATGGTTGCATGTGAAGCATGGGATTGCTTGAATTGATGCATGGTTGCATGTGAAGCATGAGATGCTTGAGTTGATGCATGTTTACATGTGAAGCATGGGATGCTTGGAAAAGGGTGCATTGTTGCATGAATAGTTAATGATGCTAGTGGAAGCATGTTACTTGTATGTTGAACAAGTGTTGGTTATCATTTGATAAATGATGTATGAGAGCATGAGTTACCTTTGTTGCATTGGAGTCTTGTGTGACTTGTTTTTAAAGGCATGTGATGATGATGTTATGGTTTTATGTTGCCTTGATTAAATGCATGAAATGGATAAATTGAACTATGGTTTTAAATGGTCTCTCACTTGTTATGGCTTTCAAGTTTATGAAAGGTATGTTGAAATGGAAGTGTTTTTCCATGGTTTTATGTAAGCTTACACATGGTGTTTATGCATGATTTGAGCTTGATGTTGAAAGAGTTTTCAAACATGGCTTTGGAAAGCAAATCGGGTTTGTTTTAAGGTGTTTTAAAGACCCGCTGCATTGATGGTGTTTTGGTTTTGAGCATTCCTCACTAAGCATTATGTGCTTACGCTCCTTTTTGTCCATCAATGCAGATTCTTGAAGTTTGGGCAGCAAGGAGCAAGGGATTCAAGGTGGACTCCAATGGAGATGTATGTCTCGGTGAATAGCTATAGTTAATAAGGGCAATGGGGTAGAATCTCTCGGATTGTTGTTTTTGTGAACGTGTATGTGGATCATGAATGTTTATATGCTGTTGTTAATGTTGTTGAACATGAATTGGCTTAATTGTGGTTGCTTTGGAAAGGTTTATGCTTAAATGGATAGCTTGAATAGGAAGCATGCCATTGAATTTGGGGCTTTTCATATGTGTTGGTTATATGTTGAACTGATGATGCATTTATGGTCTCTGCATGTTGTTTATCTTTGAGGAATGATTTGGTGTTGTTAATTTGATGTTTGAAGCATGATTGATGCTGTTTTCGAGTTGTTTTCAGGCAGGGGTATCGATACTCGGGCTTGGGGTATCGATACACCTGAGCCAATTATGCAAGTTTCAGGCCAGGGGTATCGATACTGATGAACAAGTATCGATACCATATGAGCGGAGTATCGATACTGGGGGGAGGGTATCGATACCCTTGCTAGAATTTGGTTACTGCCTTCCCCGAGTATCGATACTACACGTGGCGTATCGATACCGGACCGTTAAAATCAGTTAAAAGTATCTTTTATGTTTCAAAATGTTTGCGTTTTGGTCCCGAAACTTGTTTGTGCAATTGTGTGAGTTTGGGAGGTCCGTTTGAGCTGAAATTTGGCAGGGAAGCATGAAACATGATTAATTTTAAGTTGGTAACTTAAAATCTGGTTAAATCCTTAAAGTTTTCTGAAGTTACAATTTGGTCCCTAAAGTTGTAATTTGTTCAATTGGGTCCATGTTTGATCTCTGATGTTTGTGATCTTTGAGCATGTTGTTTGTGTGAACACATCTAAGGTTAATGTGCATCTAGATAAGATTAAAAAGAAAAAAAAAGGGGTCGTTAATCAAGGTTGACTTTCGGGTTGACTTTGGTTTTCCCCGTGTAATCTTCGTAGTTCGGGTCAACCGTCTAGGCCGGGCTACGGGGGTTACAGTTAAGTATACGAAAGGAATAAGTGCTGGTTCTCTAGTTTATAGTTGAACTATCTCGGACCTAGGGATAGGACGAGGTTAAGTGGCTAAGGAAGAATTCAACATCGGTGTTCATCCTTCGATTCACACCGGGAGGTATCATCAAAGACGTGTTCATCGACAGACTTGGACCCAGGGATAGGCCAAGGCATAGAAGGGATTCTTGCCAAGCTTGAAGTACAGAGTTATGTAATCGCTGCCGCGACTAACAACAGACCGCTGCTGCGACAGGTGCTGCCGCGACAGGGACGACGACAGAAGAAATATTCCTAGACTTTGCAACACCTACACTACTGAGCAATTCAATACCAGCCCTTTCTCTCTATCTTGATTCCATTTCTCTTTTATTTAAGTTTTCTTTATTATCTCGTGACAACAACTTAAATAATTCTTTTCTCTCTCGTGTAGTAATCCAAAGTGAAGCTATTAGCCCAGTCCATGTGGAGACGATATCCGATACTTCCGTATCACTTTACTACTTGCGTCGTGTACACTTGCACTACATTGCGATAGACACTTTTACACACAACAAGTTTTTGGCGCCGTTGTCGGGGACTGGCAACATAACTTTACCCTACCTTTTACTGCATTCTTTTTATTTTTCTGTTTTATTTTGGATTGTTCAACCTGTGCTTTTCACAAGGTTTCTTGTTTATGCGCAGATCGAGACGAGGAAAGGAACCTGAATATCCATTAGATCCTGAAATAGAACGTTCGTGCAATCTTAGGAACTGACTCCGCTTCGTACTAGCCAGAAACGAATACCTTGAAGAACAGTTAGAGGCCATGAACAACCAAAGGAATCCCCAGGATAATAACAATCCTGCCGGAGATGGAGGGAACGATCTACCTGCGGACCCTTCTGTCACTGCCCCACGTCGGTCATGCTAAGACTACATACTTAATGATCATGTAGAACTAGAAACCACCCTGCCAGACGTAGATGTTGACAACTTTGAGCTGAAACCTGTTATGTTCAGCATGATTAACAACACTGGCCAATTTAGTGGTGCTGCTACAGAGGATGCTAGGAAGCATCTGAAAACGTTCCAGGAAATATGTGGTTCGTTTAGACTACCAGGAGTTAATCCGGAGATACTGAGGCTTCGGTTATTTCCTCATTCATTGAGGGACAGGGCAAAGACTTGGTGGAATAAACTAACGCCGGGTTCAATTCGAACTTGGGCAGATTTAACTCGTGAATTTTTGTCTCGTTTTAATCCTTCACACTTATCTGAGCGATTACGTAACGAAATTGCTACTTTTCAACAGGAAGACGACGAGCCAATGCACGAAGCCTGGGACAGATGTACCACTATGCTAAGGAACTACCCGATGCATGGATTCCCCGTTTGGAACCAGGTAACTAAATTCTATAATGCTGCCAATTTACAAACTCGTATAAGAATTGATTCATCAGCAAACGGATTACTGCTGGACAAAGACCCAGATGAGGCAATGGCAGTTTTGAAAAATCTAGCAAAGAATGAGGAACAATTTCCTACAACAAGAAGAGGGTGTAAACGAGTTCTAGCTGTAAAACATTATGAGGCCGACAGTTCGTCAAAATCACAGGTGGCATATCTCACTAAGGCAATGAAAAAGCTCTTGAAAGAATATTCACAGCCTATCTACTCTGCTGAAGAGGTATGCGAAACTTGCGATGGAAATCACAGTTCAGAGGAATGTCCGTTACAGTTAGAAGAAGGGATGTATGTTGGGAACTACAATAAGCAGAACTATAACTCCAACAACTACAATCCCAACTTGAGAAAGGATCCCAAGTTTTCTTGGAGCAATCCTAATAATGCCCTGAATCCTCAAGCACATAATGCACAGAACCAGGGAGGACCTAGATTGCTAACTCGGCAGCAACCGCAGCAGCAGCAGCAACATCCACCAGCTGCCACAACTAGTATACTGGAACAGACTTTGGCTACATTTTTGTCTCAAACAGGAACCTACATTGAGAACATGAATCACTTTGTCAAGAAGACAAAAACATTCATGGATAAAACAAAAATGCGGACGACCAACCATGAAGCTACTCTGAAATCATTGGAGACACAGATGGGTCAGGTTTCCCAGCATATTAAACCAAGGCAGAATGGAGGATTTCCTAGCGATACTAAAAACGCTAGACATCCCACACATGAGCAGTGCAAAGCCATCACTACTAGGAGTGGGAAGAAACTACCAGGGCCTGAGAAGGAAGCTGAATCAGTTAAGAAACCAGCCTTGGAGTCGACTGTCAAGGAAGCTGCTCCGACAGGTAACAAACAACCTACTACCGATGAGTCTGTCACGACAGCAGAAGGGACATAGGAGAAAGATGATGAACCAAAACCTTCTCAGATCCGTATGCAGTGGGAAGGACGTATTGCTGATTATCGTCCCCCACCTCCTTTTCCTCAACGGTTACAGAAATTGAAACATGAATCACAGCTTAAGAAGATTTATGATATTTTTAAGCATGTCCATATCAATATTCCATTATTAGATGCCGTTAGGGAAATGCCTAGTTATGCCAAATTTCTCAAGGATGCCATGTCAAAGAAATCCAGACTTGGGGAATTTGAAACGGTTAAGATGACAGAAGGATGCATGAGTATTCTGCACAAGCATCCACCCCAGAAGAAGAAGGATCCTGGGAGCTTCATCATACCATGCATAATCAGAGACAAATTTGTGGGTAAGGCACTTTGTGATCTTGGTGCTAGTATAAATTTAATGCCCAAATATGTTTTTCAGAAATTAGGTATTGGAAAAGCTCGGCCCATAACAGTAGTACTGCAGCTGGCAAACCGCTCTTACGTTCATCTAGAAGGAAAAATTGAAGATATTCTGGTAAGGGTGGATAAGTTTATTTTTCCTACTGACTTTCTTGTCTTAGATTGTGAAGCAGATGAAAATGCATCAATCATCCTAGGGCGACCCTTCTTAGCAACAGGAAGATCACTGATTGATGTGGAAAAAGGAGAACTCACCATGAGAGTGAACGATCAAGAAATCAAGTTGAATATTGTCCAAGCAATGAAACATGCTGATGCAGAAGAAGAATGTAAGGATATCACTGAAGTTAACCTTGACCAACCCTGCATCATGTCGGGATGCCACGACATAAAAATTGGTCATTGCCTCGGCAACCACTTAGAAGTTTGTCACGACAGCACTGGCGACAACAGCTCCTTAGAATCTGATACATCTGATACTGAAGATCAAGAGAAGGTAAATTGGATAGGCAGTCGTCCAGGTAAGTTGTTCGAGCCCTTAAACTACACCTCAGATAACTATGTAATTCAAAAGCCATCAACTGTTGAGCCCCCTGTTCTAGATCTTAAGCCCCTGCCAAGGCAGCTAAAATATGTTTTCCTTGGTTTAAATGATACGTTGCCCGTAATCATCTCTTCCAAGTTGATGCAGGAACAGGAACAACATCTGATAGGGATGCTGCAGCAGCACACGAAGGCTATTGGATGGATGATAGCGGATATCCAAGGCATCAGTCCGACATTATGCATGCATAAAATTCTTTTAGAGGATGATCATAAGCCGACCATTGATGCACAAAGATGTCTGAACCATGCTATGCAAGAAGTGGTGCGTAAAGAGATAATCAAATGGCTAGATGCTGGAATAATCTACGCCATCTCGGATAGCAAGTGGGTGAGCCCGGTGTAGTGCGTTCTCAAGAAAGGAGGAATGACCGTGGTAACCAACAAAGAAAACGAGCTAATCCCAACAAGGACTGTGACTGGTTGGAGGGTTTGTATGGACTACCGGAAGCTTAACAAAGCTACCTGGAAGGATCGCTTCCCCTTACCCTTTATTGATCAAATGCTTGATTGATTAGAGGGTAAGCCTTATTATTGTTTTCTTGATGGTTACTCAGGTTATAATCAAATAGCCATCGCACCGGAAGATCAAGAAAAGACGACGTTCACATGCCCTTATGGAACTTATGCTTTTCGGAGAATGCCATTTGGACTTTGTAATGCACCAGCCACCTTTCAAAGGTGCATGATGGCAATATTCTCCGATATGGTGGAGGATTTCCTAGAAATATTTATGGATGATTTTTCATTATTTGAAGACAACTTTGAAAGCTGCCTAGGCAACCTGCAGAAGGTACTCGAGAGATGTGAAAAAGCAAACTTGGTATAGAACTGGGAAAAGTGTCAATTCATGGTGGATGGAGGGATAGTCCTTGGCTATAAAATTAGCTGCCGCGACATAGAAGTCGACAAAGATAAAATAGAAGTAATTGAAAAGCTGCCGCCACCCACCACAGTCAAGGGAATCAGAAGTTTCTTAGGACATGCTGGTTTTTACCGGAGGTTCATCGCGAACTTTTCAAAGATCACCAAGCCCTTATGCCATCTTCTGGAGCAGAACCATCCCTTCGACTTTAACGCTGAATGTACTGAGGCATTCAAGGTTCTGATAGAAAAGCTGGTAACATCCCTAATAGTACAGCCACCAGATTGGACACTGCCATTTGAGATCATGTGTGATGCTAGTGACTATGTTGTCGGGGCAGCACTTGGGCAGAGGAAAGACAAACTTTTTCATGTCATATACTATGCCAGCAAAACACTGAACGAGGCCCAAGTGAATTACACCACCACAAAGAAGGAACTATTGGCTGTGGTGTTCTCTATTGACAAGTTCCGTTCTTTTATACTTGGAACGAAGGTCATAGTCCACACAGACCACTCTGCATTGAAGTATCTGTTCACCAAAAAGGATGCAAAGCCTCGACTGATACGTTGGATTCTGCTACTGCAAGAGTTCGACCTTTAAATCAAGGACAAAAAGGGGACAAAGAATTAAGTTGCAGATCACTTGTCAAGGTTGGAGAAGGGAAAGAGTCTATCGGCAGACGAGACACACATACTGGAGACCTTCCCTGATGAGCAGTTGTTCGTTGCCACAAGCACTGCCGCGACATCTATGGCGGCATGTAAGTTTTCTGAACTCCCATGGTATGCTGATTTCGTTAATTATTTAGTTAGCGGAATAACTCCTCCTGACCTTAATTATCGAGCTAGAAAGAGGTTCCAAAATGATGTTAGGCATTATTATTGGGACGCACCTCTTCTTTTCAAAATTTGTGCAGATCAGGTTATAAGGAGATGTGTACCATAGGATGAACATGAAGCTATACTACATCACTATCATGCTTCACAGTATGGAGGACACTTAGGAGGTAACAAAATTGCTGCCAAGGTTTGGCAGTCGGGATTTTATTTGCCGTCACTGTACAAGGATGCCCAAATATTCTACAAGAACTGTGACAAGTGTCAACGGACTGGAAACATCTCAAGGAGACACGAGATGCCGCTGCAAAATATTCTTGAAGTCGAGATCTTCGACGTTTGGGGGATAGATTTTATGGGACCATTCCCAACTTCATGTGGGAACTTATATATCCTCCTGGCATAGGATTATGTTCCAAGTGGGTTGAAGCGATCACCACTCAGAAAAATGATGCCAAGATGGTTCAAAGGTTTTTGCATAAAAACATTTTTTCCAGATTCGGCATCCCTAAGGCAATCATCAGTGATGAAGGGAGGCACTTCGAAAATAGGGTTATAGCTGCTGCCTTGAAAAAGTATGGTGTAAAACATCGGATTGCAACATCATACCACCCTCAGACAAATGGACAAGCTAAAATATCCAACAGAGAGGTCAAGAACATTCTTGAAAAGATGGTTAAGCCAACTCGGAAAGACTGGTCTCTACACCTCAATGATGCATTATGGGCCTACATGACAACGTTCAAAACTCCATTGGGAATGTCCCCCTATCGGCTGATTTATGAGAAAACGTGCCATTTACCTGTTGAGATTGAGCACAGAGAATACTGGGCCATCAAAGTAGTTAATATGGACTTGGAAAAAGCAGGGCAGAAAAGGCTACTTGATCTGAACGAAATTGAAGAAATTCGAACAATGGCCTATGACAGCGCAAAAATCTACTAGGACAAGACCAAGAAGTGGCATGACAAGAAGTTGCTGCCACGATAGTTCTACCCAAACTCCAAAAGGTTTCATCCTCCTCATGCTCGGACAAATAAGCAAACAGGCTTCAAAAGATTTCATTCTCCTTATGCTTTGATGAATAAGCAAACAGGCTTCAAAAGATTTCATCCTCTTTATGCTTGGATGAATAAGCAAACTCCAAAAGATTTCATTCTCCTCATGCTTGGATGAATAAGCAAACTCCAAAAGGATTCATCCTTCTCATGCTCGGACGAATAAGAAAACAAGCTTCAAAAGATATCATCCTCCTTATGCTTGGATGAATAAGCAAACTCAAAAAGGTTTCATCCTCCTTATGCTCGGATGAATAAGCGAACTCCATTCTTTTTACGCCTGAACGGATAGGTGAATCTTCCGAAAAATTTCATCCTCCTTATGCTTGGACGAATAAGCAGGTTCTATTATCCTTATGCTCGAATAGATAAGCAGATTCTATTCTCCAAACGCCCGAACGAATAGGCGGGTTCTATTCTCCTTATGCCCGAATAGATGAGCATATTCCATTTGCTGAAAAGTCCTTTGTGTACCTAAAAAATGCGATATTCAATGCAGTTATGATGTACATGCCCCCAGGGATGCCTAAAGCATGTCAAGTTTCTTTTGCTTTTTAAATTCTTTTTCTCAAAATTGATTTTTCCTTTAAGCAACAATCATAGACAAAACCATGAAACTCTGAGGAACTTGAATTGTATCATCTCAAACATTTTCTCAACTCTGATAAGAGTCTATTCTAGCCAAACTAATATGAATTCTTTTCCATTTATTCACACCGATTTAGACTTTGCACAATGTTATTATGACCCACGAGTAGGTAAGCTAGCGACATCCCATCTTTCAATTCTAGTTGGATTTGACAAATTCTTACTGCTAAAATTACATCGACCATTCCTTGGAAAGAAATCATTAGCCATTGTTCACTATTAATTTTCGAAGATTGAGCAAAATTAGAGTTCACCAAAACACCATAAGGCTGGAGTATGGGTTCAACACCATAACTCCTTTTTGCTTCATTAAGAACATTTCTGATCTTTGCACGCAAATGTTTCCTTTTCCACAAATCACACTTTTATTGTAGTTGATACATCAATAACGAGTGGAAAACCTTCTTGAATAGTCTTGAAAGCTTCAAGTCTTCATATAACATTAAGCCTCTTCAACATTTCTTGTGGATTATTAAATTTTTGCCCTTACAGGACATCTTGAAACATTTGCATGTAAAATCTTCTAGCAAAGCTCATTTCCACCTTGAATGTCTTTGATGTTTGCACTTTTAATCTATTCTTCTCACGCCTATTAATATTGAGGATCCTGAATCCTTGGTCGACGTAGACTGCCCCCAATCTGATGGCATGATTTGCTTCTCAAGAGCAATTCTATCTCTTTTTCATGATTCTGAGCTTTTACATCATATTTGTGGACTTTTCTTGACAACACGGCCCACTTCAACGCATATGCTTATTCTCCTTCTCTTTTTTTTACCTTCTCATACAGGGTAATGCCCCCATTCAAACTGAGGTTCAATTGTTCTCTAAAGTGATGAAAACAATCGCTCATGGTCTTCTACAATTGAGATCAATATCAAGAAGTCTTTTTCTTTCCATAAATCTATGTTAGCCTACTTGTAAGATGCAAGAAAAGGCTAGAAATATGAATTAAGAGAGGGGAAGAAGGGAAAAAAAGTCATGGCAAACATAGTAATAGGGCAAAGTTAGATGCCCAAAATTCATAGCATGAATGATTCATGAATCCATCAACCGAATAGTGCACCACATTTGGTGTCGCTCTTTTGCTCACACACTCTCCAAATTTAAAATTTCCCACTTTTCTAATCTCAATCAGACATTAGAAGCTTGAGGTCTTTGAAGAAAGGTTAACTCAATAAGGTGGGATGTGTTCTGAAAACAAACTCCTCTTCTAAAATATTTATCTGTGATTCAAATGGTCTTTTAAGGCTTGTAATGTAGGATAGTCTCGGGTTGCCAATGAAAAGGATATATAGGCTCAAATACCTATTTTAAGGGTGATTAAACCAAGGATCAACTTTTCCAGGCGAAATATCAATTTTACTTTTATTCTTTGGATCACTCTAGACTACCCATTTTGGGTTTTTACCCTAGAGTTCATTTCCTTTTCTGGCACACATCTCGTTTGAAGGATTTATTTCAAATTTTCCTTCATATTTCTTCTTTCTTTTTCTTATTTTCGTCTTTTCATTTTTCTCTTTCCTTCTTTTTCTTTCTTTTTTACTTTTCTTTTTCCTTTATTCTTCTTTTCTTTTCTTCTCTTTTTTCTTTTTCTCTTCTTTTGTGTCCCTTTCATTTTCAATTTAGGACATTCAACTTGATCTGACATGTTTTTTTTCAAACAACTTTTCATTTTCTTTGCCCCCCAATGTGGGGAGTGATCATTGGTTAGGGTTAAATCACAAGAATAATAATATCAGGCTCAAAGGGGGACAACAATGGATTTTTATTTTCTTTTCATGAAGGGAAATGTAGGAATGGCAAATGTCATTTCGCACATAAATACCGTCGAAGAGAAGCAATCTTCAATTGGTAGATGTTTTAGAGTTATGACTTTATTCAATGACCCTAATAACAATGTCTGAGAGGAAAAATTCACTCAAAATGGGGTCTTCCCATTAATCCTGAATACTCTTTATTTCCCTTATCTTGGAATTAGATTCATGTAACGCCCTGGTTTTGGGCGTAGATGTTTTAGATTTTGAATTATGCCGATCGGAAACGATTTGAACCCTTGAGGTAGGTTTAGGGAATGTTGAGTGTGTAAAAGTTCTATTATTTACCCCCTATTTAACCCATATTTCTACTGCATTCAAGCATAATTCATTGCATTTAGGTTAGATTTCATTCATACATCACAAATATATTAAGTGACATAGTTTCTACTGAAATTGGTTGCTTTTGCAGGTAGCTGTTGTAGCAGATGGAGAAGCAGGCGCTGGGCAGTGATGCAGCAAAGTTGGAACTAGAATGCAGATGAGGAGGACGATGCTGCCATGGCGGCTGCCATGGCAGCCAAGGACGACAACAATGTTGAGGAGAAGAAGCAACGTGGGCCTCGACAGAAATAGAAAATTATGCCGGTCTGTCGTGGATTACCCTTATATTTTTCCAAGCCCTAGATCAGAATGAAGGCCAAGCCCAAAGTTCAAGGAAGAAACTCCAAGCAAGAAGGATGGTCGAATTAAAGATATATTCTCTGAAGATCTAGTCTTTAATAGAGTTGTAATTTAGTTTTTACTTGTATTCTTGCCATATTAGAAAACTTGAACCCAAGGCCTATATAAAGGCATGTAATTCGACCTAGGAGAGGACATCATCCTTCTCTAGCCTTCTTCCCAAAAGCCCTAGCCGTTTTCCCCTTCTCAACATGTTCTAAACTTCCCCTAGGGCCATGGGTTTATTTGTAAAGTAGTTGCAATGATTGCTTTTGTTTTAGGAATTTTCTGTTCAATAAAATAAACTTCAAGTTCGCTTATTCTGGTTTTCAACATCTTGCAAAAGTATCGGAAGAGCATTGTGAGATTATCTATTTACTTAACATCGGGAGAGTTAAGTATACGAAAGGAATAAGTGCGGGTTCTCTAGTTTATAGTTGAACTATCTCGGACCTAGGGATATGACGAGGTTAAGTGGCTAAGGAAAAATTCAACAACATCGGTGTTCATCCTTCGATTCACGTCGGGATGTATCATCAAAGACGTGTTCATCGACAGACTCTGACCTAGGGATAGGCCAAGGCATAGCAGGGATTCTTACCAAGCTTGGAGTACAGAGTTGTGTAATCACTGCCACGACTAACAACAAACCGTTGCCGCGACAGGGACGACGACAGAACATATATTCCCAGACTTTGCAACACCTACACTATTGAGCAATCCAATACCAGCCCATTCTCTCTATCTTGATTCCATTACTCTTTTATTTAAGTTCTCTTTATTATCTCGTGACAACAACTTAAATAATTCTTTTCTCTCTCGTGTAGTAATCCAAGTTGAAGCTATTAGCCCAGTCCCTATGGAGACGATATCCGATACTTCTGTATCACTTTACTACTTGCGTCGTGTACACTTGCACTACATTGCGATAGAAACTTTTACACGCAACAAGTTTTTGGCGCCGTTGCCGGGGACTGGCAACATAACTTTACCCTACCTTTTACTGCATTCTTTTTATTTTTCTGTTTTATTTTGGATTGTTCAACCTGTGCTTTTCACAAGGTTTCTTGTTTATGCGCAGATCGAGACGAGGAAAGGAACCTGAATATCCATTAGATCCTGAAATAGAACATTCGTGCAATCTTAGGAACCGACTCCGCTTCATACTAGCCAGAAACGAATACCTTGAAGAACAGTTAGAGGCCATGAACAACCAAAGGAATCCCCAGGATAATAACAATCCTGCCGGAGATGGAGGGAACGATCCACCTGCGGACCCTCATGTCGCTGCCGCACGTCGGTCATGCCGAGACTACATGCTTAATGATCATGTAGAACTAGAAACCACCCTTCCAGACGTAGATGTTGACAACTTTGAGCTGAAACCTGTTATGTTCAGCATGATTAACAACGCTGGCCAATTTAGTGGTGCTGCTACAGAGGATGCTAGGGAGCATCTGAAAACGTTCCAGGAAATCTGTGGTTCGTTTAGACTACTAGGAGTTAATCTGGAGATACTGAGGCTTCGTTTAGACATTCTCCCCAATGCTTTCGATTACAATAGAAGCAATTACGCATAGGGTAAGAGCCAATCGAACCACCTACATTACCAATCGAATTTTTTGATATTACAAGTCTCTCACTTTGGTAATTCTGATGATCAAACTCTTCTCTAGCCCTCTTTCTGGACTGATTTCCATGACTGTGCTGAACAGAAGCAGGCGATTGCTTACTATCTTGATTAGTACCGTGAGATTTAAGTTGCTTCATCTCTGCCTCATTCCAGTCAACAGTCCTAGCTCGTTGAGTAATCTCTTTATACTCTTTATCCATATACAAAGTACTCATGAACTCTATCTCATAATCATTCACAGACATGTCGTTCTGCTTCAGATTCTTGAAATCATCTCGGCACTTTGCTAAGTACTCCGCCTCAACATAACAACCACAAAATGCTTGTAAGAAATGGTCCCAAGAGATTTGACTAGATGAAATAACACGTTCCTCGGCCTCCTACCAATTCATGGCTTCATCCTGCAAAAAAGATATTGTAGCCCTAAGCTTCTGGTCGGTAGGATAATCCATCTCAACAAACAATTGTGGAAGCTTCTTCAACCAGTACTCTGCGTCAGCTAGATTTGTACCAATATTCCCATCAAACATAATCATCCCAAAAGCTAAGAACTCGGTAGATATGCGCCTTCTAACACCCTCAGACTGGCGGAGGTAACAAAGCAACTCCCTATGCCTTGTAGCAGTATCCAAGCCATTAGTCTCACTATCCCTAGAATCATGTGGACCATCATTCTGAGTCTGCTGAACATGTGGACCCCTACCACTAGTCTGATGTACTCCAGTCTGATTCACATGCTGCTCCTCTACATCATTATCATGAATATCATTATGATTATGTGGCGGATCCATAGGGGGCGTAACGTCTCTCTCTACAGTAGTGGTACGATCATGACCACGACCTCGACCACGACCACGACCAGTCGCTAATCTAGAACTCGTACGTGGTGGCATAATAGTCTATCTACAAAAGAAATTAATCCTAAAGTTAGAGTTGGTACTTGGAGTCTCTAGTCAAAACATATCTTTAATTCTTTAAAATAATAAATTTATCAGAAAATAACATTTTGCCCCAAAACATTTAATATGCATGCAAAAATCATTTTAGGTTTAAAAATTTATGTGAGCCTGACACTCTGAGAGTTTGAATTTAGCTCTGATACCACTAAATGTAACCCCCTTAACCCGACCTAGAAGAAAATACTGAATTTAGAAAGTTACCATGGAAACTTTCCCCCTCAAGTAATAAATTTTAGGTTTAAATAATTTATAAAACAATTTAATTATAAAAAAACAATAAGTACCGTAAAATACTACAATTGGTTACTAACCATAGCGTTATAAAAATATTCTGATCATTTAATAAAATATCTTAAATAAAGCTTGTAATTATTTGTTGATGCATAATCCCAAAAATATAGAGTTCCATTGTAGAGCGTTTTAGTGTTCTCTTAATATGAGCGCAAGTGCACACTCCTGTCATGTAATAGTACAAAGGATATCATTTCCCACAGGGATTGGACAGCTTAACTCGATTCGTTGTTCCTACACAAGAAAAGTAAATGCACAAATTAGTTGATTTTTTAAAGAAGAAAATAAAATAAAATACAAACACAAGTAAATAAAAGGGAAGAAATCATATTGATAGAATGGGAAGGGTTATGTTGCTGCTTAGTGTGAAATTGCGTTAAATAGGACAAGTTGCTTTGCGTTGCCAGACTCTGCTGCCTCGACAGGGGATGGCATTTAAACTGCTGAGAAGCTCTCGTTACCTCGACAGGGGAATGGACTTGTGTCTCGGCGGCAAACTCGGTAGAACTTCAAGGCTCGACATAACGCTTCAAAAGTGATCCTACTTATGTATAAGGTAGAATGCTGTTGATGTCCACTACAGATAATGTAACCCCCTTAGCCCGGTCTAAATGGATGACCCGAACCGAGGTGATTACACGAGGATAACTGAAGCCAACCCGTTAAAGCCGACTTCGATTAGCAACCCTTTTTTATTTTTAACTTTTCTAGATGTAAATTAGATCTTATGTGATCACCAAAGAGCATAGGAAGAAACGACACAACGGTCGGATTCCACCTAGGGGTTTAGTTGAATAAGATAAGCATTTAGGGACCAAAATGTAAATCTTGTAAAATACAAGGGCATTTCTGATTTTAAGGTTACCAATATTCGTTTAGTCACATTTCATGCTTCTCTGCAAATTTTCATTACAATCATACCATCCAAACTCATCTAATTACATACATGATGTTTAGGGACTAAAATGTAACATTTTAGAACCTTAAAAGATGCCTTTAACTAATTTTAACGGTCGTGTATCGGTACACCCAAGGGTCGTATCGATACGCGGGATGGCAGTGACCAAACTCAGAAGAAGGGTATCCATACACTTCCCCCATTATCAATACGCCCTTCAAATTTGGCCTACCCGTTTCGATACACTTCTCATCCGTACCGATACCCCTGTACCATTTGGCATAAATTTGGCTTATGCGTATTGATACGCAAGCCCGAGTATCGATACTCATGCCGGAATTGTCCCAAAACAACTCCAAACTGATGTCTAACCTCATCATAACATCACCAAAACATATAAACATGCTTATAACATCAACACTAACACAAAGACATCCAACTCTAACCACATAGAAAGCACTAGGCATAGCATCGATAGATCACATGGCATAAAGAAGAGCATGCTTAACCCACACACCATAGAAATCCCAAAAGGCAAGATAAAGCATCAAAACCAATATAATGGCCTTGTACAAACCAAATAGGGCATATATAGTTTGCATCAACACCAGGGAGTCCAAAATACATCTCCCAAAACAATCCATTAAATCCCATTGCCATATATCATTACTAAGGTAAACGTAAAACATCATACTTGAGCTTATCTATTCCTTGGATTCCCTTAAGCCTCATTGCTGCCCAAGATTTCTTAATTATTTGCATTGTTGGTAAAGGAGAGCGTAAGCACAATAGCTTAGTGAGGCATGCTGTAAAAATACCAACACAACAATGCAAGCTTTTTAAAACGTTGCCTTGAAATCCATTTCTAAAACCATGTTCTTTCTATCTCATGTTTGAAATCCATTTCAAAGAAAAACATCATTTGAAACCACATGTACCATCTATGTAACGCCTTGGATTTGGGCCTAGATATTTTAGACATCGGACCGGACCGGTCGAGAATGGTTCGAATCGAGTAAGGTGATTTAGGGAAATCAAGGATTGGGATAGGATAAAAATGTGGTAAAAATTGCTAAAATCCTCTAAAAATATGTTTGAGAGGTTGGCCAAATCAATTTTACAAAAAGAATTTTGGAAATGGGACATTTCGAGTAGTGACCAATTTGTAAATTTTCAAAATTGTGGAAAATGTGATTTTCAAAGAAGCCAAATTCTTAGAATCTTTAGTGGGCTTTATGGCAATTTAACTTTCCTTAATATGACATGTGTTTTAAATGGCTTTTAATTAAATGGCTTTAATTGGTTTTTATTTTAATTAATTAAAATGGGCAGTTAATGTGAGATTCCATCACATAACTACCACTTTCTCATCATTTTTAGCCAAACATTATTTTTATTCTATTCTCTCTATAATTCTTTTCTTCCAAACACTCTCTTAATATTTCCTAATCAAATTTCAAGAAATCCTTTCAAGTTCTTCAAGATTTTGCTAAGGAAAACTTGTCATTCATTGAGGAAAGCAAGGATTGGAGGTAAATCCCTTTCTCAACCTCTAATCAAAGTTCTTTATTGAAATTCCCAAGATCTTTGGCTTCTAATTAATGTTTTTGGTTGAGTTTTCACTATAGTTTTGATTGGAGATCAAAATCTTGTAAAAATATGGTTGAAATCTTCATTTTTGGACTTGTTTTGTTAAGCTCTGTTATGGATTGATTTTAATTGAGTTTTAAGTTGGTTAATATGTTGAAATGAAGTTTTGATAACATAGATCCCTAAATCATTGAGATCCTTGAGTTTCTTGTTAGTTTTAAGTGAGTTTTTGAGGTGAAATGATGGAATCTTGCTTGTTGGAGGTATAACGATGGATTAGGTTGCTCATTAGATGTGTTTTAATGTTTATAATTGTTTGCAAGTGATGTATGTTGGCTGAGCTTGGTTTAGGAAGCAATAAATTGTTTTGGATGGGTAAATTGGTGTAGTTTGGGTGAGCAACGAGTTTGTGAATTGTTGCTAGTGTTGAAATGCATTTTAATGCATTTAGATCTCTGTTTTGATGATGTGAAAACAAGGGATCTTGATCTGGAAGAAAACGAGGCGTTGTTGGAGGCTCTAGAGGAGTAATTTTCGTGTCGGCAAGCAAGGCTTCGCGTATCGGTGAGTGGAAATGGATTTTCTAGCTTTGTAACGTTTTGAGCGTGGTCTTGGGAACTTAGTGTAAGTTTGAAACACTTAGCTAAGTTCAAGAGTAAGTGTTTCGGAAGTCTCTCTCGGAAATGTGCTATGTTTTTATGAAACCGCACTTGAGTTAATTATGGTTTTGATCACTGTTTTAAAGCATGTTTTGTAACCCCCTTAGCCCGGCCTAGACGCTCGACCCGAACTATGAAGATTACACGGGGAAAACCAAAGTCAACCTTGGTTAACGACACTTTTTTTTCTTTTTATCTTTTCTAGATGCTCATTACTAGCCTATATGATTAGCAAAACATTTCAGCGGAAGCGACACAGCGAACGGAACCCAAGCAAGGTTCAATTGCATAGAAACATCTTTTAGGGACTAAAATGTAAATTTCCAGAATTATAAGGACTAAACAAGCTTTAATGTTACCAGTCCATAATTAATCATATAACATGCCATCATGTCAAATTTCATCTCAAACGGATCATTCAAACTCATTGAATTAAGCAACCAAAGCTCAGGGACCAAAATGTAAGAAACAGAAACCTGAAACAATTCAAATTCAAACTCAACGGTTAGGCGTTTCGAAACGGATGGCCCTCTACCGAAACATTCGATTCGAAACTTGGTAGACCGTTTTGATACTCGAGTGGGTTTCGAGACCCGTATCAAAACACCCCCATCCAGTAGCAAAACCGTTTCGGTATGTCCCTACCCGCTCCGAAACCTCAGCCATTTCAAGCCTCTGTTCTGAAACAGGCAAGGGCGTTCCGATACGCCTTGCCCTGCAGCAATAGATTTTGTTGGTTTTTCACCTCTTTTCATATCCGAACAGACCCGAAACATGCCACAACATAGATACACACCAAAGCCATAACAAGCTAAAACCAACATTCACATCCAAAATCAAACCATAATGGCCAATTACAACTCAAGGATAAATCACCAAACATGCTCAAAGTAAAGGGAAACATCCTCAACCATTCAAAAGTATAAATCCCACCCATTGCCTTTTATTACACCGAAGTAAAGCCACATACTTTGCAAGATTAAAAGCTTGGATTCCCCTTGCTTACTTGCTGCCTCGAATGCCTAGTTATTTGCATTGATGAAACAAAAGAGCGTAAGCACAAAGCTTAGTGAGGGCCACTATGCATCATTCATCAATGCATTTCACACCATTGGAAAAACCGCCATTTCATATCTCATGCCTTTACATAAAACATGTCCATTCAAGAACATCAACGCACTTTCTAGAACATGCTCATATGTAACATTTAAATCAACAAATAAACCTTTGCTCATGCTTCACCAAGCATCTCATGCATCCTTGCATCATTTACAAGCATCACAAGCTTAACATTAATCATTTACATTATATTGGCTCGCAAGTGATATTCCATAAACCATATCAACACAAGACACAATCGGATACGCGGATTACAAGCGTTGTCCCACACGCTTCATACATACTACCGGACTACACAAAGTGGAGATCAATGGCACAATCACAACCCCTCAACACCCGTGATGGAGATTAATGGCACAATCACAACCCCTCAACATTACTCATCGGTAGTTGTATAATTCCACTAACGTGAGTACGTGATTCATACACAAGACTCACACACGGAATTAAACCATTCACCATTGTGGTCTTAACCTCAATCGTTAGGGTACTTGGATGGAGATTACGACACTATCACAACCCGTCGACATCCAATGCGACTTTATTCACGGTGCACCAAATCCTATAGCCGGCTAACTATATCCGATTAACACAACCAAAAACAATTTCCATCACTTGGCAATACAATCATTTTACCTCATTAATCCTGTAACGCCCCGGTTTTGGGCTCAGAAGTTTTGGGCGTTGACCGGTTCGGTCAAAGTGCTGATCGAATATATAAGAGTGAATTTAGGAAAGCCTAGTTCGGGTTGCATTAAAAATATGGAAAAATGTTCTAAAATCATCTTTTAATATAATTAAGTGAACTGTGAAATCAATTTTGGAAAATGAAGTTCGGAAGGTTGACATTTTGGCTAGTGACCAAAATGTAATTTTTAAAAGTTGCGTGACAGTTTTATAAAGGATTGAAAGTTTGAATCTTTAAGGAGCTATTATTCCAAAAAGAGTTTCTCCAGATTTTTCTAAGATATTTTAAGGCTTTATTCTGATTTTAAAGTTTATGAAATGTGGAGGGAAATCATTTTACCATTTTATAACTAACTTTTCTATTTTCTCTCAATTTCCCTTTTCTCTCAACCCAAACACATTTCTCCAGATTTTCTTCTCTGATTTTGTCATCTAAATCACTCATTTCAACTCTCTTTTGATTCCTAATCATCTCATCAACAAAACCTCTCAATTTGCAAGTTGTTTCATCAAGCTTTTTGGCTCTAATAAGGAGAAACTCAAGTGTGGAGGTAAGAACGTCCTTCTCCTCTAAACTATCAGTTCTTTACTAAAATTCCTAAGTTCTCAATCCTTGATTTGTGATTCGTTAAAGGCTTTTCAATTGAAATCTTGATTTTTGGCTTAAAATGCAAGATTTGGTGATTTTGGTGGAATTTTCGTGTGATCTGTTTGGGCAGTGTTTTGAAGTGTCAAAATGATGTTAAATGAATGCTAAATTGATTAGAAGTTGAGGTTTAATTAATGCAATCCCGGATAGGTTGAATTTCCTAAGTTTGGCTTGAGTTTTTGGTTGTTTTTGGAGTGTTTTTGGTGATCTATTGTACCTGGAGGTATAAGGACGTGTTTGTGATCATTTTGGATGTTAATTGATGTTTAAAAATGGTTAGAAGTGATGGATCTTGGCTGGGTTAAGTTTTGGAAGTGTTTGGAGGTGATTTCGGTTGTGTTTGGTAGCCGAAATGTTGGATTTGTGATGAGCAGCGAGTTGAGTCTTGTTGCTGGTGTTCTTAATGCATAATGATGCATTAATCCTCTGTTGTTGTGTGTTTGAAACAGGGGAGTTTGATCCGTGAGCTTTGAAGGTGTTGCGGAAGGTTTTCGGATGCATGGAAGGCTTGTTGGCTAGCCTTGTTTGGTGTATCGGTGAGTGAAGTTGGGTTTTCAGCTTTTAAACCAAGGTTTGAAGGTTTTGGGAGCTTAGTTTAAGTCTAAACAACTTTGCTAAGCTCAAGAGTAAGTGAATGGATTTTCGCTCTTGAATTGTGTTGTGATTTGGCTTTTAAGCAATTGAGGTTGATGATTAAAATGCATGTGTTTTGCATGGTTTAAATCTGTTTTGAAAGCATATTTTTAGCATGGTTAATGCTGGTTTTGAAAGCCATTTGAGAAGGATGCTCAAGGTAAGAGATCCTTGGTTTTGTACATGGAAATTGTGATTTTGATGCATAGTGTTGCATGTTGATCAATGGCTTTGTGTGATGCTTTAAAACAGTGAATTTATGATGGTAAATGATACTTTTTGCGTATTGGTTATGCATGTGAATAATTGGACTAATGTGGTAATGGTTTTAGCATATTGGCTATGCACGTGAATCATTGGATTATCATGGTAAGATGATTATGTTGGCAAGTGATGAAAGTGGTTCTTGGTTCGTTGATCGGATATAGTTAGCCGGTTATAGGATTGGGTGCACCGTGAATTAAGTCGCCTTGGAGGTGGAGTGGTCAAGAGTGGACCGGTAAACTCCCTTCAAGTATCCTAACGAGATGGTTAAGGTCATAATGGAGGTTGATGCCCATTCGAGGACCTTGGTTGAGCAAAGGTTATATGGTGTTTAAAAGTCCATATATGGGAACCTTGTGCTTGTTAAGATCACAATGGCGGTGTAAGACCATGTGTGGATCTTGTGTGGGGTGTCCCGGATCTCGTTAGTGATGTTATACAACTACCAATCGGTTATGCAAAGGTTGTATGGTGTTTCAAAGTCCATACATGGGAACCTTGTGCATGTTGAGGTTGTATGGTGTTTAAAAGTCCATGCATGGGAACCTCGGGAAAAGCTAGGGTTGTATGGTGTTTAAAAGTCCATACATGGGAACCTTAGGCTTGTAAGGTCAAATGGTGTTTAAAAGTCCATTTGGGAGACCTTGGATTGGTAGGGTGTATGGAGCGTAGGGACAACGCTCGGGATCCGCGTATCCCATCGGGTGTTGAGTTGAAAAGTGGATTTGGTTGATCACTTGGAAGCCAATGTAATGTTCTTGGTTATTAAAGAAGCATGAGATGCTTGAAAAGATGCATGGTTGCATGATAAACGTTTAAAGCTTGTGAATGCATGTTTACTTGTTAAGTTGAACAAGTGTTGATTATCATTTGGTAAATGATGCATGTGTACATGAAATCTCTTTAATGCATTGGAGTCTTGTTAAGGCTTGTTTATAAAGGCATGTGATGATGATGTTGTGGTTCATATAAGTTGCCTTTGGTTTAATGCATGTGTTGGTTTGTTGAGTAATGGTTTTAAAGGGTTTCTTGCTTGAAATGATGTTCAAGTATATGAAAGGGTAATATGAAATGGAAGTGTTTCCAAGGTTTTGATTTAACTTTGCATATGGTGTTTATGCATGGAATGGTTAAATGGATGATTATGTAATTTGTACTTTGAAAAGGTTTTCTTAGCTTGCTAAGCTAAGGTTTGGTTTCATGTATGTGCAATGCATGGTTTAAGCATGATGTTGAAAAGGAGTTTTCAAACATGGCTTTGGTTTGACAAATCGGGTTTGTTTTAAAAGTGATTTAATGACCCGCTGCATTGATGGTGTTTTGGTTTTTAGCATTCCTCACTAAGCATTATGTGCTTACGCTCCTTTTTGTCCATCAATGCAGATTCGTGAAGTTTGGACAGCGAGAGGCAAGGGATTCAAGGTGGACTCCATTTGAGATGTATGTCTCGGTGAATAGCTATAGTTAATAAAGGCAATGGGGGTAGAATCTCTCGGGTTAATGTGTATGTGTTCGTTTATGTTGGACAAGGATGTTTTTATGTTGATGATGTTGTTGGAACATGTATTGGCTTTAATGAGATTGATTTGGAAAGTTTGTGCTTAAGTGGTTGCTTGTGTAGGAAGCATGCCTATAGATTTGGGGCTTTTTGCATACGAAGTTAATTTGTGGATTTGATGATGCTTACAAGTTTTATATATGTTGAATTGCATGCTGGTAAAGTTTGGTGGCAAGTGGAGCATGTTTGGATGATCAATTGCATGTTTTGGAATGCATTTTGCTGCAATCTGTGCAGGGCGTTTCGGAACAGTGTGCACCGTTTCGGAACGGGTGCCTTGAATGAACCCAGGCGTCCGAAACGGTAGGCACCGTTTCGAAACGGTTTGGCTACTGCCAGTCCCATGTTCCGGAACCCGTTGCGGAACGGCCCGTGTTTCGAAACAGGGTTTATCTGTTTCGGAACGGTCGACCGTTGGGGGCTGACATTGGCAGTTATATGTTTTGAATTGTTTGCATTTTTGTCCTGAAACTTGTTTGTGCAATTGTATGAGTTTGGGATGTCCGTTTGAGCTGAAATTTGGCAGAGAAGCATGAAACCTGATTAATTTTATGTTGGTAACTTAAAATCTGGTTAAGTCCTTAAAGTTTTCAGAATTTACAATTTGGTCCCTAAAGTTGTAAATTGTTCAATTGGGTCCCTGTTTGATCTCTGATGTTTGTGATCTTTGGGTATGCTATTTGCATGATCACATCTAAGGTTAATGTGCATCTAGACAAGATTAAAAAGAAAAAAAAGGGTCGTTAATCAAGGTTGACTTTCGGGTTGACTTTGGTTTTCCCCGTGTGACTTTCTTAATTCGGGTCAACCGTCCGGGCCGGGTTAAGGGGGTTACATTTGGTTGTATCAGAGCTGAGTTGCGAATGCTTGGGGAAAACGGTAAGTTGTTGTGATGTGTGTTTGTTGTTTACCTTGATGTGTGGATGAAAGTTGGTTGAAACACGTGTTTCTGAGCAAATTATTGATGTTTCTGAGCATGTTGCTGATGTATGCAAGCATGCTTTATGGTTATGAATCTTGGTTGAGCTTATGTTGATATGTGCTGATGTTCTGAGCTGATGTTATGCACGATGGAAGTGTAATGAGTATGTTATGTTGATAATATGCTGATGCAAATGGATGCTGTTTGATGTAAGCATGATCAAAGTATGTTGTTTGATATGTTTGATGTTGTGATATCCATGTTGTGTTGACTGTTATGTCATGTAAAGGGGAGGAATTCGGGATACCCATTTCCTTATTAATATAGCTATTGTTTTATTTTGGAGTTGGAGTTTGAATCCTTGCTTTAAGCTGGTCTAACTGGTTTGTTTTGTTTGTTGTGATTGTTTGTTGTTGTTAGTAGTATGGCAAATTCGATGGAAGAATGGCAGTTGGGTAAGATGGTTGCTGCCTTGGGGCAGGTTGTTAGGGCATGGAATTCACCCTTTTGTAGAGGTGTTTTGTCTCAGTCTTCTGTGCCTGGAGTTGAGGTGGTAAGGCAGGGGAAAGAAGCTGGTTCTGTGATGAAGAGTTCATCACGTGTTGAGCAGGAGGTGTTGGGAACGTCTCAGGCTGTGGTAAAGGTATGGTCAGTGGATGAGCTGGCTGTGGGATGTGTGGGTTTGCCGAAGCAGCGTTTGCTTGATTTGGGTGCTGTGGAGTATCATGGTTCTTCACCGGAGATGTTTGAGGCCTGGTTGGCCAGTGTGATTCTGATTTTGGATCAGAAAGGCTGTGATTATGCCTGTAAGCTGGGGAGTGTTGTTTCTTTGATGCTGGAGGATGCGTGTGTCTGGTGGACATCTGTGGCGGTGGCGTCACATATTCCTGATATTGATTGGGATTTCTTTGTATCTGCTTTTTGTGAAAGGTATCTTGGAAGGGAATTTCCAAGGGTTAAGCAATGTGAAGATAGTGCTGTTGTGGAGCAAGTGTTGCTTGAGCAAGGAGTGGAGGTTCAGCTACCGGTGTGCGACCGTTGTGAAAGGCGCCATGTTGGAGGTTGTTGGGGCGCGAGTGCTTGCTGGAATTGTGGTTCTAAAATGCATGTTAAGCGTGATTGTCCTCTTGGAGTGAAGTTAGCTTTGGTGTTAGCCAATGGGTCTCTGAAAGGTCGTGGGCACGGCCGAGGCAAGGTTCAGAGGTGGCAGAAAGAGCAGAAGGTTGTGAAGAGTTTGGGAAATGAGAATTGCTGGGAATGTGGGTCTGCTGGACATATGGGACGTGATTGTTTGAGGTTGGCTCGGAATGGCCAAGGTTCCTTACCGCAAGGAGTTGATGTTGACCCTGGTGTGTTAGCTGGTGCTGCAGTTGTGCTGCAGGAGGTTGAAGGTTCCGTAAGGAAGAGAGCTCGTCTGATGAAGCTTCAGGGTGGTGTTGTGTTTTCAGGTAACCTTGTTAAGAAATCTTTGCTCTAGTTACCTTAGTTTGGTTTCTGTTGGTTTTCCTTGCGTGGTAAGTTTAGTCTTGTTGCTAGCATGTTTGGGGTAATGGTAGTTGTTTGGAAACATCTTTGGTGTGAAGAAGGCTTAGTGAGTATCTGGTGGTTAATGGTTGTTGGTATGATGGAGTTAGATAAGTTAGGAGTGAGTTGGGAGGTTGTTTTTAGACGGATTTTGAGGATGTTATTGGAGGGTGTGAACTGGCATTCATGCACAGATAAAATCATTGTTATATGCTATATTATATATGTTGGTCCATGCATACATGTGGCATGACATTAGAGGTTTTGCATGCATGTACATCAGGCATTGATAGGGCATATAGGTGATCATGCATACGATGTTCACACTCGCTAATAACTAATCGAATCTGTTAGTGTGGTGGTTGGTTTGGATGATGGGTTTTTAGAGGTTGTTTTGGTGCTGAGTGAGAGTTAGAAGTAATATTAAGCTAGTTGCTAGCAATGGTGAGAGTGGTATAGCCTGTGGTAGAAGGATAGTGTTTGTTGCTTAGAGAGCTTAGTGGTTTGAATAGCTAAGTGGAAGGGGTAGCTCCTTGGTGCTAAGTGATGTTGCTGTTTAGTGGTTGTGTTCCCAAGTGCTGAAGTAGCCTAGTATTTAAGTTGTTGTGGAAGGGTTGTGTTTGTAAGTGCTGGTTCTTAGTAACCTTTGAGGAGTTGAAGAGCTGTTATGTGTGTTTTGGTTAAGCGATGTTCTGGTAAGACAAGTGTTGTGGTTGAAGGTTGAAGTGGAAGGATTATGAAAGATCGAAGGTTTTTGTTGGTTGTTTGGGTTCTTGTGAGAAGTGGTTGGCTGGTTGTGGTTAAGAAAGTTCCGTTTGAAGTCAGTTGGTGGTGTGTGGAACGGCTGACGGAGTCAAGTTGGGGTTGTAATGTAATTCTTGGAATCTGGGTGACTAGTCCTGGTGAGTTGTTATGGTAATGTTAGCGGCAGATGTGAAGGATTATCAGCATTCGTTGAGGAGTTTGGGTAAGCAGTTGGTGCTTAAAGATTTTTGTTTGTTGGGAAATCCTTGGAAGAGGTTTGGGAGTTTGCAAGAGTTTTAGAAGCAGAAAGGTCTGCATAGTGGCTGTTTTGGATTGGTTGTTGTCACTGTGTAAACAAGTCTTGGAAGTTGTGTGTTACAGTGAGGTGTGCTGTAAGAGCTGAAGTTCTTTAGGTTGATGTTGGGGCTGTGTACAGTCCGGTTATGTGAAAGGTTAAGTTGTGGCTATCTTTGAGTGTTCTGGATTTTGTGAACAGTGTGTGGAGGTGCTAAGTTTGGTGGAGGTTTTGTGTGGATAGTAGTCAGTGTTGGTTGAGGCTTTTGTGTTGCCTTGTGTGTTGCTTTGAGAAGGTTGTTGTACTCTTTTCCCCGGTTGAAATTTCGAGGACGAAATTTCCTAAGGGGGGGAGAGTTGTAACGCCCCGGTTTTGGGCTCAGAAGTTTTGGGCGTTGACCGGTTCGGTCAAAGTGCTGATCGAATATATAAGAGTGAATTTAGGAAAGCCTAGTTCGGGTTGCATTAAAAATATGGAAAAATGTTCTAAAATCATCTTTTAATATAATTAAGTGAACTGTGAAATCAATTTTGGAAAATGAAGTTCGGAAGGTTGACATTTTGGCTAGTGACCAAAATGTAATTTTTGAAAGTTGCGTGACAGTTTTATAAAGGATTGAAACTTTGAATCTTTAAGGAGATATTATTCCAAAAAGAGTTTCTCCAGATTTTTCTAAGATAATTTAAGGCTTTATTCTGATTTTAAAGTTTATGAAATGTGGAGGGAAATCATTTTACCATTTTATAACTAACTTTTCTATTTTCTCTCAATTTCCCTTTTCTCTCATTTTCTCTCAACCCAAACACATTTCTCCAGATTTTCTTCTCTGATTTTGTCATCTAAATCACTCATTTCAACTCTCTTTTGATTCCTAATCATCTCATCAACAAAACCTCTCAATTTGCAAGTTGTTTCATCAAGCTTTTTGGCTCTAAAAAGGAGAAACTCAAGTTTGGAGGTAAGAACGTCCTTCTCCTCTAAACTATCAGTTCTTTACTGAAATTCCTAAGTTCTCAATCCTTGATTTGTGATTCGTTAAAGGCTTTTCAATTGAAATCTTGATTTTTGGCTTAAAATGCAAGATTTGGTGATTTTGGTGGAATTTTCGTGTGATCTGTTTGGGCAGTGTTTTGAAGTGTCAAAATGATGTTAAATGAATGCTAAATTGATTAGAAGTTGAGGTTTAATTAATGCAATCCCGGATAGGTTGAATTTCCTAAGTTTGGCTTGAGTTTTTGGTTGTTTTTGGAGTGTTTTTGGTGATCTGTTATACCTGGAGGTATAAGGACGTGTTTGTGATCATTTTGGATGTTAATTGATGTTTAAAAATGGTTAGAAGTGATGGATCTTGGCTGGGTTAAGTTTTGGAAGTGTTTGGAGGTGATTTCGGTTGTGTTTGGTAGCCGAAATGTTGGATTTGTGATGAGCAGCGAGTTGAGTCTTGTTGCTGGTGTTCTTAATGCATAATGATGCATTAATCCTCTGTTGTTGTGTGTTTGAAACAGGGGAGTTTGATCCGTGAGCTTTGAAGGTGTTGCGGAAGGTTTTTGGATGCTTGGAAGGCTTGTTGGCTAACCTTGTTTGGTGTATCGGTGAGTGAAGTTAGGTTTTCAGCTTTTAAACCAAGGTTTGAAGGTTTTGGGAGCTTAGTTTAAGTCTAAACAACTTTGCTAAGCTCAAGAGTAAGTGAATGGATTTTCGCTCTTGAATTGTGTTGTGATTTGGCTTTTAAGCAATTGAGGTTGATGATTAAAATGCATGTGTTTTGCATGGTTTAAATCTGTTTTGAAAGCATATTTTTAGCATGGTTAATGCTGGTTTTGAAAGCCATTTGAGAAGGATGCTCAAGGTAAGAGATCCTTGGTTTTGTACATGGAAATTGTGATTTTGATGCATAGTGTTGCATGTTGATCAATGGCTTTGTTTGATGCTTTAAAACAGTGAATTTATGATAATAAATGATACTTTTTGCATATTGGTTATGCATGTGAATCATTGGACTAATGTGGTAATGGTTTTAGCATATTGGCTATGCATGTGAATCATTGGATTATCATGGTAAGATGATTATGTTGGCAAGTGATGAAAGTGGTTCTTGGTTCGTTGATCAGATATAGTTAGCCGGTTATAGGATTGGGTGCACCGTGAATTAAGTCGCCTTGGAGGTGGAGTGGTCAAGAGTGGACCGGTAAACTCCCTTCAAGTATCCTAACGAGATGGTTAAGGTTATAATGGAGGTTGATGCCCATTCGAGGACCTTGGTTGAGCAAAGGTTATATGGTGTTTAAAAGTCCATATATGGGAACCTTGTGCTTGTTAAGATCACAATGGCGGTGTAAGACCATGTGTGGATCTTGTGTGGGGTGTCCCAGATCTCGTTAGTGATGTTATACAACTACCAATCGGTTATGCAAAGGTTGTATGGTGTTTCAAAGTCCATACATGGGAACCTTGTGCATGTTGAGGTTGTATGGTGTTTAAAAGTCCATGCATGGGAACCTCGGGAAAAGCTAGGGTTGTATGGTGTTTAAAAGTCCATACATGGGAACCTTAGGCTTGTAAGGTCAAATGGTGTTTAAAAGTCCATTTGGGAGACCTTGGATTGGTAGGGTGTATGGAGCGTAGGGACAACGCTCGGGATCCGCGTATCTGATCGGGTGTTGAGTTGAAAAGTGGATGTGGTTGATCACTTGGAAGCCAATGTAATGTTCTTGGTTATTAAAGAAGCATGAGATGCTTGAAAAGATGCATGGTTGCATGATAAACGTTTAAAGCTTGTGAATGCATGTTTACTTGTTAAGTTGAACAAGTGTTGATTATCATTTGGTAAATGATGCATGTGTACATGAAATCTCTTTAATGCATTGGAGTCTTGTTAAGGCTTGTTTTTAAAGGCATGTGATGATGATGTTGTGGTTCATATAAGTTGCCTTTGGTTTAATGCATGTGTTGGTTTGTTGAGTAATGGTTTTAAAGGGTTTCTTGCTTGAAATGATGTTCAAGTATATGAAAGGGTAATATGAAATGGAAGTGTTTCCAAGGTTTTGATTTAAATTTGCATATGGTGTTTATGCATGGAATGGTTAAATGGATGATTATATAATTTGTACTTTGAAAAGGTTTTCTTAGCTTGCTAAGCTAAGGTTTGGTTTCATGTATGTGCAATGCATGGTTTAAGCATGATGTTGAAAAGGAGTTTTCAAACATGGCTTTGGTTTGACAAATCGGGTTTGTTTTAAAAGTGATTTAATGACCCGCTGCATTGATGGTGTTTTGGTTTTTAGCATTCCTCACTAAGCATTATGTGCTTACGCTCCTTTTTGTCCATCAATGCAGATTCGTGAAGTTTGGACAGCGAGAGGCAAGGGATTCAAGGTGGACTCCATTTGAGATGTATGTCTCGGTGAATAGCTATAGTTAATAAAGGCAATGGGGGTAGAATCTCTCGGGTTAATGTGTATGTGTTCGTTTATGTTGGACAAGGATGTTTTTATGTTGATGATGTTGTTGGAACATGTATTGGCTTTAATGAGATTGATTTGGAAAGTTTGTGCTTAAGTGGTTGCTTGTGTAGGAAGCATGCCTATAGATTTGGGGCTTTTTGCATATGAAGTTAATTTGTGGATTTGATGATGCTTACAAGTTTTATATATGTTGAATTGCATGCTGGTAAAGTTTGGTGGCAAGTGGAGCATGTTTGGATGATCAATTGCATGTTTTGGAATGCATTTTGCTGCAATCTGTGCAGGGCGTTTCGGAACAGTGTGCACCGTTTCGGAACGGGTGCCTTGAATGAACCTAGGCGTCCGAAACGGTAGGCACCGTTTCGAAACAGTTTGGCTACTGCCAGTCCCATGTTCCGGAACCCGTTGCGGAACGGCCCGTGTTTCGAAACGGGGTTTATCTGTTTCGGAACGGTCGACCGTTGGGGGCTGACATTGGCAGTTATATGTTTTGAATTGTTTGCATTTTGGTCCTGAAACTTGTTTGTGCAATTGTATGAGTTTGGGATGTCCGTTTGAGCTGAAATTTGGCAGAGAAGCATGAAACCTGATTAATTTTAAGTTGGTAACTTAAAATATGGTTAAGTCCTTAAAGTTTTCAGAATTTACAATTTGGTCCCTAAAGTTGTAAATTGTTCAATTGGGTCCCTGTTTGATCTCTGATGTTTGTGATCTTTGGGTATGCTGTTTGCATGATCACATCTAAGGTTAATGTGCATCTAGACAAGATTAAAAAGAAAAAAAGGGTCGTTAATCAAGGTTGACTTTCGGGTTGACTTTGGTTTTCCCCGTGTGACTTTCTTAATTCGGGTCAACCGTCCGAGCCGGGTTAAGGGGGCTACAAATCCACTATTTTACAAGCATAAACACAATGCCATTTCTACAAGCATATTATGCTTAACATCAAATGCATTCAACACACGAAAACCAAGGATCACTTACCTAGTGCATCCTTAACATAATGGCATTAAAATCCAACAACATTCAAGCTTAAAACATGCTTTAGAACAGTAAACAAATCCAAACTTAACTCAAGTGCATTTTCATCAAACATAGCACATTTCCAAGAGAGGGATTTCCGAATAACTTACTCTTGAGCTTAGTTATGTGTATCAAACTTACACTAAGCTCCCAAGACCACGCTCAAAGTGTTACAAAGCTGGAAATTTCATTTCCACTCACCGATACGTGAACCCTTGCCCGCCAACACGAAAACCATTCTTCTGGAGCCTCCAACAACACCTCGTTTGCTTCCGGATCAAGATCCCCTGTTTTCACATCATCAAAACAGAGATCTAAATGCATTAAAATGCATTCTAACACCAGCAACAATTCACAAACTCGTTGCTCACCCAAACTACACCAAATTACCCATCCAAAACAACCGAAAACTCAATCGATTGCTTTATAAACCAAACCCAGCCAACATACATCACTTCCAACCCATTATAAACACCAAAACACATCAAACAAACAACCTAACCCAACCTTATACCTCCAACAATCAAGATTCCACCATTTCACCTCAAAAACTCACTTAAATCAACAAAGAAACTCAATGATCTCAAGGATTTCGGGATCTATGTTATCAACACTTCATTTTAACATATTAATAAACTTAGAACTCAATTAAAATCAACACAAACAGAGTTTAACTCATCAAGTTCGAAAATTAAGATTTCAACCACAATTTCACATGATTTTGATCTCCAATCAACACTATAATGAAAACTCAACAAAAAATAGTATTTAGAAGCCAAATATCTTGGGAATTTCAATAAAGAACTTTTATTAGAGGTTCAAAACGAGATTTACCTCAAATCCTTGATTCCTTCAATGAATGATAAGTTTTCCTTAGCAAAATCTTGAAGAACTAGGAAAGATTTCTTGAAAATGGTTTACGAAATATTGAGAGAGTTTTTGGGAGAAAGATTTCTGGAGAAAGATGAGTGAAATAGTGTTTGGCTGAAAATGAGAAAGAGTTGGTGGTCACGTAATTGAAAATCTCACATTAACTACCTATTTTAATTAATTAATATAAATCCAATTAAAGACGTTCAATTAAAAGCCTTTTAAAACACATATCATATTGAGGAAAGGTCAAATTGCCTTAAAGCCCCCTAAAGATTCTAAGATTTTGGCCTCTACATTAAAAATCACATTTTTCCCAATTTTGAAACTTTACAATTTGGTCACTACTCAAAATATCCCATTTCCAGAATCCGTTTTATAAAATTGACTTGACCAACCTCTCAAATATATTTTTAGAGGATTTTAGCAATTTTTACCACTTTTTTTATCCTATCCCGATCCTTGATTTCCTTAAATCACCGTACACAATTCGAATCGTTCTCGACCGGTCCGATCCGATGTCTAAAACATCTAGGCTCAAAACCAGGACGTTACAACTCTCCCCCACTTAGGAAATTTCGTCCTCGGAATTCTTACCTTATGGAAAGAGGTGCGGAAACTGCTTCAGCATGTCCGCCTTGCTTTCCCACGTGGCCTCCTCAACTCCTCGGTGTCGCCACGACACCTTCACAAGCTATATCGTCTTGCGACGAAGAACTTTGTTACTCACATCCAGAACCTTCACTGGTTCCTCATCAAACGACAGATCCGGATTCAACTCTATCTCCTCAACAGGTATCACATACGAAGGATCCGATCTGTACCTTCGTAACATAGAGACATGAAACACATCATGTATTTTCTCCAACTCTGCAGGCAATCTCAACCGGTATGCCACATGACCAATACGCTCCACAATCTCGTAAGGTCCAATGAACCTTGGGCTAAGCTTACCCTTACGCCCAAATCTCATCACCTTCTTCTAAGGCGATAATTTCAAGAACACACGTTCACCAACCGCGAACTCAATCTCCTTATGCTTCATGTCCGCGTAAGACTTTTGCTTATCCGATGCTGCCTTTAAACGCTCAAAAATGAGCTTCACCTTCTCGGTTGTTCCCTTTAGCATAACTGTCATCGAAATCAACTTTTGCTCAACTTCTGCCCAATAGAGAGGGGTTCTACATCTTCTCCCATACAAAGCCTCGTATGGAGCCATTTGAATACTTGCCTGGTAACTGTTATTATATGCAAACTCAACCAAGGACAAGTGTTTCTCCCAAGAACCATGAAAATCTATCACACAACATCTCAACATGTCCTCAAGCACTTCGATCACACGTTCCGACTATCCATTTGTCTGAGGATGATAAGAAGTACCGAAATTCAACCGTGTACCCAAGGCTTGATGTACATATTCCCAAAATCGTGTTGTAAACCCCGGATCTCTATCCGACACAATAGACTTTGGCACACCGTGCAACCGCACATCTCTGCTATGTACAGCTCAGCCAACTTATCCAAGGTATACGTAGTATGCACAGGCAGAAAATGTGCACACTTCGTGAGCCAATCTACAATCACCCAAACTGAATTTTTCTTTGATGGCGACAAGGCCAATCCAGACACAAAATCCATGGTGATTTTCTCCCCCTTCCATTTTGGGATTCTCAAAGGCTGCAGCAACCCAGAAGGAACCTGATGTTCTGCCTTCACTCGCTGACACACCATGCACTTACTAACGAACCCAGCCACGTCCTTTTTCAACCCCACCCAGTAGTACTCATCTTTCAAATCACGATACATCTTTTACTACCATGGTGCATAGCAAAAGGGCTACTATGAGCTTCAGTCAGAATAGTGCCCCTCAACTCAACATCATTCGGCACCACTATCTGTCTCCCAAAGCACAAAACACCATCATCACTAAAGCTGAAATCCGATGGTCTACCCTCTGCAATGTCTTGAACATGCAAAATGAGTGAATCATCAAGCAACTATTTATCTTTGATCAGCTGAATCAGAGATGGTTTCACTTGCAATTCTGCAATAAGACCACCATCACGCGATATGCTCAAGCGAGCAAACATCACCCTCAACTCCACAATCACTTTCCGGCTCAAAGCATCGTCCACAACATTATCCTTGCCCGGGTGGTAATCGATCGTCAGATCATAATCTTTAAGCAACTCTACCCAACGACGCTGCCTAAGATTCAACTTCTTTTGAGACATAAGATGGTTCAAGCTCTTATGATCAGTAAACACAACACACTTCTCACTGTACAGGTAATGCCTCCAAATCTTCAAGGCAAACACCACAGCCGCAAGCTCAAGATCATTAGTAAGGTAGTTGAGCTCATGCACCTTCAACTGCCTAGATGCATAGGCCACTACCTTACCCTCCTGCATTAACACGCAGCCCAAACCAACTATGGACGCATCACTATAGACCACAAACTCCTTACCAGACTCAGGTTGAATCAGAACATGAGCTTGCGTCAAAGCTTCTTTCAACTTCTCGAAAGCTTGTTGTCTCACATCAGTCCACTCAAAGCTAACATTCTTCTGTAAGAACTTGGTCAAAGGTGATGCTATCTTCGAGAAACCCTCGACAAACCTACGGTAGTACCCATCTAAACCAAGGAAACTCCACACCTCCGTCACTGACTTAGGTACTTTCCAACTCATCACAACCTCTACCTTGTGCAGATCAACGCGAATACCCTCAGCTGACACAACATGTCCAAGGAAGACCACCTCTCTAAGCCAAAACTCACATTTACTCAACTTGGCATACAACTGATATTCCAATAACGCTTGCAAAACAATTCTCAAGTGTCTATCATGATCCTCCTCGGTATGCGAATACACAAGGATATCATCGAAGAACACCACCACAAACTGATCCAAGAATTCATGGAATACACGATTCATCATGTCCACGAAAGCAGCAGGTGTGTTGGTCAAACAAAACGACATCACCAAGAATTCATAATGCCTGTACCTCATCTGAAAAGCTGTCTTAGGTACGTCCACGTCCTTCACCTTCAGCTGATAATACCCTAATCTCAAATCTATCTTAGAAAACACTAAGGCTCCCCGAAACTGATCAAAGAGATCATCAATTCTAGGCAAGGGATACTTGTTCTTGATCGTCAGCTTGTTCAGTTCCCGATAGTCTATGCACATCCGCATTGTGCCATCCTTTTTCTTTACAAACAAGAATTGTGCACCCCAAGGTGACACACTCGGCCGGATGAAACCTCGATCCAACAACTCCTGCAATTTCGTTTTCAACTCTTTCAGCTCTTTAGGTTCCATGCGATAAGGAGCAATGGACACCTGAGTCGTATTCTCGTACAACTCAATACCAAACTCCACTTCCCTGTTTGGTGGCAATCCATGCAATTCTTCCGGAAAGACACCCAGAAAATCGCAAACAGTTCGGATGTTCTGCACACGTACATCCTTGGTGTCAGGATTAATTACATAGGCAAGGTAATCTCGAAACCCAACCTTATCATACGGTTTGCTTCCAAAGCCGAAATCACATTCGACAAGAATTTCACATTCTCGCCTACTACCACTACTTCATAATCATCGTCCACCTTTAAGGTGACTCGCTTGACATCAAAGTCAACGACCGCCCTATGCTCCGACAACCAATCCATGCCAAAAATTACATCAAATCCGTAGAAAGGTAACTCCATTAAATTCACAGGAAAAACATGTCCTTGTACAGATAAAAAGAATCTCTTTTACAACTTCTTAGTGACTACAGTCTCACCAAAAGAACTAGTCACTTGCATTCCTACTTCAAGCAACTCAATAGGTATATCAAGAAAATGTGCATGCTCACTGAAGACATAAGAATGCATGGATCCAGAATCAATCAAAGCCAGCAAAGATAAAGACTGAAGAACAAAAGTACATGCGATGACATCAGTATCATTGCGCTCCTCACGCTGAGCGTAAACCCTCGTTGGTCCACCTCCCTTAGGTCGAACGGCTACTACATGAGCAATACCCCGCTGCCCCTCGTCTCTCCTCTGAAAGTTCCCATGACCGCGCCCACGGCCTCTCTAAGGTGCAGCTACCACAGGAGCACGTTCTTGGCCTCCACCAGCCAACAAATGACACTCCCTCCTCATGTGATCCGCCGAACAACAATTCCAACATGAATTCCCTGTCACCACAACAGGAGCCTGGAGCTCTCTAGCCGCCTGAGGACAATCTCGCCTCAAATGGTCTCTCGACCCACATGTCCAGCACGTATGCTGCTCAGATCTCACTCGGCCTCCCTGAACCTGGCCACCTCGGACCGGAGCACCTCGCCTCCCCTCAGGCTGATGTCTTTTATCTCGAGCTATTTTGTTCCATCCACCACCAGAACTGTACTCAGCTGCTATCTTCCCAGAGCTAGAACCAACACATCGAGACGACAATCTCAAGTTCTGCTCGATGTTTTCGGCTCGACACACAAGCACATCGAAGTCAGTATAATCTGCAGCCAACATATACGTCTTAACTTCCTGTACCAGCTCGTACCGGAAGTGATCACATCAGTGCCTCTCACTAGGTATCAGCTCAGGAACATACTGGCTCAGGCGTACGAACTGGACCTCGTACTCAGCCACAGAAAGGTTGCCATAAACAAGCGACATAAACTCACGTTTCTTTTTGTCAAAGTATCTAACCCCTAGATACTTCATCCTGAAGGCACCTCTGAAAAACTCCCAATCAACCTCATTGGGTTCCATACCAGCAGTGGTAGTCGTCCACCAGTTGTAGACATCGCCTTGCAACAAAGAAACTACACATCTCAGCTTGCGCACATCATTACAGCCCATCTGATCCATGATACGGATCGTACTTGCTAACCAGGCCTCAGACGCCTCAAGAGACATACAATAAAACTCCACAGCTCCTAGGCTCATCAACCTCTCTAAAGGTAAGCCTGCCTGCCCATCTGCAGGGGCCTGTACATGCGCTCTGGCAACAGTACCCTGAAACGCCCCAGTGATCGTCTGAACCAGTGGTGCCAAATCACCCAAACCAGGACCAGCAGGTCCTTGCTGCACCTGCTCCACACCTCCAATTGGTGGCGGAGGAGGTAGATTTCCACCAGGATGGACATCATCCCCTTGTTCACCCTGGTCACCATGCTCAGCCGCAGGCACTATCGTATTCGACCTCAGTTTTCTTCTTGGACCCATAGTGCTATTTTAAACAAAGCATAACAACAAAAACAAGTCAAACCATTTAGGCCAGCTGCAAGCAAGAATCCAAGTTTACAAAACATTTGATTACTGTAATAAGGCAATGGGCACCGCAATTTCCCTCAACATAGCATAGCATACATGAAACATAATGCTCAACATGCTTTTCATCATCCAAATTCAGCACATAACAACATTGCATCATCATCACGCAATCATATCCATTCCACATGCGTTTCACATAAATCAAGCATGGCATAAGCTTCAAAATTCAACCAATTGCATGCTTTTCACAAAACATACATCAACACATATCAATTTCTCATACTAACATCCCTGATTCTTTCATAACTTGGCTCTGATAGCAACAAATGTAACCCCCTTAGCTCGACCTAGACGCTCGACCCGAACTACGAAGATTACATGGGGAAAACCAAAGTCAACCCGAAAGTCAACCTTGGTTAACGACCCTTTTTTCTTTTTATCTTTTCTAGATGCTCATTACTAGCCTATATGATTAGCAAAACATTTCAGCGGAAGTGACACAACGAACGAAACCCAAGCAGCGGTTCAATTGCATAGAAACGTCTTTTAGGGACTAAAACATAAATTTTTAGAATTATAAGGACTAAACAAGTTTTAATGTTACCAATCCATAATTAATCATATAACATGCCATCATGTCAAATTTCATCTCAAACGGATCATTCAAACCCATTAAATTAAGCAACCAGAACTCAGGGACCAAAATGTAAGATACAGAAACCCGAAATAGTTCAAATTCAAACTCAACGGTCAGGCGTTTCAAAACGGATGGCCCTGTACCAAAACATTCGTTTTGAAACTTGGTTGACCATTTCGATACTCGAGTGCGTTCCGAGACCCGTATCGAAACACCCCTTTCTAGTAGCAAAACTGTTTCGGTACGTCCCTACCCGTTCCGAATCCTCATGGCCATTTCATGCCTCTATTCCCAAACAGGCAAGGGTTTTCCGATACACCTTGCCCTGCAACATCATATTTTGCTGGTTTTTCACATCTTTTCATATCCGAACAGACCCGCAACATGCCACAACATAGATACACACCAATGCTCATCATTTTGAGGCATTAGCTACGACATGTCATCCAACATGCAAACATAGAAGCTAAAGGCATGCTCCCTAGTCCACCAAAGCCATAACAAGCTAAAACCAACATTCACATCCAAAATCAAACCATAATGGCCAATTACAACTCAAGGATAAATCACCAAACATGCTCAAAGTAAAGGGAAACATCTTCAACCATTCAAAAGTATAAATCCCAACCATTTCCTTTTATTACACCGAAGTAAATCCACATACTTTGCAACATTAAAAGCTTGGATTCCCCTTGCTTACTTGCTGCCTCTAATGCCTAGTTTTCTGCATTGATGAAACAAAAGAGCGTAAGCACAAAGCTTAGTGAGGGCCGCTATGCAACATTCATCAATGCATTTCACACCATTGGCAAAACAGCCATTTCATATCTCATGCCTTTACATAAAACATGTCCATTCAAGAACATCAATGCACTTTCTAAAACATGCTCATATGCAACATTTAAATCAGCAAATAAACCTTTGCTCATGCTTCACCAAGCATCTCATGCATCCTTGCATCATTTACAATCATCCTAGGCTTAACAATAATCATTTACATTACATTGGCTCGCAAGTGATATTCCAAAAACCATATCAACACAAGACATAATCGGATTCGCGGATTACAAGCGTTGTCCCACACGCGTCATACATACTACCAGACTACACAAAGTTGAGATCAATGGCACAATCACAACCCCTTAACATCACTCATCGGTAGTTGTATAATTCCACTAACGAGAGTACGTGACTCATACACAAGACTCACACACGGAATTAAACCATTCACCGTTGTGGTCTTAACCTCAATCGTTAGGGTACTTCGATGGAGATTAGGGTACTATCACAACCCCTCAACATCCAAGGCGACTTTATTCACAGTGCACCCAATCCTATAGACGGCTAACTATATCCGATTAACACAACCAAAAACCATTTCCATCACTTGGCAATATAATCATTTAACCTCATTAATCCACTGTTTTACAAGCATAAACACAATGCCATTTCTACAAGCATATTATGCTTAACATCACATGCATTCATCACATGAAAACCAGGGATCACTTACCCAGTGCATTCTTAACATAATGGCATTAAAATCCAGCAACATTCATGCTTAAAACATGCTTTAAAACAGTAAACAAATCCACACTTATCTCGAGTGCATTTTCATCAAACATAGCACATTTCCAAGAGAGGGATTTCTGAATCACTTACTCTTGAGCTTAGTGAAGTGTATCAAACGTACACTAAGCTCCCAAGACCACGCTCAAAGCGTTACAAAGTAGGAAATTTCATTTCCACTCACCGATACGCGAAGCCTTGCTCGCCGACACGAAAATCACTCTTTTGGAGCCTCCAGCAACACCTCGTTTGCTTCCGGATCAAGATCCCCTATTTTCACTTAATCAAAACAGAGATCTAGATGCATTAAAATGCATTCCAACACCAGCAACAATTCAGAAACTCGTTGCTCACCCAAATTACACCAAATTACCCATCCAAAACAACCAAAAACATAATATATTGCTTCCTAAACCAAACCCAGCCAACATACATCACTTCGAACCCATTATAAACACCAAAACACATCTATCAAACAACCAAACCCAGCCTTATACCTCCAGCAATTAGGATTCCACCATTTCACCTCAAAAACTCACTTAAACCAACCAAGAAACTCAAGGATCTCAATGATTTCGGGATCTATGTTATCAACACTTCATTTTAACATATTAATCAACTTAGAACTCAATTAAAACCAACACAAACAGAGCTTAACTCATCAAGTCCGAAAATTAAGATTTCAACCACAATTTCACAAGATTTTGATCTCCAATCGACACTATAATGAAAACTCAACCAAAAATAGTAGTTAGAAGCCAAATATCTTGCGAATTCCAATAAATAAATTTGATTAGAGGTTGAGAACGAGATTTACCTCCAATTCTTGCTTCCCTCAATGAATGACAAGTTTTCCTTATCAAAATCTTGAAGAACTAGGAAAGATTTCTTGAAAATGGTTTAGGAAATATTGAGAGAGTTTTTGGGAGAAAGAATTCTGGAGAAAGATGTGTGTAATAGTGTTTGGCTGACAATGAGAAAGAGTTGGTAGTTACGTAATTGAAAATCTCACATTAACTACCTATTTTAATTAATTAAAATAAATCCAATTAAAGCCATTTAATTAAAAGCCTTTTAAAACACATGTCATATTGAGGAAAGGTCAAACTGCCTTAAATCCCCCTAATGATTCTAAGATTTTGGCCTCTGCATTAAAAATCACATTTTTCTCGTTTTGAAACTTTACATTTTGGTCACTACTCAAAATATCCCATTTCCAAAATTCGTTTTGTAAAATTGACTTGACCAACCTCTTAAACACATTTTTATAGGATTTTATCAATTTTTACCACATTTTTATCCTATCCCGATTCTTGATTTCCTTAAATCACCTTACGCGATTTAAACCGTTCTCGACCGGTCCGATCTGATGTCTAAAACATCTAGGCCCAAAACCATGGCGTTACATGTTTTAAGCATGGTTAATGCTAGATTTTAATGCCATTGTGATAAGGATGCACTAGGTAAGTGATCATTAGTTTTCTGTGATTATTGCACTTGATGTTAAGCATGGTTATGCTTGTGGTAATGGCTTTGTATTTATGCTTGTAAAATAGTGGATTAATGATGTTAAATGATTATATTGGCAAGTGATAAAAGTGGTTTTTGGTTAATATAATCGGATATAGTTAGCCGGCTATAGGATTGGGCGCACTGTGAATAAAGTCGCCTTAGATGTCGAGGGGTTGTGATTGTGCCGTAATCTTCATCCAAGTACCCTAACGATTGAGGCTAAGATCACAACAGTGGATGGTTTAGTCCTGTGTGTGAATCTTGTGGTCGCGTCCCTTACTCTCGTTAGTGGAAGTATACAACTACCGATGAGTGATGTTGAGGGGTTGTGATTGTGCCATTAATCTCTATTACGAGTGTTGTGGGGTTGTGATTGTGCCATGTATCTCCACCTTGTGTAGTCCAGTAGTATGTATGAAGTGTGTGGGACAACGCTTGTAATCCGCGTATCTGATTGTGTCTTTGAAATGGTTTGGTTTGAGAAATGATCACTTGTAAGCCAATATAATGATGATGACTAATGGTTAAGCACGAGATGCTTGTGATTATGCTAGATTGCATGTAATGCTTGGTAAAGCATGAACAAAGGTTTATTTGTTGTTTTAAATTGATGCATAAGAGAATGTGTTTTAGAAAGTGCAATGATGTCTTCAAATGACATGTTTTATGAAAAGGCATGTGATGATAATAGTGTTTTTCCATTTGTGTGAAAAGCATTAATGAATGTTGTTTAGCGATCCTCACTAAGCTTTGTGCTTACGCTCATTTGTTTCATCAATGCACAGAATTAGGCATTCGAGGCAGCGAGTAAGCAAGAGAATCCAAGCACTTTGGTCTAGCAAAGTATGTGGTTTTTCTTTAGTGTAATAAGAGGCAATGGGTTGGATTTCTACTCTTGGATGATTGGTGATGTTGATTATTGCTTTGTTCATATTTGGTTTGGTAGTTGTAAATGGCCTTTGAAGTTTTATTGATGCATGCTTGTGGCTTTTAGCCTTTGAATGGTTTTAAAGACTAGGAAACATGCCTATAGATCTAATGCTTGCTTGAATGATTCTATGTCTTAGCTAGTACTTTGCAATGTTGATCTTTGATGCCTAAACATGTTGTATGTATGCGGTGGTATGAATTGGAATGTTTTCGGGGGTGTTTATGAGTGAAAAACCATCAAAATCTGCTGTTGCAGGGCAAGGTGTATTGGAATGCCCTTACTTATTTTGAAACAGAGGCCTGAAATGACCATAAGGTTTCGGAACGAGTACGAAAGTTCTGGAACGTTTTTGCTACTAGAAATGGTGTTTCGATACGAGTTTCGGAACGCACCCGAGTATCGAAACAGTCAACCTGGTTTCAAAACGACCATTTCGGTACATGGCCTTGTGTTTCAAAACACCAGACCGTTGAGCTTGATTTTGAATTGCTTCAGGTTTTTGTTTCTTACATTTTAGTCCCTGAGTCTTGAATGCTTAATTAAATGAGTTTGGATGACCTATTTATGTTGAAATTTGACATGTTGGCTTTTTATATGATTAATTTTGATTTGGTAACTTTAAAACTTGTTTAGTTTTCAATATTCTGGAAGTTTACAATTTAGTCCCTAAAAGACATTTGTATGCAATTGAAACCATTAATGAGTTTCGTTCACTGTGTCATTTCCGCTAATGTGTTTTGCTATTCGCGTAGGCTAATAATGTACATCTACAAAAGTTAAAAAGAGAAAAAAGGATCGTTAATCAAGGTTGACTTTTGGGTTGACTTTGGTTTTCCCCGTGTAATCTTCTCAGTTTGGGTCGGGCGTTTAGGCCGGGCTAAGGGGGTTACATTTGTTAGCATCAGATCCAGGTTACGAAAGAATTGGGAATGTTTGTATGTGAAATTGATATGTGTTGATGTATGTTGTTTGAAAAGCATGCAATTGGTTGAATTTTGAAGCTTATGCCATGCTTGATGGATGTGAATTGCATGTAAAAGAGATATGATTGTGTGATAATGATGCGATGTTGTCATGTGCTGAATTTGGATGATGGAAAGCATGTTGAGCATGATGTGTCATTGCATGTTCTGCTATGTTGAGGGACATTGGGGTGTCCATTGCCTTATTACACTAATCAAATGTTTTTGTAAACTTTGATCCTTGCTTGAAGCTGGCCTAAATGGTTTGATTTATTTTTGTTGTTATGCTTTGTTTAAAATAGCACCATGGGTCCGAGAAGAGAACTGAGGTCGAATACAATAGTGCCTCAGGGCGACCAGGGTGAGCAAGGGGCTGATGTCTCTCATGGTGGAAATCTACCTCCTCCGCCACCACCTTGAGGTGGGGAGCAGGTGCAACAAGGACCTGCTGGTCCGGGTATGGGTGATTTAACGCCGTTGGTTCAGGCGATCACCGGGGTGTTTTAGGTTGATGTTGCCGGAGCGCATGTACAGGTCCTTGCAGCTGGGCAGGCGCGCTTGCCATGGGAAAGGTTGAGGAGACTAGGAGCTGTGGAGTTCTTTCGAATGTATCCTGAGGCGTATGAGGTTTGGTTAGCGAGTACAATTCGTATCATGGATCAAATGGGATGCAACGATGTGCAAAAGCTGGGATGCGCAATTTCCTTATTGCAAGGCAATGCATACAGTTGGTGGACAACTACCACTGCTGGTTTGGAACCCAATAGGGTTGATTGGGAGTTTTTCAGAGGTGCCTTCTAGAGGAAGTATTTGGGGGTGAGATGCTTGGACCAGAAGAAACGCAAGTTTATGTCGCTAGTTCATGGCAATCTTTCTATGGCTGAGTACGAGGTCCAGTTCGTACGCTTGAGCCAGTATGCCCCTGACCTGATACCTAGTGAGAGGCATCGATGTGATCGCTTCAGGTACGGGCTGGTAGAAGAAGTCAAGACGTATATGTTGGCTGCAGACTATACCGACTTCGATGTGCTTGTGTGTCGAGCCAAAGACATCGAACAAAATCTGGGTTTGGCATCTCGAGGTGTTGGTTCTAGCTCTGGGAAGAGAGCAGCTTAGTATAGTTCAGGGGGTGGACGGAACAAAAGAGGTCGAGATAGGAGACATCGACCTAAGGGGAGGCGAGGTGCTTCGTATTGAGGTGGTCAGGTTTAGGGAGGCCAATAGAGGTCTGAGCAGCACACGTGTTGGACATGTGGGTCGAGGGACCATTTGAGGCGAGATTTCCCTCAAGCAGCTAGAGAGGTTCAAGCTCATGTTGTGGTGAAAGGGAATTCATGTTGGAATTATGGCTTGGCAGATCATATGAGGCGGGAGTGACCTTTATTTGCTGGTGGAAGCTAAGGACGTGCACCTGCTGTGGCTGCACCCCAGAGAGGCCTTGGGCGCGGCCGAGGGAACTTTCAGAGGAGAGATGAGGGTCAGAGAGGCGTTGCTCATGTGGTTGCAGTTCGGTCTGAGGGAGGTGGTCATGCCAGGGTTTATGCTCACCGCGAGAAGCGCAATGATACCGATGTTATTGCAGGTATTTTTTCTCTTCAATCCTTATCATTGGTGGCTTTGATTGATTCTGGATCTATGCATTCTTATATCTTGAGTGAGAATGAACATTTGCTTGATATACCTGATGAGTTTCTTGAAATAGGAATGCAAGTGACAATTTCTTTTTTTGAGACTGTAGTCACTAGGAAGGTGTATAGGAAATGTCCTTTATCTGTTCAAGGTCATGTATTTCTTGTGGATTTGACAAAGTTACCCTTCTACAAATTCGATGTAATCCTTGGTATGGATTGGTTTTCGGAGCATAGAGTTGTGGTTGTCTTTGATGTCAAACGGGTTACCTTAAAGCTGGCTGATGATTATGAAGTAGTGGTAGTAGGCGAGAATGTGAAATTCTTGTCGAATGTGATTTCGGTTTTGGAAGAAAACAATATGATGAGGTTGGGTTGTAAGGTTTATCTTGCCTACGTAATGAATCCTGTAACGCCCTGGTTTTGGGCCTAGATGTTTTAAAGGTTGAATCGGGCCGGTCGAGAACGGTTCGAATCTTTAAGGGATGTTTAGGGAACAACTAGTTCTTGATACTTTTAAAATATGGAAAAATATCTAAAAATCCTCATTTATTATATTAAAGGTTTTGGTGAAAACAATTTTATAAAATATGATTTGGAAATACTAAATTTTAGTGTAGTGACCAAATCGAAGTTTTTACAAAGTTGACTAATGACTGTTTTGTAGAGGATTGAAACTTTGAATATTTAAGGAGCTAATTTTACCAAAATGTTTTTCATTAGATTTCTCTTTAATTTGGTAGTTTTTAATAAGGGTAATCTTCACCAGTGGTCCCTTTCGTTTAGGGTGTGTTTTATTTTGGTCACCAGAATTTAAAAAAGATTATTTTGGTCACTTACGTTTAAAATCGTTTCTATTTTGGTCCCTTAGCCGTTAGTCTCCGTTACTTTAAAAAATTAGTTTCTAATTTAACCCCCAAACTTTCAAAATTTTATTTTTCACCATCTTCCCCAAAAATTATAAAACTAAAACCCCATAAAATTAAATCAATGGCTATAACACACCACTACAACCCATTCCCCCAAGATTAAAAGCGTCAACTTCCCTCATAAAATTATAAAATTAAAACCTCATAAACTTAAATCAATGTCCTCGAGTATATATCTGCAACAATTTCTCTGTTTTAGATTGATCATTGACCAATTCAGTAGTACCAGAAAAACTCTGTTCTCCTTTTATCTTGCAGTAAATGTGAAAAGATTTTGTTTTTCTTTTCCAGAGCTGCTTCATTGTGCCAACTTTACCTACCACAACAAGAAACATGAAGAAAAAGATAAAGAAGAAAATAGCAACATTTTTTCCCGATTCACATCACATGGATCAACTGCAATTTGGCCTTTCCACAGACTGTTCTGTAAAGGACATGTCTTGTTTCAGCTACTCTGCAAGGGCATCATTTCAACAACACCAATTTCATTATTAACCACACAAACCAATATTAATCACATTCATAATAGAGATCATAAAGTGTAACAACCTCTCCTGTGAGTGGCAAGGGGAAAACTAGTACCCCTGCAAAACATACATTGGCAATTTACTTACTGAGCAAAGCTGAGATTGGATTTCAGAACAAAGCATCTCTAATATAGGATGCTTTTAATCTTAATGATTCGTTTCAGCCTTAGAGCCAGTGCATGAAAACCAGGTAGCCTAAGGGCTCAAACTTTCATTTCTAATTGTCTCACATGAAGGACAAAGAAACTTGTCCTTTTACATCAGACTTGAGAGTTGCAAAATTATAGATTTTTCCTTTGTTTTCTGTTTTTCTTTTTTGGGATTTCAACTGTCTCAATTTCATAAATGTTATTGCAAAAGATGTTTCATTATAGGACAAATTAGACAAAAGATAAATTAGAAACTGAGGAAAGTTTTATAATTTTTGGGAAAGATGGTGAAAAATAAAATTTTGAAAGTTTAGGGGTTAAATTAGAAACTAATTTTTTAAAGTAACGAAGACTAACGGCTAAGGGACCAAAATAGAAACGATTTTAAACGTAAGTGACCAAAATAATCTTTTTTGAATTCTGGTGACCAAAATAAAACACACCCTAAACGAAAGGGACCACTGGTGAAAATTACCCTTTTAATAATGTTTTAATTAAGGAATTAAGGAGAATTAAAAAGAAAATCTAAGTTGACTTTTCATAACTACCTTACGTTCGTTTTTCTCTCATTTCATTTTCTCTCAACTTCCACTAAACCAAACACATTTCGTTCATCAATTAAACTTTGATTTACATCTCTTTTGCTGAGATTTCATTCTCCTAAGGATTCTTAATCTTTACCTCATCAAAACCTCTTGTTTTTACTTTGGATTTTCAAGAAATCTTGCCCAAATTGAGGAGAAATTAGCCAGTAGAGGTAAGCTTCATCCTACTCCTCTAATGATCAGTTCTTTATTGAAATTCCAAAGTTATCAATCATTTGTTAATGATTTTTGAGTTGCTCTAATGTTAGAATCATGAAATTGTGGTAAAACTCAAGATTCTGGGCGAGATCTTGATGATTTTCGTAACTCTTGGTTGGGCTCTATTTTGAGGTTGATTTCTAATTTATTTTGGATGATAATTGATGTTATAAATGAGGTTTTGTCAAACAAATCCTGAATAGGTTTGGATTCCTAAGTTTTACATGCTAGAATTGTGGTTTCTGGAGTGTTCTTGGTGTTCTGTTGTTTCTGGAGATATAAGGACGTGTTTATGGTGATTTTTGGTGTTGATTGAGGTTTAGAAATGATTAGAACTGATAGATCTTGGCTGGGCTTTGTTTTGGGAAAGTTTGGAGATTATTTCGGTTGTTTTTGGTAGCTGAAATGGTGTTTTTGAGTAGAGCAGCGAGTTTGTTTGAGTGGCTGGTGATTTCAATGCATGATGATGCATTAATCCTATGCTCTTATGTGTAATAAACATGGGAGACATCTTCAGACACTTTTGGTGCTGATCCAGAAGTGCCGGAAGCTTAGATACCGTTTCGGCAAGCAAGCGAAACGTAATCTGTGAGTGCGAATGGTTTTAGAAGTCTTTGAGGGACAAAGAAACAAGGTTTGGGGATTTAGGATTGGTTTGAAACACCATCCTAGGTCCGAAAGTAAGTATGGCTAGTTTTGCTCTCAAATATGTGGTTGATGCCCCTAAATGCTTTTACATGCTCTTGTTTTGAGATAGACAAATTCCTGTTGTTTTATGCATAATTTGTAGCATGAGATGATGCTCTATAGATTTTTCATGAGATAGCATGTTGTGTTAAAGAGTTTTGAGATGTTGATTTAATTCAAAGCATAAGTTATGGTTTTGAAATGAGATGAGAAAGATTTGAGAAATGTAGGATCAAAACAGTATGTCAGATGATGATTTTAATGTAATATATTGACATAAATGATGAGATAATTGCCGGATATAATTGGTCGACCAATAGGATGAGAGTGCACTATAAACTAAAAATTCGTACGTGCTCTTTGGAGTCGGGCAATGGGGGTAGTGCCATCCCGATCCAAAGTGAGAATCCGATAATAAGAGATACTATCGGGGTACGACTTGGTGAAATACCCAAGCTTTATGGCAAAGAGACATACCGCTATGAGAGTCTGGTGATGTGAGATTCTACCGGGGTAGGACTTGACCTCGAGTCAAGCTAATCCGCATATCCGAGTAAAGTTGTAATATGAAATGCCAATATATGAAATTGTATTTGATTCACATGTACCAAATGTTGAGATGAATTATGCTATGAGAAATGCATATGAGATTTATGGTATGAAATGCTTTTGTTTTCATTAAGCATGTGTTTGGCCTTGCCATGAGATTTGCATTGGGTTAATGCATGAGATAGAATAAAGGTACAAGTGTTTTCAAATGGAGAATTTCTTTGAAGTGGTTTTCAAGCATGAGATAGAAAGAGCATGTTGTAGAAAATGGTTTTCGCGATAGAATTTTGATGATGCATTGTTGTGTGGTTTTTCTTAGAGCTTGCCTCTCTAAGCAAATGTGCTTACGCTCTCTTTTACCAACAATGCAGATAATTGAAACGGTTTTGGGCAGCAAGGAGGCTAAGTTCATCCAAAGAAGAGAGAAGCTCATGTATGGTGATGTTTTCGTAAGATTTAGTATTGATATTTTGCAATGTGGATCTATGGTTGGTTTTGGGAGATGTGTTTTGAACTCCATATGGTTGTTGCAAGTTTAATATTTTTTTGTGGATTGTAATTGTCCTTTTTTGTTTAGTTTGGGGTTTGAGGCTTTTAAATGGTTTATATGACTAGGGAGCATGTCCATAGACTCAATGATCCTATGTTTGACGCCATGCTTTAGCTTAAGCTACATAATGATGTTCTTTGCTGTTTAATCTTGTTGTTGGTATGTTATGATATGATTTGGGATGTGTTTGAATGTGTAAAGTTGTGAAAAACCAGAAAATTACATAGTTGCAGAGCAGGGTGTATCGAAACACCCTTAACTGTTTCAGAACAGGGGCCTGAAATGTCCATAGTTTTCGGAACGGGTAAGAGTGTTTCGGAACACTTTGGCTACTGGAGAGCCATGTCCCGATACGGGTCTCGGAACACACCAGAGTACCGAAATGGTCAACTTCGTTTCTATACAAGGGTCAGAGTTTCGAAACATCAGACCGTTAAACTGCATTTTGAATTGTTTCAAGTTCTTGTTTCTTACATTTTAGCCCTTGATGATTGTGGATGCAATTGGTTGAGTTTGGGATGTCTAATTAAGTTGATTTTTGATAGAGATGCATGAAATATGATTAATTGCACATTGGTAAATTTAAAATCTGCAAAGTCCTCGTAATTTCCAAAATTTACGTTTTGGTCCCGAAAAGTCTAAATCTTTTGAAACGCCCCGGTTTTGGGCTCAGAAGTTTTGGGCGTTGACCGGTTCGGTCAAAGTGCTGATCGGATATATAAGAGTGAATTTAGGAAAGCCTAGTTCGGGTTGCATTAAAAATATGGAAAAATGTTCTAAAATCATCTTTTAATATATAAAAGTGAACTGTGAAATCAATTTTGAAAAATGAGGTTCGGAAGGTTGACATTTTGGCTAGTGACCAAAATGTAATTTTTGAAAGTTGCGGGACAGTTTTATAAAGGATTGAAACTTTGAATCTTTAAGGAGCTATTATTCCAAAAAGGATTTCTCCAGATTTTTCTAAGATATTTTAAGGCTTTAATCTGATTTTAAAGGTTATGAAATGTGGAGGGAAAATCATTTTACCATTTCTTAACTAACTTTCTATTTTCTCTCAATTTTCCTTTTCTCTCATTTTCTCTCAACCCAAACACAATTCTCCAGATTTTCTTCTCTGATTTTGGCATCTAAATCTCTCATTTCAACTCTCTTTTGATTCCTAATCATCTCATCAAAAAAACCTCTCAATATGCAAGTTGTTTCATTAAGCATTTTGGCTCTAAAAAGGAGAAATTCAAGTTTGGAGGTAAGAACGTCCTTCTCCTGTAAACTATCAGTTCTTTACTGAAATTCCTAAGTTCTCAATCCTTGATTTGTGTTTTGTTAATGGCTTTTCAATTGAAATCTTGATTTTTGCTTAAAATGCAAGATTTGGTGATTTTGGTGAAATTTTCGTGTGATCTGTTAGAGCAGTGTTTTGAAGTGTCAAAATGATGTTAAATGAATGCTAAATTGATTAGAAGTTGAGGTTTAATCAATGCAATCCCGGACAGGTTGAATTTCCTAAGTTTGGCTTGAGTTTTTGGTTGTTTTTGGAGTGTTTTTGGTGATCTGTTATACCTGGAGGTATAAGGATGTGTTTGTGATCATTTTGGATGTTAATTGATGTTTAAAAATGGTTAGAAGTGATGGATCTTGGCTGGGTTAAGTTTTGGAAGTGTTTGGAGGTGATTTCGGTTGTGTTTGGTAGCCAAATTGTTGGATTTGGGATGAGCAGCGAGTTGAGTCTTGTTGCTGGTGTTTTTAATGCATAATGATGCATTAATTCTCTGTTGTTGTGTGCTTGAAACAGGGGAGTTTGATCCGTGAGCTTTGAAGGTGTTGCGGAAGGTTTTCGGATGCTTGGAAGGCTTGTTGGCTAGCCTTGTCTTGTGTATCGGTGAGTGAAGTTGGGTTTTCAGCTTTTAAACCAAGGTTGAAAGGTTTTGGGAGCTTAGTTTAAGTCTAAACAACTTTGCTAAGCTCAAGAGTAAGTGATTGGATTTTCGCTCTTGAATTGTGTTGTGTTTGGTTTTAAAAGCTATTGTGGTTGATGATTGAGATGCATATGTTTTGCATGGTTTAAATCTGTTTTGAAAGCATATTTTAAGCATGGTTTAATGCTGGTTTTGAAAGCCATTTGAGAAGGATGCTCAAGGTAAGAGATCCATGGTTTTGTATATGGTAATTGTGATTTTGATGCATAGTGTTGCATGTTGATCTATGGCTTTGTATGATGCTTTAAAACAGTGAATTGATGATGTAAATGTTACTTTTCGCATATTGGTTATGCATGTGAATCATTGGGCTAATGAGGTAATGGTTTTGCTTATTGGTTATGCATGTGAATCATTGGACTATGTGGTGATGGTTTTTGCATTGTGGTTATGCATATGAATCAGTGGAATAACATGGTAAGATGGTTATATTGGCAAGTGATGAAAGTGGTTCTTGGTTCGTTGATCGGGTATAGTTAGCCGGCTATAGGATTGGGTGCACCGTGAATTATGTCGCCTTGGAGGTGGAGTGGTCAAGAGTGGACCGGTAAACTCCCTTCAAGTATCCTAACGAGATGGTTAAGGTCATAATGGAGGTGTTGCCCATTCGAGGAACTTGGTTGAGCAAAGGTTATATGGTGTTTAAAAGTCCATATATGAGGACCTTGTGCTTGATAAGATCACAATGGCGGTGTAAGACCATGTGTGGATCTTGTGTGGGGTGTCCCGGATCTCGTTAGTGATTTATACAACTACCAATTGGTTATACAAAGGTTGTATGGTGTTTAAAAGTCCATACATGGAAACCTTGTGCATGTTGAGGTTGTATGGTGTTTAAAAGTCCATGCATGGGAACCTCGGGGAAAGCTAAGGTTGTATGGTATTTAAAAGTCCATACATGGGAACCTTAGGCTTGTAAGGTCAAATGGTGTTTAAAAGTCCATTTGGGAAGCCTTGGATTGGTAGGGTGTATGGAGCGTAGGGACAACGCTCGGAATCCGCGTATCCGATCGGGTTGTTGAGTTGAAAAGTGGATGTGATTGATCACTTGGAAGCCAATGTAATGTTCTTGATCATAAAGAAGCATGAGATGCTTGAAATGATGCATGATTGCATGTGAAGAATGAGATGCTTGAAAAGATGCATGAATGCATGAAAAGTGTATGATGCTAGTGAATGCATGTTTACTTGTTATGTTGAACAAGTGTTGATTATCATTTGATAAATGATGCATGTGTGCATGAAATCTCCTTAATGCATTGGAGTCTTGTTAAGACTTGTTTTAAAAGGCATGTGATAATAATGATGATGTGGTTCATGAGTTGCCTTTGGTTAATGCATGTATTGGATTGATTGATGTAAATGTTTTTAAAGGGCTTCTTGCTTAAATGGTTTTTAAGTATAAGAAGGGTATGTTGTGAACTGTGAATGTTTTCCAAGGTTTTGATTTAACTTTGCATATGGTGTTTATGCATGGAATGGTTAAATGGATGATTATGTCATTTGTGCTTTGAAAAGGGTTTTCTTAGCTTGCTAAGCTAAGGTTTGGCTTCATGTATGTGCAATGCATGGTTTAAGCATGATGTTGAAAAGGAGTTTTCAAACATGGCTTTGTTTTGTCAAATCAGGTTTGTTTTCAAAGTGATTTAATGACCCGCTGCATTGATGGTGTTTTGGTTTTTGAGCATTCCTCACTAAGCATTATGTGCTTACGCTCCTTTTGTCCATCAATGCAGATTCTTGAAGTTTGGACAGCAAGGAGCAAGGGATTCAAGGTGGACTCCTATTAAGATGTATGTCTCGGTGAATAGCTATAGTTAATAAAGGTAATGGGGGTAGAATCTCTCGGATTGATGTTTTTGTATTCGTATATGTTCGGACAAGTATGTTTTAATGTTGTTGATGTTGCTGAATCATGATTTGGCTATAATGAGATTGCTTTGGAAAGTTTGTGCTTAAGTGGTTGCTTGTGTAGGAAGCATGCCTATAGAATTGGGGATTTTTGCATATGATGTTGTTCTGATGATTTGTTGATGCTTGCAAGTTCTATATATGTTGAATTGCATGCTGGTAAAGTTTTGTGGCAATTGGAGCATGTTTGAATGATTAATTGCATGTTTTGAGATGCCTTTTTGCTGCAATCTGTGCAGGCGTTTCGGAACAGTGTGCACCGTTTCAGAACGGGTGCCTTGCATGAACCCAGGCGTCCGAAACGGTATGCACCGTTTCGAAACGGTTTGGTCTCTGCCAGACCCCCATTGCGGAACGCGTTGCGGAACGGCCCCGAGTTTCGAAACGGGCTCTGCCTGTTTCGGAACGGGTGACCGTTGGGGGCTGACATGGGCGGTTAAATGTTTCAAAATGTTTGCATTTTGGTCCTAAAACATGTTTATGCAATTGTATGAGTTTGGGATGTCCGTTTGAGCTGAAATTTGGCCGAGAAGCATGAAACCTGATTAATTTTAAGTTGGTAACTTAAAATTTGGTTAAGTCCTAAAAGTTTTCAGAATTTACAAATTGGTCCCTAAAGTTGTAAATTGTTCAATTGGGTCCCTGTTTGATCTCTGATGTTTGTGATCTTTGGGTATGCTGTTTGCATGATCACATCTAAGGTTAATGTGCATCTAGACAAGATTAAAAAGGAAAAAAAAGGGTCGTTAATCAAGGTTGACTTTCGGGTTGACTTTGGTTTTCCCCGTGTGACTTTCTTAATTCGGGTCAACCGTCCGGGCCGGGTTAAGGGGGTTACTTCTTTCAATTAAACCCTTAAGTGAATTCTGATCGTTGTGCCTTCCCCTCCTATGATCTTGTGTGATCACATAGGCTTAACCTTTTAGAAAAGATAAAAAGTAAAAAAAGGGTCATTAATCAAGGTTGACTTTCGGGTTGACTTTGGTTTTCCCCATGTAATCTTCGTAGTTCGGGTCAAGTGTCTAGGTCGGGCTAAGGGGGTTACAAATCCTGGCACTAGGGATGTGCGTGTGTAGAATATTCGAACCGTTTGGTTTGACCAACGCGCCTGCTGCTTTCATGGACATAATGAATCATGTATTCCATGAATTCTTGGATCAGTTTGTGGTGGTGTTCATCGATGATATCCTTGTTTATTCGCGTACCGAGGAGGATCATGATAGACACTTGAGAATTGTTTTGCAAGCGTTGTTGGAAAATTAGTTGTATGCCAAGCTAAATAAGTGTCAGTTTTGGCTTAGGGAGGTGGTCTTCCTTGAACATGTTGTTTCAGCTGAGGGTATTCGCGTTGATCCGCACAAAGTAGAGGCTTTGATGAGTTGGAAAGTGCCTATGTTAGTAACAGAGGTACGAAGTTTCCTTGGTCTAGCTGGGTATTACCGTAGGTTTGTCGAAGGTTTCTCGAAGATAGCTGCACCTTTGACCAACCTGTTGCAAAAGAATGTTCGTTTTGAGTGGCCAGATGCGAGGCAACAAGCTTTTGAGAAGCTGAAGGAAGCTTTGATGCAAGCTCCTGTTCTAATTCAACATGAGTCTGGTAAGGAGTTTGTGGTCTATAGTGATGCGTCCATTGTTGGTTTGGGCTGTGTGTTGATGCAAGAAGGTAAGGTAGTAGCTTATGCATCAAGGCAGTTGAAGGTGCATGAGCGCAACTACCCTACTCATGATCTTGAGCTTGCAGCTGTTGTGTTTGCCTTGAAAATCTGGAGGCATTACCTGTATGGTGAGAAGTGTGTTGTGTTCACGGATCATAAGAGTTTGAAGTATCTTATGTCTCAGAAGGAGATGAATCTTAGGAAACATCGTTTGGGTGGATTTGCTTAAGGATTATGATCTGACGATCGAGTACCACCCTGGCAAGGCTAATGTTGTAGACGATGTTTTGAGCAGGAAAGTGGCTGTGGAGTTGAGGGTGATGTTTGCTCGCTTGAGCATATCGCGTGATGGTGGTCTTATTGCGGAATTGCAAGTGAAACCATCTTTGATTCAAATTATCAAAGACAAGCGGTTGCTTGATGATTCCCTTGTTTCGCATGTTCAGGACATTACAGAGGGTAAACCTTCAGATTTCATCTTTAATAATGACGGTGTTTTGTGTTTTGGAAGTTGAATAGTGGTGCCGGATGATGTTGAGTTGAGGCGCACTATTCTGACTGAAGCTCATAGTAGTCCTTTTGCTATGCATCCTGGTAGTACAAAGATGTATCGTGATATGAAAGATGAGTACTACTGGGTGGGGTTGAAAAAGGATGTGGCTGAGTTCGTTAGTAAGTGCATGGTGTGTCAGCGAGTGAAGGCTGAACATCAGGTTCCTTCTGGGTTATTGTAAACTTTGAGAATCCCAGAATGGAAGTGGGAAAGAATTACCATGGATTTTGTGTCTGGATTGCCTTTGTCACCGTCAAAGAAGAATTCGGGTTGAGTGATTGTTGATCGCCTTACGAAGTGTGCACATTTTCTGCCTGTGCATACTACATATACCTTGGATAAGTTGGCTGAGCTGTACATTGCTAAGATTGTGCGGTTGCACGGTGTTCCAAAGTCTATTGTGTCGGATAGGGATTCGAGGTTTACAACACAATTTTGGGAATGTTTGCATCAAGCCTTGGGTACACGGTTGAATTTTAGTACTTCATATCATCCTCAGATGGATGGACAGTCGAAACGTGTGATCCAAGTGCTTGAGGACATGTTGAGATGTTGTGTAATAGATTTTTAGGGTTCTTGGGAGAAGCACCTGCCGTTGGTTAAGTTTGCGTATAATAACAATTACCAAGCAAGTATTCAAATGGCTCTATACGAGGCTTTGTATGGGAGAAAATGTAGAACCCTATATGTTCGGCAGAAGATGGGAAAAAGTTGATTTCAATGCCGGATATGCTAAAGGGAACCACCGAGAAGGTGAAGCTCATTTGTGATCGTTTGAAGGCAGCATCAGATAGGCAAAAGTCTTACGCGGACATGAAGTTTAATGAGATTGAGTTCGCGGTTGGTGAACGTTTGTTTTTGAAAGTATCACCTTGGAAGAAGGTGAAGAGATTTGGGCGTAAGGGTAAGCTTAGCCCAAGGTTCATTGGACCTTACGAGGTTGTGGAGGGTATTGGTCCTGTGGCATATCAGTTGAGATTGTCTTCGGAGCTTGAAAAGATACATGATGTGTTCCATGTCTCTATGTTGCGGAGGTACAAATCAGATCCTTCGCATGTGATGCCTGTTGAGGAGATAGAGTTGAATCCGGATCTGTCATATGATGAGGAATCAGTGAGGGTTCTGGATGTGAGCAGTAAAGTTCTTTGTGGTAAGACGATAGAGCTTGTGAAGGTGTTGTGGCGACACCGAAGAGTTGATGAGACCACATGGGAAAGCAAGGCAGACATGCTGAAGTAGTTTCTGCACCTTTTTCCTTCAGGTAAAATTTCGAGGACGAAATTTCCTAACTGGGGGAGAGTTGTAACGCCCTGGTTTTGGGCCTAGATGTTTTAGACATCGGACTGAACCGACCAAGAACAGTTTGAATCGCGTAAGGTGATTTAGGGAAATCAAGGATCGTGATAGGATCAAAATGTGGTAAAAATTGCTAAAATCCTCTAAAATATGTTTGAGAGGTTGGTCAAATCAATTTTACAAAAAGAGTTTCGGAATTGGGACATTTCGAGTAGTGACCAATTTTTAAAGTTTCAAAACTGTGGAAATGTGATTTTTAAAGGAGAAGCCAAATTCTTAGAATCTTTAGGAGGATTTATGGCAATTTAACCTTTCCTTAATATGACATGTGTTTTAAATGGCTATTAATTAAATGGCTTTAATTGGTTTTTATTTTAATTAATTAAAATGGGTAGTTAATGTGAGATTCCATCACGTAACTACCACTTTCTCATCATTTTCAGCCAAACACTATTTTCATTCTTTTCTCTCTAGAATTATTTTCTTCCAAACACTCTCTTAATATTTCCTAATTAATTTTCAAGAAACCCTTTCAAGTTCTTCAAGATTTTGCTAAGGAAAACTTGTCATTGATTGAGGAAAGCAAGGATTGGTGTAACACCCCCTTCCCGGCCTGGTAGAGAACCGAGTCGGAGAGCGTTATCGAAACAATGCGATAACATCTTTTAACTTTATACTTAAAAACTTTTCTCAAAACTTAACTCTTGTACTTATCATTTAAGCCTTCAACAATATTTTATTCGAACAGGACGTTACCGGATATACATATTAATCCCTTTTATTCCTATTAAAGCCTTAGGAAGATCAACCCCGTATCGAAACGCCCTGAGCTGTTTCGGTACGGCTTGACTAAGGTAACCTTATTTACTGTCTCTTTATAACCGCATCGATACGGTTTGACCCGTATCGGTACGAGTTGACTAACCTTGACTCGTCTTTGACCCATTTCGAAATCAGTATCGAAACAGTGGTCTCCAGTAGCCAAAACATTCCGAAACAGAACTGCCCCGTTTCGGTACACCCTGCTTTTCGAGGTTCAAATTATGCTTACCCGTATCGAAACGCCATTACCTGTTCCGGTACGGGTAGGCCTACAATGACAACTTCTAACTGTTTTTAATCCTTTTTAACCTAGCAGTCATGATCCAATTGCAAAGAGACTTTTCCCACAACATTTTAAGGGTATAAGCTATCGCCAGTCCAAGTTTTAAAGCCATTCATCTTCGTTTACACTGTTTTACCATTTTAGCGTAAAACATGAACTATAGGTCAAGACATGTTACACGAAAAGCACTATCCAACCTTTTACTTCTTAAACACATAACATAGACATACCAAAATACACATATCAAACTTATACATAGACCTTGCCACCATACTAGGAGTTCGAAGGATAAAACACCTTACTTGGACTTGGTTGTGACTTGTGCAACGTACCAACTTCTCCGATCTCGATCCCAATACTTGCTTATCTTGAAATGGATGCATGAAATGCATTAGGCATACTTAGCCTAGTGAGGTAGTCACATAACCATGAATATACAAATTATGATTTATAACATGCTTCTAAGAATCATAACATTAATCATGCAATATCATGGCATATTTCTTATTCATAACAAGGCATATAACAATATCATGGTTCATGGCAATCATTATCTTGAGTTCACAATTTCCTTGGATCGATTCATAGTATATGGATACACGAATTCCACCACCTCGCCAAAACACATAAATGGTCATCCCGCCAACATCGCTAAAGACCAAACACAATACATCCCTCCGCCTCGCCAAATCATATAGGCCGTAGCCCTAGGAACGTAGTCCACCCGTACACTGAGCTCATGAATTCTATGGCATGCCAATTGTATCCAATACTTCGAATCCAAGGTTCATATTTCATAATTCGTAACAATAACAATTTCAATTATGCATATCATACTTATCACATGTAAATGCTTGCAATGAATTTCATAACAACAATTAACATGCTTAAAAATCATGGAATCATTGAAATGCTTACCATACACTTACCAACATATGATCAATGATGAAAACCCCTAATTCAAGGGTTAGTAATAACAACATGTTCGGGTAGGCCCTTGTCTAACCCGAGACGCGATTACACTCACCTCGATATTAAGGTTCTCGAATAACGACGCCTTTTCCCTTGGTTGGCGGTTTTCCTTTCTCGACTTCTTGAACTAAATTAAATAGGAATCGGTTAGGACCGACAAGACAATATCAAATAAATATAATAATATTAATCAGACTCGATACCGAAACTTAAACCAACCAAGGATTTGAGCTTACCTCGATGTCGGCAAAGATTCGATATTACTATATCGAAAATATCGAACAACCAATCAATCACTGGATCGTATATTTCTTTCTCTTATCACTCGGTCCATCTTACTTAATTTTGTTGAATTTCTTTCTGCCGTGAGTGACCAATGCCTCCAAGACCCTTATTTATAGCTTGAGAACCGGCTCCCTAATCCCATACTTTGAAGGAACAATGGTCTTTAATTCATCATCTCATTGCCACGTGTAGTGGCAATTGCCACACTAGATCAAATTTGGCCGAGTGGCCTTATACGTGGATTGCCTTAGGCAATTCACATTATCCTTTTATTTCTAATCGGCCAGGTGGCCTTTAACGTGTAAATCATTTGGACAATTCCTTCAATTGAAGGAATTGTCACAACATCCTCTCTTTTCTTTTTAATACAAGCCGACTCTTTAAAGACATCAACAAACTCCATGTAATTTGGAGTTGACAAGGCTTAAAGTCATGCATATACTATACCATCCACGTGTGGTAATGTTGCCACTTTAATTTGGCATTTGCCAAATGTTTCTTGAGGTGGAACAATCCCATGCAATTCCTTCGATTTGAAGGAGTTGACGTGGGTCACATGTTTATTATTTTTAATAATAATAGTAATAATAATAAACCATAAATTAACTCGAATAATCTAAATAAGATCAAATAAATTATTTTATCGATGAAAAAATATTCGGTCATCAGAACCTAATTCCTACAAGACCGGTTTTCGGGGTGTTACAACTCTCCCCCCCTTAGAAAAGAATTCGTCCTCGAATTCTTACCTGTAGCTTCAGATTGTTCATCCGTGCACTCTTCGGGATCTGAATCTTCTGGAGATGAAGAATTCATCTTTCCTAATCCCTTTGGCCAAGTCCGTTCAGCACTTACACGTCGATGCTTCTTGAAAAAATTTCTTAGGACAATTTCGAGCGAGATGGTCCATCTTGCCACAACCGTTACAAACTCCAATTTCCTTTGAACACTGTCTTATCGGGTGTTTGACTTGGGAAAAAATCACAAGGAAATCTTTCTTTTTTTGGTTTATTTGGTTTCTTGACTGAATCCGACATCACTTAGGAACGAGGGTACTTTTTAAGGAAAATGCTTATTTCACTTTCTTGAAACAGAGGTGGGTTTTGGTCTTGCTATTGCTGAGGATATCTATCCATATAGAATGTAAAATTTGTCTTTTTCCCACCTTTCTAAGAACCAATCACAAATTCTCTTAAGGCTTTGCAAAGCTTATCCTTTCACCTCTTCGCATTCACCTGACACCTTGCACTTTACACTAACATTTAATACCTTAGATGCCCAACACATAGGATGAGTCATCATCCTCTAATTTCAAGCTATTCTTCTTGTTATTTCTTATTCAAAATCTGGTACCTGTATCGATACACTCTGACCAGTATCGATATGGTTAAGCACAAATCCAAAATTCAGTTAAAAACTGTTAAATCGTTCCGATACTTTCATACTTGTTTCGGTACGTTTTTATGGGTTGTTTCGATACGTATCCTTTCTTGTATCAATATGCCCAGCCCAGAGTTCATTCTTTCTATTCTATAGATAGGTCCCTAACTAGGCTTACTTAAACAGGATTTCTTATCAACATACATAGGCATAAAGATTAAAATTCTTACCCGAAATAGTGTCGAGATCATCTGCCGAGCCCTTTCCCTGAATGTGAAACATCTGTGCAGAAGCTTTCGATTCGATTCTACTTGTTATTTTGACGTTCCCGATCCTCCCGGCTTTCCGAAGGATCCTTGATTTACCCCCTTGCCTCGGGAAGGGTTGGTTGTCACAGAAACAAGCTTGTTAGGATTCTCTAGACAATCTCGAATGAGATGACCTATCTTTCCGCAGAAGAAACATGCATCAGTTTTCTTGCGACACTCTCCTTCATGTCGTCGATGACAGAAATTACATTTCGAAACTCTCGTGTCTTGCATCGAACCAACATTACTTTCAATAGGAGCGACATCCGATGGAAAATGAGATTCAAACTGAGAAGGTTGCGAGTAACTATTTTGTTCTGAGCTGCAATACCTTCTTTTCTTAGAAAATCCTGGGAAATGAGTTTCATTTCGATTTCTCTTTTCTGATTTGTTAGATCCGAAAAATACCTTATTTTCTTAGAAAATCCTGGTTGGTTGATGCAATTATGTTTCTTGCATGTTGTAAGTCTTGTTGGTAAAGTTTGGTTGCATTTGGAGCATGTTTGGTTGATCAATTGTGTGTTTTAACAGCCAATTTTCTGCATTCTGTGCAGGCCGTATCGGAACGGGAGCTACCGTTTCGGAACGGGTGCCCTGCAATAGCCCAGGCGTCCGAAACGGAAGACACCGTTCCGAAACGGAAAGGCCTCTGCCAGCCCTCGTTTCGGAACACGTTGCGGAACGGCCCCACGTTTCGAAACATGTTCTTCCTGTTTCGGAACACCCAACCGTTGGGGGCTGACATTGGCAGTTATATGTTTTGAAATGTTTGCATTTTGGTCCTGAAACTTGTATGTGCAATTGTATGAGTTTGGGATGTCCGTTTGAGCTGAAATTTGGCAGTGAAGCATGAAACCTGATTAATTATAAGTTGGTAACTTTAATTTGGGTTAAGTTCTCATAATTATTAGAATTTACAATTTGGTCCCTAAAGTTGTAAATTGTTCAATTGGGTCCCTGTTTGATCTCTGATGTTTATGATCTTTGAGTATGTTGTTTGAATGATCATAACTAGGGTTAATGTGCATCTAGACAAGTTTAAAAAAAGGGTCGTTAATCAAGGTTGACTTTCGGGTTGACTTTGGTTTTCCCCGTGTGACTTTCTTAATTCGGGTCCACCGTCTAGGCCGGGTTAAGGGGGTTACATTTGGTGGTATCAGAGCTGAGTTCTCGAGCAATTGGGAATGAATGTGTGCATGATTGAAGTGTGTATGCTATGTATGCTTGTTGAGTGAAAGCATGATGAGTGGTTTGTGAATTTGTGGCAATTGAGTTGTCTGCTGTGGTGAAGCATGTTGTGGGTACCCATTGCCAAATCAAAGCTAATGAAATGATGATGATTTTAAGTGAAAATGAGCTTGAGTACTTGGATTGCTTACCTTGCTGGACCTGACTTTGTTTATTTGCATTGTGATTGCATGGTTAGAATATGACACCTCGTAGAGAGTTGAGGAGTAATGTGCGAGCTACGGCTCCGAATGAGAATGGGAATGAGGAGAATGCGGGAAGTGCAGTGTTACCTCCTCCACCCGGTGGTGGTGGTGCTGAGGGTGAAAGAGCTGAAGCTGCAGTTGGTGCTGGGGCCGTTGGACCTGAGGCTGGTCAGGGGCAAGCTATGCCTGACATGACGATGTTGGTGCAAGCTTTTGCTGGTGCTTTTCGAGCGGCAGTAGCTGGAGCTCAAGGAGCTGGGCATCAGGGAGATGCTGGGGTTAGACTACCCTTGGAGCGTTTACGCAGTCTTGGTGGGACTTAGTTTAGGGGTTTGTCTGCGGAGGGTTCTGAATCCTGGATGGAGAGTACCAAAAGGATCTTGGGTCAGATGGGTTGCACTGATGTGCAAAAGCTGGGGTGTGTTGTATCCTTGCTACAGGATGATGCTTATACGTGGTGGACGACCACTATAGCTGGGATGGCGGAAGCTGACATAACTTGGACATTCTTCCAGAATGTGTTCAAGAGAAGGTATCTTGGTGTGAGGTACCTGGATGAAAAGAAGCGAGAGTTCACGTTTCTTACCCAGGGGAGCATGTCTGTGGCTGAGTATGAAGTGCAGTTTGTTCGACTCAGTCAATATGCACCTGAGCTTGTTCCGGATGAGCGGGAAAGGTGTGAAAGGTTCCGTTATGGTTTAGTGACGGATGTAAAGATGTATGTGCTGGCTACCGAATATGATGATTTTGATGAGCTGGTGGGCCGAGCCAAGGATATTGAGATAAACTTGGGTTTATCTGCTAGAGGTGCTGGAGCAAGTGCTGGTAAGCGAGCAGCTTAATATAGTTCCAGTGGTGGACGGAACAAGAGGGGACGTGATCAGAAGTATCAGTCCTCAACTAAGAGAGGTGGTGGTGCACCTGCTCGGGGAGGCAATGCTAGAGCTGATCCGAGTGCGTGTTGGATTTGTGGTTCGCGTGGCCATATGAAGCGTGATTGTCCTCGTGCTGTGAGGGAGGTGCAAGCTCCTGTTGTGGCAGCTGGTAATGGGTGCTGGAATTGTGGATCTATAGATCAGATGAGGAGGGAGTGCCCTATGTTGGCTGGTGGCCAAGTGCGTGCTCCTGTTGCTGTTGCACCGCAGAGAGGTCGTGGGCGCGGCCGTGGTAACTTCCAGCGAAGGGAGGAAGGTGGTCGAGGAGTGGCCCATGTTGTGGCTATTCAGCCTGAGGGTGGAAGTCAAGCTAGGGTGTATGCTCAATGTAAGGGGAGGAATGACGCGGATGTGATTGCAGGTACTTTTACTTTGCAATCCTTGTCATTACTTTCCTTGATTGATTCTGGATCTACGCACTCATACATATTGCGTGAGCATGCTGAATTGCTTGGTTTGCCTGTTGAGTCTTTGGATGTTGGTGTTCGTGTCACTAGTTCTTTCGGTGAGACTGTTGTGACTCGAAAGTTGTTTAGAAGATGTCCTTTGGTTGTTCAAGAACATGTTTTTCATGTTGACCTTATGGAGTTGCCTTTCAATGGTTTTGATGTAATCCTTGGTATGGATTGGCTTGCTGAGCATCGTGCTGTTGTGGATTGTGAGAATAAGCGAGTTTCGCTAAAGCTTGCGGATTATTATGAAGTTGTTGTGGTTGGTGAGAATGTGAAGTTTCTTACCAATGTGGTGTCTACCTTGGAGGCGAGTAGGATGTTGAGGCAAGGTTGTGAAGCTTACCTAGCTTTTGTAATGAATCCTAGCTCTAAGGAGTTGCGGGTGCAAGATATCAGGGTTGTGAAGGAGTTTCCTGGAGTGTTTCCTGAGGAGTTGCCTGGTTTACCTCCTAATCGCGAGGTGGAGTTTGGAATTGAGCTGTATGAGAATACAACTCCTGTGTCCATTACCCCTTATAGAATGGCACCTAAGGAGCTGAAGACGCAGTTGCAAGAGTTGCTTGATCGTGGTTTCATTCGACCGAGTGTGTCACCTTGGGGAGCACCGGTCTTGTTTGTGAAGAAGAAGGATGGCACTATGAGAATGTGCATTGATTACCGTCAGCTGAACAAGTTGACTATCAAGAATCGGTATCCTTTGCCGAGGATTGATGATCTTTTTGATCAATTTCGGGGAGCAGCTGTGTTCTCTAAGATTGACTTGAGGTCAGGGTATTACCAGTTGAAGGTGAAGGATGTGGATGTGCCTAAGACAGCTTTCAGGACAAGATATGGGCATTATGAGTTCCTTGTGATGCCGTTTTGTTTGACAAATGCTCCTGCTGCTTTCATGGACATGATGAATCGTGTGTTTCATGAATACCTGGACAAGTTTGTTGTGGTGTTCATTGATGATATCCTCGTGTACTCACGTACTGAAGAGGAGCATGAAGAGCATCTGAGGATTGTGCTGCAAGCTTTGTTGGAGAATCAGCTTTATGCTAAGCTGGGCAAGTGTGAGTTCTGGCTTAAGGAGGTGGTGTTTCTTGGGCATGTAGTTTCTGCTGAAGGGATTCGTGTTGATCCTCAAAAGATCGAGGCGGTGATGAATTGGAAAGTTCCTAAGTCTGTCCATGAGGTTCGTAGTTTCCTTGGTTTGGCAGGATACTACCGGAGGTTTGTGGATGGGTTTTCTAAGATTGCTGCACCTTTGACGAAGTTGTTGCAAAAGGATGTTAAGTATGAATGGACGGAGGCGAGATAACAGGCTTTTGAGAAGCTTAAGGCGGCTTTGACGCAAGCTCCTATCTTGGTTCAACCTGAATCAGGGAAAGTGTTTGTGGTGTATAGTGATGCGTCCTATGTTGGTTTGGGATGTGTGTTGATGCAAGAGGGTAAGGTTGTGGCTTATGCATCGCGGCAGTTGAAGGTGCATGAGCGCAATTATCCTACGCATGATATTGAGTTGGCTGCGGTGGTTTTTGCTCTGAAGATTTGGAGACATTATCTGTATGGTGAGAAGTGTACTGTGTACACGGATCACAAGAGTTTGAGGTATCTGATGTCTCAGAAGGAGTTGAATCTTAGGCAGCGGCGTTGGTTGGAGTTGCTCAAGGATTATGATTTGACGATTGAGTACCATCCTGGAAAAGCTAATATTGTAGCGGATGCCTTGAGTAGGAAGGTAGCTGTTGAGGTGAGGGCTATGTTTGCCAGTTTGAGTATTTCGCGTGATGGTGGTCTTGTGGCTGAGTTGCAAGTGAAACCATCTTTGGTTCAGTTGATGAAGGAAAAACAGTTGCTGGATGATTCCTTGGTGCCTCATGTTCAGGATATCGCGGAGGGTAGGCCTTCGGATTTTTGTTTTAATGATGATGGTGTGTTGTGTTTTGGGAGTCGAATAGTAGTGCCCAATGATGCTGAGTTGAGGCGTGCTATTCTGACTGAAGGTCATAGTAGTCCTTTTTCTATGCACCCAGGTAGTACTAAGATGTATCGTGATCTTCGTGAAGAGTACTATTGGGTGGGTTTGAAAAAGGATGTTGCGGAGTTTGTGAGCAAGTGTTTGGTGTGTCAGCGGGTTAAGGCTGAGCATCAGGTTCCTTCGGGGTTGTTGCAACCGTTGAGAATCCCTGAGTGGAAGTGGGAAAGGGTTACCATGGATTTTGTATCTGGTTTACCTTTGTCACCATCGAAGAAGAATTCTGTGTGGGTGATTGTGGATCGCCTGACGAAGTGTGCGCATTTCTTGCCTGTGCATACTACGTTTTCTTTGGATAAGCTCGCGGAGCTGTACATTGCTGAGATTGTGCGGCTGCATGGTGTGCCTAAGTCGATTGTGTCGGATAGGGATCCGAGGTTTACATCGCGTTTCTGGCAGTGTTTGCATCAAGCTTTGGGTACAAGGTTGAATTTCAGTACATCCTATCATCCTCAGTCGGATGGTCAGTCAGAGCGTGTTATCTAAATTTTGGAGGATATGTTGAGGTGCTGCGTGATTGAGTTTCAGGGCTCTTGGGAGAAGCATTTGCCTTTGGTAGAGTTTGCTTATAACAATAGTTATCAGGCAAGTATTCAAATGGCACCTTATGAGGCTTTGTATGGGAGGAAGTGTAGGACTCCTCTTTGTTGGGCTGAAACGGGTCAAAAGTTGGTTTCGATGCCAGCTTTGTTGAAAGGAACCACCGAGAAGGTGAAGCTCATTTGTGAGCGTTTGAAGGCAGCTTCTGATCGGCAAAAGTCTTACGCAGATTTGAAGCGTAAGGAAATTGAGTATGCGGTGGGTGACCGTGTGTTCTTGAAGGTTTCGCCTTGGAAGAAGGTGATGAGGTTTGGCCGGAAAGGTAAGTTGAGCCCTAGGTATATTGGACCATATGAGGTGGTTGAGCGTGTGGGTCCTGTTGCGTACAAGTTGAGGCTACCTCAAAAGTTGGAGAAGATTCATGATGTGTTTCATGTTTCTATGCTCTGAAAGTATAGATCTGATCCTTCGCATGTGATGCCTGTGGAGGAAGTGGAATTGAATCCGGATTTGACCTATGATGAGGAACCGGTAAAGGTTCTGGATTCGGATAGCAAGGTTCTTCGTGGCAAGACCATTGAGTTGGTGAAGGTGTTGTGGAAGCACCGTGGTGTTGAGGAAGCCACGTGGGAGCGGAAGGATGACATGCTAAAGCAGTTTCCGTATCACTTTCCTTCAGGTAAATTTCGAGGACGAAATTTCTTAAGGTGTGGGGGGGGGGAGAGTTGTAACGCCCCGGTTTTGGGCTTAGAAGTTTTGGGTTTGGACCGGTTCGGTCAAAGTGCTGTTCGAATATAAAAAGGTGAAATTAGGAAAGCCTAGTTCGGGTTGCATTAAAAATATGGAAAAATGTTCTAAAATCCTCTTTTAATATATTTAAGTGAACTGTGAAATCAATTTTACAAAATGAGGTTGGGAAGGGTGACATTTTGACTAGTGACCAAAATGTAATTTTTGAAAACTACGTGACTGTTTTAGAAAGGATTGAAACTTTGAATCTTTAAGGAGCTATTTACCCAAAGGGAGTTTCTCCAGATTTTTCTAAGATATTTAGTGATTTAATTCTGGTTTTTAAACAAAAGAAAAGGGGAGGGAAGTTATTTCCTATTTTTCAACTAACTTTTCCAATTTTCCTTTTCTCTCATTTTCTCTCAAACCAAACATCTCTCTCCAGAGTTTTTCCTCTGATTTTGTCACTTAAACATCTCTTTTCAATTCTCTTTTGATTGCTAATCATCTCATCAACAAAACCTCACCATTTGCTAATTGAATTTTCAAGATTTTGGTTCGAAAAAGGGAGAAAACTCAAGTTTGGAGGGGAGTCATCTTTGGATCCAAGTGGTGGTGATTCGGAAGCTTGATTGGTGCTTCGGCAAGAGGCGAAGTGGAATCGGTGAGTGAAATTGGGTTTTCGGCTTTGAAACCAATGTCTTGGGAGCTTAGTCTAAGTCTAAACAACTTTACTAAGCTCAAGTGTAAGTTTTCAGAAAAACTCTCTAGTGGTGGCCATGGATTGGTTGTGTGCAATGTGGTTTATTGCATGTTTTAAATTCTGTTTTGAAAGCATGATTTAGCATGACTATTGCTGATTTTGTAAGCCATGTGTTGAAGGAAACTCAAGGTAAGAGTTCCTTGTTTTTGAACATTGTTAAAATGTGGTTTGATGCTTAAAGGTGCATGATGTTTATGGCTTGTTTAAATGCTTTAAAAACAGTGGAATAATGATGATAATGATACATATTGGCAAGTGATGGTTAAGGTCACAAAGGTGGTTAAAAGTCCTAGTGTGAGCCTTTTTTATTTAAGAACATCAAGGTGGTTAAAAGTCCTTGGATGGTTCTTGGTTAAGATCACAAAGGTGGTTAAAAGTCCATGTGTGGATCTTGTGAATTTTTAAGAACAACATGGTGTTTAAAAGTCCATGGTTGGTTCTTGGTTAAGGCTCAAGGTGGTTAAAAGTCCTTGTGTAAGCCTTGGTTACTTAAGAACTCCAAGGTGGTTAAAAGTCCTTGGGAGATTCTTGTTAAGGACACAAAGGTGGTTAAAAGTCCTTGTGTGGTCCTTGCCATGGTGTTTAAAAGTCCATGGGGATAAGATCACAATGGTGTTTAAAAGTCCATGTGTGGATCTTATGTGAATTGTATCACTTGTTGCCAATATGACTTGTTATGAACTTGAAGCATGAGATGCTTGTTTTAAATGTTTAAGAACATGTTTAATGTTGCTTGAAGCATGGTTTATAAATGAGTTTTATAAATGCATTATTGTATGGTTTTAAATGAGCATTCCTCACTAAGCTTTTGCTTACGCTCTCTCTCTTTTTCTTAAATCAATAATGCAGAGCATTAAGGTGCATTGAGGGCAGCAAGGAAGGCAAGTAATCAAGAGGAAGTTAAGCTCAAGTATGGGAAGGTTTTCTTAAACACTTTTAGCTTTTGGCATTTGGCAATGGGGGACCTATGTGGATGTTTTGGGAGATGTTTTGAACTCTCTAAGTTTGTTTCATGTTGTTAATAATGCTGGATTTTGTAATTGGCCTTTATGTGATTAGCTTGGAGTTTTAATGCTTGAATGGCTTGCTAAGTAGGAAGTATGCCTTTAGATTTGGGGCTTTTCATATTTGATGCCATGATGATGGTTGGTTGATGCAATTATGTTCCTTGCATGTTGTAAGTCTTGCTGGTAAAGTTTGGTTGCATTTGGAGCATGTTTGGTTGATCAATTGTGTGTTTTAACAGCCAATTTTCTGCATTCTGTGCCGGCCGTATCGGAACGGGAGCTACCGTTTCGGAACGGGTGCCCTGCAATAGCCCAGGCGTCCGAAACGGAAGACACCGTTCCGAAACGGAAAGGCCTCTGCCAGCCCTCGTTTCGGAACACGTTGCGGAACGGCCCCGCGTTTCGAAACAGGTTCTTCCTGTTTCGGAACACCCAACCGTTGGGGGCTGACATTGGCGGTTATATGTTTTGAAATGTTTGCATTTTGGTCCTGAAACTTGTATGTGCAATTGTATGGGTTTGGGATGTCTGTTTGAGCTGAAATTTGGCAGTGAAGCATGAAACCTGATTAATTATAAGTTGGTAACTTTAATTTGGGTTAAGTTCTCATAATTATTAGAATTTACAATTTGGTCCCTAAAGTTGTAAATTGTTCAATTGGGTCCCTATTTGATCTCTGATGTTTATGATCTTTGAGTATGTTGTTTGAATGATCATAACTAGGGTTAATGTGCATCTAGACAAGTTTAAAAAAAAGGGTCGTTAATTAAGGTTGACTTTCGGGTTGACTTTGGTTTTCCCCGTGTGACTTTCTTAATTCGGGTCCACCGTCTAGGCCGGGTTAAGGGGGTTACACCTTCGATTTGAAGGAGTTGCCGTGGGTCACATGTTTATTATTTTTAATAATAATAGTAATAATAATAAACCATAAATTAACTCGAATAATCTAAATAAGATCAAATAAATTATTTTATCGATGAAAAAATATTCGGTCATCGGAACCTAATTCTGACTAGACCGGTTTTCGAGGTGTTACAATTGGAGGTAAATCTCGTTCTCAACCTCCAATCAAAGTTCTTTCTTGAAATTCCCAAGATCCTTTGGCTTCTAATTAATGTTTTTGGTTGTGTTTTCACTATAGTTTTTATTGGAGATCAAAATCTTGTAAAAATATGGTTAAAATATTAATTTTCGGAGTTGTTTTGTTAAGCTCTGTTATGAATTGATTTTAATTGAGTTTTAAGTTGGTTAATATGTTGAAATGATGTTTTGATAACATAGATCCCGAAATCCTTGAGATCCTTGAGTTTCTTGTTAGTTTTAAGTAAATTTTTGAGGTGAAATGGTGGAATCTTGCTTGCTGGAGGTATAAGGATGAATTAGGTTGCTCATTAGATGTGTTTTGATGTTTATAATGCTGGATTAGGTTGTTCAGACCAAACGGCATCACTAAGAACTCGTAATCATGATTAATGATGGATTTTAATGCCATTGTGATAAGGATGCACTAGGTAAGTCATCATTGGTTTTATGTGATTATTGCACATGATGTTAAGCATGGTTATGCTTGTGTTTGTATTTATGCTTGTAAAACAATTGATTAATGATGTTAAATGATTATATTGGCAAGTGATGAAAGTGGTTTTTGGTTAATGTAATCGGATATAGTTAGTCTGCTATAGGATTGGGTGCACCGTGAATAAAGTCGCCTTGGATGTCGAGGGTTTGTGATTGTGCTGTAATCTCCATCCAAGTACCCTAACGATTGAGGCTAAGATCACAACGGTGGATGGTTTAGTCTCGTGTGTGAATCTTGTGGTCGTTTCCCTTACTCTCATTATTGGAAGTATACAACTATCGATGAGTGATGTTAAGAGGTTGTGATTGGCCATTAATCTCTATCACGGGTGTTGAGGGGTTGTGATTGTGCCATGTATCTCCACCTTGTGTAGTCCGGTAGTATGTATGAAGTGTTACACCCCAAATTTGGGCCTAGATTTTTTAGAGTTCGAATCGGACCGATCGAGAACGGTTCGAATCTTAAAGGGAGATTTAGGGAACACCTAGTTCGGGATGCTTTAAAAAATATGAAAAAATATATAAAAATCCTAATTTATTATTGAATGATTATGGTGAAAACAATTTTACAAAATAAGGTTTAGAAATACTACATATTGGTGTAGTGACCAAATCACAGTTTTTGCAAAAGTTAAATAGTGACTGTTTTGTAAAGGATTGAAACTTTGAATCTTTAAGGAGGTAATTTTACCAAAATGTTTTTAATCAGATTTCTCCTTATTTTTGGTGATTTTAATAATGTTTTAATTAAAGGAAATAAAGATTGATTAAAGGAAAAATTATCTTTGACTTTTCATAACTTCCTTACGTCAATTTTCTCTCATTTCATTTTCTCTCAATTTCTTTTCAGCCAAACACATTTCCTCCATCAATTAGCCTCTGATTTTCATTCCTTTTGATGAGATTTCAATCTCCTTTTGATTCCTAATCTTTTCCTCACCAAATCCTCTTGTTTGCACATTTGATTTTCAAGAAAACTTGCCCAAATCAAGGAGAAATCTGCCATTAGAGGTAAGCTTCGTCCTTCTTCTCTAATGATCAGTTCTTTACTGAAATTCCCAAGTTATCAATCCTTTGTTAATGATTTTTGAGTTGCTTTAATGTTAGAAACAAGAAATTGTATTAAAACTCAAGGTTTTTGGAGAGATCTTGATGATTTTCGTGGTGTTTGGTTAGGCTCTGTTTTGATGTTGTTTTCTAATGTATTTTGGATGGTAATTGATGTTATAAATGAGGTTTTATCAAACAAATCCCGAATAGGTTTGGATTCCTAAGTTTTGTATGCTAGAATGGTGGTTTTTGGGGTGGGTTTGGTGCTTTGTTAAAGCTGAAGGTATAAGGACGAGTTTGTGGTAGTTTTTTATGTTGATTGATATTTAGAAATGATTAGAAGTGGTAGATCTTGGCTGGGCTTTGTTTTGGGAGAGTATGGAGATGATTTCGGTTGTTTTCGGTAGCCGAAATGAGTAGAGCAACAAGTTTTGATGTGTGGTTGATGATTTCAATGCATGATGATGCATTAATCCTCTGCTCATATGTGTTATAAACAAGGGAGACATCTTCGGATGCCTTTGGTGTTGATCCGGGAGCATAGATAGCGTTTCAGCGAGCAAGCGAAATGTAATCGGTGAGTGCGAATGGTTTTAGAAGTCCTTGAGGGACAAAGAAACAAGGTTTGGGGATTTAGGAAAGGTTTGAAACACCTTCCTAAGTCCGGAAGTAAGTATTGGCTAGATTCCTCTCTTATATGTCGTGGTTGCCCCTAAAATGCTTTTACATGCTCATGGTTTGAGATAGATAAATTCCTACTGTTTTTATGCATGATTTGTAGCATGGGATGATGCTTGAAATGATTTCATGAAATAACATGTTGCATTGATGAGTTTTGAGCTTTTGTTTTAAAGCATGTCAAATGTTATGGTTTTGAAATGAGATGAGAAAGATTTGAGAAATGTTTCATGAAAAACAGTAGGTGAGATGATGTTTTGACAATATATATTGGCATAGAAGATGCGATATTTACCGGATATAATTGATCGATCAATAGGATGAGAGTGCACTATAAACTAAAAATTCGTACGTGCTCTTTGGATTCAATCCAAAAGGAGAGACCGATGATGGGCATTCCATCGGGTAGGACTTGGTGAAATACCCAAGCTTTGTGGCGATGTTAGATTCCACCATGTGAGTATGGTGATGTGAGATTCCACCGGAAATTATGTTTACTAGACAAGTGAGTACGGTGATATGAGATTCCACCGGAAGGGTCTAGGTGTTTGAGAATGTTGTCCGCATATCCGAGTAATAATGAGATGTGAAATGCCAATATAAATATGAAAATGCTTTTGATTCACATGTACCTATTGATGAGATGATTTATGCTATGAGAAATGCATATGATATTTGTATATAAAATGCTTTGGTTTTCACAAGCATGTGTATGGCCTTGCCATGATATTTGCATTGGTTTAAATGCATGAGATAGAATTGAGGTACATGTGTTTTCAATGAAGAGTTACTTTGAAATGGTTTTCAAGCATGAGATAGAATGAGCATGTTGTAGAAAAGGCTTCTGAGAAAGTGTTTTGGAATAATGCATTGTTGTGTTGGTTTTCTTTAGAGCTTGCCTCACTAAGCAAATGTGCTTACGCTCTATTTTACCAACAATGCATATAATTGAAGTGTTTTTGGGCAGCAAGAAGGTTAAGAACATCCAAGGAGGTGCAAAGCTCATGTATGGCAATGGGACACCAAGGCTTTATTTGGGAGATGTGTTTTGAACTCCCCAAGGTTGTAAATGGTTCTAAAGATTTGGTTTGAGGTTTGATAGCTTTTATTGGTTTTGTGGCTAGGAAGCATGCATATAGATTGGGTGATTATGTGTTTGATGCCATGCTCTAGCTTAAGGTCCTTAAATATGATCTTTAGTGTCAAAATAAGTTGTTGGTATGTTATGATGCATGTTTGAGTGGGCTAAGAGGTGAAAAACCAGCAATTTCTGCTGTCACAGTGCATGGTGTATCGAAACACCCTTAACTGTTTCGAAACGGGGGCGTGTAATGTCCATAGCGTTTCGGAACGACTGAAGGTGTTTCGGAACATTTTGGCTACTGGAAAGGCCTCTTTCGATACCGATCTTGGAACGCACCCGAGTACCGAAACGGTTAATACCGTTTCGATATAGGCGTTTCGGTACGAAGGCCAGTGTTTCGAAACGGATGACCGTTGGATGATGATTTGAATTGGTTTAAGTTTCCATGTTTTACATTTTAGTCCTGAATGTTGTGGATGCAATTGCTTGAGCTAGGAATGTCCTTTTACGCTGAAATTTGACAGAGGAGCATCTAATATGACTAATTACATTTTTGGTAAGCTTAAAATCTATTATGTCCTCTTATTTTCTAAAAATTACATTTTGGTCCCTAAAAGCGTAAATCATGAAATTGAGTCCCTAAATGATTTCCAATCGCTGTGCCCTTCCCTCTTATGATTCTTGAGTGTTCACATAGGCTTAATGTGCATCTAGAAAGATTAAAAAGAAAAAAGGGTCTTTAATCAAGGTTGACTTTTGGGTTGACTTTGGTTTTCCCCGTATAATCTTCATAGTTCGGGTCAAGCATCTAGGACGAGCTAAGGGGTTACATGAAGCATGTGGGACAACGCTTGTAATCCGCATATCCGATTGTGTCTTTGAGTTGGTTTGGTTTGAGAAACAATCACTTGTAAGCCAATATAATGATGATGACTAATGGTTAAGCACGAGATGCTTGTGATTATGCTAGATTGCATGTAATGCTTGATAAATCATGAGCAAAGGTTTATTTGTTGTTTTAAATTGATGCATAAGAGCATGTGTTTTAGAAACTGCAATGATGTCTTGAAAGGACATGTTTTATGAAAAGGCATGTGATGATAATAATGTTTCGCCATTTGTGTGAAAAGCATTGATGAATGTTGTTTAGAGATCCTCACTAAGCTTTGTGCTTACGCTCATTTGTTTCATCAATGCAGAGAATTAGGCATTCGAGGCGGCGAGTAAGCACGAGAATCCAAGCACTTTGGTCTAGCATAGTATATGGTTTTTCTTTGGATTAATAAGAGGCAATGGGTGAGATTTCTACTCTTGGATGATTGAGGATGTTGATTGTTGCTTTGTTCATATTTGGTTTGGTATTTTTGAGTTGTAAATGGCCTTTGAAGTTTGATTGATGCATGATTGTGGCTTTAAGCCTTTGAATGGTTTTAAAGACTAGGAAGCATGCATATAGATCTAATGCTTGCTTGAATGATGATATGTCTTAGCTCGTACTTTGCAATGTTGGTATTTGATGCCTAAACATGTTGTATGTATGTGGTGGTATGAATTAGAATGTTTTCGGCGGTGTTTATGAGTGAAAACTAGCAAAATCTACTGTTGCATGGCAAGGTGTATCGGAACGCCCTTACCTGTTTCGGAACAGAGGCCTGAAATGGCCATAAGGTTTTGGAACGGGTAGGAACGTTCTAGAACGTTTTTGCTACTAGAAAGGGGTGTTTCGATACGGGTTTCGGAACGCACCCAAGTATCGAAACGGTCAACCTGGTTTCGAAACGACTGTTTCGGTACAAGGCCTTGTGTTTCGAAACATTCGACTGTTGAGCTTGATTTTCAATTGCTTCAGGTTTCTGTTTCTTACGTTTTAGTCCCTGAGTCTTGAATGCTTAATTTTACATGCTGGCTTTTATATGATTAATTTGAATTGGTAACTTTAGAGCTTGTTTAGTGCTCAAAATTTTGGTATTTTACAATTTAGTCCCTAAAAGACATTTGTATGCAATTAAAGCCCTTAATGAGTTCCGTTCGCTGTGTCGTTTCCGCTAATGTGTTTTGCTATTCGCGTAGGCTAATGATGTGGATCTAGAAAAGTTAAAAAGAGAAAAAAGGTCGTTAATCAAGGTTGACTTTGGGTTTCCATGTGTAATCTTCTCAGTTCGGGTCAGGCATCTAGGCCGGGCTAAGGGGGTTACAATCTATCTATCTATCTCATGCATTTAACAAATGCAAAACTCATGGCAAAGCCACACATGCCTGATACACAAAAGCATTTCATAATCTCAAAATCTCATATGCATTTCTCATAGCATAAAATCATTTCAAACATTGGTACATGTGAAACATAGCTCTTTCTCATATATTGGCATTTCATATTCTATCTTTACTCGGATAAACGGATTAGCTTGACATAAGTCAAGTCCTACCCAAGTGGAATCTCGCATCACCAGACTCTCATGGTCGTATCTATCTTCGCCCCAAAGCTTGGGTGTTTCACCAAGACCTACCCTGATGGAATCTCTCATCATCGGACTCTCACTTTGGATCGGGATGGCACTACCCCCATTGCCCAACTCCAAAGAGCACATATGAATTTTAGTTTAGAGTGCACTTTTCATCCTATTGGTTGACCAATTATTTCTGGTAATCATCTCATCATTTATGCCAATATATAACATTAAAAACATCATCTCACCTACTGTTTTGATGCAACATTTCTAAACCAATCTCATCCCATTTCAAAACCAAAGTCCATGCATAGCATTAAATCAAAATCACAAAACTCTTTGAAATGTTGGTCTATCTCACGAGATCAATATGAAACATTATCTCATGTCACAAATCATGCATAAAATAGTAGGAATTTATCATTCTCAAAACAAGAGCATGTCAAAAGCATTTATGGGCATCATCCACACTTCGAGAGAAAATCTAAACATACATACTTCTGGACTTAGGATGGTGTTTCAAAGCAATCCTAAATCCCCAAAACTTGTTTCCTTGTTGCTCAAGGACTTCTTAAACCATTTTCACTCACCGATGACGTTTCGCTTGCTTGTCGAAATGATTTCTAGTCTTCCAATACTTCTGGATCAACACCAAATACGTCCGATGAAGTCTCCCCTGTTTAACACACATAAGAGCAAAGGATTAATGCATCACCATGCATTAAAATCACCAGCCACTAATTCTAACACGTTGCCCTGCTTAAAACTAGCATTCAGCTATCCGAAATAACCGAAAATACTTCCAAACTTTCTCCAATCAAAGCCCAGCCAAGATCTAACAATTCTAACCTGTTCTAAACCTCAATTAACATCAAAAACCAACATAAACACGACCTTATACCTCCAACAATAGGAGATCACCAAAACACCTCAAAAACCACAAATCTAACATCTTAAACTTAGGAACCCAAGCCTATTCGGGATTTATTTGTTAAAACCTTGTTGTCAACATCAAATAACATCCAAAATATGTTAAAAATCAACCTTAGCTTAGAGCTTATCATAGAAATATGAAAATCATTAACAACTCTTTCTTGTTTATAACATTAAAACAACTCAAAAATCATTAACAAAGGATTGATAACTTGGGAATTTCAGTAAAGAATTGATCATTAGAGGAGAAGGACGAAGCTTACCTCTAATGCTTGATCTCTCTTCAATTTGGGAAAGTTTTCTTGAAAAATCCAAAGCAAAATCAATGTGGCTTGATGAAACAAAGTTGGAGAATCATTTAGAGAATGAAATCTCAGCAGTCAAGGTGAAAATCAAAAGTTCTTTGATGAGAGAAAAGTGTTTGGCTGAAAAGAAGTTGATAGAAAATGAGAAGAGAAAACTATCGTGAAGTAGGTTATGAAAAGTCAACTTTTGATTTCCTTTTTAATTCCCTTTATATCTTTAATAAAATCATTTATTAAAAGCTCTCAAATTAAAGGGAAATATGATGGAAAAAATGGTAAAATCAGCTCCTTAAAGATTAAAAGTTTCAATCCTTTACAAAATAGTCACTAGCCAACTTTTGCGAAATCTGCATTTTGGTCACTATTCCAAAATGTAATATTTCCAAAAACTCATTTCGTAAAATTATTTTTACCATAATCATTTATATAATAAATGATGATTTTTAGATATTTTCCATATTTTTAAAACATCCCGAACTAGGTTTCCCCTAAACCACCTACAAGGATTCGAAGCATTCTCGACCGCCCCGATCCTACGTCTAAAACATCTAGTCACAAATCTAGGGCGTTACAAATCTCCCCCACTTAAGAAATTTCATCCCCAAAATATACTTAGAGGAAAAAGGTAAGGAGATCGTTTCTTCATGTCATCCTTTCTTTCCCACGTGGCTTCCTCAACACCACGATGACGCCATAAAACCTTGACCAACTCGATGGTCTTACCCCGGAGAACCTTGCTATCCGAATCCAGAATCTCAACGGGCTTCTCATCATATGTTAAGTATGGATTCAACTCAACCTCTTCTATAGGCATAACATGCGACAGATCTAATCTATACCTCCGAAGCATGGATACATGGAACACATTATGTATCTTTTCTAACTCTAAAGGCAACCTCAACTTGTAAGCAATATGACCTACATGTTCTATCACCTCATATGGTCCGATGAACCTCAGACTCAATTTGCCCTTCCGGCTAAATCTCATCACCCAAACAGAATTCTTCTTTGACGGTGATAAGGGCAAACTAGACACAAAATCTATGGTAATCCTTTCCCATTTCCATTATGGGATTCTCAATGGTTGCAACAACCCAGAAGGAACCTGATGTTTAGCTTAACTCACTAACAAACCATGTATTTGCTAACAAACTCGGCAACATCCTTCTTTTACCCCACCCAATAGTACTCATCCTTCAAATCACGATACATCTTCGTACTACCAGGGTGCATAGCGAAAGGACTACTATGGGCTTCAGTCAGAATAGTGCACATCAACTCAACATCATTCGGCACCACTATCCGACTCCCAAAGCATAGAACACCATCATCATTGAAACTGAAATCTAAAGGCTTAGCGTCCGCAATATCCTGAACGTGAGGAATAAGAGAAACATCAAGCAACTGCTTATCTTAATTAACTGAATCAAATATGGTTTCACTTGCAACTCAGCAACAAGGCCACCATCTCACAATATGCTCAAACGAGAAAACATCACCCTCAACTCCAAATCTACCTTCCTTCTCAAGGCGTCGACCACAACATTGGCCTTCTCACGGTGATATTCAATCGTTAGATCATAATCCTTAAGCAACTCCACCCAACATCGTTGCCTAAGATTTAACTCCTTCTAAGACATAAGATACTTCAAACTCTTGTGATCCGTATACACGATACATTTCTCACCATATAGGTAATGCCTCCAAATCTTTAAAGCGAACACCACCGCCGCTAACTCAATATCATGCGTGGGATAGTTACACTCATGTACTTTCAACCGTTGCGATGCATAAGCTACCACCTTACCCTCTTGCATCAGCACACACCCCAAACCAACATAGGATGTGTCACTATACACCACAAACTCTTTTCCAGATTCAGGTTCAATCAAGATATGAGCTTGCGTCAACGCCTCCTTTAGCTTCTCAAAGGCTTGTTGTCTCGCTTCCATCTAAACAAACTTAACATCCTTCAGCAATAACTTCATCAAAGGAGCAACAATCTTGGAAAATTCATCCATAAACCTCTGGTAGTAACCTACCAACCTGAGGAAACTACGAACTTCAGGAACAGACCTAGAAGGCTTCCAATTCACCATCGTCTCGATCTTTTGAGGATCAACACGAATTCCCTTGCTTGAAACCACATGGCCTAGGAAAACAACCTTTTTCAACCAAAACTCACATTTACTCAGCTTAGCATAAAACTGATTCTCTAGCAATACTTGCAAAACAATCCTCAAATGTTCCTCGTGCTCCTCCTCTGTATGATAATACACAAGGATGTCATCGATGAACACCACAACAAACTTATCCAAAAACTCATGAAACGCTCTGTTCATCATATCCATGAATGAGCAGGAGCATTCGTCAAACCAAAAGGCATCACTAGGAATTCGTAATGCCCAAACCTGGTCTGAAAAGCAATTTTTGGCACATCCACATCCTTAACCTTCAATTGATAGTACTCGGACCTCAAATCAATCTTTGAAAACACCGCCGCTCGACGAAATTGATCAAAAAGATCATCAATCCTCGGCAGAGGATACATATTCTCAACAGTCAACTTATTCAACTGATGGTAATCAATACACATTGTCATTGTGCCATCTTTCTTCTTTTCAAACAAGACAGGTGCACCCCAAGGTGACACACTAGGTCGAATAAAACCTCGGCCAAGCAACTCCTAGAGTTGCGTCTTCAGCTCCTATAACTCTACAGGCGTCATTCGGTAGGGAGCGATAGACACCGTGTCGTGTTCTCATACAACTCAATTCCAAACTCAACCTTTCGACTAGGCAGCAAACCAGGTAACTCCTCCGGAAACACCCCAGGGAATTCACACACAGTCCTTATATCTTGTACCCGTACATCCTTAGTACTAGGGTTCATCAAAAAAGCTAAATAAGCTTCACCTCCCTAACGCAACAATCGACTCACTTCAAGAGTTGAAACCACATTAGTTAAGAACTTTACATTCTCTCACACTACCACAACTTCGTAGTCATCAGCTAGTTTCAACGAAACTTGCTAATTCTCAAAATCCACAACAGCCCTATGCTCAACTAGCCAATCCATACCAAGGATTACATCAAATCCATAGAAAGGAAGTTCTATAAGATCAACTAAAAACACATGTTCTTGCACCATTAAGGGACATCTCCTATATAATTTCCTTGTTATAATCGTCTCACCAAAGGAACTAGTCACACGTACACCCACATCCAAGGACTCTACAGGAAAACCAAGCATTTGAGCATGTTCACGCAATATATATGAATGTGTAGATCCAGAATCAATAAGAGAAAGTAATGACAAAGACTGTAGAGTAAAGGTACCTGCGATCACGTCAGTGTCATTCCTCCCCTCACGATGTGCGTAAACTCTGGCCTGACCACCTCTTTCGAGCTTAAAAGCTACCACGTGAGCTACATTCCTCAGACCATCATCTCTGCGCTAAAAGTTGCCACGGCCGCACCTACAGCCTCTCTATGGCTCAGCTGCTCTCACCGGAGCCTGTCCCTCTCTCGCCGACTAAGGACAATCCCGCTTCATATGCCCACAAGAACCACAATTCCAATATGTACCAACATTACCCCAGCACTCCCCCGTGTTCCTCCTACCGCACTGGTTACACTCAGGTGTAAAAACGAAAGCATTCGGTCCTTGCTGACCTCTCTCTGGGTTGGCTCCCCCACGTCTAGAATCCAAGTGAGACCTTCGATCCTTAGGCCCCTTCAAACGGTCCCTTCCAGCGTCATAATCTCCAACTTGCTTCCCTGAGCTAGATCCTCCTGCTCGACCCGCCAGACCAAGGTTCAACTCAATGTCCTTGGCTCGAGTGACAAGAACATCAAAATCAGAATAATCCGATGCAAGCATGTACGTCCTCACATCTTCCACCAGTCCATATTGGAAACGCTCGCATCTCTCCCTCTCATCAGAGATCAACTCAGGTGCATGCTGACTGAGGCATACATATTGTACTTCATATTCAGCCACAGTCATGCCTCCTTGTCACCAGGGACATAAATTCCCTCTTCTTTTCATCCAGGTAACGGACACCCATATACTTCCTTTTGAACGCATTAAAAAAGAACGTCAAAGTCACCTCATCATCCTCCAAACTCGCAATAGTGGTCATCCACCACGTTTAAGCATCACCGTGCAACATGGATACAATACATCCTAGCTTTTGGACATCATTGAAATTCATTTGTCCAAGAATCCTCTTGGTGCTTTCCAACCAAGACGCAGAATTCTCAGGGGTCAGTCCTCTAAACTTCAGTCCCACCAAGACTACAGAGTCGCTCCGACGGCAAAGTTGCACCAGCACCAGGCTGAGGTGCAGCCACATGAGCACCAGCTACTGATGCTTGAAAGGCTCCAACAATAGCCTGAATCAGCACAATCATGTCAGGAGCATCTTGCTCACGTGGTCCCTCGGGTGCAGCAACCCATTTTCCAGCACCAGCCCCCGCTCCACCACCACCACCGGATGGTCCACCAAGAGGAGGAGGCGGCAAATTCTCTACACGCTCTTCCGTCTCATTTATCCCATTCTTAGCCGTGCTACGAGTATTAATTCTAAGCTCTCTTCATGGCCCAATTCAAAATAATGCAATTAGCAAAAATGCAATAAAACTCAGTTAGGCAATTTAAGGCAAGAAAATCCAAGGTGCTCAAGTCTCATCCTCAAAACATTTACTTCCATTAGTAATGATATGGCAATGAGTTCCCCATTTATACCCCATTCATAGCATAGCAAGACAACTTAATCGCAAACAACAAAATTGCATGCATTCTATCTCAATAAAGCTCAAACATTGCACAAATGCACAACATTTATTCAAAGAATCAACACAACTCGTATTTAAACTTACCAACCACTTACCAGCACCCCAATTGTTCACAAACCTGGCTCTGATACCAACAAATGTAACCCCCTTAGCCCGGTCTAGACGAATGACCGGAACCGAGGTGATTACATAAGGATAACCGAAGTCAAACTGTTAAAGCCGACTTTGATTAGCAACCCTTTTTTCTTTTTAACTTTTCTAGATGTAAATTAGATCCTATGTGATCACCAAAGAGAATAGGATGAAATGGCACAACAATCGGATTCCACCTAGGGGTTTAATTGAATAAGATAAGCATTTAGGGACCAAAATGTAAATCTTGTAAAATATAAGGGAATTTTTGATTTTAAGGTTACCAATATTCGTTTAGTCACATTTCATGCTTCTCTGCAAATTTTCATTACAATCAGACCATCCAAACTCATCTAATTGCATACATGATGTTTAGGGACTAAAATGTAACGTTTCAGAACCTTAAAAGATGCCTTTAACTAATTTTAACGGTCGCGTATCGATACACCCAGGGGTCGTATCGATACGCGGGATGGCAGTGACCAAACTCGAAAGAAGGGTATCAATACACTTCCCCGAGTATCGATACGCGAGATGGCAGTGACCAAACTCGAAAGAAGGGTATCGATACACTTCCCCGAGTATCGATACGCCTTTCAAATTTGGCCTACCCGTTTTGATACACTTCTCACCCGTACCGATACCCTTGTACCATTTGGCATAAATTTGGCTTATGTGTATCGATACGTAAGCCCGAGTATCGATACGCATACCATAAGTGTCTTAAAAATAGCCCCAAACTCATGTCTAACCTCATTATAACATCACCAAAACTTATGGACATGCATATAACATCAACACTAACACAAAGACATCCAATTCTAAGCATATAGCAAGCACTAGGCACCTGCCGCAACAACTAGTTGTTGCTACAGTCTTCTGTCATGATGTTGTCCTGAGAAAACTCAATTTTCGGAAAAGCTTCATGAATCCCAACATCGTTTTCTTTATGCCCTTCTATAATCTCCATTAGTAGAGATTTTGATGGCTTTAAATCTGGCAGCATCGACTACTCTCGATATATATAGTCTATAGTTGTCGCAGCTTCTGTTAAGGCGGGCATCGTTGTCGAGGCTTCTATCGTGGCAGGAGTATTTGCCGAAGCATGTGATGTTGTCGTGTATCATCAATTCCCACTACAACAATATAGGTTTTTAGTGACAAATTGATAGTGACTAGGAATAATTTTTTCACAAATATTAACTTTTTTGTGACAATTTTTTGTACGACACTATTAGTATAAGTAATTGTGACATCTTTTTATTTGGTCACTGTAACAATAGTAATTGTGACAATTACACTTTTCACAAATGAATTCTCACTATAAGTATACAATTGTGACAAAAAATTCATTGTCACTAAAACTTTGACACATGATAGTGACGATATGTGAAGTGGTCACTATTATTTGATATTTCTTGTTACAATGAAATTACTTGTCACTTAAAGTTTCACTTTTTGTGGTGATAAATTTTGTCACCAATAAAAAAAAATAAAAGTAATGACAAATTAGGCATTCTCACAATGATAAATTTATTTTTATAATTATAAATATTAAAGTTATCATAAACTAGTTTGTCAAAAGGTAAAATATTTCAATAGTCTATACTATGTGTAAATTGTTGTTTTAGTCAATCTATTTTGATCAACTTTAGTCCCTATATTTTTCAAATTTTAAAATTTTAATCCTAATCCTCACGGGACACCAGCAATATGACTAAATTATAAAGACTAAAAATGATCAAATTAAAGAACAAAAATTAAATAAGCAACTTATGTATAACAAATTAGCTAAAATGAAAATTTTATTTAACATATTTGAATACTACCATTCATGCCAGGATCGAATATTCAAAATTTAAAAAGTATAGAAATTTAAAGTGACCAAATTAGAGTACAAAGACTACTATGTGATTTTAGCATAATCTATGATAGATTTTTTTTGAAAATTTTAAAAGATATATTTCATTTTGATTAGTTTTTTTATTCAAAAAAATCTAAATAGTTTCTTCAACATATGTACTTCGTATAAGAAACCATAAAAAATATTTAAATTATTATTATAATAATTAGTGTTATAATTAATAGATATTTTTAAAATAAATAAAATTAACTTCAATTCCTATTAAACCTAAATATTAATTTTCTTTCAAAATAGTATTAAATTTCTTGCCTAGCCTAGTGGATAAGTATTGCACTCTCGCCCTAAAGGTTTCAGATTCGATCCTTCTTGAAGTCAGGCATTGCATTTATTTACTAAAATTTGATATATGAATATGCTACATCATCTATAATTAAATTTCAGTGATCTAATAAAAACTTAAAAGTTTGTTGACTAAAATGCAAAAGCTCCATTAAATTTCAGGGATAATTAGTGATTAGTTTAAACCCTAAATAAAATAGTTACAATTAAAAATATAATTATTTTTTTATTATTGACAGTGACGACATATTTTAGACACTATTTAAATATGTATTTGTGATAGAATGTTTGTCACTAATAAGAATAACATTAGTGTCTAAATTTTAGTCACTATTAATAATCTTTTGTGTCAAATGTGTGGTCATAAAAAATATAACTATTGTGAAGAAATCATGAAAGTTGTCACTAATATAATAGTGACGGAGTTATTAGTGACGACTGGTGACGACTCAAAAAAATAGTCACTGTAAATTTCAGTGACTAAATTTAACACTTTTTGTGACTATTTTCAATGTCACTAAAAATGCATTTTCTTGTTGTGTCCTTTTCCGGCCTCACTAGGTGTTGTTGTGGCATTGCTTTGTTTAGGTACTATCATTTCACTTCTCAGTTCATCTTCAGGGCAGGGTTCTAGGTAGCTCCCAAAACAGCTGTCAATCTTGCTTCCTGGGCAGTGTTCTGCATCCTCCTGGCTTTGAATTTCCAATTGCTCCTCACACTTCGAAGATCCTCCCTCACTTAATTCTTTGTCCTCTTGTCTTGAGACATCAATATCCCTCCAACTTAATTGTTTAGGTTCATACATCGCATTGATGAGGAGTGGATTGCTCATATGTGCATCAATATTAGCGATGCTAGAGTCCATAGCAGTTGATACCTTTTTGGTTAGTGCATGGAAAGTTTGAAGTGTGTCCTCCAAGGATGTTGATTGCTCATGAGGATGATTACATTGCCAGGGCATGTCGATTTCTGCAGTAAAACTGTTATGGTTCAAATTTTTTGAGATTTTTTATTATTCTATGAAAAATCTTGATGCTGCGGCGGTAACTGTGGCAGCGGCATCAGCTATCCGTGTTGCTGCTACGACGGGCATCTACTGTTCATATTCAGACATCCACTCCCAAGTGGTTTTTCTCGACGTGTCTGTTGCAAACAAATGAGGGCAACTGTGGAATGCATGATTGCCTTCACAAAATTCGCAAGAATATTCCCACGTGTTGATGCCCTTGACTTGAACTGCACATGAATAAGAACTTTCCCACGTAGTTTTTTTTCAATTAAAATTAAATGCAAATAGAATTAGGAGTGCAGAAAAATTAAAACGAATTTCGTTGTTACCAATCCTCGACAACAATTACAAAAACTTGTAGAGCGTTTTAGTGTTCTCTAAATATGAGCGCAAGTGCACACTCCTGTCAAGTAATAGTATAAAAGATATCGTCTCCCACAAAGATTGGACAGCTTAACTCGATTCGTATTTCCTGCACAAGAAAAGTAAATGCACAAATAAGTTGATATGTTTAAGATGAAAATAAAATAAAATAAAAACACAAGTAAATAAAAGGGAAGAAATCAAATTGATAGAATGGGCAGGGTTATGCTGCTGCTTATTGTGAAACTGCGTTGAATAGGACAAGTTTCTTTGCTTTGCCAGACTCTGCTGCCTCGGTGGGGGATGGCAGTTAGGCTGCTGAGACGCTCTCGTTGCCTCGACAGGGGAATGGACTTGTGTCTCGGCGGAAAACTCGACAGAACTACAAGGCTCGGTCGAATGCTTCGAAAGTGATCCCGCTTATGTCTAAGTCAGAATGTTGTTGATACCCACTGCAGATAATACAGTCGCGACGTGAATCGTTCAAAGAGAACAATGTTTATTCGCCCTCTTTTAGCCGCCTTAAACCCTAACCTATGCCTAGGCTGGATTGATCAACACCGTCTATAGATGAGATCGTACTTACTCCTTTCGTGAGTTCGACTCTCTCGATACCGAACAAATGGATAATAATCAAATAATCTTTCGTCTTAATTGAAAACTATGAAGAACATGGAATAAGGAAACCTTGAAGCTTTATTGCAAAAACAAACTTAAAATCCTAAACAATTGTTCTCACACTAATTACAACATAACCCAAACCCAAAGAGAGTTTTAGAACATAATGGCGGCAAGAAAACCTAAACTATGCCTAAGTGAAAACCTAAGTTGTTTTGAAGTAAGAATACATTGAGTATATATAGGTATTAGCTAGGTCAAGTCCTCCTTGGAGTAGAAGTCTTCAAAGTAGCTTTTGCATTAAATGCAACCTTTAATTCTAATTTCTTTGAGTTGAATGTGGACTTTTTTATGTTGCATTGTTTCACAAGTTGTATTCGATCTCTTCCTTCGATGGCTCTGTCCGCTACTACATGCATCAAAAAATTGAGTGGATGGTATCGTTAGAATTAGGATTTTCTGCTCTACAGATCGCACTCCAGTTCTCCAATTCCTTAGCTTGTTGCCCTGGGCGGCGGCATCTACTCGGCAGCTGCTGTCTCTGTCTGGAATTGCATCAGGACAACTCCCTAGTTTGCTACCTCAGCATCAGCTCCTCAGCTCCTGCTGCCGCGGCGGGTTCCGGTGGCACCTTGTTGTCGCCGCGGGTTTCGGCGGAACCCTACTGTCGCGGCGGGTTCCGACGACACCTTGTTGTCGCGGTGAGTTCCGGTAGGTAATTTTCCTGCAAGCACCGAAATACATACAAAAACAACACCTTTTCCACAAAATACACTAAAATATGTAATTAAGCTTAATGGTGTAGGAAATTATGAGAATATGCCTTAATGCCTAATTATGTAACTAAATTGTTCCTAAGTTTAACAATAATATGAGTAAAAAGGGTAAATAAAATAAGACTTTTAGACACATTATCTCTATAGTCTGAAAAAATGTAAATGTCCCAAAACATATAATAATAATAATAATAATAATAATAATAATAATAATAATAATAATATTAATAATATGATAGTCTAAAATAAGTTCACACTGAATAATAAAATAACTGGATAAAATCTGAGATCCTCCAAGTACCACGTCGCCTAAATTCCAAGATATCTGTAAAAGAAAACTATGGGGGAGTAAACTCATATTTTGGTACGCTTGGGGATGTAATGCCATTTTTCTCAACTTTAACATACTAAACGTCATTCGAAACTATTCTAACATATTTCCAACCTAAGGTCAAACATTTAAGACATAAGTCCAAAGGTTTTTAACATCAAAGCAAGCATTAAACATCAATGTAACCATAGATGACAATCTATAGGCATGCTTCCTCAGATAACATCCACATAAAGTTCAAAATGCAATCCAAACCAAATACCAGCATATAAAGGCCATTTACAAGCCCAAATAGGCAACATAAACTTGCCACAAACCAGGGAGTTTCAAACACCACGTCCCAAAACATATCGGTACCCTCCCATTGCCACTTATTACTATTTAGTAAACGTAAATCCATGTAACACCCTAAAATGCACCCTAGAAGAATTGAAGCTTGCTACTTAAGTTAGATTAATTTAATTAAGCTTGATCCTAAATCAATTAGGATGACTAGTGACTAAAATGAAAGAAACAAAAAGTGAGTAACCAATTTAAGATGACCAATCTGAATAAAATGAAGAAGAATGAGATTGCATGCTAAAATTCTAAATTCTTAAAATTGCCCTTGCTTAAGCTTTGATTAGTGGTTAATTAAGGGGTAAAATTGACAATTCCCAAATCCACTAAATCCATTAATTGAATGTCATCTTTTTCATTTCTCCTTGCTAATCGAATAATAAGAGAACGAATAGATAGTGAGAGATGATGAGAGAAAATGAATTCTGGAAATTTGATAGAGATTAACCCAGAATCTTGAAGGATTGAAGCTTGTTAGAACGATAGGAATTCATGCATGCTAACAAGATTGCCAAGTAAGTGTTCTATAAACTATCCAATTGTGTCTTGTTAAGTTTTCTTTGAATTGGTTGATTTCATGAGTTTAGAATCTGGAAATTCATGATTTCATCATGTGGGTAATCTTAGTTTGATGCTGGGTTGAAGTTTGAATGAATCCATATTTAGAATTGATTGGAAAATGATCATCTGATTAGTGTAAAAATGCTTAGATTTAACCTATTGAGCTTGTTGCTGAAATCTGGAAAATTGATGATGATGCGATTTAAACTGGAAAATTCATGTACGAAAAAAGTTGTTATAAATTGAATTTTCTAGTGGGTAGAAGTGTTGGATTAATGAAACTGATGTTAGGTTGCTGGAAATTTGATTTGGAGTGAAACTGGTCACACTATGAGCTTAATTGGTGATTGTGGACTGTTTTGGAATAAAATTGAAATTCCAGTATTTAAAATGAATAAATGGAGGACTATAAATTGTACCTAAATAACAGGGAAAAGAAAAATTGATAGCTTGGTGAACTGAAATTGAGTATATAATAATATTTGGATTGTTTGATAGACTAGTAAGTTGAAAGAATGAAAACTGAACTGTTTTAGAATAATTGCTAAATTGAGGACTAAACTGAATCATTCAAGGACAAAATTTAATTGGAAATTTTGGCTAAAAATAGGGAAGACCCTATAATGAATAATTCATAAATTATATGGCTTGATTAATAAGGACTTAACTTGTTTAATGTGGTTAAATGGTAGAATAGGTGAAACTGGGTTAATCTGGAAAGTTGGATAATTTAGGGACTTAACTGGACTATTAGGGATCTATCTAGACTTGAAAGAACAGGGGAAAATAGAGTAAAAATATTAAAAATGACTAAAATAAACTAGTAAGTGTCTTATGTTGAAAAGCTCACTAAAATAGGTTAATATACAAGCTGGCAGAATATACCCTATAAAATTTACCTTATTTAGAACGCAAATTTGTATTGATATAAGAATGCTAAAGTTATGAGCCATATATTATTGGAAAGATTATTGAATTATATTTCCAGAGATGTAAATTAATTGAAAATCTAATGAGTAAATTCAACGACATGGGAAGAATACTATAGGGTGTCAAAAATTGCCAGAAACGTGGCAGATTAGTAATGTAGGATGAATGTGCTTGATTGTATGAGATGTATAGATTGTTTCTAATGGTGCTTTTTATGTTATTATGTATGAAATGGTAGACCAAGAGGTAGAGGAACCTTGTGAAGATACTAGAGATGGGAAGCCAAGGGATAAAAACAAGGAATTGCCATTCAAGATTAAGCTTGGAGTCTTTGTGAGTGTAGCCTTACTTAGGGTTAGGACTTAGGTCCTAACCAATTGCATTTGTTTACGTAGTTGATATGGAATTGACATGAAATGAAGCTAATTTCTACTTGGTCAATGTATAAGGGAAGGATGCTTAATTGGAAACTTGATGATAAATACATGCATGCTTGCTTTCTTGATAATCAATTGAATTATAGTGGAATGTACTTGCTTGGATTGTCTTGTTTGAGACTTGATATGTATACTCATGTGTGATTGAGTTGTTGCTGTCTTGGGTGTAAATTGACACTTGTTTGTGTGAGATAACTATTCGAATAATACTAGGCTATTGAGTGCTAGTGTTGAGTGTTTAAAATACTTAGACTAAAATAAAAAGAATTAGATGTAAAATGGGATTATACAAGATAAGAAACCTTGGTGTCATTCGAATAGGACTAAAAGTCCTAGACCAATTGTCTAGTTCTACCTAAATGGTATGGTCCTAAAATGAACTAGAAGTTTAGATTTAATATAAAGGATTATTCGTGTTAGTTTAATGCATTTTATTGAATCATAACTACATGAACTTGAATTGGCTAAGACTAGTTAATGGACTGCTCAAGTAGAAAATTAAAGTAATGTTGTTAATCAAATGGATTAATTTGAATATAGTTTTATAATGCCTTGTTTTAATCACATTGTTAGGTAAATTGGACTGATCTATACTAGTATGAATATATATACATGTCGAATAATAATGTTAGAAGCATTGGCTAAGTAAATGAAGTAGTTAAAATCAGTATAGCGAAATCTGCCCAGAAAATTATGTTCTGGGCAGCAACTTTGAAAAATCACCATAAATTGTGTAGGCCGAATTAATGACTGAAATTTATATGGAATGAAACTTAGTATGTTTATTTGCATTAGGATAAAACAGAAATAAATTATAATTTGTGAGCTGGAATCTGGAAATGAAAACCTCTAGACAGTGCAAACTGTCCAGAAATGTGATTGTTCTGACTTTGAACTAAAAACTATATTAATTGGAAATATATTAATATGAAAGGTTTAAACGGTTGTAGGAAGGGTTAAGTAAGATTTCAAACGGTGTAAATTAATTAAAATTTTGATGTACGAAATAAAAATTATGTATGTTTAAGTAATCAGTGCACAAGCTGCCTAACTATAACAGTCTAGGTGATTTAGATAATTTGGTAAACTGTTTTGTGAACAATTTGGACAGTTTGGTTACTGCCCTACGTCAAGTCTTAACCTTGAATAATGAATCACCTTAGATAATCATACTAGAAACGAATTCAACGAGCTAACTATCATGGAATACTAAGCTTAACTGAATAGTCTAATAAGTTTACATGCTACGTGAAGTAAAGAAATGAATTGTGTAATGTATAAAGGTATAAGGTCAATTAAGAAACTTGATAAATGGATTGTCAAGATTACTTGTCACTTGAAATATATAATTTAAAGCATATGCGAACCTAGTTTGAATAGAAACGTATGACTACTTAGTTGGATGCCTAATTCGAATGAAAATGTATGAACCTTGTTGGCTAGCCTAGTTACTACTCATAAGGTGCTTGCTTGAATGTGTAGTGTAAATCCATTGATTGGATTCCTTGATCATTGTGATTATACAACTGAATGATGTTTGGAACTCTAACCTAAAGCTTGAATTTAAGTGTAAGACTTAATTAAGTTGTACATTGATTAAAATGCCTTGAAACCTAATAATCTTGATAGACTTTAGATGCTACCTCACTAAGTACAACCTTGTACTTATCATTCTTGTTTGCATTTTTCCCAAACCTCAGGTAAAATCCATCTCGATCAGTAGCTTGACATTGAAGTTAGCTTTCTTGGATTTGAAGCAAGGCATGCAAGACATGAAGTGTAGTTTTGTATTTACCTTGAAGTACTCCTAATTGGTGGCTACTAGATTTGTGTATAAGACATATAGGTCATGCATTTGATGATTGTAAATATGTAAATGAAACCTTACACTAATGGTTTGTAATGCTTAAGGATACATTTTGAATGTATATAAGTAATAGTCATATGTAAATACTATGACCTTGTTTGATCATGAATGAATTAGAATCAAATGACAAAGTGTCATGGTTTTAGTATTGGATAATTGATGCTTGGTTTATATGTTAGAAGAACCTATATGTGTATTGAATCAATAATATGCTTGTAGTAGTAATGGTTAAACTGCTTGAATTGGAACCAACATGTATCTAATCTAGGGTCACCTATTCGAATGGTTTAGAATATTAGGGACTTGTATATGCAACTTAAGTTGTCTAAGACATAAACTTGATATAATGAATGGTATATGTTAGTTAATGATCTTAAAATGAATTAGACTTGGTCATACCTTGTAGTATTCGAATGCCCTATGTATGTTTAATAGGGTCACTTGATTTGGAAGCAACTAATCTAATTGGATATACATTGTTTGTAAATGAAAGAATACATGGATCGATGGGTGTCTTGCAATGAATTTAACTAAATCAAGGTGAGATTAATGCTAGCTTAATAGATAAGCAACTCACCTATTAGAGTTGAGTTTTAATTGAAGAATTTTTTTAATTGACCCATATTTTTTCGTTCGCTTGTTAGTTTTCTCGTCGTAACGCTTCTCGCTCCTAACTCGGGCGAGGGGTGTTACAAATCATACTTGAGTTATGAAAAGTCTCTTGGATCTTCTCTTGCCTTCTTGATGCCTCTAAATAGCTATTTCTCTGCATTTTTGAAAAAAAGAGTGTAAGCATGAATGCCTAGTGAGGGTCGCTCGATTAAAAGCCAACAATAATTCATTTTAAAACCATTTATCAAAAGCAAATCTCTTTTCATCATGCTCAAATACAACTCATGCTTTAAATCCCTTTCAAAGAAAAACCAATAACACTTGTAAAATATGTATCATCAATCTCATGCATTTACTACAATGCAAATCTCATTCCAAGCTTCTCATGCTTGAACATCATTAAACAAATCTCAAAATAGAATCTCATGTATAAATCTCGTTATACTAAACCATTATAAACCATGATACATGCAATCTCATATATTGGCATTAAAAGTGATACAAATGGAATCTACCCCCATCCTTGGATAGCACTACCCCTATCCATAAATATTCGGATATGCGGACACCTTGATGACACTACCCCCATCAAATCTCATGGTGAAGTCTACCCTCAACATAATCTCACTTCGGCCGGGATGACACTACTCACATTGCCCATTGTGATAGAATCTACCCCTATCACCCGTAACACAATAGAATCTACCCATATTGTGTAACCGAATAATATGTCTCACGTACGAATTTTGTATATTATAGTGCACTTCTCATACTATTAGGATAACAATTATATTCGATAGTATTAAGTCTCATCACTATGCCAATACACTTTTAAACCATGTTACCTTATTCTTTTCCAATGCATAAACATAATCAAGTCTCATCCCATCTCAATAGCATAAACAATGCATAACATTTTCTCAACATGTTATAAACTCTTTCAAAACATAAACATATGATTAATGCACATTTTTGCATCAAAACCTCCAAAAACTAAAGTCCACAATTTTCTCTAACAAGAACCAAACAAACGGCATCTGAAATCAACTGAAAATATCTGCGAAAACATTCTATAAAATATCCAACCAATACCCAGCGAAATTAACCATTAAACAACATCAATATACATCTAATACATCACGCCTTCATCCTTTTACCACCAACAACCATTAAACCACATAAACAAGCCATAATCTCAAAGATTTCAACCTAAAAATCTAGCAATTCACCTAGTTTCAGGTTTCCATTATTAAAACCCACTTTACCACATTATTTAACATCAAGATTATGATTAAAATCAATCTTAGACCCATCAAATACAGTCCAAAACGAAACTCAACCAATTTCATCAATTTAACTCCATTTAAAGCTTAATTAAAGCAAGATATCATCATTTATAACTCAAATCAATTTAGAAAACAATTTACAAGAGTCATGAACTTGGGAATTTCAATAAAGAACCTTTGATTAGAGGAGAATTAAGAAGATCACCTCTAACACAAGCTTTTCCCTTGTTTGGCAATAGTTTGGATGAAGTCCTTCAAGAAATCCAAGAATGCTTGATGTAGAAATCAATGGAAACCATTTAGAAATCAAAAGTGGGTGAAAATGAATAAATCTCTTGATATTTTAGTGATGAGAAAGTAGTTTGGCTAATAAGAAAGTTGAGAGAAAAAGTTGAGCGAAAAGAAGTTACGTAAGAAAATGTTTAAGCCTTGTAAAAATCTTTTTTTTTTTATCAAAAACCATTTAATAAACATTTTTATTAAAACTTTAAAAATATAAGGTAAAAGTATGATAACACCTTGGTTTAATAGCTCTCTAAAGATTCTAAGCCTTGACTATTTTCAGTTTAGTCACTAAAACGTATTTTGCAATTTCTACAATTTAGTCACCATTTTCAAAATGCCAATTAAAGCAGTCCAATTTTATCAAGTTGAACTCTACAAAATCTTTAAAACTTTATTTTGGGATTTTAAAACATTTCTCATATTGTATTTCGCCCCAAAAAACATTTTAAATCAATTTATTCCCGAAACTAGTCTAAACCGGTTCGCCCAAACAATCTAGCCAAACTCGGCTAACTTTCAAGCCCAAAAATCGAGGCATTACAATTAACATATACAAAATATTAATAACTAATAAATTATTCAAACAAGTATTTAATATAATTATGTCCTTATATGTCATTTTGCTTGTTCAAATAATAAAACAACTATCAGTTATCAATTAATTTTACCAAGCACTTCTATACAATCAGCTAATGCAATCTACTAGTCAAATCAGCTAATGCTATAAGATATCCGCTAATTACCAAACATGGTCATCATGGGGTTCCTGTGGATGCATCCCTTGACATATGCATTTGGTGTGAACAGGGGAAGACGAGATTGATCATGGCCGTGTGTGTGCTTTATTCTCGGATCCTCTTGGTCGGACAAACTCAAATAAATCTGAGGTCTGGGCAATTGCCTACGCCCTTTCTTTAATTCTAGATTCACGGTGGAATGAATGCCTCAGTTTGGTTATTGAATCGAACTTTAAAGTGGCATTGGGGTGGATTCTTAATCTTGAGCGACGACCTTGGCACTTATGGGATTTATTTTGGAGTATCGACGCAGCTTGTGCGACATTACCCAATGTTTGTTTCAATCACGTTTTTCGTGAAGCAAATAACATTGCAGATGCTTTAGCAGAGAGGAGCGTGGATACGGGCTCAGTTTTTCGGGTCTTTCATTGAGTAGCTTGGTCATGAATTATGTGTTTCTAGGGTTTGCTGGCTTCGAAGCCAATTTGGGCATATTGATGCGAGTTGGTTTGCATGGGAGTGTTAGTCATTTGGTCATCAAATTATCCGATTAAAATTCTCATGCATGCTAAAACTGTTGAAAAATCCCAAATTAAAATATAAGTATATGATTTACATAAAGTTCACAAATAGTAAAATAACCGATATAAAACTGAAGTAATTCTGAAAATCTAAAATGTTCATACTGAAAACTGTAAATAATTTGAGAAAAAGTGGCCCTCCAAGTACCAAATTTCTATGTTTGAGAACCTGAAATAGAAGCTAAGGGGGAGTTAGCTATTAAGCTCAGTGTGTCTCTAAGGTGCATCAGACAGAAAATCACAAGAATCATATATTCAACATAATCATTCCAACAGTCAATCGAATACACAAATATGCAAAGCACAATGCACCTAAGTCTATGTCAAGAACCCATCTACATCACCGTCCGAAGAGTAAGGTTCCCCTGAACCACTCTCTACACCGTCATCATCCGAAGTGGAACTCAGCCCGAAGGGTGGAACCACTGATCCAAAGTGGAATTCATCCCGAAGGATGAAACCACTGAACTTTCGCCGTACATTTCCCACCTGAATGATATGACATGAATGTTCCGATTTCAATCCGAATGCAACATCATTTTCCGAAAATGCATGAGCATTTTAGTCTAAAAATGCATGAGCATTTAGTCCGATAATTATTATTCAGATTTCGAGGTATGATGCTTAATAGAATGACATACAGTATATCATATAGCTCAGATAACAACATATTTTACAGTCGAACATCACATGGCAACAACATATTTTACAGTCGAACATCACATGGCAACAACATATTTCACAGTCAAACTTCACACAACAACAACAACACATATAGTATAGCACAAGCAGAGAACACATCTTAGCCAAAGCAACTCAACATACTTAATAATATGTTTTGCACGATCAGAACCATTGGGTTTAGCTGCTTCAGAACCTATGAAAATAATTTCGATATTAGCACTATTATCACTTTGACTAAGAAATTATTCCTAAAATACTTATTTTACGAATTCACTGGTAGAGAGCATTTATCTGATTCGTAATATTGATCTCCAAAACGGTCGAAGGCACAATTGGTTTGAACGTTTCAAAAAAAGAGGGGTCAAACAATTTAAGCTAGACCGGTTACACAGGTCATTTATGAACATGTGTCAGTTGGGTTGACATATTTGGTCGTGATTTAGGTCATAGTAGTACAAATCGTATAGAATTTACACCGACTATATATATATATATATAATAAAAGCCAGAATTTAAGAACATAGTAAAAACTATCACATATACATGTACATAGCAATTTAAAAAGCATATTGAAAATAACAGTAGTATGCGTCATATATGTATATATATGATAAAATTGATGATATTAATATGTATTGGGCCACGATATATTTATATAATAAAATTTTATTAAAACAGAACCTTTATAAAATATATTTTTATATGTATATATATATCCACATAATAATATGATAATGGTTGATCATATAAACAATGATAATAATAAATAGACAAAAAATAAAATAATAACTCAATTACTATGAATGACTAGGGAACTATTCTTCAAATTTATTCTAAGCATTCACGAACACATAATAATTATTTGGTTCATAGAGTTGATCTCCAAATCATGCGATTAGACTGAACGGTTCGAATCAAATGAATTAATAGATCGAACATAGTTTGAATTGGATACATATCGTATCGATATAACTTAAGTATTACCATTATTAGATATTGAAAAAACGAACAAAGGAATACTCACTTTGAAAGAAAAATAAATTTAAATACGGCTAGATTTGATGAAATACTAAACATGGACTGATTTTGTTAAAAACAATTAAAATAAGAATTTACCTATTGTTTATTAGCACATGTATAATGACTTTAATAGCAAAATTGAATTAAAAAGTTTCTTGAGAAACGATGATGAACTCACATATTTAGGTTTCAATGGTTTGTCTACGAAGGGTCCTACAGTTTGTTTTGTTTTGCCCAAGCAATAGAGTGCACCGACTTAAAGAATCGGTTTCTTTGGCACCACCAGCTTTGAAGACGGTGAAGGCTTGGAGGGGACGAATGAGCGTTTAACGCCAGTACTAGGGATTTCGATCAATCGATAAAATATTTTTTTAGGGTTTCGATGAGATATGTTTTTTTACACCTCAATATATATATATATATATTGTTTTTTTTATAAAAAAATAAATTAATAATAATCATAATTTAAAAAAAATTGAGGGTACGATTAAAGTAGAAACGTAGGGATTTATAATTCAAATTATTAACTTGGGCTAATTACTTGATTGGTCCCAAACTTTTAAAATTACAATTTAATCCCTAAAAGTTTATCATTTCGCACATTGGTCTAAAATCATGATTTTCAGTTTCTTACAAATCGATTCAAAATTCTCAAAAAGCTAGGATTTTAGATATTAGGGATTCCAAAATTAGAGTTTATAATTTAAGATTTGAAAATTTAGGGTTTCTGAATTGGGGAAAATTTTTGGGTGTTACACTTTGGCAGAGAGGGGCGTGGATACGGGCTCAGTTTTTCGGGTCTTTCATGGATACGGGCTCAGTTTTTCGGGTCTTTCATTGTGTAGCTTGGTCATGAATTATGCGTTTCTAGGGTTTGCTCGCTTCGAAGCCAATTTGCATGGGAGTGTTAGTCATTTGGTGGCGATCTTTTGTCGATGTATGGGCTCGCCTTGCTGATTGTTTCGCTCGTACTGTTGTTTTTGAGTTTGATTGTTTTGTCGTCTGCATTGGGGTTTCATGTTTTCTAGTGTGGTATGGTCATGGCTTTGAGGGTGAGGGTGCATTCCTTCGGTGTTACGATTAGAGTAGGCTTTGGTGTTTGATGGACGTATTTACTCTTTTATTCATTTCGGAGTAAGATTTTAATGAGGCTCGTGATGTTTTCTTTGTATGATTTTTGTATCTATAAATCGTACACATTGATAAAAATATGAATATATAAGTTATCAAATAATTATTTTTAAAATTAAAAAATAATATAAAAATAACATATTTTATCCATAAATGTGAGTAATTTAAATTAAAACGAAAGTGTAGTTAAATATTTAATATAACATGAAATTCAATATAAAAATAAGATATTATTCAATAAAGGTACAATTCTAGACGAATAAAAAATTTAATTTAATATTAATCAAACTCTATATTTTCATTTTGTTATTTTTAAGATAATAACAAAAAGATTTGTTTATAAATATTTTTTCTAAAAAAATATTATGAATAGAAATTCAATAATTATCAAAATTTATATATTTTTAACTATCGATGTCCAATATTGATTGATTAATCTTGACCGAGTACTACACAGGCTTGTTATGGAGCGACCCTCCTAACCCAATTTTCTCTACTCACAACGCTAGAATTGGAACCTCTAAACTTACTTAAAGAATCTAGTTCTTAAACTACAAGATCAGTTGGTTTAGGGATTTTGGTTTCTAAGCAAAATTAATGAAATAATGTAGTTTGGAAGAAAAAAATACCGAGATGGGGTTGGTTGGCAATGATCTAGGGATTTTGGTTTGTCTCTATAGTGATCATGAAAGTTTTCATGTAGTATTGTGATTAGGGATGGTCAATTGACCTTGACTCGACGAGTTTCAACTCTTAAAGTAGGGCTTTTTTTAATGAAAATTTCGGGTTTGAGTTAGATTTTTTAGGATGAGATTAGGTCATGTTTTTAACACCTTAAACCCGATGTCACATTTGTGCCTCAAGTACAACCCATGAACATAAATTTTTTATTTGGTTAGCCCAAACCTCATTTAATTCTCATAAAATTCATCAATTTTTAGATTAAAACGATAAGAAATATTTAAATCGTTTACAAAGGGAGCTCCAATTTAAAACGATATAATTAAATCATATGACATAAGAAAATAAATCCAAAATAAAAGTTACAAACATAAAATCAAGGGTCCTATGAATACATTGCCCGATAAATCTAAGTACTGCATTCTTAAACACGTCGATGAGATGAAGTCTTACTCCAATGGGGCTCATTTGATGCAACACAACTGTAACACCCCTCGCCCGGGTTAGGAGTGAGGAGTGTCAGATGCAAAAAGCAAAACATGATTTCATAAATTTAGGGCCGATTAAAAATTTTCTCGTAGCAATCGAACAATTAAGAAACAAGAACCCATTTATCCAATCCAATTTTCTAATTACTTAGCCGAATTTTCAATCATACTTGTTAACATTCTAGACATTCATTCAAATTGAACCTTATACACAAGATACATTCTAAATATATTTTAACAAATCCTTATCATACTTCAATCGATCAAAGGCTAAACTAACAAACAGATCATTAATTTCTACATCATTTCAATAAACTAATTCGAACAACTCACCAATTAAGTTCCTAATTCAGTTTCGAACATAGCCAAAAAACCAATTAATTGAAGGGCTAATTTCATTAGGCTAACTTCACATTGATCCTATTGTTATTTCAATTTTTCTTATTAAACAATATACCTATTTCATTCGAATACAAATGAACACAAGACTATTGCCAATTATTGACTAGCACATCTAAGACAAGGATTAAACTTACTTACATTCATATATATATATATATATATATATACAACAAAAAGGCCATCAAGACAATAAGTTCATACCAGCATTAGTTAACTATTTACATAACCATAGTACCACAAAACATTACCAGCTTTTAATCAAGTTCTCACATACTTCTTATATACATCTTCATGATAAGCAATATGCAAAAGACTTGCACAACTAGACATAACACTATGCCACCAACTAGGAGTATAACATAGGCAAGGAAAATCATACATTCGATTTTTCACTTGTATATTGCTCGGCTCAGGGCCGAGTAGCTTTAATCACTATGAACCTGATTTTAGGAAGAATAAGAGACAAGAGTGATAAGTATATTGAGTACTTAGTGAGGTAACAAATATTTAGCAAATTGACAAGTTATTGGCTTCAAGATTTCTTATACATTTAATCAAGTTTACCTAGCTAGTTTTCCATTCGAAACCACAAATTAAAATGACAAAATCCAGGTTTATATCAATCATAATGGACTAATCAAACAAGTATAGCAAACAAACAAGTAAGCATTCAATCATTCGAATAAAATTCTTATTTAACATTGATCTATTCTTTAAATCATGAGCTTCCAAATTGACATGTAATTTAATCAAATTCATTTCAAGATCATGTTAATGTAAAAAAAAGAATCCAATAGTATTCAAGTGTGCATGTCTTTCATACAAATTCTTTCAATTTAATTTACCTTGGTAGATATTTAAGACTAGGTAATCGAGTCACGTGTTAAGGTACACAAGTACTGGACCATGTTAAGGTGTCTTTTACACCACATAGTAGAGTACACAAGGTACTTGATTAATAAGGTGTCTACTACACCACATATTAAGGTACACAAGGTACCTATCGTGTTAAGGTGTCTTCTACACCACATATTACATCGAGCTCTAGACTCTAAGGCATGTCGTTCTACCTAAACATAACTAGCAACCAAAGTCTTAATTAAGTCTTTTAAGTTGCAAACAATTGCACATCCATTAACTAAAGAGTAAGCATTTAAAAAATCCAATTTCCTTTAAAGAATTCTAAGCCAAACAATCCTTAATTAGATTCATGAGTGATCAAACATCATACAAGTGTATTCCATCTATCAAGCCAATCGAACTAATTCAGCATACAGAAGAGCATTTAATCCTCAATCCAATCCATAGATAAACAAAGATCCCAATAGCATTTAATCTAATCAACCATTCGATCAATTCATCATACATTAAGGCATTCAATCACAACTCAGTTATGCATGATTAAACATACCTTGTATCCAAGCATGCTAGCATGCCAATATATACCCTGGCATAAGCAATGCATATGAGTACATAAAAATTTAGACAAGGATTATCATAATTCAATCAAGGTTTTCACATCAATTCAAGACAACAATTCATCATGATATCACACAAGATCTCAATTAGCTTATTTTTCCCTTAATTACCAATATAGATTAGGTCATGTTACATGGCATTAACACAATACAAGAGGTTGGTTATGACCTAAATCCTAACCCTAAGTGGAGTTACACTCAGTATACTCCAAGCTTAGTCCTAACCCTGTATTCTTCCCCTAATTACCAATATAGATTAGGTCATGTTACATGGCATTATCAGGTTTTCCAGATTAGTCCAAATTTCAATAGTGTTTCAATGAACACATCTAAACAACTATTCAGCCACAATTCATGAACTTTAGCTTATCTATTATTCATTCTAGTACCTCCGTATATTTATCTAGCATTTTCAGTCCCTAAACTTATCCAATTAAATCATGAAATTATCAATTTGTTTAAAACAATCCCTAATTTTATCAACTAAGCTTTCTATGTGACCTATTTTACTCTAAGGTCAAATTCCATCAAATTAATATCAATTTTCACTTGTTTGTCACTTTGAGTCACCAGTAAACTAGATTTCAAACAATTTTGTCCTACATCAATTTTTCCAATTCAATATCTATATTTTTCAATTTTACAATTTAGTCACAATAGTCTATATTGCATTCGGTTATCAATTTAAATGTGGTAACCTATAGATTGCTCAATTCCAACATTTTTCCTAGTTATATAAACTTAATATAACATAGTTATCATCAATACAAGTATCATGCAAGCTGTCAACATGAATTAAACCAAATAAAACAGCAACAATTTCATTTTGCTAACCTAACAACAAATTCGAATAGAGTGAGAATATTTGGAGCTTACATTACTTTGTTAAATCAATTCCTATGGCAAAATTATCCACATGCAAGCTTAAATCCCTCATCCAATGGTTTTCTCTCTCAATCTTCCCTCTCTCTCTCTCCTCTTTCTTTAATTCAGCATAATTTAAGTGAAGGAGACTGTGATGTTGCATGTGTTAATAGTGGAATTTAGCATTTACCATGTTATCACTTAATTAGTTATTAATCCTGATTTAATCAGGGAAACTTTTAGCTTTTAGAGAGTTTATCATGCGTTCCTCAACTTCCCTTCACCATTCGATTAGGTCACTATAATTTGGTCACCAATTTCATTTAATCTTTCAATTAGGTCTTTGATTAATTTAATTAACTTAGGTTTTGGCTCGATTAAGTCATTAATTTAGGCAATTAAGCTTGATTCTTTTAGATTTAAATTTTAGGGTGTTACAACTCTCCCTCCCTTAAAAGAAGAATTCGTCCTCGAATTCTTACCTGAATCGAATAGGTGAGGATAATTCTTCCTCATCGTATCTTCAGGCTCCCAAGTTTCTTCTACTTTGTGATTTCTCCACAACACCTTCACTAGGGAGACATTCTTGTTTCGAAGTTTCTTGACTTCCCTATCAAGAATTTGGATCGGTTCTTCCTCGTAGGAGAGATCGGGATTCAATTCCACCTCTTTCGGTTCTAGGATGTGAGATGGATCCAATTGATACTTCCGGAGCATTGCGACATGGAACACATTGTGAATTTTACCGAACTCACTAGGAAGTGATAGTCGATAAGCCACTGGACCAATCTTTTCAACAACATCATATGGTCCAATAAAACGAGGGTTGTATTTTCCTCTTTTTCTGAATCTGAAGACTTTCTTCCACGGTGAAATCTTTAGGAAGGCCTTATCTCCTACGTTGTATTGAATGTCTCTTCGTTTCAAATCAACATATGATTTTTTGCCTATTAAAGGCTTGCTTTAATTGATCATGGATTACTTGGACTTGTTCTTCAGTTTCCCGGAGCATTCGAGGTCCTAATACCTTGTTTTCTCCAAGCTCGGACAAGCATAAGGGAGTTCTACATTTTCTTCCATATAATGCTTCGATGGAGCCATTTGGATCGAAGATTGATGGCTATTGTTGTAGGCAAAATCTATAAGAGGTAGAGATTTCTCTCAATTCTTCACGAAATCAATTATACAAGCTTTCAATATATCTTCATGGAATTGAATCACTCTCTCGGACTAGCCATCACTTTGAGGATGAAAGGTCGTACTTAGATTTAATTTTGTGCCAAGAGCTCATTGTAAGGTTCTCCAGAATCGAGCTGTGAATCTAGGATCTCGATCGGAGACAATTGAATAAGGATTCCATGTAAATGAATTACTTCTTGAATGTACAAGTTGTCTAGGGTCTCCAGGCTATAATTCATTCGAACATGAATGAAGTGAGCCGATTTAGTGAATCTGTCAACAATCACCCAGACAACATCGCACTTTCTTGGCGTGTAAGGAAGACTGATTTCAAAATCCATTGTGATCTTATCGCATTTTCACTAAGGGAATTCAAGATGTTGAAGTAGTCCAGTAGGTGCTCGATGCTCAGCTTTGATTCTTTAGCAATTCAAGCACTTTGACACGTAGTCAATGATGACAGATTTCATGCCTGGCCACAAATACAAAGGCTTAAGGTCTTTGTACATCTTAAATGATCCAGGGTGGATCGAAAAAGAAATTTGATGGGCTTCTTGAAATATTTCCCGTTTCAATTCTTCAGCATCAGGGACACAGATTCTATCTTTAAAATACAAGAGGCCATTCGAATGGACAAGGAAGCCTTCATTGGCTTTTGAATCAAGTTTTGAGATTATAACTTGAATATCAGTGTCGGTTTGCTGGAGATTTTTAATTCTCGAACTCAGGTTAGATTGGACTTGGAGTTCAGACATGAATCCTCGTTTTTGATAGATTCGGAGGTGTGCATTGATAGCCAAGGAAGATACGAAGAAACAAGCAGAATTACTATGACAAATTTCGAATAATCATTTATAAAATATGATAGATTCAATTCGAATAGGTTGCTTATCAAGAAAGGTAGAATTCGAACAGTTACTTTATAAACAAGGAAGAAGCATTTCAAATGGCTAGTTATCATACAAGGAAGATTTCAAAATTTTAAGGATTATAGTAGCTTATCGAGGGTCGGTTTTCAACTAAGAGCATCCGCAACCACATTTGCTTTCTCGGGATGGTAGTCGATGACAAAGTCATAGTCTTTTAAAAGTTCCATCCATCGTCATTGTCTCAAATTGAGATCTTTCTGAGTTAGGAGGTATTTGAGGCTTTCATGATCAGTGAACAGGTGACATCTTTCACCATATAAGTAGTGTCTTTAGATTTTGAGAGCGAAGACAATAGCAACGAGTTCGAGATCGTGAGTCGGATAGTTGAGTTCGTGAGGTGTCAACTGCCTTGATGCACACGCTACCACGTTATCTCCTTGCACAATTACACAACCTAATCCGAGTGAGATGCATCACTATAAACAATGAATTTCTTGCCTGATTCGAGTTGAATAAGAACATAGGCATGAGTCACGAATTGTTTGAGCTGATCAAAACTTCTTTTCTAATTTTCGGACCACTCGAATGGTTGATCCTTTCGAAGAAGTTTAGTTAGGGGCAAAGAAATGGTAGAAAAGCCTTTTACAAATATTCGGTAGTACCCGATAAACCGAGAAAACTTCAAACCTCGCCAATGTTCCTCGGAGGCCACCAATCAATAATAGCTTGAATTTTCTTCGGGTCCACTTGGATCAGTTCGTTTGAGATTACATGGCCGAGAAATGAAACTTCCGAAAGCCAGAACTCGCACTTGGAGAATTTGGCGAATAGCTGACGCTCTCGGAGAGTTTGCAAGACGATTCTGAGGTGTTCGACATGTTCCTCCTTGTTACGAGAATAGACCAAATTGTCACCGATAAAGACGACAACAAATTTGTCGAGATAGGGATTGAATACTCGATTCATAAGGTCCATAAATCCGGTTGTGGCATTATTTAACCCGAAAGGCATTACAAGGAATTAAAAATGGCCATAACGAGTTTGAAAGGCTGTTTTAGGCACGTCTTCATCTTTCACCTTCATTTGGTAATACTCAGATCGGAGGTCAATTGTAGAAAACACCGCAGCTTCTCTAAGTTGATCGAAAAGATCTTTTATCCTTGCTAAAGGATAATTGTTCTTGATGGTAAGTTGATTTGGCTGACGATAGTTGATACAAAGCCACATCGTACCACCCATTTTCTTTACGAACAAGACAGGAGAACCCCAAGGAGATGTGCTAGGCCAAATGAGGCCTTTGTCTTGTAAATCGTTGAGTTTCTTCTTGTGTTCATTCAACTCCACTTGTGTCATCCGATATGGTGTAATAGACAACAGGTCGGTTCCAGGTTGAACGTCAATCCCATATTCCACTTCATGGGTCAGAGGGAGACCGACGAGTTCCTCGGGAAAAACATCAATGAATTCAGATACAACATGTATAAATGGCAAACCAAAGTCATATTCATCTTTTAAGACCATGGAAGAAAAGATCGAGGTAGGCATTTTATTGATAAGTAGAATAGATTCTTTACCTAAACCCAGAGGTATAATTTTTTATTTTGGCAATCGAACCAAGCTTGATGTTTACCCAATCAATCTAGTCCTAACACTAGATTAATTTCACAATTTGGCAAGATATAAATGTCTATAGGAGAAGGGATATTTCGAATAGAAATTGGTCAAGATCTACAATTTAAATTGATCAGCATATTTCCACCTATAGGGTTCGACACTACAAGGCTCGACTTAACTACTTCTGGTTTTATATTTAACTTATTAAGCAAGATAGAACATATAAAAGAATGGGTAGACCCTAAATCAAATAACCATAAGCAGAGTTCGGGTTTAGTTCAATGGTACCTACGATCACATCGGGAGACTCTTCATCCTCCTTACCGCGAATGTGGTAAATACGAGAAGGGGCTAGAGACTCCTGATGGGTAGGGGCATTCGAATGGGTGCCTTTGCCTCTCCCTTAATTTCTTGATTGAGCTTGTTTAGGATCATTGTTTTAGTTGGATGGTGCAAGACTCAAATTAGTGGAATTTTGAGCTGGAGCTTTATCAACATTTCGAGGACAATCCTTTATGTAATGATCATCCCCACCACACGCATAGCATAAATTACACTGGAGTGGACATTGACCTTGGTGAAGTTTCTAAAAGAACTTGCAAGGAAGGATTCTCTCCGAGTTTCCCATGCTATTAACTGAAATAACCGGGACTGAGGGCTTATTCACCGATTGAGATTTCTGTGTATAATTGCTTCTCGGAGTTGGAGTATAGGTTGAGGAGCTTTCCTTTTGGTTCTTGGCTTTCTTAAATTGCCAGTGAGGTTTGTCATCTCGTTTCTGTTTCTTGACATCTGGGCTACTCCCTTTTCTTCTCTCTACATATTTCATTTTTGCTTCGGTTGCAATGGCTCGATTATCTAGAGTTTGAAAATCCGTGATCCCTAGAGCCGTGAACATTGGACTTAACTCATCATTCATGCCATCGATAAACATTCAAAACTTGTCTTTTTCAGTCTTGATATACTCCGAGCCGTGCTTGCAATATTTGCAAAAATCTACAACATATTGTTCAATGGGCTTATTAGCTTGCTTGGGGTACAAGAAACGCCTCCGACAATCAGCTAAATATTGCTCACTTATATACTTCTTCTTGAACTCCTGAACGAAGAATTTCTAAGTAACGGCTTCAGCATGAGCAGTTAGGGTTGTGGTTTCCCACCAACTCATCGCTTCGTCCGCTAATAGGGCTATGACACATTCAAATTTATGCCTGTCCACGCATTGTAATTGTTTAGTCACGACTTTGATAGTGTTTTATAGCCAGTACTCGGCATCCTCGGGCTTGTCTTCATTAGATCCCGTGAAAGTATAAGCTCGGTGGTGGGATAGTTTGTCAATAGGGTCTTAGTTTGGTGCAAAACTGTAGGGGGAGGAGGGTGGTCTTGTTTTAGATTCGATACAAGCTGGTCGAACATCTCTTTCAAGCTCAAGAGGCATTCTCTTTGAACAGCTTGGATGGCAGGGGCATCCTGTTGAGGCTGAGCTTGTGCTCGAGGTTTATCAGTTTCTTGATGTTCAGTTTGTCTCGGAAGGTTTTGATGTAGCCTTACACTATCGCCCTCGCTAGATGATCCTCGGGGACTTCATCATCTCGAGCTTCTCTTGTCTCGGACATACTGCGATTGAACGAAAGGAAGGAGTTAGCTGAGTAAATATAAAAGTATATCGAGAACACAACTCCTATGTGGCACGACTCAATCATATATGATGCATGAAGAATCGGTTTAGTCCGAGGATCTAAACCTTTAGCTCTGATTACCACTTTATGTAACACCCCTCGCCCGGTTAGAAGCGAGGAGTGTCAGATGCATGAAACAAAACATGATTTCATAAATTTAGGGCCAATTAAATTTTTTCTCGTAGCAATCGAAAAATTAAGAAACAAGAACCCATTTATCCAATCCAATTATCTAATTACTTAGCCGAATTTTCAATCATGCTTGTTAACATTCTAAACATCCATTCGAATTGAACCTTATACAAAAATAAATTCTAAATATATTTTAACAAATCCTTATCATAGTTCATTAAATCAAAGGCTAAACTAACAAATGATCATTCATTTCTACATCATTTCAATAAACTAATTCGAACAACTCACCAATTAAGTTCCTAATTAAGTTTCAAACTTAGCCAAGAAACCAATTAATTGAAGGGCTAATCTCATTACGCTAAATTCACATTGATCCTATTGTTATTTCAATTTTTCTTATCAAACAATATACCTATTCCATTCGAATACAAATGAACACAAGACTATTCCCCAATTATTGACTAGCACATCTAAGACAAGGATTAAACTTACTTACATTCACACACACACACACACACACACACACACACACACATACACACGTATATATATATATATATATATATATATATATATATATATATATATATACAACAAAAAGGCCATCAAGCCAATAAGTTCATGCCAACATTAGTTAACTATTTACATAACCATAGTATCCCAAAACATTACCAACATTAGTTAATGATCATTCAAGCACATTTGATTGCATCCACAACATTTAGGGATTGAAATGTAAAGAATCAGAACTTCAAGAGATTGCATCAACTAACTTAACAGCTTGGTGTTTCGATACACAGAGCATTGTATCGAAACACCCTGTTCGGAACAATACCTAGTGTTTCGAAACACGAGCCCGTATCGAAACACTCTCTAAAACGTTTCGGTACACAAATTCTAGTAGCCAAACCTCACGAGCCTATTCTGATAGACCATACCCTATTTTGAAACTCCATGCCTATTTCAGAGACCCCATTTCGATACAACCTTAGGCGTATCGAAACGTCTGACTTGAAATGTCACATTTTTGCTGATTTTTCTCACTTTTAAGCAACCATTAAACATCCAAGCATGATTCTAACTTATGTATAACATATCCAAACATCAATCTTCAATCATTCCAAGCATGATCAACATCATTCCATGGCAATTAGCAACATAAGTAAACTATATGCATGCAACCTAGAAAATAAGTCAAGCAAGGTACCAAAATGCATAACCAAGCATAAACCAAATACCAAAGGCCATTTACAAGTCAAAAACCACATATAAAACTTGCACAAAAGGGAGTTTGCACATATCTCCCAAAACACAATGGATCCCCCATTGCCCTTATTGCGTATAGTCTAACCGAAACATACTTTTGCAAATGAAGTCTCTTGTGATCCCTTGTAACTTGATGCCTCAAAACCCTCAATTATCTGTATTGATGGACATATGAGAGCGTATGCACACAATTCTTAGTGAGGTGGCTCAAAAACAAAGCACCATCAAATGCATTAAAACCATTTTCCATGTCCAAATTGAAATCTCATTTCAATTTCCTAAAAACATTATTTGTAAACAATCATGCTTTTAAAATCATGTACTTTCCTTAACCAAAAATTAGCATATTAATCCTCATGCTACATATATCATGAATCAACAACAAGTTCCATTGCTACACTAAATTTAAGCCTTCCCATGCATAACTATCATATGCAAAGCTTAAAGAGTAACACATGCATAAACCACATTATGCAACATAAACCATTTCATAATACATCATCAATTATATTGGCTTACAAGTGATCATTAAGAAAGTTCATATCTCAAAACCACATATCGGATACACGAATTCAACAAGTGTTCACACAACACTTCAAGCCACCTTAACCGAAATTGGTACATTTACAACCAAAGGTACAATATCAACCGGGTACAATCACAACCCACAGGGACACCGACCCCATCATCGGTTAGATGCTTAACGCACTAACGAGAGACGAGACACCAACCTCTTCGATCGTTAGGGTACTTGGACGGAGACATGGGACACCAACCCCTCGATATCCAAGGCGACTTTTTATAGTGCACTCAATCCTATAGTCGACTAACTATATCTGATATCATTCATAAACCAATTTCACAACATCACTTGCAAATATAATTCACATATTTAACCACATACCTCACTGTTTTCAAAGCATCATCAATAAATCATTTTCCAAAGCATTAAACCATGCTTTAAAATAAAAGTATAAGACAGACTTACAAGGATCACTTACCATGTGTATCCTTCATAATTTAAACATTAAAAACAACAAACCAATGCTATAATCATGCTATAACAGTAGGTAAACATGTATTTAAAAATCAAGTGCATAAACAAATTCATAATAGCACAATCCTAGGGAGAAATTCCTTATACTTATTTCCGAACATAGACAATCGTTTCAAGCTTATATCTAAGTTCCCAAAACCACCTTTAAAGTATTTCAAAAATGAAATCCATGTTCTCACTCACCAGCACGCGAAACCTCGATTAGCCAACGCAAAACTAAGCGTATGAAGCTCCTAAATCTTCATTGGTTGCTTCTAAAACGCTCTCCCATGTTTTAAGCACATAAGAACATATGATTAATGCATCTCAATGCATTAAAATCTCCAGCAAGCAAACATATCTCGTTGCCTTGCCCAAATCCAGCACAACGCCCATCTGAAACAACTGAAAGCATCATTGATTACTCTACAAACTCAACCCAGTCAAAATAGATTCAATACGAAAATTGCACAAAGTCACCATTTAAAGCTTGATTTAGCCATTTTCTTCTAATAAATTACAAAACCTTATTAAGAAACAAAATTAAAGAGCCAAATACTTGGTAATTTCTTTGAGGAACCTTGATTAGAGGAGAAGCACAAAAATTACTTCTAATCCCTTGTTATTCCTTCAATTGATAAGATTTGATAAAAAAATCTTCAAGATTCTAATGAGATGAGTTGGGAAAACTCTATAGCAATCATTTGGAAATCTAAATAGAATATAAAGGAAAATATCTTTGAAAGTTTTGAAAGAAAAGAGTGGTTGGCTGATGTGAAAATAGAGAAAATGGAAGTTACGTCAAAAATTGATTTGTAATGCTTAAACACTTTTTAACCAAAACTCTTTTTAACCTTTTTAATTAAACCATAATTAAAACATGTCAATTAATGAAATAGCTTATTATTACAATATTAGCTTAGTAAATATTTTAAGTTTCAGCTCTTTACAATTTAGTCATTAAAAATAGTTTTACATTTTTTACGTTTTAGTCACTAACCCAAAATGTAAACCTTCCAAAAACCATTTCCAAAAATTGACTTCACCACCCACTTTTACATATTTCAAAAAGGATTTTAGAAGTTTCCCTCATATTTTTATCACTTCTGAATAACGTTTTCCCTGAACCAACCCCGAAATAACTTGAATCTCTAGTCTAGGTTCTACGGACCCTAAACCAAAACTTTAAAACTCCTACGCCCAAAACGGGGGCATTACATGACTCATTTTACTTGTCAAAGGGAAGTATTTTAGTTTTAAAGTTGGTTTCAAAAGCAAGTTGATAAGAAGGAAATAAAAGACAGCTGCGTTGGCAAGGAGAGCTTTAAAATGTAAGATGAGTGTTAGCAAGGGATGCTTGGCTTTCATGCTATTCATGTCATGCCACCTTTTAATAAATCTTGTCTTGGCATTTTTTGCTGAGCAGATTTGGAAGCAGTATTGCCTCTCTCGATGGCAATGCCCTAAATTAACTATGCAAAAACATTTATATCTCTATAAAACAGTTTTTCATAAATTAATTTAATTAAGTCTCAATCCTTTGTTCCTAAGGGGTAGATTTCACTCTCGAAGTGGGTTCATCTACTTGAACATCTTCCCTCGAAGCATCTCACCTTAGTATCTAGCATTTATTCATTGTTCCCTAAGTCGGTTAAGATATTAAGGTTCAATAAGCCAACAAAGCTAGCTCTCGCTTAGCATCGTATTTATGAAAATATCTAAGATTATGCCAGATAGGAGAAACAATGCCATCACATTTCCAATTATTAAAATCTAAATATAGAAAGTTCATGGTGAAGGTTTCCAATTGTTCATCGCAACCATCCTTCTACAACTATTAAATAAGTTCATGGTGAAGGTTTCCAACCAAAAACCATAATCATATCTCAACATCAACATCTTAAATAAAAATAAAAGTAGCTTAAACGAAGAGAATGGGTGTCTGTCGATGCAGCCCTTCAAAATCCAGGCTCTCGGTCAAGCTTGATTAAACATCTCCTTGGTGCAGCCTCCTAAATTTGATTATCCATCTCCCTCAAGTGTTTGCTTGAGTTCCTTTAAATAGGCGCAGGAGAATGACCTAGGATATGCTTTGAATATGAATTTGAACGCTCAAGGATAAGGGATGTGCTCATCTTATCCCTCGTTTGAATCCTAATGCCGACGTCATCAATGGTTCTCCGTCCACTCGACCTGACATCAAACATCTCTTCTCTTTCAACTGGTGCTTTGACAATTTTTGGTCCTTTACTGCCAACAACTACCGGTATTCTCAACGTTCTCTTCCTGTGCTATTATGCTCTACTGTTCGTGCAATCATGCCAACAAACCACCCTTCACATTGGTATACAATTAACAACTAAATGCATCTAAATACGCTCATAGACAAGAAAAGATACAATAAAATTGGCATAAAAATCAGTACTTTTGAGGAGGTAACACTCCCCAACCTAAATCATTGCTTGTCCTCAAGTAATGCAAATAAACTAAGAAAAATAAAAATTGTGAAAATAGTACATCGGTAAAATTTTAGTTGAATGCCAACAAGTGCTGGCAAGCAGAAGTTGGCTCTATTTTTGTCCTCAGGTATCCCAGTGCAATAATGCCAAGAAGACAGAAAGTTCAAGTGCAAGAATATAACTCTATTCTAAGGGCTTGATGTGTAGGCAATATGCATCAAGTATCATTTTACTCCTTTAGTCAATTTTACTACCTAAACTCCAAATTTTAGTTTTTTCTTTTATTCCTGCCAAGTGTTTTTGTTGGCATTAATTTAAGCTTGCTTCGTGACATTGTTTGGCGTGAGAAATAAGAGGGAGCATACCACGACCCCCACGTTAATCCAAATATCACTAGGCTTTCTCTTCAACTCATACCCTAAAGTTTTGTACTTGAGAACTAAGAGGGAGCAAACCACAAAGCCCCAAGTAACTTATTATCCTTAAGGTAGAGGAGAATTCAATTTTTTTTGCCATGGCAAAACATTGTTGCCTTATTTGTTTCTTTTTACCCTACCATCAAATTGTGTTTCTCTTATTTATTTATTTTGAGCTTAGTTTTAAAAATTCTAAGTTTGCTTGGGAACTAGATGCATACTACGTGTTAAGTGAAAGTTCAATTCCCTAAACTAGAGATTAATTGTCGAGCGACTTGGCAATGCTAGTTTGCTGGCATGGGTGACTAAAGATTAATTTCTTCATCAAACAGACATCTAGATCAAAAGTAAACCGAGGCAAAATTTTGATTGTTGTACGTCTCTGGCCTCCACCAACCAACAGAGGGCACTCTCGCCTCATATGATATGCTGAACCATAGTTCCATCAAGAATTCCCTGTTACTACAACAGGAGCCTGAACCTCTCTAGCTGGACATGGACAATCTCACCTCAGATGGTCCCTCGATCCACATGTCCAGCACGTGTGCTGCTTAGACCTCACTCAGCTACCCTGAGCCCGTCCACCCCGCCTAGGAGCACCTCTCCTCGCATCAGGCTGATGTGTCCTATCACGACCTCTTTTGTTCCGTCCACCTCCGGAACTATACTCAGCTGCTCTCTTCCTAGAGCTAGAACCAACGCCACGGGTTGCGAGCCCCAAGTTCTACTCGATGTCCTTAGCACGACATACGAGCACATCGAAATCTGTATAATTTGTAGCCAACATATACATCTTGACTTCCTGCACCAGCCCGTACTGAAAGCGGTCACAACGATGCCTCTCATTTGGCATCAACTTAGGAGTGTACTAGCTTAGACGTACGAACTAGACCTCGTACTCAGCCACTGAAAGGTTCCCCTGAACCAGCAGCATGAATTCACACTTCTTCTCATCCAATTATCTCACTCTTAGATACTTCCTCTTAAAAGAACTTCTGAAAAACTCCCAATCTACTTCATTGGATTCCATACCAGCGGTGATGGTCAACCACCAGCTATACGCATCACCCTGGAGTAGAGAAAGAGCACATCCCAGCTTGCGCACATCATTACAGCCAATCTGATCCATGATACGGATCGTGCTAGCCAACCAGGCTTCCGACGCCTCGGGAGACATACCATAAAACTCAACAGCTCCTAAACTCCTCAGACTCTCCAAAGGCAAACCCACCTGTCCAGTTGTAGGGTCCTAAACATGCGCTCCGGCTACTACAGCCTGAAACGCTCCAGTGATCGCCTGAACCAATGGTGTTAGATCACCAAAACCCGGACCAACATGTCCTTGTTGCTCTTGCTCCCCACCTCCAGGTGGTGGCGGAGGAGGTAAGTTTCCATCAGAAGGGACATTAGCCCCTTGGTTACCCTGGTCGCCCTGCTCAGCCGCAGGCACTACCGTGTTTGATCTAAGCTCTCTCCTCGGACCCATAGTGTTATTTTAACAAGGTATACCAACAAAAACAAAACAAATCATGATTTAGGCCAAGCTCAAGAAAGGATCCAAGTTCACAAAAACATTTAATTGGTGTAATAAGGAAATGGGCTCCCCGATTTCCCTCAAGCATAAACATAGCATACAAGAGTATATCATGATCATCATGCTTTCCATCATCCACAATAAGCACATATCAATATCACATCATCAGCATAACATTATATTCAACTCACATATGATTCACATCAATCTAACACGACATAAGCTCCAACATTCAATAAAAACATGGTTTATTCAAACAATCAAGCTTTCGTAACCTAGCACTGATACCAACAAATGTAACCCCCTTAGCTCGGCCTAGATGCCCGACCCAAACTAAGAAGTTTACACGGGGAAAACCAAAGTCAACCTCGATTAGTTACTGTAACCCCCTTAGCCCGGCCTAGACGCTAGACCCGAACTACGAAGATCACACGGGGAAAACCAAAGTCAACCTTGATTAACGACCCTTTTTTATTTTATCTTCTCTAGACGCGCATTAAATTTATGTGAAAGCCCAAGAACCTTGGGAGAGAAAAGCACAGCGATCGGAAAACGTTTAAGGACTCAATTGCAAGAAATACACCTTTAGGACCAAAATGTAAATTTTGGAAAATAAAAGGACTTCCAAGATTTTAGTTTTACCAAACCTCAATTAATCATATTACAAGCCTCTCTGCCAAATTTCAGCTTTAAAGGACATCTCAAGCTCAAGCAATTGCGATTACAACTTTCAGGACTAAAATGTAAAGCATGCAGACTTCAAAGCAATTCAAAACTGTGTCCAACGGTCACCCGTTTTGAAACACTGACAACCGTATCGAAGCACCCGTGTCGAACGCCCGTATCGAAACAGTGTTGACCGTTTCGGTACGCGGGTATGTTCCGAAACTAGTTTTGAAACAAACACTTCCAGTAGCTAAAGTGTTTCGAAACACTTCTAGCCGTTCCGAAACGCCCAAGCCATTTCAAGCACCCGTTTCGAAACAGCCAAGGGTGTTTCGATACACCCTTCCCAGAAACAGTAGAAACTTCTGGTTTTTCACCTTAAGACACCCTCAAACACACTTTAAAACATTTCGTAACATATCAACAACATGCTAAGCATTATAACTATCAAATTGCATCAAAGACTAGATACAAATCAAGCATTAGGCGCACCAACTCCCTAGTCACATTCAACACAAGATATTACCTTAACCAAAGAACATAGCTATAACAACATATGAAGAAAAAGATCCAAATGTTACAAAACAATCATCAACAAGTATCAAACCATAAACTGAACATGGTCAAGATAAACAACCTCGTTACACAACAACATAAAAGTTCCCCCCCATTGCCTTTATTTTCAATAGCTATAAACCAAACATACTTCTCAAGTGGAGCTCTTCTTGAATCCCTTGCTTCTTGTTGTCCCAACTTAAATTATCTGCATTGATGGACAAAAGGAGCGTAAGCACATAATGCTTAGTGAGGAATGCTCAAACCAAAACACCATCAATGCAGCGAATCACAAAACCTTCTTAAAATGTAATCACAACCTATTAAACCAAAGTATTGATTGAAAATCTCCTTTGAGACACCATTTCATTAAAACATGCATTGCTCAACAAGAAAACCAACATTTAACTTTCATACATTAAACAACTAACCCCAAACAACATCCTTGATTTTACTATCATTTAAACCTTTCCATGCATAACCACTTCATGCAAAGTTTAAACCAATTTCCTTGGAAATCACTTCCACTTCACACTATACTCTTCTCATGCTTGATGATCGTTTCAAAGCAAATACCTTTTGAAAACCATACGTTCCTTCTATCTATCTCATGCATTCAACAAATGCAAAACCCATGGCAAAGCCACACATGCTTGTTACTCAAAAGCATTTTATAAACTCAAAACCTCATTTGCATAAGCAAATCTCCATTTTGAAAACCACATGTACCATCTAGCTAACACATGCATACAACCTATGCAAATCTCATGGCAAGGCCACATATGCTTGATACACAAAAGCATTTCATAAAATTATTATCTCATATGCACTTCTCATTACATACAACATCTCAAGCATTGGTACACGTGAAACATTTTATTCTCATATATTGGCATTTTTCATATTCTATTGTACACGGATATACGGACAACTTGACTCGAGGTCAAGTCCTACCCCGGTGGGATCTCGCCACCGGCTCTCATAGCGGTATCTACCCTCGCCACTAAGCTTGGGTATTTCACCAAGTCCTACTACGATGGAATGCCCCTCATCGATTTCACATGGCAATAACTCTTGTTGCCAAAAAGCTTGGTCTCTCACCAAGTCCTACTCCGATGGAATGCCCATCATCGGTCTCATGGAAATAGCTCTTGTTGCCAAAAAGCTTGGATAATTCACCAAGTCCTACTCCAATGGAATGCCCATCATTGGTCTCTCTCTTTGGGACGACACCCAAGAGCACGTACGAATTTTTAGTTTATAGTGCACTCTACATCATATTGATCGATCAATATATCCGGTAATCTTTACATCATCTATGCCAATATATATCATGTTAAACATCAACACATTCGTTGTTTTTAAAGCATGCAACACCTTCGAAGCCAAAAAGCCAAACAAAGCATTTGAGACACAAATTGACATCTCATACTCACAAGGAATATCAATTTCATGCATCTTTCCTCAAACCAAGTTTGACAACCAACTCACATGCTTAAAAAACATGCATAAACAACAACTTAAACCACATTGTCAAATCAATCACATCAAAACCTATTTTGGTAGTTTTCAAAACAATAATAGCACAATTGAGAGAGAATTCCACTTTACTTACTTCCGAACTTAAACCGGCGTTTCAAGCCTAAATTTAAGTTCCAAACCTCTTTTCAAACCATTCCAAAGCTGGAAAATGTTGAGTGTGTAAAAGTTCTTTTATTTACACCCTTTTTAACCCATATTTCTGCTGCATCCAAGCATCATTTCATTGCATTTAGGCTAGTTTTCAGCAAAACATCACAAATATGTAAAAGGCACGGATTCTACTAAAAATGGCTATTTTTGGCAGGTTTCTGCCGTCGTAGACGGTGAAGGCAGGTGCAGGGTAGAGAAGCAGAAGAGCTGAACTGGACAAGCAGACGACGAGGACGATGCTGCCATGGTTCTGCCGTGACAGCATGGTGACAGCAGTTTTGCGGAGAGAAAAAGCAAAGTGGACCTCGATAGATAGAGAAAATTCTGCTCGTCTGTCGTGTGAAAGCCAAATATTTTTCCAAGCCCCGGATCAAAAGATATGTCAAGCCAAAGTTCAAGGAGAGAAAATCCTAAGAAACAAGGAGGACGGCTGAAAAGTAGGATCCTTGAAGATTAAGTCTTTATTAGAATCATACTTTTAATTAAAGTTGTAATCCTTGTTACCTTAGATAACTTGAGCCCAAAGCTTATATAAGGGCATGTATTTTAACCTAGGAGATAACCCCCACATCATATCCCATAACCCATAGCCGATTTCCCTTTAAACCGACAACCAAAAACCCTCCGCTGTCTACCCGCCGTCGACATGTTCTAAAACCCCCTAAGGCCACGGGTTGATTTGTAAAGTAGTTGCAAGGGTTGTTTTGTTTTAGGAATTTTCAGTTCAATAAAATAAACTTCAAGTTCTCTTATTTTGGTTATTAACATCTTGCAAGAGCATCGGGAGAGCATTGTGAGGTTATCCATTTACTTAGCATCGGGAGAGTTAAGTATACGAAAGAAATAAGATCGAGTTCTCTAGTTTATAGTTGAACTATCTTGTGCCTAGGGATAGGGCAAGGTTAAGTGGCTAAAGAAGAATTCATACACATCGGTGTTCATCCTTCGATTCACGCCGGGAGGTATCATCAAAGACGTGATCATCGACAGACTTGGACCTAGGGATAGGCCAAGGCAGATCTGGGATTCTTGCCAAACTTGAATTATGGAGTTGGTGTGCTTGCTGCCGCGACAGCCAACGGACAGCCACCGCGACAGGTGCTGTCGGCGACGAGCGCGACGACAGAACTGGATTTCCTAAGCATTGCAATACCTGCACTACTGAGCAATTCAATACCAGCCCATTCTCTCTATCTTGATTTCTCTACTTTTATTTTTCAGTATTCTTTATTATTTTCGTGACAATATCTTAATCTATTCTTTTCCCCTTGTGCAGATAGCAAAGGAAAGGGTTAGCCCAGTCCTTGTGGAGACGATATCCGATACTCTAGTATCACTTTATTACTTGCGACGTGTACACTTGCACTCAATTGCGATAGACTATTTTACACGCAACAAGTTTTTGGCGCCGTTGCCGGGGACTGGCAACACACTCTTACTCTAGCTTCTACACTTCTCTTTTATTTTTATTTTTATTTATTTATTTATTATTTTTTTTAACAAAAAAAACTCAGGTGAAAATACAGGTTCAAGGGCATTAACATGCCAGGAAAAACCATTGGAGAGTTGATGTGGGAAAGTTCTTGCAATTACCGTAAAGACATGCTGCCACGACAACAATAGGGGCAGGAAATGCCGATGCCACAGCAGCAAAATTTTTTATGGTACGCAAAACCCACAAAATTTTTTATACCATAACAGTTTTGCTGCAGAACCCGACCTGCCCTGGCAATGTCATCATCCTCAAGAGCAGTCAAAATCCATAGAAGACATGCTGCAAGCCTTCATGGCACTCACTAAAAAAGTGTCGGCTTCTACGAACGCAAGTATCGCTAAGATGGATGAACTCTTGAGCAGACCCGTCCTCATTCATGCCCCAGATGAACCTGAAATCATGAGGCAATGTGACGAGGATGCCAATGTGAAGGAATACCAAACATATGATGAGTCTGAGCAACAACTTGCCATGGCAATGATCGAAGAGCCGGAATGGAGCAACACCGAGACAAAGCTGAGTGAAATTCAAGAGAATGTCCCGGCAGCAACCACTTCTGAGGTAGAAACCCTAGTCAAAGGGGAAACTGCCGCCTCGGAAGAAACTGCCGCCTCGACAGAAACTGCCGCCTCAGCAGCAACTGATGCTGAAGCAGCAACCACATCAGAGATATTAGAGGAACCAACACCGGTGGACTCAGAATTATCAAAGTCTCTACTGATGGAGATCTACGAGTGGTCAACAGAATTTGATATAGAGAGTGATGGCACTTACCAATGTCCCATTGACCTGCAAAGTAACCTGATAAAGAACTGTCAAAATAACTACCTGCCGCAGCAGCGGGCACGGAAGCAAGGGATACATTCAACCACAACAACATCCAACGAAAACAAGGTAAGTTTATGGTCGAATGTCAATTTGATTTTTTTCTAATCATATGTTCATGCCCTCAGAAACATTACCAAGAAGGGAGGACTTCATGGACTACGAAGGGAAGAGAAAGAAATGAGCCCCCACCATGAGAAAAATCACCAGATGGAGGGTACAGATGGACTTCAAGAAGTACCGGAAACGACCCCTCAAGCATCAATAGAACAAGGAGTATTTTTATTACTTATTTATTATTAGGAAATAAGGTTTATTTTATTCGAATAATGTTTTTTTTATGTTTACTGTTTTTAGGAAATAAAAGAGCCAAGAAGAACAGTAGAAGTGAACTCAGCCCACCACCCATCCATCAGCCCAACAAAGCCCAATATAGAGTCCTGTCGTTCCAGCTGCCGCGGCAGACACGGAAAAGACAGGCTGTCGCCAGCCTGCCATGACAGACGCGGAAAAGACATGCTGTCACGACAGACGCGTAACAGACGCAGAAACGTGTGTCAGACGCATCATACACGCTAAAGCTCGACAGTCGCCCCGTTATTCGCGCCTGCCGTTACAGCTTCAACGGGCAGCAATTCCTTTTCTATAAAACCCCGTTTCATTTTCATTTTCACTCACTTTTGCTTTTCTTACTTGCTCTCCATATTTAGTTTTCATTTGCTTTCAATTACTTTTCACAACCCTTGCACTAACATGTCTTCCAGAAAAAACCCGCCGCAATGCTGCCTCTACTTCCTCACCGGCAGCAACTCCCCCACAGTCCTTTGCAACCAAAGATCTGTTGGAAGAACGAGGCTTCATTTATACTCCAGGGGCAAAGAATCTGGGCCTCAAGCCTTTCATCGCTAGGAAGATTAGAGCTCTATTATGGCAATCATTTGCGGAGCAACCAGAGGAAATGAACAAGACGTTGGTGAGAGAATTTTATGCTGCCATCAGCAACAAAACAGCGACAACAATAATTGTTAGAGAGACAGAAGTATCGTTCACAGCCGAGCACATCAACTCTTTATATGGCCTCTGCATAGGCCCCAATGATGATGCACATCAGCAGTTCCTCGACACCTTGGATGATGCCGCCTATGACGCTGTCATGGCAGAACTGACGGAATAAGGGACCGAATGGAATGCCTCATAAAGCTGACAGTGGCAACCCCTCTCTCATCTTCCAACCCCGCTGCCGCCCCAGCTGAATCATCAGAGCAGCCAAATCCTTAACATGCCGCCGCAGCAGCTGCTCCGACAGACCCCTCCAATCAGATTCTAGCTGCTATTCATAGGATGGAGGACAGACAGCTGGGCCTCATGACATTCATCAAGGACTTTTCCGCATCCACGGTAAATTTTATTTACAACACTTTAAATTTCCCTGATGTTGTCTTTCCCACCTTCCCTGCCCACTACATCACTGTTCCCACCCCTGCCCACACACCTACACCTGCTGCCACACTACATACACCATCTGTTGCCTCCATTCCATCACCTGCCCCGACGGCAGCCGGCAGCACCCATGCCGAAACATCCGCTCGAGGAACAAAGCGACCAGTGCCCTCGGATGACCTTGCTGCCTTTGTTGATGGGTTCTCTTCCTCCTCCGTCTGGGCAGATAGTGACGATGAACCCTCTATTCAGAGGAACCTGTCGAAGGAATTTACACCGGTAAAGAGGCAGAAAAGAATGGCAGATAAGAAAACTCTGCCCAAGGCCAGCAGCAGCAGCAGTGACAGCAGCAGCTCTGACATCAAGGTTGTAGACCAACCACCCCAGCCCGCCCCGCGAACTAGAACCCGCCGCCAGATCCGTCTCCGCAGTAGCAGTGAAGACAGTGATTAAAATTTAAGTTTCTTATCTTCTTATTGCTGCCTGCCATATATATATTTTGTAATGTACTGCCTTCATATGTTTTCATTTTTATTTTGTCATTTGCATTGAGGGCAATGCAACCCTCGAGTTTGGGGGTGGCAACCCTCCATATTCATGGAGTACATCTTAGTTAAATTTTGTGTCTTTTACTTAGTTATTTTTCAAAAAAAAACTGAAAAATTTGGCTTAAAACTGTGATTTGAACTTACCTGTCATTACAGCTCTGTCGTGGCAGCATCTTTAGGATAGTTTAAGGAGAAGTTTAGAGCCTTTCTATAGTTCTGAAAACTTAAACACCATTGTGACTGTTATACTGCTTAGACTTCTTTTAGCCAAAATAGAATAGGAAGCTTAGTACTTGAATAGCCCCTAGAGGTGCTTAACACTGGCTCTAGGAAAGAAGTTTAGAAAAAGTGACTCAAAAATCCTAGAGGTGCCCGAAACTGGCTCTAGGAAGTCAACTAGAGGTGCCCGAAACTGGCTCTAGGAAGTTAACTAGAGGTGCCTAAAACTGGCTCTAGTAAAACCTTAGCTTGAAAAAAATAGAAGAATCAAGTCAAAACAAAAGAAGCATGAAAATGTGTCTTCAAAAGATAAACTTTGGAATAAAAATTCAAGTTAAGAGTTGAATATTCTAGTGAAACTAAGAGAGTCTTAGCATATAAGTTCACAAGCATGCACACACTGCACGAGAACTATAGTGAGAGTCCGGACAGATCCTAAATTATCTGACAGGTTGCTGCCGCCACAGAGAACGAATGACGGGTAAGGGAAAATTCACTGTTTCAAAGCCAAAACAAAAATATTTCATTTTTCTTTTAGGTCTTAATTGCTTGAGGACAAGCAAAAACTTGAGTTTGGGGGTGTGTTGAGTGTGTAAAAGTTCTATTATTTACACCCTTTTTAACCCATATTTCTGCTGCATTCAAGCATCATTTCATTGCATTTAGGCTAGTTTTCAGCAAAACATCACAAATATGTAAAAGGCACAGATTCTACTAAAAATGGCTGTTTTTGGCAGGTTTCTGCCGTCGTAGACGGTGAAGGCAGGTGCAGGGCAGAGAAGTAGAAGAGCTGAACTGGACAAGCAGACGACGAGGACGATGCTGCCATGGTTCTGCCGTGACAGCATGGTGAAAACAGTTTTGCGGAGAGAAAAAGCAAAGTGGACCTCGATAGATAGAGAAAATTCTGCTCGTCTGTCGTGTGAAAGCCAAATATTTTTCCAAGCCCCGGATCAAAAGATATGTCAAGCCAAAGTTCAAGGAGAGAAAATCCCAAGAAACAAGGAGGACGGCTGAAAAGTAGGATCCTTGAAGATTAAGTCTTTATTAGAATCATACTTTTAATTAAAGTTGTAATCCTTGTTACCTTAGATAACTTGAGCCCAAAGCTTATAAAAGGGCATGTATTTTAACCTAGGAGATAACCCCCACATCATATCCCATAACCCATAGCCGATTTCCCTTTAAACGGACAACCAAAAACCCTCCGCCGTCTACCCGCCGTCGACATGTTCTAAAACCCCCCTAGGGCCACGGGTTGATTTGTAAAGTAGTTGCAAGGGTTGTTTTGTTTTAGGAATTTTCAGTTCAATAAAATAAACTTCAAGTTCTCTTATTTTGGTTATTAACATCTTGCAAGAGCATCGGGAGAGCATTGTGAGGTTATCCATTTACTTAGCATCGGGAGAGTTAAGTATACGAAAGAAATAAGAGCGAGTTCTCTAGTTTATAGTTGAACTATCTTGTGCCTAGGGATAGGGCAAGGTTAAGTGGCTAAAGAAGAATTCATACACATCGGTGTTCATCATTCGATTCACGCCGGGAGGTATCTTCAAAGACGTGATCATCGACAGACTTGGACCTAGGGATAGGCCAAGGCAGATCTGGGATTCTTGCCAAACTTGAAGTACGGAGTTGGTGTGCTTGCTGCCGCGACAGGTGCTGTCGACGACGGGCGCGACGACATAACTGGATTTCCTAAGCATTGCAATACCTGCACTACTTAGCAATTCAATACTAGCCCATTCTCTCTATCTTGATTTCTCTACTTTTATTTTTCAGTATTCTTTATTATTTTCGTGACAATATCTTAATCTATTCTTTTCCCCTTGTGCAGATAGCAAAGGAAAGGGTTAGCCCAGTCCCTGTGGAGACGATATCTGATACTCTAGTATCACTTTATTACTTGCGACGTGTACACTTGCACTCAATTGCGATAGACTATTTTACACGCAACAGAAAACACAATCTCACTCACCGATACACAAAACTATGCTAGCCGGCAAGCCTCCCAAGCCTCCGAAACCTCCAACGCCATCATCAATGAAATTGTAATCCGTAGGATTACCCTCTTCAATGTTTGTAACTTGCGAAAACAAGGAATCATCAAGCAACTGCTTTTCCTTGGTCAACTCAGCCAAATATAGTTTCACCTAAAGCTCGGCCACCAAGCCACCATCACGAGACAAACTCAAACGAGGAAACATCGCTCTCAACTCCACTGTAACCTTTCGGCTCAAAGCATCGACCACCATATAGGCCTTTCTTGGGTGATACTCGATCGTAAGATCGTAATGCTTCAGCAACTCTATCCAATAACGCTACCGAAGATTCAACTCCTTCTAAGACATAAGATACATGAGACTCTTGTGATCCGTATACACAATACATCTCTTGGCATAAAGATAATGCCTCTATATCTTTAGAGCAAACACTACAACCGCAAGCTCGAGATCGTGAGTAGGATAGTTATGCTCATGCACCTTCAATTGCCTCGACGCATAAGAAACTACTCTACCATCCTGCATCAATACAAATCCTAAACCCCCATAGGATGCATCATGTAGGGTGTTTTAGGTGTACTCTATTTATGAGCGCAAGTGCACACTCGTGTCAAGTTATAGTATATAAGATATCGTCTCCCACATGGATTGAACAGCTTGCTTCGAATTGTTGTTCCTGCACAAGTAAAGTAAATGCACAAGTAAGATGGTTGTTTGAGAAGAAAAGTAAAATAAAACACAACTAATTAAGGAAGTGATCAGTTTGATAGAGAGGGCAGGGTTATGTTGTTGTTTAGTGTGAAACTGCGTTGAATAGGCCAAGTTGTTTTGCGCTGCCACGATCTGCTGCCTCGGTGGGTAATGGCGGATTGAGGCGGCGACAACTTTTGATGCCACGGCGGATCTCTACTCTTGCAAGTTTTGCTATCTCAGCAGGTGAGATAGAGGGATGTCCTGCCGGCAAGTCTGGTAGATACTCCAAGTTCGGTGAAGCAATTCTGAAGTGATCCTACTTATGTTTAGGCTAGGATTTTGTCACTGCATGATGTAGGCAATGCCTAGCAATCTCAATGTAAACCTAACACAGGCAGTCGACGTTTGGTTGCTCTTTTTAGCCGCTGAAATTCTAACTTATGTCAAAGCCAAATTAGTCAACACCTCGTCATGATGAGACTGTGCTTAATTCTTTCGTGAGTTTGACACTCTCGTGCCCGACAAATGGATTTCTTCAACTAGACTTTTGGAACTAATTGAAGAAGTGAAGTACATCAATTAAGCAAACTAGAGAGTACTTTATTGCAAAAACAAACTTCAAAACCTAAACAACCATTCTCACAACTAATTACAACATAACCCCAAACCTAAGAGAAATTTAGAACATGACGGCGACAAGAAAACCTAAGCTACGCCTAAAGAAAACCTAAGATGATTTAAATTATAACTACAATACGTATTTATAGACAACATTTAGGTCTAATCCTTCTTGAAGTAGAAGTCTTCAAAAGTAGCTTTTCACATTAAATGTGACTTTAAACTCTCACTTCTTTGAGTTGAATGTGGACTTTATCACGCTGCCTTATCCCGCAAGCAATCTTGAGATTTCGCTTCGATAGCTATGCCCGGTGCTACAGATGTCAGAAAATCGAGGGGACAACATCGATAAACTTGGGATTTTATGCTCTACAAATCGCACTCCGGTTCTCCAACTCTATAGTCTGCTGCCTTGGGCAGTAAGGTCGGCGACGGCAGCACTTGGCATCTGTTGTTTCTATCTAGAACTGTGTGAGTACAGCTCCCTAGTTCGTTGCCTCGGCATCACCTCCTCAACTCCTCTTTCCCTCTATCAGCCTTTAGTACCTAAAACCAAAAAATACACTAAAACAATACCTTTTCTTCACCAAATAAAAGATAAACTATAAAAACAAGGTAAAGCAAAGAAATATTGTAAAATGCAACGTATCATCCTAATTATGCCTAAGATGAACTCAAAAACAACAATAATATGAGAAGGAATGTGCATAAAATATAGAACTTGTGGACACTTTACACACCACCAAACTTGAACTATTGCTTGTCCTCAAGCAATGCAACCTAATATACTTGCCCTTATAATAACCAGAAAGAAAAAAGTAGTTTTCAACTTAATTTCATACCTCAAGGCCGTGACTCCTATATTAAATTAGTGAAGGGAATTTAGCAAGAAAATAACTCAGAATTAATCTCTAATGCCAGTGCAGTGTGTCTAGGATTGTATACATGCTGAATATACAGAATAACTAAATAAACAAAGATGATGTTACGATATATAAGATTGCTGCCGAGGCATCACAGATAAGCACACTATTTTAATCATGGCAATGAGGGCATCACATTTTCACAACTACTCTTCTAGGTCTGAAATTAAGATAGGAGCAAACAACAAAACCCCGAACCCATGGAGTAGAGTCATCCCGTGAAGACTTCCATTCACTCATGCTAATTTGTCTGTCACTTCAAAACTTTCATATTCATGGACTTTGATAGCAGCTGAGCGTCCTCACACATGATTCTTCCTAGAGCATGTTGCGGGAACCTCTAGGGTAAAACAATAATGTTCTTTGTTTTTATTTCTGCTACCGTGGCAGTGCTATATTTTTCTGTTTCTCTTGCCTATCTCGGTAGCTACCTGCAACCATTTGTTAGAACTTTGCAAAGAATTCTAAAAACAAGCATGCTGTGTTCATTAGATACTCTAACAAATTCACCAAGTAACAGTATTGTTTGACAGTTTTGGAAAAAAAGAAAAAAATTCTAAGTCATTTTTCATGCTTTTCCCATATTAAGTCTAGTTTATTATTGGTGCGAAAATAGGTAATCGACTAACTATTATAGGAACAAGTTATATAACAAATTTTTCTTTTTCCGATTATTACTAAGGCAAGTACAATGCAACCTATATGCTACTAAGTATGCCTAGACAAAATATGCGAGAGCTATCCCCCCAAACTCGAGATGGGCATTGCCCTCAATGCACAAAATAAAACATAAAACATAAAAATAAATACAAGAGATAAAGAAAACCTAAAAATAAAATGAAGAAAAGAGAAAGAAAAAGAACTAAAAGTTGGCTGAGGGTTGAGAGGAAGCTTGAGTCTTTTCTGCTGAGGAGGAGGGAGAGGTTTGGATGATGAAGCAGCGGCCGACAAATGTCTTGGCGGCAGTCTTAGTAGGTAAGATTTTTGCTGATCCCGGCGGCTGGACTCTTGTGGGGCGAGGCTCTTCTTGAGGGTCGGCAGGGGGAGCGACAAGAGGTTTTTCACTCTCTTCTGACTCTGTCTCATCATCCACAGGCTCGGCAAATATGATGTGTCGCTTGCTCTTCCTAGTGCCTTCCGTTGTGGATGCTGCCAGAGGGAAAATCGCCATTGGGATGGCTGCTGCTGCTGCTACCACTATAGTTGCTAGTTCCAGCGGCTGTTGCTCAATCTCCTCTGATGAGGAGGTGTTCGCCACTGTCGCTATTGTGTAGGCCGGTGAATGGTGATGTTGATGCCTCTCGGGAGAGTCTGCCACTGTGTTGGATTCGGTGGTGGCTGAGTAAGATGGGTCGTGCGTCGGGGAGGGCACCTGGCGGTAGGAAGCAGCATGACGGGCAGCGACGGGAGATGGTGTTCCTTGTGTTGTGGCTGATGCTACAAGTTCTAAAGGATATGGGGGCAGGATGGGTCTGTCATTAGGGAATTTCTGTAGGAGATAAGCTACTAATGCTTCTTAGACTTCCCCTATGTATTTCATAAACGTCAGCTGCTGCTGCTCGATGCGCTTGTTGCTGTCGCTAAGGGTGTGCAGCAGCCTGAGGACTTCGTTTTCTGGGCAGCTTCAGTACTGTTGGGGGCGGCTAGAGTGTCAGGCTAGGTAGCAGATGGCTGGCTGGGCGTTATGGGCTCTGTCTCCGGGGCCTGCGTCATCTGTATGTGGACTTTTCTAGTCCACCCTTCTTTGGCTGTTGTCATTTCCAATAACCACAAATCTAGCATCTAAAACATAGGAATCCAAACCAATTCGGGATTTGTTTGATAAAACCTCATTCATAACATCAATTGTCATCCAAAATACATTAGAAATCAACCTCAAAACAGAGCCTAACGAAGAGTTACAAAAATCATCAAGATCTCACCAAGAATCTTCAGTTTTACCACAATTTCATGTTTCTATCATTAAAATAACTCAAAAATCATTAACTATGGATTGATAACTTGTGAATTTTAGTAAAGGACTTATCATTAGAGGAGAAGGATGAAGCTTACCTCTAATGGTTGATTTCTCCTCAATTTGGGCAAGATTTCTTGAAAATCCAAAGTAAAAACAAAAGGTTTTAATGAGGTAAAGATTAGGAATCCTTAGGAGAATGAAATCTCAGCAAAAGTGATGAATATAAAAGGTTAACTAGTGAGAGAAATGTGTTTGGCTGAGTGGAAGTTGAGAGAAAATGAAATGAGAGAAAACTAACGTAAGATAGTTATGAAAAAGTCAACTTAGATTTTCTTTTTAATTCTCCTTTATTCCTTAATTAAAACATTATTAAAAACCCCCAAATTAAAGAGAAATCTGATGAAAAACACTTTGGTAAAATTAACTCCTTAAAGATTCAAAGTTTCAATCCTTTACAAAACAGTCACTAGTTTACTTTTGCAAAAACTGCAAATTGGTCACTACACCGAAATGTAGTATCTCCAAGTCACATTTTGTAAATTTGTTCTCCTCATAACCTTTAATATAATAAATGAGGATTTTTAGATATTTTTCCATATTTTTAAAGCATCCCGAACTAGGTGTTCCCTAAACCTCCCTTAAAGATTCGAATCGTTCTCGACCGGCCCGATTCAACCTCTAAAACATCTATGCCCAAAACCAGGGCGTTACAACTCCCCCCCCCCCCCACTTAAGAATTTTCGTCCTCGAAATTTACCTAGAGGGAAAAGGTAAGGAAATTGCTTCTTCATTTCATACTTCCTTTCCCACGTGGCTTCCTCAACACCACAATGTCTCCACAAGACTTTAACCAGCTCAATGGTCTTACCCCGAAGAACCTTACTATCCAAATCCAAAATCTTAACAGGTTCCTCATCATACGTCAAGTCTGGGTTCAGCTCAACCTCTTCCACAGGCATAACATGCTACGGATCTGATCTATACCTCCGAAGCATGGATACATGAAACACATTATCTATCTTTTCTAACTCTTGAGGTAGTCTCAGCTTGTAGGCAACAGGACCCACACGTTCTAACACCTTGTATGTTCCAATGAACTTTGGACTCAATTTTCCCTTCCGGCCAAATCTCATCACCTTCTTCCAAGGTGAAACTTTCAAAAACACACGCTCGACCACAACAAATTCTATCTCCTTACGCTTCAAATCCGCGTAAGACTTTTGCCGGTCCGATGCTGCCTTCAAACGCTCACAAATGAGCTTCACCTTCTCAGTGGTTCCTTTCAACAAAACTGGCATCGAGACCAACTTTTGTCCCGTTTCAGCCCAACAAAGAGGAGTTCTGCACTTCCTCCCGTATAAAGCCTCATAAGGTGCCATTTGAATACTTGCATTGTAACTGTTATTGTAAGCAAACACCACCAAAGGCAAGTGTTTCTCCCAAGAGCCTTGAAACTCAATAACACAACACCTCAACATATACTCAAGCACTTGGATAACACGCTCCGACTGTCCATCCGTCTACGAATAATAAGAAGTACTGAAATTCAGCCGCGTACCCAAAGCTTGATGTAAGCATTCCCAAAACCATGCCGTGAACCTCGGGTCTCTATATGACACTATAGACTTTGGCACTCCATGCAATCGTACAATCTTAACAATGTACAACTCAGCAAGCTTATCCAAGGTATATGTAGTATGCACAGGCAAGAAATGTGTACACAGGCAAGAAATGTGCACACTTCGTAAGGCGATCCACAATCACCCAAACAAAATTCTTATTTGATGGCGATAACGACAAACCAGACACAAAGTCCATAGTGATCCTCTCCCACTTCCATTCTTGGATCCTTAACGACTGCAACAACCTTGATGGAAATTGATGCTCAAACTTAACTCGCTGACACACCATGCATTTGTTAACAAACTCAGAAAACATTTTTCTTCAATCCCACCCAATAGTACTCATCCTTCAAATCATGATACATCTTTGTACTACCAGGGTGCATAGCAAAAGGACTACTATGAGCTTCAATCAGGATAGTGCGCCTCAACTCAACATCCTTCGGCACCACTATCCGACTCCCAAAACTTAAAACACCATCATCATTGAAACAGAAATGCGAAGGCCTACCTTCTGCGATATCCTGAACATGCGGTACAAAAGAATCATCCAACAGTTGTTTATCCTTTATCAATTGAACTTGAGATGGTTTCACTTGCAATTCAGCAACAAGACCACCATCTCGCGATATGCTCAAGCTAGCAAACATCACCCTTAATTCCACCGCCAATTTCCTTCTCAAAGCATCAGCCACAACATTGGCCTTCCCCGGATGATACTCGATCGTTAGATCGTAATCCTTAAGCAACTCCACCCAACGTCGTTGCCTAAGATTTAACTTCTTCTGAGACATAAGGTACTTCAAACCTTTATGATCCGTGTACACATCACACTTCTCACCATAAAGATAATGTCTCCAAATCTTTAAAGCAAAAACCACCGATGCCAGCTCAATGTCATGCGTAGGGTAATTGCGTTCATGCACCTTCAACTGTCGCGATGCCTAAGCCACTACTCTACCCTCTTGCATCAAAACACACCCCAAACCAACATAAGATGCGTCGCTATACACCACAAACTCTTTTCCTAACTCAGGTTGAACCAAGATAGGATCTTGCGTCAAAGTTGCCTTTATCTTCTCAAAAGCTTGCTGTCTCGCTTCTGTCCACTCAAACTTAACATCCTTTTGTAACAACTTTGTCAAAGGGGCATCAATCTTAGAAAATCCATCCACAAACCTGCGGTAGTAACCTGCCAACCCAAGGAAACTACGAACTTCATGAACAGACCTAGGAGGCTTCCAGTTCACCACCGCCTCAATCTTCTGAGGATCAACACGAATCCCATCAGCTGAAACCACATGGCCAAGAAAAACAACCTCCTTTAGCCAAAACTCACACTTACTGAGCTTAGCATAAAGCTGATTCTCTAACAGCGCTTGCAAAACGATTCTCAAATGTTCTTCATGCTCCTCTTCAGTACGAGACTACACAAGGATATCATCGATGAACACCACAACGAAGTTATCTAAGAATTCATGAAACACCCTATTCATCATATCCATGAAACCAACAGGAGCATTCGTTAATCCGAACGGCATCACTAGAAATTCATAATGCCCATATCTCGTTCGGAAGGCTGTTTTCGGCACATCCACATCCTTCACCTTTAACTGATAATATCTTGACCGCAAATCTATATTTGAAAACAAAGCCGCTCCTTGAAACTGATCGAAGAGGTCATCAATCCTCGGCAAAGGATACTTGTTCTTGATAGTCTACTTATTCAACTGACTATAATCAATGCACATCCTCATCGTGCCATCTTTCTTTTTTAACAAATAAGACCAGTGCACCCCAAGGTGACACACTACGCCGAATAAAGCCTCGGTCAGGCAACTCTTGAAGTTGCATCTTCAACTCCTTCAACTCTTTGGGTGCCATGCGATAGGGAGCAATGGACACCGGAGTTGTGTTCTCATACAACTCAATTCCGAATTCAACCTCTCGACTAGGCGACAAACTCGGTAATTCCTCCGGAAACACTCCAGGGAATTCACACACGGTCCTTATATCTTGTACACGAGCCTCCTTTGTAATAGGATTCATAACAAGGGCTAGATAAGCCTCGCATCCATGACGCAACATCCGGCTTACTTCAAGCGTCGACACCACATTAGATAGGAATTTCACATTTTCTCCCACCACCGCAACCTCATAATCATCCGCATGTTTCAGCGAAACTCACTTATTTTCAAAATCCACAACGACCCTATGCTCAACAAGCCAATCCATACCAAGGATTACACTGAAACCGTAGAATGGCAATTCCATACGATAGACTAAAAACACATGCTCTTGCACCTTTAATGGGCATCTCCTATACAATCTCCTTGTTACAGCCGTCTCACCAAAGGAACTAGTCATACGCATACCCACATCCAAATACTCAACAGGCAAACCAAGCATTGAGCATGTTCACGCAATATGTACGAGTGTGTATATCCAGAATCAATCAAAGAAAGTAATGAAAAGGATTGCAAAGTAAAGGTACTTGCAATCACGTTCGTGTCATTCCTCCCTTCTCGATGGGCATACACTCTAGCCTGGCCACCACCTTCAAGCTGAACAACCACCATATGTGCTACATTCCTTACACCGTCATCTCTGCGCTGAAAATTGCCACGGCCGCGCCCACGGCCTCTCTGTGGCTCAACTTCTCTCACCGGAGCCTGACCCTCTCTCATCGGTTGCGGACAGTCCCTCTTCATGTGTCCATGATTGCCGCAATTCCTGCATGTACCAAGATTTCCCCAACACTCACCAGTGTGCCTTCTACCACACCGATTACATTCAGGAGTTCGTATGAAAGCATTCGGTCCCTGCCAACCTCTTCCAGGGTTGCCACCCCCATGCCTAGCGTCCACATGCGACCTTCTATCCTTAGGTCTCTTGTACCGATCTCTATCAAGATCATGTTTCGCATGTCGCTTCCCTGAGCTCGACACTCCTGCTCGATTTGCCAGACCAAGATTCGGCTCAATGTCCTTGGCTCGAGTGACCAAGACATCAAAATCAGTATAGTGTGCTGCGAGCATATAGGTTTTCACATAAGCCACCGGCCCATATCGAAATCGTTCACATCTTTCCCGTTTGCTAGGAATCAGCTCAGGTGCATACTGGCTAAGGCGTACAAATTGCACCTCATACTCTGCCACTGTCATACTCCCTTGCACCAGGGACATGAACTCCCTCTTTTTCTCGTATAGGTAACAGACTCCCAAATACTTTCGCTTGAATGCATTCAAGAAGAATGTCCAAGTCACTTCATCATCATCCAACACTGCTATTGTGGTTGTCTACCACGTATATGCATCACCGTGCAACAGGGACACAATACATCCCAATTTCTAAGTATTATTACAGTTCAGTTCCCAAGTATCCTCTTGGTACTTTCTAACCAAGACTCAGAACCTTCCAGGGTCAGCCCCCTGAACTCAGTCCCTCCCAGACTGCGGAGTCGCTCCAACGGCAACCTCACATTAGCACCATCCTGAGGTGCAGCCCCATCAACTCCAACTGCCTGAAAAGCTCCAGCAATAGCTTGTATCAACACTGACATATCAGGAGCAGCTTGCCCTTGAACTCCCTCGGGTCCAGCAACCCCTACACCAGCTCCCGCAGCACCAACCCCAGCTCCACCACCACCGGGTGGTCCACCAGGGGGAGGAGGCGGTAGATCCTCAACATTCTCAACATTCACATTCTCAGCCGTAGCACGAGTATTAATTCTAAGCTCTCTACGTGGCCCCATATGAAAACAATGCAACTGACAAAATAAAATAAATTCAATTAGGCAATATAAGGCAAGTAATCCAAGTACTCAAGCTCATTTTTTGTAAAACAATTATTTCCAATAGTAATGATATGGCAACGGAATCCCCAACTATACTCCAAACATAGCATAACATCACAAATTCATCTCATTAGAGCTAGAACATCAACAATCATACATCATGCTTTCACCAAAAAGTCATAACCACTCATACTCACACACATATTAACCACTTACCAAGCACCAAATATTCGTAAACCTGGTTATGATACCAACAAATGTAACCCCCTTGGCCCAGCCTAAACGCTTGACCCGAACTACGAAGATTACACAGGGAAAACCAAAGTCAACCCGAAAGTCAACCTTGAATAACGACCCATTTTTTCCTTTTTATCTTTTCTAAATGCATTATTAATCTATGTGAACACTCAAGATCACAGGAAGGTATGGACATAGTTATTGGAAATCATTTAGGGGTCTAATTGTAAGAATTATACTTTTAGGGACCAAAACATAATTTTTACAAGTTACGAGGACTTTGTAGATTTTAAGTTTACCAATGTGCAATTAGTCACCTTTCATACATCTCTGCAAAATGTCAACTTAATTAGACATTCCAAACTCAACCAATTGCATCCAAAATAATCGAGGACAAAAATGTAAGAGACCCAAACTTGAAACAATTCAAAATGCAGTCCAACGGTCGAGTGTTTCGAAATGTTGACCCCTGTATCGAAACGGCTGTATCGAAATTGGACTGACCGTTTCGGTACTCGGACACATCCCGAAACCCGTATCGGAACATGGCTCTCCAGTAGCTAAAGTGTTCTAAAACATTCTTACCCATTCTGAAACACTGTAGCCATTTCAGGCCCTTGTTCCGAAACAGATAAGGGTGTTTCGATACACCCTGCCCTGAAACTATGCATTTTTCTGGTTTTTCACTTCTTTTCACATTCAAACACATCCCAAATCAAACCATATCACACTAACAACATGATTAAACATCAGAGAACACTATTATGAAGCTTAAGCTAAAGCATGTCGTCAAACATGTGATCATTGAGTCTATAGGCATGCTCCCTAGTCATATAAACCATATAAAAGCCTCAAGCCTCAAACCAAACCATAAAGGATATTTACAATCCACAAATACCATATTAAACTTGCCACAAACATAGGGAGTTCAAAACACATCTCCCAAAACCAACCATAGGTTCACATTGCCAAATATCACTACTAAAGCATGTGAAAACATCACCATACATGATCTTCTCACTTCCTTGGATGTCCTTAGCCTCCTTGCTGCCCAAAGACATCTCAATTATCTGCATTGTTGGTAAAAGAGAGCGTAAGGACATTCGCTTAGTGATGCATGCTCTAAGGAAAACCAACACAACAATGCATCTTTAAAACCCTTTCTCAAAAACCATTTTATAAAACATGCTCTTTATATCTCATGCTTGGAAATCATTTCAAAGCAACTCTCCATTTGAAAACACATGTACCTTTAATCTATCTCATGCACTAAATAATGCAAATCTAATGGCAAAGCCAAACACATGCTTCATGGAAACAAAAGCATTTCATACTATAAATCTCATATGCATTTTCTCAAGCATAAAGCATCTCAACATTTGGTACATGTGAATCAAATACAATTTCATATATTGGCATTTCATATTACATCTTTACTCGGATATGCAGATTAGCTCGACTTAAAGTCAAGTCCTACCCCGGTGGAATCATACATCACCAGACTCTCAAGGCGGTATCTCTCTTCGCCACAAAGCTTGGGTATTTCACCAAGTCCTACCCCGAAGGTATCTCTCATCATCGAATTCTCACTTAGGACCGAGATGGCACTACCTGTAACCCCCTTAGCCCGGCCTAGACGCTTGACCCGAACTACGAAGATTACACGGGGAAAACCAAAGTCAACCCGAAAGTCAACCTTGATTAACGACCCTTTTTTATTTTAATCTTGTCTAAATACATGTTAACACTAAGTGAGTACTCATGAAACTTAGATGAGAAAGGCACAGCGATCAAATATCAATTAGAGACTCAATTGCACTTTATACAAGATTAGGGACCAAATTGTAATTTTTGTAAATTAGAGGGTCTTCATTGATTTCAGGATTACCATTACCAAATTAATCATATGACATGCTTCTCTGCCAAATTTCATCTTAAGAAGACACCTCAAGCTCAAGCAATTGCAATAACAACATTTATGACTAAATTGTAAAGCATGCAGACTCGAAACAATTCAAATATGTGTCCAACGGTCACCCGTTTCGGAACCCCTACCAACCGTACGGAAACGTTGTATCAAAACGGTGTTGACCATTTATGTACGCAAGTATGTTCCGAGACCAGTTCCGAAACATGGCATTCCAGTAGCTAAATTGTTTCGAAACAACCCCATACGTTTCGAAACACCAAGACCATTTTAGGTCCCCGTTCTGAAACGCTATAGGGTGTTTCGATACACCCTGCCCAGAAACAACAACAAATCCAGGTTTTTCATTCATTAACACACTCAAACATGCCCCAAAGACTCCCAAACCATACTAGCAAATCATCAAACATATGAGGAACATATTTGGGACACTCTAACACAAACATATCATCAAACACAAATTCTCATTAGTCCAGAGGCATGCTTCCTAATCACAAAACCAAAATAAGCAATCCAACCTCAAACCAAACAATTAAGGCCTTTTACAACTCAAACAAGCTAACACAAACATGCCACAACCTTAGAAAGTTCAACATATCCCCCAAATAGAATTCTTGGTTTCCCATTGCCATTATATCAAAACTAAAGTGTATGAAAACTTCACCATACATGAGCTTGGACTTCCTTGGATGATCTTAACTGCTTTGATGCCCCAAAACACCTCAATTATCTGCATTATTGGTAAAAGAGAGAGCGTAAGCACAAATGCTTAGTGAGGCATGCTCTAAAGAAAACCAACACAATAATGCATATCTTGAAAACACCTTCTCAAAAGCTTTTGAACAACATGCTCATTCTATCTCATGCTTGAAAACCATTCAAAGCAATTTCTCATTAACAACACATGTACCTTCATTCTATCTCATGCATTTAGACCAATGCAAAACTCATGGAAAAGCCAGCCTCATGCTTATACTCTAAAGCATTTCATAAGCAATTCACATATGCATTTCTCATAGCATAAACCATTTCATCAAAGGTAAATGTGAATAAAAAACCATTACATATTTTATATTGGCATTTCACATCTCATAATTACTAGGATATGCGGACATCTCACTAGACTCTTCCGATGACATCTCTCATCACCGTACTCACTCGTCTAGCAACATAGTTTCCGGTGGAATCTCACATCACTGTACTCACATGGCGGAATCTCTCATCGCCACAAAGCTTGGGTATTTCACCAAGTCCTACCCGATGGAATGCCCATAATCGATTCTCTCCCTTTGGCTTAGCCAAAGAGCACGTACGAAGTTTTGGTTTATAGTGCACTCTCATCCTATTGATCGATCAATTATATCCGGTAAGTATCTCAACATCTATGCCAATATATTATGTTAAAACATCATCTCACCTACTATTTTTCATGCAATAATTCCCAAACATTCTCATCTCATTTCTAAACCATAACATTTGCTATGCTTTAACATAAAAGCTCAAATCTACACTATGCAACATGTTACTTCATGAAATCATTTCAAGCATCATCTCATACTATAAAATATGCATAAAAACAGTAGGAATTTATCAATCTTAAACCATGAGCATGTAAAAGCAGTTTAGGGGCAATCACCACATTCAAGAGAGCAAACTAGCCAATGCTTGCTTCCGGACTTAGGAAGGTGTTTCAAACCTTTCCTAAATCCCCAAACCTTGTTTCTTTGTCCCTCAAGGACTTCTAAAACCATACTCACTCACCGATTACGTTTCACTTGCTTGCCGAAACGCTATCTAAGCTTCTGAATCAACTTCAAAGGTGTCCGAAGATGTCTCCCCTGTTTTAAACACATAAGAGAAGAGGATTAATGCACCATCATGCATTGAAATCATCAGCCACACACCTAAACTCGCTGCTCTACAAAAAACAACATTTCAGCTACCAAACACTACCGAAAACACCTCAAATCTCTTCCAAAACCAAACCCAGCCAAGATCTATCACTTCTAGTCATTTCTAAACATCAATTAACATCAAAAACCAACACAACCACGTCCTTATACCTCTAGCTATAACAGAACACCTAAATCACCCCAAAAACTGTAACCCCCTTAACCCGGCCTAGACGGTTGACCCGAATTAAGAAAGTCACACGGGGAAAACCAAAGTCAACCCGAAAGTCAACCTTGATTAACGACCCTTTTTTTTCCTTTTTAATCTTGTCTAGATGCACTTTAACCCTAATTGTGATCACTCAACAACATATTCAAAGATCACAAACATCAGAGTTCAAACAGGGACCCAATTGAACAAATTACAACTTTAGGGACCAAAATGTAAATTCTAATAAAATGGAGGACTTAACCCAAATTAAAGTTACCAACTTGAAATTAATCAGGTTTCATGCTTCTCTGTGAAATTTCAGCTCAAAAGGACTTCCCGAACTCATACAATTGTACAAACAAGATTTAGGACTAAAACGCAAACAATTCAAAACATTTAACTGCCAATGTCAGCCCCCAACGGTCGACCGTTCCGGAATAGGCAGACCCCGTTTCGAAACACGGGCCGTTTTGCAACGCGTACCGGAACACGGGCTGGTAGTAGCCAAACCGTTTCGAAACGGTGCCTACCATTTCGGACGCCTGGGTTCATTCAAGGCACCCGTTCCGGAACGGTTTGCACTGTTCCAAAACACCCTGCACAGATTGCAGCATAAAGCTAACTTAAACATGCAATCGATCATTCAAACATGCTCCAAATGCTACCAAACTTTACCAGCATGCAATTCAACATATTTGAGACTTACATGCATCAACAAATCAACAAAATAACTTCATATGCAAAAAGCCCCAAATCTATAGGCATGCTTCCTACACAAGCAAACCATTCAAGCACAAACTTCCAATTCAAGCATGTAAAGGACAAACACAAAATCCAGCATTCTCAACAACATTCAACATACTTAGGGAGTTCAAAACCTCTCCCAAAACATACACATAGGTCCCCCATTGCCAAATTACCAAAAGCTAAAATGTGCTTAATAAAACCTCCATACTTTGAGCTTTTCTTTCACTTGAATACTTGCCCTCCTTGCTGCCCTCAAAGCACTCTAGTGTTCTGCATTATTGATTTAAGAAAACGAAAGAGAGCGTAAGCAAAAGCTTAGTGAGGAATGCTCATAAAACCATTCAATAATGCATTTATAAAACATTTATAAATCATGCTTCAAATCATCAATTGCACATGCTCTAAAGCATACTTAAAACAAGCATCTCATGCTTCATATCATATATGTCATATTGGCCACAAGTGATAAGTTCCATTTCTTTAAAAACAAGTTCATCAACTTTCACCCCAAGGACTTTTAAACACCTTGGCCCCAAGGACTTTTAAACACCTTGGCCATGGACTTTTAAACACCATGAATGAGGACCACACAAGGACTTTTAACCACCTTTGTGTCCGTAGCAAGTTTCACCCCAAGGACTTTTAAACACCTTGGCCCCAAGGACTTTTAAACACCTTGGCCCCATGGACTTTTAAACACCATGGAAAGGATCACATAAGGACTTTTTACCACCTTTGTGTCCACAACAAGAACCATCCAAGGACTTTTAACCACCTTGATGTTCTTAAGTAACAAGGCTCACTCAAGGACTTTTAACCACCTTAGTGACCTTAACCTTTTCAAAACATCACTTGCCAATATACATCATTTTCATCATTTAATCCACTATTTTAAAGCATTAAACCAAGCCATATTCATCATGCATTTAAAAGCATCAAACCCCAATTAATCAATGTTCAAAAACAAGGAACTCTTACCTAGAGCTTCCTTCAACATATGGCTTACAACAACAGCAAATACCATGCTAAATCATGCTTTCAAAACGGTATTTAAAACATGCAATAAAACACATTGCATCAAAATCAAATCATGGCCACCACTAGAGAGTACTTCCGAAAACTTACACTTGAGCTTAGCAAAATTGTTTAGACTTAAACTAAGCTCCCAAGACATTGGTTTCAAAGCCGAAAACCCAATTTCACTCACCGATTCCACTTCGCCTCTTGCCGAAGCACCAAATCAAGCTTCCGGATCAACAACTCTTGGATCCAAAGATGCCTCCCCTGTTTTAACACATCAAAGCAGAGGATTAATGCATCATCATGCATTAATTGCTTCAATGAAAGCACCTAAACTCGCTGCTCTCATCCAACCTCCATTTTCGGCCACCAAACACAACAAAAAATGCATCCAAACCACTTCTAAACCAAGCCCAGCCATAAACCAGCAAAACCACACATCCTTTAACATCATTTAACATCTAAAAACAACCTATTAACAACCTTATACCTTCAGCAACCTCAGATCCACAAGATCACCGAAAAAACAAACAAGAATCACAAGCTAAACTTAGGAAACTCAACCTATCCGGGATTGCATTAATCAAAACTCAATTCCTTATCAATTTAGAGTTCATTTAACATCAAAAACACATCTCAAATCACAGACTAATCAGATCTAACGAAAATCATCAAAAATCACCAAATCTTGCATTATAAGCCAAGATCCATTTCACAACTCAAAAGCCTTTAATAAAACATCAATTAAGGATTGAAAACTTAGGAATTTCAGTAAAGAACTGATAGTTTAGAGGAGAAGGACGTTCTTACCTCCAAACTTGAGTTTCTCTCTTTTTGGAATCAAAAACCTTGATGAATCAAGTAGCAAATGATGAGGTTTTGTAGATACTATGATTAGGAATCAAAAGAGAGTTGAAAGGAGGAATTTAGGTGAGAAAATCAGATCAAATTCTCTGGAGAGAAAGTGTTTGGGTTGAGAGAAAATGAGAGAAAGGAAATTGAGAAAATAGGGAGTTAGTTGCAAAAATATCTAAAATGATTTTCCCTCCTCTTTTCTATATCTTTAAAATCAGAATTAAGTCTTAAAATATCTTAGAAAAATCTGGAGAAACTCCCTTTGGGTAAATAGCTCCTTAAAGATTCAAAGTTTCAACCCTTTATAAAACAGCCACAAAACTTTCGAAAATTACATTTTGGTCACTAGCCAAAATGTCACCCTTCCAAAACTCATTTTCCAAAATTGATTTCACAGTTCACTTAATTATATTAAAAGATGATTTTAGAACATTTTTCCATATTTTTAATGCAACCCGAACTAGGCTTTCCTAATTTCACCTCTTAGATTCGAACAGCACTTTGACCAAACCGGTCAACGCCCAAAACACCTCAGCCCAAAACCGGGGCGTTACAACTCTCCCCCCCTTAAGAAATTTCGTCCTCGAAATTTACCTGAAGGAAAGAGATAAGGAAACTGCTTCAGCATGTCTTCCTTCCGCTCCCACGTGGCTTCCTCAACACCTCGATGCTTCCACGGCACCTTCACCAATTCAATGGTCTTGCCACGAAGAACCTTGCTATCCGAATCCAGAACCTTCACCGGTTCCTCATCATAGGTCAAGTCTGGATTCAAAACTACTTCCTCCACAGGCATCACATGCGAAGGATCAGATCTATACTTCCGGAGCTTAGAAACATGGAACACATCATGAATCTTCTCCAACTCTTGAGGTAACCTCAACCGGTACGCAACAGGACCCACACGCTCAACCACCTCGTATGGTCCAATGTACCTAGGGCTCAACTTACCCTTTCGGCCAAACCTCATCACCTTCTTCCAAGGCGAAACCTTCAAGAACACACGGTCACCCACCGCATACTCTATCTCCTTACGCTTCAAATCTGCGTAAGACTTTTGCCGATCAGAGGCAGCCTTTAACCGCTCACAAATGAGCTTCACCTTCTCGGTGGTCCCTTTCAACAAAGCCGGCATCGAAACCAACTTTTGACCAGTTTCAGCCCAACAAAGAGGAGTCCTACACTTCCTCCCGTACAAAGCCTCATAAGGTGCCATCTGTATACTCGCCTGATAACTATTGTTATAAGCGAACTCAACCAAAGGCAGATGCTTCTCCGAAGAACCTTGGAACTCAATCACGCAGCACCTCAACATATCCTCCAAAATCTGGATGACCCGCTCAGATTGACCATCCGACTGAGGATGATAGGATGTACTGAAATGCAACCTTGTACCCAGAGCTTGATGCAAACACTGCCAAAAACGCGATGTGAACCTCGGATCCCTATCCGACACAATCGACTTAGGCACACCATGCAGCCTCACAATCTCAGCAATGTACAGCTCTGCCAGCTTATCCAAAGAAAACGTAGTATGCACAGGCAAGAAATGCGCACACTTCGTCAGGCGATCCACAATCACCCAAACAGAATTCTTCTTCGAAGGAGACAAAGGTAAACCATATACAAAATCCATGGTAACCCTTTCCCACTTCCATTCAGGGATTTTCAACGGTTTCAACAACCCAGAAGGAACCTGATGTTCAGCCTTAACTCGCTGACACACCAAACACTTTCTCACAAACTCTGCAACATCCTTCTTCAAACCCACCCAATAGTACTCATCACGAAGATCACGATACATCTTAGTACTACCAGGGTGCATAGCAAAAGGACTACTATGACCTTCAGTCAGAATAGCACGCCTCAACTCAGCATCAGCAGGCACTACTATCCGACTCCCAAAACACAACACACCATCATCATTAAAGCAGAAATTCGAAGGCCTACCCTCCGCGATATCCTGAACATGAGACACCAAGGAATCATCCAGCAACTGCTTTTCCTTGATCAACTGAACCAAAGATGGTTTCACTTGCAACTCAGCAACAAGACCACCATCTCGCGATATGCTCAAGCTAGCAAACATAGCCCTCAGCTCAACAGCTACCTTCCTACTCAAGGCATCCGCAACAACAATAGCTTTTCCAGGATGATACTCAATCGTCAAATCATAATCCTTGAGCAACTCCAACCAACGCCGCTGCCTAAGATTCAACTCCTTCTGAGACATCAGATACCTCAAACTCTTGTGATCCGTGTACACAGTACACTTCTCACCATACAGATAATGTCTCCAGATCTTCAGAGCAAAAACCACTGCAGCCAGCTCAATGTCATGCGTAGGATAGTTGCGCTCATGCACTTTCAACTGCCGCGATGCATAAGCCACAACCTTACCCTCTTGCATCAGCACACATCCCAACCCAACATAAGATGCATCACTATAGACCACAAACTCTTTCCCTGATTCAGGTTGAACCAAGATAGGAGCTTGCGTCAAAGCCGCCTTAAGCTTCTCAAAAGCATGTTGTCTCGCTTCCGTCCACTCATACTTAACATCCTTTTGCAACAGCTTCGTCAAAGGAGCAGCAATCTTGGAAAAACCATCCACAAACCTACGGTAGTATCCCGTCAAACCAAGGAAACTACGGACCTCATGAACAGACTTAGGAACTTTCCAGTTCATCACCGCCTCAATCTTCTGAGGATCAACACGAATCCCCTCAGCTGAGACCACATGCCCAAGAAACACCACCTCCTTAAGCCAGAACTCACACTTGCTCAGCTTAGCATAAAGCTGATTCTCCAACAAGGCTTGCAAAACAATCCTCAAATGCTCTTCGTGCTCCTCCTCAGTGCGCGAGTACACGAGGATATCATCAATGAACACCACAACGAACTTGTCCAGGTATTCATGAAACACACGGTTCATCATGTCCATGAAAGCAACAAGAGCATTTGTCAAACCAAACGACATCACTAGGAACTCATAATGCCCGTAGCTTGTCCTGAAAGCTGTCTTAGGCACATCCACATCCTTCACCTTCAACTAATAATACCCAGACCTCAAGTCAATCTTAGAAAACACAGCAGCTCCCCGAAATTGATCAAAGAGATCATCAATCCTCGGCAAAGGATACCGATTCTTGATAGTCAACTTGTTCAGCTGACGGTAATCAATGCACATTCTCATAGTGCCATCTTTCTTCTTCACAAACAAGACTGGTGCTCCCCAAGGTGACACACTCGGCCGGATGAAACCACGATCAAGCAACTCTTGCAACTGCGTCTTCAGCTCCTTCAGCTCCTTAGGTGCCATTCTATAGGGAGTAATGGACACAGGAGTTGTATTCTTATACAGCTCAATTCCAAACTCCACCTCGCGATTAGAAGGTAAACCAGGCAACTCCTCAGGAAAAACACCAGGAAACTCCTTCACAACCCTGATATCTTGCACCCTCAACTCCTTAGATCTAGGATTCATCACAAAAGCTAGATAAGCTTCGCAACCCTGCCTCAGCATCCTACTCGCCTCCAAGGTAGACACCACATTGGCAAGAAACTTCACATTCTCACCAACCACAACAACTTCATAATCATCCGCAAGCTTCAGCGAAACTCGCTTATTTTCACAATCTACCACAGCACGATGCTCAGTAAGCCAATCCATACCAAGGATCACATCAAAACCATAAAAGGGCAACTCCATAAGATCAACATGAAAAACATGTTCTTGAACAACCAAAGGACACCTTCTATAAAGCTTTCGAGTCACAACAGTTTCACCAAAAGAACTAGTGACACGAACACCAACATCCAAAGACTCAACAGGCAAACCAAGCAATTCAGCATGCTCACGCAAAATGTATGAATGCGTAGATCCAGAATCAATCAAAGAAAGCAATGACAAGGATTGCAAAGTAAAGGTACCTGCAATCACATCCGCAGCATTCCTTCCCTCACGCTGAGCATACACCCTAGCTTGGCCTCCACCTTCAGGTTGGATAGCCACAACATGAGCTACTCCACGACCTCCATCCTCTCGCCTCAGGAAATTACCACGGCCGCGCCCACGACCTCTCTGCGGTGCAGCAACAACAGGAGCACGCACCTGATCACCAGCCAACCTAGGACAATCTCGCCTCAATTGGTCTACAGAACTACAATTCCAGCATCCATTCCCAGTTGCCGCTACAGGAGCTTGCACCTCCCTCACAGCACGAGGACAGTCACGCTTCATGTGACCACGTGAACCACAGATCCAACAAGCACTAGGATCAGCTCTTGCGTTGCCTCCTCTAGCAGGTGCACCACCACCTCTCTTGGCTGAGGACTGATACTTCTGATCACGCCCCCTCTTGTTCCGTCCACCTCCGGAACTAAACTCAGCAGCTCTCTTTCCAGAACTCGCTCCAGCACCTTTCGCAGATAAACCCAAGTTCATCTCAATGTCCTTGGCTCGGCCCACCAACACATCAAAATCATCATATTCAGTGGCCAGCACATACATTTTCACATCCGTCACAAGACCATAACGGAACCTCTCGCACCTTGCCCGCTCATCAGGTATCAGCTCCGGTGCATATTGACTGAGTCGCACAAACTGCACCTCATACTCAGCCACACTCATGCTCCCTTGGGTAAGAGACATGAATTCATGCTTCTTCTCATCAAGATATCTCACTCCAAGATATCTCCGCTTGAACACATTCTGAAAGAATGTCCAAGTCACATCAGCTTCAACCATTCCAGCTATAGTGGTCGTCCACCACGTATACGCATCGTCCTGCAGCAAGGACACAACACATCCCAGCTTTTGCACATCCGTGCAGCTCATCTGACCCAAGATACGCTTGGTACTCTCTAGCCAAGCTTCAGAACTCTCAGCTGACATACCCCTGAACTCAGTCCCACCAAGACTGCGCAGACGCTCCAAAGGTAGTCTAACTCTAGCATCTCCTTGATGCCCAGCTCCTTGAGCTCCAGCTACTGCTGCTCGAAAAGCACCCGCAATAGCTTGTACCAACATAGACATATCAGGCATAGCTTGCCCCTGACCAACCTCTGTTCCAGCAGCTCCAGCACCAGCTGCAGCTTCAGCTCTCTCACCTCCAGCACCACCACCAGGTGGAGGAGGGGGTAACACCGCACTACCCGTGTTCTCCTCGTTCTCGTTCTCATTAGGAGCCGTAGCTCGCACACTACCTCGTAACTCTCTACGTGGTGCCATACTATTACCATGCAATCACAATGCAAATAAAAACAAAGTCAGGCCCAGCAAGGTAAGCAATCCAAGTATCCAAGCTCAATTTCATTCAAAATCAACAACATTTTATTAGCTTCGATTTGGCAATGGGTACCCACATCATGCTATATCACATCATACAACTCAATTGCATACAAATCACAAGCCATCAAACATGCTTTCGATCAACAAGCATACAAGGCAAACATACTTCAATCATGCATACATTCATTCCCAATTACTCGAGAACTCAGCTCTGATACCACCAAATGTAATCCCTTTAACCCGGCCTAGACGGTTGACCCGAATTAAGAAAGTCACACGGGGAAAACCAAAGTCAACCCGAAAGTCAACCTTGATTAACGACCCTTTTTTTTCCTTTTTAATCTTGTCTAGATGCACATTGACCCTAATTGTGATCACTCAACAACATATTCAAAGATCACAAACATCAGAGTTCAAACAGGGACCCAATTGAACAAATTACAACTTTTGGGACCAAAATGTAAATTCTGATAAAATGGGGGACTTAACCCAAATTAAAGTTACCAACTTGAAATTAATCAGGTTTCATGCTTCTCTGTGAAATTTCAGCTCAAAAGGACTTCCCGAACTCATACAATTGCACAAACAAGATTTAGGACTAAAACGCAAACAATTCAAAACATTTAACTGCCAATGTCAGCCCCCAACGGTCGACCGTTCCGGAACAGGCAGACCCCGTTTCGAAACACGGGCCGTTCCGCAACGCGTACCGGAACACGGGCTGGCAGTAGCCAAACCGTTTCGCAACGGTGCCTACCGTTTCGGACTCCTGGGTTCATTCAAGGCACCCGTTCCGGAACGGTGTGCACTGTTCCGAAACACCCTGCACCGATTGCAGCATAAAGCTCACTTAAACATGCAATCGATCATTCAAACATGCTCCAAATGCTACCAAACTTTACCAGCATGCAATTCAACATATTTGAGACTTACATGCATCAACAAATCAACAAAATAACTTCATATGCAAAAAGCCCCAAATCTATAGGCATGCTTCCTACACAAGCAAACCATTCAAGCACAAACTCCCAATTCAAGCATGTAAAGGACAAACACAAAATCCAGCATTCTCAACAACATTCAACATACTTAGGGAGTTCAAAACCTCTCCCAAAACATACACATAGGTCCCCCATTGCCAAATTACCAAAAGCTAAAATGTGCTTAATAAAACCTCCATACTTTGAGCTTTTCTTTCACTTGAATACTTGCCCTCCTTGCTGCCCTCAAAGCACTCTAGTGTTCTACATTATTGATTTAAGAAAACGAAAGAGAGCGTAAGCAAAAGCTTGGTGAGGAATGTTCATAAAACCATTCAATAATGCATTTATAAAACATTTATAAATCATGCTTCAAATCATCAATTGCACATGCTCTAAAGCATACTTAAAACAAGCATCTCATGCTTCATATCATATATGTCATATTGGCCACAAGTGATAAGTTCCATTTCTTTAAAAACAAGTTCATCAACTTTCACCCCAAGGACTTTTAAACACCTTGGCCCCAAGGACTTTTAAACACCTTGGCCATGGACTTTTAAACACCATGAATGAGGACCACACAAGGACTTTTAACCACCTTTGTGTCCGTAGCAAGTTTCACCCCAAGGACTTTTAAACACCTTGGCCCCAAGGACTTTTAAACACCTTGGCCCCATGGACTTTTAAACACCATGGAAAGGATCACATAAGGACTTTTAACCACCTTTGTGTCCACAACAAGAACCATCCAAGGACTTTTAACCACCTTGATGTTCTTAAGTAACAAGGCTCACTCAAGGACTTTTAACCACCTTAGTGACCTTAACCTTTTCAAAACATCACTTGCCAATATACATCATTTTCATCATTTAATCCACTGTTTTAAAGCATTAAACCAAGCCATATTCATCATGCATTTAAAAGCATCAAACCCCAATTAATCAATGTTCAAAAACAAGGAACTCTTACCTAGAGCTTCCTTCAACATATGGCTTACAACAACAGCAAATACCATGCTAAATCATGCTTTCAAAACGGTATTTAAAACATGCAATAAACCACATTGCATCAAAATCAAATCATGGCCACCACTAGAGAGTACTTCCAAAAACTTACACTTGAGCTTAGCAAAGTTGTTTAGACTTAAACTAAGCTCCCAAGACATTGGTTTCAAAGCCGAAAACCCAATTTCACTCACCGATTCCACTTCGCCTCTTGCCAAAGCACCAAATCAAGCTTTCGGATCAACAACTCTTGGATCCAAAGATGCCTCCCCTGTTTTAACACATCAAAGCAGAGGATTAATGCATCATCATGCATTAATTGCTTCAATGAAAGCACCTAAACTCGCTGCTCTCATCCAACCTCCATTTTCGGCCACCAAACACAACCGAAAATGCATCCAAACCACTTCTAAACCAAGCCCAGCCATAAACCAGCAAAACCACACATCCTTTAACATCATTTAACATCTAAAAACAACCTATTAACAACCTTATACCTCCAGCAACCTCAGATCAACAAGATCACCTCAAAAACAAACAAGAATCACAAGCTAAACTTAGGAAACTCAACCTATCCGGGATTGCATTAATTAAAACTCAATTCCTTATCAATTTAGAGTTCATTTAACATCTAAAACACATCTCAAATCACAGATTAATCAGACCTAACGAAAATCATCAAAAATCACCAAATCTTGCATTATAAGCCAAGATCCATTTCACAACTCAAAAGCCTTTAATAAAACATCAATTAAGGATTGAAAACTTAGGAATTTCAGTAAAGAACTGATAGTTTAGAGGAGAAGGACGTTCTTACCTCCAAACTTGAGTTTCTCTCTTTTTGGAATCAAAAACCTTGATGAATCAAGTAGCAAATGATGAGGTTTTGTAGATACTATGATTAGGAATCAAAAGAGAGTTGAAAGGAGGAATTTAGGTGAGAAAATCAGATCAAATTCTCTTGAGAGAAAGTGTTTGGGTTGAGAGAAAATGAGAGAAAGGAAATTGAGAAAATAGGGAGTTAGTTGCAAAAATATCTAAAATGATTTTCCCTCCTCTTTTCTATATCTTTAAAATCAGAATTAAGTCTTAAAATATCTTAGAAAAATCTGGAGAAACTCCCTTTGGGTAAATAGCTCCTTAAAGATTCAAAGTTTCAACCCTTTATATAACAGCCACAAAACTTTCGAAAATTACATTTTGGTCACTAGCCAAAATGTCACCCTTCCAAAACTCATTTTCCAAAATTGATTTCACAGTTCACTTAATTATATTAAAAGATGATTTTAGAACATTTTTCCATATTTTTAATGCAACCCGAACTAGGCTTTCCTAATTTCACCTCTTAGATTCGAACAGCACTTTGACCAAACCGGTCAACGCCCAAAACTCCTCAGCCCAAAACCGGGGCGCTACAAAAACCATCATTCTAACAAGCAAAACTTAGGAAAAACAAACCTATTCGGGATTGGATTGATAAAACCTCATTTGTAACATCAATTAACATCCAAAATACATTAGAAAAACATCTCAAAATAGAGCCCAATCATTCACCACGAAAATCTTCAAGATCTGTAACACCCCAATTTTGGGCTTAGAAGTTTTGGGTTTGGACCGGACCGGTCGGATCGCGGTTCCAATATAAAAGGGTGAATTTAGGAAAGCCTAGTTCGGGTTGCACTAAAAATATGGAAAAATGTCTTAAAATCCTCTTTTATTATATATAAGAGAATGGTGAAATCAATTTTGCAAAATGAGGTTTGGAAGGGTGACATTTTGGGTTAGTGACCAAAATGTAATTTTTGAAAACTGTGTGACTGTTTTAAAACGGATTGAAACTTTGAATCTTTAAGGAGCTATTTACCCAATAGGAGTTTCTCCAGATTTTTCTTAAATATTAAAGGATTAATTAATGGTTTAAAATAAAAGTAAAAGGGAGGGAAAGATATTTTTGGCATTTTCAACTAACTTTTCCCAATTTCCATTTTCCTTTTCTCTCATCTTTTCTCTCAACCCAAACACATTCTCCAGCACATTTTCCCTCTGATTTTGACATCCAAATATGAGGTTTCAATTCTCTTTTGATCTCTAATCATCTCTTCAACAAAACCTTAGCATTTGCTATTTGGATTTTCAAGAATTTGGTTCCAAAAAGGGGGAACGTCCTTCTCCTCTAAATTCTCAGTTCTTTACTAAAATTCCCAAGTTCTCAATCCTTGATTTATGTTTTATTAAAGGTTTTACAATTGTACTCTTGATCTTGGCTTTAAAATGCAAGATTTGGTTGATTTTTGATTGAATTCGTATGATCTGATTGGGCACTGATTTGAGGTGTCTTTTTGATGTTAAAAGAATGTTTAATTGATGAGAAATTGAGGTTTAATCAATGAAATCCCGAATAGGTTGATCTTCCTAAGTTTTGCTTGAGTTTTTGGTTGTTTTTGGAGTGATCTTGATGATCTGTTATAGCTGGAGGTATAAGGACGTGGTTAGATCATTTTTGGATGTTAATTGATGTTTAAGGATGTTTAGAATTGATGGATCTTGGCTGGGTAGTGTTGTGGAGTTGTTTGGAGGTGATTTCGGTTGTGTTTGGTAGCCGAAATGGGAGTGTTGATGAGAGCAGCGAGTTTAGGTGCTTTCATTGAAGATATTAATGCATGATGATGCATTAATCCTCTACTTTGATGTGTTTAAAACAGGGGAGTCATCTTTGGATCCTTGTGGTGGTGATCCGGAAGCTTGATTGGTGTTTTGGCAAGTGGCGAAACGGAATCGGTGAGTGGATTTTGGTTTTCAGCTTTGAAACCAATGTTTTGAAGGTTTGGGAGCTTAGTTTAAGTCTAAGCAACTTAGCTAAGCTCAAGAGTAAGTTTTCGGAAGAACTCACTTTATGTTGAACCATGGTTAAAAGTCCATAGGTGGTTCTTGTTTTAAGAACAACATGGTGGTTAAAAGTCCATGGTTGGTTCTTGTGCTAAGGTCACAAAGGTGGTTAAAAGTCCTTGTGTGAGCCTTCTATATTGTAAGGTCACTAAGGTGGTTAAAAGTCCTTCTGTGAGCCTTGTATATTGTAAGGTCACTAAGGTGGTTAAAAGTCCTTGAGTGAGCCTTGTGGATCTTAAGAACACCATGGTGGTTAAAAGTCCATGGGCGATTCTTGTTTAAGGTCACTAAGGTGGTTAAAAGTCCTTGAGTGAGCCTTGTGAATTGTAAGAACACCATGGTGGTTAAAAGTCCATGGGTGATTCTTGTGCTAAGGACACAATGGTGTTTAAAAGTCCATGTGTGGTCCTTGTGAATTGTAAGATCACAATGGTGTTTAAAATTCCATGTGTGAATCTTATGTTGATCATATTTTTGAAATGGAAAGCTTATGATTATCACTTGTGGCCAATATGACATGTTAATAAAGGTTTATAAAGGTTTATAAAGGTTTATAAAGGTGTTTTATAAATGCATTATTGAGTGGTTTTAAATGAGCATTCCTCACTAAGCTATTTGCTTACGCTCTCTCTTTTCTTAAACCAATAATGCAGAGCATTAAAGTGCATTAAGGGTAGCAAGGAGGTCAAGAATCCAAGTGGTGAACTAAGCTCATGTATGGTGAAAGTTTCTTAAACACTATTAGCTTTTGGCATTTGGCAATGGGGGAACCTATGTTGTTGTTTTGGGAGATGTTTTGAACTCCTTAAGTTGGTTTTATGTTGTTATTGATGTTGGAACATGTAATTGTCCTTTATGTGGTTGATTTGGTATTTTGATGCTTGAATGGTTTTCTAAATAGGAAGAATGCCTATAGAATTGGGGTTTTGCTTAATTGACGCCATGTTTGAGTATGGTTGGTGCAATTATGTTCCTTGTGCATGTAGTGACTTGCTGGTATAATTTGAGGGTCTTTGGGGCATGTTTGATTGGTCAAAAGCATGTTAAACCAGCAAAATTTCTGCAATTTGGGCAACCTGTTTCGGAACAGGTGCTACCGTATCGGAACGGGGGCCTGAAATGGCCTGGGCGTTCCGAAACGGAAGGAACTGTTCTGGAACGGTTTGGCCACTGCCAGGCCCTGTTTCGGAACCAATTTCGGAACGGTCCCGCGTTTCGGAACAGGTCTTCCCTGTTTCGGAACACTTAACCGTTGGGCACTGAAATTGTTGGTTAAATGTTTTGAAATCTTTGCGTTTTGGTCCTGAACCTTGTTTTTGCAATTGAATGAGTTTGAGATGTCTGTTAGAGTTGAAATTTGACAGAGAAGCATGAAACATGACTAATTTCATAATGGTAACTCAAAAGTGGGTTAAGTTCTTATAATTTCCAGAATTTACAATTTGGTCCCTAAATTCGTGTTTTGTTCAATTAAGTCCCTGAATGTTTTCCGAATGCGCTGATCTTTGAGTATGCTGTTTGTATGATCATATCTAGGGATAATATGCATTTAGATAAGATTTTAAGGAAAAAAGGGTCGTTAATCAAGGTTGACTTTCGGGTTGACTTTGGTTTTCCCGTGTAAACTTTTTAATTCGGTTCAACCGCCTGGGCCGGGTTAAGGGGGTTACAAGATCTCTTCCAAAATCTTGAGTTTTAAGACAATTTTTTGTTTCTAACATTAAAACCACTTAAAAATCATTAATAAAGGATTGATAACTTGGGAATTTCAGTAAAGAACTGATCATTAGAGGAGAAGGACGAAGTTTACCACTAATGGATGATTTCTCCTTGATTTGGGCAAGCTTTCTTGAAAATTCAATGTAGAAATCAAGTGGAATTGATGAGTAATTGATTAAGAATCAAAGAGTGATTGAAATCTCATCAAATGAAGTGAAAATCAAAGTGTGTTTGCTGGAGAAAATGTGTTTGGTTGAAAGGAATTTGAGAGAATAAAATGAGGGAAAATCAAAGTAGTTATGAAAAGTCAAAGGTGGTTTTCTAATTTAATCACCTTCATTTTTTTTAATTAAAACATTAATTAAAACACCCAAATTAAGGAAAAGATCTGATGAAAATATTTTGGTAAAATTAGCTCCTTAAAGATTAAAAGTTTCAATGCTTTACAAAACAGTCACTACTTAACTTTGAAAAACTGTGATTTGGTCACTACACCGAAATGTAGTATTTCCAAACCTTATTTTGTAAAATTGATTCCACCATTCTCTTTTATATATTAAATGAGGATTTTTAGATATTTTTCTATATTTTTAAAGCATCCCAAACAAGCTGATCCCTAACACTCCCTTTTAGATTCGAACTATTTTCCAAACCGATCCGATTCAGACTCTAAACATCTAAGCCCAAATTTGGGGTGTTACAACTCTCCCCTCTTACGAAATTTCGTCCTCAAAATTTACCTGGAGGAAAAAGGTAAGGAAACGACTTCTTCGTATCATCTTTTCTTTCCCACGTGGCTTCCTCAACACCACGATGCCTCCACAATACCTTAACCAACTCAATGGTCTTACCACGGAGAACCTCACTGTCTGAATCCAAAATCTAAACTGGCTCCTCACTATAGGTCAAATCTGGATTCAACTCAAATTCATCCACAAGCATAACATGCGAAGGATCCGACCGATACCTTCAAAGCATGGACACATGGAACACATTATGTATCCTTTCCAGCTCTTGTGGTAGCCTCAGCTTATAAGCAACAAGACCCACACGTTCTATCACCTCGTATGGTCCAATATATCTAGGGCTCAACTCTATCTCCAAGGTGAAACCTTTAAGAACACACGGTCACCCACCGCAAACTCTATCTCCTTACGCTTCAAATCCGCGTAAAACTTTTTTTCGATCAGAGGCTGCCTTCAACCGCTCACAAATGAGCTTCACTCTCTCGGTGGTTCCTTTCAACAAAGCTGGCATCGAGACCAACTTTTGTCTTGTGTCAGTCCAGCAAAGAGGAGTTATGCACTTCAACCCATACAAGGCTTCATAAGGTGCCATTTGAATACTTGCTTGAAAGCTATTATTATAAGCAAACTCCACCAAAGGCAAGTGCTTCTCCCAAGAGCCTTGGAACTCAATCACGCAACACCTTAACATATTCTTAAGCACTTGAAATTCAACCGCGTACCCAACGCCTGATGTAAACACTCCCAAAACCTTGCCGTGAACCTCGAATATCTATCTGACACTATAAATTTTGGTAGACCATGCAGACGTACAATCTCAGCAATGTACTGCTCTGCAAGCTTATCCAAGGTGTACGTAGTATGCACAGGTAATAAATGCGCACACTTCGTAAGGTGATCCACAATCACCCACACCGAATTCTTCTTTGATGGTGACAAAGGCAAACCAGACACAAAATCTACGGTGATCCTCTCCCATTTCCATCCAGGGATCCTAAACGGTTGCAACAACCCCGAAGGAAACTAATTCTCAGTCTTAACCCGCTGACAAACCATGCACTTACTCACATATTCCGCAACATCTTTCTTCAAACCCACCCAATAACACTCATCCTTCAAATCACGGTACATCTTTGTACTACCAGGGTGCATAACAAAAGGACTACTATGAACTTCGGTCAAAATAGTACGCCTCAACTCCATATCATTCGGCACTACTATCCGACTTTCAAAACACAGAACTCCATCATCATTAAAACAAAAATCCGATGGTTTATCCTTAGCAATATCCTGAACATGTGGCACCAACGAATCATCCAACAACTGCTTATCCTTTATCAATTGAACCAGAGATGGTTTCACTTGCGATTACGCAACAAGACCTCCATCTCGCGATATGCTCAAGCTAGCAAACATCGCCCTTAACTCCACCGCCACTTTTCTGCTCAAGGGGTCAACCACAACATTAGCTTTTCACGGGTGATACTCGATCGTTAGATCGTAATCCTTAAGAAACTACACCCATCGCCGTTGCCTAAGATTCAACTCTTTCTGAGACATCAAATACATCAAACTCTTGTGATCCGTGTACACATTACACTTCTCACCATAAAGTTAATGTCTCCAAATATTCAAAGCAAAAACCACCGCAGCTAACTCAATATCATGCATAGGATAATTGCGCTCATGCACCTTTAACTGACGCGATGCATTAGCCAATACCTTACCCTCTTGCATCAACACACACCCCAAATGAACGTAGGATGCATCACTGTACACCACAAACTCTTTTCCTGATTCAGGTTGAACTAAGATAGGAGTTTGCGTCAAAGCTACCTTAAGCTTCTCAAAAGCTTGTCGTCTCGCTTCCGTCCACTCATACTTAACATCTTTTTGCAGCAACTTCGTTAAAGGGGCAGCAATCTTTGAAAATCTATCCACGAACTTGCAGTAGTACCCTGCCAACCCAAGGAAACTACGGACTTCATGAACAGACTTAGGAGTCTTCCAATTCATCACCGCCTCAACCTTCTGAGGATCAACTCGAATCCCTTCATCCGAAACCACATGAACAAGGAACACAACTTCCTTAAGCCAAAACTCACACTTGCTCAGCTTAGCATAAAGCTGATTTTCCAAAAGTGCTTGCAAGACAACCCTCAAATGACCTTCATGCTCCTCCTCAGTACGAGACTACACAAGGATATCATCGAGGAAAACCACAACAAACTTATCCAACTATTCATGGAACACCCTATTCATCATGTCCATGAAATCAGAAGTAGCATTCGTCAAGCCAAACGGTATTACAAGGAACTCATAATGCCCATACCTCGTTCTAAAGGTTGTTTTCGGCACATCCACATCTTTCACCTTTAGCTGATAGTACCCAGACCTCAAGTCAATCTTTGAAAACACAGCCGCTCCCTGAAACTGATCAAAAAGATCATCAATCCTCTGCAAAAAGGATACCTGTTTTTGATAGTCAACTTGTTCAGCTTACGATAATCGATGCACATTCTCATCGTGCCATCCCTCTTTTTCACAAACAAGATCGGTGTACCCCAAGGTGACACACTAGGCCGAATGAAACCACGGTCAAGCAACTCCCGAAGTTGCGTCTTCAACTCCTTCAGCTCTTAAGGTGCCATGTGATAGGGAGCAATGGACACCGGAGTTGTGCTTTCATACAACTCAATTCCAAACTCCACCTCCCGACTAGGCGGCAATCCAGGTAACTCCTCCGGAAACATTCCAAGGAACTCACGTATAGTTCTTATGTCCTGAACGCGCACCTCCTTTGAACTAGGATTCACGACAAAGGCTTGGTAAGCTTCGCAACCTTGCCGCAACATCCGACCTGCTTCCAATGCAGACACCACATTGGCAAGGAACTTCACATTCTCGCCCACTACCACCACTTCATAATCATCCGCAAGTTTCAACGAAACTCACTTGCTTTCGAAATCCACCACAGCTCTATGTTCAACAAGCCAATCCATGCCAAGGATTACATCAAAGCCATAGAATGGCAATTCTATGAGATCAACAAGAAAAACATGATTTTGCACGTTCAAGGGACATCTCCTATACAACTTCCTTGTTACAACCGTCTCACCAAAGGAATTAGTCACACGCATACCAACATCCAAAGACTCAACAGGTAAACCAAGCATTTGAGCATGTTCACGCAATATGTACGAATGTGTAGATCCAGAATCAATCAAAGAAAGTAATGACAAGGATTGCAAAGTAAAGGTTCCTATGATCACATCCGTATCATTCTTTCCTTCATGATGGGCATACGCTCGAGCTTGACCGCCACCCTCAGGTTGAACGGCCACAACATGTGCTACGTTCCTGCCACCATCATCCCTACGCTGAAAATTACCACGACCGCCCCCACGACCTCTCTGTGGCTCAGCTGCTCTCACCGAAGCTTGTCCCTCTCTCACCGGCTGAGGACAATCTTTCTTCAAATGCCCTCGATTCCCACAATTCCAGCATGTCCCAAGGTTACCCCAACACTCACCACCATGTCTTCTACCACAACGGTTACATTCAGGAGTCCTCGGAACAGCATTAGGTCATTGTTGACCTCTACCAAGGTTACCACCCCCACGCCTAGCATCATAATGCGGCTTCCTATCCTTATGCCTCTTGTTGTGATCTCTACCATAATCGCGTTCTGCGACTCGTTTCCCTAAGCTAGAGCCACCAGCTTGACTTGCCAAACCAAGATATGATTCAATGTCTTTGGCTCTAGTGACCAATACATCGGAATCAGTGTAATCAGCCGCAAGCATATAAGTCTTGACATCCACTACCACCCCATAACAGAATATTTTGCACCTCACCCGTTCATTGAGAATTAGCTCAGGTGCATACTGACTGAGGCGAACAAAATGAATTTCATATTCAGCTACTGACATGTTGCCTTGCACGAGAGATATAAACTCTCTTTTCTTTTCATCGAGGTAACGTACTCCCAGATACTTCCGCTTGAACGCATTCAAGAAGAACGTCCAAGTCACCTCGTCATCCTCTAACCCGGAGATAGTGGTCATCCACCACGTATAGGCATCACCATGCAGCAGTGACACAACACAACCCAGTTTCTGCACATTGTTGAAGTTCATCTGACCCAAAATCCTCTAGGTGCTCTCCAACCAAGACTCGGATCCTTCTGGAGATAAACCTCTGAACTCAGTCCCTCATAGACTGCGCAGACGCTACAAAGGTAACCTCCCATTAGCATCATCCTGATGCGCAGCCCCATGAGCTCCAGCTACTGCGGCCTGGAAAGCTCCAACAAAAGCCTGGATCAACATGGTCATGTCAGGAGCAGCTTGCCCCTGCACACCCTCGGGTCTAGCAACCCCAGCACCAGCATTACCAGCTCCACCACCACCGGGTGGTCCACCACCAGGGGAGGAGGTAAATCCTCAACATTCTCAGCATTCTCATTATCAGCCATCGATCTAGTATTGATTCTCAGCTCTCTACGTGGCCCCATTATAAAGAAAACAATGCACTGACAAAAAATGCAATAAACACAATTAGGCACAATAAGGTAAGTAATCCAAGTACTAAAGCTCATTTTCAAAAACAATTCCTCTCATTAGTTTTGATATGGCAATGGAATTCCAAACCACACTCCAAACATAGCATAGCATCAAAAAATCATCTCAATTGAATCATACACCACTAATCATACATCATTCTTTCACCATGAAGATACATCATGCCTAAACACAAACATCACCCACATATGAAACCCCAATTATTCAATAACCTAGCTCTGATACCAACAAATGTAACTCTCTTAGCCCGGCCTAGACGCTTGACCCGAACTACGAAGATTACACGGGGAAAACACAAGTCAACTCGAAAGACAACCTTCATTAACGACCTTTTTTATTTTAATCTTGTCTAAATACTTGTTAACCCTAAGTGAGTACTCACGAAACATATATGAGAAAGGCACGACGATCGGATATCAATTAGGGACTCAATTGCACTTTATTCAAGTTTAGAGACCAAATTGTATTTTTTGTAAATTAGAGGGTCATCATTGATTTAGGATTACCATTATGAAATTAATCATATTACATGATTCTCTGCCAAATTTCATCTTAAGAAGACACCTCAAGCTCAAGCAATTGAAATCACAACATTTAGCACTAAATTGTAAAGCATGCAGACTCTAAACAATTCAAATCTGTGTCTAACAATCACCCGTTTCGGAACCTCTACCAACCATACCGAAACGCTGTATCGAAACGGTGTTGACCATTTCGGTACGCGGGTATGTTCCGAGACCAGTTCCGAAACATGGCATTCCAGTAGCCAAACTATTTCGAAACAGCCCCATACGTTTCGAAACACCAAGACTATTTCAGGTCCCCGTTCTAAAACGCTATAGGGTGTTTCGATACACCCTACCCAGAAACAGCAACAAATGCTGGTTTTTCATTCATTAACACACTCAAACAGTCCCCAATGACTCGCAAACCATACCAGCAAATCATCAAATATATGAGGAACATATTTGGGACACTCTAACACAAACATAGCATCAAACACAAATTTTCATTAGTCGAGAGGAATGCTTCCTAATCACAAAACCAAAATAAGCAATCCAACCTCAAACCAAACAATTAAGGCCATTTACAACTCAAACAAGCTAACACAAACACGCCACAACCTTAGGGAGTTCAACATATCCCCCAAATACAATTCTTCGTTTCCCATTGCCATTATATCAAAACTAAAGAGTGTGAAAACTTCACCATACATGAGCTTGGACTTCCTTGGATGATCTTAACTTCTTTGATGCCCAAAAACACCTCAATTATCTGCATTATTGGTAAAAGAGAGAGCGTAAGCACAAATGCTTAGTGAGGAATGCTCTAAAGAAAACCAACACAGTAATGCATGTCTTGAAAACACTTTCTCAAAAGCTTTTGAACAACATGCTCATTCTATCTCATGCTTGAAAACCATTCAAAGCAACTTCTCATTGAAAACACATGTACCTTCATTCTATCTCATGCATTTAGACCAATGCAAAACTCATGGCAAAGCCATACTCATGCTTATACTCTAAAGCATTTCATAAGCAATTCACATATGCATTTCTCATAGCATAAAACATTTCATCAAAGGTACATGTGAATCAAAAACCATTACATATTTTATATTGGCATTTCACATCTCATTATTACTCGGATATGCAGACATCTCACTAGACTCTTCCAGTGGCATCTCTCATCACCGTACTCACTCATCTAGCAACATAATTTCTGGTGGAATCTCACATCATCGTACTCACATGGTGAAATCTCTCATCGCCACAAAGCTTGGGTATTTCACCAAGTCCTACCCGATGGAATGCCCATCATCGGTTCTATTGATTGATCAATTATATCCGGTAAGTACCTCAACATCTATCCCAATATATTATGTTAAACATCATCTTACCTACTATTTTTCATGCAATAATTCCCAAACATTCTCATCTCATTTCAAACCATAACATTTGTTATGCTTTAACATAAAAGCTCAAATCTCAACTATGCAACATGTTACTTCATGAAATCATTTCAAGCATCATCTCATACTATAAAATATGCATAAAAACAATAGGAATTTATCAATCTTAAACCATGAGCATGTAAAAGCATTTTAGGGGCAATCACCACATTCAAGAGAGAAAACTAGCCAATACTTACTTTCAGACTTAGGAAGGTGTTTCAAACCTTTCCTAAATCCCCAAGCCTTGTTTCTTTGTCCCACAAGGACTTCTAAAACCATACGCACTCACCGATTACGTTTCGCTTGCTTGCCGAAACGCTATCTAAGCTTCCGGATCAACTCCAAAGGTGTCCGAAGATGTCTCCCCTGTTTTAAACACATAAGAGTAGAGGATTAATGCATCATCATGCATTGAAATCATCAGCCACACACCTAAACTCGCTGCTCTACACAAAAACCACATTTCGGCTACCAAACACTACCGAAAACACCTCCAAACTCTTCCAAAACCAAACCCACCAAGATCTATCACTTCTAATCATTTCTAAACATCAATTAACATCAAAAACCAACACAACCACGTTCTTATACCTCCAGCTATAACAGAACACCAAAATCACCACAAAAACCATCATTCTAACAAGAAAAACTTAGGAAAAACAAACCTATTCGGGATTGGATAGATAAAACCTCATTTGTAACATCAATTAACATCCAAAATACATTACAAAATCATCTCAAAACAGAGCCCAATCATTCACCACAAAAATCTTCAAGATCTCTTCCAAAATCATGAGTTTTAAGAAACTTTATTGTTTCTAACATTAAAACCACTTAAAAATCATTAATAAAGGATTGATAACTTGAAATTTCAGTAAAGAACTGATCATTAGAGGAGAAGGACGAAGCTTACCTCTAATGGATGATTTCTCCTTGATTTGGCCAAGTTTTCTTGAAAATTCAACGTAGAAATCAAGTGTTTCTAATGAGGAATTGATTAAGAATCAAAGAGTGATTGAAATCTCATCAAATGAAGTGAAACTCAAAGTGTGTTTGCTGGAGAAAATGTGTTTGGTTGAAAGGAATTTGAGAGAAAATAAAATGAGGGAAAATTTGTCAAAAGTAGTTATGAAAAGACAAATGTGGTTTTCTAATTTAATCACCTTCATTTTCTTCAATTAAAACATTAATTAAAACACCCAAAATAAGGAAAAGATCTGACCAAAACATTATGATAAAATTAGCTTCTTAAAGATTAAAAGTTTCAATCCTTTACAAAACAGTCACTTCTTAACTTTGAAAAACTGCGATTTGGTCACTACACCGAAATGTAGTATTTCAAAACCTTATTTTGTAAAATTGATTCCATCATTCTCTTCTATATATTAAATGAGGATTTTTAGATATTTGTCTATATATTTAAAGCATCCCGAACTAGGTGTTCCCGAAAACTCCCTTTTAGATTCTAACCGTTTTCTAGACCGATCCGATTCATACTCTAAACATCTAGGCCCAAATTTGGGGTGTTACACTACCCCCATTGCCCGACTTCAAAGAGCACGTACGGATTTTTAGTTTATAGTGCACTCTCATCCTATTGGTCGACCAATTATATCCGGTAATTACCTCATCATTTATGCCAATATATTATATCAAAAACATCATCTCACCTACTGTTTTGATGCAACATTTCACAAATCTTTCTCATCTCATTTCAAAACCATATCTCATGCTTTGCATTAAATCAAAATCTCCAAACTCTTTACTACATCATGCTATCTCATGAAATCACTACATAGCATCATCTCATGCTACAAATCATGCATAAAACAATAGGAATTTGTCTATTTCAAAACAAGAGCATGTAAAAGCATTTATGGGCATCAACCACATATTGAGAGAAAAATATAGCCATACTTACTTCCGGACTTAGGATGGTGTTTCAAACCAATCCAAAATCCTCAAACCTTGTTTCTTTGTCCCTCAAGGACTTCTAAAACCATTCGCACTCACCGATTACGTTTCACTTGCTTGCCGAAACGATATCTATGCTCCCGGCACTTCCGGATCAACACCAAAAGCGTCTGAAGATGTCTCCCATGTTTATTACACATAAGAGCAGAGGATTAATGCATCATCATGCATTGAAATCACTAGTCGCTCATTCAAAATCGCTGCATTACTCAAAAACACCATTTCGGCTACCCAAAATAACCGAAATAATCTCCAAACTTTCCCAAAACAAAGCCCAGCCAAGATCTATCATTTCTAATCATTTCTAAACCTCAATCAACATCAAAAATCACCATAAACACGTCCTTATATCTCCAGCAACAACAGAACATCAAGAACACTCCAAAAACCACAAATCTAGCATCTAAAACATAGGAATCCAAACCTATTCAGGATTTGTTTGATAAAACCTCATTTATAACATCAATTATCATCCAAAATAAATTAGAAATCAACCTAAAAAAAGAGCATAACAAACAGTTACGAAAATCATCAAGATCTCACCAAGAATCTTGAGTTTTACCACAATTTCATGTTTCTATTATTAAAATAACTCAAAAATCATTAACAAAGGATTAATAACTTGGGAATTTCAGTAAAGAACTGATCATTAGAGGAGAAGGACGAAGCTTACCTCTAATGGCTGATTTCTCATCAATTTGGGGAAGATTTCTTGAAAATCCAAAGTAAAAACAAAAGGTTTTGATGAGGTAAAGATTAGGAATCCTTAGGAGAATGAAATCTCAGCAAAAGTAATGAAAATAAAAGGTTAATTGGTGAGGGAAATGTGTTTGGCTGAGTGGAAGTTGAGAGAAAATGAAATGAGAGAAAACTAACGTAAGGTAGTTATGAAAAAGTCAACTTAGATTTTCTTTTTAATTCTCCTTTATTCCTTAATTAAAACATTATTAAAAACTCCCAAATTAAGGAGAAATATTATGAAAAACAATTTGGTAAAATTAGCTCCTTAAGGATTCAAAGTTTCAATCCTTTACAAAACAGTCAATAGTCAACTTTTGCAAAAATTGCAATTTGGTCACTACACCGAAGTGTAGTATCTCCAAGTCACATTTTGTAAAATTGTTTTCACCATAACCTTTAATATAATAAATGAGGATTTTTAGATATTTTTCCATATTTTTAAAGCATACCGAACTAGGTGTTCCTTAAACCTCCCTTAAAGATTCGAATCGTTCTCGACCAGCCCGATTCAACCTCTAAAACATCTATGCCCAAAACCATGGCGTTACAGCTCTGTTATGCTTGAATACAGGGGTGATCAGTTTGGGTTGATTAGTTTGAGGATTTGGTTTCAAAACTCATAATGCCCCTACCTCGTCCGAAAAGCCGTCAGAGGTATGTCCACATCCTTCACCTTCAACTGGTAATCCCCTGACCTCAAGTAAATCTTAGAAAACAACGAGGATCCCCGGAACTGATAAAAGAGATCATCAATCCTTGGCAAGGGATACTTGTTCTTGATCTTTAACTTGTTTAGTTGCCGATAATCTATACACATTCGCATTGTCCCATCTTTCTTCTTTACAAACAACACCGGCGCACCCCAAGGTGATACACTCGGCCGGATGATCCCTTGATCAAGCAACTCTGAAGTTGCCCCTTCAACTCTTTCAGCTCTTTAGGTGCCATTCGATAAGGAGCAATAGACACCGGAGTCATATTCTCATACAACTGGATACCAAACTCAACTTTCCTATTTGGCGGCAACCCATGCAACTCAATCAGAAAGACACCCAGAAAATCGCAAACGGTTCTGACGTCTTGCACACGTATATCCTTTGTACCAGGATTCATCACATATGCAAGATAAGCATCACAACCCATCCTTAGCATACGGCTTGCTTCCAAAGCCGAAACAACATTAGACAAGAATTTCACATTCTCGCCTACTATCACCACCTCATAATCATCAGTAAGCTTTAAGGTGACTCACTTAACATCAAATTCAACAACAACTCTATGCTTAGACAAACAATCCATACCAAGAATAACATCAAATCCATAAAAGGGTAATTCCATAAAATCCACAAGAAAGACATGACCTTGAACAGATAAGGGACACCTCCTATACAACTTCCTTGTGACCACAGTCTCAGCAAAAGAACTAGTCACTTGCATTCCTACCTCAATCAACTCAACAAGCATATCAAGAAAATGTGCATGCTCACTCAAGATATAAGAATGCGTGGATCCAGAATCAATCAATGCCAACAATGATAGAGACTGCAGAACAAAGGTACCTGCGATAACATCAGTGTCATTGCGCCCCTCGCGCTGAGCATAGACCCTCTCAGGACCGCCTCCCTCAGGCTAAAATGCTGCCACACGAGCAATACCTCTCTAACCTTCTTCTCTCCTTTGGAAGTTACCTCAGCTGCGCCCAAGACATCTCTGAGGTGCAGCAACAACAAGTGCACGCCCCTGGCCTCTACCAGCCAATAGAGGACACTCATGCCTCATGTGATCAGCTGAACCACAGTTCCAGCAGGAATTCCCTATCGCCACAAAGGGAGCTTGTGCCTCTCTGGCCGCATGTGGACAATCTGGCTTCAGATGATCCCTCGATCCACACGTCCAGCACGTGTGCTGCTCAAACCTCACTCGTCCACCCTGAGCTTGTCCACCCCGACCTGGAGCACCTCGCCTCGCATCAGGCTGATGCCTCCTATCTCGGCCTCTTTTGTTCCGTCCACCCCCAGAACTGAAATAAGCAGCTCTCTTACTAGAGCTAGAACTACCTCCACGAGATGTTAGACCCAAGCTCTGCTCGATGTCCTTAGCCCGACATACGAGCACATCAAAATCCGTGTAGTCTGTAGCCAACATAAATGTCTTCACTTCTTGTACAAGCCCATACTGGAAGAGACCATAATGATGTCTCTCATTTAGAATCAACTCAGGGGTATACTCGCTCAGACGTACGAACTGGACCTCGTACTCAACCACAGAAAGATTTGCTTGCACAAGCGACATAAACTCGCGCTTCTTTTCATCGAAGTACCGCACACCAAGATACTTCTTCTTAAAGGCACTCCGAAAGAACTCCCAATCTACCTCATTGAGCTCCAAACCAGCGGTGATAGTCATCCACCAACTATAGGCATCACCCTGAAGAAAAGAAACTGGGCACCCCAGCTTGCGCACATCATTACATCCCATTTGATCCATAATACGGATTGTACTAGCTAACCATGCCTCTGATTCCTCAGAGACATACCACGAAACTCGACAGCTCCCAAATTCCACTCCCTTTCCAAAGGCAAACCCACATGCCCAGTTGTAGGTGCCTAAACTTGGGCTCCAACTACCAAAGTTTGAAACGCTCTGGTGATTGCCTGAACTAGCGGCGCTAGATCACCCAATATTGGACCAGCCTGTCCCTGTTGCTCCGACTCTCCACCTCTAGGTGGTGGTGGCGAAAGATGGGGTAGGTTTCCACCCGGTGGAACCTCAGCCCCCTGATCACCCTGATTACCCTGCTCATGTGCAGGCACTATCGTATTCGATCTAAGCTCACTCCTCGGACCCATTGTGCTATTTTTAACAAGGCATAATAACAAAAAGAAATCAAACCATGATATAGGCCAGCCTCAAGAAAGGATCCAAGTTTACCAAACCAATTTAAAACATTTAACTAGTGTAATAAGGTAATGGGCACCCCGATTTCCCTCAAGCATAACATAGCATACAATAGCATATCATATTAATCATGCTTTATCTCATCCACAATCAGGACACATTATCAGCATACAATCATATTTAACTCATATATGATTTATAACAATCAAGCATGGCATAAACACCAACATTCAACCAAAAACATGATTTTTCAAACAACATGCTATTAATCATCAAATCGAACATCAAAACAACCAATTTCACTTACGATCATCCTCAATTATTTCAAAACCTGGCTCTGATACCAAAAAATGTAACCCCTTAGCCCGGCCTAGACACCCGACCCGAACTAAGAAGATTACACGGGGAAAACCGAAGCCAACTCGTTAAAGCTGACTTCGATTAATGACCTTTTTTTGATTAATGATGTGTTTCACGTTTCGATGTTGCAGATGTATATATCGGATCCTTCGCATGTGATGCCTATTAAGGAGATAAAGATGAACTCAGATTTGTCTTATACGAGGAACCGATGAAGATCCTTGATTCGAGTAGAAAAGTTCTTCATGGTTATACGATAGAGCTTGTAAGGTGTTATGACGACACCGAGGAGTTGAGGAGGTTACTTGGGGAAGCAAGGCGGACATGCTGAAGCAGTTTCCGCACCTTTTTCCTTTAGGTAAAATTTCGAGGACGAAATTTCCTAAGTAGGGGAGAGTTGTAAAACCCTGGTTTTGGGCCTAGATGTTTTAGATATCGGATCGGGCCGGTCGGAAACAGTTCGAATCGTATTAGGTGGTTTAGGGAGATCAGGGTTTGGGATAGGATAAAAATATGACCAAATTGCTAAAATCCTCTAAAATTATGTTTAAGAGGTTGGTCAAATCAATTTTATAAAATGAGTTTTGGAAGTGGTACATTTTGGGTAGCGACCGAAATGTAAAGTTTTAACACGGTGGAAAAATGCAAATTTCAAATAGGAGTCAAAATCTTAGAATCTTCAGGGAGCTTTTGTGCAATTCAACATTTCCTTAAATTGACATGTGTTTTAAAAGAGTTTTAAAATAATTGTTTAAAAAGGAATTCTATTTTAATTATTAAAATAGTAATTTGAGAGGTTTTATTTTACGTAACTAACTTCTCAATCCTCTTTTCAGTAAAGCCCAATTCTAAAACCATTTCTCTAGATTTCTTTTCTCTCAAACATTCTCTCTTTGATTTCTAAATCATTTCCAAGAATTCTCATCAATTTCTTCAAGATTTGTGAAGCAAAAACTTGTCAATCACGAAGGAAAGCAAAGATTGGAGGTAAATCCCATTCTCAACCTCTAATATAGGTTCTTTATTGAAATTTCCAAGATTATTGACTTCTAATTGTTGATTTTTACTGAGTTTGATTTAAGATCAAAATCTTGCAAAATAAAGGTTTAAATCTTAATTTTCGGAGTGCTGTTGATGAGCTCTGTTTTAGATTATTTCTAATTGAGTTTCGAGATGATTATGATGTTGGAAAAGTGTTTTTATGATATAGATCCCGAAATCCTTGAGATACTTGTGTTTCATGATAGTTTTAGTTGAGCTTTTGAGGTGTTTTGGTGGTTATATGATTGTTGTAGGTATAAGGAAGGGTTTAGGTTGTTTTTAGATGTGTTTTGATGATTATTAATGGTTGGATGTGATGTATGTTAGTTGGGCTTGGTTTAGGAGGCAATCGATTGAGTTTTCGGTTGTTTCGGATTTGTAAATTGGTGTAGTTTTGCTGGGCAACGAGTTTGTGTTTAGTTGCTGGAGTTGGAATGCATTTTAATGCATTTGGATCTCTGTTTTAATGATTTAAAAAACAGGGGATCTTGATCCAGAAGCAAACGAAGCATTTTTGGAGGCTTCGGGCGAGTGACCTTCGCATTGGCAAGCGAAGTTTCACGTACCGGTTAGTAGAAAATAGTTTTTCAGCTTTGAAATGTTTTGAACATGGTTTCAGGAGCTTAGTGTAAGTTTGAAACACTTAGCTAAGTTCAAGAGTAAGTAACTCGAAAGTCTCTCTCGGATTTTGCTATGTTTTGGTTTAAAATGCACTTGAATTAAATGTGGTTTGATTAGCATTTTAAAGCATGTTTTGAGCAATGATGTTGCCGGTTTTAAATGTCATTTTGTTAAGGATGCACATGGTAAGTGATCCTTGAGTTTATATTATTTATGCAATTGGTTTTAAGCATGTTAATGCTTGTGAAAGTGGCATTGTGGTTTATGCTTGTAAAACAGTGAATTAATGATGATTAATGATTATATTGGCAAGTGATGCAAATGGTTTTGGTTACTTTAATCGGATATAGTTAACCGGCTATAGGATTGGGTGCACCATGAATAAAGTTGCCTTGGATGTCGAGGGGTTGAGATTGTGTCGTAAACTCCATCCAAGTACCCTAACAATCGAGGCTAAGATCACAACGGTGGATGGTTTAATCCCGTGTATGAATCTTGTGGTTTGTGTGCCGTGCTCTCGTTAGTAGAATTATACCACTACCGATGAGTGATGTTGAGGGGTTGTGATTGTGCCATTAAACTCCATCACGGGTGTTGAGGGGTTGTGATTGTGCCATTGAACTCCACCTTGTGAAGTCGGTGGTGTGTATGAAGCGTGTGAGACAATGCTTGTAATTCACGTATCTGATTGTGTCAAATTATGTTGTGTTTGATATGGATTTTGTTATTGATCACTTGCGAGACAATATAATGATGATTATATTGAATTAATGATGAACGATTATTTTGAGAAAGCATGTGATGTTTGAGATTTATGCTAGAAAGCATGAGATGCTTGGTTTAAGCATGAACAAAGGTTTTTGCTATTGTAATCGATGATGCATTGATCATGTAGATTTGAAAGTGGATATAATGTTTTAAAGTGCATGTTTTAAAGGAAGGCATGTGTTTTCAAAGAATGATGATTTGATTTTAAAGTGCATTGATGAATGTTTTGGCTTTATAGCGGTCCTCACTAAGATTTATGCTTACGTTCATTTGTTTCATCAATGTAGAGAATTGAGCACTTTTGGCAGCGAGCAGCAAAGAATATCCAAGTGTTTTGACTAAGCAATGTATGTGCTTTTACTTTAGTGTAATAAGAGGCAATGGGAGGGATTTCCACTTCTGGTTTACTTTGGTGATGTGAGACCCCATAAACATGTTTCGTTTGAGTTTTGAGACTTGTAAATGGCCTATATATGGTTTATGGTCTTACATTTGTTATTTTGGCTATGCTATGGTTTATGTTTAAAAGCATGCTTAGGTAGTTCTATACCCTTCATTGATTGCTATGCTTAATGATTTACTTGTGAGTGGATGTTGATGCATAAGTGTATGGAATATTGGTTATAACATTTATGGATGTTTTGGACATGTTTAGTTGATGTTAATTGTTGTTTTGTGGTTGTTGGAAGTGTTTTTCTGGTATGCGTATCGATACTCGGGATTGAGTATCGATACACTAAGGCATTTTTTAGACAAATCAATACATGGGTATCGATACGAGTTGTCCGCGTATCGATATGCCTAGGAAAAGTTTGAAGGTCGTACCAATACGAGGGGAAGCGTATCAAAAACTTTTTTCCTATTTTGGCTATTGCCTTCCCCTTTATCGATACAAGCTTAAGCGTACCGGTACCGAGCCGTTAATTTCTGTTAAAAGTATCTTTTAAAGTTCTAAAATGTTGCGTTATAGTCCCTGAATGTTGCTTGTTCAATTTGTTGAGTTTGGATGATCTGTTTGTGATGAAATTTGACATGGAAGCATGTTACATGACTAATTAAGGATTGGTAATCTTAAAATTGGGCTAGTCCCTGTAATTCTCAAAAATTACATTTTGGTCCCTAATAGTTAAATGTTTGTAATTGAACCCCTAATCGATCTCTGATCGTTGTGTCATTTTCTTCTAAATGTTTTGCTGAACAAATAGGATCTTAATGTGCATCTAAAGAAGATAAAAAGAAAAAAGTGTCGTTAATCAAAGTCTGCTTTAACGAGTTGGCTTCGGTTTTCCCCGTGTAATCTTCTTAGCTCGGGTCAGGTGTCTAGGTCGAGCTAAGGGGGATACACACGTCTCATGTGATTAACAGATCCACATTTCCAAGAAGAATTAGCCCATGCCACAGGAGCCTGCGCCTCACGAGCCATACGAGGACAATCTCACCTCAAGTGCTCACGCGATCAACATGTCCAGCAAGTATTCTGCTCAAACCTCATCCGGTTACCCTGAGTTGGTGCACCTCGCCCAAAATTACCTCGCCCAAAATTACCTCGCCTCCCCTCAGGCCGATACCTCCGGTCACGATTCCTCTTATTCTTCCCACCACTAGGGCCAACATATGCAGCTCTCTTACTCGAGCTAGAACCACCCACGCAAGATGTCAAACCCAAACTTTCCTCTATATCCTCGGCTCTTGTCACCAACACATCGAAACCCATGTAATCAGATTTGAGCATGAACATCTTTACGTCCTGCACTAAGCCATATCGAAAGTGATCATAACGATGCCTATCACTCGGCACCAACTTCAGAGCATACTGGCTCAGTCGTACGAATTGGACCTCGTACATAGCCACCGTCATGCTTCCTTGCACCAGGGACATGAACTCTCGCTTTTTATCATCCAACTATCTTACTCCTATATACTTTCTTTGAAAGGCAGCCTAAAAGAAATCCCAATCCACCTCGTTTGTCTCCATGTCCGCAGTCATAGTCGTCCACCACGCATACGCATCACCATGCAACAACGACACTGTACAACCCAACTTTCGTGCATCATTGCACCCCATCTAATCCAAAATTCATATTGTATTGGCCATCTAAGCCTCAGATGCCTCGGGAGACAAACCACGATATTTCACGCCTCCTAAACTTCTCAAGCGCTCCAACGGCAAACTCGTTTGCCCAGCAGCATGCGCTTGTACTAGTTCTTGCACTCCAGCAACATCAGCTTGGAATGCTCCCGTCATCGCCTGCACCAAAGGCGTCAAATCACCCAACACCAGACCAGCCTATTCGTGTTGTGCTTGCTCCTCACCCACAAGTGGTGGTGGCGGCGGAGGAGGTAAATTCGCACCAAGCCGAACCTCGTTCTCCTTATTTCGTTGCTCATCAGCAAAAGCAACTGACCCAGAACATAACTCTCTCCTCAGTCCCATTGTGCTATTAACATTAAGGCATGAATATAAAACAAACAAAAGATTAAGCCAGCTTCTAGCAAGGATCAAAGACTTCAAATCCAATTTAAAACATTTCAATATAGTAATAAGACAATGGGCATTCCAATTTCCCCCCAGCATAGCATAAAGCATACGCATACATGTCACAACCATCTTGCATCACAAGCATCAAAATTTAGCCCAAACTATCATCACATTCATATTACAATCACTATACATATTCAACATTAACATGCTTAAGACATTCACCGAACAAAACAAACATCACCAAGTACACACATTCACACCTCAATTACTTAACAACAACTTACCATCATCCCAACCTTTCGAAACTTGGCTCTGATACCACCAAATGTAACACCATCGACCCGACCTAGCCGATAGACCAAACCAAACAGGTCACAAGAGGAATATTTAAGTAAACCGGGAAGGTTTACCTCAATAAACGACCCTAATTTTCTTCCTTTATCTTATCTAGATGCAAGTTAGGTTCCTATGTGTTCAACAAAGAAGCTAATTAAACAACAACTAAAACGCTCATTGATTAATACCAATTTCAATTTTAGGGACCATTTTGTAAACTTATCATCTTGCAAGGGTATTTTACCCAATTTGGTTTACCAACCTTTAATTAAACTTATTTCATGCATCTCTGTAAAACTCAGCTCAAATTAACCATTAGAACTCATTTAATTGCATACATGACAAACTTGGACTAAAACGCAAAGAAACATAACTTCAAAATATTTCAAAATATTCCAACATATACTTAAGCATGCTTGCAACTCAAATGCACTTCAACAATCAAGAATACATGTCGATGACATCATTAAAGCATCACTATCAACATCAATGAGATCTAAAGGCATGCTTCCTAAGAAAATCAAGCGTCAAAAGGTCAATTCTCAAATCCAAACATGAACCAACATTTAAAGGCCATTTACATACCCAAATATGCATACCAAACTTGTACCAAACTAGAACATACCAAAACAACCAACATTCATAACATTGGACACCCCCATTGGCTTTATTACACTAGTTCAAAACCAAGACATACATTCAATGAAGTCTCTTGGATTTCCTTGGAAAGTTGCGGCCTCCAATCACTTAATTATCTGCATTGATGAGCAAAAATAACATAAGCATACAAGTTTAGTGAGGAATGCTCAAAACCAAAAACACCATCAATGCTCAAAACCATTTTCACTCTTTTGAAAGCCATCACACCCTCTTTGAAAATCCATGCACTTCATCATTAAAATCAACATGATACACCATTGCTAAACAAGAATCAAGCCTTCCAAGAATATTCACCAATTTGCAAAGCTTAAGGTAAAACATGAAATTTCCACAATATGCTTCATCAACATTTCAATCCATTATATTGGCTTAAAAGCGATTAACAACATTCTCATTTCACAAAAAGCATATCGCATACACGGATTACCATGTGTTGTCCCAAACACTTCATACACTCTACTGGCATCTCAAGGCTCACACATGGGAGCAACCCTCCACCGTTGTGACACCCATGGTGGAGTATTCGGTACAATAACAACCCCTCAACACCACTCATAGGTTGATGAATAACACACTAACTAGTGACAGGACACAAACAAGGTTCGCACCCGGGAGCTACCCTCTATCGTTGCAACCTTAAACATTCCTCAATCGTTAGAGTACTTGGATGGAGTTTTCGGTACAATCACAACCCCTTTACATCCAAGGCGACTTGTTTATAGTGCACACAATCCTATAGCCGGCTAACTATTTTTGATTTCATTTACAAAACACTTTACATAACATCACTTGTCAATATAATCCACATTTCATGCATACCTCACTGTTTCCCAAAGCATTCATACTAAGCGATATCTCAATCATTAAACCCATGCTTCAAAAACTTATGCATCAACACATGCATACAAGGATCACTTACCTAGTGCATCCCTAAACCATCTGGCACCATCAACCACATTTTATAAACTCAAAACATGCTTTAAAACAATAGGTATATACAATAAAAACAAGTGCATCCAAAGGCTCATAATAGCACAAACTGAGGGAGAAATTCACTTTACTTACTTCCGAAATTAGTAAAGCGTTTTAAGCTCTTACTAAGTTCCCAAAACCTTTTCTAAAATGTTTCCACACGGGAAAATTAGTTTCCACTCACCGACTTGCGAAACCACACTCGGTGACGCAACAATCAACCGCCCGAAGCCTCCAAAACCACTATGATCGATTATGGAACACTATCCCCTATTTTCAACATATTAAAAATAGAGATTCAATGCATCATAATGAATCCAAACACCATCACTCAAAAGGAAACACGCTGCTCAACTCTAAAGCATCACCCATCCAAGACAACCGAAAACTTAATCGATTGATCTCTAAACTCATCCCAGCCATCAAGCAACACATCCAACACATTTTAATAATAAATCAACATCCAAAAACAAACTAAAACCATCCTTATACCTCTAGCAACTCAGATCTCACATAACACCCCAGAAACCCAACCACAAACACCTTAAAAATCAAATATCTCATGGATTTCAGGATTTCTATGATTAAGAATCTATTTCAACATAATTAACCTTCCAAAACTTTATTAGAACCCATCTTAAACAAATCAAATCAAAACAACTCCAAAAATCACATCACATCATCTCTTTAAATTAAGATTTCACAATTTTATCAAAACCTCAATAAAACTTTAATAAAAAACATGAATAAAGAGCCAAATATATTTGGAATTTCATTAAAGAACCTTGATTAGAGGGTTAGCATAAAAATTACCTCCAATCCTTGCTTCTCTTATAATTTAGCAAGTTTTGCTTTCAAGAATCTTTAAGAGATTTGAGAGAAATCACAAGAAAGATGTTGAAAATCAAGAGAGAAAATGAAAGTGAAAGGAGTCTGGAAAATGAGAGAATGAGAGAGTGTTTGGCTGATGTGAAATGGAGAGAAAAGAAATATCGTCAATTTTGTTTAACCAAAATAACTACCTTTTAATTAAATCAATAGAATCCACTTTTTATATTTAATAAATCATTTAAAACACATGCCAAAATAGAGAGAAGGATTAATTGCCATTAAGATCACTAAAGATTCTAAGATTTTGACTCTTTTTGAAAACACCCTTTTTCCACAGTTTTAAAACTTTACATTTTGGTCACTACCCAAAATGTATAATTCCCAAAACTTGTTTTGCAAAATTGATTTAGCCAACTTCTTAAATATAATTTTAGAGGATTTTAGGAATTTTTATCACATTTTTATCCCATCCCGAACCTTGATTTCCCTGAACCACTTTTTAACATCTCAAACAACCTATTACCGGTTCCACTAGCCTAGCCCGACACGCAAAACACGTAGGCCCAAAATTGGGGCATTACATGCATGGTGTTCCTAAGTATATAGTTTCAGATAGGGTTCCGCGGTTCACATCGAGGTTCTGGGAGTGTTTGCATCGAGCCTTGGGCACGAGGTTGAGTTTTAGCACGTCTTATCATCCTCAGACGGATGGTCAGTCGGAGCAGGTTATCTAGGTGTTGGAGGATATGCTTCGGTGTTGGGTGATTGATTTCCAAGGTTCTCGGTATAAGATGTTGCCATTGGTACAATTTGCCTACAATAATAGCTATAAGGCGAGCATACAAATGGCACTATACGAGGCTTTGTATGGTCGGAAGTTCCGTACACCCGTGTGCTTGGCAAAAGTGGGGGCAAAAGTTGATTTCTTTGCCGAATATGCTTAAGGGTACAACCGATAAGGTGAAGCTCATTTGTGATCGTCTAAAAGAGGCTTAAGATAGTCAGAAGTCTTACGCGGATTTGAAGCGTAAGGAAATTGAGTTTGAGTTTGGTGAGAAGGTCTTTTAGAAAGTTTCACCTTGGAAGAAGGTGATGAGGTTTAGACGAAAGGGCAATTTGAGTCCGAGGTTTGTTGGACCTTATGTTGTGCTTGAGAAGATTGGCCCTGTTGGATATATGGTGCGATTACCACCGGAGTTGGAGAAGATACATGATGTTTTCCATGTATCCATGCTTAGAAGGTATCGTTCGGATCCTTCGCAGTGGTGCTGGTTGAGGAAGTGGAGTTGAATCTGAATTTATTTGTAACCCCCTTAACCCGGCCTAGACGGTTGACCCGAATTAAGAAAGTCACACGGGGAAAACCAAAGTCAACCCGAAAGTCAACCTTGATTAACGACCCTTTTTTTACTTTTTAATCTTGTCTAGATGCACATTAACCTTAGATGTGTTCATGCAAACAGCATACTCAAATATCACAAACATCAGAGATCAAACAGGGACCCAAATGAACAAATTACAACTTTAGGGACCAAATTGTAATTTCTGATAATTATAGGGACTTAACCCAAATTAAAGTTACCAACTTGAAATTAATCAGGTTTCATGCTTCACTGTGAAATTTCAGCTCAAAAGGACTTCCCAAACTCATACAATTGCACAAACAAGTTTTAGGACCAAAATGCAAACATTCTGAAACATTTAACCGCCCATGTCAGCCCCCAACGGTCACCCGTTCCGAAACAGGCAAAGCCCGTTTCGAAACGCGGGGCCGTTTCGCAACACGTACCGCAACGGGGGACTGGCAGTAGCCAAACCGTTTCGGAACGGTGTCACCCGTTTTGGATGCCTGGGTTCATTCAAGGCACCCGTTCCGAAACGGTGCACACTGTTCCGAAACGCCCTGCACAGATTGCAGCAAAATGCATTCCAAAACATGCAATTGATCATTCAAACATGCTCCAATTGCCACCAAACTTTACCAGCATGCAATTCAACATTTATATGACTTATAAGCATCATCAAATCAACAAATTAACTTCATATGCAAAAAGCCCCAAATCTATAGGCATGCTTCCTACACAAGCAACCACTTAAGTACAAACTTTCCAAATCAATCTCATTTAAGCCAATACATGTTCCAACAACATCATCAACATAAAAACATCCTTGTCCAAACATAAACGAACACATACACAATAACCCGAGAGATTCTACCCCCATTGCCTTTATCAACTATAGCTATTCACCGAGACATACATCTCAATTGGAGTCCACCTTGAATCCCTTGCTCCTAGCTGTCCAAACTTCAAGAATCTGCATTGATGGACAAAAAGGAGCGTAAGCACATAATGCTTAGTGAGGAATGCTCAAAACCAAAACACCATCAATGCAGCGGGTCATAAAATCACTTTAAAAACAAACCCGATTTGTTTACCAAGCAAAGCTTGAAAACTCCTTTTTCAACATCATGCTTAAAACCATGCATTGCACATACATGAAAACCAACCCTTAGCTTAGCAAGCTAAGAAAACCTTTTCAAAGCACAACTTGCAATTTCAACCATTCAACCATTCCATGCATAAACACCATATGCAAAGTTAAATCAAAACCTTGGAAAACACTTCCATTCCACAACATACCTTTCCTATACTTGAAAACATCCCAAGCAAGAATCCCTTTAAAACCATTTACACAAGCAATCCAACACATGCATTAAACCAAGGCATTATATGAACCACAACATCATCATCACATGCCTTTCAAAACAAGTCCTACAAGACTCCAATGCATTAATGAGATTTCATGCTCACATGCAACATCTACCAAATGATAATCAACACTTGTTCAACTTAACAAGTAAACATGCATTCACAAGCATTATACACTTTTCATGCAACCATGCATCTTTTCAAGCATCTCATGCTTCTCATGCAATTATGCATCATTTCAAGCATTTCATGCTTCTTTATAATCAAGAACATCATATTGGCTTTCGAGTGATCAACCACATTCACTTTTCAACTCAACATCCAATCGGATACGCGGATCACAAGCGTTGTCCCCCACGCTTCATACACACTACCAATCCAAGGTCCCCAATGGACTTTTAAACACCATTTGACCTAACCATCCTAAGGTTCCCATGTATGGACTTTTAAACACCATACAACCCTAGCTTTCCCGAGGTTCCCATGTATGGACTTTCAAACACCATAAAACCTCCACTTTTCCCAAGGTTCCCATGTATGGACTTTTAAACATCATACAACCTTGACATGCACAAGGTTCCCATGTATGGACTTTTAACCGCCATACAACCTTTGCATTCACCGATTGGTAGTTGTATCACATCACTAACGAGATCCGGGACACCCTACACAAGATCCACACATGGACTTAACACCGCCATTGTGATCTCAACAAGCACAAGGTTCCCATATATGGACTTTTAAACACCATATAACCTTTGCTCAACCAAGGTCCTCGAATGGGCAATCAACCTCCATTATGACCTTAACCATCTCGTTAGGATACTTGAAGGGAGTTTACCGGTCCCCTCTTGACCACTCCACCTCCAAGGCGACTTAATTCACGGTGCACCCAATCCTATAGCCGGCTAACTATATCCGATCAACGAACCAAGAACCACTTACATCACCTGCCAATATAACCATCTTACCACATTAGTCCAATGATTCACATGCATAACCAATATGCAAAAAGTATCATTTACCATCATCAATTCACTGTTTTTAAGCATCACTGTTGCGTGTAAAATAGACTATCGCAATTGTAGTGCAAGTGTACACGACGCAAGTAGTAAAGTGATACGAAGTATCGGATATCGTCTCCACAGGGATTGGGCTAATGACTTCACCTTGATTTACTGCACGAAGTAAAGGAAATAGTTTAGAATTGTCACGAGAATAATATGATAAAAACGTAAATAAAAGGATTGGAATATCAAGATAGAGAGAATGGGCTGGTATTGAATTGCTCGGTAGTGCAGGTATTGAATTGCTCAGGATCTCCAGTTCTGTCGTCGCTCCCGTCGCCGACAGCACCTGTCGCGACGTCTGTCCGTTGGCAGTCGCGGCAGCAGACACACCAACTCCGTACTTCAAGTTTGGCAAGAATCCCAGATCTGCCTTGCCCTATCCCTAGGCACAAGTCTGTCGATGAACACGTCTTTGATGATACCTCCCGGCGTGAATCGAAGGATGAACACCGATGTGTATGAATTCTTCCTTAGCCACTTAACCTCGCCTTATCCCTAAGCACGAGATGGTTCAACTATAAACTAGAGAACGCGCTTTTATCTCTTTCGTATACTTAACTCTCCCGATGCTAAGTAAATAGATAACCTCACAATGCTCTCCCGATGCTCTTGCAAGATATTAAAACCAAGATAAAAGAACTTGAAGTTTATTTTATTGAACTTGAAAAATCCTAAAACAAAGCAACCCTTGCAACTACTTTAAAAAACAACCCGTAGCCCTAGGGGGAATTTAGAACATGTCGGTGACGGGTGGACGGCAGGGTTTTGGTTTTGGTTATGGGATATCGGTTATGCCTTTAGGTTAAATCTATGCCCTTATATAAGCTTTGGGCTCAAGTTATCTAAGGTAACAAGGATTACAACTTTAATTAAAAGTAAGATTCTAATAAAGACTAAATCTCTAAAGTCTCCTACTTTCCAGCCGCATCCCTATTTTGTGGGAATTCCTTTCCTTGAGCTTTGGCTTGACATATCTTTTGATCTGGGGCTCGGAAAAATATTTGGCTTTCACACGACAGACGAGCATATTTTTCTCTATCTATCGCGGTCCACTTGACTTTTCCTCTTCATAAATCTGCTTTCACCTTGCTGTCGTGACAGGTCCATGACAGGTTCGTCTTCTTCAGCTGCTAGTCCAGTTCAGCTTTCCTGCTTATCTGTCCTGTGCCTGCCTTCATTGTCAACCATGGCAGTTACCTGCGAAATACACCATCTTTTAGTAGAATCCGTGCCTTTTATATAATTGTGATGTTTTATTGAAAACTAACCTAAATGCAATGCAATGATGCTTGAATGCAGCAGAAATATGGGTTAAAAAGGGTGTAAATAATAGAACTTTTACACACTCAACAATCACACAAAGCCATTGATCAACATGCAACACTATGCATCAAAACCACAATTTCCATGTACAAAACCAAGGATCTCTTACCTTGAGCATCCCTCACATATGGCTTTCAAAACCAGCATTAAACCATGCTAAAATATACTTTCAAAACAGATTTAAACCATGCAAAACACATGCATTTCAATCATCAACCACAATTGCTTAAAAGCCAATTTCACAACACAATTCAAGAGCGAAAACCCATTCACTTACTCTTGAGCTTAGCAAAGTTGTTTAGACTTACACTAAGCTCCCAAAACCTTCAAACCTTGGTTTAAAAGCTGAAAACCCAACTTCACTCACCGATACACAAAACAAGGCTAGCCAACAAGCCTCCCAAGAATCCGAAAACCTTCCGCAACATCTTCAAAGCTCACGGATCAAACTCCCCTGTTTCAAGCACACAACAACAGAGGATTAATGCATCATTATGCATTAAAAACACCAGCAACAAGACTCAACTCGCTGCTCATCCCAAATCCAACAATTTGGCTACCAAACACAACCGAAATCACCTCCAAACACTTCCAAAACTTAACCCAGCCAAGATCCATCACTTCTAACCATTTTTAAACATCTAATAACATCCAAAATGATCACAAACACGTCCTTATACCTCCAGGTATAACAGATCACCAAAAACACTCCAAAAACAACCAAAAACTCAAGCCAAACTTAGGAAATTCAACCTATCCGGGATTGCATTAATTAAACCTCAATTTCTAATCAATTTAGCATTCATTTAACATCATTTTGACACTTCAAAACACTGCCCAAACAGATCACACAAAAATTCCACCAAAATCACCAAATCTTGCATTTTAAGCCAAAATCAAGATCTCAATTGAAAAGCCTTTAACAAATCACAAATCAAGGATTGAGAACTTAGGAATTTCAGTAAAGAACTGATAGTTTAGAGGAGAAGGACGTTCTTACCTCCAAACTTGAGTTTCTCCTTTTTAGAGCCAAAAAGCTTGATGAAACAACTTGCAAATTGAGAGGTTTTGTTGATGAGATGATTAGGAATCAAAAGAGAGTTGAAATGAGTGATTTAGATGACAAAATCAGAGAAGAAAATCTGGAGAAATGTGTTTGGGTTGAGAGAAAATGAGAGAAAAGGAAAATTGAGAGAAAATAGAAAAGTTAGTTATAAAATGGTAAAATGATTTCCCTCCACATTTCATAAACTTTAAAATCAGAATAAAGCCTTAAAATATCTTAGAAAAATCTGGAGAAACTCTTTTTGGAATAATAGCTCCTTAAAGATTCAAAGTTTCAATCCTTTATAAAACTGTCACGCAACTTTCAAAAATTACATTTTGGTCACTAGCCAAAATGTCAACCTTCCGAACCTCATTTTCCAAAATTGATTTCACAGTTCACTTAAATATATTAAAAGATGATTTTAGAACATTTTTCCATATTTTTAATGCAACCCGAACTAGGCTTTCCTAAATTCACCCTTATATATTCGATTAGCCCTTTGACCGAACCGGTCAACGCCCAAAACTTCTGAGCCCAAAACCGGGGCGTTACATTATTTTATGAGGAAGAACTAGTAGAGATTTTGGATTCTGATAGTTAGGTGCTTCACGAAAAGATAATTGAATTTGTGAATGTGCTTTGGAGACACCGAGGTGTCGAAGAAGCGATTTGGGAAAGGAAGGAGGATATGAAAAAGCAGTTTCCCTATCTCTTTCCACCAGGTAAATTTTGTGGATGAAATTTCTTAAGTGGGGGAGAGTTGTAACGCCCTAGTTTTGGGCCTAGGCGTTAGCCGGGTTTGGTTAGGCAGTTCGGTTCGAACCAATTTTCTAGTCTAGTTTTGGGAAATAATTAAATTAAAAGGTTTTTGGTCAGATAAAAATATGGGAAAATTTCCTAAAATTATAATTATATATATGATTAATTTTCTTCTCTCACTTTTCTCTCAAAATTCTTTCATCCAAACAACAAGATTTTCAAGGTAAACACTAAATTATATTTGGATTTCAAAGATTTATCTATTTTCTATTGATTCTCTTGTTTTCTCTTTGGTTTCTTTTGGTTTCTTTTCAAAAATGAAGGAAGAGCTCATCATTAGAGGTAGGTTCGTTCTTCTTCTCTAATGACATGTTCTTTACTGAAATTCCCAAGTATTTAGTCTTTTACATATTGTTTTTAATGAGTTTATATATATATTGATTAAATCATGTTTAATTGAGGTTTCTTGAAGACTTATGGTGGATCTTTGGATTTGATGTTAATTGTTGAGTTAATGATAAATTTATTAACATGTTGTTAATGGCTAATAATGTTAACTTGATGGAATTTGTTGAGTAATCCTGAAAAGAGTTAGATTGCTAGAAGTTACTGATGAAATCTTGAGTTTTAGGGGTTGTTGTTGTGTTTTCTTGTTAACTGGAGGTTTGTTGAGGATGGTGTGAAACCAAAATTGATTTTGATATAACATAATCTTAAAGACCAATTTGTAAAACAATAAATTTTTAAGTACTCTTTAAAGTCTCACAATTGACAAGTGTTTCAAACTAAATAATATCTCAAGACAAGCTCTTAAATATATGAAAATTTTCTAAGTCTTTTCCTATGATTTTCAAGCCAAACTATGCAAAAACGCCCAGGCGTATCGATACCCTTAGGCATATCGATACTGGCTTTTGCCACTGGAATTTTAATGGACTTAGCGTACCGATACGGTGTTACCACGTATCGATACGATATTCATCTAGGCAACTCTTTTAATGAAACCGTACCGATACGCTTTGCAACCGTATCGATACGATAAGCTTATATTTGAAAAATCTTTGCATTTAATTTTTTGACTGTTGGTTGGTTTCCCAATTTTAAAAGACCGTTATATCGTACCGATATGCTTGGTATGCGTATCGATACGATCATTAAGAAATCCAAACTTGGGATTCTAGTGAGCAAACACCGTATCGATAGGACCATCAGTACCGATACGCCCCTTAAAACCGTACTGGTACGCATTCTATGCGTATCGATACGCTCTGTTTTTAGTCACAACGGCTCTTTCCTCTTTGATGCAGGCATCAATACACCCTCTTCGAGTACCGATACGGTAGGCTGCAGGGCTGCATTTAATGCGGGAAAAATGCTCCCAACGGCTCTATTGATGATCCTAACTACTCAAACGGCTAGAATTCAATGCAAGGGTATAAAAACAAGCTTCAATTGACCAAGCAACAACTATTCAACCTACAAGCAACATCAAAGTAAAAATTCCAAACCCTAGTGCTCTTCATAGTCAAATTCTTGTACCCAACTCTTGTGATTTTATTCTTATCTTCTATTGAGAGTTTGGGGAGTTTGAAATTGTATTTGGGTAAACATTTATCCTTTGAGAGGAATCTTTAGAGTTTACCAAATCCATCTCTTTGTAAAAGTGAGTGGATTAAGCTTTGGGTAGAAAGCTTAATCAATTTGTAAGGTTACCTCCTCATCCAAGAAAAGGGGAAGAATTCACGTAGTGAATTGGTTGAAAATCCTTAGTGGGAACTAAGGTAGTGGATGTAGAGTTCATTTGGAGAACTTGAACCACTCTAACCACTTGTGTCACTTTTTATTTTTCACTCATACCTCCTACCAAAATTTTAATTGCCAATTCACCCTCTCTTGGCCATTTGCAATTGTGTGATCAACTCAACAATTGGTATCAGAGCTACACTCATTGGAAAGATTAAACCCTCTTGAGTCGATTCTAGGAGAGTTTGATCAACAACTAGTCAAGCAATGGCATCCACCTCCAACTCCAACCTATATGAGTCCCAATCTACCACCAAGCCACCAATCTTCAATGGGGATAACTACCCATATTGGAAGAATAAGATGAGGCTTTTCATCAAGTCCACCGACTACATGGTGTGGGATGTGGTTGAAGAAGGTTCATACATTTCCATGAAGAGAGATAGTGAAGCAAGACTTGTCCCAAAAGTAAATCCGAAATGACGGAAGATGAACTAAGAATGATGCAAGTGAATGATAAAGCTATTCATGTCATATTGTGTGCACTTGGTCCGGATATCTACTCCAAGGTGTCTTCGATCGAAAATGCCAATGAGGTTTGGGACACCCTCGAGACAACATATGAGGGAACTAGTGATGTCAAGGAAACAAAAATTGAGCTACTCAATCTAAGCTACGAAAATTTCAAGATGGATCCCGATGAGAGTGTTTCCAAGATGTTTGATCGATTCTCGGTCATTGTCAACAGATTGAAGTGTTTCGGTGAGATCATCCCCGAAGACAAACTAGTGAGGAAATTGTTGTACTCTCTTTCGGAGTCATGAGATAGCAAGAGAACGACTATTATTGAAGCTCGAGATTTGAAGACTCTTAAGCTTGATGCTCTTGTTGGATCTCTACTCACCCATGAGATCATGAGGAAGGGAAGATAAGAAGAAAAGAAAATGGAAGAGAAGAAGGTTGAGAAGAAGGATGTTGAGAAGAAGAAGGTTGGAATCGCTCTTAAAGCTTCATATCATTAAAGCGATTCAAGTGTGTTGGGTTATTCGGAGCTCGATTCCGTCAACCGTTCTTGCTCTCCAAGTGGTGGAGAAGTTGAATTTTGGGTGAAAAGGTGTGGAAGCTAAAAAGAATAAAGACAAGATGATTTATAGTGGTTCAACCTTCAAACCAAGGTCTACATCCACTACCTTAGCTTCCCACTAAGGATTTCCAATCAATCCACTAATGATTCGTCCACTTTTCTAGGCTTAGGAGGAAACCCTTACAAACCGATCAAGTTTTCTACCCAAAGCCTTGATCAAACCCTCTTTACAAGGAGATAAAGATAAGCAAACTCAAATCCCTCTAATAAGTATTTGTTTGCACAAATAAGCTCTCACCCAATCCTAAAAACACTTGAGCAAATCTAACAATTTTGGCTCACTAGTGTTTGTCTATACAAAGAATTGACACTTAAGCACTAAGACACATTTTGATCATATGGTGTGTTACAATTCAAGCATTAACAATTACTAGATGCTTGGAGGTCCCTTTTATACTCCTCTATGAGTTTGTAGCCGTTACTAGCCGTTGGGGTTGAATTGGAGCCGTTAGAAACTTTATTTCCCATCTCTAATGCAGTTCTAGAGCCTTCCGTATCGATACGCGAGGACTCGTATCGGTACGCTCGTCTTCAGAAACTAGCCATTGGACTCTTGCCAGCCTAAGCGTATCGATACGCTTGAGGGTGTATCGGTATGGTATGTCACTTCAAAGACCGTTGGGAAATAGTCATTGGGGACGTTAAAACAGGGATCGGTACGCTTAAGGGAGTATAGAAACGATCCATATCTATATCGATACGGCAAAGCCTATATCGATACGAGTTTTGGCAGAATGAAAACTTGGGCAAAAGCGTATCGATACGGGGTACACCGTATCGGTACGGGCTAGCTGAAAAGTCAAGTTCAACTTATTTAAATCATTAAAAACTTTGCCAAAAACCTTTTTTAAATACCTCAAACATATTTTCAAGTTGTTTGGACTTAAGGACAAGTTTTAATTTTTTTTTCAAATTTGTCCAAAACATTTTTCAATTATTATATCAAAACACTTAGTTATAAAACAAACTTCAAAAAATTGTTTGGGATTTCTCCCCTTTGTCAAATAAATTTTGAATAAGAGAATAAGATTTGAAATCAATTAAAGCTCCCCCTTATTCATTTGAAAAATCAATTTTTTAAACCATTTCTCCCCCTTTTTGTTATGTAAAAAAGAATTTAAAACACTTTTAAGCTCAAAATAACAATAGAGGTTAAAAAAATGGCTCCCCTTTACTCAAAGCATCATCAAAAGATGTTAGTCCAACATATATGATCATCTAGTTGAAATAAATGAAAATAAATCAAATAAAAGCAAGAACACCTAGATTTTACCACACTTGAAACCAAGGGAGGATGTGAAGCCTTCCTCTTCAAGTGTCTTTCTTTGTGTGCATGGAGCTCCCCCTCAATGTTTGACTTGTTGATCACTCTCCATCACACCTATCATAAGACAATCAAGTAATTTTTGGCATCCAAATTGCTTTGGATCCATAGACGTTAGTAGAAAAAAAATTAGTCTCCTTAGGAATCCATTTTTCAATTTCATCCATTTTAGTTGAAGTGAGTAGTCCTTTGGGACCTAAACACTTTTAAAACATTTACCATTTACAAATATAAGGGCACTAGATTGTCTTAAATAAAAGTTTTATTTTCCAAAATTATTTTTCTTTTCAAGCTCTTTGGAAATCAAATATTTTTCTTCTTGAACTTTATGAAGCAAATTTTGTAAATCAAAACATTTTTGTTCAAACTCTTCGAGTTTTGCTTCAAGTTCAAGTTTGGTTTTAGAAATCAAATCATTTTGAGCTTTCAACTTTGAAATCATTTTATTGTTTTTCAAAATGTGATTTTTAAACTGTAAAACCAAATCATCATAGTCATCTTGTAATTCATCAAAAGAATATGAACATGAAGTAGATGAATTAGAAGTTATGTTGCGTGTAAATAGTATATCGCAATTGCAGTGCAAGTGTACACGTCGCAAGTAATAAAGTGATACGAAGTATCGGATATCGTCTCCACAGGGATTGGGCTAATGACTTCACCTTGATTTACTGCACGAAGTAAAGGAAATATTTTAGAGAATTGTCACGAATAATAAAGTAAAACGTAAATAAAAAGATTGGGAAATCAAGATAGAAAGAATGGGCCGGTATTGAATTGCTCGGTAGTGTAGGTATTGAATTGCTTAGGATCTCCAGTTCTGTCGTCGCTCCCGTCGCCGACAGCACCTGTCGCGGCGTCTGTCCGTTAGTTGTCGCGGCAGCAGACACTAACTCAGTTCTTCAAGCTTGGCAAGAATCCCAGATCTGCCTTGCCCTATCCCTAGGCACAAGTCTGTCGATGAACACGTCTTTGATGATACCTCCCGGCGTGAATCGAAGGATGAACACCGATGTGTATGAATTCTTCCTTAGCCACTTAACCTCGCCTTATCCCTAAGCACGAGATGGTTCAACTATAAACTAGAGAACACGCTTTTATCTCTTTCGTATACTTAACTCTCCCGATGCTAAGTAAATAGATAACCTCACAATGCTCTCCCGATGCTCTTGCAAGATGTTAAAACCAAGATAAAAGAACTTGAAGTTTATTTTATTGAAACTGAAAAATCCTAAAACAAAGCAACCCTTGCAACTACTTTACAAAACAACCCGTAGCCCTAGGGGGAAATTAGAACATGTCGGAGACAGGTTAACGGCAGGGTTTTGATTTTGGTTATGGGGTAGTCGGTCCTCTCCTTGGTTTAATCTATGCCCTTTATATAAGCTTTGGGCTCAAGTTATCTAAGGTAACAAGGATTACAACTTTAATTAAAAGTAAGACTCTAATAAAGATTAAATCTCTAAAGTATCCTACTTTCTAGCCGCCTCCTTGCTTTTAGGGATTTCCTCTCCTTTGAGCTTTGGCTTGACATATCTTTTGATCCGGGGCTTGGAAAATTATTTGGCTGCCACACGACAGACGAGCAGATTTTTCTCTATCTATCGATGTCCACTTCATTTTTCCTCTTCAATAATCTGCTGTCATCATGCTGTCGTGATGGGTCCATGACAGGTTCGTCTTCTTCAGCTGCTTGTTCAGTTCCGCCTTCCTGCTTATCTGCCCTTCGCCTGCCTTCATCGTCAACCTTGGCAGTTACCTGTAAAATATATCATCTTTTAGTAGAATCCGTGCCTTTTATATAATTGTGATGTTTTATTGAAAACTAACCTAAATGCAATGCAATGATGCTTGAGTGCGGCAGAAATATGGGTTAAAAAGGGTGTAAATAATAGAACTTTTACACACTCAACACACCCCCAAACTCAAATCTTTGCTTGCCCTCAAGCAATTAAACCTAAAAAATGAAAATTTTTGTGTTGGCTTTAAAACAGTGAACTGTCCCTTACCCGTCGCTCATTCTCTATGGCGGCAGCAACCTGTCGGAAAGGCTAGGATCTGTCCGGAATCTCCCTATAGCTCTCGTGCAGTGTGTGCATGCTTATGAACAGTTATATGCTAAGATTCTCTTAGTTTCACTAGAATATTCAACTCCTTAACTCGAATTTTTATGCCAAAGTTTATTATTTTTTTTTAGAAGGCACATTTTCATGCTTCTTTTTCTTCTATTTTCAAGCTAAAATTTTTCTAGAGCCAGTTTTGGGCACCTCTAGTTAGCTTCCTAGAGCCGGTTTCGGGCACCTCTAGGTTTTTGATTTTCTTTTACTAAACTTCTTTCCTAGAGCCAGTGTTAGGCACCTCTAGGGGCTATTCAAGTTCTAAGCATCCTATTCTAGTTTGGCTAAAAGAAATCTAAGCAATATAACAGTCACAAAAGTGTTTAAGTTTTCAGAACTATAGAAAGGCTCTAAACTTTTCCTTAACCTGTCCTAAAGATGCTGCCACGACAGAGCCGTCATGACAGGTAAGCTAACTTCACAGTTTTAAGCCAACAGTTTCTGAAAATATTTTTTTTTTTAAAGTAAAGGCAATTAAAAAGACACAACAGTTAAACAAAAGATGTGCTAAGGATGCCATTAGATATGGAGGGTTGCCACCCCCAAACTCGAGGGTTGCATTGCCCTCAATGCAAAACAACATAAAAACAATTAAAGAAGAAAAAAAAACGAAAAGTACATCACAATTATAAAGGGCAGGCAACAATAAGAAGAGATAAAAGAAATAAAAACTTAAATTTATGCGCTGTCCTCGCTGTTGCTGCTGGCGCGGATCTGATGGTAGCGTCTGCGTTGAGGAGGTGGCTGGGCAGGTTCTGGGGCAGGTTGATCGACAGCTTCGTCAGCCTGTTGAGGGGCAGGATCTTCCTCCGGTTGGGGGACAGGGTCGTCAGCATGTGGAAGGGCAGTTGTCTCCACTAGCCTGACATCAGAACTGCTGCTGCTGCTGTTGCTGTCCTAGCTGGTGGACATGATGGCCTTGGACAGCTTTCTCTTGTCTGCCACATGCTTGATACGCTTCACCCGTGTGAAGGCGCTGTCCAAGTTCCTCCGGACAAGGGGGCTGTCGTCAGTGGCAGCTCGTTTTGTTCCTCGAGGGGAGGTGTCTGCCGGTGGGCTGCCGGCTGCAGTTGGGGAAGGTGTGGAGGAGGCAGATTCTCCATGGGGAGAGACAGGTGGTGTGGGAGTAGGGGATGGGATATGGAAATAATGGGCGGGGAAGGTTGGGAAAGAAACATCCGAAAAATTCAAAGTGTTGGTAATGAAGTTTACCGTAGCATTGGAGAAGTCTCGGATGAATGTCATTAAGCCCATTTGGCGTTCCTCGATCCGCAGGACTGCAGCAAGGATGTGAGCATTCTGATCTGCCGGAGTGGTATTGGTGGCAGCTTCTGGGGCAGGTTCAGTGGCAGGCTCGGGAACAGGCTCCTCATCAGACTCAGCAGGAGGGGCGTTGGGATCAAAGGCGTTGAGAGGCGATACGACTACCAGCTCCATGAGGCTGGAGATGTTGTTGTCTGTCCAGCCGCTGCCCTTTTTGATGTTGTCTGAGGCTTCTTCCGGTACGGCAGCGCAGCGGCAGAGGGCAGTTATGGTGCAGGGCAGGCAGAGCCGTGAGTCTGAGCGGAAGGCGCAATCTAGAATGCTGTCCCTCATATACCTGCCCACATTGATGGGCCTGTTGTGCATGATCGAGTGGATGAGGGCCAGTCTCTGCCTGTTGACTGTCGTATGGTGAGATGAGGGCAGGATACGCTTTTTGATAAAAGCGTTCCATAACTTTGCCTCTGGTAGGAGCTGTCCCCTGTTGACAGAATGAGGGTTCTTCTTACTCGTGCTCCACGTCGTTCCCGCTTCTGTCAACTCCCTCATGACAGCATCATGGCCGGCAGCGTCTAGGGTGTCCCAAAACTGTTGATGGGCATCATCGTTGGGGCCGAAGAAGAGGCCGAAGACATGGTTGATGCTGCTGGCGGTAAAGGGTACTGTCACTCCCCTGACGGTGACAGATGTTGCCGTCTTGCTGTCGATCGCCGCATAAAACTCCCTTACTAGGGTGTCGTTAAGTTCTGCCGGCTGCTCAGAGAAATCTTCCCACAATTGAGCGGTTATGGCCTGCATGATGAACGGCCGGAGTCCCAACAGAGGGGCATCTCTGTTGTAGATGAAGCTTCGTTCCTCCCAAAGTTCCTTCTTAGCGAACGGAGATGCTGCTGCGGAAGAGGAAGCGGCAGCAGCGTTCTGTCGGGTTTGTCTTGAAGACATGTTTGGTTGCAAGGGCTGAAAATGAAAGAAAAGAGATCAAAGTAGAAGAGAATAGCAAGAAAGAAAATCTGAAGTGAGGAAAAATGAAAAATAGAAGGGGTTTATATAGCTGTCGGGGGCTGCCCATTTAATGCCGCAATGGCAGGCGGGAATAACGGAGCGGCAGATTGAATGTTGCGTCTGGCACATCTGACGGACATTAATGCTGCGTCTGCCGCACGATTCTTCGGTTGCTGTGCGTCTGTTGACAGCCTGTCAACTCCGTCTGCGCCGGCAGCCGAAACGACAGGTTATAAATGGACTTTATTTTGGGCTGATGGATGGGCGGTGGGCTTGGGCCACTTCTTCTTTCTCACTTGCCTTCTTTATTTCCTAAAAACTAAAAAAAAAAAAACATTATTCGAATAAAATAAATCTAATTCCTAATAAATAATAATAATAAAAATAAAAATAAAAATAAAAATAAAAATAAAAGAATTAGGTTAAAGTAGGGATGCCTTGTAGGGCATCACCTAAAGTAACCACTTCCTGTGTTCCTGGGGCTTCAGTCCCTTGATAGTGCTTGAGGCGTTGTCCATTGACTTTGAATTTGTGCCCGTCCTTTAGTGATTGAATTGTAATGGCACCAAGGGGAAAAACTTGAACTACTTGGAATGGGCCAGACCATCTAGATTTGAGCTTCCCTGGAAAGAGTTTCAATCTAGAATTGAACAACAACACAAGCTGCCCTGGGCAGAACTATCGTGGCAGCAACTTCTTGTCATGCCACTTTTTAGTTTTTTCCTTGTAAATCCTTGCATTGTCGTAGGCCATTGTCCGTATTTCATCGATTTCATTCAAATCTAACAGCCTTTTCTGGCCTGCCTTGTCCAAGTCCATGTTTACTGCCTTGATCGCCCAATATGCCTTGTGTTCTATCTCGACAGGCAGATGACAGGTTTTCCCATAGATCAAACGGAATGGAGACATGCCCAATGGAGTCTTGAAGGCTGTTCTGTATGCCCATAATGCGTCATTCAGAAGCAAAGACCAATCTTTCCTAGTTGGTTTAACCATTTTTTCAAGAATGTTCTTTACTTCCCTATTGGATATCTCAGCCTGTCCATTGGTCTGTGGGTGGTATGCTGTCGCGATCCTGTGCTTGACACCATATTTTCTCAAGGCGGCAGCAATTACCTTGTTGTCAAAATGTCTCCCTTCATCACTGATAATCTCTCTAGGGATGCCGAATCTAGAAAAGATATTTTTGTGCAAAAATCTTTGGACTGTTTTGGCATCATTCTTTTGAGTTGCGATTGCTTCTACCCACTTGGAGACATAATCCACTGCTAGGAGGATGTAAAGATTTCCACAAGAAGATGGAAAAGGTCCCATAAAATCAATCCCCCAAACGTCGAAGATTTCGACTTCTAAAATATTCTGCAGTGGCATCTCGTTTCTCCTCGAGATGTTACCTGTCCGCTGGCACCTGTCACAGTTTTTATAAAATTCCTGTGCATCCTTGTACAGTGTCGGCCAGTAGAACCCTGACTGCAGCACCTTGGCAGCAGTTTTATTGCCTCCTAAGTGTCCTCCATATTGTGAAGCATGACAGTGATGGAGAATGTCTTCTTGTTCTTCTTGTGGTATGCATCTCCTTATAATCTGATCTGCGCACATTTTGAAAACAAGAGGTTCGTCCCAATAATAATGTTTAACATCATTTTGAAACCTCTTCCTGGCTTGGTAAGTAAGATCAGAAGGTAATATTCCGCTAACTATAAAATTAACGAAATCAGCATACCAGGGAAGGTTAGAAGATTTACCTGTCGTCATGGCTGTCGCGACAGTTAGGGCGGCAGCAAAGAGCTGCTCATCTGGGAAGGTCTCCAATATGTGTGTCTCATCTGTCGGTAGACTCTGTCCCGTTTCCAACCTCGACAAGTGATCTGCCACCTGATTTTCTGTCCCCTTTTTATCTTTTATCTCAAGGTCGAACTCTTGTAATAGTAATATCCAGCGTATCAACCTAGGTTTTGCATCCTTCTTTGCAAATAAATATTTGAGGGCAGAGTGGTCGGTGTGTATTATAACTTTCGTTCCAAGAATGTAAGAACGAAACTTGTCGATAGAAAACACCACGGCTAACAGCTCCTTTTCCGTGGTGGTATAATTCACTTGGGCATCATTCAATGTTTTGCTAGCGTAATATATGACATGAAACAGCCTGTCCTTGCGCTGCCCAAGTGCTGCCCCGACAGCATAGTCACTAGCATCACACATAATTTCAAATGGTTGCGTCCAGTCTGGTGGCTGTACTATGGGGGCTGTCACTAACTTTTCCTTCAGAACCTTGAATGCTTCAGTACATTCTTCATTAAAGTCGAAGGGTCGGTTCTGCTCTAGGAGATGACATAGGGGTTTTGTAATTTTTGAGAAATTGGCAATAAATCTCCTATAAAAACCAGCATGCCCTAAAAAACTCCTAATGCCCTTGACTGTTGTTGGCGGCGGCAGCTTTTCTATGACCTCTATTTTGGCCCTGTCGACTTCTATCCCACGGCAGCTAATCTTATGGCCTAAAACTATCCCTTCATCTACCATAAAATGACATTTTTCCCAATTAAGAACAAGATTAGCCTTTTCACATCTTTCAAGTACCTTTTGAAGGTTGCCGAGGCAGCTCTCAAAATCGTCTCCAAAGACGGAAAAATCATCCATGAAGATCTAATGGAAGTCTTCTACCATGTCGGAGAATATTGCCATCATACACCTTTGGAAGGTGGCAGGTGCGTTACAGAGGCCGAATGGCATCCTCCTGAATGCAAATGTTCCGTAGGGGCATGTGAAAGTCGTTTTCTCTTGGTCCTCCGGTGCAATAGCAATTTGGTTATAACCTGAATAACCATCAAGAAAACAATAATAAGATTTACCCGCTAATCTATCAAGCATTTGATCAATAAAGGGTAAAGGAAAGTGGTCTTTTCGGGTAGCTTTGTTAAGCTTCCGATAGTCCATACAAACCCTCCAACCGGTCACAGTCCTGGTTGGGATTAATTCATTGTTTTCGTTGGTTATTACAGTCATGCCTCCTTTCTTGGGAACACATTGCACCGGGCTTACCCATTTGCTGTCGGAGATGGCGTAAATAATACCTGCATCTAACCATTTAATTATTTCTTTACGCACTACCTCCTTCATTGCAAGGTTTAACCGCCTTTGGGCATCAATAGTCGGCTTATGGTCTTCCTCTAAGAGGATTTTGTGCATACAGATTGCCGGACTAATGCCCTGGATGTCTGCTATCGTCCATCCTATCGCCCTTTTATGCTGCCTTAGCATGTCGACCAGCTGTCGTTCCTGTTCCTGCGGCAGCTTAGCAGAGATGATTACAGGCAGTGTGTTATCACAACCAAGATAAGCATATTTAAGCTGCCCTGGCAGGGGCTTAAGTTCTAAGACAGGTGGTTCTACAGTGGAAGGCTTTTGGATTAAATGGTTATCCGAAGTGTAATTTAAGGGTTCGAATAACTTACCTGGACGATGATCTAACCAGTTTACCTCCTCATGACCTTCAGTATCAGATGTATCGGATTTAGAGGGGTCACTGTCGTCTGTGCTGTCGTCGTCACTGTCGTGACAGGTCGGTAGATGGCTGTCGTAGCAGTGACCGAATTTAATATCTCGGCAGCCTGTCCTGATGCAGGGGTAATCAAAGGTCACCTCGATGATGGCTTTGCATTCCTCGTCCACATCGGCATGTTTCATTGCTTGGAGAACATTCAACTTAATTTCTTGATCGTTCACGCGCATGGTGAGTTCTCCTTTTTCCACATCAATCAACGATCTTCCCGTGGCTAGGAAAGGTCGTCCGAGGATGACTGGTGCGTTCTCATCTGCCTCACAATCTAAAATAAGAAAATCAGCAGGAAAGATAAGTTTATCCACTCTTACCAAAATATCTTCAATTTTTCCCTCGGGGTGAACGTAAGAGCGGTCGGCTAGCTGTAGGGTAACTGTCGTGGGCCGCGCCTTTCCAATACCTAGTTTCTGAAAAACAGATTTGGGCATTAGATTAACACTAGCACCTAGATCACAAAGTGCCTTACCCACAAATTTATCACCGATTATGCAAGGTATGAGGAAGCTCCCTGGATCCTTCTTTTTCTGGGGTGGTTGTCGATGAAGAATACTCATGCAACCCTCTTGCATCCTTACCGTTTCAAATTCCCCAAGTTTAGATTTTTTAGACATTACATCCTTGAGAAATTTAGCATAACCTGGCATTTCCCTAACTGCATCTAACAACGGAATATTAATATGAACCTGTTTAAAAATATCATAATTTTTTTTGAGTTGAGATTCATTCTTAGCTTGTTGTATTCGTTGGGGAAAAGGTGGTGGAGGACGATAATCAGCAATGCGTCCTTCCCACTGCATGCGAATCTGAGGACGATAATCTTCCTTTTTCTCCTCTGTCGCTTCTGCTGTCGTGGCAGGATCATCGGCAGTAGTCTGTTTGTCACCTGTCGGGGCAGCTTCCTCGGCAGGTTTGTTCAAAGCAGGGTCCTTTTCTGTATCAACTTTTTCCGGCCCTGGTAACTTTTTCCCACTCCTAGTAGTAATTGCCTTACATTGCTCCTGAGGGGGTGGTCTAGCGTTTTCAGTATTGCTAGGGAAACCTCCATTCTGCCTCGGTTTGATATGCTGCGATACTTGACCCATTTGTGTCTCTAGAGATTTCAAGGTGGCCTCATGGTTTGTCATTCTCATCTTAGTCTCGTCCATAAAATTTTCCGTCTTTTTGACAAAATGATTAATATTTTCCATATATGTGCCAGTCTGAGAGATAAAGGTGGCCAAAGTCTGCTCCAATACACTACTCGTGGCAGGTGGTGGCTGCTGTTGTTGTTGAGGCGGCAGGTTCTGCGGCAGGGTCTGCGGCTGCAGTTGCTGTCTCGTCAACAATCTAGGACCCCCCTGATTCTGATGATATGCTTGCGGATTCAGGGCATTGTTAGGATTACTCCAGGAAAATTTGGGATCCTTTCTCCAATTAGGGTTGTAATTGTTGGAATTGTAGTTTGGCTTGTAATTTCCAACATATTTCCCTTCTTCTATGTTTATAGGGCACTCATCCCTACTATGATTTCCCTCACAAGTGGCACAAATTTCCTCGACAGCAAACCCTCGTACTTCCTCTTCACTCAATAAGTGTTTCATGGCTTTAGTGAGGAATGCTACCTGTGATTTCATAGTGCTGTCAGCCTCATAGTCCTTGACAGCAAGTACCCGTTTACCCCCTCTTCTAGCTGTCGGAAACTGCTCCTCATTCTTAGCTAGATTCTTCAGAACTTGTAATGCCTCGTCCGGATCTTTATCCAATAATAGTCCATTTGCTGCAGAATCAATGCGAATGCGAGTTTGTAAGTTAGCAGCATTATAAAACTTAGTTACCTGATTCCAGACGGGAAATCCATGCATTGGGCAGTTCCGTAGAAGAGTAGTAAATCTGTCCCAGGCCTCGTGCATCGGCTCGTCATCTTCCTGTTGAAAAGTAGCAATTTCGTTACGTAATCGCTCAGATAAATGTGAAGGATTAAAACGAGATAAGAATTCACGAGTTAGATCTGCCCAAGTCATAATAGAACCCGGTGTAAGTTTATTCCACCAAGTTTTAGCTCTATCCCTTAATGAATGAGGGAATAGCCGAAGCCTCAGTATCTCCGGACTAACTCCTGGTAGCCTAAACGAACCACAGATCTCCTGGAACGTTTTGAGATGCTCCCTAGCATCTTCTGTCGCAGAACCACTAAACTGTCCGGCGTTGTTGATCATACTAAACATGACAGGTTTAAGTTCAAAGTTATCAACATCAATATCCGGCAGCGTGGTCTCCAGCTCTACATGGTCATTCAGCATGTAGTCACGACATGACCGTCGTCCACCTGCCCCAAGCGGATCGCCGACAGGCGGTACGTCTCCTCCAGCAGGTTGGTTATGGGCCATCTGCTCAAGCTGTTCTTCAAGGTATTCGTTCCTGTCCAAAAGATGGGGAATCTGTTTCTTGAGATTGAATGATCGTTCGATTTCCGGATCTAACTTATACTCAGGATCCTCGCCTCTTTTCGATCTGCGCATAAACAAGAGAACCTTGTGAAAAGCAAGAGTTGAAAAACAAAAATAAAAATTAAAAGAAAAACAATTAACGAAAAACAAAAATAAAAATAAAAATAAAAACAAAAAGTGCAATAAAATAAAGATGTAGTTATGTTGCCAGTCCCCGGCAACGGCGCCAAAAACTTGTTGCGTGTAAATAGTATATCGCAATTGCAGTGCAAGTGTACACGTCGCAAGTAATAAAGTGATACGAAGTATCGGATATCGTCTCCACAGGGATTGGGCTAATGACTTCACCTTGATTTACTGCACGAAGTAAAGGAAATATTTTAGAGAATTGTCACGAATAATAAAGTAAAACGTAAATAAAAAGATTGGGAAATCAAGATAGAAAGAATGGGCCGGTATTGAATTGCTCGGTAGTGTAGGTATTGAATTGCTTAGGATCTCCAGTTCTGTCGTCGCTCCCGTCGCCGACAGCACCTGTCGCGGCGTCTGTCCGTTAGTTGTCACGGCAGCAGACACTAACTCAGTTCTTCAAGCTTGGCAAGAATCCCAGATCTGCCTTGCCCTATCCCTAGGCACAAGTCTGTCGATGAACACGTCTTTGATGATACCTCCCGGCGTGAATCGAAGGATGAACACCGATGTGTATGAATTCTTCCTTAGCCACTTAACCTCGCCTTATCCCTAAGCACGAGATGGTTCAACTATAAACTAGAGAACACGCTTTTATCTCTTTCGTATACTTAACTCTCCCGATGCTAAGTAAATAGATAACCTCACAATGCTCTCCCGATGCTCTTGCAAGATGTTAAAACCAAGATAAAAGAACTTGAAGTTTATTTTATTGAAACTGAAAAATCCTAAAACAAAGCAACCCTTGCAACTACTTTACAAAACAACCCGTAGCCCTAGGGGGAAATTAGAACATGTCGGAGACAGGTTAACGGCAGGGTTTTGATTTTGGTTATGGGGTAGTCGGTCCTCTCCTTGGTTTAATCTATGCCCTTTATATAAGCTTTGGGCTCAAGTTATCTAAGGTAACAAGGATTACAACTTTAATTAAAAGTAAGACTCTAATAAAGATTAAATCTCTAAAGTATCCTACTTTCTAGCCGCCTCCTTGCTTTTAGGGATTTCCTCTCCTTTGAGCTTTGGCTTGACATATCTTTTGATCCGGGGCTTGGAAAATTATTTGGCTGCCACACGACAGACGAGCAGATTTTTCTCTATCTATCGATGTCCACTTCATTTTTCCTCTTCAATAATCTGCTGTCATCATGCTGTCGTGATGGGTCCATGACAGGTTCGTCTTCTTCAGCTGCTTGTTCAGTTCCGCCTTCCTGCTTATCTGCCCTTCGCCTGCCTTCATCGTCAACCTTGGCAGTTACCTGTAAAATATATCATCTTTTAGTAGAATCCGTGCCTTTTATATAATTGTGATGTTTTATTGAAAACTAACCTAAATGCAATGCAATGATGCTTGAGTGCGGCAGAAATATGGGTTAAAAAGGGTGTAAATAATAGAACTTTTACACACTCAACAAGTTACCCTTGAATCTTCTTCGATGGCCATAAGGCAAAGGTTGGCTTGTTCATCATCAGTGGAGTCCTCATTAGTCCAAGTAGCCACATATGCCTTTCTTTTATGGCTTGAAGTGCTTGCCCTCTTATTTTTCATGGATTCTCGTTCAAGCTCTTTCAAGGCTTTCTTCATGAAATGGGCACACTTCTTGAAGAGATGAACTATCTCTTCTTCATCCTCCTCCTCCTCACTTGAATCTACATGATGGCATGTGGAGGATTTGAGAGCAATGTCATTTGTGTCTATGTCAAGCCCTTTGAGCTTCTTCTCCCCAATATCTCTAATCTCTTCCTTCTTCTTCTCCTCTTCTTTGTTTTTCTTCATAATTTGGTGAGTGAGAAGTGACCCCATGAGTTCATCAAGCTTCAAGGTCTTGAGATTCTTGGCTTCGATGATGACGGTCCTTTTTGAGTCCCATGACTCGGGAAGGGAGTAGATGAGCTTTCGGAAAAGCTTCTCTTCCGGGATGGCTTATTCATAGCCTTTGCGACCATTGGTGATAGTGGAGAACCTATCGAACATATTCTGGATGTTCTCTTCTAGATCCATCTTGAAGTTTTCATACGCTAGGTTGAGGAGCCCAATCTTGGTCTCCTTTACTTCGTCGGTTCCTTCGTATGTGACTTCAAGCTTGTCCCAAACCTCCTTGGCACTCTTCCAAGAAGATATCTTCTCATAGATGTTTGGGCTAAATGCAAAAAATAAGATGTGCAAGGATTTTAAAATTAAGCTCCATGTACTATGTCCCAAAGCTTTGAGCCCCTTGACTTTATGAAGAACTCCATCCTTGTCTTCCTATGGGCATAGTGTGTTCCGTCGAAGAAGGGCAGTTTGTCGATGGATTGCGCCATTGAGCTGGTTCTTTGAAAAGTTGATCGAGCTTGTAGAATCTTCTCAATATGATGTTAGTCCTCTTCAATTGAGCCAAGCTCTGATACCAATTGTTTGGTTATTCGGTGCTCGATTCCTTCAATCGTTCTTGCTTGCCAAGTGGTGGAGAAGTGGAATTTTGGGTGAAAGAGGTGTGGAAGCTAAAAAGAATAAAGACAAGATGATTTATAGTGGTTCAACCTTCTAACCAAGGTCTACATCCACTACCTTAGCTTCCCACTAATGATTTCCAATCAATCCACTAATGATTCGTCCCCTTTTCTAGGCTTAGGAGGAAACCCTTACAAATCGATCAAGCTTTCTACCCAAAGCCTTGATCAAACCCTCTTTACAAATAGATAAAGATAAGCAAACTGAAATCCCTCTAATAGGTATATGTTTGCACAAATAAGCTCTCACCCAATCCTAAAAACACTTGAGCAAATCTAACAATTTTGGCTCACTAGTGTTTGTCATTACAAAGAATTGACTCTTAAGCACTAAGACACATTTTGATCATATGTTGTGTTACAATTGAAGCATTAAAAATTGCTAGATGCTTGGAGGTCCCTTTTATACTCCTATTTGATTTTGTAGCCGTTACTAGCCGTTGGGGTTGAATTGGACCCGTTGGAGACTTTATTTCCAATCTTTAATGATGTTCAGGAGCCTTCCGTATCGATACGTGAGGACCCGTATTGGTACGCTCTTCTTCGAAAACTAGCCGTTGGACTCTTGCCAGCCTAAGCATATCAATACGCTTGAGGGCGTATCAGTACGATATTTCATTTAAAAGACTGTTGGGAAATAGCCGTTGGAGCCGTTAAAACAGGGATTGATACGGTTAAGGGGCGTATCGAAACGATCCTGATCTGTATCGATATGTCAAAGCATGTATCGATGCGGGTTTTGGTAGATTCAAAACCTGGGCAAAAGTGTATCGATACGGGGTACACCGTATTGTTATGGGCTTGCTGAAAAGTCAAGTTTGGCTAATTTAAATCATTAAAAACTTTGCCAAAAACCTTTTTTAAATACCTCAAACATATTTTCAAGTTGTTTGGACTTATGGACAAGTTTTAAATTCTTTTCAAATTTGTCCAAAGCATTTTTCAATTATTATATCAAAACACTTAGTTCTACAAAGTGAATAAATTTATGTTCCCTACTGATTTCCTCATTTTAGATTGTGATGTAGATGAGAAAGCACCACTCATTCTGGGACGACCATTCCTTGCTACCAGGAGGACGATTATAGATGTTGATAAAGGAGAGTTGACAATGTGAATCAACGACGAGCATGTGAAACTCCACGTGCTAAACGCAAGGAAACATGGTGAGGATTCAGAAAAATGTCAAACACTTCAGGCCAAAAGAAAATCAGGCATCAACAAAGAACCATACTGTCCCGACATAGAAGCTGCACAAGGCCACGGAGAACACGTCAGACTCTGCTAGGACAACTGCCGCGGCACATTAACCGGAGATCCTGAACACCAGCTGCAACCTCACAAGGGAGCCCATGTGATGAGGGATAAGGAAATAAACACTTTAGGAGATGCATCCACATGCACTCCTTTAGTGTTCTAATCTTTTCTCTAAATTTTTTATTTTATTTTTAGTTTTTTTAGTTGTTAGTTTTCAATTTTTGTTAATTACAATTTTCTAAATTTTTAGAAATAAATTTTTATTTTATTTTTATTTAGGATGGAGATCAAGAGAGGAAAAAGAGATGAACAAACGGTTAGGAGAAAATCGTTAGCTGCCGCGACATTTGCCGCCCAATGAAACGCAAGAGCCGCAACAGCTAGTTTTTAACGGGCATGAACTACAACAGGCAAAAACGCCTGATAATGGCTAGAAAGGCCACAACCTAGATTTGCACTCCAATGGCATGATATGCCGAAACTCTATATAAGGGCCATTATTCTCATTTATTCTTCAATCTAAGATTCTTTTCCACTGCCTTAAAATCTTAAAAGTTATTATTTTCTTTTACTATCAACAACCTACTCTCAAGTCTTCTAAATTTCAGATGGCAATTCGAGGGGAAAGCTCTAGCACTTTCGCCGTACAATCCTATACTCGTTGTGCACCACCGGGAGTCGAATACCACCGATTTAAGAAATATTTCATCTCTCGGCAAGTGTGGGAAGAACAAGGCTTCCAAGTTTTCGACGAGCCCAACCTCAGCATCGACCATTATCTATTCAACAAGTTCAACCATCAGAAGTGGTACACATTTTGCCTTCAACCTACTCGTGCCAACATCACCATAGTCCGAGAATTCTGTGCACATAGGCCGAATGACGAAACGCTCTTCGTACACGTAAGAGGGAAGGCGATAAGGGTTGATGCCGATGCCATAAACAAATTTTATGGCCTACACATTGAAAGAGACGAGCACGTGAAAGTCTTGGAAGCACTCACGGGAGAAGACTAGCAATAGATAAAAGAGGAGCTTTGCTATGCCGACACGACATGGGAGGCTGGGGCACACCGAGGGTCAGTCCAAAGGAAAAGCCTCAGACCAAAAGTGAAGCTGTGGAACAAGTTCATTCGCCACCGCCTCATGCAAACCTCCCACAAAACTGTCATTGATCGGCCCAGGCTTGCTCTTATCCATTCTATTATGCATAATCGAAAGATTAATGTTGGTAATCTTATTTGTCAGGAAATCTACAAGTTCATTCCCACCGCTTTACTTTCCTTCATTGATCATCGGCCTGTGCACGGAAGAGAAGGTGCCCGTAGATGAAGCCGAAGAATACACGTCGCACCGGAAGGGCTAGGAAAGGGAAGCATACCACAGGCTGATGAACATCACTGAAGCCGACCCAGTCCAGGGCACGCCAATGTAAGGCATTGCCGGGGCAACAGCCACAATAACTATCCCAGAGATGCCCCAGACACATGCCCCGGCCGTGGCAGACATCCAACAAATTCTTTAGAAGATGGAGGAAATGGACCAATGCCAACAATTGTTCATGGCGCACACGAGGTACTTCCATGCCTCAATTATACAGCTAATCCCGAAGAAGTTCCTAGACCAGACGACCCAGTTTCTACCTTTCCCTGATGTCTTCACCAACACTGTCGCCTCTGAGTACCGAGAAGAAGCAACCCCTGATGCCGCCACTGCCCAGGAATCCCAAGTACCCACTTTCGTGGCCTTCGACATCCTTTCGGCCGTGGCAAGGAAAGGCAAGCGCAAAGTTGGCTTGAATACATCTGTCGAATCTTCGTACCACACTACCTCCAGATGGTTCGATCATTCGGTTAGTCGGGTCATTGAAGAACTTAAACGCAAGATAGCGGCTGCGGATGAAATCTACCTCGACACAGAGAACGAAGAGATAACTGCGCCCACCCCACCATCATGCATCCAGCCACCCCGAGAATCCAAATGAGCCAAGCACACGACATCCAAACCGAAGAGGACGAAGAGATGAATCTTCCAAATCACCATCTATTTAAATTCCTCTTCTTTATGCCATTTATATTTAATGCCCTTATATGTTTTTTATGTGCTAATGTTTTCTATCTTAATGTATGAAATGTAAGCATTGATGGCAATTCTTGGTTCGAGTTTGGGGGTGTAGGTACAGTTGCCAAGGCAAGGCCATGCCGCGATAGTATAATATAATTGCCATGCAGTTTTGTTCTTTTACATGTCAAATTTTTTTTCACCGCATTGCATTAACCGAATTTTGCTTATGCCTCGACAATACTTTCTATTAATTGCCTTAGTTTAGTTTTAATTAAATCTTCTTACCTGGAAATAGAACTCTCTCTTCTTACCATTGTTTAGAACTATTTAGAGCCTTTATTTTTATGATGCCTAAAGGAAGATAACTTAGGATCACACTATGAGATTAGAACTTTAAATCACCTTTGTGACTTGTATGATTTAAGGAATTCTAGTACACTTAGGGCATAGACTAGCTTAGAAAGAAAATTGGGTAAAAAGTTAGAGGTGCCTAACACTGGCTCTAGCTTCAAGGACGCCCTAGAGGTGCCCGAAACCGGCTCTAGGCTAATCACTAGAGGTGCCCAAAGCTGGCTCTAGTAGGTTAGAATGCTTATAAAAAAAAGCGAAGAAAAAGAATTTACCCAAGTTAAGTAGGTTAGAATCCATATAATCATCTTGTTCACAATGCATGCACACACTCAAAAATCTTATAGTTTGATTCCAGGGAATTCCTAAGGCATCCAAAGACATAAAAGCAGAGCATTCTTGGCATTGGTTTGAAGAGAGAAGGAAAAGTAAGACCAAGGAGACAATTTATGAAAATTAAGGTTTGGCAATTGATAGTTTGCATTGCTTGAGGACAAGCAATAGTTCGAGTTTGGGGGTGTGATAAGTGCCCAAATGTCCTATATTTTGACCCCTTTTACAAGGAATTATCACTCAAACTACACCCATTTTAAGCTGCATTATGGCCCTGCAAGCATAATTTTCATCATTTATGCCTTTGACCCTTATATTTTCTATTTATTCCATGAAAAAGGTACTGTTTGATGAATGTTTGGTGCTTCTACAGATTTACAAGATGCGAGGGAAGGATGATGTCGTGATGGCACTAGAGGACGAGAGAAGAATGAGGTCGAACCAGCTAGTAGCAGACCCTGATCGAGTCAAGCCATAACAAATAGCTTCTACTACGGGAAGTTGGTTTATGATGAAGCCTTGCAGAGCAGAACCAATCACAGACCCATTGTTGAGTGTTTAAAAGTTCTATATTTTACCCCTCATTTACCCATATTTCTGCTGCATTCAAGCATAATTCATTGCATTTAGGATAGGTTTCTGCATATATATCACAATGAGATAAAATGGCACAGTTGCTACTGATTTTGGTTACTTTTGCAGGTATCTGCTGTGGCAGACTCAGGGCAGCGAAGGAGCAGAGGTGTATCACAGAACTGTAGTCGAGGAGCAAACGCTGTCGTGGCCACTACCGTCGCAGCCATGACGATAGAAGGGTGAAGTGGAAATGTGAAGCAGAGCTCCACAGATAGAGGATTTCATGCCAGTCTGTAGTGGACCAATCCTATATTTTTTTGAGCCCTAAGGCAGAATGAAGGCCAAGCCCAAAGTCCAAGGAAGAAACTCAAGGCAAGAAAAGAGGACGAATTAAAGGCATCTACTCAAAAGATTTAATCTTTAATAGAGTTGTACTTTAGTTTAAACTTGTATTCTTGCCAAATTAGAAAACTTGGATCCAAGGCCTATATAAAGGCATGTAATTCGACCTAAGGGGGATATCTCATTCCTAGCGTTCTTCCCTAAACCTTTTTCATTTCCCCCTATCATCATGTTCTAAACTCCCCTAGAGATAAGGGTTGATTCTATAAAGTAGTTGCAAGGATTGTACTGTTTTAGGAATTTTCTGTCAAGTAATAAAAAGCATCATGTTTATTTATTCTTGTTTTCATATCTTACAAGAGTATCGGGAGAGCATTGTGAGGTTATCCATTTGTTTGATATCGGGAGATTCAAACATACGAACAAAATAAATACGCGTTTTCCAGTTTATGGTTAAACCATCTCGGCTTAGGGATAAGTATGAGGTTGAGTGGCTAAGGAAGAATTCAACAACAATGGTGTTCACCCTTCGATTCACGTCGGGAGGTATCATCAAATAAGTGTTCATCAACAGAACTTGGGCCTAGGGATAGGACAAGTAATCACAGGGATTCTTGCCAAGCTTGAAGTACAGAGTTGTGTGATCGTTACCGCGACATCAACAGACTTCTGCCGCGACAGGTGATGTCGCGACAGGGACGACGACAGAAACAAAAGTTCCTCTTACAGTGCAACACCTGCACTACTGAGCAACTCAATACCAGCCTATTTCTTAAACTTGATTCTTTTATCTTTTACTTACTTGTTTCCTAAGATTACTTCACCAATCAATTAAACTATTTTCTTCCTCTTGTGCAGAATTTTAAGGATAGAGTTATTTCCAGTCCCTGTGGAGACGATATCCGATACTCCAAGTATCACTTTACTACTTGCATCGTGTACACTTGCACTATTTGCGATAGGACTCTTTTACACGCAACAAGTTTTTGGCGCCGTTGCTGGGAACTGGCAACATATCTTTACCTTTTTTATTACTGCACTTTTTCTTTTTCTTTTTCTATTTTTAGTTGTGCTATTTACCCTGTGATTTTCACACGGTTTTTTGTTTGCTTATGCGTAGATCTAGACGAGCCAGAGAACCTAAGTTCGAACTAGACCCCGAAATCGAACGCACGTACCAAATCAAGAACCAAGCCTGACTCTGGATAGCAAGAAACAACTATCTTGAGGAGCAACTAGAAGCAATGGTGAACGGGAGGCAGAATGACGGGGTAGATGACCCACCCAACAATTACGAGAGGGTTATTGACGATCCTCCCCAAGATGTCCGGAATGAACGGCCTGCTGCCACACGACACTCCTGCCGCAACTACATGGTCAATGACCATGTTGAACTGGAAACCACCTTGCTAGACGTGGAAGTTGAAAACTTCAAGCTAAACCGTGTTATGTTCAGCATGATAAACTCCGCTGGCCAGTTTAGTGCTTCTGCAACAGAGGATGCCCGAGAACATCTGAAAACGTTCCAAGAAATCTGTGGATCATTTAGACTTCCAGAAATAAATTCGGAAGTACTGAGGCTCCAGTTATTTCCTCATTCATTGAGAGACAGAGCTAAAACTTGGTGGAATAAATTAATGTCGGGTTCAATACGAACATGGGCATATCTCTCTCGTGAATTCTTATCTCGTTTTAATCCTTCTCATTTATCTGAAAGATTGCGTAACGAGATTGCTACTTTTCAACAGGAAGATGATGAACCAATGCACGAGGCATGGGACAGATTTACAACTCTTCTTCGGAACTGCCCGATGCATGGATTCCTTGTGTGGAACCATGTCGTCAAATTCTACAACGCTGCCAATGCACACACTCGTCTGAGAAAAGATTCAGTAGCAAATGGGTTATTACTGGATAAGGAACCATACGAGGCAATGATAGTGTTGAAAAACCTAGCAAAAAATGATGAGGAATTTCCTACAGCTAGGAGAGGGGGCAAAAGAGGGATATCTGTAAAGGATAATGAAGCTGATAATTCACTAAAATCACAGGTTGCATACCTCACAAAGATGGTGGAAATCTACATCGGAAAGATCCTAAAGTCGTATATTTTGTAGAAGAGGTATGTGAGACCTATAGTGGGAATCACAGCTCAGAAGACTGTCTTTTACAGTTGGAAGAAGGGATGTATGTTGGAAACTACAACAAACCAAGAAACTATGATTCCAACACTTACAATCCCAACTGGAGGAAAGATCCTAAATTTTCCTGGAGCAATCCGAGCAATGCACTGAATCCTCCACTACAGAACAACCAAAATCAATAGGTACCCAGAATTCTGTCACGACAACAGCCATAACAGCAACCACAACATCAGCCGGCAGCCGCACCTAGTATACTAGAACAAACCTTGGCAACATTTATGTCACAGACATGAGCATACATGGAAAACATGGATCACTTTGTCATGAAAACTGAATCATTCATGGACAAGACAGAGATGATGATGACAAACCATGAAGCTACCCAGAAATATCTGGAGACACAGATGGGCCAAGTTTCCCAGCATATCAAGCCATGGCAGAACGGAGGATTCCCTAGTGATACTGAGGTCACTAGAAAACCCACACATGAGCAGTGTAAAGCAATTACAACTAGGAGTGGGAAACAATTACAAGGGTCAGAGATGAAGAACATACCGAGTGAGGATCCGATCCCAGAAACACATGTCGTGAACACTGCCCTGGCAGATGAAGAACAACCTGCTGTCGACACACTTGTCGCGACAGCAGAAGGGACAGAGGAGCAGACAGAAGAAACTGAAGAACTTAAGCCTCCTCAGATCCGAATACCATGTGAAGGATGTCTTGAAGATTACCATCCTCCACCTTCTTCCCCACAGCAGTTACAGAAACAAAAACATGAGTGCCAGATTAAAAAGATTTATGATATTTTTAAGCAGGTACACATTAACATACCAATGTTAGAAGCCATCAAGCAGATGCCCGGTTATGCGAAATTTCTCAAGGACGCAATGTCAAAAAGATCGAGACTTGGGGAATTCGAGACAATGAAAATGACAGAAGGATGCATGACAATCTCGCACAAACATCCACCCCAAAAGAAGAAGGGTCATGTGTGCTTCATCATACCGTACATAATTGGTGATAAATTCGTAGGTGAGGAACTTTGTGATCTTGGCGCTAGCATAAATCTAATGCCAAAATCTGTATTTCAAAAATTAGGTATTGGACAAGCAAGGCCCACGACAGTCATGCTGCAGCTGGCAGACCGCTCTTACGTACAACCAGAAGGGAAGATTGAAGATATTCTGGTAAGAGTGGATAAATTTATTTTTCTTGCCGACTTTCTTATTTTAGACTGTGAAGTAGATGAAAACGCACCGATCATCCTGAGGCGACCCTTCCTAGCCACAGGTAGAAATGTGATCGATATTGAGAAAAGAGAACTGACCATGAGAGTAAATGATCAGCAAATCAAACTCAATGTTCTCCATACAATAAAACATGTTGATGCAGAAGAAGAGTGCAAGGCAATCTCTTAAATAGTCTTTTACCAACCTTGCATTAGGTCGAGCAGCCACGACAGACAGTTTGGTCACTGCAACAACAGTTACCCGGAAGACTGTCACGGCAGCAACGACGATAGTGACTCCTCCGACTCAAAAACATCTGAAACTGAAGGTCTAGAGGAGGTAAATTGGATAGGCACGCGTCCACGTAAGTTCTTCGAGCCCCTTAATTATATCTCGAATGAACATATAATCCAGAAGCCTTCAATTGAAAAGCCACATGTTCTAGATCTTAAGCCCCTGCCAGGGCAGCTTAAATATGTCTTTCTTGGTTTAAATGATATGTTGCCTATAATCATCTCTTCCTAGTTGATGCAGAAACATGAACAACAACTAATCAGAATGCTACAACAGCATAAGAAGGCCATTGGATGGAATATAGATGATATCCAAGGCATCAGCCTGGCATTATGCTTGCACAAGATTCTCTTGGAGGATGATCATAAGCAAACCATTGATGCCCAAAGAAGATTGAACGAGGCTATGTGAGAGGTGGTGTGGAAAGAGATTATCAAATGGCTCGACGCTGGAATCATAAACGCCATCTCGGATAGCAAGTGGGTGAGCCCGGTGCAGTGTGTGCCCAAAAAGGGAGGCATAACCGTTGTAACCAACGAAGAAAACGAACTAATCCGAATCAGGATTGTGACCGGTTGGAGGGTTTGTATGGATTACCGGAAGCTTAATAAAGCTACCCGGAAGGACCATTTCCCCTTACCTTTTATTGATCAAATGCTTGATAGATTAGAGGGGAAACCTTACTATTGTTTTCTTGATGGTTAGTCAGGTTATAATCAGATAGCAATTACACCGGAGGACCAAGAGAAATCTACCTTCACATGTCCATACGACACCAATGCCTTTCGGAGAATGCCATTAGGGTTATGCAATGCACCAACAACCTTTCAACGGTGCATGATGGCAATATTCTCTAACACAGTGGAGGATTTCCTAGAAATTTTCACGGACGACTTTTCCGTCTTTGGAGACAGCTTTGAAGGTTGTTTAGGCAACTTACAGAAAGTTCTTGAGAGATGCGAAGAGGCGAACTTGGTTTTAAACTGGGAAAAGTGCCACTTCATTGTGGATGAAGGAATAGTACTAGGCCACAAGGTGAGCTGCCGCGACATAGAGGTGGACAGAGCCAAAATAGAGGTCATCGAAAAGTTGTCGCCATCCACCACAGTCAAGGGGATTCGAAGTTTCTTAGGGAATGCCAGGTTTTATCGACGATTTATAGCCAATTTTTTGAAGATTACTAAGCTCTTATGCCACCTATTGGAGCAGAATCAACCCTTTGATTTTAATGCTGAATGCAATGAGGCATTCAGAATACTGAAAGAGAAGCTGGTAACAGCCCCAATCGTACAGCCACTAGACTTGAGCATGCCATTTGAAATAATGTTTGATGCAGTGACTACGCTATCGGGGCAGCATTAGGGCAGATGAAGGATAAGCTCTTCCATGTGATTTACTATGCCAGCAAAACACTAAATGATGCCCAAGTCAACTAAACCACAACAGATAAGGAACTGTTAGCAGTGGTGTTCTCAATCGACAAGTTCCGTCCGTACATACTTGGAGCAAAGGTGGTGGTCCAAACAGACCATTCAGCACTAAAGTATTTGTTCATGAAAAAGGTCGCAAAACCTAGATTGATACGTTGGATTCTGCTACTACAAGAATTTGACATTGATATCAAGGATAAAAATGGAACAGAGAACCAAGTAGCAGACCACTTGTCAAGGCTGGAGACGGGTAGGAGTCAATCCACAGACAGAACCAACATATTGGAGACCTTCCCAGACGAGCAGTTGTTTGCTGCCACCAGCACTGCCGCGACAACCATGGCGGCATGTAAGCTTCCTAAAACCCCTTGGTATGCTGACATCGTTAATTACATTGTAAGTGGGTTATTACCTCCTGATCTTAATTACCAAGCAAGGAAGAGGTTCCAAAATGATACAAAACATTATTATTGGGACGAACCTCTTCTTTTCAAACACTGTGCAGACCAGATTATCAGGAGATGCATACCACAGGATGAACAAAAAGTTGTGATTCACCACTACCATGCTTCCCCTTATAGAGGACACCTAGGAGGGAACAAAACCGCTACCAAGGTTCTGCAATCCGGTCTCTATTGGCCCACTCTGTTCAAGGATGCACAAGCTTTTTACAAAGGCTGTGACAAGTGCCAAAGGACTGGGAACATTTCGAGAAGGCATGGGATGCCACTGGAGAACATATTAGAGGTCGAAATCTTTGATGTATGGGGAATCGACTTCATGGGACCATTCCCAGCATCTTGCGGGAACTTGTATATCCTACTGGCAGTGGATTATGTGTCAAAATATGTAGAAGCGATCACCACTCAGAAAAACGACGCCAAAACTGTTCAAAGATTTCTTCACAAGAACATCTTCTCCAGATTTGGCATCCCAAGGGCAATAATTAGTGATGAGGGGAGACACTTTGATAACAAGGTAATTGCTGCTGCCTTAAGAAAATACAGAGTAAAGCACCGAATTGCAATAGCATACCACCCTCAAACCAATAGGCAAGCCGAGATATCGAACATAGAAGTAAAGAACATACTAGAGAAGATGGTTAAACCCACTCGAAAGGATTGGTCTCTACATCTCAATGATGCACTCTTGGCTTATAGAACAAAGTTCAAAACACCATTGGGGATGTCACCTTATGGACTAATCTATGGGAAAACATGTCATTTACTTATTGAGATAGAACATAGAGCTTACTGGGCTATCAAGGCAGTAAATATGGACTGGGATAAGGCAGGACAGAAAAGGCTACTAGACTTGAATGAGATTGAAGAAATTCGAGCAATGGCCTACGACAATGCCAAGATCTACAAGGACAAAACCAAGAAGTGGCACGACAGGAAGTTGCTGCCATGATAGTTCTACCCCGGGCAGCATGTGTTGTTTTTCAACTCCAGGTTGAAGCTTTTTTTAGGAAAGCTTAAATCTAGGTGGTCTGATCCTTTCTAGGTTGTCCACGTTTTCCCTCATGGTGCCATTACAATCAGATCACTGAAAGATGGGCACCACTTTAAGGTCAATGGACAGAGACTCAAGCATTATCAGGGGACTAAATCCCCAAGGATGAAAGAAGTGGTTACTTTAGGGGATGCCCCTCAAGGCACCCCTAATTTAACTTAGTTTTATTTTATTTTATTTATTACGAATTAAGATTTTTTTATTTATTTCAGGAAATAAGATTTTAATTCATTTTGTTTATTTAATTATTTTTCGGAAATAAAGGAAGCAAAGAAAAGAGAAGGAATGAACTAGCCCACCACAACAGCCCAAAAAGCTCAATGGACAAGCCTGTCGTCATAGCCTGTCACCAGCTGTTGCGACAGACACGGAGAAGACAACTTGTCACGGAGCTATCGCGACAGACACGCAAACGCGTAACAGACGCGCAGCAGACACGGAAATGCGTGACAGACGCATCAAAAACTGCGTAATAGCTGGCCCCGTTATTCGCGCCTGCCATTACAGTCCCAACGGGCAGAAAAACCCTGTTCTATATAAACCCCTACTCCCTTTTCATTTTTCATCTCCTTCTCATTCTCTCAACTTGCTTCCTCTATTTTAGATATCAAAAATTTCTTTTCATTTGTGCTATAGTCCTTGAAATGGCCAACAGAAACACCCACCGCAGCACTGCCACCACCTCTGTCGTGGCAGTATCAACTCCAAGCCACAGCGCCATTCCCAACCGGTTCATATCCTTAGATTCAGAATCAAGGTACTACTGTTCTTTCTTGAAGAGGGAAAGGTGAGAGGAACGATGGTTCATCTATACCAAGCAAACGGGAGATCTAGCGCTATAAAGCTTTATTGCCAAGAAGATACAAGCCCTCAAGTGGCAGAAATTTGCTGCCCAGTCCGAAGAAATGACGTAACCCTCGTTCATGAATTCTACGCGGCCGTCAACAGTAAGGATGCCACGACAGTGACCGTTCGGGGCAAATAAATCTCTCTCGAGCCGTCGTACATCAACACATTATATGGGCTGTACGTGAATAGTCTGTCGCCGGCAGACTATGACGTTGTCATGGCAGAGGTGAAGAGGAAAGAACGAAATGGATCGATGACCCGAAGCACCGATGGACCGTGAGGAGGACCCAGCTGACCCCACAAGCCAAGTTGTGGAATCATTTTGTCAAAAAACGTCTTATGCTTACCTCTTACAACAACGATGTCGACAGACCGAGGTTAGACCTTGTCAACTCTATTCTAAACGAGAGGCAAATCAATGTCGGCCGCTACATCTGGGATGGAATCCTCGAGTGTGCTCTCCGACCGTCAGGGCCCCTCGTCTTCCCCTATCTTATCACCACAATCTTCCATGGCAACAACATACCAAAATTGAAGAGGATGTTAAGGTCCAAGGAAAGGGGTGGACACAACAGAATATTTACAGCATGATGGAATTGAAAGCTGCCACTCCTCTGTCGTACTTCAACCCCTCTGCCACGACAGAACCGATGGCAGGCCCTAGCTCCCCTGAACCTGTCGCAGTAGACCCCGAGCATACGATAGCAGCACCATCGGCATACACCTCCAGCCAGATTTTGACAATGCTGAAAAGGATGGAGGAACGACAACTCGGCCTGATGGGCTTCATGAGGGACTTCACTGCTGCAATGGTAAATTTCATTGAAAATGATTTATATTTGACCAATGTGCAATTCCCCTCTTTCCCAGCAAAATTCTTTGTTGCCCCCACTCCTGCTGCGAGCCCCAGAACTCCCTCTGATGCCTCCACACCGACACCTACCACGACCGGAGAAGGCAGCAGGTTTCCTGCCACTCCCAGAGGAGATAAGAGGAAGGACCCCTACCGGAGATCGACCCCAAATACTTTGAAGGGTTCTCCTCCTCCTCCGTCTGGAAGAACTCTGATTCCGAGCCATCCGTAGCCCGAGCCATCCCAAAAGACTACCCTCCGATGAAAAGGAAGAAGCTGAATGAGATTGTCGAAGGACCCTACCATGGCAGATCTGCCAGCAGCAACTCCGATGATGATCTCGAGGTCCTGGACCAGCCCCCACACATCTCACCAACATGTGTCCAGCCACCTCGAGAGGCAAAGAAGAAGATGGCCTCTGCATCCCCCAGCAACCTGCCAGCTCCTACCTTTAAGGTCACTGCCCGCCAACAGCTCCAAGTTAGCAGCAACAGTGACGACAGCTCATCCACTTAAGTGCTTTTACTTGTATTTTGTTGTCTTTTCTGTTTTATCTATTTTGTGATGTATTTTCTTTTTTGTTTTTCATTTTATTCTGTCATGCATTGAGGGCAATGCAACCCTCGAGTTTGGGGGTGGCATCCCTCCATTAATGAACTTGTTAAGTTGTTTCTTACTTTTGTGTCTAATTGTTAGTTTATTTTTAAGTTTATTTTTATGAAAATAATGAAAATAAAAACAAAAAATTTGGCATAAGTCTTTGAACTGAACTTATCTGCCGCGACATACTCTATCATGACAGTGCCTTTAGGATGTTTCTAGGAACTGTTTAGAGCCTTGCTATAGTTATGATTTTTAGAACACCATTTGTGACTCTTATGCTATCTAGACTTCTTTAGTGCACTGGAATAGGAATGTTTACCCACTTGAGTGACCCCTAGAGGTGCCTATCACTGGCTCTAGGAAATAAATAAAAGAAAGAAATAATTCATACTCATTTGCTTGCAAAACTGCCTTACACTAAATTTAGGAAGATTTCTCTTTGAGCTTAAGTTAAAAAAAAACTAAAGGAGCCTACAAATTGCCTCCATAAAGAGATGAAGTCCAAGGTCATAAAAAACTAAAGGAGCCTAAGAATTGTCTCCAGAAAAAATGAATTGGCATAAAACTCAAGTTTGTAAGCATGACTATTCTGGTAAGCTAAAGGAGTCTAGGCACATATTGTTCACAAAACCTGCACACACTACACAAGAACTATAGCATTGCTCCGGATAAATCCAGAAACGCCCGACAAAGTATTGCTCTTGATAGGGAAAGTGTGGTAGGTAATGAAAAGTTCACTGAATTAAGCCAAACCAAAAAGCTTTTATTTTTAGTTAGGTAGTATTTGCTTGAGGGCAAGCAAGAACTTGAGTTTGGGGGTGTGTTGAGTGTTTAAAAGTTCTATATTTTACCCCTCATTTACCCATATTTCTGCTGCATTCAAGCATAATTCATTGCATTTAAGATAGATTTCTGCATATACATCACAATTAGATAAAATGGCATAGTTGCTACTGATTTTGGTTACTTTTGCAGGTATCTACTATGACAGACTCAGGGCAGTGAAGGAGCAGAGCTGGATCACAGAACTGGAGTCGAGGAGCAAACGCTGTCGTGGCCACTACCGTGGCAGCCATGACGATAGAAAGGTGAAGTGGAAAAGTGAAGTGGAGCTCGACAGATAGAGGATTTCAAGCCAGTCTGTCGTGGACCACTCCTATATTTTTCTGAGCCCTGAGGCAGAATGAAGGCCAAGCCCAAAGTCCAAGGAAGAAACTCAAGGCAAGAAAAGAGGACAAATTAAAGGTATCTACTCAGAAGATTTAATCTTTAATAGAGTTGTACTTTAGTTTAAACTTGTATTCTTGCCATATTAGAAAACTTGGACCCAAGGCCTATATAAAGTCATGTAATTCGACCTAGGGGGGATATCTCATTCCTAGCCTTCTTCCCCAAAACTTTGTCATTTTCCCCTCTCATCATGTTCTAAACTCCCCCTAGGGCTAAGGGTTGATTCTGTAAAGTAATTGCAAGGATTGTACTGTTTTAGGAATTTTCTGTCAAGTAATAAAAAGCTTTAAGTTTATTTGTTCTTTTTTCATATCTTACAAGAGTATCAGGAGAGCATTGTGAGGTTATCCATTTATTTGATATTGGGAGATTCAAACATACGAATGGAATAAATACGTGTTTTCTAGTTTATGGTTAAACCATCTCGGCTTAGGGATAAGTACGAAGTTAAGTGGCTAAGGAAGAATTCGACAACATTGGTGTTCACCCTTCGATTCATGCCGGGAGGTATCATCCAAGAAGTGTTCATCAACAGAACTTGGGCCTAGGGATAGGACAAGTCATCATAGGGATTGATGTGAGCACGATTATGCCACCCAACGATGCAACTTCAACCTTTCAGGGAAGTTTTATTTTTCACTTGTTACATACTGATATGTAACATTTCTTATATTTATATTATTTATTATGTGTGTTTACGTATGTATATAATATGTTACGTGTGTTGGATTAGTTTGACATGACTTATAATATTTCTAACTTTGTTGATGGGATCAAGTGTGATCGAGTTGCATGAGCCATGAATGACCGCATTGGGGTTTCACTCTTTTCTCTATTTTCGGCTAAGGGCCCCATTAGGAGATGCGGTCGAATGTTGTTTACACGTGAGCCACGTAAAATTTCCATGCAGCAGAATTAACGCATGAAATCCCATGCTTGTGCACCAATTCCATTTGAAATTCACACATAATTAACAACCGAGAGTCATTGGTTTTGTGGCCTAGAAATTCAGCATGTGCTGAATTCTTATGTGTGGCATTTCTCATATATTTGAAGCAAAGTGTGGCACAAATGGATAAAAAGAAGTGGTTTCCACTTTGAATTTCAAAGATTAAAAAAATCACATGTTAAATGTGATTTACATAGCCACCCACCCACTTCAAATTACACAGCAGGAATTGAATTCCAAATTGCCGCCCCATTTGGTTAATTTATTTTTGAATTTTAATTCAAATGGCTTAATAATAGCCACATGTTCATTTCGGCATAACCAACCTTGTGTATTATATATATGTAACCTCAACACTTTGTAAAGGTTAGACATTTGATGAACAAAAATTTTGTGAGATTATTCTCTCAATTTCGGTTTTTCATCGAACTTTCTTTGGCATTTTAGACGTTGTTTGTTGCGTCAAATTTATTTGATACTTTAGGTTCCTAGATCGCTATCTAGTGGGTCCAAGTCCTCCGACGTAAAGCATATTCGATTTGGGTTTTCTCAGTAGATTGTGCAGGTTCTTTCGAGCTTTCCGTCTTTGACGTTAGACAGATTCGATTCAGGTTCGTTCAGCAGATTGTTCGAGTTCTTTCGAGTCTAGCGTTTCCAACATCAGTCGTTTTTGAAGCCTTCTTCACCATCGTTTTGAAGTCTTTCCAAAACGCCAAAATTATCATCTTACCTTATCTTATTATTATTTTTGTTCATCTTTAAGTCCATATTTAACATAAATATGTCGTATAATTTTTGTTGTTTCCTTGTTGTTTTTATTGCAGGAACATGCCTACAATATTCCTATAACATTCATAGGGATAGGACAAGTCATCATAGGGATTCCTGCCAAGCTTGAAGTACAGAGTTGTGTGATCGCTGCCGCGACATCAACATACTTCTGCCGTGACAGGGACGACGATAGAATTAGAAGTTCCTCTTATAGAGCAACACCTGCACTACTGAGCAACTCAATACCGGCCTATTTCTTAAACCTGATTCTTTTATCTTTTACTTTACTTGTTTCCTAAGATTACTTCACCAATCAATTAAACTATTTTATTCCTCTTGTGCAGAATTTTAAGGATAAAGTTATTTCCAGTCCCTATGGAGACGATATCCGATACTCCAAGTATCACTTTACTTCTTGTGTCGTGTACACTTGCACTATTTGCGATAGGACTCTTTTACACGCAACACCCATGACGAGGTAGCATAATGCCATGCCGCGGTCGTGTACTATTCAACCTACCGGAGGACAAAATAGGAAAAGTGGTAGTCGATTTTGAAGAGCTTTAAATGCCGAATTTTTTTACACGCTTTACGTGGAAGCTAGAGCTCGAGAAAAGGATGATAACATGGAAGGAAGGATAAAGTTGGACTTTTTGCTAAGAGTGTATAATGCATTAAATTAAAGAGATTCACCTCTTTAATAAAGTTAAGTCCAAGTTGAATTTAACTTCCTCTCCAAGAAGGATTTGTGCATACACCTTCCCCTATATAAAGAGGCTTGCCATCACCATAAGGGAAGAGGAGAGTTTGATAGACAATAAAACAGAGAACTTAGGATTAGTTTGTGTTTTCTTTTCTTTCATTATGTTCTAATTTCCTTAGGGCTAGGATTAGTTTGTTTAGTAGTTGTGTGAAGACTATTGTACTTTGTTTATGTTCTTAATGCAATTAAATTGAGGTTTGCTTAATCTTTGCTTTAATCATTCTTGCATATTTATCACGAGAGAGCTTGTAAGATTATCTATATGTTCAATATAGAGAGATTTGAACTAACGAAACGAGTAAGCACTGTTTTCATCCAAGTAGTGTTAACTAATTCAACCTAGAGATAGGTTAAGAATTTCAGCGGCTAAGAGAAGCGTGTGAGTGGTTGGTGTTTGTCTTTGGTTTACGCCAAGAGGTGTGGTCAAATTTCAGCCATCAACAATGTTCTAAGCTTAAATTTAAGGAGGAGCCATTCAAGGACGCTTTGCCGAACCTTAACAGCATCTTCCCAAGAGCAAGAGATTGTCGCGGTAGAGATTTAACCTTTGCGGCTGCGGCAGGAACTTAGGTTACTGCCAAGGCCGTTTGGTGTTGCAGCATTCAAAAACAGAGACACATCAATAGGATTCCACACTACGACGCATTCTAATCCGACCTATTCTCTCAACTCTGATCTTCTATTTTTATTTCTAACTTATTTTACTTTTAGTATTTTTAGATTACTTAACAACCCAACTCATATGTGTTTTTTACTTTAATTATTTTGCAGTGCAAGGAAGTGCAATCAAAAGGCTAGCTCAATCCTTGTGGAGACGATACTCGATACACTTATCATTATATTACTTGAGACATGTACACTTGCACTATTGCGGGGCACTTTTACGTGAGCATCAGTAGCTTTTGTAATATTGTTTTCGAAGTTTGCAAGGTATGAAAAGGACGTTAAACTTAATTCTTGGGAGTTTGGCTTGTGCTAGTTTTGGAGCAACCATGGTTTTGAGTTAGAAGTTTGTGGGTTTGCTAGATCTAGTTAATTAACACCAAGGTTTGTTAAGGAATTTGCTAATATTGAGTCATCGTAGGTGAAGATTGTGGCTTATGCATCTAGACGGCTGAGGGTGCTCGAGCGTAATCATTCGACACATGGTGTGGAGCTTATCGCGGGTGGGTTTGCGTAAAGGTTTGGTATACACCATCTATGTGGTGAGAAGGTGTTGTGTTCTTAGGCAACCATGGTTGGAGTTAGAAGTTTGTGGCTTTGGGTAGAAAGGTTGTGGTGAAGTTTTGGGTGGTGTTTGTGCGATTAAGTGTGACGCGGGATGGAGGTTTGTTGGCCGAGTTACAAGTTAAGCAGTCTTTCTCAAAGTTGATTAAAGAGAAGCAACCTTAGAATGAAGAGTTGGTACCGTATGTTAAGGATATCATGGATGGGAATTCAACAAATTTTCATTTTAATGATGATGGGGTGTTTTGTTTCAAAGATACGATAGTGGTGCCTAATGATGATGAGTTGAGGTGTATCATTTTGACCGATGAGCATGTCAGTTCTTTTGTTGTGCATTCCGCAATTTACAGCAAAGTTTTGGGAGTGTTTACATCGAGCTTTGGGTACACTATTGAATTTATGTACTTTGTATCATACTCAGAAGGATGGTCAGTCTGAACGTGTGAACCAAGTATTGGAGGATATGTTGAGATGTTACATCATTGAGTTCCAAGAAACGTGGGAGAAACATTTGCCTTTGGTAGAGTTTTCTTATAATAATAGTTACCAAGCTAGAATACAAATGGCACCCTATGAAGCCTTGTATGGTAGGAGGTGTCATACGATTTTGTGTTAGGCTAAGGTTGGGGAAAAGTATGTTTACTTGTCTGATGTCTTGAAAATAACAAATATGAAAGTGAAGCTTATTTGTGATCCTCTAAAAGCTGCCTCAGATCGTCAGAAACCCTACGCGGATTTGAAGCGTAGAGAGAATGAGTATGCGATTGGTGATCGCGTGTTTTGGAAAGTGTCGCCTTGGAAGAATGTGATGAGGTCTGGACGTAAGGGTAAGCTTAGTCCAAAGTTTTTTTAATGATATGAAGTTGTGGAGCATGTTGGTTCTGTTGCATATCGTTTGAAGTTACCTCTCGAGTTGGAGAAAATTCATGATGTGTTTCATGTGTCGATGATGCGGAGATATAGGTCGAATCCGTCGCATGTAATGCAGTAAAGGATATTGAGTTGTGACTGGATTTGTGTTATGATGAGGAACTTGTTGAGATTCTTGATTATACTAGCAAAGTTCTTTGTGGTAAGACGATTGAACTTGTAAAGGTGTTGTGGCGACATCGAAGAGTTGAGGAAGCCACATGGGAATGCAAGGCGAAGATGGTGAAACAATTTCCACACCTTTTTCCTTTAGGTAAATTTTCGAGGATGAAATTTTCTAGGTGGGGAGGAGTTTTAATACCCCGGTTTTAGGCCTAGAGGTTTTGCGAAGGATTTATGGCCCGTTGGACTGAGATTAGAGATTCAGTTATGTTTCAGGATGAGTTCAGGGAAAACATATTTTGGAAGGTGATAAAAATATGGAAAAATGATCAAAAATTCTTTTTAAATATATAAAAGGTTTTGGTGAAATCAATTTTGGAAAACGAGTTTTGGAAATATGACATTTTAGACTAGTGACCAAAATATAAAGTTTGAAAAGTGGTTTTAGTGACTGTTTTGCAAACAGTCAAAACATTGAATCTTTAAGGAGCTTTTTGACCAATTAGTTAAATATGAGTTTTCCCTTAATGAGGCTCATTCTAAAACGTGTTTTAAATAAGGAAATATAAGAGGAATTATTTAATAAGTTGGTTATTTCACAAAATGAGAATTTGACGTAACTTTGATTCTCTCATATTTTTTTTCAAAATCCATTCATCCGAACAACTCTTTTTCATCAGAATTTCTAGGTAATGATATTTTTTCCTTAATCTTTGATTTCTTAAATGATTCTTCAATTAGATTTCTAAATGTCTTATTAAATATCGTTATTTTTAAAGAGAAAACAACCAATTAAGGGGAAACTCAATCATTGGAGGTAAGGTTCGTTCATCTCCTCTAATAAAAGGTTCTTTACTGAAATGCCCAAGTTCTTAACTCTTTAAATGTTTTCTCTATTAAGGTTTTGTGATTTAATTGGAGGAAATGATGAAATTAAGATTTAATTGATGGATTTACATGATTTTCAGATTGGATCTATTTTGTTGGGATTATGATTGAATTTAATAATGCTTTTGAAGTTTAATAATGCTAAGATAAACGTTTAAAATTGTAATCCTGAAACTATGTGATTCTCTAATTGTTTAGGTTGCTAGTTTTGAGTTTTTGTGGAGTGGTGGTTGTTTTAAGAATGTTTGAGGTATAAGGATGATAATATGATTATTTTGAATGTTCATTGTTGGGTTTTTAGGTGCTCGATTTCCTCAACCGTTCTAGCTTGCCAAGTGTGAAGAAGTTGGATAATTTGGTGAATTTATGGGAAGTGAAATAAAGACAAAAGACACAAGGATTTATAGTGGTTCAGCCTTCTAACAAGCACCTACATCCACTACCTTAGCTTCCCACTAAGGATTTCAACAAATTCACTCTTTCAATTCGTCCCCTTTTCTCGGCTTAGGAGGAAACCGTTACAACGATTAAGCTAACTACCCTTACCTTAATCAAACACTCTCTTACAAGAGAAATTCTAAAGCAAACTTGAAATCCCTCTAATATGTATTTGTTGCAATCTTAAGCTCTCAAACAAAACCTACACACTTGAGCAAATTTGACAATTAAGCTCACAAGTGTTGTGTATACAAGAAAATGTACAAAATAAGCTCTAAGACAATTTTGACATCATATAGTCGTTGACAATTGAAGCATTAGTCTTCTCTTGATGCTTGGAGGTCCCTTTTATACTGCCAAATGAGTTTGTAGCTGTTTAGGACCGTTGGGGTTGTTTTGGAGCCGTTCGAGACTTTATTTCCCACCATAAATGTTGTTCTGCAGACATCCGTTTCAAAAGAATCGAACTCATTTCGGAACGCCCTTCTTCAAAACTAGCCGTTTAGAAACACTCTTAATCGTATCGAAACAGTAGCAACCCCATTTCGGAACGTGTGACAGTTGAGCTACAATTTAAAACGTCGTTGGGAAAATAGTTGTTGGGGAGGTTTTGACCGTTGGGCGTATCAAAACACCAAAGGGGTTTTCGAAATGAAGACCCTCCGTATCGAAATGGGCAAGCCCTGTTTCGGTACGTGTTTTGGCAGTTTCCAAATGTTTCGATACGGGTCCCCCTGTTTTGAAACGGTTACCTTGAAAAGTCTTGTTTGGTTACTTAAAGACGTTTTAAACCTTGCCAAAACCATTTAAACCATCCACAAACTTATTTTCAAGTTGTTTGGACTTAAAGTCACTTTTGAAATCTTTTCAATTTAGTCCAAAACTATTTTTTAATTATTATATCAAAACATTAGTTCTTTAATATCCCCCTTTTTGATATAATAAAAATAACTTGAAAAATTGGTTAGGATTCTCCCCTTTAAGATTAAAAATTTGAATAAGAGATTTCAAAATAGACAAGTAATTAAAGATCCCCCTTATTCATTTGAAATTGCAATTTTTCAATCCAAGCTCTCCCCTTTTTGTTATATCAAAAAGAATTTAGATAACTTTAAGTTCAAAATAACTTGGGAGGTTAAAAAAATTGACACAAAAAGAATTTTGGTTTTAAAATGGCTCCCGTTTACTCAAAGCATCAAAAAGGAATGTTAGTACAACATATATGATAATCTAGTTGAAATAAAAAAAATCAAATTAAACAACTAAAACAACTAGATTTTACCACACTTGAACTCAAGGGAGGATGTGAAGCCTTCCTTCTTCAAGTGTTCTTTCTTGTGTGGATGGAGCTCCCGTTCAATATTTGGACTTGTTGATCACTCTCCATCACACCTAAATAAGACAATCAGGTAATTTTTGGTATCCAAATTGCTTTGGATCCATAGACGTTAGTTGCACACAATTTAGTCCCCTTCGGAATCCAATTTTCAATTTCATCCTTTTTAGTTGAAGTGGTTAGTCCTTTTGGGACCCAAACACTTTTAAAGAATTTTCCATTTATGAATCTAGGGGCAATAGATTGTCTAACATAAAAATTTGATTTTCCAAAATTATTTTTCTTTTCAAGCTCTTTGGAAATCAAATCCTTTTCTTCTTGAACATTTTGAAGCAAATTTTTGTAAATCAATATATTTTTGTTCAAACTCATTGAGTTTTTCTTCAAGTTCAATTTTGGTTTTAGAAATCAAATCATTTTGAAATTTTAAATTTGAAACAGTTTTCTTGTTTTTCAAAATGTGATTTTTAAATTCTAAAACCAAATCATCGTAGGCATCTTGTAATTTATCAAAAGAGTATGAACATGAAGTAGATGAATTAGAAGTTACCCTTGAATCTTCTTTGATGACCATAAGGCAAAGGTTGGCTTGTTCATCATGGGTGGAGTCTTCATCACTCCATGTAGCAACTTATGCCTTCTTCTTATGGCTTGAAGTGTTTGCCCTCTTCTTCTTCTTCATAGACTCATATTCAAATTCTTTCATTGCTTTCTTTATGAAAGGGGCACACTTCTTGAAGAGATGAACTATCTCTTCTTCTTCATCCTCCTCCTCGCTTGTATCAATATAGTTGCACTTGGAGGTTTTGAGAGTCATGGCATTTGCATGGATGCATAGCTCTATGATCTTTTTCTTCCTATCTTTCTTATCTCTTCATTCTTCTTCTCCTCTTCTTTATCCTTCTTCATGATTTGGTGAGTGAGAAGTGACCCCATGAGTTCATCAAGCTTCAATATCTTCAAATTCTTAGCTTTGATGATGGCGGTCCTCTTTGATTCTCATGACTTGAGAAGAGAATAGATAAGCTTTCAGACAAGCTTTTCTTCTGGAATAACTTCTCCATAGCCCTTGAGTCCATTGGTGATGGTGGAGAATCGATGGAACATCTTCTAAATGTCCTCTTCCAGATCCATTTTGAAGTTTTCATACTCTAGGTTGAAGAAGCTGATATTGGTCTCCTTTACCTTGTATGTAACTTCGAGCTTATCCCAAACTTCCTTGGCACTCTCGCAAGAAGTCATATTCTCGTATATGTTGGGGCTAAGTGCACAAAAGATGAAGAGCAAATCCTTGCAATTTAGCCCCATCTTCTTATGATCGTCGGCACTCAACTCCGCCTTGCTTCCTTTTGGTACGAACATGTCATCTTCAATGATATCCTAAATCTTGTAGTCTTTGGATTTTACAAAGAACATCATCCTTGTCTTCCAATAAGCATAATTGGTCCCGTCGAAGAAAGGTGGCTTGTCGATAGATTGCGCCATTAAGCCGGTTGTTTGAGATGTTGGTCGATCTTGCCGGATCGCCTCAATTGGGTGTTAATCCTCTTAAATTGAGCCAAGATCTGATACCAATTGTTGGGTTTTTAGGTGCTCGATTTCCTTCAACCGTTCTAGCTTGCCACTTGTGGAGAAGTTGGATAATTGGGTGAATTTGTGGGAAGTGAAATATAGAAAAAAGACATAAGAATTTATAGTGGTTCGGCCTTCTAACAAGCACCTACATCGATTACCTTAGCTTCCCACTAAGGATTTCAACAAATTCACTCTTTGAATTTCATCACCTTTTCTCGGCTTAGGAGGAAACCGTTACAAAAATTATGCTAACTACCCTTAGCTTAATCAAACACTCTCTTACGAGATAAATTCTAAAGCAAACTTGAAATCCCTCTAACATGTATTTGTTTACAATCTTAAGCTCTCACCCAAAACCTATACACTTGAGCAAATTTGACAATTAAGCTCACATTTGTTGTCTATGCAAGAAAATGTACAAAATAAGCTCTAAGACAATTTTGACATCATATAGTTGTTGACAATTGAAGCATTAGTCTTCTCTTGATGCTTGGAGGTCCCTTTTATACTCCCAAATGAGTTTGTATCCGTTTAGGACCATTGGGGTTGTTTTGGAGCCGTTAAAGACGTTATTTCCCACCATATATTTTGTTATGCAGACGTCCGTTGCGAAACAATCGAACCCGTTTCGGAACGCCCTTCTTCACAACTAGCTGTTGAAGTCTACTGTAACAATCCATTTCGAAACGCCCACTCTTAATCGTAATGAAACGGTAGCAACCTCGTTTCGGAACATGTGATAGTTGAGCTGCAATTTAAAAAGCCGCTGGGCAAATAGCCGTTGGTGAGGTTTTGACCGTTGGGTGTATCGAAACACCAAAGGGGTGTTTCGAAACGAAGACCCTGCATTTCGAAACGAAAAAACCCTATTTTGGTACGGGTTTTGACAGTTTCAAAATGTTTCGATACAAGTCCCCCTGTTTCGAAACGGTTACCTTGAAAAGTCTGGTTTGGTTACTTAAAGACGTTTTAAACCATGCCAAAACCATTTAAACCATCCACAATCTTATTTTCAAGTTGTTTGGACTGAAAGGCACTTTTGAAATCTTTTCAATTTAGTCTAAAACTATTTTTCAATTATTATATCAAAACATTAGTTCTTCATTAATCAATGATGATTGGTGGTTTCAAACATTAGTTTGCGGCTGGCTTAAGTTTAGAAGTGCTTGTGTGATTATTTTGGATGATTTCGGTGTGTGATTGATAGCCGTTAGCAAGGCCATGTTGAGGTTCTATTTCATTGGGATTTAGAATGCATTTCAATGCATAAATGCTTTGTTGTTATGTGGTTAAAACAGGGGAGGCTGATCCGAAAGAGATCTGTGAAGCTTTGGAGGCTTCAGACGCTTGAATTCGCATCGGCAAATTGATGTTTCGCGTGTCGGTGAGTGAGAACGTGGATTTCAGCTTTGAAATGTTTTAAAGGTGATTGGGAAATTAGATTTGAACTTGAAATGCTTTTCTAAGTTCAGAAGTAAGTATAAGTGGGTTTTATTTCTCTATCGTGCTTTTATGAACTAGTTTATGCACTTGTTTTTGATTAAATATATTTACCTACTGTTTATGCATGTTTTTAAGTTTGTGATGTACTGTTTTTCATCATGAGATGATGATGGATGCACGTGGTAAGTTATCCATGTAAGTATTTGTTTTATACTTGTGTTTAAAGCATGGTTTGATGCTTTGGAAAATGGTTTTATGTTGATGCATAAGAAAACAGTGAAGTATATGGTTAAAATGAATTATATTGGCAAGTGATATGGTTTAAATGTTATCGAGTATAGTTGGTCAGCCATAGGATTGAGTGCACTATAAATAAGTCGTCTTGGATGTCGAGGAGGGTGATTTCCTGTCTCCCTCCAAGTACCCTAGCGATCGAAGAGGTTGGTGTCCCGTCTCTCGTTAGTGGTTTAAGCATCTAACTTATGATTGGGGTTGTTGTCCCTGTTGGTTTTGAATGTATCGTTATTCCAGTTAAGATGGCTTAAAGTGTTGTGTGAACACTTGTTGAATCCGTGTGTCCGATTAACTATTTTGGGAATAGAACTTGGTTAATTGTCACTTGTAAGCCAATATAATTGTTAATGTATCATGTTAATGATGTTGATGTATAATATTGATTTATACATGTTTACTATTTAAGCTTTCCATATGGTTTGTTATGCATGGGAAGGCTTAAATTGAGGCTTAGCAATGGGACTTTCTGTTTAACTATGATACATGATGCATATGGTTTAATATGCAGATTTTGGAAAGGTTTAAGTGCATGGTTTTCAAGGTATGATGTTTTGCAAAGGGATTGAAATGATGTTTTCAATGGTTTTGAGAAATTGGTTTTAAATTGCATTAATGGTATTTTGTCATGAGTTCTCCTCACTAAGCCTACTGTTCTCACGCTCTCTTTGTCCATCAATGCAGAGAATTAAAGGAGTGATGACAACAAGTGAGCAAGGAGTATCCAAGGACTTCGTTCTTTGAAAGTATGGTTTCAAACTAGACCATTAATAATAAAGGCAATGTGGTTCATTGTTGTTTTGGGAGTGTGCTGGTTAAACTCCCTATTTTGAGCAAATTTAGATTGTTGCTTTGAACTTGTAAATTGCCTTTACTTGATGGTATTTAGTTTGGTTTGTGTTTTGGTGTTCAAATGGTCTTTTCACATAGGAAACTTGCCTATAATTTGATAATCTTGATGAGTTGATGTTGGAAGCATGCTTTGGTGTTTAGAGTCTTTTGATATATGTGCTAAGTGGTAGATTATGTCTTGGTAAAATGTTAGAATGCTTTTGGAAGAGTTTAAGCATGAAAAACCAGATTGGGCATATCAAGCCCATATGTTTCGATAGAGTCGAAGGTGTATCGATACGGGTATGTGTATTTTTAGACCCCATATCGATACGGGTGAAGGCATATCGATACGCCCCCTTGGCTTAAACAGTTCTAGAAAATATTGTATCGATACATTATCGAGACCGTATCAATACACGAAGGTGTATCGATACACTATGGAACCGTTTTGATACCACTGGTAGGTAAGTTGGTTGTTTTGAATGTTAAAAGTTTTCGATTTCTTCTATTTTGGTCCCGGAATATTATGCATCAATTAAGTGTTGTTGGATAATCAAATTGAGCTGAAATTTGACAAAGTGGCATGAATTATAACTAATTAAAGGATGGTAACTTTAATTTGACTGAAGTCCCTGTAATTTGTTAAAATAACAAATTGGTCCCTAATTCATGTTCATAATCAATTGAATGTCAAATAGATGTCTGTTTGTGTTGAGGTTTCTTCCGCTCTGAGTTCAAGTCATATATGATGATAATGTACATCTTGATAAGATAAAAAGAAAAAATAGGGTCATTTATTGAGTTAAATCTCCATTGGTTTAATTCAATATTCCTTGTGTGACTCGTTCGATTTGGTCTCGCGTGTAGGCCGAGTCAAGGGGGTTACAACTTTGATTTGGTTTTTAAGCTTTTCTTGATTGGTTTCTATGAAGCATGCCTATATATTTCTAATTGAAGTACGATATTATGCATTGATGTTAGTTTTGTTATGTTTAGCTGAGGATTGATCCTTAAATATGTTAGAAATATGTTAGAAACATGTTAGGGTGTTTTGGTATCCTTAAATGCATGTTAAACCAGAAAAAGTGGACATTTCAAGCCCAAGCGTTTTGATATGTGGCCCATCGTTTTGATACGGGTAAGCAAAATCAGGCTTAGCATTTCGGTATGCGGGGAATCATTTCGGTACAAGCCATGTGTAAAAGGCAAGGCATTTCGGTACAGAGGAACCCGTTTCGGTAAGGGCCTTGCGTAAATGGCCAAGTGTTTTGGTACGCGAGGGCGTCTCGGTAAGGGTTTTGGCTACTAGAATTTAGGGATTTTAAAGCAAGCACACTGTGCCGATACGGGCCCTAATGTATCGATACAGTTAGCTATTAATTCGGTTATTGGCTTAATCTGATTTTTTGATTTATCACATTTTAGTCCCTGTATGTTGTGGATGGAATTTTATGTGTTTGGATGATCGAATTGAGTTGATATTTGACATGAATGCATGAAACCTGATTAATTAAAGGTTGGTAACATAAAAAGGGGTTAAGCCTTTGCAGTTTGCTAGTTTTGCAATCTGGTCCCTTAACGTTCGAGATTGCAATTGAATGTTCTATTGTTGTTCGAATAGAGTAAGATTTGAACCACTGCTAGCACGTACAATATAGGATAACAATTTGCATCTAGATAAGATAAAAAATTGTATGTGTTTCGAGTGGGTTACATTTGGTGGTATCAGAGCCAAGTTTGCGGTAATTTGGAGATAAGTTTGTGATTTCTTAGTGTCGTTGTTGATTGATTAACCAAGTTTGCGATATGTTGGGATGGTGTTATTGGTTGAATGTTGTGGTTAGCTATGCAGGTGGTTGTTATATGTACGCTCTTTGTGATATGCCATGTGGGGTTTATTTTAGGAAAACCATTGCATTATTACTATAGTCTGAAATGTTTTGATTTGAAATGGAAGTCTTGGATCCTTGCTTAAAGCTGGTCTGATTGATTGTTTTGTTGAAATTATCATGCGTTAGACATTTTAGCACGATGGGACCAATGAGAGAGTTGCGATCTGGTACGATTGCTGCTGCCGGAGGGTAGGAAAATCAGGGAAACGTTGTACCTCCTGGAGGTATTCCATCTCCTCGACCTAATCCACCTAAGAACGTGGAGCAAGTACCCACTGCACTAGCTGGGCTAGTGCTGGGTGATTTGATGCCTTTAGTCCAGGAAATGGCTAGAGCTTTCTATGGCGCTGTTGTTGGAGTACATGTGCCTCCGCCTACTGTTGGACAAACGAGTTTGTCGTTGGAGCGTTTTCGTAGTCTTGGAAGAGTTGAGTTTTGAGGGGTGACACTCGTAGCATCCGAGGAATGGATGGCTAGCACGGATTAGATTTTTGATCAAATGGGGTGCAATGATGCTCGTAAGCTAGGTTGTGTTGTATCATTGTTGTAAGGAGACACATATAGCTGGTGGACGACCGCGATCGCGGGCATGGATCTGGGTGATATGACAATGGATTTCTATCGAACTACCTTTAAGAAGAAGTATCTGGGAGTTAGATACTTGGATGAAAGGAGGCATGAGTTTATGGCTCTAGTGCAAGACAGTATGTCGGTGGCTGAGTACGAGGTACAATTTCTTTGGTTGAGCCAGTATGGTCATGAGTTAGTACAAGACGAGAGGCATCATTGTGATCGATTTCGTTATCGTTTGGTACATGATGTTAATACTTTTATGTTGGCTTCTGATTACACCGATTTCGACGTGTTGGTTACACGGGCAAACGATATTGAGCAGAATTTGGGTTTATCTTCTCGTGTGGGAGGTTCTAGCTTGGGCAAGAGAATTGCAGATTCTAGTTTCGGTGGTGGTCAATTTAAGAAGCATCATGATAGGATGTATCGTTCTGATGCGAGACGAGCTGGTGGTAATGTTGGGCATGGACCGCATGGTCAAGGTACCCATATTAGATTGGTTTTTAATCCTTGTTGGGTATGTAGATCATGTGAGCACCTGAGGCGAGATTGTCCATGTTTGGCTCGTGAGGGAAAGACTCCTAATGCTGTTGCGACTAACTCTTGTTGGAGTCGTGAATCTACTGATCATTTGAAGTTGTATTGTCTGTTGTTGGCTGATGGTGGTCAGGTTAGGGCACCTGTTGTCGCACCACAAAGAGGATGTGAGCGCAATCGTGGTAATTTCCAGCATAAGGAGGATGTTCAGAGGACTGTGGCTCATGTTGGGGTGGTTCAACCCGAGGGTGGTGGTCCTACGAATGTGTACGCACATCGTGAGTGACATAATGACACCAATGTTATTGCATGTACTTTTACTTTGCAATCTTTGCCATTGTTATCCTTGATTGACTCTAGTTCCGCGCATTCATATATCTTGCCTGAGCATGCACATTTTGTAACCCCTTCGACCCGTCCTAGCCACTAGACCGTATCGAGTGGACTACACGAAACCAATCGAAGAAAAATTCGAAGATTTCCCTCCTACTAGCAACCGTAACTGCGTTGATTAATATCTTTTCTAAATGCCCGAGTTAACCTTATATTTAAGATCACGCAGCGGAAGAGAGAATAACAAAACGAGCAACGATTCGAAAAAAAGAACAATCGGGGGACCAAAATGCAAAACTAGCATAATATAAGGACCTAAGATGCAATTAGGGTGATCTTTGTTTAACTAAACCCATTTCATACTTCCTTGATGAAATGCAACATAGAACATGCACAAAATCATTCACAAAAACCATTTCCCTTTTCAACATGCTAACTTAAAACAAGTTTAAGCAATGCAACCACACATGCAATAGGCAATGAACATGCATCAATCATTCATAAACCGTATATGAACCATATATGCAAACCAAGCCTACCGGCTCCATAAATATTTCACATGCTTCAAGCACAAATACATAACCATATGAGTTTACCAAGCTCATATGAAACCATAGCGAATGAGTATACTGGTATAATTGACACGTTCCACAACCGCTACCACCCCCATCACAATAGCACAACCCCTATTGTGAAACTGAAGAATTTCTCACGCGCGAATTTCATAATTATAGTGCACTTCACATCCTATTGATCGATCAATCTATCCGATATAACCCATGTGTCAATATACTCTTCGCAACATCACAAACCACTGTTTTCACCATGGATAACACCTCCCCAACCACATCCCAAAAGCCATCACCACAAGTTCAAGCTTAGCATGAACTCAACCAACATCTTAATAAATCACATGGCATTCTCATGGGACAATAACATCAATAATTTAATGCATGACAACATAATAAACATCATTTAGATAAGTATGCTCATGATCACAAGATCAAATGTAAAATGGCGAAAAAGCCGAAAACAACATAAATCTTACCCTTAAGCTTGGATTGGCCTAACGGCTCAACCCAAACCCTTAAAACACTTGTACAAACTTGATAAAACATTAAAATCATTTTCACTCACCAGCGATTACCAAAATCAAGTCGAAACCCCTTTCTAGCTGTCCAGTTCGCCCACAATTGAGTTCAACAATTTCGGATCTTCAATCCCTGCCTCTAACCAACTAAAAACAGAGGATTTAGAGATATTTTCAACACTCTAACTTGCTGGAAAGAAGAGATTCAAATACTCAATCAAAACACCTATTGAACATATCTGATACAAGTCGTAAACATCGAAAAACTGAATTCGGAAAATCTCCAGCAAAACCCAGTATTAGATAACATCAAAATACATAGATAAACATCTAAAAATGTCAACCCAACATCAAATTAATACCATCTATCTATTTACCTCAAAATCCACCCAAAAACTCTCTTTTTCCACTTCAAACATCAACACCCAACCCAATTTTGGGATTCCTATCAATCACCCAACATCTCAACTCAAAAACCACATCAAAACAAAGGTAATAACATCAACAAACCCAGCAATAACAGATCCTACCCAAAAATCTTACCATAAGCTCATTTTCATCAATTTTAGCCAAGTTTCATTAAGATTAACACAAGATTACAAAACCTTAGCATTTAAAAGAATCAAAGCATGGGAATTTCATTAAAGAACCTTACATTAGAGGAGAATCTCGTTGCTCAACTCCAATGCTAGCTATTTCCCCTTGTTTGGCAAAATTCCTTGAGAAAAACAATAAAATAGACTTGGGCTTTAGGAAATCAAAGTAGGAGAACCATTTAGAAATATTAGATTAATAAGAAAAATCTTTTACCTTGTGAAAATCAAGCTCAAGAGTTGTTTGGCTGAAGAGAGAAGATGAGAAAGCTTGAAAATGGTTTTTGACGTAAAATGAGAAAAATAGATAAAACATTCTTTTAATTAAATCATAAAATCTATTTTGAAATATTTGGATAGTTAAAATAAAGGGGATAATAACCATATTGGCCCAGCCAAAATAGCTCCTTAAAGATTCAACATTTTGACTCTTTTACAAAATGGTCACTAAAAACAGATTTTACAAACTTTACAATTTCGTCACTAAACCAAAATGTCATGCTTCGGAAAGCGTTTTTCCAAAATAGTTTTTACCAAAACCTTAAATATATTTATTAAGGATTTTAGAGATTTATTTCATATTTATTAAGGAAAGGAGAGGAAAGGACAAGAGTGGACAGGAAAAGCTGGAACAAAAGGAGATGTACTAAAGCAGTTCCAGATGCCGCCAAGGATGCTGCCGAAGTAGCATTGCCGCCCAGGCAGGAGTTACACCGACCTATTCAAGATGGGTCGCGATTGAAAGAGTGCAATTCCATTAGCCCAATGAGCCCAGTCTTGCAATTTTCTAAAGCCTGTATCGGATGGCAGAACTGATCTAAGATTGATATGTATGAGTACTTATCCTTACTTGCGGAAGAAGGAAACGTCCAAAGAGTCCACCTTTAAGTAAAAAAGGAGTATGTATTTAATGTAAAAATACTTTAAGAACTTCTACTTCAAGGAGGACTCAAACTTAGGTGATGAACCCTTTATATACCCAATGTATGTGAGGGTATAGGGGCATGACGAGGTATGGGGGGATGCGTACTTGAATAGCCGCAAAGCAGAGATGTAGCTAGGTAGATGGGAGTTGTTAGGGTCACGGCCCAAATCTTCTAGGGTTTTAGACGCTTGTATGTAAAGTAGATGTGCGAAACGGTTGTAATAGTTTTGAGTTGTTTTCAATAAAATTCTAAAGTTTTCTTAATCTATGCACTTTAATCTTCCAGTTAGTCCACACCAGTAAATTAAGAGAATCCATTTGTCGGGCACGAAAAGGTCAAGCACGGTCACAACATGTTGGGGCGTGACTAACTTGGTTCCTAACAAGTTCACAAGTTTCAGCGGCTAAAAGGGATCACCAATCGAATGGACTTGCATGTGTTAGGTTTACACTGAGATTGCTAGGTATTGCCTACATCACGTGAGTGTTTGAGCATACTTGCCTAGAAATAGGGAGGATCATTGTCGACTATCCCGCCGAGCTTGGAATGTCTGCCAGACTTGCTGCCATGACTTATTTCCGTTCCACCTGCCGAGACAGTGAAAGTTGCAGGGGTAGTGACCCGCTGCAGCCGCGTGATAGGGTCATAGCCTGCCGCCCGCCATACCTGTCGAGGCAGTAATTCATGGTAACGCAAAACAAACTTAAGCTTTACAATGCAGTCTTCACGCTACTGAGCTACAATTTTCTTACCCAGTCTATCGACCAAATCTCTCCCTATCATCCCTCTCATAACTATCTTCATTTTATTTTATTTGCGTTTTTATATTTCCACATCGTGAGATTTAATTGCGCATTTACTAAATCTTTGTGCAGGAAACCATTCATAGAAGCTGCTCCAATCCCTGTGGGAGACGATATCTTTTATACTATAACTTGACAAGAGTGTGCACTTGCACTCATAAATAGAGAACACCTAGACCCCCTCTATAAGTTTTTGGCGTCGTTGCTGGGGATTGGCAATAGCAACTATGTTTGAATTTCTGCACTTCTATTTTAGTTTTTGCACATTAAATCTCTGTTTATTTATTTGCTTAAAAATATTTGCCTTTTTGTTTTCTTTGGTGTATGTCCCGCTAGGGCGGCAAAGATGGCAGCGACATCCTCATGAGGAGGGGAAGGATATGCCCAGACGCAAAGCCAACCACAAAGCCCTCAGGAAGTGGTTATGTTTGGGAAAAGCGCAACCCAACATAACCTAATTTTTATTTTTATTTTTAACGTATTTTTAAGTATTAGGATTAGATTAATTTTTTGTATTTAATTTATTTTAGGTTAGGAATGAAGGCAAGATCAAAAAAGATGAAAGAATATAGGAGAAGCCCAACCAGCGGCCAAGGCAGCCCAAGGAAAATGAGCATTGTAACGTCCTGGCTTTGGGCCTAGATGTTTTAGGCATCGAATCGGACAGGTCGGAAACGGTTCGAATCGCGTTAGGAGATTTAGGGAAATCAAGGATCGGGATAGGCTAAAAATTAGGGAAAAATTACTAAAATCCTCTAAAATTATCTTTAAGAGGTTGGTCAAATCGATTTTACAAAAAGAGTTTCGGAGCTAGTACATATTGAGTAGTGACCAAAATGTAAAGTTTCAAAACTGTGAAAAATGCAATTTTCAAAAGGGAGAGTCAAAGTCTTAGAATCTATAGGGAAATTTATGGAAATTAAGCATTTCCTTAATATGACATGTATTTAAACAAATTTTTAATTAATTGGATTAAAATGTTTTATTTATTTTATTAATTAAATAGTTAAATTGGGTGATTTTAGTTACATAACTACTTTTCTCTTCTCATTTTCAGCCAAACACCATTCCAAATCATATTCTCCAGAATTCTTTTCTCCCAAACTTTCTCTTCTTGATTTCTCTATCATTTCAAAGAATCATTTTCAATTTCTTCAAGATTTGTGAAGCAAAAACTTGTCATCCATTGAGGAAAGCAAGGATTGGAGGTAAATCCCGTTCTCAACCTCTAATCAAGGTTCTTTATTGAAATTCCCAAGATTATTGACTCTCAATCGATGTTTTTAACTGAGTTTTGATAATAGTTATGGTTTAAGATCAAAATCTTGCAAAATTGTAATTTAATTTTTGATTTTCAGATTTGTTTTGATGAGCTCTATTTTAGATGGATTCTAATTGAGTTTTGAGATGAATATGTTGTTGAGAAAGAGTTTTAGTGGTATAGATCCCGAAATTCTTGAGATCCTTGAGTTTTATGATAGTTTAGTTGAGTTTTTGGGGTGAAATGATGAAGTTGTGTTGCAGGAGGTATAAGAATGAGTTTAGGTTGTTTTTAGATGTAATTTGATGTTTATAAATGATTGAAAGTGATGTATGTTGGCTGGGCAAGGTTTAAAAAGCAATATATTGAGTTTTCGGTTGTTTCAGATGGGTATTTTGGTGTGGTTTGTGTGAGCAACGAGTTTGTAATTAGTTGCAGGTGTTGAAATACATTTTAATGCATTTGGATCTCTGTTTTGATGATGTGAAAACAGGGGATCTTGATCCGGAAGCAAACGAGACGTTTTTGGAGGCTTCGAAAGAGTGATTTTCGTGTCGGCAAGCAAGGTTTTGCGTTGTCGGTGAGTGGACATGTTGTTAAAGCTTTGTAAGCTTGGATAGGATGTATTGGGAGGCTAGTGTAAGCTTGAAAGGCTTAGCTAATCTCGGAAGTAAGTATGGTTTCTTTTTCTCTCGGTTTTCGGTTTTGAAATTGACTTCATGGTATATCATGCTCATGTTTTGATGATAATTATTACTCACTATTATGCATGGTTTCAAGCATGGTTTTGCTTGTGTTTATCCCATGAAAAGGTTTCGTTTCAATACAAGATGGTACGATATTGTATGAAATGGTTTTTACTATTTAAAGGCATGTTTAATTTGGGATATGTGATGATTTTTGGTGATGTATTAAAAGCAATGAGTTAACGTGGTTTTTAAGGATATATTGGCAAAGGTCTGATGTACTTTATTACTCGGATACATTGGTCGACCAATAGGATGTGAGTGCACTATAATCTATAAATTGTACGTGTGTCTAGCTATGTGATGTAATATGGGGTGAGCCTATTGCGGGTAATAGAGGTGAGCCTATCACCATGGGTTAGGGGTGAGCCTAATTCCATTCGTAGCCATTAAGATGGGGTGAGCCATCATTGATTTTAGGGGTGAGCCTTTGAGTGTTCGTGTATCCGATATTGTGTATGAAAGTGATAGAGGTGAGTTTATCATAACGGATAGGGGTGAGCCTATGCCGCATGCTTTATGCCAATATATTTGCTATTGATGTTTCCCATGTATTATGTTGTTAATGAATGCATAATGGTTTATTGTGCATGAGATGCATGATGTTGAGATGTTCCATAGGATGATTGTATGCATGTGAATTGAGCAAGTGAGGCTTAATGAGGTTTTGCATTGAGAGCAATGCATGTGGTTTGTGATACATGTGGAACATGGTTAAAGAATGTTTTCTTTGGTTTTGAAAGCATGAATTGAGATTGAGCATGATATGGTTTAAACTTGTGTTTTAAAAAATGCTTGTAGATGTGTTCTTGAACTTACCTACACTAAGCAAGTGTGCTTATGCTCCCTTTTTTCAACAATGCAAATAGCTAAGCTTGAGGGCTGAGGAGTAGCAAGAGAAGGCACCAAAGTTGTCACTCAAACTCAAGTATGAACTTTGGATAATTTTAATAAGTAGATTTTTGCAATGGGTGATTAGTACCTTGGTTTGGAAGTTTAATCTTGGTATTTCTTAGCTGAGATATGATGGTTTGCCTATTTGGTGTTTTTAGCTATGCTATGACTTATGTTTAAAGGCATGCTTGAGTAGCTATTGTTTCACTTTGAATTGCCATGGTTGAAGCTTATGATATGGTTGATGTTTGATGCATATTGGTTTGCAACACTGATTATTACTTGTATGGATGATTAGAAAATGTTTAGGCATTGTTAAATGTGTTTAAGTGGATGTTGAAAGTGAATATCTTGTATGCGTATCGATACACGGGGAAGTGTATTGATACATTAAAGCAAATTTCAAGCTTTTCGGTACAGGGGTATCGGTACGATTTGCCCGCGTATCGATACGCCCAAGCCATGTTTGAAGGCCGTACTGATACGCGGGGAAGTGTATCGATACGCTCTTCCCATCTTTTGCTATTGTCTTCTCGCATATCGATAGAGGCCCAAGTGTATCGATACGGGTTAGTTATTTTCAGTTATTGGAATCTTGTAAGTTCTAAATTTATGCATTTTGGTCCCTCATTAATGTTTGTGCAATAAATTGAGTTTGAATGGTCTGTTGGTGATGAAATTTGACATGCTGGCATGTTACATGATTAATCATGGATTGGTAACCTTAAAAGCGGAAAAGTCCTTGTATTTTATTGAAATTATAATTTAGTCCCTAATAGTCAATTGTTTGCAATCGAACCTATAATTGAACTACGATCGTTGTGTTGTTTCCTTCTAAATGTCTTGCTAAACACATAGGTTAACATTGTGCATCTAAAGAAGATAAAAAGGAAAAAGGGTCGTTAATCGAGGTTGACTTTTAAGAGTTGATTTTAGTTTTCCCCATGTAATCTTCTTAGTTGTGGTCGGGCGTCTAGGCCGGGCTAAGGGGGTTACATTTGTTGGTATTAGAGCCAAGTTTACAAAGATTTGTGGGTGTTGGTAAGTGAAATTGGCATGTATTGAAGTATGTTGATTCGAAAGCTTGACATTGTTTGAATATGTTGATATCTCGATGATGTGATATTGATATTTGCTGATTGTTGAGTGATGTAAAGCATGATGACCATGATATGCTATAATATGCTATGTTGTGCTTCAGGGATGACTGGGGTACCCATTGCCAAAGCTACTGATAGAGAAATTTTGTTTTGAGCAAATGAGTTGAGTGACTTAGGTCCCTGCTACTAAAGGCCTGATTGATTTTATTGTTGTATTTGCGTTATAGTACATCTTTTTCACCATGGGTCCAAGACGAGAGACGAGGGTCAGTGCCCGAAATGTGGCCGAGAATGGGCTGGAAGAGCAAGCTGAGAATATACCGCCTCCTCCCCCAGGTGGACCACCTGTAGGTGGGGGGTAGGAGCTAAGGCTGGAGCTAGTGCGGGGGGGGGGGGTGTGGCGCCTGAAGGAGCACCAGGACAAGTTGTTCCAGATATGACAGTTTTGATACAAGCTATTGCAGGAGCCTTTCAGGCGGCAGTAGTTGGTTTTCATGTAGCCGCACCACAACAGGTTGCCAACCCTGGGTTGCCTTTGGAGCGCTTACGCAGTCTGGGCGGTGCTGAGTTTAGAGGGTTGACTCCTGAGGGATATGAGGCTTGGTTCGAAAGTACCAAGCGAATCTTGGGACATATGAACTGTAACAATGTTCAGAAGCCGGGGATGTGTAGTGTCGCTATTGTATGGCGATACGTATACGTGCTGGACGACTATTACAGTTGGGATGGAACATGATGAAATTGACTGGACTTTTTTTGTGAGTGCGTTCAAAAAGAAGTTTTTGGGGGTCCATTATCTGGACGAAAAGAAACGAGAATTCGTGACCTTGGTGCAGGGCAGTATGTCGGTTGCCGAATATGAGGTGCAATTTGTGAGGCTGTGCCAGTATGCACCTGAGTTAGTACCGGACGAGCGGAGATGGTGTGAACGTTTCTGCTATGGATTGGTAAGAGAAGTTAAGACGTATGTGTTAGCGGCCGAGTACACAGATTTTGATGTGCAGGCATTACGAGCGAAGCATATAAAGCTGAATCTGGGGATGATGGCTCGGTCGGGAGGCTCTAGTTCAGGGAAGAGAGGTGCTAACCATGATGGCGGGCGTGATCGTGGTAAAAGGCCTCGAGATAGAGGATACCATAGAGATCATCGTTAAGGTGGTGGTGGTGGTGGAACAGGCCGAGGACAGTCTGGTCGGAATGTTGGTGCTCGCGCCTCTGTTTGCAATGGTTGTGGGAGACATCACACCGGGGAGTGTCGGGATGTCTCATGAACTTGCTGGCACTATGAAGTGTAGGGTCACGTGAAGCGTGATTATCCGCAGTTGGTGAGATAGGCACCATTACGAGCTATGGAACCTCAGAGAGGCCGTGGGCGCGGTCGGGGTAATTTCCAGAGGAGGGATGAGGGACAGTGTGGCATCGCTCATGTTGTGGTAGTTTGGCCTAAAGAAGGTGGTCCTGCGAGGGTTTATGCCTAGCACGAGGAGCGCAACGATGCGAATGTCATTGCATGTACCTTTGTTCTTCAGTCTTTATCATTGTTGTCTTCGATTGATTTTGGATCCACACATTCTTACATCTTGAGCGATCATGCGCATTTGGTTAACATACTTGTTGAGTTGCTAGTAGTAGGAATGCAAGTGACTAGCTCCTTTGGTGAGACTGTAGTCACTAAGAAGTTATATCGGAGGTGTTCCTTATCTTTCCAGGGTCATGTTTTTCTTGTTGATTTGATGGAATTACCCTTTTATGGATTTGATGTGATCCTTGGTATGAATTCGTTGTCTGAGCATAGAGCGATGGTTGACTTTGATACCAAGCGGGTCACCTTAAAGCTTGCCGATGATTATGGAGTGGTGGTAGTAGGCAAGAATGTAAAATTCTTGTCTAATGTGGTTTCGGCCTTGGAAGCAAGTTGTATGCTAAGGATGGGTTGTGAGGATTACCTTGCTTATGTGATGAATCCTGGCACGAAAGATGTACGAGTGCAAGACATTAGAACCGTTTGTGATTTTTTGGGTGTCTTTCCGGAAGAATTGCCAGGGTTGCCACCAAACAGAGAAGTTGAGTTTGGTATCGAGTTGTATGAGAATACTACTCAGGTGTCTATTGCTCCTTATCACATGACACCTAAAGAACTCACAGAGTTGAAAACGCAACTTCAGGCATTGCTGGATCGAAGGTTTATCCGGCCGAGTGTATCACCTTAGGGTGCACCGGTGTTGTTTGTAAGGAAGAAAGATGGCACAATGCGGATGTGCATAGATTATTGCCAACTGAACAAGTTGACGATATTGAATAAGTATCCTTTTCCAAGGATTGATGATATCTTTGATCAGTTTCGAGGAGCCTCAGTGTTTTCTAAGATTGACTTGAGGTCGGGGTATTACCAGTTGAAGGTGAAAGATGTGGATGTACCTAAGACGGCTTTTCGGACAAGGTACGAGCATTATGAGTTTTCTGGTGATGTTGTTTGGTTTGACCAACGCACTTGTTGCTTTCATGGACATGATGAATCGTGTATTCCTTGAGTTTTTAGATCAATTTGTGATGGTGTTCAACGATGATATTCTTGTGTACTCTCGTACCGTGGAGGATCATGATAGGCACTTTGGGTCACGTCGGCACGCCCCGTGGCGCAGCGGAAAAATAATCCCACGTAATCCAGCCAGGATCCATGTACAAGAACGAATCCAGGGTGAAAAGATGAAGAGTTACCTTTTAAAACTCTGGAAACTAGAAAACCGACGGTATGTCGAAATAACCACGTCAAGTAAAACCGGAATCGTCACAGGTTCACGACGACCTTTACGGAGTCCACCTGAACAAAACGAACAAAGTTTCCGCCTCCCTAACACTTAGGGATAAATTTCGACAAGATTGAACACCTTCCTCGGAGAAGTCGAAATCCATTCAAGGATTCCTAAGGGAGTCTGAAATCGACCAGGGGTTCTACCGAGACTTGGATTCGAACTAGGAAATCGCTAGGAATTTGCCAGGGGCAAGAGGAACACTCGAAAAATATCGAACAGCTTCTCAGAAGAAATCTGGGACTTGTCGAAAATTCCATAGGGGAATTCCAAGGGATATGTCGAAATTTGCGAGGAATATGATTTGGTTGCTAGCCCTTGTCCCTTTAAATAGTATTCAGAGACTTAATTCTAGTTGAATTCCTTAAATCCAAGTTCAACCAAAATTCATAGAATCTAATTATACTTGAAATTGGTTTATATTAAATATACATTATATTTAAAAATATTAAATGAAATATATATATTTAATTATGTAGAATCTTATTCTACACAAAACATGGATTTAAATATTCATTATATTTAATCCATATATATATATATTTTTATTATATAGAATCTCGTTCTATCTTTACTTGGATTTAAATATATATTTTTAATCATATCGAATCTAATTCTACATAAACTTGGAATTAAATATGCATTATATAAATTCCAAATATATATTTAAATTTCTAGATTATTATTCTATAATATTTACGTCTCTAAATATTTTCCATACTCTAAATAATATTTGATAAATACAATATTTATCCAATATTATTCCTATTTAAGGGAGTTGCCGATTTCCCCTATCCCATAGGGGATTTTCGGCAACCTCCCTAAAATAGGGAGTATGGTTTCCATTTTTTTGTTCGTTTCATTCGAAGGGTGTGACCCTTTGTAGGTTCATGCAATGTTAGCAACAAAATTAGAACTGTTCTAATTTTACAAACAAGGAGTGGCATCTAGCAATACATCATTGCTACCTAAGTTGCATAAAGTCATGGTTTGACTTTCCTAATTCCTGAATAAACTTCCTTTATGTATTTCATCCTTTTGTCCTTTATATCTTAGATGAACACAAGTCATGGGTTAGTCACACTTGCGTTGTCCATCTAGTGTTTCTTGATTTCTTGAGTAGATTATGATAAACGAATCTCTATGATATCTCACATCATAATATTCGAGCATGGCCATGCATTTTCTAATCTCACTCAATCAAGTGGCCGAAGATATTTCTCCCATTATGTAGGAGGGACAAATCCTTTCTTGATCAATCATATTTCACTACATAGGTCATCACGTATCCAATCATCGGTCTTTATAATGTAGTCAGTTACGACACACGTTTGACAATGTCAAAATACGTAAATCTTTATGTTGAAATCATGTTGATCTCAAGTCTGAGGATTATACATATGTTTATCATGAGCAATGTTGTGACTGTCACATAATTACCCAAGAAACATGCTCATAGCGGGTAAATCCAGTATGTTGTTCTCTAACAAATACTTATGTGTTGATTTTGACATCTCTATGTCAATGACAATGCTTGTCATCGACCACATATTAGTCTTTATATAGTATTAATGTCCATACCCGTAATAATATTCGACTAAGGATCTTATTTAACAATAATCGTATTATTGTATGGACATTATTATCCATTGGTTAGTTTGATGCACAGAAACATACCAAATGATAATAACGACATACTCCAACAAGTTTTACAAGTGTTGTTGGAGAATCAGTTGTATGCTAAGCTAAGCAAATAAGAGTTCTGGCTTAGGGAGGTGGTCTTCCTTGGACATGTTTTATCAACTGAGGGTAATCGTGTTGATCCTCAGAAAGCTAAGGCAGTGATGAATTTCAAGGTGCCTAAGTCGGTGACAGAAGTGCGAAGTTTTCTTGGTTTAGTTGGGTATTGACGTAGATTCGTCGAGGGTTTCTCGAAGATAGCTGCACCTTTGAGTAAGCTATTGCAGAAAAATATTCGTTTTGAATGGACAGATGCGAGGCAACAAGCTTTCGAGAAGCTAAAGGAAGCTTTGACGCAAGCTCCTATCCTGATTCAACCTGAGTTTGGTAAGGAGTTTGTAGTCTATAGTGATGCGTCCATTGTCAGTTTGGGCTGTATGTTGATGTAGAAGGGTAAGGTAGTAGCCTATGCATATAGCCAATTGAAGGTGCATGAGGGTAACTTCCTTACTCACAATCTTGAGCTTGTGGCTGTTGTGTTTGCCTTGAAGTTTTGGAGGCATTATCTATATGGTGAGAAGTGTGTGGTGTTCACGGATCATAAGAGCTTAAAGTATCTAATGTCTAAGAAGGAGTTGAATCTTAGGCAACGTCGTTGGGTGGAGCTGCTTAAGGATTATGATCTGTCAATCGGGTATCACCCAGGCAAGGCTAATGTTGTGGCCGATGCTTTGAGCAGAAAAGTGGTTGTGGAGTTGAGGGCGATGTTTGCTTGTTTGAGCATATCGTGATATGGTGATCTTATCGATGAATTGCAAGTGAAACAATCTCTGATTCAGTTGATCAAAGAGAAGCAGTTGTCAAATGATTCTCTTGTTCCCCATGTTCAGGATGTTGCAGAGTGTAAGCCTTTGGATTTTAGTTTTAGTGATGATGGAGTTTTGTGTTTTGGGAGTCGAATAGTGGTGCCAGATGATGTTGAGTTGAGGCGCACTATTCTGATGGAAGCCTATAGTAGTCCTTTCGCTATGCACCCTGGCAGTACAAAGATGTACCGTGATCTGAAGGTTGAGTACTACTAGGTGGCGCACTATTCTGGTGTGTCAGCGAGTGAAGGCTGAACAACAGGTTCCTTCTAGGTTGTTGCAACCTTTGAGAATCCCGAAATGGAAGTGGGAAAGAATTCAGTTTGGGTGATTGTGGATCATCTTGCAAAGTGTGCACATTTCTTGCCAGTGCATACTACGTATACCTTGGATAAGTTGGCAGAGCTGTATATTGCAGAGTTTGTGCGGTTGCACGGTGTGCCAAAGTCCATTGTGTCGGATAGGGATCTGAGGTTTACGTCGTGGTTTTTGGAATGTCTGCATCAAGCCTTGGGTACACGGTTGAATTTCAGTACTTCTTATCATCCTCAGACGGATGGGCAGTCGAAATGTGTTATCCAGGTTCTTGAGGATATGTTGAGATGCAATGTCATTGATTTTTAGGGAGCTTGGGAGAAGCACTTACCGTTGGTTGAGTTTGCGTATAACAATAGTAATCAGGCGAGTATCCAGATGGCTCCTTACGAGGCTTTGTATGGGAGAAGATGTAGAACCCCACTTTGTTGGGCAGAAACTAGGCAAAAGTTGATTTCGATGCCGACTATGTTCAAAGGAACAACATAGAAGGTGAAGCTCATTTGTGAGCGTTTGAAGGTAGTATCATATCGACAAAAGTCTTATACGAATCTAAAACGTAAGGAGATCGAGTTTGCGGTTGGCGAACGTGTGTTCTTGAAGGTATCACCTTGGAAGAAGGTGATGAGATTTGGGCGGAAGGGTAAGCTTATCCTGAAGTTCATTGGACCTTATGAGGTTTTAGAGCGTATTGGTCCTGTGGCATATCGGTTGAGATTGCCTTCCGAGCTGGAAAAGATTAATGATGTGTTTCATGTCTCGATGTTACAGAGGTACATATCGGATCCTTCGCATGTGATGCATGTTGAGGAAATAGAGTTGAATCAGGATCTGTCTTATGATGAGAAACCAGTAAGGATTCTGGATCTGAGCAGCAAAGTTCTTCGTTGCAAGACGATAGAACTTGTGAAGGTGTTGTGGCGACACCGTGGAGTTGAGAAGGCCACTTGGGAGAGCAAAGCAGACATGCTGAAGCAATTTCCGCACCTTTTTCGCTTTAGGTAAAATGTCGAGGATGAAATTTCCTAAGTAGGGGAGAGTTGTAACGCCCTGGTTTTGAGCCTAGATGTTTTAGGCATCGGATTGGACCGGTTGGAAATGATTCGAATCGCGTTAGGAGATTTAGGGAAATCAAGGATCAGGATAGGGTAAAAATTTAGGAAAAATTGCTAAAATCCTCTAAAAATATGTTTAAGAGGTTGGTCAAATCAATTTTACAAAAAGAGTTTCGGAGCTAGTACAATTTGGGTAGTGACCAAAATGTAAAGTTTCAAAACTATGAAAAATACAATTTTCAAAATGGAGAGTCAAAGTCTTAGAATCTTTAGGGAGCTTTATCGCAATTAAATAGTTAAATTGGGAGATTTTAGTTACGTAACTACATTTCTCTTTCTATTTTCAGCCAAACACCATTCTGAATCATTTTCTCTAGAATTCTTTTCTCCCAAACTTTCTCTTATTGATTTCTCTTTCATCTCAAAGAATCATTTTCAATTTCTTCAAGATTTGTGAAGAAAAAACTTGTCATCCATTGAGGAAAGCAATGATTGGAGGTAAATCACGTTCTCAACCTCTAATCAAGTTTCTTTATTGAAATTCCCAAGATTATTGACTCTCAATTGATGTTTTTAACTGAGTTTTGATAATAGTTATGGTTTAAGATCAAAATCTTGCAAAATTGTGATTTAATTCTTGATTTTTCGAATTTTTTTTGATGAGCTCTATTTTAGATGGATTCTAATTGAGTTTTGAGATGATTATGTTGTTGAGAAAGTGTTTTAGTGGTATAGATCCCAGAATTCTTGAGATCCCTGAGTTTTATGATAGTTTTAGTTGAGTTTTTGGGGTGAAAGGATGAAGTTGTGTTGCTGGAGGTATAAGGATGTGTTTAGGTTGTTTTTATACGTAATGTGATGTTTATAAATGATTGAAAGTGATGTATGTTGGCTAGGCATGGTTTAGGAAGCAATCGATTGAGTTTTCGGTTGTTTCGAATGGATATTTTGGTGTGGTTGGGTGAGCAACGGGTTTGTAATTAGTTGCCGTTGTTGAAATACATTTTAATGCATTTGGATCTCTGTTTTGATGATGTGAAAACATGGGATCTTGATCCGGAAGCAAACGAGACGTTTTTGGAGGCTTCGAAAGAGTGATTTTCATGTCGGCAAGCAAGGTTTCGTGTTGTCGGTGAGTGGACATGTTGTTAAAGCTTTGTAAGCTTGGATAGGATGTATTGGGAGGTCAGTGTAAGCTTGAAAGGTTTAGCTAATCTCGGAAGTAAGTATGGTTTTTTTTTCTCTCGGTTTTCAGTTTTGAAATGGACTGCATGGTATATCATGCTCATGTTTTGATGATAATAATTACTCACTGTTATGCATGGTTTCAAGCATGGTTTTGCTTGTGTTTATCCCATGAAAAGGTTTCGTTTCAATACAAGATGGTACGATATTGTATGAAATGGTTTTTACCGTTTAAAGGCATGTTTAATTTGGGATATGTGATGATTTTTGGAGATGCATTAAAAGCAATGAGTTAACGTGGTTTTTAAGGATATATTGGCAAAGGTCTGATCTATTTTATTACTCGGATACGTTGGTCGACCAATAGGATGTGAGTGCACTATAATCTATAAATTGTACGTGTGTCTAGCTATGTGACGTAATATGGGGTGAGCCTATTGCGGGTGATAGAGGTGAGCCTATCACTATGGGTTAGGGGTGAGCCTAATTCCATTCGTAGACATTAAGATGGGGTGATCCATCATTGATTTTAGGGGTGAGCCTTTTAGTGTCTGTGTATCCGATATTGTGTATGAAAATGATAGAGGTGAGTCTATCATAACAGATAGGGGTGAGCCTATGTCGGATGCTTTATGCCAATATATGTTCTATTGATGTTGCCCATGTATTATGTTGTTAATGAATGCATAATGGTTTATTGTACATGAGATGCATGATGTTGAGATGTTGGATAGGATGATTCTATGCATGTGAATTGAACAAGTGAGGCTTAATGAGGTTTTTCATTGGGAGCAATGCATGTGGTTTGTGATACATGTGGAACATGGTTAAAGAATGTTTGCTTTGGTTTTGAAAGCATGAATTGAGATTGATCATGATACGGTTTAAACTTGTGTTTTAAAAACTGCTTGTTGGTGTGTTCTTGAGCTTACCCTCACTAAGCAAGTGTGCTTACGCTCCCCTTTTTCCAACAATGCAGATAACTTAGCTTGAGGGCCGAGGAGCAGCAAGAGACGACACCTAGGTTGTCACACGAACTCAAGTATGAACTTTGGAGAATTTTAATAAGTAGATTTTGGCAATGGGGGATTAGTACCTTGGTTTGGAAGTTTAATCTTGGTATTTCTTAGCTGAGATATGATGGTTTGCCTATTTGGTGTTGTATGTGGCTTCTATATGGTTTATATTTTTGCTTATGGTGTTTTTAGATGTGCTATGACTTATGTTTAAAGGCATGCTTGAGTAGCTAATGTTTCACATTGAATTGCCATGATTGAAGCTTATGATATGGTTGATGTTTGATGCATATTGGTTTGCAACACTGATTATTACTTGTATGGATGATTCGAACATGTTTAGGCATTGTTAAATGTGTTTAAATGGCTTTTGAAAGTGAATATCTGGTATTCGTATCGATACATGGGGAAGTGTATCGATACATTAAAGAAGATTTCAAGATTTTCGTTACAGGGGTATCGGTACGATTTGCCCGCATATCGATACGCCCAAGCCAAGTTTGAAGGTCGTACCGATACGCGGGGAATCGTATCGATACTCTCTCCCCATCTTTTGCTACGCTCTTCCCGTGTATCGATACAAGCCCAAGTGTATCGATACGAGTTAGTTATTTTCAGTTATTGGAATCTTGTAAGTTCTAAATTTATGCATTTTGGTCCCTCATTAATGTTTGTGCAATAAATTGAGTTTGGATGATCCGTTGGTGATGAAATTTGACATGTCGGCATGTTACATGATTTATCATGGATTGGTAAACTTAAAAACGGAAAAGTTCCTATATTTTATTGAAATTACAATTTAGTCCCTAATAGTCAATTGTATGCAATCGAACCTATAATTGAACTCTGAATGCTGCGTCGTTTCCTTATAAATGTCTTGCTGAAAACATAGGTTAACATTGTGCATCTAGATAAGATAAAAAGAACAAAAGGGTCGTTAATCGAGGTTGACTTTTACGAGTTGATTTCGGTTTTCCCGTGTAATCTTCTTAGTTCGAGTCGGGCATCTAGGCTGGGCTAAGGGGGTTACAAGCATAACGGCTAGCAGCTTCATAACGGCTAGCCGCAACCACTACATTTGCCACAACGTATGGAACGGCTATCTGCGTAACGGCTAGAATCCCGTTATTCACGCCTCAATAATTGCGGCCCGTTGAGAGCGTGCCCGCCAAGGCAGTGGAGAGAAGCGGCTAAATAAGGCCAACTATTCTCTCCTTGTTCTTCATTTTGCTTTCTCATTTACTCTCAATTCTTTCTGCTATTTTTTCTTTCAAGATTTCCTTTGCTTTACTTTCTTTCACGTTATTTTTTGTTCTTTAGTAAAAACAACAGTCTCACAACTATGGCCACATCGCAGCAACCCTCCGCCACCTCCAAACCTCTTTTCAAAAGGTTTTTAAACCCAACTGTTGAGGCAACCTGTAAGGAATACTACAGAGAGCGGCAACTATGGGAGGAAATGGGATTCCAATATACCATGCATGATGGGGATTTTGGCCTCGAGCCCTCCATATTCGAAAGGATCCACAACATGGGCTGGGACCTCTTCGCACGGCAACCATAAGGAATAAACATCAACCATGTGCGAGAGTTCTACGCCCACAAACCTACATCGGGAAATCCTTTCGTGTATGTCCGCAGAGAAGGTGTTAAATTCACAGCAGATATGATCAATAGTTTCTACAACATAGATGTTCGTGGCAATCCACATGAAGAATGAGAGTCCTACCTAACGATAGATGACTATAACAAGATCGAGAAAGAGATCTATAAGCCCAACACCATGTGGTTAACAGGCGAAAACAATGGGTTAGTCAACCGTCGCGACCTACTTCCGGAGGAAGCCCTTTGGAGCAACTTCGTCCAACGTCGCTTGATGCCCACCATGCACGGATCAACAATCAACAGGCCGCGACTTGCCCTTATCTACAACATTATGAAGGGACGGAAAATCAATGTTGGCGAAGTAATCCTAAAGAAGATCTATGCCCATGCAGAAAAGCCAAACGCCAAGGGACCTCTCTTCTTCCCTGCACTCATCACGGGACAAAATACTTCATGCCAAGGACAGGAGTTACAAGAAGGGCGCGCCAGCAGATGATGCAGAACCCGGAGCCAGACACACCTCCAACCGCCCATCCACCGTCACAAGATGCCGCCACCCCAGCTGCAGCGGGCAGTACTGAAGCTGCCCTCCCGTCCGCCGTGATCCCACTGCTGCACAGCCTAGTCCAAAGCTGCCAAATGATCGAGCACAAACAGGTGATCTTCACTATATATGTCGCGGATGTGGAAGAGGCCTTTGTGGCCTACTTCCTTGACAAGTACCGAGATGGTGGCTCATAGTTGCCCGCTTTCCCAACGGATTTAGCATGATCCAAGCCGATCCATATCACACTAAGACCAGCTTCTTCTCCTGCCGTCGACGACAGCGAGGGGCTGCACATCCGCCCCTGGAGAAGGACCTCTCCAACTCCCATCGAGCCATATGATCTCACCTCCTCATCCGAATTAGAAAAGGAGGAGGAGACCACCGCTGCCTCCCGAGAAGCAAAAGAGGCCACTGCCCAAGACGCCGACGACTCAGGCATGGAGGTTTAAGACTCCCTCGACGACAAACCAGCAGAGGCAATAAGGAAGTGAAAGCGGCCAGCAATAGAGCCCCATGGTGGAGGACCTGAAAGAACATCCCAGAAACCCACCCCCATCCGCCGCGTAGCAAGAAAAAGAACCCAGCCGACAGCCCATCTGCCACGCGCCGCCTAGTCTTGCCCGCCTCCTCAACATCCTCCTCTGACGCAACAACAACAGAGGGGAACTCCCTTAGTCTATAGCACCATTTTCTATTCTTTTCATTTTAATTTTTATGTTTTATTTTATTTTTCTAATTTTTCTTTTTATGTTTTATTTTTCTTCTTTTCTTTTTCTTTTTCTGCTTTGATTTTCTGTTTTTAATTTTTGTTTTGTGTAAAGGCATTGAGGACAATGCCAACCTTGAGTAGGGGGGGGGGGAATAGTCCTCTTTATTTTTAGGTTCATTTAGTAGCATATAGGATCATATGTAAATTCTGCCCCTAGCACTTAATAAAGTAGAAGTTTAGTTTAAAACTTATGCCTATGATAGATTAGCTGACTACTTATATTCGCACCATAATAAAAATATTTTACTCTAACTTTGGGAAGAAGCATGAAAAATACTTAGAAAAAATTTTCTTTCTGCCAATTATCTTTACACTTGTCCGTTAAATGCTGAATTTTTGCTTGGAGTTCCAATCTCAATAGTCTCCGATCGAGATCCCCGATTCACAACTCGATTTTGGAAGACTTTACATAAAGCTCTCCGAACTAAACTAAATCTTAGCACAGCTTTCCATCCGCAAAGCGATGGTCAATCCGAGCGAGTAATTCAAATTCTTGAAGACATGCTCAGAGCTTGTATCATTGACTTCGGAAAGAACTGGGAGAAATCGCTGCCTTTGGTAGAATTTGCCTACAACAATAACATCCAATCTTCTATTCAAATGGCTCCTTTCGAAGTGTTGTATGGCAGAAGATGTCGAACACCTCTGTGTTGGTCTGAACTCGGTGATAGTAAAGTTTTGGGACCACAATTGCTTCGGGAAACCGAAGAACAAGTTCAAATCATTCATTCTCGATTGAAGCAAGCCTTTGATCGCCAAAAGTCTTACGCTGATCTGAAACGTAGAGACGTTCAACATGAAGTCGGAGATAAAGTGTTCCTCAAAGTTTCCCCATGGAAGAAAGTATTTTGATTCAGCAAAAGAGGCAAGCTAAGTCCTCGGTTTATCGGACCATTTGAAGTAGTTGAAAGAATTGGTCCTGTAGCTTATCGACTCGCTCTTCCTCCCGAGTTCGATAAGATACACAATGTCTTCCACGTCTCAATGCTTAGAAGATATCGATTTGATCCGTCTCACGTTCTTGAGCCTGATGAAGTTAAACTCAATCCTGATCTTTCATACGAAGAAGAGCATGTTCAAATCCTTGATCGAGAAGTCAAAAGACTTCGCAACAAAAGTGTTCCTCTTGTCAAAGTTCTTTGGAGAAATCACAGAGTCGAAGAAGCGACTTGGGAACCCGAGGATTCGATACGAAAGCAGTATCCTCACCTATTTGATTCAGGTAAAATTCGAGGACGAATTTTCCAAATCTAATATGAATTTTGAGGTTGAAAGAATTAAAAATGTATAATTATAAAATAAGTGACTAATGTATATATGTAATAGGTGAAATGGAAAATGAAAGGAAATGTAAATATATGTATAAATGATAATTAGAATTAATAGGATTAATGTTATTATAATATAACCTAAGTTAGTGGAAGTTAACATGTAAATTACTATTATAATACATAGATTATACATACATTAGTGGGAATTAATATCGTAGTATATAATATAAGATGGTGGAAATTATACTAGATTAAGTTTTAAACTAATATGATATATATATATATATATATATATGTAAAATATGTTAGTGGGATATTATGGCTTAAAACATATAGAAGAGAAGGAAGCATGTGTCCCACTCAGTTTTACAATTAGGACACTCGGCCAACAATGAGATTAAACCCCAAAAAAATTATGTAACGCCCCGGTTTTGGGCTTAGAAGTCTTGGGCGTTGACCGGTTGGTCAAAGTGCTGTTCGAATCGTAAGAGGTTAAATTAGGAAAGCCTAGTTCGGGTTGCATTAAAAATATGGAAAAATGTTCTAAAATCATCTTTTAATATAATTAAGTGAACTGTGAAATCAATTTTGGAAAATGAGTTTTGGAAGGGTGACATTTTGGCTAGTGACCAAAATGTAATTTTTGAAAGTTTGGTGGCTGTTTTATAAAGGGTTGAAACTTTGAATCTTTAAGGAGCTATTTACCCAAAGGGAGTTTCTCCAGATTTTTCTAAGATATTTTGAGTTATAATTCTGATTTTTAAAGATTTCATAAAGGAGGGAAATCTCATTTTTTTGCTATTTTCTCAACTAACTTCTCTTTTTCTTTTACTCTTTTTCTCTCAACCCAAACACTCCATTTCCAGAGTTTTGTTTCTGATTTTCTCACCTAAATTCCTCCTTTCAACTCTCATTTAATCCCTAATCATTGTATTTTCAAAACCTCTTCAATTTCTACAAGTTTCATCAAGGATTTTCATTCCAAAAAGAGGAGAAACTCAAGTTTGGAGGTAAGAACGTCCTTCTCCTCTGAACTTCAAGTTCTTTACTGAAATTCCTAAGTTTTCAATCCTAAATTGATGATTAATTAAAGGCTTTTAAGTTGATTTATAGATCTTGGCTAATTATGCAAGATTTTGATGATTTCACATGATTTTCGTTTGATCTGTTAAATCTGTGATTTGAGAAGTGTTTTTGATGTTAAATGATCTCTAAATTGATAAGGAAATGAGTTTTGATTGATGCAATCCCGGATAGGTTGAGTTTCCTAAGTTTAGCTTGTGTTTTAAGGTAGTTTTTGTGGTGATCTTGGTGATCTGTTGTTGCTGGAGGTATAAGGTTGTTAATAGGTTGTTTTTAGATGTTATATGATGTTAATGGAAGTGAGGTTTTGCTGGTTTATGGCTGGGCTTTGTTTGGAAGTGTTTTGGATGCATTTTCGGTTGTGTTTGGTGGCCGAAAATGGAGGTTATGGGAGAGCAGCAAGTTTAGATGCTTTCATTGAAGCAATTAATGCATGATGATGCATTAATCCTTTGCTTTAATGTGTTGAAACAGGGGAGGCATCCTTGGATCCAAGAGTTGTTGATCCGGAGGCTTGATTTGGTGCTTTGGCTTGAAGCAAAGTGGAAATTGGTGAGTGCATTTGGGAAAATGGATTTTCAGCTTTAAAACCAAGGTTTGATGGTTTTGGGAGCTTAGTTTAAGTCTAAACAACTTTGCTAAGCTCAAGTGTAAGTTTTTCGGATTTTCTCTCTAATGATGGCCATGTTTTGATGTTTTGCAAAGTGATGATTTGCATGTTTTAATTACTGTTTTGGAAGCATGTTTTAGCATGGATTTTGCTGATTATATAAGCCATATGTTGAAGGTAACTCATGGTAGGAGTTCCTTGCTTTTATACATTGAAATGATGTAGTTTGATGCTTTGAAATGCATGATGAAGATGGCTTGGTTTAATGCTTTAAAACAGTGGATTAAATGATGATAATGATGTATATTGGCAAGTGGTGTTTTGAAAATGTTAAGGTCACTAAGGTGGTTAAAAGTCCTTGAGTGAGCCTTGTTACTTAAGATCATCAAGGTGGTTAAAAGTCCTTGGATGAGTCTTGTTGCGGACACTAAGGTGGTTAAAAGTCCTTAGGTGATCCTTCCATGGTGTTTAAAAGTCCATGGGGCCAAGGTGTTTAAAAGTCCTTGGGGCCAAGGTGTTTAAAAGTCCTTGGGGTGATTCAAGCATTGGATACAAAGGTGGTTAAAAGTCCTTGTGTGGTCCTTATTCATGGTGTTTAAAAGTCCATGGCCAAGGTGTTTAAAAGTCCTTGGGGCCAAGGTGTTTAAAAGTCCTTGGGAAAGTTGTTGAACTTGTTTTATGAAATGAAATGTATCACTTGAGCCAATATGACATGTTGAGTAATTTGTGAAGCATGAGATGCTTGTTTTAAGGTTTATGTTGAAGCATGAGATTGCTTGTTTTAAGTATGCTTTGAGCATGTACAAGGATTGATTTTGAGCATGTTTTATAAATGGTTTTAATTGCATTATTGAATTGTTTTTAATGAGCATGCCTCACTAAGCTTTTGCTTACGCTCTCTACGTTTTCTTAATTCAATAATGCAGAGCATTAGAGTTTTTGAGGGGCAGCAAGAAAGGTCAAGCAATCAAGTTCAAGAGAAGCTCAAAGTATGGAAGGTTTTGTTAAACATTTAGCTTTTGTGTGTTTTGGCAATGGGGGACCAATGTGTATGATTTGGGAGGTGTTTGAGACTCCCTAAATATGTTGAATGTTGTTTTAATTGCTGGTTTTGGATTGGAACCTTATATGCTTGTTTTGGAAGTTTGAAGCTTGAGTGGCTAACTTGTGTAGGAAGCATGCCTATAGAATTGGGGCTTTTTGCTTATGATATTGTATTGTTGATTTGTTGGTTCCTATAAGTCATATATATGTTTAATTGCATGCTGGTAATGTTTGGTGACGTTTGGAGCATGTTTGGATGATCAATTGCATGATTTGGTATGCTTGTTTGCTGCAATCTGTGTAGGCGTTTCGGAACAGTATGCACCGTTTCGGAACGGGTGCCTTACACGAACCCAGGCGTCCGAAACGGTATGCACCGTTTCGAAACGGTGTGCACCGTTTCGAAACGGTTTGGTCTCTGCCAAGGCCGTGTTTCGGAACGGTGTTGGTCGGTTTCGGAACGGCCCGTGTTTCGGAACAGGGTCGAGCCGTTTCGGAACGTCCGACCGTTAGGGAGCTGACATGGGCAGTTATGTGTTTTGAATTGTTTACGTTTTGGTCCTGAATCTTGTATGTTCAATTGTGTAAGCTTGGAAAGTCCTTTTGAGCTGAATCTTCACAGAGAAGCATGAAACCTGAATAATTTCAAGATGGTAATTTGGGTTAAATCCTTTTAATTATCAGAAATTACAATTTGGTCCCTAAAGTTGTAATTTGTTCAATTGGGTCCCTGTTTGATCTCTGATGTTTGTGATCTTTGAGTATGATGTTTGTGTGATCACAATTAGGGTTAATGTGCATCTAGACAAGTTTAAAAAGAAAAAAAAAGGGCGTTAATCAAGGTTGACTTTCGGGTTGACTTTGGTTTTCCCCGTGTGACTTTCTTAATTCGGGTCAACCGTCTAGGCCGGGTTAAGGGGGTTACATTTGGTGGTATCAGAGCTGAGTTCTCGAGTAATTGGGAATGTTGTTATGCATGATTGAAGCATGGTTTGGCTTGTATGCTTGTTGAGTGAAAGCATGTTCAGTGATTTGAGATGATGATGTTTTTGAGATGTATGTTGTGATGATGCATGATGAGGGTACCCATTTCCAAACAAAAGCTAAAGAAATGATGTTGATTTTGAAAGAGATTGAGCTAGAATACTTGAAATTGCTTACCTTGCTGGGCCTGACTTGTTTTATTTTGTATTGTTATGCATGGTAAAAGTATGGCACCACGTAGAGAGTTAAGGAGTAGCGTGAGAGCTACGACCCCGGAAGGGAATGTGAATGAAGAGAATACGGGTAGTGCTGTGTTACCTCCTCCTCCATCTGGTGGTGGTGGTGCGGAGAGGGAAAGAGCTGGAGCTGAGGCAGCTGGTGCTAGAGCTGCAGGACTTGAGGTTGGTCAGGGGCAAGCGATGCCTGACATGTCTGTGCTGGTACAAGCTATTGCGGGTGCTTTTCGAGCAGCAGTAGCTGGAGCTCAAGGAGCTGGGCATCAGGAGATGCTGGTGCTAGACTACCCTTAGAGCGTCTGCGCAGTCTTGGTGGGACTGAGTTTAGGGGTATGTCAGCTGAGAGGTTGGAAGCTTGGCTAGAGAGTACCAAGCGTGTCTTGGGACAGATGAGCTGCACTGATGTGCAAAAGTTGGGTTGTGTTGTGTCTTTGCTGCAAGGCGATGCTTATACGTGGTGGACGACCACAATCTCTGGAATGGCTGAAGCTGACATCACTTGGACATTCTTTCAGAATGCGTTCAAGAGGAGATATCTGGGAGTGAGATATCTGGATGAGAAAAAGCGTGAATTCATGTCTCTGACCCAGGGGAACATGAGTGTGGCTGAGTACGAAGTACAGTTCGTACGCCTCAGTCAGTATGCACCGGAGCTGATACCTGATGAGCGAGAGAGGTGCAAAAGGTTCCGCTATGGCTTGGTGACGGAAGTAAAGACCTACATGTTGGCAGCTGAGTACAATGATTTTGATGTGTTGGTTAGTCGATCCAAGGACATAGAGATGAATCTGAGTTTGTCTGCGAAGGGTGCTGGAGCGAGTTCTGGGAAGAGAGCTGCTGAGTATAGTTCCGGAGGTGGACGGAACAAGAGGGGACGCGATCAGAGGTTTCAGTCCTCAGCTAAGAGAGGTGGAGGTGCGCCTGCTAGGGGTGGCAATGCTAGAGCTGACCCTAGTGCTTGTTGGATTTGTGGTTCCCGTGGTCACTTGAAGCGTGACTGTCCTCGTGCTGGAAGGGAGGTGCAAGCTCCTGTTGCTGCAGCTGGTTATGAGTGCTGGAATTGTGGTTCTGCTGACCACTTGAGGCGAGATTGTCCGAGGATGGCTGGTGGCCAAGAGCGTGCTCCTGTTGTTGCAGCATCGCAGAGAGGTCGTGGACGCGGCCGTGGTAATTTTTAGAGGCGTGAGGAAGGTGGTCGCGGAGTAGCTCATGTTGTGGCTATTCAACCTGAGGGTGGAGGCCAGGCGAGAGTGTATGCTCAGTGCGAGGGAAGGAATGATGCTGATGTGATTGCAGGTACCTTTACTTTGCAATCCTTGTCATTGCTTTCTTTGATAGATTCTGGATCTACGCATTCATACATTTTGCGTGAGCATGCTGAGTTTCTTGGTTTGCCTGTTGAGTCTTTGGATGTTGGTGTTAGAGTCACTAGTTCTTTTGGTGAAACTGTTGTGACTCGTAAGCTGTATAGAAGGTGTCCTTTGGTTGTTCAAGAGCATTTCTTTCATGTTGATCTTATGGAGTTGCCCTTTTATGGTTTTGACGTGATCCTTGGTATGGATTGGCTTGCTGAGCATCGTGCTGTTGTGGATTGTGAGAATAAGCGGGTTTCGCTTAAGCTTGCGGATGATTATGAAGTGGTGGTGGTTGGTGAGAATGTGAAGTTTCTTGCCAATGTTCTTTCTACCTTGGAGGCGAGCAGGATGCTGAGGCAGGGTTGTGAGGCTTATCTGGCTTTTGTGATGAATCCTTGTTCTAAGGAGTTGAGGGTGCAAGATATCAGGGTTGTGAAGGAGTTTCCTGATGTTTTTCCTGAGGAGTTGCCTGGTTTACCTCCTAATCGTGAGGTGGAGTTTGGAATTGAGCTGTATGAAAATACCACTCCTGTGTCCATTACTCCCTATAGAATGGCACCTAAGGAGCTGAAGGAGCTGAAGATGCAGTTGCAAGAGCTGCTTGATCGTGGTTTCATCCGGCCGAGTGTGTCGCCTTGGGGTGCTCCTGTCTTGTTTGTGAAGAAGAAAGATGGCACTATGAGGATGTGCATTGATTACCGTCAGCTGAACAAGTTGACTATCAAGAATCGGTATCCTTTGCCGAGGATTGATGATCTCTTTGATCAATTTCGGGGAGCTGCTGTGTTCTCTAAGATTGACTTGAGGTCGGGGTATTATCAGTTGAAGGTGAAGGATGTGGACGTGCCTAAGACAGCTTTCAGGACAAGGTATGGGCATTATGAGTTCCTTGTGATGCCGTTTGGGTTGACAAATGCTCCTGCTGCTTTCATGGACATGATGAATCGTGTTTTTCATGAATACCTGGACAAGTTCGTTGTGGTGTTCATTGATGATATCCTCGTGTACTCGCGTACGGAGGAGGAGCACGAAGAGCATTTGAGGATTGTGCTGCAAGCTTTGTTGGAGAATCAGCTTTATGCTAAGTTGAGCAAGTGTGAGTTTTGGCTTAGAGAGGTGGTGTTTCTTGGACATGTGGTTTCGGCCGAGGGGATTCGTGTTGATCCTCAGAAGATCGAAGCGGTGATGAACTGGAAAGTTCCTAAGTCTGTTCAGGAGGTTCGTAGTTTCCTTGGTTTGGCAGGATACTACCGGAGGTTTGTGGATGGTTTTTCTAAAATTGCTGCTCCTTTGACGAAGCTGTTGCAGAAGGATGTTAAGTATGAGTGGACGGAAGCGAGACAGCTAGCTTTTGAGAAGCTGAAGGCGGCTTTGACGCAAGCTCCTATCTTGATTCAGCCTGAATCAGGGAAAGAGTTTGTGGTCTACAGTGATGCATCCTATGTTGGTTTGGGGTGTGTGCTGATGCAAGAGGGTAAGGTTGTGGCTTATGCGTCGCGGCAGTTGAAGGTGCATGAGCGCAATTATCCAACGCATGACATTGAGCTGGCTGCAGTGGTTTTTGCTCTGAAGATCTTGAGACATTATATGTATGGTGAGAAGTGTACTGTGTACACGGATCACAAGAGTTTGAGGTATCTGATGTCTCAGAAGGAGTTGAATCTTAGGCAGCGGCGTTGGTTAGCGTTGCTCAAGGATTATGATCTGACGATTGAGTATCATCCTGGAAAAGCTAATGTTGTTGCGGATGCCTTGAGTAGGAAGGTAGCTGTTGAGCTGAGGGCTATGTTTGCTAGCTTGAACATATCGCGAGATGGTGGTCTTGTTGCTGAGTTGCAAGTGAAGCCATCTTTGGTTCAGTTGATCAAGGAAAATCAGTTGCTGGATGATTCCTTGGTGTCTCATGTTCAGGATATCGCGGAGGGTAGACCTTCGGATTTCTGCTTTAACGGTGATGGTGTGTTGTGTTTTGGGAGTCGGATAGTAGTGCCTGCAGATGCTGAGTTGAGGCGTGCTATTCTGACTGAAGGTCATAGTAGTCCTTTTGCTATGCACCCTGGTAGTACTAAGATGTATCGTGATCTTCGTGATGAGTACTATTGGGTGGGTTTGAAGAAGGATGTTGCAGAGTTTGTGAGCAAGTGTTTGGTGTGTCAGCGAGTTAAGGCTGAACATCAGGTTCCTTCTAGGTTGTTGCAACCGTTGAAAATCCCTGAATGGAAGTGGGAGAGGGTTACCATGGATTTTGTATCTGGTTTACCTTTGTCTCCTTCGAAGAAGAATTCTGTTTGGGTGATTGTGGATCGCCTGACGAAGTGTGCGCATTTCTTGCCTGTGCATACTACGTTTTCTTTGGATAAGCTGGCAGAGTTGTACATTGCTGAGATTGTGCGGCTGCATGGTGTGCCTAAGTCGATTGTGTCGGATAGGGATCCGAGGTTCACATCGCGTTTTTGGCAGTGTTTGCATCAAGCTCTGGGTACAAGGTTGCATTTCAGTACATCCTATCATTCTCAGTCGGATGGTCAGTCTGAGCGGGTTATTCAGATCTTGGAGGATATGCTGAGGTGCTGCGTGATTGAGTTCCAAGGTTCTTGGGAGAAGCATCTGCCTTTGGTTGAGTTCGCTTATAACAATAGTTATCAGGCGAGTATACATATGGCACCTTATGAGGCTTTGTACGGGAGGAAGTGTAGGACTCCTCTTTGTTTGGCTGAAACTGGTCAAAAGTTGGTTTCGATGCCGGCTTTGTTGAAAGGGACCACCGAGAAGGTGAAGCTCTTTTGTGAGCGGTTGAAGGCTGCCTCTGATCGGCAAAAGTCTTACGCGGATTTGAAGCGTAAGGAGATAGAGTATGCGGTGGGTGACCGTGTGTTCTTGAAGGTTTCGCCTTGGAAGAAGGTGATGAGGTTTGGCCGGAAGGGTAAGTTGAGCCCTAGGTACATTGGACCATATGAGGTGGTTGAGCGTGTGGGTCCTGTTGCGTATCGGTTGAGGTTACCTCAAGAGTTGGAGAAGATTCATGATGTGTTCCATGTTTCTATGCTCCGGAAGTATAGATCTGATCCTTCGCATGTGATGCCTGTGGAGGAAGTGGTTTTGAATCCGGATTTGACCTATGATGAGGAACCGGTGAAGGTTCTGGATTCGGATAGCAAGGTTCTTCGTGGCAAGACAATCGAGTTGGTGAAGGTGCTGTGGAAGCATCGAGGTGTTGAGGCAGCCACGTGGGAGCGGAAGGAAGACATGCTGAAGCAGTTTCCTTATCTCTTTCCTTCAGGTAAATTTCGAGGACGAAATTTCTTAGGGGGGGGGGAGAGTTGTAACGCCCCGGTTTTGGGCTTAGAAGTTTTGGGCGTTGACCGGTTTGGTCAAAGTGTTGTTCGAATCTAAAAGGTGGAATTAGGAAAGCCTAGTTCGGGTTGCATTAAAAATATGGAAAAATGTTCTAAAATCATCTTTTAATATAATTAAGTGAACTGTGAAATCAATTTTGGAAAAAGAGTTTTGGAAGGGTGACATTTTGGCTAGTGACCAAAATGTAATTTTCGAAAGTTTTATGGCTGTTTTACAAAGGGTTGAAACTTTGAATCTTTAAGGAGCTATTTACCCAAAGAGAGTTTCTCCAGATTTTTCTAAGATATTTTAAGACTTAATTCTAATTTTAAAGATATAGAAAAGATGAGGGAAAATCATTTTGGATATTTTTGGCAACTAACTCCCTATTTTCTCAATTTCCTTTCTCTCATTTTCTCTCAACCCAAACACTTTCTCTCCAGAGAATTTGATCTGATTTTCTCACCTAAATCCCTCCTTTCAACTCTCTTTTGATTCCTAATCAACATATCTACAAAACCTCATCATTTGCTACTTGATTCATCAAGGTTTTAGATTCCAAAAAGAGGAGAAACTCAAGTTTGGAGGTAAGAACGTCCTTCTCCTCTAAACTATCAGTTCTTTACTGAAATTCCTAAGTTTTCAATCCTTATTTGATGTTTTATTAAAGGCTTTTGGGTTGTGAAATGGATCTTGGCTTATAATGCAAGATTTGGTGATTTTTGATGATTTTCGTTAGAACTGATTAATCTGTGATTTGAGATGTGTTTTTGATGTTAAATGAACTCTAAATTGATAATGAATTGAGTTTTGTTTAATGCAATCCCGGATAGGTTGAGTTTCCTAAGTTTAGCTTGTGATTCTTGATTGTTTTTGAGGTGATATTGTGGATCTGATGTTGCTGGAGGTATAACGATGTTAATAGGTTCTTTTTAGATGTTAAGTGATGTTAATAGATGTTTGGTTTTGATGGTTTGTGGCTGGGCTTTGTTGAGAAGTGGTTTGGATGCATTTTCGGTTGTGTTTGGTGGCCGAAAATGGAGGTTGGATGAGAGCAGCGAGTTTAGGTGCTTTCATTGAAGCAATTAATGCATGATGATGCATTAATCCTCTGCTTGGATGAGATCTGGAGACATTATCTGTATGGTGAGAAGTGTACTGTGTACACGGATCACAAGAGTTTGGGGTATCTGATGTCTCAGAAAGAGTTGAATCTCAGGCAGCGACGTTGGTTGGAGTTGCTCAAGGATTATGATTTGACGATTGAGTATCATCCTGGTAAGGCTAATGTTGTTGCGGATGCTTTGAGTAGGAAGGTAGCTGTTGAGCTGAGGGCGATGTTTGCTAGCTTGAGCATATCGCGAGATGGTGGTCTTGTTGCCGAGTTGCAAGTGAAACCTTTGTTGGTTCAGTTGATCAAGGATAAGCAGTTGTTGGATGATTCCTTGGTGTCTCATGTTCAGGATATCGCAGAGGGTAGACCTTCGGATTTCTGCTTTAATGAGGATGGTGTGTTGTGTTTTGGTAGTCGGATAGTAGTGCCTGCTGATGCTGAGTTGAGGCATGCTATTCTTACTGAAGGTCATAGTAGTCCTTTTGCTATGCACCCTGGTAGTACTAAGATGTATCGTGATCTTCGTGATGAGTACTATTGGGTGGGTTTGAAGAAGGATGTTGCGGAGTTTGTGAGCAAGTGTTTGGTGTGTCAGCGAGTTAAGGCTGAACATCAGGTTCCTTCTGGTTTGTTGCAACCGTTGAGAATCCCTGAATGGAAGTGGGAGAGGGTTACCATGGATTTTGTATCTGGTTTACCTTTGTCTCCATCAAAGAAGAATTCTGTTTGGGTGATTGTGGATCGCTTGACGAAGTGTGCGCATTTCTTGCCTGTGCATACTACGTTTTCTTTGGATAAGCTGGCAGAGCTGTACATTGCTGAGATTGTGAGGCTGCATGGTGTGCCTAAGTCGATTGTGTCGGATAGGGATCCGAGGTTCACATCGCGTTTCTGGCAGTGTTTGCATCAAGCTTTGGGTACAAGGTTGCATTTCAGTACATCCTATCATCCTCAGTCGGATGGTCAGTCTGAGCGGGTTATTCAGATTTTGGAGGATATGTTGAGATGCTGCGTGATAGAGTTCCAAGGTTCTTGGGAGAAGCATCTGCCTTTGGTTGAGTTCGCTTATAACAACAGTTTTCAGGCAAGTATACAGATGGCACCTTATGAGGCTCTGTATGGGAGGAAGTGTAGGACTCCTCTTTGTTGGGCTGAAACTGGTCAAAAGTTGGTTTCGATGCCGGCTTTGTTGAAAGGAACCACCGAGAAGGTGAAGCTCATTTGTGAGCAGTTGAAGGCTGCTTCTGACCGGCAGAAGTCTTACGCGGATTTGAAGCGTAAGGAGATAGAGTTTGCGGTGGGTGATCGTGTGTTTTTGAAGGTTTCGCCTTGGAAGAAGGTGATGAGGTTTGGTCGGAAGGGTAAGTTGAGCCCTCGGTACATTGGACCGTATGAGGTTGTTGAGCGAGTGGGTCCTGTTGCATATCGGTTGAGGTTACCTCAAGAGCTGGAGAAGATTCATGATGTGTTTCATGTTTCTATGCTCAGGAAGTATAGATCTGATCCTTCGCATGTGATGCCTGTGGAGGAAGTGGAATTGAATCCGGATTTGACCTATGATGAGGAACCGGTGAAGGTTCTGGATTCAGATAGCAAGGTTCTTCGTGGCAAGACCATTGAGTTGGTGAAGGTGCTGTGGAAGCATCGAGGTGTTGAGGAAGCCACATGGGAGCGGAAGGAAGATATGCTGAAGCAGTTTCCTTATCTCTTTCCTTCAGGTAAATTTCGAGGACGAAATTTCTTAAGGGGGGGGGGGAGAGTTGTAACGCCCCGGTTTTGGGCTTAGAAGTCTTGGGCGTTGACCGGTTGGTCAAAGTGCTGTTCGAATCGTAAGAGGTTAAATTAGGAAAGCCTAGTTCGGGTTGCATTAAAAATATGGGAAAATGTTCTAAAATCATCTTTTAATATAATTAAGTGAACTGTGAAATCAATTTTGGAAAATGAGTTTTGGAAGGGTGACATTTTGGCTAGTGACCAAAATGTAATTTTTGAAAGTTTGGTGGCTGTTTTATAAAGGGTTGAAACTTTGAATCTTTAAGGAGCTATTTACCCAAAGGGAGTTTCTCTAGATTTTTCTAAGATATTTTGAGTTATAATTCTGATTTTTAAAGATTTCATAAAGGAGGGAAATCTCATTTTTTTGCTATTTTCTCAACTAACTTCTCTTTTTCTCTCAACCCAAACACTCCATTTCCAGAGTTTTGTTTATGATTTTCTCACCTAAATTCCTCCTTTCAACTCTCATTTAATCCCTAATCATTGTATTTTCAAAACCTCTTCAATTTCTACAAGTTTCATCAAGGATTTTCATTCCAAAAAGAGGAGAAACTCAAGTTTGGAGGTAAAAACGTCCTTCTCCTCTGAACTTCAAGTTCTTTACTGAAATTCCTAAGTTTTCAATCCTAAATTGATGATTAATTAAAGGCTTTTAAGTTAATTTATAGATCTTGGCTAATTATCAAGATTTTGATGATTTCACATGATTTTCGTTTGATCTGTTAAATCTGTGATTTGAGAAGTGTTTTTGATGTTAAATGATCTCTAAATTGATAAGGAAATGAGTTTTGATTGATGCAATCCCGAATAGGTTGAGTTTCCTAAGTTTAACTTGTGTTTTAAGGTAGTTTTTGTGGTGATCTTGGTGATCTGTTGTTGCTGGAGGTATAAGGTTGTTAATAGGTTGTTTTTAGATGTTATATGATGTTAATGGAAGTGAGGTTTTGCTGGTTTATGGCTGGGCTTTGTTTGGAAGTGTTTTGGATGCATTTTCGGTTGTGTTTGGTGGCCGAAAATGGAGGTTATGTGAGAGCAGCAAGTTTAGATGCTTTCATTGAAGCAATTAATGCATGATGATGCATTAATCCTCTGCTTTAATGTGTTGAAACAGGGGAGGCATCCTTGGATCCAAGAGTTGTTGATCCGGAGGCTTGATTTGGTGCTTTGGCTTGAAGCAAAGTGGAAATTGGTGAGTGCATTTGGGAAAATGGATTTTCAGCTTTAAAACACAGGTTTGAAGGTTTTGGGAGCTTAGTTTAAGTCTAAACAACTTTGCTAAGCTCAAGTGTAAGTTTTCGGATTTTCTCTCTAATGATGGCCATGTTTTGATGTTTTGCAAAGTGATGATTTGCATGTTTTAATTACTGTTTTGGAAGCATGTTTTAGCATGGATTTTGCTGATTATATAAGCCATATGTTGAAGGTAACTCATGGTAGGAGTTCCTTGCTTTTATACATTGAAATGATGTAGTTTGATGCTTTGAAATGCATGATGAAGATGGCTTGGTTTAATGCTTTAAAACAGTGGATTAAATGATGATAATGATGTATATTGGCAAGTGGTGTTTTGAAAATGTTAAGGTCACTAAGGTGGTTAAAAGTCCTTGAGTGAGCCTTGTTACTTAAGATCATCAAGGTGGTTAAAAGTCCTTGGATGAGTCTTGTTGCGGACACTAAGGTGGTTAAAAGTCCTTGGATAAGTCTTGTTGCGGACACTAAGGTGGTTAAAAGTCCTTAGGTGATCCTTCCATGGTGTTTAAAAGTCCATGGGGCCAAGGTGTTTAAAAGTCCTTGGGGCCAAGGTGTTTAAAAGTCCTTGGGGTGATTCAAGCATTGGACACAAAGGTGGTTAAAAGTCCTTGTGTGGTCCTTATTCATGGTGTTTAAAAGTCCATGGCCAAGGTGTTTAAAAGTCCTTGGGGCCAAGGTGTTTAAAAGTCCTTGGGAAATTTGTTGAACTTGTTTTATGAAATGAAATGTATCACTTGAGCCAATATGACATGTTGAGTAATTTGTGAAGCATGAGATGCTTGTTTTAAGGTTTATGTTGAAGCATGAGATTGCTTGTTTTAAGTATGCTTTGAGCATGTACAAGGATTGATTTTGAGCATGTTTTATAAATGGTTTTAATTGCATTATTGAATTGTTTTTAATTAGCATGCCTCACTAAGCTTTTGCTTACGCTCTCTACGTTTTCTTAATTCAATAATGCAGAGCATTAGAGTTTTTGAGGGGCAGCAAGAAAGGTCAAGCAATCAAGTTCAAGAGAAGCTCAAAGTATGGAAGGTTTTGTTAAACATTTAGCTTTTGTGTGTTTTGGCAATGGGGGACCAATGTGTATGATTTGGGAGGTGTTTGAGACTCCCTAAATATGTTGAATGTTGTTTTAATTGCTGGTTTTGGATTGGAACCTTATATGCTTGTTTTGGAAGTTTGAAGCTTGAGTGGCTAACTTGTGTAGGAAGCATGCCTATAGAATTGGGGCTTTTTGCTTATGATATTGTATTGTTGATTTGTTGGTCCCTATAAGTCATATATATGTTTAATTGCATGCTGGTAAAGTTTGGTGACGTTTGGAGAATGTTTGGATGATCAATTGCATGATTTGGTATGCTTGTTTGCTGCAATCTGTGTAGGCGTTTCGGAACAGTATGCACCGTTTCAGAACGGGTGCCTTACACGAACCCAGGCGTCAGAAACGGTGTGCACCGTTTCGAAACGGTTTGGTCTCTGCCAAGGCCGTGTTTCGGAACGGTGTTGGTCGGTTTCGGAACGGCCCGTGTTTCGGAACAGGGTCGAGCCGTTTCGGAACGTCCGACCGTTAGGGAGCTGACATGGGCAGTTATGTGTTTTGAATTGTTTACGTTTTGGTCCTGAATCTTGTATGTTCAATTGTGTGAGCTTGGAAAGTCCTTTTGAGCTGAATCTTCACAGAGAAGCATGAAACCTGAATAATTTCAAGATGGTAACTTTAATTTGGGTTAAGTCCTTTTAATTATCAGAAATTACAATTTGGTCCCTAAAGTTGTAATTTGTTCAATTGGGTCCCTGTTTGATCTCTGATGTTTGTGATCTTTAAGTATGATGTTTGTGTGATCACAATTAGGGTTAATGTGCATCTAGACAATTTTAAAAAGAAAAAAAAGGGTCGTTAATCAAGGTTGACTTTCGGGTTGACTTTGGTTTTCCCCGTGTGACTTTCTTAATTCGGGTCAACCGTCTAGGCCGGGTTAAGGGGGTTACAAATTACATGCATTTTCTTCATCATCTTTTATTTTCACCACAGAACCATAGAGTGAGAGAGAGAGTGCTGAAAGTTTGAAGAACATACACATAAGTTTGGGCTGGGAATTCATTAGGGATACATGCATGTTGATTCTATAACTCAAGTAAGTGTTTGTTAGTCATTTGATGTTGTTCTTGATATTTAAGGTTTATTTTGATGATTTTGATTATGAATGGTTGCTGGAAATAGGCTTAGAATTAAGTTATGATGTTGTTAAAATGCTGGGTTTATGAATTTGTGGTTGAATTTCTGGAAATTAAAGCATGAACATGAACTTAGTCTTGAATATGTCCATATTAGGTTCATTACACTGCCCTGTTTTAAATTGAAAATTCGAATAGGTTAGGATTCGAATTAAGAAAACATTTGTAAATAAAAGTTGTAGAGCTGAATGAGTACTATAAGAAAATGTCCTTTTGGGTATGAAAACAACATAGGAAGAATCTGGAAATTGAATTACAAAAAGACTGCTCAGAATTGAATGAATCTGGAAATTGCTTAGGTTAAATTGAAATTTTGAAAATGCTTAGGGGTTTAATTGATGCCAATAAATTTTGGAAAATTTGTTAGAAACAGGGTAGGTATTGTAGGAATTAAAAATAAATGGTTTAGCTTGAATTATATATCAATTGATAGTTTAAATATAATTAGAACACATAAAGGGTCAAAATGGACTAGTTTGTAAGGATTGATAATTTGAGGACTTACATGCCCTGTTTTTGTGGTTGCTGGAACATCATTATTATGTTAATATGTGTAGGTAAATATTGTTAAAAGATCAATATTAATGGTGTAGTGAAACATAGGTTATAAATGCACTAAAGTCACAAATTAAGCATAGGCAGATTAGGTTTCTGAAAATGCCCTATGTTCAAGTAATAAACTGTATTGATAGAAAAATGATAAAATTATGTGCCATACATGGTTGTAAAGGTGTTTTTATAAGCTTTCTAGAATGGTAATGAACTCCTTATTTGGAGTTGTGAGTAAAGATATATGGCCAGTTTAGTAGAGGTTACTCAAACTGCCAGTTTAGGGGCAGATTCACTTGTTTAGGTGATTATGCTTAAGTAAATGAATTTATATGTTTGAATTAATTACTAATGGATATTGTATATGATATTCTATGATTTAAGATCACATTGGTGAAGAATTTCAAGAAGATTCAAGGAGTGATTATGCTAGTTTAGGGTTGAGATTAGTGTCTCAACCAATGTGTTTATGTTTCTTGGATGATATAAAATGAAGCATGTAATGAACTTAATAATGGGTTGGCAAATTTAAATGTTAAGGAAGAAGGACTAAAGGAATGAACTATGAACTAGGTGGTTAGTCACCTTGATAATTGAATGGTGGTAAGTCACCATTGATGCCTATGCATCCTCTGTTATAAGTTGAAATGAGAAATTGATACTTTGAGTATCTAAAGTTACATGATACATGAAGACTTGATTACCTATTTCATTAATCAACCAAGGCAAAACATGAATAAATCAATGATATTGTGTAAATGAATAAGTTGAGTAATGACTCTAAAGAATTGACATGAATCATGTGCATTGTTTGTTGCCAATATGATTTGAATTATATGTGTTACTTGCTGCCAAGATGAAAATGTTTATATGAGTTGCTTATTGCCAAGTTTAGTATGATTTACATGTGTTGGTTGATGGCCAATTTTATATAACTATGAACATTGTTTTCTGCCCAATTTGACATGAATTGTATAAGTTGCTCGCTGCCCAAATTAGAGTGAATTATGTGATTCGATTGCGACCAAATTGATATGTTTCATATGAATGCTTGCTGCCCTGTTGATTAGCTTATGAAACTAGTTAAGTTAACTTGATTTTGATGGACTAGCTAGGAGAACATATATATCCTAAGCTTAGCTAAGTAACCTTAAAGATGGAATAAGACTTTAAAAGATTGAAACTAGTAAAGTATAGGGCTACCTCACTAAGTACATTATGTGTACTTATCACTCTCTTTGTTTCCTTCTTCCAAAATAACAGGTCCGTTGATATCCGAAAGCCATCCGTTTTGTTCCGAGAGCGTCGCAAGCCAAGAACAAGTATGATATAATCTTGCTTAGTCTCCTAGTTGGTGGCATAGTCTAAGTTAGTTTGTCATGCATTATGGAACATGTAATTGATAAGTTTGGTTTGTATAAAACTAAGACATGTTATATTACGTAATGACTTGATGAATGTTTATGTAAATATGGATATGATGATATGAATGAACTATGTTTGAAGTTAACTAAGCTTGATTTGAATTTGAGTATCATTTATATGGTTCATGCCCTATGCATCTAGAATTGTTGTTGGATGACTTTTATAGTTCGAATGTTAATAGAATATTAGAATAAGATGAAAGCCGATTTCGAATACTATTGTATATGATTTAGGTTGTTTGAAAGTTGTTATATGTATATGTATGGCTGTGTTGTAATATGAACTAAGATATGTATATGGATAATGTTTGATTGTCTTATGTATTCGAATAATAAGCATTGGTATACTTGAATCAAATGTTCATGAGTTTGATTGAATACATGTTTGCTAGGTCTTAAACATATGTTAGATGATCATGGGTAAGGATTAGGCTAATAACAAGCTTTATATCATGTAGACCAAATGTATATAAGTTTATATTAGATTAGTTTGATTTGAAATTAGATCACATGTATGTTAGTTAGGCTTGTTAATATACATTTGCAACATGAATATAGGATTCATGTTAGAAAAGTTTTAAATTGGCTCACCTATTTGTGTTTATGATCTTGTGATTGGATAAATGATTATATGATTGTTTGCTTTGATGCTTGTTAAGTATGAATTGAATCTCATATAATTGTATGTTTGATATGTTGACATGTATGAATCTGTCTTTCACCCGAATCGTAACATCGCTCGCTCGTAACTGGGCGAGGGGTGTTACAAGGAGGACTCAAACTTAGGCCATAAGCCCTATAAATACCCAATGTATGTGAGGGTATAGGGGCATGACGAGGTATGAGGGGATGCGTTCTTGAATAGTCGCATAGCAGAGACGTAGCTAGGTATGTGGGAGTTTTTAGGGGTCGCGGCCTAACTCTCCTAGGGTTTTAGACGCTTGTATGTAAAGTAGATGTGAGAAACGGTTGTAATAGTTATGAGTTGTTTTCAATAAAATTTCAAAGTTTGCTTAATATATGCACTTCAATCTTTCAATTAGTCCACACCAGTCTGTTGAGATAACCCATTTGTCAGGCACGAAAGTGTAAGGCTCACGAAAGGGTTAAGCACAGTCGCAACATGTTGGGGCGTGGCTAACTTGGTTCCTAACAAGTTCACAAGTTTCAACGGCTAAAAGGGATCACCAATCGAATGGACTTGTCTGTGTTAGGTTTACGCTGAGATTGATAAGTATTGCTACATCACATCAGTGTTCGAGCATCCTTGCCTAGAAATAGGGAGGATCACTGTCGACTATCCCGCCGAGCTTGGAATGTCTGCCAGACATGCCGCCAAGACTTATTTCGGTTCCATCTGCCGAGACAACAAAAGTTGCAGGGGCAGTGACCCGATTCAGCCGTGTGATAGGGTCGTAACTTGCCACCCGCCATACGTGCGAGGCATCAATTCATGGTAGCGCAAAACATACTTAAGCTTTGTAATACAGTCTTCACGCTACTGGGCTGCAATTGTCTTACCTAGTCTATCGACCAAATTTCTCAGTATTATCCCTCTCATCACTATCTTTATTTTATTTGTGTTTTTATATTTCAACATCGTGAGATTTAATTGCGCATTTACTAAATCTTTGTGTAGGAAACCATTCATAAGAGCTGATCCAATCCCTGTGGGAGACGATATCTTTTATACTATAACTTGACAAGCGTGTGCACTTGCGCTAATAAATAGAGAACACCTAGACGCTCTACACTAACCCTGTATCGAAACACCTTAAGGCTGTTTTGATACGGGTGTGCGATGGTCAACCTTTGTTGACTTTTCCCTTTATACCGTATCGATACGTGCAAGCCCTGTATCAGTACAGGTTGACTCTTTTTGACCTTGACTTTGACTTGTTTCGATACATGTTAGACCCGTATCGAAACAAATAATTCTAGTAGCAAAATGTTCCAGTACGACTCTAAACCGTTTCGATACGCCCTGTTCTGTGAGTTCAATTATGCCTACCCGTATCGATACGCCATTACCCGTATCGATACGGCCTTACCTGTAATGACAAATTTTTGTTGGTTTTTAATTGAATTGACCTACTAAACAATGTCCAAATGGAATGAAACTTTACACACAACATTATAAATGTACAATCTACTTGCATGCCAAATTTTAGTGTCAAATGATTCCATTTACTTAGTTTTTACCTTTTGTGCCAAATTATGCATTTTAGGCCATTTTTCACTACATGGAAAGTTCAAATTAAACATCACACTTTTACCACTTGACCATAGTATAGACATAATAAAAGATACATTATCGACTAGTGCATACACCTTTGCACTAACTAGGAGTTCAAAAGGGTCGATATACATTACTTATAGCTTGATTTGTGACTTGGGCAACGCTTCAACTCCTCCGATCTCGATCCAAAAACTTAGCTAACCTGAAATGCATGGGATGAGACGCGTTTGGCATACATTGCCTAGTGAGGTAGTCACAAACAATATGAACAACAATGTATGAAGTATATATATAATCTCATGCTCATCAATGCCAATACTATGCATCAAAATACATTGTTTAACATATTGATTTCATCATTAACCCTTGGATTGAATTAAGATACTGGATACGCGAATTCCTACGCCTTGCCAAATCAATGAATGGTCTAATCCCTTCGCCTCGCCAATATGACCAATATCTAAACACATCCCTCCACCTCGCCAAATCAATATAGTTCGTAGCCCTAGGACCGTAGTACACCCGTACACCTAGCTCATGAATTCTATGGCATGCCAATTGTATCCAATGTCCATTCAAATCCATGGTTTCAATGTTTGTATCCATATTCAATGTTCAATGAGAATTCTGATGGGCAATGACTTCAATAATATCAATAGAAAACATGTCTCATTATCAATATTACATTGTTTCAATGTCAATGCTAATATCAAAATCTGATGATTTCTATACAATATTTCAATAAAAATAATTATATCGATGACATTGCATGGTGATGATGCCAAAAACTATGTTTGATGTTTAATAACAAGTTTACCGACACTTACCAATAGATCTGTTTAATATTCCGATGCCATTTCCTCAATAGTGATGTTAGATATAAGATCGAAATCAATAATAAAGGATTTAGGAAGGCACCTCGCCTAATCCTGAGACTCCGACTACACTCAGCTTGACAATCCAAAGCTTTCAAGGCTCTCGGATGATAACTCCCGTATTCCTAGCCTTTAGCGAATTCGATAGATGCTCCTTTTTGTTATCTTGAGCTAGGAAATCAATAGGGAGATTATTAGAATCGATATTACGATATCAAAATCGATACAACGAAATCAAAATCAATAACTAGACTTGGTTTAGTCATCAGTTAATACAATAATCATGGATGGATAAACCCTAGCTTGTGATTACCCTAGACATATCCAAGGAACTCATCGATAGTTTGGGGATTATAACTTACTCGATTGGTGGCAACAATTCGATAACAATAACTTGAAGAAAACCGAAACTCAAATCCTAGCATCATTGGAGGTGTGTGCTTCCAAAAAGAAGATGATGATAAGGTGGTGCTTGCTTATTTGAAATCGGGTAAGTCTCTTTTAGCTATTCAATAGCTATTAATTGGAGTAGCTTTCTTTCAAATGAAGGAAGCTCTCTTAGTGATTCCACGTATGGAAATTATAAAGGAGGAGGGGATAATCCAAGATTAGTCCTTCAACTCTCAATACCTTTAAGTTTTTCTCTCAAACTTTCTAACGGCTATAATTTAATCACCATAAAGCTTTAAATGGATTCGATGAGGCTTGTATTCAATGGCTTAACTCAATTAGAGTCCAATATCAATAATTAACTAGCGTATACTATATTTAGACTTAATCGATGTTAAATTTCCGATCTCCAAAACTCGATTCCGACTAGACCTAATTTTGGGGTGTTACAGTAATCCTTGACCAACTCCAACCATCTTCGTTTCCTAAGATTCAACTATCCCTGAGAAATTAGATATTTCAGACTCTTATGATCCGTATAGACCACACACTTCTCACCGTAAAGGTAATGCCTCCAAATCTTTAAAGCAAACACAACTGCAGCAAGCTCTAGATCATGAGTAGGATAGTTGCGTTCATGCACCTTCAATGGCCTAGATGCATACGTCACAACCTTCCCACCTTGCATCAACACACAACCTAGACCAACATATGATGCATCACTCTAAACCACAAACTCCTTACCCAATTCAGGTTGAATCAAGACAGGAGCTTGCGTCAAAGCTTCCTTCAACTTCTCGAAATCTTGTTGTCTAACATCTGTCCACTCAAAACGAACATTCTTTTGCAACAACTTGGTTAACGGTGAAGCAATCTTACAGAAGCCCTCCACAAACCATCGATAATATCATATCAAACCAAGGAAACTATGCACTACATTCACTGATTTAGGCGTCTTCCAATTCATCACCACCTCGATATTATGTGGATCAACTCGAATACCCTCCGTCGACACCACATGTCCAAGGAAGACAACTTTCCTGAGCCAAAACACGTACTTGCTCAAATTAGCATTAAGATGGTTTTCCAACAACACTTGCAACACAATTCACAAATGCTTATTATGATCCTCCTCGGTACGAGAGTACACGAGAATATCATCAATAAACACTACAATGAACTGATCCAAAAACTCATGGAACACATGATACATCATGTCCATGAATACAGCCGGTGCATTAGTCAAACCAAATGGCATCACCAAAAACTCATAATGCCGATACCTTGTACGAAAAGTTTTCTTAGGCACATCTACATCCTTTACCTTCAATTGATAATGTATAGACCTCAAATCAATCTTAGAAAACACCGAAGCACCTCGAAAATAATCAAACAAATAATCAATCCTCGGCAAAGGATACTTGTTCTTAATCGTCAACTTGTTCAGTTGTCCATAATCTATACACATACGCATCGTGCCATCTTTCTTCTTTACAAACAATATCGATGCACCCCAAGGTGAAACACTTGGCCTAATGAACCCTCGATCTAGAAAAATCTGAAGTTGCATTTTCAACTCCTTCAACTCCTTAGGTGCTATCTGTAGAGCGTCTAGGTGTTCTCTATTTATGAGTGCAAGTGCACACTCGTGTCAAGTTATAGTATAAAAGATATTGTCACCCAAAAGGATTGGAGCAACTTCTATAAATGGTTTCCAGCACAAAGATTTAGTAAATGCGCAATTAGATCTCACGATGTGGAAACATAAAAACACAAATAAAATAAAGATAGTGATGAGAGGGATAATAGGGAGAGATTTGGTCGATAGACTGGGTAAGACAATTGCAGCTCAGTAGCGTGAAGACTGCATTGTAAAACTTAAGTATGTTTTGCGCTATCATGAATTGCTGCCTCGGCGGGTATGGCGGGTGGCAGGCTACGACCCAGTCACGAGGCCGCAGCGAGTCACTGCCCCTGCAACTTTCGTTGTCTCGGCCGGTGGAACGGAAATAAGTCCTGGCGGCAAATCTGGCAGACATTCCAAGTTCGGCGGGATAGTAGACAGTGATCCTCCCTATTTCTAGGCAAGGATACTCGAACACTCACGTGATGTAGGCAATACCTATCAATCTCACCGTAAACCTAACACATACAAGTTCATTCGATTGGTGATCCCTTTTAGCCGTTGAAACATATGAACTTGTTAGGAACCAAGTTAGTCACGCCCAACATGTTGTGACCGAGCTTAACCTTTTCGTGCCCGACAAATGGATTCTCTCAACTGACTGGTGTGGACTAATTGAAAGATTGAAGTGCATAGATTAAGCAAACTTTGGAATTTTATTGAAAACAACTCAAAACTATTACAACCGTTTCTCACATCTACTTTACATACAAGCGTCTAAAACCCTAGGAGAGTTGGGCCACGACCCCCAACAACTACCATCTACCTAGCTACATCTATGCTATGCGGCTATTCAAGCACGCATCGCCTCATACCTCGTCATGCCCTTATACCCTCACATACATTTGGTATATATAGGGCTCATGGCCTAAGTTTGAGTCCTCCTTGAAGTAGAATTTCTTAAAGTATTTTTACATTAAATACAAACTCCTTTTTGACTTAAATGTGGACTCTTTGGACGTTGCCTTCTTCCGCAAGTAAGGATAAGTACTCCTACTTATCAATCTTAGATCAGTTCTGTCGCCGCTAAAGGCTTCAAAAAATTGAAAGACTGGGCTCATTGGGCTCAGGGAATTACCCTCTTTCAATCGCAAACTGTTTCAGTACAACTCCTTTTGTTCCAGGTTTTCCTGTCCACTCCTATCCTTTCCTCTCCTCTCCTTGCTACAACACCTGAAAAATAAAAACTAAACTAAAATAGTATTTTTTCTTTACCAAACATAAAATATTTAATAAAAGCATGGTAAAAGAGAAAGTATTGTTATTATGCATGCAGTGCACCTAAATATGCCTAAATGTGCTTAAGAACAACAATAATAAGGGTAGGAATGTGTACAAAATATTGAACTCGTGGACACTCTACACACCCCCAAACTCGAACTATTGCTTGTCCTCAAGCAATGCAACCTAACTAGTAAATCTACCCCTTGCATAAAATTAGTAGAAACGTTAGCTTTTAACTTGATTTCTCACCTCAAGGCCGTGTCACCTATTTTATGTTAGTGATAGGGGATAGCATGAAATAACTTAGATTTTAATTTTCTTAATGCCAATGCAGTGTGTGCAGGGCTATGTCCAATCTAAATATGTTGAGATAACTAAGTTAACAATGAATGCCTAAAATAATGAAATTACTGAAAAAAGGATATAAGTTGCTACCTTGGCAGCATAGATGAGCACTTTTGTCTTCTTTTTTTGATCATGGATTTAAGGACTTTAGCTCATCACAACTATTATATAGGTCTGAAGCTAAGATAGGTGCACTCTACAAAACTCTGAACCCCTTGAATAGAGTCATCTCGTGAAGGCTTTCATTCACTCTTGTTTTGCTGCCTTGTGTTGCCTTGGCGGCAAACCTATATCCAATCAAGGAATTTTTATTAAGTAAGGCAGGCAGTGTTAAACTTAGAATCCAAGCAAAAATTCAGCATTTAACAGACAAGTGTAAAGATAATTGGCATAAAGAAAAAAAATTCTAAGTAATGTTCATGCTTCTTCCCAAAGTTAGAGTAATTTTTTTTTATTATGGTGCGAATATAAGTAGTCGGCTAATCTATCATAGGCACAAGTTTTAAACTAAAGATTTCTACTTCATTAAGTGCTAGGGGGCAGAATTTACATCTGATCCTATATGCTACCAAATGATCTTAAAAACAAATAGGACTATTCCCCCCAAACTCAAGGTTGGCATTATCCTTAATGCCTTTATACCAAAAAAAATTAAAAAGAAAAAAGAAAAGCAGAAAAACAAAACATAAAAAGAAAATTTAGAAAAATAAAATAAAACATAAAAATTAAAAAGAAAATAAAAAATAATGGTTTTATAAACTAGGTGAGTTCCCCTATGTTGCTGTTGCGTCATAGGAGGATGCTGAGGAGGCGGGCAGGACTAGGCGGCACATGCCAGATGGTCTGTCGGCTGGGCTCTTTTTCTTGCTACGCGGCGGCTGGATGCGGCTGGGGGTTGGTTTCTTGGATGTTTCTTCAGGTCCTCCACCCTGAGGCTCTGTTGTTGGTCGCTTTCTGTTTGTTACTGCCTCTGCTGGTTGGTCATCGAGGGAGTCTGAGACCTCCATGTCTAAGTTGTCCGCGTCTTGGGCAGTGGCCTCTTTTGCTGCTGGGGAGGCAGCGGTGGTCTCCTCCTCCTTTTCTGATTTGGATGAGGAGGTGAGATTGTATGGCTGGATGAGATTTGGAGAGGTCCTTCTCCGGGGGCGGATGTGCGTCCCCTCGCTGTCGTCGGCAGCAAGAGTAGCAGCTGGTCTTCGTGTGATAAGGATCGGCTTGGTTGCTATTAACTCCGCTGGGAAAGTGGGCCACTGTGGGCCGCCGTCTGGGTACTTGTCAAGCAAGTAGACCACAAAGGCCTCTTGCACGAACGCAACATATTTGCTGAAGATCACTTGTTTGTGCTCGATCCTTTGGTAGCTTTTGACTAGGCTGCGCAGCAAGGGGATGACGGCAGACGAGAGGGCAGCTTCAGTACTGCCCGCTGCGGCTGGGGTGGCGGCAGCTTGTGACGGTGGTTAGGCAGTTGAAGGTGTGTCTGGCTCCGGGTTCTGCATCATCTACTAGCGTGCCCTTCTTGTCCATCCTTCCTTGGCAGGAAGTATTTTGTCCTTAGGGTGTGGCGACACGCGGAAATTGGCGCATAGGCTTGTGATGAGTGCAGGGGAAGAAGAGAGGTCCCGTGGCGTTTGGCTTTTCTGCGTGGGCATAGATCTCCTTTAGGATTACTTCGCCAACATTGATTTTCCGCCCCTTCAAAATGTTGTAGATAAGGCCAAGTCGCGGCCTGTTGATTGTTTATTCGTGCATGGTGGGCATCAGGCGGCGTTGGACGAAGTTGCTCCAAAGGGCTGCCTCCGGTAGCAGGTCACGACGTTTGAGTGACCTATTTTTTTTCCTGTTAACCACTTGGTATTGGGCTTACAGATATCTTTCTTAATCTTGTTGTAGTCAGCTGCCGTTAGGTAGGACTCCCATTCTTCATGTGTATTGTCGTGGATATATATGATGTAGAAACTGTTGATCATATCCGCTGTGAATTTAACACCTTATTCGCGAACATACACGAAATGATTTCCCGATGTAGGTTTGTGGGCGTAGAACTCTCGCACATGGTTGTTGTTTATTCCTTCTAGCTACCGTGCGAAGAGGTCCCAGCCCATGTTGTGGATCCTTTCGAATAGGGAGGGCTCGAGGCCAATATCCCCATCAGGCTGGGTATATTGGAATCTCATTTCCTCCCATAGCTGCCGCTCTCTGTGGTATTCCTTATAGGTTGCCTCGACTGTTGGGTTCAAGAACCTTTTGAAAATAGGTTTGGAGGTGGCAGTGGGTTGCTGCGATGTGGCCATAGTTGTGAGATGGTTGTTTTTCCTAAAGAACGAAAATAGAACGTGAAAGAAAGTAAAGCAAGGGAAATCTTGAAAGCAAATGTAGCACAAAGAATTGAGAGTAAATGAGAAAGCAAAATGAAGAACATGGAGAGAATAGTGGGCCTTATATAGCTGCTTCTCTCTACTGCCTTGGCGGGCACGCTGTCAACAGGCGGCAATTATTGCGGCGTGAATAACGAAATTCTAGCCGTTACGCGGATAGCAGTTCCGTTCGCAGTGGCAAATGTACTTGTTGCAGCTAGCCGTTATGCTCATCTGCCTTGGGCTGCCTTGGCCGCTGGTTGGGCTTCTCCTTTATTCTTTCATCTTTCTTGATCTTGCCTTCATTCATAACCTCAAATAAATTAAATAAGACTTAAATATAATCCTAATACATAAAAATACATTAAAAACAAAAATAAAAATTAGGTTATGTTGGGTTGCGCTTTTCCCAAACATAACCACTTCCTGAGGGCTTTGTGTTTGGCTTTGCGTCTGGGCATGTCCTTCCCCTCCTCAGGTGGATGCTGCGGCTATCTTTGCCGCCCTGGCGGGACATACACCAAAGAAAACAAAGAGGCAAATATTTTTTAAGCAAATAAGTAAACAAAGATTTAATGTGCAAAAACTAAAGTAGAAGTGTAGAAATTCAAACACAGTTGATGTTGCCAATCCCCGGCAACGGCGCCAAAGACTTGTAGAGTGTCTAGGTGTTCTCTATTTATGAGCACAAGTGCACACTCTTGTCAAGTTATAGTATAAACGATATCATCTCCCACAGGGATTGGAGTAGCTTCTACGAATGGTTTCCTACTCAAAGATTTAGTAAATGTGCAATTAAATCTCACGATGTGAAAATATAAAAACACAAATAAAATAAAGATACTATGAGAGGGATGATAGGGATAGATTTGGTCGATAGACTGGGTAAGACAATTGCAGCTTAGTAGCGTGAAGACTGCATTGTAAAGCTTATGTATGTTTTGCGCTGCCATGAATTGATTCCTCGGTGGGTATGGCAGGCGGCAGGCTACGACCCTGTCACGCAGCCGTAGCGGGTCACTGCCCCTGCAACTTTCGTTGTCTCGACAAGTGGAACGGAAATATGTCATGGCGACAAATCTGGCAGACATTCCAAGTTCGACAAGATAGTCGACAGTGATCCTCCCTATTTCTAGGCAAGGATGCTCGAACACTCACGTGATGTAAGCAATACCTAGTAATCTCAGCGTAAACCTAACACAGGCAAGTCCATTCGATTGATGATCCCTTTTTGCCGTTGAAACTTGTGAACTTGTTAGGAACCAAGTTAGTCACGCCCAACATGTTGTGACCGTGCTTAACCATTTCGTGCCCGACAAATGGATTCTCTCAACTGAATGGTGTGGACTAATTGAAAGATTGAAGTGCATAGATTAAGCAAACTTTGGAATTTTATTGAAAACAACTCAAAACTATTACAACCGTTTCTCACATCTACTTTACATACAAGCGTCTAAAACCCTAGGAGAGTTGGGTCGCGACCCCAACAACTCCCATCTACCTAACTACAACTCTATTATGCGGCTATTCAAGCACACATCCCCTCATACCTCGTCATGCCCATATACCCTCATATACATTGGGTATATATAGGGCTCATGGCCTAAGTTTGAGTCCTCCTTGAAGTAGAAGTTCTTAAAGTATTTTACATTAAATACATACTCTTTTTTGACTTAAATGTTGACTCTTTGGACGTTGCCTTCTTCTGCAAATAAGGATAAGTACTCCTACTTATCAATCTTGGGTCAGTTCTGCCGGCCGCGACATGCTTCAGAAAATTGCAAGACTGGGCTTAGGGAATTGCCCTCTTTCAATCACGACCATTCGTGACTAAGTCGGTGTTACTCCTGCCTGGGCGGCAATGCTGCTTTGGCAGTGTCCTTGGCAGCATCTAGAACTGCTTCAGTACAGCTGCTTTTGTTCCAGCTTTTCTTGTGCACTCGTGTCCTTTCCTCTCCTCTCCTTGCTACAGCACCTGAAAATAAAAACTAAACTAAAACAGTATCTTTTCTTTACGAAACATAGAATATTCAATAAAAGCAAGGTAAAAGAGAAATTATTGTTATTATGCATGCAACGCACCTAAATATGCCTAAATGTGTTTAAGAACAACAATAATAAGGGCAGGAATGTGTACAAAATACAGAACTCATGAACACTCTACACCATCCAATAAGGAGCAATAGACACTGGAGTCATATTTTCATACAACTCAATGCCAAACTCAACTTTTCTGTTTATTGGAAAACCATGCAACTCTTCCAGAAAGACACTCGGAAACTCACATACTATTCGTATGTCTTGTACTCGCACCTTCTTAGTACCAGATTCATCACATAAGCTATGAAATCTTCACAATCGAGCTCCATCATACGACTCACTTCAAGAGCCGAAATTGTATTGGACAAGAATTTTACATTCTCGCCCACGGTCACCACTTTGTAATTGTAACGCCCTGGTTTTGGGCCTAGATGTTTTAGACGTCGGGTTGGACCGGTTTAGAACGATTCGAATCATGTAAGGTGATTTTAAGAAGTCAAGGATCGGGATAGGATAAAATTGTGATAAAAATTGCTAAACTCCTCTAAAAATATAATTAAGAGGTTGGTCAAGTCAATTTTACAAAAAGGGTTTTGGAAAATGGATATTTTGAGTAGTGACCAAATTGTAAAGTTTCAAAACTGGGAAAAATGTGATTTTTAAGGTTGAAGCCAAAATCTTATAATCTTTAGGGGGCTTTAAGTCAGTTTGACCTTTCTTCAATATGACATGTGATTTAAAAGTGTTTTTAATTAAATGATTTTAACTAAAATTTTATATTAATTAATTAATTAGAATCTTTAGGGGGCTTTAAGTCAATTTGACTTTTCTTGAAAGTATTGCCTCGGAAGAAGGTGATGAGATTTGGGCGTAAAGGTAAGCTTAGCCCATGGTTTATTGGACCTTACGAGATTGTGGAGCGTATTGGTCCTGTGGCATATCGGTTGAAATTGCCTACTAAGTTGGAGAAGATACATGATGTGTTTCATGTCTCCATGTTACGAAAGTACAAATCAAATCCTTCGCATGTGATGCCTGTTGAGGAGATAGAGTTGAATCCGGATCTGGCATATGATGAGGAACTAGTGAAGGTTCTGGACGTGAGTAGCAAAGTTCTTTGTGGTAAGACGATAGAGCTTGTGAAGGTGTTGTGGCGAAACCAAGGAGTTGAGGAGGCCACGTGGGAAAGCAAGGTGGACATGCTGAAGTAGTTTCCGCATCTCTTTCCATCAGGTAAGAATTTCGGGGACAAAATTTCCTAAATGGGGGAGAGTTGTAACGCCCTGGTTTTGGGCCTAGATGTTTTGGACGTTGGGTCGGACCGGTCGAGAACGGTTCGAATCACGTAAGGTGATTTTAGGAAATCAAGGATCGTGGTAGGATAAATTGTGAAAAAATTGCTAAAATCCTCTAAAAATATAATTAAGAGGTTGGTCAAGTCAATTTTACAAAAAGGGTTTTGGAAAATGGACATTTTGAGTAGTGACCAAATTGTAAAGTTTCAAAACTGGGAAAAATGTGATTTTTAAGGTGGAAGCCAAAATCTGAGAACCTTTAGGGGGATTTAAGTCAATTTGACCTTTCTTCAATATGACATGTGATTTAAAAGGGTTTTTAATTAAATGATTTTAATTATAATTTTATATTAATTAATTAATTGGTAGTGAATGGATTTTCATTTTACGTAACTGCCAATTCCCTCTCATTTTAGCCAAACATCATTTTCTCTCATCTTTTCCAGAATTCTTCCTCCCAAAAACCCTCTCAACATTTCCTAAATCGTTTTCAAGAGATCTTCTTTAATTCTTCAAGATTTTTGTAAGGAAAACTTGTCATCTATTGAAGGAAGCAAGGATTGGAGGTAAATCCCATCCTCAACCTCTAATCTAAGTTCTTTATTGAAATTCAAAAAATATTTGGCTTCTAATAACTATTTTTGATTGAGTTTTCAATATAGTTTTGATTTGAGATCAAAATCTTATGAAAATGTGGATGAAATCTTGATTTTCGGACTTGATGAGTTGGGCACTGTTTGTGTTGATATTAATTGATTTTTGAGTTGGTTTATATGTTAAAATGAGGTGTTATTAATATAGATCCCAAAATCTTTGAGATCCTTGAGTTTCTTGGTAGTTTTAGGTGAGGTTTTGGGGTGAAATGGCCGAATCTTTGTTGCTGGAGGTATAAGGATGAGTTAGGATGTTTGTTAGATGTGTTTTGAGGTTGATAATGCTTTGGAAGTGATGTATGATGGCTGGGCATGGTTTAGGAAGCAATGGATTGAGTTTTCGGTTGTTTTGGAAGGGTATTTTGGTGTAATTTGTGTGGGCAACGAGTTTATGAATTGTTGCTGGTGGTAGAATGTATTTTAATGCATTTAGATCTCTGTTTTGATGATGTGAAAACAAGGGATCTTGATCCGGAAGCGTATGAGGTGATTTTGGAGGTTCCGGAGGTGTACTTTCCATGTCGGTGAACATGGCTTCGCATATCGGTGAGTGGAAATGCAATTTCCTGCTTTGCAACGCTTGAGCGTGCTCTTGGGAGATTAGTGTAAGTTTGATACACTTAACTAAGCTCAAGTGTAAGTGTTTCGGTAATCCCTCTCTTGGAAATGTGCTAGTTTAATGAAAATGTATTTGATGTAAGAGTGGATTTGTTTACTGTTTTTAAGAATGTTTAAGCATGGTTTAATGCTGGATTTTAATGTCATTGTGTTAAGGATGCACTAGGTAAGTGATCCTTTGTTTTCATATGAAAATGCATATGATGTTAAGCATGTGTGCTTGTGGAAATGACATTGTGGTTATGCTTGAAAAACAGTGGATTAATGTGGATAAATGATTATATTGGCAAGTGATGGAAATGGTTTTTGGTTACCTTAATCGGATATAGTTAGCCAGCTATAGGATTGGGTGCACCGTGAACAAAGTCACCTTGGATGTTGAGGGGTTGTGATTGTGTCGTAATCTCCATCCAAGTACCCTAACGATAGAGGTTAAGATCACAACGGTGAATGATTAGTCCCGTGTGTGAGTCTTGTGTATGTGTCCCATACTCTTGTTAGTGGAATTGTACAACTACCGATGAGTGATGTTGAGGGGTTGTGATTGTGCCATTAATCTCCATCACGGGTGTTGAGGGGTTGTGATTGTGCCATTTGTCTCCACCTTGTATAGTCCGGTAGTTTGTATGAAGCGTGAGGGACAACGCTTGTAATCTGCGTATCCGATTGTGTCTTGTGTTGAAATGGTTTATGGATTATCACTTGTGAGCAGATATAATGTAAATGACAATATGAAGCATGAGATGCTTGTATATGATGCAAGGGTGCATGAGATTTATGTGTATGATGCAAGAATGCATGTGATGCTTGCTAAAGTATGAGCAAAGGTTTATTTGCTGTTGTAAATTGATGCATATGTGCATGAGGTTGTAAAAGTGCTTTGATGTCTTGAGAAGACATGTTTTATAAATGGCATGAGATGTAAAGTGTTGTTTTTGCAAAACATGAGACATGCATTGTTGAATGTTGTTTAGCGATCCTCACTAAGCTTATTGCTTACGCTCTATTGTTTCATCAATGCAGATAATTGAACCTCTGAAGGCAGCCCAAAAGCAAGAGGAATCCAAAGCATTGTTAAAGAGATGTATGCGGTTCATCTTTAGTGTAATAAGTGGCAATTGGTGGGATTTATACTTTGGATTGTTTGAGAATGTTCCCTTTACTTTGAGCATGTTTGATTGCCTATACCTGAGTTGTAAATGGCCTTTGGAGTTTGGATTTTGGCTTATTTAGTGATATGGCTTGTTATGGTTTTGGTGAATTAGTGAGCATGCCTTTAGTGTCTTCACTTACATATTGATTGTCATGAATATGCTAATGCCTCGATATGATGATTATTGATATGTATCCATGTTGTATGCATGTTGTGGCATGTCTCGAGATTGTTTTGGACGTGTTTATGCTTGAAAAACCAGCACAATCTGCTGTTGTAGGGCATGACGTATCGAAATGCCCTTGTCTATTTCGGAACAGGGGCCTGAAAAGGCCATAATGTTTCGAAACGGGTGAAGGTGTATCGAAACGTTTTGGCAACTGGAAGGGGTGTTTCGATACGGGTCTCGGAACGTACCCGAGTATTGAAACGGTCAACCCTGTTTCGAAACGACCGTTTCAGTACAGGGCCAACCGTATCGAAACGCTTGACCGTTGGATTTGAATTTGGAATTGTTCTGAGTTTCTATTTCTTACATTTTGGTCCTTAAATGTTGGATGCTTAATTTAATGAGTTCAAATGATCCATTTGAGTTGAAATTTTCCCTGTTGACATGTTATGTGATTAATTTTGGAATGGTAACTCTAAAACTACTTTAATCCTTATAATTTCAGAAATTTACGTTTTGTTCCCTAAAATACGTTTTTATTTGATTGAATCCTTATTTGAGGTCAGTTCGTGTGCCGCTTCCGCTGAAATAATTTGTTAATCATATAGGTTAATATTGAGCATATAAAAAATATAAAAAGAAAAAAAAGGGTCATTAATGAAGGTTGACTTTCGAGTTGACTTTGGTTTTCCTCGTGTAATCTTCGTAGTTCGGGTTAAACGTCTAGACCGGGCTAAGGGGGTTACAGTAATTATCAGCAAGATTCAAGGTAACTCGCTTAACATCAAAATCAACCACAGCCCTAAGCTCGGTCAACCAATCCATCCCAAGGATTACATCAAAACCATAGAAAGGTAACTCCATTAAATCAACAGCAAACACATGGTCATGAACAGATAAAGGACATCTCCTATATAACCTTCCAATAACAACAGTTTCACCAAGATAGCTAGTTACTTGCATTCCCACATCTAACATCTCAAAAGGGATATCAAGCAAATGTGCATGCTCACTCAAGATGTATGAATGCGTAGATCCAGAATCAATTAAAGCTAACAATGACAAGGATTGCAAAGTGAAAGTACCTGCAATCACATCGGTGTCATTACGTCCCTCGCGATGTGCATACACCCTCGCAGGACCACCACCTTCGGGTTAAACAGCCACAACAAGTGCTACAACTCTCTGTCCATCCTCCCTACGCTGGAATTTACAACGACCGCGCCCACGGCCTATCTGTGCTGCAACAACAGGTGCTTGACCCTGACCACCTCCAGCCAACAAGGGACAATCACGCCTCAAATGATCAGCCAATCTACAACTCCAACAACAGTTAGCTGCCATAACCGCAAGAGCCTGTGCCTTTCGAGCCATATGAGGACAATCCCACCTCAAGTGCTCATGCGATCCACATGCCCAGCAAGCATTTTGTTCAGATCTCGCTCTGTTACCCTGAATTGGCACACCATGCCCAACATTACCTCACCTCGCCTCAGGCCGGTATCTACGATCATGTTGCCTCTTATATTGTCCACCACCAAGACCAGTATCCGCAACTCTCTTACCCGAGCTAGAGCCACCCACACGAGAGGACAATCCCAAACTCTGCTTGTTATCCTTGGCTCGCTCACCAACACATCAAAATATGTATAATTGGAGGCCAACATGAAAGTCTTCACCTCCTGCACTAAGCCATAACAGAAGCGATCACATCTATGCCTATCACTGGACACCAATTTAGGAGCATACTTGCTCAAACGAACAAACTGGACCTCATAGTCAACCACTGTCATGCTACCTTGAACCAAGGAAATGAACTCACGCTTCTGGTCGTCCATGTATCTAACCCCTAGATACTTCTTCTTAAAGGCAGCTTGAAAGAACTCCCAATCCACCTCATTGGGCTCCATAGTCGCAGTCACAGCCGTCAACCAACTGTATGCATCACCTTGCAACAGTGAAACAACACATCCCAACTTACGTGCATCATTGAACCCCATTTGATCCAAAATCCGGATCATACTAGCCATCCAAGCCTCGGGTGCCTCATGAGACAAACCACGATACTCAACGCCTCCAAAACATCGCAAGCATTCCATCGGCAAACCCAATTGCCCAGCAACAGGTGATTGCACTTGCACTCCAGTAACATCAGCCTGGAATGCCCCAGTCATCACATGAACCAAAGGTGTCAAATCACCCAATATAGGACCAACTTGCCCATGATGTCCTTGCTCCTCACCCTTAGGTGGAGGCGATGGAGGAGGTAGATTCCCACCATGTAGAACCTCGTTCTCCTGATTTTCTTGCTCACTAGAAGAAGCAATCGTACCCGAACGTAGCTCTCTCCTTGGTCCCATTGTACTATTATAATGAAGGCATGATAATAAAACAAAACAAGAAATCAGGTCAGCTTCGAGCAGGGATCCAAGACTACGAATTCAATTTAAAAACACTTTACTAAAGTAAAAAAACGCAAAGGGCATCCCAATTTCCCCCAAACATCGCATAAGGCATACAACGTACATACCACAAACCTCATGCACCACAATCAATCAAATTCAGCCTACAACATCATCATATATATAACAGCTCACACATACATCACAATCATCATACATGGCACCAATATAATTTGATCATCATTAACATGCTTAGCAATTACCGTGCAAAGCAAACATCATCAATCACTTGGGATCACTTCACATCAACTTACCGTTAACTCACCATCATCCCATTCTTTCGAAACCTGGCTCTGATACCACCAAATATAACCCCCTCGACCATGCCTAGATGATTGACCGAACCAAAAGGGTCACACGAGGAATATTGAAGTAAACCAAGAAGGTTTACTTCAATAAACAACCCTATTTTTTTCTTTTTATCTTATCTAGATGCTCATTAGAAACCTAAGTGTTTTTCATCACAACGGATCATACGCAACATCAATCGGACATAGTTAAGGCTCAATTTCTTTCAAACACAGTTTTAGAGACCATTTTGTAAACTTAACAAATTACGACCATCTTAAAATTAATCATGTTACATGTATCTCAGTCAAATCTCAGCTCAAAACAATCATCCAAGCTCACTTAATTGCATCCACAACATTCAAGGACCAAAACATAAGGAAAGAGAACATGCAAATATACACTTTAACTAACAAAATTGTCACTGTATCGATACCCTCAGAGAGGGTATCGATACGCCCTCAAAAATTCGACTCCCAGGATTCAGCAAAACAAAGACCCGTACCGATACCCTCAACACCCGTATCGATATGCCCAAAGCTAGTTGCCAAAATACGTATCGATACGCCCCCGCATATCGGTACGCCCCTCTAATTTACGAAGCCCGTACCGATACACTAACAAGGGTATCGATGCTCTGTAGCCTGAAATTACCCAATTGCTGGTATTACACATCCTAAACCATTCAAAGCCAATCCAACATGCTTCCAATCACACACAATGATTTTAAACATCAATCCTCAAGCATGCATAGCGATTTCAACAATACGACATGGCAATTATCATCAAAGAGTTATAAAGGCATGCTTCCTATGAAATCAATACATCAAAGAGTCAAAACTCACTTCAAAGCTTAAACCAACATATAGAGGCCTTTTACAAGCATAAAACCAGTAAACAAACATGCATATAAAGGGAGTTCATACACATCTCCTAAATAGACTATGGTACCCTCATTGCCCTTAGTACTCTAGTCCATAAACGAAACATACATTCAAAAGCGAAGTCTCCTACGATCCCCTTGCAAGTTACTGCCTCGTAGCATTTAATTATCTACATTGATTGACAGAAGAAGAGCATAAGCACACAAACTTAGTGAGGAGTGCTCAAAACCAAAACACCAACAATGGATTAAAATCATTTTCCATCATTTGAAAACCATCGCACTTTCCATTGCAACAAGCATTATGAACTCAACTGCGAATCCATTGCTAACACTCAACTTAAGCCTTCCCATGCATAGCTACCATATACAAAGCATAAAGAGTAAATCATGCATTTACATAATATGAATCATTAATCATTTCATAACACTTTATCAATTATATTGGCTCACAAGTGATCATCAACATTTTCATTTCTCAAAATCACATCGGATACACGCATTCCCAAGTGTTGTCCCAACACTTCATACATTCTCACTGGCATCTCAAGATTCACACACGAGAGCTACCCTTCACCGTTGTGACACTCGTGGTGGAGTATTCGATACACCATATAAACCCCTCAACACCACTCATCGGTAGTTATATAACCCTACTAACAAGAGACAGGACACTATACACTTTTCTCAATCGTTAGGTACTTGGATGGAGTATTTGGTACACTCACAACCCTTCAACATCCAATGCTACTTGTTTATACTGCACTCAATCCTATAGCCGGCTAACTATACCCAACTTCATTTATAAAAAATTTTTCACGACATCACTTGCCAATATAATTCTCTTTTAGCACGAACCTCACTGTTTTCAAAGCATTACCAATAAGCCACATTTCCACGCATCAAACCATGCTTCATTAAACATGTATAATCATATACATACAAGGATCACATACCATGTGCATCCTTCATCAATATAACATCAAAAACAGCAAATCACTTACTTTAAATCATACTTTGAACAGTAGGTAAAACACATTTAAAATCAAGTGCATCAACAATTCATAATAGTACAATCCGAGGGAGAAAATCACTTTACTTACATCTGAACTATGATTTGCCGACGCGAATTTAAGCGTCTGAAGCCCCATGGATCTTCACTGATTGCTTCCAAAGTATTCTCCCTTGTTTATACCACACAAGAACAGAGGATTAATGCACCAAAATGCATTAAAATCACCAGCAACTTAAACAAACTCGTTGCACTGCCCTAAAGCACCAAAATACCCATCCGAAACAACCAAAATCACCTTCGATTGCTCTCTAAACTCATCATAGCCATAATCTAACACTTCCATCCCATTTTAACCATCAATCAACATCCAAAAACACCAGAATCTCATCTTTATACCTAATGCAACTCAGATTTCACATTAATACCTCAAAAACTCAAAATCTAACAATCTAACAATTAGAGATCCAACTCATTTCGGGATTACTTTCATAAAGGCTTTATTTCCACATTATTTAACATCCAAATTGTAATTAAAATCATCCTCAAATCAATCAAAACAATGCCCAAACGAAAATCTTGAAAAATCATCTCATAATGCTCAATTTAGCGAATTCATCAATTAATTCACAAAAATATTGTTAATAAACAAAACTAGAGAGCCAAATACTTGGGAATTTCAATAAAGAACCTATATTAGAGTAGAGAAAGAAAGATTACCTCTAACACAAGCTTTCCCCTTGATTTGCAATGATTTTGGCGAAATCCTTCGAGAAAACTCTAGCTAGTTGAAGCAGAAATCCACGGGCATCATTTAGAAATCAAAAGTAGATAGATTGAGATGAATCTTTGAAGATTTTAGTGATGAGAAGAGAGTTTGGCTGCTGGGAAAGTTGAGAGAAACGTTTTGGAGAAATTAGTTATGTGAGAAAATGTTTAGGCTATTAAAATCTCTTCTAATGAAACTCTTTAATTAAAACATTTAATTAAATCATTTAAAACACCAAATCAAGGGAAATAGCTGCTACCAACTTGGTGTAATAGCTCCCAAAGGATTCTAAGTTTTGGCTCTCTTCGATTTTTCCATTAAAATAAAACTTTCAATTTTTACATTTTAGTCACCAAACTGAACTAAGTTTTCCTGAACCGACTCTAAACTGATCCTAATCTCTAATCTAGATTCATCGAACCCTAAACCGCCCTTAAAACTTCTAGGCCCAAAATCGGGGTGTTACATCACATGTTCAAGTTATTGCGGAAGGAAATCCAACAAGCTTTTGTTTCAATGATGATAGTGTTTTGTGTTTTAAGAGTCGAATAGTTGTGCCGGAGGATGTTGAGCTAAGGTACACTATTCTGATTGAGGCTCATGACAGTCCTTTTGCTATGCATCCTGTAGTACAAAAATGTATCGTGGGTTGAAGGATGAGTAATATTGGGTTGGTTCAATGAGAGACGTTGCTGATTTTGTTAGTAAGTACATGGTTTGTCAACGAGTAAAAGTTGAGCATCAATTTCCTTCTGGATTGTTGCAATCGTTGAAGATTCCAAAACGGAAATGGGAGAGAATCACTATGGATTTTGTAATGCCGCAATTTTGAGTCTAGGAGTTATTCGGGTTTGGTTAGGCAGTTCAGTTAGAACTCGTTTAGCGGTCTAGTCTAGTTTCGAGAAATAATTAAATTGGAAGGTTTTTTACCGGATAAAAATATGGAAAATTTTCCTAGAATCATAATTATATATATATCTATTTTTGGTAAAGGTAATTTAAAGAAAACAATTTTTGAAATTGGACATTTTGGTTTAGTGACCAAAATGTAAAATGGTAATGTTTGATTTAATGGCAAAAACGTAAAAGGCTAATGCTTTGAATCTTTAAGGAGCAATGTTACCAAAGGCTAATAAGGGCTTTTCCTCCTATTTTACAATTTTAATTAAAAAATTATATTAAAAAGATGCAGGGAAGTTGAAATGGTTTTTCATTCTTTTTACAAAGATTTGACGTAGTTTTTCTTCTCTCACTTTTTCTCTCAAAATTCCATCATCCAAACATCAAGATTTCAAAGGTAAGCTCTAATTTTGATCTAGATTTCAAAGATTTACCTATCGTCTATTGATTATCTATTGAATCTCTTATTTTCTCTTTGGTTTTCTTTTCAAAAATGGAGGAAGAGCTCATCATTAGAGGTAGGTTCGTTCTTCTCCTCTAATGACATGTTTTTTACTGAAATTCACAAGTAATTAGTCTTTTACATATTGTTTTTAATCGGTTTTATATGTTAGTTGCTAAAATTGTGTTTAATTGAGGTTTCTTGAAGGTTTATGTTGGATCTTTGAAATTGATGTTAGTTGTTGAGTTAATGGCTGATTATTAATGCGTTGTTAATGGTTAATAATGTTAACTTGATGGATTTTGTTAAATAATCCCAAAACTAGTTAGATTGCTAGATGCTAGTGATGAAATCTTGAGTTTTATGGGTTGTAGTTGTGGTTTCTTGATAGATGGAGGTTTATAGAGGTTGGGGAAGTGTTTTAGGTTGTAATGGTTAGTAATGGGTTGTTTGCAAATGAAAGTATAGTTGAGGTTCGGTTTAAATTAAAATATATTCGTTGTGCGAGTAAACACAATAGGACTTAATTGTGCATCTAGTCAAGTTAAAAAAGGGTTGCTAATCGAGGTTGACTTTAACGAGTTGACTTCGATTTTCCCCATGTAATTCTCTTAATTCGGGTTAAAAGAAATGATTTGTTGGATATATGATCCCCTGGGATAGAATTATGATTTTGAAGAGATAGAACTTAATGAGAAAATTATATGCTTTAATTATGCTTTTTTAAATGGGATGAGAATGTTTTATGTTGATGCATTGAAAATAGTAGGTAAATGATGTTTAAAAGTGTATATTGGAATGAGATGAGATTACTTTTACCATACATAATTGGTTGACCAATTGGATGAGAATTGCACATAATATACAAAATTTGTATGTGCTCTTTGGTTCGGGCAATGGGGGTAGTGCCATCCCGTTCCAAAGTGAGAGTGTGGTGATGAGAGATTCCACCATGGCAGGTCTTGATGATGTGAGATTCCATCAAGCTTTGTGGCGATGAGAGATACCGCCATGAGAGTTCGGTCATGTGAGATTCCACCGAGGTAGGACTTGACGATGTGAGTAATGTTGCTAAAATGACAATATATGAGATTCACATGTACCTTGTTTATAAATGATTTAATGAATTGAGTTTTGTATTGGAGATTATGCTTTGAGAAATACTTTTGAGAAACAAGCATGTGTGGTTTTGCCTTGAGATTATGCATTTGGGTTAATGCATGAGATAGATTGTACATGTGGTTTTAATGATATGGTTTTTGCTTTGAAAATTGGTTCAAGCATGAGATACATTAAGCATGATGAGAAAGAGCTTTGTAATTGAGATATGGTTTTAAAATGCATTGTTGTTGGTTTGTTTTGAGCATCCCTCACTAGGCATTATTGCTTACGCTATCATTTTCCCAACAAATGCTGAGAAATAGCATCATTGGGGCAGCAAAGAAGCAAGAAGGAAACCAAGGAACGAAACACCTAGCTCAAGTATGATTTTATGTTTACTTATTAGTTATAATCAGCAATGGGAGAGCGCCTTTATGGTTTGGAGAGTGTGTTTTGAAACTCCCTGTTTTTTGGCAAGGTTGTAATGCCCTTGATGACTTGTAAATGGCCTTTACTTGTTGATATTGTCCTTGGTTTGTGTTTTGGCTCTTGAGTGGTCATTTTGCATAGGTTGCATGCCTATAGATTTCCTTATTGCTTATTCCCATGCTATGATGTTGATATTGTCATTTATGGTTGAGGTTTGATGCTTCGATAAGTTGTACGCATGTTGGATGCATGTTGGAATGATTTTGATTGGATCAAAATGTGAAAAATCAGCAAAAAGTGTCATTACATGCCCAGGTGTTTCGGTACACCTAAGGTTGTACCGAAACAATGTGCCTGAAATGGCCTTGGGGTTTCGAAATAGAAGCACGTGTTTCGATACTGGCTACTTAAGGTGGGCTACTAGAATCTCATGTTCTGAAACACCATAGAGGGTGTTTTGATATGAGCCCGAGCTTCGAGTCACTTGAACCTATTCCAAAACAGGTGTTCCGATATAGGGCAACCTGTACCGAAACACCCAACTGTTAAGTTGGTTATTGGAATCTTTTGATGTTCTGCTTCTTTACATTTTAGTCCCTAAATGTTGTGGATGCAATTAAATGAGCTTGGATGATTATTTTGAGCTGAGATTTGACAGAGAGGCATGTAAAGGGACTAATTAAAGGATGATAATCTAAAATTGGAAGAAGTCCTTATAATTATTAAAATTACAAAATGGTCCCTAAAATTTGTTTGTATGCAATTGAGTCCCTAAACGTTGTATGATCGAGTTGCAAATTGTTCCGTTGTGAAGTTTAACACATAGGATAATAATGAGCATCTAGACAAGATAAAGAAAAAATAGGGTCATTTATTGGGGTAAACTTCCCGGTTTACCTCAATATTCCCCGTGTGATCCGTTCAATTTGATCCTTCGTCCAGATCGGGTCGAGGGGGTTACATTAATTGATGAGCTCATTGGAGTGGCTTGAGGCTTAACATTCTCCAAGCCAAACTTCTTGACCATATCCTTGATGTACTTAGCTTGATTGATGAAGATGTCATCCTTCCTTTGCTTGATTTGGAGCCCTAAGAAGAATGAGAGCTCCCCCATCATGCTTATCTCACACTCACCTTGCATTAACTTAGAAAATTATTGGCAATAAAACTCATTAGTAGAACCAAATAGAATATCATCAACATAATTTTGTTTCTAAAGACCCATTTAGTTCCTATAGTAGACTTATTACTAGGCCTATCATCTAACGTCTAAACTTTACTCCTCTCAAATTGATTAAGTTCTTCTTGCATGACCAATATCCAAAAATCATCTTTCAATTCTTCTTTGATATTTTTAGGCTCAATGCATGAAATAAATGCAACATTATTAAGCAATCTAAGAGAGGATCTAGTTGTTACCCCCTTGGATGGATCACCCAAGATTTCACCATATTTGACATTGTTGAGTTCCCTTGGGTAGCTCACTTCCTTTTCTCCAATATTAATTTCCTTCAAGGATTCTATGGGTGGTTCTTGTGCTTCTTCTTCTTTGGTTGGAACCTCATCCACCTTTGATGATTGTCCACCATCATTAGCTTCAATGATTCCTACATCATCATCATTACAAGAATCTTTCCTCGGAATGAAGTTATCATCGAAAACTACATGAATAAATTCTCCAACAACTAAGGTTCTTTTGTTAAACACTCAATAGGCTTTAGAGTTTAAAGAATATCCTAAGAAAATAGATTCATCACTTTTTGCATCAAAATTTACATAAATGATCTTTTTCGTTGTTTAAAACAAAACACTTGCATCCAAAAGGATAAAAATAGATGATGTTAGGCTTCTTTGACTTTAAAAGCTCATAAGGAGTTTTCTTTAGAATTGGCCTAATCATTACGAGATTTATGATATAAAAAGCGGCGTTTATGGCTTCTACCCAAAAATACTTAGGTAAATTGTTCTCACAAAGCATGGTTCTAGCTATTTCTTCTAAAGTATGGTTTTTCCTCTCAACTACCCCATTTTGTTGAGGAGTGTGTGGTGTGGAAAATTTGTGGCTAATACCATTATAGTTACAAAAATCCTCAAAACCTAGATTTTGGAATTTCGTTCCATGGTCACTTCTAATATGAGTTATGTTTTAACCAAGATCATTTTGAGTAACTTTTGAAAATGTGATGAACTTTTCTAAAGCCTCATATTTCGTTCTTAAAAAGAGAACCCATGTGTATCTAGAGAAATCATCAACTAAAACATAAGCATATAATTTCCCACCCAAGCTAGTTGTCCTAATAGGCCCAAAAAGATCCACATGGATCAATTGTAAAACTCTACTAGTTGAAACATCATTAATGGATTTAAATGAAGTTCGTTTTTGTTTACAATTAGCACAAAGCTTCACAAATTTTATCTAAGAAGAATTTTAGCTTAGGTAAACCTCTAACTAGATTTTGGGAAACCAATTTCTCTAAAACACTTATGCTAGCATGTCCTAGTTTCCTATGTCACAACCATGTATAATTTTCATTTTGAGCAACCAAACATGCATGGGATGTATGAATGTCTTCTAGATGCACCGTGTACATGTTACCTATGCAATGACCAATGAGCATTATCTTATTGGTTTTAATGTTCACAATTTTACAACCATTAACATAAAAAAGAACATTAAAACCTTTATTGTAACATCCTCTTTTCGTCTGAAAATTTAACTTACTATATTAGAGTATTTATTATTTGTTTAAAAGCAAATAAGTTCACAATTAATCGATTTATTCAATTTGGCCCCTGAATTCCTTCAATTAGTACTTATTGAATTAAATCGAATTTAAAGAGAAATTTGGTGTTTGAATTCAAAGGGTTGAACCGAATGAGTCAAGAAGATAAGTTAGTTGAGCCCTAATTTAATTATAACATGATTAAAGTAAGTGATTTAGTATGTTAAAATAATTAGAATAAATAAGAACAACTTAGAGAAATCAGGCCAAATTATGAAAGATTAAAATTAGTTATATCCATGCATAATGACTAAATTAAAGTTAAAGCAAAATAAAAATGTTGCATGCTAAAAATTGTATTTCTTTGGGTTGCCCTTAGTCAAAAAAAATTAAAAGGATAAGGGAGGGAAATTGGGTAAAAAGCTAATCCCAACATAGTCCCGAATTTAGGGGTTATTTCTACCTTCTCATATTTTCCTTGTGTGTGTTGTGTATGTTGAGAGAAAAAGAGAGAGGGAAAGCTTGAGAGAAATCTGAAAATTTAGCATAAATCAAGATGAAAAAAATGGAGTTTTGAAGAGAAGATTTAAAGGGATGATAGCTTGGATGCATGTGTAAATTCAAGTAAGTGTTGGAAACATTCTTATTTCTCTTCATGAAATCCTTATTAATTCAAGTATTAATTAGAGATTTCAGTTCTGGAAAATTTGATAATGTTTGCATGTTGGATTAAATAATTTGTTAGATTTAAGTTAGAACCAAGATGTAAATAAAAGTATGAAAGAAATTGGTGTACGTAGGCAATTTTATGCTTAAACTCAACTTGGCTAGTATGCTGCCGAAATCTGGAAAATTGAAGGTGTTTTGGTTCGAATTGGAAAATGTTCTGTAGGTGAAAATGGTAGATAATCGAAGTAAATATACGGTAGTAGTGTTGGATTGCATGAAGAATGATTTTCGAATAGGATAATTTCACTTTAGAACAAGTTGGTCGTGTAATGAAGCAAAACTGGAAATAGGGACCGTTTTGATAGAATTTTGAAAAGTTTAAGGGCTTTAAAAGTATTGAATTTAGCTTTGAGAGATAAGTTACAATTAGGGGAAAATGAAATAAGATTGGTTCTTAACCTGAATTGACCATACAAGGCTTAATTTAGTTGTTAAGTGAAGCATTTAGTGAAATGGACAATTGGACTAAATGGTGAAATCATAAACTTTAGGGGAGTAAATGGTTCTGTTAAAAAGGATTAAATTGCTTAATTGATGCTTAATTGGGACTTATAAACATTAAGGATCAGTAGAAAGTTTGTTTAAGATATTGATTGGAAATTTTGGATAAAGAATTCAAAAGCATGAAGTGAAACCTTAGTAAGCTGTCCAGCAAATCTAATGTAACGCCCCGGTTTTGGGCTTAGGAGTTTTGGGCGTTGACCGGTTGGTCAAAGTGCTGTTCGAATCTTAAGAGGTTAAATTAGGAAAGCCTAGTTCGGGTTGCATTAAAAATATGGAAAAATGTTCTAAAATCATCTTTTAATATAATTAAGTGAACTGTGAAATCAATTTTGGAAAATGAGTTTTGGAAGTGTGACATTTTGGCTAGTGACCAAAATGTAATTTTCGCAAGTTTGGTGGCTGTTTTATAAAGGGTTGGAACTTTGAATCTTTAAGGAGCTATTAATCCAAAAGTGATTTCTCCAGATTTTTCTAAGATTTTATAAGCTATTTTATGATTTTAAAGATAACAAAAAGGAGGGAAAAACTCATTTGGCAATTTTCTCAACTAACTTCTCATTTTCCTTCTCTCATTTTCTCTCAACCCAAACACTCCATTTCCAGAGAATTGTTTCTGATTTTCTCATCTAAATCTCTCCTTTTAACTCTCATTTGATTCCAAATCAACATATCTTCAAAACCTCTTCAATTGCTACAAGTTTCAACAAGCATTTTGATTGCAAAAAGTGGAGAAACACAAGTTTGGAGGTAAGAACGTCCTTCTCCTCTAAACTATCAGTTCTTTACTGAAATTCCTAAGTTTTCAATCCTAAATTGATGTTTAATTAAAGGCTTTTAAGTTGATTTATGGATCTTGGCTTATTATGCAAGATTTTGATGATTTTTGATGATTTTCGTTAGATCTGTGTAATCTGTGTTTTAAGAGATGTTTTTGATGTTAAATGATCTCTAAAATGATGTGGAATTGAGTCTTGATTGATGCAATCCCGGATAGGTTGAGTTTCCTAAGTTTAGCTTGTGTTTTAAGGTAGTTTTTGAGGTGATCTTGGTGATTTGATGTTGCTGGAGGTATAAGGTTGTTAATAGGTTGTTTTTAGATGTTATATGATGTTAATGGAAGTGAGGTTTTGCTGGTTTATGGCTGGGCTTTGTTTAGAAGTGGTTTGGATGCATTTTCGGTTGTGTTTGGTGGCCGAAAATGGAGGTTGGATGAGTGCAGCGAGTTTAGGTGCTTTCATTGAAGCAATTAATGCATGATGATGCATTAATCCTCTGCTTTGATGTGTTGAAACAAGGGAGGCATCTTTGGATCCAAGATTGGTTGATCCGGAAGCTTGATTTGGTGCTTTGGCTTGAAGCAAAGTGGGAATCGGTGAGTGGATTTGTGGAAATTGGATTTTCAGCTTTAAAACCAAGGTTTGAAGGTTTTGGGAGCTTAGTTTAAGTCTAAACAACTTTGCTAAGATCAAGTGTAAGTTTTCGGATTTTCTCTCTAGTGGTGGCCATGACTTGATGTGTTGCAAAATGATGATTTGCATGTTTTTAATTACTGTTTTGAAAGCATGTTTTAGCATGGATTTTGCTGATGATATAAGCCATATGTTGAAGGTAACTCTAGGTAGGAGTACCTTGCTTTTGTACATTGTTTAAATGTGGATTGATGCTTTAAAATGCATGATGAAAATGGCTTGGTTAAATGCTTTAAAACAGTGGATTAATTGATGAATATGATGTATATTGGCAAGTGATGTTTTGAAAGATTAAGGTCACTAAGGTGGTTAAAAGTCCTTGAGTGAGCCTTGTTACTTAAGATCATCAAGGTGGTTAAAAGTCCTTGGATGAGTCTTGTTGCGGACACTAAGGTGGTTAAAAGTCCTTAGGTGATCCATTCCATGGTGTTTAAAAGTCCATGGGGCCAAGGTGTTTAAAAGTCCTTGGGGCCAAGGTGTTTAAAAGTCCTTGGGTCCAAGGTGTTTAAAAGTCCTTGGGAAAGTTGTTGAACTTGTTTTAAGAAATGAAATGTATCACTTGAGCCAATATGACATGTTAAGTATTTTATGAAGCATGAGATGCTTGTTAAATGTTTATGTCGAAGCATGGATTGCTTGTTTTAAGTATGCTTTTGAGCATGTGCAAGGATTGATTTTAATCATGATTTAAAAATGGTTTTAATTGCATTATTGAATTGTTTTTAATGAGAATGCCTCACTAAGCTTTTGCCTACGCTCTCTACGTTTTCTTAATTCAATAATGCAGAGCATTAGAGTACCTTGAGGGGCAGCAAGAAAGGGTAAGCAATCAAGTTCAAGTGAAGCTCAAAGTATGGAAGGTTTTGTTAAACATTTAGCTTTTGTGTGATTTGGCAATGGGGGACCAATGTGTATGTTTTGGGAGGTGTTTGAGACTCCCTAAGTATGTTGAATGTTGTTGAGATTGCTGGTTTTTGAATTGGAACCTTATATGCTTGTTTTGGAAGTTTGGAGTTTGAATAGCTAGCTTGTGTAGGAAGCATGCCTATAGAATTGGGGCTTTTTGCATATGATGTTAGTTTGTTGTTTTGATGATTCCTATAAGTCTTAAATATGTTTAATGCTTGTAAAGTTTGGTGACATTTGGAGCATGTTTGATTGATCAATTGCATGATTTGGTATGCTTGTTTGCTGCAATCTGTGCAGGCGTTTCGGAACAGTATGCACCATTTCGGAACGGGTGCCTTACATGAACCCAGGCGTCCGAAACGGTGTGCACCGTTTCGAAACAGTTTGGTCTCTGCCAAGGCCGTGTTTCGGAACGGGGTCGATCGGTTTCGGAACGTCCGACCGTTAGGGGCTGACATTGGCAGTTATATGTTTTGAATTGTTTACGTTTTGGTCCTGAATCTTGTTTGTTCAATTGTGTGAGCTTGGGAAGTCCTTTTGAGCTGAAATTTCACAGAGAAGCATGAAACCTGATTAATTCCAAGATGGTAACTTTAATTTGGGTTAAGTCCTTTTAATTATCAGAAATTACAATTTGGTCCCTAAAGTTGTAATTTGTTCAATTGGGTCCCTGTTTGATCTCTGATGTTTGTGATCTTTGAGTATGATGTTTGTGTGATCACAATTAGGATTAATGTGCATCTAGACAAGATTAAAAAGAAAAAAAAGGGTCGTTAATCAAGGTTGACTTTCGGGTTGACTTTGGTTTTCCCCGTGTTACTTTCTTAATTCGGGTCAACCGTCTAGGCCGGGTTAAGGGGTTACATTTGGTGGTATCAGAGCTGAGTTTGCGAGTAATTGGGAATGAATGTATGCATGATTGAAGTATGTTTGTCTTGTATGCTTGTTGTTTGAAAGCATGTTCAATGGCTTAAGTTGTTGATGCAATTGAGATGTATGCTATGATGTTGCATGTTGAGGGTACCCATTGCCAAGCAAAAGTTAATGAAATGATGTTGATTTTGAATGAAATTGAGCTTGAATACTTGGATTGCTTACCTTGCTGGGCCTGACTTGTTTTATTTTTGCATTGTGATTGCATGGTAAAAGTATGGCACCACGTAGAGAGTTAAGAGGTAGTGTGCGAGCTACGGCTCCTAACGAGAATGAGAATGAAGAGAATACGGGTAGTGCTGTGTTACCCCCTCCTCCGCCTGGTGGTGGTGCTGGAGGTGAGCGAGCTGAAGCTGTAGCTGGTGCTGGAGCTGCTGGACCAGAGGTTGGTCAGGGGCAAGCTATGCCTGATATGTCTATGCTGGTACAAGCTATTGCGGGTGCTTTTCGAGCAGTAGTAGCTGGAGCTCAAGGAGCTGGGCATCAGGGAGATGCTGGAGTCAGATTACCTTTGGAGCGTCTGCACAGTCTTGGAGGGACTGAGTTCAGAGGTATGTCTGCTGAGAGTTCGGAAGCTTGGCTAGAGAGTACCAAGCGTATCTTGGGTCAGATGAGCTGCACGGATGTGCAAAAGTTGGGCTGTGTTGTGTCCTTGCTGCAGGACGATGGATATACGTGGTGGACGACCACCATAGCTGGGATGGCTGAAGCTGATGTTTCTTGGACATTCTTTCAGAATGCGTTCAAGAGGAGATATCTTGGAGTGAGATATCTGGATGAGAAGAAGCGTGAATTCATGTCTCTTACCCAAGGGAGCATGAGTGTGGCTGAGTATGAAGTGCAGTTTGTACGCCTCAGTCAGTATGCACCGGAGCTGATACCTGATGAGCGAGAGAGGTGCGAAAGGTTCCGATATGGCTTAGTGACGGAGGTTAAGACCTACATGTTGGCTGCTGAGTACAATGATTTTGATGTGTTGGTTAGCCGATCCAAGGACATTGAGATGAACTTGGGTTTAGCTGCGAAAGGTGCTGGAGCGAGTTCTGGCAAGAGAGCTGCTTAGTATAGTTCTGGAGGTGGACGGAACAAGAGGGGACGTGATCAGAAGTATCAGTCCTCAGCCAAGAGAGGTGGTGGTGCACCTGCTAGGGGTGGTTTTGCTAGAGCTGAACCAAGTGCTTGCTGGATCTGCGGTTCGCGTGGTCACATGAAGCGTGACTGTCCTCGTGCTGTGAGGGAGGTGCAAGCTCCTGTTGCGGCAGCTGGGAATGGATGTTGGAACTGTGGTTCTGTTGATCATCTGAGGCGAGATTGTCCGAGGTTGGCTGGTGGCCAAGGTCGTGCTCCTGTTGTTGCACCGCAGAGAGGTCGTGGGCGCGGCCGTGGTAATTTCCAGAGGAGAGAGGAAGGTGGCCGCGGAGTAGCTCATGTTGTGGCTATTCAGCCTGAGGGTGGAGGCCAAGCGAGGGTGTATGCTCAGCGCGAGGGAAGGAATGATGATGATGTGATTGCAGGTACCTTTACTTTGCAGTCCTTGTCATTTCTTTCTTTGATTGATTCTGGATCTACGCATTCATACATTTTGCGTGAGCATGCTGAATTGCTTGGTTTGCCTGTTGAGTCTTTGGATGTTGGTGTTCGTGTCACTAGTTCTTTTGGTGAAACTGTTGTGACTCAAAAGCTTTATAGAAGGTGTCCCTTGGTTGTTCAAGAACATGTCTTTCATGTTGATCTTATGGAGTTGCCTTTCTATGGTTTTGATGTGATCCTTGGTATGGATTGGCTTGCTGAGCATCGTGCTGTTGTGGATTGTGAGAATAAGCGGGTTTCGCTTAAGCTTGCGGATGATTATGAAGTTGTTGTGGTTGGCGAGAATGTGAAGTTTCTTGCTAATGTTGTGTCTACCTTGGAGGCGAGTAGGATGCTGAGGCAAGGTTGCGAAGCTTATCTAGCTTTTGTGATGAATCCTAGCTCTAAGGAGTTGAGGGTGCAAGATATCAAGGTTGTGAAGGAGTTTCCTGGTGTTTTTCCTGAAGAGTTGCCTGGTTTACCTCCTAATCGCGAGGTGGAGTTTGGAATTGAGCTGTATGAGAATACAACTCCTGTGTCCATTACACCCTATAGAATGGCACCTAAGGAGCTGAAGGAGCTGAAGACGCAGTTGCAAGAGCTGCTTGATCGTGGTTTCATCCGGTCGAGTGTGTCGCCTTGGGGTGCTCTTGTCTTGTTTGTGAAGAAGAAAGATGGCACTATGAGGATGTGCATTGATTACCGTCAGCTGAACAAGTTGACTATCAAGAATCGGTATCCTTTGCCGAGGATTGATGATCTCTTTGATCAGTTTCGGGGAGCTGCTGTGTTCTCTAAGATTGACTTGAGGTCAGGGTATTATCAGTTGAAGGTGAAGGATGTGGATGTGCCTAAGACAGCTTTCAGGACAAGGTATGGGCATTATGAGTTCCTTGTGATGCCGTTTGGTTTGACAAATGCTCCTGCTGCTTTCATGGACATGATGAATCGTGTGTTTCATGAATACCTGGACAAGTTCGTTGTGGTGTTCATTGATGATATCCTCGTGTACTCGCGTATTGAGGAGGAGCACGAAGAGCATTTGAGGATTGTGCTGCAAGCCTTGTTGGAGAATCAACTTTATGCTAAGCTGAGCAAGTGTGAGTTTTGGCTTAGGGAGGTGGTGTTTCTTGGACATGTGGTCTCAACTGAGGGGATTCGTGTTGATCCTCAGAAGATTGAAGCGGTGATGAACTGGAAAGTTCCTAAGTCTGTTCATGAGGTCCGTAGTTTCCTTGGTTTGGCGGGATACTACCGGAGGTTTGTAGATGGTTTTTCCAAGATTGCTGCTCCTTTGACGAAGCTGTTGCAAAAGGATGTTAGGTATGAGTGGACGGAAGCGAGACAGCAGGCTTTTGAGAAGCTGAAGGCGGCTTTGACGCAAGCTCCTATCTTGATTCAGCCTGAATCAGGGAAAGAGTTTGTGGTCTATAGTGATGCATCCTATGTTGGTTTGGGGTGTGTGCTGATGCAAGAGGGTAAGGTTGTGGCTTATGCGTCGCGGCAGTTGAAGGTGCATGAGCGCAACTATCCTACGCATGATATTGAGCTGGCTACAGTGGTTTTTGCTCTGAAGATCTGGAGACATTATCTGTATGGTGAGAAGTGTACTGTGTACACGGATCACAAGAGTTTGAGGTATCTGATGTCTCAGAAGGAGTTGAATCTCAGGCAGCGACGTTGGTTGGAGTTGCTCAAGGATTATGATCTGACGATTGAGTATCATCCTGGTAAAGCTAATGTTGTTGCTGATGCTTTGAGTAGGAAGGTAGCTGTTGAGCTGAGGGCGATGTTTGCTAGCTTGAGCATATCGCGAGATGGTGGTCTTGTTGCTGAGTTGCAAGTGAAACCATCTTTGGTTCAGTTGATCAAGGAAAAGCAGTTGCAGGATGATTCCTTGGTGTCTCATGTTCAGGACATCGCGGAGGGTAGACCTTCAGATTTCTGCTTTAATGAGGATGGTGTGCTGTGTTTTGGTAGTCGGATAGTAGTGCCTGCTGATGCTGAGTTGAGGCGTGCTATTCTGACTGAAGGTCATAGTAGTCCTTTTGCTATGCACCCTGGTAGTACTAAGATGTATCGTGATCTTCGTGATGAGTACTATTGGGTAGGTTTGAAGAAGGATGTTGCAGAGTTTGTGAGCAAGTTTTTGGTGTGTCAGCGAGTTAAGGCTGAACATCAGGTTCCTTCTGGTTTGTTGCAACCGTTGAAAATCCCTGAATGGAAGTGGGAGAGGGTTACTATGGATTTTGTATCTGGTTTGCCTTTGTCTCCATCAAAGAAGAATTCTGTTTGGGTGATTGTGGATCGTTTGACGAAGTGTGCGCATTTCTTGCCTGTGCATACTACGTTTTCTTTGGATAAGCTGGCAGAGCTGTACATTGCTGAGATAGTGAGGTTGCATGGTGTGCCTAAGTCGATTGTGTCGGATAGGGATCCGAGGTTCACATCGCGTTTCTGGCAGTGTTTGCATCAAGCACTGGGTACAAGGTTGCATTTCAGTACATCCTATCATCCTCAATCGGATGGTCAGTCTGAGCGGGTTATTCAGATTTTGGAGGATATGTTGAGATGTTGCGTGATTGAGTTTCAAGGTTCTTGGGAGAAGCATCTGCCTTTGGTTGAGTTCGCTTATAACAATAGTTATCAGGCGAGTATACAGATGGCACCTTATGAGGCTCTGTATGGGAGGAAGTGTAGGACTCCTCTTTGTTGGGCTGAAACTGGTCAAAAGTTGGTTTCGATGCCTGCTTTGTTGAAAGGGACCACCGAGAAGGTGAAGCTCATTTGTGAGAGGTTGAAGGCTGCCTCTGATCGGCAAAAGTCTTACGCGGATTTGAAGCGTAAGGAGATAGAGTATGCGGTGGGTGACCGTGTGTTCTTGAAGGTTTCGCCTTGGAAGAAGGTGATGAGGTTTGGCCGGAAGGGTAAGTTAAGCCCTCGGTACATTGGACCATATGAGGTGGTTGAACGTGTGGGTCCTGTTGCGTATCGGTTGAGGTTACCTCAGGAGTTGGAGAAGATTCATGATGTGTTCCATGTTTCTATGCTCCGAAAGTATCAATCTGATCCTTCGCATGTGATGCCTGTAGAGGATGTAGTTTTGAATCCGGATTTGACCTATGATGAGGAACCGGTGAAGGTTCTGGATTCGGATTGCAAGGTTCTTCGTGGCAAGACCATTGAGTTGGTGAAGGTGCTGTGGAAGCATCGAGGTGTTGAGGAAGCCACGTGGGAGCGGAAGGAAGACATGCTGAAGCAGTTTCCTTATCTCTTTCCTGTAGGTAAATTTCGAGGACGAAATTTCTTAAGGGGGGGGAGAGTTGTAACGCCCCGGTTTTGGGCTTAGGAGTTTTGGGCGTTGACCGGTTGGTCAAAGTGCTGTTCGAATCTTAAGAGGTTAAATTAGGAAAGCCTAGTTCGGGTTGCATTAAAAATATGGAAAAATGTTCTAAAATCATCTTTTAATATAATTAAGTGAACTGTGAAATCAATTTTGGAAAATGAGTTTTGGAAGTGTGACATTTTGGCTAGTGACCAAAATGTAATTTTCGCAAGTTTGGTGGCTGTTTTATAAAGGGTTGGAACTTTGAATCTTTAAGGAGCTATTAATCCAAAAGTGATTTCTCCAGATTTTTCTAAGATTTTATAAGCTATTTTATGATTTTAAAGATAACAAAAAGGAGGGAAAAACTCATTTGGCAATTTTCTCAACTAACTTCTCATTTTCCTTCTCTCATTTTCTCTCAACCCAAACACTCCATTTCCAGAGAATTGTTTCTGATTTTCTCATCTAAATCTCTCCTTTTAACTCTCATTTGATTCCAAATCAACATATCTTCAAAACCTCTTCAATTGCTACAAGTTTCAACAAGCATTTTGATTGCAAAAAGTGGAGAAACACAAGTTTGGAGGTAAGAACGTCCTTCTCCTCTAAACTATCAGTTCTTTACTGAAATTCCTAAGTTTTCAATCCTAAATTGATGTTTAATTAAAGGCTTTTAAGTTGATTTATGGATCTTGGCTTATTATGCAAGATTTTGATGATTTTTGATGATTTTCGTTAGATCTGTGTAATCTGTGTTTTAAGAGATGTTTTAGATGTTAAATGATCTCTAAAATGATGTGGAATTGAGTCTTGATTGATGCAATCCCGGATAGGTTGAGTTTCCTAAGTTTAGCTTGTGTTTTAAGGTAGTTTTTGAGGTGATCTTGGTGATCTGATGTTGCTGGAGGTATAAGGTTGTTAATAGGTTGTTTTTAGATGTTATATGATGTTAATGGAAGTGAGGTTTTGCTGGTTTATGGCTGGGCTTTGTTTAGAAGTGGTTTGCATGCATTTTCGGTTGTGCTTGGTGGCCGAAAATGGAGGTTGGATGAGAGCAGCGAGTTTAGGTGCTTTCATTGAAGCAATTAATGCATGATGATGCATTAATCCTCTGCTTTGATGTGTTGAAACAAGGGAGGCATCTTTGGATCCAAGATTGGTTGATCCGGAAGCTTGATTTGGTGCTTTGGCTTGAAGCAAAGTGGGAATCGGTGAGTGGATTTGTGGAAATTGGATTTTCAGCTTTAAAACCAAGGTTTGAAGGTTTTGGGAGCTTAGTTTAAGTCTAAACAACTTTGCTAAGCTCAAGTGTAAGTTTTCGGATTTTCTCTCTAGTGGTGGCCATGACTTGATGTGTTGCAAAATGATGATTTGCATGTTTTTAATTACTGTTTTGAAAGCATGTTTTAGCATGGATTTTGCTGATGATATAAGCCATATGTTGAAGGTAACTCTAGGTAGGAGTACCTTGCTTTTGTACATTGTTTAAATGTGGATTGATGCTTTAAAATGCATGATGAAAATGGCTTGGTTAAATGCTTTAAAACAGTGGATTAATTGATGAATATGATGTATATTGGCAAGTGATGTTTTGAAAAGATTAAGGTCACTAAGGTGGTTAAAAGTCCTTGAGTGAGCCTTGTTACTTAAGATCATCAAGGTGGTTAAAAGTCCTTGGATGAGTCTTGTTGCGGACACTAAGGTGGTTAAAAGTCCTTAGGTGATCCATTCCATGGTGTTTAAAAGTCCATGGGGCCAAGGTGTTTAAAAGTCCTTGGGGCCAAGGTGTTTAAAAGTCCTTGGGGTGATTCAAGCATTGGACACAAAGGTGGTTAAAAGTCCTTGTGTGGTCCTTATTCATGGTGTTTAAAAGTCCATGGCCAAGGTGTTTAAAAGTCCTTGGGGCCAAGGTGTTTAAAAGTCCTTGGGAAAGTTGTTGAACTTGTTTTAAGAAATGAAATGTATCACTTGAGCCAATATGACATGTTAAGTATTTTATGAAGCATGAGATGCTTGTTAAATGTTTATGTCGAAGCATGGATTGCTTGTTTTAAGTATGCTTTTGAGCATGTGCAAGGATTGATTTTAATCATGATTTATAAATGGTTTTAATTGCATTATTGAATTGTTTTTAATGAGCATGCCTCACTAAGCTTTTGCTTACGCTCTCTACGTTTTCTTAATTCAATAATGCAAAGCATTAGAGTACCTTGAGGGGCAGCAAGAAAGGGCAAGCAATCAAGTTCAAGTGAAGCTCAAAGTATGGAAGGTTTTGTTAAACATTTAGCTTTTGTGTGATTTGGCAATGGGGGACAAATGTGTATGTTTTGGGAGATGTTTGAGACTCCCTAAGTATGTTGAATGTTGTTGAGATTGCTAGTTTTTGAATTGGAACCTTATATGCTTGTTTTGGAAGTTTGGAGTTTGAATAGCTAGCTTGTGTAGAAAGCATGCCTATAGAATTGGGGCTTTTTGCATATAATGTTAGTTTGTTGTTTTGATGATTCCTATAAGTCTTAAATATGTTTAATTGCATGCTGGTAAAGTTTGGTGACATTTGGAGCATGTTTGATTGATCAATTGCATGATTTGGTATGCTTGTTTGCTGCAATCTGTGCAGGCGTTTCGGAACAGTATGCACCGTTTCGGAACGGGTGCCTTACATGAACCCAGGCGTCCGAAACGGTGTGCACCGTTTCGAAACAGTTTGGTCTCTGCCAAGGCCGTGTTTCGGAACGGGGTCGATCGTTTTCAGAACGGCCCGTGTTTCGGAACGGGGTCGATCGGTTTCGGAACGTCCGACCGTTAGGGGCTGACATTGGCAGTTATATGTTTTGAATTGTTTACGTTTTGGTCCTGAATCTTGTTTGTTCAATTGTGTGAGCTTGGGAAGTCCTTTTGAGCTGAAATTTCACAGAGAAGCATGAAACCTGATTAATTCCAAGATGGTAACTTTAATTTGGGTTAAGTCCTTTTAATTATCAGAAATTACAATTTGGTCCCTAAAGTTGTAATTTGTTCAATTGGGTCCTTGTTTGATCTCTGATGTTTGTGATCTTTGAGTATGGACACTGGAATGTCTATTATCATTGGGAGAAAACGGAATTGAATTTCAGTATGTGAGTTAGGAGTTATAAATTAAAGTAGTTAAACAATGAAAACTATCAAGGACTGTAAAAATGACTTGTGTTTAAGTATTAAACAGTATTAACTCAGAAGAGATAAAAATATGAAGTTAATATGGTTAGAAAACTGAGTGAATTACCTTTCTAAGGGTGTATGATAATCGAAATTTGAATTAGTGAGTAAAAAATTATGGTCGAAATGGTAACTGGTCCTCAAACTATTTAAATGAAAAACAATTTTAAATGTTAAAGTTTTTACTTGTGTCAAAGAGTTAATATTATTGAATTGATCTCTAATATGATTTGTATATGCTTGTGTTTGATGTTTAAGATCAAGTGTGTGAAGAGATCTTGGAGGAGGCAAGGGTTGGAAAACCAAGTGGAAGGAATAAGGGCATTGTAACCAAGGAACAAGCTTAGTGGAGTATGGTGAGTGTAATTGCATTATGGTTAGGAATAGTGTCCTAACCAACCTATTTCTATTATGTGATTTAATTTATATGTTATGCACGAATTGGACTTAATTCAAAGCTGGTAATTTGTTTAGTATGGGAAGGAGGCTAAAATAGAAAATGAAGCATGAAATGAATCATTGTAAATATCTTGTCAGTGTGTATTTGTGGACTGCCCTTGTGAAACTTACTTGCAATGTTTGATATGAGCTTGAATATGATTGAGATGCTACTGTTTTTCTAATGTATTCAAGATGCTTGAATGTGATATGAGATCAATTGTATTGCTTGTATGAAATTGTGCAAATACATGACATGATAAGTTTGTATCTTGGAGTATGCAATATGAATTTGGTAAACCAATTGATAGATGATATAAATGAAGTGTTTGATAATTTGAAAGACTTATAAAGCCCGTGGTCGATTAGAGGTCTTAGGTATAAAGGCATCCCTAGTGTCTGAGCTCCTCTCTTTAGTACCTAGTGTACTCTCTGAAATGGTATTTGGCACCTAAAATGCTTAGTGCATTTCATGTTGATTACATGATATCTTGATGGTGTACAAGACACATTGATGCTGCTGAGCATCGCCTGATTTGTTGCTTAGTGCAACCTTTGTTTGGTACTTGGTACCCCCTGTTGACTTGCTTACCTAGTCTTTCTATTCAACCAAGGCAAAAAAATAAATATATATGTTTGTAATAAGCTTCTGAAGTGGATAAATGAAAAGATAATTAACATGCTATGGCATGATCTATGTTTGATTCATGATCAATGTGGACAATGGTCCTTTTGAATGATATTGTTTAATGTGGTATGCTTGAAATGCTTGATTCATGATCAATATGGACAATGGTCCTATTCGAATAACATGTCATAATATGTTCTATAATTTGCTTATGAATTATGATTGGTTCAATGATATGTTTGTTTGATTCTTGCTTTGTTCGAATGTGATGCATGATGATAAGCATGATGTAAGTTGAAATTGTGTATGGCCTTATATTATGAATGATTGTACATGAGATGTATGAAGTCAATTGAGACTTGAACATAATAAGCTTAGTTAGGAGATGCTTTATGTGCTAATAATGCCTAGCTAAGTAACCTTAAAAATGACCATAAGATGTTTAAAAGAATGAATTAGTTTTAGAAATTACCACGCTAAGTAAAATTTGTACTTAACGCTCTTTGTTTCTTTCTTTCCAAATAACAGGGTATCTTGGGCATAAGGCTAGTAAATTCTGATCGGAAGCAAATCACAAGACATCAATATGTATGACCTAAGTCTTGTATTTAGACTCCTAGATGGTGGCTTGGAAATTTGTCTAGATATCCATTTTGTTTTGTTTGACATTAGCCTTCATCTACGTTAGTGTTTGAATTTGATATATGCCCCTTAAATGCTAGTATTGAGTCTAGTAAACATGTTTTGTAATTAGTAAGTAAGCCTCATTTTCTTTGTAACTATGTGAGTCAAGCTTGTTGGTTTTTGTAATGGTTTATTTTGTTGTAAATATTAGAAATGTAGCTTTACATGGCTTAGGGCATACCGTGATAGAATGATCTTTTGTAATTAAAGTATGCTTAATGGAAGAAATTATGTTAGTAAGTGAGGTTACATGTTTGATTCATATTGTGTTTGTGAATTTAGTAATTAACGATAAAATTTAATGTGGTTTTATGATCCAAATAAAAACCTTGAAAAAATTGAGTAGGCGTTTTGTAATGGCCTTGTAATTAAAGGTCCTAGATTGTTCGAATAAGATTGGAATAGACCTTCTAATTGGAAACAATTTGTAACAATGAGAATGTGCTTATTAAAATTTGACATCATGAATTGCTTATGATGCTTCGAATGAAAAATAAAAATGGAACTTAAAATTGCCAAATTGTTAGTAACCGAATTGATTCTTAATCATATTAGTATGAAAATTTTAAGTTGCATATAAGATAATAATAAGGTATAGTGTGGTATTATGATAGCTTGATCTATGTTGTGTTAGAAAATATTTGTTAGTCCACTTTCCGCATGCGTTTTGATATGGTTTGCTAATAAGAAACCATTCTTGTTATGGTTTTTGTTTAGATAATCTGTTTTGTTCCGGTAACGCTCCTCGCTCCTAATTCGGGCGAGGGGTGTTACATTTTTTGGCATCAGAGCTTTTTAGGTTACATGTCCTAAAAACCTCGAATAAGTTTGTTGTGCATCATTTAGGTTAAACCAAGCCACCTAGGACTCGTACATTGGATTTCTAGTGATTATGCTTCTAACTTGATTTTGTTTAAACTGAAATAGAATGTATGAAACATGGATAGCTCGAGATGATGAGAGTCCTCGAGAATCCTCAAGTGAAGGGGATAGTGTCTGTATGGTAGTGAATCCTCCTGCACAAGATAATACCCGACAACAACCTCATGTACAACCTCAATTGAACGCTGCTAATCCAGCTGTTCAGAATGCTCAACGAGACTGTCTCTTGAGTGTGAAAGAAATGTTCGAACAACTCTTGACGAACATGCGACAAGAAAAACCTACTCGGGTAGCTGCTGCACCTAGCAAAGCTCCTATTGAAAAGCTTGCACAACACCGAGCTTACACGTTCATTGGTGCTAGTGAAGAGAAACCTGAAGAGGCTGAGTATTGGTTAGAAAGAACTACTCAGATATTGACCAAACAACTTCAGTGCTCGGATGAGCACAAGCTCGAATGTGTTGCTGCTTTGCTTGCTGATGAAGCTTTAAGCTGGTGGGAGACTACGACACTAACCGCTCCAGCGGAGTTAATAAATTGGAAGTTCTTCGTAAAAGAATTTAAGAAGAAGTATATCAGTGAACAGTATTTGGCCGATTAAAGAAAATGTTTCTTGTATCTGAAGCAAGCAGGTCAACCGATAGAGCAGTACGTTGCGGATTTCTGCAAGTATTGCAAGTACGGTTCTGAGTACACCAAGAAAGAGAAGGAATACTGTCGTATGTTCATTGACGGCCTGAATGATGAGCTGATTCCGATGTTTACCGCTCTGGATATCACGGACTTCCAAACTCTGGTGAACCGAGGTATTGCTACGGAAGCCAAGATGCAGACCGCATAAAAGAGAAAAAGTGGTTACCGAAGTGATAAGAAGCGCAAGGGTGATGACAAGTCCAACTAGAAGTTGAAGAAGTCTAAAAGTCGGAAAGAATGGTTTTCTTCATATAATGTAGCTCCTCGTAGTAACTTCACACTGAAACATTAGTCAGTGAATAGACTTGTTGTCCCGGTTGTATCTGTTAACAACACGGGAAACTCAGAAAGGGCTCCAATTTGTAAACATTGCTAGAAATCGCATTTCGGTCAATGCCGAAAGCAATCCAACTTATGTTTCTCTTGTGGCGGAAATGACCACTACATCCGAGACTATTCGAAGAGACCGGATCAAGCTCCTTCTTAAAATTCTACAAATTCGAGTCATGTACAATCCAATCGAAACAAGAACACTAGACAAGCAAAGTTTGGAAATCAAGGTAGAGGCAGAAGCAATCAGTCGAAAGCAATCACTCATCAGGAAGCACGAGCTCCAGCTCGAGTTTATCATAATCAGTGGCAAGGATGAGGAAGAATCTTCGGATGTTATTGCGGGTACGGTCGAACTAAAACTTACTCATGTTTACGCTTTAATTGATTTGGGATCAACTCATTCTTTTGTGTTTTCTATCTTGATAAACAAGTTACGATTAAAGCATGAAACTGTTAAAACTGGGTTAATTATCTCAAACCCTATAGGAGGTTACTTACCTATCAATTTAATCTGTAAGAATTGCCATGTATCTATTTGGAATGTACCCTTTCTATGTACCCTGTATGTTCTACCTAAATGTGAGTTTGACCTAGTATTAGGTTTAGACTGGTTGGGTAGACACGAAGCTTGGATAGATTGCCAGAATAAAAAAATGTACTTAGGGGGTTTAGGGAAAGAATCGATTATGTTGATTGACAAGAAACCGACATCTATTTTTGTTGCTATGGCTTTGCAAGATGAATTAGATTTTGGCTTAACTGAAATGCCAGTGGTATCTGAATTTGTTGTTGTGTTTCCTGAGGAACTCCCTGGACTCCCTCCAATTCGGGAAGTTGAGTTCAAGTTCGAAGTTCAGCTCGAAACAAACCCGGTGTCCATTATGCCCTATCGTATGGCACCCATTGAATTGCAAGAACTCAAGAAGCAGATGCAAGAGTTAGAAGATAAGGGCTTCATTCGACTAAGCACTCCTCCCTGGGGTGCTCCAGTTTTGTTTGTGAAAAAGAAAGACGGGACGATGCGACTTTGCATTGATTACCAGCAATTGAACAGAGTAAATATCAAGAACAAGTATCCTCTGCCTCGAATTGAAGATCTAATTGATAAGTTGAAGGATGCTGGAGTATTTTCTAAGATTGACCTTCGTTCTGGTTATTATCAAATGAGGGTGAAAGATGAAGATATGCCTAAAACTGCTTTCAGAACTCGCTATGGCCATTACGAATTTTTAGTGATGACGTTCGGGTTAACGAATGCCCCTGCTACATTCATGGATCTGATGAATCAAGTATCCAAGCCTCATCTTGACAAGTTTGTTGTCGTTTTCATCGACGATATCCTTGTATACTATTGTAACAAGGAAGAACATGCTCAATATCTTCGGATTGTACTCCAGCACTCCGAGAACATCAGTTATTCGCTAAGTTCACTAAGTGTGAATTTTGGCTGTTAGAAGTGTCATTCCTTGGACATGTTATTTCAGCCGAAGGAATCAAGGATGATTATAAGAAAATTCAGACTATTCTTGAATGGCATCCTCCAAGAAATGTAAGCGAGGTCCGAAGTTTCCGTGGTTTAGCTGGGTATTATTGATGATTTGTGAAAGGATTTTCGGTAATTGCTACACCACTAACCTAGTTGCTTAGAAAGAATGAATTGTTTAAGTGGTCTGAAGGGCAGCAAAGAAGTTTTGATCAGCTTAAACAAGCCTTGACTTGTGCCACTGTTCTTGTTCAGCCAGAGTCGGGAAAAGAATTTGTTGTTTACAGTTATGCAACACATTCTGGCCTTGGATGCGTTATGATGTAGGAAGGTAATGTGGTTGCGTACGCCTCTCGACAACTTGAGCCTCACGAGGTGAATTATCCAGCGCATGATCTTGAGTTAGCGACCATTGTATTTGCGCTTAAAATATGGCGGTATTATCTGTACGGTGAGAAGTGTAAGCTATTCAGCGATCATAAAGTCTGAAGTACTTGCTCACTCAGAAAGAATTGAACCTTAGACAAAGAAGGTGGTTGGAATTACTCAAAGAGTATGATCTGACCATCGATTATCATCCGGGAAAGGCTAACGTGGTTGCTAATGCTCTGATTCAGAAATCGAACCTCGGTAAGTCTTTTGAAATTCTCAAAAAATTGAAATGCTCAATCTTGAAAATTCAACTAAATCGTTCAAATAGTGCCTTGCTTTCCAAGTAATGTATATTATTTGTTTGTTCGTAGCTTCTCTGGCCATCAATGCTCATTTCCGACTATATAAGGCTCGAAATTATCTGAACGAACTCCAAGTTCAATATGCTCTAATTTCTAGAATAAAAAAGCTCCAACAAGTTGATCCGGAACTTCAGAAAATTTTATCTAAGCTCGAGTCTAATCCATACTTCTCTGTCAAGTCAAACGGTCTTCTATACTTCAGAGATCGGATCTGTGTACGAAATAACAAGATGTAATTCTACAAGAAGCGCATCAAAGTTCTTTTTCAATCCACCCCGGATCGGTTAAGATGTACAAGGATCTCAAGCCCTTGTATTGGTGGTCTGGAATGAAAACGGCTATCAACGAGTTTGTATCGAAATGTCTGAATTGTCAATGGGTCAAAGTTGAACATCATGTTCCTACTAGATTACTTCAACCTCTTGAATTTCCGCAATGGAAATGGGAATGAATTAGGATGGATTTCGTGACCGGTCTTCCTTGCACTCCAAGAAAGTGTGATGCTATTTGGGTGATCGTTGATCGTTTCACCAAATCGGCACATTTCATTCCGATGTGAATGAATTTTAGTCTTGAGGCCTTGGCGGAACTGTATATTCGGGAAATTATCTGTTTACACGGAGTTTCGACTTCAATAGTCTAAGATCGAGATCCTCGATTTACAGCTCGATTCTAGAAAATGCTGAACAAGGCTCTTGCAACAAAACTGAATGTTAGTACAGCTTTTCATCCTCAAAGAGATGGACAATCCGAGCAAGTAATTCAAGTTCTTGAAGATATGCTCAGAGCTTGCATCATCGATTTCGGAAAGAATAGGGAAAAATCGCTACCACCAATTGAGTTTGCATATAACAACAGCTACCAATCTTCTATTCAGATGGCTCCTTTTGAAGCACTGTATGGAAGAAAATGTCGAACGCCTTTGTGTTGGTCTGAACTCGGAGATAATAAGGTGTTAGGACCTCAATTGCTTCAAGAAACTAAAGAACAAGTTCAAATTACTAAAGAACAAGTTTAAATTATTCATTCTCGATTGAAACAAGCTTTTGATAGGCAAAATTCGTACGCTGATCTAAAGGGTAAGGACATTCAATATGAAATTGGAGATAAAGTATTTCTCAAAGTTTCTCCATGGAAGAAAGTTTTCGGATTCGGCAAAAGGGGAAAGCTTAGTCCTCGTTTCATTGGACCGTTCGAAGTAAATGAGAGAATTGTTCATGTAGCTTATCGACTCGCACTCCCTTCTAAGTTCGATAAGATTCATAATATCTTTCATGTTTCTATGTTAGGATGTTATCGATCTGATCCGTCTCACATCCTTGAACCAGAAGAAGTCGAACTCAATCCCGACCTTTCTTATAAAGAGGAACCTATTCAGATTCTTGATTGGAAAATCAAAAGGCTTCGTAATAAAAACGTCCCTCTTGTTAAAATTCTCTGGAAGAATCATCACGTTAGAGAAGCAACATGGGAACCCGAGGATACGATGCGGAGGCAATATCCTCATTTGTTCAGTTCATGTAAGAATTTGAGGATGAATCCTTTCTTTAAGGAGGGGGAATTGTAACATCCTCATTTTCGTCATAGAATTTAATTTACTATATTAGTGTATTTATTGTTTCTTTAAAAGAAAATAACTTCACATTTAATCAATTTATTCACTTTGGCCCTTGAATTCCTTCAATTAGTACTTATTGAATTAAAACGAATTTAAAGAGAAATTTGGTGTTTGAATTCGAAGGGTTGAACCGAATGAGTCAAGAAGATAAGTTAGTTGAGCCCTAATTAATTATAACATGATTAAAGTAAGTGATTTAGTAAGTTAAAATAATTAGAATAAATATGAACAACTTAGAGAAATCGGGCCAAATTATGAAAGATTAAAATTAGTTATATCCATGCATAATGACTAAATTAAAGTTAAAGCAAAATAAAAATGTTGCATGCTAAAATTGTATTTCTTTGGGCTGCCCTTAGTCAAAAATAAAATTAAACGGATAAGGGAGGGCAATTGGGTAAAAAGCTAATCCCAACATAGCCCCGAATTTAGGGATTATGTCTACCTTCTCCCATTTTCCTTGTGTGTGTCGTGTATGTTGAGAGAAAAAGAGAGAGGGAAAGCTTGAGAGAAATCTGAAAATTTAGCATAAATCAAGAGGGGAAAAAATGAAGCTTTGAAGAGAAGATTTAAAGGGGATGATAGCTTGCATGCATGTGTGAATTCAAGTAAGTGTTGGAAACATTCTTATTTCTCTTCATGAAATCCTTATTAATTCAAGTGTTAATTAGAGATTTCAGTTCTGGAAATTTTGATAATGTTTGCATGTTGGATTAAATAATTTGTTAGAGTTAAGTTAGAACCAATATGTAAATAAAAGTATGAAAGAAATTGGTTTACATAGGCAATTTTATGCTTAAACTCAACTCGGCTAGTATGCTGCCGAAATCAGGAAAATTGAAGGTGTTTTGGTTCGAATTGGAAAATATACTTTAGGTAAAAATGGTAGATGTTTGAAGTAAATATATGGTAGAAGTGTTGGATTGTATGAAGAATGATTTTTGTATAGGATAATTTCGTTTTAGAACAAGATGTCGTGTAATGAAGCAAAACTGGAAATAAGGATTGTTTTGATAGAATTCGAAACGTTTAAGGGCTTTAAACGTATTGAATTTAGCTTTGAGAGATAGGTTACGACCAGGGGAAAAGGAAATAATATTGGTTGTTAACCTGAATTGATCATACAAGGCTTAATTTAGTTGTTAAGTGAAGCATTAATTGGAATGGCACAATTGGACTAAATGGTGAAATCGTAAACTTTAGGGGAGTAAATGGTTCTATTAAAAAGGATTAAATTACTTGATTAATTCTTAATTGGGACTTATAAACATTAAGGATCAGTAGAAAGTTTGCTTAAGATATTGATTGGAAATTTTGGATAAAGAATTCAAAAGCATGAAGTGAAACCTTAGTAAGTTGTCCAGAAAATCTAAGTCTTGAACAGTGACTTTGAAAATTCACCAAAAAAAGAGTATAATGTATTTTGAGCTAAAATTTTTATGGTATGAACCTTGAAATGTCTATTAGCATTGGGAGAAAACGTAATTGAATTTTAGTATTTGAGTTAGGAGTTATAAATTAAAGTAGTTAAACATTGCAAATTGTCCAGGACTGTTAAAATGACTCGTGTTTAAGTATTAAATTATATTAACTCAGAAGAGATAAAAATATGAAGTTAATATGGTTAGAAAAATGAGTGAATTACCTTTCCATGGGTGTATGATAATCGAAATTTGAATTACTGAGTAAAAGGTTATGGTCGAAATGGTAACTGGTCCTCAAACTATTTAAATGAAAAACAATTTTGAATGTTAAAGTTTGTACTTGTGTCAAAGAGTTCATATGATCAAATTGATCTTTAATATGATTTTTATATGCTTGTGTTTGAGTGTTAAGATCAAGTGTGTGAAGAGATCTTGGAGGAGGCAAGGGTTGGACAACCAATTGGAAGGAATAAGGGCATTGTAATCGAGGAACAAGCTTAGTGGAGTATGGTGAGTGTAATTGCATTAGGGTTAGGACTAGTGTCCTAACCAACCTATTTCTTTTATGTGATTTAATTTATATGTTATGCAGGAATTGGACTTAATTCAAAGCTGGTAATTTTTTAATAGGTGAAGGAGGCTAAAATAGAAAATGAAGCATGAAATGAATCATTGTAAATATCTTGTCATTGTGTATTTGTGGACTGCCCTTGTGAAACTTACTTGCAATGTTTGATATGAGCTTGAATGTGATTGAGATGCTACTATTTTTCTAATGTATTGAAGATGGTTGAATGTGATATGAGATCAATTGTATTGCTTGTATGAAATTGTGCAAATGCATGACATGATAAGTTTGTATCTTGGAGTATGCAATATGAATTTGGTAAACCAATTGATAGATGATATAAATGAAGTGTTTGATAATTTGAAGGACTTATAAAGCCCTTGGTCGATTAGAGGTCTTAGATATAAAGGCATGCCTAGAGTCTGAGCTCCTCTGTTTAGTACCTAGTGTACTCTCTCAAATGGTATTTGGCACCTAAAATGCTTAGTGCATTTCTTGTTGATTACACGATATCTTGATGGTGTACAAGACACATTGATGCTACTAAGCTTCACCCGACTTGTTGCTTAATGCAACCATTGTTTGGTACTTGGTACGCCCTGTTGACTTGCTTACCTAGTCCTTCTATTCAACCAAGGCAAACACATAAATATATATGTTTGAAATAAGCTTCTGAAGTGGATAAATGAATAGAGATTAACATGCTATGATAAGATCTATGTTTGATTCATGATCAATGTGGAAAATGGTCATATTCGAATAAATGCCATAATATGTTCTATAATTTGCTTATGAATTATGGTTGGTTCAATGATATGCTTGTTTGATTCTTGCTTTGTTCGAATATGATGCATGATGATAAGCCTGATGTAAGTTGACATTGTGTATGGCCTTACATTATGAATGATAGTACATGAGATGTATGATGTCAATTGAGACTTGAGCATAATAAGCTTAGTTAGGAGATGCTTTATGTGTTAATAATGCCTAGCTAAGTAACCATAAAATGACCATAAAATTTTTAAAAGAATGAATTAGTTTTAGAAATTAACTCGCTAAGTACAATTTGTACTTAGCGCTCCTTGTTTCTTTCTTCCCAAAAAAACATGGTATCTTGGGCATAAAGCTAGCAAATTCTAATTGGAAGCAAATCACAAGACATCAATATGTATAACCTAAGTCTTGTATTTAGACTCCTAGATTGTGGCTTGGAAATTTGTCTAGGTATCCATTTTGTTTTGTTTGACATTAGCCTTAATCTACGTTGGTGTTTGAATTTGATATATGCCCCTTGAATGCTAGTATGGAGTCTAGTAAACATGTTTTGTAATTTGTAACTAAGCCTCATTTTGTTTGTAAATTTGTGAGTCAAGCTTGATGGTTTTTTTAATGGTTTGTTTTGTTGTAAATATTAGAAATGTAGCTTGACATGGCTTAGGGCATACCATGATAGAATGATCTTTTGTAATTAAAGTATGCTTAATGGAAGAAATTATGTTAGTAAGTGAGATTACATGTTTGATTCATATTGTGTTTGTGAATTTAGTAATTAACGATAAAATTTAATGTGGTTGTATAACACGAATAAAAACCTTGAAAAATTTGAGTAGGCATTTTTGAATGGCCTTGAATTTAAAGGTCCTAGGTTGTTCGAATAATCTTGGAATAGACCTTTTAATTGGAAACAATTTGTAACAATGAGAATATGCTTATTAAAATTTGACATCATGAATTGCTTATGATGCTTCGAATGAAAACTAAAAATGGAACTTTAAATTGGCAAATTGATAGTAACCGAATTGATCCTTAATCATATTAGTATGAAAATTTTAAGTTGCATATAAGTTAATAATAAGGTTTAGTGTGGTTTCTGTTTTGATAATCTGTTCTGTTCTATTCCGGTAATGTAACCCCCTTAGCCCGGCCTAGACGGTTGACCCGAACTACGAAGATTACACGGGGAAAACCAAAGTCAACCCGAAAGTCAACCTTGATTCACAACCTTTTTTTTTCTTTTTAAACTTATCTAGGTTCATATTAACCCTAATTAAGTTCCCATAAAACTTATTTGAAAAAGGCACAACGATCGAATAGCAAACATGGACTCAATTGCACTTAATACAAGTTTAGGGACCATAATGTAATTTTTGAAAATTACAAAGTCTTAACTGATTTGAAGGTTATCAATATGGAATTAGTCCCATTTCATGCTTCTCTGCCAAATTTCAACTTAATTGGACATCTCAACCTCAAGCAATTGCAACATCAACATTTGGGAGTAAAATGTAAATCTTGCAAACTACAACACCATTCAAATCAGTGCCCAACGGTCACCCGTTCGGAAACACCCACCTGCCGTATCGAAACGCAGGATCAAAACGGCGTTGACCGTTTCAATACGCGGGTTGGTTCCGAGACCAGTTCCGAAACAAGGCCTTCCAGTAGCCAAATCATTTCGGAACGCCCCTTAGCGTTTCGAAACACGGAGGCCATTTCAAGACCCCGTTTCGAAACACTAGAGGGTGTTTCGATACGGTTTGCCCAGATTCAGCAGCAAAGTATGGTTTTTCATGCATAAACCCATTCAAACACAACCTAATGACTCCATAATCATGTAAACAAGTCATTATACATAAATGGTACACATTTAGGACGCCCTAACACATTCATATAATCAAATAGGAAATTTCGCAAGTCTAGAGGCATGCTTCCTATTATCAAAACCAAAAAGGCAATCAAACTTCAATTCAAGCTTTTAAAGGCCATTTACAATTCAAACCAACAAAGTCAAACATGCCACAACCTTAGGGAGTTCAACACATCTCCCAAAACAAAACTTGGTTCCCATTGCCAATTTATCAAAACTAATAGTGTATGAAAACTTCACCATACGTGAGCTTGGACTTCCTTGGATGAACTTAGCTTTCTTGATGCCCAATGCACCTCAATTATCTGCATTATCGGTAAAAGAGAGCGTAAGCACAAATGCTTAGTGAGGCATGCTCTAAATAAAACCATTACAACAATGCATTTTTAGAAACCACTTTCAACAAAGCTTTTAAACCACATGCTCATCTCTTTTTCATGCTATCTTGCATACTTTTCAAGCATCTCATGCTTCGTTACATTCAAATACATTATATTGTCTTTCAAGTGATAGCTCATAACCATTTCAACACAAAAGACAATCGGATACACGGATTACAAGCGTTGTCCCACACGCTTCATACACACTACCGGACTACACAAGGTTCAAACTCAAGAGCAATCCCTCAATTGATGTTACACCTATGGTGGTGTATAACGGTACAATCACAACCCCTCAACACCACTCATCGTTAGTTGTATAATTCCACTAACGAGTGTAAGGGACACATAATACAAGATCCACACACGGAATTTACAATCACCGTTGTGATCTTACCTCAATAGTTAGGGTACTTGGATGGAGTTTATGGTACAATCACAACCCCTCAACATCCAAAGCGACTTTACTTACGGTGCACCCAATTCTATAGTCGGCTAACTATATCCGATTCAAGTACTTTAAAACCATTTCATTACTTGCCAATATACATCCAATACCATCATCAATTCACTATTTTAAAGCATTAATCAAATCCACTTATCATCACGCATCTCCATGCATCATAACCATATTAAAAACATGTTAAACCAAGGATCTCTTACCTTGAGCATCCTTCAATACATGACTTTCAAAACCAGCATTAATCATGCTAAAACATGCTTTCCAAACAATAATTAAACATGCATTTCATAACCAATGTATCACACCATAACATAGCACATCCGAGGGAGTTTTTCCGAAAACTTACTCTTGAGCTTAGCTAAGTTGTTTAGACTTAAACTAAGCTCCCAAAACCTCCAAATAATCGTTTCAAAGCTGGAAAACCATCTCCACTCACCAATTACGTTTCGCTTGCTTGCCGAAACACCAATTAAGCTTCCAAATCAACTCCAAAGGTGTCCGAAGATGTCTCCCATGTTTTAGACACATCAAAGTAGAGGATTAATGCATCATCATGCATTGAAATCTTCAGCCAACACACCTAAACTCGCTGCTCTACCTAAAACCAACATTTCCGCTACTAAACACAACCGAAATCACCTCCAAACTCTTCCAAAACTTAACCCAGCCAAGATCCATAACTTCTAACCATTTCTAAACATCAATTAACATCCAAAATAAACCTAAACTCGTCTTTATACCTCCAGCTATAACAGAACACCAAGAACACCTCAAAAACCACCATTTCAAAAGCAAAAGCTTAGGAAATACAACCTATTCGGGATTGGATTGATAAAACCTCATTCCTAACATCATTTGACATCCAAAATACATTAGAGAACCATCTCAAAACATAGCCCAATCCATTACAACGAAAATCTTCAAGATCTTTTCCAAAATCTTGAGTTTTAAGCCAAAATCATGTTCTAACATTAAAACCATTTATAAAACTTCAATAAAGGATTGGCAACTTGGGAATTTCAGTAAAGAACTGAGTATTTAGAGGAGAAGAACAATCTTACCTCTAAATGATGATTTCTCCTTGATTTGGGCCAAATTCCATGAAAATTCAATGTGGAAATCAAAAGGATTTGATGCAAGATTGATTAGGAACCAATAGATGATAGAAATCTCATCAATTGAAGTGAAGATCAATGTGAATTTTTCTAGAGAAAATGTGTTTGGATGATGGGATTTTGAGAGAAAAAGGAATGAGAGAAAATTAGGAAAAGGTAATTATGAAAATCCAAAAAGTAGTTTTCCTTTTCTTTTATTTAATCAAAACATTTATTAACTCACCCAAATTAAGGAAAAATCTGGAGAAAACATTTTGGGTAAATTAGCTCCTTAAAGATTCAAAGTTTCAATCCTTTACAAAGCAATCACTACTAAACTTTGCAAAAAAAACGCATTTTGGTCACTACACCGAAATGTAGTATTTTCAAACCTAATTTTGTAAAAATTGATTTCACCACTCTCTTATATATATTAAATGAGGATTTTTAGATATTTTTCTATATTTTTAAAGCATCCCGAACTAGGCTTTCCCTAAAACCTCCTTTTATATTCGAACCGCCTCTTAGACCGGTCTGGTTCAAACCCTAAACTTCTAAGCCCAAAATTGGGGTGTTACAACTCTCCCCCTTTTAAGAAATTTCGTCCTCGAAATTTACCTGAAGGAAAAAGGTACGGAAACTGCTTCTTCATGTCATCTTTTCTTTCTCACGTAGCTTCTTCAACATTGCGATGCCTCCACAACACATTAACCAACTCAATGGTCTTACCTCGAAGAACCTTACTGTCTGAATCTAGAATCTCAACCGGCTCCTCATCATAGGTCAAATCTGGATTCAACTCCACTTCCTCCACAGGCATGACATGCGAAGGATCCGATCTATACCTCCGAAGCATAGAGACATGAAACACATCATGTATATTTTCCAACTCTTGTGGCAATCTCAACTTATACGCAACAGGACCCACACGTTCAATCACCTCGTTTGGTCTAATATACCTAGGGCTCAACTTCCCCTTCCGGCCAAACCTCGTCACCTTCTTCCAAGGAGAAACCTTTAAAAACACACCGTCACCCACCGTAAACTCAATCTCCTTACGCTTCAAATCTGCGTAAGACTTATGTCGATCAGAAGCTGCCATCAATCGCTCACATATGAGCTTCACCTTCTCGGTGGTTCCCTTTAACAAAGCCGACATTGAGACCAACTTCTGTCCTACTTCAGCCCAGCAAAGATGAGTTCTGCAGTTCCTCCCATACAAGGCTTCATAAGGTGCCATTTGAATACTTGCCTGGTAGCTATTGTTATAAGAAAACTCCACCAAAGGCAAATGCTTCTCCCAAGAGCCTTGAAACTCAATCACACAGCACCTCAACATATCCTCAAGCACTTGGATAACCCGCTCAGACCGTCCATCCAACTGTGGATGATAAGAAGTACTGAAATTCAGCCGCGTACCCAAAGCTTGTTGCAAACATTCCCAGAAACGCGATGTAAACCTCATATCTCTATCCGACACTATAGACTTTGGTACACCATGCAAACGCACAATCTTAGCTATGTACAGCTCTGCAAGCTTATCCAAGGTATTCGTGGTATGCACAGGTAAGAAATGTGCACACTTTGTAAGGCGATCCATAATCACCCACACTGAATTCTTCTTCGATGGCGACAAAGGCAAACTAGACACAAAGTCCATGATAATCCTTTTCCATTTCCATTCAGGAATCCTCAACGGTTGCAACAACCCTGAAGGAAACTGATGTTCAGCTTTAACCCACTAACAAACCATACACTTACTCACATATTCCGACACATCTTTCTTCAAACCCACCCAATAGTACTCATCCTTCAGATCGCGATACATCTTTTTACTACCAGCGTGCATATCAAAAGGACTACTATGAGCTTCAATCAAAATAGTGCGCCTCAACTCCGCATCATTTGGCACTACTATCCGACTCCCGAAACATAGAACCCCATCATCATTAAAACAAGAATTCGATGGTCTATCCTCACTGATATCCTGAACATGTGGCACCAGCGAATCATCCAACAACTGCTTATCTTTTATCAACTGAACCGGAGATGGTTTCACTTGCAATTCAGCCACAAGACCTCCATCTTGCGAAATACTCAAGCTAGCAAACATAGCCCTTGGCTCTACCGCCACCTTCCTACTCAAGGCATCCGCTACAACATTATCTTTTCTTGGATGCTACTCGATCGTTAGATCGTAATCCTTAAGAAACTCCACCCAACGTCGTTTCCTAAGATTCAATTCCTTCTGAGACATCAGATACTTCAAAATTTTATGATCCGTGTACAAAATACACTTCTCACCATACAGATAATGTCTCCAAATCCTCAAAGCAAAAACCACAACAACTAACTCAATATAATGCGCAGGATAATTGTGCTCATGCACCTTCAAATGTCACGATGCATAAGCCACCACCTTACCCTCCTGCATTAGCACATACCCCAAACCAACATAGGATGCGTCGCTGTACACCACAAACTCTTTTCTTGATTCAGGTTGAACCAAGATAGGAGCTTGCGTCAGTGCTGCCTTAAGTTTCTCAAAAGCTTGTTGTCTTGCTTCCGTCCACTCATACTTGACATCTTTTTGCAACAACTTCGTCAAAGGGGCAGCAATCTTCGAAAATCCATCCACAAATCTCTGGTAATATCCTGCCAACCCAAGGAAACTACAGACTTCATGAACAGACATAGGAGGCTTCCAATTCATCACCGCCTCAATCTTCTGAGGATCAACATGAATCCCCTCAGCAGAAACCACATGACCAAGGAAAACAACTTCCTTAAGCTAGAATTCGCATTTGCTCAACTTTGCATAAAGCTGATTTTCCAACAGCGCCTGCAACACAATCCTCAAATGCTCCTCATGCTCCTCCTCAGTACGAGAGTACACAAGGATATCGTCGATAAACACCACAACAAACTTGTCAAAATATTCATGAAACACTCTATTCATCATGTCCATAAAAGCTGCAGGAGCATTCGTCAAACCAAACGACATTACAAGGAACTCATAATGCCCATACCTCGTTCTAAACGCTGTTTTTGGCACATCCTCATCTTTCACCTTAAGCTGATAGTACCCTAACCTTATGTCAATCTTGGAGAACACAGCCGCTCCCCGAAATTGATCAAAAAGATCATCAATCCTTGGCAAAGGATACCGATTCTTGATAGTCAACTTATTCAGCTGACAATAATCAATGCATATTCTCATAGTGCCATCCTTCTTCTTCACAAATAAGACCAGTGCACCCCAAGGTGACACACTAGGTCGAATGAAACCACGGTCAAGCAACTCCTGAAGCTGCGTCTTCAACTCCTTCAACTCCTTAGGTGTCGTGTGATAGGGAGCAATGGACACTGGAGTTGTGTTTACATACAACTCAATTCCAAACTCCACCTCTCGACTAGGCGGCAATCCAGGTAACTCCTCCGGAAACACTCCAAGAAACTCTCGCACAGTTCTGATATCTTGAACACGCAACTCCTTAGAACTAGGATTCATCACAAAGGCTAAGTAAGCCTCACAACCTTGCCTCAACATTCGGCTTGCTTCCAACGTAGACACCATGTTGGCAAGAAACTTCACATTCTCACCAACCACCACTACTTCGTAATCATCCGCAAGTTTCAACGAAACTCGCTTATTCTCAAAATCCACCACAGCTCGATGCTCAACAAGCCAATCCATACCAAGAATTACATCAAAACCATAGAATGACAATTCCATAAGATCAACAAGAAAAACATGGCTTTGCACTTTTAAGGGACATCTCCTATACAACCTTCGTGTTAAAACTATCTCACCAAAGGAACTAGTCACACGCATACCAACATCCAAAGACTCAACAGGTAAACCAAGCATTTGAGCATGTTCACGCAATATGTATGAGTGTGTAGATCTAGAATCAATCAAAGAAAGTAATGATAAGGATTGCAAAGTAGAGGTACCTGGGATCACATCCGTATCATTCCTTCCCTCACGCTGAGCATACACTCGAGCCTGGCAATCCTCCTCAGGTTGAACGGCCATAACATGCGCTACATTCCTCCAAACATCATCTCTGCGCTGGAAGTTACCATGGTTGCGCCCACGACCTCTCTGAGGTGCAACTACCCCAGGAGCACGTCCCTGACCACCACCAGCGAACAAAGGACACTCCCTCCTCATGCGGTCTGCCGAACCACAATTCCAACATGAGTTACCTGTTGCTGCCACAGGAGCCTGAACCTCCCTCGCTGCTCGAGGACAATCTCGCCTCACATGGCCACAAGATCCACACGTCCAGAACGTGTTCTGATCAGCCCTCATCCTATCTCCCTGAACAGGCATACCATGTCCTCCATTACCACGCCTAGTAGTAGACTGATACCTCCTATCTCGTCCTCTCTTGTTCCGCCCACCACCAGAACTACGATCAGCAGCTCTTTTTCCCGAGCTAGAACTAACACCTCTGGAAGACAAACCCAAGTTCTGCTTGATGTCCTTCGCTCGACACACAAGCACATCAAAATATGTATACTCAGCCGCAAGCATAAAAGTTTTCACATCTGTTACCAACCCATAACGGAATCGTTCACACCTCTCCCGCTCATTGGGGATCAGCTCAGGTGCACACTGACTAAGGCAGACAAACTGTGCAACACCCCAATTTTGGGCTTGGAAGTTTAGGGTCTGAACCGGACTGGTCTGATTTCCGGTTCGAATATAAAAGGTGGTTTTAGGGAAAGCCTAGTTCGGGAAGTTTTAAAAATATGGAAAATATCTAAAAATCATCTTTTAATATATATATAAGAGAGTGGTGAAATCAATTTTACAAAATAAGGTTTGGAAGTGCGACATTTTGAAATTGTGACTAAAATGCGATTTTTGAAAAGTTCAGTGGTGACTGTTTTGTAAGGATTGAAACTTTGAATCTTTAAGGATCTAATTTACCCAAGAAAGGATTTCTCCAGATTTTTCTTAGATTTTAAGGATTTAATTAATGTTTAATTAATTAAATGAAAAGTGGAAAACCATATTTTAGACTTTCATAACTAACTTTCTTAAAAACTTTCTCATCTCATTTTCTCTCAAAATTCCCTCAGCCAAACACATTTCTATAGCAAAATTTCTATTGATTTTCACACCAAATGATGAGGTTTAAATCATCAATTGATTCCTAATCCTTTCTACATCAAATTCTATTGTTTTGCTTATTGGATTTTCATGGAAATTGTCTCTAATCAAGGAGAAATCTACATTTAGAGGTAAGGATGTTCTTCTCTTCTAAATACTCAGTTCTTTACTGAAATTCCCAAGTTCTCAATCCTTAAATTAAGTTTTATAAAAGGTTTTAATGATATGAACTTGATTTTGGCATAAAACTCAAGATTTGGAAGAAATCTTGAAGAAATTCGTGGTGATTGTTTGGGCTCTGTTTTGAGATGGCTTTTAAATGTATTTTGGATGTTTAATGATGTGTAATTGAGGTTTGATCAATGTAATCCTGAATAGGTTGAATTTTCTAAGTTTTTGCTTATGAAAATGGTGGTTTTTAGGGGTGATCTTGGTGTTCTGTTATAGTTGGAGGTATAAGGACCAGTTTAGGTTCATTTTGGATGTTAACTGATGTTTAGGAATGTTCAGAAGTGATGGATCTTGGCTGGGTAATGTTGTGGAAGAGTTTGGAAGTGATTTTAGTTGTGTTTGGTAGCCGAAATGTTAGTTTTGGTGAGAGCAACGAGTTTAGGTGTAATGGCTGAATATTTTAATGCATGATGATACATTAATCCTCTGCTTTGATGTGTTTAAAACAGGGGAGGCAACTTCGGATTCTTGTGGTGTTGATCCGGAGGCTTGATCGGCGTTTCGGCAAGCTTGCGAAACGAAATTGGTGAGTGGAGTTGGATTTCCAACTTTGTAACGAATGTTTGAAGGTTTGGGAGCTTAGTTTAAGTCTAATCAACTTAACTAAGCTCAAGAGTAAGTTTTCGGGAAAACTCTCTCTCTTGGATGAACCATGAGATGGTTGGATGCAATGTATTTAATTTGCATGTTTAAATTCTGTTTTGAAAGCATGTTTTAGCATGATTAATGCTGGTTTTGAAAGCCATGTGTTGAAGGATGCTCAAGGTAAGAGATCCTTGGTTTGATATTAGTAAATGTGGTTTTGATGCATAGTGATGCATGATGGTTTAATGGCTTTGATTAATGCTTTAAAACAGTGGATTATTGATGATAAATGATGTATATTGGCAAGTGATGTGTTGGTTTTAAAGTACTTGAATCCGATATAGTTAGCCGGCTATAGGATTGGGTGCACCGTGAATAAAGTCGCCTTGGATGTTGAGGGGTTGTAATTGTACCGTAAACTCCATCCAAGTAGACTAACGAGATGTTTAAGATCACAATGGTGGTTAAAAGTCCATGTATGGATCTTGTGTTGAGTGTCCCGTGTTCTCGTTAGTGATGTTATACAACTACCGATGAGTGATGTTGAGGGGTTTTGATTGTACCGTTAAACTTCATCACGGGTGTTGAGGGGTTGTGATTGTACCGGTAAACTCCACCTTGTGTGTTCGGCAGTGTGTATGAAGCGTATGGGACAACGCTTGTAATCCACGTATTCGATTGTGTTTTATGTTGTAAATGGTTAAGGTTTATCACTTGGAAGCCAATATGACATGTTGATGTTAATGAAGCATGAGATGCTTGATGTATATGTGTTGTTGCAAGAGAAATGATGTTTATGTGTTAAAAGGCTTTGTGAAAAGTGTTTTATAAAATGCATTATTGTGTTGTTTCTTTAAAGCATGCCTCACTAAGCATTTGTGCTTACGCTCTCTCTCTTGAACCAATAATGCAGATACTTGAGGTGTTTGAGGGCAGCAAGGAGGCTAAGAATCCAAGGGAAAGCTAAGCTCATGTATGGTGATGTTTTCACAACATTATTAGTTTTTGATATTTGGCAATGGGATCCTATGATGTGATTTGGGAGATGTGTTGGACTCCCTAGTTGTGGCATGATGCCTTAACTGATTTGGACTTGTAAATGGCCATTTTGATGCTTGTTTTGATGCATTGATGGTTGTTTGGCTTTGGATATTAGGATGCATGCCTATAGAATTGTGGATTTCCTTAATTGATGCCATGAATGTGTTTTGATGCTGCAAACATGTACCTTGTACGTATGTTGACTTGTTGGCATGATTAGGAAGTCATTAGGATGTGTTTGAGTGGTTTAATGTATGTAAAACCAGCAATCTATGCAACTTCTGGGCAATTCGTATCGGAACGGGCACTAGCGTTACGAAACGGGGGCCTGTAATGGCCTCCGAGTTTCGAAACAGATAGAGGTCGTTCCGAAACGTTTTGGCCACTGCCAGGCCCTGTTCCGATATAGGTCTCGGAACGAACCCGAGTTTCGGAACGGTCAACCCCATTCCGAAACATATGACCGTTGGGCACTAATTTGAATGGTATTGAGATTTGCAAGCTTTACGTTTTAGTCTTGAAAATAGTTTTTGCAATTGCATGAATTTGAGATGTCCGATTAAGGTGAAATTTGACAGGGAAGCATGCAATATGATTAATTTGATATTGGTAACTTAAAAATCAGATAAGTCCTCCATCTTTCCAAAAATTACAATTTGGTCCCTAACTTTTGTATGTTGTGCAATTGGGTCCCTTATTGCATTTCGATCGCTGTGCTTTTCAAGCATGTATTTCTCAAGGGTACACTTAAGGTTAATGTGCATCTATATAAGACTAAAAGAAAAAAAGGGTCGTTAATCAAGGTTGACTTTGGTTTTCCCTGTCTAATCTTCGTAGTTCGGGTCAACCGTCTAGGCCGGGCTAAGGGGGTTACAAACTAGATCTCATACTCAGCTACCATCATGCTGCCTTGCAGAAGAGACAAAAATTCTCTTTTCTTCTCATCTAGGTATCGCACACCCAGATACTTCCGCTTGAACGCATTCAGAAAGAACGTCCAAGTCACATCATTGTCCTCCATTCCGGAGATAGTGGTCGTCCACCACGTATAAGCATCATCATGCAGCAATGACACCACATAACCCAACTTCTGCACATTATTGCAGTTCATTTGCCCCAAAATCCTCTTGGTGCTCTCCAACCAAGACTAAAACCCTTCTGGAGATAAACCTCTAAACTCAGCCCCTCCCAGGCTACGAAGACGTTCCAAAGGCAATCTAACATTAGCATCATCCTGATGCGCAACTCCATGAGCTCCAGCTACTGCTGCCTGAAAGGCTCCAGCAATAGCCTAAATCAACACAGTCATGTCAGGAGCAGCTTGCCCCTGCACACCTTCAAGTCCAGCGACCCCAGCACCAGCACCAGCATTACCAGCTCCAGCACCCTCACCATCGGGTGGTCCACCACCAGGAGGAGGAGGTAAATCTACAACATTCTCAGCATTCTCATAATTCTCATTTTGATCCATAGCTCTTGTATTCATTCTCATCTCTCTACGTGGCCCCATTTACAAGAAAACAATGTACTGACACAAATGCAATAAATATAATTAGGCTCAATAAGGTAAGTAATCCAAGTACTCAAGCTCTTTTTCGAAAACAAGTTCCTTTCATTAGTTTTGACTCAGCAATAGGATCCCCCAACACACTCCAACATAGCATAACATCACAATTAAAACCATGCATCACGATGCACACAAAATCTTTTACTCAAAAGGCACATCATGCAATTACACATACAACACCCCTATCACAAATCCCAATTACACGAGAACCTGGCTCTGATACCAACAAATGTAACACCCTTAGCCCGGCCTTGACGGTTGACCCGAACTACGAAGATTACACGGGGAAAATCAAAGTCAACCCGAAAGTCAACCTTGATTCACAACCCTTTTTTTTTCTTTTTAAACTTATCTAGATGCATATTAACCATAATTAAGTTCCCATAAAACTTATTTGAAAAAGGCACATCGATCGAATAGCAAACAGGGACTCAATTGCACTTAATACAAGTTTAGGGACCAAAATGTAATTTCTGAAAATTAGAATGTCTTAACTGATTTTAAGGTTATCAATATGGAATTAGTCCCATTTCATGCTTCTCTGCCAAATTTCAACTTAATTGGACATCTCAACCACAAGCAATTGCAACATCAACATTTGGGACTAAAATGTAAAGCTTGCAAACTACAACACCATTCAAATCAGTGCCCAACGATCACCCGTTCCCAAACACACACTCGCCGTATCGAAAGGCAGGATCGAAACGGCGTTGACCATTTCGATACGGGGTTGGTTCCGAGACCAGTTCCGAAACAAGGCCTTCTAGTAGCCAAATCGTTTCGGAACGCCCCTTAGCGTTTCGAAACACGAAGGCCATTTCAGGCCCCCGTTTCGAAACACTAGAGGGTGTTTCAATACGGTTTCTGTAACCCCCTTAACCCGGCCTAGACGGTCAACCCGAATTAAGAAAGTCACACGGGGAAAACCAAAGCCAACCCGAAAGTCAACTTTGATTAACGACCCCTTTTTTTTTCTTTTGAAACTTATCTAGATGCACATTAACCCTAGTTATGATCACTCAAACAACATGCTCAAAAATCATAAACATCAGAGATCAACCAGGGACCCAATTGAACAATTTACAACTTTAGGGACCAAATTGTAAATTCTGATAATATTGTGGACTTAATCCGAATTAAAGTTACCAACTCATAATTAATCAGGTTTCATGCTTCACTGCCAAATTTTAGCTCAAACGGACATCCCAAACTCATACAATTGCACATACAAGATTCAGGACCAAAATGCATACATTTCAAAACATATAACTGCCAATGTCAGCCCCCAACGGTCAGGTGTTCCGAAACAGGAAGAACCTGTTTCGAAACGCGGGGCCGTTCCGCAACGCGTTCCGAAACGAGGGCTGGCTGAGGGCTTTCCGTTTCAGAACGGTGTCTTCCGTTTCGGACGCCTGGGCCGCTACAAGGCACCCGTTCCGAAATGGTAGCTACTGTTCCGATACGGCCTGCTCAGAATGCAGCAAAATGCTTACTTAAACACACAATTGACCAACCAATCATGCTCCAAAAGCTACCAAACTTTACCAGCAACTCATACATCATACAAGAGACATATTTGCATCAAACATTTATCATTATATCATCATGTATGAAAAGCCCCAAATTTAAAGGCATGCTTCATACTCAAGCAAACCATTCACGCACTAAAACCTCCAAACCAACAAATAATGGCCAATTACTTGTTCCAACATCATCAACAACATAAAACCATTCTTAACCAACATTCACAAACTCATTAGCAACAACACAAGAGATTCTCCCCCCATTGCCTTTATTATCTATAGCTATTAACCGAGACATACATCTGAAGTGGAGCTTTCCTTGAATCCCTTGCTCCCCGCCGTTCCAACTTCAAAGATCTGCATTGATGGACAGAAAAGGAGCGTAAGCACATAATGCTTAGTGAGGAATGCTCAAAACCAAAACACCATCAATGCAGCGAATCATAAAACCAATTTTAAAAACAAACTTGATTCGATAAACCAAAGCATTGCTTAAAAACCCTTTTCAAAAACATGCTTAAAATCTTGGATTGCTCAAACATGAAAAATCAACCCTTAGCTTAGAAAAGCTAAGAAAACCTTTTCAAAGCACAACTTGCAAAAACAACAATTTAACCATTCCATGCATAAACACCAAATGCAAAGTAAAATTCAAAACCTTGGAAAACACTTTCACCTCACATCATACCTTTCTCATACTTGATTATCATTTCAAGCAAGAAACCTTTTAAAACCATTTACACATTCAATTCAACACATGCATTAAATAAATGCACTTATGAACCACACTATCAACATTTGCATCATATGTCTTTAAAAACAAGTCTTAGCAAGACTTCAATGCACTAAAGAGATTTCATGCACACATGCATCATTCTCAATAGATAAACAACACTTGTTCAAACTTAACAAGTAAACATGCATTCTTAATACATTATACACTTCTCATGCAACTATGCATCATTCCAAGCATCTCATGCTTCATTATAATCAAGTACATTATATTGGCTTCCAAGTGACCAACCACATCCACTTTTCAACTCAACATCCAATCGGATACGCGGATCACAAGCGTTGTCCCTACGCTTCATACACACTACCAATCCAAGGCCCCCAAATGGACTTTTAATCACCATTTGACCTTACCATTCACAAGGTTCCCATATATGGACTTTTAATCACCATATAACCTTAACTTTCACAAGGTTCCCATGTATGGACTTTTAATCACCACACAACCTTAACTTTCACAAGGTTCCAATGTATGGACTTTTAATCACCATACAACCTTAACATTCACCGATTGGTAGTTGTATAACATCACTAACGAGATCCGGGACACCCTACACAAGATCCACACATGGACTTTGCACCACCATTGTGATCTTAACAAGCACAAGGTCCCCAAATGGAATTTTAATCACCATTATTACCTTTGCTTACCCAAGGTCCTCGAATGGGATTCCAATCACCATTATAACCTTAACCATCTCGTTAGGATACTTGGATGGAATTTACCGGTTCACACTTAACCACTCCACATCCAAGGCGACTTTATTCACGGTGCACCCAATCCTATAGCCGGCTAACTATTTCCGATCAAAGAAACCAAGAACCACTTACATCACTTGCCAATTTAACCTTCTTACCATATTAATCCTTCGATTCATATGCATAACCTTAATGCAAAAACCATCATTTACCATCATCAATACACTGTTTTTAAAGCATTACGCAAGCCATTAAACCACATGCAACACCATGCATCAAAACCACAATTTCCATGTACAAAACCAAGGATCTCTTACCTTGAGCATCCTTCACATATGGCTTTCAAAACCAGCATTAAACCATGCTAAAATATGCTTTCAAAACAGAATTTAAAACATGCAAATCATATGCATTGCAACCATCAATCACAATTGCTTTTAAAGCCAAATTCACAACACAAACCAAGAGCGAAAATCCATTTACTTACTCTTGAGCTTAGCAAAGTTGTTTAGACTTAAACTAAGTTCCCAAATCCTTCAAACCTTGGTTTAAAAGCTGAAAACCCAACTTCACTCACCGATACACAAAACAAGGCTAGCCAACAAGCCTTCCAAGCATCCGAAACCTTCCGCACCACCTCTAATGCTCACGGATCAAACTCCCCTATTTCAAGCACACAATAACAGAGGATTAATGCATCATTATGCATTAAAAACACCAGCAACACAACTCAACTCGCCGCTCTACACAAATCCAACATTTCGGCTACCAAACACAACCGAAATCACCTCCAAACACTTCCAAAACTTAACCCAGCCAAGATCCATCACTTCTAACCATTTTTAAACATCAATTAACATCCAAAATGATCACAAACACGTCCTTATACCTCCAGCTAGAACAGATCATCAAAAACACCCAAAAATAACCAAAAACTCAAGCAAAACTTAGGAAATTCAACCTATTCGGGATTGCATTGATTAAACCTCAATTTCTTATATATTTAACATTCATTTAACATCAATTTGACACCTCAAAACACTGCCCAAACAGATCACACGAAATTTCACCAAAATCAAGCAAATCTTGCATTTTAAAACCAAAATCAAGATTCCAATGGAAAAACCTTTAACAAATCACAAATCAAGGATTAAGAACTTAGGAATTTCAGTAAAGAACTGAGAGTTTAGAGGAGAAGGACGTTCTTACCTCCAAACTTGAGTTTCTCCCTTTTTGGAACCAAAATCTTGAAAATCCAAATAGCAAATGGTGAGGTTTTGTTGATGAGATGATTTGCAATCAAAAGAGAATTGAAATGAGTGATTTAGATGACAAAATCAGAGGGAAAAATCTGGAGAAATGTGTTTGGTTTGAGAGAAAATGAAAATGGAAGATTTGAGAGAAAAGTTAGTCAGAAAATGAAAATATCTTCCCTCCACTTTTCTTTTATTTAAAAATCAGAAATAAACCATTTAATTTCTTAGAAAAATCTGGAGAAACTCCCATTGGGTAAATAGCTCCTTAAATATTCAAAGTTTCAATCCTTTTTAAAACAGTTACGCAGTTTTCAAAAATTACATTTTGGTCACTAGCCCAAAATGTCACCCTTCCAAACCACATTTTGCAAAATTGATTCCACCATACTCTTATATATAATAAAAGAGAATTTTAGAACATTTTTCCATATTTTTAATGCAACCCGAACTAGGCTTTCCTAATTTCACCTTTTTACATTCGAACAGCACTTTGACCGAACCGGTCAACGCCCAAAACTTCTAAGCCCAAAACCGGGGCGTTACAGTTTCCCCAGATTCAACAACAAAGTCTGGTTTTTCATGCATAAAACCATTCAAACACAACCTAATGACTCCCTAATCATGTCAACAAGTCATTATACATAAATGGTACATATTTAGGACGCCCTAACACATTCATATCATCAAATAGGAAACTCCGCAAGTCTAGAGGCATGCTTCTTATTATCCAAACCAAAAAGGCAATCAAACTTCAATTCAAGCATTTAAAGGCCATTTACAATTCAAACCAAAAAAGGCAAACATGCCACAACCTTAGGGAGTTCAACACATCTCCCAAAACAAAACTTGGTTCCCATTGCCAAATTATCAAAACTAATATTGTATGAAAACTTCACCATACGTGAGCTTGGACTTCCTTGGATAAACTTAGCTTCCTTAATGCCCAATGCACGTCAATTATCTACATTATCGGTAAAAGAGAGCGTAAGCACAAATGCTTAGTGAGGCAGGCTCTAAATAAAACCATTACAACAATGCATTTTTAGAAACCACTTTCAACAAAGCTTTTAAACCACATGCTCATCTCTTTTTCATGCTATCTTGCATACTTTTCAAGCATCTCATGCTTCGTTATATTCAAATACATTATATTGGCTTTCAAGTGATAGCTCATAACCATTTCAACACAAAACACAATCGGATACGCGGATTACAAGCGTTGTCCCACACGCTTCATACACACTACCGGACTACACAAGGTTCACACTTAAGAGTAATCCCTCCATTGATGTGACACCCGTGGTGGAGTATAACGGTACAATCACAACCCCTCAACACCACTCATCGATAGTTGTATAATTCCACTAACGAGTGTAAGGGACACATAATACAAGATCCACACACGGAATTTACAACCACCGTTGTGATCTTACCTCAATCGTTAGGGTACTTGGATGGAGTTTACGGTACAATCACAACCCCTCAACATCCAAGGTGACTTTACTTACGGTGCACCCAATCCTATAGCCGGCTAACTATATCCGATTCAAGTACTTTAAAACCATTTCATCACTTGCCAATATACATCCAATACCATCATCAATTCACTGTTTTAAAGCATTAATCAAAGCCACTTATCATCATGCATCTCTGTGCATCATAACCATATTAAAAACATGTCAAACCAAGGATATCTTACCTTGAGCATCCTTTAATACATGACTTTCAAAACCAGCATTAATCATGCTAAAACATGCTTTCAAAACAGTAATTAAACATGCATTTCATAACCAATGTATCAAACCATAACATAGCACATCAAAGGGAGTTTTTCTGAAAACTTACTCTTGAGCTTAGCTAAGTTGTTTAAACTTAAACTAAGCTCCCAAAACCTCCAAATAATTGTTTCAAAGCTGGAAAACCATCTCAAGTCACCAATTACGTTTCGCTTGCTTGCCGAAACGCCAATTAAGCTTCCAAATCAACTCCAAAGGTGTGCAAAGATGTATCCCCTGTTTTAGACACATCAAAGCAGAGGATTAATGCATCATCATGCATTGAAATCTTCAGCCAACACACCTAAACTCGCTGCTCTACCTAAAACAAAAATTTCGACTACCAAACACAACCGAAATCACCTCCAAACTCTTCCAAAACTTAACCCAGCCAAGATCCATCACTTCTAACCATTTCTAAACATCAATTAACATCCAAAATAAACCTACACTCGTCCTTATACCTCCAGCTATAACAGAACACCAAGAACACCTCAAAAAACCACCATTTCATAAGCAAAAACTTAGGAAATACAACCTATTCAGGATTGGATTGATAAAACCTCATTCCTAACATCATTTGACATCCAAAATACATTAGAGAACCATCTCAAAACAGATCCCAATCCATTACAACGAAAATCTTCAAGATCTTTTTCCAAAATCTTGAGTTTTAAGCCAAAATCACGATCTAACATTATAACCATTTAATAAAACTTCAATAAAGGAATGACAACTTGAGAATTTCAGTAAAGAACTGAGTATTTAGAGGAGAAGAACAATCTTACCTCTAAATGATGATTTCTCCTTGATTTGGGCCAAATTCCATGAAAATTCAATGTGGAAATCAAAAGGATTTGATGCAAGATTGATTAGGAACCAATAGATGATAGAAATCTCATCAATTGAAGTGAAGATCAATGTGAATTTTGCTGGAGAAAATGTGTTTGGATGATGGGATTTTGAGAGAAAAAGGAATGAGAGAAAATTAGGAAAAGGTAGTTATGAAAATCCAAAAAATAGTTTTCCTTTTCTATTATTTAATCAAAACATTAATTAAATCACCCAAATTAAGAAAAAATCTAGAGAAAACATTTTGGGTAAATTAGCTCCTTAAAGATTCAAACTTTCAATTCTACAAAACAATCACAACTAAACTTTACAAAAATCGCATTTTGGTCACTACACCGAAATGTAGTATTTCCAAACCTAATTTTGTAAAAATTGATTTCACCACTCTCTTATATATATTAAATGAGAATTTTTAGATATTTTTCTATATTTTTAAAGCATCCCGAACTAGGCTTTCCCTAAAACCTCCTTTTATATTCAAACCGCCTCTCAAACCGGTCCGATTCAGACCCTAAACTTCGAAGCCCAAAATTGGGGTGTTACAGGTAATTCTCCTCGCTCCTAACCCGGACGAGGGGTGTTACATTTATCACATAGTTGACTAATGCTCAACAAGTTATGCTTTAGACCATTGACATATAGCACATCTTCAATAAGAATGGAAGAGGGATTACCAATGGAACCTATACCCTCAATGTGGCCTTTGGAGTTATCACCAAATGTCACCACTCCACTACTCTTTGGCTTTAGCTCCATGAATCTACTCTTGTCGCTTGTCATGTGTCTTTAGCATCCACTATCAAGTGTTTTGACTTGAAGCTTTGGCCTTGTAGCAATGCTCCCCCAACAAACAAAGATTAGTTCTTGATTTTTGGTACCCAAATCATTTTGGGTCCATGTGAGTTAGCTCCCAACTACTTGGTTCCCTTAGAAATCCAAGAAGCAATAGCATTAATATTATTAGAAACTACTTGTTCCTTAGGAACCCATACATTTCTAACCCTTTTACCCTTAGGATGCCTTTGAGAGCCTCTTTTTTTGTGGCCATTAAAGTTTCTCTTCACATAGTTGGGTTTTTAGGAGCTTTCTTTTTCAAAAACTTGGTTCCCATATAACATCCCCAACCCGGGTTAGTAATAAACCGGACTCAAGGACAATTAACCAAGCTAACTTGTAACACAAGTTAGGAACGAAATAATATAATATTAGATGCTTAGGTTCCTAAAGCAATCGAACAAGTGTCGCAACCGCCCTTGTTTTAGGGAAAGGAGGCTTCAACATTTTGGCAGTAAAACTTTTAAAAATCGACGGAGTCGCCACCAATCTTTTTGAAAAAAATTATGATTGGATCACTTTTAAAAATAGGGTTTTTTTAATAAAACGTTTTGTTTTAATAAAACCACGATTTTGATCTGCAAAAAAATATAAAATAGGTTCGGGGGTCGGTTCCGCGTGGGGATGGGTTATAATCCCCACGACGCCTAAAATTGGTACCTAATTGGTTTTAAAATTGTTTTCAAAACTGTAATTTTCAAGTTCACGAAGGTTCGACTTTACTTGTCCGTTTAATGAATATTTAGTCTATTTTAACGGCCTTATTGCCCGAGAGATTAACTTTAATAACCACCAACTTTTCTGGCGCTAACCTGTCATTCACGTTTGATAAGACACCGCATTAAATTATTTTCACTTTTTCAAACAACATGAAAATTTAGTGCATTGAGAATTTTATTTATACTTTAAGTTCGATTATTTAAAAATCCTAAAAACGTCTAAGTCTTTTATTCCTAATTTTAAGTTTATGTTTGCTTAAGTTTTTTTTTTTTTATTTTTTGCGAAGAACATTTTTCAACAAAACATGTCTCTATCTAAGTTATAGTCCCTAATCCTAAGTTTTAAACTTATTTCTAAAACGAGTAAGCAAACTTTATTCTTTTGAGTTTTCGTTTCTTTTAAAAAAAACTTTATTTCCTTTTTACCTTTTATTTTTAAAAGCCAAGATCATTTTTACATTTTTTTACCTTTTTTCTCATTTTTATATTTTTACCTTTTATTTCAAAAAAATTCTTCTTTTAAAACTTCCTCTTTTCCATTTTTTTCATTTTTAAAGCTTTTCTTTAAAAAACCCTTTTAAAATAAAACTTTTATTTTAAATGATTTTCTTTTAAGCTTTTTCAAAAGTTTATTTTCTCCTAAAACCCTAAACTTTTACCTTAAAACCTTCTATTTTTTTCTTTTTAAAAAACAAAACCTCATGACTGATTTATTTTTTAAAAGAAAAACATCTTATTTATTTTTATTTTTAAAATCACACAACCCATTTATTATTAAATCTAAATTTCAAAAAAAAAAGAAAAAAAAACCTTTTTTTATATTTTTTAATCAAAATCAAGCCCCTTTATTAAACCACATTTATTCGTTTTATTCTTTCATTTTAATTTAAACACCTTAAAAAAATTCTACAATTCTAATGATCAAAACAACTTTAACAATATTTTTTAAGCATGCAAATATTTTTAAAGATCAAACCAAATTTAAAAACAAAGAATTAAAACGAAAACGTTACCGGAATCATGAAACGATTTTCCGACTTCAAGAACAACTTAAAATCCACAAAAAAACACAAACACAAACAAAAATTCAACCAAGAACAAGCAATAAAAAATCTAAATAAAAAGTAAAAGAAAAGTTAGAAATTTTACCGAAAATGACGAACGAAGAACTCGAATCCGGTCTTCTCGAAATCCTCCTAATTGCCTCCGAAAAATTTCTTCTAAACTCGAACTTCAACACAAAATTTCCAGTAACCCTTGAAGAATTTTTAGAGAATTTTTTCGGATTTTTCCAAGCCTAATTGCTTTTTTTTTTTCAAGTGTGTTTTTTCCTTGGAAATTGTGTGTTGAACAAATGGGTAAAGGGGGCTTTTATAGTTGATTTTGAGCTTCAAATTCAAGCCAAATCAGAATTTATTGCTCAAATTGGAGCCTAAATCCGGCACATGGATTGATCCTCGGAAAAATCCCTCAAGGATATCCCGATTTGGTTCAAATTCAGGATGGAAATTCCCTTTGATTCGAGCCTACGATTTGACTTCCTTTACTCTGTTTTTTGCAGATTCCAACGAGCACAGGCGGCGGCGTCGAGCTGGGTTGGTGGCATTGGGTCGGCAGTGGCGAGATGGACCGAACGGTACCAACAGCATCGGCAGGCGTGGCCGGTAGACGCCGGTCGACCACCATTGAGCCTCGTCGTGAGGGTTTGCTTAGGAACCAGCCCGCGCGCGTGCGGCCCACGCGCTTACGCGTGGCGCGCATTGGTTTACCTTTTTTCCTTTTTTATTATTTTCTTTATTTTCTTTCTTTTTTCTTATTTTGTTGTTTTTTGGTTGTTTTTTCATCACAACTATTATTATTTTTTTCACTTCATTTTATTTCCTTTTCTTCTCAAATATTTATTTTACACCATAATTATTTGAATTATTTTTAGTTTTTTCCTTTTTTTTCTTTTAAAAGATGGGCTAGAATTTAAAATGGGCTTTATTCTTTTTCCTTTTAAAAATGCGCTTCAAAAATGGGCTTTTAAATATGGGTCTTTGTTATTTTTATTTAAAAAAAAGTGGGCCTTTTATTATTTAAAGTAAGAAGGGATTTTTTCTTTTTTTATTTATATATTTTTGCTTTTTTATTTTTTTGATTATTTAAAATTATGGTGAAAATTTAGTGACAACAGCTGCCCCTCTTTGCTTATCTCTGTGCAACAGAGATAAAGCAAAGACAAAACGACACTAATTTTCACCGATTTACTGGTTAGATCCATTTTCCAAATGCCCGAACGAATAGGCTGGTTCTATTCTCCTTATGCTCAAATAGTTTAGCTGGGTTCCATTCTCCAAATGCCCGAACGGATAGGCTGGTTGTATTCTCCTTATGCTCAAATTGTAACCCCCTTAACCCGGCCTAGACGGTTGACCCGAATTAAGAAAGTCACACGGGGAAAACCAAAGTCAACCCGAAAGTCAACCTTGATTAACGACCCTTTTTTTTCTTTTAAATCTTATCTAGATGCACATTTAACCTATGTGTGATCATACAAACAACATACTAAAAGATCACAAACATCAGAGATCAAACAGGGACCCAATTGAACACATTACAACTTTAGGGACCAAATGGTAATTTCTGATAAATAAAAGGACTTAACCCAAATTGAAGTTACCATCTTGAAATTAGTCAGGTTTCATGCTTCTCTATGAAATTTCAACTCAAAAGTACATCCACAGCTCATGCAATTGATCATACAAGATTCGGGACCAAAATGCAAACAATTCAAAACATATAACTGCTAATGTCAGCCCCCAACGGTCGACCGTTCCGAAACAGGTTGACCCTGTTCCGAAACACGGGCCGTTCCGAAACGGGTTCCGGAACGTGGCTGGGCAGAGGGCAAATCGTTTCGAAACGGTGCACACCGTTTCGGACGCCTGGGTTCGTGTAAGGCACCCGTTCCGAAACGGTGCATACTGTTCCGAAACGCCTGCTCAGATTTCAGCAAACAAGCATACCAAATCATGCAATTGAACATTCGAACATGCTCCAAACATCACCAAACTTTACCAGCATGCAATTAAACATATATAAGACTTGTAGGAATCATCAAATCAACAAACCAACATCATATGTAAAAAGCCCCAATTCAAAGGTCATGCTTCCTACACAAGCTAGCTACTCAAGCATCAAACTTCCAAAACAAGCATATAAGGTTCAATCCAAAAACCAGCATTTTAAACAACATTCGACATACTTAGGGAGTCTCAAACACCTCCCAAAACATACACATTGGTCCCCCATTGCCAAAACATACAAAAGCTAAATGTTTAACAAAACCTTCCATACTTAGAGCTTCTCTTGAACTTGATTGCTTGCCCTTCCTTGCAGCCCTTAAGGTACTCTAATGCTCTGCATTATTGAATTAAGAAAACGTAGAGAGCGTAAGCAAAAGCTTAGTGAGGCATGCTCATTAAAACAATTCAATAATGCAATTAAAACCATTTATAAATCATGCTTAAAACCAATCCTTGCACATGCTCAAAAGCAAACTTTAAATCAAGCAATCACATGCTTCATATCATATATCAAAACAAGCATCTCATGCTTCTTATATACTTAACATGTCATATTGGCTCAAGTGATACATTTCATTTCATTTAACAAGTTCAACAACTTTCCCAAGGACTTTTAAACACCTTGGCCATGGACTTTTAAACACCATGAAATAGGACCACACAAGGACTTTTAACCACCTTTGTGTCCAATTCTTGAATCACCCCAAGGACTTTTAAACACCTTGGCCCCAAGGACTTTTAAACACCTTGGCCCCATGGACTTTTAAACACCATGGAAAGGATCACCTAAGGACTTTTAACCACCTTAGTGTCCGCAACATGAACCATCCAAGGACTTTTAACCACCTTGATGTTCATAAGTAACAAGGCTCACTCAAGGACTTTTAACCACCTTAGTGACCTTAACATTTTCAAAACATCACTTGCCAATATACATCATAATCATCATTTAATCCACTGTTTTAAAGCATTTAACCAAGCCATTTTCATCATGCATTTTAAAGCATCAATCCACATTTAAACAATGTATAAAAGCAAGGTACTCCTACCTAGAGTTACCTTCAACATATGGCTTACATCATCAGCAAAATTCATGCTAAAACATGCTTTCAAAACAGTAATCAAAACATGCAAATCATCACTTTGCAAAACATCAAGTCATGGCCACCACTAGAGAGAAAATCCGAAAACTTACACTTGAGCTTAGCAAAGTTGTTTAGACTTAAACTAAGCTCCCAAAACCTTCAAACCTTGGTTTAAAAAGCTGGAAATCCAATTCCACAATTGCACTCACCAAATTCCACTTTGCTTCAACCAAAGCACCAAATCAAGCCTCCGGATCAACAACTCTCGGATCCAAGGATGCCTCCCCTGTTTCAAGACATTAAAGCAGAGGATTAATGCATCATCATGCATTAATTGCTTCAATGAAAGCATCTAAACTCGCTGCTCTCACCCAACCTCCATTTTCGGCCACCAAACACAACCGAAAATGCATCCAAACCACTTCTAAACAAAGCCCAGCCATAAACCAGCAAAACCTCACTTCCATTAACATCAAATAACATCTAAAAACAACCTAATAACAACCTTATACGTCCAGCAACACCAGATCACCAAGATCACCACAAAAACTACCTTAAACACAAGCTAAACTTAGGAAACTCAACCTATCCGGGATTGCATCAACCAAAACTCATTTCCTTATCAATTTAGAGATCATTTAACATCAAAAACACCTATCAAATCACAGATTTAACAAATCAAACGAAAATCATGTGAAATCATCAAAATCTTGCATAATAAGCCAAGATCCAATTCAACACTTTAAAACCTTTAATTAAACTTCAATTTAGGATTGAAAACTTAGGAATTTCAGTAAAGAACTGATAGTTTAGAGGAGAAGGGCGTTCTTACCTCCAAACTTGTGTTTCTCCACTTTTTGGAATGAAAATCCTTGATGAAACTTGTAGCAATTGAAGAGGTTTTGAAGATACAATGATTTGCAATCAAATGAGAGTTGAAAGGAGGAACTTAGGTGAGAAAATCAGAATCAATTCTCTGGAAATGGAGTGTTTGGGTTGAGAGAAAAAGAGAGAAAGAAAATTGGAAGTTAGATGAGAAAATGCCAAATGAGTTTTTCCCTCCTTTTGATTTACATTAAAAATCAGAATTAAAACTCTAAATATCTTAGAAAAATCTGGAGAATTCACTTTTGGATTAATAGCTCCTTAAAGATTCAAAGTTTCAACCCTTTATAAAACAGCCACCAAATTTGCAAAAATTACATTTTGGTCACTAGCCAAAATGTCAACCTTCCAAAACTCATTTTCCAAAATTGTTTTCACAGTTCATCTAATTATATTAAAAGATGATTTTAGAACATTTTTCCATATTTTTAATGCAACCCGAACTAGGCTTTCCTAATTTAACCTCTTACGATTCGAACAGCACTTTGACCAACCGGTCAACGCCCAAAACTCCTAAGCCCAAAACCGGGGCGTTACACAAATAGTTGAGCTAGGTTCTTTTCTCCCAAAATGCCTAATTAGGCAAAGTCTTCTGAAAACTTTCATCATCCTTATGCTTGGATGAATAAGCACGCTCCATTGTCATTTTGCCTGAACGGATAGGCGAATCTTCTGAAGAATTTCATCTTCCTTATGCTTGGATGAATAAGCAACTCTCATTTGAATAGGTCTTCCATGTTCCTGAAAAATTAAAATGCAACATGCAATACAATTATGATGTGCATGCCCTTGGGATGTCTAGAATATGAATGCATGACAAGTTTTTCCATTTAAAACTCCTTTTGCTTAGACCGTTTTCTTAATTTTAATGAAATTCTGGTTATCGAGGCCAACTCGATTAACATGAACTCTATCACAAACTTGCGTAGGTATGACGATTTTCTTCACTTTTCTTTCGACTCTTCTTGACTCTTCGGCTTCGAATTCATCATTCCCTGAGATAAGGTCCTTTTCTTTGCCTTGGAATTCACCCGTGAGTTATGAACAACTCTGGATTTTGCTTCATTTTCTCATCTTTTTCTGTCTGGTTCTATCTTTACACCCTACTCTCACGTTATTGGAAACATTTAATCCTCATATGTCTTCCTAGTCAACATTTTCGTATTCAAGGATGAACCTCCTAAGTCACGTTTCGACATTGTAAAGTTGCTCTTATCATCATGTAAGGAAGGCTGGTGTTTAGGAAACACTATTTAAGCGCCCAGACATTCATATGAATTTTCTTCATTTTAAAGAATTTTACAACAAGGCTTTACCTCTACTTCAAACATTTTAACACCATATGCCCCAAATATAAATGATCGTTATTTCAAAGCAAGATGCTAACAAAGATAGGGGAAGAAAACAAGAAAGAAAGAAAAATTCATGAAACATATTTTATTAATGTGGTGTCAAACACAAAAATGGTTTATAAAAAGAATGGAAAAAAGTATTCAAATATCAATGGTCCAAACTTCTCTTTTCAAACGCCAGAAGTAATGTTGAACGTCGCTAGTGTCGAGGAAACCTTGAGTACAGTGCATGATCTGTGAAGCCCCAGAACCTATTAAATTATCTGACCCCCCCTTAAGAAATTTCGTCCTCGAAATTTACCTGAAGGAAAGAGATAAGGAAACTGCTTCAACATATCTTCCTTCCGCTCCCACGTGGCTTCCTCAACACCTCGATGCTTCCACAGCACCTTCACCAACTCAATGGTCTTGCCACGAAGGACCTTGCTATCCGAATCCAGAACCTTCACCGGTTCCTCATCATAGGTCAAATCCGGATTCAATTCCACTTCCTCCAACGGCATCACATGCGAAGGATCAGATCTATACTTCCTGAGCATAGAAACATGAAACACATCATGAATCTTCTCCAACTCCTGAGGTAACCTCAACCGATATGCAACAGGACCCACACGCTCAACCACCTCATATGGTCCAATGTACCGAGGGCTCAACTTACCCTTCCGGCCAAACCTCATCACCTTCTTCCATGGCGAAACCTTCAAGAACACACGGTCACCCACCGCATACTCTATCTCCTTACGCTTCAAATCCGCGTAAGACTTCTGCCGGTCAGAAGCAGCCTTCAACCGCTCACAAATGAGCTTCACCTTCTCGGTGGTCCCTTTCAACAAAGCAGGCATTGAAACCAAATTTTGACTAGTTTCAGCCCAACAAAGAGGAGTCCTACACTTCCTCCCATACAGAGCCTCATATGGTGCCATCTGTATACTCGCCTGATAACTATTGTTATAAGCGAACTCAACCAAAGGCAGATGCTTCTCCCAAGAACCTTGGAACTCAATCACGCAGCATCTCAACATATCCTCCAAAATCTGAATAACCCGCTCAGACTGACCATCCGACTGAGGATGATAGGATGTACTGAAATGCAACCTTGTACCCAGAGCTTGATGCAAACACTGCCAGAAACGCGATGTGAACCTCGGATCCCTATCCGACACAATCGACTTAGGCACACCATGCAGCCTCACAATCTCAGCAATGTACAGCTCTGCCAGCTTATCCAAAGAGAACGTAGTATGCACAGGCAAGAAATGTGCACACTTCGTCAAGCGATCCACAATCACCCAAACAGAATTCTTCTTTGATGGAGACAAAGGCAAACCAGATACAAAATCCATGGTAACCCTCTCCCACTTCCATTCAGGAATTTTCAACGGTTGCAACAAACCAGAAGGAACCTGATGTTCAGCCTTAACTCGCTGACACACCAAACACTTGCTCACAAACTCTGCAACATCCTTCTGCAAACCAACCCAATAGTACTCATCACGAAGATCACGATACATCTTAGTACTACCAGGGTGCATAGCAAAAGGACTACTATGACCTTCAGTCAGAATAGCACGCCTCAACTCAACGTCTGCAGGCACTACTATCCGACTACCAAAACACAACACACCATCCTCGTTAAAGCAGAAATCCGAAGGTCTACCCTCCGCGATATCCTGAACATGAGACACCAAGGAATCATCCAACAACTGCTTTTCCTTGATCAACTGAACCAACGATGGTTTCACTTGCAATTCAGCAACAAGACCACCATCTCGCGATATGCTCAAGCTAGCAAACATCGCCCTCAGCTCAACAGCTACCTTCCTACTCAAAGCATCCGCAACAACATTAGCCTTTCCAGGATGGTACTCAATCGTCAGATCATAATCCTTGAGCAACTCCAACCAACGTCGCTGCCTAAGATTCAACTCCTTCTGAGACATCAGATACCTCAAACTCTTGTGATCCGTGTACACAGTACACTTCTCACCATACAGATAATGTCTCCAGATCTTCAGAGCAAAAACCACTGCAGCCAGCTCAATGTCATGCGTAGGATAATTGCGCTCATGCACCTTCAACTGCCGCGACGCATAAGCCACAACCTTACCCTCTTGCATCAGCACACACCCCAAACCAACATAGGATGCATCACTGTAGACCACAAACTCTTTCCCTGATTCAGGCTGAATCAAGATAGGAGCTTGCGTCAAAGCCAACTTCAGCTTCTCAAAAGCTAGCTGTCTCGCTTCCGTCCACTCATACTTAACATCCTTCTACAACAGCTTCGTCAAAGGAGCAGCAATTTTGGAAAAACCATCCACAAACCTCCGGTAGTATCCCGCCAAACCAAGGAAACTACGAACCTCCTGAACAGACTTAGGAACTTTCCAGCTCATCACCGCCTCAATCTTCTGAGGATCAACACGAATCCCCTCAGCTGAGACCACATGTCCAAGAAACACCACCTCCTTAAGCCAAAACTCACACTTGCTCAGCTTAGCATAAAGCTGATTCTCCAACAAGGCTTGCAGCACAACCCTCAAATGCTCTTCGTGCTCCTCCTCCGTACGCGAGTACACGAAGATATCATCAATGAACACCACCACGAACTTGTCCAGGTATTCATGAAAAACACGATTCATCATGTCCATGAAAGCAGCAGGAGCATTTGTCAACCCAAACGGCATCATAAGGAACTCATAATGCCCATACCTTGTCCTGAAAGCTGTTTTAGGCACATCCACATCCTTCACCTTCAACTGATAATACCCTGACCTCAAGTCAATCTTAGAGAACACAGCAGCTCCCCGAAATTGATCAAAGAGATCATCAATCCTCGGCAAAGGATACCGATTCTTGATGGTCAACTTGTTCAGCTGACGGTAATCAATGCACATCCTCATAGTGCCATCTTTCTTCTTCACAAACAAGACAGGAGCACCCCAAGGCGACACACTCGGCCGGATGAAACCACGATCAAGCAGCTCTTGCAACTGCGTCTTCAGCTCCTTCATCTCCTTAGGTGCCATTCTATAGGGAGTAATGGACACAGGAGTTGTATTCTCATACAGCTCAATCCCAAACTCCACCTCGCGACTAGGAGGTAAACCAGGCAACTCTTCAGGAAAAACACCAGGGAACTCCTTCACAACACGGATGTCTTGCACCCTCAGCTCCTTAGAGCTAGGATTCATCACAAAAGCTAGGTAAGCTTCGCAACCCTGCCTCAGCATCTTGCTCGCCTCCAAGGTAGAAACAACATTGGCAAGAAACTTCACATTCTCACCAACCACCACCACTTCATAATCATCCGCAAGCTTAAGCGAAACCCGCTTATTCTCACAATCCACAACAGCACGATGCTCAGCAAGCCAATCCATACCAAGGATCACATCAAAACCATAAAAGGGCAACTCCATAAGATCAACATGAAAGATATGCTCCTGAACAACCAAAGGACACCTTCTATACAGCTTACGAGTCACAACAGTTTCACCAAAAGAACTAGTGACTCTAACACCAACATCCAAAGACTCAACAGGCAAACCAAGCAACTCAGCATGCTCACGCAAAATGTATGAATGCGTAGATCCAGAATCTATCAAAGAAAGCAATGACAAGGATTGCAAAGTAAAGGTACCTGCAATCACATCAGCATCATTCCTTCCCTCGCGCTGAGCATACACTCTCGCCTGACCTCCACCCTCAGGTTGAATAGCCACAACATGAGCTACTCCGCGACCACCTTCCACACGCCTCTGAAAATTACCATGGCCGCGTCCACGACCTCTCTGCGGTGCTGCAACAACAGGAGCACGCTCTTGGCCACCAGCCATCCTCGGACAATCCCGCCTCAAGTGGTCAGCAGAACCACAATTCCAGCACTCATAACCAGCTGCAGCAACAGGAGCTTGCACCTCCCTTCCAGCACGAGGACAGTCACGCTTCAAGTGACCACGGGAACCACAAATCCAACAAGCACTAGGGTCAGCTCTAGCATTGCCACCCCTAGCAGGCACACCTCCACCTCTCTTAGCTGAGGACTGAAACCTCTGATCGCGTCCCCTCTTGTTCCGTCCACCTCCAGAACTATACTCAGCAGCTCTCTTCCCAAAACTCGCTCCAGCACCCTTCGCAGACAAACTCAGATTCATCTCTATGTCCTTGGATCGACTAACCAACACATCAAAATCATTGTACTCAGCTGCCAACATGTAGGTCTTTACTTCCGTCACCAAACCATAGCGGAAACTTTCGCACCTTTCTCGCTCATCAGGTATCAGCTCCGGTGCATACTGACTGAGGCGTACGAACTGTACTTCGTACTCAGCCACGCTCATGCTCCCTTGGGTAAGAGACATGAATTCACGCTTTTTCTCATCCAGATATCTCCTCTTGAACGCATTCTGAAAGAATGTCCAAGTGATGTCAGCTTCAGCCATTCCAGAGATTGTGGTCGTCCACCACGTATAAGCATCGCCTTGCAGCAAAGACACAACACAACCCAACTTTTGCACATCAGTGCAGCTCATCTGTCCCAAGACACGCTTGGTACTCTCTAGCCAAGCTTCCGACCTCTCAGCTGACATACCCCTAAACTCAGTCCCACCAAGACTGCGCAGACGCTCTAAGGGTAGTCTAGCACCAGCATCTCCCTGATGCCCAGCTCCTTGAGCTCCAGCTACTGCTGCTCGAAAAGCACCCGCAATAGCTTGTACCAGCATAGACATGTCAGGCATAGCTTGCCCCTGACCAACCTCTGGTCCAGCAGCTCCAGCACCAGCTGCAGCTTCAGCTCGTTCACCTCCAGCACCACCACCAGGCGGAGGAGGGGGTAACACAGCACTACCAGTGTGCTCTTCATTCTCATTCTCGTTAGGAGCCGTAGCTCGCAAACTACCTCGTAACTCTCTACGTGGTGCCATACTTTTACCATGCAATCACAATGCAAAAATAAAACAAGTCAGGCCCAGCAAGGTAAACAATCCAAGTATTCAAGCTCAATTTTATTCAAAATCAACTTCATTTCATTAGCTTTTGTTTGGCAATGGGTACCCTCAACATGCAACATCATAGCATACATCTCAATTGCATCAACATCACAAGCCACTGATCATGCTTTCAAACAACAAGCATACAGAACATACATACATCAATCATGCATACATTCATTCCCAATTACTCGCAAACTCAGCTCTGATACCGCCAAATGTAACCCCCTTAACCCGGCCTAGACGGTTGACCCGAATTAAGAAAGTCACACGGGGAAAACCAAAGTCAACCCGAAAGTCAACCTTGATTAACGACCCTTTTTTTTTTCTTTTAAATCTTATCTAGATGCACATTTAACCTATGTGTGATCATACAAACAACATACTAAAAGATCACAAACATCAGAGATCAAACAGGGACCCAATTGAACACATTACAACTTTAGGGACCAAATGGTAATTTCTGATAAATAAAAGGACTTAACCCAAATTGAAGTTACCATCTTGAAATTAGTCAGGTTTCATGCTTCTCTGTGAAATTTCAACTCAAAAGTACATCCACAGCTCATGCAATTGATCATACAAGATTCGGGACCAAAATGCAAACAATTCAAAACATATAACTGCTAATGTCAGCCCCCAACGGTCGACCGTTCCGAAACAGGTTGACCCTGTTCCGAAACACGGGCCGTTCCGAAACTGGTTCCGGAACGTGGCTCAGCAGAGGGCAAACCGTTTCGAAATGGTGCACACCGTTTCGGACGCCTGGGTTCGTGTAAGGCACCCGTTCCGAAACGGTGCATACTGTTCCGAAACGCCTGCTCAGATTTCAGCAAACAAGCATACCAAATCATGAAATTGAACATTCGAACATGCTCCAAACATCACCAAACTTTACCAGCATGCAATTAAACATATATAAGACTTGTAGGAATCATCAAATCAACAAACCAACATCATATGTAAAAAGCCCCAATTCAAAGGTCATGCTTCCTACACAAGCTAGCTACTCAAGCATCAAACTTCCAAAACAAGCATATAAGGTTCAATCCAAAAACCAGCATTTTAAACAACATTCGACATACTTAGGGAGTCTCAAACACCTCCCAAAACATACACATTGGTCCCCCATTGCCAAAACATACAAAAGCTAAATGTTTAACAAAACCTTCCATACTTAGAGCTTCTCTTGAACTTGATTGCTTGCCCTTCCTTGCAGCCCTTAAGGTACTCTAATGCTCTGCATTATTGAATTAAGAAAACGTAGAGAGCGTAAGCAAAAGTTTAGTGAGGCATGCTCATTAAAACAATTCAATAATGCAATTAAAACCATTTATAAATCATGCTTAAAACCAATCCTTGCACATGCTCAAAAGCAAACTTTAAATCAAGCAATCACATGCTTCATATCATATATCAAAACAAGCATCTCATGCTTCTTATATACTTAACATGTCATATTGTCTCAAGTGATACATTTCATTTCATTTAACAAGTTCAACAACTTTCCGAAGGACTTTTAAACACCTTGGCCCCAAGGACTTTTAAACACCTTGGCCATGGACTTTTAAACACCATGAAATAGGACCACACAAGGACTTTTAACCACCTTTGTGTCCAATGCTTGAATCACCCCAAGGACTTTTAAACACCTTGGCCCCAAGGACTTTTAAACACCTTGGCCCCATGGACTTTTAAACACCATGGAAAGGATCACCTAAGGACTTTTAACCACCTTAGTGTCCGCAACATGAACCATCCAAGGACTTTTAACCACCTTGATGTTCATAAGTAACAAGGCTCACTCAAGGACTTTTAACCACCTTAGTGACCTTAACATTTTCAAAACATCACTTGCCAATATACATCATAATCATCATTTAATCCACTGTTTTAAAGCATTTAACCAAGCCATTTTCATCATGCATTTTAAAGCATCAATCCACATTTAAACAATGTATAAAAGCAAGGTACTCCTACCTAGAGTTACCTTCAACATATGGCTTACATCATCAGCAAAATTCATGCTAAAACATGCTTTCAAAACAGTAATCAAAACATGCAAATCATCACTTTGCAAAACATCAAGTCATGGCCACCACTAGAGAGAAAATCCGAAAACTTACACTTGAGCTTAGCAAAGTTGTTTAGACTTAAACTAAGCTCCCAAAACCTTCAAACCTTGGTTTAAAAAGCTGGAAATCCAATTCCACAATTGCACTCACCAAATTCCACTTTCCTTCAACCAAAGCACCAAATCAAGCCTCCGGATCAACAACTCTCGGATCCAAGGATGCCTCCCCTGTTTCAACACATTAAAGCAGAGGATTAATGCATCATCATGCATTAATTGCTTCAATGAAAGCATCTAAACTCGCTGCTCTCACCCAACCTCCATTTTCGGCCACCAAAAACAACCAAAAATGCATCCAAACCACTTCTAAACAAAGCCCAGCCATAAACCAGCAAAACCTCACTTCCATTAACATCAAATAACATCTAAAAACAACCTAATAACAACCTTATACCTCCAGCAACACCAGATCACCAAGATCACCACAAAAACTACCTTAAACACAAGCTAAACTTAGGAAACTCAACCTATCCGGGATTGCATCAACCAAAACTCATTTCCTTATCAATTTAGAGATCATTTAACATCAAAAACACCTCTCAAATCACAGATTTAACAGATCAAACGAAAATCATGTGAAATCATCAAAATCTTGCATAATAAGCCAAGATCCAATTCAACACTTTAAAACCTTTAATTAAACTTCAATTTAGGATTGAAAACTTAGGAATTTCAGTAAAGAACTGATAGTTTAGAGGAGAAGGGCGTTCTTACCTCCAAACTTGTGTTTCTCCACTTTTTGGAATGAAAATCCTTGATGAAACTTGTAGCAATTGAAGAGGTTTTGAAGATACAATGATTTGCAATCAAATGAGAGTTGAAAGGAGGAACTTAGGTGAGAAAATCAGAATCAATTCTCTGGAAATGGAGTGTTTGGGTTGAGAGAAAAAGAGAGAAAGAAAATTGGAAGTTAGATGAGAAAATGCCAAATGAGTTTTTCCCTCCTTTTGATTTACTTTAAAAATCAGAATTAAAACTCTAAATATCTTAGAAAAATCTGGAGAATTCACTTTTGGATTAATAGCTCCTTAAAGATTCAAAGTTTCAACCCTTTATAAAACAGCCACCAAATTTGCGAAAATTACATTTTGGTCACTAGCCAAAATGTCAACCTTCCAAAACTCATTTTCCAAAATTGTTTTCACAGTTCATCTAATTATATTAAAAGATGATTTTAGAACATTTTTCCATATTTTTAATGCAACCCGAACTAGGCTTTCCTAATTTAACCTCTTACGATTCGAACAGCACTTTGACCAACCGGTCAACGCCCAAAACTCCTAAGCCCAAAACCGGGGCGTTACACAAATAGTTGAGCTAGGTTCTATTCTCCCAAAATGCCTAATTAGGCAAAGTCTTCTGAAAACTTTCATCATCCTTATGCTTGGATGAATAAGCACGCTCCATTGTCATTTTGCCTGAACGGATAGGCGAATCTTCTGAAGAATTTCATCTTCCTTATGCTTGGATGAATAAGCAACTCTCATTTGAATAGGTCTTCCATGTTCCTGAAAAAACAAAATGCAACATGCAATACAATTATGATGTGCATGCCCTTGGGATGTCTAGAATATGAATGCATGACAAGTTTTTCCATTTAAAACTCCTTTTGCTTAGACCGTTTTCTTAATTTTAATGAAATTCTGGTTATCGAGGCCAACTCGATTAACATGAACTCTATCACAAACTTGCATAGGTATGACGATTTTCTTCACTTTTCTTTCGACTCTTCTTGACTCTTCGGCTTCGAATTCATCATTCCCTGAGATAAGGTCCTTTTCTTTGCCTTGGAATTCACCCGTGAGTTATGAACAACTCTGGATTTTGCTTCATTTTCTCATCTTTTTCTGTCTGGTTCTATCTTTACACCCTACTCTCACGTTATTGGAAACATTTAATCCTCATATGTCTTCCTAGTCAACATTTTCGTATTCAAGGATGAACCTCCTAAGTCACGTTTCGACATTGTAAAGCTGCTCTTATCATCATGTAAGGAAGGCTGGTGTTTAGGAAACACTATTTAAGCGCCCAGACATTCATATGAATTTTCTTCATTTTAAAGAATTTTACAACAAGGCTTTACCTCTACTTCAAACATTTTAACACCATATGCCCCAAATATAAATGATCGTTATTTCAAAGCAAGATGCTAACAAAGATAGGGGAAGAAAACAAGAAAGAAAGAAAAATTCATGAAACATATTTTATTAATGTGGTGTCAAACACAAAAATGGTTTATAAAAAGAATGGAAAAAAGTATTCAAATATCAATGGTCCAAACTTCTCTTTTCAAACGCCAGAAGTAATGTTGAACGTCGCTAGTGTCGAGGAAACCTTGAGTACAGTGCATGATCTGTGAAGCCCCAGAACCTATTAAATTATCTGACCCACCCTTTACGGGTTTTCAACTCAGACCCCCCTTTGGTTTCAAAACGCCCTTTGCGGGTTTTCATTTTGAATCCTCATTTTCTTTTCTTTTTCTTCTTTTTTTCTTTTTTCTTTTCTTTTTCTTTTTTTCTTTTTATTTTCAGGCACAGTATCAATGTTTACTGTGTTTTGAAACTTATTTCCATCCATCTAAGCTAAAATCAATGCTCCACTAGAAAGAACCTTTGTCACGATGTACGGTCCTTCCCAATTAGGCACCCATTTTCTTCGGGGATCACTTTGAATTGGCAACTTCTTCTTTAAGACCAGATCACCTTCTTGGAATTCTCTAGGGCAAACCTTCTTTTCGTAATCCCCAATCATTCTTCTTTGGTACATTTGACCATGACACACGGCTTCAGCCTCTTTTACTCAATTAAGTTCAACTGGTCATACCTTGCTTGGACCCATTCTGCTTCATCTAACTTGGCTTCCATCAAGACACGCAACGATGGTATCTCCACCTCGATTGGTAGCACAACTTCAACTCCATATACTATTGAGAACGGAGTTGCCCCAGTAGTTGTTTGCACCGCTGTTTGATATGCATACAAAGCAAATGGTAACTTTTCATGCCAATCTTTATAAGTATCAGTCATCTTTGCAACTATCTTCCAAATATTCTTATTGGCCTCCAAGACTTCTCCATTCATCTTTGGGCGGTATACTATTGAGTTGCGATGCTTAATGTTAAACTGCTCACAGACCCCAACAATTATTCGGTTGTCCAGGTTAGAGGCATTATCAGTGATTATGCTTTCTGGTAGACCATATCGACAAATGATCTCCTTCTTTAAGAAATTGCAATCAGTGGACCGAGTCACATTTGCATATGAGGCCGCTTCCACCCACTTTGTGAAGTAATCAATAGCTACCAAAATAAAGCGATGACCATTTGACGCTTTCGGATGAATCTGTCCAATAACATCTATGCCTCACATAGAGAACGGCCATGGAGATGACATGACATAAAGAGACTGAGGAGGCGCATGAACCTTGTCAGCATAAACTTGGCATTTGTGACATTTACGAGAATAATTAATGCAATCCTCTTCCATCGTTGACCAGTAAAATCCGAAACGCCTAATTCTTCTTGCCATAGTGAAACCACTAGGGTGGGTTCCACAAATTCCCTCATGGATTTCTTCCAAAATCATCTGTGCCTCTTTCGCATCCACACATCTTAGTAACACCTGGTCTCGATTTCGTTTTTAAAGGATCTCCTCATCAAGGATGTATCCTGATGCCATTTTTCTAATCACTTTCTTTTCATTTTCTGAAGCTTGTGCTGGGTATTGTTGAAGCTTTATGTACTGTAAGATGTCATGGTACCATTGTAAACCATCTTCTTCTTCTTCTTCTACATTGTAACAATATGCTGGGGACTCCATCATCTGTAACTTAATGGGCATCATCTTCGAACCTTCACTTGCTTTAAACATGGCAGCCAAAGTAGCTAACGCATCAACCATCTGGTTATCTTCTCTTGGGAGATGCTTAAAAGTGATCACCTCGAATTCTTTAGCTAACTCAAGGACCAACTTGTGATACTCTATCAATTTTACATCTTTTGTTTTTTATTCGCCACGAGTTTGGTAGATGATTAATGTTGCGTGTAAAAGAGTCTATCGCAATTGTAGTGCAAGTGTACACGACACAAGTAGTAAAGTGATAAAAAGTATCGAATATCGTCTCCATAGGGACTGGGCTAATAGCTTCACCTTGAATCACTGCATGAAGTAAAGAAAATAATTGAGAAAGTTGTCACGAAAATAATAAAGAGAACTTAAATAAAAGAGTAGAGAAATCAAGATAGAGAGAATGGGCTGGTATTGAATTGCTCTGTAGTGCAGGTATTGCTAAGTCTAGGAAATCCAGTTCTGTCGTTGTCCCAGTCGCGGCAGCACCTGTCGCGGCAGCACCTGTCGCGGCAGCAGTCTGTTGCTTGTCGCGGCACCGAACACTCAACTCAGTACTTCAATTTTGGCAAGAATCTCTTATGTGCTTTGGCCTATCCCTAGGTCCAAGTCTGTCGATGATCACGTCTTTGATGATACCTCCCAGCGTGAATCGAAGGATGAACACCGATGTTGTTGAATTCTTCTTTAGCCACTTAACCTCGTCCTATCCCTAGGTCCGAGATAGTTCAATTATAAACTAGAGAACTCGCACTTATTCCTTTCGTATACTTAACTCTCCCTATATTAAGTAAATAGATAACCTCACAATGCTCTCCCGATGCTCTTGCAAGATGTTAATAACCAGAATAAGAGAACTTGAAGTTTATTTTATTGAACTGAAAATTCCTAAAACAAAAGCAACCCTTGCAACTACTTTACAAATCAACCCGTGGCCCTTAAGGGGAATTTAGAACATGATGAGAGGATGAAAACGGCTAGGGTTTTGAGAAGAAGGCTAGAGAATGGTGATATCCTCCCTAGGTCAAAATACATGCCCTTATATAGGCTTTGGGTCCAAGTTTTCTAAAATAGCAAGAATACAACTTTAAATTAAAGTACAATTCTAATACAGACTAAATCTTCAAAGAATCTAACTTTCAGCCGTCCTCTTTCTTGCTTGGGATTTTCTCTCCTTGAAATTTGGGCTTGACATTCCTTTCGATCTGGGGCTTGGAAAAATATAGTGGTTTTACACGACAGACGAGCTGAATTTTCTCTATCTGTTGAGGTCCACTTTGCTTTTTCTCCTCAAAACTGCTATCGTCCTATGCCGTCACGGCGGCAACCATGGCAACATCGTCCTCCTTGACTGCTCATCCAGTTCCAGCTCTTCTGCTTTACTGCCCAGCGCCTACCTCTTCTATCTGCTACAGCAACAACCTGCTAAAACAACCAATTTCAGTAGAAACTGTGCTTTTTAATATATTTGTGATGTTTAACTGTAAACTGACCTAAATGCAATAAATAATCCTTGAATGCAGCAGAAATATGGGTTAAATAGGGGGTAAATAATAGAACTTTTAAACACTCAACACACCCCCAAACTCAAGTTTTTGCTTGCCCTCAAGCAACTAAGACCTAAAAGAAAATGAAATATTTTTGTTTTGGCTTAAAACAATGAACTTTCCCTTACCCTTCGTTCGTTCCCTGTGACGGCAGCAGCCTGTCGGATAATCTAGGGTCTGTCCGGAGTCTCACTATAGTCCTCGTGCAGTGTGTGCATGCTTGTGAACAGTTATATGCCAAGACTCTTTTAGTTTCACTAGAATATTTCAGCCCTTAACTTGAATTTTTATGCCAAAGTTTATCTTTTGAAGGCATTTTTTAATGCTCCTTTGATTTTTTTTGTTTTGACTCGATTTCACTATTTTTAAGCTAAAGTTTCACTAGAGCTAGTTTTAGGCACCTGTAGCTAACTTCCTAGAGCCAGTTTCGGGCACCTCTAGGGCTGTTGAGTCTCTTTTGCTAAACTTCTTTCCTAGAGCCAGTGTTAGGCACCTCTAGGGGCTATTCAAGTGCTAAGCTTCCTATTCTAGTTAACTAGAAGAGTACTAAGCAGTATAACAGTCACAAATAGTGTTTAAGTTTTCAGAACTATAAAAAGGCTCTAAACTTCTCCTAAAAACTATCCTAAAGGCACTGCCACGATAGGGCTGTCAAGGCAGGTAAGTTCAGTTCACAGATTTAAGCCAAAATTTTCATATTTTGTTTTTTTTCCCCAAAAATAAACCAAGTAAAGACACAAATTTTAAAACTAAGATGGACTCCATTGATGGAGGGATGCCACCCCCAAACTCGAGGGTTGCATTGCCCTCAATGCAAATGACAAATAAAAACAAAGATAAGGCAGTACATCACAAAATATATAAGCAGGCAGCAAAAAGAAGATAAGAACTTAAATTTTTAATTGATGTCTTCGCTGCTGCTGTTGAATCTGATATGGCGGCGGGCTCGAGCCTTTGGAGCTGGCTGTGGGACTGGGGAGGCAGATGTGTTCTTTGCTTTGGCCTCCCGTGGTGGCTGGATTCTGGTTGGGGAGATGTGAGGAGGTTGCTCCACAACCTGGACATTAGAGCTGCTGCTGCTGCTCTCGCCGCTGCTGCTGTCACTGCTGCTGCTGCTGGCTCTTGGCATGTTGTGTTTGTCCGCCATTCTCTTCTGCCTCTTTACCGGTGAGAACTCTTTCGACAGATTCCTCTTGATAGAGGGTTCATTATCACGGGCGGCCCAAACGGAGGAGGAGGAGAATCCAACAATAAAGGCATCAAGCTCCTTCGATGCCATTCTACGTTTTGTGCCACGGGCAGATGGTTCAGCACGGTTGCTGCCGGCTGCTGTCGGGGCAGCTGATGGTGTTGAGGCGGCAGAGGGTGTTCGTGGTGTGGTAGCAGGTGTGGGAGTGTGGGCAGGTGTAGTGACAGTAAAATAATGTGCAAGAAATGTGGGGAAGACATCATCGGGAAAATTTAAAGAATTCTGTATAAAGGTTACCGTAGAGGCAGAAAAATCCCTGATGAAGGTCATTAAACCAAGCTGTCGTTCCTCCAGCTTCTGAATGGCAGCTAAGATCTGGGAGGAGGAGTCTGTCAGGGCGGCTGTTGCGGCAGCTAGTTCAATTTCTGGCTGCTCTGTCGTGTCTGCTGTTGTGGCGGTTGGGTCGAATGATGACAGAGGAGTGGCAGCTGTTAGCTCCATGAAGCTGAGGATGTTCTTTTCAGTCCAACCTTTCCCTTGGACTCGCAGATTAGTGGGCACTTCTGGTACGCCATGGCCACGGCAGAGTGTGGTGATGAGGTACGGGAGGTAAAGGGGACTCGTCGTCTGTGTGCGCACTCCAAGATGCTCTCACGAATATAGCTGCCCACATTAATGGGCCTTTCATGTAAAATGGAGTGTATCAAAGCTAACCTCGGCTGGTCGACCGTGGTGTTGTGGGACGATGGCATGATACGCTTTTTGATGAAAGCATTCCATAACTTCGCCTTCGGTAGCAGTTGGGTCCGCTATACTGTCCGTGGATTCTTCCGGCTGGTGTTCCATTGAGTCCCCTCATCTGTCAATTCTGCCATGACAGCGTCATAGGCAGTAGGGTCTAATGTGTTGAGGAATTGTTGGTGAGCGTCATCGTTGCTGCCGACGTAGAAACCATACAATGTGTTAATGTACTCAGCTTCGAACGACACCTCTTTTCCTCGTACTGTCACCGCTATCGCCGTCCTGCTGCTAATGGCCGTATAAAATTCTCGTACCAACGTGATATTCATTTCTTCAGGTTGCTCAGCAGAAGTTTGCCACTGTATAGCTCGAACTTTCCGGGCGATGAACGACTTTAGGCCCGGATTTTCCTCCTTCGATGTGTAAATAAAGCCTCTCTCTTCCCACATATCTCTGATCGCAAAGGATCGTGGGGTGGTTGCTGTTAGTGTGAAACTGGAACCAGCATTCCTACGGGTTTGCCTGGAAGACATTTTTGCAAGGGTTGTGGAAATAAAAATGAAAGCAAATAAAAGCTAAAGGGAGCAAGTAAGAAGAGTAGAAGTGAGTGAAAATGAAAAAATGAAACGGGGTTATATAGAGAAGGATTTGCTGCCCGTTGAAGCTGTAACGGAAGGCGCGAATAACGAGGCCAACTGTTATGCGTTAGCGTGCTTGATGCGTCTGTCATGCGTTTCCGTGTCTGCTGCGTGTCTGTGAAGTGTTTCCGCGTCTATCGTGACAACATGTTGACATCCTGTATTTTCCGCGTCAGTCACGATAGCTGTAACGACAAGCTTCAAAATTTGGGCTTTGTTGGGCTGGTGGATGGATGGTGCGCTGAGTTCACTTCTCCTGTTCTTCTTTACTCCTTTATTTCCTAAAAACAATAATAATTAAAAACATTATTCAAATAAAATAAATCTTATTTCCTAATAAATAATAAGTAATAATAAAAATAAAAATAAAATTTAGGTTAAATTAGGGATGCTAGGTGGGGCATCTCCTAAGGTAACCACTTCCTGCATTCCTGGGGCTTCAGTCCCCTGATAATGCTTTAGGCGATGTCCGTTGACTTTGAATTGGTGCCCGTCTTTTAATGATCGGATTGTGATGGCACCATGGGGAAAAACCTATACGACTTGGAACGGGCCAGACCATCTAGATTTCAGCTTCCCTGGGAAGAGTTTCAGTCTAGAATTGAACAACAATACAAGCTGCCCTGGGCAGAACTGTCGTGGCAGCAACTTCTTGTCATGCCACTTCTTAGTTTTATCCTTGTAGATTCTAGCATTGTCATAGGCCATTGTCTGGATTTCTTCAATTTCGTTCAGATCTAACAGTCTTTCCTGCCCTGCCCTGTCCAAGTCCATATTCACTGCGTTGATCGCCCAGTATGCTCTGTGTTCGATCTCGACAGGTAGATGACATGTTTTCCCATAAATCAATCGGTATGGAGACATTCCCAATGGAGTTTTAAAAGCTGTCCTATAAGCCCATAATGCATCATTAAGGAGTAAAGACCAATCTTTCCTAGTTGGCTTGACCATCTTCTCAAGAATGTTCTTAACTTCCCTGTTGGACATTTCAGCTTGTCCATTGGTCTGTGGGTGATATGTTGTCGCTATTCGATGCTTGACACCATACTTCTTCAAGGCAGCAACAATGACCTTGTTGTCGAAATGTCTCCCTTCATCACTGATAATAGCCTTAGGGATGCCAAACCTAGAAAAAATGTTTTTGTGCAAAAGCCTTTGTACTGTCTTGGCATCATTCTTTTGAGTGGCGATATCTTCAACCCACTTAGAGACATAGTTTACTGACAGGAGGATATATAAGTTCCCACATGAAGATGGGAAAGGTCCCATAAAATCGATCCCCCAAACGTTGAAGATTTCGACTTCAAGAATGTTCTGCAGCGGCATCTCGTTTCTCCTTGAGATGTTTCCTGTCCTTTGGCACCTGGCACAGTTCTTGTAGAAGATTTGAGCATCTTTATACAGTGACGACCAATAAAACCCTGACTGCAGCACCTTGGCAGCAGTTTTGTTGCCTCCTAAGTGACCTCTATATTGGGAAGCATGGCAGTGATGAAGTATGTCTTCTTGCTCTTCCTGTGGTACACATCTCCTTATAACCTGATCTGCACACATTTTGAAAAGAAGAGGTTCGTCCCAATAATAATGCTTAACATCATTTTGGAACCTCTTCTTGGCTTGATAATTGAGGTCAGAATGAATAATTCCGCTAACTAAGAAATTAACGAAATCAACATACCAGGTGAGTTCAGAAGAATTACCTGCCGCCACGGCTGTCGCGGCAGTGACTGCGGCAACAAAGAGCTGCTCGTCTGGGAAGGTCTCCAGTATGTTTGTCTCATCTCTTGGTAGGCTCTGTCCCTTCTCCAACCTCGACAAGTGATCTGCCACTTGATTTTCTGTCCCCTTTTTGTCCTTGATTTCAAGGTCGAATTCTTGTAATAGCAGGATCCACCGTATCAATCGAGGCTTAGCATCCTTTTTCGCGAATAGATACTTCAAGGCAGGATGGTCTGTGTGTATTATGACCTTCGTTCCAAGTATGTAAGAATGAAACTTGTCAATGGAGAATACAACAGCTAATAACTCCTTTTCTGTGGTGGTGTAGTTTACTTGGGCGTCGTTCAGTGACTTGCTGGCATAGTATATGACATGAAATAATTTGTTTCTCCGCTTCCCAAGTGCTGCCCCGATAGCATAGTCACTAGCATCACACATAATCTCAAATGACTGTGTCCAGTCTGGCGGCTGTACTATTGGGGCTGTTACCAGTTTTTCCTTCAGAACCATGAATGCTTCAGTACATTCATCATTAAAGTCGAAGGGTCGGTTCTACTCCAAAAGATGGCATAGGGGCTTGGTGATTTTTGAAAAAATTGCAATGAATCTCCGATAAAAACTAGCATGTCCTAAGAAACTTCTGATTCCCTTGACTGTGGTGGGCGGCGGCAGCTTTTCGATCACTTCTATCTTAGCCCTGTCGACTTCTATGCCACGGCAGCTAATCATATGGCCAAGGTCTATCTCTTCATCCACCATGAAGTGACATTTTTTCCAATTCAAGACTAGGTTTGCTTTTTCACATCTTTCGAGTACCTTTTGTAGGTTGCATAGGCAGCTCTCAAAATCATCTCCAAAGACTGAAAAATCATCCATGAAAATCTCTAGGAAGTCCTCCACCATATCGGAGAATATGGCCATCATGCACCTTTGGAAGGTGGCGGGTGCATTGCATAGTCCAAAAGGCATCCTCCTAAAAGCATATGTGACGTAGGAGCATGTGAACGCCGTCTTTTCCTGATCATCCGATGCGATAGCTATTTGATCGTACCCTAAATAACCATCAAGAAAACAATAGTAAAGTTTACCCGCTAATCTATCAAGCATTTGATCAATAAATGGTAAAGGAAAGTGGTCATTTCGGGTAGCTTTGTTAAGCTTCCGATAGTCCATACAAACCCTCCAACCGGTCACAGTCCTAGTTGGGATTAGCTCATTGTTTTCGTTGGTCACCACGGTCATTCCTCCTTTCTTGGGAACGCATTGCACCGGGCTCACCCATTTGCTGTACGAGATGGCGTAAATTATACCTGCATCCAACCATTTGATTATCTCTTTACGCACCACCTCTTTCATCGCATGGTTTAGCTACCTTTGAGCATCTATAGTCGGCTTATGATCATCCTCTAGAATGATTTTATGCATACATAAGGCCGGACTAATGCCTTGAATATCAGCTATCGTCCATCCAATTGCCTTTTTGTGCTACTGCAGCATCCCTATTAATTGTTGTTCATGTTCCTGCATCAACTTGGAAGAGATGATTACGGGAAACGTATCATTTGAACCAAGAAAAGCATACTTTAGCTGCCCTGGCAAGGGCTTCAGTTCTAGAACAGGGGGCTCAACAGTTGATGGCTTTTGGATTGCATGCCTATCCGAAGAATAATTTAAAGGTTCGAATAACTTACCTGGCTTTTAGCTGCCCTGTCGTGACATTCCTGTAAGTGGCTGCTGAGGCAGTGACCAATTTTTATGTCGTGACAGTCTGACCTTATGCAGGGTTGGTCAAGGGTAACTTCAGTTATAGCCTTGCATTCCTCTTCTGCAATAGCGTGCTTCATAGCTTGGAGAACATTCAACATTATTTCTTGATCGTTCACTCTCATGGTGAGTTCTCCTTTTTCCACATCAATCAGTGATCTTCCCGTGGCTAAGAAGGGTCGCCACAGGATGATTGGTGCGTTTTCATATGCTTCACAATCTAAAACAAGAAAGTCAGCAGGAAAAATAAATTTATCCACTCTTACTAGAATATCTTTGATTTTTCCTTCCAAATGAACGTAAGAGCGGTCTGCCAGCTGCAGTATTACTGTTGTGGGCCGAGCTTTTCCAATACCTAATTTCTGAAAAATAGATTTTGGCATTAAATTAATACTAGCACCAAGATCACAAAGTGCCTTACCCACATATTTATCTCCGATTACACAAGGTATGATGAAGCTCCCAGGATCCTTCTTTTTCTGGGGTGGTTGCCTATGAAGAATACTCATGCATCCTTCTGTCATCTTAACCGTTTCGAATTCCCCAAGTTTAGATTTTTTTGACATGACATCCTTGAGAAATTTGGCGTAACCGGGCATCTCCCTCACGACATCTAACAGTGGAATATTAATATGAACCTGCTTAAAAATATAATAAATCTTTTTAAGCTGCGATTCTTGCTTTAATTGATGTAACCGTTGAGGAAAAGGAGGTGGGGGACGATAATCATCAATAAATCCTTCCCACTACATACGAATCTGAGGAGGTTTGGGTTCATCATTTTTGTCCTATGTCGCTTCTGCTGTCGTAACAAGTTCATCGGCAGCAGATTGTTTGTTACCTGTCGGGGCAGCTTCCTCGACAGGTCTGTCCAAGGCTGGTTTCTTTACTATTTCAGCTTCCTTTTCAGGCCCTGGTAGTTTCATCCCACTCCTAGTAATAATGGCTTTACACTGCTCATGTGTGGGCTGTCTAGCATTTTCAGTATTGCTAGGAAATCCTCCAGTCTGCCTTGGGTTGATATGCTGGGAAACCTGACCCATCTGTGTCTCCAAGGATTTCAGAGTAGCTTCATGATTTTTCATCCGCATCTCTGTTTTATCCATGAATGTCTCTGTCTTCTTGACAAACTGATTCATGTTTTCAATATAAATTCCTATCTGAGACATAAACGTAGCCAGAGTCTGTTCCAGTATATTGTTTGTGGCAGCTTCATGATTCTGATTATTGTGTGTTTGAGAATTCAGGGCATTATTGGGATTACTCCAAGAAAACTTGGGATCCTTTCTCCAGCTGGGATTGTAGTTGTTGGAATTGTAATTCTGCTTATAGTTTCCAACATACTTTCCCTCTTCTAACTGTATAGGACACTCATCCGAACTATGATTTCCCTCACAGATTTCACATACCTTTTCGACAGCAAATACATGTTGTGCATCATCGTTCAATAGCTTTTTCATTGCCTCAGTAAAGGTATGCCTCTTGTGATTTCATCGTGCTGTCGGCCTCATAATCCTTAACAGCTAGAACCCGTTTACCCCCTCTTCTTGCTGTCGAAAACTGCTCCTCATTCTTAGCCAGATTTTTCAATACTTGCATTGCCATGTAACGCCTCGGTTTTGGGCTTAGTAGTTTTGGGCGTTGACCGGTTTGGTCAAGTGCTGTTCGAATCTAAAAAGGTTAAATTAGGAAAGCCTAGTTCGGGTTGCATTAAAAATATGGAAAAATGTTCTAAAATCATCTTTTAATATATAAAAGTGAACTGTGAAATCAATTTTACAAAATGAGGTTTGGAAGGGTGACATTTTGGCTAGTGACCAAAATGTAATTTTTGAAAGTTGCGTGACTGTTTTAGAAAGGATTGAAACTTTGAATCTTTAAGGAGCTATTATTCCAAAGGGAGTTTCTCCAGAATTTTCTAAGATATTTTAATGTTTAATTCTGATTTTAAAGCTAAAGAAAAGTGGAGGGAAATCATTTTGGCTATTTTGTAACTAATTTTCCATATTTTCCAATTTTCCTTTTCTCTCATTTTCTCTCAACCCAAACACTTTCTCTCCATAGGTTTCTTTCTGATTTTGTCACCTAAATACTTCTTTTCAATCCTCTTTTGATTTCTAATCATCACATCAACAAAACCTCACCATTTGCAAGTTGATTCTTCAAGCTTTTTGGTTCTAAAAGAGGAGAAACTCAAGTTTGGAGGTAAGAACGTCCTTCTCCTCTAAACTATCAGTTCTTTACTGAAATTCCTAAGTTCTCAATCCTTAATTGATGTTTTATAAATGGCTTTTGAGTTGTAAAATGGATCTTGGCTTAAAATGCAAGATTTGGTGATTTTTGGTGGATTTTCGTTTGATCTGTTAAATCAGTGATTTGAGATGTGTTTTTGGTGATTAATGAATGTTAATTTGATAAGGAAATGAGTTTTGATTAATGCAATCCCGGATAGGTTGAATTTCCTAAGTTTAGCTTGTGATTCTTGGTTGTTTTTGAGGTGTTCTTGTGGATCTGATGTTGCTGGAGGTATAAGGATGTTGTTAGGTTCTTTTTAGTTGTTAAATGATGTTAAAGGATGTTTAGTTTTGATAGTTTATGGCTGGGCTTTGTTGAGAAGTGGTTTGGAGGCATTTTCGGTTGTGTTTTGTGGCCGAAAATGGAGTGTGGATGAGAGCAGCGAGTTTAGGTGCTTTCATTGAAGCTATTAATGCATGATGATGCATTAATCCTCTGCTTTGATGTGTTTAAAACAGGGGAGTCATCTTTGGATCCAAGAGTTGGTGATCCGGAAGCTTGAGTTGGTGTTTCGGCAAGAGGCGAGGTGGAATCGGTGAGTGAAAATGGGTTTTCCGCTTTGAAACCAATGTCTTGGGAGCTTAGTTTAAGTCTAAACAAATTTACTAAGCTCAAGTGTAAGTTTTCAGAAAAACTCTCTAGTGGTGGCCATGGTTTTGTTGTTATGCAATGTGGTTGATTGCATGTTTTAAATTCTGTTTTGAAAGCATGATTTAGCATGGTAACTGCTGTTTTTGTAAGCCATATGTTGAAGGAAGCTCAAGGTAAGAGTTCCTTGTTTTTGAACATTGATTCAATGTGGTTTGATGCTTTAAAATGCATGATGAATATGGCTTGGTTTAATGCTTTAAAACAGTGGAATATTTGATGATAATGATGTATATTGGCAAGTGATGTTTTGAAAAAGGTTAAGGTCACTAAGGTGGATAAAAGTCCTTGAGTGAGCCTTGTGGATTCTAAGAACTTCATGGTGGTTAAAAGTCCATGATGATTCTTGTTAAGGTCCCTAAGGTGGTTAAAAGTCCTTGAGTGAGCCTTGTTACTTAAGAACATCAAGGTGGTTAAAAGTCCTTGGATGGTTCTTGTTAAGGACACAAAGGTGGTTAAAAGTCCTTTTGTGGTCCTTGCCATGGTGTTTAAAAGTCCATGGGCCAAGGTGTTTAAAAGTCCTTGGGAAGAACACAAAGGTGGTTAAAAGTCCTTGTGTGGTTCTTGGAAATTATAAGATCACAATGGTGTTTAAAAGTCCATGTGTGAGTCTTATGTTGATCTTGATTTTAAAAAGATGGAACTTATCACTTGTGGCCAATATGATATGTAATGATGTGGAAGCATGTAATGCTTGTTTAAATTGCTTTTGAGCATGAGTAAATGATGATTTGAAGCATGATTTATAAAGTGTTTTATAAATGCATTATTGAATGGTTTTAATGAGCATTCCTCACTAAGCTTTTGCTTACGCTCTCTTTGGTTTTCTTAAATCAATAATGCAGATCATTAAGGTACTTAAGGGCAGCAAGGAAGGCAAGCAAACAAGTGGGATTTAAGCTCAAGTATGGAAAGGTTTTCTTGTACTTCTTTAGCTTTTGGCATTTGGCAATGGGGGACCAATGTGAATGTTTGGGAGGTGTTTTGAACTCCCTTAGTATGTTGAATGTTGTTGAGTTTGCTGGTTTTTTGTATTTGGCCAATACATGTTTGAATTGGAAGTTTATGCTTGAATGGTTTGCTTGTGCAGGAAGCATGCCTATAGATTTGGGGCTTTTCATATATGTTGATATTTTGATGAATGGTTGATACAAATACGTCTCTTGTATGATGTTTAAGTTGCTGATAAAGTTTGGTAGCTTTTGGAGCATGATTGGTTGATCGATTGCATGTTTAGGCAAGCATTTTGCTGCATTCTGTGCAGGGCGTTTCGGAACAGTGGCTACCGTTTCGGAACGGGTGCCTTGAATCAACCCAGGCGTCCGAAACGGGAGGCACCGTTTCGAAACGGGAAGCTCTCTGCCAGCCCTCGTTTCGGTACGCGTTGCGGAACGGCCCCGCGTTTCGAAACGGGCTCTCCCTGTTTCGGAACACGTGACCGTTGGGGGCTGACATTGGCAGTTAAATGTTTCGGATTGTTTGCATTTTGGTCCTATATCTTGTTTGTGCAATTGTATGAGTTTGGGATGTCCGTTTGAGCTGAAATTTGACAGTGAAGCATGAATCCTGATTAATTTTTTAATGGTAACTTTATTTTGGGTTAAGTCCTCTTAATTTACAGAATTTACAATTTGGTCCCTAAAGTTGTAAATTGTTCAATTGGGTCCCTGTTTGATCTCTGATGTTTGTGATCTTTGAACATGTTGTCTGAGTGATCACAACTAGGGTTAATGTGCATCTAGACAAGAGTAAAAAGAGAAAAAAGGGTCGTTAATCAAGGTTGACTTTCGGGTTGACTTTGGTTTTCCCCGTGTGACTTTCTTAATTCGGGTCAATCGTCTAGGCCGGGTTAAGGGGGTTACATTTGGTGGTATCAGAGCTGAGTTCTCGAGTAATTGGGAATGAATGTGTGCATGATTGAAGTATGTATGCTATGTATGCTTGATTGATTGAAAGCATGTTTAGTGGCTTGTGATTTTGGTGTAATTGAGTTGTATGCTGTGATGTAGCATGTTGTGGGTACCCATTACCAAATCAAAGCTAAGTAATGATGTTGATTTTAAATGAAATTGAGCTTGAATACTTGGATTGTTTACCTTGCTGGGCCTGACTTTGTTTACTTGCATTGTGATTGCATGGTTAAAGTATGGCACCACGTAGAGAGTTGAGAAGTAATGTGAGAGCTACGGCTCCTAATGAGAATGAGAATGAGGAAAACGCGGGTAGTGCAGTGTTACATCTTCCTCCGCCTGGTGGTGGTGGTGTTGAGGGTGAAAGAGCTGAAGCTGCAGCTGGTGCTGGAGCTGCTGGACCTGAGGTTGGTCAGGGGCAAGCTATGCCTGACATGACGATGTTGGTACAAGCTATTGCTGGTGCTTTTCGAGCGGCAATAGCTGGAGCTCAAGGAGCTGGGCATCAGGGAGATGCTGGTGTTAGACTACCTTTGGAGCGTTTGCGCAGTCTTGGTGGGACTGAGTTCAGGGGTATGTCTGCTGAGGGTTCTGAGTCCTGGATGGAGAGTACCAAGAGGATCATGGGGCAGATGAGTTGCACTGATGTGCAAAAGTTGGGTTGTGTTGTATCCTTGCTACAGGATGATGCATATACGTGGTGGACGACCACTATTGCTGGGATGGCTGAAGCTGACATAACTTGGACATTCTCTCAGAATGTGTTCAAGACAAGGTATCTTGGTGTGAGGTACCTGGATGAAAAGAAGCGTGAGTTCATGTCTCTTACCCAAGGCAACATGACTGTGGCTGAGTATGAAGTGCAGTTTGTGCGACTCAGTCAGTATGCACCTGAGCTGGTACCTGATGAGCGGGCGAGGTGCGAAAGATTCCGTTATGGTTTAGTGACGGACGTGAAGATGTATGTGCTGGCCACTGAGTATGATGATTTTGATGTGTTGGTGGGCCGAGCTAAGGATATTGAGATGAACTTGGGTTTATCTGCTAGAGGTGCTGGAGCAAGTTCTGGTAAGCGAGCTGCTGAGTTTAGTTCCGGTGGTGGACGGAACAAGAGGGGACGCGATCAGAAGTATCAGTCCTCAGCTAAGAGAGGTGGTGGTGCACCTGCTCGGGGAGGCAATGCTAGAGCTGATCCGTGTGCTTGTTGGATTTGTGGTTCCCGTGGTCACATGAAACGTGATTGTCCTCGTGCTGTGAGGGAGGTGCAAGCTCCTGTTGCGGCAGCTGGTAATGGGTGCTGGAATTGTGGATCTGCAGATCATTTGAGGCGAGATTGTCCTATGTTGGCCGGTGGCCAAGTGCGTGCTCCTGTTGTTGCTGCACTGCAGAGAGGTCGTGGGCGCGACCGTGGTAATTTCCAGAGGTGAGAGGAAGGTGGTCAAGGAGTGGCCCATGTGGTGGCTATTCAGCCTGAAGGTGGAGGTCAAGCGAGGGTGTATGCTCAGCGGGAGGGGAGGAATGACACGGATGTGATTGCAGGTACCTTTACTTTGCAATCCTTGTCCTTACTTTCCTTGATAGATTCTGGATCTACGCATTCATACATTTTGCGTGAGCATGCTGAATTGCTTGGTTTGCCTGTTGAGTCTTTGGATGTTGGTGTTCGTGTCACTAGTTCTTTTGGTGAGACTGTTGTGACTCAAAAGTTGTATAGAAGGTGTCCTTTGGTGGTTCAAGAACATGTTTTTCATGTTGACCTTATGGAGTTGCCTTTCTATGGTTTTGATGTAATCCTTGGTATGGATTGGCTTGCTGAGCATCGTGCTGTTGTGGATTGTGAAAATAAGCGACTTTCTCTGAAGCTTGCGGATGATTATGAGGTTGTTGTGGTTGGTGAGAATATGAAGTTTCTTGCCAATGTGGTGTCTACCTTGGAGGCGAGCAGGATGCTGAGACAAGGCTGTGAAGCTTATTCTAGCTTTTGTGATGAATCCTAGCTCTAAAGAGTTGCGTGTTCAAGATATCCGAGTTGTGAAAGAGTTTCCTGCTGTGTTTCCTGAGGAGTTGCCTGGTTTACCTCCTAATCGCGAGGTGGAGTTTGGAATTGAGTTGTATGAGAATACAACTCCTGTGTCCATTACCCCTTATAGAATGGCACCTAAGGAGCTGAAGGAGCTGAAGACGCAGTTGCAAGAGTTGCTTGATCGTGGTTTCATTCGGCCAAGTGTGTTACCTTGGGAAGCACCGGTCTTGTTTGTGAAGAAGAAGGATGGCACTATGAGAATGTGCATTGATTACCGTCAGCTGAACAAGTTGACTATCAAGAATCGGTATCCTTTGCCGAGGATTGATGATCTCTTTGATCAATTTCGGGGAGCAGTTGTGTTCTCTAAGATTGACTTGAGATCAGGGTATTACCAGTTGAAGGTGAAGGATGTGGATGTGCCTAAGACAGCTTTCAGGACAAGGTGTGGGCATTATGAGTTCCTTGTGATGCCGTTTGGTTTGACAAATGCTCCTGCTGCTTTCATGGACATGATGAATCGTGTGTTTCATGAATACCTGGACAAGTTCGTTGTGGTGTTCATTGATGATATCCTCGTGTACTCGCGTACTGAGGAGGAGCATGAAGAGCATTTGAGGATTGTGCTGCAAGCTTTGTTGGAGAATCAGCTTTATGCTAAGCTGAGCAAGTGTGAGTTCTGGCTTAAGGAGGTGGTGTTTCTTGGGCATGTAGTTTCTGCATAGGGGATTCGTGTTGGTCCTCAGAAGATTGAGGCAGTGATGAACTGGAAGGTTCCTAAGTCTGTTCATGAGGTCCGTAGTTTCCTTGGTTTGGCGGGATACTACCGGAGGTTTGTGGATGGTTTTTCTAAGATTGCTGCACCTTTGACAAAGTTGTTGCAAAAGGTTGTTAAGTATGAGTGGACAGAAGCGAGACAGCAGGCTTTTGAGAAGCTGAAGGCGGCTTTGACGCAAGCTCCTATCTTGGTTCAGCCTGAATCAGGGAAAGAGTTTGTGGTCTACAGTGATGCGTCCTATGTTGGGTTGGGATGTGTGCTGATGCAAGAGGGTAAGGTTGTGGCTTATGCATCGCGGCAGTTGAAGGTGCATGAGCGCAATTATCCTACGCATGATATTGAGTTGGCTGCAGTGGTTTTTGCTCTGAAGATCTAGAGACATTATCTGTATGGTGAGAAGTGTACTATGTACACGGATCACAAGAGTTTGAGGTATCTGATGTCTCCGAAGGAGTTGAATCTTAGGCAGCGACGTTGGTTGGAGTTGCTCAAGGATTATGATCTGACGATTGAGTACCATCCTGGAAAGGCTAATGTGGTTGCGGATGCCTTGAGTAGGAAGGTAGCTGTTGAGCTGAGGGCCATGTTTGCTAGTTTGAGTATTTCGCGTGATGGTGGTCTTGTAGCGGAGTTGCAAGTGAAACCATCTATGGTTCAGTTGATCAAGGAAAAGCAGTTGCTGGATGATTCCTTGGTGTCTCATGTTCAGGATATCGCGGAGGGTAGACCTTCGGATTTCTGCTTTAATGATGATGGTGTGTTGTGTTTTGGGAGTCGGATAGTAGTGCCCAATGATGCTGAGTTGAGGCGTGCTATTCTGACTGAAGGTCATAGTAGTCCTTTTGCTATGCACCCTGGTAGTACTAAGATGTACCGTGATCTTCGTGATGAGTACTATTGGGTGGGTTTGAAGAAGGATGTTGCGGAGTTTGTAAGCAAGTGTATGGTATGTCAGTGAGTTAAGGCTGAGCATCAGGTTCCTTCAGGTTTGTTGCAACCGTTGAGAATCCCTGAATGGAAGTGGGAAAGGGTTACCATGGATTTTGTATCTGGTTTACCTTTGTCACCGTCAAAGAAGAATTCTGTGTGGGTGATTGTGGATCGCCTGACGAAGTGTGCGCATTTCTTGCCTGTGCATACTACGTTTTCTTTGGATAATATTGCGGAGCTGTACATTGCTGAGATTGTGCGGCTGCATGGTGTGCCTAAGTCGATTGTGTCGGATAGGGATCCGAGGTTCACATCGCGTTTCTGGCAGTGTTTACAACAAGCCTTGGGTACAAGGTTGAATTTCAGTACATCTTATCATCCTCAGTCGGATGGTCAATCAGAGTGTGTTATCCAGATTTTGGAGGATATGTTGAGGTGCTGCGTGATTGAGTTCCAAGGTTCTTGGGAGAAGCATGTGCCTTTGGTAGAGTTTGCTTATAACAATAGTTATCAGGCGAGTATTCAAATGGCACCTTATGAGGCTTTGTACGGGAGGAAGTGTAGGACTCCTCTTTGTTGGGCTGAATCTGGTCAAAAGTTGATTTCGATGCCGGCTTTGTTGAAAGGAACCACCGAGAAGGTGAAGCTCATTTGTGAGCGGATGAAGGCAGCCTCTGATTGGCAAAAGTCTTACGCGGATTTGAAGCGTAAGGAGGTAGAGTATGCGGTGGGTGACCGTGTGTTCTTGAAGGTTTCGCCTTGGAAGAAGGTGATGAGGTTTGGCCGGAAGGGTAAGTTGAGCCCTAGGTACATTGGACCATATGAGGTGGTTGAGCGTGTGGGTCTTGTTGCATATCGGTTGAGGCTACCTCAAGAGTTGGAGAAGATTCATGATGTGTTTCATGTTTCTATGCTCCGGAGGTATAGATCTGATCCTTCGCATGTGATGCCTGTGGAGGAAGTGGAATTGAATCCGGATTTGACCTATGATGAGGAACCGGTGAAGGTTCTGGATTCGGATAGCAAGGTTCTTCGTGGCAAGACCATTGAGTTGGTGAAGGTGCTGTGGAAGCATCGCGGTGTTGAGGAAGCCACGTGGGAGCGGAAGGAAGACATGCTGAAGCAGTTTCCTTATCTCTTTCCTTCAGGTAAATTTCGAGGACAAAATTTCTTAAGGGGGGGAGAGTTGTAACGCCCCGGTTTTGGGCTTAGTAGTTTTGGGCGTTGACCGGTTTGGTCAAGTGCTGTTTGAATCTAAAAAGGTGAAATTAGGAAAGCCTAGTTCGGGTTGCATTAAAAATATGGAAAATGTTCTAAAATCATCTTTTAATATATAAAAGTGAACTGTGAAATCAATTTTACAAAATGAGGTTTGGAAGGGTGACATTTTGGCTAGTGACCAAAATGTAATTTTTGAAAGTTGTGTGGCTGTTTTAGAAAGGATTGAAACTTTGAATCTTTAAGGAGCAATTATTCCAAAGGGAGTTTCTCCAGAATTTTCTAAGATATTTTAATGTTTAATTCTGATTTTAAAGCTAAAGAAAAGTGGAGGGAAATCATTTTAGCTATTTTGTAACTAATTTTCCATATTTTCCAATTTTCCTTTTCTCTCATTTTCTCTCAACCCAAACACTTTCTCTCCAGAGGTTTCTTTCTGATTTTGTCACCTAAATACTTCTTTTCAATCCTCTTTTGATTTCTAATCATCACATCAACAAAACCTCACCATTTGCAAGTTGATTCTTCAAGCTTTTTGGTTCTAAAAGAGGAGAAACTCAAGTTTGGAGGTAAGAACGTCCTTCTCCTCTAAACTATCAGTTCTTTACTGAAATTCCTAAGTTCTCAATCCTTAATTGATGTTTTATAAATGGCTTTTGAGTTGTAAAATGGATCTTGGCTTAAAATGCAAGATTTGGTGATTTTTGGTGGATTTTCGTTTGATCTGTGAAATCAGTGATTTGAGATGTGTTTTTGGTGATTAATGAATTTTAATTTGATAAGGAAATGAGTTTTGATTAATGCAATCCCGGATAGGTTGAATTTCCTAAGTTTAGCTTGTGATTCTTGGTTGTTTTTGAGGTGATCTTGTGGATCTGATGTTGCTGGAGGTATAAGGATGTTGTTAGGTTCTTTTTAGTTGTTAAATGATGTTAAAGGATGTTTAGTTTTGATGGTTTATGGCTGGGCTTTGTTGAGAAGTGGTTTGGAGGCATTTTCGGTTGTGTTTGGTGGCCGAAAATGGAGTGTGGATGAGAGCAACGAGTTTAGGTGCTTTCATTGAAGCTATTAATGCATGATGATGCATTAATCCTCTGCTTTGATGTGTTTAAAACAGGGGAGTCATCTTTGGATCCAAGAGTTGGTGATCCGGAAGCTTGAATTGGTGTTTCGGCAAGAGGCGAGGTGGAATCGGTGAGTGAAAATGGGTTTTCCGCTTTGAAACCAGTGTCTTGGGAGCTTAGTTTAAGTCTAAACAACTTTACTAAGCTCAAGTGTAAGTTTTCGGAAAAACTCTCTAGTGGTGGCCATGGTTTTGTTGTTATGCAATGTGGTTGATTGCATGTTTTAAATTCTGTTTTGAAAGCATGATTTAGCATGGTAACTGCTGTTTTTGTAAGCCATATGTTGAAGGAAGCTCAAGGTAAGAGTTCCTTTTTTTTGAACATTGATTAAATGTGGTTTGATGCTTTAAAATGCATGATGAATATGGCTTGGTTTAATGCTTTAAAACAGTGGAATATTTGATGATATTGATGTATATTGGCAAGTGATGTTTTGAAAAAGGTTAAGGTCACTAAGGTGGATAAAGGTCCTTGAGTGAGCCTTGTGGATTCTAAGAACTTCATGGTGGTTAAAAGTCCATGATGATTCTTGTTAAGGTCACTAAGGTGGTTAAAAGTCCTTGAGTGAGCCTTGTTACTTAAGAACATCAAGGTGGTTAAAAGTCCTTGGATGGTTCTTGTTAAGGACACAAAGGTGGTTAAAAGTCCTTGTGTGGTCCTTGCCATGGTGTTTAAAAGTCCATGGGCCAAGGTGTTTAAAAGTACTTGGGGCCAAGGTGTTTAAAAGTCCTTGGGAAGAACACAAAGGTGGTTAAAAGTCCTTGTGTGGTTCTTGGAAATTATAAGATCACAATGGTGTTTAAAAGTCCATGTGTGAGTCTTATGTTGATCTTGATTTTAAAAAGATGGAACTTATCACTTGTGGCCAATATGATATGTAATGATGTGGAAGCATGTAATGCTTGTTTAAATTGCTTTTGAGCATGAGTAAATGATGATTTGAAGCATGATTTATAAAGTGTTTTATAAATGCATTATTGAATGGTTTTAATGAGCATTCCTCACTAAGCTTTTGCTTACGCTCTCTTTGGTTTTCTTAAATCAATAATGCAGATCATTAAGGTACTTAAGGGCAGCAAGGAAGGCAAGCAAACAAGTGGGATTTAAGCTCAAGTATGGAAAGGTTTTCTTGTACTTCTTTAGCTTTTGGCATTTGGCAATGGGGGACCAATTTGAATGTTTGGGAGGTGTTTTGAATTCCCTAAGTATGTTGAATGTTGTTGAGTTTGCTGGTTTTTTGTATTTGGCCAATACATGTTTGAATTGGAAGTTTATGCTTGAATGGTTTGCTTGTGTAGGAAGCATGCCTATAGATTTGGGGCTTTTCATATATGTTGATATTTTGATGAATGGTTGATGCAAATACGTCTCTTGTATGATGTTTAAGTTGCTGGTAAAGTTTGGTAGCTTTTGGAGCATGATTGGTTGATCGATTGCATGTTTAGGCAAGCATTTTGCTGCATTCTGTGCAGGGCGTTTCGGAACAGTGGCTACCGTTTCAGAATGGGTGCCTTGAATCAACCTAGGCGTCCGAAACGGGAGGCACCGTTTCGAAACGGGAAGCTCTCTGCCAGCCCTCGTTTCGGTACGCGTTGCGGAACGGCCCCGCGTTTCGAAACGGGCTCTCCCTGTTTCAGAACACGTGACCGTTGGGGGCTGACATTGGCAGTTAAATGTTTCGGATTGTTTGCATTTTGGTCCTATATCTTGTTTGTGCAATTGTATGAGTTTGGGATGTCCGTTTGAGCTGAAATTTGACAGTGAAGCATGAAACCTGATTAATTTCAAGATGGTAACTTTATTTTGGGTTAAGTCCTCTTAATTTACAGAATTTACAATTTGGTCCCTAAAGTTGTAAATTGTTCAATTGGGTCCCTGTTTGATCTCTGATGTTTGTGATCTTTGAACATGTTGTCTGAGTGATCACAACTAGGGTTAATGTGCATCTAGACAAGTGTAAAAAGAAAAAAAAGGGTCGTTAATCAAGGTTGACTTTCGGGTTGACTTTGGTTTTCCCCGTGTGACTTTCTTAATTCGGGTCAACCGTCTAGGCCGGGATAAGGGGGTTACATGCCTCGTCTGGGTCTTTGTCCAATAGTGATCCGTTTGCTGCTGAATCAATTCGAATTCGAGTTTGTAAGTTGGCAGCATTATAAAACTTAGTTACCTGGTTCCAGATGGGGAATCCATGCATTGGGCAGTTCTGTAGAAGAGTTGTAAATCTATCCCAGGCCTCGTGCATCGGCTCGTCATCTTCCTATTGAAAAGTAGCAATTTCATTACGTAATCGCTCAGATAAGTGTGAAGGATTAAAACGAGATAAAAATTCACGAGACAAATCTGCCCAAGTTCTAATTGAACCCGGCGTAAGTTTATTCCACCAAGTCTGTGCTCTGTCCCTCAATGAATGGGGAAATAACTGAAGCCTCAGTATCTCCGGATTAACTCCTGGTAGTCTAAACGAACCACGGATTTCCTGGAACGTTTTGAGATGCTCCCTAGCATCCTCGGTAACAACACCATTGAATTGACCGGCATTGTTGATCATGCTAAACATAACAGGGTTTAGCTCAAAGTTGTCAACATCTATGTCCGGTAGCGTGGTTTCCAGTTCTACATGATCGTTCAACATGTAGTCACGACAGGACCGTCGTCCGACAGCGGCAGCAGGGTTGCCGACAGACGGTATAACCTCTCCATCTCCAACGGGAGGGTCGTTACCAAGGGGGTTTCCTTGGTTTTGCATCGTCTCTAACTGTTCCTCAAGGTACTCGTTCCTGGCTAGTATGTGACAAAGTCAGTTCTTGAGATTGAATGAACGATCGATTTCCGGATCTAATGGATACTCAGGATCTTTTCCTCGTCTCGATCTGCGCATAAACAAGAAACCTTGTGAAAAGCAAGAGTTGCACAAACCAAAGAAGAACAAAAAATAAAAATAAAAACAAAAAGTGCAGTAAAAGAAAAGGTAGAGTTATGTTGCCAGTTCCTCGGCAACGGAGCCAAAAACTTGTTACGTGTAAAAGAGTCTATCGCAATTGTAGAGCAAGTGTACACGACGCAAGTAGTAAAGTGATACGAAGTATCGGATATCGTCTCCACAGGGACTGGGCTAATAGCTTCACCTTGAATCACTGCACAAAGTAAAGAAAATAATTGAGAATGTTGTCACGAAAATAATAAAAGGAACTTAAATAAAAGAGTAGAGAAATCAAGATAGAGAGAATGGGCTGGTATTGAATTGCTCAGTAGTGCAGGTATTGCTAAGTCTAGGAAATCCAGTTCTGTCGTTGTCCTCGTCGCGGCAGCACCTGTCGCGGCAGTAGTCCGTTGCTTGTCGCGGCAGCGAACACTCAACTCAGTACTTCAATTTTGGCAAGAATCCCTGCTGTACCTTGGCCTATCCCTAGGTCCAAGTCTGTCGATGATCACGTCTTTGATGATACCTCCCGGCGTGAATCGAAGGATGAACATCGATGTTGTTGAATTCTTCTTTAGCCACTTAACCTCGTCCTATCCCTAGGTCCGAGATAGTTCAACTATAAACTAGAGAACTCACACTTATTCCTTTCGTATACTTAACTCTCCCGATATTAAGTAAATAGATAACCTCACAATGCTCTCCCGGTGCTCTTTACAAATCAACCCGTGGCCCTTAAGGGGAATTTAGAACATGATGAGAGGATGAAAACGGCTAGGGTTTTGGGAAGAAGGCTAGAGAATGGGTGATATCCTCCCTAGGTCAAAATACATGGCCTTATATAGGCTTTGGGTCCAAGTTTTCTAAAATAGCAGGAATACAATTTTAAATTAAAGTACAATTCTAATAAAGACTAAATCTTCAAAGAATCTAACTTTCAGTCGTCCTCTTTCTTGCTTGGGATTTTCTCTCCTTGAACTTTGGGCTTGACATTCCTTTCGATCTGGGGCTTGGAAAAATATAGTGGTTTTACGCGACAGATGGGCTGAATTTTCTCTATCTGTCGAGGTCTACTTTGCTTCTTCTCCTCAAAATTGTTGTCGTCCTATGCCGTCACGGCAGCAACCATGGCAGCATCGTCCTCCTTGACTGCTCATCCAGTTCCAGCTCTTCTGCTTTACTGCCCATCGCCTGCCTCTTCTATCTGCTACATCAGCAACCTGCAAAAACAACCAATTTCAGTAGAAACTGTGCCTTTTAATATATTTGTGATGTTTAACTGTAAACTGGCCTAAATGCAATAAATAATGCTTCAATGCAGCAGAAATATGGGTTAAATAGGGGGTAAATAATAGAACTTTTACACACTCAACAATTAATACTTAATCCCCATAGACTCTCATCTTTTGGATTTTTCTGTCGATGGCTTCCCTTAGGCCCAATATGCATACCTCGTATTATACCATATTATTGGTGTAGAAGAATTTCAAACGACAAGTAAAAGGATAATGATCTCCTTCTGGAGAAACCAAAACTGCCCCAATACCTCATCCTAAATCATTTACAGCACCATCGAAATGCATGGCCTAGGATTCCGTTCATGACTCTTCATCTTCTATAATACACATCAAATCTTCATTGGGGAAAATGAAATCTAATGCCTCATAATCGTCTTGTGCATGACTTGCAAGAAAAACCGTTATGGCACTTCCTTTCACCGCTATCTGATTCACATACTGAATGTCGTATTCTAAGAGCAACATCTGCCATCGCACTATTCTTTCATATTATTGGTGTAGAAGAATTTCAAACGACATGTAAAAGGATAATGATCTCCTTCTGGAGAAACCAAAACTGCACCAATACCTCGTCCTAAAGCATTTACAGCACCATCGAAATGCATGGCCTAGGATTTCGTTGATGACTCTTCATCTACTATAATACACATCAAATCTTCATCGGGGAAACTGAAACTAATGCCTCATAATCGTCTTGTGCATGACTTGCAAGAAAATCCGTTATGTCACTTTCTTTCACCGCTATCTGATTCACATATTGAATGTCGTATTCTGAGAGCAACATCTGCCATCGCACTATTCTTCCTGATAGGGCTGGAGCTTCCATCATAAACTTTAAAGGATCTAACCGTGAGATTAACCATGTGGTATGATACAACATATACTGCATAAGCCTCTTAGTGGCCCATATCAAAGCACAACATACCTTTTCAATTAGAGTATATCTTGTTTCACAGTCAGTAAACTTCTTGCTCACATAATATATTGCCCTTTCCTTCCTCCCAGTTTCGTCATGCTGCCCTAGTACACAGCCCATTGAATTTTCAAACACCATTAGATAAAGTATTAACGGTTTCCCCGAAACGGGTGGCATTAACACTGGAGGATTAGTCAACTGCTCCTTGATCTTTTCTAAAGCTGCTTGGCATTCTTCATTCAAGGTCCATGGGTTGTTCTTTCTAAGAAACCTGAATATTGGATCACATTTATTCGTAAGTTGGGAGATGAAACGAGCTATGTAGTTCAACCTTCCCAAGAACCCTCGAACTTGCTTCTGTGTTTGAGGAGGTGGAAGCTCTTGTATGGCCTTTATCTTGTCTCGGTCGATTTCAATTCCTCTTTTGCTTACTACAAAGCCTAACAATTTCCCAGATGTAACCCCAAATGTTCACTTGGAAAGATTAAGCTTTAACTGAAACTTTCTCAATCTTTGAAAAAGGTTACCCAAGTTTCCTAGACGCTCTTCTTCAGTTCTGGACTTGGCAATCATATCATCCACATAAACTTCTATTTCCTTATGCATCATATCATGGAAAAGAGTGAACATAGCTCTCTGATACGTTGCCCCTGCAGTCTTCCATCGAAAAGGCATTACCTTATAACAAAAGGTTCCCCAAAGCATTACAAAAGTAGTATTTTCCATATCTTCTAGGCACATCTTTATTTGATTGTAACTGGAAAATCCATCCATGAATGAGAAAAAGGAATGGTCAGCTGTATTGTCGACCAAGGTTTCGATATGTGGAAGCAGAAAGTTGTCTTTTGGGCTTGCTTTATTAAGATCCATGTAGTCGACGCACATTCTTACTTTTCCATTCTTCTTAGGCACTAGGACAATGTTTGCCACCCATTCTGGATATTTAGCTACTTCGAGGAATCCTGCATTGTACTGCTTCTTGACCTCATCAATGATTTTCAAAAGTGTATCAGCCTTCATTCTTCTAAGCTTTTGCTTTACTAGCTCCCATCCTTCTCTTATAGGAAGCCTATGCATGAAAATATCTGTATCGAGACCAGGAGTATCCTGATATGACGAGGCAAAGATGTCTTTATATTCTTGTAGAAGCTCAATCAAACGTTGTCGTGTCTCAACTGAGATGGTGGTACCAATCTTTACTTCACGCTTCTTCTCTTCAGTTCCAAGATTCAAAACCTCTAATCCTTCTTTGTGGGGAAGAATTTGCTTTTCCTCTCCTTCTACCATCCTAAGCAGATCATCAGACAAGTCAAACTCTTATTCATCATCAATACTCTCAATTTCCTCTAAACAAAGTGGTAATTCAAAATTAACTTCGGAATCTGATTTGGAGTCGTTTGGACCATTGATATCTAAAAACCTGCAAATAAAAAGAGACAAAATATATACCAAGAAAGAATGAATGAATGAAATGATACGATTTATTATGTTTTTAAGGGTTTTTTTTGCCTTTGGGTTTTTATGATCTTTTGGGTTTTTTTTGTGATGTGAAAGAAAGTTTTCCACACAATATTATTGGAAAAATATGCATCTTTTATTGAAATCTGAAACGTGGTTTTGACATAGACCCTTTTTACATAAGATCTCTAATTACCCCAGGGCCTAAGGGAAAGAGAGTTGGTTTTGAGAATTACTCCGAGGCAGTCTTAAAAACTTTAGGTACTACTTCAGCGGTCCAATTCTTCAGTTCAGTACAGGAGCAAATCTTGGACAACAATTTGTTTTCTTCTTCCTCCTCATTAGTGATGGCGTTAATGCTCAAATTCTCAAAAACCTTGCATAATTCATCCTTTCCTTTCTCCTCCTCGTCAAAGTGGGCATTGGGGTCTAGGAGTCCTCCAACCTTGAAAGTAATGCTTAGGGGTGGGTACATCGTTGGCTTTCCCTCAACTTCCTCTTCCTTCTACTTCATTTTGATGCTTTCCTGCTTCTTCTCAGCTTCCTTTTGCCATTTATCGGGCCTAAAGCCCAAACCGAATTGATCCCTCTTCACTGGGATCACCACAAGATAAGGCTTTCCTCGTCTTTCTTTTATAACTTCCTCTTCTTGCTTCCCAAAGGAAATTTCCTTCGTCGCACCTATATTTGATTTGTTCTCAACATTTCCCTTCTCGAAGAACACAAGTTCCTTGCTATCCATCTTGGCTTGAACCATTCGTTTAAACTCCATGCAACACTGGATCTCATGTCCTTCAGCTTCATGGTATTCGCAGTATGGTTTTTCAACGACCTTCATCTTTGGATTCTCTCCGTTTAATATTTCGGCTGCTACTAATTGGGCCCATACTCAATTCGCAGCATGGTTTTTCAACGACATTCACCTCTGTCTTTTGGTGGTTTGGCAAAGGGTTTCCTTTTTTCTCAGAAGTTTCAAATGACAGCTTACCTGATTTCCTCAAATCATCCACCACCCTTTTGAATGCGGTGCAATTCTCAATGGTATGCCCCTTTAGTCTTGCATGATATTCGCATTGGGCCTTCTCATCGTACCACGGTGGATAAGGATGTGAGAACAAAGGAACATGTCTTGGTAGCACCATCTGCGATTTGACCAACTCAGCAAACAACTCTGCATAGGTTATTGGGATGGGAGGAAAGTAGAGCCTCGGGTTTCCTTGTTATCTTCGCCCTCCTTTTGAGGCATTTGCAACGTTTGGAGCTGAGGTGATGGGCTTGTTGAACACCACACATGTTGAATAACTAGGGTTATAGACATTCGTAGCATTGACTTCATTGTTGTCTCTTTTCTTATGTAAGCCCCTTAGCCCGGCCTAGACGGTTGACCCGAACTACGAAGATTACACGGGGAAAACCAAAGTCAACTCGAAAGTCAACCTTGATTAACGACCCTTTTTCTTTTTAATCTTGTCTAGATGCACGTTAACCCTAAGTGAACACTCGAGATACATATACAGGTAAAACACAGTGATCGGATTTCAGGAAGGGACTCAATTGCACAATATACAATTGTGAGGGACCAAAATGTAAATTCTATAAATTAGAACGTCATAATTGATTTTAAAGTTACCAATACGAAATTAGTCCTGTTACAAGCTTCCCTGCCAAATTTCACCTTAATTGGACTTCTCGAACTCATACAATTGCAAATACAACTTTCGGGACTAAAACGTAAAGCTTGCAAACTTCAACACCATTCAAATCAGTGCCCAACGGTCACCTGTTTCAAAACGGTGTTGACCGTTCCAAAACACGGGTTGGTTTCGAGACTGGTTCCGAAACAGGGCCTTCAAGTAGCCAAATCGTTTCGGAACAGCCTCCAGCCGTTTCGAAACACGAAGGCCATTACAGGCCCCCGTTTCGAAACGCAGTGGGTGTTCCGATACGGTTTGCCCAGAAGCTGCAGATTTTGCTGGTTTTTCATACACAAATCCACTCAAACACAACCTAATGACTTCCTAATCATGCCAACAAGTCATCATACATATATAGAGCATGTTTGTAACTCCTAAACACATTCATAGCATCAAACATGGAATTTCACATGTCTATAGGCATGCTTCCTATAATCCAAAACCAAGCAATCAACCAATCTCCAGAACAAGCATTAAAAGGCCACTTACAAATTCAAACCATCAAAAACAACATGCCACAACCTAGGGAGTTCAACACATCTCCCAAAACACATCTTAGGTACCCATTGCCAAATTACCAAAACTAATAGTGTATGAAAACATCACCATACATGAGCTTGGTTTCCCTCGGACACTCTAGCCTCCTTGTTGCCCTTAAACACTTCAATTATCTGCATTATTGGTACAAGAGAGAGAGTGTAAGCACAATTGCTTAGTGAGGCATGCTCTAAAGAAAACAACACAATAATGCATTTTTGAAAACACTTTCAACAAAGCTTTTTAACACATGATCATCTCTTTTCATACAACCTTGCATACCTTACAAGCATCTCATGCTTCAATACATTCAACTCAACATATTGGCTTTCAAGTGATAATTCATAACCATTTACAACACAAAACACAATCGTATACGCTGATTACAAGCGTTGTCCCATACGCTTCATACACACTACCGAACAACATAAGGTGGAGTTTATCGGTACAATCACAACCCCTCAACACCCGTGATGGAGTTTAACGGTACAATCACAACCCCTCCACATCACTCATCGGTAGTTTTATAATTCCACTAACGAGTGCAAGGGACACAAGACACAAGATCCACACACGGACTTTTAACCACCGTTGTGATCTTACCTCACTTTTAAGGGTACTTGGATGGAGTTTACGGTACAATCACAACCCCTCAACATCCAACGCGACTTTATTCACTGTGCACCCAATCCTATAGCCGGCTAACTATATCCGATTCAAGTACTTTAAAACCAATACATCACTTGCCAATATACATCATTACCATCAACAATTCATTGTTTTAAAGCATTAATCAAAGCCATTTATCATCATGCATCACTATGCATCAAAACCATATTAACAATATGTCAAACAAAGGATCTCTTACCTTGAGCATCCTTCAATACATGGCTTTAAAAACCAGCATTAACCATGCTAAAACATGATTTCAAAACAGAATTTAAACATGCAAATTATAACCAATGCATCAAACCACTTCGTGGCTCATCGAAGGGAGTTTTTCCGAAAACTTACTCTTGAGCTTAGCTAAGTTGCTTAGACTTAAACTAAGCTCCCAAAACCTTCAAATAATTGTTTCAAAGCTGGAAACCCAACTCCACTCACCAATTACGTTTCGCACGCTTGCCGAAATGCCAATCAAGCCTCTGGATCAACTCTAAAAGTGTCCGAAGATGTCTCCCCTGTTTAAAACACATCAAAGCAGAGGATTAATGCATCATCATGCATTTAAATCTTCAGCCAACACACCTAAACTTGTTGCTCTAACCAAAACCAACATTTCGGCTACCAAACACAACTGAAAACACCTCCAAGCTCTTCCAAAACTTAACCCAGCCAAGATCCATCACTTCTAACCATTTCTAAACATCAATTAACATCCAAAATAAACCTAAACTCATCCTTATACTTCCAGCTATAACAGAACACCATAAACACCTCAAAAACCACCATTTTCATAAGCAAAAACTTAGGAAATACAACCTATTCGGGATTGCACTGATAAAACTTCATTTCCACATCATTAGACATCCAAAATACATTTAAGAATCATCTCAAAACAGAGCCCAAGCAATCACTACGAAATTCTTCAAGATTTCTTCCAAATCTTGATTTTTAAGCCAAAATCAAGTTTCTAACATTAAAACCATTTATAAAACTTAAATTAAGGATTGAAAAGTTGGGAATTTCAATAAAGAACTGAGTATTTAGAGGAGAAGAACAATCTTACCTCTAAATGATGATTTCTCCTTGATTTGAGCCAATTTCATTGAAAATTCAATGAGGAAATCAAAAGGATTTGATGCAAGATTGATTAGGAATTAATTGATGATAGAAATCTCATCAATTGAAGTGAAGATCAATGTAAAAGTTGCTGGAGAAAAAGTGTTTGGATGATGGAATTTTGAGAGAAAAAGGAATGAGAAAAATTTAGGAAAAGGTAGTTATGAAATTCCAAAAAGTAGTTTCGCTTTTCTTTTAATTAATTAAAACATTAATTAATTCACCAAAATTAAGGAAAAATCTGGAGAAATCATTTTTGGGTAAATTAGCTCCTTAAAGATTCAACGTTTCAATCCTTACAAAATAGTCACCACTAAACTTTTCAAAAATCGCATCTTAGTCACTACACCAAAATGTGGTATTTCCAAACCTTATTTTGTAAAATTTATTTCACCACTCTCTTATATATATTAAAAGAGGAATTTTAGTTATTTTTCTATAATTTTAAAGCATCCCGAACTAGGCTTTCCCTAAAACCTCATTTTATATTCGAACTGAATATCAGACCGGTCCGGTTCAGACCCTAAACTTCTAAGCCCAAAATTGGGGTGTTACAACTCTCCCCCCCTTAAGAAATTTCGTCCTCGAAATTTACCTGGAGGAAAAAGATATGGAAACTGCTTCTTCATTTCATCCTTTCTTTCCCACGTGGTTCCTCAACACCACGATGTTTCCAAAACACCTTAACCAATTCAATGGTCTTGCCTCGAAGAACTTTACTGTCCGAATCCAGAATTTCAATCGGATCCTCATCATAGGTCAAGTCTTGATTCAACTCCACTTCCTCCACAGGCATAACATGCGAAGGATCCGATCTATACCTCCGAATCATAGAGACATGAAACACGTCATGAATCTTTTCCAACTCTTGTTGAAACCTCAACTTGTAAGCAACAGGACTCACTCGTTCAATCACCTCGTTTGGTCCAATATACCTAGGACTCAACTTACCCTTCCGGCCAAACCACATCACCTTCTTCCAAGGTGAAACCCTCAAGAACACAAGGTCACCTACCGCAAACTCAATCTCCTTACGCTTCAAATCCGCGTAAGACTCTGTCGATCAGAAGCTGCCTTCAATCACTCACAAATGAGCTTCACCTTCTCAGTGGTTCCTTTCAACAAAGTCGTCATTGAAACCAACTTCTGACCTGTTTCAGCCCAACAAAGAGGAGTTCTGCACTTCCTCCCATACAAAGCGTCATAAGGTGCCATTTGAATACTTGTCTTGTAGCTATTGTTATAAGCAAACTCCACCAAAGGCAAATGCTTCTCCCAAGAACCTTGAAACTAAATCACACAGCACCTCAACATATCTTCCAGCACTTGGATAACACGCTCAGACTGTCCATCCGACTGCGGATGATAAGAAGTACTGAAATTCAGCCGCGTACCCAAAGCTTGATGCAAACACTCCCAAAAACGTGATGTAAACCTCGGATCTCTATCCGACACTATAGACTTCGGGACACCATGCAGTCGCACAATCTCAGCAATGTACAACTCTGCAAGCTTATCCAAGGTATACGTAGTATGCACAAGTAAGAAATGCGCACACTTCGTAAGGCGATCCACAATCACCCACACCGAATTCTTCTTCGATGGCGACAAAGGCAAACCAGACAAAAAGTCCATGGTGATCCTTTCCCACTTCCACTCAGGAATCCTCAACGGTTGCAACAACCCAGAAGGAAACTGATGCTCAGCCTTAACCCGCTGACAAACCATGCACCTACACACGTACTCCGCAACATCCTTCTTCAAACCCACCCAATATTACTCATCCTTTAGATCACGATACATCATTGTACTACCAGGGTGCATAGCAAAAGGACTACTATGAGCTTCAATCAGAATAGTACGCCTCAACTCTGCATCATTCGGCACTACTATCCGACTCCCAAAACATAGAACCCCATCATCATTAAAATAGAAATCTGATGCTCTATCCTCGGCAATATCCTGAACATGAGGCACCAAAGAATCATCCAACAACTGCTTATCCTTTATCAACTGAATCAAAGATGGTTTCACTTGCAATTCAGCCACAAGACCCCCATCTCGCGAAATGCTCAAGCTGGCGAACATAGCCCTCAAATCCACTGCCACCTTTCTACTCAAGGCATCCGCTACAACATTAGCTTTTCCTGGATGGTACTCGATCGCCAGATCGTAATCTTTAAGCAACTCCACCCAATGTTGTTGCCTAAGATTCAACTCTTTCGAAGACATCAGATACTTCAAACTTTTGTGATCCGTGTACACAGTACACTTCTCACCATACAGGTAATGTCTCCAAATCTTCAAAGCAAAGACCAGCACAGCTAACTCAATATCATGCGTAGGATAATTGCGCCCATGCACCTTCAACTGGCGCGATGCATAAGCCACCACCTTACCCTCATGCATCAACACACACCCCAAACCAACATAGGATGTGTCGTTGTACACTACAAACTCTTTCCCTGATTCAGGTTGAACCAAGATAGGAGCTTGCGTCAAAGCTGCCTTAAGCTTCTCAAAAGTTTGTTGTCTTGCCTCTATCCACTCATACTTGACATCCTTCTGCAACACCTTCGTCAAAGGAGCAGCAATCTTTGAAAATCCATCCACAAAGCACCGATAATATCCTGCCAACCCAAGGAAACTATGGACTTCATGAACAGACTTAGGAGGCTTCCAATTTATCACCACATCAATCTTCTGAGGATCAACACGAATCCCCTCAGCAGAAACCACATGACCAAGGAAAACAACTTCCCTAAGCCAGAATTCACACTTGCTCAGCTTAGCATAAAGCTGATTCTCCAACAACGCCTGCAACACAATCCTCAAATGCCCCTCATGCTCCTTCACAGTACGAGAGTACACAAGGATATCATCAATGAACACCACAACAAACTTGTCCAAGTATTCATGGAACACTCTATTCATCATGTCCATAAAAGCTGCAGGAACATTCGTCAAGCCAAACGGCATCACAAGGAACTCATAATGCCCATACCGTTCTAAAGGCTGTTTTCAGCACATCCACATCTTTCACCTTGAGCTGGTAATAACCTGACCTTAAGTCAATCTTAAAGAACATTGCCGCTCCCCGAAACTGATCAAAAAGATCATCAATTCTCGGCAAAGGATACCGATTCTTGATAGTCAACTTGTTCAGCTGACGATAATCGATGCACATTCTCATAGTGCCATCCTTCTTCTTCACAAACAAGACTGGTGCACCCCAAGGTGACACACTCGGCCGAATGAAACCGCGATCAAGCAACTCCTGAAGTTGCGTCTTCAGCTCCTTCAACTCCTTAGGTGCCATTCGGTAAGGAGTAATGGAGACTAGAGTTCTGTTTTCATACAACTCAATCCCAAACTCCACCTCTCGACTAGGAGGCAATCCAGGTAACTCCTCCGGAAACACTCCAGGAAACTCTCGCACAGTCCTGATATCTTGAACTCGCAACTTCTTAGAGCTAGGATTCATAACAAAGGCTAGATAAGCCTCACAACCTTGCCTCAGCATTCGGCTTGTTTCCAACGAAGACACCACATTGGCAAGAAACTTCACATTCTCGCCAACCACCACTACCTCGTAATCATCCGCAAGTTTCAACGAAACTCGCTTGTTCTCAAAATCCACCACACCTCGATGCTCAACAAGCCAATCCATACCAAGGATTACATCAAAACCATAGAATGACAATTCCATGAGATCAACAAGAAAAACATGGTTTTGCACTTCCAAAGGACATCTTTTATACAAATTCCGTGTCACAACGGTCTCACCAAAGGAACTAGTTACACGCATACCAACATCCAAAGACTCAAGAGGTAAACCAAGCAATTGAGCATGTTCACGCAGTATGTATGAGTGTGTATATCCAGAATCAATCAAGGAAAGTAATGACAAGGATTGCAAAGTAAAGGTACCTGCGATCACATCCGTATCATTTCTCCCCTCACGCTGAGCATACACTCGAGCCTGGCCACTACCGTCAGGTTGAACAGCCACCACATGCGCCACATTCCTCCCACCATCATCTTTGTGCTGGAAATTACCACGACCGCGCCCACGACCTCTCTGTGGTGAAACTACCTCAGGAGCACGTTCCTGACCACCACCGGACAATAAAGGACACTCCCTCCTCATGTGGTCTGCCGAACCACAATTCCAGCATGAATTACCGGTCACTGCTACAGGAGCCTGAACCTTCCTTGCTGCTCAAGGACAATCTCACATCAAATGGCCACGAGATCCACACGTCCAGCACGTGTTCTGATCAGCCCTCATCTTATCTCCCTGAGCAGGCACACCATGCCCTCCACTACCACGCCTAGCAGAAGACTGATACCTCTTATCTCGTCCTCTCTTGTTCCGTCCACCACCGAAATTATAATCAGCAGCTCTTTTGCCCGAGCTAGAACTAACGCCTCTGGAAGACAAACCCAAGTTCTGATCAATGTCCTTCGCTCTACTCACCAGCACATCAAAATCCGTATACTCAGCAGCAAGCATGAAAGTCTTCACATCCGCCACCAAACCATAACGGAAACGTTCACACCTCTCCCGCTCGTCAGGGATTAGCTCAGGTGCGTACTGACTAAGGCGGATAAACTGGATCTCATACTCAGCCACCGTCATGCTTCCTTGCGTAAAGACATAAATTCTCTTTTCTTCTCATCTAAGTATCGCACACCTAGATACTTACGGTTGAACGCGTTCAAAAAGAACGTCCAAGTCACATCATTGTCCTCCATTCCAGAAATAGTGGTCGTCCACCACGTATAAGCATCATCATGCAGCAGTGACACCATACAACCCAACTTCTGTACATTGTTGCAGTTCATTTGCCTCAAAATCCTCTTGGTGCTTTCCAACCAAGATTCAGATCCTTCAGGAGATAAACCTCTGAACCCAGTCCCTCCCAGACTGCGAAGACGTTCCAAAGGCAATCTCACGTTAGCATCACCCTGGTGCACAGCTTTGTGAGCTCCCGCTACTGCTGCCTGAAAGGCTCCCGCAATAGCCTGAATCAACACAGTCATGTCAGGAGCAACTTGCCCCTGCACACCTTCAGGTCCAGTGACACCAGCACCCGCACCAACACCAGCATTATCACCTCCAGCACCATCACCGCCGGGTGGTCCACCACCATAGGGAGGAGGTATATCCACAACATTATCAACATTCTCCTCATTCTCATTCTGAGTCATAGCTCTCGTATTCATCCTCATCTCTCTATGAGGCCCATTACAAGAAAACAATGCACTGACACAAATGCAATAAACATAATTAGGATCAACAAGGTAAGTAATCCAAGTACTCAAGCTCATTTTACAAAAAAAACAATTCCTTTCATTAGTTTTGATATGGAGATGGGTTCCCCTAACATGCTTCAACATAACATAGCATCACAATTGCAACCATACATCACAATACATAAAACATCCCTTCACTTAAAAGGTCCATCATGCAAAAACACATACATCACCCACATAACAATTCCCAATTACACGAGAACCTGGCTCTGATACCACCAAATGTAACCCCTTAGCCCGACCTAGACGGTTGACCCGAACTACGAAGATTACACAGGGAAAACCAAAGTCAACTCGAAAGTCAACCTTGATTAACGACCCCTTTTTTCTTTTTAATCTTGTCTAGATGCACGTTAACCCTAAGTGAATACTCGAGATACATAAACGTGTAAAACACAGCGATCAGATTTCAGGAAGGGACTCAATTGCACAATATACAATTATGAGTGACCAAAATGTAAATTCTATAAATTAGAAGGTCATAATTGATTTTAAAGTTACCAATATGAAATTAGTCATGTTACAAGCTTCCTTGCCAAATTTCACCTTAATTGGATTTCTCGAACTCATACAATTGCAATTACAACTTTCGGGACTAAAACGTAAAGCTTGCAAACTTCAACACCATTCAAATCAGTGCCCAACGGTCACCTGTTTCAGAACGGCGTTGACCGTTCCGAAACACGGGTTGGTTTCGAGACTGGTTCCGAAACAGGGCCTTCTAGTAGCCAAATCGTTTCGAAACAGCCTCTAGTCGTTTCGAAACACGAAGGCCATTACAGGCCCCCATTTCGAAACGTAGTGGGTGTTCCGATACGGTTTGCCCAGAAGCTGCAGATTTTGCTGGTTTTTCATACATAAATCCACTCAAACACAACCTAATGACATCCTAATCATGCCAACAAGTCATCATACATATATAGAGCATGTTTGTAACTCCTAAACACATTCATAGCATCAAACATGGAATTTCACATATCTATAGGCATGCTTCCTATATTCCAAAACCAAGCAATCAACCAATCTCCAAAACAAGCATTAAAAGGCCACTTACAAATTCAAACCATCAAAAACAATATGCCACAACATAGGGAGTTCAACACATCTCCCAAAACACATCTTAGGTTCCCATTACCAAATTTCCAAAACTAATAGTGTATGAAAACATCACCATACATGAGCTTGGTTTCCCTTGGACACTCTAGCCTCCTTGTTGCCCTTAAACACTTCAATTATCTGCATTATTGGTACAAGAGAGAGAGTGTAAGCACAATTGCTTAGTGAGGCATGCTCTAAATAAAACAAAACAATAATGCATTTTTGAAAACACTTTCAACAAAGCTTTTTAACACATGCTCATCTCTTTTCATACAACCTTGCATACCTTAAAAGCATCTCGTGCTTCAATACATTCAACTCAACATATTGGCTTTCAAGTGATAATTCATAACCATTTACAACACAAAACACAATCGGATACGCGGATTACAAGTGTTGTCCCATACGTTTCATACACACTACCGAACAACATAAGGTGGAGCTTATCGGTACAATCACAACCCCTCAACACCCGTGATGGAGTTTAACGGTACAATCACAACCCCTCCACATCACTCATCGGTAGTTGTATAATTCCACTAACGAGTGCAAGGGACACAAGACACAAGATCCACACACGGACTTTTAACCACCGTTGTGATCTTACCTCACTCGTTAGGGTACTTGGATGGAGTTTACAGTACAATCACAACCCCTCAACATCCAAGGCGACTTTATTCACGGTGCACCCAATCCTATAGCCGGCTAACTATATCCGATTCAAGTACTTTAAAACCATTACATCACTTGCCAATATACATCATTACCATCAACAATTCACTGTTTTAAAGCATTAATCAAAGCCATTTATCATCATGCATCACTATGCATAAAAACCATATTAACAATATGTCAAACCAAGGATCTCTTACCTTGAGCATCCTTCAATACATGGCTTTCAAAATCAGCATTAACCATGCTAAAACATGCTTTCAAAACATAATTTAAACATGCAAATTATAACCAATGCATCAAACCACTTCATGGCTCATCGAAGGGAGTTTTTCCGAAAACTTATTCTTGAGCTTAGCTAAGTTGTTTAGACTTAAACTAAGCTCCCAAAACCTTCAAATAATTGTTTCAAAGCTGGAAACCCAACTCCACTCACCAATTACGTTTGACACGCTTGCCGAAACGCCAATCAAGCCTCCGGATCAACTCCAAAAGTGTCCGAAGATGTCTCCCCTGTTTAAAACACATCAAAGCAGAGGATTAATGCATCATCATGCATTGAAATCTTCAGCCAACACACCTAAACTCGATGCTCTAACCAAAACCAACATTTTGGCTACCAAACACAACCGAAAACACCTCCAAACTCTTCCAAAACTTAACCCAACCAAGATCCATCACTTCTACCCATTTCTAAACATCAATTAACATCCAAAATAAACCTAAACTCATCCTTATACCTCCAGCTATAACAGAACACCATAAACACCTCAAAAACCACCATTTTCATAAGCAAAAACTTAGGAAATACAACCTATTCGGGATTGCATTGATAAAACCTCATTTCCACATCATTAGACATCCAAAATACATTCAAGAATCATCTCAAAACAGAGCCCAAGCAATCACTACGAAATTCTTCAAGATTTCTTCCAAATCTTGAGTTTTAAGCCAAAATCAAGTTTCTAACATTAAAACCATTTATAAAACTTAAATTAACGATTGAAAACTTGGGAATTTCAGTAAAGAACTGAGTATTTAGAGGAGAAGAACAATTTTACCTCTAAATGGTGATTTCTCCTTGATTTGAGCAAATTTCCTTGAAAATTCAACGAGGAAATCAAAAGGATTTTATGCAAGATTGATTAGGAATTAATTGAAGATAGAAATCTCATAAATTGAAGTGAAGATCAATGCAAAAGCTGCTGGAGAAAATGTGTTTGGATGATGAAATTTTGAGAGAAAAAGGAATGAGAAAAATTTAGGAAAAGGTAGTTATGAAATTCCAAAAAGTAGTTTCCCTTATCTTTTAATTAATTAAAACATTAATTAATTCACCCAAATTAAGGAAAAATCTGGAGAAATCATTTTTGGGTAAATTAGCTCCTTAAAGATTCAAAGTTTCAATCCTTACAAAATAGTCACCACTAAACTTTTCAAAAATCGCATTTTAGTCACTACACCGGAATGTAGTATTTCCAAACCTTATTTTGTAAAATTGATTTCACCACTCTCTTATATATATTAAAAGAGGATTTTTTTTAGATATTTTTCTATATTTTTAAAGAATCCCGAACTAGGCTTTCCCTAAAACCTCCTTTTATTTTCGAACCGAAAATCAGACCGGTCCGGTTCAAACACTAAACTTCTAAGCCCAAAATTGGGGTGTTACATCTTATATGTCTTCTTCGTTTCCCTATTGTCCAACCTTTCGCTCTTCATGGCTGCTAGGATGAGTTTGCCATTCATTAGCATGTCCGTGCAGTTCTTCGTAGCATGATTGAGCATGCGTTCATATAAAGGACCCTTTAAATTCTCCACGAACATCAGAGTAATCTCGTTTTCTAGCAACGGTGGCTGCACTTGTTCTGCTACATCCCTCCATCTTTCTGCATATTTTCGGAAGCTCTCGTGGTGCTTTTGCTCCATCCCTTGCAAGACCAAGCGAGTTGGAACCATGTCTAAAACATGCTTGTATTTCTCCCTGAAGTCTCTGGACAGATTCATCCATGATTTGATGTTCACCCAACTTAATTGAGAACACCAACATGCAGGAGATCCTACTAAGTTGTCTTGAAAGAAGTGAATGAACATCTTCTCATTGTCGAGGTACATTGACATCATTCTACAATACATAGTAAGATGTGATGATGGGCGTGTGGTCCCATTATATTTCTCAAAATCTGGGATCTTGAATTTTTGTGGCGCAACTAAATCAGTTACCAAGCTCATATCCTTGGCGTCCATTCCACCATAAGCAGCTCCGTCTTGGAAGGACTTGATCATTCCCTCTAAATTTTTCGTACTTTTCTTCCAACTTCTTCTCAACTCGAACCTTATCAGCAATTTCATCGAGGTCGGGCACATCGTAGTTATTTTCCTCCACGTTTGGAACATGAGTGGAAGATTTAGCTACATGGATAGGTGTTTTGGCCTTAGTAGCAGCCTCCCTCCTAAAGGTCATTCCTGGGAATCGTAGAATGGCAGCAGTATTCCCTCCTTCTTCAACCGCATTCGGGTCCTTGAATCCTAACAAAATAACTATCGAACTGACCATCTTTTGATGAACTGCCTCAACTTGTTGTTTCAGGTCAACCTCCATTTTCTCTAGCTTATCTTGAATATTCTTTTGGTTTGCCTCCAAAGTTGTCAATCTTTCCTCAGAGTTCATGGCTCGAGTTTTGGCTCGTGTACCATATTTATGAGTTGTCTTAGAAATTTTGGATATTCAGTCATTTTTATTATTAAGTTAGTTTATGACATGAATGAATGTATGCACAAATGGATTCATAAAAGCAAACAACAAGGCAAACAAGACAATACAAATGCATGAATGCAGTCGAAGGGCATCAATTCCATTGAAAATCTGCTCATAAAAGCAAAACTCTTTATTAAATACGAAAGCTTTTATTACATCTTTTATTTACTACAAATATTTTTCAACTTGAACGCCCAACTCCTTGATTTCTTCAACTAGACACATGATTCTTGGTCCAACTTCTCTAACGAGCTTGATGTACTGACGAAGGGTTGCAGCTTTGGTTGCCAATATTGTCACATGCTTGGCCACATCTAGGATTTGTGTAACCACCTTAGCCCGGCCTAGACGGTTGACCCGAACTACGAAGATTACACGGGGAAAACCAAAGTCAACCCAAAAGTCAACCTTGATTAACGACCCTTTTTTTCCTTTTTAATCTTGTCTAAATGCTCATTAACCCTAAGCGTACTCTTGAGAAAAGCATACTTGAAAATCATAGCAATCGAAAAGCAACAAGGGACTCGATTGCTCAACATACAAATTTAGGGACCAAAATGTAAATTCTGTAAAGGTGAGGGACTTAACCAATTTCAAGGTTACCAATATCAAATTAATCATATTACATGCTTCCCTGTCAAATTTCACCTTAAACGAACATTCCAAAATCAAGCAATTGCATATACAAAATTCAGGACTAAAACGTAAAGCTTGCAAACCATAAACCATTCAAATCAGTGCCCAAAGGTCAAGTGTTTCGGAATGGGGGTTGACCGTTCCGAAATGCGGGTTCGTTTCGAAACCTGTATCGACACTGGGCTTGGCAGTGGCAAAAGTGTTTCGGAACAGTCTCTACCCGTTTCGATACATGAAGGCCATTACAGGCCCCCGTTTCGAAACAGTAGTGCCCGTTCCGATGAGGTCTGCCCAGAAAATACAGATTTTGTTGGTTTAACAAACAATTAACCACTCAAACACATCCCTATGACCTCCTAATCATGCCAACAAGTCATCATACATTTAAGGAATATATTTGCATCATCAAAACACATTCATGGTATCAATTAGGAAAAACCTCAATCTTTAGGCATGCAACCTAATACTCAAAACCAACCAAACATCAAATCATCAAAGCAAACACCAAATGGCCATTTACAAGTTCTAAACATCAAAGGCATCATGCCATACTTAGGGAGTCCAAAACCTCTCCCAAAATCACAACCTAGGTCCCCATTGCCAAATACCAAAAACTAATAATGTTGTAAAAATAGTCATCATACATGAGCTTAGCCTTACCCTTGGATTCTTAGCCTCCTTGCTGCCCTTAAAGCACTTCAATTCTCTGCATTATTGGTTCAAGAAAGAGAGCGTAAGCACATATGCTTAGTGAGGCATGCTCTAAAGAAACAACACAGTAATGCATTTTATAAAACACCTTTCAAAGGCCTTTAAATTCATAAACATCATTTCTCATGCAACAATGCATACACAACAAGCATCTCATGCTTCATTAACATCAACATGTCATATTGGCTTTCAAGTGATAATCCATAACCATTTTTCAACACAAAACACAGTCGGATACGTGGATTACAAGCGTTATCCCATACGCTTCATACACACTACCAAACACACGAGGTTGAGTTTACCGGTACAATCTGAACCCCTCAACACCCGTGATGGAGTTTAACGGTACAATCGCAACCCCTCCACATCACTCATTGGTAGTTGTATAACATCACTAACGAGAACACGGGACACTCGACACAAGATCCACACATGGACTTTTAACCACCATTGTGATCTTAAACATCTCGTTATTGTACTTGGATGGAGTTTACGGTACCATTACAACCCCTCAACATCCAAGGCGACTTTATTCACAGTGCACCCAATCCTATAGCCGTCCAATTATATCTGATTCAAGTACTTTAAAACCACACATCACTTGCCAATATACATCAACAATCCACTGTTTTAAAGCATTAATCAAAGCCATTAAACCATCATGCATCACTATGCATCAAAACCTCAATTATCAACATCAAACCAATGATCTCTTACCTTGAGCATCCTTCAACACATGGCTTTCAAAACCAGCATTAATCATGCTAAAACATGCTTTCAAAAACAGAATTTAAACATGCAATTATCAACAAATGCATCGAACCAATCCTTGGCTCATCCAAGAGAGATTTTCCGAAAACTTACTTTTGAGCTTAGTTAAGTTGATTAGACTTAATCTAAGCTCCCAAACCATCAATTATTCAATACAAAGCTGGAAATCCAACTCCACTCACCAATTCCGTTTCGCAAGCTTGTCGAAACGTCGTTCAAGCCTCCAGATCAACACCACAAGGATCCGAAGATGTCTCCCCTGTTTTAAACACATCAAAGCAGAGGATTAATGCATCATCATGCATTAAAATCTTCAGCCATTACACCTAAACTCGCTGCTCTCACCAAATCTAACATTTCGGCTACCAAACACAACCGATATCACATCCAATCACTTCCACAACATTACCCAGCCAAGATCCATCACTTCTAAACATTCTTAAACATCAATTAACATCCAAAAAGAACTTAAACTCGTCCTTATACCTCCAGCTACAACAGATCACCAAGATCACCCCAAAAACCACCATTTGGGGATTGCATTGATTAAACCTCCATTTCACATCATTAAACATCCAAAATACATTAAAATAGACATCTCAAAACAAAGCTCAAACATTCAATACGAATTTCTTCAAAATTAAATCCAAATCTTGAATTTTAAGCCAAAATCAAGATCACAACATTAAAACCTTTTATAAAACTCAATTTAAGGATTGAGAACTTGAGAATTTCAGTAAAGAACTGAGTATTTAGAGGAGAAGGACATCCTTACCTCTAAATGTAGATTTCTCCTTGATTAAAGCCAAAATCCTTGAAAATTCAATAAGCAAATGAAGAGGATTTGATGTAGAAATGATTAGGAATCATTTGAGGATTGAAATCTCATCATTTGGTGTGAAAATCAAAAGAAATGTTGTTGTGGAAATGTTTTTGGCTGAGGGAATTTTGAGAGAAAATGAAATGAGAAAATTTTAGCAAAAGTTGGTTATGAAAACTAAAATATGGTTTCCCTCTTTTCTTTTAATTTAATTAAACATTAAATGAGTCGTTAAAATTAAGAAAAATCTGGAGAAATCCTTCCTTGGGTAAATTAGCTCCTTAAAGATTCAAAGTCTCAATCCTTACAAAACAGTCACCACTGAACTTTTCAAAAATTACATTTTAGTCACTAATTCGAAAAGTCACATTTCCAAACCTTATTTTGTAAAATTGATTTCACCACTCTTATATATATATATATATATATATATATATATATTAAAAGTTGATTTTATGATATTTTTCCATATTTTTAATGTATCCCGAAGTAGTCTTTCCCTAAAACCACCTTTTATATTCGAACCGAAAATCAGACTGGTCTGATTCAGACCCTAAGCTTCCAAGCCAAAAATTGGGGTGTTACAACTCTCCCCCCTTAAGAAATTTCATCCTCGAAATTTACCTGGAGGAAAAATGTATGGAAACTGCTTCTCCATGTCATCCTTTCTTTCCCACGTGGCTTCCTCAGTACCACGATGCTTCCACAACACCTTTACCAAATCAATGGTCTTGCCTCGAAGAACTTTACTATTTGAATCCAGAATCTCCACCGGTTCCTCATCATAAGTCAAGTCCGGATTCAACTCCACTTCCTCCACTGGCATAACATGCGAAGGATCCGATCTATACCTACGAAGCATAGAAACATGAAACACATCATGAATCTTTTCCAACTCTCGTGGCAATCTCAACTTGTACGCAACAAGACCCACAAGCTCAATCACCTCGTATGGTCCAATGTACCTAGGGCTCAACTTACCCTTTCGGCCAAACCTCATCACCTTTTTCCAAGGCGAAACTTTCAAAAACACACGGTCACCTACCGCATACTCAATCTCCTTACGCTTCAAATCCGCGTAAGACTTTTGTCGATCAGAAGCTGCCTTCAATCGCTCACAAATGAGCTTCACCTTCTCGGTGGTTCCTTTTCAACAAAGCTGGCATCGAAACCAACTTCTGACCTGTTTCATCCCAACAAAGAGGAGTTATGCACTTCCTCCCGTACAAAGCTTCATAAGGTACCATTTGAATACTTTCCTGGTAGCTATTGTTATAAGCAAACTCCACCAAAGGCAAATGCTTCTCCCAAGAGCCCTAAAACTCAATCACACAGCACCTCAACATATCCTCCAGCACTTGGATAACACGCTCAGACTGTCCATCCGACTGTGGATGATAAGAAGTACTGAAATTAAGCCGTGTACCCAAAGCATGATGTAAACACTCCCAGAAACGCGATGTAAACCTCGGATCTCGATCCGACACTATAGACTTTGGCACACCATGCAGCCGCACAATCTCAACAATGTACAGCTCCGCAAGCTTGTCCAAAGTGTAGGTAGTATGCACGGGTAAGAAATGTGCACACTTCGTAAGGCGATCCACAATCACCCACACCGAATTTTCTTCGATGACGAAAAAGGAAAACCAGATACAAAGTCCATGGTAATCCTTTCCCACTTCCACTCAGGAATCCTCAACGGTTGCAACAACCCAGAAGGAAACTGATTCTCGGCCTTAACTTGCTGACGAACCATGCACTTGCTCACATACTCAGCAACATCATTCTTTAAACCCACCCAATAGTACTCATCTCTAAGATCATGATACATCTTAGTACTACCAGGGTGCATAGCAAAAGGACTACTATGAGCCTCAGTCAGAATAGCACGCCTCAACTCAGCATCATTGGGCACTACTATCCGACTTCCAAAACATAAAACCCCATCATCATTAAAGCAGAAATCTGATGGCTTATCCTCAGCAATATCCTGAACATGTGGCACCAAAGAATCATCCAACAGTTGCTTATCCTTTATCAACTGAACCAATGATGGTTTCACTTGCAATTCATCCACAAGACCGCCATCTCGTGAAATGCTCAAGCTGGAAAACATAGCCCTCAACTCCACTGCTACCTTACTACTCAAGGCATCCGCTACAACGTTGGCTTTACCCGGATGGTACTCGATCGTCAGATCATAATCTTTAAGCAACTCCACCCAACGTCGTTGCCTAAGATTCAACTCCTTCTGAGACATCAGATACTTCAAACATTTGTTATCCGTGTACACAGTACACTTCTCACCATACAGGTAATGTCTCCAAATTTTCAAAGCAAAAACCACCACAGCCAATTCAATGTCATGCGTAGGATAATTGCGCTCATGCACCTTCAACTGGCGCGATGCATAAGCCACCACCTTACCCTCTTGCATCAACACACACCCAAAACCAACGTAGGATGCGTCACTATACACCACAAACTCTTTCCCTGATTCAAGTTGAACAAGATAGGAGCTTGCGTCAAAGCTGCCTTAAGCTTCTCAAAATCCTGCTTTCTCGCTTCCGTCCATTCATACTTAACATCCTTCTGCAACAACTTCGTCATAGGTGCAGCAATCTTCGAAAATCCATGCTCGAACCTCCGATAGTATCCCGCCAAACCAAGAAAACTACGGACTTCATGAAGAGACTTAGGAGGCTTCCAATTCATCACTGCCTCAATCTTCTGAGGATCAACACGAATCCCCTCCGCAGAAACCACATGACCAAGGAACACAACTTACCCGAGCCAGAACTCACACTTGCTCAGCTTAGCATAAAGCTGATTCTCCAACAAAGCCTGCAACACAATCCTCAAATGCCCCTCATGTTCCTCCTCAATACAAGAGTACACGGGGATATAATCAATGAACACCACAACAAATTTATCCAAGTATTCATGAAACACTCTATTCATCATGTCCATAAAAGCTGCAGGAGCATTCGTCAAACCAAACAACATCACAAGAAACTCATAATGCCCATACCTCGTTCTGAAGGCTGTTTTGGCACATCCACATCCTTCACCTTCAACTGGTAATATCCTGACCTTAAGTCAATTTTAGAAAACACAGCCGCTCCCCGAAATTGATCAAAAAGATCATCAATCCTCGGCAATGGATACCGATTCTTGATAGTCAACTTGTTCAGCTGACGGTAATCAATGCACATTCTCATGGTGCCATCCTTTTTCTTCACAAACAAGACCGGTGCACCCCAAGGTGACACGCTCGGCCGAATGAAACCACGATCAAGCAACTCCTGAAGTTGCGTCTTCAGCTCCTTCAACTCCTTAGGTGCCATTCGATAAGGAGTAATGGAAACTGGAGTTGTATTCTCATACAGCTCAATTCCAAACTCCACCTCTCGGTTAGGAGGCAACCCAGGAAACTCTTCCGGAAACACACTAGGAAACTCTCGCACCGTCCTGATATCTTGCACTCGCAACTTCTTAGAGCTAGGATTCATTACAAAGGCTAGGTAGGCTTCACAACCTTGCCTCAACATTCGGCTTGTGTTGAGTGTGTAATAGTTCTATTATTTACACCCTTTTTAACCCATATTTCTGCTGCATTCAAGCATCATTGCATTGCATTTAGGTTAGTTTTCAGTAAAACATCACAAATGGACTAAAGGCACGAATTCTACTAAAAGATGGCTATTTTTGCAGGTATCTGCCATAGTAGATGTTGAAGGCAGGCGCAGGGCAGAAAAGCAGGAGAGCTGAACTGGATAAGCAGACGAAGAAGACAAAGCTGCCATGGACCTATCGTGACAGCATGGTGACAGCAGACTTATGAAGATGTAAAGCAAAGTGGACCTCGATAGATAGAGAAAAATCTGCTCGTCTGTCGTGTGAAAGCCATATATTTTTCCAAGCCCCGGATCAAATGATATGTCAAGCCAAAGCTCAAGGAGAGGAAATTCCTAGAAACAAGAATGCGGCTGGAAAGTAGGAGTCTTTAGAGATTTAGTCTTTATTAGAATCTTACATTTAATTAAAGTTGTAATCCTTGTTACCTTAGAAGACTTGAGCCCAAAGCTTATATAAGGGCATAGATTTAACCTAGGAGACAGAACCGAATACCCCATAACCGAAACAAAAAACCCCTGCAACCCGTCACCGACATGTTCTAAATTCCCCCTAGGGCTACGGGTTTTTTTGTAAAGTAGTTGCAAGGGTTGTTTTGTTTTAGGATTTTTCAGTTCAATAAAATAAACTTCAAGTTCTCTTATTTTGGCTTTAATATCTTGCAAGAGCATCGGGAGAGCATTGTGAGGTTATCCATTTACTTAGCATCGGGAGAGTTAAGTATACGAAAGAAATAAGAGTGCGTTCTCTAGTTTATAGTTGAACCATCTCGTGCCTAGGGATAGGGCGAGGTTAAGTGGCTAAGGAAGAATTCATACACATCGGTGTTCATCCTTCGATTCACGCCGGGAGGTATCATCAAAGACGTGATCATCGACAGACTTGGACCTAGGGATAGGCCAAGGCAGATCTGGGATTCTTGCCAAGCTTGAAGTACAGAGTTAGTGTGTCTGCTGCCGCGACAGCTAACGGACAGCCGCTGCGACAGGTGCTGTCGACGACGGAGCGACGACAGAACTGGAGATCCTAAGCAATTCAATACCTGCACTACCGAGCAATTCAATACCAGCCCATTCTCTCTATCTTGATAACTCAATTCTTTTATTTGTGTTTTTATCTTATTATTCTCGTGACAATTCTAAACTATCTCTTTTACTTCGTGCAGTAAACTAAGGTGAAGTCATTAGCCCAATCCCTATGGAGACGATATCCGATACTTCGTATCACTTTACTACTTGCGTCGTGTACACTTGCGATAGACTCTTTTACACGCAACAGCTTGCTTCAAATGTAGACACCACATTGGCAAGAAACTTCACATTCTCACCAACCACCACCACCTCATAATCATCCGCAAGCTTCAACGAAACTCGCTTGTTCTCAAAATCCACCACAGCTTGATGCTCAACAAGCCAATCCATACCAAGGATTACATCAAAACCATAGAAAGGCAATTCCTTGAGATCAACATGAAAATCATGGTTTTGCACAACCAAGGGACATCTTCTATATAACTTTCGTGTCACAACGGTCTCACCAAAAGAACTAGTTACACACATACCAACATCCAAAGACTCAACAGGTAAACCAAGCAATTGAGCATGTTCACGCAATATGTATGAGTGTGTAGATCCAGAATCAATCAAGGAAAGTAATGACAAAGATTGCAAAGTGAAGCTACATGCGATCACATCCGTGTCATTCCTCCCCTCTCGCTGAGCATACAATCGAGCTTGGCCACCACCCTCAGGTTGGACAACCACCACATGAGCCACATTCCTTCCACCATCATCTCTACGCTGGAAGTTACCACGGCCGCGCCCACGACCTCTCTGTGGTGCAACAGCACCAGGAGCACGTCCCTGACCACCACCGGCAAACAAAGGACACACCCTCCTCATTTGGTCTGCCGAACCACAATTCCAGCACGAATTACCAGTCTCTGCAACAGGAGCCTGCACCTCTCTCGCTGCCCGAGGACAATCACGCCTCAAATGACCACGCGATCCACACGCCCATCATGTGTTCTGATCAGCTCTCGCCTTGTCCCCCTGAACAGGCGCACCATGCCCTCCACCACCACGCCAAACAGAAGACTAATACCTCCTATCACGTCCTCTCTTGTTCCATCCACCACCTGAACTATACTCAGCCGCTCTCTTGCCCGCGCTAGAACCAGCACTCCTAGAGGACAAACTCAGATTCAGCTCAATATCCTTCGCTCTACTAACAGCACATCAAAATAAGTGTACTCAGCGGCAAGCATAAAGGTCTTCACATCCGTCACCAAACCATACCGGAAACGTTCACACCTTTCCCGCTCATCAGGAATAAGCTCAGGTGCGTACTGACTGAGACGGCCAAACTGAACCTCATACTTAGCCACCGTCATGCTCCCTTTAGTAAGAGACATGAACTCTCTTTTCTTTTCATCCAGGTATCGCACACCCAGATACTTCCTCTTGAACGCGTTCAGAAAGAACGTCCAAGTTACATCAACTTCCTCCATTTCGAAGACAGTGGTCATCCACCAGGTATACGCATCATCATGTAACAGCGATACCACACATCCTAGCTTCTGCAAATCATTGCAATTCATCTGTCCCAATATCCTCTTGGTACTTTCCAACCAAGATTCGGAAACCTCAGCAGACAAACCTATGAACTCAGTCCCTCCCAGACTGCGCAAACGTTCCAAAGGTAGTCTCGCATTAGCATCACCCTGATGCCCAGCTCCATGAGCTCCAGCTACTGCTGCCTGAAAGGCTCTAGCAATAGCCTGTATCAACACTGTCATGTCAGGAGCAGCTTGCCCCTGCCCAGCTTCAGGTCCAGCGACCCAGCACCAGCACCAACACCAGCTCCATCACCTCCAACACCACCACCACCAGGCGGTCCACCACCAGGAGGAGGAGGTAAATCCACAACATTTTCAGCATTGTTCTCATTCTCATTCTGAGCCATAAATCGCGTATTAATCCTCGTCTCTCTACGAGGTCCCATTCACTAAGACAATGCACTAACACAAATGCAATAAACATAATCAGGCTCAGCAAGGTAAGAAATCCAAGTACTCAATCTCATTCCCAAACAAAAAAATTCATTTCATTAGTTTTGATATGGCAATGGGTCCCTCTAACACGCTTCATCACAGCATACATCACAATTGTAACATACTTTACAATTCACACATCATGCTTTCAATTTAAAAGCATATCATGCAATCATACATACATCACCCACATAACCATTCCCGTTTACTCGAGAAATCAGCTCTGATACCACCAAATGTAACCCCCTTAGCCCGGCCTAGACGGTTGACCCAAACTATGAAGATTACACGGGGAAAACCAAAGTCAACCCGAAAGTCAACCTTGATTAACGACCTTTTTTCCTTTTTAATCTTGTCTAAATGCTCATTAACCCTAAGCGTACTCTTGAGAAAAGCATACTTGAATATCACAGCAATCGGAAAGCAACAAGGGACTCGATTGCTCAACATACAAATTTAGGGACCAAAATGTAAATTCTGGAAAGGTGATGGACTTAACCAATTTCAAGGTTACCAACATCCAATTAATCATATTACATGCTTCCCTGTCAAATTTCACCTTAAACGGACATTCCAAACTCAAGCAATTGCATATACAAAATTCAGGACTAAAACGTAAAGCTTGCAAACCATAAACCATTCAAATCAGTGCCCAACAGTCAAGTGTTTCGGAATGGGGGTTGACCGTTCCGAAACGCGAGTTCGTTTCAAAACCTGTATCGAAACAGGGCTTGGCAGTGGCAAAAGAGTTTCGGAACGGTCTCTACCCGTTTCGATACACGAAGGCCATTACAGGCCCCCGTTTTGAAACGGTAGTGCCCGTTCCGATACGGTCTACCCAGAAAATGCAGATTTTGCTGGCTTAACAAACAATTAACCACTCAATCACAACCCTATGACCTCGTAATCATGCCAACAAGTCATCATACATTTAATGAACATATTTGCATCATCAAAACACATTCATGGCATCAATTACGAAAAACCTCAATCTTTAGGCATGCAACCTAATACTCAAAACCAACCAAACATCAAATCATCAAAGCAAACACCAAATGGCCATTTACAAGTTCTAAACATCAAAGGCATCATGCCATACTTAGGGAGTCCAAAACCTCTCCCAAAATCACAACCTAGGTTCCCATTGCCAAATACCAAAAACTAATAATGTTGTAAAAATAGTCACCATACATGAGCTTAGCCTTCCCCTTGGATTCCTAGCCTCCTTGCTGCCCTTAAAGCACTTCAATTCTCTGCATTATTGGTTCAGGAAAGAGAGCGTAAGCACATATGCTTAGTGAGGCATGCTCTAAAGAAACAACACAATAATGCATTTTATAAAACACCTTTCAAAGGCCTTTAAATTCATAAACATCATTTCTCATGCAACAATGCATACACAACAAGCATCTCATGCTTCATTAACATCAACATGTCATATTGGCTTTCAAGTGATAACCCATAACCATTTTTCAACACAAAACACAGCCGGATACGCGGATTACAAGCATTGTCCCATACCCTTCATACACACTACCAAACACACAAGGTGGAGTTTACCGGTACAATCTCAACCCCTCAACACACGTGATGGAGTTTAACGGTACAATCACAACCCCTCCACATCACTCATTGGTAGTTGTATAACATCACTAACGGGAACACGGGACACTCGACACAAGATCCACACATGGACTTTTAACCACCATTGTGATCTTAAACATCTCGTTAGTGTACTTGGATGGAGTTTACGGTACCATTACAACCCCTCAACATCCAAGGCGACTTTATTCACGGTGCACCCAATCTTATAGCCGGCTAACTATATCTGATTCAAGTACTTTAAAACCACACATCACTTGCCAATATACATCAACAATCCAATGTTTTAAAGCATTAATCAAATCCATTAAACCATCATGCATCACTATGCATCAAAACCTCAATTATCAACATCAAACCAAGGATCTCTTACCTTGAGCATCCTTCAACACATGGCTTTCAAAACCAGCATTAATCATGCTAAAACATGCTTTCAAAAACAGAATTTAAACATGCAATTATCAACAAATGCATCGAACCAATCCATGGCTCATCCAAGAGAGTTTTTCCGAAAACTTACTCTTGAGCTTAGTTAAGTTTATTAGACTTAATCTAAGCTCACAAACCTTCAATTATCCGATACAAAGCTGGAAATCCAACTCCACTCACCAATTCCATTTCGCAAGCTTGTCAAAACGTCGTTCAAGCCTCTGAATCAACACCACAAGGATCTGAAGATGTCTCCCTTGTTTTAAACACATCAAAGCAGAGGATTAATGCATCATCATGCATTAAAATCTTTAGCCATTACACCTAAACTCGCTGCTCTCACTAAATCTAACATTTCGGCTACCAACCATAACCGAAATCACATCCAAACACTTCCACAACATTACCCAGCTAAGATCCATCACTTCTAAACATTCTTAAACATCAATTAACATCCAAAAAGAACTTAAACTCGTCCTTATACCTCCACCTACAACAGATCACCAAGATCACCCCAAAAACCACCATTTTCACAAGTAAAAACTTAGGAAAATCAACCTATTCGGGATTACATTGATTAAACCTCCATTTCACATCATTAAACATCCAAAATACATTAAAAAGACATCTCAAAACAGAGCCCAAACATTCAATACGAATTTCTTCAAAATTAAATCCAAATCTTGAATTTTAAGCCAAAATCAAGATCACAACATTAAAACCTTTTATAAAACTGAATTTAAGGATTGAGAACTTGGGAATTTCAGTAAAGAACTGAGTATTTAGAGGAGAATGACATCCTTACCTCTAAATGTAGATTTCTCCTTGATTAATGCCAAAATCCTTGAAAATTCAATAAGCAAATGAAGAGGATTTGATGTAGAAATGATTAGGAATCATTTGAGGATTGAAATATCATCATTTGGTGTGAAAATCAAAGAAATGCTGCAGTGGAAATGTGTTTGGCTGAGGGAATTTGGAGAGAAAATGAAATGAGAAAATTTTAGCAAAAGTTGGTTATGAAAACTAAAATATGGTTTCCCTCTTTTCTTTTAATTTAACTAAACATTAAATGAGTCATTAAAAAAAAAGAAAAATCTGGAGAAATCCTTCCTTGGGTAAATTAGCTCCTTAAAGATTCAAAGTTTCAATCCTTACAAAACAGTCACCACTGAACTTTTCAAAAATTACATTTTAGTCACTAATTCGAAATGTCACACTTCCAAATCTTATTTTGTAAAATTTATTTCACCAATCTCTTATATATATTAAAAGAGGAATTTTAGATATTTTTCCATATTTTTAATGCATCCTGAACTAGGCTTTCCCTAAAACCACCTTTTATATTCGAACCGAAAATCAGATCGGTCTGGTTCAGACCCTAAACTTCCAAGCCCAAAATTGGGGTGTTACAATTTGTGTCTTCACCATCCTATCAAACTCATCATTTTCTTGGAATCTTCGAGCTTTATCTCTGAGGCGAGTGAACCAATAGTCGTTTCCTCCTTCGGTGATATCTTCTAGAACTAAGATCTTTGTTCTATACTCTTAAAGGAGATTATCCATTTTTTTAACTCGCTCTTTCAAGAAGCCATTCTGACTCAAACTAGCTTGGAGTTCTTCATAGGTATTGTCCTTTTGCATCTTGTGAACTTTTCGACTCAAGTTCTTTATTTTGGCTTCTAGCTCAATGATGAAGGCCTGGCCTTGCTTCAACTTCTTGGTGGTTTCATCATAGACTGATTGTAGCTTTAGCAAACGTATTTTGTTGTCATGAGCTTGCCTCTTCCATGCAGTCGAATCTTCCTTCGACTTCTCTCTAGGTCTTTTACCCTTCTTATTTTCTGCTACTTGTTTTGTCTTCTTTCATTCTTCAGCCAAGGCTCGTCGGAACTTCTCTACCTTCTTCTTATCACGTTCCTTCTCCTTCACCACAGCTTGATCTATCTCTTGTCTCCATTGTTTTGGGCTTTTCGAAGTTCCACATATTGAACCGCAACTTGAAGCTTAAGGAAATCAATCCTCTGAATCTCATACCTTTCTTCTAATTTCTCATACATTTTCTGCACTCGGTTGGCTTCTCCATTGTGCTTTTCTACGTCAAGGTTGACTTCAAACTTGTCTCACAAACTCTGTTCCTTAAGCGATTCGATTTCCAACTTAGCTCGTCTTAGCTCTTCCCTCAGAATACCGGCCTCTAAAGGAACCACTTTCATATGTTCTTCTATAGACTTGGCAGGGCCAAGAGTAGGTAACATAACCTTGTCATTCATCCTCCTATGCCTCCAAATATCATAATCGGAAGTATACATGCAATGCTTGTCAGACTCTATCTTCATATAATAGCACATCTTCCATGAGTCACTGATTTCTTGCACCTTCCGCCTAAACTCCCCTTGAAACTCAAATTCTAATGTACCAAGCTCGAAAGTGCTCAAAGAAATGACTAAGGGCCCAAACTTGAAGTAAAGGAGCACATCCTCCAAAACGCACGCCTTCCAGTTTTCGACGACTGTTCAAGGAGATAAAGGTTTCTGCTAACATTGCAGGCACTGTATTGACCTTCCGAAAATTGCAATGGCCAAGTGATCTACCCTTTTGTGATGTTTGGATGAACCGGAATAATGTTTCGAATGCGTGATCAAGGAAAGTTGAAACTTCCCCCTCTCTTCCGTATCAACCCTTCAACCCATTCATCACTCATTCCAGCAAATGAAACAAGTTTTGAGGGTGAGTTCTTGTTTTTGGGCGGCTTTGTATACACCCAATTCTCCTTCACTTCAAGCATATTGAACAATGCCAAGTTTTCCTCGAAAGTTGGCATCATGTCTTCTCCGTTGAACTTAAAGCAGCAATACCCAGGGTTCCAAAACTAAATCAAAGCCTTCAGAAACGGCTCATCAACCTTCACAAACAGAAGATATGCTATGTCTCTATAAGACTCACAGAACAACTGTTTGGCCTTATAATCGAAATGGTCCCATATCTCATGTAACTCCTGCACATTATTTTGGCTTAACACTAACATGGGCATACTCCGAAGTTTCTATTTCGTGACCCACACCCAAACCGTCTCCATACTTCCTGTGATTGACCTCAGACCAGTGACGCACTTTTGCATTTTCCTCTTCATTCTTCAAGAGCTTTCCGTCCATAATTGAACAATTTTCCCGAATCAACCCCTTCTAAATATGAAATGATGCACATGCAAAACAAAAAAGACAAGGAATAGAGATTAATAAAGCAAGAAAAAAACAAATGAAACAGTCAAAAACTAATTAAATGCATGATAATTTTGGGCCGGCATTCCTACATTTCATGACATGTCTCCATGGATTATTCCTGCGACTCAACACCCTAGGATTTTCTGCATGGCTCTATTAAAGGTAGGCTCTAGATTCTCAAACTTGGTTTGGTTCTAAAAAGGTACCCAAGTTGCCCTTATTGTTCCCTACTAAGGGTAGCAAAGCCCTCGATTCTCACTCATTATAGGCTAGAAACGAATCAAGCTCAACTCAGGAGGACTCACCACCGATGCCTTCTCGAAGAATCGATATCCTTATGAAGACAAGGGAATGAGTCTCGAAGGTACTTGCTAGGCTCATACGAAGAATCAATATTCTTAAATGAGCAAAGCGTATTTCCCCCCATTTAAACGAATGGGACAAAGCTCGGGAATAGAGCTTGGCATTAAGTCTTAAATGCATAAAATATAATTATATTCATTTAAATGGACAAATAAATAGAACTTATCATGAACTTGCAAATTACATTAGTTTTTTAAGAAACCCTTTTTTGAAAACCATTTAAAATCAATTTGTGGCCTAACCCTCTTTTGTTTTGATTTTTTTTTAAAACAAAAACAATTTCCCCAGTAGAGTCGTCAAGATGTCACAACCGCCCTTTTTTTAGGGAAAGGAGGCTTCAACTTTTTTGCAGTAAAACTTTTCAAAATCAACAGAGTCGCCACCAATCTTTTTGAAAAAGTGTGACTGGATCACTTTTCAAAATTGGGTTATTTTAATCAATTGTTTTGTTTTAATAAAACAATGGTTTTGGCCTGTGAAAAATTAGAAAACAAGTTCGAGGGTCGGTTACACGTGGGGAGGGGTTAGCATCCCCACGACGCCCAAAATTGGTACCTAATTAATGGTTTTAAAATCGTTTCAAAACTGGAATTTGCAAGTTCACGAAGGTTCGACTTTAAGTGTCCGTATAATGAATATTAGTCTATTTTAATGGCCTTATCGCCCGGGAGATGAACTTTAATCACCGCCAACATTTCTGGCGCTAACCCGTCATTCTTGTTTGATAAGACACCATATTAAATTATTTTCACTTTTTCAAACAACATGAAAATTTAGTGCTTTGAGCATTTAATTAATTCACTAAGTTCGATTATTTAAAAATCCAAAAAACGTCTAAGTCTTTTATTCCTAATTTTAAGTTTAAGTTTGCTTAAGTGTGTTATTTTATTTTTTGTGAAGAACATTTTTCAACAAAACATGTCTCTATCTAAGCTTTAGGCCCTAATCCTAATTTTTAAACATATTTCTAAAATAAGCAAGCAAACTTTATTCTTTTGAGTTTTCTTTTCTTTTAAAAAAACTTTATTTCTTTTTTACCTTTTATTTTTAAAAGCCAAGACCATTTTTACATTTTTTTACTTTTTTCTCATTTTTATATTTTTTACCTTTTATTTCAAAAAAGAATTCTTCTTTTAAAACTTCCTCTTTTCCATTTTTTAAATCTTTTCTTTTAAAAAAAATTAAAATAAACTTTTATTTTAAATGATTTTCTTTTAAGCTTTTTCAAAACTTTATTTTCTTCTAAAACCCTAAACTTTTACCTTAAAACCTTCTATTTTTTCTTTTTAAAAAACAAAACTTCATGACTTATTTAATTTTTTAAAAGAAAATCATCTTATTTATTTTTATTTTTGAAATCACTCAACCCATTTATTATTAAATCTAAATTTCAAAAAAAGAAGAAAAAACCTTTTTTATATTTTTAATCAAAATCAAGCCCCTTTATTATTTCCACTCATGCATTACTGTTTTTTTCCAAATTAAATCTCTAACTTTAAGTTTTTTTCAATTAAAACACATTTATTTATTTATTTATTTTATCCTTGCATTTTAATTTAAACACCTTAAAAATTTATTTCTACATTTGTAAAGATCAAAACAACTTTAACAATATTTTTAGGCATGCAAATATTTTTAAAGATCAAACCAAATTTGAAAATGAAGAATTAAAACGAAAACGTTACCGGAATCGTGAAACGATTTTCCGACTTCAAGAACAACCTAAAATCCACAAAAAAACACAAACACAAAAAATATTTGACCAAGAACAAGCAATAAAAAATCTAAAAAGTAAAAGAAAAGTTATAAATTTTACCGAAAATGACGAACGAAGAACTCGAATCCGGTCTTCTTGAAATCCTTCTAATTGCCTCCAAAAAATTGCTTCCAAACTCGAACTTCCACTCAAAATTTCCAGCAACCCTTGAAGATTTTTTTTGGATTTTCCAAGCCTAAATGATCTTTTTCAAGTGTTTTTTTCCCTTCGAAATTGTGTGTTGAACAAATGGGTAAAGTGGGGTTTTATATTTGATTTTGAGCTTCAAATTCAAGCCAAATCGAGATTTAATCCCCAAATTGGAGCCTAAATTCGACACATGGCTTGATCCTGGAAAAATCCCTCAAGAATATCCCGATTTGGTTCAAATTCGGGATCTAATTTTCCCTGGATTCGGGCCTAGGGTTTGACTTCTTTTACTTTATTTTTTGCAGATTCTAGCGAGCACAGGCAGCGACGGCGAGCGAGGTTGGTGGCAGCAAGACGGGCCGGTCGGTACCAATAGCGTCGGTAGTCGTGGCCGATAGACGCCGACCGGCCACCATGAAACCTCGTCGTGAGGGTTTGTTGGGGAACCAGCCCGCGCGCGTGCGACCCACGCGCTGGCGCGTGACACGCACTAGTTCCCCTCTTTTCCTTTTTTTTAATATTTTCTTTCTTTTTTGTTGTTTTTTGGCTGTTTTTTCATCATATTTATTATTATTATTTTCACTTCATTTTATTTCCTTTTTCTTCTCCAATATTTATTTTGCACCATAATTATTAGAATTTTTTCCCTTTTTTTCTTTTAAAAGATGGGCTAGAATTTAAAACGGGCTTTATTCTTTTTTTCCTTTTAAAAATGGGCTTCAAAATGGGCTTTTTAAGATGAGTTTTTGTTATTTTTATTTTTTTAAAAGTGGGCCTTTTATTATTTAAAGGAAAAAAGGGATATTTTCTTATATATATATATATATATATATTTGCTTTTTTATTTTTATTTTTTTGGATTATTTAAAATTAAGGTGAAAATTTATTGACAGCAACAAGGAATCAAGGATGATTAAATTTATCATGTTTCGAGCAAGCATTTTTACTCATATGACATATATATATATATATATATTTGTAGCTTTAAGCATACAATACTAGAGGCATTTATCCTAAGTCATTCGAAGTAGGCAAGCAAGAAGATGGTCATGTAATTTGGTTTACTATTCGAGTTGTCTATTTGACCATGTATTAAACCTTTATAATTTTGATCACATACATCACTTGTTTTACCAAACCATGATTAGCTAAGGTCCATACTCTATGTTTCGCATAAGAGGGATAAATTTCCTAACATTAAGGTTTGTCCCTATTGCCTAACCTTTTGAAGCCTTGCAAGTAGTCAACTAAACTAACCAAACAAACTAGAATATGGGAATACATGACGTTTTCAACAACTTACTTAAATCTAAATGGATATGGCTTCACCTATTTCCACTTCTAAGATTTAGTAACTTCTCATGCATACCTAGTAATTGGTATTCTATTTAACATGATAACATTGTGGCTTATGTTATTTAATTACACAACCAAACATTAAACATGTAGATCATTTAGCAAATTATTGACAAGATCACCTATCGTCTAACAAGAACCTAATTGCTACCATCCATTTGCTCAAATCAACCATGCTAACAACCACCATATCCAAACATACATCATTAACTATTTAGTGAATCTAGAGATATTATTAGATTTATTTACATACCAAGTATCCATCATAAGGTAAACAAAACAAGTGAGGGCCACCATCCTAGGAGTCAAATTTAGATAACCAAAACATACACTTAGGTTCCTTGTGATCTTGCTAGGCTCCTCGGATATGAACTACAAGCTCCGAAAGTCACCTGGAACATAATAAGGAGAATAAGTAAGGTCTTGATCAAGCAAGTTCTTTAAACATTAAGGATTTATAAATATAGAAATCAAGTCTCCCATTATGCTAAAGAAAATTTCCCTTAAAAATGTGACGATCTAAACATACATCTTTATAATGGAAAAGTCATGAGTTTTACTAAGCATTTTGCAAGTATGCATACAAGTAGTCAATTGAGCATGAACACATTATCAAGTGAGCATTTCATCCATTCAATATCATATGTATCACACGCATTCTATCTAATGAGTTCATCCAAATGTCATAAGATTTAGGGTCTTAATCGAACCCTTTTAAGGACAATAGGTCCAACATGATCAAGGGATTACAATCCAACTAAACATCGAGAAATTCTATCCAAATTTCTTTTTTTGAGCTATAAAGGTTCATTGACAATATACTGTTATTTTAAATTATCTTGAGTCTTGATCGTCAAGTTACTAGACACACGAATCCGTAACAAGAGTAACATTAACAAGGGTACATTTAGTACCAAAGCAAGGGTACACAAGGTACCAATTCGAATTCCATTTGAAACAAGAGTACCAAAGGTACTAAAAGATCATTTGATCATAATATCAAGGGACCGTAGTCCTAACTAGCGAGCTTGACGGATTCTATGGCATGCCAATTGTATCTATACTGACTCGAATCAAGGCTTGATTATTCAAGTTTGTTTTTAGCTATATCAAGAAACATTAAGTGCCTTTTTACTTTCTTTTCTTCATTCAAATTCATTTTGAAATTAACTATCCAAAACAAGTCTCACAAGATCAAGAATTCTAGCTCTATAAAATGCTTACCTCAATTAGTATTCAACTTACTTTAACCAGGCTATCATGAAATGAAATTTCCAACAATCAATCTAGAATTTAGGCAGCAACATTCATACATCAAAACTAGGTTACACTTACAATAGATTCCAAGCTAGTTACGCTCCCGAATTATGAATCCCTTTTTTCCTATCACTGTTTGGATCTACAACAACCCTCTTGTCTCCCGAATCCTCTTAGTTGTCTAACATGTAGCATTTAAAGGTTCTTATTAATCTCAAGCATTCAATCTGTAACGCCCCAATTTTGGGCTTAGGAGTTTTGGGATTCGGACCGGTTCGGTCGGAGTGCGGTTCGAATATATAAAGGTGAATTTAGGAAAGCCTAGTTCGGGTTGCATTAAAAATATGAAAAAATGTTTTTAAAATCCTCTTTTATTATATATAAGAGTGTGGTGAAATCAATTTTACAAAATAAGGTTTGGAAGTGTGACATTTTGGTTGGTGACCAAAATGTAATTTTCGAAAACTGTGAGACTGTTTTAAAAAGGATTGAAACTTTGAATCTTTAAGGAGCTATTTACCCAATGAGAGTTTCTCCAGATTTTTCTAAGATATTAAATGATTAATTAATGGTTTTTAAATAAAACTAAAAAGGAGGGAAGATATTTTGGCATTTTCCAACTAACTTTTCCCAAATTCTATTTTCATTTTCTCTCATCTTTTCTCAAACCAAACACATTTCTCCAGAGCTTTTCCCTCTGATTTTGTCACCTAAATAACTCATTTCAATCCTCTTTTGATATTCAATCATCTCTTCAACAAAACCTTTGCATTTGCTAAGTGGATTTTCAAGAATTTGGTTCCAAAAAGGGAGAAAACTCAAGTTTGGAGGTATGAACATCCTTCTCCTCTAAACTCTCAGTTCTTTACTGAAATTCCCAAGTTCTCAATCCTTAATTTATGTTTTATAAAAGGTTTTAAGGTTGTGTTCTTGACCTTGGCTTTTAAATGCAAGATTTGGTTGATTTTGGTTAAAATTCGTATGATCTGTTTGGGCAGTGTTTTGAGGTGTCTTTTTGATGTTAAATGAATGTTAAATTGATGAGAAATTGAGGTTTAATTAATGCAATCCTGGATAGGTTGATTTTCCTAAGTTTAGCTTAAGTTCTTGGTTGTTTTTGGAGAGATCTTGATGATCTGTTATAGCTGGAGGTATAAGGGTGTGGTTAGATCCTTTTTGGATGTTAAATGATGTTTAAGGATGTTTAGATTTGATGGATCTTGGCTGGGTAATGTTGTGGAGTTGTTTGGATGCATTTTCGGTTGTGTTTGGTAGCCGAAAATGGTGTATGGATGAGAGCATCGAGTTTAGGTGCTTTCATTGAAGATATTAATGCATGATGATGCATTAATCCTCTGCTTTGATGTGTTTAAAACAAGGGAGTCATCTTTGGATCCTAGTGGTGGTGATACGGAAGCTTGATTGGTGTTTTGGCAAGTGGCGAAACGAAATCGGTGAGTGGATTTTGGTTTTCAGCTTTGAAACCAATGTTTTGAAGGTTTGGGAGCTTAGTTTAAGTCTAAGCAACTTAGCTAAGCTCAAGAGTAAGTTTTCGGAAAAACTCTCTTGATGATGAACCATGGATTGGTTGTATGCAATGTGGTTTGTTTGCATGTTTTAAATCCTGTTTTGAAAGCATATTTAGCATGTTTATTTGCTGGGATTATAAGCCATGTGTTGAAGGAAGCTCAAGGTAAGAGTTCCTTGTTTTCGAACATTGTTTTAATGTGGTTTGATGCTTAAAGATGCATGATGTTTATGGCTTTCTTAAATGCTTTAAAACAGTGGAATATTGTTGTTAATGGTGCATATTGGCAAGTGATGGTTAAGGTCACAAAGGTGGTTAAAAGTCCTTGTGTGAGCCTTGTTTATTTAATAACAACATGGTGGTTAAAAGTCCATGGTTGGTTCTTGGTTAAGATCACAAAGGTGGTTAAAAGTCCTTGTGTGAATCTTGTGTATTTTAAGAACAACATGGTGTTTAAAGGTCCATGGTTGGTTCTTGGTTAAGGTTACAAAGGTGGTTAAAATTCCTTGTGTAAACCTTGTTATTTAAGAACATCAAGGTGTTTAAAAGTCCTTGGGTGATTCTTGTTAAGGACACAGAGGTGTTTAAAAGTCCTTGTGTGGTTCTTGGTTAAGATCACAAAGGTGGTTAAAAGTCCTTGTGTGAATCTTGTGTATTTTAAGAACAACATGGTGTTTAAAAGTCCATGGTTGGTTCTTGGTTAAGGTTACAAAGGTGGTTAAAATTCCTTGTGTAAACCTTGTTATTTAAGAACATCAAGGTGTTTAAAAGTCCTTGGATGATTCTTGTTAAGGACACAAAGGTGTTTAAAAGTCCTTGTGTGGTCCTTGTCATGGTGTTTAAAAGTCCATGGGTTAAGGACACAATGGTGTTTAAAAGTCCATGTGTGGTCCTTGGAAATTATAAGATCACAATGGTGTTTAAAAGTCCATGTGTGGATCTTATGTGGAATGTATCACTTGTTGCCAATATGACATGTTATGAACTTGAAGCATGAACTGCTTGTTTTAAATGCTTTAGTGCATGTGCAAATGATGAAAGATTTATGGTTTATAAAGTGTTTTAGAAATGCATTATTGTGTGGTTTTAAATGAGCATTCCTCACTAAGCTATTTTGCTTACACTCTTTCTTTTCTTAAACCAATAATGCAGAGCATTAAAGTGCTTTGAGGGCAGCAAGGAGGGCAAGAATTCAAGTGGTGAACTAAGCTCAAGTATGGTGAAGGTTTCTTAAACACTATTAGCTTTTGGCATTTGGCAATGGGGAACCTATGTTGTTGTTTTGGGAGATGTTTTGGACTCCCTATGTTGGTTTTATGTTGTTAATAATGTTGGTACTTGTAATTGGCCTCTTGGTATGTGTTTTTATGATTTGAGGATTTCATGGTTTGCTTTATAGGATGCTTGCCTATTGAATTAGGGATTTTCATAATTGATGTCATGTTGATGTTTGGTTGATGCAATTATGTTCGTTGTATGTTGAATGACTTGCTGGTAAAGTTTGGTTGCATTTGGAGAATGTTTGATAGGCCAATTGTATGATAAACCAGCAAATTTTCTGCAATTTGGGCAGCCTGTTTCGGAACAGGTGTTACCGTATCGGAACGAGGGCCTGAAATGGCATGGGCGTTCCGAAACGGAAGGCACTGTTCCGGAACGGATTGGCCACTGCCAGGCCCTGTTTCGGTACCAGTTTCGGAACGGTCCCGCGTTTCGGAACGGGTCTTCCCTGTTCCGAAACACTCGACCGTTGGGCACTGAAATTGTTAGTTATATGTTCTGAAATGTTTGCATTTTGGTCCTGAAACATGTTTATGCAATTGTATGAGTTTGTGATGTCTGTTTGGGCTGAAATTTGGCAGAGAAGCATGAAAGATGACTAATTTCAAGTTGGTAATTTTTAATTGGGCTAAGTCCTATAAATTTTCAGAATTTACAATTTGGTCCCTAAAGTTGTAATTTGTGCAATTGAGTCCCTGAATGTTCTCTGATTGTTATGATGTTTGAATATGATGATCTTGTGAACATATCTAGGGTTAACGTGCATCTAGACAAGAGTAAAAAGAAAAAAAGGGTCGTTAATCAAGGTTGACTTTCGGGTTGACTTTGGTTTTCCCCGTGTGATCTTCTTAATTCGGGTCGACCGTCTAGGCCGGGTTAAGGGGGTTACATTTGGTGGTATCAGAGCTGAGTTCTCGAGTAATTGGGAATGATTATGTGAATGTTTAAAGTATGTATGCTTTGTATGCTTGTTGAGTGAAAGCATGTTGAGTGAATTGCATGTATGTTGCAATTGAGGTGTATGCTGTGATGAAGCATGTTGTGGATACCCATTGCCAAATCAAAGCTAATATAATGATATTGTTTTTTAAGTGAAAATGAGCTTGAGTACTTGGATTGCTTACCTTGTTGGGCCTGACTTTGTTTATTTGCATTGTGATTGCATTGTTAGAGTATGGCACCTCGTAGAGAGTTAAGGAGTAATGTGCGAGCTACGGCTCAAAATGAGAATGAGAATGAAGAGAATGTTGAAAGTGCGGTGGATTTACGTCCTCCACTTGGTGGTGGTGGTGCTGGGGGTGAAGGAGCTGAAGCTGCAGCTGGTGCTGGGGTCGCTGGACCTGAGGCTGGTCAGGGGCAAGCTGTTCCTGACATGACAGTGTTGATACAAGCTATTGCTGGAGCTTTTCAAGCAGCAGTAGCTGGAGCTCAAGGAGCTGTGCATCAAGGAGATGCTGGAGTTAGACTACCCTTGGAACGTTTGCGCAGTCTAGGAGGGACTGAGTTTAGAGGGTTATCTGCTGAAGGTTCGGAGTCTTGGTTAGAAGGTACCAAGAGAATCTTGGGTCAGATGAGTTGCACTGATGTGCAGAAGCTGGGTTGTGTAGTATCATTGTTGCAAGATGATGCTTACACTTGGTGGACTACCTCTATCGCTGGGATGGCGGAAGCTGACGTAACTTGGACGTTCTTTCAGAACGCGTTCAAGAGAAGGTATCTAGGTGTGAGGTACCTAGATGAAAAGAAAAGGGAGTTCATGTCTCTTACCCAAGGGAGCATGACAGTGGTTGAGTATGAAGTTCAGTTTGTTCGACTCAGTCAGTATGCACCTGAGCTTGTTTCGGATGAGCGGGAGAGGTGTGAAAGGTTCCGTTATGGTTTAGTGACGGATGTAAAGATGTATGTGCTGGCTACCGAGTATGATGATTTTAATGTGTTGGTGGGCCGAGCAAAGGATATTGAGATGAATTTGGGCTTATCGTCTAAAAGTGCTGGTTCTGGTGCTGGAAAGCGAGCTGCTGAATATAGTTCCGGTGGTGGACGGAACAAGAGGGGACGTGATCTGAAGTATCAGTCCTCAGCTAAGCGAGGTGGTGGTGCACCTGCTCAGGGAGGTAACGCTAGAGTTGATCCGAGTGCATGTTGGACATGTGGTTCGCGTGGCCATATGAAACGTGATTGTCCTCGTGCTGTGAGGGAGGTGCAAGCTCCTGTTGTGGCAGCTGGTAATACGTGATGGAACTGTGGATCTACGGATCACATGAGGAGAGAGTGTACTATGTTGGCTGGTGGCCAAGTGCGTGCTCCTGTTGTTGCTGCACCACAGAGAGGTCGTGGGCGCGGCCATGGTAACTTCCAGAGGAGAGAGGAAGGTGGTCGGGGTGTGGCTCATGTTGTGGCTATTCATCCTGAAGGAGGTGGTCAGGCTAGAGTGTTTGCTCAGAGGGAGGGGAGGAATGACGCGGATGTGATCGCAGGTACTTTTACTCTGCAATCCTTGTCATTACTTTCCCTGATTGATTCTGGATCTACGCACTCATACATATTGCGTGAGCATGCTGAATTGCTTGGTTTGCCTGTTGAGTCTTTGGATGTTGGTGTGCGTGTCACTAGTTCTTTTGGTGAGACTGTTGTGACTCGAAAGCTTTATAGAAGGTGTCCTTTGGTTGTGCAAGACCATGTTTTTCATGTTGACCTTATGGAGTTGCCTTTCTATGGTTTTGATGTAATCCTTGGTATGGATTGGCTTGCTGAGCATCGAGCTGTTGTGGATTGTGAGAATAAGCGAGTTTCGTTGAAGCTTGCGGATGATTATGAGGTTGTTGTGGTTGGTGAGAATGTGAAGTTTCTTGCCAATGTGGTGTCTACGTTGGAGGCGAGCCGGATGCTGAGGCAAGGTTGTGAAGCTTACCTAGCTTTTGTGATGAATCCTAGCTCTAAGGAGTTGCGTGTGCAAGATATCAGGATTGTGAGGGAGTTTCCTGGCGTGTTTCCTGAGGAGTTGCCTGGGTTACCTCCTAATCACGAGGTGGAGTTTGGAATTGAGCTGTATGAGAATACAACTCCTGTGTCCATTACCCCTTATAGAATGGCACCTAAGGAGCTGAAAGAGCTGAAGACGCAGTTGCAAGAGTTGCTTGATTGTGGGTTCATTCGGCCAAGTGTGTCACCTTGGGGTGCACCGGTCTTGTTTGTGAAGAAGAAGGATGGCACTATGAGAATGTGCATTGATTATCGTCAGCTGAACAAGTTGACTATTAAGAATCGATATCCATTGCTGAGAATTGATGATCTCTTTGATCAATTTCGGGGAGCAGCTGTGTTCTCTAAGATTGACTTAAGGTCAGGGTATTACCAGTTGAAGGTAAAGGATGTGGATGTGCCTAAGACAGCTTTCAGGGCGAGGTATGGGCATTATGAGTTCCTCGTGATGCCGTTTGGTTTGACAAATGCTCCTACAGCTTTCATGGACATGATGAATCGTGTATTTCATGAATACCTGGACAAGTTTGTTGTGGTGTTCATCGATGATATCCTCGTGTACTCGCGTACTGAGGAGGAGCATGAAGAGCATTTGAGGATTGTGTTGCAAGCTTTGTTGGAGAATCAGCTTTATGCTAAGCTGAGCAAGTGTGAGTTTTGGTTAAGTGAAGTGGTGTTTCTTGGGCATGTGGTTTCTACCGAGGGGATTCGAGTTGATCCTTAGAAGATTGAGGCGGTGATGAATTGGAAGGTTCCTAAATCTGTTGATGAGGTTCGTAGTTTCCTTGGTTTAGCGGGATACTACCGGAGGTTTGTGGATGGGTTTTCTAAGATTGCTGCACCTTTGACAAAGTTGTTGCAAAAGGATGTTAAGTATGAGTGGACGGAAGCGAGACAACAGGCTTTTGAGAAGCTTAAGGCAGCTTTGACGCAAGCTCCTATTTTGGTTCAACCTGAACCAGGGAAAGAGTTTGTGGTGTATAGTGATGCGTCCTATGTTGGTTTGGGATGTGTGTTGATGCAAGAGGGTAAGGTGGTGGCTTATGCATCGCGACAGTTGAAGGTGCATGAGCGCAATTATCCTACGCATGACATTGAGTTGGATGCGGTGGTCTTTGCTTTGAAGATTTGGAGACATTATCTGTATGGTGAGAAGTGTACTGTGTATACTGATCACAAGAGTTTGAAGTATTTGATGTCTCAGAAGGAGTTGAATCTTAGGCAGCGACGGGTGGAGTTGCTCAAGGATTATGATTTGACGATTGAGTATCACCTTGGAAAAGCTAATGTTGTAGCGGATGCCTTGAGTAGGAAGGTAGCTGTTGAGTTGAGGGCTATGTTTGCCAGTTTGAGTATTTCGCGTGATGGTGGTCTTGTGGCTGAGTTGCAAGTGAAACCATCTTTGGTTCGGTTGATCAAGGAAAAGCAGTTGCAGGATGATTCCTTGGTATCGCATGTTCAGGATATCGCGGAGGCTAGGCCTTCGGGTTTCTGTTTTAATGCTGATGGAGTGTTGTGTTTTGGGAGTCGGATAGTAGTGCCCAATGATGCTGAGTTGAGGCGTGCTATTCTGATTGAAGGTCGTAGTAGTCCTTTTGCTATGCACCCAGGTAGTACTAAGATGTATCGAGATCTTCATGATGAGTACTATTGGGTGGGTTTAAAGAAGGATGTTGCAGAGTTTGTGAGCAAGTGCATGGTGTGTCAGCGGGTTAAAGCTGAGCATCAGGTTCCTTCAGGGTTGTTGCAACCGTTGAGAATCCCTGAATGGAAGTGGGAAAGGATTACCATGGATTTTGTATCTGGTTTACCTTTGTCACCATCGAAGAAGAATTCATTGTGGGTGATTGTGGATCGCCTAATGAAGTGTGCGCATTTCTTGCCTGTGCATACTATGTATTCTTTGGATAAGCTTGCGGAGCTGTACATTGCTGAGATTGTGCGGCTGCATGGTGTGCCTAAGTCGATTTTGTCGGATAGGGATCCGAGGTTTACATCGCGTTTTTGGCAGTGTTTGCATCAAGCTTTGGGTACACGGTTGAATTTCAGTACATCTTATCATCCTCAGTCGGATGGTCAATCCGAGCATGTTATCCAGGTTTTGGAGGATATGTTGAGGTGCTGCGTGATTGAGTTTCAGGGCTCTTGGGAGAAACATTTGCCTTTGGTGGAGTTTTCTTATAACAATAGTTATCAGGCAAGTATTCAAATGGCACCTTATGAGGCTTTGTACGGGAGGAAGTGTAGGACTCCTATTTGTTGGGCTGAAACGGGTCAGAAGTTGGTTTCGATGCCGGCTTTGTTGAAAGGAACCACCGAGAAGGTGAAGCTCATTTGTGAGCGTTTGAAGGCAGCTTCTGATCGGCAAAAGTCTTACGCGGATTTGAAGCGTAAGGAGATTGAGTATGCGGAAGGTGACCGTGTGTTTTTGAAGGTTTCGCCTTGGAAAAAGGTGATGAGGTTTGGCCGTAAGGGTAAGTTGAGCCCCAGGTACATTGGACCATACGAGGTGTTTGAGCGTGTGGGTCCTTTTGCGTACAAGTTGAGGCTACCTCAAGAGTTGGAGAAGATTCATGATGTGTTTCATGTTTCTATGCTTTGGAAGTATAGATCGGATCCTTCGCATGTGATGCCTGTGGAAGAAGTGGAATTGAATCCGGATTTGACCTACGATGAGGAACCGGTGCAAATTCTGGATTCGGATAGCAAAGTTCTTCGTGGCAAGACCATTGAGTTGGTGAAGGTGTTGTGGAAGCATCGTGGTGTTGAAGAAGCCACGTGGGAACGGAAGGATGACATGCTGAAGCAGTTTCCGTACCTCTTTCGTTCAGGTAAATTTCGAGGACGAAATTTCTTAAGGGGGAGAGAGTTGTAACTCCCCAATTTTGGGCTTAGGAGTTTTGGGATTCGGACCGGTTCGGTTGGAGTGCGATTCGAATATATAAAGGTGAATTTAGGAAAGCCTAGTTCGGGTTGCATTAAAAATATGGAAAAATGTTTTTAAAATCCTCTTTTATTATATATAAGAGTGTGGTGAAATCAATTTTACAAAATAAGGTTTGGAAGTGTGACATTTTGGTTGGTGACCAAAATGTAATTTTCGAAAACTGTGAGACTGTTTTAAAAACGATTGAAACTTTGAATCTTTAAGGAGCTATTTACCCAATGGGAGTTTCTCCAGATTTTTCTAAGATATTAAATGATTAATTAATGGTTTTTAAATAAAACTAAAAAGGAGGGAAGATATTTTGGCATTTTCCAACTAACTTTTCCCAAATTCTATTTTCATTTTCTCTCACCTTTTCTCTCAAACCAAACACATTTCTCCAGAGCTTTTCCCTCTGATTTTGTCACCTAAATAACTCATTTCAATCCTCTTTTGATATTCAATCATCTCTTCAACAAAACCTTTGCATTTGCTAAGTGGATTTTCAAGAATTTGGTTCCAAAAAGGGAGAAAACTCAAGTTTGGAGGTATGAACGTCCTTCTCCTCTAAACTCTCAGTTCTTTACTGAAATTCCCAAGTTCTCAATCCTTAATTTATGTTTTATAAAAGGTTTTAAGGTTGTGCTCTTGATCTTGGCTTTTAAATGCAAGATTTGGTTGATTTTGGTTAAAATTCGTATGATCTGTTTGGGTAGTGTTTTGAGGTGTCTTTTTGATGTTAAATGAATGTTAAATTGATGAGAAATTGAGATTTAATTAATGCAATCCCGGATAGGTTGATTTTCCTAAGTTTAGCTTAAGTTCTTGGTTGTTTTTGGAGAGATCTTGATGATCTGTTATAGCTGGAGGTATAAGGGTGTGATTAGATCCTTTTTGGATGTTAAATGATGTTTAAGGATGTTTAGATTTGATGGATCTTGGCTGGGTAATGTTGTGGAGTTGTTTGGATGCATTTTCGGTTGTGTTTGGTAGCCGAAAATGGTGTATGGATGAGAGCATCGAGTTTAGGTGCTTTCATTGAAGATATTAATGCATGATGATGCATTAATCCTCTGCTTTGATGTGTTTAAAACAGGGGAGTCATCTTTGGATCCTAGTTGTGGTGATCCGGAAGCTTGATTGGTGTTTCGGCAAGTGGCGAAACGGAATCGGTGAGTGGATTTTGGTTTTCAGCTTTGAAACCAATGTTTTGAAGGTTTGGGAGCTTAGTTTAAGTCTAAGCAACTTAGCTAAGCTCAAGAGTAAGTTTTCGGAAAAACTCTCTTGATGATGAACCATGGATTGGTTGTATGCAATGTGGTTTGTTTGCATGTTTTAAATCCTGTTTTGAAAGCATATTTAGCATGTTTATTTGCTGGGATTATAAGCCATGTGTTGAAGGAAGCTCAAGGTAAGAGTTCCTTGTTTTCGAACATTGTTTTAATGTGGTTTGATGCTTAAAGATTCATGATGTTTATGGCTTTGTTAAATTCTTTAAAACAGTGGAATATTGTTGTTAATGGTGCATATTGGCAAGTGATGGTTAAGGTCACAAAGGTTGTTAAAAGTCCTTGTGTGAGCCTTGTTTATTTAAGAACAACATGGTGGTTAAAAGTCCATGGTTGGTTCTTGGTTAAGATCACAAAGGTGGTTAAAAGTCCTTGTGTGAATCTTGTGTATTTTAAGAACAACATGGTGTTTAAAGGTCCATGGTTGGTTCTTGGTTAAGGTTACAAAGGTGGTTAAAATTCCTTGTGTAAACCTTGTTATTTAAGAACATCAAGGTGTTTAAAAGTCCTTGGATGATTCTTGTTAAGGACACAAAGGTGTTTAAAAGTCCTTGTGTGGTCCTTGTCATGGTGTTTAAAAGTCCATTGGTTAAGGACACAATGGTGTTTAAAAGTCCATGTGTGGTCCTTGGAAATTATAAGATCACAATGGTGTTTAAAAGTCCATGTGTGGATCTTATGTGGAATGTATCACTTGTTGCCAATATGACATGTTATGAACTTGAAGCATGAATTGCTTGTTTTAAATGCTTTAGTGCATGTGCAAATGATGAAAGATTTATGGTTTATAAAGGTGTTTTAGAAATGCATTATTGTGTGGTTTTAAATGAGCATTCCTCACTAAGCTATTTTGCTTACGCTCTTTCTTTTCTTAAACCAATAATGCAGAGCATTAAAGTGCTTTGAGGGCAGCAAGGAGGGCAAGAATTCAAGTGGTGAACTAAGCTCAAGTATGGTGAAGGTTTCTTAAACACTATTAGCTTTTGGCATTTGGCAATGGGGAACCTATGTTTTTGGTTTGGGAGATGTTTTGGACTCCCTATGTTGGTTTTATGTTGTTAATAATGTTGGTACTTGTAATTGGCCTCTTGGTATGTGTTTTGATGATTTGAGGATTTCATGGTTTGGTTTATAGGATGCTTGCCTATTGAATTAGGGATTTTCATAATTGATGCCATGTTGATGTTTGGTTGATGCAATTATGTTCCTTGTATGTTGAATGACTTGCTGGTAAAGTTTGGTTGCATTTGGAGCATGGTTGATAGGTCAATTGTATGATAAACCAGCAAATTTTCTGCAATCTGGGCAGCCTGTTTCGGAACAGGTGTTACCGTATCAGAACGGGGGCCTGAAATGGCCTGGGCGTTCCGAAACGGAAGGAATTGTTCCGGAACGGATTGGCCACTGCCAGGCCCTGTTTCGGTACCAGTTTCGGAACAGTCCCGCGTTTCGGAACGGGTCTTCCCTGTTCCGAAACACTCGACTGTTGGGCACTGAAATTGTTAGTTATATGTTCTGAAATGTTTGCATTTTGGTCCTGAAACATGTTTATGCAATTGTATGAGTTTGTGATGTCTGTTTGGGCTGAAATTTGGCAGAGAAGCATGAAAGATGATTAATTTCAAGTTGGTAATTTTAATTGGGCTAAGTCCTATAAATTTTCAGAATTTACAATTTGGTCCATAAAATTGTAATTTGTGCAATTGAGTCCCTGAATGTTCTCTGATTGTTATGATGTTTGAATATGATGATCTTGTGAACATATCTAGGGTTAACGTGCATCTAGACAAGAGTAAAAAGAAAAAAAGGGTCGTTAATCAAGGGTGACTTTCGGGTTGACTTTGGTTTTCCCCGTGTGATCTTCTTAATTCGGGTCGACCGTCTAGGCCGAGTTAAGGGGGTTACACAATTCATTCATTCATATCTCTAATGAAACCCGAAACGAAGACCACTACCCCCTTTAAAGATAACCTCCTAAATACTCAAACATTTTCATTTAAATGAAGCAACTTCAGGGTTAATCTTTACCTAACACATCTCTTATATTTATCATAATCAAGTTAACAAATCTAACAAACATCCAAATCATAACAGGGCAGTCCTAAAACAACATCAAAACAGTTTTATTTGTTTCATTAGAACCCATTTTTCTCACTTGGCCAATTTTCTTGTCTTTTAAACCTGCTTAGCAGTCTATTGAAGAATTAATACATCAAAATTTTCAGTCTTACAAATTTCATGTACTTAATCTAAATCAGGGCAGTCCCGTGATGGCTTAAAACCTAGATGAAAACAGTTTCGGTGGTGCTTAAAATTAGCAAGGCAACTAAATGATTTCAAACCTAGTTTAGCAAGATCATACACTTTGTTCTAACAAGTTTTCTATCATTCGTGTGTCTCATTTTTGGTATAGATATTCAAGGACTCTCTACCATTAGTGTCTAAGAACATAGCATCTTCCATTATAACCAAAGCAGTATAAATTCACCTTCTAACAACAATTGTCGAGTCATGACTATGCACAATTAATAAGGAAATTCCTATATTTTCTTTCATTCAATTCCTTTTACAATTCAAAGTTCATAACTATGGTTTAAGTTCAAGCAATCGATTCCTACTCATGAATCCAATTTACTTCTAAACAAATTCAAGAAGCAAGATACAAGATGAGCGTTACCTTGCTTGACATTCAACAAGAATTACACTATCATCAAATTTCCTCCCACCAAAGCTTGATTCTACTGATTTCCTTTTAAGATTTCTATGAATTCTCTCCCTCTCTCACTAGCTTGCAATCGAGTGAAAGTAGATAAGGAAGAAGATGGTCTTCAAGCACTAACCAAGTCTCACATTATGACATCTAAGCATAGTACTCGGCTATTTTATATTTTACATGGAATACCTTAAGTGAGCAATTAAATCTTTTTGGTCCTTCTAAAGATCTCTCGGTTAGGCTTGAGTTCAATATAATCCCCAAGGATTTTCCTTAAATCAATTTATAGGTATTTTCTACAATTTTAACCATATTTAAACATTCTCCTAGGCCATTCTTTAGGGTGTTACATCCCAACCACGTTTATAGAAGCTTTAATCTCATTCACCAATTTGTGGTGATCATCATGAACTTTTGAAAGAAGATTGTTCAAATCCACATTTTCAATTTGAAAATATTTTAAATCAGCTTGTAAATCCACAATATTCTTTTCAAGTTCCGAGTTGGTCGTAGAAAGAGAATCGTTTTGGTTTTTCAAATCAGAAATTATTTTCTTGTTTCGCAAAACTGATTCCTTATATTTTTCTACCAACTCATCGTAAACCTCTTGCAACTCATCATACGCATCTTGAAGTTCATCATATGTAAAATTGAAAGTAGATGAGTTAGGGTTTACCTTAGGATTATCATCAATAGCCATGAGGCAAATATTAGCCACTTCATGTTCCTCTTCATCAGATGATGATTCTTCATCGCTCCAAGTAGCAACGTGGGCTTTGTGCTTTTTCTTCTTATCGAACCCCTTCTTTTTGAGTTGAGGACATTCTGATCTTATGTGCCCCGGCTTCTTGCACTCATAACAAATGAGTTGATCCTTTTCTTCTTCTTTGTTCTTATTCTTGAAGTCTTTTCTTCTTTGGAACTTTCTACCCCGGTTAGACTTTATGAACCAGGAGAATCTCTTGGCTATCATAGCAAATTCCTCACACTCATCCTCACTAGAATTCCTTTCCTCTTGAGATGCCTTGAGAGTAATTCCTTGCTTCTTTATCTCTACCTCTTGCTTCTCCACTCTTTTCTCTTCTCTTCTCTTTTCTTTTTCCCATCCTTGCTTCATGATCTCATGAGTAAGGATAGATCCCACCAACTCTTCGAGCTTCAAAAGTCTTCAAATTCTTTGCCTCGATGATTGAGGTTCTCTTCCCATCCCATGATTCGGGAAGAGAGTAAAGAAGCTTTCAGACTAGCTTGTATTCGGGAATGATCTCACTGAAGCCCTTGAGACCATTTACAATGACGGAGAATCAATTAAACTTCTTGGAGACGCTCTCATTCGGCTCCATCTTGAAATTCTCATAACTCAAATTAAGGATCTGTTAGGCTCGATATCCTTCAACCGAATTGCTTGCCAAGTGTGGAGAAGATTGATATTTATGTGTTTTTGGTGGAAGCAAAAATTGAAAGAATTTGGACAAGGATTTAGAGCGGTTCAACTTTGTAACCAAAGCCAACATCCACTACCTTAGCTTCCCACTAAGGTTTTTCCAAATTCACTCTTGAATTTCCCCTTTTCTAGGCTAAGAAGGCAACCTTTATACACTAAAATCTTTCTAACCCAAAGCTTGAGTAAATCATCTTGTACAAAGAGAAATTCAAAGAAAACAAGAAATCCCTCTAAAAGGTATGTGTTTGCACTAATTAAGCACTCACCCAATCCTAAAACACTTGAGCAATTATAACAATGTAAGCTCACAAGTGTTGTCTATAGAAAGGATGGAAAATTAAGCACTAACACATGATTTGATCATAATGTTGTTGACTTGTGGATCATTAGCCTTCATAGATGCTTGGAGGTCCCTTTTTTACTTCCAAATGAGCTTCTACCCGTTGGAGACCGTTGGGGTTGAATTGGAGCCATTGGGGCCTTTATTTCCCGCAATAAATGTTGTTCTAAAGCTGTCCGTATCGATACGCGGGTAACCGTATCAGTACGCCTTTCATTAGAAACTAGTTGTTGGAGTCTTTCCAGTTGATGCATATAAATACGCTTGTAGGCGTATCGATATGGCCTGCAGTTCAAAAGGCTATTGGGAAAATGACTGTTGAAAACCGTTAGGGGTATCAGTACTCTATACAACTGTATCAGTACGGATACTAGCCGTTGGGGGGTTGTAAAACAAGTGTATCGAAACGTCACGTAGCGTATCAATACACGTCCTCTTCGTATCGGTACGAGTTTTGGCTACTGGAATATTCCTGTAGTTGAAACCCTAAAGTGTATCGATACGGGGTATACCGTATCGGTATGATGGATTGAAAAATAAAGGTTTGGCTACTTGAAAGACATTTTAAATCATTCCAAAGCCTTGTAAAATTCATCAAACATATTTTCAAGTTGCTTGGACTTATTAATATTTTGAAACCTTTTCAATTTAGCCCAAAACAATTTTTCTATAATTATATCAAAACAAACATCTCAACAATCTCCCCCTTTTTGATATAATGAAACCAACTTGAATTTTTTTAGATTCCCCCCTTAGTATTTAAAATTTTGAATAAGTTATTTAAAAATGAAATGTAGTTAAAGCTCCCCTTTATTCACTTGAGAAATCAATTTCAAATCATTTCTCCCCCTTTTTGTTTTATCTTAAAGAATTTAAATGACTTTAGGTTCAAAATAACAATGGAGATTTAAAAGATATTGACAAAAATAAGTGTTTTGGTTATAAAATGGCCCCCCTTACTCAAAGCATCACCAAATAGTTAGTCCAACAATTATGATAAACTAGCTAATTTAAAATAAATAAAACAAATTAACATAAACAAAATTCAACTAATATTTACCACACTTGAACGAAAGGTATGATGCGAAGCCTTCCTTCTTCAAGTGATCTTATTTGTGTGTATGGAGATCCCCCTCAATGTTGTACTTTATTGACCAATCTCCATCTCACCTAAAACAAGACAATCTTGTAATTTTTTGTATCCAAATTGCTTTGGATCCATAAGCGTTAGTAGCACATAATTTAGTCCCTTTAGGAACTCATTTTTCAATTTCATCCTTTTTAGTTGAAGAAATTAGTCATTTTGGGACCCAAATACTTCTAAAACATTAACCACTTAAAAATCTAGGGGCACTAGATTCTCTTTGATAAAAATTTGATTTTCCAAAATTGGTTTTTTTTCAAGCTCTTTGGAAATCAAATCTTTTTCCTCTTGAACTTTATGAAGCAAATTTTGTAAATCATCACATTTTTTTCAAACTCATTGAGTTTTGCTTCAAGTTCAATTTTGGTTTTAGAAATCAAATCATTTTGAATTTTCAAATTTGAAACTACTTTCTTGTTTTTCAAAATGTGATTTTTAAACTCTAAAACCAAATCATAATAGGCATCTTGTAATTCATCAAAAGAATAAGAAGTTGAAGTAGATGAATTAGAAGTTACCCTTAAATCTTCTTAGATGGCCATAAGGCAAAGGTTGACTTGTTCATTATCGGTGGAGTCATCATCACTCCAAGTAGCCACATATGCCTTCTTCTTATGGATTGAAGAGCTTGGCCCGTTCTTCTTATTTGATTCATGCTTGGATTCTTCCATTTTGCTCTTCATGAATCAGGCAAATTTCTTGAAGAGATGAATTATCTCTTCATCTTAACTTTCCTCCTCACTTGTTTCTTCATGTTGGCATTTGGAGGAATTGAGAGCAATGACATTAACATCAATGCCTTGCTCTTTGATCTTCTTCTCATTCTCCCTCTTCAAGGGTGTAGACATCATTTCATGGGTAAGAAGGGACCCAATTAGCTCATCAAGTTTGAGCTCCTTTAGGTTCTTAGCTTCGATGATAATCGTCGTCTTGCCCTCCCATGATTCGGGAGGTGAATAAATCAACTTCCAAACGAGCTTGTCTTCTGGAATTTCCTCTCCAAATTCTTTGAGTTTATTGATGATTGTGGAGAACCGATCAAACATGCTCGTGATGTATTCTTCCGGGTTCATCTTGAAGTTCTCATACTCATAGTTGAGAAGACCAATCTTGGTCTCCTATACTTCGTTTGTTCCCTCGTATGTAGCTTCAAGCTTGTCACATACTTCCTTGGCACTTTCACAAGAAGATGTCTTTGGATAGACATTCAGGCCAAAAGCACAAAAGAGATTGTGCAACGCCTTGCAATTAAGCTGCGTCATCTTCTTGTCGTTGGCATTCCATTATGCATTCCTTCTTTGAGGCACGAACGGTCCATCTTCAACAAGATCCACATAGACGGTTGTCCTTGGCCTTGGTGAAGTACATCATCCTATTCTTCCAAAAGGTATGTGTTTGCACTAATTAAGCACTCACTCAATCATAAAACATTTGAGCAATTATAACAATGTAAGCTCACAAGTGTTGTTTATACAAAGGATGGAAAATTAAGCACTAAGAAATGTTTTGATCATAATGTTGGTTACTTGTGGATCATTAGCCTTGCATAGATTCTTGGAGGTCCCTTTTATACTTCCAAATGAGCTTCTAGTCGTTGGAGACCGTTGGGGTTGAATTGGAGCCGTTAGGGCCTTTATTTCCCACATTAAATGTTGTTTTGGAGTTGTTCGTATCGATACGCAGGTAGCCGTATCAGTACGCCCTTCTTCGGAAACTTGTCGTTGGAGTCTTTCAACCTGATGCGTATCGATACGCTTATAGGCGTATCAGTACAGCTTATAATTCAAATAGCCAATGGGAAAAATGACCGTTGAAAACTGTTAGGCATATTAGTACTCGATACGACCGTATCAGTACGGATACTATCCGTTGGAAGGTTTGTAAAATAATCGAAACGCCACGTAGCCTATCTATACAAGTCCTTTCAGTATCTGTATGAATTTTGGCTACTAGAATTTTCCTATAGCTAAAACCTTGAAGCTTATTAATACGTGTGAAAACCTCGTAAAAAACAAGTATTTCACGCCTTTTTACTTTGTTAATTGCTTGTCTTTATGCTCATTACACTTGCATTTAGCTGCATTTAGTTCATATAGTTGCATTTGTTGTTGTTAGCTTGATTGTTTTGATTTAATTAAGAAATAGGTGCTGCTTGAGAAAAGGTTGTTGAAGAACTAATGTTTTGATATAATAATTGAAAAATAGTTTTGGACTAAATTGAAAAGATTTCAAAAATGTATTTAAGTCCAAACAACTTGAAAATAAGTTTGTGGAAGTCTTAAATGGTTTTTGGCAAGGTTTGAAACGTTTTTAAGTAACCAAAAGTAGAGTTTTCAAGGTACCCATTTCGAAACAAGGGGACATGTATCGAAACAGTTTGAAACTACCAAAACCCGTACCAAAACAGGGCTAGCCATTTTCGATACAGAGGGTATTCGTTTCGAAACACCCCTTTGGTGTTTCGATACGCCCAACGGTCAAAACCTCCCCAACGGCTATTTTCCCAACGGCTTTTTAAATTGCAGCTCAACTATCATCGTTCTAAAACGTGGTTGCTATCATTTTGATACGGATCAAAGAGTGTTTCTAAACGGCCAGAAATGTTTCGATACGGCTTGCTGCATCAGACTTCAACGGCTAGTTCTGAAGAAGGTCGTTCTAATACAGGCTCACATGTTCCGAAACGGACATCACCAGAATTGCATTTATGGCGGGAAATAAAGTCTCCAACGACTCCAAAACACTTGTGAGCATAAATTGTCAAATTTTTCTCAAGTGTTTAGGTTTGGGTGAGTGAGCTTAAGATTGGAAACTATCTACCTAGTGAGGGATTTCAAGTTTGCTCTAATTTTTTCTTGTAAAGAGGGTTTACTCAAGCTTTGGGTTAGAAAGCTTTGAGTGTGTAAATGTTGTCTCCTTAGCTTAGAAAAGGGGAAGAAATTAAAGAGTGAATTTGTTGAAATCCTTAGTGGGAAGCTAAGGTAGTAGATGTAGGTGCTTGTTAGAAGGCCGAATTACTATAAATCCTTGTGTCTATTGTCTATCTTTCACCTCCCACTAAAACACTCAAAATCCAACTTCTCCACACTTAGCAAGCTAGAATGGTTGAAGGAAATCGAGCACATAAAACCCAACAATTGGTATTAGAGCTTGGCTCAATTGAAGAGGATTAACACCCTATTGAGGTGATTGAACAAGCTCGATCAACATTACAAAAAACTGGCTCGATGGCGCAATCCATCGACAAGCCACCTTTCTTCGACAAGACAAATTATGCATATTGGAAGATGAGGATGATGTTCTTTGTCAAATCCAAAGACTACAAGCTTTGGGATATCATTGAAGATGACCCGTTTGAACCAAAAGGAAGCAAGGCAGAGTGGAGTGCCCACGATCGCAAGAAGATGAAACTAAATTGCAAGGCTTTGCACTTCATCTTTTGTGCACTTAGCCTCAACATCTAGGAGAAGATGTCTTCTTGCGAGAGTGCCAAGGAAGTTTGTGACAAGCTCGAAGTTACATACGAGGGAACAAATGAAGTAAAGGAGACCAAGATCGGCCTCCTCAACCTAGAGTTTGAAAACTTCAAGATGGATCCAGAAGAGGACATTGGGAAGATGTTCCATCGATTCTCCACCATCACCAAAGGACTCAAAGGCTATAGAAAAGCCATCCCGGAAGAAAAGCTTGTCTGTAAGCTTAACTATTCTCTTTTCAAGTCATGAGACTCAAAAAGGACCGCCATCATCGAACCAAGTGTAACGCCCCGGTTTTGGGCTGAGGAGTTTTGGGTGTTGACCGGTTTGGTCAAAGTGCTGTTCGAATCTAAGAGGTGAAATTAGGAAAGCCTAGTTCGGGTTGCATTAAAAATATGGAAAAATGTTCTAAAATCATCTATTAATATAATTAAGTGAACTGTGAAATCAATTTTGGAAAATGAGTTTTGGAAGGGAAATGTTTGCATTTTGGTCCTGAAACATGTTTATGCAAGTGTATGAGTTTGTGATGTCTGTTTGGGCTGAAATTTGGCAGAGAAGCATGAAAGATGATTAATTTCAAGTTGGTAATTTTAATTGGGCTAAGTCCTATAAATTTTCAGAATTTACAATTTGGTCCCTAAAATTGTAATTTGTGCAATTGAGTCCCTGAATGTTCTCTGATTGTTATGATGTTTGAATATGATGATCTTGTGAACATATCTAGGGTTAACGTGCATCTAGACAAGAGTAAAAAGAAAAAAAGGGTCGTTAATCAAGGTTGACTTTCGGGTTGACTTTGGTTTTCCCCGTGTGATCTTCTTAATTCGGGTCGACCGTCTAGGCCGGGTTAAGGGGGTTACACAATTCATTCATTCATATCTCTAATGAAACCCGAAACGAAGACCACTACCCCCTTTAAAGATAACCTCCTAAATACTCAAACATTTTCATTTAAATGAAGCAACTTCAGGGTTAATCTTTACCTAACACATCTCTTATATTTATCATAATCAAGTTAACAAATCTAACAAACATCCAAATCATAACAGGGCAATCCTAAAACAACATCAAAACAGTTTTATTTGTTTCATTAGAACCCATTTTTCTCACTTGGCCAATTTTCTTGTCTTTTAAACCTGCTTAGCAATCTATTGAAGAATTAATACATCTAATTTTCAGTCTTACAAATTTCATGTACTTAATCTAAATCAGGGCAGTCCCGTGATGGCTTAAAACCTAGATGAAAACAGTTTCGGTGGTGCTTAAAATTAGCAAGGCAACTAAATGATTTCAAACCTAGTTTAGCAAGATCATACACTTTGTTCTAACAAGTTTTCTATCATTCGTGTGTCTCATTTTTGGTATAGATATTCAAGGACTCTCTACCATTAGTGTCTAAGAACATAGCATCTCCCATTATAACCGAAGCAGTATAAATTCACCTTCTAAAAACAATTGTCGAGTCATGACTATGCACAATTAATAAGGAAATTCCTATATTTTCTTTCATTCAATTCCTTTTACAATTCAAAGTTCATAACTATGGTTTAAGTTCAAGCAATCGATTCCTACTCATGAATCCAATTTACTTCTAAACAAATTCAAGAAGCAAGATACAAGATGAGCGTTACCTTGCTTGACATTCAACAAGAATTACACTATCATCAAATTTCCTCCCACCAAAGCTTGATTCTACTGATTTCCTTTTAAGATTTCTATGAATTCTCTCCCTCTCTCACTAGCTTGCAATCGAGTGAAAGTAGATAAGGAAGAAGATGGTCTTCAAGCACTAACCAAATCTCACATTATGACATCTAAGCATAGTACTCGGCTATTTTATATTTTACATGGAATGCCTTAAGTGAGCAATTAAATCTTTTTGGTCCTTCTAAAGATCTCTCGGTTAGGCTTGAGTTCAATATAATCCCCAAGGATTTTCCTTAAATCAATTTATAGGTATTTTATACAATTTTAACCATATTTAAACATTCTCCTAGGCCATTCTTTAGGGTGTTACATCCCAACCACGTTTATAGAAGCCTTAATCTCATTCACCAATTTGTGGTGATCATCATGAACTTTTGAAAGAAGATTGTTCAAATCCACATTTTCAATTTGAAAATATTTTAAATCAGCTTGTAAATCCACAATATTCTTTTCAAGTTCCGAGTTGGTCGTAGAAAGAGAATCGTTTTGGTTTTTCAAATCAGAAATTATTTTCTTGTTTCGCAAAACTGATTCCTTATATTTTTCTACCAACTCATCGTAAACCTCTTGCAACTCATCATACGCATCTTGAAGTTCATCATATGTAAAATTGAAAGTAGATGAGTTAGGGTTTACCTTAGGATTATCATCAATAGCCATGAGGCAAATATTAGCCACTTCATGTTCCTCTTCATCAGATGATGATTCTTCATCGCTCCAAGTAGCAACGTGGGCTTTGTGCTTTTTCTTCTTATCGAACCCCTTCTTTTTGAGTTGAGGACATTCTGATCTTATGTGCCCCGGCTTCTTGCACTCATAACAAATGAGTTGATCCTTTTCTTCTTCTTTGTTCTTATTCTTGAAGTCTTTTCTTCTTTGGAACTTTCTACCCCGGTTGGACTTTATGAACCGAGAGAATCTCTTGGCTATCATAGCAAATTCCTCACACTCATCCTCACTAGAATTCCTTTCCTCTTGAGATGCTTTGAGAGTAATTCCTTGCTTCTTTATCTCTACCTTTTGCTTCTCCACTCTTTTCTCTTCTCTTCTCTTTTCTTTTTCCCATCCTTGCTTCATGATCTCATGAGTAAGGATAGATCCCACCAACTCTTCGAGCTTCAAAAGTCTTCAAATTCTTTGCCTCGATGATTGAGGTTCTCTTCCCATCCCATGATTCGGGAAGAGAGTAAAGAAGCTTTCGGACTAGCTTGTATTCGGGAATGATCTCACTGAAGCCCTTGAGACCATTTACAATGACGGAGAATCAATTAAACTTCTTGGAGACGCTCTCATTCGGCTCCATCTTGAAATTCTCATAACTCAAATTAAAGATCTGTTAGGCTCGATATCCTTCAACCGAATTGCTTGCCAAGTGTGGAGAAGATTGATATTTATGTGTTTTTGGTGGAAGCAAAAATTGAAAGAATTTGGACAAGGATTTAGAGCGGTTCAACTTTGTAACCAAAGCCAACATCCACTACCTTAGCTTCCCACTAAGGTTTTTCCAAATTCACTCTTGAATTTCCCCTTTTCTAGGCTAAGAAGGCAACCTTTATACACTAAAATCTTTCTAACCCAAAGCTTGAGTAAATCCTCTTGTACAAAGAGAAATTCAAAGAAAACAAGAAATCCCTCTAAAAGGTATGTGTTTGCACTAATTAAGCACTCACCCAATCCTAAAACACTTGAGCAATTATAACAATGTAAGCTCACAAGTGTTGTCTATACAAAGGATGGAAAATTAAGAACTAACACATGATTTGATCATAATGTTGTTGACTTGTGGATCATTAGCCTTCATAGATGCTTGGAGGTCCTTTTTTTTACTTCCAAATGAGCTTCTACCCGTTGGAAACCGTTGTGGTTGAATTGGAGCCATTGGGGCCTTTATTTCCCGCAATAAATGTTGTTCTAAAGCTGTCCGTATCGATACGCGGGTAACTGTATCAGTACGCCTTTCATTAGAAACTAGTTGTTGGAGTCTTTCCAGTTGATGCATATAAATACGCTTGTAGGCGTATCGATATGGCCTGCAGTTCAAAAGGCTATTGGGAAAATGACTGTTGAAAACCGTTAGGGGTATCAGTACTCTATACAACTGTATCAGTACGGATACTAGCCGTTGGGGGGTTGTAAAACAAGTGTATCGAAACATCACGTAGTGTATCAATACACGTCCTCTTCGTATCGGTACGAGTTTTGGCTACTGGAATTTTCCTGTAGTTGAAACCCTAAAGTGTGTCGATACGGGGTATACCGTATTGGTACGATGGATTGAAAAATAAAGGTTTGGCTACTTAAAAGACATTTTAAATCATTCCAAAGCCTTGTAAAATTCATCAAACATATTTTCAAGTTGCTTGGACTTATTAACATTTTGAAACCTTTTCAATTTAGCCCAAAACAATTTTTCTATAATTATATCAAAACAAACATCTCAACAATCTCCCCCTTTTTGATATAATAAAACCAACTTGAATTTTTTTAGATTCCCCCCTTAGTATTTAAAATTTTGAATAAGTTATTTAAAAATGAAATGTAGTTAAAGCTCCCCTTTATTCACTTGAGAAATCAATTTCAAATCATTTCTCCCCCTTTTTGTTTTATCTTAAAGAATTTAAATGACTTTAGGTTCAAAATAACAATGGAGATTTAAAAGATATTGACAAAAATAAGTGTTTTGGTTATAAAATGGTCCCCCCTTACTCAAAGCATCACCAAATAGTTAGTCCAACAATTATGATAAACTAGCTAATTTAAAATAAATAAAACAAATTAACATAAACAAAATTCAACTAATATTTACCACACTTGAACGAAAGGTATGATGCGAAGCCTTCCTTCTTCAAGTGATCTTATTTGTGTGTATGGAGATCCCCCTCAATGTTGTACTTTATTGACCAATCTCCATCTCACCTAAAACAAGACAATCTTGTAATTTTTTGTATCCAAATTGCTTTGGATCCATAAGCGTTAGTAGCACATAATTTAGTCCCTTTAGGAATTCATTTTTCAATTTCATCCTTTTTAGTTGAAGAAATTAGTCATTTTGGGACCCAAATACTTCTAAAACATTAACCACTTAAAAATCTAGGGGCACTAGATTCTCTTTGATAAAAATTTGATTTTCCAAAATTGGTTTTCTTTTCAAGCTCTTTGGAAATCAAATCTTTTTCCTCTTGAACTTTATGAAGCAAATTCTGTAAATCATCACATTTTTTTCAAACTCATTGAGTTTTGCTTCAAGTTCAATTTTGGTTTTAGAAATCAAATCATTTTGAATTTTCAAATTTGAAACTACTTTCTTGTTTTTCAAAATGTGATTTTTGAACTCTAAAACGAAATCATAATAGGCATCTTGTAATTCATCAAAAGAATAAGAAGTTGAAGTAGATGAATTAGAAGTTACCCTTAAATCTTCTTAGATGGCCATAAGGCAAAGGTTGACTTGTTCATTATCGGTGGAGTCATCATCACTCCAAGTAGCCACATATGCCTTCTTCTTATGGATTGAAGAGCTTGGCCTCTTCTTCTTATTTGATTCATGCTTGGATTCTTCCATTTTGCTCTTCATGAATCAGGCAAATTTCATGAAGAGATGAATTATCTCTTCATCTTAACTTTCCTCCTCACTTGTTTCTTCATGTTGGCATTTGGAGGAATTGAGAGCAATGACATTAACATCAATGCCTTGCTCTTTGATCTTCTTCTCATTCTCCCTCTTCAAGGGTGTAGACATCATTTCATGGGTAAGAAGGGACCCAATTAGCTCATCAAGTTTGAGCTCCTTTAGGTTCTTAGCTTCGATGATAATCGTCGTCTTGCCCTCCCATGATTCGGGAGGTGAATAAATCAACTTCCAAACGAGCTTGTCTTTTGGAATTTCCTCTCCAAATTCTTTGAGTTTATTGATGATTGTGGAGAACCGATCAAACATGCTCGTGATGTATTCTTCCGGGTTCATCTTGAAGTTCTCATACTCATAGTTGAGAAGACCAATCTTGGTCTCTTATACTTCGTTTGTTCCCTCGTATGTAGCTTCAAGCTTGTCACATACTTCCTTGGCACTTTCACAAGAAGATGTCTTTGGATAGACATCCGGGCCAAAAGCACAAAAGAGATTGTGCAACGCCTTGCAATTAAGCTGCGTCATCTTCTTGTCGTTGGCATTCCATTATGCATTCCTTCTTTGAGGCACGAATGGTCCATCTTCAACAAGATCCACATAGACGGTTGTCCTTGGCCTTGGTGAAGTACATCATCCTATTCTTCCAAAAGGTATGTGTTTGCACTAATTAAGCACTCACTCAATCATAAAACATTTGAGCAATTATAACAATGTAAGCTCACAAGTGTTGTTTATACAAAGGATGGAAAATTAAGCACTAAGACATGTTTTGATCATAATGTTGTTGACTTGTGGATCATTAGCCTTGCATAGATTCTTGGAGGTCCCTTTTATACTTCCAAATGACCTTCTAGTCGTTGGAGACCGTTGGGGTTGAATTGGAGCCGTTAGGGCCTTTATTTCCCACATTAAATGTTGTTTTGGAGTTGTTCGTATCGATACGCAGGTAGCCGTATCAGTACGCCCTTCTTCGGAAACTTGTCGTTGGAGTCTTTCCAACTGATGCGTATCGATACGTTTATAGGCGTATCGGTACAGCTTATAATTCAAATAGCCAATGGGAAAAATGACCTTTGAAAACTGTTAGGCATATTGGTACTCGATACGACCGTATCAGTACAGATACTATCCGTTGGAAGGTTTGTAAAATAATCGAAACGCCACGTAGCCTATCTATACAAGTCCTTTCAGTATCTGTATGAATTTTGGCTACTAGAATTTTCCTATAGCTAAAACCTTGAAGCGTATTAATACGTGTGAAAACCTCGTAAAAAACAAGTATTTCACGCCTTTTTACTTTGTTAATTGCTTGTCTTTATGCTCATTACACTTGCATTTAGCTGCATTTAGTTCATATAGTTGCATTTGTTGTTGTTAGCTTGATTGTTTTGATTTAATTAAGAAATAGGTGCTGCTTGAGAAAAGGTTGTTGAAGAACTAATGTTTTGATATAATAATTGAAAAATAGTTTTGGACTAAATTGAAAAGATTTCAAAAATGTATTTAAGTCCAAACAACTTGAAAATAAGTTTGTGGAAGTCTTAAATGGTTTTTGGCAAGGTTTGAAACGTTTTTAAGTAACCAAACTAGAGTTTTCAAGGTACCCATTTCGAAACAAGGGGACATGTATCGAAACAGTTTGAAACTACCAAAACCCGTACCAAAACAGGGCTAGCCATTTTCGATACAGAGGGTATTCGTTTCGAAACACCCCTTTGGTGTTTCGATACGCCCAACGGTCAAAACCTCCCCAACGGCTTTTTAAATTGCAGCTCAACTATCATCGTTCTAAAACGGGGTTGCTATCATTTTGATACGGATCAAAGAGTGTTTCTAAACGGCCAGAGGTGTTTCGATACGGCTTGCTGCATCAGACTTCAACGGCTAGTTCTGAAGAAGGTCGTTCTAATACAGGCTCACATGTTCCGAAACGGACATCACCAGAATTGCATTTATGGCGGGAAATAAAGTCTCCAACGACTCCAAAACACGTGTGAGCATAAATTGTCAAATTTTTCTCAAGTGTTTAGGTTTGGGTGAGTGAGCTTAAGATTGGAAACTATCTACCTAGTGAGAGATTTCAAGTTTGCTCTAATTTTTTCTTGTAAAGAGGGTTTACTCAAGCTTTGGGTTAGAAAGCTTTGAGTGTGTAAATGTTGTCTCCTTAGCTTAGAAAAGGGGAAGAAATTCAAGAGTGAATTTGTTGAAATCCTTAGTGGGAAGCTAAGGTAGTAGATGTAGGTGCTTGTTAGAAGGCCGAATTACTATAAATCCTTGTGTCTATTGTCTATCTTTCACCTCCCACTAAAACACTCAAAATCCAACTTCTCCACACTTAGCAAGCTAGAATGGTTGAAGGAAATCGAGCACATAAAACCCAACAATTGGTATTAGAGCTTGGCTCAATTGAAGAGGATTAACACCCTATTGAGGTGATTGAACAAGCTCGATCAACATTACAAAAAACTGGCTCGATGGCGCAATCCATCGACAAGCCACCTTTCTTCGACAAGACAAATTATGCATATTGGAAGATGAGGATGATGTTCTTTGTCAAATCCAAAGACTACAAGCTTTGGGATATCATTGAAGATGACCCGTTTGAACCAAAAGGAAGCAAGGCAGAGTGGAGTGCCCACGATCGCAAGAAGATGAAACTAAATTGCAAGGCTTTGCACTTCATCTTTTGTGCACTTAGCCTCAACATCTAGGAGAAGATGTCTTCTTGCGAGAGTGCCAAGGAAGTTTGTGACAAGCTCGAAGTTACATACGAGGGAACAAATGAAGTAAAGGAGACCAAGATCGGCCTCCTCAACCTAGAGTTTGAAAACTTCAAGATGGATCCAGAAGAGGACATTGGGAAGATGTTCCATCGATTCTCCACCATCACCAAAGCACTCAAAGGCTATAGAAAAGCCATCTCGGAAGAAAAGCTTGTCTGTAAGCTTAACTATTCTCTTTTCAAGTCATGAGACTCAAAAAGGACCGCCATCATCGAACCAAGTGTAACGCCCCGGTTTTGGGCTGAGGAGTTTTGGGTGTTGACCGGTTTGGTCAAAGTGCTGTTCGAATCTAAGAGGTGAAATTAGGAAAGCCTAGTTCGGGTTGCATTAAAAATATGGAAAAATGTTCTAAAATCATCTATTAATATAATTAAGTGAACTGTGAAATCAATTTTGGAAAAATGAGTTTTGGAAGGGTGACATTTTGGCTAGTGACCAAAATGTAATTTTCGAAAGTTTTGTGGCTGTTTTATAAAGGGTTGAAACTTTGAATCTTTAAGGAGCTATTTACCCAAAGGGAGTTTCTCCAGATTTTTCTAAGATATTTTAAGACTTAATTCTGATTTTAAAGATATAGAAAAGAGGAGGGAAAATCATTTTAGATATTTTTGCAACTAACTCCCTATTTTCTCAATTTCCTTTCTCTCATTTTCTCTCAACCCAAACACTTTCTCTCCAGAGAATTTGATCTGATTTTCTCACCTAAATTCCTCCTTTCAACTCTCTTTTGATTCCTAATCATAGTATTTACAAAACCTCATCATTTGCTACTTGATTCATCAAGGTTTTTGATTCCAAAAAGAGATAAACTCAAGTTTAGAGGTAAGAACGTCCTTCTCCTCTAAACTATCAGTTCTTTACTGAAATTCCTAAGTTTTCAATCCTTAATTGATGTTTTATTAAAGGCTTTTGAGTTGTGAAATGGATCTTGGCTTATAATGCAAGATTTGGTGATTTTTGATGATTTTCGTTAGATCTGATTAATCTGTGATTTGAGATGTGTTTTTGATGTTAAATGAACTCTAAATTGGTAAGGAATTGAGTTTTGATTAATGCAATCCCGGATAGGTTGAGTTTCCTAAGTTTAGCTTGTGATTCTTGTTTGTTTTTGAGGTGATCTTGTGGATCTGAGGTTGCTGGAGGTATAAGGATGTTAATAGGTTGTTTTTAGATGTTAAATGATGTTAAAGGATGTGTGGTTTTGCATGTTTATGGCTGGGCTTGGTTTAGAAGTGGTTTGGATGCATTTTCGGTTGTGTTTGGTGGCCGAAAATGGAGGTTGGATGAGAGCAGCGAGTTTAGGTGCTTTCATTGAAGCAATTAATGCATGATGATGCATTAATCCTCTGCTTTGATGTGTTAAAACAGGAGAGGCATCTTAGGATCCAAGAGTTGTTGATCCGGAAGCTTGATTTGGTGCTCCGGCAAGAGGCGAAGTGGAATCGGTGAGTGAAATTGGGTTTTCGGCTTTGAAACCAATGTCTTGGGAGCTTAGTTTAAGTCTAAACAACTTTGCCAAGCTCAAGTTTAAGTTTTTGGAAGTACTCTCTAGTGGTGGCCATGATTTGATTTTGATGCAATGTGGTTTATTGCATGTTTTAAATACTGTTTTGAAAGCATGATTTAGCATGGTATTTGTTGTTGTTGTTGTAAGCCATATGTTGAAGGAAGCTCTAGGTAAGAGTTCCTTGTTTTTGAACATTGATTAATTGGGGTTTGATGCTTTTAAATGCATGATGAATATGGCTTGGTTTAATGCTTTAAAACAGTGGATTAAATGATGAAAATGATGTATATTGGCAAGTGATGTTTTGAAAAGGTTAAGGTCAGTAAGGTGGTTAAAAGTCCTTGAGTGAGCCTTGTTACTTAAGAACATCAAGGTGGTTAAAAGTCCTTGGATGGTTCTTGTTGTGGACACAAAGGTGGTTAAAAAGTCCTTATGTGATCCTTTCCATGGTGTTTAAAAGTCCATGGGGCCAAGGTGTTTAAAAGTCCTTGGGGCCAAGGTGTTTAAAAGTCCTTGGGGTGAAACTTGCTACGGACACAAAGGTGGTTAAAAGTCCTTGTGTGGTCCTCATTCATGGTGTTTAAAAGTCCATGGCCAAGGTGTTTAAAAGTCCTTGGGGCCAAGGTGTTTAAAAGTCCTTGGGGCCAAGGTGTTTAAAAGTCCTTGGGGTGAAAGTTGATGAACTTGTTTTTAAAGAAATGGAACTTATCACTTGTGGCCAATATGACATATATGATATGAAGCATGAGATGCTTGTTTTAAGTATGCTTTAGAGCATGTGCAATTGATGATTTGAAGCATGATTTATAAATGTTTTATAAATGCATTATTGAATGGTTTTATGAGCATTCCTCACTAAGCTTTTTCTTACGCTCTCTTTCGTTTTCTTAAATCAATAATGCAGAACACTAGAGTGCTTTGAGGGCAGCAAGGAGGGCAAGTATTCAAGTGAAAGAAAAGCTCAAAGTATGGAGGTTTTAATAAGCACATTTTAGCTTTTGGTAATTTGGCAATGGGGGACCTATGTGTATGTTTTGGGAGAGGTTTTGAACTCCCTAAGTATGTTGAATGTTGTTGAGAATGCTAGATTTTGTGTTTGGCCTTTACAAGCTTGAATTGGAAGTTTGTGCTTGAATGGTTTGCTTGTGTAGGAAGCATGCCTATAGATTTGGGGCTTTTTGCATATGAAGTTAATTTGTTGATTTGTTGATGCTTATAAGTCTTATATATGTTGAATTGAATGCTGGTAAAGTTTGGTAGCATTTGGAGTATGTTTGAGTGATCAATTGCATGTTTAAGTGAGCTATATGCTGCAATCTGTGCAGGGTGTTTTGGATCCAAGAGTTGTTGATCCGGAAGCTTGATTTGGTGCTTCGGCAAGAGGCAAAGTGGAATCGGTGAGTGAAATTGGGTTTTCGGCTTTGAAACCAATGTCTTGGGAGCTTAGTTTAAGTCTAAACAACTTTTCTAAGCTCAAGTGTAAGTTTTTGGAAATACTCTCTAGTGGTGGCCATGATTTTGTTGTGATGCAATGTGGTTAATTGCATGTTTTAAATACTGTTTTGAAAGCATGATTTAGCAGGGTATTTGCTGTTTTTGTAAGCCATATGTTGAAGGAAGCTCAAGGTAAGAGTTCCTTGTTTTTGGACATTGTTAAAATGTGGTTTGATGCTTTTAAATGCATGATGAATATGGCTTGGTTTAATGCTTTAAAACAGTGGATTAAATGATGAAAATGATGTATATTGGCAAGTGATGTTTTGAAAAGGTTAAGGTCACTAAGGTGGTTAAAAGTCCTTGAGTGAGCCTTGTTTACTTAAGAACATCAAGGTGGTTAAAAGTCCTTGGATGATTCTCACTACGGACACAAAGGTGGTTAAAAGTCCTTGTGTGATCCTTTCCATGGTGTTTAAAAGTCCATGGGGCCATGGTGTTTAAAAGTCCATGGGGCCAAGGTGTTTAAAAGTCCTTGGGGCCAAGGTGTTTAAAAGTCCTTGGGGTGAAACTTGCTACGGACACAAAGGTGGTTAAAAGTCCTTGTGTGGTCCTCATTCATGGTGTTTAAAAGTCCATGGCCAAGGTGTTTAAAAGTCCTTGGGGCCAAGGTGTTTAAAAGTCCTTGGGGTGAAAGTTGATGAACTTGATTTTAAAGAAATGGAACCTATCACTTGTGGCCAATATGACATATATGATATGAAGCATGAGATGCTTGTTTAAAGTATGATTTTGAGCATGTACAAATGATGATTTGAAGCATGGTTTATAAATGTTTTATAAATGCATTATTGAATGGTTTTATTGAGCATTCCTCACTAATCTTTTGCTTACGCTCTCTTTCGTTTTCTTAAATCAATAATGCAGAACACTAGAGTGCTTTGAGGGCAGCAAGGAGGGCAAGTATTCAAGTGAAAGAAAAGCTCAAAGTATGGAGGTTTTAATAAGCACATTTTAGCTTTTGGTAATTTGGCAATGGGGGACCTATGTGTATGTTTTGGGAGAGGTTTTGAACTCCCTAAGTATGTTGAATGTTGTTGAGAATGCTGGATTTTGTGTTTGTCCTTTACATGCTTGAATTGGAAGTTTGTGCTTGAATGGTTTTCTTGTGTAGGAAGCATGCCTATAGATTTGGGGCTTTTTGCATATGAAGTTATTTTGTTGATTTGTTGATGCATGTAAGTCTCAAATATGTTGAATTGCATGCTGGTAAAGTTTGGTAGCATTTGGAGCATGTTTGAATGATCGATTGCATGTTCAAGTGAGCTTTATGCTGCAATCTATGCAGGGTGTTTCGGAACAGTGCACACCATTCCGGAACGGGTGCCTTGAATGAACCCAGGCGTCCGAAACGGTACGCACCGTTTCGAAACGGTTTGGCTACTGCCAGCCTGTGTTCCGGTACGCGTTGCGGAACGGCCCGTGTTTCGAAACGGGTTCTGCCTGTTTCGGAACGGGTGACCGTTGGGGGCTGACATTGGCAGTTAAATGTTTTGAATTGTTTGTGTTTTAGTCCTGAATCTTGTTTGTGCAATTGTATGAGTTCGGGAAGTCCTTTTGAGCTGAAATTTCACAGAGAAGCATGAAACCTGACTAATTTCAAGTTGGTAACTTTAATTTGGGTTAAGTCCTCCTAATTATCAGAAATTACAATTTGGTCCCTAAAGTTGTAATTTGATCAATTGGGTCCCTGTTTGATCTCTGATGCTTGTGATCTTTGAATATATTGTTGAGTGATCACAATTAGGGCTAATGTGCATCTAGACAAGATTAAAAAGAAAAAAAAGGTCGTTAATCAAGGTTGACTTTCGGGTTGACTTTGGTTTTCCCCGTGTGACTTTCTTAATTCGGGTCAACCGTCTAGGCCGGGTTAAGGGGGTTACACCAAGAATCTCAAAACCTTGAAGCTTGATTAACTCATGGGGCCACTTCTCACTCACCAAATTATGAAGAAAGACAAAAAAGAGGAGAAAAATAAGGAAGAGATAAGAAAGATGGGAAAGAAGAAGATCATGGAGCTAGCTATCAACTCGAATGTCATTGCTCTCAAGTCCTCCAAGTGCAACAATGTTGATACAAGTGAGGAGGAGGATGAAGAAGAAGAGATATTTCATCTCTTCAAGAAGTGTGCCCCTTTCTTGAAGAAAGCAATGAAAGGATTCGAACGTGAATCATTGAGGAAAAAGAAGGAAAACTCTTCAAGCTATAAGAAGAAGGCATATGTGGCTACATGAACTGATGAAGACTCCACCGACGATGAACAAGCCAACATTTGTCTTATGGTCATCGAAGAAGATTCAATGGTAACTTCTAATTCATCTACTTCATGTTCAAATTCTTTTGATGAAATACAAGATGCCTATGATGATTTGGTTTTAGATTTTAAAAATCACTTTTTGAAAAACAAGAAAATTGTTTCAAATTTGAAAATTCAAAATGATTTGATTTCTATAACTAAAATTGAACTTGAAGCAAAACTCAATGAGTTTGAGTAAAAATGTGTTGATTTACAAAATTTGCTTCATAAAGTTCAAGAGGAAAAATATTTGATTTCCTAAGAGCTTGGAAAGAAAAACAATTTTGAAAAATCAAATTTTTATGTAATACAATCTAGTGCCCCTAGATTTTTTTTATGTAAAATGTTTTAGAAGTGTTTGGGTTCCAAAAGAACTAATCACTTCTACTAAAAAGGATGAAATTGAAAAATGGATTCCTAAGGGGACTAAACTATGTGTTACTAATCTCTATGGATCCAAAGCAATTTGGATACCAAAAATTACTTGATTATCTTATGTTAGTTGTGATGGAGATTGATCAACAAGTCCAAATTTCAGGGGGAGCTCAATGCACACAAGGAAAAACACTTGAAGAAAGAAGGCTTCGCATCCTCCCTTGAGTTCAAGTATTAGTAAAATCTAGTTGTTTTTATTTGTTCAATTTGATTTATTTTGTATTATTATTCAACTAGATTATCATATTTGTTGGACTAACATCTTGATGATGCTTTGAGTAAGGGGGAGCATCTTGAAACGGCCAGAGGAGTTTCGATACGGCTAGTTCTAAAGAAGGTCGTTCCGATACGAGCTCGCCTGTTTCAAAACGAACATCACCAGAACTGCATTTATGGTGGGAAATAAAGTCTCCAACGGTTCCAAAATAACCCCAACAGTCCTTAAAGGCTACAAACTCAATTAGGAGTATAAAAGGGACCTCCAAGCATCAAGAATAGGCTAATGCTTCAATTGTCAACAACATTATGATGTCAATTTGTCTTTATGGCCTTTATTATATATTCCTTGTATAGACAACATTTGTGAGCCTAAATTGTCAAATTTTGCTCAAGTGTTTAGGATTGGGTGAGTGAGCTTAAGATTGCAAACTATCTACCTAGTGAGGGATTTCAAGTTTGCTCTAATTTCTCTTGTAAAGAGGGTTTACTCAAGCTTTGGGTTAGAAAGCTTTGAGTGTGTAAAGGTTGCCTCCTTAGCCTAGAAAAGGGGAAGAAATTCAAGAGTGAATTTATTGAAATCCTTAGTGGGGAGCTAAGGTAGTGGATGTAGGCGCTTGTTAGAAGGCCGAACCACTATAAATTCTTGTGTCTATTGGCTATCTTTCACCTCCCACTAAAACACCAAAAAATCCAACTTCTCCACACTTGGCGAGCTAGAACGGTTGAAGGAAATCGATCACATAAAACCCAACAATTGTTCTAGCATGGTGAGGTGCATGTATGCAAGGGAGTGTGGCAGAGCAAAGAAATGTTGTGGCATTTTGGATGGCAATTCTGGGCGCAGAAAAAGACAAAGCAACAATGATATTTTACAGCCCATGTGAGAGAACCCTTATTTGTCTGTTGTCCCTAGTATATCCTAGGAATATTCCCTAGGACACACAAGGAATGTTTAGGGCACAAAAACCTAGGATCTCTCTCTATATAAATGACAAGATACCCGCATAAAGGGGAGAGCTGGAAAAAGTTACTTTTGGGTGCTATGAGTGAGGAGGAAAGACGACTATTTCCCATCTTCTTCCTCAACTTAGTGTCCTCCATTGTCGAAGCTCAAAGGGGTGACCTTGCTGGCCTTTGAGAGAAGCGGCAAGTCTAGGGTGTTTCATGGCAGTCTAAGGTAGCATGGGAGATTTTCCTTTTCTTTGTTGTTTGCTTTAACTCTATTTATTTTGGAAATGTGTTGTTTAAGACGAATGATGATGGATGATTTAAACCCAGCCATGAACTAACTTTAGATGACTTGGGTTTGTTTTGGATGATTTTGTTCTAATTTTTAATGGATGTTTAGTATGTTTCTAGTTTTATATGCTTTGTCTACTATTTTTATTGCCTTAAATTTGTAAGAGCTTTCGAGAGTTAACATTTACTTAAGTGTTAGATTAGCTTAGTGGTCGAGAGAGCTAAGCATAGATCCACGTAGACAAGGGGGTTGGCTGCTGAGAGGTACAACTCTAACTCACCTTAGAGATAAGGATAGAATTTCAATGACTAAAAAGGGTAGCACGTAACCGATAAGTAGTTTGCTAGGGTTCACGTTGAGAGGTATTGCCGTAGCATTTTGGCTGTCAGGTTTCTTGCTGGAGATAGTCTAGAAACACCATAGGAAACCCTGTCGAGCATAGTTTGAGTTAGAAGGTGTTCGATAAACATTAGAACTAGAAATAGGAGTCCTTAGCAAACCCAGCTTGTCATTCCCAATATAGAGTTTCACATACAATTGAGGACCTTGCAGCTTATTCAGTTCACTTCAGTTTTATTTAATTGCTTTTGCTACAACATTTACGATATCTTCCCACATGCTATCACATTCATATTCAGTTTGTATTTTGTGTGCTTAAACTTGACCTAATTTACCTCCAATCCCTGTCGAGACGATCTCACTTACTACTTTATTACTTGTTTGACGTGTATACTTGCAATATTTGCATACCATTTATAGTGCACCACACAGCGCAATAAGTTTTTGGCGCTGTAGTCGGGGATTGAAAATTGGTCATTTTAGGTTTAGTCTTTGCATCATTTTATTTTCTCTGTTTGTATAGATTTATTTGTTGTTTTTTGGTTTGTCTTCTTCAGGTGTGCTCGTGCATGACCCGAGGAAGACCCAACGAACCTATACTATCGATCATTCTTGAAATTTAACATCTTTTTTGACAAAGAAGGCGTATACAAGAAGCTCTTAGAATCATGTATGGAGCTCAGAACCTAGGATTGCCACCTGATATTCAGGCAGATCCTGCTGCTGTAGCAAATGGCAGACTTGTGGTTCGTCCACGAGCTATTAGGAATGGGGAGGAAGACTCAAGGAACATGTGATCTTGATGTAGATGGTTCCGTTGCAACTCATTTATCAGCCATCAAGAATATGCTAAAGAATCTCCAACGTCCTAACGAGGTGAAGGAAGTGAAGACTGCATTTACTTGTCTTCGTTTTGACGGAAACCATCATTTCAGCGAGTGCCCAGAAAACAATGAGTCTACCAACTATGTGGGGAATTATAGTAGGAACAACAACCCTTACTCGAACACCTACAACCCAGGATGGTGTCAGCATCCTAACCTTTCTTGGGGAAATCAAGGAAACAACAATTATGGTGGCTAGAAACAGCAACAAAATCTGACTAAACTTTCAGGTTTCCAGTAAAATATGCCATGGCAAAACAACAAGGGTTCATCATTTTCATCAACCAACAATTTTTGGAAGCTACTTTCAAGGATTTTATGACAACTTCGAAGGACTTCATGACAACAACGAGAGCTTTACTTCAAGTACACTCTACGTCTATCAGAAATCAAGGAGCACTGCAACAAAGCCATAGCTCTTCCTTCAGAGCTTTGGAAACCCAAGTAGGTCAAATCGCTCAAGCTTTGCAAGTTAGACCTCAAGGAAATCTTCCTAGTGATAATGAATTCACTAAAAGTCATGGTAAGGAGCAGTGTAGTGCACTCACTTTAAGGAGTGGCACCCAACTCAACAAAGAAGATAAGTTTGAGGGAAAGAAGAAGAAGGATTCTAACCCAAAAATTGTGCATAAAAAATCTGATGAGCAAACGAGATCAGCTTGTGAGAAGGAGAAGGAGGAGAAATTGACAAATGAACCTATTGATGGAAGACCGAATGTTACAGCAAAGGAAAGATCCCCACCAGCAGAGGAACAAGTCAGACCCCCACCACCCTTCCCTCAAAGATTGAAGAAGTAGAATGATGATCTTCAATTCAAGAAATTTGTGGATGTTTTTTACCAGCTGCATATCAATGTTCCCTTTTTGGAGGGTGTTGATCGAATGCCCACATATGTTAAATTCCTCAAGGATATTGTTACAAAGAAGAGGAAGGTTGAAAGGTATGAGACTATTTCTACAACAAAAGAATGCTATTCTGTGTGGAGTAAGTTGCCACCCAAACAGAAGGATCTGGGCAGCTTTATCATCTCATGCTCCATTGGTAACAATTATGTGGGAAGAGCCTTATGAGATCTTGGGTCTAGTGTTAATCTAATGCCTAAGTCTATTTTTATGAAGCTTGGTATGGGAGAAGCAAGTCCTACAACTGTTATTTTATAGTTAGCCGGTCGATCTCATGTCCGTCCAGAAGGAAGGATTGAAGATGTTGTGGTGAAAGTTGACAAATTTGTCTTCCCAAAGGACTTCCTCATTATCGATTGTGAAGCGGATGACAATGCGCCCATAATCTTGGGGAGACCGTTCTTAGCCACTGGCCGTATTTTGATTGACTGTGAAAAGAGAGAATTTACCATGAGGGTGGCCGATCAGAGGGTGACTATAAATGTCTTCGACACCCTAAGATATGTGGATGAACATAAGGAAAGTCAATACATAGATGCTATGGTAGAAGAAGAAGCTGCAAAATTTTGTTGTAGAAATTTCTTGCAAATTGAAGATTATATGAAGCTCAAGGAAGATGACAATGAAGGGGTCAAGGAGCTTGAAGAGTTTGAGGAACTTGAAGGGTTCCCAATGGAGGTGAAGCAATCTAGCCTACTCATAGCCAGACCAGGTACGCACATTTAGCCTTTAGATTTTTCTGAATTTACTCATCCAAAACCTTCACTTGAGCATGCATCTACATTAGAATTGAAGCCTTTGCCATCACACCTTAAATATGCTTATTTGGGTAGTAATGAGACTTTACATACGATAATTTCTTCTAGTCTTACACCTAAGCAAGAATCTAGCTTGATAAATATGTTACTCAACATAAAAAAGCTCTAGGTTGGACTATGGCTGACTTGAAAGGCATAAGCCTTACTATTTGCATTCACAAAATTTTGCTTGATTATTGTCACAGCATCTCAATTGAACCCCAAAGAAGGCTTAATCCAGTCATGAAGAAGGTGGTGATGAAGGAGATAATCAAGTGGCTCGATGTTGAGTGTGTAAAAGTTCTATAATTTACCCCTTATTTAACCAATATTTATGCTGCATTCAAGCATAATTCATTGCATTTAAGTTAGATTTCATTTATACATCACAAATATATCAAATGGCACAGTTTCTACTAAAATTGGTTGCTTTTGCAGGTAGCTGCTGTAGCAGATGGAGGACAGTGGAGAAGCAGACGCTGGGCAGTAAAGAAGCAGAGCTGGAATTGGATGTGCAGATGAAGAAGAGGATGTTTCCATGGCCGCTGCCGTGGCAGCCAAGGACAACAACAGTGGTGAAGAGAAGAAGCAAAGTGGGCCTCGACTGAAAGAGAAAATTAAGCTGGTCTGTCGTGAAGCACCTTTATATTTTTCCAAGCCCTAGATCATAATGAAGGCCAAACCCAAAGTTCAAGGAAGAAACTCCAAGCAAGAAGGAAGGACGAATTAAAGATGTATGCTCTGATGATTTAGTCTTTAATACAGTTGTACTTTAGTTTAAACTTGTATTCTTGCCATATTAGAAAACTTGAACCCAAGGCCTATATAAAGGCATGTAATTCGACCTAGGGAAGGATATCTTACTCTCTAGCCTTCTTTCCAAAACCCTAGCCGTTTCCCCCTTCTCATCATGTTCTAAACTTCCCCTAGGGCTACGGGTTGATTTGTAAAGTAGTTGCAAGGATTGCATTTGTTATAGGAATTTTTCTGTTCAATAAAAAAGACTTCAAGTTTGCTTATTCTGGTTTTCAACATCTTGCAAGAGTATTGAGAGAGCATTGTGAGATTATACATTTACTTAATATCGGGAGAGTTAAGTATACGAAAGGAATAAGTACGGGTTCTCCAGTTTATGGTTGAACTATCTCAGACATAAGTATAGGACGAGGTTAAGTGGCTTTGGAAGAATTCAACAACATCGGTGTTCATCCTTGGATTCACGCCGGGAGGTATCATCAAAGACGTGTTCATCGACAGACTTGGACCTAGGGATAGGCCAAGGCACAGCAGGGATTCTTGCCAAGCTTGAAGTACAGAGTTGTGTGATTGCTGCCGCGACTAACAACAGACCGCTGCCGTGACAGGTGCTGTCGCGACAGGCGCAACGACAAAACAAATATTCCTAGACTTTGCAACACCTACACTACTGAGCAATTCAATACCGGCCCATTCACTATATCCTGATTTCAATACTCTTTTATTTTAGTATTCTTTATTATCTCGTGACAAACATTTAAACTATTTCTTTTCCCTCTCGTGCAGTAATTCCAGGTGAAGCTATTAGCCCACTCCCTATGGAGACGATATCCGATACTTACGTATCACTTTACTACTTGCGTCATGTACACTTGCACTACATTGCGATAGACACTTTTACACGCAACAAGTTTTTGGCGTCATTGCCGAGGACTGGCAACATATCTTTACCCTATCTTTTACTGCACTTCCTTTATTTTTCTGTTTTTACTTGGATTGTTCAACTTGTACCTTTCACAAGGTCTTTTGTTTGCGTATGCGCAGATCTCAACAAGGAAAAGAACCTGAGCACCAGTTAGTTCCTGAAATTGAACGAACGTTCAATCTCAGGAAAAGAGTCCGCCTCCTCGTAGAAAGAAACGAATACCTGGAGGAACAATTAGAAGCAATGGTGAACGAAAGGCACGAAGAAAGAAGGAACAACCAAGGGAATCCCCAGGATGCTGAAAATCCTGCCGGAGATGGAAGGAACGGTCCACCTGTCGATCCTCCTGTCGATGCCGCACGCCGGTCATGCCGAGACTACATGCTCAATGATCATGTGGAACTAGAAACAACCCTGCCAGACTTAGAAGTTGACAACTTTGAGCTGAAACCTGTTATGTTCAGCATGATTAACAACGCTGGCCAATTTAGTAGTGCTACTACAGAGGATGCTAGGGAGCATCTTAAAATGTTCCAGGAAATTTGTGGTTCGTTTAGACTACCAGGAGTTAATCTGGAGATACTGAGGCTTCGGTTATTTCCTCATTCATTGAGGGACAGGGCGAAAACGTGGTGGAATAAACTAACGCCGGGTTGAATACAAACTTAGGCAGATTTAACTCGTGAATTTTTGTCTCGTTTTAATCTTTCACATTTATTTGAGCGATTACGTAACGAAATTGCTACTTTTCAACAGGAAGATGACGAGCCAATGCATGAGGCCAGGGACAGATTTACCACTCTTCTAAGAAACTGCCCTATGCATGGATTCCCTGTTTGGAACCAGGTAACTAAATTTTATAATGCTGCCAATTTACAGACTCAATGAGAATTGATTCAACAACAAATGGATTGATGTTGGACAAAGATCCAGATGAAGCAATGGTAGTATTGAAAAATCTAGCGAAGAACAAGGAACAATTTGCTACAGCAAGAAGAGGAGTAAAAAAGTACTAGTTGTAAAAGATTATGAGGCCGACAGTTCTCTAAAATCACAGGTGGCATATCTCACTAAGGCAATGAAAAAGCTCTTGAAAGAAGATTCACAACCTGCCTACTCTGCTGAAGAAGTATGTGAAACTTGCGATGGGAATCATAGTTCGGAAGATTGTCCGATACAGTTAGAGGAAAGGATGTATGTTGGGAACTACAATTCCAACAACTATAATCCCAACTGGAGAAAGGACCCCAAGTTCTCTTGGAGCAACCCTAATAATGCCCTGAATCCTCAAGCACAGAACACTCAAAATTAGGGGGGACCTAGATTACTAACTCGGCAGCAACCGCAGCAGCAGCAACAACAGCCACCAGCTGCCACGCCTAGTATACTAGAGCAGACCTTCGCTACATTCATGTCTCAAACAGGAACTTATATTGAGAACATGAATCACTTCGTCAAGAAGACAGAAACATTCATGGATAAAACAGAGATGCGGATGACCAACCATGAATCTACTCTGAAATCGTTGGAGACACAGATGAGTCAGGTTTCCCAGCATATTAAACCGAGGCGGAATGGAGGATTTCCTAGCGTTACTGAAAACGCTAGACAACCCACACATGAGCAGTGTAAAGCCATCCCTACTAGGAGTGGGAAGTAATTACCAAGGCCGGAGAAGGAAGCTGAATCAGTTAAGGAACCATCCTTGGAGTCGACTGCCGAGAAAGCTGCCCCGGCAGACGACAATCAGCCTGCTGCTGATGAACCTGTCACGACAGCAGAAGGGAAAAAGGAGAAAGATGAAGAACCTAAACCTCCTCAGATCCGAATGTAGTGGGAAGGACGTATTGTTGATTACCGTCCTCCACCTCTTCTTCCTCAGCGATTACAAAAATTGAAACAGGAATCCCAGCTTAAGAAGATCTATGATATTTTTAAGCATGTCCATATCAATATTCCGTTGTTAGATGCTATAAAGGAGATGCCAGGTTATGCCAAATTTCTCAAGGATGCCAGGTCGAAGAAATCCAGACTTGGGGAATTTGAAACGGTCAAAATGACAGAGGGATGCATAAGTATTCTGCACAAGCATCCACCCCAGAAGAAGAAGTATCCTGGGAGCTTCATCATATCTTGCATAATCGGAGATAAATTTGTGGGTAAGGCACTTTCTGATCTTGGTGCTAGTATAAATTTAATGCCCAAATCTGTTTTTTAGAAATTAGGTATTGGAAAAGCTCGACCCACAACAGTAGTACTGCAGCTGGCAGACCGCTCTTACGTTCACCCAGAAGGAAAATTTTAAGATATTCTGGTAAGAGTGGATAAATTTATTTTTCCTGCTGACTTTCTTGTCTTAGATTGTGAAGCAGATGAGAATGCACCAATCATCCTGGGCGACCCTTCTTAGCCATAGGAAGATCACTGATTGATGTGGAAAAAGGAGAACTCACTATGAGAGTGAACGATCAAGAGATCAAGCTGAACGTTCTCCAGGCAATAAAACATGTTGATGCAGAAGAAGAATGCAAGGCTATCACTGAAGTTATCCTTGACCAACCATGCATCAGGTTGGGCTGCCACGACATCAAAATTGGCCACTGCCCCAACAGCCATTTAGAAGACTATCACGGCAGCGACGACGACAGCAGCTCTTCAGAATCTGATGCTGAAGATCAAGAGGAGGTAAATTGGATAGGCAATCGTAAAGGTAAGTTATTCGAGCCCCTAAATTATACCTCGGATGAACATATAGTCCAAAAGCCATCAACTGTAGAACTCCCTGTTCTAGATCTTAAGCCCCTGCCAGGGCAGCTAAAATATGTTTTCCTTGGTTTAAATGATACGTTGCCCGTAATCATCTCTTCCAATTTGTTGCAGGAACAGGAACAATAGCTGATAGGGATGCTGCAGCAGCACAAAAAGGCTATTGGATGGACGATAGCTGATATCCAAGGCATCAGTCCAGCACTATGCATGTATAAAATCCTCTTAGAGGATGATCATATGCCGACCATTGATGCACAGAGACGTCTGAACGATGCTATGCGAGAGGTGGTGCGTAAGGAGATCATAAAATGGCTAGACGCTGGAATAATCTATGCCATCTCGGATAGCAAGTGGGTGAGCCTGGTGTAGTGCGTTCCCAAGAAAGGGGGAATAATCGTGGTAACCAACGAATAAAACGAGCTAATACCAACCAGGACTGTGACCGATTGGAGGGTTTGTATGGTCTACCGGAAGCTTAACAAACCTACCCGAAAGGACCACTTTCCCTTGCCTTTTATTAATCAAATGCTTGATAGATTAGCGGGAAAGCCTTACTATTGTTTTCTTGATGGATACTCAGGTTATAACCAAATAGCCATCGCACCAGAAGATCAAGAAAAGAAGACATTCACATGCCCATACGATACTTATGCTTTTCGGAGGATGCCATTTGGACTTTGTAATGCACCAGCAACCTTTCAAAGGTGCATGATGGCAATATTCTCCGATATGGTGGAGGATTTCCTATAGATATTCATGGATGATTTCTCTGTCTTTGGAGACAATTTTAAAAACTACCTTGGCAACCTACAGAAAGTGCTCGAGAGATGCGAGAAAGCAAACTTGGTATTGAACTGGGAAAAATGTCACTTCATGGTGGATGAAGGGATAGTCCTAGGCCATAAAATAAGCTACCGCGACATAGAAGTCGACAGAGCTAAGATCGAGGTAATCGAAAAGCTGCCACCACCCACCACAGTCAAGGGAATCAGGAGTTTCTTAGGGCATGCTTTCGGGGCAGCACTTGGGCAGAGAAAAGACAAGCTCTTTCATGTCATATACTATGCCAGCAAAACACTAAACGACGCCCAAGTAAACTACACCACAACAGAGAAGGAACTATTAGTTGTGGTGTTCTCTATTGACAAGTTTCGTTCATATATACTTGGAACGAAGGTCATAGTCCACACAGACCACTCTACATTGAAGTATATGTTCACCAAAAAGGATGCAAAGCCTAGACTGATACGTTGGATTCTGCTACTACAAGAGTTCGACGTTGAAATCAAGGACAAAAAGGGGACAGAGAATCAAGTTGCAAATCACTTGTCAAGGTTAGAGAAGGGAAAGAGTCTTCCGACAGACGAGACACACATACTGGAGACCTTCCCTGACGAGCAGTTGTTCGCTGCCACAAGCACTGCCGCGACAGCCATGGCGGCAGGTAAGTTTTCTGAACTCCCCTGGTATGCTGATTTTGTTAATTATTTAGTTAGCGGAATAACTCCTCCTGACCTTAACTATCAAGCTAGGAAGAGGTTCCAAAATGATGTTAAACATTATTATTGGGACGAACCTCTTCTTTTCAAATATTGTGCAGATCAGGTTATCAGGAGATGTGTACCACAAGATGAACAGGAAGCTATATTACATCACTGTCATGCTTCACAGTATGGAGGAAACTTAGAAGGTAACAAAACTACTGCCAAGGTTTTGTAGTCGGGATTCTATTGACGTCATTGTTCAAGGATGCCCAAACATTCTACAAAAACTGTGACAAGTATCAACGAACTGGAAATATCTCAAGGAGACATGAGATGCCGCTGTAAAACATTTTTGAAGTTGAGATCTTCGACGTTTGGGGGATAGATTTTATGGGACCATTCCCAACTAAGTGTGGGAACTTATATATCCTCATGGCAGTGGACTATGTGTCCAAATGGGTTGAAGCGATCGCTACTCAAAAAAACGATGCCAAGACGGTTCAGAGGTTTTTACATAAAAACATATTTTCCAGATTTGGCATCCCCAAAGCAATCATCAGTGATGAACGGACGCATTTCGACAATAGGGTTATAGTTGCTACCTTGAAAAAGTATGGTGTCAAACATCAGATTGCAACAACATACCACCCTCAGACCAATGGACAGACTGGAATATCCAATAGAGAGGTTAAAAACATTCTTGAAAAGATGGTTAAGCCAACTCGGAAAGACTGGTCTCTACGCCTCAATGATGAATTATGGGCCTATAGAACAACATTCAAAACTCCATTGGGAATGTCACCTTACCGGGTGATTTATGGGAAAACATTACATCTACCTATTGAGATTGAGCACAGAGCATACTGGGCCATCAAGGCAATGAATATGGACTTGGAAAAAGTAGGACAGAAAAGGCTACTTGATCTGAATGAGATCGAAGAAATTCGAACAATGTCCTATTACAACGCAAGAATCTAAAAAGACAAGACCAAGAAGTGGCATGACAAGAAGTTGCTGCCGTGACATTTCTAGCCAGGGCAGCTTGTGTTGTTGTTCAACTCTAGGTTGAAACTCTTCCCAGGGAAGCTGAAATCTAGATGGTCTGGCCCATTTAGAGTGGTGCAAGTTTTTCCACATGGTGCCTTAACAATCAGATCTTTGAAAGACGAGCACCAATTCAAAGTCAATGGACAAAGATTGAAGCATTATCAAGGGACTGAAGCCCCAAGAATGCAGGAAGTGGTTACTTTAGGAGATGCCCCTCCTGGCATACCTAACTTAACCTAATTTTTATTTTTATTATTATTATTTATTATTTATATATTAGGTAATTAGAATTATTTTATTTTTAGGAACTAAAGTTTTATTTTTATTTATTTTCAGGAAATAACGGAGACAAGGAGAAGAGGAAAAGTGATTTCAGCCCACCATCTTTCCATCATCCCAAAAAGCCCAACTTTGGAGCCTGCCGTTACAGCTGCCGCGACAGACGCAGAAAATCCAGCCTGTCAACACGCTGTCGCAGTAGACACGCAAACGCGTAACAGACGCGCAGCAGACACGGAAACGCGTGACAGACGCGTCAAAAACCGTGTAATAGCTAGCCCCATTTTTCGCACTTGTCGTTACAGCTCCAACCGACAGCAAACTCCCCCTCTATATAAACCCTGTTTTACTATTCATTTTTCACTCACTTTTACTCTCACTACTTGTTTCTTCTATAATTTTACTTGCTTTCATTTTTTCCACAGTCCTTGCAAAAATGAGTACTAGAAATACCCGCCGAAGCTCTGCCTCAAGATCTGCCCTAGCAGCATCCACACCAAGATCCTTCCAGATCTGTGATATGTGGGAGCAGAAAGGCTTTATTTACATTTCCAAAACGGAGAACCTGGGGCTGCAGCCATTCATAGCCCGCAAAATCAGAGCCCTACAGTGGTAGATATTCGTTGAGCAGACAGCGGAGATGAACGTGACTCTCGTCTGGGAATTTTATGCTGCCATCGGCAGCAGGGACGCGACAACAGTTACAGTCCGAGAGAAAGAGGTACCTTTCGAGCCCGAATACATTAACACACTCTACGGGTTCTATGTGGGGAGAAAGGAACATGGCCACCAAAGATTTCTCGAGAGTTTAGAGCCTGTTGACTACGATGCAGTGATGGCAGAACTCACAGACGAGGGTACCAAGTGGAATACCGATCCTAAAAATCCAAGGACGGTAAAACGAGTTCAGCTCACCCCGGAGGCAAAACTTTGGGATGCGTTTATCAAGATACGGATTATGCCCTCCTCGCACAACACAACCGTCGACCAACCAAGTTTAGCCCTCATCCATTCTATTTTAAATGAGATGCCAATTAACGTTGGCAGATACGTCTAGGAGGGTATACTGGACTGTGCTTACCGGCCGTCAAGAACACTATTCTACCCTTATCTCATCACTGCCCTTTGCCGCAACCATAATGTACCGGAAGCTGCCGAAGATTTAAGAGTTCGAGCGAAAGGTTGGACCGACAGGAACATACTCAGCCTGATGGAACTCAAAGCTACCACGCCTCTGTCGTCTTTTGACCCTACTACCACGGCAGCTGAGACGACAGAGCCCACCGACACTGAGCCTACCGCCACAGAACCCAGACAGCCCACTACATCAGCTCCTCCAACTAACACCTCCTCACAAATACTTGCTGCCAAACAAAAAATGGAGGAACGACAGCTCGGCCTCATGAGTTTCATCCGAGACTTCACCACCACCACGGTACATTTCATCCACATTTCTCTTAATTTCCCCGATGTACTGTTCCCTACTTTCCCCAATCATTACTTTGCTGCCCCACCGCTGCCCATACCCCAACCCCTGCTGCCACACCAAAAACGCTATCTGCCGCGTCCACTCCAACTCCTGCCACAACAGCTGCAGGCGGGAGCCGCACAGCCGACACATCTGCCCGGGGAACCAAGAGAAAGGAGCCTGAGTCCAACCTCGATAAGTATATTGTTGGTTCACCCTAGAGAAACGACAGTAAATAGGAGCCGATAAAGAAAAATCTGATAGCGGCAGTAGCAGCAGTAGCAGCGAGAGCAGCAGCAGCTCCGAGGTTCAGGTAGTGGAGAAACCACCTCATATCTCCCCTACCCGTATTCAACCTCCACGGGAGGCCAAAACCAAGAACACTTCTGCCTCTCCCATCCGTCTGCCAGTACCAGCAAAGAAAGTCACTGCCTCTCAGCAGATTCAACTCAGCAGCAGCAGCAGCGACGACAACGCCTGAAAATTTAAGTTTCTGATCTTATATTGATGCCTTCTTATTTGTCATATTTTGTGATGTTGTTTTTATCTTTCTTTTTCATCTATGTCATTTGCATTGAGGGCAATGCAACCCTCGAGTTTGGGGGTGGCATCCCTCCATTAATGGAGTCTTTTTAAGTTTAAAAATTGTGTCTTTTACTTAATTTATTTTGCTTAAAAAATGATGAAAATTTGGCTTAAGTCTTTGAATTGAACTTACCTGTCGTGACAGCCTCTATCGTGGCATTGCCTTTAGGATAGTTTTAAGAGCAGTTTAGAGCCTTACTATAGTTCTAAATCTTAAACATCAGAATGAAGGCCAAACCCAAAGTTCAAGGAAGAAACTCCAAGCAAGAAGGAAGGACGAATTAAAGATATATGCTCTGAAGATTTAGTCTTTAATACAGTTGTACTTTAGTTTAAACTTGTATTCTTGCCATATTAGAAAACTTGAACCCAAGGCCTATATAAAGGCATGTAATTCGACCTAGGGAAGGATATCTTACTCTCTAGCCTTCTTCCATAAACCCTAGCCGTTTTCACTTCTCATCATGTTATAAACTTCCCCTAGGGCTACGGGTTGATTTGTAAAGTAGTTGCAAGGATTGCATTTGTTTTAGGAATTTTTCTGTTCAATAAAATAGACTTCAAGTTTGCTTACTCTGGTTTTCAACATCTTGCAGGAGTATCAGGAGAGCATTGTGAGATGATACATTTACTTAATATCGGGAGAGTTAAGTATACGAAAGGAATAAGTACGAGTTCTCCAGTTTATGGTTGAACTATCTTGGACATAGGGATAGGACGAGGTTAAGTGGCTCTGGAAGAATTCAACAACATCGGTGTTCATCCTTGGATTCACGCCAGAAGGTATCATCAAAGACGTGTTCATCGACAGGCTTCGACCTAGGGATAGGCCAAGGCACAGCAGGGATTCTTTCCAAGCTTGAAGTACAGAGTTGTGTGATTGATGCCCCGACTAACAATAGACCGCTGCTGCGACAGGCGCAACGACAGAACAAATATTCCTAGACTTTGCAACACCTACACTACTGAGCAATTCAATACAGGCTCATTCTCTCTATCCTGATTTCGATACTCTTTTATTTAAGTATTCTTTATTATCTCGTGACAAACATTTAAACTATTTCTTTTCCCTCTCGTGCAGTAATTCCAGGTGAAGCTATTAGCCCAGTCCCTATGGAGACGATATCCGATACTTACATATCACTTTACTACTTGCGTCGTGTACACTTGCACTACATTGTGATAGACACTTTTACACGCAACACTCGATGCTGGTGTTATTTACCCAATATCCAACTGTTTGTGGGTCAGCCTAGTACAATGTGTACCCAAGAAGGGAGGCATAACCGTGGTAAGCAATGAGGACAATGAATTGTTGCCAATAAGAACAGTAACGGGGTGGAGGATATGCATGGACTATCATAAGCTCAACAAAGCAACCGAGAAGGACCATTTCCCCCTCCCATTCATCGACCAAATGCTAGATCGATTGGCAGACAAATCCTTTATTGTTTCCTCAGTGGATACTCAGGGTACAACCAGATTTCTATAGCACTAGAAGATCAGGAGAAGACAACTTTCGCATGCCCCTACGGTACTTAGGCTTTTAAAAGGATGCCCTTTGGACTTTGCAGCGCTGCAGCCACTTTTCAAAGATGCATGCTAGCCATTTTCTCGGACATGGTTGAAGAGTTCTTGGAGATTTTCATGGATGACTTCTCAGTCTCCCAAGATGACTTCGAGTCATGTTTGGGCAACTTGGAAAAGATACTCAAGAGGTGTGAAGAAGCCGACTTGGTTCTCAACTGGGAGAAGTGCCATTTTATGGTGACCGAAGGGACTGTTTTGCGGCACAAAATATCGAAGAAAGGCATAGAGGTGGACAAGGTAAAGGTTGAGGTGATCGAGAAGAAACCTCCCCTACCACTGTGAAGGGCAATAAGAGCTTCTTGGGCCATGCATGCTTTTATTGGAGGTTCATCAAGGGCATGCTATTACAAAAAAAAACACAATCTAAGGGCATGCTCCCTAGTCTCAAAACCAATATAAGCAACCAAACCTCAAACCAAACATTTAGAACCATTTACAACCCTTACATGCCATTACAAACATGACACAAACTTAGGGAGTTCAAAACACATCTCCCAAATACAACCTTGAAGTCCCATTGCCAATACCAAAACTAATGTGTATAAAAACATCACCAGACATGAGCTTTGCAATTCCATTGATGTTCTTAACCTTCTCGTTGCCCAAAAACACCTCAACTATCTGCATTATTGGTAAAAGAGAGCGTAAGCACAATTGCTTAGTGAGGCATGCTCTAAAGAAAACCAACACAATAATGCATCTCTTGAAAACACTTTCTCAAAAGCTTTTTCTACAACATGCTCATTCTATCTCATTCTTGAAAACACTTTCTCAAAAGCTTTTTCTACAACATGCTCATTCTATCTCATTCTTGAAAACCATTTCAAAGCAACTTCTCATTGAAAACACATGTACGTCAACTCTATCTCATGCTTTTAAACCAATGCAAATCTCATGGCAAGGCCATACAAATGCTTGTAAAACAAAAGTATTTCATATACAAATCTCATATGCATTTCTCATAGCATAAATCATCTTAACAATAGGTACATGTGAATCAAAACCATTTTCATATTTTTTATTGGCATTTCGCATCTCATTACTACTCGGATATGCGGACAACTCACTAGATACTTCTGGTGGCATCTACCATCACCGTACTCACATGGTGGTATTTCTCATCGCCATAAAGCTTGGTTATTTCACCAAGTCCTACCCGATGGAATGCCCATCATCGGTACTCTCCCTTTGGATTTAACCAAAGAGCACGTACGAATTTTTAGTTTATAGTGCACTCTCATTCTATTGATCGATCAATTATATCCGGTAAGTATCTCATCTTCTATGCCAATATATTATGTTAAAACAACATCTCACCTACTGTTTTTCATGCAACATTTCTCAAATCATTCTCATCTCATTTCAAAACCATAACATTTGTCATGCTTTAAAAGAAAAGCTCAAATCTCAACAATGCAACATGTTATTTCATGAAATCATTTCAAGCATCATCTCATGCTACAAATCATGCATAAAAACAGTAGGAAATTTATCTATCCCAAACCATGAGCATGTAAAAGCATTTTAGGGGCAACCACCACATTTAAGAGAGCAATCTAGCGAATACTTACTTTCGGACATAGAAAGGTGTTTCAAACCTTTCCTAAATCCCCAAACCTTGATTCTTTGTCCCTCAAGGACTTCTAAAACAATACGCACTCACCGATTACGTTTCGCTTGCTTGTCGAAACGCTATCTAGGCTCTCGGATCAACACCAAAGGCGTCTGAAGATGTCTCCCCTGTTTATAACACATAAGAGCAAAGGATTAATGCATCATAATGCATTGAAATCATCAGCCACACACCTAAACTCGTTGCTCTACTCAAAAACCACATTTCGGCTACCAAACACAACCGAAATCATCTCCAAACTCTTCCAAAACAAAGCCCAGCCAAGATCTACCACTTCTAAACATCAATCAACATCAAAAACCACCACAAATTCGTCCTTATACCTCCATCTATGATAGAACACCAAAACCACCCCAAAAACCACCATTCTAGCAAGCAAAACTTAGGAATCCAAGCTCATTCAGGATTTGTTTGATAAAACCTCATTTATAACTTCAATTAACATCCAAAACACATTAGAAAACAACCTCAAAACAGAGCCTAACCATCAAGCACGAAAATCATCAAGATTCCTCCAAAAACCTTGAGTTTTAATACAATTTCTTGTTTCTAACATTGAAGCAACTCAAAAATCATTAACAAAGGATTGATAAATTGGGAATTTCAGTAAATAACTGATCAATAGAGGAGAAGGACGAAGCTTACCTCTAATGGCTGATTTCTCCTTGATTTGGGCAAGTTTTCTTGAAAATCCAATGTAGAAACAAGAGGTTTTGATGAGGAGAGGATTAGGAATCAAAAATGAATTAAAATCCAATAAAAAATGATGAAAATTAGTAGCAAATTGATGGAAAAAGAGTGTTTGGCTGAAAATAATTTGAGAGAAAATAGGATGAGAGAAAATTGACGTAAAGTAGTTATAAAAAGTCAAAGGTAGTTTCCTTTTAATTAATCTTTATTTTCCTTTAATTAAAAAATTAATAAAATAACCCAAATTAAGTAGAAATCTGATTAAAACATTTTGGTAAAATTAGCTCCTTAAAGATTCACAGTTTCAATCCTTTCCAAAACAGTCACTATTTAACTTTTGCAAACACTACGGTTTGGTCACTACACCAAAATGTAGTATTTCCAAACCTTATTTTGTAAAATTGATTTCACCATAATTATTCATATAATAAATGAGGATTTTTAGATATTTTTCCATATATTTAAAGCATCTCGAACTAGGTGTTCCCTAAACCTCCCTTTAAGATTCGAACTATTCCCGACTGGTCCAATTCGAACTTTAAAACATCTTGGCCCAAATTTGGGGTGTTACAACTCTCCCCTTCTTAAGAAATTTCATCCTCGAAATTTACCTGGAGGAAAAAGGTAAGGAAATTGTTTCTTCATGTCTTCCTTTCTTTCCCACGTGGCTTCCTCAACACCACGATGCCTCCCACAACACCTTAACCAACTCAATAGTCTTACCACGGAGAACCTTACTGTCCGAATCCAAAACCTCAACAGGTTCCTCATCATATGTCAAATATGGATTCAACTCGACTTCCTCCACAGGCATAACATGTGAAGAATCCGATCTATACCTCCGAAGCATGGATACATGAAACACATTATGTATCTTTTCTAACTCTTGTGGTAGTCTTAGCTTATAAGCAACAGGACCTACACGTTCAATCACCTCGTATAGTCCAATGTACCTTGGGCTCAACTTTCCCTTCCGGCCAAATCACATCACCTTCTTCCAAGGCGAAACTTTCAAGAATACACGGTCACCCACCACAAATTCTATCTCCTTACGCTTCAAATCCGCGTAAGACCTTTGCCGATTCGATGCTTCCTTCAACCGCTCACAAATGAGCTTCACTTTCTCGGTGGTTCCTCTCAACAAAGCCGGCATCGAGACCAACTTTTGTCCCGTTTCAGTCCAGCAAAGAGGAGTTCTACACTTCCTCCCACACAAAGCTTCATAAGGTGCCATTTGAATACTCGCCTGGTAACTATTATTATAAGCAAACTCTACCAAAGGCAAGTGCTTCTCCCAAGAGCCTTGAAACACAATAACACAGCACCTCAACATATCCTCAAGCACTTGGATAACACGCTCCGACTGTCCATCCGTCTGCGGATGATAAGAAGTACTAAAATTCAGCCGCGTACCCAAGGCTAGATGTAAGCACTCCCAAAACCTTGCAGTGAACCTCGGATCTCTATCCGACACTATAAATTTTGGTACGCCATGAAAGCTTACAATCTCATCAATATACAACTCTGGAAGCTTATCCAAGGTGTACGTAGTATGCACAGGAAAGAAATGCGCACACTTCGTAAGGCGATCCACAATCACCCAAACAGAATTCTTCTTTGATGGCGATAAAGGAAAACCAGACACAAAGTCCATGGTGATCCTCTCCCACTTCCATTTAGGGATCCTCAATGGCTGCAACAACCCCGAAGGAAACTGATGCTTAGCCTTAACCCGCTGGCAAACCATATACTTGCTCACATATTCAGCGACATCTTTCTTCAAACCCACCCAATAGTACTCATCCTTTAGATCACGGTACATCTTTGTACTACCATGGTGCATAGCAAACAGACTACTATGAGCTTCGGTAAAAATAGTGCGCCTCAACTCAACATCATTCGGCACGACTATCCGACTCCCAAAACATAAAACATCATCATCATTAAAATAGAAATTCGATGGCCTACCTTCAGCAATATCCTGAACATGTGGCACCAAAGAATCATCCAACGGTTGTTTATCCTTTATCAACTGGACTAGAGATGGTTTCACTTGCAATTCAGCAACAAGACCACCATCCCGCGATATGCTCAAGCTAGCAAACATCGCCCTCAACTCCACCGCCACTTTCCTGCTCAAAGCATCGGCCACAACATTGGCTTCCCCGGATGATACTCGATCGTTAGATTGTAATCTTTAAGCAACTCCACCCATCGACGTTGCCTAAGATTCAACTCTTTCTGAGACATAAAATACTTCAAACTCTTGTGATTCGTGTACACAGTACACTTCTCACCATAAAGATAATGTCTCCAGATCTTTAGAGCAAAAACCACCGCAGCCAACTCAATATCATTCGTAGGATAATTGCGCTCATGCACTTTCAGCTTTCGCGATGCTTAAGCCACCACCTTACCCTCTTGCATTAACACACACCCCAACCCAACATAGGATGCGTCACTATACACCACAAACTCTTTCCATGATTCAAGTTAAACCAAGATAGGAGCTTGCGTCAAAGCTGCTTTAAGCTTCTCAAAAGCTTGTTGTCTCGTTTCCGTCCACTCATACTTAACATCCTTTTGCAACAATTTCGTCAAAGGGGCAGCAATCTTAGAAAATCCATCCACAAACCTCCAGTAGTATCCTGCCAACCCAAGGAAACTACGGACCTCATGAACAGACTTATGAGACTTCCAATTCATCACCGCCTCAACCTTCTGGGGATCAACTCGAATCCCTTCAGCCGAAACCACATGACCAAGGAAAACAACTTCCTTTAGCCAAAACTCACATTTGCTCAGCTTAGCATAAAGCTGATTTTTCAACAGCGCTTGCAAAACAATCCTCAAATGACCTTCATGCTCCTCCTCGGTACGAGACTACACAAGAATATCATCGATGAACACCACAACGAACTTTTCCAAGAATTCATGGAACATGTAACGCCCCGGTTTTGGTCTTAGAAGTTTTGGGCGTTGACCGGTTTGGTCAAAGTGCTGTTCGAATCTAAAAGGTGGAATTAGGAAAGCCTAGTTCGGGTTGCATTAAAAATATGGAAAAATGTTCTAAAATCATCTTTTAATATAATTAAGTGAACTGTGAAATAAATTTTGGAAAAAGAGTTTTGGAAGGGTGACATTTTGGCTAGTGACCAAAATGTAATTTTCGAAAGTTTTGTGGCTGTTTTATAAAGGTTTGAAACTTTGAATCTTTAAGGAGCTATTTACCCAAAGGGAGTTTCTCCAGATTTTTCTAAGATATTTTAAGACTTAATTCTGATTTTAAAGATATAGAAAAGAGGAGGGAAAATCATTTTGGATATTTTTGGCAACTAACTCCTTATTTTCTCAATTTCCTTTCTCTCATTTTCTCTCAACCCAAACACTTTCTCTCCAGAGAATTTGATCTGATTTTCTCACCTAAATCCCTCCTTTCAACTCTCTTTTGATTCCTAATCAACATATCTACAAAACCTCATCATTTGCTACTTGATTCATCAAGGTTTTAGATTCCAAAAAGAGGAGAAACTCAAGTTTGGAGGTAAGAACGTCCTTCTCCTCTAAACTATCAGTTCTTTACTGAAATTCCTAAGTTTTCAATCCTTATTTGATGTTTTATTAAAGGCTTTTGGGTTGTGAAATGGATCTTGGCTTATAATGCAAGATTTGGTGATTTTTGATGATTTTCGTTAGATCTGATTAATCTGTGATTTGAGATGTGTTTTTGATGTTAAATGAACTCTAAATTGATAAGGAATTGAGTTTTGTTTAATGCAATCCTGGATAGGTTGAGTTTCCTAAGTTTAGCTTGTGATTCTTGATTGTTTTTGAGGTGATCTTGTGGATCTGATGTTGCTGGAGGTATAACGATGTTAATAGGTTCTTTTTAGATGTTAAGTGATGTTAATAGATGTTTGGTTTTGATGGTTTGTGCCTGGGCTTTGTTGAGAAGTGGTTTGGATGCATTTTCGGTTGTGTTTGGTGGCCGAAAATGGAGGTTGGATGAGAACAGCGAGTTTAGGTGCTTTCATTGAAGCAATTAATGCATGATGATGCATTAATCCTCTGCTTTGATGTGTGAAAACAGGGGAGGCATCTTTGGATCCAAGAGTTGTTGATCCGGAAGCTTGATTTGGTGCTTCGGCAAGAGGCGAAGTGGAATCGGTGAGTGAAATTGGGTTTTCGGCTTTGAAACCAATGTCTTGGGAGCTTAGTTTAAGTCTAAACAACTTTTCTAAGCTCAAGTGTAAGTTTTTGGAAATACTCTCTAGTGGTGGCCATGATTTTGTTGTGATGCAATGTGGTTAATTGCATGTTTTAAATACTGTTTTGAAAGCATGATTTAGCAGGGTATTTGTTGTTTTTGTAAGCCATATGTTGAAGGAAGCTCAAGGTAAGAGTTCCTTGTTTTTGGACATTGTTAAAATGTGGTTTGATGCTTTTAAATGCATGATGAATATGGCTTGGTTTAATGCTTTAAAACAGTGGATTAAATGATGAAAATGATGTATATTGGCAAGTGATGTTTTGAAAAGGTTAAGGTCACTAAGGTGGTTAAAAGTCCTTGAGTGAGCCTTGTTTACTTAAGAACATCAAGGTGGTTAAAAGTCCTTGGATGATTCTCACTACGGACACAAAGGTGGTTAAAAGTCCTTGTGTGATCCTTTCCATGGTGTTTAAAAGTCCATGGGGCCATGGTGTTTAAAAGTCCATGGGGCCAAGGTGTTTAAAAGTCCTTGGGGCCAAGGTGTTTAAAAGTCCTTGGGGTGAAACTTGCTACGGACACAAAGGTGGTTAAAAGTCCTTGTGTGGTCCTCATTCATGGTGTTTAAAAGTCCATGGCCAAGGTGTTTAAAAGTCCTTGGGGCCAAGGTGTTTAAAAGTCCTTGGGGTGAAAGTTGATGAACTTGATTTTAAAGAAATGGAACCTATCACTTGTGGCCAATATGACATATATGATATGAAGCATGAGATGCTTGTTTAAAGTATGATTTTGAGCATGTACAAATGATGATTTGAAGCATGGTTTATAAATGTTTTATAAATGCATTATTGAATGGTTTTATTGAGCATTCCTCACTAATCTTTTGCTTACGCTCTCTTTCGTTTTCTTAAATCAATAATGCAGAACACTAGAGTGCTTTGAGGGCAGCAAGGAGGGCAAGTATTCAAGTGAAAGAAAAGCTCAAAGTATGGAGGTTTTAATAAGCACATTTTAGCTTTTGGTAATTTGGCAATGGGGGACCTATGTGTATGTTTTGGGAGAGGTTTTGAACTCCCTAAGTATGTTGAATGTTGTTGAGAATGCTAGATTTTGTGTTTGGCCTTTACAAGCTTGAATTGGAAGTTTGTGCTTGAATGGTTTGCTTGTGTAGGAAGCATGCCTATAGATTTGGGGCTTTTTGCATATGAAGTTAATTTGTTGATTTGTTGATGCTTATAAGTCTTATATATGTTGAATTGAATGCTGGTAAAGTTTGGTAGCATTTGGAGTATGTTTGAGTGATCAATTGCATGTTTAAGTGAGCTATATGCTGCAATCTGTGCAGGGTGTTTCGGAACAGTGCACACCGTTCCGGAACGGGTGCCTTGAATGAACCCAGGCGTTCGAAACGGTAGGCACCGTTTCGAAACGGTTTGGCTACTGCTAGCCCGTGTTCCGGTACGCGTTGCGGAACGGCCCGTGTTTTGAAACGGGGTCTGCCTGTTCTGGAACGGTCGACCGTTGGGGGCTGACATTGGCAGTTAAATGTTTTGAATTGTTTGCGTTTTAGTCCTAAATCTTGTTTGTGCAATTGTATGAGTTCGGGAAGTCCTTCTGAGCTGAAATTTCACAGAGAAGCATGAAACCTGACTAATTTCAAGTTGGTAACTTTAATTTGGGTTAAGTCCTCCTAATTATCAGAAATTACAATTTGGTCCCTAAAGTTGTAATTTGTTCAATTGGGTCCCTATTTGATCTCTGATGCTTGTGATCTTTGAATATGTTGTTGAGTGATCACAATTAGGGTTAATGTGCATCTAGACAAGTTTAAAAAGAAAAAAAAGGGTCGTTAATCAAGGTTGACTTTCGGGTTGACTTTGGTTTTCCCCGTGTGACTTTCTTAATTCGGGTCAACCGTCTGGGCCGGGTTAAGGGGGATACATTTGGTGGTATCATAGCCAGGTTCTCGAGTAATTGGGAATGAGTGTATGCATGATTGAAGTATATTTGCCTTGTATGCTTGTTGATCGAAAGCATGTTTGATGGCTTGTGATTTGGATGTAATTGAGATGTATGCTGTGATGTAGCTTGATATGGGTACCCATTGCCAAATCGAAGCTAATGAAATGTTGTTGATTTTGAATGAAATTGAGCTTGAATACTTGGATTGCTTACCTTGCTGGGCCTGACTTTGTTTTTATTTTGCATTGTGATTGCATGGTAATAGTATGGCACCACGTAGAGAGTTACGAGGTAGTGTGCGAGCTACGACTCCTAATGAGAACGAGAACGAGGAGAACACGGGTAGTGCGGTGTTACCCCCTCCTCCGCCTGGTGGTGAGAGAGCTGAAGCTGCAGCTGGTGCTGGAGCTGCTGGACCAGAGGTTGGTCAGGGGCAAGCTATGCCTGATATGTCTATGCTGGTACAAGCTATTGCGGGTGCTTTTCGAGCAGCAGTAGCTGGAGATCAAGGAGCTGGGCATCAAGGAGATGCTGGAGTTAGACTACCTTTGGAGTGTCTGCGCAGTCTTGGTGGGACTGAGTTCAGGGGTATGTCAGTTGAGAGTTCTGAAGCTTGGCTAGAGAGTACCAAGCGTATCTTGGGTCAGATGAGCTGCACGGATGTGCAAAAGCTGGGATGTGTTGTGTCCTTGCTGCAGGACGATGCGTATACGTGGTGGACGACCACTATAGCTAGAATCGCTGAAGCTGATGTTACTTGGACATTCTTCCAGAATGTGTTCAAGCGGAGATATCTGGGAGTGAGATATCTTGATGAGAAGAAGCGTGAATTCATGTCTCTTACCCAAGGGAGCATGAGTGTGGCTGAGTATGAAGTGCAGTTTGTGCGACTCAGTCAGTATGCATCGGAGCTGATACCTGATGAGCGGGCAAGGTGCGAGAGGTTCCGTTATGGTCTTGTGACGGATGTGAAAATGTATGTGCTGGCCACTGAGTACGATGATTTTGATGTGTTGGTGGGCCGAGCCAAGGACATTGAGATGAACTTGGGTTAATCTGCGAAAGGTGCTGGAGCAAGTGCTGGAAAGAGATCAGCTGAGTATAGTTCCGGAGGTGGACGGAACAAGAGGGGACGTGATCAGAAGTATCAGTCCTCAGCTAAGAGAGGTGGTAGTGCACCTGCTAGAGGAGGCAATGCTAGAGCTGATCCGAGTGCTTGCTAGATCTGTGGTTCACGTGGTCACATGAAGCGTGACTGTCCTCGTGCTGTGAGGGAGGTGCAAGCTCCTGTAGTGGCAGCTGGGAATGGATGCTGGAATTGTGGTTCTGTAGACCACTTGAGGCGAGATTGTCCTAGGTTGGCTGGTGATCAGGTGCGTGCTCCTGTTGTTGCTGCACCACAGAGAGGTCGTGGGTGCGGCCGTGGTAATTTCCAGAGGCGAGAGGAAGGTGGTCGTGGAGTAGCCCATGTTGTGGCTATTCAGCCTGAAGGTGGAGGCCAAGCTAGGGTGTATGCTCAGCGTGAGGGAAGGAATGATGCAGATGTGATTGCAGGTACCTTTACTTTGCAATCCTTGTCATTGCTTTCTTTGATAGATTCTAGATCTACGCATTCATACATTTTGCGTGAGCATGCTGAATTGCTTGGTTTGCCTGTTGAGTCTTTGGATGTTGGTGTTCGTGTCACTAGTTCTTTTGGTGAAACTGTTGTGACTCGAAAGCTTTATAGAAGGTGTCCCTTGGTTGTTCAAGAACATGTTTTTCATGTTGATCTTATAGAGTTGCCCTTTTATGGTTTTGATGTGATCCTTGGTATGGATTGGCTTGCTGAGCATCGTGCTGTTGTGGATTGTGAAAATAAGCGAGTTTCGCTTAGGCTTGCGGATGATTATGAAGTTGTTGTGGTTGGTGAGAATGTGAAGTTTCTTGCCAATGTGGTGTCTACATTGGAGGCGAGTAGGATGATGAGGCAAGGTTGCGAAGCTTATCTAGCTTTTGTGATGAATCCTAGCTCTAAGGAGTTGAGGGTGCAAGATATCAGGGTTGTGAAGGAGTTTCCTGGTGTTTTTCCTGAGGAGTTGCCTGGTTTACCTCCTAATCGCGAGGTGGAGTTTGGAATTGAGCTGTATGAAAATACAACTCCTGTGTCCATTACTCCCTATAGAATGGCACCTAAGGAGCTGAAGACACAGTTGCAAGAGTTGCTTGATCGTGGTTTCATCCGGCCGAGTGTGTCACCTTGGGGAGCACCAGTCTTGTTTGTGAAGAAGAAGGATGGCACTATGAGGATGTGCATTGATTACCGTCAGCTGAACAAGTTGACTATCAAGAATCGATATCCTTTGCCGAGGATTGATGATCTCTTTGATCAATTTTGGGGAGCTGCTGTGTTCTCTAAGATTGACTTGAGGTCAGGGTATTATCAGTTGAAGGTGAAGGATGTGGATGTGCCTAAGACAGCTTTCAGGACAAGGTATGGGCATTATGAGTTCCTTGTGATGCCGTTTGGTTTGACAAATTCTCCTGCTGCTTTCATGGACATGATGAATCGTGTGTTTCATGAATACCTGGACAAGTTCGTGGTGGTGTTCATCGATGATATCCTCGTGTACTCGCGTACTGAGGAGGAGCACGAAGAGCATTTGAGGATTGTTTTGCAAGCTTTGTTGGAGAATCAGCTTTATGCTAAGCTGAGCAAGTGTGAGTTCTGGCTTAAAGAGGTGGTGTTTCTTGGGCATGTGGTCTCAGTTGAGGGGATTCGTGTTGATCCTCAGAAGATTGAGGCGGTGATGAACTGGAAAGTTCCTAAGTCTGTTCATGAGATCCGTAGTTTCCTTGGTTTGGCGGGATACTACCGAAGGTTTGTGGATGGTTTTTCCAAGATTGCTGCTCCTTTGACGAAGCTGTTGCAAAAGGATGTTGAGTATGAGTGGACGGAAGCGAGACAGCAGGCTTTTGAGAAGCTTAAGGCGGCTTTGACGCAAGCTCCTATCTTGGTTCAGCCTGAATCAGGGAAAGAGTTTGTGGTCTATAGTGATGCATCCTATGTTGGTTTGGGATATGTGCTGATGCAAGAGGGTAAGGTTGTGGCTTATGCATCGCGGCAGTTGAAAGTGCATTAGCGCAATTACCCTACGCATGACATTGAGCTGGCTGCAGTGGTTTTTGCTCTGAAGATCTTGAGACATTATATGTATGGTGAGAAGTGTACTGTGTACACGGATCACAAGAGTTTGAGGTATCTGATGTCTCAGAAGGAGTTGAATCTTAGGCAGCGGCGTTGGTTAGCGTTGCTCAAGGATTATGATCTGACGATTGAGTATCATCCTGGAAAAGCTAATGTTGTTGCGGATGCCTTGAGTAGGAAGGTAGCTGTTGAGCTGAGGGCTATGTTTGCTAGCTTGAACATATCGCGAGATGGTGGTCTTGTTGCTGAGTTGCAAGTGAAGCCATCTTTGGTTCAGTTGATCAAGGAAAATCAGTTGCTGGATGATTCCTTGGTGTCTCATGTTCAGGATATCGCGGAGGGTAGACCTTCGGATTTCTGCTTTAACGGTGATGGTGTGTTGTGTTTTGGGAGTCGGATAGTAGTGCCTGCAGATGCTGAGTTGAGGCGTGCTATTCTGACTGAAGGTCATAGTAGTCCTTTTGCTATGCACCCTGGTAGTACTAAGATGTATCGTGATCTTCGTGATGAGTACTATTGGGTGGGTTTGAAGAAGGATGTTGCAGAGTTTGTGAGCAAGTGTTTGGTGTGTCAGCGAGTTAAGGCTGAACATCAGGTTCCTTCTAGGTTGTTGCAACCGTTGAAAATCCCTGAATGGAAGTGGGAGAGGGTTACCATGGATTTTGTATCTGGTTTACCTTTGTCTCCTTCGAAGAAGAATTCTGTTTGGGTGATTGTGGATCGCCTGACGAAGTGTGCGCATTTCTTGCCTGTGCATACTACGTTTTCTTTGGATAAGCTGGCAGAGTTGTACATTGCTGAGATTGTGCGGCTGCATGGTGTGCCTAAGTCGATTGTGTCGGATAGGGATCCGAGGTTCACATCGCGTTTTTGGCAGTGTTTGCATCAAGCTCTGGGTACAAGGTTGCATTTCAGTACATCCTATCATTCTCAGTCGGATGGTCAGTCTGAGCGGGTTATTCAGATCTTGGAGGATATGCTGAGGTGCTGCGTGATTGAGTTCCAAGGTTCTTGGGAGAAGCATCTGCCTTTGGTTGAGTTCGCTTATAACAATAGTTATCAGGCGAGTATACATATGGCACCTTATGAGGCTTTGTACGGGAGGAAGTGTAGGACTCCTCTTTGTTTGGCTGAAACTGGTCAAAAGTTGGTTTCGATGCCGGCTTTGTTGAAAGGGACCACCGAGAAGGTGAAGCTCTTTTGTGAGCGGTTGAAGGCTGCCTCTGATCGGCAAAAGTCTTACGCGGATTTGAAGCGTAAGGAGATAGAGTATGCGGTGGGTGACCGTGTGTTCTTGAAGGTTTCGCCTTGGAAGAAGGTGATGAGGTTTGGCCGGAAGGGTAAGTTGAGCCCTAGGTACATTGGACCATATGAGGTGGTTGAGCGTGTGGGTCCTGTTGCGTATCGGTTGAGGTTACCTCAAGAGTTGGAGAAGATTCATGATGTGTTCCATGTTTCTATGCTCCGGAAGTATAGATCTGATCCTTCGCATGTGATGCCTGTGGAGGAAGTGGTTTTGAATCCGGATTTGACCTATGATGAGGAACCGGTGAAGGTTCTGGATTCGGATAGCAAGGTTCTTCGTGGCAAGACAATCGAGTTGGTGAAGGTGCTGTGGAAGCATCGAGGTGTTGAGGCAGCCACGTGGGAGCGGAAGGAAGACATGCTGAAGCAGTTTCCTTATCTCTTTCCTTCAGGTAAATTTCGAGGACGAAATTTCTTAGGGGGGGGGGAGAGTTGTAACGCCCCGGTTTTGGGCTTAGAAGTTTTGGGCGTTGACCGGTTTGGTCAAAGTGTTGTTCGAATCTAAAAGGTGGAATTAGGAAAGCCTAGTTCGGGTTGCATTAAAAATATGGAAAAATGTTCTAAAATCATCTTTTAATATAATTAAGTGAACTGTGAAATCAATTTTGGAAAAAGAGTTTTGGAAGGGTGACATTTTGGCTAGTGACCAAAATGTAATTTTCGAAAGTTTTATGGCTGTTTTACAAAGGGTTGAAACTTTGAATCTTTAAGGAGCTATTTACCCAAAGAGAGTTTCTCCAGATTTTTCTAAGATATTTTAAGACTTAATTCTAATTTTAAAGATATAGAAAAGATGAGGGAAAATCATTTTGGATATTTTTGGCAACTAACTCCCTATTTTCTCAATTTCCTTTCTCTCATTTTCTCTCAACCCAAACACTTTCTCTCCAGAGAATTTGATCTGATTTTCTCACCTAAATCCCTCCTTTCAACTCTCTTTTGATTCCTAATCAACATATCTACAAAACCTCATCATTTGCTACTTGATTCATCAAGGTTTTAGATTCCAAAAAGAGGAGAAACTCAAGTTTGGAGGTAAGAACGTCCTTCTCCTCTAAACTATCAGTTCTTTACTGAAATTCCTAAGTTTTCAATCCTTATTTGATGTTTTATTAAAGGCTTTTGGGTTGTGAAATGGATCTTGGCTTATAATGCAAGATTTGGTGATTTTTGATGATTTTCGTTAGAACTGATTAATCTGTGATTTGAGATGTGTTTTTGATGTTAAATGAACTCTAAATTGATAATGAATTGAGTTTTGTTTAATGCAATCCCGGATAGGTTGAGTTTCCTAAGTTTAGCTTGTGATTCTTGATTGTTTTTGAGGTGATATTGTGGATCTGATGTTGCTGGAGGTATAACGATGTTAATAGGTTCTTTTTAGATGTTAAGTGATGTTAATAGATGTTTGGTTTTGATGGTTTGTGGCTGGGCTTTGTTGAGAAGTGGTTTGGATGCATTTTCGGTTGTGTTTGGTGGCCGAAAATGGAGGTTGGATGAGAGCAGCGAGTTTAGGTGCTTTCATTGAAGCAATTAATGCATGATGATGCATTAATCCTCTGCTTTGATGTGTTAAAACAGGGGAGGCATCTTTGGATCCAAGAGTTGTTGATCCGGAAGCTTGATTTGGTGCTTCGGCAAGAGGCGAAGTGGAATCGGTGAGTGAAATTGGGTTTTCGGCTTTGAAACCAATGTCTTGGGAGATTAGTTTAAGTCTAAAAAACTTTGCTAAGCTCAAGTGTAAGTTTTCGGAAATACTCTCTAGTGGTGGCCATGATTTTGTTGTGATGCAATGTGGTTAATTGCATGTTTTAAATACTGTTTTGAAAGCATGATTTAGCATGGTATTTGCTGTTTTTGTAAGCCATTTGTTAAAGGAAGCTCAAGGTAAGAGTTCCTTGTTTTTTTACATTGTTAAAATGTGGTTTGATGCTTTTAAATGCATGATGAATATGGCTTGGTTTAATGCTTTAAAACAGTGGATTAAATGATGAAAATGATGTATATTGGCAAGTGATGTTTTGAAAAGATTAAGGTCACTAAGGTGGTTAAAAGTCCTTGAGTGAGCCTTGTTTACTTAAGAACATCAAGGTGGTTAAAAGTCCTTGGATGATTCTTACTACGGACACAAAGGTGGTTAAAAGTCCTTGTGTGATCCTTTCCATGGTGTTTAAAAGTCCATGGGGCCATGGTGTTTAAAAGTCTATGGGGCCAAGGTGTTTAAAAGTCCTTGGGGCCAAGGTGTTTAAAAGTCCTTGGGGTGAAACTTGCTACGGACACAAAGGTGGTTAAAAGTCCTTGTGTGGTCCTCATTCATGGTGTTTAAAAGTCCATGGCCAAGGTGTTTAAAAGTCCTTGGGGCCAAGGTGTTTAAAAGTCCTTGGGGTGAAAGTTGATGAACTTGATTTTAAAGAAATGGAACCTATCACTTGTGGCCAATATGACATATATGATATGAAGCATGAGATGCTTGTTTAAAGTATGCTTTTGAGCATGTACAAATGATGATTTGAAGCATGGTTTATAAATGTTTTATAAATGCATTATTGAATGGTTTTATTGAGCATTCCTCACTAAGCTTTTGCTTACGCTCTCTTTCGTTTTCTTAAATCAATAATGCAGAACACTAGAGTGCTTTGAGGGCAGCAAGGAGGGCTAGTATTCAAGTGAAAGAAAAGCTCAAAGTATGGAGGTTTTAATAAGCACATTTTAGCTTTTGGTAATTTGGCAATGAGGGACCTATGTGTATGTTTTGGGAGAGGTTTTGAACTCCCTAAGTATGTTGAATGTTGTTGAGAATGCTAGATTTTGTGTTTGGCCTTTACATGCTTGAATTGGAAGTTTGTGCTTGAATGGTTTGCTTGTGTAGGAAGCATGCCTATAGATTTGGGGCTTTTTGCATATGAAGTTAATTTGTTGATTTGTTGATGCTTATAAGTCTTATATATGTTGAATTGCATGCTGGTAAAGTTTGCTAGCATTTGGAGTATGTTTGAGTGATCAATTGCATGTTTAAGTGAGCTATATGCTGCAATCTGTGCAGGGTGTTTCGGAACAGTGCACACCGTTCCGGAACGGGTGCCTTGAATGAACCCAGGCGTCCGAAACGGTAGGCACCGTTCCGAAACGGTTTGGCTACTGCCAGCCCGTGTTCCGGTACGCGTTGCGGAACGGCCCGTGTTTCGAAACGGGGTCTGCCTGTTCCGGAACGGTCGACCGTTGGGGGCTGACATTGGCAGTTAAATGTTTTGAATTGTTTGCGTTTTAGTCCTAAATCTTGTTTGTGCAATTGTATGAGTTCGAAAAGTCCTTTTGAGCTGAAATTTCACAGAGAAGCATGAAACCTGACTAATTTCAAGTTGGTAACTTTAATTTGGGTTAAGTCCTCCTAATTATCAGAAATTACAATTTGGTCCCAAAAGTTGTAATTTGTTCAATTGGGTCCCTGTTTGATCTCTGATGCTTGTGATCTTTGAATATGTTGTTGAGTGATCACAATTAGGGTTAATGTGCATCTAGACAAGTTTAAAAAGAAAAAAAAAGGGTCGTTAATCAAGGTTGACTTTCGGGTTGACTTTGGTTTTCCCCGTGTGACTTTCTTAATTCGGGTCAACCGTCTAGGCCGGGTTAAGGGGGTTACAGAACACCCTATTCATCATGTCCATGAAAGCAGCAGGCGCATTCATCAAACCAAATGGCATCACAAGGAACTCATAATGCCCATACCTCGTTCTAAAGGCTATTTTCGGCACATCCACATCTTTTACCTTTAACTGATAGTATCCTGACCTCAAGTCAATCTTGGAACACACAGCCGCTCCCCAAAACTGATCAAAAAGATCATCAATCCTCGGCAAAGGATACTTGTTCTTGATAGTCAACTTATTTAGCTGACGATAATCAATGCACATTCTTATCGTTCCATCCTTCTTTTCACAAACAAGACCGGTGCACCCTAAGGTGACACACTAGGCCGAATGAAGCCATGGTCAAGCAACTCCTAAAGCTGCGTCTTCAACTTCTTCAACTCTTAGGGTGCCATGCGATAGGGAGCAATGGACACCGAAGTTGTATTCTCATACAAATAAATCCCAAACACAACCTCTCGACTAGGCGGCAAACCAGGAAATTCCTTCGGAAACACTCTAGGGAACTCACACACGGTCCTTATATCCTGAACGCGCACCTCCTTTGAGCTAGGATTCATAACAAAGGCTAAGTAAGCCTCACATCCTTGTCGCAACATCCACCTTGCTTCTAACGTAGACACCACATTGGCAAGAAACTTCACATTCTCTCCCACCACCACCACCTCATAATCATCCGCAAGTTTCAACGAAACCCGCTTCCTTTTGAAATCCATAACATCTCTATGCTCAACAAGCCAATTCATGCCAAGGATTACATCAAAACCATATAATGGAAACTGTTGAGTGTGTAAAAGTTCTATTATTTACACCCTTTTTAACCCATATTTCTGCTGCATTCAAGCATCATTGCATTGCATTTAGGTTAGTTTTCAGCAAAACATCACAAATATGTAAAAGGCACGGATTCTACTAAAAGATGGCTGATTTTGCAGGATGCTGCCATAGTAGACGAAGGAGGCAGGCGCAGGGCAGAGAAGCAGAAGAGCTGAACTAGACAAGCAGACGATGAGGACGAAGCTGCCATGGAGCTGTCGTGACAGCAAGGTGACAGCAGCCTTATGAAGAGGAAAAGTAAAGTGGACCTCGATAGATAGAGAAAAATATGCTCGTCTGTCGTGTGAAAGCCAAATATTTTTCCAAGCCCCGGATCAAAAGAAATGTCAAGCCAAAGCTCAAGGAGAGGAATTTCCATGAAACAAGGAGGCGGCTGAAAAGTAGGAATCCTTAGAGATTAAGCATTTATCTTTTCATTACAGTTGTAATCCTTGTTAACTTAGAATACTTGAGCCCAAAGCTTATACAAGGGCATAGATTTATCCTAGGAGGGGATCATCCCTCATCTTACCCCATAACTGATAACCTAAACCCCTCTGTCGTTTACCCGTCACCGACATGTTCTAAATTCCCCCTAGGGCCACGGGTTGTTTTGTAAAGTAGTTGCAAGGGTTGTTTTGTTTTAGGATTTTCCAAGTTCAATAAAATAAAATTCAAGTTCTCTTATTTTGGCTTTAATATCTTGCAAGAGCATCGGGAGAGCATTGTGAGGTTATCCATTTACTTAGCATCGGGAGAGTTAAGTATACGAAAGAAATAAGAGCAAGTTCTCTAGTTTATAGTTGAACTATCTTGTGCCTAGGGATAGGGCAAGGTTAAGTGGCTAAGGAAGAATTCATACACGTCGGTGTTCATCCTTCGATTCACGCCGGGAGGTATCATCAAGACGTGATAATCGACAGACTTGGACCTAGGGATAGGCCAAGGCAGATCTGGGATTCTTGCCAAACTTGAAGTACGGAGTTGGTGTGATCGCTGTCGCGACAGCCAACAGACAGACGCCGCGACAGGTGCTGCCGCGACGGGCACGACGACAGAACTGGAGTTCCTAAACAATCCAATACCTACACTACTGAGCAATTCAATACCAGCCCATTCTCTCTATCTTGATATTCCAACTCTTTTATTTACGTTTTTACTTTATTATTCTCGTGACAACTCTCAAATATTTCTTTTACTTTCGTGCAGTAAACTAAGGTGAAGCTATTAGCCCAATCCCTGTGGAGACGATATCCGATACTTCGTATCACTTACTACTTGCGTCGTGTACACTTGCACTACAATTGTGATAGACTCTTTTACACGCAACAAGTTTTTGGCGCCGTTGCCGGGGATTGGCAACATAACTACATCTTTCTTTTATTGCACTTTTCGTTTTTATTTTTATTTTCGTTTTCGTTTTTATTTTTATTTTCTTTAATTTTTCTTTTGTGCTTTCAACTCTTGCTTTTCACGAGGTTTTCTTGTTTATGCGTAGATCTAAAAGAGGTGAAGATCCTGAGTATAAACTAGATCCGGAAATCGAACGTTCCTTCAATCTCAAGAAACAACTTCGCCGCCTTTTAGACAGAAACGAATACCTCGAGGAACAGCTAGAGAAGATGGGCCATAACCAACCTGCCGGCGGTCGCATACCACCCCTTGGCGATAATAACCCGCCTGTCGGCGATCCGCATGTAGCAGATGGACGACGATCATGTCGTGACTACATGTTGAACGATCATGTAGAGCTGGAGACCACGCTGCCGGATATTGATGTTGATAACTTCGAGCTTAAACCTGTCATGTTTAGTATGATCAACAATGCCGGGCAGTTTAGTGGTGCTGTGACAGAAGATGCTAGGGAGCATCTCAAAACGTTCCAGGAGATCTGTGGTTCGTTTAGAATGCCAGGAGTTAGTCCGGAGATACTGAGGCTTCGGTTATTCCCCCATTCATTGAGGGACAGAGCTAAAACTTGGTGGAATAAACTTACGCCGGGTTCAATCGTAACTTGGGCAGATTTATCTCTTGAATTTTTATCTCGTTTTAATCCTTCGCATTTATCTGAGCGATTACGTAATGAAATTGCTACTTTTCAACAAGAAGATGACAAGTCGATGCACGAGGCCTGGGACAGATTTACTACTCTTCTTCAGAACTGCCCAATGCATGGATTCCCTGTCTGGAATCAGGTAACTAAGTTCTATAATGCTGCCAACCTACAAACTCGCATTCGAATTGATTCAGCAGCAAATGGATTATTATTGGATAAAGATCCAGACGAGGCATTGCAAGTTTTGAAAAATCTAGCTAAGAATGAGGAGCAGTTTCTGACTGCAAGAAGAGGGGGTAAACGGGTACTTGCTGTCAAGGACTATGAAGCCGACAGCACTATGAAATCACAGGTAGCATTCCTTACTAAAGCAATGAAACGATTATTGAATGAAGATGAATTACAAGGATTTGCTGTCGAGGAAGTTTGTACCATCTGTGAGGGAAATCATAGTCGGGATGAGTGCCCAATACAAATAGAAGAGGGAAAATATGTTGGAAATTACAAGCCGAATTACAATTCCAACAGTTATAATCCGAATTGGAGGAAAGATCCCAAATTTTCCTAGAGTAATCCCAATATTGCCCTGAATCCGCAAGCACACAATCAGAATCAGGGAGGACCTAGATTGCTGACGCGACAGCAACTGCCGCCGCAACTGTCGCCGCACCTGCCGCAGCAGCAGCAACAGCAGCCACCACCTGCCACGAGCAGTATATTGGAACAGACTCTGGCCACCTTTATGTCTCAGACCGGTACATATATGGAGAATATGAATCAATTTGTCAAGAAGACGGAAACTTTTATGGATAAAACCGAGATGAGGATGACAAATCATGAAGCTACTTTGAAATCTCTAGAGACACAAATGGGTCAGGTTTCTCAACATATTAAGCCGAGGCAGAATGGAGGATTCCCTAGCAATACTGAAAATGCTAGACCGCCCCCACATGAGCAATGTAAGGCGATTACTACTAGGAGTGGGAAGAAACTACCAGGGCCGGAAAAAGAAGCTGAAACAGAAAAGGAACCTGCCTTGGATACACCTGCCGAGGAAGCTGCCCCGACATGTGATAAACAGACTGCTGCCGATGAACCTGTCACGACAGCAGAATCGACAGAGGAGAAAAAAGATGATTACCGTCCTCAGATTCGCATGTAGTGGGAAGGACGTATTGCTGATTATCGTCCTCCACCACCTTTTCCTCAACGAATACAGCAAGCTAAGCATGAATCTCAACTTAATAAGATCTATGATATTTTTAAGCAGGTTCATATTAATATTCCATTGTTGATGTTGTTAGGGAGATGCCCGGTTATGCTAAATTTCTCAAGAATGTTATGTCGAAAAAATCTAAACTTGGGGAATTTGAAACGGTAAAGATGACAGAAGGTTGCATGAGTATTCTTCATCGGCAGCCACCCCAGAAAAAGAAGGATCCGGGGAGCTTCATCATACCTTGCGTAATCGGCAATAAATTTGTTGGTAAGGCACTTTGTGATCTTGGTGCTAGTGTTAATTTAATGCCAAAATCTGTTTTTCAGAAATTAGGTATTGGAAAGGCGCGGCCCACGACAGTAACTCTACAGCTGGCCGACCGCTCTTACGTTCATCCCGAGGGAAAAATTGAAGATATTCTCGTAAGAGAGGATAAGCTTATTTTTCCTACTGACTTTCTTATCTTAGATTGTGAGGCAGGTGAAAACGCACCAGTCATCCTTGGGCGACCCTTTTTAGCCACGGGAAGATCACTGATTGATGTGGAGAAAGGAGAACTCACCATGCGAGTAAACGATCAAGAGATTAAGTTGAATGTTCTCCAAGCGATGAAACATGCTGATGTGGATGAGGAATGCAAGGCCATCATTGAGGTGACCCTTGATCACCCCTGCATCAGGTTGGGCTGCCGTGATATAAAATTTGGTCACTGCCGCGACAGCCACCTACAGGCCTGTCACGACAGCAACGACGACAGCACTGACGACAGCGACTCCTCTGAATCTGATACATCTGATACTGAAGGTCAAGAGGAGGTAAACTGGTTAGGCCATCGTCCAGGTAAGTTATTCGAACCTTTGAATTACACTTCGGATAACCATTTAATCCAAAAGCCATCTACTGTTGAACCACATGCCTTAGAACTTAAGCCCCTGCCAGGGCAGTTAAAATATGCTTATCTTAGTTCCAATGACACACTGCCTGTAATCATCTCTGCTAAGCTGCCGCAGGGACAAGAACGACAGCTAATCGGCATGCTAAGGCAGCACAAAAAGGCGATTGGATGGACGATAACAGACATTCAAGGCATTAGTCCGGCGTTATGCATGCACAAAATCCTCTTAGAGGAAGATCATAAGCCGACTATAGATGCCCAAAGGCGGCTAAACCATGCGATGAAGGAGGTAGTACGTAAAGAGATAATCAAGTGGTTAGATGCGGGTATTATTTACGCCATCTCCGACAGCAAATGGGTGAGCCCGGTGCAATGCGTTCCTAAGAAAGGAGGAATGACCGTGATAACCAATGAGAACAATGAGTTAATCCCAACCAGGACTGTGACCGGTTGGAGGGTTTGTATGGACTATCGGAAGCTTAACAAAGCTACTCGAAAGAACCACTTTCCTTTACCCTTTATTGATCAAATGCTTGATAGATTAGCGGGTAAACCTTACTATTGTTTTCTTGATGGATATTCAGGTTACAACCAAATTGCTATCGCACCAGAGGATCAAGAAAAGACGACTTTCACATGCCCCTACGGAACATACGCGTTTAGGAGGATGCCGTTTGGTCTCTGTAATGCACCTGCCACCTTCCAAAGGTGCATGATGGCCATATTCTCCGACATGGTAGAGGACTTCCTTGAGATTTTCATGGATGATTTTTCCGTCTTTGGAGACGATTTTTAGAGTTGCCTCGGCAATCTTCAAAAGGTACTTGAAAGATGTGAAAAAGCTAATCTTGTTCTAAATTGGGAAAAATGCCACTTTATGGTGGACGAAGGGATAGTCCTTGGCCATAAGATTAGCTGCCGTGGGATAGAAGTCGACAGGGCCAAGATAGAAGTCATAGAGAAGCTGCCGCCGCCAACCACAGTCAAGGGCATTAGAAGTTTTTTAGGGCATGTTGGTTTTTATCGGAGATTCATTGCAAATTTCTCAAAAATCACCAAGCCCCTATGCCATCTCTTATAGCAGAACCGACCCTTTGACTTTAATGAAGAATGTACTGAAGCATTCAAGGTTCTGAAGGAAAAACTGGTGACAGCCCCCATAGTACAGCCACCAGACTGGACACAGCCATTTGAGATTATGTGTGATGCTAGTGACTATGCTGTCGGGGCAGCACTTGGGCAGCGCAGAGATAAGATGTTTCATGTCATATACTATGCCAGAAAGACGTTGAATGACGACCAAGTGAACTACACCACCACAGAAAAGGAGCTGTTAGCTGTGGTGTTCTCCATCGACAAGTTTCGTTCTTACATACTTGGGACGAAAGTCATAATACACACCGACCATTCTGTCCTAAAGTACTTGTTCGCAAAGAAGGATGCAAAGCCTAGATTGATACGGTGGATCTTGCTATTACAAGAATTCGACCTTGAGATCAGGGACAAAAAGGGGACAAAAAATCAGGTGGCAGACCACTTGTCAAGGTTGGAGAAGGGACAGAGTCTACCAATAGACGTGTTGCGTGTAAAAGAGTCTATCGCAATTGTAGTGCAAGTGTACACGACGCAAGTAGTAAAGTGATACGAAGTATCGGATATCGTCTCCACAGGGATTGGGCTAATAGCTTCACCTTGTTTACTGCACGAAAGTAAAGGAAATAATTAAGAGTTGTCACGAGAATAATAAGATAAAAACGTAAATAAAAGGATTGAGTTTATCAAGATAGAGAGAATGGGCTGGTATTGAATTTCTCGGTAGTGCAGGTATTGAATTGCTTAGGATCTCCAGTTCTGTCGTCGCTCCCGTTGCCGACAGCACCTGTCGCGACGTCTGTCCGTTGGCAGTCGCGGCAGCAGACACACCAACTCCGTACTTCAAGTTTGGCAAGAATCCCAGATCTGCCTTGCCCTATCCCTAGGCACAAGTCTGTCGATGAACACGTCTTTGATGATACCTCCCGACGTGAATCGAAGGATGAACACCGATGTGTATGAATTCTTCTTTAGCCACTTAACCTCGCCCTATCCCTAGGCACGAGATGGTTCAACTATAAACTAGAGAACGCGCTCTTATCTCTTTCGTATACTTAACTCTCCCGATGCTAAGTAAATGGATAACCTCACAATGCTCTCCCGATGCTCTTGCAAGATATTAAAACCAAGATAAAAGAACTTGAAGTTTATTTTATTGAACTTGAAAAATCCTAAAACAAAGCAACCCTTGCAACTACTTTACAAAACAACCCGTAGCCCTAGGGGAATTTAGAACATGTCGGTGACAGGTGGATGGCAGGGTTTTGGTTTCGGTTATGGGGTAATCGGTTATTGCCTCCTAGGTTAAATCTATGCCCTTATATAAGCTTTGGGCTCAAGTTATCTAAGGTAACAAGGATTACAACTTTAATTAAAAGTAAGATTCTAATAAAGACTAAATCTCTAAAGTCTCCTACTTTCTAGCCGCATCCTAGCTTTTAGGAATTTCCTCTCCTTGAGCTTTGGCTTGACATATCTTTTGATCCGGGGCTTGGAAAAATATTTGGCTTTCACACGACAGACGAGCAGATTTTTCTCTATCTATCGAGGTCCACTTGACTTTTCCTCTTCATAAGTCTGCTGTCACCATGCTGTCACGACAGGTCCATGACAGGTTCGTCTTCTTCAGCTGCTTGTCCAGTTCAGCTTTCCTACTTATCTGCCCTGCGCCTGCCTTCATCGTCAACCATGGCAGCTACCTGCAACATACACCATCTTTTAGTAGAATCCGTGCCTTTTATATAATTGTGATGTTTTATTGAAAAATAACCTAAATGCAATGCAATGATGCTTGAATGCAGCAGAAATATGGGTTAAAAAGGGTGTAAATAATAGAACTTTTACACACTCAACACACCCCCAAACTCAAGTTTTTGCTTGTCCTAAAGCAATCAAGACTTAAAAGAAAAATGAAAATTTTTGTGTTGGCCTTCAAACAGTGAATTGTCCCTTACCTGTCGCTCATTCTCTATGGCAGCAGCATCCTGTCGGAAAGATTAGGATCTGTCCGGAATCTCCCTATAGCTCTCGTGCAGTGTGTGCATGCTTGTGAACAGTTATATGCTAAGACTCTCTTATTTTCACTAGAATATTCAACTCCTTAACTCGAATTTTTATGCCAAAGTTTACTTTCTTGAAGACACATTTTCATGCTTCTTTTTCTTCTATTTTCAAGCTAAGTTTTTCTAGAGCCAGTTTTGGGCACCTCTAGTTAGCTTCCTAGAGCCGGTTTCGGGCACCTCTAGGTTTTTAATTTTCTTTTGCTAAACTTCTTTCCTAGAGCCAGTGTTAGGCACCTCTAGGGGCTTTTCAAGTTCTAAGCATCCTATTCTAGTTTGGCTAAAAGAAATCTAAGCAATATAACAGTCACAAAAGTGTTTAAGTTTCCAGAACTATAGAAAGGCTCTAAACTTTTCCTTAACTTGTCCTAAAGATGCTGTCACGACAGAGCCGTCATGACAGGTAAGTTAACTTCACAGTTTTAAGCCAACAGTTTTATATTTTCTGATTTTTTTTTTAGATAAATTAAATAAATAACACAACAATTAATAAAAAGACTTAAGACTCCATTAATGATGGAGGGTTGCCACCCCCAAACTCGAGGGTTGCATTGCCCTCAATGCAAAATGTCATGAAAAATAAAGAAAAGCAAGGTAAATAAAAGTACATCACAAAAGAGAAGGCAGGCAGCAGTAAAGGAAAGATAAAAACTTAAATTTTCACTCGCTGTCCTCGCTGCTGCTGCTGACGCGGATCTGATGGCGGCGTCTGCGCTGTGGAGGGGGCTGGGCAGGTTCCAGAGCAGGTTGATCAGCAGGTTCATCAGTTGGTGTAGGGGCAGGTTCATCGGCAGGTTGAGGGGCAGGAGGCTCCAATAGCCGGACATCGGAACTGCTACCGATGTCCCAAGAGCTGCTGGTGGTAGTGGCTCTGGGCAGCCTTTTCTTGTGTGCCACGTGCTTAATTCGCTTAACCCGCATAAAGTCGCTCTCCAAATTCCTCCGAATAAGAGGGCTGTCAGCAGTGGCAGGCCTCTTGGTTCCTCGACGGGAGGTGTCGGTCGGTGAGCTGCCGGCTGCCGTCGGGGCAGGAGATGGTGTGGAAGTGGCAGAATGTGTATGGGGAGAGACAGGTGGTGTGGGAGTAGGGGAGGGGATATGGAAATAATGGGCGGGGAAGGTAGGGAAGATGACATCCGAATAATGTCAAGTATTAGTGATGAAATTTACCGTTGCATTTGAGAAGTCACGGATAAAAGTCATCAAACCCATTTGGTGCTCCTCTACCCTTAGGATGGCAGCAAGGATGTGGGCAGACTGATCTGTTGGAGCGGTGTCGGCGGCAGCTTCTGGGGCAGGTTCGGTGGCAGGTTCATCATCGGAATCAGCAGGAGGGGCATTTGGGTCGAAGGCGTTGATGGGTGATACGACTATGACCTCCATGAGGCTGGAGATGTTGTTGTCAATCCAGCCGCTGCCCGTTTTGATTTTGTCGGAGGGTTCCTCTGGTACGGCAGCACAACGGCAGAGGGCGGTGACGGTGAACGGCAGGCAGAGTCGTGAGTCCGAGCGGAAGGCACAATCGAGTATGCTGTCCCGCATGTACCTGCCCACATTGATGGGCCTGTCATGCATAATCGAGTGAATGAGGGCCAAGCGCTGTCGGTTGACTGTCGTATGGTGGGACGAGGGCAGGATACGCTTTTTGATGAAAGCGTTCCATAGTTTTGCTTCAGGGAGTAGCTGCGCCCTATTGACGGAGTGGGGGTTCTTCTTGCTGGTGGTCCATGTCGTCCCAGCCTCTGTCAGCTCCATCATGACAGCATCATGGGCAGTAGCGTCGAGGGTGTCCCAAAATTGTTGGTGAGCATCATCATTGGGGCCAAAGAAGAGACCGAACGTGTGGTTGATGTTGTTGGCGGTGAAGGGTACTGCCACTCCTCGGACGGTGACAGATGTCGTCGTTTTACTGTCGATGGCCTCGTAAAATTCTCAAACCAAAGTATCATTTAACTCTGCCAGCTTCTCGGCAAAGTCCTCCCATAGCTGTGCCGTTATGGCCTTCACAATGAACGGCCGGAGTCCCATATGAGGAGCATTTCTGTTGTAAATGAAGCCACGCTCCTCCCATAGTTCCTTGTTGGCGAAGGGGGATGTTGTTGTTGAGGAGGAAGCGGCAGTAGCGGTACAACGGGTTTGTCTCGACGACATTTTGGTTGCAAGGGCTGTGAAAGAAAGAAAACAAATAAAACTAGAAGAGAAAACAAGAGAGAAAAATTCAGAAGTGATGAAAATGAAAGGGAGAACGGGGTTATATAGCTGTTGGGTATCTGCCCATTTAATGCCGCAACGGCAGGCGGGAATAATGGGGCGGCAGATTGGATGTAGCGTGTCTGACGCGTCTGACACGCATTTATGCGTCTGCTGTGCGTCTGCCGCACGCTTCTGCGTCTGCAGTGTCAGCCTGTTAACAGCCTGTCAAATCCGTCTGCACCGGCAGCTGAATCGACAGGTTATCATAAATGGGCTTTATGGGGCTGGTGGATGGGCGGTGGGCTTGGGCCACTTCTTCTTTCCTTCTTGACTCCTTTATTTCCTAAAAACTGAAATTATTAAAAACAAAACATTATTTAAATAAAATAAATCTAATTCCTAATAAATAATAATAATAATAATAAAATAAAACATAAAACATAAAACTTAGGTTAAATTAGGGGTGCCTTGTGGGGCATCTCCTAAAGTAACCACTTCCTGAATTCCTGGGGCTTCACTCCCCTGATAGTGCTTGAGGCGTTGTCTATTGACTTTGAATTGGTGCCCGTCCTTTAATGATTGAATTGTAATGGCACCATGGGGAAAAACTTGAACCACTTGGAACGGGTCAGACCATCTAGTTTTGAGCTTCCCTGGAAAGAGTTTCAACCTAGAATTAAATAGCAACACAAGCTGCCCTGGGCAGAACTGTTGTGGCAGCAGTTTCTTGTCGTGCCACTTCTTAGTCTTTTCCTTGTAGATTCTTGCGTTGCCATAGGCCATTGTCCGTATTTCATCGATCTCATTCAAATCTAATAGCCTTTTCTGGCCTGCCTTGTCCAAGTCCATGTTTACTGCCTTGATTGCCCAATATGCTTTGTGCTCGATCTCGACAGGCAAGTGACAGGTTTTCCCATAGATTAGTTGAAATGGAGACATGCCCAATGGAGTCTTGAAAGCTGTCCTGTATGCCCATAATGCATCATTCAGAAGCAAAGACCAATCTTTCCTAGTTGGTTTAACCATTTTTTCAAGAATGTTCTTCACTTCCCTATTGGATATCTCAGCCTGTCCATTGGTCTTTGGGTGGTATGCTGTCGCGATCCTGTGCTTGACACCATATTTCCGCAAGGCGGCAGCAATTACCCTGTTGTCAAAATGTCTCCCTTCATCACTGATAATCGCCCTAGGGATGCCAAATCTAGAAAAGATGTTTTTGTGCAAAAACTTTTGGACCGTTTTGGCATCATTCTTTTGAGTTGAGATTGCTTCTACCCACTTGGAGACATAATCTATTGCTAGGAGGATGTAAAGATTTCCACACGAAGATGGAAAAGGTCCCATAAAATCAATCCCCCAAACGTCGAAGATCTCGACTTCCAAAATATTTTGCAGTGGCATCTCGTTTCTCCTCGAGATGTTACCTGTCCGCTGGCACCTGTCACAGTTTTTGTAAAATTCATGTGCGTCCTTATACAGTGTCGGCCAGTAGAACCCTGACTGCAGCACCTTGGCAGTAGTTTTATTGCCTCCTAAGTGTCCTCCATATTGTGAAGCATGACAGTGATGGAGAATGTCTTCTTGTTCTTCTTGTGGTACACATCTCCTTATAACCTGATCTGCGCACATTTTGAAAAGAAGAGGTTCGTCCCAATAATAATGTTTAACATCATTTTGAAACATCGTCCTGGCTTGATAAGTAAGATCAGAAGGTAATATTCCGCTAACTATAAAATTAACGAAATCAGCATACCAGGGAAGGTTAGAAGACTTACCTGCTGCCATGGCTGTCGCGACAGCGATTGCGGCAGCAAAGAGCTGCTCGTCTGGGAAGGTCTTCAGTATGTGTGTATTATCAATGGGTAGACTCTGTCCCGTCTCCAATCTTGACAAGTGGTCTGCCACCTGATTTTCTGTCCCCTTTTTGTCTTTGATCTCAAGGTTGAACTCTTGTAATAGCAAGATCCACCGTATCAATCTCGGCTTGGCATCCTTCTTTGCAAACAAGTACTTGAGGGCAGAATGGTCGGTGTGCACTATTACTTTCGTCCCAAGTATATAGGAACGAAACTTGTCGATGGAGAACACCACAGCTAACAGCTCCTTTTCTATGGTGGTATAGTTCACTTGGGCATCATTCAATGTTTTGCTGGCATAGTATATGACATAAAACAGCCTGTCTCTGCGCTGCCCAAGTGCTGCCCCGACAGCATAGTCACTAGCATCACACATAATCTCAAATGGCTGTGTCCAGTCTGGTGGCTGTACTATGGGGGCTGTCACTAGTTTTTCCTTCAGAACCTTGAATGCTTCAGTACATTCCTCATTAAAGTCAAAGGGTCGGTTCTGCTCTAAGAGATGGCATAGGGGCTTGGTGATTTTCGAGAAATTAACGATGAATCTTCGATAAAAACCTGCATGCCCTGAAAAACTCCTAATGCCCTTGACTGTGGTTGGCGGCGGCAGCTTCTCTATGACCTCTATTTTTGCCCTGTCGACTTCTATCCCACCGCAGCTAATTTTATGGCCTAGAACTATCCATTCATCTAGCATAAAATGGCATTTTTCCCAATTAAGAACAAGATTAGCTTTTTCACATCTTTCAAGTACCTTTTGAAGGTTGCCGAGGCAGCTCTCAAAATCGTCTCCAAAGACGGAAAAATCATCCATGAAGATCTCAAGGAAGTCCTCTACCATGTCGGAGAATATAGCCATCATGCATCTTTGGAAGGTGGCAGGTGCGTTGCAGAGGCCGAACGGCATCCTCCTAAATGCGTATGTTCCGTAGGGGCATGTGAAAGTCGTTTTCTCTTGATTCTCTGGTGCAATAGCGATTTGGTTATAACCTGAGTAACCATCAAGAAAACAATAGTAAGGCTTACCCGCTAATCTATCAAGCATTTGATCAATAAAGGGTAAAGGAAAGTGGTCCTTTCGGGTAGCTTTGTTAAGCTTCCGATAGTCCATACAAACCCTCCAACCGGTCACAGTCCTGGTTGGGATTAACTCGTTGTTTTCGTTGGTTATCACGGTCATGCCTCCTTTCTTGGGAACACATTGTACCGGGCTTACCCATTTGCTGTCGGAGATGGCGTAAATAATACCAGCATCTAACCATTTAATTATTTCTTTACGCACTACCTCCTTCATCGCAAGGTTTAACCGTCTTTGGGCATCAATAGTCGGCTTATGATCTTCCTCTAGGAGGATTTTATGCATGCATATTGCTGGACTAATGCCCTGAATGTCTGCTATTGTCCATCCTATCGCCCTTTTATGCTGCCTCAACATGTCGATCAGCTGTCGTTCCTGTTCCTGCGGCAACTTAGCAGAGATGATTACAAGCAGTGTGTCATCACAACCAAGATAAGCATATTTAAGCTGCCCTGGCAGGGGCTTAAGTTCTAAGACAGGTGGTTCAACAGTAGAGGGCTTTTGGATTAAATGGTTATCCGAAGTGTAATTCAAGGGTTCAAATAACTTACCTGGACGATGGTCTAACCAGTTTACCTCCTCCTGACCTTCAGTATCAGATGTATCAGATTTAGAGGATTCACTGTCGTTGGTGCTATCGTCGTTGCTGTCGTGACAGGCCTGTAGATGGTTGTCACAGCAGTGACCAAATTTTATATCACGGCAGCCCGACCTGATGCAGGGTTGATCAAAGGTCACCTCAATGATGGCCTTGCATTTCTCATCCACATCAGCATGTTTCATTGCTTGGAGAACATTCAACTTAATTTCTTGATCGTTCACGCGCATGGTGAGTTCTCCTTTCTCCACATCAATCAATGATCTTCCCGTGGCTAAGAAGGGTCGCCCTAGGATGACTGGTGCGTTCTCGTCTGCCTCACAATCTAAAATAAGAAAGTCAGCAGGAAAAATAAGCTTATCCACTCTTACCAAAATATCTTCAATTTTTCCCTCGGGGTGAACGTAAGAGCGGTCGGCTAGCTGTAGGGTAACTGTCGTGGGCCGCGCCTTGCCAATACCTAGTTTCTGAAAAACAGATTTGGGCATTAGATTAACACTGGCACCAAGATCACAAAGTGCCTTACCCACAAATCTGTCGCCGATTACACAAGGTATGAGGAAGCTCCCCGGATCCTTCTTTTTCTGGGGTGGCTGCCGATGAAGAATACTCATGCAACCTTCTTGCATCCTTACCGTTTCAAATTCCCCAAGTTTAGATTTTTTAGACATGACATCCTTGAGAAATTTAGCATAACCGGGCATCTCCCTAACAGCATCTAACAACGGAATGTTAATATGAACCTGTTTAAAAATATCATAAATTTTTTTGAGTTGAGATTCATGCTTAGCTTGCTGTATCCGTTGAGGGAAGGGTGGTGGGGGACGATAATCAGCAATGCGTCCTTCCCACTGCATGCGAATCTGAGGACGATAATCATCTTTTTTTCTCCTCTGTCGCTTCTGCTGTCGTGATAGGTTCATCGGCAGCAGTCTGTTTATCACATGTCGGGGCAGCTTCCTCGGCAGGTTTATCCAAAGCAGGGTCCTTTTCTGTTTCAGCTTCTATTTCCGGCCCTGGTAGCTTTTTCCCACTCCTAGTAGTAATCGCCTTACATTGCTCATGTGGGAGCGGTCTAGCATTTTCAGTATTGCTAGGGAAACCTCCATTCTGCCTCGGTTTAATATGCTGCGACACCTGACCCATTTGTGTCTCTAGAGATTTCAAGGTAGCCTCATGGTTTGTCATTCTCATCTTATTTTCATCCATAAAGGTTTCCGTCTTCTTGACAAACTAATTAATATTCTCCATATACGTGCCAGTCTGAGACATAAAGGTGGCCAGAGTCTGCTCCAATACACTACTCGTGGCAGGTGGTGGCTGCTGTTGCTGCTGCGGCGACAGGTGCTGCGGCAGGTTCTGCGGCGGCAGTTGCTGTCGCGTCAACAGTCTAGGACTCCCCTGATTCTGATGATATGCTAGCGGATTCAGAGCATTGTTGGGATTACTCCAGGAGAATTTGGGATCTTTCCTCCAATTAGGGTTGTAGTTGTTGGAATTGTAATTTGGCTTGTAATTTCCAACATACTTTCCCTCTTCTATATTTATCGAGCACTCTTCCCTACTATGATTTCCCTCACAAGTAGCACAAACTTCCTCGACAGCAAACCCTCGTAAGTCCTCTTCATTCAATAAGTGTTTCATGGCTTTAGTGAGGAATGCTACCTGTGATTTCATAGTGCTATCGGCCTCATAGTCCTTGACAGCAAGTACCCGTTTACCCCCTCTTCTAGCTGTCGGAAACTGCTCCTCATTCTTGGCTAGATTTTTTAGAACTTGCAATGCCTCGTCCGGATCTTTATCCAATAATAGTCCATTTGCTGCAGAATCAATGCGAATGCGAGTTTGTAAGTTAGCAGCATTATAGAATTTCGTTACCTGATTCCAGACGGGAAATCCATGCATTGGGCAGTTCCGAAGAAGAGTAGTAAATTTGTCCCAGGCCTCGTGCATCGGCTCGTCATCTTCCTGTTGAAAAGTAGCAATTTCGTTACGTAATCGCTCAGATAAATGTGAAGGATTAAAACGAGATAAAAATTCACGAGTTAGATCTGCCCAAGTCATAATAGAACCCGGTGTAAGTTTATTCCACCAAGTTTTAGCTCTGTCCCTCAGTGAATGGGGAAATAACCGAAGCCTCAGTATCTCCGGACTAACTCCTGGCAGTCTAAACGAACCACAGATCTCCTGGAACGTTTTGAGATGCTCCCTGGCATCTTCTGTCACAGAACCACTAAACTGCCCGGCGTTGTTGATCATACTAAACATGACATGCTTAAGCTCGAAGTTGTCAACATCAATATCCGGCAGCGTGGTCTCCAGCTCTACATGATCGTTCAGCATGTAGTCACGACATGACCGTCGTCCTTCTGCCGCGGGCGGGTCGCCGACAGGCGGTATATCTCCACCAACGGGCTGGTTACGTGCCATCTGCTCTAGCTGTTCCTCGAGGTATTCGTTTCTGTCTAAAAGTCGGCAAAGTTGTTACTTGAGATTGAAGGAACGTTCGATCTCCGGATCTAATTTATACTCAGGATCTTCACCTCTTTTGGATCTGCACATAAACAAGAAAACCTCGTGAAAAGCAAGAGTTGAAAACACGAAAGAAAAAAAATTAAAGAAAAGGAAAATAAAAACGAAAACAAAAATAAAAATAAAAATAAAAGCAAAAAGTGCAATAAAAGAAAGATGTAGTTATGTTGCCAATCCCTGGCAACGGCGCCAAAAACTTGTTGCGTGTAAAAGAGTCTATCGCAATTGTAGTGCAAGTGTACACGACGCAAGTAGTAAAGTGATACGAAGTATCGGATATCGTCTCCACAGGGATTGGGCTAATAGCTTCACCTTGTTTACTGCACGAAAGTAAAGGAAATAATTAAGAGTTGTCACGAGAATAATAAGATAAAAACGTAAATAAAAGGATTGAGTTTATCAAGATAGAGAGAATGGGCTGGTATTGAATTGCTCGGTAGTGCAGGTATTGAATTGCTTAGGATCTCCAGTTCTGTCGTCGCTCCCGTCGCCGACAGCACCTGTCGCGATGTCTGTCCGTTGGCAGTCGCGGCAGCAGACACACCAACTCCGTATTTCAAGTTTGGTAAGAATCCCAGATCTGCCTTGCCCTATCCCTAGGCACAAGTCTGTCGATGAACACGTCTTTGATGATACCTCCCGGCGTGAATCTAAGGATGAACACCGATGTGTATGAATTTTTCTTTAGCCACTTAACCTCGCCCTATCCCTAGGCACGAGATGGTTCAACTATAAACTAGAGAACGCGCTCTTATCTCTTTCGTATACTTAACTCTCCCGATGCTAAGTAAATGGATAACCTCACAATGCTCTCCCGATGCTCTTGCAAGATATTAAAACCAAGATAAAAGAACTTGAAGTTTATTTTATTGAACTTGAAAAATCCTAAAACAAAGCAACCCTTGCAACTACTTTACAAAACAACCCGCAGCCCTAGAGGAATTTAGAACATGTCGGTGACAGGTGGACGGCAGGGTTTTTGTTTCGGTTATGGGGTAATCGGTTATTGTCTCCTACTTTCCAGCCGCATCCTAGCTTTTAGGAATTTCCTCTCCTTGAGCTTTGGCTTGACATATCTTTTGATCCGGGGCTTGGAAAAATATTTGGCTTTCACACGACAGACGAGCAGATTTTTCTCTATCTATCGAGGTCTACTTGACTTTTCCTCTTCATAAGTCTGCTGTCACCATGCTGTCACGATAGGTCCATGACAGGTTCGTCTTCTTCAGCTGCTTGTCCAGTTCAGCTTTCCTGCTTATCTGCCCTGCGCCTGCCTTCATCGTCAACCATGGCAGCTACCTGCAACATACACCATCTTTTAGTAGAATCCGTGCCTTTTATATAATTGTGATGTTTTATTGAAAACTAACCTAAATGCAATGCAATGATGCTTTAATGCAGCAGAAATATGGGTTAAAAAGGGTGTAAATAATAGAACTTTTACACACTCAACAAGACGAGACAAACATACTGGAGACCTTCCCAGATGAGCAGCTCTTTGCTGCCGCAATCGCTGTCGCGACAGCCATGGCGGCAGGTAAGTCTTCTGAACTCCCCTGATATGTTGATTTCGTTAATTTTATAGTTAGAGGAATACTTCCTTCTGATCTTAATTATCAAACCAGGAAGAGGTTCCAAAATGATGTTAAGCATTATTATTGGGACGAACCTCTTCTTTTCAAAATGTGTGCAGATCAGGTTATAAGGAGGTGTGTACCACAAGAAGAGCAAGAAGACATTCTCCATCACTGTCATGCTTCACAATATGGAGGACACTTAGGAGGCAACAAAACTGCTGCCAAGGTGCTGCAGTCAGGGTTCTACTGGCCGACACTGTATAAAGATGCACAGGACTTCTACAAGAACTGTCACAGGTGCCAGCGGACAGGTAACATCTCGAGGAGAAACGAGATGCCACTGCAGAACATTCTAGAAGTCGAGATCTTCGACGTGTGGGGGATTGATTTTATGGGACCTTTTCCATCTTCATGTGGAAATCTATACATCCTCCTAGCAGTAGATTATGTCTCTAAGTGGGTAGAAGCTATCGCCACTCAAAAGAATGATGCCAAGACGGTCCAAAAATTTTTGCACAAAAATATTTTTTCTAGATTTGGCATCCCTAAGGCGATTATCAGTGATGAAGGGAGACATTTTGATAATAGGGTAATTGCTGCCGCCTTGAAGAAATATGGTGTCAAGCACAGGATCGCGACAGCATACCACCCACAGACCAATGGACAGGCTGAGATATCCAATAGGGAAGTGAAGAACATTCTTGAAAAGATGGTTAAGCCAACTTGGAAAGATTGGTCTTTACTTTTGAATGATGCATTATGGGCATATAGGACAGCTTTTAAGACTCCATTGGGCATATCTCCATACCGTTTAATTTATGGGAAAACCTGTCATCTGCCTGTCGAGATCGAGCACAAAGCATACTGGGCAATCAAGGCAGTGAATATGGGCTTGGACAAGGCAGGCCAGAAAAGGCTATTAGATCTGAACGAGATTGAAGAATTACGAACAATGGCCTACGACAATGCAAGAATTTACAAGGAGAAGACCAATAAGTGGCATGACAGAAAGTTGCTGCCACGACAGTTCTGCCCAGGGCAGCTTGTGTTGTTGTTTAATTCTAGACTTAAACTCTTCCCAGGGAAGCTAAAGTCTAGATGGTGTGGCCCGTTTCAAGTGGTACAAGTTTTTCCCCATGATGCCATCACAATCCGATCATTAAAAGACGGGCACCAATTCAAAGTCAATGGACAGCGCCTTAAGCACTATCAGGGGACTGAAGCCCCAGGAATTCAGGAAGTGGTTACTTTGGGAGATGCCCCACAAGGCATCCCTAATTTAACCTAAATTTTATATTTATTTTTATTATTATTACTTATTAGGAAATTAGGTTTATTTTATTCGAATAATGTTTTTTATATTTTCTGTTTTTAGGAAATAAAGGAGTCAAGAAGAAAAGGAGAAGTGACCCAAGCCCACCACCCATCCATCAGCCCAACAGAGCCCATTTATTGAAGCCTGTCGTTTCGGCTGCCGCCGTAGACGGATAAGACAGGCTGTCAACAGACTGACACGGCAGACGCATAAATGCGTGTCAGACGCGTCAGACACGCCAAATCTCATCAATGGCCCCGTTATTCACGCCTACCGTTACAGCATTGAACGGGCAGCAACTCGACCGCTATAAAACCCCGTTTTCATTTTTATTTTCCTCACTTCTGCCTATTCTTCCTTGCTTTCTCCTCTAGTTTTATTTGCTTTCTTTATTTTCACAACCCTTGCAACTAATATGTCGTCTAGACAGACCCGCCGTAGTGCTGCCTCAGCCTCTTCTTCAGCAGCAGCGACGCCCTTTGCCATAAAAGAATTATGGGAGGAAAGGGGTTTCATTTACAATCGAAAGGCACCCAACATGGGACTCCGACCATTCATTGCCAAGGCTATAAGAGCTCAATTATGGGGGCAATTCGCCGAACAACCAGCAGAGCTGAATGATACATTAGTCCGGGAGTTCTATGCTGCCATCGACAGTAGAACGGCAACATCTGTCACCGTTCGAGGAGTAAAGGTGCCATTTACTGCTGACAGCATCAACCACATGTTTGGCCTATACTTTGGCCCCGATGATGATGCCCACCAAAAATTTCTAGACACCCTCGATGCTGCCGCCTATGGTGCTGTCATGGCGGAGGTGACAGAGGAAGGAACAACATGGACAACGAGCAAAAAGAACCCCCACTCTGTAAAAAGGGGGCAGCTCCTCCCGGAAGCCAAACTCTGGAACGCTTTCATCAAAAAGCGTATCATGCCTTCTTCCCACCACACGACAGTAAACCAGCAGCGGCTCGCCCTCATTCATTCAATCATGCACGACAGGCCTATAAATGTGGGACGCTATATGAGGGAAAGCATCCTGGACTGCACATTCCACTCCGACTCCCGCCTCTGCCTACCATTCACAATAACGTCCCTATGCCGCTGTGCTGCTGTCCCCGAGGAATACTCCGACAAACTAATCAAGGGCAGAGGCTGGACAGACAACAACATCAACAGTCTCATATAGCTGGTAGTGGCTACACCTATCTCTTCCTTCAACCCAGCCAGCTCCCCAGCAGAATCATCCGAGGAGCCTGCCCCTGAACCTGCCGCCGCCACCACCCCGACAGACCAGTCTGCCCACATCCTTGCTGTGATACAACGGGTGGAAGAAAGACAAATGGCATTGATGACCTTCATCCGGGATTTCACCAATGCGACGATAAACTTCATTACCAACAATTTAAATTTTCCCGATGATAATTTCCCTACTTTTCCTACCCATTATTTCCACATCCCCTCCCCTATCCACACACACCTACACCACCTGCCTCCCCATATACCCACTCTACTGCTTCAACCCCATCACCTGCCCCGACGGCAGCAGGCAGTCCAACGGCCGAAACCTCTGCCAGAGGAACAAAGAGACCTGCCTCATATGACAGCCCTCTGATCAGGAGGAATTTGGAGAGAGAGTTTACGCCTGTCAAGAGGCAGAAGCACGTGGCAGACAGGAAGCTGATGCCCAAAGCTAGCACTACAACTAGCAGCACTTGGGACAGTGGCAGCAGTTCCGACGTCCAGCTCGTGGAGCAACATGCCCCTGAACCTGTCCAGCCTCCTCCACAGCCCAGACGCCGCCGTTAGATCCGTGTCAGCAGCAGCAGCGAGGACAGCGATTGAAAATTTAAGTCTTTTATTTTTCTTTTCTTGCTGCCTGCTTATTTATTTTGTGATGTACTTGCCTTCATGTTTTCAAGTTTTTTTGTCATTTTGCATTGAGGGCAATGCAACCCTCGAGTTTGGGGGTGGCAACCCTCCATCATTTATGGAGTCTTAGTGCATCTTTCAATTATTGTTGTGTCTTTTATTTATTTAATTTCTCTTAAAAAATCAGAAAAGAATAAAATGTTGGCTTAAAACTGTGAAGTTAACTTACCTGTCATGACAGCTCTGTTGTGGCAAGCATCTTTAGGACAGTTTAAGGGGAAGTTTAGAGCCTTTCTATAGTTCTGAAAACTTAAACACCATTGTGACTGTTATATCGCTTAGATTTCTTTTAGCCAAACTAGAAATGGAAGCTTAGAACTTGAATAGCCCCTAGAGGTGCCTAACACTGGCTCTAGGAAAGAAGTTTAGCAAAAATAAAATAAAAAACCTAGAGGTGCCCGAAATCGGCTCTAGGAAGCTAACTAGAGGTGCCCAAAACTGGCTCTAGAAAAATTTAGCTTGAAAATAGAAGAAAAGAAGCATGAAAATGTGCCTCTAAAAAAATAAACTTTGGCATAAAAATTCGAGTTAAAAAGTTGAATATTCTAGTGAAACTAAGAGAGTCTTAGCATATAACTGTTCACAAGCATGCACACACTGCACGAGAGTTATAGGGAGATTCCGGACAGATCCTAACCTTTCCGACAGGTTGCTGCCACCACAGAGATTGAGCGACGGGTAAGGGACAGTTCACTGTTTGAAGGCCAACACAAAAATTTTCATTTTTCTTTTAGGTCTAAATTGCTTGAGGGCAAGCAAAAACTTGAGTTTGGGGGTGTGTTGAGTGTGTAAAAGTTCTATTATTTACACCCTTTTTAACCCATATTTCTGCTGCATTCAAGCATCATTGCATTGCATTTAGGTTAGTTTTCAGCAAAACATCACAAATATGTAAAAGGCACGGATTCTACTAAAAGATGGCTGATTTTGCAGGATGCTGCCATAGTAGACGAAGGAGGCAAGCGCAGGGCAGAGAAGCAGAAGAGCTGAACTGGACAAGCAGACGATGAGGACGAAGCTGCCATGGAGCTGTCGTGACAGCAAGGTGACAGCAGCCTTATGAAGAGGAAAAGTAAAGTGGACCTCGATAGATAGAGAAAAATCTGCTCGTCTGTCGTGTGAAAGCCAAATATTTTCCCAAGCCCCGGATCAAAAGATATGTCAAGCCAAAGCTCAAGGAGAGGAATTTCCATGAAACAAGGAGGCGGCTGAAAAGTAGGAATCCTTAGAGATTAAGCATTTATCTTTTCATTAAAGTTGTAATCCTTGTTAACTTAGAATACTTGAGCCCAAAGCTTATATAAGGGCATAGATTTAACCTAGGAGGGGATCATCCCTCATCTTACCCCATAACTGATAACCTAAACCCCTCTGTCGTTTACCCGTCACCGACATGTTCTAAATTCCCCCTAGGGCCACGGGTTGTTTTGTAAAGTAGTTGCAAGGGTTGTTTTGTTTTAGGATTTTCCAAGTTCAATAAAATAAACTTCAAGTTCCCTTATTTTGAATTTAATATCTTGCAAGAGCATCGGGAGAGCATTGTGAGGTTATCCATTTACTTAGCATCGAGAGAGTTAAGTATACGAAAGAAATAAGAGCAAGTTCTTTAGTTTATAGTTGAACTATCTAGTGCCTAGGGATAGGGCAAGGTTAAGTGGCTAAGGAAGAATTCATACACATCGGTGTTCATCCTTCGATTCACGCTAGGAGGTATCATCAAGACGTGATCATCAACAGACTCGGACCTAGGGATAGGCCAAGGCAGATCTGGGATTCTTGCCAAACTTGAAGTACGGAGTTGGTGTGATCACTGCCGCGACAGCCAACGGGCAGCCGCCGCGACAGGTGCTGCCGCGATGGGCACGACGACAGAACTGGAGTTCCTAAACAATCCAATACCTACACTACTGAGCAATTCAATACCAGCCCATTCTCTCTATCTTGATATTCCAACTCTTTTATTTACGTTTTTACTTTATTATTCTCGTGACAACTCTTAAATATTTCTTTTACTTTCGTGTAGTAAACTAAGGTGAAGCTATTAGCCCAATCCCTGTGGAGACGATATCCGATACTTCGTATCACTTACTACTTGCGTCGTGTACACTTGCACTACAATTGCGATAGACTCTTTTACACGCAACAGAAACTCCATAAGATCAACAAGAAAAACATGATCTTGCACCTATAAGGGACATCTCCTATACAACTTTCTTGTCACAACTGTCTCCCCCAAAGGAACTAGTCACACGCATACCAACATCAAAAGACTCAACAGGCAAACCAAGCATTTTCACGCAATATGTACGAGTGTGTAGATCCAGAATCAATCAAAGAAAGTAATGACAAGGATTGCAAAGTAAAGGTACATGCAATCACGTTCGTGTCATTCATTCCCTCACGATGGGTATACACCCGAGCCTGACCTCCACTCTCAGGTTGGACAGGCACTACATGCGCTACATTCCTTCCACCATCATCCCTACGCTGAAAATTACCACGGTCGCGCCCACGACCTCTTTGTGGCTCAGCTGCTCTCACCGGAGCTTGTCCCTCTCTCAGCGGCTGAGGAAATCTTTCTTCATATGCCCTCGGTTTCCACAGTTCCAACATGTCCCAAGGTTACCCCAACACTCACCAACGTGTCTCCTACAACACTGGTTGCACTCAGGAGTCCTTAAGAAAGCATTAGGTCCTTGCTGACCTCTACCAGGGTTATCACCCCCACGTCTAGCATCATAGTGCGACTTTCTATCCTTATGCCTCTTGTTGCAATTTCTACCAAAATCGCGTTCTGTAGCTCGTTTTCCCAAGCTAGATCCACATGTTCGGCTCGCCAAACCAAGATTCAATTCAATGTCCTTGGCTCTAGTGACCAAGACATCGAAATCAGTGTAATCAGCTGCAAGCATATAGGTCTTTACGTCCGCTACCAGCCCATAATGGAACCGCTCGCACCTTTCCCTCTCGCTAGGAATTAGCTCAGGTGCATACTAGCTAAGGCGAACAAACTGAATCACATATTCGGCCACAGACATGTTTCATTGCATAAGAGACATAAACTCTCTCTTCTTCTCGTCAAGATAGCGAACTCCCAGGTATTTCCTCTTGAACGCATTCAAGAAGAATGTCCATGTCACCTCATCATCCTCCATTCCGGAGATAGTGGTTGTCCATCACGTGTATGCGTCACCATGCAGTAGTGACACAATACAACCCAGCTTATGCACATTGTTGTAGTTCAACTGACCCTGAATCCTTTTGGTGCTCTCAAACCAAGACTCAGATCCTTCCGGCAACAAACCTCTAAACTCAGTCCCTCCCAGACTGCGGAGACGCTCCAATGGCAATCTCACATTAGCACCATCATGAGGTCCAGCTCCATGAGCTCCAACTATTGCTGCATGGAAAGCTCCAGCAATAGCATGTATCAACACTATCATATCAGGAGCGGCTTGCCCCTGAACACCCTCGGGTCCAACAACCCCCGTACCAACTCCAACAGCACCAGCCCCAGCTCCACCACCACCAGGTGGTCCACCAGGGGGAGGAGGAGGTAAATCCTCAGCATTCTCTACGTTCTCATTCTCATTCGTAGATCTAGTATTGATTCTCAGCTCTCTACGTGGCCCCATAATAAAAACAATGCACTGACAAAATGCAATAAACATAATTAGGCATAATAAGGTAAGTAATCCAAGTACTCAGGCTCATTTTTTAAGCCATTTCTTCTCATTAGTAATGATATGGCAATGGGATCCCCAACTACACTCCAAACATAGCATAGCATCACAAATTCATCTCAATTGCATCATACATCACTATTCATACATCATACTTTCACCGAAATGTCACAATCATATATAATCACATACAACAACCACATACCAAGCCCCAATTATTCGATAACCTGGCTCTGATACCAACAAATGTAACCCCCTTAGCCTGGCCTAGACGCTTGACCCGAACTACGAAGATTACACAAGGAAAACCAAAGTCAACCCGAAAGTCAACCCTGATTAACGACCCTTTTTCTTTTTAATCTTTTCTAACTGCACTTTAACCCTATGTGAGCACTCAAGAATCATGGGAGAAAAAGGCACAACGATCGGAAAACATTTAGGGACTCAATTGTATAAATTATGTGTTTAGGGACCAAAATGTAATTTTCATAAATTATAAGGACTTTGCAGAATTTAGGTTTACCAATATGTAATTAACCATGTTACATGCTCCTCTGTCAAATTTCGGCTTAAAAGAACATTCCAAACTCAAGCAATTGCATCCACAACATTCAAGACTAAAATGTAAAGCATGAAACTTCAGACAATTCAAACAGCATCCAACGGTCAACTGTATTGGAACACCCACCTTCCATACCGAAACACCCGTATCGAAACGGTGTTGACTGTTTCGGTACTCGGTTATGTTCCGAGACTGGTATCAAAACAGGCTTCACCTGTAGCTAAACTGTTTCGTAACAGCTTCAACCGTTCCGAAACACTATGGCCATTACATGCCCTCGTTTCGAAACAATTGAGGGTGTTTCAATACACCTTTCCCAATGACAGTAGATATAGCTGGTTTTTCACCTTTTAAACCAATCAAACATGCCTTAAAGATCACTACAACATACCAGCAACTCGTTTTGGTATTAAGAGACACATTTAAGTCCCCTAATCTAAAGCATGGCATCAAACACCAAAAAAAAAAAAACACACAATCTAAAGGCATGCTCCTTAGTCTCAAAACCAATATAAGCAACCAAACCTCAAACCAAACATTTAGAACCATTTACAACCCTTACATGCCATTACAAACATGACGCTAACTTAGGGAGTTCAAAACACATCTCCCAAATACAACCTTGAAGTCCTATTGCCAATACCAAAACTAGTGTATAAAAACATCACCATACATGAGCTTTGCAATTCCTTGGATGTTATTAACCTTCTCGTTCCCCAAAAACACCTCAACTATCTGCATTATTGGTAAAAAGAGTGTAAGCACAATTGCTTAGTGAGGCATCCTCTAAAGAAAACCAACACAATAATGCATCTCTTGAAAACACTTTCTCAAAAGCTTTTTCTACAACATGCTCATTCTATCTCATGCTTGAAAACCATTTCAAAGCAACTTCTCATTGAAAACACATGTACCTCAACTCTATCTAATGCATTTAAACCAATGCAAATCTCATGGCAAGGCCATACACATGCTTGTAAAACCAAAGCATTTCATATACAAATCTCATATGCATTTCTCATAGCATAAATCATCTCAACAATAGGTACATGTGAATCAAAAACATTTTCATATTTTATATTGGCATTTCACATCTCATTACTACTCGGATATGCGGATAACTCACTAGACACTTCTAGTGGCATCTACCATCACTATACTCACTCGTCTAGTAACATAATTTCCGGTGGCATCTACCATCACTGTACTCACATGGCGGTATCTCTCATCGCCACAAAGCTTGGGTATTTCACCAAGTCCTACCCGATGGAATGACCATCATCGGTACTCTCCCTTTGGATTTAACCAAAGAGCACGTACGGATTTTTAGTAGGAATTTATCTCAACAATGCAACATGTTATTTCATGAAATCATTTCAAGCATCATCTCATGCTACAAATCATGCATAAAAATAGTAGGAATTTATCTATCCCAAACCATGAGCATGTAAAAGCATTTTAGGGGCAACCACCACATTTAAGAGAGCAATCTAGCCAATACTTACTTCCGGACTTAGGAAGGTGTTTCAAACATTTCCTAAATCCCCAATCCTTGATTCTTTGTCCCTCAAGGACTTCTAAAACCATACGCACTCACCGATTACGTTTTACTTGCTTGCCGAAACGCTATCTAGGCTCCCGGATCAATACCAAAGGCGTCCGAAGATGTCTCCCGTGTTTATAACACATAACAGCAGAGGATTAATGCATCATCATGCATTGAAATCATCAGCCACACACCTAAACTCGCTGCTCTACTCAAAAACAACATTTCGGCTACCAAACACAACCTAAATCATCTCCAAACTCTTACAAAACAAAGCCCAACCAAAATCTACCACTTCTAATCATTCCTAAACATCAATCAACATCAAAAACCACCACAAACTTGTTCTTATACCTCCAGCTATGACAAAACAGCAAAACCACCCCCAAAAACCACCATTCTAGCAAGCAAAACTTAGGAATCCAAGCCCATTCGGGATTTTTTTGATAAAACCTCATTTATAACTTCAATTAATATCCAAAATACATTAGAAAACAACCTCAAAACAGAGCCTAACCATCAAGCACGAAAATCATCAAGATTCCTCCAAAAACCTTGAGTTTTAATACAATTTCTTGTTTCTAACATTAAAGCAACTCAAAAATCATTAACAAAGGATTGATAACTTGGGAATTTTAGTAAAGAACTTATTATTAGAGGAGAAGGACGAAGCTTACCTCTAATGGTTGATTTCTCCTTGTTTTGGGCAAGTTTTCTTGAAAATCCAATGTAGAAACAAAATGTTTTGACGAGGAGAAGATTAGGAATCAAAAAGGAATTAAAATCCAATCAAACAGGATGAAAATTAGTAGAAAATTGATGGAGAAAGAGTGTTTGGTTGAAAAGAATTTGAGAGAAAATAGGATGAGAGAAAATTGACGTAAAATAGTTATGAAAAGTCAAAGGTAGTTTCCTTTTAATTAATCTTTATTTTCCTTTGATTAAAAAATTAATAAAATCACCCAAATTAAGAAGAAATCTGATTTAAAACATTTTGGTAAAATTAGCTCCTTAAAGATTCAAAGTTTCAATCCTTTACAAAACAGTCACTATTTAACTTTTGCAAAAAATGCGATTTGGTCACTACACCGAAATGTAGTATTTCCAAACCTTATTTTGTAAAATTGATTTTACCATAATTATTTATATAATAAATTAGGATTTTTAGATATTTTTCAATATTTTTAAAGCATCCCGAACTAGGTGTTCCCTAAACCTCCCTTTAAGATTCGAATCGTTCCCGGTCGGTCCGATTCGAACTCTAAAACATCTAGGCCCAAATTTGGGGTGTTACAACAATTCCCTGGTATGCTGATATTGTTAACTTTCTCGTTAGTGATATTTTGCCTCCTGATTTTGATTAGCCAAGTTAGGAAGAAGTTCAAGCATGATGTGAGATTCTAGTTTTGGGACGAACCTTATTTATTCAAGCATTGCGCTAACCAAATGATAAGAAGATGTGTCCCCAAAGAGGAGCAAAACGAGATCCTATTCCATTGCCACACATCATCATGTGGAGGCCATTTTAGAGGAGATAGAACTGCTGCAAAAGTCCTCCAATCAGGGTTTTATTGGCCCACACTTTTCAAGGATGCACATGAATATTGCAAAACTTGCGATAGATGCCAGCGGATAGGAAATATTCCTCGAAGGCACAAAATGTCATTGTAAGGCATCTTGGTAGTGGAACTCTTTGATTTATGGGGAAAAGATTTCATTGGACCATTTCCCTTCATCATTTTGGGATCTCTACATCCTTTTGGCAGTGGACTATGTGTCAAAATGGGTTGAAGCAGTCGCCACACCAAAGAATGACTCCAAGACCATTTTGAAGTTCTTTCACAAGGTTTGGAGCACCACGAGCCATCATAAGTGATGAGGGAACTCACTTTGACAATAAGCTAATTGCCAAGGCATTACAAAGATATGGGGTGAGACACAAAATTGCTACGGCATATCACCCTTGGGAATGTCCCCATTCAAGACACCCTTGGGAATGTCTCCAAGGCATGATGAGGCTCTATGGACCTATTGGACAGCTTTCAAGACACCCTTGGGAATGTCCCCATTCAAGCTTGTTTATGGCAAGGCATGTCATCTTCCCATCGAGCTTGAACACAAGGCTTATTGGGCCATCAAGAAGCTCAACATGGATGCCCATCTAACTGGAGAAAGGAGGTTGTTGGAGCTTAACGAGATGGAAGAGTTAAGAGCCCATGCTTATGAAAATGCACGGTTGTACAAGGAGAAGACAAAGAAGTGGCATGATAAACATCTTTTGCCACAAAAATTTTTTGGAAGGTCAACAAGTGATTCTCTATAACTCAAGGCTCAAGCTCTTTCCTTGTGAACTGAAATCTCGATGGTCAGGCCCCTTTTTAGTGCATAAAGTCTATCCCCACGGTGCAGTGGAAATCAAGAACTTAGACGATGATACCGTCTTCAAGGTCAATGGCCAAAGACTGAAGGTCTACAATGGATCTCCTATCCTGTGAGACAAGTCGTCCTTGCTCCTCCATGACCCTTGAGAGTTTGCACCCCACTCTTTTTAATTATGCTATGACATTTTAATGTTTTTATGTTTATAAATAATTTAGTTTGTCTTTTTATTAGTCGTACTTTCATACATTATTTTAATTGCTTTTTATTTTATTTTATTTTATTTTGTTATTTTATTTGTATCCCATGTCAAAACTACCCCAGAGCTGCAGGTGGCACGCTAACGCTTGATTTAAGGAGACAAGCTTTTTCATATTAGGGTTAGGGTTTTGTTTTATCCTATTTGAGGGAAAGTGGAATAATGCCAAATATTTTTCCCAAGTTTGGGGTGGCATTAAAGAAGTAAAAAGGGAGGGATTTTTATTCCTTTTAAAACCTTTAAAACCCTAGTCAATCATCACTTTTTCAGATTCTCTCACCTCCTTTTTACCCTACATTAACTCCCCCATCATATCACATCTTTTCCCACGCCTCACAACCGCCACATCACCTTCCCTCTCTCCTTTGCTTGTGTTAGTTTCTTTCTACTCAACTTCCCTCCTCATAATTGCTTTTGTTTATTTTACCTCTTTCCTACCTTAAACCATAACTTCCTCTCCCTTCATCTTCTTCGACAACCGAAACCCCCAGTAAAACAAAATTTCTTAATCTTTCATCTCCTTCATAGCCTTCAACCCATAAGAAAATCTCCAAACCAAACCGGAAAAAAATCCACACCTTTTTTTTTTTGCAAACATGGCCCGCTGCAAGACTGTTACTGGTGCTTCAAGTAGTGCTCAGACCCAATTTTTCGTGGAGATCAAAAAGTTCTTCGATGAAGTGGCCAAGGCGCGCTTTCAACTTCTCAAGAAAAGGATTGTCTTTCTGGAACAGGGTTTCAAATTCCCTACTGAAGGGGAAGAGGGTTTTGACAATGAAGTAATGGACGTCATCTCTAAGCACAATTGGGAACCCTTTGTGAACACCCAGGTGATATATATGTGTGCCCCTGGTGAAGGCGTTTTATGCGCACTCAACAAGCCCTACACAATCTGGTGTGTACGTGAGGGGTGACCAAATTAAGTTCACTACCGCCGCAATCAACAAGTTTTATGGCCTGAAGAATGTGGTGGACCAACACACCTCTTTCGCTGAAAATGTCGATGCTCAAACTATTCAAGAAGTCCTAGAGGACCTATTCTTTAGTGGAACTCAGTTGGACCCCTCAAACAAGGTTGTGGAATGAGAACGCCTCAAACCTGAGGCCAGGGTATGTATCAACTACGTCAAGACCTGGTTGATGTCCAATTCTCACCACACCACTGTGCACATAACCAGACTCCTCATGTTGCACTCCATCTTCAATGGGCATACGATCGATGTTGGGAAGACAATAGTGGATGAGGTATATTCTTGCATAAAGCGAAAAATCAAGCCCCTTGATTTTCCCTAACTTGATGATAGCATTATGCTGGAAAAAGGAAGTTTTTGAAGACCCCAAAGTATACGAGATGAGAGCAGGGAAGAACCCCCTCACTCCAAACCAGATTCTAGGGTTAAGGGGCTTTGATGAAGATGCCCCAACAGAGACAATTACTGGAGGGACTAAGACTTTTGCTGCAACAAGAATTGCTTCGCTGGTAGCCTCAACACAACGCCTGCGCACAGACATAGAAGAGATACACAGCAACTTGACAACCTTGTTTAGGTATGTCAAGGAGAGAGATGATGTACTCAATGCTTATCTGAAGGAGATGCTAACGCATATGGAAGTGGACTTCCCTACCTTTCCCGAGGACTTATTTTTTGCCCCAAAGGATCCTCCTACCACATGAGAGATAGCACATTTCGTTCAACTCCTGCTGCAAAGAAAAGCACCGCATCGTGTTCGAAACCTGCCTAAGGAGAGACAACTACAAAAGAAACCCCAACTGCAAGCAAAGCCTGTTCACAGCCCTAGCCATCCACTCAAGAGAAAGCCCCCACTGATGCCACCACAGGCCAAGGTAATAAGAGAAAGAGAAAAGGAACCAATGCAGGCCCCACCGACCGAAGACCCTGTCGATGACTTGGTTACCATCGAGAGCGTTGAGTAGGATTTGATGGACCACACTTCTATACCATCACATGCCCCGACTCTAGATGATGTGGCAAAGACTAAACCTCACTAGAAGTGCACGACATGTCGTGTGTGGAACACCCATGCCGAGAAGAGTGATTCTTCTAAAACGGATGATGATGATGACCAGCCTGAGCAGCCTTCCGAGGAAGCCCAGAACGAAGCAGCCACACCACCAAAATAGATGCCACTCACCCACCCATTGCTTCGCTGAAGAAGAAGGGAATCAAGCACAGGGCAACCGGAACAACACCACCAAAGTATGACTCCAACAAGGTACCTCTACATGCATTTAGGTTAGTTTCATTTCATTTACTTTTCATGCATTGGGGACACTGCATCTTTGATGTTTGGGGGAGTAGTGTTCATAATTAGTCATTTGCATTTGTAGTTAGAAATAGAATTTTGCTATGGCATATTGTTTAGTTTAAAGAATGTTTTATGAATAAATTGAGGATGTCCAATGATGAGTAATTTTTTATGGCTTTGGATTGATTGAATGTTTATGACTGTTAAGATTGGTAGAACTGACTTTAGGACTTGATGCTTTTTAGATTAAAACTTACACAATGAATGCTCTTTATGCTTAAGATTGTTAGAGGATTTCGAAAAACTCTTGCATGCCTTAGTATGAATGAACCTGATGAACTTGAATGGTAAATGAAAGTATTAAAGGCTTTCTTAAACTCCCATGTGCTTAATATGTATGCTAAACTGAGAATAAATGCTACTGTATATCTATAGAGGGACACTCCACTTTGTGTTGTGTTCTTTGGAAACCATACTTAAATAAATGACATGAACATCAAATGAGTGAATGAAAGTTGTCACAGGATGACTATGCTTACTGGCTCGAGGGTGAGATGTTTGCTCCATACTCATCTAGAGCTAAGGACAATAGTTGTGATGAGTTGACACCCCTCTCAAAAAAAACTTAGAATCGAGGGAGTAAAAATGTTCTTAATTGATTAATGCATACTAGGTTGCAATGGAGATCTTACCCAAAAGTTTTTCTAACTCTGTTAAGCATAGATTGCATGCAACACACACACATGAAAAGGATCTTGTCCTAGGGAAAAGTTCTTAAAATCTTGATTTGTCTAGTATGTTGAAGCCTATATTTTCTGAGGACTGAAATTTTGCCACAACACTATCTTGAACTAAACTTTGCCATAACATTCTCTCCCTTTTTCTCTACTCATTGCTTGAGGACAAGAAATAGCTTAAGTTTGGGGGTGTGATAACCTCGTAAAAAGCATGCATTTCAAGCCTTTTTACTTAGTTAATTGCTTGTCTTTAAGCTCATTTCATTTTCATTTAGCTGCATTTAGTTCATATAGTTGCATTTAGTGTTGTTATCTTGGTTGTTTTGATTTAATTAAGAAATGGGTGCTGCTTGAGAAAGGGTTATTCTAGCATGGTGCTGTCTAGGTATGCAAGGGAGTGTAGCTAAGATAAGATATGTTATGGCATTTTGGACGACAATTCTGGGCACAGAAAAGGACAAAACAATGAAGATATTTTACAGCCCATGTGAGAGAACCCCTATTTTCTGTTGTGCCTAGTATATCCTAGGGAATATTCTCTAGGACACACAAGGAATGTTTAGGAAACAAAACTCTAGGAGCTCCCACTATATAAAGGACAAGATACCCACATAAAGAGGAGAGCTGGAAAAAAGTTACTTTTGGGTGCTAAGAGTGAGAAGAAAAGGCGGTTACTTCCCATCTTCTTCCTCAATTTGGTGTCCTCCATTGTGGAAGCTCCAAGTGGTGACCTTGCTGGCCTTTGAGACAAGCCGCAAGTCTAGGGTGATTCGTGGGAGTCCAAGGCAGCACGGGAGATTTTCCTTTTCATTGTTGTTTGCTTTTACTCTTTTATTTTGGAAATGGGTTGTTTAAGATGAATGATGATGGATGATTTACACCTAGCCATGAACTAACTTTATATGGGTTTGGTTTGTTTTGGATGATTTTGTTTTAGTTTTTAATGGATGTTTAGCATGTTTCCAGTTTTAAATTCTTTGTCTACTGTTTAATTTCCTTAAGTTTATAAGAGCTTTCGAGAGTTAGCCTTTACTTAAGTGTTATATTAGCTTAGTGGTCGAGAGAGCTAAGTTCAGATCCACATAGACAAGGGGGTTGGATGCTGAAAGGCACAACTTTAACTCACCTTAGAGATAAGTATATATTTTCAACAACTAAAAAGGGTTGCACGTAAACGATAAGTAGTTTGTTAGGGTTCACGCTGAGAGGTATTGCCATAGCATTATGGTTGTCAGGTTTCTTGCTACAGATAGTGTAGAAACACCATAGGAAACCCTGTCGAGCATAGTTTGAGCTTGAAGGTGTTCGATAAAAATTAGAACTAAACATAGGAGTCTTTAGCAAATCCAGCCTGTCATTCCCAATAGAGATTTTCACGTACAATTGAGGACCTTGCAGCTTATTCAGTTCACTTCAGTTTTATTTAATTGCTTTTGCTACAACATTTCTGATATCTTCCCACTTGCTATCACATTCATATTCAGTTTGTATTTTGTGTGCTTAAACATGACCTAATTTACCTCCAATCCATGTGGAGACGATCTCACTTACCACTTTATTACTTGTCCGACGTGTATACTTGCATTATTTGCGTATCATTTATAGTACACCACATAGCGCAACAACATGGTATACCGTATCGGTATGGTGATTTGAAAAATAATGGTTTGGCTACTTTAAAGACATTTTAAATTATTGCAAAGCCTTGTAAAATTCATCAAATTTATTTTCAAGTTGCTTGGACTTATTAACATTTTGAAACCTTTTCAATTTAGTCCAAAACTATTTTTCTATTATTATATCAAAACAAACATCTCCACAGGATCCCAATCTTGGTCTCCTTTACATCGTTGGTGCTCTCATTGGTGGTCTCTAGCTTGTCGCACACTTCCTTTGCACTTGTGCAAGATGACATCTTTGCATACATATCGGTTCCAAGTGCACAAAAGATGATATGAAGAGCCTTGTCATTCACTTGAAGTCTTCTTCGATCTTCATCGGTCATTTCCGCTCTTGTTTTTGGGACTAGCCTTCCTTCTTCATCTCTCTTGTTTGAAAAATGGTGGCTTGGTGCTCGATTGTGATTCAAGGAAGTTTTGGCCGGACATAGATGCCATGACTTGATTCAAAGGTTGATTGATCTTCTATGACATTTTCTTGTGGATGTGAGTCCCTTAGAGAGTTAAGCTCTGATACCAATTATTTGAGAGGATCAATCGAATTGAAAATGGCCAAGAGGGCGTGAATTGGCTTTTTAAAATTGAAAATTTGGAAAATGAAGACAAGAAAATTTAGAGTTGTTCAAGCTTCGAACAAGCTCTACATCCACTACCTTAGCTCCCACTAAGGTTTTTCAACCAATTTCACTAGAAATTTGTCCTCTTTTCTCGGATTAGGAGGAAACCTTACAATCGGTTAATCTTTCTACCCAAAGATTAACCAAGACTCTCTCAAATACAAAGATTGTTGGTAAATGAAAAAAAACCTCATAAGGTAGAATATTTGCCCTAAATTACAAGTTCTCTCAACCCCAATTGATAAAAGATGAATACAATAACAAACACTCAATTGGGTACAAGGGTTTGTCTCTAATAGCTCAAGAATGGATTATATTTTTGCTTTGTTGTTGTTCACTTGTTTATACCCTTTTTTTCCACCATAAATGCAGTTCTAGAACTTCCAGTTTTGAAACACTCGGGCCCGTATCGATACCTATCTCAAAATAGAAAGAGTTGTTGTGTGTAATAAAGTGGGTGTATCGAAATGCTCGAAGGCGTATCGAAATGGTTAGGGGCCGTATAGAAACGACTATAGGTCGTATCAAAACGGTGTTGCTCACAAATGCATCTACCAAAACATGTATCGAAACACCTAATGGGTGTATCGAAACGTGTAACAAAAATTCAAATATTTTTCAAATTCTAATAACTGACAAGTAACGACTCTATCATTAAATGCTCAGATTTGACAATCTTAACCCCTCGTATCGATGCGGGTAAGGTCGTAATGAAATGCTATTTAAAATATTAAAGCCAAGATGAAGGTCGTATCGAAACGACAGTCTCGAAACGGGAACTTCTGTATCGAAACAGAAATTTCCAATAAACTCTTAAGCTCAAGCTGTATCGAAACGCCTGGGGCGTATCAAAATGCCTGGGCAATTTTGTGAAATTTGACTTCAAAACACTTAGAAAATTTTATGGGGTTTAAGTTTTGACTTTAAAACATTTTAAGACTGAAATATACTTGTCAAATGTAAGTCTTGTGAGTACTTAAAAATTTATTTACTTTGCAATTGGGTCCTTAGACTATTTGTTATATCAAAATCAAACAAAGGTTTTACACTTTCCTATTTAAATTTTTTGATCAATTAAAGTACTTAAACTAAGAAGCTCTAATTGTTTATGCTAAGTGATTAATCCCCTAAACAAGTATACTATATGCCCAATTTAAAGATATGCAAACATACATATAATTTAAGCAATTAGAATTAAATTACTAAAGCTGAAAAGGACTAAATTAAAAGGAATTGGAACTTGAAACAAAACTAAAAGGACTAAATTGAATTCAATTCAAACTTGGAGAGGTAAATTACAAGGATATAGGACCAAATTGAAATGAAGGCAAAATAAAAATCCCAAATTATGAAGTGGGGGAAACAAGGGCGCGGATACTAGAGTCCGACCCGACTCGGATCGTGGGGGTTGAGTCATCTCGGCGCAAAAACGGTGACATTTGACTCGGGCTATATAAAGCCCCAATCAGAGTCTAACTCGACCATTTGCGCGAGCTCCCACTCTCTCTTCCCGTTGAACTCTCCTTCTTTCTCTACTAACACCCAACAACCCAGCTTTTTCGAACCAAAATGGATCAAAATTCCATTTTTTTCTCTATGTTCATCACGAGTTCATCCAAACTTCACTGTTTGATCCAAAAAACCCTAACCCCGGTCATACTTATATGTTTTCTGACCACCATCCTAACTCTGACCACCGCGTGAGTCAGCGTCGGCCGTTATAAGGCGATTTCTGGCCACCGCTTGCTGGAACCTTAACCCTAAAAATTTCCCTTTCTTCGATTTCAAACCCAAAATAACCTAATCTAACCCCGGTTAGTCAGACTGATAAAGAGGATACATTACAAAAGGAAAGGGATCGTGGATGATTGTTGAACGTCGCCGACGACCCATGTCTAAAGGACAAACTGCTAAAGAGGATACATTGCAAAAGGAAAGGGGTGGTTCTAGGTATCGAGTGCTTAGTGTAGATGATGAGGAGGAGAGGCGCATGGATGATGCACTGCCTCGTGATTGTGTAAACCATGGGGCAAATAAAGGGAAACAGGTGCTGGTGGCGAGGGAGGTACGACCAAATCATGCTAGTTCGGAACGACATATTGAGAGGGATGTTGCGATTGCCAAGGGTAAGAAGGATTCTAGCACGAATGCTAAGGGATCGTGAGTGTAATTCCTACGTTGGGGGGAACAAATGCCCAAGTGCGATCACATACTCTGACTATTGCAACCGTGTCTCATCGGGGCAGTCTTTATTGATGAAGGGAATACGGAGAATAGGTCTACGGCAAGGTTACGTAGCTCGACGGGTACGGGAAGGAGGGGTACCGCTGTTAATGTGATTAAAAAGAAGCCTTTGAAGGTGAAAAAGAGGGCTGAGCCACGTGCCCCACCTCGCACGGTTCTTAATTAATGGATCCAAACCTTGTTGAATCAGTTGGATCAAGAAACTCCCTCGTTGCAGGTTCATTCACCTATTCTGGATAATCATGGGCAACGGATGGACAATGTTGCAGAAGGACAGGATCCTTTTCTCCTACTCGAGGTATTCGCCAAGGCGATCCTTTATCTCCATATTTGTTTGTTTTGTGTATTGAACGCCTTGGTCAGGCTATCAGGCAGCGTGTTGAGCTAAATCAGTGGAAAGGTTTTTGTACATTGTTGCGTGTCAAAAGTCCTATCGCAATGTAGTGCAAGTGTACACGACGCAAGTAGTAAAGTGATACTCGAAGTATCGGATGTCGAATCCACAGGGACTGGAAATAGCTTTATCCTCAAATTACTGCACAAGAGAGAAAGAAAAGAGTTTAAATTGTTTCGGAAATAATATTGAAGAATAATGAATATAAGAGAATGAAGATTCAAGGTTAAGAGATAGGTTGGTATTGATTTGCTCGGTAATGCATGTGTTGCACTGTATAAAAATTGTTGTTCTATCGTCGTCCTGTCGCGGCAGCACCTATCACAGCAGCAGTCTGTTGTTGTCGCGGCAGCGAACATACAACTATGTACTTCAAGCTTGGCAAGAATCCCTGCTGTGACTTGTCCTATCCCTAGGTCCAAGTACTGTTGATGAACACTCCTTGGATGATACCTCCCGGCGTGAATCGAAGGGTGAACACCAATGTTGTTGAATTCTTCCTTAGCCACTTAACCTCGTCCTATGCCTAGATCCGAGATAGTTTAACCATATTAAGTAAATAGATAATATTACAATGCTCTCCCGATACTCTTGCAAGATGTTGAAACCAGAATAAGCAAACTTGAAGTTTTATTTCATTGAACAGAAAATTCTTAAAACAGTACAATCTTTGCAACTACTTTACAGAATCAATCCTTAGCCCTAGGAGGAGTTTAGAACATGATGAAAGGGGGAAAACGACAGGGGTTTTGGGGAAGATGGCTAGAGATGAGATATCCTTCCCTAGGTCGAATTACATGCCTTTATATAGGTCTTGGGTTCAAGTTTTCTAATAAGGTAAGAATACAAGTTCAAACTAAAGTACAACTCTATTTAAGATTAAATCTTCTAAGTAGATGCCTTTAATTCGTCCTCTTTTCTTGCTTTGGGTTTCTTCCTTGAACTTTGGGCTTGGCCTTTATTCTGCTCTAGGCTCAGAAAAATATAAGAGTGGTCCACGACAGACCAGCTTGAATTCTTCTATCTGTCGAGCTCCACTTCACTTTTCCCTTTACCAATGTTGTCGTCATAGCTGCCACGGCAGTGGCCACGGCAGCATCTTCCTTCTTGACTCCAGTTTTATGTTCCAGCTCTGCTCCTTCGCTGTCTTGCGTCTGTCATAGCAGATACCTACAAAAGTAGCCAAAATCAGTAGCAACTGTGCTATTTTATCTAATTGTGATGTATATGCGAAACTTTACCTAAATGAAATGAATTTTGCTTGAATGCAGCAGAAATATGGGTTAAATAAGGGGTAAAATATAGAACTTTTGCACACTCAACACACCCCAAACTCAAGTTCTTGCTTGCCCTCAAGCAAATATGACCTAACTAAAAAAATCTTTTTTGGTTTGGCTTAATTAAGTGAACCTTTCATTACCTACCACACATTCCCTATCATGAGCATCACCTTGCCGGATGTTTCTGGATTTATTCAGAACCATGATATAGGTCTCGCGTAGTGTGTGCATGTTTTGTGAACAAATATGTGCCTAGACTCCTTTGTCTTACTAGAATAGTTAAGCTACTTACTTGAATTTTTATGCCAAATTTCATTTTCTTGGAGGCAATTCTTAGACTCCTTTAGTTCTTTTTGAATTAGACTCGGTGTTTTTCTTATTTTAAGTTGACTAGAGCTTGTTTTTGGGCACCTCTAGCTAACTTCCTAGAGCCGGTATTAGGCACCTCCAGGGGTATTGAGTCTAAGCTTTTTTTTCTTTTCCTAGAGCTAGTGTTAGGCACCTCTAGGGGCAAATCAAGTGATTAAGCTTTCCTACTCTAGTTTACCAGTATAAGTCTAGACAACATAAGAGTCACAAAGGGTATTTAAAGATCAGAACTATAGCAAGGCTCTAAACTGTTCCTAAAAACATCCTAAAGGCACTGCCACGACAAAGTATGTTGTGGCAGGTAAGTTCAGTTCAAAGACTTAAGCCAAAGTTATTATTATTTTTTTACCAAAAAAAACTAAATACTAACTAATACTTAGACACAATTTTAAGACACAAATGACACTTCATTACTGGAGGGATGCCACCCCAAACTCGAGGGTTGCATTGCCCTCAATGCATGATAACATGGATAAAAAAGAAAAACAAAATACATGACAAGATAAATAAAACAGCAAAATATCAGATAGAAACTTAAGTTGAAGAGTTGTCATCGCTGCTGCTGCTGATCTATAACTGCCGGCGGGTAGTGACTTTGATGGTAGGGGCCGGCAGTGTGCTGGGAGGGGCAGAGGTTGTCTTCTTCTTGGCTTCCCTGGGTGGCTGGACACGGGTTGGTGAGATGTGTGGGGGTTTGTCCAGCACATGTACCTCATCATCGGAGTTGCTGCTGCTGCTGTTGGCAGATCTGCCCTTACCGGAGGGTCCTTTGCCCGTCTCGTTGAGCTTCTTCCTCCTCATTGGGGTGAACTCCATGGAGAGGTTACGGGAAACTGAAGGCTCCCTGTCAGAATCCTGCCAGACGGACGATGAGGAGAACCCTTCAAAATAGTCTTCATTGAGTTTCGGCATGGGCTCCTTTCTTTTCTCGCCTCTGGCAGTGGCAGTGTGGCTGCCGCCTTTAGCTGTCGCGGCCGATGTAGGTGTAGAGGCAGCAGATGGAGTCTTAGGTGTGGATGCAGGGGTAGGAGTAGGTGTCGGGGCAACGAAGAACTGTTCTGGGAATGATGGAAATGGCACATGTGTAAAATTTAAATCATTATGAATAAAATTTATCGTTGCTTCCGTGAAATCCCTCATGAAGCTCATTAGTCCGAGCTGCCTTTCATGCATTCTTTTGAGTGTTGACAAAATCTAGGTAGAGGCATCCGGTGGAGGTGCGGCTGCCGTCTGCTGCTGCTCTGCTGCGGCAGGTTCTGGGTGACTGGGGCCTACCGTCTGCTCTGCTGTGGCAGAAGGGTTGAAGAAGGACAGTGGGGTGGCAGCCTTTAGCTCCATGAGGCTTAAGATGTTTCACTCCGTCCATCTTTTCTCTCGGAATGGCACTATGGCTTGGGGTGCTGACTGCTGCAGCAGAACTGGAGGCAGCACTTCTACTGGTTTGTTTGCTAGTCATCTTTGCGAGGACTGTGGAAAATAGAAAGAAAATTTTCTGCTCGGTAGAGCTGTAACGGCAGGCGCGAATAATGGGGCCAGCTGTTATGCGGTTTCTTACGCGTCTGTCATGCGTTTCCGTGTCTACTGCGCGTCTGTTACGCATTTTCGTGTCTGTCGCGACAGCTTGGTGACAGGCTGTATTTTCCGCGCCTGTCAAGACAACTGATATCAGGCTGTGATGACAGACTCATCTGTTGGGCTTCTTGGGTTGCTGTTGATTTGGTGGGCTGGTTCACTCCTTCTCTTTAGCTTGTTTCCTTTATTTACTAAAAAAGAAAAATTATTAAAATAAAATCTTTAGTTGCTAAAATAAATAAATCTTAATTCCTAATAAATAAATAAAATAAATAAAACAAAAATAAAAACTAAGTTAAATTAGGGATGCCTTGAGGGGCATCTCCTAAAGTAACTACTTCCTGCATCCTTGGGGCTTCAGTCCCCTGATAATGCTTTAGTCTTTGTCCGTTGACTTTGAATTGGTGCCCGTCCGTTAGGGATTGGATTGTGATGGCACCATGTGGGAAAACCTGCTGCCCTGGGCAAAACTGTCGTGGCAACAGTTTCCTGTCGTGCCACCTTTTGGTTTTATCTTTGTATATCCTGGCATTGTCGCAGGCCATTGCTCGAATTTCTTAAATTTCATTCAAGTCCAGTAGCCTCTTTTGTCCTGCCTTAGTCAAGTCCATATTTACTGCCTTGATAGCCCAGTAAGCTTTGTGCTCTATCTCAACAGGTAAGTGGCATGTTTTCCCATATATAAGCATGTAGGGTGACATTCCCAATGGTGTTTTAAATGGTGTTCTATAGGCCCAGAGTGCATCATTGAGATGTAAATACCAATCTTTTCGAGTAGGTTTAACCATCTTCTCAAGTATGTTCTTTACTTCTCGGTTGGATATTTCGGCATGTCCATTGGTTTGAGGGTGGTATGTTGTTGCAATCCGGTGCTTTACTCTGTATTTTCTCAAGGCAGCAGCAATTACCCTATTATCAAAATATCTCCCTTCGTTACTGATGATCGCCTTAGGAATGCCAAATCTGGAGAAAATATTCTTGTGCAGAAATCTCTGAACAGTCTTAGCGTCATTTTTCTGAGTGGTGATCGCTTCCACCCACTTAGACACATAATCCATTGCCAGTAGGATGTAGAGGTTCCCACAAGATGTTGGGAACGGTCCCATGAAATCGATCCCCCATACATCAAAGATTTCGACTTCTAAAATGTTTTGCAGTGGCATCTCATGCCTTCTCGAGATGTTCCCAGTCCTTTGGCATTTGTCACAGCTTTTGTAGAAAGGCTTGTGCATCCTTGAACAGTGTGGGCCAATAGAGACCAGATTGCAAAACGTTGGCAGTGATTTTGTTTCCACCTAGGTGTCCTCCATATGGGGAAGCATGGCAGTGGTGAAGCACAGCTTCCTGTTCATCCTATGGTACGCATCTCCTGATAATTTGAAACCTCTTCCTTTCTTGGTAATTAAGTTCAGGAGGTAGTACTCCGCTACCAATGTAATTAACAAAATCAGCGTACTAAGGAAGTTCAGAAAACTTACCCGCCGCCATGGCTGTCGCTGCAGTGCTTGTGGCAGCAAACAGCTGCTCATCCGGGAAGGTCTCCAGTATGTGGGTTTTATCTGTCGATTGACTCTTCCTTGTTTCTAGCCTCGACAAGTGGTCTGCCACTTGGTTCTCTATTCATTCTTTATCCTTGATATCAATGTCGAACTCTTGCAGTACCAGAATCCAACGTATCAGTCTCGGTTTTGCATCTTTTTTTGTGAACAGATACTTCAGTGCTGAGTGGTCTGTATGGACCACCACCTTCGTTCCAAGTATGTACGGACGGAACTTGTCGATTGAGAACACCACTGCTAATAGTTCCTTTTCTGTTGTGGTGTAGTTCACTTGGGCATCATTCAGTGTTTTGTTGGCGTAATAAATTACATGGAAGAGCTTATCCTTCCTCTGCCCTAGTGATGCCCCTACAACATAGTCACTGGCATCACACATTATTTGAAATGGTGAACTCTAGTCTGGTGGCTGTACAATCGGGGCTGTTACCAGCTTCTCCTTCAGAATTTTGAATGCCTCAGTACATTCAGTATTAAAGTGAAAGGGACAATTCTGCTCCAATAAATGGCATAAGGGCTTGGTGATCTTCGAGAAATTTGCAATAAATCTTCGATAAAACCCAGCATGCCCTAAGAAACTCCGAATCCCCTTGACTGTGGTGGGTGGCGGCAGCTTTTTAATGACTTCTATTTTTGCTCTGTCTACCTTTATGTCGCGGTAGCTTACCTTGTGGCCTAGGACTATCCCTTCATCCACCATAAAGTGGCATTTTTCCCAATTTAAGACCAAGTTCTCTTTTTCGCATCTTTCAAACACCTTCTGTAGGTTGCCTAAACAGCCTTCAAAACTGTCTCCAAAGACGGAAAAATCGTCCATGAAAATTTCCAGGAAGTCCTCCACCATGTCAGAGAATATCGCCATCATGCACCTTTGGAAGGTTGATGGTGCATTGCAGAGTCCAAATGGCATTCTCCGAAAAGCATAAGTGTCGTATGGGCATGTGAAGGTCGTTTTCTCTTGATCCTCTAGTGCAATAGCTATATGGTTGTACCCTGAATAACCATCAAGAAAACAATAATAAGGTTTCCCCGCTAATCTATCAAGCATTTGATCAATAAAAGGTAGGGGAAATGGTCTTTCCGGGTAGCTTTGTTAAGCTTCCGGTAATCCATACAAACCCTCCAACCGATCACAGTCCTGGTTGGGATTAGTTTGTTTTCTTCATTGCTCACCACAGTTATTGTTGCGTGTAAAAGTGTCTATCGCAATGTAGTGCAAGTATACACGACGCAAGTAGTAAAGTGATACGTAAGTATCAGATATCGTCTCCACAGGGACTGGGCTAATAGCTTCACCTGGAATTACTGCACGAGATGGAAAAGAAATAGTTTAAAAAGTTTGTCACTAGATAATAGAGAATAATGAAAATAAAAGAGTAAAGATTCGGGATAGAGAGAATGGGCTGGTATTGAATTGCTCAGTAGTTTAGGTGTTGAAAAGTCTAGGAATATATGTTCTGTCGTCCCATCTGTTGCGGCAGCACCTGTCGCGGCAGCGGTCTCTTGTTAGTCGCGGCAGCGATCACACAACTTTGTACTTCAAGCTTGGAAAGAATCCCTGTTGTGCCTTGGCCTATCCCTAGGTCCAAGTATGTCGATGAACACGTCTTTGATGATACCTCCCGGCGTAAATCGAAGGATGAACACCGATGTTGTTGAATTCTTCCTTAGCCACTTAACCTCGTCCTATCCCTAGATCCGAGATAGTTCAACCATAAACTGGAGAACCATACTATTTCCTTTCGTATACTTAACTCTCCCGATATTAAGTAAATAGATAATCTCACAATGCTCTCCCGATACTCTTGCAAGATGTTGAAAACCAGAATAAGCAAACTTGAAGTCTATTTTATTGAACAGAAAAATTCCTAAAACAAATGCAATCCTTGCAACTACTTTACAAATCAACCCATGGCTCTAGGGGAAGTTTAGAACATGATGAGAAGGGGAAAACAGCTAGGGTTTTGGGAAGAAAGCTAGAGATGAAGATATCCTTCCTTTGGTCGAATTACATGCCTTTATATAGGCCTTGGGTTCAAGTTTTCTAATATGGCATGAATACAAGTTTAAACTAAAGTACAACTCTATTAGAGACTAAATCTTCAGAGCATATTGTCACGGACTTATTTCTTCAAGCTCAAATCCGTGCGGCACTAGCAATCTCGGCACGATGCTAGTAAGCCTTAATGTCGCAACGCTATGGCAAAACGAAGGAGCAAGAGTGTTTACAAGGAAAGGACCTTGTATTGCACAACGGAAGCTTTACAAGAGTTTGTGTGAATGACTACTTGGATGCTTTACAAATGAGGGAGGTAGCCCTATTTATAGGCACCAACCTCCTCAACGGACGGCTAAGATTTATTTGATCCAACGGTTAGGATCTTGCCTCCTAAAATATCTAAGATGCCTAGATATCTCTAGAGAATTCCATACTTATCCACATACATTTACAATACTCTAAGGTATTCTAGATTGTTCCTATAGTTCTACATATGTCTATAGGTTTCTAGAGTGTTCCAGAGATGTCCGGAGTTGTCCCGAGCCTTCCGGACTTGTCTTGAGCCTTCCCAACTTGTCTCGAGCCTTCTAGGTCCTTCCGGGTGGGCCTAGATGGTTGTGGAGCGTCCTGGAACCTTCTAGAACCCTTTGGAGACGTTCAAAGAGAGTTGTAGGCCTCTCTGGGGCGTTCTAGAACCTTCCTTGGTTCATGCCTTGCCTTAAAACGCCCATGGGTGCATTGAGCACGCCCAAAACTCTTCATTTGGCCTTGGTTGACCTCGGTGCTTAAGGATGGGGCGTGACATCCTCCCCCACCCGATCTCGCGACGCCCTCGTCGCGTCTCGGTTGAGCTGTTAGGGTGTTGCTGGTGTGCCTCCCTTGGCTCCTAGCTTCCCTCGTCTTCACCCTCGGCTTAGCAGCTCGATCCTGGGTAATCATGTCTGGTTGTATCTTGCCATCAACCCCTTGATGTAGGCAACAAGTCGCTTTCGTATCGGACACGACCTCATCACATGAGGTCCTTCACATAGGTAGCACTTCACCCTCGTGCTGGCCTTTGGTGCGGACTTATCCTTCGTATTGCCACGATTCCCTCTCGTGGGCTTGACCTTGGTGACGCCACCTTGCTTACCCCGTGCAAGCTTGGTCGGTGACATGGCCTTACTCTTGGCCTTCAGAGATGATGGGTCGTCCTTGTGCTCCACGTCGAGCCTTGACCCTGGCTTAAGTCCCTCGGTGTCTTGTCCTTTGGGGATGGAACTTCCCTCGTTCCTCTTGGTGTCCCCTTCTGATTGTAGTGTTGAAATGAGTTGTATGGATCCCGTTTGTGCACCCCTCGTCACCACTGTCGGTGTTGCTACCTTCTCGGTGCTTGGCTAGGAGTGAATTAAGGGCTTGGCGTGTTGGGCATTCACGCGTCCAATGGTCACCATCACAAATGAAGCAATTGCTCGGTGGTGACTTCCTCGCACCTTGGTACTCCTTGGACTTACCCTTGTCCTTGCTTTTCCAAGGGGACGAGACTCGGTGTCTTGGTGAGTGGCCTTCCTGATGGCCCTCCTTGGGATAGCCCTTGTCTCCCTCACCTTTGGCATGACTGCGCTTCTCATCCTTCGGCTTAGGGGTGGTCTCCTTGTGGCTCGAGTAGTCGATAAGGCTCTCGGCCACGGCTATTGCATCAGCAAGGGTTTGGACTCCTCTTCGCCTTAGCTCGGTTTTAGCCCAACTTTGGAGACCATCTAAGAAGTAGAAGAGCGAGTCTTTCTCGGACAGATCGGGGATCTCGAGCACCAAACTAGTGAACTCCCTCACGTAATCTTGGATGCTCCTCGACTGCTTCAACCTTCGAAGGCGAGCTCTTGCCTCATCTTCGGCATTCTCCGAATAGAATTGCCTTTTGAGCTCCCTTTTGAAATCATTGAAGGTAGAGATGGTGCACGTACCTCTCTCGACATCGAGACGCCTTCTCCTCCACCAAAGCATGGCGGTGTCTGTGAGGTATAAGGTTACGGTTTGGATCCTAGAGGCATCCTCTCTGATGCTAACGGCTTCTAAGTATTGCTCCAAGCCATACAAGAAGTTGTCGACTTCTTTGGCATTGCGTGTCCCTGGGAAAGTTTGAGGCTTGGGCACCTCCACCCTTCTAGCCTCCACGGTGGTGCTTGGCCCGGCTGCCATAGCACGTTTGCACAAGGCAAGGTCGCCTTGCAATGATTCTAGTTGAGCATACACGTTGGAAAGTTCACGTTGGAAAGACTCACGTACCTTTGTGAGCTCTCCCAAGAGCGCGTCGCGTACTTCTCCCATTTCTGCGCGCAGGGTCTCCTCTAGCTTGATCTTCATGGCCCTCACGGCTGTGTGGATCTCGGCATCTTCCACCTCAAGGCCTTCAATCCGCTCATGAAGGTCGTCCACTTGGGCACCCATGCTCGATACGCCTTCCTCCACGCGAGTTAGGCGCGACTCCAAGCTAGAGAGTAAGTCTTTGGATTTGGCACGAGGCCTTGTCTCGACAGGATCGGCCCTTACTTCTTGCCCACCTTGGTCGTGTGTGACCTCGGTCTCGGACGGGCTAGCGGCTTGAGTTTTGCTGGTCTTGGCCATGCTCCCGAGCGATCGGAACTTGCTTTGATACCAACTGTCACGGACTTATTTCTTCAAGCTCAAATCCGTGCGGCACTAGCAATCTCGGCACGATGCTAGTAAGCCTTAATGTCGCAACGCTATGGCAAAACGAATGAGCAAGATTGTTTACAAGGAAAGGACCTTGGATTGCCCAACGGAAGCTTTACAAGAGTTTGTGTGAATGACTACTTGGATGCTTTACAAATGAGGGAGGTAGCCCTATTTATAGGCACCAACCTCCTCAACGGACGGCTAAGATTTATTTGATCGAACGGTTAGGATCTTGCCTCCTAAAATATCTAAGATGCCTAGATATCTCTAGAGAATTCCATACTTATCCACATACATTTACAATACTCTAAGGTATTCTAGATTGTTCCTATAGTTCTACATATGTCTATAGGTTTCTAGAGTGTTCCAGAGATGTTGGAAGTTGTCCCGAGCCTTCCGGACTTGTCTTGAGCCTTCCCAACTTGTCTCGAGCCTTCTAGGTCCTTCCGGGTGGGCCTAGATGGTTGTGGAGCGTTCTGGAACCTCCTAGAACCCTTTGGAGACGTTGAAAGAGAGTTGTAGGCCTCTCTGGGGCGTTCTAGAACCTTCCTTGGTTCATGCCTTGCCTTAAAACGCCCATGAGTGCATTGAGCACGCCCAAAACTCTTCATTTGGCCTTGGTTGGCCTTGGTGCTTAAGGATGGGGCGTGACAATATGCCTTTAATTCGTCCTTCCTTCTTGCTTCGAGTTTCTTACTTGAACTTTGGGTTTGGCCTTCATTCTGATCTAGGGATTGGAAAAATATAAGGGTGCTCCACGACAGGCCAACTTAATTTTCTCTTTCTATCGAGGCCCACTTTGCTTCTTTTCTTCACCACTGTTGTCGTCCTTGGCTGCCTTGGCAGCGGCCACGGCAGCAGCGGCCTCCTCGTCTGCACATCCAGTTCTAGCTCTACTTCTTCACTGCCCAGCGTCTGCTTCTCCATCTGCTACAGCAGCTACCTGTAAAAGCAACCAATTTCAGTAGAAACTGTGCCATTTAATATATTTGTGATGTATAATTGAAATCTAACCTAAATGCAATGAATTATGCTTGAATGCATCATAAATATGGGTTAAATAGGGGGTAAATTATAGAACTTTTACACACTCGACACACCCCCAAACTCAAGTTTTTGCTTGCCCTTAAGCAATTCAGACCTAAAAAAGAAAATTTTTGTTTGGCTTAAAATAGTGAACTTTTCCTTACCTACCATTCATTCCCTATTGTGAGCAACACCTTGTTGGATAATTCAGGATTCATCCGGAACCTTGCTATAATTCTCGTGTAGTGTGTGTATGCTTGTGAACAATTATATGCCAAGACTCCCTTAGTTTACTAGAATAGTTAAGCCTCTAACTTGAATTTTTATGCCAATTTTCATCATTTTGGAGGCAATTCTTAGGCTCCTTTAGTTTTTATTCAGACTCGATTTTATTTTCTCAAGCTTAAGTTTGACTAGAGCCGGTTTCGGGCACCTCTAGCTAACTTCCTAGAGCCGGTTTCGGGCACCTCTAGGTGTATTGAGTCTATTTTTCTTAACTTCTTTTCCTAGAGCCAGTGTTAGGCCCCTCTAGGGGCAACTCAAGTGCTATGCTTCCTATTCTAGTTTACTAGTAGAGTTCTAAGCAGTATAAAAGTCACAAATGGTGTTTAAGCTTTCGAACTATAGTAAGGCTCTAAACCTCACCTAAAACTATCCTAAAGGCACTGCCACGACAGAGGTTGTCACGGCAGGTAAGTTCAGTTCAAAGACTTAAGCCAAATTATTTTTTTAGCAAAAATAAACTAAGTAAAAGACACAATTTTTAAACTTAAAAAGACTCCATTAATGGAGGGATGCCACCCCCAAACTTGAGGGTTGCATTGCCCTCAATGCAAATGGCAGATAAAAAAATAAAACAGTACATCACAAAATATAAAAAGGCAGACAACAATATAAGATAAGAAACTTAAAATTTAGGCGTTGTCGTCGCCGCTGCTGCTGCTGAGCTGGATCTGCCTACGGGCAGTGACTTTCTTGGCTGGTGCTGGCAGGCGGATGAGAGAGGCAGAAGTATTCTTGGTTTTGGCCTCCCTTGGAGGTTGGATACGGGTAGGGGAGATATGAGGTGGTTTCTCCACTACCTGAACCTCAGAGTTGCTGCTGCTCTCGCTGCTGCTACTGCCGCTGTCACATTTCTCTTTGTTCGCTACTATTTTTTGCCGCTTCTCTGGTGTGAACTCCTTGAACAAGTTCCTCTTGACAGAGGGCTCGTTGTCGGATGTTGCCCAAATTTCAGAAGAGGAGAAACCAGCAATATACATGTCAAGGTCGTCTTCAGGCTCCTTTCTCTTGGTTCCTCGGGTAGAGGTGTCGGCTGTGCGGCTGCCGCCTGCAACTGTTGTGGCAGGGGTTGGTGTGGACGCAGCAGATGGCGTTTTGGGCATGGTAGTAGGTGTATGGGTATGGGCCGGGGTCGGGGCAGCAAAATATTTATTGGGGAAAGTGGGGAACAGAGCATCGGGGAAATTTAAAGAAGTGTGGATGAAATGTACCGTGGCGGTGGTCAAGTCTCGGATGAAACTCATGAGGTCGAGCTGTCTCTCCTCCAATTTTTGTATGGCATCAATGATCTGTGAGGAGGTGTCAGCTGGAGGGGCTGTTGCGGTAGGCTGCCTGGGTTCTGTGGCAGCAGGCTCGGTGTCGGTGGGCTCTGTTGCTGTAGCAGTAGGGTCGAAAGACGACAGGGGCGTGGCAGCAGTGAGTTCCATCAGGCTGAGTATGTTCCTGTCTGTCCAGCCTTTCCCTCGTACTCGTAAATCTTCAACAGCTTACGGTACATGGTGGTCGCGGCAAAGGGCGGTGATGAGATAAGGGTAGAAGAGTGGTCATGTCGGCCGGTATGCGCAATCCAATATTCCCTCTCAGACATATTTGCCAATGTTAATTGGCCTTTCATGTAATATGGAATGGATGAGGGCTAACCTTGGTTGGTCGACTGTTGTATTGTGAGAGGAGGGCATAATTCATTTATTGATGAAGGCGTTCCAAAGCTTTGCCTCCGGGGTGAGCTGGACTCTTTTCACCGTCCTTGGGTTCTTCGGATCGGTGTTCCACTCGGTACCCTCGTCTGTGAGTTCTGCCATCACAGCATCGTAGTCGACAGGCTCTAGACTCTCGAGAAATCTTTGGTGGCCATCTTCTTTCTTCCCCACATAGAACCCGTAGAGAGTGTTGATGTACTCGGGCTCGATAGGTACCTCTTTCCCTCGTACTATGACTGTTGTCGCGTTCCTGCTGCCGATGGCAGCATAAAAGTCCCGGACGAGAGTCACGTTCATTTCCTCTGGCTGCTCCGCGAATATCTGCCACCGCATGGCTCTAATTTTTCGGGCTATGAACGGCTGCAGCCCCAGGTTCTCCGTTTTAGAGGTGTAAATAAAACCTTTCTCCTCCCACATATCACGGATCTAGAAGGATCTTGGAGTTGATGCTGCCGGGGCAGATCTTGAGGTATAACATCGGCGGGTGTTTCTAGAAGTCATGTTGCAAGGACTGTGGAAGAAAATGAAAGCAAGTAAAAATTCTAGAGGAAACAAGTAGAAAGAGTAGAAGTAAGTGAAAAATGAATAGTAAAATGGGGTTTTTATAGAGGGTGAGTTTGCTGCCCGTTGGAGCTGTAACGGTAGGCGCGAATAACGGGGCCAGCTGTTACGCGGTTTCTGACGCGTCTGTTACGCGTTTGCGTGTCTAATGCGCGTCTGTTACGCGTTTGCGTGTCTGCCGCGACAGCGTGTTGACAGGCTGGATTTTCCACGTTTGTCGCAGTAGCTGTAACGGCAGGCTCCAAAGTTGGGCTTTTTAGGCTGATGGAAAGATGGTGGGCTAAATTCACTTCTCCTCTTCTCCTTGTCTCCTTTATTTCCTAAAAAAAGATAAAAATAAAAACTTTATGTCCTAAAAGTAAAATAATTCTAATTACCTAATAAGTAAATAATAAATAATAAAAATAAATAAAAATAAAACTTAGGTTAAATTAGGGATGCCAGGAGGGGCATCTCCTAAGGTAACCACTTTCTGCATTCTTGGGGCTTCAGTCCCCTGATAATGCTTCAATCTTTGTCCATTGACTTTGAATTGGTGCCCGTCTTTTAAAGATCTAATTGTGATGGCACCATGGGGAAAAACCTGCACCACTTGGAATGGGCCAGACCACCTAGATTTCAGCTTCCCTGGGAAGAGTTTCAACCTAGAGTTGAATAACAACACAAGTTGCCCTGGGCAGAACTGTCGTGGCAGCAACTTCTTGTCATGCCACTTCTTGGTTTTGTCTTTATAGATTCTTGCGTTGTCATAGGCCATTGTCTGAATTTCTTCAATTTCATTTCGATCAAGTAACCTTTTCTGTCCTGCTTTTTCCAAGTCCATATTCATTGCCTTGATGGCCCAATATGCTCTGTGCTCAATCTCGACATGTAAATGGCATGATTTCCCGCAAATCAGACGATAGGGTGACATTCCCAATGGAGTTTTGAATGTTGTTTTGTAGGCCCATAATGCATCATTGAGGTGTAGAGACCAATCCTTCCGAGTTGGCTTAACCATCTTTTCAAGGATGTTCTTAACCTCTCTGTTGGATATTTCAGCCTGTCCATTGGTCTGAGGGTGGTATGTTGTTGCGATCTGATGTTTGACACCATACTTTTTCAAGGCATAAGCTATAACCCTATTGTCGAAATGCCTCCCTTCATCACTGATGATTGCCTTGTGGATGCCAAATCTGGAAAATATGTTTTTATGTAAAAACCTCTGAACCTTCTTGGCATCGTTTTTCTGAGTGGCGATCGCTTCAACCCATTTGGACACATAGTCCACTGCGAGGAGGATATACAAGTTCCCACATGAAGTTGGGAATGGTCCCATAAAATCTATCCCCCAAACGTCGAAGATCTCAACTTCAAGAATATTTTACAGCGGCATCTCATGTCTCCTTGAGATGTTTCAGGTTCGTTGACACTTGTCATAGTTTTTGTAGAATGTTTGGGCATCCTTGAAAAGTGACGGCCAATAAAATCCCAACTGCAAAACCTTGGCAGCAGTTTTGTTACCTCCTAAGTGTCCTCCGTACTGTGAAGCATGACAGTGATGTAGTATAGCTTCCTGTTCATCCTGTGGTACACATCTTCTAATAACCCGATCTACATAATATTTGAAAAAAAGAGGTTCATCCCAATAATAATGCTTAACATCATTTTGGAACCTCTTCCTAGCTTGATAATTAAGGTCAGGAGGAGTTATTCCGCTAACTAAATAATTAACGAAATCAGCATACCATGGGAGTTCAGAAAACTTACATGTCGCCATGGTTGTCGCGACAGTGCTTGTGGCAGCAAACAGCTGCTCGTCAGGGAAAGTCTCCAGTATGTGTGTCTCGTCTGCTGGAAGATTCTTTTCCTTCTCTAACCTTGACAAGTGATCTACAACTTGATTCTCTGTCCCCTTTTTTTCCTTGATTTCAAGGTAGAACTCTTGCAGTAGCAGAATCCAACGTATCAGTCTAGGCTTTGCATCCTTTTTGGTGAACAAATACTTTAATGCAGAGTGGTCTGTGTGGACTATGACCTTCGTTCCAAGTATATAAGAACGGAACTTGTCAATAGAGAATACAACAACTAATAGTTCTTTCTCTGTGGTAGTGTAGTTTACTTGGGCGTCGTTCAGTGTTTTGTTGGCATAGTATATGACATGAAAGAGTTTGTCTTTTCTTTGCCCAAGTGCTGCCCCGACAGCATAGTCACTAGCATCACACATAATCTCGAATGGTAGTTTCCAATCTGGTGGCTGTACTATTGGGGCTGTTACCAGCTTTTCTTTTAGAACCTTGAATGCCTCAGTACATTCAGTGTTGAAGTTGAAGAGACGGTTCTGCTCCAGAAGATGGCATAAGGGTTTGGTGATCTTCGAAAAGTTCGCGATAAACCTCCGATAAAAACCAACATGCCCTAAGAAACTTCTGATTCCCTTGACTGTGGTGGGTGGCGGCAGCTTTTCGATTACCTGGATCTTAGCTCTGTCGACTTCTATGACGCGGCAGCTTATCTTATGGCCTAGGACTATCCCTTCATCTACCATGAAGTGACACTTCTCCCAGTTCAATACCAAGTTTGGTTTCTCACATCTTTCGAGCACTTTCTGTAGGTTGCCTAGACAGCTTTCAAAATTGTCTCCAAAGACAGAAAAATCATCCATGAATATCTCCAAGAAATCCTCCACCATATCAGAGAATACTGCCATCATGCACCTTTGAAAGGTCGTTGGTGCATTACAAAGTCCAAAGGGCATCCTCCGAAAAGCATAAGTACCGTATGGGCATGTGAACGTCATCTTCTCTTGATCTTCCGGTGCGATGGCTATTTGATTGTAACCTGAGTAACCATCAAGAAAACAATAGTAAGGTTTACCCACTAATCTATCAAGCATTTGATCAATAAAGGGCAAGGGGAAGTGGTCCTTCCGGGTAGCTTTATTAAGCTTCTGGTAGTCCATACAAACCCTCCAACTGGACACAGTCCTGGTTGGGATTAGCTCATTTTCTTCGTTGGTTACCACGGTTATTCCTCCTTTCTTGGGAACGAACTGCACCGGGTTCACCCACTTTCTATCCGAGATGGCATAGATTATTCCAGCATCTAGCCATTTTATGATCTCCTTACGCACCACCTCTCGCATAGCATCGTTCAGACGTCTTTGTGTATCAATGGTCAGCTCATTATCATCCTCTAAAAGGATTTTATGCATACATAGTGTTGGACTGATGCCTTGGATATCAGCTATCGTCCATCCAGTAGCCTTTTTGTGCTGCTGCAGCAACCCTATCAGCTGTTGTTCCTATTCCTGCATCAACTTGGAACAGATGATTACGGGCAACGTATCATTTAAACCAAGGAAAACATATTTTAGCTGCCCTGGCAGGGGCTTAAGATCTAGAACAGGGGGCTCTATAGTTGATGGCTTTTGGACTATATGTTCATCTGAGGTATAGTTTAAGGGCTCAAATAACTTACCTGGACAATTGCCTATCCAATTAACCTCCTCCTGATCTTCAGTATCAGATGTATCAGATTCTGAGGAGCTGTTGTCGTGACAGTCTTCTAAATGGCTGATGGGGCAGTGGCCAATTTTGATGGCGTGGCAGCCCGACCTGATGCAGGGTTGGTCAAGGGTAATTTCAGTGATGGTCTTGCATTCCTTTCTGCATCAGCATGTTTAATTGCCTGGAGAACGTTTAGCTTGATCTCTTGATCATTTACTCTCATAGTAAGTTCTCCTTTTTCCACATCAATCAGTGATTTTCCTGTGGCTAAGAAGGGTCGCCCCAGGATGATTGGTGCGTTTTCATCTACTTCACAATCTAAAACAAGAAAGTCAGCAGGAAAAATAAATTTATCCACTCTTACCAGAATATCTTCAATTTTTCCTTCTGGGTGAACGTAAGAGCGGTCTGCCAGCTGCAGTACTACTGTTGTGGGTCGAGCTTTTCCAATACCTAATTTCTGAAAAACAGATTTGGGCAATAAATTTGTACTAGCACAAAGATCACAAAGTGCCTTACCCAGAAATTTGTCTCCGATTATGCATGGTATGATGAAGCTCCCAGGATCCTTCTTCTTCTGGGGTGGATGCTTGTGCAGAATACTCATGCATCCCTCTGTCATTTTAACCGTTTCAAATTCCCCAAGTCTGGATTTCTTTGACATGGCATCCTTGAGAAATTTGGCATAACCTGTCATCTCCTTTATAGCATCTAACAGCGGAATGTTAATATGGACCTGCTTAAAAATATCATAAATTTTCTTAAGCTGGGATTCCTGTTTCAATTTTTGTAACTGCTGAGGAGAAGGAGGCGGAGGACGATAATCAACAATACGTCCTTCCCACTGCATTCGAATCTGAGGAGGTTTAGGTTCTTTATCTTTCTCCTATGTTCTTTCTACTATCGTGACAGGTTCATCGGCAGCAGGATGTTTGTCACCTGTCGAGACAGCTTCCTCGACAGTCGACTCCAAGGCTGGTTCCTTAACTGATTCAGCTTCCTTCTCTGTCCCTGGTAATTTCTTCCCACTTCATAGTAGTGATGGCTTTACACTGCTCATGTGTGGGTTGTGTAGCGTTTTCAGTATCGCTAGGAAATCCTCCATTCTGCCTCGGTTTAATATGCTGGGAAACCTGGCCCATTTGTGTCTCCAATGATTTCAGAGTAGCTTCATGATTGGTCATCCACATCTCTGTTTTATCCATGAATGTTTCAGTCTTCTTGACAAAGTGATTCATGTTCTCGATGTAGGTTCCTATTTGAGACAAAAACGTAGCCAAAGTCTGTTCTAGTATACTAGTCGTGGCAGCTGGTGGCTGTTGTTGCTGCTTCTGCGGTTGCTGCCGAGTCAATAATATAGGTCCCCTGATTCTGAGTGTTTTGTGCTTGAGGATTCAGGGCATTATTAGGGTTGCTCCAAGAGAACTTGGGATCCTTTCTCCAGTTGGGATTGTAGTTGTTGGAATTATAGTTCTGTTTTTTGTAGTGGACAATCTTCCGAACTAGACGGTTGACCCGAATTAAGAAAGTCACACGGGGAAAACCAAAGTCAACCCGAAAGTCAACCTTGATTAACGGCCGTTTTTTTTATTTGACTGCTTGTCTAGATGCACATTAACCCTAGTTATGATCATTCAAACAGCATGCTCAAAGATCATAAACATCATTCATTAGCTTTGATCTGGCAATGGGTACCCACAACATGCTTCATCACAGCATACAACTCAATCTCATCAAAATCACATACTACTCAACATGCTTTCACTCAACAAGCATACAAGGCATACATACTTCAGTCATGCACACATTCATTCCCAATTACTCGAGAACTCAGCTCTGATACCACCAAATGTAACCCCCTTAACCCGGCCTAGACGGTTGACCCGAATTAAGAAAGTCACACGGGGAAAACCAAAGTCAACCCGAAAGTCAACCTTGATTAACGACCTTTTTTTTTTGACTGCTTGTCTAGATGCACATTAACCCTAGTTATGATCATTCAAACAGCATGCTCAAAGATCATAAACATCAGAGATCAAACAGGGACCCAATTGAACAATTTACAACTTTAGGGACCAAATTGTAAATTCTGTAAATTATAAGGTCTTAACCCAAATTAGAGTTACCATCTTGAAATTAGTCAGGTTTCATGCTTCACTGCCAAATTTCAGCTCAAACGGACATCCCAAACTCATACAATTGCAAAAACAAGATTCAGGACCAAAATGCAAACATTTCAAAACATTTAACTACCAATGTCAGCCCCCAACGGTCACGTGTTCCGAAACAGGGAGCACCTGTTTCGAAACGCGGGGTCGTTCCACAACGCGTACCGAAACGAAGGCTGGCAGAGGGCTTCCCGTTTCGAAACGGTGTCTTCCGTTTCAGACGCCTGGGCTGCTTCAAGGCGCCCGTTCTGAAACGGTAGCCACTGTTCCGAAACAACCTGCACAGAATGCAGCAAATTGCTTGCTTAAACACACAATTGACTAACCAATCATGCTCCAAATGCTACCAAATTTTACCAGAAACTCATACAACATACAAGAGACATATTTGCATCAACCATTCATCAATATATCAACATATATGAAAAGCCCCAAATCTATAGGCATGCTTCCTACTCAAGCAAACCATTCATGCACTAAAACCTCCAAATCAAACACATAATGACCAATTACATGTTCCAGCATTACTATCAACATTACACAAACTTAGGGAGTTCAAAACATCTCTCAAAACGTCCACATAGGTCCCTCATTGCCAAATGCCAAAAGCTAAAAGTGTTAAGAAACCTTTCCATACTTGAGCTTAGTTTCCACTTGGTTGCTTGCCTTCCTTGCTACCCTCAATGCACCTTAATGTTCTGCATTATTGGTTTAAGAAAAGAGAGAGAGCGTAAGCAAAAGCTTAGTGAGGAATGCTCATTTAAAACCATTCAATAATACATTTATAAAAACACTTTATAAATCATACTTCAAAACATCATTTATACATGCTTACAAGCATTCTTAAACAAGCAATACATGCTTCCATATCAATACATGTCATATTGGCCACAAGTGATAAATTCCATCTTTTTAAAACAAGATCAACATAAGACTCACACATGGACTTTTAAACACCATTGTGATCTTATAATTCACAAGGACCACACGAGGACTTTTAACCACCTTTGTGTCCTTTACAAGTTTCACCCCAAGGACTTTTAAACACCTTGGCCCCAAGGAATTTTAAACACCTTGGCCCATGGACATTTAAACACCATGGTAAGGACCACACAAGGACTTTTAACCACCTTTGTGTCCTTAACAAGAACCATCCAAGGACTTTTAACCACCTTGATGTTCTTAAGTAACAAGGCTCACTCAAGGACTTTTAACCACCTTAGTGACCTTAACAAGAATCACTCATGGACTTTTAACCACCATGAAGTTCTTAGAATCCACAAGGCTCACTCAAGGACTTTTAACCACCTTAGTGACCTTAACCTTTTTCAAAACATCACTTGCCAATATACATCATTATCATCAAATAATCCACTGTTTTAAAGCATTTAACCAAACCATAAACATCATGCATTTTTAAGCATCAAACCACATTTAAACGATGTTCAAAAACAAGGAACTCTTACCTTGAGCTTCCTTCAACATATGGCTTACAAAATCAGCAATAATCATGCTAAATCATGCTTTCAAAACAGAATTTAAAACATGCAATAATCCACATTGCACAACAACCAATCCATGGCCACCACTAGAGAGTTTTTCCGAAAACTTACACTTGAGCTTAGTAAAGTTGTTTAGACTTAGACTAAGCTCCCAAGACATTGGTTTCAAAGCCGAAAACCCAATTTCACTCACCGATTCCACTTCGCCTCTTGCCGAAGCACAAATCAAGCTTCCGGATCACCACCACTTGGATCCAAAGATGACTCCCCTGCTTTAAACACATCAAAGCAGAGGATTAATGCATCATCATGCATTAATAGCTTCAATGAAAGCACCTAAACTCGCTGCTCTCATCCACACTCCATTTTCGGCCACCAAACACAACCGAAAATGCATCCAAACAACTCCTCAACAAAGCCCAGCCTTAAACCATCAAAACTAAACATCCTTTAACATCATTTAACATCTAAAAAGAGCCTAATAACATCCTCATACCTCCAGCAACATCAGATCCACAAGATCACACCAAAAACAACCAAGAATCACAAGCTAAACTTAGGAAATTCAACCTATCCGGGATTGCATTAATCAAAACTCAATTCCTTATCAAATTAACATTCATTAATCATAAAAAACACACCTCAAATAACTGCTTTAACAGATCAAACGAAAATCCATCAAAAATCATCAAATCTTGCATTTTAAGCCAAGATCCATTACACAACTTAAAAACCATTTATAAAGCATCAATTAAGGATTGAGAACTTAGGAATTTCAGTAAAGAACGGAGAGTTTAGAGGAGAAGGACATTCTTACCTCCAAACTTGAGTTTCTCCTCTTTTAGAACCAAAAAGCTTGAAAATCCAATTAGCAATTGGTGAGGTTTTGTTGATGAGATGATTAGGAATCCAAAGAGAATTGAAGAGAGAGATTTAAGTGACAAAATCAGAAGAAAATCTCTGGAGAAAAGGTGTTTGGGTTGAGAGAAAATGAGAGAAAAGGAAAATTGGAAAATATGGAAAGTTAGTTGCAAAATAGGAAAATAACTTCCCTCCACTTTTCTTTTGTTTTAAAATCAGAATTAAATCACTAAATATCTTAGAAAAATCTGGAGAAACTCCCTTTGGGTAAATCGCTCCTTAAAGATTCAAAGTTTCAATCCTTTCTAAAACAGTCACGTAGTTTTCAAAAATTACATTTTGGTCACTAGCCAAAATGTCACCCTTCCAAGCCTCATTTTGTAAAATTGATTTCACAGTTCACTTATATATATTAAAAGAGGATTTTAGAACATTTTTCCATATTTTTAATGCAACCCGAACTAGGCTTTCCTAATTTCACCTTTTTATATTCGAACAACACTTTGACCAAACCGGTCAACGCCCAAAACTTCTAAGCCCAAAACCGAGGCGTTACAAGCTGGTGGCTGTTGTTGCTGCTTCTGTGGTTGCTGTCGAGTCAATAATATAGGTCCCCTGATTCTGAGTGTTTTGTGCTTGAGGATTTAAGGCATTATTAGGGTTGCTCCAAGAGAACTTGGGATCCTTTCTCCAGTTGGGATTGTAGTTGTTGGAATTATAGTTCTGTTTATTGTAGTGGACAATCTTCCGAACTGTGATTTCCATCACAAGTCTCACATACCTCTTCAATAGAGTAGGCAGGTTGTGAATCTTCTTTCAAAAGCTTTTTCATTGCCTTAGTGAGATATGCCACATGTGATTTTAAATAATTGTCGGCCTCATAATCTTTTACATCTAGAACTCATTTACCCCCTCTTCTTGCTGTAGGAAATTGTTCCTCGTTCTTCGCCAGATTTTTCAATACTGCCATTGCATCTTCTGGGTCTTTGTCCAGCAGCATTCCATTCGCTGCTGAATCAATTCTCATATGAGTCTATAAGTTAACAGCATTATAAAATTTAGTTACCTGGTTCCAAACGGGAAATCCATGCATCGAGCAGTTCTTTAGAAGAGTGGTAAATCTGTCCCAGGCCTCGTGCATTGGCTCGTCATCTTCCTGTTGAAAAGTATCAATTTCATTACATAATCACTCAGATAAATGTGAAGGATTAAAACGAGACAAAAATTCACGAGTTAAATCTGCCCAAGTTCGTATTGAACCCGGCGTTAGTTTATTCCACCAAGTTTTCACCCTGTCCCTCAATGAATGAGGAAATAACCGAAGCCTCAGTATCTCCGGATTAACTCCTGGTAGTCTAAACGAACCACAGATTTCTTGGAACGTTTTCAGATGCTCCCTATCATCCTCTGTAGTAGCAGCACTAAATTGGCCAGCGTTGTTAATCATGCTGAACATAACAGGTTTCAGCTCAAAATTGTCAACATCTACGTCTGGCAGGGTTGTTTCTAGTTCTACATGATTATTGAGCATGTAGTCTCGGCATGACCGACGTGCGACATTGACAGAAGGATCGGCAGGTGGACCGTTTCCTCCGTCTCCGGCAGGATTTTCATTATCCTGGGAATTCCTTTGGTTGTTCATGGCCTCTAACTGTTCTTCAAGGTATTCGTTTCTAGCTAACACGAATCGAAGTCGGTTCCTAAGATTTTACGAGCGTTCTATTTCAAGGTCTAATGGATACTCAGGTTCCTCTCCTCGTCTCGATCTGCGCATAAACAGGAAACCTTGTGAAAAGCACAAGTTGAACAATCCAAGATAAAACATAAAAATAAAAAGAATGCAGTAAAAGGTAGGGTACAAATATGTTGCCAGTCCCCGGAAACGGCGCCAAAAACTTGTTGCGTGTAAAAGTGTCTATCGCAATGTAGTGCAAGTGTACACGACGCAAGTAGTAATGTGATACGTAAGTATCGGATATCGTCTCCACAGGGATTGGGCTAATAGCTTCACCTGGAATTACTGCACGAGATGGAAAAGAAATAGTTTAAAAGGTTTGTCACGAGATAATAGAGAATAATGAAAATAAAAGAGTAAAGATTCAGGATAGAGAGAATGGGCTGGTATTGAATTGCTCAGTAGTGTAGGTGTTGAAAAGTCTAGGAATATATGTTTTGTCGTCGCGCCTGTCGCGGCAGCGGTCTGTTGTTAGTCGCGGAAGCGATCACACAACTCTGTACTTCAACCTTGGCAAGAATCCCTGTTGTGCCTTGGCATATCCCTAGGTCCAAGTCTGTCGATGAACACGTATTTGATGATACATCCCGGCGTGAATCGAAGGATGAACATCGATGTTGTTGAATTCTTCTTTAGCCACTTAACCTCGTCCTATCCCTAGATCCGAGATAGTTCAACCATAAACTGGAGAACCCGTACTTATTCCTTTCGTATACTTAACTCTTCCGATATTAAGTAAATAGATAATCTCACAATGCTCTCCCGATACTCTTGCAAGATGTTGAAAACCAGAATAAGCAAACTTGAAGTCTATTTTATTGAACAGAAAAATTCCTAAAACAAATGCAATCCTTGCAACTACTTTACAAATCAACCCGTGGCCCTAGGGGAAGTTTAGAACATGATGAGAAGGGGAAAACGGCTAAGGTTTTGGGAAGAAGGCTAGAGATGGAGATATCCTTCCCTAGGTTGAATTACATGCCTTTATATAGGCCTTGGGTTCAAGTTTTCTAATATGGCAAGAATACAAGTTTAAACTAAAGTACAACTCTATTAAAGACTAAATCTTTAGAGCATATGCCTTTAATTCGTCATTCCTTCTTGCTTGGAGTTTCTTCCTTAAACTTTAGGCTTGGCCTTCATTCTGATCTAGGGCTTGGAAAAATATAAGGGTGCTCCACGACAGGCCGACTTAATTTTCTCTTTCTGTCGAGGCCCACTTTGCTTCTTTTCTTCACCACTGTTGTCGTCCTTGGTTGTTATGGCAGCAGCCACGGCAGCATCGTCCTCCTCGTTTGCACATCAAGCTCCAGCTCTACTTCTTCACTGCCCAGCGTTTGCTTCTCCATCTGCTACAGCAGCTACCTGCAAAAGCAACCAATTTCAGTAGAAAATGTGCCATTTAATATATTTGTGATGTATGACTGAAATCTAACCTAAATGCAATGAATTATGCTTTAATGCAACAAAAATATGGGTTAAATAGGGTACACACTGCACCGGGCTCACCCACTTACTATCCGAGATGGCATAAATATTTCGGCATCGAGCCATTTGATAATTTCTTTTCTCACCACTTCTCGCATAGCGTCGTTTAAGCATCTCTACGCATCAATGGTCGGCTTATGATCATCCACTAGGAGAATTTTGTGCATACATAATGCTAGACTAATGCCTTGGATGTCAGCTATCGTCCATCCAATAGCCTTCTTGTACTGCTGTAGCATTCCAATTAACTGATGTTCCTGTTTCTGCATTAACTTGGAAGAGATGATTACGGGAAACATATCATTTAAGCCAAGAAAAACATATTTAAGCTGCCCTGGCAGGGGCTTAAGATCTAAAATAGGTGGTTCTTCAACTGAAGGCTTTTGGATTATGTGTTCATTCGAGGTATAGTTTAGGGGCTCGAATAACATACCTGGACGATTGCCTATCCAATTTACCTCCTCATGACCTTCAGTGTCGGATATGTCTGAATCGGAGGAGTCACTTTCATCGTTGCTGCCGTGACAGTCTTCCAAATGAGTGTTGTGGCAGTGACCAAATTTTATGTCATGGCAGCTCAACCTGATGCAGGGTTGGTCAAGGATTACTTCACTGATGGCCTAGCATTCTTCTTCTGCATCAGCATGTTTGATTGCTTGGAGAACATTGAGTTTGATTTCTTGATCATTTACTCTCATGGTCAATTCTTCTTTCTCTACGTCAATCAGAGATCTGCTTGTGGCTAGGAAGGGTCGCCCTAGGATGATTGGTGTATTTTCATCTGCTTCAAAGTCTAAAACAAGAAAGTCAGCAGGAAAAATAAACTTATCCACTCTTACCAGAATATCCTCGATCTTCCCTTCTGGTTGTACGTAAGAGCGGTCTTCCAGCTGCAGCATGATTGTCGTGGGCCTTGCTCGTCCAATACCTAATTTCTGAAACACAGATTTTGGCATTAAATTTATGCTAGCACCTAGATCAAAAGTGCCTTACCCACGAATTTGTCACCAATTATGCATGGTATGATGAAGCTCCCAGGATCCTTCTTTTTCTAGGGTGGATGCTTGTGCAAGATAGTCATGCATCCATCTGTCATTTTTACCATTTTGAATTCCCCAAGTCTGGACCTTTTTGACATAGCATCCTTGAGAAATTTAGCATAACCGGGCATATGCTTGATGACCTCTAACAGCGGTATATCGATGTGCACCTGCTTAAAAATATCATAGATCTTTTTGAGCTGGTATTCTTGTTTCTGCTTTTGTAACCACTATGGAAAAGAAGGTGGAGGACGACAGTCTTCAAGGCGTCCTTCACATGGTATTCGAATCTGAGGAGGCTTAGGATCTTCAGGATTCTTTTCTTGCTCCTATGTCCCTTTTCTTGCCGTGGCAGGTGTGCCAGCAGCAGGTTGCTCAACCTCTACTGGGGCAGTGTTTGCGGAAGGTGTATCTAGGGTCAGTTCCTCAATCGATATGGTTTTCATCTCCGGCCCTTGTAGTTGTTTCCCACTCCTAGTTGTAATTGCTTTACACTGCTCATGTGTGTGTTTTCTAGCGACTTCAGTATCACTAGGGAATCCTCCGTTTTGCCTTGGCTTAATATGATGGGAAACCTAGTCCATCTGTGTCTACAATGATTTCGGGGTGGCCTCATGGTTAGTCATTCTCATCTCTGTCTTTTCAATGAATGACTCAGTTTTCTTACAAAGTGATCCATGTTTGTCATGTAAGCTCCTGTCTGTGACATGAATGTGGCCAAAGTCTGCTCCAGTATACTACGTGCGGCTACCGGCTGCTGTTGTGGTTGCCGCCGTGACAGGATTTTGGGTGCCCCTTGGTTTTGGTTGTTCTGCATCTGAGGATTAAGTGTGTTGTTTTGATTGCTCCAAGAGAACTTGGTATCTTTCCTCTGGTTGGGATTGTAATTGTTGGAGTCGTAATTTCTTGGCTTATTGTAATTTCCAACATACATCCCCTCCTCTAACTGTAACGGACAGTCTTCCGAACTGTGGTTCCCACTGCAAGTTTCACATACCTCTTCTGCAGAGTAGACAGGTTTTGAATCTTTCTTCAACAGATTTTCCACTGCCTTTGTGAGGTATGCAACCTGTGTCTTCAGGGAATTGTCGGCTTCATAATCTTTTACAGCTATTCCACGTTTACCTCTCCTTGCTGTATGGAATTGGTCGTCATTCTTTGCTAAGTTTTTCAACACTACCATGGCTTCATTCGGATCTTTATCCAACAACAGTCCATTTGCTACTGAATCTATTCTCATACGAGTATGTGTGTTGGCAGCATTGTAGAATTTGATGACTTTATTCCACATGGGGAATCTATGCATCGGGCAGTTCCTTAGAAGAGTTGTAAACCTGTCCCATGCCTCGTGCATTGACTCGTCATCTTCCTGTTGAAAAGTAGCAATTTCATTATGCAATCACTCATATAAGTGAGAAGGATTAAAACGAGATAAAAATTCACGAGAGAGATCTGCCCAAGTTCGTATTGAACCTGGCGTTAGTTTATTCCACCAACTTTTAGCTCTGTCTCTCAGTGAATGAGGAAATAACCGGAGCCTCTGTATTTCTGGATTTATTCCTGGTAATCGAAACGATCCACAGATTTCTTGGAACATTTTCAGATGTTCTCGGGCATCCTCTGTTGCAGTACAACTAAATTGGCCAGCGGAATTGATCATGTTGAACATAACAGGTTTCAGCTCGAAGTTTTCAGCTTCCACGTCTGGCAAGGTGGTCTCCAGTTCAACATGATCGTTGATCATGTCGTCACGGCAGGACCGTCGTGCAGCCTCGGTAGTGGCAGGCCGTCCGTTCCGGTCATCTATGGGAGGATCTTCATCATTCCTCGGGTTATTATTTACCCTGTTATACATTGCTTCTAATTGTTCCTCAAGATAATTGTTTCTGGCTATCAAGAGGCGGACTCGGTTCCTGAGGTTGCACGTACATTCGATTTTAGGATCTAGGTTGTACTCAGGTTCTTTGCCTCGTCTAGATCTGTGCATAAGCAAACAGAAAACCTTGTGAAAAGCACAGGGTAAACAATCCCAATAAAAATAGAAAAATTAAAAAGTGCAGTAAAAGTAAGGGTAAAGATATGTTGACAGTCCCTGGCAACAGCGCCAAAAACATGTTGCGTGTCAAAAGTCCTATCGCAATGTAGTGCAAGTGTACACGACGCAAGTAGTATAGTGATACTCGAAGTATCGGATGTCGAATCCGTAGGGACTGGAAATAGCTTTACCCTCAAATTGTTGCAGAAGAGTGAAAGAAAAGAGTTTAAATTGTTTGGGAAATAATATTGAAGAATAATGAATATAAGAGAATGAAGATTCGGGGTTAAGAGATAGGTAGTTATTGATTTGCTCGGTAGTGCAGGTGTTGCACTATATAAAAATTCTTGTTCTGTCGTTGTCCCTGTCGCGGCAGCATTCTGTTGTTGTCGCGGCAGCGAACATACAACTCTATACTTCAAGCTTGGCAAGAATCCCTGTTGTGACTTGTCCTATCCCTAGGTCCAATGTAACCCCCTTAACCCGGCCTAGACGGTTGACCCGAATTAAGAAAGTCACACGGGGAAAACCAAAGTCAACCCGAAAGTCAACCTTGATTAACGACCCTTTTTTTCTTTTTAAACTTGTCTAGATGCACATTAACCCTAGTTATGATCATTCAAACAGCATGCTCAAAGATCATAAACATCAGAGATCAAACAGGGACCCAATTGAACAATTTACAACTTTAGGGACCAAATTGTAAATTCTGATAATTATGAGAACTTAACCCAAATTAAAGTTACCAACTTATAATTAATCAAGTTTCATGCTTCACTGCCAAATTTCAGCTCAAACGGACATCCCAAACTCATACAATTGCACAAACAAGTTTCAGGACCAAAACGTAAACATTTCAAAACATATAACTGCCAATGTCAGCCCCCAACGGTCAGGTGTTCCGAAACAGGGAGAACCTGTTTCGAAACGCGGGACCGTTCTGCAACGTGATCCGAAACGAGGACTGGCAGAGGACTTCCCATTTCGGAACGGTGTCTTCCATTTCGGACGCCTGGGCTGCTACAAGGCACCCGTTCCGAAACGGTAGCTACTGTTCCGATACGGCCTGCACAGAATGCAGAAAAATGCTTGCTTAAACACACAATTGATCAACCATACATGCTCCAAATGCTACCAAACTTTACCAGCAAGACATTCAACATGTAAGGAACATAAATGCATCATCCAAACATCAACATAGCATCAAATATGAAAAGCCCCAAATCTAAAGGCATACTTCCTACTTAGCAAACCATTCAAGCATTAAATCTCCAAACCAACCACATAATGGCCAATTACAAAATCCAGCATTATTAACAACATTAAACAAACTTAGGGAGTTCAAAACACCTCCCAAACATCCACATAGGTTCCCCATTGCCAAATGCCAAAAGCTAAAAGTGTTTAAGAAAACCTTCCCATACTTGAGCTTAACTTCCACTTGATTGCTTGCCTTCCTTGCTGCCCTCAATGCACCTTAATGCTCTGCATTATTGGTTTAAGAAAACGAAAGAGAGCGTAAGCAAAAGCTTAGTGAGGAATGCTCATTAAAACCATTCAATAATGCATTTATAAAACTCATTTATAAATCATGCCTCAAGCAACATTAAACATGCTCTTTAACATTTAAAACAAGCATCTCATGCTTCATGTTCATAACAAGTCATATTGGCAACAAGTGACACATTTCACATAAGATCCACACATGGACTTTTAAACACCATTGTGATCTTATCCCCATGGACTTTTAAACACCATGGACCCATAGTCTTTTAAACACCATGGCAAGGAACACACAAGGACTTTTAACCACCTTTGTGTCCTTAACAAGAATCTCCCAAGGACTTTTAACCACCTTGGAGTTCTTAAGTAAACAAGGCTTTCCAAGGACTTTTAACCACCTTGAGCCTTAACCAAGAACCAACCATGGACTTTTAAACACCATGTTGTTCTTAAACTTTACAAGATCCACACAAGGACTTTTAACCACCTTTGTAATCTTAACCAAGAACCATCCAAGGACTTTTAACCACCTTGATGTTCTTAAATATACAAGGCTCACACAAGGACTTTTAACCACCTTTGTGACCTTAAACATCACTTGCCAATATGTATCATTATCATCAATAATCCACTGTTTTAAAGCATTTAACCAAGCCATAAACATCATGCATTTTTAAGCATCAACCACATTTAAACAATGTTCAAAAACAAGGAACTCTTACCTTGAGCTTCCTTCAACACATGGCTTAAAATCTCAGCAAATAAACATGCTAGATATGCTTTCAAAACAGATTTAAAACATGCAAACATACCATATTGCATAAAACCAATCCATGGCCACCACTAGAGAGTTTTTCCGAAAACTTACACTTGAGCTTAGCAAAGTTGTTTAGACTTAGACTAAGCCCCCAAAACCTTCAAACCTTGGTTTAAAAGCTGAAAACCCAATTTCACTCACCGATTCCACTTCACCTCTTGCCGAAGCACCAATTCAAGCTTCCGGATCACCAACACTTGGATCCAAAGATGACTCCCCTGTTTTAAACACATCAAAGCAGAGGATTAATGCATCATCATGCATTAATAGCTTCAATGAAAGCACCTAAACTCGCTGCTCTCATCCACACTCCATTTTCGGCCACCAAACACAACCGAAAATGCATCCAAACAACTCCTCAACAATGCCCAGTCAAGAACCATCAAAACTAAACATCCTTTACCGTCACTTAACATCTAAAAAGGACCTAACAACATCCTTATATCTCCAGCAACAACAGATCCACAAGATCACACCAAAAACAACCAAGAATCACAAGCTAAACTTAGGAAATTCAACCTATCCGGGATTGCATTAGTTAAAACTCAATTTCCAATCAAATTAACATTCATTTAACATCAAATTAACACCTTAAAACACAGCCCAATCAGATCATACGAAAATCCATCAAAAATCACCAAATCTTGCATTTTAAGCCAAGATCCATTACACAACTTTAAAACCATTTATAAATCATGAATTAAGGATTGAGAACTTAGGAATTTCAGTAAAGAACTGAGAGTTTAGAGGAGAAAGACGTTCTTACCTCCAAACTTGAGTTTCTCCTCTTTTAGAACCAAAAAGCTTGAAGAATCAATTAGCAAATGGTGAGGTTTTGTTGATGAGATGATTACCAATCAAAAGAGAATTGAAAAGAGAGATTTAAGTGACAAAATCAGAAGAAAAACTCTGGAGAAAAGGTGTTTGGGTTGAGAGAAAATGAGAGAAAAGGAAAATGAGATTTTAGGAAAAATTAGTTAGAAATAACTTCCCTCCACTTTCCTTTTGTTTAAAAACCAGAATTAAATCACTAAATATCTTAGAAAAATCTGGAGAAACTCCCTTTGGGTAAATAGCTCCTTAAAGATTTAAAGTTTCAATCCTTTCTAAAACAGTCACGCAGTTTTCAAAAATTACATTTTGGTCACTAGCCAAAATGTCACCCTTCCAAACCTCATTTTGTAAAATTGATTTCACAGTTCACTTAAATATATTAAAAGAGGATTTTAGAACATTTTTCCATATTTTTAATGCAACCCAAACTAGGCTTTCCTAATTTCACCTTTTTATATTCGAACAGCACTTTGACCGAACCGGTCAACGCCTAAAACTTCTAAGCCCAAAACCGGGGCGTTACAACTCTCCCCCCCTTAAGAAATTTCGTCCCCGAAATTTACCTGAAGGAAAGAGATAAGGAAACTGCTTCAGCATGTCATCCTTCCGCTCCCACGTGGCTTCCTCAACACCACGGTGCTTCCACAACACCTTCACCAACTCAATGGTCTTGCCACGAAGAACTTTACTATCCGAATCCAGAACCTTCACCGGTTCCTCATCATAGGTCAAATCCGGATTCAATTCCACTTCCTCCACAGGCATCACATGCGAAGGATCAGATCTATACTTCCAGAGCATAGAAACATGAAACACATCATGAATCTTCTCCAACTCTTGAGGTAGCCTCAACTTGTACGCAACAGGACCCACACGTTCAACCACCTCATATGGTCCAATGTACCTAGGGCTTAACTTACCCTTCCGGCCAAACCTCATCACCTTCTTCCAAGGCGAAACCTTCAAGAACACACGGTCACCCACCGCATACTCAATCTCCTTACGCTTCAAATCCGCGTAAGACTTTTGCCGATCAGAAGCTGCTTTCAAACGCTCACAAATGAGCTTCACCTTCTCTGTGGTTCCTTTCAACAAAGCCGGCATCGAAACCAACTTCTGACCCATTTCAGCCCAACAAAGAGGAGTCCTACACTTCCTCCCATACAAAGCCTCATAAGGTGCTATTTGAATACTTGCATGATAACTATTGTTATAAGCAAACTCTACCAAAGGCAAATGCTTCTCCCAAGAGCCCTAAAACTCAATCACGCATCACCTCAACATATCCTCCAAAATCTGGATAACACGCTCTGACTGACCATCCGACTGAGGATGACAGGACGTACTGAAATTCAACCTTGTACCCAAAGCTTGATGCAAACACTGCCAGAAACGCGATGTGAACCTCGGATCCCTATCCGACACAATCGACTTAGGCACACCATGCAGCCGCACAATCTCAGCAATGTACAGCTCCGCAAGCTTATCCAAAGAAAACGTAGTATGCACAGGCAAGAAATGCGCACACTTCGTCAGGCGATCCACAATCACCCACACCGAATTCTTCTTCGATGGTGACAAAGGTAAACCAGATACAAAATCCATGGTAACCCTTTCCCACTTCCATTCAGGGATTCTCAACGGTTGCAACAACCCTGAAGGAACCTGATGCTCAGCGTTAACTCGCTGACACACCAAACACTTGCTCACAAATTCCGCAACATCCTTTTTCAAACCCATCCAATAGTACTCATCACGAAGATCACGATACATCTTAGTACTACCAGGGTGCATAGCAAAAGGACTACTATGACCTTCAGTCAGAATAGCACGCCTCAACTCAGCATCATTGGGCACTACTATTCGACTCCCAAAACACAACACACCATCATCATTAAAACAGAAATCCGAAGGCCTACCCTCCGCAATATCCTGAACATGAGACACCAAAGAATCATCCAGCAACTGCTTTTCCTTGATCAACTAAACCAAAGATGGTTTCACTTGCAACTCAGCCACAAGACCACCATCACGCGAAATACTCAAACTGGCAAACATAGCCCTCAGCTCAACAGCTACCTTCCTACTCAAGGCATCTGCTACAACATTAGCTTTTCCAGGACGGTACTCAATCGTCAGATCATAGTCCTTAAGCAACTCCAACCAACGCCGCTGCCTAAGATTCAACTCCTTCTGAGACATCAGATACCTCAAACTCTTGTGATCCGTGTACACAGTACACTTCTCACCATACAGATAATGTCTCCAGATCTTCAAAGCAAAAACCACTGCAGCCAACTCAATATCATGCGTAGGATAATTGCGCTCATGCACCTTCAACTGCCGCGATGCATAAGCCACAACCTTACCCTCTTGCATCAGCACACATCCCAAACCAACATAGGACGCATCACTGTAGACCACAAACTCTTTCCCTGATTCAGGCTGAACCAAGATAGGTGCTTGCGTCAAAGCCGCCTTAAGCTTCTCAAAAGCCTACTGTCTCGCTTCCGTCCACTCATACTTAACATCCTTCTGCAACAACTTCGTCAAAGGTGCAGCAATCTTAGAAAAACCATCCACAAACCTCCGGTAGTATCCTGCCAAACCAAGGAAACTACGAACCTCATGAACAGACTTGGGAACCTTCCAATTCTTCACCGCCTCAACCTTCTAAGGATCAACACGAATCCCCTCGGCAGAAACTACATGCCCAAGAAACACCACCTCCTTAAGCCAGAACTCACACTTGCTCAGCTTGGCATAAAGCTGATTCTCCAACAAAGCTTGCAGCACAATCCTCAGATGCTCTTCATGCTCCTCCTCAGTACGCGAGTACACGAGGATATCATCAATGAACACCACAACAAACTTGTCCAGGTATTCATGAAACACACGGTTCATCATGTCCATGAAAGCAGCAGGAGCATTTGTCAAACCAAACGGCATCACAAGGAACTCATAATGCCCATATCTTGTCTTGAAAGCTGTCTTAGGCACATCCACATCCTTCACCTTCAACTGGTAATACCCTGACCTCAAATCAATCTTAGAGAACACAGCTGCTCCCCGAAATTGATCAAAGAGATCATCAATCCTCGGCAAAGGATACCGATTCTTGATAGTCAACTTGTTCAGCTGACGGTAATCAATGCACATTCTCATAGTGCCATCCTTCTTCTTCACAAACAAGACAGGTGCTCCCCAAGGTGACACACTTGGCCGAATGAAACCGCGATCAAGCAACTCTTGCAACTGCGTCTTCAGCTCCTTAGGTGTCATTCTATAAGGGGTAATGGACACAGGAGTTGTATTCTCATACAGCTCAATTCCAAACTCCACCTCACGATTAGGAGGTAAACCAGGCAACTCCTCAGGAAACACACCAAGAAACTCCTTCACAACTCTGATATCTTGCACCCGTAACTCCTTAGAGCTAGGATTCATTACAAAAGCTAGATAAGCTTCACAACCTTGCCTCAGCATCTGGCTCGCCTCCAAGGTAGACACCACATTGGCAAGAAACTTCACATTCTCACCAACCACAACAACTTCATAATCATCCGCAAGCTTCAGCGAAACTCGCTTATTTTCACAATCCACCACAGCACGATGCTCAGCAAGCCAATCCATACCAAGGATTACATCAAAACCATAGAAAGGCAACTCCATAAGGTCAACATGAAAAACATGTTCTTGAACAACCAAAGGACATCTTCTAAAAAACTTTCGAGTCATAACAGTCTCACCGAAAGAACTAGTGACACGAACACCAACATCCAAAGACTCAACAGGCAAACCAAGCAATTCAGCATGCTCACGCAAAATGTATGAATGCGTATCCAGAATCAATCAAGGAAAGCAATGACAAGGATTGCAAAGTGAAAGTACCTGCAATCACATCCGCGTCATTCTTCCCCTCACGCTGAGCATACACCCTAGCTTGACCTCCACCTTCAGGCTGAATAGCCACAACATGGGCCACTCCTCGACCACCTTCCTCCCTTCGCTGGAAGTTACCACGGCCGCGCCCACGACCTCTCTGCGGTGCAGCAACAACAGGAGCACGCACTTGGCCACCAGCCAACATAGGACACTCTCGCCTCAAGTGATCCGCAGATCCACAATTCCAGCACCCGTTACCAGCTGCCGCAACAGGAGCTTGCACCTCCCTCACAGCACGAGGACAATCACGCTTCATATGACCACGCGAACCACAAATCCAACACGCACTCGGATCAGCTCTAGCATTGCCTCCCCGAGCAGGTACACCACCACCTCTCTTAGATGAGGACTGATACTTCTGATCACGTCCCCTCTTGTTCCGTCCACCACCAGAACTATATTCAGCAGCTCGCTTACCAGCACTTGCTCCAGCACCTCTAGCAGATAAACCCAAGTTCATCTCAATATCCTTGGCTCGGCCCACCAGCACATCAAAATCATCATACTCGGTAGCCAGGACATACATCTTCACATCCGTCACTAAACCATAACGGAATCTTTCGCACCTCGCCCGCTCATCAGGGACTAACTCAGGCGCATATTGACTGAGTCGAACAAACTGCACTTCATACTCAGCCACAGTCATGCTCCCCTGGGTAAGAGACATGAACTCTCACTTCTTCTCATCCAGGTACCTCACACCAAGATACCTTCTCTTGAACACATTCTGGAAGAATGTCCAAGTTATGTCAGCTTCCGCCATCCCAGCTATAGTGGTCGTCAACCACGTATAAGCATCATCCTGTAGCAAGGATACAACACAACCCAGCTTTTGCACATCAGTGCAACTCATCTGACCCAAGATCCTCTTGGTACTCTCCATCCAGGATTCAGAACCTTCAGCAGACATACCCCTGAACTCAGTCCCACCAAGACTGCGTAAACGCTCCAAGGGTAGTCTAACTCCAGCATCTCCCTGATGCCCAGCTCCTTGAGCTCCTGCTACCGCCGCTCGAAAAGCACCAGCAATAGCTTGCACCAACATCGTCATGTCAGGCATAGCTTGCCCTTGACCAACCTCAGATCCAGCGACCCTAGCACCAGCTGCAGCTTCAGCTCTTTCACCCTCAGCACCACCACCACCAGGTGGAGGAGGTAACACCGCACTTCCCGCATTCTCCTCATTCTCATTCTCATTCGGAGCCGTAGCTCGCACATTACTCCTTAACTCTCTACGAGGGGCCATATTCTAACCATGCAATCACAATGCAAATAAACAAAGTCAGGTCCAGCAAGGTAAGCAATCCAAGTACTCAAGCTCAATTTCATTTAAAATCAACATCATTTCATTAGCTTTGATTTGGCAATGGGTACCCACAACATGCTTCACCACAGCATACAACTCAATTGCATCAAATTCACAAACCACTCATCATTCTTTCACTCAACAAGCATACATAGCATACATACTTCAATCATGCACACATTCATTCCCAATTACTCGAGAACTCAGCTCTGATACCACCAAATGTAACCCCCTTAACCCGGCCTAGATGATTGACCCGAATTAAGAAAGTCACACGGGGAAAACCAAAGTCAACCCGAAAGTCAACCTTGATTAACGACCCTTTTTTTTCTTTTTAAACTTGTCTAGATGCACATTAACCCTAGTTATGATCATTCAAACAGCATGCTCAAAGATCATAAACATCAGAGATCAAACAGGGACCCAATTGAAGAATTTACAACTTTAGGGACCAAATTGTAAATTCTGATAATTATGAGAACTTAACCCAAATTAAAGTTACCAACTTATAATTAATCAGGTTTCATGCTTCACTGCCAAATTTCAGCTCAAACGGACATCCCAAACTCATACAATTGCACAAACAAGTTTCAGGACCAAAACGTAAACATTTCAAAACATATAACTGCCAATGTCAGCCCCCAACGGTCAGGTGTTCCGAAACAGGGAGAACCTGTTTCGAAACGCGGGACCGTTCTGCAACGTGTTCCGAAACGAGGACTGGTAGAGGACTTCCCGTTTCGGAACGGTGTCTTCCGTTTCGGACGCCTGGGCTGCTACAAGGCACCCGTTCCGAAACGGTAGCTACTGTTCCGATACGGCCTGCACAGAATGCAGAAAAATGCTTGCTTAAACACACAATTGATCAACCATACATGCTCCAAATGCTACCAAACTTTACCAGCAAGACATTCAACATGTAAGGAACATAAATGCATCATCCAAACATCAACATAGCATCAAATATGAAAAGCCCCAAATCTAAAGGCATACTTCCTACTTAGCAAACCATTCAAGCATTAAATCTCCAAACCAACCACATAATGGCCAATTACAAAATCCAGCATTATTAACAACATTAAACAAACTTAGGGAGTTCAAAACACCTCCCAAACATCCACATAGGTTCCCCATTGCCAAATGCCAAAAGCTAAAAGTGTTTAAGAAAACCTTCCCATACTTGAGCTTAACTTCCACTTGATTGCTTGCCTTCCTTGCTGCCCTCAATGCACCTTAATGCTCTGCATTATTGGTTTAAGAAAACGAAAGAGAGCGTAAGCAAAAGCTTAGTGAGGAATGCTCATTAAAACCATTCAATAATGCATTTATAAAACTCATTTATAAATCATGCCTCAAGCAACATTAAACATGCTCTTTAACATTTAAAACAAGCATCTCATGCTTCATGTTCATAACAAGTCATATTGGCAACAAGTGACACATTTCACATAAGATCCACACATGGACTTTTAAACACCATTGTGATCTTATCCCCATGGACTTTTAAACACCATGGACCCATAGACTTTTAAACACCATGGCAAGAAACACACAAGGACTTTTAACCACCTTTGTGTCCTTAACAAGAATCTCCCAAGGACTTTTAACCACCTTGGAGTTCTTAAGTAAACAAGGCTTTCCAAGGACTTTTAACCACCTTGAGCCTTAACCAAGAACCAACCATGGACTTTTAAACACCATGTTGTTCTTAAACTTTACAAGATCCACACAAGGACTTTTAACCACCTTTGTAATCTTAACCAAGAACCATCCAAGGACTTTTAACCACCTTGATGTTCTTAAATATACAAGGCTCACACAAGGACTTTTAACCACCTTTGTGACCTTAAACATCACTTGCCAATATGTATCATTATCATCAATAATCCACTGTTTTAAAGCATTTAACCAAGCCATAAACATCATGCATTTTTAAGCATCAACCACATTTAAACAATGTTCAAAAACAAGGAACTCTTACCTTGAGCTTCCTTCAACACATGGCTTAAAATCTCAGCAAATAAACATGCTAGATATGCTTTCAAAACAGATTTAAAACATGCAAACATACCATATTGCATAAAACCAATCCATGGCCACCACTAGAGAGTTTTTCCGAAAACTTACACTTGAGCTTAGCAAAGTTGTTTAGACTTAGACTAAGCCCCCAAAACCTTCAAACCTTGGTTTAAAAGCTGAAAACCCAATTTCACTCACCGATTCCACTTCACCTCTTGCCGAAGCACCAATTCAAGCTTCCGGATCACCAACACTTGGATCCAAAGATGACTCCCCTGTTTTAAACACATCAAAGCAGAGGATTAATGCATCATCATGCATTAATAGCTTCAATGAAAGCACCTAAACTCGTTGCTCTCATCCACACTCCATTTTCGGCCACCAAACACAACCGAAAATGCATCCAAACAACTCCTCAACAATGCCCAGCCAAGAACCATCAAAACTAAACATCCTTTAACGTCACTTAACATCTAAAAAGGACCTAACAACATCCTTATATCTCCAGCAACAACAGATCCACAAGATCACACCAAAAACAACCAAGAATCACAAGCTAAACTTAGGAAATTCAACCTATCCGGGATTGCATTAGTTAAAACTCAATTTCCAATCAAATTAACATTCATTTAACATCAAATTAACACCTTAAAACACAGCCCAATCAGATCATACGAAAATCCATCAAAAATCACCAAATCTTGCATTTTAAGCCAAGATCCATTACACAACTTTAAAACCATTTATAAATCATCAATTAAGGATTGAGAACTTAGGAATTTCAGTAAAGAACTGAGAGTTTAGAGGAGAAGGACGTTCTTACCTCCAAACTTGAGTTTCTCCTCTTTTAGAACCAAAAAGCTTGAAGAATCAATTAGCAAATGGTGAGGTTTTGTTGATGAGATGATTAGCATTCAAAAGAGAATTGAAAAGAGAGATTTAAGTGACAAAATGAGAAGAAAAACTCTGGAGAAAAGGTGTTTGGGTTGAGAGAAAATGAGAGAAAAGGAAAATGAGATTTTAGGAAAAATTAGTTAGAAATAACTTCCCTCCACTTTCCTTTTGTTTAAAAACCAGAATAAAATCACTAAATATCTTAGAAAAATCTGGAGAAACTCCCTTTGGGTAAATAGCTCCTTAAAGATTCAAAGTTTCAATCCTTTCTAAAACAGTCACGCAGTTTTCAAAAATTACATTTTGGTCACTAGCCAAAATGTCACCCTTCCAAACCTCATTTTGGGTAAATAGCTCCTTAAAGATTCAAAGATTCACAGTTTTCAAAATGTCACTAAATATTAGAAGAGGCAGGCGCTGGGCAGTAAAGCAGAAGAGCTGGAACTGGATGAGCAGACAAGGAGGACGATGCTGCCATGGTTGCCGTCGTGACAGCATAGGACGACAATAGTTTTGAGGAGAAGAAGCAAAGTGGACCTCGACATATAGAGAAAATTCAGCCCATCTGTCGTGTAAAACCACTATATTTTTCCAAGCCCCAGATCGAAAGGAATGTCAAGCCCAAAGTTCAAGGAGAGAAAATCCCAAGCAAGAAAAAGGATGGCTGAAAGTTAGATTCTTTGAAGATTTAGTCTTTATTAGAATTGTACTTTAATTTAAAGTTGTATTCTTGCTATTTTAGAAAACTTGGACCCAAAGCCTATATAAGGGCATGTATTTCGACCTAGGGAGGATATCACCCATTCTCTAGCCTTCTTCCTAAAACTCTAGCCGTTTTCATCCTCTCATCATGTTCTAAATTCCCCTTAAGGGCCACGGGTTGATTTGTAAAGTAGTTGCAAGGGTTGCTTTTTTTTAGGAATTTTCAGTTCAATAAAATAAACTTCAAGTTCTCTTATTCTGGTTATTAACATCTTGCAAGAGCATCGGGAGAGCATTGTGAGGTTATCTATTTACTTAATATCGGGAGAGTTAAGTATACGAAATGAATAAGTGCGAGTTCTCTAGTTTATAGTTGAACTATCTCGGACCTAGGGATAGGACGAGGTTAAGTGGCTAAAGAAGAATTCAACAACATCGGTGTTCATCCTTCGATTCACGCCGGGAGGTATCATCAAAGACGTGATCATCGACAGACTTGGACCTAGGGATAGGCCAAGGCACAACAGAGATTCTTGCCAAACTTGAAGTACTAAGTTGAGTGTTCGCTGCCGCGACAAGCAACGGACTGTTGCCGCAACAGGTGCTGCCGCGACGGGACAACGACATAACTGGATTTCCTAGACTTAGCAATACCTGCACTACTGAGCAATTCAATACCAGCCCATTCTCTCTATCTTGATTTCTCTACTCTTTTATTTAAGTTCTCTTTATTATTTTCGTGACAACTTTCTCAATTATTTTCTTTACTTCGTGCAGTGATTCAAGGTGAAGCTATTAGCCCAGTCCCTGTGGAGACGATATCCGATACTTCGTATCACTTTACTACTTGCGTCATGTACACTTGCACTACAATTGCGATAGACTCTTTTACACGCAACAAGTTTTTGGCGCCGTTGCCGGGGACTGGCAACATAACTCTACCTTTTCTTTTACTGCACTTTTCATTTTTATTTTTTTATTTTCTGTTTTTCTTTGGTTTGTTCAACTCTTGCTTTTCACAAGGTTTCCTGTTTATGCGCAGATCAAGACGAGGAAAAGATCCTGAGTATCCATTAGATCCGAAAATCGAACGTTCATTCAATCTCAAGAACCGACTTCGTCACATACTAGCCAGGAACGAGTACCTAGAGATCAGTTAGAGACGATGCAAAACCAAGGAAACCCCCTGGGTAACGACCCTCCTGTTGGAGATGGAGAGGTTATACCGTCTGTCGGCAACCCTGCTGCCGCTGCTGGACGACGGTCCTTTCGTGACTACATGTTGAACGATCATGTAGAAATGGAAACCACGTTGTCCGACATAGATGTTGACAACTTCGAGCTGAAACCTGTTATGTTTAGCATGATCAACAATGTCGGTCAATTCAGTGGTGTTGTTACCGAGGATTCTAGGGAGCATCTCAAAACGTTCCAGGAAATCGGTGGTTCGTTTAGACTACCAGGAGTTAATACGGAGATACTGAGGCTTCAGTTATTTCCCCATTCATTGAGGGATAGAGCAAAGACTTGGTGGAATAAACTTACGCCGGGTTCAATTAGAACTTGGGCAGATTTGTTTCGTGAATTTTTATCTCGTTTTAATCCTTCACATTTATCTGAGAGATTACGTAATGAAATTGCTACTTTTCAACAGGAAGATGACGAGCCGATGCACGAGGCCTGGGACAGATTTACCACTCTTCTACGGAACTGCCCAATGCATGGATTCCCCGTCTGGAACTAGGTAACTAAGTTTTATAATGCTGCCAACTTACAAACTTGAATTCGAATTGATTCAGTAGCAAACAGATTACTATTGGACAAAGACCCGGATGAGGCAATGCAAGTATTGAAAAATCTGGCTAAGAATGAGGAGCAGTTTCCGACAGCAAGAAGAGGGGGTAAACGGGTTCTAGCTGTTAAGGATTATGAAGCCGACAGCACGATGAAATCACAAGTGGCATACCTTACTAAGGCAATGAAAAAGCTATTGAACGATGATGCACAACATGGATTTGTTGTCGAAGAGGTATGTGAAATCTGTGAGGGAAATCATAGTTCCGGTGAGTGTCATATACAGTTAGAAGAGGGAAAGTATGTTGGAAACTATAAGCAGAATTACAACTCCAACAACTACAATCCCAGCTGGAGAAAGGATCCCAAGTTTTCTTGGAGTAATCCTAATAATGCCCTGAATCCTCAAGTACACAATAATTAGAATCAGGGAGGACCTAGATTGCTGACTCGACAGCAACTGCAGCCGCAGCAGCAGCAGCAACAGCCACCAGCTTCCACAAACAGTATACTGGAACAGACTTTGGCTACGTTTATGTCTCAGACAGGAACTTATATTGAGAACATGAATCAGTTTGTCAAGAAGACAGAGACATTCATGGATAAAACAGAGATGTGGATGACAAATCATGAAGCTACTCTGAAATCCTTGGAGACACAGATGGGTCAGGTTTCCTAGCATATCAACCCAAGGCAGACTGGAGGATTTCCTAGCAATACTGAAAATGCTAGACATCCCACACATGAGCAGTGTAAAGCCATTATTACTAGGAGTGGGAAGAAACTACCAGGGCCAGAAAAGGAAGCTGAAACAGTAAAGAAACCAGCCTTGAACAAACCTGCCGAGGAAGCTGCCCCGACAGGTAACAAACAGTCTGCTGCCGATGAACCTGTTATGACAGCAGAAGCGACAGAGGAGAAAAATGATGAACCCAAACCTCCTCAGATTCGTATGCAGTGGAAAGGACGTATTTGCTGAGTATCGTCCCCCACCTCCTTTTCCTCAACAGTTACAACAATTAAAGCAAGAATCGAAGCTTAAAAAGATTTATGATATTTTTAAGCAGGTTCATATTAATATTCCACTGTTAGATGTCGTGAGGGAGATGCCCGGTTACGCCAAATTTCTCAAGGATGTCATGTCAAAAAAATCTAAACTTGGGGAATTCGAAACGGTTAAGATGACAGAAGGATGCATGAGTATTCTTCATAGGCAACCACCCCAGAAAAAGAAGGATCATGGGAGCTTCATCATACCTTGTGTAATCGGAGATAAATATGTGGGTAAGGCACTTTGTGATCTTGGTGCTAGTATTAATTTAATGCCAAAATCTGTTTTTCAGAAATTAGGTATTGGAAAAGCTCGGCCCACAACAGTAATAATGCAGCTGGCAGACCGCTCTTACGTTCATCCGGAAGGAAAAATCGAAGATATTCTGGTAAGAGTGGATAAATTTATTTTTCCTGCTGACTTTCTTGTTTTAGATTGTGAAGCAGATGAAAACGCACCAATCATCCTGGGGCGACCCTTCTTAGCCACGGGAAGATCACTTATTGATGTGGAAAAAGGAGAACTCACCATGAGAGTGAACGATCAAGAAATAAAGTTGAATGTTCTCCAAGCTGTGAAGCACGCTGATGCAGAAGAGGAATGCAAGGCTATCACTGAAGTTACCCTTGACCAACCCTGCATCAGGTCAGGCTGTCACGACATAAAAATTGGTCACTGCCTCAGCAGCCACTTACAGGACTGTCACGACAGCACTGACGACAGCAACTCCTCAGAGTCTGACACATCTGATACAGAAGATCAGGAGGAGATAAACTGGATAGGAGATCGTCCATATAAGTTATTTGAACCTTTAAATTATACTTCGGATAACCATGCAATCCAAAAGCCATCAACTGTTGAGCCCCTTGTTCTAGAACTGAAGCCACTGTCAAGGCAGCTAAAGTATTCTTTTCTTGGTTCAAATGATACGTTGCCCATAATCATCTCTTCCAAGTTGATGCAGGAACAGGAACAGCAGTTAATAGGGATGCTGCAGCAGCACAAAAAGGCAATTGGATGGACGATTCTGATATGCAAGGCATTAGTCCGGCTTTATGTATGCATAAAATCCTTCTAGAGGATGATCATAAGCCGACTATAGATGAAAGAGGTGGTGCGTAAAGAGATAATCAAATGGTTGGATGCTGGTATAATTTACGCCATCTTGGACAGCAAATGGGTGAGCCTGGTGCAATGCGTTCCCAAGAAAGGAGGAATGACTGTGGTGACCAACGAAAACAATGAGCTAATCCCAACCAGGACTGTGACCGGTTGGAGGGTTTGTATGGACTATCGGAAGCTTAACAAAGCTACCCGAAAGGACCACTTTCCTTTACCCTTTATTGATCAAATGCTTGATAGATTAGCGGGTAAACCTTACTATTGTTTTCTTGATGGTTATTCAGAGTACAATAAAATAGCTATCGCACCGGAAGATAAGGAAAAGACGACGTTCACATGCCCCTACGGCACATATGCTTTTAGGAGGATGCCTTTTGGACTATGCAATGCACCCGCCACCTTCCAAAGGTGCATGATGGCCATATTCTCCGATATGGTGGAGGACTTCCTAGAGATTTTCATGGATGATTTTTCAGTCTTTGGAGATGATTTTGACAGTTGTCTATGCAACCTACAAAAGGTACTCGAAAGATGTGAAAAAGCAAACCTAGTCTTGAATTGGGAAAAATGTCACTTCATGGTGGATGAAGGGATAGTCCTTGGCCATAAGATTAGCTGTCGTGGCATAGAAGCCGACAGGGCTAAGATAGAAGTGATCGAAAAGCTGCCACCGCCCACCACAGTCAAGGGAATCAGAAGTTTCTTAGGACATGCTGGTTTTTATCGGAGATTCATTGCGAACTTTTCAAAAATCACCAAGCCCCTATGCCATCTTCTGGAGCAGAACCGACCCTTCAACTTTAACGATGAATGTACTGAAGCATTCAAGGTTCTGAAGGAAAAACTGGTAACAGCCCCAATAGTACAACCACCAGACTGGACACAGCCATTTGAGATTATGTGTGATGCTAGTGACTATGTTGTCGGGGCAGCACTTGGGCAGCGGAGAGACAAATTATTTCATGTCATATACTATGTCATATACATTAGCTATGGTATTCTCCATTGACAAGTTTCGTTCTTACATACTTGGAACGAAGGTCATAGTGCACACAGACCATTCTACCTTGAAGTATCTGTTCGCGAAAAAGGATGCTAAGCCTCGATTGATACGGTGGATCCTGCTATTGCAAGAATTTGACCTTGAAATCAAGGACAAAAAAGGGACAGAAAATCAAGTGGCATATCACTTGTCGAGGTTGGAGAAGGGACAGAGTCTACCAACAGATGAGACAAACATACTGGAGACTTTCCCAGATGAGCAGCTCTTTGCTGCCGCAGTCACTGCCACGACAGCCATGGCGGCATGTAAGTCTTATGAACTCCCATGGTATGCTGATTTCGTTAATTTCTTAGTTAGCGGAATAATTCCTCCTGACCTTAATTATCAAGCCAGGAAGAGGTTCCAAAATGATGTTAAGCATTATTATTGGGACGAACCTCTTCTTTTCAAAATCTGTGCAGATTAGGTTATAAGGAGATGTGTACCACAGGAAGAGCAAGAAGACATACTTCATCACTGCTATGCTTCCCAATATGGAGGTCACTTAGGAGGCAATAAAACTGCTGCCAAGGTGCTGTAGTCAGAGTTTTATTGGCCGTCACTGTATAAAGATGCTCAAATCTTCTACAAGAACTGTGACAGGTGCCAAAGGACAGGAAACATCTCAAGGAGAAACGAGATGTTGTTGCAGAACATTCTTGAAGTCGAAATCTTCGACGTTTGGGGGATCAATTTTATGGGACCTTTCTCATCTTCATGTGGGAACTTATATATCCTCCTAGCAGTAGACTATGTCTCTAAGTGGGTTGAAGCTATTGCCACTCAAAAGAATGATGCCAAGACAATATAATGGTTTTTGCACAAAAACATTTTTTCTAGGTTTGGCATCCCTAAGGCGATTATCAGTGATGAGGGGAGACATTTCGACAACAGGGTCATTGTTGCTGCCTTGAAGAAATATGGTGTCAAGCATCGGATCGCGACAGCATATCACCCACAGACCAATGGACAAGCTGAAATATCCAACAGGGAAGTTAAGAACATTCTTGAGAAGATGGTCAAGCAAACTAGGAAAGATTGGTCTTTACTCCTTAATGATGCATTATGGGCTTATAGGACAGCTTTTAAAACTCCATTGGGAATGTCTCCGTACCGATTGATTTATGGGAAAACATGTCATCTACCTGTCGAGATCGAACACAGAGCATACTGGGCAATCAAGACAGTAAATATGGACTTGGACAAGGCAGGACAGAAAAGGCTATTGGATCTGAACGAAATTGAAGAAATCCAGACAATGGCCTATGACAATGCAAGAATCTACAAGTATAAAACTAAGAAGTGGCATGACAAGAAGTTGTTGCCACGACAGTTCTGCCCAGGGCAGCTTGTATTATTGTTCAATTCTAGACGGAAACTCTTCCCAGAGAAGCTGAAATCTAGATGGTCTGGCCCGTTCCAAGTCGTACAGGTTTTTCCCCATGGTGCCATACCAATCTGATCATTAAAAGACGGGCACCAATTCAAAGTCAACGGACAGCGCCTAAAGCATTATCAGGGGACTGAAGCCCCAGGAATACAGGAAGTGGTTACCTTAGGAGATGCCCCATCTGGCATCCCTAATTTAACCTAAATTTTATTTTTTATTTTTATTATTACTTATTATTTATTGGGAAATAAGATTTATTTTATTTGAATAATGTTTTTATTATTATTGTTTTTAGGAAATAAAGGAGTCAAGAAGAACAGGAGAAGTGAACTCAGCCCACCATCCATCCATCAGCCCAATAAAGCCCAAATTTTGAAGCATGTCGTTACAGCTGCCGCGACAAACGCGGAAAATACACGATGTCACGACAGACACGGAAACACGTCACAGACGCACAACAGACACGGGAACGCGTGATAGATGCGTTAGGCACGCTAACGCATAACAGCTGGCCCCAATTATTTGCGCCTGCCGTTACAGCTTCAACGGGCAGCAAATCCTTCTCTATATAACCTCGTTTCATTTTTTCATTTTCACTCAGTTCTACTCTTCTTACTTGCTCCCTTTAGCTTTTATTTGCTTTCATTTTTATTTCCACAAACCTTGCAAAAATGTCTTCTAGGCAAACCCGTAGGAATGTTGTTTCCAGTTCCACACCGACAGCAACCACCCCACGATCCTTTGCGATCAGAGATATGTGGGAAGAGAGAGGCTTTATTTACACATCGAAGGAGGAAAATCTGGGCCTAAAGCCGTTCATCGCCCGAAAAGTTCGAGCTCTACAGTGGCAAACTTTTGCTGAGCAGCCTGAAGAAATGAACGTCACGTTGGTACGAGAATTTTATGCGGCCATTAGCAGCAGGACGGCGACAGCGGTGATAGTACGAGGAAAAGAGGTGTCGTTCGAAGCTGGGTACATTAACACACTGTATGGTTTCTACGTCGGCAGCAACGACGACGCTCACCAACAATTCCTTAATACATTAGACGCTGCTGCCTATGACGCTATCATGGCAGAATTGACAGATGAGGGGACTCAATGGAACACCAGCCGGAAGAATTCACAGACAGTAAAGCAGACCCAACTGCTGCCGGAGGCGAAGTTATGGAATGCTTTCATCAAAAAGCATATCATACCATCGTCCCACAACACCACGGTCGACCAGTCGAGGTTAGCTTTGATACACTCCATTTTACATGAAAGGCCCATTAATATGGGCAGCTATATTCATGAGAGCATCTTGGAGTGCGCACTGTTGAGTGTGTAAAAGTTCTATTATTTACACCCTTTTTAACCCATATTTCTGCTACATTCAAGCATCATTGCATTCAATTTAGGTTAGTTTTCAGTAAAACATCACAAATGGATTAAAAGCACGGATTCTACTAAAATATGGCTATTTTTGCAGGTATCTGCCATAGTAGACGTTGAAGGCAGGCGCAGGGCAGAGAAGCAAGAAAGCTGAACTGGACAAGCAGACGACGAGGATGAAGCTGCCATGGACCTGTCGTGACAGCATGGTGACAGCAGACTTATGAAGAGGAAAAGTAAAGTGGACCTCGATAGATAGAGAAAAATCTGCTCGTCTGTCGTGTGAAAACCAAATAATTTTCCAAGCCCCGGAGCAAAAGATATGTCAAGCCAAAGCTCAAGGAGAAGAATTCCCTAGAAACAAGGATGGCGGCTGCAAAGTAGGAATCCTTAGAGATTAAGTCTTTATTAGAATCTTACTTTTAATTAAAGTTGTAATCCTTGTTACCTTAGAATACTTGAGCCCAAAGCTAATATAAGGGCATAGATTTAACCTAGACATCATCGAATACCCCATAACCAAAACCTAAAAAACCCCTGCCGTTCACCCGTCACCGACATGTTCTAAATTCCCCCTTAGGGCCACGGGTTGTTTTGTAAAGTAGTTGCAAGGGTTGTTTTGTTTTAGGATTTTCCAAGTTCAATAAAATAAACTTCAAGTTCTCTTATTTTGGTTTTAATATCTTGCAAGAGCATCGGGAGAGCATTGTGAGGTTATCCATTTACTTAGCATCGGGAGAGTTAAGTATACGAAATAAGTAAGAGCGAGTTCTCTAGTTTATAGTTGAACTATCTTGTGCCTAGGGATAGGGCAAGGTTAAGTGGCTAAAGAAGAATTCATACACATCGGTGTTCATCCTTCGATTCACGCCGGGAGGTATCATCAAAGACGTGATCATCGACAGACTTGGACCTAGGGATAGGCCAAGGCAGATCTGGGATTCTTGCCAAGCTTGAAGTACGGAGTTGGTGTGTCTGCTACCGCGACAGCTAACAGACAGCCGCCACGACAGGTGCTGTCGGCGACGAGAGCGACGACAGAACTGGAGATCCTAAGCAATCCAATACCTGCACTACCGAGCAATTCAATACCAGCCCATTCTCTCTATCTTGATATCTCAATCCTTTTATTTACGTTTTTACTTTATTATTCTCGTGACAACTCTTAATTATTTCCTTTACTTCGTGCAGTAAACTAAGGTAAAGTCATTAGCCCAATCCATGTGGAGACGATATCCGATACTTCGTATCACTTTACTACTTGCGTCGTGTACACTTGCACTACAATTGCGATAGACTCTTTTACACGCAACAAGTTTTTGGCGCCGTTGCCAAGGATTGGCAACATAACTACATCTTTCTTTTATTGCACTTTTCGTTTTTATTTTACTTTCGTTTTTGTTTTTATTTTTATTTTTCTTTAAACTCTCGCTTTTCACGAGGTTTTCCTGTTTATGCGCAGATCTAAAAGAGGTGAAGATCCTGAGTATCCATTAGATCCGGAAATCAAACGTTCCTTCGGTCTCAAAAAACAACTTCGCCGACTTTTAGACAGAAACGAATACCTCGAGGAACAGCTAGAGAAGATGGGCCATAACCAACCTGCTGGTGGTCACATACCACCCCTTGGTGATAATAACCCACATGTCGTCGACCCGCCCGCGGCAGATGGATGACGCTCATGTCGTGACTACATGCTGAACGATCATGTAGAGCTGGAGACCACGCTGCCGGATATTGATGTTGATAACTTCGAGCTTAAACCTGTCATGTTTAGTATGATCAACAATGTCGGACAGTTTAGTGGTTCTGCGACAGAAGATGCTAGGGAGCATCTCAAAACGTTCCAGGAGATCTGTGGTTCGTTTAGACTACCAGGAGTTAGTCCGGAGATACTGAGGCTTCGGTTATTTCCCCATTCATTGAGGGACAGAGCTAAAACTTGGTGGAATAAACTTACACCGGGTTCTATTATGACTTGGGCAGATCTAACTCGTGAATTCTTATCTCGTTTTAATCCTTCGCATTTATCTGAGCGATTACGTAACGAAATTGCTACTTTTCAACAGGAAGATGACGAGCCAATGCACGAGGCCTGGGACAGATTTACTACTCTTCTTCGGAACTGCCCAATGCATGGATTTCCCGTCTGGAATCAGGTAACTAAGTTTTATAATGTTGCTAACTTACAAACTCGCATTCGAATTGATTCTGCAGCAAATGGATTATTATTGGACAAAGATCCAGACGAGGCATTGCAAGTTTTGAAAAATCTGGCCAAGAATGAGGAGCAGTTTCCGACAGCTAGAAAAGGGAGTAAACGGGTACTTGTTGTCAAGGATTATGAGGCCGACAGCACTATGAAATCACAGGTAGCATTCCTTACTAAAGCAATGAAACGGTTATTGAATGAAGATGAATTACAAGGATTTGCTGTCGAGAAAGTTTGTACTATCTGTGAGGGAAATCATAGTAGGGATGAGTGTCCAATACAAATAGAAGAGGGGAAATATGTTGGGAATTACAACCCGAATTACAATTCCAACAATTATAACCCTAATTGGAAGAAGGATCCCAAATTTTCCTGGAGTAACCCTAACAATGCCCTGAATCCGCAAGCACATCATCAGAATCAGGGAGGACCTAGATTGCTGACGCGACAGCAACTGCCGCAGCACCTGCCGTCGCAGCAACAACAGCATCCACCACCTGCCACGAGCAGTATATTGGAGCAAACTCTGGCCACCTTCATGTCTCAGACCGGTACGTATATGGAGAATATGAATCTGTTTGTCAAGAAGACGGAAACCTTTATGGATAAAACCGAGATGAGGATGACAAACCATGAAGCTACATTGAAATCTCTAGAGACACAAATGGGTCAGGTTTCGCAACATATTAAGCCGAGGCAGGATGGAGGATTTCCTAGCAATACTGAAAATGCTAGACCGCCCCCACATGAGCAATGTAAGGCAATTACTACTAGGAGTGGGAAGAAACTACCAGGGCCGGAAAAAGAAGCTGAAACAGTAAAGGAACCTGCCTTGGATAAACCTGCCGAGGAAGCTGCCCCGACAGGTGATAAACAGACTGCTGCCGATGAGCCTGTCACGACAGCAGAAGCGACAGAGGAGAAAAAAGATGATTACCGTCCTCAGATTCGCATGCAGTGGGAAGGACGCATTGCTGATTATCGTCCCCCACCACCCTTCCCTCAACGGATACAGCAAGCTAAGCATGAATCTCAACTTAAAAAGATTTATGATATTTTTAAACAGGTTCATATTAATATTCCGTTGTTAGATGATGTTAGGGAGATGCCTGGTTATGCTAAATTTCTCAAGGATGTCATGTCGAAAAAATCTAAACTTGGGGAATTTGAAACGGTAAGGATGCAAGAAGGTTGCATGAGTATTCTTCATCGGCAGTCACCCCAGAAAAAGAAGGATCCGGGGAGCTTCCTCATACCTTGTGTAATCGGCGATAAATTCGTGGGTAAGGCACTTTGTGATCTTGGTGCTAGTGTTAATCTAATGCCCAAATCTATTTTTCAGAAATTAGGTATTGGGAAGGCGCGGCCCACGACAGTAACTCTGCAGCTGGCCGACCGCTCTTACGTTCACCCCGAGGGAAAAATTGAAGATATTCTGGTAAGAGTGGATAAGCTTATTTTTCCTGCTGACTTTCTTATTTTAGATTGTGAAGCAGATGAAAACGCACCAGTCATCCTTGGGCGACCCTTCTTAGCCACGGGAAGATCATTGATTGATGTGGAGAAAGGAGAACTCACCATGCGCGTGAACGATCAAGAGATTAAGTTGAACGTTCTCCAAGCGATGAAACTTGCTGATGTGGATGAGGAATGCAAGGCCATCATTGAGGTGACCTTTGATTACCCCTGCATCAGGTCGGGCTGCCGTGATGTAAAATTTGGTCACTGCTGCGACAGCCACCTAAAGGCCTGTCACGACAGCGATGACGACAGCGACGATGACAGCACCGACGACAGCGACTCCTCTGAATCCGATACATCTGATACTGAAGGTCATGAGGAGGTAAACTGGTTAGACCATCGTCCAGGTAAGTTATTCGAACCTTTAAATTACACTTCGGATAACCATTTAATCCAAAAGCCATCTACTGTTGAACCACCTGCCTTAGAACTTAAGCCCCTGCCAGGGCAGCTTAAATATGCTTATCTTGGTTGCAATGATACACTGCCCGTAATCATCTCTGCTAAGCTACCGCAGGAACAGGAACGACAGCTAATCGGCATGTTAAGGCAGCACAAGAAGGCGATTGGATGGACGATAGCAGATATACAGGGCATTAGTCCGGCGATATGCATGCACAAAATCCTCCTAGAGGAAGATCATAAGCCGACTATTGATGCCCAAAGGCGGTTAAACCTTGCGATGAAGGAGGTAGTGCGTAAAGAGATAATCAAATGGTTAGATGCTGGTATTATTTACGCCATCTCCGACAGCAAATGGGTAAGCCCGGTGCAATGTGTTCCAAAGAAAGGAGGAATGACCGTGATAACCAACGAGAACAATGAGTTAATCCCAACCAGGACTGTGACCGGTTGGAGGGTTTGTATGGACTATCGGAAGCTTAATAAAGCTACCCGAAAAGACCATTTTCCTTTACCCTTTATTGATCAAATGCTTGATAGATTAGCGGGTAAACCTTACTATTGTTTTCTTGATGGTTATTCAGGGTACAATCAAATCGCTATTGCACTGGAGGATCAAGAAAAGACGACTTTCACATGCCCCTACGGAACATACGCATTTAGGAGGATGCCGTCCGGCCTCTATAACGCACCTGCCACCTTCCAAAGGTGCATGATGGCTATATTCTCTGACATGGTAGAGGACTTCCTTGAGATTTTCATGGATGATTTTTCCGTCTTTGGAGATGATTTTGAGAGCTGCCTCGGCAATCTTCAAAAGGTACTTGAAAGATGTGAAAAAGCTAATCTTGTTCTAAATTGGGAAAAATGCCATTTTATGGTAGACGAAGGGATAGTCCTAGGCGATAAGATTAGCTGCCGTGGAATAGAAGTCGACAGGGCAAAGATTGAAGTCATAGAGAAGCTGCCGCCGCCAACAACAGTCAAGGGCATTAGGAGTTTTTTAGGGCATGCGGGTTTTTTTCGGAGATTTATTGCAAATTTCTCGAAAATCACGAAGCCGCTATACCATCTTTTGGAGCAGAACCGACCCTTTGACTTTAATGAAGAATGTACTGAAGCATTCAAGGTTCTGAAGGAAAAGCTAGTGACAGCCCCCATAGTACAGCCACCAGACTGGACACAGCCATTTGAGATCATGTGTGATGCCAGTGACTATGCTGTCGGGGCAGCACTTGGGCATCGCAGAGATAAGTTGTTTCACGTCATATACTATGCCAGCAAAACATTGAATGACGCCCAAGTGAACTACACCACCACAGAAAAGGAGCTGTTAGCTGTGGTGTTCTCCATCGACAAGTTTCGTTCTTACATACTTGGAACGAAGGTAATAATACACACCGACCATTCTGTCCTAAAGTATTTGTTCGCAAAGAAGGATGCAAAGCCTAGATTGATACGGTGGATCTTGCTTTTACAAGAATTTGACCTTGAGATCAAGGACAAAAAGGGGACAGAAAATCAGGTGGCAGACCACTTGTCGAGGTTAGAAAAGGGACAGAGTCTACCAATAGACGAGACAAACATACTGGAGACCTTCCCTGATGAGCAGCTCTTTGCTGCCGCAATCGCTGTCGCGACAGCCATGGCGGCAGGTAAGTCTTCTAACCTTCCCTGGTATGCTGATTTCGTTAATTTTATAGTTAGCGGAATATTACCTTCTGATCTTAATTATCAAGCCAGGAAGAGGTTCCAAAATGATGTTAAGCATTATTATTGGGACGAACCTCTTCTTTTCAAACTATGCGCAGATCAGGTTATAAGGAGGTGTATACCACAAGAAGAGCAAGAAGACATTCTCCATCACTGCCATGCTTCACAATATGGAGGTCACTTAGGAGGCAATAAGACTGCTGCCAAGGTGCTGCAGTCAGGGTTCTACTGGCCGACATTATATAAAGATGCACAGGAGTTTTACAAAAACTGCGACAGGTGCTAGCGGACAGGTAACATCTCGAGGAGAAACGAGATGCCACTACAAAATATTTTAGAAGTCGAGATCTTCGACGTTTGGGGGATTGATTTTATGGGACCTTTTCCATCTTCATGTGGAAACTTGTACATCCTCCTAGCAGTGGATTATGTCTCCAAGTGGGTTGAAGCAATCGCAACTCAAAAGAATGATGCCAAGACGGTCCAAAAGTTTTTGCATAAAAACATTTTTTCTAGATTTGGCATCCCTAGAGCGATTATCAGTGATGAAGGGAGACATTTTGATAATAGGGTAATTACTGCCGCCTTGAAGAAATATGGTGTCAAGCACAGGATCGCGACAGCATACCACCCACAGACCAATGGACAGGCTGAGATATCCAATAGGGAAGTGAAGAACATTCTTAAAAAGATGGTTAAACCAACTAGAAAAGATTGGTCTTTACTTCTGAATGATGCATTATGGGCATACAGGACAGCTTTTAAGACTCCATTGGGCATGTCTCCATACCGACTGATTTATGGGAAAACCTGTCACTTGCCTGTCGAGATCGAGCACAAAGCATATTGGGCAATCAAGGCAGTGAATATGGACTTGGACAAGGCAGGCCAGAAAAGGCTATTAGATCTGAACGAGATTGAAGAATTACAGACAATGGCCTACGACAATGCAAGAATTTACAAGGAAAAGACTAAGAAGTGGCATGACAAGAAACTGCTGCCACGACAGTTCTGCCCAGGGCAGCTTGTGTTGTTGTTTAATTCTAGACTTAAACTCTTCCCAGGAAAGCTAAAGTCTAGATGGTCTAGACCGTTCCAAGTGGTACAAGTTTTTCCCCATGGTGCCATTACTATCCGATCATTAAAAGACGGGCACCAATTCAAAGTCAATGGACAGCGCCTCAAGCATTATCAGGGGACTGAAGCCCCAGGAATTCAGGAAGTGGTTACTTTAGGAGATGCCCCACAAGGCACTCCTAATTTAACCTAAATTTTATTTTTATTTATTTTTATTATTTATTATTTATTAGGAAATTAGATTTATTTTATTCAAATAATGTTTTTATATTTTCTGTTCTTAGGAAATAAAGGAGTCAAGAAGGAAAGGAGAAGTGGCCCAAGCCCACCACCCATCCATCAGCCCAACAAAGCCCATTTATGGTAACCTGTCGTTTCGGCTGCCGCCGCAGACGGATTTGACAGGCTGTCAACAGACTGACACGGCAGATGCAGAAGCGTGCGGCAGACGCGTAACAGACGCATAAATGCATGTCAGACGCGTCAGACACGCTAAATCCAATCTGCCGCCCCGTTATTCCCGCCTGCCGTTGCAGCATTAAATGGGCAGCTACTCGACCGCTATATAACCCCATTTCATTTTCATTTTTTCTCACTTCTGCATATTCCTACTTGCTTTCTCCTCTAGTTTTATTTGCTTTCTTCATTTTTCTCAACCCTTGCAACTAACATGTCTACTAGACAGACCCGTCGTAGTGCTGCCTCAGCATCTTCTTCAGCAGCAGCAACGCCCTTTGCCAACAAGGAGTTATGGGAGGAACGTGGCTTCGTATACATCCGACAGGCGCCCAACATGGGACTCCGGCCGTTCATTGTAAAGGCCATCACGGCTCAACTATGGGAGTACTTTGCTGAACAACCGGCAGAGCTAAACGACACCTTAGTCCGGGAGTTCTACGCAGCCATAGACAGCAGAACGGCGACATCTGTCACTGTTCGAGGAGTGCAAGTGCCCTTCACTGCCGACAGCATCAACCACATGTTTGGCCTCTTCTTTGGCCCCGATGATGATGCTCACCAGAAATTCCTCGACACCCTCGATGCTGCCGCTTATGATGCTGTCATGGTGGAGTTGACAGAGGAGGGAACATCATGGACAACCAGCAAGAAGAACCCCCACTACGTCAACAGGGGGCAACTCCTCCCAAAAGCCAAACTTTGGAACGCTTTCATCAAAAAGCGTATCCTGCCTTCTTCCCACCACACGACAGTCAACCGGCAGCGGCTTGCCCTCATTCACTCCATCATGCACAACAGGCCTATCAATGTGGGCCGATATATGAGGGACAACATCCTGGACTGCGCCTTCCGCTCCGACTCTCGCCTCTGCCTGCCGTTTACAATCACCTCCCTCTGCCGCTGTGTCGCTGTCCCCGAGGAACCCTCCGACAAAATAAGGAAGGGCAGAGGCTGGACAGATAATAACATCAACAGTCTCATGGAGCTGATCGTGGCTACACCTGTCTCATCTTTCAACCCAGCCGGCTCCCCAGCAGAATCATCAGAGGAGCCTGCCCCGGAACCTGCTGCCGCCACCGCTCCGACAGACCAGTCCGCCCTCCTCCTTGCTACGCTACAACGGGTGGAGGAACGACAAATGGGATTGATGACCTTCATTCGGGACTTCACGAACTCGACGGTAAATTTCATTACCCAAACTTTAAATTTTCCCGATGTTTAATTCCCTACTTTTCCTGCCCATTATTTCCGTATCCCCACCCCTGCCCATACCCCTGTTCACACACCCACACCACCTGCCTCCCCGTCCCACTGGACTGCCTCCACCACATCACCTGCCCCGACGGTAGCAGGCAGTCCACCGGCAGACACCTCTCCCCGAGGAACAAAGCGACCTGCCTCCGATGACAGCCCGCTGATCTGGAGAAATTTGGAGAGGGAATTTACGCGAGTCAAGAGGATTAAACACGTGGCAGACAAGAAACGGCTGCCCAAAGCTAGCACCTCCACCAGCAGCTCTTGGACAGCGGCAGCAGTTCCGACGTCCAGCTCGTGGAGCAAACTGCCCCTGCACCTGCCCTTGAACCTGCCCAGCCTCCTCCACAGCCCAGACGCCGCCGTCAGATCCGAGTCAGTAGCAGCAGCGAGGACAGCGACTGAAATTTAAGTTTTTATTTTTCCTCTTATTGCTGCCTGCTTTTATCTTTTGTGATGTACTTTTTTTTCATGTTTTATTTTTCTGTCATTTTGCATTGAGGGCAATGCAACCCTTGAGTTTGGGGGTGGCAACCCTCCATCATTAATGGAGTCTTAAGTACATCTTTTTATTATCTGTTGTGTCTTTTATTTTATTTAATTTCTCTTAAAAAAATCAGAAAATTTAAACTGTTTGCTTAAAACTGTGAAGTTAGCTTACCTGTCATGACGGCTCTGTCGTGGCAGCATCCTTAGGACAGGTTAAGGAGAAGTTTAGAGCCTTTCTATAGTTCTGAAAATTTAAACACCTTTGTGACTGTTATATTGCTTAGATTTCTTTTAGCCAAACTAGAATAGCAAGCTTAGAACTTGAATAGCCCCTAGAGGTGCCTAACACTGGCTCTAGGAAAGAAGTTTAGCAAAAGAAAATCAAAAACCTAGAGGTGCCCGAAACCGGCTCTAGGAAGCTAACTAGAGGTGCCCAAAAACAGGCTCTAGAAAATTTTAGCTTGAAAATAGAAGAAAAAGAAGCATGAAAATGTGCCTTCTAAAAATAAACTTTGGCATAAAAATTCGAGTTAAGAAGTTGAATATTCTAGTGAAACTAAGAGAGTCCTAGCGTATAACTGTTCACAAGCATGCACACACTGCACGAGAGCTATAGGGAGATTCCTGACAGATCCTAACCTTTCCGACAGGTTGCTGCCGCCATAGAGAATGAGTGACGGGTAAGGGACAGTTCACTGTTTGAAGGCCAACACAAAAATATTCATTTTTCTTTTAGGTTTAATTGCTTGAGGGCAAGCAAAAACTTGAGTTTGGGGGTGTGTTGAGTGTGTAAAAGTTCTATTATTTACACCCTTTTTAACTCATATTTCTGCTACACTCAAGCATCATTGCATTGCATTTAGGTTAGTTTTCAGTAAAACATCACAAATGGATTAAAAGCACGGATTCTACTAAAAGATGGCTATTTTTGCAGGTATCTGTCATAGTAGACGTTGAAGGTAGGCGCAGGGCAGAGAAGTAAGAAAGCTGAACTGGACAAGCAGACGACGAGGAGGAAGCTGCCATGGACCTGTCGTGACAGCATGGTGACAGCAGACTTATGAAGAGGAAAAGTAAAGTGGACCTCGATAGATAGATAAAAATCTGCTCGTCTGTCGTGTGAAAACCAAATAATTTTCCAAGCCCCGGAGCAAAAGATATGTCAAGCCAAAGCTCAAGGAGAAGAATTCCCTAGAAACAAGGATGGCGGCTGCAAAGTAGGAATCCTTAGAGATTAAGTCTTTATTAGAATCTTACTTTTAATTAAAGTTGTAATCCTTGTTACCTTAGAATACTTGAGCCCAAAGCTTATATAAGGGCATAGATTTAACCTAGACATCATCGAATACCCCATAACCGAAACCTAAAAAACCCCTGCCGTTCACCCGTCACCGACATGTTCTAAATTCCCCCTTAGGGCCACGGGTTGTTTTGTAAAGTAGTTGCAAGGGTTGTTTTGTTTTAGGATTTTCCAAGTTCAATAAAATAAACTTCAAGTTCTCTTATTTTGGTTTTAATATCTTGCAAGAGCATCGGGAGAGCATTGTGAGGTTATCCATTTACTTAGCATCGGGAGAGTTAAGTATACGAAAGAAGTAAGAGCGAGTTCTCTAGTTTATAGTTGAACTATCTTGTGCCTAGGGATAGGGCAAGGTTAAGTGGCTAAAGAAGAATTCATACACATCGGTGTTCATCCTTCGATTCACGCCGGGAGGTATCATCAAAGACGTGATCATCGACAGACTTAGACCTAGGGATAGGCCAAGGCAGATCTGGGATTCTTGCCAAGCTTGAAGTACGGAGTTGGTGTGTCTACTTCCGCGACAGCTAACGGACAGCCGCTGCGACAGGTGCTGTCGGTGACGGGAGCGACGACAGAACTGGAGATCCTAAGCAATCCAATACCTGCACTACCGAGCAATTCAATACCAGCCCATTCTCTCTATCTTGATATCTCAATCCTTTTATTTACGTTTTTACTTTATTATTCTCGTGACAACTCTTAATTATTTCCTTTACTTCGTGCAGTAAACTAAGGTGAAGTCATTAGCCCAATCCCTGTGGAGACGATATCCGATACTTCGTATCACTTTACTACTTGCGTCGTGTACACTTGCACTACAATTGCGATAGACTCTTTTACACGCAACACGCACACAGACCGACGGGTCCCCTTTACCTCCCGTACCTCATCACCTCACTCTGCCGTGGCCATGGCGTACCAGAAGTGGCCACTGATCTGCGAGTCCAAGGGAAAGGTTGGACTGAAAAGAACATCCTCAACCTCATGGAGCTAACTGCTGCCACTCCTCTGTCGTCATTCGACCCAGCTGCCACAACAGCAGACACGACAGAGCAGCTAGAAACTGAACCAGCTGCCACAGCAGCCGCCACGACAGACTCTTCCACTCAGATCTTAGCTGCCCTTCAGAAGATGGAGGAACGACAACTTGGTTTAATGACCTTCATCAGGGGCTTTGCTGCCTCTACGGTAACCTTTATACATAATTCTTTAAATTTCCCTGATGGTGTCTTCCCCTCCTTCCCTGCACATTATTTTACTGTCACTACACCTGCCCACACTCCCACACCTGCTGCCACACCACGGACACCCTCTGCCGCCTCCACTCCATCACCTGCCCCAACAGCCGCTGGCAGCAACCGTGCTGAGCCATCTGCCTTGGGTACGAAACGTAGAATGGCATCGAAGGAGCTTGATGCCTTTATTGTTGGATTCTCCTCCTCCTCCGTTTGGGCCGCCAGTGACAATGAACCCTCTATTAAATCTGTCGAAGGAGTACTCACCGGTGAAGAGGCAGAAGAGAATGGCAGACAAACACAACATGCCAAGAGCCATGCCTTTTATCTTTATTTGTCATTTGCATTGAGGGAAATGCAACCCTCGAGTTTGGGGGTGGCAACCCTCCATTAATGGAGTCCATCTTAGTTTTAAAATTTGTGTCTTTTACTTAGTCTATTTTTGGTTAAAAAATGATGAAAATATGAAAATTTTGGCTTAAGTCTGTGAACTGAACTTACCTTCCGTTACAGCCATGTCGTGGCAGTGCCTGTAGGATAGTTTTTAGGAGAAGTTTAGAGCCTTTCTATAGTTCTGAAAACTTAAACACTATTTGTGACTGTTATACTGCTTAGTACTCTTCTAGTTAACTAGAATAGGAAGCTTAGCACTTGAATATCCCCTAGAGGTGCCTAACACTGGCTCTAGGAAAGAAGTTTAGCAAAAGAGACTCAACAGCTCTAGAGGTGCCCGAAACTGGCTCTAGGAAGTTAGCTAGAGGTGCCCAAAACTGGCTTCAAAATATTCTAGTAAAACTAAGAGAGTCTTAGCATATAACTGTTCACAAGCATGCACACACTACACGAGGACTATAGTGAGACTTCGGACAGATCCTAGATTATCCGACAGGGTGCTGCTGCCACAGGGAAAGAATGAAGGGTAAGGGAAAGTTCACTATTTTAAGCCAAAACAAAAATATTCTTTTAGGTCTTAGTTGCTTGAGGGCAAGCAAAAACTTGAGTTTGGGGGTGTGTTGAGTGTGTAAAAGTTCTATTATTTACCCCCTATTTAACCCATATTTATGCTGCATTCAAGCATTATTTATTGCATTTAGGTCAGTTTACAGTTAAACATCACAAATATATTAAAAGGCACAGTTTCTACTAAAATTGGTTGTTTTTGCAGGTTGCTGCTGTAGCAGATAGAAGAGGTAGGCGCTGGGCAGTAAAGCAGAAGAGCTGGAACTGGATGAGCAGACAAGGAGGACGATGTTGCCATGGTTGCCGTCGTGACAGCATAGGACGACAATAGTTTTGAGGAGAAGAAGCAAAGTGGACCTCGACATATAGAGAAAATTCAGCCCATCTGTCGTGTAAAACCACTATATTTTTCCAAGCCCCAGATCGAAAGGAATGTCAAGCCCAAAGTTCAAGGAGAGAAAATCCCAAGCAAGAAAAAGGATGGCTGAAAGTTAGATTCTTTGAAGATTTAGTCTTTATTAGAATTGTACTTTAATTTAAAGTTGTATTCTTGCTATTTTAGAAAACTTGGACCCAAAGCCTATATAAGGGCATGTATTTTGACCTAGGGAGGATATCACCCATTCTCTAGCCTTCTTCCTAAAACCCTAGTTGTTTTCATCCTCTCATCATGTTCTAAATTCCCCTTAAGGGCCACGGGTTGATTTGTAAAGTAGTTGCAAGGGTTGCTTTTTTTTAGGAATTTTCAGTTCAATAAAATAAACTTCAAGTTCTCTTATTATGGTTATTAACATCTTGCAAGAGCATCGGGAGAGCATTGTGAGGTTATCTATTTACTTAATATCGGGAGAGTTAAGTATACGAAAGGAATAAGTGCGAGTTCTCTAGTTTATAGTTGAACTATCTTGGACCTAGGGATAGGACGAGGTTAAGTGGCTAAAGAAGAATTCAACAACATCGGTGTTCATCCTTCGATTCACGTCGGGAGGTATCATCAAAGACGTGATCATCGACAGACTTGGACCTAGGGATAGGCCAAGGCACAGTAGAGATTCTTGCCAAACTTGAAGTACTGAGTTGAGTGTTCGTTTCCGCGACAAGCAACGGACTGCTGCCGCGACAGGTGCTGCCGCGACGGGGACATCGACAGAACTGGATTTCCTAGACTTAGCAATACCTGCACTACTGAGCAATTCAATACCAGCCCATTATCTCTATCTTGATTTCTCTACTCTTTTATTTAAGTTCTCTTTATTATTTTCTTGACAACTTTCTCAATTATTTTCTTTACTTCGTGCAGTGATTCAAGGTGAAGCTATTAGCCCAGTCCCTGTGGAGACGATATCCGATACTTCGTATCACTTTACTACTTGCGTCGTGTACACTTGCACTACAATTGCGATAGACTCTTTTACACGCAACAGAACTTGCGAGGAAATTGAATGTATAATTCGCGGGTTCATTTGGCGTCACTTTGATGGTGGTAGGAGTGTTCATTTGGTAAATTGGAATGACGTTTGTAAACCTATATTACAAGGGGCCTCAGATTTAGACATATTAGTTTACAAAATGATGCTTTTCTAATGAAGTTGGCATTTAGTCTTGTGGATAAAAGGGATCAGCTTTGGGTCTGCTTTGTTCGCGCCAAGTATAATTGCTCTGAGTTGGTACCAGATTCTTTATTTCGGCGAACTTGCTCCCATCTATGGCGAGGCTTGAGTTCTGTTTGGCTGAACGTTCGGAATAGTCTAGTTTGGACAGTTGGCAATGGCGAGACTATTGATTTTTGGTATGACACTTGGATTAAGGATATCGAACTGTTAGCTATGGTTATTAATGATAACTCGTTGGTATTGTCGAGAGGCATCCCTGTTTGAGCTATGACGCGTCAAAATGGGCGATGGGATTGGACTCAATTTCAACATGTTCTACCTCCGTTTTTAACAGAATACATTGCGATTATTAAGGCTTCGAGTCGAGGTATTGGTGGTGACAAGCTGGGTTGGCGTTGGGAGGCTATCTCTTTGTTTACGGTTAAATCGGCATATGCCATGAAAGCGGGGAATCATAGTGAAGGCACCAAGGCTATTTGGCGAATTATTAAGAAGTTTCCGGGTTCACAACGGGTGAAATGTTCCTTTGGCTAGTTTGTAAGGGGAAGATTCTAACGAATGTGGAGCGCGCTCGTCGTCACTTAACGGTTTTAACAAGTTGTACTTCTTGTGGGGAGAACTTGGAGGATGCTGACCACATTTTCCGCAATTGCCCTTCTGCTCTATCTATTTGGCATGGTCTTATTCCACTAGATAAGCACTCGACCTTTTTCTCTTTTCCCTTAGTTGATTGGATTCGCTTGAATTTGTCGAATCCTAAAGCGTTTGGTATTTTTACTTGCTCAGTGGGACGTCCTTTTTGGAGCAGTTTTATGGAACCTATGGAAAGCACGTAACAAGCGTGTGTTTGATAGTGGTGACGAGGTGGGCAACTCGGTGCTGGATAGGAGTCGTCGCTTGGTCAGTGAGTTTCAACGCGCAGTCGAGGGAGGTGGGGCATGACAAACGCACCCAGAAGCATGCGACAACAGTCTGCACAATGGATTCCACTGGCGTCGGGTTGCTGGAAAGTGAATGTGGATAGCGCGTATGACCACGTTGATGGCAGCGCCTCATGTGGTGGTGTCATTCGTGATTCGACTGGTCTTTGGATTGCTGGCTTCTTGAAGTTTATTGGTAAGTGTTCGAGTTTGGAAGTTGAATTTTGGGCCGTTCAAGAGGGTCTGGAATGTGCTTTGCAGATGAATGCTGGAAGCATTATTGTGGAATCCGATGGTTTAGATGTGATTCGAGCAATGCGAACTAATGATAGGAGGGATTTTCATTCTTATTTGATTGGCTCGATAAGGATCTTGGTTCATACTCAAAGGGGTGGTGATTTTCAACATATTTACTATGAGGGGAATCGGGTTGCGGATGCTTTGGCGAAATTGGCGTCGAGACATAGTTTTGCGACAATTATTTATATGTTTCCTATGGATAAGGTTCTTACTCTTTTGCACGAGGATTATGATAGATGATTTGTTTGTTGTTCTTTGATTCCTCCCTTGGTTTGCAATACTATCGCGGGTACTCTTTTCCTCCATTTAGGTTAGGGAGGTTTTTAACGAGGCCTACGATAGTATCCCTTTTCCTATTAATAAAAAAGGATTAATTGAAAGGTGATGATCTTTTGTTTCAACTGTTAGATTGTTAATACAGAATAAAACTCTTCAACTCCTTTTATGTACCCCTATGTATGTCCTACACTAAAAAATAACTTTAAGGTTTTGGATTAAAGTTGAGGTTTAGGGAATAAGGGATAGATTGCATTTGTTAGGGTTTAGAGTTTATGATTTGAGATTTAGAATTTAAGATTAGGGTTGAGACATATAAAAAGGCACTGAAAAGGGGAAGAAGGTTTTTATCCGTTAGTACCAAACTGAATTCACCATCTTAGTCCAAAGCATTGAGAATAAACAGAAAAAATGGGGTTTTGAAATTTGACATATCTGATTTCAAAATTACCCAGTTCCAATAAGTAATAGTTCAAAGTGAATGAATAAGAGCTGGTTGATAAAGTTTCATGTTGCCATAAGATAATGACAATGGTGACTTATTTTTGAGGCAGAGAATGACAGAAATAGTGTTGAAGAAATGGAAAAGCTGGGATTAAAATGAAATGTATTTAATTATTAAGGATTAAATTTTTAGAATTAGGATCAAATTATAATAGTATATGAAAATCAATGACTAAATTTGTTGTATATGTCAATATTATGGGAAATTAAGGAAAGGCAGACTAATATACGGCTAAGAAACGACGGGACCGGAAATATAATAAGATAAGTAACAAAGTCGGTAAAGCGCGACCAGATATGTTGACATAATATAATGTAGCCGGTAGAAAACATGAAAAAATATTAATAAAATTTGGTAACCTGTAAACTTTAGTTATCGGTAGGTATCGATACAAACATATACAAGTATCGGAATATGTGTTAATGAGAAGAAAACAGGTTGGAATTTAAACAAACCAGTGAAAATTTTAATATTTGAGGTAGGTTGGCATTTGGTAACCAGTTAAAAAAATGTGAGACTATAAGTATCGATACTTTTGTAAGTAATTTACCAATTGTATCGAAACTTTTTTAAAAGCAATGTAATCTGTTGAAAAAGTCTTGAAAGTACCGATACTTTTTCCACAGTATTTGTAAAAAGTGTCGATACTTTTAAAAGCAATTTGATTGACATAGCATTCTGGAAACAATGTATCGATACTTTTGTAAGTAAATATACAATTTTATCGATACAAATGGCTCGAGAGTATCGATTCTTTTTCCACAGTACTAATAAAAAGTATCTATCCTTTAGAAGCAAATTTGACATAACCGGTAAAAAAAGTCCAAACCGGTTACATTATTAATACATATAATGTAACCGGTAAATCGGTACCGGATTGTTTGTTTGGTGTCGATACTTTTGTAAGAACATGTACAAAAGTATCGGTACATTAGTAATTTAAAAGGATTTTTAAACAAAAAAGGGGTCGAAAGAATCGACACAATTCAAAAAAGTATCGACACTTAGGGAATTGTATCGATTAAATATAATCGATATAATCGGTTAAAAACTATCTACTCTAATACAAGGATTGCATTGCATTTACACAAAACGCTCTTAGTATTTGAAATCGAACCGATTTTGGTTGCTGCGAAATAGAAGTGAGGCGTTTTTGAAGTCGTGGTGTATCAGAATCGAAATGAAAGGTATGTTGTCGAAACCCTAGTTTTTTTGGTAATATAGTATTCAGAAATTGGGGTTAGGGTTTTGGGTTTAAGGATTTTGAAGTAAAGAAGGATTTCATATCGATTATAGATACAAATTGTAATTCTAGGTAGAAAATAAATATCGGTGCTTTGTTCAGAGAACTTATGGGTAGAAATTGATATTGTAGGTAGAAAATGAATATCGATACTTTGTTCAGAGAACGCAATCGGTTACTATAAGATTAGTTATCTGTCGATTTGTAAATTGGATAAAATGTATATATATATATATATATATATATATATATCCACCCATTTGATTTTATTTAATTTTGAATGTTCATAATCTGATATACAGACGAAGGATAAAACGATGTCAATGGATCTTAGAAATGTTGTTCGTGAAGATGACATTGAAATAGAGCCGGAGAGTATCGAAAGTGAAGAGAATCAAAAGCAACCAATGGGTCGATATATGTACTTCTAGTAAGTATCAATGTATTTGTGTACTGGTTCTTGAATTGGTAATTGGATTAAAGTATTTAAGAACATTTAAAATTTCCTATCATGACAGTGTGAATGAAGTGCAAAGGATGAAGGAATGTGGTACGTACAAAAGGGGTTCGGTATATAAACTCAATTTATAATAAGTATTATGTAGCTTTAATATTTTGATTAAGAAACGTTTATGCATAAGTTTCAGGTGATAGAGAGGTGTTGAAGAAATAGCAGTCGATGGGTGATACTGAGAAGGAACCATTTATGAAATTGTCCAAAAAGGCGAGAGCAGAATATTCGGCTTCGAGGAAAGCACATGAAAACATTGAAAAGAATGTATTCGTTAAACTTGTAAATACTATGATAAATGGTATATAAAAACTCTAACATTATATGTAAATAATTTAGGAAGTGTCGACAAGGTGTAGCATAAAACAAGTTCACCACATAATAGAACACTTGAAAGAGAAGGATAAAGCCAAAGTGTTGGAAGAAATGGGGTTTGAATCTCTGATTGGATTGAAGGACCGATCAATTTGGAGGGAATTGTGTCGATTGTTGATGGGAGAATTTGATTTGGAAAAGTGTGAAGTTCGCTACGGTAAATATTCTTTTCATTTTGGGGTCTGATGTGTTGAAGCCGTATTGGGGCTAGAAAATAAAGGTAAGAGTGTGCAAGAAGTAATAAAGAGGGTGGACTGGAAAAAACTTGTGAACAAGTATGGCTTAAAGTCCAAGGTGACATATGCTGCACTCGAGGACGATATTAAAAGCGGCAAGTATGATGTGGATCATCTGAAGGCCCGGGTACTATTGTACCTTGTCGGAGTATTTCTTTGTTCAACGGGTGATACATCCCCGAGCAAGGAATATATGAAGTTGATTTGCGGCGAAGGGTTAAAAGGTGAATTAATTGGGCTAAATTTGTCAATGGGAAATTATTTGATGCAATCAAGAGCTTTCAGAAGGCCGGAAACCCCAAATACCTCAAAGGGTGCGTAGTTGTCTTAGAGGTAAATGAGTTGAAGGATGTGTTGGTTTAGAAAACTTTGTAAGTATAGTTATTATAGAAAATGATAAAGTTTGTTATAAATGCAGGTTGTATTGTTTGATTTTTGGTTTGATTCTACAAGTGTGCCGACCTTCCAAAGAATCGGAGTGTCACGCATCATTGCCTGGGGCAAGGAAGAAGTCGTCCGAGTGATGGAAAAGTTAAAGTTGGAAAGACTGAAAAAGAAAGTAAGGGTAATAAAAGTATTTATATATTAGTAAGGACTTAAAAAAGATGCTCTAATATTGTAATTTATTTTTGAAGGTTATTGTCAAGGAGGAAGAGGAGGAAGAGGAGAAGGTGAAACGGAAGAAAGAAGGGGGATTTTAGTGAGGTCGGTGGAAATAAATTTGACATTTTGATGTCTGAGTTGGCAGAGCTAAAAAAGTCGTTTCTGATTATTTGTAAAGACAATCAAGAATCAGAGAGGCAATTGAGAGCATTAAGGGGGAAGTAGGGGGAAAGGTTGATGGAGTGGTGAAAGAAGTGGTGGAATTGAGGGGTGAGTTGAAGGGGGTGATGGGAGTGGTAGAAAAAAATGGATGAGGGGAAAATTTTAAGTTCTAAAATGAAACAAATGAGGAGTTATGTTGAGCAAAAATATGATGAACTTAAAAAAATATGATGAAGAAAATGTGGAAGAATTGAGTAGGAGGAAGGAAAATATTGATCATTCTTATCCAGATATGAGGACACCAGATAATGTCATAGATGCATATCTGGATTCAAAATGTCGTGCACCAAAGAAGAAGCGGAAGGTAAAATGAATAAAAGAAATTGACATCCATTTTGATTATCATGTTGTGGCAAATATCTATAATCAATATCATAGGTTGAAAAGGTCAAAATACCAAAAGAAATTGGTTCAATGGAGGCTGTAATTTGTGAGTATGTATGGAATAGTGGGTTAGAAGAGAGGTAAGTAATATATATTGCTTTGTGAGTGATATTTAAATATATATGAGAAAAAATTAATCCGAAAAATTGCTTATACAGGGATGTTGTCATAGAATTTGGAAACCAACATGCCACAGTAGCCAACGTTGCGACGTTAAAACCTACTAAATGGGTTCTTGGTCAGGTTATTGATTTGGTCGGCTAGGTGTTGGCTAACGATTCGATGAAGAAGAGATCAGGGAACCGGAAGATTTGCTATATTCCATAAAACTTTGCGGTAAGTTAAATTTATACATGTTGAAAAGTTGAGTTATGGCTGGTCAATTAATAGTGATTGTTTTTGGAAATGTAGACATCGGTGTTAGAGTACAGTCCATATGTAAACGGAATTGTAAGCTTTTGGAGTAGCATAATATTAGACTATAAGAAAATAACTGATTGTGACACGGTAAGATATTTTTGCGTAAATGTTATTTTGTATTTAAATAATTACAATAAATGTTCTAATTTCTTGTCTTGGGTGTGGCATTTATTGTAGATCTTCTTAGCAATAAACGATAACAACACTCATTGGTATCTCTTGGTGTTGGATATAGTTGAGCGTGTAGCAACGGTTTATGATAGTCTATATTTATCTCACCGGCATAAGACAAGAGTGCAAAATTGCATGGAATTGGTATGTATCGATACATTTTGTAATTTATAATGCATAATTTCTTCGTAATCTACTTTAATAATTTTTTGACACAGAAGAGATGTTTAGATAAATATAATAAGGACGCGGGGTTTGTTGATGCATTTGGGAAGATGAAGGTCCCAGTGAGGGATTTAAAATTAGTGGACTGTAAGACGAAGTAGTAAACGAATTGGTATGAAATTTGAGTATTTAATAAGTCAAATATTTATCATGGTTAACTATTTGAAATTTGCGGTAATCAATTGTTATAACAGATATGATTGCGGAATGTGTGTGATTATGTGGATGGAAGCGATTGCATTTAGGAGGTCAACGGATGATTTGGTAAGTGGTCTGAAAAAGGACTTTTAAAATAAAATTTGGCTACTCTTACATTGAATGATATGGTAACAAAATATTCTAATGTGAATGTAGGTTGTTGGGGAATGGGATCGTATGAGAATTTTAAACGATCTCATAAATCACGAAAGTAATAAAAGGAGAGATCAGTTGACAAACGGTTGTCTGAAACATATGAAAAAGTAATTTTTATGAAACTATAAATTTCATAATTGTTATGAAACGGTCTCATAATTGTTTAATTAACATAATTTTGTATGTACTTATTTATCACAGTTAGGTTGTTGTAAATTATGTTAAAATAATGTTGTATGTACTTATTTAGCAAATATTTTGTTAGATGTGTGGGATAAATACTAGATGTTATGAAACTATAAATGTCATTTGCATACTGGGAACAAAGTATAAATGTTATGAAACTATAAATGTCAGCATAAAATTATCGATACTTTTGAAAGCAAATGGATTGACATAGCTTACTGGAAAAAAAATGATGATACTTTTTTCCCACAATGTATAAAATTATCGATACTTTTTTAAAAAGTAATGTTACCGGTTGCAATTTGGCTCGAAATTATCGATGCTTTTTTCCCACTATGTAAAAAATTATCGATACTTTTCAAAAAATGGATTGGCATAGCTTATTAGAAACAAAGTGTCGATACTTTTTCCCCACAATGTATAAAATTATCGATACTTTTTTTTAAAAATCAATGTTACCGGATGCAATTTGGCTCAAAATTATCGATACTTTGTAACCCCCTTAGCACGGCCTAGACGCTTGACCCGAACTACGAAGATTACACGGGGAAAACAAAAGTCAACCTGAAAGTCAACCTTGATTAACGACCCTTTTTTATTTTAATCTTTTCTAGATGCACATTAAGCCTATGTGATTTCTCACGAATCATGGGAGAGAAAAGCACAGCGATCGGAAAACATTTAAGGACTCAATTGTAAGAAATACACTTTTAGGGACCAAAATGTAAATTTGTGAAAATATAAGGACTTTGCAGGTTTTAAGCTTACCAAAGTATAATTAGTCATATTACATGCCTCTCTGTCAAATTTCAGCTTAAAAGGACATTCCAAGCTTAAGCAATTGCATCCACAACATTCAGGACTAAAGTGTAAAACATGAGAACTTGAAACAATTCAAATGCACAGACCAACGGTCAACCGTTCCAGAACGCTGGCCTTCGTACCGAAACGCCCGTATCAAAACGGTGTTGACCGTTCCGGTACTTGGGTGCGTTCCGAGACCAGTATCGGAACAGGCCTCTCCAGTAGCCAAAGTGTTTCGAAACACCTTTACTCGTTCCGAAACACTATGGCCATTTCAGGCCCCTGTTTCGAAACATATAGGGGTGTTTCGATACACTCTACCCTGCAACAGCAGAATTTTCTAGTTTTACACATCATAACTCAATCAAACATGCTCCAAATCATACCACAACATACCAGCAACAAGATTAAAATCCAAGGAACATATAAAAGGGACTTAAGCTAGAACATGGCATCAAACACATGAACATTAGTCAATAGGCATGCTTCCTAATCACATGAACCAAGTATGGTCCTCAAACCTCAAAACAACCATTTAAGACCCTTTACAAACCACAAAAGCCTCAACAAACTTGTTTCAAACATAGGGAGTTCAAAACACATCTCCCAAATACAACCTTGAAACCCCATTGCCAATTATCAATACTAAAGTATGTAAAAACATCACCATACATGAGCTTTACACTTCCTTGGATGTTCTTAACCCTCTTGCTGCCCAAAAACACTTCAATGATCTGCATTGTTGGTAAAAGAGAGCGTAAGCACATTTGCTTAGTGAGGCAAGATCTAAAGAAAAACCAACACAACAATGCATTATTCAAATACTTTCTCAAAAGCCATTTTCAACTACATGCTCATTCTATCTCATGCTTGAAAACCATTTCAAAGCAAATCTCCATTTGAAAACACATGTACCCTTATTCTATCTCATGCATTTAAACCAATGCAAATCTCATGGAAAAACCATACTCATGCTTGTGAAAACTAAAGCATTTCGTATTCATATCTCATATGCATTTCTCATAGCATAAATCATCTCAACACTAGGTACATGTGAATCAAATACATTTTCATTTATTATATTGGCATTTCACATTTCATCATTACTCGAATATGCGGATTAGCTTGACTCAAGGTCAAGTCCTACCCCGGTGGAATCTCTCATCACCGGACTCTCATGGCGGTATCTCTCATCGCCACAAAGCTTGGGTATTTCACCAAGTCCTACCCTGATGGTATCTCTCATCATCGGATTCTCACTTTGGATTGGGATGGAACTACCCCCATTGCCCAAGTCCAAAGAGCACATACGAATTTTTAGATTATAGTGCACTCTCATCCTATTGATCGATCAATTATATCCGGTAACTATCTCATCTTCTATGCCAATATATTATGTCAAAAACATCATCTCGCCTACTGTTTTAATGCAATAATTCTCAAAACTTTCTCATCTCATTTCAAAATCATAACACATGCTTTGCATTAAATCAAAATCTCAAAACTCATCAATGCAACATGCTATCTCATGAAATCTCTTTCAAGAATCATCTCATGCTACAAAACATGCATAAAACAGTAGGAATTTGTCTATCTCAAAACAAGAGCATGTAAAAGCATTTTATGGGCAACAACCACATATTTGAGAGCAAATCTAGTCATACTTACTTCCAGACTTAGGATGATGTTCAAAACCAATCCTAAATCCCCAAACCTTGTTTCTTTGTCCCTCAAGGACTTTTAAACCAATCCCACTCACCGATTACGTTTCGTTTGCTCGCCGAAACGCTATCTAAGCTCCCGACACTTTCGGATCAACACCAAAGGCGTCCGAAGATGTCTCCCATGTTTATAACACATAAGGGCAGAGGATTAATGCATCATCATGCATTGAAATCATCAGCCACACACCTAAACCCGTTGCTCTACTCAAAAGCCTCATTTCGGCCACCAAAACAACCGAAATCATCTCCAAACTCTTCCAAAACAAAACCCAGCCAAAATCTATCACTTCTAAACATTTCTAAACATCAATCAACACAAAAAATCACCATAAACTCGTCCTTATACCTCCAGCTATAACAGAACACCAAAACCACCCCAAAAACCACCATTCTAGCATGCAAGACTTAGGAATCCAAACCTATTCAGGATTTGTTTGATAAAACCTCATTTATAACATCAATTATCATCCAAAATACATTAGAAATCAACCTCAAATCAGAGCCTAACCAATAGTTACTAAAATCATCAAGATCTCTCCAAGAATCTTGAGTTTTGACACAATTTCATGTTTCTAACATTGAAGCAACTCAAAAACCATTAACAAAGGATTGATAACTTGGGAATTTCAGTAAAGAATTGATCATTAGAGGAGAAGGACGAAGCTTACCTCTAATCGTTGATTTCTCCTTGATTTGGGAAAGTTTTCTTGAAAATCCAAAGTGAAAACAAGAGGATTTGGTGAGGAAAAGATTAGGAATTAAAAGGAGATTGAAATCTCATCAAAAGGAATGAAAATCAGAGGCTAATTGATGGAGGAAATGTGTTTGGCTGAGTGGAAATTGAGAGAAAATGAAATGAGAGAAAACTAACGTAAGGTAGTTATGAAAAGTCAAAGATAGATTTTCTTTTTAATAATCTTTATTTCCCTTAATTAAAACATTATTAAAAACACCCAAAATAAAGAGAAATCTGATTAAAAACATTTTGGTAAAATTAGCTTCTTAAAGATTCAAAGTTTCAATCCTCTAAAAAACAATCACTATTCAACTTTTGCAAAAACTGCGATTTGGTCACTACACCGAAATGTAGTATTTCCAAACCTTATTTTGTAAAATTGTTTTCACCATAATCATTCATGTAATAAATGAGGATTTTTAGATATTTTCCATAATTTTAAAGCATCCCGAACTAGGTGTTCCCTAAATCTCCCTTAAAGGTTCGAACCGTCCTCGACCGACCCGATTCAAACTCTAAAACATCTAGGCCCGAAATCAGGGCGTTACAACTCTCCCCCTCTTAAGAAATTTCGTCCTCGAAATTTACCTGAAGGAAAAAGGTAAGGAAATTGCTTTTTCATGTCTTCCTTCCTTTCCCACGTGGCTTTCTCAACACCACGATGTCTCCGCAAGACCTTGACCAACTCGATGGTCTTACCTCGGAGAACCTTACTATCCGAATCCAGAATCTCAACAGGTTCCTCATCATACGTCAAGTCCGGATTCAACTCAACCTCTTCCACAGGCATAACATGCGACAGATCCGATCTATACCTCCGAAGCATGGATACATGAAACACATTATGTATCTTTTCTAACTCTTGAGGTAGTCTCAGCTTGTAGGCAACAGGACCCACAAGTTCTATCACTTTGTATGGTCCAATGAACCTTGGGCTCAACTTGCCCTTCTGACCAAATCTCATCACCTTCTTCCAAGGTGAAACCTTTAGAAACATATGATCACCCACAGCAAATTCTATCTCCTCACGCTTCAAATCCGCGCAAGACTTTTGCCGATCCGATGCTGTCTTCAACCGCTCACAAATGAGCTTCACCTTCTCGGTGGTTCCTTTTAACAAAGCTGGCATCAAAACCAACTTTTGTCCCGTTTCAGCCCAACAAAGAGGAGTTCTGCACTTCCTCCTGTATAAAGCTTCATAAGGTGCCATTTGAATACTTGCATGGTAACTGTTATTATAAGCAAACTCCACCAAAGGAAAGTGCTTCTCCCAAGAGCCTTGAAATTCAATAACACAGCACCTCAACATATCCTCAAGCACTTGGATAACACGCTCAGACTGCTCATCCGTCTGCGGATGATAAGAAGTATTGAAATTCAGCCGCGTACCCAAAGCTTGATGCAAACACTCCCAAAACCTTGCGGTGAACCTCGAATCTCTATCCGACACTATAGACTTTGGCACTCCATACAATCGTACATTCTCAGCAATGTACAACTCCGCAAGCTTATCCAAGGTATACGTAGTATACACAGGTAAGAAATGCGCACACTTCGTAAGGCGATCCACAATCACCCAAACAGAATTCTTCTTTGTTGGCGATAAGGGCAAACCAGACACAAAGTCCATGGTGATCCTCTCCCACTTCCATTCAGGAATCCTTAACGGCTGCAACAACTCTGAAGGAAATTGATGTTCAGCCTTAACTCACTGACAAACCATGCATTTGCTAACATACTCAGCGACATCTTTCTTCAATCCCACCCAATAGTACTCATCCTTCAGATCACGGTACATCTTTGTACTACCAGTGTGCATAGCAAAAGGAGTACTATAAGCTTCGGTCAGAATAGTGCGCCTCAACTCAACATCATTTGGCACCACTATTTGACTCCCAAAACATAAAACACCATCATCACTGAAAAAGAAATCTGATGGCCTACCTTCAGCAATATCCTGAACATGTGGCACCAAAGAATCATCCAACAGTTGTTTACCCTTTATCAACTGAACTAGAGATGGTTTCACTTGCAATTCAGCAACAAGACCACCATCCCGCGACATGCTCAAGCTAGCAAACATCGCCCTTAACTCCACCGCCACTTTCCTGCTCAAAGCATCAGCCACAACATTAGCCTTCCCCGGATGATACTCGGTCATTAGGTCATAATCCTTAAGCAACTCCACCCAACATCGTTGCCTAAGATTCAACTCTTTTTGAGACATCAGATACTTCAAACTTTTATGATCCGTGTACGCATTACACTTCTCACCGTAGAGATAATGTCTCCAGATTTTTAGAGCAAAAACCACTGCTGCCAACTCAATGTCATGCGTAGGGTAATTGCGCTCATGCACTTTCAACTGCCGCGATGCATAAGCCACCACCTTACCCTCTTGCATTAACATACACCCCAAACCAACATAGGAGGCGTCACTATACACCACAAACTCTTTTCCTGATTCAGGTTGAACCAAAATAGGAGCTTGCGTCAAAACTACTTTTAGCTTCTCAAAAGCTTGTTGTCTCGCTTCTGTCCACTCATACTTAACATCCTTTTGCAACAACTTCGTCAAAGAGGTAGCAATCTTAGAAAATCCATCCACGAACCTCCGGTAGTAACCTACCAACCCAAGGAAACTACGAACTTCATGAACGGACCTTGGAGGCTTCCAATTCATCACCGCCTCAATCTTTTGAGGATCAACTCGAATCCCTTCAACCAAAACCACATGGCCAAGAAAAACAAATTCCTTTAGCCAAAACTCACATTTGCTCAGCTTAGCATAAAGCTAATTTTCCAACAGCGCTTGCAAAACGATCCTCAAATGACCCTTATGCTCTTCCTCAGTACGAGAGTACACAAGGATATCATCGATGAACACCACAACGAACTTGCCTAAGAATTCATGGAACACACTATTCATCATGTCCATGAAAGCGGCAGGAGCATTCGTCAATCCAAACGGCATCACTAGAAACACATAATGCCCATACCTCGTTCGAAAGGCTATTTTTGGCACATCCACATCTTTCACCTTTAACTGATAGTACCCTGACCTCAAATCTATCTTCGAAAACACAGCCGCTCTTCGGAACTGATCAAAAAGATCATCAATCCTCGGCAAAAGATACATGTTCTTGATGGTCAACTTATTCAATTGACGATAACCAATGCACATCCTCATCGTGCCATCTTTCTTTTTAACAAACAAGATCGGTGCACCCCAAGGTGACACACTAGGCCGAATGAAGCCTCGGTCAAGCAACTCTTGAAGTTGCGTCTTCAGCTCCTTCAACTCTTTGGGTGCCATGCGATAGGGAGCAATGGACACCAGAGTTGTATTCTCGTACAACTCAATTCCAAATTCAACCTCTCGACTAGGCGGCAAACCAGGTAATTCCTCCGGAAACACTCTAGGGAACTCACACATGGTCATTATATCCTGTACGCGAACCTTCTTTGTACTAGGATTCATAACAAAGGCTAGATATGCCTCACACCCTTGACGCAACATTAGACAGAAATTTCACATTTTCTCCCACCACCACAACTTCATAATCATCCGCATGTTTTAGCGAAACTCGCTTGCTTTCAAAATCCACAATGGCTCTATGCTCAACAAGCCAATCCATGCCAAGAATTATGTCAAAACCATAAAATGGCAATTCCATAAGATCGACAAGAAACACATGATCTTGCACCATTAAGGGGCATCTCCTATACAATCTTCTGGTTACAACCGTCTCACCAAAGGAACTAGTCACACGCATACCCACATCCAAAGACTCAACAGGCAAACCAAGCATATGAGCATGTTCACGCAATATGTACGAGTGTGTAGATCCAGAATCAATCAAAGAAAGTAATGACAAGGATTGCAAAGTAAAGGTACCTGCGATCACGTCTGTGTCATTCCTTCCCTCTCGATGGGCATACACTCGAGCCTGGCCACCACCCTCAGGTTGAACAACCACCACATGTGCCACATTCCTTCCACCCTCATCTCTGCGCTAGAAATTACCACGACCGCGCCCACGACCTCTCTGTGGCTCAACTGCTCTCACCGAAGCCTGACCTTCTCTCAACGGCTGAGTACAATCTTTCTTTATATACCCTTGATTACCACAGTTCCATCATGTACCCAGATTACCCCCAACACTCACCAGTATGTCTCCTACCACACCGGTTACACTCATGAGTCCTCAAGAAAGCATTGGGTCCTTGCTGACCTCTTCCAGGGTTACCACCCCCACGTCTAGCATCACCATAAGGCCTTCTATCTTTATGCCTCTTATTGCGATCTCTACCAAAATCACGCTCTGCAGCTCGCTTCCCCGAGCTAGATCCTCCTACTCGACTAGCCAGACCAAGATTCAGCTCAATGTCCTTGGCTCTAGTGACCAAGACCTCGAAATCAGTATAATCGGTTGCGAGCATATATGTTTTCACATCCGCCAATAGCCCATAACGGAATCGTTCACATCTTTCTCGCTCGCTAGGAATCAGCCCAGGTGCATATTGGCTAAGGCGTACAAACTGCACCTCATATTCTGCCACCGTCATGCTCCCTTGCACAAGGGACATAAATTCCCTTTTCTTCTCATCAAGGTAGCGAACTCCCAAATACTTTCGCTTGAACGCATTCAAGAAGAATGTCCAAGTCACATCATCATCCTACATTCCCGCAATAGTGGTCGTCCACCACGTATATGCATCACCATGCAACAGGGACACAATACACCCCAGCTTCTGAACATTGTTGCAATTCAACTTTCCAAGTATCCTCTTGGTACTCTCCAACCAAGACTCGGAACCTTCCGGGGTCAACCCTCTAAACTCAGTTCCTCCCAGACTGCAGAGTCGCTCTAACGACAACCTTACATTAGCACCATCCTGAGGTGCAGCTCCATGAGCTCCAGCTACTGCTGCCTGGAAAGCTCCAACAATAGCTTGTACCAACACACACATATCAGGAGCAGCTTGCCCCTGAACTCCCTCAGGTCCAGCAACCACAGCACCAACTCCAGAAGCACCAACCCCAGGTGGTCCACCAGGGGGAGGAGGAGGTAGATCCTCAGCATTCTCCACATTCTCGTTCTCAGTCGTAGAGCAGGTATTAATTCTAAGCTCTCTACGTGGCCCCAAAATAAAACAATGCAACTGACAAAATACAAATAATTCAATTAGGCATAATACGGTAAGTAATCCAAGTACTCAAGCTCATTTTTGAAAACAATTCTTCTCATTAGTAATGATATGGCAATGGGATCCCCAACTATACCCCAAACACAGCATAGCATCACAATCTCATCTCAATAGAACCAAACATCAACAATCATACCTCATACTTTCACCAAAAGTCACAAACATTCATAAACACGCATATTAACCACTTTCCAAGCCCCAAACATTCGATAACCTGGCTCTGATACCAATAAATGTAACCCCCTTAGCCCGGCCTAGACGCTTGACCCGAACTACGAAGATTACACGGGGGAAACCAAAGTCAACTCGAAAGTCAACCTTGATTAATGACCCTTTTTTTCTTTTTTTCTTTTCTAGATGCACCTTAAGCCTATGTGATTACTCACGAATCATGGGAGAGAAAAGCACAGCGATCGGAAAACATTTAAGGACTCAATTGTAGGAAATACACTTTTAGGGACCAAAATGTAAATTTTGAGAAAAGGACTCTGCAGGTTTTAAGCTTATCAAAGTATAATTAGTCATATTACATGCCTCTCTGTCAAATTTCCGCTTAAAAGAACATTCCAAGCTCAAGCAATTGCATCCACAACATTCAGGACTAAAGTGTAAAACATGAAAATTTCAGTAAAGAATTGATCATTAGAGGAGAAGGATGAAGCTTACCTCTAATGGTTGATTTCTCCTTGATTTTGGCAAGTTTTCTTGAAAATCCAAAGTGAAAACAAGAGGATTTAGTGAGGAAAAGATTAGGAATTAAAAGGAGATTGAAATCTCATCAAAAGAAATGAAAACCAGAGGCTAATTGATGGAGGAAATGTGTTTGGCTGAGTGGAAATTGAAAGAAAATGAAATGAGAGAAAACTAACTTAAGGTAGTTATGAAAAGTCAAAGATAGATTTTCTTTTTAATAATCTTTATTTCCCTTAATTAAAACATTATTAAAAACACCCAAAATAAAGAGAAATCTGATTAAAAATATTTTGGTAAAATTAGCTCCTTAAAGATTCAAATTTTCAATCCTTTACAAAACAGTCACTATTCAACTTTTGCAAAAACTGCGATTTGGTCACTACACTGAAATGTAGTATTTCCAAACCTTATTTTGTAAAAAAAAATTCACCATAATCATTCATATAATAAATGAGTATTTTTAGATATTTTTCCATAATTTTAAAGCATCCCGAACTAGGTGTTCCCTAAATCTCCCTTAAAGGTTCGAATCGTCCTCGACCAACCCGATTAAAACTTAAAACTTCTAGGCCCAAAATCAGGGCGTTACATACTTTCTTCCCACTATGTATAAAATTATCGATACTTTTGAAAGCAAATGGATTGCCATAGCTTACTGGAAACAAATTGTCGATACATTTTTTTCCACATTGTATAAAGTTATCGATACTTTTTTAAAAATCAATGTTACCGGATGCAATTTGGCTCGAAATTATCGATTCTTTCTTCCCACTATGTATAAAATTATCGATATTTTTGAAAGCAAATGGATTGACATAGCTTACTGGAAACAAAGTGTCGATACTTTTTTCCCACTTTGTATAAAATTAACGATACTTTTTTTAAAAATCAATGTTACCAGTTGCAATGTTATCGTTTTCATTATTGACTATACAAACAAACTGATATACTTGTTAAAGTAATAGGTAGCGCTCTGACTTTGAATTTTAGGCGCGATTTCTCTTTAACCCAGCCCTAAACTTAAATCTTCCTTTTCTTACTTTTATCGATACGATACCCTGGCTAATATCTCTTCCACTCCAACATTTACCACCACTCAGAGAAATTGCACCGTTCAAGCTGCTTATAAAATCCACTCCGACGATTACTACGATCAGATTTGTAGGTAATTTAATGGTATTTTTGTGTAATTTAGGGTTAGGGATTTGAACGTTTTGTGAGTAACCGTTCTTCTTTTGCATATAACAATTCTTCTCAAGCAAAAAAATGGTGCCCAAACGTCCGAGACGTAGTTCTTCTCAGTTAAAGTCTTCTTCTTCTTCTAATTCAAGGTCTGTTGCTCAAGTAAGTTCTTCTGAAGCAAGTAATTCATTTGATACACAAAACTTTAGAAGCAATGAAGAGAAAGTGAAATATGATGGCATTTTCAAAACAAGAAAGATTCGTCCAGAACGTGTTATTGACATGGACTTCTTCTTCAATGAGAAAAACAAAATTGGTTTTAAACAGACATTTACAAATTAGGGATGACTTGAATTGCTTGGTGTAGAACCAAAATATTACCCCAATTTTGTTAGAGTTTTCTACAGTAATGCTACATTAGATCGCCAGCCTAATACAGACGATATATTAGGAATTAATCCTTATGTCATGGGGAAAGATATATATATAGAATCCAGTGAGTTATATGTATTTTTGCCATGCATTTTTTGTTAAGGTATATGTGTATACATTTGTTAATTGATAATTTATGTATAGCAATATAGTTACATATGTATGCATCCCTATGACGGTTCATCTTTGAACGACAATGCTTTAGGTATGACAGTTACATATGTCACTTATTTGATTGGTTTACTAATATATTGAACATGTTTTGTTTGCTAATTTCACTTATTTATATATCTCCTCAGAAAAGGGCGGAAGCATCCGAGAATATTTGGAAAAGTTGGCAAAGGAGCCTAATGTTTGAGAATTTGTCAGAAATAACCCTTTACAAATTTGAATTTGATTTGATTTATATATTGAACATTCTTGATTTATATATTGATGTATGTTATTACAAATGTTAGCAAATATTTTGTTAGATGTGTCGGATACATACAATATGTTATGATAGTTACAATGTATGTTGATCGGTACTTGCAGTATTCCAAATATCCTTGTTGCCCTGAGACGTAATGGATAGATTAAAATTATAAATAATCATTAACAATTTAAGACATAATTGTAGAATAGACATAATAACTCACATCATAATCATCATCTGGGAGCCCGTACGACCATTACGTTACGTTATCAAAAAATTCTGTTGATGTAGGTTGTGTAATCGATTCCAAACTGAGCTTTAATTTAGGACATGTTACTTTGTTATGTCCCTCACCGTTGCAGAAACTGCATCGCCTACTTTTCTTCTGAACCTTATTCTTTTAGACTTATTTTCGTTTTCCTTGTCTTCGTTTAGGGTCGCGAATGCCATTTACAACATTGCTTCGGTTTCTTGAATCTTTCAAACCGAACGAGTGTTCAAATTCGGCAGTTAGTCTTTTCATCTCATCTCTTTCGATTATGAAAGATACATCAGTCTTTAATGCAATGTAGCATAAACAACTTGACATTACACGTAGGGAAGCGAACCGTGCCATTTGCATAACTTCTGGTGGTACATTGAAGTCAATGAAACTTGGTGCAGAAGCCTTCGCATCCTTAGTCCACCTACTTATAATCAAAGACTTAGGAAGAGATGTGTAATCCAAGTGCTTCAAAACACGTAGTTGATGACAACATGGAATTCCTACGGTCTCGAATTTCCTACACGAGCATGTGACGATTTCCGTAACGACGTCAAAACATATGTGAAATCTCTTGCTCTTTTCCTTGTACTTTGACAAAACATAATTTTGAGATTCATCTAATAAGGGCTTTGTCTGGGAACTTAAGTAATCCGCTTTCAACTCGTTGATACGCATTTTACTAATACCTTGTTCAATTGCACGAACAACGTCTACATATGTCTTCTTCTTTTTCAGTACAATTGCGAGTGAAGCATTCAAGGACTCGCACCTTTGTGTGGAGTGAATATTGGTAAAGAAATGACCGGTTAGATATGCTTGAGCCCATAAGTTCTGAGAATTTTCCTTCTCAATCACCCATGGATGCTTTCCGACACTGAATTCTGAAATCATTGCAGACCATTGAATATCAAATTCTTCTGTTGTCCACCAGGAACCCATACATCTAGAAAATGTTGTGCTAAATTTGTTGTCACCAATGTTAGCTTGTGCATTGTGAGAAAGATGCCAAGAACATAATATGTGCTTAGCAAAAGGGATAACACATTCGATAGCCCTCTGCATTGTCCTATCCCCATCGGTGACAACTGAAAGAGGCGATTTATTCATCATGGCTTGTAAAAAATTACGCAACACCCACTTGAATGATTGAGTTGTTTCGTCAGCGATGATTGCAGTAGCAAATACTATTGTGCTATGGTGATGATTGACACCGAAAATAGGCATAATTGGTCGTCCATACAAATTACCTTTGTACGTTGTGTCGAACGCAATTACATCACCGAAGCAAGTGTAATCTGATCTCGATGTTGAATCAGCCCAAATAAGATTATGCAATGCCCCTGATTCATCTGTTGAGTATGTCATAAAAAACCCCGGATCATCTTCTTTCTTATAATCAAAGTAAGCAATTAGTGCATTCACATCCCCATTGACGATTTCCTTTGCTTTACCTCTTTCAAGTGCATTGTAGAGGTCTTTACTTGTAAATCCAACATTCTGACAACCCCTTGTCTGATTCGTGAAATAATTAATTACTTGTGATGTCCCAACACCAACATCTTTCAATGCTGTTGCCTCATCCACATCAGCTTCACTCACAGCTCTATTTGAACGCATAAATGGTGTTATAACAGATGTGCACAATGCATGATTATGTTCATGAAAAGACTTACTTAGAACCCACTGATCGTTTGTATTTGTTGATGTGACCACGATTTTCGCCTTGCATCCTATTCTTGTGACTGGCATATGAGCACGTTGACGATAAACAATATGGGCTTTGGATGACCGAAACCCTTCTTTTGAACAACAAAATTCTTGTGTCTTCACATTCCCTTCCGTATCCAGCCGTGTTGTTCCTCGACGTGCACTAAAACCATGTTTCCTAGCGTATTCCTTGTAAAAATCCCAAGCTTCCTCACGTGAAGAAAAGAGCTGACCGAGCAACCGTTCCGACTCATCAACGGTAAATATTTCATGCCCCTCCCTGCTTGAATGAACATCGTTGGATGGAGTATCGTCCATTGGTAAACACCGTCAGTGGAAGTGGTCCAAACATGAGTTGTGTGTTGCTTTCAATTTCATTAGGTGGTGGTGGTTGATGTCTGGGCACAACATTTATTTCTTAGGACAAAGTTAGTTGTGCAATAAATTATAGTAAAATATCGATACTATTAAAGTAAATACCGATACTTTAATTTTAAGTATCGAAACTTTTTATGGAAGTATCCATACTTTTATAAAAGCAATGTAACCGGTTGAAACATGGCTCGAAAGTATCGATACTTTTAATATAAGTATGGATACTTTCGAGCCACATTTCAACCAGTTACAATGCTTTTAATAAATTTGCGTTGAAAAGTATCGATACTTTTGTAAAAGATTATCGATACGTAGTCGCTACCTATTACGTTACACTAGTAACCGGTTTGTTTAAAGTTATAATATTAATGTAAACGATAAAATGTATACAAATTAGGCGCTACCTAATATGTTGATACTCTTATGAACAAAATAAGTAATTTACCTATTTTGTTATCGTCAGATTTCCAAGGCCCCATCAGCTTAAACTTTAATAACATAATAGAAGCTACCTAATATGTTGATACTCTTATCAACAAAATAAGTAATTTACCTATTTTGTCATCATCGGATTTCCAATGCCCCATCAGCTAAATTTTAATAACATAATAGGCTCTACGTAATATGTTGATACTCTTATCAACAAAATAAGTAATGTATCTATTTTGTTATCGTCGGATTTCCAAGGCCCCATCAGCTAAACTTTAATAACATAATAGGCGCTACCTAATATGTTGATAATATTATCAACAAAATAAGTAATTAACCTATTTTGTTATCGTCGGATTTCCAAGGCCCCATCAGCTAAACTTTAATAACATAATAAGTGCTACCTAATATGTTGATACTCTTATCAACAAAATAAGTAATTTACCTATTTTGTTATCGTCGGATTTCTAAGGCCCCATCAGCTAAACTTTAATAACATAATAGACGCTACCTAATATGTTGATAACATTATCAACAAAATAAGTAATTTACCTATTTTGTTATCGTCGGATTTCCAAGGCCCCGTCAGCTTAAACTTTAATAAGATAATAGGCGCTGCCTAATATGTTGATAATATTACGAGCACAAATAATCTTTTCGGTGGAAGCATATAACATATCTAGTCGCGCTTTTAACCGGTCACGCTGTATATTAGCCGTATATTAACCGCCTCACAGCAGAACCTCCCCAATTTTATTAGCTTTCATGTTAGAATAATTTGTTATATAATACTATTTCAAGGGATCATTTTATAACCTTTTTATAATTAAAAGACGCAATAAAATATTGTGCTATAGTCAGATGAGTATCTAACCAATTTACCTTTTTTCCTTCACCAAAATATAAAGTCTCCTATATATCTGATCCGGCGATTCTCTGATTTAGCGCTTGTTTTCCTTCCCAAGTTGTTGACATAACCCCCCTTTATGGACCGCTTGAGTTTGGAGAGAGATAGCTAAAAAGGAGAGAAAATAAAATAAAACAAAAGGAAATTTGAATTTTGATTAGTCAACATGATTACTGGTAATATATTTCAGCACAGAAAGCATTCATGGCCGCCTGAGGATTATGTCAGCCGTAATACTTTACAATTGGTAAGTTTTTCTGTTTTGTCCTTCTTTTCTAGGTTGATTTGATTCTGTTTGGCTCCCGAGAAAATGTGTAAAAGAGGAGGAAAAAATAGTACTTGTATAAAAATTAAGAGCAGTAAGGTTTGTTTTCCCACGGAATTAGTTCTTTCCTAAAGTAATAAGGTTTGAAATTTATTTTAAAGAAAAATAGTCCTTTTATCTTATTCAATCATCCGGCGTGATTTTGTAGATAGCGTAAAAGATGTGCTTTATGAAATATTTACTTAATATGTTTTACTTAAAATTAGGAAATGACAAGCTCATTTGGCCGGCGGCTCATCTTTTGTTACCTCGTATTCTCGTAGAATAAGTCATGGGTTCGTGACTCATAGGAGCCACTCAATTGTTTCAATCCTGCAATTCTTTAAAAGCAATAGAAAAAAGAAATGTGATTAACTCAATGTTATAATGAAGGTGGATTGTTCTGTCCCCGAGGTACAAAGATTATAACAGAAATCGTTACTTAAATGACATGTAAATTTTATAGGTAGTTTAATGTAAAACGTTTTTTGATCTTATACATATAGTTTGTGCATGTATAATACATAATTTTAAATAAATAAAATTTGAAGTTTGTGAATTGTTTGTTTTATTTAATATTTTATAATTTGAAAAGCCTGGGAAGATAGCGATTTCTGATAACATAAACTTGATGCCTATGTTATCGACTCTAGAGAAGAGACTGACAATCATTTGTCCCAAATTAATACAATTACTTCTTCCTGATATTGCTATTATCTGGTTTGCATTGATATGAGGAGTGAGACATTTTTATTCAAGTTTCGGTCTTAAATGTCACATTACCTTCATCTGAGAACTATTTTATTTTATTTGACTTGATAGTTTTTTTTTTTTTTTTAAATTTCAGATTAACTCTAAACTTGCTTCTGTATTGATTTGTTGGTTTGCTACTCCTCTATAGTTCGATTTTGATAGTGCTGCCCCACCGAAGCATGCGTGGAGAAGAAGATTAAACAGCCATGCTAATATTCTTAAAGAATTTAGTGTTACATTTATGGAAGCAATAAAGATGGTAAGCGATAGAAAATCCTGCTTGACTGATTCAAGATACAGATAACTTAACTACTGTATAGCAAGAATGCATGATTCTTGTCCCGCTCACCTCTTTGAATTGATATGGCATTGAAATCTTAGGTGCGATTAGGTATACGTCTATGGTCCTATGTCAGGGAAGAGGCTTCTCATGGAAGGGTAATTCTATTGTCTAAATTAGTTTGAACTCATTTGATATTCTTTTCTATTTTCTAGTTTCTAGAACTAGGCTAGGCTATTAATTTCCTTGACAGCATAGGTTCTGGATGAAGATCTTCTCTGAGTATTTTTTGAAATTATCGCATGATCATGTGCAGAAAGCACCTATTGACCCTTTCACCCGAGAAAGTTGTAAGCCATCTGCATCTCAAGGAGTTCCACTGGGAGGAATGGGGTATTCAATCCAGCTTAGCTATACTCAGTTCTTAGTGCTATAAATTTTTATGTACCCTGATGGTAGCAAATCATGTTTCAGGAGTGGCAGTATATCCAGGGGTTTCAGAGGCGAGTTCAGGCAATGGCAAATTGTTCCTGGAACTTGTAACACTTCACCTGTCATGGCTAATCAATTTTCTGTAAAGCTCTGCCCTTCAACTAATATGCTTGTTTGTGTTATACTCTGTATTAGATTAATTGATTTATTTCTAGAGAATGATCTAAAACCAAAGTATGTATAAAAAATAAATTGGTCAACATATGGTTTTAGGAATGTCATTTGAACGCATGATATATGCATTAAACTTGAATTTGTGTTTCATTAAGACAAATTGACATTTTCATTAAAAGAGCTTTCAAGGCTATTTTTGAATTTTATAAGACAATATTCTTTTTCATTTTAAATCTAGCGGCAACCAGTATTGTTGTGCTGCACCATTTAATTATTCAATATTATTTTATTAATAGATTTCTGATGCATTTTCCAACTTAATTTCTTGAAACAAATATGACCACCCCCAAGATAACGGATTAAAAATAAAACATTAGATGTTTAGAAATGTCAAACCATAATTTTCTTCTTCTTGATGGTTTGCTTTATTTCTGATACTGTAGATATTTATATCCCGTGATGGAGGAAAAAAGAAATATGCATCTGTTTTGGCGCCGGGACAGCATAAAGGATTAGGGTAAGAAGAAAATCCTGCAAAGCAAATATACAATCACTTCAATAGAAATTTGATATTTGTACATCTTTTATTAGCTAAAAGAAACAAATATTTTCATGTTTTTATTAACTGGCTGATATATGAGATTAACCTTCATCGGGTGTACAACTGTCTTCTTTGTTTATTATGTCCTTTTGTCATTCTGTTCTTTCTTGTTTATTTCACTTTTACATCATATCACAGGGCAGTAGTTGATACCTACTTAACTAACTACAAAGTGTGTGTCATTAATTCTAGTCGTAATATCCTTGATCAGAAGCCAAAACTGCAGGCTTTGATAATAATGAAAGTTGAGTACTTCGGAAAATTCTATTGGAACTTGACGCCAAATACTATCTGATTTGGTTTCTGTGTCAGTACCCTAGCATTTTATCTCGCCAACACTAAAGGTTGATTTCTAGGTCATTAATTGACTGTGAAACTGCTTTCAGTTTGCTGCTAATTTATTTATCAAGCCTGCTATTTTAATTTCTGAACTTCCTATTTCTTTCTAAACTTATCTTGTGAGAAAATGCTTAATATTACATGGTTGACAAGCAAATTTTTTGGAGATGGGATTGAATTCTCAGAGAGACACTTTCAGGGGAAGAAGGGAAAGGAGAGGGTGGGATGTGAGGGGGTAGTTAAATTCACTGTTAGCTAGGGAGTATCCATGCAGGTGTATTTGTGTATCTGAAGTGTCTTTTTATTTATTTATTTATTAAAAAGCTACAAAGCTTCCTGTGAACTTTCTGGAGCTTGCCTAGATATAAGAAAAAAATTATCTTTCATTCTCTTTTTGAAGTTTTCAACGAAATTTATTACTAGAGATAGTGTAGAGTGTAAGTGTAATGTTTGCAGTATGCTTTCACAGGAAAACTAGTGATGAGGGTATTTCATCATGGGGATGGAATCTGAATGGCCAGCATTCTACATACCATGCTTTGTTTCCTAGAGCATGGACAATATATGATGGTACTAATCAAACTTTCTTTGTTTTTGCAAATCTGTGTACTTTTCCTTGAATCTTGTTTTGAACAATCTGTTACTTTTTCAGGTGAACCAGATCCTGACCTAAAAGTGTCCTGTCGACAGATATCGCCATTCATACCACATAATTATAGGGATAGTAGTCTTCCAACAGCTGTTTTTGTCTACACAGTATGTTTATTCAACATCTAATTTTAAGAACTTGGTGACTTATCTGTAATTGGTTATTTCTGAGATTATTTCATGGGTTCACGTCCTATATTGCCATTGCTTGATCTATTGCAGTTGGTGAACACTGGAAAAGAAAGGGCAAAAGTCAGCCTACTCTTTTCATGGGCGGTAGTTCATTTTCTCTTTCCAAATTTGTCTAGTTTTACTCAAATCTATAGTAAGACGGGTCCTTGGATGTTAAGCAATCAATGTTTGTTTGTGTAGAATTCAATCGGTGGAATTTCACACTTATCAGGAGATCATGTCAATGAACCATTCATGTGAGTATCGTTTGTGTTTGTCCTTTCCATTTTAACTTTGCACTGTGAAGCCATATTAACTTTCTTCCCTTTTATTTGACAGAGGTGAAGATGGAGTTTCTGGCGTACTACTTCATCACAAGCAAGTCATCAAACCCTTATAGCTATATATGACGGTTGGTTTGCAGTTTTCTCTTGGTAGTTCCATCCAAAGTCTCAGCCCCTTCAATAACACACACTCCTAAATAATGGGAACAAAAAGAAATGGAAATAGACTAATAGAGCCAAAGATAACTCACAGATAATGGGAACACAAAGAAATGGAAAACTAGCAAAAGATTATGCGAGACTTGAATAAGTTGCCTACTATAATACTAGATAGTATCTCGTGTTAATATATAGTTGACAACACTTGACCTTGGGGAAGAATGAAAATCTATAAGAGTGTATGTTACCGTTGTGACAATTAGTGAATTAAAATACTTAGTTTTCTAAAAATATATATCTTCTAGTGGATTTTTTTAAAAAGATCATTTTAAGAATTATTTTCAATTTCACAAACGAGTTAAGAAACTGTTTTTAATTGGTATTTACTAAAAATAAAAATAAATGAATTAAGAAGTCGTCACCCATCTTTAATAGATATTTAAATTAAAGTAAAAATAAATGAGATGATAATTTCAACGTTGCTTGTAGAGTTGAAAGAAGCTCTGTGCTCAGTGCATCAAGTATTTTATGAAGATAAACAGAAAACTCTTTTGTTTATTAGATGATCGAAATCTTTGATTCAATACAAAGTTACTTACAACCTTATATAGGCTAGGACTTTAAGTTAGATAAGGAGTCCTACTAGGTTTAGCCTTCCTACTCTACCTAAAAGACTTAGAGTACTACTACAACAATTAAACTAATAAATTAACTCCTATACAAATTAGGATTACTATGCGTATTCTTACACTTATACGTTGTATAATCCCAGTTTGGACAAAAATTTGCTGAAAAGAGCTTTTGGCAGAGGCTTTGTGAGAGTGTCTGCCACTTGTTCTTCTGTAGGAATGTAGTTGAGAGAGACTGTCCCTTTAGCCAACTTCTCAACAATGAAGTGTCTGTCGATTTCAATGTGCTTTGTCCTGTCATGTTGTACATGATTCTTGGCTATCTGAATAGTGGATTGGTTATCACAAAAATTTCAAAACTTTCATCTTGTGCCATTTCCAACTCTCTAAGAAATTTCAATAGCCAAATTCCTTCGCATATTCCCAAGGCTAGGGCCCTGAATTCGGCCTCAGCACTGCTTCTTGAAACCACCGTTTGTTTTTTACTCTTCCAAGTCACCAAATTTCCCCAAACCAAGGAACAATATCTACTGGTTGATCTCCTGTCAGTGAGCTCTCTTGCCCAGCTTGCATCAATGTAGATTTTCACAGTTTTGTCTTGATTTTTCTTAAAAAATATGCCGTGTCCTGGTGTCCCTTTTAAATACCTCAAGATCCTCTTTGCTGCATCCATGTGTTCTTGTCTAGGGTTTGTCATAAATTGACTTATGACATTTACTGGAAAGGAGATGTCGGGTCTGGTGAGGGACAGGTAAATCAATTTACCTACTAATCTTTGGTAGAGTCCTTTGTCAGCCGCAAGACCAGTTCCTAGTTTGTTGAATTTTAGGCCTGCCTCCATTGGTGTGTTTGCAGGTTTGCAACCAAGTAAACCTGTTTCTTTAAGAAGATCCAGGATATACTTTCGTTGGTTGATAATTAACCCTTTGTTGGTCCTTGCTACCTCCATGCCTAGGAAGTATCTCAAACTCCCAAGATCTTTGATTTCAAATTCTTTACTTAAGAAGTTCTTCAATTTGCCAACTTCTTTTTCATCATCTCCAGTCATAATTATGTCATCCACGTACACAATAAAGATTATTCTTTTATTGGAAGATGTTACCTTACTGAACAAGGTGTGATCGGCCGAGGATTGCTTGAACGCATTCTTCAATATAACCTTGGTGAATCTCTTAAACCAGGCTCTAGGAGATTGTTTAAGTCAATAGAGTGGTTTTGCTAGTTTGCAAACTTTCTGAGGCTGTCCTGCATCTTTTACCCCTAAAGGAATTTGCATGTAAACTTCCTCTTCAAGATTTCCATTTAGGAATGCATTTTTGATATCTAGTTGGTGTAGTTTCCAGTCACAGTTTACTGCCAAACTAAGAAGAATTCGAACTGAATTCAATTTAGCCACTGGAGCAAAAGTTTCTTTGAAGTTGATCCCATAGGTTTGAGTAAACCCTTTTGCGACCAACCTTGCCTTGTGTTTTTGAATAGTCCCATCAAAATTATATTTGATGGTAAATACCCATTTACAGCCAACAGTCCTCTTGCCCTGGGGTAGGTCTGTAATAGTCCAAGTTCCATTCTTTTGAAGTGCTTCAATTTCTTCCTCTATAGCCTTTTTCCATTTAGGATTCTAAACTGCTTCTTCATAGCTCTTTGGAATTTGTTCCTTGTCTAAACAAGCTGTAAAAGCTTTGAATGAAGGCATTAAACTTTCATAGGCAACATACCTTTGGATAGGGTACTTGGTACATTGTCTCACCCCTTTTCTCTTAGCAATAGGTTCATAATCTTAAAGAAGATGAGAAGGTATATTAACAGATTCATTACCTTCACTTTCTTCACAGGTAACTGGACTGAAATTTAATTCTTGACGAGTGCTAGATTGCAGAACAGTTTCTGGAATAATCTTCCTTTTCCGGGCATAGACATGCACTTGTTTTGGAGGCTGTGAAGAAGTTTGAGTTAACTGTTTTGATGCATGAGAAGTAACATGACAAAGGTATAGGTTAGGTGATGAGTTATATGGGAAGAAGTTTGAGACTCAAGTAAGGGAGGATAATGAGAAGGTGAAGAGAGAGGAACTTGTGTAGGAACAAACTGAAAATTATTACTAAATGTCTCCCTCTTAATTTCAGTCCTGGAGAAATAAGGTTCCTGCTCAAAAAAGGTTAGATCCATAGTAACAAAGAATTTTTTAGAAGGGGGTGGTAACATTTGTAGCCATTCTTGAGTGAAGAATATCCAACTAAGACACATTTCAAAGACTTGGGATTAAATTTAGATCTCGTAGGACTGAAATTCTGTACAAACACAGTGCAACCAAAGATACGCAAGGGAAGACTAGAGTTCATAGGTTTGAAGGATGGAAAGAAAGACAAGAATACATCCCTGGGTGTTTGAAAATTCAATACTTTACTAGGCATACGATTAATAAGATAAGTAGAGGTTTCTGGAACTCAAGTAAGGATGGAAAGAAAGACAAGAATACATCCCTGGGTGTTTGAAAATTCAATACTTCACTAGGCATACGATTAATAAGATAGGTAGACATTATGTCTCACCCCACAAGTAATGAGGCGACGGAAGTAGATTGTGTGACCATGGCAGAGCTGTCAGGAACAGGGGCTTCTGGAATCATTTAGAGGCGGCGGCTTTCCTCTCTTCGAATCTCAGAGAAGACCTCTCTCAGTGAAGGAAGGGGATTAAGGCCAAGGATCCTGGATTTGACTGGATCAAAATCCCTATTTAAGCCATTGAGGAACTAAAAAATTCTTCTATGTTCATTAATCTTTCGAAACAATGCAGCATCAGTTGGGGTTTTCCATTCATGGGCTTCATACATGTCAATTTGCTGCCACAAATTGGCGAGAGTTGTGTAGTATTGAGTAGCAGTCATCCCATCCTGTTTTAGTGCAGCAACAGTGCTTTCGATCCCAAACAACTCTGAGTTGTTGTTTGTGCTGGAGTAAGTATCCCGAGCAGCATCCCAAATCTCCTTGGCAGTCTCATAGAGAAGAAATTGAGAACCAACTTCAGGGACCATGGTATTGATGAGCCAAGACATGATCCGACCATTCTCTTGGATCCACTTTTCCAGACCTTCATCAGTTGCAGCAGGTTTTGAAGTTTTCCCAGCTACATATTGTTGAGTTATGTGGTGCTCGATTCCTTCAACCGTTCTTGCTCGCCAAGTGGTGGGGAAGTGAAATTTTGGGTGATAGAGGTGTGGAAGCTAAAATGAATAAAGACAAGATTTATAGTGGTTCAACCTTCTAACCAAGGTCTACATCCACTACCTTAGCTTCCCACTAAGGATTTCCAATCAATCCACTAATTGTTTCGTCCTTTTTTCTAGGCTTAGGAGGAACCCTTACAAACCGATCAAGCTTTCTACCCAAAGCTTTGATCAAATCCTCTTTACAAAGAGATAAAAAGAAGCAAACTCAAATCTCCTAATAGGTATTTGTTTGCACAATTAAACTCTCACCCAATCTTAAAACACTTGAACAAATTTAGCAACTTTGGCTTACTAGTGTTTGTCTATACAAATAATTGACACTTAAGCACTAAGACACATTTTGATCATATGTTGTATTACAATTGAAGCATTAGCCTTCTCTTGATGCTTGGAGGTCCTTTTTATACTCCTAATTGAGTTTGTAGCCGTTACTAGCCGTTGGGGTTGAATTGTAGTCGTTGGAGACTTTATTTCCCATATTAAATGCAGTTCTGGAGTCTTCCGTATCGATACACGAGAACCTGTATCGATACGCTCTTCTTCAGAAACTAGCCGTTGGGCTCTTGCCAGCCTAAGCGTATCGATACGCTTGAGGGCGTATCGATACGGTATGTCATTTAAAAGACCGTTGGGGTTGTTAAAACAGTGATCGGTACGCTTAAGGGGCGTATCGAAACGATCCCTTTCCGTATCGATACGGTCTCACCCGTTTCGATACGGGTTTTGGCAGATTCAAAACTTGGGAAAAGGGTATCGATATGGGGTATACCGTATCGGTACGGGCTTGCTGAAAAATCAAGTTTGGCTATTTTAAAGCATACAAAACTTTTCCAAAAAACTTTTAAGATGCCTCAAACTTATTTTTAAGTTGTTTGGACTTAAAGACATGTTTTAAATTCTTTTCAAATAGGTCCAAAACACTTTTCAATTATTATATCAAAACATTAGTTTTACACATATCCTAGAGTTCCTCTCCCGATAAGGAAGAGTTTAACGGACTGGGACCATTGAACATAATTTGTGCCTGTGAACCTATGGCACAAAGAAGTCGAACCTGAAGGTTCCAACAAATTTGCCATCGAGGAAGCAGATGTAGAGGATAAAGACCGCAGGTCACTTTGAATCGGAATTTGCCATCAGAGAAAGAAAAAAAATTGATTAGATCGAATTTAGGCTGATACCATGAAGATAAACAGAAAACTCTTCTGTTTATTAGATGATCGAAATCTATGATTCAATACAAAGATACTTACAGCCTTATATAGGTTAGGACTTTAAGTTAGATAAGGAGTCCTACTAGGTTTAGCCTTCCTACTCTACCTAAAAGACTTAGAGTACTACTACAACAATTAAACTAATAAATTAACTCTTATACAAATTAGGATTACTATGCGTATTCTTACATTTTAAATATCAATTAAGTCTTATTTTAAATATCAATTAAGTATGTATGATGGCTTTTAATGAAATAAAATAATTTTACCATTAGTGTACAAATGATTATATATATTTAAAAAAAATAAAATCTAATTAATATAAAAATGTGTTGGAACTTTAATTGTGCTAGTGTACTTAAAATTTTCCAGTATTAGTGTTGGTGTCGGTGGATAGGGATAATGATCCAATTCAATTTGGGCCACTCTCTTTGCGGGTTAATGAACATATTTGTGCTGGTAAGTGGGGGAAATGAAAAGAAGTAAGAACTAGTCAGTTGTACATTGTCATGTTGCACGCTGCACAAACCCGGTGCTCAAATCATTTTGGGTATGAGATATAAAATACAATTCTCTCTTTTCTGTTAAAAGTTGGGGACATGATTCATTTCTAGGAAACGTCAACGAGAAATGCAATTGATATATGTAGGCCTGATTATTACTTTCCTAAAGTGTTGGTGAGAAGTCACTAGTATGCATGATTTATCCAGAAGTCACTAGTATGGAATTGATATATGTAGGCCTGATTATTACCATTCAATTTTTCTTGTCTCGTGACACAATTCTTTTTTGCATATTATTCTGAAGGCCATTCAGGTGCTTTAAAGAAATATAGGAGCCTTTTTCTTTTAACAACCAAAAATTCTAAGCAGTTTGTATAGTATTTGGCAGATCATCTTTAGCTTATTTTTACTTTATAGAAAGATTAGATTACTCTGAAGGATTCCTTGTGAATATTCATATCGTGGCACCTGAAACATCTTGTCTTCCTAATACCATTCCCCGAGACCTTAAATTTTGGAGGACATTAAAATATCAAAAGAAAAGACTTTTGGATTGCTTAACTCCATTTTTGTCAAGTTTTTCGTTCCTCTCTGAGGAAATATTATAAATTTCATGTTTGTCTTTAAGTTTTTCAGGTCAATGCCATGCCAAGTAGGATAATGGAACTAATTATGTTTGATGAGATGGTATTATGCCATAGGTTATATAATTGGTCAACGATATTGCCATTCCGAGTTAACAATGTTGGGTGGAGTGGATGATATTTGTAAACAAAACTGATTGTATGACACTGCTCCTATTTTAAGTACAGGTATCTGTTAGACATTAACATATATTTTAAAAGCTTGACAATTACAAGAGAAGGAAAAAGAAAAGAAGAAATAGGGCTTTGGAAAAAGCTTGTTGGGTATTTATATTAATAGAAAGAGTATTCAATGAAGAAAATAACTCTAAGTTGACCCTGATTTAATACAAAATATATCTCCATCATAATTCTTAAAATATACCCTAAAATAAGGCGGTAGACATTTAGATATAATTCTAACAGTATCACCTGAACCATCCCTCTATTATCTCCTGCTTTATTGGTATTTTGCTTTGATGCTTAATATATGTGCTTAAATTATTTGTATCATTGCTTACATAATTATTAGATTTCAAATATTTCTAAGAATTGTGGGCCATTTCACAGGACTGCTAATGGGAACCCTCCTGTTACCTTTGCGGTCGCTGCTTCTGAAACACAGAATGTCAATGTAACAGTTCTACCCTGTTTTGGTCTTACTGATGGAAGCTTTATAACAGCAAAGAAGATGTGGGGCAAAATGATGGAGGTAATGATTTGTGTAAAAGGCTGTCTGCATTTCTTTTCATTTCATCAATCTTCTTACCTGTGTTTTTAATTATGGAATTCAGTGGCCGTGGATGCTTATCCTCAATTTAAAAAGCAAAAATCTTCCTTCATGAATTTTTAATAGAATTACTGCACACTTTTGTGTTTGCCACCCATTAAGGCTATTCTATGCTATGTAATTCCAACTTCTCATTTTTGCATAAGTACCCTTGTCCTACATTTGTGCCTGAGACGTGGATATAGAGATATGCTCTAAGGGTCCTATGAATACATGAAAAAACTAAGTATAATCTGACCATACTCGTGTCAGATACATACTAGTATGTGACACTAACACCCTAGTGCACGTGATATTAGATCCTATGCATTTGCTGACCGTCTGAGATTAAATTGTTGTTTACTATATGAAGGATGGACAATTCGATCGTGAAAATTTCAATTGTGGACCAAGCATGCCTTCATCACCTGGAGAGACACTTTGTGCGGCAGTTTCAGCCTCTGCCTGGGTGGAACCCCATGGAAAGTGCACCATTGCATTTTCTCTTGCTTGGTCTTCTCCAAAAATAAAATTTTTAAAAGGGAGCTCATACCACCGGTATATTTACAACGTGCTTTTTCCCGTCACGCATTAGTGCACGGTCATTATTTCGTTTGCTGTGTTCAATTGAGACCTTGGACTGGATGTTTGTGGTATTGTGTCTTTAAAGCAGCTAAGGCCAACCTTAATCTAAGGTCATGAGAAATTTAAAACTTTCAGCTGTGAGAAACAACAGTTATTATTGTCCAGTTTCTACCATGCATGCCGTCTTTATTACTTTTCCTTTTACATCAGGATGTTTTCTGTGAAAGATAGCTAATATGTGATAGATCTAGTGGTCGTCTGATGTTTTTTTTTAAGGTAAAGGGCGTCGTTAACCCCCCCTCTAAACCTAGATAGGGGGAAAAGAGTGCCCGGTATTTATTCATTAAAATCTGGAGATTTCACCAAAACATGGTCCAAATAAGTACAACCAAAAGCAAAGAAAAACCAAAATTCTACTGCACGTCTGATGTTTTTATATTTAGCAATGTTTGTTTTCTGTGGCAATTTTAAGTGACAGTTGTATTAACACTTCGGTAATCATCTCTTAAAACTTTTTCCTTCTCTCGCAGGAGATATACAAAATTCTACGGCACGTCTGAAAGAGCAGCTCAGGAGTTGGTTCATGATGCACTGACAAGTATGGATCTGGTTTGAATATCTTTTATTTTCTTGGATTATTCCTTTTTAGTTTTTACAAATCAATTTTGGAATCATGCTTTCCATAATAGATTTCTGTTTTTCTTTTCATAACTTCCTTAGTGATACTAAATTTCTATTAGCTTTATGCCTTTATTTTGTACCTAAGACCTATAATATTCTGATTTCTCTTAGATTACAAGTGTTGGGAAGAAGAGATTGAGAAATGGCAAAGTCCTATCCTCGAGGACAAAAAGCTGCCAGAATGGTAACATCCAGTGCAACCTTTTATTTTTCACATCAACCTTATATTTCATTCTATTATTTTAGTTTAGAGTAAACTACACCATTGATCACTAAACTATTACCCCTTACTACTTTGGCCACCTAACTATTTTTTCGTAAATTTGGTCACTAACGTCATGTTTCTTTTTTTTTTCTATTTTAGTCATTGGTCGTTAAAAAATTAATGAAGATGGTGACATGACCTGGTATGATAATAGTTTTAATCTCCAAAACTTATATTCTATAAATTTGGTCCTAATTCGAAAAATATTCAATAAAGTTAACCCTCAATATTTAAAAATCCTATCAATTTGGTTCTCATTTTAATTCTAAATAATTCAATAAATTTAACCCTCTAATAAGATAACGGCACATGTCATCATCTTATTGGTGAAAATTAAGGAAATATGAATGAGATTGGGGGATCAAATTCAGGGCCTAAGCTAAGGCTAACACATAACCATTGGGCAAAAGGAATCAAAACTTAGGACCTGAGATAGCTCAACACTTGACCACTAGACCAAGCTATATAATTCTTACATAATTGACAGAAATACTATTTACTATTTAAACTACTGTTGAAACTAATTACATATTTGGGTGAATTATAAAAAACTATTTTAATAAATAACAAAGAAAACAATATATTAAATTAAAATTCTCATATTTTATATTCAATAATTAAATCATTACTATAATGATTTTGAAGGTAATATCTAATGATTTTTTTTAAAAAATCCCAAATTAATATAATACTCCATTTGTCCCACTGAAACTGTCACATGTACATTTTTCTGGTCAAATTTTTTCAACTTTGACTATAATTTATTTAAATATTTTTATAAATTAAAATTTATAAAATATATATTTAAAAACTAGATTGAAGGTTTTTAAATATATTTTTTCATATTTTTACCAATTATAAATAATAAATTATAAGAAGTCAAACTTGGAAAAATTTGACCAAAAAATGTTACATGTGACAGTTTTAGTGGGACAAAGGGAGTATGAATTATTAAGATATCAATTTTATATAAAATCTAAATATTTTAAACATTATAAATATTAAAGTTATCAATAATATACCAATGTCAACATGTGACAGTTTTAGTGGGACAAAGGGAGTATGAACATATTGTTTCCTTTATGGTACTACTGATAGCTTTAATTAGGTTAAAAAAATAATTTCAATGATGTAATTATTAAAACAAAAGGTGGTAAAGAAAAAAAAATAAATTTAGGTTAAAATATAAAAAATCTTGAATTGTCTACAATTTAATCTGAATATTATTTTTGTCAAGTATATAACAATTACATAGCTTGTCCTAGTGGTTAAGTGTTGAGTCATCCCTAGTCCCAGATCAAACCCCCCCAAACCCATTCGTGTTTTCCTTAGTAATTAGTTTCAACCACAATTTAATCTAAAAATTATTTTTGTCAACCATATAACAGTTAAGTAGTTTGATGTTTAAATATTTAATTATTTAGAACTAGAACGAGGACCAAATTTATAGGATTTTTTAATAATGAGGGTTAAATTTATTGATTTTTTTTGAGTTAGGACTGAATTGATATCATGCATAAGTTTTAGAACTAAACCTGTTATTATACCAGGTCACATCACCATCTCCATTAATTTTTTAACTAGCGGTGACCAAAATAGAAAAAATAATTTGTAGAAAATATAGTTTAATGTTAGGTGACCAAATTTGTAGAAAAAATAGTTCGGTTACCAAAGTAGAAAAGAGTGGTGACCAATGGTCTAGTTTACCTTTTAGTTTAATGTTTGTCCATCAAGGATAAATCTTTGCATGCAAAAAAACTTTCCTCTTGCTCATGGAAACTCGATGTATGGAGAAGGATGCGTGAAATGCATGTAATACTTATTGTAAATGGGCTATATAATTCCTTCCGTGATGCTATGCTTATGCTAAAATAGAGCAGTGAATTATTCATGAGCACAAGTTTCTCTCTCCCTGTTCTGTAGAGGGAAATTGGGAGGTGGAAGTGGAGGTGAAGGTGGAACCATTGAAGATCATTCATCTTTTACTCTTTCTTAGAGCTTGCTTCCCTTTAGTCAAATTGATCATCTTTGAAGCCTCATAATCATTGTTCTGCAGATTCTGTCTTGGAAACACAGTATTTATTGTTTTCTTTATCTGTTATTGTCATTTGATTCTTATGAACACCAGAAAAGGGGAAAAAGTGTGTTTAGTCAGAGATATATTCATTTATCATGTTAATTAGCTAATATTTATCTTTCATTTGCAGGTACAAATTTACACTTTTTAATGAGCTCTACTTTTTGGTTGCTGGTGGAACAGTTTGGATAGGTACACATACTAATTGCCCAGTCCTTTGCATGTTGGGTTAGCTTATATTAATTTTAGCCTGCTGTAGCTTCTTGTCTCTGTGTACCTGAGAAAACCTATGACATCCTCTTGGTCAGTAAAGCTAGAAAACTTATTTAAACATTTTGCAGATTCTTCCTTGCCATCTTCAGATGTGAAAAATGACCAAGATCCACCAGTGAAAGTAGAAATAAAAGATGTAGAAGTAAATGAAGCTGGAGTGAGTTTTAGGCATAGTACAGTGTTTGAACATACTAGTACCAGTTGCAGTAATGGTTCTGCAGGTGTTGGGATAAAACAGAATGGTGATTCAACTATTCCTCGGAAAAAAAGAACCAGCAAGCAGTTCTCAAATCACTTGAAATCGCAGGATCAACTTGATGGTGATGAAGATGTTGGTAGGTTCCTGTACTTGGAAGGAGTTGAATATATCATGTGGTGCACTTATGATGTACACTTCTATGCATCTTTTGCCCTTCTTGAGCTTTTTCCCAAGATTGAACTCAATATTCAACGTGACTTTGCCAAAGCTGTTTTATCCGAGGATGGAAGGAAAGTAAAGTTTCTTGCAGAGGGTAACTATGGAATTCGTAAGGCTAGAGGAGCTGTTCCTCATGATCTAGGGACTCACGATCCTTGGAATGAACTGAATGCATATAATATACATGATACTAGCAAATGGAAGGATCTGAATCCTAAGTTTGTGCTTCAAGTGTACAGAGATTTTGCTGCCACGGGAGATATGGCATTTGGAATTGATGTTTGGCCTGCTGTACGAACTGCAATGGAATACATGGAACAATTTGATAGAGATGATGATGGCCTCATTGAAAATGATGGATTTCCTGATCAGACATATGATGCTTGGACTGTTCATGGTGTAAGTGCTTACTGTGGTTGTTTATGGCTTGCTGCGCTCCAATCTGCTGCTGCAATGGCCCAACAGGTAGGTGACAAGTTCTTTGCTGAAACGTGCAAAAGTAAATTTTTTAGTGCCAAAATAGCATTTGAGAAGAAATTGTGGAATGGTTCTTATTTCAACTATGACTCTGGGTCAAGTAGTAATAGTAAGTCGATACAAGCAGACCAACTGGCAGGGCAATGGTACACATTATCTTCAGGCTTGGCACCACTTTTTGATGAGTTCAAAACAAGAAGCGCTCTTCAGAAAATATATGATTTCAATGTGATGAAAGTCGAAGGAGGCAGGATGGGTGCTGTAAATGGAATGTATCCCAATGGAAAGGTGGATGAATCCTGTATGCAGTCACGGGAAATATGGACTGGTGTTACCTATGCTGTGGCAGCAAATATGCTTCTCGCCGGAATGGAGGAAGAAGCATTCACTACAGCTGAAGGTATTTTCATTGCTGGCTGGTCAGAAGAGGGCTTTGGGTAAGTGTTTAACATGATTTTTATTCTCTCTTCTTTCCTTCTTTTTTCCACATGCTGTTTTAGGTGCAAAAGTTGCCAATATTTATGCAAAAGAATAATGAAAGTCAATTTCATGACATTAGAAACAGTGGTTTACATAGTTCTATGACACCCATATTGTATCGCACGGGGAAAGATAAAAAGTACCCTTCTGAACTGACCAATGCTTGACAGATAGCTCATCTGGACTATATGAATCCCTGATGATAGGAAAAGTTTTCAAGATTTTCCAGTGAATCACTGTTGATTAGGTTGAGCAATGATTACAATGATATTCTAACCAAAATGTTTTTATATGTTAAACCTTCTATCAGTCTAACTTGGTTTTGCAATCAGAGCAATACCAACTCGAAATTTGAGCTTCTTACATAACCGTTGACACCAATACCAACTTGAAATTTGAGGATCTTACATGACTTTTGATAACTTCTTAATTTCAATGCTGCTCTCTCATTAAAATTATTTGCAAGTTATCTTCCTTTTGTGAATGCTTCTTAGTTTGATTGTGGTGTTTTGTGAACAGATACTGGTTCCAGACTCCAGAGGGGTGGACAATCGATGGGCATTTCCGATCTCTTATATATATGAGGCCTCTCGCGATATGGAGTATGCAATGGGCATTATCTATACCTAAAGCAATTCTTGAGGCCCCTAAAATAAATATGATGGATAGAATCCTAATTTCTCCGGCAACATTTTCGTTGTCTCTCCCTGAAACAGGAGTCAGAAAAATTGCAAATAAAGCAGGGTGCTTCGGAAATTCCGCCTTGCAATGCGCGTGCTGATCATCACACTCGTGTACATGTATAAAAGAAAATGTTGGGTCTTTTGCTTGGTTTTTAACCCTTTTTCATGGAATTACAAGCTGTGCTGTAAAAATGAATATAGAGTCGATTCTGATTAGATATTGTTACCCTAATTCAGGGTAGGGCTGTGTGATATGAGGCATATATGTTTTTTTTTTATGTTTTTGTACATTAGATCATTCGTGTAAAAAAAATTATATTGGATATACAGACAGCTAAAATTAGAATGAAGATGTAGAGTCGGGTAATGAATAAGACTAAGTTGCAGGTTTTTCTTGTAAAGTTTAAATCATTGTCATGGTAATGGAGGAATTGGGAGAAAAGTTGGGGATTTTGATGGAAGATTGGACCAAAGTGTTCTGATGATGATGGATCAGACAAGTCTGTTGGAGGATTGGGCCTGAATCAAAACCAATTGTGAATCCCAATAGTGTTGGTTAGTTTCACAAGGACATGTCCAGTTGTTGAAAAATAACCTGTTATTACTAAGAAAGAGAATATATATATAGCATTTTGTACAAAAATGAATTATCTGAAAATTGAATGAAAACTTATCTTCACTGAAATCTAGTTTATCTTTTTTTTAAGAATCTAAGCTTATTTATTTTCTGCAAAAATTATCTTCTTTCACGGCTGAATCGTGACAATTTGGGATCTGAGCTAATTAAGAATTGTCTTTTTTTTTAGTCTAATTCAATTTTCTCCATTTATAATATCAAGGCTCGAACCACTGATCTTATTTAAGGATCTAGGAATCCTCCTTGGCAAGCTGGATAAGTCAAAGAAGGCTCAATCCATGGCTAATAACAAGTGCAAGAGATATAGAGCAAGTTAGGGAACAACGATGAAACTCAATTTTCTGTATTGTGGGAACAATAAAAACAAGAGAAGGATGAAGAATGAGCAAGTTGGAGTATAGAAGCAATGAAAATCATGGCTATCTAGAGAGATCTTGAGAATATTGAATGATAAGGTTAAAGAGGATGAAGAACCGACACTTGAAGGTAAACAATCTGCACATGTTACTGTTATCGGTGATTATGAAATATAATCATTTAATCATGGAGAAACAGGTATACTGGCTTCGAAAACATAGCCATTTTTTGCTCAAAACCATACATTAATGAAACCCACCCACTTATAAAAACCATGTCATAGAGAAATTCAACATGAATGAAAAGAGTTCCCAGGATAACCCTTCCAATAGTGCAGGGACTTATGTTCCAAGATAAAAAATTGAGCTCCAACCTTTGATGAATTGTGGAGTATTCTAATATTTTTACCATTTTTGAAAATAAAAAACTAAAAATGATCTCTATGTATTTAATGGGAAGCGTTGGAACTTGATTTGATGGGTATATAATATAAAAATATAAAACAAATTCGCATGAGTTTACAGCTGATCTTCGTCACAAATTATGTATAAAACATATACTGATACTGCGGACGAATTAGATAAGTTGGTACAAAAGAACTTATATGAAGCTTATAGGCAAGCAAAACTGTATAAGTTATCTTTGGAGTTTAAAACAAAAAGGCTGAAACTTACTATTATCATGAATCTTTCCCACACCATTCGACTAAAAAAATCCTATAACCCAAACACTGTTCAAAACTACTCCAAACCCCTCGGCCAACAAACAAACGCTCTTGGAATACAAGAGAAGCCATAATTTGTGTTTCAAATATGAACATAAGTTCAGACCTGATCTTCAATGTAATGTGTTAACTCTTTAACAGGGTAAATTTATCATTATTGTTGTTGATGGTCAAAATGGTAAGAGACCGGAGATGGTGGTCTGATGGTGGCTGGGATGGTTGTTCTGGGTTAGAGCTCGTGTGTGACTTTTGTTCTTCTTGTGGTTGTGGTGCCCGGAATGGAGAGTTCTTAAGAATCTTGGAGAGCTCGGATTTTGGTTGTGGGAGCTTATGTGTGAGTGTTATGGGGAGTATGACTTCTATTTGAGGGTGCATGGCCCATTATAAAGGGGTTAGATGGAGTGAGGTACGTGTCAATCGAGGGGACATGTGTTTTAGTGAGTTGTTGTGACTCAATGTCGGTGTGGATCACCTGTATCGTCATGTCTTAGGTTCACTATATCATACGTAGCGATCACGTGCTCAGTCACATGATCGCTGGTTGCGATGTTGCTTGTAGTCTTGCTAGTTCGCCGCATGTTGCGCATGGTATCGCACGATTCGTGGGCAACCTCACGCATTGTAGTTCGCAACGATCGCATGCGTTGCTTCATCGATCGTTAGATGTCTTTTTTGTTATAATGTTCGTAGTCTTGTTCATTTGCCGCGGGTCATTTGGTCCTGTCACGTGGCAGTTAGTATTCGTAGGTACCAACAATTGCTCCCCATGTGAAGGAAGGTTATAAAGTGACCTTTGCGAACCTGGAAACAGATGTGGGATTGTAGGCCGCGAAACGACTTTGTATGCTCGCAGCCTTGGAGTTGTAGTTCTTTGATGAATAATTAAATATTCGTGTGTATCCACTTGTGACTGTAGACACTGGTTCATTTATAGTTAATAACATATCATCTTTCCTTTGGTGAATAAATTATGAAGTTCGAATTATGCTTATATTTTTTATGTTTGCACAGCATTTCGTCTTGTGCTTCTTTCTCTTCATGGGAATTAAATTTCACGTTACAAGTCGAATTATAAAAATGATCAAAATGCATATCTTAGACATTATAAAGATTTTGTATGAACTTTTAATTAAGTTGTAAGGCATTTAAAGTTGATTTTGCTACATTTTCACCAGATTTCGTGCCTTCGGTATCAGTACAACTCATACCGTACTGATACAACCTTCAACCAATACCGATATGGTCTCCTCTGTATCGGTATGCACATTCAACAAGGTACTGTTTTGACCCTTTTTGCCATGGCTTATATGCTTATATGAGTATCTTGATATATGCCATGTTTTAATTGCATTTTCTTGGTTTATTTGCTTTATTTATTTGAAATTCAATATTTTTATTGAATTGTTGGACTAACAATTTTTTGATGCTTGATTAAGGGGAGTCATTTTAAAATTCTTTTCATGATAAATTTTTTTGGTCTCTCTTCTCCAAATATTATCTTACACCAACAATTGATATCTCCAATCAATTGGTACTAATTTTTTCAACAATTGACGTTTTTAAACTTAACGCAACTTCAAACTTGGTTTTGAAACTATTTTTGATATAACAAAAAGGGGAGAGATATGTTTGAAAATTTAAATTTTAAAAAGAAAAGGGAGCTTTAAATATTTTTTTATTATTCTCTTTTCTAAAAATATTTTTTAAAGGGGGAGTTTTCACAATTTTTTTTTTCAAATGGTTTCGTTATATCAAAAAGGGGACATTGATAAACCTATTTGATTTTGATATAACTTTAAAGAAAAGTGTTTTGGACTTAAACTAATTTGCAAAAATATTTCAAAAGTCCATAAACTTGAAAAATACGTTTTAAATGTTTTCAAAGGGTTTTTGACATGTTTTAAATGTTTGTAAATAGCCAAAGCGTCAAAAACTGGTCCTGAGTACCTGTACGATTTGACCCGTACAGGTACTTAGAGGACCCCGTATCGGTACAATTTTGAGAGTACCGATACGATCCTTTGTCCCTATGTTTTTCAAATTCCAGTAGCCAATTTCCGTACCATTACAAGTCTAGCCGTATTGATACAAAAGGGGCCGTACTGATACCAAGTATTGTATATCAGTAGCTAGAGCATTAATTGTCCAATGGCTCTTTTCTATTTAAGGTATCTACTGATATCGAAGTCTCGAGTACCGATATTGAAGTGCCAAGAATTGAATTTATGGCTAGAATTTATGTCTCCAACGGCTTTTAAAACCCCCCCAACGGCTAGTAACGGCCATGAAGTCATTAGAGAGTTTAAAAGACCTCTCGAAGCATCCATGGAACAACAAGCAAAAATTCTATGATTAAGAAAAGTGTTTTGTGCTTTTAATAGTTAATTTCTTTGTAGAACACACTCACACTTGTGATCTTAATTGTCATATATGCTCAAGTGTTAGGTTTTGGGTGAGAGCTTAACTGTGCAAACATTGTACCTTGTGAGGGTTTTCTAGTTTGCTATTTGTTTTTCTCTTGTAAGAGAGGGTTTTTATTAAAGCTTTGGGGTATAAGCTTTGAGGTTGTAAATGTTTTATCTTGAACCTAGAAAAAGGGAAGAAATTTAATAAGTGCCCAAAAGTCCTATGTTTTCACTCTTTTTACATGGCAATTATTGCTTAACCTACACCCATTTGAGTAGCATTATGGCCTTATATGTATTAATTACACTGTTTTTACCTATGATCCCGATATTTGGTGTATTTAATGAAAAATGTACAATTACACCAAAGTAAAACCACATACTTTGCTAGACCAAAGTGCTTGGATTTCCCTTGCTTTCTTGCTGCCTTAAAAGCCTAATTCTCTGCATTGATGAAACAAATGAGCGTAAGCACAAAGCTTAGTGAGGATCGCTAGAACAACATTCATCAATGCATTTCACACAACCGGAAAATCACCATTTATCAACACATGCCTTTACTTAAAACATGTCCTCTCAAGGCATCAATGCACTTTTTAAAACACATGCTCGAATGAATAACTTAAAAACAACAAATAAACCTTTGCTCATGCTTTACCAAGCAAAACATGCATTCTAGCATAATTCACAAGCATCTCATGCTTAAACCATTAGTCAACAACATTATATTTGCTTACAAGTGATCAATGCTCAAACCATACAAAAACCAACTCAAATGACACAATCAGATATGCGAATTACAAGCGTTGTCCCATACGCTTCATACACACTACCGGACTACAGAAGGCTCACACACGAGAGTAACCCTCCATCGTTGTGATACTCGTGGTGGAGTATAACGGTACAATCACAACCCCTCAACACCACTCATCGGTAGTTTTATAATTCCACTAACGAGAGCACGAGACACATAGCACAAGATCCACACACGAAATTAACATCCACCGTTATGATCTTAACCTCAACCGTTAGGGTACTTGGATGTAGTATATGGTACAATCACAACCCCTCGACATCCAAGGCGACTTTATTCACGGTGCACCAAATCCTATAGCTGGCTAACTATATCCGATTAAAGTAACCAAAACAATTTCCATCACTTGCCAATATAATCATTTAACATCAACATTCTACTGTTTTACAAGCATAAACACAATGCCATTTCCACAAGCATAAACATGCTTAACATCATATGCATTTATCACATAAAACCAAGGATCACTTACCTAGTGCATCCTTAACACAATGGCATTAAAATCCAGCATTAACAATGCTTAAAACATGCTTTAAAACAATAATCAAAACCGCATTATACTTAAGTGCATTTCCAACAAAACATAGCACATTTCCGAGAGAGGCTTTCGAATCACTTACTCTTGAGCTTAGCTAAGTGTTTCAAACTTATAATAAGCTACCAAGACCACGCTCAAAGCGTTACAAAGCAGGAAAATCCATTTCCACTCACCGATACGCGAAGCCTCGCTCGCCAACACGAAAATTACTCTTTGAGAGCCTCCAACAACGCCTCGTTTTCTCACAGATCAAGATCCCCTGTTTTCACATCATCAAAACAAAGATCCAAATGCATTAAAATGCATTTCAACACCAGCAACCAATCACAAACTCGTTGCTCACCCAAACTACACCAATTTACCCATCCGAAACAACCAAAAACCCAATTGATTGCTTCCTAAACCAAGCCCAGCTATCATACATCACTTGCAAACATTTATAAACATCAAAACACATCCAAAAACAACGTAAACCCAACCTTATACCTCCAACAAGCATAATTCCACCATTTCACCTCAAAAACTCACTAAAACCTATCAAGAAACCCAAGGATCTCAAGGATTTTGGGATCTATATTATCAAAGCATCATTTCTACATAATAACCAACTTGAAACTCAATTAAAATCAATCCAAAAAAGAGCTTAACAAAACAAATACGAAAATCAAGATTTTAATCATATTTTTACAAGATTTTGATCTCAAATCAAAACTATAATGAAAACTCAACCAAAAACATTAATTAGAAGCCAAAGATCTTGGGAATTTCAATAAAGAACCTAGATTGAAGGTTGAGAACATGATTTACCTCCAATCCTTGCTTTCCTCAATCAATGACAAGTTTTCCTTAGCAAAATCTTGAAGAATTTTTAAAGAACTCTGGAGAAAATGAATTAGAATTGTGTTTGGCTGAAAATGAGAAGAGAAAAGTAGTTATGTGATGAAATCTCACCAATTAACCACCTAATTAATTAAATAAAATAAAAGCCAATTAAAAATATTTAATTAAAACCATTTTAAATACATGTCATATTAAGGAAAGGCTAAATTGCCATAAAGCTCCCTAAAGGTTCTAAGATTTTGGCTTCTCCTTTAAAAATCACATTTTCCACGGTTTTGAAACTTTACAATTTGGTCACTACTCAAAATGTACCACTTCCGAAACTCTTTTTGTAAAATTGATTTGACCAACCTCTTAAACATATTTTTACAGGATTTTAGCAATTTTTACCACATTTTTATCGTATCATGATCCATGATTTCTTTAAATCACCTTATGCGATTCGAACCGTTCTCGACCGGTCCGGTCCGATGTCTAAAACATCTAGGCCAAAAATCGGGGCGTTACAACTCTCCCCCACTTAGGAAATTTCGTCCTCGAAATTTTACCTGAAAAACAAGGTGCGGGAACTGCTTTAGAATGTCCGTCTTGCTTTCCCACGTGGCCTCCTCAACTCCTCGGTGTCGCCACAACACCTTCACTAGCTCTATCGTCTTGCCACGAAGAACTTTACTGCTCACATCCTGAACCCTCACTGGTTCCACATCATATGACAGATCCGGATTCAACTCTATCTCCTCAACATGCATCACATGCGAAGGATTCGATATGTACTTCCGCAACATAGAGACATGGAACACATCATGCATCTTTTCCAGCTCCGAAGGCAATCTCAACTGATATACCGCAGGACCAATACGCTCCACAACCTTGTAAGGTCCAATGAATCTTGTGCTAAGCTTACCCTTATGCCCAAATCTCATCACCTTCTTCCAAGGCGATACTTTCAAAAACACACGTTTGCCAATTGCGAACTCAATCTCTTTACGCTTCAAGTCCGCGTAAGACTTTTTCCTATCTGATGCTGCCTTCAAACGCTCAAAAATGAGCTTCACCTTCTCAGTGGTTCCCTTTAACATAACCGACATCGAAATCAACTTTTGCCCAGCTTCTGCCCAACAGAGAGGGGTTCAACATCTTCTCCCATATAAAGCCTCGTATAGAGCCATTTGAATACTTGCCTAGTAACTATTATTCTAAGAAAACTCAACCAACGACAAGTGCTTCTCCCAAGAACCCTGAAAATCCATCACACAGCATCTCAACATGTCCTCAAGCACCTGGATCACACGTTCCGACTGTCCATCCGTCTGAGGATGATATGAAGAACTGGAATTCAACCGTGTAACCAAGGCTTGATGCAAACATTCCCAAAATTGCGCTATAAACCTCGGATCCCTATCCGACACAATGGACTTTGGCACTGTAACCCCCTTAGCACGGCCTAGACGGTTGACCCGAACTACGAAGATTACACGGGGAAAACCAAAGTCAACTTGAAAGTCATCCTTGATTCACGACCCCTTTTTTCTTTTTAATCTTGTCTAGATACACATTAACCCTAAGTGAGAACTCATAAAACATATTTGAGAAAGGCACAACGATCGGATAACAAACATGGACTCAATTGCACTTATTATAAGTTTAGGGACCAAAATGTAATTTCTATAAATTAAAAGGTCTTACTGGTTTTAAGGTTACCAATATGAAATTAGTCTTGTTACATGCTTCTCTGCCAAATTTCATCTTAAATGAACATCTCAAACCCAAGCAATTGCAACGCCAACATTTGGGACTAAAATGTAAAGTTCGCAAACTTCAACACCATTTAAATCTGTGCCCAACGGTCACCTGTTTCGAAACTTTCACCAGCTGTATCGAAACGTGGATCGAAACGGTGTTGACCGTTCTGACACGCGGGTTGGTTCCGAGACTGGTTTCGAAACGAAGCATTCTAGTAGCCAAATCGTTTCGAAACATCCTTTAGCGTTTCGGAACACGAAGGCCTTTTCAGGCCCCCGTTTCGAAACACCAGAGGGTGTTTCGATACGATTTGCCCAGAAACTGCGGCAATTGCTGGTTTTTCATGCATAAACTCATTCAAACACATCCCAAAGACTCTCCAACCATACCAACAAGTCAATAAACATATAAGGACATATTTAGAACTCCTAAACACATTCACATCATCAAACACGAAATCTCACAAGTCTAGAGGCATGCTTCCTATTATCAAGACCAAATAGGCAATCAAACTTCAAAACAAGCATTTAAGGCCATTTACAATTCAAATCAACCAAGGCACACATGCCACACCCTTAGGGAGTTTAACACATCTCCCAAAACAAATCTTAGGTTCCCATTGCCAATATATCAAAACTAATAGTGTATGAAAACTTCACCATACGTGAGCTTGGATTTCCTTTGATGAACTTAGCTCCCTTGATGCCCTTAAACACCTCAATTATCCGCATTATTGGTAAAAGAGAGCGTAAGCACAAATGCTTAGCGAGGCATGCTCTAAAGAAAACCAACACAATAATGCTATTTTAGAAAACACTTTCATCAAAGCTTTTAAACCACATGCTCATCTCTTTCTCATGCGTAGAAAACTTTCAAAGCAAAACTCATTGAAATCACATGTACCTTCATTCTATCTCATGCATTAAAACCAACGCAAAACTCATGGCAAGGCCATTCACATGCTTGTATTGTCAAAGCATTACTAAACAAAACACATATGCATATCTCATAGCATAAATCATTTCATCAAAGGTACATGTGTAACAAAACCATTTCACCATTTATATTGGCATTTAGCCTCTCATTAATACTCGGATATGCGGACACATTTCTACACTAGACTCTTCCGGTGGAATCTCACATCATCGTACTCACTTGTCTAGCAACACAACTTCCGATGGAATCTCTCATCACTGTACTCACATGGCGGAATCTCTCACCGCCACAAAGCTTGGGTATTTCACCAAGTCCTACCCGATGGAATGCCCATCATCGGAATATCTCCCTTTGGCTTAACCAAAGAGCACGTACGAATTTTTAGTTTATAGTGCACTCTCATCCTATTGATCGATCAATTATATCCGGTAAGTTTCTCAACATCTATGCCAATATAATGTGTTAAAATATCATCACACCTACTGTTTTTCATGCAAAATAACTCAAAGGTTTTCTCATCACATTTCAAATCATAAATCATACTTTGCTTCAAACCAAAAGCTCAAATCTATTCAATGCAACATGCCATCTCATGACATCTCTACAAGCATACTCTCATGCTTCAAAACATGCATAAAAACAGTAGGAATTTAACAATCTCAAACCATGAGCATGTAAAAGCATTTTAAGGGCAAATACCACTATAAAGAGATATCAAATCAAGCCATACTTACTTCCGGATTTAGGAAGGTGTTTCAAACCTCTCCTAAATCCCCAAACCTTGTAATTTTGTCCTCATGGACTTCTAACCCAATCGCACTCACCGTTTTCGTTTTGCTTGCTTGCCGAAACGCCGATTAAGCTTCCGGATCAACTCCAAAAGTGTCTGAAGATGTCTTCCATGTTTTAGACACATCAAAGCAGATGATTAATGCATCATCATGCATTGAAATCTTCAGCCAACACTCCTAAACTTGATGCACTACCTAAAACCAACATTTCGGCCACCAAACACAACCGAAATGACCTCCAAACTCTTCCAAAACATAACCCAGCCAAGATCCATCACTTCTAATAATTTCTAAACATCAATTAACATCAAAACAACTCTAAACACGTCCTTATACCTCCATCTATAACAGAACACCAAAAACACCTCAAAAACCACCATTTCCATAAGCAAAAACTTAGGTAACACAACCTATTCGGGATTGGATTGATAAAACCTAATTTCTAACATCATTTAACATCCAAAATTCATTAAGGAACCATCTCAAAATAATGCCCAATCAATTACATCGAAAAATCCACAAGATCTCTCCACAAGACCTCCATCTTGCAAAATACTCAAGCTGGCAAACATATCCTTTAACTCCACTATCACCTTCCTGCTCAAAGCATCCGCTACAACATTAGCTTTTCCCGGATGGTACTCGATCGTCAGATCATAATCTTTCACCAACTCCACCCAACGTCGTTTCCTAAGATTCAACTCTTTCTAAGACATCAGATACTTCAAACTCTTGTGATCCGTGTACACAGTACACTTCTCACCATACAGATAATGTCTCCAAATCTTAAAAGCAAAAACCACCGCAGCTATCTCAATATCATGCGTAGGATAATCGCGCTCATGCACCTTCAACTGTCGCGACGCATAAGCCACCACCTTACCCTCTTGCATTAGCACACACCCCAAACCAATGTAGGACGCGTCACTGTACACCATAAACTCTTTTTCTGATTCAGGTTGAACGAAGATAGGAGCTTGCGTCAAAACTGCCTTCAGCTTCTCAAAAGCTTGTTGTCTTGCTTCTGTCTACTCATACTTGACATCTTTTTTGCAACAACTTCGTCAAAGGAGCAACAATCTTCGAAAATCCATCCACAAACCTCCGGTAATATCCTGCCAACCCAAGGAAACTACGAACTTCATGAACGGACTTAGGAGGCTTCCAATTCATCACCGCCTCAATCTTCTGAGGATCAACGCGAAACCCTCTCAGCCGAAACCACATGACCAAGGAACACAACTTCCTTTAGCCAAAACTCACACTTGCTCAGCTTAGTATAAAGCTGATTTTCAAGAAGCGCTTGCAAGACAACCCTCAAATGACCTTCATGCTCCTCCTCAATACGAGAGTATACAAGGATATCGTCAATGAACACCACAACAAACTTGTCCAAGTATTCATGGAACACTCTATTCATCATGTCCATAAAAGCTGCAGGATCATTCGTCAAGCCAAACGACATTACAAGGAATTCATAATGCCCATACCTCGTTCTAAAGGTTGTTTTGGCACATCCATATCCTTCACCCTAAGTTGGTAGTACCCTAACCTTAAGTCAATCTTGGAGAACACAGCCGCTCCCCGAAACTGATCAAAAATATCATCGATCCTCGGCAAAGGATACCTATTCTTGACAGTCAACTTGTTCAGCTGACGATAATCGATGCACATTCTCATAGTGCCATCTTTCTTCTTCACGAACAAGACCGGTGCACCCCACGGTGACACACTAGGCCGAATGAAACCACGGTTAAGCAATTCCTGAAGTTGCGTCTTCAACTCCTTCAACTCCTTAGGTGCTATGCGATAGGGAGCAATGGACACCGGAGTTGTGTTTTCATATAGCTCAATTCCAAACTCCACCTCACGGCTCGGTGGCAATCTAGGCAGCTCCTCCGGGAACACTCCAGGAAACTCCCGTATAGTTATGATATCCTAAACGCGCAACTCCTTTGAACTAGGATTCATCACAAAGGCTAGGTAAGCCTCGCAACCTTGCCTCAGCATCCGACTCGCTTCTAATGCAGACACCACATTGGCAAGAAACTTCACATTCTCACCAACCACCACTACTTCGTAACCATCCGCAAGTTTCAGCGAAACTCGCTTGCTCTCAAAATCCACCACAGCTCGATGCTCAACAAGCCAATCCATACCAAGGATTACATCAAAACCATAGAATGGAAATTCCATGAGATCAATAAGAAAAACATGGTTTTGCACTTTCAAGGGACATCTTCTATACAACTTTCGCGTCACAACCGTTTCACCAAAGGAACTAGTCACACACATACCAACATCCAAAGACTCAGCAGGTAAACCAAGCATTTGAGCATGTTCACACAATATGTACGAGTGTGTAGATCCAGAATCAATCAAAGAAAGTAATGACAAGGATTGCAAAGTAAAAGTACCTGCGATCACATTCGTACCATTCCTTCCCTCACGATGAGCATACACTCGAGCCTGGCCACCACCCTCAGGTTGAACAACCACAACATGTGCTACATTCCTGCCACCATCATCTCTGCGCTGAAAATTACCACGGCCGCGCCCACGGCCTCTCTGCGGCTCAGCTGCTCTCACAGGAGCATGTCCCTCCTTCAAAGGCTGAGGACAATCTTTCTTCAAATGTCCATGATTTTGACAATTCCAGCATGTACCAATGTTACCCCAACACTCACCACCGTGCCGTCTACCACAACGGTTACACTCAAAAGTCCTCTGAATAGCATTAGAACCTTGCTAACCTCTACCAGGGTTACCACCCCTACGCCTACCATCATAATGAGGCTTTCGATCCTTATGCCTCTTGTTGCGATCTCTACCATAATCGCGTTCAGCCGCTCTCTTCCCAGAGCTAGATCTACCCGCTCGGCTAGTCAAACCATGATTTGACTCAATGTCCTTGGCTCTATTGACCAAGACATCGAAATCTGTATAATCAGCTGCAAGCATAAAAGTCTTCACATCCGTTACCAAACCATAACAGAATTGTTCACACATCTCCCGCTCATTAGGGATTAGCTCAGGTGCATACTGACTAAGGCGGACAAATTGGATCTCATACTCAGCTACCGTCATGCTACCTTGAAACAAGACATAAATTCTATTTTCTTCTCATCCAGGTATCGCACACCCAGATACTTCCGCTTGAATGCATTCAAGAAGAACGTCCAAGTCACATCATTGTCCTCCATTCCAGAGATAGTGGTCGTCCACCACGTATAAGCATCACCATGCAGCAGTGACACCACACAACCCAGCTACTGCACATTATTGCAGTTCATCTGACCCAAAATCCTCTTGGTGCTTTCCAACCAAGACTCATATCCTTCCGGAGATAAACCTCTGAACCCAGTCCCTCCCAGACTGCGAAGACATTCCAAAGGCAATCTCACATTGGCATCGTCCTGATGCGCAGCTCCATGACCTCCAGCTACTGCTGCCTGAAAGGCTCCAGCAATAGCCTGAATCAACACTGTCATGTCAGGAGCAGATTGCCCCTGCACACCTTCAGGTCCAACGACCCCAGCACCATCATTTCCAACTCCAACACCACCATCACCACCAGGTGGCCCACCACCAGGAGGAGGAGGTAAATCCACAACATTCTTAGCATTCTCATCATTCTCATTATGAGCCATAGCTCTTGTATTCATCCTCATCTCTCTACGTGGCCCCATTTACAAAGAAAACAATGCACTGAGAAAAATGCAATAAACACAATTAGGCACAATAAGGTAAGTAATCCAAGTACTCAAGCTCATTTTCGAAAACTATTCGTTTCATTAGTTTTGATATGGCAATGGGATCCCCTAACACACTCCAACATAGCATAACATCACAATTGAAACCATGCATCACGATTCACACAACATTCTTTCACCTAAAAGGCTCATCATGCAAAAACACAAACATCACCCACATAACAATCCCCAACTATACATGAACCTGGCTCTAATACCACCAAATGTAACCCCCTTAGCCTGGCCTAGATGGTTGACTCGAACTACGAAGATTACACGGGGAAAACCAAAGTCAACCCGAAAGTCAACCTTGATTCATGACCCCCTTTTTTCTTTTAAATCTTGTCTAGATACACATGAACCCTAAGTGAATACTCATAAAACCTATTTGAGAAAGGCACATCGATCGGATAACAAACAGGGACTCAATTGCACTTATTATAAGTTTAGGGACCAAAATGTAATTTCTGTAAATTAAAAGGTCTTACTTGTTTTAAGGTTACCAATATGAAATTAGTCTTGTTACATGCTTCTCTGCAAAATTTCATCTTAAATGAACATCTCAAACTCAAGCAATTGCAACGTCAACATTTGGGACTAAAATGTAAAGTTTGCAAACTTCAACAACATTCAAATCTGTGCCCAACGGTCACCTGTTTCGAAACTTTCACCTATTGTATCGAAACGTGGATCAAAACGACATTGACCGTTTCGATACGCGGGTTGGTTCCGAGACTGGTTCCGAAACATCCTTTAGAGGGTGTTTCGATACGGTTTGCCCAGAAACTGCAGCAAATGCTGGTTTTTCATGCATAAACTCATTCAAACACATCCCAAAGACTCTCCAACCATACCAACAAGTCCATAAACATATAAGGAACATATTTAGAACTCCTAAACACATTCTCATCATCAAACATGAAATCTCACAAGTCTAGAGGCATGCTTCCTATTATCAAGACCAAATAGGCAATCAAACTTCAAAACAAGCATTTAAGGCCATTTACAATTCAAATCAACCAAGGCACACATGCCACAACCTTAGGGATTTTAACACATCTCCCAAAACAAATCTTAGGTTCCCACTGCCAATATATCAAAACTAATAGTGTATGAAAAGTTCACCATACGTGAGCTTGGATTTCCTTGGATGAACTTAGCTTCCTTGATGCCCCTAAACACCTCAATTATCTGCATTATTGGTAAAAGAGAGCGTAAGCACAAATGCTTAGTGAGGCATGCTCTAAAGAAAACCAACACAATAATGCTATTTTAGAAAACACTTTCATCAAAGCTTTTAAACTACACGCTCATCTCTTTCTCATGCTTAGAAAACTTTCAAAGTTGTAACGCCCCGGTTTTGGGCTTAGAAGTTTGGGCGTTGACCGGTTTGGTCAAAGTGCTGTTCGAATCTAAAAAGGTGAAATTAGGAGAGCCTAGTTCGGGTTGCATTAAAAATATGGAAAAATGTTTTAAAATCATTTTTTAATATATATAAGTGAACTGTGAAATCAATTTTACAAAATGAGGTTTGGAAGGGTGACATTTTGTCTAGTGACCAAAATGTAATTTTTGAAAGTTGCGTGACTGTTTTAGAAAGGATTGAAACTTTGAATCTTTAAGGAGCTATTTACCCAAAGGGAGTTTCTCCAGATTTTTCTAAGATATTTTAATGTTTAATTCTGATTTTAAAACAAAAGAAAAGTGGAGGGAAGTCATTTTGCTATTTTGCAACTAACTTTCCATATTTTCCAATTTTCCTTTTCTCTCATTTTCTCTCAACCCAAACACTTTCTCTCAAGAGATTTCCTTCTGATTTTGTCACTCAAATCTCTCTTTTCAATCCTCTTTTGATTCCTAATCATCACATCAACAAAACCTCACCATTTGCTAGTTGATTCTTCAAGCTTTTTGGTTCTAAAGAGGAGAAACTCAAGTTTGGAGGTAAGAATGTCCTTCTCCTCTAAACTATCAGTTCTTTACTGAAATTCCTAAGTTCTCAATTCTTAATTGATGTTTTATAAATGGCTTTTAAAGTTGTGAAATGGATCTTGGCTTAAAATGCAAGATTTGGTGATTTTTGATAGATTTTCGTTTGATCTGTTAAAGCTGTGATTTGAGGTGTTAATTTGATGTTAAATGAACATTAATTTGATAAGGAATTGAGTTTTGATTAATGCAATCCCGGATAGGTTGAATTTCCTAAGTTTAGCTTGTGATTCTTGGTTGTTTTTGGTGTGATCTTGTGGATCTGATGTTGCTGGAGGTATAAGGATGTTAATAGGTCCTTTTTAGTTGTTTAATGATGTTAAAGGATGTTTAGTTTTGATTGTTTATGGCTGAGCTTTGTTGAGGAGTGGTTTGGATGCATTTTTGGTTGTGTTTAGTGGCCGAAAATGGAGTGTGGATGAGAGCAGCGAGTTTAGGTGCTTTCATTGAAGCTATTAATGCATGATGATGCATTAATCCTCTGATTTGATGTGTTTAAAACAGGGGAGTCATCTTTGGATCCAAGTGGGGTGATCCGGAAGCTTGATTTGTGCTTCGGCAAGAGGCGAAGTGGAATCGGTGAGTGAAATTGGGTTTTCAGCTTTGAAACCAATGTCTTGGGAGCTTAGTTTAAGTCTAAACAACTTTACTAAGCTCAAGTGTAAGTTTTCGGAAAAACTCTCTAGTGGTGGCCATGGTTTGGTTGTTATGCAATGAGGTTGATTGCATGTTTAAAATTCTGTTTTGAAAGCATGATTTAGCATGGTAATTGCTGTTTTTGTAAGCCATATGTTGAAGGAAGCTCAAGGTAAGAGTTCCTTGTTTTTGAACATTGATTAAATGTGGTTTGATGCTTTAAAATGCATGATGTATATGGCTTGGTTTAATGCTTTAAAACAGTGGATTATTTGATGATAATGATGTATATTGGCAAGTGATGTTTTGAAAAAGGTTAAGGTCACTAAGGTGGTTAAAAGTCCTTTAGTGAGCCTTGTGGATTCTAAGAACTTCATGGTGGTTAAAAGTCCATGATGATTCTTGTTAAGGTCACTAAGGTGGTTAAAAGTCCTTGAGTGAGCCTTGTTACTTAAGAACATCAAGGTGGTTAAAAGTCCTTGGATGGTTCTTGTTAAGGACACAAAGGTGGTTAAAAGTCCTTGTGTGGTCCTTGCCATGGTGTTTAAAAGTCCATGGGCCAAGGTGTTTAAAAGTCCTTGGGGTGAAACTTGTAAGAACACAAAGGTGGTTAAAAGTCCTTGTGTGGTTCTTGGGAATTATAAGATCACAATGGTGTTTAAAAGTCCATGTGTGAGTCTTATGTTGATCTTGTTTTAAAAAGATGGAACTTATCACTTGTGGCCAATATGACATGTATTGATATGGAAGCATGTAATGCTTGTTTAAATTGCTTTGAGCATGAGTAAATGATGATTTGAAGTATGATTTATAAAGTGTTTTATAAATGCATTATTGAATGGTTTTAATGAGCATTCCTCACTAAGCTTTTGCTTACGCTCTCTTCCGTTTTCTTAAACCAATAATGCAGATCATTAAGGTACTTAAGGGCAGCAAGGAAGGCAAGCAAACAAGTGGGATTTAAGCTCAAGTATGGAAAGGTTTTCTTGTACTCCTTTAGCTTTTGGCATTTGTTAATGGGGGACCTATGTGTATGTTTTGGGAGATGTGTAACCCCCTTAACCCGGCCCGAACAGTTGACCCGAATTAAGAAAGTCACACGGGGAAAACCAAAGTCAACCCAAAAGTCAACCTTGATTAACGACCCTTTTTTTTTCTTTTTAATCTTGTCTAGATGCACATTAACCTTAGATGTGATCATGCAACAGCATACCCAAAGATCACAAACATCAGAGATCAAACAGGGACCCAATTGAACAAATTACGACTTTAGGGACCAAATTGTAAATTCTGAAAACTTTAAGGACTTAACCAGATTTTAAGTTACCAACTTAAAATTAATCAGGTTTCATGCTTCTCTGCCAAATCTCAGCTCAAACGGACATCCCAAACTCATACAATTGCACAAACAAGTTTCAGGACCAAAATGCAAACATTCTGAAACATTTAACCGCCCATGTCAGCCCCCAACGGTCACCCGTTCCGAAACTGGCAGAGCCCGTTTCGCAACTCGGGGCCGTTCCGCAACGCGTACCGCAACGGGGGTCTGGCAGTAGCCAAACCGTTCCGGAACGGTGGCACCCGTTTCGGACGCCTGGGTTCATGCAAGGCACCCGTTCCGAAACGGTGTCAACTGTTCCGAAACGCCCTGCACAGATTGCAGCATTTTGCTCACTCAAACACACAATTGACCATCCAATCATGCTCCAAAAGCCACCAAACTTTACCAGCATGTAATTCAACATATATAAGACTCATAAGCATCATCAAATCATCAGAACAACATCATATGCAAAAAGCCCCAAATCTATTGACATGCTTCCTACACAAGCAACCATTTAAGCACAAACTTTCCAAATCAATCTCATTAAAGCCAAATCATGATTCATCAACATCAACAACATTAAAACATACTTGTCCGAACATATGCGAACACAAAAACATCAATCCGAGAGATTCTACCCCCATTGCCTTTATTAACTATAGCTATTCACCGAGACATACATCTCAATTGGAGTCCACCTTGAATCCCTTGCTCCTTGCTGTCCAAACTTCACGAAATCTGCATTGATGGACAAAAAGGAGCGTAAGCACATAATGCTTAGTGAGGAATGCTCAAAACCAAAACACCATCAATGCAGCGGGTTACAAAACACTTTTAAAACAACCCGATTTGACAAACCAAAACCATGTTTGAAAACCCTTTTCAACAACATGCTTAAACCATGCATTGCACTTACATGAAAACCAACCCTTAGCTCAGCAAACTAAGAAAACCATTTCAATGTACAACTTGCAAAAACATTCATTTAACCATTCCATGCATAAACACCATATGCAAAGCTAAATTAAAACCTTGGAAAACACTTCCATTTCACATTACCCATTCATAAACTTGAACATCATTTCAAGCAAGAAACCCCTTTTAAACCATTATTCAAGCAATCCAATTCATGCATTAAACAAAGACAACTTATGAATCACATCATCATCATCACATGCCTTTTAAAACAAGTCTTAACAAGACTCCAATGCATTAAGGAGATTTCATGCACACATGCATCATTTACCAAATGATAATCAACACTTGTTCAACTTAACAAGTAAACATGCATTCACTAGCATCATACACTTTTCATGTAACCATGCATCTTTTCAAGCATCTCATGCTTCACATGCAATTATGCATCATTTCAAGCATCTCATGCTTTTTAATAATCAAGACCATTACATTGGCTTCCAAGTGATCAACCACATCCACTTTTCAACTCAACACCCGATCGGATACGCGGATTCCGAGCGTTGTCCCTACGCTCCATACACCCTACCAATCCAAGGTCTCCCAAATGGACTTTTAAACACCATTTGACCTTACAAGCCTAAGGTTCCCATGTATGGACTTTTAAACACCATACAACCTTAGCTTTTCCCGAGGTTCCCATGCATGGACTTTTAAACACCATACAACCTCAACATGCACAAGGTTCCCTTGTATGGACTTTGAAACACCATACAACCTTTGCATAACCGATTGGTAGTTGTATAACATCACTAACGAGATCCGGGACACCCCACACAAGATCCACACATGGGCTTACACCGCCATTGTGATCTTAACAAGCACAAGGTTCCCATATATGGACTTTTAAACACCATATAACCTTTGCTCAACCAAGGTCCTCGAATGGGCAACACCTCCATTATGACCTTAACCATCTCGTTAGGATACTTGAAGGGAGTTTACCGGTCCACTCTTGACCACTCCACCTCCAAGGCGACTTAATTCACGGTGCACCCAATCCTATAGCCGGCTAACTATATCCGATCAACGAACCAAGAACCACTTTCATCACTTGCCAACATAATCATCTTACCATGATAATCCAATGATTCACATGTATAGCCAATATGCTAAAACCATTACCACATTAGTCCAATTATTCACATGCATAACCAATATGCAAAAAGTATCATTTACCATCATCAATTCACTGTTTTAAAGCATCACACAAAGCCATTGATCAACATGCAACACTATACATCAAAATCACAATTTCCATGTACAAAACCAAGGATCTCTTACCTTGAGCATCCTTCTCAAATGACTTTCAAAACAAGCATTAAACCATGCTAAAAATATGCTTTCAAAACAGATTTAAACCATGCAAAATACATGCATTTCAATCATCAACCTCAATTGCTTAAAAGCCAAATCACAACACAATTCAAGAGCGAAAAATCCATTCACTTACTCTTGAGCTTAGCAAAGTTGTTTAGACTTAAACTAAGCTCCCAAAACCTTCAAAACCTTGGTTTAAAAGCTGAAAACCCAACTTCACTCACCGATACACAAAACAAGGCTAGCCAACAAGCCTTCCAAGCATCCGAAAACATTCCGCAACACCTTCAAAGCTCACGGATCAAACTCCCCTGTTTCAAGCACACAACAACAGAGGATTAATGCATCATTATGCATTAAAAACACCAGCAACAAGACTCAACTCGCTGCTCATCACAATCCAACAATTTGGCTACCAAACACAACCGAAATCACCTCCAAACACTTCCAAAACTTAACCCAGCCAAGATCCATCACTTCTAACAATATTTAAACATCAATTAACATCCAAAATGATCACAAACACATCCTTATACCTCCAGGTATAACAGATCACCAAAAACACTCCAAAAACAACCAAAAACTCAAGCGAAACTTAGGAAATTCAACCTATCCGGGGTTGCATTAATTAAACCTCAACTTCTAATCAATTTAGCATTCATTTAACATCATTTTGACCCTTCAAAACACTGCCCAAACATATCACACGAAAATTTCACCAAAAATCACCAAATCTTGCATTTTAAGCCAAAATCAAGATTTCAATTGAAAAGCCATTGACAAAACACAAATCAAGGATTGAGAACTTAGGAATTTCAGTAAAGAACTGATAGTTTAGAGGAGAAGGACGTTCTTACCTCCAAACTTGAATTTCTCCTTTTTAGAGCCAAAATGCTTAATGAAACAACTTGCAAATTGAGAGGTTTTGTTGTAGAGATGATTAGGAATCAAAAGAGAGTTGAAATGAGGGATTTAGATGGACAAAATCAGAGAAGAAAATCTGGAGAAATGTGTTTGGGTGGAGAGAAAATGAGAGAAAAGGAAAATTGAGAGAAAATGAAAAGTTAGTTAAGAAATGGTAAAAAATGATTTCCCTCCACATTTCATAATCTTTAAAATCAGAATAAAGCCTTAAAATATCTTAGAAAAATCTGGAGAAACTCTTTTTGGAATAATAGCTCCTTAAAGATTCAAAGTTTCAATCCTTTATATAACTGTCCCGCAACTTTCAAAAATTACATTTTGGTCACTAGCCAAAATGTCAACCTTCCGAACCTCATTTTCCAAAATTGATTTCACAGTTCACTTAATTATATTAAAAGATGATTTTAGAACATTTTTCCATATTTTTAATGCAACCCGAACTAGGCTTTCCTAAATTCACTCTTATATATTCGATCAGCACTTTGACCGAACCGGTCAACGCCCAAAACTTCTGAGCCCAAAACCGGGGCGTTACAAGATGTTTGAACTCCCTAAGTATATTTAATGTTGTTGGAAATGCTGGATTTGTATTTGGTCATTATGTGCTTGGTTTTGAAGGCTTATTGCTTGAAAGGTTTGCTTGTGTAGGAAGCATGCTTTAAAATTGGGGCTTTTCATATATGATTATAATATGTTGATTGGTTGATGCAAATATGTCTCATGTATGTTGTATGAGTTGCTGGTAATGTTTGGTAGCATTTGGAGCATGATTGGATGATCAGTTGTGTGTTTAATCATGCATTTTGCTGCATTCTGTGCAGGGTGTTTCGGAACAGTGGCTACCGTTTCGGAACGGGTGCCTTGAATCAGCCCAGGCGTCCGAAACGGGAGACATCGTTCCGAAACGGAAAGGCCACTGCCAGCCCTCGTTTCGGTACGCGTTGCGGAACGGCCCCGCGTTTCGAAACGGGCTCTCCCTGTTTCGGAACACGTGACCGTTGGGGGCTGACATTGGTAGTTAAATGTTTTGGAATGTTTGCATTTTCGTCCTGAATCTTGTTTGTGCAATTGTATGAGCATGAGATGTCCGTTTGAGCTGAAATTTGGCAGTGAAGCATGAAACCTGATTAATTTCAAGATGGTAACTTTAATTTGGGTTAAGACCTTATATTTTTCAGAATTTACAATTTGGTCCCTAAAGTTGTAATTTGTTCAATTGGGTCCCTGTTTGATCTCTGATGTTAATGATCTTTGAGTATGTTGTTTGTATGATCATAACTAGGGTTAATGAGCATCTAGACAAGTTTAAAAAGAAAAAAAGGGTCGTTAATCAAGGTTGACTTTCGGGTTGACTTTGGTTTTCCCCGTGTGACTTTCTTAATTCGGGCCAACCGTCTAGGCTGGGTTAAGGGGGTTACAAAAGCAAAACTCATTGAAATCACATGTACCTTAAATCTATCTCATGCATTAAAACCAATGCAAAACTCATGGCAAGGTCATTCACATGCTTGTATTGTCAAAGCATTACTAAACAAAACACATACGCATATCTCATAGCATAAATCATTTCATCAAAGGTACATGTGTAACAAAACCATTTCACCATTTATATTGGCATTTAGCATCTCATTAATACTCCGATATGTGGACACATTTCTACACTAGACTCTTCCGGTGGAATTTCACATCACCGTACTCACTTGTCTAGCAACACAACTTCCGGTGGAATCTCTCATCACCGTACTCACATGGCGGAATCTCTCATCGCCACAAAGCTTGGGTATTTCACCAAGTCCTACCCGATGGAATGCCCACATCGGAATATCTCCCTTTGGCTTAACCAAAAAGCACGTACGAATTTTTAGTTTATAGTGCACTCTCATCCTATTGATCGATCAATTATATCCGGTAAGTTTCTCAACATCTATGCCAATATAATGTGTTAAAATATCATCACACCTACTATTTTTCATGCAAAATAACTCAAAGGTTTTCTCATCACATTTCAAATATTAAATCATACTTTGCTTCAAACCAAAAGCTCAAATCTATTCAATGCAACATGCCATCTCATGACATCTCTACAAGCATAATCTCATGCTTCAAAACATGCATAAAAGTAGTAGGAATTTAACAATCTCAAACCATGAGCATGTAAAAGCATTTTAAGGGCAAATACCACTATAGAGAGATATCAAATCAAGCCATACTTACTTTCGGATTTAGGAAGGTTTTTCAAACCTCTCCTAAATCCCCAAACCATGTATTTTTGTCCTCATGGACTTCTAACCCAATCGCACTCACCGATTTCATTTCGCTTGCTTGCCGAAACGCCGATTAAGCTTCCGGATCAACTCCAAAAGTGTCTGAAGATGTCTTCCATGTTTTAGACACATCAAAGCAGATGATTAATGCATCATCATGCATTGAAATCTTCAGCCAACACTCCTAAACTCGATGCACTACCTAAAACCAACATTTCGGCTACCAAACACAACCGAAATTACCTCCAAACTCTTCCAAAACATAACCCAGCAAAGATCCATCACTTCTAATCATTTCTAAACATCAATTAACATCAAAAACAACTCTAAACACGTCCTTATACCTTCATCTATAACAGAACACCAAAAACACCTCAAAAACCACCATTCCCAAAAGCAAAAACTCAGGTAACACAACCTATTCGGGATTGGATTGATAAAACCTCATTTCTAACATCATTTAACATCCAAAATTCATCAAGGAACCAAATCAAAACAATGCCCAATCAATTACATCGAAAAATCCACAAGCTCTCTCCCAATCTTGAGTTTTAAGCCAAAAATCTTGTTTCTAACATTAAAACCATTTATAAAACTTTAATAAAGGATTGACAACTTCGGAATTTCAGTAAAGAACTGAGTATTTAGAGGAGAAGAACAATCTTACCTCTAAATGATGATTTCTCCTTGATTTGGGCCAAAATTCATGAAAATTCAATGTGGAAATCAAAAGGATTTGATGCAAGATTGATTAGAAACCAATGAGTGATGGAAATCTCATCAATTGAAGTGAAAATCAATGTGAATGTTGCTGGAGAAAAGGTGTTTGGATGATATGATTTTGAGAGAAAAAGAAATGAGAGAAAATTAGAGAAAAGTAGTTATGAAAGTTAAAAAGTAGTTTTCCTTTTCTTTTATTTAATTAAAACATTAATTAAATCACCTAAATTAAGGAAAATTCTGGAGACAAATATTTTGGGTAAATTAGCTCCTTAAAGATTCAAAGTTTCAATCCTTTACAAAACAGTCACTACTAAACTTTGCAAAAAATCGCAATTTGGTCACTACACCTAAATGTAGTATTTCCAAACCTTATTTTGTAAAATTGATTTCACCACTCTCTTATATATATTAAATGAGGATTTTTAGATATTTTTCTATATTTTTAAAGCATCCCGAACTAGGCGTTCCCTAAAACCTCCTTTTATACTCGAACTGTTTCTCAGACCGGTCCGGCTCAGACCCTAAACTTCTAAGCCCAAAATTGGGGTGTTACAACTCTCCCCCTCTTAAGAAATTTCGTCATCGAAATTTATTTGGAGGAAAAAGGTAAGGAAACTGCTTCTTCATGTCATATTTTCTTTCCCACGTGGCTTCCTCAACACCACGATGCCTCCACAACACCTTAATCAACTCAAGGGTCTTACCTCGAAGAACTTTATTGTCCGAATCCAGAGTCTAAACCGGCTCCTCATCATAGGTCAAATCTGGATTCAACTCCACTTCCTCCACATGCATAACATGCGAAGGATCCGATCTATACCTCCGAAGCATAGTGACATGAAACACATCATGTATCTTTTCCAACTCTTGCGGTAACCTCAGCTTATAAGCAACATGACCCATACGATCAATCACCTCGTAGGGTCCAATATACCTAGGGCTCAACTTACCCTTCCGGCGAAACCTCATCACCTTCTTCCAAGGTGAAACCTTCAAAAACACACGGTCACCCACCGCAAACTGGATCTCCTTACGCTTTAAATCCGCGTAAGATTTCTGTCGATCAGAAGCTGCCTTCAGCCACTCACAAATGAGCTTCACCTTCTCGTTGGTTCCTTTCAACAAAGCCGGCATTGAAACCAACTTCTGACCTGTTTCAGCCTAGCAAAGAGGAGTTCTGCACTTCCTCCCATACAAGGCTTCATAAGGTGCCATTTGAATACTTGCTTGGTAGCTATTGTTATAAGCAAATTCCACCAACGGCAAATGCTTCTCCCAAGAGCCTTGAAACTCAATCACACAACACCTCAACATATCCTCAAGCACTTTTATAACACGCTCAGACTGACCATCCGATTGCGGATGATAAGAAGTACTAAAATTCAGCCGCGTACCCAAAACTTGATGCAAACACTCCCAAAAATGCGATGTAAACCTCAGATCTCTATCCGAAACTATAGACTTTGGCATACCATGCAGTCGCACAATCTCAGCAATGTACAGCTCTGCAAGCTTATCCAAAGTATACGTGGTGTGCACAAGTAAGAAATGCGCACACTTCGTAAGGCGATCCACAATCACCCACACCGAATTCTTTTTTGATGGTGACAAAGGCAAACCAGACACAAAGTCCATGGTGATTCTTTCCCACTTCCATTCAGGAATCCTCAACGGTGTCAACAACCCTGAAGGAAACTGATGCTCAACCTTAACCCGCTGACAAACCATACACTTACTCACATATTCCGCAACATCTTTCTTCAAACCCACCCAATAGTACTCATCCTTTAAATCACGATACATCTTTGTACTACCAGGGTGCATAGCAAAAGGACTACTGTGAGCTTCAGTCAGAATAGTACGCCTCAACTCTGCATCATTTGGCACTACAATCCGACTCCCAAAACATAGCACTCCATCATCATTAAAACAAAAATCTGATGATCTATCCTCAGCAATGTCCTGAACATGTGGCACCAACGAATCATCCAACAACTGCTTATCTTTTATCAACTGAACCAAAGATGATTTCACTTGCAATTCAGCTACAAGACCTCCATCTTGCAAAATACTCAAGCTGGCAAAAATATCCTTTAACTCCACTATCACCTTCCTGCTCAAAGCATCCGCTACAACATTAGCTTTTCCCGGATGGTACTCGATCGTCAGATCATAATCTTTAACCAACTCCACCCAACGTCGTTGCCTAAGATTCAACTCTTTCTAAGACATCAGATACTTCAAACTCTTGTGATCCGTGTACACAGTACATTTCTCACCATACAAATAATGTCTCCAAATCTTCAAAGCAAACACCACCGCAGCTATCTCAATATCATGCGTAGGATAATCGCGCTCATGCACCTTCAACTGTCGCGACGCATAAGCCACCACCTTACCCTCTTGCATTAGCACACACCCCAAACCAACGTAGGACGCGTCACTGTACACCACAAACTCTTTTTCTGATTCAGGTTGAACCAAGATAGGAGCTTGCGTCAAAACTGCCTTCAGCTTCTCAAAAGCTTGTTGTCTTGCTTCTGTCCACTCATACTTGACATCTTTTTTGCAACAACTTCGTCAAAAGAGCAGCAATCTTCGAAAATCCATCCACAAACCTCCGGTAATATCCTGCCAACCCAAGGAAACTACGAACTTCATGAACGGACTTAGGAGGCTTCCAATTCATCACCGCCTCAATCTTCTGAGGATCAACGCGAAACCCTCTTAGCCGAAACCACATGACCAAGGAACACAACTTCCTTTAGCCAAAACTCACACTTGCTCAGCTTAGCATAAAGCTGATTTTCAAGAAGCGCTTGCAAGACAACCCTCAAATGACCTTCATGCTCCTCCTCAATACGAGAGTACACAAGGATATCGTCAATGAACACCACAACAAACTTGTCCAAGTATTCATGGAACACTCTATTCATCATGTCCATAAAAGCTGCAGGAGCATTCTTCAAGCCAAACGACATTACATGGAATTCATAATGCCCATACCTCGTTCTAAAGGCTGTTTTGGCACATCCACATCCTTCACCCTAAGTTGGTAGTACCCTAACCTTAAGTCAATCTTGGAGAACACAGCCGCTCCCTGAAACTGATCAAAAAGATCATCGATCCTCGGCAAAGAATACCTATTCTTGACAGTCAACTTGCTCAGCTGACGATAATCGATGCACATTCTCATAGTGCCATCTTTCTTCTTCACGAACAAGACTGGTGCACCCCACGGTGACACACTAGGCCGAATGAAACCACGGTTAAGCAGTTCCTGAAGCTGCGTCTTCAACTCCTTCAACTCCTTAGGTGCCATGCGATAGGGAGCAATGGACACCGGAGTTGTGTTTTCATATAGCTCAATTCCAAACTCCACCTCACGACTAGGTGGCAATCCAGGCAGCTCCTCCGGGAACACTCCAGGAAACTCCCGTATAGTTATGATATCCTAAACGCGCAACTCCTTTGAACTAGGATTCATCACAAAGGCTAGGTAAGACTCGCAACCTTGCCTCAGCATCCGACTCGCTTCTAATGCAGACACCACATTAGCAAGAAACTTCACATTCTCACCAACCACCACTACTTCGTAACCATCCGCAAGTTTCAGCGAAACTCGCTTGCTCTCAAAATCCACCACAACTCGATGCTCAACAAGCCAATCCATACCAAGGATTACATCAAAACCATAGAATGGAAATTCCATGAGATCAACAAGAAAAACATGGTTTTGCACTTTCAAGGGACATCTTCTATACAACTTTCGTGTCACAACCGTTTCACCAAAGGAACTAGTCACACGCATACCAGCATCCAAAGACTCAGCAGGTAAACCAAGCATTTGAGCATGTTCACACAATATGTATGAGTGTATAGATCCAGAATCAATCAAAGAAAGTAATGACAAGGATTGCAAAGTAAAAGTACCTGCGATCACATCCGTATCATTCCTTCCCTCACGATGAGCATACACTCGAGCCTGGCCACCACCCTCAGGTTGAACAACCAAAACATGTGCTACATTCCTGCCACCATCATCTCTGGGCTGAAAATTACCACGGCCGCGCCCACGGCCTCTCTGCGGCTCAGCTGCTCTCACAGGAGCATGTCTCTCCTTCAAAGGCTGAGGACAATCTTTCTTCAAATGTCCACGATTTAGACAATTCCAGCATGTACCAATGTTATCCCAATACTCACCACCGTGCCGTCTACCACAACCGTTACACTCAAAAGTCCTCTGAATAGCATTAGGTCATTGCTGACCTCTACCAGGGTTACCACCCCCACGCCTACCATCATAATGAGGCTTCCGATCCTTATGCCTCTTGTTGCAATCTCTACCATAATCGCGTTCAGCCGCTCTCTTCCCAGAGTTAGATCTACCCGCTCGGCTAGTAAAACCATGATTTGACTCAATGTCCTTGGCTCTATTGACCAAGACATCGAAATCTGTATAATCAGCTGCAAGCATAAAAGTCTTCACATCCGTTACCAAACCATAACAGAATCGTTCACACCTCTCCCGCTCATTAGGGATTAGCTCAGGTGCATACTGACTAAGGCAGACAAATTGGATCTCATACTCAGCTACCGTCATGCTACCTTGCAAACGAGACATAAATTCTATTTTCTTCTCATCCAGGTATCACACACCCAGATACTTCTGCTTGAACGCATTCAAGAAGAACGTCCAAGTCACATCATTGTCCTCCATTCCAGAGATAGTGGTCGTCCACCACGTATAAGCATCACCATGCAGCAGTGACACCACACAACCCATCTTCTGCACATTATTGTAGTTCATCTGACCCAAAATCCTCTTGGTGCTTTCCAACCAAGACTCATATCCTTCCAGAGATAAACCTCTGAACCCAGTCCCTCCCAGACTGGAAAGACGTTCCAAAGGCAATCTCACATTGGCATCGTCCTGATGCGCAACTCCATGACCTTCAGCTACTGCTGCCTGAAAGGCTCCAGCAATAGCCTGAATCAACACTGTCATGTCAGGAGCAGATTGCCCCTGCACACCTTCAGGTCCAACAACCCCAGCACCATCATTTCCAACTCCAGCACCACCATCACCACCAGGTGGCCCACCACCAGGAGGAGGAGGTAAATCCACAACATTCTCAGCATTCTCATCATTCTCATTATGAGCCATAGCTCTTGTATTCATCCTCATCTCTCTACGTGGCCCCATTTACAAAGAAAACAATGCACTGAGAAAAATGCAATAAACAAAATTAGGCACAATAAGGTAAGTAATCCAAGTACTCAAGCTCATTTTCGAAAACAATTCGTTTCATTAGTTTTGATATAGCAATGGGATCCCCTAACACACTCCAACATAGCATAACATCACAATTGAAACCATGCATCACGATTCACACAACATTCTTTCACCTAAAAGGCTCATCATGCAAAAACACAAACATCACCCACATAACAATCCCCAATTATACATGAACCTGGCTCTAATACCACCAAATGTAACCCCCTTAGCCCGGCCTAGATGGTTGACTCGAACTACGGAGATTACACGGGGAAAACCAAAGTCAACCCGAAAGTCAACCTTGATTCATGACCCCCTTTTTTCTTTTAAATCTTGTCTAGATACACATTAACCCTAAGTGAATACTCATAAAACCTATTTGAGAAAGGCACAACGAACGAATAACAAACAGGGACTCAATTGCACTTATTATAAGTTTAGGGACCAAAATGTACTTTCTGTAAATTAAAAGGTCTTACTTGTTTTAAGGTTACCAATATGAAATTAGTCTTGTTACATGCTTCTCTGCCAAATTTCATCTTAAATGAACATCTCAAACTCAAGCAATTGCAACGTCAACATTTGGGACTAAAATGTAAAGTTTGCAAACTTCAACCACATTCAAATCTGTGCCCAACGGTCACCTGTTTCGAAACTTTCACCTATTGTATCGAAACGTGGATCAAAACGACGTTGACCGTTTCGATACGCGGGTTGGTTCCGAGACTGGTTCCGAAACATCCTTTAGAGGGTGTTTCGATACGGTTTGCCCAAAAACTGCAGCAAATGCTGGTTTTTCATGCATAAACTCATTCAAACGCATCCCACAGACTCTCCAACCATACCAACAAGTCAATAAACATATAAGGAACATATTTAGAACTCCTAAGCACATTCTCATCATCAAACATGAAATCTCACAAGTCTAGAGGCATGCTTCCTATTATCAAGACCAAATAGGCAATCAAACTTCAAAACAAGCATTTAAGGCCATTTACAATTCAAATCAACCAAGGCACACATGCCACAACCTTAGGGATTTTAACACATCTCCCAAAACAAATCTTAGGTTCCCACTGCCAATATATCAAAACTAATAGTGTATGAAAAGTTCACCATACGTGAGCTTGGATTTCCTTGGATGAACTTAGCTTCCTTGATGCCCTTAAACACCTCAATTATCTGTATTATTGGTAAAAGAGTGCGTACGCACAAATGCTTAGTGAGGCATGCTCTAAAGAAAACCAACACAATAATGCTATTTTAGAAAACACTTTCATCAAAGCTTTTAAACCACATGCTCATCTATTTCTCATGCTTAGAAAACTTTCAAAGCAAAACTCATTGAAATCACATGTACCTTAATTCTATCTCATGCATTAAAACCAATGCAAAACTCATGGCAAGGTCATTCAGATGCTTGTATTGTCAAAGCATTACTAAACAAAACACATACGCATATCTCATAGCATAAATCATTTCATCAAAGGTACATGTGTAACAAAACCATTTCACCATTTATATTGGCATTTAGCATCTCATTAATACTCCGATATGCGGACACATTTCTACACTAGACTCTTCCGGTGGAATCTCACATCACCGTAATCACTTGTCTAGCAACACAACTTCCGGTGGAATCTCTCATCACCGTACTCACATGGCGGAATCTCTCATCGCCACAAAGCTTGGGTATTTCACCAAGTCCTACCCGATGGAATGCCCATCATCGGAATATCTCCCTTTGGCTTAACCAAAAAGCACGTACGAATTTTTAGTTTATAGTGCACTCTCATCCTATTGATCGATCAATTATATCTGGTAAGTTTCTCAACATCTATGCCAATATAATGTGTTAAAATATCATCACACCTACTCTTTTTCATGCAAAATAACTCAAAGGTTTTCTCATCACATTTCAAATCTTAAATCATACTTTGCTTCAAACCAAAAGCTCAAATCTATTCAATGCAACATGCCATCTCATGACATCTCTACAAGCATAATCTCATGCTTCAAAACATGCATAAAAGTAGTAGGAATTTAACAATCTCAAACCAGGAGCATGTAAAAGAATTTTAAGGGCAAATACCACTATAGAGAGATATCAAATCAAGCCATACTTACTTCCGGATTTAGGAAGGTGTTTCAAACCTCTCCTAAATCCCCAAACCTTGCATTTTTGTCCTCATGGATTTCTAACCCAATCGCACTCACCGATTTCGTTTCGCTTTCTTGCCGAAATGCTGACTAAGCTTCCGGATCAACTCCAAAAGTGTCCGAAGATGTCTCCCCTGTTTTAGACACAGCAAAGCAGAGGATTAATGCATTATCATGCATTGAAATCTTCAGCCAACACTCCTAAACTCGCTGCACTACCTAAAACCAACATTTCGGCTACCAAACACAATCGAAATCACCTCCAAACTCTTCCAAAACTTAACACAGCCATGATCTATCACTTCTAATCATTTCTAAACATCAATTAACATCAAAAACAACTCTAAACACGTCCTTATACCTCTAGCTATAAGAGAACACCAAAAACACCTCAAAAACCACCATTTCCATAAGCAAAAACTTAGGTAACACAACCTATTCGAGATTGGATTGATAAAACCTCATTTCTAACATCATTTAACATCCAAAATTCATTAAGGAACCATCTCAAAACAAAGTCCAATCAATTACAACGAAAAATACACAAGATCTCTCCCAATCTTGAGTTTTAAGCCAAAAATCTTGTTTCTAACATTAAAACCATTTATAAAACTTTAATAAAGGATTGAAAACTTGGGAATTTCAGTAAAGAACTGAGTATTTAGAGGAGAAGAACAATCTTACCTCTAAATGATGATTTCTCCTTGATTTGGGCCAAAATCCATGAAAATTCAATGTGGAAATCAAAAGGATTTGATGCAAGATTGATTAGAAACCAATGAGTGATGGAAATCTCATCAATTGAAGCAAAAATCAATGTGAATGTTGCTGGAGAAAAGGTGTTTGGATGATAGGATTTTGAGAGAAAAAGAAATGAGAGAAAATTAGAGAAAGGTAGTTATGAAAGTTAAAAAGTAGTTTTCCTTTTCTTTTATTTAATTAAAACATTAATTAAATCACCCAAATTAAGGAAAAATCTGGAGAAAAACATTTTGGGTAAATTAGCTCCTTAAAGATTCAAAGTTTCAATCCTTTACAAAACAGTCACTATTAAACTTTGCAAAAAATCGCAATTTGGTCACTACACCGAAATGTAGTATTTCCAAACCTTATTTTGTAAAATTGATTTCACCACTCTCTTATATATATTAAAAGAGGATTTTTAGATATTTTTCTATATTTTTAAAGCATCCCGAACTAGGTGTTCCCTAAAACCTCCTTTTATACTCGAACCATTTCTCAGACCGGTCCGGCTCAGACCTAAACTTCTAAGCTCAAAATTGGGGTGTTACAGGCACACCGTGCAACCGCACAATCTCAGCATTGTACAACTCAGCCAACTTATCCAAAGTATTCATAGTATGCACATGTAGGAAATGTGCGCACTTCGTATGCCGATCAACAATCACCCAAACTGAATTCTTCTTTGATAGTGACAACGGAAATCAAGACACAAAATCCATGGTAATTCTCTCCCACTTCCCTTCTGGGATTCTCAAAGGCTGCAATAACCCAGAAGGAACCTGATTCTCAGCTTTCACTCACTGACACACCATGCACTTGCTAACGAACTCAGCCACATCCTTTTTCAACCCGACCCATTAGTACTCATCTTTCAAATCACGATACATCTTTGTACTACCAGGATGCATAGCAAAAGGACTACTATGAGCTTCAGTCAGAATAGTCCGCCTGAACTCAACATCATCTGGCACCACTATTCGACTTCCAAAGCACAAAACACCGTCATTATTAAAGCTGAAATCCAAAGGTCTACCCTCTGCAACGTCTTGAACATGCGAAACAAGGGAATCATCAAGCAACTTCTTATCTTTGATCAACTGAATCAGAGATGGTTTCACTTGCAATTCAGCAATAAGACCACCATCACGTGATATGCTCAAGCGAGCAAACATCGCCTTCAACTCTACGACCACTTTCCTGCTCAAAGCATCAGCCACAATATTGGCCTTTCCTAGGTGATACTCGATCCTCAGATCATAATCCTTAAGCAACTCCACCCAATGACGTTGCCTAAGATTCAACTTCTTTTGAGACATGAGATACTTTAAGCTCTTATGATCCTTGAACACAACACACTTCTCACCGTACAGGTAATGCCTCCAGATCTCCAGGGCAAACACCACAGCCGCAAGCTCAAGATCATGAGTAAGGTAGTTTTGCTCATGCACCTTCAACTCTCTAGATGCATAAGCTACCACCTTACCCCCTGCATCAACACACAACAAAAACCAACAATTGATGCATCACTATAGACCACAAACTCCTTACCATACTCAGGTTGAATCAGAATAGGAGCTTGCGTCAAAGCTTCCTTCAGCTTCTCAAAAGCTTGCTGCCTCACATCTGTCCACTCAAAGCGAACATTCTTTTGCAACAACTTGGTCAACCGTGCATCTATCTTCGAGAAACCCTCGACAAACCTTCGGTAATACCCGGCTAAACCAAGGAAACTTCGTACCTCTGTCACTGATTTAGGCACTTTCCAACTCATAACAACCTCTACTTTGTACGGATCAACGCGAATACCCTCCGCTGATACAACATGTCCAAGGAAGACCACCTCCTTAAACCAAAACTCACACTTACTTAACTTGGCATACAACTGATTCTCCAGCAATGCTTGCAAACCGATTCTTAAGTGTCTATCATGATCCTCCTCGGTACGCGAATACACAAGGATATCATCGATGAACACCACCACAAACTGATCCAAGAATTCATGGAATACACGATTCATCATGTCCATGAAAGCAACAGACGCGTTGGTCAAACCAAACGGCATCACTAAGAACTCGTAATGCCCGTACCTTGTCCTAAAAGCTTTCTTAGGTACGTCCACATCCTTCACCTTCAGCTGGTAATATCCTGACCTTAAGTCTATCTTGGAAAACACTTAGGCTCCCCGAAACTGATCATCAATCCTATGTAAGGGATACTTATTCTTAATCGTCAACTTGTTCAATTGCCGATAATCTATGCACATCTGCATTGTCCCATATTTCTTCTTTACAAACAAGACCAGTGCACCCCAAGGTGACACACTCGGCCTGATGAACCCTCGATCCAACAACTCATGCAGTTGCGTTTTTAACTTCTTCTGCTCTTTAGGAGCCATGCGATAAGGAGTAATGGACACCAGAGTCGTATTCTCAGACAACTCGATACCAAACTCAACCTCCCTGTTAGGTGGCAACCCCGATAATTCTTCCGAAAAGACACCTAGAAAATCGCAAATGGTTCGGATGTCCTGCACATGCACATCTTTCGTGCCAGGATTCATCATATAGGCAAGGTAAGCCTCACAACCCAACTTCATCATATGGTTTACTTCCAAAATCGAAATCACATTCGACAAGAATTTCACATTCTCTCCTACTACCACTACTTCATAATCATCGACAAGCTTTAAGGTGACCCGCTTGACATCAAAGTCAACCACCGCTCTATGCTCAATCAACAAATCCATACAAAGGATCACATCAAAACCGTAGAAGGGTAAATCCATCAAATCCACAAGAAAAACATGACCTTGCCCAGACGAAGGACATCTCCTATACAACTTCCTAGTGACTACAGTCTCACCAAAAGAACTAGTCACTTGCATTCCTACTTCAAGCAACTCAACATGTATATCAAACAAATGTGCATGCTCACTCAAGATATAAGAATGCGTAGATCCATAATCAATCAAAACCAACAACGATAAAGACTGAAGAACAAAGGTACATGCGATAACATTTGTATCGTTGCGCTCCTCGCACTGAGCATAGACCCTCGCAGGACCGCCTCCCTCAGGCCGAAATGCTACCACATGAGCAATGCCTCGCTGCCCCTCGTCTCTTCTCTGAAAGTTCCCTCGACCGCGCCCATGGCCTCTCTGAGGTGCAGCCACAATAGGTGCACGTCTCTGGCCTCCACTAGCCAACAAAGGACACTCCCGCCTCATGTGATCCGCTGAAACACAGTTCCAACACGAATTCCTTGTCACCATAATAGGAGCATGAACCTCTCTAACCGCTCGAGGACAATCTCGCCTCAGATGACACTAAGATCCACACATCCAACACGTGTTCTTTTCTGCTCTCATCCGATCTCCATGAGCAGGTGCACCATGTCCACCATTACCCCTCCTAGCAGCAGGCTTGTATCTCCTGTCTCGTCCCCTCTTGTTCCATCCACCACCAGAACTAGACTCGACTGCTCTCTTACTAGAGCTAGAACCATTTTCTCAAGACGACAAACCCAAGTTATGTTCGATGTTTTTGGCTCGACATACAAGCAGATCGAAGTCGGTGTAATCCGCAACCAACATCTACGTCTTGACTTCCTGTACCAGCCCGTACCAGAAGCAATCACATCGGTGCCTCTCACTCGGCAGTAGTTCAGAGGCATACTGGCTCAAGCGTATGAACTGGACCTCGTACTCAGCCACAAAAAGATTGCCTTGAACTAGCGACACAAACTCACGTTTCTTTTCGTCCAAGTATCTCACCCCTAGATACTTCCTCTTGAAGGCACCCTTGAAATACTCCCAATCTACTTCATTAGGTTCCAAACTGACAGTGGTAGTCGTCCATCAACTATATGCGTCGCCTTGAAGTAAGGAAACTGCACATCCCAGCTTGTGCACATCGTTGCATCCCATTTGATCCATGATACGGATCGTACTCGCTAACCAGGCTTCTAACGCCTCAAGAGACATTCCAAAGAAATCCACAGCTCCTAGGCCCCTCAACCTCTCCAAAGGTAAGCCTGCCTGCCCACCTGTAGGGGCCTGTACATGCGCTCCAGCTACATCAGCTTGAAACGCCCCGATGACCGCCTGAACCAACGACGTTAGATCACCCAAACCCGGACCAGTAGGTCGTTGCTACTCCTGCTCCACGCCTCTAGGTGGTGACGGAGGAGGTAAGTTTCCACCATGAGGGACATTAGCCCCTTTCTCACCCTTGTCACCCTGCTCAGCTGCAGGCACTATTGTGTTCGACCTCAGCTCTCTCCTCGGATTCATAGTGCTATTTTTAACAAGGCATAACATAAAAACTACAAATCAAACCATTTAGGCCAGCCTCAAGCAAGGATCCAAGTTTACAAAAACATTTAACCAATGTAATAAGGAAATGGGTACCCCGATATCCCTCAAACACAAAATAACATACAAGAGCATAACAGACTCATCATGCTTTCCATCATCCACAACCAGCACATTTCAATATCACATCATCATCATACAATCATATTCATCTCACATGCGATTCACATCAACCAAGCATGGCATAAGTTCCAATATTCAACCAAAATCATGCTTTTCAATCAACACACATCTATACATACCAATTTCACATACCAACATCCCCAATTCTTTCGAAACCTAGCTCTAATACCAACAAATGTAACCCCCTTAGCTCAACCTAGACGCCCAACCCAAACTAAGAAGATTACACGAGGAAAACCAAAGTCAACTCATGAAAGTCAACCTTGATTAACGACCTCTTTTTTTCTTTTTAACTTTTCTAGATGCACATAATTAACCTATGAGAATAGCAATTCAATTTAGCGGAAGCGACACAACGAACGTAACTCATTTAGGGGTTCAATTGTAAACAAACGACTTTTAGAGACTAATTTGTAAATTTCTAGAATTATAAAGACTAATCAAGTTTTAAAGTTACCAATCCAAAATTAATTATGTAACATGCCAACATGTCAAATTTCATCTTAAACGGATCATCCAAACTCATTTAATTAAGCATTCAAGACTCAGGGACCAAAACGTAAGAAAACAGAAACCTGAAACAATTCAAATTCAATTCCATCGATCACATGTTCCGGAACGCTGTACCCCGTATCAGAACGGCCGTTTTGAAACCTAGTCTTCAAAACCATAAAAGCTAAAAAAACCATATTCAAGCACAAATCAATCCTCAAAGGCCAATTACAACCCAAAATACCAAACCAAACATGAACAAAGTAATTAACATCATCTTCAAACATCCAAGAGTAGAAATCCCACCCATTGCCTCTTATTACACCAAAGTAAAACCACATACTTTTCTAGACCAAAGTGCTTGGATTCCCCTTGCTTTCTTGTTGCCTCAAAAGCCTAATTCTCTTCATTGATGAAACAAATGAGCGTAAGCACAAAGCTTAGTGAGGATCGCTAAAACAACAATCATCAATGCATTTCACACAACCGGAAAATCACCATTTATCAACACATGCCTTTACTTAAAACATGTCCTCTTAAGGCATCAATGCACTTTTTAAAACACATGCTCCTATGCATAACTTAAAAACAACAAATAAACCTTTGCTCATGCTTTACCAAGCATCACATGCATTCTAGAATAATTCACAAGCATCTCATGCTTAAACCATTAGTCAATAACATTATATTGGCTTACAAGCGATCAGTTCTAAAACCATACCAAAACCAACTCAAATGACACAATCGGATACGCGAATTACAAGCGATGTCCCACACACTTCATACACACTACCGGACTACACAAGGCTCACACACGAGAGTAACCCTCCATGGTTGTGACACCCGTGGTCGAGTATAACGGTACTATCACGACCCCTCAACACCACTCATCGGTAGTTGTATAATTCCACCAACGAGAGCACATGACACATAACATAAGATCCACACACGAAATTAACATCCACCGTTGTGATCTTAACCTCAATCGTTAGGGTACTTGGATAGAGTATACGATACAATCACAACCCCTCGACATCCAAGGCTACTTTATTCATGGTGCACCCAATCTTATAGCCGGCTAACTACACCAATCACAAACTCGTTGTTCACCCAAACTACACCAATTTACCCATCTGAAACAACCAAAAATCCAACCGATTGCTTCCTAAACTAAGCCACTATCATACATCACTTCCAAACATTTATAAACATCAAAACACATCAAAAAACAACCTAAACCCAACCTTATACCTCCAGCAAACATAATTCCACCATTTCACCTCAAAAACTCACTTAAACCTATCAAGAAACCCAGTGATTTCGGGATATATATTATCAAAGCATCATTTCTACATAATAATCAACTTGAAACTCAATTAAAATCAATCCAAAACAGAGCTAAACAAAACAAATCCGAAAATCAAGATTTTAATCATATTTTTACAAGATTTTGATCTCAAATCAAAACTGTAATGAAAACTAAACCAAAAATATTAATTAGAAGCCAAAGATCTTGAGAATTTCAATAAAGAACCTAGATTTAAGGTTGAGAACGGGATTTACCTCCAATCCTTGCTTTCCTCATTGAATGACAAGTTTTTCTGAGCAAAATCTTGAAGAATTTTGAAAGAACTCTTGAAATTTGTTTAGAAAATATTGTGAAAGTGTTTGGGAGAAAGGAATTCTGGAGAAAATGAATTAGAATTGTGTTTGGCTGAAAATGAGAAGAGAAAGGTAGTTACGTGATGAAATCTCACCACATTTTTATCGTATCATGATCCTTGATTTCCTTAAATCACCTTACGCGATTTCCTTAAAACATCTAGGCCAAAAACCAGGGCGTTACAACTCTCCCCCACTTAGGAAATTTCGTCCTCGAAATTTTACCTGAAAAACAAGGTGCGGAAACTGCTTTAGCATGTCCGCCTTGCTTTCCCACGTGGCCTCCTCAACTCCTTGGTGTCGCCACAACACCTTCACTAGCTCTATCGACTTGCCACGAATAACTTTACTGCTCACATCCAGAACCCTCACTGGTTCCACATCATATGACAGATCCAGATTAAACTCTATCTCCTCAACAGGCATCACATGCGAAGGATTCGATCTGTACTTCCGCAACATAGAGACATGGAACACATCATGTATCTTTTCCAGCTCCGAAGGCAATCTCAACCGATAAGCCACAAGACCAATACACTCCACAACCTCGTAAGGTCCAATGAATCTTGTGATAAGCTTACCTTTACTTCCAAATCTCATCACCTTCTTCCAAGGCGATACTTTCAAAAACACACGTTCGCCAACCGCGAACTCAATCTCTTTACACTTCAAGTCCGCGTAAGACTTTTGCCTATCTGATGCTGCCTTCAAAAGCTCACAAATGAGCTTCACCTTCTCGGTGATTCCCTTTAACATAACCGGCATCGATATCAACTTTTGCCCAGCTTCTGCCCAAATAGAGAGGGGTTCTACATCTTCTCCCATACAAAGCCTCGTATGAAGCCATTTGAATACTTGCCTAGTAACTATTATTCTAAGCAAACTCAACCAACAACAAGTGCTTCTCCCAAGAACCCTAAAAATCTATCACGCAACATCTCAACATGTCCTCAAGCACCTGGATCACACGTTTCGACTGTCCATCCGTCTGAGGATGATAGGAATAACTGAAATTCAACCGTGTACCCAAGGTTTGATGCAAACATTCCCAAAATCGCGATGTAAACCTCGGATCCCTATTCGACACAATGGACTTTGGCACACTGTGCAACCGCACAATCTCAACAATGTACAGCTCAGCCAACTTATCAAAAGTATACATAGTATGCACAAGTAGGAAATGTGCGCACTTCGTAAGCCGATCAACAATCACCCAAACCAAATTCTTCTTTGACGGTGACAATGGTAATCCAACACAAAATCCATGGTAATTCTCTCCCACTTCCATTCTGGGATTCTCAAAGGCTGCAACAACCCAGATTGAACTTGATGCTCAGTTTTCACTCGCTAACACACCATGCACTTACTAACGAACTCAGCCACATCCTTTTTCAACCCACCCAGTAGTACTCATCTTTCAAATCACGATACATCTTTGTACTACCAGGATGCATAGCAAAAATACTACTATGAGCTTCAGTCAGAATAATGCGCCTCAACTCAACATCATCTGGCACCACTATTCAACTTCCAAAACACAAAACACCGTCATTAAAGTAACCAAAACCATTTCCATCACTTGCCAATATAATCATTTAACATCAACATTATACTGTTTTACAAGCATAAACACAATGCCATTTCCACAAGCATAAACATGCTTAACATCATATGCATTTATCACATAAAACCAAGGATCACTTACCTAGTGCATCCTTAAAATAATGTCATTAAAATCCAACATTAACCATGCTTAAAACATGCTTTAAAACAATAATCAAAACCGGATTATACTTAAGTGCATTTCCAACAAAACATAGCACATTTCCGAGAGAGGCTTTTGAATCACTTAATCTTGAGCTTAGCTAAGTGTTTCAAACTTATACTAAGCTCCTAAGACCACGCTCAAAGCGTTACAAAGCTGGAAAATCCATTTCCACTCACCGATACGCGAAGCCTCGCTCGCCAACACGAAAATTACTCTTCCGGAGCTTTCAACAACGCCTCATTTGCTCCCGGATCAAGATCCCCTGTTTTCACATCATCAAAAAAGAGATCCAAATGCATTAAAATGCATTTCAACACCAGAAACCGATCACAAACTCATTGCTCACCCAAACTACACCAATTTACCCATCCGAAACAACCGAAAACCAAATAGATTGCTTCCTAAACCAAGACCAGCTATCATACATCACTTGCAAACATTTATAAACATCAAAACACATCCAAAAACAACCTAAACCCATCCTTATACCTCCAGCAAGCATAATTCCACCATTTCACCTTAAAAACTCACTTAAACCTATCAAGAAACCCAAGAATATCATGGATTTCTGGATCTATATTATCGAAGCATCATTTCAACATAATAACCAACTTGAAACACAATTAAAATCAATCCAAAACAGATCTTAACAAATCAAATACGAAAATCAAGATTTTAATCATATTTTTACAAGATTTTGATCTCAAATCAAAACTATAATGAAAACTCAACCAAAAACACTAATTAGAAGCCAAAGATCTTGGAAATTTCAATAAAGAACATAGATTGAAGGTTGAGAATGAGATTTACCTCCAATCCTTTTTTTCCTCAATGAATGATAAGTTTTCCTTAGCAAAATCTTGAAGAATTTTGAAAGAACTCTTGAAATTTGTTTAGAAAATATTGAGAGAGTGTATGAGAGAAAGGAATTCTGGAAAAAATGAATTATAATTGTGTTTGGCTGAAAATGAGAAGAGAAATGTAGTTACGTTATGAAATCTCACCAATTAACCACCTAATTAATTAAATAAAATAAAAGCCAATTAAAACTATTTAATTAAAACCATTTTAAACACATGCCATATTAAGGAAAGGCTAAATTGCCATAAATGTCCCTAAAGATTCTAAGATTTTGGCTTCTTCTTTAAAAATCACATTTTCCACTATTTTGAAACTTTACAATTTGGTCACTACTCAAAATGTACCACTTTCAAAACTTTTTTTGTAAAATTGATTTGACCAAACATATTTTTAGAGGATTTTAGCAATTTTTACCTCATTTTTATCCTATATCGATCCTTAATTTCCTTAAATCACCTTACGCGATTGGAACCGTTCCGGACCGGTCCGGTCCGATGTCTAAAACATCTAGGCCTAAAACCAGGGCGTTACATACTTGCTTTAGTTTATGATTATTAGTTTAATTAAACCTCAAAACTCCTCTACTTGTGTTTTTACTTTTACTTTACATTTTCAGTGCGAGAAGATAAACGAATGAAGCCATCTCAATCCTTGTGGAGATGATACTCTAATACTTATCATTATATTACTTGAGACGTGTACATTTGCACTAATTACGGAACACCTTTTACATGTAACAAAATTCATAGTGAACTTGGGAAAATCCTTAGTGGGAAGCTAAGGTAGTTGATGTAGAGCTTGGTTTGAATCTTGAACCACTATAAATCCTTGTGTCAATTTTTAATTTCCTATTGCTTCCACCATAAACACTCAAAATCCAATTCACCCCTCTTGGCTATCTCGGTTGACCGTTTGAGCCTCACAACAATTTTAGTATTTTCTTTGGACATGGATAAGGGAGATTATAATTTCTTTAGTTGTGACATCAAGTATAAAGGCGAAAACTGTTAATGTTGTGGTTTCTTTCGTAGTTCACGATGTTTAGCTTCGTAGTTTGATAGCTTTTTGATGTTGAAAAGAGAGTTTTGCCTTTCTTGTAGGGATGGATTTGCGAAAGTAATTCCACTGTTTGTCTTGCGATGCTCTTATGGGGTTTGTGCCCTCTTTTGTATGGGTTTTCTAGTTTTCGTTGTACTTTGTTGTTATCGTATTATTTGTAGTCTTTGGTTGTATTGACCATTTAGCATAATTCATTTTAGTATGTCATGTTATTTCATTTATTGCATTATTTTCTGGCTATAATTACGCTTCTTGATATTCGTGTAGTATTGTTGATTCGTGTTAGTTTTATGGTGATTTAGATAATTCGAGGCAAATCATGATGAAAAGAGAGTTTTATTTGGCTTTGACAGGTGTATGTGACTATTTGTGCAATTATTGATTGGAAGTTTGGGTGTTGCGTATTTTAGGTTGTTTTTTAAGATATATAGATTTAGGAATTGAATGCTCATCTAGCAGTCATTCATATTGTAATTTGGAAAGTCAAAGCTTTGCATTTTTATCCTTTGCTATAAGTAGGACTCCCTTAGGGTTGCATTTTCACAAGTTGATTTACGAGTGGTTTACTCTCTCTTTTGTGGTCTTTCTAGTGCATGACCTTTGCAACACCCCAAAAATTCCCCAATTTGAAAAACCCTAAAGTTTGAAATCCCTAATTTGGAAGCCTAGAATATGGTTTAATTTAAGGAATTATTTGGGAATAAATCAAAACCCAAAATTCTGTGGCTAGAATTAAAAGAGGTTAAGTTTAGGGACTCATATGCTATAATTTACCCATTTTTTGGGCATATAAACCTTTTTATCAGAATATGAAACCCAAGTTTTTCCCATATCATTTGCAGCCATTCTCCATCTCTCTCATTTTTCATCTTACCATCACTCTTACCCCTTTAAATTTTCGATCGTGCTCCGGCCGCCAGCCTAGTGGCGTCCGTGTGCAACACCGATCACATCTTTCTCTTCTTTGCGATGTCACGAGCAAAGCCTGATGCGTGTAGTAAAGTGCCCCGCAATTGTGCAAGTATACACATCGCAAGTAATAAATAGATAGCCACTGAAATTGTTAACCTATCCCTAGGCCGAGTTAGTTAACACCACGTGGGATGAAAACCATACTTATTTGTTTCGTGATTTCAACTCTCCCGATATTGAACAAATAGTTAACCTCACAATACTCTCTCACGATAAGTATGCAAGAATGATTCAAAGCCAAGAATAAGCAAACCTTAACTTTATTACATTAAAAACTTAAACAAAATGCAATTGTTTTCCCACAACTACTAAACAAAATAACTCAAGCCTAAGAAAATAACTAGAACATTCTAAACCTCTCAAACTCTCTATATTTGACAACTTCAATTTTGTGGCTTGGCCTTCTTTAAATAGGAGGAGGCTTGAGGCAAAGTCTTTCTTGGATAGGAAGTTAAGTTGGAGTTGGACTTGTCTTCGTTAAAGAGGTGGTGAATCTCTTTAATTTAATGCCTTTATCCATTTTTCCGAATTCCATCTTTAACTTTCCTTCCATACTTTTGTCGCCTTACCGAACTCTGATTGCCATGCAAAGTATGTAGAAAAATTCAGCGTTTTATGCTCTTCAAATCGACTACCACTTTGCATATTTTGCCAGCCGGAAAATTTGGTTGTACAATGCCTTGGCATTAGATGCTGCCTCGGCAGAGGTTTGTCAACTGGTTCTGCTCCGCAAGGCTTTATCTTCATGGTTCAGCTTCCTTCAATAGAAACTGTCATCTTTGGCTAGCTTGATCTAGGCCTGTCGAGAGCTCGTTCTACACCATCCTCTCTTTTCTTCATTGCCCACGCGACATCACCTGCCGGGGCATCACCTGCCAGGGCATCACCTGCCATGGCATCACCTGTCCGGGCAGTGAGTAAATCTGAACAAGCACAAAAATGCATCAAAACAATACCTTTTTCATTAAATAAATCAAATGTAAACATCAAGGATGGAAATAATATAATTAATGCATAGAGGGCCATAATGCAGCTCAATTGGGTGTAGTTTGAGCGATAATTGCCATGTAAAAAGGGTGACAAATATAGAACTTTTAGACACTTATCATACTCCCAAACTTGAACTATTGCTTGTCCTCAAGCAATGCAAACCACCAATTGTGAAACCTTAATTTTCATAAACCTTTTCCTTGGTCTTACTTTTCCTTCGTTTCTCCAAACCATGACCATGACTATTCTTGGTCCTTAATGCTTCAGATGCCTTAGGAATCTCCTGGGATCAAGCTATAAGAAATAATGACTAAATTATGAACGAGATGATTATATGGGTTCTAAGTACACTTAAGTAACTATCTTACTTTTCCTTGGGTTGGTGATTTTTTTAACTAGAGCCAATTTCAGGCACCTCTAGTTTTTTTTAAAAAACTAATCATCTAGAGCCAATTTTGGGCACCTCTTATGATCTAAATTATAAACTAGAGCCAGTTTTGGGCACCTCTAGTATCTTTCTTTTCTCTAAGCTATAGCCGGTTTTAGGCACCTCTAACTTATAATCTTTTACCCAATTTTTATCTAGGGAAGTGAATACTCTAAGTGTCCTAGAACTCCTTTAATCATTTAGGTCATAAGAGTCTCAAAAGTTCTAATAGCATTTTCCTAAGTTATCTTCCTTATGCATCCTAGAATTAAAGGCTCTAAACAATTCAAAACAGTGGTAAGAAAAGAGAGATCTATTGCCAAGAAAGAAGATTCAATTAAAATTAAACTAAGGCAATTGATAAAGAGTATTGTTGAGGCATAAGCTTCATTCGGTTAGGCAATGCATGCAGTAAAAAAAATTGAGAATTATTAAACAAAACAACATTTTTATATTATAATGTCGTGGCATGGGAGTGCCTTGGTAGTGGATCCTACACCCTCAAACTTAAGATAAACATTGCCCTCAATGTGTTAATCATAATATATAAAAAAGGAAATAAATGCTCAAAAATTAAGGACAGAAAATAAAGGCAAAATAAAAGAAAACTAGAGTGGTTGAGACTCAGATGACTCGTCGCTTTGGATGATAAGTCTCCTCGTTGACATATGCTTGACTCGTTTGGTGGCTCTCGATGGTTGGGTGTGTGTTGGGGGAGTGGGCCCTTCTTCGTTGCCGCGGCAGAGGGTGTTGGCATGTAACATATGCATCCTATATCCTAGTATGCATTATTTCTTGTGCATTAGCAGTAGGCATTGCCGGGGCAGCATGTCTTGCCGAGGCATGCTTTGTAGTGGTTGCCGAGGCATGCGTTTCATGGGTTGCCAAGGCATCGGGTATTGCCGAGTCATGTGTCATCTCATCTGTTTTGGCAGTGGTTTTTGGATAGATGTTTGCTCCTTTGGGTGAGCTTAGGCTTGCCATGGTTTTGAGGTTCTTGGCCATGGTGGTTTTTGTTTTTTTATGTGGAAAACAAAGAAAACATGAAAACTAATTATACTAAAGACAAATAAAATATCTCCTAAAAACTGAAAATAAAATAAAGGTTCAAAAATTAAAGAAGAAAAATTAAAAATTCTTAGAAAGAACATTTTCATGCATCTTCTAAAGTTACCACATATTCGAGAAAGCTTGAGGAGGGTCATTTCTGATACTTCTTATAGTCCATCCGCACCCTCCATCGAGTGACAATATTGACCAAAAAGAGTTGGGTCAATGTGCTCACATCTACTCCCTTTTGCGTTACCATGGTGGATGCATCTTTCTTTCGTGTTCCCTTGTAGTCCATGTATACGCCCCACCTTGCGACTTTTTCTGAAGGCATGGATATATTATTAGGAAAAATTATATCAATATCTAACCATTTACTTACCTCATTCTCGTCGAAATCTGTTATGGTTAGATGTAGCCTTCATTGTCGTGGCAATTGCTTCGGCAACCAATTGCCATGGCAATCTTCTGCCATAACTCGATGCAAGTCAAGGGAAAACACAATTTTTTGAAAAGCTTTATGGATCCAAACCCAGTTTTCTTTAGGCCCCTTTAACATCTCCATTGGTAGAGATTTTGATGGCTTCAATTCTATCAATGTTGTTTCCTCAAAGAATACCTGCAATGGAAGATGTGAGTTTTTAAAGAATTCAAAAGGTTCAACCATTATATGCTCATGTTCCATTGGCAAAGTATTGTCATCTTGTTGATGTGGTGGAGGTCGAATATCCTCAATCTTTTCATATGTTTGAAACTTGATTGATGGAATTGTCGATGCATCAAGTCTTGCACATGCATGTGTAGTTTTTGAGGAATGTGGTGTTGTCGTGGCATGTGGTGCTGCCGTAACATGTGTTGCTACCGTGACATGTGTTGTTGTCGTGGCATGGGTTGCTACCGTGGCATTCACCATACGTTTCTCAACCTAGCTAAGTGTTGTTGCAGTATTGTTCTGTTGAGGCTCCTCAATCATTTCCAAGGCAATTCGTTGCATAGGCTCATCAGGTGTCGGGCAGTCTCTCGCATTGGCATCCTTTGTACTTGGAGGTTCTAGTTGTTCCCTACACATCGAGGAGCTCTCTTCGCATTACTCCTTGTCATCTTGCCTTGGGACTTCAGTATCCCTAAGAATGGGTTGTTGGTGCATGATATCCATGGCATATGTGGATCTCTTCAATCAATCTTCCACTTTTCTCACGAGTTCTGCCATCATGGAAATGCACGATCCATGGAATTTAATAGCTCTTGACGAGGACTACATTGGCATGACATATTTGTTGCCGTGACACTCTACTGTTGATAAGGACTACATTGCCAAGGCATGTCTACTGCCGAGGCATTGTATTGCCAAGGCATGTCTGTTGCTGAAGCGAAATTATTATGGTAAAAAAAGTAAGAGCTTTTTTATCATACCATGAAGGATTTTGATGTTGGTTCCATCTATGGTTCTACATGTAGTCATATGTATCGAAAAGTCGAGGGTAATCTTTAAACAAATGATTTTCTCTACACATAGTACAAGAGTTTTCCACAATAGATGCTTTTCTCGGTTGATTCATCTCTTCCAACATCAACTCTCGAATAGTTTTTATTTTATTTTCCCTCATGTTGATTTCCCTTAACTTGTAGCACACCTGATTTTTTTTGATAAAACAAATAAAAACAAAAGTTAGTAAAACTAATAAAAAATGCAATAACAAAAACAACTTACATCAATTGACAATCCCTGGCAGCGACGCCAAAAACTTGATGCTCGCGTAAAAGTTCCCCGCAATTGTGCAAGTATACACGTCGCAAGTAATAAAGCGATAAGTACTGAGTATCATCTCCACAAGGATTGGTCTTTGGGCCACTTGCTTAAGTTATTGCACTATAGAAAATAAAAACACAAATAAGTGATAAGAAGAGTTTTATCTAACTAATAAAATAAAGAACAATAAAAATAAAAGATAGATATGTCGAATAAGAGAGAAGAGTAGGCCGGGTTAGGTTGCGTCGTAGTGTTGAAACCATTTGACTTGTCTTCATCTTTGAATGCAAGCAACACAGAATTGCCTTCGCAGTGACCTAAGTCCCTGCCACGACCATAATGGTTGAGTCCCTGCCGCGACAATCCATTGCTCGTGGGCAAATGCTGTTAGGGTTCGACAAAGCGTCCTTTGATGGCTCCTCCTTATTCCTAAGCTCGGAACACTGGTTGATGAATGAACCTTGATGATACCTCTCGGCCTGAACCAAAGACAAACACAAACTATTCTAACGCTTCTTTTAGCCGTTGAATCTTTTAACTTATCCCTAGGCCGAGTTAGTTAACACCACGTGGGATGAAAATCATACTTATTCATTTCGTGAGTTCAACTCTCTCGATATTTAACAAATACATAACCTCACAATACTCTCTCCTGACAAGTATGCAAGAATGATTCAAAGCCAAGAATAAGCAAACCTTAACTTTATTGCATTAAAAACTTAAACAAAATACAATTGTTTTCCCACAACTACTAAACAAAATAACCCTAGCCTAAGAAAAGAACTAGAACATGGTAAACCTCTCAAACTCTCTATATTCGACAACTTCAATTTGGTGGCTAGGCCTTCTTTAAAGAGGAGGAGGCTTGAGAAATAGTCTTTCTTGGATAGGAAGTTAAGTTGGAGTTAGACTTGTCTTCATTAAAGAGGCGAGTCTCTTTAATTTAATGCATTTATTCACTTTGCCAAATTCTATCTTTAACCTTCCTTCCATACTTTTGTCGTCTTCCCGAACTCCGATTTCCATGCAAAGTATGTAGAAAAATTCAACATTTTTATGCTCTTCAAATTGAACACCACTTTGCATATTTTGCCCGCCAGAAAATTCGGTTGTACAATGCCTTGGCATTAGATGCTGCCTCGGCAAAGGTTTGTCAATTGGTTCTGCTTCGCAAGGCTTTATCTTCATGGTTCAGTTTCTTTCAGTAGAAATGTAATCTTTGCTATCTTGATTTGGGCATGTCGAGAGCTCGTCCTGCACCATCCTCCCTTTTCTTCATTTCCCACACGACATCACCTGCAGGGGCATCACCTGCTCGGTATCACCTGGAAGGGCATCACCTGCCAGGGCATCACTTGCCAGGGCAGTGAGTAAATTTGCACAAGCACAAAAATGCATCAAAGCAATACATTTTTTATTAAATGAATCAAATGTAAGTATCAAGGATAGAAACAATGTAATTAATGCATAGAGGGCCATAATGCAGCTCAATTAGGTGTAGTTTGAGCAATAATTGTCATGTAAAAAGGGTGAAAATATAGAACTTTTAGACAATTATCAACCACGCCCACGACCTCTCGTTGGCTCAGCAGCTCTCATCGGAGCTTATCCATCCCTAACGGGTTGTGGACAGTCACGCTTCATATGTCCTCGCGATCCACAATTCATACATGTACCCATATTATCCCAACATTCTCATGTATGCCTTCTACCGCAACAGTTACATTCTAGAGTACGAATGAAAGCCTTTTGGCCTCGATGTCCACGACCAGGGTTACCATCACCCCACCTAGGATTCAGTCGATACCTCTGATCCTTATGCTTCTTATAACAATCCTTTCTACCATAATACTAAGCAACCCTCTTTCCAAAGCTATAACCACTCGAACGACCAAATAATCCCCAATTTTGTTTGATGTCCATAGCTCGAGTGACTAAGACATCAAAGTCGGTGTAGTTCAGGGCCAACATGTATCTCTTAACATCCTTCACCAGACCATAGCGAAAATGATCGCATCTCTTTTTTTCATCAAGAACCAGCTCAAAAGCATACTGGCTCAACCGAACAAACTGAACTTCGTACTCAGAAACAATCATGTTTCCTTGCACCAATGACATAAATTCTCTCTTCTTCTCATCTAGATAACGAACACCCAAATACTTCTTCTTAAAAGTATTTACAAATAATGCCCAAGTAACCTCGGAAGGTTCCAAACCCACAGTGATAGTCATCCACCACGTATAAACATCTCCGTGAAGCAATGAGATGACACAACCTAACTTTTTCACATCATTGCAATACATCTGACCCAAAATCCTTTTGGTTCTCACAAACCTAGCCTCAGAACTCTCAGGATATAGGCCTCGGAACTCAGTTCCACCCAAACTGCATAAGTGTTCTAAAGGCAAACCAGCATTAGCACCAGGCTGGGGTGCGGCCACATGCATCCCTACTATCGCTCCCTAAAAAGCCTCAGCTATATCCCGAATCAATGGTGTCATATAAGCAGCAGCTTGCCCTTCCAACACCTCCAACACCAACTCCAACTCTAGCTCCTTCACCACAAGGAGGAGGAGGAGACGGTAAATTCTCAACGTTCTCATCTATCTCATTCATGATCACATTACACACATTGCTTCTAAGCTCGTCTCGGCCCCATTTCAAAACAATATAGCTAAAAAGAATGCAACAATAAAAATAATCAGGCTAGCCAAAGAAAGAATCCAAGGTGCTCAAGTTTTATTTTTCAAAAACAAACATTCTCTTTACATTAGTAATAATATGGCAATGGGTACCCTTAACCTCTTCCCCAATAGCATATAACCATCACAATTCATGTTATCAAACACCGTGCATCTCACACAAGTCAAACAATGATCAAAACATGACATAATCACTCACCGTGCATAGCATTCATCGTGAAATCAACCAAACAACATCACATAAACCTTACCTCCCAATTCTTTTGAAACTTGGCTCCGATACCACCAAATGTAGCCCCCTCGACCCGGTCTGGACGAAAGACCGAACCGAACGAATTGCACGGGGAATATTGAAGTAAACCATAAGGTTTACCTCAGTAAACAACCCTATTTTTTCATTTTCTCTTGTCTAGATGCTCATTATGATCCTAAGTGATTAACATCGCAGCGGAACAATTTACAATTCAATCAGACAATGATTTAGGACATGAATTGCATTCAATTACACTTTAGGGACCAATTTATAATTTATACAAAATACAAGAACTTTTCCACTTTTAAAGTTACCAACCCTTAATTAAACATGTTACAAGCTTCTTTGTCAGAACTAAGTTCAAAATATTCATTCATGCTCATTTAATTGCATTACCAACATCCAGGGACTAAAACGTAAAGAATCAGAACTTCAGAATGTTCCATCAACCAACAAAACAACTTGTTGTTTCGGTACAGGCTAGCCTTGTATCGAAACAAGCGTATCGAAACAGATTCTCATGGCTCAAAACACGGGCCCGTATCAAAATACCCTTTAAGGTGTTTGGGAACAGAAGCTTCCAATAACAAATTGTACCAGAACAGGCTTCCTTGTTTCGAAACCCTTAGACCGCTTCAGGCATACCGTTTCGGTACAAGCTCGAGTGTATCGAAACACCTGGGCCTATAATGACACCTTTTGCTGGTTTTACACACTTGAATCCATACTAAACCATTCCAACATGCTTCCATCATACATACAACATATCTAAAGCATCAAACCACTAACATACAAGGCATAAAAAACATCATAGCATGTCCATATGCATCAAAGGAATCTATAGGCATGCAACCTATGAAAAATAACCATGTAAAGGTTAAAATACAAACCGATGCATAAACCAACACTTAAAGGCCATTTACAAGTCATTAAGAACATTCAAAACATGCCACAAACGAGGGAGTTTCAAAACACATCTCCCAAACAACATGGTATCACCCCATTGCCAACTATTATTACTAATAAGGAAATATAAAACCATACTTGAGCTTAATCAAAATCCTTGGAATCCTTCTTGCCTCTTGCTGCCCACACAAGCTAATTCTTTGCATTGTTGGAAAGGAGGGCGTAAGCACAATTGCTTAGTGAGGAATCCTTCTTGCCTCTTAAAATCATTTTGTAACCCCTTTAGCCCGGCCTAGACGCTTGAACCGAACTATGAAGATTACACGGGGAAAACCAAAGTCAACCTGAAAGTCAACCTTGATTAACAACCCTTTTTTTCATTTTAATCTTGTCTAAATACATATTAAACCTAAGTGAGTACTCACGAAACATGAATGAGGAAGGCACATCGATCGAAAAATATTTAGGGACTCAATTGCTTAACTTATGCATATTAGGGACCAAATTGTTATTTTTGTAAATTAGAGGGACTGCATAGATTTTAGGGTTACCAATATGAAATTAATCATGTTACATGCTTCTCTGCCAAATTTCAGCTTAAAAGGACATCCCAAGCTCAAGCAATTGCAATTACAACATTTAAGACTAAATTGTAAAGCATGAAGACTGAAAACAATTCAAATATGTGTCCAACGGTCACCCGTATCGGAACACCTACCCACCGTACCGAAACGCCTGTATCGAAACAGTGTTTACCGTTTTAGTACACGGGTATGTTCCGAGACCAGTACCGAAACATGGCATTCCAGTAGCCAAAATGTTTCGAAACAACCTCAGTCGTTTTGAAACACAAAGACCATTTCAGGCCCCCCGTTTTGAAACACTAGAGGGTGTTTCGATACACCTTGCCCAGAAACAGTAGCTTTTGCTTGTTTTTCATCCTTTAACACACTCAAACATGCCTCAAAGACTTCCAAATTATACCAGCAAACCATTATACATATAAGGAACATATTTAGGACATTCTAACACGAACATAGCATCAAACACAAATTCACATAGGCTAGAGGCATAGTTCCTAATTACAAAACCAATATAATCAATCCAACCTCAAACAAAACATTTAAGGCCAATTACAACTCAAACATGCCAACACAAACATGCCACAACCTTAAGGAGTTCAAACATATCTCCCAAATACAATCCTTGGTTTCCCATTGCCATTATATCAAAACTAAAGTGTGTGAAAACTTCACAATACATGAGCTTGAACTTCTTTGGATGATCTTAACTTCTTTGATGCCCGAGACACCTCAATTATCTGCATTATTGGTAAAAGAGAGCGTAAGCACTAAAGCTTAGTGAGACATGCTCTAAAGAAAACCAACTCAATAATGCATATCTTGAAAACACTTTCTCAAAAGCTTTTAAACAACATGCTCATTCTATCTCATGCTTGAAAACCATTCAAAGCAACTTCTCAATGAAAACACATGTACCTTCATTCTATATCATGCATTTAAACCAATGCAAAACTCATGGCCAAGCCATACTCATGCTTGTACACTAAAGCATTTCATAAACAAATCACATATGCACTTCTTATAGCATAAATCATTTCTTCAAAGGTACATGTGAATCAAAAACCATTTCATATTTTATATTGCCATTTCACATCTCATTATTACTCGGATATGTGGACATCTCACTAGATACTTCTGGTGGCATCTACCATCACCATACTCACTCGTCTAGCAACATAGTTTCCGGTGGAATCTCACATCACCGTACTCACATGGCAGAATCTCTCATCACCACAAAGCTTGGGCATTTCACCAAGTCCTACTCGATGGAATGCCCATCATCGATTCTCTCCCTTTGGCTTAACCAAAGAGCACGTACAAATTTTTAGTTTATAGTGCACTCTCATCCTATTGATCGATCAATTATATCTGGTAAGTCTCTCAACATCTATGCCAATATATTATCTCAAACCCATCATCTCACCTACTGTTTTTCATGCAACAAGTCTCAAAACATTCTCATCTCATTTCAAAACCATAACATTCGTTATGCTTTAACATAAAAGCTCAAATCTCAACTATGCAACATGTTACTTCATGAAATCATTTCAAGCATCATCTCAAGCTATAAAATATGCATAAAAACAGTAGGAATTTATCAATATCAAACCATGAGCATGTAAAAGCATTTTAGGGGCAATCACCACATCTATGAGAGCAATCTAGCCAATACTTACTTCCGGACTTAGGAAGGTGTTTCAAACCTTTCCTAAATCCTCAAACCTTAATTCTTTGTTCCTCAAGAACTTGTAAAACCATACGCACTCACCGATTACGTTTCGCTTGCTTGCCAAAACGCTATCTAAGCTTCCGGATCAATACCAAAGGCGTAAGATGTCTTCCTTGTTTTAAACACATAAGAGTAGAGGATTAATGCATCATCATGCATTGAAATCATCAGCCACACACCTAATCTCGTTGCTCTACACAAAAACCACATTTCGGCTACCAGACACTGCCGAAAACACCTCCAAACTCTTCCAAAACCAAACCCAGCCAAGATCCATCACTTCTAATCATTTATAAACATCAATTAACATCAAAAACCACAACAAACTCGTCCTTATACCTCCAGCTATGACAGAACACCAAAATCACCCCCCAAAACCATCATTCTAACAATCAAAACTTAGGAAAACAAACCTATTCGAGATTTGATTGATAAAACCTCATTTCTAACATCAATTAACATCAAAAATACTTTAGAAAACCATCTCAAAACAGAGCCCAATCATTCACCACGAAAATCTTCAAGATCTCTTCCAAAATCTTGAGTTTTAAGACAATTTCTTGTTTCTAACATTAAAACCACTTAAAATCATTAACAAAGGATTGGTAACTTGGGAATTTCAGTAAAGAACTGATCATTAGAGGAGAAGGAAGAAGCTTACCTCTAATGGATGATTTCTCCTTGATTTGGGCAAATTTTCTTGAAAATTCAATGTAGAAATCAAGTGGATTTGATGAGGAATTGATTAAGAATCAAAGAAAGATTGAAATCTCATCAAATGAAGTGAAAATCAAAGTATATTTGCTGGAGAGAATGTGTTTGGTTGAAAGGAATTTGATAGAAAATAAAATGAGGAAAATTGTGAAAATTAGTTATGAATAGTCAAAGGTAGTTTTCTAGATTAATTAACCTTCATTTTCTTTAATTAAAACATTAATTAAATCACCCAAATTAAGGAAAAATCTGATGAAAACATTTTGGTAAAATTAGCTCCTTAAAGATTCAAAGTTTAAATCCTTTACAAAACAGTCACTACTTAACTTTGCAAAAACTGCGATTTGGTCACTACACTGAAATGTAGTATTTCCAAGCCTTATTTTGTAAAATTGATTCCACCATTATCTTTCATATATTAAATGAGGATTTTTAGATATTTTTCTATATTTTTAAAGCATCCCGAACTAGGTTTTCCCTAAAACTCCCTTTTAGATTCGAACCGTTTTCTGACCGGTCTGATTCGGACTCTAAACATCTATGCCCAAATTTGGGGTGTTACAACTTTCCCCCTCTTAAGAAATTTCGTCCTCGAAATTTACCTGGAGGAAAAAGGTAAGGAAACTACTTCTTCATATCTTCCTTTCTTTCCTTCGTGGCTTCTTCAACACCACGATGCCTCCACAATACCTTAACCAGCTCAATAGTCTTACCTCGGAGAACCTTACTGTCCGAATCCAAAATCTCAACGGGCTCCTCATCATAAGTTAAATCTGGATTCAATTCAACTTCCTCCACAGGCATAACATGCGAAGGATCCGATCTATACCTCCGAAGCATGGACACATGGAACACATTATGTATCTTTTCTAGCTCTTATGGTAGTCTCAGCTTATAAGCAACAGGACCCACACATTCTATCACCTCGTATGGTCCAATGTATATAGGGCTCAACTTGCCCTTCCGGCCAAATCTCATCACCTTCTTCCAAGGTAAAACCTTTAAGAACACACGATCACCCACGACAAACTCTATCTCATTACGCTTCAAATCTGCGTAAGACTTTTGCCGATCCGATGCTGCCTTCAACCGCTCACAAATGAGCTTCATCTTCTCGGTGGTTCCTTTCAACAAAGTTGGCATCGAGACCAACTTTTGTCCCGTTTCAGCCCAACAAAAAGGAGTTCTGCACTTCCTCCCATACAAAGCCTCATAAGGTGCCATTTGAATACTTGCCTATAGCTATTATTATAAGCAAACTCCACCAAAGGTAAGTGCTTCTCCCAAGAGCCTTGAAACTCAATCACGCAACACCTCAACATATCCTCAAGCACTTGGATAACACGCCCAGACTATCCATCCATCTACGGATGATAAGAAGTACTGAAATTCAGTCGTGTACCCAACACTTGATGTAAACACTCCCAAAACCTTATCGTGAACCTCAGATCTCTATCCGACGCTATTGATTTTGGTACACCATGTAGACGTATAATCTCAGCAATGCACAGCTCTACAAGCTTATCCAAGGTATACATAGTATGCACAGGTAAGAAATGCGCACACTTCGTAAGGCGATCCACAATCACCCACACAGAATTCTTCTTTGATGGCGACAAAGGCAAACCAGACACAAAGTTTATGGTGATCCTCTCCCATTTCCATTCAAGGATCCTCAACGGTTGCAACAACCCCGAAGGAAATTGATGCACAGCCTTAACCCGCTGACAAACCATGCACTTACCCACATATTCAACCACATCTTTCTTCAAACCCACCCAATAGTACTCATCCTTCAGATCACGGTACATATTTATACTACCAGGGTGCATAGCAAAAGGACTACTATGAGCTTCAGTCAGAATAGTACGCCTCAACTCCACATCATTCGGCACCACTATCCGACTTCCAAAACATAGAACTCCATCATCATTAAAACAAAAATCCGATGGTCTATCCTCAGCAATATCCTGAACATGTGGCACCAAAGAATCATCCAACAACTGCTTATCCTTTATCAACTGAACCCGAGATGGTTTCACTTGCAATTCAGCAACAAGACCTCCATCTCGCGATATGCTCAAGCTAGCAAACACCGCCCTTAACTCCTCCGCCACTTTTTTGCTCAAGGCACCAACCACAACATTGGCCTTTCCCTGGTGATAGTCGATCGTCAGATCGTAATCCTTAAGCAACTCCACCCATCGCCATTGCCTAAGATTCAACGCTTTTTGAGACATCAAATACTTCAAACTCTTGTGATCCGTGTACATAGTACACTTCTCACCATAAAGATTATGTCTCCAGATCTTCAAAGCAAAAACCACTGTAGCTAACTCAATACCATGCGTAGGATAATTGAACTCATGCACCTTCAACTGACGCGATGCATAAGCCACAACCTTACCCTCTAGCATTAGCACACACCCCAAACCAACGTAGGATGCGTCACTGTACACCACAAACTCTTTTCCTGATTTAGGTTGAACCAAGATAGGAGCTTGCGTCAGAGCTGACTTAAGCTTCTCAAAAGCTTGCTGTCTCGCTTCCGTCCACTCATACTTAACATCTTTTTGCAACAACTTCATTAAAGGGGCAGGAATCTTAGAAAATCCATCCACGAACCTTCGATAGTATCCTGCCAACCCAAATAAACTACGGACTTCATGAGCAGACTTAGGAGGCTTCCAATTCATCACTGCCTCAACCTTCTAGGGATCAACTCGAATCCCTTTAGCCGAAACCACATGACCAAGGAAAACAACTTCCTTTAGCCAAAACTCACACTTGCTCAGCTTAGCATAAAGTTGATTTTCCAACAGCGCTTGCAAAACAATTCTCAAATGACCTTCATGCTCCTCCTCAGTACGAGAGTACACAAGGATATCGTCAATGAACATCACAATGAACTTGTCCAAGTATTCATGGATCACTCTATTCATCATGTTGTTGAGTGGATCGAATGATCGAAATGAACCAAGAGGGGGGTGAATTGGATTTTTAAAGGTCTAGGTAGTGGAAATTTCAAATTAAAAAGATAGACAATGAATTTTAGAGTGGTTCAAGTTCCAAATGAACTCTACATCCACTACCTTAGCTTCACTAAGGATTTGCAACAATTCCACTAATTGCTCTTCCCCTTTTCTTCGATAAGGAGGTAACCCTTACAATTTTCGGTTAAATTTTCTACCCAAAATTTAACCCAAACCTCACACAAATAGAACAAAGATTTTGTTGGCTAAGAAAGTATCTCTCAATACAAATTGTAGCCCAATTACAAGCACTCAACCCAATTGAAATGATAAGAATGAAAAATACAATTGGGGTTTCTAGACAATATTGGGATTTAGGCACAAATGCTTGGATATTATGTTTGAATGTTTGCTTTTGGATCAATAGTTGTTGCTGGAGCTTTTAGAGGTCCCTTTTATACCTTCTCATTGATTTCTAGCCGTTGTGGTTGTTGCATTCATCAATAGAGCCGCTGGGAGTGTTATCTCACCTCCATAAATGCAGTCTACAACCACCCGTTTCGAAACGCCCGTCCCTGTTTCGAAACAGACCAAAATAGAAAGAGCCGTTGGGGTGCATTTATGTAACACCCCGGTTTTGGGCTTGGAAGTTTTGGGCGTTGACCGGTTTGGTCAAAGTGCTGTTCGAATCTAAAAAGGTGAAATTAGGAAAGCCTAGTTCGGGTTGCATTAAAAATATGGAAAATGTTCTAAAATCATCTTTTAATATAATTAAGTGAACTGTGAAATCAATTTTACAAAATGAGTTTTGGAAGGGTGACATTTTGGCTAGTGACCAAAATTTAATTTTTGAAAGTTGAGTGACTGTTTTAGAAAGGGTTGAAACTTTGAATCTTTAAGGAGCTATTATTCCAAAAGGAGTTTCTCCAGATTTTTCTAAGATATTTTAAGGTTTAATTCTGATTTTAAAACATAAGAAAAGAGGAGGGAAAATCATTTTGGCTATTTTGTAACTAACTTCCAATTTTCTTTTCTCTCATTTTCTCTCAACCCAAACACTTTCTGTCTAGAGAATTTCTTCTGATTTTGTCACCTAAATCTATCTTTTCTAATCTCTTTTGATTCCTAATCATCATATCTACAAAACCTCACCATTTGCTACTTGATTCATCAAGGTTTTTGGTTCTAAAAAGAGGAGAAACTCAAGTTTGGAGGTAAGAACGTCCTTCTCCTCTAAACTATCAGTTCTTTACTGAAATTCCTAAGTTCTCAATCCTTAATTGATGTTTTATTAAAGGCTTTTAAGTTGTGAAGTGGATCTTGGCTTAAAATGCAAGATTTGGTGATTTTTGATGATTTTCGTTTGATCTGTTAAATCTGTGATTTGAGATATGTTTTTGATGTTATTTGAACACTAAATTGATAAGGAATTGAGTTTTGATTAATGCAATCCCGGATAGGTTGAGTTTCCTAAGTTTAGCTTGTGATTCTAGGTTGTTTTTGGTGTGATCTTGTGGATCTGGTGTTGCTGGAGGTATAAGGATGTTGTTAGACTCGTTTTTAGATGTTAGTTGGTGTTAAAGGATGTTTGGTTTTGATGGTTTATGGCTGGGCTTCGTTGAGAAGTGGTTTGGATGCATTTCCAGTTGTGTTTGGTGGTCGAAAATGGAGTGTGGATGAGAGCAGCGAGTTTAGGTGCTTTCATTGAAGCTATTAATGCATGATGATGCATTAATCCTCTGTTTTGATGTGTTTAAAACAGGGGAGGCATCTTTGGATCTAAGTGGAGGTGATTCGGTAGCTTGATTCGTGCTTCGGCAAGAGGCGAAGAGGAATCAGTGAGTGAAATTGGGTTTTCGGCTTTGAAACCAATGTCTTGGGAGCTTAGTTTAAGTCTAAACAACTTTGCTAAGCTCAAGAGTAAGTTTTCGGAAAAACTCTCTAGTGGTGGCCATGATTTGATTGTTGTGCAATGTGGTTTATTGCATGTTTTAAATTCTGTTTTGAAAGCATATTTTAGCATGGTATTTGCTGATTTTGTAAGCCATATGTTGAAGGAAGCTCAAGGTAAGAGTTCCTTGTTATGAGCATGGTTAAAATGTGGTTTGATGCTTATAAATGCATGATGAATATGGCTTGGTTTAAATGCTTTAAAACAGTGGATTATTTGATGATAATGATGTATATTGGCAAGTGATGTTTTGAAAAGGTTAAGGTCACTAAGGTGGTTAAAAGTCCTTGAGTGAGCCTTGTGGTTTCTAAGAACTTCATGGTGGTTAAAAGTCCATGATGATTCTTGTTAAGGTCACTAAGGTGGTTAAAAGTCCTTGAGTGAGCCTTGTTACTTAAGAACATCAAGGTGGTTAAAAGTCCTTGGATGGTTCTTGATAAGGACACAAAGGTGGTTAAAAGTCCTTGTGTGGTCCTTGCCATGGTGTTTAAAAGTCCATGGGCCAAGGTGTTTAAAAGTCCTTGGGGCCAAGGTGTTTAAAAGTCCTTGGGAAGAGCACAAAGGTGGTTAAAAGTCCTTATGTGGCTCTTGGAAATTATAAGATCACAATGGTGTTTAAAAGTCCATGTGTGAGTCTTATGTTGAACATGTTTTTAAAAAGATGAAACTTATCACTTGTGGCCAATATGACATGTATTGATGTGGAAGCATGTAATGCTTGTTTAAATTGCTTTTGAGCATGAGTAAATGATGATTTGAAGCATGATTTATAAAGTGTTTTATAATTGCATTATTGAATGGTTTTAATGAGCATTCCTCACTAAGCTTTTGCTTACGCTCTCTTTCGTTTTCTTAAACCAATAATGCAGATCATTAAGGTACCTAAGGGCAGCAAGGAAGGCAAGCAATCAAGTGGTAGTAAAGCTCAAAGTATGGAAGGTTTTCTTAAGTACATTTTAGCTTTTGGTAATTTGGCAATGGGGGACCAATGTGTATGATTTGGGAGGTGTATTGAACTCCCTAAGTGTGATGAATGTTGTTGAGTTTGTTGGTTTTTGAACTTGGCCATCATATGCTTGTTTTGGAAGTTTTATGCTTGAGTGGTTTGCTTGTGTAGGAAGCATGCTTTAGAATTGGGGCTTTTCATTCGTGATGTTAATATGTTGAATTGTTGATGCAAGTATGTCTCTTATATGTTGAATTGCTCTCTGATAAAGTTTGGTAGCATTTGGAGCATGATTGGATGTTTAATTGCATGTTTAAGTATGCATCTTGTGGCTTTCTGTGCAGGGTGTTTCGGAACAGTGCCTACCGTTTCGGAACGGGTGCCCTTAACCAGCCCAGGCGTCCGAAACGGGAGAGACCGTTCCAAAGCGGAAAGGCCACTGCCAGCCCGTGTTTCGAAACGGGCTCTGCCTGTTTCGGAACACGTGACCGTTGGGGGCTGACATTGGTAGTTAAATATTTTGTATTGTTTGCATTTTAGTCCTGGATCTTGTTTGTGCAATTGTATGAGTTTGGGAAGTCCTTTTGAGCTGAAAATTTACAGAGAAGCATGAAACCTGATTAATTTCAAGTTGGTAACTTTAATTTGGGTTAAGGCCTTATAATTTACAGAATTTACATTTTGGTCCCTAAGTTGTAAATTGTTCAATTGGGTCCCTGTTTGGACTAAGATGTTTATGATCTTTGAGTTCGTCGTTTGTATGATCATAACTAGGGTTAATGAGCATTTAGACAAGTTTAAAAAGAAAAAAAAGGGTCGTTAATCAAGGTTAACTTTCGGGTTGACTTTGGTTTTCCCCGTGTGACTTTCTTAATTCGGGTCAACCGTCTAGGCCGGGTTAAGGGGGTTACATTTGGTGGTATCAGAGCCGAGTTCTCGAGTAATTGGGAATGAATATGTGCATGATTGAAGTATGTATGCCTTGTATGCTTGTTGATCGAAAGCATGTTCAGTGGCTTGTGATTTTTGATGCAATTGAGCTGTATGCTGTGATGTAGCATGTTGTGGGTACCCATTTCCAAATCAAAGCTAAAGTAATGATGTTGATTTTAAGTGAAATTGAGCTTGAGTACTTGGATTGCTTACCTTGCTGGGCCTAATTTGTTTATTTGCATTGTGATTGCATGGTTAAAGTATGGCACCACGTAGAGAGTTGCGAGGTAATGTGCGAGCTACGGCTCCTAATGAGAACGAGAATGAGGAAAACACGGGTAGTGCGGTGTTACCTCCTCCTCCTCCACCTGGTGGTGGTGCTGAGGGAGAAAGAGCTGAAGCTGCAGCTGGTGCTGGAGCTGCTGGACCAGAGGTTGGTCAGGGGCAAGCTATGCCTGATATGTCTATGTTGGTACAAGCTATTGCGGGTGCTTTTCGAGCAGCAGTAGCTGGAGCTCAAGGAGCTGGGCATCAGGGAGATGCTGGAGTTAGACTACCTTTGGAGCGTTTGCGCAGTCTTGGAGGGACTGAGTTCAGGGGTATGTCTGCTGAGGGTTCTGAAGCTTGGTTAGAGAGTACCAAGCGAATCTTGGGTCAGATGAGTTGCACTGATGTGCAAAAGCTGGGTTGTGTTGTATCCTTGTTGCAGGATGATGCATATACGTGGTGGACGACCACTATAGCTGGGATGGCTGAAGCTGACATATCTTGGACATTCTTTTAGAATGTGTTCAAGAGGAGGTATCTTGGTGTGAGATATCTTGATGAAAAGAAGCGTGAGTTCATGTCTCTTACCCAAGGGAGCATGACGGTGGCTGAGTATGAAGTGCAGTTTGTGCGACTCAGTCAGTATGCACCTGAGCTGGAACCTGATGAGCGGGCAAGGTGCGAGAGGTTCCGTTATGGTTTAGTGACGGATGTGAAAATGTATGTGCTGGCCACCGAGTATGATGATTTTGATGTGTTGGTGGGCCGAGCCAAGGATATTGAGATGAACTTGGGTTTATCTGCTAGAAGTGCTGGAGCAAGTTCTGGTAAGCGAGCTGCTGAGTATAGTTCTGGTGGTGGACGGAACAAGAGGGGACGTGATCAGAAATATCAGTCCTCAGCTAAGAGAGTTGGTGGTGCACCTGCTAGAGGAGGCAATGCTAGAGCTGATCCGAGAGCTTGTTGGATTTGTGGTTCCCGTGGTCACATGAAGCGTGACTGTCCTCGTGCTGTGAGGGAGGTGCAAGCTCCTATTGTGGCAGCTGGTAATGGGTGCTGGAATTGTGGATCTGCGGATCATCTGAGGCAGGATTGTTCTATGTTGGCTGGTGGCCAAGTGCGTGCTCCTGTTGTTGCTGCACCGCAGAGAGGTCGTGGGCGCGGCCGTGGTAATTTCCAGCGGAGAGAGGAAGGTGGTCGTGGAGTGGCCCATGTTGTGGCTATTCAGCCTGAGGGTGGTGGTCAAGCAAGGGTGTATGCTCAGCGAGAAGGGAGGAATGATGTGGATATGATTGCAGGTACCTTTACTTTGCAATCCTTGTCATTACTTTCCTTGATAGATTCTGGATCTACGCATTCATACATTTTGCGTGAGCATGCTGAATTGCTTGGTTTGCCTGTTGAGTCTTTGGATGTTGGTGTTCGTGTCACTAGTTCTTTTGGTGAGATTGTTGTGACTCGAAAGCTTTATAGAAGGTGTCCTTTGGTTGTTCAAGAACATGTTTTTCATGTTGATCTTATGGAGCTGCCTTTCTATGGTTTTGATGTGATCCTTGGTATGGATTGGCTTGCTGAGCATCGTGCTGTTGTGGATTGTGAAAATAAGCGAGCTTCGTTGAAGCTTGCGGATGATTATGAAGTTGTTGTGGTTGGTGAGAATGTGAAGTTTCTTGCCAATGTGGTGTCTACCTTGGAGGCGAGCAGGATGCTGAGGCAAGGTTGTGAAGCTTATCTAGCTTTTGTGATGAATCCTAGCTCTAAGGAGCTGAGGGTGCAAGATATCCGAGTTGTGAAGGAGTTTCCTGGTGTGTTTCCTGAAGAGTTGCCTGGTTTACCTCCTAATCGCGAGGTGGAGTTTGGAATTGAGCTGTATGAGAATACAACTCCTGTGTCCATTACTCCCTATAGAATGGCACCTAAGGAGCTGAAGGAGCTGAAGACGCAGTTGCAAGAGCTGCTTGATTGTGGTTTCATTCGGCCGAGTGTGTCACCTTGGGGTGCACCGGTCTTGTTTGTGAAGAAGAAGGATGGCACTATGAGGATGTGCATTGATTACCGTCAGCTGAACAAGTTGACTATCAAGAATCGGTATCCTTTGCCGAGGATTGACGATCACTTTGATCAATTTCGGGGAGCTGCTATGTTCTCTAAGATTGACTTGAGGTTAGGGTATTATCAGTTGAAGGTGAAGGATGTGGATGTGCCTAAGACAGCTTTCAGGACAAGGTATGGGCATTATGAGTTTCTTGTGATGCCGTTTGGTTTGACAAATGCTCCTGCTGCTTTCATGGACATGATGAATCGTGTGTTTCATGAATACCTGGACAACTTCGTTGTGGTGTTCATTGATGATATCCTCGTGTACTCGCGTACTGAGGAGGAGCATGAAGAGCATTTGAGGATTGTGCTGCAAGCTTTGGTTGAGAATCAGCTTTATGCTAAGCTGAGCAAGTGTGAGTTCTGGCTTAAGGAGGTGGTGTTTCTTGGGCATGTGGTTTCTGCCGAGGGGATTCGTGTTGATCCTCAGAAGATTGAGGCGGTAATGAACTGGAAGGTTCCTAAGTCCGTTCATGAGGTCCGTAGTTTCCTTGGTTTGGCGGGATACTACCGTAGGTTTGTGGATGGTTTTTCTAAGATTGCTGCTTCTTTGACAAAGCTGTTGCAAAAGGATGTTAAGTATGAATGGACGGAAGCAAGACAGCAGGCTTTTGAGAAGCTGAAGGCGGCTTTGACGCAAGCTCCTATCTTGGTTCAGCCTGAATCAGGGAAAGAGTTTGTGGTCTACAGTGATGCGTCCTATGTTGGGTTGGGATGTGTGCTGATGCAAGAGGGTAAGGTTGTGGCTTATGCATCGCGACAGTTGAAAGTGCATGAGCGCAACTATCCTACGCATGATATTGAGCTGGCTGCAGTAGTCTTTGCTCTGAAGATTTGGAGGCATTATCTGTATGGTGAGAAGTGTACAGTGTACACGGATCACAAGAGTTTGAGGTATCTGATGTCTCAGAAGGAGTTGAATCTTAGGCAGCGGCGTTGGTTGGAGTTGCTCAAGGATTATGATTTGACGATTGAGTACCATCCTGGAAAAGCTAATGTTGCGGATGCCTTGAGTAGGAAGGTAGCTGTTGAGCTGAGGGCCATGTTTGCCAGTTTGAGTATATCGCGAGATGGTGGCCTTGTGACTGAGTTGCAAGTGAAGTCATCTATGGTTCAGTTGATCAAGGATAAGCAGTTGCTGGATGATTCCTTGGTGTCTCATGTTCAGGATATTGCGGAGGGTAGACCTTCGGATTTCTGTTTTAATGATGATGGTGTGTTGTGTTTTGGGAGTCGAATAGTAGTGCCCAATGATGCTGAGTTGAGGCGTGCTATTCTGACTGAAGGCCATAGTAGTCCTTTTGCTATGCACCCTGGTAGTACTAAGATGTATTGTGATCTTCGTGATGAGTACTATTGGGTGGGTTTGAAGAAGGATGTTGCAGAGTTTGTGAGCAAATGTATAGTGTGTCAGCGAGTTAAGGCTGAGCATCAGGTTCCTTCAGGGTTGTTGCAACCGTTGAGAATCCCTGAATGGAAGTGGGAAAGGGTTACCATGGATTTTGTATATGGTTTACCTTTGTCTCCGTCGAAGAAGAATTCAGTTTGGGTGATTGTGGATCGCCTGACGAAGTGTGCGCATTTCTTGCCTGTGCATACTACGTTTTCTTTGGATAAGCTGGCAGAGTTGTACATTGCTGAGATTGTGCGGCTGCATGGTGGGCCTAAGTCGATTGTGTCGGATAGGGATCCGAGGTTCACATCGCGTTTCTGGCAGTGTTTGCATCAAGCTCTGGGTACAAGCTTGAATTTCAGTACATCCTATCATCCTCAGTCGGATGGTCAGTCTGAGCGAGTTATCCAGATTTTGGAGGATATGTTGAGGTGCTGCGTGATTGAGTTCCAAGGTTCTTGGGAGAAACATCTGCCTTTGGTGGAGTTTGCTTATAACAATAGTTATCAGGCGAGTATACAGATGGCACCTTATGAGGCTTTGTACGGGAGGAAGTGTAGGACTCCTCTTTGTTGGGCTGAAACTGGTCAAAAGTTGGTTTCGATGCTGGCTTTATTGAAGGGAACCACCGAGAAGGTGAAGCTCATTTGTGAGCGTTTGAAGGCAGCCTCTGATCGGCAAAAGTCTTACGTGGATTTGAAGCGTAAGGAGATAGAGTATGCAGTGGGTGACCGTGTGTTCTTGAAGGTTTCACCTTGGAAGAAGGTGATGAGGTTTGGCCGGAAGGGTAAGTTGAGCCCTAGGTACATTGGACCATACGAGGTGGTTGAGCGTGTGGGTCCTGTTGCATACAAGTTGAGATTACCTCAAGAGCTGGAGAAGATTCATGATGTGTTTCATGTTTCTATGCTCCGGAAGTATAGATCTGATCCTTCGCATGTGATGCCTGTGGAGGAAGTGGAATTGAATCCGGATTTGACCTATGATGAGGAACCGGTGAAGGTTCTTGATTCGGATAGCAAGGTTCTTCGTGGCAAGACCATCGAGTTGGTAAAGGTGATGTGGAAGCATCGAGGTGTTGAGGAAGCCACGTGGGAGCGGAAGGAAGACATGCTGAAGCAGTTTCCTTATCTCTTTCCTTCAGGTAAATTTCGAGGACAAAATTTCTTAAGGGGGGGAGAGTTGTAACGCCCCGGTTTTGGGCTTGGAAGTTTTGGGCGTTGACCGGTTAGGTCAAAGTGCTGTTCGAATCTAAAAAGGTGAAATTAGGAAAGCCTAGTTCGGGTTGCATTAAAACTATGGAAAAATGTTCTAAAATCATCTTTTAATAGATCTTTTAATATAATTAGGTAAGAGTTCCTTGTTATGAGCATGGTTAAAATGTGGTTTGATGCTTATAAATGCATGATGAATATGGCTTGGTTTAAATGCTTTAAAACAGTGGATTATTTGATGATAATGATGTACATTGGCAAGTGATGTTTTGAAAAGGTTAAGGTCACTAAGGTGGTTAAAAGTCCTTGAGTGAGCCTTGTGGTTTCTAAGAACTTCATGGTGGTTAAAAGTCCATGATAATTCTTGTTAAGGTCACTAAGGTGGTTAAAAGTCCTTGAGTGAGCCTTGTTACTTAAGAACATCAAGGTGGTTAAAAGTCCTTGGATGGTTCTTGATAAGGACACAAAGGTGGTTAAAAGTCCTTGTGTGGTCCTTGCCATAGTGTTTAAAAGTCCATGGGCCAAGGTGTTTAAAAGTCCTTGGGAAGAGCACAAAGGTGGTTAAAAGTCCTTATGTGGCTCTTGGAAATTATAAGATCACAATGGTGTTTAAAAGTCCATGTGTGAGTCTTATGTTGAACATGTTTTTAAAAAGATGAAACTTTCACTTGTGGCAAATATGACATGTATTGATGTGGAAGCATGTAATGCTTGTTTAAATTGCTTTTGAGCATGAGTAAATGATGATTTGAAGCATGATTTATAAAGTGTTTTATAATTGCATTATTGAATGGTTTAAATGAGCATTCCTCACTAAGATTTTGCTTACGCTCTCTTTCGTTTTCTTAAACCAATAATGCAGATCATTAAGGTACCTAAGGGCAACAAGGAAGGCAAGCAATCAAGTGGTAGTAAAGCTCAAAGTATGGAAGGTTTTCTTAAGTACATTTTAGCTTTTGGTAATTTGGCAATGGGGGACCAATGTGTATGATTTGGGAGGTGTATTGAACTCCCTAAGTGTGATGAATGTTGTTGAGTTTGTTGGTTTTTGAACTTGGCCATCATATGCTTGTTTTGGAAGTTTTATGCTTGAGTGGTTTGCTTGTGTAGGAAGCATGCTTTAGAATTGGGGCTTTTCATTCGTGATGTTAATATGTTGAATTGTTGATGCAAGTATGTCTCTTATATGTTGAATTGCTCTATGATAAAGTTTGGTAGCATTTGGAGCATGATTGGATGTTTAATTGCATGTTTAAGTATGCATCTTGTGGCTTTCTGTGCAGGGTGTTTCGGAACAGTGCCTACCGTTTCGGAACGGGTGCCCTTAACCAGCCCAGTCGTCCGAAACGGGAGAGACCGTTCTGAAACGGAAAGGCCACTGCCAGCCCGTGTTTTGGTACGCGTTGCGGAACGGCCCCGCGTTTCGAAACGGGCTCTGCCTGTTTCGGAACACGTGACCGTTGGGGGCTGACATTGGTAGTTAAATGTTTTGTATTGTTTGCATTTTAGTCCTGGATCTTGTTTGTGCAATTGTATGAGTTTGGGAAGTCCTTTTGAGCTGAAAATTTACAGAGAAGCATGAAACCTGATTAATTTCAAGTTGGTAACTTTAATTTGGGTTAAGGCCTTATAATTTACAGAATTTACATTTTGGTCCGTAAGTTGTAAATTGTTCAATTGGGTCCTTGTTTGGTCTCTGGTGTTTATGATCTTTGAGTACGTCATTTGTATGATCATAACTAGGGTTAATGAGCATTTAGACAAGTTTAAAATGGAAAAAAAGGGTCGTTAATCAAGGTTGACTTTCGGGTTGACTTTGGTTTTCCCCGTGTGACTTTCTTAATTCGGGTCAACCGTCTAGGCCGGGTTAAGGGGGTTACAATTTAAGAGCCCGCATCGAAACTGTCTTACCCGTTTCGAAACACTTTTGCCACTGTCATGGGTCGTTTCGAAACGGCTTGAACTCGTTTCGAAACGCCTTAACGATTTCTTAAAAATTAGTTAAAAACTTGCAACGGTCATATTTTTCAAATCAAATGAAGAACCGTTTCGAAACACTTGATGTCGTTTCGATACGGGTTCTCTATGTTCTAAAGTTGTTTCGATACTTGTTTCGAAACATGGGTTGGCAGTGTTGAAAATGTTTCGATACCCGTTTCGAAACATGGGTTGACAGTTTCAAAATCGTTTCGAAATGCCTTAGGCCGTTTCGAAACAGGGACTCGTAAAACAATGTTTCGGATTTAAGAACACTTAGAAAATATTTGGAAAGCTTAGTTTTTAACTTAGGCATATTCTTTAAATCATATGGGATGTTTGAGGACTTAAAAATTCGTTTTGACATTTTCAATTTAGTCCTTAGGTTCTTTAGTTATATCAAAATTAAAATATCAGTTTCACACATGTCCAAGAAAGCAGCAGGAGCATTCGTCAAGCCAAACGACATTACAAGGAACTCATAATGCCCAAACCTCGTTCTAAAGGCTGTTTTCGGCACATCCACATCTTTCACCTTTAGCTAATAGTACCGTGACCTCAAGTCAATCTTTGATAACATAACCGCTCCCCAAAACTGATCAAAAAGATCATCAATCCTAGGCAAAGGATACTTGTTTTTGACAATCAACTTGTTCAGCTGACGATAGTCGATGCACATTCTCATCGTGCCATCCTTCTTTTTCACAAACAAGACCGGTGCACCCCAAGGTGACACACTAGGCCGAATGAAACCACGGTCAAGCAACTCCTGAAGTTGCGTCTTCAACTCCTTCAACTCTTTGGGTGCCATGCGATAGGGAGCAATGGACACCAGAGTTGTGTTCTCATACAGTTCAATCCCAAACTCCACCTCTCGACTAGACGGCAAACCATGTAACTCCTCTGGAAACACTCTAGGGAACTCACGCACAGTTCTTATGTCCTGAACTCGCACCTCCTTTGAACTAGGATTCATGAAAAAGGCTAGGTAAGCCTCGCAACCCTGTCGCAACATCCGACTTGCTTCCAATGTAGACACCACATTGGCAAGAAACTTTACATTCTCACCCACTACCACCACCTCATAATCATCCACAAGTTTCAATGAAACTTGCTTGCTTTCGAAATCCACCACGACTCTATGCTCAACTAGTCAATCCATGCCAAGGATTACATCAAAGCCTAGAATGGCAATTCCATGAGATCAACAAGAAAAACATGATTTTGCACCTTCAAGGGACATCACCTATACAATTTCCTTGTTACAACCGTCTCGCCAAAGGAACTAGTCACACGCATACCAACATCCAAAGACTCAACATGTAAACCAAGCATTTGAGCATGTTCACGCAATATGTACGAGTGTGTAGATCCAGAATCAATCAAAGAAAGTAATGACAAGGATTGCAGAGTAAAGGTACCTGCAATCACATTCGTATCATTCCTTCCCTCACGATGGGCATACACTCGATCTTGACCGCCACCCTCAGGTTGAACGACCACAACATGTGCTACATTCCTGCTACCACCATCCCTACGCTGAAAATTACCACGGCCGCGCCCACGACCTCTCTGAGGCTCTGCTGCTCTAACCGAAGCTTGCCCCTCTCTCAGCGGCTGAGGACAATCTTTCTTCAAATGCCCTCGGTTGCCACAATTCCAGCATGTCCCAAAGTTACCCCAACACTCACCACCATGTCTTCTACCACAACGATTACACTCAGGAGTCCTCAGAACAACATTAGGTCCTTGCTGACCTCTACCAGGGTTACCACCCCCACGACTAGTATCATAACGCGACTTCCTATCCTTATGCCTCTTGTTGCGATCTCTACCATAATTGCGTTTTGCAGCTCCCTTTTCTAAGCTAGAGCCACCAGCTCGACTTGCCAAACCAAGATTCGATTCAATGTCCTTGGCTCTTGTGACCAAGACATCGAAATCAGTGTAATCAGCCGCAAGCATAAAGGTCTTGACATCCGCTACTAGCCCATAACGGAATCGTTCGCACCTCTCCCACTAATTAGGGATTAGCCCAGGTGCATACTGACTGAGGCGAACAAACTGAATTTCATATTCAGCTACAGACGTGTTCCCTTTCATGAGAGACATAAACTCTCTCTTCTTCTCATCGAGGTAACGTACTCCCAGGTACTTCCTCTTGAACGCATTCATGAAGAACGTCCAAGTCACCTCATCATCATCCATCCCGGAGGTAGTGGTCGTCCACCACATGTAAGCATCACCATGTAGTAGCGACACAATACAACCCAGCTTCTGCACATTGTTACAATTCAACTGACCCAAAATCCTCTTGGTGCTCTCCAACCAGGACTCAGATCCTTTCGGAGATAAGCCTCTGAACTCAGTCCCTCCTAGATATGGCAATCTTACATGAGCTCCAAAGGCAATCTCACATTAGCATCATCCTGATGTGCAGCTCCATGAGCTCTAGCTACTGCTGCCTTGAAAGCTCCAGCAATAGCCTGAATCAACATGGTCATGTCAGGAGCAGCTTGCCCCTGCACACCCTCGGGTCTAGCAACCCCAGCACCAGCACCAGCATTACCAGCCCCAGCTCCACCGCCACTGGGTGGTCCACCAGGAGGAGGAGGAGGTAAATCCTCAGCATTCTCCGCATTCTCATTATCAGCCTTCAATCTAGTATTGATTCTCAGCTCTCTACATGGCCCCATTATAAAAACAATGCACTGACAAAAATGCAATAAACACAATTAGGCATAATAAGGTAAGTGATCCAAGTACTCCAGCTCATTTTCGAAAACAATTCTTCTCATTAGTTTTGATATGGTAATGGGATCCCCAACCACACTCCAACGTAGCATAGCATCACAAAATTATCTCAAATTGACCACATATCACTGTTCACACATCAATCTTTCACTGAAAAGACACAATCATGCATAAACACATAAAATAACCACATACCAAACCCCAATTATTCAATAACCTGGCTCTGATACCAACAAATCTAACCCCTTAGCCCGGCCCAGACGCTTGACCCGAACTATGAAGATTACACGGGCAAAACCAAAGTCAACCCAAAAGTCAACCTTGATTAACGACCTTTTTTTCATTTTAATCTTGTCTAAATACATATTAAACCTAAGTGAGTACTAACAAAACATGAATGAGGAAGGCACAACGATCGGAAAATATTTAGGGACTCAATTGCTTAACTTACGCATATTAGGGACCAAATTGTAATTTTTGTAAATTAGAAAGACTTCATAGATTTTAGGGTTACCAATATGAAATTAATCATGTTACATGCTTATCTGCTAAATTTCAGCTTAAAAAGACATCACAAGCTCAAGCAATTGCAATTACAACATTTAGGACTAAATTGTAAAGCATGAAGACTCAAAACAATTCAAATCTGTGTCCAACGGTCACCCGTATCAGAACACCTACCCACCGTACCGAAATGCCTGTATCGAAACGGTGTTGACTGTTTCGGTACGCGGGTATGTTCTGAGACCAGTACCGAAACATGGCATTCTAGTAGCCAAACTGTTTCGAAACAGCCTCAGTCGTTTCGAAACACAAAGACCGTTTCAGGCCCCTGTTTCGAAACACTAGAGGGTGTTTCGATACACCTTGCCCAGAAACACCAGCTTTTGCTGGTTTTTCAACATTTAACACACTCAAACATGCCTCAAAGACTCCCAAATTATACCAGCAAACCATTGTACATATAAGGAACATATTTAGGACATTCTAGCACGAACATAACATCAAACACAAATTCACATAGGCTAAAGGCATACTTCCTAATCACAAAACCAATATAAGCAATCCAACCTCAAACAAAACATTCAAGGCCAATCACAACTCAAACATGCCAACACAAACATGCCACAACCTTAGGGAGTTCAAACATATCTCCCAAATACAATCCTTGGTTTCCCATTGCAAAACTAAAGTGTGTGAAAACTTCACCATACATGAGCTTGAACTTCATTGGATGATCTTAAGCTCTTTGATTCCCGGAAACACCTCAATTATCCGCATTATTGGTAAAAGAGAGCGTAAGGACTAAAGCTTAGTGAGGCATGCTCTAAAGAAAACCAACTCAATAATGCATATCTTGAAAACACTTTCTCAAAAGCTTTTAAACAACATGCTCATTCTATCTCATGCTTGAAAACCATTCAAAGCAACTTCTCAATGAAAACACATGTACCTTCATTCTATCTCATGCATTTAAACCAATGCAAAACTCATGGCCAAGCCATACTCATGCTTGTACACTAAAGCATTTCATAAACAAATCACATATGCATTTCTCATAGCATAAATCATTTCTTCAAAGGTACATGTGAATCAAAAATCATTTCATATTTTATATTGGCATTTCACATCTCATTATTACTCAAATAAGCGGACATCTCACTAGACACTTCCGGTGGCATCTACCACCACCGTACTCACTCGTCTAGCAACATAGTTTCCGGTGGAATCTCTCATCACCGTACTCACATGGCAGAATCTCTCATCGCCACAAAGCTTAGGTATTTCACCAAGTCCTGCCCGATGGAATGCCCATCATCGATTCTCTCCCTTTGGCTTAACGAAAGAGCACGTACGAATTTTTAGTTTATAGTGCACTCTCATCCTATTGATCGATCAATTATATCTGGTAAGTCTCTCAACATCTATGGCAATATATTATATCAAAACCATCATTTCACCTACTGTTTTTCATGCAACAAGTCTCAAAACATTCTCATGTCATTTCAAAACCATAACATTTGTTATGCTTTAACATAAAAGCTCAAATCTAAACTATGCAACATGTTACTTCATGAAATCATTTCAAGCATCATCTCAAGCTATAAAATATGCCTAAAACAGTAGGAATTAATCAATCTCAAACCATAAGCATGTAAAAGCATTTTAGGGGCAATCACCACATCTATGAGAGCAATCTAGCCAATACTTACATCCGGACTTAGGAAGGTGTTTCAAACCTTTCCTAAATCCCCAAACATTGATTCTTTGTCCCTCAAGGACTTCTAAAACCATACGCACTCACCGATTACGTTTCGCTTGCTCGCCGAAACGCTATCTAAGCTTCCGGATCAACTCCAAAGGCATCTGAAGATGTCTCCCCTATTTTAAACACATAAGAGCAGAAGATTAATGCATCATCATGCATTGAAATCATCAATCACACACCTAATCTCGCTGCTCTACACAAAAACCACATTTCGGCTACCAAACACTACCGAAAACACCTCCAAACTCTTCCAAAACTAAACCCAGCCAAGATCTATCACTTCTAATCATTTCTAAACATCAATTAACATCAAAACCCACCACAAACTCGTCCTTATACCTCCAGCTATGATAGAACACCAAAATCACCCCAAAAACCATCATTCTAACATGCAAAACTTAGGAAAACAAACCTATTCGGGATTTGATTGATAAAACATCATTTGTAACATCAATTAACATCCAAAATACATTAGAAAACCATCTCAAAACAGAGCCCAATCATTCACCACGAAAATCTTCAAGATCTCTTCCAAAATCTTGAGTTTTAAGACAACTTCTTGTTTCTAACATTAAAACCACTTAAAAATCATTAACAAAGGATTAATAACTTGGGAATTTCAGTAAAGAACTGATCATTCCAGGAGAAGGATGAAGCTTACCTCTAATGGATGATTTCTCCTTGATTTGGGCAAGTTTTCTTAAAAATTCAATGTAGAAATCAAGTGGATTTGATGAGGAATTGATTAAGAATCAAATAAAGATTGAAATCTCATCAAATGAAGTGAAAATCAAAGTATATTTGCTGGAGAGAATGTTTTTGGTTGGAAGGAATTTGAGAGAAAATAAAATGAGGGAAAATTGTGAAAAGTAGTTATGAATAGTCAAAGGTAGTTTTCTAGATTAATTAACCTTCATTTTCTTTAATTAAAAAATTAATTAAATCACCCAAATTAAGGAAAAATCTGATGGAAACATTTTGGTAAAATTAGCTCCTTAAAGATTCAAAGTTTCAATCCTTTACAAAAACAGTCACTACTTAACTTTGCAAAAACTGCGATTTGGTCACTACATTGAAATGTAGTATTTCGAAACCTTATTTTGTAAAATTGATGATTTTTAGATTTTTCATATATTAAATGATGATTTTTAGATATTTTTCTATATTTTTAAAGCTTCCCGAACTAGGTGTTCCCTAAAACTCCCTTTTAGATTCGAACCGTTTTCTGACCTGTCCGATTCGAACTCTAAACATCTAGGCCCAAAATTGGGGTGTTACACATTTCTCATTTAGAAATCTCTATCTCATCATGCTCTTTCTATCTCATACTTGAAAACATTTTCAAAGCAAAACCACATCATTTAAACAACATGCACCATCTTTCTCATTCATTCTTCAAAATTCAAAGTCTCAAGGCAAAGGCTTACATGCTTAAATCTCATAAAGAATTTCTCAAATCATAATCTCATATGCAAAACACGATGCATAAATTCATTTAAAAATAAGGTACATGTGAATCTCATAATCAATCTCATATATTGGCATTTTAACAACATTACTCGGATATACGGATAGCTTGAGTAAATGCCAAGTCCTACCCCGGTGGAATCTGTAACCCCCTTAGCCCGACCTAGTCCCTTGACCCGAACTAAGAAGATTACACGTGGAAAACCAAAGCCAACTCGTTAAAGCCGACTTCGAGTAACGACCCTTTTTTTCTTTTTATCTTCTATAGATGCACATTAAGATCCTATGTGAACAACAACACACTTAGAAGAAAACGGCACAACGATATGAGATCGATTAGGGGTTTCATTGCTTAAATTTCATAATTAAGGACTAAACTATAATTTCCATAAAATACAAGAACTAAACCAATTTTAGGATTACCAAACCTTAATTGGTCAAGTAACATACCATTATGTCAAATTTCATCACAAACAAATCATCCAAACTCAACCAATTGAACATACAACATTCAAGGACCAAAATGCAACATTTCAAAAACATAAAATGATACTTTTAACTGAAATTAACGGCTCCGTATTGATACACCTATGCCTGTATCGATACGGGTGAAGGAAGTAGAAAATTTTGGGAAAAAGGTATTGATACTCTTCCCCGCGTATCTGTACGACCTTCAAACCTTTGCCTAGGTGTATCGATATGCGGACAACTCGTATCGGTACCCCTAACCTGTAATGCCTGAAAATAGCCTTAGTGTATCGATATGTAATCCCGAGTATCGATACACATACCAAAAATGCACTTTCAACAACCCTCAAAACACATTTAACAACATCTAAATATGTCCAAATCATACATACATGTTATATCCAACATACCATACATTTATGCATCATCAAACGTTCACAAGATAAGCACCAAGCATGGAAATTCATGAAGAGATATTTAACTACTGAAGCATGCTTTTAAACACAACCATAGCACATCCAAATACCAAAATATAAGACCATAAACCATATAGAGACCATTTACAAGTCCAAAAACACAAACCAAAAATGCTCAAGGTGTTGAACATCACCAAACAAATCCATGAGTAGAAATCCCTACCATTGCCTCTTATTACACAAAGGTGAAAGCACATACTTTGCTTAGAAAAAATCACTTGGATTCCCCTTGTTCTCTTGCTGCCAAAGATGCTCAATTCTCTGCATTGATGAAACAAATGAGCGTACGCATAAAGCTTAGTGAGGACCGCTATCAACAAAACATTCATCAATGCATTTTATAAAACCTCATCATCATTCTTTGTAAACATATGCCTTCCTTTAAAACATGCACTTTAAAGCACCATTTCCACTTTCAAAACCACATGCTCATAGCATCTTTAATTACAACAGCAAAAACCTTTGCTCATGCTTAAATCAAGCATCATATGCATTCAAGCATAAGTCTCAAGCATCACATGCTTAAATTATTACTCAGCATCATTATATTGGCTCGTAAGTGATCAATAACAAACCATATCAAAACCAAAACAATTGACACAATTGAATACGCGGATTACAAGCATTGTCCCACACGCTTCATACACACTACCGGATTACACAAGGTGGAGTTAATGGCGCAATCACAACCCCTCAACACCCGTGATGGAGTATATGGCACAATCACAACCCCTCAACATCACTCATCGGTAATTGTATAATTCCACTAACGAGAGCTCGGGACACAAACCACAAGATTCACACACGGGATTAAACCATCCACCGTTGTAATCTTAGCCTTGATCGTTAGGGTACTTGGATGGAGTTTACGACACAATCTCAACCCCTCGACATCCAATGCGACTTTATTCACAGTGCACCCAATCATATAGCCTGTTAACTATATCCGATTAAAGTAACCAAACCATTTCCATCACTTGCCAATATAATCATTTATCAACATCATTCCACTCTTTTACAAGCATAAACCACAATGTCATTTTCACAAGCATTAACATGCTTAAACCAAATGCATCAATCATTTAAACCTATGGATCACTTACCATGTGCATCCTTAACAAAATGGCATTAAAAACCAGCATCATCAATGCTCAAAACATGCTTTAAAACAGTAATCAAACCACATTTAATTCAAGTGCATTTAAAACCAAAACATAGCACATTTCGAGAGAGACGTTCGATTTACTTACTCTTGAGCTTAGCTAAGTGTTTCAAACTTACACTAAGCTCCCAAAACCACGCTCAAAGCGTTTCAAAGCTGGAAAATCCTTTTCCACTCACCGATATGCAAAACTTCGCTTGCCGACGCGAAGATTACTCGCCTGAAGCTTCCAAAAATGCTTCGCTTACTTCCAGATCAATATCCCCTGTTTTTATAGATCAAAACAGAGATCCAAATGCATTAAAATGCATTCCAACAGTAGCAACTAAACACAAACTCGTTGCTCAGCAAAACTACACCAATCTACACATTTGAAACAACCGAAAACTCAATCAATTGCCTCCTAAACCAAGCCAGTCAACATACATCACTTCCAACCATTAATAATCATCAAAACACATCTAAAAACAACATAAACCCTTCCTTATACCTCCAGAGAGAATAAAATAATCAAAACACCTCAAAAACCCAACTAAAACTATCAAGAAACTTAAGGATCTCAATGATTTCGGGATCTATAACATCAAAACACTTTTTCAACATCATAATCATCTCAAAACTCAATTAGAATCAGTCTAAAACAGAACTCTACAACATCACTTCGAAAATCAAGATTTAAACCATTATTTTGCAAGATTTTGATCTTAAATAAAAACTATAATAAAAACTCAGTTGAAAACAACAATTAGGAGTCAATAATCTTGGGAATTTCAATAAAGAACCTATATTAGAGGTTGCGAACAAGATTTACCTCCAATCCTTGCCTTTCTTAAAGATTGACAAGTTTTTGCTTCACAAATCTTAAAGAACTTGAAGAGAATTCTTGGAAAAACATGAGAAACTAAAGCGAGAGTGTTTGGGAGAAAATAAATATGGAGAAAAGGTTTGAGAAAATGGGTTTTGCTGAAAATGAGAATTGAAAGTTAGTTACGTGAAATAAAACCACCATATTTACCATTTTATTAATTAAAATAAAATCCCATTTTAAATCAATTATATTAAAACTCTTTTAAAACACACTTCAATTTAAGGGAATGTGTAATTGAACAAAAGCTCTCTAAAGATTCTAAGATTTTGACTCCTCTATTGAAATTACATTTTCCATAGTTTTAAAACTTTACATTTTGGTTGTACCACTTCCAAAACTCATTTTATAAAATTGATTTGACCAACCTCTTAAACATGATTTTAGAGGATTTCAGCAATTTTTTCATATTTTTATCCTTTCCCGATCCTTGATTTCCCTAAAGCACCAAATACGATTTGAACCGTTTTCGACTGGCCCGATCCGATGTCTAAAACATCTAGGCCCAAAACCAAGGCGTTACAACTCTCCCCCACTTAGGAAATTTCATCCTCGAAATTTTACCTGAAGGGAGAAGGTGCGGAAACTGCTTCAGCACGTCTGCCTTGCTTTCCCAAGTGGCCTCCTTAACTCCTCGGTGTCGCCACAACACCTTCACAAGTTCTATCATCTTTCCAAGAAGAACTTTGCTGCTCGAATCAAGGATTTTCACCGGTTCCTCGTCATAAGACAAATCCAGATTTAACTCTATCTCCTTAACATGCATCACATGTGAAGGATCTGATCTATACCTCCGCAACATCGAAACATTAAACACATCATGAATCTTCTCCAACTCGCGAGGCAACCTCAAGTGATATGCCACAGGTCCAATAAATCTCAGGCTAAGCTTACCCTTACGCCCAAATCTCATCACCTTCTTCCATGGCGATACTTTCAAGAACACATGTTCGCCAACCGCGAACTCAATCTCCTTACGCTTTAGGTCCGCATAAGACTTTTGTCGATTCGATGCTTCCTTCAAGCGCTCACAAATGAGCTTCACCTTCTCGGTGGTTCCTTTCAACTTAGCCGACATCGAAATCAACTTTAGCACAATTTCTGCCCAACAAAGAGGCGTTCTACACTTTCTCCCATACAAACCCTCGTATGGAGCCATCTGAATGCTTGTCTGGTAACCATTGTTGTAAGTAAACTCAAACAAAGGCAAGTGCTTCTCCCAAGAACCTTGAAAATCTATAATGCAGCATCTTAACATGTCCTCAAGCACTTGCATATCACGCTCCGACTGCCCATCTGTCTAAGGATGACAAGAAGTACTGAAACTCAACCGTGTACCCAAGGCTTGATGCAAACATTCCCAGAACCTCGATGTGAACCTCGGATCTCTATCCGACACTATAGACTTTGGCACACCGTGCAACCGCACAATCTCGGTAATATACAACTCTGGAAGCTTATCCAAGGTATACGTAGTATGCACATGCAAGAAATGTGCACACTTCGTAAGGTGATCGACTATCACCCAAACAGAATTCTTCTTCGATGGTGATAAACGCAAATCAGACCATGCATTTGCTAACAAACTCAGAAGGAACCTAATGTTCAGCCTTCACTCGCTAACTAACCATGCATTTGCTAACAAAATCAGCAAAATCCTTCTTTAATCCCACCCAATAATACTCATTCTTCAAACCATGATACATCTTTGTACTACCAGGGTGCATAGAGAAAGGACTACTATGTGCCTCAGTCAGAATAGTGCGCCTCAACTCAGCATCATTCAGTACCACTATATGACTCCTAAAACATAGAACACAATCATTATTAAAACTAAAATCTAAAGGCTTACCCTCCGCAATGTCCTGAACATGAGGAACAAGGGAATCATCAATCAACTGCTTATCCTTGATAAACTGGATCAGGGATGGTTTCACCTGCAATTCGGCAACAAGACCACCATCTCGCGATATGCTCAAGCGAGCAAACATCGCCCTCAACTCCACAGCCACTTTCATGCTCAAAGCAACATCCACAACATTGGCCTTTCCATGATGATACTCGATCGACAAATCATAATCCTTAAGCCACTCCACCCATCAACGTTGCCTAAGATTCAGCTCCTTTTGAGACATAAGATACTTCAAGCTCTTATGATTAGTGAATACCACACACTTCTCGCCATACATGTAATGCCTCCAAATCTTTAAAGCAAACACAATAGCCGCGAGCTCAAGATCATGAGTAGGGTAGTTACGCTCATGCACCTTCAACTGCCTAGATGCATTCGCCACTACCTTACCCTCCTACATCAACACACAACCCAAACCAACATAGGACGCGTCACTATAGACTACAAACACTTTACCACACTCAGGTTGAACCAGGATAGGAGCTTGCGTCAAAGCTTCTTTCAGCTTCTCAAAAGCTTGCTGCCTCGCATCTATCCACTCAAAGCAAACACTCTTCTGCAACAATTTGGTCAAAGGTGCAACAATCTTTAAGAAACCTTCAACAAACCTACTGTAATATCCAGCCAAGCCAAGAAAACTTTGTACCTCCGTCACTGACATAGGCACTTTCCAACTCATCACTGCCTCTACCTTATGCGGATCAACATGAATACCCTCGGTTGATACCACATGTCCAAGGAAGACTACTTCCTTAAGCCAAAACTCACATTTGCTTAGCTTAGCATAAACTTGGTTCTCCAACAACACTTGCAACACTGTCCTTGTATAAAAACTGATCTAAAAACTCATGGAACACGTGATTCATCATGTCCATGAAAGCAACAGCTACGTTGGTTAAACCAAACGGCATCACCAAGAACTCATAATGCATGTACTTTGTCTGAAAAGTCATCTTAGGTACGTCCATATCCTTCACCTTCAACTGGTAATACCCTGACCTCAAGTCTATCATAGAAAAACATCGAGGCTCCTCAAAACTGACCAAAGAGATCATCAATCCTTGGCAACAGATACTTGTTCTTGATCGTCAACTTATTTAGTTGCCGATAATCTATACACATCCGCATTGTCCCATCTTTCTTCTTTACAAACAATGCCGGCGCACCCCAAGGTGATATACTTGGCTGGATGAACCCTCGATCAAGGAACTCTTGAAGTTGCATCTTTAGCTCTTTCAGCTCTTTAGGTGCCATTTGATAATGAGAAATGGACATCGGAGTCGTATTCTCATACAACTCGATACAAAACTCAACTTCCTTGTTTGGTGGCAACCTAGGCAACTCTTCCGGAAAGACACCCGGAAAATCGCAAACAATTCTGATGTCCTGCACATGCTCATCCTTTGCACCAGGATTCATCATATATGCAATATAAGCATCACAACCCATCCTTAGCATACGACTTGCTTCCAAAGCCGAAAAAACATTAGACAAGAATTTCACATTCTCGCCCACTATCACCACCTCATAATCATCAACAAGCTTTAAGGTGACTCGCCTAACATCAAAGTCAACCGCTACTCTATGCTCTGAAAACCAATCCATACCAAGAATCACATCAAATCGATAAAAGGGTAACTCCATCAAATCCACAAGAAAGACATGACCCTGAACAGATAAGGGACACCTCCGATACAACTTCCTTGTGACTACTGTCTCACCAAAAGAACTAGTCACTTGCATTCCTACTTCAAGAAACTCAACAGGTATATCAAGAAAATGTGCACGCTCACTCAAGATATAAGAATGCATGGATCCAGAATCAATCAAATCCAACAATGATAAAGACTGTAAAACAAATGTGTAACACCCCAAATTCGGCCTAGTCAGAATTAAGTTCCAATGATCTGAAATCCTACATTGATGAAGCCTAAATATTGTACGACTAGTTAATTATTGATATCGAACCTCAATTAGGCTTAAAACATCGACATCAGATTCTATTGAATATTATTGAATCTATATTGTGACAAAATTAAATGAAATGCAAAATGGAGGGTAAAACCGTAGATTGGTGAGAGTTAAAGGATTAATCTTGTGATTAGCCCCTCCACAATTAAAAATCTCCTACGTGGGAAATTTTGGTGAAGTTTCTTCACAATGAGGAAAGCTCAATTGATGAGCTTTAACCAGTAAAAGAGAGAAATTGAGAAAAGAACGAAAAGCTTACCCCAAAAACATTGAAGCATACACCTCTCCATCTTTTCATCTTCTTCATCTTCAACCTTAAGCACAAACCTCCATTGGAGGAATTTTAAGCTTTGTGTTTTCTCCGTTCTATCGATATTGAATCCTTGCTATCGTTCGGGAAAGAAATAATCCTCAAACAATTGTTGGATTCCATGGATATATAGAGTATAATCTAAGCTAAGTTTTTTACTATCCATGGATATCTCATTGTTGTCATTCCTATTGAGATCGGTTATCGATTTTGATATTGAAATATCGACCCTAAAAATCTTCCTATTGATTTCCTTGCTCAAGACATTGATACGGAGCATCCATCATCTCCATCCAAAGCTAGGAACAAGGGGATTGCTATCCGAGAGGCTTGAAAGTTTCGGATTGTTAAGGTGAGTGTAGTCAGAGTCTCGGGTTTACATGAAAGGCCTTCCCGGATCATTATTTGACATTTTAGATTACATCGCTAACATTGTTGTTGAAGAAAATGCATTGGACGATCAATCGGAAACTTTGGTAAGTGTTAGTAAGTTGCCATTGAACATTTGTTATTGTTATTGATATTGTCATTGTGTATGTCATTGATATAGGCATTGTCATCAGATTATTGCATAGAAACCATCGGACATTGATATTGATATATATATATATATATATATATATATATATATATATATATATATATATATATATATATCGGTCATCGACAATATTGAATTCACCGGACATTGGTATATCATTGATTATTGAATTGAATATGAATATTGTAACCTTGGATTGGAATGGACTTTGGATACAATTGGCATGCCATAGAATTCATGAGCTCGGTGTACGGGTGGACTACGGTCCTAAGGCTACGACCTATATTGATTTGGCGAGGCGGAGGGATGTGTATTGTTATTGATCATATTGGCGAGGCGGAGGGACTAGATCATTTATTGATTTGGTGAGGTGTAGGAATTCACGTATCCACGATCTTGATTCAATCCAAGGACTAAGAATGAAATTGAAACATGTTTATACATTGTATGTTATTGCATAGTATTGACATCGTTGGCATGAGATTATATTTGAGTATAACCATGGCATTATTGTTACTTATATTGTTTGTGACTACCTCACTAGGAAAAGTATGCCTAACATGTCTCATCTCATGCATTTCCAGGTTAAGAAGGTTTGTGCGTCAGAAGATCGGATCGGCAAGCAAGACAAGTCACTACCAGCCCAAGTAATGTGTTTTTGTCTTATAAACTCCAAGGAAGGTGGCAAAGTAGTCGAACTAGTCATTTATGCCTATTTTGATATTTTTGTATATTACCTAAGTTGTAATAAGTTGTATAGCTTAAAATGGCCTTTTGGTGAAGTTTAAAATGGATGAAAATTGCATACATAGCTCAAAAAGGTGAAAACATGGTAAACGTATTCATATGGTCATGAAACTTGGCATGATGATAGTTTATACTATTGAAATATTGTGTGTAAAGTTTCATTGCATCTGGACATCCTTCGATAAGCTAAACCGAAAAAACCCAGCAAAAATCTGTCATTACAGGCCAAGCCGTATCGAAACGGGTGATGACGTTTCGGTATGGGTGTACAATACTGAACCTAAGAGTATGGGCGTACCGAAACAGAATATTGCCGTTTCAGAACATTTTTTCACTAGAGACCAATGTTTCGGTACGAGTTCATGGCGTATCGAAACGAGTCAAAGTTAAAGGTGGTCAATCCGTTTCGATACGAGTCAAACCTGTATTGAAACAGTCTAAAGGGAAGGTCAACAGGTGTTGACTCTCATGCACCGTTTCGAAACAACCTAGAGTGTTTCGATACGGGGTTAGGTAAGTTAGTTAAAGGCTCAATGGATAGATTACTAATGTTGCAATTTAGTCACTGAATTTTGTAAAGATGAATTGACTGTGTTAATGATCCCCGAATCGAATGAAATCTTGTAGACCTGACCTTTGAGTAATGGATTTCATTTTAGTAAAGACATTCATATTGAAAGACCTCTAGTTTGTCAAAATTACAAATTAGTCCTTAATATTTGTTAAAGTTGCAAATTGGCCCTAAATGGTTATTTGTGGTCCTCACCTGATTAAATTGGACTAGTAAGTACATTGGTAATGTTTGTATGTCTATTATTGATTAAGTGGTGTTGTTAAGTTTAAATTTTATCGCACCGATCACCGTAACGTCCATCGGTAACACGCTCCGACCCGGTTCTCTACTAAGCCGGGAAGGGGTGTTATATTTGTGGTATCAGAGCTAGAGTTTAGTCGATTCTAGGACTAAACCGAAGTCTACCACATTGTTATTGTGTTACTTTGCCACCTAGGAGTTTTATGTTGTGTATATTGTGACTTGTTGACTAATTCGATCTTTCATATATATATATATATATATATATATATATATATATATATATATATATGTCTGAGACAAATGAAGCTCATATTGACGAGCTTGCTATCGGCTCTGTAACTCCCTGCTTTTGGGCGTAGATGTTTTAAAGTTTGAATCGAGCCGGTCGGGAACAGTTTGAATCTTTGAGGGAGATTTAGGGAACACCTAGTTTGGTATGCTTTAAAAATATGGAAAAATGTCTAAAAATCCTCATTTATTATATGAATGATTATGGTGAAAACAATTTTACAAAATATGGTTTGGAAATATTATATTTCGATATAGTGACCAAATCGCAGTTTCTGCAAAAGTTGACTAGTGACTGTTTTGTAAAGGATTGAAACTTGGGAATTTCAGTAAAGAACTTATTATTAGAGGAGATGGACGAAGCTTACCTCTAATGGCTAATTTCTCCTTAATTTTTATAGGAGATGCCCCTTAAAGGTGCAAGATCATGTGTTTCTTGTCAATCTTATGGAATTACCATTCTATGTTGTAACCCCCTTAACCCGGCCCAGACGGCTGAACCGAATTAAGAAGTTTACACGGGGAAAACCAAAGTCAACCCGAAAGTCAACCTTGATTAACGACCTTTTTTCTTTTTAAACTTTTCTAGATGCATATTAACCCTAGATATGTTCACAAGATCAGCATATATAAAGATCATTTCAATCAGAGAACATTCAGGGACTCAATTGCACAAATTAAGGAATTAGGGACCAAATTGTAAATTCTGAGAATTACAGGAACTTAACCCAATTAAAAGTTACCAATATGAAATTAATCATGTTTCATGCTTCCCTGTCAAATTTCAGCTCAAACGGACATCTCAAACTCATCCAATTGCATATACGAAGTTCAGGACCAAAGCGCAAGGTTTCCAAAACATTTAACCAACAATTTCAGTGCCCAACGGTCGGGTGTTCTGAAACAGGGAGGACCTGTTTCGAAACGCGGGATCGTTCCGAAACTGGTACCGAAACAGGGCCTAGCAGTGGCCAAACCGTTCCGGAACAGTTCCTTCCATTTCGGAACGCCCAGACCATTTCAGGCCCCCGTTCCGATACGGTAGCACCTGTTCCGAAACAGGCTGCCCAGATTGCATAAAAATTGCTGGTTTAACACACGATTGATCCATCAAACATGCTTGAAAGGCAACCAAATCATACCAGCAAGTCATTCAACACTCAAGGGAAATAATCGCATCAAAAGCTAGATACAATACCACCCCTAGGTGCACCAAATCATTCAACATATCCAACACTCAAACATGCTCTTAAAACAAGAAGCATAACATATCGACTTAAACATAAGATGATTCAAACGTTGCAAGCGTTAAACCACATAGTTCAACATCATAAACCAAACTTGTCCAACATACACAATCTCATTAAACATCAACATAAGAGATTCTTCCCCCATTGCCTTTATTATCTATAGCTATTAACCGAGACATACATCTCAAGTGGAGCTTTCCTTGAATCCCTTTCTTCTCGCTGTTCCAACTTCAAATATCTGCATTGATGGACAAAAAGAGCGTAAGCACATAATGCTTAGTGAGGAATGCTCAAAACCAAAACACCATCAATGCAGCGAGTCATAAAACCACTTTTAAAAGCAAACTCGATTCGATAAACCAAAGAAAAGTTTGGAAACCCTTTTCAACAACATGCTTAAAATCATGCATTGCTCAAACATGAAAACCAACCCTTAGCTTAGAAAGCTAAGTAAACCTTTTCAAAGCATAACTTGTAATACCATCAATTTAACCATTCCATGCATGAACATCATATGCAAAGTTAAATTCAAAAACCTTGGAAAACACTTCCACTTCACATCATACCTTTCTCATACTTGAATATCATTTTAAAGCAAGAAACCTTTAAAAACCACTTACTCATTCAATCTAACACGTGCATTAAACAAATGCAACATATGAACTACATCATCAATACTTGCATCACATGCCTTTAAAAACAAGTCTTAGCAAGACTTCAACGCACTAAAGGGATTCCATGCACACATGCACCATTCTCATGCAACCATGCATCATTTCAAGCATCTCATGCTTCATTATATTCAAGAACATTATATTGGCTTCCAAGTGATAAACCAAATCCACTTTTCAACTCAACATCCAATCGGATACGCGGATCACAAGCGTTGTCCCCACGCTTCATACACACTACCAATCTCAAGGTCCCCAAATGGAATTTTAACCACCATTTGACCCTACCATACACAAGGTCCTCATATGGAATTTTAACCACCATATGACCTTAACATACACAAGGTCCTCATATGGAATTTTAACCACCATATGACCTTAACATTCACAAGGTTCTCATATGGAATTTTAACCACCATATAACCTTAACATTCACAAGGTCCTCATATGGAATTTTAACCACCATATAACCTTAACATTCACAAGGTTCTCATATGGAATTTTAACCACCATATAACCTTAACATTATCCATTGGTAGTTGTATAACATCACTAACGAGATCCGGGACATACTCCACAAGATCCACACATGGACTTTACACCACCATTGTGATCTTAACAAGCACAAGGTCCTCAAATGGAATTTTAACCACCATTATAACCTTTGCTTACCCAAGGTCCTCAAATGGAATTTCAACAACCATTATGACCTTAACACAAGACCCACCCATGGAATTTTAACCACCATGGTGTTCTTAACCATCTTGTTAGTGTACTTGGATGGAGTTACTGGTTCACTCACAACCACTCCACATCCAAGGCGACTTTATTCACGGTGCACCCAATCCTATAGCCGGCTAACTATATCCGATTAAAGTAACCAAGAACCACTTACATCACTTGCCAATATAACCATCTTTCCACATTAATCCATTGTTTTACAAGCATAACCAAAATGCAAAAACCACCATTTACCATCATCAATTCACTGTTTTTGAAGCATTACACAAAGCCATTAAACAACATGCAACACTATGCATCAATTCCACAATTCCAATGTACAAAACCAAGGATCTCTTACCTTGAGCATCCTTCTCACATGGCTTTCAAAACCAGCATTAAACCATGCTAAAATATGCTTTCAAAACAGAATTTAAAACATGCAAATCACATGCACTGCATCCAACAATCACAAATGCTTTAAAAACCAATTCATAACACAAACCAAGAGGGAAAATCCATTTACTTACTCTTGAGCTTAGCTAAGTTGTTTAGACTTAACTAAGCTCCCAAAACCTTCAAACCTTGGTTTAAAAGCTGAAAACCCAACTTCACTCACCGATACACAAAACAAGGCTAGCCAACATGCCTTCCAAGCATCCGAAACCTTCCACACCACCTCTAATGCTCACGGATCAATCTCCCCTGTTTCAAGCACACAATAACAGAGGATTAATGCATCATTATGCATTAAAAACACCAGCCACACAACTCAACTCGCTGCCCTTTGCAAAAACAACAATTCGGCTACCAAACACAACCGAAATCACCTCCAAACACTTCCAAAACTTAACCCAGCCAAGATCCATCACTTCTAACCATTTTTAAACATCAATTAACATCCAAAAAGGATCTAACCACGTCCTTATACCTCCAGCTATAACAGATCATCGAGATCACTCCAAAAACAACCAAAAACTCAAGCAAAACTTAGGAAAATTAACCTATTCGGGATTGCATTGATAAAACCTCAATTTCTCATCAATTTAACATTCATTTAACATCAAAAGGACACCTCAAATCACTGCTCAAACAGATCATACGAATTTTACCAAAAATCAACCAAATCTTGCATTTTAAAGCCAAGATCAAGAGTTCAATTGTAAAACCTTTAATAAATCACAAATCAAGGATTGAGAACTTGGGAATTTCAGTAAAGAACTGAGAGTTTAGAGGAGTAGGACGTTCTTACCTCCAAACTTGAGTTTCTCCCTTTTTAGAACCAAAATTCTTAAAGATCCAAATAGCAAATACAAAGGTTTTGTTGAAGAGATGATTATAGATCAAGAGAGGATTAAAATCTCATGTTTGGATGTCAAAATCAGAGGAAAATGCTCTGGAGAAATGTGTTTGGTTTGAGAGAAAAGATGAGAGAAAATGAAAATGGAAATTTGGAAAGTTAGTTAGAAAATGCCAAAATATCTTCCCTCCCTTTACTTTTTATTTAAAAACCATTAATTAAACCTTTAATATTTTAGAAAAATCTGGAGAAACTCCTATTGGATAAATAGATCCTTAAAGATTCAAAGTTTCAATCCTTCTTAAAACAGTCACACAGTTTTCAAAAATTACATTTTGGTCACTAACCCAAAATGTCACTCTTCCAAACCACATTTTATAAAATTGATTTCACCTTTCTCTTATATATAATAAAAGAGGATTTTAAGATATTTTTCCATATTTTTAATGCAACCCGAACTAGGCTTCCTAAATTCACCCTTTATATATTCGAACCGCACTCTGACCGAACCGGTCCAAACCCAAAACTTCTAAGCCCAAAATTGGGGCGTTACATATGGTTTTGACGTAATTCTTGGCATGGATTGGCTTGTTGAGCATAGAGCCGTTGTGGATTTTGAAAGCAAGCGAGTTTCGCTGAAACTAGCGGATGATTATGAGGTTGTGGTGGTGGGAGAAAATGTGAAGTTTCTATCTAATGTGGTGTCGACGCTTAAGCAAGTCGGATGTTGCGTTAAGGATGTGAGGCTTATCTAGCCTTTGTTATGAATCCTAGTACAAAGGAGATTCACGTACAGGATATAAGGACCATGTGTGAATTCCCTAGAGTGTTTCCGGAGGAATTACCTAGTTTGTCGCATAGTCAGGAGGTTGAATTCGGTGTCCATTGCTCCCTATTGCATGGCACCCAAAGAGTTGAAGGAGTTGAAAACGCAACTTCAAGATTTGCTTGACCGAGGCTTTATTCGGCCTATTGTGTCACCTTGGGGTGAATCGATTTTTTTGTTAAAAGGAAAGATGTCACGATGAGGATGTGCATTGATTATCGTCAATTGTATAAGTTGACCATCAAGAACAAGTATCCTTTGCCGAGGATTGATGATCTTTTTGATCAGTTTTGTAACGCCCTGGTTTTGGGCCTAGATGTTTTAGACATCAAATCGAACCGGTCGAGAACATTTCGAATCGCGTAAGGTGATTTTAGGAAATCAAGGATCAGGATAGGATAAAATTGTGATAAAAATTGCTAAAATCCTCTAAAAATATAATTAAGAGGTTTGTCAAGTCAATTTTACAAAAAAGGTTTTGGAAAATTGACATTTTGAGTAGTGACCAAATTGTAAAGTTTCAAAACTGGGAAAATGTGATTTTTAAGGTGGAAGCCAAAATCTTAGAATCCTTAGGGGGATTTAAGTAAATTTAACCTTTCTTTAATATGACATGTGACTTAAACTGGTTTTTAATGAAATAATTTTTAGTTGGATTTTTATGTTAATTAACTAAAAGGTAGTTAATGAGATTTTCATATACGTAACTATCAATTCCCTCTCATTTACAGCCAAACATCATTTCTCTCATCTTTTTCCAGAATTATTCCTCCCAAAAACTCTCTCAACATTTCCTAAATTATTTTCAAGAGATCTTCCTTAATTCTTCAAGATTTTTGCAAGGAAAACTTGTCATTTATTGAAGGAAGCAAGGATTTGAGGTAAATCTCGTTCTCAACCTCTAATCTAAGTTCTTTATTGAAATTCCCAAGATATTTGGCTTCCAAATATTATTTTTGAGTGAGTTTTCAATATAATTTTGATTTGAGATCAAAATCTTGTGAAATTGTGGATGAAATCTTGATTTTTGGACTTGATGAGTTGGGCTCTGTTTTATGTTGATTTTAATTGATTTCTAAGTTGTTTTAGATGTTAAAATGATGTGTTGATAACATAGATCCCGAAATCCTTGAGATCCTTGAGTTTCTTGGTAGTTTTAAGTGTATTTTTGGGGTGAAATGGTGGAATCTTGCTTGCTGGAGGTATAAGGATGAGTTAGGATGTTTATTAGATGTGTTTTGATGTTGATAATTGTTTGGAAGTGATGTATGATGGCTGGGCTTGGTTTAGGAAGCAATTGATTGAGTTTCTGGTTGTTTGGGAAGGGTATTTTGGTGTAGTTTGAGTGGGCAACGAGTTTGTGAATTGTTGCTGGTGTTAAAATGCATTTTAATGCATTTAGATCTCTGTTTTGATGATGTGAAAATAGGGGATCTTGATCCGGAAGCAAACGAGGTTATTTTGGAGGCTTCAGAGGTGTAATTTCCATGTCGGTGAACGAGGCTTCGCGTATCGGTGAGTGGAAATACAATTTCCTACTTTGTGACACCTTGAGCGTGGTCTTGGGAGCTTAGTGTAAGTTTAATAAACCTAGCTAAGCTCAAGTGTAAGTGTTTCGGTAATCCCTCTCTTGGAAGTGTGCTATATTTGATGAAATTGCACTTGAAGTCAGTGTGGATTTTGTTACTGTTTTTAAGCATGGTTTAATGCTTGATTTTTAATGCCATATGTTAAGGATGCACTAGGTAAGTGATCCTTGGTTTGCATGTGTTGAATGCATATGAAATTAAGAATGTGATGCTTGTGGAAATGACATTGTGGTTATGCTTGTTAAAACAATGGATTAATGTGGTAACATGATTATATTGGCAAGTGATGAAAATGGTTTTTGGTTACTTTAATCGGATATAGTTAGCCGGCTATAGGATTGGGTGCACCGTGAATAAAGTTGCCTTGGATGTCAAGGGGTTGTGATTGTGCCGCAATCTCCATCCAAGTACCCTAACGATTGAGGTTAAGATCACAACGGTGAATCGTTAGTTCCGTGTGTGAGTCTTGTGTATGTGTCCCATACTCTCGTTAGTGGAATTATACAACTACCGATGAGTGATGTTGAGGGGTTGTGATTGTGCCATTAATCTCCATCATGGGCGTTGAGGGGTTGTGATTGTGACATTTGTCTCCACCTTGTGTAGTCCGGTAGGTTGTATGAAGCGTAGGGGACAACGCTTGTAATCCGCGTATCTGATTGTGTCTTGTGTTGAAATGGTTTATGGATTATCACTTGAAAGCCAATATAATGTAAATGAATAAAGTGAAGCATGTGATGCTTGTATACGATGCAAGGTTGCATGAGATATTTGGGTATGATGCAAGAATGCATGTGATGCTTGTTAAAGCATGAGCAAAGGTTTATTTACTGTTTTAAAATGATGCATATGAGCATGTGGTTATAAAGTGCATTGAGGTTTTGAAAGGACATGTTTTATAAATGGCATGAGATGTAAAGTGTTGGTTTTGCAAAACATGAGACATGCATTGATGAATGTTGTTTAGCGATCCTCACTAAGCTTTATGCTTACGCTCTTTTGTTTCATCAATGCACAAAATTGAACATTTGAAGGCAGCCCAAAAGCAAGAGGAATTCAAGGCTTTGTTAAAGAGATGCATGTGGTTCACCCTTAGTGTAATAAGTGGCAATGGGTGGAATTTATACTTTGGAATGTTTGAGGATGTTTCCCCTTACCTTGAGCATGTTAGATTACCTATACTTGAGTTGTAAATGGCCTTTGGTGTTTGGATTTTGGATTGTATGATGTTATAGCTTGTTATGGTTTTGGTGAACTAGGGAGCACGCCTTTAGTGCTTTTACTTACATGTTGGTTGCCATGTTTAAGCTATCACCCCGATATGATGATTTATTGATATGTATCCATGTTGTATGCATATTGTGGTATGTCTCGAGAATGATTCGAGTGTGGAAATGCATGTAAAACTAGCAAAATCTGTTGTTGCTGGAAAAGGCGTATCGGAACGCCCTTGCCTGTTTCGGAACAGGGGCCTGAAATGGCCTGAAGGTTTCGGAACGGATGAAGGCGTATCGAAACGGATGAAGGCGTATCGAAACGCTTTGGTCGTTTGATTTGAATTTTGAGTTGTACTAAGTTTCTGTTTCTTACATTTTGGTCCTTAAATGTTGGCTGCTTAAATTAGTGGGTTTGAATGATCTGTTTGTGTTTATTTTTGACATGTGGCATGTTATGTGATTAATTGAGGTTTGGTATCTTTAAAATCATGGAAGTCCTTGTAATTTATGAAATTTACAGTTTAGCCCCTAAAAGTCAAATATATGCAATTAAACCCCTAATTGAACTCCGATCGCTGTGCCGTTTCCACCATATTGCTTTGTTGTACACATAGGTTAATAATATGCATCTAGAGAAGATAAAAAGGAAAAAAGGGTTGTAAATCAAGGTTGACTTTCGGGTTGACTTTGGTTTTCCCCGTGTAATCTTCATAGTTCGGGTTTAACGTCTAGATCGGGCTAAGGGGGTTACATTTGTTGGTATCAGAGCATGGTTACAAAAGAATTGGGAATGTTGGTATGTGGAATTGATATGTATTGAAGTATGATCTTTGAAAAGCATGCTATTGGTTGAATTTTGCACCCTATGCCATGTATGTTTGATGTGAATTGCATGTGGAATGAATATGATTGTATGATGATGATGTTATATGGATATGTGCTGATTTTGGGATGATGAAAAGTATGTGAGCATGATGTTTCATGTATGCTATGCTCTGTGGGGAAAATTGGGTGCCCATTGCCTTATTATACTAATCAAATATTTTGTAAACTTGGATTCTTGCTTGCAGCTGGCTTAAATGGTTTTGATTTGTTTTTGTTGTTGTGTTTGGTTAAAATAGCACAATGGGACCTAGAAGGGAGTTGAGGTCCAATATGATAGTGCCTGCATCTAAGCAGGGTAACCAGGCTGAGCAAGGGGCTGATGTCCCACATGGTGGAGATCTACCTCCTCCGCCACCACCTGGAGGTGGGGAGCAGGTCCAACAAGGACAAGCTGGTCCTGGGTTGGGTGATTTGGCGCCTCTAGATCAGGCAAGTACCAGAGCGTTTCAGGCTGTTGTTGCCAGAGCGCATGTGCAGGCCCCTGTAGCTGGGCAGGTGGGCTTACCTTTGGAAAGGTTGAGGAGCTTAGGAGTCGTTGAGTTTTATGGTATGTCACCTGAGGAGTTCGAGGCTTGGTTAGCTAGCACGATCCGCATTATGGATCAGATGGGTTGTAATGATGTGCGCAAGCTAGGATGCACAATATCTTTGTTGGAAGGTGATGCTTACACCAGGTGGACGACTACCACAACTGGTATGGAACCCATTGAAGTTGATTGGGAGTTCTTCAGAGGTGCCTTCAGGAGAAAGTATCTAGGTGTGAGATACTTGGATGAAACGAAACGAGAGTTTATGTCTCTCGTTCAGGGCAACCTGTCGGTGGCTGAGTACGAGGTCCAGTTCGTACGCTTGAGCATGTATGCTCCTGAGTTGGTACCCAGTGAGAGGCATCGATGTGATCACTTCCGATAAAGATTGGTACATGAAGTTAAGATGTACATGTTTGCTGCTGATTATACTGATTTTGATGTGCTCGTGTGTCGAGCCAAAGACATCGAGCAGAATCTGGGTTTGTCATCTAGAGGTGCTGGTTCTAGCTCTGGGAAGAGAGCTGCTGAGTATAGTTCTGGTGGTGGACGGAACAAAAGAGGCTGTGATAGTAGACATCAGCCTGAGGGAAGGCATGGTGTTCCTGGTCGAGGTGGACATGCTCAGGGAGGTCGTGTGAGATCTGAGCAGCATACATGCTGGACATGTGGTTCGAGGGACCATTTGAGGCGAGATTATCCTCAAGCAGCTAGAGAGGTTCAGGCTCATATTGTGGTGACAGGGAACTCTTGTTGGAATTGTGGTTCGATAGATCATATGAGGAAGGAGTCTCCTTCGTTGGCTGGTGGTGGCCAAGGACGTGCTCCTGTGGTAGCTGCACCTCAGTGAGGCCGTGGGCGCGTCCGTGGGAACTTTCAGAGGAGAGATGAGTGGCAATGATGTATTGCTCATGTTGTAGCCGTTCGACTTGAGGGAGGTGGACCAGCGAGGGTGTATGCTCAGCAAGAGGAGCGCAACGATACCGATGTGATCGCATGTACCTTTGCTCTCCAGCCTTTATCTTTGCTGGCTTTGATTGATTCTGGATCCACGCATTCTTATATCTTGAGTGAGCATGCACATTTTCTTGATATACCTTTTGAGTTGCTTGAGGTAGGAATGCAAGTGACTAGTTCTTTTGGTGAGGCTTTCGTTACTAGGATGTTGTATAGGAGATGCACTTTGACTGTGCAAGGTCATGTTTTCCTTGTGGATCTGATGGAGTTACCTTTCTACGAATTTGATGTAATCCTTGGTATGGATTGGTTGACGGAGCATAGAACAGTGGTTCAATTTGATGTTAAGTGAGTTACCTTAAAGTTGGCCAGTGATTATGAGGTTGTAGTAGTAGGCGAGAATGTGAAATTCTTATCGAATGTGATTTCGGCTTTGGAAGTAAACCATATGATGAGGTTGGGTTGCGAGGCCTACCTTACTTACGTGATTAATCCTGGCACCAAGGATGTGCGTGTGCAGGACATCTGAACTGTTTACGATTTTCCGGGTGTCTTTCCAGAAGAATTGCCTGGATTGCCACCAAACAGGGAAATTGAGTTTGGTATAGAGTTGTACGAGAATACAACTCCGGTGTCCATTGCTCCTTATCGCATGGCACCCAAAGAGTTAAAAGAGTTGAAAACAGAATTGTAGGAGTTGTTGGATCGAGGTTTCATACGGCCAAGTGTGTCACCTTGGGGTGCACCGGTCTTGTTTGTAAAGAAGAAAGATGGGACAATGCTGATGTGTATAGATTATCGGCAACTGAACAAGTTGACGATCAAGAACAAGTATCCCTTGCCTAGAATTGATGATCTCTTTGACCAGTTTCGGGGAGCTTCAGTGTTTTCTAAGATAGACATGAGATCAGGGTATTATCAGTTGAAGGTGAAGGATGTAGACGTACCTAAGGCAGCTTTTCGGACGAGGTATGGAAATTATAAATTTTTGGTGATGCCATTTGGTTTGACCAACGCGCCTGCTACTTTCATGGACATGATGAATCGTGGATTCCATGAATTCTTGGATCAGTTTGTGGTGGTGTTTATCGATGATATCCTTGTGTATTCGCGTACCGAGGAGGATCATGATAGGCATTTGATAAATGTTTTGCAAGCATCATTGGAAAAATCAGTTGTATGCCAAGCTGAGTAAGTGTGAGTTTTGGCTTAGAGAAGTGGTCTTCCTTGGACATGTTGTATCGGCTGAGGGTATTCACGTTGATCCATACAAGGTAGAAGTTGTGATGAGTTGGAAAGTGCCCAAGTCAGTGACAGAGGTACGTAGTTTCCTTGTATTGGCTGGGTACTATCGTAGGTTTGTCGAGGGTTTCTCGAAGATAGCAACACCTTTGACCAAGGTGTTGCAAAAGAATGTTTGATTTGATTGGACGGATGCGAGACAACAAGCTTTTGAGAAGCTGAAGGAAGCTTTAACGCAAGCTCCTATTTTGATTCAACCTGAATCTGGTAAGGAGTTTGTAGTTTATAGTGATGTGTCCATTGTTGGTTTGGGCTGCATGTTGATGCAGAAGGGTAAGGTAGTGGCCTATGCATCTAGGTAGTTGAAGGTGCATGAGCGCAACTACCCTACTCATGTTCTTGAGCTTGTCGTTGTGGTGTATGCCTTGAAAATTTGGAGGCATTACATGTACGGCAAAAAGTGTGTAGTGTTCACGGATCATAAGAGCTTGAAATACCTTATGTCTCAGAAGGAGTTGAATCTTAGGCAACAACATTTGGTGGAGTTGCTTAAGGATTATGATCTGACGATCGAGTATCACCCGGGTAAGGCTAATGTTGTAGCCGATGCTTTGAGCCGGGAAGAGACTGTTGAATTGAGAGTGATGTTTGCTCGTTTGAGCATATCGCGTGATGGTGGTCTTGTGGCGGAGTTGCAAGTGAAACCATCCTTGATACAGTTGATTAAAGATAAGCAGATGCTCGATGATTCTCTTGTTTTGCATGTTCAGGACATTGCTGAGGGTAGACCTTCGGATTTCAGCTTTAGTGATGATGGTGTTTTGTGTTATGGAAGTCGGATAGTGGTGCCCGATGATGCTGAGTTGAGGCGCACTATTCTGACCGAGGCTCATAGTAGTCCTTTTGCTATGCATCCTGGTAGTATCAAGATGTATCATGACCTGAAAGATGAGTACTACTGGGTAGGGTTGAAAAAGGATGTGGCTGAGTTCGTTAGTAAGTGCATGATGTGTCAGTGAGTGAAGGCTGAGCATCATGTTCCTTCTGGATTGTTGCAGCCTTTGAGAATTCCATAATGGAAGTGGGAGAGAATCACCATGGATTTTGTGTCTGGTTTGCCTTTGTCACCGACAAAGAAGAATTCAGTTTGGGTGATTGTGGATCGGCTTACGAAGTGTGCGCATTTTCTGCCTATGCATACTACCTATACCTTTGATAAGTTGGCTGAGTTGTACATAGCTGAGATTGTGTGGTTGCACGGTGTGCCAAAGTTCATTGTGTCGGATAGAGATCCGAGGTTTACAGCGCGATTTTGGGAATGTTTGCATCAAGCCTTGTGTACACGGTTGAATTTCAGTACTTCTTATCATCCGCAGACGAATGGAGAGTCAAAACGTGTGATTCAAGGGCTTGAGGACATGTTGAGATGTTGTGTGATAGAATTTCAGGGTTCATGGGAGAAGCACTTGCCGTTGGTTGAGTTTGCGTATAACAACATTTACCAGGAAAGTATTCAAATGGCTCCATACGAGGCTTTGTATGGGAGAAGATGTTGAACCCCTCTATGTTAAGCAGAAGTTGATTTCAATGCCAGCTATGCTTAAGGGAACTCACGGTACTCACCTTTACATTAATCACTCTGCATGTAAAAGCTTTAGTACAGAAATTAACCGAATCACTTCTTTTGTACTGAGATTATTCTTTTGTGGCACATATTAGTTACTCCTATAGCTCTACACTCTATCAAACTCCGTTCACAACTTGAACATTTTGAAGAGGCTATCGCTGGTGAGCACCCTTTGATTTGTTTATTTGTTCCTTTTAGAAACATTTATTCGATTCAGAGGTGTTTGTGAAAATCATACATTGATCTATTTTTGATGATTGAATTTATGTGTCAGCATTGCACGTGTTTGTAATTATTTTTCTTGCAAATTGCAGATATGAAGAAGATATTGGAATTGGATCCTGCTCCATTCGTCGATTGGAACCGCAAAGACTATTAGATAGTGTCTTCTATTCTCTTTTTTATGGTTCGGTCAATTAACATTTTCTTGTATTATTCTGCAGGGTCAAAGCCAAATCTTGAGTTGAATCTTTGGGATTTCGACACACAACCTGATGATTGTTTTATGGGTCTGACACTTGCTGTAAAACCAAGTGTTTCAAAACTAGGTAATATTATTGTATGTCCTGCATTTATGGCTCAAGCTTCAGTAGACTGCTCTTGTTAACAACTGTTGCCCCTCAAATTTTAGTCACCAACTCCATAAATATGCATGTGGCATTGATAGGCGTCCTTTTCCATCTTCTGGTTGATTTTAGAGGAATAGTGGATGTTATATTTGATAGGTTCATGGTGATATGGAAGTAGATGAACCTAGAAATAATGTGTACTGTTTTCCACTTGGGAAGCAATATTCTGCAAGCCGTGTAGTTCTATATTGACTAAATATGCTTTTCAATGTTACATTTTAAAACTATGTCAGCATTAATGGTTATCCGATTTTAATATCCAATAAAAACATCATTGTTTAGGAGGTCCATTTACATGACTTTTATGGATAAGTTTCTGTTTATTGCAACTTTTATCATGTATTATATTTCTTTGCATCCTTTTCTTCCGGGTCTATGTCAAAGGGTTTACTTCTTCAAAAATAAGAATTTGACTTGTTTATTTCTGCAGAGGCAGTCCGTAATGGAAGAGGTGAGTTTTGCAGTTTGACTCAACAATGTCGCCCTTGGCTATTATATATCTTTGACGTGGATCACATCTGTTAACAATCCAAAAATATGGCTAACTTCTGGACTTCATAATGCAGGACATACTGTTTTGTCCTAGTCCGAATGATCATCCAGAACAATCAGGTAAACTCATATGATCCAAAGAAACAGAGATGAAGGGGAAGGGGAATGAACAGTTGTGATTCATATACAAATTTTGTTTGAGAAATGGATTTTTGTTTGAACGATAATGTGAATACCACACTTCATTTTAGTTAATACTACCTTTACGTTGAACTTTCCACAAATGAATAGGATTGTCAATTTTAGTTTTATAACTTGATCAATCCTCTAATTTAATACATTTCAGCTTGTGTTTTCATCGTCTGCTACTGTTTATGGTTGGCCGAAGGAGGTTCCATGTACAGAAGAGTCCCCCTTGCTACAGTGAAGGTCTTCAGGCTAATGTTCAGGTGCAACAATGAAGAGAGCCAAGTTCTTTCTTTCCCCACTAGAAGTTGAAATTATAGGAATGTGGATAGATTTGTTTTGGACCATGGTGTTATTCGCCTTTACTTTGTTTGAAAAATGACTTTTTCATAACGTCTTTTTTTGTTTAAATGTAATGCATTTTAGATTATTATATAGTATATATGCTTTTATTTGAATTTTTTTTTTGAAACATGGTGTTATTCGCGGCGTTTGTAGAAATAAACGTCACTAAAGACCAATTATTCGCGGCGTTTAAGTTCTAAAACGCTGCTATAGATCATGACTTTTTGCGGTGTTTATAAAACAAATGCCACTAAAGACCAGTTATTCGGCGCGTTTATGTTTACAAACGCCGCTATATATCTTGACTTTTTGCGGCGTTTATAAAACAAACGCCACTAAAGACCAGTTATTCGGGCGTTTGTAACTTTTTGCGGCGTTTCTTTTGGCAAACGCCACTAAAGACCAGTTATTGGCGGTGTTTGTATTTACAAACGTCGCCATTGGGCTAAAAAATGCCGCTAAAGACATGTTTTGCTGTAGTGCTATCTCATGCTCATTTCTCCTAAGTTAACAACGAATGGGTTCGTGTCCCTCATGCTCCTCAACAAGATGTTCCGGTTGATGCTCCTTCAAGCTCTCAACGAGCTCCAATTGCGTCTTCCTCCATGGACAACTTAATGACATTCCTCAATGAGAAGTTCACAAACATGGAAGCCGGGTTTGCCGCCATTAACACTCGGTTAACCTCTTTGGAAGATCAAGTCAAGGGCTTTGACACTCGTTTCACATCGTTGGAGGATCAAATGAAAGCCATCGCTCTTAAAAAAAACTCCATGGATGTCTCTCTCACCGCCTTCCATGGTGCTTGGCTTAACCAAAATAGGAGGAATCAACCTACTCAAGATGATGAGGATGAAGAGGACGAAGAAGATGATGATGATGCGGATGAGTAGCTTTTTGCATATCATCTCATGTCATTTAGTTTATTTAGCTTTTTCACCTATGTTTAGTACTTTATGCCTTTTATTTATGTTTTAGGATCTAAGTTTGGACTATTATGTTGCTTTTCATTTTGAAGTTTGCTTTGAACTATTAAGTTGCTTTTAATTTGAAGTTTGCTTTGAAGTTTACCTTGAAGTTTACCGTATTATTGTTGTTATTATCCTTGTGCTTATGTTTGATCTAACAAAAAGAGGGAGAAGGATTATATAGCAAATTTTTTGAAAATCCATCTTAAATTAAGGGGGAGAAAGCTTTTCAAAAGTCTCAAAAACTTAAAAATTTATATGTGGTTTTGTTATATCAAAAAGGGGGAAATTGTGAAACCAAAATTGATTTTGATATAACACCTGGACTTATAGACTAATTTGCAAAACAATAAATTTTTAAGTACTCTTCAAAGTCTAACTATTGACAAATTTTTTTAACCAAGCTATACTTCAAGACAAAACCCTCTTAAAAGTTCAAAGTCTTCTAAGTTTTTTTATGTATTTTCAAGCCAAACTTCAGCAAAACGCCCAGGCGTATCGATACCCCTAGGCGTATCGATACGGTTTTTAGTCACTGGAATTTTAATAGACCATAGCGTACCGATACGGTATTACCCCGTATCGATACGATATTTATCTGGGCAAGACTTTAAACGATGTCGTACCGATACGCTTTGCAACTGTATTGATGCGATTTGCTTATCTTTTCAAAATATTTGCATTTAATTTTCGACCGTTGGCTTGTCAGTTAGTTGGTATCCCAAATTTTAAATGACCGTTATACCGTACCGATACACTAAGTATCTGTATCGATACGCTTTTATGAAAACCAAAGTTGGGATTCCAGTGAGCAAATTCCGTATTGATACGCCATTCCATATCGATGCGCCCTCTAAGCATATCTATATGTGATGCTTTCAGTCACAACGGCTCTTTCTTATTTGATACAGGTACCGATACGCCCCCTAGCCGTATCGATACGGTAGGCAGCTGAGCTGCATTTATTGCGGGAAATTGCATCCCAACGGCTCTATTGATGATCTCAACTACCCAAATGGCTAGAATTCAATGCAAGGGTATAAAAACAAGTCTCAATTGAACAAGCAACAACTATTGAACCTACAAGCAACATCAAAGCACTCAAATCCAAACTTTGTACCTTTAGAGTCAAATTCTTGTACCCAACTCTTGTATTCTCATTGTAATCTTTTATTGTGAGTTTGGGGAATGTGAAATTGTAATTGGGTAAACAATCACCCTTTGAGAGTAACTTTTAGAGTTTACCAAATACTTATCTTTGTAAAAGTGAGTGGATTAAGCTTTGGGTAGTAAGCTTAATCAAATTTTAAGGTTCCCTCCTCATCCAAGAAAAGTGGAAGAATTCAAGTAGTGAATTGGTTGAAAATCCTTAGTGGGAACTAAGGTAGTGGATGTAGAGTTCGTTTGGAGAACTTGAACCACTCTAATTGCCTTGTGTCACATTTTAATTTTTCCATATTTTCACCCACCAACATTTTTATCGCCAATTCACCCCCTTGGCCATTTGCAATTGTGTGATCAACTCAACACTTACTTACAAACCGATTATGAACAATCAAACTTGAGGAACTTCTCCGAGTCGGTTGCTTGCTCATTTGTCATTTGTCTTCACCCTTTTGTGCTTCTGGTTTTTCTTTCTCTTTCTTTTTTATACTATCTGAATTCCTTATGTATTAGCACAAAGAATTCTGATTTTGCTTCTTGTTTTCTTTTTTGTATATTTCGAAGAAGAAATAATTTTTTTATCAGAAATTGAATTCACAATGATAGAGCTTAATTGATTCTTCTTTTGCTCTGATTACCACAGGATACGCTCCAACTCTCCAACTCTCATTTAATTAAACATTCAACATACATGGACCAAACTGTAAGAAACTGAAACCTAAAACAATTCAAATTCAACATCCAACGGTCAAGTGTTTCGAAACACAAGACCCCGTATTGGAACAGCCGTTTCAAAACCAGGTTGACTGTTTCGATACGCGGGTGTGTTCCGAAACCCATTTTGATTCAATGCATTACAGTGGCAAAATGTTCTGGAACCCTCCTACTCGTTCCGAAAAACCATGACCATTCCAGACCATCATTCCGAAACAGGTAAAGGCATTCTGAAACGCCTTGCCCTGCAATTTCCCAATTTGCTGGTTTTACTCAACTATCCACCTCTGAAAACATCCCAATACATGCCACATCATACATACAATATGAAAACACATCAATGATCACCAATACGAAGCACAAGTTAACACATAGCATCAAACTTGCAAGCTTAAGAACTATATGCGTGCTTCCTAGATGAAAAAACTATAAAAAGGCTAAAAACCACGTTCAAGTTCAAACCAACATTCAAAGGCCATTTACAACCCAAAATAGGCAAACCAAACATGATCAAGGTGTGCAACACGACCAAATAAACCCAAGAGTAGAAATCCCACCCATTGCCTCTTATTACACTTAGGTAAAACCACATACTTTGTTTAGTGAAAAGGAGCTTGGATTTGCCTTGCTTTTTGCTGCCTCAAAAGTCTAATTCTCTGCATTGATGAAACAAATGGGCGTAAGCATGAAGCTTAGTGAGAATCACTAAAACCAAACATTCATCAATGCATTTTATAAGCTAGAAATATCATCAATTGTCAATCTCCTTACGCTTCAAACCCGCGTAAGATTTCTGTCGATTAGAAGCTGCCTTCAATCGCTCACAAATGAGCTTCACCTTCTCGGTGGTTCCTTTCAACAAAGCTGGCATTGAAACCAACTTCTGACCTGTTTCAGCCCAACAAAGTGGAGTTCTGCACTTCCTCCCGTACAAGGCTTCATAAAGTGCCATTTGAATACTTGCCTGGTAGCTATTGTTATAAGCAAACTCCACCAAAGGCAAATGCTTCTCCCAAGAGCCTTGAAACTCAATCACACAGCACCTCAACATATCTTCCAGCACTTGGATGACACGCTCAGACTGTCCATCCGACTGTGGATGATAAGAAGTACTGAAATTCAGCCATGTACCCAAAGCTTGATGCAAACATTCCCAGAAACGTGATGTAAACCTCGGATCTCTATCCAACACTATAGACTTTGGCACACCATGGAGCCGCACAATCTCAACAATGTACAACTCTGCAAGCTTGTCCAAAGTATACGTAGTATGCACAGGCAAGAAGTGAGCACACTTCGTAAGGCGATCCACAATCACCCACACCGAATTCTTCTTCGATGGCGACAAGGGCAAACCAGACAAAGTCTATGGTAATCCTTTCCCACTTTCACTCAGGAATCCTCAACGGTTGCAACAACCCAGAAGGAAACTGATGCTCGGCCTTAACTCGCTGATAAACCATGCACTTACTCACATATTCAGCAATATCTTTCTTTAATCCCACCCAATAGTACTCATCGTTAAGATCATGATAAATCTTAGTACTACCAGGGTGCATAGCAAAAGAACTACTATGAGCTTCAGCCAGAATAGCACGCCTCAACTCAGCATCATTCGGCACTACTATCTGACTTCCAAAACATAGAACTCCATCATCATTAAAACAAAAATCTGATGGTCTATCCTCGGCAATATCCTGAACATGTGGCACCAAGGAATCATCCAACGGTTGCTTATCCTTTATCAACTGAACCAAGGATGGTTTCACTTGCAATTCAACCACAAGACCTCCATCTCGCGAAATGCTCAAGCTGGCAAACATAGCTCTCAACTCCACTGCCACTTTTCTACTCAAGGCATCTGCTACAACATTAGCTTTTCCCGGATGGTACTCGATCGTTAGATCGTAATCTTTAAGCAACTCCACCCAACGTCGTTGCCTAAGATTCAACTCTTTCTGAGACATCAGATACTTCAAACTTTTGTGATCCGTGTACACAGTACACTTCTCACCATACAGGTAATGTCTCCAAATTTTCAAAGCAAAGACCACCGCAGCCAACTCAATATCATGCGTAGGATAATTGCGCTCATGCACCTTCAACTGACGCGATGCATAAGCCACCACTTTACCCTCTTGCATCAACACACACCCCAAACCAACATAGGATGCGTCATTGTACACCACAAACTCTTTCCCTGATTCAGGTTGAACCAAGATAAGAGCTTGCGTCAAAGCTGCCTTAAGCTTCTCAAAAGCATGTTGTCTCGCTTCTGTCCACTCATACTTGACATCCTTCTGCAACAATTTCGTCAAAGGTGCAGCAATCTTTGAAAATCCATCCACGAACCTCCGGTAGTATCCCGCCAACCCAAGGAAACTACGGACTTCATGAACAGACTTAGGAGGCTTCCAATTCATCATTGCCTCAATCTTCTGAGGATCAACACGAATCCTCTCAGCAGAAACCACATGACCAAGGAACACAACTTCTCTAAGCCAGAATTCACACTTGCTCAGCTTAGCATAAAGCTGATTCTCCAACAAAGCCTGCAACACAATCCTCAAATGCCCTTCATGCTCCTCCTCAGTACGAGAGTACACAAGGATATCATCAATGAACACCACAACAAACTTGTCCAAGTATTCATGGAACACTCTATTCATCATGTCCATAAAAGCTGCAGGAGCATTCGTCAAACCAAACGGCATCACAAGGAACTCATAATGCCCATACCTCGTTTTGAAGGCTGTCTTTGGCACATCCACATCCTTCACCTTGAGCTGGTAATAACCTGACCTTAAGTCAATCTTAGAGAACACAACCGTTTCCCGAAATTGATCAAAAAGATCATCAATCCTCGGCAATGGATACTGATTCTTGATAGTCAACTTGTTCAGTTGACGGTAATCGATGCACATTCTCATAGTGCCATCCTTCTTCTTCACAAACAAGACCGGTGCACCCCAAGGTGACACACTCGGCCGAATAAAACCACGATCAAGCAACTCCTGAAGTTGCGTTTTCAGCTCCTTCAACTCCTTAGGTGCCATTCGATAAGGAATAATGGACACTGGAGTTGTGTTTTCATACATCTCAATTTCAAACTCCACCTCTCGATTAGGAGGCAAACCAGGTAACTCCTTCGAAAACACACCAGGAAACTCTTGCATAGTCTTGATATCTTGAACCCGCAACTCCTTAGAGCTAGGATTCATCACAAAGGCCAGATAAGCTTCACATCCTCGTCTCAGCATCCGGCTCGCTTCCAACGTAGACACCACATTGGCAAGAAACTTCACATTCTCTCCAACCACCACTACCTCATAATCATCCGCAAGCTTCAACGAAACTCGCTTGTTCTCAAAATCCACCACAGCTCGATGTTCAACAAGCCAATCCATACCAAGGATTACATCAAAACCATAGAATGGAAATTCCATGAGATCAACAAGATAAACATGGTTTTGCACTACCAAAAGACATCTTCTATACAACTTCCGTGTCACAACGGTCTCACCAAAGGAACTAGTCACACGCATACCAACATCCAAAGACTCAACAGGTAAACCAAGCAATTGAGCATGTTCACGCAATATGTATGAATGTGTAGATCCAGAATCAATCAAGGAAAGTAATGACAAGGATTGCAAAGTAAAGGTACCTGCGATCACATCCGTGTCATTTCTCCCCTCTCGCTGAGCATACACTCGAGCTTGACCACCACCCTCAGGTTGGACAGCCACCACATGTGCCACATTCCTTCCACCATCTTCTCTGCGCTAGAAGTTACCACGGCCGTGCCCACAACCTCTCTGTGGTGCAACAACCCCAGGAGCACGTCCCTGACCACCACCGGCCAACAAAGGACACTCCCTCCTCATGTGGTCTGCCGAACCACAATTCCAGCATGAATTACCAGTCATTGCCATAGGAGCCTGAACCTCCCTCGCTGCTCGAGGACAATCACGCCTCGAATGGCCACGCGATCCACACGTCCAGCACGTGTTCTGATCAGCTCTCATCTTGTCTCCCTGAACAAGCGCACCTTGCCCTCCATTACCACGCCTAGCAGAAGACTGATACCTCTTATCTCGTCCTCTCTTGTTCTGTCCACCACCGGAACTATACTCAGCAGCTCTTTTGCCCGAGCTAGAACCAACACCTCTAGAAGACAAACTCAGGTTATGTTCAATGTCCTTTGCCCTACTAACCAGCACATCAAAATCTGTATACTTAGCAGCGAGCATAAAGGTCTTTACATCCGACATCAAACCATATCGGAAGCGTTCACACCTCTCCCGCTCATCAGGGATTAACTCAGGTGCGTACTGGCTAAGGCGGACAAACTGGATCTCATACTCAGCCACCGTCATGCTTCCGTGCACAAGAGACATGAATTCTCTTTTCTTCTCATCTAGGTATCGCACACCTAGATACTTCCGCTTGAACGCATTCAGAAAGAACGTCCAAGTCACATCAACTTCCTCCATCCCAGAGATTGTGGTCGTCCACCATGTATACGCATCATCATGTAACAACGATACTACACAACCTAACTTCTGCACGTCGTTGCAGTTCATTTGTCCCAATATCCTCTTGGTGCTTTCCAACCAAGATTCAAAACCCTCAGGAGATAAACCTCTGAACTCAGTCCCTCCCAGACTGCGAAGACGTTCCAAAGGTAATCTCACATTAGCATCACCCTGATGCACAGCTCCGTAAGCTCCAGCTACTGCTGCCTGAAAGGCTCCAGCAATAGCCTGAATAAAAAATGTCATGTCAGGAGCAGCTTGCCCATGCACACCATCAGGTCCAGCGACCCCAGCACCAGCACCATCACCTCCAACACCACCACCACCGGGCGGTCCACCACCAGGAGGAGGAGGTATATCCACAACATTCTCAACGTTTTCCTCATTCTCATTCTGAGCCATAGCTCTCGTATCTATCCTCATCTCTCTACGAGGCCCCATTTATAAGAAACTACAATGCACAGACACAAATGCAATAAACATAATTAGGCTCAACAAGGTAAGTAATCCAATTACTCAAGCTCATTTTCCAAAAACAATTCCTTTCATTAGTTTTGATATGGCAATGGGTTCCTCTAACATGCTTCAACACAGCATAACATCACAATTGCAACATACTTTACAATTCATACATCATACTTTCATTTAAAAAGGCATATCATGCATTCACACATACTTCACCCACATAACCATTCCCATTTACACGAGAACTCAGCTCTGATACCACCAAATGTAACCCCCTTAGCCCGACCTAGACGGTTGACCCGAACTACGAAGATTACACGGGGAAAACCAAAGTCAACTCGAAAGTCAACCTTGATTAACGACCCTTTTTTATTTTAATCTTGTCTAGATGCTCATTAACCCTAAGCGTACTCTTGAGAAACATTTATATGAACATCACAGCAATCGGATATCGATAAGGGACTCAATTGCACAAATCACCAATATTAGGGACCAAATTGTAAATTCTGGAAATTAAAAGGTCTTAACTGATTTTTAAGTTACCAATATCAAATTAATCATATTTCATGCTTCCCTGTCAAATTTCAACTTAATCGGACATCTCAAACTCATGCAATTGCAAATACAATTTTCAGGACTTAAACGTAAAGCTTGCAAACCTTAAAACTATTCAAATTATTGCCCAACGGTCACCTGTTTCGAAACGGGGTTGACCGTTCTGAAACACAGGTTCGTTTCGAGACTTGTGTTGAAACAGGGCCTTCCAGTGGCCAAACCGTTTCGATACGGTCATCAGCCGTTTCGAAACACCAGTGCCATTACAAGCCCCCGTTTCGAAACGCCTATGAGTGTATCGATACGGGTTGCCCAGAAGCTGCAGAATTTGCTGATTTAATATGTACAAAACCACTCAAACGCACCCTAATGACTTCCTAAACATGCCAACAAGTCATCATACAAATAAGATACATGTTTGCAACATCAAGTCATGTTCATGACATCAATCATAGAATTCTACAAGTCTATAGGCATGCATCCTAGTATTCAAAACCAAGCAACCAACAAAACACCAAATCAAGCACCAAAATGGCCTTTTACAAATCCAAATCATCAAAGGCATCGTGCCACAATTAGGGAGTCCAAAACTTCTCCCAAAACACAACATAGGTTCCCATTGCCAAAATATCAAAAACTAATAGTGTTATGAAAACGTCACCATACATGAGCTTAGTTTTCCCTTGGACTCTTAGCCTCCTTGTTGCCTTCAAACACTTCAATTATTTGCATTATTTGTTCAAGAGAGAGAGCGTAAGTACAATTGCTTAGTAAGGCATGCTCTAAAGAAACAACACAATAATGCTCTTTATAAAACACTTTTAACAAAACCTTCCATCACATAATCATCATTATTCATGCAACCTTGCATACATAACAAGCATCTCATGCTTCATCAAAATTAACATGTCATATTGGCCTTCAAGTGATAATCCATAACCATTTACAACACAAAACACAATCGGATACGCGGATTACAAGTGTTGTCCCATACGCTTCATACACATTACTGAACACGCAAGGTGGAGTTTAGCGGTACAATCACAACCCCTCAACACCCGTGATGGAGTTTAACGGTACAATCACAACCCCTCAACATCACTAATCGGTAGTTGTATAACACCACTAACGAGAACACTGGACACACAACACAAGATCCACACATGGACTTTTAACCACCAATGTGATCTTACCTTTCTCGTTAGTGTACTTGAATGGAGTTTACGGTACAATCTCAACCCCTCAACATCCAAGGCGACTTCATTCATGGTGCACCCAATCCTATAGCCGGCTAACTATATCTGATTCAAGTACTTTAAAACCAACACATCACTTGCCAATATACATCATTTATCATCAACAATTCACTGTTTTAAAGCATTAATCAAAGCCATTTAATCATCATGCATCATTATGCATCAAAAACACATGTACAAATGTCAAACCAAGGATCTCTTACCTTGAGCATCCTTCAACATATGGCTTTCAAAACCAGCATTAACCATGTTAAAATATGCTTCCAAAACAGAAATTAAACATGCAAATCAAAGACAATGCATCCAACCATCTTATGGCTCATCCAAGAGGGTTTCTCCAAAAACTTACTCTTGAGCTTAGTTAAGTTTCTTAGACTTAAACTAAGCTCCCAAAACCTTCAAACATTTGTTTCAAAGCTAGAAACCCAACTTCACTCACCAATTCCGTTTCACAAGCTTGTCGAAACGCCGATCAAGCCTCCGGATCAACTCCACAAGTATCCGAAGATGTCTCCCCTGTTTTAAACACATCAAAGCAGAGGATTAATGCATCATCGTGCATTAAAAACTTCAGCCATCACACCTAAACTCGCTGCTCTAACCAAAACTAACATTTCGGCTACCAAACACAACCGAAATCACCTCCAAACCCTTCCAAAACATAACCCAGCCAAGATCCATCACTTCTAACCATTTCTAAACATCAATTAACATTCAAAATGAACCTAAACTCGTCCTTATACCTCCAGCTAAAACAGAACACCAAGATCACCCCAAAAACCACCATTTCCATAAGCAAAAACTTAGGAAACACAACCTATTCAGGATTGCATTAATAAAACCTCATTTACACATCATTAGACATCCAAAATACATTTAATAATCATCTCAAAACAGAGCCCAAACAATCACCACGAAATTCTTCAAGATTTCCTCCAAATCTTGAGTTTTAAGCCAAAATCAAGTTCATATCATTAAAACCATTTATAAAACTTAAATTAAGGATTGATAACTTGGGAATTTCAGTAAAGAACTGAGTATTTAGAGGAGAAGAACAACATTACCTCTAAATGTTGATTTCTCCTTGATTTGAGCCAATTTTCTTGAAAATCCAATAAGCAAATCAAAAGGATTTGATGTAGAATGGATTAGGAATTAATTGATGATTGAAACCTCATCAATTGGAATTAAAATCAATGGATAAGTTGCTAGAGAAAAGTGTTTGGATGAGGGAATTTTGAGAGAAAATGAGATGAGAAAGTTTTAAGAAAGTTAGTTATGAAAAACTAAAAAGTGGTTTCCCCATTTTTCATTTAATTAATTAAACATTAATTAAATCACTTAAATTTAAGAAAAATCTGGAGAAATAATTCTTGGGTAAATTAGCTCCTTGAAGATTCAAAGTTTCAATCCTTACAAAACAGTCACCATTGAACTTTTCAAAAATCGTATTTTAGTCACTATTTTAAAATGTTGCATTTCCAACCTTATTTTGTAAAATTGATTTCATCACTCTCTTATATATATTAAAAGAGGATTTTTAGATATTTTTCCATATTTTTAAAGCATCCCGAACTAGGCTTTCCCTAAAAGCCCCTTTTATATTCGAACTAGAAATTAGACCGGCCTGGTTCAGACCCTAAACTTCTAAGCCCAAAATTGGGGTGTTACAAATGAGCTTCACCTTCTCGGTGGTTCCCTTTAACATAGCAGGTATCGAAATCAACTTTTGCTTAGCTTCTTCCCAATAGAGAGGGGTTCTACATCTTCTCCCATACAAAGCCTCGTATGGAGCCATTTGAATACTCGCCTGGTAATTATTGTTATACGCAAACTCAACCAACGTCAAGTGCTTCTCCTAAGAACCCTGAAAATCTATTACGCAGCACCTCAACATGTCCTCAAGCACCTGGATCACACGTTCCGACTGTCCATCCGTCTGAGGATAATACGAAGTACTGAAATTCAATCGTGTACCCAAGGCTTGATGCAAACATTCCCAAATCGCGATGTAAACCTCAGATCCCTATCCGACTCAATGGACTTTGGCACACCGTGCAACCGCACAATCTCAGCAATATACAGCTCTGTCAACTTATCCAAGGTATACATAGTATGCACAGGCAATAAATATGCACACTTCATAAGGCGATCAACAATCACCCAAACCGAATTCTTCTTTGACGGTGAAAACGGCAACCCAGACACAAAATCCATGGTAATCCTTTCCCACTTCCACTCTGGGATTCTCAAAGGCTGCAACAACCCCGAAGAAACCTGATGTTCAGCTTTCACTCGCTGACACACCATGCATTTACTAACAAACTCAACAACATCCTTCTTCAACCCCACCCAGTAGTACTCATCCTTCAAATCACGATACATCTTCGTACTACCAGGGTGCATAGCGAAAGGACTACTATGAGCTTCAGTCAGAATAGTGCACCTCAACTCAACATCATTTGGCACCACTATTCGACTTCTAAAACACAGAACACCATCATCATTAAAATTGAAATCCGAAGGCTTACCCTCCGCAATGTCCTGAACATGAAGAACAAGGGAATCATCAAGTAACTGCTTATCCTTGATCAACCGAATCAGAGATGGTTTCACTTGCAATTCAGCGATAAGACCACCATCGCGCGATATGCTCAAGCGAGCAAACATCACCCTCAACTCCACAACCACTTTCTTGCTCAAAGCATCAGCCACAACATTAGCTTTGCCCGGGTGATACTCGATCGACAGATCATAATCCTTAAGAAACTCCACCCAATGACGTTGCCTAAGATTCAACTCCTTCTGAGACATAAGATACTTCAAGCTCATATGATCTGTGAACACAACATACTTCTCGACGTACAGGTAATGCCTTCAGATCTTCAAAGCAAACACAACAGCCGCAAGCTCATATGATCCGTGAACACAACACACTTCTCGTCGTACAGGTAATGCCTTCAGATCTTCAAAGCAAGCACAACAGCCGCAAGCTCAAGATCATGAGTAAGGTAGTTATGCTCATGCACCTTCAACTATCTAGATGCATAGGCTACCACCTTACCCTCCTGCATCAACACACAGCCCAAACCAACAATGGACGCATCATTATAGACCACAAACTCCTTACCAGACTCAGGTTGAATCAGGACAGGAGCTTGAGTCAAAGCTTCCTTCAACTTCTCAAAAGCTTGTTGTCTCGCATCTGTCAACTCAAAGCGAACATTCTTCTATAACAACTTGGTCAAAGGTGCAGCAATCTTCGAGAAACCCTCGACAAACCTACAGTAATACCCAGCTAAACCAAGGAAACTTTGCACTTCTGTTACCGACTTAGGCACCTTCTAACTCATCACAGCCTCTACTTTATGTGGATCAACGTGAATACCCTCAACTGACACAACATACCCAAGGAAGACCACCTTCTTAAGCCAAAACTCACACTTACTTAGCTTGGCATACAACTGGTTCTCCAATAACGCTTGGAGAACGAATCTCGAGTGTCTATCATGATCTTCCTCGGTACGTGAATACACAAGGATGTCATCGATGAACACCACCACAAATTGATCCAATAACTCATGGAACACACGATTCATCATGTCCATGAAAGCGGCAGGTGTGTTGGTCAAACCAAACGGCACCACTAAGAACTCGTAATGCCCGTACCTTGTCCGAAAAGCTGTCTTAGGTACATCCACATCTTTCACTTTCAACTGATAATATCCTCACCTCAAATCTATCTTAGAAAACACAGGCTCCTCAAAACTGATCAAAGAGATCATCAATCATAGGCAAGGGATACTTGTTGTTGATCGTCAACTTGTTCAGTTGCCAATAATCTATACACATCCGCATTGTCCCATCTTTCTTCTTAACAAACAAGACTGATGCACCCCAAGGTGACACACTCGGCCAGATGAACCCTTGATCCAGCAACTCCTGAAATTGCATTTTCAACTCCTTCAGCTCTTTAGGTGCCATGCGAAAATGAGAAATGGACACCAGAGTCGTATTCTCATACAACTCGATACCAAACTCAACTTCTCTGTTTGGTGGCAACCCCGGCAATTCTTCTGAAAAGACACCCAGAAAATCGCAAATGGTTCTGATGTCCTACACACGAACATCCTTTGTGCCAAGATTCATTACATAAGCAAGGTAAGCCTCACAACCCAAACTCAGCATATGGTTCGCTTCCAAAGCCGAAATCACATTCGAAAAGAATTTCACATTTTCGCCTACTATCACCACTTCATAATCATCGGCAAGATTTAAGGTGACCCGCTTGACATCAATATCAACCACCGCTCTATGCTCAGTCAACCAATCCATACCAAGGATCACATCAAAACTGTAAAAGGGTAACTCCATCAAATACACAAGAAAAACATGACCTTGCACAGACAAAGGGCATCTCTTATACAACTTCCTAGTGATTACAGTCTCACCAAAAGAACTAGTCACTTGCATTCCTACTTCAAGCAACTCAACAAGTATATCAAGCAAATGCGCATGCTCACTCAAGATATAAGAATGTGTAGATCCAGAATCAATCAAAGCTAGCAATGATAAAGACTGAAGAATAAAGGTACCTACAATAACATATGTATCGTTGCATTCCTCTCGCTGAGCATAGACCCTCGCAGGACCGTCTCCCTCTGGTCGAACTGCTACAACATGAGCAACGCCCTGCTACCCCTCATCTCTCCTCTGAAAGTTCCCTCGGTCGCGCCCACGGCCTCTCTGAGGTGCAGCCACAGCAGGTGCACGTCCTTGGCCTCCACCAGCCAACAAAGGACACTCTCGCCTCATGTGATCTGCTGAACTACAGTTCCAGCACGAATTCCTTGTTACCACCATTGGAGCCTAAACCTCCATATCCGCTCGAGGACAATCTCGCCTCAGATGACCCCGAGATCCACACGTCTAGCACGTGTTTTGTTTCGCTCTCATCCGATCTCCCTAAGCCGGTGCACCATGTCCAACATTGCCTCGCCTCGCAGCAGGCTGATATCTCTTATCTTGGCCTTTCTTGTTCCGTCCACCACTGAAACTAGACTCAGTTGCTCTCTTTCCAGAGTTAAAACCAACTCCTCAGGATGTCAGACCCAATCAATGTCTTTTGCTCGACACACAAGCATATCGAAATTAGTGTAATCCGCAGCCAACATGTATGTCTTGACTTCCTGCACCAACCCGTACCGGAAGCGATCACAACAATGCCTCTCACTCGGCATTAAATTAGGGGCGTAATGGCTTAGACGTACAAACTGGACCTCGTACTCAGCCACAGAAAGGTTTCCCTGAACTAGCGATATGAATTCGCGTTTCTTTTCATCCAAGTATCTCACTCCCAGATACTTCCTCTTAAAGGCACCCTTGAAAAACCCCCAATCTACTTCGTTGGGTTCCATTCCTGCAATGGTAGTCGTCCACCAACTATATGTGTTGCCTTGAAGCAAGGAAACTGCGCATCCCAGCTTGCGCACATCGTTACATCCCATTTGATCCATGATACGGGTCGTGCTCGCCAACCAAGCTTCTGACGCCTCAGAAGACATTCCAAAGAACTCAACAGCTCCTAGACTCCTCAACCTCTCCAATGGTAAACTCGTCTGCCCAACTGCAGGGGTCTGTACATGCGCTCCGGCTATTGCAACCTGAAACGCCCTGGTGATCGCCTGAACCAACGGTGTTAGATCACCCAATCTTCGACCAACGTGTCATTGTTGCTCATGCTCCCCACCTTCAGGTGGTGGCGGAGGAGGTAAGTTTCCACCATGAGGGACAACAACCCCTTAATTCCCCTAGTCGCCCTGCTTAGCCGCAGGCACTACTGTGTTCGACCTTAGCTCTCTCCTCGGACCCATAGTGCTATTTTTAACAAGGCATAACAATAAAACAAAACAAACCATTTAGACCAGCCTCAAGCAAGGATCAAAGTTCACAAAACATTTAATCAGTGTAATAAGGCAATGAGCACCTCGATTTCCCTCAAACATAACATAACATACAATAACATATCATGCTCATCATGCTTTCCATCATCCAAAATCAGCACATATCAATATCACATCATCGACATACAATCATGTTCATCTCGCATATGATTTACTTCAGTCAAGCATGACATAAACTCCAACATACAATCAAATCATGCTTTTTCACACATTCTTACACCAATCATACCAATTTCACTTACCATCATCCCCAATTCTTTTGAAATCTGGCTCTAATACCAAAAAATTTAACCCCCTTAGCCCGACCTAGACGCCCGACCCGAACAAGGAAGATTACACGGGGAAAACCGAAGTCAACTCGTTAAAGTCAACCCCGATTAGCGACCCTTTTTTCCTTTTATCTTTTCTAGATGCACATTATTATCCTATATGATTAGCAATTTGATTTAGCGAAAGTGACACAGCGAACGGAGTTCAATTAGGGTTCAATTGCATACAAACGTCCTTTAGGGACTAAATTGTAAATTTCCAAAATTAAAAGGTATATTCAGATTTTAAAGTTACCAATCCAAAATTAGTCATATAACATGCCAGCGTGTCAAGTTTCATCTCAAACGGATCATCCAAACTCATTTAATTAAACATTCAATATATATGGACCAAATTGTAAGAAACTGAAACCTGAAACAATTCAAATTCAACATCCAACGGTCAAGTGTTTCGAAACACAAGACCTCGTATCGGAACAGTTGTTTCGAAACCAGGTTGACCGTTTCGATACGCGTGTGCATTCCGAAACCCGTTTCTATACAATGCATTCTAGTGGCAAAATGTTCTAGAGCATGCCTACCCGTTCCGAAAAACCATGACCATTCTAGGCCATCGTTCCGAAACAGGTAAGGGCATTCTGAAACGCCTTGCCCTACAATTTCTCAATTTTCTGGTTTTACTCAACTATCCACCTCCGAAAACATCTCAATACATGCCACATCATACATACAATATGAAAACACATCAAAGATCACCAATACGAAGCACAAGTTAACACATAGCATCAAACTTGCAACCTTAAGAACTATAGGCATGTTTCCTAGATGACAAAACCATAAAAAGGCTAAAAACCAACATTCAAAGGCCATTTACAACCCAAAAAAGGCAAACCAAACATGCTCAAGGTGTACAACATCACCAAATAAACCCAAGAGTAGAAATCCCACCCATTGCCTCTTATTACACTTAGGTAAAACCACATACTTTGTTTAGTCAAAAAGAGCTTGGATTTGTCTTGCTTCTTGCTGCCTCAAAAGTCTAATTCTATGCATTGATGAAACAAATGAGCGTAAGCATGAAGCTTAGTGAGAATCGCTAAAACCAAACATTCATTAATGCATTTTATAAGCCGAAAATATCATCAATTATCATCTCATGTCTTTCCTTAAAACATGTTCTTTAAAGCATCAATGCACTTTTTAAACCACATGCTCATCGCATCATCAAAATAACAACAAATAATATTTTGCTCATGCTTAATCAAGCATCACATGCATTCTAGCGTAAACCACAAGCATCTCATGCTTAAATCATTAATCAACAACATTATATTGGCTCGCAAGTGATTAATTCCCAATCTATACCAAAATCAACACAAATGACACAATCAGATACGCAGATTACAAGCGTTGTCCCCCACGCTTCATACACACTATCGGACTACACAAGGATCACACACGAGAGCAACCCTCTATCGTTGTGACACCCGTGGTGGAGTATAACGGTAGGGGTGTGAAAAACTGACCCGACCTGGTAACCTGCCTGAAACCCGATCGAGTCAGAACCTGGTTTAACCCGAGAATTCAAAGACCGAACCCGACCTGCACCCGACCGAAACGAACCCGAACCCGAATTTGACCTGTAACTGTAGAAACCGAACCCGAACTGCACCCGACCGAAGTGAACCCGAACCCGAATTTGACCTGTTACTGTAGTAACCGAACCCGAACCCGAGACTAACCTGCCAGATAACCGATTTAACCCGACATGTTTGGACCCGACCTGAAATGAACCCGACCTGTTTTGAACCCGACCTGTTTTGAATCCGACCTGTTTTGAACCTGAACTGTTCTTGACCTGAACTGTTCTTGACCTGACCTGTTCTTGACCTGAACTGATATTGACATGAACTGTTATTGACCTGAACTGATATTGACCTGAACTGATATTGACCTAAACTGATATTAACCTGAACTAATACTATTATTTGATTTGCTAATAATGATAATTATCTGACATTTAAAGAAGTTATATTTAATGAATATAAAATGATGTCAAGTATTGAAAAATTTTAAAATTAATAATAATTTCAAGTATTAATAAATTAACTAACTTAACTTCAATTAAAAGATAAATTGAATTAATAATAAAAACTAATAATAATAATAATAAGCATAGTAAATATATAATAATAATAATAATAATAATTGTATTTAAGTATATAATAATAATAATACTCCCTAAAGCCCTAACCACTAAACCCTAAACACTAAAAACAAAAACCATAATCCATCAATATATATATAATACATGTAGATATGTTTGTATTAATTTAAGATCAGTAAACCCTAAACCATAAACCTTAAACCCTAAACACCATAATCCATCAATATATATATATAATACATGTAGGTATGTTTGTATTAATTTAAGATCAGTAAACCCTAAACCCTAAACCCTAAACCCTAAACCCTAAAATCCATAATCTATCAATATATATATAATTAATATAGGCATGTTTGTATTAATTTAAGATCAGTAAACCCTAAACCCTAAAAATCATAATCCATCAATATATATATAATTAATGTAGGTATGTTTGTATTAATTTAAGATCAGTAAACCCTAAACCCTAAACCCTAAACCCCAAACCCTAAACCCTAAAAATAAATCCAATAGTCCCAACTATATATATCACATATACGTAATCCCCTAACCCTAAACTATAAACCCTAAACCATAAACCATAAACCCTAAACCATAAAAATTAAAATCATAATCCGTCAATATATATAATACACATAACACAATAAACCATAAACCCGAAAGAACCCGACCTGAAATGAACCCGACCTGAAACAAAACCGACCTGAAAAGAACCCGACCTGAAACGAAACTGACCTGAAACGAACCCGACCTAAAACAAAACCGACCTAAAACAAAACCGACCTGAAATGAACCCGGCCTGAAACGGAACTGACCTGAAATGAACCCGACCTGAAATGAAACCGACCTGAAATGAACCCGACCTGAAACGAAACCGACCTTAAATCAGCCTGTCAATTAACCGTTTTGGCCTGACCTGAAATGAACCGACCTGAAATGAACCCGACCTGAAATGAACCCGACCCGAAATGAACCCGACCTGAATTGAACCCGACCTGAAATGAACCCGACCCGAAATGAACCCGAACCCGAACCGAATCGAGTCAAAACAAAAAATGACCCGAAATGACCTGTAACCGATTTGACCCGACCTGACAGAGCCCGACCTGAAACCCAACTGTTGACCTATTTTTACATCCCTATATAACGGTACAATCATAACCCCTCAACACAACTCATCGGTAGTTGTATAATTCCACTAACGAGAGTACGAGACACATACCACAGGATCTACACACGGGGTTAACCATCCACCGTTGTGATCTTAGCCTCAATCGTTAGGGTATTTGGATGGAGTATACGGTACAATTACAACCCCTCGACATCCAATGCGACTTTATTCACGGTGCACCCAATCCTATAGCCGGCTAACTATATCCGGTTAAAGTAACCAAAAACCATTTCCATCACTTGCCAATATAATCATTTAGCATCAATATTCCACTATTTTACAAGCATAAACATAATACCATTTTCACAAGCATAAACATGTTTAATATCAAATGTACTAATCACATAATTCCAAGGATCACTTACCATGTGCATCCTTAACAAAATGGCATTAAAACCAGCAACCTCAATGCTCTAAAACATGCTTTAAAACAATAATTAAATAACATTCAACTCAAGTGCATTTCCAACAAAACATAGCACATTTTTTAGAGAAACTTTCGAATCACTTACTCTTGAGCTTAGCTAAGTGTTTCAAACTTACACTAAGCTCTCAAGACCACGCTCAAAGCATTACAAAGCAGAAATGGAAAATCCATTTCCACTCACCGATACGCGAAGCCTTGCTCGCTGACACGAAAATCACCCTTCCGGAGCCTCCAAAATCGTCTTGTTTGCTCCCGGATCAAGATCCCATGTTTTCACATCATCAAAACAGAGATCCAAATGCATTAAAATGCATTTCAACTCCAGCAACTAAACACAAACTCGTTGCTCACCCAAACTACACCAATTTACCCATCCGAAACAACCGAAAACTCAATTGATTGCTTCCTAAACCAAGCCCAGCCAACATACATCACTCTCGACCATTTATAAACATCAAAACACATCTAAAAACAACCTGAACCCATCCTTATACCTCCAGCAAGCATTATTACATCATTTCACCTCAAAAACCCAACTAAAACCATCAAGAAACTCAAGGATCTCAAGGATTTCAGAATCTATATCAACAAAACCTCTTTTCAACATATTAATCAACACAAAACTCAATTAAAATCAATCCAAAACAGAGCCTATCAAAATAAATCCGAAAATCAAGATTTTAATCATATTTTTGTAATATTTTGATCTCAAATCAAAACTATAATGAAAACTCAACAAAAAAACATTAATTAGAAGCCAAAGATCTTGGGAATTTCAATAAAGAACCTAGATTGAAGGTTGAGAATGGGATTTACCTCCAATCCTTGCTTTCCTCAATGAATGACAAGTTTTAGCTTCACAAAACTTGAAAATCTTGAAGAGAAATCTTGAAATTGATTTGGAAAATAATGAGAGAGTGTTCGGGAGAAAAGAATTTTGGAGAAAATGAGTTAGAATTGTGTTTGGCTGAAAATGAGAAGAGAAAGGTAGTTACGTTAAAAGAAATCTCATTTTTCTTATTTTATTAATTTTAATTATATAAAAACCCTTTTATTTAATCACTTTAAAATCCTTTTAAAACACATGTCATATTAAGGAAATGCTAAATTGCCATAAAGCTCTCTAAAGATTCTAAGATTTTGGCTCCTCTTTTTTAAAATTGCATTTTCCATAGTTTTGAAAGTTTACATTTTGATCACTACCCAAAATGTACTCCTTCCGAAACTCTTTTTGTAAAATTGATTTGACAAACCTCACATGATTTTAGAGGATTTTATCAATATTTACCATATTTTTATCCTATCCCGATCCTTGATTTCCTTAAACCTTCTAACGCGATTCGAACCATTTCCGACCGGTTCGGTCCGATGTCCAAAACATCTAGGCCCAAAACCAGGGCGTTACATTTATAGTTTTCCTAGGGGTTGCCGAATAGGCATGACACAAGGGTGAAAAGGTGACCGAATAGTCATGGTGTCTTCTCATAAGAGTGCTTTGATGATTCGACTAAAGTGGTGCCTCCCTCCAAGTGCATTTTGGCGCCCAAAATCAAATTTTGTAGAAATATATGTTTTGATATAATAATTGAAAAATGTTTTGGACTAATCTAAAAAAAATTTAAAATATTCTCTAAGTCAAAAACAACTTGAAAATTAAGTTTGAAGATGTTTAAAAAGGTTTTGGCAATGTTTGAAATGTTTTTAAGTAGCCAAACCGTTGCTTTTAATGTACCCGTTTCGATACATGCATAATATGTATTGATACATTTTGAAACTGCCAAAATTCGTTTCGATACAGAGCTTACTTGTTTCGATATGGATAGGGGTTGTTTCGAAACACCCTTTGGTGTTTTGATACGCCTACGTGGCAGACATCCCAACGGTCAAAACCCCCTAACGGTTATTTCCCAACGGTCTTTTGAATTGCAGGCGTTTCAATACGGGACCAGGCGTTTCAAAACGGGTGTTTCGATACAGCATATGGTGTTTCGAAACGGGATGTTGAATTAGATCCAACGGGTAGTTCTAAAGAAGGGCGTTTCGATAAAACTACTCATGTATCGAAATGGACATCACTAGAATTGCATTTATGGTGGGAAATAAAGTCTCCAACGGCTCCAGTTCAATCCCAACGGTCCTCAACGACTATAAACTCAATTGGGAGTATAAAAGGGACCTCCAAGCATCAAGGAAAGACTAATGCTTCAATTGTCAACAACTATATGATGAGAAATTTATCTTAGGGCTTTAATTGTTAATTCTTTGTATAGACAACACTTGTGAGCCAAAATTGTCAAATTTGCTCGAGTGTTTAGGCTTGGGTGAGTGCTAAAAAGTGCAAACATCAACCTTGTAAGAGGGAGTTTAGTTTGCTTTTATTCATCTCTTGTATAGACGGTTTGATCAAGATTTGGGTTAGAAAGCTTTGATCGTTTGTAAGGGTTTCCTCATAAGCCTAGAAAATGGGACGAATCAATTAGTGAATTGATTAGGAAATCCTTAGTGGGAGCTAAGGTAGTGGATGTAAGTGCTTGTTCAAAGGCCGAACAACTATAAATCCTTGTGTCTATTGTCTAAATTTTGCTTCCCACAAAATCACCCAAAATCCAACTTCTCCACCACTTGGCAAGCTAAATCGGTTGAAGGAAATCGAGCCTAACAGATTTCCCTCCAAGGAATTGGCGCCATTTTGGTGTTTTCTCCAAGAGAGATAGACATGTCTCTTGGGAGGGAACATGTCCCTTGAGGTGTCGAGCTGGCATATGAAGTTTGAGTTGAGATGAGCTAGTCGAGCTAGCCTTGAGCTGAATTGAGCTGGTTTGAGCTGACCGAACTTGCACTCCTTCATTTGAGCTTATTGAGCTTCTATGAACTGCCCTTGAGCTATGTGAGCTTCCCTTAAATGCATTTGAGTTGCCTCGAGTTGATTGGAGCTTTATGGAGCTGGTTGGAGCTTGTTTAAGCTTGATCCGAATGGTTGAGCTAGGATGAGCTGTTTTGAGCTTCTCAGGTTAAAGTTGAGCTGCCTTTCCATCCCCTTGAGTATGTTATATGACCTATAAAGGAAATCAAAAATACCATAAGCAAATTAAATGATTACCTATAAACGAAATGAAAACTTAAGTAAAAAGTGGCTAACTTAATGTTATGCATAATAAAATGTAAAGATTTGGTCATATAGGATATGCAGACATGACATTACTTGATATACAAAATGTAGGGTATGATGTATGGAAATGCATTATAATATTCAAATACATAAGGCATGAAGTCAAGCATAGTCACATTATGAGTATGGATGATATGAGTAACTATGATGCGTGCATACATAAGTAATAATAATAGTAATGTGTAATCATAAAGAATGAAAGTAGAAACTCTCTTGTCTTTCATTCATGTAAACAAGGATGAAAGTATAGTGAACAATAGTAGCTAGTGGAATAGGATCACATCAAGTACATTTAGTCGTTTGACCAAGCTGCACATTTTTATTCTCTCGTATTTCTTTAGGTCTAAAAAACTTTCATTCCCTGCCTCTGACTCCTTTCCAATTAAGATTAGAATTAAAATTTGTCAAAAAAAATATTAACAATGATTTTTTTAAATGAATTAAAATTCATAATATTTTATTTTACCATATTTAAGTTTTCAATAAACAAATAAAAATCTACATTAGAAGTGATTTATTGAAACGCCGACTTACACCAAAACGAAAAACCAAAATTTACCCCTAAAGAAAACAATCATTCTCCTCTCTTTCCAGCATCTCCACCACCGCGTCTCGATATCCCTTTTCATTTTTCTTCTTCTTTGTCCCCCACCCAAAAAAAGAAAGCATTTTCTTCTTTACTTATTTTACCATTTCTCTCGATGCCCTAGCCACCGTCCCTCGCCGGAAACCCCCAGGGCGCGTCGCCGCCGCCGGCGATATCTGTGGCACCAAACATTCAAATCTTCATCTTCTTTCTCTAGATTTTGGTTTGTTTCGATTGGATTTGATCACGCAAAAAAAAAAAGGAATAACAAGGACGACGAAAACGAAGGCGTCGAAGGATCTCTTAGGGTTTAGTCTGGATGGCTGGTAGTCGTAAAAAGGGAGGGAGGAAAGCAAAAGTTAAGGACTTACGTTTAGGCGATCTTGTTCTTGCCAAAATCAAGGGTTTCCCTGCTTGGCCTGCCAAGGTCTCTTCCAAAATCAAGGATTTTACATCTTGATGATTATATTTTTATTTCTTAAATGCTTATGTCAACTTATGAAATTTGAATAAACCCATGATGTATGTGTGTGTGTTTAAGTTTTGAATGATGTTGGAGTTTATTTTACGCCTACATTGCATTACTTTGTAGTATGCTTGTTGGTTTTATACACAATCTATTTCTTTGGAAATTATTATTTTTTCTTTATGAACGGCCAAATTCTTCTGATTGTTCCAGTTTTAGCGTTTCAGGTTTGGGACTTCATTGTTTCTGAATTTGGTTACTGAATGCAACTATATGCAAGTTCTTTATTTTGGGACTGAAGAAAATACAGCAACTATGTTTCTTGGGTTGTGTGCTAGATTGATTTGAACATAAGAAGTGCATCAGAAATTTATTGAGGGATTTTGATTTATGTTTTAGTTTTTGTTATTTTGTTATTTAGGATCGGTTTTGACTTTGAGGTAGATTCTGTGGGTTATGAATTTCAGATTAGCCGGCCTGAAGATTGGAAGCAAGAACCTGACCCTAAGAAATATTTTGTCCAGTTCTTTGGAACACAAGAAATGTAAGTTTTGCGCTATCAATTGGTAAATGTTTAGTGAATCAGGGAGATGGCAACATGGTGGATAAAGATAGGTGATGCGTCTGTTTTAGGTTTTGCATTTACTTTCTGGTAGGAGGGCATACACATATTACCATAAGAATGAACATGAAAAATACATGAAAGATCATGCAATGTAAATCCTAGAAATATTAATTTGTTGCTTTCTGAATGATGCGTTACATATGACTATCCAAGCAGAAGAACTTTGTAGTGTTTACACTGCTGATTGAATTCTTTTGTTTCTTGTCATTGCTTAATAGATGATGCAATGAGATTGACATAACTTATTCTATCCATTATGCTTTCTGTATATCTTTTTCCTTCAATGCAGCTCTTCTGGTTGAGATTATAGGATGTATGTTCTAATATGAAGGGCTCAATGCTTGGTGTCTGTTTGATGCTGTACTAAAATGTAGACATCTCTTCCATTTAGCTTTAGACTAGTTGTATAAACTCCCCATTCTAATGCTGATTATCTGGGAATTCTGTATCATGGTTTCTCTGTGTGGTAATTTGAGAATGGTTGAGACGTCCTCTATCCAACTAAGCTTTTCATTTAGGATGAAGAAAACCAAACATTGATATTTATACAGGTTCTTGAAGTAGTATGTGCATTTCATGTTGCCTTAATCTTCTTTTTGGTAGCTTATAAATATAGCTATTCTTTCTTTTGGCATTATGGAAGATATCTTTCCTCATTTTTGTATTGGTTGTTAGCTAAGCTGCTTATGTTATTTGACGAGACTTGTTTGGATGTTGTGGTTAGGAATATTGGTATTTATGTGGTCGGTTAGGATTGGAGGTCTCTTTTGTTGAAAACAAGAATCCTCTCTTGCTGTCTTTTGTTACTTATGTAATTGGGATTTTCAGACTGCATTTGGATGTAGAAAGGAGTAATGCTGTTCATTACAGCCAAGAGATGCCTGCATGTGTCATTATTGTCTTTACAATACACTTTTCACTTATCTTCTATTTGCTCACTATTACTCCTCCCAAACCTACCCACATGTTTATTCTTTTGTAGAGCTTTTGTGCCCCCTGCTGATATTCAGGCATTTACTAGTGAGACAAAGACTAAATTGTCTACCAAGTGTCAAATTAAAACAAAGTACTTTGTCCAAGCTGTGAAGGAAATCTGTGTGGAATATGATGAATTACATGAAGAGAAGAACGGAGGCTTGATAGATGAAACTGATGGATCAAAACCTGGCTGTGAGGCTTCATCTGGTGATGGGGTTGAGGTTGATGGTATAGAGGCCAACTTAAAAAATGGAACAGCTACAGTTGCACCTGTTGAAAATCTCAGTAGTGAGGGAAAAACTGATCTTGCTTCTAATACGGGGTGCCGTTCACGCAGAGATGAGAATAATAGTGAAGATAAAAAGCAATCAGTTTCAGGTGATGTGGATTATAGCTCATACCCAGTGGGGAAACAAAAAATATCTAATGGTAAACAACCTAAAAAGGAGGCGTTATCTCCATCATCTTTAGATGACCCTTCTCATAGAAAGGAGGAATTCTCTGATGATAAAATTGCTACTGTCAATTGTACTAAGAAAACATTGAGAGAAGATGAGAAATCAAAGAATATGACTCCTCGGCCAAAGAAAAGAACTGAGCAAGGACAGCAAAGCAGCAGCTCAGCTGTAAAATTGTTGAGGGATGACACATCTGAAGGTTGTCTTGATCTGTCCGAGTCTGAGGAGCGATTGAATGATAGGCAAAAATGCAAAGTATCTGGAAGTCGTACGCGAAAATTCTCACAAGTTACTCCCAAAGCAGATTCTAATTATACTGGTGGTAAAAAGGTAAAGGAATTGCTGAAAACCAAAAGCAACTTCAAGGCCACTGATGATGAACAGGACAGCAATGCTAAAGCTGAAACAGCTGGTAAAAAAAGGTGTGAACCCGGACTTGAAAAACATAAATTAGGAACAGAAGAAATTCTACATCCTGCTAAAAAGTCAAAGTTTGTAGATATGAAAACTGATGCGTCCAAGGGATCTCTTGGCAAGAACATGAAGAGTAGTTCTTCAATTTCTAACAATGTCAGGGACAAAGAAGTTAAAAAATCGAAGTTGAAAAAATCCACATCTCATGTTGTAACATTGAGATCCCCAACGACAACTAGTTTGGATGTTTCTGATGATGAAGCTGTGATGCCCTTACCGAAGTGTCGTCAGCAGGCTTTGGAGGCTATGTCTGATTCTGCCGCTCTTAATTCGGATGTTAAAATGGGAATAAACCCTGTTGAATCGAAGAGTGGTACTCCAAGTTCCAACGTGAAAAATTCAGCTACCCGATTGCCAAAAAGGCGGAGAGCTGTTTGCCTTTTTGTTGATGATGAAGACGAAGATTCTGAAACTCCAGTTTATGGAGGATTTGCTCAGAATGTTAAGGTAACTTCTGTTGGTTCTGATGCTTCACAGAGCATTGACGTAAATCACGCAACTCCTGTCAATGCTCAATGTAGTGTTCAAAATTCCAACCGTTATGAGAATAGTGGTCCTGTGGAGGCTTCTTCACAATTAGCAAATGATGTTGTGTCACCTCTTCAATCACAAACTGCTGAAAGGACGACTTCCATGCATGCCTCCATCACTCCTGAAAGATCAGAAGCGGAGGATTTGTCTTTCAAAGAGGCTAAACCTGTCTTGATTTCCCCAAGGAAGTCGCCTCATCTGGTTTCTACTACCAAACAAGTTGAACAGAACAGAACTTCTAAAGCTGCTGTTAAGGTTTCCAGTAACAGAACACAGAAAAAGGCTCTATCTGGCTCGGTTAAGAGGTTGGGTGTGGTTTCTGATGCTTTGAAGTCTTCTCAGGATCAGTTTTCGAGTCAAAGGTATAGACCATTTTTTCTATAGACAGAATGAACAGTGAATATGTTCTGAAAGCAATTTCTGGTGTAAATGATGCTGCTTTTGTTACTGAAACTTCAGTGGAGTATGGCTCTGCACTATCCTTCTTGTTATTGTTAACATATTTAGTTAATCTTTTTTTAAATGTATTATTAGTTTTCATTGTATAATGTAGACTGTTCTTTTCATGAGCAGATTTGATGTCTTTAGAGAAGATAAGAGTGGTATGTTGACTGATGCCAAGACTCCAGATTCTGCGACGTCTATGAAGCATCTTATTGCAGCTGCCCAGGCAAAGAGAAGACAAGCTCACTCTCAAGAATATTCTCTTGGAAATCCCAGTTCTGTTTTTGTATTGATGTCTGATGTTCAGGGGGCAAGCCCCAGCCCTGCAGTTCAGCCTTTCCCATCTGCAATTGACAATGTAATGCAGGTTGATGTGCAGGGAGTTGCTCATCAGACAAATCTAGTTTCTCCATCAACTCTTGGTCACCAGTCAGAATCCCGTGATCAACAGGATGCTGAAGAGACTGAAGAAAGAAGAGCTGGTTCAGGACGCGCGGCTATAGGAAACTCTCTTAGTGGTGGCACTGAAGCAGCTGTTGCACGGGATGCTTTTGAAGGAATGATAGAGACTTTATCGAGGACTAAAGAAAGTATAGGACGTGCAACTCGGCTTGCTATTGATTGTGCAAAGTACGGCATAGCGAATGAAGTAAGTTGAATAATATGCTTTATTTATTTTTGATGTGGGTTTAACAATATCAAGATGAGCTTGTTCAATACCAAATTTATATGTTATGATTATTGATGTGATATGTTCATGATTGAAGATGACTTTTGGGGAAGAGTTTGAAATACATTATCTTCCACAGGTTGTTGAACTTCTCATCAGGAAGCTGGAAAGTGAGCCCAGTTTTCATCGCAGAGTTGACTTGTTCTTTCTTGTTGACTCAATCACCCAATGTTCACATAATCAGAAAGGTTGGTTTGCTATCTTTATTAGGAATGTTTTCAGTTACTCTCTCTAATACTGAATTTCTTTGATACAGGCAATTAAGAAAAGAACCTTTAGATTATCTTTTTCCTTGCTGGTCTTGCATCAATTTTCTTTTTATTTGTTGAGTATTCGTACTAGGTTGTCTCCAGTAGACTATTTGCTTGATTGCATGGTTATTTCAAGAACACTGCCTTTTAGTTGCTCTTTAAATTGTGTGCACACATGCTGAACTAGTCAAATGTGATCAATTAATGCAGCTATTTGTGTAAATGGTTGTGGTTAATGTTTATTTAGGAATAGCTGGTGCTTCTTATATCCCTATGGTTCAATCAGCGTTGCCCCGTCTCCTTGGTGCAGCTGCTCCACCAGGAGCAAGTGCTCGTGAAAATCGTCGTCAATGTCTCAAGGTATATTTTTGCATTTTAGTTGCAGGAAACTATTCTTATGTTTATTCCTTTTCCCCCTCTATCTGGAGGATTCAGGGATCTATTGTTTACCAGGTTTTAAGGTTGTGGCTTGAGAGGAAAATTTTACCCGAATCTATTCTGCGACGCTATATGGACAACATTGGAGTTTCAAATGATGATACAATTTCAGGATTTTCCCTAAGGCGCCCGTCTCGATCTGAGCGTGCCATAGATGATCCTATAAGAGAAATGGAAGGCATGCTCGTTGACGAGTATGGCAGGTAAAAAAACTCTTTCAACCATCTAAACCAAATTATTATAATGATAAATCAATATAATATTTGCTAAATTATGATTTAGGTTTGATATTTTATTCAGTTTGGTTTCAAATACATCTGAAGCCAAACAATGACCAAATTACTACACTGTTTTTTTCTTAAATAACTATTATGAAATTTTTTTCCAGCTTTTGCTGTTGCATTTGTGTCCCAGTTTCGTTTTCTACTATTTGTCACTTGAGAGGAATAACAACTTTCTGACAGCAATTTTGTTGCTTCTTGAGACCAGTAATGCTACATTTCAGCTCCCTGGTTTTTTGTCTTCTAATGTATTTGAAGATGAAGAGGAAGATGGTCTTTCAAGCAGTCCTTGTAGAGAAGCTGCTGATGCATCACCACAGGAAGCAGCTCCTGCTTTAGGAGAGCTAGAAACATGTGCAGTCACTCCAAGTGACAGGCCTCATCACATCTTAGAAGATGTAGATGGTGAGCTTGAAATGGAAGATGTTTCTGGACATCTGAAGAATGACCGACCATCCACAAATGGTGGTCTTGAAATGGATTGGCAGCAGCAGGGGAGTACAGAACGGGCCTCAAATAGCTCCAATGAATTACCTCCTCTACCAGAGGGTTCCCCGCCTTTGCCTCCTGATTCTCCTCCACCCCCACCTCCTTTGCCACCTTCTCCACCCCCATCCCCACCCCCACTTCCAACATCTCCATCGCAACCTCCACCTCCACCTATACCAGCACAACTACCTCCTCTTGTGCCTCCTTCATGCCTTCCTACATCCTTCATACCTCAACCATCTGTGCCGACTCAACCATCACTGCTACCTCAGCCTATGATACCGCCCCAATCATCAATACAGTCTTCACCGCAGTTGGCATATCAACCACCTGTACCTCACGATTTCCGGGGCACACCAAATGTAAGATTCTTGGACATTTTCTTTGCTTGTTACTCAGTATGTTAGTGATGTGTTGTTTATTATACCTATGCCTTCATATGCACAGGGTAATCAGATAGTTCAAATGGCTGGAAATACTCCTCATGGGGGGCATATTGACGCTGCTGTGAAAAGTGAATTGTTTCCACAGCTGTCACCTTGCTTTGTAACAGGCATGTGCAATTCTAGAGAGCCTTCTGGGTATGTTTCTTCAAGGCAAATGGAATTTGGACGTAATGAAATGTACTTAAATGCTCAATCATCTCAACCAAGTCAACAGCTTCAATCTGGTACTACAGCCTTTGTGCAAAGGCCTTTACCCCCAAGTCTGCCACAAACCTCATCTAGCCATTTCTCATTCAAAAAGCCTGTCTTGCTACCACATCCTCAGCATTCATATCCTCAATTCCCACTGCCGTCACAACATGATGGTCGGAGGCCATTTGTTGCTGATGAGCAGTGGAGAATGCCTGCAGGAGAATACAACACTGATAATCAGCATGGTGCGTGGGTAGCAGGAAGAAATCCATCACCTTGCGGTCCAATTTTTGTTCGGGAAGGTATACACATTGTCCTTCAATCAAATTTTTGGGTTTACTTGTTTTAAATTTATTTAAATGAAATACAAACAGTTCCTGCTTGCATGAGTAAAAGGTGGATTTTAGGGGCATAATTTCAGTTTTGATTCAATTCTTATTATTGTTAGTTGTTACCTGCAAAGAAATATATGCCCTTTAACATGGAAGGCATGCTTACATGATATCTGAATACTCTGGTAGTATGCACTTAATTTCTTGCTTTGAACTGTTGTCAGAGTTCCTTTGATTTCTTTCCAGTATGCATCTATTTCAAAAGCCTGTGATTTTTAGATTGTAGCCTTTAGGATCTTCCATCTGTTGTAAATTTGAGCTATAGTCTCTAGCTATCGATGACACCATGTTAATTCTACAGCAGGTTACTTTAGACCACCTGTTGAAAGACCATCCTCAAATAATACGGGTTTCCCCCTCAATTCCACCAACAATTTACCAACTGGAGATCCAAATTCAGGTATCGTAATTTTGTTTATTGCTGTCTTGATCTGCTTGCAATTTTCTTCTTTTTTCCAGTTAAATAATCAGTCATGTATTAAACCAGAAAATGATTTCATTGTTGTATTCTGCAGCTCATGGTGTGTTTCCATGTCAACCAGGCATGTCTGCCATTAATTGTTGGAGGCCAGCTTGAGACTGGGGAAGTTGCGTCATTAGGTACTAAATAGCTTTTATACTTGTTTGTTAATGAATCACAACTGGAAACATTTCATCTCTCTCTCTCCCCTCCAATTATTATGAATAGAAAACTTTATCTTTGTCATTGAAGTGAGTGAAAATTAGTGTTGTGAAATTTGTTGATTTTTCTGGTAAACTAATACTTAGTATTACCTAATGTTAAGACTATGTGCTCCTTTTGTTGCTAGAATAGAGAGTTTACAGTTCATGTTTTCTTTTTTTCCATTGCATTTTCTACTGTGAAAATACAAGTTTACTCTTCCAGGATAACAGGAAAATGCTAAGCTAAATTCTTTCCAATTGTTGATTTATTATTGCTTTCTTCGTTAAATTGATGTTTTTTAGTTGGCTGCAAGACAAGTTCCGTGGAAGGTGGTCCATTTTTCGGACAAAATAATACTACCACATGAATGCAGTGGTGATAACTTCTGGGACTCTTGGCCGGATTGTGCATATTATATTTTTCCTGACAAATGTATCCCAGGAACATCTACATATTTCTCCTTGGTTAGTAGATCTGTTTCTTAGCATCTCTAATTATAACGAGCATTTAGTTAACAAATTATTCCTTGTTAAAAATTGGAACTCAGGTCAACTTATATAAACTAAATATACACCATTTTTATTCAAAAACTGTTGAGTGTCTTGTATTGAGTTGATTGCATGTGGATGTTATTACATTTTTTTTTCAAGCTCTGTTATTATTTTTCTATTTGGTACGGATATATATATATATATGGTTGTTAATAACTGGCTAGCACTTCTCTTGATCCTTCCGCTGTTAAAACTTATCATCGACTTCAGTTGAAAATTTGTTTATGCTATATCCTGGTTAGTCTATGAACTTTAAAATGGCTTGAGGCTCAACTCATGTCTTAACTTGATTTTGCTAGTCAAGGAAAAGGGAAAAGGGAGAATACAGTTATGTGATTGATTTTCATTTCATACTTGCTAGATGGTAAAAGAGAACGATGATGATGTGGCCATTACATTTGTTTCAGGTTTTGGCAATTGCTCAACCTGAAATGTCTATTTATGGCGTTGCAACTCAGATATCCACCATTGTTGAAAGGTACGAAGCCAGAGCAAACTACTGCAACATGTTGAGGTAAATATTTTACTTGGATTCTTGAGCCAGGGCAATGCTCGGAATTTTTCTAATTAGTTAGATAGGAATAGTTCTTACAAGGATGTTTTCTGTCAAAGTTTAGGCAGTTAGAAATTACTCGAAAATTTTGGTTAAAACTTCATGTTTATAAGGAATCATGGACGATTCTGTACATTACACATATACACGAGTTTCTTTTTTTACTTGATATCCATTTTCTTTTTTTGGCATGTCCAACACCAGTGCCCCAGAAATGGGTATGGCTGTGTCCTACACCCTTGCCCCCAAAATTGATATGGAAATGATCTTTCAAAACGTGGTAAAACTTTTACAAAATTTAACATACTCTTATTGTGTTTATACCTATATTTGAGCACACTTGAGTCCAAGTAACTGTATTTTCTAATGAGGTACTAGCCATTTGCACCAAATAATCTGTCAAAACGGGTTTTTCATTTCCCTTATGGCATGTCATAAAACATGAAAATTGTACCATAAATTAGGTATTTGGATTATAGTTAGGTTATTTGCGTGCCCTTTGCATCTGATTTATCAATTGTTAATTGAAAACAATTAATCCATGTCAACTAGCTAGATAATGAATCTCCAAGGTTTCAAAGTCATAAAGTGAAAGCTACACATTTAGTAACCCAACAATGCCTACTGTTTTGGTATCCCAACTATTATTTTTAACAAAATAGTATCTAACGTTTCATTTTTGCTATGTTTTGGTACTATGACTGTTAAAAACTAACGAAGATGATGCGGCTTGATATAACTACAATTTAGTTAAAAACACTTGTATATATTATCAATTTAGTCCAAATCTATTAATTTAAAACATCATCTAAATTTTGGTTGAATTTTTTTATTCTTTTTTTACCCTCTTGTATTCTCGTTGGTATCCCGATCGTGAATATTAGGCCCTTTAATGAACCCCACATCAGCCCCGATTGATCTGCAGATTCTAAAATTTTGATTGTTTCTAGTGTTATTTAAACTTTAAAATCTAATAAAGTGCCGGAAGAAGAAAATTGAGGATTTTACAATATTAATTAAAAAATTGAATTAAACTTGAAGCACAAAAGGGGTTGAAACCCTACAATCAAACACATAATAAAGCAAACATCAATACAAATAGTATTTGAGATCATAATGTGCAATCTCAACTATGTCAAATGATTTCAGTAAGACAAAAGGTTAATATACCAGTATTCTAACCATGTTTATTTACTATTTTTAATGCACAATCTCAGATCATATTCACCATTTTCTCATGATGCTAGTATTTCACAGCACATCATGCATCTTATGAATTTCTATCGCACTAACGAGTGCTTCTATATGCTCATCACCCAATATCCATCTCATAACATACAAATTTGCATCAAAACAAAGCATCAAAATAATGATCTACAATGAACATAATAGTATTTGTTATGTCCGCAACCACGATAAAACACCGTGGTTAAAAATAATTGTGACCGCAATTTAAATCCATCAAGCACGTTATGGATTTACATTTCATGGAATTTCATATGAGTTTAGTCCAATGGTTACCTTGGCTTATATGGATACTTGGATTCACCACCTCTAATGGCAACACCGATAAGGCTTATAGAGAAAACAACCCCCGTTGGCAACCCCAAACACATTTTTCACATCTGTATCACATAGCACATCTCCCGTTAAACACCATCATTCATATTAACTCGTACTGAAAAAAAATAAAAAATGATCCTATGACATGTCAACTATATCCATAATATAACCATAGCTTAAATTTAATCATTTATCACAATTTAGAACACAACTTATCCAATTATATATCAATTCATATTCACGGAGTATCCATATTAATAACACATCAAGGACCATTCGAAATCAATTCTCATACCTTGCACATTATGAGCATTTGCTCAAAAGCTCAATTTTATGTAAAAAATCGATACAAATAGTATTTGAGGCACAAAAGGGGTTGGAACCCTACAATCAAAAACATATAATAAAGCAAACATCGAATTAAACCATTTATGACTATACTCACCCAAATTCCTAGCTTTCGGATGCAAATAAATTTAGAGTGCGTTTGGTTCCGGGAAATATAGGTCATTTTTATTTTATTAAAAAAATGTTGAAGAAAACATATTTGATTGTGAATTTTGAAAATAATTTTTAGAAAATAAAAACAAAAATAGTGAATTTTTAAAAACATAAAAAATGTTCTCACTATTTTTATTAAAATTGGTTTAAAAAAGTGAAAAAGATGAAAACAAGGTTTATTTTTTATTATAATAATATTTTTCTAATGATAATAATTTAATTTAATTATTCATTATTTGTTTATTTTTATTTTTTTAAAAAAAATATCAAACACATTTTTACTATTTTATTTTTGAAAACAAATTTTCATTTCTATTAATTAAACATGTTCTCTAATTTTTAAAAAACTAAAAATAAAAATCATTTTTTAAAAATAAAAATAAAAAGTGTTTTTTAGAATCAATCAGACTCTAATTTTTAACGGTTAGTTTTTTTTCTTCTCTCTCATAAAAAGTTTAAAGAGAAAAGATAATACAAAATAAAGCGACGGTGGGATTTAAGAATATAAAAACTTAAATAAATGGTAACATATATAAAATAAACAAATGACATATTTTCTTTCCACTAAACACACTATTTAATGATTAAGGTCTAATATCAATGTAGAGGTTCTATCTTTTAATACTTTCCAATTGAGTCCATTTACTTGTCAACTCACTCTTTTCAATTTCGTACACTCGTTACCACTTAATTCATTTGATTACTAAATAAATTCTCAAAACATACTATTGAACAATTTGATGAACCAAAATTAACGTGGTATGAATCCCGGGCATTATATATATATATATATATATAAAATTGTTTATGATATTTTTGGCTGTCGATTGTAGTTTTATTCCTGGTTAAAAGTTTGAGGGGCGATTCTAAGGTGAAACCTTTAATTTAAGGTTGATCGGTTCTTCAGGTTATAAGTTTGTACATAATTTACTACGATGTTTGTACATAATTGATTACACAAAGTGTAATACAAATGGTACATACATAATTTATTACATGAGATCACAAAACTAAAATTACCTAAACCAAGGGTAAGAAACTATGTACATGCACAGTTTGTTACATGAAAACTTAATTTGTTACAAAAAGTATGAGAAATTAGATATATACTTAATTTATTACACGTTGTACGTAATTTGTTACACAATTTGTACGGAAAACGATATGTACCGAAATTATTACACGAGATCACCAAAACCAAAAGTACCCCAACCAAGGCTAATAAACTATGTATGTACATAGTTTCTTACCCTTGGTTTCGGTACTTTTGGTTTTGGTGATCTCGTGTAATGATTTCGGTACATAGCGTTTTTATAACAAAATCTATAACAAATTACGTACATCTTGTAATAAATTAAGTACATACATAATTTCTCATACTTTTTATAACAAAATAGGTTTTCATGTAACAAACTATGTATGTACATAGTTTCTAACCCTTGGTTGAGTACTTTTGATTTTGGTGATCTCGTGTAATGATTTCGGTACATACCGTTTTCATTACACTTTCTGTAACAAATTACGTACAACATGTAATAAATTAAGTACATACTTAATTTCTCATAGGCTAAAGGGATATTTTTGCCCCTGAGTTCGACCCAAAAATGCATTTTCGCCCCTCGCCGAAAAGTGCACTCAATGTGGCCCTCCAGTCCATGAAATCGATCAAATTGACCCTTTGACAGTTACGATGCTGACGTGGTAGTTAACGGTGATGATGTGGCAGTCCATGATGCTAACGTGGTGGTCAACGGTGCTGACGTGGCAGTACACGTGGGATGATGACGTGGTAGGAGGGGTTGAATTGATTATTTCAACCGAATTTGAGGGCATAATTGATTTTTTTCCCGAGTTTAGGGCGTAATTAAAATTTCAATAACTTATTTAATCTTTAAGCTAAAAAAATAAAAACTATTAATATTTAAATATTCATAAAATATTAAAAAATATAAAACACCATAATGAATTAAATATAAGTAGAAACATTAAAGTATAAATATAAAAAATTAAAATATATATTTATAAACTATTGGAGAATCTTTCGATTGTTTCTCGTTATGCTACGCGTACTAATGTTCCTTGAACATATTTTTAATTGAGACATCCTTGTATTAAAGTATTAATAAAGTCAAAATTGTCTTTCATCCCTCTACATCAAATATTAATGAGCATCAATTTGATGTAAAAAAGCGGAAAAAAATTGAGTTCTATTGTTACTCTAGTACAATGTTGATTCCACTGAATTTTTTTTAACGAATAGTAATACTCAAAGTGACGAAGTCGATTTTTTTTTTCTATAAAAGTGTTTAATTTTTTAACACTTTATAAAAAAAATTATTAAGTTTTTACATTAAATTTTATCATTTTTTAATTTATAATATATTTTAATTTTTTTATATAATTTTTATTTTCAGTAACTTTTAGAATATTTTATTTATTTTTATTAACTTTATGGATTTTTATAAAATAAATTGAAGAATTTTAATCTTCTATGAAATTCTTCACTTTGTTTTTTTTAATTATCCCCCTTAATAAAATTATTTATCTAGTTTTAATATTTTAAAATTTTATTAATTTCATAGATCTTATTTTTCAACTAAATATTAAATAAGTTGTCGAACTTTTAATTAAAATCAATTATGTCCCTAAACTCAAGAAAAAAATCAATTATGCCCTCGAATTCAGTTAAAATAATCAATTCAGCCCCTCCTGCCACGTCATCATCCCACGTGTACTGCCACGTCAGCACCGTTGACCACCACTTCAGCATCATGGACGGCCACGTCATCACCGTTAACTGCCACGTCAGCACCGTAACGGTCAACGTCGGTCAAAGGGTCAATTTGATCGATTTCATGGACTGGAGGGCCACATTGAGTGCACTTTTCGGAGAGGGGCGAAATTGCATTTTTGGGTCAAACTCAGGGATGAAGTTGTACTTTTCGTCATCACTATGTATGTACATAGTTTGTTACATAAAAACCTATTTTGTTACAAGTTGTACATAATTTGTTACAGATCTTGTAATGAAAACGGTATGTACCGAAATTTTTACAAGATATCACCAAAACCAAAAGTACCTAAACCAAGGGTAATTAACTATGTACATACATAGTTTGTTACATGAAAACCTATTTTGTTACAAAAATTATGAGTAATTAAGTATGTACATAATTTATTACACGTAGTACGTATTTTGTTACACAATTTGTAAGGAAAACGGTATGTACCGAAATTATTACACGAGATCACCAAAACTAAAAGTACCCCAACCAAGGGTAACAAACTATCTACATACATAGTTTGTTACGTGAAAACCTATTTTGTTACAAAAAGTATGAGAAATTAAGTATGTACTTAATTTATTACATGTTGTACGTAATTTGTTACAGAAAGTATAATAAAAATGATATGTACCAAAATCAATACACGAGATCACTAAAATCAAAAGTACCCAACCAAGGGTAAGAAACTATGTACATACATAGTTTGTTACATGAAAACCTATTTTGTTACAAAAAGTATGAGAAATTAAGTATGTACTTAATTTATTACAAGATGTACACAATCTGTTACAAATTTTGTAATAAAAATGGTATGCAACAAAATCAATACATGAGATCACCAAAATCAAAAGTACCGAAACAAAGGGTAAGAAACTATGTACATACGTAGTTTGTTACATGAAAACCTATTTTATTACAAAAAAATATGAGAAATTAAGTATGTACTTAATTTATTACAGGTTGTACGTAAGTTGTTACAGATTTTGTAAAGAAAACGGTATGTATTGAAATTATTACAGGAGATCACCAAAACAAAAGTACCTAAACCAAAGGTAACAAACTATGTACATACATAGTTTTTTACATGAAAACCTATTTTGTTCAAAAAGTATGAGAAATTAAGTATGTACATACATAGTTTCTTACATGAAAACCTATTTTGTTACAAAAATTATGATTAATTAAGTATGTACTTAATTTATTACACGTTGTACGTAATTTGTTACACAATTTGTAAGGAAAACGGTTTGTATCGAAATTATTACACGAGATCACAAAAACCAAAAGTACCCCAACCAAGGGTAACAAACTATGTACATACATAGTTTGTTACATGAAAACCTAGTTTGCTACAAAATGTATGAGAAATTAAGTATGTACTTAATTTATTGCACGTTGTACGTAATTTGTTACAGAAAGTGTAATGAAAACGGTATGTACCGAAATCATTACACGATATCACCAAAACCAAAATTACCTCAACCAAGGGTAATAAACTATGTACATACATATTGTTACATGAAAACCTATTTTGTTACAAAAATTATGAATAATTAAGTATGTACTTAATTTATTAGACGTTGTACGTAATTCTTTACCCAATTTGTAAGGAAAACGTATGTACCGAAATTATTACACGAGATCACCAAAACCAAAAGTATCCCAACCAAGGGTAACAAACTATGTACATACATAGTTTGTTACATGAAAACCTATTTTGTTACAAAAAGTATGAGAAATTAAGTATGTACTTAATTTATTACAAGTTGTACGTAATTTGTTACAGATTTTGTAATGAAAAAAGTATGTACCGAAATTATTACATGAGATCACCAAAATTCAAAAGTACCCCAACCAAGGGTAACAAACTATGTACATACATAGTTTATTACATGAAAAACTCTTTTGTTACAAAAAGTATGAGAAATTAAGTATGTACTTAATTTATTACAAGTTTTACTTAATTTGTTACAGATTTTGTAATGAAAACGGTATGTACCGAAATTATTACATGAGATCACCAAAATTCAAAAGTACCCCAACCAAGGGTAACAAACTATGTACATACATAGTTTGTTACATGAAAAACTCTTTTGTTAAAAAAATATGAGAAATTAAGTATGTACCTAATTTATTACAAGTTCTACGTAATTTGTTATAGATTTTGTAATGAAAACGATATGTACCGAAATCATTATATGAGATCACCAAAATTAAAAGTACCTAAACCAAAGGTAACAAACTATGTATATACATAGTTTCTTACATGAAAACCTATTTTGTTACAAAAATTATTAGTAATTAAGCATGTACTTAATTTATTACACGTTGTACTTAATTTGTTACACAATTTGTAAGGAAAACGTTATGTGCCGGAATTATTACACAAGATCATTAAAACCAAAAGTACCTAAACCAAGGGTAACAAACTATGTACATACATAGTTTGTTACATGAAAACCTATTTTTTTACAAAAAGTATGAAAAATTAAGTATGTACTTAATTTATTATACATTTTACGTAATTTGTTACAGATTTTATAATGGAAACGTTATGTACCGAAATTATTACATGAGATCACCAAAACCAAAAGTACATAAACCAAGAGTAAGAAACTATGTACATACATTGTTTGTTACATGAAAACCTAATTTATTACAAAAGGTATGAGAAATTAATTATGTACTTAATTTATTAAAAGTTGTATGTAATTTGTTACAGATTTTGTAATGAAAACGGTATGTACCGAAATTATTACACGAGATCACCAAAACCAAAAGTACCTAAACCAAGGGTAACAAACTATATACATACATAGTTTCTTACATGAAAACCTATTTTGTTACAAAAGTATGAGAAATTAAGTATGTACTTAATTTATTACATGTTGTACGTAATTTGTTACAAAAAGTGTAATGAAAACGGTATGTACCGAAATCTTTACGCGAGATCACCAAAACCAAAATTATCTCAACCAAGGGTAACAAACTATGTATGTACATAGTTTGCTACATGAAAACTCAATTTGTTACAAAAAAAGTTTAAGAAATTGAGTTTGTACTTAATTTATACACCTTGTACATAATGTGTTAGACAATTTTTAATAAAAAATTGTTGGTATCGAAATCCCTACCAATAAAATAATTCATCATCATAAATGCAACATATAAATCCAAATATAAAAATTATTTTAGAGTTGCAACTAAAATCAAATTATTAATCCAAAGTGCATAAGAAGCCTAAACAAATAATCCAAATTATTATAGAGTTTGTATAACTTGCGATGAATTGTTCTATTTTTTATTCCCAACAAAGGGCTAAACCACGATTCCCCAACAACACCGTCAATCTTCCTTACTTGCATCTCTTTAAACAAAATAGACACATTTTTCATGCTACATCTTGATGCCATCTCTTACGACGTATAATATAACAATAATTACTTCAACGAGATGCATAAATGTTTTATGTACCAAACTTTTTTAACACTAAACACTTTCTCTAACTACAAAAATACACTTACGCTTACCTTCTTAACTTCAGTCTTCACTTTCTCTTTTTCTATCCATTTCATATAGGCATGCTTCTGTTCCACTTGCATATCAAAGTAAGACTTCTTTTCTATATCAGACATTTTTGCCCATTTCAATCCTAATATTTTTCTCGCCTGTATCACTCCCCCAAATATTGTTAATTTTTTTAATAAGTACACTTTACAAGCCAATACATAACACATAATATCATTTTAAATTTCTCACTTACCGCATTGGTCATTTTCTTTCTTCTTTCCTTCAGACCTTTACATTCACTTATACTGTAAATACATCATTAAAAAGTTATGAGTATGCAATACATATCGCTAACCAAGTAAAACTTTTAAGAATGCTCTATTGATTAAGCTTTAACTTACTAGAAGTTAAAATATGCACACAATAGTTTATGTGCCGCATCGTCCCCAACTATGTCATCTTTTACCCCGACTGTGTCGCCTTTGATAGGTGCATCCATTACCAACTACTTCTATATAAAATAAACATGACATTAGCTTTTATTAATTGGTTAAATACTCAACATCATATAGTAATACACCAAAACAAATTCAATTTTCTTACCACTTTAATCAATTAAAGACAACTATTCCTAACAACTTCTAAACAAAAACAATTCACATTAATCAAATAATAAATGAAGGAAAGAAAAAACAAATCAAGGATACAAATGAATAATTACTTTATTAAAAAACATTTCAACCAAACAAGAACCAACAACCAGTAAACAATGATTAAAACACAAACAAAACAATAGAGAATGTGACAATCCATATGAACCGCAAGCCTAAAATTAAATCAAATCTAAACAATAGAGTGATCACCCAAATTATCCAGACACATCGATATACTAAACCCACAATTATACATCAATTCAAATAACAAATATTCACATGATCCTAATACATTCAAAATTATACTTACTTCATCGCTTTTATGTTGATTTATCATAAAAACAATATGTGTGATCTACTACGTAACCATTCAACCAAAACATAAAAGTCCTTTAACAAATACGTAAAGTTTGTTCAAACATCATATATTCTACTACTATTCAAACTAAGCTAATATAAATTTTCATGTTTATTTCATAGCAAGTAAGCACTCTAAGATCTTAATTCACATAATATAAACATAACTCATTACTGATTTTTTAAATACTAAGACATGTTTCATAAGTTAGACAGGGATCTTATATAAACATATATACTAACTTATACATGTTCAAACAATCCATACAATTTACTAGAAGCTCAAAACAGTCCATATTCACATATATACTTATACATACATATTCAAAATTCGGGAAAATATGTGTACAACTTTCTTTCAAGTTGACTAAACTCAAGAATATAAGTAAAGCATAATAAACAATAAATTCTCGTCCTACTGCATCATTTAGAACATGTGCAAAACATTAACTAATGTATTAAATTTATAAAAGTTCCATATCTACCTTTAACCAAAACTAACACTTGATAAAACTCCAAAAAATAAACTCAATGTTTTCATATTTCCGAAAATCACTTACAACTTCCCTGTCAATGATGATATAGTAACAAGAAAAAAAATCCCATTTCTTCTCTTGCAGTGAAAATCACAGTCGAAACCGTAAGCGGAGAGGCTAAAATACATTTGTGAGCAATATTAACATTTGTAAAACTTCATCAACTATTCGATTAAGTTACGAGCTTAAGAATATAGCATCATATTCAAATTTCTACTTCATTTACAGATGTAACTTTTAAAACCATAACACTTACCCGAACTTTCAAATATCTCAAAAAAAAAAACCACCCGTAAATCGGAGGATTACAGCCTTCAACAAAACATGCAATGGAAGAAACACTTACCCGAACTTTCCAGTTTTCACCGACTAAAACGCGCAACGGTTGTTTTTTCCTGCTTCTTCTTCTTTCGAACCTTCTCAAAAACTACCCTAAACCCTTTATTGTCTTTCTTAGCTGCTTCAGATGCTTCCAAGCGCAGAGAACAAAATAGATTTTATTTTCCCGCTCACCCTCGCCATTTACCCTTGTTTTTTAGGCTTCGTTTTTACCCTAACCAGTTAACAGGGTCATCTTTTTTTAATTTAATTCAACGATTATTATTAAATCACTTGAATCTAAGGGTTTAAAATAAATGCTCTCATATTAGCCTTACATTAAGGGTTTTTTTAGACAAATCCAAGTTTGAGGATGTTACAGGTTCGACTTTTGTGAGTGATGATGTGTCGGTGGAGTTGAAAATGTGAGATAGCTAGACAATATAGAGGCAAAATAAGCGGAAAAGAAGGTAGAGAGATGTCAAAAATAAGTAGCGATAAAGCGGGTTAAAAGAAAAGTTTAGAGAATTTAGGGGTCAAAATGATATTTTGTCTAAAATTTAATAGTCAAATTAGAAATTAATCCTTTTTTGTTAATATATCACATCATTAATATAACAAAAGTTAACAACTCAATGACAAAAATATAACAAATTAATGATACAAATAATTAAAATATAACTTTTACAAATTCGAGAATCAAAATAGGACACAACTAGCGATGTAAATGAAACGAGACATATCGTGAGCTACTTGAGTTTGAATCGGTCAAAGCTCGGTAAAAATTTGACTCGATTGGACTTGACTCGAGCTCTTAACGAGCCGAGATGAGCTCCTCAGTACCCTACTCGAAAAACTTGTGAGCTACTCGAATATACAATATATTACATTACATGGTTTAATTTTTGAGTTTAGAGTATGATTTAAGATTTAACGTTAGGTAAGGTTAACAATGGTGTAACACCCGGGTTTGGAAGTCGGGTGAAATTAAATTACTAAAATATATTTATGGGCTTCACATTTCAAAACAAATATAAATATGTTGAGCTTGTTTTAAATCAAACCCAAATGGGCATGGGTTTTACACTATTGTAATTACCCATTTTCATTAAGGGTAAAAATGTCCTTTGACTTTTAAAATAAAACAAAACAGATAAAAATGCAACATCTTCCTCCCCTCATCTCTTTCAAAACCAACGACATATTTTTCACTCCCCTTGCAAGTTACTATTCCATATCCTTCTCTCTTGGTTCTTGAAGAATTTTGAAAGGCAATGATGTTTTTGAGTTGTCCTTATCTTCCTCTTCATTTCTATACCATTAGTTTTCAATAAAACCTATTATATTGCATTTTGAGGTTTTTGGGTTTTGAAATAAAAATGACAACTTTGATAGCTTTTAGTTAAGCTTTTGATTTGTTGTTGTTAAATAAGTTATTTACTATTCAAAAGGTCCAACATATCTAATTTTTACATGGTTTTATAATGATTTTCGGATATGGGCTTTAGATGGATTTTAGGTGGTTCAAAAGATGGTTTTTGGGGCTGTTTATGAGTGGAAATCGATGGCTGATGATTGTATGATGTTTAAAGGTTAATTTGGAAGCTTATGAGTATGTTAAAAGTGTTGAAATCGATGGTTAATTGCTGTTTGTTTGGGCTGCTCGAAAATGCTAGTTTGGGGTGTGTTCTTAGTTGGCTAATTGCTTGAAAATGTGTTCCAGGTTTGCTTCGATGATTGATGACTGATTGTTGATGTTTTTGCTTGTGTTGGATTGCTTAGAACAAAGGTTTTGTGTCGGTGAGACATCGGGAACTAATCCGAGAAGCTTTGAAGATTAATTGGCTAGAGTTGTTAAGCTTGGAGTAGTCGGTGAGTGGTTCTTCGGTTTTATTTTGGTTTTCAAAATGCCTTGGTTCGAGCACATAGACCTAGGTCAGGCTTGGTAATCCCACCTAGAGTTGGGATTAGATTGGTAGTCTAATCTCAAGCTTTAGTTTATCGAACTATGGTTGAACTTGTAAATATTGTGTTTATGCCTCATGTATTAAATGTGATTGATGTTGCTATGCATTTTGTGGATATGTGTAATGATGAGGCATGAGGTTTTATTTATGCATTGTGATATGCATGTGGTTGTTGAAATGTGGATTGCATGATTGTAAATCATGGTGGATACGTGCTAGGCACGGGAATTGGTAAGGATATTGTGTTATGATGAGCTTGTGTTGAGATAGTATTGGCAATAGTATGCTTGGGTACAAATGATCGATCATTAGGATGTTAGTGTGCACACGAGTGTCGAAATGCGCGCGTGGTCTTGGTGATGGTAGTCACCAAGATGGAGTACGGGTACGCCCGTAAATCTTCATTTACATTTTAGTCGGTGATGAGTGGAATCCCATCGACGGGGCGTGAGGATGAGTGGAATCCCCTCCGTGTGAAACGGTGATGAGTGGAATCCCACCGTAAGGTAATGTAATGGTTGAGTTGTTGGATATGAGTTCCAACGGTTGTTATCCGCGTATTCGGGTCATAGCTAGGGGCCAATACGGTTTGTTAAATGTGATTTCATATGGTTGTATTGTGGACATGTTGAGCATGGCATGATAATTGAGGTTATGTTCATGCGTTTCATATAATTGATTCATGTGGTTCCGAAGGTAAGGAATAATTCATTCATCCTTGGTTTTGGTGCTCGTACTTGGACCCTGCATTATCGAGGTTTGTTTTATGAGCTTACCCTCACTAAGCCTTGCGCTTACGCTCTTCTTTGTTCGACAATGATGATCCTTAGTTCGTGGGTTGCTTGTACGAGGAGAAGGGCCTCCAAGTGTGCTATTTTCTACCTTCAAGTATGGACTTTTAAGTTAATTGGTGTAATAGCTAAGCAATGTGATTCGAGTATGTTGTTTGTGTTAAGGAGCTTGTTAAGACTCCTTTAGTATGTTGATGTTTTGGTTGTGGCTGTTTGTGCCATGTATGTTGGCCTTGTGCCCTTATCTTATGCTTTTGTGTATGTTTAAATGCATGTGAACCTTGCTTGTTTTATACCTTGGTGAATGCTTGATTTTCTTTGGTTGGCCTTTATATATGTGAGTTAAGTGTTTGATCATGCTTGTAATAGGGTGTATGCATCTAAAGTTTGTGTACGCATGTTGTGTCTTGCTTCTTGAAGTCTTTGGGGTCGTTTGGGATCAATTGGAGATGCTTAAAGCTAGTTTTGGAAACACACAGACTGCAGGCGTTTCGGAACGGGTAAGGTGGTTTCGGAACGGGTGTGGCTCCAGGGATACCCGTATCGGAACGTGTTCCGATACGGTTTGAAACTGTGAACCCCTGTTCCGATACGCATACCGAAACAGTTTTGCTACTGTGAGGGCCTGTTCTGGAACGTGTATCAGAACGTCTAGGCGAAACGGACCCCTTGTACTGAAACGAGGTGGAGCATATCGGTACGGGTGTTAGGCTTTTCGAATAGGGGCCCGTGTTTCGAAATGGACAAGCCTGTTTCCAAACACAAGCCTGAAATTTGGGCTTTTGGCATCTCTAAAGGTTCTCAAGTGTTGGGCTTAGTCCTTGTTGATGTTAGCTTCCTTGTGAGCCATGTTTGTGATCGTTTATGTGTGTTTTGGTCGCGTTTGCAAGAAATCGGATTAACTTGACAATTGGTAAATTTAAATTAACTTATGCTCTTGTCTTGTCATGTCCTTGTTTTTCCGTTGTCATTTGTAACACATAGGACTAACTAAATATCTAGACAAGATAATGTTAAAAGAAAATTTTTCTAGGGTTGCTAACCGAAGGGGATCCTTAACGGGTTTCGCTTCAGTTTTCCTCGTGTGACCCACTCGGACCGGCCAGCCGTCCAGGCCGGGACGAGGGGGTTACACTTGTTGGTATCAGAGCCTGAGGTTTTCGAGATCTCGGGCAAGTAATTGAGGTAAGTTGAATTCTTGTATTGCAATCGCACGGTGTTTGCTTGTTTATCAAATATGCCTTGATGCTTGTTTAATTGATCGTATGTGTGTGTTGTTTGAAGCATGTTGATGTGTGATTTGTCCGTTGAGTGTTGGGTAGAGTCTCATTGCGTCTATTACATCGGAAAAAGAGATTTTTAAGTGAGGGAAAACATACTTGAGCCACTTGGACCCTTGCCCTTGCTAACCCGATTTTGTATGTTGTTGTTGTAGTTGTTATCTGTGAGCTGTTATGTCGAGGCCTAGAGGTAGACCCAGGCTTGTTTATCAGGAACCCCGTGTTGCAGCTCCTACTGGTGAGCCAGTGGTTGGGAAGAGGCTCCTGTGGAAGAGCCTGTTGTTGGAGTCGGAGCTCCTCTTCCACCACCACCTCCTCAGCCTGATGTGGAAGGCGAGGCTGGAGCTGAGGGAGCGGGACCTCAGGTTGGCCAAGGTGGCCAAGGTCCTGCAGGGATAGACATGGCTTCGCTAGTTCAAGCTATAGCGGGAGCGTTTCTAGCTGCAGTTGTCGGAGCTCAGGCTGCAGCACAGCCGAGAGGAGATGATGCTAGCTTACCCTTAGAGAGGCTTCGTAGCCTCGGAGCGGATGAGTTCAGGGGATCTACGCTTGAGAGATCAGAGTTATGGCTAGAGAAGACAGTTCGTATTTTGGCTTAGATGGGATGTGTTGGGGCTCGTAAGTTGGGCTGTGTGGTTTCGTTACTTCAGGGTGATGCCTACACTTGGTGGGTCACCATTACTTCGGGCTTGCCTGAGGCCGAGATTAGTTGGGATTTCTTTGAGGCTGCTTTCAAGAAGAGATATTTAGGCCCGAGATATTTAGATGAGAAGAAGAGGGAGTTCATGGCTCTTGTTCAGGGAGACACATCAGTGACAGATTACGAGATTCGCTTTGTCCGATTGAGTTAGTATGCTCCGGAGTTGGTTCCTACTAAGAGGAATCGTTGTGATCAGTTCAGGTATGGACTTCAAGAGGAGGTCAAGAGGTACACCTTGGCTACAAATTATTCTGATTTTGATGTCTTGGTCGCTAGGGCCAAGGACATCGAGCATAGCTTGGGGCTGACCAAGCGTTCGGGAGGATCCAATTCAGGGAAGAGGCACAACACTTTGATCGTGGTGATGCCAAGAGGCATCGGGGCAGTGGACATTAGTATGATCATAGGCGTGGCGGTGGCCACCACGGTAGAGGCCATCAGGGCTAGAGAGCTGGAGGGCGTTTACCCGAGTGTGGCCGATGTGGGAGACAACATTCAGGAGAGTTTTGGGGAAACTATCATGCTTGCTGGAACTGTGGATCAAGTGACCACTTCAGGAGAGAGTGTCCGCATCAGGCGGGACAGGCACTGATTCAGGCATAGGCTCCTGCGAGAGGGATCGACTATCCGAGAGGTCGTGAGCACGGTCGTGGGTACTTCTAGCCGAGGGCTGATGCACCTAGGATAGAAGCATCGAGGAATCTTGCTCATGTAGTGGCAGTTCAGCTAGAGGCCGGTGGATCAGCTAGAGTCTACGCATAGAGAGAGGCATGGAATGGCACAGATGTGATAGCAGGTAATTTCGAGTTACAGTCCATGTCTTTGCTTTCCTTAGTCGATTCGGGTTCCACGCATTCTTATATTTTGAGTGAGCATGCAAAGAAGTTAGTCCCTGGTGAGATTTTAGACATAGGGATGCATGTGACTAGTTCCTTCGGTGAGACAATTGTAGTTAGACGGATGTATAGGAGGTGTCCGTTGAAGATTCAGGGTCATGTGTTTTCGGTTGATATGATGGAGCTTCCGTTTTACGATTTTGATATCATTTTGGGTATGGATTGGTTGGTTGAGCACAGAGCTAGTGTAGATTTTGAGACAAAGAGAATTTTGTTAAAGCTTTTTGATGACTACGGGGTAGTGGTAGTAGGCGAGAACGTTAAGTTCTTGTCGAACGTTGTGTCGGCTTTAGAGGCTCATAGATTGATGGACTCCGGTTGTGGGGCTTATTTAGCGTACGTGATGAATCTGAATATAAGTGAGGTTAGACCGAAAGATATCAGGACAATTTGTGATTATCCGGATGTGTTTCCAGAAGAGTTATCAGGTTTTCCTCCTGACAGAGATGTAGAGTTTGTGATTGAGACTGTTTTAGGGTCTACTCCAGTTTCTATTGCTCCGTACCGTATGGCTCAGAAAGAGTTGAAAGAGTTGAAAATTTAGCTTCGGGAGTTTTTAGACCGAGGTTTTATTAGGCCTAGTAGTTCGCCTTGGGGTGCTCCCGTGTTGTTTGTGAAGAAGAAGGATGGCAGTATGAGGATGTGTATCGACTATAGGCAGTTGAACTAGTTGACGGTAAAGAACAAGTATCCGTTGTCGCGTATAGATGACCTGTTTGATCAGTTGAGAGGTGTCTCAGTGTTTTCGAAGATAGATTTGAGATTAGGGTACTATTAGTTGAAGGTAAAAGAATGTGATGTACCAAGACAACTTTTAGGACTAGATACGGTCATTATGAGTTCCTTGTGATGTCGTTTGGGCTCACGAATGCACCGACATCTTTCATGGACATGATGAACAGAGTTTTTCGAGACTATCTAGACCGATTTGTAGTTGTTTTCATAGACGACATCCTTGTGTACTCGAGATCATAAGAAGAACATGATGAACATTTGAGACTTGTATTGCAGAGATTGATAAGCAACCAGTTGTATGCTAAGCTGAGTAAATGCGAGTTCTGGATCAGAGAGGTTGTGTTTCTTGGCCACGTTGTGTCGACTGAAGGTATCCGAGTTGATCCGAAGAAGATTGAAGCCATTGTTGAGTGGAAACAACCTAAGTCAGTGACCGAGATTAGAAGCTTCCTAGGACTAGCTGGTTACTAAAGGAGATTCGTTGACAGATTCTCTAGGGTAGCTGCTCCGTTGACTAAACTATTGCAAAAGGGAGTTAATTTTGAGTGGTCAGATGCGAGACAGAATGCATTCAAGAAATTAAAAGAAGCCTTGATGAATGCTCCAGCGTTGGTACAGCCAGTTTCAGGGAAAGAGATCGTAATCTTTAGCGATGCTTCCTACGTAGGTTTAGGTTGTGTTCTGATGCAAGAAAAGAGAGTTGTTGCTTATGATTCGAGACAGTTGAAGGTGCACGAGAAGAACTACCCTACGCACGACATTGAGTTAGCAGCAGTTGTGTTTGCGTTGAAGATTTGGCGTCACTACTTGTATGGTGAGAAGTGTACAGTTTACACTGATCATAAAAGCTTGAAGTATCTGATGACTCAGAGAGAGCTGAACTTGAGACAGAGAAGATGGCTTGAACTGTTGAAATACTATGATTTAAATATTGAGTACCATCCGAGTAAGGCGAATGTAGTGGCTGATGCGTTGAGCAGAAAAGTTGCAGTTGAGCTGCGAGCTATGTTTGCTAGGCTGAGTGTATCAGATGACGGTGGTTTGATTACAAAATTGCATGTGAAGCCTTCGTTGATTCAGATGATCAGAGAGAAACAATTGCAAGACGTATCATTAGCTTCACATGTTCAGGACATTGCATAGGGTAGACCGACAGAGTACAGTTTCAGTGATGAGAATGTGTTGTGTTTTAGAGACAGAGTGGTAGTGCCTGCAGATGTTGAGTTGAGATGTATGATTCTGAGCGAAGCACATTCGAGTCCTTTTTCTATGCATCCGGATAGTATTAAGATGTACCGAGATTTGAAAAGTGATTATTTCTGGGTTGGTTTGAAGAAGGATGTGGCCAAATATATGAGCCGTTGCATGGTATGTCAGAGAGTAAAGGCAGAACATCAGGTTCCTTCAGGTTTGTTACAGCCTTTGAAAATTCCGGAATGGAAGTAGGAAAGAATCACTATGGATTTTGTGTCAGGGTTGCCGTTGTTTCCTTCGAAGAAGAATTTTGTCTGGGTGATAGTTGATATATCCACTAAGTGTGCTCATTTCTTAGCAGTGAACACCACCAAAGTCTATTGTATCAGACAGAGATCCGAGATTCACATCGAGATTCTGGAGTTGTTTGCATAGTGCCCTAGGTAGTCGTTTGCATTTCAGTACTCCTTATCATCCGTAGTAAGATGGTCAATCAGAGCGAGTGATACAAGTATTAGAGGATATGTTCCGTTGTTGTGTGATCGACTTCCATGGACCGTGGGAGAAGCATTTACTCTTAGTCGAGTTTGCTTACAATAACAGTTACCAGGCTAGTATCCAGATGGCTCCTTGTGAGGCATTGTATGGTAGGCGATGTATGACTCCGATCTGTTGGGCCGAAGCGGGCCAGAAATTGTTACCTATGCCAGATTTGCTTAAGGGGACTACCGATAAGGTGAAGTTGATTTGTGATCGTCTGAAAGCATCATCCGATCGTCAGAAATCTTACGTAGATTTGAAGAGAAAATAGATTGAGTTTTTAGTGGGTGAGAAGGTGTTTCTGAAAGTGTCTCCGTGGAAGAAGGTAATGTGATTTGGCCGGAAAGGCAAGTTGAGTCCGAGGTTTATCGGTCCGTATGAGATAGTTGAGTGGATTGGGCCAGTAGCTTACCGTTTGAGGTTGCCTTCAGAGTTAGAGAAGATCCACGATGTTTTCCATGTGTCGATGATTAGGAGATATAGATCGGATCCGTCTCACGTTATGCCCGATAGGAGATAAAACTGAATCCAGATTTGTCGTAGAATGAAGAACCAGTTGAGATACTTACTTCGGATAGCAAGGTGTTGCGTGGTAAGACCATAAAGTTGGTCAAGGTGTTGTGGCGACATAGAGGCGTGGAAGAGGCCACGTGGGAGAGGAAAGCTGATATGCTTGAGCAGTTTCCGTACTTGTTTCTGTCAGGTAATTTCGGGGATGAAATTCCTTAAGTGGGGGAGAGTTGTAACACCCGAGTTTGGGGGTCGGGTGAAATTAAATTACTAAAATATAATTTTGGGCTTCACATTTCAAAACAAATAAAAATATGTTGGGCTTGTTTTAAATCAAACCCAAATGGGCATGGGTTTTACACTATTGTAATTACCCATTTTCATTAAGGGTAAAAATGTCCTTTGACTTTTAAAATAAAACAAAACAAATAAAAATGCATTTTACTCATCTTCCTCCAATCCTCTCTTTCAAAACCAACGACATATTTTCCACTCCCCTTGCAAGTTACTATTCCATCTCCTTCTCTCTTGGTTCTTGAAGATTTTTGAAAGGTAATGATGTTTTTGAGTTGTCCTTATCTTCCTCTTCATTTCTATACCATTAGTTCTCAATAAAACCTATTATATTGCATTTTGAGGTTTTTGGGTTTTGAAATAAAAATGATAACTTTGATAGCTTTTAGTTAAGCTTTTGATTTATTGTTGTTAAATAAGTTATTTACTATTCAAAAGGTCCAACATATCTAATTTTTACATGGTTTTATAATGATTTTCGGATATGGGTTTTAGAGGGGTTTTAGGTGGTTCAAAAGATGATTTTTGGGGCTGTTTATGAGTGGAAATCGATGGATGATGATTGTATGATGTTTAAAGGTTAATTTGGAAGCTTATGAGTATGTTAAAAGTGTTGAAATCGATGGTTAATTGATGTGTGTTTGGGCTGCTCGAAAATGCTAGTTTGGGGTGTGTTCTTAGTTGGCTAATTGCTTGAAAATGTGTTCTGGGTTTGCTTCGGTGATTGATGATTGATTGTTGATCTTTTTGCTTGTGTTGGATTGCTTAGAACCAATGTTTTGTGTCGATGAGACATCGAGAACTAATCCAGGAAGCTTGGAAGATTAATTGGCTAGAGTTGTTGAGCTTGGAGTAGTCAGTGAGTGGTTATTTGGTTTTCAAAATGCCTTGGTTCGAGCACATAGACCTAGGTCGAGCTTGGTAAACCCACCTAGAGTTGGGATTAGATTGGTAGTCTAATCTCAAGTTTTAGTTTATCGAACTATGGTTGAACTTGTAAATGTTGTGTTTATGCCTCATGTATTAAATGTGATTGATGTTGCTATGCATTTTGTGGATATGTGTACTGATGAGGCATGAGGTTTTATTTATGCATTGTGATGTGCATGTGGTTGTTGAAATGTTGGTTGCATGATTGTAAATCATGGTGGATACGTGCTAGGCACGGGAATTGGTAAGGATATTGTGTTATGATGAGCTTGTGTTGAGATAGTATTGGCACTAGTATGCTTGGGTACAAATGATCGATCATTAGGATGTTAGTGTGCACACGAGTGTCGAAATGCGCGTGTGGTCTTGGTGATGGTAGTCACCAAGATGGAGTACGGGTACGCCCGGAAATCTTCATTTATATTTTAGTCAGTGATGAGTGGAATCCCATCGACGGGGCGTGAGGATGAGTGGAATCCCCTCCGCGTGAAACGGTGATGAGTGGAATCCCACCGTAAGGTAATGTAATGGTTGAGTTGTTGGATATATGTTCCAACGGTTGTTATCCGCGTATTCGGGTCATAGCTAGGTGCCAATACGGTTTGTTAAATGTGATTTCATATGGTTGTATTGTGGAGATGTTGAGCATGGCATGATAATTGAGGTTATGTTCATGCATTTCATATAATTGATTCATGTGGTTCCGAAGGTAAGGAATCATGCATTCATCCTTGGTTTTGTTGCTCGTGCTTGGACCCTGCATTGTCGAGGTTTGTTTTATGAGCTTACCCTCACTAAGCCTTGCTCTTACGCTCTCCTTTGTTCGACAATGCAGATCTTTAGTTCGCAGGTTGCTTGTGCGAGGAGAAGGGCCTCCAAGTGTGCTATTTTCTACCTTCAAGTATGGACTTTTAAGTTAATTGGTGTAATAGCTAAGCAATGAGATTCGAGTATGTTGTTTATGTTAAGGAGCTTGTTAAGACTCATTTAGTATGTTGATGTTTTGGTTGTGGCTGTTTGTGCCATGTATGTTGGCCTTGTGCCCTTATCTTATGCTTTTGTGTATGTTTAAAGGCATGTGAACCTTGCTTGTTTTATACCTTGGTGAATGCTTGATTTTCTTTGGTTGGCCTTTATATATGTGAGTTAAGTGTTTGATCATGCTTGTAATAGGATGTATGCCTCTAGAGTTTGTGTACGCATGTTGTGTCTTGCTTCTTGAAGTCTTTGGGGTCGTTTGGGATCAATTGGAGATGCTTAAAGCTGGTTTTGAAAACACACAAACTGCAGGCGTTTCGGAACGGGTGTGGCTCCAGGGATACCCGTATCGGAACGCGTTCCGGTACGGTTTGAAACTGTGAACCCCTGTTCCGATACGTATACCGAAACGATTTTGCTACTGTGAGGGCCTGTTCCAGAACGTGTATCAGAATGCCTAGGCAAAACGGACCCCTGTAGCAAAACGAGGTTGAGCGTATCGGTACGGGTGTTAGGCTTTTCGAACAGGGGCCCGTGTTTCGAAACGGACAAGCCTGTTTCCAAACACAAGCCTGAAATTTGGGCTTTTGGCATCTCTAAAGGTTCTCAAGTGCTGGGCTTAGTCCCTGTTGATGTTAGCTTCCTTGTGAGCCATGTTCGTGATCGTTTATGTGTGTTTTGGTCGCGTTTGCAAGAAATCGAATTAACTTGACAATTGATAAATTTAAATAAACTTATGCTCTTGTCTCGTCTTGTCCTTGTTTTTCCGCTGTCGTTTGTCACACATAGGACTAACTAAATATCTAGACAAGATGATGTTAATTTTTTTTTCTAGGGTTGCTAACCAAAGGGGAGCCTTTAACGGATTTCGCTTCGGTTTTCCCCGTGCGACCCACTCGGACCGACCAGCCGTCCAGGCCGGGACGAGAGAGTTACAAATGCTTAATAGATTTTTGGGATAAAGGTTTGCAAATTAGGGTTTAGTTTGAGCTTTTTGAGCTCGAGCTCCAGTTTTTGTTTTCAAGTTTACTCCAGCTTGATAAGTTTGAGTTTAAGCTTCAATCGAGCTTTAGTTTGAGTTTGATAATTTTAAGCTCGTGAGTAGGGATGGCCATTTGACCCAAATCCTACTGGTTCCGACCTGACCCGATTTTATAGGGTCCGATTTTTTAAAGAAAATTTCGGGTTCGGGCTGGGTTTTAATTTAGGTGAAAAATACCCTACCCTACTTGACCCAAAATAATAGCTTTTTTTTTTTTAATTTTAAACATTTAGGTATAATTTTTATAATGTCTCTCTTTTTTATATATATTAATTATCTCCCTATTTTTTCTAATAAAAATGGAATAATCATTATAATTCTCACTCTTTATTTGTATTTTTTCAGTTGACTACAAATTTTATCGAATAATAATAAAAATAATAATTTTTTATTTAGATCGGGTCGGATCAAGTTTAAGTGGATGTGTTAAATTTTCGGGTTGAATGCAAATTGACTAAAAATCTGATTTAACTTGACCTATAGCCACTACTCGCGAACTTTCGAGCCGATCCAAACTTAACCTTAAACATTTCGAGTTCAAGTCGAGCTTGACTCGGCTCGTTTGCACCCTAGACGCGACTCAAACAAAAATACCTCCCATTTAGTTTAGTAAAATAATAATAATAATAATAATCAACCGAAAGTTGTAGTTGTCGAGAGGGGCGAACGATGGATTAGGCGGTTGCTGGGTAATTGCGACTGTTTATTGGGCTTGGACTCCATTAATGGCCGATCATTCCCCAAATTTCTTTTTAATAAAACAACCCAAACAAAACCCTCCACTTTCTCCATCACCATCCTCCCAGAAACAGCAATGGCGAACTCTTTCAAAACCCTCTCCAAAACCCTCATCCGCCCGTTCTCCACAAAAGCATCCCACCACAACAACCACCAAACAACTCACAAATATTTAGATCCCAACTCCTTCTTGGGCAGCTGGAAGAGCCCCACCGACCCCAAAGAGGCCGAGAAGAAGCTTGCCCAGTTGCGACGAGACTACGCCAAACAGGTAAAAAATGTTCGCAAGGAATACATCCACGAGATGGAATTGTTGCGTCTTGAGAAGCTGAGGAAAGAAGAGGCTCGGAAAGAGGCAATTAGAGTTGCTAATGAGGAGCGCAAGAGGCTTAAGGCTGAGGCTGCTAAGGTTAGAGCTCAAGAGCGTATGGTTGCTCAAGAAGAGTTTCGACAAACCCTGGTAATCTCTTTACCCCAATTTCTTTTTATTTTAGTCATGAAATAAGAATTGATTAATGGAAATAGTTGCTGACCTGGGTATTAACAAGAATGCGGTTTGGGGTTTGGAACATTGTTACCAGCAATGCGGGTTGGCTTCAATATTTGTATGAAATCTAATTCAATAGGGTTTATTTAACCAGCTTGAAATACGATGACGAGGAACTAAAACTTTTTTTTTTTTGAACTAATATGTATAAGTTTTGTGCTTACGTAATTACATAGTTCTGAATGGATAAATTATGAAGTTTGTGAATTGTTTGTTTTACCCAATAGTTTTATAACAAACTATATGTTAATGGGATAGTAAGCTTTTCTAAATTGGATCGCTAGCGATCTCAACCAGCGATCCCTGGTTGAGATCGTGCGAAACAGTTCGATATTTGCTGGGGAGGTATCGGTTTCCAGCAATAGAGGTTTAGAAGTTAGGATTTAAAGGTTTTTTAAAGTGGAACACGGAATTCAGAACCAATGTTCCTTTTGCTTATCTTCTGATGTCAGATAAAGAACAAGTACCGGTTCTGTTAGTTTGTAGATACAATAGAGTTAATTTGCAGTTAAGAAATTGAAACTTATTGTTACCCTATATTTGTTAGTTTAAATTGAGTAAGAGAATCTCCATAGCCTATCTTTCTTTTCCATTGTATTGAAGAATTCATATTATACTAGCATTTACACTTTGAAATTGAATGTTGAGAAAATGGAGAAAATAAATGGAATTTAGGTGCATTGATGTCCAATATATAGTAGTTGTTCCCTCGAATACCTTGATAGATATGGTTAATTCGCAGTTTGCAACGGTTAGGAGAACTGACACTGAAGGTAAAAATGATGTTTGACTTTTGCTTTTTACAAACTCGTGGGTGTGACATAGAAACAAATGACCATAAGCTGTATCAAGATTGGCTATCCATATATCACTCTTGCCATTGGGGTTCCAAAAATTGCTTCCAAAATTCAAACTTTCGAGTTATAATAGACTTGTTATTGCTATACTCTTAGGTTTATGTGAAGTAAGGTAACAAAGTGGTTTCGAATGATAAATTTCACACTTCCATCTGAAAATTTTTCCACAGATGTAGAACCATAGATCATAGATCTTTCCCCTCTCCGAGTCCTTTTTAGTGCAATCTGTAGCAAACTCAATTCATTCATATGCTTGTTAGGATTTACATAATTTATTTGAGGAAGATGATATTTCAGTTTAGGGGAACTTTCTAGCATGAAGGAAACAGAGAATTGTAAAATCTAGTACTTATTTCAAAATGCAATACTCATTGTTTAGGGCTTGTTAATAATTTGAGTATGGTTAATTGTGTGTGGATCTGGATAGGAACTTACTTTCTGATTCTCAATCTTGTAATGCTGAACTTTGTTTCATAATTTGTACAATTGGTTGCTTGACTTTCTGAACAGTAGATATGTTTTTGTTTTCTGTTTTTCTTTATGCTGTGGGGTGTAAATTCTCTTTACTCCAGTTTGCGGTTCTATAGAATGTCAGATCATTTAAATGGGAAGTAAAGTACATATTGCTGCTATCTGTTCAATCTATTTATGTGTACCTTAACTTTGTCTGACCCAGAGGTGTAAACAAGACATTTGTGCACATAAGCTGCTCGGGTTCAGCCCAAAAAAGAGCTCAAATTCAGCTTGAGCTATTGAGTTAGCTAAATTCAAGTATTCTAATATTTAACTCAAGTAGTTTATAAGTCTAATGGAGATTTTCATTTTTAATTGGTATAAAAAATCTCTATCGAAACTCAAACTCAGATCATAAATTATCAAGTTTGTTGTTGAGCGTGAGAATCGAACTCTTATTTTACTAGATAAATTAACCTAATCAAGTGAGCTCAAGCAACTTGATTTTTATCTCTAATTAAGTTTGAGCTTTAAAAGTCACAGCTCGGCCCAATTAAACCCCTAGTCTTACCTCATCTTTGTGGCCTTATTTCTAATTTTCAATTAAGTTACGTGATCTTTCGATTTTTGCTCTCTATCATGTGGTCAAGATTCTATTTCTATCATGCAGTTGAAAGAAAGAGCAGAAAAGCTTGAAAATTGGAGAATGAAACAAAAGCTACATGAGAATAAGAAGACAGAGGCGAATGAGCTGCTGCGTAGAAGAAGTTCCATCTGGATTGAAGAGCATGAATTGGAGAAAAAGCTCCTTGAGGTCGTGATGAATGTGCATGACTGATTTTACCCTTTATTTTCAACGAACATATAATAAGGATTTTACATGAATCTGGTGACTAATGGAAATGTTTGTGCACTGTCTGTCTTTATTTGTTGAAACCTGCTTCCATGTGATTTGTTGGTAACAGCTTCGTTGAAGATTTATACTAGTATTTTATTCGGCTGAATGTTCAAGTTTTGAAGTGAATCACCCTTGCCTTTTATCCCATTGTCCAATGTTTTACTCTCTTCTTCTACAAACAGATCAATTGTAGCTCTCAAACCTACTGAGCTAACAATGCAATCTCTTTGGTTGCATAAACCCTTTTTCAAGCTATGTTACCTGAAGTCGTGATTATTATGCTCAACTTTTTAAAGCTTTTCTGCTTGTATATTTGGAAGATAACAACATATTACCGTTCCGGACAGCTATGTTATAAAATGTGGGGAAGAGAGCTTGAAGTTTCTAGGTGAACTTGTTGAACAGAATGATGAATGCTTGAGTTATTCCACTTGTTTTAGGTTTGGCAAACACAAAGTTCATCTTGGATCTTCCCACAGCTTGAAAATCAACTCCCCATCTTGTTTGGCAATGGAGGAGAGATCCCCCCCACCTACACGGTTCTGTCTTGAATGTACCTCCTAATTATTGTGTAGTGTCTTCAAGAAAATTAGTACACCCAAGGGAGTTTAACAGGAGAAGCCAACACTAGACAATAATATGGTTCTAATCTCTAAACCTAAACCACCAATTCAAGGGAGTTTGATTCGAAGCTGGGTTGAGGGTTGAAGACAAAACAGAGTGTATCTGGTCTATAAACAGGTTGAAAGCAACCGGACTCATTCAATTTATTTTTTCCAACCTATACATGATTGGAAGAGGTAAGGGGCAGAAGCTATGTGAAGTAAGAATATGGGAAAACACTAGCATTTCTGTCAAAATAAACAATGTCCCAACAGTCCTACTATCGACATTAAATTATCATGTACATCCTTCTTTTAAGTAAAAAGAAAAGGTAAAAGAAAGAATTGTGATTCCTATGCCTGTTACCAGCCTGCCAAAATCACTAGTGAGTAAGTTTTTACTGGCTCTTTGGTTTTTGAATCCTGACATAAGAAGTGAATAACTTTTGGATCCCATTCTCGCTGCTGAGCACGACAAAACATCAGGAATGTATTGGCAAAATACGAATTGAAGCCCATCAAGATATGCCAAAGTGCATGGCCCTGAGGGTTAAAGTACCAACGAGAAACCTCCTCACTAGGCAAGCCAACAAATACTCCCCAAGAACAATGTTGCCACATATAACTTTGCAGAGACGTCTGTAGTGTAGATGTAGTATTTGTACACGCAGAGAAGGCAGAGAATGACATAATGCACCTTGAAGCCAACATGGACGACTGCAAATCCAACACCATAAAAGAACAGGAAAATAGGCATTGTACTTCGATAGTGCCAATCCGGTGAGTAGAGAAGCATTTCCCACACCACCCTGCTGTTGCCTGAAAAACATTTAAATATCTTCACATTTCAAAACCAACTTGCCAAATTAATAGCTGATTAACCAAGTTTAAGCTCTTGGTTCCTAAAGCTATGTAACATGAGAAATGAATGTTTTCTTGAATTCATTTCCCATATGAGCCCATTTTCCCTTAAGAATTCATTTCCATTCTATACTGTATACCAATGGTTTATAATTCTTCAACTGATAATGCTGTAAATGTCATAAAACCTGAACTTTAAGTCCATAAGAGTTGAGATTATATGATCAATAAAGCACGACAACCAATTAAACAAAAAGTACCGTCTTTAGCCAAGTACTCTTTTATCAAGAAGAGGCAAATAAGTAGGCTAACTGAAAAACAAATGCCACAACGTATTAAACTAGCACGTGTACACCAACTTAGATACACATATTACTAAATCAAACCAAAAAGAGCCATGGGGCATAGTATAGAAGGGAAATTAGAATAGGAAAGAATCAAGAACTGATGTTCTAGCTCATAAAGTGTTCTCACAGAACTCTCAATAGAAGGAAAAAAAAATTCAACATCAGTTTATGCAGAACTCCACATTGAGAAAATTACAAAATCCTTTACGCCAGCATATATTTGATGCAATACTTACGTTATTCTTGCCTACCAAACCATTTTCAACCCATTCAATGGCAACCTCTTTTCTTTTCAGATCACCATCAAAGACGAACTAGGCATCTAAAGACAAGTATAAATCTAGACAAATAAGTTAATAATGGAGAAACCCACAATTACTACCTATAACGCATGTAAGGCTAAGACCTATTAAGTTTGTTGTACAGTTAAATAGACAACTAGGATTAGTTACAAATTAGTTTATTTTCTTTAAGTGGTTCTTTATTAGTATATATATGTATAATATTCCATTTGTATTATTATTCAAGTTTTCATAAATAAAAATAGAGTTTTATTTCCTCACGTGCTCTTTCTTTTGTATCCAAGATCCCCAATTAACCTCTCGTCTCAAATCGACTTCCAAGAGAGAAATCCCTAAATCCCAAATTCATCATGGTATTAGTTGATTTTCTTTCCGATTCCGCTGAGTCTGGTCGTCCCTTCAAAACCGATGATCCTGCCAGCGAGTATTACATTCATCCCAATGAAAATCCGGCTTTAATCCTTTCTTCTTCTCTTCTCAACGGTAGCAATTACCATGCGTGGGCTAGGTCAATGAAAATGTCATTGATTTCCAAGAACAAGTTTGGTTTTGTCGATGGATCGATTAAAGAGCCCGTCGAATTCGATTCCCATTTTACTTCCTGGGTTAAATGCAATAACCTAGTGCTTTCGTAGTTGCAGAGGGCTTTGAGTCCTGATATTGCCCAGAGCGTACTCTGGATTGATACGGCATCCGAGTTGTGGAAAGATTTGTTCGACCGGTTCAACCAGGGCGATCTTGTTAGGGTTTCCGATCTGCTTCACGAGTTTTACTCATTGGGTCAAGGTAATCTTTCAGTTACTCATGATGAAACCCATTCCCACTGTAAATGATGCATTTGCTATTGTTTTACAACATGAGCGTTCTTTGGCTTCTACTGTCGATTCTAGTATTTTGCTTGCTAGTAAATATGAGTCGAATGTCAGAAATCATGATTCCTCTGTCTGTTCTGAATCTAGGAATAATGGGACTAAGAAATTTTCTGCTAGTGTTGCTAATAGCAAACGTCCTTTATGTGTCTTTTGCGGGTTGTATGGGCATACGATTGATAGGTGTTATATGAAACACGGTTTTCCTCCTGGTTATAAAAACATGAGTGTTGTTTCTAAGGCAAATAATGTCAATTCCTCTGGAGATTCTTCTGTTAGTCCTAATGTTCAGTGTAGTACTCTGGCCCCAACTGGTTTTTACCAAGGATCAGTATGAGGCTCTTTTGTCTCTTTTACAAGAAAGAAATCAATCTTCTGTTCAAGAATCAAAGGTTAATGCTTTGACTGCTGCCTTTGATGTTCCCTCTTAAGAAGCAGGTATGATCTTCAATTGTTCTTCTGTTAAACTTGGTACTTCTTCTTGGATTTTAGACTCTGGTGCAACAGATCACATAGTTAATTGTCTTAGTTAGTTTGTTGATAAGCATCATGTGTCTAATAAATTTGTTAAATTGCCTAATGGACAGTTAATTCAAGTGCCTTTTGTTGGAACTGTTAAGCTTAATTCTATGTTAGTGCTATATAATGTATTTTATATACCTAATTTTGCTTTTAATTTGGTTTCAGTTTATAAATTAGCAACAACTAATATTTCATTAATTTTTAATGCAGATGTTTGTATTTTGCAGGATGTTGTAGCTTGGAAGATGATTGGTATAGCTAAACAACAAGATGGCTTATACCAGTTAGACACTTCTGATTCTTTTTCTTTTGATTCTAATTCTGCTAAGCCTTTTGTTTCTGTTGCTTGTGATTCTCATTGTAATTCTGTCAGTTTTAAGCTTTGGCATAATAGGCTAGGGCATCCCTCATGTATTAGAATGAAATAGTTTTCTGAGTTGAATAAGAATATACCTGTTAGTTCTTTTGAATCTTCTGATCTTAACTGTCATACATGTTACCTTGCTAAGAAAAAAAGGCTCCCTTTTCCTGTTAGTAATTCTAAAACTGAGTCTTGCTTTGATTTGGTACATTTAGATACTTGGGGTCCTTTTCCTATTAAAAGTGTGTATGGCTTTAGTTACTTTCTGACTATTGTTGATGATCACAGTAGATACACCTGGATATATCCTTTAAAGTTCAAATTTGATGTTAAAAATGTTATTCAGGAGTTCTACAATATGGTTGAAACCCAATTTTCTAAGAAGATTAAAATTTTCAGAAGTGATAATGCTAAAGAACTAAATATGGTAGAATTTTTTACACAAAAAGGCATAATACACCAAACTTCTTGCACTCACACCCCACAACAGAATTCTATAGTTGAACGAAAGCACCAACACTTGCTTTCTGTTGCTCGTTCTCTAAGGATTCAGTCAAATCTTCATTTGATTTTTTGGTTAGACTGTATATTACATGCAGCTTACTTGATAAATTTAACTCCAACCCCTGTTTTGAGTAATTCTACCCCTTTTGAAATCTTGTTCAACAAGAAACCTCAACTTTCACATTTAAAAACTTTTGGATGTCTTACTTTTGCCAATGTTTTACCTAAGCCACAAACCAAAATACATTCCAAATCTGTAAAAACTGTTTTTCTTGGGTATCCGAAAAATATTAAAGGTTTTCGATTGTACAATTTAGAAACAAAAGAAATTTTTTTTTCTAGAGATGTATCATTTCTTGAAGATTCTTTTCCTTTTCAAAAAAGTTCGGATGATTCTGCTATTGTCTTTCCTTTGTATGAAAACTCTTTATTTGATGATGATCATCCTCCCACAGTTTCAGAAACTGTTCCTTCATCCTTAATTCCTCAGGTTGTAAATTCTAACCCTTCCTCAAATACTAATTCGTCTTCAAACAATGATTCTGAATCTATTCCAAATGTTTCTGATACAAGATCTTCTTCAAGGCAAAATTTGGAGAATATTCCTTCCAAGAGACCTTCCAGAACTGTTAATCTTTCACAAAAATTTAGAGATTATCAGGTTTCTTTACCTGGTGCTCATACTTCTCCTCACAATGTTTCTCAGGTGATATCATATGATTCTTTATCTTCTTCTTATCATTCTTACATCTTGAATGCTACCATTCTAAGTGAGCCTAAGTCTTATAAGCATGCTATTCTTCAAGATTGCTGGAAAACATCAATAAATGAAGAAATTCAAGGTTTACAAAACAATGATACTTGGGATTTGGTTCCTTTACCTCCTAATAAAGTTGCAATTGGTTGTAAGTGGGTCTACAGAACTAAGCTGAAGTCTGATGGGTCTTTAGATAGGTATAAAGCCCGGTTAGTTTCTAAGGGTTATACTCAACAACCTCGATTAGATTACTTACATACCTTTAGTCATGTTGCTAAGTTAACTAGTATTAGAACTATCTTAGCTGTTGCTGCTGCAAAAGGATGGTTTTACAACAACTAGATGTAAATAATGCCTTCTGGCATGGTTTTTTAGATGAAGAGGTTTACATGAAACCTTCACCTGGTTTCTTACCTCAGAATTCCAGTATAGTTTGTAAGCTTAAGAAAAGTTTGTATGGTCTTAAGCAAGCTAGTAGGTAGTGGAATGCTAGGTTAACAGAATCCTTAATATCTCAATGCTATAAACAATTAGTTTCTGATAACTCAATCTTTGTTAAAGGAACTGAATCTGACTTTATTGTTCTTGCGGTATATGTGGATGATATTATAGTTGCTAGTCCTAATAATGTTCAAATACAAGCTGTGAAGTCCTTTTTGCATGATACTTTTAAGATTATAGATCTAGGAGATTTAAAATATTTTCTAGGCCTAGAAGTTGCTAGATCTAAGCAAGGAATTAATTTGTGCCAAAGGAAATATACACTGGAACTTCTTAAAGAAACATGTTTCATTGATTCTAAGCCTATGCCAACACCTCTTTTAGCTAAACATAGCTTATCTAAAACTGAAGGAACACCTCTGGTTGACATTACTGAATATAGGAGGCTTATAGGCAAGTTACTTTACTTAACAAACACTAGGCCAGATATTACTTTTGCTATGCAACAATTGTCTCAGTTCTTATCCTCTCCTACTGACTTACATCTTGCTGCTGCACATAGGGTTTTAAGGTACCTAAAAGGGACTCCTGGTCAGGGTTTGTTTTTCCCTGCTAATAATGATTTAAAAATTAATGGTTTTTCTGATTCTGACTGGGCTACATGTCCTGATTCTAGAAGATATGTTACAGGGTATTGCATATTTCTTGGTAAGTATTTAGTTTCATGAAAATCAAAGGAACATGCTACTGTTTCTAGATCTTCTAGTGAAGCAGAATATAGGGATATGGCTTCTGCAACTTGTGAAATTCAATGCTTAACCTATCTTTTAAATGATTTACATGTTTCTTCTTCATCTGCAAATTTATTTTGTGACAACTTGTCTGCCATAAAAATTGCAGAGAATCCAGTTAGCCATGAAAGGACCAAGCACATTGAGATAGATTGTCATCTAATTCGAGAAAATATTCACAATGGAGTTATAACCTTGCTGCCTATCTCCACACATCATCAGCTGGCTGACTGCTTCACCAAAGCTTTGCACACCACATCTTTTAGGACTTTGGTTCTCAAGTTGGGCATACAAAATCTATATGCTCCAACTTGAGGGGGTATTAAGTTTGTTGTACAGTTAAATAGACAGCTAGGATTAGTTACAAATTAGTTTATTTTCTTTAAGTGGTTCTTTATTAGTATATATATGTATAATATTCCATTTGTATTATTATTCAAGTTTTAGAGTTTTATTTCCCCACATGCTCTTTCTTTTGTATCCAAGATCCCCAATTAACCTCTCGTCTCAAATTGACTTCCAAGAGAGAAATCCCTAAATCCCAAATTCATCAAGACCTCCTTGCCACATCGTGAGTTTCATTCAGGAATCTTTTGAACTCAATTTTTAGCTGTTCCATCTATATTTAGTTCCACTCATCTGTATGTAGGAAAAGACAACTTCAAAACAGTTCTCTAAATAAAAACCAAACTAAAAGCAAGTGCTAATTCTTCTATACCTAACTATTGTTGAAATCATTCTACTTTCGCTCCTTCCTGACATCAGCATCAAAAAGATTAGTGATACCACACAACAAAAAGTTACATAGCACACATCCCATGTAATCTAAACAATGCATCCATAATCAGACCTCTACACGCCTGCAACGGCACAAATCTTATCAAATTTCAGTGTAAGTTTGCTGCTATAGCAGCAATTGCAATTGCATACTACTTCAGCTCTATTCAGACCTTTCTATTAAAAAATTTCAACTCGAAGAAGGCATTAAATCTTCTCTAAATAACCAAAAACACTTCATTTCTCTTTGACTAACTAATTCAATCAATTAACTACCGGAATCCCATTTTCATAACCTTGAAACAATCTGAAGGAAACTATCTTCTATTCTTATTAAATTCAGCACTTTAAAACTCCATCCATCATTAACAATCTAAGTTCCTTCATACCTTGAAAATAGCCTAAGCACACTGAAATCTCTCATCCCAAAATCCAAGCTTATCCTCGGAAAAGATACCCTGCAATTATAGCACTTAAATCCCCTATTAAAACACCATAGCATTTCTTTAAAATACCATATCCATAAATCATAATGTACTACCCTCCAAAACCCTCTGTAACATCCTCCATTTCGTCTTAAATTAAATTAAATAATTAATTAGGGTATTCCATAATTTTTTTGAGAACAAGTAAGTCCGAAATTAATTCAATTATTTCAATTTAAGTAACCAAAAATCCTATAACTAATGAAAAAAGGGTTTAATTGGGAAGAAAAATAAATTGTGTGGTTTATTTAGGATGATTAAACAGAATAAAGTAAATAAATAAAAGTATGCATGCTAAATTTTTCTATTTCCCTAGCGTACCCATTGTAAATAAAGATAAATAGTTTATAAGTGAGGGGCATGGACGATATTTCCCTCCCTATTATACATACTATAATCATTTTGCATGATTTTATTCATCTTCATGCTTGGCCGGCTGGTAAGAGAGAAAAAGGAATTAGAGAGAAAATAATAAAAACATGGCAGCCATAGATGACAACATTAAGAAATGCATGTATTTGAAATTTTGAAGCTAAGAGCTAGGAAACAAGTAAGTGACTCAAAGACTACTCAATTTTCTTTGTAAAATTCTTGTTATTGTTTAAATGAATTGGTGCAATTTTGATGCTGGAAAAATTAGGGGTTTTTGCATGATAGGTTAAATGAAAGCTTCAATTCAAATAAAATTCAGAAGTGTGGAGGAAATTAATTAAATTGTATGCTTATGTGCTTAAACTCAACCCGACAAACATGCTATTGAAATCTGGAAATTTGGATGTGTTTTGGTTCGAATTGGAAAATGTTCTGTATGTGAAAATTTTATATAATCGAAGTATAAACATGGTAGAAGTGTTAAATTGCATGAAAAATAAATTGGTATAGAAAATTTCACTCTAGAATGAAGCTAGACGTGTATCGAAGAGAAACTGAAAATATGGACTGTTTTGACAAGAATTTAAAATGTTAAGGACTTAAAATGAGTTGAATTTAGCTTTTGAGATTAAGGTTACAAACTGAGGAATAGATATAAATCAGTTTACAACTTGAATTAAACTAATAAAAGTCTAAATTAGAATTCTTAAGTGACTTTAGTTATAAATGAAAGATTAGGACCGATTTGATAAATCTTATAAAAAGGGGACTGGATTGTTGGTTTAAAGATCAATTGGGACTTGTTAACATTAAGGATAAATAGATATATGAACTAGAACAAATATTGATGATTTTTGGGAAAGAATGGTTAAAGGATTTATATGCTTGAAATGGAACTTTAGTAACCTGCCCAGAAAATCTAATTCTGGATAGTCACTTTGAAAATTCACCAAAAATATAGGATATAATGTATTTTGAGCTGAAACTTTATTGGATGAAACTTGGAAATGTCTATTTTCATTGGGAGAAAACGGAATTGAATTCCAGTAAGTATACTAAGAGTTATAAATTATAGAAGATAAGCAGTACAAGATGTCCATAACCGTTAGAATGGTTAATGTTTAAGCAATAAACTGTATTTATACACATGTAGGAAAATTATGTGTTATACATGGCATTAAAGATGTGTGAATAACCTTTTTATATTGACAAAGAAGTTGAATTTTAGAGTTAAGACTTAAAAAAATGGCCAAAACACTAACTGATTCTTAAACTATTTAAGTGAAAAAACAGTTTTGAATGTTGATGTTTATACTTGAGTCAAAGGTTTAAATGCTTGAATTGATTTATAACTTGCCTTGTATATGCTTGTATTTGAGTGTTAAGATCAAGTGAGTAAAGAGATCTTGGAGGAAGCAAAGGTTGGACAACCAAGTAGAAGAAATAAGGGTATTATAATCAAAGAGCAAGCTTAGTGGAGTATTTGTGAGTGTAGACACCTTAGGGTTGGGACTATTGTCCCAACCATTGATTTTTAATTTGTTGATAGTTATGGTTATGCATGAAAAGAATATTAATTTGAAGCTGGTAATTGTAGTAAGGGAAGAAGAGATAAAAGGGAACTTGGAAGTATGATTGCATGCTTTAATTATGTTGTGATTTTTGATGCTATTGGATTGTCCTTATGTAATTTCTTTTGCTGAATAATTGGCCTATGAAAATGTAGAACTAATGTTTTGATATAATAATTGAAAAATGTTTTGGACAAAGTTAAAAAGAATTCAAAATCTTTTCTAAAGTCCAAACAACTTGAATTTATGTTTGAGGCATCTTAAAAGGCTTTTGGCAAAGTTTTTCATGCTTTAAAATAGGCAAACTTGAATTTTCAGGTTGCCCGTACCGGTACAGTGTAACCTGTATCGATACCTTTTTTGCCCAGGTTTGGTTACTGCCAAAACCCGTATCGAAATAGGCTTTTCCATTTCGATACAGAAAGAGATCGTTTTGATACGCCTGGTAAGCGTACCGATCCCCGTTTTAACAACCCCAATGGCTAGTTTCCCAATGGTCTTTTAAATGTCATACCGTACCGATACGCCCTTAAGCATATCGATACGCTTAGGTTAGCTGGCAAGAGCCCAACGACTAGTTTCTGATGAAGGCTGTACCGATACGGGTCCACACGTATCGATATAGAAGGTAGCAAAACATCATTAAAGATGGGAAATAAAGTCTCCAACGGCTCCAATTCATCCCCAATGGCTAGTATCGACTACAAACTCATAGAGGAGTATAAAAGGGACCTCCAAGCATCTAGTAATGGTCAATGCATCAATTGTAATACAACATATGATCAAAATGTGTCTTAGTGCTTAAGTGTCAATTCTTTGTATAGACAAACACTAATGAGCCAAAATTGTTAGATTTGCTCAAGTGTTTTAGGATTGGGTGATAGCTTAATTGTGCAAACAAATACCTATTAGAGGGATTTGAGTTTGCTTATCTTTGTCTCTTTGTAAAGAGGTTTTGATCAAGACTTTGGGTAGAAAGCTTGATCGGTTTGTAAGGGTTTCCTCCTAAGCCTAGAAAAGGGGACAAATCAATAGTGGATTGATTGGAAATCCTTAGCGGGAAGCTAAGGTAGTGGATGTAGACCTTGGTTAGAAGGTTGAACCACTCTAAATCATTTTGTCATTAATCTTTTTAGCTTCCACACCTCTTAAACCCAAAATTCCACTTCTCCACCTCTTGGAGAGCAAGAACGATTGAATGAATCGAGCACCAAAAACCCAACAATTGGTATCGGATCTTGGCTCAATTGAAGAGGATTAACATCCTATTGAGAAGACCCGACAAGCTCGATCAACATTTCAATCAACCGGCTCAATAGCACAATCAATCGACAAACCGTCCTTCTTCAACGGAACACACTATGCCCATTGGAAGACAAGGATGAAGTTCTTCATAAAGTCAAAGGACTACAACCTTTGGGATATAGTAGAAGATGGTTCGTTCGTCCATCAACGAAGCAAAGCGGATTGGAGTGCCGAAGATCACAAGAAGATGGAGCTTAATTGCAAAGCCTTGCACATTCTCTTTTGTGCATTTGACCCAACCATCTATGAGAAGATGTCTTCTTGTGAGAGTGCCAAAGAGGTATGTGACAAGCTTGAAGTATATACGAGGGGAAAAATGAAGTAAATGAGACCAAGATCGGGCTCCTCAACCTAGCATATGAAAACTTCAAGATGAATCCGAAAGAGGACATCGAGAAGATATTCGATAGGTTCTCCACCATCACCAATGGACTTAAGAGTTATGGAGAAGCCATCTCGGAGGAGAAACTTGTCCGAAAGCTCATCTACTCCCTTTTCGAGTCATGGGACTCAAAAAGGACCGCCATCATTGAAGCCAAGAACCTCAAGACTTTGAAGCTTGATGAACTCATGGGGTCACTTCTCACTCACCAAATTAAGAAGACAAATAAATAAGAGGAGAAGAAGAGGGAAGAAATTAGAGCTATGGGGGAGAAAAAGCTCAAAGGGCTTGGCATCAACACAAATGCCATTGCTCTCAAATCCTCCGCATGCCGTCATGTAGATTCAAGTGAGGAGGAGGATGAAGAAGAAGAGATAGTTCATCTCTCCAAGAAGTGTGCCCCTTACATGAAGAAATCCTTTAAAGAGCTTGAACGAGAATCCATGAAAAAGAAGAGGGCAAGCACATCAAGCTATAAGAAGAAGACATATGTGACTACTTGGAGTGATGAAGACTCCACCGACGATGAACAAGCCAACCTTTGCCTTATGGCCATCGAAGAAGATTAAAGGGTAACTTCTAATTCATCTAATCCATATTCATATTCTTTTGATGAATTACAAGATGCCTATGATGATTTGGTTTTAGAGTTTAAAAATCACATTTTGAAAAACAATAAAATGATTTCAAAGTTGAAAATTCAAAATGATTTGATTTCTAAAACCAAAATTGAACTTGAAGCAAAACTCGAAGAGTTTGAACAAAAATGTCTTGATTTACAAAATTTGCTTCACAAAGTTCAAGAAGAAAAAGATTTGATCTCCAAAGAACTTGAAAAGAAAAATAATTTTGGAAAATCAAACTTTTATGTAAGACAATCTAGTACCCCTAGATTTGTAAATGGTAAATGTTTTAGAAGTGTTTGGGTCCCAAAAGGACTATGTACTTCAACTAAAAAGGATGAAACTGAAAAATGGATTCCTAAGAGGACTAAGTTTTATGCTACTAACGTATATGGATCCAAAGCAATTTGGATACCAAAAATTACTTGATTGTCTTATGATAGGTGTGATGGAGATTGATCAACAAGTCAAACTTTGAGGGGGAGCTCCATGCACACAAGGAAGAACACTTGAAGAAGGAAGGCTTCGCATCCTCCCTTGGGTTCAAGTGTGGTAAAATCTAGTTGTTCTTGCTTTTATTTGAATTAATTTTTATTTATTTCAACTAGATGATCACATATGTTGGACTAACATTCTTGATGATGCTTTGAGTAAGGGGGAGCTATTTTAAAACCAAACACTTAAATATTTTAAAATCTAAACCTCTATTGTTATTTTGAGCTTAAACGTGTTTAAATTCTTTTTGATATAACAAAAAGAGGGAGAAATGGGTTTTAAAAAAATGAATTTTCAATTGAATAAGGGGGGGGGGCTTTAATTGATTTTGAATCTAAATTCTCTTATTCAAATTTTATTTAACAAAGGGGGTGAAATCCCAAACAATTTTTCAATTTGGTTTTATTATATCAAAAAGGGGGAGATTGTAGAACTAATGTTTTGATATAATAATTGAAAAATGTTTTGGACAAAGTTAAAAAGAATTCAAAATCTTATCTAAAGTCCAAAAACTTGAATTTATGTTTGAGGCATCTTAAAAGGCTTTTGGCAACGTTTTTCATGCTTTAAAATAGCCAAACTTGAATTTTGAATTTTCAGGTTGCCCGTACCGAAACAGGCTTTGCCGTTTCGGTACGGAAAGGGATCGTTTCGATATGCTTGGTAAGGGTACCGATCCCCGTTTTAACAACCCCAACGACTAGTTTCCCAATGGTCTTTTAAATGTCATATCGTACCGATATGCCCTCAAGCGTATCGATACGCTTAGGTTAGCTGGCAAGAGCCCAACGACTAGTTTCTAATGAAGGCCGTACCGATACGGGTCTACGCGTATCGATACAAAAGGCTGCAAAACAACAATAAAGATGGGAAATAAAGTCTACAACGGCTCCAATTCATCTCCAACAGCTAGTAACGACTACAAACTCAAAGAGGAGTATAAAACATGTAAAACCTATGTTTGATTTTGATATAATTAAATCTTTAAGGATCAATTTGAAAAACTTAAAATTGTTTTATAAGTCCCTAAATAAGTTTTAAATCACCAACTCTTTAAAACTGATTTGAAAAACTCAAACTCAAAATATTTTCTAAGTGTTCCAAAGCCAAACTATTGAAAAACGTCCAGGTGTATCGATACACTTCCAAGCGTATCGATACCTTTTTAACAAAGTTGGCTACTGGAGAAACACGTATCGATACGCTCTTCACCTGTATCGATATGCTCCTTCGTAAAAGTCTAAAGAGTTTGAATGGCGTACCGATACGACTTCATCCGTATCGATACGGACTTAATGAATTTTTAAATTCAAGTCGGTTTAAATATTTTGACCGTTGGTGTCAGTTGGTTGGTAACCAAATTTTAAATTGGTCGTTGACCCATATCGATACGGTAAACCCTCGTATCGAAACGGAAACTTCCAGTGAGCTAAGTTGAGAAAAAGGTATCGATACGGTAAACCCTCGTTTCGATACCCTGTACCGATACGCTTACGTGCATTTCGATACCCCTTATTTATTGCACACAACGACTCTTTCTTTTCTGAGACAGGTATCGATATGGCTCCCCGTGTACCGATACGGATAGCTGCAGAAGTGCATTTATGGTGGTGAGAGAGGGTTCCAACGGCTCTATTCAAGTTCCCAACCACCCAAACGGCTAAAATTAATAGAGGAGGTATAAAATGAAGCCCTTTAAAGGTCATCAACAACTATTCAACACACAAGCATCATCAAAGCAAAAATCCAAACCCTTGAGCTATTCAAAGTAAAATTCTTGTACCCAACTCTAGTGTCTTTCAATTGTCAAATTGTATTGTGAGTTTGGGGTTATTGAAATTGTAATTGGGTAGACAAATTATCCTTTGAGAGGAATCATTTGAGTTTACCACAACTTGTCTTTGTATTTGAGTGGATTAAGCTTTGGGTAGAAAGCTTAATCGAATTTGTAAGGTTACCTCCTCATCCAAGAAAAGGGGAAGAATTCAAGTAGTGAATTGTTTGAAAATTCTTAGTGGGAACTAAGGTAGTGGATGTAGAGTTCATTTGGAGAACTTGAACCACTATAACTACTTGTGTCACTTTTATTTTTCACTCTTTCTTCCCACCAAAATTTTAATTGCCAATTCACCCCTCTTGGCCATTTGCAATTGTTCGATCAACTCAACAATTGGTATCAGAGCTACACTCATTGGAAGGATTACAACCCTCTTGAGTCGATTCTAGGAGAGTTTGATCAACAACAAGTCAAGCAATGACATCCACCTCCAACTATGAGTCCCAATCCACCACCAAGCCACCATTCTTCAATGGAGACAACTACCCATATTGGAAGAATAGGATGAGGCTTTTCATCAAGTCTACCGACTACATGGTGTGGGATGTGGTTGAAGAAGGTCCTTACATTCCCATGAAGAGAGATGGAGAAAGACTTGTCCCAAAGGTCAAAGCCGAGATGACGGATGATGAAAGAAGAATGATGCAAGTGAATGACAAAGCTCTTCATGTGATATTTTGTGCACTTGGTCCGGATATCTACTCCAAGGTGTCTTCAATCGAAAATGCCAAGGAGGTTTGGGACACCCTCGAGATAACATATGAGGGAACTAGTGACGTCAAGGAGACAAAGATTGGGCTACTCAATCTAAGCTATGAGAACTTCAAGATGGATCTCGAAGAAAGTGTCTCCAAGATGTTTGATCGATTCTCGGTCATTGTCAACGGATTGAAGGGGTTCGACGAGATCATTCCCGAAGACAAGCTAGTGAGAAAATTGTTGTACTCTCTTCCGGAGTCATGGGATGGCAAGAGAACGACCATTATTGAAGCTAGAGATTTGAATACTCTCAAGCTTGATGCTCTTGTTGGATTTCTACTCACCCATGAGATTATGAGGAAGGGAAGAGAACAAGAGAAGAAAATAGTTGAGAAGAAGGAGATTGAGAAGAAGAAAGTGGGAATCGCACTAAAAGCTTCACAACAAGAAAGCGATTCTAGTGAGGATGAAGATAAGGAGATGGCCATGTTGGCCAAACGGTATACTCGGTTCATGAAGTCAAATCGTGGAAGAAAATTCATTAGAAAGGGAGACTTCAAGAGTAAGAGCAAGGAAGAGGAGAAGGACCAAATCACTTGTTATGAATGCAAGAAACCGGGTCACATCCGTTCCGAATGTCCTCAATTGAAAAAGAAAAGTTTTGGGAAGAAGAACAAGCTCAAAGCTCAAATAGCCACTTGGAGTGACGATGAGTCATCCGAGGAAGAGGAGGAAGTGGCCAATCTATGTCTCATGGCCATTGATGATGAACCAAAGGTAAACTCTAATTTATCCAATTTCGATTTTACTTTTGATGAACTTCAAGATGCTTATGATGAATTGCAAGAGGTGTATGATGAGTTAGTAGGAAAATACAAAGAATCCATTTTGAAAAACAAGAAAACTATTTCCGATTTGAAAAATCAAAATGAGACATTTTCTAAAGCTAACTCTGAATTGGAAAAGAAGGTTTTGTTTTTAGTAAATCTTTCAAATGAACTTAATACAAAAAATCTTGAACTTGAAAAACTTCTTTCCGATTTTCAAGATTATCACACAAAGGAAGTGGATAATCTTAAAACATCTATTGCTATTAGGAAAAATAATTTTGAAAAAGGAAATCATTCTAAATCCCAATATGTAAAAAGAAAACCTTTTATACCTAAACAAAGAAATTTTAATAAGCAATCTAGAGGTCAAAGAGTTAGGAGTGTTTGGGTTCCTAAGGAACTCATTATTTCTAATGATATGAATGCTATTGCTTCTTGGATTCCTAAGGGAACCAAAATGTTAAAGGCTAACACTCATGGACCCAAAATGATTTGGGTACCAAAAATCAAGGCCTAATTTCTTTGTTTGTAGGGGGAGCATTGCTACAAGGCTAAAGCTTCAAGCGAAAATTCTTGGTACCTTGATAGTGGATGCTCAAGACACATGACCGGTGACAAGAGTCGATTTGTGGAACTAAAGCCAAAAGGTGGTGGAGTGGTAACTTTCGGTGACAACTCCAAAAGCCACATTGAAGGAATAAGCTCCATTGGTAATCACTCTTCTATTTTCATTGAAAATGTTTTGTATGTCAGCGGTCTTAAGCATAACCTGTTGAGTATTAGTCAATTGTGTGACAAGGGTTTTAATGTTTTATTTGATAAAAGTGGTTGCAAAATTGTAAACATTAAAACAAATCAACTAATGCTCATTGGTCATCGCATAGGGAACATTTACATGGTGCATCTAGATGACATTCATTCATCTCATACATGCTTAGTTGCACATGATGAACATGACTCATGGCTTTGGCATAGAAAATTAGGACATGCTAGCATGAGTGTCTTAGAAAAATTAATTTCCCTTAATCTAGTTAGAGGTTTACCCAAACTAAAATTTTCTAATGATAAAATTTGTGATGCATGTTCAAAGGGTAAACAACATAGAACTTCTTTTAAATCCATAAATGATGTCTCTACTAGTAGATGTTTACAATTGATTCATATGGATCTTTTTGGGCCTATTAGAACAATGAGCTTGGGTGGAAAATCATATGCTTTTGTGCTTGTAGATGACTATTCTAGGTATACTTGGGTTCTATTCTTAAGTACAAAGGATGAGGCTTTAGAAAAATTCATCACATTTTCTAAAATAACTCAAAATGATCTTGAACTTAAAATTTCTCACATTAGAAGTGATCATGGAACCGAATTTCAAAATCTAGATTTCTATGAGTTTTTAAATGAAAATGAGATTAGCCACAATTTTTCCGCACCTCGCACTCCTCAACAAAATGGGGTAGTTGAGAGGAAAAATCGAACTTTAGAAGAAATGGCTAGAACCATGCTTTGTGAAAAAAATTTACCTAAATACTTTTGGGTGGAAGCCACAAATCCCGCTTGCTATATTATAAATCGAGTAATGATTAGGCCAATTTTGAAGAAAACACCTTATGAGATTTTAAAATCTAAGAAGCCTAACATTAGCTATTTTCATCCTTTTGGTTGCAAGTGTTTCGTTTTGAATAATGGTAAAGAAAACTTAGGTAAATTTTGAAGAGTCAATACATGTCGTTTTCGATGATAACCTCCTTCCGAGAAAGGAATCTAATGATGATGATGATGTAGGAATCCTTGATGCCACTGGTGGAAGACAAACGTCAAAGGTGGATGAGATTCCAACTAAAGATGAGGATACACAAGATCCACCTCTTGAAGCCTTGAAGGACTTGGCTCTTGAGGAAAGGGAGGTGTCTTACCCAAGGGAGTTAAACTATGTCAAAGGTGGTGAAATCTTGGGTGATCCATCCAAGGGGGTAACTACTAGATCCTCTCTCAAATTAATGAATCATGTTGCATTTCTTTCATGCATTGAGCCTAAAAATATTGAAGAAGCTTTAAAAGATGATTTTTGGATTTTGGCCATGCAAGAGGAATTAAATCAATTTGAGAGAAGTAGAGTTTGGACATTAGTTGAAAGGCCTAATGATCAATCTACTATAGGTACAAAATGGGTTTTTAGGAATAAATTAGATGAAAGTGGTAATATAGTGAGAAACAAGGCTAGGCTTGTTGCTCAAGGCTATACACAAGAAGAGGGAATTGATTTTGATGAGACTTATGCACCCGTAGCTAGGATGGAAGCTATTAGGATGTTGCTTGCATTTGCATGTTATCATGATTTCATGCTTTTTCAAATGGATGTGAAAAGTGCCTTTCTAAATGGTTTTATAAATGAAGAGGTGCATGTTGAACAACCACCGAGTGTTGAACATTCAAAATTTCCAAACCATGTCTTTAAACTTACAAAAGCTCTCTATGGTTTAAAACAAGCTCTTAGAGCTTGGTATGAGAGACTTTCAAATTTCTTAATTGAAAAGGGTTTTGAAAAAGGAAAGGTGGATACAACACTCTTCATAAAAAGATATAACAATGACATCTTAGTAGTTCAAATATATGTTGATGATATCATTTTTGGTTCTACTAATGAGTGTTATTTTAAAGAGTTTTCTAAGCTAATGCAAGGTGAGTTTGAGATGAGCATGATGGGGGAGCTCTCATTCTTTTTGGGACTCCAAATAAAACAAAGGAAGGATGACACCTTCATAAATCAAGCTAAGTACGTGAATGATATGCTCAAGAAGTTTGGCTTGGAGAATGCAAAACCTCAAGCCACTCCTATGAGTTCTTCCATAAAGCTTGACAAAGATGAATGAGGTAAGTGTGTTGATTCTAAGCTTTGTAGATCCATGATAGGTTCTTTGCTTTACTTTACCGCAAGTAGAACGGATATTATGTTTAGTGTTTGCTTGTGTGCTAGGTTACAAGCTAGTCCTAGAGAATCACACTTAGTTGCCATTAATAGAATTTTTAGATACCTTAGAGACACACCTACTTTAGGCCTTTGGTATCCTAAAGATTCTTCCTTTAGCCTTCATGCTTATTCGGATGCGGATTATGGGGGATGTAAGATAGATAGGAAAAGTACTTCCGGGACATGCCAATTCTTAGGTAGTATGCTCGTATCTTGGTTCTCTAAGAAACAAAATAGCGTAGCCTTATCTACCACCGAAGCGGAGTACATATCCTTAGGGAGTTGTTGTGCTCAAGTCCTTTGGATGAAGCAACAACTCTTAGATTATGGTGTTGAAGTAGAAACCATACCCCTTAAGTGTGACAACACTAGTGCCATTTGTATCACAAAGAATCCCATCCAACACTCTAGAACTAAACACATAGAAATTCGACATCATTTTATTAGAGATCATGTTTTGAAAAATGATGTTGTTATAGAATATGTTGACACCTTGAACCAATTAGTGGATATATTTACAAAACCTTTAGATAAAGAGCGTTTTTGGTCCCTTAGGAGAGTTAGGTTTAGCTAGCCTATCTTGACCTTTTAGGACCTTTTTGTGCTTAAAATTGCTTGATTTTGTGAATTTGCATGTTTGTGTGTTGTAACTCTTGAAAATATCCATGCCTATAGTTAGGGGGAGTATGATTCTATTAAAATATGCTTAGAACTGTTCATTCATCATTTGCATACCTTTAGGAGATGTTAAAATCGAGCCTATGGTTGTTCTTTAGGACTAAATATGTATTTCTGGGCATAGGGTATCGATACAGTTCTACGCGTATCGATATGTGTTCTTCATTCAAATTCCCAGAATTCATTTTGCCTTAAAGGGTATCGATACGATTAAACCCGTATCGATACGAGCTTCAAATCGTTTCGATACGGATCTCATTCGTTTCGATACAATTCTCCAATGGGCATTTTTAAGGAAATGACGTTTCTACCCCCGTATCGATACTCGATTGCGCAGACAGCTTTTAATTTGGCATTTAAAGTCTTCAACTTTTACCAAAACTAAAATTCTTCAAACCCTAAAAACCCTAGCCGTTTTTGCCTATAAAAGGGCTCTTCCTCCCTCATATTTTCACACCACAACTCAAAATCTAAAAGAGTTTTTACATCAAGCAAAGCTTTAAGCTCCTTCTCATCAAAATTGTGCTAGAATTTTCTTCATTCTCTCAAGTTTCTATCAAGGTAAAATTCTTTCTTTTTCTTTTTCAATTTTTTTGTTTTGTTTTGTTTTTGTTTTTATGATTCATCTTCTTTTAACAAAATTTTTGTTCTTCAAAATTTCTTTTTCTTCATATTTTTATTTTCAAATTTTTTTCCTTGGTTCTTAACTTAATTGAAGAAATCTATATGCATGATTTTCTTTTAGATCATGGCACCAAAGGAATCTAGGAAGAGATCAAGGGTTTCTCAATCCGGTGAATCATCCAATCTTGGAGTGGTTGCACGTCCGAACTACACTTCCATCTATGAACAATCCTTTAAAAATCCCGCGGGTCTCGCATACTTTCGTCAATTCGAGAATTACAAGATTCGTGCGGAAAGGGTAATATCCATCCCTTTTCTTAACTCAGAGCGTTTCCGATTTGAATATCTTCCTTTGCTCCGACGTTGGAATTTCATGGATTTTCTATCTATTCCCGGTTTTTTATTACCGTCTTTTAGTTTTGATTTTCTACACTAATGCCAAATGTATTTCTCACAATGGGGAAGTTACCGCCATTAGTTCTTATCTCATGGGAAAGAAATTCATCCTTGATGTCAAATCCATATGTGAAGTTTTTAAATTGAAGGATGAAGGCATTGAAGATGAGAATGCTTTAGGGCATGTTCTTAGTGGCTCCGTCACCGCCCTAAATGCTTAAGATCGGATCCTCCATTTGATGGTGTCTTGGTGGTTTAGGCCCTCCGGAGGAAAATACTCTACCATCCGTCAAGTGGATGATTTTTGGATCCGTTGCTTCCGTGAGCGAAAGCGCCCAAACCTTGCTCGAATCATGTTCGCGGAGATCGTCTATCTTGTGCAAAATCGTCACATCTCTCTCGTCACATCTTTTACCTACGATACGACCTTAAGTTATTTCTTTGTGAAAAAGGATATTGATTGCTCTTTTGACTACCCAACTCCCATCACCGATCCCATTGATGAAAGATCTCTTGCACGGGGTAAGTTCCATAATTTATTGGTAATTGGGTACGTCTTGCCGAGCTACCACCCGAGGCCGCCGCCGTATTTGAAGAACCTCAAGGTGATCAAGCTCCTCAAGCTCCTCAACCCTCCATGGATGCTCTCATGACATTCCTCAATGAGAAATTTACCGGGTTGCGCATGGACATGGGAAATCGTCTTACCGCCCTTGAAACATCTTTTGATACAAGGATGACGAGCATGGAAAATCGCCTCGCCTCTCTTGAAAGCAATCATAACTCGTTGAATATTTCCCTCTCCGCTTTCCATGATGAATGAAGAAATAACATGAGGACTAATGATCCCATTGATGTTGACGATGAAGATGATGAAGACAACGAAGATAATGCCTAGTCGATTCTCCTTGCATCTCATGCATACCATTTAGGATATTTCTATTTTTATGCATCTTTGATTTATGTTCTTAGGACTAAGTTTGCTTTATTGGTAAACCTATGCTTTGATTTTAAGTTTTTGTTGGATTTTTAAGATTGATGCTATACTTAATAATATTAATGTTGCTCATTTATACCTTTGCCTATTATATGCACTTATCCATTGTCTCAATATTTTTTGATCTAACAAAAAGGGGGAGAGAAAGTAGCTCACAACACTTTAAAATTTTTGATTTCAACTCAAAAGTTACCTAGCTTATATTAAGGGGGAGTTAACTTTGTAAAGTTTTTCAAAGTGTCAAAAATTTTAAGTTTTAGTTTTGTTATATCAAAAAGGGAGAGATTGTAAAACCTATGTTTGATTTTGATATAATTAAATCTTTAAGGATCAATTTGAAAAACTTAAAATTGTTTATAAGTCCCTAAATAAGTTTTAAATCACCAACTCTTTAAAACTGATTTGAAAAGCTCAAACTCAAAATATTTTCTAAGTGTTCCAAAGCCAAACTATTGAAAAACGTCTAGGTGTATCGATACACTTCCAAGCGTATCGATACCTTTTTAACAAAGTTGGCTACTGGAGAAACACATATTGATACGCTCTTCACCTGTATCGATACGCTCCTTCGTAAAAGTCTAAAGAGTTTGAATGGCGTACCGATACGACTTCATCTGTATCGATACGGACTTAATGAATTTTTAAATTCAAGTCGATTTAAATATTTTGACCGTTGGTGTCAGTTGGTTGGTAACCAAATTTTAAATTGGTCGTTGACTTTTATCGATACGGTAAACCCTCGTATCGAAACGGAAACTTCCAGTGAGCTAAGTTGAGAAAAAGGTATCGATACGGTAAACCCTCGTTTCAATACCCCGTACCGATACGCTTACGTGCGTTTCGATACCCCTTATTTATTGCACACAACGACTCTTTCTTTTCTAAGACAGGTATCGATACGACTCCCCGTGTACCGATACAGATAGCTGCAGAAGTGCATTTATGGTGGTGAGAGAGGGTTCCAACGGCTCTATTCAAGTTCCCAACCACCCAAACGGCTAGAATTAATAGAGGAGGTATAAAATGAAGCCCTTTGAAGGTCAACAACAACTATTCAACACACAAGCATCATCAAAGCAAAAATCCAAACCCTTGAGCTATTCAAAGTCAAATTCTTGTACCCAACTCTAGTGTCTTTCAATTGTCAAATTGTATTGTGAGTTTGGGGTTATTGAAATTGTAATTGGGTAGACAGATTATCCTTTGAGAGGAATCATTTGAGTTTACCACAACTTGTCTTTGTATTTGAGTGGATTAAGCTTTGGGTAGAAAGCTTAATCGAATTTGTAAGGTTACCTCCTCATCCAAGAAAAGGGGAAGAATTCAAGTAGTGAATTGTTTGAAAATCCTTAGTGGGAACTAAGGTAGTGGATGTAGAGTTCATTTGGAGAACTTGAACCACTATAACTACTTGTGTCACTTTTATTTTTCACTCTTTCTTCCCACCAAAATTTTAATTGCCAATTCACCCTCCTCTTGGCCATTTGCAATTGTTCGATCAACTCAACAAAAGGGACCTCCAAGCATCTAGTAATGGTCAATGCTTCAATTGTAATACAACATATGATCAAAATGTGTCTTAGTGCTTAAGTGTCAATTCTTTGTATAGACAAACACTAGTGAGCCAAAATTGTTAGATTTGCTCAAGTGTTTTAGGATTGGGTGAGAGCTTAATTGTGCAAACAAATACCTATTAGAGGGATTTGAGTTTGCTTATCTTTGTCTCTTTGTAAAGAGGGTTTGATCAAGGCTTTGAGTATAAATCTTGATCGGTTTATAAGGTTTTCCTTCTAAGCCTAGAAAATGGGACAAATCAATAGTGGATTGATTGGAAATCCTTAGTGGGAAGCTAAGGTAGTGGATGTAGACCTTGGTTAAAAGGTTGAACCACTATAAATCATCTTGTCTTTAATATTTTTAGCTTCCACACCTCTTACACCCAAAATTCCACTTCTTCACCTCTTGGTGAGCAAGAACGGTTGAAGGAATCGAGCACCGAAAACCCAACAGAAAAGATCCATGATGCTACTGTTTTGCACATTCAATTAAAAATGGATGATCACTTGTATGCTTGGCGATTATATGAGACATGGATTGGTCTGTTAAGATGTTACAAGATGTATGAATTGATGGAGCTATGAACTAGGAAATTGCATGATTGACCTTCTATATAGATTTATTCATGACTAATGATTCTAAAAGGTTAATAGACCTTGGTTGGTAGAAGGTCATATGTATAAAGGGCATGCCTTAGAGTCTCGAGATATCTCAAACTTTAGTACATTGTGTACTCTCCGATTACATGTTTAATGTGCACTTTTGATGGATGGACTCAAGCATCCTTGTGGTTATCAAAGTGCTTACATTGATGATAAATGATGCATTTGTATCATCCGATTGGTACTTGGTACCCTCCGTTATACTTGTTTACCTTGTCCGTTTTGGTCTTCCAAGGTTCTTTCTTAAGATAAATTGGCTAATAAGAAATCGGTGATGAGATCATGTTACAGACATGTATTGTTAATATTGGAAACATGTCATGTAAATGCACGAATGAGTTAATTGCCATTCAAATTACATGCTTGATTATGACTTGTTATCTTGATCGAATCATATATGTGATGAAATCTAGTGTTGCTTGATCATGAATATTGTATATCAAACCTGGAATGTGGTAATTGTATTCAAAATTGAAATGTTATGTTGATTGTTAAGTTCATGATATTCAAGCATGTTTCTTGATGGTTAAGTTATTATGAAATTATGTTGTATAAGTGTAATTCTCGAGGATTAAGTAACTTGACATAAATCAGCTTAACTAAAGTTTCTTAGCTTCGATGTGAATATTTGAAGAATGAATTAGATTTAGCTCTACCTCACAAAGTACGTTTGTACTTAACGCTCTCCACTTTCTTCTTCCCACCTAACAGGGTAACTTGGGCTAGAAGATTCGAGTTTTATTTTGAAGGCTCTTTGCAAGAACATCGAACATGTACGATTTAAGCCTTGTATTTAAACTCTTATATGGTGGCTTGGAAGTCTGTTTAGATATGCGTCTCACATTCCTGAATTTTAACATAACTATGAAATGGTGTATGAACTTACTCTTTGGTTTTGAAGGCTAGTATCGAGTCTAGTATGCATGTCATGTGGTTAGCTAATTATGCCTTATTTTGCTTGTATATAAGTAGGTAAGTTGCTGGTTTTTATGAAGGCATTCATTTTGTTGTAAAAATTAGGAATTAGCTTGTCATGGCTAGGTTAAATGAAATGGTGATGTTTTGTATCTAGGCCTGCTCGATGAATGAAATTATGTTAGTACATGTTTAGATTTCTTGTATGGTTCGAATGGGGCTGTAAATCTTAGTCATTGAGAATAACATTAAATAGTTGTATGGATCGAATAGCCTTGTAGCAAGTAGCTCAATGAAATTTGTAAAGTGTTGGAATCGAATGAAGCATGTAATTGGGTAGTTGAATTCGCCTGAATATTTTAGATAATTCTATCATGATTATCGGTTAAGATATAAGTTTAATTATAAAATATGAATTAGAAGTAAATGTTAAGATAAGTGATAAGTCATTGACATTCGATAACTACTCAGGTTAAGGTTTAATAGTAGAATTATGAATTTAAATTGCACGAAATGTTTATGTTATTCGATTGAGTAACTTGATAAAAGAAGTATTAAGATATCAAATTGTTAATGACCGAATTGAACCTTGCTTATGTTGTTCCGAAAAGTATAGAAAGCTAATTGTAATAAACAAAGTCCCTTGACCAAGTTGTAATTTGAATAATTGAAGTGCTAATATGTCATAGATTCATTTTGTTTTAGAAAATTTTTGTTTGCCTACTCTTTCCGCAATGCGCTATAGTTACAGTTTGATGTTAAAATACAATTTCTGTTTTCGATCACCCGTATCTGCTTGTGTTCTGTTCTCCAGTAACGCTCCTCGCTCTTAACTCGGGCGAGGGGTGTTACACCCTCGACCCAAATAAACATTCCTTTATTTGACACAATCCCTTAAAAACAAAAACAAATGGTTTAAATATCAAAATTTGATCACTAAACTTTGTTAAAAATAACAAAACAGTAATTAAATATTCTTAACCCTTTAAAAAATCACATGCACCTTACAGATATTGTGATTGAACTCGTGTCTCCTGAGATGAATATCATTTGCTTTTTCACTGTGACACTTGTTGGGTTCCACTAATTAAACTTTTAAATGTTATAAAATAACAATTAAACTTTGTGTTTTGTAACAAAATAATAACTCGAGAGTTAAACACAATGACAAGGTGATTGTGCCTGCCACATCCTACTTTTTTTCACCTCATTTTCCCTTTTTCCACGTCATATTTAAAAAATAATAAAATTTGATCACAGCTATGAGAATGTAGAAAATAATTCCTTGTCATTTATTCATAGAACATATATGCTATATATACACATCTAATATTCCTAAACCAGGTAACATATATATAACATTAATTACTAATTTTCCTAAACTAGGTAACATATATATAACATTAATTACAATATATTCTAGCCTAATAAATAACCTAGATTTTAGCCTAAGAATCTGTAACACTCCCCCTCAAGTTGGATCATAGATATTAATCATGCCCAACTTGTTACATAGATAATTGATTCGAATTCCATTGAGAGCTTTGGTGAAGATGTCTCCTAGTTGTTCTCCGGTTTTCACATAACCAGTAGATATCAAACCTTGTTGTATCTTTTCGCGAATGAAGTGACAATCAATCTCAATGTGTTTCGTTCTTTCATGAAAAACTGGATTAGAAGCAATGTGTAATGCAGCTTGATTATCACACCAAAGTTTTGCAGGTATTGAGGCTTTAATTCCAATCTCACCGAGGAGCTGATATACCCATGTAATCTCACATACGAACTTGGCCATTGCTCTATATTCGGCTTCTGCACTAGATCGTGAAACTACGTTCTGCTTTTTACTCTTCCAAGAAATCAAGTTTCCTCCAACAAACACACAATATCCTGAGGTGGATCTTCTATCCTCCTTGCATCCTGCCCAATCCGAGTCGGAAAAACATTCAATTCTAGTATGACCATGATTGCCATATAGAATTCCACGCCCAGGAGCACTTTTTAGATAACATAAAACTTGCTCTACTGCTTTCCAATGATCAACAGTCGGTGACGACATGTATTGACTCAAAACACTCACTGGAAAAGATATATCAGGACGTGTCACCGTGAGATAGTTTAATTTACCGATAAGTCTTCTGTACCTTTCAGGGTCATCAAATAATTCACCTTCTTTAGTTAACTGTAGATTAGGGACTATTGGCGTACTACAAGGTTTGGCGCCCAATTTCCCTGTTTCCAATAAAAGATCAAGCACATACTTCCTCTGAGATAGGAAGATTCCTTTTCTATTTCTTTTCACCTCAACCCCCAGGAAGTATTTCAACGTCCCCAGATCTTTAGTGTGAAACTGAGTATGGAGAAAAGACTTCAGTGAAGAAATTCCACTAGTGTTATTACTAGTGAGTACAATATCATCCACATACACGACTAGTAGAATCGTGCCCCCATCAGACTTTCTAAAGAAAACAGAATGGTCTGATTCGCTTCTTTGCATCCCGAATTTTTCAATAGCCTGACTGAGCTTACCAAACCAAGCCCGAGGACTCTGTTTCAAACCATATAAAGATTTCTTCAAATAACATACCTTCCCAGACTCCCCCTGAGCAACAAACCCAGGTGGTTGCTCCATATACACCTCCTCCTGAAGATCACCATGAAGGAAAGCATTCTTGATATCCAACTGATGCAAAGGCCAATCAAAAATTGCTGCAAGGGAGATAAATAACCGGACAGAAGCAAGTTTGGCAACAGGAGAGAAAGTATCATAATAATCCACACCATAGGTCTGAGCATATCCCTTAGCAACAACACGGGCTTTCAAACGATTAAGAGAGCCATCAGGATTAAATTTAACAGTAAACACCCACTTACATCCAATAGCTCGCTTACCGTTAGGCAAAGAAACCAAAGTCCACGTGCCATTGTCATCTAGAGCAGTCATTTCCTCAAGCATAGCCGCACGCCATCCAGGATGAGATAATGCCTCGCTAACAGTTTTAGGGACAGAAATAGTATCTAGGGATGTAACAAAGGCACGAGAAGAAGAAGACAAACAATTATAGGAAACAACAGAGGAAATGGGGTAAGTGCAAGCACGTTTACCTTTCCGAAGAGCAATAGGAAGGTCAAGATCAGCAATACAAGGCGAATCTGATGACGAAGATATTGGCTCATCAGGACATGAATCTGGAACATCCGGAACGTTTGGAATTGGGTCTGAAGGTGGTGGTTGTGGCCGACGAGTATAGATGTTTTTTATGGGGGGCTTGACAAAAGGGGGCGGAACCAAGGAGGATGAGGACAACTCCAAAGGTGATGGGACCGGATAAAACAAGAAATCCTCGTCCTCCTGAGCGATAGACCCTGAAGAAAACAGAAAAGGTTTGTGTTCCAAAAAAGTAACATCAGCAGACACAAGATACCTACCTAGACCCGGACAATAACAACGATACCCTTTTTGACCACGTGAATACCCCAAAAACACACATCTCAAAGACTTAGGATCAAGCTTTGTAACTTGAGGACGGACATCCCGAACAAAACAAATACAACCAAAAATTTTCGGGGAGAGGGGAAACAAATCTTTAGTGGGGAAAAGAGTATGAAAAGGGATGTTACCCGACAAAACCGAAGAGGGCATACGATTGATCAAAAAACAAGCTGTGGAGATGGCATCAGCCCAAAAACATTTTGGAACTTGCATTTGAAATAGCAAAGCTCGGGCTGTTTCAAGAAGATGTCTATTTTTGCGTTCAGCAACACCGTTTTGAGAAGGGGTGTCAACACAAGAAGTTTGATGGAGAATACCGTGCTCAAGCATATATTTCTGAAAAGGACCTGAAACATACTCTTTGGCATTATCACTTCTCAAGTTTCGGACAGGTGTACCAAATTGGGTTCGAATCTCAGCACAAAAAGAAGAGAAATGAGTAAATAATCCTGAGCGAGATTTCATGAAATAAAGCCATGTCATTCGAGAATAATCATCAACAAAAGTAACAAAATAACGAAAACCAGGTTTAGAAGTAACAGGACTAGGACCCCAAACATCAGAGTGAACTAACTCAAATGGAACAGAAGCTCGGTTATTGACTCTAGGACTGGAACTAAGGCGATGGTGTTTAGCATACTGACAAGACTCACAATCCAAGGATTTTAAACTAGAAAATTGAGGACAAAGTTTCTTCAAAGAAGGTACAGAAGGATGACCCAATCGACAATGTTCTTCAAAAGGACTGACAATTCCAGTGCAAACGACAGGTTCTGGAACATGGGTGTCAAGGATGTAGAGGCCATCAAACTCATGCCCTTTACCAATAATCTTCTTCATCAAAAGATCCTGAAACACACAATAACCAGGAAAAAATGAGACACAACAATTAAGGGTTTTTGTAAGTTTACTAACTGACATCAGGTTAAAGGATAAATGTGGTAAACTCAAAACAGAGGACAAAGTAAGAGAGGGGGTGGGGTACGAAGTGCCAGAGCCAATAACAGAAGATGTAGAACCATCGGCTAAAGTAACAGGATTGATAGAAGGATGTGTTGTAAAATGAGAAAGAAGATTGGGGTTACCTGTCATGTGGTCTGTGGCACCAGAATCAATGACCCATTTGGAAGAGGTGGAAACAAGACATGTATTGGATTTACCTGACTCAACAAGGGCAGAAACAGGACCGGAAGGATGCTTGACAGTGTCTTGAAGGTGAAGAAGCTTGGCATACTCATCCGCAGATATCGTAACAGCCGATGAAGAAGTGTCTACACTAGAAGCAACATTAGCAGACGAAGTTTTCTTAAACTGCAGCTTCCGGCAATCACGCTTGGTATGTCCCGGTTTGTGACAATAATGACAGATAACTGTACTGTGATCCGGACCACGAACCCCAAACTGTGAATCGCTTTTGGTAGACCCCGACCCCATAGAACGACCAGGACCATTACTCTTGAAATTTTGCTTGCCGGAGTCAGAAGGAAGAGCACGAGTAAGCAAAACACTGCCATGTTGTGGGGATGGAGTAGGCAAAGAATTCTCAGTACGACGGACTCTCCGAAAAACATCATCGAGGCTGGAGATCTCGGAACCAGAGAGAATCTGAGATTTAGCTGTCTCAAATTCCGGTGGAAGACCAGCAAGAAAACTCATAACCGCCATTTGCTCTCGCTGACTACGTTGGACCTCAATATCAGCACTAAAAGGAAGCAACATATTAATCTCTTCATACGTTTTCTTGAAATCCATAAAATAACTGGTTAAAGTCCGGTCTTCTTTGTCAGCCCTGTAAAAATGCTGACAAACATCATAGATACGAGAAAAATTTCCTTTGCCAGAATATAAAAATTGCAAATAGCTCATCAACTGTTTCACCGTCTTGCAATGATTAACCAAACCTACCACCTCGCTGTCAATAGAATTACGAATCTGAATATAGAGGCGAGCATCTTCTCTCATCCAAGGAAGGCGAGAATCATCCGTCGGAGGATCATCAGTCAAATGTCTGTCCATAGAAAGGCTTAACAAATACAACTCAATTGTATGGTTCCAATCGAGAAAATTAAAGCCATTCAATTTATGATCAGTAATCTTAGACGTAATCGGAACGATATCAGACATAAAGTCAACCTTTTTATCAGCCATGAAGTCAAAGAAGCAAAGAGCCAAAAAACAAAACCCTAATAAATTCAAAAGATAGAACACCCAACCCAAAACAATTCGAAAGCAAGGACCGGCAGCAGGGGTGTGATCGGAAGGAAGCAGCGACGACGGTGGAAAAAACGGCGGCGAAAAGGGGCCTCCACGCGCTCTCACGCGCCGGCGCGTGAAGGACAGACGGAAGCTTGTGGCAGCGCGTGAGGCTCACGCGCAGGGAATCCGGTGACCAGAAACTCCAGATCGGCAGATCGGCGGACGGCGGCCCTTGTGGTATGGGCGGTGTCGACAGAACGGCCTCCGAAGGTGGCCAGTGAAGAACGACAAAAATATTGACTTTAGGTCAAAACCCTAACAGCCCAAAATTTTTTTTATTGTATTCGAAAAAAAAACCTAGGACAACTGATACCATGTAGAAAATAATTCATTGTCATTTATTCATAGAACATATAGGCTATATATACACATCTAATATTCCTAAACTAGGTAACATATATATAACATTAATTACTAATTTTCCTAAACTAGGTAACATATATATAACATTAATTACAATATATTCTAGCCTAATAAATAACCTAGATTTTAGCCTAAGAATCTGTAACACCCCACTTACCAAGATGATTAGAAAGGGTTTACCACTAAAGCAATGGATGATTGTGCAAAAACATTAAAATAAGGTTTAAGGGTCACTTTTATTTCTATAGTAGTTCGAATTCATCAATTCCACTCATATAATATTTTTGTATTCATTTAGTTGTTGAAGTAGTCGAATTGCATCACCATTTGTCCCTTAACTGATGGAAGTCAACGTTGATCGTTACGGCGTTATCGTAGTAGTTTACGATGCTGACGTGGTAGTCAATGTGTAAAGATGACGTGACAGAAGGGCAAAATTAATTTTTCAAATGAGTTCGAGGGCAAAATTGATGTTACGGTTGAGTACGAGGGCAAAATTGATTTTTAGGGAAAAAATGAGTAAAATACTAAAATATTAAAATAACATAAAAATTAATAAAAAAATTAAAAATAATTTATTAATATATAACTAAAAAATAAAATAATCTAAAAACAAGTAAAAATTATAAAAAATATCATAAGTTAATAAATTATAAATTATTTAACAATTAAAATTTAAAATAGTTATAAAGTATTAAAAAATATAAAAAAATTTATAAAAAAATTTGGATGGTTTTTGTTTTATTTCTTTTCAAAGAATATAAGGAAGAATAGATCTTAAAATATGGTTAATGGATTCTCTCAACCGAACAAAAATCATCAACTTTTTTTGGTGCCTCTATCTCTCAATAGAAAAATTTAAATTCTCAACTTTAAGTCTAATTTCTATGTGACACACCTTAAACTCTAAAATTTAAACCCTTTACTTGATTAAATTTATACACATACTTTTATGATTCATAATCACTTTATATTGATAAATTTTTTAATTAGGGTTTAGGATTTAAGGTTTTTAATTTAGAGTTTGAGATTTTTAGAGTTTGAAATTTGGAAATTAAGATTAGAGTGTAGAATTTATTTTTAAGTTTTGATTTTTCAATAATTTATAATTTAACAGCTTCTAATATTTTAATTTTTTAATTTTTAATTTTTTTTACTTTTTATTTTTATTTTTAGCCATATATTAATAAATTTTTTATTAACTTTTACATCATTTTAGTATTTTAATATTTTCTTAAATTTATATATTTTTTCCTAAAAATCAATTTTACCCTCGTACTCAACTAGAAAATCAATTTTGCCCCTCTTCCATGTCATCTTCACTTTTGAACCGTCACGTCATCACACGTGGACTGCCACATCAGCTTCGTTGACCGCCACATTAGCACTGTTGATATCCACCTCAGCACTGTAATGGTTAACGTTGGCTTCCGTCAGTCAAGAGACAAACGGTGATGTAATTCGACCACTTCAGGGACTAAATTGATACGAAAATACTATAAGTATAAAAACGATAAATTAGAACTACTATAAGGGCAAAAGTGACAATTAAAGCCTTAAAATAATGAAATGATAAACTATTAGTAGGCAGAGATGGTTGAACTATTATGGAAGGTGATATTGTCAACAGTACCAAACATAGTGAGTTAAAGTATGCAACCACTGATGTCATGTGACTGGTACACCCACCATCCACAAGCCAAACATAGTTATGAGATGGTTCAAAAACATGAGAAATCATGAACAAATGCTCATCCTGCTATTGGTTCTCTTCACTTGCATTTACCTGTTGTTAAGGTTGCTTCTTTGCTTGTTTCTTTTTAGTCCAACAAAACTTATAAGTATGTCCAGGCTCACCACAAAGAGTTGTTGGTTAGTAAACTTGTATATACCGAATTATCATGTGTAGATATTACAAGTATCTTTTAGAGTGTTCGTATCTTTTAGATAGACTGTTATTAGAGATTCTTTAGAGCAAAATATTCTGTCATTATTATAGAATATCTTATTACCTTGATTACAAGGTATTGGCTGTGTATATATATTTCCATTGTATTTCTCAATGAGAATAAGAGAGAAAATCTTGTCTTTCTACATGGTATCAGTTTAGGTTCGATCCAACCTCTCTACAAAATTTCTTCTTCCTCTGCAAACTATTATGGTTTAGTCTACTATCTCTGAGTCTGTACGACTATTTATAACTAGCAGGCGCAAAGTTGTCTATCTCTCGAAATCCACCAAAATTCCTGAAGAATCTGATATTCCACCAGAAAATACAGCCTTAACTGTTACTAAAGGTAGTATTTCATGTTTGGCTTCTACTAATACTTGTTGTTGGATTGTGGACTCGGGTGCTTCTGACCATATGATAGGAGACCTTAGCTTTTTTACTGAATATACGCCTCTGCATTCTTATTCCTCCATTCGGACAACAGATAGTGCTCTTTCTCAAGTCAAATACAGTGGCTCTATTCGCATAAATGATAAATTGGTGTTATCTAATGTGCTCTTTGTACCTAATCTTTCCTGCAATCTTTTGTTCATTCATAAACTTGTGATTGACTTATCTTGTGAAGCTCACTTTGGGATTCTTGGTTGTGTTTTGTAGGCATGTGATTCGGGGTTGGTGATTGGCAATGCTAGGTTGCATAATGGACTTTATGTTATAGTTGGATTACCTCCAAGGAAACAAGTTGTTTCAATTTGTTTATTTTCCAAAACTTTATTTTCTGATGATATTATGCTTTGGCACTATAGGTTAGGCCACCCCAATTTTCATTACCTTGCCAAATTAATTCCTCAATTATTCAAAAATAAAAATCCAACTTCTTTCTCTAGTGAGATTTGTCGATTGGCTAAACATACTCGCACACCATATCCATCATCTCCCTTTAAACCCATTTTTCCTTTTTACCTTATTCATAGTGACATTTGGGGCCTTTTTAAAGTTAAATATGCGTTTGGATATAGATGGTTTATCACATTTATCGATGATTATTCTCGCACAACTTGGACCTATCTTTTGAGAGACAAATTTGAAGCATGCAATATCTTTCAAACCTTTTACTTTATGATTACTACTCAATTTGACAAAAAATCCAAATGCTTAAAAGTGACAATGGCAGTGAGTACTTTACAAAAACCCTTGGTTCTTTCTTTGCTAAACAGAGAATTCTCCATATTTCTTCTTGTGTCAACATCCCTCAACAGAACGGGGCAGCTGAAAGAAAAAATTGTCACTTGCTGAAAGTGACTACATCTTTTTTTTTCTGCTAATGCTCATACCGATCCTTGGGGTGATGCTCTTATCATTGCCACCTATCTTTTCAATCGCATATCTAATAAAACTCTTTCTCTTCAGGTTCCCCGAGATGTCTGTAGAACTAATTGTTTTGATATAATAATGGAAAAATGTTTTTGACTAAATTGAAAAGAATTTAAAATATGTTTTTAGTCAAAAACAACTTGAAAATATGTTTAAGGGTTTTACAAGGCTTTGGAATGATTTAAAGTGTATTTAAAGTAGTCAAAACCATGCTTTAAATGTAATTGTACCGATACGGTGTGGAAACGTATCGATACCCTTTAGGATTTTAACTATAGTGATTTTCCAATAGCCAAAACCCGTACCGATACACTTTGCCGTATCGATACGGTGTGCTTTATAATACCCAATGGCTAGTTCGCGTACCGATACAGTTGTATCGCGTACAGATACCCCCAACTTCCTCCAAAGGTCATTTTCCCAATGGTCTTTTAAATTGCAAAACCACACCGATACACTAGACAAGCGTATCTATATGCACCAGCTTGAAGTGCTCAACGACTATTTTCTTATCGAGTCCGTATCGATACGGATTCAAGGGTATCGATACGCCAAGCTGCAAAACTGTATTTATGGTAGAAAATAAAGGCTCCAACGGCTCTAATTCAACCACAACGGTCCTCAACGGCTACAAACTCATTTAGGAGTATAAAAGGGTCCTCCAAGCATCAAGAGATGGTGAATGCTTCAATTGTAACAACATTACGATGTCGAATTGTCTTTAGATCTTAATTGTACAATTCTTGTATAGACAACACTTGTGAGCTTTACATTGTCAATTTGCTCAAGTGTTTAGGTTTTGGGTGAGTGCTTAGAATTGCAAACATATACCTATTAGAGGGATTTCTAGTTTGCTTTGAATTTCTCTTGTAAGAGAGTGCTTGATCAAGATTTGGGTAAAAAGCTTGATCGTTGTAACGGTTTCCTCCAAATCTGAGAAAATGGGACAAAATTCTTAGTAAATTTGGTTGAAATCCCTAGTAGGAAGCTAAGGTAGTGGATGTTGGCTTTGGGTTACAAAGTCGAACCACTCCAAATCTTTGTGTTCAAATATTACATTTTTAGCTTCCACAAAAACACCAAAAACACCATTTTTCTCCACACTTGGCAATCATCTCGGTTTGACCATCGAGCTCAACAATTGGTATCAGAGCAAGGATCAATTGATTAGGATTGACATCCTATTGAGGTGATCTAGGAAGCTTTATACATCAATTCAACCAACCGAAGCAATGGCGCAATCCATCGACAAGCCACCATTCTTCGACGGGTCCAACTACGTTTATTGGAAGACGAGAATGATGTTCCTTGTTAAATCCAAATACTACATGCTTTGGGACATTATTGAAGATGATCCGTTCATACCAGAAAGAAGCAAGGCGAAATGGAGTGCCGATGACTGCAAGAAGATGTAACTTAATTGCAAGGGCTTGCACTTCCTCTTTTGTGCACTTAGCCTCAACATCTATAAGAAGATGTCTTCTTGTGAGAGTGCCAAGGAAGTATGAGACAAACTTGAAGTTACAAATGATAGAACAAACGAAGTAAAGGAGACCAAGATCGGCCTCATCAACCATGAGTATGAGAACTTTAAGATGGTTCCGGAAGAAGACATTGAGAAGATGTTCCATCGATTCTCCATCATCACCAATGGAGTAAAAGGTTATGGAGAAGTCATTCCGGAAGAAAATCTTGTCCAAAAGCTTATCTACTCCCTTCTCTAGTAACGGGACTCGAAAAAGATCGTCATCATCGGAGCCAAAAATCTCAAAACCTTGAAGCTAAATGAACTCATGAGGTCACTTCCCACTCACCAAATCATGAAGAAAAACAAAGAAGAGGAGAAAGAGAAGAAAGAGATAAGAAAGATGGGGAAGAAGAAAATCATGGAGATAGGCATCAACGCGAGTGTTGTTGCTCTCAAATCTTCCACATGCCATCATGTAGAACTAAGTGAGGAGGAAAGCGAAGATGAAGAGATGACCTATCTCTTCAAGAAATTCACCCGATTCAAAAAGAGCGAGATGGATAAATCCAAGCATAAATCAAAGAACAAGATGAAGGATTCCCACAAGTCCAACAAAAAGGGATCATCTTCAAAGAAAGCATATGTGGCGACATGGAGTGATGAAGACTCCACCGATGATGAGGTAGCCCACCTATGCTTCATGGCCCTCAATGAGGGGGAGGTAACTTCTAACTCATCAATTTCAAATTCATATACATTTGATTAGTTACAAGATGCCTATGATGAATTGGTGTTTGAATTAAAGGCTTCATTTTCGAAAAACAAGAAATTGATTTCAAAGTTAAAAAGCGAAAATGATTTGCTTTCTAAAAACAATTTAGAATTTGAAGCAAAACTTAAAGATTTTGAACTTGAAATTGTAGATTTACAAAATTTGCTTCAAACAATGGAAAAAGATCATCAAAAAGAAGTTGATGATCTTAAGAAAGAAAAGATTTTGATTTCCAAGGAACTAGAAAAGAAAAATAATTTTGGAAAATTAAAATTTTATCAAAGACAATCTAGTGCCCCTAGATTTTTGAACAATAAATGGTTTAGAAGTATTTGGGTCCCAAAAGGACTAAGTACTTCAACCAAAAAAGGAAGAAATTGAAAAATGGATTCCTAAGGGGACTAAACTATGTGCCACTAAAGTCTATGGATCCAAAACAATTTGGATACCAAAAATTACTTGATTGTCTTTTGTTAGGTGTGATGGAGAGTGTTCAACAAGTCCAAATTAAATGGGGAGCTCTATGCACACAAAGAGAGTACTTGAAGTAGGAAGGCTTCACATCCTCCCTTGGATTCAAGTGTGGTAAAATTTAGTTGAATTCGTTTGTTTTTCATTTAATTTATTTATTTTAATTCAACTAGATTATCATGTGTTGGACTAACATTATTTGATGCTTTGAGTAAGGGGGATCCAATTTTAAAACCAAAAGTCTTTAATTGTGTCAATTTTTTAACCTCCTAAGTTATTTTGAGCCTAATGTCTTTTTAAATTCTCTTTGATATAACAAAAATAGGAAGAAATGGTTTGAAAATTTGATTTTTCAAAAGAATAAGGGGGATATTTAATTTCATTCAAATTTTAATCTCTTATTCAAAATTTAAAATATAAAGGGGGAGAGAATCCCAAACAATTTTTCAAGTTGATTTTATTATATCAAAAGGGGGAGATTGTCGAACTAATTGTTTTGATATAATAATTGAAAAATGTTTTGGACTAACTTGAAAAGAATTTAAAATATGTTTTTAGTCAAAAACAACTTGAAAATATGTTTAAGGGTTTTACAAGGCTTTGGATTGATTTAAAGTTATTTAAAGTAGTCAAATCTACGCTTTAAATGTAACCGTACCGATACGACATGGAACTGTATCGATACCCTTTAGGGTTTTAACTACAATGGTTTTCCAATAGCCAAAACCCGTACCGATACGGTTTGTCGTATCGATACGGTGTGCTTTAAAATACCCAACGGCTAGTTTGCGTACCGATACGGCCAACTTCCCACAACGATCATTTTCCTAATGGTCTTTTAAATTGCAGGACCGTATCGATACACACCATCTTGAAGTGCTCAATGACTATTTTCTTATTGGGGACCGTATCGATACGGATTCAAGGGTATCAATACGCCAAGCTACAGAACTGCATTTATGGTAAGAAATATAGGCTCCGATGGCTCTAATTCAACCCCAATGGTCCTCAACATCTACAAACTCAATTAGGAGTATAAAAGGGACCTTCAAGCATCAAGATATGGTGAATGCTTCAATTGTAACAACATTATGATGTCGAATTGTCTTTAGAGCTTAATTGTACAATTTTTGTATAGACAACACTTGTGAGCTTTACATTGTCAATTTGCTCAAGTGTTTAGGTTTTGGGTGAGTGCTTAGAATTGCAAACATATACCTATTAGAGGGATTTCTAGTTTGCTTTGAATTTTTCTTGTAAGAGAGAGCTTGATCAAGCTCTGGGTAAAGAGCTTGATCGTTGTAATGGTTTCCTCCTAATTCGAGAAAAAGGGACGAAATTCGTAGTGAATTTGGTTGAAATCCTTAGTAGGAAGCTAAGGTAGTGGATGTAGGCTTTGGGTTACAAAGACGAACCAATCCAAATCTTTGTGTCCAAATCTTACATTTTTAGCTTCCACAAAACACCCAAAAATCCAGTTTTCTCCACACTTGGCAATCATCTCGGTTGTGACCATCGAGCTCAACAATTAGTATCAGAGCAAGGCTCAATTTATCAGGATTGACATCCTATTGAGGTGATCCGTGAAGCTTTATACATCAATCCAACCAACCGAAGCAATGTCGCAATCCATTGGCAAGCCACCATTCTTCGACGGGACAAACTACGTTTATTGGAAGACAAGAATGGTGTTCTTTGTCAAATCCAAATACTACAAGCTTTGGGACATTATTGAGGATGGTTCGTTCGTACCACAAAGAAGCAAGGAAGAATGGAGTGCTGACGACCACAAGAAGATTGAACTTAATTACAAGGGCTTGAACTTCCTCTTTTGTGCACTTAGCCTCAACATCTATAAGAAGTTGTCTTCTTGTGAGAGTTCCAAGGAAGTATGAGACAAGCTTGAAGTTACTTACGAGGGAACAAACGAAGTAAAGGAGACCAAGATCAGCTTCCTCAACCACGAGTATTATAACTTTAAGATGGATATAGAAGAAGACATTGAGAAGATGTTCCATCGATTCTCCACCATCACCAATGGACTAAAAGGCTATAGAGAAGTCATTATGGAAGAAAAGCTTATCCAAAAGCTTATCTACTCCCTTCCCGAGTCATGGGACTCAAAAAAGACCACCATCATCAAAGCCAAAAATCTCAAGACCTTGAAGCTTGATGAACTTATGGGTCACTTCTCACTTACCAAATCATGAAGAAAAACAAAGAAAAGGAGAAAAAGAAGGAAGAGATAAGAAAGATGGGGAATAAGAAAATCATGGAGATAGGCACCAACGCGAGTGTCGTTGCTCTCAAATCCTCCACATGCCATCATGTAGAACTAAGTGAGGAGGAAAGCGAAGATGAAGAGGTGACCTATCTCTTCAAGAAATTCACCCGATTCATGAAGAACGAGATGGATAAATCCAATCATAAATCAAAGAAGAAGATGAAGGATTCCCACAAGTCCAACAAGAAAGGATCATCTTCAAAGAAAGCATATGTGGCGACATGGAGTGATGAAGACTCCACCGATGATGAGGTAGCCCACCTAAGCTTCATGGCCCTCAATGAGGGGAGGTCACTTCTAACTCATCTATTTCAAATTCATATACATTTGATCAGTTACAAGAAGCCTATGATGAATTGGTTTTTGAATTAAAGGCTTTATTTTTGAAAAACAAGAAATTGATTTAAAAGTTAAAAAGCGTAAATGATTTGCTTTCTAAAACCAATTTAGAATTTGAAGTGAAACTTAAAGATTTTGAACTTAAAATTGCAGATTCACAAATTTTGCTTCAAACAATGGAAAAAGATCATCAAAAAGAAGTTGATGATCTTAAGAAAGAAAAGATTTTGATTTCCAAGGAACTAGAAAAGAAAAATAATTTTGGAAAATCAAAATTTTATCAAAGACAATCTAGTGCCCCTAGATTTTTGAACAGTAAATGGTTTAGAAGTATATGGGTCCTAGAAGGACTAAGTACTTCAACCAAAAAAGGAAGAAATTGAAAAACGGATTCCTAAAGGGACTAAACTATGTGCCACTAACGTCTATGGATCCAAAACAATTTGGATTCCAAAAATTACTTGATTGTCTTTTGTTACGTGTGATGGAGAGTGTTCAACAAGTCCAAATTTGAGGGGGAGCTCTATGCACACAAAGAGAGCACTTGAAGTAGGAAGGCTTCACATCCTCCCTTGGATTCAAGTGTGGTAAAATTTAGTTGAATTTGTTTGTTTGTTTTTCATTTGATTTATTTATTTTAATTCAACTAGATTATCATGTGTTGGACTAACATTATTTGATGCTTTGAGTAAGGGGGATCCAATTTTAAAACCAAAAGTCTTTAATTGTGTCAAATTTTTTAACCTTCTAAGTATTTTGAGCCAAATGTCTTTTTAAATTCTTTTTGATATAAAAAAATGGGGAGAAATAGTTTGAAAATTTGATTTTTCAAAAGAATAAGGGGGAGCTTTTATTTCATTCAAATTTTAATCTCTTATTCAAATTTTAAAATACAAAGGGGGAGAGAATCCCAAACAAATTTTCAAATTGATTTTATTATATCAAAAAGGGAGATTGTAGAACTAATTGTTTTGATATAATAATTGAAAAATGTTCTGAACTTAATTGAAAAGAATTTAAAATATGTTTTTAGTAAAAAACAACTTGAAAATATGTTTAAGGGTTTTACAAGGCTTTGGAATGATTTAAAGTTATTTAAAGTATTCAAAACTATGCTTTAAATGTAACCGTACCGATACGGTGTAGAACTGTATCGATAACCTTTAGGGTTTTAACTACAGTGATTTTCCAATAGCCAAAACTCGTACCGATACAGTTTGTCGTATCGATACAGTATGCTTTAAAATACCCAACGACTAGTTCGCGTACCGATACAGTTGTATTGCGTACCGATACGCCCAACTTCGCCCAACAGTCATTTTCCTAATGGTCTTTTAAATTGCAGGACCGTATCGATACGTTATCCAAGTGTATCGATATGCACCAGCTTGAAGTGCTCAACGACTTTTTTTTTTATCGGGATCGTATCGATACGGATTCAAGGGTATCGATACGCCAAGCTGCAGAACTACATTTATGGTGGGAAATAAAGGCTCCAACGGCTCTAATTCAACCCCAGCGGCTAAAAACTCAATTAGGAGTATAAAAGGGACCTCCAAGCATCAAGAGATGTTGAATGCTTCAATTGTAACAACATTATGATGTCGAATTGTCTTTAGAGTTTAATTGTACAATTCTTTTATAGACAATACTTGTGAGCTTTACATTGTCAATTTCTCAAGTGTTTAGGTTTTGGGTGAGTGCTTAGAATTGCAAACATATACCTATTAGAGGGATTTCTAGTTTGCTTTGAATTTGTCTTGTAAGAGAGTGCTTGATGAAGCTTTGGGTAGAAAGCTTGATCATTGTAACGGTTTCCTCCTAATCCGAGAAAAGGGGATGAAATTCTTAGTGAATTTGGTTGAAATCCTTAGTAGGAAGCTAAGTTAGTGGATGTAGGCTTTGGATTAGAAAGCCGAACCACTCTAAATCTTTGTAAAAACACCCAAAAATTCACTATTCTCCACTCTTGGCAAGCATCTCGGTTTTGACCATCGAGCTCAACAATGTCTTTTCATCTATTTTTCCTAATATCATATCTCTCTCTTATGCACTTCATTTTCAAGTTTTCAGCTACACAATGTTTGTTCATGTGCATGCTCATCTCCGGGGTAAGCTTGATCCTCGTTCCCTGAAATGTGTGTTTGTGGGGTATTCCTCGAGTAAGAAGGGCTTCAAGTGTTACTCACGTCTTACCCGTAAGTTTTATAATTCCCTTGATGTTACTTTCTTTGAGCATCAACCTTGCTTTTCTACGCCTTCAATTCAGGGGAAGATTCTTGAAGAATTTCAACCTTTACATGCTTTTAAGCCCTCTTGTTCCCCTACCTTACATTCACCTCATGCTTCATTACCTATCCTTGAAGAAAAACATGATCCGATTACCCAAATACCATTCATAAACATTCCAACATGCTTCCAACATGCATACAACAAATTTAAACATCAATCCTCGAACAACCATGGCATATTCATCAACATAACATAAACAATTGCATCCAAGGTAAACTATAGACATGCAACCTATTATCAAACCAAGCAAAATACCAAAATGTAAAGCAAAGCATAAACCAAATACCAATGACCATTTACAAGTCTAAAACAAAAAACCAAACTTGCACAAAATGGAGTTTACATAAATCTCCCAACAACACAACGAATCCCCCATTCACATTATTACTTTACTCTAAACCGAAACATACTTTCTTAAACGAAGTCTCTTGAGATCCCTTGCTACTTGCTGCCTCCAAATCCTCAATTAACTGCATTGATGGACAAATGAGAGTGTAAGCACACAAGGCTTAGTGAGGAGGCTCATAAGCAAAACACCATCAATGCATTAAAATCATTTTTCATGTCCACATTGAAATCTCATTTCAATTTACTAAAACACCACTAGAAAACCATCATGCCCTTTTTAAAACCATGCACTTTCCTTAATCAAAATCAATATGTTGAACATCGAACCACATGTATCATGAATCATCAACACATTCCAAATCCACACACTAATTAAGCCTTCTCATGCATAGCTACCATATGCAAAGTTGAAAGTGTAAAACATGCACAAACCATATTATGCAACATAAATCATTCTATGATACATCCTTAATTATATTGGCTTACACGTGATCATTAACAAGTTCACAAGTTAAAACCACATATCCAATATAAGGATTACAACAAGTGTCTACTCGACACTTCAAGCCATCTTAACCGGAATTGGTACATACACAACCAAATATACTCTATCAACCGGGTACAATTACAATCCATAGAGACACCAAACCTATCTTCGGTTAGATGCTTAACAACTAACGAGAGACGGGACACCAACCACTTTGATCGTTAGGGTACTTGGAAGGAGACACAGGACACCAACCCCTCGACATCCAAGGCGACTTTTTATAGTGCACTCAATCCTATAGCCTGCTAACTATATATGATATCATTTACAAATCATTTCCACAACATCACTTGCCAATATAATTCACATTTTAATACATACCTCACTGTTTTCAAAGCATTATCAGTAAATCACTTTTCCAAGCATTAACCATGCTTAAAATCATAAGTATAAAACATATACTTACAAGGATAACTTACCATGAACATCCTTCAACATCACATCATTAAAAACATTAACCACACTCTTTTAAACGTGCTTTAACAGTAGGTAAAACCATAAATTTAAAATAGTGCATAAATCATCACATAATAGCACAATTTGAGAGAGAAATTCCTTTCACTTACATCCAAACTTAGTTAAGCGTTTCAAGCTTACCGCTAAGTTCCTAAATCATCTTTTAAAGCTTTCAAAACTGAAATTCACATTCTTACTCACCGACATGGGCAAACTCGACTAGCCGACGCGAATCCAAGCAATCAAAGTTCACGAACCTTCACTGATTGCTTCCTATACGTTCTCCCCTGTTTATACCACACAAAAATAGAGGATTAATGCATCACAATGCATTAAAATCTCCAGCAAACAAAGCTACCCCGCTGCTCTGCCCAAAAACACCAACACGCCTATCTGAAACAACCAAAATCACCTTTGATTACACTACAAACTCAACATAGCCAAAACTTATCACTTCCTTCCATTTTTACTCATCAATTAACCCCTAGAACAATCTAATTGCATACTTATACCTCCAGCAACACGAGATCCACATTAACACCACAAAACCATCAAATCTAACAATCTAACAATTAGAGATCCAACTCATTTCGGGATTACTATTATAAAACCTTTATTTCAACATCATTTAACATCCAAATCTTGATTAAAACCAACCTCAAATCAATCAAAACAGTACCATTACAAAGATCTTAAGAAATCATCTTTCAAAGCTTGATTTAGCCATTTTCATCAAATGGATTATAAAACCTTGTTATTAAACACAATTAGAGAGCCAAAGACTTGGAAATTTCAGTAAAGAACCTTAATTAGAGGAGAGAAAAGAAAGATCACCTCTAACACAAGCTTTTCCCCTTGATTTACAATGATTTGGAAGAAACCCTTCAATAAATCCATAGCTAGTTGATGTTGAAATCCATGAGAATCATTTAGAAATCAAAAGTGGATGAAAAGAGATAAATCTTTGCTGATTTTAGTGATGGAAAGATAGTTTGGCTGATGGAAAGTTGAGAGAAAATTTTAGGAGAAAAGTAGTTACATAAGAAAATATTTAGCCACCAAACCGAAATGTAAATCTTCCAAAAGCCATTTTCCAAAATTGACTCCACCAAACATATATATATATATATATATATATTAGAAGATTTTAGGAATTTTCCCATAATTTTAGCATATCCTGAACCTTGTTTTCCCTAAACTACTCCTGAACTAACCCGAATCTCTAATCTAGCTCCTACGAATCTCGAGTCAACCTTAAAGACTCCTAGGCCCAAAATCAGGACGTTACAACTCTCCCCCACTTAAGAAATTTCGTCCTCAAAATTTTACCTAATGGATAAAGGTAAGAAAACTGCTTCTTCATGTCATCCTTCCTTTCCCACGTGGCTTCCTCAACACCTCGATGTCGCCACAAAACCTTGACCAACTCAGTGGTCTTACCACGTAGAACCTTGCTATCCGAATCTAAGATCTCAACTGGTTCTTCATTATACGAAAAATCCAGATTCAACTCGATCTTCTCAATAGACATAACATGAGACAGATCCGATCTATACCTTCGCAATATCGAAACATGAAACACATCATGAATTTTCTCCAACTCGGGGGCAACCTCAACCGATATGCAATAGGACCAACACGCTCCACCATTTCATATGGTCCAATAAACCTTGGACTAAGCTTACCCTTACATCCAAATCTCACCACCTTCTTCCAAGGGGAAACTTTCAATAAACGCGATCACCAATCGCAAACTTAATTTTCTTACGCTTTAAATCTGCGTAAGACTTTTGACAATCCGATGCTGCCTTCAACTGATCACAAGAAAGCTTTACCTTCTCCGTCGTTCCCTTAAGCAAATCTGGCATAGAAACCAAATTTTGCCCCGCTTTTGTCCAACAAAGAGACGTCCTACACTTCCTAGCATACAAGGCTTCATACGGAGCCATTTTGTATACTTGCTTGATAGCTATTATTATAAGTAAACCCCACCAAAGGCAACTGTTTCTCCCAAGAACCTTGGAAATCTATAACACAACACCTCAACATATCATCAAGCATTTAGATAACTCGCTCAAACTGACTATCCGTCTGAGGATGATACGAGGTACTGAAATTAAGCTGTGTACCCAAAGCTCTATGTAAGCACTCCCAAAACCTTGCCGTAAACCTCAGATCTCTATCTGAAACTATAGACTTGGGCACTCCATGCAAACACACTATCTCATTAATGTACAACTCTGCCAGCTTATCCAACGTATACGTAGTATGCACATCTATGAAATGCGCACACTTCGTATGACGATCCACAATCACCCAAATAGAATTGGGCACAACTATGAAACTATGGACTTGGGCATTCCATGAAAACGCACTATCTCAACAATGTACAACTCTGCCAGCTTATCCAACATATACGTAGTATGCACAACTATGAAATGCGTACACTTCGCAAGACGATCCACAATCACTCAAATAGAGTTCTTATTGGCTGAGGTCAAAGGAAAACCGAACACGAAGTCCATCGTAACCCTCTCCCATTTCCATTCTATATCATCAAGGGTTGCAACATCGCGAAAGGAAATTGATGCTCAGCTTTCACGCGCTAACATGCCATACACTTACTCACAAATTCATAAACATCCTTCTTTAATCCAACCCTATAGTACTCATCCTTCAATCCACGGTACATCTTAGTACTACTAGGATGCATAGAAAAAGGGCTGCTATGTGCCTCAGTTAGAATAATGTGCCTTAACTCAACATCATCTGACACCACTATTCATCTCATAAAACACAAGATACCATCATCATTGAAAAAAAAGTCTGTTGCATTACCATCCGCAATATCTTGAACATGCGGTACCAACGAATCATCAAGCAACTGCTTCATCTTAATCAACTGAACCAAGGAAGGTTTCACTTGCAACTCTGCTATCAATCCACTATCTCACAATATTCTCAACCGAGCAAACATCGCCCTCAACTCTACAACCACCTTTCTACTCAAAGCATCGGCCAAAACATTGGCCTTCCCAAGGTGATACTCTATCGTCAAGTCATAATCCTTAAGAAACTCCAACCATCTTCGTTGCCTAAGATTCAACTCTTTCCGAGACATTAGATACTTCAAACTCTTATGATTCGTATAAATCGTACACTTCTCACCGTAAAGGTAATGCCTCCAAATTTTCAAAGCAAACACAACAACGGCAAGCTAAAGATCTTGGGTAGGATAGTTGCGGTCATGCACCTTCAATTGTCTAGATGCATACGCCACAACCTTCCCATCTTGCACCAACACACAACCTAAGCCAACATACGATGCATCACTATAATATACACACTCCTTACTCGATTCAGGTTGAATCAAGATAGAAGCTTGTGTCAAGGCTTCCTTCAACTTCTCGAAAGCTTAGTGCCTAACATCTGTCCACTCGAAGCGAACCTTCTTTTGCAACAACTTGGTTAATGGAGCAACAATCTTAGAGAAACCATCCACAAACCTTCGATAGTAACCCTCCAAAACAAGGAAACTACGGACTTCGGTCACAGATTTAGGCCTCTTCCAATTCATCACCACCTCTATCTTATGTGGATCAACCCGAATACCCTCGGTCGACACCACATGTCCAAGAAAGACAACTTCTCTAAGCCAAAAGTTATACTGACTTAACTTGGCATAAAGCTAGTTTTCCAACAACACTTGCAACACAATCCACAAATGCTTATCATGATCCTTCTCAGTACAAGAGTACACGAGAATATCATCAATAAACACAACCACAAACTAATCCAAAAATCCATGAACACACGATTCATCATGTCAATGAATTCAACCAGTGCATTCGGCAAACCAAACGACATCACCAAAAACTCATAATGCTCGTACCTTGTACGAAAAGCCGTCTTAGGCACATCCACATCTTTTACCTTCAATTGATAATAACCGGATCTCAAATCACTCTTAGAAAACACTAAAGCACCTCGAAACTGATCAAACAAATCATCAATTCTTGGCAAAGGATAAATATTCTTAATCATCAACTTGTTCAGTTGTCGATAATCTATACACATTCGCATCGTACCATCTTTCTTCTTCACAAAAAGACTGGTGCACCCCAATTTGAAACACTAGGCCTAATGAACCCTCGTTCTAGCAACTCCTGAAGTTGTGTCTTCAACTCTTTCGATGCCATTCGATAGGGAGCAATAGACACTGGAGTCGTATTTTCATACAACTCTATGCCAAATTCAACCTCTCTATTCGATGACAACCTAGGCAATTCTTTCAAAAATACACTCGGAAACTCACATACCGTACGTATGTCATGCCTGCACACTTCCTTCGATCATGGATTCATCACATAAGCTAAGAAAGCTTCACAATCCAACTCCATCAAACGACTCACTTCAAGAGCCGAAATAGCATTGGATAAGAATTTCACATTCTCACCCACGATTTCCACTTCGTAATCATCAGTAAGTTTCAAAGTAACTCACTTAGCATCAAAATCAACCACAACCCTATGCTCGATTAACCAATCCATCCCAAGGATTACATCAAAACCATAGAAATGCAATTCCATTAAATCAACCGCAAGCACATGAACTTGAACAGATAAAGGACATATCCTATACAACCTTCTCATAACAACAGTTTCACCAAAAGAACTAGTTACTTGCATTCCCACATCTAACATCTCAATAGGGATATCAAACAAATGATGCTTACTCAAGATATAAGAATGCGTAGAACCAGAATCAATCAAAGATAATAATGACAAGGATTGCAAAGTGAAAGTACCTGCAATCACATTGGTGTCATTGCGTCCCTCGCGACGTGCGTACACTCTCGTATGACAACCACCCTCGGGTTGGATAGCCACAACATGTGCTACAGCTCGCTAACCATCCTCCATACACTGGAAGTTACCACGATCGCGCCCACGACCTCGCTGTGGTGCAACAATCGGTGCTCTAACCTGACCACCCCCAGCCAACGAAGGACAATCACGTCACAAATGATCAGTCGAACCACAACTCCAACAAGCATTGGCCGCTACAGCTGCAGGAGCCTACACCTCTCAAGCCAAACGAGGACAATCTCGCCTCGTATGCTCACGTGATCCACATACCCAACAAGAGTTAAAAGCTAATCTAGCCTGAGCACCCTGACCATAAGTTCCACGTCCAGGCCTTCCTCCACCTCGCTTCGCGTCACAGTGAAACTTCTTATCACGGTGCCTTCTATTCTGTTCACTCCCAAGACCAAAATTTGCAGCTCTCTTGCCCGATCTAGAACCATCTATACGAGGAGTCAAACCTAGACTCGCCTCGATATCCTTGGCTCGCGCCACCAACACTTCAAAATCTGTGTAATCAGAGGCCAACATAAAAGTTTTCACTTCTTGCACCAATCCATAATGGAAACGGTCACAACGATGCCTATCATTTAGCACCAACTTAGGGGCATACTGGCTCAAACGTAAAAAATGAACCTCATACTCAGCCACACTCATGCTACCTTGAGCCAAAGACATAAACTCACGTTTCTTGTCATCCAAGTATCTGACTCCTAGATACTTATTCTTAAAGGCAACTTGGAAGAACTCCTAATCCACCTCATTAGGCTCCATAGCCACATTCACAGTCGTCCACCAACTGTAAGCATCACCTTGTGACAACAAAACAACACATCCCAGCTTATGTGTATCATTGCACCCCATTTGATCCAGAATCCATATCGTACTGACCATCCAAGCCTTGGATGCGTCGGGTGACAAACCACGGTACTCAACTCCGCCCAAACTATGCAAGCGTTCTAACAACAACCTAGTTTGCTCAGCAGCAAGTGCTTGCACTTGTACTCCGACAACAGCAGCCTGGAATGCTCCAGTCATCGCCTGAACTAGAGGCGTCAAATCACGCAACATAGGAGTAGCTTGCTCACGCTGTCCTTGGTCCTCACCCCAGGTGGAGGAGGTAAATTTCCACCAGGAAGAACCTCGTTCTCCAAATTTCCATACTCTCCAGCAGAAACAATCACACCCAAACGTAACTCTCTCATCAGTCCTATTATGCTATTAATAATTAAGGCATAATAATAAAACAAAACAAAGAAATTAGACAAGCTTCAAGAAAGGATCCAAGACTTCCAATTCAATTTAAAACACTTTAACTATAGTAATAAGGCAATGGGTATCCCAATTTCCCCCAAGCATAGCATAAGGCATACAACACATGTATCACAAGCATCGTGCATAACAATCAATCAGATCCAGCCCCTAATATCATCATGTATATAAAAGTTTACATATACATCACAACCATCATACATGGCATCAATATCATTTATTCATCATCAACATGATTATAACAATCACCGTGCAAAGCAAACATCATCATTCACTTGCAATCACATCACATCAACTTACCAAAGACTTACCATTAACCCATTCTTTCGAAACATGGCTTTGATACCACCAAATGTAACCCCCTCGACCCGGTCTGACCAGAAGACCGAACCGAGCAGGTCACACAGGGAATATTGAAGTAAACCGGAAAGTTTACCTCAATACACGACCCTATTTTTTATTTTATATTTTCTAAATACCCTTAAACATCATATGTGATAAACATCGCAGCGGAACAATTTGCAACTTGATTCAAAAACAATTAAGGACTCAATTGCATGCAACCACATTTTAGGGACCATTTTGATATTTTACCAGAATATCGGGACTTCTTCACTTTTTACATTACCAACCTTTAATTAGTCACATTACATGCATCTCTGTCAAACGTCAGCTCAAAATAATCATCCATGCTCATTTAATTGCATCCACAACATTCAGGGACCAAAACGTAAAGAATCAAAACTTTAGAAAATTCCACTAACCAACTTAACTTTAGGGTGTTTCGGTACAGATTGCCCTGTATCGAAACACCCATTTCGAAACAAGATTGTTTGCTTCGGTACACAAGGTTGTTCCGATACAACCTCAAACTAGTTTCAAAACTCAACCTTCTAGTAGCCAAATGTACTGAAACGCCCCTCCCTGTTTCGAAACCCCAAGGCCATTTCAGGCACTCTGTTTCGGTACAAGCTCGAGTGTACCGAAACACCTTGGCCTGTAATGACACTTTTGCTGGTTTTCACACTCTAATCTATTCATAAACATTCCAACATGCATACAACATATTTAAATATCAATCCTCGAACAACCATGGCATATTCATCAACATAACATAGCAATTGCATCCAAGGTAAACTATAGGCATACAACCTATTGTAAAACCAAGGAAAATACCAAAATGTAAAGCAAAGCATAAACTAAATGCCAATTGCCATTTACAAGTCTAAAACAACAAACCAAACTTGCGCAAAAGAGAGTTTACATAAATCTCCCAACAACACAATGGATCCCCCATTGCCCTTATTACTTTAGTCTAAACCGAAGCATATTTTCTTAAACGAAGTCTTGAGATCCCTTGCTACTTGCTGCCTCCAAATCCTCAATTATCTGCATTGATGGAAAAATGAGAGCATAAGCACACAAGGCTTAGTGAGGAAGCTCATAAGCAAAACACGATCAATGCATTAAAATCATTTTTCATGTCCACATTGAAATCTCATTTCAATTTACTAAAACATCATTTGAAAACCATCATGCCCTTTTTAAAACCATGCACTTTCCTTAACCAAAATCAGCATGTTGAACATCGAACCACATGTATCATGAATCATCAACACATTCCAAATCCACATACACTAATTAAGCCTTCCCATGCATAGCTATCATATGCAAAGCTTAAAGCGTAAAACATGCATAAACCATATTATGCAACATAAATCATTCCATGATACATCCTCAATTATATTGGCTTACAAGTGATCATTAACAAGTTCACAACTGAAAACCACTTATCGAATACACGAATTACAACACGTGTGTACTTGACACTTCAAGCCATCTTAACCGGAATTGGTACATACACAACCAAAGGTACTCTATTAACCAGGTACAATTACAACCCATAGGGACACCAACCCTATCTTCGATTCGATGCTTAACCACTAACGAGAGACGAGACATCAACCTCCTCGATTGTTAGGGTATATGGACGGAGACACAGGACACGAACCCCTCGACATCCAAGGCAAATTTTTATAGTGCACTCAATCCTGTAGCCGACTAACTATATCTGATATCATTTACAAACCATTTCTACAATATCACTTGACAATATAATTCACATTTTAATACATACCTCACTGTTTTCAAAGCATCATCAATAAATCACTTTTCCAAGAATTAAACCATGCTTAAAATCACAAGTATAAATCATATACTTACAAGGATCGCTTACCATGAGCATCCTTCCACATCACATCATTAAAAACAATAACCATACTCTTTTAAACATGCTTTAACGGTATGTAAAACCATTAATTCAAAACAATGCATAAATCATCACATAATAGCACAACCGGAGAGGGAAATTCTGTAACCCCCTTAGCCCGGCCTAGACGGTTGACCCGAACTACGAAGATTACACGGAGAAAACCAAAGTCAACCCAAAGTCAACCTTGATTAACGGTCCTTTTTTTCCTTTTTAATCTTGTCTAAATGCTCTTTAACCCTAAGCATACTCTTGAGAAAAGCATACTTGAAAATCATAGCAATCGGAAAGCAAAAAGGGACTCGATTGCACAACATACAAATTTAGGGACCAAAATGTAAATACTGGAAAGGTGAGAGACTTAACCAATTTTAAGGTTACCAATATCAAATTAATCATATTACATGCTTCCCTGTCAAATTCCTTAAACGAACATCCCAAACTCAAGCAATTGCATATACAAAATTCAGGACTAAAACGTAAAGCTTGCAAACCATAAACCATTCAAATCAGTGCCCAATGGTCAAGTGTTTCGGAACGGAGGTTGAGCGTTCCGAAACGCGGGTTCGTTTCGAAACCTGTATCGAAATAGGGCTCGGCAGTGGCAAAAGTGTTTCGGAACGACCTCTACCTGTTTCGATACATGAAGGCCATTACAGGCCCCCGTTTCGAAACGGTAGTGCCCGTTCCTATACGGATTTCCCAGAAAATGCAGATTTTGCTTATTTAACATACATTTACCCACTCAAACACATCCTAATGACTTCCTAATCATGCCAACAAGTCATCATACATATTAGGTACATGTTTGCATCATAAAAACTCGATCATGTCATCAAATAGGAACATTCACAAGACTATAGGCATGCATCCTAATGTCCAAAGCAAACATTCATCAAATCATCAAAGCCAGCACCAAAATGGCCAATTACATATCCAAAACATTTAAGGCATCATGCCAGAACTAGGGAGTCCATAAACATCTCCCAAAAACACAACCTAGGTTCCCATTGCCAAATATCAAAATCTAATAATGTTGTAAAATAGTCACCATACATGAGCTTAGCCCTCCCTTGGATTCTTAGCCTTCTTGCTGCCCACAAACACCTCAATTATCTGCATTATTGGTTCAAGAGAGAGAGCGTAACCACAAATGCTTAGTGAGGCATGCTCTAATGAAACAACACAATAATGCACTTATAAAAACACTTTGCAATAAGCCTTTTAACACACATCAACATCATTCATGCAACATTGCATTCACAACAAGCAACTCATGCTTCAATATCATTAACATGTCATATTGGCTTTCAAGTGATAATCCATAACCTTTACAACATAAAACACAATCGGATACACGGATTACAAGCGTTGTCCCATACGCTTCATACACACTACCAAACACACAAGGTGGAGTTTACCGGTACAATCTCAACCCCTCAACACCGTGATGGAGTTTAACGGTACAATCACAACCCCTCCACATCACTCATTGGTAGTTGTATAACATCACTAACGAGAACACGGGACACTCAACACAAGATCCACACATGGACTTTTAACCACCATTGTGATCTTAAGCATCTCGTTAGTGTACTTGGATGGAGTTTACGGTACCATTACAACCCCTCAACATCCAAGGCGACTTTATTCACGGTGCACCCAATCCTATAGCCGGCTAACTATATCTGATTCAAGTACTTTAAAACAAACACATCACTTGCCAATATATATCAATTATCATCATTAATCCATTGTTTTAAAGCATCCAAATCAAAGCCATTAAGCCATCATGCATGACTATGCATCAAGCCACAATTATCAATATCAAACCAAGGATCTCTTACCTTGAGCATCCTTCAACACATGGCTTTCAAAACCAACATTAATCATGCAAAAACATGCTTTCAAAATAGAATTTAAACATGCAAATTAAACACATTGCATCCAACCATTTCATGGTTCATTCAAGAGAGAGAGTTTCCCCGAAAACTTACTCTTGAGCTTAGTTAAGTTGTTTAGACTTGAACTAAGCTCCCAAACCTTCAAACATTCAATACAAAGCTGAAGATCCAACTCCACTCACCAATTCCGTTTTGCAAGCTTGCCGAAACGCTGTTCAAGCCTCCGGATCAACACCACAAGGATCCAAAGATGTCTCCCCTGTTTTAAACACATCAAAGTAGAGGATTAATGCATCATCATGCATTAAAATCTTCAGCCACTACACCTATACTCGCTGCTCTCACCAAATCTAACATTTCGGCTACCAAACACAATCGAAATCACATCCAAACTCTTCCACAACATTACCCAGCCAAGATCCATCACTTCTAAACATCCTTAGACATCAATTAACATCCAAAAAGAACCTAAACTCGTCCTTATATCTCCAGCTATAACAGAACACCAAGATCACCTCAAAAACCACCATTTTCATAAGCAAAAACTTAGGAAAATCAACCTATTCGGGATTGCATTGATTAAACCTCAATTACACATCATTAAACATCCAAAATACATTAAAAAGCCATCTTAAAACAGAGCCAAAACAATCACCACGAATTTCTTTAAGACTTAATCCAAATCTTGAGTTTTAAGCCAAAATCATGATCACAACATTAAAACCTTTAATAAACTTAATTTAAGGATTGAGAACTTGGGAGTTTCAGTAAAGAACTTAGTATTTTGAGGAGAAGAACATCCTTACCTCTAAATGTAGATTTCTCCTTGATTAGAGCCAAAATCCTTGAAAATTCAATAAGCAAATGAAGAGGATTTAATGTAGAAAGGATTAGGAATCATTTGAGGATTGAAATCTCATCATTTGGTGTGAAAATCAAAAGTAAAGTTGCTGTAGAAATGTGTTTGGCTGAGAGAATTTTGAGAGAAAATGAGATGAGAAAATTTTAAAGAAAGTTAGTTATGAAAACTCAAAAATTGGTTTTTTCTCATTTTCCTTTAATTAATTAAACATTAAATGCATCATTAAAATCTAAGAAAAATCTGGAGAAATCAATCTTGGGTAAATTAGCTCCTTAAAGATTCAAAGTTTCAATCCTTACAAAACAATCACCACTGAACTTTTCAAAAATTACATTTTAGTCACTAATTCAAAATGTCACACTTCCAAACCTTATTTTGTAAAATTGATTTCACCACTCTCTTATATATATTAAAAGAGGATTTTTAGATATTTTTTCATATTTTTAATGCAACCCGAACTAGGCTTTCCCTAAAACCACCTTTTATATTCGAGCCGAAAATCAGACCGGTCCAGTTTAGACCCTAAACTTCCAAGCCCAAAATTGGGGTGTTACAACTCTCCCCCCTTAAGAAATTTCGTCCTCGAAATTTACCTGGAGGAAAAAGGTACGGAAACTGCTTCTTCATGTCGTCCTTTCGTTCCCACGTGGCTTCCTGAACACCACGATGCTTCCACAACACCTTTACAAAATCAATGGTCTTGCCTCGAAGAACTTTACTATCTGAATCCAGAATCTCCACCGGTTCCTCATCATAGGTCAAGTCTGGATTCAATTCCACTTCCTGCACAGGCATAACATTCGAAGGATCGGATCTATACCTCCGAAGTATAGAAACATGAAACACATCATGAATCTTTTCCAACTCTTGTGGCAAACTTAACTTGTACGCAACATGACCCACACGCTCAATCACCTTGTATGGTCCAATGTACCTAGGGCTCAACTTACCCTTTCGGCCAAACCTCATCACCTTTTTCCAAGGTGAAACTTTCAAAAACACACGGTCGCCTACCACATACTCAATCTTCTTACGCTTCAAATCCGCGTAAGACTTCTGTCGATCAGAAGCCGCCTTCAATCGCTCACAAATGAGCTTCACCTTCTCGGTGGTACCTTTCAACAATGTCGGCATTGAAACCAACTTGTGACCTGTTTCAGCCCAACAAAGAGGAGTTCTGCACTTCCTCCCGTACAAGGCTTCATAAGGTTCCATTTAAATACTCGCCTGATAGCTATTGTTATAAGCAAACTCCACCAAAGGCAAATGCTTCTCCCAAGAACCCTGAAACTCAATCACACAACACCTCAACATATCCTCCAGTACTTGGATAACACACTCAGACTGTCCATCCGACTGTGGATGATAAGAAGTACTGAAATTCAACCGTGTACCTAAAGCCTGATGTAAACACTCCCAGAAACGCGATGTAAACCTCAGATCTCGATCCGACACTATAGACTTTGGCACACCATACAGCCGCACAATCTCAACAATGTACAGCTCTGCAAGCTTGTCCAAAGTATACGTAGTATGCACAGGCAAGAAATGTGCACACTTCGTAAGGCGATCCACAATCACCCACCCCGAATTCTTCTTCGATGGCGACAAAGGCAAACCAAACACAAAGTCCATGGTAATCCTTTCCCACTTCCACTCAGGAATCCTCAACGGTTGCAACAATCCAGAAGGAAACTGATGCTCAGCCTTAACTCGCTGACAAACCATGCACTTGCTCACATACTCAGCAACATCTTTCTTTAAACCCACCCAATAGTACTCATCACAAAGATCACGATACATCTTAGTACTACCAAGGTGCATAGCAAAAGGACTACTATGAGCTTCAGTCAGAATATCACGCCTCAACTCAACATCATTGGGCACTACTATCCGACTCCCAAAACATAATACTCCATCATCATTAAAGCAGAAATCCGATGGCCTATCCTCAACAATATCCTGAACATGTGGCACCAAGGAATCATCCAACAACTGCTTATCCTTTATCAACTGAACCAAGGATGGTTTCACTTGCAATTCAGCCACAAGACCGCCATCTCGCGAAATGCTCAAACTGGCAAACATAGCCCTCAACTCCACTGCCACCTTCCTACTCAAGGCATCCGCTACAACATTGGCTTTACCCAGATGGTACTCGATCGTCAGATCATAATCTTTAAGCAACTCCACCCAATGTCGTTGCCTAAGATTCAACTCTTTCTGAGACATCAGACACTTCAAACTTTTGTGATCCGTGTACACAGTACACTTCTCACCATACAGGTAATGTCTCCAAATTTTCAAAGCAAAAACCACCGCAGCTAGCTCAATGTCATGCGTAGGATAATTGCGCTCATGCACCTTCAGCTGTCGCGATGCATAAGCCACCACCTTACCCTCTTGCATCAACACACACCCTAAACCAACGTAGGATGCGTCACTATACACCACAAACTCTTTCCCCGATTCAGGTTGAACCAAGATAGGAGCTTGCGTCAAAGCTGCCTTAAGCTTCTCAAAAGCCTGCTGTCTCGCTTCTGTCCACTCATACTTAACATCCTTCTACAACAACTTCGTCAAAGGTGCAACAATCTTCGAAAATCCATCCACGAACCTCCGATAGTATCCTGCCAAACCAAGGTAACTACGAACTTCATGAACAGACTTAGGAGGCTTCCAATTCATCACTACCTCAATCTTCTGAGGATCAACACGAATCCCCTCAGTAGAAACCACATGACCAAGGAACACAACTTCCCTGAACTAGAACTCACACTTGCTTAACTTAGCATAAAGCTGATTCTCCAACAAAGCCTGCAACACAATCCGCAAATGCCCCTCACGCTCCTCCTTAGTACGAGAGTACACGAGGATATCATCAATGAAAACCACAACAAATTTATCCAAGTATTCATGGAACACTCTATTCATCATGTCCATAAAAGCTGCAGAAGCATTCGTCAAACCAAACGGCATCACAAGGAACTCATAATGCCCATACCTCGTTCTGAAGGCTGTCTTTGGCACATCCACATCCTTCACCTTCAACTGGTAATACCGTGACCTTAAGTCAATTTTAGAGAACACAGCCGCTCCCCGAAACTGATCAAAAAGATCATCAATCCTCGGCAATAGATATCGATTCTTGATAGTCAACTTGTTAAGTTGACGGTAATCGATGCACATTCTCATAGTGCCATCCTTTTTCTTCACAAACAAGACCGGTGCACCCCAAGGTGACACACTCGGCCGAATGAAACCACGATCAAGCAACTCCTGAAGTTGCGTCTTCAGCTCCTTCAACTCTTTAGGTGCCATTCGATAAGGATTAATGGACACTGGAGTTGTGTTTTCATACAGCTCAATTCCAAACTCCACTTCACGATTAGGAGGCAACCCAGGCAACTCCTCCGGAAACACACCAGGAAACTCTCGCACAGTCCTGATATCTTGCACTCGCAACTCCTTAGAGCTAGGATTCATCATGAAGGCTAGGTAGGCTTCACAACCTTGCCTCAGCATTCGGCTTGCTTCCAATGTAGACACCACATTGGCAAGAAACTTCACATTCTCACCAACCACCACTACCTCATAATCATCTGCAAGCTTCAACGAAACTCGCTTGTTCTCAAAATCCACCACAGCTCGATGTTCAACAAGCCAATCCATACCAAGGATTACATCAAAACCATAGAAAGGCAATTCCATGAGATCAACATGAAAAACATGGTTTTTCACAACCAAAAGACATCTTCTATACAACTTCCGTGTCACAACGGTCTCACCAAAGGAACTAGTTACACGCATACCAACATCCAAAGACTCAACAGGTAAACCAAGCAAATGAGCATGTTCACGCAATATGTATGAGTGTGTAGATCCATAATCAATCAAGGAAAGTAATGACAAGGATTGCAAAGTGAAGGTACATGCGATCACATACGTGTCATTCCTCCCCTCTCGCTGAGCATACACTCGAGCCTGGCCACCACCCTCAGGTTGGACAACCACCACATGAGCCACGCTCCTTCCTCCATCCTCTCTGCGCTGGAAGTTACCACGGCCGCGCCCACGACCTCTCTGTGGTGCAACAACACCAGGGGCACGTCCCTGATCACCACCGGCCAACAAAGGACACTCCCTCCTCATGTGGTCTGCCGAACCACAATTCCATCACGAGTTACCGGTCACTACAACAGGAGCCTGCACCTCTCTCGCTGCCCGAGGACAATCACGCCTCAAATGACCACGTGATCTACACGCCCAACATGTGTTCTGATCAGCTCTCGCCCTGTCTCCCTGAACAGGCGCACCATGCCCTCCACCACCACGCCTAGCAGAAGACAGATACCTCCTATCTCGTCCTCTCTTGTTTCGTCCACCACCAGAACTATACTCGGCAGCTCTCTTGTCCGCGCTAGAACCAACACCTCTAGAAGATAAACCCAGATTCAGCTCAATATCCTTCGCCCTACTAACCAGCACATCAAAATCAGTGTACTCAACGGCAAGCATAAAGGTCTTTACATCCGTCACTAAACCATACCGGAAACACTCACACCTTTCCCGCTCATCAGGAATAAGCTCATGTGCGTATTGACTGAGACAGACAAACTGGATCTCGTACTCAGCCACTGTCATGCTCCCTTGAGTAAGAGACATGAACTCTCTTTTCTTTTCATCCAGGTATCGCACACCCAGATACTTCCTCTTGAAAGCGTTCAGAAAGAACGTCCAAGTTACATCAGCTTCCTTCATTCCGGAGACAGTGGTCGTCCACCAGGTATACGTATCATCATGCAACAGCGACACCACACATCCGAGCTTCTGTACATCATTGCAGTTCATCTGTCCCAATATCCTATTGGTACTTTCCAACCAAGATTCGGAACCCTCAGCAGACAAACCTCTGAACTCAGTCCCTCCCAAACTGCGCAAACGTTCCAAAGGTAGTCTCGCGTTAGCATCGCCTTGATGCCTAGTTCCATGAGCCCCAGCTACTGCCGCCTAAAAGGCTCCAGCAATAGCCTGTATCAACACCGCCATGTCAGGTGCAGCTTGCCCCTGCCCAGCTTCAGGTCCAGCGACCCCAGCACTAGCACCAACACCAGCTCCATCACCTCCAGCACCACCACCACCACCGGGCGGTCCAACACCAGGTGGAGGAGGTAAATCCACAACATTTTCAACATTATTCTCATTCTCATTCTGAGCCATACCTCGCGTGTTAATTCTCATCTCTCTACGAGGTCCCATTCACTAAACAATGCACTAACACAAATGCAATAAACATAATCAGGCCCAACAAGGTAAGAAATCCAAGTACTCAAGCTCATTTCCAAATAAAAACAAATCATTTCATTAGTTTTGATATGGCAATGGGTCCCTCTAACATGCTTCACCACAGCATACATCACAATTGCAACATACTTACAATTCACACATCATACTTTCATTCAAAAAGGCACATCATGCATTCATACATACATCACCCACATAACCATTCCCGTTTACTCGAGAACTCAGCTCTGATACCACCAAATGTAACCCCCTTAGCCCGACCTAGACGGTTGACCCAAACTACGAAGATTACACGGGGAAAACCAAAGTCAACCGGAAAGTCAACCTTGATTAACGACCCTTTTTTTCTTTTTAATCTTTTCTAAATGCTCATTAACCCTAAGCGTACTCTTGAGAAAAGCATACTTGAAAATCACAGCAATCGGAAAGCAACAAGGGACTCGATTGCACAACATACAAATTTAGGGATCAAAATGTAAATTCTGGAAAGTTGAGGGACTTAACCAATTTCAAGGTTACCAATATCAAATTAATCATATTACATGCTTCCCTGTCAAATTTCACCTTAAACGGACATCCCAAACTCAAGCAATTGCATATACAAAATTCAGGACTAAAACGTAAAGCTTGCAAACCATAAACCATTCAAATCAGTGCCCAACGGTCAAGTGTTTCGGAACGGGGGTTGACCGTTACGAAACGCGGGTTTGTTTCGAAACTTGTATCGAAACAGGGCTCGGCAGTGGCAAAAGTGTTTCCGAACGGCCTCTACCTGTTTCGATACATGAAGGCCATTACATGCCCCCGTTTCGAAACGGTAGTGCCCGTTCCGATACGGACTGCCCATAAAATGCAGATTTTGCTGATTTAACATACATTTACCCACTCAAACACATCCTAATGACTTCCTAATCATGCCAACAAGTCATCATACATATTAGGTACATGTTTGCATCATCAAAACTCGATCATGGCATCAAATAGGAAAATTCACAAGACTATAGGCATGCATCCCAATGTCCAAAGCAAACATTCATCAAATCATCAAAGCAAGCACCAAAATGGCCAATTACATATTCAAAACATTTAAGGCATCATGCCAGAACTAGGGAGTCCATAAACATCTCCCAAAAACACAACCTAGGTTCCCATTGCCAAATATCAAAATCTAATAATGTTGTAAAATAGTCACCATACATGAGCTTAGCCCTCCCTTGGATTCTTAGCCTCCTTGCTGCCCACAAACACCTCAATTATCTGCATTATTGGTTCAAGAGAGAGAGCGTAAGCACAAATGCTTAGTGAGGCATGCTCTAATGGAACAACACAATAATGCACTTATAAAAACACTTTCCAATAAGCCTTTTAACACACATCAACATCATTCATTCAACATTGCATTCACAACAAGCAACTCATGCTTCAATATCATTAACATGTCATATTGGCTTTCAAGTGATAATCCATAACCATTACAACATAAAACACAATCGGATACGCAGATTACAAGCGTTGTCCCATACGCTTCATACACACTACCAAACACACAAGGTGGAGTTTACCGGTACAATCTCAACCCCTCAACACCCGTGCTGGAGTTTAACGGTACAATCACAACCCCTCCACATCACTCATTGGTAGTTGTATAACATCACTAACGAGAACACGGGACACTCAACACAAGATCCACACATGGACTTTTAACCACCATTGTGATCTTAAGCATCTCGTTAGTGTACTTGGATGGAGTTTACGGTACCATTACAACCCCTCAACATCCAAGGCGACTTTATTCACGGTGCACCCAATCCTATAGCCGGCTAACTATATCCGATTCAAGTACTTTAAAACAAACACATCACTTGCCAATATACATCAATTATCATCATTAATCCATTGTTTTAAAGCATCCAAATCAAAGCCATTAAACCATCATGCATCACTATGCATCAAGCCACAATTATCAATATCAAACCAAGGATCTCTTACCTTGAGCATCCTTCAACACATGGCTTTCAAAACCAACATTAATCATGCAAAAACATGCTTTCAAAACAGAATTTAAACATGCAAATTAAACACATTGCATCCAACCATTTCATGGTTCATTCAAGATAGAGAGTTTCCCCGAAAACTTACTCTTGAGCTTAGTTAAGTTGTTTAGACTTGAACTAAGCTCCCAAACCTTCAAACATTCAATACAAAGCTGAAGATCCAACTCCACTCACCAATTCCGTTTTGCAAGCTTGCCGAAACGCTGTTCAAGCCTCCGGATCAACACCACAAGGATCCGAAGATGTCTCCTCTGTTTTAAACACATCAAAGTAGAGGATTAATGCATCATCATGCATTAAAATCTTCAGCCACTACATCTATACTCGCTGCTCTCACCAAATCTAACATTTTGGCTACCAAACACAATCGAAATCACATCCAAACTCTTCCACAACATTACCCAGCCAAGATCCATCACTTCTAAACATCCTTAGACATCAATTAACATCCAAAAAGAACCTAAACTCGTCCTTATATCTCCAGCTATAACAGAACACCAAGATCACCTCAAAAACCACCATTTTCATAAGCAAAAACTTAGGAAAATCAACCTATTCGGGATTGCATTGATTAAACCTCAATTACACATCATTAAACATCCAAAATACATTAAAAAGCCATCTCAAAACAGAGCCAAAACAATCACCACGAATTTCTTTAAGACTTAATCCAAATCTTGAGTTTTAAGCCAAAATCATGATCACAACATTAAAACCTTTAATAAAACTTAATTTAAGGATTGAGAACTTGGGAATTTCAGTAAAGAACTTAGTATTTTGAGGAGAAGAACATCCTTACCTCTAAATGTAGATTTCTCCTTGATTAGAGCCAAAATCCTTGAAAATTCAATAAGCAAATGAAGAGGATTTAATGTAGAAAGGATTAGGAATCATTTGAGGATTGAAATCTCATCATTTGGTGTGAAAATCAAAAGTAAAGTTGCTATAGAAATGTGTTTGGCTGAGAGAATTTTGAGATGAGAAAATTTTAAAGAAAGATAGTTATGAAAACTCAAAAATTAGTTTTTTCTCATTTTCCTTTAATCAATTAAACATTAAATGCATCATTAAAATCTAAGAAAAATCTGGAGAAATCAATCTTGGGTAAATTAGCTCCTTAAAGATTCAAAGATTCAATCCTTACAAAACAGTCACCACTGAACTTTTCAAAAATTACATTTTAGTCACTAATTCGAAATGTCACACTTCCAAAACTTATTTTGTAAAATTGATTTCACCACTATCTTATATATATTAAAAGAAGATTTTTAGTTATTTTTCCATATTTTTAATACAACCCGAACTAGGCTTTCCCTAAAACCACCTTTTATATTCGAACCGAAAATCAGACCGGTCCGGTTCAGACCCTAAACTTCCAAGCCCAAAATTGGGGTGTTACAAATTCCTTTCACTTACTTCCAAACTTAGTTAATCGTTTCAAGCTTACCACTAAGTTCCCAAATCATCTATTAAAGCTTTCAAAACTAAAATTCATGTTCTCACTCACCGACACACGCAAACTCGACTAGCCGACGTGAATCCATGCAATCAAAGTTCACGAACCTTCACCGGTTGCTTCCTATATGTTCTCCCCTATTTATACCACACAAAAACAGAGGATTAATGCATCACAATGCATTAAAATCTCCAGCAAACAAAGCTACCCTGTTGCTTTGCCGAAAAACACCAAAACACCTATTTGAAACAACCGAAAACACCTTCTATTACACTGCAAACTCAGCCCAGCCAAAACCTATCACTTCCATCCATTTTTACTCATCAATTAACCCCCCAAAACAATCGAATTACATTCTTATACCTCCAGCAACACCAGATCCACATTAACACCACAAAAATCCCAAATCAAACATTCTAACAATTAGAGATCCAACTCATTTCGGGATTAGTATTATAAAACCTTTATTTCAACATCATTTAACATCCAAAACTTGATTAAAATCAACCACAAATCAATCAAAACAGTACCATTATGAAAATCTTGAGAAATCATCTTTCAAAGCTTGATTTAGCCATTTTCATCAAATAGATTATTAAACCTTGTTATTAAACACAATTAGAGAGCCAAAGACTTGAGAATTTCAATAAATAACCTTGATTAGATAAGAGAAAAGAAAGATCACCTCTAACACAAGCTTTTCCCCTTGATTTATAATGATTTAGAAGAAATCCTTCAAGAAATCCATAGCTAGTCGATGTAGAAATCCATGAGAATCATTTAGAAATCAAAAGTGGATGAAAAGAGATAAATCTCTGCTGATATTAGTGATGGAAATATAGTTTGGCTGATGGAAATTTGAGAGAAAAGTTTAGGAGAAAAATAGTTACGTAAGAAAATATTTAGCCACTAAACCGAAATGTAAATCTTCCAAAAGCCATTTTCCAAAATTGACTCCACCAAAACTTTATATATATTTTTAGAAGATTTTTGGAATTTTCCCATAATTTTAGCATATCCTGAACCTTTTTTTTTTCCCTTAACCACTCCCAAATAGCTCCTACAAACATCGAGTCAACCTTAAAGACTTCTAGGCCCAAAATCAGGGCATTACAGTTTGCAGTTAAATGTAACTCTAATGGTAGCATTGAAAGGTTCAAGGTCAAATTAGTAACCAAGGGGTTCACTCAGTCCTATGGAGTGGACTATGTTGAGTGGATCGCAAGATTGATATTGACCAAGAGGGGGGGTGAATCGGAAATTTAAAGGTTTTGTGGTGGAAATTGCAAATTGAAAATAATAGACAAGGGATTTTGAGTGGTTCAAGTTCCAAATGAACTCTACATCCACTACCTTAGCTTCACTAAGGATTTGCAACAATTCCACTAATTGCCCTTCCCCTTTTCTAGGACAAGGAGGCAACCTTTACAATTTCGGTTGATTTTTCTACCCAAAAATCAACCCAATCCTCACACAAGTGAACAAAAAAATTTGATGGCTAATAAGGTATCTCTCAATACAAATGATAGCCCCAATACAAGCACTCAACCCAATTGAACAAAATATGAATGAAGAATACAATTGGGATTTCTAGACAAATAGGAATTTTGGCACAATTGCTTGGATTTGATGAATAGGTGTTTGCTTGAAGATCAATAGTTGTTGCTGTAGCTTTTGGATGTGTCTTTTATACCTCCTCATTGATTTCTAGCCGTTTGGGTGGTTGGGAACATAAATGGAGCCGTTGGAACCCTCTCTTACCACCATAAATGCACTTCTGCAGCTACCGGTATCGGTACGCGGGAAGGTGTATCGGTACCTATCTCAGAAAAGAAAGAGCCGTTGTGTGCATTTAATAAGGGGTATTGATACGCACGTAAGCGTATCGGTACTGGGTATCAAAACGGCAAGGGCCGTATCGATACCATTTTCTGAACTTAGCTCACTGTCCAACTCCGTATCGGTACGGGGGTTGGGCGTATCGATACGGGTCAACGACTTTTTAAAGTTTGGTTACCAACCAACTGACACCAACGATCATATTTTTAAACCGACTTAATATTTAAAGATTTACAAAGCCCGTATCGATACGAGGGTTAGCCGTATCGGTACGCTATTCAAACTCTTTGAATTTTAACACAGGGGTGTATCGATACTAGGGTTTGGGGTATCGATATTGGTTCCGACAGTAACCAAGTTTGGCAAAATAGTATCGATACGCTTGGTGCTGTATCAATACGCCTGGACGATTTTCAATGGTTTTGCCTTGGAACACTTAGAAAATATTTTGAGTTTGAGTTTTATAAATCAGTTTTAAAGTGTTGGTATTTTAAGACTTATTAAGGGACATATAAAAACAATTTTAAGTTTTACAAATTGATCCTTAAAGATCTAATTATATCAAATCAAACATAGGTTTTACAATCTCCCCCTTTTTGATATAACAAAACCAAAACATAAAAATTTTGACGTTTTGAAAAACCTTTACAAAGTTAACTCCCCCTTAATATAAGCTTGGTAACCTTTGAATTAAAATCAAAATATTTGAAGTGTGAGCTAGTTACTTCTCCCCCTTTTTGTTAGATCAAAAAATCTTTGAGACAATTAAGTGCATAAAGAAATCAAAGGTATAATAAGCAACATAGATTTTATTCATTATAGCAACATACTTAAAATCCAAACAAAGGCAAAAGAGAAATCAAAGCATAGGTTTTAATCCTAAAACATCCTTAATCCTAAGAACATAAAACATAGGTGCATAAAATAGAAAATCCTAAATGATATGCATGACAAACAAGAAGAAACGTCTAAGCATCATCTTCTTCATCTTCATCATCAACTCCCAAAGGCTCATTAGTGCGCATACTATTACGCCATTCATCATGGAAAGCGGCAATGGAAATATTCAAGGAATTGTGCCCACTTTCAAGAGATGTGAGGCGATTCTCCATACCCATCATCCTAGTATCAAAGGTAGTTTCCATTGAAGTAAGACGAGTGTTCATGTACATACGCAACCCGGTAAATTGCTCATTAAGATAGGTCATGAGAGCATCCATGTTGGGTTGTTGGAATTGAGGAGCTTGAGGAGCTTGAGGCGCTTGAGCTTCTTCGAAAGCGGCGGCGGCTTCCGGTGGTAACTCGGCAAGACGTACCCATTCACCATTAACATAAGAAAACTTTGCCCGAGCAAGAGATCGCTCATCAATGGGATCGGTGAGAGGAGTTGGGTAGTCATAAGAGCAATCAATATCCTTTTTAACAAAGAAATAGCTCAAAGCCGTACCATATGTGAAGGAGGTGACATGAGATGTGTGACGATTTTGCACGAGGTAGACGATCTCCGCGAACATGAGTCGAGCAAGATTTGGTCACTTTCTCTCACGGAAACACCGAATCCAAAAGTCATCCACTTGACGAATGGTGGAATACTTTCCTCCGGAGGGACGGAACCACCAAGAGACCATCAAGTGTAAGATCTGGTCTTGAGCATTTAGGGCGGTGACGGATCCATGAAGAACATGCCCCAAAGCATGCTCATCGTCAAGGCCTTCATCTTCTAGATTGAAAACCTCACAAATGGATTGGACATCAAGAATAATTTTCTTCCCCATGAGGTAAGAGCTAATAGCAACAACTTCCCCATCACGACTAATACATTTGGCATTGGCATAGAAAATCAAAACCAAAAGGCGATAGAAAAACCCGGGAATAGAGATAAACTCCATGAAGTTCCAACGATGAAATAAAGGAAGATATTCAAACTTAAAACGCTCTGAATTAAGAAAAGGAACGGAGATTACCCTTTCGGCATGGATCTTGTAATTCTCATATTGACGAAAATGAGTGAGACCCGAATTGCCATGAAAACATTGATCATAGATGATGGAATAGTTTGGACGAGCAATTTATCCAATGGTGGAAGATTCACCGGCTTGGGTAACCCTTGAACGCTTCCTCGAAGGTTCTTTTGGTGCCATGATCTAAAAGAGAGATTAAGCAAAGAGGATTTCTTCAATTTGAGTAAAAATCAAGGAAAAAATTAGTAAAAATTTTAAAAGAAAAATTCAAGAAAAATTTTGAGGAAAAACAAAGTTTTGATAAAAAGATGAAACAAAAAGAATCAAAACAACAACAAAAAATTGAAAAAGAAAAAAGAAAGAGATTACCTTGATAGAAACTTGAAGATTGAAGAAAACTAGCACAAGGATGAGAGAGAGAGCACAAAGCCTTGCTTGATTCAAAAACTCTTTTAGATTTGAGTTGAGGTGTGAAAAATTTGAAGGAGGAAGTGTCTTTTTATAGGCAAAAACGGCTAGGGTTAATTAGGTTTTGAAGAGTTTGAATTATGGTAAAAGTTGAATTCATTAAAAGCTTATTTAATGCCATCAGCGCAGTCGAGTATCGATACGCCCGTTGCGGTATCGATACAGGGATAGAATAGACCTTTCCGCAAAAATGCCCGTTGGAAAGTCGTATCGAAACGGAGGGGTCCATATCGAAATGACCTGTATCGATACGATGTTAATCGTATCGATACCCGTGAAGCGAAGAGAATTCTGGGAAACGGAATGAAGAACAGGTATCGATACTGTTTGCCCAGAAATGCATATTTGGTTCAAAGAACAACCAAAGGCTCGAACTTAACATCTCCTATGAGTATGCAAATGATGTATGAGCAGTTCTAAGCATATTTTAACAGAATCATACTCCCCCTAACTATAGGCATGGATGAAATTGGGAGTCCAAGCATACAAACATGGCATTTCACAAGATCAAGCATATTTAAGCACAAAAGAGGTCCTAAAAGGTCAAGATAGGCTAGCTAGACCTAACTCTCTCCTAAGGGACCAAAAACGCTCTTTGTCTAAGGGTTTTGTAAAAATGTCCGCTAATTGATTCAAGGTGTCTACATACTCTATAACCACATCTTCCTTAAGGACATGATCTCTAATGAAATGATGCCTTATTTCTATATGTTTGGTTCTAGAGTGTTGGATGGGATTTTTTGTTAAACATATTGCACTAGTGTTGTCATATTTTAGGGGAATGGTTTCAACTTTAATTCCATAATCTAAGAGTTGTTGCTTCATCCAAAGGACTTGAGCACAACAACTCCCTAAGGATATGTACTCGGCTTCGGTGGTAGATAAGGCTACACTATTTTGTTTCTTAGAGAACCAAGATATGAGCATACTACCTAAGAATTAACAAGTTCCCGAAGTACTTTTCTTATCGATTTTACAACCCCCATAATCCGCATCCGAGTAAGCATGAAGGTTGAAGGTAGAGTCTCTAGGACTAGCTTGAAACCTAGCACACAAGCAAACACTAAACAAGATATCCGATCTACTTGCGGTAAGGTAAAGCAAAGATCCAATCATAGAACGATAAAGCTTAGAGTCAACACACTTACCTCCTTCATCTTTGTCAAGCTTAGTAGATGAGCTCATAGGAGTGGCTTGAGGCTTTGCATTCTCCAAGCCAAACTTCTTGAGCATATCCTTTATGTATTTTGCTTGGTTGATGAAGGTGCCATCCTTCTTTTGCTTGATTTGGAGTCCCAAAAAGAATGAGAGCTCCCCCATCATGCTCATCTCAAATTCACCTTGCATTAACTTAGCAAACTCTTGACAATGACATTCATTAGTAGAACCAAAAATAATATCATCAACATAAATTTGAACTACCAAGATGTCATTTTTATACATTTTTATAAAGAGTGTAGTGTCCACCTTACCTTTTTCAAATCCTTTTTCAATCAAAAAATTTGAAAGCCTTTCATACCAAGCTCTAGGAGCTTGTTTTAAACCATAAAGAGCTTTGGTAAGTTTGAAAACATGATTTGGAAATTTTGAATCTTCAAAACCCGGTGGTTGTTCCACATACACTTCTTCATTTATAAAACCATTTAAAAATGCGCTTTTAACATCCATTTGAAAAAGCTTGAAATTATGATAACATGCATATGCAAGCAACATCCTAATGGCTTCCATTCTAGCTACGGGTGCATAGGTTTCATCAAAATCTATTCCCTCTTCTTGAGTGTAACCTTGTGCTACAAGTCTAGCTTTATTTCTCACAATGTTACCACTCTCATCTAGTTTGTTCCTAAAGACCCATTTAGTTCCTATTGTAGATTGATTACTAGGCCTATCAACCAATGTCCAAACATTACTTCTCTCAAATTGATTTAACTCTTCTTGCATAGCCATAATCCAAAAGTCATCTTTCAATGCTTCTTTTATATTTTTAGGCTCTATGCATGAGATAAATGCAACATGGTTCATTAATCTAAGAGAAGAACGAGTGGTTACCCCCTTGGATGGATCACCCAAGATTTCACCATCTTTGACATAGTTCAATTCCCTTGGGTAGCTCACTTCCTTTTCCTCAATGGCCAAGTCCTTCAAGGCTTCAAGAGGTGGATCTTGTGAGTCCTCTTCCTTTGTTGGAATCTCATCCTCCTTTGAAGTTTGACCTCCATCAAAGGCATTTATGATCCCTACATCATCATCATCACAAGAATCCTTCCTAGGAAGGAGGTTATCATCGAATACAACATGAATAGATTCTTCTACTACTAAAGTTCTTTTGTTAAATACTCGATAGGCTTTAGAGGTTAAAGAGTAACCTATAAAAATGGCTTCATCACTTTTTGCATCAAATTTACCTAAGTTATCTTTTCCATTATTTAAAACAAAACACTTGCACCCAAAAGGGTGGAAATAGCTAATGTTAGGCTTTTTAGATTTTAAAATCTCATAAGGTGTTTTCTTTAAAATTGCCCTAATCATTACTCGATTTACAATATAACAAGCGGTGTTTGTGGCTTCCGCCCAAAAATATTTATGTAAATTTTTTTCACAAAGCATAGTTCTAGCCATTTCTTGTAAAGTTCTATTTCTCCTCTCAACTACCCCATTTTGTTGAGGAGTTCGAGGAGCCGAAAAATTATGGCTAATACCATTTTCATTTAAAAAATCTTCAAACCCTAAATTTTGAAACTCGGTTCCATGATCACTTCTAATATGTGAAATTCTAAGTTCAAGATCATTTTGGGTTAATTTTGAAAATGTGATGAATTTTTCCAAAGCCTCATCTTTAGTACTTAAAAAGAGAACCCAAGTAAATCTAGAAAAATCATCAACTAGCACAAAAGCATAAGACTTACCACCCAAGCTCATAGTCCTAATTGGCCCAAATAAATCCATGTGAATTAGTTGTAAACATCTACTAGTAGAAACGTCATTAATGGATTTAAAGGAAGACCTATGCTGTTTACCCTTTGAGCATGCATCACAAATTTTATCATTTGAAAATTTTATCTTGGGTAAACCTCTAACTAGATTTAGAGAGACTAGTTTTTCCAAAACACTTATTCTAGCATGTCCTAGCTTCCTATGCCACAACCATGCATCATTTTCATTTTGAGCAACTAAGCATGCATGAGATGTATGAATGTCATCTAGATGCACCATGTATATATTCCCTATGCGATGACCTATGAGCATAATACTATTAGATTTAATGTCTACAATTTTGCATCCATTTTTATCAAACAAAACATTAAATCCTTTATCACACAATTGACTTATGCTCAATAAATTGTGTTTAAGACCATCGACATATAAAACATTTTCAATGAGAATAGTAGAGTGATTACCTATGGAGCCAATACCTTTAATGTGGCCTTTGGAGTTGTCACCAAATGTTACTACTCCTCCACTTTTTGGCTTTAGATCCATGAATCTACTCTTGTCTCCGGTCATGTGTTTCGAGCATCCACTATCAAGGTACCATGAGTTTTGACTTTGTGCTTTGGCCTTGTAGCAATGCTCCCCCTACAAACAAAGATATTAAACTTTGGTTTTTGGTACCCAAATCATTTTGGGTCCATGAGTGTTAGCTCCCAAAACCTTGGTTCCCTTAGGAATCCAAGATGACATAGCAATAATATTATTAGATTTAACAAGTTCCTTAGGAACCCATACACTTCTAATTATTTTAGCTCTACTATGTCTAGGGTAGCTACCTTGTTTGTAGTAGTTAGTCTTTTTCTTAGGTTGGTGTGTTCTAGATGATTCTCCTACTTCATGCTTGACACTACCAACATTTTTTAAAGACTTTTTGAGCTCATTTAGCTCACCCAACACCTTTTGGTGTTCACAATTACATTGAGATAAAAGATTATTAAGATCAACATTTTCATCTTGAAAAAATTTAAGTTCATCTTTTAATCCTAATATCTTTTTCTCAAATTTAGAATTAGCTTGAGCAAGTGAGTCATTTTTCTCATTTAGTTCTAGAATAATCTTTTTATTCCTAATGACCGACTCCTTATATTTCTCAACTAATTCATCATATACCTCTTGTAACTCATCATATGCATCATTTAATTCTTCATATGAAAAATCTAAAGTAGATGAGTTAGAGGTTACCAAGGAGGAATCTTCCTCAAGTGCCATGAGGCAAAGATTAGCCACTTCTTGTTCGTCATCCTCCGATGACTCCTCATCACTCCAAGTAGCAAGCTTGGCTTTGAGTCTCTTCTTCTTCTCAAAGCCCTTCTTCTTGAGTTGAGGGCACTCCGAACGTATGTGGCCGGGTTGTTTGCACTCAAAGCAAATGATGGGATCCTTTCCTTCTTCTTTGTTCTTGCCTTTGAAGTCTATCTTCCTTTGGATTTTTCTTCCCCGGTTGGACCTCAAGAAACGTGAGAACCGTTTGGCTATCATAGCCAATTCTTCAAGTTCATCCTCCTCACAAGATGAGCTCTCATCATTTTGTGAAGCTTTAGCCTTGAGAGCTATTCCCATCTTCTTCTTCTTCTCAACCTCAAGCTTCTCTACCCTTTTCTCTTCTTTCTTCTTCTCATCTTCCCTTCCTTGCTTCATGATCTCATGAGTAAGGAGAGAACCCACGAGCTCATCAAGCTTCAAAGTCTTCAAATTCTTTGCTTCGATGATAGCGGTTCTCTTCCCATCCCAAGACTCGGGAAGTGAATAGAGTAGCTTCCGGAAAAGCTTGTCTTCCGGTATGATCTCTCCAAAGCCCTTTAGACCATTGACAATCGTGGAGAATCGATCAAACATCTTTGACACCGTCTCATCGGGCTCCATCTTGAAATTTTCATAGCTAAGATTGAGAATTCCAATCTTAGTTTCTTTAACATCATTGGTGCCTTCATAAGTGGTCTCAAGAGTGTCCCTCACTTCTTTGGCACTTTCAATTGATGAGACCTTTGAGTAGATGTCCGGACCGAAAGCACAAAATAGCATGTGGAGAGCTTTATCATTGACTTTAATCTTTTTCCTCTCCTCTTCACTCATCTCTACTTTCTTCTTTAACACCATCTTGCCTTCGCCATCTTGCTTCAATCGAATATATGGCCCATCCTCAATGACATCCCACATAAGATAGTCATTTGACTTGATGAATAGACGCATTCTATTCTTCCAAAAAGAATAGTTATCATCGTTGAAGAAGGGAGGCTTTGTAGTGGATTGTGACTCGTACATGCCGGAACCGGAGGTTGAAGTCATCTCTTGATATTTTGATGATCACACTCTTCCAAGGAACTCCTCTTGTGGTTGTTAATCCTCAAAGAGGTAGGCTCTGATACCAATTGTTAAGTGGATCGCAAGATCGATATTGACCAAGAGGGGGTGAATTGGAAATTTAAAGGTTTTGTGGTGGAAATTGCAAATTGAAAATAATAGACAAGGGATTTAGAGTGGTTCAAGTTCCAAATGAACTCTACATCCACTACATTAGCTTCACTAAGGATTTGCAACAATTCCACTAATTGCTCTTCCCCTTTTCTAGGACAAGGAGGCAACCTTTACAATTTCGGTTGATTTTTCTACCCAAAAATCAACCCAATCCTCACACAAGTGAACAAAGAAATTTGATGGCTAATAAGGTATCTCTCAATACAAATGATAGCTCCAATACAAGCATTCAACCCAATTGAACAAAATATGAATGAAGAATACAATTGAGATTTCTAGACAAATAGGAATTTTGGCACAATTGCTTGGATTTGATGAATAGGTGTTTGCTTGAAGATCAATAGTTGTTGTTGTAGCTTTTGGATGTGTCTTTTATACCTCCTCATTGATTTCTAGCCGTTTGGGTGGTTGGGAACATAAATGGAGCCGTTGGAACCCTCTCTTACCACCATAAATGCACTTCTGCAGCTACCGGTATCGGTACGCGAGAAGGTGTATCGGTACCTGTCTCAGAAAAGAAAGAGCCGTTGTGTGCATTTAATAAGGGGTATCGATACGCACGTAAGCGTATCGGTACTGGGTATTGAAACGGCAAGCGCCGTATCGATACTATTTTCTGAACTTAGCTCACTTTCCAACTCCGTATCGGTACGGGGGTTTGGCGTATCGATACGGGTCAACGACTTTTTAAAGTTTGGTTACCAACCAACTGACACCAACGGTCATATTTTTAAACCGACTTAATATTTAAAAATTTACAAAGCCCATATCGATACGAGGGTTAGCCGTATCGGTACGCTATTCAAACTCTTTGAATTTTAACACAGGGGTGTATCGATACTAGGGTTTGGGGTATCGATACTGGTTCCGACAGTAACCAAGTTTGGAAAAATAGTATCGATACGCTTGGTGCTGTATCGATACGCCTGGACGATTTTCAATGGTTTTGCCTTGGAACACTTAGAAAATATTTTGAGTTTGAGTTTTATAAATCAGTTTTAAAGTGTTGGTATTTTAAGACTTATTAAGGGACTTATAAAAACAATTTTAAGTTTTACAAATTGATCCTTAAAGATCTAATTATATCAAAATCAAACATAGGTTTTACATACTATCAGGAGACCTTTGCACTAGTTGCCAAATTAGTAGCCAAGGGGTTCACTCAGTCCTAAGGAGTGGATTATCAAGAATGGAAGTTGCACCAACTGGATATTAAATACGCCTTTTTAAATGAGAATCTTAAAGAAGAGGTCTACATGAAAATTTCACCAGGTTTAAAAGGACCCTCGACAATCCAGAAGGTGTGCAAGCTGAACAAGTCCTTATATGGACTGAAACAATCTCCTAGAGCATGGTTTGACAGATTTGCAAAGGCCATTTTGAAGAATGCTTTCAAACAAAGCCTGACATATCACACTTTGTTCAGGAAAACTGCTCCTAATGGTAAGAAAACTCTTCTAATTGTCTATGTTGATGACATAATTATCACTGGTGATAATGCAGAAGAAATTGAGAGATTAAAGACTTACCTAGCAAAGGAATTTGAAACAAAAGACCTAGGGAGTCTCATGTATTTTCTGGGAATGGAAGTGGCAAGATCCAAGGAAAGAATTGTTATCAACAAAAAAAAAAAGTATTTCTTGATTTACTCTCTAAAACGGGTATGCTTGGCTGTAGACCAGCAGATACTCCCTTGGATCCAAACTTGAAGCTTAGAAAAGATGAACTAGGGAGTCCAATGAGCAAAGAAACCTACCATAGACTCGTTGCGAAGCTGATTTTTCTTTCCCTCACTCGACCGGACATAGCTTATTCGATTAACATTGTGAGTCGGTACATGAGTGACCCTAGGTAAGAACATATGGAAGTTGTTAACATAATTTTGAGATACTTGAAGTTCACTCCAGGATTCAACCTCATATTCAGGAAAAGCTCATATAAATCAGTGAAGTTTTATACAGATTCTAGCTGGGCAGGTGAGCTTACTAACAGGAAATCCACAAATGGATACTACTCATTTGTATGGGGAAAGTTAGTAACTTGGAGAAGTAAAAAACAAACATTGGTGTCTCGAAGCAATTCAGAATCGAAGTATAGGGCTATGGCTTTAAGAATCTGAGAGGGAGTGTGGTTGAAAATGCTACTTATAGAACTGGAGCTTGATGAGAGTCAATGCTTTGAACTACTTAGTAATAGCCAATCACCATGAGTATTGCTAAGAATCCTGTACAACATGACCGAACTAACCATGTTGAGTTTGACAGACATTTCATCTATGAGAAAGTCAATAATGGTACTGTCAAGCTGCACTATGTTCCAACAAAACAACAATTTGCAGACACTCTAACTAAAGCACTACCAAGGACAATATTTGATAATTTTACATCCAAGCTGGGAGTATATAAAACAACTTGAGGGGGAGTGTTGGTTAGTAAACTTGTATATACCGGATTATCATGTATAGATATTACATGTATCTTTTAGAGTGTGTGTATTATTTAGATAGACTGTTATTTATAGATTCTTTATAGCAGAGTATTCTGTCATTATCACAGAATATCTTATTACCTTGATTACAAGGTATTGATTGTGTATATATATCTCTATTGTATTTCTCAATGTGAATAAGATAGATAACCTTATCTTTCTACAAAAGTACACTGAAATTTAGACTTGTCTTTTTTCTTGAATCGACTATCTTTTTCAGCATGATTTGTTTTCTTACAAACATGACATGACAGAAACTTTCTATTTGGACCACTAGCAAAAGAAAGAAAGGCTCTGCTCTTATTTGAGCTTTCAACTTTCTTTACAGAGTTGTTGAACTTTACTCTTTTATGAGCAGCAAAAAAATCACCTTCACTTACTTCAAGGGCTCTCATAGAAACTCTTTGTTCTTGTGCTTCTAACTTGCTAAAAAAATCAACAATGATTAAGCTCGTCATGTCACAAGATTCCTCACTAACTGAAATTTTTGCTTCTTCATCAATTTCAACAACCTTCCACATGATAATGAGTTCCTGCGAAAATAGGAACGCATGTTGAAGGAGCATTTGAAGAAGCCATTTAAAAAATAACTCAAGAAACTCTCAAGCTCTCAAGCTCACAAAAAACTCTCAAGAACTCAAACTTACAATGTTTCACTTACACAAAAAATAGCAGTGAAGACTCACAGCCCTCAAGAATAAGCTCTGATTACACTGTTAGTATTTTATTGAAAAATCAGAAAATCAGTTGGTGACTAAAAAAATCAATTGGTGTAAAAAAAATCGGTTGGTGATCAAAAAAATTAGTTGGTGTTCAAGAAAATTAGTTTTCAACAGAAAATTAGATTTAGAGGGAAAAATAGAGCGTGAGAAAAAAGATGCAGCAAAAATATTCCTATCTACTTCATTACAACCCATTTAAAAGGGTTACAAAAATCTAAAATGATAGTTGTCTACTAACTAAAGTAAATAGATTAATAAAAGTCTAGACAGTAGTTACTAATCATCAAAACTACCGACACACAAAGTAAAAATTTAATATCCAATACAACACTCAATCCATTAACATATATAAATACAAACTTATGTATCAAAATATTTTCTTAATTTAAATACAAATTGTGATGAATTTTAATTATGTTGGTGCCTATTTTAGATGGTTATGTGTTAGATCCATTTTGCAAGGGTCTGAGATTAACTCCGAAAGCATTGTTTATATTTTCTTTGATTTATTTGACCAATTCATTAGAAGAGAAATAAGAGGAAAAAAATGAAAATATTATGTTAATTTTGTCGTTAATTCAGAACGATGTAATGACAGATATCGAGACATCTGTAAATACTTTTGTACCATTTATCCAGCAGGACACACTAATTTCATCAGAAGAGGAGCAGAACATTAATTCACCCCAGTTAACTTGTAAGCCGATTAATGTCGAGATATCTGTGTACACTTCTGCGCTTAATTACAAATAAATGGTAAAAACAAATTTATGTTAAACTCATTTTTTTAGAAAAAAAAGTCAACCTATTTTTGAACCATCTCTAGCTGAACTAGAATTGGTTAAATTAAAAATTAAAAACCATATCAATTCGATGTTCGATCAGTTTCAATAACATAAAGTGCTAACTTCAGCAATGGTAAGTTAAAAAATTATCTACATGAAATAGATGATAGAAATCTGCAGTGGCCATTATAGACCAGTTTGCACATGTTAAACCTGAAAGAAAAAACCATTCGAAACTTATCTATCTACATTTGGCATAAACATTATGGAATACTATAAGACATGCAAAATTCCCTTTCCTTTATAGCTTCATAAAACGTATTTAACAATAATTTTTATTTGGAATATGGAAATCAAACTACCATTTCATGCTCTAAACACCAACTCAGAGGCTTGCTTTGGACAGTGCTTTTAAAGCTTCAGAAATCTCCTCTGCCGTTGCTCCACCTTTAATACAGCTGATCAAGGGGCTGTTCGAAGGGACGATGTCGTCTCTCAAGTCCATTGTTCGGAGCAATGCTTCGGAACCTTTTGTCACCACTTCCTTCATGATCAAAGTCTTATGAGCCCCGGCTATCAGTTCCTCGTAATCGGTGTCTCCAGTTTCTCCGACGATGACAAACATGTTTGCGACATTCATTCTCCAACGCACAAAAAGGTACCTAATAATCAGAACGAACAGGTTAATCCAATCAATAAGTTATCATTATAATCGAGTCCTGTTACAATGAGGAGCACTCATGACATCAACTTAACAAATCAGCATTAATTAATTTTTATCATGCATGAAATATCTTATGAAAGAAATCTTCTTATCAGATGAAATAGAACATCTAGATATCAGTTGTCTGGAGATTGACATGGACTCATTTTACATGTTACAGATATGTCCATATTCACCTTAGATTTTCTCATTCTTTAAAGCATTTAAACCTATAATACTCGGAATCGAGTGCGAGTGTGAAATACAGGTATGTTCATTGTTTACTAATTTTTCCCATGTTTTGGAGGGAGGATCATATCCCAATGCCCTTTATGAATACGGGTGTCAGACATGTACCTTAAGAGAAACAAACAGTCGGAGTGACATAGATTTAAACACCAAGGTTGTTAAAGTTCCTGTCTAAGAATCAAGATCCATCTTAATATAAAGAATCGGTCCACATAACTGTATAGAACCCTACCTGAGCGCCTGTGCTCGAGATGCAAGGAGGGGAACAACCTGTATTCTAGTTGAGTTCCTGCAATACATCGGATGGCAACGGAGACCTCGCATCCTAAGCTTCTGCCTCAAATCATCCACTTTCTTTGCCTGTAAAAGCAGCCACCATAAGATCCAAGCAAGAAATACTATTAATTCTAATGTTACCATTGGGTATATATATACCTTACTCAGATCCTTTACAAAGTATGCAACACAGTGGGCATTGCTCGATTTCACATCTTCCTCGACACATGGAGAATTTTGATCACCTTCAGCGTTCATCAACTTCCAAATTGTCTTCTTTAGACCCTCATAGCCCCAATGAAAGGCAATATGAGACGCATAATCAGGATCGGCAAAAAGCTTTCCATCTTCTGCCGTGTAAGTTCCAGGGTAATACACTTCACTGCCACTGCCACAGATCAGAGCATCAAAATCATTTACTTGAATCTTTGCTGATTTCAAGAACTCTACTGTTTCCGAGACTGGCAAAGCTGTTGATATAGCAAACCCCGTGAATTTTGCAGATTGAGTGTCCAGCCGAACGGCCTTAAATATGTCTTGTATAATTTGAACCATCTTCTTGTCAGGTAACCCCTTGTTGTCATAGCAGTCAAGTAATAAAACAACTAATCTACGTCGCCGCCTCAAAATAGGATACTTGCTTGCCACATTTTCAAGCTTCACTCCTTCAGTTTCTTTCGGGTTTGTTTCTGGCTTATTCATCTTGCTTAGGACTCGTTTTACTTGGTCTTGCAGCTCAGGTTCACCAGAAGATGAAGCTACAGGGTCAAGGGATCCAGTAAGTGAAGATTTATCTCCATCAACTGAGAGCCTAAGGGACATGTCTTGCACGTCTTTAAGTGAGTCATTTAAAGATGATACTTCAGCAGAGACTTCATCCCCTGGTGTATCTGTTTGCCACTGAGGATGTCTCATTCGACAAGCTGCCACCTTCGTCAAGTAAGTACGGCAGTGTTCAGGCCATGAGTACAGATGTATATTCTTCCAACCATTCTTCCTGCAGTCATGCCATAAGTTTTTCTCTGATACCAACTTCAACAGGGCATCAGCAATTGATTTCTGATCATGGGGATCCACCAGAAGGCCATTATTTAGTGCCTAAAATTCATTAAAAAAGGAAAAAAAACGTAATGTCAACAATTGGAACTGTTGTTAACATTTTGTAGAAGAGTATAGACGACAATGGGGATGTTCAGAATCTTTAACATTTCAACAAATAGTTCCCGTTAAGTTTTTAGTCCCATCTGCTCAACTTTCCCGGCCAGAGTTTATATTTGAAAGCTCTGGAAAGTCCACCAGCAATATCTAATGATTGAGAGATATATTCAGTGTTCTTACCCGCTGGATGTCAACGGGTCCACCATTTTTTGTTGCCACCATCGGCAGCCCATGGGCTGCTGCCTGCATTGTATCAAATAAATAGAGATAAAAATTGTATCTCACTGAACTTGATAGGATGACATCGAAACAAAATTCAATCAATAAAACCAACCTCTATCAACGTAAGTCCAAAAGGCTCAACCAGAGCCGGATTTATGAAAACTCCCTGCGACATTTGAATCCAGTTAATATAAAAACAATAGCACATGAACTAGCTCCAACAAAAATGAACTCTAATTAACCTTTGTTTTTGCTGCAAGTCGATAAATATCGGGAACATCAGTCTGTTTGTGATGCTTTGGATAGGCAACCTGCCCATAGAGGTCATACTTGTCAATAAGTTTCAATACTGTTACGAGTACACTAGCACTTGGACCACTCATTCCATCAATATCATCCCTGTTGCCCATTATAAGTGTCTGCAAAGAAAAGTAGTATTAGTAGTCGTCCTTCCACTCTGTAAATGAAAATTGTTGCACAAACTAACTTACAAGATTAGCAAGCTCTCGTAAAGGACGGCATTCTCCAAAGGCTTTCAAAAGAGTAGTTATGTTCTTCTTTGGATCAGGTCTAGATAAGGCCAAGATCATTGGCTTGTGGGAATTTGTAAGAAATCTCATCACCTGCCAACGTTAGGAAGAATCAATACCAGATCTGTTAAACGATGAGTGTATAACATAGCTGACCTACTTACTTCGGACCATATTGTTGGAATTGCCTTGGGAGAAGACCCATCAGTACCTCCAAGGACCGAGACAAGTTCTCCATCAATCTCAGGGGCATCTTCTTGAACTACAACATTGCTGAAGTCCATGCCAGGGGGAATAACCTGCAAATAAATTGTACTTCAAAGCTAAAATAAGAGGTGCAAACAAAATAGTTCAATATTGTCTCATTGATCTTTTCAAATTTTTTACAAAATGTGAATTCATTATGGTAGTCTCCGAGTTAATCTGATCCATGGGTTAGTTCGCTTAGAAAATCAAGTTCTATGTGGAGTTAACAATATGTTTGAGAACAAGAGAAATGAAGCACATGGAGTATGTTTCAGAGTGAGGAACAAGGAAAAATATACTTCTTGGTAATTCTCTTTTCACATTATCTGTAACGCTCATATGAAGGAAGCAGTGATCAATACAACATCTCGAAATAGTGGAAAAGAGAAAGGAAAAGGGAGAAATATTGTTACCACCATCCTTGGCATGTATCGACCATGACAGTTTACCCCACGTCTAGCACGGGCACGTAAAACTTTTTCAAGCTTCACATCAAACCCATCATAAAGCCCCCACTGTTCTTCAATCTCTTGCTGGGTACTAGTGATAACTAGTTCTGCAACATCAAGGGAAAGTTCTTCTGCTTCAATTCTTCTCATAATCTTGTATGTCGAATTGATGTCTTCCTTTGACTGTCGCCCTTGTTTAAGCAGCTGCTCAAGCTTGTTCCTCCCAAGAGAGTGTCCTGTTAAAACCATGGGGACGTTTAAAGCACCTGATAGAAGAGCAGTACTGTCCCCTGCATCAGCATAATGACCATGAATAACATATGGCCATACAGGTTGGCCTCCACCAATTTGTTCACTGAGAACTTTTGACATATTAAGAACGTGAGCCAGGGCACCATCTACAAATTCCGGAATATAAGGCCACAATAATTCTTTATGAAGGTACTTATCACGCGGACCAAAAGGGATCCTTATAATGTACGCTCCGCTACTCTCTCCAACATCATTTCCATCTGCATCTTCACTGGCGGTCGTTAGCATTTCTGTAGGCTCACCATAGCTCCAATCAACTTCGGGTGATAAGACTTGTCGAGTAAAAAGATCTACTCTATACACTCCTGGCATCTTTGCAAGAGCCCTAGAAAGCTCTACCACATATTTGACCTGAGTACCATTTTATTATTACAAAAACATGAAATAAATGAAATGAGGCCAAAATGCAAGCAATGTTTTCTTTTCCTTGTAGAATACATCATTTACCTGTCCACCAGTGTCAGAATCTCGACCAAGCTCCATGTTTTCTCCTCGGACTAAGCCATGCAAACTGGTTTACAGAGAAGAAATGTAACAGTGCTTCAATTGAACTGTTAATGCAGAATTCCTTGTAGAATTTCTGAAGTTGCTCTTTCATTAAAATGCAAGCAAGTCATGCCACTTGGAGTAAAATCATGATGGTAACTTTCAGGTACAGTTATTTGAATTACATTCTTTTTGCTTCTATGGATAATTAAATGAAGAAACTCAAGAAATACATGCATAAAAAATTTCCATTAATGAACTGTGCTATCTCCATTGGGAAAAATAAGAAATACAGATGATGGTTGTTGCCACCTGCTTGAATAACAAATCATTGGTTTACTTGAAGAACCAAATAAAATGGTTTTATCAAGTGCAAAAATAGAATTTATGCACACAAACAAAGTGATGTAGTAGGCTTAAAATGATAGAGAAATGTTAAGATGAATTCATGATTGATGCATACCTGATAAGGATAATGTATAGTTTCTTTTCCTTCTTGTCCTCTGACCACACTTCCAAGTGGGAAGAGTTTCTTTGGAATATTTTCCTCGGGGTCTCAGGATTCATCAACTCACTAACAGCATCTCCCTTCTCTCCTTCTGACAAGTCTTCGGCCAAGTCCTCAGTGGCATCCTTGCGCACAAGCTCACGTTCCCATTTCCGCTTTGCCAATCGTTGCACTTGCTCCCATTCCAACTATTTACATTATAAGATTGTGATTTGAGTCCTCTAATATCATCATTTATATGCGTAGGCAGAAGCTCATGATGCATGCATTGCATATATGTATATATAAAGAATAGAAAGAGGAGGGACCTGCTTCTTTTTACGGGTTAGGTGCCAAATCCGCCAGCACATGTTCTCGAGCCTAGAACTACGTTCCCTGGCATTCCGGGTGGCGACAACCTTGATCCATGTCCTGTATAGATCGGTTTCGTCAACGCCTGTCACCACCTCTTCAACAAAGTACTTGGTTGGATTGAAATGACCCCCTTCTCTCAAATCCACCGCTGGCTTGTGCTGCTCCTCGATTGCTGCTGCTCCACTGTCCAATATTGCTTCCAAGTACCCATTTATCCACTCGTTCGCTGCCATTCTCCACAGTGTTTCAATATCAAAACATAACCACACAACCCCTTGTGTTTCGGGCTTCAGCTACAAGGGATTTTCTTCAACAACAAAATAAAAAAGCAAAAGACTTTTGTCTTGGTTTCTACATTGAATGGAAAATGACAAGGCTAAACATTTTTGTTCCAAAAAAGAATGGTGGTGAGGTTGGAAAGAGTCGTAAGAGGGAAGGGATGTGTTATGAAACGAAGAGAGTGAAGGAGAGAGGTGCATGCACAATGGAACACATGGCTAGACAAGGGTGGATTCAAGAGATGGCGACACGTTCACAAAAGATTTTTGCATTCTATTGGAATTGGAAGGCTCTACTCTCACACACTTTGGATATGCAATACAAGGTGGACGTGTGAATGGGTGTTTTTGTTTCTTCACATCTCCAAGGATTGTCCGCTTCTTATTCCTATTTTTCCTTTGAAACTCCGAGAGATTTGGGTGTCCCTCATTTTCCCTTTTAACATTTCTTTTCCTTCCATTATCAATATTGTTTTTTTAGTACATTCATTTCATTTTAAAAATTAAAGGGTAAACTACATAAATGGTCCTCTGATTATGCTCTAATTTTTTTTACGTCCCCGACTATTAGAAATTACAAACTGGTCTTTCGACTTAAAAAAATAACAAATTCGAATGACACCTTTAAAAATTTAACACTGATGATGTGACCGTTAATATAAATTGATACAATTACATAATTAGCCCTAAAATTCTACACTTATTTAAATTTAACCCTAATTCTAAAATATTAACCCACATAATTTCAATAATCTATCAATTTAATCCTGCACAAATTGGCAGTGGAGGATCACTTGAAGAGCATTCGGTCATGAATAACAGAGCATCTTCTCCTGTGATTTCAGAGAAAAATGAGCAATTAGATTGTAACATGAAAGAGAAAAGTGATAGTTAATGGGTAAATGTTATTAGCGATGTGAATACTAAATTTTGGCAGAGCAATGACTTCAAAGATGTGCTGACTGGGTCTGACGAGGGGGATGGTTCACCTGCAGCTATTCTTGGTGACGAAAACTGTAAGAATAGAGAACGACTGAAGTTACAAAAACTGCTTCCTTGTCATCTAGAAATGAACTTAAATCAGGGAAACTGCAAGAAGCTTCCTTTTGCTCTATAAATGCTTTAATTGATAGTGTCAAGTACTCCGAAGCAAGCGAGTGCATGCCGGTTTGGGATGATGCTGGAACGAATTTGCTTGTTAGTGTGACTACTAGAGACTTCTCTAATTCAAATGTCACTTCGTCTATTGATTCTCCTCAAAGAAATACCCCACTTCTTGAAACATTCATTCATGGAAGTGACAAAAAAATAAAACCTCCTTTTGGGGATGAGGTTGTTCAAATCAAAATCAATTGTTGAGGGTGCAAATGATGATTATCTAAAATAGGGGGTTGCTGCTGGTAATTCTTAGGCAAAAGATGCAGACAACAATACTGGTTCTACTCTAAAAAAATTTGGAGAGCTGAATGAGCATTTTATTTGATCAAGTATGGCTTTGCCACATATTGTGGACCAATGCCGTGAAAATGGTAAATTAAAGAAAATTATAGCGATTGCATTAGTTAATTTTGGGGTGAAAATGAATTGAAGAATTAAAGGAGAGGAAAAATAGAAAAGAAGATGAACTAAATTGATAGATTATTAAAATTATGTGGGTTAATTTTTTAGAATTAGGGTCAAATTAAAATAAGTGTAAAACTTTAAGATTAATTACGTAATTATATCACTTTATATTAACTTTCACATCATCAGCTGCTAAATTTTTTAACGTCGTCAGACCAATTTGTTACTTTTTTAAGTTGGGGGGGTCAATTTGTAACTTTTGACAATTGAGGGACGCAAAAAAAAATTAGAGCATAGTCGGAGAACCATTTATATAGTTTACCCAAAATTAAATGCTAATATATAATTCTATATTAAGTGATGGATATATAAATTAAAAAACCTTTACATAAAATTGATGTCCTAATTATTATATTAATTTTGCAATTGTGTACTTATATTTTTTTATATAAATAAATAAGTATTTTTAACCATGAAATGTGGTGTGGTGGTTGCTCTCCTCATCCCTTAATTATGAGGTCAGGAGTTCGATTCCTACCAATGAGAATAGAACATATTTTATAGCCAGTCATTTACCTTTCAGTGAGAGCACCTACGTCGAGGGGATTAGTCACCGCTATCAGCGGTGCATGTCAAATGGTTAAGAATATATTTATAAACAAAATTTTGAAGAAAAGATAGACATTCGAGGTAAGTTTCATTGTTTTTTTATTTTTTATTTTTTTTGGTTAATACTTCGTTTTAGATTAATGCTATATTTGATGTAATTGTTATAGTTGAAATTATTTTTATAGGTATTTGGGTTGAATTAAATCTCGTGAAGGATAAATTTTTAATTTTTTTATATTTATATTTTATGTGCATTGTTTAATCGTTATAGTTGATAAGAGTTAATACATTTAGATGTATGTGATGGTAGTTTAGTTTTTTAAGGATAAATATTCTATACACATGTGGAAACTGAAAGTTTCCACAAGCGCTTTAATTTTAGGATATAAGGAGTTAGTTTAGGGTATAGTGTTTAGGGGTTTAGGTGTAGGGAGTTAGAATTTAGGAATAGTTGTTTCAATTTAAAGTTTAGGGTTATAATTTAGGGTTTATAGGTTAAAACCTAAATCCTCACCATATTACCCTAAAAATTAAACCCCAACCTATAAACTCTAAATTATAACCCTAAACCTTAAATTGAAACAACTATCCCTAAATTCTAAACCCCTACACCTAAACTCCTAAACTCTATACCCTAAAATAACTCCCTATACCCTAAAACTAACTCCCTATACCTAAAATTAAGGCGCTTGTAGAAACTTTCAGTTTCCACCGCCAGTGTGCACGATATTAATTTTTTTAATAGCATGGTAGTTTTTGAATTGATATGGTTTAGATTATTTGGGAAATTAATTTGAATATGTAACAATTATGTAGTATAATTAATTTTTATTGCCCAAAGAGCAACAAGCTTGTACAAGATACAGCAAAACATCCTACACAAATCCAATCAATAAAATCTAAAACAACCGTAAAACCTCATTATACATGTATACCCCATCTATGACACAGTAGTGAATTAATAGAATCATCCCTATGTATAGCTCGCCTACTCAGTCGAGTATGTACAGCATCTTTAATGACATGAACAATGGATGAAAGGTCATTACAACCCAACTTGTAAATCTCGCCCCCTAAGATCTTAATAAATAGACCAAGTCTTACTTAACTCTTGCACCTGCAACACCAACCTCACTACCTTTCCAAAAAATCTCATGCATAATTGGTTTATCATTTGCAGCACCCTATCATGCAAACTGAATTATCTGCACCAATTTTTTTTTTTTTTTTGAAGTCCATATTATGGATCTAACAAGCTAGCTGACCAGCAAAACTCAACTTAAGTAGGGACCATTGCTGGATTTTGTCCTTAATCTTGACCACTAAAGGTTGACAGTACTTCATAAGAGAAGTTATTAGATGGACCCAACTCACCACGTTATCTGTGGCCCTAGCCAATAAGATTCATCCATCTCAAAGTAAATTTCAAATAACTACCCCTCTTTATTTACATGTAGGAAAGAGGTAAAGATTCACTTCAAAAAAATGAGATGGGTGGACCTTAATGGCTGGAAACACGAATAACATAATGAACCGAGTTTATTTAATAATTTTTCCCTTCATAGAGAGTTTTCTGATCATAAGAGGTACTCCTTGGTACTAGACTGGATGTTTCCATGCTCAAACCCAGTGGCCAAAGAGATCATATCGAATTTTTTAGCAAAAATACCAAAGGAGAAAAATTCACTCTTGGATACATTAAGCTGCAAACCATACATCTTGTAGAATTCATCTAAACCACATTAAATGCCAATAATGAACTTCATGTTCTTCTTAGAAAACATCATCAAGTCGTCTGCAAAACATAGTTGAGTCAACTTAACTTTTTTGCACTTAGAATGATATTGAAATATTCATATTTCTGCAGCAAAGTCCAACAACTTAGACATGACATTCATAAAAAGGACAAAGATGTAGGGAGAGAGAGGGGATCTCCCTACTTTTCCCCCTTTTCCCTTTAACAAATCCAGCAAGGCCCTCATTAGTATTAGTATAATTATTTTAAGAGAATTATAAAAAATATTATTTATTAGTAGTATAATATTTAAAAATATTTTTATGTAGTATAGTATTAGTAGTTGAGTTGGTATGGTTTAAATTATGTTTTTAAATATTCAAAAATATTATTGTAAACCAAGTACTTTTGTAGAGTTGTTTGAAGATGGCGTTATTGCAAGTACTGTTGTTGAGACTTCCAGATAATCATATTAGGAGGGACATGAATAAATTGTCATAAATTTGTAATTATGTAAATATTCTTAGATAAATTATGGTATTTATAGCATTATTAAAAAATTGAATGCTTTTGCAGAAGGTGGAGTGTTCCTTTCGTCATCGAGGGATGAGAAGTGTAGAGCCATACTAACGGATAATCTCATTTTTGTGGCAAGCTGGGTTTTATAATGCGTCGTTATTTTGTGGTTATAAGTTTGTCTTAAAGTTAATAAGTGGGTTGATAGAACGATGAAGACTCGAGACACATACGTTTCATTGAAGAATGCATGATAACTCTTGAAGATGTGGTGATACAACTAAGTGTCCTAGTCAACGATATGATAGTGGTGGCGCAAAATAATTATAATGTTGATGCACTTTGCCTTAAGTACCCATGGAAGGTGCCACCTAAAGGTGTGGTTGATGGCTTGCGTCTAAGAATTACATTGTTGGCGGGTGAGTTTCAGATCACAGACGATTCCACCCATGGCGATATTGAATATGTTGCTCGCTTTTATATTATGCAACTTATCGATGGGATATTAATGTCGAATAAATCTAGTAATATGGTTCACACGCGGTACCTCCCATTTATGAATTTTTTTTGGAAAGCTAGACAATATAGTTGAGGATCAATCATTTTGGCTTTCTTGTATCGCTAGATGTGAAAGGTGTAACACCCCTAAAACCAATTTTGTAGTTAACCGTATTCTCGATGATCAGAACTTATTTTCTGGTAACTAAGATTAGTCATTGAACCATTGGTTAGAGTAATTTTGGAGTATCAAATTCAATTTCAAGGTATTAAGAATTAGTGACCAAAATGATAGAAAGTAAAAGTTGGTGACCTTGGAGCAAGAGGTGTAAAGTTCAATGGCTAGGTTTTTATTTTGAACCTTAGTTGGTGAATCACTATACATGCGTTCATCTTCTTTAATTCCATAACCACCATTGATGAGTGCTTGAAGAACATTCCACCTTAAACTTTAAATTTTATTCGATTTAGTCATCCATCCTTAGTTCAAATCATCTCTTTGAGCAATTCTAACTTCAAAAATCTCGATGAGTGTAGTTTGAGTCTAGGGATTGGCTCGGTGCCATCCAGAACACATTTTTTTTGTTTTTATTATTTATGATTAATGTTTGGCATGGAAGCTCAATTAGAGCAAGCTTGATGAAAAGTTACATATGGTAAGCTTGATTTTATCTTATGTACTTCGTGAAATAACTGTCTATGACGTGATAAATAAATTTGATATTATGGAGCTTCTAGCTCAAGTGTGACTTTGATCATCGATAAGTTAGGGAGCTTGTAGCTCAACTACGAAATATGCTAAGGAAATGTCAATTTGAATAGATATGATCACCTTTAAAAATAATCCATGAAATCCTTGGATACATGATAACTTGGGATACAATTGACATGCCATAAATTTATTGAGCTCGTGTGTAGTGATGAGTGTGTAAACGATCTATTTTATGTGCCCCATTTCTTTGACTTTTGCATGTTTTCAAGCTCATATAATTTGCATTTAGGTTAGTGTAACCTCCTAGACCCGCCTATGCGCTAATACAGGTCCTAGGAAGTCACATTAGGGTCACCAGAGCGACCCACGTTAAAGTTTCAAACAAATAAATTGTTAAACAGTTTTAAATCATAGATCAAATTTTGAATTAAAATACAATTTCAGAAAACATTCATACAACAAAATACAATTTCATAAATCAATATATGACATACATGCCCCCTAATTACACAGATACCATACCCTGCGAGCAAGCCGAAGAAACTCTCATATCGATGTTGATAGCTGCAACATGGTCGATCTTTTAACCTGTGATGGTAAAAACAACGTAAGCTTCGAAAAGCTGAGTAATACAAACTACCAGGAGATGCTAAAAGCATAAACATGTATATGGCAAGCTTAATACTATCATGATGAACTGGGAAACGATAAGCTCAAATTACGATTCGATATTTCAGTGGAGCATTATATTGGAAGATAACAAAGTTGTTATTTATTTGATCACTAGTGCCTTAAGAGATTAGTCTAAAGCCGGAGATTCAAATTCCAGAAGTAGAATCAAAGAGTTCAGAGTGGTTCATTAGGCGCAAATTGTAAGTTTACTGATAGTTCAAATTTGATAAATTAGTTTATTAGGGTATGTTTCAGAAGAGGCCAGAAAATTTTAGTAATTTACTTAACTACCCTCCAACCATACGTCTATATGCAGAAACCCAGAATAGTATCCAGAAAGACTTACCCTAGGCCCGTCGGGCGTAGGAGCTTACAGAAAGGCTTACCCTAGGCCCATTGGGTGTAGGAGCTTAGGTCTAGAAGGACTTACCAGCGCTGAGCCTACAGATCTTCATTCATATCCCAGATAATATACCAAAATGATTTCAGTTTATATTAAGAAGACAGTATTACATAAAATAGATATCATATATATTTTTATACCAGAAGACAGATGTCAAATTTATTTTTTTATTATTTCGTATTCAATGTCATGTATCAAATATATTTTTCATATCAGAGGTCAGAAACCAGGGAATTGCTTTCCTTTTGTATTACAGTGTCATACTTTTAAATTTTAAGTATATGGTCTTGGTTTAGAACATAAAGTATTTACAGATACATGGTACGCGCTTCATAACCCAATTCATTTTGCAGAGGTACTTGATAGATATTAGAAATGTGACATTTGATAATTTTAGACTGATTTCAGAACGAGGTCCCTACGAATAAGGGAGTTCGATAAGATGGATCAAATCAACATCAGAAGTTGATGCATCAGAATCATTGAGAATTCATATATATCAAGAGTGATTCGATCATTAAATTCTACGAGGGTATTTTGGTCATTTTTACCTTCGAAGGTAGTCTAGTAACTAGACCAACAAGGTATAATCAGTACGGAGTTTAGAGATTTCTAGTTGCTTATCATGTTTTCAATTCCCTTCGAACTAATCGCAAACCATCATTGCCGTATTTATTATTTAACTGGATCAGTACACCGTAAGTACTCACTTCTCAGAACTGACTACATTGTATAACAAAAGCTCGTCTTCGCCCACTGAACATACAACGAGAAATTGAACAGGTATTCAAATGGTAATTCCCAAGTAATCGGAAATGTGTAATGCATCAGAACTTGATCCATAACATCAAATATACACGAAGAACATGTTGCTCTTACCATAGACCTCAGTACTTCTCCAAATAACTTGAACATGCCTTTATATGGTATTCTTCCAACATCACAATAGTTCTCGAAATGACCAACCAACAATGGTCGTGTATTACCACTTTCAGGACTATTGCCTTTGCTTGGCTTTATTGATAATTCTCATTCCAAGTCTTAGAGGCATTTTCAGTCACCTCGATGTCCGAAGGTGTTTCGATTATTCTGAGCCTCTCGGTTCTTCCAACTATTCATTCATTTCAGATCTTGATGGTATATCCATCATTTCAGATAGTTGACAGTTAGTACCCGAGGATATTTTGGTCTTTTAGTCATTACATTTAGTCCGATCAATTTAGCCTTTTCGATGTTTTCAATCCTCTTTGGTCAAGCCGGCCAGTCCGATATTTTACGCCACTTTGATTAGTACATACATACGAATATATATATATATATATATATATATATATATATATATATATATATTTGTGAGTTATCTTCAGAGATTAAGCAAGGTTTAATACAATCCAAGTACTCTACAATTCGAAGATTTAAGCTTTGATCCACAACTTTTCAAGCAAATCATGGTTTTCAGATGAATAAGCCACTTTAACAAATTTGGTGTAGATTCCCAAATTATTTTGCTGTTATGGGTATTTTTGTCCTTCTTGCGCCTCAAGGGTGTTTCCGCAATTTCGTAACGAAGCATTTTGGAAGTTAGATCATTAACAGACAATTAGATTTAGAGTATAACAGTCTTGTTAATTTTTATTGAATATCAAAAGTTCTTACAAGTCCCATATCTTCCTAATCGAGTAATCCAGTCTTACCTAAGTACTACACTTTTTTCTGAAATAAATGTGACTTTAACAGAATTTGTCATATACTTAACATGATCATGCAGTCAATTATCAGATACTAACATGTTCCATAACGCATACAAGAGGTAGTAGTGTATTACCTTAACCCCGAGCTACATCGGTCGATTCATGATACCCCATTCGATTGCACTCGAACCCGAATTCGACGTCCATCAACAATTCGTATTCAAGGAACTATGAATACCTTCAATTACATAAATTCCCATTTCAGTCCTTATTCATAGTACCCTTAACTAAATAATTAAATACATAACCAAGTTTAGGTTCAAGGTCAGATTCAGAGGCTTTTGGGTCAGAATTTTGCGAAACGTGCTTCAAAATCGGACTCAAGACGTCGAAAAACATAAAATAGGAGTTTTCGTAAAATTTTGACTTTTTGGTCAAAGTCAACGGGCATGTCAACGGTCAACGGGCATGTCAACGGTCAACGGGTAGGTCAATGTGTTCGTCAGCAGTCAGGTCAACGCTGATGTCACTAGTCAACTAGGTTGACTCAGCTGAGTCAATTCGGGTGAGTTGACTCACTGAGCCGACTCGACAAGCGGGTCGGGTCGCACTTGGGCAGACGGGTCGGGTCGAACTTGGGCAGACGGGTCGGGTCAGACTCATGCGGGCCAAATCAGACACCAAACTGGGCTTGGTTGGGCTCAGAACGGGTTTGGTTAATGGGTTTAGACCTGATTTAATATAGACCGGTTCACTTACCAAAATTAAGCTTGACGGTCGGTCGGCAAAAACCTCAAATGACGCGATTGTGCCAGAAAAATATAGATCGTTAAACCACAATTTCAACTCACACATTACAAACTCGAAACAAGCTAAAAAGATCACCGGATCTTACCTCAAAGGTTTGAATTTGCTGAAAAAGCACGATGCTCCGATAAAGCCCTTCCCGGTGTCGGAACGATGATCAGTCAGGTGGGTTTTGATCGGCTCGACAAGGGGAGCCAGTAACCAACGGTTGTTCCTCGAACAGACATCGAGGATGGTCGAAAAATGCAGAATACCGAAGGGTCAAGGGTTTGGTTTGACGAACCTTCAATTTGAAAAAAAACACGGCTGACGGCTGCGTAACCACGTGAGTGGGTGGTAGCGGTAGGTTCGGGGTGGGACGACGACTCTTTCGACGATGGCGGTGTCGCGCACGGAGCGACGATGAGGCAACCATGGGTTCGCTAGAATTCTCGGTAAGGGGAGGATGTTTTGGATACGAATAGATGGGCTAACAAAAAGAGGTAGGTGGACAGACGCGTTTTCATAAGGTGCTAATTTAAACAACTGTAACCCCATTAGCCCGACCTAGACGCTTGACCCGAACTACGAAGATTACACGGGAAAAACCAAAATCAACCCGAAAGTCAACCTTGATTAACTACCCTTTTTTATTTTAATCTTGTCTAGATGCACATTAAGCCTAAGTGACTGTTCACGAATCATGGAAGAGAAAGGAACATCGATCGGAAAACATTTAGGGACTCAATTGCACAAATTATGCATTTAGGGACCAAAATGTAATTTTTAGAAATTATAAGGACTTTGCTGATTTTAGGATTACCAATAAGAAATTAATCATGTTATATGCTTCTCTGTTAAATTTCAGCTTAAAAGGGCATTCCAAGCTCAGGCAATTGCATCCACAACATTTAGGACTAAAATATAAAGCATGAAAACTTCAGACAATTCAAACAACATCCAACAGTCGACTTTATCGGAACACCCACCTTCCGTACCGAAACACACACCCCAATTCAAACAGCATCCAACGGTCGACTGTATCAGAACACCCACCTTCTGTATCGGAATAAAATGTAAAGCATGAAAACGATTCGGTACTCGGGTATGTTTCGAGACCGGTATCGAAACATGCTTCACCAGTAGCCTAACTGTTTCGAAATAGCTTCAACCGTTTCGAAACACCATGGCTATTACAGGCCCCTGTTTCGAAACAATTGAGGGTGTTTCGATACACCTTGCCTAGTGACAACAGATATAGTTGGTTTTTCACCTTTTAAACCAATCAAACATGCTTTAAAGAGCACTACAACATACCAGCAACTCATTTTACTACTAAGGAACACATTTAAGACTCTCAAACTAGAGCATGGCATCAAACACAAGATCACATAATCTAAAGGCATGCTCCCTAGTCTCAAAACCAATATAAGCAACCAAACCACAAACCAAGTATTTAGAACCATTTACAACCTTTACATGCCATCACAAACATGACACAAACTTATGGAGTTCAAAACACATCTCCCAAATTCAACCTTGAAATCCCATTGCCAATATCAAAACTAAAGTGTATAAAAACATCACCATACATAAGCTTTGCACTTCCTTGGATGTTCTTATCCTTCTTGCTGCCCAAGAACACCTCAATTATCTGCATTATTGGTAAAAGAGAGCGTAAGCACAATTTCTTAGTGAGGCATGCTCTAAAGAAAACCAACACAATAATGCATTTCTTGAAAACACTTTCTCAAAAGCTTTTTCTACAACATGCTCATTATATCTCATGCTTGAAAACCATTTCAAAGCAACTTTTCATTGAAAACACATGTACCTCAATTCCATCTCATGCATTTAAACCAATGCAAGTCTCATGGCAAGGCCATACACATGCTTGTAAAATCAAAGCATTTCACATTCAAATCTCATATGCATTTCTCATAGCATAAATCATCTCAACATTAGGTACATGTGAATCAAAAACATTTTCATATATTATATTGGCATTTCACATCTCATTATTACTCGGATATGCGGACAACTCACTAGACACTTCCGGTGGCATCTACCATCACCGTACTCACTCATCTAGTAACATAATTTCCGGCGGTATCTCACATCGCCACAAAGCTTGGGTATTTCACCAAGTCCTACCCGATGGAATGCCCATCATCAGTTCTCTCCCTTTGGATTAAACCAAATAGCACGTACGAATTTTTAGTTTATAGTGCCCTCTCATCCTATTGATCGATCAATTATATTCGGTAAGTATCTCAACTTCTATGCTAATATAGTATGTCAAAACATCATCTCATATACTGTTTTTCATGCAACATTTCTCAAATCATTGTCATCTCATTTCAAAACCATAACATTTGCCATACTTTAAAACAAGAGCTCAAAACTCATCAATGCAATATGTTATTTAATGAAATCATCTCTAGCATCATCTCATGCTACACATCATGCATAGAAACAGTAGGAATTTATCTATCTCAAACCATGAGCATGTAAAAGCATTTTAGAGGCAATCCACCACATATAAGAGAGCAATCTAGCCATTACTTACTTCCGGACTTAGGAAGGTGTTTCAAACCTTTCCTAAATCCCCAAACCTTGATTCTTTGTCCCTTAAGGACTTCTAAAACCATACGCACTCACCGATTACATTTTGCTTGCTCGTCGAAACGCTATCTAGGCTCCCGGATCAACACCAAAGGCGTCCGAAGATGTCTCCCCTGTATATAGCACATAAGAGCAGATGATTAATGCATCATCATGCATTGAAATACTCAGCCACACACCTAAACTCGCTGCTCTACTCAAAAACCACATTTCGGCTACCAAACACAGCTGGAATCATCTCCAAACTCTTCCAAAACAAAGCCTAGCCAAGATCTACCACTTCTAATCATTTCTAAACATCAATCAACATAAAAAAGCACCACAAACTCGTCCTTATACCTCCAGCTATGACAGAACACCAAAACCACCCCAAAAACCACCAATCTAGCAAGCAAAACTTAGGAATCCAATCCTATTCGGGATTGGTTTGATAAAACCTCATTTATAACTTCAATTAACATCCAAAATACCTTAGAAAACAACCTCAAAACAGAGCCTAACCATCAAGCACGAAAATCATCAAGATTCCTCCAAAAACCTTGAGTTTTAAGACAATTTCTTGTTTCTAAAATTAGAGCAACTCAAAAATCATTAAAAAAGGATTGATAACTTGAGAATTTCAGTAAAGAACAGATCATTAGAGGAGAAGGACGAATCTTACCTCTAATGGCTGATTTCTCCTTGATTTGGGCAAGTTTTCTTGAAAATCCAATGTAAAATCAAGAGGTTTTGATGAGGAGAAGATTAGGAATAAAAAAGGAATTAAAATTCAATCAAAAGGGATGAAAATCAGTAGCCAATTGAAGGAGAAAGAGTGTTTGGCTAAAAAGAATTTGAGAGAAAATGGAAGGAGAAAAAATTGACGTAAAGTAGTTATGAAAAGTCAAAGGTAGTTTCCTTTTAATAAATCTCTACTTTCCTTTAATTAAAACATTAATAAAATCACCCAAATTAAGAAGAAATCTGATTAAAAAACATTTTGGTAAAATTAGCTCCTTAAAGATTCAAAGTTTCAATCCTTTACAAAACAATCACTATTTAACTTTTGCAAAAACTGCAATTTGGTCACTACACCGAAATGTAGTATTTCCAAACCTCATTTTGTAAAATTGATTTCACCATAATTATTCACATAATAAATGAGGATTTTTAGATATTTTTCCATATTTTTAAAGCATCCCGAACTAGGTGTTCCCCAACTCTCTCCTTTATATTTGAACCGTTCTCGACCGGTCCGATTCGAACTATAAAACATCTAGGCCCAAATTTGGGGTGTTACAACTCTCCCCCTCTTAAGAAATTTCATCCTCGAAATTTACCTAGAGGAAAATGGTAAGGAAATATCTTCTTCATGTCTTCTTTTCTTTCCCACGTGGCTTCCTCAACACCACGATGTCTCCACAACACCTTAACCAGCTCAATGGTCTTACCACGGAGAACCTTACTATCCAAATCCAAAATCTCAACAGGTTCCTCATCATATGTCAAATCTGGATTCAACTCAACTTCCTCCACATGGATAAAATGCGAAGGATCCGATCTATAACTTCGAAGCATGGATACATGAAACACATTATGTATGTTTTCTAACTCTTGTGGTAGCCTCAGCTTATAAGCAACAGGACCCACACGTTCAATCACCTTGTATGGTCCAATGTACCTTGGGCTCAACTTGCCCTTCCGGCCAAATCTCATCACCTTCTTCCAAGGTGAAACTTTCAAGAACACACGATCACCCACTGTAAATTCTATCTCCTTACGCTTCAAATCTGCGTAAGACTTTTGCCGATCCGATGCTGCCTTCAACCACTCACAAATGAGCTTCACCTTTACGGTGGTTCCTTTCAACAAAGCCGGTATCGAGACCAACTTTTGTCACGTTTCAGCCCAACAAAGGGGAGTTCTGCACTTCCTCCCGTACAAAGCTTCATAAAGTGCCATTTGAATACTCGTCTGGTAGCTATTATTATAAGCAAACTCTACCAAAGGCAAGTGCTTCTCCCAAGAGCCTTGAAACTCAATCACACAACACCTCAACATATCCTCAAGCACTTGGATCAAACGCTCCGACTGCCCATCCGTCTACGGATGATAAGAAGTGCTGAAATTCAGCCGCGTACCCAATGCTTGATGCAAACACTCCCAAAACCTTGTAGTGAACCTTGAATCTCTATCGGACACTATAGATTTTGGTACGCCATGCAAACGTACAATCTCATCAATGTACAACTCTGCATGATTATCCAAGGTGTACGTAGTATGCACATGCAAGAAATGCGCACACTTCGTAAGGCGATTCACAATCACCCAAACAGAGTTCTTTGATGGCGATAAAGGCAAACCAGACACAAAGTCCATGGTAATCCTCTCCCATTTCCACTCAGGGATCCTCAACGGCTACAACAACCCCGAAGGAAACCAATGCTCAGCCTTAACCCGCTGAAAAACCATACACTTGCTCACATACTCAGCGACATCTTTCTTCAAACCCACCCAATAGTACTCATCCTTCAGATCATAGTACATCTTTGTACTACCAGGGTGCATAGAAAACATACTGCTATGAGCTTCGGTCAAAATATTGCGCCTCAACTCAACATCATTCGACACCACTATCCGACTCCCAAAACATAGAACATCATCATCATTAAAACAGAAATCCGATGGCCTACCTTCAGCAATATATTGAACATGTGGCACCAAAGAATCTTCCAACAACTGCTTATCCTTTATCGACTGAACCAAAGATGGTTTTACTTGCAATTCAGCAACAAGACCACCATCTCGCGATATGCTCAAGCTAGCAAACATCGCCCTTAACTCCACCGCCACTTTCCTGCTCAAAGCATCAGCCACAACATTGGCCTTTCCCGGATGATACTCGATCGTTAAATCATAATCCTTAAGCAACTCCACCCAACGTCGTTGCCTAAGATTCAACTCTTTCTGAGACATTAAATACTTCAAACTCCTGTGATCCGTGTACACAATAAACTTCTCACCATAAAGATAATGTCTTCAGATCTTTAGAGAAAAAACCACCGCATCCAACTCAATATCATGCGTAGGATAATTGCGCTAATGCAGTTTCAGCTGTCGCGATGCATAAGCCACAACCTTACCCTCTTGCATTAACACACACCCCAACCCAACGTAGGATGCGTCACTATACACCACAAACTCTTTCCCTAATTCAGGTTGAACCAAGATAGGAGCTTGTGTCAAAGCTGCTTTAAGCTTCTCAAAAGCTTGCTGTCTCGCTTCCATCCACTCATACTTAACATCCTTTTGCAACAATTTCGTCAAAGGGGCAGTAATCTTAGAAAATCCATCTACAAACCTCCGGTAGTATCCTGCCAACCCAAGAAAACTACGGACTTCATGAACAGACTTAGGAGGCTTCCAATTCATCACCACCTCAACCTTCTGGGGATCAACTCGAATCCCTTCAGCCGAAACCACATGACCAAGGAAAAAAAACTTCCTTTAGCCAAAACTCACATTTGCTCAACTTAGCATAAAGCTGATTTTCCAACAGCGCTTGCAAAACAATTCTCAAATGGCCTTCATGCTCATCCTCAGTACGAGAGTACACAAGGATATCGTCGATGAACACCACAACAAACTTGTCCAAGAATTCATGGAACACCCTATTCATTATGTCCATGAAAGCAACATGAGCATTTGTCAAGCCAAACGGCATCACAAGGAACTCATAATGCTCGTACCTCGTTCTAAAGGCTGTTTTCGGCACATCCACATCTTTTACCTTTAACTGATAGTATCCTAACCTCAAGTCAATCTTTGAAAACATAGCCGCTCGCCGAAACTGATCAAAGAGATCACCAATCCTCGGCAAAGGATACCTATTCTTGACGGTCAACTTTTTCAGCTGACGATAATCGATGCACATTCTCATCGTGCCATCCTTCTTTTTCACAAACAAGACCGGTGCACCCCAAGGTGACACACTAGGCCGAATGAAGCCACGATCAAGCAACTCTTGAAGTTGCGTCTTCAACTCCTTCAGTTCTTTGGGTGCCATGCGATAGGGAGCAATGGACACCGGAGTTGTATTCTCATATAGCTCAATTCCAAACTCAACCTCTCTACTAGGCGGCAAACCAAGTAATTCCTCCGGAAACACTCCAGGGAATTCACACACGGTCCTTATATCCTGAACGTACACCTCCTTCAAACTGGGATTCATAACAATGGCCAGGTAAGCTTCACAACCTTGCCGCAACATCCGGCTTGCTTCCAACGTAGACACCACATTGGCAAGAAATTTCACATTTTCTCCCACCACCCCACCTCATAATCATCCGCAAGTTTCAACGATACTCGCTTGTTTTCGAAATCCACAACGACTCTATGCTCAACAAGACAATCCAGGCCAAGGATTACATCAAAACCATAGAATGGCAACTCCATAAGGTCAACAAGAAAAACATGATCTTGCACCTTTAAGGGGCATCTTCTATACAACTTTCTTGTTACAACCGTCTCACCAAAGGAACTAGTCACACGCATACCAACATCCAAAGACTCAACAGGCAAACCAAGCATTTGAGCATGTTCACGCAATATGTACGAGTGTGTAGATCTAGAATCAATCAAAGAGAGTAATGACAAGGATTGCAAAGTAAAGGTACCTGCGATCACGTCCGTGTCATTCCCTCCCTCACGATGAGCATACACTCGAGCCTGACCTCCACCCTCAGGTTGGACAGCCACAATATGCGCTATGTTCCTTCCATCATCATCCCTACGCTGAAAATTACCACGGCCGTGCCCACGACCCCTCTGTGGCTCAGCTGCTCTTACCGGAGCCTGTCCCTCTCTCAGCAGCTGAGGACAATCTTTCTTCATATGCCCTCGGTTTACACAATTCCAACATGTCCCAAGGTTACCCCAACACTCACTAGTGTGTCTCCTACCACACCAGTTACACTCAGGAGTCCTCAAGAAAGTATTAGGTCCTTGCTGACCTCTACCAGGGTTACCACCCCCCACGTCTAGCATCATAATGTGGCTTCCTGTCCGTATGCCTCTTGTTGCGATCTCTGCCATTATCCCGTTCTGCAGCTCGCTTTTCCGAGCTTGATCCACCAGCTCGGCTCGCCAAACCAAGATTCAATTCAATGTCCTTGGCTCTAGTGACCAAGACATCGAAATTAGTGTAATCAACTGCAAGCATATAAGTCTTTACATCCGCTACCAGCCCATAACGGAACCGTTCACACCTTTCCCTCTCGTTAGGAATTAACTCAAGTGCATACTGGCTAAGGCGAACAAACTGAATCTCATATTTAGCCACATACATGTTTCCTTGCATAAGAGACATAAACTCCCTCTTTTTCTCGTCAAGGTAGCGAACTCCCAGATATTTCCGCTTGAACGCATTCAAGAAGAATGTCCAAGTCACCTCATCATCCTCCATTTTGGAAATAGTGGTCGTCCACCACTTGTATGCGTCACCATGCAGTAGTGATACAAAACAACCCAGCTTCTGCACATTGTTGCAGTTCAACTGACCTAGAATCCTCTTGGTGCCCTCCAACCAAGACTCAGATCCTTCCGGTGACAAACCTCTGAACTCAGTCCCTCCCAGATTGCGAAGACGCTCCAATGGCAATCTCACATTAGCACCATCCTAAGGTGCAGCTCCATGAGCTCCAGCTACTTCTACCTGGAAAGCTCCATCAATAGCCTGTATCAGCACAGTCATATTCGGAGTAGCTTGCCCCTGACCATTCTCGGGTCCAGCAACCTCAACACCAACTCTCGCATTACCAACCCCAGCTCCACCACCACCAGGTGGTCCACCAGAGGGAGGAGGAGGTAAATCCTCAGCATTCTTCACGTTCTCATTATCAGCCATAGATCTAGTATTGATTCTCAGCTCTCTACGTGGCCCCATAATAAAAACAATGCACTGACAAAATGCAATAAACACAATTAGGCATAATAAGGTAAGTAATCCAAGTACCCAAGCTCATTTTTGAAACCATTTCTTCTCAATAGTAATGATATGGCAATGGGATCCCCAACTACACTCCAAACACATCATAACATCACAAATTCACCTCAATTGAATCACACATCAATGTTCATACATCAAACTTTCACCGAAAAGACATAATCATACATAACCACATTCAACAACCACATACCAAGCCTTAATTATACGATAACCTGGCTTTGATACCAACAAATGTACCCCCTTAGCCCGGCCTAGACGCTTGACCCGAACTACGAAGATTACACGGGGATAACCAAAGTCAACCCAAAAGTCAACCTCGATTAACGACCCTTTTTATTTTAATCTTGTCTAGATGCACATTAAGCCTAAGTGAATGTTCACAAAACATGGAAGAGAAAGGCACAACGATCGTAAACCATTTAGGGACTCAATTGCACAAATTATGCGTTTCGGGACCAAAATGTAATTTTTAGAAATTATAAGGACTTTGCTGATTTTAGAATTACCAATATGAAATTAATCATGTTATATGCTTCTCTGTTAAATTTCAGCTTAAAAGGGCATTCAAAGCTCAGGCAATTGCATCCACAACATTCAGGACTAAAATGTAAAGAATGAAAACTTCAGACAATTCAAACAGCATCTAACGGTCGATTGTATCGGAACACCCACCTTCCGAACCGAAATGCCTGTATCGAAACGGTGTTGACCGTTTCGGTACTCGAGTAAGTTCGGAGACCGGTATCGAAACAGGCTTCACCAGTAGCCAAACTGTTTTGAAACAGCTTCAACCGTTTTGAAACACCATGGCCATTACAGGCCCCCGTTTCGAAACAATTGATGGTGTTTCGATACACCTTGCCGAGTGACAGTAGATATATCTGGTTTTTCACCTTTTAAACCAATCAAACATGCTTTAAAGAGCACTACAACATACCAGCAACTCATTTTATTACTAAGGATCACATTTAAGACTCTCAAACTAGGGCATGGCATCAAACACAAGATCACATAATCTAAAGGCATGCTCCCTAGTCTCAAAACCAATATAAGCAACCAAACCACAAAGAAAGTATTTAGAACCATTTACAACCCTTACATGCCATCACAAACATGACACAAACTTAGGGAGTTCAAAACACATCTCCCAAATTCAACCTTGAAGTCCCATTGCCATTATCAAAACTAAAGTGTATAAAAACATCACCATACATGATCTTTGCACTTCCTTTGATGTTCTTATCCTTCTCGCTGCCCAAAAACACCTCTATTATCTGCATTATTGGTAAAAGAGAGCGTAAGCACAATTGCTTAGTGAGGCATGCTCTAAAGAAAACCAACACAATAATGCATTTCTTGAAAATACTTTCTCAAAAGCTTTTTCTACAACATGCTCATTATATCTCATGCTTGAAAACCATTTCAAAGCAACTTTTCATTGAAAACACATGTACCTCAATTCCATCTCATGCATTTAAACCAATGCAAGTCTCATGGCAAGGCCATACACTTGCTTGTAAAATAAAAGCATTTCACATTCAAATCTCATATGCATTTCTCATAGCATAAATCATCTCAAGAATAGGTACATGTGAATCAAAAACATATTCATATATTATATTGGCATTTCACATCTCATTATTATTTGGATATGCGGACAACTCACTAGACACTTTCGGTGGCATCTACCATCACCGTACTCACTCGTCTAGAAACATAATTTCCGGTGGCATCTACCATCACCGTACTCACATGGCGGTATCTCAAATCACCACAAATCTTGGGTATTTCACCAAGTCCTACTCGATGGAATCCCATCATCGGTTCTCTCCCTTTGGATTAAACCAAATAGCACGTATGAATTTTTAGTTTATAGTGCACTCTCATCCTATTGATCGATCAATTATATCCGGTAAGTATCTCAACTTCTATGCCAATATAGTATGTCAAAACATCATCTCACCTACTGTTTTTCATGCAACATTTCTCAAATCATTCTCATCTCATTTCGAAACCATAACATTTGCCATACTTTAAAACAAGAACTCAAAACTCATCAATGCAATTTTAATGAAATCGTCGCTAGCATCATCTCATGCTACAAATCATGCATAAAAATAGTAGGAATTTATCTATCTCAAACCATGAGCATGTAAAAGCATTTTAGGCGCAATCCACCACATATAAGAGAGCAATCTAGCCATTACTTACTTCCGGACTTAGGAAGGTGTTTCAAACCTTTCCTAAATCTCCAAACCTTGATTCTTTGTCCCTCATGGACTTCTAAAACCATACGCACTCATCTATTACGTTTCGCTTGCTTGCCGAAACGCAATCTAGGCTCTCGGATCAACACCAAAGGCGTCAGAAAATGTCTCCCCTGTTGATAACAGATAAGAGCAGAGGATTAATGCATCATCATGCATTGAAATCATCAGCCACACACCTAAGCTCGCTGCTCTACTCAAAAACCACATTTCGGCTACTAAACACAACCGAAATCATCTACAAACTCTTCCAAAACAAAGCCCAGCCAAGATCTTCCACTTCTAATCATTTCTAAACATCAATCAACATCAAAAACCACCACAATCTAGTCCTTATACCTCCAACTTTGACAGAACACCAAAACCACCCCAAAAACCACCATTCTAGCAAGCAAAACTTAGGAATCCAAGCCTATTCGGGATTTGTTTGATAAAACCTCATTTATAACTTCAATTAACATCCAAAATACATTAGAAAACAACCTCAAAACAGATCCTAACCATCAAGCACGAAAATCATCAAGATTCCTCCAAAAACCTTGAGTTTTAAGACAATTTATTGTTTCTAACATTAAAGCAACTCAAAAATCATTAACAAAGGATTGATAACTTGGGGATTTCAGCAAAGAACTGATAATTAGAGGAGAATGACGAAGCTTACCTCTAATGGCTGATTTCTCCTTGATTTGGGCAAGTTTTCTTGAAAATCCAATGTAAAATCAAGAGGTTTTGATGAGGAGAAGATTAGGAATCAAAAAGGAATTAAAATCCAACCAAAAGGGATGAAAATCAGTAGCCAATTGAAGGAGAAAGAGTGTTTGCCTGAAAATAATTTGAGAGAAAATGGAAGGGGAGAAAATTGACGTAAAGTAGTTATGAAAAGTCAAAGGTACTTTCCTTTTAATTAATCTCTATTTTATTTTAATTAAAACATTAATAAAATCACCCAAATTAAGAAGAAATATGATTAAAAAACATTTTGGTAAAATTAGCTCCTTAAAGATTCAAAGTTTCAATCCTTTACAAAACAGTCACTATTTAACTTTTGCAAAAACTGCGATTTGGTCACTACACCGAAATGTAGTATTTCCAAACCTAATTTTGTAAAATTGATTTCACCATAATTATTCACATAATAAATGAGGATTTTAAGATATTTTTCCATATTTTTAAAGTATCCCGAACTCGGTGTTCCCTAACTCTCTCCTTTATATTCGAACCGTTCTCGACCGGTCCGATTCGAACTATAAAATATCTAGGCCCAAATTTGGGGTGTTACAAAAACCTCGTGTTAACCTTAAAGAGAAAAAGAGGGAGGAAATATTAGAAGTGAACCTTTGGCTCAATGTCTTGCACACTGAATGGTGAGGGTTGAGGTTGCGGGTTCGAGCCTCGTCACCCTCGCTTTCATTTCCTTTTTTTAATTCCAGGGTGTTACAGTTAGATTGTATATATTTGCATGTAGATAGGGAGTTACATCGCTTGTGCTCTAAATGTCATATATATTGGTGGTTTTCACGGGAAAGGTGGTGTTTTTTGGTGCATTTGTAGGATGTTGAAGGTTCGCTGGAGCGGAAGAGGAGCATATCTCATGGCTGGAGCTGACGAGGCATAAAGAGTTGGAGATGAATCTACTTTCTGCCCACATGGAAGTTTTCCCAGATACGCAACAATAATGAAGTGGGAAACCAATGGCTATCTTTAATGAAACCGCTCACTTTAGGGAACTAAAGCCCTAGTTTCACCGCCTATATAAGAAAGACTTGGATGCTACTTCAAGAAGAGTGCGATTACAGGTAACAATCCTAGTCTAGAGCTTGTGGAGAACCACCAAAGTGGAAGCTAGAGAATTCTCCTCACGAAAAAGCCATCGAGAGAGGCGACATAGTGGGAGATCTGCAGCACAGTTGGACGACTTGGAGGGAGTTTGTTGAGGACACTCGACTCTTTCTTACCTTTCTTGAAAAAGTGTCCTACTTTAATAATTTTGTTATGGATGTTTTACGCTCATACATGAGTTAAATACTTTAGTTGAGATTATTGCGTCCCAAGATTTTATGTATTGATTTCATTTATAATGCTATAGGTTTTTTCCCTTTATCTATTCTGTTTATCGTACTTCATGCGTAGTTATTGTAAGAACTATTGATCCATGGCTTAATATTGAGAGAGTTAGGTTATACAAATGTAAACAATGGTGCTAAGTTGTTAACTTAGTTGTAATTTGGCTTAGACATAAGTTTAGGGTTTCAACGACTAAAAGGGAGTTCTTAAACAAATAATAGGGTTGTTAGGGTTCACACAAACATGTATTACCTTAACCTCAGTGTTATTAACTTCTAGGCATCGAGAGAGTGAGAAGTTCATTAGAAAATCCTGTCGAGTAGATAAATATTTTAATGGTTTACACAGACATATATTGCCAGTTGCTATAGCATTATAATAAGCAATCAAACATATATCTTTAGCAATAATCCCAACCTCCATAATTATTTGTCATTTGCTACATTTGATCGTCTTAATCATAGCTATCTTTAGTTTAATTGTTTTAGTTTTAATCTACCCTTCAAACACCATTACTTGCAAACGCTTTCCTAAGTTCAAAAGCCTCGTAGTTATTATTCCAATCCTCGTGGGTTCGACACTCTAATCTCACTTTATTAGTTGATAGGACGAGTATACTTGCTCTAAAGTGCATCACTATTCAAAAAGCATCAAGTTTTTTGCACCGTTGCCGTGGATTGACAATTGATAATTACTTTGTGATTGCTCTTAGGACTTTATTTTTATTCCATTTAATTTTTGTTTTTCTTTCTTAGGTACGTTCCAGTGCATGACCATAAGGTCCAATTCAGAACCTATTTTTTCCATATAATCCGGAGATTCAAACAACCTTTCGGAGACTACTACGAGATTAAAAGAATATGGATCCACTTGTGAACGACCTTGAGAACGCACTTAACCAAGGAAAACACCTAATCAATGGACATGGAGTTGGAGCAGGAAATAATGGCTAAGAGGATCCACCCCTACCAGAGTTAGATGGCCCATTTTGAGTTAAGGCCCGTGATGCTCAACACCATTGGACAATTTAGAGGATCAACAAGAGAGGATGCTGAGAGCACATTCAAGTTTTCTTGGAAGTCTGTGACTGTTTCAGGCAACCTGAAATTCCTACTGATGCCTTGCGACTCAAGCTATTCTCTTTCTCTCTACGAGATCGAGCCAGAGCATGGTTGAGACTTGTTCAGCAGGATCTATTACGTTCTGGGATGACTTGTGCAACAAGTTTTTACATGAAATGATCCACCAAACATGCATAACCAAAAGAGAAGCGACATCATCTCTTTCAAACAATACGATGATGAATCCATCTATGAAGCACGTGATAGGTACAAATATATGCTTCTCATGTGCTTGATCCTTGGATTCCATGATTGGCTACAAGTCGCGACGTTTTATAATGGCGTCAATGCAACTACAAGGATGATGATCGATTCGTTAGCTAATGGTACTTTTCTCGATAGAGAACCTGACGAGGCTTTCAAGATACTTGACTAGATAGCCAACATCGACTACCAGTCTCCACGAGGGAGATTGAGGCCAGACCATAAAGTATCTGGAACACTCTAATGGATGAATCCCATATCGTAGCTGCCTAACTCTCCACCATCACCAATTTGCTCAAGAACATGCAAGGGCCATCCAATGTTCGAGAGGCCAAGGCGGCGTAATACACTTGTGAGCACTGTGAAGGAGAACATCAGTCGAGCGAGTACCCCCAATGATAAGAATCTAAATGTTATGTAGGGAACACCAACCATAACAACGACCCCTACTTGAACACCTACAACCCAAGGTGGCGGATGTAACGCCTCGGTTTTGGGCTCAGAAGTTTTGGGCGTTGACCGGTTCGGTCAAAGTATTGATCGAATATATAAGGGTGAATTTAGGAAAACCTAGTTCGGGTTGCATTAAAACTATGGAAAAATGTTCTAAAATCATCTTTTAATATATTTAAGTGAACTGTGAAATCAATTTTGGAAAATGAGGTTCGGAAGGTTGACATTTTGGCTAGTGACCAAAATGTAATTTTTGAAAGTTGCGTGACCCTAAAACTTTGAATCATTTTACCATTTCATAACTAACTTTTCTATTTTCTCTCAATTTTCCTTTTCTCTCATTTTCTCTCAACCCAAACACATTTCTCCAGATTTTCTTCTCTGATTTTGTCATCTAAATCACTCATTTCAACTCTCTTTTGATTCCTAATCATCTCATCAACAAAACCTTTCAATTTGCAAGTTGTTTCATCAAGCTTTTTGGCTCTAAAAAGGAGAAACTCAAGTTTGGAGGTAAGAACGTCCTTCTCCTCTAAACTATCAGTTCTTTACTGAAATTCCTAAGTTCTCAATCCTTGATTTGTGATTTGTTAAAGGCTTTTCAATTGAAATCTTGATTTTTGGCTTAAAATGCAAGATTTGGTGATTTTGGTGGAATTTTCGTGTGATCTGTTTGGGCAGTGTTTTGAAGTGTCAAAATGATGTTAAATGAATGCTAAATTGATTAGAAGTTGAGGTTTAATTAATACAATCCCGGATAGGTTGAATTTCCTAAGTTTTGCTTGAGTTTTTGGTTGTTTTTGGAGTGTTTTTGATGATCTGTTATACCTGGAGGTATAAGGACGTGTTTGTGATCATTTTGGATGTTAATTGATGTTTAAAAATGGTTAGAAGTGATGGATCTTGGCTGGGTTAAGTTTTGGAAGTGTTTGGAGGTGATTTCAGTTGTGTTTGGTAGCCAAATTGTTGGATTTGTGATGAGCAGCGAGTTTGGTTATGTTGCTGGTGTTTTTAATGCATAATGATGCATTAATCCTCTGTTGTTGTGTGCTTGAAACAGGGGAGTTTGATCCGTGAGCTTTAGAGGTGGTGCGGAAGGCTTCGGATGCTTGGAAGGCATGTTGGTTAGCCTTGTTTTGTGTATCGGTGAGTGAAGTTGGGTTTTCAGCTTTTAAACCAAGGTTTGAAGGTTTTGGGAGCTTAGTTTAAGTCTAAACAACTTTGCTAAGCTCAAGAGTAAGTGAATGGATTTTCGCTCTTGAATTGTTTTGTGATTTGGTTTTAAAAGCAATTGTGGTTGATGATTGAAATGCATGTGTTTTGCATGGTTTAAATCTGTTTTGAAAGCATATTTTAGCATGGTTTAATGCTGGTTTTGAAAGCCATTTGAGAAGGATGCTCAAGGTAAGAGATCCTTGGTTTTGTACATGGAAATTGTGGTTTTGATGCATTCTGTTGCATGTTGTTTAATGGCTTTTGTGTGATGCTTAAAAATAGTGGATTATTGTTGTTAATGATGTACATTGGTAAGTGATGCTTAAGGTTACAAAGGTGGTTGAAAGTCCTTGTGTAAGCCTTGTTATTTAAGAACAACATGGTGTTTGTAAGTCCATGGTTGGTTATTGGTTAAGATAAATGATGGTTTTTGCATTATGATTATGCATGTGAATCATTGGATTATCATGGTAAGATGGTTATATTGGCAAGTGATGAAAGTGGTTCTTGGTTCGTTGATCGGATATAGTTAGCAGGCTATAGGATTGGGTGCACCGTGAATTAAGTCGCCTTGGAGGTGGTGTGGTCAAGAGTGGACCGGTAAACTCCCTTCAAGTATCCTATCGAGATGGTTAAGGTCATAATGGAGGTTGAATGCCCATTCGAGGACCTTGGTTGAGCAAAGGTTATATGGTGTTTAAAAGTCCATATATGGGAACCTTGTGCTTGTTAAGATCACAATGGCGGTGTAAGTCCATGTGTGGATCTTGTGTGGGGTGTCCCGGATCTCGTTAGTGATGTTATACAACTACCAATCGGTGATGCAAAGGTTGTATGGTGTTTAAAAGTCCATACATGGGAACCTTGTGCATGTTGAGGTTGTATGGTGTTTAAAAGTCCATGCATGGGAACCTCGGGAAAAGCTAAGGTTGTATGGTGTTTAAAAGTCCATACATGGGAACCTTAGGCTTGTAAGGTCAAATGGTGTTTAAAAGTCCATTTGGGAGACCTTGGATTGGTAGGGTGTATGGAGCGTGGGGACAACGCTTGTGATCCGCGTATCCGATCGGGTGTTGAGTTGAAAAGTGGATGTGGTTGATCACTTGGAAGCCAATGTAATGTTCTTGATTATTAAAGAAGCATGAGATGCTTGAAAAGATGCATGGTTGCATGAAAAGTGTATAATGCTTGTGAATGCATGTTTACTTGTTAAGTTGAACAAGTGTTGATTATCATTTGGTAAATGATGCATGTGAGCATGAAATCTCTTTAATGCATTGGAGTCTTGTTAAGACTTGTTTTTAAAGGCATGTGATGATGATGTTGTGGTTCATATAAGTTGCCTTTGGTTTAATGCATGTGTTGGTTTGTTTGAGTAATGGTTTTAAAAGGTTTCTTGCTTGAAATGGCTTTCAAGTTTAAGAAAGGTATGTTGTGAAATGGGAGTGTTTTCCAAGGTTTTGATTTAACTTTGCATATGGTGTTTACGCATGGAATGGTTAAATGGATGATTTTGTAAGTTGTGCTTTGAAAAGGTTTTCTTAGCTTGCTAAGCTAAGGGTTGGTTTTCATGTATGTGCAATGCATGGTTTAAGCATGTTGTTGAAAAGGGTTTTCAAACATGGCTTTGGTTTGTCAAATCGGGTTTGTTTTAAAAGTGATTTAATGACCCGCTGCATTGATGGTGTTTTGGTTTTGAGCATTCCTCACTAAGCATTATGTGCTTACGCTCTTTTTTGTCCATCAATGCAGATTCTTGAAGTTTGGACAGCAAGGAGCAAGGGATTCAAGGTGGACTCCAATTGAGATGTATGTCTCGGTGAATAGCTATAGTTAATAAAGGCAATGGGGGTAGAATCTCTCGGGTTAATGTGTATGTGTTCGTATATGTTTGGACAAGGATGTTTTTTATGTTGATGATGTTGTTGGAACATGTATTGGCTTTAATGAGATTGATTTGGAAAGTTTGTGCTTAAATGGTTGCTTGTGTAGGAAGCATGCCTTTAGATTTGGGGCTTTTCATATATGATGTTATTTTGATGAATTGTTGATGCAAGTATGTCTCATTTATGTTGAATTGCATGTTGGTAAAGTTTGGTGGCTTTTGGAGCATGATTGGATGGTCAATTGTGTGTTTGAGTGAGCAAAATGCTGCAATCTGGGCAGGGCGTTTCGGAACAGTTGACACCGTTTCGGAACGGGTGCCCTGCATAAACCCAGGCGTCCGAAACGGGTGCCACCGTTCCGGAACGGTTTGGCTACTGCCAGTCCCCCGTTGCGGTACGCGTTGCGGAACGGCCCCGTGTTTCGAAACGGGCTCTGCCTGTTTCGGAACGAGTGACCGTTGGGGGCTGACATGGGCGGTTAAATGTTTCAGAATGTTTGCGTTTTAGTCCTAAATCTTGTTTGTGCAATTGTATGAGTTCGGGAAGTCCTTTTGAGCTGAAATTTCACAGAGAAGCATGAAACCTGACTAATTTCAAGTTGGTAAGATTAATTTGGGTTAAGTCCTTCTAATTATCAGAAATTACAATTTGGTCCCTAAAGTTGTAATTTGTTCAATTGGGTCCCTGTTTGATCTCTGATGTTTGTGATCTTTGAGTATGCTGTTTGCATGATCACATCTAAGGTTAATGTGCATCTAGACAAGATTAAAAAGAAAAAAAAAGGTCGTTAATCAAGGTTGACTTTCGGGTTGACTTTGGTTTTCCCCGTGTGACTTTCTTAATTCGGGTCAACCGTCTGGGCCGGGTTAAGGGGGTTACATTTGGTGGTATCAGAGCTGAGTTGCGAATGCTTGGGGAAAATGGTAAGTTGTTGTGAGGTGTGTTTGATGTTTATCCTGATGTATGGATGAAAGTTGGTTGAAACACGTGTTTCTGAGCAAGTTAATGATGTTTGCAAGCATGCTTTATGGTTATGAATCTTGGTTGAGCTTATGTGGATATGTGCTGATGATGTGAACTGATGTTATGCATGATGGAAGTGTAATGAGTATGTTATGTTGATAATATGCTGATGCAAATGGATGCTGTTTGATGTAAGCATGATCAAAGTATGTTGTTTGATATGCTTGATGTTGTGATATCCATGTTGTGTTGACTGTTATGTCATGTAAAGGGGAGGAATCGAGATACCCATTGCCTTATTAATATAGCTATTGTGTTATTTTGGAGTTGGAGTTTGAATCATTGCTTAAAGCTGGTCTAACTGGTTTGTTTGTTTTATTGTGATTATTTGTTGTTGTTAGTAGTATGGCAAAGTCGATGGAAGATTGGCAGTTGAGTGAGATGGTTGCTGCCTTGGGGCAGGTTGTTAGGGCATGGAATTCACCCTTTTGTAGAGGTGTTTTGTCTCAGTCTTTTGTGCCTGGAGTTGAGGTGGTAAGGCAGGAGGAAGAAGCTGGTTCTGTGATGAAGAGTTCATCACCTGTTGTTCAGGAGGTGTTGGGAACATCTCAGGCTGAGGTAAAGGAAAAGTCAGTGGATGTGCTGGCTGTGGGATGTGTGGGTTTGCCGAAACAGCGTTTGTTGGATTTGGGTGCTGTGGAGTATCATGGTTCTTCACCGGAGATGTTTGGGGCCTGGTTGGCCAGTGTGATTCTGATTCTGGATCAGGAGGGTTGTGATTATGCCTATAAGCTGGGGAGTGTTGTTTCTTTGATGCTGGAGGATGCATGTGCCTGGTGGACATCTGTGGCGGTGGCGTCACGTATCCATGATATTGATTGGGATTTCTTTGTATCTGCCTTTTATGAGAGGTATCTTGGAGAGAAGTTTCCAATGGTTAAGCAAGGTGAAGGTAGTGCTGTTGTGGAGCAAGTGTTGCTTGAGCAAGGAGTAGAAGCTCAGCCACTGGTGTGTGACCGTTGTGAAAGGCGCCATGTTGGAGGTTGTTGGGGCGCGGGTGCTTGTTGGAATTGTGATTCTAAAGTGCATGTGAAGCGTGATTGTCCTCTTGGGGTGAAATCAGCTTCGGTGATAGCCAAAGGGTCTCTGAAAGGTCGTGGGCACGGCCGAGGCAAGGTCCAGAGGTGGCAGAAAGAGCAGAAGGTTGTGAAGAATTTGGGAAAAGAGAATTGCTGGAAATGTGGGTCTGCTGGTCACATGAGGCGTGATTGTTTGATGTTGGCTCGGAATAGCCAAGGTTCTTTACCGCAAGGAGTTGGTGGTGATCTCAGTGTGTTAGCTGGTGCTGCAGTGGTGCGGCAGGAGGATGATGGTTCCGCAAGGAAGAGAGTTCGTCTGATGAAGCTTCAGGGTGGTGTTGTGTTTTCAGGTAACCTTGTTAAGTAATCTTTGCTCTAGTTACCTTAGTATGGTTTCGGTTGGTTTTTCTTGCGTGGTAAGTTTAGTCTTGTTGCTAGCATGTTGGGGTAATAGTTGTAGTTTTGGAAGCATCTTTGGTGTGAAGAAGGTTTAGTGAGTATCTTGTGATTAATGGTTGTTGGTATGATGCAGTTAGATAAATTAGAAGTGAGGTAGGAGGTTGTTCTTAGACGGATTTTGAGGATGTTATTGGAGGGTGTGAACTGGCATTCATGCACAATTAAACTCATTGTTATATGCTATATTATATATGTTGGTCCATGCATACATGTGGCATGACATTAGAGGTTTTGCATGCATGTACATCAGGCATTGATAGGGCATGTAGGTGATCATGCATACGATGTTCACACTCACTAATAACTAATCGAATCTGTTAGTGTTTTGGTTAGGTTAGGTTGGATGATGGGTTTTTAGAGGTTGTTTTGGGTACTGGGTGAGAGCTAAGAGTATTGGAGTTTATTAAACTAGTTGCTAGTGATAGTGAGAGTGGTATAGCCTGTTGGTAGAAGGATAGTGTTTGATGCTCAGAGAGTTTAGTGCTTTGGTGGTGAGGAGTACCAGTTGAGGTTAGAATCGGTTAAGTGGTTTGAATAGCTAAGTGGAAGTGGCAGTTCCTTGGTGCTAAGGATGTTGCAGTTTAGTGGTTGTGTTCCCAAGTGCTGAAGTAGCCTAGTATTTAAGTTGTTGTGGAAGGGTTGTGTTTGTAAGTGCTGGTTCTTAGCAACCTTTGAGGGGTTGAGGAGTTGGTATGTATGGCAGGTTGGGCGATGTCCTAGTAAGACAAGTGTTATGGTTGAAGTTTGAAGTGGAAGGATTATGAAAGATCGAAGGCTTTTGTTGGTTGTTTGGGTTCTTGTGAGAAGTGGTTGGCTGGTTGTGGTTAAGAAAGTTCCGTTTGAAGTCAGCTGGTGGTGTGTGGAACGGCTGACGGAGTCAAGTTGGGGTTGTGATGTAATTCTTGGAGTCTGGGTAAGTAGTCCTGGTGAGTTGTTATGGTGATGTTAGCGGCAGATGTAAAGGATTATCAGCATTCGTTGAGGAGTTTGGGTAAGCAGTTGATTCTTAAAGATTTTTGCTTGTTGGGAAAATCCTTGGAAGAGGTTTGGGAGTTTGCAAGAGTTTTAGAAGCAGAAAGGTTTGCATAGTGGCTGTTTTGGATTGGTTGTTGTCACTGTGTAAACAAGTCTTGGAAGTTGTGTGTTACAGTGTGGTGTGCTGTAAAAGTTGAGGTTCTTCAGGTTGAGGTTGGGGCTGTGTACAGTCCGGGTATGTGAAAGGTTAAGTTGTGGCTATCCTTGAGTGTTCTGGATTTTGTGAACAGTGTGTGGAGGTGCTAAGTTTGGTGGAGGTTTTGTGTGGATAGTAATCAGTGGTAGTTGAGGCTGTTGTGTTGCCTTGTGTGTTGGTTTGAGAAGGTTGTTTTCTCTTTTCGCCGGTTGAAATTTCGAGGACGAAATTTCCTAAGGGGGGGAGAGTTGTAACGCCCCGGTTTTGGGCTCAGAAGTTTTGGGCTTCGGTCAAAGTGCTGATCGAATATATAAGGGTGAATTTAGGAAAGCCTAGTTCGGGTTGCATTAAAAATATGGAAAAATGTTCTAAAATCATCTTTTAATATATTTAAGTGAACTGTGAAATCAATTTTGGAAAATGAGGTTCGGAAGGTTGACATTTTGGCTAGTGACCAAAATGTAATTTTTGAAAGTTGCGTGACAGTTTTATAAAGGATTGAAACTTTGAATCTTTAAGGAGCTATTATTCCAAAAAGAGTTTCTCCAGATTTTTCTAAGATATTTTAAGGCTTTATTCTGATTTTAAAGTTTATGAAATGTGGAGGGAAATCATTTTACCATTTCATAACTAACTTTTCTATTTTCTCTCAATTTTCCTTTTCTCTCATTTTCTCTCAACCCAAACACATTTCTCCAGATTTTCTTCTCTGATTTTGTCATCTAAATCACTCATTTCAACTCTCTTTTGATTCCTAATCATCTCATCAACAAAACCTTTCAATTTGCAAGTTGTTTCATCAAGCTTTTTGGCTCTAAAAAGGAGAAACTCAAGTTTAGAGGTAAGAACGTCCTTCTCCTCTAAACTATCAGTTCTTTACTGAAATTCCTAAGTTCTCAATCCTTGATTTGTGATTTGTTAAAGGCTTTTCAATTGAAATCTTGATTTTTGGCTTAAAATGCAAGATTTGGTGATTTTGGTGGAATTTTCGTGTGATCTGTTTGGGCAGTGTTTTGAAGTGTCAAAATGATGTTAAATGAATGCTAAATTGATTAGAAGTTGAGGTTTAATTAATGCAATCCCGGATAGGTTGAATTTCCTAAGTTTTGCTTGAGTTTTTGGTTGTTTTTGGAGTGTTTTTGATGATCTGTTATACCTGGAGGTATAAGGACGTGTTTGTGATCATTTTGGATGTTAATTTATGTTTAAAAATGGTTAGAAGTGATGGATCTTGGCTGGGTAAAGTTTTGGAAGTATTTGGAGGTGATTTCGGTTGTGTTTGGTAGCCAAATTGTTGGATTTGTGATGAACAGCGAGTTTGGTTATGTTAATTTCCATGGTTGGTTATTGGTTAAGATAAATGATGGTTTTTGCATTATGATTATGCATGTGAATCATTGGATTATCATGGTAAGATGGATTATCATGGTAAGATGGTTATATTGGCAATTACTTAATTGGTCCCTCACCTTCCTTACTTTCCTGAATTGTCCCCTTATTTCTTAATTCTTACAATATGGTCACTAGATGCTTGGTATTACAATAATAAACTTAAATTCAAATGCTTTTACGCCTGATTAATATTCGATAGCAATAATTAGCTTGTCAGAGGAACCTCTAAAACTTTATCGAACTAAGAATTTCCTATCGCCGAAATGAATTCCGACTAGGCCGACTTTCGGGGTGTTACAACTCTTCCCCCCTTAAGAAAAATTCGTCCTCGAATTTTTACCTGAACCGAAGAGATGCGGATATTGTTGTCTCATAACTTCTTCGGGCTCCCAGGTGGCTTCTTCAATCTTGTGACTCCTCCAAAGTACCTTAACCAAAGGTACAATCTTGTTACGAAGCCGTTTTGTCTCCTTAGAAAGAATTCGCACCGGCTCTTCTTCACAGGATAAGTCTGACCTAAGTTCCACAGATTCAGGTTCCACAACGTGCGAGGGATCAGATCGGTACTTCCGAAGCATTGATACATAGAAGACATCATGGATTTTATTCAACTCTGAAGGCAAAAGGAGTCGATATGCCACCGGGCCGACCTTTTCAACTTTTTCAAAGGGTCAAATGAAACGAGGGCTCAGTTTTCCCTTTTTGCCAAACCTCAAAACTTTCTTCCATGGCGATACTTTAAGAAAGGCTTTTTCTCCCACTTCGTATTGAATGTCTCTTCTTTTAAGATCAGCATAAGCTTTTTGCGATCAAATGCAGCTTTAAGACGATCGTGAATAATAGTGACTCGCTCCTCAGTCTCACGAAGCAATTCAGGGCCTAATACCTTTCCTTCACCCAACTCAGACCAACACAAAGGTGTTCTACAACGTCTACCATACAATGCTTCATACGGTGCAATTTGAATGGACGCTTCATAGCTATTATTATAAGCAAATTCAACAAGAGGTAAGGACTTCTCCCACGTCCCACCGAAGTCAATAATGCAAGCACGAAGCATGTCCTCCAAAATCTGAATAACTCTTTCTGACTGTCCATCATTCTGAGGGTGAAAGGCTGTACTAAGATTAACTCTTGTGCCCAGGGCTCCTTGTAAAGTTCTCCAAAATCGAGATGCAAACCGCGGATCTCGATCCGAAATGATAGATTTAGGCACACCATGAAGTCGAATCACTTCCTTAACGTAAAAGCCAGCTAGCTTAGAGAGTCCGTAGTCCATTCTGATAGGTATGAAATGAGCTGACTTTGTAAATTGATCTACAATAACCCAAATAGCATCATGTTTGGCAGGGGTTAATGGTAGTCCACGAACAAAATCCATGGTGATCTTTTCCCATTTCCACTTCGGTGGATCAATGGGTTGTAAAAGCCCGGTAGGAGCACAATGTTCTGCCTTAACTCATTGACAAGTGAGGCACTTCGAGATATGGTCAACAATAGCTTGCTTCATGCCTGGCCACCAGAAAAGCTCACGTAAATCCTTATACATTTTCACAGACCCCGTGTGAACAGAGAAAGAACTTGAGTGTGCTTCGACAAGAATATCTTTACGGAGAGTTTCATCATTTGGTACACAAACCCGATCATGAAAATATAAGAGTCCTTCAGCATTAATTCTGAAATCAGGGTTATCAGATAATTTAGAAACGATGGTTTGAAGCTCGGAATCTTGTTCTTGTAAATCTTTGATTCGAGAAATAACGGTAGACTGAACCTGAAGTTCAGCTACAAGACATTGATGTTTTTGAAGTCTGAAATGAGCATTAACTGCTCGAGGAGCAGGCAAAGGTTTGCGGCTGAGTGCATCAGCTACAACATTGGCCTTCACCGGATGATAATCAATGACTAAATCATAGTCCATAAGAAGTTCCATCCATCTTCGCTGTCGCAAATTTAGCTCCTTCTGCGTTAACAAATACTTGAGGCTTTTGTGATCAGTGAAGAGATAGCATTTCTTTCCGTAGAGGTAATGCCTCCAAATTTTTAATGCAAAAACAACTGCAGCCAATTCTAGATCATGTGTGGGATAATTCATCTCATGGGGCTTAAGTTGTCTTGAAGCGTAAGCAATAACCTTACCTTCTTGCATCAATACACACCCTAGCCCAAGATGTGAAGCGTCACTATAAACAGTATAGTCTTTTCCAGACTCAGGCTGAGTCAGGACAGGTGCATGTGTTAGGACTTGTTTCAGTTGATCAAAACTTCGCTGCTGATCTTTAGTCCATATAAAAGGTGTCTCCTTCCGCAACAATTTTGTCAAAGGAGCAGCTAACATAGAGAATCCCTTCACGAACCTACGGTAATATCCCGCAAGTCCAAGAAAACTCCTAACTTCACATACATTCTTAGGTGGGTTTCAATCTATCATAGCTTGTATTTTCTTCGGGTCCACTTGAATGCCCGAGGCCGACACAACGTGCCCCAAAAAGGATACTTCGGTGAGCCAGAACTCACACTTAGAAAATTTTGCGTACAACTGCTTCTCTCTTAGAGTTTGGAGTACAATTCGAAGATGATCTCGATGTTCTGCTTCATTCTTTGAATTGATCAAGATGTCATCTATGAAGACCACAACAAACTTATCCAGATAAGGCCTAAACACACGATTCATTAGATCCATGAAAGCTGGAGGTGCATTCGTCAGTCCGAAAGGCATCACTAAGAATTCGTAATGTCCATATCTTGTATGAAATGCTGTTTTGGGCACGTCACACTCCTTGACTCTCATCTGATAGTACCCCGACCTTAAATCAATCTTAGAGAACACGAAAGCATCTTTTAACTGATCAAACAAATCATCGATCCTCGGCAGAGGATACTTATTCTTGATGGTAACTTTATTTAGTTGCCTGTAGTCAATGCATAAACGCATTGAACCATCCTTCTTCTTAACAAAGAGAACCGGAGCTCCCTAGGATGAAGAGCTGGGTCTAGCAAAGCCCTTATTCATAAGGTCTTGGATTTGAGTTTTTAACTCTTTTAATTCTACAGCTGCCATTCTATAAGGTGCAATAGAGATTGGTGCAATCCCAGGTTGCACTTCAATACCAAATTCAACTTCACGGGTTGGGGGCAGTCCCGGAAACTCATTTGGAAAAACATCTAGAAATTCATTCACCGTGTCAATATCATTATTCTGAGGTTCATTCTTGGGCTCAATGGTCAATGTGCATAGCATAGAATTCCGAGATTCCATCAAAGTTATTCTTTCCTTGCTCAGTCCTTGAAGATACAACTTCCGCTTACCACAATCTACCCATGCTTGATGTTTACCAAGCCAATCCATTCCTAGAATCGCATCAAACTCGTGGATTGGCAAGACCAAGAAATCCGCAGGGAACGAAATTCCTTGAATCATGATTGGACAATTCTTACATACTAGGTTCAAAACAACACAGTCGCCCAAGGGATTTGTTACAGACATCTTTGTTTCTAAAGGTTCACTAGACATCTTATGCTTCTTCATCAACTCCAGACTTATAAAAGAGTGTGTAGATCCAGGGTCAATTAATACATACAAAGAACATGAATATAACATAACGGTACCTGCTATGACATCAGGCTCATCCTCCTCCTCACGACTCCTTACATGATACATTTGTGTAGAAGCTTTTGACTCTTGTTTGTTGTTCTGCTTCCCAGATCCACCTGGCCTTCCCGAGGTCCCTGACTGTACTTGCCTTGCTCCTTTTCCTCGAAAGGACTGAGCAGGCGATGAAGTATCCCCTAGCACAGCAACTGACTTTGACGGGTTCTTGGGACAGTCTCTAATGAAATGTCCCTGCTCTCCACAGAAGAAGCACGCTCTTGTTTGCCTGCGACATTGCCCTTCTACGTGTCGCTTTTGACAAAAGTTACAAACTGGATGCTGCACACCTCGATTAGAACCTTCTGTACTCTCCACAGAAGCCGCCTTGGACCAAGACTGAGTAATAGTCTGCGGTCTCTCAATATTCCCTGTACGGGAAGGCTGAGAGTATGAAGTTTGCTTCGAGCCCTGGTATTTGCCTTTCTTGTTCCATTTGGGAGGTCAGGAATCACTCCACAACCTCTTCTCAGATCTATTAGACATGTTCCCCCTCTGGATTTTCTGTGCAGCTTCGGTTGCCTTCACACGATTCACCAAATCCTGAAAATTTGTGATCCCCAGAGCAGTAAACATAGGCCGCAACTCATCACTCAACCCAACAATGAACATTCGAAACTTATCCTCTTCTTTCTTTATAAATTCGGCTCTATATCGGCAGTACTTACAGAAGTCGTGAATGTACTGCTCGATTGGTTTCCCTCCTTGCTTCAAATGGAGGAAGATGCTTCGTCTCTCCGCAAGATAGTACTCGCTGATGTACTTATTTCTGAATTCTTTAAGGAAAAATTCCCAGGTGACTGATTCTTCCGGAACTGTAAGGATAGTAGTCTCCCACCACATTAAAGCTTCATCTGTCAATAAGGCTATGGCACATTCCAACTTGTGTTCATCAAAACACTGTAGTTGTTTATTCAAGATGCGGAAGGTGTTATCCAACCAATATTCAGCTATCTCCGAGTTATCATCATCTTGTCCCGTGAATGAATAAGCCCGCAACGAAGCCAATTTGTCTACAGGGGCTCTAACATACTGAGCAACAGGGGGTTAGGCTGGACTGGTGGTGTCGCTTGCATTGCAGTCATAAACTGCTTAAACATGTTGGCCATGTTTTGATAACATTCGGCCTGAGCAGTAGGTGCTACAGGCTCAGCAACCTGTTCAGGAAGATCCTGAGGTTGCGGTGGATTTGGAGGATTCCCTCCCCCTACCTCCTCGCCATGAGTCGAGGAGCCAGCGGTTTGCTCATCTACGTGAGCTTCATTCGTCGCAGACATATCTATATGAAAAATCGGATTAGTCGACAAGTCACAATTTACACAAATAAAACTCCTAGTGGCAAGGTAACACAATAAACAATACAAGCACGCATATGTTTAGTCCAGAACTGACTAAACTCTAGCTCTGATACCACAAATGTAACACCCCCTACCCGGCCTGAACAAAAACCGGGTCGGAGAGCATTACTGGAAACCAATGCGGAAAATCTTTTAATCTTTAACCTTCAAAATCTTCTTAATATCTTGACTTATTGAAATTTATTGAATCTTTTTGAACCTATCTGACTTAGTAATCAAATCCTTTAATCCCCAATCTTGTAATCTCTACCAGGTTTACGAATTGATACGTTTAAACTCATAAAAGCCAAAAAGAAGCTGATTGTATCGAAACGCCCTAAGCCGTTTCGGTACGACTTGACCACGGTCAATATTTTTGACTTCTCCTTCCTGACCGTTTCGATACGGCTTGACCCGAATCGGTACGGGTTGACCGACCTTGACTTGACTTGGACCCGTTTCAAAACCAGTTTCGAAACAAGGGTTGACAGTGGCAAAAGTGTTCCGAAACGGCATCACTTCTTTCGGTACAGGGGTCGACAGTAGCAAAACTGTTCCGAAACGGCATCACCTCGTTTCGGAATGCTCTGTCTCACAGGCTTATTTTTGGTTAGCCGTACCGGAACGCCATCACCCGTTCCGATACGGTGACCTGTAATAGCAGAATTTTATCTGGTTTTTGATGCTTTTACCATACCAAACCATGTCCGATCAAGCCGAAACTTTGCATACAACTTATTTCTACTAGTGTTTACCAGCATGCAAATTTTCATAGTCATTCTAATAAGTTTACCCCATTTTTACTATAATACCAAAAGCATGTTTTAAACTAGTTTAGCCAAAAGTCTAGAAAGTCATACTTAAGCCTTTGAGCTTATTACAAAATAGACAAGCCTTTGCCACAACAAAAAGAGCATAGTGACTATGATAGCTACCTTGCCACTTCACTAGGAGTTATAATGTAAGTACTTTACTTGATATGGAGTAGTGACTTGTCTTGCAACTGATCCGATTCTTCAAGAAACAACTTCCTAACCTGAGAATGCATGAAGACAAACACATTAGGCTCTCAAGCCTAGTGAGGTAATCAAATAACAACAAATAAAGAATGTCATGAGTACATTATTATAAATTCATATGATCATCTTAATGCTTAGCATAAATACATGGTTGATTTATATAAAGCTTAAACAATCATAAATTTTCCTTGGATGGAATTTAATTCATGGATACTCGAATTCCCCTGCCACGCAAAAACATAAATGGTCTTATTCCCTCCGCCTCGCCAATCATCATAGGCCATAGCCTTAGGACCGTAGTCCACCCGAAACACTGAGCTCATGAATTCTATGGCATGCCAATTGTATCCCGAGTTATTCCAATCCAAGGCATAACATATTTATAATTTCCAATGAATCCTAATAGAACAATGACATGATAAATTTCATAGTTTCAACATAGTCAATAACTCTTGCACATATACTTGTCATAGAGTTCCATAGTAATGCTTACCTCAATGGCAATATACACTAGCTATAGTCAATGTTTAAATGATGACTTACCGACACTTACCCAAGTGTCCAACTTATTATCCGATGCTTTCGCCTTGATAGTAATGTTTAGCGAAAAGATGATAAACACTAAATGACAATCCGGGAAGGCGTTTCGCCTAACCTGAAACTCCGATTACACTCACCCTAACAATCCGAAGCTTCAAGGTTCTCGGATGGAAATTCCTTTGCTTTTAACTTGAGATGGAGATGGAGTAGCTTCTATTCCTTCTCCTTGAGCTAGGAAATATTAATGGAAGATCATTAGAATCGATATTTCGATATCGAAATCTATATAACAATACCACAACGGGTATCCGATTCAATATGAACAACTCATCGAAATACCTATGAATCAATCAAACCCTAACTTAAGATTGAAGCTAATTTAACCATGGAATCTCACAATTAACTAAAGATATAGTTTACCCGGTTGTTAGAGATGATTCGAAATTGACAAAGTCAAGGATTTACAAGACTTGAAACTCCTTCAATGGAGGTGTGTGCTTAGGTAAGGATGAAGAAGATGGTGATATACTTCTAAGACAAATTTTCGGTGGTTCTCATAAAGCCTAGCAACCAATTTTAATTTGTGAGCTTTCCTTCACTTGAAGGAAAGCAATCTGATGACTCCACGTATGGAGTACTTTAAAAAAAAATTGGTCCAATTACTTAATTGGTCCCTCACCTTCCTTACTTTCCTGAATTGTCCCCTTATTTCTTAATTCTTACAATATGGTCACTAGATGCTTGGTATTACAATAATAAACTTAAATTCAAATGCTTTTACGCCTGATTAATATTCGATAGCAATAATTAGCTTGTCAGAGGAACCTCAAATCACTGAACATGCTTTCATTCAACAAGCATACAAGCCAAACCATGCTTCAATCATGCATAACAACATTCCCAATTACTCGAGAACTCAGCTCTGATACCACCAAATGTAACCCCCTTAACCCGGCCTAGACGGTTGACCCGAATTAAGAAAGTCACACGGGGAAAACCAAAGTCAACCCGAAAGTCAACCTTGATTAACGACCCTTTTTTTCTTTTTAAACTTGTCTAGATGCACATTAACCCTAATTGTGATCACACAAACATCATACTCAAAGATCACAAACATCAGAGATCAAACAGGGACCCAATTGAACAAATTACAACTTTAGGGACCAAATTGTAATTTCTGATAATTAAAAGGACTTAACCCAAATTAAAGTTACCATCTTGAAATTATTCAGGTTTCATGCTTCTCTGTGAAGATTCAGCTCAAAAGGACTTTCCAAGCTCACACAATTGAACATGCAAGATTCAGGACCAAAACGTAAACAATTCAAAACACATAACTGCCCATGTCAGCTCCCTAACGGTCGGACGTTCCGAAACGGCTCGACCCTGTTCCGAAACACGGGCCGTTCCGAAACCGACCAACACCGTTCCGAAACACGGCCTTGGCAGAGACCAAACCGTTTCGAAACGGTGCACACCGTTTCGGACGCCTGGGTTCGTGTAAGGCACCCGTTCCGAAACGGTGCATACTGTTCCGAAACGCCTACACAGATTGCAGCAAACAAGCATACCAAATCATGCAATTGATCATCCAAACATGCTCCAAACGTCACCAAACTTTACCAGCATGCAATTAAACATATATATGACTTACAGGAACCAACAAATCAACAATACAATATCATAAGCAAAAAGCCCCAATTCTATAGGCATGCTTCCTACACAAGTTAGCCACTCAAGCTTCAAACTTCCAAAACAAGCATATAAGGTTCCAATCCAAAACCAGCAATTAAAACAACATTCAACATATTTAGGGAGTCTCAAACACCTCCCAAATCATACACATTGGTCCCCCATTGCCAAAACACACAAAAGCTAAATGTTTAACAAAACCTTCCATACTTTGAGCTTCTCTTGAACTTGATTGCTTGACCTTTCTTGCTGCCCCTCAAAAACTCTAATGCTCTGCATTATTGAATTAAGAAAACGTAGAGAGCGTAAGCAAAAGCTTAGTGAGGCATGCTCATTAAAAACAATTCAATAATGCAATTAAAACCATTTATAAAACATGCTCAAAATCAATCCTTGTACATGCTCAAAGCATACTTAAAACAAGCAATCTCATGCTTCAACATAAACCTTAAAACAAGCATCTCATGCTTCACAAATTACTCAACATGTCATATTGGCTCAAGTGATACATTTCATTTCATAAAACAAGTTCAACAACTTTCCCAAGGACTTTTAAACACCTTGGCCCCAAGGACTTTTAAACACCTTGGCCATGGACTTTTAAACACCATGAATAAGGACCACACAAGGACTTTTAACCACCTTTGTGTCCAATGCTTGAATCACCCCAAGGACTTTTAAACACCTTGGCCCCAAGGACTTTTAAACACCTTGGCCCCATGGACTTTTAAACACCATGGAAGGATCACCTAAGGACTTTTAACCACCTTAGTGTCCGCAACAAGACTCATCCAAGGACTTTTAACCACCTTGATGATCTTAAGTAACAAGGCTCACTCAAGGACTTTTAACCACCTTAGTGACCTTAATATTTTCAAAACACCACTTGCCAATATACATCATTATCATCATTTAATCCACTGTTTTAAAGCATTAAACCAAGCCATCTTCATCATGCATTTCAAAGCATCAAACTACATCATTTCAATGTATAAAAGCAAGGAACTCCTACCATGAGTTACCTTCAACATATGGCTTATATAATCAGCAAAATCCATGCTAAAACATGCTTCCAAAACAGTAATTAAAACATGCAAATCATCACTTTGCAAAACATCAAAACATGGCCATCATTAGAGAGAAAATCCGAAAACTTACACTTGAGCTTAGCAAAGTTGTTTAGACTTAAACTAAGCTCCCAAAACCTTCAAACCTTGAATTTAAAGCTGAAAATCCATTTTCCCAAATGCACTCACCAATTTCCACTTTGCTTCAAGCCAAAGCACCAAATCAAGCCTCCGGATCAACAACTCTTGGATCCAAGGATGCCTCCCCTGTTTCAACACATTAAAGCAGAGGATTAATGCATCATCATGCATTAATTGCTTCAATGAAAGCATCTAAACTTGCTGCTCTCACATAACCTCCATTTTCGGCCACCAAACACAACCGAAAATGCATCCAAAACACTTCCAAACAAAGCCCAGCCATAAACCAGCAAAACCTCACTTCCATTAACATCATATAACATCTAAAAACAACCTATTAACAACCTTATACCTCCAGCAACAACAGATCACCAAGATCACCACAAAAACTACCTTAAAACACAAGCTAAACTTAGGAAACTCAACCTATCCGGGATTGCATCAATCAAAACTCATTTCCTTATCAATTTAGAGATCATTTAACATCAAAAACACTTCTTAAATCACAGATTTAACAGATCAAACGAAAATCATGTGAAATCATCAAAATCTTGCATAATTAGCCAAGATCTATAAATCAACTTAAAAGCCTTTAATTAATCATCAATTTAGGATTGAAAACTTAGGAATTTCAGTAAAGAACTTGAAGTTCAGAGGAGAAGGACGTTCTTACCTCCAAACTTGAGTTTCTCCTCTTTTTGGAATGAAAATCCTTGATGAAACTTGTAGAAATTGAAGAGGTTTTGAAAATACAATGATTAGGGATTAAATGAGAGTTGAAAGGAGGAATTTAGGTGAGAAAATCAGAAACAAAACTCTGGAAATGGAGTGTTTGGGTTGAGAGAAAAAGAGTGAAAGAAAAAGAGAAGTTAGTTGAGAAAATAGCAAAAAATGAGATTTCCCTCCTTTATGAAATCTTTAAAAATCAGAATTATAACTCAAAATATCTTAGAAAAATCTGGAGAAACTCCCTTTCGGTAAATAGCTCCTTAAAGATTCAAAGTTTCAACCCTTTATAAGACAGCCACCAAACTTTCAAAAATTACATTTTGGTCACTAGCCAAAATGTCACCCTTCCAAAACTCATTTTCCAAAATTGATTTCACAGTTCACTTAATTATATTAAAAGATGATTTTAGAACATTTTTCCATATTTTTAATGCAACCCGAACTAGGCTTTCCTAATTTAACCTCTTACGATTCGAACAACACTTTGACCAACCGGTCAACGCCCAAGACTTCTAAGCCCAAAACCGGGGCGTTACAACTCTCCCCCCCCTTAAGAAATTTCGTCCTCGAAATTTACCTGAAGGAAAGAGATAAGGAAACTGCTTCAGCATATCTTCCTTCCGCTCCCATGTGGCTTCCTCAACACCTCGATGCTTCCACAGCACCTTCACCAACTCAATGGTCTTGCCACGAAGAACCTTACTATCTGAATCCAGAACCTTCACCGGTTCCTCATCATAGGTCAAATCCGGATTCAATTCCACTTCCTCCACAGGCATCACATGTGAAGGATCAGATCTATACTTCCTGAGCATAGAAACATGAAACACATCATGAATCTTCTCCAGCTCTTGAGGTAACCTCAACCGATACGCAACAGGACCCACTCGCTCAACAACCTCATACGGTCCAATGTACCGAGGGCTCAACTTACCCTTCCGACCAAACCTCATCACCTTCTTCCAAGGCGACACCTTCAAAAACACACGATCACCCACCGCAAACTCTATCTCCTTACGCTTCAAATCCGCGTAAGACTTCTGCCGGTCAGAAGCAGCCTTCAACCGCTCACAAATGAGCTTCACCTTCTCGGTGGTTCCTTTCAACAAAGCCGGCATCGAAACCAACTTTTGACCAGTTTCAGCCCAACAAAGAGGAGTCCTACACTTCCTCCCATACAGAGCCTCATAAGGTGCCATCTGTATACTTGCCTGAAAACTGTTGTTACAAGCGAACTCAACCAAAGGCAGATGCTTCTCCCAAGAACCTTGGAACTCTATCACACAGCATCTCAACATATCCTCCAAAATCTGAATAACCCGCTCAGACTGACCATCCGACTGAGGATGATAGGATGTACTGAAATGCAACCTTGTACCCAAAGCTTGATGCAAACACTGCCAGAAACGCGATGTGAACCTCGGATCCCTATCCGACACAATCGACTTAGGCACACCATGCAGCCTCACAATCTCAGCAATGTACAGTTCTGCCAGCTTATCCAAAGAAAACGTAGTATGCACAGGCAAGAAATGCGCACACTTCGTCAAGCGATCCACAATCACCCAAACAGAATTCTTCTTTGATGGAGACAAAGGTAAACCAGATACAAAATCCATGGTAACCCTCTCCCACTTCCATTCAGGGATTCTCAACGGTTGCAACAAACCAGAAGGAACCTGATGTTCAGCCTTAACTCGCTGACACACCAAACACTTGCTCACAAACTCCGCAACATCCTTCTTCAAACCCACCCAATAGTACTCATCACGAAGATCACGATACATCTTAGTACTACCAGGGTGCATAGCAAAAAGACTACTATGACCTTCAGTCAGAATAGCATGCCTCAACTCAGCATCAGCAGGCACTACTATCCGACTACCAAAACACAACACACCATCCTCATTAAAGCAGAAATCCGAAGGTCTACCCTCCGCGATATCCTGAACATGAGACACCAAGGAATCATCCAACAACTGCTTATCCTTGATCAACTGAACCAACGAAGGTTTCACTTGCAACTCGGCAACAAGACCACCATCTCGCGATATGCTCAAGCTAGCAAACATCGCCCTCAGCTCAACAGCTACCTTCCTACTCAAAGCATCCGCAACAACATTAGCCTTACCAGGATGATACTCAATCGTCAAATCATAATCCTTGAGCAACTCCAACCAACGTCGCTGCCTGAGATTCAACTCTTTCTGAGACATCAGATACCTCAAACTCTTGTGATCCGTGTACACAGTACACTTCTCACCATACAGATAATGTCTCCAGATCTTCAGAGCAAAAACCACTGCAGCCAGCTCAATGTCATGCGTAGGATAATTGCGCTCATGCACCTTCAACTGCCGCGACGCATAAGCCACAACCTTACCCTCTTGCATCAGCACACACCCCAAACCAACATAGGATGCATCACTGTAGACCACAAACTCTTTCCCTGATTCAGGCTGAATCAAGATAGGAGCTTGCGTCAAAGCCGCCTTCAGCTTCTCAAAAGCTAGCTGTCTCGCTTCCATCCACTCATACTTAACATCCTTCTGCAACAGCTTCGTCAAAGGAGCAGCAATTTTAGAAAAACCATCCACAAACCTCCGGTAGTATCCTGCCAAACCAAGGAAACTACGAACCTCCTGAACAGACTTAGGAACTTTCCAGTTCATCACCGCTTCGATCTTCTGAGGATCAACACGAATCCCCTCGGCCGAAACCACATGTCCAAGAAACACCACCTCTCTAAGCCAAAACTCACACTTGCTCAACTTAGCATAAAGCTGATTCTCCAACAAAGCTTGCAGCACAATCCTCAAATGCTCTTCGTGCTCCTCCTCCGTACGCGAGTACACGAGGATATCATCAATGAACACCACAACGAACTTGTCCAGGTATTCATGAAAAACACGATTCATCATGTCCATGAAAGCAGCAGGAGCATTTGTCAACCCAAACGGCATCACAAGGAACTCATAATGCCCATACCTTGTCCTGAAAGCTGTCTTAGGCACGTCCACATCCTTCACCTTCAACTGATAATACCCCGACCTCAAGTCAATCTTAGAGAACACAGCAGCTCCCCGAAATTGATCAAAGAGATCATCAATCCTCGGCAAAGGATACCGATTCTTGATAGTCAACTTGTTCAGCTGACGGTAATCAATGCACATCCTCATAGTGCCATCTTTCTTCTTCACAAACAAGACAGGAGCACCCCAAGGCGACACACTCGGCCGGATGAAACCACGATCAAGCAGCTCTTGCAACTGCGTCTTCAGCTCCTTAGGTGCCATTCTATAGGGAGTAATGGACACAGGAGTGGTATTTTCATACAGCTCAATTCCAAACTCCACCTCACGATTAGGAGGTAAACCAGGCAACTCCTCAGGAAAAACATCAGGAAACTCCTTCACAACCCTGATATCTTGCACCCTCAACTCCTTAGAACAAGGATTCATCACAAAAGCCAGTTAAGCCTCACAACCCTGCCTCAGCATCCTGCTCGCCTCCAAGGTAGAAACAACATTGGCAAGAAACTTCACATTCTCACCAACCACCACCACTTCATAATCATCCGCAAGCTTAAGCGAAACCCGCTTATTCTCACAATCCACAACAGCACGATGCTCAGCAAGCCAATCCATACCAAGGATCACATCAAAACCATAAAAGGGCAACTCCATAAGATCAACATGAAAGACATGCTCTTGAACAACCAAAGGACACCTTCTATACAGCTTACGAGTCACAACAGTTTCACCAAAAGAACTAGTGACTCTAACACCAACATCCAAAGACTCAACAGGCAAACCAAGCAACTCAGCATGCTCACGCAAAATGTATGAATGCGTAGATCCAGAATCTATCAAAGAAAGCAATGACAAGGATTGCAAAGTAAAGGTACCTGCAATCACATCAGCATCATTCCTTCCCTCGCGCTGAGCATACACTCTCGCCTGGCCTCCACCCTCAGGTTGAATAGCCACAACATGAGCTACTCCGCGACCACCTTCCTCACGCCTCTGAAAATTACCACGGCCGCGTCCACGACCTCTCTACGGTGCTGCAACAACAGGAGCACGCTCTTGGCCACCAGCCATCCTCGGACAATCTCGCCTCAAGTGGTCAGCAGAACCACAATTCCAGCACTCATAACCAGCTGCAGCAACAGGAGCTTGCACCTCCCTTCCAGCACGAGGACAGTCACGCTTCAAGTGACCACGGGAACCACAAATCCAACAAGCACTAGGGTCAGCTCTAGCATTGCCACCCCTAGCAGGCGCACCTCCACCTCTCTTAGCTGAGGACTGAAACCTCTGATCGCGTCCCCTCTTGTTCCGTCCACCTCCGGAACTATACTCAACAGCTCTCTTCCCAGAACTCGCTCCAGCACCCTTCGCAGACAAACTCAGATTCATCTCTATGTCCTTGGATCGACTAACCAACACATCAAAATCATTGTACTCAGCTGCCAACATGTAGGTCTTTACTTCCGTCACCAAGCCATAGCGGAACCTTTCGCACCTCTCTCGCTCATCAGGTATCAGCTCCGGTGCATACTGACTGAGGCGTACGAACTGTACTTCGTACTCAGCCACACTCATGTTCCCCTGGGTCAGAGACATGAATTCACGCTTTTTCTCATCTAGATATCTCACTCCCAGATATCTCCTCTTGAACGCATTCTGAAAGAATGTCCAAGTGATGTCAGCTTCAGCCATTCCAGAGATTGTGGTCGTCCACCACGTATAAGCATCGCCTTGCAGCAAAGACACAACACAACCCAACTTTTGCACATCAGTGCAGCTCATCTGTCCCAAGACACGCTTGGTACTCTCTAGCCAAGCTTCCGACCTCTCAGCTGACATACCCCTAAACTCAGTCCCACCAAGACTGCGCAGACTCTCTAAGGGTAGTCTAGCACCAGCATCTCCCTGATGCCCAGCTCCTTGAGCTCCAGCTACTGCTGCTCGAAAAGCACCCGCAATAGCTTGTACCAGCACAGACATGTCAGGCATCGCTTGCCCCTGACCAACCTCAGGTCCTGCAGCTCTAGCACCAGCTGCCTCAGCTCCAGCTCTTTCCCTCTCCGCACCACCACCACCAGGTGGAGGAGGAGGTAACACAGCACTACCCGTATTCTCTTCATTCACATTCCCTTCCGGGGTCGTAGCTCTCACGCTACTCCTTAACTCTCTACGTGGTGCCATACTTTTACCATGCATAACAATACAAAATAAAACAAGTCAGGCCCAGCAAGGTAAGCAATTTCAAGTATTCAAGCTCAATCTCTTTCAAAATCAACATCATTTCTTTAGCTTTTGTTTGGCAATGGGTACCCTCATCATGCATCATCACAACATACATCTCAAAAACATCATCATCTCAAATCACTGAACATGCTTTCATTCAACAAGCATACAAGCCAAACCATGCTTCAATCATGCATAACAACATTCCCAATTACTCGAGAACTCAGCTCTGATACCACCAAATGTAACCCCCTTAACCCGGCCTAGACGGTTGACCCGAATTAAGAAAGTCACACGGGGAAAACCAAAGTCAACCCGAAAGTCAACCTTGATTAACGACCCTTTTTTTTCTTTTTAAACTTGTCTAGATGCACATTAACCCTAATTGTGATCACACAAACATCATACTCAAAGATCACAAACATCAGAGATCAAACAGGGACCCAATTGAACAAATTACAACTTTAGGGACCAAATTGTAATTTCTGATAATTAAAAGGACTTAACCCAAATTAAAGTTACCATCTTGAAATTATTCAGGTTTCATGCTTCTCTGTGAAGATTCAGCTCAAAAGGACTTTCCAAGCTCACACAATTGAACATACAAGATTCAGGACCAAAACGTAAACAATTCAAAACACATAACTGCCCATGTCAGCTCCCTAACGGTCGGACGTTCCGAAACGGCTCGACCCTGTTCCGAAACACGGGCCGTTCCGAAACCGACCAACACCGTTCCGAAACACGGCCTTGGCAGAGACCAAACCGTTTCGAAACGGTGCACACCGTTTCGGACGCCTGGGTTCGTGTAAGGCACCCGTTCCGAAACGGTGCATACTGTTCCGAAACGCCTACACAGATTGCAGCAAACAAGCATACCAAATCATGCAATTGATCATCCAAACATGCTCCAAACGTCACCAAACTTTACCAGCATGCAATTAAACATATATATGACTTATAGGAACCAACAAATCAACAATACAATATCATAAGCAAAAAGCCCCAATTCTATAGGCATGCTTCCTACACAAGTTAGCCACTCAAGCTTCAAACTTCCAAAACAAGCATATAAGGTTCCAATCCAAAACCAGCAATTAAAACAACATTCAACATATTTAGGGAGTCTCAAACACCTCCCAAATCATACACATTGGTCCCCCATTGCCAAAACACACAAAAGCTAAATGTTTAACAAAACCTTCCATACTTTGAGCTTCTCTTGAACTTGATTGCTTGACCTTTCTTGCTGCCCCTCAAAAACTCTAATGCTCTGCATTATTGAATTAAGAAAACGTAGAGAGTGTAAGCAAAAGCTTAGTGAGGCATGCTCATTAAAAACAATTCAATAATGCAATTAAAACCATTTATAAAACATGCTCAAAATCAATCCTTGTACATGCTCAAAGCATACTTAAAACAAGCAATCTCATGCTTCAACATAAACCTTAAAACAAGCATCTCATGCTTCACAAATTACTCAACATGTCATATTGGCTCAAGTGATACATTTCATTTCATAAAACAAGTTCAACAACTTTCCCAAGGACTTTTAAACACCTTGGCCCCAAGGACTTTTAAACACCTTGGCCATGGACTTTTAAACACCATGAATAAGGACCACACAAGGACTTTTAACCACCTTTGTGTCCAATGCTTGAATCACCCCAAGGACTTTTAAACACCTTGGCCCCAAGGACTTTTAAACACCTTGGCCCCATGGACTTTTAAACACCATGGAAGGATCACCTAAGGACTTTTAACCACCTCAGTGTCCGCAACAAGACTCATCCAAGGACTTTTAACCACCTTGATGATCTTAAGTAACAAGGCTCACTCAAGGACTTTTAACCACCTTAGTGACCTTAACATTTTCAAAACACCACTTGCCAATATACATCATTATCATCATTTAATCCACTGTTTTAAAGCATTAAACCAAGCCATCTTCATCATGCATTTCAAAGCATCAAACTACATCATTTCAATGTATAAAAGCAAGGAACTCCTACCATGAGTTACCTTCAACATATGGCTTATATAATCAGCAAAATCCATGCTAAAACATGCTTCCAAAACAGTAATTAAAACATGCAAATCATCACTTTGCAAAACATCAAAACATGGCCATCATTAGAGAGAAAATCCGAAAACTTACACTTGAGCTTAGCAAAGTTGTTTAGACTTAAACTAAGCTCCCAAAACCTTCAAACTTTGGTTTTAAAGCTGAAAATCCATTTTCCCAAATGCACTCACCAATTTCCACTTTGCTTCAAGCCAAAGCACCAAATCAAGCCTCCAGATCAACAACTCTTGGATCCAAGGATGCCTCCCCTGTTTCAACACATTAAAGCAGAGGATTAATGCATCATCATGCATTAATTGCTTCAATGAAAGCATCTAAACTTGCTGCTCTCACATAACCTCCATTTTCGGCCACCAAACACAACCGAAAATGCATCCAAAACACTTCCAAACAAAGCCCAGCCATAAACCAGCAAAACCTCACTTCCATTAACATCATATAACATCTAAAAACAACCTATTAACAACCTTATACCTCCAGCAACAATAGATCACCAAGATCACCACAAAAACTACCTTAAAACACAAGCTAAACTTAGGAAACTCAACCTATCCGGGATTGCATCAATCAAAACTCATTTCCTTATCAATTTAGAGATCATTTAACATCAAAAACACTTCTCAAATCACAGATTTAACAGATCAAACGAAAATCATGTGAAATCATCAAAATCTTGCATAATTAGCCAAGATCTATAAATCAACTTAAAAGCCTTTAATTAATCATCAATTTAGGATTGAAAACTTAGGAATTTCAGTAAAGAACTTGAAGTTCAGAGGAGAAGGACGTTCTTACCTCCAAACTTGAGTTTCTCCTCTTTTTGGAATGAAAATCCTTGATGAAACTTGTAGAAATTGAAGAGGTTTTGAAAATACAATGATTAGGGATTAAATGAGAGTTGAAAGGAGGAATTTAGGTGAGAAAATCAGAAACAAAACTCTGGAAATGGAGTGTTTGGGTTGAGAGAAAAAGAGTGAAAGAAAAAGAGAAGTTAGTTGAGAAAATAGCAAAAAATGAGATTTCCCTCCTTTATGAAATCTTTAAAAATCAGAATTATAACTCAAAATATCTTAGAAAAATCTGGAGAAACTCCCTTTCGGTAAATAGCTCCTTAAAGATTCAAAGTTTCAACCCTTTATAAGACAGCCACCAAACTTTCAAAAATTACATTTTGGTCACTAGCCAAAATGTCACCCTTCCAAAACTCATTTTCCAAAATTGATTTCACACTTCACTTAATTATATTAAAAGATGATTTTAGAACATTTTTCCATATTTTTAATGCAACCCGAACTAGGCTTTCCTAATTTAACCTCTTACGATTCGAACAGCACTTTGACCAACCGGTCAACGCCCAAGACTTCTAAGCCCAAAACCGGGGCGTTACAGATAAAGTGAGTGATCTTGCTACTAAAGGCAAGAAAGACGAAGTAAAGGATGTTCATGCATCCAATAAGCAAAATGACAAGCCCAAACCACCACCTCCATTCCTACAACGATTGAAAGCCCAGAAACAAGATGTCTAGTACCAAAAATTCCTAAAGATGCTCAAATAGTTGTACATCAATGTCCCCTTTCTGGAGGCCATTGATTAGATGCCTATCTATGCAAAGTTTCTGAAGGAGATCGTGACAAAGAAAAGGAAGGTGAGTGAAGTTGAAACTGTTACTACTAAGGGCGAGTGTGTGGCTGTGCTGAGTGATTTTCCACCTAAGATGAAGGACCATGGCAACTTCACCATTCCTTGCTCGATAGGCTAAAACTGCTTAAGCTGTGACTTATGTGATCTCGGTGCCAATGTGAATTTGATACCGAAATCTATGCTCAAAAGACTAGGGATGGGTAAATCAAGGTCTACATCAGTGATCATTCAATTAGCGAATCGATCTCAAATCCGACCCGAGGGAAAAATTGAAGTCATGCTAGTTAAGGTAGATAGGTTTGTCTTCCCAATAGACTTTATCATCCTTGATCGTGATCGACTGTGAAAAAGGTGAAGTTACAAGAAGATGAATGATCAAAAGATCACATTCAACGTCTTTAGCACACTCAAGTATATGGATGACTATGAAGAGTGTCATCTCATGGATACTGAAGAAGTCTTAATAAAAGAAAGTTTGCCTGAGATATGTTGTAGCAACATACTCACTGTTGAGGAGCAAACTGACTTTGACAAGGCCATGCGTGAAGCTGAAGAAGAAGGTAACGACGAGATTGAACAATCAAACGTTGTGCTCACTCGAACAAGTATGACTTTTGAGCCTTTGGATCATGCTGAGTTCAAACCTCCTAGACCTTCCCTTGAGCATCCCCCAGTACTTGAACTTAAACCTTTTTCCCTCAATTAAAGTATGCATACCTAGGGGAGAATGATACATTGCCTATCGTCATATCTGCTTGCTGAAAACATGACCAAGAAGCTAAACTATTAAATATTTTATCACAACATAAGAAAACTATTGCTGACATAAAAGGGATCAACCTTATTTTGTGTATGCATAAGATTTTGCTTGCAGATAACTAGAGCATCTCGGTAGTACCACAACAGAGACTCAATCCCATCATGAAATCTATGGTTATGAAGGAAATCATCAAGTGGCTCGACGATAGAATCATCTACCCCATTTCTAATAGCTTGTGGGCGAGTCATGTCCAGTGTGTGCTGAAGAAAAGAGGAATGACTATGATCAAGACCGATACTGATGAACTCCTCCATAAACCCGTTATTGGATGGCAGAGCTGTAATGATTATAGGAATCTAAACAAAGCCACAAAAAATGATCACTTCCCACTGTCGTTTATTGATCAAGTGCTTGATAAGCTCACAGGAAAACCCTACTATTGCTTCCTAAATGGTTAATCTTTCTATAACCATATTGCTATCGCACCAGAAGACCAAGAAAATACAATGTTCACCTGTATATATGGCATTTATGCTTTTTGGAGGATGCCCTTTGGCCTATGCAATGCACCGACAACATTCTAACGATGCATGATGGCTATTTTCTCCGACATGGTGGATGATTTTCTGGAGATTTTCATGGATGACTTCTCAGTTTACGGAGACTCTTTTGACCTTTGCTTAGGCAATCTCCAAAAAGTGTTACAACGGTGCGAGGATACTAAGCTTGTATTAAACTAAGAAAAATATCATTTTAGTGTATCTAAGGGAATTGTCTTAGGCCACCGCATCTCTAATAAGGGCATCGAAGTGGATAAGTCCAAGGTTGAAGTTATTGAGAAGCTCTCGCCACCATCCAATCTTAAAGCCATTAGGAGTTTCCTTGGCCATGTCGGGTTCTACTGAAGACTTATCAGACATTTCTAAAATCTCAAAGCCTTTGTGTCTACTACTGGAAAAAAATAGAGCATTCTAATTTGATGACCAATGCCATGCCGCGTTTGAAACCCTAAGGAAGAAGCTTATTTCTGCACCGGTGGTAGTACCCCTTGATTAGTCACAACCGTTCGAGAAAATGTGTGATGCAAGCGACTACACTGTTGGTGTTGTTCTTGGTCAACGCCGAAATAAGGGTTTTCATGTCGTATATTATGCTAGTCGTATACTTAATGAGGCACAAGTAAACTACACTACAACTGAAAAGGAATTGCTTGTAGGTAGTCTTTGCATTTGATAAATTTAAGCCATACTTAATAGGGACTAAGGTTATTGTGCATACTGATCATTCTGTCATTAAATACTTGGTAACATAAAATGATGCTAAACCTTGACTTATTAGATGGATATTACTTCTACAAGAGTTTGATATTGAGGTAGTTGTTGATGAAATATTGTATGGAAAAAGGTTACTTATTCAGTGTAAATATGCAAGTAAAAACAATGCCAAGAATACGTCTTTTACGTGCAAGTATACTCGGTTAGCAAGTAATATAGTAGTGAGTTGAGTATCGTCTCCACATGGATTGTGCATGAATTAATTGCAATGATTAATACTTGTGAACTAGAAAATAAAAGATTATTGTAATAGATTGAGGCAACGAATAAAGTAAGAGACTAGAAGTAAATAAGCTAAAGTAAAGTAAAGATTACAGTGATGAATTGATAACAGTCTGTCAAACAATGGGTGCAAGAATGATAACAAAGTTTTGGCAAAAAATGTTTGAATGTCATGCTAGTATTGCCGGCTAGTAATAATGTCCTACCTTGGCATTGATTGTCGAGCAGATTCAAAGTTGGAATTACCTCTCTCAATGGAAATGCCCGAAATTAACCACGCAAAATCTCCTATATATCTATAGCGATGTTTTTCATAAATCAATTTGATTATGTCTCAATCTATACTCCTAAAGGGTAGACTTACTCCCGAAGTAAGTTCATTTACTTGAACATCTTCTCTCGAAGCATCTCACCTTAGTATCCAGCAAATGATCGTTGCCACCCAAGTCTGTTAAGATATTGAGGAGCAATACTCCAACAATGCCAGCTCTCGCTTGGCAAAGTATTTAAGAAAACAGTAATGCCATCTCTCGCTTGGCAAGACAGTTAGAAAACAGTAAAGCATGCCAGATAAACGAACAATGCAGGGCGTTTGAATTATTAACAACTAAACACAAAACACAACAAATATATGTTTGAAATCATTCTTAAACACAAGAAAGAAATACAATAGATCAACAACAATTAAAGCAAGGAAAGAGGTCTCTCGATGCAACCCTTCAATGGATTCCCGATGTCTCATGGAATCTTCAAGCCTTTGATCTTGTTGTCTCCGATTCCTCCTTCTCCTTTATTGCAGACCGCTTCTCAAGTTCAAGCCTTCATCTTTTTCATCGTCTTTTTCTCCTTCTTCAATTCGTTGTTTTTTAAAATGCCTGCTTGCTTGGTGTTTAAATAGGAGTGCAAGAAGGGCTAAGATAAGTCTTTGATTTGAATTTGATCGTCCGAGGAATAAGGATGCGGTCATCTTATCGTTGATAAGCAGATCAAGACGTGTGATAAGCTTATCAGATTAGGGCTGATGTCATCGTGCCAATGATGCCTTGGCAACCAAGCTTCTCATGCGAGGAAGCCATAGGATAAGCCTTTGCATTTGAATTTTAAATGCTGAAGGGATAAGAGATGAGATCTTATCCGAATTTGAATGTGATAAGCTGATCAGGTGATAAGTTGATCAGGTGATAAACTGATAAGGCTATGGCTGACGTTATCATGACGATGTTACCTTTTCATCCAATCTTGGCATGTCTTTGCTAACATAACTTGGCATCTGATTTTCTCGCCATCCTATTTTTTTGGAGTTTGACCAAATGCTATTTTTCCCAGCCTCATCTGGTCCTATTTTCTCGGACTGGCATTGCCAAGGGTTCTTGGTAAAACTCTTCTGGCACCCTATTGCAAAGGGTGCTTGGAAAAGGCCCTCTTGCTTTTTTCTCCTGCACTACTTCGCTCTACCAACGACAACTTAACATTCTCTCTGGCATTCCTTCCTTTCTATGCTGCCTTGCTTTGTCAAGACTGTCCTGCTATGAAAAACTTGCAATAATGCCAAAAAAACAACCCTTCACACTGGAATAACATCACTTTCTAACTTTTTATGCAAATGCATGATTTTAACATCTAAATGCAACTAAATGTACTTAAAATCAAGAAAAAGCAATGTGAAATAAGCATGAAAATTAGTACTTTTGAGGAGGTAACACACCTCGAAACCAGCTCATTGCTTATCCTCAAGTAATGCAAAGAAAAACAAAAAATTGTGAAAATATTACCTCGACAAAGTTTTGGTCGGATTGCCAACAAGTGTTTGCTAGCAGAAGTTTGCTCTATTTCTGCCCTAAGATATCTCAGTGCAACAATGGCAAGCATGTAGTAATTTAAGTGCAGCAATATAACTCGAGTCTAAGGGAATGAAGAGTGCATGATGTGCAGGCAATATGCATCAAGTATCCTTTTACTCCCTTAGTCAATTTTACTACCTAAACTCAGATTTCATTTTTTTCTTGCCAAGGGTTTTTTATATTGGCATTTATTTAATCTTGCTTTGTGACACTGTTTGGCGTTAGAAGTAAAAGGGAGCATACCACTGAAAGTGTCCACAAGTTCTATATTTCATACACATTCCATCTCATATTATAGTTGTTTTGAGTACATTTTAGGCATAATTAGGATCATGCATTGCATTTTACAGTATTCTTTACTTTGCCATGCTTTGTATTGATTATCTCTTATTTGGTAAAGAAAATGTAATGTTTTAGTTTAGTTTTAGTTTCAGGTACTAGAGGCTGACATAAGGAGAGAGGAGCTAAGGACATGATGCTGATGCAACAAACTACGAAGCTGTACTGATGCAGTTCCAGACAGAGACAACAGCTGCCCAGTAGCTTCCGCTGCCCTACCTGCCGCCCAAGAAAGCAAGTTGAAGACTTGGAGAACTGGAGTGCGATGTGTAGAGCAGAAAATCCTGCCCAAGCTAATGCCTATAAATACCCATTGTACTTTTACTTCAAAATAACTTAGGTTTTCCCTTAGGCATAGTTTAGGTTTTCTTGCCGCCATTATGTTCTAAAATTCTCTTTGGGTTTGGGTTATGTTGTAATTAGTGTGAGAACGGTTGTTTAGGATTTTAAGTTTGTTTTTGCAATAAAGCTTCAAGGTTTGCTTATTCCATATTCTTCATAGTTCTCAATTAAGGCGAAAGATTAGTTGATTACTATCCATTTGTTTGGTATCAAGAGAGTCGAACTCACGAAAGGAGTAAGCACGATCTCATCTGTAGACGGTGTTGATCAATCTAGCCTAGACATAGGTTAGGGTTTAAGGCGGCTAAAAGAGGACGAAACAACTTTGCTATCTTTGCACGATCCATGCCGCGGCTGGTATTATCTACAGTGGGCATCAACAACATTCTGAATTAGAAATAAGCGAGATCACTTTCGAAGCGTTCTGTCGAGCCTTGTAGTTCTACCGAGTTTGCCGCCGAGACACAAGTACATTCCCCTGCCGAGGTAGCGAGAGCGTCTCAGCAGCCTAACTGCCATCTCCCGCCGAGGCAGCTGAGTCTGGCAACGCAAAGCAACTTGTCCTATTCAACGCAGTTTCACACTAAACAACAGCATAACCCTACCCATTCTATCAATCTGAACTCTTCCCTTCTAATTACTTGTGTTTTATTTTATTTTCTTCTTAAACAAACCAACATATTTGTGCATTTACTTTTCTTGTGCAAGAACAACGAATTGAGTCAAGTTGTCCAATCCCTGTGGGAGACGATATCTTTTATACTATTACTTGATAGGAGTGTGCACTTGCGCTCATATTTAGAGAACACTAAAATGCTCTATAAGTTTTTGGTGTCGTTGTCGGGGATTGGTAACAAAAAAATTTGTTTTTAAATTTCTGAACCTTTATTTATCTGCATTTAATTTTTTGTTTTTATTAATTTTATTTTTAATCAAAAAAAGAAAAAAAAAGAAAGAATTTTACAGTTTCCTTTGCTAGTGCATGACCAGGGCAAACCTAGAAGGCGAAATCGTTTACGTTGACGATATCGAACGGAGAGCAAGAGAACTAAAAAAGGAAACCCAAACAGCCCTAGGGAAGGCTAAAGAAGAAATAAAAGCAGAGGTAAACATGGAAAACGACAACCCTGCCAACAATGCCCATAACGGCAGAGAAGGGCAGCAAGACCCGTCGCCCATAGAACAACAGCAAGTTCCACCAAGGCAGCCGCCCCCTATTCTGCCCAGGCAGCCACAGTACGTTCAAACCACCAGGGATTACTTGGAACATGACTTTAGAGGGTTCGATCCGACAATGACAGAACCTGAGATCGAGGCAGATCACTTTGAGCTGAAGCCTGTGATGTTTAACATGATCAACACTTTGGGGCAATTTGGAGGGACTGCCATAGAAGATGCTCGACAGCACTTAAGAGGATTCCTGGACATATGCAGAGCATTCAAAATACACAGAGTCAACCAAGACGTGCTTAGGCTAAGGTTATTCCCCTATTCACCGAGGGATAGGGAAAAGCAGTGGTTAAACAACCAGCCAGCAGGGTCATTCAACACATGGACAAAGCTGTGCAAGGATTTCCTGTATCATTTCAGCCCATCAAATGTCACAGATAGATTCAGAAACGAGATCATAGCCTTTCGACAAGGGCATGATGAGCTAATGTACGAAGCATGGGAGCGGTACCTACAAATTCTTAACAACTGCCCGCTCCATGGTTTCCCGGCTTGGACAGACGTGTCAATGTTTTACAACGGGGTAAACTACCCAACTCGAATGATGATTGATTCCTCAGCCAACCGAATCATCCTTGACACACCAACAGAGGAGGCACTGCGGATCCTGAACAAAGCTACCAAAAATGATTATAAGTACCCAATAGCCCGCCGAGGCGACATTAGGCGGCCAACTACTATGAACGAAGTGGAAGCCTCAGAATTTGTCAATGCCTGCCTCGACAAGCTGATAGAGCTGGTTATGAACATGGTAAAGCCCACTGGGAAAGTCTATGAGGCCAAGGTTGTAGAGCCATTCTGTAACGAGTGTGAGGGCAACCACGACTCCTCTGAATGTACTGCATCTATCAATTTCATAGGAGGATACGAGAGGAACAGTAGGCCAACCACGAACACGTACAACCCTGGATGGAAGAGTCGTCCCAACTTCTCCTGGAGCAATCCTAAAAATGCTGGCAATCCACAACAACAGCACAGAGACTACCAGCAGTACCTGTCACAACAGCTGCCTCAGCAGCAACAGAATATGAACACTACTTCATTAGAATCTACCTTACATAGTTTCATATCCCGTACTAATGATTTTATGCCTTATACAAATAAATTTACTGACAAAACTGAATCTTTCATGGACGTGACTGAAATCAGGACGAATAACCAAGAGGCAGCCATAAAGAATATGGAGACCCAGTTCGGAAGGTTTCCCTAGATTATTAACACTAGGCCAATGGGTGGATTACCTAGTGATACTGAAACCACGAAAAGGGAAATACCATGAGCAGTGCAAAGCTATAACAACCAAAAGTGGGATAAAGCTACAAGATCCATCCATACCTGCTACGAGAGAAACAACATTTGCCAAACCAGTCAAGCCGTCGGACACCCTGCCGCGACAGCACCTGAAAAAAGCAACGTGGAACCAGAAAAAGAGTTGACAGATGACACTATGAATGAACAGATAGACTCTAAACCAGTTACTACATCCCAAGATAAGATTCCCCATGGAAAAAATTGTAGACACCACACCTTCACCACCATTCCCACAAAGATTGAAAAATAGAAACAAGATATGCAGTTTTAAAAAATTCCTGGATGTTCTGAAGCAAGTTAAAATCAATCTTCCACTGGTAGAGTTGATTGAACAGATACCCAGCTATGCCAAGTTCCTAAAGGATATGTTATCCAAAAGAACAAGGATCAGAGAATTTGAGACAGTGGCAGTGACAGAGGGATGCATGTCAATGCTACACAATAAGGCACCACCCAAACAGAAAGATCCGAGAAGCTTCATAATTCCCTGTAAAATAGGCAGCAACCACTTCGTACAAGCCCTACGTGACTTAGGGGCGAGCATCAACTTAATGCCCAAATATGTTTTCCAGAAACTGAGAAAATGAGACGCCCGCGCAACAACAGTAATGCTACAACTAGCCGACAGAATATATGTACAACCGGAAGGAAAAATTGAGGACATCCTAGTGAAGGTGGACAAATTCATTTTCCCTGCCGATTTCCTAATACTAGACTGTGAAGCAGATTAATGGGCACCGATAATCCTACGGCGACCATTCCTAGCTACGTGCAGAACACTGATTGATGTGGAAAAAAGGTGAACTTACAATGAGGGTCAACGATCAGCAAGTAAAGTTGAATGTCTTCCGAACCATGAGACATGCTGATGATCCGAAAGAGTGCCAACTAATGGAATCCATCTTAGAGTTCTATTTTAAAGCTAACAGACCCTGACTACAACACGACTGTCCGGGCAACGACCTCGACAGCTGTCTCGACAACCATTTAGATGCTTGCCCAAAAGAAAATTAATGCAGTGAGTGGACAGAACAATAACTGGAGGAGCAAGAAGAAGCATACTAGATAGATAACACGCCAGATAAGTACTTCAAACCATTGAATTACACAGAAAAAGGGGGGTGCAAAATGTTCAAACCATCTATCGAACAACCCCCAGTCTTGAATTAAAAGCCTTACCTACACAATTTAAGTATGTTTACTTGGGGATCAAATGATACACTGCTAGTAATAATTTCCTCCAAGTTGTAGCCTACACAGGAACAGAAACTGATAGCACTGCTGCGGCAACACAAGAAGGCAATAGGCTGGCCCATTGCAGATATAAAAGGAATAAGCTCTGCCATTTGCATGCACAAATCCCAGCTCGAACATGGTCAAAAGCCAACTGTGGATGCTCAGAGGAGATTAAACGATGGCATGAGAGAAGTTTTCAAAAAGGATATTGTAACACCCCAATTTTGGGCTTAGAAGTTTAGGGTCTGAACCGGACCGATCTGATTTTGGGTTCGAATATAAAGGGAGGTTTTAGGGAAAGCCTAGTTCGGGATGCTTTAAAAATATGGAAAATATCTAAAAATTATCTTTTAATATATATAAGAGAGTGGTGAAATCAATTTTACAAAATAAGGTTTGGAAATACTACATTTTGGAGTAGTGACTAAAATGCGATTTTTGAAAAATTTAGTGGTGACTGTTTTGTAAGGATTGAAACTTTGAATCTTTAAGGAACTAATTTACCCAAAAATGATTTCTCCAGATTTCTCCTTAATTTGAGTGAATTAATTAATTTTTTAATTAATTAGAAGAGAAGAGAAACTACCTTTTGGAAAAATCATAACTACCTTTTCCTAAAAAAATTTCATTTCTTTTTCTCTCAAAATTCCATTATCCAAACACTTTTCTCCATCAACTTTTAATTGATTTTCACTTCAATTGATGAGATTTCTTTCATCAATTAGTTCCTAATCGATCTTGCATCAAATCCTTTTGATTTCCTCATTGAATTTTCAAGGAAATTGGCTCAAATCAAGGAGAAATCACCATTTAGAGGTAAGATTGTTCTTCTCCTCTAAATACTCAGTTCTTTACTGAAATTCTCAAGTTATCAATCCTTAATTTAAGTTTTATAAATGGTTTTAATGAAAGGAACTTGATTTTGGCTTAAAACTCAAGATTTGGAAGAAATCTTGAAGAATTTCGTTGTGATTGTTTGAGCTCTGTTTTGAGATGATTCTTAAATGTATTTTGAATGTCTAATGATGTGTAAATGAAGTTTTATCAATGCAATCCCGAATAGGTTGTATTTCCTAAGTTTTTGCTTATGAAAATGGTGGTTTTTGAGGAGATCTTGGTGTTCTGTTATAGCTGGAGGTATAAGGACGAGTTTAGGTTTATTTTGGATGTTGATTGATGTTTAGAAATGGTTAGAAGTGATGGATCTTGGCTGGGTTAAGTTTTGGAAGAGTTTGGAGGTGATTTCGGTTGTGTTTGGTAGCCGAAATGTTGCTTTAGGTAGAGCAGCGAGTTTAAGTGTGTTGGCTGAAGATTTCAATGCATGATGATGCATTAATCCTCTGCTTTGATGTGTTTAAAACAGGGGAGACATCTTCGGACACTTGTGGAGTTGATCCAGAGGCTTGATCGTCATTTCGGCAAGCTTGCGAAACGGAATTGGTGAGTGGAGTTGGGTTTCCAGCTTTGAAACCATTATTTGAAGGTTTTGGGAGCTTAGTTTAAATCTAAACAACTTAACTAAGCTCAAGAGTACGTTTTCGGAAAAAAAAACTATATTGGATGAGATATGAAGTGGTTTGATGCATTGGTTATAATTTGCATGTTTAAATTCTATTTTGAAAGCATGTTTTAGCATGGTAAATGCTGGTTTTGAAAGCCATGTGTGGAAGGATGCTCAAGGTAAGAGATCCTTGGGTTGACATATTGTTAATGTGGTTTTGATGCATAGTGATGCATGATGTTAAATGGCTTTGATTAATGCTTTAAAACAGTGAATTGTTGATGATAAATGATGTATATTGGCAAGTGATGTAATGGTTTTAAAGTACTTGAATCGGATATAGTTAGCTGGCTATAGGATTGGGTGCACCGTGAATAAAGTCGCCTTGGATGTTGAGGGGTTGTAATTGTACCGTAAACTCCATCCAAGTACACTAACGAGTAAGGTAAGATCACAACGGTGATTAAAAGTCCGTGTGTGGATCTTGTGTTATATGTCCCGTGTTCTCGTTAGTGGAATTATACAACTACCGATGAGTGATGTTGAGGGGTTGTGATTGTACCGTTAAACTCCATCACTGGTGTTGAGGGGTTGAGATTGTACCGGTAAACTCCACCTTGTGTTGTTCGGTAGTGTGTATGAAGCATATGGGACAACGCTTGTAATCCGCGTATCCGATTGTGTTTTGAGTTGTAAATGGTTGAGTTATCACTTGAAAGCCAGTATGATGTGTTGATTATAATGGAGGATGAGATGCTTGTTATGTATGTAAGGTTGCATGAAAAGTGATGAGTATGTGTTTAAAGGCTTTGTTGAAAGTGTTTTCCAAAATGCATTATTGTGTTGTTTTCTTTAGAGCATGCCTCACTAAGCAATTGTGCTTACGCTCTCTATCTTGAACCAATAATGCAGATAATTGAAGTTTTAAAGGGCAACAAGGAGGCAAGAGTGTCCAAGGGAACTAAGCTCATGTATGGTGATGTTTTCATACACTAATAGTTTTGGTAATTTGGTAATGAAAACCTAAGATGTGTTTTGGGAGATGTTTTGGACTCCCTAGTTTGTGGCATGATGCTTTTGATGTTTTGGATTTGTAATTGGCCTTTTGATGCTTGATTTGGAGTTTGGTTGATTGATTGGTTTGGATAATAGGAAGCATGCCTATAGATATGTGAAATTCCATGTTTGATGCTATGGATGTGTTTTTAAGTTGCAAACATGCACCTTATATGTATGATGACTTGTTGGTATGATTAGTGGGTCATTAAGAAGTGTTTGTTTGGGTTTATGCATGAAAAACCAGCAAAATCTGCAGCTTCTGGGCAAACCGTATCGATACACTCGTTGGCGTTTCGAAATGGGGGCCTGTAATGGCATTAGTGTTTCGAAACGACTAGTGACTGTTTCGAAACAGTTTGGCCACTAGAAGGCCCTATTTCGGAACTAGTCTCAAAACGAACCCGTGTTTCGGAACGGTCAACACTGTTTCGAAACGGGTGACCGTTAGGCACTGATTTGAATGCTGTTGAGGTTTGCAAGTTTTACGTTTTAGTCCCGATAGTTGTTTTTACAATTGTATGAGTTCCAGAAGTCCAATTAAAGTGAAATTTGACAGAGAAACATGTAATATGACTAATTCATATTGGTAACTTAAAAATCAGTTAAGACCTTCTAATTTTCAGAATTTACATTTTGGTCCCTAATATTTGTATATTGTGAATTGAACCCTTTTCGAAATCCGATCGTTGTGCTTTACACGTATATGTTTCTCAAGGGTTTCTTAGGGTTGAAGTGCATCTAGACAAGATAAAAAAAAGGGTCGTTAATCAAGGTTGACTTTCGGGTTGACTTTGGTTTTCCCTGTGTAATCTTCGTAGTTCGGGTCAACCGTCTAGGCCGGGCTAAGGGGGTTATAGAGATCATCAAATGGTTAGACGCTGGCATCATATATCCCATCTCTGACAGCGAATGGGTAAGCCCAGTACAATGTGTAGAAAAGAAAGGTGGCATAACTGTGGTAAGCAATGACAATAACGAGTTAATTCCAGCTAGAACAGTAACTGGTTGGAGAATATGCATGGATTACCGCAAGTTAAATAAAGCAACAAAAAGATCATTTCTCGTTACCTTTTATTGATCAAATGCTTGACCGCCTTGATGGAAAAATTTTCTACTGTTTTTTGGATGGATATTCAGGTTATAACCAGATTGCCATTGCACCGGAGGACCAGGCCAAAACAACATTCACATGCCCATATGGAATTTATGCCTTCCGAAGAATGCCATTCGGATTATGTAACGCCCCTGCCGCATTCCAACGCTGCATGATGGCTATTTTCTCTGACATGATAGAAGACTTAATGGAGATATTTATGGACGACTTCTCTATCTTCGGCAGCAGCTTTAACAACTGCCTCAACAACCTCGAGAAAGTAGTCAACAAATGCGAGAGATCTACCCAGGGAAATTCTTTAACATAGTACATGGAATGAAAGGATGCAACTATCCAAAGTTTAGCAGCATCTATGAGAAACTTGGAGGTTCAGCTAGGGAAGAATGTCAATGCAGTCAGTAACATAACTGAAGGAACTTTTCCATGCAATACAGAGGATGCACGGCAAAAGGTCAAGAACAATGGAAAGCAGTTACCCTTCAAAATGGAAAACAATGCGAGACTGAGGCACTGGTCAAACAGTCAACTATTTTCCATGATGAGAAGATAGTATCAGTAGATAAACCCAAAGAAGCAGAGGAAAATGTGGCATGCATTGGCGTTTCTAGACCTCAATCTAATGTCAGTGCCACCTTGGCAAAACCAGCGGAACCAGCATTCGTTTATCCTCCACTACCTTTTCCTCAAAGACCCTAGAAACATAAACAAGATAAACAGTTTAAGCGCTTCTTGGAAGTCCTTAAATAACTGCAGATCAACATACCATTAGTAGAGGCTCTCGAACAAATTCCCAACTATGTCAAATTCCCGGAATCTTGTCCAAAAAGAGGAAGCTGGGTGATTGTTACATGTAAGGGTGTTCTATAAATGATACGCAAATAGTGCAATTATACACGTCGAGACAAGTAGTAAAGTGATGAGTTAGTATCGTCTCCACAAGGATTGGAGGTATTTCAAATCAAGTTTCAGCACAGGAGTAAAGACTAAAATATAAATGAAATAGCAAGTGGGAACAATGAATAAATGTGATAGCAAATGGGGCGATGGTAAGAAATGTGATAGCAATTAACAGAAATAAAGCTAAACCAAAACAAGGATACTTCAAGGGTCCTCTCACACGTATGAAACTCTCTAATGGAATGATAAGCTTGGCTTGTTAAAGACTTCTATGTCTAAACCTAAAGAATGCCTAGAACTACCTTACCCACAACATGCTCGACAGAGTTTACTAAGGTATTTCTAGACTATCCCGAGCAAGAAACCTAGCAGTCAGAATGCTAAGGCAATACCTCTCAGCGTGAACCCTTGCAAGCTACTTATCGATGAAGTTATACTTCTTTTAGTAGTTGAAACTCTATCATTATCTCTAAGATGAGTTAGGGTTTTGCCTCTCAACATCTAACCCCATTGTCTACGTGGATCTAAGCCTAACTCTCTCGAATATTAAGCTATCTAACACCTATACTAAGGCTAACTCTCGAAAGCTCTTACAAGTTTAGGGCAAGCAAACAATGGACAAAACATGTAAAGGATAAGAAAGCAAAACAATGGACAAAATATCATCCACATTCATCCATTTAAAACAACCCATCATAAATATAAGAAATGAAACAAGAAAAGGAAACTCTCATGCTGCCTTGGATTGCCGTGAACCGCTCTAAGCTTGCTACTTCTCTCAAAGGCCAGTAAGAGCACTCCTTGGAGCTTCAACAATGGAGAACACCACACGAAGAAGATGAAGGAAAGGAGCCGCCTTTCTTTCTTTCTTAGTTCACAAAAATATCTTCTTTTTCCAGCTCTCCCTTTAATGTGGGTCTCTTGTCCTTCATATAGTGGGGGTCCTAGGGTTTTGTGCCCTAAATTCCAAGGGAATATTACCTTCACATGTGGGCTTACAGTTGGCTAATTGGTTCACGTGTCAGGCTGCACAGTGTCCTCGTCTCCTTGTCCTTTAGTGCGCCTAGAAATGCTATCCAACATGTTGTAGTATTCAGCTTCTGCCCTGCTCTGCTCCTCATTTCCATGCACATCACCACAACAACCCAAACCTTCCCAAGTAGCATCATTCAAGCAAATAAACAAAGAAAATATAAAAATCAACATCAAATTCAACTACATGAACTAAATGCACCTATATGCTATGAAATGAGATGAAATGTGCTTGATTTCTTACAATAACCTAAGTAAAAAGGCGTAAAATTTTAAACTTTTACAAGGATAACACACCCCCAAACTTAAGCTATTGCTTGTCCTCAAGCAATGAACAGAAACAAACAGATAAATGCTACAACATAAAATTAGATCACGACAGAGCTATGGCAAAATTTTAGACCTCAAAACATATAGGCTTTAATATGAAAGACATTTTAAGAATTTAAGAACTACTCCTATAGGGTAAGATCCTAAGGAATGCAAGTTTGATGACCACGTCCTCTTCGAGCTTAACAAAGTTAGAAAATAATTGGAGCATGAGTAGAGTTGCCGCCGACCTTGCTACCCTCGGCAGCTGACCATGGAAGTTGGGAGAATTGGAGCGCGATTTGTAGAGAAAAATTCCTGAATCTATCGCCAACGTTCATATAATTTTCCGACATCTGTAGTAGTCGCTAGGGCTGCCGAAGAAAAATTCTCAATCTTACTTGCGGGCTAAGGCATACGAGAAAGAGTCCACATTCCACGCAAAGAAGTCAGCATTTAAAGCCATATTAAAGAAGGAAAGCTACTTTAGAGGACTTCTACTTTAAGAAGGACTTAACCTAGTCTTTTAGTCTATAAATACCCATTGTACTCCTAGTTCAAATCATCAGAGGTTTTTATAGACTTTTCTTGTGTTCTTCACTGCCGCTATGTTCTAAATTTTATTTGGGTTAGGGTTATGTTGTAACTAGTGAGAAACGACTGTTTTAGGTTTTTGAGTTATTTCTTCAATAAAATATCCAAGTTTACTTAATCCATTGTTCATCATTCTTTCAATCTTTCTACACCAGTCATTTGAGAGAATTCATTTGTCGGACACGAAAGTGCAAGACTCGCGAAAGGGTTAAGTACGGTCCCAACGTGCTGAGGCGCGACTAACTTGGTTCCATACTAGTCCACAAGTTTCAGTGGCTAAAAGAGATCACCAACTGAGTTGGCTAACTTGGTTCCAAACTAGTCCTCAAGTTAACATCTCAAGCATCCTAACCTAGAAATAGGAGGGATCATTGTCGACTATCCTGCCGAACTTGGAGTATCTACCAGACTTGCCGAAAAGAATTCTTTCCATTCCACCTACCGAGACAGTACACAACCTTGCAGTGGCAGTGACCTGCTTCGGCCGCATGACAGGGTCATAGTTTGCCGCCCACCATACCCGCCGGGGTAGAATATCGTGGCAGCAAAGAATAACTCATACCTATTACAATGCAGTTTTCACACAAAGTGGCAACATAACCTTGCATGCTCTATCAACCTGATTCATCTTCTCCATTACTCGTGTTTTATTTACTCTTCGATCTCAACCAATCATTCACGTGTGGTTTTACTTTATAATTGTGAAGGAACTATGAAACGAGACAAGTTGTCCAGTCCTCGTGGGATTCGACATCTTTTATATTATAACTTGGCAGGAGTGTGCACTTGTGATCTCACAAAAAAGGGAACACCTACACGCCCTACAAGTTTTTTGCGTCGTTGTCGGGGATTGGTAACAACGAATTTCGTTTTTCAACTTCTGCACTTTTCATTTATCTTTTATTTTATTTTTATTTTTAATCGAAAAAAATTATCGTGTTTTTTTGTAAGTGCCTAACCAGGGCCAACCCTAAGGGAAACCTTATCATTTACGACGATCTCGAGCGTGAAACGAGAAGAATTAAGAGGGAGCTCAGGGAAATCTTAAGGAACAAAGACAAGGGCAAAGCAAAGGAAGAGACCATGGTAAACGAGGACCCCCCAATTGATGCCATCAATGGTAGGGGCGGGCAGCATGATTTGCCGCCTAGAAGAGTAGAAGAACAACAGAGGCAGGATCCCCTGATCCACCCCAAGAGCAGACAACTAGAGACTAGCTGGAACATGACTTCCAAAGGTTCGAGCCAATGGTGACTGAACCAGAGATAGGAGCAGACCATTTTGAACTGAAGCCCGTCATGTTCAACATGATAAACACACTAGGGAGCTTCGGAGGGACTGCCACAGAAGATGCTCGATAGCATTTACGAGGATTCCTGGACATTTGCCGAGCATTCAAAATACATGGGGTACACCAGGACGTACTACGGATGAGGCTATTCCCCTATTCACTGAGGGATGGGGCGAAATAGTAGTTGAATAACCAACCAGCCAGATCTTTCAATTCATGGGCGGAGCTCGTAGGGCGTGTAGGTGTTCCCTTTTTGAGAGAGCGCAAATGCAAACTCCTGCCAAGTTATAGTATAAAATATGTCGAATCCCACGAGGATTGGAATAGTTCCTTCGATTGTGTATCTGCACAAGAAATTTAAATGCACAATTAATTTCAGGTTTGGTTAAAGAAATAAAACTAAAAACACAATTAATTAAAGAAGAAGAGATCAGAGTGATAGGATGGGCTAGGTTATTGCTGCTTAGTAGTGTGTTGATTGCATTGTGAAGAAGTAAATTTATTTTTGCACTGCCACGATATGCTGCCTCGACGGGTATGGCGGGCGGCAGCTATGACCCTGTCACGCGGCCACAGCAGGTTACTGCCACTGCAGGGGTGTATTCTCTCGGCAGGTGGAATGGAAAGAAGTTCTAGCGGCAATTCTGGCAGATACTCCAAGTTCGACATGATAGTCGACAGTGATCCCTCCTATTTATAGGTTAGGATGTTCGAGAGCTAACTTGTGGACTAGTGTGGAACCAAGTTAGTCAACTCAGTTGGTAATCCCTTTTAGCCGCTGAAACTTGTGGACTGGTGTGGAACCAAGGTAGTCACGCCTCAGCACATTGTGACCGTACTTAACCCTTTCGTGAGCCTTGCACTTTTGTGTCCGATAAATGGATTCTCTCAAACGACTGGTGTAGAATGATTGAAAGGATGAAGGACAATAGATTAAGTAATCTTGGAATATTTTATTGAGAAATAACTCACACACTTTACAACCGTTTCTCACAACTACTTTACAAGCCAAAACCTAAACCCTATGAAGTTTAGAACATAGCCAACTCCCTCTCTCTATCCCTCTCTATCAATCTTTATGCCCCTATACCCTCTCATACATGAGTATATATAGGGCTTGGCCTAAGGTCAAGTCCTTCTTGGAGTAGAAGTCTTCATTGATGATAAAATAGCTTTTACATTTAATTCTTCATTCAATTCTAACTTAAATATGGACTCCTTTGGATGTTTACTTGTTCAGAAAGTAAGTATAAGCCACCTTGCTTATCGATCTTCAATCAGCTCTATACATTGCTACAGGCCTTAGGAAAATGCAAGATTAGGCTCTATGGACTCAGAAAAATGTCCTCTATCAAACAAGACCCATCTTGAATATGTCGGTATATTTCCGTCTGGGCGGCATTCTGCGGCGACTGCGTCCTTGGCGGCGACATTCTACAGCGGCGATGTCTTTGGCGGCAACTGGAACTACTTCAGTATAGCTCCTTCTGGTCCCTTCTTTCCTGTCCTCTCTTCCTCTGATCAGCAACTAGCACCTGAAATAGAAAACTAACTAAAACAGTACCTTTTCTCTACCAAATATAAGATATTCAATAAAAGCATGGTAAAAGAAGAAATATTGTTATAATGCATGACATGCAGCTAATTACGCCTAACTAAGTTTAAGAACAACAATAATAAGGGCAGGAATGTGCATAAAATATAGAACTTCTGGACACTCTACACACCCCCAAACTCGAACTATTGGTTGTCCTCAAGCAATGCAACCTAACTAGTAAACCTGCCCTTGTACATAAATAAAAAAGAAAACCTAGTTTTTTACTTGGTTTCATACCTCAAGGCTGTGGCACCTATATTAGTTTAGTTAGAGGGAATAACATGAAATAACTTAGATTTTAATTTTAGTGCCAGTGCAGTGTATAGGTCTGTGTGCATGCTGAATATGCTGAGTACACTAAGTAAACAAATAATGCTGTAAAAGTTAAAGAAAAAGGATATAGAGTTGTTGCTTTGGCAACACAATTAAGCACTTGTTTTCTTCCTTTTTCTGATCATGACTTTTAAGGGCTTCAGCTCATCACAACTACTCTCTAGGTCTGAAGCTAAGATAGGAGCATACTACGAAACTCCGAACTCTTTGAGAAGAGTCATCCTGTGAAGGCTTTCATTAACTCATGCTAATCTGTCCGTCACTTCAAATAATTTCAGATACATGGACTTTGATAGCAGCGAAGTATCCTTGCTTATGATCCTTTCTAGAGCCTGTTTCGGGCACCTCTAGGGCATTCAACCTTTTCTTTGTTTTACGGTCGTGGCGGCATTGCTTTTTATTTTACTTTGCTGCTCTGCGCTGCCGTGACGGCATATATGCATCCAATATTAGAATTTTCATTATGTTTAAGCAGGCAATGTACACTTAGAACTCAAGCGATATTCAGCACTTAACATAAGTGTAATAAAAGTTTGGCAAAAAAAATTTCTAAGGTGTTTTTCATGCTTCTTCCCAAGATTAAGTTCAATTTTAAGTGTGGTCCGAAAATAGAATCGGCTAACTATCATAGGTACAAGTTATTTAACCCAGATTTCCAATTTTCATTAAGTACTAGGCAGGATTTACAATGCAACTACATGCTTAACAAAATAACATGAGGACTAACCCCCAAACTCAAGGCGGGCATTAAACTCAAGGCGGGCATTGCCCTCAATGCCTTAGAAAAAATAAAATCTAAACAGAAAAACATAAAATAAAGCAGGAAAAAGAAAAAAAAGAAAATAATGGTCCTAGAAGCTGCCCGAGTTGTCTTTTAACTCGGTGGACTTGGAGGAAGATGAGAGGACTAGGCAGCAGGTGGCAGGTGATTTGGCGGCGAGGCTCTGCTTCTGGCCGCGAGCTAGCTGGACTCTGATTGGATTGGGTCACTTTGGTTGCTGCTTCAACTCGGTCTCTGGCCTTTCATCCTCTAGTTCGACCGTTATCACATGCCTCTTGTAACAACATGGTTTTGGGCCTAGATGTTTTAGACATCGGATCGGACCGGTCGAGAATGGTCCAAATCGCGTAAGGTGATTTAAGGAAATCAAGGATCGGGATAGGATAAAAATGTGGTAAAAATTGCTAAAATCCTCTAAAAATACGTTTAAGAGGTTGGTCAAATAAATTTTACAAAAAAGATTTTTGGAAATGGGACATTTTGAGTAGTGACCAACTTGTAAAGTTTTAAAACTGTGGAAAATGTGATTTTTAAAGGAGAATCCAAATTCATAGAATCTTTAGGGGGCTTTATGGAATTTAACCTTTCCTTAATATGACATGTGTTTAAAATGACTTTTAATTAAATGGCTTTAATTGGTTTTATTTTAATTAATTAAAAATGGGTAGTTAATGAGAGATTTCATCACGTAGCTACCATCTTTTTCTCATTTTCAGCCAAACACTATTTTCATTCATTTCTCTCCAGAATTCTTTTCTCACAAACACTCTCTTAATATATCCTAATCAATTTCAAAGAAATCCTTTCAAGTTCTTCAAGATTTTGCTAAGGAAAACTTGTCATTCATTGAGGAAGGCAATGATTGGAGGTAAATCCCGTTCTCAACCTCTAATCAAAGTTCTTTATTGAAATTCCCAAGATATTTGGCTTCTAATTAATGTTTTTGGTTGAGTTTTCATTATAGTTTTGATTGGAGATCAAAATCTTGTAAAAATATGGTTGAAATCTTGATTTCCGGATTTGTTTTGTTAAGCTCTGTTATGGATTGAATTTAATTGAGTTTTAAGTTGGTTAATATGTTGAAATGAAGTTTTGATATCATAGATCTCGAAATCCTTAAGATCCTTGAGTTTCTTGTTAGCTTTGAGTGAGTTTTTGAGGTGAAATGGTGGAATCTTGCTTGATGGAGGTATAAGGATGGGTTAGGTTGTTTATTAGATGTGTTTTGATGTTTATAATGGATTGGAAGTGATGTATGTTGGCCGGGCTTGGTTTAAGAAGCAATCGATTGAGTTTTCGGTTGTTTCGGATGGGTAAATTAGTGTAGTTTGGGTGAGCAACGAGGTTGTGAATTGTTACTGGTGTTGAAATACATTTTAATGCATTTAGATCTTTGTTTTTATGTTGTAAAAACAAAGGATATTGATCTAGGAGCAATCGAGGCGTTGTTGGAGGCCCTGGAAGAGTATTTTTCGTGTCGGCGAGCAAGGCTTCGCGTATCGGTGAGTGGAAATGGATTTTCCAGCTTTATAACGCTTTTAGTGTGGTCTTGGGAGCTTAGTGTAAGTTAGAAACACTTAGCTAAGCTCAAGTGCAAGTGATTCAAAAGTCTCTCTCTGAAATGTGTTATGTGTTGATGAAAATGCACTTGTGTTAATTATGGTTTTGATTACTGTTTTAAAGCATGATAGAAGCATGAGTAATGCTGGATTTTAATGCCATTGTGTTAAGGATGCACTAGGTAAGTGATCTTTGATTTTATGCAATAAATGCATGTGTTGTTAAGCATGATGAGCTTGTGGAAATGGCATTGTATTTATTCTTGTAAAATAGTGGATTATTGATGTTAAATGATTATATTGGCACGTGATGAAAGTGGTTTTGGTTCTTGTAATCGGATATAGTTAGCCGACTATAGGATTGGGTGCACCATGAATAAAGTCGCCTTGGATGTCGAGGGGTTATGATTGTGCCGTAATCTCCATCCAAGTACCCTAACGATTGAGGCTAAGATCACAACGGTGGATGGTTTAATCCTGTGTGTGAATCTTGTGGTTGTGTCCCTTACTCTCGTTAGTGGAATTATACAACTACCGACTAGTGATGTTGAGGGGTTGTGATTGTGCCATTAATCTCCATCACGGGTGTTGAGGGGTTGTGATTGTGCCATTGATCTTCACCTTGTGTAGTCCGGTAGTTTGTATGAAGTGTGTGGGACAACTCTTGTAATTCGCGTATCCGATTGTGTCTTGAGTTGGTTTTGGTATGGTTTGAGAAATGATCACTTGTAAGCCAATTTAATGTTGTGATTAATGGTTTAAGCATGAGATGCTTGTGATAATGCTTGAATGTGTGTGATGCTTGGTAAAGCATGAGCAAAGGTTTATTTGATGTTTTAAAAGGATGCATAAGAGCATGTGTTTTAGAAAGTGCAATGATGTCTTGAAAGGGCATGTTTTATGTAAAGGCATGTGATGATGATAGTGTTTTACCATTCGTGTGAAATGCGTTGATGAATGTTGTTTAGCGATCCTCACTAAGCTTTGTGCTTATGCTCATTTGTTTCATCAAAGCAGAGAATTAGGCATTCGAGGCAACGTGTAAGCAAGGGGAATCCAAGCACTTTGGTCTAGCGAAGCATGTGGTTTTTATTTGGTGTAATAAGAGGCAATGGGTGGGATTTCTACTCTTGGATGATTGAGGATGTTGATTATTACTTTGTTTCCATTTGGTTTGGTATTTTTGAGTTGTAATTGGCCTTTGAAGTTTGATTGATGCATGATTGTGGCTTTTAGCTTTTTTTTTGGTTTTAAAGACTAGGAAGCATGCCTTTAGAACCAATGCTTGTTTGAATGATGCTATGTCTTAGCTCGTACTTTGCAATGTTGATCTTTGATGCCTAAACATGTTGTATGTATGATGTGGCATGAATTGGAATATTTTTGGGAGTGTTTATGAGTGAAAAACCAGCAAAATCTGCTGTTGTAGGGCAAGGCGTATCGGAACGCCCTTACCTGTTTCGGAATAGAGGCCTGAAATGGCGATAAGGTTTCAGAACGGGTAGGAACGTTATAGAACATTTTTGCTACTGGAAAAGGGGTGTTTCAATACGGGTTTCAGAACGCACCCGAGTATCGAAACGATCAACCTGGTTTCAAAACGACTGTTTCGGTATAGGGCCCTGTGTTTCGAAACACCCGACTGTTGGAGTTGAATTTGAATTGCTTCAGGTTCCTGTTTCTCATGTTTTGGCCCCTGGGTCTTGAATGCTTAATTAAATGAGTTTGGATGACCTGTTTAAGATGAAATTTAACATGATGGCTTTTTATATGATTAATTTTGGTTTGAAAACTTTAAAACTTGTTTAGTCCCCAATTTTCTGGAAATTTACAAATTAGTCCCTAAAAGACGATTGTATGTAATTGAACCCCTTAAGGAGCTCCGTTCGCTGTGTCGCTTCCGCTAAAGTGTTTTCTATTCATCTAGGTTAATAATGCGCATCTAGAAAGTTAAAAAGAAAAAAAGGTCATCAATCAAGGTTGACTTTCACGAGTTGACTTTGGTTTTCCCCGTGTAATCTTCTTAATTCGGGTCGGACGTCCAGGCCGGTCTAAGGGGGTCACACCTTTTTTCTTTTCTTTGTTGCCTCGACCAACTCTACATTATCGGATGAATCAGACACCTCCTCGTCAAGGGAATTGGTGGGCTGGGTTGTCTCTTCTGTTGCCGTCTTTGTCGCTTGGGCGGCTGTACTTTGTCTGCCCCTCATCTTTCTTGGCGACTTGCCTTTTATAATAGGGTCTGAATCTAGATAAGTAGTTGTGAGACGGATTAAATAAAAATAATATAACTGAAAATAAAATCTGATCCTAAGCTTATTAAGATCTATTCCTAAAGAAAACGGTAAAGATGTCGAAAAACTAAAATTATGTTATAGTGGGTTCGTTTCCGATACTTCTTATAGTCCACTCGCACCCTCCATCGAATGACTATTCTTATGAGGAAGTCTTTCTTCTTCGTTCCCTTGTAATCCATGCGAATCCTCCACCTTGTTTCTTTTCCTGAAGGATGAACATGTGATTAGTAAAAATTATACCACTATCAAACCATGTACTTACCTTATCTTTGTCCTAATTTGTTATGGTGGAGGATGGCTTTTACAACCAAGGCAGCTGTTCAGGCGGCCAACTGTCAGGGCAATAGTCTATCATACTGTGGTTCAGGTCAAGGAAAAACTCGACAGATTGAAGGGCTTCATCCTCCATAACAGCGTGTTCTTCAGGTCCCTCGAACATCCCAAGCAATAAAGGTTGTGATGGCTTTAGATCTGCCAGCATAGGCTCCTCTAAATATATGTAGTCCATGGTTGCCGAGGTTTTTGCCGAGGCGGACATGGTTACTCTGATTACTGTTGAGGCTGACATTGTTGCCGAAGCTGTTGTTGCGGCGGGTATAGTATTTGAGGCTTCTGATATTGTTGTGGCATCATCAATTTTTATGTCGGCCTCACTAGCTGTTTCTTTAGTCTTGCTCTGTTCAAGCTCCACAATTCTCGCTTGGTCAATTTCTTGCATGGGTTCATCATGTATGGGGTAGTCCCTTGCATCCTCTTCCCATGGGATATCAGTATCCCTAGGTCTCAATTTCCGGTGATCCATGGGTTCCGCGACAAGGGTTTTATGTTTATCCACGACATTTATTGGGGTAGAGTTGCTCAAACGTGCATCCATCCTGGCGAGTTTTGCCTTCATAAAGGTTGACACGTCTTATGTTAGTGCGAGGAAAGCTTGAAACATGTCTTCTAGGTAATTTGATTGCTTTTGAGGAGGATTGGATTGCCAGGGCTTGTGTAATGCTGCAGCGGCAAAATTATCGTAGTAATTTTTTTGAGGTTGTTGATCGTACCATGAGAAATTCTGTTGCGGTGGCAGATTCTATAGTCCTTTTTGCTGCGGATGCGACATCTGCTCTTGGTCCCATTTTGGTTCGTCCATGTCTTCTCCGAAAAGTAAGGGGCAATTTTCGAACACATGATTTCCCTCACATAGATTGCAAGATTTGTCCAACATCATCTCTTGAGTGGTTTCTCTTGATTGCTCTTGAAGCTGACCACCTTGCCATAGCATGTTTGTTTCTGCATCAAAATTGTTATGGTAAAATTTTTTTTGATAATTTTGATCAGACCATGAAAAATTTTGCTGTTGCGGCAGCGGCGTTTGCTGTCTTGTTTGCTGCCATGGTGGCAACTGCTGTTCATGTTCAAACATCATCTCCCGTATAGAGTTCCTTGACATTGTGATGCCCTTGAACTTGTAGCGCGCCTGAGTTTTTTATATATATAAAAGAAAAAAATTTAAAAACCTGAAATTTAAATGCAATCAAATAAAGAGTGTAGAAAAAAAGAAGTCGCTATTGCCAATCCCCGACAACGGTGCCAAAAACTTGTAGGGCGTGTATGTGCTCCCTTTTTGTGAGAGCGCAAGTGCATACTCCTGCCAAGTTATAGTATAAAAGATGTCGAATCCCACGATGATTGGAATAGTTCCTTCGAGTGTGTATCTGCACAAGAAATTTAAATGCACAATTAATTTCAGGTTTGGTTAAAGAAATAAAACTAAAAACAAAATTAATTTCAAGTTTGGTTAAAGAAATAAAACTAAAAACTCAAGGAATATTCAACACAATTAATTTCAGTTTTAGTTAAAGAAATAAAACTAAAAACACAATTAATTAAAGAATGGGATCATCCTAGATAGACCTCCAGAGGAAGCCCTGCAGCTGCTGAACATAGCCGCCAAAAATGATTATAAATACCCAACAGCCCGCTGAGGCGGCACAAGGCGGCCAACTACTGTAAATGAGGTAGAAGCCTCAAAATTCGTTAACCCCAACCTTGATCAATTAACGAAGCTGGTGATGAAGATCGTGCAACCCCCTGGGAAGGTCCATGGAGTAAAAGTTGTTGAGCCATTCTGTGGCGAATGTGGAGGCAACCACGATTCCTCTGACTGCACTACATCTGCAAACTACATGGGAGGATATGAGAGGAATAGCAGGACTACCCGGAACACCTATAATCCTAACCGGAGAAACCATCCCAACATCTCCTGGAGCAACCCAAAGACATCTGCGAATCCACAACAGCTACAGGGAGGCTACCAGCAGAATCAGTCACGTCAGCAGACTTAGTAGCCGCAACACAATAATTCACTAGAAGCAACTCTACAAACCTTTATGAAACAAACTGGTGAATTTATTGTTTATACAAATAAATTTATTGAGAAAACTGAGTCTTTTATGGACAGGACATAGATGAAGATGAACAACGACGAGGCTGCCATTAAGAACATGGAGACCCAATTTGGGAAGTTCACCGAAATCTACCACAACCGGACTATGGGAGCATCATCCAGGAGCCCACCAGAAGCAGCCAAGACCACTTATGAACATTGCAAGACTATATCTACAAGAAGTGGGAAGCCGCTGGATGAACCAAGGATGGTAAAACAACTAGGAACTCAGCCGGAACTGACAAGTAAGCATGCCCCGAAAGCACCAATATTAGCCGCCCCAACAGCAAAACATGAAAGCAACCATGACAAGGATGATCCTCCCCGAACTAAGCCCCCAAGCAAGGAGCAAATAGTGGACATCCGATGGCCAGCACCATTCCCCCAAAAGCTCAAGCAACAATAACAACAACAACACCAATTCAGAAAATTCATGGATATTCTGAAACAAGTGCATATTAATATTCCTCTGATAGAAGCCATACAAAGCATGCCAAACTATCCCAAGCATCTCAGAGAAATGGTTTCAAAGAAGAAGAGGATAGGAGAATTCGAGACGGTGGCCGTCACTGAAGAGTGCAAGGCTCTGTTGCATAAAAAGCTGCTGCCCAAGCAGATAGATCTGAGCAGCTTTATTATACCATGCAGGCTAGGCATCAAGCATGAAACCAAATCCCTGTGTGATCTGGGAGCCAGCATCAACCTGATGCCAAAGGCCGTCTTCGACAAACTAGGTATTGGACCTTCCAAACCAACCTCCGTCATGGTTAAACTTGTTGATCACTCATTTGTGCAACCGAAAGGAAAGATTGAAGACATACTAGTAAAGGTGGGCAACCTAATTCTCCCCGCCGACTTCCTCATCCATGATTGTGAGGCCAACGAGAAAGCCCCTATCATTCTTGGGCGACCCTTCTTGGCCACGAGAAGAATGCTGATAAATGTGGAACTTGGGAGCTGACAATGAGGGTAGAGGATCAGAGCATAAGGATGAACGTGCTTCAACCCTCAGAGGAAGGAAAGGAATGCTCGGATGCAAGGGTTTCCAAGATTAGTGTGGAAACAGGACAGGGCAGCAGCTGCCGCGACAGACCTAGGGGCAGATTGAAGGACCTTATAACGCAGCATCTAAAAGAACAAGAGGACCCCCTAGGAGGGGAGAAAAAGCTAAACCACCTCAGGAAGTGGTTCTGTTTGGGTGATGCACCCAAATGCACTCCCAACATAACTTAAATTTTTATTTTAATTTTATCATTTTTATTGTTATTTTTATGCATTAGGATTAGATTAATTTTCAGTATTTTATTTATCAGAAGTCATTTAATTATTTTTATTTTAGAATCAAGAATAAAAGAGTAGGATTACAAAGGAAGACCAGCAAGAAGCCCGCCCACCATCATGCCGAGTCAGCAGCCAGCGCAGCAAAGTGTAACGGCTAGTTGCCAATGGCTCCGAAAATATCAGGCATAAAATCTGTAACGCGCGATAGAAAATCGTACTGTTGAGCATTTAATGCCGCCCGACACTTCTCGACAGCTCTTATATAAAACCACTCACTCACTTCATTTTACTTTACTTCCATCTTTTTATTAGCTCTATCTTATTCTCCCGCTCTCTCATATTTTTTCTTTCTTTCTAGTTTAAGTCAAGAACAACCGCTCACATGGCCTCAACATCAACCCAAAAGCCCATCTATACAAGGTTATTCTTCAAGGCGGACGAGGAGAGATATAGAGAAAAATTCTCCAAGCATACCGTCTCAGAGGAACAAGGCTTCCATCACATGAAGCAAATGGGAGACCGAGGTCTTGAGAATGCCTTGTTTCGAACCATCCACTACAATGGGTGAGAGATGTTCGCTCAACAGCTTGATATAGAAAACATCACTATAGTCAAGGAATTCTACTCCCATCACCCCTACCCAGACAAGCCATTCGTCTACGTCCTTGGGGAGGCGGTCAAACTCAACCCTGCTGTCATCAACAACTATTACGGCCTCAATATGAACGACAACCCGCAAGAGGAATGGAGGCAGTCACTAATGGCTACCCACTTTTAGTAGATCAAGGCCAGAATATGCAAGCCCAACACACCATGGCTGGGGGCAAACATGTGGGATCTGTCCAGCGCTGCCACATGCAGCCTGAGGCTATGTTATGGAACACGTTTGTGAAAAAACGTCTGCTGCCCATATCCCACAACTCAACAGTTGACTGGACGCGCATCACCCTAATTCATAGTATTCTAATGAATCGGCCGATCAACATAGGGGAACTTATATGCATGGAAATATACAATTTCTTCAAGAAGAAGAAAGGCAGGTTGTACTTCCCATCCCTCATCACAGGTCTCTGCACCAACTTCTGAGTCCCGGCAGAGCCCACAAGTGAATTTACAACTGCCAATGAAAGCTGGACTAAAAAGATCCGCATTCAGATGATGCAGGATGCGGAGGAAAAACCAGCAACGCCCAGTCAGCCCTCCGCCACACAGTTTGAAATGCGAGCCTCCCCCGGCAGTACTGATGTTGCCCCAGACAAAGAAGTCCTCCTACTACTGCACACACTCCTAGAAAATACAAAATGGATAGAGCAATAACAGTTGGCCTTTATGAACTATGTGAGGGAGGCCCAAGAAGCCCTTGTGACATATTTCTTATAGAAATTTCCCGGTGATGTGCCCACCAGGCCACCCTACCCCGAGGAGGTTGCAACAGCAGCCCAAGCACAAAGAACTCCACCAGCCACCGCTGCCCGCAGACAGACCGCTAGGTGCCCTCTCCTACGCATTCTCTGCATCACTCAGCTGCCACCCCATCAAACACAGTGGCAGACTCACCTGAGAGGCACCAGCAGAGTCTCTCCCCAGCCTGCACAGCCAATATAGTGGCAGACACCTCCTTATCAGGGGAGATTGAGCAGCCGCCGCCGGAACAAGAAACATTAGTGGTAGCGGCAACAACAGCCATCCCTTTGGCATTCATCCTTCCGACATCACCCACAGAGGAAGAAACAAGGAAGAGGAAGCGACATATAATAGTTAAAGAACCTGTGGACATCGAGATCGAGTCAGAAGAGAGCGACACATCTCCCGCCGCTCCCCCTGCCGAACCTCAAGAAGAGCGACAAAATACGTCGAAGAGAGTCCAACCGTTGTGGAAAGCAAAAACCTCACCTACTAGAACCGCCGCCAAGGCATTTTCCAAACCGTCGCTTCGTCATCTAAACATCCTCCTCCTCCTCAGCTAAGTAAAATCCAGCCACCTCTCCACCCTCAGCAAACTTCTAATTTATTTTCTTTTCTTTTATTTTTAATTATTATGTTTTCTTATTTGTTATTTTTATTTTCTTAACTTTTCCGTTTTATTCATTAAGGGCAATGCCCATCTCGAGTTTGGGGGGATAGCTCTCGCATCATTTGTAGGCATTCTTAGTTGCGTATAGGTTGCATTGTACTTGTCTTAGTTATAATCAGAAAAGAAAAGTTTGTTATGACTTTTTCCTATTATAGTATACCCGATTAATTTATTTTCGCACCTAATTAAAAATTAATCTTAATCATGGGAAAAAGCATGAAATATGACTTGGATTTTTTTTTTTTGCATGAAAATGTTAAACATCTCTGTTACTAGCTGAATGCGTTAGAATATTTGATGAACATTGCTTGTTTGTTTTTTTAGAATTCTTTGCAAAATTCTAATGATAATTGTAGGTAGCCGTCGAGGCAGGCAAAAGACACAGAAAAATGATGTGTTACCCTAGAGGTGCTCGCAACAGGCTCTTGGAAGAATCATGTGCGAGGACACTCCGCTGCTATCAAAGTCCATGAATCTGAAAGCTTAAAACTAACAGACAAATTAGCATGAGTGAATGAAAGCCTTCACGGGATGACTCTACTCCAAGGGTTCGTGTTTTGTAGTTTGCGCTGCGTATTCAGCAGCAAAACATGAAATCTGCCCTAACAAGGATGATCCTCCCCGGAATAAGCCCCCAAGCAAGGAGCAAATAGTGGACATCCGTTGGCCAGCACTATTCCCCCAAAAGCTCAAGCAACAACAACAGGAGAACCAATTCAGAAAATTCATGGTTATTCTGAAACAAGTGCATATTAATATTTCTCTAATAGAAGGCATACAAAGCATGCCAAACCATCCCAAGCATCTCAGAGAAATGGTTTCAAAGAAGAAAAGGATAGGGGAATTCGAGACGGTGGTCGTCATTGAAGAGTGCATGGCTCTGCTTCATAACAAGCTGCCGCCCAAGTAGATAGATCCGGGCAGCTTTGTTATACCATGCAAGCTAGGCATCAAGCACGAGACCAGAGCCCTGTGTGATCTGGGAGCCAGCATCAACCTGATGCCAAAGGCCGTCTTCGACAAACTAGGTATTGGACCTTCCAAACCAACCTTCGTCATGCTTAAACTTGTTGATCACTCATTTGTGCAACCAAAAAGAAAGATTGAAGGCATACTTGTAAAGGTGGGCAACCTAATTCTCCTCGTCGACTTCCTCATTCTTGATTGTGAGGCCAACAAGAAAGCCCATATCATTCTTGGGCGACCCTTCTTGGCCACGGGAAGAATGCTGATAAATGTGGAACTTGGGGAGCTGACAATGAGGGTAGAGGATCAGAGCATAAGGATGAACGTGCTTCAACCCTCAGAAGAAGGAAAGGAATGCACGGATGCAAGAGCTGCCAAGATCAGTGTGGAAACAGGACAGGGCAGCAGCTGCCGCAAGAGACCTAGGGGCAGATTTAAGGACCTTATAACACAACATCTGAAAGAAAAAGAGTACCCCTTAGGAGGGGAGAAAAAGCTAAACCACCTCAGGAAGTGGTTATGTTTGGGAGATGCACCAAAATGCACTCCCAACATAACTTAAATTTTTATTTTAATTTTATCACTTTAATTTGTATTTTTATGCATTAGGATTATATTAATTTTCATTATTTTATTTATCAGAAGTCATTTAATTCTTTTTATTTTTATTTTAGGATCAAGAATAAAAGAACAGGATTATAAAGAAAGACCAGGAAGAGGCCCGCCCACAATCATGCTGAGTCAGCAGCCAGCACAGCAAAGTGTAATTGCTAGTTGGCTGCCAACGGCTCCGAAAATAACAGGCAGAAAAATCTGTAATGTGCGCTAGAAAATCAGACCGTTGAGCATTTAATGCCGCCCTGACACTTCTCGACAGCTCCTATATAAACCACTCACTCACTTCAATTTACTTTACTTCCATCTTTTTGCTAGCTCTATCCTATTCTCCCGCTCTCTCAGAATTTTTTTCTTTCTAGTTTCAGTCAAGAACAACCGCTCACATGGCCTCAACATCAACCCAAAAGCCCATCCATACAAGGTTTTTCTTCAAGGCGGACGAGGAGAGATATAGAGAAAAATTCTCCAAGCAAGCCGTCTGGGAGGAACAAGGCTTCCATTACACGAAGCAAATGGGAAACCGAGGTCTTGAGCATGCCTTGTTCTGAACCATCCACTACAAGGGATGAGAGATGTTCGCTCAACAGCATGATATAGCGAACATCACTATAGTAAGGGAATTCTACTCCCATCAGCATTGCCCAGACAAGCCATTCGTCTATGTCCGCGGGGAGGCGGTCAAAATCAACCCTGCTATCATCAACAACTATTACGACCTCGGTATGAACGACAACCCACATGAGGAATGGAGGCATTCACTAATGGCTACCCACTATGAAGAGATCAAGGCCAGAATCAGCAAGCCCAACACACCATGGCTGGGGGGGGGGGGGCAAACATGTGAGATCTGTACAGCGCCGCCACATGCTGCCTGAGGCTATGTTATGGAACACGTTTGTGAAAAGACGCTTGCTGCCTACATCCCACAACACAACAGTTGACCGGCCGTGCCTCGCCCTAATTCATAGTATCCTAATGAACCGGCTGATCAACGTAGGGGAAATTATCTGCACGGAAATATACAATTGCTTTAATAATAAGAAATGCAGGTTGTACTTCCCATCCCTCATCACAGGTATTTGCACCAACTTTCGAGTCCCGACAGAGCCCACGGGCGAACTTGCAACTGCCAAGGAGGGCTTGACTAAAAAGATCTGCATTTAGATGATGTAGGATACGAAGAAAGAACCAGCAATGCCCAGTCAGCCCTCCATCACACAGTTTGAAATGACAGTCGCCCCCAGCAGTACTAATGTTGCCCCAATCAAGGAAGTCCTCCTACTGGTGCACACACTCCTAGAAAATACAAAATGGATAGAGCAACAGTAGTTGGCCTTCATGAACTATATGAGGGAGGCCCAAGAAGCCCTTGTGACGTATTTCTTGCAGAAATTTCCCGGTGATGTACCCACAATGCCACCCTACCCTGAGGAGCTTGCAACAGCAGCCCAAGCACAAAGAACTCCACCTGCCACCGCTGCCCGCTAGACATACCGCTAGGTGCCCTCTCTTACGCATTCTTCGCATCACTCAGCTGCCACCCCATCAAACATAGTGGCAGACTCACCTGAGAGTCACCGGTAGAGTCTCTCCTCAGCCTGCACAGCCAATACAATGGCAGACTCCTCCTCATCTGAGGAGATTGAGCAGCCGCCGCCGGAACAAGAAACATCAGTGGTAGCGGCAATAGCATCCATCTCAATGGCATTCATCCCTCCGGAAGCACCCATAGAGGAAGGAAAAAGTAAGAGGAAGCAACATATAATAGCCGAAGAACCTGTGGACCTCGAAACCGAGTCAGAAGAGAGCGACACATCTCCCGCAACTCCCCTTACCGAGCCTCAAGAAAAGCCACAACATACGTCGAAGAGAGTCTAGCCGCCGCGGAAAGCAAAGACCTCACCTGCTAGAACCGCCACCGAGGCATCTGCCAGCCGCCGCTTCGTCATCTAAACATCCTCCTCCTCCTCAGCTAACAAAAATCCAGCCACCTCTCCACCCTCAGCAAACTTCTAATTTATTTTCTTTTCTTTTATTTTTATTTATTATATTTTCTTATTTCTTATTTTTATTTTCTTAACTTTTCTGTTTTGTTCATTGAGGGCAATGCCCATCTCGAGTTTGGGGGGATAGCTCTCGCATCATTTGTAGGCATTCTTAGTTGCATATAGGTTGCATTGTACTTGCCTTAGTTATAATCGGAAAAGAAAAGTTTGTTATGACTTGTGCCTATTACAGGATAGCCAATTAATTTATTTTCGCACCTAATTAAAAATTAAACTTAATCTTGGGAAAAAGCATGAAATATGACTTGGATTTTTTTTGTTTTTGCCTGAAAATGTTAAACATCTCTGTTACTGGCTGAATGCGTTAGAATATTTGATGAACACTGCTTGTTTGTTTTTTTAGAATTCTTTGCAAAATTCTAACGATAATTGCAGGTAGCCGCAGAGGCAGGCAAAAGATACAGAAAAATGCAGAACTACCAAGGCAGCAAAATCTAAAACAAAGAAAAATGATATGTTACCTTAGAGGAGCCCACAACATGCTCTAGGAAGAATCATGTGCGACGACACTCCGCTGTTGTCAAATTCCATGAATCTGAAAGCTTAAAAGTGACAGACAAATTAGCATTAGTGAATGAAAGCCTTCACGGGATGACTCTACTCTAAGGGTTTGGGGTTCTGTAGTTTGGTCTTCTCTCAACGTCAGACCTAGAAGAGTAGTTGTGATAAGCTGAAGCCCTCACTGCCATGGTTAAAAATAATGTGCTTAACTGTGCTGCCTCCGCAGAAACCTTAAAAATCACAGCAACGTCTTTGTTTAATTACTTATTCTGCATATTCAACAGCAAAACATGAAAGCGGCCTTGACAAGGATGATCCTCCTCGAACTAAGCCCCCAAGAAAGGAGCAAATAGTGGACATCCATTGGCCAACACCATTCCCCCAAAAGCTGAAGCAACAACAACTTGAGCACCAATTTAGAAAATTCATTGATATTCTAAAACAAGTGCATATTAATATTCCTCTGATAGAAGCCATACAAAGCATGACAAACTATCCCAAGCATCTTAGAGAAATGGTTTCAAAGAAGAAGATGATAGGGGAATTCGAGACGGCAGCCGTCACTGAAGAGTGCATGGCTCTGCTGCATAACAAGTTGCCGCCGAAGTAGATAGATCCGGGCAGATTTGTTATACCATGCAGGCTAGGAATCAAGCACCAGACCAGAGCCCTGTGTGATCTGGGAGCCAGCATCAACTTGATGCCATAGGTCGTCTTTGACAAACTAGGCATTGGACCTTCCATACCATCCTCCGTCAAGCTTAAACTTGTTGATGACTCATTTGTGCAACCGGAGGGAAAGATTGAAGACATACTAGTAAAGGTGGGCAACCTAATTCTCCCCGCCGACTTTCTCATCCTTGATTCTGAGGCCAACGAGAAATCCCCTATCATTCTTGGGCGATCCTTCCTGGCCACGTGAAGAATGCTGATAAATGTGGAACTTGGGGAGCTGACAATGAGGGTAGAGGATCAGAGCATAAGGATGAACGTGCTTCAACCCTCAGTAGAAGGAAAGGAATGCTCGGATGCAAGAGCTGCCAAGATCAGTGTGGAAACAGGACAAGGCAGTTGCTGCCGCGATAGACCTAGGGGCAGATTGAAGGACCTTATAATGAAGCATCTGAAAGAACAATAGGACCCCCCAGGACGAGAGAAAAAGTTAAACCACCTCAAGAAAGTGGTTATGTTTGGGAGAAGCACCCAAATGCACTCCCAACATAACTTAAATTTTTATTTTTATTTTATCACTTTATTTTTTATTTTTATGCATTAGGATTAGATTAATTTTCAGTATTTTATTTATCAGAAGTCATTTAATTATTTTTATTTTTATTTTTGGATCAAGAATAAAAGAGCAGGATTACAAAGGAAGACCAGCAAGATGCCCGCCCACCATCCTGCTGAGTCAGCAGCCAGCGCAGCAAAGTGTAACGGCTAGTTGGCTTCCAACGGCTAGTTGCCAATGGCTCCGAAAATAACGGGTAGAAAAATCTATAACGTGCACTAGAAAATCGGACCGTTGACCATTTAATGCTGCCCCGACACTTCTCGATGGCTCATATATAAACCACTCACTCACTTTATTTTACTTTACTTCCATCTTTTTGCTAGGTCTATCTTATTCTCCTACTCTCACATAATTTTTTTCTTTCTAGTTTCAGTTAAGAACAACCGCTCACATGGCCTCAACATCAACCCAAAAGCCCATCTATACAAGGTTTTGCTTCAAGGCGGAAGAGGAGAGATATAGAGAAAAATTCTCCAAGCAGGCCGTCTGGGAGGAACAAGGCTTCCATTACACGAAGCAAATGGGAGACCAAGGTCTTGAGCATGCCTTGTTCCGAACCATCAACTACAAGGGATGAGAGATGTTCGCTCAACAGCCTGATATAGTGAACATCACTATAGTCAGGGAATTCTACTCCCATCAGCCCTGCCCAGACAAGTCATTCGTCTACGTCTGCGGGGAGGCGGTCAAACTTAACCCTGCTGTCATCAACAACTATTACGGCCTCGATATGAATGACAACTTGCACGAGGAATGGAGGCAGTCACTGACAGCTACCCACTATGAGGAGATCAAGGCCAGAATCTGCAAGCCCAACAAACCATGGCAGGGGGCAAACATGTGGGATCTGTCCAGCGCCGCCACCTGCTGCCTGAGGCTATGTTATGGAACACGTTTGTGAAAGGCATCTGCTGCCCACATCCCATAACTCAACAGTTGACCGGCCGCGCCTCGCTCTAATTCACAACATCCTAATGATCCGACCGATCAACGTAAGGGAAATTATCTACACGAGAATATATAATTGCTTCAAGAAGAAGAAAGGCAGGTTGTACTTCCCATCCCTCATCACAGGTCTCTACACCAACTTTCGAGTCCCGACAGAGCCCACAGGTGAACTTACAACTGCCAAGAAGGGATGTACTAAAAAGATTCGCATTCAGATGATGCAGGATATGGAGAAAGAACCAGCAACGCCCAGTCAGCCCTTCGCCACACAGTTTGAAATGCCAGCCGCCCCGGTAGTACTAATGCTGCCCCAGACAAAGAAGTCCTCCCACTGCTGCACACACTCCTAGAAAATACAAAATGGATAGAGCAACAACAGTTGGCCTTCATGAACTATGTGAGGGAGGCCCAAGAAGCCCTTGTGACGTATTTCTTCCAGAAATTTCACGGTGATGTACCCACCATGCCACCCTACCCTGAGAAGCTTGCAACATCAGCCCAAGCACAAAGAACTCCACCAGCCACCGCTACCCGCCAGACAGACCGCTAGGTGCCCTTTCCTACGCATTCTCCGCATCACTCCGATGCTACCCCATCAAACACAGTGGCATACTCACCTGAGAGGCACTAGTAGAGTCTCTCCCTAGCCTGCACAGCCAATACAATGGCAGACTCCTCCTTATCAGAGGAGATTGAGCAGTCGTCGCCGAAACAAGAGACATTAGTGGTAGCGGCAACAACAACCATCCCAATGGCATTCATCCATTCGGCATCACCCATAGAGGAAGGAACAAGGAAGAGAAAGCGACATATAATAGCCGAAGAACCTGTGGACCTCGAGACCGAGTCAGAAGAGAGCGACACATCTCCCGCCGCTTCCCCTGCCGAGCCTCAAGAAGAGCCCCAACATACGTCGAAGAGAGTCCAGCCGCAGCGGTAAGCAAATACCTCATCTGCCAGCCGCCGCTTCGTCATCTAAACATCCTCCTCCTCAACTAACTAAAATCCAGCCACCTTTCCACCCTTAACAAATTTCTAATTTATTTTATTTTATTTTATTTTTATTTATTCTATTTTCTTATTTGTTATTTTTATTTTCTTAACTTTTCTGTTTTGTTCATTGAGGGCAATGCCCATCTCGTGTTTGGGGGATAGCTCTCGCATCATTTGTAGGGATTCTTAGTTGCATATAGGTTGCATTGTACTTGCCTTAGTTATAATCGGAAAAGAAAAGTTTGTTATGACTTGTGCCTATTATAGGATAGCTGATTAATTTATTTTCGCACCTAATTAAAAATTGAACATAATCTTGGGAAAAAGCATGAAATATGACTTGGATTTTTTGTTTTTGCCTGAATATGTTAAATATCTTTGTTACTGCTGAATACGTTTGAATATTTGATGAACATTGCTTGTTTTTTTTTAGAATTCTTTGCAAAATTCTAACGATAATTGCAGGTAGTCACCGAGGCAGGAAAAAGACACAGAAAAATGCAGAACTACCAAGGTCGCAAAATAAAAAACAAAGAAAAATGATGTGTTACCCTAGAGGTGTCCGCAACAGGCTCTAGGAAGAATCATGTGCGAGGACACTCCGCTACTATCAAAGTCTATGAATCTGAAAGCTTAAAAGTGGCGGAGAAATTAGTATGAGTGAATGAAAGCCTTCATGGGATGACTCTACTCCAAGGGTTCGGGGTTCTGTAGTTTGCTCTTATCTCAACGTTAGACCTAGAAGAGTAGTTGTGATAATCTGAAGCCCTCACTGCCATGATTAAAAATAATGTGCTTAACTGTGCGGCCTCGACAGCAACCTTAAAAATCACAACATCATCTTTGTTTAATTACTTATAATGCATATTCAGCTTGTTTACATATACGCACACACCACACAAGCATGAGAAATTTAATTATGAGTTATTTTCGTGCTTATTTCCTATCATTAAATTTTATATATAGGTGCTACGGCCTTGAGGCAGAAAATCAGGTTAAAAAAAGTTTTTCTTTATGATAATTATTAGAGCAAGTACTTTAGATTGCATTGCTTGAGGACAAGCAATAGTTCGAGTTTGGGGTGTGTAAATTGTTCAAAAGTCTTAAATTTCATACACTTTCCAACTCTTATTATTATTGTTTTATGCATATTTTAGCATAAGTAGGCTCATGCATAGCATTTTACAGTATTTCATTGTTCTGCCTTACTTTATAACTTATCATTTATTTGGAGAACAAGATATATTATTTTAGTGTATTCTTGCTTGTAGGTACTAACAGCTGAACAAAGGATTCGAGGAACGGAGGACACAATGCTGAGGAGCAAACCCAGGAGCTGTACTGACGCAGTTCTAGCTGAAGACAAGTTTCTGCGGAGCACCTGTCGAGTAGAGTTGCCGCCGACCTTGCTGCCCTCGACAGCTGACTATGGAAGTTGGGAGAACTGGAGCACGATTTGTAGAGCAAAAGCTTCTGAATCCATCGATAGCGTTCATATGATTTTCTGAGATCTGTAGTAGCAGCTAGGGCTGCCGAAGCAAAATTCTCAAGCTTACTTACGAGCTAAGGCAAACGAGAAAGAGTCCACATTCCACGCAAATAAGTCAGCATTTAAAGCTATATTAAAGAAGGAAAGCTACTTTGGGGGACTTCTACATTAAGGAGGACTTAACCAAGTCTTTTAGTCTATATATACCCATTGTACTCCTAGTTCAAATCATCGGAGGTTTTTATAGACTTTTCTTGTGTTTTTCACTGCCGCCATGTTCTAAATTCTATTTGGGTTAGGGTTATGTTGTAACTAATGAGAAACGGTTGTTTTAGGTTTTTGAGTTATTTCTTCTATAAAATATTCCAAGTTTACTTAATCTATTGTTTTTCATTCTTTCAATCTTTCTACACCAGTCATTTGACAGAATCCATTTGTCGGGCACAAAAGTGCAAGGCTCATGAAAGGGTTAAGTACGATCCCAACGTGCTGAGGCGTGACTAACTTGGTTCCACACTAGTCCACAAGTTTCAGCGGCTAAAAGGGATCACCAACCGAGTTGGCTAACTTGGTTCCAAACTAGTCCTCAAGTTAACATCTCGAGCATCCCAACCTAGAAATAAGAGGGATCACTGACGACTATCCTGCTGAACTTGGAGTATCTGCCATACTTGCCGCCAGGACTTCTTTCCATTCCACCTGGCAAGACAGTACACACCCCTGAAGTGGTAGTGACCTGCTGCGGCTGCGTGATAGGGTCGTAGTTTGCCGCCCGCCATACCCGCCGAGGCAGCATATCGTGGTAGCACAAAATAACTCATACCTATTACAATGCAGTTTTCACACTAAGTGGCAGCATAACCCTGCCTGCTCTATCAACCTGATTCATCTTCTCCATTAATCGTTTTTTATTTACTCTTCGATCTCTACCAATCATTCACTTGTGCTTTTACTTTACCATTGTGCAGGAACTACAAAACGAGACAAGTTGTCCAGTCCTCGTGGAATTCGACATCTTTTATACTATAACTTGGCAGGAGTGTTCACTTGCGCTCTCACAAAAAGGGAACACCTACATGCCCTACATGCACTAACACCCTAAACTTGAAGAATGCAGTGTCCTCAATGCATAAAAATAAAATGAACTAATCTAAAATGCAAATGCAAATACAGGTTACCTCCTAAAAATCTACATTGGTGTTGTCGTCTTGGTGGCTTCGTGCTTGATCTTTTTGTTTCTTCTTAAGTACTACAATGGGATCATCAGCCTCATCTTGTAGGTTTGATTTGTTGGGTGGATCCCTCTCAGTTGGCTGGTCATCGATAGCATCGTCGGAATCATCAACGAATGGAGCAGTCCATGTACGCCCTGTTGTGTGCTTTAGGCGAATCCTTGGTTTTATTATAGAATTCGGAGTCGAGGTAGGTTGCATTGTTGTAGCATCTTCAGTTATCTCCTCACCGTCAATGTCAATATGGATAGGATCTTCGACTGGTGGTTCCTATGGTGGTGGGGTACTCAGGGGAGCTTTTCCTTTCCTTTACCTCATTGTCTTAGAGCTTTGTCTCAAAGTGGCAGTTGCTACTTCAGGAACATGTGTTTGATGCGGAGAAGGTTCTCGATACGGAGCAGTTGGTGGGCGTTTTGCTACGGTTCCTTTTGGAGCTGGTGTAGTTTTCGGGCCTAGCTGGTACTTCTTGGGCAGAAACAAATCATCGGGGAAGGGTGGGAAGTTGATTTCCATGTGTGGGAACATCTCCTTAAAGTAAGAGTTGAGAGCCACATCTCTTTCCTTAACATACTTGAAATAAGTTTCCAAGCTTCCCTTCATCTCATTCATCTCCTCTTGCATGCGCTTGGTGGAGGCAACGAGGGATGCGATTCTTGCTTCAATAATAGTTCTTGATTCACCCTCCAATGTTTTCGCTGGAGCAACTTCATCGAATCCCCTCAGCCCAGGGCTTTGGTCTGGCGTTATAAGACCCTTGCCCTTGTCAATCACGTCCTCTTGAGGGTCTTGGAAGGCCTGTTTCTTGCGGCACAATACTGTGATGTGGTTGGGGAAGATGAGAGGGCTCGACTTCCTCTTTAGGCAGGAATAGACTTCATCAATGATGGTTTTGCCCGCATCTATTGATCAGCAATTGAGGATGGAATCCAAAAGGAGCAGCCTCGAGACATGCATAGTAGTCGTGTGGGAAGTGGGCATCAGACGTGTTTTGAGGTAGTGATTCCAAACCTTTGCCTCGGGCTTCAAGCGTCCGCGCTCCACCAACCTAGTGGTTGGGTCTAGTTCTGCCCCATTGAAACATAAGTCTTCATGGACTTCCTTATATGTTTGGGCGTCGCCTACTTCAACAAAAAGGGTGTGTTGATCTACCACATTCTTCAGGCTATAGATTTTTTTTATTGTTGAAGCAGTGAACTTCACTTGGTCACCTCGCACATACACACCAGACTGGGTAGGGCTCGTGAGGGGCGTTCTTGAATCGAACCACAGTTGTAAGGGGGAAAACATGAATTTTAGGGAGGAGTTTTGGGGGTTTCGGTGAAGGATTTGTGAAGACGAATGAAGTTGTAGAGGAGAAGAAGAAAAGGTTGGTGAATAAGATGAAGTTGGAGAAAGAGAATAGTGGAGGAGGGAAGCTATGGGGAAAGGCTTTGAAGGGTTTGGTAACTATCACACGTGATTGGAGAGAGAGGCTGATGGGAATGGTTATGTGGCGTGGGCAGATGAGATAAGTGGGGGTATTTGATGAAAAGGTGTAGAGAGAATGTTGAGGGTAATGATTAATTAGGGTTTTAAAAATATTAAAGGTAACTTTCCCCCCTTTTTGATTTTTTAATGTTGCCTCCCCCCAAACCTAGGACTTTTTTGTCTCTTTGCGCTTCCCTTAATGAGATAAAAACAAACCCTAACCCTAATATAAAAAAGTTGGCTTTCATGCATAAGGCCCTAGCGTGCCACTTGCAACCTAGGGACAATTCAGATGTTGGGTGATAAAGACAAGCATAAGATAAAAACAAGAGAATATAATAAACGTATAAGGGACTATAAAAACTAAATTATTTATGTACATACAAACATGCAAATGCTATAACATAATTGTTAAGGGTAGAGAGGTGCAAACTCTTTAAGGATCTTGAAGAAGCATGGTTGATTTGTCTCGCAAGATGGGAGCTCCATTGTAGACCTTCAGCCTTTGGCCATTAACCTTAAAGAAGCTCGAATCGGCAACAAAATCATATTGAACCCCAAGGTTTTCAGCATAATATGCTATGACTTTGCAACAATGCACCCTGGCTCTTGATCGATCTTGTATGATCATGAAGTAAAGTCTCAGGGAGTAGCTTCCAAAGAGTTGTTGTTCGCTGAAGAGGATGAACCTTTGTTATCATTTTGTCATAGCATATTATGCTGGAAACCTTCAGGTTCAGTGTGATTTTGCTGCCGATTCGAGCTTCCGTTATTCTTATTTCCTTGATTCCCCTATGAAAGATTTGGATGCTGACGCCATCATGGGTTATAGGTGTTCGAGTAGGGGCTGTTGTTGTTTCGATTGTAGTTCCCCATATAGAAAGTATACTCGTGCTTTTTTCGGGCACTCACTTACATGGTGACTTCCATCACAGTGAACACAAGTAGTTGCTGGGAACTTCAATTCCCTTACCTCATTTGGACGTTGGAGATTATTCAACATATTTGTAATGGCAGACAACTGAGAGAAAACGGAGTCATTGGCCTCAAGCTCAAGTGTCTCATGAGTCTTCCTTCTCGTTCCAAGTCTAGCAGTAGGAAATTGGTAGTCATTGTTAGTTATTCTATCAAGGATATCGAATGCTTCTTTGGGTGACTTGTCTAGCAAAGTTCCATTTGTTGAAGCATCTAGCATAATTCTTGTGGGAGCATTGACACCATTGTAGAACATCACAACTTGCATCCAATCTTCAAAACCATGATTTGTACACATGTGAAGCAATCCTTTATATCTATCCCAACACTCGTACATCGACTAGTCATCAGCTTGACGAAGGGAAACAGTGTCATTCCTTAGCTTAGTGTTCATGTTGGGTGGATTGTAACGATGCAAAAACCTTTTGCATAGATCTACCCATCTCTATTGAACCAGCGGGTACTCCACTCAACCACTCTCTTGCTCGATCACACAATCAATAAAAAAATATCTTGAGCTTCAACACATCTTCGTGCACACCTTGTTGTTTAAAGGAGTTACATACTTCCAAGAATGCACGAATGTGTTGCCTTGCATCTTCATAAGGCGATCCACCAAATTGACCAATCGAGTTCAACATGTTGAACATCACTGGTTTGAGTTTGAAATGAGTTGCCTGAATTTCAGGAGCTACAACCCCAGGGTTTAGATCTTCCAAAATGGGGTCCAAATGATCTCTAATAGCTTGTGGACGGACTACAGCTCTGCCATTTGCTACAGCAACTGAGTCTTCAAGATTATCACCCTGTTGACCTTCTTGGTTACGACCTCTATACATGACTTCTAAAGCTTGATGTATACGGATCTTTTCACAGAAAAGATGTTCAATCTCAGGAACTAATGGCAGTATGGGTTCGTTGGGTCTTCCTCGGGTCATACAATAGCACAATACCTGAAAAAGATAAACAAAAACAGCTAGTTAGTCTATACAAAAACAAGAAAATGGTGCAAATTTTGAACTTAAAACAACCAATTGCTAATCCCTGGCAACGGTGCTAAAATCTTGTAGCGTGTAAGGGTGTACTATAAATGATATGCAAATAGTGCAAGTATACACGTCGAGACAAGTAGTAAAGTGATGAGTGAGTATCCTCTCCACATGGATTGGAGGTATTTCAAGTCAAGTTTTAGCAAACGAGTAAAGACTAAAATATAAATGAAATAGCAAGTGAGAATAGTAAATAAATGTGATAGCAAATGGGGACAAGGTAAGAAATGCGATAGCAATTAACATAAATAAAGCTGAACCAAAACAAGGATACTTCAAGGGTCCTCTCACACATATGAAACTCTTTAATAGAATGATAGGTTGGGCTTGCTAAGGAATTCTATGTCTAAACCTAAAGAATGCCTAGAACTACCTTACCCATAATATGCTCGACAGAGTTTACTAAGGTGTTTCTAAACTAACTCTATCAAGAAACCTAACAACCAGAATACTAAGGCAATACCTCTTAACGTGAACCCTAGCAAGCTACTTATCGATGAAGTTCTACTCCTTTTAGTTGTTGAAACTCTATCCTTATCTCTAAGGTGAGTTAGGGTTTTGCCTCTCAGCATCAAACCCCCACTATCCACGCGGATCTAAGCCTAAATCTCTCAAATATTAAGCTATCTACACCTAAACTAAGGCTAACTCTCGAAAGCTCTTACAAGTTTTGGACAAGCAAACAATGGACAAAACATGTAAAGGATAAGAAAGCAAACCAAACATTCATTCAAACTTAAACATAAACATCTATAATAAGCCCAAGCCACTTAAAATCAGTTTATGGCTGGGCAAATATCATCCGAATTCATTCGTTTAAAACAACCCATCAGAAATATATGAAATGAAACAACAAAAGCAACAAGAGAAAAGGAAACTCCCAAGCTGCCTTAGACTATCGTGAACCGCTCTAAGCTTGTTGCATCTCTCAAAGGCCACCAAGAGCACTCCATGGAGCTTCAACAATAGAGAACACCACACAAAGAAGATGAAGGAAAGGAGTTGCCTTTCTCTTTTTCTTAGCTGATGAAAATATCCTCTATTTTTTTGCTCTCCCTTTAATGTGGGTTTGTTGTTCTTTATATACTGGGGGTCCTAGGGTTTTGTGCCCTAATTCAAAGGGAATATTTCCTTCACATGTGGGCTCACAGCTAGCTGATTGGTTCACGTGTCATGCTGCACAGTGTCCCCGTCTCCTTGTCCTCTAGGGCGCCCATAAATGCTATCCAACATGTTGTAGCATTCTGCCACTGCCCTGCTATGCTCCTCATTTCCCTGTACATTACGAAAACAACCCAAACCTTCCCAAGCAGCATCATTCTAGTAAATAAACAAAGAAAACATAACAAGCAACACCAAATTCAACTACATGAACTAAATGCATCTATATGCTATGAAATGAGATGAAATGTGCTTGATTTCTTATAATAACATAAGTAAAAAGGCATAAAATGTTAACCATTTACAAGGTAAACAGTGATTCCGAGAATGTTTCTCTTACTAAAGGATGCAGTGCAATGATAACCAACTGATTGCCACCGAAACTGAAAGATCTGAGAAGTTTTACTCTTCCCTGTACAATTGGCAATAGATTAATGGGTAAAGCACTATGTGACCTTGGAGCCAACATCAATTTGAAGCCAATGTCAATTTTCAGAAAGCTTGGAATTGAAGCAAGGCCTATTACAGTAACACTTCAGCTAGCAGATTGGTCCTTTGCACATCCCAAGGGTAAGATTGAGGATGTGTTGGTAAAGTTAGACAAACTCATATTTCATGTGTATCTTTTTCATTTTAGAATATGAGGTTAATGATAATGTCCCAAAAAAATTTAGAAGACCATTCCTTGCCACGGGTAGAACTTTAATTGATGTACAAAAATGTGAGCTTACTATGCATATGAATGACCAACAAGTTACATTTAACGTATTTCAATATCTTTAGTGTGCAGATGAACCTGATGAATGCCAAGATGTTGAGATGATGGAATCTATTTTCACTGTGAACATGGTACAACAGGGACACTAATGATCATGGTAGAGAATTGGATGATGAGGACAAGATGAGTGAAGAATATGAAGAACCACCCATGCAGAATGAGGTAATGAGTTATTACGAGGGACGTGAGCCACTTGAATTGGGTGGCAGAGAGACCAGGGCACCTAAACCATCCATAGAGGAGCCACCAGAATTGGAGTTGAAACCTTTGCCAAGCCACCTCAAATATGCTTACCTAGGAGACAATTCCAGTTTTCCATTGATCATTGCCGCTAATTCGACAGATGATCAAGAGGAGATATTGCTGGAGACATTGAGCAATCACAAGCAAGCCTTGGGATGGACCTTGGATGATATCCGAGGAATAAGCCCGGAAATATGCATGGACAAAATCATTTTGGAGGATTACCATGGCAAAATGATCGAGGCCCAGAGAAGACTAAACCCGAGCATGAAAGAGGTAGTCAAGAAAGAAGTCATAAAGTGGGTGGATGCCAGGATAATTTATCCCACTTCTGATAGCTCGTAGGTTATGTGCTAAAGAAGGGTGGAATGATCGTGGTACATGACAACAAAGATGAATTGATCCCCTTGATAGCCATGACGGGCTGGAGGGTGTGCATGGATTACATGGAGCAAAATAATGCCGCGCGGAAGGATCACTTTCCATTGCCCTTCGTCGATCAGATGTTGGACAGATTCTCAGGCAAGGCATTTTATTACTTCTTGGACGGCCAATAAGGCTACAATAAGATTTTCATCGCTTCAGAAGATTGGGAGAAACTATGTTCACTTGTCTATATGGGACATTCTCTTTTAGAAGGATGCCCTTTGGATTGTGTAACGCCCCAACAACGTTTTAGCATTACATGATGTCAATTTTTTTAGACATGATCGAGAACAACATGGAAGTGTTCATGGATGACTTATCGGTATTTGGCAAAACATTTGAAGAATGCCTTCAGAGTTTGGATCTTCTTCAGCGGAGATGTATTGAAAAAAAACCTAGACTTGAACTGGGAAAAGTGCCATTTCATGGTGAGAGAGGGTGTAGGATGTGAAACAGTCCTGCTTTAAGTGCAAGTGTACATTGATGCATAGTTGTAATATAAAAGATTATCGTCTCAACAAGGACTGGAATGCTACTTCGCGATAAAATTCCTGTATAAGGTAAAGTAAAAAACACAATTGATTTGGATTGGTTTGAGAAAGTTGCGTAAACTTAAAGTAAACAAATAATAAAAAGATTGAGAATTCAGAATAAGAAGATGGGTCAGATTGAGCTACTTCATAGTGTGAAACTGTGTTGAACTTGAAATTCTTGTGATGCAAAGTCGATATCTCTGCCACGGTGAGTGACGGATTGAACACTACCACGACGGGGAACTCGGTGGGCCTTCAAGGTTCGACAGAACGTCCTAATCTGATTCCAACTTATCTCTAAGTTTGAATATTGTTGATGCCCACTCTTTGACAATACATCTCGGCACAAATCTAGATTGGACAAAAACCTTCCCACGTTCCTTCTTAGTCTCCTTAAACCTAGACATATCTCTAAGCTAAGTTGATTCTCGCCTTAATTGGAGGGAATCATGTTTATCCCTTTCTTGAGTTTTAACTCTCTCGAATTGAAACAAATAAAGGTGCTCACAAAGATCTCTCGATTTTATTGCAAACAAAGATGGAGAACCTAGGATAAAGAAACCTTGAATTGAATTGCATAAAAACTTTAACTAATTACAACCGTACTCACAACTACTAAACAAAACAATCTTAACCCTAAGGAAAGTTTAGAACATAATGTAAATAAGAAAACAATAAATTCTAAAGCCTAATCTCTTTCCTTGTTGTCTTCCAATCGGTCAAGCCTTCTTTTTTATAGGTGGTTACATGTGAAAACCCTATTTGGGGAAGAAGTCTCTATTTGGGAGGAAATTGAGTTGGAATTAAACGTTTGAGTATTTTATTAAAAAAAACTCCTCTTTTGGGCTTTCTTGGGCTGCAAGCTTCTTCCTTGTTTGGGTCTTCTCACGTCAACTCTGGGTGCTCTTGGGCTTTATCCGTCATGTGGCTTAGTTCTGCTGATTCAGGAAATTCCCCTCTTCATATCGATCTCCCTTTTGGCCAATCTCCAATGTGCCTCCACGATAGCAGTGCTGGCGGTAGTCTGTCTCGGCGGCCTATTCTTTGAATTGCATCAGTACAGTTCTTCTCTGCAACGATGGTCCGTCCTGTATGACTGGATGTGGTCGTTCTGTTTCCTCCTCCTCTTCGATCATTCTTCTACTCTACTATTGCGGCAGATGTCGGCGATGTAACCCCCTTAGTCCGGCCTAGACGGTTGACCCGAACTATGAAGATTACACGGGGAAAACCAAAGTCAACCCCAAAGTCAACCTTGATTAACGACCCTTTTTTTCTTTTTAAACTTTTCTAGATGCACATTAATCCTAGACATACTCTTGAGATAAGCATACTAAAAAATCACAGCAATCGGAAAACAATAAGGGACTCAATTGCACAACATACGAATTTAGGGGCCAAAATGTAAAATCTGGAAATTAAGAAGACTTTACTAATTTTTAAGATACCATTATGAAATTAGCTAGGTTATATGCTTCTCTGTCAAATTTCACGTTAAACGGACATCTCGAACTCAAGCAATTGCACATACAATAATCAGGACTAAAACGTAAAGCTTGCAAACCTCAAAACCATTCAAATCAGGGCCCAACGGTCAAGTGTTTCGAAACGGAAATTGACCGTTCAGAAACACGGCTTGGTAGTAGCCAAAGTGTTTCGAAACACCTCTACCTGTTTCGAAGCGCCCAGGCCAAATCATACACCTGTTTCGAAACAGGCAAGGGTGTTTCGATACACCCTGCCCAGAAACAGCAGAAAAGCATGTTTTTACACATCCAAACTCTATCAAACATACTCCAAATCAATCCTCAACATATCAACTACAGGCCAAGAATCATAAATACTAAATTGCATTAAAATCTAGATGCAAAGCAAACCTTAGGTACACCAACTCTTTCAAGTCATCCAACACTTGATCATGCTTTTAAAACAAGAAGCATAGCACACCAACTTATGAATAAGAGGATTCAAATGTTGCAAAGCAATAAACAACAAGATCCAAACCACAAACCAAATATGGTCAACATACTCAATCTCCATACACATCAATATAAAAGACTCTTCCCCCATTGCCTTTATTATCTATAGCTATTAACCGAGACATACTTCTCAAGTGGAGCTCTCCTTGAATCCCTTGCTTCTTGCTGCCCCCAACTTCAATTATCTGCATTGATGGACACAAAGGAGCGTAAGCACATAATGCTTAGTGAGGGATGCTCAAAACTAAAACACCATCAATGCAGCAATCATAAAACCTTCTTCAAAAGTAGATACAAATCAATAAACCAAAGCATTGTTTGAAAACCCCTTTTTAAAGAAACATGCTTCAAACCATCCATTGCTCAATATGAAAACCAACCTCTAGCTTAAAAAAGCTAAACAACTCACCCCAAACACATTCTTGAGAACTATCATTTAAACCCTTTTCATGCATGAACATCACATTCAAAGTTACACACAAATTCATTGGAAAACACTTCCACTTCACAACATACTTCTCTCATTCTTGATGAACATCTCAAAACAAGAAGCCTTTTGAAAACCATTTGCTCCTTCTAACCACCTCACGCTATAATCAAATGCAACACATGAACCACAAAACCAACATTTGCATTACATGCCTTCTAAAACAAGCCCTCACAAGACTTTGATGCATTTATGAGATTCTAAGCACATATGCACCATTCACATTAGCAAAATATACTTGTGCTCAAGCTTAACAAGCATCACATGCATTCTTGCATCATTTCCAAACAACTCTTGCTTCATTACATTCAAACACATTATATTGGCTTTCAAGCGATAATTCACAAATCATCATAACACAAGACACAATCGGATACGCGGATTACAAGCGTTGTTCCACACGCTTCATACACACTACCGAACAACACAAGGTGGAGTTTACAGGTACAATCTCAACCCCTCAACATCACTCATCAGAAGTTGTATACCTCACTAGCGATAGCCGGGACACACCACAAGGCATACACATGGGAGCTACCTCAACCATTGTAATCACCTTAACCAAGCTCACACACGGGAGCAACCCTCCACCGTTGTGACGCTTAACAAGGTCCACCCACGAGAGCCATCCTCCATCGCGGTGACTCTTAACAAAGTCCACCCACGAGAGCCATCCTCCATCACGGTGACTCTTAACAAAGTCCTCCCACGAGAGCCATCTTGCATCGTGGTGACACTAATCTCCTCAATCGCTAGGGTACTTGGATGGAGTTTACGGTACAATCACAACCCCTCAACATCCAAGGCGACTCAATTCACGGTGCACCCAATCCTATAGCCGGCTAACTATATCCGATTAAAGTAACCAACAACCACTTACATCACTTGCCAATATAACCATTTTACCACATTAATCCACTGTTTTTACAAGCATAACCAAAATGCCAAATCCACAAGCAACACATGCTTTAATCATATGCACCCAACACATGCAAGTCAAGGATAACTTACCTTATGCATCTTTAACATAATGGCATTAATAACCAACATTAAACCATGTCCAACCTTGCTTAAAAAGAGTAATTTAAACATAATCATCCCAAGTGCATTTAAAAACCAAAGCATAGCCCAACCAAGGGAGAAATTCCATTTACTTACTCTTGAGCTTAGCTAAGTTGTTTAGACTTAAATTAAGCTCCCAAAGCCTCATCCAAAATGTTTCAAAGCTGGAAAACACTTTACCACTCACCGATACAGAAACTATGTTAGCCGACAAGCCTTCCAAGCATATGAAACCTCCAACGCCACCTCTAATGCCTCCGGATCATTCTCCCCTGTTTTAAACACATAACAACAGAGGATTAATGCATCATCATGCATTAAAATCACCAGCAACACACCTAAACTCGCTGCTCTACACAAATCCAACATTTCGGCTACCAAACACAACCGAAATCACCTCCAAACTCTTCCAAAACTTAACCCAGCCAAGATCCATCACTTCTAACCATTATTAAACATCAATTAACTTCCAAAATGATCCCAAACTCGTCCTTATACCTCCAGCATTAACAAAACACCAAAATCACCCCAAAACCCACCATTTTCACAAGTAAAAACTTAGGAAAATCAACCTATTCGGGATTGCATTGATTAAACCTCCATTTCACATCTTTTAAACTTCCAAAATACATCAAAAAGACATCTCAAAACAGAGCCCAACCATATATTACGAATTTCTTCAAAATTAAATCCAAATCTTGCATTTTAAGCCAAAAATCAAGATCACAACATTAAAACCTTTAATAAAACTCAATTTAAGGATTGAGAACTTGGGAATTTCAGTAAAGAACTGAGTATTTAGAGGAGAAGGACGTTCATACCTCTAAATGTGAATTTCTCCTTGTTTAGAGCCAAAATCCTTGAAAATTCATTAAGCAAATGGTGAGGATTTGATGTAGAAATGATTAGGAATCATTTGGGGATTGAAAACTCTTCTTTAGGTGTGAAAATCAAAAGGAAATTTGCTGTGGAAATGTGTTTGGCTGAGGGAATTTTGAGAGAAAATGAAATGGGAAAATTTTGGTAAAAGTTAGTTATGAAACTAAAATATCACTTTTCCCTCTTTTCTTTTTTATTAATTAAACACTAAATGAGTCTTAAAAATCAAGAAAAATCTGGAGAAATCCTCCCTTGGGTAAATTAGCTCCTTAAAGATTCAAAGTTTCAATCCTTTTAAAACAGTCACGAACTTTTCAAAAATTACATTTTAGTCACTAACTCGAAATGTCATATCTCCAAGCCTCATTTTGTAAAATTGATTTCACCACTCTCTTATATATATTAAAAGATGATTTTTAGATATTTTTCCATATTTTTAATGCATCCCGAACTAGACTTTCCCTAAAACCACCTTTTATATTCGAACCGAAAATCCGACCGGTCCGGTTTAAACCCAAAACTTCTAAGCCCAAAATTGGGGTGTCGGCGACATTCTCTTGTAAACTGTAATGCAAACGCAACAAAAAATAGTGTCTTTTCTCCACATATAATCGTAAATACTGTAATAAGTTGAGTGAAGGAAAGATACTGTAAAATATGCATAGAAACCTAAGTATGCTCTAAAATGTGCTTAACAACGGTGACAATATGAGCTAAAATGGTCATAAAATATAGGACTTTTAAGCACTTTACACACCCCAAACTCGAACTATTTCTTGTCCTCAAGCGATGCCAAACCTAATAAGTACTTACCCCTACTTCAACAAAAGGAACCTGTCTTTAACTTGATGTCATGCGTCAAGGTCGTGGCACCTATATCATTTTAGTGTGCATGATAGCATGAATTTTCTTGGAAACAAACTATAATGCTCGTGATCAAGTGTGTACTGAGTTGTGTACAAGTTGATCTTCAAGGACTTTTAAGTGAACAAAAGACTTAGCTAATTTCGGGTACCTCTAAGCAGCATAGCAATAAATTTTTTTTATTACGAATAGAGCAAATTTCTGGCACCTCCAGCTACCTAGAGTCAATTTCGGGCACCTCTAGGATTGCATTTTTTCTTACCTTCCATAGCAGCCTTCCTTGCAGTATTGGCAACTTCAGCTGCCAAGGTGGTGTCCTGTAATGCATATGAATTAAAAGTACCAAATAATTAAATAGTCTATTTTCACTACTTCATTCTATCAATCAACCTACCACAATTGTGTTAAGGATAAATAGCACCATAGTAGATTTCTAAGTCATTTTTATGCCACCCAAGAATTAAAAGTACTTTTTAATGGTGCAAGGTGTCGGTTATTCTATCATAGGCACAAGTTGTTTAACAAGTTCTTTTCATTAAAGAAGAGATAACTACAATGCAACTAAGATGGTTAACTAACATTGTAACGCCCTGATTTTGGGCCTAGATGTTTTAGAGTTTGAATCGGGCCGGTCGAGAACAGTTCGAATCTTTAAAGGAGATTTAGGGAACGCCTAGTTCGGGATGCTTTAAAAACATGGGAAAATATCTAAAAATCCTCATTTAATATATAAATGATTATGGTGAAAACAATTTTACAAAATATGATTTGGAAATGCTATATTTCGGTGTAGTGACCAAATCACAGTTTTTGCAAAAGTTGACTAGTGATTGTTTTGTAAAGGATTGAAACTTTGAATCTTTAAGGAGCTAATTTTACCAAAATGTTTTTATCAGATTTCTCTCTAATTTTGGGTGTTTTAATAATGATTTAATAAAGGGAATTAAAAGAGAAAATCCTATTTTGACTTTCATAACTACTTTACGATCTTTTTCCCTCTTTTCATTTTCTCTCAACTTCCACTCAGCCAAATACATTTCCTTCATCAATTAACCTCTGATTTTCATCCATTTTTATGAGATTTCATTCTCCAATGGATTCCTAATCTTTTCCTCATCAAATCCTTTTGTTTTCACTTTGGATTTTCAAGAAATCTTGCCCAAATTGAGGAGAAATCAGCCATTAGAGGTAAGCTTCGTTCTTCTCTTCTAATGATCAGTTCTTTACTGAAATTCCCAGGTGACCAATCCTTTGTTAATGATTTTTGAGTTGCTTTAATGTTAGAAACATGAAATTGTGTTAAAACTCAAGATTCTTGGAGAGATCTTGATGATTTTCGTAACTATAGGTTAGGCTCTACTTTGAGGTTGATTTATAATGTATTTTGGATGGTAATTGATGTTATAAATGAGGTTTTATCAAACAAATCCCGAATAGGTTTGGATTACTAAGTTTTGCATGCTAGATTGGTGGTTTTTGGGGTGGTTTTGGTGTTCTGTTGTTGCTTGAGGTATAATGAGAAGTTTATGGTGATTTTTGGTGTTGATTGAGGTTTAAAAATGATTAGAAGTGATAGATCTTTGTTGGGCTTTGTTTTGAAAGAGTTTGGAGATGATTTCAGTTGTTTTGGGTAGCCGAAATGGTGCGTTTGAGTAGAGCAGCGAGTTTGTTTAGTTGGCTGGTGATTTCAATGCATGATGATGCATTAATCCTCTGCTCTTATGTGTAATAAACAAGGGAGACATCTTCGGACGCTTTGGGTGATGATCCGGAAGTGACGGGAGCTTAGATATCATTTCAGCGAGCAAGCGAAACATAATCGGTGACTGCGAATGGTTTAGAAGTCCTTGAGAGACAAAGAAACAAGGTTTGGGGATTTAGGATTGGTTTGAAACACCATCCTAAGTCCGGAAGTAAGTATGGCTAGATTTGCTCTCAAATATGTGGTTGTTGCCCCTAAAATGCTTTTACATGCTCTTGTTTTGAGATAGACAAATCTCTACTGTTTTATGCATAATTTGTAGCATGAGATGATGCTTTGTGGAGATTTCATGAGATAAGATGTTGGATTAAAGAGTTTTGAGATTTTGATTTAATACAAAGCATGAGTTGTGGTTTGAAATGAGATGTTAAAGATTTGAGAAATGTTGCATTAAAAACAGTATGTCAGATGATGTTTTGACATAATATATTGGCATATGAGATACTTACCGGATATAATTGATCGATCAATAGGATGAGAGTGCACTATAATCTAAAAATTCGTACGAGCTCTTTGGAGTCGGGCAATGGGGGTAGTGCCAACCCGGTCCAAAGTGAGAATTCGATGATGAGAGATACCATCGGGGTAGGAGTTGGTGAAATACCCAAGCTTTGTGGTGGTGAGAGATACTGCCATTAGAGTCTGGTGATAAGAGATTCCACCGGTGTAGGACTTGACCTTGAGTCAAGCTAATCCGCATATCTGAGTAAAGATTAAATGAGAAATGCCAATATAATATATGAAAATGTATTTGATTCACATGTACCTAATGAAGAGATGATTTATGCTATGAGGAATGCATATGAGATTATGATATGAAATTCTTTTGTTTTCATTTAGCATGAGTATGACTTTGCCATGAGATTTGCACTGGTTAAAGCATGAGATAGAGTAAAGGTACATGTGTTTTCAAATGGAGATTTGCTTTGAAATGGTTTTCAAGCATGAGATGGAGTGAGCATGTTGTTGAAAATGGCTTTTGAGAAAGAGTTTGAATAATGCATTGTTGTGTTGGTTTTTTTTAGAGCTTGCCTCACTAAGCAAATATGCTTACGATCTCTTTTACCAACAATGCAGATAATTGAGACGAGTTTGGGCAGCGAGAAGGTTAAGAACATCCAAGGAAGTGAAAAGCTCATGTATGGTGATGTTTTTACATACTTTAGTATTGATATTTGGCAATGGGGCTTCAAGGTTGTTTTTGGGAGATGTATTTTGAACTCCTTATGTTTGTGGCAAGTTTGAGTTGGATTTTAAAGTTTGTAAATGGCCTTTATGCTTTGGTTTGAGGTTTGAGGTCCATATTTGGTTCATGTGACTAGGAAGCATGCCTATAGACTCAATGGCTATTTGATTGATGCCATGCTTTAGCTTAAGCTTCATAAATATGTTTATGATGCCTAAACATGTTGCTGGTATGTTATGGGATGATTTGGGATATGTTTGAATGTGCAAAGAAGTGAAAAACCAGAAATTTGTAAGGTTGCAGGGCAGGGTGTATCGAAACACCCTTGACTGTTTCGAAATCGGGGGCTGAAATGGCCATGGTGTTTCAGAATGGGTAAAGGTGTTTCAGAACATTTTTAGGTACAAGAGAGCCATATTCCGATACGAGTTTCGGAACAGGCCCGAGTACCGAAACGACCAGCCCAGTTTCGAAACGGGCGTTTCGATACGAAGGTCAGCGTTTCGAAACACTTGACCGTTGGACTGCATTTTGAATTGTTCCAAGTTCTCTTTTCTTACATTTTAGTCCTGAATGTTATGGAATCAATTGGTTGAGCTTGGAATCTCATTTTAAGTTGAAATTCGACAGGGATGCATGTAAAATGACTAACTTCATATTGGTAAGCTTAAAATCTACAAGGTCTTTATATTTTCCATAATTTACATTTCGGTCCCTAAAAGTGTAGTTTTTTCAATTGAATCCCTAATTGAATTCTGATTGTTGTGCTTTTCTCCCCTAGGATTCTTGAGTAATCACATAGGCTTAATGTGCATTTAGAAAAGATAAAATGAAAAAAGGGTCGTTAATCAAGGTTGACTTTCGTTTTCCCCGTGTAATCTTCGTAGTTTGGGTCAAGCGTCTAGGCCGGGCTAAGGGGGTTACATTTGTTGTTATCAGAGCCAGGTTAACGAATATTTGGAGATAAATTTGTGATGCTATGTTGTGTTTGGGGTTTAGTTGGGGATCCCATTTCCATATCATTACTATTGGAAAGGATTGTTTTCAAAAATGAGCTAGAGTACTTGGATTACTTGCATTGTTATGCCTAATTGAATTTATTGTATTTTGTCAATTGCATTGTTTTCTTATGGGGCCACGTAGAGAGCTTAGAATTAATACATGTGCTACGGCTGAGAACGAGAATGTTGAGAATGCTGAGGATCTACCTCCTCCTCCTCCTGGTGGACCACCCGATGGTGGTGGAGCTGGGGTTGGTGCTGCTGGAGCTAGTGATGGGGTTGCTGGACCTGAGGGAGTTCAGGGGCAAGATGCTCCTGATATGTCTGTGTTCATACAAGTTATTGCTGGAGCTTTTGAGGCAGCAGTAGCTGGAGCTCATAGAGCTGCACCACAGGATGGTGCTAATGTGAGGTTGTCACTGGAGCGACTCTACAATCTGGGAGGGACTGAGTTTAGAGGGTTGACCCCGGAAAGTTCCGAGTCTTGGCTAGAGAGTACCAAAAGGATTATCGGGCAGTTGAACTGTAATAATGTTCAGAAGTTGGGATGTATTGAGTCCTTGTTGCATGGTAATGCATATACGTGGTGGACAACCACAATAGCGGGGATGATGATGATGATGGGACTTGGACATTCTTCTTGAATGCATTCAAGCGAAAGTACTTGGGAGTTCGTTACCTTGATGAGAAAAAGAGGGAATTTATGTCCCTTATGCAAGGGAGTATGACGGTGACGGAATATGAGGTGCAATTTGTACGCCTTAGCCAATATGAAAATGAGCTGATTCCTAGTGAGCGGGAAAGATGTGAAAGATTCCGTTATGGGCTGGTGACTGATGTGAAAACCTATATGCTCGCAGCAGAATATACTAATTTTGATGTCTTGGTCACCAGAGCCAAGGACATTGAGCTGAATCTTGGTCTGGCAAGTCGAGCGGAAGGATCTAGCTCAGGGAAGCGAGCTGTAGAGTGTGATCTTGGTAGAGATCGCTATAAGAGGCATAAGGATAGAAGGCCACATGTTGATGCTAGACGTGGGGTGGTAACCTTGGATAGGTCAGCAAGGACCAAATGCTTTCATGCGGACTCCTGAGTGCAATCGGTGTTGTAGTCGGCACACTGGTGAGTGTTGGGGCAATCTTGGTACATGATGGAACTGTGGTAATCGTGGGCACATGAAGAAAGATTGTCCTCAGTAGTTTAGAGAAGTTCAGGCTCCGGTGAGAGCAGCTAAGCCACAGAGAAGTCGTGGGCGCGGCCGTGGTAATTTCCAGCGCAGAGATGAAGGTTGAAGGAATGTGGCACATATGGTGGTTGTTCAGCCTGAAAGTGGTGGCCAGGCTCGAGTGTATGCCCATCGAGAAGGGAGGAATGACACAGACGTGATCGCAGATACCTTTACTTTGCAATCCTTGTCATTACTTTCTTTGATTGATTCTGGATCTACACACTCGTGCATATTGCGTGAACATGATCAAATGCTTGGTTTGCCTATTGAGTCTTTGGATGTGGGTATGCGTGTGACTAGTTCCTTTTGGTGAGACGGTTGTAACAAGAAGATTGTATAGGAGATGCCCCTTATAGGTGCAATATCATGTGTTTCTTGTCAATCTTATGGAATTACCATTCTATGGATTTGATGTAATTCTTGGTATAGATTGGCTTGTTGAGCATAGAGCCGTTGCAGATTTTGAAAGCAAGTGAGTTTTGCTGAAACTTGCGGATGATTATGAGGTTGTGGTGGTGGTAGAAAATGTGAAGTTTATATCTAATGTGGTGTTGACGCTTGAAGCAAGCTGGATGTTGCGTCAAGGATATGAGGATTATCAAGCCTTTGTTATGAATCCTAGTACAAAGGAGGTTCATGTACATGATATAAGGACCGTGTGTGAGTTCCCTGGAGTGTTTCTAGAGGAATTACCTGGGTTGCCGCCTAGTCGAGAGGTTGAATTCGGAATTGAGTTGTATAAGAACACAACTCCGGTGTCCATTGCTCCCTATCGCATGGCACCCAAGGAGTTGAAGGAGTTGAAGACGCAACTTCAAGAGTTGCTTGACCAAGGCTTTATTCGGCCTAGTGTGTCACCTTGGGGTGCATCGGTCTTGTTTGTTAAAAAGAAAGATGGCACGATGAGGATGTGCATTGATTATCGTCAGTTGAATAAGTTGACCATCAAGAACAAGTATCCTTTTCCGAGGATTGATGATCTTTTTGATCAGTTTCGAGGAGCGACTGTGTTTTCAAAGATTTATTTGAGGTCAGGATACTATCAGTCAAAGGTGAATGATGTGGATGTACCAAAAACAGCCTTTCGAACGAGATATGGGCATTATGAATTTCTAGTGATGTCGTTCAGATTGACGAATGCTCCTGCTGCTTTCATGGACCTGATGAACAGGGTGTTCAATGAGTTCTTAGATAAGTTCGTTGTGGTGTTCATCGATGATATCCTTGTGTACTCTCGTACCGAGAAGGAGCATGAGGGTCATTTGAGGATTGTTTTGCCAGCGCTGTTAGAAAATCAGTTTTAAGCTAAGCTGAGCAAATGTGAGTTATGGCTAAAGGAAGTTGTTTTTCTTGGCCATGTGGTTTCGGCTGAAGGGATTTGAGTTGATCCTCAGAAGATTGAGGCGGTAGTGAATTGGAAGCCTCCTAGGTATGTTAATGAAGTTCGTAGGTTCCATGGGTTGGCAGGTTACTATCGGAGGTTCGTGGATGGATTTTCTAAGATTGCTGCCCCTTTGACAAAGTTGTTGCAAAAGGATGTTAAGAATGAATGGACAGAAGCGAGACAACAAGCTTTTGAGAAGCTAAAAGCAACTTTGACGCAAGCTCCTATCTTGGTTCAACTTGAGTCAGAAAAGAGTTTGTGGTGTATAGTGACGCATCCTATGTTGGTTTGAGGTGTGTGTTGATGCAAGAGGGTAGGGTAGTGGCTTATGCATCGCGATAGTTGAAAGTGCATGAGCGCAATTACCCTACGCATGACATTGAGTTGGCTGCAATGGTTTTTGCTCTAAAGATCTAGAGACATTATCTCTATGGTGAGAAGTGTATTGTGTACACGGATCATAAAAGTTTGAAGTACCTGATGTCTCAGAAAGAGTTGAATCTTAGGCAACGACATTGTGTGGAGTTGCTTAAGGATTATGATCTAACGATCGAGTATAATCCGGGAAAGGCCAATGTTGTGGCTGATGCTTTGAGCAGGAATGTGGCGGTGGAATTAAGGGCGATGTTTGCTAGCTTGAGCATATCGTGAGATGGTGGTCTTGTTGCTGAATTACAAGTGAAACCATCTCTAGTTCAGTTGATTAAGGATAAACAATTGTTGGATGATTCTTTGGTGACACATGTTCAGAATATCGCAGAAGGTAGGCCATCAGATTTCAATTTCAATGATGACGGTGTTCTATGTTTTGGGAGTTGGATAGTGGTGCCGAATGATGTTGAATTAAGGTGCACTATTCTGACTAAAGCTCATAGTAGTCCTTTTGCTATGCACCCTGGTAGTACAAAAATGTATCGTGATCTGAAGGATGAGTACTATAGGGTGGGATTGAATAAAGATGTCGCTGAGTATGTTAGCAAATGCATGGTTTGTCAGCGAGTTAAGGCTGAACATCAATTTCCTTCTGGTTGTTGCAGCCGTTAAAGATTCCTGAATGGAAGTGGGAGAGGATTACCATGGACTTTGTGTCTGGTTTGCCTTTATCACCATCAAGGAAGAATTCTGTTTGGGTGATTGTGGATCGCCTTACAAAGTGTGCGCATTTATTTCCTATGCATACTACGTACACCTTGGATAAGCTTGCAGAGTTGTACATTGTTGAGATTGTACGGTTGCATGGAGTGCCGAAATCTATAGTGTCAGATAGAGATCCGAGGTTCACCGCAAGGTTTTGGGAGTGTTTGCATCAAGCATTGGGTACGCGGCAGAATTTCAGTACTTCTTATCATCCGCAGACAGGTGGACAGTCGGAGCGTGTTATCCAAGTGCTTGATGATATGTTGAGGTGTTGTGTTATTGAATTCCAAGGCTCTTGGGAGAAGCACTTGCCTTTGGTGGAGTGTTCTTATAATAACAGTTACCAGGCAAGTATTCAAATGGCACCTTACGAAGCTTTATACGGGAGGAAGTGCAGAACTCCTCTTTGTTGGGATGAAAGGAGACAAAAGTTGGTCTCGATGCCGGCTTTGCTAAAAGGAACCACCGAGAAGGTGAAGCTCATTTGTGAGCGGTTGAGGGCAGCATTGGATCGGCAAGTCTTATGCGGATTTGAAGCGTAAGGAGATAGAATTTGCTGTGGGCGAGCGCGTGTTTTTGAAAGTTTCACCTTGGAAGAAGGTGATGAGATTTGGCCGAAAGGGCAAGTTGAGCCCAAGGTTCATTGGACCATATGAGGTGATATAACGTGTGGGTCATGTTGCCTACAAGCTGAGACTACCTCAAGATTTAGAAAGGATACATAATGTGTTTCATGTATCTATGCTTCAGAGGTATAGATTGGATCCGTCGCATGTTATGCATGTGGAAGAGGTTGAGTCTAATCCAGACTTGACATATGATGAGGAACCTGTTGAGATTCTGGATTCGGATAGTAAGATTCTCCGAGGTAAGACCATTGAGCTGGTCAAAGTCTTGTGGAGACATCGTGGTGTTGAGGAAGCCACATGGGAAAGGAAAGAAGACATGAAGAAGCAATTTCCTTACCTTTTTCCTCCAGGTAAATTTTGAGGAGGAAATTTCTTAAGAGGGGGAGAGTTGTAACGCCCTGATTTTGGGCCTATATGTTTTAGAGTTTGAATCGTGCCGGTCGAGAACGGTTCGAATCTTTAAGGGAGATTTAGGGAATACCTAGTTCGGGATGCTTTAAAAATATGGAAAAATATCTAAAAATCCTTATTTAATATATAAATGATTATGGTGAAAACAATTTTACAAAATATGATTTGGAAATGCTACATTTCGGTGTAGTGTCCAAATCGCAGTTTTTGCAAAAGTTGACTAGTGACTGTTTTGTAAAGGATTGAAACTTTGAATCTTTAAGGATCTAATTTTACCAAAATGTTTTTGTCATATTTCTCTCTAATTTTGGGTGTTTTAATAATGATTTAATAAAGGGAATTAAAAGAGAAAATCTTATTTTGACTTTCATAACTACTTTACGATCTTTTTCCCTCTTTTCATTTTCTTTCAACTTCCACTCAGCCAAACACATTTCCTTCATCAATTAACCTCTGATTTTCATCCCTTTTGATGAGATTTCATTCTCCAGTGGATTCCTAATCTTTTCCTTATCAAATACTTTTGTTTTCACTTTGGATTTTCAAGAAATCTTGCCCAAATTAAGAAGAAATCAGCTATTAGAGGTAAGCTTTGTCCTTCTCCTCTAATGATCAGTTCTTTACTGAAATTCCCAAGTTATCAATCCTTTGTTAATGATTTTTGAGTTGCTTTAATGTTAGAAACATGAAATTGTGTTAAAACTCAAGATTCTTGGAGAGATCTTGATGATTTTCGTAACTATGGGTTAGGCTCTATTTTGAGGTTGATTTCTAATGTATTTTGGATGGTAATTGAAATGAGGTTTTATCAAACAAATCCCGAATAGGTTTGGATTCCTAAGTTTTGCATGCTAGATTGGTGGTTTTGGGGGTGGTTTTGGTGTTCTGTTGTTGATGGAGGTATAAGGACGTGTTTATGGTTATTTTTGGTGTTGATTGAGGTTTAGAAATGATTAGAAGTGATAGATCTTTGCTGGGATTTGTTTTGGAGGAGTTTGGAGATGATTTCGGTTGTTTTGGATAGCCAAAATGGTGCTTTTGAGTAAAGCAACGAGTATGTTTAGTTCTCTGGTGATTTCAATGCATGATGATGCATTAATCCTCTGCTTTTTTGTGTAATAAACAAGGGAGACATCTTCAGAAGCTTTTGGTGTTGATCCGGAAGTGCTGGGAGCTTAGATATCGTTTCGGCGAGCAAACGAAACGTAATCAGTGAGTGAGAATGGTTTTAGAAGTCCTTGAGGGAAAAAGAAACATGATTTGGGGATTTAGGATTGGTTTGAAACACCATCCTAAGTCCAGAAGTAAGTATGTTAAGAATTTGCTCTCAAAAGTGGTTGATGTCCTAAATGTTTTTAACATGCTCTTGATTTGAGATTTACAAATCCCTACTGTTTTATGCATGATTTATAACATGAAATGATGAGATACTTACCGGATAACAAATTCCTAAGTCCAGAAGTAAGTAAGTATGGCTAGATTTGCTCTCAAATATGTGGTTCTTACCCCTAAAATGCTTTTACATGCTCTTGTTTTGAAATAGACAAATTTCTAATGTTTTATGGATGATTTGTAGCATGAGATGATGCTTTGTGGAGATTTCATGGGATAGCATGTTGTATTAAATAGTTTTGAGATTTTGATTTAATACAAAGCATGAGTTGCGGTTTGAAACGAGATATTAAAGATTTGAGAAATGTTGCATTAAAAACAGTAGGTGAGATGATGTTTTGACTTAATATCTTGGCATAGATGATGAGATACTTACCGGATATAATTGATCGATCAATAGGATGAGAGTGCACTATAATCTAAAAATTCGTATGTGCTCTTTGGAGTCGGGCAATGGGGGTAGTGCCATCCAGGTCCAAAGTGAGAATCTGATGATGAGAGATACCATCGGGGTAAGACTTGGTGAAATACCCAAGCTTTGTGGCGATGAGAGATACTGCCATGAGAGTCCGGTGATGAGAGATTCCACTGAGGTAGGACTTGACCTTGAGTCAAGCTAATCCGCATATCCAAGTAAAGATGAAATGAGAAATGCCAATATAATATATGAAAATGTATTTGATTCACATGTACCAAATGAAGAGATGATTTATGCTATGAGAAATGCATATGAGATTATGATATGAAATGCTTTTGTTTTCATTTAGCATGAGTATGGCTTTTCCATGAGATTTGCATTGGTTAATGCATGAGATAGAATAAAGGTACATGTGTTTTCAAATGGAGATTTGCTTTGAAATGGTTTTCAAGCATGAGATAGAATGAGCATGTTGTTGAAAATGGATTTTGAGAAAAAGTTTGAATAATGCATTGTTGTGTTGGTTTTCTTTAGAGCTTGCCTCACTAAGAAAATATTCTTACGCTCTCTTTTACCAACAATGCAGATAATTGAGACGAGTTTGGGCAGCGAGAAGGTTAAGAACATCCAAGGATGTGAAAAGTTCATGTATGGTGATGTTTTTACATACTTTAGTATTGATATTTGGCAATGGGGCTTCAAGGTTGTTTTTGGGAGATGTATTTTGAACTCCCTATGTTTGTAGCAAGTTTGAGTTGGATTTTAAAGTTTGTAAATGGCCTTTATGGTTTGGTTTGAGGTTTGAGGTCCATATTTGGTTAATGTGACTAGGAAGCATGCCTATAGACTCAATGGTTATTTGATTGATGCCATGCTTTAGCTTAAGCTTCATAAATATATTCTATGATGCCTAAACATGTTGCTGGTATGTTATGGGATGATGCGGGATATGTTTCAATGTGCAAAGATGTGAAAAACCATAAATTTGTAAGGTTGCAGGGCAGGGTGTATCGAAACACCCTTGTCTGTTTTGAAACAGGGGCCTGAAATGGCCATGGTGTTTTGGAACGGGTAAAGGTGTTTCAGAACATTTTAGCTACTGGAGAGCCATGTTCCAATACGAGTTTCGAAACGGGCCCGAGTACCGAAACTACCAGCCCAGTTTCGAAACGGGAGTTTCAATACGAAGGTCAGCGTTTCGAAACACTTGACTGTTGGACTGCATTTTGAATTGTTCCAAGTTCTCTTTTCTTAGATTTTAGTCTTGAATGTTGTGGAAGCAATTGGTTGAGTTTAGAATGTCCTTTTAAGTTGAAATTTGACAGGGATGCATGTAAAATGACTAACTTCATATTGGTAAGCTTAAAATCTGCAAGGTCTTTATATTTTCCATAATTTACATTTTGGTCCCTAAAAGTGTAATTCACATAGGCTTAATGTGCATTTAGAAAAGATAAAATGAAAAAAAAGGGTTGTTAATCAAGGTTGACTTTCAGGTTGACTTTGGTTTTCCTCGTGTAATCTTCATAGTTCGGGTCAAGCGTCTAGGTCGGGCTAAGGGTGTTACAAACATGCAACTACATATGAACTATATTACGGTGGACTCTCCCACCCCAAACCCGAGGCGAGCATTGCCCTCAGGCAACTTAAAAATAAAAATAAAAATACATAACATGAATATAAAAATAGAAAACAGAAGATAAAAGGAAAAAGAAATAGGTTACATTTAAAAAAGGAGGAATTTTAGGCCACTTCGTCTTCATCATCAGATAGGTCCAGCGGTTGCAGGTTGTGCTGCTGTGACGGGTGGGGAGTCATCGTCAGAGTCATCGGAGGAGTCGTTAAACGAAGAGCGGTGGACCTACAGAGTTGTCCCTCTGTTTGTTGGAGAGGTAGGCGGGGTGTTGGTGTAACGGGCAGATTATAGCCGATGGCAGATTATGGTTGTTGGGGCGGGCTTTTGGTCGGCTATTAGGTTGGGTTAATGGACTGCTTCCTTAAATCATGAGTCTCATCCTAAGCATAAAAAATGTGAAAAAGAAATTATTAATTAACTGAACTAAAATAAAACTGATATTTATATGTTCATGAAATAAATGCTGAAATTGAAAATCTAATCCTAAAAACATAAAATTAAAATTTGTGGAAACGAATTCCTAACATTCATAATTTAAAGATGTGGGATACAAAAATAATAGAAAATTCAAATACTAAGGGAGTGCGTCAGATTGCATCTCCTAAAGTAACCATGGCCTTATCCCTCATAACATGAGCTCTTGTGTAGTGCTTCAAGCGCTGCCCATTGACTTTGAATTCATGGCCATCTTTTGGTGATTTAATTGTGACTGCACCATGAGTGAAGGCTCTAAGTACTTCGAACGTGCCAGACCATCTTGATTTGAGCTTTCTTGGGCACAGATTCCATCGGGTATTGGAGAGGAGGACTTCCTGCTCGGGCGGGTGCTGCTGAGGCGGCGGCTTCTTGACGTGCCATCGTTCTGGCTTTTCCTTTTCATGCCGCAGCTTAGAAAAGATGGCTACGGGCAATGGATCATTAATTTCTAGACGATTGGCTATCCGTTTGGCTTCCTCATTCGCAAGCTTATCGTGGTCCTTTTGTTCCTCCGAATCAGGGTTATTGTCGGGATGCCCGCCATGGCGGGTATTGCTGAAGCGATATGTTGCTCTGTTAGGGTCAATTTCTGCCGAGGCATGGATGGCTTGACATTCCTCTGGGTCGTCGGCACTTTTAAAAGCTTGTAGGACATTCAACTTGATTTGTTGGCCATTCACCCTCATTGTTAGCTCCCATTTTCCCACATCTATCAAGGTCCTCCAAGTGGCTAAGAATGGTCTCCCAAAGATGATGAGTGCATTCTCATCTGCTTCACAGTCCAAAACGAGGAAATCAGCAGGGAAAATAAACTTATCGACTCTTACCAGTATGTCTTCAATTTTTCCCTCTGGTTGCACATATGATCTGCCAGCAAGCTGTAGCATGACAGTGGTAGGTTTTGCCTTCCCAATACCAAATTTAAGGAAAACTGATTTAGGCGTCAAGTTTATGTTTGCTCCAAGATCACACAAAGCTTTTCCCTCGTAGTGATTCTCTATTTTGCATGGTATGGTGAAGCTCCCGGGATCTTTTAGTTAAGGCGGTGCCCGGTTGTGCAGCATGGCCAAACATCCTCGTTTATAGACCATGTCCTTCAGGAATTTGGCATAATTTGGCATTTGTTCAATGGCTTCCACCAAGGGTATGTTAATGTGCACATGTTTAGGAATATCAAGGAACTTTTAAAACTGAAATTCCTGCTTCTGTCGCTTCAGCCGTTGTGGGAAAGGTGGGGGTAGGAAAATGTCTTCTATACGCTTCTTGCAAGGGAATTTGTAACCCCCTTAACCCGGCCTAGACGGTTGACCCGAATTAAGAAAGTCACACGGGGAAAACCAAAGTCAACCCGAAAGTCAACCTTGATTAACGACCCTTTTTTTCCTTTTTACACTTGTCTAGATGCACATTAACCCTAGATATGATCATACAGACAGCATGCTCAAAGATCATAAACATCAGAGATCAAACAGGGACCCAATTGCACAAATTACAACTTTAGGGACCAAATTGTAATTTCTGCAAATTACAGGGACTTAACTCAAATTTAAGTTACCAACTTGTAATTAGTCAGGTTTCATGCTTCTCTGTCAAATTTCAGCTCAAACGGACATCCCAAACTCATACAATTACACAAACAAGATTCAGGACCAAAACGCATACATTTCAAAACATATAACTGCCAATGTCAGCCCCCAACGGTCAGATGTTCCGAAACAGGGAGAACCTGATTCGAAACGCAGGACCGTTCCGCAACGGGTTTCGAAACGAGGGCTGGCAGAGGACTTTCTGTTTCGGAACGATGTCTTCCGTTTCGGACGCCTGGGTCACTACAAGGCACCCGTTCCGAAACGGTAGCTTCCGTTCCGATACAGCCTGCTCAGAAAGTAGGAAATTGCTAGCTTAAACACACAATTGATCAACCATACATACTCCAAATGCAACCAAACTTTACCAGCAACTCATGCAACATACAAGAGACATATTTGCATCAACCATTTATCATTATATCATCATATATGAAAAGCCCCAAATCTAAAGGCATGCTTCCTACTCAAGCAAACCATTCATGCACTAAAACCTCCAAACCAACACATAATGGCCAATTACAAAAATCCAGCATTATTAACAACATTAAACAAACTTAGGGAGTACAAACATCTCCCAAAACATCCATATTGGTCCCCCATTGCCAAATGCCAAAGGCTAAAAGTGTATAAGAAAACCTTTCCATACTTGAGCTTAATTCCCACTTGATTGCTTGCCTTCCTTGCTGCCCTCAATGCACTTTAATGTTCTGGATTATTGGTTTAAGAAAAGAGAGAGAGAGCGTAAGCAAAAGCTTAGTGAGGAATGCTCATTTAAAACCATTCAATAATGCATTTATAAAACTCATTGATAAACCATGCTTCAAGCAACATTAACCATGTTCTTAAACATTTAAAACAAGCATCTCATGCTTCAAGTATCATTAAACATGCTCATAAACATTTCAACAAGCATCTCATTCTTCAAGTTCATAACAAGTCATATTGGCAACAAGTGATACATTTCACATAAGATCCACACATGAACTTTTAAACACCATTGTGATCTTATCCCCATGGACTTTTAAACACCATGGACCCATGGACTTTTAAACACCATGGCAAGGACCACACAAGGACTTTTAACCACCTTTGTGTCCTTAACAAGAATCTCCCAAGGACTTTTAAACACCTTGGAGTTCTTAAGTAACCAAGGCTTACAAGGACTTTTAACCACCTTGAGCCTTAACCAAGAACCAACCATGGACTTTTAAACACCATGTTGTTCTTAAACTTTCCAAGATCCACACAAGAACTTTTAACCACCTTTGTGATCTTAACCAAGAACCATCTAAGGACTTTTAACCACCTTGATGTTCTTAAATATACAAGGCTCACACAAGGACTTTTAACCACCTTTGTGACCTTAACATCACTTGCCAATATGCATCATTATCATCAATAATCCACTGTTTTAAAGCATTAAACCAAGCCTTAGACATCATGCATCTTTAAGCATTAAATCACATTTAAATAATGTTCAAAAACAAGGAACTCTTACCTTGAGCTTCCTTCAACACATGGCTTAAAATCTCAGCATATTAACATGCTAGAAATGCTTTCAAAACAGATTTGAAATCATGCAAACAAAACACATTGCAAACAACCAAAACCATGGCCATCACCAAGAGAGTTTTTCCGAAAACTTACTCTTGAGCTTAGCTAAGTTGCTTAGACTTAAACTAAGCTCCCAAACCTCCAAAACACTGGTTTCAAAGCCGAAAACCAAATTCCACTCACCGATTCCGTTTCGCCTCTTGCCGAAACACAAATCAAGCTCCCGGATCACCACCACTTGGATCCAAAGATGACTCCCTTGTTTTAAACACATCAAAGCAGAGGATTAATGCATCATCATGCATTAATAGCTTCAATGAAAGCACCTAAACTCGCTGCTCTCATCCACACTCCATTTTCGGCTACCAAACACAACCGAAAATGCATCCAAACAACTCCTCAACAAAGCCCAGTCAAGAACCATCAAAACTAAATATCCTTTAACATCATTCAACAACTAAAAAGGACCTAACAACATCCTTATACCTCCAGCAACATCAGATCCACAAGATCACCTCAAAAACAACCAAGAATCATAAGCTACACTTAGGAAATTCAACCTATCCGGGATTGCATTAATTAAAACTCAATTCCTTATCAAATTAACATTCATTTAACATCAAATAAACACCTTAAAACACAGCCCAATCAGATCTAACGAAAAATCCTTCAAAAATCACCAAATCTTGCATTTAAAGCCAAGATCCATTACACAACTTTAAAACCACTTATAAAACATCAATTAAGGATTGAGAACTTAGGAATTTCATTAAAGAACTGAGAGTTTAGAGGAGAAGGACGTTCTTACCTCCAAACTTGAGTTTCTCCTCTTTTAGAACCAAAAAGCTTGAAGAATCACTTAGCAAATAGTGAGGTTTTGTTGATGTGATGATTAGCAATCAAAAGAGAATTGAAAAGAGATGTTTAGGTGACAAAATCCGAAGAAAAACTCTGGAGGAAAGGTGTTTGGGTTGAGAGAAAATGAGAGAAAGGAAAATTGGAAAGTTAGTTGAAAATAGGAAATAACTTCCCTCCACTTTTCTTTTGTTTAAAAATCAGAATTAAATCACTAAATATCTTAGAAAAATCTGGAGAAACTCTCTTTGGGTAAATAGCTCCTTAAAGATTCAAAGTTTCAATCCTTTCTAAAACAGTCATGCAATTTTCAAAAATTACATTTTGGTCACTAGTCAAAATGTCACCCTTCCAAACCTCATTTTGTAAAATTGATTTCAAAGTTCACTTATATATATTAAAAGAGGATTTTAGAACATTTTTCCATATTTTTAATGCAACCCGAACTAGGCTTTCCTAATTTCACCTTTTTATATTCGAACAGCACTTTGACCGAACCGGTCAATGCCCAAAACTTCTAAGCCCAAAACCGGGGCGTTATAGAATTTGATCTGTGGAAGTGAAGGAGCTTCAGGTTCTATGGTTCTCTCATTAGGCTCTACTGGGGAATCAGTGGGGACTACCGAGTTGGAGGGACCTAGATTTGCCAAGGCTGGGTTGTTTGCTTCTGCCTCGATTGTGGGTTGGTTGTTTCTCCTTAGGATCATGGGGACGAGTCTCCTTGAGTTGTTTGCCACTTCTGGTAATGATTGATTTACATTGCTCATAAGTGGGTCCCCTTGCGACTTCAGTATCATTGGGCAGCCCTCTCATGGGTCTAGTATTCAGAACATGTTTGAACTGTCCCATCTGAGTTTCTAGTGACTTTAAAGTTGCTTCATGGTTTTGCATCCGCACTTCAGTCCTGTCTATGAAAGCATTAACCTTATTAACAAACTTATCAGAATTAGCAATATAAGCACTAGTATGGGACATAAAAGTATTCAAGGTGTCCTCTAAAGATCTTGTTGGCTGATGTTGTTGTATTTGCTACCTAGGCGGGTTCCTCTGATATACTGTATTCTAATTAGTAGGATTTTCTGCAGTGTTAGGGTTACTCCATGAGAAGTTTGGATGTTTCCTCCAGCTAGGATTATATGTATTTGCGTTAGGGGTACTATTCTGGTTGTAGGTTCCCATGAAATTTCCGGATTCTGTACACTCTGAGGAGTCATAGTCTCCACCGCATTCATCACAGAAACTTTCCACTGCTTTTACCTCATATACTTTTCATGTTTGTTTGATCATGTTTTCCACCAATCTGGTCAGTTTGTCTATACGAGTGAGTAGTAACGGACTCTGATGCTTCCAATTCATTCATTGTGGCCTATCGTCTAATGCCACCACGACGGGCAGACGGAAACTAATAGTCATTTTCGGCCAACTGGTTTAGAATCTTCATTCCCTCCTCTGGTGCCTTATCAAGGAGTATGTCATTTGATGATGCATCTAGCATCATCTTGGTGGGTTGATTAACACCATTGTAGAACATAGATACTTGCATCCACAGTGACAGTCCATGGAGCGGGCATTTGTGCAGAAGTTCTCGGTAGTATTCCCATGCTTCATACATTGCCTCGTCATCAGCCTGGCAGAAAGAGGTAATCTCGCTTCGTATACGATCAGTGACATTTGATGGATTGAAACGAGCCAGAAAATCTCGACACAGGTCTGTCTATGACTCAATAGAACCATATGTCTGGCTATTTAACCACGTTTTCGCCCTATCCCTCAGTGAATAGGGGAATAGCCACAACTTCAGAACATCAGAGGGTAATCCATGAATTCTAAAGGACTTGCAAATCTCTAAGAATGACTTCATGTGCTGCCTAGCATGCTCATTTGTTGTGCCCCCAAACTGTCCCAATTTATCGATCATATTGAACATAACTGGCTTGAGTTCAAAATGATTGGCATCAATGTCTAGTTCTATGACTGCAGAGTCAAGGTTGTCTATGTCTTCCTCCATGTAGTCTCGAGTTGTAGGGACTTGTCTTTGCTAGCCAGTAGGAAGAGGTGGTGGATGTTGATCTTACCGCCTACCATCTGTCGTGGGGTCTGCCACAGTGGCATTATTGTCATCATTATCGTTATACATTACTGCTTCTACTGCTCATGCTGCTTTCACTGATGCTAATGTCTCACATGCCTCTCTTCTGATTTTTCTTGCTTCTTGTTCGATCTCGTCAATAAACAGGTGTTTATCCGATGGATTTGCTCTGGTCATAAACTAGAACAAAAAAGCTGTGAGATTTTTTATGATAATAAAAAAAACAAACTGGAAATTAAACGTAATAAAGGAAAAGTGCAAGAAAGTAAAGATGAAGTTGTTGTTGCCAGTCCCCGCCAACTGCGCCAAAAACTTGTAAGGTATAAAACAGTCTTGCTTTAAGTGCAAGTGTACAATGATGCCTATTTGTAATATAAAATATTATCGTCTCCATAGGGACTGGAATGCTACTTCACGATTAAATTCATGTACAAGGTAAAGTAAAAAAACGCAATTGATTTGGATTGGTTTGAGAAAGTTGCGTAAAATTAAAGTAAACAAATAATAAAAAGATTGAGAATTCAGAATAAGAAGAAGGGTCAGATTGAGCTGCGTCGTAGTGTGAAACTGCGTTGAACTCGAAAAAGTCTTGTGATGAAAAGTCGATATCTCTGCCACGGCGGGTGACGGAATTAACACTGCCACAACGGGGAACTCGGTGGGCCTTCAAGGTTCGGCAGAACATCCTAATCCGATTCCAACTTATCTCTAAGTTTGAATACTATTGATGCCCACTCTTTGACAATACCTCTCGGCGTAAACCTAGATTGAACAACAACCTTCCTACATTCCTTCTTAGCCGCCTTAAACCTAGACTTATCTCTAAGCTAAGTTGATTCTCGCCTTAATTGGAGGGAATCGTGTTTATCCTATTCTTGAGTTTTAACTCTCTCGAATTGAAACTGTAAAAGTGTCCAAAAGTCCTATATTTCATGCACATTCCAACTCTTATTATTACTGTTTTTAAGCACATTTTAGACATAAGTAGGTGCATGCATAACATTTTACAGTATTTCTAGTTCTGCCTTGCTTTTATGAGTTATTATTTATTTGGTGAACAAGAGATATTGTTTTAGTGTATTCTTCTATGTAGGTACTAACAGCTGAAAGAGGGAACTGAGGAGCTGAGGGCACAAGGCTAAGGAAGCTTACCTAGGAGCTGTACTGAAGCAGTTCCAGCTGAAGACAAGTTGCTACCAAATACCTGTCGAGCAGAGTTGCTGCCGACCTTGCTGCCCACGGCAGCTGACTATGGAAGTTGGAAGAACCGGAGCACGATTTGTAGAGCTAAAACTCATGAATCTATCACCAGCGTTCATGTGATTTTCTGACGTCTGTAGCAGCTGCCAGGGATGCCGGAGAAAAATTATCAAGATTACCTGCGAGCTTAGGCAAACTAGTAAGAGTCCATATTCTACGCAAAGAAATCGGCATTTAAAGTCATATTTAATAAGGAAAGCTACTTTAGAGGACTTCTACTTTAAGGAGGACTTAACCTAGTCTTTTAGTCTATAAATACCCATTGTACTCCCAGTTCAAATCATCATAGGTTTTTTATAGACTTTTCTTGTGTTCTTCACTGCCACCATGTTCTAAATTCTATTTGGGTTAGGGTTATGTTGTAACTAGTGAGAAACGGTTGTTTTAAGTTTTTGAGTTATTTCTTCAATAAAATATTCCAAGTTTATTTAATCCATTGTTCTTCATTCTTTCAATCTTTCTACACCAGTCGTTTGAGAGAATCCATTTGTCTGGCACGAAAGTGAAAGGCTCACGTAAGGGTTAAGTACGGTCACAACGTGCTGAGGCATGACTAACTTGGTTCCACACTAGTCCACAAGTTTCGGCGGCTAAAAGGGATCACCAACCGAGTTGGCTAAATTGGTTCCACACTAGTCCTCAAGTTAACATCTCGAGCATCGTAACCTAGAAATAGGAGGGATCACTGCTGACCATCCTGCAGAACTTGGAGTATCTGCCAGACCTGCCGCCATGACTTCTTTCCATTCCACCTGCCGAGACAGTACACACCCATGCAGTGGCAGTGACCTGCTACGGCCGCGTGACAGGGTCATTTTTTGCCGCCCGCCAAACTCGCTAAGGCAGCATATCGTGGCAGCACAGAATAACTCATACCTATTGTAACGCAGTTTTCATACTAAGTGACAGCATAACCATGTATGCTCTATCAACATTATTCCCTTCTCTCCATTACTTGTGTTTTATTTACTCTTCGATCTCAACCAATCATTCACTTATGCTTTTACTTTACCATTGTGCAGGAACTAGGAAAACGAGACAAGTTGTCCAGTCCTCGTGGGATTCAACATCTTATATACTATAACTTGACAAGAGTGTGCACTTGCGCTCTTACCGCCCTACAAGTTTTTGGCACCGTTTTCGGGGATTGGTAATAACAAATTTTGTTTTTCAATTTTTGCACCTTTTTATTTTATTTTTAATCGAAAAAAATTATTGTGTCCTTTGCAAGTGTATGACCAGGGCTAACCCTAAAGGAAACTTCATTATTTACGATGATCTTGAGCGTGAAACTAGAAGAATTAAGAGGGAGATCAGGGCAGCCTTAAAGAACAAAGACAGAGGGCAAAGCAAAGGAAGAGACCATGGTAAACGAGGACCCCCCAATTGATGCCATGATTGGCAGGGGCGGGCAGCATGACATGCCGCCTAGAAGACCACAAGAACAATAGAGGCAGGATCCCCCCCCCATCCACCCCAAGTGCGGACAAATAAAGACTACCTAGAACATGACTTCCAAAGGTTCGAGCCAATAGTGACTGAACCAGAGATCGGAGCAGACCATTTTGAACTAAAGCCTGTCATGTTCAACATGATAAACACACTAGGACACTTCGGAGGGATTGCCACAGAAGATGCTCGGTAGCATTTATGAGGATTCCTAGACATTTGTCGGGCATTCAAGATACATGGGGTTCACCAGGACGTACTACGACTGAGGCTATTTCCCTATTCACTGAGGTATAAAGCAAAACAGTGGTTGAATAACTAGCCAGTCGGATCTTTCAATTCATGGGCAGAGCTCTACAAAGACTTTCTAGACCGTTTTAGCCGTCCAATGTCACTGATAGGCTGCGGAATGAGATCATGTCCTTTAGACAAGGGGGTGACGAGCCGATGTACGAGGCATGGGAGTGGTACCAACAAATGCTGAATAAATGCCTGCTACATGGTCTACTGGCTTGGACTCAGGTATATATATTCTACAACGGGGTTAACTACCCAACTCGGATGATGATAGATGCCTCGGTCAATGAGATCATCCTAGACAGACCTCCAGAAGAAGTACTGCGGCTGCTGAACATAGCCGCCAAAAATGATTATAAATACCCAACAGCCCACCGAGGCGGCACAAGGCGGCCAGCTACTGTAAATGAGGTAGAAGCCTTATAATCCGTTAACGCCAGCCTCGATCAATTAACGGAGCTGGTGATGAAGATCTTGCAACCCCCTGGGAAGGTCCATGAAGTAAAAGCTATTGAGTGATTCTGTGGCGAATGTGGAGGCAACCACGATTCCTTTGACTGCACTGCGTCTGCAAACTACATGGGAGGATATGAGAGGAATAGCAGGCCTGCCCAGAACACCTATAATCCTAACTGGAGAAACCATCCCAACTTCTCGTAGAGCAACCCAAAGACAGATGCAAATCCACAATAGCTATAGGGAGGCTACTAGCAGAATCAGTCCCGGCAGCAGACTCAGTAGCCGCAACATAATAATTCACTAGAAGCAACTCTGCAAACCTTTATGAAACAAACTGGTGAATTTATTGTTTATACAAATAAATTTATTAAGAAAATTGGGTCTTTTATGGACAAGACGGAGATGATGAACAACCAGGAGGCTGTCATTAAGAACCTGGAGACCCAATTTGGGAAGTTCACCGAAATCTACCACAGCCGGACTATGGGAGCATCATCCAGCAGCCTGCCAGAAGCAGCCAAGCCCACTTATGAACATCGCAAGGCTATATCTACAAGAAGTGGGAAGCAGCTGGATGAACCAAGGATGGTAAAACAGCCAAGAACTCAGCCGAAACAGACAAATAAACATGCCTTGACAGCACCAACATTAGTCGCCCCTGCAGCAATACATACTCCAGCCGCCCATGCAGAAAAACATGAAAGCGGCCCTAACAAGGATGATCCTCCCCGGACTAAGGCTCCAAGCAAGGAGCAAATAGAGGACATTCGTTGGCCAGCACCATTCCCCCAAAAGCTCCAGCAACAGCAACAGGAGCACAAATTCAGAAAATTCCTAGATATTCTAAAACATGTGCATATTAATATTCCTCTTATAGAAGTCATACAAAGCATGCCAAACTATGCCAAGCATCTTAAAGAAATGGTTTCAAAGAAGAAGAGGATAGAGGAATTCGAGACGGTGGCTATCACTGAAGAGTGCATGGCTCTACTGCATAACAAGCTGTTGCCCAAGCAGACAGATCTAGGCAGCTTTGTTATACAGTGCATGCTAGGCAGCAAGCACGAGACCAGAGCCCTGTGTGATATGGGAGCCAGCAGCAACCTGATGCCAAAGGCCGTCTTCGACAAACTAGGTATTGGACCTGCCAAGCCAACCCCCGTCATGCTTAAACTTGTTGATCACTAATTTGTGCAACCGGAGGGAATGATTGAAGACATACTGGTAAAGGTGGGCAACCTAATTCTCCCAGCCGACTTCCTAATCCTTGATTGTGAGGCCGATGAGAAAGCCCCTATCATTTTTGGGCGACCTTTCTTGGCCACGTGAAAAACGCTTATAGATGTGGAAATTGGGGAGCTGACAATGAGGGTAAAGGATCGGAGCATAAGGATGAACGTGCTTCAACCCTTAGAGGAAGGAAAGGAATGCTCGGATGCAAGATATGCCAAGATCAGTGTGAAAATAGGACACGACAGCACCTGCCGCGACAGACCTAGGGCAAAATTGAAGAACCTTATAACGCATCATCTGAAAGAACAAGAGGACCCCCCAAAAGGGGAGAAAAAACTAGACCACCTCAGGAAGCGGTTATGTTTGGGAGATGCACCAAAATGCACTCCCAACATAACTTAAATTTTTATTTTTCATTTTATTTTCATTTTATTTTTATGCATTAGGATTAGAGTTTATTTTATTTTTAGGACTAGATTAATTTTCAGTATTTTCTTTTTCAAAAATTATTTAATTATTTTTATTATTTTTATTTTAGGATCAAGAATAAAAGAGCAGGATTAAGAAGGAAGCCCAACTAGAAGCCCACCCACCATTCTGCCGAAACAACAGCCAGCGCGGTAACGCATAACGGCTAGTTGGCCATCAATGGCTAGCTGCAAACAGCTCCAAAAATAACGGGTAGAAAATGCGTAACTTGTGCTAAAAAATCGGACCGTTGTGCATTTAATGTTGCCCCGACACTTCTCGGCAGCTCCTATATAAACCACTCGCTCACTTTATTTTACTTTACTTTCATCTTTTTGCTAGCTTCTATCTTATACTCATGCTCTCTCATATTTTTTTCTTTCTAGTTTCAGTCAAGAACAACCGCTCACATAGCATCAACATCAACCTGAAAACCCATCTACAGCAGGCTTTGCTTCAAAGAGGACGAGGAGAGATAGAAATAAATTCTCCAAGCAGGCAGTATGGGAGGAACAAGGATTCCATTACACGCATCAAACAGGAGACCGAGGTCTAGAGCCTGCCTTGTTCCAAACCATCCACTACAAGGGATGTGAGATGTTCGCTTAGCAACATGATATAGCGAACATCACTATAGTCTGGGAATTCTACTCCCATCAGCCCTGCCCGGAGAAGACTTTCATCTACATCCGCAGGGAGCTGGTTAAACTCAACGATGTTGTCATCAACAGCTACTACGACATCGATATGAGCGACAACCCACACGAGGAATGGAGGCATTCACTGACGGCTGTCCACTATGTAGAATTCAAGGCCAGAATCTGCAAGCCCAACACACCATGGCTTGGGGGAAAACATGTGGAATCTGTCAGAGCCGCCACCTGCTACCTGAGGCTATGTTATGGAACATGTTTGTGAAAAGGCGTCTGTTGCCCGCATCCCACAACATAATAGTTGATCGGCCGCGCCTCGCCTTAATTCACAATATCTTGATGAACCGACCGATCAACGTAGGGGAAATTATTTGCACGGAAATATACAACTGCTTCAAGAAGAAGAAAGGCAGGTTGTACTTCTCTTCCCACATCACAAGTCTCTGCACCAACTTCTGAGTCCTGGCAGAGCCCACAAACGAGCTTACAACTGCCAAGGAGGGTTGGACTAAAAAGATCTGCATTCAGATGATGCAGGATACGAAGAAAGAACTAGCAACCCCTAGTCAACCCTCCGCTACACAGTTTGAAACGCCAGCCACCCCCGGCAGTACTGAGCTACCCCAGACAAAGAAGTCCTCCCACTACTGCACACATTCATAGAAAATAAAAAAACGGATAGAGCATCAGCAGTTGGCCTTCATGAACTATGTAGGGGATGCCCAAGAACCCTTTGTGACGTCTTTCTTGCAAAAATTTACCGGTGATATGCCCACCATGCCACCCTACCCTAAGGAGCTTGCAACAGCAGCCCAAACAAAAAGTACTCCACCATCCACCGCTACCCACCAGACAGACCGCTCGGTGCCTTCTCTTACGCATTCTCCACAGTACTCAGTTGCCACCCTATCAAACATAGTGGCAGACTCACCTGAGAGGCACCAGTAGAGTCTCTCCCCAGCCTGCACAGCCAATACAGTGGCAGACTCCTCCTCATCAGAGGAGATTGACCAGCCGCCGCTGAAATAAGAAACAACAGTGGTAGCGGCAATAGCAGTCATCCCAATGGCATTCATCCCTCCGGCAGCACCCATAGAGGAAGGAACAAAGAAGAGGAAGCGTCACATAACAGCTGAAGAACCTGTAGACCTCGAGACCGAGTCAGAAGAGAGCGACGCATCTCCCGCCATTCCCCCTACCGAGCCTAAAAAAGAGCCACAACATACGCTAAAGAGAGTCCACCCACCGCGGAAAGTAAAGACCTCACCTGCTAGAACCGCCGCCAAGGTATCTTCTAGCCACCGCTTCGTCATCCAAACATCCTCCTTCTCCTCAGCTAACTAGAATCCAGCCACCTCTCCACCCTCAGCAAACTTCTAATTTCTTTTCTTTTATTTTTATTTTTATTTATTATGTTCTCTTATTGTTATGTTTAACATGTATGTTTCATTATCTTAACTTTTCTGTTTTGTGCATTGAGGGTAATGCCCATCTCGAGTTTGGGGGGGATAGCTCTCGCATCATTTGTAGGCATTCTTAGTTGCATATAGGTTGCATTGTACTTGCCTTAGTAATAATCGGAAAAAGAAAGTTTGTTATGACTTGTGCCTATGATACGATAGCCGATTAATTTATTTCCGCACCTAATTAAAAATTGAACTTAATCTTGAGAAAAAGCATGAAATATGACTTGGATTTTTTTTCTATTTGCCTGAAAATGTTAAACATCTTTGTTACTTGCTGAATGCGTTAGAATATTTGATGAACACTACATGTTTGTTTTTTTAGAATTCTTTGCAAAATTCTAACGATAATTGCATGTAGTCGCCAAGGCAGGCAAAAGACAAAGAAAAATACAGAACTGCCAAGGCAGCAAAATCAAAAACAAAGAAAAGTGTTGTGTTACCCTAGAGGTGCCCACAACAGGCTCTAGGAAGAATCATGTGCGAGGACACTCTGCTGCTATCAAAGTCCATGAATCTGAAAGCTTAAAAATGATGGATAAATTAGCATGAGTAAATGAAAGCCTTCACTGGATGACTCTACTCCAAGGGTTTGGGGTTCTGTAGTTTGCTCCAATCTCAACATCAGACCTGGAAGAGTAGTTGTGATAAGCTAAAGCCCTCACTTCCTTGATTAAAAATAATAATGTGCTGAAACTGTGTTGCCTCGGCAGCAACCTTTAAATTACAGTAGTATCTTTTTTTAATTATTTATTCTGCATATTCAGCTTGTCTACAGATAAGCAAATATCACACAGGCATGAGAAATTTGATTCTGAGTTATTTTCTCGCTTATTTCCCTTCATTAAGTTTTATATACATGTCTCACGACCTTGAGGCAGAAAATCAGGGTAAAAACAAGTTTTTCTTTTTGACTATTATTAGAGCAAGTACTTTAGGTTGTATTGCTTGAGGATAGGAAATAGTTCAAGTTTGGGGGTGTGTAAAGTGTCCAAAAGTCCTATATTTCATGCACATTCCAACTCTTATTATTACTGTTTTTAAGCACATTTTAGACATAAGTAGGTGCATGCATAACATTTTACAGTATTTCTAGTTTTGCCTTGCTTTTATGATTTATTATTTATTTGGTGAACAAGAGATTGTTTTAGTGTATTCTTGTATGTAGGTACTAATAGCTGAAAGAGGTAAAAGAGGAGTTGAGGGCACAAGGTTGAGGAAGCTTACCTAGGAGTTGTACTGAAGCAGTTCCAGGTGAAGACAAATTGCTGCCAAATACATGTCGAGCAGAGTTGCTGCCGACCTTGTTGCCTACGGCAGCTGACTATGGAAGTTGGAAGAACCGGAGCGCAATTTGTAGAGCTAAAACTCCTGAATCTATCACCGGTGTTCATGTTATTTTCCGACGTCTGTAGTAGCTGGCAGAGCAAAAATCTCAAGATTAATTGCGGGCTAAGGAAAACGAGAAAGAGTCCATATTCCACACAAATAAGTCTACATTTAAAGTCATATTTATGAAGGAAAGCTACTTTAGAGGACTTCTACTTTAAGGAGGACTTAACCTAGTCTTTTAGTCTATAAATACCCATTGTACTCCCAGTTCAAATCATCCTAGGTTTTCTATAGACTTTTCTTTTGTTCTTCACTACCGCCATGTTCTAAATTCTATTTGGGTTAGGGTTACGTTGTAAGTAGTGAGAAACGGTTGTTTTAGGTTTTTGAGTTATTTCTTCAATAAAATATTCCAAGTTTACTTAATCCATTGTTCTTCATTCTTTCAATCTTTCTACACTAGTCGTTTGAGAGAATCCATTTGTCGGGCACGAAAGTGCAAGGCTCACGTAAGGGTTAGGTACGGTCACAACGTGCTGAGGCAAGACTAACATGATTCCACACTAGTCCACAAGTTTCGGCAGTTAAAAGGGATCACCAACCGAGTTGGCTAAATTGGTTCCACACTAGTCCACAAGTTAACATCTCGAGCATCCTAACCTAGAAATAGGAGGGATCACTGCCGACTATCCTGCAGAACTTGGAGTATCTGCCAGACCTGCCGCCAGGACTTCTTTCCATTCCACCTGCCGAGACAGTACACACCCATGCAGTGGCAGAGACCTACTACGGCTGCGTGACAAGGTCGTAGTATGCCGCCCGCCAGACTCGCTAAGGCAGCATATCGTGGCAGCACAGAATAACTCATACCTATTGCAACGCAGTTTTCACACTAAGTGGCAGCATAACAATTCCTGCTCTATCAACGTGATTCATTTCTCTGCATTATTTGTGTTTTATTTACTCTTTGATCTCAATCAATCATTCACTTGTGCTTTTACTTTACCATTGAGCAGGAACTACGAAACGAGACAAGTTGTCCAGTCCTCATGGGATTCAACATCTTATATAATATAACTTGACAGGAGTGTGCACTTGCGCTCTTACAAAAAGGGAACACATACACGCCCTACAGAAACGAATATATGTGCTCACAAAGATCTCTCGATTCTATTGCAAACAAAGATGAAGAACCTAGGATAAACAAACCTTGAATAGAATTGCATAAAAACATTAAATAATTACAACCGTACTCACAACTACTAAACAAAACAATCTAAACCTTAAGGAAAGTTTAGAACATAATGTAAATAAGAAAACAATAAATTCTAAAGCTTAATCTCTCTCCTTGTTGTCTTCCAATCGGTCAAGCCTTCCTTTTTATAGGTGGTTACATGTGAAAACCCTATTTGGGGAAGAAGTCTCTCTTTGGGAGGAAATTGAGTTTGTAACCCCCTTAACCCGGCCCGGACGGTTGACCCGAATTAAGAAAGTCACACGGGGAAAACCAAAGTCAACCCGAAAGTCAACCTTGATTAACGACCCTTTTTTTTCTTTTTAATCTTGTCTAGATGCACGTTAACCTTATATGTGATCATACAAACAGCATACTCAAAGATCACAATCATCAGAGATCAAACAGGGACCCAATTGAACAAATTACAACTTTAGGGACCAAATTGTAAATTCAGAAAACTTTAAGGACTTAGCCAAATTTTAAGTTACCAACTTAAAATTAATCAGGTTTCATGCTTCCCTGCCAAATTTCAGCTCAAACGGACATCCCAAACTCATACAATTGCACAAACAAGTTTCAGGACCAAAATGCAAACATTTTGAAACATTTAACCGCCCATGTCAGCCCCCAACGGTCACCCGTTCCGAAACAGGCAAAGCCCGTTTCGAAACTCGGGGCCGTTCCGCAACGCGTTCCGCAACGGGGGTCTGGCAGTGACCAAACCGTTTCGAAACGGTGCATACCGTTTCGGACGCCTGGGTTCATGCAAGGCACCCGTTCCGAAACGGTGCACACTGTTCCGAAACGCCTGCACAGATTGCAGCAAAATGGCATTCCAAAACATGCAATTAATCATTCAAACATGCTTCAAATGTCACCAAACTTTACCAGCATGCAATTCAACATATATATGACTTGTAGGCATCATCAAATCAACAATTTAACATCATATAAGAAAAGCCCCAAATCTAAAGGCATTCTTCCTACACAAGCAACCACTTAAGTACAAACTTTCCAAACCAAACTCAATATAGCCAATTCATGTTTCAGCAACCACAACAACATTAAAACATACTTGTCCGAACATACACGAATACAAAAACATCAATCCGAGAGATTCTACCCCCATTGCCCTTATTAACTATAGCTATTCACCGAGACATACATCTCAATTGGAGTCCACCCTGAATCCCTTGCTCCTTGCTGTCCAAACTTCAAGAATCTGCATTGATGGACAAAAAGGAGCGTAAGCACATAATGCTTAGTGAGGAATGCTCAAAACCAAAACACCATCAATGCAGCGGGTCATTGAAATCACTTTTAAAACAAACCCGATTTGTTTACCAAAGCCATGTTTGAAAACTCTTTTCAACATCAAGCTCAAAACCATGCATTGCACATACATGAAACCAAACCTTAGCTTAGCAAACTAAGAAAACCAACTCAAAGTACAACTTGCAAGAACATCCATTTAACCATTCCATGCATAAACACCATATGCAAAGCTAAAAACAAAACCATGGAAAACACTTCCATTTCACAACATACCTTCCTTAAACTTGAAAGCCATTTCAAGCAAGAATCCTTTTAAAACCATAACTCAAATAATCCATCACATGCATTTAACCAAGGCAACATAAGAACCATAACATCATCTTCACATGCCTTTAAAAACAAGCCTTACAAGACTCCAATGCAATAAAGATATTTCATGCTCACACACATCATTTACCAAATGATAACCAACACTTGTTCAACTTAACAAGTAAACATGCATTCACAAGCATTATACACTTTACATGCAACCATGCATCTTTTCCAAGCATCTCATGCCTCACATGCAATCATACATCATTTCAAGCATCTCATGCTTCTTAATAATCAAGAACATTACATTGGCTTCCAAGTGATCAACCACATCCACTTTTCAACTCAACAACCCGATCGGATACGCGGATTCCGAGCGTTGTCCCTACGCTCCCTACACCCTACCAATCCAAGGTCTCCCAAATGGACTTTTAACCACCATTTGACCTCAACATCCTAAGGTTCCCATGTATGGACTTTTAAACACCATACAACCTTAGCTTTTCCCCAAGGTTCCCATGTATGGACTTTTAACCACCATACAACCTTGACATGCACAAGATTCCCATTTATGGACTTTCAAACACCATACAACCTTTGCATTCACCGATTGGTAGTTGTAGAACATCACTAACGAGATCCGGGACACCCTACACAAGATCCACACATGGACTTAACACTGCCATTGTGATCTCAACAAGCACAAGGTTCTCACATATGGACTTTTAACCACCATATAACCTTTGCTCAAACAAGGTCCTTGAATGGGCAACACCTCCATTATGACCTCAATCATCTCGTTAGGATACTTGAAGGGAGTTTCCCGGTCCACTCTTGACCACTCCACCTCCAAGGCGACTTAATTCACGGTGCACCCAATCCTATAGCCGGCTAACTATATCCGATCAACGAACCAAGAACCACTTTCACCACTTGCCAATATAACCATCTTACCATGATAATCCAATGATTCATATGCATAATCACAATGCAAAAACCATCATCACAATAGTCCAATGATTCACATGCATAGCCAATATGCAAAACCATTACCTCATTATCCCAATGAATCACATGCATAACCAATATGCAAAAAGAACATTTATCATCATCATTTCACTGTTTTAAAGCAACATACAAAGCCATTGATCAACATGCAACATCATGCATCAAAATCACAATTATCATATACAAAACCAAGGATCTCTTACCTTGAGCATCCTTCTCAAATGGCTTTCAAAACCAGCATTAAACCATGCTTAAAATATGCTTTCAAAACAGATTTAAACCAAGCAAAACATATGCATCTCAATCATCAACCAAAAATAGCTTTTAAAACCAAACACAACACAATTCAAGAGCGAAAACCCAAACACTTACTCTTGAGCTTAGCAAAGTTGTTTAGACTTAAACTAAGCTCCCAAAACCTTCAAACCTTGGTTTAAAAGCTGAAAACCCAACTTCACTCACCGATACACAAAACAAGGCTAGCCGACAAGCCTTCCAAGCATCCGAAACCTTCTGCAACACCTTCAAAGCTCACGGATCAAACTCCCCTGTTTCAAGCACACAACAACAGAGGATTAATGCATCATTATGCATTAAAAACACCAGCAACAAGACTCAACTCGCTGCTCAACCCAAATCCAACAATTTGGCTACCAAACACAACCGAAATTACCTCCAAACACTTCCAAAACTTAACCCAGCCAAGATCCATCACTTCTAACCATTTTTAAACATCAAATAACATCCAAAATGATCACAAACACATCCTTATACCTCCAGGTATAACAGATCACCAAAAACACTCCAAAAACAACCAAAAACTCAAGCCAAACTTAGGAAATTCAACCTATCCGGGATTGCATTGATTAAACCTCAACTTCTAATCAATTTAGCATTCATTTAACATCATTTTGACACTTCAAAACACTGCCCAAATAGATCACACGAAAATTTCACCAAAATCACCAAATCTTGCATTTTAAGCCAAAATCAAGATTTCAATTGAAAAGCCATTAACAAAACACAAATTAAGGATTGAGAACTTAGGAATTTCAGTAAAGAACTGATAGTTTAGAGGAGAAGGACGTTCTTACCTCCAAACTTGAATTTCTCCTTTTTAGAGCCAAAATGCTTGATGAAACAACTTGCAATTTGAGAGGTTTTGTAGATGAGATGATTAGGAATCAAAAGAGAGTTGAAATGTGTGATTTAGATGCCAAAATCAGAGAAGGAAATCTGGAGAAATGTGTTTGGGTGGAGAGAAAATGAGAGAAAAGGAAAATTGAGAGAAAATAGAAAATTAGTTAGGAAATGGTTAAAATGATTTCCCTCCACATTTCATAAACTTAAAAATCAGAATAAAGCCTTAAAATATCTTAGAAAAATCTGGAGAAATCCTTTTTGGAATAATAGCTCCTTAAAGATTCAAAGTTTCAATCCTTTATAAAATTGTCCCGCAACTTTCAAAAATTACATTTTGGTCACTAGCCAAAATGTCAACCTTCCGAACCTCGTTTTCCAAAATTGATTTCACAGTTCACTTTTATATATTAAAAGATGATTTTAGAACATTTTTCCATATTTTTAATGCAACCCGAACTAGGCTTTCCTAAATTCACTCTTATATATTCGATCAGCACTTTGACCGAACCGGTCAACGCCCAAAACTTCTGAGCCCAAAACCGGGGCGTTACAGAGTTGGAATTAAACGTTTGAGTATTTTAATCCAAAAATAACTCCTCTTTTGGGCTTTCTTGGGCTGCAAGCTTCTTCCTTGTTTGGATCATCTCACGTCATCTTTGGGTGCTCATGGGCTTTATCCATCATGTGGCTTGGTTCTGCTGATTCAGGAAATTCCCCTCTTCATATCGCACTCCCTTTTGGCCAATCTCTAATGTGTCGTCGCGACGGTAGTGCTGGCGGTAGTCTGTCTCAACGGCCCATTCTTTAAACTGCATTAGTACAGTTCTTCTCTGCAACGATGGTTCGTCCTGTGTGACTGGATGTGATCGTTATGTTTCCTCCTGCTCTTCGATCATTCTTCTACTCTGCTGCCGCGACGGGTGTGGGCGGCAGTCTCCTGTAACCTGTATTGCAAATGCAACAAAAAATAGTGTCTTTTCTCCACATATAATCGTAAATATTGTAATAAGCTAAGTGAAGGAAAGATACTGTAAAATATGCCTGGAAACCTAAGTATGCACTAAAATGGGCTTAAGAACAGTCACAATATGAGCTCAAATAGGCATAAAATATATGACTTTTAAGCACTTTACTGAGGGCATATTTATCGGACACAAGGTGACCAAAGAAGGACTGGAAGTTGACAAAGAAATGGAAGAGGTAATCAAACAATTGCCACCACCCACAAGTGTCAAAGGTATTAGGATTTTCTTGAGACATGCAGGTTTTTATCGTCACTTTATTAAAGATTTCTCAAAAATTTCTAAACCTTTATGCTTACTTTTGGAACAAAATACTACTTTTGCGTTTAATAATTCTTGTTTGAAAGCTTTTCAGGAACTAAAAGACGGGTTGATTAATGCCCCTATAGTTGTGGCACTAGATTGGAATGAGCCATTTGAGCTTATGTGTGATGCCAGCGACTAAGCTATTGGAGTTGTGTTAGGACAGAGGCATGGCAAAATTATCCATAGCATTTACTATGCCAGTCATACATTGAATAAGGCCCAACTTAACTACACCAAAACTGAGAAGGAGTTCCTTGCGTGTTTGCGTTTGACAAATTCAGATCTTACTTGGTGGGTAGTAAAGTTGAGGTGTACACATATCATTCGGCACTCAAGTACCTTTTGGCCAAGAAGGACGCCAAGCCCAGACTGATCCGATGGACACTCTTGTTGCAAGAGTTTGACTTAGAGATTCGAGATAAGAAAGGGAGTGAGAATCAGGTAGCTAATCATTTGTCTCGACTAGAGCACCACCATAAGGATGGCAACACATCTGCCATTAGAGATGATTTCCCTGGTGAATATTTGCTTGCGTTCACTACTATTCCTTGGTATGCTGACATAGTCAACTACCTAGTCAGCAGTATATTACCACCAGACTTGGCAAGCAATGCCATGAAGTGATTTTTTAGGGATATTTGACAATATTATTGGGATGAGCCATTCTTGTTGAAGCAATGTGTCGACCAAATCATTCTTCGATGTATGCCAAAGGATGAGCAACGAAACATTTTGCACTTTTCCATGCAACACCATATGGAGGACACTTTGCTGGAATAAAGACGACATCTAAAGTACTGCAGTTAGGATTTTTCTGGCCAGCACTATTTAAGTACGCCCGTTATTTTGTCAAGGTATGCGACTGATGCCAGCGTACTGGAAACATTTCCAACATACGTCAATTGCCACTCTAGAATATTATTCCAGTAGAATTGTTTGATGTGTGGGGGATAGACTTTATGGGTCTCTTTCTCCCATCATTTAGAAGTTTGTATATACTTGAGGAAATAGATTATGTCTCAAAGAGGGTTGGAGCAGTTGCTCTTCCTACAAATGATGTCAGGGATGTGGCTAAGTTTCTACATAAGCATATCTTTACGTGATTCGGTGCCCCCAGAGATATCCTTGATGAAAAAGGTACTCAATTTCAATGCCAATTAATTAGTAAAGCTCTATGCATGTACGGGATCCAGCAAAGAATTGCCACGGCTTATCACCCTCAGACAAATGGCTAGGCAGAAATCTCGAATAAGGAGATTAAGAATATCATGGAAAAGACTGTGAACCTCGCTCGAAAGGACTAGTCTGTAAGATTGGATGATTCTTTATGGGCTTATAGGACAACCTTCAAAATACCATTAGGAACCTCTCCTTACAAGTTGGTGGTTGGTAAACCATTCCACCTTCTAGTGGAATTAGAGCATCGTGCCTATTGGGCTACCAAACAATTGAACATGGAATGGAGGGCTGTAGGTGAGAAGCGTTTGCTAGACTTAAATGAGCTTGAAGAATTCAGGGCACAGGCTTATGAGAATACCAAGTTGTATAAAGAACAAACGAAGAGATGGCATGATTGCGGAATTTTTCCAAAACAATTCGAGGTCGGGCAGAAGGTGTTGTTATTCAACTCTAGGCTCAAGTTATTTCTAGAAAAATTCAAGTCTACATGGTCAGGACCATTTGAAGTCTTTAAGCCCTATGCTCACAGTGCGGTTGACATCAAAGACTTGAAAAGAGGGACATCGTTCAAGGTGAATGGCTAAAGATTAAAGCACTATTTGGAAGGTACTCAAGATAATGCTAAGGAGACTAGTCTCCTGGCAAAGATTCAATAAGTTTTCCATCATAATCTGATGTTTGTAAATAGTTAGGATAATTAATTTCTTTTTGGTATTTTGGTTTATTTGTTTTTGTTTTTATTTTTCTGTTTTGAAAGGTTTTTCTTTTGTGAGTGTTAGTACAAGAAATTTTGCCAGGGCAGTATGCCAGGATAGGTCGGCATTTGGACACATATCGTCACAAGAGTGGACAACACGTGGAGCCTTGCGTAATCAGGCCCAAGGGAGAGAGATTTTTTTCTGAAGCGGGAAACCCTAGCCGCCTAGGTTAAATCTTCAAACTTTTAATTTTTACCCTAGCCTTTTACCCTTTTCTATTTCCCGCGCCATCACCTCCATTTACGCCTAAACCCATCATCATCCAAATTCCCTAAACACGCATAACTTCCAAAACCATCATTAACCCCACTAACCTTTCCATTAACCACCTCAATTGTTTCTCTTCCCCTTATTAAACCCCATTTTTACTTAGCTAAATCTTTACTCTCTCTCTCTCTCTCTATTTCTCTCGCACGGCAAGAAAGCAAGAACCAAAAGTATTTCATCTTTTTCGATTTCCCCCAACTTCTTTCTATGGCATCTTCATCCGCGCCATTCTAGATTTTCTTCAATGAAGAAATCAAGAAGAAATACAAAGAGAATTTTGCTTCTTGTACCTTTTGTTACAAGAAGGGCTTTGAATTCAAGAACGAACCTAACTTGGGGTTCTCACAAGAATTAATTGCCATTGTAACGAAGCACAAATAGGAGACCTTTTCCCAACAACCATGAGAGGTTCATTCCATTGTTGTTCGTGAGTTCTACGCTCATTTCACTACAAAGGATTCATCTTTTCTATTTGTGCGAGGTACAAGTGTAAGATTTGATTAAGGATTGTTAATGGTTTGTTTAAGTTGGATGGTGCAGGAGAACAACATTCTGTGATTGTTGCATCTCTAGATGATGCCAAGAGGAATCTAATTTTGAAGGACTTGTGTGAGCTTGACACAAAATGGACAGTCTCATCCAAGGTACACAAGACTGTTAAACGGCTGGCACTAAAGCCACAGTCGAGGGGTTGTAACCACTTTCTAAAAGACAACCTTATGCCAACCACACACAACGAGACTGTTTCAAAAGAGAGAATAGTATTGATGCATTCAATAATGTAGGGAAGGAAGGCAGATCATTGACGAAACCTAAAAATGGACCGACAGGGGAAGTGATAGTTTAACTTTTCCTTCTTTAATCTCTAAGGTTTGTAGGTTGCATAAGGTGCAAAGCTTGGTTCTGATAACACCCAGAAATGCAAAAAAGTCATTACTTTTGCGTTGTGGAACCAATTAATTGCCATGGAGGCAAAAGAGAACGGCCCTTAAGACGACTAAGGCATAACCTATTACACCAATACAAGTATCAATGCTATCTGATACCTTGGCATTACTTTCCCAGATTTATCAACGAAAAGAGCTCATTCTCTATAAACTTGAGAAGGTTGAAGAGCAAAGTTTAGTGCGCTGGCAATACATTGCTTCTCCCAAGAACCCTGAAAATCTATAACACAACACCTCAACATGTTCTCAAGCACTTGGATAACAAGTTCTGACTATCCATCCGTCTGAGGATGATAAGAAGTACTGAAATTCAACCGTGTACCCAAGGCCTGATGCAAACATTCCCAAAACCTTGATGTGAACCTCGTATCTGTATCCGACACTATAGATTTCTGCACACTGTGCAACCATACAATCTCAACGATATACAACTCTGCTAGCTTATCCAAGGTATACGTAGCATGCAAGGGCATGAAATGTGCACACTTCGTAAGGTGATCTACAATCAACAAACATAGTTCTTCTTTAATGGTGACAAAGGCAACCCAGACACGAAATCCATGGTAATCCTCTCCCACTCCTATTCTAGGATTCTCAAAGGTTGCAACAACCCAAATGGAACCTGGTGTTCAACCTTCACTCGCTGACAAACCATGCACTTGCTAACGAACTCGACAACATCTTTTTTCAACCCCACCCAATAATACTCATCCTCCAAATCACGATACATCTTCGTGCTACCGGGGTGCATAACGAAAGGACTACTATGAGCTTCGGTTAGAATAGTGCGCCTCAACTTAGCATCATTTGGCACCACTATCCGATTTCCAAAACACAAAACACTATCATCATTAAAATTGAAATCCGAAGGCTTACCATCCGCAATATCCTGAACATGAGGAACAAAGGAATCATCAAGCAACTGCTTATCCTTGATCATCTGAATCAGAGATGGTTTCACCTACAACTCAGCAACAAGACCACCATCTCGCGATATGCTCAAACGAGCAAACATCGCCCTCAGCTCTACATCAACTTTCCCGCTCAAAGCATCAGCCACAACATTGGCCTTTCCAGGATGATACTCAATCGAGAGATCATAATCCTTAAGCAACTCCACCCAAAGACGTTGCCTAAGATTCAACTCCTTCTAAGACATAAGATACTTTAAACTCTTATTATCTGTGAATACCACACACTTCTCACCATAAAGATAATGCCTCCAAATCTTTAGGGCAAACACAACAGCCGCTAGCTCAAGATTGTGAGTAGGGTACTTTCGCTCATGCACCTTCAACTGCCTAGATGCATACACTACTACCTTACCCTCTTGCATCAACACACAACCTAAACCGATAATGGACGCATCACTATAGACCACAAACTCCTTACCAGACTCAGGTTGAATCAGGACAGGAGCTTGCTTCAAAGCTTCCTTCAGCTTCTCAAATTCTTGCTGCCTCGCATCTGTCCACTCAAAGCGAACATTCTTCTGCAACAACTTGGTCAAAGGTGCAGCTATTTTCGAGAAACCCTCAACAAACCTACGATAATATCCAGCCAAGCCAAGAAAACTTCGTACTTCTGTCACCGACTTAGGCACCTTCCAACTCATCACTGCCTCTACCTTATGCAGGTCCACACAGATACCCTCGGCCGATACAACATGTCCAGGGAAGATCACCTCCCTAAGCCAAAACTCACACTTGCTCAACTTAGCATAAAGTTGGTTCTCCAACAACACTTGCAACACTATCCTTAGGTGTCTATCATGATCCTCCTCAGTACGAGAGTACATAAGGATATCATCGATGAACACCACCACAAACTGAACCAAGAACTCATGGAATACGTGATTCATCATGTCCATGAAAGCAGCCGGTGCGTTGGTCAAACCAAACGACATCACCAAGAACTCATAATGTTCGTACCTCGTCCAAAGCGCAGTCTTAGGTACGTCCACATCTTTCACCTTTAACTGGTAATACCCCGACCTCAAGTCTATCTTAGAAAACACTGAAGCTCCTCGAAACTAATCAAAGAGATCATCAATCCTTGGAAAGGGATACTTGTTCTTAATCGTCAACTTGTTCAGTTACCGATAATATATACACATCCGCATTGTCCCATCTTTCTTCTTCACAAACAACACCGGCGCACCCCAAGGTGAAATACTCGGCCGGATGAACCCTCGATCAAGCAACTCCTGAAGTTGTGTCTTCAACTCTTTCAGCTCTTTAGGTGCCATTCGATAAGGAGAAATGGACACCAGAGTCATATTCTCATACAACCCGATACCAAACTCAACTTCCCTGTTTGGCGGCAACCCAGGCGATTCTTCCGGAAAGACACCCGGAAAATCGCTAAAGGTTTTGATGTCCTGCACACGTATATCATTTGTGCCAGGATTCATCACATATGCAAGATAAGCATCACAACCCATCCTAAGCATACGACTTGCTTCCAAAGCCGAAACAACATTAGACAAGAATTTCACATTCTCTCCTACTATCACTACCTCATAATCATTAGTAAGCTTTAAGGTGACTCGCTTAACATCAAAGTCAACCACTGCTCTATGCTCAGACAACCAATCAGTACCAAGGATCACATCAAATCCATAAAAGGGTAACTCCAACAAATCCACAAGAAAAACATGACCCTGAACAGATAAGGGACACCTCCGATACAACTTCCTGGTGACTACAGTCTCACCAAAAGAACTAGTCACTTGCATTTCTTCATCAAGCAACTCAACAGGCATGTCAAGCAAATGCGCATGCACACTCAAGATATAAGAATGCGTGGATCCAGAATCAATCAAAGCAAACAATGATAAAGACTGTAGAACAAAGGTACCTGCGATAACATCGATGTCGTTGTGCCCCTCGCACTGAGAATAGACCCTCGCAGGACCGCCTCCCTCAGGGATAACTGCTACCACATGAGCAATACCACGCTGATCCTCATCTCTCTGCTGAAAATTGCCTCGGCCGCTCCCATGGCCTCTCTGAGGTGCAGCAACAACAGGTGCACGTCCCTGGACTCCACCATCCAACAGAGGACACTCACATCTCATATGATCTGCTGATCCACAGTTCCTATAAGAATTCCCTGAAACCACAACATGAGCCTGTGCCTCTCTAGCCGCACGAGGATAATCTCGCCTCAGATGGTCCCGAGAACCACACGTCCAACATGTGTTCTGTTCCGCCTTCATCCTGTTTCCTTGAACCGGTGCACCATGCCCAATATTACCTCACATAGTAGCAGGCTGATATCTCTTATCTCAGCCTCTCTTGTTCCGGCCACCACCGGAACTAAACTCAGCTACTCTCTTACCAGAGCTAGAACCACCTCTACGAGATGACAGACCTAAATTTTGCTCGATGTCCTCGATATACAAGCACATGAAAATCCATGTAGTCTGTAGGCAACATATAGGTCTTTACTTCCTGCACCAACCCATATCGGAAGCGATCACAATGATGCCTCTCACTCGGAATCAACTCAGGCGCATACTGGCATAGACGTACGAGCTGGACCTTGTACTCAGCCACATAAAGATTTCCCTGAACAAGGTACATAAACTCACGCTTCTTTTCATCCAAGTATCTCACACCAAGATACTTATTCCTAAAGGCACTCCGAAAGAACTCTCAATCCACCTCAATGGGTTCCATTCCAGCAGTAATAGTCATCCACCAACTATAGGAATCAACCTAGAGCAAAGAAACTGCGCATCCCAGCTTGCGCACATTACTACAGCCCATCTGATCCATAATAGGGATCATACTAGCTAACCATGCTTCCGATGCCTCAGGAGACATGCAACGGAACTCAATAGCTCCCAAATTCCTCATCCTTTCCAAAAGCAAACCCACATGCCCAACTGTAGGTGCCTGAACTTGCGCTCCAGCTACCGCGTCCTGAAACGCTCCGGTGATCGCCTGAACCAGCGACGTTAAATCACCCAAACTTGGACCAACCTGTCCATGTTGCTCCGGCTCTCCACCTCCAGGTGGAGGTGGCAGAGGTAGAGTCTCATCAGTTGGGTTCTCAACCCCCAAATTTCTCGGATTACCCTGCTCAAACGCAGGCACGATCGTATTCGATCTAAGCTCTCTCCTCGGACCCATTGTGCTATTTTAAACAAGCCATAACAACAAAAACAAATCAAACCATGATTTAGGCCAGCCTCAAGCAAGGATTCAAGTTCACAAGAACATTTAACTAGTGTAATAAGGCAATGCGCACCCCAATTTCCCTCAAACATACCATAGCATACACTAGCGTATCACAATCACCATGCATTAACTCATCCACAATCAGCAACATACAATCATATTTAACTCTCATATGATTCATAACAACCAAGCATGGCATAAACACCACCATCCGACCAAAAACATGATTTTTCAAGCCACATGCCATTTAACATATAATCGAACATCAAAACATACCAATTACACTTGCCATCATTCCTAATTCTTTCGTAACTTGGCTCTGATATCAACAAATGTAACCCCCTTAGCCCGTCCTAGACAGCCGAACCGAACTAAAAAGTTCACACGGGGAAAACTAAAGTCAACTCGTTAAAGTCAATCTCGATTAACGACCCTTTTTTTATTTTATCTTTTCTAGAAGCACATTAATATCCTATATGATCAACAAAACATTTAGAAGAAAACGGCACAACGATTGGAGTTCATTTAGGGGTTCAATTACATACATTGGACTTTTAGGGACTAAACTATAATTTCTAAGAATCACAGGGTCTTTTCAGATTTTAAAGTTACCAATCCTTAATTAGTCATGTAATATGCCATCATGTCAAATTTTGCCTGAAACGGATCATCCAAACTTAACCAATTAACCATACAACCTCCAGGGACCAAAATGCAACATTTTAGGAATTAGAAAGATTCTTTTAACTGAAAATAACGACCCGTATTGGTACACACTAGCCCGTATCGATACGCGGGATGGCAGTGGCAAATCTTTGGAAAAGGGTATCGATACACTATCCCCCGTATCGGTACGACCTTAAAACCTTTGCATAGGCGTATCGATACGCGGGCAACTCATATCAGTACACCTAAGCTGAAAAGCCTGAAAATGTCCTTAGCATATCGATACGCAACCCTGTGTATCGATACTCATACCAGAATTGCACTTCCAACAACCCTTAAATAACACTAAACATCAACTAAACATGCCCAAACATCCATACGTGTTATAAACAACAACCCAATCACTTAGGCATCATGAAACACTTACAACATAGGCATCAAGCATGGCAATTCATGAAGAGACATTAATTACTCAAGCATGCTTTAAAACTCAAAACATAGCATAGTTAAAATACCATAAGCAAGACCACAAACCAAAATAGAGACCATTTACAAGTCCAAAAACATCAACCAGACATGCACAAGGTGTTTAACATTACCAACAAAACCATGAGTAGAAATCCCTCCCATTTTCTCTTATTACACTAAAGTAAAACCACAAACATTGCTTAGCCAAAAATACTTGGAATCCTCTTGCTCTAAAACTCAAAACATAGCATAGTTAAAATACCATAAGCAAGACCACAAACCAAAATAGAGACCATTTACAAGTCCAAAAACATCAACCAGACATGCACAAGGTGTTTAACATTACCAACAAAACCATGAGTAGAAATCCCTCCCATTTTCTCTTATTACACTAAAGTAAAACCACAAACATTGCTTAGCCAAAAATACTTGGAATCCTCTTGCTCTTTTGCTACCTCAAATGCTCAATTCTCTGCATTTATGAAACAAATGAGCGTAAGCATATAGCTTAGTCAGAACCGCTATAAAACCATACATTCATCAATGCATTTAAAAAATGTATCACCATCATTTGAAAACCTATGCCTTCCTTTAAAACATGCACTTTAAACACCAATGCACTTTCAAAACCACATGCTCGTAGCATCATCGAATCAACAGCAAAAACCATTGCTCATGGTTAAACCAAGCATCACATGCATTCTAGCATAAGCCTCAAGCATCACACGCTTAATCCATTTCTCAACAATATTATATTGGCTCGCAAGTGATTAACAACAAACCATAAAAAAAACCAACACAATTGACACAACCGGATACGCAAATTACAAGCGTTGTCCCCAACGCTTCATACACCCTACCAGACACTCAAGGCTCACACACGAGATTAGACCATCAACCGTTATGACACCCGTGGTGGTGTTTAACGGTACGATCAAAACCCCTCAACACCACTCATCGGTAGTTGTATAATTCCACTAACGAGAGCACAAGACACAAACCACAAGATCCACACACGAGATTAAACCATCCATCATTGGGATCTTAGCCTCAATCGTTATGGTACTTAGATGGAGTGTACGGTACAATCACAACCCCTCGACATCCAAGGCGACTTTATTCACGATGCACCCAATCCTATAGCCAGCTAACTATATCAGATTAAAGTAACCAAAAACCATTTCCATCACTTGCCAATATAATCATTTAACATCATCATTGCACTATTTTACAAGATAAATCACAATGCCACTTTCACAAGCATAAACATGCTTAATCCATATGCATAAATCATATAAACCCGAGGATCACTTACCATGTGCATTCTTAACAAAGTGGCATTAAAACCAGCATCATCAATGCTCAAAACATGCTTAAAAACAATAATTAAACCACATTCATAACAAGTGCATTTCAAATCAAAACATAGCACATTCCGAGAGAGACTTTCGATTTACTTACTCTTGAGCTTAGCTAAGTGTTTCAAACTTACACTAAACTACCAAAACCATGTTCAAAATGTTTCAAAGCTGGAAAACTCTTTTCCACTCACAAGTACGCAAAACTTTGCTTGCCGACGCGAAGATCACTCGTCCGAAGCCTCCAAAAATGCTTCGCTTGATTCCGGATCAAGATCCCCTATTTTTAGAGCATCAAATTAGCAATCCAAATGCATTCTAACACCAGCAACTAAACACAAACTCGTTACTCAGCAAAACTACACCAATTTACCCATCCAAAACAACCGAAAACTCAATCGATTGCTTCCAAAACCAAGCCCGACCAACATACGTCACATCTAACCATTAATAAACATCCAAACACATCTAAAAACAACATAAACCCTTCCTTATACCTCTAGCAAGCAGATTACCATCAAACCACCTCAAAAACCCAATTAAAACCATTAAGAAACTCAAGGATCTCAAGGATTTCAGGATCTATATTATCAAAACTCTTTTTCAACAATATAATCAACTCAATTAGAATCAATCCAAAACAGAGCTCATCAATAATACTCCGAAAATCAATATTTAAATCACTATTTTGGCAAGATTTTGATATTAAATCAAATCTATAACCGAAACTCAGCTAAAAACAACAATTATGAGCCAAAGATCATGGGAATTTCAATATAGAACCTAGATTAGAGGTTGAGAACGAGATTTACCTCCAATCCTTGCCTTCCTTAAAGATTGAAAAGTTTTTGCTTCACAAATCTTGAAGAACTTGAAGAACTTGAAGAAAACACTTTGAAAAAGGTGAGAAACTAAAGAGAGAGTGTTTGGGAGAAAAGAAATCTGGAGAAATGGTTGAGAAAATGGATTTTGCTGAAATGAGAGTTAGTCACTACCTAGAGATTTTAAGATTTTGACTCCTCTTTTTAAATTATCAATTTTCCACAGTTTTAAAACTTTACATTTTGGTCACTACCTAAAATGCACCACTTTCAAAACTCTTTTTGTAAAATTGATTTGACCAACCTCTTAAATGGGATTTTAGAGGATTTTAGCAATTTTTTTTCATATTTTTATCCTTTCTCGATCCTTGATTTCCCTAAACTACCTAATACGATTCGAACCGTTTTCGACTGGTCCAACCCGATGTCCATAACGTCTAGGCCCAAAACCAGGGCGTTACATGCTTCGTAATATTATTTAACGTGCGAAGTAAGAGGGAGCATACCATGAACCCCCACGTTAATCCAGACATCACTAGACTTACTCATCATACTCATACCCTATAGTTTTTAGCTTGAGAACTAAGAGGGATCATACCACGAAGCCCCAAGCTACTCATTATCTCACAGGCAGCTCAGAGTTCTATATTTCTCTTGCCTTTGGAAAAAAATTGTTGCCTTATTCTTTATTTTTACTCTAGCATCATTTTTTTAATATTGAGTTCAGTTTCAAGAATCCTAAGTTTGTCTTAGGAACGAGATGCATACTACATGTTAAGTGAGACTACAATTCCCTAAACTAGAGATCAATTACCAAGCTATCTGGCATTACTAATCTGATGGCTCATGCTAAATAAAGATTCTAATTTCATCATCGGACAGAGTATACTCTTACAAACTCTAACTATGCTAGCAGATGTTAGCAAAATTTTAGTTCAATCAAGCCTTGGCAAAAAATAGCGGTTTGGTATGCATGGTTATACCTAATCTATATGACATCAAAATACAAACAAAAACGTAAAAATGAATGCATGGTATATCAATAAATGTGAGGCCACACACACCCGCAAACCAAAAGTGTGCATTGTCCTCAATGCATGAAAACACATATACACAAATGAAATGCATGATAAAAATGAAAAATATGCAAATAAAGGAGTTAGGGGGAAGAAGACTCCCCTTCGGAATGTCCCGGTTGTGAGACACGAGTCTTTCACTCGACAATGCTCCCTTGATTTGGAGCCATGTGCCTCTTAATCTTTAGTTTTGGCATGGCAGTGTAAGTTTTCACATTGTGGAGGACTTCCTCAATTATCCTCACCGGCTCAGATGCAGCGGGGGCTACTAGAGCGGCAGATGAAGTAGGTGAAACTTGTGTCGCATCAGTATTGGTAGGAACTTCTTCATCGGACCCTTGTGGAACCTCTGTTTGAGCATATTCAACTTGGACAAAAGAAACATGGATGGTGGCATCAGATTGTTGCATCGGAGTGTGAATAAACAATGGGCTAGGCGACATTCCATCTGGGGCAGTGAACTCGGGTGAGAACTCAGAGAATGGTGGTGATGCCCTCAAGAGTCGTCTTAAGGGCCCAATCCCTAGCCTTTGGTTGAGTTTTCTTACAACAATAGTTATCAGGCAAGTATTCAAATGGCCCCATACGAGGCTTTGTATGGGAGAAGGTATAGAGCCCCTCTTTGTTAGGCAGAAGCTGGGAAAAAGTTGATTTCGATGCCAGCTATGTTAAAAGGAACCATCGATAAGGTGAAGCTCATTTGTGAGCGCTTGAAGGCGTCATTGGATCGGCAAAAATCTTACGCGGATCTGAAGCGTAAGGAGATTGTTTTCGCGATTGGCGAACGTGTGTTCTTGAAGGTATTGCCTTGGAAGGAGGTGATGAGATTTGGACGTAAGGGTAAGCTTAGCCCGAGGTTTATTGGACCATATGAGGTTGTGGAGCGTATTGGTCCTGTGGAGGTATAGATCAGATCTTTCGCATGTGATGCCTGTTGAGGAGATAGAGTTAAATTTGGATATGTCTTATGACGAGGAATCGATGAGGATCCTTGATTCGAGTAGCAAATTTCTTCATGGCAAGACGATAGAACTTGTGAAGGTGTTGTGGCGACACCGAGGAGTTGAGGAGGCCACTTGGGAAAGCAAGGCGGACATGCTGAAGCAGTTTTAGCACCATTTTCCTTCAGGTAAAATTTCGAGGACGAAATTTCCTAAGTGAGGGAGAGTTGTAACGCCCTGGTTTTGGGCCTAGACCCTATGGACATTGTGTCGGACCAGTCGGAAACGGTTAGAATCGTATTAGGTGGTTTAGGGAAATTAATGATCAAGAAAGGATAAAAATATGTCAAAAATTGCTAAAATCTTCTAAAATCATGTTTAAGAGGTTGGTCAAATCAATTTTACAAAAATATTTTGGAAGGTGGTACAATTTAGGTAGTGACCAAAATGTAAAGTTTTAAAACTTTGGAAATTGATACTTTCAAAAGAGGAGTCAAAATCTTAGAATCTTTAGGGAGCTTTTGTACAATTAAACCTTCCCTTAAATTGACATATGTTTTAAATGACTTTTAGGTGATTAAATAGAAAGGGATTTTTATTTAATTAAATTGCTAAAATAATAATTGAGAAGTTTTTGACGTAACTAACTCTCATTTCAGCAAAATCCATTTTCTCAACCATTTCTCCAGATTTCTTTTCTCCCAAACACTCTCTCTTTAGTTTCTCATCTTTTTCAAAGTGTTTTCTTCAAGTTCTTCAAGATTTGTGAAGCAAAAACTTGTCAATCTTTAAGGAAGGTAAGGAATGGAGGTAAATCATGTTCTCAACCTCTAATATAGGTTCTTTATTGAAATTCCCATGATCTTTGGCTCTTAATTGTTGTTTTTAGTTGAGTTTCGATTATTGATTTGATTTAATATCAAAATCTTTGCAAAATAGTGATTTAAATCTTGATTTTCGGAGTATTATTGATGAGCTCTGTTTTGGATTGATTCTAATTGAGGTTTGAGTTGATTATATTGTTGAAAAAGAGTTTTGATAATATAGATCCCGAAATCCTTGAGATCCTTGAGTTTCTTGATGGTTTTAGTTGGGTTTTTGAGGTGGTTTGATGGTGATCTGCTTGCTGGAGGTATAAGGAAGGGTTTATGTTGTTTTTAGATGTGTTTAGATGTTTATTAATGGTTAGATGTGACCTATTTTGGCTGGGCTTGGTTTAGGAAGCAACCAATTGAGCTTCCGGTTGTTTTGGATGGGTAAATTGGTGTAGTTTTGCTGAGCAACGAGTTTATGTTTAGTTGCTAGTGTTAGAATGCATTTGGATCGTTGTTTTGATGCTCTAAAATAAGGGATCTTGATTTGGAAGCAAGCGAAGCATTTTTTGAGGTTTTAGACGAGTGATATTCGCGTCGGCAAGCAAAGTTTCGTGTAGCGGTGAGTGGAAAAGAGTTTTCCAGCTTTGAAACGTTTTTGAATGTGGTTTTGGGAGCATATTGTAAGTTTGAAACACTTGGCTAAGCTCAAGAGTAAGTAAATCGAAAGTCTCTCTCGGAATGTGCTATGTTTTTGTTTGAAATGCACTTGTTATGAATGTGGTTTAATTACTGTTTTTAAGCATGTTTTGAGCATTGATGATGCTGGTTTTAATGTCATTTTGTTAAGGATGCATAAGGTAAGTGATCATTGGGTTTATATGATTTATGCATATGGATTAAGCATGTTTATGCTTGTGAAAGTGGCATTGTGATTTATGCTTGTAAAATAGTGAAATAATGATGTTAAATGATTATATTGGCAAGTGATGGAAATGGTTTTTTGTTACTTTAATCGGATATTGTTAGCCGGCTATAGGATTGGGTGCATCATGAATAAAGTCGACATGGATGTCGAGGGGTTGTGATTGTACTGTACACTCCATCCAAGTACCCTAACGATTGAGGCTAAGATCACAACGGTGGATGGTTTAATCTCGTGTGTGGATGTTGTGTTTGTGTCCTGTGCTCTCGTTAGTGGAATTATACAACTACCGATGAGTGGTGTTGAGGGGTTGTGATCATACCGTTAAAATCCACAACTGGTGTCACAACTGTTGATGGTCTAATCCCATGTGTGAGTCTTGAGTGTTCGGTAGGGTGTATGAAGCGTTTGGGACAACGCTTGTAATCCGCGTATCAGATTGTGTCAATTGTGTTTGTTTTGTTATGGTTTGTTGTTAATCACTTGCGAGCCAATATAATATTGTTGAGAAATGGAATAAGTGTGTGATGCTTGAGACTTATGCTAGAATGCATGTGATGCTTGGTTTAAGCATGAGCAAAGGTTTTTGTTGTTGGTTCGATGATGCTACGAGCATGTGGTTTTGAAAGTCCATTAGTGTTTAAAGTGCATGTTTTAAAGGAATGCATAGGTTTTCAAATGATAATGATACGGTTTTCAAATGCATTGAAGAATGTATGGTTTTATAGTGGTTCTCACTAAGCTATATGCTTACGCTCATTTGTTTCATCAATGCAGAGAATTGAGCATTTGAGGCAGCAAAAGAGCAAGGGGATTCCAAGTATTTTTGGCTAAGCAATGTATGTGGTTTTACTTTAGTGTAATAAGAGGCAATGGGAGGGATTTCTACTCATGGTTTTGTTGGTAATGTTAAACACCTTGTGCATGTGTGGTTGATGTTTTTGGACTTGTAAATGGTCTCTATTTTGGTTTGTGGTCTTGCTTATGGTATTTTAACTATTCTATGTTTTGAGTTTTAAAGCATGCTTGAGTAATTAATGTCTCTTCATTAATTGCCATGCTTGATGCCTATGTTGTGAGTGTTAGATGATGCCTAAGTGATTGGGTTGTTGTTTATAACATGTATGGATGTTTGGGGCATGTTTAGTTGATTTTTAGTGTGATTTAAGGGTTGTTGCAAGTGCAACTCTAGTATGTGTATCGATACACGGGGTTGCGTATCGATATGCTAAGGACATTTTTAGGCTTTTTAGCTTAGGTGTACCGATACGAGTTGCCCGTGTATCGATACGCCTAGGCAAAGGTTTGAAGGTCGTACGATACGGGGGATAGCGTATCGATACCCTTTTCCAAAGATTTGCCACTGCCATCCCACGTATCGATACGGGCTAGTGTGTACCGATATGGGTCATTAATTTCAGTTAAAAGAATCTTTCTAAGTCCTAAAATGTTGCATTTTGGTCCCTGGAGGTTGTATGGTTAATTGGTTAAGTTTGGATGATCCGTTTGAGGCGAAATTTGACATGATGGCATGTTACATGACTAATTAAGGATTGGTAACTTTAAAATCTGAAAAGTCCCTTTAATTCTTAGAAATTACAGTTTAGTTCCTAAAAGTCCAATGTATGCAATTGAACCCCTAATTGAACTCCGATCGTTGTGCCGTTTTCTTCTAAACGCTTTGTTGATCATATAGGATATTAATTTGCTTCTAGAAAAGATAAAATTAAAAAAAGGGTCGTTAATCGAGGTTGACTTTAACAAGTTGACTTTAGTTTTGCCCGTGTGAACTTCTTAGTTCGGGTCGGGTGTCTAGGCCGGGCTAAGGGGGATACAAAGCAAGCCTGAAAATATTGCCAGCAGAAACCCTTGGTGAATAAAAAAAGAGAAAAATATAAAAATAATTCTGAGTTTGGGTAGTAAATTTTACTAAGGGAGCCAAAAGATAATTGATGCATAATCCCTACACTCCATACATACTTCATGACCTTAAACTATAGTTATATTGTTCTACTTGAATTTGTTCATCTGCTTGGTATTATTGCACTAGGATATCTGAGGACAGAACTAGGGACAGATTCTACTTGTTAGCATGTGTTGTTAATCAAGAAAATTTTGCCAAGATACTTTGTTTTATTTTCTGTTTTCTTAGTTGTAGTTGCATTACTTGAGGACAAGCAAAGAGCTAGGTTTGGGGAAGTTTGAACTCCTCAAAAGTTCTATCTTTTATTCATATTTTTTCCATGCATTTGCTTGCCTTTGAGTATATATTCATGCATTTAGTTAGTGGAATTATGCTAGAGTAAAGGTGTACTTCTTTGTTGTGGTATGCAGGGCAGGTTAGGAGCAAGGCAGAAGCAGTTGGCAGAGCAGAGCGAAGGACCAGAAGAGAAATGCCGAGCATAGTTGGTAAAAGTAGGACGAGGATTGCCAAGCTTGGTTGGCAAAAAAAGGATGGCCGATGTCTGGTCAGTTAGCCGTTGGTCAAAAAGTCCAGTCAACCCTAATTTTCAAATGAGAAGATAACGCGCCTAAGTGCATAACCAATTTTCAAATTTTAACCTCATCTAGGATTTCCTCGAAGTTCCTATTTAAAGGAAGTCGATCATTGAGCCAAAGAGGTTGCACCGTAGTGAAGAAGGCAAATTGTGGTTCGACCAGGCTGAGACCGAGAGCTCTAGATCCATTGAAAGGTTACATCGACGAATCTCCTTCTTTATACATTTCTTTTTATTTCAATTCTGATTTTATGATGGTGTTTGTTAAAAATTATATGGTGTTGATGGTTCTCCCAACCATGAACTAAATTTCTTAAGTTGGTTGGGGATGTTTTTGCGATGAACGCTCAGCTATTTTTCAGTTATTAATAATTGAATGCCATGGCATTTTTGTTTATCTTGCTAGTGCTAATTTTCCTTAAATTGTTTGTCATATGACAGTTGGCATTCCATGCCTATTATATCTTAATATCTTAACAGACTTAGGAGATAACGATTAATTGCCAGATACTAAGGTAAGAAGCTTCGACAGAAGATGTTCAAGTAGATGAGCTTACTTCGGGTGTGAATCTACCCCTTAGGAGTAAAGATTAAAATTTTACCAGGTTAATTATTGAAAAACATCACTATAGACATATAGAAGTTAATCGTAATTAACATAGGGTATTGCTATTGACAGAGACAATATGTAACCCCCTGTACCTGCCTATGTGTTACACCTAAGTTACAAAGGATCACCATAACATATATAAACACGTATATTCAAACTTTCATGAAACCCAGACAAAAACCTGTTGGAAAATATAATTATCTAGTCGAAAGTATATAATGCCATAACTCACAATGAAGCGATCAAGATAATAATAGGTAAAACATATCAATTCTAAAGTCTCGTAACAATGATACACACATACCATCAAATCAACTATCAAGTATATAGTCTAAAACCATTTTCAGAGGCTGAGTTACAAAATGATGCCATCATGACCAATTAGTAAAGTATACCATAACAAAATATAGGCTCATGTCACCCAAAATAGACAGTATGGTGGATAAGAACATTACAACACAAGTATAGAAAGAATGTGACGATCCTTCAAGTTCCAAGTCCACGGGTAGCCTATCCAAAAGTATCTGAAAGGGGAAAGTTTTGGAGTGTGAGCTAGGAAGCTTAGTGTGTTCCAATAAGTGCATATAAGACATGTGTTCATATACTCATACACAATTCAGATATATGAATCATTAATTCAGTTCAAAGTATCAAGACAATCAAAGTTTCAATGAAACCTAGCTACCCTCCAACCGAACTCCAAAATGCAATTCCCCCTGAACTGCATACAGAAGGTCTTACCCTAGGCCTAAGGCGTAGGAGCCTACCTAAGGGAAGGCCTTAGGTTTAGAAAGACTTACCCTAGGCCCGTGGGGGTAAGAGCCTACCTAAGGGTATGCCTTAGGTCTAGAAAGACTTACCCTAGGCCCGTGGGCGTAGGTTCTTAACAAAAGGGTTTACCAGCTGGATCAGGGTTGTACCTACAGACACTTCAAAACATATCCCCAGAGTATACCCCAAGCAGTACAGTTTTGTTCGATATACATAAGCATCAGAATTCAGATGGAAGACATATGTTTAATTACATCAAACAAAAATTAGATATTTCAATTCCATATCAGACATAAGGCATACTATTAGATATAACACGACTATGTTCTCAAACAACAATCATGCTTTCAAGGGAATAGTCATGTTTTCATCAGAAACATAATCATGCTTTAACAGAAAGGTAGTCATATCCTCAGTTCAAAATTTATCCCATAGTTCATACATATCATTTTTATTTTCAAATAAGTGCATTCAAGAGTTCAAGCAAAACAGAAATGTAGCACACACGAAACACACCTCAATGAGCTAGTCAGGAGGGTCTAATGGACACTGGTCTCGCCACGCTCTGCCACTAAGCTAGATCCTAGATCACAAGTTTACAATAGATTAAGTTACTACATGAATTAAGTTCTAACTTAGATTTCATTCACAAAGTCTATAAGGTCGTACTAATAACCACGGGAGGAACTAGGCTGATTAGACAATCGGTTAGGGGAGTCTCGACTACCTTTAGATATTTAATAGATTACATTAGTCCCCCCCCCCCTTTTCAAATTAAGCATTTTCTAAAGAGATAACTTAATACAATGCATGTTTAGCTTTAAGGTCCAAAACAGAGGCTTTCGGGTTTGAATTTTGCGAAACAGGCTTCAAAATCGGGCTCATGACGTCGAAAAACCCAAAATATTAGCTTTTGGAAAAAGTTGACTTTTGGTCAACGGTCAACGGGTCAAAATCAACAATGACGTCAGCGGTCAACTGGGAGGGGTCAACTAAGTTGACTCGAACTGAGTTGACTCGGTGACTGACTTGGGCTGACTCACTGAGCTGACTCGGGCTAAGTTTACTCGGCAGACGGGTTCGGCTTAGATACGTGTCAAACTCGGGTTTGGGCTCGGGTTCAGTTCGGGTTAACAAACGGGCTTGGCCCAAAGGTGACAGGTTCAGGCTCTTGGGCCATCACCTGAACCGGCCCACTTACCCAAAGATCGACCTTGCCGGCCGGTCACTGGAAATGCTTTTAGGAGGCCCTAGACGCCACAATCCTACCGGAAAAGAGAGATCACAACGATTAAATTTCAACCCAACCAAAAATAGCGCAAAAGAGGTCGGGATTCGACCGGAAATTACCCAAGATGCCAAAGGACGACTGGAAAGAACAGAGCTTCGATGAGGTCTCTCCTGATGATGTACGGACGAAGGGTTTAAGGGGTTTTACTCACCGGGACTTGTGGAATTCTGATCTGGTGGCCGACCCTCGAACGGGCGACGAGATTGGCCGGAAAATTTGAAAATCAAAGGAGATTCGACGGAGGTTTCAACCCTAACACCCCAATGAATAACCAAGGCTCCTCGCGAGTGAGGATAAGAGCTGAGGTCAGGAGGAGGTAGTAAGCAAAACGATGGCGGCGGTGTGCTCGACGACGAGGCAGTGACAGCGGACCGGGACTGGAAATGAGAGGTTTAGAGAGGCTTGAGAGAGTGTGAGGAACTTTTCAGAATCGAAAGGGATATTCTCGGTAGGTGAAAAGGTTGGTGGAGCCTTTAATTAATTTTGGGCATAACGAACATGTAAGGTTTAAAAGGGGGTAGGGGTAACTTAAACAATAAAAGCTGCTTAGGTCAGTTTGTTGGGCACTTAGCCAACAACCAAGCAGTTGTGGGTTTGACTCCTATGCTTGCATTTCTCCATTTTTTCTTTCTTTTCCTTTTTTTAACATTCATGGTGTTAGACAATACTACTTAGAATCTGTTCGGCAATAAAACCAAGGCCGAAAGTTATTAATTGTTGTCATAGCTATCATGAAATCCAAGCATCCCTTGCCAACGCCAACCATCCATTTGAATACATTTTTTTGCCAAACTACCAGAATTTTCATTACATTTTTCCTTAGTCATTTTTCTTAATCCGAATTCCAAATTCCAAATCAAACTCAACTGTTTCAATTCACAAGTAAAATTGTGGCATTTAATTCCTAGACAATCCTTGTTGATATGATACTCAGCTTATTGTTGTATTACTTGTTGATCGTATATACTTTCACGCAAAAAGACCTAAACTTGGAATTATTTTCTGACATATTTACATTAATTCTTCAATTATTTGCCAAGAATTAGTCACTCAACAAACACCCAACTAAAAAATGGACAATCATACCACTGAACTTTTCAATATGTCCTAATCAAACCACCAGCCGTTAAAATCTAACGGAGGAGGTGACGTGATAGTTAACGAAAATTTATATAATTACACATTTGGTCTCTATTTGTTATCTATTATATCAGTTTGATCCTAATTTACTTCTAATGAAATAAAATTAATCAACAAATCAGAATGACGACACATGTTATCACCTAATTAGATGAATTTAGACTAATTTTTAATTTATTTTATTTTATATATTTATTTTCCTCCAATTAGGTAGTGACACGTGATTAAAGGAAAATTAAAGAAAAATGATAGCCTTGGTGGGTTTTGAAATTATTAAAATAAATGTGAAAAAGAAAAAATATTCAATTTAATTTAAAAATTAAAAAATTATAATTCTATTTTCATTTCAAATCTTACTTTAAATATACTTCAGATATAATTAAAATGTTTTTACTTTTAAATTAATTATTTGAATCGATCCAGTTGTTTGTGTGTTTTTATACATCCCAAGTGACTCAGGTTCGAGTCATCTCTCAACCATTTTTACTTCTTTTTTCTAGCATTTAGTGTATTATACGATATATATAAAATGGTTCAATTTATATCACTAAGTACTAGTTTGTGTAGTGGTAAAAGCTTGGAGATTTCCCCTGGAGGTTTTAGGTTTAAAACCAACCAAGTTCATCTCTTTCTCTTTAATTTTCCTTTAAGCAGGTGGTGACACCACCTGATTTGAGGATAATAAATATATAAAATATTTAATAAAAGAAGTTAAAAATTAGAGTATACGTCCAATCAGGTGATGACACTTTTCGTCGTTTGATTGGTTGATTAATTTTATTTAATTGAATTAAAATTATGACCGAATTGATATAATATGTAACTAAAAGTTAACAAATGTGTAATTATACAAATTTTTATTAACTGTCATGTTACCTCCTCCGTTAGATTTTAACGGCTGGTGATTTGATTAAGACTAATTTTAAAGTTTGGTGTTGTGATTGTCCCTTTTTTTAGTTGGGTGGTCAAAATATGACAGGCCCCATAGTTGGGTGGTCACATAGGTAGTTTACCCTTATTATATTTATATTAAATATACAAAACAATATTATTCATTTTTAATAATTAAATAATATAATTTTACAAAAATAATAAATAATATATCTAAATATATATATTTTTGGTAATACGCGTGTTCGTCTTACGATCCATGTTCGAGGTGTATGGTTGCCCCACCCAACAATGTCGTCTCCAAGGTTAGAACTCGTGTCCTCTCCTTAGGAGTGCAATGTGCCTTACCAATGCACCCAACACTTATTGGTAATATATCTAAATATATTAATATAATATTAAAAATCATATATGAAAACAAAACTATAATATTATTAAAAAATAAAAAGTATATTATAATATTATATTAATATTAAATACATAAAATAATACTACTCATTATTAAAACAATAAATAATATTAATTATGTTAATGATTTATTATATTTATTAAAATAATAATATTATAATAGGTTTAAGAGTGTAAGAAGCCCTTGAACTTTTGAAGAAAAAAAATCAATTAAACCCGAATTAAGCCCTTGAAAAAGAAATTTAATCAATTAAGCCATTGAACCAATAAATTGAATCAATTAAGCCCCTAAACTTTTTTTAACCCAATTAAGCCCTGGAAAAAGAAATTTAATCAATTAAGCCCTTTGACCAATTTTAAACATTAAGTCTTGACAATTTTTTTGGATCTGTTGGTGCAGTGCGTCATGTCACAGTGTTTCCATTTGACATTTTTAGATTTTTTAATTTTTTAAATGTGTAAATGCAACATGATAGAACTGCAGTGTATCATGTTCTAGCAATATCTAAAGAAAAAAACTGTCAAGATTTAATGGTCAAAATTTATCAAAGTGCTTGATTGATTAAATTTATTTTTTTTCAAGGGCTTAATTGGGTGAAAAAAAGTTTAGGGCCTTAATTGAATTTTCGCAAAATCTCAAGGGCTTATTAAACCTTTAAGGTTATTATAATATAATTGTGCATATTATTATATGTTGGGCTCGAAATCGATTAACCGAATCGCCAAGAGAGTTGAATTTGCTTCCCGAATGAATTGGCTAAAACTGAAAAAATAGTGGATAATATTGCATGATGATTTTAGAGTGGTTCGACTACTCGACCGAGTCTACATCTACTACCTTAGCACAACACTAAGGATTTCCCAATTCACAACTGTGAATTCTTCCTTGTTACAAGCTAAAGGGGTAACCTTTAAAACTTTATCTTTTCAATGGCTAAGATAGAACCACTCTAGTTTTTCTTAGGCTAAACTAGAACCTCTCCACTTTACAAGATAATTTGTAAACAATGAAACTTCACAAGGTGAGTGTTTACAAGATTGAAGTTACCGGTATGGGTGACCGTTTTTGACATTTTTGAGTATTTAAACATGTATACAAGTAAAAAACTCTTAAAAAACATTTTTCATTTGTTATATCGAAATAATATCTCAAAAATCACCTTATTTTTGATATAACAGAACATCTTGAAAATTTGTTTTTTGAAATTGCTCCCCTTAGAAAAATAATTTTTGAAAAGGAGAATATTTTTAGAAAAACGTTTAAGCTCCCCTTTTTCTTTTTGAAATTGAATTTTTCAAACATATCTCTCCCCCTTTTTGTTATGTCAAAAAAATATAAACAAAGTTTGAAAAAAATTTAAGTTTAAGACATCAATTGTTGAAAATTTGATACCAATGTTTGGTGCAAAATAACAATGGAGAATAAGATAAATCTTTTTAAAACAAAAGCTCCCCTTAATCAAAGTATTCCATTTAAAATTTTGGCTCAAATTTTGACACTTAAGAGATTATTGAATCAAATCAATTTAAAATCACATTAAATTCAATTTATCTAAGAATTTAAAACTTTATGCAAACATATGGATGAAATATATTAAAGCATACATGCATAAAGCAATCACAAGCAAAATAGGCAACCAAATATAAGTAATCAAAAGTATTATGATTAGAGGTTACCCGTCTTCTTTACTTGTGTAACTAGAGCATTTGAAATCCTTGCTTTTCATGCCATTTCACTAACACACCTACAAGAGACATTTACATGATTTTTGTCATCTGAATTTCTTTAGATCCTTTGATATTAGTTTCTTCTTCTTCTTCTTCTTCTTCTTCTTCTTCTTCTTCTTCTTCTTCTTCTTCTTCTTCTTTTCGCCTTCTTCTCTAGGCGGTGAATTAACAAGTGGTTTAGCATAGTACTATCCAGGGAACACTGGGAAAGCATTAGTAGACCCCGAGGATAATCGATTCAGCACGGCTCTGATAGCCAGATTATTCTCTCTGGTGTAGTCAAAGAACGGCTGGAAAAACTATGTCAGAACATTAAACAAAGTTGTCTGTAGTGAATTAGTAGCTGTGGTGCTAAATGGTTTTGTACTACCCACAAGCCCTTTAAGCCGGGGTATCTCATTTGGGAGCGTCCTTGTAGAGGCCTCTATCACCAAGTCGTCTGGGTTAGTCCGAACTTGTGCCTTTTCACATAATGCAGTGATCAAACTTGAGAACAGTAGGGGTCGTTTCTAGCTAGAAGATGTTGTTGTGCTCACAATAGAGTCATAAGTCATTTTTCCAACATCAATTTGCCGACCAGTCATTACGAAGTACAGGAGAAGCATCCTCTCGGCAGGGATAGTGGAGTGGCTTCCGGTGGGGCCCATTCTCGTGTTCATAAAATGAATCCAATATTTAGGGTCTGGCTTCAAGTCGACTCGTTTCACAATCTTTTGATTGGTTGACTTCCATGTCCATGCAATCCCCAAAATGCACAGGTCTTGTAACACTTCATCATGGGTGGAGTTGGTAGTCGTCGATGTGAAGTGCTCGTGGGCATCTTCTGTGTTATCAAGGTTAAAGAAAGCATCGACTGAATCGACAGATAAGTTTACCATCCCCCCGGACGAATGCAGTGGTATCATCGATTTTGACGATGTGAGTATAGAACTCGCGCACCCAAGAAACATTGATCCGCCCAAGCTGCTGGAAAAACTCTTCTTATCTATGGGTTTCAATCACATAGCGAATATTGTCATCGAATTGGGTCTTGTGTACGCTAATGAACTCTAAACCTTCTTCTAGTAGTAACTAACAGTTCTGGAAGATCTTGTAGCACATCTCCATCTCCAGATTGTAAAATATCAGGTGAAGATCAACTTCACTTCTGGCCGGCATGGTACAAGGAGAAGCTGAGGCAGAGGATTTCCAGGATGGTGTTACTCTAAGTAGTTTTAGGGGTGATTGGAGAGGCACTTGTACGAGCACGGTTAGCGGTTCTTGTTTTGGCCATTTTTTAAAAGTAAAGAAAAAGAAAGTCAAGGTTTTAGTAAATGTTGAGCAAGTGAGAAGAAGGGAGAAAAACACAGTGTTCTCAGGGTTATGAACGAAAGAAAAGTTTCTATATAGCGTAGGGAATGAGGGAAAGGTTGTTTTAATTGTATGTGATTGATGGAAGGCTTGTGACGGAAGAAGAAAAGTGTGTAGGGTAAGGTAGGGTAGAGAAGACCAGTATAATGATTGCAAGGAAAATATAGTAATTGTGATAGCACATATTTTCTCCCCTTTTTCTAAAGAATATCCCTTCGACCAAACACTATTTTCTTGATTTGTGGAGGGCCCCGTGAATAACCTTGTGAGGTAACTGACAACATTATTAAAGAGAATTTAGTCCTAAAAATGAAACTATAATGAAGGAAATTGAAATTGTAGAAAAATAAAATGCAGGAAAAATAAAAGGGATAAGATGAGGATGTGCTAATTATCCCATAAAAAAGCTCGGATTTATCACAGAGAATTGGTGCTCCGTTGAACATTGTCAACCATTGCAACACTTTGTTGAGTTTTCCTGGACATTGATTCCAAACTCGTGATGAGGGATAGTCCCATGAAGTATCCAAGATGAAGCAAACATGTTCATCGTGCCATTTGATGATCTTTGTTTCATGTACAATCTTCACAATCGGAGTAAATTTCCAATGTGGTGTTATCCAGCTGTTGTAATGTCGTGTAAGCAAAACCTCAAACATGCATAGAATAAGACTTATGTCCTTCAAGTCAGCAATATTCCATCCAAGGAATTTCTTATGCTGAGATAACACATTTAGCAGTTTAACCTCCTTGTCAGGTTTTAAGCAAGCAAAAATAACAACAGGCAGTGTAATATTTTCCCCTAAAAATGCATACTTTAATTTTAAGGGAAGAGGTTTAAGATCAAGTGCCTACAGATGCTCAGGTGATGGTTTTGGAAAATTAAACACAAGATAGTCCAAAGGTTCAGAAGTCATACCTGGTCTGGTAAGCACAACATTGGATTGTTCAACTTCATCCTCTCATGTTGCTTCAGCTTCTTGCATGGTCTTATCAAAGTTAGCTTGCTCGGCAGCGGTAAGCATATTGTTGTAGCATATCTCATGCAAACTTTCTTCAACCAAGACTTCTTCAGTGTCGACAAGCTGGCATTCTTCATAGTCATCCATGTACTTGGGCATTTTGAAGACGTTAAATTTGATCTTTTAGTCATTCTTATTCATTGTAAATTCACCTTTTTCATAGTCGATCACGATACGCCCAGTGGCCAAGAATGGTCTCCCTAGAATGATGGGAGCATTCTCTACAGCTTCACAATCAAGGATGATAAAGTCAGCCAGAAAGATAAACATATCTACCTTAACCAGAACATTTTCAATTCTGCCCTCGGGTCGAATTTGAGATCGATCGGCCAACTGAAGGATCACCGATGTGGTCGTTACTTTTCCCATCCCTAGGCGTTTGAACACAAATTTTGGTATCAAGTTAACACTTGCGCCAAGATAACATAAGGCACGACTAGAATAATTGTGGCCTATGGAAAAGAGAATGGTGAAATGGCCAGGGTCCTTCATCTTGGGTGGCAAATCACTCAACACAGCTACACACTCGCCCGTAGTAGTAGCAGTTTCAAATTCACCTACCATTTTATTCTTTGTCACGATCTCCTTCAGAAACTTTACGTAGATCGGCATCTGATCAATGGCCTCTAAGACTGAGACATTGATGTGCAATTGTTTGAGCATGTCCTGAAACTTCTGGTACTGAACATCTTACTTTTGAGCTTTCAATCGCTGTGGGAATGGAGGTGGTGGTATGGGCTCATCGTGTAGTTTACTGGATGCATGATCATCCTTTTTTATCTTCATTTCCATTACTAGCAAGGTCACTCACTGTATCAAACACATGAGCTGGTTCCTTAGGTGCATGAGCATCGATTGATGGCTTGCTTGAGGTGGAATCTATTGGAGAGTCTCCCCTAAACTTGGCTTCTGTCCTCAGCTACGTGCCACTAAGTAGAGTGATAGCATTGCATTGCTCTGCATTAAAGGCTTTAGTGACTTCAGTATCACTAGGTAATTTGCCAGGTGGTCGTACTTTCATCATCTAGGCAATTTTCCCAACTTGTGTCTCCAATGACCGTATAGAGGCGATGTTATTTTACATGATTGATTGTTGGTTTTGCAGCATGTCAGCATGTGTTGTGAGCATATCACCATGGTTCTTCAAATGGGATGCTTGATCCTGCGTAATAACTCGAGCAGTTTCTATAAATTTTTTTATAAGAATCATCAAAAGAATTAAGATTAGAGTTATAAGCTCTCTGGTTCTGCCTTTGAGTCTCTTGTTGGAATAAAGGAGGTTCGTTTGTGGCATTCTGTTGTACTCTTAAATTGCCTTTATTTCCTCTCTAACCAAAATTTGGATGTTTCCGCCACCCTAGGTTGTAGGTGTTGGAGTAGGGGCTATTTTGCGGTTGGTATTCCCTACATAGCATCAAGATTCTTGTCGTTGGGGGCACTCACTCAACTGATGTTCCTCATCACATTGCTCACAAGTGTACTATACTATCTTGGCCTTGCGAACATTAGATGGTCCTTGCATGTTTTTAAGCATGTTGGTGAAGGTGTAGTGCTCGGCTGCTACGGTCTGGGATTCATCCAGCTGGACTGTTCCAGATGCCTTAGGGATTTGCCTCAATCTCCCCCTTTGGAACTGGTAGTCGGTGTTGGCTATCTAGTCAAGTATCTTGAAAGCCTCGTCAAGTTCTCTATAGAGCGAAGTATCATCAGTTGACGAGTCAATCATCATTCTTGTATATGCATTGACGCCATTATAGAATGTCATGACTTGTAGCCAATCATGAAATCCAAGGATCGAGCATTTGCGTAGCATGTCTTTGTATCTATCCCAAGCCTCATACATAAATTCATCATCATATTGTTGGAATGAGTTAATGTCGTTGCACTTTTGAATGTTCATGTTTGGTTGATCATATTGGTGTAGAAACTTGTTGCACAAGTCAACACATGATGTAACGGATCCTACGGAACAAGTCTTCAACCATGCTTTGGCTCGATCTCGCAAAGAGTAAAGAAACACCTTGAGTTGCAAAGCGTCAGCAGGAATCTTTGGATGTTGAAAACAATCACAAACTTCCAAGAAAGCTTGAATGTGCTCTCGTGCATCCTCTCTTGCAGATCCTCCAAATTGTCCAATAGCATTGAGCGTGATGGACATAACGGGTTTTAGCTCAAAAGTGAGTTGTTCCTAGATCACGCACAACAATCAGTGGATTGATATTGTTGAAAACGGGCTCAATGATATCTCTATTAGGCCTTCTAGGTCAGGCAGGTGGTGGATCCTTTTGTCGTTCTTGGCCATTATTTAAGATTGCTCCAATAGCTCCATGTCCATCGACTGGGTGTACTCCTTGGTTACGCACGTTCTCAGGGTCTTCCAGTTCATTGTTGTTCACGATATTCTTTTTCTCTCGCTGTAAAGTCTTTAAATGTCTTTCAATCTTCGGAATGTATGGAAGAATAGGTTGTGTGTTAGACCTTCTGGTCATGCACTGGAATAATCCTGAGAAAGAAAAATAAAAACAAAAACAAAAAAATCAAATAAAATAAAATAAAGTCCTAAGCGCAATTGCAACAAAAATATCAATTGCCAATCTCCGGCAACGGCGCCAAAAACTTGATGCTTGTCGAATAGTGATGCACTTTAGAGCAAGTATACTCCTCGTATCAAGTAATAAAGTGATGAGTAGAGTGTCGAACCCGCAAGGATTGGATCAATAACTATGAAGTTTTTGAACTTAGGAATGGATTTGCACGTAAAGGTGATTGTTGATTACGCTAAAACTTAAACAATTAAACTAAAGATAGCTATATATGATTAAGACAAACAGCTGCAGTAGATAACAAATAATTATGGAGGTTAGGATTATTGCTAATGATATATGTTTGATTATTTATTACAATGCTATAGCGATCGACAATACATATCTATGTAAACCGTTAAGATCTTTATCTATTCGACAAGATTTTATAATGAACTTCTGACTCTCTCGATGCCTAGAAGTTAATAATATTGCAGGTAAGGTAATACATGTCTGTGTGAACCCTAACAACTCTATTATTTGTTTAAAAACTCCCTTTTAGTTGTTGAAACCCTAAACTTATATCTAAGCCGGATTAGAACTAAGTTAACAGGTTAGCCCCACTGTTCACGTTTGTACAACCTAACTCTCTCAATATTAAATCACAAATCAATAGTTAAAAGGCCTCTCTCGATAGCTTTTAAAATAACTACGCATGAAGAACAATGAACAGAATAGATAAAGGGAAAAACAACTATAACATTATAATAAAGAAATCAAAACATAAAATCATGGAAAGCAATAATCCCAACTAAAGTATTTAGCTCATGTCTGAGCCTAAAACATCCATTACAAAAATATTAAGTAATGACAGTTTATCAAGAAAGAAAAAGAAAAGAGTCGAGCGTCCTCGACAAACTCCCTCTATGCTGTCGAACTGTGTTGCAGGTCTCCCACTTAGTCGACCTCTCTCGATGGCTTATTTCGTGAGGAGATTTATCTAGCTTCCACTTTGGTGGTTCTCCACAAGCTTTGGACTAGGAATATGTCTATAATCGCACTCTACCCTGAAGTAGTGTCCAAGTCTATCTTATATAGGCGGTGAAACTAGGGTTTTAAGAACCCTAAAGTGCACGCGACTTCATTAAAGAAGACCATTGATTTCCCGCTATCTTTATAGTTCCGTATCTGGGAGAAAGACCACGTGGGCAAAAGTAGATTCATCTCCAACTCTTTATGCCTCGTCAGCTCCAGCCGTAAGTTCTGCCCCTCTTCCCCCCAACACTCCTCCAGCATTCACCAGCATCTTGCACATGCACCACAAAATACCACCTTTCCCGTAAAAAAAAAACCAATATATATGACATTAAAGCACATGTGGCGTAACTCCCTATCTACATGTAATATATATACAAACTAACCTAAATGCAAACTATATGAGCTTAAAAAACACGCAAATGACAAGTAAAGGGGCATACAAAAATAGGTCATTTACACACTCGTCAATTTGCCCCTTCCCCAAATTGTAGGCACTGTTAAAAAAGGGGGTAAGCACCACAATTTGTAAGTAAACTATTTCCACTTTCCTGTTTTGGTCACCAAACTATTATTTTATACAAAATCGTCACTAACGTTATGTTTTTTTGCTATTTTAGTCACTAATAATATTTTTTCCTATTATGGTCACAAATATATTGCTTCTTTCCTATTTTGGCCCCTAAATTATTCCCACTTCTCTATTTTTTTCATATTTTTAATAGTGAGTGACAAAAAACGTAACATTACTGACTATTTGCCAAAAATAATAGTTTGGTGACCAAAATAAGAAAGCATGAATAGTTTAGTGGCCAATGGTGATGTTTACAAAAATAATTTATAGAACCGTCAGACCTACCTAGGGATGTAAAAACAGGTAATCGAATGGGTTTCAGGCCGGGTCCTGTCAAGTAAGGTTAAATCGGATACAAGTCATTTTAGGTGAATTTGATGTTTTGACTAGACTCGGGCCAGGTGCTGGTCAGTTTCAGGTCGGATTCATTTTAGGTCGGGTCCAAACGGTTCGGGTCAGAATCAGTTAATTAACGAGTTAATTCGGGCTCGGGTAGACTTCAGGTCGGGTAATTCCAAGTCGGGTTCATTTCAGGTCGGGTTAATTCGAGTTTCGAATTTGTATTAAGTTTGAATTTGAGTTTGGTAAAAATAGTCGAAGTCGATAGACTTTGTGTTCGTTTTAAGTGAATTATTAACGCCTTTTGGCTTTCACGAACACGAATTACATTAAAAATAAATATTAGGCACTAGAATGAATAAAAATATCATCAAATGATTCATATCTAAAATATTAGAGTAAATTACAAAAATTAGAAATTAATAAGGGTCAATTTCGGTGAAAAATAAAATTTTAGGGACTAACATGAATATAATATCATCATATTAAAAACACTAGACTAAGTTACAAAAATGAATAGGGGTCATTTTGGAATAAAAATAAAGTTTTAGGGACTATAATAAACAAAAAAATTAAAATTCAAGACATTGGACTAAATCAGTGACTAAAATTAAAGACATTAGACTAAATCAGTGACTAAAATTAAAATTAAAATTAAAGACATTAGATTAAATCGGTGACTAAAATCTAAATTAAAATTAAAGACATTGGACTAAACTAACATTGAGACTAAAATGAATCAAACTAAAACTAAAGAATAAAAAAAGTACCTAAGTGTAAAGTTCTTAAACTAGTAATGACATAAAGTACAAATAACCATTAAAAATGGGCAGGATTTTTTCCCTCCATTTTTATGACCAAATTCATTGAAATTGAAAATGGGAATTGGCCGCGGGAATTGAAATTGAAAATGTTTTTTTTAATTTTGTACTAAATTATAAAAAAAGGTTAATTTGCACTAAAAATTATATTATATGTATTAGAATAACCAAAAATAGTATTCGACTAAATTATCAAAAATAAAAATATATATGAGTCAATTTTGGCTAAAAATAAAGTTTTATCCTTTTAGGGATAGAGACTATAATGAAAAAACATCATCATATTTAAAACATTAGACTAGATTAGAAAATTTTGAAATAAATTGGGGTCAATTTGGTTAAAAATTAGGGAGTAATATGAACAGAAATAAACTCCAAATCCCTAACCTAATCCTATAACCTCAAACACTCAACTTGACACATTTACCCTTAAACCTCAAACCTCAACCCCTAAATCTTACCATCACTAATAATTAGAGTACAAGACTAATCCCCAAATCCCTAAACTAATCTCATAACCCCAACTCCAAGCACTCAACTTAAACATGTATTGTTTATACCCCTAAACCCCTAGCCTTAACCACTAAATTCCTAAACTAATCTCATTGCCCCAAACATTCAACTTAAAACATTTACCCCTAAACCCTAAACATAAACCCATAAATCTTAGAAGCATTATTCACTAATGATTAGAGTACTAGCCTAATCCCATAATCCCTAAACTAATTCCATTACATCCAAACAGTCCACTTGACACATTTACCCCTAACCCCTAAACTAGAACCCATAAATCTAACAAACACTATTCACTAATAATTAAGGTGCAAGCCCAATCCCCTAATCTCAACCCATAAATCTCTAAATTAATCCCATAATCCTAAACAATTAACTTGACACATTTACCCCCTAAACCCCAAACATGAATCCCTAAGCATTGTTGTTCTGATATTTTAGTGGGAGTGTCATCCCTGATTTTCGAGTGTTATCTCTTTTGGTACCGTGAATGTCAAGACATTTTATAATATTATCATGCATGCATACATTTTAAGAGTTACTTTTTAAATTAGATCAAATTTTATTTTTTTTCTTGGTAAATCTGACACAAACCCTTAGGTACTGATTTTAGGGCAGGGTGGGTGTGTGAAACTTTCCCCACTCGTAACCGAATCTCAAAATTATTTAAATATTCGATTTTGTTTTAGTGTCTGGTCTACTTTATCCAAGTGACCGATGATGACTCCTAATTTTTATTTCAAAACATGAGGTTTTTCAAATTCCACATTCAATCAAAATTTTTATAAAAATGAGATGTTTTAGTTTTTTAGTCGCTACAGGTTCTTATCAAATCAAGTAATCAACCAAGAGTGAGTTTTCAATCTTCCCTAATAAATTTTGGTCAAACTATTAAGAAAAAAACAAAATTATTCAAGTTATGATGTACTTTACCAAAAAGATAATAAAAAAAGACTATATTTTTTATGTGTAAAAACAAGAGCATAATATAATATGTTATTAAAAATGATTTTGAATATGTTAATTTTTATTAACTTGACATATATTTTATATTGAATGAGTTCGTGCTAAGCATTTTGAATTATTACTAAGCATTAAATTATTTAATAAAATTTTAAACTTAGTAGTGTCAAACAAATATCTAAATCCAATCTTTTTTATATATATATTTAATTGATTATATATATGTATATATAACAAAAATATTATTTAACATTTTAAATTTATTTAAAAAGTAAAAGTTTACCTTCATCAACACTTAACACTTTGCATTTATCAAAACTTTAAATTCATCGAATAATAAACTTCCCCCAATGCCAGACAGATATCATTATCAACTATCAAACTATGTCAATATATGTTCAGGTCAACAATAGGTCGGGTTCAAAATAAGTCGGGTCAATTAACAGGTCGGGTTCAAAATAAGTCGGGTCAATTAACATGCCGGGTTCAAAACAGGTCGGATAAAATTAGATCTCGAGTCGATTCAGTCGAGTAATATCGGTTATCTGCCAGTTCAGTCTCGAGTTCGAATTCGGGTTCGTTTCAGTCGGGTGCAGGTCGGGTTTCGAGTCCACAGTAACATGTTCAATTCGGGTTCAGGTCGTTCTCGGTCGGATGCAGGTCGGGTTCGGTTACTATAGTAACATGTCCGACTCGAGTTCGGGCCAACAACAATCGATTATAAATCGGGTTCGGGTCATCGAATCCTTGAGTCAAACCAAGTTTTAAATCAAACAAATTTCAGTCGAGTTTTCAAATCAGGTCAGCATTTTACATCCCTATAACTACCCATTTTCGGTCTAATTGGTTTCAACAGACCGATCTGTTTAGGCTCCAACAACTTTGGTTGTAACTGTTGAAGGTTCCAAGTCCCCGCGTTAAGTGGCAAAGTCTAAGCCCTACTCCAGTTTATGCTTTTCTAGTCCATTTTATCTTTACCAGTGAATCTTCCTGATTTCCCAACCAGTTATTTGAAGTTGTCTTTGAAAAAGAAGAAGGTTTCTGTTGTATTGTTGATTTGCAGAGTCGAGGTTCAATCCCCATTAATGCTAAAAAAGCTTTTCTACCTTAGGTTTATCACATTTCTCTTCATAATTATCTTCATACTCTAGTCTGTAGCCCAGAGCTTCTTAGCTTTCATTTTTTTCAATGTGGAAAAAGGCAATATATAAAAAACCTTTCCCTTCTCTAAATCCTCACCCCAAAATTTCCAGCATGACAGCTGCTTCCTCTAACACTCTCTGTTTCTCTTCAATTATCACCAAAACGGCTCCAACCCCACCGTTTCTTACTAAAGTTACAAGAACCCATTTTCGCAGACTCCCTCAAAGGTCCCAAAACGACTCCTATTTCAGAGTATCTGTAAAACCCATTCAATCTTCTTCTCCCAACGCTTCGAACAAAGCGCCGGAGATTGTCATCAATGGAGATGGAAAAACTGAGGCTTTTGGATGCAAAGACAAAGTCGTAAAGGTGGTTCTTTTGGGATGGCTCGGGGCTAAAACCAAGCATTTAAAGAGATATGTTGAATGGCACAACTTAAGAGGAATCCATGGGGTTACTTTTGTCGTGGATGTTAAGGAATTGCTATGGTTTGATGTTGGTGTCAAGCTTGAGCAGCGTATATCTGAATTGGAAAATGAGTTGGCCAAGTGGGTTATGGAGAAAGAGGAAGATGGTCGTGAAAGATGCTTCATTTTCCATGCTTTTAGCAACACTGGCTGGTTCGTGTAAGTTTAATGAATAAAGTTCTTTTTTAAAATTTTGATTGTTGAAAGTAAATTCGGTATCATTTGGTGTTTTGTGGCAGATATGGTTCACTGCTTGATAGCTTTCAGAGAAGAGAGGGATTGAAAGAAAAGATAAAAGGAGTGATTATTGATTCAGGAGCAGCTGACCCTTTGAATCCTAAGGTTTTGTTTTGTATGTTGATCCTTTGAGTTCTAATTATGATGCTTTAATGTTAAGTATAGTTTTTGATTCATGAATCTGGATTTTGAAACAATGCTTTATATTCAATTATGAACTTGAATTCTCTAGCTGATATCTGCTAAAGATCTGGTGTTAAAGCGCATACATTGTGATTAACAAGGTCCAAGCTTTGGATTTTTGATTTAAGATTGTTAGACGATTACTCGGTTAGCTCCGAGTTTTGAAACAATGATTTATGTCAAATTATGAACTTGAGCTCTTTAGTTTATGTTACTAGCGAGATCTGGTCTTAAATTGCATACAATGGAAATAATGAGGTCTGAGCTTATGTTAAATCAAAATGATGGATTGTGATTAATCTGGCCTTTGGTCCAAGAGAATGAGGATAATTCCAGGTTTTGGATGCAGCTGGTAGCTCTATATATTCGATGAAAGTTAACATCCATACGTTATGCTGTGCTTACTCTATTGAGAAACCATACCTTTATCCATAGGAAAGACATTAGATTGTGTATTTGTGGGAAATTATCGTATTTGTTCTGAAAAATTGTATGTACGGCTACTGGTTTCTGGATGTTCAAATAAGTCTGTAAACATTTTGATATCTTTTCTTATTCCAAGTTGGTTAAGAGCTCTATCATAGCTATATTGATTTTCACAAGACTACGGAGTTTTACGTCTGAAGGCTTCAAGGTCATTTAATCGGAGCTTCACTGACATATTTTATGTCTTCTCATGATCATGTTTATTAACTCTGAATTGTTGTTTCAGTTGTCTGCCCCTTTAAAAGATCTGTGAAATTAGACCTAGTATCTGTAGCATTAAAATGAGATAATAGGTTCATTGTTCCGGCTTTGGACGTTGTAGTTTCATTTGGATGAAGTAATTGTATACTCGTTCTGAAAACTGGAAAGTATTGATGATTTGCATATTCTCTTTATCTTTGCAGGTCTGGGCAGTCGGTTTCGCTGCTGCTATACTGAGGAAACGGAGCTCTCTAGTAAATGGATTAGAAAGTGCAGCGACTGATTCAAAATTGCAGAAAGAGGGACCTGGGATGATCGAAGCTGTGCTGCTCTCTTCCCTTGAAAAGTTTTTTGCATTCGTTCTAGATATGCCCAATGTGAACCGGTAGGTTTTCCCCGAAATACAATTTCATGCGTAGACGCCGCTCTAAAAATTTGATCAGATCTTGTGGTTGCAATGAATAATGGATTGATGCAAACTACTACCTTCTTCATTTTGCAGAAGTTTAAGAAAAATTGTCAATGCCATCATGGAGCACCCTCCTCCCTGTCCTCAGCTGTACCTTTATAGCACAGCGGATAAGGTCGTTTCATATGAATCAATCGAGTTGCATATTGAGGAGATAAGAAAGAAGGGGATTAAAGTATTCTCCTTCAACTTCGGCACATCTCCGCACGTCGACCATTATCGGTCTTTTCCCAGCATGTATTCATCTCAGCTTCATCATTTTTTGAAACAATGTTTTTCTGTTAAACAAAGATGAACCCTCCAAATACTTTGTAGCCATGGACATGGAGATTATGACATCAAGCTTATGTGCTGCAACATGAAAATTAAGATTTTTAGAGTTGCTTTTGTGTTTTTTGTTCGGCCGAAATTTTGGCTTGAATTAGGTTGGCTTCTCATTTGGGTTTCTCGAGTGGTTGCAAGCCACATTAATGCTAACAATATTTTTATTTTGGCAAGGAGCTTTTAATATCGAAATTTATAAGCCTAAAAGTAATTAAACCTGATTCGAGCCCACTGTTTAAATGCAAGTAGGTGGCCAATTTTTAGGTTAAAGCAATCTTAAAAGCAATAAATTTTACCTGATAATTTTAATATGCTCATATATTCGTGTTTTGTCATGTCATATTTTAATATGAAAAATATTAAAATAATTATTTCCCTTTTCAATAATTAATTGCAACTCAAACTACATAACTAATGCATTAAAGCTTTCTTGGAGTTCTTTATAATTGGAGTACAAAACAATTAGAAATTTACAATATTTTCCCTTAAATTTGTTGGACGAATCAAGGTTAGATCCGAATTAACCGAATAAAAATAAAATAAAATTAAACGAAATTTTATTGAATAAATTTGGAATAAAGGAAAATACAGAAATAATAAAACAAATTCGAAAACAAACGTAAAAATGGGTGACCGAGGCCTGCACAAACACAGTTTTCTTAAGACAGATTCGACCACTCCGGGGTGCTAGAGTCGTTTGATCGTCAGTCTCCCAGGATACAACAGTCGAATGGAATTCTGCAGCAGCACTACTGACGATTCCGCGAACAATCTCGAGCTGCAAGCAAGAATTTAAATCTGATATTATCTCTTTAATTTTCGGATAAAATTTGCTATCCAAAAGAAAAAATAATTCAAACGTGGTAAAATATCTGCAAGTTCACGTAGGGCCTGTCGTGCAAGTGCGCCCCAACCCGAATGGGAATGGATTCACACACCCTGTGCACAAGGCACACGTTCAACTCAAGTCATTCAATAACCACAATGTGAGTGTATGTATATAAACACCTCACACTCCATTTATCCTATCAATGTGGGATTGGGGTTTCTCCTTTCCTTTTCCATTTTCATCCACCCTACTTCGAGCATTAATTTATCATTCATTACTCGTTCGTTTTGAGCTTATGAGGCACCGTTGTAAAGATCTCATGGAGTAGAATAAGACCGTAGTGGTGCTTTATGTGAGAAAGGGGCCATGGTGGCCGGAGATGCAGTTAATGATGGTGGTTTGTGTGTGATCGGTGGTTAAGGATTTATTGTTTGAAGAAGATGGAAAGGATATTTTCCAGAGAAAACAATGTGTTTCTCTGTATTTTCTTATTATTCTTCAATATTCAAATGTGTGTACGGTGAGCCTTTAAATAGGCAATTACAGAGTTTTAGTATAGTTAAACTATACTTTTATCTCTAATTTAAATAATATTTATCCCTAATTTAAATAAGACTTCTAATAAATCTAATCAATTATACATTAAATAAAACTCTACCACTTCTCGAATAACTTACACTCTCCCTCAAACTCTAACACTTCTCGGATAACTTACACTCCCCCTCAAGCTGGTGAGCAAACGTAGTAGAGCACCAGCTTGGATCTTGAATGTGATGCCCTACTCATATTTCTTCTGTTGTTTCTTAGAGAAAAAGATCTCCCTTTTCCGGGAGCCTTTGAGTTGAACAACTAGGATATAATCATGTTGTTCTTTGCACGATCATTGTTGAAAATTTTCCGCTGATGTTGCTGGTTTCGGCATCCTTCTTGAGATGACTACCAACTTTGATGTAGTTGTTGGTTCTGCACCTTCCTTAGATGTCTTCCAGCTTTCCTTTGTCAGTGATGATCTTTTTTTGGTTTTTGCATCTTCTGAGATGTCTTCCAGCTTTTTCTGCCATTCACGGACTAAGTAGCTGCTTCTATTCAATAACGATCACAGGAATCTACACTCTCCCTCAAGCTAGTAGTTACACGTACTAGAGTCCCAGCTTGGATTTTTGATGTAGAATCCCTTGAAAAATAATATAGTTTTTCTTGAAAGGCTAAACTAAAACCTTTTTCTCCTATCTTTTTAGGATGGATGGCTAAGATAGAACCAAATAGTTTTTTAAGGCCAAACTATAACCTTTTCGACAAAACAACAAAAAATAAACGAGCAGAAATTTCACCAGAGAAGTAAGATTCCAACGAAGGAGAAACCAAGGAACGAGCATGGCCTAATGATAGCAGCGGAAAAAAATGTGCATATAAAAAGAAGAGAAAAAAATCAGATCAGAGATGGCAGTAGTGGTGACGACATCAAGATCGTTGTTGGCTCATGATACCATGTGAGAAAGGGGCCATGGTGGCCGGAGATGCAATTAATGATGGTGGTTTGTGTGTGATCGGTGGTTAAGGATTTATTGTTTGAAGAAGATGGAAAGGATATTTTCCAGAGAAAATAATGGGTTTCTCTGTATTTTCTTATTATTCTTCAATATTCAAATGTGTGTACGGTGAGCCTTTAAATAGGCAATTACAGAGTTTTAGTATAGTTAAACTATACTTTTATCTCTAATTTAAATAATATTTATCCCTAATTTAAATAAGACTTCTAATAAATCTAATCAATTATACATTAAATAAAACTCTACCACTTCTCGAATAACTTACACTCTCCCTCAAACTCTAACACTTCTCGGATAACTTACACTTTATTCGAAGCTCCATCTTTACACATTCGAAATATGGCTCAAAGTTCCGTATTTCTCACGCTTTTCCAACAATCCCCCACATGAACGAAATTGATGCATTTATCAAAACCATTTTGACTCAATGTGGTGATAGTTTCTACGATAGATAGTTGCATAAGATAGGTAGGTGTCTACCCTTGAACCTTCCCTTGTGAAGGTATATTTACTTTACTAGATGTCCAGTAGACGCGATGTCCTTGAACTGTCATGTCGTTTGTATAAACGATGATGTACCCTACACAACTACCTCTCTGGCACGAGTTTAGTTCTCATGGTTATGTCCATATGGCCGTGGACATCCTTTGTTCTGCGAGAGTTTGAGAGACCCATGCCCCAATAGTCTCTTTGAAGCGGCCCCACTTCACTCTTACATAGGTGACTTATGTTGCTCGGCCTCGCTGATGCACACAATGGTCATTAAAAGCAATGCTTAGCATGTTCCATTTTTAGTCATTGTTTACATCATAGGAATGGTGTAACACCCCAAAATCCAGTCTAGTTGGAATTGGGTTTCGGTGATCAGAAATTTCACATCGGTAAAGTCTAAACATAGCATCGGCTAGTTAAATATTGACAGTGGATCCTAACCGAGCCAAATTATTGAAAATGGACTTTATTGAATAGCATCAGAAATAATTTAGTGACTAACTTATAGTCGTTAGAAAGCTTGAAAGAAAAACTTAAAGGTATTGAAATTTGAGGAACTAATCTTGCGATTAGCCCATCTTTCTTTATAATTTTCACACATGGAATCACCGGGAGAGCTTCCTTCATTTGAAGGAAAGCCATCCCAATTAAAAGCTATTGAAACAACTAAAATCAAGCCTACCCGATTGCAAAAATAAACAAGCACCATCCTTACATCATCTTCGTCTTCTTGGAAGCACACACCTCCATTGAAGCTAGGGTTCAAGTTTAGTTTTTCTTCAAGTTTTTCTATAAACATATATAACAACAACTGAAGTAGGTAGATTCATCTAAGATCTAAGAGATGATGCTAGAAATTCATTACTCAAGCAACCAAATTCATTCATAACATAATTCTAATAGAACATTCCATCACATGCATCCAACCAATTCATTGATAAACACGATTCAAGAATTAAGCATCAAATGTAAGAAAACAATTATAGCACATAATGAAACTTGCATTTGCTAAAAAAAATTGAAATGGGGGTGCATTTCAAACCCTAGGTGAATACCCCCAAACTTAAAGATTGCATTGTCCCCAATGCAAAAAACAAAATACAATGACAGAATGCAATTACAATAATAAATGCAATGACAATATGAAAACAACAACTACATGAAATGTGTGATCAAAACAAACTAAAAAAATAAAAACAAAAAACAAACTAACTCAATATTTTTTTGCTCCCGATGTGGCTGCTTGGTGCTTCTTTTCACTGCAGCATTGTCTTATCAGCAATTGCATCCACATCATTGGATGTAGTGACAATTTTGCAGCAACGTCTTCATCTTCTTCTTCTTTTAGAAATGACTCTCCAAGATAACTCTTGCCACAATGAAATAATACATGGGCGATTATTGTGGGTCCATAGGTGCCTCCTCTAATTCTGGTCAACTTTGACATCATCAGCTTCCTCTTATTCCAGTGAAATCTGAATGCACCCACAATAATCACCCATTTATTATTTCATTGTGGTAGGGGTTACCTTGGAGAGTCATTTCTGATACTTCTTATAGTTCATCAGCACCCTTCGTTAAGTGAAAAGTCTGGCCAAAAAGAGTTGAGGGAATTGATTGCAACCATTCTCAGTTGTGTTGCCTTGGTGAAGGTGTCTTTCTTTCATTTTCCTTTGAAGTCCATGTGTACCCTCCACCTTGCTACTATTCTCGAAGGCATGAATTCAATGTGAGAAAATTTTTTTAAATCCAACCATTTGATTACCCCATTCTTATCGACTTCTACCATAGTTGGCTTTCATTGCGGTAACATTTACTGCTTCAGCCAATTGTCGTAGCAATCATCTGCTAGAATTTTTTGTAAATCAAGTGAAAGACTAATTCTCTGAAAATTTTCAAGCATCCAACCACCACTTTGTTCATGCTTTTCAAACATCTCCATTAGTGGAGATTTTGGTACAACAATAATAATGGAAGGAAACACCAGGGATAAAGTATCTTCTTCAAAATGGTCATACCCTTCTTTTGATGGCTTCAAATCTAGCATCGTTGGTTCCTCTAGAGATACATGCTTAGATTCCATTGAAAAAGTATTTCCATCTTATTATCTTGCATTTATTCATGAACATGCCGTGGCAAAGGTGGATGTGATGACACTTTAGATTGCGCCGAAACTTCAGGTTGCGTCGACTATGTCAATTGCCGCACATTTGGCATATGAGTGACAATTCTTGGAACAGTATTTACTGGTACATCAACAATTTCTTCAGCAGCAATCTTTGCATTATGAGTCACTTCACCATTTTCTAAAAACATTACATCCGAATCCCTGATCGACTCACTAGTTTGTGTACCGCTCTTTAGAGTGATATCCTGGGAATGTTCTTTCCCCTTAATACTAGATTCTGTCGTATCACTTGGAAGTGTGCCTTGCAGTTTAGTATTCATTATGGTTGCAAGTTGTCTCAATTTTTCTTCTATTACACAAATCGATGAGGACCCCTCTCGAATAATTGCTTTCGTTCGAGTGATATGCTATTGCATCAAAGCTTCAAGAGCTGCGAAGGGATCATATATGGAAGGTTGGGTGTACTGTTGCTGCATAGATACTTAAGCATGCAGATGTGGGATCTGAACATATTGTGGCTGCACCTGATATTGTTGTTGATGCATATGAGATTGCTAATTGAATTGTGACTGCAATGGAGTGTAATTCCCTTGTCTTGGAATATAAGTTCCTCAAGACCAAGTATTCCTATATTGGAATGTCCCAACATTTTACCCAGAATTTTGAATTCCCCAAGACTGTTGATTGCATACATAAACATTATTGGAATTACCATAAGAGTTGTTCCATAGGAGTTGTGGGCAATCTTCATAAATATGGTTGTCACCGCAAATCTCACAGCAGAATGCAGGGACAGCAACTCGTTGAGAGACTTGAATAGGTGTAACTTCATTAGCCCCTTTGCATATTTTTTTCATGTTTTCCAGAGAAGAAATTTGAGCTCTAAGAGCAGAAACTTCATTCCACTCAATAATGCCCAGAGTAGCTTTTACTTGAACCGCACTTGGAATAGGATATTGAAAGTTATAGTTGGACATCGTGTAATCTCGAATGGTTCGATGTCTATCCTTTGACAAATTTGCTTCTCTCTTTTTAACACACCCTAAAAAACAACAAAAGAAAAGAAAAACAAATTTTAAAAAAATAAGAAAAATGCAATGACAAAAATAAACACCAAACGAAAATCGTACCCAGCAACGACGCCAAAACTTGATCGGTGAAATAACGTCACACGATTTGTGCAAGTGTACACACGTCGATGCAAGTATAGTTGATAGGTAGTTCCTATCAGATATCGACCCCACGAAGATGGTTGTTCGGATGTCTACTAATGTCAGTGCAATAAGTAAGAAAAATAAGGTAAATGCAATAGGTAATGTCGAAGAAATAAAAGGTAAATGGTGTAGGTAATGTCGCAGCAATGTACTGAAACTAAAACAGGAACAATATAATAATGGCAGCGGGGTTCCCTCGGTGATTCATCAACATAATAATGAATGCTAGCAAGAAACAAGTGAAAAGATAATTTTCGATGCAATAAAGCACATGAATGTCTTACCAAACTCAACTTCTACCCGTCAAAGACTTATATGTGCCCACTAACCACACCTCTCAATAATGGCTAATAAGGAAATACAAGAACAATTGAGTCAACTTTCATTGTACTCTCATGCAACTTTCTTTGTAATGTATTGTTAATCTAAACTATCACTACAACTCTCATTGTCAGTGGCTGCAATAAACACTTTCATGCATAAAGACATTCAAAGTCAAAGATCAAAAGATAGAGGAAAAGCTTAATAAGATAAACATTCAGCCGACATTCATAAAGTATTTTCATACAAAATGAAATTAAACCATAATCATTAGCTTTTAAACAAAAGAAATATTAAGAACCAAATGGGGAAAGCTATCCCTAGCTAACTCGATTGTTTCTTGGAGCTTCTTCTTGCTTCACACTCTTCATGGATACTTAATTATGCATCAAATTCACCTCGGTTGTCCCATGGAAGCTTTAAGCCGTCATAGCCATCAAGAGAAAGCTCCTAAACCAAGGAAAAAGATGATAAAATATGAGCCTCCTTCCTTTTTAGGGTAAGAATATATGTATATATATCCTTATCATCTTCTAATTGGGTATTTACAGGTGTCCTTTATAGATTTGAAGCTGTGAATTTCGTGCAGAACAACTATATTAATGGATAGCTCATCACCCTTTTGATCTTATCCTGGCAACTGTCATTGTGGAGACAATGATTGTTTCGATGTGCTGGTATTGCAGCGAGCATTGTACCGACATCATGTCCAGACAAAAGTTGTTATAACAAACTGTCAGCTCATTGTTCTTTGATCTTATCATTTCGCCAACGTCATTTGATCTTATCTTTTTTTACAGCTGTCAATGTGGCAACATATCTGGACGCAATCTAAACAACACTTATGCTGCGACATCTCAATGTAGCGACAGTCCTGGCTGCAATTACGGAAGAACTCATGCAGCGACATTAGCAGCAAAAATGTAATAAATTCAAGGATAATTCAAGAAAGACCTACTGAGTTAAGAAAATGCAAATACAAAGATGAAAATGTTAAAATGTATGCAAAAGATAACCTGATGGGGACATTTAATCAATAAATAAGGAGAAATCACATGTCTTTTAAAGTACCATCATGTTTCCACTACCAATACAGAGTATAATCACCATAACTTTTATTACTCTGTCAATGCATGGTATAATATTTATTAACTTAAGTGTTCCATATATAATTTTTTCACATAATTGTTTTAGTTTTAATTCACATTTTAAAGTGTTTGTTTTAGTTTGGTATTACATAACTCAATGACACCAACTCAATTATGAAAGTACGCTTAAACCAAAATAAAAAATAAAGAAAATATATTGACAATTTTTTTTATCATAAAAGCATATTCATTGAACCACAAGAGTAATACAGTAACACAGATAAATCGAAGGGTTGGGCATCTACCCAGTCCACATGACACACATTAAGACGTGTTTTCCTAGCAATCCAATCCACAACCCTATTATATTCTCTACGAATGAAGGAGAAAGAACAAGAAGAGAAATGGACAACATAAGAAAGAATATCATATTCAATTGTGGAAGTTTCCCAACAATTCTATCCTTTTTCCATTGAGGCTCAAGATTAAATTTACATTGTCCGATTCAAAAATAACCTTTGAAAACTCTTGTCGAAAGGCAACAACAACTCCTAATCTTAAAGCTAATGCTTCTGCGACAGAAGCAGAAGCCGACAAAACACATTGATTCGTTCCTCCCACAATAAAACGGGAACAATCTCGAAAAACTGCTGCATTGCCTACTTTCTTAGAGTAAGGGTCAAAAGAAGCATCACAACAAATTTTAACGAATCCTTCCTCCGGCGGACTCCAAACAGCCGAAATCCATGGAGATTGTGATTAAACTCCATTTGCACTAATAAATAACTAATTCCTTTAATTGTGAATAAATAAATTAATTATTTTACAAAATAAGAAGCGAAAATATTATACTAGATCTATTGTAAAGGGTAAATAACACAACAAATCACCCAAATATTGGTAAATAGCAAATGGGTCACTCAATTCAAAAAATTACAATAAAGTTACTCAATTAATCGATTGTTCCAAATAGGCTTAAAGGGTAATTTTGTTCCTGTAATAATCTCAAATTAGCAATGTTGCCCCTCATTTTTAATTGCATCAATTTAGACATCGTAGTTTTCCAAAATCAACAATATCACCCTTCTTTTTTAATTTCATCAGTTTAGCCCTTGAACCCTAGAATTATATCAATCTTGCCCTTTGATTGTCGTTGTTTGACAAAGCCATTAAATTTTGTGCACGTATTTGTTATCTACTTCCACATCAGCTGTTATCGTCAACTGTCTTGCCATGTCAATGATGCGATAATACGATTAGAGAGTTTTAGAATTATTTATTTTAAAATTATAGATTTTTTTAAAACACGACAGTTGTATTTTCACGTCATCAAAATTGACATGTCATCATCTTATTGGAGGATATTAATTTATTAAAAATGACATATGGACAAGCTAACTCAGACGTTGTTAATTATTTAACGGTGGAGTGTCTGACATGAAAAATGGTGACTGGCGATAACAATTCTATTAGTTAACGACAATCGAAAGGCGAGATTGGTGTAATTCAAGAGTTTGATGGTTAAATTGATGAAATTTAAAAGGAGAGACAACATTGTTGATTTTGGAAGACTATAGAGGCTAAATTGATGCAATTAAAAAGGGGCAACATTGTTGATTTGAGATTACCATACGACAAAATTATCCCTTAAGCCTTACAAATATGTCATTGGTTGTCAAATATTAGACGACTTTCTGATGTGGAATATTTCATTAAATATTAGATTTCAAATGATTACAATTAAGTCAATCAATTAATTGATTGTAAAGAGAGAAATTCTAAAGACAAATGGCTTATTTGCCAAATAAAGACCGACCATTTAATTTCGGCCATTGGATGAAGTCGCTCTTTATGTGGACGTTGGATTAAAAAAAGGTTACCTGGTGAACCGATAACCTTTATGTAGTGGCTTATAAGCCAAAAACCAATTGAAATCTGCCACACCGGTACTGAAATTGTTAGGGCAGGTTCGAATCCCCTATACCAAGTTCGATACATACAAAAATCCTTACATAACTTGTAAGAAATTATGTTTTACGGTAACAAATACGGTATGTACAAAAAATCCTTACAAGACCACCAGCCCTTTTGGTCTTTGGAAACCTTTGGTAAGAAAATCGGTACAAACTTTACTTTATTACAAAGTGGTAACAAACTGTGTACATTTTGGTAATAAGTTCGGTACATAAAAAAAAATTCTTACATAACTTGTAAGAAACTTTTGTTTTACTGTAACATATACGGTATGTACAAAATTCCTTACAAGACCATGAGCCCTTTTCATCGTTCGAAACCTTTGGTAAGAAATTCGGCACAAACCTTATTTTATTGAAAAGTAGTATCAAACTGTGTACATTTTGGTAATAAGTTCGGTACAAACAAAATTCTTACATAAGTCGTAAGAAATTATGTTTTATTGTAACAAATCGGTATGTACAAAAATCCTTACAAGACCATGAGCCATTTTCGTCTTTTGAAACCTTTGGTAAGAAATTCGGTACAAGCCTTATTTTATTACGAAGTGGTAACAAACTGTGTACATTTTGGTAATAAGTTCGGTACAAACAAAAATTCTTACATAAGTTGTAAGAAATTATGTTTTATTGTAACAAATACAGTATGTACAAAAATCCTTACAAGACTATGAGCCCTTTTGGTCTTTGACAACCTTTGGTCAGAAATTCGATACATACTTTATTTTATAACAAAGTCGTAACAAACTATGTACTTTTTGGTAATAAGTTTGGTACATACAAAAATCCTTGCATAACTTGTAAGAAATTATGTACATTTGTATCAAATATGGTATGTACAAAAATCCTTACAAGACCATGAGCCCTTTTGGTCTTTGGAAACCTTTGCTAAGAAATTCGGTACAAACCTTATTTTATTACAAAGTGGTAACAAATTGTGTATATTTTGGTAATAAGTTCGGTACATTCAAAAATCCTTACATAACTTGTAAGAAATTATGTTTTACTGTAACAAATACGGTATGTACAGAAATCCTTACAAAACCATGAGCCCTTTTGGTCTTTCGAAACCTTTGGTAAGAAATTTGGTACAAACCTTATTTTATTACAAAGTGGTAAGAAAGTGTGTACATCTTGGTAATAAGTTCGGTAAATACAAAAATCCTTACAGAAGTTGTAAAAAATTATGTTTTATCATAACAAATGTGGTATGTACAAAAATCTTTACTAGAGCATGATCCCTTTTGATCTTTGGCAACGTTTGGTAAGAAATTAGGTACAAACATTGTTTTATTACAAAATACTAAGAAACTGTGTACATGTTGGTAATAAGTTTGGTACATATAAAAATCCTTACAGAAGTTGTAAAAGAATATGTTTTATTGTAACAAATAGGGCATGTACAAAAATCCTTACAAGACAATGAGCCCTTTTGGTCTTTGGTAACTTTTGGTCAAAAAATTCGGTACAAACATTGTTTTATTGCAAAAATACTAAGAAACTGTGTACACGTTGGTAATAAGTTCGGTACATACAAAAATCCTTACAGAAGTTGTAAAAAATTATGTTTTATTGTAACAAATAGGGTATGTACAAAAATTCTTACATGACCATGAACCCTTTTGGTCTTTGGAAACCTTTGGTAAGAAATTTGATACAAACCTTATTTTATTACAAAGTGGTAACAAACTATGTACATTTTGTAGTAAGTTCGGTACATACATAAATCCTTACATAACGTGTAAGAAATTATGTACATTTCTACCAAATAAGGTATGTACAATTTTTTTTACAAGACTATGTACCAAATAAGAAATTCAGTACAAACTTTTTTCTCTTACAAAGTGGTAACAAACTATGTACATGATTTATAACAAACTTTGTACAAAATATTTACCCGGTCATCATGTTCGCCGGTATTTAGCCTTGAAATAGTTGTCGTTTCCTAGAACTACCCTTGTAAAGATGAATTAATTGATTGTAACAATCAGGTCATACTTCACTACAACCACCGTCAAAAATTCTATACGATGTTCAATGAACTCCAAATTTTACCATAAGATTCACCTTGATCTCCTTATTCAATTCATCATACATGCAAATCTCTCTCAAAAGTCATAAAATCCCCTTCCCCAAAATTTTCTAACTTCTTAAACCTCGATATACTCCATCCACAGTAAAATGGCATTTGTCTAAAGATATGTTCTTACTCTCACCAACAACAACCTCACTACCATTCGAATTGTCGAATGAAGCCCCCAATCTTACCCCAATCTTAAAGGAACTCAAAACTCAAAATAAGTTTTCTTTTATGATTGAATGAATGACTCGTTCGCGACTTTTTGAAATTAAATGGGTCATTTCTAATCTTACTAATAATTTGCAATTCATTTATGCTAATAAATGGATGGCCTATTTATAACGTCACTAATAATTAGATGAGATGTGTTGTAATTTGCATAATAAAAAATTATTAAAATGTTCCCCTAAAGAGTCCTTTTAATTCAATTACTTGTTTGTGACAATCATTGATTAAGTGAATTGTTAATGCAAGATATTTTCGAAAATAAAAATAAGTTTAAAAGGATTCAAACCTAGAAACCATATATAGATAGACACAACAATTAACCACTAAATGAAGCTAAATATTTATTTTATGATTGGCAAAGCTATATTTTATGTTAATTGTGCTTTGGTGCAATATTTTTATACTTTAAAATAAATTTACTCCCTCTGTCCCACTAAAACTGTCACATGTTGACTTTTTTGGGTCAAACTTTTTCAACTTTGACCTCTTATAATTTAAAATTTATTATTGATAAAGATATGAAAAAATATATTTTAAAAACCTTGAATCAACTAGTTTTTAAATATATTTTTTATAATTTTTAATTAATTAAAATATTTAAATAAATTATAGTCAAAGTTGAAAAAATTTGACCAAAAAAATGTCAACATGTGACAGTTTTACTGGGACGGAGGGAGTAATATTTTTGTCACTTTTTATAATTACATTGAATCAAATTTTCAATCTTAAATAATAATTTTAACCTAATTAATAATATTTTAGAATAAATTAAAAGTGAAGAGTTTAGTGACATTGGGGTAATTTACCCTAATCAAGGTGAAAATGGGAAGCGAAAATGGCAAGACTTTATCTTCTACTATAATCTTCAATTAATCCAACTCTAATAGTTAACACTGCTCTGGTATAGCCTTTGTGGCAGCCGAAGATGGGCGCTAACAGCGATCCCAACCCGGAGGGTTCCGATGAGCAACAAAAACGATCGGAGATATACACTTACGAGGCCCCCTGGCACATCTACGCCATGAACTGGAGTGTCCGCCGCGACAAGAAATATCGTCTCGCCATCGCCAGCCTTCTTGAGCAGTACACCAATCGCCTCGAAATTGTCCAGCTCGATGACTCCAATGGTGAGATCCGGTCTGACCCAAACCTCTCCTTCGATCATCCGTATCCCCCAACCAAGACCATCTTCATCCCCGACAAGGAGTGCCAGAAACCCGATCTTCTCGCCACTTCCTCCGATTTCCTCCGCATTTGGAGGATCTCCGATGATCAATCCCACGTCGACCTCAAATCCCTCCTTAATGGCAATAAGAACAGTGAGTTCTGCGGCCCTCTTACCTCCTTCGACTGGAATGAGGCGGAGCCCAAGCGAATCGGCGCCTCCTCCATTGATACGACTTGTACTATATGGGATATCGAGAGGGAAACGGTGGATACCCAGCTTATTGCCCACGACAAGGAGGTTTATGATATTGCCTGGGGCGGCGTTGGTGTTTTTGCTTCTGTTTCTGCTGATGGGTCCGTTAGGGTTTTTGACCTTCGCGACAAGGAGCACTCCACTATTATTTACGAGAGTTCGGAGCCCGATACTCCGCTTGTACGGTTGGGGTGGAACAAGCAGGACCCAAGATACATGGCCACTATAATTATGGACAGTGCTAAGGTGGTTGTTTTGGATATCCGCTTCCCTACATTGCCGGTAGTTGAGCTGCAGAGGCACCAGGCTAGTGTCAATGCCATAGCCTGGGCTCCCCACAGCTCTTGCCACATTTGCACCGCCGGGGATGATTCCCAGGCCTTGATTTGGGATTTGTCCTCCATGAGTCAGCCTGTGGAGGGTGGGCTTGATCCAATCCTTGCCTACACCGCTGGGGCGGAAATCGAGCAGTTGCAGTGGTCATCTTCCCAGCCTGATTGGGTTGCCATCGCCTTCTCTACCAAGCTTCAGATTCTCAGGGTATGAGTGAATAGGATTGGTATATTGGGTAGTTGTATTCTTAGCTCAACCTATGGGAATAACAAGATTGTTGCTGTCATTGTGACCAAAATCTCAAAAACTGTTTTCTTTGCCTTCAACAACATGCTTGGATAGTTGATTGAGTACATCTTCCTTATGATCTTGGTATTTCCCAACTTTCCCTGTTTTATTGTAGTTGTGAGAGCAAAAGAGCTGCAAACTCAATTTTGTTTTGTTTTTTAGAACGCTTGGGAAGCAGTGATTTATGGGCCCTGAACTGAATGTGTGCAAACTACAAGATGAGTGTGTTTCTTTGGTTGCCTACAAAGTTTAATTAGTTACTATAAATGATGGGTGGGTTACCCTAGGCTGCTAAGTTTCAGATGCTTGTGTTTGTGTTAATGTTAAACTAGCTTTAGCCATAGAATTGAGACTAAGTTCTTAATTGATGGATAGAAAACCAAATCAGCTATAACCTTGTAGGTGGAAGGATACAAGGCAACAAACAGAGCAATGGCCAATTACATGACTGAATTGATATGAACATGACTAAGTTCTTAATTTGCGACTCGGATCATCTGGTTGCTGTTAACAGTATCAGTTTCTTGTTGATGATTTTGCAGCATCCTTATTGGGAAGTTTGCACAATTGGCCTTCATTAGTTCATCCCAACCTAGGTCATCATGCACACTTCACAATTTAATCTGTGCTAATTGTTGAGAGTTTTATCACTCTTCAATGTTATGTATTAATTATTGCAAGAATAAAGAAAGAAACATCAAGTGTATACATGCAATTTAATATCAGGAAGATGTATAGTGTTTTGAGATTGCCATAGGATCGAGTATATGCATGCAATTTACAAAATAAAACTAATACGAGTTCATCATCCCAATCCAGAATCCAGGTTTTAAGTATTTTCACAAGTTCAACAGGAATTACTTGATATAAGCATCATTCAAATAACATGTCCGCAAACACAGGCTTCTCCCAACAGCAGAGGTTTGAGCATGAAATCTCGTACACATGTTGCAACCCACACAAAATGCTCATCGCAACCAGTAGGTGATTAAGTAGACAAGTTAGAACTGGGAGACTCCAATAGTTGATGATGACACACATCTTGCCTCAACAGCCAATGTCTTAAGAACACCTCGGCAGGGGTCGCCTCCGAACCCGGAGTTTGAAACTTCAACCCAACAACTGTTTCTCCCCTCACAAGCCTGTAAAAGTTGCATGACAGGAATGGGAAAACAGCATTAAGTGAAAAGAAAGAAAAGAACCTAACACTTCAGCGTTTTTTTTTACATGACTACTGCTAAAGGGTATATTTTCCTCTGTAACATCAAATTTCAGACGTCAGAGTGCTCTACATGCGTTGGATGCCTATCTGTGTAGGTGTTGGATACCTATCTGTAAATTCTTATAGAAAATTCCTATAGAAATGAACGTACACAAGTTGGATCCCTATCTGTATACAACACTAACATCCGAGTCAGAACAACATACTATCAGATGAACTGAGTAGGTGCTTATCAATGCTTTAATGCTCAGTAATTCTCCTAGCCATTTCCCAGAAGTTTGCATGTCTAGATATGATATATCACAAGGCGGCTTCATTCATGCTGACCACATTTGTAGTAAGCAGAAACGTCCAGTCAACTCAGTATCAGACTGGATGCTTTTTCCAAATAAACAGCTACCATGTTTTCATATACCTCAAATGTCTGTTATCTAATTCTTCATTTTTCTTGATATAACAGTGTTCGAAAATTTTGTCTGGTGCATATCAAAAAAGGGTACGGAGACAGAAAGAAATGGGCAATACCCATGTTGAACTCATACCCATACTCGACAGAAACCGAAGCCTAACACCTCCAACTCTCAGTATAATCATGTTTCAAGTAAACTGATCAATTATCAGAACTCTTTAAGACGGACAACGTTTTGTATCAAGTAAAATATATACCTCGGATACCACAGACAATGAATTTGAAGAGTGGCAATTGCCTTTAGAAAAATTCTGGCAGCTGCCATGAGGAGTTCCGTAGCTAGCAAATTCTATTGAGGAGATTATATGCCCATCTTCACACTGCAACCGAATCTGTGGTCTTATGTCATTTATGGAGACTTTTCCATCAATAACATCTGGATGAAGCCATTGGTCAAGAGGTGGATAGTGGGACTCCGACACTTGCGCACAGAGAATTCGAGAATCACGTAATTTGACTGAAATCTCAAATGGGTTCCCACCAGTTTCCTCAAATATCACAAGTAAATTGTTTGATGCCTGTAACCACGATCGTGGCACATGGTACCTGGTGATTGACCAATAGCACATATATCACAAGGTGGAAGCAAAATGCCATATTCCATAGCAACTATCCATTTTAAATGCATGAAGGGATTAAGATTTAAGGCACAAAAATAGCAAGCCAATTTTCAAAATGTGATACTAGATAACTTTCCAATGATTTACCAGGTTTGAGTAGGCTTCCCACAATTTGTCATGCACTTGTTGGAACCATATGCTCCCCGATAATTACAGCTATTTGGACATCCATCTATTGGGGATGTCAGATTCCAGTATCTTCCAATATGGTGCCCATTGACCCAAGCTTGGCCCTTTCCCATGCTTCCTAAGTCAAGAGCAACAGGTTCTGACCCATCAGGAGAATCAAAGTATGCCTGCTTGAATTGGGGATAGAAGGGATGCATGTAAGTACACTTTACTTCAAAGGAATAAAACTGAGATAATAAGGAAAAGAAAAAGAAATGCTAAAATTAAAATAGAAAGATGATATACATCCAGATATGTGCAACAGGAGCACAAGAGTTCAAATTACTAGGAATAAAAATTTAGCCAGTTCAAACAGAATCACTGATATAGCCAGTTGATTTAATTTTAACCAAGAGCTATGGCCCAATCCAACATGTAGGCTAGCTATTTAGGAGGGAAAAGTTTAGTTTATTGGGCCATAGCTCTTGCTTAAAATTAAACAGAATCACTGACAGCACATATTATTTTAATAGAGGACCGTGTTGCAGTATGATCCATATAGCAATTCCTACACGGTGGGAAAAGTTTAGTTTATTGTTGCTGATATCGATAAAGAAAAAAAAATCAGATGAAAGATATAGAAGAGAATGAACATGTTTTAGTGTGTTCAAATGTTCGATGACACAGAAATATAACAATATTGTTTAGCTTTTAGAACTTTTATTTTCTAGTTTCCGCAAAAGGATCGACAAGGAATTGAGACGACTTAAAGTACCTTATGCAGGAAAACAAATTACTCCCAAAACTTTCCACATTGAAGACATTAGAAGAGAAATTTTGTAAATTTAGCAAATTATCACCCTCTGAAAAATTGTTTCTTGTATTTCCACATATAATGCGTATAGTTTAAGCAAAATTGTTTTTTTTTTTCATTCCTCTCATTTTACTTTCTCACAAAGCTAAGGAAATATTTCAAGTTGTTCTCTATCTTTCATAAAAATCTCAATGGTTAAAAGAAATATTCTTCTTCATTCATTTCATTCCTAACTTTTGATCTGCACAGCTTTCCATCCTTCTGATAAAGCTAAATCATAAGGCCCCCAATCAGTTTAGGAGAAATAATGAGTTAATACGATAACTACAGTGCAGGAAGTAAAGGATGGGGAAACTTAGGTTTCTTTATGGGGCTGGTTTGTGTTTGAGGAGCTGCTTCAGGAATATGCACAACAGTCAGAAAATAACCAGAACTACCTTTTTGTTTATGCAATATGCATAAGCAGTTGCATATTTAAGTCATATAGGACATTCCATCAAAGAAAATGGAGGATATTCTAATGGCCAATGTCATATTAATTTACACCACTGCTTTTGATAGTACCCGTGAGTCCATGACTACGAAACCATGCAATAATATCCCATCCTGGTAAGTGCTATTTTAACTACAACTGTTCTATCCTTTAAAAAAAAACCTACAACTGTTCTAGGAATAAATTTACCTTGTACCAAGTAAATGTGGAGGGAGTAGAATCAAGCTTCAATTCAGTCCATCCTGCTTTCTCATTTTCTTCCAAGGTGAATATTTTTTGGAATTCACCCTTCAGGCCTACCTAGAATCAAAATAATACAAGAAGCAATTGAATGTTTTCCTTGCTATTTGCTGCCTTCAGGAGAAACAAAAGGTAGAAGAAATATCCAGCTAATATTGCAGAAAAGAGATTAACCATAATGGAGTTCAGGTGTAAGGGGGTGACAGATATTCGAATCACCCTTAATTTTTTGGCTTTTGGTAGAGTTGATATAAATGTGTTTGAAAGTGCTAATATACCAAAGCATTTGCGATCCCATGGCACTGCATTATACCCAAATGTCAGCTTTTGACAATTAATGGTCTAATAAGATTATATTATATAAAAAATCAGACATTAATTTGGTTGATTGATGGTAAAAATCCAAATGGTGTTACAGATTTGTAGACTAAATTTTAGGATTAATATATTACGTTACCTGAACTTTATACTTGTATATAAACTCATAAGGGTTGATGGATAAAACACATAAGGATATTCTACATGGTATCAAAGCTCTCATTCAAATTTTAGGAATTTTTTCCCATTTGTTCATCCGAGAAAATTCTGAGTTGTTTGGGGTGGGGAGGGTTACTACCAAAATTCAAAGGGCAGGCTTTGGGGCTTTATCTTTCGACACTGCCAGCTCAGGGAGGTCTACCATGCACCGATCAGTCAACACCCAGCGTCCGGTCATCAGAATCCAAGCGCGTGAGTTGAATAAAATTAAATACATACACACGCATAAACACATACATACAAATAAACACAGAAAAAAATAAAGAGCTGAAAACAGTTTCGAAAGAAATAGTTGAATAAAATTATTAAATACAAACCTGGTAGATCCATGAAGCCTTGGAAAGGTCTATATCCCCGTTTTTAAATCCAGTAAGCTTAATTTGGCCTCTAAACCCAGCACCGTCTTTTTCTAGAAAGGCTCCGTAGTTCTGTATCATTATTGCAAAATTTAGTGCTATGACATCAGATATCCAGAATACCATTCCATCAGGACAAGTTAAATAATGATACAAATATGAGAAACCATATAGACTAACAACAGTATGTCACTAAAGTGGCTAGATATCAACAAAACTAATATATTGCACATTCCAAATGACACATAGGCAAGAATCTGCTTCAGTCCAACAAAATGTGTTTCATATGTGTAAATCAGAAGAAAATAGATTTTCTGATGGTTTATCAAAATTTTATTTCTTTGTTGTGAACAATATGGAACCCTCTTAAATTTTGCTAAACCCCCAACTTGCAAAGCACTAGTGCAAAATATAACCTTACAACATAAATAACTTACATGTCAACAGTCCTAGACACTTGGTAAACTGTCCACAACACTAGAACTGCAATTTAGGAGCATCCCAGTGATTTAGCAGTTTAAATCATTTATTTTATGGCAGCCAATGTAACAAGAAAATGTTGAAGAAGGATTAGAGACAAGCTTAATATCAGTCAATCCATAAAACTTGTGTATCATTTATGAATGGGAAACCAAAATTTTTGAATATCTGTAGTCTGTAGATGTCAGTCAAAAAACCAAGAGGAGAATTTTGGCTTCTTTCAAATCCTTTACTAGGAAATATGCAAGAGTGACCAAAGAGTAGTTAGTCAACCACCTTTGATTTATAAAATAGGCAATCTAACTATTGAATTCCAATAAACGATGGTCAATAACCATGAGGAAACTGTTAATGTTGTTCTCCCATATCTACGATGTCTTGGTTTCATATGGTCTTATATACAAGTTGGGCCTCTCTACCCATGTCAATTGTTTTTAGTCTGGATGATTAAGAGGGTATCAGTAGGGACAAAGCCACCTTATAGGTGGGAGGGGCAATTGCCCCCCCCCCCCCCCCCCCCCCCCCCCCAAAAAAAAAATGATGGTCTTTCGCAAAATTTTATGGTTTATTGTTTTTAGCACCCTGTCAATTAAAATTAAACCCTGATCACTCATTTGTTTTGGTTTAATTACTTTCTAAGACCTTTCAATTTTAAAATTAAACCTAAAATCCCTTAATTTTAATGGTTTAATTACTTTTTAAGACCTATTCATTTCAAAGTTAATCGGTCTGTCCCCTCGTAGTTCAATCCTGGCTCCGCCCCTGGGTATCAAAACACATCTTCCTGCCTAAACCCATGTGATATTGATCAACCCTAATGAGGTTGTCCATGTGAAGGCCTCTGTTGAGATACTTGTGAGGGGGAGTGAGTACTGTTATCCCTCCTATGGTCTTATATTCAAGTTGGACCTCTCCACCTATCAATTGATTTTAGGTTGGATGCTTAACAACTCGATGTAATAATATTACCACTATCACTTTATTACACTTCAATATCGATGGATTTTCTCACATTGACATTGCAACAAACAATCTCATGAGATGCTTGAAAAGAAAAAAAATCATAATATGCTTCTGGTAAAAAAGTGCTTCCTGCAGTTTTCTACACTACTAGGAAATATTTCACACAAAAAATATTTCCTTTTCTTTAAATTATTAGTGACATGAATAAACCTAACATATTTACTTGATTGTTTCACATGTTACATGAAAAGAAATAGGGTAGAAATGTTATTTCCCTTTGAAGGGATAAAATGGATTTGGATCCTTCCAAAGAAGTTTATCACAAAATTTTGAACCATAAATTAACATCAAGTTATTTTGCAGAATGTAGCATATGGTAAAAGACAGATACATAGGTTATAGAGTGAAGGAAATGAAGCAAGAAGGGGTAAATGATGTGGACAATGACTTAAGTAGCATGCAATCTGCAAAAGAAATTTATTTGGAGTACCTTGAGTATTTTTAATTATCAAGTGTTTTCCAAGTAGACGAGGGGGAAAATTGAAGAGAAGAAAGATAGAGATTGTATTAAAAATGCAATAATGTATAGCACACTTTTTTTAAATATAAAAACAACTTTATCACACAACAAAATCAATAATTTATACATTCATGCAGGTTAGTTACTTATTTATTCCTCTACATAACCCTCCTCAGAAAGCAAGCTAATTGCTTCTAGAGGTGACATTATTAAATTCATTTCACACTGAATTACCAGAAGTAGATGAACCTTTTCTAGAATAATAAGGCACACGAAAGGGTATGCTTTTGTTTTGGGTGCAGTGAGGGTATAAATGAGATGCAGGAAAAAGAACTTCAGAGTTTGTTCCGGTGTTCTGGTGATGATGAACAGGAGATAAAAAGGTTGAAAGAGTTTCTGGCTACTGAATTCGAGGTAAAAGATTTGGGATACTTGAGATACTTTCTCGGTATGGAAGTGGCAAGATCAAACTCTGGGATTGTGATTAACCAGAGGAAGTATATTCTGGATCTTCTTTCAGAAACAAGAATGCTAGGATGCAAGCTTGCAGAGACACCTATGGAGTCAAACCTAAAGTTTAGGACCGATGATCAAGGAGTTCCTACGAACAAGGAGCAATACCAGAAACTAGTGGGTAAGCTTATTTACTTATCACTCACTAGACCTGACATTGCTTTTCCAGTAAGTGTTGTCAGCCAGTTTATGAGTGATCCTAAAGAAGAGCACCTTGAGGCAGTTATGAGAATCCTAAGATACTTGAAGATGACTCCGGGGCATGGAATGTTTTTCACTAAAAATGACAGCAGAAAAGTTGAAATATTCACAAATGCAAGCTGGGCAGGAGAGTTGACAGCTAGAAGATCTACAAGTGGCTATTGCGCTCGAGTATGGGGAAATTTGGTGACTTGGAAGAGCAAGAAACAACAAGTAGTTTCAAGAAGTAGTGCAGAAGCAGAATTCAGATCACTAGCAAATGAAATCTGTGAAGGGATTTGGGTACAAAGACTCCTATCAAAATTGAAATTAAATTACAGCAAAGAGTTTGAGCTTTACTGTGACAATCAATCTGCAATCAGCATTGCAAAGAATCCAGTGCATCATGACAGAACCAAACATGTGGAACTGGATACGCACTTCATTACAGAGAAAATCACAAGTGGGATGGTTAAGTTGAACTTCATCCTAACGCAAGAGCAGTTAGCTGACATACTTACCAAGACACTTCCAAGAAATACCTTTGATAAGCTTACATCCAAGCTGGGACTATACAATGTCTACTCACCAGCTTGAGGGGGAGTGTCGATTGTAAATATGTATCTAAGAGTCCTAGAGTTATTAGCATGCAGTAGTTATTATTTAATTAGGAGTTTGTGCTGTAATAGAGGTATTTTAGTTTAAGTTTATTCCAGATAAGATAGAGTTTATCTTAAACTAGGAGTTAGAGTTTAATTAAACTAGTATGATGTAACCAGTGTTGTTAAAAAGGGATCCAACCCTCTGTAACTTTTATGATAAAATTAAATAAAAACAGAGAAACTACTTTTCTCCAAACTCAGTATTATTTACAGAACAAACATAAGTACATAACCAGTTTTTACCTGCAAACCAACCGTCTGAGATAACAATATTAAATCGTTATAACCTTGTTGAAATTGGACCGGCTGCTCCACCTTGACCCAGTGACCAGTTATGCTGCCTTCAGTTCCAGAAGCATACATGGTAGTGAGAACTTCAAAGCGTTATATACTTGGAACTTAAAAAGAAAACAAGGATTTCAATAAATGCATGTTTTTAAACTGCCATACTGTATATTGTTGCCTTGTACAATCAGTAATTAGTATCCTAAATCCTAATTATTGTGCAACTCGATTTCTCATTTAAGTAGAAGATTAGATAGAAGCTTTAGCTAGGTAAGTTAATTCCTAATAGAACTCTGAGTAAATACTTTACAGTAGGGCTAAAACTTTGTTGTAATCAGCCTATTTTAATAGGTGTTTTCCTTGTATTTTTAATAGCTTTAGCTAGGTAAGTTAACTCCTAATAGAACTCTAAGTTAACACATAATATATAAATGGAAACCAAAGTGAGGGAGAGGAAGAATAGGTGTGATCATGCATGGACATCAAGCAGTTGAATACAATCACAATATGGAAATTTACCTATAAGCTTCCCATTAATAAATACCCGCAATACATCACGCATGCTATCAATCACAAGAGTGGGGCTAACTTGATTTTCCTCCCAAAATGAAATGTCATCACCAGAAACATATATTCTGCATTCCAGATATAAAAGAAAGACGCATCAATGAGGAATTTAAACTAAACAGATACTAGAAAACGTTTAGTCTAAAGTGGTTACCATCAGCAAACTAAAATCCACCACTTTTGTGGTAATGCAAATAATGGAGATAAACCCCATGCCCACTTAAAAAGGGAGGTATTAAGCTACTAAAATTCTGGCTCATTTAGGAGTCCCAAAATGAAATTCCTTCAAAAAAAATTATGTTTTTTTTTTGTATTTATCATACTGAGTAAATAACTAATGAAATCAAATGTAAACTGTAAAGTTGAACCTCAGTTTGCTAATAAAAGGTAGAAATGAGTTGATTCCAGAAAAGATGGCAGAATTACAATGATTGTAACGCATGAGATTGTTATTCTTTTTCAGAATTATGATGAAAGTAATAGTCACACAACACCCATCTCCCAATTTTTTAGGGGTCCATGACAAGGAAAAGACGAAGAAATCAAACTTGCTGGATCCTGAGTAAACAAAAATCCTTTTACTGTAAATAGTTGGCCAACAAAATGCAAAAGGATACAATTCAATCCGTTAAGAAATTAGTCCTAAAAGAAGGGAGCTTAATATAAGTAACAACCAATCAGAAAAAGGAAAGATGAATTAGGGTGGAGTAATCCAAGAGTAGACCGAAGTTAACCTGGTCATATGCCAGAGATAATCAGATTCATCTTTTGTCACTTTTAAGTGCTCCAACATGCCTTGAACTGTAAAGTTGTTCTCACTCCATATACCAATTGGCTCCTTTACAGACATCCAAGATTCTGTGATACCAGAAACCTTATTTTTGGTCATGACTAGTTCAGGTGCAGATATTTTTGGAGATGAGGCATACTCCACCACTTTCATGGCTGTTTGTGCTCCAACCTGTTGGGATATAAGAAAGACAAAACAGGAGTTACAGACAATGGATAGAAAAATGAACTGTTTTAACCGGGAACCAGAGGCCTGTCTAGTCTAGCAATTTAAAAAAACTGGGTAATAGTAGAACAGGCCAAATATACTGCTTCAAGCCTTCACCCTGTGAAACAGATTCATTGGGTATAAAACGGTATTTCAGATTTTTATTTGTAATCAATCAGATTTGAACCTTTAACCTCTTAGTTTCCTATTAAGACCATGACATTAAGCCAAATACAATTTTCTGTTAATTATTATTGATTTACGCAGGAGCTTTTACTATTATGTTAAATTATTATCTGTCTTGTTTATTAATTATTGCACATAGAGATGGATGGCTAGGATTATAAGTTATCTTTAGGGTTTAATCTAAGACCAGGGTTATAAGTTTTCTTTAGGGTTTATGTTAAGGATGCATTTGTTGGTCAAGCCTACAATAAAAGAGAAGTTGCAAAAAATCTGCCAAAATCAATTGAATAGCCTACAATAATTCTGAGATTTTATTAGTGTTTTCCTTTTTAAAATGATGTAATGCCTACTATATAAGACCATCAAGAAGAGGAAATGGAATAAGCATAAATTTTATCTCTAATGTTCTTTTGAGATCGGAAGGTTCCCTTAAAAGAACCTTCATTAGTTTTTTTCGCTTTTCAACATAGATTCTCCAGAAGGGCGCAATACCAAGGTTAATCCACCCAATTAGAGGAAGGTTTTCCGGTTCACTGCCCTATGACTTGATCCTATTCATATGTGCATAACAGCAAAAATCTACGGTTAAAATTAAAATCTAAGTTTTCTGTAAATAAGAAGTATTTGAGCAAAGAGGCAATTCTTACTCTGATTTTCTTATATTTTATTTACAGAAAACTTGGCCTTTATAAAGGCCTATGTACAAGTGTTTTACCTTAGCTAGGCTATCTCTAAATCTTTATCTACACTTTAGGATAAAAGTTATGCTAGAGATAAAACATCTAAGAGATAAGATATACAAAAGATAATTTATCTATTTTAAACGCCTCCAATCTACACTCTAGAGTCTCAGCTTGGATGTAAACTTATCAAGTCTCTCTAGGTAGTGCTTTAGTAAGAACATCTGCCAGCTGGTCCTTTGTAGGGATAAAATGCAATTTAACTTGTCCACCATTGACCTTCTCGACAATAAAATGTCGATCAATTTCTACATGCTTAGTTCTATCATGTTGGACTGGATTTCTTGCAATGCTGATAGCTGATTGGCTATCACTTTGCAATTTGAATTCTTCAAACTGCTTTAGCCCCAATTGTGCCAGCAACCTTTGCAGCCATATTCCTTCACAGATTCCCAAAACCATAGCTCTATATTCAGCCTCTGCACTGCTTCTAGCCACTACTGGTTGCTTCTTGCTCCTTCATGTCACTAGATTTCCCCACACAAATGAACAATAGTCACTAGTAGACCTCCTGTCAATTAATTCACCAGCCCAACTAGAATCTGTAAATAATTTTACTGACCTGTCTTCACTTTTCTTGAAGAGTAGACCATGTCCAAGAGTCATCCTCAAATATCTCAGTATTCTGGTAACAGCTTCAAGATGTTTCTCCCTAGGATCACTCATGTGTTGGCTCACAATACTTACTGAGTATGCTATCTGGCCGAGTGTGGGACAAATAAATAAGCTTCCCAACAAGTCTTTGGCACTAATCTTTGTTAACATGGTTTTCTATTTCCTCTCTTCTCAATTTTAAATTAACTTCCATAGGTGTTTCGGCTGGTTTGCATCCTAACATCCATGTTTTTGAAAGTAAATCAAGAATATACTTTCTCTGATTTATGACAATACCTGCTTTAGACCGTGCTACTTCTATCCCCAAGAAATATCTAAGGCTTCCCATCTCCTTAGTTTCGAATTCTGTTGATAATATTTTCTTCAAATTTTGTATTTCAACAACATCATCACCTGTAATAATAATATCATCAACATAAACGATTAAAATTGACTTTTTACCTAAGGTTGTCTTCACAAACAGTGTATGATCAGCCTGACACTGTTTATAGCCAATTTTTAACATAGCCTTGGTAAACCTTTCAAACCAAGCCCTAGGGGATTGCTTCAAGCCATACAATAACAGCTAAGGATAATAACACTCTTATCGTGTTTAACTTGGCTACTGGGGCAAACGTTTCTTGGTAGTCTATCCCATAGGATTGTATGAATCCTTTGGCTACCAACCTTGCCTTGAACCTCTCAACACTACCATCAGAGTTATACTTAACTGTAAACACCCATTTGCAGCCAACTGGTTTCTTTCCCGGTGGTAAATCTACAAGTGTCCAAGTTTGTTGTTTTCCAGTGCCCTTATCTCTTCTTCTACTGCCATCTTCCACTTAGGATTTTGTATAGCTTCCTCTACTGTTTTTGGAATAACAATGATGTCCACATTTGCAGTAAAAGCTTTAAATGAAGCATTAGATTCTCATATGCTGCAAATCTCTCGATAGGATGAGATGTGCATTTTCTTACCCCCTTTCTTTGAGCAATAAGTAAGTCATCAGTATTGACAATAGAAATATGAGCATTATTCTGATAAGTTTCCATTCCTTCCAAGTGTTCCAAGGTTGTAAGACTAAATTTCAGCTCTCGGCAGTCTGCAGGTTGTATGGTGGTCTCTTTAGCAGTCTTCCTTCTCCTTTTGTAAACACTGAGTTCCCTTTGTTCAATTTGTTCAGGCGGGGTGTTTTTAGGAGTCTTTGGTGTATTAGGAGAGTTCAAACAAGGTAAAACAGCAAGTTCCAAAAATTTTGTTCGTTTTGAAGAATTTATTGGTTCTAAAAAATCTACAGGTTTTGAAAAAGCTGCTGGTTTTGAAGGTAAAGGTAAACAAGGATAAAAATTATCAACAAGCTAAAATTCCCTTAAACTCTCCCCCTGAATTTTGATTTTGGGATAAAAGGGTTGATGTTCATGAAAAGTAACATCCATCGAGGTGTATGTTTTCTTAGTGATAGGAGAGTAACACTTGTAGCCCTTCTTAGTAGAAGAATACCCTAAAAATATGCACTTAATGGCTCTAGAATCGAGTTTAGTCCTAGAATGAGGATAAATATGAACAAAGACAGTGCACCCAAAAACCTTGACTAGCAGATTTGAAGAAAGTGGCTTAAAATCAGGAAAATAAGAAAGAAAGAAGTTCCTAGGAACTCTAAAATTTAAAGGTCTACTAGGCATTCTATTTATAAGAAATGTGGCAGTAAGAATGGCTTCCCTCCAATAGAATTTAGGAACATTAGTAGTAAATAACAAAGACCAAGCCACTTCTAATGAATGTCATTTTTTTCTCTCGGCAATTCCATTTTGTTGAGGAGAATCAACGCAAGTAATATGAATAATTCCATTTTCTTGAATAGGGACAGCTCGTCTGTCATATGGTCCGATGCCCCTGTATCCACAATCCAAGATTGACAAGTACCATTGTCTGCAAAATTAGCAAAAACTGAACTACCTCTTAGGACTGTATTAGCACTAGGCGAGTCACTTTGGGTAGTCATTCGGCTAAGCAGTTTCTGCAAGTCTTCAATTTGCTGATTACTGAAACAAACCCTAGTTGCAGTTGCAGCTACATGAGCAGAATTCTCCTTCTGCTGTCTCACGAATTGATTAGACCCATAACTAATAACAGGTGTGGAATAAGTTTCAGCCATCTCGCAATATTTGAAAAAAAAAATTCTAGGATCTAAAACCTAAACTGATACCATGTAAATAAGAAGTATTTGAGCAGAGAGGCAATTCTTACTCTGATTTTCATAAATTTTATTTACAGAAAACTTGGACTTTATAAAGGCTACAGAAAACTTGGCATTTATAGAAGCCTATGTACAAGTGTTTTACCTTAGCTAGGCTATCTCTAAATCTTTATCTTTATCTACACTTTAAGATAAGAGTTAGGCTAGAGATAAAACATCTAAGAGATAAGATATACAAAAGATAATTTATCTATTTTAAACGCCTCCAATCTACATTTTCCGATTCACCACTGTGAGAAAGGGGCCATGGTGGCCGAAGATGCAATGAATAATGGTGGTTTGTGTGTGATCGGAGGTTAGGGATTCGTTGTTTGAAGAAGATGAACAGGATATTTTCCAGAGAGAACAATGTGTTTCTCTGTATTTTCTTATTACTCTTAATTATCAAATGTATACAGTGTAAGCTTTTAAATAGACTGATATAGAGTTCTAATATAACTAAAACTATACTTTTATCTTTAATTTAAATAGTACTTATTCCTAATTTAAATAAGACTTCTAGTAAATCTAAACTACTAATTAGGAATAAATTCTAATTACACATTAAATAAAAACTCTAACACTCCTCGTCAACTTACACTCCCCTCAAGCTCTAACACTTCTCGGATAACTTACACGCCCCTCAAGCTGGTGAGCAAACGTAGTAGAGCACCAGCTTGGATCTTGGATGTGATGCCCTACTCATATTTCTTTAGCTGAAAAAAATGCTCCCTATTCTCGTGAGTCTTTGAATTGAAGAGTGAGGACATAACCATGATGTTCTTGCGCTGTAATTGTTGATGCCATTCAACTTATGGTACGCTTGAGATGGTTGATGCATCGGTTGGACCTCTTCTCACCTCTTCGCCTATCTTTTAAGATGAATGGCTAAGATAGAACCAAATAGTTTTAAGGCTAAACTATAACATTTTCATCTATCTTTTTGATTGGCTAAGATAGAACCATAAAACATCAAAATAAAACGAGTAGAAATTTCACCAAAGACGTAAGATTCTAAGGAGGGAGAAGCCAAGGAACGAGTATGGCCTACTGACAGCAGCGGAAGAGAAAAAAGATGTACATCTGAAAAATCAGATCGTCGATCTGTTTCAGATTAGAGATGGCCGCAATGGTGACATCATCAAGACCGTTGTTGGCTCGTGATACCATGTGAAAAAGAGGTCATGGTGGCCGAAGATGCAATGAATAATGGTGGTTTGTGTGTGATCGGGGGTTAGAGATTTGTTATTTGAAGAAGATGAACAAGATATTTTCTAGAGAGAACAATGTGTTTCTCTGTATTTTCTTATTACTCTTAATTATCAAATGTATACAGAGTAGGCTTTTAAATAGGTTGATATAGAGTTCTAATATAACTAAAACTATACTTTTATCTTTAATTTAAATAGTACTTATTCCTAATTTAGATAAGACTTCTAGTAAATCTAAACTACTAGTTAGGAATAAATTCTAATTACACATTAAATAAAAACTCTAACACTCCTCGTCAACTTACACTCCCCCTCAAGCTCTAACACTTCTCGGATAACTTACAACCACCCTATGACTCCATCCTATTCTCCGCCCTATAATAACACTTCCACCAACTTATTCTCTTTTATCAAAATCACTGAACAAATCTCTCATTTCTCAAACTTCTCACCAACATTCACAATTTGAGAAAATAATCTAGCTGCACTTTCTAGACCAACAACTCCCATAAACCCAAGCATGAATTTAGTTAAAAAATTACACATTTTTAACAATAAAACTACTAAAATTAACTCCCCCATCATCTACATATCCATTTCTCTAGGTAATCCAACAAGTTAAGACCCATTAAACTTTTTCGATATCGAGTTAGATGCTTTTCGGATCAAGTTTAAAGAAAAGGACAAGTTGTTAGTTATAAGTTTAGAAGGGGTTTAATGAATAAGACAAGCAAGCTAAGTTGGTTGTGACTGCCAAGGTTTATTTTGAGATGGGTATAGGAACGTTTGATGCATAGGATAAGGAAGGGAGATCGATATAGGCTACCATATTTAGGTTTTGTTCTGTTAGAATCTATTCAATCTTTGTTCGCATATACTCAAGCTACTAGAGTATTTCTTCTCTCACCACACCGGCGAACAATATTTTTCCATTGTCAAGGACCATTGGCTCTTGATATCAAATTGTTAAGGCCTATTATGATTGATAGTTTAGCTCATCAAAGCGAGACTGAAACCTTAAGACTTATTTGAGATGGATCTAGATCTCTTCAGTGTTTTTGATAAAACTATTATGTGAAAAGTTGTTGTAATTTAAACTAGTAGAGAAGGAGCTTTTGTTCATCCTAAATTCTAAGTTTTCTTATGAGATAAAGGTTAAGAAAAAATTAGTTAACTTCTACTATTGTAATTCTCAGTCTATAAAAGCAAGCTGGTTTCACTTTTAAGCAATATACGAACATAATTTCTCATCTCTTTTCATTCAATATCTCTCTTTTTTCTCGAAATTTCCATTCTTTTCTTATTAGAATATTCACATAGTATCAACTAGGTTATTACCATCAGTAAATCATGGAAAATCCTTCCACTCCTATCCTAAACCACAAGACTCAATGACAGCAAATTGATGCTGGTAGAATGCGAACCTTTGCAGTGTTGAATGCTACGTTACTGCAATCTGGTAAAATGCTCACAGACCACGGCGGCAAAGAGTATGATTTACCACGGAATGTTACGGTTGCCGTATTATGCTCATCAATATTTGCAAGAAATGCAGAACACGTGCTTTGACTTTCAGAAAGGCTAGTGTTCAGACCAGTACTCTGAGTATTTTCCCAGTATACATGTGCCTGCATACAAAATGACATTAAACCAGATGTAAAATTAGGAAAAGAGAATTTCAGAAAAGCAGAGACAATTTCAGTTGATAAACATATTCAGAAGCATAGAAGCTTTGGCAGTGCCCCTCTTTTTTTTTCTTCTTGTCCATGCGTGTTAGCCAAAAGGATGTCGGTAACTTCTATGCTGCAGCACTAGTGTATTATAACATTTCAAGCATCACCTAAGTGCAAGACCCGAGTCCCGACTGAGATTTTGTATAGCATTACAGCATGTTAAGTTGTACAATTAGCTAGTTGACCAGCCATAACCATTTTCTTTACTCAACTTGTTTAACCAGATTGTATTGAACAAGAACAGAGACAGCAAAAGCTAACCTCGGTCAAACAGACATCCACAACTCAGTGCAAGACCCAATAAAACCAACCGACCTCCATCTCTAGCAGAGGGGAGGGGAACAAAAAAATTTAAAATAAAAAAGAGAGAAAATGCCTACTCATTCGCCTTGAACTAAAATAACTCCAATCAGGCCAACCTACCTTATCCACCTCTAACAAACAATTCAACCTTACTCCAATGAGAACACTACTAATTTCAAGCTGAAGTAACTTGCATGCAAAAGCAAGACATATTTCTTTATATATAGTCCAAATGGACACATCGACTTAGAAACAATTTATTTAATCCACTATTTAATTGATACATAATAGCAGAGCAAGAATTTTAAAAATAAGAAGATACCTCCTGCTGTGGTCCCAATTTCGTATACTGAGGTGAATCTGCAGCAACTAGAGCACGTTCGCAGAGCTTAATAGCAGCATGAAGATCTTTCAAGTGTCCCCATTTTGGCTCACTCCGTAAACCTAGAGACAAAAGCATTGATCAGTTTTGGACCTTACTGTTCCACCTATATTTGATCTTAGAGGTATAAATTTATGGCCATGTACTTATGCTTCAATACTTAACCAGTTTCACATACCATATTCATCAATAGGAGCATCATAATCGTAACTAGTAATATAGAAGGGCCCACCGGAAGTACGGCCAAAGTTTGTCCCACCAAAATACTGCAACCATCATCAGGCTTGTCAATATGTATTATTGGACCAGGTGACCTAATGATGTCATATGCACTTGACCATAAATATTGCTATTTCTAGTAAGACAACCATTGCTCTTACCCAGCTTTATAAATGCTAATTACATACTAGAAAACGAGACTTCTCAGACACAATTTAGTGTACCATATAATAGTTCATCAAGCTTCCCCCACGCTGGAAAAAACGTGCTACTGCAAAGGCAAGATCTTCAACAGGTCTGTGAGGCAATCTTCCACCCCATGTGGTGTACCTACAAAGATTAACTAAAAGTAAGAAGAATTGCAAATAAATTTGCAGCAGTACAAAAATATGTTAGTTAACAAGAGATAAAGCGTCAGAAATAAGATGGAATAAAATAATTTGGTGATGTTCCAGAGATCTAATGGCATATAGGTTGGAACGTTTAGGATACAATAGAAGAAAAAAAGTAGCCCTAAAATCATGTTTACTCCACCCTACTTAAATCAAAGCATTAACCTAAAATCAAATGCAATAGGTAAAGCATCCCAACATAAACAATGTCCACGCAATCCCTATATTTCTATCTAACACAAGAGGCCACGACTTAAAACCCTTCAACACATTACATGGGGATATCTCCTACAGAGTACAGACTACGACATTAAGCAGCAAACAGAAGAATAAATGAAGCAGAAAATTATTGTCATAAATAATCAAAAGTAAAACCAACTGAGAATAGGTGGGAAATTTAAATGACTATGACCAAAACAGACCACAAACTTAAATAATATAAGGCGACACCACATAAAATACTGTGAAAATCAAGGGATGTTGTACCATCTACCAGTTGGTCTAGCGGGATGTGAAGAGAAACAAAATTCTTGTGTTTTCGATTACTTAAAAAAAGGTTACAGCTTTACATACTTTTATAGACTATGACTTTTAGTTAAAGTAGAAGTCCTACTAACAATTAACTTCTAACTCTAGCTATAAGTACATGACTTAAATAACTACTCTACCTACCGATACAGTTTAGATACAACACAAACTCTAAGTCGTCTAAACTAACACTCCCCCTCAAGCTGGAAAATATACATTGTATAATCCCAGCTTGGATAGAAAATTGGCGAAAAGAGCTTTTGGTAGTGCTTTTGTAACTTGTTCTTCGGCCGGAACATATTCCAATGAAGTCACTCCACTGGTTAACTTCTCTACGATGAAGTGCCTATCTATTTCAACATGTTTTGTTCTGTCATGTTGAATAGGGTTTTTAGCAATCTGAATAGTTGACTGGTTGTCACAAAAACTCTGGAATCTTTCATCCTGTATCATCCCCAGTTCTTTAAGCAATTTCGTTAACCAGATTCCTTCACACATTCCCAATGCTAATGCCCTGTATTCAGCTTCTGCGCTACTTCTGGAAACTACTGTTTGCTTTTTACTTTTCCATGTAACTAGATTTCCCCAAACGAAGGAACAATAACCACTGGTTGACCTTTTATCTGTCAGTTCACTGGCCCAGCTTGCATCTGAAAATATCTTTACAGTTTTATCATGATTTTTCTTGAATATCAAACAATGTCCTGGTGTACCTTTCAAGTATCTCAGTATCCTCTTTGCTGCTTCCATATGCTCCTGCCTTGGGTTTGTCATGTGTTGACTCACAACGTTTATTGGGAACGAAATATATGGTCCTGTTAGTGATAGGTAGATTAGTTTACCTACCAGCCTCTGGTAGAGTCCATTATCTGCCTTAGGACCGAGTTCGACTTTGTTTTTCTGATAAGAAAAGGAGGCCTCATTAAAAACCCCTTCATAATTGTCTATTCCTACCCCTGATGAGGGGGAAAGACAATCAGCGGAAGGAGGAAAAAAGTGCCTTGAGTTTTATTAAATACCCGTTGATACAATCAATCCTTAGCTTACAAACCAGTACAAAAACAAACCCCGCACTCCCCTAAATCTATCCTCATCTCACCCAATCCCTTTTTTAGCTAACTCATCAGCATCATAATTAGCACTCCTTGCAATCAGACGACAAATAATCTGATTGTCTAACACCACTCTGTTTATCTCTCTAACGATGCTCTCATAACAAGCTGGACTGGAATATGGGTCATTAATCCAATTTAGGGCGACTTGGCAATCGCATTCCAGCACAAGACGACCCCTCGAACACCAAGTCGAGTTGAAGAAAAGTTTGAGCCCCTCTTTTATAGCTTTCAACTCTGCTAGGATTGGGGGACCTGCTCCTACAGAATCAGAGAAAAATAATAGGGTGTTGATGTTTGAATATCTTACCAGCCCCCCTATGCCCCCCTCTTTCCAGTCACTTGCAACTGCTCCGTCTACATTAATCTTAAAAAAGCCCTTAGTCGGAGGGGTCCAAACAGACAACTTCGAATTTGTTTTACAGGGGAAAGACATTGAGTCTGCTAGCCGAGGGTCCCCCGTGAGCAGGTCAATCGACACCTTTATAGTTGGATTCTTTGCTAAGAACCACGATGCAACTCTAAACCTGGTTAGAAAGGATAGTTGAATGTTGTCAAAGAGGCCATTTTCAAAAACAACATTATTCCTAGCTTTCCACACAGTCCATAAAATCGCTTCCGGAATTACTTTCCATATTCTGGACTTGGGCACAAGATCATCCCAATATATGATCAGGGATTTCAAATCATTTGGCAACACCCCTGATACATTCCATAGTCTAAAAAATTGGCACCATAAATCCCAAACAAATTGGCAATTGATGAACAAATGGCTAACCGTTTCAGGATAGTTTTTGCATATCGGGCATCGATTTTCTGATTCATCAAGCACCCTTTTTTTCACTAATTCAGCTCTTACCGCGATCCTTCCATGAACCAGCTGCCATACAAAGAACTCCACTCTTGAAGGGGCTATACCTTTCCACACCAAAGAATCCCAGTTGCTGCCAAACCTTCCTTTGTTTGTTAATAACCCCTGCAAGATTTCACAGTGTAAACACCTTTCCTGTTCCCATCCCATACCACTTTGTCATTTTCTGATGGATCAGGAATAACAGCGTTTAGTTTTGACATTAGCATGAGCCAAAGATCTAACTCCCAATCTGCTAAGTTTCTTCTCATTTTGACCTCCCAAACCCAACCGGTCGAGCTGCTAAAACCAAACTCCATCACCTTGCCTCTTTTGTTTGTGGACAGGGCGAAGAGTCTTGGGAACTTGGTCTTCAACGGAACCTAGGACAACCATATGTCGTGCCAAAAGGAAATAGCATCTCCCCTACCAATTTTGAAATGGAGGTGAGATCAGAGACAGTCCCCTACCACGTCTTAATAAAATTATTAACCACTCCCCTCCACATCCTAGAGGCTAGGGAGCAATTGACATTAGAGACCGTCAGTTCATTTTCATCTATATTATACTTGCCACAAACTACCTTCTTCCACCATGAATCCCTTTCCACACCGAATTTCCAAATCCATTTCCCTAGCAAGGCTCTGTTCATGAAATTTAAGTTTGGAACACCTAGACCACCTTCATTTTTCGGCAAACACAATGTTCCCCAACCAATCCAATGAATTCTGTTCGTATCCTTCCCACCACCCCAGAGGAATCTTGCAAACATAGAGTCTAGTTTCCTGCAAACAATCAAAGGGATCGGGAAAATTGAAATATTGTAGATAATTGGCATTTAAAATAAAGATTAGATTGCATAAAGTTAGGAAATTATATTCCCAAATATTTAGCTGCTAACATTTAGGAATTTAGCAATAATTTAGTTGCTGATTTTATGTAATTTTCCTAGATTAGTCTCCTTTTGTAACCTATAAATAGGTACTACTTTATCAATAATAGATATCAAGAAATACAGAGAAATTATCTTTCTTCTCTGCACATACCACTTTTCTACATGGTATCAGATTAGGTTTTAAATCCTAAAACTTGCGAGATGTATACATCTTCCGCAATCAGTTCAGAAAATATTTCAGATGATGTATTTCAACCTTTAAAAAAATTCCAACAGCCCACTGCTGTTGGCAATTTCCAGCCTTACAACAAATTTCAGCAGCTCAATGTTGTTGATAACTTCCAGCCGTCTTCAACCTTCCAGCAGCCCATTGATGCTGATAATCTACAGCCACATTCTAATTCTTCTCCAAATGTTTTATTATGGCATTACAGACTAGGACATCCTAATTTTCAGTACCTTGCCAAAATGTTTCCTCATTTATTTCAAAATACAAGTCCAAATTTTTTTACTTGTGAAATCTGTCCACTTGCTAAACACACAAAAAATTCATACCCTCCATCCAAATACAAATCCTCTCATCCCTTTTCCATTGTTCACAGTGACATTTGGGGCCCTTCAAGAGTGAAAAACATAGATGGTTCTAGGTGGTTCATTACTTTTATAGATGATCACTCTAGACTCACTTGGACTTTCTTAATGAAAGAAAAATCTGAAACTGAGAGTGTGTTTAGAAGATTTCAGAACCTACAGTTCAACCCTTCATAACTATAACTTCTCCTTCAGAACCTATACCATCTTCAGGACCCACGCAATCTCCAGTTCCTAGCTCACCACAAACTCCTCAAAAGACCCAACCTGAGCAATTTGAGAAGAGGGAACTTAGTGTCTATAAAAGGAGACAAAAGCCATTAAAGAGACCAACATACAACCTGGAGACTGCCGAGAACTAGAACTCAGCCCTACAGCCTCATAACACTTGGAAGGTATGGGAATTTCTCAAAATACAACTCCTATTCCTATTATTGACATTGTTGATTTGCTCATTGCTCAAAGGAAAGGTGTGAGAAAGTGCTAACCATCCAATTCAAAGGTTTGTAGCATATGGAAAACTAAATCCTTCATTCAAGGCTTTTACTGCAAATGTAGACAGAATCTTTGTCCCTAAAACAATAGAGGAAGCTTTAGAAGATCCTCAATGGAAGAGGGCAGTTGATGAAGAGATTAGTGCACTTGAAGGTAATAAAACATGGACTCTTGTCGATTTACCACCAGGTAAAAAACCAGTAGGTTGTAAATGGATTTTTACAGTGAAGTACAATTCTGATGGTAGTGTGGAGAGATTTAAGGCTAGACTTGTGGCCAAAGGATTTACACAATCCTATGGAATAGATTATGAAGAAACTTTTGCTCCTGTTGCAAAACTAAATTCAGTTAGAGTGTTGTTATCTTTGGCAGCAAATAAAGATTGGGAACTTCATCAACTGGACATTAAGAATGCATTCTTGAATGGGACTCTGGAAGAAGAGGTCTACATGAAAATTCCTCCAGGTATGAAACTACATCGTAATGATCAAAAGGTTTGTAAATTGAAAAAATCTTTATATGGATTAAAACAATCTCCAAGGGCCTGGTTTGATAAATTTACTAGAGTCATTCTTAAAAATAGCTACAAGCAATGTCAAACTGATCACACTTTGTTTGTAAAAACAGCTCCATGTGGAAAAAAGGCAATTCTAATTGTTTATGTAGACGATATTGTCATTACAGGAGATGATGTTTATGAGATAGAACAACTAAAGAAGATACTGGCCTTTGAATTCGAAACCAAGGATCTTGGAAATCTCAAATACTTCTTGGGAATGGAGGTAGCAAGATCCAAGATGGGCATTGTTATTAATCAGAGAAAATATGTTTTAGATTTACTTGAAGAAACTGGAATGATGGGTTGTAAGCCAGCAGAAAATCCTATGGAGATTAACTTGAAGTTAAGGAAAGATAAGTTGGGAATTCCTGTTAACAAGGAACAGTACCAAAGACTTGTGGGGAAATTAATTTATCTGTCACTTACACGACCAGATATAGCATTTTCTGTCAGCATTGTAAGCCAATACATGTGTGACCCGAGAGAGGAGCACCTTGATGCAGTCTACAGAATTCTAAGGTATCTAAAAATGACTCCTGGCCATGGTTTGATTTTCAGAAAGAATGAAGACAGAACAGTAAAAATCTTTACTGATTCAAGTTGGGCTGGAGAGTTAACAGACCGAAGGTCAACTAGTGGATATTGCTCCTTTGTTTGGGGAAATTTGGTGACATGGAGAAGTAAAAAACAGTCAGTTGTGTCAAGAAGCAGTGCTGAGGCAGAATATAGAGCTCTTGCTTTGGGAATTTGCGAGGGAATATGGCTTAAGAGACTTTTGGCAGAACTGGGACTTGATAGTTGCAGTCAATTTGAATTGCAAACTGATAGCCAATCAGCTATTAGTATTGCTAAAAATCCAGTCCAACATGACAGGACAAAGCATGTGGAGATCGATAGACACTTCATTTCAGAAAAGGTCAACAACGGAGTGGTTAAACTTAACTTTGTCTCTACAAAGAAGCAGCTAGCTGATGTACTCACCAAGGCACTACCAAGAGTTACCTTTGACGAATTCATATCCAAGTTGGCACTCTACAATATATACTCACCAGCTTTAGGGGGAGTGTAGATAATTGGCATTTAAAATAAAGATTAGATTGCATAAAGTTAGGAAATTATATTCCCAAATATTTAGCTGCTAACATTTAGGAATTTAGCAATAATTTAGTTGCTGATTTTATGTAATTTTCCTAGATTAGTCTCCTTTTGTAACCTATAAATAGGTACTACTTTATCAATAATAGATATCAAGAAATAAAGAGAAATTATCTTTCTTCTCTGCACATACCACTTTTCTACAAATATAATACATAGGCAATGCTGATAATACAGATTTGATTAGAACCAATCTGCCTGCAGCTGATAACGATGCTGCTTTCTATCCTGATAGCTTCTCTTGTGCTCTTTGAATAACCGGGTCCTATAAAGCAATCGAGTTCCTTTTCGCTCCAAGGGGTAACCCCAAATATTCCGATGGGAAGGATTCCACCTTGCAGCCAATGGATGAAGCCCACTCTTCGAGTATTTGATCTCCCACATTAATCCCAATTAACTTACTCTTGCCTCCATTTATTTGGAGGCCCGTCATTAGAGAAAAAATACGAAGAACTCTTTGGACGTTTTTTATTTGAGCTTCTGTAGCAATGCAGAATATTATTAAATCGTCGGCAAACTGTAAGTGCGACAACATAAAAGAGTTTTCCGTCCCACCAATCCGAAAACCATTGAATAGTCCTAAATCAACAGCCTTTGACAGCAGCAAGTGAAGCAATTCCCCAACCATATTGAACAGAAGAGGGGATAAAGAACAGCCCTGTCTTAGACCTTTTGCGATAGGGAACTCCTCTGTCGGTGCACCATTAACTAGAACGGATATAGAGGTTGTCGAGATGCACTGATTGATCCAAATCCCATCTTATCCATAATCTTAAGCATAATTGGCCATTCAACCGAGTCGTAAACCTTCCTAAAGTCCACTTTGAAGACCACCCCTTGAAGACCCTTTTTCCTCCAATAGTCAATCCCTTCGTTGGCAATAAAAATACAATCCAAAATCTGTCTACCCGGTGTGAATGCAAATTGGGAAGGAACAGTAATGGTATACATGCAATTCTTCAATCTTCTTGCAAGAACCTTCAAGAGAATTTTGTATAAGCTCCCATCAAGCTAATTGGCCTGAAGTCTTCTAAGCATTCCGGATTTAATTTCTTCGGAATAAGGGTTATGAAAGCATGATTGATCCCGTGTTCCCATCGCTTCCCCGCATAGAAATCCGAAAAGAAACTCATAATAGGAGATCTTAGGCTCGGCCAAAATTTCTTGTAGAAGCTCATATCTAGCCTATCCGGTCCCGGGGCTTCATTATTATCCAAGGTATTTATTGCATCCCATACTTTCTGCTCAAAAAATTCTTTTTCCAAAAAACATTTCTGCCAATCGGATATTTTGGAGAAGTTTAGATTGAAGGCCTCAACAGATAAGGATGATACCACATTGAAGGCTCCTTTGAAAAAGTCCCTAACACACCTCTTTATTTTGATCGGATCCGAGATGCTTTCTCCATTGATCGCCAAGCTTCTTAGAGTATTGACTCGTTTCCTTGCCGGGGCGCAAGTATGAAAATACTTTGTATTACTATCTCCATCTTGGATCCATTTCGTCCTCGAATTTTGGTGCCAAATGCTTTCTTCAATTCTGTATAAGCGCCAAAGATCCCCCCTGCTTCTAGAAGGAGTTCCCTGTAGTAACGAATCCTCCAACTCGTGAATCTTCTTTTCTAAGTCCCGAATAGCCTTTGACAGTTCTTCACTCTTGTTGCCCGACCACTTTTTGATCTCTACTTCAGTATCATGGAGAATTCTTACTATGTTCTTTCCTTTGTTTTAGTCAACCTTAAGATAGTCGACTCCACCATATCAACGAATCCCTTTTCCTCCAGTAGGTAACTGTAAAATCTGAATGGTTTGGGACCCCAGTTGATTTTAACATTAGCCAGTTCGATAGCGTTGTGATCCGAGATTGACCTTGGAAGAAGGAGTTGCGAAATATCAGGAAAGACGTTCAAAAAAGACCCACTAACCAGAAAACGATCCAATCTGACAAAAGTCGGCTCCTCCCTATTATTGGACCATGTAAATCTTCCTCCAGCAAGAGGCAAATCCACTAGTTCCGCTTGATGAACGAAGTCCATGAACAATTCCATGCTCCTTGTATTTTGATAAGCCCCTATTTTCTTCTCCGGTGAAAGATATACATTAAGGTCCCCTCCTATGCATAAAGAAAGACTCAGTCCCGTACAGAAGGATAGTAATTCCTCGAAAAAAACTCTCTTCTCAGAGTCTACAGATGGGCCGTAAACATTAATGACAACATACCCAAAATTATTCTCTTTAACCTTCCCCATTAGCGCAATAAACTTATTGTTTTCTACTTTGTCAGAGACCTCGAAATGATTTTCATTCCACAAGCATAATAAACCCCCAGCAGCTCCAATCGTCGGAGTGCCGCAAAACCCTTGTAACAAATTCCCTGTTAATCTTCTTCGAATATGCTGACTTATCCTCGACAATTTTGTTTCTTGAAGGAACATAATGGAAGGCTTCTTCTCAGTTACCAACCTTCTGACAGATCTCGACTTCTCTTTCCTTCCTAGACCCCTTATGTTCCACGACATAACAGAAAAATTTGACATCCAATTCAATCAGAATAATTACCCATAAAGATGCCTAAGGATTATTAAGCCTCCTCCCTCTCCTTAATCTCCAGACTAATTACTTTTTCCAAGAAAGCTTGTTTCCCTCCTTCAAAAGAGACCCCCAACATGTTGCAAACTTCCCAAGTGGCTAACGGTTCCACGAGAAGCTCCTTAAAGGTGCGCGAAGTGGCCAAGGAGGAACTTACCCGATCCAAAGCCTCAACCAGCAAATTTCTTTTGGTCTCCCTGTAGAGTCTGCTAAAATCCCCCTTAAAATGGTCCTGATAATAATCAGCATCACAGGGACGATCATTTCTTGACTCCAACTCATGATTTTCATCAGTACCTCTGTTTTCCACACAATGACCCCCTTCGACTAGAGCCCCCGCATGATCCTGATCAGCTATCTCTTCGCAGGATCTCCCAAGTCTCGGTTTATCTGTGTTTTCAGATTGAGCGACTTCGTCTATTTAACACAGGCCGATTCTCTCTGTGTAAGGGTTGGTAAAAATCTCCGTTTGTATGACCCCTTGTAACAAGTTTTCCTTGAAATTTGGCCCAACCCTCCCACTATGTGATGAAATGATAACCACCTCACAATCATTTTGGGCTGAACCCATCTTCTCGCAATCCTGGGCCAGACTAAACCCAAACTGAAACCACAACCTTCTTTCTCTTGACCTGTTGTACACTCTCTTAAATCGCCATTTTTCCTCCCTACCTTCAGGGGCTCTCCTTATAAACAATCGACTTGGTGAAAGGGATAGCGAACTTCTACTATTGAGGACTCTTAGTCGGGTTCCCAGATTGCCTATTCTCACCCCACTATTTTCCTCGGGCAATGTCCTCTTGGCTGTAATCTCAACTGATTTCCTTTTAATTTGCTCCATGTTTGCTTGGCCCACATCTTTTTTTCTTTCCCCAAATCCTAAGCGGGCAATGTTAATAATAGGCCCAGAAGGATGAAGCTTCTTAATAGAGGATATGGGCTCATCACCATCCTCTGATTGGGCTTTCTTACCCACTGATGGACTCCCAGGATTTCTCAAGCCCAAGCCCGGATACTCCCCCATAAACAGTCTTGTATTACCGATGGTGCTTTTCTCCTTCATATTAATGGCTTCCTTCCCTTTTGTCTGCTGTAAAGTTCCCCGAGGCGACGCTTCCTTTTGGCTGCCACCTGTCATCCCTTGCTCGAGCCACAAAGAAACTTTCTAGAGAGATTCCACCAACGACTGTTCATTTCCTTCTTCAGACCATCCCCGCCGATCTCCCTCTTGGTCTTCCGGGCGACACCTCCTCTTCCCAATTGTCTTCATTGCTGAGCAAGTCCCAATTCATCTCTGGTTTTACTGAAGCTGATCCAATCTTCACCCCAATTTTGTACGGCCTGCCATCTGCAAGGACTGTAACCACATTTGGAACATCGAAAGGACTAACAATTCTCAATAATAGTTTGGCTTTTGTCAAGTCCTTCCTCCCTAAAGTTTCTCCTGGAACGCAGACCAGTAGACCCCATCGACTTGCCAGAGTCGTGAAAAAGACTTCGTGCCAGCATTTTAAAGGAACGCCACTTAGTTCAATAGAACAGTACGTCATTGGAACACCAATCTCCATCACCAACCGTTCAATCTGATCAAACCAATAAGACAATTGATCTTTCTTGTTGAACCATGCCTCTAACATGTTCTCTTCTGAGGAGAATATTATTAAGTAGGAGATCCACGCATAACCCCATCTGACCAGTTTGGCATCTATTCCATCACTAGACAAGGCTTTCTGGACCACATCCATCTCTAGATAAACCTTCACAATTCCAGTTAAGGCGTGCCTCATCCATTCCTTCTCTTTGGCTGGAATGAAGACATTTACCAAGCTTTCACTCACAGCGTTGGCTTTATGATTTGCCAGTGCTTCTTTATTGGACCTCCTATCAATAAACTTGATGTAAAACTCTCGTCTAGAGTCATCATTTACAGTTTGCACGCTCGGGTTCTTCCTTAACCTTCCATCTGTCTTCTCCCTCCTTGTTCCATGATCCTTCTTCTTCGCGAACTTTGTTGCACTCATGTATACTCTTCTTTTGTCAATCAACGAATTGTTAACTTTCGCTATGGCATTTGCCATATCTTCTTGGCTACGAAAGTGTACAAAGGCAAAGGTAGAGTCCTTATACTTCGGCCTTCTGTTGACAATATGGATAAAAACCTTCACAACCTCACCATGATGCTTGAATAATTCCCAAATAGCTCTTCTAGAGACTCTCCTACTGAGATTATCTACGAAAACTACCCATTCCGATCCACTAGAATGTGAAGGGACTCTATGATTTCTTGCTCCAGTGGGGAGCGAAGTGTTTCTCGAGCTCATGTTTTTTACGGACCACATACAACTTTTTCCGAGTTCGACTTTGTTGAACTTCAGACTAGCATCCATGAGAGTATCTGCTGGTTTACATCCTAACAACCCAGTTTCTGTAAGTAAGTTAATAACATACTTCCATTGATTAATCACCAATCCTTTGTTGGACCTTGCTAACTCCATGCCTAGAAAATATCTGAGTTTTCCTAAGTTTTCAATTTCGAACTCCTTGCTTAATAGAGTCTTTAACCAACTCATTCTTCTTCATCGTCTCCTGTTAGGATTATATCATCCACAAACAATAAGAATAACCTTTTTATTTAATGAGGTTACCTTGGAGAACGAAGTATGGTCGGCCAGTGACTGTTTGTATCCATTTTTCAAGATCACCTTGGTAAATCTGTCGAACCATGCTCTAGGAGACTGTTTCAAGCCATAGAGTGATTTGTCAAGTTTGCAAACTTTCTGATTCTGTCCAGTATCCTATAGCCCTGGTGGAATCTGCATATAAACTTCTTCCTCAAGGTTGCCATTAAGAAAGACATTTTTGATGTCTAGTTGGTGTAACTGCCAATCACAGTTTACGGCTAGACTCAATAAGACTAACCGAATTCAATTTTGCAACAAGGGCAAATGTCTCCTTTTGATCGATTCCATAAGTTTGTGTGAACCCCTTGGTAACCAATCTAGCTTTATATATTTGTATACTGTCATCTGAATTGTACTTAATGGCAAACATCCATTTGCAATCGACAAGTTTTTTACCTTGGGGAAGGTCTGTGATGGTCCATGTACCATTCTTTTCAAGTGCCTCAATTTCTGCTTCCACTTTGAATTCTGCAGGGCTTCCTTAATAGTCTTAGGAATTTGTTCTTCATCTAAACTTTTTGTAAACGCTTTAAAAGATGGCATCAAATTCCCATAAGCAGCATAACTTTGAATAGGATATTTGGTACATTGCCTTACCCCTTTTTATAGCAATAGGTAAGTAATCAAATTCAAGAAGATGTGAGAAAGGGGCCATGGTGGCCGGAGATGCAATTAATGATGGTGATTTGTGTGTGATCGGTGGTTAAGGATTTATTGTTTGAAGAAGATGGAAAGGATATTTTTCAGAGAAAACAATGTGTTTCTCTGTATTTTCTTATTATTCTTAATTATTAAATGTATACAGAGTAAGCCTTTAAATAGGCTGATATAGAGTTCTAATATAACTAAAACTATACTTTTATCTTTAATTTAAATAATATTTGTCCCTAATTTAAATAAGACTTCTAGTAAATCTAAACTACTGACTTGGGAATAAACTCTAATTATAGATTAAATAAAACTCTACCACTTCTCGGATAACTTACACTCTCCCTCAAACTCTAACACTTCTCGGATAACTTACAGAAGATATGGAGGAATACTGGCAGAATCATTACCTTCAATTTCTTCACAAGCAGCTGGACTGAAATCCAATTCTTGGCAAGTACCAAATTGTAGAATAGTCTTTGGAATGGTTCTCCTTTTTTTAGTGTAAACCTGCAGTTGTTTAAAGGGTTGTAAAGAAGATTTGGTTAAATTTTGGGTTCCTGTAGGCGTGACAATAGGTGAAAAATGTGGTGTAGCTAAGGTATTAGGTGAGGAAATAGGTAAAGTATTAGGTGGAGAAAAAGAAATCTGAGGCTCAAGTAATGAGGGATAAGTAGGAGGTAGTAAGGGGAAAGGAACCTGTTTTGGAGAAGGCTGGAAATCATCAAAACTCTCCCCCTGAATTGCAGAAGTGGGAAAATAGGGTTCCTGTTCAAAGAAGTTATGATCCAAAGAAATCAAATATTTACGAGAAGGTGGATGGTAACATTTATAGCCCTTCTTTAGTGAAGAATATCCTACAAACACGCATTTAAGAGATTTAGGATCAAATTTAGATCTAGAAGGATCATCGTTTGTAACAAACACAGTACACCCAAACGTTTTTAAAGGAAAGGTAGAAGACAAAGGCTTAAAGTGAGGAAAACAAGATAAAAGGACATCTCTAGGTGTTTGAAAATTTAAAACTCTACTATGCATACGATTAATGAGATAGGTAGAGGTTAATAAGGCTTCTCCCCATAGATATTTAGGAACATTGTGAGTAAACAATAGGCTCGGGTTACTTCTAGTAGATGCTTATTCTTCCTTTCTGCTACTCCATTTTGTTAGGGAGTATGAACACAATAACTAATTTGTACCACCAATTTCTTCTTGAAAAAAAACACCTAAGACTTGGTAAAGAATTCCCCTCCATTATTAGATTTAAAGATTTGAATTTTAGAAATGAAATTGGGTTTCAACTATGGTGTAAAATCTTTCAAAAACACTAGTCACTTCAGATTTTTCTTTCAAGAGGTAAGTCCAAGTTGTCCTACTATAGTCATCAATAAAGGTTACAAGCCATCGGCTACCAGTAATATTCTTCACTTTAGAAAGACTCCAAACATCATTGTGGATAAGAGAAAAAGGATGTGAGGGTTTATAAGTAGACAATAAGTTTATAAGTTCGTGTGCTATGAAAAACATATAAACCATTATGCAAGAAAGCATTGTCAATCCTTTTTTAAGTCCAGTGCCTGTAAAAAACTCTTAGAATCAGTGAACTGGAAAACACAATTTGAATCCTTGCATAGCTTGCGAACTGACAACAAATTACAGTTCAGACTAGGCACAAAAAGCACATCTCAAAGGACTAAGTCATCAGTAAGAAATACAGTACCACTGCCTTTGATTGATGATAACGAACCATCAGCTAATTTGATAGAATTCTGAGAGGAGGAATTTTTAAATTGAAAAAACAATTCCATGTTACCATTCATGTGGTCAGAAGCACCAAAGTTCACAATCCATGTTGCTGTATTCGTGGTAGAAAGAAGTGCGGTGGAGGAAGAGTTAGTCCGTAAATCATCATTGTTTGCGAAAGCCAGATTTTCTGCACTGCTCCTAGTGAATCTGCTGAACAATTGTTGCAGTTGTGGTGAAGCCTCTAGATGAAAACGAATTATCCATGGAAGAGGAAAAAATATTTTGATAGGATCGAATTTGATGGATTGGAAGAAGAGAATTTACCGGAGGAAAGGAATTTTGATTGGATCGATTTTAGACTGATACCATGAAGAGAAACATAATTCTTCTGTTTTCGATTACTTAAAAAGAGGTTACAGCTTTACATACTTTTATAGACTAGGACTTTTAGTTAAAGTAGAAGTCCTACTAACAATTAACTTCTAACTCTAGCTATAAGTACATGAATTAAATAACTACTCTACTGATACAGTTTAGATACAACACAAACTCTAAGTCGTCTAAACTAACTGGATGAGGAGCTATATCCATTAAACAAGGTTGAGGGTTCGAATCTTGGCTTTGGGTTGGGAGAGTCGCCCATAATGGGCCTCTACAATACATCATCTAAATTACTCGGCCAATGGGTCAAACACAAGTGGTTATATAAAAAATGTGGTGCTCAACATTCCCTCTATTTTTGGCAAACCAAAAGCACGTCCTTCATAAGTGCTTTGCAAAATTTTCTTCGCCTCCTCCACCACACTCCCCTTCCAGAAGGGAAAAGAAAGGGAAAGAGCAAAATAAAAGAAGGAACTATAGGGAGTACAATGAAACAAATAAAAACAATAGGCGTGATCATACCATCCATCCCAATTCTCTGTCCAAATCGTTGGTTTGTTAGGGGAATTTGGTTTATAACCATCACAGTAGTAATTATTGCAGGTATCAATCTGCAAAAGAAAACAAACAAAGGAAGGTAAAGCATAATTAAAGAAAGAGTAAACACAAATTTGTTGTTTCAGACATCAATGTTGTAAACAAAATAGAAATTTAAAAACAAAAAAAAGCATTGGAAAGAAACTCAACCATAGAATGAAAGGTTAGGACCTTACTATAACACTCGGAGCATCAGTTTGCTTGCACATCACCCATGGAACCCCAGCACCAAGACCTAAAGCCATGTTAGCAGCCCACTTGACATACTCTTTCCCCTTCCGGCCATATGAACCCTCCATATTTCCATATTCATTCTCAATCTGATAAAATTTATCCAAGTTAAGGAATCTATGGGAAATAGTAATTCTTGTCCCAATCTTTGGATGCACATGGATTTGAGAGAGAATTAGAATCAACATGTTTTATTACAATATTATATTTATATTCTTTAGCATTGCAAAATGGCCACTAGAATAGCTAATATACCATATTTTGGGCACATGCAAATTTTCCTTTGAAGATAAACAACAAATTTAGTCCCTTACTGGATTATTTTTGTTATGATATTCCCTTGCATTAGGTTTTAATATTATTTAATCCCTACCAGTAAAGTTTTAGTCTTTCTATTCTACATGTAAATCAACCTGAAGATAAACAGAAAACTTTTATGTTTATTACATGATCGAAAAATATGATTCAATACAAAGATACTTACAGCCTTATATAGGCTAGGACTTTAAGTTAGATAAGGAGTCCTACTAGGTTTAGTCTTCCTACTCTACCTAAAAGACTTAGAGTACTACTACAACAATTAAACTAATAAATTAACTCCTATACAAATTAGGATTACTATGCGTATTCTTACACTCCCCCTCAAACTGGTGAATATACGTTGTATAATCCCAGTTTGGACAAAAATTTGCTGAAAAGAGCTTTTGGCAGAGGCTTTGTGAGTGTCTGCCACTTGTTCTTCTATAGGAATGTAGTTGAGAGAGACTGTCCCTTTAGCCAACTTCTCAGCAATGAAGTGTCTGTCGGTTTTAATGTACTTTGTCTTGTCATGTTGTACAGGATTCTTGGCTATCTGAATAGTGGATTGGTTATCACAAAAAATTTCAGAACTTTCATCTTGTGCCATTCCCAACTCTCTAAGAAATTTCAATAGCCAAATTCCTTCGCATATTCCCAAGGCTAGGACTCTGAATTCGGCCTCAGCACTGCTTCTTGAAACCACCGTTTGTTTCTTACTCTTCCAAGTCACCAAATTTCCCCAAACAAAGGAACAGTATCCACCGGTTGACCTCCTGTCAGTGAGCTCTCCTGCCCAGCTTGCATCAGTGTAGATTTTCACAGTTCTGTCTTGATTTTTCTTAAAAAAAATAGGTCGTGTTCTGGTGTCCCTTTTAAATACTTCAAGATCCTCTTTGCTGCATCCATGTGTTCTTGTCTAGGGTCTGTCATATATTGACTTATGACATTTACTGGAAAGGAGATGTCGGGTCTGGTGAGGGACATGTAAATCAATTTACCTACTAATCTTTGGTACAGTCCTTTGTCAGCCGCAAGACCAATTCCTGGTTTGTTGAATTTTAGGCCTGCCTCCATTGGTGTGTCTACAGGTTTGCAACCCAATAAACTTGTTTCTTTAAGAAGATCCAGATATACTTTCGTTGGTTGATAATTAACCCTTTGTTGGTCCTTGCTACCTCCATGCCTAGGAAGTATCTCAAACTCCCAAGATCTTTGATTACTAACTTCTTCTTAAGAAGTTCTTCAATTTGCTAACTTCTTCTTTATCATCTCCAGTCATAATTATGTCATCCACGTACACAATTAAGATTACTCTTTTATTGGAAGATGTTACCTTACTTAACAAGGTCTGATCAGTCGAGGATTGCTTGAACCCATTCTTCAATATAACCTTGGTGAATCTCTCAAACCAGGCTCTAGGAGATTGTTTAAGTCAATAGAGTGATTTTGTTAGTTTGCAAACTTTCTGAGGCTTTCCTGCACCTTTTACCCCTGAAGAAATTTTCATGTAAACTTCCTCCTCAAGATTTCCATTTAGGAATGCATTCTTGATATCTAGTTGGTGTAGTTTCCAGTCACAATTTACTGCCAAACTAAGAAGAAATCGAACTGGATTTAATTTTGCCACTGGAGCAAAAATTTCTTTGAAGTCGATCCCATAGGTTTGAGTAAACCCTTTTGCGACCAACCTTGCCTTGTGTCTTTGAATAGTCCCATCAGAATTATATTTGATGGTATATACCCATTTACAACCGACAGTCCTCTTGCCCTGGGGTAGGTCTGTAATAGCCTAAGTTTCATTCTTTTGAAGTGCTTCAATTTCTTCCTCTATAGCCTTCTTCCACTTAGGATTCTGAACTGCTTCTTCATAGCTCTTTGGAATCTGTTCCTTGTCTAAACAAGCTGTAAAAGCTTTGAATGAAGGCATTAAACTTCCATAGGCAGCATACCTTTAGATAGGGTACTTGGTACATTGTCTCACCTCTTTTCTCTTAGCAATAGGTTCATAATCATAAAAAAGATGAGAAAGTATATTAACAGATTCATTACCTTCACTTTTTTCACAGGCAACTGGACTGAAATTTAATTCCTGAAGAGTGCTAGATTGCAGAACAGTTTCTGGAATAGTCTTCCTTTTCTGGGTATAGACTTGCAATTGTTTTAGAGGCTATGAAGAAGTTTGAGTTAACTGTTTTGATGCAGGAGAAAGGTATGGGTTAGGTGATGAGTTAAGAGGAGTATGGGAAGAAGTTTGAGACTCGAGTAAGGAAGGATAATGAGAAGGTGAAGAGAGAGGAGCTTGTGTAGGAACAAGCTGAAAATTATTACCAAATGTCTCACCTTAATTTCAATCTTAGAGTAATAAGGTTCCTGCTAAAAAAAGGTTAGATCCATAGTAACAAAGAATTTTTTAGAAGGGATGGTAATATTTGTAGCCTTTCTTGAGTGAAGAATATCCAACTAAGACACATTTTAAAGACTTGGGATCAAATTTAGATCTCGTAGGACTAAAATTATGTACAAACACAGTGCAACCAAAGATATGCAAGAGAAGATTAGAGTTCATAGGTTTGAAGGATGGAAAGAAAGACAAGAATACATCCTTGTGTGTTTGAAAATTCAATACTTTACTAGGAATACGATTAATAAGATAAGTAGAGATTAATAATGCCTCACCCCACAAGTAATGAGGAACATTGTTGGAAAGCATTAGAACTCGGGTTACTTCTAAAAGATTTCTATTTTTTCTTTCCGCAATCTCATTTTGTTGTGGAGTATCAACACATGAACTTATATGAACAATGTCTTTATCTTTGAAGAATTCACCTAAGAACTTAGTGAAAAATTCCCCCCATTGTCAGACTTGAAGATTTGAATTTTAGTCTTAAATTGGGTTTCAACCATACTATAGAATTGTTCAAAGACTTGACTAACCTCTGATTTTTCTTCTAACAAGTATGTCCAAGTAAGCCTACAATGATCATCAATAAATGTGACAAACCAACGACCCCCAGTAATATTCTTCATACGAGAAGGACCCAAAACATCATTGTGGACAAGAGAAAAAGGATGTGAGGATTTATAGGTAGATGGTAAAAATGAATTTCTAGTTTGTTTTGTAAGAGGGCAAACATGGCATTTAAAAGAGGAAGGTTTTTTTATTAAGAAATAACTTGGGAAACAATTTGAAAAGATAGAAAAAATTTGGATAACTAAAATGCCACAACATGATATCATCTTGTCCTAAGGAAGAAATACAAGCTGTAGAAGAAGGGTTTTGAGGAAATTGAATATTGGAGAAGACATATAAATCATTCTGAAAGCTAGCACTGCCAATCATTTTCTTTCTGTCCAGTTCTTGTAAAACACAATCAGAACCCTTAAACTTCAGGACACAGTTAAAATCCTTGGATAATTTATTCACCGACAATAAGTTGCACTTTAGATAAGGCACAAATAACACATCTTTCATAAGTAAATCTTGAGTAAGAAAGACAAAACCTTTTCCTTAGATTTTATAGTGAGACCCATCGGCTATCTTAATGGAGTTTTTAAAGGAAGAGGTATGAAGATCAAAAAACAGTTCCTTATTACCAGTCATATGGTCAGTTGCTCCAGAATCAATAATCCAAGTAGATATATTTGAAGTTGAAAGAAAAGCAGTAGGGGAGGGATTGTAATCCATACCTTCAGGTTCTGTACTAGCCAAATTACCTTTAATATTGCCAGTTAGTTTACTAAACATTTTTTTGTAACCGAACCATTTGTTGTTTAGTAAAACCACCTGAAGTAGTAGTTTGATAATTATCAGAGGAGGCAGATTTGTTTTTAATATTGTCAAGCTTCTAGTCAGAGGGCTTCCCATGTAATATTCAGCAATTTTACATTAAATGGCATTGTTTTTTGCAGTAGTTACATGTAGCTCGTCCCTTCTTTGTTCTAGGGGTAAAAGTAGACTGTGTGACCATGGCAGAGCTGTCAGAAACAGGGGCTTCTGGAATCATGTAGAGGCAGCGGCTTTCCTCTCTTCGAATCTCAGAAAAGACCTCTCTTAGTGAAAGAAGGGGATTAAGGCCAAGGATCCTGGATTTGACTGGATCAAAATCCCTATTTAAGCCATTGAGGAACTGAAAAATTCTTCCTTGCTCATTAATCTTTCAAAACAGTGCAGCATCAGTTGGGGTCTCCCATTCATGGGCTTCATACATGTCAATTTGCTGCCACAAATTGGTGAGAGTTGTGTAGTATTGAGTAGCAGTCATCCCATCCTGTTTTAGTGCAGCAGCAGTGCTTTCGATCCCAAACAACTCTGAGTTGTTGTTTGTGCTGGAGTAAGTATCCCGAGCAGCATCCCAAATCTCCTTGGCAGTCTCATAGAGAAGAAACTGAGAACCAACTCCAGGGACCGTGGTATTGATGAGCCAAGACATGATCCGACCATTCTCTTGGATCCACTTTTCCGGGCCTTCATCAGTTGCGGTAGGTTTTGAAGTTTTCCCAGTGACATATCCTAGAGTTCCTCTCCCGATAACGAAGAGTTTAACGGACTGGGACCATTGAACATAATTTGTGCCTGTGAACCTATGGCACAAAGTAGAACCAAAAGGTTCCAATAAATCTACCATCGAGGAAGCAGATGTAGAGGATAAAGAGCGCAAGGTCACTTTGAAGATAAACAGAAAACTTTTTTGTTTATTAGATGATCGAAAAATATAATTCAATACAAAGATACTTACAGCCTTATATAGGCTAGGACTTTAAGTTAGATAAGGAGTCCTACTAAGTTTAGTCTTCCTACTCTACCTAAAAGACTTAGAGTACTACTACAGCAATTAAACTAATAAATTAACTTCTATACAAATTAGGATTACTATGCGCATTCTTACACAACCATGTGCTTACACCAAAAAATCTATAATAGATTATATACTTGAGCAAACATATAAATTTATTACATATATATTTTAGGCATAAAGCCAAAAAATGCTCCTAATGTTTGACGACTGAATAGTCATTTTGGCCCTTATTCTTTTCTTTAAACCAATTTAACCCCAACGTTTCATTTTAGGTTAAAATGGCCCCTCTATGAATGAAAAATATTAGTCAACTAACGATAAACAACTTAAAATAGATAGATAAAATAATGCGCCAAAAAATATTTTATATTTTGTATAATTTTATAAAAATATTTTTTTACTGATGTGTCATTATATTAAGTCAACATATTTGTCTGTATGACATTAGTAACACGGCGTGCACTGCCATATAGGTTTGTCACGTCATTTCAAGTTGTTTATCGTCAGTTGACTAACAGTTTTCATTTGCAGAAAGGCTATTTTGACCCAAAATAAAACGTTGTGGGTTAAATTGGTTAGAAAAAAGATATGGACCAAAATGACTATTCAATCAAACGTTAGAAGCATTTTTTGGCATCATGCCTATATTTTACATGTAACATATATGACTCTGCACTAAATGAGCAAGGAGATAGATGATTAGTACCGGTAAAAACCTCAGTCTTCACATGATATAATATATTCAACTAAGGGAAAAGTTGTTCTAATGGGTTGATAATGAAATAAATAAGACCTTGGGTAATTTTTGTTAATGAAAAATTACTTTATATTAAACAATATGTTAAGCTCTACTTAGAGTTTAGGGACTTCCTATATCTTTTAGTCTTCAAGAATCATAATGAGATTTTCTTATGTAAAAGAGTTCAGATTTAGTTTAAAATATGGCCAGAGTGACAATTTGATTCCAATTTTGCCCTTTTCCATGGTAGAAATTGAGCCATATGTCATCTAAACAACTATTCTATATATTATATATGTTGGAGTTCTCGATTGTAGTACAACCTGCAACAGGATAATAGGACCACCCTGCCAAGAGAAGAGCTTCTCCTCCCGCATCAAATCCACAATCTTTGTTACATAGCGCTGCATCTCCCTCTGGAGAGAAAACAAGAAAAGATGAAGATGCAGATGCAGAAGAAAGATTAAGCTGTTACGACATCTGATACAAAGTTAAATCTCAATTTCTAGCAACGAATAAATGACCAAAATTTTCAGAGATACACTTGCCAACCTCCAGAAATCATTATGATCCTATCACTATTTGACCGAGATAGAAAAACACACTTATATATATAGTCAAACATAAAAGGAAACTTAAAGAGCATAATTTGGTATTATAATTAGTCAAAGATTAGAAACATGGATGGAAATCCTCTGCCCTTTTTCGGTGACCTTATTTATGCCCCACGCTCAAAATTAAATTTAGGGTTTAGGGTTTTAGGTAGGATTTAGGGAATTTAGAGTAAGGTGTATTTTTAAGGCATAGGGTTTAGAGTTTAGAATTTAGGATTTAGGATTAGAGCTTCAAATTTAATTTTGTAGTATTTTTTAGTGTTGGGGCATAAGTAGAGGCACCGAAAAGGGGCAGAGGATTTTTCATCCTAGAAACATGCCACCACACATACACTTCAGAATAAATAAATAAATAACAGACAAGAAAGAAGAGAGTATGAGTCAACAATTTGATGGATATTGATTTGTTAGCACATGTTGGCACCCTTCATAAAAACTGAGTTGTGGACATAGAACCTGGCAATGCTTTGCCAGTTCAAATATCATCAGAAATTAGTGCGTATCGGAAAACTACACTAAAGGTGAAAAAAATCTGGAAACATGTTGTATCTTCACTCATAGGCAGTCTTAAAAAGCTGACAGCACATTAAGAAAACCACAGTTAACATAACGGATACATTCGTGACAGAAACAATGTTTATCAAGTGTTCGGAGCACATCTTTAGTTAGAACTAGTGGTTGAAAGTAACTAAATAGCATGGAAAAGATTTTAAGTCGACGAGAAATTTCAACACTTCCTGGTTGTTACATGCGAAAATTAACCAAAAAAACATTCAGCTTAGAAGTAAGGTTGCGTCTTTCAGAATCATTAGGGAAAGCAACAAACAGTTTTCTTGTATGCTTGTACACACAGGATCCCATACCTTAAAAGGTTCATTGTCTGTTCGAAATTCTATGCCAGGAATATCACGCAGCCAGACAGGAAAGCCCCTGCAAATAATTATCAAAGGAAATTAAAGAAAGTATATTATAGTTAATATGTTATCGACCTTATTCTGAACCAAAACATGAGGTATTAGAACATTTTCAACCTTGCAGGCTGATACTGAACACAAAGTTATGAAAAGCAGAAAATAATTTTTTTAAATAATTAAAATAGGAAAACAAAGTCAGACCCGAAATTCCACTCAGCGCAAACATAAGGACCTATACGAAGAAGGAAATAGAGTCCACTGTCTCCCACTAGCTTCACAAACTTGACAAGATCAAATCTTCCTTCAAAATTATACTGAACAAGCAGTTCATACAAAGATTAATATTCTAGCAGCTTACACCAAATGAGCCAAAACTAGTAAGTTACCACTTACTACCAGAGATTAGATGCAAAATGTGTTATAGCATACCTGCCCTTTGACTGGTTCATGCCCATTCCAAAATGTATAACTTTCAATTGCATCTGCTCCACCCTCCTTGCTCTTTGCAATCAGGTCAGGCCACATCTGTTGACATTAAGCTACCATTGTAAGAAAAGCAATTTAACAACAGATCACAATGATGGGAAAAGTATATAGATAATAGAAAAAAGAACAGTAAAATGTTTAGCCACAACAATTATAGAATTCCACATGCAAATTGCAAACCAAGGCATGCCTAACAAGCTTAAACTTTTACACCTAAAACTTCAAAATTCTAGTTCAGAAGTAGTTAAAAACTAGATTTTTCCAACTCGAAAAGAAAAAAAAAATCATTCTTTTAAGAGTTGAAAACTTGTTGAATGAGCCAAAAGGAGAAAAGGGTACCTGAGGAGTAGCACGAGGGTAATGAATTCCACCCGAAATGAGCATGCGGCGTTTGCCATCGATGATCAGAGCTCTGTGGTCGTAAGTAACGTTGAATGGTTGGAAGAAATTACCACAGGTGACTGAGAATTGGATGAAGAGATACACTAAAAGAAGCTTAAGAACAGCTTTGTTTTCAAAACCCACCATCTTTAATTACTGGCACAGATTAACGATAATGAAATTGATAAAAAAAATGGAGAGAACTGGGACTGCAAGAGAGAGAAGACAAAAAGTGAAGTGTGGACGAAGATGCCACCGCTTAGCAACTACCGATCAAATTGTATTTTAAAAGCAAAGTCTGTTGTTGTTTTTGGATTAGGACAGGTATCCATATCCGGTTCAGCTGCCTCAACATCGGTTTTGAGAACCGGGTCTTTTCAAGGTCTCCATTAACGTTTTTAAATTAAATGGGTAAATTACAAATTTCATCACTGAACTATTTTCTTATTCCTATTTTACGTACTGAATCTTAAAATATTTTAATTTAACAACTGAATTTTATAAATTTAATCTCTTTTGTCACTCATTCATTTTCTCATTAACAACTCAATGACGTAGTTTATTTTATTAGTATTTGGTTGTGACAATTTTTTTATAATAATTACAAATTAAAAGCTCGACAAAATTTTAAAGTTTTTGAAAGTCATAATTTATTTGAAATTTTGGTTTTAGATTTGGAAATGGAATTGTCATCGATATTTGGGTTAGGTAGATCGAAAACCTTAAGAAAATCAAAGAAAATTAAGTTTTGAATTCAAAAGTTGGTCACACATAGGGAAGAATTAGCACCCCACTACGCTTAAAATTGAATCCTAATCAATTACAAATGTCTTAATAGTGAAAATTGTTAATTCAAAAGAATTTAAGGCTCCGTTTGGTTGTAGAAAATATTTTCTATTTTTGTTTTATGTTTTTATTTTAAAAAATAATTTTCATTTTTAATTTTCTAAAAATTAAAAAAACATGTTTGGTTAATAAAGATGGAAAGTTATTTTCAAAAATGAAAATAGTGAGAATGTGTTTGGCATATAGCTTTTCAAAATAAAAATGAAAAAAATAATTATTATTAAATAATTGAAATAAAATATAGTTATAAAATATAATAATAGATAAATAAAATATGAAAATAAACCAATTTTAAAAATAATGGTATTAGAAGGATTCGAACCCGGGTTAAAATTTAAAAACTCTTGTTTTTATATTTTTTCCATTTTTCTAAAACATTTTCAATGAAAACATCTTTTTTATATTTTCAAATTTTCACTTAATTTTATATTTTATTTTTATTTTCTAAAAATCATTTTCTATTTTCACAACTAAACGTGTTTTCTTCAACGTTTTCATATTTTTTAAACATCTTTTTTATGTTGAAATCATTTTCTAAAAATCAGTTTATGAATACAATTTTATTTTAAATGAACTACCTTATTTGAAAACAAAATTCACGCACAACTTTTGAAAATTAAGTTCGTTTGAATTTGATAAAAGGTATCCTTTTAATTCGAAGAATTAACTCAAAAGTGCAACCAACACCTTTGGAGGCAAAACTATCGCACCCTCAAATAAAAAAACATTGCATTACTATTTATTTTAAAACAAATCATGCAATGCAAGAAAATAAATGTAAATAACAACATATACATTTATGCATGATGCGAATATTATTTCTTTAATAAAATAATTATGTTACGCCTAATTTTTCCGCTTCTGTATAACTCTGAAAGTACCCACAACAACTTTATATTTGGTAAATTCTAGAGACAGCTCACGGTAGCAACCCTTTTGAACATAAGCTCTTCGAGAGACTAATGTAACCGGAGCCCCCTAGTTGTCTTAGGAATAAACGTTGTCAGATACCATTGCTCAACGCCCACATGACCGACATGCAAAGCCTAATACTTAGAAATAGGGTCTTTCTGCATATCCATTCAAAGGTTATCACTAGACCTGAACTAGCATATCATTCATAGTATTAAGGGGCTATAAATACTTATGCCCCCAATGAGAGAGAAAAGTTTGAGAACAAACATGATGTGTCTGGACAAGACTGAATTAAGAGGGTTGTACCCCTCTACTCTACTCATCTTCTTCATTTTGACCATTGTATTGTTTGTGGATCTTTGCCCCAAATCTATAAGGGTTAACCGCTGAAATCACCAACCATCGTGTCCCCCCTCTCCACCTCTCTTATTCAGTGCCTTTTTATTTCAACATTAACAATTGGTGTCATGAGCGTGGAGATCCTCCCGACCAAGATAACCAGTCATGTTGGTACTCCCAACACGCTAGTTGGCGACCAACAACGTTTGTCGTAAGATTGACAACCATGATGGACTTTAGGGATGCTACAGTCGCCATGCAAAGCTCATTTCATGGAGAACAATTGGAAGGAAACATAGAAGATGTGATATCAATTTCTCACCACATACACCTAAGAACAGCGTCATGAGAGCGACGAGATAACAATATCTCATCAGATCTGCTGGTGGAAGCTTAATATCCATTTTTGAAGCGAGGAATTAGCCTGAAGAAGATAGAGCCAACCCACCATCATGGCTCTAACAGGGAGCGTGAAAACACCACCTCTCATGCGCTCATATAAGCAAGGTGTGGCCCTAAAAAAGTTCTGACTTCCTCAAAAGGCTGATAATGTTAACCTTTCGCTCGCCTCGTATGGACAACTCTAGAACGGCAGCAGAAGTCGTAGAGATTAGCTTCGCAGCAAAGAGCTCCATGAGCAGACAAGTCTAACATTCAACGGTTGGAGCAACAGTAAAAGCCTTAGGTCTAAGTTTTATCTTTGTTTTTGTTGTTGTAAGTGTAAATAGTGATAACTATTGTACGTGGTTTGAAGTCTAGATATCTCCAAGATAGATATCTTTGCCTAGCTACAATTGTGTGCAAGTCAAAAGTGTTATCAAGGATCTACGATCTTTTAAAAAGAAGTTGACGGGCATAACCCAAACCTTCTATAATGTCTCCTCTTCAAACCAATGGATACTGGAATAGCCCTTACTATTTAGAGCCTCATAGGAACTTGATAAATACTCTAGGAGAGACCGTAGAACTTACTCTACAAACAAATAGTCGATTGGCTAATTGCTCTATAGATAGCATATTCACTGTTTAGATGGATGATTGAATGATGTAATCATTATATAAATGTGCGAGTACTTCATTTTGATAAATAATTATTTGAATGAGTATTTAGATGAATATTTGAATATGCGAAATTATTGATGATTTTTGCGTATCCGAATGCTCTTGTGTGCTCTCGCAATTCCATTCTCCACTTCATCCATTCTATCAAGAGAATTATTCGATACATCTGCCCATTCAATTCCCTCACATTATGTTTTTCCAAGGGCGTTGAGATAACTGCACTTCTGTTTCTAGAACGACACATGATCCGCAAAAGTGTGGATGCTTATAAACCATCCATGTATTGAGTGACACTGGCTTCGCAAAAAAAAACAGATAAATTGAATGCCTCCGCCCATTCAAAGCTTCGGCATTACTTTTTTAAGGGCGTTGAGATGCCCACACTTATGTGTCTAAAACGACATATGATCTACAAAAGTGTGAATGCCTGCTCCGACAAACATTATCTCCATTGATCTAACGTTGAATGCCTCGATAATTAAAAATAAAACAGATAAGTAGAGGAATGCCTTCGTCCATCCAATGCTCTGGCACTATGTTTTTCTCCAAAGGTATCGAGATGCATGTACTTCTATGTTTAGAACGATACATGATCTGTAAAAGTGCGGATGCTTATATACTATTCATGTGCTGAGCAACATTGGCTTAACAAAGTAAAGACAAACTAAATGCCTCCACCCAGCAATACTCTGGCACTGTGTTTTTCTCCAAGGGCGTAGAGATACCTACACTCTTGTGTCTTGAGCAACACCGAATTTGTGAGAATATAAATGCCTACTCCGACAAATGATATGCCAACCTATTCACATGATATAGATTATCACACTTATATGTCTCAAAAGACATCTGATCTTTAAAAGTGTGAATGTCTGCTTCGGTAAACGCTACCTCCGCTAATTCGATGATGAATGCCTTGATGATCATAAAATTCCGAAGATGCATGTGTAGAGTCATAGACGATATAGATATACATACTTCCAAAGATCTAATGTCAAATGCATCAAAAGATCAGAGATACCTACACCTGAATTATGCTACATCATATGCCTAACTAGGGTGCAAATAAACATTGTCATTTTCAGAAAATTATTCAAATTACCTCCACTAATATGATATTCAAAGGCATTGTTATTATGAAAAGGATGGAGAAAACTATACCGCCTATGCTCTAATAGCATCCACTCAGCAAAAACATATGTTTCAACCTCTTATGGCTCTCAAACTATGCCAATGTATAATGCAACTACATATCCAATAACTAGTGCATCGTTGATCAAATGGAACCAATATATGAAAGGAAATACGCAACTACACCCCAATTAGAATGAAACACCAGGACCCCCTGAGGCACTATTTCAAGCACGAAGGTAATTCCCATGTTGTAATTGCCTTCACAAACACAATACCCTCTGAAGCTATCATTAAAAGCGAGTCGAATTGAAATAAACGGTACTAAAAACCATCTTGTCAAATAAGCGAGGTTGTAAAAGGGAACAACCCAAACATTCAATATATTCAAAACAAAGCCAGTCCCCATGAAGTGCAGTCGAAAATGTTACTACGACTGACCCTCTAAAGGGTAACTTCAAAAAATATTCCGGCTAGTACCACTTTATGGTACTCTTCAAACTGTAGGGGTGGGGGAAGTGTTACACCTAATTTTTCTGCCTCCGCATGGCTCCGGAAGTACCCACTCAGCACCTCTATATTTGGTAAACTCCGGAGACAACTCCCAACAACAACCCTTCTGAAGATAAGCTATTATGGAGACTAATATAACTGGAGACCCTAGGTTTTCTTGGGAATAAACGTTGTTAGATACCACCGTTCATTGCTCACATGGCCGACATGCAAAGCCTAATACTTCAAAATAGGGTCTACCTATGTCCATCCATCCATAGGCTATCACTAGACCTGGAACTATTATATCACCAATAGTACTAAAGGGCTATAAATACTCACATCCAATAAGAGAGAAAAATCTTAGAACATACATGATATGCCTGGACAAGGCCGAATTAAGAGGATTGTGTCGCTCTCCTTCTCCTCTCATCTTCTTCACTTCGACCACCGTATTGTATGCAGCTCTCTACCTCTAATCTCCAAGGGTGATCCGTCTAAAATCGCCAACAACCGTCATTGTAACCTTCTCGACCCGACCTAGATGCGAGACCGAACCGAACGGGTCACACATGGAATATTGAAGTAAACCAAAAAGGTTTACCTCAATAAAAGACCCAATTTTTTATCTTATCTAGATGCACATTATTATCTTATGTGATTAGAACACATAGCGGAAGAAACCTCAATTCAACGAACAACAATTAGGTATACAATTGATTACAAACATAGATTAGGGGCCAATTTGTAATTTTACAAAATATCAGGGATTTTGACCAAATTAAAGTTATCGTCCTTTAATTAGTCATGTTTCATGCCACTCTAACAAATCTAAGCTGAATCCAATCATCCAATCTCTTTTAATTGCATGCATAACAGTTAGGGACCAAAATGTAAAGAAATAGAACCTCAAAAAGATCCCAAACAACTAACTTACATGTCACCGTATCGATACACTAAGCACCGTATCAATACGATTTTTACATCCAAAATTTCAGTAGTTCAAAATCGTGCTGATACGCCCTCGCGTACCGATTCGCCCAACCAATTACACTAAAATTGTATCGATACGGTACTCACCGTACCGATACACCATGCCTAAAATGGCTTTACCGTATCGATACAAGTAGTCGCGTACCGGTACGCATGGGCCTGAAATGCCCATTTTTGCTGGTTTAGCATACAATTAAGCTAAGCAATCTACTTAATCATGCTTCTAAGACATTCATAACATATCTAAGGATCGATCCTCAATCAAACATGGCATATTCAACATCATTTCATATCATCATGCTTCAAAAGGAAATCTATAGGCATGCTTCCTAAAACCACTTCAAGCAAGATACCAAAAACCACAACAAATCATAATCCAAATATCAAAGGTCATTACAAGTCCAAATCAGAAATATAAACTTGCTCAAACAGGGAGTTTAAACATATCTCTCGAAAACACGACATATTTTCCATTGCCCTTATTACTCATAGTCTAAGCTAAAAACATACTTTCAGTTAACGAAGTCTTGTTTGATCCCTTGCCTCTCGCTGCCTTTCAAGCCTTAATTCTCTGCATTGATGGACAAAGAGGGCGTAAGCACACAAGGCTTAGTGAGGAGTGCTCAAAAAACAAAACACCATCAATGCATTTTAAAACCACTTTCCAAACCACATTGAAATCTCATTTCAATTACTTCAAATCATCATTTGAAAACCATCATGCTCTTAAAATCATGCACTTTAACCAATCAAAAAGCAACATATTAGACCATATGCAACATGTATCATAACATCATAACAACTCACATTGCCAACCTCAATTTAAGCCTTCCCATGCATAACATACCATATACAAGGCTTAAAGAGAAACCATGTATAAATCACATTATACAAAACATGATACATCCACAATTATATTGGCTTACAAGTGATCATTTACCAAGTTATATTCTCAAAATATCATATCGGATACACGGATTCAACAAGTGATCTCATAACACTTCAAGCCATCTTAACCGGAATAATGCTACAACCACAACCAAATGGTACAATCACAACCAACGGGGACAACAACCCCAAACACCGGTTAGATGCTTAACCCACTAACGAGAGATGGGACACAAACCTCCTCGGTCGTTAGGGTACTTGGATGGAGACGGGACACCAACCTCCTCGACATCCAGGAGGACTTATTTATAGTGCACTCAATCCTATAGCCGGCTAACTATATTCGATAGCATTTTCAAAACCATTTACATACCATCATTTGCCAATATAATTCACATTTGACCATATACCTCACTGTTTTTAAAGCATCAATAATAAACCATTTTCCAAAGCCTCAAACCACACTTTAAACCACAAGTATAAAACATATACATACAAGGATCACTTACCATGTGCATCCTTCATTATCTCATCATTAAAAATAGTGTATCACATACTTTAAACATGCTTTAACGGTAGGTAACATGAAATCAAAACCAATTGCATAAAACCATTTTATAATAGCACAACCGAGAGAGAAAATCACTTATACTTACTTCCGAACTTAGAAAAGCGTTTGAAGCTTAAATCTAAGTTTCCAAAACCACCTTTAAAACATTACAAAGATGAAATTCACGTTTTCACTCACCGACACGTGAAACCTCAATTCGCCGACGCGAAACTAAGCGTCCGAAGCCTCCAAAGCTTCACCGGTCTCTTTTGGATCAACCTCCCTTGTTTTAACCATATAATAACAGATGATTAATGCATCTTAATACATTCAAAATCCCAGCAAGCAATTCCACAACATTGCCTTGCCAAAAACTACCAATCGCCCACCTAAAACAACTGAAAACAACATCGATTAACCTCCAAACATAACCCAGTCAAAACCTAACACTTTCAACCATCAATTATCATTGATTAACGCCCAAAATCATCATATTATCAACCTTATACCTCCAACATTCATAAAACCATCACAACTCCACAAAAACCCAAATCTAGCAACCTAAACAACTAGAGATTCACATAGTTTTGGGATTACAATGTTAAAACCTTTATCTTAAAATTATTAAACTTCAAACCATATTTAAAATTAATCATAAACCCAGCAAAACAGATCCAAAATGAATCTCCATCAATTTCACCAATTAAACCTCAATTAAACCGAATTTTCACAATTAAAACATCAAAACCCATTAGACAACATATTTAAAGAATCAAGAACTTGGTAATTTCAGTAAAGAACCTTACATTAGAGGAGAAAAACGCAGCTCACCTCCAATGGATGCTTTTCCCATCAATTAGATAGATTTTCATGTAAAAACAAGATTAAAACAATAAGGTTTTGATAGGAAAACAATAAGAAATCATTTGATAACAAAAGATTAAAGAAATCAAGAGTTTACTATAAGATTTTAAAGAAGAAATGAGTGTTTGGATGGAGAGAATTTGAGAGAAAGCTTTTGAGCGAAAAAAAAAAGTTAGGTCAAATTTGTTTTAATGAAATAACCACCAATTAATTCCTCCAACCTCTTTTATTAATTACAAACCATTTAAAATAAGACAATTAAGGGATAAAAGTCAGATATTAGACTTTGGGCAAATATATCCTTAAGGATTCAAAGTTTTGATCCTTTCACAAAACAATCACTAAAAGTAGTTTTTAGAGTTTACATTTTGGTCACTAAATCTAAAATGTCCAAATTCCAAATACCATTTTCCAAAATTGATTTAGCCAAAACCTTTTTATATATTTAAAAAGGATTTTAGATATTTTTCAGTATTTTTATCACCTTTCAAAATAGGTTTTCCCTGAACTCATCCCGAAACTAACTTGAATCTCTAATCTCGGTCCAACGGACCCTAAAACCACCCCAAAACTTCTAGGCCCAAAACCAGGGCGTTTCAACCATGTTCCTCATCTCCATCTCCCTTGTTCGGTGCCTTCTCATGTCGGCATCAACAAATCCTTTTGAAAATACGAAAATATTAATAAAATAATTTTCCATTTGAATGATTACGCGGAAACACCTTCCGACAACCTTGGAAATTTTCCCGCGAATCAATCTCATACAGAATTATTTTGAAAATATTTTTTTTATTTTAAAAGGTTTTACTAGAAAAGTAAATATTTAATAATATTTAAATGGGTAAACTACACAAAATACCACTAGATTTTAGGATATGACTCGATTATACCACTAAACTAAAAAATGATACTATTATACCACTGAACTAAAAAATGATATTATTATACCACTGAAATTTAGTAAAATGTTTGATTATACCAATGAACTTTAATAAAATGTTCAATTATAGCACAAAACTTTAGTAAAAGCTTCGATTATACCACTGAACTTTAATAAATGTTCAATTATACCACTGGGTCGTAACCGAGTTAACGACATGGTGATGTAGACCCTGAACCAAGATGACATCATTTTGGTATGGTTGTTTTAATGCCCTAGATAGCCTAAAACGACGTCGTTTTATTAGAGAAAAATTAAGAAAATATTGCTCTCAATGAGGTTTAAACCAAATACCTTTGGGCTGAAGATTGGCGCCTAACCAACAAACAAGTTTAGAATCATGTAATAATTTTAACACAAATAATATATTGTAAATAATATTTAAGAAGTGATATGTTTAAATTAATATATTATAATATGAATAGTATTTATAACTTAATATATATTTTTTTTATAAAAATATTATTTATAATTTAAATAATGATTATAAAATTAATATATAAAAATAATCTCCATAAAAATTAATTCTTATAAATATTATATAATTAATATATATAAGATAATATATTTATATTTTGTAATATAAATTATAAATAATGTTTATATTATGAAATAAATTAAATTAAGTTCAACTACAATTATATATATATATATATATATATATATATATATATATATATATATATATATAAAATTCATGTTAGAATTATTATAAGATTCTAAGTTGGTGTGGTGGTTATGTGTCAATCTTTCATTCGAAAGGTCCTTAATTTAAACATTCTTTAGTGTATTGTTTTCTTAATTTTCCTATTAAAGCATATATATCAAAATGACGTTATTTTGGTATAGGGTCCACGTCATCACATCGTTAACTCATTTAGCGACCCAATAGTATAATTGAACATTTTAAAGTTCAGTCATATAATCAGAGTTTTGACTAAAGTTCAGTGGTATAATAATATCGTTTTTTAGTTTAATGGTATTTCGTGTAGTTTACCCTAATAATAATAATAATAATAATAATAATAATAATAATAATAATAATAATAATAATAAGAAGAAGAAGAAGAAGAAGAAGAAGAAGAAGAAGAAGAAGAAGAAGAAGAAGAAGAAGAAGAAGAAGAAGAAGGGTAAACTACACGGAATACCACTCAACTTTACCCTTTGACTCGAACATACCACTAAACTATAATTTGATACTATTATACCACTAAACTTAGCTTTTAGCTTTAATGTAAGTACTCGACCGTTAACTTATAACGGGCCATTAAATCCAAAACGACGTCGTTTTGGTATCGTTGTTTTGAAGCCTAAAATAGGCCAAATGACGTCGTTTTGTTAGTAAAGAAAATAAAAAAAAAACATTACATTTTGGGAAGATTAAACCCAAGACCATTAAGATGAAAGGTGTATACTAAACCACCAAACCAACTTAAATACTTGATATCATTCTAACGAAAATAATATATAAATAATACTGCAGTTGAACTTAATTTCATTTATCACATGATATAATTTTATAATATTTATAATATAATTTTATAAATATATTAACTTTATAAATAAATATTATTTAAATATATATATATATTTTTAATAGATATACTATTTATAATTTAACCCAAACAATAAATCAAATATTAATCAAAACACCAAACCCAAAACCCTAAAAATTACAAACCCTAAACCATATATTAAATAAAACACCAACCCCTAAATAATAAACCATAAACCATAGACATAATTAAATCATAAATCCCAAACCCTAAATAATAAACCTTAAACCCTAAACATAATTAAATCATAAATCTCAAAACCAAAATCCTAAAATTAAAATATTATTTATAATATATACTACAATACAAGGTTTAGGTTTAGTTACATATATTGTCTAGGGGGTTAGGGTTTAGGAATTATTTATGTATATGGTTTAAGGTTTGGGTTTTGGAGTTTAGGGTTTAATTATATATATTATATATGTTCATATATATATATATAAATTATAAATAATATTTATTTATAAATTTAATATATTTATATATATGGTTTAGGGTTTATGATTTATTTATATATGGTTTAGAATTTGGGTTTTAATTAATATATGGTTTAGGGTTTCAATTTTGGGGTTTAGGATTTAATTATATATATTAGATCTATTATATATATAGTATAAATAATATTTATTTATAAAGTTAATATATTTATAAAAGTATATTATAAATATTATAACATTATATCATGAGATAAATAAACTTAAGTTCAACTGCAATATTATTCATGTATTATTTTCGTTAGAATAATATTAAGTATTTAAGTTGGTTTGATGGTTTGGTATAAGTCTTTCATCTTAAAGGTCTTGGGTTTAAGCTTCTCAAAATACAATGTTTTCTTATTTTCTTTACTAACAAAACAACGTCGTTTTGGCTTATCTTAGACTTTAAAACAACGAAACCAAAACGACGCCGTTTTGGATTTAACGACCCGTTATAAGTTAAAGGTCGAGTGCTTACATTGAAGTCAAAAACTAAGTTTAGTGGTATAATAGTATCAAATTATAGTTCAGTGGTATGTTCGAGTCAAAGGGTAAAATTGAGTGGTATTCCGTGTGGTTTACCCTAATACTACTACTACTACTACTACTACTACTAATAATAATAATAATAATAATAATAATAGAACGTATATAATGTATAAAGTATATTGGATAAAGTACATTGGAGGTCACTCAATTATTAGTAAATTTATGACTGAGTTACTCAATTATTAAAAGTTACAATTGGGTCACTCAATTAAAGTTTTAGTTACGATCATATCAATATTTTGTAAAAATGCAAACGAACATCTGAAAAGGTTTGGTATAATGATTGTTTTAGTCCTTAAAACTTATATATTCTACCATTTTAGTCCTTCATATTTAAAAATATATATCAATTTAGTTATTTCCTTCTCCCAAATCGCTTGTATACCCTCGTTATCACTAGAGCACTTCATTTAAAATAATCAATTAATTTAACACACAAATTTATAAATGTAAATGTATTTATAATAATTTTTTAATGTGAGATGTGTAATTAGTATCCACATTAAAATTAAATTCATTGAAATCTATTTAAAATTATTTATGAAAACATTTAGGTTTTAGTTACTGCTATCATGTAATTTTCTACAAAAAGTTTAGGTTTTCGTGTTATTATATAAATTTTTTAATAATTTAATATTTTTGATGACTATTATTTCCCCTTCATTTTAAAATAAACTAATAATTGAACTTTTAAGTTATTGATTTTTTATTATTAAGAAGATTTCTTAAATTGTATGCAATTATGCGTATTTTCATTAAAAATTGTTAAACAATTTTTATTAGGTTAAAGCTCAAAAATGGTCAATTTGGTCAATTATTCAATTTGGTAACTAAACTTCTAATTACTTCATTGTTACCATTAAACTTTTAGTTTTGCTCCAATTTGGTCAAACATGTTAAGAGCCGTTAAAAGGGTGACATGGCCGATAAATATTTTGTATAATAACACAATTAGTCCTCCACATTTGCACATTCAAACAATTTAATCCTAATTCGAAAGAAATAATAAATTTAACCATCATTATTTACAAATTATTTCAATTTGGCTCGATTTTTAATTAAAAATAATTTAACCCTACACCATAAATCTTAAACCCTTAAATTCTTAAACCCTAAACTAGATTGCTTCAATGTTACCTGAAACCCAATTACTTCAATAGAATTGTGTCCAAGGCATGCAAACTATTATCGACGTCGTGAATTCCAAATCATTTTCGAGATTCCGTTTCAGAAACACTACGACACTAGATCTAGATCTTTTGGAGATGATGGTGAAGCTGCAAGTGAACCTAAGACCAAAAAATCCTAATGCCACGACTTCTAATTTCCCATTGAAGCAATCAAGTTTTGGGTTTAGGGTTTAAGAGTTTAAGGGTTGTGGGTTTAATGTTAAATTATTTTTAAATAAAAATAAGGTCAAATTAAAATAATGTGTAAATAACGAGGGTTAAATTTATTATTTCTTTCGAATTAGGGCTACATTGTTTGAATGTGCAAATATGGAGGACTAAATGTGTTACTATACAAAATATTTTAATAGACACATCACTCTTTTAATGACTCTTAATGGGCCAATTGCCAAATTGGAGAAAAAATTAAAAGTTAAATGGTAACATTAAAGCAATTGGAAGTTTGGTTACCAAATTGAATAATTGATCAAAGTTTGCGACCATTTGTAAACTTTACCCTTTTTATTATTATGAAAATATATAAAAAAAATTATTCATGTGTAAAACATGACACATAAGTTGTTTTTACACAGTGAAACATAAACATGCAAGAAGCGATGACAGATATATTTTTATTACAGTAATATCTAGTTTTTTATTATATGATTTGTTTATGTAATTAATTATAAAATTTCCGTTAAATTAACCAAAGCATATTTTAAGTTTTTTTATTCTTATGTTTCATGTGTATGTATAATTTGCTAAATTATATGTTATTAATTATTGATGTTATTATATATTGTATAATGTTGTTTATTTTCTATGAGGTTCTAATTCATTTAAATAATTTTAAAAATAAATAACATATAAATATATTTTTATAGTTATATTCATCTGATATATATTATATATGTAACTTCCCAAAAGGAGTTATATATGTATCTCTCTAAGCATTCATTTAGCTTGTTCTTTAGCTAAATTATAATTTGCTAAATTATTGATGTTATTATATATTGTATAAGTTAAAAGGGAATAACTATATCTTATGTCTGTCTTTTGACACGTTTTCTCTGTCTGTCTTTTGACACGTATTTTCTTTCTTCTGTGTTTCCATGGCGGCCGTTGAGTCTCATCTGGCGAACTTAGTGATCGATGACAAGGAGGACGATGTGCTACAAGTTGACACTGGAAATCCTTCTGTTGCTGTGTCTTTTCTACACTATTTTGTTGGCATGTTCCTCACGACGAGTATTATTCATTTTAACTCGATGCGGAACACCCTGGCAAATGTTTGGAAACCCCTGGGAGGCATATCGATCTTGGATCTGGGGGAGAATCGTTTTCTTTTCCGCCTGTATCACGTGGTGGATGTGGAGAGAATAGACAATGGTAGTCCCTGGTTTTTTAATAATCATATGTTGATCCTACACCGACTTCAGGATGGAGAAGATCCCATGTTGGTTCCGTTGAATTTCATAAAGCTCTGGGTCCATGTCCTTGAGTTACCGTTTGGGTTTATGTCGGAAGGGGTAGCTAAGTCCCTGGGGAACTTTGTTGGTCGTTTTGTCGAGTATGATACCAGCCCGAATCAGGCCATTCACTCTAGAATTATGCGTATCTGAGTCTGGTTTGATACCCGGATTCCACTTAAACGCTGGAAAAAGGTGGCTTTGCGCAATGGGAATCAAGCATATGTCCGGTTTCAGTATGAACGGATTCGAACGTTCTGCTTTTTGTGTGGTAGACTAGGCCACAGTGACAGCTTCTGCCCGGTTCGACTGAGCTTGGATCAATCTGAGATTATATTTAATTGGGATATCACTCTCCGGGCACCACCGCGAAGATCGACGCCGAACAGCATCTGGTTGCGCGAATGTCATGATTCATCGGGCCAAAGTTTGGGCGCAAATTGTGGAGCAACTATGGCAACAAATATTGGTCATTCCCAGAATTCCAGATCAACGGTATTTGCGAGAGTTAATCCAGCTAGTGCAGCTTTGAATTTGGGAGTTTTAAAAGGAAAGGAATCTGATGCTATCCAATCTGGGGGAGGCTCTATTGATCATGTGGGACCAGATTCAACGCCTCTAATGGATATCCAGATGGGCCTGGAAACTGAGGATAGCCCAATTGAGCAAGTGGATGGCAACAAAAGGCCAAGGAAAGCAGGTGGCCTTGCTGGTGAGACTAGATCGCCAAATGCTATTGCGGATGCTGTGGGTTGCTCATCTGGTCCGTTAACTACTAAATCGGCCGACCTGATGGATTAGGTCCGCCGGGCCCAATGAAGCTCCTTAGCTGGAATGTCCGTGGCCTCGGGAAGCCACGGACAGTTCGTCGTCTCCGACATATGTATAGAGACTTAAAACCTGATGTAATTTTCTTTATTGAAACAATGGTTCATGAAAATAAAATGGCGAATATACGCCGTAGTTTGGGCTATCCTAATGGTATAGATGCGAGTTCTGTCGGAAGAACTGGAGGCTTATCTCTCGGTTGGAAAACATCATATAATGTTAATTTACGCTCCTTTTCTGCTCGACATATCGATGTTTTGCTTAATGTGGATTCAGACGGGTGCCAATGGCATTGCACCGGTTTCTATGGTGCCCCGGAGGAGGCTAATCGCTTGGAGTCTTGGAATCTTTTACGTAGCTTAAATGATTGCTCTGAAACTCCCTGGATGGTGATTGGTGATTTCAACGAAATTATGTATTCCTTCGAGAAGCAGGGTGGCCGCATTCGTAGCGAAAGACAGATGGAACGTTTTCGCTCTATGATTGAGGATTGTTCTTTAGATGATTTGGGCTATTCAGGGGCTTGGTTCACATGGAAAAAAGGGAGGATGGCGGATAACAATATAAGGGAGAGATTGGATAGAGGTTTAGCAAACAATTCCTGGAGGGACCTCTTTCCCGATTTTAGTTTGAAGCATATTACTCATACCTTTTTGGACCACTGTCCACTTCTTTTGGACACGAATAAAGGTATGATGGGCCAGCCAGATCAGTGGGTCTTTAGGTTCGAGGCAAGTTGGATTTTGGAAAGCTCTTGTGAAACGGAGGTTAAAAGGCTTTGGGGTGAATCCAGTGGTCATCTTCTTCAACGCTTGGAATATATGAAAACAGGCCTATGGAAGTGGGCCACGACGTTACGTAGGGATCGTAGGCACAAGGAATCTACTTTGAGGAAATGGCTGCAAGACCTGTCTCAAGCTTTTCCGAGCGACGAAAACCTTCATGAGTTAGTGGATACTCAATTGGAAATTAATTTTGAGATGGACAAGGAGGAGCTGTATTGGGAACAGCGCGCTCGAGTCAATTGGCTGCAAAATAGGGATCGTAATACAACGTTTTTTCACAAGCATGCTTCCGAGCGAAGGCGTCAATAGCGCATCTCGAAGCTTATTGATTCTGATGGTCGGGAAGTGGAGGAGAATGATGCTATGTCCTCTATTGCAACGAATTACTTTGCTGATCTGTTTTCAACAGTAAGCTCTACGAATGTTGACCGAGTTCTAAGTGGTATTTCACCGTGTATAACCGAGTGTATGAATGCAGATTTGGACCGGGAGTTTGACGGGGAAGAGGTTTTGCGGGCGGTTAAGTCAATGAGCCCATTGAAGTCAGCCGGTGAAGACGGTTTAGGCGCAATTTTCTACCAGAAATTTTGGCATATAATTGGGGTGGAGGTCACTCGTTTCTGCATTGCTGTATTACGAGGTGAGGAAAGTATTTTTTCCATTAACCACACTCTTATTGTTCTTATACCTAAGACCAAACGGCCTACTTCTATGACCCAATTTAGGCCAATAAGCCTTTGCAATGTTTTATATAAAATCATTGCGAAGGTTTTGGCAAATAGATTGCAGGGGGTGCTGGACGTATGTATTGACGAAGCTCAAAGCGCTTTCATTCCGGGGAGACTGATTACGGATAACATAATTGGGGCCTATGAAATTCTTCACTCGTTAAAAATGAGAAGGACGGGTAAGAAGGGCTACTGTGCTTTGAAAATAGACATGAGCAAGGCCTATGATCGTGTCGAATGGAGCTTTTTGGCTGCTATTATGTCTCGAATGGGCTTTTCTAGTGGCTGGATAGGTAAGCTTCTACAGTGTATTTCCTCTGTTTCATATTCGGTTATGGTTAATCGAAAGTGTGGGGATTGTTTTAATCCAACTCGGGGACTTCGTCAAGGTGACCCGCTCAGTCCTTATATGTTTCTTATGTGTAAGGAAGGTTTGTCCTCTTTGCTTCGTTTAGCGACTATGGAAGGTAATTTAACGGGGGTTCGAATTGCTCGGAATGCCCCATGTGTTACTCACCTTCTCTTTGCAGACGATTGTCTGATTTTTGGGGAGGCAACGACTGAAGGGGCTTCGAATATTAAAAATGTTCTCAGTATTTTTTCTGATGTGTCGGGCCAGAAGGTGAATTATGAGAAATCTGGTGTCTTTTTTTCTTCGAATGTTCTGGGTTATGACAGGGATGATGTCCAACAAATTCTGGGTGTCTCGTGTACGGAAAGCCCAGAAAAGTATTTGGGCTTACCCGCTATTGTGGGTCGGAATAAGGAGGCTTTTGCTGGGCTACGAGATCGTTTTAATAGTTGCACAGAGCATTGGAGTAACTGTTTCCTTTCGGCTGGGGGTAAGGAAGTCTTCATCAAGTCAGTTCTTCAGGATCTTCCTATGTACGCGATGTCGTGCTTTTTACTTCCAAAAACTTTTTGTAAGGAATTAGAAACCTTCCAATCTAGATTCTGGTGGAGGAAGGGTCAAGGTCGAAAAGGCATACACTGGTGCGAATGGGCTTATATGTGCCAATTAAAAGACTATGGTGGGCTGGGCTTTAGAGATTTTGCTAAGTTCAACATCGCCTTATTAGCAAAGCAGGCCTGGAGATTATTTAGTAACCCAACGTCTTTGGTGGCCCGGCTCCTAAAGGCTAAATATTTTCGTAACGTTGATTTTTTGGACTCCAATATGGGCTCTAGTCCATCTCTTATCTGGCGCAGTGTTTGGAGTTCGAAAGGGCTACTTTTTTCTGGGCTTAGTTGGCGTGTGGGCTCGGGCTCAAGTATATCGGTTTGGGATGATTTCTGGATACCAGGCTTACCAAGAACAAAGATCACTTCCCTACAGGTACCAGGTTTACAAAGGGTCTCTGATCTAATTAGAGGAGAATCAAACCAATGGGATGAGGACCTACTCAGGGAGCACTTTAACAGTAGAGAAGTGGAAGCTATTCTTCGAATACCTCTTCCTAGCTCATCTTGCCCGGATGTACAAGTTTGGGTCGAAGAGAGGTCAGGCATTTACTCAGTAAGAAGTGGTTATAAGCTTCTAATTTCTACAAACCACGCAGTTACAGAGAACACTAAGGTTTTTAATCAGCTATGGAGAATTCAATGCCCCTCTAAGATCAAAATTAACACGTGGAAATTCATACACAATTTTGTGCCAACAAAACAGAATCTTTACTACCGATGAATTGCCCAGAATCCCCGTTGTATTAGATGTAATGGAGCTGTGGAATCAATTCTACATATCACAAGAGATTGTCTTTTAGCAACAAATCTATGGCGCATGCTACAGTTTCAGTGGCCTAATACGGTAAACCTTTTAAGTTTTAAAGAATGGCTTGCGTGGCTTTTTGATCATTATCAATACAAGAAATGGCGTACTATAGTCATAGCAATTTGGGCATTATGGTCATCCAGGAATAAGCTTTTACATGAAGGAAGGTTACAGTCAGTAAAGGACGTTTTTACCTTTGTTGAGAGTTACTGCAGGGAGCTGGATGCTTTACCACCAGCTAGCTCCGGCCCGGTCTTATCCGCCACCAGCTCATGGACTCCACCGCCCGCCCCCTTCGTTAAAATCAACTTTGACGCGGGTTTCAAAGCAAATGAACACAAGTCAAGCTCGGGTGTAATTGTGAGAAATGAGAATGGGCAAATTTTGGGTTCGTGTTACCGTATCCATCTTCATGTGGCATCGTCTTTTGCGGCGGAGGCTCAGGCAGCAATAGTGGGTCTCCGGTTCGCATCAGATCTAGGTTTCACTAGAGTAATTCTCGAGGGAGACGCCCGTTCCGTCATCACCAAGCTCCAATCAACTGACCGAGACAAGTCGGAGATAAGTTCCTATATTCAAGACGGCAAGGTGTTAGCTATGACTTTCGACAGCTGCATGTTTCGTTTCACCCACAGAGCCTCAAATAAAGCAGCTCATAGTATGGCGAAGGTAGGCTTACCATCGTCGGCGGATCGTTTCTGGGTTGAGGAGGCTCCTCCGGCGGTCCAGGCGGTTGCCGATGAAGACTCACGCGGGCTTGTTCCACCATGAGGAGTTTTGCTTCTCTTTTAGACAGGGGTTTCACCACAGATCTTCTCCCCATTCATTTTAGACCTCTCCAACTTAAAGTTTTCTTTTCTCTCTCAGAGTTCGATCGGAGGGGGTCTGCCGGTCTGTCGTTTTCGTTTTCGTTTTGTTTCTAGACTCTTCGTGCGGTTTTGTGCCGCTTTAGTTGTTGGGCTCTGCTATGGGCCGTGTGTAGTTTTCTTTTCCTAATATATCACAACCAGTTTATACTAAAAAAAAAGCTTGTTCTTTAGCTTTTTTTCCTTTGTGTTGTGCATATAATTTTTTTAGTTTGCATTTCATGCACATGTCTTTAGTGAATTAGTTCTTTTGTGGGATTTCGTGCTAAAAAACGTCTATAAATATTCCTACATTGCTATAACGAATCTGCTAGCTTTTTATCAAGAAGAGGAACTGCATTACTAAGAAAAAACAGAATACAAGCGCACATAAAGACCTGCAACAAAAAACAAGGGACATGCACAAAACATGCAGTCCGAGACACCAACCGAGAAGAAAACACCGACGTCGATAACACCGAAGGGACCCTCCCTGTGTAACACCACAGACATCGAAAAAGAAAAACAGACAGAAATAAAAACTTGGCGTGCAAGCCAAAACAAAATAAGGGTATTCCCAAACCGAAAGGATATCCTTAAAACAAAGAAAGAGCAGAAACACACAACTGCAATCCTTGCCAATCTTGAAGTCGGTCTTGATGCTCGATCGAAACACCCGAGTGAGAGCTCCATCCGGAGGCAGGCTTCCCTATCGGTAGACAAGGTCCTTATCAACTAGATTGCTAGGATCGAAGAACTAGACTTTACGATTGACTTGCAGAGGCTACGGAACCCAACCTCGACAAACGCCGACAAAACATGGCTAGATAAAAACCGGAACAATTGCGAGCACGTTAAGATCCATGGGGGAGGGTTCAAACGGACCACCAAGTTTCGACCCTCCCAATCGAAAAAGGTGGCGACACAAGTGATCATTTCTGATGCGTAGGGATGTAAAAAGCTGACCCGACCTGAAAACCCGACTGAAACCTGCTCGAGTCAGAACCTGATTTGACCTGAAAATTTAATGACCCGAACCCGATCTGTAACCGACTGTTGTTGACCTGAACCTGAATTCGACCTATTACTGTAGTGACCGAACCCGACCTGCGTCCGACTGAAAACGACTCGAACCCGAATTGGACCTGTTACTGTGGACCTGAAACCCGACCTGCGCCCGACTGAAACGAACCCGAACCCGAAGCCGACCTAGCAGATAACCGATTTTACCCGACTGAATTGACCTGAGATCCGATATTACCCGACCTGTTTTGAACCCGACCTGTTTTGGACCCGACCTGTTTTGGACCCGACCTGTTTTGAACCCGACCTGTTTTGAACCCGACCTGTTTTGGACCCGACCTGTTTTGAACCCGACCTGTTAATTGACCCGACCTGCTTTGAACCCGACCTATTTTTAACCTGAACTGATATTGATCTGACTTGATATTTACCTGATATATAGTTGAAGAAGTCTACGATTTGATAAATTTAAAGTGTTGATAAATGTAAAGTATTAATTTATTAAATTAATTTAATACTAACTCGTTCAATATAAATTATTTGTGAAGTTTAATAAGAATTAACATACTTAAATTTATTTTATTAAAAATATTCTAAATTTAAAAGTTTTATTAAATTAATAAGTTGTGATGAATGAATTTAAAACAAATTATTTAAAATTTAAATCAATTTATTAATTGAGATCATTAAATTTAAAAAATATTTTATTAAAAAATTTAATTATAACTATTAAAATAATAAAAAAATATTTTTTGGTTTAGGAGAAATTTTTTTTTGAATTAGTGGGGAAAAGTTTTTTTGATTGATAGGAAATTATAGGGGGAAATTTTGACACCATATCAAACAAAAAAATGGGTTGGGGGGAGGGGGAATTTTTTACCGCCAAATCAAATTTGTGGGGTGGGGGGAGAGATTTTTGCCGCCATATCAAATTTGGGGGGGGGGGCATTTTTGCCGCCTAATCAAAGGGTTGCCGCTAATATCAAAATGGAGATGAGATTTTTTTTAATTTATGGGTTAATTATCCTTTAGGTCCTTCCTTAATTAGATTATTAGGGTTTAGGTTTTAGTTTGTTTTTTAGTCTTAACTTTTGGTTTAGTTTCTTTAAATTTTATTTAATTAGTCTATGCTTCATAAATTAATTAATTATTAAGTTTTTTAGTTTGCTTTAAATTTGATTTGGTCCTCGTATAAAGATTTGATAAGTAATTAGGTTTAATAATTTTATTCATTTGTGATTTGGGCTCTAATTAATAATTTAGTTTTAATTTATTTTTAGATTTGTTCTTTATGTTTCAATTTATTTTGTTTGTTAGATTTATGGGTTTATGTTTAAGGTTTAAGGGTAAGTGTGTCAAGTTGATTGTTTGGGGCTATGAGATTAGTTTAGGGATTATGTGATTAGGCTTGCATTCTAATTATTAGTGAATATTGTCTGTAAGATTTAGATATTCATGTTTGGGGTTTAGGGGTAAATGTGTCAACTTAATTATTTGGAGTTATGAGATTAGTTTAAGGATTAGGGGATTAGTCTTGTACTCTAATTATTAGTGATTATAAGATTTAAGAGTTGAGGTTTATGTGTATTGTTTAGAGGTATACATATATACATACAAATGTGTATGTTCTAGTATATATATATATATATATATAACAATATAATGCATACTAAAACTTACATATATATATAATTATAACAATATATATATACTAAAACTTACATACATACATGTATATATATACTAAAATTTAAATACATGCATATATATATATATATATATATATATATATATATGTTTTAGTATGTATGTATACATGTGTGTTTTAGTATATATATATATATATATGCATATGTTTAATTAATTATAACAATACATGTATATGTATATATCATAATATATGTATATGTGTGTATATATATGTAGATATATTATAATATATATGTGTTTTAGTATGTATGTATACATGTGTGTTTTAGTATATATATATATATATATATATTTAATTAATTATAACAATACATGTATATGTATATATCATAATATATGTATATGTGTGTATATATATGTAGATATAAATTTTATTATTTTTAATATGGTGATATTTTTATTCATTTTATTCCATAAAATTTTATTTTCCACATAAAGTTACCTTTATTATTTTTTAATTTTTGTAATTTACTCCAATATTTTAGATATAAATCATTTGATAATATTTTTGTTCATTCTAGTGCCTAATATTGAGACTAAAATGTATGTAAGTATGTATGTATGTACCTATCAATGTATGAAGCCTAAACCCATAATGAATTTTCTCTTAACCTGAAACCACAAACCCTAAACATTAAACCCTAGTGTATGTAAGTATGTATATATATACTTATTTATGTATGAACCCTAAACCCTTAATGAATTTCCCTAAACCCTAAACCCTGATGCATACAAGTATGTATGTATCTATCAATATATGAACCCTAAACCATTAATAAAATTTCCCTAAAACCTAAACCATTTAAACCCTAAACTCTGAATCGTCCAATGTTTTATAATTTTAATTTGATATTTCTGTTCATTATAACCCTTAAAACTTCATTTATATTCCAAATTGAACCCAACTAATTGTTTTTTAATTAGTCCAATAATATATAATTTTACTTTAACATTTGTTCATTTTAGTCCTTAAATTGTATTTGTATTCCAAATTGACCATTTTTTATTTTTTAATTAGTCTGATGTTTTATAATTTTAATTTGATATTTTGTTCATTATAGTCTCTTAACTTTATTTTAATTAGTCCGATGTTCTATAATTTTAATTTGATATTTTGTTCATTCTAGTCCCCTAAACTTTAGTTTAATTCCAAATTGACCCTTATTTATTGTTTTTTCATTTCGTCCGATGTTTTATAATTTTAATTTGTACTTTGTTCATTCTAGTCCCTTTAACTTTATTTCAATTCCAAATTGACTCATATTCATTGTTTTTTTAATTCGTCCAATGTTTTATAATTTTAATTTGATATTTTAATCTTCTAGACCCTAAAACTTTATTTTTATTCCAAATTGACCCACATTTATTTTTTTAATTTGTCAAATGTTTTACTATTTTAATTTGATATTTTCTTCATTCTAGTCCCTAAACTTTATTTTATTTCCATACCGACCCCTATATATATATTTTAATTCATCATGTTTTATAATTTTAATTTGAAATTTTGTTCATTCTAGACCCTAAAACTTTATTTTTATTCTAAATTGACATCTACTTATTGTTTTTTAATTACTCTAATTTTTATACTTTTAATTTGATATTTTTGTTCATTACAGTCCCCAAAATTTTGTTTTTGTTCCAAATTGACCCCTTTTCATTATTTTCTTTTAAATTTGTCTAATGTTTTATAATTTTAATTTGATATTTTTGTTCATTATAATTCGTGAAACTTTATTTTTAATCCAAATTGACTCATTTTTAGTATTTTTTAATTACTCCAATGTTTTATAATTTTAATTTGATATGACTTTAAATAATTAACTCCAAATCAATGACGATTGACGAAGGCCAACCTAAAGTCTATCGACTACTTATATGGTTGTACCGAACTCAAACTCAAAACGAATTTCAATCCTAAAAATACCCCGACCTGAATTACCCGACCTGAAACTACCCGACCTAAAATAACCCGACCTGAAATGGACCCGACCTGAAATGGACCCGACCTGAAGTGTATCCGAACCCGAATTAACCTGTCAATTATCTGCTTCGGACCCGACCCGTTTTGACCCGACCTGAAATGAACCCGACCTGAAATGGACCCGACCTGAAATGGACCCGATCTGAAATGGACCCGACCTGAAATGGACCCGCACCCGACCCGAGTCGAGTCAAAATAAAAAAATGACCTGAAATGACTTGTACCCGATTTTACCCGACCTGACAGTACCCGACCTGAAACCTGTCCGATTACCTGTTTTTACATCCTACTGATGCGGATAACCCTCGAAGGAGTTATCCGCTTGCCTGAAAGAGCTGAAACTTTTGACCATAAACAAGTCCCCGCGGTCAAACCCTAAGTACCGCGTGAATCTCTTCAAAAAAGAAACAGATTCGATCGAACACAAAAGCGTGAGGTGAATCCCGTAAAATCTGTCTTGAAGCTGAAAGAGGGGGTGCAGGATCCCACCAAATCTGTTGCTATGAATCTGTAAATGAAAAGGCAGAAAGGTCCCATACACAAAAGTCAAAACTTACTAAAAAAGGAAACCTTCTATGCAGCGAAGACAAGGACCAAACAGTCCCTATCTTTAAGCCTATCTCCGACTGTAAACCGATAGGCACCACCGATTTTGTAACAGGCCCTCTTCCGGCAGGCCGACGGTTCCTGGGACTCTCTCCAAAGAGTAACGCGGCCATCATCGTGGATCCATTCCGTCTAGGGACACTGGCATCCCTTCCATCAATGTTGCCGTCATCCAACACTAACATAGAACTCTGGCCATCGGAAAGTAAAGGATCTAGCCGCAGTGGATGAGAACAGTGGACGAGCTGAACTATAATCTTCGGCCAAGGAGGTTTCCAACGCTCAAACCACGCATATATTTGGAACGGTGCAAAAATCGGCAACGATAATGGCCATGGTTTGAGACCGGCGGCGGGATCCGATCCTAGAGAACCAACATAAAAGCTCTTCTTCCCACTCTCAAGCTCTCCCAACTAGCCCGAACGTCATTTCCCCCCGTGCGTGTCAGATCCGGACCCGAGGAACTCCGAACCACCTTCCAATACCGCTCAACTATCCACTACAGAGCCGACGCCGGAGCTGAGGAAGGAAGAACCCGCTCCTGAGACTACCGAGCGATCCGAGCTTGCAACGGTTGATGCAAGAAGTTGAAAGAGGGAGGCCTTGGGTTCCGGTATGTACAGCCGGAAAAGGTCTCGACGTACATGGTTTCAAGATTTTTATCTTTCCTTTTAGTTTATTGAATTCCGATATTTGGACTATAGTTGACAGATGTAAATTGAGCTTAAAGCTCAGATCACATAAAAAATTAATGTCACAAGTAATCATAAAGGAATTAACGAATCTGCTAGCTTTTGCAAGGAATGTCGCGATAAGACATGTACACTTTTGCATCCATTACTGTGGCCACATATCTAGAAGCATTGCTATAACAGTCTGTTTGGATAAGGATGAGCTGTAATGGGCTGGAAAATCTAGAAAATCAAGGTGGAGCATTCTTATTGGCTAAAAAGGTAGAGCACTCTCATTTACTAAAGGATTGACTTTGAATTGCTATATTTGTTATTTCTTGAGAGAAAAAAGGACGTAGAGAATTTAGATTATGTTAGATTTTCTTTCTCTCCCATTCACACCAAGCTCTAAGCTCCATTAATGGTGACTTGAGCTCTATTGTCGAGGTGAACCAGCAAATCTAGCAACACTGGCGTCTGGTCACCGAAAGGAAGTTGCCACCAAGAAAGAGAACTCCGATAAGTCAAGGTTTCTATTTTATTTTATGTCAAGAGATAGTTTTATTTTACAAACTTGATGTTATGTTGGTGAATGATTGGGATTTATTTTTATCAAACTATTAGAGTTTTTCAATGAACGTTTTATCTTCATTATTGTTGTTTAATTCTATTTACTTCAATTGATCTTTACTTTTATTGCATCTAACTCTTGCTTCCATTAGCAATTCAGGTCGCCAACAAACCAATCTCTTGGGAGTCTATACTCGGCACTTCATTATGACCGTTTTGTACTATTTGTCGATGTGTACGCTTGAACTTATATCGCGACATCAGTCAACACACTATTAGCAACTGACGCACGTCAGTCAAATTTTTTTGGCGATGTTATCGGGGATTAGTAATGTCTGCTTGATTTGCTATTGTTTGTTTGTTTTATTTTTTGACTAACTTATTTGACACGAGTCGTTTACGCGTCAAAATAATTCTTTATTCTCAATTAATAAATAAAGGAATTTAAATGTAGTAAGAAAGAAGTAAGGGCCGATCCCACAGAGACTAAGAAAATTCCTGATTTATGTTTGCTTGATCGGTGAGTCAAGAAGAGAGTTGAATGATGTTTAAGTAAAAAATGGGGTGATTTGTAGAATTTAAGTAAAAATAAAAAATTGTAGAGAATATTAAAAAGAAGTGAATTCAATATAATAAAGACTAGCTTCAGGATTTTGCTTTGACTCAATCTCCTCAGATCATCATAAAAGGTACCGATACGGTACTCAGAGTACCGATACCCAAGCTTTGTTAAAAATTCCAATGAGCAATTTTAGTATCGGTATGAACCTCCAGTACTGGTACCCCTTAATCTGTACCGATACACGACCATGCGTACTGGTACACCCGTCTTATATAACGATAATTTCTTCTTTAAGAATGTACCGATATAGGGCTTCACGTACCGATATCGATAGTTACCAAGCAGCATTTAATGCGGGGAGATCCTCTTGTAAAAACAAGTTAGAAATCAATGTGAGAGTTATTCCCATAGCTTCTTCAACAACAAGACAATCATTCCAAAGCATTCAATAAAAATCCAAAGTCTTAAAACTTTATTCCCATATCTTCTTGTAAAGCAAATGAGTGTTCTTATTGTATCAATTCATTGTCGAGTGTTTGAGGTGTAAGAGAGAGCTTAATTATTGCAAATAACTACCTAGTGAGGTTTCTTAAATTTGTTTATTTGTTTCTTACTTTGGGAAAGAGTCTCACAAGATTTTAGGTATAAATCTTGGTGAGTGTTGTAAGGTTACTCCTTTTCCTTAAAGGAAAGAAAATTTTAGTGAATTTGTGAAATTCTTAGTGTGGTAACTAAGGTAGTTGATGTAGGCTTCATTTAGGAAGTTGAAGCACTCTAAAATCTCTCTTGCAAACTTTTATTTTAACATTTTCTTTCCAATCATTTTTAATTTTCCAATCCACCATGTCTTGACCAATTCGATTGTTCGATCAACTCAATAAGGTGAAGGAGGGAGAAACGGAAACTAACAGGGATGCAACAAGTGCTTGTCCTCCTTATGGTCTTGTGCCAACAAAGGCGTTTGTCTTGATGTAAGTGCCATCCTACAACTCCGGGAATTGTCTAATGGCCCGACTTGGAGATTTGTTTTTGATGCAAGGGGCAGTCGGTGGCCTCTTATGCATCATGATCATGGCTCCTCCTTGCACTGCATGACTCTTGTATAGCTGAAATGGAGCACCCGTGAAGGCCAACTTGCAATTGTGGTCCCGAGTGGTCCCAAGCTCTATCGAGCAAGCAATTATCTTGTGGTTCCAAAATATAAAGGTGACTCTTTTATATTATAAACTCATGGGCTTATCTTTGTCACAAATTACAAACGGATTAAACAGCTCTATATTGACATAAGAATATAATGTACAACAGACAGAGGCAATATTCCTTAAATGCGGCAAAATGCATGAAAACAAAAGTAAATGGCAAGAATATAAACGAACAAGAAAAAACCTAATTAAAAATGATGCACGAATATGTGAATATTCGAGATTTATCAAGACACAACATTCAAAGATGTATCCTGTTCCATATTCTTTTTTTTACCAAGTTCACACCAGTGTAGAAAGAAGAAAGTAAAGCATCTTGAAATGCTCAAGATGATGCAATAATCATATATGTGTATTTATATTCATCTTAAGCAACATGATCCACATGTAGAAGCATTAGATGCATTCATATATGCAAAAGAGTCACTTGACGAACATTAATGACCTCCTTTGTGCACAAGAGTCTCTAGCTCATTAATGAGATCATCAAGTCAAGAAGGTTGTCCCTCTACTCGGAAGTAGGGGTGAGCATTCGATTGAGTCAATTTGAGTTAAAAAATTTCGAGTTATTCAAGTTAACAAGTTCAATTATATGACTCAAACTTTAATTGAAAATTTTCGATTCAAGTCGAGTCGAGTTGTCGAGTTTCTGTACAAATTTAATTGTAATTTTTTTGAAAGGTAAAATTTGTATGATTTTATTACAGAAATATCATACATCATACAAATTTAATTGTAATTATTTATAATATTATAGTACGAATTGATTATAATTTAAAATACTTTTTCTAATCATATAAGGTATACATATATATTCTTTCATATTCTTTTTCACGTGTGTGAGTAAGATTTTTAATATTATTTAATAAAAAAATATCTTCTAAAATTTTTAAGATATATTTATAATGTTTGTAACGGCCCGGTTTTGGGCCTAGGTGTTTTAGGCATCGGTTTGGGTTAGTCGAACTTAGAGTTGGAGATTCCCAAAATCATTGAGATCTTTAATTGTCTAGGTTGCTAGTTTTGGGTCTTTAGTTTAGAAATGTGAAATCTGAGTTGCTGGAGGTATAAGGATGATATTAGGATGTTTTTGGATGATGATTTATAGTTAAAATGTGTTGGAAGTGGTTGTTGATGGCTGGGTTGAGTTTAGTGATCAATCGAATGTGATTTCGGTTGTTTCATATGGGTATTTTGGTGCCTTTGGGCAGAGCTGCGGGATTTTAGTGTTTTCTGGTGGTTTTAATGCATTGAGATGCATTAATCATCTGTTCTTATATGGTAAAAACAGGGGAGAATTCTTCGGAAGCTTTGGGCGAAGTTCCGGGAGATTCGGACGCTTCATTTTAGCGTCAACAATTGAGGTTTTGTGTGTCGGTGAGTGGAATTGGTTTTAAAGCTTTTCAAAGGTTTGAAAGCATGATTTGGGGGTTTAGATTAAGCTTGAAACGCTAATCTAAGCTCAGAAGTAAGTTTGAGATGTTTCGCTCTCGTTTCTCGGTTTTATCCCATTGGTTTTACAATCATGCTCTTGTTTTGAAGATAGAAATGCACCTATTGTTTTATCCATGTTTTGAGAAATGATTTGATGATTTATGCGACCCCAAGAGATAGATTTATGCTTTCAAAGAGATAGAATTTGTTGAGAAAATGTTATGCATTGTTTATGCTTTTGAAATGGGATGAGAAATGGTTTATGTTTATGCATTGAAAAGGAGTTGGTAAATGATGTTGAAAATGAGTATATTGGCATGAGATGAGATTATTGTTATCGGATATAATTGGTCGGCCAATAGGATAAGAAGTGCACTATAAAATACAAAATTCGTACGTTCTCTTTGGTTTGGGCAATGGGGGTAGTGGCATCCCGTTCCAAAGTGAGAGTCTGATGATGTGAGATTCCATCGAGGTAGGTCTTGGTGAAACACTCAAGCTTTGTAGCGATGAGAGATGCCGACATGAGAGTCTGGTGATGTGAGATTCCACCGGGGTAGGACTTGACATTTAGTCAAGCTATCCGCATATCCGAGTAATGTTATTAAAATGCCAATATATGAGATTGATTATGAGATTCACATGTACCTTGTTATAATTGCTTTTATGCATAATGCTTTGCATTGGAGAATATGATTTGAGAAATGCCTTTTGAGATTTAAGCATGTAAGGCCATGCCTTGAGAATTTGCATTTGTTTAATGCATGAGATAGATGGTACATGTGAAGTAAATGATGTGGTGTTGCTATGAAAATGATTTCATGCATGAGATAGAAAGAGCATGATGAGATTGAGATTTCTAATTGAAAGATTGTTTTGAAAAACTGCATTGTTGTTGTTTAAAATGAGTTTTCCCTCACTAAGCAAATATGCTTACGCTCTCTTTTTCCAACAATGCAGAGAATTAGCTTGTGGGGACATCTTAGAGGCAAGAAGGTTTCCAAGGAATTTGACTAAGCTCAAGTATGATTTTATATTTGCTTATTAGTAATAATAATTCGCAATGGGTGGATGCTATATGTAGGGAGATTGTATTTTGGAACTCCCTGTTTTGAGGCATGTTTGTAATGCCCTTAATGGTTTGTAAAAGGCCTTTAATTGGTGTTTGAAGTTTTGGGTTGAGTTTTGACTCTTGAGTGGCTCTCTTGCTAGGATGCATGCCTTTAGATTTTCCTTGATGCAATTAGCCATGCTTGAATGCTAAAACTGCTGCTTATGTTTGAGGAATAGTGTTTATGTATGATGTATGCATGTTAGAAACATGTTGGATTGGTTTAAGCTGGAATTTGGGGCGAAAAACCATCAAAATCTGTCATTACAGGTCTAGGTATTTCGAAACACCCGAGCCTATATCGAAACGGGGTCCCTGAAATGGCCTTGGTGTATCGAAACTAGTAAGGTCCGTTCCGGTATGATTTTCTACTGGAAACCAAGGTTTCCAAACTCTTCAAAGGCGTTTCGGTACGAGCCCGTGTTTCAGAACAAGGTTTAGTGTTTCAGAACAAGTGACGGTTATATATTAGTTAATGGAATGCTCTGTGTTTCGGAATAGGGCCTAGTGTTTCGAAACGGGTGGTAGTTAAGTTGGTTAAAGGCATGTTTTGAAGTTCTGATTCTTTGCGTTTAGTCCCTGAATGTTGTGGATGAAATTCAATGAGCATGAATGATTATTTTGAGTTGTGATTTGACAGAGATGCATGTAATGAGACTGATTAAAGGTTGGTAACACGAATTTTCTTTAAGTCCTTGCGAATCGGGAAAATTACAAATTAGTCCCTAAAAATCAAATTGGACGAAATTGATGAACGTTTGAGTTGTGTTTGATCCACTGCAATGTTGAACTCATAGGAACCTAATTCGCATCTAGATAAGATAAAAAGAAAAAAATAGGGTTGTTTATTGAGGTAAATCTTCCCGGTTTACTTTAATATTCCCCGTGTGACCTGTTCGGTATGGCCTATCGCCTAGGCCGGGTCGAGGGTGTTACATTTGGGCAGCCCTCTTTCCGGAGCTAGAAACACCCGAACGAGTAGCCAGACCTAAATTTTGTTCGATGTCCTTAGCTCGAGTGACTAGAACATCAAAATTGGTGTAATCCGAAGCCAACATATAAGTCTTAACATCCTTCACCAGCCCATAATGAAAAAGATCGAATCTCTTATGTTCATCGGGAACCAGTTCAGGAGCATACTAGCTCAACCGGACAAACTGAATTTCGTACTTAGAAACAGTCATGTTTCTTTGCACCAAGGACATGAATTCTCTCTTCTTTTCGTCCAGATAACGAACACCCATATACTTCTTCTTGAAGGCATTTATAAAGAATGCCCAAGTAACCCGACAGGTTCCATTCCAGTAGTGATAGTCATCCACCATGTGTAAGCATCTCTGTGAAGCAAGGAGACAACACAACCCAACTTTTGCGCATCATTGCAAATCATCTGACCCATAATCCTCTTGGTACTCTCAAACCAAGCCTCAAATCTCACAGGTGATAAACCTCTAAACTCTGTCCCACCCAGATTGTGCAGACGCTCTAAGGGTAAACCAACATTGGCACCAGGCTGAGGTGCAGCCGCGTACATGCCTGCCATTGTTGCCTGAAAGGCTCCAGCAATAGGCTGAATCAAAGGTGTCATATCAGCAACAGCTTGCCCTTGTGCTGCTTGAGGTCCAACACCTCCAACACCAGCTCCCGCTTCAACTCCACCACCACCAGGAGAAGGAGGAGGCAACAAATTCTCAACCTTCTCATCCATCTCATTCTCGACCACGTTACGTACATTGCCTCACAGCTCTCGTCTCAGTCCCATTATCAAAACAGTATAGCTAAAAATGCAACATTAAAAACAGTCAGGCTAGCCAAAGAAAGAATCCAAGGTGCTCAAGTTTTTACTTTTCAAACCAAAATTCTCTTTACATTAGTAATAATATGGCAATGGGCATCCATAAGTCCTTTCCCAACAGCATACGACAATCATATTTCATGATATCAAACATCGTGCATCTCACACAAGTCAAACAATGATCAAAACATTGCATTATCAATCACCGTGCATAGCATTCATCAAGAATTCAACCATACAACAATATCACATTAATATTACCTCCTAATTCTTTCGAAACCTGGCATAAAGCAATCAATGTGAATATAAAAAACATCAAGAATCAATCCAAAACATCAGTACAACAATCATTACACCTCCCAATTATCGCAAACCTGGCTATGATACCACAAAATGTAACCCCCTTAACCCGGCCTAGGCGATAGACCATACCGAACATGCCACACGGGGAATATTGCAGTAAACCGGGAAGATTTACCTCAATAAACAACCCTATTTTCTCTTTTTATCTTATCTAGCTGCGAATTAGGTTCCTATGAGTTTAACATTGCAGCGGATCAAACACAACTCAAACATTCATCAATTTCGTCCAATTAGATTTTTAGAGAATGATTTGTAATTTTCCCGATTCATAAAGACTTAAAGCAAATTCGTGTTACCAACCTTTAATTAGTCACATTGCATGCATCTCTGTCAAATCACAGCTCAAAATAATCATTCATGCTCATTGAATTGCATCCACGGCATTCAGGGACTAAAACTCAAAGAATCAGAACTTCAGAACATGCCATTAACCAACTTAACCACCACCCGTTTCGGAACACTAGGCCATGTTCCGAAACACAGAGCATTCATTTAACTAATATAAATGTCACTTGTTTCGGAACACTAAACCATATTTCGAAACATGGGCTCATACCGAAGAGCCTTTGAAGAGTTTCGAAACCATGGTTTCCAGTAGCAAATCGTACCGGAACGGACCTTACTCGTTTCGATACACCAAGGCCATTTCAGGGACCCTGTTTCGGTATAGGCTCGGGTGTTTCGGAACACATGTGTCTGTAATGACAGATTTTGCTGGTTTTTCACCCCAAATTCTAGCTTAAACCAATCCAACATGTTTCTAACATGCATACATCATACATAAACACTATTCCTCAAACATAAGCAACGGTTTTAGGATTCAAGCATGGCTAATTGCATCAAGGAAAATCTAAAGGCATGCATCCTAGCAAGAAAGCCACTCAAGAGTCAAAACTCAACCCAAAACTTCAAACACCAATTAAAGGCCTTTTACAAACCATTAAGGGCATTACAAACATGCCTCAAAACAGGGAGTTCCAAAATACAATCTCCCAACATATAGCATCCACCCTATTGCCAATTATTATTATTAATAAGCAAATATAAAATCATACTTGAGCTTAGTCAAATTCCTTGGAAACCTTCTTGCCTCTAAGCTGTCCCCACAAGCTAATTCTCTGCATTGTTGGAAAAATAGAGCGTAAGCATATTTGCTTAGTGAGGGAAAGCTCATTTTAAACAACAACAATGCAGTTTTCAAAACAATCTTTCAATTAGAAATCTCAATCTCATCATGCTCTTTCTAAATCATGCATGAAATCATTTTCATAGCAAAACCACATCATTTACGTCACATGTACCATCTATCTCATGCATTAAACAAATGCAAAGTCTCAAGGCATAACCTTACATGCTTAAATCTCAAAAGGCATTTCTCAAATCATATACTCCAATGCAAAGCATTATGCATAAAAGCAATTATAACAAGGTACATGTGAATCTTATAATAAATCTCATATATTGGCATTTTAACAACATTACTCGGATATGCGGATAGCTTGACTAAATGTCAAGTCCTACCCCAGTGGAATCTCACATCATCGGTCTCTCACGAAAGCATCTCCCATCGCCACAAATCTTGGGTGTTTCACCAAGACCTACCCTGATGGAATCTCACATCATCAGACTCTCACTTTGGAACGGAATGGCACTACCCCCATTGTCCGAACCAAAGAGCACGTACAAATTCTGTATTTTATAGTGCACTTCTCATCCTATTGGTCGACCAATTATATCCCGTAACAATAATCTCATCTCATGCCAATATACTCATTTTCAACATCATTTACCTATTGTTTTTCAATGCATAAACATAAATCATTTCTCATCCCATTTCAAAAGCATAAACAATGCATAGCATTTTCTCAACAAAATCTATCTCTTTTAAAGTATAAATCTATCTCTTGGGGTCGCATAAATCATCAAATCATTTCTCAAAACATGCATAAAACAATAGGTGCATTTCTATCTTCAAAACAAGAGCATGATCATAAAACCAATGGGATAAAACCGAGAAATGACGGTGAAACATCTCAAACTTACATCCGAGCTTAGATTAGCGTTTCAAGCTTAATCTAAACCCCCCAAACCTTGCTTTCAAACCTAGGAAAAGCTTTTAAACCAAATCCACTCACCGGCACGCGAAACCTCAATTGCTGACGCGCAAATCAAGCGTCTGAAATTCCCGAAACTTCGCCCAAAGCTTCTGAATAATTCTCCCATGTTTATAACACATAAGAACAGAGGATTAATGCATCTCAATGCATTAAAACCACCGGCAAACACTAAAACCCCGCAGCTCTGCCCAAAGGCACCAAAAACCACATTCGATTGATCACTAAACTCAACCCATCCATCAAAAACCACTTCCAACATATTTTAACTTTAAATCATCATCCAAAAACATCCTAATATCATCCTTATACCTCCAGCAACTCAGATTTCACATTTCTAAACCAAAGACCCAAAACTAGCAACCTAGACAATTAGAGATCTCAATGATTTCGGGATTAATATGATCAAGGCTCATTATAAACATCATTTAACATCCAAATCAACCTTAAAATCATTCTTAAATAAACCAAAACAATGCCCAAACGAAAATCACATTTAATCTCATCTTTTAGCTACATTTATGCATTTTTACTAAAACAATCTTTAAAACCTTAATTAAAAACATAAATCAAGAGTCAACTACTATGGAATTTCATTAAAGAACCTTGATTAGAGGAGTAGTACGAAATTACCTCCAATCCTTGCTTTTCTTCCAATTTGGTAAGTTTTCACTTCAAGAAACTTGAGGAAAATCAAGAGAGATCTTAAGGAAAGAGTTGAAAATTAAGTGAGAAAAGGAAAGAGGAAGAAATATGGAAATTGAGAGAAAAGTGAGAGTGATCGGCTGATGAGAAAATGAGAAATGAAAGAGTTACGTCAAATTTTGTTTAACAAAATAACCACCTCTCTTTTAATTAATAAATTCACTCTTTAATTTTTAATTAAACATTTAAAACACATGGAAAAGTAGAGAAAATGCTCAATTTCCATAAAGCTCCCTAAAGATTCTAAGAATTTGACTCTTATTTAAAAATCACACTTTTCCACAGTTTTAAATCATTACAATTTGGTCACTTCCCAAAATGTACACGTTCCAAAATTCATTTTATAAAATTGATTTTACCAAACCCATCTATATCATTTTAGATGATTTTATAAATTTTTTCACATATTTTTACCTTACCCGAACCATAATTTCCCTGAACCTCCTTAAAGACTCGAATCTCCAACTCTAGGTTCGACTAACCCAAACCGATGCCTAAAAAACCTAGGCCCAAAACTGGGGCGTTACAATGTTATTTTTAAAGAATGAAATTTTAAGGATAAAATATTGATGAGAGTATACAGGAGTCAAGGAATTGATGAGAAGAAAGAATTTATAAAAAACTACAATTGAATGACCAAATTGAATAAAATACAAATTTAAGGGACTAAAATGCAAAAATAATATTTTTTTGTTAAAAATATGAATTGAAGTTTTATAGATATTATATAGTGGTAGTGGAGCATTTGGTTTAAATTTGGTCGAAATGGACTTAAAATGAAGGGGAATTGAAGAAATGAGAAAATCATACAAAGATGATGGGCTAAATTGAGATATCTAGTGCCGTGGATGGCTCCGACGGAGGTAGTTTGTCGGAAGAAGACATAGGCGTGGAATTTTCCTTGACATTTTGCATATGAAACTGAGCCAAGATGTCTGAGATGTATTGCGCCTGAGATAGAAATTAACCGGTTGGAGTAGAAATAGCCTCAATCCTTAGAAAGTGGTTGAGCAAGCCCATATCCTTCAAATCAAAACTTGTAGATAATAAGTTGGTGAAGTGAGAAATGAAGTCAGTTTTATTACCAGTAAGCACAATATCATCCATATTTACTAGAAAGTACAAATTAACTCTCTTTGCATTATAAATGAAGACTGATGCATCAACCTTTGATTTCTTAAAACCAAATAGAAGAATAAATTGATAGAGTTCAATATACCATGCTCTTGGTGCATGCTTTAGTCCATACAAGGCCTCACGTAACAGAAAAATATGAGATGGTTTTGTAGAGTCAACATACCCCAGAGGTTGTTCTAGATAGACTTCCTCATGTAAGGTGCCATTTAAGAAGGCATTATTAATATCAAGTTGCTTGATTGGCCACACATGATGTAGTGCAAGAGTGAAAATAATACTCACCGTAACATGTTTCATAACAAGACTGAAGGTTTCAAATAGTCTCGGCCAACTTCTTGAGAATACCTCTTCGCTAACAATCTAACTTGTATCGGTGAATAGAGCCATCAAAATGTCGTTTCACACGGAACACCCGTTTTCACCCTACGACAGATTGTTTAGACCTTGGAACAAGATCCCATATATGGTTGCGCATCAAGGCAGTAAACTCATCTTCTATGGATTGTCTCAATAATGAATCTTTGAGAGCTTGAGTAACATCTTCGGCTCTAACATGGAAGGCAAAGGATGATATGTAGTAGTATTAACAAATGAAAGACCAAAGTACCTCGAATTTGGCTGACGAACTTGTGGTTACTGAGAATCATGTCGTGGCAATTCAATGGAGGCGTCTTGTTATGGTAGATCAGCCAAGGGAGCTAGTGTAGCAATTGGATCAGTAGGTTGTCGTGGTATATTAGGCAATGGAGTTGAAACTCGTGATTGTTGAGAATTATGCCATAGAAATTAAATGGAGATATCTTGCTATGGCAGAGGAAGTTGGTACATTAGGCAAGAAAGTTGGAACTGCAACAAGTTCATCATTTTGCTGTGGAATAACAAGCAAGAGAGGTGTGGAAGGTGATGCCGATGCAGCAGGAAACTGTTAGGCTCGATATCCTTCAACCGAATTGCTTGCGAAGTGTGGAGAAGATTGGTTTTGGGATGTTTTTGGTGGAAGCAAAAAATTGGACAAAATAGACAAATGATTTATAGTGGTTCAAGCTTCTAACAAGCTCTACATCCACTACCTTAGACCACACTAAGGATTTCAACCAATTCACTAAGAATTCTTCCCCTTTTTCTTGGCTTAGGAGGCAACCAATTACAACTTAGACTCACTCACCAAGTCTAGCAACAAAAGCTAACAAACTAAGCTTTGGGATCACTCTCTAACAAAAGAAAACTTAGCAAACTAGAAATCCCTCAAAAGGTATGTGTTTGCACTAATAAGCTCTCACCCATAACCTAATACACTTGAGCATACATTGACAATTAAGGTCAACAAGTGTAGTCTATAGAAAGATTGGGAATTTAAGCACTAAGACAAATTTTCATGATAATGTTGTTGACTTAAGGATCATTAGTCTTCTATAGATGCTTGGAGGTCCTTTTTATACTCCCAATTGAGTTCCTTGCCGTTGGAGACCGTTGGGATGATTTGGAGCCGTTGGGGCCTTTATTTCCCACAATAAATGATGTTCTAGAGCTGTCTGTATTGATACGAGGGTAACCGTACCGGTACGCCTTCTTCAGAAACTAGCTGTTGGGATCATTTTGAAACCTTTTCAATTTAGTCCAAAACAAATTTTCTATTATTATATCAAAACAAACATCTCAACAATCTCCCCCTTTTTGATATAATAAAACTAACTTGAAAAATTGTTTGAGATTCTCCCCCTTAGTATTTAAAAATTTGAATAAGAGATTTTAAAAATGAAATGTAGTTAAATCTCCCCTTATTCACTTGAAAAATCATTTTTTCAAATCATTTCTCTCCCTTTTTATTAAATCAAAAAGAATTTAAATGACTTTAAGCTCAAAATAACAATGGGGGTTTAAAAGGTTTTGACAAAAATAAGAATTTTGGTTTTAAAATGGCTCTCCCTTACTCAAAGCATCATCAAATGGTTAGTCCAACAATTATGATAAACTAGTTGAATTAAAATAAATAAATCAAATTAAAATAAAATAAAATAAACAAAATTCAACTAATTTACCACACTTGAACCAAAGGTAGTATGTGAAGGCTTCCTTCTTCAAGTGATCTTCTTTATGTGCATAGAGCTCCCCTTCAATGTTGTACTTTATTGACCAATCTCCATCACACCTAATACAAGACAATCAAGTAATTTTTGGTATCCAAATCGCTTTAGATCCATAAGCGTTAGTAGCACATAATTTAGTCCCCTTAGGAATTCATTTTTCAATTTCATCCTTTTTAGTTGAAGTAATTAGTCCTTTTGGGACCCAAATACTTTTAAAACATTTACCATTTAAAAATCTAGGGGCACTAGATTGTCTTTGATAAAAATTTGATTTTCCAAAATTGATTTTCTTTTCAAGCTCTTTGGAAATCAAATCTTTTTTGTGAAACGAATATTTTAATTTTGATATAACTAAAAACCTAAGGACTAAATTGAAAAAGTCAAAACGAATTTTAAGTACTTATAATATCCCTATATAATTTTTAATATTATGCCTAAGTTAAAAACATACCTTTCAAATATTTTTTCCAAGTGTTTCAAACCAGAAACAGTGATTTTCAAGCACCTGTTTCGAAACGGCCCAGAGGCGTTTCGAAACATTTTCATCACTGTCGACCACCGTTCCAGAACGAGTATCAAAACACTTGTAAACGTTTCGAAACGGGATAAATCGTTTCGAAACTGTTCTTCATATTGGATTTAAAAAGGGCTAACGGTTTCAAATATTTGCTGAATTTTAAATATAAAAGGGGTGTTTCGAAACGGATCAAGGCCGTTCCGAAATGACCCTTGACAGTAGCATTTTCGTTTCGAAACGGATTCATATCGTTTCGAAACAGGGCTTAAGATGAATTCAAAATTATGACCGTTATAAGTTTTTAACTGATTTTTTGAAAGTAGTTAAGGCGTTTCGAAACGGGCTAAGACCGTTCCGAAACGACCCTTGACAGTGGCAAAATCGTTCCGAAACGGCCCTAAGGCGTTTCGAAACGGGCTCTTAAATGCACCCCAATGGCTCTTTCTATTTTAGTCCGTTCCGAAACAGGTACCCCGTGTTCCGAAACAGGTTGGTGCAGACTGCATTTATGGTGGCAAGAGAGGGTTCCAACGGCTCCATTTATGTTCCCAACCACCCAAACGGCTAGAAATCAATGAGAAGGTATAAAAGAGACATCCAAAAGCATCAGCAACAACTATTGATCCTAAAGCAAACATCCAAACATCAAATTCAAGCATTTGAGCAAAAATCCCACTTTGTGTAAAATCCCAATTTGTGTTCTTCATTCATACTTTGTAAAATTGGGTTGAGTGCTTATATTGGGGCTATCATTTGTATTGAGAGATACCTAATTAGCCTACAAATTTCTTTGTTCTCTTGTGTGAGGGTTGGGTTGATTTTTGGGTAGAAAAATCAACCGAAATTGTAAAGGGTTGCCTCCTTGTCCTAGAAAAGGGGAAGATCAATTTAGTGAAATTGTTGCAAATCCTTAGTGAGACTAAGGTAGTGGATGTAGAGTTCATTTGGAACTTGAACCACTCTAAATCCCTTGTTCTTCAATTTTTATTTGCCAATTTCCACCACAATCCTTTAAATTTCCAATTCACCCCTCCTCTTGGTAATTATCGATCTTTCGATCCACTCAACAATTGGAATCAGAGCTTAACTCTTTGAGGATTAACAACCACAAGAGGAGATCCTTGGAAGAGTGTGATCATCAAAATATCAAGAGATGGCTTCAACCTCCGGTTCCGGCATGTACGAGTCACAATCGACCACAAAGCCTCCTTTCTTCAATGGTGACAACTATTCTTTTTGGAAGAATAAAATGAGGCTATTCATCAAGTCTAGTGACTATCTTGTGTGGGATGTCATTGAGGATGGACCATACATTCCATTGAAGCAAGATGGTGAAGGCAAGATGGTGTTGAAGAAGAAAGCCGAAATGAGTGAAGAGGAGAGGAAAAAGATTCAAGTCAATGATAAAGCTCTCCACATGTTGTTTTGTGCTTTCGGTCCGGACATCTACTCAAAGGTCTCATCCATTGAAAGTGCCAAAGAAGTGTGGGACACTCTTGAGACCACTTATGAAGGCACCAATGATGTCAAAGAAACTAAGATTGGACTTCTCATCTTAGTTATGAAAACTTCAAGATGGAGCCCGATGAGACGGTGTCAAAGATGTTTGATCGATTCTCCACGATTGTCAATGGTCTAAAGGGCTATGGAGAGATCATACCGGAAGACAAGCTTGTCCGGAAGCTACTCTATTCACTTCCTGAGTCTTGGGATGGGAAGAGAACCGCTATCATCGAAGCAAAGAACTTGAAGACATTAAAGCTTGATGAGCTTGTGGGTTCTCTCCTTATTCATGAGATCATGAAGCAAGGAAGGGAAGATGAGAAGAAGAAAGAAGAAAAAAGGGTAGAGAAGCTTGAGGTTGAGAAGAAGAAGAAGAAGATGGGAATAGCTCTCAAGGCTAAAGCTTCACAACATGATGAGAGCTCATCTTGTGAGGAGGATGAACTTGAAGAATTGGCTATGATAGCCAAACGATTCTCACGTTTCATGAGGTCCAACCGGGGAAGAAAAATCCAAAGAAAGATGGACTTCAAAGGAAAGAACAAAGAAGAAGGAAAGGATCCCATCATTTGCTATGAGTGCAAACAATCCGGCCACATCCGTTCGGAGTGCCCTTAACTCAAGAAGAAGGGCTTTGAGAAGAAGAAAAGACTCAAAGCCAAGCTTGCTACTTGGAGTGATGAGGAGTCATCAGAGGATGACGAACAAGAAGTGGCTAATCTTTGTCTCATGGCACTTAAGGAAGATTCCTCCTTGGTAACCTCTAACTCATCTACTTTAGAGTTTTCATATGAAGAGTTAAATGATGCATATGATGAGTTACAAGAGGTATATGATGAATTAGTTGAGAAGTTTAAAGAGTCGGTCATTAAAAACAAGAAAATCATTTTAGAACTAAATGAGAAAAATGACTCACTCACTCAAGCTAATTCTAAATTTGAGAAAAAGATTTTAGGATTAAAAGATGAACTTAAATTCTTTCAAGATGAAAATGTTGATCTTAATAATCTTTTATCTCAATGCAATAGTGAACACCAAAAGGTGTTGGGTGAGCTAAATGAGCTCAAAAAGTCTTTAAAAAATGTTGGTAGTGTCAAACATGAAGTAGGAGAATCCTCTAGAACATACCAACCTAAGAAAAAGACTAATTACTACAAACAAGGTAGCTACCCTAGACATAGTAGAGCTAAAAGAATTAGAAGTGTATGGGTTCCTAAGGAACTTGTAAAATCTAATAATATTATTGCTATGTCATCTTGGATTCCTAAGGGAACCGAGGTTTTGGGAGCTAACACTCATGGACCCAAAATGATTTGGGTACCAAAAACCAAGGTTTAATATCTTTGTTTGTAGGGGGAGCATTGCTACAAGGCCAAGGCACAAAGTCAAAACTCATGGTACCTTGATAGTGGATGCTCGAGACACATGACCGGAGACAAGAGTCGATTCATGGATTTAAAGCCAAAAAGTGGAGGAGTAGTAACATTTGGTGACAACTCCAAAGGCCACATTAAAGGTATTGGCTCCATAGGTAATCACTCTACCATTCTTATTGAAAATGTCTTATATGTCGATGGTCTTAAACATAATTTATTGATCATAAGTCAATTGTGTGATAAAGGATTTAATGTTTTATTTGATAAAAATGGATGCAAAATTGTTGACATTAAATCTAATAATATTATGCTCATAGGTCATCGCATAGGAAACATATACATGGTGCATTTAGATGACATACATACATCTCATGCATGCTTAGTTACTCAAAATGAAAATGATGCATGGTTGTGGCATAGGAAGCTAGGACATGCTAGCATAAGTGTTTTAGAAAAACTAGTATCTCGAAATCTAAATAGAGGTTTGCCCAAAATAAAATTTTCAAATGATAAAATTTGTGATGCATGCTCAAAGGGTAAACAACATAAGTCTTCCTTTAAATCCATTAATGATGTTTCTACTAGTTGATGCTTACAATTAATTCACATGGATTTATTTGGGCCAATTAGGACTATGAGCTTGGGTGGTAAATCTTATGCATTTGTGCTAGTTGATGATTTTTCTAGATTTACTTGGGTTCTCTTTTTAAGTACTAAAGATGAGGCTTTGGAAAAATTCATCACATTTTCAAAAATAACCCAAAATGATCTTGAACTTAGAATTTCACACATTAGAAGTGATCATGGAACCGAGTTTCAAAATTTAGGGTTTGAAGAATTTTTGAATGAAAATGGTATTAGCCATAATTTTTTGGCTCCTCGAACTCCTCAAAAAAATGGGGTAGTTGAGAGGAAAAATAGAACTTTACAAGAAATGGCTAGAACTATGCTTTGTGAAAATAATTTACCTAAATATTTTTGGGCGGAAGCCACAAACACCGCTTGTTATATTGTAAATCGAGTAATGATTAGGCCAATTTTAAAGAAAACACCTTATGAGATTTTAAAATCTAAAAAGCCTAACATTAGCTATTTTCACCCTTTTGGGTGTAAGTGTTTTGTTTTAAATAATGGAAAAGATAACTTAGGTAAATTTGATGCAAAAAGTGATGAAGCCATTTTTATAGGTTACTCTTAAACCTCTAAAGCCTATCGAGTATTTAACAAAAGAACTTTAGTAGTAGAAGAATCTATTCATGTTGTATTCGATGATAACCTCCTTCCTAGGAAGGATTCTTGTGATGATGATGATGTAGGAATCATAAATGCCTTTGATGGAGGTCAAACTTCAAAGGAGGATGAGATTCAAACAAAAGTAGAAGACACACAAGAACCACCTCTTGAAGCCTTGAAGGACTTGGCTATTGAGGAAAAGGAAGTGAGCTACCCAAGGGAGTTGAACTATGTCAAAGATGGTGAAATCTTGGGTGATCCATCCAAGGGGGTAACCACTCGTTCTTCTCTTAAATTAATGAACCATGTTGCATTTATCTCATGCATAGAGCCTAAAAATATAAAAGAAGCATTGAAAGATGACTTTTGGATTATGACTATGCAAGAAGAGCTAAATCAATTTGAGAGAAGTAATGTATGGACATTAGTTGATAGGCCTAGTAATCAATCTACAATAGGAACTAAATGGGTCTTTAGGAACAAACTAGATGAGAGTGGTAACATTGTGAGAAATAAAGCTAGACTTGTAGCACAAGGTTACACTCAAGAAGAGGGAATAGATTTTGATGAAACCTATGCACCCGTAGCTAGAATGGAAGCCATTAGGATGTTGCTTGCATATGCATGTTATCATAATTTTAAGCTTTTTCAAATGGATGTTAAAAGCGCATTTTTAAATGGTTTTATAAATGAAAAAGTGTATGTGGAACAACCACCGGGTTTTGAAGATTCAAAATTTCCAAATCATGTTTTCAAACTTACCAAAGCTCTTTATGGTTTAAAACAAGCTCCTAGAGCTTGGTATGAAAGGCTTTCAACTTTTTTGATTGAAAAAGGATTTGAAAAAGGTAAGGTGGACACTACACTTTTCATAAAAATGTATAAAAATGACATCTTAGTAGTTCAAATTTATATTGATGATATTATTTTTGGTTCTACTAATGAATGTCATTGTCAAGAGTTTGCTAAGTTAATGCAAGGTGAATTTGAGATGAGCATGATGGGGGAGCTCTCATTCTTTTTGGGACTCCAAATCAAGCAAAAGAAGGATGGCACCTTCATCAACCAAGCAAAATACATAAAGGATATGCTCAAGAAGTTTGGCTTGGAGAATGCAAAACCTCAAGCCACTCCTATGAGCTCATCTACAAAGCTTGACAAAGATGAAGGAGGTAAGTTTGTTGACTCTAAGCTTTATCGTTCTATGATTGGATCTTTGCTTTACCTTACCGCAAGTAGACCGGATATCTTGTTTAGTATTTGCTTGTGTGCTAGGTTTCAAGCTAGTCCTAGAGAGTCTCACCTTATAGCCGTTAAGAGAATCTTTAGATACCTTAGAGACACTCCTTGTTTAGGCCTTTGGTATCCTAGAGACTCTACCTTCAACCTACATGCTTACTCGGATGCGGATTATGGGGGTTGTAAAATTGATAGGAAAAGTACTTCGGGAACTTGCCAATTCTTAGGTAGTATGCTCATATCTTGGTTCTCTAAGAAACAAAATAGTGTAGCCTTATCTACCACCGAAGCCGAGTACATATCCTTAGGGAGTTGTTGTGCTCAAGTCCTTTGGATGAAGCAACAACTCTTAGATTATGGAATTAAAGTTGGAACCATACCCCTAAAATGTGACAACACTAGTGCAATATGCTTAACTAAAAATCTCACCCAACACTCTAGAACCAAACATATAGAAATAAGGCATCATTTCATTAGAGATCATGTCCTTAAGGAAGATGTGGTTATAGAGTACGTAGACACCTTGAATCAATTAGCAGACATTTTTACAAAACCCTTAGATAAAGAGCGTTTTTGGTCCCTTAGGAGAGAGTTAGGTCTAGCTAGCCTATCTTGACCTTTTAGGACCTCTTTTGTGTTTAAATATGCTTGATTTTGTGAAATACCATGTTGATATGTTTAAACTCCTAATTTCATCCATGCTTATAGTTAGGGGGAGTATGTTTATGCTTAAATATGTTTTGCCTGCTCATTCATGACTTTTATGCATGTTAAGCCTCTTAAAATCTCATTTTTCTGCATTTTTAGAGCCTCATCTGCACTTCCAGGCCCAGGTGTATCGAAACGGGTGACCCTGTTTCGATACGGATACCTTAAATCCTGTTCTGAGAGAAGGGCGTTTCGAAACGCCTCACAAACGTTCCGAAACGTTTTTGAGTCTGCCAAGGGGTGTATCGGAACGTGTTCCGATACGGGTCAAAGGGGGTTTCGATACAGTCAACACCGTATCGAAATGATCTGTTTATGGTTTTAAAATGGTCAAAACCCTAGCCGCCCCGTTCCGAAACGGTCTTGACCGTTCCGAAACGGCATCGCGGACTGCTTTAAATTGGGGCTTTTAATGATAAAGTTTACTTTCTATAACTCTCTAAAACCCTAAACCGCCTCCCTCTCTATAAATATCCTCTCAAACTCTTTGATTTTCACAAAATTGTGAGGGGTTTTACTCTACAACTCAAGTCTAAGCAAGTTTCATCAATCTTGTGCAAGGATTTTTCTCAAATCATCCAAAATCCCAAACTAAGGTAATTTTTCTATTTTTTTCTTTTTCTTTCAATTTATGTTTGAATCTTAGGTTAGAAAATTTTATTTTTGTATAAATTATATGTTTTTAGTTGTGGGTTTTCAATTTCTTGTAAATTTTTTTCAAATCTCAAATTTTTTGATTCGAATATAAAATTTTTCAATCGTATTTTTTTAAACTGGTTTTTATTTTAATTTTGTTTTCAAAAACCTAAGTGGGATTTATTATTGGATTGATTTTAAATATCAATGCATACACTTAATTTTAAACCTCTTGCTTAATGTTTTTAGATGGCGGATCAATCTAACAAAAAGCGCAAGGCCGTTCAATCCGGTGATTCGAGCATTCGTCCAAATATTACGATGCTTTTTCAGAAATCTCTTAAAACTCCGGAGGCACGTGCTCGTTTCTCTTATGTCAAGGATTTTGCAATTCGCAAGGAACGTGTCATTGATCTTGAGTTCCTCAATTCCGAGCGATTCCTTTTCCGTTATCTCGCTCGTTTGGATGAGTGGAATCTCATGGATCTCTTGAGCCTTCCGGATGTTCGCTACAAAAACATGGTACTCATCTTTTACTCTAATGCTCGTTTTCTTTATGATGAGACCAAAACCGAGATTATAGGAATTGAGTCATCCTTATTGGGCAAAAAGTTTGTTGTTAATGTTGCTCTTTTGGAGTCTGCTCTTAAACTTAAGGATGAGGGTCTTGAGGATGAACGCCACTTTGGCAATTTTACCGGCAAAGCACTTTTCTTGGATGTGCACGATCGTGTTCTTCACTTGATGGTTTCTTGGTTCATTCGACCTTCTGGAGGTAAATACTCCCACATCCGTCAAACCGATCATTTTTTGTTAGAGTGTTTCCGTAAGGGTGAGCGCCCAAATGTGCCTAAGATTATTTTTGCCGAAATAGTCAATAATATTAAGCTTATTGACACAAATGAGTTGAAGTCTTTCACTTATGGAATAGTCTTGAGCGCCTTATTTCATAATCTTGGCATCGATTGTTCTTATGACTCTCCGGAACCTCGCAAGACCAAGATTGGTGAGTCATCCCTTCGCAAGTCCGGGTTCACATATGTGAATGGTATTTGGGAAAGAGTTGATAGAGAAGCGGATCCTCCTCTCGTTGCTCCTCCACCGCAAGTTCCAGTTGCAAACAATGAAGCCCTCACGGCTTTCCTTACCGAACGGTTCAATACTTTGGACACTCGGATGAATGCTTTGAACACTAGCATTGCTTCGGGCTTTGAAACCATGGGCAATCGTTTGAAGAATGTCGAGGATCGTCTTCTTTCTCTTGAGACTTCTCATTCCAACTTGGACCTTTCCTTCTCCACTCTTTATGGGCAATGGACGAAGTTTCACCGTTCTCAAGCCAAGAGCGATGATGATACTTCGGATGATGAGGACGAGGCTTAGGATTTTTATCTCATATCATATCATATCATATTATCTATGCATTTTAGGATTAAGGTTGCATTTTTATGTTTTCTCATGTTTTAGGAACCTATGTTATTTGGCTTTTTTATTTGGGATTTTATGTTTGAACTTAATGTTTGAATTATGTTTTGGATATTTTGATTATGAATTTATAATATGGTTGCTTATTATTGCTTGATTGGTACTAATTCTTTATCTTCTCTATGAGCTTTTATTGTTCTTTTTGATCTAACAAAAAGGGGGAGAATAAATTTAAGAGCCACACTTTAAACTAAAATTCGTTTTAAAATCTTAAAAGGTTTTTAAAGGTTTACAACTTGGATTTCAAATCAAAAATTTATTTTAACTTTAAAAACCTATCTTAAATTAAGGGGGAGTTAGAATATTTTCAAAACTTTCAAAATTCCCAAAAATTCTAACTTTGGTTTTGTTATATCAAAAAGGGGGAGATTGTGAAACAAATATTTTAATTTTGATATAACTAAAAACCTAAGGACTAAATTGAAAAAGTCAAAACGAATTTTAAGTACTTATAATATCCCTATATAATTTTTAATATTATGCCTAAGTTAAAAACATACCTTTCAAATATTTTTTCCAAGTGTTTCAAACCAGAAACAGTGATTTTCAAGCACCCGTTTCGAAACGGCCCAGAGGCGTTTCGAAACATTTTCATCACTGTCGACCACCGTTCCGGAACGAGTATCGAAACACTTGTAAACGTTTCGAAACGGGATAAATCGTTTCGAAACTGTTCTTCATATTGGATTTAAAAAGGGCTAACGGTTTCAAATATTTGCTGAATTTTAAATATAAAAGGGGTGTTTCGAAACGGATCAAGGCCGTTCCGAAACGACCCTTGACAGTAGCATTTTCGTTTCGAAACGGATTCATATCGTTTCGAAACAGGGCTTAAGATGAATTCAAAATTATGACCGTTATAAGTTTTTAACTGATTTTTTTGAAAGTAGTTAAGGCGTTTCGAAACGGGCTAAGACCGTTCCGAAACGACCCTTGACAGTGGCAAAATCGTTCCGAAACGGCCCTAAGGCGTTTCGAAACGGGCTCTTAAATGCACCCCAACGGCTCTTTCTGTTTTAGTCCGTTCCGAAACAGGTACCCCGTGTTCCGAAACGGGTTGGTGCAGACTGCATTTATGGTGGCAAGAGAGGGTTCCAACGGCTCCATTTATGTTCCCAACCACCCAAACGGATAGAAATCAATGAGAAGGTATAAAAGAGACATCCAAAAGCATCAACAACAACTATTGATCCTAAAGCAAACATCCAAACATTAAATTCAAGCATTTGAGCAAAAATCACACTTTGTGTAAAATCCCAATTTGTGTTCTTCATTCATACTTTGTAAAATTGGGTTGAGTGCTTGTATTGGGGCTATCATTTGTATTGAGAGATACCTAATTAGCCTACAAATTTCTTTGTTCTCTTGTGTGAGGGTTGGGTTGATTTTTGGGTAGAAAAATCAACCGAAATTGTAAAGGGTTGCCTCCTTGTCCTAGAAAAGGGGAAGATCAATTTAGTGAAATTGTTGCAAATCCTTAGTGAGACTAAGGTAGTGGATGTAGAGTTCATTTGGAACTTGAACCACTCTAAATCCCTTGTTCTTCAATTTTTATTTGCCAATTTCCACCACAATCCTTTAAATTTCCAATTCACCCCCTCTTGGTAATTATCGATCTTTCGATCCACTCAACATTTTTCCTCTTGAACTTTATGAAGCAAATTTTGTAAATCAAAACATTTTTGTTCAAACTCATTGACTTTTGCTTCAAGTTCAATTTTGGTTTTAGAAATCAAATCATTTTGTATTTTCAAATTTGAAATCACTTTCTTGTTTTTCAAAATGTGATTTTTAAACTCTAAAATCAAATCATCATATGCATCTTGTAATTCATCAAAAGAATAAGAAGTTGAAGTAGATGAATTAGAAGTTACCACTGGTTGGCTTGTTCATTATCGGTGGAAACATCATCACTCCAAGTAGCCACATATGCTTTTTTATGGCTTGAAGAGCTTGCCCTCTTCTTCTTCGATTCATGCTTGGATTCTTCCATTTTACTCTTCCTGAATCGGGCACATTTCTTGAAGATATAAATTATCTCTTCATCTTCACTTTCCTCCTCACTTGATTCTTCACGTTGGCATTTGGAGGAATTGAGAGCAATGACATTAACATCAATGCCTTGCTTTTTTATCTTCTTCTCATTCTCCCTCTTCAAGGGTGTTGACATCATTTCATGGGTAAGAAGGGACTCAATTAGCTCATCAAGTTTGAGCACCTTTAGGTTTGTGGCTTCGATGATAGTCGTCGTCTTGCCCTCCCATGATTTAGGAAGTGAATAAATCAACTTCCGAATAAGCTTGTCTTCTAGAATATCCTCTCCAAATCTTTTGAGTTTATTGACGATTGTGGAGAACCGATCGAACATGCTCGTGATGTCTTCTTCCGGGTTCATCTTAAAGTTCTCATACTCATAGTTTAGAAGACCGATCTTGGTCTCTTTTACTTCGTTTGTTCCCTCGTATGTAGCTTCAAGCTTGTCCCATACTTTCTTGGCACTTTCACAAGAAGAAGTCTTTGCATAAACATCCAGGCCAAAAGCACAAAAGAGAATGTGCAACGCCTTGCAATTAAGCTCCATCATCTTATTGTCGTTGGCATTCCAATCCACCTTCCTTCTTTGAGGCACGAACGGTCAATCTTCAAAAATATCCCGTAAACGGTAGTCCTTGGCCTTGATGAAGTATATCATCCTATTCTTCTAATAGGCATAATGCTCACCGTTGAAGAATGGTGGCTTGTCGATTGATTGCGTCATTTATCACCGGTTGACTTGTTTGTTGATCAAGCTTCCGGATCGTCTCAATAGGTGGTTGAACCTTCTTGTTTGAGCCTCTCTCTGATACCAATTGTTAGGCTCGATATCCTTCAACTGAATTGCTTGCCAAGTGTGAAGAAGATTGATTTTTGGGTGTTTTTGGTGGAAGCAAAAATTGGACAAAATGGAAAAAGAATTTATAGTAGTTCGGGCTTCTAACAAGCTCCACATCCACTACCTTAGCTCCCACTAAGGATTTCAACCAATTCACTAAGAATTCTTCCCCTTTTCTTGGCTTAAGAGGCAACCAATTACAACCTAGACTCACTCACCAAGTCTAGTAACCAAAGCTCACAAATTGAGCTTTGTGATCACTCTCTAACAAAAGAAAACTTAGAGAACTAGAAATCTCTCAAAAGGTATGTGTTTGCACTAATAAGCCCTAACCCAAAACCTAATACACTTGAGCATACATTGAAAATTAAGCTCAACAAGTGTAGTCTATACAAAGATTGGGAATTTAAGCACTAAGACAAATTTTCATCATAATGTTGTTGATTTGAATATCATTAGTCTTCTATAGATGCTTGGAGATCCCTTTTATACTCCCAATTGAGTTCCTAGCCGTTGGAGACCGTTGGGATGATTTGGAGCCGTTGGGGCCTTTATTTCCCACGATAAATGATGTTCTGGAGTTGTCCGTATCGATACGCGGGTAGACGTATCGGTACGCCTTCTTCAGAAACTAGCAGATTGAGTCTTTCCCGTTGATGCGTATCGATACACTTATAGGCATATTGGTACAGCCTGCAATTCAAATAGTCATTAGGAAAATGACCGTTGAAAACCGTTAGGCGTATCGGTACTTGATACAACCGTATCGGTACAGATACTAGCCGTTGGGGGGGTTTGAAAAACAACAATATCGAAACGTCGTGTAGCGTATCGATACACTTCCTCTCCGTATCGGTACGGCCAAGTCGTATCGGTATGGGTTTTGGCTAATAGAATTTTCTTGTAGCTAAAACCCTAAAGCGTATCAGTATGGGGTATACCGTATCGGTACGGTGGCTTGAAAAACAAAGGTTTGGCTAATTTAAAGACATTTTAAATCATTCTAAAGCCTTGTAAAATTCGTCAAACATATTTTAAAGTTGTTTGGACTTATTAACATTTTGAAACCATTTCAATTTAGTCCAAAACAATTTTTCTATTATTATATCAAAACAAACATCTCAACATAAACAATGCTAGATGAGGATGTCTCGGTACAATGAGTGCACGTCGTGTAGCAAAAGTAAATGTGTGAGGAACAAACTGAACATGGCGAGAGACGTAGATTCTATTAGTATCCGGCTCCAAGCATTTATAGGCAGACTGCATCACAGAGTATCCAATGAAAACACACTCAACGGTTCGTGGCTCAAGTTTATGATTCATGTATGGTCGCAGCCAAAAAAAGCATAAACATCCAAACGGTTGAAGCTTGTCATAGTTCCATGCTTGTTGATAAAGTAGAAAGTAAGGCGAACTATTATCCAGTATTAGCGTTGGCATATGGTTGATGAGATAGACAGTCGCCTGAAAAGCATGAGGCAAATACTCTATAGGGAGAGATGCAAAGTGAAGTAGAGAGAGACTAGTCTCCACTATGTGACGATGTCTCTATTCAGCAGTACTGTCGTGTTTAGAAGTATAAGGCGGTGTAGTGAAGTGTGAAATACCTTCCAAATTCAAAATGGGCAAGAGCTTAACAAACTCACTTTCATTGCCGGAGAATAGAGACACAACGGTCTGAATGAAAAAGCATTCAACAAGCCTTTTAAACTGAGGAAATATTACCGCAACATCATATTTCTTCTTCATCGAATATAACCAAAAATACTTGGTGAAGTGATCAACAAACACCACATAATAAGAATACCCATCATACAACATGTGTTTAGTGCTCCAAACATCACAATAAAGTAGTTCAATAGGGCCCAGAGCTTGACATCGTATTTTGACCAAACGACAGTTTATGGCTCTTATTAATAAGACATGAAGAACAATGAAAATCTTTCAAGCCAATTGAGTCATAAGGTATATTACCGTTGCGTAATATGGAAGCCAATACTTTATTTGAAGGACGACCAAACTTGTGATGTAGTTGATGCACATACAAGCAACTGATGAAATTGGTCTAAGGAAGAATGAATCATGGAGCATAGTAGACACCACCAATTTTATTGCCCCGAAGAAGAGGAGTTCCTATGGGTTGATCCTTAACCAGAAAATATGAGTCAAAGAATTCAACAGATACATGATTAGTCTGACATAATTTAGAAATTGATACCAAGTTTGTATGTAACTGAGGAACACATAAAACATTTGTGAGGGGAAAGAGGCTTGGTAGGCGTAGGAACTGTGCTCCGGCCAATGTGAGATATATGTAGAGAGTTACCATTACCAAGATGAACTTTATCAGAGTCTTCATAGGAGGAGAGATATTGAAGTAACTTAGTTGTCATCCTGGTGTGATGTGAGGCACCACTATCAAACATCCAAGGAGCATGATCGGATGATTTCTGAGCAACAACAGCATTGACAACTGGGGGGGTCAGTGACATGCTTCTCATAAAAGTTGTTGTTGTGAAGGAATCGAGCAAGTTTATGGTAATATCGAATAAGATGCCCTGAAAAATTACAAAACTTGCACACAATACCTTGTTGTCGTGATTGGATAGATGGAGTGACAGGGTTATGATCATCACCAAAAGTCGAACGACCACCCTTCCCTCAAGGACGATTAGTTGAATAACCACGATTAGGATGAGCTCGTTGTGCAGGATTTGCCGAGGCAAAAATGTGGATTGTTCAGATTCCTAGAGGAAACGCTCATGATCAATTAAGATCTTAGAGAACTTAAGCATTGTTGTCGGTAGAAATCAATAGATTTGTATCGAAGACCGGATAGTTTGCTAAGGCAAAATCAGAGACAATATCTTGTATGTTTTTCATGTAGTCGGAGATAGACCTGGAACCACGCGGATTGCGAGCCAGCTTGAATTTGAGAGCAAGGATGCGACTAGGAGATGCTCATGCATAACTTGCGACTAGAGTATTCCAAGCCATTTTAGCAGTGACAGGGGATGAAATAAGTTGTTGAACTAGATCATCACAGCTGCCAAGAAGAGCATTGATAAAAATTTGATCCTGACGATACTATTGCAGATATTCATAATTTGCAATTTTTGTCGTGGCATCGATAAACTAAAATGTGAAAGGCTGCGAAACATCAATATAACGATTAGCTCAAAACCAATTAGAGGGGCCTCCACTTCTCGACGCCAAACAGGAAAGTTGGCAGACGTAAGTTTGATTGGAAAGTTGGTTGGTGCATTGAGATGCACAAGATCGTTGGAAACAGAAGACAGAGCCATGAGAGGATATCTGGTTTGAAGAAGAGCGGAAGAGAGAAAAAATTTTAGTAGAGAAATTTTACTTGGCTCAGATTACCATGTAAAGGATTTGTATTTTGATAATCCATAACATTTACAATTAGAGTATATATAGGATTACAATAAGATTTAAATATACAAGGATAAAGAAGTTCAAATATTACACACAAGATAAGATTTAGATAAGATAAAATAAGATAAAGACTTAAATGAGATTCGTTAAGATTAGATTATCTAATCTAATATAATCTTTATCTTGGTTAGTTGTACCCTTCAAATTTGCCATAGCCAAGAACATGTTCCTGTAAAGAGCATAGAAGAGACAAATCATGAAACAACTAGTTATGAAAAGAACAAAGGCAAACATGAAGGTCCTGGTGGCATTTTCACAAATCAAGAGACAATAATCTCTTCACTCAGCATGAGAAATTAGAAAATCATGCATCATATATAGATAGATGGATAATGAAAAGTTTTTCCTTTTGTGTCTCTTCATAAAACCCCTTATGCTGCTTCGATTTTTAATTGATAAACAAATCCCAAAACCCTTTATGAATCATTAATTCTACCTCTTTGATTGAGTCACAATTCTTTCAAATATGATTTTTTTTTCGTTCATAATCTTCACCTTTGCAAATTATATTCTTGTAGTTTATGTGTATGAAAGTTTTGAAAATGGAGGAAACATGACGATGGTCAAACGAACTAACTTAACTTTTTTATTATTATATATTATTGAAGCATTGGATGATCATAATTGACATTATTGTAATGCTAACAGTTCAACTTGAGATAACCTTTTATGCTCCTATTTGACATGATATTTTGATCTAAACATCGTTACTTAAACGTTTCTAGTTCAGACTGGAACGGTTTGAGTTGAAGAAGCCTGCGGCATATCATTAGCATCACCCTCTTCAGTTTCTCCTGTAAGTTCTTCCAATGATTTCCCCTTGGATTCAGGCACCAGAAAAGTGAACAATATCCCAAGGCAGTTGATCCCTCCCAGCAGAAACAATGAATTTCTCACCCCAATACCAGGCGGGTAACCTGCATCCGTCTTGGATGGATCCTTGTTTTGTGCGGCATACAAGAACCCGAGTGCCCCGACAATGGCCCCTAGTTTGCCGGAAGCGGCCGATATCCCATGGCAAGTCGACCTCAGCCTAGCGGGGAAAATCTCAGCCGGCACAACAAATGTTGTGGCGTTGGGTCCAAAATTTGCAAAGAAAAAGGTCAATGAGTACATGATGAGGAACCCGGCATTGTTAGATAACCAGTGATTGTATGGGATCGCAAGAGCAAACATGAACACAGTCATAAAGAAGAACCCCATCATTTGAATTGTGAACCTTCCCATACGATCGATAAACGCCACTGTGAACCAATATCCTGGGATCGTGCCGCACAGTGCGATAATTGTTTGTGACATGGCGACTCGATAGACCTCGTGAATGGCATTCATGGTTTCGGCTTTTGGAAGCCAACCGATGGCACTGAAGATGTCTTTTTGGAACAGATTGTTACTATAATAGGCAATGTCTAATAAGAACCAACACGTGCTTGTTCCTAGTAAGTGTAGTCCATGTCGTCTAGCGAATTCCCTAGTAAATAGACCAAAGGAGTTGGATGATGCAATTCCGATCTTATCGACCGTCTCTTCTTCAGCTTCGATTTCCACTTGTAGGACCTTGGACATGTCTGAAGCAGCCTGTTTGGCATTCCTCGCGACGAGGGCGGTGTATCGGGCTGTTTCGGGCATCTTCATACGCCAGTAGTATGTTAGAAGTGCAGGAACTGCTCCGAACATGAGTATGATCCGCCAAATATAGTCAGCTTCAGGTGCAGTTGAAGCTTTTCCAGCGACCGAATACGGAGGGACCTTATATGAATGGTCAAACCAAGATGAGACGATAAGTGCAAGGATGCCACCAGTCAAAATCCCAAATCCTTGCATTGCAAAAACAGCAGAGATAAATGCTCCACGAGTCTTCTTGTTGGCATACTCGGACATGATCGTGGCTGACAAGGGATAGTCGCCACCGATTCCAAAACCAAGCCAAAACCTGAAGAAACAAAGTGTTGTCATAACACCAGTAGGAGAGTTTCCAAAGGAAAGTCCGGAGGCAATGGAACAGACCACCATGAGCATCAGGGTGATCCCGTAAACCTTTTTTCGGCCTAATTTATCACCAAGCCACCCAAAGAAAAGCTGACCAGCTAAAGTTCCAACGAAGGCTGTACCGGTGACACCAGCCGCTACACTAGGAGGCAATGTTCCAGGCTTTGGATGCCCTTCAACATGGTAGTAAATACGACCAAGCAATTTTGTGATAAGAGAGATGCTAAATAAGTCATAAGCATCGGTGAAAAATCCCATTCCTGCAATTATAATTGCAGTGAAATGGTACCACTGTGTCTTTGCTCCATCCAGTGCATTAAGAACTCCAAGCTGGTTTCTAGCCATGCTTCACTTTTTTACCTGAAATTGTTGAAAAATAATTAATACAACAGTAACCCCTTTAAATCTTGAAAAGATTTACAACAACTGCCTGACCTTTTTAAGACAAAGAGAGTTGCTGTTCCTTGGCTCAGGCGACAAAAGGAACAAAGAGGCCTGAGTTTGTAAGATGATTTGGTGAGTGAAGAGTGATTTCAAGTGAGGGTATTTAAATACTTGTCCTCACTCAAAAGTCTACCAGGAATCTTACAAACGGCATATACCATTTGTTGATTTCAAGTGAGGGTATTTAAATACTTGTTCTCACATCACACAATTTTTCTGCCCAACGCAACACGCCAACGACCGTAATTATTGTGGACAGATGGATATTTTCACACTGTTTTGTGTGTTTTTTTCATGGATTATTGATTAAACTATCCGTATGTCGTTGTACCAGCGTATATTAGAAGAAAAGTTTTAGATTATATATACTTGTTGACTTGACTGAATGCAAGGACAATAGCATTAAACCAAAAGGATATGTTTAAAGTTTGAAGTACAACACAATCAAAACAAAATATTAAATTTATGCCCCGAGCAATTCTTTAGAAATGCAATTTTGGAGAAAAAAATGGTGTATATCGTCATGCCGCAGCAAAGAGTTTTTTTTAATCCTTCTTGCCTAAACAAATTCAACTTGAACCACTTCGATCATGTTTGTTTGATTACTTTTAAGTTTCTGCGTGTTCAGTTCGTGCTTTTTAAGAATTTTAAAATTGTATTCATGTTCAAGTCGTGAAATCTAAACAACCCTAGACCCTAGTTCCATCTAAAACTTTTCCTCTCGACTCTTTCTAAAAAAATTTCCCAAAATTCACAAACTAACCCCCAAATTTCTAGATCTCTAAATCCGGTCATTGTTGTGGTCGTTCAACATGCTGCGGCGACGAAATATATACCCATCCTCTCGTCGCAAGATTCGCACGTCGTTCGTCGTCTGATCGGCCGTCGTTGGCCCTTATCGTTTCTTTTTTACCTCCTGTCGGCGTTCGACTTTGTTTTGACGTTAGGCACGCCGGTCGTCGACTTTCGGCGATGGAATAATGGGAAAAATGATCGTGGGGTCTAGCAACGAAAGTGGTGGGCACGTCGTTGGCAATTGGCGATAGCAACGGTCGGAATCGAGATTTGGGGACTATTTTAGAAATTTTTAAGAATTTTAGGGTATTTTTGAAAATTTTGATATTTTTTAGAAAATATAACAAAGCATGCCACATGTCATGTTTTTATTGGTTAACAAAAAAATTTAAACGGTCGTTAACAGGAAGGCACCTAAAATAGTAACAGTGAAAACGTTGACACATACTTAGGTCGAAAATTACTTTAGGAGTATATCTAAAAAATGTGTAGTTTGAACACTTTTTTTTCATATTAAACCTTATATTAATTTATATTATTATTATTATTCGAAGAAAATTTGTATAACTTTTAAAAGGCCTAACCGCAATTTTATCAGTTTTGGGGAACTAAGGCCCTACATACCCTTTGGCACCGGTGACTACTCACAACATATTTCATATTTTAATTAATTTTAACAAAACAAAAACAATAAACCTTTCTATAATTTTTTTTTTGACACATTATTGATAAATAAGCAAAACCATAACATAATTTAATAGATGTTCTAGAACATACAAAAACCAAAAGAATAAAATAATAAATCTAAAATGAAAAGATATGCGATGTACCACTCATATAAGATACTTCTTTTTTGCACTAAAGAAAATTTTTATGGTTCATTGTAGGAAGGGTCCTTAATGAGTTGTCAAAATACGAACTAGATGAAATCTCGAAATCGACAACCACCTTTCACGCATATTCGTAAAAACGATGATCCGCTATATATTACATCGACAAATAACCCAAAATGTATGAAACTCTACGTGACCACCGACAAACACGAATTAGAAATAAGCGTTGTGAGGGTCATCGTCCGTACGAACTCCAAAAACTTGCAAAAGTAACTATAGAAGCGTGTCAAAAGGTAAAAATGTGTCATAAAGACAGAGAAAACATGTCATAAAGGCAGAGGCAAGCACAACAAGATATGCGAGGAAAAAAATGAAACATCGAAAAAAAAACAAATGAAATATAAATCATTGATGGTCAACAATCAGCACAAAAACTAATATTACTGCCGATTAAACCAGGCAAAAAAATCATAAAAAAAAGCAGCTACGGTTTCCAACAAGTGACTTAATTTTTAAATTTTTTTCTAAAACTAATGAAGTAAGAACACAGACATTTTTACGAGTGTAACATTTTGTCGACGATTATAAGCAATTATTGCTGACACTTAAATTAAAATGTTGACAATTCTTGCTGGGCCAAAATTATATATATATATTGTTGGACAAATCAAGGTTAGATTCGAATTAACCGAATAAAAATAAAATAAAATTAAACGATATTTTATTGAATAAATTTGGAATAAACGAAAATACAGAAATAATAAAAGAATTCGAAAACAAAAGCAAAAACGGGTGACTGAGGCCTGCACGAATACAGTTTCCTTAAGACAGATTCGACCACTCCGGGGTGCTAGAGTCGTTTGATCGTCGGTCTCCCAGGATACAACAGTCAAATGGAATTCTGCAGCAACACTACTAGAGATTCCACGAACAATCTCGAGCCTTTGACTATCACCATAAAATGCTATGCAGTTTTTGAAGAAAGATAACAATTTTGGTTGTGTATTAAAACTGAAAATTGCTCATGTATTTATAGGGAAAAATTAGGGCAAACATGAAAAAATATTATACCGATTATTCTCCTAATCGGATAATATGAGTGGGCTACAAGCAAGAATTTAAATCCGATATTATCTCTTTAATTTTCGGATAAAATTTGCTATCCAAAAAAGAAAAAAATAATTTGAACGTGGTAAAATATCCGCAGGTCCAGGTAGGGATCGACCGGTCCAGACATTCGCGTCGTTCACGTCGTACGGGTGCGCCCCAACCCGAATGAGAATGGATTCGCACCCCCTACGTGTGAGGCACAAGTTCAACTCAAGTCATTCAATGACCATAATGTGGGGGTATGTATATAAACACCTCTCATTCCATTTATCCCATCAATGTAGGATTGGGGTTTCTCATTTCCTTTTCCATTTTCATCCACCCTACTTCAAGCATTACTTTCTCATTCATTACTCGTCCGTTTTGAGCTTATAAAGTATCGTTGTAAAGATCTCATTAAGTAGAATAAGACCGTAGTGATGCTTTATTCGAAGCTTCATCTTTACACATTCGAAATATGGCTCAAAGTTTCCTATTTCTCACTTTTTTCCAACAATCCCCCACATGAATGAAATTGATGCATTTATCAAAACCATTTTGACTCAATGTGGTAATAGCTTCTACGATTGATAGTTGCATAGGATAGGTAGGTGTCCACCCTTGAACCTTCCCTTGTGAAGGTATATTTACTTTACTGGTTGTCCAGTGGACGTGATGTCCTTGAATTGTCCTGTTATTTGTGTAAACGATGATATACCTCGCACAACTACCTCTCTGGCACGAGATTAGTTCTCATGGTTATGTCCATATGGCCATGGACATCCCTGATTCTGCGAGAGTTTGATAGAGCTATGCCTCAATAGTATCTTTGAAGCGACCCCACTTCACTCTTACATAGGTGACTTATGTTGCTCGGCCTCGCCGATGCACACAATGTTCATTAAAAGCAATGCTTAGCATGTTCCGTTTTTAGTCACTATTTACATCATAGGAATGGACTTGGGAGAGCAACCCCCAAAGTGACCGCACAAGGTCTATGTGATTAGACTGTCCCTTTGAACCTAGATCTTGGGATCTCTAGTCAACTAGGTTAGGTTTTCCTTCTCATAGCTTCTTAAATTTCGATGGGCTTTAGTCACATTCCTTTCGATGTTTTCTCAACTTGATCTCGGTTTAATCATTTGGTTAGCGAATCTGTAATGTTATCCTTTGATTTTACATAATCAACAGAGATAACCCCATTTGAGATTAGTTGTCGTATGATATTATGACGACGTCGCATATATCTCAACTTACCATTATACATACAGTTTTGTGCCCTAGCAATCGTTGCTTAGTTATCACAGTATACACATACTGTGGGCACAAGTTTCGGCCATTCAGTAATATCCTCAAGAAATTGCCTAAGCCATTTTGTTTCTTCTTCGGGTTTATCTAGAGCAACAAACTCAGATTCCATCATGGATCTGGTTATAACAACTCGTCTTGAGGATTTCCTTCCATTTGTGCTGTTGACATCTAAAATATTAGATATTCAACTAGCATTGGAGTATCCTTAGGATCTCATGAAATTATGTAACCCATAATCTTGAGTATATCTAAGATATCTCAATATCCTCAAGATCATTTTCCAGTGATTTCCACCTGCATTTCTTGTAAATCTACTCACAGTAAAAGTAATATATATGTATATATATATATATATATATATATATATATATATATGGTCCAGTGCAGCTCATGAAGTACATTAGATGGCCCATGACCCTTGCACATTCCACTTGGTCCACACTTTGACCTTTGCCAAATTTCTGAAAAATTTGTCCACATAGTGTGACTGAGTCAATATGAGACATTCAGACGACCTTTTGATTTGGATGCCCAAAATCACTTATATTTTTCATGTCAAACTTGATTTTAACATGTCATTGTTACACATAACAATGAGCGTGTCATCAACATAAGATCATGTATCCTAATGTACACATTTATCACACTATTATTTGTCATCATGACAATGTTTTGTTTCAATCTTTTGTTGAATGTATGGACTATTTACCATTGATAACATCTAAGGTTCCATTGAACTTGGACCTACTTCCCTAACCAATTAGGAAATCTATTCCAAAGAATGAGACATTCTTTGTTTTTCATTATCACATTCTTGTGAATCTATTTGTCCACAAGAGTTTTACACAGTTAATAAAAATATAGTCTATTTTTTTCATTTATTTCGGTAATAGAAATATTACCTTTGCAAGACACCCCGACATTTTTATGTAGTTCTAGGAAGGTTTATTTTCCTTCTTTAACTCATATGGTATCTTGTCTAATTGATTGGAAAACTTTCCTCCACATGTTAGGCACATTTTGAAGTCTTAATTTTTATCTTCAAAATTATTGTACCCTTTGATGTTGTGACGTTACTCACATAGAGTTTCCCCCAAATTAATCAATTTATTAATTTTGAGTTTCAACATCTTACTCATAGAGAATAATATCCCTATAGTATCCTTTGCTCTTAAGCAAGATTAGTTTGTTCTATCATGAAGATAACACATCACACGATTTTAATAGAAAGAGCAATAATGAACAGTGCATCAAGTAGGTAACTTATGAAAGAGAGGTTGCGCACTAGGCACGTTGTTGAGTTGTGTGGGGCTTAGGGATGGGCACGGGTCGGGTAGGGTCGGATTTTTGACCCACCCGAACCCGACCCGAACTTTTAGTCCCTCCACCCGACACCCGACCCGACCCGGGGTTTAGAGGCGTCTCACCCGACCCGCACCCGACCCGAATATGAGACATAAAAATCGACCCGACCCGACCCGACATGAATTTTTCTCCAATTATTTTACTCAAAATTTATCCAAAAATTAAAAGCATAAATCTAAACAACCTCCAAATCCATAATTAAAACATGATTCACACAACTGTTACAAAATTAAAAAAGCCCAAACATAATAATTAAAATTACAACTTACAAGTCCATAATACAATTAAATAAGTTCAAACATAATATAGTTAAAATTACAAATCCATAATTAAAAGTAGAAGTCCAAAATATAATTAAATAAGTTCAAGCACAAATCTTATAAAACTAGACATGAAAATAAACATCATATAAAAAGGCTTCCATTGACATCAACTTCATAATCTTCAATCTTATCTAGTCACTCAAATCCTATAAAAAATTATAAATTAATATATATGAACAAGAATATAATAAACAAAACAAATATAAAATTTTTAATTACCTCAATCTCATCTTCCTCGATTTCACCATCTTCACAACAACTCAATTCATTTGTTTCTAAAATGATATAAATGAAAAATTCTATTAAGAAATGATAAATAAACATATAAGTAAAAATAACTGAAATTTTAGGATAAATATATCTGTACCTTCTTCTTTAGCCCACAACCAATTTTAACAACATGCCAAAGCTTCAACAGTTGTTGGATGGAGTCTATTGCGTTGTGCATTCACCAATCTCCCCGCAGTACTAAAAGTAGACTCCGAAGCAACAGTAGAAACCAATATAACATAAATATCTCTGGCAATAGCTTGTAGTGTAGGAAATTGTGGTCCATTCATCTTCCACCAAGCTAAAATATCAAAATTCAATGTCATTGGAACAATATCTAATTCCATGTAATGATCTAACTCAGACTTGACTTTTAATTTCTTTTGCTTCTTCGTTGAAAGATAGGCATCAGAGTCACCTGGGTCTCCCAAATCAACCGGAACACTATCTAGTGATGTATTGTTGAAGCATTGAGGTTCATTATTTGAAGACATCATTTTCCTTCATACTCGGCAACCAATTCTCGACATAATTGCACGATATTTTCAACCTCATATTCAGCACTAATTCCATAAATATTCTCAAAATAGTACTCCAACAATGTTGTCTTGTATCGTGGGTCTAAAAGTGTGCCAACACCCATAACACTATTCACACTACTCCAATACTTCTCAAATTTCAACATCATAGATTGTGCCATACTTGCAATTGTGTTATTAGTATGCATAACCCATTCATTCAATGCAACTCTAATCTTGCAAATTCCAAGAAAATAAAGATTTACCGTTGTATATTTTGTTCCTGAAAAGCCTTTAGTGATCTCATAAAAAAAATTTAAACTTCTCGCAAATCTCTGTTGCAGCAGCCCAATCATCATCGGTTGGTAAAGACTTGTACAAAGGATCACCATGCAATTGCACACAACGCGGAAATACATCTTTGTAAGATAAAGCTGTCCGGAGCATCAAAAAGGTTGAATTTCATCGTGTTCTAACATCAGCACATAACTTTTTTGTAGTTGGAATACGCAATCGTCGTGCCGCCTCTTCAAATCTTTCCCATCTTTTTGGAGTAGCACTCCAAAAAAGAACACTTTGACGAATCCTTTCAATACCATCTCCAAACACATTCAATCCATCCTTTACAATTAAATGTAATATGTGTGCACAACAACGTATGTGAAAAAAGGCACCATTCAACAACAGTGTACTACCTCCCAATCTATCAACTAACACTTTAACAACACTATCATTCATACTACAATTATCAACAGTGATAGATGTGAGCTTCCTATCAATATTCCAATCTAGAAAGCATTTCATTAGACTAGAAGCAATGACATCTGTAGTGTGTGGGGCTGGCACATATTCAAACCTAATTAAGCAGTAATTAAAATATATAAGTTTTGGTAAATATTGAAACTTAAGAAATTGACAAAATATATCTTTAAAAAATTACCTTATGATTCGCTTCTATAAAGTCCATGAGTTATCAATGTAATGAGCCGTGACAACCATATATCCTTTGTTTTGGTGGTCTGCAATCCACATATCGGTTGTGAGGGCAATCCTCCCTTCATTAGCTTCCAAATTAGACATTGTTTGCATCTTTCCCTCTTTGAACATTTTCAAAATGTCACGCTTTATTGTACTGCGAGAAGGCATTTCAAATAGAGGTTGTAGACTAGCACAATATTTTCTAAATTGTACATGATCCACAGTCGACAAAGGATATTCATGCATGACTATCAACTTGGAAAGCTTTCTCCTTGAAACATCTTGATTAAATGAGGCAGTCTTTAGCGTTAGTTTTCCATCTGACTTCTTTTGATTAGCTAGTAGGACTTGTTGTCGAATGTCCACTTGACCTCGCTTGTTACACCTCCTTAGATGATCTCGTAAATGACTTGTCCCATTTTTCGAATCACCATTAAGCTTCTTTTTACAATGATTGCATGTCGCTTTCCACTCATTGTTGATTTTTTTCTTTTGTAAAGTGCTCCCAAACCATAGATTTCAACTTTGAATTTGATGTGTTGCCTTCATTTGACTCAAGAGATGGAATTGAACTTTCTTGAGTAGTTGGTGACGAGCTTCCCTCGGATGGTAATTGAGGAGAGTTAAAAGTTGGAGATGTTGATGAAGTTGCATTTTGCCCCATATGATCAGCCATTTTCCTATAAAAAATATTGAAGGCAAAAAAATAAATTTGGGCATCCAAAGTTTGTATGGGGTGCAATAATCATAGGAAAAAAATTCAAACACATAAATTTAGTAAACTATGATTGTATCTTCACTGTAAATATTTAGGCAAAAGATGAATAAAAAGGCATTATAGGCTTGATGCATGATGTTAATCATATTGTAAACTATGATTGTATCTTCACTGTAAATATTTAGGCAAAAGATGAATAAAAAGGCATTATGGGCTTGATGCATGATGTTAATCATATTGTAAACTATGATTGTATCTTCACTGTAAATATTTTTTTTGTATGATTTCTACTATAATAGAATCATGGAATAATTACATATAAATAAATGTATATATTTTTCTTCTTTTAACTTAAAGAAACGAAAAAGATATAATGTCCTACTTTGAGCAAGCTTTGTTTCTGCATTAGTTTAAGCAGTCCTTTCTCCATATACTGACTGCCATTCGTAAGAGAAGCAATAAATTAGAGATCGTGGATAAAGCAAAAACACAGGTGGAAATAACAGTTTCAAAGAAGAGTATGTGTGTATATATTATTTATTATATATAATATATTACATATACAATTTAAGTTAAAGCTGAAAGGATTAATAAGTGTTTGTCTTTGTTTTATGCAGTATATTCTACAGTTATATATTCGGTGTCCATAACCACTTAGAGCAGGAACAAACTCCAACACCAAAACAAGAGCAGTGAAGGGTGTTCAAGCTTTAGGAAAATCAAGGTTTGGTTTTTGGTATACACAACATCAACATGTGCCCAGAAAACGTTTGTCGAATTGAAAAAAAAAATTGAAGCTACATATGAATAAACAAAATGCAATTGATAACTGAAGCTACATATGAATCAACAAAATGCAATTGATAACTGAGTTTGTCGAATTGAAAAAAAAAATTGAAAAACCCAACTCTGACCTAATTTGGAAAAAAAATTAAAAACCCAACAAATTACTAACCTGCTTGCGTCGTCTGATTGAAGATATGCCCATGAAAACTTTGTCGAATTGAAGATGAAGGCAAAACCTAATCTGATTGTCGGTGAAGATGAAGGCGAAAGCGAGTCTAGCTGTCGTCGAATTGAAAAAAAATGAAAAGGGGAAAGACTGAAAGAGTAAAGAGTCAGAGTCGTGTAAAACGAAAATAAAATTTAAAAACCCTATATATATTTTTATTTATTTTTAAATTATACTCGGGTCGGGTCGGGTAGGGTTTTTTCCCCTTAAACCCGACTCCGGCAGTTGTAAACGTTTCACCCGACCCGACCTGACCCAAACCCGATTTATTTTATAAAAAAATCTGACCCTATCGGATCGGGTCGGGTCGGAACCCATCGGGTTCGGGTCAAATGCCCATCCCTAGTGGGGCTCGATTCGTTCAACCGATATGGCTCACCAAGTGGTGGAGAGATGGATTTTTGGGTGGAAGGGTTGTGGAAGCTAAAATGGTGATAGACACAATGATTTATAGTGGTTCAACCTTCTAACCAAGGTCTACATCCACTACCTTAGCTCCTCACTAAGGATTTCCAATCAATCCACTATTGATTCGTCCCCTTTTCTAGGCTTAGGAGGAAACCCTTTACACCGATCAAGCTTTCTACCCAAAGCCTTGATCAAAACCCTCTTTTACAAAGAGAAACAATAAGCAAACTTAAATCCCTCTAATAGGTATTTCTTTGCACAATTTAACACTCACCCAAAACCTAAAACACTTGAGCAAATTTGACAATTTTGGCTCACTAGTGTTTGTCTATACAAGAATTGATAATTTAAGTACAAAGACACTTTTTGATCATTTGTTGATTGACAATATGAGCATTAGCCTTTACTTGATGCTTGGAGGTCCCTTTGATCGTCAGAAGTCTTATGCGGATTTGAAGAAGAAAGAGATTGAGTACCTAGTGGGTGAGAAAGTGTTTCTGAAAGTATCTCCGTGGAAGAAGGTAATGAGATTTGGCCAGAAGGGCAAGTTGAGTCTGAGGTTCATTGGTCCGTATGAGATAGTTGAGCGGATTGGGCATGTAGCTTATCGTTTGAGGTTACCTTCTGAGTTAGAGAAGATCCATTATGTTTTTCATGTGTCTATTCTTAGGAGATATAGATCGGATCCTTCTCACGTTATGCCAGTTGAGGAGATAGAGTTAAATCCAGATTTGTCGTATAATGAAGAGCCTGTTGAGATACTTGCTTCTGATAGCAAGGTGTTGCGTGGCAAGACCATAAAGTTGGTCAAGGTGTTGTGGAGACATAGAGGTGTGGAAGAGGCCACGTGGGAGAGGAAAGCGGACATGATTGAGCAGTTTCCGTATTTGTTTCCGCCAGGTAATTTCGGGGACTAAATTCCTTAAGTGGGGGAGAGTTGTAACACCCGAGTTTGGGGGTTAGGAGAAATAATATTTTAATATTATTTAGGCTCGGGTTTATAATTAAAATAATCCTTTACGGTTCGGGTTTCAAAAATAAATATTTGAAATGGGACCAAATTGATTTAAATTACAAGTTGAAGAGCTTTTTAAAGAACAAGGGAATAGCCATTCATTAATGGCCTTTTGGTAATTTACCCATCTTTCAATTTAAATCCCCCTTTTTCACAAATAATCACTATTCACTCTCTTCCTCATCCATTTTCAACGTGAAAGAGCTATCCCCTCTTCAAGTTACTATTCCATCCAAAAAGCTCCTCCATTTCAACTCCTTGTTGAAAGGTAACAACGTTTTTGACTTCTCCTCAACTCCCTCTCTTTAAAAGTACCATTTATTTTCATTTTCATTGAAGTTTTGAAAATGGGATTTTCAAAGGAATTGATTAAAAATGGTGTCTTTGTGTAGCTAAACCTAATATTTTGATTTAATATGGTTAGTTATGGAATATAGGAGCCAAATGGTACAACATATGTGAATTTTGAATGATTTTGAGTAATTCCCGAAATTGGGTAAAATGGGGTTTTTGAAGGGTTTTGGGTGAGTTTTGGGGGTTGTTTTAGGTGGGTTTTGATAGGCTTTTGATAGTGCTATGGTTAGGGATTGATTTGGGATCATTTGTGGGTGGAATGGATGTTGGAAACATGGATTTTGGACATGGTTTTGGGGCTGTCCGAGATTGCAAACATTGGGGTTTGTTCATGGCTTGCAACGTTGTAAATTGAATTTGAATTGTGTTCCGGGTTGGTCTTTTGATGTTGGGCTGATTTGGGATTGTTTGAATTGTGTTTGAGGTTGTTTAGAAGCGGGAACTTGTGTTGGAGAAGCTTCGGGAAGAAATCCGGGATTGTGAGAGTGGTTGCTTGCTTGGCTTGGAGCTTGGAAGCTTAGGTGAGTGGTTAAACGTTTTACGTGGTTTTTAAATAATTGGTTCGAGTATGTGGACTAGGTTGGGCTTGGTAGACCCACCTAGAGTTAGGATTAGGGTGGTAGCCTAATCCTAAACTTGATCTAGAGCCTTTGGATGAACTTATATATATGGATGTTTATGCCTCGTATGACTTGTGATATGACTGCTTATGTATATTGTGTTATACGTGTGAGTTGAGGCATGATTTGTGACGCTTAAGGCATGCATGGTAATGGTTCATGATTGTGTTCATGGTGAGTATGTGCTAAGCACAGAATTGATTGAAATGAGTAATGTGGAATGAGTTAAATGTTGGCACTAGTATGCTTGAGTACAAATGATCGATCATTAGGATGTTAGTGTGTACACATGAGTCAAAAGTCGCGCGTGGCCTTGGTGGCGTTGAGTCACCAAGGAGGAGTACGGGTACGCCCAGAAATTGTATTTATATTAGTCGATAATGAGTGGAATCCCATCGACGGGGCGTGAGGATGAGTGGAATCCCCTCCGCGAGACCGGTGATGAGTGTAATCCCACCGTGAGGTAAAGTGGTTGTTGGATGTGAATTCCAACGTGTTTATCCGCGTATTCGGGTCATAGCTAGGTGCCAATATTGATTGATATGTGTATCAATGTGTTGTGAATTATGATCCTTATTTGAATGTTTATATGTGACTACATGTGTTGTAGAATATAGCTTATGAGCATGACATTTATTTGGATATTGTTCATGCATCTTAACTTGTGCTCTTGAGGATTCTTGATAATTATGTATTTTTGCCTTGGCTAAGATCGTGCTCGGACCCTGCATTGTCGAGGTTTGTTTTAAAGAGCTTACCCTCACTAAGCTTTATTGCTTACGCTCTCTCTTTGTTCGACATTGCAGATCCTTAGTTCGTGGGTTGCTATGAGTAAGAAGGGGGCCTCCAAGTGTGCTTGTGGTGCTTGTTTAGCTACCAAGTATGAACTTTTAAATTAAGATGTAATGGTCAAGCAATGGGGCATGTAATCTTATTATGATGTTTTTGGATTACGACGTGGTTGATGTTGCTTAGGAGCATGTTAGACTCCTCCTTTTGTGTTTGTTATTTGGCTTGAGATGTATGCCTTGCTTGAAACCTTGTTAGTGTTTTGCTATCTAGAATTTGCCTACGTGTTGACTATGTTGATGTTTAAGACCTTTAATGTTATGCATGGATGAATGATTTTGTGATGTTGTGCCTTAGTGTTAATCTTGTTATGTTGATGTGATGTTTCGAGCATGCTCATTTGTTGGTTTGCCTTTAGGATTATTGCTAGAGTGTTGTTGGTGGTTTTAGTGAGGTTTAGGGGCACCCTTGTGCCTTAAATCAGCTAAAACTTGTCTGTTCGCAGCAGGGATATCGATACGGTTGGACCCGTATCGATACGGCCTTCTTGTTTCAGGCCACGCGTTTCGATACGCGGAAGGGTGTTTCGATACCTTTTTTGCTACTGGAATTATGAGATTTTGGTGAGATGTTACCGTATTGGTACGGTGGGTTAGTATATCGGTACGAGTTTATCTCGTTGACCCCGAGATGTTGACTGGGAAGGGCGTATCGATACGCTCAAGGGCTGTATCGATACGGTCTTCCTGTGTTGACCCTGAGTGTTGACTTTGGCCAAGGCGTATCGATACCCTCAACAGGTGTATCGATACGGCCTGCTTAATTACAGAAAATGGGCTGTTTTATGAATGATGTCTTGTATGGCTGATCTTTGTATTGTTGCTTTTTCCGCTGTTGTGCTTCACATAGGATTTAATCGTGCCTATAGACAAGATAAAGTTAAAAGAAATTTTCTGGGTCGTTAACCGAGGAGGAACCATAACGGGTTTCGCTTCGGTTTTCCCAGTGTGGCCCACTCGGACCAGTCATCCGACCAGACCAAGACGAGGGGGTTACACTTGTTGGTATCAGAGCCTAAGGTTACCGAGACCTTGGGCAGGTAAGTGAGGTAAGTTTAAGCTTTAAATTAATATGCACGGTGTTTGCTTGCTTTGTAAGTATGATTGCTTGTGTGACAAGTATGTTGATTGTTCTATTTCAAAGCATGTTGCTGTGGGAGTCCCATTGTTACTATTACATCGGAAAGGAATTTTTAAGTGAGGGAAACGTACTTGAGCTCTTGAAAGCCTTGCCTTGCTAACCCGATCTTGTATATTTTGTTTATTGTGGTTGTAGTTATCGTTTGAGAGCGATGTCTAGGCCGAGGGGTAGGCCGAGAGTGGTTCGTCAGGAACCACGTGTTGCGTCTCCTGTTAAGCCAGTTATCGGTGTGGATGCTCACATAGAAGGGCCGGTGGCCGCGAGAGTTGGCGCTCCTCCACCACCACCACCACCTCCTCTGCCTGGAGCTGGAGGCGAGGATGGAGCTGAGGGAGAGGGACCTCAAGGTGGTCAAGGTGGCCAAGGTCCAACTGGATTTGATATGACTCCGCTAGTGCAAGCTATAGCGGGAGCATTTCAGGCCGCAGTTGCGGGAGATCAGGCTGCAGCTCAGCCTAGGTGTGACGATGCTAGTCTACCTTTAGAGAGGCTCCGTAGCTTGGGGGCCGAAGAGTTCAGGGGATCTGCTCCAGAGAGATCGGAGTTATGGTTGGAGAAGACCGTTCGTATCTTGGCTCAGATGGGTTGTGCGGGCGCACGTAGATTGGGCTGTGTGATATCTTTACTTCAGGGTGATGCCTACACCTGGTGGGTCACCATTACTACTGGGGTTCCAGAGGCAGAGATTGATTGGGATTTCTTTGAGACTGCTTTCAGGAAGAGGTACTTGGGACCGAGGTACTTAGATGAGAAGAAGCGAGAGTTTATGGCCCTTACTCAGGGAGAGGCTTCTATGACTGACTATGAGATTCGTTTTGTTCGCTTGAGTCAGTACGCACCAGAGTTTGGTTCCTACGGAGGTGGAACGTTGTAACCGTTTCCGCTATGGGTTGAGTGAGGAGATTAAGAGGTACACGCTAGCTTCTGACTACTCAGACTTTGATGTATTGGTCGCAAGGGCCAAGGATTTAGAGCACAATTTGGGTTCGACCAAACGATCTGGTGGTTCTAGTTCTGGTAAGAGGCATAACCATTTTGATGGTAGAGATGCCAAGAGGCATAGAGGAGGCGGACATCAGTTTGACCATAGGCGTGGCGGTGGCCACCATGGTAGGGGCCATCAGGGCCATAGAGGAGGAGGGCGTTTGCCCGAGTGCACCCGTTGTGGGAGACAGCACGCTGGTGAGTGTTGGGGTAACTTCCATGCTTGTTGGAACTGTGGTTCGAGGGACCACTTTAGGAGGGATTGTCCGCATCAGGTGGCACAGACACCAAACGTTGCTCAGGCTCCTACGAGAGCGAATGATTTTCAGAGAGGCCGTGGGCACGGTCGTGGCTACTTCCAGCCTAGGGTTGATGCACCTAGGGTAGATGCTCAGAGGAACCTTGCTCATGTTGTGGCAGTGAAGCCAGAGGCGGGAGGACCAGCGAGAGTTTATGCTCAGAGAGAGGCCGGGAACGACACCGATGTGATAGCAGGTAATTTTGAGTTACAGTCTATGTCTTTGATTTCTTTGGTTGATTCTGGTTCTACACATTCCTACATTTTGAGTGAGCATGCACAGAAGTTAGATATCCCTGTTGAGATCTTAGATGTAGGTATGCATGTTACTAGTTCTTTTGGTGAGACAGTTGTGGTTAGACGTATGTATAGGAGGTGTCCACTGAAGATTCAGGGTCATGTGTTCTCAGCTGATATGATGGAACTTCCTTTCTATGGCTTTGACATTATTTTGGGTATGGACTGGTTAGTTGAGCACCGAGCTAGTGTGGATTTTGAGACGAAGAGGATTTCCTTGAAACTTTCTGATGACTACGAGGTAGTGGTAGTAGGCGAGAACATTAAGTTCTTGTCTGATGTGGTGTCAGCTTTAGAGGCTCATAGGTTGATGGAATCAAGATGTGGGGCTTATTTAGCTTATGTTATGAATCCGGATATGAGTGAAGCTAGACCGAAAGATATCAGAACAGTTTGTGACTTTCCGGATGTGTTTCCTGAAGAGTTGCCGGGTTTACCTCCTGACAGAGATGTTGAGTTTGTGATTGAGACTGTTTCAGGGTCTAATCCAGTTTCGATAGCTCCGTATCGTATGGCTCCGAAAGAGTTGAAAGAATTGAAGAGTCAGTTGCAAGAATTATTAGACCGTGGTTTCATTAGGCCTAGTAGTTCTCCTTGGGGTTCTCCCGTGTTGTTTGTGAAAAAGAAAGATGGTAGCATACACATGTGTATTGACTATAGACAGTTGAATCAGTTGACTGTAAAGAACAAGTATCCGTTGCCTCGTATAGATGATTTGTTTGATCAGTTGAGAGGTGCTTCAGTGTTCTCGAAGATAGATTTGAGATCCGGGTACTACCAGTTAAAGGTGAAAGAGTGTGATGTTCCGAAGACAGCTTTTAGGACTAGATATGGTCACTATGAGTTTCTTGTGATGCCATTTGGGCTCACGAATGCACCCGCAGCATTCATGGACATGATGAACAAAATTTTTAGAGACTATCTAGACCGTTTTGTAGTTGTTTTCATTGATGACATACTTGTGTACTCGAAGACAGAAGAAGAGCATGATGAGCACTTGAGATTTGTTTTACAGAGATTGTTGAGCAATCAGTTGTATGCGAAGCTTAGTAAATGTGAGTTCTGGATTCGAGAGGTTGTATTTCTTAGCCATGTTGTTTCGGCCGAAGGTATCCGTGTTGATCCATCGAAGATTGAGGCTATTGTTGAGTGGAAACAACCTAAGTCCGTGACCGAGATTAGGAGTTTCCTAGGACTAGCCGGTTACTATAGGAGATTTGTTGATGGTTTTTCTAGAGTAGCTGCTTCGTTGACTAAATTGTTGCAAAAAGGAGTCAAGTTTGAATGGTCAGATGCAAGACAGAAGGCCTTTGAGAAATTGAAAGAAGCTTTGACAAATGCTCCAGTGTTAGTGCAACCTGTTTCAGGTAAAGAGTTTGTGATTACAGTGATGCTTCCTACGTAGGTTTAGGATGTGTTTTGATGCAAGATAGGAGAGTTGTTGCTTATGCTTCTAGACAGTTGAAGATTCATGAGAAGAACTATCCTACTCATGATATAGAGTTAGCCACGGTTGTTTTCGCATTGAAGATTTGGCGTCATTACTTGTATGGTGAGAAGTGTATGTTTACACTGACCACAAGAGCTTGAAGTACTTGATGACATAAAAAGAGTTGAACTTGAGACAGAGAAGATGGCTAGAGTTGTTAAAAGATTATGATTTGACCATTGAGTACCATCCGGGTAAGGCAAATGTAGTAGCCGATGCTTTGAGTAGAAAAGTGGCCGTTGAGTTGAGAGCTATGTTTGCTAGATTGAGTGTGTCCGATGATGGTGGGTTGATCACCAAGTTGCAAGTGAAGCCTTCTTTGATTCAGTTGATTAGAGAGAAGCAGTTATAGGATGTGACTTTAGTTCCTCGTGTTCAGGACATAGTCGAAGGAAGACCGACCGAGTATAGTTTTAGTGGTGAGAACATTTTGTGCTTTAGAGATAGAATTGTTGTGCCATAAGATGTTGAGTTGAGACGTCAGATTCTGAGTGAAGCACATTCGAGTCCCTTTTCTATGCATCCGGGTAGTACCAAGATGTATCGTGACTTGAAGAATGATTACTTCTGGGTTGGTTTGAAGAAAGATGTAGCCGAGTATGTGAGCCGTTGTATGGTTTGTCAGAGAGTGAAGGCAGAACATCAGGTTCCTTCAGGTTTGTTACAGCCTTTGAAGATTCCGGAATGGAAATGGGAGAGGATCACCATGGATTTTTTATCGGGGTTGCCTTTGTCTCCTTCGAAGAAAAATTCAGTGTGGGTGATTGTTGATAGGTTCACTAAGTGTGCTCACTTCTTAGCAGTGAACACTACAGATTCCTTAGACAAGTTGGCAAACTTGTACATCCGTGAGATTGTGAGACTTCATGGAGTTTCGAAGTCTATTGTGTCAGATAGGGATCCTAGATTTACTTCGAGGTTCTGGAGTTGCTTGCATAGTGCTCTGGGTAGCCGTTTGCATTGCAGTACGTCTTATCATCCGCAGTCCGATGGGCAGTCAGAACGAGTGATACAGATTCTAGATGACATGCTTCGTTGTTGTGTGATTGACTTCGAGGGTTCTTGGGAGAAGCACTTACCGATAGTTGAGTTTGCTTACAACAACAGTTATCAGTCTAGTATTCAGATGGCTCCGTATGAGGCCTTGTATGGCTGAAAGTGTAGGACTCCAGTTTGTTGGGCCGAAGTGGGACAGAAGTTGTTACCTATGCCGGATTTGCTCAAGGGGACTACCGACAAAGTGAAGTTGATTTGTGACCGTTTGAAAGCAGCTTCCGATCATCAGAAGTCTTATGCGGATTTGAAGAGGAAAGAGATTGAGTACTCAGTGGGTGAGAAAGTGTTTCTGAAAGTATCTCCGTGGAAGAAGGTAATGAGATTTGCCGGAAGGGCAAGTTGAGTACGAGGTTCATTGGTCTGTATGAGATAGTTGAGCGGATTGGGCCTGTAGCTTATCGTTTGAGGTTACCTTCTGAGTTAGAGAAGATCCATGATGTTTTTCATGTGTCTATGCTTAGGAGATATAGATCGGATCCTTCTCACGTTATGCCCGTTGAGGAGATAGAGTTAAATCCAGATTTGTCGTATAATGAAGAGCCTGTTGAGATACTTGCTTCTGATAGCAAGGTGTTGCGTGGCAAGACCATAGAGTTGGTCAAGGTGTTGTGGAGACATAGAGGTGTGGAAGAGGCCACGTGGGAGAGGAAAACGGACATGGTTGAGCAGTTTCCGTATTTGTTTCCGCCAGGTAATTTTGGGGACGAAATTCCTTAAGTGGGGGAGAGTTGTAACACCCGGGTTTGGGGGTTAGGAGAAATAATATTTTAATATTATTTGGGCTCGGGTTTATAATTAAAATAATCCTTTACGGTTCGGGTTTGAAAAATAAATATTTGAAATGGGACCAAATTGATTTAAATTACAAGTTGAAGAGCTTTTTAAAGAACAAGGGAATAACCATTCATTAATGGCCTTTTGGTAATTTACCCATCTTTCAATTTAAATCCCCCTTTTTCACAAATAATCACTATTCACTCTCTTCCTCATCCATTTTCAACGTGAAAGAGCTCTCCCCTCTTCAAGTTACTATTCCATCCAAAAAATCCTCCATTTCAACTCCTTGTTGAAAGGTAACAACATTTTTGACTTCTCCTCAACTCCCTCTCTTTAAAAGTACCATTTATTTTCATTTTCATTGAAGTTTTGAAAATGGGATTTTCAAAGGAATTGATTAAAAATGGTGTCTTTGTGTAGCTAAACCTAATATTTTGATTTAATATGGTTAGTTATGGAATATAGGAGCCAAATGGTACAACATATGTGAATTTTGAATGATTTTGAGTAATTCCCGAAATTCGGTAAAAATGGGGTTTTTGGAGGGTTTTGGGTGAGTTTTGGGGGTTGTTTTAGGTGTGTTTTGATAGGCTTTTGATAGTGCTATGGTTAGGGATTGATTTGGGATCATTTGTGGGTGCAATGAATGTTGGAAACATGGATTTTGGACATGGTTTTGGGGCTGTCCGAGATTGCAAACATTGGGCTTTGTTCATGGCTTGCAACGTTGTAAATTGAATTTGAATTGTGTTCCGGGTTGGTCTTTTGATGTTGGGCTGATTTGGGATTGTTTGAATTGTGTTTGAGGTTGTTTAGAAGCGGGAACTTGTGTTGGAGAAGCTTCAGGAAGAAATCCGGGATTGTGAGAGTGGTTGCTTGCTTGGCTTGGAGCTTGGAAGCTTAGGTGAGTGGTTAAACGTTTTACGTGGTTTTTAAATAATTGGTTCGAGTATGTGGACTAGGTTGGGCTTGGTAGACCCACCTAGAGTTAGGATTAGGGTGGTAGCCTAATCCTAAACTTGATCTAGAGCCTTTGGATGAACTTATATATATGGATGTTTATGCCTCGTATGACTTGTGATATGATTACTTATGTATATTGTGTTATACGTGTGAGTTGAGGCATGATTTGTGATGCTTAAGGCATGCATGGTAATGGTTCATGATTGTGTTCATGGTGAGTACGTGCTAAGCAAGGAATTGATTGAAATGAGTAATGTGGAATGAGTTAAATGTTGGCACTAGTATGCTTGAGTACAAATGGTCGATCATTAGGATGTTAGTGTGTACACATGAGTCAAAAGTCGCGCGTGGCCTTGGTGGCGTTGAGTCACCAAGGAGGAGTACGGGTACGCCCGGAAATTGTATTTATATTAGTCGATGATGAGTGGAATCCCATCGACGGGGCGTGAGGATGAGTGGAATCCCCTCCGCGAGACCGATGATGAGTGTAATCCCAACGTGAGGTAAAGTGGTTGTTGGATGTGAATTCCAACGTGTTTATTCGCGTATTCGGGTCATAGCTAGGTGCCAATATTGATTGATATGTGTATCAATGTGTTGTAAATTATGATCCTTATTTGGATGTTTATATGTGACTACATGTGTTGTAGAATAGAGCTTATGAGCATGACATTTATTTGGATATTGTTCATGCATCTTAACTTGTGCTCTTGAGGATTCTTGATAATTATGTATTTTTGCCTTGGCTAAGATCGTGCTCGGACCCTGTATTGTCGAGGTTTGTTTTTAAAGAGCTTACCCTCACTAAGCTTTATTTCTTACGCTCTCTCTTTGTTCGATAATGTAGATCCTTAGTTCGTGGGTTGCTAGGAGCAAGAAGGGGGCCTCCAAGTGTGCTTGTGGTGCTTGTTTAGCTACCAAGTATGAACTTTTAAATTAAGATGTAATGGTCAAGCAATGGGGCATGTAATCTTATTATGATGTTTTTGGATTACGATGTGGTTGATGTTGCTTAGGAGCATGTTAGACTCCTCCTTTTGTGTTTGTTATTTGGCTTGAGATGTATGCCTTGCTTGAAACCTTGTTAGTGTTTTGCTATCTAGAATTTGCCTAAGTGTTGACTATGTTGATGTTTAACACCTTTAATGTTATGCATGGATGAATGATTTTGTGATGTTGTGCCTTAGTGTTAATTTTATTATGATGATGTTTCGAGCATGCTCATTTGTTGGTTTGCCTTTAGGATTATTGCTAGAGTGTTGTTGGTGGTTTTAGTGAGGTTTAGGGGCACCCTTATGCCTTAAATTAGCTAAAACCTGTCTGTTCGTAGCAGGGGTATCGATACGGTTGGACCCGTATCGATACGGCCTTCTTGTTTCAGGCCACGCGTTTCGATACGCGAAAGGGTGTTTCGATACCTTTTTCGCTACTGGAATTATGAGATTTTGGTGAGATGTCACCGTATCGATACGGTGGGTTAGTGTATCGATACGAGTTTATCTCATTGACCCCGAGATGTTGACTGGGAAGGGTGTATCGATACGCTCAAGGGCTGTATCGATACGGTCTTCCTGTGTTGACCCTGAGTTTTGACTTTGGCCAAGGCGTATCGATACCCTCAACATGTGTATCGATACAACCTGCTTAATTACAGAAAATGGGATGTTTTATGAATGATGTCTTGTATGGTTGATCTTTGTATTGTTGCTTTTTCCGCTGTTGTGCTTCACATAGGATTTAATCGTGCCTATAGACAAGATAAAGTTAAAAGTAATTTTCTGGGTCGTTAACCGAGGAGGAACCTTAACGGGTTTTGCTTCGGTTTTCCCCGTGTGGCCCACTTTTACCGGTCATCCGACCAGACCGGGACGAGGGGGTTACATAAATGTTAGTTGGGAAATAGCCGTTGAGGTTTATGATCGTTGTGGTCAATGCCACGTAGGCGTATCGAAGCGGCATAGCCCGTTTCGAAACGCTGAGCAAAATCGTCATCTAGGGAAAGCCCGTTTCGATACTTGCATCGAAACGTTTTTGCTACTAGAATCCCCTGTTTCGAAACGTCCTAAGGTGTTTCGAAACGCCAGGACAGTTTTTTGAAATTTGAGTTTGAAAAACATGTAAAACCTTTTAAAAACATCCCTAAAAATAGTTTCAAGATATTTGGACTTTGGAAATTGTTTTAAATACTTTTTAAATCAGTCCAAAACATTTTTTAATTATTATATCAAAACATTAGTTCTACACACGTTTAAACACGAAGTCTTTCAAAGAACCAATCCTAGATATGCACTTTCATATTGTTTTTTCAATCACCGTTTATGGTCCAATGACCCTCACAATTCTTTCGCCATTTTTAAATATTGTGCACTCCATAACATGCATCAGAATAGACTTTAAGAATTTAATTTGACATAGAGAACCAAGTTCTTCTATGTTTTGATTGAGACCTTAGTCAGAATCAACGCTTTGAATTTAGTAACCAATGTTACTTCCCGAAATAAATTTACCGATTCATTTTCAGAATAGAATCATCCTTGATTCTTTAAGAAACAATAACTTTAATTTATTTCTTTTTCCAAAATAAATTCACTAATTTATTCCAAGATTGAATATTTCTAGATTCCTTTGAAATTAAATTCAACGACTTATTTCCCTTGAAGTGTTAGAATTAATAAAACTCTCTTGAAAATAAATTCAATAGTTTATTTTCTTTTCTAAAATTAGAATCATACTTGATTCCTAAGAAATAAATTCCACGATTTATTTCCCCGCAACGTTAGAATCAACACAATATTCTAATAAAAAAAATAAATTTAGTAATTTATTTCCATCATATCTTCTGTTAAACATTGGGATTAGTATCACTAAAAACTCAAACAGAGATATCACGGTCAACTGGATCAAGATCTTTGTTTCCATAACAAATCACATGGTTATCCTACACTTTCTCAAGGAATATTATTGGCTAAATAATAATCTCAAGTGTTTCCAAACACAAATAATAATTATCTTAATAATGATTATTTCTCATGAAAAAGATATTCATTTCCCATGTCATATTGGCTCGTTAGTTTCCACCAATAGATAACCTTGCCATAAACCGAAGTATTTTTCATATGATTTTAATCCTTTCCAAAACCGAAGGTATTAAACCAAACATGTATCCTCATAATACATACCAATAATCCGAAAATTATTTCGTTTATTTCTGATTTTGATTTTTCACAAAATCTACAACATTAGTTTCTATTCAAAAGTGTAACCCCCTCGTCCCGGTCTGGCCGGATGACCGGTCCGAGTAGGCCACACGGGGAAAACCGAAGAGAAACCCGTTAAGGTTCCCCCTAGGTTAGCAACCCTAAAAATTTTCTTTTAAATTAATCTTCTCTAAAGGCACATTTAAATCCTATGTGAACACATCAGCGAAATGATTTGAGAGAAGACACGCAACAGGACTCAAACCGACAAATAAACAGTCCAATTTTAATCCATTAGGCAGGTCGTTTCGAAACACCTTTGATGCGTATCGAAACGCCTTGACCTGGTCAACTGCCCCAAGCCCACACGAGGAGGCCGTATCAGAACAGAGGTCAACCGTTCCGAAACACCCTCAACGGTCAACTTCTCGTGGTCAACGAGATATTGACCGTTTCGAAACCCTTAGACACGTTTCGAAACACTTTCATCTCGGCAATTTCTCAGATTTCCAGTAGCCAAAGTGTTCCGATAGTCGTTTTGGAACATGGGTTCACAGTGGCCAAACTGTATCGAAACGTGTTCAGATACGGGGTCCTTGAAGCCTTACCCGTTCTGAAATGTGTTAGCCTGTTTCGAAACACGGGCTGTCTGCAACCTTTGAAAGCCAGATTTAAACATCTCTCAACAACTCTAAAGGTCCTAAACGACCCCAAGAAGCACTCAGCACAAGCATACATGAACTAGAGGCATGGATCCTATGTCAAACATGCTCAAACACACAAGGCATAAGATGAAACATCCATTCATGGCATTTACACAAAAGGCAACATTACATATAAGGGCATGCTTGAGGACTTTAAGCTAAAAGGCACAATTCATCTCAATAAGGTTTACATGCCATCCAAAAGCAACATAAACAATCATAAGGCATGCCATCACACAAGCATTTGGCAAGACATAACATGTTTACAATCAAAGCCAATTCATAAACATCAAACACATATATGAGTCATACATCGCTCATACCAAACACACTCTTGCCACATTGCTAAACTACTACGTAATTGCTAAACCGTACTTGAGCAACAAAAACTTGGAAAGCCCCTTTCGCCTTGCTCCGAGCTAACACCACACTAATGATCTGCATTGTTGAAAATGAGAGCGTAAGCTCGAAGCTTAGTGAGGATGCTCTAAAATCGAAAACATCAACAATGCAGGGTATAAGCATGCAGTCCCTTAATCTCACATACAACATGCATAGGTATCCACAAGTCAACCTAGCTAGTCTTTCAAGAGTCATAATATGACATCTCACATCATACTAAGCTCAACATCATATATCAACATCATACCATCACAATTATAAGAACAAGTTCAATTGGCCACTATTAGTTTACCCGGATGTGCGGATTTAATCTCAACAACCACATTATCTCGGTGGGATTACACTCATCTTCGGCCTTGCATGGGCGGGATTCCACTCATCACCACATGCCCTACGGATGGGATTCCACTCATCATCCCGTAGAATATAAATAAATTTCCGGTGGAATGTTACATCACCGTACTCCTCCTTGATGACTCAATGCCATCAAGGCCACGTACGTTTTGACTCAATTTGTGTGCACATAATCCTAATGATCGATCATTTACACCTGGTAAGTTAATTAGTGCCAATTTCATTGACCACATCACATATCCACCATTTATATTCCATACTCATCACATACATATATCAAGGTACACATATGCCATTCAAAACACATTTCTCACAATCAAATAGGCAAGGCGTAAAGAGCATCAATAGAAAACAAGGAGTTAAGTTACCAATTCAACTCCACATAGGAAAGGCCTACCAAGCACATTCCAACACATACACTACACGCACTTGAACCAACTTTAAAACATATTTAAAGTTACTCACCACCCTTCCTTAGCAACCAAAGCAAGCCTCCTATATGCCCGGATTCGATCTCGATGCTTCTCCAATGTCTACTCTTGTTTCTAGCCAATCAAAACACATCCATTACTCACAATCAATGCTAAAACTCAGTCATCAACTCATCCCATAAGTACAAGCCATACTTCAACAAATTCCAACTCAAATAATCACCCAAAAAGTCCATTTTCGAGCTCCCCTAAAACCTAGCTGAAAACCATGTTTTCAAGCACTTAAATGACACCCAAATGGTCCCAAAACACCTTCCTAACATCCCTAACCCATCAGCTCTTCAACCTAACCCTAAAACTCACCAAAATCCAAGTTTTAGACACTTCAAAAATGGCCACAAGGACCCATTTCGGGTTTTCACCCAAACTTACCCATTTCAACATATTATGAGTATTTTAAGGTGACTAAACCAAAACCCATCGTAATAATTCAAAACCAAGTGAAAAACCCAATAAAAACTCAAGCTTTCATTGAACCCCAAATTTCAAAAGATGATAGTTTTAAATTTTAAAACTAGGTAAATGTAGAGGATGAAGAGGAGAGTGTAGATATGCAATTACCTTTAAAAACGACCTTGAGTTGAAGAAGAAATTAATGGAATAGTGTTTAGGGCTTTAGAGAGGGTTTAGGTGCCTTGTCATTTGAAAATGGGGGAAAATGGAAGGTGATGATTCTTTTTTGTGTGTTCCTTTTTGTCTCAAAAAAGGTTGTTTACTTTTCAAATTATTTTGGCTAAATTACCAAATGGTCACTCCCTTTTATTTAAAAACTCAATTAGGTCAAGCCTAGGTCAACTTGATTATAAATTAATTTTACCGACTCGGACCAACTAACCCGACTAACTTCTAACCCCAAAACACGGGTGTTACAAATCTCTCACACTTAAGGAATTTCGTCCCCGAAATTACCTGACTGAAAGAGATACGTAAACTGCCTTTCCATATCCTCTTTCCTCTCCCAAGTGGCCTCATCCACACCTCGACGTTGCCACCGCACTTTTACTAACTCAATCGATCTACCCCGCAACACCTTACTGTCAGAAGCTAGGATCCCAACTGGTTCCTCCTCATAAGTCAAATATGGATTCAATTCAATCTCCTCTACAGGCATAACATGTGACGGATCGGACCTATACCTACGGAGCATCGAAACATGGAATACATCGTGTATCTTCTCTAGCTGGAATGGCAACCGCAACTGATAAGCAACTAGACCAACCCTCTTCACAATCTCATACGGTCTTATGTACCTCGGACTCAATTTCCCTTTTCGGCCAAATCTCATTACCTTCTTCCACGGAGACACTTTCAAGAATACCTTCTCACCCACTGAGAACTCAACTTCTTTTCTCTTCAAGTCGGCATAGGACTTCTGCCTATCCGAAGCAGCCTTCAATCGATCGCAAATCAATTTTACCTTGTCAGTTGTCCCCTTGAGCAAATCCGGCATAGGTAACAACTTCTGTCCCACTTCGGCCCAACAAACTGGAGTTCTACACTTTCGGCCATACAAGGCCTCATATGGAGCCATCTGAATACTCGACTGGAAGCTATTATTGTATGCAAACTCAACTAGAGGCAAGTACTTCTCCCACGTACCCTGAAAGTCAATAATGCAACAACGCAACATATCCTCTAAGATTTGTATACCTCTCTCTGACTGACCATCTGATTGAGGATGATAAGACATGCTGAAGTTCAAACGGGTACTCAAGGCTGTATGCAGACACTCCCAAAATCGAGATGTGAACATCGGATCTCTATCGAACACAATAGACTTCGACACACCATCTAGTCTAACAATCTTACCAATGTACAGATCGGCCAATCTATCTAAAGTGTAAGTAGTATTGACTGCCAAGAAGTGAGCACACTTCGTAAAACGATCTACTATCACCCAAACTGAGTTCTTCTTCGTAGGAGTCAAAGGCAAACCCGAAACAAAATCCATGGTGATATTCTCCCATTTCCATTCCGGAATTCTCAACGGTTGCAACAAACTTGAGGGAACCTGATGTTCCGCCTTCACCCTCTGACACACCAAACACTTACTCACAAAGTCGTCCATATCTCTCTTCAAGCCAACCCAAAAGTACTCATTCTTCAAATCACGGTGCATCTTCGTACTCCCCGGATGCATAGCAAACGGACTACTGTGTGCTTCAGTCAAGATCGTACGTCTCAAGTAACTGTCTTCTGGCACAACTATCCTATTTTTGAAACACAAAACCCCATCGGTGCTGAAACTGTAATATGAAGATCTACCTACAGCTATATCTTACACGTGAGGTGCCAAAGATCTATCTAAGAGTTGCTTCTCTCTAATCAACTGACCTAGTGTAGGTCTAACCTGAAGCTCGGCTACCAAGCCACCATCTCCGGACAAGCTCAATCTAGCAAACATGGCTCTCAAGTCCACAACTATCTTTCTACTCAATTCATCAGCCACTACATTGGCCTTACCCGGATGGTACTCAATGGTAAGATCATAGTCTTTTAGCAACTCTAACCACCTACGCTGTTTGAGATTCAAATCTCGCTGAGTCATAATGTACTTCAAACTCTTGTGATCTGTGTACACTGTGCATTTCTTACCGTACAAATATTGCCTCCAAATCTTCAGAGCAAACACAACTGCAGCTAACTCTATGTCATGGGTCGGATAGTTACGCTCATGGGTCTTCAATTGTCTTGAGGCATAAGCCACCACTCTCTTGTCTTGCATGAGAACACAACCTAGGCCTACATAAGAAGCATCACTGTAAACTACATAGTCTTTCCCGGACTCTGGCTGAATCAAGATCGGTGCTTGGGTTAAAGCTTCTTTCAATTTCTCAAAGGCCTTCTGTCTTGCATCTGTCCACTCAAACTGAACACTCTTCTGAAGTAACTGTGTCAATGGAGCGGCTAACTTAGAGAAACCTTCTACGAATCTTCTATAGTATCCAGCTAAGCCTAGGAAGCTAATACCTCTGTTACAGACTTCGGTTGCTTCCATTCAACAATGGCCTCTATCTTCTTCGGATCAACTCTAATCCCATCGGCTGACACTACATGTCTTAAGAAGACTACCTCCCGGATCTAGAATTCACACTTGCTCAACTTTGCATACAACTGATGATCTAGAAAAGTCTTCAAAACTAGTCTCAAGTGTCGGTCATGGTCTTCTTAAGTTCGCGAGTACACCAAGATGTCATCTATAAAAACAACTACAAACTGATCTAGGTACTGATGAAAAATCCTATTCATCATATACATGAAATCAGCCGGTGCATTAGTCAACCCAAAGGGCATGACTAAAAACTCATAGTGACCATACCTAGTCCTAAAGGCCGTCTTCGGTACATCAACCTCTCTTACCTTTAGCTGGTAGTAGCCCGATCTCAAGTCAATCTTCGAAAAGACTGATGCTCCTCTCAACTGGTCAAACAAATCATCAATTCTAGGCAAATGATACTTATTCTTCACTGTTAACTGATTCAACTGTCTGTAATCTATACACATTCTCATGCTTCCATCCTTCTTCTTCAGAAACAAAACTGGTGCACCCCACGGTGAAGAACTAGGTAGAATGAAGTCTCTATCTGTCAACTCTTGCAACTGAGTCTTCAACTCTTTCAGTTCTTTCGGTGTCATGCGATACAGAGCAATCGAAACAGGAGCTGAATCAGAATAAGTCTCAATGGTGAACTCTACCTCTCTGTCCGGTGGTAACCCAGGAAACTCTTCTGGAAACACATACTGTTTGGATGTCTTGAGGTCTAACCTCACTCATGTTAGGGTTCATCACATAGGCCAAGTATGCTTCACAACCCAACTCAACTAACCTCTTAGCCTCTAGAACTGAAACTACATTGGACAAGAACTTCACGTTCTCACCCACCACTACAATCTCATAATCATCTGTAAGCCTCAAAGAAATCCTCTTGGTTTCAAAGTCTATCCTAGCTCTATGCTCCGTGAGCCAGTCCATACCCAGAATTACATCAAAACCATAGAAAGGAAGCTCCATCATATCCACTGGGAACACATGTCCCAGAACCATCAACGGACACCATCTATACATTTTTCTAACTACTACTGTGTCCCAAAAGAAACTAGTAACACTAACTCCTACCTCTAACATTTCACAAGGCAAGTTCAACGACTGTGCATGCTCACTCAATATGTAGGAATGTGTAGACCCAGAGTCAATCAAAGAAAGCAAACCCAAAGACTGTATCGAGAAGTTACCTGTGATCACATCGGTGTCATGTTGATCCCCACGCTGAGCGTAAACTCTGGCCTGGCCTCCGCCCTCTGGCTGGATTGCAACTACATGTGCTATGTTCCTCTGACCATCATTTCTCGGCTAGAAGTTACCTCTACCGCGCCCGTGGCCTCTCTGGAAGTCATTGGCTCTAGCAGGAGCCTGAGCTGGTGCCTGCCCCACCTGATGTGGACAGTCACGCCTAATGTGATCCCTAGCTCCGCAACTCTAACACGAGTGGAAATTCCCCCAACACTCACCGGTGTGGTTCCTCCCGCAAGTAGCACATGTGGGCAACTTCCTACCAGCCCTCTGGCCCTGTTGGCCCCTACCGTGGTTACCGCCACCACGCCTATGATCATAATGATGTCTGTTGTCCCGATGCCTCTTGGCATCACCTCTATCGAAGTCACTAGACCTCTTACCCGAACTAGAACCACCAGATCGTTTGGTCAAGCCCAAACTGTGTTCCAAGTCCTTGGCCCTCGCGACCAAGACATCAAAATCAGTGTAGTCTGAAGCTAGAGTATACCTCTTGATTTCTTCATTCAGCCCATAACGGAATCGGTTACATCGTTCCACCTCAGTAGGAATAAGCTCAGATGCATACTGACTCAGTTTGACAAATCGAATCTCATAGTCTGTCACAATCATACTCCCCTGAAGCAGAGCCATAAACTCCCTCTTCCTATCATCGAGGTATCGCGGACCCAAATATTTCTTACGGAATGCTGACTCAAAGAACTCCCAAGTAATCTCGGCCTCATCCATACCCGTAGTGATGGTGACCCACCAAGTGTAGGCATCACCCTGAAGCAGAGACTGAACACACCCTAACTTGCGCTCTCCGGTACATCCCATCTGTGTAAGGATACAGACAGTCTTCTCAAACCACAACTCGGATCTCTCCGGGGTAGATCCTCTGAACTCTTCGGCCCCTAGACCACGAAGTCTATCTAATGGCAAACCAGTGCCCTCTCCCTGATGATGTGCTGCTGCCTGACCCCCAGCCACTGCAGCCTGAAATGCCCCGACTATCGCCTGAACCAAAGGAGCTAAGTCTATTCTGGCCGGTCCTTGGCCTCCTTGAGGTCCCTCTTCTTCGGCCCCGGCCTCGCCTCCTACTCCTGGTGGAGGTGGTGGTGGTGGTGGAGGAGCTCCAACTCCAACAACAGGCTCTCCCACTTGAGCCTCAACTCTAACTACTGGCTCAACTCCTGGAGCCGCTGCCTGTTGTTCCGGTCGAACCATCCTAGGCCTCCCACGTGGTCTCGTGGTACAGCTAGCAATATAATAACTACAACAACAAACATATAAGGATTATGTTAGCCAAAGCAAGGGTCCAACAGTGCTCAAGTACTCCCTTTACAAAAATCTTTTTTAAATTAAGTAATAGTAGCAATGGGCACTCGGCTCAACACCAAACGCAACAACTCATGCTTCAAATCATCACACGAACAGTCAAACAATTAGATTTCATGGCAAAGCATACATCAAGCAATACAATCACTTAACATATCAAGCTTACCTCACTTACCTGCCTGAGGTCTCGGTAACCTCAGGCTCTGATACAAACAAATGTAACCCTCTCGTCCCGGTCTGGCCAGATGACCGGTCCGAGTAGGCCTCACGGGAAAACCGAAGTGAAACTCGTTAAGGTTCCCCCTCGGTTAGCAACCCTAAAAATTTTCTTTTAAATTAATCTTCTCTAAAGGCACATTTAAATCCTATGTGAACACATCAGCAGAAGGATTTGAGAGAAGACACGCAACAGGACTCAAACCGACAAATAAACAGTCCAATTTTAATCCATAAGGCAGGCCGTTTCGAAACACCATTGAGGCGTATCGAAACGCCTTGACCTGGTCAACTGCCCCAAGCCCACACGAGGAGGCCGCATCGGAACGAAGGTCAACCGTTCTGAAACACCCTCAACGGTCAACTTCTCGTGGTCAACGAGATATTGACCGTTTCGAAACCCTTAGACTCGTTTCGAAACGCTTTCATCTCGGTAATTTCTCAGATTTCCAGTAGCCAAAGTGTTCCGATACTCGTTTCGGAACAGGGGTTCACAGTGGCCAAACCGTATCGAAACATGTTCCAATACGGGGTCCTTGAAGCCTTACCCGTTCCGAAACGTGTTAGCCTGTTTCGAAACACGGGTTGTCTGCAACCTTTGAAAGCTAGATTTAAACATCTTTCAACAACTCTAAAGGCCCTAAACAACCCCAAGAAGCACTCAACACAAGCATACATGAACTAGAGGCATGGATCCTATGTCAAACATGCTCAAACACACAAGGCATAAGATGAAACATCCATTCATGGCATTTACACAAAAGGCAACATTACATATAAGGGCATGCTTGAGGACTTTAAGCCAAAAGGCACAATTCATCTCAATAAGGTTTACATGCCATCCAAAAGAAACTTAAACAATCATAAGGCATGCCATCACACAAGCATTTGGCAAGACATAACATGTTTACAATCAAAGCCAATTCATAAACATCAAACACATATATGAGTCATACATCGCTCATACCAAACACACTCTTGCCACATTGCTAAACTACTATGTAATTGATAAACCGTACTTGAGCAACAAAAATTTGGAAAGTCGCTTTTGCCATGCTCCGAGCTAACACCACGCTAATGATCTGCATTGTTGAAAATGAGAGCGTAAGCTAGAAGCTTAGTGAGGATGCTCTAAAATCGAAAACATCAACAATGCAAGGTTCAAGCATGCAGTCCCTTAATCTCACATACAACATGCATAGGTATCCACAAGTCAACCTAGCTAGTCTTTCAAGAGTAATAATATGACATCTCACGTCATACTAAGCTCAACATCATATATCAACATCATACCATCACAATTATAAGAACAAGTTCAATTGGGCACTATTAGTTTACCCGGATGTGCGGATTTAATCTCAACAACCACATTACCTCGGTGGGATTACACTCATCACCGGCCTTGCATGGGCGGATTCCACTCATCACCACATGCCCTACGGATGGGATTCCACTCATCATCCCGTAGAATATAAATAAATTTCCGGTGGAATGTTACATCACCGTACTCCTCCTTGATGACTCAACGCCATCAAGGTCACGCACGTTTTGACTCAATTTGTGTGCACATAATCCTAATGATCGATCATTTACACCCGGTAAGTTAATTAGTGCCAATTTCATTTATCACATCACATATCCACCATTTATATCCCATACGCATCACATACATATATCAAGATATACATATGCCATTCAAAACACATTTCTCACAATCAAATAGGCAAGGCGTAAAGAGCATCAATAGAAAACAAGGAGTTAAGTTACCAATTCAACTCCACATAGGAAAGGCCTACCAAGCACATTCCAGCACATACACTACACACACTTGAACCAACTTTAAAACATATTTAAAGTTACTCACCACCCTTCCTTAGCAACCAATGCAAGCCTCCTATATGCCCGGATTCGATTCCGATGCTTCTCCAATGTCTCCTCTTGTTTCTAGCCAATCAAAACACATCCATTACTCACAATCAATGCTAAAACTCAGTCACCAACTCATCCCATAAGTACAAGCCATACTTCAACAAATTCCAACCCAAATAATCACCCAAAAAGTCCATTTTCGAGATCCCCTAAAACCTAGCTAAAAACCATGTTTTCAAGCACCCAAATGACACCCAAATGGTCCCAAAACACCTTCCTAACATCCCTAACCCATCAGCCCTTCAACCTAACCCTAAAACTCACCAAAATCCAAGTTTTAGACACTTCAAAAATGGCCACAAAGACCCATTTCGGGTTTTCACCCAAACTTACCCATTTCAACATATTATGAGTATTTTAAGGTGACTAAACCAAAACCCATCTTAATAATTCAAAACCAAGTGAAAAACCCAATAAAAACTCAAGCTTTCATTGAACCCCAAATTTCAAAAGATGATAGTTTTAAATTTTAAAACTAGGTAAATGTAGAGGATGAAGAGGAGAGTGTAGATATGCAATTACCTTTAAAAATGACCTTGAGTTGAAGAAGAAATCAATGGAATAGTGTTTAGGGCTTTAGAGAGGGTTTAGGTGCTTTGTCATTTGAAAATGGGGGAAAAAAGGAAGATGATGATTCTTTTTGTGTGTTCCTTTTTGTCTCCAAAAAGGTTGTCTACTTTTCAAATTATTTTGGCTAAATTACCAAATGGTCACTCCCTTTTATTTAAAAACTCAATTAGGTCAAGCCTAGGTCAACTTGATTATAAATTAATTTTACCGACTCGGACCAACTAACCCGACTAACTTCTAACCCCAAAACATGAGTGTTACAAAAAGAAACAAAACCTGGAATTAAAAAATAATTCTAATAGACCAAAATTTTATTTCGTTTATTCCTTGTAACCTCGGTTACTTTAATTGACAATTTCTCTATAACAAATTCGTCCCCTTTTGAGATTTTATTTATGCAAACCCGTTTTAATAACGACATGAATAAATTCTTGAAATGAATTGTTTGCTAATCTCGAACTTCGAATAAATCGAACCGCCTTGAAAAGAATGTAGGAATGATCTGTCTTAAGATTGTTGGATAAATCAAGGTTAGATCTAAATTAACCGAATAAAAATAAAATAAAACGAAATTTTATTGAATAAATTGTGAATAAACGAAAATATATAAATAATAAAATAGATTCGAAAACAAACGCAAAAACGGGTGACTAAGGCATGCATGAACATAGTTTCCTTAAGAGAGATTTGACTACTCCGGAGTGCTAGAGTCGTTTGATCGTCGGTCTCCCAGGATACAACAATCGAATGGAATTCTGCAGCAGCACTATTGGAGATTCCACGAACAATCTCGAGCCTTCGACTATCACCATAAAATACTATGCAATTTTTGAAGAAAGAAAACAATTTTGGTTGTGTATTAAAACTGAAAACTGCTCAAGTATTTATAGGGAGAAATAAGGGCAAAATGAGAAAATATTATATCGATTATACCCATAATCGGATAACATGATTGGGCTGCAAGCAAAAATTTGAATACGATAGTATTTTTTAATTTTTGGATAAATCCGAAATTATCTCACAATTTTTGGATAAAATTTGCTATCCAAAAAGGAAAAAATAATTCAAACATGGTAAAATATCTTGTGAAAGTGCGCCCATCCTAGAAAAGATTAAACTTGATCAGCCTAAGTGAGAGGTACAAGTTAAAGTCAAGTCATTCATTAATCACAATGTTAGTGTATGTATATAAACACCTCTCACTCTATTTATCTCATCAAGGTGGGATTGGGGTTTCTCCTTTCCTTTTTCATTTTCATCCACCCTACTTTGAGCATTAATTTTTCATTTATTATTCGTCAGTTTTGAGCTTATGAGGCACTGTTGTAAAGATCTCATGGAGTAGAATAAGATCGTAGTGTTGGTTTATTCGAAGCTTTCTATTTACACATTTGAAATATGGCTCAAAGTTCCCTATTTCTCACGTTTTTCCAACATGTATATGTTTATATATTAAAAAAAACATATATATATACTAAACTACTATAATGTTACATCATCTGGTTGAATTTTAACAATATAAAAAATATTATTCACTTAAAATAATTATTTTCATTCAAATATAAAAATATAATTATAAAACATAAATTTATCACTGATAATTTTCAATTTCGTAAATAAAAACATTTAATGATTAAAATTTGATATTCTAGTCTCTAAAATTGATTTCTGATACTATCTCCTCGTCGCTTTTATCTAGAAGTATAGCATTGAATATGATTCATTCTCAGACCTCCGTTGCATCAGCAAGCATGACATCTCTGACTTTTCAAAAGGTCCAAGCAGACAATTTTGAGGTGGATAATATAAAGAAATAAGAGAGGGTGCGTTTTGTTTTAGGATAAAATTTTGATACACATGTCGTGTAAATTTTATAAAATATAAATATTTACACTATAAAATTTAAAATTTAAAATTTTAATTATAAATCCTAAAAAATTAAAGTCTAATTATAAACACTAACCTTAAATTTTAAACCTTTAAACTTAAATCTTTAAATTTTAAACTCTAAATTAAACTCCTAAATCCTAAAACTAACATACTTATATATCAAAATTTTTCCTTGAAACTATGTGCATGTTTTTTATGCCTTAGTTATTGAAAGGCTGAATATTCAACTCTACGCTAATTTTAATGGTTAATTTAGTACAATATACGTATGATTGCCTAATTAATAATTAATTTAGTATAATATAGTTGGGCAACCAAAATACGTTTACTCTATCTTATGATTTGACGAAACATAAAATTATACTTGCGAAATAAGTAAAACTTATTCCTTTTACGTGTAAACATGGGCTGGACATCGTCATTATGTTTTAAAAAATACGGACACAATCAATAATTTATGTTGCCAATCCATGGGTGATTTATATAGGGAATTTTAATTACCAACAGCTTAAAAAACAACTAAAAATAGTGGACTAATATTAACCGTTGGATGGTGCCGATTGGAGCTGAATTAATAATAATCGATAGATTTAAAGAAAAAAAAGGGTGGGTGACTTGGTTGACCGGTTACACTCAAATTAGATTGAATAAAACTCATATTAAAGCAGAAAAATAGGAAAAGATTTTCATTTTTCATCTAAAAAAGACGCGAAGCTTTCCTTCTTTCCTTCCTAAACGCGCGAAGCTTGCTAGAGGTGGGAAAATTGTGTGTTCTTACACAAATACTGTATTCGGAGGAAAATGTTTCCATTTCTCATGTAAGTAAGGAATTTTTCGAGTATTCTGCGTTTTTAGGGTTTTGTGGCATCATGAACGATTTGGATTTTTCATTCTGTGTTTTTAGGGTTTTGTGGAATTTTTCGGTTGGGATTTGAAGTACTTCTCGACACACATATAAAACATGGGAAAATATATTGTTTTGTGTTTATTAGATATGTTTCTTGGACTTTTAGTATCAATTATTTTGAGTTTCAGGGAAGTTGAGTTGGGTATTGTGTGGTTAGCTTTTTTAATTTCACAGTGCTAGAAGTAGGTAACTGGGTTGACTTTGAGTTGGTTGAGGTTTTTATTCTTTGTTTGTCTTTGGAGTTGGCTTTCACTTATCTCATTTCGCAGCCACAAGTTTGTCTCCTTTGTTAATGGTATAAGTTTGGTCCTTCCCGTACATAACCTTCACATAAATTTGCAGATTGAAGTTGGTAGCAATGGAGAATGTTTGTGAAGCTGAGGTAGATGGTAGACGGGCAACATGAAGAAAATTGTCAGCATATATATATTGTTCTAATAAGTTATAGTTGAATGATGGTGGCATTGTTTAAATTGTAAGTTAATAAGCATAATTTATTGTGTACTCTAACAACGAAATGAATTTTGTACAATTTCAGTGAATGTAGAAGATTTAAGGGTGGTAAAAAGAAAATGAACAATACTGTAAGTAAGATGACAAAATTCTTATTGTTTTTTGGTATTAGTTTGTAATGTGTTCATGTTATTCAAATTTAATAAGTGTGTGAATTGTACAGGCGAAAAAATCACTAGGGAAGAGATGGTCGGAGATGACTGATGAAGAAAAGAAGCCGTACATGGATAGGTACAAGGACTTGAAGGAAGCTGAAATGGAAAGGATAAGGAGAGGGAAGTCGAAGAAATTAGTTGAAAAGGGAGAAGTTAAAAAGGCAAGTGGATGTTTATATTTATTTTTATTGAAAGTGGTTACAGTTGAATCATGTGCTGGATATATTTAAGCGTAACATAACGAGAAAATTTGTTGTATTAAATGGTGTAGAAGTTGTCATCGAGGTGCAGTATGAAGAAGGTATCATGATAAAGGGGGTACGTTGCTTCAGAAACAACGGTCCTTTGTTTGTAACGGATCTAGGATCGTAGCAAACATTTCTCTGCAATAAAACACAAGAATGGACGTTTTTAGATAGTTAAAATAACAAGATAAATATAAAAAAATAAAAAGAAACAAAGAAAAAGGGTGTAGGAATTTCTGGGCAGATTTGGACGACGAAAAAGGACGAATGCTTCAAGTAGCGTTCATGGCTGTTTCGGTGTCCTAAAATGGCAGAAACGTTGCTGAAAAAATCAGCAAAAGTTTGGCAACGTTAAACTCGAAAGAACTCGAACAATCTGTTGAACGAACCCGAATCGAATCTGTCTAACGTCAAAGACGGAAAGCTCGAAAGAACCTGCACAATCTACTGAGCAAATCCGAATCGAATATGTTTCACGTCGGAGGACTTGGACCCACTAGATAGCGATATAGGAACCCGAAGTATCAAGTAAATTTGACAATTCAAAACAAAGTCTGAAATGTCAAAAGATAGTTCTAAAAAGAACCGAACAAGAGAAACTCTCTCAAACAAATTTTATTTCCAAAATGTCTTACCAAATTACATTGTTTAAACACATATATATAGGTACAAGGGCTGCCAAATTCATTTAAGTTGTGTGGCTGATATTAAAAGGAGTTTAAAAATTGAATTTGAGTGAAAATAACTCCTTTTGGGCGGACTCAATTGGCAGCCACAAGTTTAGGCGCCCAAAACACATGAAAATCACATTTAACATGTGATTTTTATGTTTGAAATTCAAACATAACCACTCGGGCTTATCCTTTCTTGCAAATGGCATATAATGAAGGAGAAAACGGGCTGATTCGGCTGCACATTCACACACATGTGTCAAGCTACCACGTGGGAGCCGGAGATGACCGGATGCCATCTAGGCTGCCACATGAGCACTAGCACACTCCCCGATATACAAGACGCTTTTCAGCTACTTCTGGACTTGTAACCCCCTTAACCCGGCCTAGACGGTTGACCCGAATTAAGAAAGTCACACGGGGAAAACCAAAGTCAACCCGAAAGTCAACCTTGATTAACGACCTTTTTTTTTCTTTTTAATCTTGTCTAGATGCACATTAATCCTAATTGTGATCACACAAACATCATACTCAAAGATCACAAACATCAGAGATCAAACAGGGACCCAATTGAACAAATTACAACTTTAGGGACCAAATTGTAATTTCTGATAATTAAAAGGACTTAACCCAAATTAAAGTTACCAACTTGAAATTAATCAGATTTCATGCTTCTCTGTGAAATTTCAGCTCAAAAGGACTTCCCAAGCTCATACAATTGAACAAACAAGATTCAGGACCAAAACGTAAACAATTCAAAACATATAACTGCCACTGTCAGCCCCCAACGGTCGACCGTTCCGAAACAGGTAGACCCTGTTCCGAAACACGGGCCGTTCCGAAACGGGTTCCGAAACATGGCCTTGGCAGAGACCAAAACGTTTCGAAACGGTGCATACCGTTTCGGACGCCTGGGTTCATGTAAGGCACCCGTTCCGAAACGGTGCACACTGTTCCGAAACGCCTGCACAGGTTGCAGCAAACAAGCATACCAAAACATGCAATTGATCATTCAAACATGCTCCAAATGTCACCAAACTTTACCAGCATGCAATTCAACATATATATGACTTATAGGAATCATCAAAACAACAATCTAACATCATATGCAAAAAGCCCCAATTCAATAGGCATGCTTCCTACACAAGCTAGCTATTCAAACACAAAACTTCCAAAACAAGCATGCAACGATCCAATCCAAAAACCAGCATTCAAAACAACATTCAACATACTTAGGGAGTCTCAAACACCTCCCAAAACATACACATTGGTCCCCCATTGCCAAATCACCCAAAAGCTAAATGTTTAACAAAAACCTTCCATACATTGAGCTTTACTTGAACTTGAACTCTTGCCCTTCTTGCTGCCCTTCAAGATACTCTAATGCTCTGCATTATTGAATTAAGAAAACGAAGAGAGCGTAAGCAAAAGCTTAGTGAGTAAAGCTCTTAAAAACCATTCAATAATGCAATTCAAAACATTTACAAAACATGCTTTAAATCAACCTTTGCACATGCTCAAAAGCATACTTTAAACAAGCAATCTCATGTTTAAACAAAAACATTAAAACAAGCATCACATGCTTCACAAAATACTTAACATGTCATATTGGCTCAAGTGATACATTTCATTTCTTAAAACAAGTTCATCAACTTCCCAAGGACTTTTAAACACCTTGGCCCCAAGGACTTTTAAACACCTTGGCCATGGACTTTTAAACACCATGAATAAGGACCACACAAGGACTTTTAACCACCTTTGTGTCCAATGCTTGAATCACCCCAAGGACTTTTAAACACCTTGGCCCCAAGGACTTTTAAACACCTTGGCCCCATGGACTTTTAAACACCATGGAAAGGATCACCTAAGGACTTTTAACCACCTTAGTGTCCGCAACAAGACTCATCCAAGGACTTTTAACCACCTTGATGATCTTAAGTAACAAGGCTCACTCAAGGACTTTTAACCACCTTAGTGACCTTAATCTTTTCAAAACATCACTTGCCAATATACATCATATTCATCATTTAATCCACTGTTTTAAAGCATTAAACCAAGCCATTTTCATCATGCATTTCAAAGCATCAAACCACATTATTTCAATGTATAAAAGCAAGGTACTCCTACGTAGAGTTACCTTCAACATATGGCTTACATAATCAGCAAAATCCATGCTAAAACATGCTTTCAAAACAGTAATTAAAAACATGCAAATCATCATCTTGCATCACAACAAAAATCATGGCCACCACTAGAGAGAAAATCCGAAAACTTACACTTGAGCTTAGTAAAGTTGTTTAGACTTAAACTAAGCTCCCAAAACCTTCAAACCTTGGTTTTAAAGCTGAAAATCCAATTTCCACAAACTCACTCACCGATTTCCACTTTGCTTCAAGCCAAAGCACCAAATCAAGCTTCCGGATCAACCAATCTTGGATCCAAAGATGTCTCCCCTGTTTCAACACATCAAAGCAGATGATTAATGCATCATCATGCATTAATTGCTTCAATGAAAGCACCTAAACTCGCTGCTCTCATCCAACCTCCATTTTCGGCCACCAAACACAACCGAAAATGCATCCAAACCACTTCTAAACAAAGCCCAGCCATAAACCAGCAAAACCTCACTTCCATTAACATCATATAACATCTAAAAACAACCTATTAACAACCTTATACCTCCAGCAACATCAGATCACCAAGATCACCTCAAAAACTACCTTGAAACACAAGCTAAACTTAGGAAACTCAACCTATCCGGGATTGCATCAATCAAGACTCAATTCCTTATCAATTTAGAGATCATTTAACATCAAAAACACCTCTCAAATCACAGATTACTCAGATCTAACGAAAATCATCAAAAATCATCAAAATCTTGCATAATAAGCCAAGATCCATTTCAACACTTAAAAACCTTTAATTAAACATCAATTAAGGATTGAAAACTTAGGAATTTCAGTAAAGAACTGATAGTTTAGAGGAGAAGGACGTTCTTACCTCCAAACTTGTGTTTCTCCACTTTTTGGAATGAAAACCCTTGATGAATCAAGTAGCAAATGAAGAGGTTTTGAAGATATGTTGATTTGGAATCAAATGAGAGTTGAAAGGAGAGATTTAGGTGAGAAAATCAGAAACAATTCTCTGGAAATGGAGTGTTTGGGTTGAGAGAAAATGAGAGAAAGAAAATTGAGAAGTTAGTTAAGAAATTAGCCAAATGGCTTTTCCCTCCTTTTTGATATACTTTAAAATCAGATTATAACTCAAAATATCTTAGAAAAATCTGGAGAAACCACTTTTGGATTAATAGCTCCTTAAAGATTCAAAGTTCCAACCCTTTATAAAACAGCCACCAAACTTGCGAAAATTACATTTTGGTCACTAGCCAAAATGTCACACTTCCAAAACTCATTTTCCAAAATTGATTTCACAGTTCACTTAATTATATTAAAAGATGATTTTAGAACATTTTTCCATATTTTTAATGCAACCCGAACTAGGCTTTCCTAATTTAACCTCTTTAGATTCGAACAGCACTTTGACCAACCGGTCAACGCCCACAACTCCTAAGCCCAAAACCGGGGCGTTACAGGACTTGTCAGCTGAAGTTGAGCTAGTGGAGCAAAAGTTGAGCTGACTGGAAATGAGCTGAGCTGAAACGAACTAGCTGAAAGTGTGATGAGCTGAAAATGAGCTGGTTGCACTCTCCTGAGCTGGATTTGAGCTGCATATGCTCACTTGAGCTGAAGTGGAGCTGCATATACTCACTTGAGCTAGTGTCCTCCTACGTACCTATGTCAAAAGGCAACAAACTTCCATCAAAGCATTGTGAACTTAATGGAAACAATAATACAAATCGTAAACAAGTGCACAATTATTTATTAACACACAAACAAATATAAACACACCATAAGTTATATCAAACTTATTCAGAACACACCAAACATACTATATACATAGTAAACACACTGATATAAATAATATAAGTATAAGAAATGTTATACATCAGTATGTAACAAATGAAAAAGCAAACTTCCCTGAAAGTTTGAAGTTGCATCGTTGGGTGGCATAAACGTGCTCACATCATCTCCCCCTTCTTTAATGCCATTTGTCCCCAAATCGACCCTCTTTACAAAAGGGAACAATTTCGATTTTCACTTGGCAGGGAACTTTTTCAGTCGTCTTGCTCGGCACATATGCCATCCTTTCGAACCAAGTTCTTTTACAAAGAACACAAATGAAAATGCCTTCTTTCTTGTACCTTTCCGAATAATGCACAACATAAAGTCAGACAATGTTCGTCGTGCATCTTTAAACCTGAAAAAAATGACATACAAAGGCAACTCCAAAGAACAAAAAGAATCTCGAAGATCATCTAGAATCACAACACAATGTTGTTCACAATCCAATGTACAACCAAAGAAATCAGCATATAAAACTGAAAAATCAATAGTACAATGGAAAGGAACGCCAAACCGTGGTAAAGAAGGTTGCTGAATTTTTGAAAAGGACATAGATGCACTAGACATATCAACAGTAGCAACCTTGGGAACTTCACATGGTATCACCTTATTAACCTGCAAGTTAGAAGAAGAAATAGAAGAAAATGTCGAATTAGATAATACATATGAATTTGCTTTCTTCTTTTCGCATTCATTCTTCTCTTTGTTGGCCTTCCAAGCTGCAGTACTCACTTTCAAACGAACTTCGTCTTCATATACTTCACTTGGAGTCATAGGTGCCAAAGTTACCTTTTTGCCATCATGAGTAAAAGAGTATCGATTGGTGTAACAATCGTGCAAAACTCTCTTATCATACTGCCACGGTCTTCCTAACAACAAATGACAAGTATCCATAGAACAAACATCACAAGTTACCTCATCCTTGTATTTGCCAATGAAAAATGGTATAACAACTTGTTCGGTAACTTCGATTTCAACACCATCATTCAACCATTGTAACTTGTACGGATTGGGATGCGTGGTCGTCTTCAGTCCTAACTTGTCAACCATGAGAGTACTAGCAACGTTAGCACAACTACCACTATCAATAATCACAATACATACCTTTCCGTTCACGTTGCATCTCGTATGGAAGAGGTTTTTTTGTTGTGGTTCATCCTGTGATGGTTGATCATTCAGACTTCTCTTGTCAACAAGTGCTTCATCGGTAGCCAATGTCTGCACATTGTCATCATTTATCTCTTCATGGACAGAATGGGAACCACCCCCATCTAATCTATCTAATTGATAATGTATATGTTTCAATGCATTAGCAATCACTCGTTGCATCATCCGCTCTAAGGCTTGCATATTGAGATTCAGTGGTTGTTGTTCACCTGAATTATTGTCAGAACCTGCCATTTTCAAACACTAAAACAAACAAAAGAAAAGATGTTATAGGTTAGTAAAATAAAGAACAAGGACCTCACAATAACACGCTCAACAAAGTCTCACAGATCACTCCAAAGAACAGTGCACTCATAAAATAACACTCAGCGCTCGTGTTTCACTCGGGAGAATGCTTGAATGGCTTTTTTGTCTCCCCTGTTGTTCTCACACGCTCAAATGCCTTTTCCACTCGTTCTCTCGCAAACAGTTCTTTAAAGAACTAACTCGATCCTTCAAACTTGTTAACTGTGTCAGACTTTCAAGAAAACTTAAAAAAAGATGAAGAAAAACAAAGGTTAAGAATGGTTTAAGGGTTGTTAGAATAAAAATAAAAGGTTAGAAAATAAAAGAAATGTGGCTGGAAATTTGGTGATGAAACGAATAAACAAGGCTGAATAAAGAAATGAAGGAACAAAAACAAAGAACTTACTGCAATAGGAATGCTTGCAGCGACCCTATCACCGAACAAACAAGAAGAAGTTGTTTCGGGTGATTTCGAAGTATTCCAAGGCAAATTTGATCATCCTTCATCATTTTCACGAACCAACAGCACATATGAACGTAAAAATACATCAAATATTCGAATCTGGTTTTTTTGAATTTTTTTTGATTTTTTTTTCGATTTTTTGTACTTTGACTTTTCTGGTCAAACTTTGACTTTGACTTTTTTTCTTCGGAATTTCGATTTATTTTAATTTTGTATTATTTTTTTTTTGATTTCTTGTAGTGCAGAGAGTGCTATAATCCGACCAAAGCTCTGATTACCATATGATAAAGGGGGTACGTTGCTTCAGAAACAACGGTCCTTTGTTTGTAACGGATCTAGGATCGTAGCAAACATTTCTCTGCAATAAAACACAAGAATGGACGTTTTTAGATAGTTAAAATAACAAGATAAATATAAAGAAATAAAAAGAAACAAAGAAAAGGGGTGTAGGAATTTCTGGGCAGATTTGGACGACGAAAAAGGACGAATGCTTCAAGTAGCGTTCATGGCTGTTTCGGTGTCCTAAAATGGCAGAAACGTTGCTGGAAAAATCAGCAAAAGTTTGGCAACGTTAAACTCGAAAGAACTCGAACAATCTGCTGAACGAACCCGAATCGAATCTGTCTAACGTCAAAGACGGAAAGCTCGAAAGAACCTGCACAATCTACTGAGCAAACCCGAATCGAATATGTTTCACGACGGAGGACTTGGACCCATTAGATAGCGATCTAGGAACCCGAAGTATCAAGTAAATTTGACAATTCAAAACAAAGTCTGAAATGTCAAAAGATAGTTCTAAAAAGAACCGAACAAGAGAAACTCTCTCAAACAAATTTTTTTTCCAAAATGTCTTACCAAATTACATTGTTTAAATAACATATATATAGGTACAAGGGCTGCCAAATTCGTTTAAGTTGTGTGGCTGATATTAAAAGGAGTTTAAAAATTGAATTTGAGTGAAAATAACTCCTTTTGGGCGGACTCAACTGGCAGCCACAAGTTTAGGCGCCCAAAACACATGAAAATCACATTTAACATGTGATTTTTATGTTTGAAATTCAAACATAACCACTCGGGCTTATCCTTTCTTGCAAATGGCATATAATGAAGGAGAAAACGGGCTGATTCGGCTGCACATTCACACACATGTGTCAAGCTGCCACGTGGGAGCCGGAGATGACCGGATGCCATCTAGGCTGCCACATGAGCACTAGCACACTCCCCGATATGCAAGACGCTTTTCAGCTACTTCTGGACTTGTCAGCTGAAGTTGAGCTAGTGGAGCAAAAGTTGAGCTGACTGGAAATGAGCTGAGCTGAAACGAACTAGCTGAAAGTGTGATGAGCTGAAAATGAGCTGGTTGCACTCTCCTGAGCTGGATTTGAGCTGCATATGCTCACTTGAGCTGAAGTGGAGCTGCATATACTCACTTGAGCTAGTGTCCTCCTACGTACCTATGTCAAAAGGCAACAAACTTCCATCAAAGCATTGTGAACTTAATGGAAACAATAATACAAATCGTAAACAAGTGCACAATTATTTATTAACACACAAACAAATATAAACACACCATAAGTTATATCAAACTTATTCAGAACACACCAAACATACTATATACATAGTAAACACACTGATATAAATAATATAAGTATAAGAAATGTTACACATCAGTATGTAACAAATGAAAAAGCAAACTTCCCTGAAAGTTTGAAGTTGCATCGTTGGGTGGCATAAACGTGCTCACATCATATCAAGTTTGTTTAAAGAGATGGAGAAGATGAAAATTGACGGTGTTCTTAACGACATCGGTTAGGAGCTTTACGGGGAATGATTTCGTGAGAAATTAAGCGGGACCTTTGTCGGGGTTAGCGGAGAAGTTTGATCTTGAAACATCCACGATGGAATTTAGTGGACACAAGATATATATTTTGGTAGAAGATGTTGAAGCAATTTTGGGTTTAAAGAACGAAGGTTTAGATGTGGAAGTGGTGACGCAAAATCTAAGTGGAAAGGAACAAGCAAAGAAGTACAAAATCAGCACGAAGATTGCATATAAAGAACTTTTAGTATGTTGTTGGTTTGTTCCTAAGTCCGAATGCCAACCTTGTGTCTTCCATGAAACATTTGAAGTTGTTGTGCAAACCCGATTTGAGGGAGATGTTAAATTGGTGTAAATATGCGTACGATAGGTTACTTGATGGACTAGCCAAAGTTACAATAGGTTACTTGATGGCATATATGACGGGCTGCATTCCTATCCTAGAGGTAATGTATTATTAAGATTGAGTATTGTTTGAACGTAGTAGTTGATTGAGGTAAGATTTACCTTTATAGTAATTGTATGTTTTTATTATTTTTAAATGTAGGTGAGGCTATTCGATTACTGTAATGGAGTGGCAAGTAGAACGTTAATCATTTGTACTATTTTTTAATAAATGCTTGTTAAATAATGTACGTTTAAGATTATATATGAATTGGGTAGAAGTTGTAGAACATTAGAACTTATTAAATATTGCATGCTTTAGTATTATTCAATAGTGAGGAACATTTGTTGAAGTGTTGCAGATGGTGACGTATGTTGAAATAGCTGATGGAGTTGGACTGTCAGCAAAAGCAACATGTGACTATATCTGGAATACAACCTTGATAGAATGGTAAGCAATCCATATGGCTGATACAATGTAGTTCGTTTCAATTTAACTTGCAATTTTTATGTGTATGTACAGAAAAATCCTTGTTGATTTTGGTCACAATTATTTGACTGTATTTGACGCTGATACGTTACGACCAAAGTGCTGGGTTGGTTTAAGGGTCAGTAAAGAACCCATTTTGTACTAATAAATCAAGTCATTTTTAAGGCAGTGTATAATGACAGTTGATATATGTTATTGGTAACATTTATGTCATTGATGTTGTTGGTTGGTCGATTGTTGATGAAGATAGTAGGACAAAATGTAAAACAAGGAGAGGATACATACCTTGCGCATTGAGTGTACGTAAAATTTGTTTTCATGTTAGTGTTGAATAACAAATGACTTATGCGTTTGTGAAACATGCAGAATAATAATGCTTTTCTTGTAGGATCAACTTCAACGAGGGCAATTGGATGGTTCGCAACTTGCTTCGTATTCACGTAAGAGTTATGGACCGTATGGTAGACTTAACGACTACAAATTGGTATGAAGAAAGAGGAAACATTTAAAAACTTTGCAATGTATTACGTAGATATATTATATGGGGTCTGCTTATGTGGAGTTTAATTACTGAAATAATTGATGGCAGCTCTTTATTCCTGTAAATGAAAATAATAGTCATTGGTACATGTGCGTTCTAGATATCGATCGGAGGAAGCGAAGATACTGAACAGCTTGCCCAAAATGTGAGGAAATGCTTCAAGAGTGGGTGTAACACAGAAGTTGGTAAAAATCGTAAACTTATAATAATTTACCAATCTTTACTTATGTTGGTCAGTATTTAAAAAAGTATGTGTGTCTATTCATCTAGCTTAAGAAGCTAGGTGAGTGTTTGTTCGATGAGAAGTCTGTAGATGTTTTGGCTCACCATCAAACGCAATTTCTGATCCCCTAGTGATGGTGGCTAAATGCAGACGTCAAGGCAATGGGTATATTGTAGTTGAAAAAGTTAAAATGTTTTTTTGTTGCTAGAATTTGACACGTTTCTTAATAATTTGATGTTTAAAGTAGTTTTTCCTGGAACATAGATGATTGTGGGGTTTATTGTATTCAATGGATGCTATTATGGCACATGAAACGTGCTGAGGAAGTGTTACGTTCTGCCGTTGACTGCATACATGTTAATAACTGTTTCATTGAAAGAATTATACAATCCTAACTAATGCATGTATTGTTAACACTTGTGTTGCTAGACGGTCGGGGTATGGGACAGAATGCATATTTTGTATGATCTTGTGAATCATAATAACAATAAAAGGAGGCGGGAAATTGCAGTTGAAACGAAATCACATGTTGCTCAGAGTAGACGTGCTTGTGTATTGTTTCCTTGCGGCTAGGGTTTTCCACCTAGAATTTTCTCTTCGGTAATAATTTTACTTTTTTCATCTTGTTTGGTCGTCGGTGGCGACATTAATTTCAATGTTGGTTGTCAACCATCAGTAATCTTTTTCCCCTTTGTATTATTATATTATTTCTTTGTTTTCCTTTTTTTTCTCTAATTTTTATTAAGAATAACTTTGATTTTGTGACACATTTTTTTCTATCTTTGTGGCATGTCTTTCTTTACCTTTTGGCACGTTTTTGGTATTTATTGATGGTTGTTTGATTGCTTATTTTCATTTTTATTTTTCTCAAAGTTGGATTGAACATCGCCTTGACTGATCAAGATGTCGCTTATTTGGTTATCCTGCTCATCTTCCCTACTTTGTACCCTCAAATTGGATTTGGATACACGATCTACGTTTGTGGATGATTTTCTCACGGCGTTTGGCTCTGATTTTTAGTTTTCAGTGATCTTTTAGTAGTTTGATCCCCTTTTGTTGTTCGTTTACTGATGCAATCAGATTTGTTCGTATCTTTCTTTTGCTTGAGTTTTTAACTATTTCATTGTATGGTCTTATATGATCTAAAGTGGCTAGTTTCTTATGTCATTGTCATTGAAAAATGTTCAAATTATGTGCTTAATTTACGTTTATGATTATAACCCTCATTGTAATTTGAACATTTTCTCTTTTTAATAAATTAACAGCTTTTATAAAAAAACTTTTAGAATGGAGTAAACTAATTTTGTAAAAAATGATAAAAAGAGAAAAATATAAAACAAACATGAAATATATAAAATATGTTGTAAATAAAGTAAAGAAGAACAAGAATAAGATAGATGAGAGAAACAATAGAGACTTGTTTTTATTCTTAATATTGAATTTGTGTGTGTCTATTTATAGGCATAAGAAGTAATTATCATATGAAATTCTAAGTACATCAAATTTCTATTTAATAGATAGAGTTAGAGTACTAATCATAATGGACATCCACATAGATAAATATTCATAACACTCCCCTTTGGATGTCCATGAACATTATGTGCCCATTAAAACCTTATTAAGATAAAAACTCGCTGGGAAAAAAATTCTTAATAAAGAAAAAAGAGTACACACATTTTTTATACGTATAATATGTTGTCTCACTAAAAACCTTAACAGAAAAACTCAGTGGGACAAAACCTTGGATAAGGGAAAAAGATTGCAACGCGTATTTAATCCCCTCATAAAGATATCGCATAAGATATTTGAATCTTCATAATCCAATCTTTAATACAATCTTCAAATGTTGAAGTAGACAATGCACCGATGAATAGATCTTCTAAATTACTACTTGAAAGGATTAGTCAAATATTATTCTTCTAAAGATCGAAAGGGACAAAACTTAAGAGAAATATGTTTCATTTTGTCACCTTTGATGTATCCACATTTCAATTGAGATACAAATTTTACATTATCTTAGCATAAGATAGCTTTCATCGCATCTTGTGAAAGTAATTCACATAGCTTGTGTTATATCTCACGACTACTTATTTGTACCCCACTTACAATACACATTTAGGTGATTGGACTACTGGTTTAGAAACTTTACTTTTGGAAGTTCAGAGCATATATTGGCCAATCATTTCAATATCTATACTTTTGGATACTTTTCTATGCAAGATCCTCATTTTCTTTTTTACTTCTATAGAAATATTCTATGTAAAATTGTTATTGACAACTTTTCAATTTCAGTTCTATCATTTTTCTCGTACTGACATAACTTATCGAGATCACTTTTCAATCTTCATTTCAGGTACCTAAAATCCTTTTAGAGTTTTATTATTAGTTATGTCTTGGGTCTCTTAAGGAGCACTCACCTCCAATATATGACCATCTTATACTAGTTTCTATTTACGAGAATTTTGATCATTAGAATCGATTTCAACTATCATGTTTCGGTCATGATTTACATCCATTCGCTCTAACATGTTATCATTTTGGGATTTCAATTCAAATTTAGATCATTTTCAATTGGTATATGAAACTTAATTACTCTTATTAGGCCAGTAAATACGTTTCGCAGTTGACATGTAATAACATGAATTATCTTATGAACTTCTAGTTCATATACGAGAATCTAAATAATGATATTTCATTTTTCTTCAAACAACTAATTATTATCTCCCCTGATGTTGAGAAAAATCATGTAATTAATGATTCTCCAATTAATGTATAAGAATTCAAACATAAAAGGAGACTCGTGATCAATATATTTTCTCAACCCTTTTCATATACCTATTTTGTGCGTTATGGTTGAGCAATTCAACTATATATCACACATTCAAAAATTCTAAAATGGGAAATATATGACTTCTGACCAAAAGTCAATCATAATAGGAAATTTATTAGAAATCATTGGCTTGATGCGTATAAGTGATGTTGTATGTGTAACAACCTATAAATAATAGATGTTTATGTTCTCAAAGTTTAACTATTAAATGGAGGCATTTAATCAAAATTCTTCTAAATCGTTTTGTTCATAATCAATAGGCTTTGTAATAGTTATTTTAACTGATACACTATATAATTTGTAAAAGCCTAAAATATAAACTCACTAACTTTATCAAGACGAATAGTCTTAATTGCATAATTTGAAAATTTTCATTTTCTAATTAATCTCACAAACTTTTGATTGTCAGTTGATAATACATATGTAGATCCATCTTCTAAAATCACATAAAAAAATTCATATTTATGGATAAATGAGCTCATATTTAATTCAGATATGCAAGACACTCAATCTCAACTTCAGTACAAGAGCTTCAAGTTCTTTTAGTAAGTGAGATCTTAATGAATTCCTTTGAGAACAAGTGCCACAAGAACTTCATGTTCTTTTAATAAATGTGCATGTAAATCTTTTTTTTTTGTATCATTATTGATCATGATGGTCTAATCGATCATGTTAATATATCCGAATTTATAAATTTTTGATTTACCATAATATGTGATTCAACCTCACTCATACATGTTTCGTACAATCAGGAGGAGAGTGCATACAATTTTTAATATATATATATATATATATATATATATATATATATATATATATATATATATATATATATATATATATGGATTTCTTGTTTCATTTACTTATACTCATAATTTAGAGATATTTAGCATCTCATTCACTAATAGTCTCAATATGATATCAATTTCTGTGAATATCTTTAAAACTCAATAAGTTTCTTTGTAACTTTGGTGAGTATAACACATTTTGAATTTGGAATTAAGTTCCATTTGCAAATAATTTATTAGCTCTTATGGAGCCTTTTATGATATTATTACTCTGGATATAGTAATCACATTATTCTCTTGTATTGTTAAATGAGAAAATATGCACAAGTATGCTTCTTTCAATATGTGTTTTGTTCCATTCACTTCGAAGAATGAAAATATTTAATAAAACACATATCTTTATGTATCAAATCAATTATCTATTTAATCAAAGCTAATGTCTCAAGAACTTATTATTCTTTCGGAGCCATTGATATTTTTAGTAATTTGGGATAGAGTACTCTTATCAACCTTTTTCATTGTCAAATAGAATAAATAAATGTCACAAAAATATTTAAAATAAAAAATAACAATTATTACGTAAAGTAAAATGAAATAAAGAAGGAAATACAATAAATTAAAAAATAATTAGAAGACGAATTATTCCCTTCAATAGTTATAAGGAAATCAATAACATCCAAATGAGTTTGACCAATATCATCTTCGTCAATTTTGCAGATAAAATTTACTTCTATTTTCTTTCTTTTATCATTCAATGATTGTTGAAAAAGGTCCACAAGATGTTTCAGCGTACGCAAATTACGTGACCAATGGTTTGTACCACTACATCGATAACATAAATATTTTCTTAACCTGATCATTACCACTCTTGTCATCCTTATAATTCCACTTATGATAGGTATAAGTGGTTTTAAAATGATCATCTTGTTCATGTCTATAATCATGGCATCAATCGCGACCACAACTACTAATGTAGCCTTTATTTTTCCGTTACAATTTTACATTCACTTCAAGGAATGGAGTGAAGTCCATAGGACAAGAAAATAATGATATTGTGTTTAGATGACAACATTATTTGCGTGAAAAGTAGAGTATGTTTTTTCTAAACATATCATCATCAATAGTAGTATGACCATACAGTTTTAATTGTGAAGTAATTTGAAATATATTTGAATTATATTCACTAATTGAATAATGATTTATCATGTTTGCATTTATTTCAGAGAATGAAACGGATCAAATGAAAAAATAATTAATAATCTAACATTGAATAGAAAGCTATAAGATAAATTTGAAAAAATACCTCTTCAGGGTTTATCCTTAGCCAACCCCTGACTTTATCAAGTCATTTAAATATATAATGTAAAACTTAAAACATAGTTAAAAACACCAACTTTCATCGATAGAATTATGAAATAATTGTAAGCTTCAAACACGCTGAACTAAATCGTTTTGAACATCAAAAATCTTAAAGTTAAATTTGACTGATAATATAATTTTATGATCATAAGATATTAATAATTGCAACCTTTTCCATTCAGAACTACTATAAAAAAATTTATCTTCTACAATGAAACAATTAATTTTATATGTTTCATAAATATTAAGTCGGTTCATAGAAATTACGAATAATTTTGATCTCTAGTAAATATACTTTTCAAGCAATTAAAAAATGCTAACCTTTTCTTTCCACTTGCGATTCTTGACATTTATTTTTAAAAGACTAAATAATGTGGCTCATGCGTAGATGAACGATAAATCTCTAATCTTGTCTTCTATGACTTAGTTAAGTCAAGATCTATAATGTCGAGAAACTGGACTATAGTCTTTGGAAAATTTTGATTTCTGATTAAAATCTTCCGATTGAATTCGCATTGATAATGTGTTGTAAATAAAATAAAAAATAAAATAGATAAAAAAAGAAAGAGATTTATATTTATTATCAATATTGAATTTGTGTACAATGACTTTTTTAAAATCTCTATAGGCATAAAAATAACAATCATATAAAATTGTAATCATAATGGAAAATATTCTTAATAAGTGAGAGGAGCGAGAAAAATGACTTCCAAGGGCAATGAGTAAGATGGCAAAACTTTTACTGACGTGAAAAAGAATTCACACGTGATATTATATTATTAGATGAGTCCACAACTAATGTGCTACGAAAAAAAAATATTTTTTTCTTTCCATTTATTCATTTTCTAGTTGTTATAGTTTGTGACTTAAATTCCTATAGGAATATGTTGGATGAAAAAAAAATTAATTCGAAATAACCAATAAATTAATAAATTAAATAAAATAATAAAATAAACAAAACAATTTAATTCAAAATAACCAGAATCGGATGGATGAGGCCTGCTGAAACGCAGTTTCCTTAAGACAAATTCGACCACTCCTTGGTGCTAGAGATCTTAGGTCGTTAGTCTCCTAAGATACAACATCATATGATCTTCAATAGCAACACTGCCGGAGAGATCACAAATATAAACTTGCCTTTGACTATCACCGAAAACACAATACAGTTTTGAAAAGATTTCTGAATTGCGTGTAAAGCAAAAGAATGTCATTCTATTTATAGGGGAGCATTAGGTTAAAACCGTGGGAACAAATATTTCAAAAATAATGGCCATTAATTCTATATCTGATTTAATTCGTAAATCTCAATTGATGTCATATTAAAACGAAATATTCCTGTGAATTGTACTCAATACCTATTTAATATCTGAATTTAAATGGAAAGCCCAAATTTATCCTATTTAATTCTGAATATTTAAAAATATATATCAATTATGTAACACCCGGGTTTGGGGGCTGGAAGAAAATAATATTTAAATAATGGTTCGGGTTTCGGTTTTATAATTAAAATAATAATGTATTATTTTGGTCTTCTTATTTTTCAAAACAAACATTTGTGTTGGACCAAATTGGATTGAAACTCAAATTTCATGGATTTTAAAGTAAATGAGATTGACATCTCATTAATGGCATTTTTGTAATAAAATGGCCATCCAAATTAAAAACCCCTCTTTTTATTTAAAACACAAATTGCCATCTTCTTCCCTCTACTTTTCCTCCATTTTCACGACAAGAACAACACCTCCCTTGTGTTCACTATTCCATCTTCTTTCTCCCTCATTTTAGCTCGGTTTTGAAAGGTAAACACATCCCCATCTTGCTCTCATCTTCCTCTTCTTGGAAGTACAACTAGATTTCATTTTGGTTCAAGTTTTAGAATTTGGGTTTTTGGAAGATTTGAATAAAAATGATATCTTTATTGCTTTTCAGTTAAGATTTTGATTTAATATGGTTAGATATGGTGTGTATGAACCAAATGGACCAACATATATAATTTTTGAGGTGTTTCATAAGAATTCCCGAAATTAGGTTTTGGTGGGGTTTTAGGAGGGTTTTTAGTTGAGTTTTGGGTGTGGTTTGTGTTGGAAATTGAGGGTTGATGTTAGAGTAATAGTTGGGGGTTGTTTTGGAAGCATTTGGAGATGTTAAATGTGTTGAAATCACAAGTAGTGGGCTGGGTATAAGGGCTGCTCGGGTTTGATGATTTTGGGGTTGTTCATGGCTTGAATTCATGTGTTTATTGTTTGAATGGTGTTTCAGGTTTGCCACATTAATTGGTGAACTGATTTGAGGTTATTTTGATTGTGTTGAGGTGATTAGAAGCGAAATTATGTGTTGGTGAAGCCTTGGGAACAAATCCGGAAACTTGAAGACTTTGGTTGCTTGGTGATTGAGCTTGGAGGTGGAGGTGAGTGGTTAAATATTTTTAAAATGGTTTTGAGTATTTGGTTCAAGCATGTGAACCTAGGATGGGCTTGGTAAACCCACCTAGAGTTGGGATTAGAGTGGTAGCCTAATCCCAAGCTTAAATTAGAGACTTTGGTTGCACTCTTTAATGGTTGTTTATGCCTCTTGATTAGTTGTGATTGTGGTGTTATGTATACGTTGTTATACATGTATGTTGAGGCATGGCTCGATGCATTGTTATATGCATGTTGATGATAAATATGATTTGGATATACATATGTGTGAAATATGATGTGATATTTTTGTTAATGATATAAATGTTGTGTTGACATGTGAAATGATGATATGAGGTGGTTGCATGATCCGAGGATCATGGTGAGTACATGCTAGGCATGGAAATGTGGTTTGTGCATGAAGGTAAGTCATGGTGAGTACGTGCTAAGCACGAAAGTGTATGAAATGATATTGTGAAAGATTAATAAAATGTGTAGTATTGGCACTGGTATGCTTGAGTACAAATGATCGATCATTAGGATGTTTAGTGTGCACACGTGTGTCAAAATGCGCGCGTGGTCTTGATGATGGTAGTCATCAAGATGGAGTACGGGTTCGCTCGGAAATCTTCTTATATATATATTCGTCGGTGATGAGTGGAATCCCATCGACGGGAGTGAGGATGAGTGGAATCCCCTCCGCGTGAACGGTGATGAGTGTAATCCCACCTTCAGGTAATGGTTGTGTTGTTGGATGTGAGTTCCAACGATTATCCGCGTATTCGAGTCATAGCTAGGTGCCAATACGGATTGTGGATTATGTTGCTCATATGTTGGTTATACGTGTTTCTATATGTTGGGGTTATGGACTTGTTGAGCATGACATGACTTTGATAATATGCTCATGCATCATCTTTTATTTTGGCTCTTTAGGATTGGAGGTAAGACCATGCATTTTATTTTTATTCTTGCTCGTGCTTGGACCCTGCATTGTCGAAGGTTTGTTTTATGAGCATACCATCACTAAGCTTTTATGCTTACGCTCCTTTTTGTTCGACAATGCATATCAGTAGCTTGTGGGTGGCAAAGGCAAGGAAAGGTCTCCAAGGGTTGCTTTTGGTTAGCTCAAGTATGACCTTTAAATTGTAGATTGTAATAGTCAAGCAATGGGATAGGTGTCGTTGATTTGAATGCTTTGTTTTATGTTGATGTGGGTGTGGCTTGTTGATGCCGTGTTATGATTTGCAAGGCATGCTTTCTTGCTTACCTTGAATGCTTATGTGTATGTTGGTCTTGTGCCTTTTTGTGGATGCTCTTATGTATGTTTGTCTAAGCATGTTAATCTTGATTGCTTTGTTTGGTTCGTATGTGGATTGTTGATCCTTTGTATGTTTGGTTTTTATATGTTCGATGTGTGTTAAGCATGTTCGTATAGGATGTCTTGCATATAGAGTTAATGCTTGTGTGTTGTGAGAGACTTTAGTGTGGTTTTGGGGTATCCTTGTGCCTTAAAACCAGCTAAAACCAATCTGCAGACGGAGAGCGTTTCAAAACGGTTGACCCCGTTCCGATACGACCCCCTTGTTTTTGGCCAGGCGTTTCGATACACCTAAGGAACGTTTCGATACGATTTTTCCACTGGAAATCTGAGAATTTGACGATAAATTGATGTATCGAAACGAGCCTTAGCGTTTTGGAACGGTCTGCGTATCGTTGACCACGAGAAGTTGACCGTTGACCTCGTTTCGATACGAGTCACCCCTGTTTCGAAACGGACTCAACATGTTGACTTTGGCCAGTTGACCAAGTCATGGCGTTTCGAAACACCCAAAGGGCGTTTCGATACGACCTGCTTAAAAAGGATAAATGGATTGTTTTAAAGTGTTGTTTTCAGATGGTCGTTGTTATATTGTTTGTGTTTCCGTTGTCGTGTTTCACATAGGACTTAATAATGCCTATAGACAAGATAAAGTTAAAAGAAATTTTCTAAGGTTGCTAACCGAGGTGGGACCTTAACGGGTTTCACATCGGTTTTCCCTGTGTAGCCTACTCGAACTGGTCAAACGTCCGGACCGGGACGAAGGGGTTATATTTGTTGGTATCAGAGCCTAAGGTTCCCGAGACCTTGGGTAGGTAAGTGAGGTAAGTTAAGTTCTTATGTTGAATTGCACGGTGTTTGCTTGCCATGTAAGCATGTTGCTTGTTATTCGAGTATGCTGTGATGTGTGATTGTCTGATTGGGAATGTAGGTTTCTTGAAGCATGTTGAGTAGAGTCCCATTGCTTCTATTACATCAGAAAAAGAGATTTTAAGTGAGGGAAACATACTTGAGACACTTGGACCCTTTCCTTTGCTAACCCAGTTTGTATGTTAATTTTCTGTTGTTGTTGATTTATTGCTTTTTAGTAGTTTGAGGCCAAGATGTGGGCCGTGAATCAGTAAGTAGAAGTTGAGGTTTCTGAAAATATGGATGATGTTGAGGAAGTTCTTTGCTGTAGTTAGGGGAGTATGGTTGTACCGGAGCTGAGGTACCCTTGGTTTGTTTGAGTCAGTGTATATGTGGGTTGATTCTCATTGGTGGGGGACGATGTGACCGGTTCTGGTATAGTTGGTAAAAAGAAGTGAAGACTTGTGAGTGAGGTTCAGAGTGATATCAATGTTACAGTAGATAAGCCTTAGTACAGTCTTGAGTTTGATCCCCCGGTTGATTCTGAGTCTGTACTTCTGTATGTGGTTAGCAAGCATGCAAGGTTTGAATGTGCCCGATGAGGTGATAGAGGTAGGTGTGAGCACCTTAGCTCATTAGGCGAGATCAAGGTAAGGGTCTCGTGTAAGCAATCTGAAACTTAGGAATGTTAGTTAGTAGTCGTTGGGGGTTCAGCCTATGGTTTTGATACAAGACGGTCGATCAGTATCCGTGAGTGGGAATCGATCTGTGCGGTTGGGCCAGTGTGCGTTTGAGTTGTTTTCCAGCATGGTTGTTTGTGTATGGTCAGAATTGAATTTTGAAGTTTCGAGATGCTCTAAGAACAATTTAGAAGAGTCAGATTTTGTTGAAGAACCAGTCTGAGAACAAGAGGACCGAAGACTATCAGCTGTATACATGTGAAGTTGCAATTTCTGCGGATACATCTTTTGTGTGAGCCTGTAAGAAATTAGATATCCCTGTTGAGATCTCTGACGTAGGGACGCACGTGACTAGTCCCTTGTGGTGAGATAGTGGTGGTCAGAAAAATGTACAAAAGATGTTTGTTGATGGTTTAGGGTTACGTGATTCTAGTAGATGTGAAGTAATTGTCTTTTACGGTTTCGATGTACCTTTTGACATGGTTTGGCTTGTAGAACACATAGCTAGGGTATACTTTGAGATAAAGAGAGAGTTTCCTTAAAGTTGCAGATTTCTGTGAGACCGTAGTGGTAGGTGTGGATGTGAACTCCTTATCGAATGTTGATCCAGCTTTAGAGGTCAAAGATTGACTGAGTTTAGTTGACAGGCTTGCCTAGCAAATGTAATTGATTTGATTTTTGAATGAAGATTAGATCGCAGAATGTTAGAATAGTTTGTGTTTTCCTAGAAGTGTTTACAAGAATTACCCGGTTTGTCTCCCGACAGAGAAGAAGAGTTTGTTGTTGATACCGTCTCCGAATTTGCTCTTGTTTTGATTGCTCTGTATCTTATGATTCCTAAAAGAATTGAGAGTGTTGAAGAATCAACTTCGAGATTTGTTAGACCTTAGATTCATTAGGCCTAGTACATCATCTTAGAGTATGACAATACAATTTGTGAAGAAGAAAGAAGACAATACGAGAATGTGTTTAGATTATAGACAGTTGAAACAATTGACAGTGAATAGTTAGTATCCGTTTCCCAGCATTAGTGAATTGTTGATCAGTTGGGGTGTGCTCCAGTCTTTTCGAAGATTAATTTGAGATCTAGTTGCTACCAGTTGAAAGTGAGAGAAGTTGAGGTACCGAAGACAGCTTTCGGGGCAAGATGTGATCGCTTTGAGTTCTGAGTTATGTTGTTTTGGTTGACTAGTGTGTTAGCTACTTTTATAGAGATGGTGAGCAGAATATTTTCCTAAGTTCCTTGATCAGTTTGTTGTAGTTCTCTTAGATGATGTATGGGTATATTCAAGTACCGAAGAAGACCATGACAAACTTTGAAAATAGGGTTGTAGATCCTTTTAGAGAATCATTTGTATGCCAAGTTAAGCAAGCGTGGACTCTGAATCAAGGAAGATGTTCTCCTAGGATATGTAGATCAGCCGAGTGTATTAGAGTAAATCCTAAGTAGGCAAAAGAAGATGTGAGTTGGAAGAAATTGAAGACTGTGACATGTATCTATAGTTCCTAAGTCTAGCATTGTTACTTTTAGAGAATTGTAAATAGTCGTTTGAAGATAGCTACTCCTTTGACAGATTGCTACAGAAGAATGTTCAGTTGTGTGGTTAGATGCGAGACAATGAACCCTCGAGAAACCGAAAGAAACTTTAAAGAGAACTTCGACCTTGATCCAGCCATTGTCAGAGAGAGAAATTGTGAACTGTTGTGATACGTCACATGTAGGGTTAGGTTGTGTGCTTATGCAAGACAAAAGATTGTGGCTTATTCATCGATATAGTTGAAAGACCGAGAGAAGAGTTATCCGTCACGAGACATAGAGTTAATTACAGTTGTATTTGCTTCGAAGACTTAGAGACAAAGCATGTATAGTAAGAAATGCATAGTATAGGTACACTTATCATCAGAACTTGAAAAAAAAATTGACGACTTAGGAAGGGTTGAAACTTGAACAGCATGAGTTGTTAGAATTTCCTGAAGACCGTAATCTCAAGATTGAGTACCATCCGAAGAGAGCTAATGTAGTAATCGATGTTCCGAGTTATATTTGTTGTTAGATTAGTAGTTGAGTTGCGAGTTGCAATTGCCAGATTCCGTTTATCAAATGATAGTAGTTTTGTGGCCGAGTTTCATGTTAAACCTACTTTGAGTCATATACTTGAAGAGAAACGGTTGCAAGACAAGTTCTTGGCACCTCACGTGCAAGACATAATGGAAGGAAGACCTTCAGAATACAGTTTCAGAGATGATAGAGTTTGTATTTTCAGAGACAAAATAGTTGTGCCGAATGACATAGTGTTTTGAGACGTATTGTTTTGGCCGAAGCACATGACAGTTCATTTGTAATGCATCTGAGTAGTATGAAGACATATTGTGGGTTGAAGATGAGTACTTCTGGATTGAGTTGATGAATGAAGTGGTTCAATATGAGAGTAAGTGTATAGTTTGTTAGTGTGTCAAGACCAAGCATCAATTTTCTTCTAGTTTGTTACATCCGTGGAGGGTTCTTAATGAAAGTGGGTAATAGAGATTCGAGATCCCAACTAGATTTTGAAGACGTCTGCATAGTGTTTGGTTACATGTTGAAGTCAGATGGTTAGTCAGAAAATGTTATGGGTCAAGTATTCAAACAATGATGTGTGAGATTGTGAATCGGGCTAGTTCTATTGTTTATTTGTTGCGGTTACCACCAGAGTTAAAAAGAAGTTTGTGATGTGTTTTGTGTATCTATGATTCGAAAGTGTGAGTCAGATTTGTCCCATGCTATGTTTGCGAAGAGATTGAGTTAAGTTTAAATTGACATGTCTTGAAGGACCCGTTGAGATCTTAGCATCAGATAGCTAATGTTGTGTGGTAAGTCTACCGAGTTGGTTAGTATGTTGTGGTGAGAAGGTAAGTGTGGAGGAGTATATTTCTTGGTATTCATGTTCGATAAATTTCGGGGACGAAATTTTCTTAAGTGAGGGAGAGTTGTAACACCCGTGTTTGGGGGCCGGAAGAAAATAATATTTAAATAATGGTTCAGGTTTCGGTTTTATAATTAAAATAATAATGTATTATTTTGGTCTTCGTATTTTTCAAAACAAACATTTGTGTTGGACCAAATTGGATTGAAACTCAAATTTCATGTATTTTAAAGTAAATGAGATTGCCATCTCATTAATGGCATTTTTGTAATAAAATGGCCATCCAAATTAAAAACCCCTCTTTTTATTTAAAACACAAATTGTCATCTTCTTCCCTCTACTTTTCCTCCATTTTCACGACAAGAACAACACCTCCCTTGTGTTCACTATTCCATCTTCTTTCTCCCTCATTTTAGCTCGGTTTTGAAAGGTAAACACATCCCCATCTTGCTCTCATCTTTCTCTACTTGGAAGTACAACTAGATTTCATTTTGGTTCAAGTTTTAGAATTTGGGTTTTTGGAAGATTTGAATAAAAATGATATCTTTATTGCTTTTAACTTAAGATTTTGATTTAATATTGTTAGATATGGTGTTTATGAACCAAATGAACCAACATATATAATTTTTGAGGTGTTTCATAAGAATTCCTGAAATTGGGTTTTGGTGGGGTTTTAGAAGGGTTTTTAGTTGAGTTTTGGGTGTGGTTTGTGTTGGAAATTGAGGGTTGATGTTAGGGTAATAGCTGGGGGTTGTTTTAGAAGCATTTGGAGATGTTAAATGTGTTGAAATCACAAGTTGTGGGCTGGGTATAAGGGCTGCTCGGGTTTGATGATTTTGGGGTTGTTCATGGCTTGAATTCATGTGTTTATTGTTTGAATGGTGTTTCGGGTTTGCCACATTAATTGATGAATTGATTTGAGGTTATTTTGATTGTGTTGAGGTGATTAGAAGCGAGATTATGTGTTGGTGAAGCCTTGGGAACAAATCCGGAAACTTGAAGACTTTGGTTGCTTGGTAATTGAGCTTGGAGGTGGAGGTGAGTGGTTAAATATTTTTAAATGGTTTTGAGTATTTGGTTCAAGCATGTGAACCTAGGATGGGCTTGGTAAACCCACCTAGAGTTGGGATTAGAGTGGTAGCCTAATCCCAAGCTTAAATTAGAGACTTTGGTTGCACTCTTTAATGGTTGTTTATGCCTCTTGATTAGTTGTGATTGTGGTGTTATGTATACGTTGTTATACATGTATGTTGAGGCATGGCTCGATGCATTGTTATATGCATGTAGATGATAAATATGATTTGGATATACATATGTGTAAAATATGATGTGATATTTGTGTTAATGATATACATGTGGTGTTGACATGTGAAATGATGATATGAGGTGGTTGCATGATCCGAGGATCATGGTGAGTACATGCTAGGCATGGAAATGTGGTTTGTGCATGACGGTAAGTCATGGTGAGTACGTGCTAAGCACGGAAGTGTATGAAATGATATTGTGAAAGATTAATGAAATGTGTAGTATTGGCACTAGTATGTTTGGGTACAAATGATCGATCATTAGGAGGTTTAGTGTGCACAAGTGAGTCAAAATGCGCGCGTGGTCTTGATGATGGTAGTTATCAAGATGGAGTACGGGTTCGCCCAGAAATCTTCTTATATATATATATTCGTCGGTGATGAGTAGAATCCCATCGACGGGCGTGAGGATGAGTGGAATCCCCTCCGCGTGAAATGAGGCGTGAGGATGAGTGGAATCCCCTCCGCGTGAACGGTGATGAGTGTAATCCCACCGTCAGGTAATGGTTGTGTTGTTGGATGTGAGTTCCAACAGTTATCCGCGTATTCGAGTCATAGCTAGGTGCCAATACGGATTGTGGATTATGTTGCTCATATGTTGGTTATACGTGTTTCTATATGTTGGGGTTATGGACTTGTTGAGCATGACATGACTTTGATAATATGCTCATGCATCATCTTTTATTTTGGCTCTTGAGGATTGGAGGTAAGACCATGCATTTTATTTTTATTTTTGCTCGTGCTTGGACCCTGCATTGTCGAAGGTTTGTTTTATGAGCATACCCTCACTAAGCTTTTATGCTTACGCTCCTTTTTGTTCGACAATGCAGATCAGTAGCTTGTGGGTGGCAAAGGTAAGGAAAGGTCTCCAAGGTTTGCTTTTGGTTAGCTCAAGTATGACCTTTAAATTGTAGATTGTAATAGTCAAGCAATGGGATAGGTGTCGTTGATTTGAATGCTTTGTTTTATGTTGATGTGGGTGTGGCTTGTTGATGCCATGTTATGATTTGCAAGGCATGCTTTCTTGCTTACCTTGAATGCTTATGTGTATGTTGGTCTTGTGCCTTTTTGTGGATGCTCTTATGTATGTTTGTCTAAGCATGTTAATCTTGATTGCTTTGTTTGGTTCGTATGTGGATTGTTGATCCTTTGTATGTTTGGTTTTTATATGTTCGATGTGTGTTAAGCATGTTCTTATAGGATGTCTTGCATCTAGAGTTAATGCTTGTGTGTTGTGAGAGGCTTTAGTGGGGTTTTGGGGTATCCTTGTGCCTTAAAACCAGCTAAAACCAATCTGCAGACAGAGGGCATTTCGAAATGGTCGACCCTGTTCCGATACGACCCCCTTGTTTTTGGCCAGGCGTTTTGATACGCCTGAAGAACGTTTCGATACGATTTTGCCACTGGAAATCTGAGAATTTGACGATAAATTGATGTATCGAAACGGGCCTTAGAGTTTCGGAACGGTCTGCGTATCGTTGACCACGAGAAGTTGACCGTTGACCTCGTTTCGATACGGGTCACCCCTGTTTCAAAACGGACTCAACATGTTGACTTTGGCCAGTTGACCAAGTCATGGCGTTTCGAAACACCCAAAGGGCGTTTCGATACGGCCTGCTTAAAATGGATAAATGGGCTGTTTTAAAGTGTTGTTTTAGATGGTCGTTGTTATATTGTTTGTGTTTCCGCTGTCGTGTTTCACATAGGACTTAATAATGCCTATAGACAAGATAAAGTTAAAAGAAATTTTCTAGGGTTGCTAACCGAGGTGGGACCTTAACGGGTTTCACATCGGTTTTCCCCGTGTAGCCTACTTGAACCGGTCAAACGTCCGGACCGGGACGAGGGGGTTACAAATTATAAGGAAAGAAAAATTATTCGAAGAGGTTAAAATATGTGTGGGCCAACGAAGGGGCCGACCGATCTAGATATTCGTGTCACCCATGTCGTGCGGGTGCACCCCAACTCGACTGGAATTGATTCGCATCCCCTGCGCACGAGGCACATTTTCCATCCAAGTCATTCAATGATCACAAAGTGAGTAAGTGTATATAAACACTTCCCATTCCATTTATCCCATCAGTGTGGGATTGGGGGTTTCCATTCCCTCATTCAATTCACAACTACCTTGCTTTGAGCATCAATTTCCCATTCAATACTCAACCATTTTGAGCATATGAGATACCGTTGTAAAGGTCTCATGAAGTAGAATAGGACCCAAAAGAATCCTTATTCAAATATCCACCTTTACCCATTCTAAATATGTCTCAAAGTTACCATTTTCCTCACATTTTCAACAATACCTCACATGAATGAAATTGATGATTTTTATCAAAACATTTTGACTCGATGCGGTGACAGCTTCTACGATTGATAGTTGCATAGGATAGGTAGGTGTCCACCCTTGAAACTTCTCTTGTGAAAGTATATTTACTTTACTGGCTATCTAGTAGACGTGATGTCTTTGAACTATTCAACCGTTTGTGTAAACGATGATATACTCCACACAACTACCTCTCTAACAAGAGTATTTGTTCTCATGGTTATGTCCATATGGCTGTGGACATTGCCTGGTTTTGCAAGAGTTGAGAGAACTATGCCCAATAGTCTCCTTTAAGCGGCCCCACTTCACTCTCACATAGATGACCTATGTTGCTTGGCTCACCAAAGCACACAATGGTCATTAAAAGCTTTTGCTTAGCCTATTCCATTTTAGTCGTTGTTTACATCATAGGAGCGAACTTGGGAGAGGAACCCCCATAGGGACAACACAAGTTTATGCAATTAGGTTGTCCATTTGAACCTAGATCTTAGGAACTCCAGTCAACTAGGTAGGGTTTTCCTTCACATGGCGCCTTTATTTTCCATGGGCTTTAGTCTCATTCCTTTTGATGTTTTCTCAACTTGATCTCGATTTAACCCTTTGGTTAGTGGATCTGTAACGTTATCCTTTGATTTTACATAATCAATAGAGATAACTCCATTTGAGATCAGTTGTCTAACGGTATTATGTCGGCGACGCATATGTCTCAACTTACTGTTGTACATACAATTTTGCGCCCTAGAAATCGTTTCTTTGTTATCGCAATATATACATAATGAGGGCACATGTTTCGACCATTCGGAAATATCTTCAAGAAATTGCCTTAGCCATTCTGCTTCTTCTCTGGATTTATCTAGAGTAACAAACTCAGATTCCATTGTGGATCTGGTTATGATCGTTTGTCTTGAGGATTTTCGCGACACTGCTCCTCCTCCCAAAGTGAAGACATATCCACTTGTGCCCTTGGTATCTTGGATATCAGATATCCAACTGGCATCGGAGTATCCTTCTAAAATAACAGGATCTCTAGAATAATGCAATCCGTAATCTTGAGTATATCTGAGATACCTCAACATCCTCACAATTGCTTTCTAGTGGTTTTCACCTGGATTGCTTGTGAATTTTCTTAGACTGCTCACATTAAAAGCAATATTTGGTCTAGTGCAGCTCGTGAGGTACATTAGACTGCCTATGACCCTTGCATATTCCACATGGTCAACACTTTGGCCTTTATTTTTGGACAAATATTGGCATGTGTCTATTGGATTTTTGGCTATATCAAATTCATTCTTGCCAAATTTCTCAAGGATTTTGTCCATATAGTGTGACTGAGTCAATATGAGACATTCAGATGGCCGTTTGATTTGGATCCCCAGAATTGTATCGACTAGTCTCATATCCTTCATGTCAAATCTTGAATTTAACATGTTTTTTGGTACGTTTTACCATCTTATTGTTGCTTTCAACAGAGAGTATGTCATCAACATATAAACATAGGATGACATATCAAATGTCTATAGTTTTGAGATGCACACATTTGTCACACTCATTTATTTTGAAGCCATTTTTCATTATGACACTATCGAACTTCTCATGCCATTGTTTTGGTGCTTGTTTAAGTCTATATAATGACTTCACCAATCTCCATACTTTCCTTTCTTGACCTGAAACTACATGACCCTCAAGTTGTTCCATGTATATTTATTCATCAATGTCTCCATTAAGAAAGGTTGTTTTAACATCCATTTGGTGTACTTCTAGATTCCATAAAGCAGCAATTGCAAGTATCATCCTTATGGAGGTTATCCTTGATACATGAGAGTATGTATTGAAATACTCAAGGCCTTCCTATTGTCGGTAACCTTTTACTACCAATCTGGCATTGTACTTATCAATTGATCCATATGCTTTCATTTTCTGTTTGAAATCCATTTAGAACTTAGTGGTTTAATTCCGGAGGAAGATCCACTAATTCCCACGTATGATTTTGCATGATAGAATCAATTTCACTCTTAATGGGATCTTTCCATAAGGTGCCTTCAGATGAACGTATAGCATCATTATACGTTTGAGGTTCAGCCTCTAGTATAAAGGTTAGAAAATTTGATCCAAATTATTTTTCTACCCTTGCTCGTATACTTCTGTAACGCCCGAGTTTGAGGCCCGAGAGATACTCGGGTTGGATGTTAGGTTAAGCCGGTTCAGGTTAAACATATTTTGGGGAAACAATTTAAATAACCAATTTTAAAGCTTTTGAAGAAAATGGAATTTTAAAAAGGGTCTTTTGGTATAAAGGGGGAAAATAGGTATTTGAGATAAATTTTAAATTAAAATAAAATAATATATTTCAAAAATTTATCATCCTTTCTTCTTCCCCCTTTCCAAAAACCATTTTCACGTTAAAAGTACCAAAAGCCATAGCCACCCACTTTTTCACCAAGCTTCATCATTTTTGGAGGTTTCAAAGAGGTAAGCACTTGGTTTTAATCCTCTCTTCCTTCTAATCTAGTTTTTAGCATATACTTTTCAAGGTTTTGGAAGACTTCTCAAGTTTCTACATTTGGGTAAAAATGGGGTTTTTGAAGGGTTTAAGCCTTTTTAGTGAAAACAATATTTTGGGGTGAGTTGTAAATGATATTTGGGTGCAAAATGGTGTTAAGATTTTGGGTTTAACAAAAAATCCCAGATTTTGGGAAAATGGGTAATTTTGACTTATGGGTATTTGGGTTTTTAGCTTAGAAATGGTGAAGAAGGATTCCTAATGTCTTAGTGGTGTTAGGTTGTTGCTTTTGGAGTGTTTGAACATGGTTTGATTGATAGATTGATGGAGATAGGGCTGACTTGAGGTTAGAGTAGGATTGAGGATGGTTTTAGTTAGTACCAGATAGAAATCAGATGCTTGTTGTTGTCGGATTTTGATGGAACTCATTTCAGTGAGTTTGAATGTTAAATGGATGTATTAATTTCTTGTTTCGATTTGGGTAGAAGCAGCGGCTAACGATCTGGGTCCTTCGGACGTCACACCAGGAGTTGCGAAAGCTTGAAGGAAGACTGTTAGCTTGTTTTAAGTTTTGAGCTGGTGAGTGGAATTTGTTTTGAAGCTTTAAATTGTTCAACGAAGGTTTCTTGGGGTTTGGGTGGAGCCTTAGGGGCCAACCTAAACCCAAGCGTAAGTTTTCTATGTTCGTCTTGTTTCGTTAATTTTTGGCGTATGTGTTTATTTGTGTTGTTGTGTGAATTACAGAATGCTTTGCCTCCCTTCTTAATGTTGTTGTGTTGTCATCAAGCCTCACATGATGGTTAATTGTTGTTTAATACGGTGATGTGTAGTCCCACCGGAAATATGCAAGTTGTTGTGAACGGTGATGTGTAGTCCCACCGGAAATGGTTGTGCATGTGCATACCATGTTTTTGTCTATGCTTCTATTTTATCGCACTTCCTTCTTAAATGGTTTTGTCTTTAAAAATAAACATATGTTTTGAACTGCATTGTTGTTGTTGTTGTTGTGATTTTGATCACCGCTCACTAAGCTTTTAATCTTACGCTCTCTTTTTCCAACATTGCAGATCGTTAGTGGCTTCAGAAGGCAAGCGGGCAAGGGAAGAGTCTTGGAATTCTTTGCTAGCTCAAAGTATGGTTTTATGTTTGTAATAATACTTAGGCAATGGGAATGCTAGACTTACTGTTATGGAGTTGGTGTCCAAACTCCTATGTTTTGTTATTGTTTTGTTGTTACCATGTTAAAATGTTGAAGCATGTCTTAATGTGGCTTTTGACCCCTTTATGGATGTTAAGCATGTTGGTTGCTAGTTAAACTTTGCCTTGTTGATTTTTAGCCTTGTTGTATGTTTGATGTGCCTTAAATGAGTATTTCTTGGTTGCTTTAGGTTGTATTCATGTTTAGAGTTGGTCATAGGCTTGCTTAAGGTGTTTAAGTTAACTCCCTTGTGCTTAAAATCGAAATCTACTATCTTTTTGTACAGGGCGTATCGATACGCTCAAAGGCAGTATCGATACGGCCCCTTGTTTTTAAGCCTATCATACCGATACACGGGGGAGTATCGATACCCTCTTTTCTCTCCGGAAATCTGAGATTTTGACGAGAAATTGGGGTATCGGTACGGGCCTTAGGCATACCGATACGGTCTTGGGGTTGACTTTGAGAATATGACCGTTGGGAGCGTATCGATGCCAGCCTTGGAGGGTATCGATACGGTTTCACAAAGTTGAACTTGGGGGGAGTTGACCGTTAAAGGTGTATTGATACGGTCCTTAGGTGCATCGATACGACTTGAAGTAAATGGCTAAAAACCTACCTTTTGTTGTCTGGTCTGCTTGGTTTGTATCCGTGTTTGCTCTTCAGTTGTTTGCTCTTCTCACATAGGATCAAATAAAGCATATAGACAAGATAAATTAATGAAAAAATAGGGTTGCTAATCGGAGTGAGATCCTTATGGGTTTCGCTTCGGGTTTCCCCGTGTAATCCGTTCGGTTCGGTCTGTCGGCTAGGCCGGGACGAGGGGGTTACATTTGGTGGTATTAGAGCCAGGTTACGAGGTCTCTCAGGAAGGTAAGTCAGGTAAGTTGGTTTGTTTGGTTTGTTTTCCATTCCACAGTGTGTGAAAGCATGTTTTATCGTTCTTGTTGTTGGTTGAAGTGTAGTCGAGCATCCCCATTGCTAGGTATTGTTATTGGAAAATGGTTTTGAATAAAAAGAGCTTAAGCACTTGGATCCTTGCCCTTGCTGAACCAATGTTTCCTTGTGTGTTATGTTTATTGTTTAGATTTTATCTTCGTTATGGTGAGACCGAGGGGAAGGCCTAGAGTGGGTGACTAGGCACCTAGGGTTGTGCCTCGTCCTCCTGCTCCCGATTGTAATGGGGCGGATGTCGGAGATGATGTACCTCAGACTGGGGCGAATGTTGGGGGTAATGGAGCTTAGGCGGGTCAGGGTCAGGCAGGGGCGGACATGACTCATTTGATTCAAACTATAGCCGAGGCTTTTCAGACAGCTTTAGCCGGTATACATGCTGCAGCACCACCTCAGGGTACGGGGACTAGTTTACCCCTTGAGAGACTTCGTAGCTTAGGCGGAGTTGAGTTATGTGGTTTGACTCCCGAGGGTTCAGTGGCTTCGCTCGAGAGCACTACATGAATCTTTGGCCGGATAGAGTGCTCAGACACACGTAAGTTAGGTTGTGTTGTCTCCTTGCTTCAGGGAAATGCGTATGCTTGGTGGACCACCGTTACTTCGGGTATGCCGGAAGTAGAGGTCACTTGGGAATTCTTCCGAATAGTGTTTAGAAAGAAGTACCTTGGAGCCCGATATCAGGATGAAAAGAAGAGGGAATTTATGGCTTTGGTTTAGGGTGGTAAGACAATGTCAGAGTATGAGGTACAGTTTGTGAGGATGAGCCAGTATGCTCCCGAGTTGGTTCCCAGTGAGCGAGAACGGTGTGAGCGCTTTCGTTTTGGTTTGACTAGGGGTCGAATACTCGTGCTAGTGGGTCAGATTCCGGGAAGAGACATGCGGATTGGGACATATAGCATGCCAAGAGGCACATAGATAAGAGATATCAGCCTGACTCGAGACATATGGGCGGTAACCATCGGCGTGGCCACCAGGGCCAAGGAGCTGTTGCTCACACTCCTGAGTGCACTAGATGTGGGAGACGCCATTCGGGCGAGTGTATGGGTACCTTTGAGGTATGTTGGAAATGTGGTTCCCGAGATCATTTGAGGCATAACTATCCACACCCAGCTAGGGGCGAACAGGCTCCAGCTAGAGGGTTTGAGCATTAGAGAGGTTGTGGGTGTGGTCGAGGTAATTTTTAGCCAAGGAATGATGGTCAGAGGAACTTAGCTCATGTGGTGGCAGTTCATCCCGAGGGTGGAGGACCAGCTAGGGTGTATGCACAACGAGAGGTTGGGAATGACACAAATGTCATCACAGGTAATTTTTCGTTACAGTCGTTGACATTGCTTTCTTTGGTAGATTCGGGTTCGACACATTTGTACATTTTGGGTGAACATGCAAGACCTCTAGGTTTACCGTATGAATGGTTAGAGGTAGGCGTGAATGTTACTAGTTCTTTCGGTGAAACCGTGGTAGTTACGAAGATGTATAGGAGGTGTCCTTTGATGATTCAGGGTCATGTGTTTTCGGTCGATATGATGGAATTGTTGTTCTATGGTTTCGATGTGATTTTGGGCATGGATTGGCTCGTAGAGCATAAGGCTAGGGTAGATTTTGAGACCAATAGAGTCTCCTTGAGACTTGTGGATGATTTTGAGGTTGTGGTAGTTGGTGAGAATGTTAAGTTCTTGTCCAATGTTGTTTCTGCTTTAGAAGCTCAGAGATTGATGGATTCGGGTTGTCAAGCGTATTTGGCTTTTATGATGAATCCGAATATGAGTGAGGTGAGACTGTAAGATATCAGAACAGTTTGTGATTATTCGAGTGTCTTTCCGGAAGAGTTGCTGGGTTTGCCTCCAAATAGGGATGTTGAGTTTTCTATTGAGACGTATTCAGATTCTGCACCCGTGTCTATTGCTTCGTATAGAATGGAACCTAAGGAGTTGAAAGAGTTGAAGACGCAGCTTCAGGAACTGTCAGATAGAGGTTTTTTTAGGCCTAGTATTTCCCCGTGAGGTGCTCCGGTCTTGTTTGTGAAGAAAAAATGACTATAGTATGAGGATATGTATAGACTATAGGCAGTTGAACAAGGTAACCATGAAGATTAAGTATACTTTGCCACGAATAGATGATTTTCTTGATCAGTTGAGGGGTGCTTCAATGTTTTCGAAGATTGATTTGAGATCTGGTTATTACCAGTTGAAGGTGAAAGATGTGGACATACCGAAGACTGCTTTCCGTACACGTTATGGGCACTATGAGTTCTTGGTGACGCCTTTCGGTTTGACTAATGCTCCAGCTGCATTTATGGATATGATGAACCGAGTGTTTCACGAATTTTTGGATAGATTTGTAGTAGTGTTCATAGATGACATCTCAGTGTACTCTAAAACTGAGAAGGAACATGATGAGCATTTGCGATTGGTGCTTCAGACTTTGCTCGAGAACCAATTATATACCAAGTTGAGTAAATGCGAGTTTTGGATTAGGGAGGTAGTCTTCTTAGGTCATGTGATCTCAGCCAATTGGATTAGTGTAGATCCCAAGAAGATAAAAGCCATAGTGAGTTGGAAACAACCGAAGTCGGTGACTGAAATTCGTAGTTTTCTAGGCTTGGCGGGGTATTACCGAAGATTTGTCGAGGGATTTTTGAGGATTGCTGCACCTTTGACTAAATTGCTTCAGAAGAATGTATCGTATGAGTGGACAGATGCAAGGTAACAAGCGTTTGAGAAGTTGAAGAAAGCTTTGACCGAAGCTCCTATTTTGATTCAGCCTGAACCAGGGAAAGAGTTTGTGATCTATAGTGATGCATCATATGTAGGTTTAGGTTGTGTGCTTATGCAAAAGGGTAAGGTTTTAGCTTATTCTTTGAGACAGTTGAAGGTCCATGAGAAGAATTACCCCACTCATGACATAGAGTTAGATGTTGTAGTGTTTGTTTTTAAGATTTGGAGACACCACCTTTATGGTGAGAAATGCACAGTTTACACCGACCACAAGAGTTTGAAATACTTGATGACTCAGAGAGAGTTGAACCTTAGACAACATAGGTGGTTAGAGCTTCTTAAGGACTATGACCTTACGATAGAGTACCATCCGGGTAAGGCAAACGTAGTGGTCGATGCCTTGAGTAGGAAAGTGGCAGTTGAGTTGTGAGCTATGTTTGCGAGATTGAGTGTGTCGCGGGATGGCAGTTTGATAGCCAAGATACAGGTTAGACCTTCGTTAGTTTAGTTGATTCGAGAGAAACAGTTGCAAGACGAGTCTTTGGCACCTCACATGCAAGATATAGCCGAGGGTAGACCCACAAATTTCTGCTTTGGCGAGAATGGGATCCTGTGTTTCAAGGATAGGATAGTAGTCCCAGAAGATGCATTCTTCGATTCTGTTATTGTGTTCTTGTGAATCTCAGGATTCTTTGATTCATACACAAGAAACCGATAGGAATTGCTATGTTCTATATAGCCAATGAAAATACAATCCATAGTTTTTGGACCTATTTTTATTTGTTTTGGTAATGGGGCCATTACCTTGGCAAGACACCCCCACATTTTTCAGTGTTGGTAGGAAGGTTTCCGACCTTTCCATAGCTCATATGGTGTCTTATTCTTTTCCTTTCGGGGAACCTTATTTAAAAGGTAATTAACTGAAAGGATAGTTTACCCCACATATTTTGTGATAACCCAGAGCTTCCTAACAAAGCGTTCATCATCTCTTTTAGAGTTCGATTTTTCCGTTCGGCTACTCCATTAGATTGAGGAGAATATGGCGGTGTTACTTCGTGAATAATACCATGTTGTGAGCAATACTCACCAAATGGACTAACATTTTCACCACCACGATCACTTCTTACCATCTTAATCTTTTTCTTAAGTTGGTTTTTGACTTCCTTCTGTACACACCAATTTTTACTTAGGACCTAACGTACGGCCCGAGTACGGTCTATGTAACACCCCAATTTTGGGCTTAGAAGTTTAGGGTCTGAACCGGACCGGTCTAATTTTCAGTTCGAATATAAAAGGAGGTTTTAGGGAAAGCCTAGTTTGGGATGTTTTAAAAATATGGAAAAATATCTAAAAATCCTCTTTTAATATATATAAGAGAATGGTGAAATCAAGTTTACAAAATAAGTTTTGGAAATACTACATTTTGGTGTAGTGACTAAAATGCGATTTTTGAAAAGTTTAGTGGTGACTGTTTTGTAAGGATTGAAACTTTGAATCATTAAGGAGCTAATTTACCCAAAAATGATTTCTCCAGATTTTTCCTAAATTTGACTGAATTAATTAATGTTTTAATTAATTAAAAGAGAAGAGAAACTACCTTTTGGAAAAATCATAACTACCTTTTCCTAAAATCTTCTCATTTCTTTCTCTCTCAAAATTCCATCATCCAAACACTTTTCTCCAGCAACTTTTGTTTTGATTTCCACTTCAATAGATGATATTTCTATCATCAATTAATTCCTAATCAATCTAGCATCAAATCCTTTTGATTTCCTCATTGAATTTTCAAGAATATTGGCTCAAATCAAGGAGAAATCACCATTTAGAGGTAAGATTGTTCTTCTCCTCTAAATATTCAGTTCTTTATTGAAATTCCCAAGTTATCAATCCTTAATTTAAGTTTTGTAAATGGTTTAGTATTAGAAACTTGATTTTGGCTTAAAATTCAAGATTTGGAAGAAATCTTGAAGAATTTCGTTGTGATTGTTTGGGCTCTGTTTTGAGATGATTCTTAAATGTATTTTGGATGTCTAATGATGTAGAAATGAGGTTTTATCAATGCAATCCCGAATAGGTTGTATTTCCTAAGTTTTTGCTTATGAAAATGGTGGTTTTTGAGGTGATCTTGGTGTTCTGTTATAGCTGGAGGTATAAGGATGAGTTTAGGTTTAGTTTGGATGTTAATTGATGTTTAGAAATGGTTAGAAGTGTTTAATCTTGGCTGGGTTAAGTTTTGGAAGGGTTTGGAGGTGATTTCGGTTGTGTTTGGTAGCCGGAATGTTGGCTTTAGGTAGAGCAGCGAGTTTAAGTGTGTTGGCTGAAGATTTCAATGCATGATGATGCATTAATCCTCTGCTTTGATGTATTTAAAACAGGGGAGACATATTTGGACACTTGTGGAGTTGATCCGGAGGCTTGATCGACGTTTCGACAAGCTTGCAAAACAGAATTGGTGAGTGGAGTTGGGTTTCCAGCTTTGAAACAAATAATTGAAGGTTTGGGAGCTTAGTTTAAGTCTAAGCAACTTAACTAAGCTCAAGAGTAAGTTTTCGGAAAAACTCTCTTGGATGAGCCATGAAGTGGTTTGATGCATTGGTTATAATTTGCATGTTTAAATTCTGTTTTGAAAGCATGTTTTAGCATGGTAAATGCTGGTTTTGAAAGCCACGTGTTGAAGGATGCTCAAGGAAAGAGATCCTTGGTTTGACATATTGTTAATGTGGTTTTGATGCATAGTGATGCATGATGTTAAATGGCTTTGATTAATGCTTTAAAACAGTGAATTGTTGATGATAAATGATGTATATTGGCAAGTGATGTAATGGTTTTAAAGTACTTGAATCGGATATAGTTATCCGGCTATAGGATTGGGTGCATCGTGAATAAAGTCGCCTTGGATGTTGAGGGGTTGTGATTGTACCGTAAACTCCATCCAAGTACACTAACGAGTAAGGTAAGATCACAACGGTGGTTAAAAGTCCGTGTGTGGATCTTGTGTTATGTGTCCCGTGTTCTCGTTAGTGGAATTATACAACTATCGATGAGTAATGTTGAGGGGTTGTGATTGTACCGTTAAACTCCATCACGGGTGTTGAGGGTTGTGATTGTACCGGTAAACTCCACCTTGTGTTGTTCGGTAGTGTGTATGAAGCGTATGGGACAACGCTTGTAATCCGCGTATCCGATTGTGTTTTGTGTTGTAAATGGTTTTGAATTATCACTTAAAAGCCAATATGATGTGATGGTTATAATGAAGCATGAGATGCTTATTATGTATGCAAGGTTGCATGAAAAGAGTTGAGCATGTGTTTAGAAAGCTTTGTTGAAAGTGTTTTCCAAAATGCATTATTGTGTTGTTTTCTTTAGAGCATGCCTCATTAAGCAATTGTGCTTACGCTCTCTCTCTTGAACCAATAATGTTGATAATTGAACTGCTTAAGGGCAAGAAGGAGGCTAGAGTGTCCAAGGGAAACCAAGCTCATGTAAGGTGATGTTTTCATACACTATTAGTTTTGGTAATTTGGCAATGGGAACCTAAGATGTGTTTTGGGAGATGTATTGAACTCCCTAAGTTGTGGCATGACGCTTTTGATGTTTTAGATTTGTAAATGGCCTTTTAATGCTTGTTTTGGAGATTGGTTGATTGCTTGGTTTGGATAATAGGATGCATGCCTATAGACATGTGAAATTGCATGTTTGATGCTATAAATGTGTTTAGGGGTGACAATCTTATGCCATATGTGAATGATGACTTGTTGGTATGATTAGAGGGTCATTAAGAAGTGTTTGATTGGGTTTATGCATGAAAAACCAGCAAAATCTGTAGCTTCTGGGCAAACCGTATCGATACACTCGTTGGCGTTTCGAAACGGGGGCCTGTATTGGCCTTAGTGTTTCAAAACGGCTGGTGATTGTTTCGAAACAGTTTGGCTACTGAAAGGCCCTGTTTCGGAACTAGTCTCGAAACGAACTCGTGTTTCGGAACAGTCAACACTGTTTCGAAACAGGTGACCGTTGGGCACTGATTTGAATGATGTTCAAGTTTGCAAGCTTTACGTTTTAGTCTCGAAAGTTGTTTTTACCATTGTATAAGTTCGAGAAGTCCAATTAAAGTGAAATTTGATAAGGAAGCATGTAATATGAATAATTGAATATTGGTAACTTAAAAATCATTTTAGACCTTCTAATTTTCAGAATTTACATTTTGGTCCCTAATATTTGTATATTGTGCAATTGAGTCCTCTATTGAAAACCGATCGCTGTGCTTAATTTTTATATGTTTATCAAGTGCTCACATAGGGTTAACGTGCATCTAGACAAGATTAAAAAGAAAAAAAAGGGTCGTTAATCAAGGTTGACTTTCGAGCTGACTTTGGTTTTCTCCGTGTAATCTTCGTAGTTCGGGTCAACCGTCTAGGCCAGGCTAAGGGGGTTACAGTCTAACAGGTTTAATAAAATCCAAAAAAAAAAAGAAAAAAGAAAAACCCAAACAATAAAAATTACGAAAAATCCAGAAAAATAAAAAATGGAAAACAGTGCAAAAATAAAAAAAAACCCTAATCGCACTTTAAAAATTTTAGTTCGCCGCCTGTAAGAGTCCACAACCATGAGGACTTATCTACTTGCTCAACAATCCCGTTTCTTGCGCTCTACATAGATATTATAGCTTATCCCAATGGTTTCCCTATGAATCCGGGAAGAAAGGACTTGAAAAACCCTAATCTTGGCCTATAAATAGGAACTCCGAAAATCTGAGAAGACACGAGATCAACAAGAGAAAAAAAGAGCTAAAGATGGGTGAATCTAGTGAGAAAATTCGAGCGAAGTTGAGGAAGCAAAGAGAAGGAAATAACGTCGATTAAACAGTAGTCGAAGTATCATTTGCGAGATCACAACGGTGGAAGAACTCCGAACACAGTCAGATTCAACATATCTTGAGAATAATCCGATCCAACGGCGGATTCAAAAGTTTGAGAGTTAAAATACGAATCTTTTTGTCTAGTTCTACTTCAATTTACTTGGTTTTTCCTAACCTAACGTTAGATTTGGACTTGGGGTAAAAAACGAAACAAAAAGGGTAACTTTTTTTTTTGTTTTGCCATCACCGGTGCTAGTAGACCGACGGCGGCGATCGGTGCTTAACAAGGAGTGAGTGAAAATGGGGAGGAGATGCCGATTAAGTTTTTAGTGTTGACAGTAAAATAAATCATTCTTCAAAAGAATAGAAATGGATGATTTTCGTGGTTAAATGCCAACTACATTATTATTTTAAAATAAAGTATTTCACAACTGATTGATGAGCCTTGGAAACCGATGCTTTATTGGAAGTTAAAACATGCAAATATCTCTGTCATCTCTGCACTATTTTCAATTTGGAGTTTTAGGGCGAAATTACACTTCAGATCCCTATTTTATTTTAGTTGTTTTTATTTTAGGCTTAGTATGTTTCTTTTTAGTCCGAGTCCTAATATATTAATTCTTTTAATTAGGTCTTTAATTCGCATAATAAGATAAGAAGTTTCACATTAGTTTAATTCAGTGGGTGATTCATTTTTTTGTTAATTTCTCTTTAAAATGAACGATTACTTATTTAATTGGTCTTAAAATTGAGTTTAGTTATAGGATAATCCTAAAATTGTGCAGATAATGTGTTTCGATTAGTAATTCGCTTAGTTTGGGATAAATTATAATTTGACTTAAGATTATGGATTCCGATTAAAGTGTTGCTTTTTTGTACTTTTTTTATCATGTTTGATTTTGTTTATTGACTTGATTACTTGCATATTTTAGACTTTTTATAATAGTGCTATTAACCCTATCTTTGAAGCCTTTTAGACAACACAACCCCTATCTTTGAAGCCTTGATCAGAGACAGATGTTGTATGACACATATGGAGACATAGCCTATTTGCCGCAAGTGCACGCAGATAAAGGGTTAATATGGGCTATGGCGCAATTTTGGAACCCTTTATACAACTTCTTCACATTCAATGGGGAAGACAAGACCCCGACGATAGTGGAGTATGCTGCGTTGCTTCATTTAAGGAAAGTGCATGGGTTCAAAATTTATGTGAAAGGGGCTCAACCTAAGACGTACAAAGATAAGCTTATGACTTTGACTGGGACTAGCATGTCATGGGTGGAAGCCCAATTTCAAGGTAAAGGGGGAAGCGAAGCCATAGCATGGGATAGACTTCGGGGATTGATCCATTTTCATCCTGATCCGAGAAAGCAGGTTGATATCTTTGCCTTACGGATTTGTGGCTTGATCATTTTTCCTAAAGTAGCCGGACACATTGAAGCATCAATGATAGATTTATTTGGGGAGCTCGAGTCAGGCCTTAATCCAGCTCCGACTATCTTGGCAGAGACCTTTCAATCCCTTAATTTCCTCAAAAGGCATGAAGGCATATATTTTATAGGGTGTGCACAACTCCTTACCGTATGGATGTACAGTCACTTGGGGGCCAAGAGGAAGTTTTTTAGACGTGTACATACTCCACAATATTCACCATTATGGGAGTTCTTAACAGAGGAGACAAAAAAAGAAAAAAACGTCGGGAGAATAGGAATCAATATTGCGAGACCTGAGGTTGGAGGATATTACTTGGCGGGTTATTTAGTTGGACTACAATTATATCTTGTACAAGTGTGGTGCCATTGATTGGGTCCCTCTCCTTGGTATTTGGGGTGCAACTGGATATGCTCTTCTATTGGTATCGAGACAATATGGGTCGTTACAGTTTGTCCCAGCCACGAGGGGATTAGGGTTGTGTGAGTTCATCTTCAAGGGTGAAAAGTCTAAAAAGGAAATTATTGAGATAGCCAGAGCTTGGGCTCACCCATATCAAGCAAGGTTTGGACCTCTAAGGCTTACTTTGGATTACCAAATTTGGAGAACAAGGAGGAAAAATTGCAACATCCCACCACCTAGCCAAGGGAATGCTACAACTTTAGAGGAACGGTTCAGAGAAATACCGACTGAAGCTGATATTGTTAAACATGAGTGTGAGGAGGAGAAGAAGGCGCTGAACAAAAGGATCATTGAGCTAGAAGCCAAAAACGAAGAGCTAGACTATAATGCTACATATTTTAAAAATCAATCAAATGGGTTTGAGAAGCAGCTGAACATTGTGAGTGCAGATTTAAAAGACCTACAAGAGGACTATAGGGGACATCAAGAGAAGATAAAGAATGCCAACTTGCACAAAACTCCACAAGAATGGGATCAGGAGATCCGTGATCGGGAGAATGATACGAAGCGTTGTATGAAGTTATTGAAAGCCAAAGAAAATCGAGTGGAAGAACTTACAACTAATTTGCAAGCAGCCTAACAGACAAATACGATAACCCTTAATGATCTCATGGCTAGTCATGCTCAGAACCAAGAATTGCAGGAACATCTAGCATCTCTGCAAGGGATTCTTCAAATCTACCAACAACAAGACTTAGTGATTGAGCTTGAAAAGGCGCGAGTTGAAAATGAGAATTTAAAAGAGTTGGTAACAACATTATAGAGTTCACTGCAACAACATAGAGACTTGATACATGATATTCAAAGGGATTCTAAACTTAGCGAGAAACAGTGGGACCTACGACTTCGGTTTGCAAGGGGTGATATCAAGGTGAGAGAAGACTTGATGAGGGAAGCACTCACTTAGATCCAAAAGATAGCTGAGCACATTACCGATTTGGCCAAGAAAGTAGGGTGGTTGAAGTTTTGGATCAATCCCTCGACACACTTTGCAAATGAATGGAAGGAGTTCTTGGGAAAAGTTGAGAAGTTGGGAGATCAAGCTAAGCCATACCGTTGAGTTTGGTGTTTATTTTTTTCTTGTCATTAAAAACGTTGATTGGAGATTTCTTGATTTTTTTCTTTCTGTTATTTAAGATATTATATTTTGTCTTTGGATGTTAGTGGATGATTTTTTTTTTCTATATTGGTGGATGGGTTAGATTTTCCTTTTCAGTTATTTAGTAAAAGTTTTTTTTCCGGTTTGTGTGAATATTCTTCTATCTTATTAATTTTCAAACCAACACCTAGTTGCATTCATTCTTGCATTCATCATTAAACATTATATTTATACAATGTGTTTCATATGCATTAACATTAAATAAAAAACTAATCCATGGGAGTTCAATATTAGTGATACTGGAAACGAAGGACGATCAAAGCAACCATCCTCACTACACACGATTCAAGGCTAGAAAAATGGAAGAGAGACTCCAAAAGCTAGAAAATTTTAAAGAACAAGTCATTTAGGATGTAAAGGGCTTGAGGGATGACATAGGAAAAAGTCAAGAGACTCTTCTAAGTAAATTAGAGGATAAGATGTCACAGTTGTTATCCAAAGCAACAAGTGCTGAAAAGCAAAAACTCACGAAGTTCACGAGGAACATTCAGCATATTTACCTTTTGGATCAAAAGAAGCACATCCTCGGTTTGTGTTCTCTGATGGAGGACTATAATCAAATGTCCATAACCAAGCAAATATTCATGGTGCTTCTGGTTCAAACATGTGGGCAAGCCCAATCAAACCAGAAGTCCCAAATTTTGACGACCTTGGCGAGTTGGAAAATTGAAGAAAGTGCAACCCAAATTTTTTGATATAAATGATGATAAGTTTAAGTGCTTGGAGGAAAGAATCAAAGCTATGAAAGGTATTGATGCCTTCATTGGAACATATGTAATGGAGCTGAGCTTGGTCCCTGATCTGATTTTACCCCCAAAATTCAAAGTGCCAGAATTCGAGAAATTTGATGGCACGAGCTGTCCTAATGCCCACCTTACCATGTTTTGCCGTAAAATGACGAGGTACGAGAATGATGATAAGTTGTTAATTCATTGCTTTCGGGACAATTTAGCTGGGTCTGCCATGTGATGGTATAATTAGTTGAATAGGGCCCAAATAAGCACATGGAGAGACTTAGCACGTGCTTTCAAAGAACAATACAAGCATGTCTTGGACATGGTACCTGATCGTTTGACACTCCAAAACATGAAGAAAAAAAGCACAATGAAACGTTCTGACAATATGCCCAACGGTGGAGGACATGGCTGCACAAGTCCAACCACCATTACTTGAGAAAGAGACGACAACCCTCTTCATTAATTCCTTGGAATCATCATACTATGAGAAGCTTGTTGGTAGTACCACTAGAGACTTTGCTGATCTAGTGACAGCAGGTGAAGCAATTGAGCGTGCTATTAAAAGCGGAAAGCGGGAAACTTAGCAGTCTTGAGGCTTCAAAAAAATCGTATACCAAAAAGAAAAAGAATGAAATTAATGTTGTGGGAGATAATGGGAATCCATATCCTAGATATCAGTTATCACCACAATTTGTGTATCCTACAGGATATTCGAAACCCACTATAACCTGTCCAAGTCAAGAAAAACAACCGCAAGGAGGGCCTAAGCCATCAAGGACTAATACGGAAAGAAAATCTTTCACGCCTATTCCAATTTCTTTCAAAGAGTTGTATGCTAAATTATTAGAAGAATGATTGATATCTCCCGTCTTTCTCACACCGTTGCAACCACCATACCCAAAATGCCACAATCCTTATGCACATTGTGAGTTCTATGCTGGAATCCCTGGTCATACAATGGAAAATTGTCCAACTCTCACAAAATGGGTTCAAAGATTAATTAATCAAAATATCCTTCAATTCAACACACTAGGGGGGCCTAATGTCGCTAATAACCCTCTGCCAACACATGAGGAACCAAAGGTTAATGATGTAATGAGAGGTGGTGAGTTTAAGATTAAGACACGCTTATCTGAAGTGCAATCATCGTTAAAGTGGGTTTGGAAGAAAATGGCGGAAAGCGGATTAGTGAGTTCTAACCATGGAGTTGTTGTGACTAGTAATGGTGATTTATGTGAATTTCACAGTGATGTGGATCATGAGATTCAACATTGTGATGAGTTCAGAAATATTGTCCAGAATCTGATGAACAATAAAGAAATAGAGTTCTTCGAAAAGAGTCAAGAAGTTAGGTATATTTTTACAGTGGATGGACAATTGTCCAAAAGGGTGGTGAGGCTAGACGACCTTTTATGATTAATTGGCCTAGAATGCACGAAGAAGAATCAGAGAAACCTCTGCCTCGACTGGTGATCGAGACTCTTTCTCCTTTCCTATACAAGAGTAATCAATATGTGTCATGGATTTATGGTTGTAACATGACTATTACGGGGAAAGAGGATTCTGAAATTGCCGCCGCAGGAAGTAGTGGAGTTGGGAACTTCACTCGAAGTGAAAGATGTTACTCCCATAAAATTGAAAAATCGGTGGTGATAAGAGATGTTGAGCAAAAGGAAAAGTTCCCACTGATTGGTGAAAAGCTAGAAATTAATGAACCTGTAAAAGAGGAAGAAACACATGAATTCCATGACATGGAGAAAACTACATTTGTTACAGATTGGAGCACAATTTGCTACAAAGTGATGCATTTCTGTCTGAAAAATGTATGGGCAACATATCATAGAGCCATGGTGACATTGTTCCATGACATGATGCATAAAGAAATAGAAGTTTATGTGGATGATATGATCGCCAAGTCTCGAACAAAAGAAGAACACATCACAAACCTCAAAAAACTCTTTGAACGTTTGAGGAAATTTCAATTGAAGCTAAATCCTGCAAAATGCACCTTTAGACTTGCTTCAAGCAAATAGTTGGGTTTTATCGTTAGCAAGCGAGGTATTGAGGTAGATCTTGATAAAATCAAGGCTATCCAAGAGCTTCTGCCTCCTCGTACTCAAAACGAAATTCGAGGCTTTTTAGGAAGTTTAAATTATATTTCTCAGTTCATCTCTCAAGTAACTGATAAATGTGATCACATCTTCTAACTCTTAAGGAAACATAATACAGGCGCATGGGACTCAGCATGTCAGGAGGCCTTTGATAAAATTAAGCAGTATTTGTCAAATCGTCTTGTATTAGTTCCTCCAGTATCAAGCAAGCCTTTGATTTTGTATCTAGCTGTATTTGAGAACTCTATTGGTTGTGTATTGGGTCAACACGATGAAACCGGGAGAAAAGAGCGGGCTATCTACTACCTCAACAAAAAAATTTACCGATTGTGAATCGAGATACTCTTCTATCGAGAAATTATATTGCGCATTTGTCTAGACGGCTCACAAGCTTCGTCAATACATGCTCTACCACACAACATGGTTGATTGCAAAACTAGATCCAATAAAATACATGATGGAATCGCCAGGCTTATCAGGAAGAATGACTCAATGGTAAATTTTACTTTCTGACTACGATATTGAGTACGTAAATCGGAAAGCCATCAAAGGTAGTGTTATTGCGGACTTCTTAGCTAGTCGTGCTTCTTCTAAATATGAACCTTTGAGTTTTGAGTTTCCTGATGAAGACCTAATGTGCTTAACTGCTGGTGAAGAGGAACCAACTGGTAGAAAACCTTGGAAAATGAATTTTGACGGACCTTCAAATGCATTTGAGCATGGAGTTGGGCAGTTTTAGTGTCTCCCAAAGGGAATCATTATCCTTTTACGGGTCGACTGAATTTTGAGTGTACCAATAATATGGCATAATATGAAGCGTGTATAATGGGACTTCGTGCGGCAATCCAACGAAAAGTTAAAGTCCTAGAAGCATACGGCGATTCGTCGTTAGTGGTTTATCAACTTTGCGGAGACTGGGAAACCAAAGATGCAAAATTAATTGGATACTGAAAGCTCGTTCTTGAATTAATAAAAGAGTTCGAGGAGATATCTTTCCATTACCTTCCCCGAGAAGATAACCAAATGGCTGATGCATTGGCAACTTTGGTTTCTATGTTTAAAGAAAATAGAGAAGATGATATAATGCCCATACAAATGAGTATTTATGATTCACCCTCCAGTTGTTATATCATTGAAGATGAGGTAGATGATCACCCTTGGTATTACGATATTTTACACAATATATCAAGTATCAAAAATATCCCGAGAGGGCGAATGATGTTAATAAAAGAACAATTCGAAGAATGGCTGCAGGGTACGTCCTTGACGGAGAAATTCTATAAAAAAAGGAGCGACCAAACGCTGCTCAGATATGTAGAAAATCATGAGATAAAAAAGATAATTGAGGAAGTTCACGAGGGAATTTGTGGAATTCATGCAAATGACCTTAGTATGTCTAGGAAGATTATGAGGTTGGGTTATTACTGAGTATCTATGGTAGATGATTGCGTCAACTTCGCTCAGAGATGCAATAAATGTCAGATTTATGGAGATAAAATTCATGCGGCATCTTCACCTCTTCATGTTATAACAGCTCCGTGGCCATTTGCAGCGTGGGGCATGGATGTGATCGGACCAATTACGCCAAAGACATCAAATGGACATCGTTTCATTTTTGTGATGATTGATTATTTTACCAAGTAGGTGGAAGTTGGTTCGTATGAAAATGTAACTAGATCGACAATATGCAAGTTCCTAAAAAAAGAAATCATTTGTCGGTATGGTCTACCAGAAAGAATTATCTCTGACAATGTTTTAAATTTGAACAACCAAATGATGAAGGAAGTGTGTGAGCAATTCAAGATAAAGCATCATAAATCAGCACCTTATCGCCCAAAAATGAATGGGGCCGTCGAAGCAGCCAATAAAAATATCAAACGAATCGTGGAGAAAATGGCAATAACATATAAGGATTGGCATGAGAAATTACCTCTTGCCTTGCTAGCGTATCGTATATCCGTGCGAACATCTATGGGGGCAACTCCATATTCTTTAGTTCACGGAATGGAGGCAGTATTATCGATTGAGGTTGAGATTCCATATTTTCAGGTCTTAATGGAACTTGAGTTGGACGAAGCTGAATGGATTCGAGTTAGATATGACCTGTTAAATATGATAGAAGAAAAGAGATTGAAAGCAATTTGTCATGGGCAGATGTACCAAAAGCGAATGATTCGAGCTCACGATAAGAAAGTCCGACCAAAAACGTTTCGGAAAGTGGATTTGGTTCTAAAAACAAGGTTGTCTACGCAGAAGGATTTTCGAGGAAAATGGATGCCAAATTGGGAAGGGTCGTTTGTTGTGAAAAAAACTTTTTGTGGTGGGGCATTAATCCTAACTGAGATGGATGGGAATGAGTTATCCAATCCTGTGAATTCTGACTCGGTGAGGAAATATTATGCTTGAATTCATGACATACCAAGAGGTGAAAACCCGAAAGGGCCCTGTTGGTAAAAAAGAAAAGAAAAGAAAAGAAAAGCCAAGAGGTGAAAACCTGAAAGGGCCCTATTGGTAAAAAGGAAAAAAAAAAGAAAAGCCAAGAAATGAAAACATGAAAGGGCCCTGTTGGTAAAAAAGGGAAAGAAGAAAAGCCAAGAGGTGAAAACCCGAAAGGGCCCTGTTGGCAAAAAAAGAAAAAAAAAGCCAAGAGGTGAAAACCTGAAAGGGCCCTGTTGGCAAAAAAAGAAAAAAAGCCAAGAGGTGAAAACCCGAAAGGGCCCTGTTGGTAAAGAAGAAAAGAGAAATTCCAAGACTCGAGAAGACCCTATTGGTAAATAGTGAGATGAAAACGCGCAAAGGGCATCTGGGAATCAATAGAAGACTCAAGGTCAGAAGCTCAGGAATGGTCCAAGTATGATCAAGGGAAAATCTACATGTCTTCAAATGTTGTCCAATAACTTAAGCTTTACTGGGCATAGGTCATAATCAGAAAAGATTCTTGAGCGAAGTAGCAATGGAGTCCTCACAATTGATATTTAGGGGCATTTTCTTCCTTTTTTGTCTTTTGTTTTTGTTTCCCTTTGACCTTTGTTGTCTTAGACATTTGATTATCATCTGTCAAGGCTCAGACCATTTTCGTTCAATAAGAGGAAATTTTCAATTTTCTTGCTACCTTGCGTTTCCTTGTACTTGTCACTTGGATATTTGTGCATTCTTTCATTAATTGGTAAACTCGTTGCTTTAGGAGTTTACAATATGTTTTGATGTTCGATGCATTACTCAAAAAAAGAGATTTTAGAACAAAATAATGCTAGAAAATGCTCACGAACACCATTCTCTGATAAATGGAAAGGAATGAATTCAAGAGGCATGATATGAGGCAGAAAGAAAAAGTACAAGGACTTTGATCTCAACGAAAATAAATCCAGAACTTAAAATACATACAATTTTCATGCATTAAGAATAGTAGAGAATTTTGCATGTAAGATAAATACATTAGAAACATGTGCATTTTTTATCATGATAGATTGACAGGAATGTCACTAATCACCTTCAAGATGAAGTGCCATGATTCGCCTTCAAGATAAAGTGCCACCAAATTGCCTTCAAGATGAAGTGCTGCTATATGCTTCCAAGAAGGAATGTTGTTAATCGTCTCCAAGAGGGAATACTATGATTCGCCTTCAAGATGAAGTGCCACCTTTTGCCTTCAAAATGAAGTGCCACCAATCGCCTTCAAGATGAAGTGCCACCAATTGCCTTCAAGATGAAGTGCCATGAATTGCCTTCAAGATGAAGTGCCACCAATCGCCTTCAAGATGAAGTGTCGTCAATTGCCTTCAGGATGAAATGTCGATGTATGCTTCCAAGAAGGAATGTTGTTAATCGCCTCCAAGAGGGAGTGCCATGATTCGCCTCCAAAAAAGAGTCATATTATCACTGGAAAAATTGTTGCTCATGTCTTTGCTTCATTCCTCTCATTTGGGTTTAGGGTTTAGGGTTATAACCTTAATAAAATCCAAAATAAAAAATAAAAACCCAAACAATAAAAATTATGAAAAATCCAGAAAAATAAAAAATGGGAAATAATGTGAAAATTAAAAAAAACCCTAATCTCACTTTGAAACTTTTAGTTTGCCGCCCGTAAGAGTCCACAACCATGAGGACTCATCTACTTGCTCAACAATCTCGTTTCTTGCGCTCTACATAGATATTCTAGCTTATTCCAACGGTTTCCCTATGAATCCGGGAAGAAAGGACTTGAAAAATCCTAATCTTGGCCTATAAATAGGAACTCCGAAAATTTGAGAAGACACGAGATCAACAAGAGAAAAATCAGAGCAAAAGATTTGTGAATCTAGTATGAAATTTTGAGCGATGTTGAAGAAGCAAAGAGAAAGAAATAACCTCGATTAAACTGCGGCCAGAGTATCATTTGCGAGATCACAATGGTGGAAGAACTCCCAACATAGTCGGATTCGACATATCTTGAGAATAATCTGATCCAACGGCGGATTCAAGAGTTTGAGAGAGGTAAAATACAAATCTTTTTTTTCTAGATCTACTTCGATTTACTTGATTTTTCCTAAACCTAACGTTAGATTTGGACTTGGGGGTATAAAAACGAACCAAAAAAGGTAATCTTTTTTTTTTGTTTTGCCATCACTAGTGCTAGTAGACCGAAGGCGGCGATCGGTGCTTAACGAGGAGTGAGTGAAAAAGGGGAGGAGATGCCTATGAAGTTTTTAGTGTTGACAGTAAAATAAATTTGTCTTCAAAATAATAGAAATGGATGATTTCCGTGGTTAACTGTCAACTACATTATTATTTTAAAATAAAGTATTTCACAGCTCATTGATGAGCCTTGGAAACTGATGCTTTATTGGAAGTCAAAACACGCAAACATCTCTGTCATCTCTACTCTATTTTCAATTTGGAGTTTTAGGTCGAAATTACACTTCATATCCCTATTTTATTTTAGTTTTATTTATTTATTTTAGGCTTAGTATGTTTCTTTTTAGTCCGAGTCCTAATATATATTCTTTTAATTAGGTCTTTAATTCGCATAATTAGCTAGACAATTAGATAAGAAGTTTCATATTAGTTTAATTTAGTGGGTGATTCATTTTTTTGTTAATTTCTCTTTAAAATGAACGATTAATTATTTAATTGGACTTAAAATTGAGTTTAGTTATAGGAAGATCTTAAAAGTGTGCTAATAATGTGTTTCGATTAGTAATTCGCTTAATTTGGGATAAATTATAATTTGACTTAAGATTATGGATTCCGATTAAAGTGTTATTTTTTGTACTTTTTTTAGCATGTTTGATTTTGTTTATTGACTTGATTACTTGCATATTTTAGACTTTTTATAATAGTGCTATTAACCCTATCTTTGAAGCCTTTTAGACAACACAACCCCTTTAGGTATCGATTTTGGGTGTTGCGGGGGTGCTATAACCTTCCCCACACGTAACTGACTCCTAAGCCCAACCTGACTCCGGTTCGAACGCAGACCAGTTTTCCAGGTTTTCGGTCATACCCAATCCAAAATGACCGATGGTGACTCCAAACAATGATGAGCCTATAAAGGCTCAACCAATTTCGGCCCGGACAAAAAAACGGCGTGGACGCCTACTTATAGAGTATAAATTTCTCTATTGCCTCGTCTTTGCTTTTTAGCAAATACACATAGCAATATTTTGTGCTATCGTTGATGAAGGTAACAAAAATTTATTTCCTCCTTCATTTGAACAAATTTCAAATCACAAACATCGCTATGAATTAGATCAAGCGGTTCTTTCCTTCTTTCAATAGTTTGAAAAGAATATCTTGTTAATTTTGCTTCTACGCATGTTTCACATTTATTATTATAATCAATATGAAACGAAGAGATGAGTTCCAAGTTAATTAATCTCCGTAGAGCATCATAATTAACATGTTCGAGTCTACCATGCCATAAATTTAAAGACTCAAGCATATAAACAGAAGAAGAAGTTGCATTCTTATTCATGTTCTTTGATTTTACAAAGATAGAATTGAGTTTCCACATTCCATTCAATACATAACCTCTGCCTACAAACATCCCCCCTTAGACATAATTAATTTTTTAGATTCAAAACCCATTCTAAAGCTATGGAAACTTAAGAGTGTTACAGATACAAGGTTTTTATTTATGTCGAGTACATAGAACACATTCTATAGCTTGAGTTCCTTGCTGGAGGTCATCTTCAAGACTACAGTTCCCTTCCTCTTGATCTTGGAAGTCGTAACATTTCCCATGTAGAGCTTCTCCCCATCATCTCTAGGTATCATGTAACGCCCCGGTTTTGGGCTTAGGAGTTTTGGGCGTTGACCGGTTAGTCAAAGTGCTGTTCGAATCTTAAGAGGTTAAATTGGGAAAGCCTAGTTCGGGTTGCATTAAAAATATGGAAAAATGTTCTAAAATCATATTTTAATATAATTAAGTGAACTGAGAAATCAATTTTGGAAAATGAGTTTTGGAAGTGTGACATTTTGGCTAGTGACCAAAATGTAATTTTCGCAAGTTTGGTGGCTGTTTTATAAAGGGTTGGAACTTTGAATCTTTAAGGAGCTATTAATCCAAAAGTGGTTTCTCCAGATTTTTCTAAGATATTTTGAGTTATAATCTGATTTTAAAGTATATCAAAAAGGAGGGAAAAGCCATTTGGCTAATTTCTTAACTAACTTCTCAATTTTCTTTCTCTCATTTTCTCTCAACCCAAACACTCCATTTCCAGAGAATTGTTTCTGATTTTCTCACCTAAATCTCTCCCTTCAACTCTCATTTGATTCCAAATCAACATATCTTCAAAACCTCTTCAATTGCTACTTGATTCATCAAGGGTTTTCATTCCAAAAAGTGGAGAAACACAAGTTTGGAGGTAAGAACGTCCTTCTCCTCTAAACTATCAGTTCTTTACTGAAATTCCTAAGTTTTCAATCCTTAATTGATGTTTAATTAAAGGTTTTAAAGTGTTGAAATGGATCTTGGCTTATTATGCAAGATTTTGATGATTTTTGATGATTTTCGTTAGATCTGATTAATCTGTGATTTGAGAGGTGTTTTTGATGTTAAATGATCTCTAAATTGATAAGGAATTGAGTTTTGATTGATGCAATCCCGGATAGGTTGAGTTTCCTAAGTTTAGCGTGTGTTTCAAGGTAGTTTTTGAGGTGATCTTGGTGATCTGATGTTGCTGGAGGTATAGGGTTGTTAATAGGTTGTTTTTAGATGTTATATGTTGTTAATGGAAGTGAGGTTTTGCTGGTTTATGGCTGGGCTTAGTTTAGAAGTGGTTTGGATGCATTTTCGGTTGTGTTTGGTGGCCGAAAATGGAGGTTGGATGAGAGCAGCGAGTTTAGGTGCTTTCATTGAAGCAATTAATGCATGATGATGCATTAATCCTCTGCTTTGATGTGTTGAAACAGGGGAGGCATCTTTGGATCCAAGATTGGTTGATCCGGAAGCTTGATTTGGTGCTTTGGCTTGAAGCAAAGTGGAAATCGGTGAGTGAGTTTGTGGAAAATGGATTTTCAGCTTTAAAACCAAGGTTTGAAGGTTTTGGGAGCTTAGTTTAAGTCTAAACAACTTTGCTAAGCTCAAGTGTAAGTTTTCGGATTTTCTCTCTAGTGGTGGCCATGATTTTGTTGTGATGCAAGATGATGATTTGCATGTTTTTAATTACTGTTTTGAAAGCATGTTTTAGCATGGATTTTGCTGATTATGTAAGCCATATGTTGAGGGTAACTCTAGGTAGGAGTACCTTGCTTTTATACATTGAAATAATGTGGTTTGATGCTTTGAAATGCATGATGAAAATGGCTTGGTTTAATGCTTTAAAACAGTGGATTGAATGATGAAAATGATGTATATTGGCAAGTGATGTTTTGAAAAGATTAAGGTCACTAAGGTGGTTAGAAGTCCTTGAGTGAGCCTTGTTACTTAAGATCATCAAGGTGGTTAAAAGTCCTTGGATGAGTCTTGTTGCGGACACTAAGGTGGTTAAAAGTCCTTAGGTGATCCTTTCCATGGTGTTTAAAAGTCCATGGGGCCAAGGTGTTTAAAAGTCCTTGGGGCCAAGGTGTTTAAAAGTCCTTGGGGTGATTCAAGCATTGGACACAAAGGTGGTTAAAAGTCCTTGTGTGGTCCTTATTCATGGTGTTTAAAAGTCCATGGCCAAGGTGTTTAAAAGTCCTTGGGGCCAAGGTGTTTAAAAGTCCTTGGGGAGTTGATGAACTTGTTTTAATAAATGAAATGTATCACTTGAGCCAATATGACATGTTAAGAATATTGTGAAGCATGAGATGCTTGTTTTAATGTTTATGTTGAAGCATGAAATTGCTTGTTAAGTATGCTTTTGAGCATGTGCAATGGTTGATTTAAAGCATGTTTAGTAAATGTTTTGAATTGCATTATTGAATGGTTTTTAAGAGCTTTCCTCACTAAGCTTTTGCTTACGCTCTCTTCGTTTTCTTAATTCAATAATGCAGAGCATTAGAGTATATTGAAGGGCAGCAAGAGGGGCAAGAGTTCAAGTACAAGTAAAGCTCAATGTATGGAAGGTTTTTGTTAAACATTTAGCTTTTGGGTGATTTGGCAATGGGGGACCAATGTGTATGTTTTGGGAGGTGTTTGGAACTCCCTAAGTATGTTGAATGTTGTTTTGAATGCTGGTTTTTGGATTGGATCATTGCATGCTTGTTTTGGAAGTTTGGTGTTTTGAATAGCTAGCTTGTGTAGGAAGCATGCCTATTGAATTGGGGCTTTTTGCATATGATGTTAGATTGTTGTTTTGATGATTCCTATAAGTCATATATATGTTGAATTGCATGCTGGTAAAGTTTGGTGACATTTGGAGCATGTTTGAATGATCAATTGCATGTTTTGGTATGCTTGTTTGCTGCAATCTGTGAAGGCGTTTCGGAACAGTGTGCACCGTTTCGGAACGGGTGCCTTACATGAACCCAGGCGTCCGAAACGGTATGCACCGTTTCGAAACGGTTTGGTCTCTGCCAAGGCCATGTTTCGGAACCCGTTTTGGAACGGCCCGTGTTTCGGAACAGGGTCTACCTGTTTCGGAACGGTCGACCGTTGGGGGCTGACATGGGCAGTTATATGTTTTGAATTGTTTACGTTTTGGTCCTGAATCTTGTTTGTTCAATTGTATGAGCTTGGGAAGTCCTTTTGAGATGAAATTTCACAGAGAAGCATGAAACCTGATTAATTTCAAGTTGGTAACTTTAATTTGGGTTAAGTCCTTTAAATTGTCAGAAATTACAATTTGGTCCCTTAAGTTGTAATTTGTTCAATTGGGTCCCTGTTTGATCTCTGATGTTTGTGATCTTTGAGTATGATGTTTGTGTGATCACAATTAGGATTAATGTGCATCTAGACAAGATTAAAAAGAAAAAAAAGGGTCGTTAATCAAGGTTGACTTTCGGGTTGACTTTGGTTTTCCCCGTGTGACTTTCTTAATTCGGGTCAACCGTCTAGGCCGGGTTAAGGGGGTTACATTTGGTGGTATCAGAGCTGAGTTTGCGAGTATTTGGGAATGAATGTATGCATGATTGAAGTATGTTTGGCTTGTATGCTTGTTGTTTGAAAGCATGTTCAGTGGCTTGTGATGTTGATGCAATTGAGATGTATGTTATGATGTTGCATGTTGAGGGTACCCATTGCCAAACAAAAGCTAATGAAATGATGTTGATTTTGATTGAAATTGAGCTTGAATACTTGGATTGCTTACCTTGCTGGGCCTGACTTGTTTTATTTTACATTGTGATTGCATGGTAAAAGTATGGCACCACGTAGAGAGTTAAGAGGTAGTGTGCGAGCTACGGCTCCCAATGAGAACGAGAATGAAGAGAATACGGGTAGTGCAGTGTTACCCCCTCCTCCGCCTGGTGGTGGTGCTGGAGGTGAGCGAGCTGAAGCTGCAGCTGGTGCTGGAGCTGCTGGACCAGAAGTTGGTCAGGGGCAAGCTATGCCTGATATGTCTATGTTGGTACAAGCTATTGCGGGTGCTTTTCGAGCAGCAGTAGCTGGAGCTCAAGGAGCTGGGCATCAGGGAGATGCTGGAGTCAGATTACCTTTGGAGCGTCTGCGCAGTCTTGGTGGGACTGAGTTCAGAGGTATGTCTGCTGAGAGTTCGGAAGCTTGGCTAGAGAGTACCAAGCGTATCTTGGGTCAGATGAGCTGCACGGATGTGCAAAAGTTGGGTTGTGTTGTGTCCTTGCTGCAGGACGATGCATATACGTGGTGGACGACCACCATAGCTGGGATGGCTGAAGTTGATGTTACTTGGACATTCTTTCAGAATGCTTTCAAGAGGAGATATCTTGGAGTGAGATATCTGGATGAGAAAAAACGTGAATTCATGTCTCTTACCCAAGGGAGCATGAGTGTGGCTGAGTATGAAGTGCAGTTTGTACGCCTCAGTCAGTATGCACCGGAGCTGATACCTGATGAACGAGAGAGGTGCGAAAGGTTCCGTTATGGCTTGGTGACGGAAGTAAAGACCTACATGTTGGCTGCTGAGTACAATGATTTTGATGTGTTGGTTAGTCGATCTAAGGACATTGAGATGAACTTGGGTTTAGCTGCGAAAGGTGCTGGAGCAAGTTCTGGCAAGAGAGCTGCTGAGTATAGTTCCGGAGGTGGACGGAACAAGAGGGGACGTGATCAGAAGTATCAGTCCTCAGCCAAGAGAGGTGGTGGTGCACCTGCTAGAGGTGGTTATGCTAGAGCTGAACCAAGTGCTTGTTGGATCTGTGGTTCGCGTGGTCACATGAAGCGTGACTGTCCTCGTGCTGTGAGGGAGGTGCAAGCTCCTGTTGCGGTAGCTGGTAATGGATGTTGGAACTGTGGTTCTGTTGACCATCTGAGGCGAGATTGTCCGAGGTTGGCTGGTGGCCAAGATCGTGCTCCTGTTGTTGCACCGCAGAGAGGTCGTGGGCGCGGCCGTGGTAATTTTCAGAGGAGAGAGGAAGGTGGTCGCGGTGTAGCTCATGTTGTGGCTATTCAGCCTGAGGGTGGAGGCCAAGCTAGGGTGTATGCTCAGTGCGAGGGAAGGAATGATGCTGATGTGATTGCAGGTACCTTTACTTTGCAATCCTTGTCATTGCTTTCTTTGATTGATTCTGGATCTACGCATTCATACATTTTGCGTAAGCATGCTGAATTGCTTAGTTTGCCTGTTGAGTCTTTGGATGTTGGTGTTCGTGTCACTAGTTCTTTTGGTGAAACTGTTGTGACTCGAAAGCTTTATAGAAGGTGTCCCTTGGTTGTTCAAGAACATGTCTTTCATGTTGATCTTATGGAGTTGCCCTTTTATGGTTTTGATGTGATCCTTGGTATGGATTGGCTTGCTGAGCATCGTGCTGTTGTGGATTGTGAGAATAAGCGGGTTTCGCTTAAGCTTGCGGATGATTATGAAGTTGTTGTAGTTGGCGAGAATGTGAAGTTTCTTGCTAATGTGGTGTCTACCTTGGAGGCGAGTAGGATGCTGAGGCAAGGTTGCGAAGCTTATCTAGCTTTTGTGATGAATCCTAGCTCTAAGGAGTTGAGGGTGCAAGATATCAAGGTTGTGAAGGAGTTTCCTGGTGTTTTTCCTGAAGAGTTGCCTGGTTTACCTCCTAATCGCGAGGTGGAGTTTGGAATTGAGCTGTATGAGAATACAACTCCTGTGTCCATTACTCCCTATAGAATGGCACCTAAGGAGCTGAAGGAGCTGAAGACGCAGTTGCAAGAGCTGCTAGATCGTGGTTTCATCCGGCCGAGTGTGTCGCCTTGGGGTGCTTCTGTCTTGTTTGTGAAGAAGAAAGATGGCACGATGAGGATGTGCATTGATTACCGTCAGTTGAATAAGTTGACTATCAAGAATCGGTATCCTTTGCCGAGGATTGATGATCTCTTTGATCAATTCAGGGGAGCTGCTGTGTTCTCTAAGATTGACTTGAGGTCAGGGTATTATCAGTTGAAGGTGAAGGATGTGGATGTGCCTAAGACAGCTTTCAGGACAAGGTATGGGCATTATGAGTTCCTTGTGATGCCGTTTGGTTTGACAAATGCTCCTGCTGCTTTCATGGACATGATGAATCGTGTGTTTCATGAATACCTGGACAAGTTCGTTGTGGTGTTCATTGATGATATCCTCGTGTACTCGCGTACTGAGGAGGAGCACGAAGAGCATTTGAGGATTGTGCTGCAAGCTTTGTTGGAGAATCAGCTTTATGCTAAGCTGAGCAAGTGTGAGTTCTGGCTTAAGGAGGTGGTGTTTCTTGGGCATGTGGTCTCAGCTGAGGGGATTCGTGTTGATCCTCAGAAGATTGAAGCGGTGATGAACTGGAAAGTTCCTAAGTCTGTTCATGAGGTCCGTAGTTTCCTTGGTTTGGCGGGATACTACCGGAGGTTTGTGGATGGTTTTTCCAAGATTGTTGCTCCTTTGACGAAGCTGTTGCAAAAGGATGTTAAGTATGAGTGGACGGAAGCGAGACAACAGGCTTTTGAGAAGCTTAAGGCGGCTTTGACGCAAGCTCCTATCTTGATTCAGCCTAAATCAGGGAAAGAGTTTGTGGTCTATAGTGATGCATCCTATGTTGGTTTGGGGTGTGTGCTGATGCAAGAGGGTAAGGTTGTGGCTTATGCGTCGCGGCAGTTGAAGGTGCATGAGCGCAACTATCCTACGCATGATATTGAGTTGGCTGCAGTGGTGTTTGCTCTGAAGATCTGGAGACATTATCTGTATGGTGAGAAGTGTACTGTGTACACGGATCATAAGAGTTTGAGGTATCTGATGTCTCAGAAGGAGTTGAATCTTAGGCAGCGACGTTGGTTGGAGTTGCTCAAGGATTATGATCTGACGATTGAGTATCATCCTGGTAAAGCTAATGTTGTTGCTGATGCCTTGAGTAGGAAGGTAGCTGTTGAGCTGAGAGCTATGTTTGCTAGCTTGAGCATATCGCGAGATGGTGGTCTTGTTGCTGAGTTGCAAGTGAAACCATCTTTGGTTCAGTTGATCAAGGAAAAGCAGTTGTTGGATGATTCCTTGGTGTCTCATGTTCAGGATATCGCGGAGGGTAGACCTTCGGATTTCTGCTTTAATGAGGATGGTGTGTTGTGTTTTGGTAGTCGGATAGTAGTGCCTGCTGGTGCTGAGTTGAGGCGTGCTATTCTGACTGAAGGTCATAGTAGTCCTTTCGCTATGCACCCTGGTAGTACTAAGATGTATCGTGATCTTCGTGATGAGTACTATTGGGTAGGTTTGAAGAAGGATGTTGCAGAGTTTGTGAGCAAGTGTTTGGTGTGTCAGCGAGTTAAGGCTGAACATCAGGTTCCTTCTGGTTTGTTGCAACCGTTGAAAATCCCTGAATGGAAGTGGGAGAGGGTTACCATGGATTTCGTATCTGGTTTGCCTTTGTCTCCATCAAAGAAGAATTCTGTTTGGGTGATTGTGGATCGCTTGACGAAGTGTGCGCATTTCTTGCCTGTGCATACTACGTTTTCTTTGGATAAGCTGGCAGAGCTGTACATTGCTGAGATTGTGAGGTTGCATGGTGTGCCTAAGTCGATTGTGTCGGATAGGGATCCGAGGTTCACATCGCGTTTCTGGCAGTGTTTGCATCAAGCTCTGGGTACAAGGTTGCATTTCAGTACATCCTATCATCCTCAGTCGGATGGTCAGTCTGAGAGGGTTATTCAGATTTTGGAGGATATGTTGAGATGCTGCGTGATTGAGTTCCAAGGTTCTTGGGAGAAGCATCTGCCTTTGGTTGAGTTCGCTTATAACAATAGTTATCAGGCGAGTATACAGATGGCACCTTATGAGGCTCTGTATGGGAGGAAGTGTAGGACTCCTCTTTGTTGGGCTGAAACTGGTCAAAAGTTGGTTTCGATGCCTGCTTTGTTGAAAGGGACCACCGAGAAGGTGAAGCTCATTTGTGAGAGGTTGAAGGCTGCCTCTGATCGGCAAAAGTCTTACGCGGATTTGAAGCGTAAGGAGATAGAGTATGCGGTGGGTGACCGTGTGTTCTTGAAGGTTTCACCTTGGAAGAAGGTGATGAGGTTTGGTCGGAAGGGTAAGTTGAGCCCTCGGTACATTGGACCGTATGAGGTGGTTGAGCGTGTGGGTCCTGTTGCGTATCGGTTGAGGCTACCTCAAGAGTTGGAGAAGATTCATGATGTGTTCCATGTTTCTATGCTCCGGAAGTATAGATCTGATCCTTCGCATGTGATGCCTATGGAGGAAGTGGTTTTGAATCCGGATTTGACCTATGATGAGGAACCGGTGAAGGTTCTGGATTCGGATTGCAAGGTTCTTCGTGGCAAGACCATTGAGTTGGTGAAGGTGCTGTGGAAGCATCGAGGTGTTGAGGAAGCCACGTGGGAGCGGAAGGAAGACATGTTGAAGCAGTTTCCTTATCTCTTTCCTTCAGGTAAATTTCGAGGACGAAATTCTTAAGGGGGGAGAGTTGTAACGCCCCGGTTTTGGGCTTAGGAGTTTTGGGCGTTGACCGGTTGGTCAAAGTGCTGTTCGAATCTTAAGAGGTTAAATTAGGAAAGCCTAGTTCGGGTTGCATTAAAAATATGGAAAAATGTTCTAAAATCATCTTTTAATATAATTAAGTGAACTGTGAAATCAATTTTAAAAAATGAGTTTTGGAAGTGTGACATTTTGGCTAGTGACCAAAATGTAATTTTCGCAAGTTTGGTGGTTGTTTTATAAAGGGTTGGAACTTTGAATCTTTAAGGAGCTATTAATCCAAAAGTGGTTTCTCCAGATTTTTCTAAGATATTTTGAGTTATAATCTGATTTTAAAGTATATCAAAAAGGAGGGAAAAGCCATTTGGCTAATTTCTTAACTAACTTCTCAATTTTCTTTCTCTCATTTTCTCTCAACCCAAACACTCCATTTCCAGAGAATTGTTTCTGATTTTCTCACCTAAATCTCTCCTTTCAACTCTCATTTGATTCCAAATCAACATATCTTCAAAACCTCTTCAATTGCTACTTGATTCATCAAGGGTTTTCATTCCAAAAAGTGGAGAAACACAAGTTTGGAGGTAAGAACGTCCTTCTCCTCTAAACTATCAGTTCTTTACTGAAATTCCTAAGTTTTCAATACTTAATTGATGTTTAATTAAAGGTTTTAAAGTGTTGAAATGGATCTTGGCTTATTATGCAAGATTTTGATGAATTTTGATGATTTTCGTTAGATCTGATTATTCTGTGATTTGAGAGGTGTTTTTGATGTTAAATGATCTCTAAATTGATAAGGAATTGAGTTTTGATTGATGCAATCCCGGATAGGTTGAGTTTCCTAAGTTTAGCGTGTGTTTCAAGGTAGTTTTTGAGGTGATCTTGGTGATCTGATGTTGCTGGAGGTATAGGGTTGTTAATAGGTTGTTTTTAGATGTTATATGTTGTTAATGGAAGTGAGGTTTTGCTGGTTTATGGCTGGGCTTTGTTTAGAAGTGGTTTGGATGCAGTTTCGGTTGTGTTTGGTGGCCGAAAATGGAGGTTGGATGAGAGCAGCGAGTTTAGGTGCTTTCATTGAAGCAATTAATGCATGATGATGCATTAATCCTCTGCTTTGATGTGTTGAAACAGGGGAGGCATCTTTGGATCCAAGATTGGTTGATCCGGAAGCTTGATTTGGTGCTTTGGCTTGAAGCAAAGTGGAAATCGGTGAGTGAGTTTGTGGAAAATGGATTTTCAGCTTTAAAACCAAGGTTTGAAGGTTTTGGGAGCTTAGTTTAAGTCTAAACAACTTTGCTAAGCTCAAGTGTAAGTTTTCGGATTTTCTCTCTAGTGGTGGCCATGATTTTGTTGTGATGCAAGATGATGATTTGCATGTTTTTAATTACTGTTTTGAAAGCATGTTTTAGCATGGATTTTGCTGATTATGTAAGCCATATGTTGAAGGTAACTCTAGGTAGGAGTACCTTGCTTTTATACATTGAAATAATGTGGTTTGATGCTTTGAAATGCATGATGAAAATGGCTTGGTTTAATGCTTTAAAACAGTGGATTGAATGATGAAAATGATGTATATTGGCAAGTGATGTTTTGAAAAGATGAAGGTCACTAAGGTGGTTAAAAGTCCTTGAGTGAGCCTTGTTACTTAAGATCATCAAGGTGGTTAAAAGTCCTTGGATGAGTCTTGTTGCGGACACTAAGGTGGTTAAAAGTCCTTAGGTGATCCTTTCCATGGTGTTTAAAAGTCCATGGGGCCAAGGTGTTTAAAAGTCCTTGGGGCCAAGGTGTTTAAAAGTCCTTGGGGTGATTCAAGCATTGGACACAAAGGTGGTTAAAAGTCCTTGTGTGGTCCTTATTCATGGTGTTTAAAAGTCCATGGCCAAGGTGTTTAAAAGTCCTTGGGGCCAAGGTGTTTAAAAGTCCTTGGGGAGTTGATGAACTTGTTTTAATAAATGAAATGTATCACTTGAGCCAATATGACATGTTAAGAATATTGTGAAGCATGAGATGCTTGTTTTAATGTTTATGTTGAAGCATGAAATTGCTTGTTAAGTATGCTTTTGAGCATGTGCAAAGGTTGATTTAAAGCATGTTTAGTAAATGTTTTGAATTGCATTATTGAATGGTTTTTAAGAGCTTTCCTCACTAAGCTTTTGCTTACGCTCTCTTCGTTTTCTTAATTCAATAATGCAGAGCATTACAGTATCTTGAAGGGCAGCAAGAGGGGCAAGAGTTCAAGTACAAGTAAAGCTCAATGTATGGAAGGTTTTTGTTAAACATTTAGCTTTTGGGTGATTTGGCAATGTGGGACCAATGTGTATGTTTTGGGAGGTGTTTGGAACTCCCTAAGTATGTTGAATGTTGTTTTGAATGCTGGTTTTTGGATTGGATCATTGCATGCTTGTTTTGGAAGTTTGGTGTTTTGAATAGCTAGCTTGTGTAGGAAGCATGCCTATTGAATTGGGGCTTTTTGCATATGATGTTAGATTGTTGTTTTGATGATTCCTCTAAGTCATATATATGTTGAATTGCATGCTGGTAAAGTTTGGTGACATTTGGAGCATGTTTGAATGATCAATTGCATGTTTTGGTATGCTTGTTTGCTGCAATCTGTGCAGGCGTTTCGGAACAGTGTGCACCGTTTCAGAACGGGTGCCTTACATGAACCCAGGCGTCCGAAACGGTATGCACCGTTTCGAAACGGTTTGGTCTCTGCCAAGGCCATGTTTCGAAACCCGTTTCGGAACGGCCCGTGTTTCGGAACAGGGTCTACCTGTTTCGGAACGGTCGACCGTTGGGGGCTGACATGGGCAGTTATATGTTTTGAATTGTTTACGTTTTGGTCCTGAATCTTGTTTGTTCAATTGTATGAGCTTGGGAAGTTGTTTTGAGCTGAAATTTCACAGAGAAGCATGAAACCTGATTAATTTCAAGTTGGTAACTTTAATTTGGGTTAAGTCCTTTAAATTGTCAGAAATTACAATTTGGTCCCTTAAGTTGTAATTTGTTCAATTGGGTCCCTGTTTGATCTCTGATGTTTGTGATCTTTGAGTATGATGTTTGTGTAATCACAATTAGGATTAATGTGCATCTAGACAAGATTAAAAAGAAAAAAAAGGTCGTTAATCAAGGTTGACTTTGGGGTTGACTTTGGTTTTCCTCGTGTGACTTTCTTAATTCGGGTCAACCGTCTACGCCGGGTTAAGGGGGTTACATATCAGCTCAGCAAATGAATTTTTGTCACAACAGATATGACATATGGCTCCAGTGTTTAGTCACCATTCTCTTGTGTTGGAGCCAACCAGATTGACTTCAGTGACCACATCACACAGGTTCATGGGCTGATTTGCCCTTTTTGACGTTTGTCCCAATCCCACCATTTGTGCGGACGATTTTGGGTGAGTTGGTAATATCTCCCCTAGTCATTGTTTTCGTTCAAAAGAACAAAAAAAAAACAAACCTTTAAAATCATGCACTTTCCTTAATGAAAAAACAACATAATAAACCTTATGCAACATGTATCATGAATCAACAACAAGTCCCATTGCTAACACTCAATTTAAGCCTTCCCATACGTAACTACCATATGCAAAGCTTAAAGAGTAAAACATGTATAAATCACAATATACATCATAAACCATCTAATGATACATCATCAATTATATTGGCTTACAAGTGATCATTAAACAAGTTCATTTCTCAAAACAACATCGGATACACGGATTCACAAGTGTTGTCCCAACACTTCATACATTCTCACCGGCATCTCAAGCTTCACACACGGGAGCTACCCTCCACCGTTGTGAGATCCGTGGTGGAGTATTCGGTACACCGCATAAACCCCTCAACACCACTCATCTATAGATGTATAACCCTACTAACGAGAGACGAGACACCACACACACATACCTCAATCGTTAGGGTACTTGGATAGAGTATTCGGTACATCGTATAAACCCCTCCACATCCAAGGCGACTTGTTTATAGTACACTCAATCCTATAGCCAGCTAACTATATCCGATAACATTAATAAACCATTTTCATAACATCACTTGCCAATATAATTCACATTTCACCATATACCTTACTGTTTTCAAAGCATCATTATTAAATCATTTCCCAAAGCATTAAATCATGCTTTAAATCACAAGTATAAAACGTATACTTACAAGGATCACTTACCACGTGCATCCTTCATCAACACATCATTAAGAACAGCAAACCATATTCTTTAAACATTCTTTAACAATAGGTAACATGAATTCAAAACCAAGTTCATAAAAACCATTTCATAATAGCACAACCGAGAGAGAAATTCCTTATACTTACTTTCGAACTTAGATAAGTGTTTCAAGCTTACATCTATGTTCCCAAAACCACCTTTATAACATTTCAAAGCTGAAATCCACATTCTCACTCACCGACACGCGAAACCTTGATTAGCCGACACAAAACTAAGTGTCTAAAGCTCCTAAAACCTCATCGGTTGCTTCCGAAATGTTCTCCCCTGTTTAAACCACATAAGAACATAGGATTAATGCATCTCAATGCATTAAAACTCCAGCAAGCAACCCTACCACGTTGCCTTGCCCAAAACCACCAAAACACTCATCCAAAACAACCGAAAACATCATCAATTACTCTGCAAACTCAACCCAGCCAAAACCTAACACTTCAAACCATTTATAATCATTGATTAACATCCAAAATCATCCTATTATCAACCTTATACCTCCAGCATTCACAAAATCATATTAACACCACAAACACCCAATTCTAATAACCTAAACAACTAGAGATCCAAATAGTTTTGGGATTACCATGCTTCAACCTCAATCTCAACATTGATAAACCTCAAAAACATGATTAAAATCAATCAAAAATCAGCCAAAATAGATCCATTGCAAAAATTACACAAAATCATCATTTAAAGCTTGATTTAACCATTTCCTTCAAATCAATCATGAAAACTTGTTAAGAAACATAATTAAAGAGCCAAATACTTAGGAATTTCATTAAAGAAACTTGATTAGAGGAGAAGCATGGAAATTACCTCTAATCCATTGCTATTCCTTCAATTGACAAGATTTAATTGAAAATCTTCAAGAATCCATTGAAACAAATTGAGGAAACTCCATGAAAATCATTTGGAAATCAAAGTAAGATAAAAAGGAAAATATCTCTAGAAGTTTTGAAAGAAAATGGGTGGTTGGTTGATGAGAAAAGAGAGAAATGGAAGTTATGTCAAAATGTGCTTAAAAGATTAATTTTCCTTTTTAATCATTTTAATTAAAACACAATTAAAACATGTCAAATTAAGGGAATAACTGATTATAATTGCATCAGCTCCCTAAAGATTCTAGATTTTGGCTCTTTTACAAAATAGCCATTAACAATAGTTTTTTTTCTTCATTTTTACGATTTAGTCACTAAATCGAAATGTCCACCTTCTAATTGTCATTTTCCAAAATTGACTTCACCAAACCCTTATATATATGTTGAGTGTGTAAAAGTTCTATATTTTACCCCCTATTTAACCCATATTTCTGCTGCATTCAAGCATAATTCATTGCATTTAGGTTAGATTTCATTTATACATCACAAATATATTAAATGACAGTTTCTACTGAAATTGGTTGCTTTTGCAGGTAGCTGCTGTAGCAGATGGAGGACAGTGGAGAAGTAGACGCTGGGCAGTGAAGAAGCAGAGTTGGAATTGGATGTGCAGACGAGGAGGACGATGCTGCCATGGCCGCTGCCGTGGCAGCCAAGGACGACAGCGGTGGTGAAGAGAAGAAGCAATGTGGACATCGACAGAAAGAGAAAATTAAGTTGGTCTGTCGTGGAGCACCCTTATATTTTTCCAAGCCTTAGATCAGAATGAAAGCCAAGCCCAAAGTTCAAGGAAGAAACTCCAAGCAAGAAGGAAGGACGAATTAAAGACATATACTCTGAAGATTTAGTCTTTAATAGAGTTGTACTTTAGTTTAAACTTGTATTCTTTCCATATTAGAAAACTTGAACCCAAAGCCTATATAAAGGCATGTAATTCGACCTAGGGAAGGATATCTTACTCTCTAGCCTTCTTCCTAAAACCCTAACCGTTTTCCCTTCCTCATCATGTTCTAAACTTCCCCTAGGGCTACGGGTTGATTTGTAAAGTAGTTGCAAGGATTGCATTTGTTTTAGGAATTTTCTATTCAATAAAATAGACTTTAAGTTTACTTATTCTGGTTTTCAACATCTTGCAAGAGTATCGGGAGACCATTGTGAGATTATCTATTTACTTAATATCGCGAGAGTTAAGTATACAAAAGGAATAAGTACGTGTTCTCCAGTTTATGGTTGAACTATCTCGGACCTAGGGATAGACGAGGTTAAGTGGCTAAGGGAGAATTCAACAACTTCAGTGTTCATCCTTCGATTCACGCCGGAAGGTATCATCAAAGACGTGTTCATCGACAGACTTGGACCTAGGGATAGGCCAAGGCATAGCAGGGATTCTTGCCAAGCTTGAAGTACAAAGTTGTGTGATCGCTGCCGCGACTAACAACAGACTGCTGCCGCGACAGGTGTTGTCGCGACAGGCATGACGACAGAGTAGATATTCTTAGACTTTGCAACACCTACACTACTGAGCAATTCAATACCGGCCCATTCTCTCTATCCTGATTTCATTACTCTTTTATTTCAGTATTCTTTATTATCTCGTGACAACAATTAAACTATTTCTTTTCTCTCTTGTGCAGCAATCTAAGGTGAAGCTATTAGCCCAGTCCCTGTGGAGACGATATCCGATACTTAAGTATCACTTTACTACTTGCGTCGTGTACACTTGCACTATATTGCGATAGACACTTTTACACGCAACAAGTTTTTGGCACCGTTGCCGGGGACTGGCAACATATTTTTACCCTATCTTTTACTGCACTTCTTTTATTTTTCTGTTATTACTTGGATTGTTCAACCTATACCTTTCACAAGGTCTTTTGTTTGCGTATGCGCAGATCTCAACGAGGAAAAGAACCTGAGCACTAGTTAGATCCTGAAATCGAACGAACGTGCAATCTTAGGAAAAGAGTCTACCTCCTCATAGAAAGAAACGAATACTTGGAGGAACAATTAAAAGCAATGGTGAACAAAAGACGTGAAGAAAGAAGGGACATCCAAGAGAATCCACTGGATGCTGAAAATCCTGCCGGAGATGGAGAGAACGGTCCACCTGCCGATCCTTTTATCGCTGCCGCACGCTGGTCATGCCGAGACTACATGCTCAATGAACATGTGGAACTCGAAACAACCCTGCCAGATGTAGACCTTGACAATTTTGAGCTAAAACCTGTTATGTTCAGCATGATTAACAACGCTGGACAATTTAGTGGTGCTGCTACAAAGGATGCTAGGGAGCATCTGAAAACGTTCCAGGAAATCTGTGGTTCGTTTTGACTACCAGGAGTTAATCCGGAGATACTGAGGCTTCGGTTATTTCCTCATTCATTGAGGGACAGGGCGAAAACTTGGTGGAATAAACTAACACCGGGTTCAATACAAACTTGGGCAGACTTAACTCGTGAATTTTTTTCTCGTTTTAATCCTTCACACTTATCTGACGATTACGTAACGAACTTGCTACTTTTCAATAGGAAGATGACGAGCCAATGCACGAGGCATGGGACATATTTACCACCCTTCTAAGGAACTGCCCGATGCATGGATTTCCCGTTTGGAACCAGGTAACTAAATTTCATAATGCTGCCAACTTACAGACTCATATGAGAATTGATTCAGCAGTGAATGGATTGCTGTTGGACAAAGATCCAGAAGATGCAATGGCAGTATTGAAAAATTTGGCGAAGAATGAGGAACAGTTTCCTACAGCAAGTAGAGGGGGTAAACGAGTTCTAGCTGTAAAAGATTATGAGGCCGATAATTCTCTAAAATCACAGGTGGCATATCTCACTAAGGCAATGAAAAAGCTTTTGAAAGAAGATTCGCAGCCTGCCTACTCTGCTGAAGAGGTATGCGAGGCTTGCGATGGGAACCACAGTTCGGAAGATTGTCCGCTACAGTTAGAAGAAGGGATGTATGTTGGGAACTACAATAAACAGAACTACAATTCCAACAACTACAATCCCAACTGGAGAAAGGATCCCAAGTTCTCTTGGAGCAACCCTAATAATTCCCTAAATCCTCAAGCACAGAACACACAGAATCAGGGGGGACCTAGATTACTGACTCGACAACAACCGCATCAGCAGCAGCAACAACCACCAGCTGCCACGACTAGTATACTGGAACAGACCTTGGCTACGTTTATGTCCCAGACAGGAACCTACATTGAGAACATGAATAACTTCGTCAAGAAGACTGAAAAATTCAAGGATAAAACAGAGATGCGGATGACCAACCATGAAGCTACTCTGAAATCATTGGAGACACAGATGGGTCAGGTTTCCTAGCATATTAAATTGAGGCAAAATGGAGGATTTCCTAGTGATACTGAAAACGCTAGACAACCCACACATGAGCAGTGTAAAGCCATCACTACTAGGAGTGGGAAGAAATTACAAGGCCAGAGAAGGAAGCTGAATCAATTAAGGAACCAGCCTTGGAGTCGACTGCCGAGGAAGCTGCCCCGACAGTTGACAAACAGTCTGCTGTCGATGAACCTGTTACGACAGCAGAAGGGACAGATGAGAAAGATGAAGAACCTAAACCTCCTCAGATCCGAATGCAGTGGGAAGGACGTATTGTTGATTATCATCCTCCACCTCCTTTTCCTTAGCGGTTACAGAAACTGAAACAGGAATCCCAGCTTAAGAAGATCTATGATATTTTTAAGCAGGTCCATATCAATATTCCGCTGTTAGATGCTATAAAGGAGATGCCAGGTTATGCGAAATTTCTCAAGGATGCCATGTCAAAGAAACCCCGACTTGGGGAATTTGAAACGGTTAAAATGACAGAAGGATGCATGAGTATTCTGCACAAGCATCCACCCCAGAAGAAGAAGGATCTTGGGAGCTTCGTCATACCATGCATAATCGGAGATAAATTTGTGGGTAAGGCACTTTGTGATCTTGGTGCTAGTATAAAGTTAATGCCCAAATCAGTTTTTCAAAAATTAGGTATTGGAAAAGCTCGGCCCACAACAGTAGTACTGCAGCTGGCAGACCACTCTTACGTTCATCCAGAAGGAAAAATTGAAGATATTCTGGTAAGAGTGGATAAATTTATTTTTCCTACTGACTTTCTTGTCTTAGATTGTGAAGCAGATGAAAATGCACCAATAATCCTGGGAGACCCTTCTTAGCCACAGGAAGATCACTGATTGATGTGGAAAAAGGAGAACTCACTATGAGAGTGAATGATCAAGACATCAAGATGAATGTTCTCCAGGCAATAAAACATGCTGATGCAGAAGAAGAATGCAAGGCTATCACTGAAATTACCCTTGACCAACCCTGCATCAGGTCAGGCTGCCATGACATCAAAATTGGCCACTGCCCCAGCAGCCATTTAGAAGACTGTCACGGCAGCAACGACAACAGCAGTGTGACCCCTTAGCCCGGCCTAGACAGTTGACCCGAACTACGAAGATTACACGGGGAAAACAAAAGTCAACCCAAAAATCAACCTTGATTCACAACCCTTTTTTTCTTTTTAATCTTACCTAGATGCACATTAACCATAATTGAGTTCCCAAAAATCTTATTTGAAAAGGGCACAACGATCGTACAACAAAGAGGGACTCAATTGCACTTATTACAAGTTTAGGGACCAAATTGTAATTTCTGTAAATTAGAAGGTCATAACTGATTTTAAAGTTACCAATATGAAATTAGTAACGTTACATGCTTCTCTGCCAAAATTCAACTTATTTGGGCATCTCAACCTCAAGCAACTGCAACTTTAACATTTGGGACTAAAATGTAAATCTTGCAAACTTCAGCATCATTCAAATCAGTGCCCAACGGTCAACCATTTCGGAACACCCACCTGTCGTATCGAAACGAGGACCGAAACGGCGTTAACCATTTTGAAACGCGAGTTGGTTCCGAGACTGGTTCCGAATCAAGGCCTTCCAGTAGCCAAATCATTTCGGAACACCCCTTAGCGTTTCGAAACACGAAGGCTATTTCAGGCCCCTGTTTCGAAACACTAGAGGGTGTTTCGATACGGTTTGCCCAGATTCAACAGCAAAGTCTGGTTTTTCAAGCATAAACACATTCAAACACAACCTAATGACTCCTTAATCATGTCAACAAGTCATCATACATAAAAAGTGCATGTTTAGGACTCCTAAACACAATCATAACATCAAAAATGAAGTTTCACATGTCTAGCATGCTCCCTAATATCAAAAACCAAGTAGGCAAACAAACTTCAAATCAAGCATTAGAGGTCATTTACAATTCAAATCAACCAAGGCACACATGCCACAACCTTAGGGAGTTTAATACATCTCCCAAAACAAAGTTTTGATTCCTATTGCCAAATTATCAAAACTAATAGTGTACAAAAACTTCACCATACATGAGCTTGGATTCCCTTGGACACACTTAGCTTCCTTGTTGCCCTTAAACACCTCAATTATCTGCATTATTGGTAAAAGAGAGCGTAAGCACAAATGCTCAGTGAGGCATGCTGTAAGTAAAACCAATAGAACAATGCATTTTTAGATAACATTTTCAACAAAGCTTTAAACCACATGCTCAACTCTTTCTCATGCTATCTAGCATCATTTTCAAGCATCTCATGCTTCGTTACATTTAAATACATTATATTGGCTTTCAAGTGATAGTTCATAACCATTTAACACAAAACACAATCAGATAGGCGGATTACAAACGTTGTCCAACACGCTTCATACACATTACCGGACCTCACAAGGTTCACACTCAATAGCAATCCCTCCATTGATGTGACACCCGTGGTGGAGTATAACGGTACAATCTCAACTCCTCAACACCACTCATCGGTAGTTGTATAATTCCACTAACGAGAGTAAGGGACACATAACACAAGATCGACACATGGAATTTCAACCCCCATTGTGATCTTACCTCAATCGTTAGGGTACTTGGATGGAGTTTACGGTACAATCACAACCCCTCAACATCCAAGGCGACTTTACTTACGGTGCACCCAATCCTATAGCCGGCTAACTATATTCGATTCAAGTACTTTAAAACCATTTCATCACTTGCCAATATACATCAAATACCATCATTAATTCATTGTTTTAAAGCATTAATCAAAGCCACTTATCATCATGCATCTCCATGCATCATTACCATATTAATAACATGTCAAACCAAGGATCTCTTACCTTGAGCATCCTTCAATGCATGACTTTCAAAACCAACATTAATCATGCTAAAACATGCTTTCAAAACAGTAATTAAACATGCATTTCATAACCAACGCATCAAACCACAACATAGCACATCCGAGGGAGTTTTTCCGAAAACTTACTCTTGAGCTTAGCTAAGTTGTTTAGACTTAAGCTAAGCTCCCAAAACCTTCAAATAATCGTTTCAAAGCTGGAAATCCAACTCCACTCACCAATTACGTTTCGCTTGCTTGCCGAAATGCCAATTAAGCTTCCAAATCAACTCCAAAGGTGTCTGAAGATGTCTCCCCTCTAAATGATGATTTCTCCTTGATTTGGGCCAAATTCCTTGAAAATTCAATGTGGAAATCAAGAGGATTTGATGCAAGATTGATTAGGAATCAATAGATGATGGAAATATCATCAATTGAAGTGAAAATCTATGTGAAAGTTGCAGGAGAAAAAGTGTTTGGATGATGAGATTTTGAGAGAAAAAGGAATGAGAGAAAATGAGGAAAAGGTAGTTATGAAAATCCAAAAAGTAGTTTCCCCTTTTCTTTTACTTAATTAAAACATTAATTAAATCACCAAAATTAAGGAAAAATCTGGAGAAAACATTTTTGGGTAAATTAGCTCCTTAAAGATTCAAAGTTTCAATCCTTTACAAAACAGTCACTGCTCAACTTTGCAAAAATCGCATTTTGGTCACTACACCGAAATGTAGCATTTCCAAACCTTATTTTGTAAAATTGATTTCCCTAAAACCTCCTTTTATATTCGAATCGTTTCTCAGACCTGTTCGACCAAACCCTAAACTTCTAAGCCCAAAATTGGGGTGTTACAAGTCTCCCCCTCTTAAGAAATTCCGTCCTCGAAATTTACCTGGAGGAAAAAGGTTAGGAAACTACTTCTTCATGTCATCCTTTCTTTCCCGCGTGGCTTCCTCAACACCACGATGCCTCCACAACACCTTAACCAATTCAATGGTCTTACCTCGAACAACTTTACTATCCGAATCCAGAATTTCAACCGGCTCTTCATCATAGGTCAAGTCTGGATTCAACTCCACTTCCTCCACAAGCATAACATGCGAAGGATCCGATCTATACCTCTGAAGCATAGAGACGAAACACATAATGTATCTTTTCCAACTCTTGCGGCAACCTCAACTAGTACGCAACAAGACCCATACGTTCAATCACCTCGTATGGTCCAATATACCTAGGGCTCACTTACCCTTCCGGACAAACCTCATCACCTTCTTCCCTAGGTGAAACCTTCAAAAACACACGGTCACCCACTGCAAACTTAATCTCCTGCCGCTCACAAATGAGCTTCACCTTCTCGATGGTTCCTTTCAACAAAGTCGGCATCGAGACTAACTTCTGACCTGTTTCAGCCCAGCAAAGAGGAGTTCTGCACTTCCTCCCATACAAGGCTTCATAAGGTGCCATTTGATTACTTTCCTGGTAACTATTGTTATAAGCAAACTCCACCAAAGGCAAATGCTTCTCCGAAGAACCTTGAAACTCAATCACACAGCACCTCAACATATCCTCAAGCACTTGGATAACACACTCAGACTGTCCATCCGACTGTGGATGATAAGAAGTACTGAAATTCAACCGCGTACCCAAAGCTTGGTGCAAACACTCCCAAAAACGCGATGTAAACCTCGGATCTCTATCTGACACTATAGATTTTGGTACACCATGCAAACGCACAATTTTGGCAATGTACAACTCTGCAAGCTTATCCAAGGTATACGTAGTATGCACAGGTAAGAAATGCGCACACTTCGTAAGGCGATCTACAATCACCCACACCGAATTTTTCTTTGATGGCGACAAAGGCAAACCAGACACGAAGTCCATGGTAATCCTTTCCCACTTCCACTCAGGAATCCTCAACGGTTGCAACAACCCTGAAGGAAACTGATGCTCAGCTTTAACCCGCTGACAAACCATACACTTACTCACATATTCCTCCACATCTTTCTTCAAACCCACCCAATAGTACTCGTCCTTCAGATCACGATACATCTTTGTACTACCAGGGTGCATAGCAAAAGGATTACTATGAGCTTCATTCAGAATAGTGCGCCTCAACTCCGCATCATTCGGCACTACTATCCGACTTCCAAAACATAGAACCCCATCATCATTAAAGCAGAAATCCGATGGTCTATCCTCAGCAATATCTTGAACATGTGGCACCAAAGAATCATCCAACAACTGCTTATCCTTTATCAACTGAACCAAAGATGGTTTCACTTGCAATTCAACCACAAGACCTCCATCTTGCGAAATACTCAAGCTGGCAAACATAGCCCTTAACTCCACTGCCACCTTCCTACTCAAGGCATCCGCTACAACATTAGCTTTTCTTGGATGGTACTCGATCGTCAAATCGTAATCCTTAAGCAACTCCACCCAACGTCGTTGCCTAAGATTCAACTCTTTCTGAGACATCAGATACTTCAAGCTCTTGTGATCCGTGTACACCGTACACTTCTCACCATACAGATAATGTCTCCAAATCTTCAGAGCAAAAACCACCGCAGCTAACTCAATATCATGCGTAGGATAATTGCGCTCATGCACCTTTAACTGGCGCGACGCATAAGCCACCACCTTACCCTCTTGCATTAACACACACCCCAGACCAACATAGGATGCGTCACTATACACCACAAACTCTTTTCCCGATTCAGGCTGAACCAAGATAGGAGCTTGCGTCAAAGCTGCCTTAAGCTTCTCAAAAGCTTGTTGCCTTGCTTTTGTCCACTCATACTTGAAATTCTTTTGCAACAACTTCGTCAAAGGGGCAGTAATATTCGAAAATCTATCCACAAACCTCCGGTAATATCCTGCCAACCCAAGGAAACTACGAACTTCATGAACAGACTTAAGAGTCTTCCAATTCATCACCGCCTCAATCTTTTGAGGACCAACACGAATCCCCTCAGCAGAAACCACATCACCAAGGAAAACAACTTCCTTAAGCCAGAATTTGCATTTGCTCAGCTTAGCATAAAGCTGATTTCCCAACAGCGCCTGCAACACAATCCCCAAATGCCCCTCATGCTCCTCCTCAGTACGAGAATACACAAGGATATCATCAATTAACACCACAACAAACTTGTCCAAGTATTCATGGAACACTCTATTCATCATGTCCATGAAAGCTTCAGGAGCATTCGTCAAGCCAAACGGCATTACAAGGAACTCATAATGCCTATACCTCGTTCTAAAGGCTGTTTTTGGCACATCCACATCTTTCACCTTAAGCTGGTAGTAACCTGACCTTAAGTCAATCTTAGAGAACACAGCCGCTCCACGAAACTGATCAAAAAGATCATCAATCCTCGGTAAAGGATATCGATTCTTGATAGTCAACTTGTTCAGCTGACGATAATCGATGCACATTCTCATAGTGCCATCCTTCTTCTTCACAAACAAGACCGGTGCTCCCCAAGGTGACACACTCAGCCGAATGAAACCACGGTCGAGCAACTCCTGAAGTTGCGTCTTCAACTCCTTAGGTGCCATGCGATAGGGAGCAATGGACACTGGAGTTGTGTTTTCATACAGCTCAATTCCAAACTCTACATCTCGACTAGGCGGCAATCCAGGTAACTCCTCCGGAAACACCCCAGGGAACTCACGAACAGTTCTTATATCCTGAACGTGCACCTCCTTCGAACTTGGATTCATAACAAAGGCTAGATAAGCCTCGGAACCTTGCCGCAACATCCGACTTGCTTCCAAGGTAGACACCACATTACTAAGAAACTTAACATTTTCACCCACCACCACTACCTCATTATCATTCGCAAGTTTCAACGAAACTCGCTTATTCTCAAAATCCACCACAGCTCGATGCTCAACAAGCCAATCCATACCAAGGATTACATCAAAACCATAGAAAGGCAATTCCATGAGATCAACAAGAAAAACATGGTTTTGCACTTGTAAGGGACATCTTCTATACAACTTTCGTGTTACAACTGTCTTACCAAAGGAACTAGTCACACGCATACCAACATCCAAAGACTCAACAGATAAACCAAGCATTTGAGCATGTTCATGCAATATGTACGAGTGTGTAGATCCAAAATCAATCAAGGAAAGTAATGACAAGGATTGCAAAGTAAAGGTACATGCGATCACATCCGTATCATTCCTCCCCTCACGCTGAGCATACACTCGAGTCTGGCCACCACCCTCAAGTTAAACAACCACAACATGCGCCACATTCCTCCCACCATCATCTCTGCGCTGAAAGTTACCACGGCCGCACCCACGACCTCTCTATGGTGCAACTACCCCAGGAGCACGTCCCTGACCACCACCAGCTAACAAAGGACACTCCCTTCTCATGTGGTCTACCGAACCACAATTCCAACATGAGTTACCTATCACTGCAATAGGAGCCTGAACCTCCCTCGCTGCTCGAGGACAATCTCGCCTCAAATGGCCACGAGATCCACACGTCCAGCACGTGTTCTGATCAGCCCTTATTCTATCTCCCTGAACAGGCGTACCATGTCCTCCATTACCATGCCTAGCAGTAGATTGATACCTCTTATTTCGTCCTCTCTTGTTCCATCTACCACCAGAACTATGATCAGTAGCTCTTTTTCCCGAGCTAGAACTAACGCCTCTGGAAGACAAACCCAAGTTCTGCTCGATGTCCTTCGCTCTACTCACAAGCACATCAAAATCTGTATACTCAGCCGCAAGCATAAAAGTCTTCACATCCGTTACCAATCCATAACAGAAACGTTCACACCTTTCCTTCTCATCAGGGATTAGCTCAGGTGCATACTGACTAAGACGGACAAACTGGATCTCATACTCAGCTACCGTCATGCTTCCTTGCACAAGAGACATAAATTCTCTTTTCTTCTCATCTAGGTATCGCACACCCAGATACTTTCGCTTGAACGCATTCAAGAAGAATGTCCAAGTCACATCATTGTCCTCCATTCTAGAGACAATGGTCGTCCACCACGTACAAGTATCATCATGCATCAGTGACACCACACATCCCAACTTCTGCTCATTATTGCAGTTCATTTGCCCCAAAATCCTCTTGGTTCTTTCCAACCAAGACTCAGATCCTTCCGGAGATAAACCTCTAAACTCAGTCCCTCCCAGACTACGAAGACGTTCCAAAGGCAATATCACATTAGCACCATCTTGATGCACAGCTCCATGAGCTCCAGCTACTGCTACCTGAAAGGCTCCAGCAATAGCCTGAATCAACATAGTCATGTCAGGAGCAGCTTGCCCCTGCACACATTCAGGTCCAGCGACCCCAGCACCAGCACCAGCATTATCACCTCCAGCACCACCACCACCGGGTGGTCCACCACCAGGGGGAGGAGGTAAATCCACAACATTCTCAGCATTCTCCTCATTCTCATTCTGAGCCATAGCTCTTGTATTCATTCTCATCTCTCTACGCGGCCCCATTTACAAGAAAACAATGCACTGACACAAATGCAATAAATATAATTAGGCTCAACAAGGTAAGTAATCCAAGTGCTCAAGCTCTTTTTCGAAAACAATTCCTTTCATTAGTTTTGATATGGCAATGGGATCCCCTAACACATTCCAACATAGCATATCATCACAATTGAAACCATGCATCACTTGTCATACAACATTCTTTCACCCAAAAGACATATCATGCAAATACACATACATCACCCACATAACCATTCCCATTTACACGAGAACTAAGCTCTGATACCACCAAATGTAACACCCTTAGCACGGCCTAGACGGTTGACCCGAACTACGAAGATTACACGGGGAAAACTAAAGTCAACCTTGATTCACAACCTTTTTTTCTTTTTAATCTTATCTAGATGCACATTAACCCTAATTGAGTTCCCATAAATCTTATTTGAAAAGGGCACAACGATCGTACAACAAAGAGGGACTTAATTGCACTTATTACAAGTTTAGGGACCAAATTGTAATTTCTGTAAATTAGAAGGTCATAACTGATTTTAAAGTTACCAATATGAAATTAGTCACGTTACATGCTTCTCTGCCAAAATTCAACTTATTTGGGCATCTCAACCTCAAGCAACTACAACTTTAACATTTGGGACTAAAATGTAAAGCTTGCAAAATTCAACACCATTCAAATCAGTGCCCAACGGTCACATGTTTCGGAACACCCCCTGCCGTATCGAAACGACGACTGAAATGGCGTTGACCGTTCCAAAACTCGGGTTGGTTCCGAAACAAAGCCTTCCAGTATCCAAATTGTTTCGGAACACCCCTTAGCGTTTCGAAACACGAAGGCCATTTCAGGCCCCCGTTTCGAAACACTAAAGGGTGTTTCGATACGGTTTGCCTAGATTCAGCAGCAAAGTCTGGTTTTTCAAGCATAAACCCATTCAAACACAACCTAATGACTCCTTAATCATGTCAACAAGTCATCATACATAAAAGGTGCATGTTTAGGACTCCTAAACACAATCATAACATCAAACATGAAATTTCACATGTCTAGAGGCATGGTCCCTAATATCTAAAACCAAGTAGGCAAACAAACTTCAAATCAAGCATTAGAGGCCCTTTACAATTCAAATCAACCAAGGCACACATGGCACAACCTTAGGGAGTTTAATACATCTCCCAAAACAAAGTTTAGATTCCCATTGCCAAATTATCAAAACTAATAGTGTACGAAAACTTAAACATACATGAGCTTGGATTCCCTTGGACACACTTATATCACGGACTTATTCTTTCAAGCTCAAATCCGTGCGGCACTAGCACTCTCGGCACGATGCTAGTCAGCCTTACTCATGCAACGATGGCAAAACGAAGGAGCAAGAGTGTTTACAAGGAAGGAACCTTGTATTAAGCAACGAAAGCTTACAAGAGAGAGCTTTACAAGTGTTAGAATACACAACTCTTGGATGGTTTACAAATGAGCTAGGCAAGCCTATTTATAGCCTCAATCCTCCCGAATGGACGGTGGAGATTTATTTGATCCAACGGTTAGGATCTTGCCTCCTAAAATATCTAAGATGCCTAGATATTTCTAGAAAACTCCATACTTATTTATATACATCTCTACTATTCTAGATTACTCCTATAGTTCTACATATATCTATAGGTTTCTAGAATATTCCGGAGATGTCCGGGGTTGTCCCGAGCCCTCTTGATCTTTCCCGGGTCTTCTAGGTTCCTCTGGGTGAGCCTAGATTGATGTGGAACCTTCTAGAACCCCTCGGGTGAGTTTGGAGACGTGTGGGGCCTTCTAGGCCGATCTAGAGTCTTCTTTGAAGCACTTGTGGCCTTAAAAGACTTGGTATGGCTCATTTCTCCCTTGTTGCCCCGTGAGCACCTAGGTGGGGCACTATGGGCGCGCACTGCGCACCTAGGTGGGGTTGTTCGGTGCTGCTCGGTGCACCCTGGCAGGTGTGCCCCTCGGTTGGCTGGGTCGCGACCTTGCGGGGCGTGACATCCTCCCCCACCCGATCTCGCGACGCCCTCGTCGCGTCTTCGTGGAACATGGGTGTTGCTGGAGCTCTTCCCTCGTCTCCTAGCTCGCCTTGCCTTTGCCCTCGGCTTGTCGGCATTGTTGGAAGACCTTCCCTTCGAATCTTGACCCTCGGTGGTCTTGGAAGGAACGTTCTCCCCTTGAACATGCTTGGTGGCCTTCCCAGACACGGACACCCCTTTGTCTTGGTTCAATCCCTTGGACGGCTTGGCCCTTCGGACGACCTTGTTGAGCTGAAGTGCAGAGACCACTCTCGTCCCTGACTTGGTGGCCCTTATCGTTGGAACCACACATGATGGTGCACCATCCGTGATGCACAGGCTGTTGGCAAATGGCATCGGTATTGCCTTGGCTTGTTCAAAGAACTCGAGCCCTAGGATGATCGGGTAGTCATCTAGTGGCACAATCGAGAAGTCCATGCGGCTTGACCATGTCCCAATGTTGGTCTTGACTCCTCGAACGAACCCATAGATGGGTTGAGCGGCAGAGTTTACGGCCTTGACGGATCCTCCCCTTTCACGATGCTAAGACCAAGCCTCTTTGCTTCCTCTAAAGAGACAAAGTTATGGGACGCACGTGTGTCGAGCATAGCTTTTGATGCTTTTCCATTGATGGTGACGTCAACGAATAGCAACCCTTTGGCTTGGGTCTTTGGGGCGGACTGGATTCCATTCAAGAGCTGTAGCGATCTCATTTGTGTGCCTTGGCCCCCTTCGGCATCACTACCTTTGTCGGCATCACTTTCCTCTTGATGCTTTGCTAGGATTGCACTAAGGGCTCGGCGTTGTGGGCACTCCTGAACCCAATGGTCGCCATCGCAGATGTAGCAGCTACTAGGTGGTGACTTCTTGGCACCTTGAGAGTCTTTAGACCTACCTTGGTCCTTGTCTCTCCATGAGGATGGGCCTTTGTGCTTTGGTGTGTCCTCATCCTTATGACTCTCTTTACGTGGGCTCCTATCTCTTCCCCTATTGGAGTGACCACTTTTCTTGTCCCTCGGCTCGTTGGTGGACTCCTTGTGGGTGGTATAGTCAATGAGGCTCTCGGCCACGACAATGGCGTCGGCGAGGGTTTGTACTCCCCTTCGTCGTAGCTCGGCCTTGGCCCAACTTTGGAGGCCATCGGTGAAGTTGAAGAGAGAGTCCATCTCTGAGAGATCGGGGATTTCGAGCACCAAGCTAGTGAACTCCTTGACATAGTCTTGGATGCTCCCTGTTTGCTTGAGCCTTCGTAGGCGAGCTCGTGCCTCGTCCTCGGCATTCTCCGGATAGAATTACCTTTTGAGCTCCCTTTTAAAGTCATTGAAGGTAGTAATGGTGCACGTACCTCTTTCGACATCGAGACGCCTTCTCCTCCACCAAAGCATGGCGGTGTCGGTGAGGTATAAGGTTGCAGTCTGGATCTTGGAGGCATCCTCCCTGATGCCAACAGCTTCTAAGTATTGCTCCAAGCCATACAAGAAGTTGTCGACTTCTTTAGCGTTGCGTGTCCCTGAAAAGGTTTGAGGCTTGGGCACCTCGACCCTTCTTGCCTCCACGGTGGTGCTTGGCCCGGCTGCCATAGCACGTTTGCACAAGGCAAGGTCACCTTGCAATGCTTCTAGTTGAGCATACATGGTTGTATGTTCACGTTGGAACGACTCACGTACATTTGTGAGTTCTGCCACGAGTGTGTCGCGTACTTCACCCATTTCCGCGCGCAGAGACTCCTCTAGCTTGATCTTCATTGCTCTCACGACTGTGTGGATCTCGGCATCCTCCGCCTTGAGGCCTTCAATCCGCTCTTGAAGGTCGTCCACTTGGGCACCCATGCCCGACACGCCTTCCTCCACGCGAGTCAAGCGTGACTCCAAGCTAGAGAGTATGTCCTTGGACTTGGCACGAGGCCTTGTCTCGATAGGGTCAGCCCTTACTTCTTGCCCAACTTGGTCGTGTGTGACCTCGGTCTCGGACGGGCTAGCAACTTGGGCTTTGCTGGTCTTGGCCATGCTCCCGAGCGATCGGAACTTGCTCTGATACCAACTGTCACGAACTTATTCTTTCAAGCTCAAATCCGTGCGGCACTAGCACTCTCGGCACGATGCTAGTCAGCCTTACTCACGCAACGATGGCAAAACGAAGGAGCAAGAGTGTTTACAAGGAAGAAACCTTGTATTAAGCAACAAAAGCTTACAAGAGAGAGCTTTACAAGTGTTAGAATACACAACTCTTGGATGGTTTACAAATGAGCTAGGCAAGCCTATTTATAGCCTCCATCCTCCCGAATGGACGGTGGAGATTTATTTGATCCAACGGTTAGGATCTTGCCTCCTAAAATATCTAAGATGCCTAGATATTTCTAGAGAACTCCATACTTATTTATATACATATCTACTATTCTAGATTACTCCTATAGTTCTACATATATCTATAGGTTTCTAGAATATTCCGGAGTTGTCCCGAGCCTTTCGGACTTGTCCTGAGCCCTCTTGATCTTTCCCGGGTCTTCTAGGTTCCTCCGGGTGAGCCTAGATTGATGTGGAACCTTCTGGAACCCCTCGGGTGAGTTTGGAGACGTGTGGGGCCTTCTAGGCCGATCTAGAGTCTTCTTTGGAGCACTTGTGGCCTTAAAAGACTTGGTATGGCTCATTTCTCCCTTGTTGCCCCGTGAGCACCTAGGTGGGGCACTATGGGTGCGCACTGCGCACCTAGGTAGGGCTGTTCGGTGCTGCTCGGTGCACTCTGGCGGGTGTACCCCTCGGTTGGCTGGGTCGGGACCTGGCGGGGCGTGACAGTTAGCTTCCTTGTTGCCCGTAAGCACCTCAATTATCTGCATTATTGGTAAAAGAGGGCGTAAGCACAAATGCTTAGTGAGGCATGCTCTATGTAAAACCAATACAACAATGCATTTTTAGAAAACATTTTCAACAAAGCTTTAAACCACATGCTCAACTCTTTCTCATGCTATCTAGCATCATTTTCAAGCATCTCATGCTTCGTTATATTTAAATACATTATATTAGCTTTCAAGTGATAGTTCATAACCATTTAACACAAAACACAATCGGATACGCGGATTACAAGCGTTGTCCCACACGCTTCATACACACTACCAGACCTCACAAGGTTCACACTCAAGAGCAATCCCTCTATTGATGTGACACCCGTGGTGGAGTATAACGGTACAATCTCAACCCCTCAACACCACTCATCGGTATTTGTATAATTCCACTAACGAGAATAAGGGACACATAACACAAGATCCACACATGGAAGTTCAACCACCGTTGTGATCTTACCTCAATCGTTAGGGTAATTGGATGGAGTTTACGGTACAATCACAACCCCTCAACATCCAAGGCGACTTTACTTACGGTGCAACCAATCCTATAGCCGGCTAACTATATCCGATTCAAGTACTTTAAAACCATTTCATCACTTGCCAATATACATCAAATACCATCATTAATTCATTGTTTTAAAGCATTAATCAAAGCCACTTATCATCATGCATCTCCATGCATCATTACCATATTAATAACATGTCAAACCAAGGATCTCTTACCTTGAGCATCCTTCAATGCATGACTTTCAAAACCAGCATTAATCATGCTAAAACATGCTTTCAAAACAGTAATTAAACATGCATTTCATAACCAATGCATCAAACCACAACATAGCACATCCGAGGGAGTTTTTCCGGAAACTTACTCTTGAGCTTAGCTAAGTTGTTTAGACTTAAACTAAGATCCCAAAACCTTCAAATAATCGTTTCAAAGCTCGAAACCCAACTCCACTCACCAATTATGTTTCGCTTGCTTGTCGAAACACCAATTAAGCTTCCAAATCAACTCCAAAGGTGTCCGAAGATGTCTTCCCTCTAAATGATGATTTCTTCTTGATTTGGGCCAAATTCCCTGAAAATTCAATGTGGAATTCAAGAGGATTTGATGCAAGATTGATTAGGAATCAATAGATGATGGAAATCTCATCAATTGAAGTGAAAATCTATGTGAAAGTTGCTGGAGAAAAAATGTTTGGATGATGGGATTTTGAGAGAAAAAGGAATGAGAGAAAATGAGGAAAATGTAGTTATGAAAATCCAAAAAGTAGTTTCCCCTTTTCTTTTACTTAATTAAAACATTAATTAAATCACCCAAATTAAGGAAAAATCTGGAGAAAACATTTTTGGGTAATTTCGCTCCTTAAAGATTCAAAGTTTCAATCCTTTACAAAACAGTCACCACTAAACTTTGCAAAAATCGCATTTTGATCACTACACCGAAATGTAGCATTTCCAAATCTTATTTTGTAAAATTGATTTCACCACTCTCTTATATATATTAAAAGAGGATTTATATATATATTTTTCTATATTTTTAAAGCACCCGAACTAGGCTTTCCCTAAAACCTCCTTTTTATATTCGAACTGTTTCTCAAACCTGTCCGACCAAACCCTAAACTTATAAGCCCAAAATTGGGGTGTTACAAGCAGCTCCTCAGAATCTGATACTGAAGATCAGGAGGAGGTAAATTGGATAGGCAATCGTCCAGGTAAGTTATTCGAGCCCTTAACTATACCTCGAATGAACATATAGTCCAAAAGCCATCAACTGTAGAACCCCCTGTTCTAGATCTTAAGCCCCTGTCAGGGCAGCTAAAATATGTTTTCCTTGGTTTAAATGATATGTTGCTCGTAATCATCTCTTCCTAGTTTATGTAGGAACAGGAACAATAGTTGATAGGGATGCTTCAACAGCACAAAAAGGCTATTGGATGGACGATTGCTGATATCCAAGGCATCAATTCGGCACTATGCATGCATAAGATCCTCTTAGAGGATGATCATAAGCCGACCATTATTGCACAGAGAAGTCTAAACGATGATATGCGAGAGGTGGTTCGTAAAGAAATCATAAAATGGCTAGATACTGGAATAATCTATGCCATCTCGGATAGCAAGTAGGTGAGCCCGGTGCAGTGCGTTCCCAAGAAAGGAGGAATAACCGTGGTAACCAACGAAGAAAACGAGCTAATCCCAACCAGGACTGTGACCGGTTGGAGGGTTTGTATGGACTACCAGAAGCTTAACAAAGCTACCCAGAAGGACCACTTTCCCCTGCCCTTTATTGATCAAATGCTTGATAGATTAGCAGGAAAGCCTTACTATTGTTTTCTTGATGGTTACTCAGGTTATAATCAAATAGCCATCGCACCGGAAGATCGAGAAAAGACGACGTTCACATGCCCATACGATACTTATGCTTTTCGAATGATGCCATTTGGATTTTGTAATGCACCAGCGACCTTTCAAAGGTGCATGATGGCAATATTCTCTGATATGGTGGAAAATTTCCTGGAGATATTCATGGATGATTTTTTTGTCTTTGAAGACAATTTTGAAAGCTGCCTAGGAAACCTACAGAAAGTGCTCGAAAGATGTGAGAAAGCAAACTTGGTATTGAATTGGGAGAAATGTCACTTCATGGTGGATGAAGGGATAGTCCTATGCCATAAAATAAGCTGTCGCGACGTAGAAGTCGACAGAGCTAAGATCGAGGTAATCGAAAAGCTACCACCACCCACCACAGTCAAGGGAATCAGAAGTTTCTTAGGGCATGATGGTTTTTATCGGAGGTTTATCGCGAACTTTTCGAAGATCACCAAACCCTTATGCCATCTTCTGGAGCAGAATCGTCCCTTCGACTTCAACACTGAATGTACTAAGGCATTCAAGGTTCTGAAAGAAAAACTGGTAATAGCCTCAATAGTACATCCACCAGATTGGAAACTGCCATTTGAGATTATGTGTGATGCTAGTGACTATGTTGTCGGGGCAGCACTTGGGCAGAGAAAAGACAAGCTCTTTCATGTCATATACTATGCCAGCAAAACACTGAACGACGTCCAAGTAAACTACACCACAACAGAAAAGGAACTGTTAGCTGTGGTGTTCTCTATTGACAAGTTTCGTTCATATATACTTGGAACGAAGGTCATAGTCCACACAGACCACTCTGCATTGAAGTATCTGTTCACCAAAAAGGATGCAAAGCCTAGACTGATACGTTGGATTCCGCTACTGCAAGAGTTCGACCTTGAAATCAAGTACAAAAAGGGGACAGAGAATCAAGTCGCAGATCACTTGTCAAGGTTAGAGAAGGGAAAGAGTCTTCCAGTAGACGAGACACACATACTGGAGACCATCCCCGACGAGCAGTTGTTCGCTGCCACAAGCACTGCCGCAACAGCCATGGCGGCAAGTAAGTTTTCTGAACTCCCCTGGTATGCTGATTTCGTTAATTATTTAGTTAATGAAATAACTCCTCCTGGCCTTAATTATCAAGCTAGGAAGAGGTTCCAAAATGATGTTAAGCATTATTATTATGACAAACCTCTTTTTTTCAAATATTGTGTAGATCAGGTTATTAGGAGATGTGTACCACATGATGAATAGGAAGCTATACTACATCATTGTTATGCTTCACAATATAGAGGAGACTTAGGAGGTAACAAAATTGCTGCCAAGGTTTTGCAGTCGGGATTTTATTGGCAGTCACTATTCAAGGATGCCCAAACATTCTACAAAAACTGTGACAAGTGTCAACGGACTGGAAACATCTCAAAGAGACATGAGATGCCACTGCAAAACATTCTTGAAGTCGAGATCTTCGATGTTTGGGGGATAGATTTTATGAGACCATTCCCAACTTCATGTGGGAACTTATATATCCTCCTGGAAGTGGACTATGTGTCCAAATGGGTTGAAGCGATCGCTACTCAGAAAAACGATGCCAAGACGGTTCAGAGGTTTTTGCATAAAAACATATTTTCCAGATTTGGCATCTCCAAGGCGATCATCAGTGATGAAAGGAGTCATTTCGACAATAGGGTTATAGCTGCTGCCTTGAAAAAGTATGGTGTCAAACATCGGATCGCAACAGCATACCACCCTCAGACCAATGGATAGGCTGAAATATCCAACAGAGAGGTTAAGAACATCCTTGAAAAGATGGTTAAGCCAACTCGGAAAGACTGGTCTCTACACCTCAACGATGCATTATGGTCCTACAGAACAACATTCAAAACTCCATTGGGAATGTCACCCTATCGGCTGATTTATGGGAAAACATGCCATTTACCTGTTGAGATTGAGCACAGAGCATACTAGGCCATCAAGGCAGTGAATATGGACTTGAAAAAAGCATGACAGAAAAGGCTACTTGATCTGAATGGTATTGAAGAAATTCGGACAATGGCCTATGACAACGCAAGAATCTATAAAGACAAGACCAAGAAGTGGCATGACAAGAAGTTGCTGCCACAACAGTTCTACCCAGGGCAGCTTGTGTTGTTATTCAACTCTAGGTTGAAACTCTTCCCAGGGAAGCTGAAATCTAGGTGGTCTGGGCCATTCCAAGTGGTGCAGGTTTTTCCCCATGGTGCCATCACAATCAGATCTTTAAAAGACGAGCACCAATTCAAAGTCAATGGACAAAGATTGAAGCATTATCAAGGGACTGAAGCCCCAAGAATGCAGGAAGTGGTTACTTTAGGAGATGCCCCTCCTGGCATCCCTAATTTAACTTAATTTTTATTATTATTATTATTATTATTTATTTACATATATTAGGTAATTAGAATTATTTTATTTTTAGGAACTAAAGTTTTTTTATTTTTATTATTTTTAGGAAATAATGGAGACAATGAGAAGATGAGAAGTGAATTCAGCCCACCATTTTTTCCATCAGCCCAAAAAGCCCAACTTTGGAGCCTGCCGTTACAGCTGCCGCGACAGACGCGGAAAATCCAGCCTGTCAACATGTTGTCGCGGCAGACACGCAAACGCGTAGCAGACACGGAAACGCGTGACGGACGCGTCAGAAACCGCGTAACAGCTGACCCCGTTATTCGCGCCTGCCGTTACAGCTCCAATGGGCAGCAAACTCCCCCTCTATATAAACCCCATTTTACTATTCATTTTTCACTCACTTTTACTCTCTCTACGTTATGGGCACTATGAGTTCTTGGTGATGCCTTTCGGTTTGACTAATGCTCCAGCTGCGTTTATGGATATGATGAACCGAGTGTTTCACGAATTTTTGGATAGATTTGTAGTAGTGTTCATAGATGACATCTAAGTGTACTCTAAAACTGAGAAGGAACATGATGAGCATTTGCGATTGGTGCTTCAGACTTTGCTCGAGAACCAATTATATGCCAAGTTGAGTAAATGCGAGTTTTGGATTAGGGAGGTAGTCTTCTTAGGTCATGTGATCTCAGCCAATGGGATTAGTGTAGATCCCAAGAAGATAAAAGCCATAGTGAGTTGGAAACAACCGAAGTCGGTGACTGAAATTCGTAGTTTTCTAGGCTTGGCGGGGTATTACCGAAGATTTGTCGAGGGATTTTTGAGGATTGCTGCACCTTTGACTAAATTGCTTCAGAAGAATGTATCGTATGAGTGGACAGATGCAAGGTAACAAGCGTTTGAGAAGTTGAAGAAAGCTTTGACCGAAGCTCCTATTTTGATTCAGCCTGAACCAGGGAAAGAGTTTGTGATCTATAGTGATGCATCATATGTAGGTTTAGGTTGTGTGCTTATGCAAGAGGGTAAGGTTGTAGCTTATTCTTCGAGATCGTTGAAGGTCCATGAGAAGAATTACCCCACTCATGACATAGAGTTAGATGTTGTAGTGTTTGTTTTTAAGATTTGGAGACACCACCTTTACGGTGAGAAATGCACAGTTTACACCGACCACAAGAGTTTGAAATACTTGATGACTCAGAGAGAGTTGAACCTTAGACAACATAGGTGGTTAGAGCTTCTTAAGGACTATGACCTTACGATAGAGTACCATCCGGGTAAGGCAAACGTAGTGGTCGATGCCTTGAGTAGGAAAGTGGCAGTTGAGTTGTGAGCTATGTTTGCGAGATTGAGTGTGTCGCGGGATGGCAGTTTGATAGACAAGATACATGTTAGACCTTCGTTAGTTCAGTTGATTCGAGAGAAACAGTTGCAAGACGAGTCTTTGGCACCTCACGTGCAAGATATAGCCGAGGGTAGACCCACAAATTTCTGCTTTGGCGAGAATGGGATCCTGTGTTTCAAGGATAGGATAATAGTCCTAGAAGATGCATTCTTCGATTCTGTTATTGTGTTCTTGTGAATCTCAGGATTCTTTGATTCATACACAAGAAACCGATAGGAATTGCTATGTTCTATATAGCCAATGAAAATACAATCCATAGTTTTTGGACCTATTTTCATTTGTTTTGGTAATGGGGCCATTACCTTGGCAAGACACCCCCACATTTTCAAGTGTTGGTAGGAAGGTTTCCGACCTTTCCATAGCTCATATGGTGTCTTATTCTTTTCCTTTCGGGGAACCTTATTTAAAAGGTAATTAACTGAAAGGATAGTTTACCCCACATATTTTGTGATAACCAGAGCTTCCTAACAAAGCGTTCGGCTACTCCATTAGATTGAGGAGAATATGGCGGTGTTACTTCGTGAATAATACCATGTTGTGAGCAATACTCACCAAATGGACTAACATTTTCACCACCACGATCACTTCTTACCATCTTAATCTTTTTCTTAAGTTGGTTTTTGACTTCCTTCTGTACACACCAATTTTTACTTAGGACCTAACGTACGGCCCGAGTACGGTCTATGTAACACCCCAATTTTGGGCTTAGAAGTTTAGGGTCTGAACCGGACCGGTCTAATTTTCGGTTCGAATATAAAAGGAGGTTTTATGGAAAGCCTAGTTTGGGATGTTTTAAAAATATGGAAAAATATCTAAAAATCCTCTTTTAATATATATAAGAGAATGGTGAAATCAAGTTTACAAAATAAGTTTTGGAAATACTACATTTTGGTGTAGTGACTAAAATGCGATTTTTGAAAAGTTTAGTGGTGACTGTTTTGTAAGAATTGAAACTTTGAATCATTAAGGAGCTAATTTACCAAAAAATGATTTCTCCAGATTTTTCCTCAATTTGAGTGAATTAATTAATGTTTTAATTAATTAAAAGAGAAGAGAAACTACCTTTTGGAAAAATCATAACTATCTTTTCCTAAAATCTTCTCATTTCTTTTTATCTCAAAATTCCATCATCCAAACACTTTTCTCCAGCAACTTTTGTTTTGATTTCCACTTCAATTGATGATATTTCTATCATCAATTAATTCCTAATCAATCTAGCATCAAATCCTTTTGATTTCCTCATTGAATTTTCAAGAATATTGGCTCAAATCAAGGAGAAATCACCATTTAGAGGTAAGATTGTTCTTCTCCTCTAAATATTCAGTTCTTTATTGAAATTCCCAAGTTATCAATCCTTAATTTAAGTTTTGTAAATGGTTTAATATTAGAAACTTGATTTTGGCTTAAAATTCAAGATTTGGAAGAAATCTTGAAGAATTTCGTTGTGATTGTTTGGGCTCTGTTTTGAGATGATTCTTAAATGTATTTTGGATGTCTAATGATGTAGAAATGAGGTTTTATCAATGCAATCCCGAATAGGCTGTATTTCCTAAGTTTTTGCTTATGAAAATGGTGGTTTTTGAGGTGATCTTGGTGTTCTGTTATAGCTGGAGGTATAAGGACGAGTTTAGGTTTAGTTTGGATGTTAATTGATGTTTAGAAATGGTTAGAAGTGTTGAATCTTGGCTGGGGTTAAGTTTTGGAAGGGTTTGGAGGTGATTTCGGTTGTGTTTGGTAGCCGGAATGTTGGCTTTAGGTAGAGCAGCGAGTTTAAGTGTGTTGGCTGAAGATTTCAATGCATGATGATGCATTAATCCTCTGCTTTGATGTATTTAAAACATGGGAGACATCTTTGGACACTTGTGGAGTTGATCCGGAGGCTTGATCGGCGTTTCGACAAGCTTGCAAAACAGAATTGGTGAGTGGAGTTGGGTTTCCAGCTTTGAAACAAATAATTGAAGGTTTGGGAGCTTAGTTTAAGTCTAAGAAACTTAACTATGCTCAAGAGTAAGTTTTCGGAAAAACTCTCTTGGATGAGCCATGAAGTGGTTTGATGCATTGGTTATAATTTGCATGTTTAAATTCTGTTTTGAAAGCATGTTTTAGCATGGTAAATGCTGGTTTTGAAAGCCATGTGTTGAAGGATGCTCAAGGTAAGAGATCCTTGGTTTGACATATTGTTAATGTGGTTTTGATGCATAGTGATGCATGATGTTAAATGGCTTTGATTAATGCTTTAAAACAGTGAATTGTTGATGATAAATGATGTATATTGGCAAGTGATGTAATGGTTTTAAAGTACTTGAATCAGATATAGTTATCCGGCTATAGGATTGGGTGCATCGTGAATAAAGTCGCCTTGGATGTTGAGGGGTTGTGATTGTACCGTAAACTCCATCCAAGTACACTAACGAGTAAGGTAAAATCACAACGGTGGTTAAAAGTCCGTGTGTGGATCTTGTGTTATGTGTCCCGTGTTCTCGTTAGTGGAATTATACAACTATCGATGAGTGATGTTGAGGGGTTGTGATTGTAGCGTTAAACTCCATCACGGGTGTTGAGGGTTGTGATTGTACCGGTAAACTCCACCTTGTGTTGTTCGGTAGTGTGTATGAAGCGTATGGGACAACACTTGTAATCCGCGTATCCGATTGTGTTTTGTGTTGTAAATGGTTATGAATTATCACTTAAAAGCCAATATGATGTGATGGTTATAATGAAGCATGAGATGCTTGTTATGTATGCAAGGTTGCATGAAAAGAGTTGAGCATGTGTTTAGAAAGCTTTGTTGAAAGTATTTTCCAAAATGCATTATTGTGTTGTTTTCTTTAGAGCATGCCTCATTAAGAAATTGTGCTTACGCTCTCTCTCTTGAACCAATAATGTTGATAATTGAACTGCTTAAGGGCAAGAAGGAGGCTAGAGTGTCCAAGGGAAACCAAGCTCATGTATGATGATGTTTTCATACACTATTAGTTTTGGTAATTTGGCAATAGGAACCTAAGATGTGTTTTGGGAGATGTATTGAACTCCCTAAGTTGTGGCATGACGCTTTTGATGTTTTAGATTTGTAAATGGCCTTTTAATGCTTGTTTTGGAGATTGGTTGATTGCTTGGTTTGGATAATAGGATGTATGCCTATAGACATGTGAAATTGCATGTTTGATGCTATAAATGTGTTTAGGGGTGACAATCTTATGCCATATGTGAATGATGACTTGTTGGTATGATTAGAGGGTCATTAAGAAGTGTTTGATTGGGTTTATGCATGAAAAACCAGCAAAATCTGTAGCTTCTGGGCAGACCGTATCGATACACTCGTTGGCGTTTCGAAACGGGGGCCTGTATTGGCCTTAGTGTTTCGAAACGGCTGGTGATTGTTTCGAAACAGTTTGGCTACTGGAAGGCCCTGTTTCGGAACTAGTCTCGAAACGAACTCGTGTTTCGTAACAGTCAACACTGTTTCGAAACAGGTGACCGTTGGGCATTGATTTGAATGATGTTCAAGTTTGCAAGCTTTACGTTTTAGTCTCGAAAGTTGTTTTTACCATTGTATAAGTTCGAGAAGTCCAATTAAAGTGAAATTTGATAGGGAAGCATGTAATATGACTAATTGAATATTGGTAACTTAAAAATCATTTAAGACCTTCTAATTTTCAGAATTTACATTTTGGTCCCTAATATTTGTATATTGTGCAATTGAGTCCTCTATTGAAAACCGATCGCTGTGCTTAATTTTTATATGTTTCTCAAGTGCTCACATAGGGTTAACGTGCATCTAGACAAGATTAAAAAGAAAAAAAAGGGTCGTTAATCAAGGTTGACTTTCGAGCAGACTTTGGTTTTCTCCGTGTAATCTTTGTAGTTCGGGTCAACCGTCTAGGCCAGGCTAAGGGGGTTACAGTCTAACAGGCTTAATAAAATCCAAAAAAAAAGAAAAAAGAAAAACCCAAACAATAAAAATTACGAAAAATCCAGAAAAATAAAAAATGGAAAACAATGCAAAAATTTAAAAAAACCCTAATCGCACTTTAAAAATTTTAGTTCGCCGCCTGTAAGAGTCCACAACCATGAGGACTTATCTACTTGCTCAACAATCCCGTTTCTTGCGCTCTACATAGATATTATAGCTTATCCCAATGGTTTCCCTATGAATCCGGGAAGAAAGGACTTGAAAAACCCTAATCTTGGCCTATAAATAGGAACTCCGAAAATCTGAGAAGACACGAGATCAACAAGAGAAAAAAAGAGCTAAAGATGGGTGAATCTAGTGAGAGAATTCGAGCGAAGTTGAGGAAGCAAAGAGAAGGAAATAACGTCGATTAAACAGTAGTCGAAGTATCATTTGCGAGATCACAACGGTGGAAGAACTCCCAACACAGTCAGATTCAACATATCTTGAGAATAATCCGATCCAACGGCAGATTCAAGAGTTTGAGAGTTAAAATACGAATCTTTTTGTCTAATTCTACTTCAATTTACTTGGTTTTTCCTAACCTAAAGTTAGATTTGGACTTGGGGTAAAAAACGAAACAAAAAGGGTAACTTTTTTTTTTGTTTTGCCATCACCGGTGCTAGTAGACCGACGGCGGCGATCGGTGCTTAACAAGGAGTGAGTGAAAATGGGGAGGAGATGCCGATTAAGTTTTTAGTGTTGACAGTAAAATAAATCATTCTTCAAAAGAATAGAAATGGATGATTTTCGTGGTTAAATGCCAACTACATTATTATTTTAAAATAAAGTATTTCACAACTGATTGATGAGCCTTGGAAACCGATGCTTTATTGGAAGTTAAAACATGCAAATATCTCTGTCATCTCTGCACTATTTTCAATTTGGAGTTTTAGGGCGAAATTACACTTCAGATCCCTATTTTATTTTAGTTGTTTTTATTTTAGGCTTAGTATGTTTCTTTTTAGTCCGAGTCCTAATATATAAATTCTTTTAATTAGGTCTTTAATTCGCATAATTAGATAAGAAGTTTCACATTAGTTTAATTCAGTGGGTGATTCATTTTTTTGTTAATTTCTCTTTAAAATGAATGATTACTTATTTAATTGGTCTTAAAATTGAGTTTAGTTATAGGACAATCCTAAAATTGTGCAAATAATGTGTTTCGATTAGTAATTCGCTTAATTTGGGATAAATTATAATTTGACTTAAGATTATGGATTCCGATTAAAGTGTTGTTTTTTTGTACTTTTTTTTATCATGTTTGATTTTGTTTATTGACTTGATTACTTGCATATTTTAGACTTTTTATAATAGTGCTATTAACCCTATCTTTGAAGCCTTTTAGACAACACAACCCCTATCTTTGAAGCCTTGATCAGAGACAGATGTTGTATGACACATATGGAGACATAGCCTATTTGCCGCAAGTGCACGCAGATAAAGGGTTAATATGGGCTATGGCGCAATTTTGGAACCCTTTATACAACTTCTTCACATTCAATGGGGAAGACATGACCCCGACGATAGTGGAGTATGCTGCGTTGCTTCATTTAAGGAAAGTGCATGGGTTCAAAATTTATGTGAAAGGGGCTCAACCTAAGACGTACAAAGAGAAGCTTATGACTTTGACTGGGACTAGCATGTCATGGGTGGAAGCCCAATTTCAAGGTAAAGGGGGAAGCGAAGCCATAGCATGGGATAGACTTCGGGGATTGATCCATTTTCATCCTGATCCGAGAAAGCAGGTTGATATCTTTGCCTTAGGGATTTGTGGCTTGATCATTTTTCCTAAAGTAGCCGGACACATTGAAGCATCAATGATAGATTTATTTGGGGAGCTCGAGTCAGGCCTTAATCCAGTTCCGACTATCTTGGCAGAGACCTTTCGATCCCTTAATTTCCTCAAAAGGCATGAAGGCATATATTTTATAGGGTGTGCACAACTCCTTACCGTATGGATGCACAGTCACTTGGGGGCCAAGAGGAAGTTTTTCAGACGTGTACATACTCCACAATATTCACCATTATGGGAGTTCTTAACAGAGGAGACAAAAAAAGAAAAAACGTCGGGAGAATAGGAATCAATCTTGCGAGACCTGAGGTTGGAGGATATTACTTGGCGGGTTATTTAGTTGGACTACAATTATATCTTGTACAAGTGTGGTGCCATTGATTGGGTCCCTCTCCTTGGTATTTGGGGTGCAACTGGATATGCTCTTCTATTGGTATCGAGACAATATGGGTCGTTACAGTTTGTCCCAGCCACGAGGGGATTAGGGTTGTGTGAGTTCATCTTCAAGGGTGAAAAGTCTAAAAAGGAAATTATTGAGATAGCCAGAGCTTGGGCTCACCCATATCAAGCAAGGTTTGGACCTCTAAGGCTTACTTTGGATTACCAAATTTGGAGAACAAGGAGGAAAAATTGCAACATCCCACCACCTAGCCAAGGGAATGCTACAACTTTAGAGGAACGGTTCAGAGAAATACCGACTGAAGCTGATATTGTTAAACATGAGTGTGAGGAGGAGAAGAAGGCGCTGAACAAAAGGATCGTTGAGCTAGAAGCCAAAAACAAAGAGCTAGACTATAATGCTACATATTTTAAAAATCAATCAAATGGGTTTGAGAAGCAGCTGAACATTGTGAGTGCAGATTTAAAAGACCTACAAGAGGACTATAGGGGACATCAAGAGAAGATAAAGAATACCAACTTGCACAAAACTCCACAAGAATGGGATCAGGAGATCCGTGATCGGGAGAATGATACGAAGCGTTGTATGAAGTTATTGAAAGCCAAAGAAAATCGAGTGGAAGAACTTACAACTAATTTGCAAGCAGCCTAATAGACAAATACGACAACCCTTAATGATCTCATGGCTAGTCATGCTCAGAACCAAGAATTGCAGGAACATCTAGCATCTCTGCAAGGGATTCTTCAAATCTACCAACAACAAGACTCAGTGATTGAGCTTGAAAAGGCGCGAGTTGAAAATGAGAATTTAAAAGAGTTGGTAACATCATTATAGAGTTCACTGCAACAACATAGAGACTTGATACATGATATTCAAAGGGATTCTAAACTTAGCGAGAAACAGTGGGACCTACGACTTCGGTTTGCAAGGGGTGATATCAAGGTGAGAGAAGACTTGATGAGGGAAGCACTCACTTAGATCCAGAAGATAGCTGAGCACATAACCGATTTGGCCAAGAAAGTAGGGTGGTTGAAGTTTTGGATCAATCCCTCGACACACTTTGCAAATGAATGGAAGGAGTTCTTGGGAAAAGTTGAGAAGTTGGGAGATCAAGCTAAGCCATACCGTTGAGTTTGGTGTTTATTTTTTTCTTGTCATTAAAAACGTTGATTGGAGATTTCTTGATTTTTTTTCTTTCTGTTATTTAAGATATTATATTTTGTCTTTGGATGTTAGTGGATGATTTTTTTTCTATATTGGTGGATGGGTTAGATTTTCCTTTTCAGTTATTTAGTAAAAGTTTTTTTTCCGGTTTGTGCGAATATTCTTCTATCTTATTAATTTTCTAACCAACACCTAGTTGCATTCATTCTTGCATTCATCATTCATCATTATATTTATACAATGTGTTTCATATGCATTAACATTAAATAAAACACTAATCCATGGGAGTTCAATATTAGTGATACTGGAAACGAAGGACGATCAAAGCAACCATCCTCACTACACACGATTCAAGGCTAGAAAAATGGAAGAGAGACTCCAAAAGCTAGAAAATTTTAAAGAACAAGTCATTTAGGATGTAAAGGGCTTGAGGGATGACATAGGAAAAAGTCAAGAGACTCTTCTAAGTAAATTAGAGGATAAGATGTCACAGTTGTTATCCAAAGCAACAAGTGCTGAAAAGCAAAAACTCACGAAGTTCACGAGGAACATTCAGCATATTTACCTTTTGGATCAAAAGAAGCACATCCTCGGTTTGTGTTCTCTGATGGAGGACTATAATCAAATGTCCATAACCAAGCAAATATTCATGGTGCTTCTGGTTCAAACATGTGGGCAACCCAATCAAACCAGAAGTCCCAAATTTTGACGACCTTGGCGAGTTGGAAAAATTGAAGAAAGTGCAACCCAAATTTTTTGATATAAATGATGATAAGTTTAAGTGCTTGGAGGAAAGAATCAAAGTTATGGAAGGTATTGATGCCTTCATTGGAACATATGTAATGGAGCTGAGCTTGGTCCCTGATCTGATTTTACCCCCAAAATTCAAAGTGCTAGAATTCGAGAAATTTGATGGCACGAGCTGTCCTAATGCCCACCTTACCATGTTTTGCCGTAAAATGACGAGGTACGAGAATGATGATAAGTTGTTAATTCATTGCTTTCGGGACAATTTAGCTGGGTCTGCCATGCGATGGTATAATTAGTTGAATAGGGCCCAAATAAGCACATGGAGAGACTTAGCACGTGCTTTCAAAGAACAATACAAGCATGTCTTGGACATGGTACCTGATCGTTTGACACTCCAAAACATGAAGAAAAAAAGCACAATGAAACGTTCTGACAATATGCCCAACGGTGGAGGGACATGGCTGCACAAGTCCAACCACCATTACTTGAGAAAGAGACGACAACCCTCTTCATTAATTCCTTGGAATCATCATACTATGAGAAGCTTGTTGGTAGTACCACTAGAGACTTTGCTGATCTAGTGACAACAGGTGAAGCAATTGAGCGTGCTATTAAAAGCGGAAAGCGGGAAACTTAGCAGTCTTGAGGCTTCAAAAAAATCGTATACCAAAAAGAAAAAGAATGAAATTAATGTTGTGGGAGATAATGGGCATCCATATCCTAGATATCAGTTATCACCACAATTTGTGTATCATACAGGATATTCGAAACCCACTATAACCTGTCCAAGTCAAGAAAAACAACCGCAAGGAGAGCCTAAGCCATCAAGGACTAATACGGAAAGAAAATCTTTCACGCCTATTCCAATTTCTTTCAAAGAGTTGTATGCTAAATTATTAGAAGAATGATTGATATCTCCCGTCTTTCTCACACCGTTGCAACCACCATACCCAAAATGGCACAATCCTTATGCACATTGTGAGTTCTATGCTGGAATCCCTGGTCATACAATGGAAAATTGTCCAACTCTCACAAAATGGGTTCAGAGATTAATTAATCAAAATATCCTTCAATTCAACACACTAGGGGGGCCTAATGTCGCTAATAACCCTCTGCCAACACATGAGGAACCAAAGGTTAATGATGTAATGAGAGGTGGTGAGTTTAAGATTAAGACACGCTTATCTGAAGTGCAATCATCATTAAAGTGGGTTTGGAAGAAAATGGCGGAAAGAGGATTAGTGAGTTCTAACCATGGAGTTGTTGTGACTAGTAATGGTGATTTATGTGAATTTCACAGTGATGTGGATCATGAGATTCAACATTGTGATGAGTTCAGAAATATTGTCCAGAATCTGATGAACAATAAAGAAATAGAGTTCTTCGAAAAGAGTCAAGAAGTTAGGTATATTTTTAAAGTGGATGGACAATTGTCCAAAAGGGTGGTGAGGCTAGACGACCTTTTATGATTAATTGGCCTAGAATGCACGAAGAAGAATCAGAGAAACCTCTGCCTCGACTGGTGATCGAGACTCTTTCTCCTTTCCTATACAAGAGTAATCAATAGGTGTCATGGATTTATGGTTGTAACATGACTATTACGGGGAAAGAGGATTCTAAAATTGCAGCCGCAAGAAGTAGTGGAGTTGGGAACTTCACTCGAAGTGAAAGATGTTACTCCCCTAAAATTGCAAAATCGGTGGAGATAAGAGATGTTGAGCAAAAGGAAAAGTTCCCACTGATTGGTGAAAAGCTAGAAATTAATGAACCTGTAAAAGAGGAAGAAACACATGAATTCCTAAAGTTCATCGAACATAGTGATTACAATGTGGTTGAACAATTACACAAAGAACCAGGTCATATATCTGTGTTATCTTTGTTGCTGAGTTTGGAGCCCCATAGAAATGCTTTGCTAAAAGTGTTGAACCAAACATTTGTCCCAAATGAGGTTTCAGTGGATAAGTTGGATAGATTGGTGAATAATCTACATGTCGACAGTTTCATCTCTTTTAGTGATGATGAAATTCCTCTTAAAGGTACAGGGTCCGTCAAAGCATTGCACATATACTACCTCATGTCCTGGTCGACAATGGATCTGCTTTGAATGTCATGCCCATGACCATATTAAATAGGCTTCTAGTGGATTAGGCTCACATGAGACCTTGTCATACAACCGTAAGGGCATTTGACGAAACCAGGAGAGAAGTTGTGGAGAAGATTGACATCTCACTTCTGATTGGTCCAGCTACGTATAACATAGAATTTACTATTATGGACATCACACCTACTTATAATTGTCTGTTGGGACAACCCTGGATTCACGCAGCTGGAGCAGTACCTTCAACGCTTCACTAGAAAGTTAAGTTTGCAATTAACGGGCTCCTTGTAAGTGTTAGCGCTGTGGATGATATCATTGCATCTACATCAACGGAAGCTACATACATTGATGTGGATGAAAATGCAGTCGAGTGTACATTTCGATCACTCGAATTTGTGAATGCTACTTTTGTTGCTGAAGGAAATAAGATCCCAAAACCCAAACTCTCAAAGAATACTATGATGGGAATAAGGCTCACTGTTAGGAAAGGAGCCAAATCAGGAAAAGGACTTGAGAAATATTTGCAAGGAATACATACGATGATACATCCATTTTTGAAATATGATCGAAGCGGTGTTGGATTCTAGCCAAATCCACGTTAAAAGATGAAGCAAATTTTGAAAATGAGAGAAAAGAGAAGGGTCAGACTGATTGGCCAGATTATCGAAGTGGAATTGGTGGTATTTCCCTATATTTCTGAAACCTTCGTGTCCGGGGGACACATTCATTCTGAAAAGGAAAAAATAATCCTACTAGTACCTCCGGAGAGGTTCGAAGAACTGAGCATAAATGCTATAGGGGAAGAGGAAGAAATTGCAGAAAATCGGTCAAAGATTTGTCTGTGTCCTCCGGGTTGTGTCTTGAATAACAAAACCGTTGTTGAACTCCCCATTGTTTTTAAATCTTTATCAGAGTAATGCTCGAAACTTGCCCCACTACTTAAGCCCAAAAGTAGTGGAGATTTATTGTAAGGGCCCTCATTTAGGCATCAGTTTATCAATTCAATTAATGAATGCATTTTCCCTTCCAATCTGGTCTCATTGTTTGTCCATTCTTTTCTTTTGTTCACTTGTTACATTTCATTAAACATTCTACACTTCTCTTTCTTGTGCCTTGTGTATATATATATTTCTTCTTACACATTTGCATACCTTTAGATATCAATTGTACGAATGATATTGCTTCGAGCTCAAAAGTCAACTTTGAACAGACTATATGCTTAGGAGAGTATGAATCTGACAACAACTATGAGGAACGTGAATTGTCTCCTTATCTACTTAGACTAATTGAGTATGAGAATAAACAAATTCTTCCTCACCAAGAACCAATGGACACAGTGAACTTGGAAACTCAAGACGACAAGAGAGAGATAAAGATCGATACTTTCATATATTCAGATACAAGAGACAAACTCATCTCCCTACTTCAAGAATTCAAGGATGTGTTCGCCTGGACCTACCAAGATATGCCCAAATTAGACACAGATATTGTAACGCACAAACTTCCGTTGAAGCCAGAATGCAAGCATGTACAACAGAAGCTCAGAAGAATGAAGCCAGAAATGTTGCTTCAAATACGAGAGAAAGTAAAGAAACAATACGATGCTGGATTATTGCAAGTGGCCAAATATCCAGAATGGGTAGCTAACGTTGTTCCGGTACCAAAGAAAAATGGAAAGGTGTGAATGTGTGTTGACTACCGTGATCTTAATCGTGCTAGTCCTAAGGATAATTTTCCTCTACCACATATAGACACGTTGGTAGACAATACAACAAAACATCACTTGTTCTCATTCATGGATGGTTTCTTGGGCTATAATCAAATCAAAATGTATCCCGACGACATGGAGAAAACTACATTTGTTACAGATTGGAGCACAATTTGCTACAAAGTGATGCATTTCTGTCTGAAAAATGTATGGGCAACATATCATAGAGCCATGGTGACATTGTTCCATGACATGATGCATAAAGAAATAGAAGTTTATGTGGATGATATGATCGCCAAGTCTCGAACAAAAGAAGATCACATCACAAACCTCAAAAAACTCTTTGAACATTTGAGGAAATTTCAATTGAAGCTAAATCTTGCAAAATGCACCTTTAGAGTTGCTTCAAGCAAATAGTTGGGTTTTATCGTTAGCAAGCGAGGTATTGAGGTAGATCTTGATAAAATCAAGGCTATCCAAGAGCTTCTGCCTCCTCGTACTCAATACAAAATTCGAGGCTTTTTAGGAAGTTTAAATTATATTTCTTAGTTCATCTCTCAAGTAACCGATAAATGTGATCCCATCTTCTAACTCTTAAGGAAACATAATACAGGCGCATGGGACTCAGCATGTCAGGAGGCCTTTGATAAAATTAAGCAGTATTTGTTAAATCGTCTTGTATTAGTTCCTCCAGTATCAAGCAAGCCTTTGATTTTGTATCTAGCTGTATTTGAGAACTCTATTGGTTGTGTATTGGGTCAACACGATGAAACTGGGAGAAAAGAGTGGGCTATCTACTACCTCAGCAAAAAAATTTACCGATTGTGAATCGAGATACTCTTCTATCGAGAAATTATATTGCGCATTTGTCTAGACGGCTCACAGGCTTCGTCAATACATGCTCTACCACACAACATGGTTGATTGCAAAACTAGATCCAATAAAATACATGATGGAATCGCCAGGCTTATCAGGAAGAATGACTCGATGGAAAATTTTACTTTCTGACTACGATATTGAGTACGTAAATCGGAAAGCCGTCAAAGGTAGCGTTATTGCGAACTTCTTAGCTAGTCGTGCTTCTTCTAAATATGAACCTTTGAGTTTTGAGTTTCCTGATGAAGACCTAATGTGCTTAACTGCTGGTGAAGAGGAACCAACTGGTAGAAAACCTTGGAAAATGAATTTTGACGGACCTTCAAATGCATTTGAGCATGGAGTTGGGCAGTTTTAGTGTCTCCCAAAGGGAATCATTATCCTTTTACGGGTCGACTAAATTTTGAGTGTACCAATAATATGGCATAATATGAAGCATGTATAATGGGACTTCGTGCGGCAATCCAACGAAAAGTTAAAGTCCTAAAAGCATACGGCGATTCGTCGTTAGTGGTTTATCAACTTTGCGGAGACTGGGAAACCAAAGATGCAAAATTAATTGGATACTGAAAACTCGTTCTTGAATTAATAAAAGAGTTCGAGGAGATATCTTTCCATTACCTTCCCCGAGAAGATAACCAAATGGCTGATGCATTGGCAACTTTGGTTTCTATGTTTAAAGAAAATAGAGAAGATGATATAATGCCCATACAAATGAGTATTTATGATTCACCCGCCAGTTGTTATACCATTGAAGATGAGGTAGATGATCACCCTTGGTATTACGATATTTTACACAATATATCAAGTATCAAAAATATCACGAGAGGGCGAATGATGTGAATAAAAGAACAATTCGAAGAATGGCTGCATGGTACGTCCTTGACGGAGAAATTCTATAAAAAAAGGAGCGACCAAACGCTGCTCAGATATGTAGAAAATCATGAGACAAAAAGGATAATTGAGGAAGTTCACGAGGGAATTTGCGGAATTCATGCAAATGACCTTAGTATGTCTAGGCAGATTATGAGGTTGGGTTATTACTGAGTATCTATGGTAGATGATTGCGTCAACTTCGCTCAGAGATTCCATAAATGTCAGATTTATGGAGATAAAATTCATGCGGCATCTTCACCTCTTCATGTTATAACAGCTCCGTGGCCATTTGCAGTGTGGGGCATGGATGTGATCGGACCAATTACGCCAAAGACATCAAATGGACATCGTTTCATTTTTGTGATGATTGATTATTTTACCAAGTGGGTGGAAGTTGGTTCGTATGAAAATGTAACTAGATCGACAATATGCAAGTTCCTAAAAAAAGAAATCATTTGTCGGTATGGTCTACCAGAAAGAATTATCTCTGACAATGTTTTAAATCTGAACAACCAAATGATGAAGGAAGTGTGTGAGCAATTCAAGATAAAGCATCATAAATCAGCACCTTATCGCCCAAAAATGAATGGGGCCATCGAAGCAGCCAATAAAAATATCAAACGAATCGTTGAGAAAATTGCAATAACATATAAGGATTGGCATGAGAAATTGCCTCTTGCCTTGCTAGCGTATCGTATATCCGTGCGAACATCTATGGGGGCAACTCCATATTCTTTAGTTCACGGAATGGAGGCAGTATTATCGATTGAGGTTGAGATTCCATATTTTCGGGTCTTAATGGAACTTGAGTTGGACGAAGCTGAATGGATTCGAGTTAGATATGACCTGTTAAATATGATAGAAGAAAAGAGATTGAAAGCAATTTGTCATGGGCAGATGTACCAAAAGCGAATGATTCGAGCTCACGATAAGAAAGTCCGACCAAAAATGTTTCGGAAAGGGGATTTGGTTCTAAAAACGAGGTTGTCTACGCAGAAGGATTTTCGAGGAAAATGGATGCCAAATTGGGAAGGGTCGTTTATTGTGAAAAAAACTTTTTGTGGTGGGGCATTAATCCTAACTGAGATGGATGGGAATGAGTTATCCAATCCTGTGAATTCTGACTCGGTGAGGAAATATTATGCTTGAATTCATGACATACCAAGAGGTGAAAACCCGAAAGGGCCCTGTTGGTAAAAAAGAAAAGAAAAGAAAAGAAAAGCCAAGAGGTGAAAACCTGAAAGGGACCTATTGGTAAAAAGGAAAAAAAAGAAAAGCCAAGAAATGAAAACATGAAAGGGCCCTGTTGGTAAAAAAGGGAAAGAAGAAAAGCCAAGAGGTGAAAACCCGAAAGGGCCCTGTTGGCAAAAAAAGAAAAAAAAGCCAAGAGGTGAAAACCTGAAAGGGCCCTGTTGGCAAAAAAAGAAAAAAGCCAAGAGGTGAAAACCCGAAAGGGCCCTGTTGGTAAAGAAGAAAAGAGAAATGCCAAGACTCGAGAAGACCCTATTGGTAAATAGTGAGATGAAAACGCGCAAAGGGCATCTGGGAATCAATAGAAGACTCAAGGTCAGAAGCTCAAGAATGGTCCAAGTATGATCAAGGGAAAATCTACATATCTTCAAATGTTGTCCAAGAACTTAAGCTTTACTGGGCAGAGGTCATAATCAGAAAAGATTCTTGAGCGAAGTAGCAATGGAGTCCTCGCAATCGATATTTAGGGGCATTTTCTTCCTTTTTTGTCTTTTGTTTTTGTTTCCCTTTGACCTTTGTTGTCTTAGACATTTGATTATCATCTATCAAGGCTCAGACCATTTTCGTTCAATAAGAGGAAATTTTCAATTTTCTTGCTACCTTGCGTTTCCTTGTACTTGTCACTTGGATATTTGTGCATTCTTTCATTAATTGGTAAACTCGTTGCTTTAGGAGTTTACAATATGTTTTGATGTTCGATGCATTACTCAAAAAAAGAGATTTTAGAACACAATAATGCTAGAAAATGCTCACGAACACCATTCTCTGATAAATGGAAAGGAATGAATTCAAGAGGCATGATATGAGGCAGAAAGAAAAAGTACAAGGACTTTGATCTCAACGAAAATAAATCCAGAACTTAAAATACATACAATTTTCATGCATTTAGAATAGTAGAGAATTTTGCATGTAAGATAAATACATTAGAAACATGTGCATTTTTTATCATGACAGATTGACAGGAATGTCACTAATCACCTTCAAGATGAAGTGCCATGATTCGCCTTCAAGATAAAGTGCCACCAAATTGCCTTCAAGATGAAGTGCTGCTATATGCTTCCAAGAAGGAATGTTGTTAATCGTCTCCAAGAGGGAATACTATGATTCGCCTTCAAGATGAAGTGCCACCTTTTGCCTTCAAAATGAAGTGCCACCAATCGCCTTCAAGATGAAGTGCCACCAATTGCCTTCAAGATGAAGTGTCATGAATTGCCTTCAAGATGAAGTGCCACCAATCGCCTTCAAGATGAAGTGTCGTCAATTGCCTTCAGGATGAAATGTCGATGTATGCTTCCAAGAAGGAATGTTGTTAATTGCCTCCAAGAGGGAGTGCCATGATTCGCCTCAAAAAAAGAGTCCTATTATCACTGGAAAAATTGTTGCTCATGTCTTTGCTTCATTCCTCTCATTTGGGTTTAGGGTTTAGGGTTATAGCCTTAATAAAATCCAAAATAAAAAATAAAAACCCAAACAATAAAAATTATGAAAAATCCAAAAAAATAAAAAATGGGAAATAATGTGAAAATTAAAAAAACCCTAATCTCACTTTGAAACTTTTAGTCTGCCGCCCGTAAGAGTCCACAACCATGAGGACTCATCTACTTGCTCAACAATCTCGTTTCTTGCGCTCTACATAGATATTCTAGCTTATTCCAACGGTTTCTCTATGAATTCGGGAAGAAAGGACTTGAAAAATCCTAATCTTGGCCTATAAATAGGAACTCCGAAAATTTGAGAAGACACGAGATCAACAAGAGAAAAATCAGAGCAAAAGATTTGTGAATCTAGTATGAAATTTTGAGCGATGTTGAAGAAGCAAAGAGAAAGAAATAACCTCGATTAAACAGCGGCCAGAGTATCATTTGCGAGATCACAATGGTGGAAGAACTCCCAACACAGTCGGATTCGACATATCTTGAGAATAATCCGATCCAACGGCGGATTCAAGAGTTTGAGAGAGGTAAAATACAAATCTTTTTTTCTAGATCTACTTCGATTTACTTGATTTTTCCTAAACCTAACGTTAGATTTGGACTTGGGGGTATAAAAACGAACCAAAAAAGGTAATCGTTTTTTTTGTTTTGCCATCACCGGTGCTAGTAGACCGAAGGCGGCGATCGGTGCTTAACGAGGAGTGAGTGAAAAAGGGGAGGAGATGCCTATGAAGTTTTTAGTGTTGACAGTAAAATAAATTTGTCTTCAAAATAATAGAAATGGATGATTTCCGTGGTTAAATGTCAACTACATTATTATTTTAAAATAAAGTATTTCACAGCTCATTGATGAGCCTTGGAAACTGATGCTTTATTGGAAGTCAAAACACGCAAACATCTCTGTCATCTCTACTCTATTTTCAATTTGGAGTTTTAGGGCGAAATTACACTTCATATCCCTATTTTATTTTAGTTTTTTTATTTATTTTAGGCTTAGTATGTTTCTTTTTAGTCCGAGTCCTAATATATATTCTTTTAATTAGGTCTTTAATTCGCATAATTAGCTAGACAATTAGATAAGAAGTTTCATATTAGTTTAATTTAGTGGGTGATTCATTTTTTTTGTTAATTTCTCTTTAAAATGAACGATTAATTATTTAATTGGACTTAAAATTGAGTTTAGTTATAGGAAGATCTTAAAAGTGTGCTAATAATGTGTTTCGATTAGTAATTCGCTTAATTTGGGATAAATTATAATTTGACTTAAGATTATGGATTCCGATTAAAGTGTTATTTTTTGTACTTTTTTTAGCATGTTTGATTTTGTTTATTGACTTGATTACTTGCATAATTTAGACTTTTTATAATAGTGCTATTAACCCTATCTTTGAAGCCTTTTAGACAACACAACCCCTTTAGGTACCGATTTTGGGTGTTGCGGGGGTGCTATAACCTTCCCCACACGTAACTGACTCCTAAGCCCAACCTGACTCTGGTTCGAACGCAGACTAGTTTTGCAGGTTTTCGGTCATACCCAATCCAAAATGACCGATGGCGACTCCAAACAATGATGAGCCTATAAAGGCTCAACCAATTTCGGCCCGGACAAAAAAACGGCGTGGACGCCTACTTATAGAGTATAAATTTCTCTATTGCCTCGTCTATGCTTTTAAGCAAATACACATAGCAATATTTGTGCTATCGTTGATGAAGGTAACCAAAATTTATTTCCTCCTTCATTTGAACAAATTTCAAATCACAAACATCGCTATGAATTAGATCAAGCGGTTCTTTCCTTCTTTCAATAGTTTGAAAAGAATATCTTGTTAATTTTGCTTCTACGCATGTTTCACATTTATTATTATAATCAATATGAAACGAAGAGATGAGTTCCAAGTTAATTAATCTCCGTAGAGCATCATAATTAACATGTTCGAGTCTACCATGCCATAAATTTAAAGACTCAAGCATATAAACAGAAGAAGAAGTTGCATTCTTATTCATGTTCTTTGATTTTACAAAGATAGAATTGAGTTTCCACATTCCATTCAATACATAACATCTGCCTACAAACATCCCCCTTAGACATAATTAATTTTTTAGATTCAAAACCCATTCTAAAGCCATGAAAACTTAAGAGTGTTACAGATACAAGGTTTTTATTTATGTCGAGTACATAGAACACATTCTATAGCTTGAGTTCCTTGCTGGAGGTCATCTTCAAGACTACAGTTCCCTTCCTCTTGATCTTGGAAGTCGTAACATTTTCCATGTAGAGCTTCTCCCCATCATCTCTAGGTATCAACTCAGCAAATGAATTTTTGTCACAACAGATATGACATATGGCTCCAGTGTCTAGTCACCATTCTCTTGTGTTGGAGCCAACCAGATTGACTTCAGTGACCACATCACACAGGTTCATGGGCTGATTTGCCCTTTTTGACGTTTGTCCCAATCCCACCATTTGTGCGGACGATTTTGGGTGAGTTGGTAATATCTCCCCTAGTCATTGTTTTTGTTCAAAAGAACAAAAAAACAAACCTTTAAAATCATGCACTTTCCTTAATGAAAAAACAACATAATAAACCTTATGCAACATGTATCATGAATCAACAACAAGTCCCATTGCTAACACTCAATTTAAGCCTTCCCATACGTAACTACCATATGCAAAGCTTAAAGAGTAAAACATGTATAAATCACAATATACATCATAAACCATCTAATGATACATCATCAATTATATTGGCTTACAAGTGATCATTAAACAAGTTCATTTCTCAAAACAACATCGGATACACGGATTCACAAGTGTTGTCCCAACACTTCATACATTCTCACCGGCATCTCAAGGTTCACACACGGGAGCTACCCTCCACCGTTGTGAGATCCGTGGTGGAGTATTCGATACACCGCATAAACCCCTCAACACCACTCATCTATAGATGTATAACCCTACTAACGAGAGACGAGACACCACACACACATACCTCAATCGTTAGGGTACTTGGATAGAGTATTCGGTACATCGTATAAACCCCTCGACATCCAAGGTGACTTGTTTATAGTACACTCAATCCTATAGCCAGCTAACTATATCCGATAACATTTATAAACCATTTTCATAACATCACTTGCCAATATAATTCACATTTCACCATATACCTTACTGTTTTCAAAGCATCATTATTAAATCATTTCCCAAAGCATTAAATCATGCTTTAAATCACAAGTATAAAACGTATACTTACAAGGATCACTTACCACGTGCGTCCTTCATCAACACATCAATAAGAACAGCAAACCATATTCTTTAAACATTCTTTAACAGTAGGTAACATGAATTCAAAACCAAGTGCATAAAAACCATTTCATAATAGCACAACCGAGAGAGAAATTCCTTATACTTACTTTCGAACTTAGATAAGTGTTTCAAGCTTACATCTATGTTCCCAAAACCACCTTTATAACATTTCAAAGCTGAAATCCACATTCTCACTCACCGACACGCGAAACCTTGATTAGCCGACACAAAACTAAGTGTCTAAAGCTCCTAAAACCTCATCGGTTGCTTCCGAAATGTTCTCCCCTGTTTAAACCACATAAGAACATAGGATTAATGCATCTCAATGCATTAAAACTCCAGCAAGCAACCCTACCACGTTGCCTTGCCCAAAACCACCAAAACACCCATCCAAAACAACCGAAAACATCATCAATTACTCTGCAAACTCAACCCGGCCAAAACCTAACACTTCAAACCATTTATAATCATTGATTAACATCCAAAATCATCATATTATCAACCTTATACCTCCAGCATTCACAAAATCACATTAACACCACAAACACCCAATTCTAATAACCTAAACAACTAGAGATCCAAATAGTTTTGGGATTACCATGCTTCAACCTCAATCTCAACATTGATAAACCTCAAAAACATGATTAAAATCAATCAAAAATCAGCCAAAATAGATCCATTGCAAAAATTACACAAAATTATCATTTAAAGCTTGATTTAACCATTTCCTTCAAATCAATCATGAAAACTTGTTAAGAAACATAATTAAAGAGCCAAATACTTAGGAATTTCATTAAAGAAACTTGATTAGAGGAGAAGCATGAAAATTACCTCTAATCCATTGCTATTCCTTCAATTGACAAGATTTAATTGAAAATCTTCAAGAATCCATTGAAACAAGTTGAGGAAACTCCATGAAAATCATTTGGAAATCAAAGTAAGATAAAAAGGAAAATATCTCTAGAAGTTTTGAAAGAAAATGGGTGGTTGGTTGATGAGAAAAGAGAGAAATGGAAGTTATGTCAAAATGTGCTTAAAAGATTAATTTTCCTTTTTAATCATTTTAATTAAAACACAATTAAAACATGTCAAATTAAGGGAATAACTGATTATAATTGCATCAGCTCCCTAAAGATTCTAGGTTTTGGCTCTTTTACAAAATAGCCATTAACAATAGTTTTTTTCTTCATTTTTACGATTTAGTCACTAAATCGAAATGTCCACCTTCTAATTGTCATTTTCCAAAATTGACTTCACCAAACCCTTCTATATATGTTGAGTGTGTAAAAGTTCTATATTTTACCCCCTATTTAACCCATATTTCTGCTGCATTCAAGCATAATTCATTGCATTTAGGTTAGATTTCATTTATACATCACAAATATATTAAATGACAGTTTCTACTGAAATTGGTTGCTTTTGCAGGTAGCTGCTGTAGTAGATGGAGGACAGTGGAGAAGTAGACGCTGGGCAGTGAAGAAGCAGAGTTGGAATTGGATGTGCAGACGAGGAGGACGATGCTGCCATGGCCGCTGCCGTGGCAGCCAAGGACGACAGCGGTGGTGAAGAGAAGAAGCAATGTGGACCTCGACAGAAAGAGAAAATTAAGTTGGTCTGTCGTGGAGCACCCTTATATTTTTCCAAGCCTTAGATCAGAATGAAAGCCAAGCCCAAAGTTCAAGGAAGAAACTCCAAGCAAGAAGGAAGGACGAATTAAAGACATATACTATGAAGATTTAGTCTTTAATAGAGTTGTACTTTAGTTTAAACTTGTATTCTTTCTATATTAGAAAACTTGAACCCAAAGCCTATATAAAGGCATGGAATTCGACCTAGGGAAGGATATCTTACTCTCTAGCCTTCTTCCCAAAACTCTAGCCGTTTTCCCTTCCTCATCATATTCTAAACTTCCCCTAGGGCTACGGGTTGATTTGTAAAGTAGTTGCAAGGATTGCATTTGTTTTAGGAATTTTTTGTTCAATAAAATAGACTTTAAGTTTACTTATTATGGTTTTCAACATCTTGCAAGAGTATCAGGAGACCATTGTGAGATTATCTATTTACTTAATATCAGGAGAGTTAAGTATACGAAAGGAATAAGTACGTGTTCTCCAGTTTATGGTTGAACTATCTCGGACCTAGGGATAGACGAGGTTAAGTGGCTAAGGGAGAATTCAACAACTTCAGTGTTCATCCTTCGATTCACGCCGGAAGGTATCATCAAAGACGTGTTCATCGACAGACTTGGACCTAGGGATAGGCCAAGGCATAGCAGGGATTCTTGCCAAGCTTGAAGTACAAAGTTGTGTGATCGCTGCCGCGACTAACAACAGACTGATGCCGCGACAGGTGCTGCCGCGACAGGCATGATGACAGAGTAGATATTCTTAGACTTTGCAACACCTACACTACTGAGCAATTCAATACCGGCCCATTCTCTCTATCCTGATTTCATTACTCTTTTATTTCAGTATTCTTTATTATCTCGTGACAACAATTAAACTATTTCTTTTCTCTCTTGTGCAGCAATCTAAGGTGAAGCTATTAGCCCAGTCCCTGTGGAGACGATATCCGATACTTACGTATCACTTTACTACTTGCGTCGTGTACACTTGCACTATATTGCGATAGACACTTTTACACGCAACAAGTTTTTGGCGCCGTTGCCGGGGACTGGCAACATATTTTTACCCTATCTTTTACTGCACTTCTTTTATTTTTCTGTTATTACTTGGATTGTTCAACCTATACCTTTCACAAGGTCTTTTGTTTGCGTATGCGCAGATCTCAACGAGGAAAAGAACCTGAGCACTAGTTAGATCCTGAAATCGAACGAACGTGCAATCTTAGGAAAAGAGTCTACCTCCTCGTAGAAAGAAACGAATACTTGGAGGAACAATTAAAAGCAATGGTGAACAAAAGACGTGAAGAAAGAAGGGACATCCAAGAGAATCCACTGGATGCTGAAAATCCTGCCGGAGATGGAGAGAACGGTCCACCTGCCGATCCTTTTATCGTTGCCGCACGCTAGTCATGCCGAGACTACATGCTCAATGAACATGTGGAACTAGAAACAACACTGCCAGATGTAGACCTTGACAATTTTAAGCTAAAACCTGTTATGTTCAGCATGATTAACAACGCTGGGCAATTTAGTGGTGCTGCTACAAAGGATGCTAGGGAGCATCTGAAAACGTTCCAGGAAATCTGTGGTTCGTTTTGACTACCAGGAGTTAATCCGGAGATAACGAGGCTTCGGTTATTTCCTCATTCATTGAGGGACAGGGCGAAAACTTGGTGGAATAAACTAACACCGGGTTCAATACAAACTTGTGCAGATTTAACTCGTGAATTTTTGTCTCGTTTTAATCCTTCACACTTATCTGAGCGATTACGTAACGAACTTGCTACTTTTCAATAGGAAGATGACGAGCCAATGCACGAGGCATGGGACATATTTACCACCCTTCTAAGGAACTGCCTGATGCATGGATTTCCCGTTTGGAACTAGGTAACTAAATTTCATAATGCTGCCAACTTACAGACTCATATGAGAATTGATTCAGCAGTGAATGGATTGCTGTTGGACAAAGATCCAGAAGATGCAATGGCAGTATTGAAAAATTTGGCAAAGAATGAGGAACAGTTTCCTACAGCAAGAAGAGGGGGTAAACGAGTTCTAGCTATAAAAGATTATGAGGCCGATAGTTCTCTAAAATCACAGGTGGCATATCTCACTAAGGCAATGAAAAAGCTTTTGAATGAAGATTCACAGCCTGCCTACTCTGCTGAAGAGGTATGCGAGGCTTGCGATGGGAACCACAGTTCGGAAGATTGTCCGCTACAGTTAGAAGAAGGGATGTATGTTGGGAACTACAATAAACAGAACTACAATTCCAACAACTACAATCCCAACTGGAGAAAGGATCCTAAGTTCTCTTGGAGCAACCCTAATAATTCCCTAAATCCGCAAGCACAGAACACACAGAATCAGGGGGGACCTAGATTACTGACTCGACAACAACCGCATCAGCAGCAGCAACAACCACCAGCTGCCACGACTAGTATACTGGAACAGACCTTGGCTACGTTTATGTCCCAAACAGGAACCTACATTGAGAACATGAATAACTTCGTCAAGAAGACTGAAAAATTCAAGGATAAAACAGAGATGCGGATGACCAACCATGAAGCTACTCTGAAATCATTGGAGACACAGATGGGTCAGGTTTCCCAGCATATTAAACCGAGGCAAAATGGAGGATTTCCTAGCGATACTGAAAACGCTAGACAACCCACACATGAGAAGTGTAAAGCCATCACTACTAGGAGTAGGAAGAAATTACCAGGGCCAGAGAAGGAAGCTGAATCAATTAAGGAACCAGCCTTGGAGTCGACTGCCGAGGAAGCTACCCCGACAGTTGACAAACAGTCTGCTGCCGATGAACCTGTTACAACAGCAGAAGGGACAGATGAGAAAGATGAAGAACCTAAACCTCCTCAGATCCGAATGCAGTGGGAAGGACGTATTGCTGATTATCATCCTCCACCTCATTTTCCTTAGTGGTTACAGAAACTGAAACAGGAATCCCAGCTTAAGAAGATCTATGATATTTTTAAGCAGGTCCATATCAATATTCCGCTGTTAGATGCTATAAAGGAGATGCCAGGTTATGCGAAATTTCTCAAGGATGCCATGTCAAAGAAATCCAGACTTGGGGAATTTGAAACGGTTAAAATGACAGAAGGATGCATGAGTATTCTGCACAAGCATCCACCCTAGAAGAAGAAGGATCTTGGGAGCTTCGTCATACCATGCATAATCGGAGATAAATTTGTGGGTAAGGCACTTTGTGATCTTGGTGCTAGTATAAAGTTAATGCCCAAATCAGTTTTTCAAAAATTAGGTATTGGAAAAGCTCGGCCCACAACAGTAGTACTGCAGCTGGCAGACCACTCTTACGTTCATCCAGAAGGAAAAATTGAAGATATTCTGGTAAGAGTGGATAAATTTATTTTTCCTACTGACTTTCTTGTCTTAGATTGTGAAGCAGATGAAAATGCACCAATAATCCTGGGAGACCCTTCTTAGCCACAGGAAGATCACTGATTGATGTGGAAAAAGGAGAACTCACTATGAGAGTGAACGATCAAGAGATCAAGCTGAATGTTCTCCAGGCAATAAAACATGCTGATGCAGAAGAAGAATGCAAGGCTATCACTGAAATTACCCTTGACCAACCCTGCATCAGGTCGGGCTTCCATGACATCAAAATTGGCCACTGCCCCAGCAGCCATTTAGAAGACTGTCACGGCAGCAACGACGACAGCAGTGTGACCCCCTTAGCCCGGCCTAGACGGTTTGACCCGAACTACGAAGATTACACGGGGAAAACAAAAGTCAACCCAAAAGTCAACCTTGATTCACAACCCTTTTTTTCTTTTTAATCTTACCTAGATGCACATTAACCATAATTGAGTTCCCATAAATCTTATTTGAAAAGGGCACAACGATCGTACAACAAAGAGGGACTCAATTGCACTTATTACAAGTTTAGGGACCAAATTGTAATTTCTATAAATTAGAAGGTCATAACTGATTTTAAAGTTACCAATATGAAATTAGTAACGTTACATGCTTCTCTGCCAAAATTCAACTTATTTGGGCATCTCAACCTCAAACAACTACAACTTTAACATTTGGGACTAAAATGTAAAGCTTGCAAACTTCAGCATCATTCAAATCAGTGCCCAATGGTCAACTATTTCGGAACACCCACCTGCCGTATCGAAACGAGGACCGAAACGGCGTTAACCATTCTGAAACGCGGGTTGGTTCCGAGACTGGTTCCGAATCAAGGCCTTCCAGTAGCCAAATCATTTCGGAACACCCCTTAGCGTTTCGAAACACGAAGGCTATTTCAGGCCCCTGTTTCGAAACACTAGAGGGTGTTTCGATACGGTTTGCCCAGATTCAGCAGCAAAGTCTGGTTTTTCAAGCATAAACACATTCAAACACAACCTAATGACTCCTTAATCATGTCAACAAGTCATCATACATAAAAAGTGCATGTTTAGGACTCCTAAACACAATCATAACATCAAAAATGAAGTTTCACATGTCTAGCATGCTCCCTAATATCAAAAACCAAGTAGGCAAACAAACTTCAAATCAAGCATTAGAGGCCATTTACAATTCAAATCAACCAAGGCACACATGCCACAACCTTAGGGAGTTTAATACATCTCCCAAAACAAAGTTTTGATTCCTATTGCCAAATTATCAAAACTAATAGTGTACGAAAACTTCACCATACATGAGCTTGGATTCCCTTGGACACACTTAGCTTCCTTGTTGCCCTTAAACACCTCAATTATCTGCATTATTGGTAAAAGAGAGCGTAAGCACAAATGCTCAGTGAGGCATGCTCTAAGTAAAACCAATACAACAATGCATTTTTAGATAACATTTTCAACAAAGCTTTAAACCACATGCTCACCTCTTTCTCATGCTATCTAGCATCATTTTCAAGCATCTCATGCTTCGTTACATTTAAATACATTATATTGGCTTTCAAGTGATAGTTCATAACCATTTAACACAAAACACAATCAGATAGGCGGATTACAAACGTTGTCCAACACGCTTCATACACATTACCGGACCTCACAAGGTTCACACTCAATAGCAATCCCTCCATTGATGTGACACCCGTGGTGGAGTATAACGGTACAATCTCAACCCCTCAACACCACTCATCGGTAGTTGTATAATTCCACTAACGAGAGTAAGGGACACATAACACAAGATCCACACATGGAATTTCAACCACCATTGTGATCTTACCTCAATCGTTAGGGTACTTGGATGGAGTTTACGGTACAATCACAATCCCTCAACATCCAAGGCGACTTTACTTACGGTGCACCCAATCCTATAGTCGGCTAACTATATTCGATTCAAGTACTTTAAAACCATTTCATCACTTGCCAATATAAATCAAATACCATCATTAATTCATTGTTCTAAAGCATTAATCAAAGCCACTTATCATCATGCATCTCCATGCATCATTACCATATTAATAACATGTCAAACCAAGGATCTCTTACCTTGAGCATCCTTCAATGCATGACTTTCAAAACCAACATTAATCATGCTAAAACATGCTTTCAAAACAGTAATTAAACATGCATTTCATAACCAACGCATCAAACCACAACATAGCACATCCGAGGGAGTTTTTCCGAAAACTTACTCTTGAGCTTAGCTAAGTTGTTTAGACTTAAGCTAAGCTCCCAAAACCTTCAAATAATCGTTTCAAAGCTGGAAATCCAACTCCACTCACCAATTACGTTTCGCTTGCTTGCTGAAATGCCAATTAAGCTTCCAAATCAACTCCAAAGGTGTCCGAAGATGTCTCCCCTCTAAATGATGATTTCTCCTTGATTTGGGCCAAATTCCTTGAAAATTCAATGTGGAAATCAAGAGGATTTGATGCAAGATTGATTAGGAATCAATAGATGATGGAAATATCATCAATTGAAGTGAAAATCTATGTGAAAGTTGCTGGAGAAAAAGTGTTTGGATGATGAGATTTTGAGAGAAAAAGGAATGAGAGAAAATGAGGAAAAGGTAGTTATGAAAATCCAAAAAGTAGTTTCCCCTTTTCTTTTACTTAATTAAAACATTAATTAAATCACCCAAATTAAGGAAAAATCTGGAGAAAACATTTTTGGGTAAATTAGCTCCTTAAAGATTCAAAGTTTCATTCCTTTACAAAACAGTCACTGCTCAACTTTGCAAAAATCGCATTTTGGTCACTACACCGAAATGTAGCATTTCCAAACCTTATTTTGTAAAATTGATTTCACTACTCTCTTATATATATTAAAAGAGTATTTTTAGATATTTTTCTATATTTTTAAAGCATCGCAAACTAGGCTTTCCCTAAAACCTCCTTTTATATTCGAACCGTTTCTCAGACCTGTTCGACCAAACCCTAAACTTCTAAGCCCAAAATTGGGGTGTTACAAGTCTCCCCCTCTTAAGAAATTTCTTCCTCGAAATTTACCTGGAGGAAAAAGGTAAGGAAACTACTTCTTCATGTCATCCTTTCTTTCCCGCGTGGCTTCCTCAAAACCACGATGCCTCCACAACACCTTAACCAATTCAATGGTCTTACCTCGAACAACTTTACTATCCGAATCTAGAATTTCAACCGGCTCTTCATCATAGGTCAAGTCTGGATTCAACTCCACTTCCTCCACAAGCATAACATGCGAAGGATCCGATCTATACCTCTGAAGCATAGAGACATGAAACACATCATGTATCTTTTCCAACTCTTGCAGCAACCTCAACTTGTACGCAACAAGACCCATACGTTCAATCACCTTGTATGGTCCAATATACCTAGGGCTCACTTACCCTTCCGGATAAACCTCATCACCTTCTTCCCTAGGTGAAACCTTCAAAAACACACGGTCACCCACTGCAAACTTAATCTCCTACCGCTCACAAATGAGCCTCACCTTCTCGATGGTTCCTTTCAACAAAGTCAGCATCGAGACTAACTTCTGACTTGTTTCAGCCCAGCAAAGAGGAGTTCTGCACTTCCTCCCATACAAGGCTTCATAAGGTGCCATTTGATTACTTTCCTGGTAACTATTGTTATAAGCAAACTCCACCAAAGGCAAATGCTTCTCCGAAGAACCTTGAAACTAAATCACACAGCACCTCAACATATCCTCAAGCACTTGGATAACACACTTAGACTGTCCATCCGACTGTGGATGATAAGAAGTACTGAAATTCAACCGCGTACCCAAAGCTTGGTGCAAACACTCCCAAAAACGCGATGTAAACCTCGGATCTCTATCCGACACTATAGATTTTGGTACACCATGCAAACACACAATTTCGGCAATGTACAACTCTGCAAGCTTATCCAAGGTATACGTAGTATGCACAGGTAAGAAATGCGCACACTTCGTAAGGCGATCCACAATCACCCACACCGAATTTTTCTTTGATGGCGACAAAGGCAAACCAGACACGAAGTCCATGGTAATCCTTTCCCACATCCACTCAGGAATCCTCAACGGTTGCAACAACCCTGAAGGAAACTGATGCTCAGCTTTAACCCGCTGACAAACCATACACTTACTCACATATTCCTCCACATCTTTCTTCAAACCCACCCAATAGTACTCGTCCTTCATATCACGATACATCTTTGTACTACCAGGGTGCATAGCAAAAGGACTACTATGAGCTTCATTCAGAATAGTGCGCCTCAACTCCGCATCATTCGGCACTACTATCCGACTTCCAAAACATAGAACCCCATCATCATTAAAGCAGAAATCCGATGGTCTATCCTCAGCAATATCTTGAACATGTGGCACCAAAGAATCATCCAACAACTGCTTATCCTTTATCAACTGAACCAAAGATGGTTTCACTTGCAATTCAACCACAAGACCTCCATCTTGCGAAATACTCAAGCTGGCAAACATAGCCCTTAACTCCACTGCCACCTTCCTACTCAAGGCATCCGCTACAACATTAGCTTTTCTTGGATGGTACTCGATCGTCAAATCATAATCCTTAAGCAACTCCACCCAACGTCGTTGCCTAAGATTCAACTCTTTCTGAGACATCAGATACTTCAAGCTCTTGTGATCCGTGTACACCGTACACTTCTCACCATACAGATAATGTCTCCAAATCTTCAGAGCAAAAACCACCGCAGCTAACTCAATATCATGCGTAGGATAATTGCGCTCATGCACCTTTAACTGGCGCGACGCATAAGCCACCACCTTACCCTCTTGCATTAACACACACCCCAGACCAACATAGGATGCGTCACTATACACCACAAACTCTTTTCCCGATTCAGGCTGAACCAAGATAGGAGCTTGCGTCAAAGCTGCCTTAAGCTTCTCAAAAGCTTGTTGCCTTGCTTCTGTCCACTCATACTTGAAATTCTTTGGCAACAACTTCGTCAAAGGGGCAGTAATCTTCAAAAATCTATCCACAAACCTCCGGTAATATCCTGCCAACCCAAGGAAACTACGAACTTCATTAACAGACTTAAGAGTCTTCCAATTCATCACCGCCTCAATCTTCTGAGGACCAACACGAATCCCCTCAGCAGAAACCACATGACCAAGGAAAACAACTTCCTTAAGCCAGAATTTGCATTTGCTCAGCTTAGCATAAAGCTGATTTCCCAACAGCGCCTGCAACACAATCCTCAAATGCCCCTCATGCTCCTCCTCAGTACGAGAATACACAAAGGTATCATCAATTAACACCACAACAAACTTGTCCAAGTATTCATGGAACACTTTATTCATCATGTCCATGAAAGCTTCAGGAGCATTCGTCAAGCCAAACGGCATTACAAGGAACTCATAATGCCCATACCTCGTTCTAAAGGCTGTTTTTGGCACATCCACATCTTTCACCTTAAGCTGGTAGTAACCTGACCTTAAGTCAATCTTAGAGAACACAGCCGCTCCACGAAACTGATCAAAAAGATCATCAATCCTCGGTAAAGGATACCGATTCTTGATAGTCAACTTGTTCAGCTGACGATAATCGATGCACATTCTCATAGTGCCATCCTTCTTCTTCACAAACAAGACCGGTGCTCCCCAAGGTGACACACTCGGCCGAATGAAACCACGGTCGAGCAACTCCTGAAGTTGCGTCTTCAACTCCTTCAACTCCTTAGGTGCCATGCGATAGGGAGCAATGGACACTGGAGTTGTGTTTTCATACAGCTCAATTCCAAACTCTACATCTCGACTAGGCGGCAATCCAGGTAACTCCTCCGGAAACACCCCAGGGAACTCACGAACAGTTGTTATATCCTGAACGCGCACCTCCTTCGAACTTGGATTCATAACAAAGGCTAGATAAGCCTCGCAACCTTGCCGCAACATCCGACTTGCTTCCAAGGTAGACACCACATTACTAAGAAACTTAACATTTTCACCCACCACCACTACCTCATTATCATTCGCAAGTTTCAACGAAACTCGCTTATTCTCAAAATCCACCACAGCTCGATGCTCAACAAGCCAATCCATACCAAGGATTACATCAAAACCATAGAAAGGCAATTCCATGAGATCAACAAGAAAAACATGGTTTTGCACTTGTAAGGGACATCTTCTATACAACTTTCGTGTTACAACTGTCTCACCAAAGGAACTAGTCACACGCATACCAACATCCAAAGACTCAACAGATAAACCAAGCATTTGAGCATGTTCATGCAATATGTACGAGTGTGTAGATCCAGAATCAATCAAGTAAAGTAATGACAAGGATTGCAAAGTAAAGGTACATGCGATCACATCCGTATCATTCCTCCCCTCACGCTGAGCATACACTCGAGTCTGGCCACCACCCTCAAGTTAAACAACCACAACATGCGCCACATTCCTCCCACCATCATCTCTGCGCTGAAAGTTACCACGGCCGCGCCCACGACCTCTCTATGGTGCAACTACCCCAGGAGCACGTCCCTGACCACCACCAGCTAACAAAGGACACTCCCTTCTCATGTGGTCTACCGAACCACAATTCCAACATGAGTTACCTATCACTGCAACAGGAGCCTGAACCTCCCTCGCTGCTCGAGGACAATCTCGCCTCAAATGGCCACGAGATCCACACGTCCAGCACGTGTTCTGATCAGCCCTTATTCTATCTCCCTGAACAGGCGTACCATGTCCTCCATTACCATGCCTAGCAGTAGATTGATACCTCTTATCTCGTCCTCTCTTGTTCCATCTACCACCAGAACTATGATCAGTAGCTCTTTTTCCCGAGCTAGAACTAACGCCTCTGGAAGACAAACCCAAGTTCTGCTCGATGTCCTTCGCTCTACTCACAAGCACATCAAAATCTGTATACTCAGCCGCAAGCATAAAAGTCTTCACATCCGTTACCAATCCATAACAGAAACGTTCACACCTTTCCTGCTCATCAGGGATTAGCTCAGGTGCATACTGACTAAGACGGACAAACTGGATCTCATACTCAGCTACCGTCATGCTTCCTTGCACAAGAGACATAAATTCTCTTTTCTTCTCATCTAGGTATCGCACACCCAGATACTTTTGCTTGAACGCATTCAAGAAGAATGTCCAAGTCACATCATTGTCCTCCATTCTAGAGACAATGGTCGTCCACCACGTACAAGCATCATCATGCATCAGTGACACCACACATCCCAACTTCTGCTCATTATTGCAGTTCATTTGCCCCAAAATCCTCTTGGTGCTTTCCAACCAAGACTCAGATCCTTCCGGAGATAAACCTCTAAACTCAGTCCCTCCCAGACTACGAAGACGTTCCAAAGGCAATCTCACATTAGCACCATCTTGATGCGCAGCTCCATGAGCTCCAGCTACTGCTACCTGAAAGGCTCCAGCAATAGCCTGAATCAACATAGTCATGTCAGGAGCAGCTTGCCCCTGCACACATTCAGGTCCAGCGACCCCAGCACCAGCACCAACATTATCACCTCCAGCACCACCACCACCGGGTGGTCCACCACCAGGGGGAGGAGGTAAATCCACAACATTCTCAGCATTCTCCTCATTCTCATTCTGAGCCATAGCTCTTGTATTCATTCTCATCTCTCTACGCGGCCCCATTTACAAGAAAACAATGCACTGACACAAATGCAATAAATATAATTAGGCTCAACAAGGTAAGTAATCCAAGTACTCAAGCTCTTTTTCGAAAACAATTCCTTTCATTAGTTTTGATATGGCAATGGGATCCCCTAACACATTCCAACATAGCATATCATCACAATTGAAACCATGCATCACTAGTCATACAACATTCTTTCACCCAAAAGACATATCATGCAAATACACATACATCACCCACATAACCATTCCCATTTACACGAGAACTAAGCTCTGATACAACCAAATGTAACACCCTTAGCACGGCCTAGACGGTTGACCCGAACTACGAAGATTACACGAAGAAAACTAAAGTCAACCCAAAAGTCAACCTTGATTCACAACCCTTTTTTCTTTTTAATCTTATCTAGATGCACATTAACCCTAATTGAGTTCCCATAAATCTTATTTGAAAAGGGCACAACGATCGTACAACAAAGAGGGACTCAATTGCACTTATTACAAGTTTAGGGACCAAATTGTAATTTCTGTAAATTAGAAGGTCATAACTGATTTTAAAGTTACCGATATGAAATTAGTCACGTTACATGCTTCTCTGCCAAAATTCAACTTATTTGGGCATCTCAACCTCAAGCAACTACAACTTTAACATTTGGGACTAAAATGTAAAGCTTGCAAAATTCAACACCATTCAAATCAGTGCCCAACGGTCACATGTTTCGGAACACCCCCTGCCGTATCGAAACGACGACTGAAACGGCGTTGACCGTTCCAAAACTCGTGTTGGTTCCGAAACAAAGCCTTCCAGTAGCCAAATTGTTTCGGAACACCCCTTAGCGTTTCGAAACACGAAGGCCATTTCAGGCCCCCATTTCGAAACACTAAAGGGTGTTTCGATACGGTTTGCCCAGATTCAGCAGCAAAGTCTGGTTTTTCAAGCATAAACCCATTCAAACACAACCTAATGACTCCTTAATCATGTCAACAAGTCATCATACATAAAAGGTGCATGTTTAGGACTCCTAAACACAATCATAACATCAAACATGAAATTTCACATGTCTAGAGGCATGGTCCCTAATATCTAAAACCAAGTAGGCAAACAAACTTCAAATCAAGCATTAGAGGCCATTTACAATTCAAATCAACCAAGGCACACATGCCACAACCTTAGGGAGTTTAATACATCTCTCAAAACAAAGTTTAGATTCCCATTGCCAAATTATCAAAACTAATAGTGTACGAAAACTTCGACATACATGAGCTTGGATTCCCTTGGACACACTTATGTCACGGACTTATTCTTTCAAGCTCAAATCCGTGCGGCACTAGCACTCTCGGCACGATGCTAGTTAGCCTTACTCATGCAATGATGGCAAAACGAAGGAGCAAGAGTGTTTACAAGGAAGGAACCTTGTATTAAGCAACGAAAGCTTACAAGAGAGAGCTTTACAAGTGTTAGAATACACAACTCTTGGATGGTTTACAAATGAGCTAGGCAAGCCTATTTATAGCCTCCATCCTCCCGAATGGACGGTGGAGATTTATTTGATCCAACGGTTAGGATCTTGCCTCCTAAAATATCTAAGATGCCTAGATATTTCTAGAAAACTCCATACTTACTTATATACATCTCTACTATTCTAGATTACTCCTATAGTTCTACATATATCTATAGGTTTCTAGAATATTCCGGAGATGTCCGGAGTTGTCCCGAGCCCTCTTGATCTTTCCCGGGTCTTCTAGGTTCCTCCGGGTGAGCCTAGATTGATGTGGAACCTTCTGGAACCCCTCGGGTGAGTTTGGAGATGTGTGGGGCCTTCTAGGCCGATCTAGAGTCTTCTTTGGTGTTGCTGGAGCTCTTCCCTCGTATCCTAGCTCGCCTTGCCTTTGCCCTCGGCTTGTCGGCATTGTTGGAAGACCTTCCCTTCGAATCTTGACCCTCGGTGGTCTTGGAAGCAACGTTCTCCCCTTGAACATGCTTGGTGGCCTTCCCAGACACGGACACCCCTTTGTCTTGGTTCAATCCCTTGGACGGCTTGGCCCTTCGGACGGCCTTGTTGAGCTGAAGTGCAGAGACCACTCTCGTCCTTGACTTGGTGGCCCTTATCGTTGGAACCACACATGATGGTGCACCATCCGTGATGCACAGGCTGTTGGCAAATGGCATCGGTATTGCCTTGGCTTGTTCAAAGAACTCGAGCCCTAGGATGATCGGGTAGTCATCTAGTGGCACAATCGAGAAGTCCATGCGGCCTGACCATGTCCCAATGTTGGTCTTGACTCCTCGAACGAACCCATAGATGGGTTGAGCGGCAAAGTTTACGGCCTTGACGGATCCTCCCCCTTTCACGGTGCTAAGACCAAGCCTCTTTGCTTCCTCTAAAGAGACAAAGTTATGGGACGCACGTGTGTCGAGCATAGCTTTTGATGCTTTTCCATTGATGGTGACGTCAACGAATAGCAACCCTTTGGCTTGGGTCTTTGGGGCGGACTGGATTCCATTCAAGAGCTGTAGCGATCTCATTTGTGTGCCTTGGCCCCCTTCGGCATCACTACCTTTGTCGGCATCACTTTCCTCTTGATGCTTTGCTAGGATTGCACTAAGGGCTCGGCGTTGTGGGCACTCCCGAACCCAATGGTCGCCATCGCAGATGTAGCAGCTACTAGGTGGTGACTTCTTGGCACCTTGAGAGTCTTTAGACCTACCTCGGTCCTTGTCTCTCCATGAGGACGGGCCTTTGTGCTTTGGTGTGTCCTCTTCCTTATGACTCTTTTTACGTGGGCTCCTATCTCTTCCCCTATTGGAGTGACCACTTTTCATGTCCCTCGGCTCGTTGGTGGACTCCTTGTGGGTGGTATAGTCAATGAGGCTCTCGGCCACGACAATGGCGTCGGCGAGGGTTTGTACTCCCCTTCGTCGTAGCTCGGCCTTGGCCCAACTTTGGAGGCCATCGGTGAAGTTGAAGAGTGAGTCCTTCTCTGAGAGATCGGGGATTTCGAGCACCAAGCTAGTGAACTCCTTGACATAGTCTTGGATGCTCCATGTTTGCTTGAGCCTTCGTAGGCGAGCTCGTGCCTCGTCCTCGGCATTCTCCGGATAGAATTGCCTTTTGAGCTCCCTTTTAAAGTCATTGAAGGTAGTAATGGTGCACGTACCTCTTTCGACATCGAGACGCCTTCTCCTCCACCAAAGCATGGCGGTGTCGGTGAGGTATAAGGTTGCAGTCTGGATCTTGGAGGCATCCTCCCTGATGCCAACGGCTTCTAAGTATTGCTCCAAGCCATACAAGAAGTTGTCGACTTCTTTGGCGTTGCGTGTCCCTGAAAAGGTTTGAGGCTTGGGCACCTCGACCCTTCTTGCCTCCACGGTGGTGCTTGGCCCGGCTGTCATAGCACGTTTGCACAAGGCAAGGTCACCTTGCAATGCTTCTAGTTAAGCATACGCGGTTGTAAGTTCACGTTGGAACGACTCACGTACCTTTGTGAGTTCTGCCACGAGTGCGTCGCGTACTTCACCCTTTTCCGCGCGCAGAGACTCCTCTAGCTTGATCTTCATTGCTCTCACGACTGTGTGGATCTCGGCATCCTCTGCCTTGAGGCCTTCAATCTGCTCTTGAAGGTCGTCCACTTGGGCACCCATGCCCGACACGCCTTCCTCCACGCGAGTCAAGCGTGACTCCAAGCTAGAGAGTATGTCCTTGGACTTGGCACGAGGCCTTGTCTCGATAGGGTCAGCCCTTACTTCTTGCCCACCTTGGTCGTGTGTGACCTCGGTCTCGGACGGGCTAGCAACTTGGGCTTTGCTGGCCTTGGCCATGCTCCCGAGCGATCGGAACTTGCTCTGATACCAACTGTCACGAACTTATTCTTTCAAGCTCAAATCCGTGCGGCACTAGCACTCTCGGCACGATGCTAGTCAGCCTTACTCACGCAACGATGGCAAAATGAAGGAGCAAGAGTGTTTACAAGGAAGAAACCTTGTATTAAGCAACAAAAGCTTACAAGAGAGAGCTTTACAAGTGTTAGAATACACAACTCTTGGATGGTTTACAAATGAGCTAGGCAAGCCTATTTATAGCCTCCATCCTCCCGAATGGACGGTGGAGATTTATTTGATCCAACGGTTACGATCTTGCCTCCTAAAATATCTAAGATGCCTAGATATTTCTAGAGAACTCCATACTTATTTATATACATCTCTACTATTCTAGATTACTCCTATAGTTCTACATATATCTATAGGTTTCTAGAATATTCCGGAGATGTCTGGAGTTGTCCCGAGCCTTTCGGACTTGTCCTGAGCCCTCTTGATCTTTCCCGGGTCTTCTAGGTTCCTCCGGGTGAGCCTAGATTGATGTGGAACCTTCTGGAACCCCTCGGGTGAGTTTGGAGACGTGTGGGGCCTTCTAGGCCGATCTAGAGTCTTCTTTGCAGCACTTGTGGCCTTAAAAGACTTGGTATGGCTCATTTCTCCCTTGTTGCCCCGTGAGCACCTAGGTGGGGCACTATGGGCGCGCACTGCGCACCTAGGTGGGGTTGTTCGGTGCTGCTCGGTGCACCCTGGCAGGTGTGCCCCTCGGTTGGCTGGGTCGCGACCTGGCGGGGCGTGACAGTTAGCTTCCTTGTTTCCCGTAAGCACCTCAATTATCTGCATTATTGGTAAAAGAGGGCGTAAGCACAAATGCTTAGTGAGGCATGCTCTATGTAAAACCAATACAACAATGCATTTTTAGAAAACATTTTCAACAAAGCTTTAAACCACATGCTCAGCTCTTTCTCATGCTATCTAGCATCATTTTCAAGCATCTCATGCTTCGTTACATTTAAATACATTATATTAGCTTTCAAGTGATAGTTCATAACCATTTAACACAAAACACAATCGGATACGCGGATTACAAGCGTTGTCCCACACGCTTCATACACACTACCAGACCTCACAAGGTTCACACTCAAGAGCAATCCCTCCATTGATGTGACACCCGTGGTGGAGTATAACGGTACAATCTCAACCCCTCAACACCACTCATCGGTAGTTGTATAATTCCACTAACGATAGTAAGGGACACATAACACAAGATCCACACATGGAAGTTCAACCACCGTTGTGATCTTACCTCAATCATTAGGGTACTTGGATGGAGTTTATGGTACAATCACAACCCCTCAACATCCAAGGCGACTTTACTTACGGTGCAACCAATCCTATAGCCGGCTAACTATATCTGATTCAAGTACTTTAAAACCATTTCATCACTTGCCAATATACTTCAAATACCATCATTAATTCATTGTTTTAAAGCATTAATCAAAGCCACTTATCATCATGCATCTCCATGCATCATTACCATATTAATAACATGTCAAACCAAGGATCTCTTACCTTGAACATCCTTCAATGCATGACTTTCAAAACCAGCATTAATCATGCTAAAACATGCTTTCAAAACAGTAATTAAACATGCATTTCATAACCAATGCATCAAACCACAACATAGCACATCTGAGGGAGTTTTTCCGGAAACTTACTCTTGAGCTTAGCTAAGTTGTTTAGACTTAAACTAAGCTCCCAAAACCTTCAGATAATCGTTTCAAAGCTGGAAACCCAACTCCACTCACCAATTACATTTCGCTTGCTTGTCGAAACACCAATTAAGCTTCCAAATCAACTCCAAAGGTGTTCGAAGATGTCTTCCCTCTAAATGATGGTTTCTCCTTGATTTGGGCCAAATTCCCTGAAAAATTCAATGTGGAAATCAAGAGGATTTGATGCAAGATTGATTAGGAATCAATAGATGATGGAAATCTCATCAATTGAAGTGAAAATCTATGTGAAAGTTGCTGGAGAAAAAATGTTTGGATGATGGGATTTTGAGAGAAAAAGGAATGAGAGAAAATGAGGAAAATGTAGTTATGAAAATCCAAAAATTAGTTTCCCCTTTTCTTTTACTTAATTAAAACATTAATTAAATCACCCAAATTAAGGAAAAATCTGGAGAAAACATTTTTGGGTAATTTCGCTCCTTAAAGATTCAAAGTTTCAATGCTTTACAAAACAGTCACCACTAAACTTTGCAAAAATCGCATTTTGGTCACTACACCGAAATGTAGCATTTCCAAATCTTATTTTGTAAAATTGATTTCACCACTCTCTTATATATATTAAAAGAGGATTTTTATATATATTTTTCTATATTTTTAAAGCACCCGAACTAGGCTTTCCCTAAAACCTCCTTTTTATATTCGAACTGTTTCTCAAACCTGTCCGACCAAACCTTAAACTTCTAAGCCCAAAATTGGGGTGTTACAAGCAGCTCCTCAGAATCTGATACTGAAGATCAGGAGGAGGTAAATTGGATAGGCAATCGTCCAGGTAAGTTATTCGAGCCCTTAACTATACCTCGGATGAACATATAGTCCAAAAGCCATCAACTGTAGAACCCGCTGTTCTAGATCTTAAGCCCCTGTCAAGGCAGCTAAAATATGTTTTCCTTGGTTTAAATGATATGTTGCCCGTAATCATCTCTTCCTAGTTTATGTAGGAACAAGAACAACAGTTGATAGGGATGCTTCAACAGCACAAAAAGGCTATTGGATGGACGATTGTTGATATCCAAGGCATCAATTCGGCACTATGCATGCATAAGATCCTCTTAGAGGATGATCATAAGCCGACCATTGTTGCACAGAGAAGTCTAAACGATGATATGCGAGAGGTGGTTCGTAAAGAAATCATAAAATGTCTAGATACTGGAATAATCTATGCCATCTCGGATAGCAAGTAGGTGAGCCCGGTGCAGTGCGTTCCCAAGAAAGGAGGAATAACCGTGGTAACCAACGAAGAAAACGAGCTAATCCCAACCAGGACTGTGACCGGTTGGAGGGTTTGTATGGACTACCAGAAGCTTAACAAAGCTACCCAGAAGGACCACTTTCCCCTGTCCTTTATTGATCAAATGCTTGATAGATTAGCAGGAAAGCCTTACTATTGTTTTCTTGATGGTTACTCAGGTTATAATCAAATAGCCATCGCACCGGAAGATCGAGAAAAGACGACGTTCACATGCCCATACGATACTTATGCTTTTCGAATGATGCCATTTGGACTTTGTAATGCACCAGCGACCTTTCAAAGGTGCATGATGGCAATATTCTCTGATATGGTGGAAAATTTCCTGGAGATATTCATGGATGATTTTTTTGTCTTTGAAGACAATTTTGAAAGCTGCCTAGGCAACCTACAGAAAGTGCTCGAAAGATGTGAGAAAGCAAACTTGGTATTGAATTGGGAGAAATGTCACTTCATGGTGGATGAAGGGATAGTCCTATGCCATAAAATAAGCTGTCGCGACGTAGAAGTCAACAGAGCTAAGATCGAGGTAATCGAAAAGCTACCACCACCCACCACAGTCAAGGGAATTAGAAGTTTCTTAGGGCATGATGGTTTTTATCGGAGGTTTATCGCGAACTTTTCGAAGATTACCAAACCCTTATGCCATCTTCTGGAGCAGAACCGTCCCTTTGACTTCAACACTGAATGTACTAAGGCATTCAAGGTTCTGAAAGAAAAACTGGTAATAGCCTCAATAGTACATCCACCAGATTGGAAACTGCCATTTGAGATTATGTGTGATGCTAGTGACTATGTTGTCGGGGCAGCACTTGGGCAGAGAAAAGACAAGCTCTTTCATGTCATATACTATGCCAGCAAAACACTGAACGACGTCCAAGTAAACTACACCACAACAAAAAAGGAACTGTTAGCTGTGGTGTTCTCTATTGACAAGTTTCGTTCATATATACTTGGAACGAAGGTCATAGTCCACACAGACCACTCTGCATTGAAGTATTTGTTCACCAAAAAGGATGCAAAGCCTAGACTGATACGTTGGATTCTGCTACTGCAAGAGTTCGACCTTGAAATCAAGGACAAAAAGGGGACAGAGAATCAAGTCGCAGATCACTTATCAAGGTTAGAGAAGGGAAAGAGTCTTCCAGCAGACGAGACACACATACTGGAGACCATCCCCGACGAGTAGTTGTTCGCTGCCACAAGCACTGCCGCAACAGCCATGGCGGCAGGTAAGTTTTCTGAACTCCCCTGGTATGCTGATTTCGTTAATTATTTAGTTAACGAAATAACTCCTCCTGGCCTTAATTATCAAGCTAGGAAGAGGTTCCAAAATGATGTTAAGCATTATTATTATGACAAACCTCTTTTTTTTCAAATATTGTGTAGATCAGGTTATTAGGAGATGTGTACCACATGATGAATAGGAAGCTATACTACATCATTGTTATGCTTCAAATTATGGAGGACACTTAGGAGGTAACAAAATTGCTGCCAAGGTTTTGCAGTCGGGATTTTATTGGCAGTCACTATTCAAGGATGCCCAAACATTCTACAAAAACTGTGACAAGTGTCAACGGACTGGAAACATCTCAAGGAGACATGAGATGCCACTGCAAAACATTCTTGAAGTCGAGATCTTCGACGTTTGGGGGATAGATTTTATGAGACCATTCCCAACTTCATGTGGGAACTTATATATCCTCTTGGAAGTGGACTATGTGTCCAAATGGGTTGAAGCGATCGCTACTCGGAAAAACGATGCCAAGACGGTTCAGAGGTTTTTGCATAAAACATATTTTCCAGATTTGGCATCTCCAAGGCGATCATCAGTGATGAAGGGAGGCATTTCGACAATAGGGTTATAGCTGCTGCCTTGAAAAAGTATGGTGTCAAACATCGGATCGCAACAGCTTACCACCCTCAGACCAATGGACAGGCTGAAATATCCAACAGAGAGGTTAAGAACATCCTTGAAAAGATAGTTAAGCCAACTCGGAAAGACTGGTCTCTACACCTCAACGATGCATTATGGTCCTACAGAACAACATTCAAAACTCCATTGGGAATGTCACCCTATCGGCTGATTTATGGGAAAACATGCCATTTACCTGTTGAGATTGAGCACAGAGCATACTAGGCCATCAAGGCAGTGAATATGGACTTGAAAAAAGCATGACAGAAAAGGCTACTTGATCTGAATGGGATTGAAGAAATTCGGACAATGGCCTATGACAACGCAAGAATCTATAAAGACAAGACCAAGAAGTGGCATGACAAGAAGTTGCTGCCACAACAGTTCTACCCAGGGCAGCTTGTGTTGTTATTCAACTCTAGGTTGAAACTCTTCCCAGGGAAGCTGAAATCTATGTGGTCTGGGCCATTCCAAGTGGTGTAGGTTTTTCCCCATGGTGCCATCACAATCAGATCTTTAAAAGACGGGCACCAATTCAAAGTCAATGGACAAAGATTGAAGCATTATCAGGGGACTGAAGCCCCAAGAATGCAGGAAGTGGTTACTTTAGGAGATGCCCCTCCTGGCATCCCTAATTTAACTTAATTTTTATTATTATTATTATTATTATTATTATTATTTATTTACATATATTAGGTAATTAGAATTATTTTATTTTTAGGAACTAAAGTTTTTTATTTTTATTATTTTTAGGAAATAATGGAGACAATGAGAAGATGAGAAGTGAATTCAGCCCACCATTTTTTCCATCAGCCCAAAAAGCCCAACTTTGGAGCCTGCCGTTACAGCTGCCGCGACAGACGCGGAAAATCCAGCCTGTCAACATGTTGTCGCGGCAGACACGCAAACGCGTAGCAGACACGGAAACGCGTGACGGACACGTCAGAAACTGCGTAACAGCTGGCCCCGTTATTCGCGCCTGCCGTTACAGCTCCAACGGGCAGCAAACTCCCCCTCTATATAAACCCTATTTTACTATTCATTTTTCACTCACTTTTACTCTCTCTACTTATTTCCTCTAGAATTTTACTTTCTTTCATTTTCTTCCACAGTTCTTGCAACATGAGTACTAGAAACACCCGCCAAAGCTCTGCCTCAGGATCTGCCCCCGCAGCATCAACTCCAAGATCTTTCCAGATCCGTGATATGTGGGAGGAGAAAAGTTTTATTTACACTTCCAAAACGGAGAACCTGGGGCTACAGCCATTCATAGCCCGCAAAATCAGAGCCCTATAGTGGCAGATATTCGCGGAGCAGCCAGAGGAAATGAAAGTGACTCTCGTCCGGGACTTTTATGCTGCCATTGGCAGCAGGGACGCGGCAGCAGTTACAGTACGAGCGAAAGAGGTACCTTTCGAGCCCGAATACATCAATACTCTCTATGAGTTCTATGTGGGGAGAAAAGAAGATGGCCACCAAAGATTTCTCGAGAGTTTAGAGCCTGCCGACTACGATGCTGTGATGGCAGAACTCATGGACGAGGTTACCGAGTGGAATACCGATCCTAAAAACCCAAGGACGGTGAAAAGAGTCCAGCTAACCCCGGAGGCAAAACTTTGGAATGCTTTTATCAAGAAAAGGATTATGTCCTCCTCTCACAACATAATAGTCGACCAACCAAGGTTAGCCCTCATCCATTCCATAATACATGAGAGGCCAATTAACATTGGTAGATATGTCCGAGAGGGCATATTGGATTGCGCACACCGGAAGCTACCGAGGATTTAAGAGTTCGAGGGAAAGGCTGGACAGACAGGAACATACTCAGCCTGATGGAACTCACAGCTGCCACGCCCCTGTCGTCTCTTGACCCTACTGCCACAGCAGCTGAGCCGACAGAGCCCACCGACACCGAGCCTGCTGCCACAGAACCCAGGCAGCCCACCGCAGCAGCTCCTCCAGCAGACACCTCCACACAAATACTAGCTGCCATACAAAAACTAGAGGAACGGCAGCTCGACCTCATGAGTTTCATCCGAGACTTCACCACCGCCACGGTACATTTCATCCACACTTCACTAAATTTCCCCGATGCTCTGTTCGCTACTTTCCCCAATCATTATTTTGCTGCCCCCACCCCTGCCCATACCCCTACCTCTGCTGCCACGCCAAAAACGCCATCTGTTGCGTCTACTCCAACCCTTGCCCCAACAGCTGCAGGCGGCAGCCGCACAGTTGACACATCTGCCTGGGGAACTAAGAGAAAGGAGCCTGAAGACGACCTCGATAGGAATATTGTTGGTTTCTCTTCCTCTAAAATCTGGGCGGCATCCGACAACGAGCCCTCTACCGTGGGGAACTTCTCCAAGGAGTTCACACCAGAGAAACGGTAGAAAACAGGAGCCGATAAAGAAAAATCTGACAGCGGCAGTAGCAGCAGCGGTAGCAGCAGCGAGAGCAGCAGCAGCTCCGAGGTTCAGGTAGTGGAGAAACCACCTCATATCTCCCCTACCCATATTCAACCTCCACGGGAGGCCAAAACCAAGAACACTTCTGCCTCTCCCATCCGTCTGCCAGCACCAGCAAAGAAAGTCACTGCCCGTCAGCAGATTCAACTCAGTAGCAGCGGCGACGATAGCGCCTGAAAATTTAAGTTTCTGATCTTATATTGTTGTCTGCCTTTTGATATTTTGTGATGTTGTTTTATTTTTCTTTTTCATATATGTCATTTCCATTGAGGGCAATGCAACCCTCGAGTTTGGGGTGACATCCCTCCATTAATGGAGTCTTTTAAGTTTAAAAAATTGTGTCTTTTACTTAGTTTATTTTTGCTAAAAAATGATGAAAATTTGGCTTAAGTCTTTGAACTGAACTTACCTGCCGTGACAGCCTCTGTCGTGGCAGTGCCTTTAGGATAGTTTTAGGAGCAGTTTAGAGCCTTACTATAGTTCTAAATCTTAAACACCATTTGTGACTTTTATACTGCCTAGAACTCTACTAGTAAACTAGAATAAAAAGCTTAACACTTGAGTTGCCCCTAGAGGTGCCTAACACTGGCTCTAGGAAAAGAAGTTAAGAAAAATAGACTCAATACACCTAGAGGTGCCCGAAACCGACTCTAGGAAGTTAGCTAGAGGTGCCTGAGACCGGCTCTAGTCAAACTTAAGCTTGAAAAAATAGAATCGAGTCTGCATAAAAACTAAAGGAGCCTAAGAATTGTCTCCAAAAAGATGAAAATTGGCATAAAAATTCAAGTTAGAAGCTTAACTATTCTAGTAAACTAAGGGAGTCTTGGCATATAATTGTTCACAAGCATGCACAGACTACACGAGAATTATAGCAAGGTTCTGGATGAATCCTGAATTATCCAACAATATGTTGCTCACAATAGGGAATGAATGGTAGGTAAGGAAAAGTTCATTGTTTTAAGCCAAACAAAAATTTTGTTTTTCTTTTTAGGTCTGAATTGCTTGAGGGCAAGCAAAAACTTGAGTTTGGGGGTGTGTTGAGTGTGTAAAATTTCTATATTTTACCCCTATTTAACCCACATTTCTGCTGCATTCAAGCATAATTCATTGCATTTAGGTTACTTTTCATTTATACATCACAAATATATTAAATGGAACAGTTTCTACTGAAATTGGTTGCTTTTGCATATAGCTGCTGTAGCAGATGGAGGACAGTGGAGAAGAAGACGCTAGGCAGTGAAGAAGCAGAGCTGGAATTGGATGTGCAGACGAGGAGGACGATGATGCCATGGTCACTGCCGTGGCAGCCAAGGATGACAACAGTGGTGAAGAGAAGAAGCAAAGTGGACCTCGACAGAAAGAGAAAATTAAGCCGGTCTATCGTGGAGCACCCTTATATTTTTCCAAGCCCTAGATCAGAATGAAGGCCAAGCCTAAAGTTCAAGGAAAAAACTCCAAGCAAGAAGGAATGACGAATTAAAGACATATACTCTGAAGATTTAGTCTTTAATAGAGTTGTACTTTAGTTTAAACTTGTATTCTTACCATATTAGAAATCTTGAACCCAAGGCCTATATAAAGGCATGTAATTCGACCTAGGGAAGGATATCTTACTCTCTAGCCTTCTTCCTAAAACCCTAGCCGTTTTCCCTTCCTCATCATGTTCTAAACTTCCCCTAGGGCTACGAGTTGATTTGTAAAGTAGTTGCAAGGATTGCATTTGGTTTAGGAATTTTCTGTTCAATAAAATAGACTTCAAGTTTACTTATTCTGGTTTTCAACATCTTGCAAGAGTATCGGGAGAGCATTGTGAGATTATCTATTTACTTAATATCGGGAGAGTTAAGTATACGAAAGGAATAAGTACGGGTTCTCCAGTTTATGGTTGAACTATCTCGGACCTAAGGATAGGACGAGGTTAAGTGGCTAAGGAAGAATTCAACAACTTCGGTGTTCATCCTTCGATTCACGCCAGGAGGTATCATCAAAGACGTGTTCATCGACAGACATGGACCTAGGGATAGGCCAAGGCTTAGCAGGGATTCTTGCAAAGCTTGAAGTACAGAGTTGTGTGATCGCTGCCGCGACTAACAATAGACTGCTGCCGCGACAGATGTTGCCGTGACAGGCACGACGACAAAACATATATTCCTAGACTTTGCAACACCTACACTACTGAGCACTTCAATATCGACCCATTCTCTCTATCCTGATTTCATTACTCTTTTATTTCAGTATTCTTTATTATCTCGTGACAACAATTAAACTATTTCTTTTCTCTCTTGTGCAGCAATCTAAGGTGAAGCTATTAGCCCAGTCCCTGTGGAGACGATATCCATTACTTACGTATCACTTTACTGCTTGCGCCATGTACACTTGCACTACATTGCGATAGACACTTTTACATGCAACAATATATATATATATATTAAAAGGATTTTCGAAATTTTCTCATATTTTTATCACTTCCCGAACTAGGTTTTCCCTGAACCAATCCCAAACTAACCCGAATCTCTAGTCTCGGTCCTACGGACCCCGAACCCAACCTAAAAACTTCCGAGCCCAAAACCGGGGTGTTACAAGTGGTCGAATCTGTCTTAAGGAAATTGTGTTTCTGCAAGCCTCAAACTTCCGATTTTGGTTATTTCGAATCTATATTTCGAATTAAATTGTTTTGTTTATTTTATTATTTTATTTGGTTTATTAATTTATCGGTTATTTCAAATTAACCTTGTTTCATCCAACAATCTTAAGACATATTCCTTTTTACAAGGCGATCCGATTTAATCAAGGTTAATAGAAAAACAAATAAATTCATTTTCAGAAGTAATTCTGCCGCATTAAACGAGTTTGCTTGATTCTAAAAAATAAATGAGACAAATCTATTTACATAAATTATCATTGGAAGTAACTGAGGTTACGAAGAATAAACGAAATTAACTTTTCAATTAATTGGAATTATTAATTTCGGTTAACTGAAATGAGATTTCAATGTGGACTTGGAAAATGATTTTAATGCATTGATGGTGTTTTGTTTTTGAGCACACCTCACTAAGCATTGTGTGCTTACGCTCTATTTTGTCAACTTGGAGCAAGGGATCAAAGAGACTTCATTCTTGAAAGTATGTTTCGGTTTAGACTATAAGTAATAAGGGCAATAGGGGATCCGTTGTGTTTTTGGGAGTTTTGTGTAAACTCCCTTTTAAAGCAAGTTTATATTGTTGTTTTAGACTTGTAAATGGCCTTTGGTAATTGGTTTGTGCTTTTCTTTGCATTCTGGTATCTTGCTTGGCTTGTCTACTAGGTTGCATGCCTATAGTTTACCTTTGATGTAAATTGCCATGATATGATGTTGAATATGCCATGAATGATTGAGGTTTGATGTTTGGGATATGTTATATATATGTTGGAAGCATGCTTGATTGGTTATGGGTGCATTAAAGTGTGAACAGCCAGCAAAATATGACATTACAAGCCCATGTGTTTCGATACGCCTAAGGTTGTATCGAAACAGTGAGCTTGAAATGGGCATGGGGTTTCGAAACATGAAAGGGTGTATCGAAATAGGCTCGGTTAAGTTGGCTACTAGAATTTTGTGTATCTATACGTCTTGGAGATCGTATCGAAATAGGCTCGTGTTCCGAAACATTAAGAGTTGTTCCGAAATAGGGTGTATCGATACAGGGCTAAATGTATCGATACACGAAGCTGTTAAGTTAGTTAATCATATTCTTTTGGAAGTTTTGTTCCTTTATGTTTCAGTCCTTGAATGTTGGGAATGCAATTAAATGTGTTTGAATGATCGGAATGAGCTGAAACTTGACACAGTGGCATGTAACATGACTAATTAAAGGATGGTAACCTAAAATTGGATGAAGTCCATGTACTTTGCGAAATTTACAAATTGGTCTCTATCACATGCTTGTATTCAATTGAATGCCAAATTAAAGTATGTTTGAGCTGATGCTTCTTCCGCTGCGAGTCTTAACACTTAGGGTGCGATTGGTTCACGTAAAAGATGATTACCTCTGGGAATAAGATTACTAGAATGTAACATTACCGACATATTACTGGGAATGTGTTGGGCTCGATGATCACCTTCAACCGATGCTTGCAAAGTGGTGGAGAAGTTGAATTTTTGGGTGTTTGAGTTGGTGGCAAAAAATTAAGAATTAAACACAAGGATTTAGAGTGGTTCGGCTTTCTAACCCAAAGTCTACATCCACTACCTTGGAACGCCACCAAGGTTTCCCCAAATTCACTAAAAATTTTGTCCCATTTTCTCAAATGAGGAGGAAACCGTTACAACGATTAAGCTATCTAACCCTTAGCTTAATCAAACACTCTCTTACAAGTGAAAGTCAAAGCAAACAATAAATCCCTCTAATAGGTATGTGTTTGCAACTCTAAGCACTCACCCAAAACCTATACACTTGAGCATACATAAACATTTTAGCTCACAAGTGTTTTGTCTATACAAGAGAATGACAATTAAGCTCTAAAGACAATTTGACATCACAATGTTGTTACAATTGAAGCATTAACCATCTCTTGATGCTTGGAGGTCTCTTTAATACTCCTAATTGAGTTTGTAGCCGTTGGGGTTGAATTAGAGCCGTTGGAGCCTTTATTTCCCACCATATATGCAATTCTACAGCTTAGCGTATCGATACTCCTCAAATCGTATCGATGCGGTCCCGATAAGGAAATAGTCGTTGAGCACTTCCAGCTGGTGCGTACCGATACGTGTAGCAAGCATATCGGCACAGTCCTGCAATTTTAAAGACCGTTGGGAATTTGATTATTGGAGGTAGTTGGGCATATTGGTACGCGATACAACCGTATCGGTACGCGAAATAGCCGTTAGATATTTGTTGAGTGGATCAATGAAACGATATTAGCTAAGAGGGGTGAATTGGATTTTTAGAACTTTTGGTGGTGGAGTGGAAAATTAAAAATGCTAGACAAGAGGATTTAGAGTGGTTCAAGTTCCAATCGAGCTCTACATCTACTACCTTAGCATCACTGAGGATTTTCCAACAATCCACTAATTGTTCTTCCCCTTTTTCTAGGCTAAGGAGGTAACCTTTACAATACCGGTAAAATTTTCTACCCAAAATTTGACTCAATCCTCACTCAAGAAATACAAAGAAGATAAAGGCTAAAAATAGTATCTCTCAATACAAAATATAGCGCATTTTACAATCACTCAACCCAATTGAACAGATAAGAATGAAAATTACAAATTTCTCAATTAGGGTTTATAAGAAATAATGGGATTTTAGCACAAATACTTGGCTTTGATGTTTGGATAATACTTTGGAGATCAATAGTTGTTGCTGGAGCTTTTAGAGGTCCTTTTTTTACCTTCTCATTGAATTCTTGCCGTTGGGGTTGTTGAATTCATCAATATAGCCGTTGGGATGTTATCTTCCCTCCATAAATGCAGTCTGCAACTACCCGTTCCAAAATGCCCGACCCTGTTTCGAAATAGACCAAAATAGAAAGAGTCATTGGGGTGTAATAAATAGACCGTACCGAAACGGGCACGATCGTTTCAATACGCTAAGAGCCTATTTCGAAACTCGTTTCGAAATATTTTGCCACTGTCAAAGCCTGTATTGAAACGGCTTGGAAGTGTTTCGATACGCCTTAACGAAAATTTTAAATTCAGTTATAAAACTTCAACGGTCATATTTTTAAAACCAAGTTTGAATGCCGTTTCGAAACGTTTGAGGACGTTTTGATACTACCATATCAAAACAGATCAAACCGTTCCGATATTCTTCATCCATTTCGAAACACGTTCCGAAACAATGGTTAACAGTTTCAAACTGTTCTGAAACGCCCAAAGGCCGTTTCGAAACGGTGACTCGAAAATCACTGTTTTGGCTTGATAAACACTTAGAAAATATTTGACAAGTTGAGGTTTTGACTTAAACATTTTTCTTTAAATTCATAGAGAGGTTTTGAGGACTTAAAAATTCATTTTCCATTTTTCAGTTTAGTCCTTAAATTCTTTGTTATATCAAAATCAATTTATTGGTTTCACAATCTCCCCCCTTTTGATATAACAAAACCAAGTTAGAATTTTTAAGAGTTTTGAAATTTTGAAGACGTTCTAACTCCCCCTCAATTTATGATGGGTTTTTAAAGTTTTGAAAAGATTTAAAATTCAAGTTAACTCAAAACCGACTTAAAAAATTTTTGGTTCTTATATTACTTATCCCCCTTTTTGTTAGATCAAAAAGAAAAATAAGCAAGGCTCATCAAGAGAAGAAACAAGGTTAAAAGCAATAAACAACATAATAGAGATTCATATAGTTCAAATATCCAAACATAAAACTTAAAGCAATAAAGTTTAAAGCTCAATCCCAAACAAAGCAATCAAAGCATAGGTTCATAAAGCATAAATAAAATAAAGGTGCAAACTTAGTCCTAATATGATAATCTAATATGACATGCAATAAAGACCCTAAGCCTCATCATCGTCACCATCAACATCCGAAGAATCATCATCGTTCTTAGCTTGAGCACACCGAAAGATCATCCATTGACCATAGAAGGTAGAGAATGACAAGTCCATCGATTGATGTATATTCTCAAGGGCGGTGAGGTGATCCTCCACGGATTGCAAAAGAGTATTGAGAGTACCAAAACTCGAAGCCATGTTTGTGTCCATCGTGTTGAACCGCTCGGTGAGGAAAGTCATAAGAGCTTCATTGTTAGGACCCGGAACTTGAGGTGGAGGGGCTTGCCTATCAACACGTTCCCATCGGCCAAGAGTGTAGTGGAACCCGGACTTATAGAGAGAAGATTCACCAATTTTGTTCTTACGGGGTTCCGGAGAATCATAGGAGCAATCAAAGTTGAGAATGCCAAAGATATAGCAAAAAAACAGTCCCATAAGTGAAAGATTTAAGAGCATCGGTTTCACGAAGCTTCACATTATTGACCATCTCGGCGAACATAATTTTGACAAGATTTTGTCATTCTCCTCGGCGAAAGCACTCTATCCAAAAATAATCAACTTGACGAACAAGGGAGAATTTACCTCTAGAGGGGCGAATGAACCATGAAATCATCAAGTGTAGGAACCAGTCATGAGCATCCAAAGAAAGAACGGAGCCGGTGTGAGCACCAAAGTGGGTGTCATCCTTAATGCCTTCATTCTTGATGCCAAGAGCAGTCTCTAAAAAAGGTATGTTGATAATGAACTTCTTCCCCAAGAGATACGACTCAATGCCAATCACCTCGGTGTGATCTTCATTATCGACGAGCACAGCATTTGAATAGAAAATGAGAACCATGTGCTTGTAGATAATATTCGGTATGTTCAAGAAAGCCATGAAGTTCCATTCTTGCAAACGCTCTAGATAGCGGAAAGCAAAATGCTCGGAATCAAGAAATGGAACATCAACAACACGCTCTCGACGAACGGCAATATCCTTGACGTAGGTGAAACGATCCTTCATCTCTTGAGTCCGAAGACTTTTGAGAAAAAATTGGGTGAGATTAGGATGGATATTGGCTTGACTTGAAGCTTCACTCGATTGAGCCATCTTGCATTTTTTGTTAACGTTTTCCATGGAAAATCCTAAAAACATAAAACAAGCAATTTGAAAAATATAAGTGTATGCATGAACATCCTTAATTCAATCCAATGACAAATCCCATTTAGGTTTTAAAGAAAATTTTAAACACATATATACATATACAAAAAGAATTTAAAAAAATACGTTTGAAAACAGAAAAAAATACGAGTAAAACCAAATATATTCGAAACAAAAATTTCAAGATTTTGAAATTTGTTTACAAGTTTTGAAAAACCCAAGTGAAAAAACATATAATCTATACAAAATTAAAATTTTCTAACCTATAATTCGAATAAAATCAAAGGAAAAAGAAAAAGATGAAAATATACCTTAAATAGGGATTTTGGATGAATGAATGGAAGATCTTGCACAAAATTGTTGAAGCTTGCTTAGACTTGAGTTTGTGTGTAAAAGCCCTCAAGATTTGATGAAAAACAATGAGGTTTGGAGGGTTTTTATAGGGGAAAATCGGGTTAGGGTTTTTAGGGTTTTTAAGAGTTTTAATTAAAAGTGAACTTTAGTATTGACAAGTCTTTAAAAAGCTGTCCGCATACTCGTTTCGGAACAGGCACGAGCGTTCCGAAACGTGGGTACCGAAACGTTGACTGACGTTTCGAGTCTAGTTGACCGTTCCGATACGACTTTGACCGTATCGAATCCCACGTGTTGACTCGTATCGAAACTCATTTCGATACACTTCTTGGTAGAGGCAAATCGTTTCGAAACCCTTTTAAGGCGTTTCGAAACCCCCTAGTCATAGATCACTCTTTTAAGGCACCCATATCGAAACATATTGACCTGTTTCGATACACCTAGGCCTGGAGGTGCAGATGAGGCTCTAATATTGCAGAAAATGAGTTTCATGAAGTCCTATATGCATAAATGACATGAATGAGCAGGAATAACATGCACAAACATAAACATACTCCCCCTAACTATTAGTATGGATGAAATTAGGAGTAAAAACACATAAGCATGGCATTTTTTAAGAAATCAAGCCATTTAAGCACAAAAAGGTCCTAAAAGGTCAAGATAGGCTAGTTAGACCTAACTCTCTCCTAAGGGACCAAAAACACTCATTATCCAAAGGCTTGGTAAAAATGTCCGCTAGTTGGTTTAAGGTGTCAACGAACTCTATAGCAACATCTTCCTTAAGGACATGATCTATAATGAAATGATGCCTTATTTCTATATGTTTGGTTCTAGAGTGTTGGATGGGATTTTTAGTTAAGCATATCGCACTAGTGTTATCACACTTAACAGGTATGGTTTCAACTTTAATACCATAATCTAAGAGTTGTTGCTTCATCCAAAGGACTTGAGCACAACAACTCCCTAAGGATATGTACTCGGCTTCAGTGGTAGATAGAGCTACACTATTTTGTTTCTTAGAGAAGCAAGATATGAGCATACTACCTAAGAATTTACATGTTCCCGAAGTACTCTTCTTATCGATTTTACACCCCCCCCCGTAATCTGCATCCGGATAAGCATGAAGGTTGAAGGTTGAGTCTCTAAGGTACCAAAGACCTAGAGAATGAGTATCTCTAAGGTACCTAAAGATTCTTTTAACGGCTATAAGGTGAGACTCTCTAGGACTAGCTTGAAACCTAGCACACAAGCAAACACTAAACAAAATATCTGGTCTACTTGCGGTAAGGTAAAACAAAGATCCAATCATAGAGCGATAAAGCTTAGAGTCAACACACTTACCTCATTCATCTTTGTCAAGCTTTGTAGATGAGCTCATTGGTGTGGCTTGAGGTTTTTCATTCTCTAAGCCAAACTTCTTGAGCATATCCTTGATGTACTTTGCTTGATTGATGAAGGTGCCATCCTTCATTTGCTTGATTTGGAGTCCCAAAAAGAATGAGAGCTCCCCCATCATGCTCATCTCGAATTCACCCTGCATTAACTTAGCAAACTCTTTGCAATGACACTCATTAGTAGATCCAAAAATAATATCATCAACATATATTTGTACTACTAAGATGTCATTTTTATACCTTTTTATGAAAAGTGTAGTGTCCACTTTACCTTTTTCAAAACCTTTTCAATCAAAAAGTTTGAGAGTCTTTCATACCAAGCTCTAGGAGCTTGTTTTAAACCATAAAGTGCTTTAGTTAGTTTGAAAACATGATTTGGAAATTTAGAGTCTTCAAAACCCGGTGGTTGTTCTACATACACTTCCTCATTTATAAAACCATTTAAAAATGCGCTTTTAACATCTATCGGAAAAAGCTTGAAATCATGATAACATGCATATGCAAGAAACATCCTAATAGCTTCCATTCTAGCTACGGGTGCATAGGTTTCATCAAAATCAATTCCCTCTTCTTGAGTGTAACCTTGAGCAACTAATCTATCTTTGTTTCTCACAATGTTACCACTCTCATCTAGTTTATTCTTAAATACCCATTTAGTTCCTATAGTAGATTGATTACTAGGCCTTTCAACTAATGTACATACATTACTTCTCTCAAATTGATTTAACTCTTCTTGCATAGCCATGATCCAAAATCATCTTTTAATGCTTCTTTAATGTTCTTAGGCTCTGTGCATGAGATAAAAGCAACATGGTTCATGAGTTTAAGAGAATATCTAGTGGTTACCCCCTTGGATGGATCACCCAAGATTTCACCACCTTTGACATAGTTGTACTCCCTTGGGTAGATCACTTCCTTTTCCTCAAGAGTCAAGTACTTCAAGGCTTCAAGAGGTGGATCTTGTGCATCCTCATCTTTAGTTGGAATCTCATCTTCCTTTGAAGTTTGTCCTCCATCAAAGGCATCAAGGATTCCTACATCATCATCATCACAAGAATCCTTCCTCGAAAGGAGGTTATCATCGAATACAACATGAATAGACTCTTCTACTACTAAAGTTATATTATTAAATACACGATAGGCTTTAGAGTTTAAAGAATAACCTAAGAAAATAGCTTCATCACTTTTAGCATCAAATTTACCTAAGTTATCTTTTCCATTGTTTAAAACAAAACACTTGCAACTAAATGGATAAAAATAGCTAATGTTAGGCTTTTTAGATTTTAAAATCTCATATGGTGTTTTCTTTAAAAAAGGCCTAATCATTACTCGATTTACAATGTAGCAAGCGGTGTTTGTGGCTTCCGCCCAAAAATATTTAGGTAAATTGTTTTCACAAAGCATGGTTCTAGCCATTTCTTGTAAAGTCCTATTTTTCCTCTCAACTACCATATTTTGTTGAGGAGTTCGAGGAGCCAAAAAATTGTGGCTAATACCATTTTCATTTAAAAACTCTTCAAAACCTAGATTTTGAAATTCGGTTCCATGATCGCTTCTAATATGAGAAATCTTAAGTTCAAGATCATTTTGAGTTAATTTTGAAAACGTGATGAATTTTTCTAAAGCTTCATCTTTAGTACTTAAAAATAGAACCCAAGTAAATCTAGAATAGTCATCAACAAGTACAAATGCATATGGTTTACCACCCAAGCTCATAGTTCTAATAGGCCCAAATGAATCCATGTGAATTAGTTGTAAACATCTACTTGTAGAAACATCATTAATGGATTTAAAAGATGATCTATGTCGTTTACCCTTAGAGCACGCATCACAATTTTTTTCATTTGAGAACTTAATTTTGGGCAAACCTATAACAAGATTTAGGGAAACTAATTTTTCTAAAACACTAATGCTAGCATGTCCTAGTTTCCTATGCCATAGCCATGCACCATTTTCATTTTGTGCAACAAAACATGCATGGGATGTATGAATGTCATCTAAATGCACCATGTATATATTACCTATGTGATGACCAATGAGTGTTAGATTATTTGATTTAATGTCAACAATTTTGCACTCATTTTTATCAAATAAGACATTAAACCCTTTATCACACAATTGACTAATGCTCAATAAATTGTGTTTTAGACCATCGACATATAAAACATTTTCAATGAGAATAGTAGAGTGATTACCTATGGATCCAATATCTTTAATGTGGCCTTTGGAGTTGTCACCAAATATCACTACTCCTCCACTTTTTGGCTTTAAGTCCATGAATCGACTCTTGTCTCCGGTCATGTGCCTCGAGCATCCACTATCAAGGTACCATGAGTTTTGACTTTGTTCTTTAGCCTTGTAGCAATGCTCCCCCTACAAACAAAGAGTTAAACTTTGATTTTTGGTACCCAAATCATTTTGGGTCCACGAGTGTTAGCTCCCAAAAGCTTGGTTCCCTTAGGAATCCAAGGTGACATAGCAACAACATTATTATACTTGACGAGTTCCTTAGGAACCCATACACTTCTAATTCTTTTTGTCCTATTATGCCTATGGAAGCCACTTTGTTTGTAGTTATTGTTCTTTCTTTTAGGTTGGTTTGACCTAGATGATTCTTTTATTTCATTTTTCACATTACCAACACTATTTAAAGATTTCTTAAGCTCATTTAACACCTTTTGGTGTTCACTATTGCATTGAGAAATAAGATTATTTAAGTCTACATTTTCATCTTGAAAGAATTTAAGCTCATCATGTAAACCTAAGATCTTTTTCTCAAATTTTAAGTCAGCTTGAGAAAATGAGTCATTTTTAGCATTTAATTCTGAAATAATCTTTTTATTTCTTATGACCGACTCTTTATACTTCTCAACTATCTCATCATATACCTCTTGTAACTCATCATAAGCATCATGCAATTCATCAAATGTAAAATCAAAAGATGATGAGTTAGAGGTTACCATGGAGGAATCCTCCTCAAGAGCCATGAGGCAAAGGTTGGCCACTTTCTGTTCCTCATCCTCAGATGAGTCCTCATCACTCTAAGTAGCAAGCTTGGCTTTGAGCTTCTTCTACTTCTCAAAGCCCTTCTTCTTTAGTTGAGGGCACTCCGAACGAATATGACCAGGTTTTTTGCACTCAAAGCAAATGATTTTATCCCCCTCTTCTTCTTTGTTTTTTGTTTTGAAGTCCATTTTCCTTTGAATCTTCCTTCCTCGGTTGGACCTCATAAATCGTGAGAACCTTTTGGCTATCATAGCCAATTCTTCTAGGTCTTCCTCCTCACTAGAAGTGTTCTCCTCATGTAGAGAAGCTTTGAGAGCCACTCCTAGCTTTTTCTTCTTGTCTACCTCAAGCTTCTCCACTCTTTTCTCTTTCTTCTTCCTTTCATCTTCCCTTCCTTGCTTCATTATCTCATGAGTTAGGAGAGAACCCACTAGCTCATCAAGCTTGAGTGTCTTCAAATTTTTGGCCTCAATGATGGCGGTTCTCTTCCCATCCCAAGACTCGAGAAGTGAGTAGAGTAGCTTTCGGACTAATTTGTTTTCCAGGATTATCTCTCCAAAACCCTTTAGCCCATTGAAAATTGTTGAGAAGCGATCGAACATCTTTGACACGGTTTCGTCGGGCACCATTTTGAAATTCTCATAGCTAAGATTGAGAATTCCAATCTTTGTCTCCTTCACATCACTTGTTCCTTCATAAGTAGTCTCAAGTGTATCCCACACTTCCTTAGCACTTCCGATGGAGGAAACTTTGGAGTAGATGTCGGGACCGAAAGAGCAAAACAACATGTGAAGAGCTTTATCATTTATTTGAATCTTCTTTCTCTCTTCTTCACTCATCTCATTTTTCTTCTTTGGCACCAATCTTTCTTCGTCGTCTCTCTTCATCGGAATAGAGGGACCATCTTCAATGGCATCCCAAACTAGATAATTGTTGGATTTAATGAAGAGACACATCCGATTCTACCAAAAAGGGTAGTTATCATCGTTGAAGAAAGGCGGTTTGGTGGTTGACAGAGACTCGTACATGTTTGACCCGGAGGTAGATGACATGGATTGCTCTGTGGTTAATCACACTCTTCCGGGGAACTCTTCTTGTGGTTGTTAATCCTTCAAAGAGGTAGGCTCTGATACCAATTGTTGAGTGGATCAATGAAACGATATAAGCCAAGATATGGGGTGAATTGGATTTTTAGAACTTTTGGTGGTGGAGTGGAAAATTAAAAATGCTAGACAAGAGGATTTGGAGTGGTTCAAGTTCCAATCGAACTCTACATCCACTACCTTAGCTTCACTAAGGATTTTCCAACAATCCACTCATTGTTATTTCCCTTTTTCTAGGCTAAGGAGGTAACCTTTACAACACTGGTCAAATTTTCTACCAAAATTTGACTCAATCCTCACTTAAGAAATACAAAGAAGATAAAGGCTAAAAATAGTATCTCTTAGTACAAAATATAGTACTTTTTACAATCACTCAACCCAATTGAACAGATAAGAATGGAAATTACAAATTTCACAATTAGGGTTTACAAGAAATAATGGGATTTTAGCATAAATGTTTGGCTTTGATGTTTGGATAATACTTTGGAGATTAATAGTTGTTGTTGGAGCTTTTAGAGGTCCCTTTTATATCTTCTCATTGAATTCTAGCCGTTGAGGTTGTTGCATTCATCAATATAGCCGTTGAGATGTTATTTTCCCTCCATAAATGCAGTCTGCAACTACCTGTTATGAAACGCCCAACCCTGTTTCGAAACAGACCAAAATAGAAAGAGTCGTTGGTGTATTAAATAGACCGTATCGAAACGGGCACGACCGTTTCAATACGCTAAGAGCTCGTTTCGTAACTCGTTTCGAAACATTTTGCCACTGTCAAAGCCTGTATCGAAACAGCTTGGAAGTGTTTCGATACGCCTTAACTACAATTTGAAATTCAGTAATAAAACTTCAATGGTCGTATTTTTAAAACCAAGTTTGAATGTCGTTTCGAAACGTTTGAGGTCGTTTCGATACTGTTGTATCAAAACGGATCAAACCGTTCCGATATTCTTCATCCATTTCGAAACACGTTCCGAAACAAAGGTTAACAGTTTCAAACTGTTCCGAAACGCCCAAAAGCCGTTCCGAAACGATGACTCGAAAATCACTGTTTTGGCTTGATAAACACTTAGAAAATATTTGACAAGTTTAGGTTTTGACTTAAACATTTTTCTTTAAATTCATACAGAGGTTTTGAGGACTTAAAAATTCATTTTTCATTTTTCAATTTAGTCCTTAAATTCTTTGTTATATCAAAATCAATTTATTGGTTTCACAATATTTAAACCACACCATATCGATACGGACAAAGCGTGTCGGTATGGGTTTTGGCTACTATGTAACCCCCTTAGCCCGGCCTAGACAGTTGACCCGAACTACGAAGATTACACGGGGAAAACCAAAGTCAACCCGAAAGTCAACCTTGATTAACGACCCTTTTTTTCTTTTTAACCTTATCTAAATGCATATTAACCCAAGGTGAACTCTTGAGATAAGCATACTCAAAAATCACAGCAATCGGAAAACAATAAGGGACTCAATTGCACAACATACGAATTTAGGGACCAATTTGTAAATTCTGGAAATTACGAGGACTTTACCAATTTTTGAGTTAGCATTATGAAATTAATCATGTTTCATGCTTCTCTGCCAAATTTCATCTTAAACGGACATTCCAAACTCAAGCAATTGCACATACAAAAATCAGGACTAAAACGTAAAGCATGCAAACCTCAAAACCATTCAAATCAGTGCCTAACAGTCAAGTGTTTCGAAACGGGTCTAGGCCGTTCAGAAACACCCCTTGGCAGTAGCTAAAGTGTTTTGAAACACCTCTACCCGTTTCGAAACACCCAGGCCAAAACATGTACCTGTTTCGAAACAGGCAAGGGTGTTTCGAAACACCCTGCCCAGAAACAGCAGAAAAGTCTGTTTTACACCCTTTCGACCCACCAAACACGCTCATATGACCTCCATAACATGCCAACAAGTCATCAAACATTAAAGGAACATATTTGCATCATCAAAGCTCAACCACGGCTTCGAATAAGAAAAACCACAAGTCTAAAGGCATGCATCCTATAATGAAAAGCAAGCAATCATCAAATCTCCAAAACAAAATACCAAATGGCCATTTACATGTTCCAAACACCATAGGCATTAAACCAAACTTAGGGAGTCCAAAACATCTCCCAAAAACACAATCTAGGTTCCCATTGCCAAATACCAAAAGCTAATAGTGTTGTGAAAATAGTCACCATACATGAGCTTAGACTTTCACTTGGATCCTTGACCTCCTTGCTGCCCTTAAAGCACTTCAATGCTCTGCATTATTGGTTCAAGAAAGAGAGAGCGTAAGCACGTATGCTTAGTGAGAAATTCTCTAATAAAACAACACAATAATGCACTTTGTAAAAACACCTTTCCAAGGCCTTTAATTTCAAAACATCATTTATCATGCATTTATGCATACAAACCAAGCATCTCATGCTTCAATTCATCAAGATGTCATATTGGCTTTCAAGTGATAATCCATAACCATTTTTCAACTTAAAACACAATCGGATACGCGGATTACAAGCGTTGTCTCATACGCTTCATACACACTACCAAACACTCAAGGTGGAGTTTACCGGTACAATCACAACCCCTCAACACTCGTGATGGAGTCTACGGTACAATTACAACCCCTCCACATCACTCATTGGTAGTTGTATAACATCACTAACGAGAAAACAGGACACACAACACAAGATCCTCACATGGCATTTTAACCACCATTATGATCTTAGACATCTCGTTAGTGTTCTTGGATGGAGTTTACGGTACCATTACAACCCCTCAACATCCAAGGCGACTTTATTCACGGTGCACTCAATCCTATAGCCGGCTAACTATATCCAATTCAAGTACTTTTAAACCAACACATCACTTGCCAATATACATCATTTACCATCAGCAATCCACTATTTTAAAGCATTAAACAAAGCCATTAAATAAACATGCATCATTATGCATCAAACCACATTTATCAATGTTCAAATCAAGGATCTCTTACCTTGAGCATCCTTCAACACATGGCTTACAAAACCAGCATTAAACATGCTAAAATATGCTTTCAAAACAGAATTTAAACATGCAAAATAAACACATTGCATTCAACCATCTCATGGTTCATCAAAAAGAGAGTTTCTCCGAAAACTTACTCTTGAGCTTAGCTAAGTTGTTTAGACTTAAACTAAGCTCCCACAACCTTCAAACATTGGTTTCAAAGCTGAAAACCAAACTTCACTCACCGATTCCGTTTCGCAAGCTTGCCGAAACGCCGATAAAGCCTCCAGATCAACACCACAAGGATCCGAAGATGTCTCCCCTGTTTTAAACACATCAAAGCAGAGGATTAATGCATCATCATGCATTAAAATCTCTAGCCACAACACTTAAACTCGCTGCTCTCATCAAAACTCACATTTCGGTTACCAAACACAACCGAAATCAATCCAAACACCTCTACAACATTACCCAGCCAAGATCCATCAATTCCAATCATTCTTAGACATCAATTAACATCCAAAAAGGACCTAATCACATCCTTATACCTCCAGCTATAGCAGAACATCAAAATCACCCCAAAAACCACCATTAAATTAAGTAAAAACTTAGGAAAATCAACTTATTCGGGATTGCATTGATTAAACCTCAATTACACATCATTTAGACATCCAAAATACATCAAAAAGACATCTCAAAACAGAGCCCAATCATTTAATACGAATTTCTTCAAAATTATATCCAAATCTTGCATTTTAAGCCAAAATCAAGATCACAACATCAAAACCTTTAATAAAACTCAATTTAAGGATTGAGAACTTGGGAGTTTCAGTAAAGAACTGAGTATTTAGAGGAGAAGGACGTTCATACCTCTAAATGTGGATTTCTCCTTGTTTAGAGCCAAAATTCTTGAAAATTCAATAAGCAAATGATGAGGATTTGGTGTAGAAATGATTAGAAATCATTTAGAGATTGAAATCTCAACTTTAGGTGTGAAAATCAAAAGAAAAGTGGCTGTGGAAATGTGTTTGGCTGAGGGAAAATTGAGAGAAAATGAAATGGGAAAATTTTGGCAAAAGTTAGTTATGAAACCAAAATATCTCTTTTCCCTCTTTTCTTTTTATTAAATAACATTAAATGAGTCTTTAAAATCTAAGAAAAATCTGGAGAAATCCTCCCATGGGTAAATTAGCTCCTTAAAGATTCAAAGTTTCAATCCTTTTAAAACAGTCACCAACTTTTCAAAAATTACATTTTAGTCACTAACTTGAAATGTCATATTTCCAAACCCCATTTTGTAAAATTGATTTCACCACTCTCTTATATATAATAAAAGAGGATTTTTAGATATTTTTCCATATTTTTAATGCATCCCGAACTAGGATTTCCCTAAAAACTACCTTTTATATTTGAACCGTAATTTAAACCGGTCCGGTTCAGACCCTAAACTTCCAAGCCCAAAATTGGAGTGTTACATACTAGAACTTCACAGTAGCTGAAACCCTAAGGCGTATCGGTACGGTTACTTGAAAAACACTGGTTTGGCTACTTTAAAAGCATTTTAAGTCATTCCAAAGCCTTTTAAAACCCTTAACTATATTTCAAGTTGTTTTTACTAAAAGCTTACTTTAAATTCTTTTGAATTTTGTCTAAAACATTTTTCAATTATTATATCAAAACATTTAGTTCTACAATCTCCCCCTTTTTGATATGATAAAACCAACTTGAAATTTTTTTGGGATTCTCCCCCTTAGTATTTAAAAATTGAATAAGAGAATTTTAAAAATTAAACCATGTAAAGCTCCCCCTTATTCACTTGAAAGATCAATTTTTCAAAACGATTAATTCTCCCCCTTTTTGTTATATCAAAAAGAATATAAATGACTTTAAGCTCAAAATAACATAGGAGGTTAAAAATTTGACACAATTAAAAACTTTTGGTTTTAAAATTGGCTCCCCCTTACTCAAAGCATCAAATATTGTTAGTCCAACATATACGATTAAACTAGTTGAATTAAAAGAAATAAAACTAAAAGAAAATAAATTCAACTAATTTTACCACACTTTAATCCAAGGGAGGATGTGAAGCTTTCCTTCTTCAATTGTTCTCTTTGTGTGCATAGAGCTCCCCCTCAAATTTGGACTTGTTGATCACTCTTCATCACACCTAAACAAGACAATCAAGTAATTTTTGGTATCCAAATTGCTTTGGATCCATAAAAGTTAGTAGCACATAATTTTGTTCCCTTAGGAATCCATTTTTAAATTTCATCCTTTTTAGTTGAAGTACTTAGTCCTTTTGGGACCCAAATACTTCTAAAAACTTTACCATTCAAAAATCTATGGGCACTAGATTGTCTTACATAAAAATTTGATTTTCCCAAATTGTTTTTCTTTTGAAGTTCATTGAAAATCAAATCTTTTTCCTTTTTAAGATCATCAACTTCTTTTTGATGATCTTTTTCCATCGTTTGAAGCAAATTTTGTAAATTTAAAACTTTAAGTTCAAAATCTTTAATTTTTGCTTCAAACTCTAGATTTGTTTTGGAAAGCAAATCATTTTCCTTTTTCAAATTTGAAAGCAATTTTTTGTTTTTAGAAAATAACGCCTTAAATTCCAAAAGCAAATAATCATAGGCATCTTGTAGCTCATCAAATGCATAAGAATTTGAAATAGATGAGTTAGAAGTTACCTCCCCCTCATTGAGAGCCATGAAGCATAGGTGGGCTACCTCATCATCGGTGGAGTCTTCATCACTCCATGTCGCCACGTATGCTTTCTTTGAAGATGATCCATTTTTGTTGGACTTGTGGGAATCCTTCATCTTCTTCTTCGATCCATGCTTGGATTTAGCCATCTCGCTCTTCATGAATCAGGTGAATTTCTTGAAGAGATGAACCATCTCTTCATCTTCACTTTCCTCCTCGCTCAAATAAACGTGTTGGCATATAGAGGATTTTAGAGCAATGACACTCGCGTTGAAGCCTAGCTCCATGATTTTTCTTCTTCCTCATCTTCTTTTTCTTTCTTCATTATTTCATGAGTGAGAAGAGACCCCATGATTTCATCTACCTTCAAGGTCTTGAGATTTTTAGCTTCGATGTTGTCGGTCTTCTTTGAGTCCCATGACACGGGAAGAGAATATAGAAGCTTTCGGACAAGCTTGTCTTCCGGAATGATTTCTTCATAGCCTTTGAGTCCATTTGTGATGGTGGAGAATATATCGAACAACTTTGTGATGTCTTCATCCGGTTCCATCTTGAAGTTCTCATACTCGTGGTTGAGGAGGCCGATCTTGGTCTCTTTTACTTCGTTTGTTCCCTCGTATGTAACTTCAAGCTTGTCTCATACTTCCTTGGCATCTTCGCAAGAGGGCATCTTCTCATAAATGTTGGGGCAAAATGCACAAAAGAGGATGTGCAAAGCCTTGCAATTAAGCTCCATCTTCTTGCGATCATCTGCACTCCATTCCGCCTTTACTCTTCGTGGCACATAAGGACCTTCTTCAACAACATTCCAAAGCTTGTAGTCTTTGGATTTGATGAAGAACTTCATTCTAATCTTCCAATAAGCGTAGTTGGTCCCGTCAAAGAAAGGTGGCTTGTCGATGGATTGCGCCATTTGACCAGTTGATTGAATTTTTGTATCAAGTTTCCTGAATTGCCTTAATAGGATGCTAATCCCCTTCGATTGAGCCTCGCTCTGATACCAATTCTTGGGCTCGATGATCACCTTCAACTAATGCTTGCCAAGTGGTGGAGAAGTTGAATTTTTGGGTGTTTGAGTTGGTGGAAAAAATTAAGAATTAAACACAAGGATTTAGAGTGGTTCGGCTTTCTAACCCAAAGTCTACATCCACTACCTTGGAATGCCACCAAGGTTTTCCAAAATTCACTAAGAATATCGTCCCCTTTTCTAGGATGAGAAGGAAACCGTTACAACGACTACGCTATCTACCCTTAGCTTAATCAAACACTCTCTCACAAGCGAAATTCAAAGCAAACAAGAAATCCCTCTAATAGGTATGTGTTTGCAACTCTAAGAACTCACCCAAAACCTATACACTTGAGCATACATAAACATTTTAGCTCACAAGTGTTTTGTCTATACAAGAGAATGACAATCAAGCTCTAAAGACAATTTGACATCATAATGTTGTTACAATTGAAGAATTAACCATCTCTTGATGCTTGAAGGTTCCTTTTATACTCCTAATTGAGTTTGTAGCCGTTGAGGACAGTTGGGGTTGAATTAGAGCCGTTGGAGCTTTTATTTCCCACCATAAATGCAGTTCTACAGCTTAGCGTATCGATACTCCTCAAATCGTATCAATACGGTCCCGATAAGGAAACAGTCGTTGAGCACTTCCAGCTGGTGTGTATCGATACGCGTAGCAAGCGTATCAGTATGGTCCTGCAATTTAAAAGACCGTTGGGAATTTGATCATTGGGGGTAGTTGGGCGTATTGGTACGCGATACAATCGTATCGGTACGCGAACTAGCCGTTAGATATTTAAACCACACCGTATCGATACGGACAAAGCATATCGGTACGGGTTTTGGCTACTGGAATTTTACAGTAGCTGAAACCCTAAGGTGTATTGATACCGTATCGATACGGTTACTTGAAAAACAGTGGTTTGGCTACTTTAAAAGCATTTTAAGTAATTCCAAAGCCTTTTAAAAACTCTTAAACATATTTTCAAGTTGTTTTGACTAAAAGCTTACTTTAAATTCTTTTTCAATTTTGTCCAAAACATTTTTCAATTATTATATCAAAATATTTAGTTCTACAGAATCTTGTATTCCCTTGTTTGGTTTATTTGGCAGGAATGTAAGATGACAATGTTTGGTTGGAGGAATATAATATTACTTAAATGTATATTTTACAAAATTATCCTTGTGATATATATTGGCAAAATAACAGATTTACACTGGTGTAAATTGTAATTAAGTTTGAGAAAGTATAACATATTTACAATGGTGTAAATATGTTGAGATTATTATATTAGAGTTAAAATTTTAACGTTTAGAGTTTAGGGTTTAAGGTTTAGGGTTTACGTATCAAACTATATTAGTTTTTAAAAATAAGTTTAAAAATACAATGAAAAAATATACTTTTAACCTTTAGGGTTTAGGGTTTATGGTTTGGTGTTTGTGATTTAGGGTTTAGGGTTTATGTATCAAACAATATTCATTTTTAGAAAGAAGTTTAAAAATACAATGAAAAAATATATATTTTTTAATTTTTAGGGTTTAGGGTTTACGTATCAAACGATATTAGTTTTTAAAAAGATGTTTAAAAAATACGATACAAATTATACCTTTTAATTTTTAGGGTTTAGGGTTTATATTTTCATATTGTAGGGAAAGACTAGGCTGGAATTTTCATATTTTATGAGGGTAAATTTGTCATAAAAGGAAGGAATTTTCAAATACCAAAGAAATTGGAGCGAATAGGATTCTCGGTATAAAGCCCAAAAAGCGGAACTGTTGGTAATGTTGTATTACCCCCTAGTGGGAATCTTTGGAAACCAAATGCGGGTTTAAGATTATGGAAAAGTTTATTCCCCATGGTAATCTTCTTTTTCGCGATCCAAACACACCCTTAGGGTAACAATGTGCATCTAGACAATATAAAAAGAAAAAAATAGGGTCGTTTATTGAGGTAAACCTTCTTGGTTTACTAAAATATTCCCCATGTGACTCGTTCGGTTCGGTCTTTCGCCCAGGTCGGGTCGAGGGGGTTACACTACTCCTCGGTGCTAGAGATCTTAGGTCTCTAGTCTCCTAGGATACAACAAAGGATGATCTTTAACAGTAGTACTACCGGAGAGATCACAAACAGAAACTTGTCTTTGACTATCACCGAAAACACAATGCAGTTTTGAAAGAGAAAAGATTTTTAAGTTGTGTGTAAAGCAAAAGAATGTCATTCTATTTATAGGGAGAATTAGGTTAAAACCGTGGGAAACAAATATTCTGAAAATAATGACCATTAATTTTATATCTGATTTAATTTAGAAATCTCAGTTAAAGTCTTATTAAAACAGAATATTCTCGTGAATTGTACTCAATACCTATTTAATATCTGAATTTAAATGGAAAGACAAATTTATCCTATTTAATTCGGAATATTTAAAAAAGATATACCAATTATAATAAGAAAAGAAAAATTATTCGAAGTGGGGTAAAATATCTGCAAGACCACGAAGGGCCCGACCGATCCAGACATTCGCGTCACCCATGTCGTGCGGGTGCACCCAAACCCAAATGGGATTGATTCACACCCCCTACGCGCGAGGCACAATTTCTATCCAAGTCATTCAATGACAACAAAGTGAGTAAGTGTATATAAATACTTCCCATTCCATTTATCCTGTCAATATGGGATTGGGGGTTTCCATTTCATTTTTCAATTCACAACTACCTTATTTTGAGCATCAATTTCTCATTAAATACTCAACTATTTTGAAGATATGAGATACCGTTGTAAAGGTCTCATGGAGTAGAATATGACCCAAAAGAATCCTCATTCGAATCTCCACCTTTACCCATTCTAAATATGGCTCAAAGTTACCATTTTCCTACATTTCTCCAACAAAGTATACTTATTCAATTAGACTTTTGTTAGTGGGAAACCTAATTTGGCTAGAACTTTTGCTACGTAAGTTTACTTTGTAATCAAGTTACTTACCATGCAAATATGTAATGTGGTTTAGGATTTAGTAAATCATCAAAAAGTCATTTAGTTGCACAAACTCATTTCCTTGTAATTCAATAGAATAATGATTTCTTCTCCTTTGAATGTGGTTTTTTTCTGTTTAAGGATTTTTCATGTAAAATTGTAGCATCTCTTTTATTGCGCGGTTATTACATTTGTCGTTATCCTATATAAAATTGATATCAAGAATTTTGGGTTTGATTAGATTATGATAATGGTGTTCTTAAGATATGTAATTCTATTTTTGAATTGCAACATTAGGTTCTTGTTGTGGTAGATCAAGATGCAAGTGGTTCTTGCTGAAATAGATTTAGACAATGTCATATTAGAGTTTGATAAGATGTTATCTTCTTGGAATCTCGAGGAGAAACAACATAGAATCAAAAAGGCTATATCGTATATTAATTTACATCCATAAGGTTAGATCTTACATTACATGTTTAAGTAGAAGACCATTGTTGTGTTATAGTTGAAGTTAGAAGAACTATTAATGAAAAAATCTCTAACTAGTAAGTTGCATATGAAGTAGTGACTTTATTCTCATCGTTTGAAGTTATATTGTTAGAGGACCACTTAACCAATTTTCAATAAATTATCTCAGATTTGGAGACCATGAATGTTAAGTATGATCAAGAAGATTTAGGGTTAGTTTTACTTTGTTGTCCCTTCTTATTCGACCTTTAGGGATACTATCTTGCATAGTAATAATACTCTAACTCATGATAATGTATATGATTCCATGTACTCACTTGACAAGATAACAAATCTTATGCTTGAATTTGAATCTTAGAGAGCGAGTCTCGTTGTTCATAAGAGGACTAAGAAAGAGTTATGTCAGTGAAACCAATAGTAGGTTGAAATATAGGAACATAAGAAAACATGTTATTATTGCAAGAAAAATGTCCATATTTAAGGCTGAGTGCTACAAGCTGCAGAATAAAAGCCAAATGGATTTTGTAGATCACAAGGGAAAACAAGGGAAGCTGACATATTGAAATACTACGGGGATGATAAACTTTTAGTTACTTTTATTGACGACTTTATAGCACACAATGAGTGGATTGGTGACTCTAATAGGAATTTTCATATGAGTCCCAATCATGTTTGATTTGGGGTATATGTAACTATGTTTACAAGTGTTGTTTTTAGGTGAATAATTCCTCCTATAAGGTCATTGGTATTGACACAATCAAGATTAAAATGTTTGATGGATTTTTCGAAAACATCATAAGTGATAGTCGTTCCAGATTTGACAAAAATCTGTCTTCACAAGGGACTTTGGATTTAAAAGGGAAAAATACTCTAGTAAAGGTGAGCATATGAAAATATGTAAGAGCTCTTTCGTTTGAATAGAATGAAAAATAAAAAAATGTCTTATGTTAAACAATATTCAACAGTTTTAGGTGATGTAGTTGTGTAAAACCAAAACTTTGATTTTGATATAACAAATATTTTAATAATTAAATTGAAAAGAAGATAAATTTTTAAATTCTTAAACATCCCAAAATTGACAAGCAAAATGTTTAAGTTAAAACTCAAAGTCCCGTAAATTTTTCTAAGTATTTTTCAAGCCAAAACAGTGACTTTCGACTAACCGTTTCGACACACCCCTTAGGTGTTTCGAAACGATGTGAAACTGTAAAGTAAAGTATGGGCTCGAAACAAGAAAACTTGTATCGATACGGTCGTATCGAAACAGTCTCACTCGTTTCAGTACGAGTTTTGAAAGTTGGTTTAAAAAATATGATTGTTGTGTTTCATAATCGGTTTTCTTGAAAGTTAGTTAAGCGTATAGATACGCTTTAGGTGCGTTTCGATAAGTGTTTTCACAGTTATAAAATGTTTCGATATGGCCTTGTCACGTTTCGAAACGAGCTCTTTTAGTTTCGAAACGACCACGATCGTTTCGATATGATCTCTTAAATGCTCCCAACGGCTATTTTTGTTCTTGCTTTGTTTCGATACAGGTAATACCGTTTCGGTACGGGTAGGTGCAGAATATCATTAATGGTGGGAAGATGAAGTCCCAAAAGCTATATTTATGATGTCAACCACCCAAACGGCTAGAAATCAACGAGAATGTATAAAAGGGTTTTGTGGAAAAGGTAGAGAACTCATTCATCAAGGTGAAAATTTATTTTTCATCGAGTTTGGAATATTTTGAGGAACCTTGCTTACTTTTCAAACTCTTGATAGGAGTTTTGAAACTACCTATCTTTGCAACTTAGTCCAGAATCATTCATATTTAATTATAGGAGTTTTAGAAGTCCATTTGAGATGAAATTTGACATATGGGTATGTTTTGGTTATATTACATGATAGTACTTTTAATTTCATGATTAACCCCTAAAATTTTGATAATTATAATTTTATCTTTAAAGATACAATTTTTACAATTGAGCATGTTAGAGGAGTCCGTTTAGGGTGAAATTTTATAAGATACTTATATTAAGTACATAGACAATTATGTGATTAGATTCAAGATCCGACATATCGTTTTGATGGAGAAATCAAAGCTCTTTTATTTTATATAGGTATATAAGGGAGAAATTAAAGCTCTTTTTCCAAGGATGATCTTGTACTTTATATGGGTAGATAAGGGAGAAATAGGCAGCCAATAAGAATGCAAGTGTCCTTTTCACCCAAGGTGGTCTTGTGTCGACAATGGCCTTCGTCTTGATACAACTTTCATTTTGCAGCTTTAGATATTGTCTGGTCGCCCGACTCGATATTTGCTCTGATATAGTGGGCAGTCTGCATCTTCAACCACCGCTCAGTAGTTTTGGATCGTCTTCTTGTGGAGTGGTCTTAATATAGTTTTAGGTCATGAAATTTTAAAATTTCATGAGTTATTTTTTTTTACAATTTTCTTTTGCATTACACTTTTCCCCCTCCATTTTATATTTTTTATTGGTTTGATCTCATTGTTACATTTATTACACAAAGAAAGCCGGAGTCTATTAAAACGAAACAAAAAACAGAGAGAAAAAAAGCAGTGATACAGGGGGAGAAGCAGAGCAGCAAAGGCACAAAAACATTTATTATAGTATTTTAATACTTGCATAACCATTAAAATTTAACCAAGAAAACAAAATAAAAGAAGGGTAAACTTGCTCTGTCCCTTCTCTTTTTTATTTGTTTTCTTTTAGTCATCAATTTTAAAAAAAATAATATTTTTGCCGCTTAAGTTTTCGTGTTATAATATTTTAGTCACTCACACGTTAATCTAAGTCAAACTACTAACATGTCACGTTAAAAAAATGTTAAATTCTAATTTAGACTCTGAATTTTTGAAAGTTTATTTTTCACCCATTTTGCAAAAAAAAAAAACCTAAAATCAACTTATCCTTCTAAAATTTCTTCTCTCCTCTCTACCCTGACCCTTTCCTTGCAGTCGTCACCGCCACCGCCACTGCTGTCAACTGTTGCCGCCGTCGCCAACCTCTTTTCCAAACCCCAACTTACTCTGAAACATTTTTTTCTCCTTGTCTTCTTCTCGAATTGGTGTCTGCCATTACCACCATGACTGGCCATGAACATGGCCGTTCGTAACTGGTTTCGTTTTGTCGATTTGCTTGAAAAACAAACCGAAGAGGTGGTAACACTTGAAACTCAGGACAGTGGGAAGCCTTATGAGCAAGCTGCTAAGACTGAGATACCAATGGTTATGCGAATGTTGGGATATTATGCCGGTAGGAAATCTAAAACAAAGAAATAACTCACACCATTTAGTTATCTTGCCTTTTCATGAGGTATATGGATATTGTAATTCCATTGTGCTTGATATGTTTCTTGTTACACATATTCGACTAACATCCTGATTCGTTGATTTTTCGGCATTCAAAATCATAAACGCATAATGAAATCTAATGAATCTTGAATAACATTTTTTTTCTGGATTTGGCCCTACAGCTGGTGCAACATTTTCAAGTCACATGGATGTCAACAAGATGGTAGATGCTCCAGATAAATTCCATCTCGTGTTTATGGTTAGAACTTAGAACGAATCTAAGCAGTTTGTGTTTGCAACTATCATTCATGGCCATGAGTTCCACTGCTACAGGCAAGGTTATTTACAAACAGCAACCTTAAACTGGTAACGTTGTAACTCTTGAGGAAAACCTCCTTTCATTGTTTGCGAGTCTATTAAGCTTGCACATTCGGCCTTGTTTTTTTAACCTGTTAGAACCAAAACATAATAGATATGAAACCTAAAACCCAGGATCTATCATGTTAAATCATCAAGAATAATAAACTGAATGCGGAAGCGTACCTGAATTAATCGATAGATGAAAACCTTGAATCCTTTGATGAAGATCGACTAAAAGGTGGTTGTGATCTTCCAAGAAGATAGGTTAGCCCTTGCCGTAAAAAACTCTCTGACGGGAACAAGAGTAATACAAGTTAACCTATTTCTTGGGGACCACTACCTCTTTATATAGTTGATTATTAAATCAAACTATTAAATATTTATAACTCTGCCCCTCATTGAATTATAAATATATCTTATGGTATCTACACTTTTATTTCCATGACATTTTAATACCTATGACACACTTAACTTAATTGGTCACTTTATTTTGTGTCATACTTTATAATAGCAACATACATTTTACATATGTGCCCACAATTGAGGATTTTAATCCAACAATCTCCCACTTGGGCAACATATGTTTCCTGATAAATGTACAACCTTATGAGCTCAAAATTTTGCTATTATATAATAGGTATTCTATAACAATCTCGTCCATCAACTATATCCACATAGGATCAAAGCGGTCTTCGCCATATCAATCATGACTGGACCCATCAATGGTCACGTATACAAATATAGTCAAATGACATAGATCAATCATGGATGTGTAGCATGGAAAATTACATGAAATGTGAACCATACATGTCTATTTCGAACTGGTCCTCCTAAACCTTAGTGAGATCAACTTTACTGAATTCAGAGTGTGCATAAACCAAAAGAACTTTATTTCTGCAGAAAATAATCTTAAATAACTTTAAACTGAAGTAACTGAAATTGTGTCTAAACCGAATGAGCATTTTCAAAAATTACAAACTCCCACTAAAACTGAATATCCTTAAATAACATTACACCCACATGAGTAGTGTGCTCATGAAAGACCTAGGGTGACAGTTTCTTAATATGCGCGCAATTATGGAGTTTGTACCAACATGCTCTTTAAACACACAAACACTCTGAATTTTCTTTAACAACTAGGAACGTAATATTTATGTACTTCAAGTTTGAAGTGTTCCTATTGTGTATAGAATAAATGAATGCATATTTATTGTCACAAAATAACTAAAGTGGTCTTTTTATTCAATCTAAAACTAGCAGCTCATGTGACAAAATTCGTTTGCATCAATATTCTATTAGAATCGAAGTCTGTAAACCTAATGATCTCTAACTTACCAGAACTTCGACATGTGAGCATATAATTTTTGTTCTCTAAAGATATCTCATAACTCCATTGGCTGCTATCCAATAGTCCATACTATAATTTCTTAAATATCTATCTAACATTCCAACAATGTACACAATTTCCGAACGCATACATACTTAAGCATAAATTAGATTCTCAATAGCTTATGTATAGAGAATCTTTTGAAATTTCTAAATTTTCAAGGTTACTTTTAGGGCATTGAGCAAGATAATACTTATTTACTTTAGCAATATGAGTGTCACTTGGTTTACTCCCACTGAACTTGTAGTATATACAAGTGCCAACCAAATTTATCTCAAAACCGAATGAAATAATCAACATGAAATTTATAATTTCATTAATGAGAGTCCTACTTAAGCTCATATATAGATTTCTTTAATTTACATATCATTGATAGTGTATCATAAGACACAACTTTATGATTGTACCATATAAATAGTTTCTTCAATGTCGCCATTGAAAAAAAAAACAAGCTTAACATTTATCTAATGTAGCTTAAGACTAAAACAAGCAACAAGTGTAATAATTATCTTGAAAGAGTCTTTCAATAAAATTGAAGAGAAAGTCTCTAAAAATTAATGTCATCTTTTAGAGTATATCCTATAGATACAAGACGTGCTTTATACTTATCCACATTACCATTTCCATCCCTATTGATTTTAAATATTAATTTACAACCAATTGGTTTGCACCTTAAGGTAATGAGACAAGTTCTTAAACTTTATTATCTTGCATAAAATTATACTCTTTTTGAATGACATCAATCCACTTTTGAGAGTTGGAACTTTTATGGTCTGATATAAATGATTGAGTCATTTTCTATCATTCCATTATTACCTTATTTTCTTGAAGAAATACAATAAAATAATCTGAAATAGTATTTCATCTTCCTCTCGTGGACCTCTTTAAAGACACTTGTTTTTTTTAAGGTTGTTGAGTTTGTTCTTCTGAAACAATTGCTTTATCTTGAATGGGAGTTGTACAACATTATTTTGCTGAGGTACTTGATTCACTTCTTGATTGATGATAGGTGTGAAAACCTAAACATCATCAAAAGTGATAGTATGAATTAAATTATAATTCAATTCCTCCTCAATAGTAATGTATCTAACCTTATTTTCCCCCCAAACTCAACATCCTAAAAAAAATTATAAACTCTCCTTAAAATGATCTTAATTGTGGGATCATAAAATTTACGGCTCATGGATCACTCAAAATAACCGAAGTTGTTGCTCACTTTTGAAGTTTAATTACTTCACATATGTCCTAACTTATACAAAAGAATCAACACTTTGTAACTTATTGTTGTTTCTTTTGACTAGAACCCTTAACAACTTTATTCTAATATTTTCTTTTATTGCCCTTATTCTTAGAGACACTAACTAAATGAGCACTAACCAAATGAGTACTTTTACACTTATAATGCTTCAACTTTTCTTCCTCTTGAACATAATGAGAAATGAGCCTAATTAGAGTCTATTTCTCCTTTTGGCAGTTGTAACTGAATCTGGATTGGTTAAACTGTATGGGAAGTGGTACCAAAATCATAAGAACAAACAATTGTTAGAGAGTTTGATCTTACGTGCCTTAAATTTTGAAGCAATATTAAGAATTTTCATAATCTACTCCCTCACATTTCCTTGACCCTTATGCTTCATAGAAGTAAAAAAAACATAAGTGATGTCATCTTAACCTTAATATTTTGAGTAAAACATTTCTTAATTTCGTCAAGGAAACCCTTAGTTTGAGTAGTTTCTTTAAATTTGTGCTCCTAAAAAAATTAAAATGTTGTACTTTATGATCATTAGACTCACACGATTCGAACGATTTCACCTTTCAAAATATTTTTTTTATAGGTGCTTACCGCAGTGAGGGGTGCAAAATATTCTTTCCTTAGTGCAAAGTCTACGCTCATACAACCAAATACTATATGTAAGTGCCTTTTCTTATTCCTTGAAATTAGTTTCACTAAACATGAGTTTATAATGTATTTAATAGATATTGTGACAAGAAATGATAAATTAACTAAATATAGAACAAAAATAAATAAATAAAATTAAAACAAGCTCACATAAATATTTACAAGTAAACAAATAAATTCAAAATAATGGCTAGTTCCCCTCAAGATACCAAGTAGAACGTTAATATCAAGTCTTTGGGCAGTAATATTAACTGTAAGCGGTACTCTTGTTGTAGCAATCAAACATTGACAATAAACTATGTCAAACAATAGGCTAATCTTTGGACTAACGTATTGCTCACATAAAATACCTTATAATTGTCACATATTTATCGCCACAGTTGTCGTTGTAATTCTGCCAAATATTAACTTTCCTTTGGGCCAATTAATAAACGCATGAATTACAAAAACCATAATCATCTTAATATTTTAAATAAACTAATCTACACAAAAGCGGTCACTTTGGTGACATTATGTTTCAACTAATCTATTAAAATATTAGATGTCCGAAGCCAAAATATGAATTTATTTATTTCAAAAAAAAATTCTTAATTTTTTTATCTTTCAATTAAATTAAAAGATAACTAAATTAATAATAAATTTGAATAAAGGTAAACCTCATATTAAGATATCGAACACACCATTAATATTTCATCGTTGGACAAAATATTAACTTGCAAGTGATATTTTGGTATAGTAATCAAACATTGATAATAAGAACATGTCAAACAGAAATCTTCCTTTGGGCCGATTTATTGCTCACATATCAAACTGAATAATTATCACATGTTTATTACCACAGTTGCACATGTAATAATGTTAATTATTAACCTTCCTTTGGGCCGATTAATACTAACATAATCCGACTTACATGCACAAAACCTTCTATATTTTAAAATAAAATAATTTCCACAATAGAGGTCACTTGTTTCAATTAAATTATTTTAAAATATATACAATAAATATACCGATATTCAAATTTAAAATTTTGTAACAGTCAAAACTGAAATTTCTGATAACACTTAAGTTTCCGAAATAATCCAAAATAAGGTTGTGAATGGGGCTGTCAGAAATCGAATAAACCAAAATCTTTGATTGTTTCTCAAATAAAAATATCTTAAGCATGCATTTGCCGAAATTAAAGTCGAATTCAAAACAATCAATCTTTAACTAAAAGTAAGAACCAAAGTATCATATTAATGAATTCAACAATGATAGCATGAAACTTTAATTTATCTATAATAACCTAACTGTCTTAATAGATTTTTTTTTTTGATCAGACTGAATCAAAAATGAATTCTATTAGATTATTTGTCATGCTTTCCAATGCCAAAGATAAACAATAGAGTAATTCAAAACCAAACATAAACATAATTCCATAATATCTTGAATATAAATTCAAGATTCAAAATCGATTCATTATTCCAAACACATAATAATCAATATACTAAAAAAAACTAGACTCAAAACCAAAGTCATGCAATTAATAACATACTTTAACCGTAAGCTAAACAATAATATTTGTATCCGAATACCAAATCCTTAAATATGATAGGGTCAATCTTAATATATTATACGTTTAATTCTTCTGTACCAGTATTAACCCCATTAACCAAATTCTGGAAACATCTTTAATATAAGTCTTATATATATATATATATATATATATCGAAACTGTACAAGGAAACAAAGCATCCATCGATAAAGGTTAATACCTATGACACACTTAACTTAATTGGTCACTTTATTTTGTGTCATACTTTATAATAGCAACATACATTTTACATATGTGCCCACAATTGAGGATTTTAATCCAACATAACCAGGTCAATTCATTCAAATCCTACAATATAAACAATAGGATGAGAATAGTTTTTTATTATTCGTAAATTCAAATCATATCATTACATCTATTTGCTGCAGGGTCAGTGTTATTGTGCTGCTGCCTGGTTCTCGCACTTTTGTGCATGAATAGATGGATCTCGGCTTGTTGCGCTCGGTTTTGTGTTAGACAGGGGAAATGATGATTTGTGCCAGTGTAGTGACAAGAGAATCGGGGTTGGAAAAGAGGAGCCATTTTGACCCAAAATAAAACGTTGAGGGTTAAATTATTTAAAAAAAATAATAGGAGATCAAAGTGACTATTCAATCAAAATTTAGGGACATTTTTATCATTATGCCAAAACAAAAAGGATCATCTGCGTAGTTTACCCATAAAAGAAAGTTAAATGAGGGAAGATATTAGTAAAAATCTGGTGAGTGTCGATTGATGATGGTCAAATGTAAGAAACAATCAATTTGAAAGAAAAAAATTGATAGAATTTTTTAAATATAAAGATGTTGATTTATTGAATTATTTCGATTTAGGACAAAATTAATAAAATGTATAAATTTTGGTAACTAAAATTGTTATTTTATCATGTCAAGTTAGACTTTCGACCTATCTTGTAATTTTTGAAAGTTCGGTGGTAAGAAAGATCATTTCGGTATAGTTTATTAACCATTTGCAATTTACCCAAAAGCATTGAACCCGTAGCGAACCCTGATCCAATGGTATTGGTTGTTATTTTTAGCCTTCTTCTGCTTCATATAAAACTAACTTATCTTTTGTTCTTCCCTTTACCAAACCCACAGAGTTCTCAACACTGAATAAAGAACGACCAAAGGGGTTTTTATGGCAGTAGCTTCAAGTGCTCATTCGACCATCTTCTCCAGAACTTCCTTTTTTCACCACATTAATGGTTTCAAGCGCTTCTCCTTTTGCTTACCCTTTTCTTCCTCTTCTGCTGCTTCTATTTCTTCTAAGAAAAAATGGAGACAACCCGTGGCTTCCTCCGCTTTAGAGCTTGGCGGAATCAAAATTGCTAAAGATGGTACAGAATGCTATTTTCGTGAACTTATGCTTTTATTCACTGCTCTTTGAACTGGGTTCATTTGAGTTTTCGCTGATTAACTTGACGAGCCTTTGTATTATTGCATTTTCTTTCTCTACTACCAATAAATGTTTATGGGAAATGGGTATTCTACCGTTACTTTAATCTAATTTGGAGCCATCGAAATATGCCCTTTGTGTGTTCAAGTTTATATATATAAATTTATGGGTATTTGTTTGATATGTTTTTTGAGGGAAGATGTTTATAAGTTGGTTAATCTTAGTGGATTAGACCCTTGGTGTAATACTAAACGATTGAAGTTGAAAATTTTCTGCAACGGGAACCAATTGTTGATTTTTTTTCTTCTTTTTGTTTTTTTAAGTATTTTTATGGTCATTGCTTCGATTTTTTGGTGAGTTTTGAGATGAACTTTCGTGGGGTTCATAGTTTGCAATTGCTTAGTATTTATTGTAAGATGGGATTTGTAGATGTGGTGAAGGATGACCCGACAAACAATGTCCCAGACACAATTTTCTCGAAAATGGGAATGCAGCTCCACAGAAGGAATAACCACCCTCTTGGAATTCTGAAGAATGGCATATATGAGTATTTTGATACTAATTACCCAAATTTGTTCGATAAGTTTGATGATCTCTGCCCAATTGTTTCCGTAAAACAGGTACAATGGGGTCCACTGCTCCCTGATTTTTCTTTTCCTATTAGAAAATACTATTGGATTGAAAAGGAATAGCTTTTGAGTTTAGATATTTCTGTATACTTAATCCTATGCTCAGCTTTAGAATAGGAGGCAAAATGTGTCCAAATTTGTATCTATGAACTTTTGTAGATAACCAAAGCTTCTCTGCTTGTGTATTACCCTATGGATTACATATGTTACCATGTAAGCTTAAATCTCTCTGTATATTTTTCTCTGTGGATTACTCTGTGTGTGAGAATAGTTTTTGACCTAATATTTTGAGGTTATATACATTTTTATCCTTAATATTGCTTGGTTTAGTGCGTCTGTTCGAAATACGTGGGCTCTCTAGTCAACTTGCTAAATTGAACATGTGGTTTTGAGTACATTAAGTCCTTTGATGCAAAATTGTTTTACTTTTCTGCATAGTTGTTTTTGGAGCTCTGCTCGCTGTTTGATCAGCTTGTAAAAGGGTTTTTAGTTTGGTTTTAGAGTCATTCAATTCTGAAGTGATGGAATGATGAATGAAGTAATTTGCATATACATGTCTGTGTGTGTATGTAGCTTTGATTTCCTTAAAATTGAAGTTAAATGTTTCAAAAAAAAAAAATCCATGCCTATCTAAGCTCATATGTTCATCGTGATTGTTCAAAAATCTATGTTATGGATTCTACGCCTCGATGTTTGTCCAATATTTTGTGCTCAGAATTGGATATGGTTAAGGAAGTTTTTATGTTTCTTTGAAATGAAGACCCTTTTGTCATCTTTTGATGAATAATTTAATTTAGTTATCTTACAATATATGTTGGATCATTGGATCCTTGGACTAGTTTTTGACGATATTTATTTGTTATGACGGTAAATCTTTTTTTTTTCTTTTTAGAATTTTGATGATGTACTGGTGCCTGCCGATCATGTTAGCAGGAGCTATAATGATACATATTATGTTGACGCAAAAACTGTGCTGAGGTGTCATACAAGTGCTCATCAAGCAGAGCTGTTGAGAAGGGGACATACTCATTTCCTTGTAACTGGCGATGTTTACCGAAGAGATTCCATAGACTCTACCCATTACCCTGTGTTTCATCAGGTTTGATATTGTTGAAAATATCTCAATTTTACTATAGCATTTTAAAATTCTCCTCTTAGGCTATTCTGTTAATTCTACATGTGCAGCTCAACCATGTGGGTCCACATGATGAAGAACTTTGATTTGCCATGTAAATTTTGTTTTAAGATGGTTATGTTCATAATTCATGGTCATTTCCTTTCCCCCCTCTAAAAGTGTAGCCCCTTTACATTGCAGATGGAAGGGGTTTGTGTTTTTACTCCAGATAATTGGGAGGCATCAGGTTTGGATCCAACATCATATGCTGCTGAGGACTTGAAGAAAAGTCTAGAAGGCCTAGCTCGTCATTTATTTGGTAATTTTTAGATTCAAAACTTTATTGGGGGATTACAAGTTTGTAAAATGATTATGGATATCTGCCACAATGAGTGTACTATTGGCTTTGGCACAAATCATATTCCATATTGATCAAGATCTTTATTTACGCCTTGAATGCAGTATTAGTTTTGGCGAGGAGAGGGATCTTTTGTGACAAGAATTCATTGCAGATTTCATTTCTTTTTGTTTTAGTTAGCATGGAGATGTTTATGATAGTATTGAGCAATCTATGAAATATTTTATGGAGAGAAGCATCTAACTAGCTTCTATAAATTCTGATCACCTTTATGAAGTAAGTCACCAACGGTTTGCACTGTAAAGACTGCAAAATGCCAATTAGCCTCAATTTGTTAACATTCCAGGTGCTGTGGAGATGCGTTGGATCGATGCCTATTTCCCATTTACCAATCCTTCCTATGAACTTGAAATCTATTTCAAGGTATTCTCTTTGTCCTTTTATATAGTGTTAATGTTTCTTTAAGCTTGAGTTATTTAGTTGAAGTATTTTGAGTAGCTTTTTGCCTTTTTTACTTGCTTGAGTTATTACTGATGAACAGTATGCTTATCACTGTAATCTTAAATTCTATTAAGCTAAATTATTATATGGATGTTTCTAATACCTTAACTACATTTTTGTAGTCTCGGTTTTAGTCCTCAGTTCTACTTTGGTTGTTGTTCTATCTTAATGATTTTAAGTTAATTACTATTACATGTGGTAACTTTAGCTCTGAGTATAACTTACCAGCAATCTACAACAACTTTCAGGAGAAATGGATGGAGGTTCTGGGTTGCGGGGTGATGGAGCAAGAAATATTGAAATGTAATGGTAGATCAGACAGTGTTGCTTGGGCTTTTGGACTTGGATTGGAGCGGTTAGCAATGGTTTTATTTGACATTCCAGATATCCGGCTTTTCTGGACAAATGATGAGCGCTTTACCTCACAGGTAGCTTCGGAATGTGGCTCCTTGATTTGAATTTTCAATTTGTGGAATCATATGTAATATCTCCCCCAAAGTCTTATTAAGCTATTTGGTTGCAGTTTTCCGAAGGCCAAATGGGAGTTAAGTTTAAACCGTTCTCAAAGGTATAAATTAAGCAAATGGTTTCATTTAATCCTTCCACAGTAGATTTTTTTAATTGTTTTAATAGCTATTATTGACTGACACCTCAACTTTTTTTGCAGTATCCTCCATGTTATAAAGACATAAGTTTTTGGATCAATGAATCATTTACAGAGAACAACTTATGTGAAGTTGTAAGAGGAATAGCTGGGGATCTTGTTGAAGAGGTAAGCAATTTAAATTTTGGCCGTAGATATCACCTCAAGATATAAACAAGTTCATCTATATCACTATATGTTAAGGTTGCCCAACTGTATGTTGTACAGAGTATGTATTATCAGTTGATAAATATTATAAATTATCGAAATAACAGAAGACAGTGTTAACTGAGATGAGTGTGTTTGATTGGTCTCCTTCATCTCATCCTTTATAGACATAGACAGCGAAACACCAATAACTGATTTCATGGAGTTTATATTAGTAGTTTCTGATAACTCATGTTTCCAAATTCAGTGGCTCTATATGAAATAATGGTTCTTGTCCGTTTTTTTTATGAAATAATGGTTGATGGTTCTACTAAATTAAAGAAGCTACTAATGTTGGGAAAGTGTATATGATGTATAAATTTTTTTGTTGCTTCTCATGTTTTGTTACGTGAAGACTTTATCATTGAAGTTTTAATGAAATAATTACATGACGATGTGAATTTAAAATAAATGTTATCTGATTTCTAGTTTTTTTTTTCTTCTTAATATGACTTTTAGGTAGGCTACATGAAACAATTGAGTAGCTGGTGAAAGAATATTTCCACATGTTGAGATTTTTATCTTATTGAAAGGAAATTCAGTCTGTCAATGCTGTCTTTAAAGATAGTCACGGAAAGATTTGTTTGCCTAAAACAAGATTTCAAACCTTTAGATACTGGTCTTTTTACTTCTTTCCTTTTCATTATAGCTATACATACATGATATTGGGATTTCATGCTTAAAATATATTGTCTCCGAGTCTTATTATAGAAATTTTAAGCATTTAAATTTCCTTGTATTTTGAAGGCAGTTGTGGATACTAGTGTGTCCGCTGGTATGTCTTATTGATGCACCGAGCATGTTTTAAATTCGATACGGAAAGGTTTTAATGCTCCACATAAACAGTTCAATGCTGTACATGATTCAGAGTTTATACATGTTTAGCTTTAAGTAAAACAAGAACGATCTCCTAAAGTGTTTCAACAATCATAATACGAAGCATTTGAGGGTGTTTTATGATAGGAGTTTGATAGACATATTTTGTTTTGTCACTACCAGGTGGTTTTGATAGATAACTTTACCAACAAGAAAGGACTGACAAGTCATTGTTATCGGATTGCATATCGATCCATGGAGCGTTCACTCACGGATGAGGAGATTAACAACCTGCAGGTACTGTTATGCCTTAATTTTGTTATTGTTGCTATTATTTTAGTTTTGAAGTGCTCTTTCTAGGTAAACTGGCATGGTAAAATATGTTTTTAATTGTGAATGCAGTGGAACGTGCGAGAACAGGTGCAGGGAAAGTTAAATGTTGTTCTGAGATGAGTGTTATTGGTATCTACTCCGACTATAAACTTGTTTTTCTCTATCCAAGTTATAGGTGTTGCATCTTGAATTATCATACTAAGATCTCAGTTATTTGCTGCGATTTGCAAGGTTTTATGTTGGTTAAGTCTTGGAAAAGACAGTTGAAAATATGTAATTGTACCCTATACAGTAGAAATTTTCATATTTGAGGCTTCGTTTTGTTTTAAAAAATATTTTTTATTTTCATTCAGCTTTTAAAAATTAGAAAACATATTTGGTTAATAGATATAAAAATTTGTTTAAAAAATAAAATAGTGAAATTGTGTTTGGCAATGAAAATGAAAATTTTAGTTCACACAAACTAAGTTTAGTTTAAGGTTTAGACTTTATGAATTATGTTGTAGGATTTAAAAGTTAGTATTTATGATTAGAGCTTAGGGTTTAGTTTTTAGATTATATAACTTAAATTGGAAGAGTTGTGTAGATTGTATTTACACAGTTTGTGTATTAAAATACAATTTATTTTAAAAAATATAGTGGGAATGAAGATGATGTTCATCTTAAGAGACTTAAGTTTGAGTAGGTATGTATGTCTTGTTAAAGGATTAAGAAAAAATATGAACATATATTACCTTATAATCACTTTAAGGTATTCAAAAATAATAATGATGCGTGTTTAATATTAGGCGGATATTTGCCAAACATTTTTTTTTCCGAGTAATTGAAGCGAGTGGTGAAGTCAAACCGAAAGGTGCATTATTGGTACAAGTCCTATTCATGTAAAGTTTAAAGCCCAAATCACTTAAATGTGCCTAATTGATTCCTTGAACCTATGGCTCCTGAATTTTGGGTTGCTAAGGCCTTCATCCCACTCATTTTTATTAGGGTAAACTATTTGGGTGACCACTCAATTATTGAATTTATCTTATTTTGATCATCTAATTAAAGAAATTAAAAAATTGACCATCGAACTATTTAATTGGTCCTAATCAAACCACCAGCTTTTAAAATCTAATAAAGGGTGACGTGGCAATTAATGGAAATTTGTATAACTACACATTTGGTATTTATTAATTACCTATTATATCAATTTGGTCTTAATAATAATTTAATTAAATCAATTAATTTCTCAATTAGATGCAGACATGTGTCACCTGATTAGAGAAAAAATAAATAGAAGCGTAACTTGGCTTTTGGGGGAAATTGAACCCAAGCGTTAGTGGAGTGAATGGCTTAGCTTTGCCACTGGGCCAAACATAATTTTGAGATTAAATAGTACACTATTTAATATACGTATTATTTAGTTATTAATGCCAAGAAAAAGGGAATAAATGTGGATTAAGGGGACTTCGAACTTGATACACTTATGATGCATAAAACATCTAAACCAATAAAATAAATCTAATAATTAAATTATATTTAAAAATATTTTGTGTATATTTTAAAATAGTTAGTGCATGATTTAAAATAAAATTGATATTTTTTGTATTTTCAAATTGTTAAGATGCTCGTTCGATCAATCGAGTAGCCAAGAGGGGGTGAATTGGTTTTAAGGTGATTAAGGTGGGAGCTATGAAAATAAAAATTGGACACAAGAATTTATAGTGGTTCAAGCTTCTAATCGAGTTTTACATACACTACCTTAGCTTCTCACTAAAGATTTTGTCAAATTCACTAAAAATTTATTCCCTTTTTCCAGGCTAGAAATGAAACCTTTACAAACCTAGACTTATACCCCAAAGTCTATAAACACTCTCTTACAAAGAGAAATACAAAGGTGCAAATAAGGGAAAACCTCACAAGGCTATGTGTTTGCAAAATTAAGCTCACTCACTCAAAACCTAACATTTGAGCATATATGTCAATTAAGCTCACAAGTATATTTTACAAAGAAATTGACAATTAAGTACGAAAATACTTACTCTCAATAATAGAATGTTGGCTTATTGTTTCTTGTTCTTTTATGGATGCTTGGAAAGGTATTTTAAACCCTTTAATAATTTCATGGCAGCTACTAGCCGTTGGAGGTAGTTTAGAGCCGTTGAGGACTTTAATTTTTAGCCATAAATACAGTATGGGCAAGTCGGTATCGGTACGTGAGACATTTGTATCGGTACCTGCCTTAAACAGAAAGAGACGTTGGAGCATTTATTAAGCAGGGATATCGGTACACATACAACTGTATCGGTACGAACTCATTTCTATCAATACGTTTGAAATCGTATTGGTACGGGCACAATAGGTATCGGTACGGGTCAAACTTTATTGGTACTCTATGTCTGTTTTTGACACTTTAGCTATTTTTTTGAAAGCACACTTTAGCTATTTAAAATCATTTAAAAACATGTCAAAACTCTTTGAAAACATTTCAAACATATTTTTCAAGTTTGTGGACTTTGAAATATTTTTGCAAATTAGTTTAAGTTCAAAAACATTTTTCTTTAATTATATCAAAATCAAATATCTCAACAATCTCCCCCTTTTGATATAACAAAACTATTTGAAAAATTGTTTTAAGAAAACTCCCCCTTAGGAAAATATTTTTAGAAAATGAGTATTTTTTAAAATAGTTAAAACTCCCCTTTTTCTTTTGGAAATTTAATCTTTCAAACTCATCTCCCCCTTTTGTTATATCAAAAATAATTTCAAAACTAAGTTTTGTTGAGTTGATCACACAATTGCAAATGGCCAAGAGGTGGGTGAATTGACGATAAAAAATTTGGTGGGTGAGAATAAGAAAAATTAGAATGTGACACAAAGCAATTATAGTGGTTCAAGTTCTCCAAACGAACTCTACATCCACTACCTTAGTTCTCACTAAGGATTTTCAACCAATTCACTACTTGAATTCTTCTCATTTTCTTGGATGAGGAGATAACCTTACAAATTGATTAAGCTTTCTACCCAAAGCTTAATCCATTCACTTTTACAAAGAGAAGTGTGAAACCAAAATTGATTTTGATATAACATCTAAACTTATGGACCAATTTGCAAAATAATAAATTTTTAAGTACTCCTTAAAGTCTCACTATTGACAAGTATTTTAAACAAAATAATATCTCAAGACAAGTTCCTAAAATGATATATTTTTCTAAGTATTTTCCTATGAGTTTTCAAGCCAAACTATACAAAAACGCCCAAGCGTATCGATACCCTTAGGCGTATCGATACGGTTTTTAGCCACTGAAATTTTAATGCACCTAGCGTACCGATATGGTATTACCCTGTATCGATACGATATTCATTTGGGCAACTCTTTCAATGATACCGTACCGATACACTATTACCCCGTATCGATACGATAAGCCTATCTTTGCAAAATCTTTGCATTTAATTTTTGAACGTTAACTTATCAGTTGGTTGGTATCCCAATTTTTAAATGACCGTTATGCCGTACCGATACGCTAAGTATGCGTATCGATACGATCTTTATGAAAACCAAACTTGGGATTCTAGTGAGCAAATCCAGTATTGATACGCCCTTCCGTATCGATACGACCATTTAAAACCGTAGCGGTACACCTTCTACGCGTATCGATACACGATGTTTTCAGTCACAACGGCTATTTCCTCTTTGATGCAGGCATCGATACGCCCTTACCCGTACCGATATGGTAGTCTACAAAGCTGCATTTATTGCGGGAAAAATGCTCTCAACGGCTCTATTGATGATCCCAACTACCCAAACGGCTAGAATTCAATACAAGAGTATAAAACAAGTCTCAATTGAACAAGCAACAACTATTGAACCTACAAGCATCATCAAAGCACTCAAATCCAAACTTTGCACCCTTAGAGTCAAATTCTTGTACCAAACTCTTGTGTACTCAAATTGTTATCTTTTTATTGTGAGTTTGGGGAGTGTAAGATTGTAATTGGGTAAACAATTGTCCTTTGAGAGGAATTTGTAGAGTTTACCAAAATCTTCTCTTTGTAAAATTGAGTGGATTAAGCTTTGGGTAGAAAGCTTAATCAATTTGTAAGGTTACCTCCTCATCCAAGAAAATGGGAAGAATTCAAGTAGTGAATTGGTTGAAAATATTTAGTGGGAACTAAGGTAGTGGATGTAGAGTTCATTTGGAGAACTTGAACCACTCTAACTTCTTGTGTTAAATTTTACTTTTCCCTTTTATCACCTACCAAAATTTTTATTGCCAATTCACCCCCCTCTTGGCCATTTGCAATTGTGTGATCAACTCAACAAGAAGTTTTTGGTAAACTCTACAAATTCCTCTCAAAGGATAATTGTTTACCCAATTACAATTTCACACTCCCCAAACTCACAATAAAAAGATCACAATTGAGAATACAAGAGTTGGGTACAAGAATTTGACTCTAAAGGTGCAAAGTTTGGATTTGAGTGCTTTGATGTTGCTTGTGGGTTCAATAATTGTGCTTGTTCAATTGAGACTTGTTTTTATACCATTGTATTGAATTCTAGCCGTTTGGGTAGTTGGGATCATCAATAGAGTCGTTGAGATGCAATTTCCCGCAATAAATGCAGCTCTGCTGCCTACCGTATCGGTACGGCTAGGGAGGCGTATCAGTACCTGTATCAAAGAGGAAAGAGTCGTTGTGACTGAAAACATCGCGTATCGATACGCTTAGAGGCTGTATCGGTACGATTTTAAGGGGCTCATCGATACAGAAGGGCGTATCGATACTGGATTTGCTCATTGGAATCCCAAGTTTGGTTTTAATAAAAAGTGTATCGGTACGGTATAACGTTCATTTAAATATTGGGATACCAACTAACTGACAAGTCAACGATCGAAAATTAAATGCAAAGATTTTGCAAAAAGAAGCTTGTCGTATCGATACGGTTGCAACGCGTACCGGTACAGTATCGTTGAAAGTGTTGCCCAGATGAATATCGTATCGATTTGGGGTAATACCGTCTCAGTACGCTATGTCTATTAAAATTCCGGTGGCTAAAAACCGTATCGATACGCCTAAGGGTATCGATACGCCTGGGCGTTTTGGTGAAGTTTGGCTTGAAAACACATAGGAAAAACTTAAAAATATTTATCATTTAAGAAAGATTTGTCTTGAAATATTATTTGGTTTAAAAGACTTGTCAATAGTGAGACTTTAAGGAGTACTTAAAAATTTATTGTTTTGCAAATTATTCCATAAGTTTAGATGTTATATCAAAATCAATTTTAGTTTCACAGTCTCCTCCTTTTTAATATAACAAAACCACATATAAATTTTTAAGTTTTTGAAACTTTTGAAAAAAATTCTCCCCTTAATTTAAGATGGATTTTCAAAAAAAAAAGGCTCTATAATCCTTCTCCCCCCCTTTTGTTAGATCAAACATAAACACAAGGATAATAGCAAAAATCATATGATAAACTTCAAATAAAATCAAACTTAATAGTTCAAAACAAACTTCAAAGGAAAATCAACATAATAATCCAAACTTAGATCCTAAAACATTGATAAAAGGCATAAAGTACTAATCATAGGTGCAAAAACTAAAGAAACTAAATGGCATGAGATGGTATGAAAAAACTACTCGTCCGTACCATCATCATCATCTTCCTCGTCATCTTCATCTTTTTCGTCTCGAGTAGGTTGATTCCTCCTATTTTGGTTGAGCCAAGCACCATGGAAAGCGGTGAGAGAGATATCCATGGAGTTTTGTTGAAGAGCGATGGCTTTCATTTGATTCTCCATACCTTTGACGCGATCTTCCAAGGAGGTGAATCGAGTGTCAATGACGGTAAACTTAGATTCCATGTTAGTGAATTTCTCATTGAGGAATGTCATTAGGGTGCCCATGGAAGATGACTCAATCGAAGCTCGTTGAGAGCTTGGAGGAGCATGAGAAGCATCAACCAGAGCATCTTGTTGAGGAGCATGAGGGACACGAACCCATTCATTTTTAACATAAGAAAAGTGAACACGAGATAGGGAACGCTCATCGATGGGTTGGCCAAAGGGTTCGGGACAATCATATGAACAATCAATTTCAAGGGAATGGAAGATGTAACTCAACGCCGTAGAATAGTAAAAAGATTTGACTTGGTCGACGTGACAGTGTTGAACGAGATAGACAAGGTCGGAAAACATAATTTGACAAAGGTTTGGACGTTGACCCTCCCTAAAGTACCTAATCCAAAAATCATCGACTTGACGAATTGTAGAAAATTTCCCTCCCGATGGACGCAAAAACCAAGTAATGAGAAGATGAAGGATTCGGTCCTGAGCATTTAAGACTTTGACGGAACATAAGGAACTTTGACCTAAGGACTTTTCATCATCAATTCCTACGTTTTCAAAACCAAAAGCCTTGCAAAGAACCTCCTGATCAATTTTAATGGTTTTGCCCATAACATATGACTCGATAGCAATGACATGTTCTCTATCCTCATCATGAACACATATAGCATTTGAAAAAAAATATGATGACCAAGTTCCTATATAGAATGGGAGGAATACTTAAAAAGGTTAGAAATTTCCATTGCCTAATTAAAGAGAGCTATTGAAATTTGAAACGAGCAGAGTTTAAAAATGGTATAGACACAATGTGTTCTTCCCTAAGGGTAAAACCTTGAAAGAGTTTGTAACGAGACATATCCGATGGGTCAGAAAAACTACATTGGATGATATAAGGGAGATTAGGTTTAGGGTTACCCTCTTCATCCTCAATAGGATCGGAAGTGGCAAGACTACGTCTAGCTCTCTTTTTCGGTGCCATAACCTGAAAACACATCAAAACGATTCGAATATGTATGCAATTAACATCTTATCCAAACCAATAAATTCTAATAGTTCAAGGTAATTAAAAAAACAATTTTATTGTGAAAAAGATATGTACATATTTTAGAAAGAGTTTTCTAAAAAAATTTAAAAAAAGATTAAAAAAATACGATTTAGAAAATATATTCAAATGAATTTTTTTTAATTTTTTTAATTTTTGATAAAAAGTTTGAAACCCATGTTATAAAAGTATGTTTTGTACAAAGATTAAGTTGAAACAATAATAAAAATCAAACGAAAATAAAAAAAATAAAAGAGAAGTTTTATACCTTGAATTATTAGATTGGATGAATGTGTTGATATGAGTGCACTAGATTGTTGACAAAGCTTAGCTTTGATGTGGAGATCAAAAACCCTCAACGAATTTTTAAGTTTGATGGAAAAAATTAAAGGATTTAGGGGGTTTATATAGAGGGGTGCGGCTAGGGTTTGAAGAGAAAAAGAGGAGTTTTTAATTTTTGAATTATTTTGTAAAAGCATCCCTAAATAGCCTCTACGTCGAGACCATATCAGTATGCTTGTAGAGCGTATCGATACATGTTTGCCCTACTTTTTATTTATCGTTATTACCGTATCAATACGCGGGACCGTATCGATACGATTTGACCTGGATTACTTCCCTTGACTTACCCGTATCGATACGCGGGGTCGTATCAATACACATTTAGCTTTAAAGATTTCCCATTGATAAACCCGTATCGATACGCTTCAGCCGTATTGATACGCCTTTACCAGATAAGGCATTTTGATAGATTTAAGTTCAAAAATCCAACTTTAAACGTCCCTAAAGGCATGTGAATGACATATGAACAAGTTTTAATGGCTAAACTTAATGCATACTCCCCCTAGCAACATGCATAGAAGCAAAAAGAGGCAAATTAACATAAGCATGAATCACAACCAATTTCAAGCAAATGTTTGACACTTTGGGATCTAAAAGGGGTCAAGAAAAGCTAGTTAAACCTAACTCTCTCCTAAGGGTCCAAAAACGCTCTTTATCCAAAGGTTTTGTGAATATATCTGCTAATTGGTTCAAGGTATCAACATACTCTAAAACAACATCATTTTTCAACACATGGTCTCTAATGAAATGATGTCTAATTTCTATGTGTTTGGTTCTAGAGTGTTGGATGGAATTCTTAGTGAGACAAACGACACTAGTGTTGTCATACCTAAGGAGTATAGTTTCTACTTCAACACCATAATCTAAGAGTTGTTGTTTCATCTAAGGACTTGAGCACAAAAACTCCCTAAGGATATGTACTCCACTTCGGTGGTAGATAAAGCTACGCTATTTTGTTTCTTAGAGAACCAAGATACGAGCATACTACCTAAGAATTGGCATGTCCCGGAAGTACTTTTCCTATCTATCTTACAACACTCATAATCCGCATCCGAATAAGCATGAAGGCTAAATGAGGAATCCTTAGGATACCAAAGGCCTAAATTAGGTGCGTCTCTAAGGTATCTAAAGATTCTCTTAATGACAACTATGTGTGATTCTCTAGGACTAGCTTGAAACCTAGCACACAAACAAACACTAAACATGATATTTGGTCTACTTGTGGTAAGGTAAAGCAAATAACCTATCATGGATCTATAAAGCTTAGAATCAACACACTTACCTCCTTCATCTTTGTCAAGCTTTATGGAAGAGCTCATAGGTGTGGCTTGAAGTTTTACATTCTCCAAGCTGAACTTTTCGAGCATATCGTTCACGTACTTAGCTTGATTTATGAAGGTGCCATCTTTCCTTTGTTTGATTTGGAGTCCCAAAAATAATGAGAGCTCCCCCATCATGCTCATCTCGAACTCACCTTGCATTAGCTTAGAAAATTCTTTGCAATAACATTCATTAGTAGAACCAAAAATGATATCATCAACATAAATTTGTACTACTAAGATGTCATTATTATATCTTTTTATAAAAATTGTAGTGTCCACCTTACCTTTTTCAAAACCTTTTTCAATTAAAAAGTTTGAAAGTCTTTCATACCAAGCTCTAGGAGCTTGTTTTAAACCATAAAGAGCTTTAGTTAGTTTGAACACGTGATTTGGAATTTTTGAATCCTCAAAACTCGGTGATTGTTCAACATACACTTCTTCATTTATAAAACCGTTTAGAAAAACACTTTTCTCATCCATTTGAAAAAGCTTGAAATCATTGTAACATGCAAATGCCAAAAGCATCCTAATGGCTTCCATTCTAGCTACGGGTGCATATGTTTCATCAAAATCAATTCCCTTTTATTGGGTATAACTTTAAGCAACAAGCCTAGCCTTGTTTCTCACTATGTTACCATTTTCATCTAGTTTATTTCTAAAAACCCATTTAGTTCCTATAGTAGATTGATTACTAGGCCTTTCAACTAATGTCCAAACTTTACATCTCTCAAATTGATTTAATTCCTCTTGCATGGCCAAAATCCAAAAATCATCTTTTAATGCTTCTTTGATATTTTTAGGCTCAATGCATGAAAGAAATGCAACACTGTTCATTAATTTGAGAGAGGATCTAGTAGTTACCCCCTTGGATGGATCACCCAAGATTTGACCTTTGACATAGTTGAACTCCCTTGGGTAAGATACCTCCTTTTCCTTAAGAGCCAAATCCTTCAAGGCTTCAAGAGGTGGATCTTGTGCATCTTCATCTTTAGTTGGAATCTCATCCACCTTTGACGTATGTCCTCCATCAGTGGCATCAAGAATTCCTACATCATCATCATCATCACAAGATTCCTTCATCGGAAGGAGGTTATCATCGAAAACAACATGAATAGACTCTTCTACTACTAAAGTTCTTTTATTAAATACACGATAGGCTTTAGAGTTTAATGAGTACCCTAAGAAAATAGCTTCATCACTTTTAGCATCAAATTTACCTAAGTTTTCTTTACCATTATTCAAGACTAAACACTTGCAACCAAATGGATGAAAATAGCAAACGTTAGGCTTTTAGATTTTAAAATCTCATAAGGTGTTTTCTTCAAAACTGGCATTATCATTACTCGATTTATAATGTAGCAAGCGGTATTTTTGGCTTCCGTCCAAAAATATTTAGGTAAATTATTTTCACAAAGCATGGTTCTAGCGATTTCTTTTAAAGTTTGATTTTTCCTCTCAACTACCCCATTTTGTTGAGGAGTGCGAGGTTCGAAAAAATTATGGCTAATTCCATTTTCATTTAAAAACTCTTCAAAACCTAGATTTTAAAATTCGGTTCCATGATCACTTCTAATTTGAGACAATTTAAGTTCAAGATCATTTTGAGTTATTTTAGAAAATGTGATGAATTTTTCTAAAGCACCATCTTTTGTACTTAAGAAGAGAACCCAAGTAAACCTAGAATAGTCATCAACAAGTACAAAGGCATATGATTTACCACCCAAGCTCATAGTTCTAATAGGCCCAAAAAGATCCATATGAATCAATTGTAAACATCTACTAGTAGAGACATCATTAATGGATTTAAATGAGGTTCTATGTTGTTTACCCTTAGAACATGCATCACAAATTTTATCATTAGAGAACTTAAGTTTGGGTAAACATCTAACTAGACTAAGGGAAATCAATTTTTCTAAAACACTCATGCTAGCATGTCCTAATTTTCTATGCCAAAGCCATGACTCATGTTCATCATGTGCAACTAAGCATGTATGAGATGTATGGATGTCATCTAAATGCACCATGTAAATGTTGCCTATTCTATGTCCTATGAGTGCCAATTGATTTGTTTTAATGTTCACAATTTTACAACCACTTTTATCAAATAAAACATTAAAACCCTTATCACATAATTGACTAATGCTCAATAAGTTGTGTTTAAGACTGTTGACATACAAAACATTTTCAATGAAAATAGAAGAGTGATTTCCAATTGAGCCTATTCCTTCAATGTGGCCTTTGGAGTTGTCACCAAAAGTTACCACTCCACCACTCTTTGGCTTTAGTTCCACAAATCTACTCTTGTCACCGGTCATATGTCTTGAGCATCCACTATCAAGGTACCATGAGTTTTGGCTTGAAGCTTTGGCCTTGTAGCAATGCTCCCCCTACAAACAAAGAAATTAGGCCTTGATTTTTGGTACCCAAATCATTTTGAGTCCGTGTGTGTTAGCCCTCAAAACCTTGGTTCCCTTAGGGATCCAAGAAGCAATAGCATTCATGTTATTAGAAATAATGAGTTTCTTAGGAACTCAAACATTCCTAATCCTTTGACCTCTAGATTTCTTAGGAAAATTTCATTGTTTAGGAATAAAAGGTTTTCTTTTTGCATATTGGGATTTAGAAGAATTTCCCTTTTCAAAATGGTTTTTCCCAATAGCAATAGATGTTTTAAGATTATCCACTTCCTTTGTGTGATAATCTTGAAAATCGAAAAGAAGTTTTTCAAGTTTAAGGTTTTTCTTTTTCAGAACATTTGAAAGATTTACTAAGTACAAAACCTTCTTTTCCAATTCGGAGTTAGTTTTTAAAATAAATTCATTTTGAGTTTTCAAATCGGAAATGTTTTTCTTGTTTATGAAAATAGACTCATTATATTTTCCAACTAACTCATCATAAACCTCTTGCAATTCATCGTAAGCATCTTGAAGTTCATCAAAAGTAAAATCAAAATTAGATGAGTTAAGGTTTACCTTTGGTTCATCATCAATGGCCATGAGACAAAGATTAGCCACTTCCTCCTCCTCCTCGAATGACTCCTCGTCACTCCAAGTTGCTACTTGAGCTTTGAGCTTGTTCTTCTTCTCAAAGCTCTTCCTCTTCAATTGAGGACATTCGGAATGGATATGGCCGAATTTTTTTGCACTTATAGCAAATGATTTGGTCCTTCTCCTCTTCTTTACTCTTACTCTTGAAGTCTCCTTTTCTAATGAACTTTCTCCCACAGTTGGACTTTATAAAGCGAGTGAATCGTTTGGCCAACATGGCAATCTCCTCATCTTTATCTTCGCTAGAATCGCTTTCATGGTATGAAGCTTTAAGAGCGATTCCAATCTTCTTCTTCTCAACATCCTTCTTCTCAACCTTCTTCTCCATCATTTTCTTTTCTTCTTTTCTTCCCTTCTTCATGATCTCATGGGTGAGTAGAGATCCAACAAGAGCATCTAGCTTGAGAGTCTTCAAATCTCGAGCTTCAATAATAGCCGTTCTCTTGCTATCCCATGATTCCGAAAGAGAATACAACAATTTCCTCACTAGCTTGTCTTCAGGGATGATCTCACCGAAACCCTTCAATCCGTTGACGATTACCGAGAGTCAATCAAACATCTTGGAAACACTTTCATCGGGATCCATTTTGAAATTTTCGTAGCTTAGATTGAGTAGCTCGATTTTTGTTTCCTTGAAATCGCTAGTTTCCTCATATGTTGTCTCGAGGGTGTCCCAAACTTCCTTGGCATTCTCGATCGAAGACACCTTGGAGTAGATATCCGGACCAAGCGCACAAAAGATGACATGAAGAGCTTTATAATTTACTTGTATCCTTCTTCGATCATCTTCGGTCATTTCAGCTTTGACTTTTGGGACAAGTCTTCCTTCACCTTCTTTCTTCATTAGTATGAATGAACCTTCTTCCACCACATCCCACACCATGTAGTCGGTAGACTTGATGAAGAGCCTCATCCTATTCTTCCAATATGGGTAGTTATCCCCATTGAAGAATGGTGGCTTGATAGTAGATTGAGACTCGTAGAGGATGGAAATAGAGGTGGATGTCATTGCTTGACTAGTTGTTGATCAAACTCTCTTAGAATCGACTCAAGAGGGTTGTAATCCTTCCAATGAGTGTATCTCTGATACCAATTGTTGAGTTGATCACACAATTGCAAATGGCTAAGAAGGGGTGAATTGGCGATAAAAATTTTGGCGGGTGAGGATATGAAAAATTAGAATGTGACACAAAACAATTAGAGTGGTTCAAGTTCTCCAAACGAACTCTACACCCACTACCTTAGTTACCACTAAGGATTTTCAACCAATTCACTACTTGAATTCTTCCCTTTTTCTTGGATGAGGAGGTAACCTTACAATTTGATTAAGCTTTCTACCCAAAGCTTAATCCACTCACTTTTACAAAGAGAAGTTTTTGGTAAACTCTACAAATTCCTCTCAAAGGATAATTGTTTACCCAATTACAATTTCACACTCCCCAAACTCACAATAAAAAGATCACAATTGAGAATACAAGAGTTGGGTACAAGAATTTGACTCTAAAGGTGCAAAGTTTGAATTTGAGTGCATTGATGTTGCTTGTGGGTACAATAATTGTTGCTTGTTCAATTGAGACTTGTTTTTATACCATTGTATTGAATTCTAGCCGTTTGGGTAGTTGGGATCATCAATAGAGCTGTTGAGATGCAATTTCCCGGAATAAATGCAGCTCTGCTGTTTACCGTATCAGTACGACTAGGGGGCGTATCGGTACCTGTATCTAAAAAGAAAGAGACGCTGTGACTGAAAACATCGCGTATCAATACGCTTAGAGGCCGTATCGGTACGATTTTAAGGGGCATATCGATACTGGATTTGCTCACTAGAATCCCAGTTTGGTTTTAATAAAAACGTATCGGTACGCATACTTAGCGTATCGGTACGGTATAACTGTCATTTAAATATTGGGATACCAACTAAGTGATAAGTCAACGGTCGAAATTAAATGCAAAGATTTTGCAAAGATAAGCTTGTCGTATCGATACGGTTGCAACGCGGACCGATACAGTATCATTGAAAGTGTTTCCCAGATGAATATCGTATCGATACGAGGTAATACCCTCTCGGTACGCTATGTCTATTAAAATTCCAGTGGCTAAAAACCGTATCGATACGCCTAAGGGTATCGATACGCCTGGGCGTTTTGGTGAAGTTTGGCTTGAAAACACATAGGAAAAACTTCGAAATATTTATCATTTAAGAAAGATTTGTCTTGAGATATTATTTTTTTTAAAAGACTTGTCAATAGTGAGACTTTAAGGAGTGCTTAAAAATTTATTGTTTTGCAAATTAGTCCATAAGTTTAGATGTTATATCAAAATCAATTTTAGTTTCACAAGTTTGAAATCACATTTAAGTTCAAAAATACCAATTATTGGATAAAAATAGAACCAATTGATAACAAATATCGATTGTATGTGTAAGATAACATTTTGGAGAAAAGAGACAAAATTATCATGAAAAATAAATTTTAAAAATGGCTCTCCCTTACTCAAGCATCAATTAGATTGTTAGTCTAATTTTTTAAGAGAAATATATTGAATTTGAAATAAATAAAACAAATAAACACATGAAATTCAAATAAACATAACATATATCAAGATATACTAACGAGCATGCAAGGCAAGGCAAAAAGGAGACAAAACTAACCTTTTTTGGCTGTGCGTACCGGTACGGTGGTAGCAGTATCGGTACTGGTTGAATGTGTGAAACTAAATTGCAAAATGATAAATTTTTAAGCACTTTTCAAAGTCTCACAATTTGACAAGCCATTTTGAACCAAACTTTATTTCAAGACAAAACATACTTAGAGGTTCAAATTTCACTAAGTTTTTTCAAGCCAAACTTCAACAAAACACCTAGGCGTATCAATACCCTTATGCGTATTGATACGGTTTTCCAACACTAGAATTTTAATCGTTCATAGTGTATCGATACGATATATCCCTGTATCGATAAGAAATTCATTTGGGCAAGATTTTAATCTATAGCGTATCGATACACATTGGAACCGTATCAATATTGATTTCTTATCAAAATATCATTTTGTTATAGCGTACCGAAACAACATGTCACTGTATCGATACGATAAGATGACCTTTGAAAAATCCTTGCATTTAATTTTTTGACCGTTGGCTTGTCAGTTAGTTGGTATCCTAAATTTTACATGACCGTTGAACCGTATCGATACACTAAGGGAGCGTACTGATACTCTTTTTATCAAAACCAAAATTGGGATTCTAGTGAGCAAAATCCGTATCGATACGGCTAATCGTATCGATACACCCCTTAATATCGTACCGATACGCCCTCGAAGCATATCGATACACTTTGATTTTCAGTCACAACGGCTCTTTCTTGTTTGAGATAGGTACTGATACGCCCATGAGCCGTACCGATACGATAGGTTGTTGAGTATCATTTATTGCGGGAAATTGCAGCCCAACGGCTCTATTAATGATCTCAACCACCCAAACGGGTAGAAATCAATACAAGGGTATAAAAACAAGTCTCAAATGCACCATCAACAACTATTAAAACCTACAAGTAACATTAAAACACTCAAATCCAAACTTTGTTCTTTAGAGTCAAATCTTTGTACCCAACTCCTTTGTGTTCTTTATTGTAATTCTTTTTGTGGGTTTGGGGAGTGTGTGATTGTAATTTGGTAAACATTATCCTTAGAGAGGAATTTGTAAAGTTTACCAAAACTCGTCTTTGTAAAAGTGAGTGGATTAAGCTTTGGGTAGAAAGCTTAATCAAATTGTAAGCTTTCCTCCTCATCCAAGAAAAGGGAAGAATTCAATTAGTGGATTGGTTGAAAATCCTTAGTGGGAGCTAAGGTTGTGGATGTAGAGTTCATTGGAGAACTTGAACCATTATAATTGCCTTGTGTCCAAAATTTTATTCTTCCAATTTCCACCCTTAAAATTTTTATCGCCAATTCACCCCATCTTGGCCATTTGCAATTGTTTGATCAACTTAAAAATTGGTATCAGAGCTACACTCATTGGAAGAATTACAACTCTCTTGAGTCGATTCTAGGAGAGTTTGATCAACAACAAGTCAAGCAATGACATCCACCTCCACTTCCAACCTTTATGAGTCTCAATCCACCACCAAACCACCATTCTTCAATGGAGATAACTACCCATATTAGAAGAATAGGATGAGACTCTTCATCAAGTCTACCGACTACATGGTATGGGATGTAGTTGAAGAAGGACAACACATTCCGATGAAGAGAGACGGTGAAGGAAGACCTGTCCCAAACGTCAAAGCCAAAATAACTGAAGATGATAGAAGAAGAATGCATGTCAACGATAAAGCTTTACATGTCATCTTTTGTGCTCTTGGTCTGGGTATCTACTCTAAGGTGTCTTCAATCGAGAATTCCAAGGGAGTTTGAGACACCCTTGAGACAACTTATGAGGGAACTAGCGACGTTAAGGAAACAAAGATCGGGCTACTCAATCTAAGCTATGAAAACTTCAAAATGGATCCTGATGAGAGTGTTTAAAAGATGTTTGATCGATTCTCAGTCATCCTCAATGGATTGAAGGGCTTCGGTGAAATCATTCCCGAAGACAAGCTAGTGAGGAAGTTGTTGTATTCTCTTCCAGAATCATGGGATACCAAGAGAACGTCCATTATTGAAGCTAGAGATTTGAAGACTCTCAAGCTAGATGCTCTTGTTGGATCTCTACTTACCCATGAGATCATGAAGAAGGGAAGAGAAGAAGAAAAGAAGATGGAGGAGAAGAAGGTTGAGAAGAAGGAAGTTGAGAAGAAGAAGATTGGAATCGCTCTAAAAGCTTCATATCACGAAAGTGATTCTAGTGAAGATGAAGATGAAGAGATGGCCATGTTGGCCAAACGATTCACTCGCTTCATGAAGTTCAACCGAGGGAGAAAGTTCAATAGAAAAAGGGGACTTCAAGAACAAGAGTAAAGAAGAGAAGAATGACCAAATCATTTGCTATGAGTGCAAGAAATCCGGCCACATCCGTTCTGAGTGCCCTCAATTGAAGAGGAAGAGTTTTGGGAAGAAGAACAAGCTCAAAGCTCAAATGGCAACATGAAGTGACGAGGAGTCATCCGAGGAGGAGGAGGAAGTGGCTAACCTTTGTCTCATGGCCATTGATGATGATCCAAAGGTAAACCTCAACTCATCTAATTTTGATTTTACCTATGATGAACTTAATGATGCATATGATGAGTTGCAAGAGGTCTATGATGAGTTAGTTGAAAAATATAAAGAGTCAATTTTGAGAAATAAGAAAAATATTTTCGATTTGAAAAATTCAAAATGAGCCTCTTTCAAAATCTAACTCGGAATTGGAAAAGAAGGTTTTATACTTGATAAATCTTTCTAATGATCTTAAGAAGAAAAATATTGATCTTGAAAAACTTCTTTTCGATTTTCAAGATTATCACACAAAGGAAGTGGATAATCTTAAAACTTCCACTACTATTGGGAGAAATAATTTTGAAAAAGGAAATTCTTCTAAAACCCAATATGTAAAAAGAAAACATTTTTCTCCTAAACAAAGAAATTTTTCTAAGCAATTTAAAAGTCAAAGAATTAGGAGTGTTTGGGTTCCTAAAGAACTCATTGTTTCTAATAACATGATTGCTATTGCTTCTTGGATTCCTAAGGGAACCAAGGTTTTGAGGGCTAACACACATAGACCCTATATGATTTTGGTACCAAAAACCAAAGCCTAATTTCTTTGTTTGTAGGGGAGCATTACTGCAAGGCCAAAACTTCAAGTCAAAACTCATGGTACCTTGATAGTGGATGCTCAAGACACATGACTGGTGAGAAGAGTAGATTCTTGGAACTAAAGCCAAAGAGTGGTGGAGTAGTAACTTTCAGTGACAAATCCAAAGGCCGCATTGAAGGAATTGGCTCCATTGGTAATCACTCTTCTATTTTCGTTGAAAATATCTTATATGTCAACAATCTTAAACATAATTTGTTGAACATTAGTCAATTATGTGATAAAGGTTTTAATGTTCTATTTGATAAAAATGATTGCAAAATAGTGAACATTATAACGAATCAATTGATGCTCATAGGGCATAGGATAGTAAATATTTACATAGTGCATTTAGATGACATTCATACATCTCATGCATTGTAACCCCTTTAGCCCGGCCTAGACGCTAGACCCGAACTACGAAGATCACACGGGGAAAACCAAAGTCAATCCCAAAGTCAACCTTGATTAATGACCTTTTTTTACATTTTATCTTTTATAGATGATCATTAGGCCTACGAGGACATTCAATAATCATGGGAGAGATAAGAACAACGATCGGAAAACATATAAGGGCTCAATTGCAAGTAGTACACTTTTAGGGACCAAAATGTAAATTTTGAAAAACATAAGAACTTTGTAGATTTTAGTTTTACCAAACCTCAATTAATCGTATTACAAGCCTCTCTGCCAAATTTCAGCTTTAAAAGACATTCCAAGCTCAAACAATTGCAACCACAACATTCAGGACTAAAATGTAAGACTTGCAAACTTGAAATTCAAATACACAACCCAATGGTCAGCCGTTTCGGAACACTGACACCCGAACCGAAACGCCCGTATGGAAATGGTGTTGACCATTTCGGTACTCGGATATGTTCTGAGACCCGTATCAAAACGGACCCTTCTAGTAGCCAAAATGTTCCGAAACACTTCTAGCCGATCCGAAACGCTTTGGCCAATTCAGCACCCATTTCGAAACAGCTGAGGGTGTTTCGATACACCCTGCCCAAAAACGACATACATTGCTGGTTTTTCACATCTAAACACCATCAAACATGCACCAAGAAAATCCAAACATATCAGCAACATGCCAAGCATTAAAACTATCATATTACATCAAAAGCCAGATACATCGCAAGCAATAAACACGTCAACTCATCTACTTCATTCAATCCACCGAACATGCTCTCAACCATAAGGCATACAATACCAAGGTACAAAAAGAATATCCAAAAAAATTGCAAATTGATCATTAACAAGTATTAAACCATAAATCGAACCTGCTCAAGGTAACAATCTCGTTACACAACAACGTAAAAGATTTCCCCATTGCCTTTATTATCTATAGCAATAAACCAAAACATACTTCTCAAGTGGAGCTTTTCTTGAATCCCTTGCTTCTTGCTTTCCCAAGTTCATTTATCTACAATGATGGACAAAAAGGAGCGTAAGCACATAATGCTTAGTGAGGAGTGCTCAAAACCAAAACACTATCAATGCAGTAAACCATAAAACCTTCTTTAATTGCAATCACACCTCTATAAACCAAAGTATTGTTTGAATACTTCATGCGAAACATCAATGCCTTAAATCATGCATTGCTCAACATAAAACCAACATTAAACTTGAATGCATTAAGCAACTCAACTCCAAACAACATTCTTGCGATACCTATCATTTAAACCTTTTCATGCATAAATGCTTCATGCAAAGTTTAAACCAATTTCCTTGGAAACCATTCCCACTCCACACTCTTCCTTTCTCATGCTTGAAAACCATTTCAAAGCAAAACACCATTCGAAACCCTTTGTATCAAATATCTATCTCATGCATTCTACCAATGCAAAAACTCATGGCAAAGCCACTCATGCTTGTTACACAAAAGCACCTCATAATCTCATTATCTCATATGCAATTCTCATAGCATTAACATTTCAAGCATTGGTACATCTGACACACATTTCATTCTCATATATTAGCATTTACATACTCTATTGTACACGGATATGCAGACAACTTACTAGACACTTTCGGTGGCATCTACCATCACCGTAGTCACTCGTCTAGATCATAATTTTCCGGTGGCTTCTACCAACACCGTACTCACATGGCGGTTTCTACCCTCGCCAAAAGCTTGAGTATTTCATCAAGTCCTACCCCGATGGTATGCCCCTCATCGGTCTCATGACAATAACTCTTGTTGCCAAAAAGCTTGTATATTTCACCAAGTCCTACTCCGATGGAATGCCCATCATCGGTCTCATGGCAATAACTCTTGTTGCCAAAAAGCTTGGATGTTTCACCAAGTCCTACTCCGATGGAATGCCCATCATCGGTCTCATGGCAATAACTCTTGTTGCCAAAAAGCTTGGATGTTTCACCAAGTCCTACTCCGGTGGAATGCCCATCATCTCTCTCTCTCTTTGGGACGAATCCCAAGAGCACGTACGAATTTTAGCTTATAGTGCACTCTACATCCTATTGATTGATCAATATATCCGGTAATCTTTATATCATCTATGCCAATATATCATGTTAAAATCATCAACACACTCGTTGTTTTTAAAGCATGCAACACCTTCAAAGCCAAAATACTAAACATTGTCTTTAATACACAAATTAACAACACATACTCTCAAAAAAATATCAATTTCATGCTTCCTTCATCAAACCAAGTTTGATAACCAACTCATATGCTTAAAAACCATGCTCAATCAACAAATTAAACCATATTGCCAAATCAATCTCATCAAAATCCATTTTGATATTTTTAAAAACAATAATAGCACAAATCGAGAGAGAAATCTACTTCACTTACTTCCGAACTTAAACCGACGTTTCAAGCCTAAGCTTAAGTTCCCAAACCTCTTTTCAAAATCATTCCGAAGCTGGAAAACATGATCTCACTCACCGATACACAACACTATGCTAGCCGACGAGCCAACCAAACGTTTGAAACCTCCAACGCTACCTCAATCGCTTCTGGATTACTCTCCCCTATTTTTTAACACATAAGAGCAGAGGATTAATGCATCACCATGCATTAAAATCACCAGCCATACAACCCAAACTCACTTCTCTACTCAAGAACCTCATTTCGGCTACCAAAAATAACCGAAATCATCTCCAAACTCTTCCAAAACAAAGCCCAGCCAAGATTTATCACTTCTAACCATTTCTAAACATCAATCAACATCAAAAAGCAACATAAACATGACCTTATACCTGCAGCAACAACAAAACATCAAAACCACCCCAAAAACCACCATTCTAGCATGCAAAACTTAGGAATCCAAACCTATTCGAGATTCGTTTGATTAAACCTCATTTATAACATCAATTACCATCCAAAATACATTAGAAAACAATCTCAAAACAGAGCCTAACCAAGAACCACGAAAATCATCAAGATCTCTCCAAGAATCTTGAGTTTTAATACAATTTCATGTTTATAACATTAAAGCAACTCAAAAATCATTAACAAAGGATTGATAACTTGGGAATTTCAGTAAAGAACTGATCATTAGAGGAGAAGGACGAAGCTTACCTCTAATGGATGATTTCTCCTTGATTTGGGCAAGTTTTCTTGAAAATTCAATGTAGAAATCAAGAGGATTTGATGAGGAATTGATTAAGAATCAAAAGAAGATAGAAATCTCATCAAATGAAGTGAAAATCAAAGTATAATTGCTGGAGGGAATGTGTTTGGCTGAAAATTTTTTGAGAGAAAATGAAATGAGAGAAAATTTGTGAAAAATAGTTACGAATAGTCAAGGGTAGTTTCTCATTTAATCAATCTTCATTTCCTTTAATTAAAACATTAATAAAATCACCCAAATTAAGGAAAAATCTGATGAAAACATTTTGGTAAAATTAGCTCCTTAAAGATTCAAAGTTTCAATCCTTTACAAAACAGTCACTAATTCACTTTTGCAAAAACTGCGATTTGGTCACTACACCAAAATGTAGTATTTCCAAACCTTATTTTGTAAAATTGATTTCACCATAATCATTCATATATTAAAGGAGGATTTTTAAGTATTTTTCCATATTTTTAAAGAATCCTAAACTAGGTGCTCCCTAAATCTCCCTTAAGATTCGAACCGTTCTCAACCGGTCCGTTTCAACCTTTATACTTTTAGCCCCAAAACCGGGGCATTACAACTCTCCCCCCTTAGGAAATTTCGTCCTCAAAATTTCAACTTGTGAAGAGAGCGTGATACCAAACCTCCCAAAGCAACACGCAACATAAACACAAAAGACTTAACCATCAGTGAAACATCCTCAAATCAAACTTACTATACACCCAACTTCAACACCACTACTCATGGTGCAAGATTTCCAGAACACACGGTTACCAATCTTAACTTAGCTTTTCACACTTTCGAACTGTGCAAGACCTCCAACAACCCAAAGAATTCTTAAACATTTGCAACATACTCTGCTCTACCTCAAAACTCCTTCAACAAAACACCCACACGGTGACACCAACCCATCCATCCTTCAGCCATCATGTGATCCACAATCTACTCCACTTCCAAAAACCTCGAACCGCTCAACTCCTGCTCGAAGATCACCATGATAAGCAAAAATTCCTTAAGCAACCACTGCTTACCCACGTTTCCCAATGTATTGACAACATTCCTTCACATTCGCTACCCTCACCTGCCTTAACAGCCCATAAAAACTGCCCACACAACATCCGAAATCCACGTCACGAGACTCCAACCTTAACTCCAACAATTGTTTCACCTACCCCAACCGTCTTACGAAAGATTTACTTATACTCGTCTAACAAACCACCTTCTCACAAGAACCCGACCAATCCAATAATGGCCCTTGAACTTACATTGCCTTTCCACTTCAAGCTTTGACCATGATACAAACCTTACATGGATACCACCCATAACAATTCTTAATCTTCACCCACGAATAACCGCAACATACCACACATAAAGTTCATTCTCAAACACTTCAACTATTTGAATGCTTACACCATAGCTTTTCCAACTTACCTGGCTACCCATTCCATCCACATACAAACACATTGAGATCATGAAACCTCTACCCATCCCAAACCAAAACTCATCTAAAGCTCTCATCAGAACCTCCTTCCAACTCCCCCAAGGTTACTACCGAACTGACACCTACACAGAACAACAATTTTATTGCAACCATCCAAGCAAGGAGGCTTCAACACTTCGGAAACACATCCACGAATCTACAGCAACCGTTCAACAAAAAGATACTACAACACATAACTGTTACTCTCAACCACCTCGACCGATTCTAGCCCTAATCAGTCACCTCCTTACCACCAAAACACTAAAACCATTAAACACATTTCCTCTCACTAAACAGGCTAGATCACACTCATTACTACCGACAACTTGTGTACTTCCCATCATCTCTTCTAGCATCCACCTAACACCAAAACAACACTTTAAACCCACAAACTACCCTATTCCTACCACAACACTATCAGACCCAATTAGCTATTCGCAAGTGTGAACATTCGCATGCATGGTCACCTACATGTCCTACCAATGCCTATGTACATGTATGCAAAACCTCTAATGTCATGTCATATGTATGCATGTACCAATATATATATAAAAAATACATAAACAAATGGTTTTAATTGTGCATGTATGTCGGTTCACACTTACCAATAACATCCTCAGAATCTGCCTAAGAACAACCTCTTACCCCACTTCTAACTTTTCCAGCCCTACCATTCTAACAATTCGCTAACCACACATTACTCCACTATTACACCCTTCACACTAAAGTTGTCTTCAAAAACAACACCGGCTACTACCAAAACTTGCTAGCTATAAGACCTTACCCACTACTGTAACACCCGTGTTTTGGGGTTGGGAGGTAGACGTGTGTGTTTGGTTCGAGTCGTCAAAACCGGTTTAATTTAATTAGACCTTAATTTTGAGTTAAATGAGATTTAACATTAAAATGGTGGCATTTTTGTAAATAACTTGAAAATAAAGGAAGACCACTTTTTGAATAAAAAAGGAAAAACAAAAAAAAAGAGATCATCTTCTCCCACCTTTTGCTTCTAACGTTGGAAGACCCCAAACCCCTCCCAAAGCCCTAAAACACTATTCCATCCAATTTCTCCACCAAATCAAGAGCTTTTTCGAAGGTAATTTCATATTTGAGTTCTCCTTATCATCCCAAGCATTTCCATGGTTTTAAATTTCAAAACCATCATCTTTTTAAAATTCCAGGTTTTTCAAGTTTGATGAAAGTTTGGATTTTTAATGGGTTTTTCATTTTTTTTGGTTTGTTGAGTTGGGTTTTGAATTAATCTCACTTAGATACACCTAATATCTTAAAATGGAAGGATTTTGGGAAAATTCCGAAGTGGGTCTTTGGGGCATTTTTCAAAGTGTCTAAACTTGAGTTTTTGATGTGTTTTTGTGTTGGGTTGAAGGGCTGATAGTATAAGGTTGTTAGGAAAGTGTTTTGGAAGCCTTTAGATGTCATTTGGGTGTTGGAAATTATGGTTTTCAGTTGGGTATTTGGGGAGCACGAAAATGAGAGTTTTGTGGTTAGTTTTGGGTTGAAATTGTGAAGTTTGGCTTGTGTTTGTGAATTGGGTTTGTGGCTGAGTTTAGCATTGATCGGTTGAGTAATACTTGACTTTTGATTGGTTAGAAGCTAGAGGAAACATCGAAGAAGGATCGGGATCGGTTCTGGAGATTGTGGAGGCTTGACTAGCTTGGCTTGATTTGCTAAGGAAGGGTGGTGAGTGAAACTTTCAATTGTTTTAAATTGGTTCAAGTGTGTGTAGTGGAGGTATTGGAATGAGCTTGGTAGGCCATTCCAAGGTAGAAGTTAAATTGGTAGTTTAACTTCATGTGTGTTAATAAGCTTTAGATGTTTATGCTTATATTGATCTCTGTGAGGCATGAATTGATTATGTATGTATATACATTGTTGTGTGTGTGATGATGGATGTGTGCTATAAATGATGGATATGTGATGTGGTTTGAAAGTAATTGGCACTAATTAACTTACCAGGTACAAATGATCGATCATTAGGATTAGTGTGCACACGTTTGAGTCAAATTCGCACGTGGCCTTGGTGGCGTTAAGTCATCAAGGAGGAGTACAGTGATGTAATATTCCACCGGAAATTGTTTATATTATACGTGATGAAGAGTGGAATCCCATCCGTAGGGCATGTGATGATGAGTGGAATTGTAACCCCCTTAGCCCGGCCTAGATGTTGACTCGAACTACGAAGATTACACGGGGAAAACCAAAGTCAACCTGAAAGTCAACCTTGATTAACGACCTTTTTTTTTTCTTTTTAAACTCGTCTAGATACATGTTAACCCTAAGTGAGTACTCATGAAACATACATGAGAAAGGTACAGCGATCGAACAATAAAGAGGGACTCAATTGCACTTTTTACAAGTTTAGGGACCAAAATGTAATTTCTGTAAATTAGTGGGACATAACTGATTTTAAAGCTACCAATATGAAATTAGTCACATTTCATGCTTCTCTGCCAAAATTCAACTTAATCGAACATCTCAAACACCAACAATTGCAATATCAACATTTGGGACTAAAATGTAAAGCTTGCAAACTTCTGCACCATTTAAATCAGTGCCCAAGAGTTACCTGTTTTGAAAGGGCATTGACCGTTCAAAAACGCGAGTTAGTTCCAGACTGGTTTCGAAACAGGGCTATCTAGTAGCCAAATCGTTTCGGAACGCCCCTTAGCGTTTCGAAACACGAAGGCCATTTCAGGCCCCCGTTTCGAAACACTAGAGGGTGTTTCGTTACGGTTTGCCCAGAAGCTATAGATTTTGCTGGTTTTTCATGCACAAACCCACTCAAACTCATCCTAATGACTTCCCAAACATACCAACAGGTCATCAAGCATATAAGGTGCATGTTTAAAACTCCTAAACACATTCATAGCATCAAACATGAAATATGGCATATCTAGAGGCATGCTTCCAATTATTCAAAACCAAGTAAGCAACAAACTTCAAATCAAGCACTTAAAGGCCATTTACAAATTCAACCAACAAAGGTAACATGCCACAACCTAGGGAGTTCAACACATCTCCCAAAACACGTCTTAGGTTCCCATTGCCAAATTACCAAAACTAATAGTGTATGAAAACATCACCATACATGAGCTTGGTTTACCTTGGACACTCTTAGCTTCCTTGTTGCCCTTAAACACTTCAATTATCTGCATTATTGGTAAAAGAGAGAGCGTAAGCACAAATGCTTAGTGAGGCATGCTCTAAGTAAACCAACACAATAATGCATTTTTAGAAAACACTTTCAATAAAGCTTTTAAACCACATACTCATCACTTCCTCATGCTACCATGCATACTTTACAAGCATATCATGCTTCATTATGTTCAATACATTATATTGGCTTTCAAGTGATAGTTCATAACCAGTTCAACATAAAACAAAATCGGATACGCAGATTACAAGCGTTGTCCCACACGCTTCATACACACTACCGAACTACACAAGGTGGAGTTTATCGGTACAATCACAACCCCTCAACACCCATGATGAAGTTTAACGGTACAATCGCAACCCCTCAACATCACTCATCGGTAGTTGTATAATTCCACTAACGAGAGTAAGGGACACATAACACAAGATCCACACACAAACTTTCAACCACCATTGTGATCTTACCTCACTCGTTTGGGTACTTGGATGAAGTTTACGGTACAATCACAACCTCTCAACATCCATGGCGACTTTACTTACGGTGCACCCAATCCTATAGCCGGCTAACTATATTTGATTCAAGAACTTGAAAACCAATTCATCACTTGCCAATATACATCAAATACCATAATCAATTCACTGTTTTAAAGCATTAATCAAAGCCATTAAACCTCATGCATCACTATGCATTATAACCACAATATTAACATGTCAAACCAAGGATCTCTTACCTTGAGCATCCTTCAATACATGGCATTCAAAACCAGCATTAATCATGCTAAAACATGCTTTCAAAACAGAAATTAAACATGCAATTTATAACCAATGCATCAAACCACTTCTTAGCACATCCGAGGGAGTTTTTACGAAAACTTACTCTCGAGCTTAGCTAAGTTGTTTAGACTTAAACTAAGCTCCCAAAACCTCCAAATAAATGTTCCAAAGCTGGAAACCATCTCCACTCACCAATTTCGTTTCGCTAGCTTGCCGAAATGCCAATCAAGCCTCCGGATCAACTCCAAAAGTGTCAGAAGATGTCTCCCCTATTTTAGACACATCAAAGCAGAGGATTAATGCATCATCATGCATTGAAATCTTCAGCCAACACACCTAAACTTGTTGCTCTACTTAAAACCAACATTTCGGCTACAAAACACAACCGAAATCACCTCCAAACTCTTCCAAAACTTAACCCAGCCAAGGCCCATCACTTCTAACCATTTCTAAACTTCAATTAATATCCAAAATAAACCTAAACTCGTCCTTATACCTCCAGCTATAACATAACACCAAAAACACCTCAAAACCCACCATTTTCATAAGCAAAAACTTAGGAAATACAACCAATTCGGGATTAGATTGATAAAACCTCATTTCAACATCATTAGACATCCAAAATACATTAAAGAATCATCTCAAAACAGAGCCCAAACAATCACAACGAAATTCTTCAAGTTCTTCCAAAATCTTGAGTTTTAAGCCAAAATCATGTTTCCAACATTAAAACCATTTATAAAACTTAAATTAAAGATTGACAACTTGGGAATTTCAGTAAAGAACTGAGTATTTAGAGGAGAAGAACAATCTTACCTCTAAATGGTGATTTCTCCTTGATTTGGGCCAAATTCCTTGAAAATTCAATGTGGAAATCAAAAGGTTTTGTAGCTAGATTGATTATGAAACAATGAGGGATGGAAATATCATCAAATGAGGTGAAGATCAAAGTGATTTGTGCTGGAGAAAATGTGATTGGAAGATGGAATTTTGAGAGAAAAAGAAATGAGAGAAAATTAGGAAAAGGTAGTTAAGAGAACTTAAAAGTAGTTTCCATCTTTATTTTATTTAATTAAAATATTAATTAAATCACCCGAATTAAGGAAAAATCAGGAGAAAAACATTTTGGGTAAATTAGCTCCTTAAAGATTCAAAGTTTCAATCCTTTACAAAACAGTCACCACTAAACTTTTCAAAAATCGCATTTTCGTCACTACACCGAAATGTAGTATTTCCAAACCCTATTTTGTAAAATTGATTTCACCACTCTCCTATATATATTAAAAGAGGATTTTTAGATATTTTTCTATATTTTTAAAGCATCCCGAACTAGGCTTTCCCTAAAACCTCCTTTTATATTCGAACCGTTTCTCAAACCGATCCGACCAAACCCTAAACTTCTAAGCCCCAAATTGGGGTGTTACAGGAATCCCATCTATGCAAGGTCCGATGATGAGTGTAATCCCACCGAGGTAATGTTGTTGTTGAGAGTAAATCTGCATATCCGAGTAAACTAATTGTGGCCAATGTACTTGCTCTTGTGGTTATTATGTTGCGATACTTGCTTTATCTTGTTGAGTTTAATATGAAGTAAGATGCCATATTATTTACTCTTGTGTTGCTAGATAGTTACTATGTTGATGCTTATCTATAGTTGTGTGTGATGTTAAGGATTATATGCTTGAACCTTGCATTGTCGTTGTTTTTGGTTTTAGAGCATCCTCACTAAGCTTCTAGCTTACGCTCTCATTTTCGACAATGCAGACCAGTAGCTCAGAGTTAGCAAGGAGCAAGGCGAAAGGGGCATTCCAAGCTTTGTAGTTGCTCAAGTATGACTTAGTAAATAAAGTAGTAGTTTAGCAATGGGACTGCTATGCATTTTGTATGAGCGTTGTATGACTTATAGATGTTGATGATGTTTATATTTTGCTTGGATTTGTAAACCATGCTATGTCTTGTTAAATGCTTGTGATGAGAAGACATGCCTTGAATGTTTATGTTCCTTTTTGTTGAGCATGCAAGCCTTATATGTGAGGACATGTGCCATTTGGCCTTTTTGAGCTTTTAAGCATGACTATTTATGCAATGTTTATCCTTTATATGAATGTCATGATGTATGTGTTTCGTTGATCATCTAAATTGCTCTCTATGATAGTTCTAGGTTGTGGAATGCTGAATGGATGCTTGGATGTGCCAAGGGAAGTCTTAAATTGCATCTAGAATTGAGTCTTGTGTTGTTTTGCTGAATTTTGAAGTCTTGCAGTGTAGGGCGCATCGATACGCCTGAGGGCCGTATCGATACGGTTTGCCCTCCAGGACTCATTTTTGGCTTGGTGTATCGATACACAGGTGTGTATCGATACGCTCAAAGCTCACTGGAAATCCGAGATTTTGGTAAGGCTTTGGCGTATCGATACGGGCTCTAAGCGTATCGGTACGGGTTTATCTCGTTGACCACAAGATGTTGACCGAGAAGGGCGTATCGATACGCTCAAGGGCTGTATCGATACATCCTTCATGTGTTGACTGAAGGATGTTGACCTTAGTCAAGGTGTATCGATACCCTTGATTGGTGTATCGATACGGTCTGCTCTGTAAGTGTAAAATGGACTGTTAACATGTTGTTTGGGGTTCAGTTGTGTATCTTTCTGGATGTTTTCCGCTGTCGTGATCACTTAGGAAATAATATGCCGTTAGACAAGATTTAATTAAAAGAAATTTTCTAGGGTTGCTAACCGAGGTGGGACCTTAACGGGTTTCACATCGGTTTTCCCCGTGTAGCCTACTAGAACCGGTCAGCCGACCAGACCAGGGCGAGGGGGTTACATTTGTTGGTATCAAAGCTTGAGGTTACCGAGACCTCGGGCAGGTAAGTGAGGTAAGCTTGATGTGTTAAGCAATTGTTATGTCTCGGTGTATTCCATGCCATGCGTTCTTGTTGTTTGATCGTTCATATGGTGTTTGGAAGCATGATTGTTGCGTTTGGTGTGGTGTCGAGTTCCCATTGCTAATATTACTTAATTTGAAAAATGTTTTGCTAATATCTTGCTTGTTGTAACATAAGGCCACGAGGGAGGCCTAGGATGGTTGAACCGGAACCACGGGCACAAGCTCCGAGAGTTGAGCATATTGGTGGGGCTCAAGCTCCTCAACCTCCTCCACCTCCTCCTCATCAAGTGGGAGGTGAGGCGGGAGCCGAGGGCGTAGGACCTCAAGTTGGCCAATGACCGGCCGGAATAGATTTGGCACCTCTAGTTCAGGCGATAGCCGGGGCTTTTAACCGGTCAAAAATTAATAAATAAATTAATCGCTTTTGATAAATAATATTATAAAGAAATTAAATAGATATAGGGAAAGAGGGTCGATCCGCAGGAAGATTAGCTGGAATGATTAACTGAAGACTGCTTTAATTATTACTTCTAGGAATATTTGCAAAATAAGTAAATAAAATAGGGGGAGGTGATCTGATATTGGTTGAAAATGAAATAGCAAGATTTAAATGCAGATGTGAAAAGATTAAGAAAAACCAAGTATGTGAAATAGCCTCGAACCAGCTCCTTCAATTCATTCAATCGCTGAAATAGATTTTTATTTCAGGGATCATGTCGGTTACAGTCTACGAGGCCCAACCCGCCGTAACTTGTTTCTCACTCGAATAATCAATCCTCCCAAGTCTATCTTCGAAAGATGGTTCTTAAATAAATCAACTACGTCTATCGCCGTTAAAATATTTCAAATGAAAGCAGGAAAAACCCGACTCAGAAATTTTCTAAAAAGAATTGCTTTTGATTTTATCTTTCCTTAGCGGACTGCCGCTAAGAGTGTTCATAGGAAGTCGAAATTGCCACAGGCCAATCCTTCCTCCCAACTGTGTTTTTAAGCGATTTCAGACCAACGAGCCCTTTTTGATTTGTAAAACGGTTAAAAACTTTTAGTAAGGCCGGTTGCAAAACTATCTAAGCAGAAAGATAAAAATGATTTCCCAAAAGAATTTAAGAAAAGTTCAATTCTCACGAATCGAATTGACTTGGCTGGTTCTTGGCTTAAAAGATTTAGCTAAGCATGATATTAATTATAATACTTAACTAGTTTTTAGAAAAGTAATTAAATAGCATAAAATAAATGGAACAAGGAAATAAAAAAAAGAACTTGAATTAAAGCTAAAAAATGTTTACAAAGGTAGAAATAAAAATACTCAAAGCTAAGAGATGATCTTAAGCCTTCACCAAAGGTTGGTATTTATAGGCTTAGATTACAAGGATAAGAGATTAAAATAACAATTCAAATTCAAATGTTTTTAAAATTCAAAAATAAAACCAAATGGATAGAACTAATAATCTGATCGGATCTTCTCTCGGAACATTCCAGGATCTTCTAGAGGTCGCCACGTCATTGCCACGTCAGAAGTGTCGTGCCTAGTGTCGTGCCCACGATGCCAGTCATGACAGAATTATAACAAAAACTACAGAAATGCCCCCTTTTCACTGCTATTTCCAGAATTGGGTTCCTACACAAAATATAACAAAAACAACATGTATTAAGCAACAAGAAGTCCTAATAACTAGAAATATAGCAAATGAAATATGTCACATTTGAGAACTTATCAAATTCCCCCTCACTTGTCTCATACTTGTCCTCAAGTATGTCCAAAAAAGATATTAACACAAGATTGCATTTCTCAAGCCATCACAAGCATCAAACATAATCATAAGTGTTCTAGCGCAAAAGGAGTATCATGAAAGAAACATAATCAAACCAAATGGATGCAAGCAAAGAACAACCCTTATCTCTTCCAATTACCTATCAAGCATTAATCAAATCCTAACCTAGTCTTAATCCTCACCAAGATACACTCAAGAGCACTCAAAGTGTTTATAGGTAAAAGTGAAGCGAGAACACTAAGTCATACATGAACAAAAGTTTCCATAGGCTTGTAACAAGTTCAATTCTCCACTACTTTATTAGAATCTAGGTGCAAAAATCATTAGGTCTTTTATTCAAGGTGTAATGTGGGTTTAGAAAAAGGGTAGAAAGATGGAAAGAAAATACAAAAGAGGATGATTAATGCAAGATATCTCAATCATTAAGCAGTGAAGACATTAAAAATGAGCTAAAATGGGAAAGCAAACACACATTTTTTCTTTCTCTTTTTCTTTTTTTCTTTTCGAAGCAATTGCTTCCTTTTGTTTTGTTTTTCTTTTTTCTCATTTTTTCTAGGAAAATTTCTGCCCTTATTTGAAAAGTATCTCCTTCATGTCTAATAAAGATTCTAGCATTTGATCAATTGAAATGGTTAAGTCAAAGGAATGGGATGTAAGGCTAACAAAGGCTCACTAGGCGATGAGAAAGGGTAAATTAAAAATGAAAGGGATGGAAGAGGTTAAAGCCTAATGCCTAAATCATTTTAAAGCACCTCATTTTTAGTGTAGTCTCAAATCGCATACAAGCCACAAGTTCTAGATTCCTAAGTTCAAGATGACACTCTCAAGCAAGGAAAAACGAGCATAAAGTATAGGATGCATGCTCAAGGCTCAAAGTCTCACAAAATTAGGCTAAGTTTGATTAAGCTAGGCGAGAAATCTAATTAACACAATCAAGAGAAATTAAAAGAGATGTCAAACTGCAGATTACCCATATCCTTTGATTATCAAAATGCTATAATTCAATCATACCTAAGCACAAGAACAAGTACAACATGCTGGACAACAAGTAATGGAAAGAACAAAAAATTAATCTCAAGGTTTAATCAAAATCAAAACATATTATCAAACAAGCAGACAAGTGGTAATTTACCCTCCCCTCACTTAAGTGAATTGCCTCAATTCATAAAAATTAAGGAAATAAAGAGATAATAAGGGCAAAAGATACTCCCCGTGGATGTAGAGTGAGTCGATGGGAATGGTTCACTATGAGTGGCTCGGATCAGCTGCGGCAAATGTCTTTGAACAGAGCTGCCGGATGTGCCAAAGTGGGTGCAGCGAAGGGTGGTTCGGCATTCTCGTCGGGGGAGTGATCTCGTTGCTGGTCGTTGGCCACCACAGCGAGGAGGAGGAGTAGGGACTGGCCCAAGTTGTTGGAAGCCTCCACAAAGGCTGCCGGTGCGAACGAGAAGAGGCAAACAGAACCCGTGAAGTGGATGTGGAGTCCACGGTGGGCATCGAGTGGAAGGAGGGAGATGGGGATCGAGGGGGGTGTTGACTGCTCTGTCTAGCAGCTGGAGAAAATTGTGAACGGCGATGATTGGGGTGCAAATTTTTCCGACGAACAAGGTGGGGGCTTATTTTTAGCCGAGCGGGAAGGTATGGGGAAAGAGTTTTGGTTTATCGTGTTTTGGGGGGGGGGAAGGGAAAAGAAAATATATATTTTTTTATGCGGTAAGATGGGTTAAAAGTTCAAAGAGGGGGGTTCGGCTAACCTGCACCAAATTGTTAACGTGTACCGTTTTTAATGAAATGGTGCACTTCACCCAGCGAAATTTTGCAGCTCTTTGCTTGATAATCCCCTCCACTGGAAGTCTGGAATGAAACCAAAATTAAGTTAAAATTAAAAGAAAAACAAAGCTAAAAATTTAAAACAGAAAATCAAGATTAACAAAAAGAAGAAGAAAAAAATGGAAAGAATGGATTGCCTCCCATTTAGCGCTTTGTTTAACGTCGTTTAGCTTGACGACCTTTGCTAAATTTTTGGTTCTTCAAAAGAAAGGTCTTCAAATAAACGATGATGTCCATCACTTGTCGTTTTAACGCCTTCCTTCATCTTTCTATTTGTGCAGAAAACAACAACTAAGCTTTTACCTCCTTCCCGATGTGACAACTTACTAAGATGATGATTGGCAAAGTTTGGTTGTCGCCTAAAAATATATAATTGAATTGATCTAACTTCGGCTTTGGTTCCTGCAAAATTGAGGGAAAATGTTTAGATCGAGTTGGAATTAATCGAAAATCAGAAAGGGAAGAAATAGTTTAAATGATTTCGCCTATATTTTCATCGTCGAGATCCGCGAATTCCCTACAAAAGTCATAACACAAATCAGTTTCGATCAAATCATCAGCTAACGGATCTATAATATCAACGAAATTTAAACTTGCGACCGAATCAGGATACTTCATAGTTAAGATGCCGTCGCGGACATCAATCTTTGTATGCGCGGTTGATAGGAAAGGTCGGCCAAGCAAGATTTCGAATCCGTTATTGCTGCGATCATTTTCCATTTCAATAATATAAAAATCAGTAGGAAAAATAAGATTTTTTACCTGTACCAACACGTTTTCTAGTACTCCCTCGGGGTAGATGACTGATCGATCGGCTAATTGAACCGTCACTCGCGTTTCTTTCAATGGTTCAGTTGAAATTTTGTTGTAGACGCTTAACGACATGACGTTGATAGATGCGCCTAAATCGCACATCGCTCTTTTTATCCCAACATTCCCAATTTTACAGGGAATCGCAAACATACCTTGGTCCTTGTACTTTGGCGGCAACGGCTTTTGAAAGATGGCCGAAATATTTTCACAAAGGTTAACTTTTTCATTTCCGGATAGTCGCCTTCGATTTGTGCATAAGTCCTTCAGAAACCTTGCGTATTTGGGCACTTTCCGAATAACATCAAGAAGTGGAATATTAATTTCCACCTTCTTGAATATATCCAAAATTTCCTTCTCTTCCTCCTTTTTATCTCGTTTCGCCAATCTACCTGGAAAAGGAGGAACATGTTCGTAAGTAGAAACATAAATTTTAGATTTGGCATTACCTGCGGTGGGAGGAGACTTGTCGTTCTAGTCTTTCGAAGAGTTTCCCGGTTCGTCGGATTTTCGCTCATCTTGCTTGGGCGATTTAGGTGTTATCATTGTTCCACTACGCAAAGTTATCGCACTAACATTTTCCCTTGGGTTGGTTTGGGATGGTAACTTTCCCTGGGATTCTAAACGGCTAACGACTTGAGCTAGTTGGCTAATTTGTTTGTCGATTTGCTGGAGATGGGATTGTGTTTGGGTTTGGAATTTTTCCTGCGAAACTGCCAATCTCTCAACAATAGACTCAAGCGAGGATTTTTGGGGTGCTTGGTTTTAGTGGGGAGGTTGTTGCCTAGGTTAGTAATTCGGGTTCTGATTACCGTAGCTCAAGTTTGGGTGATCTCTCCAACCAGGATTGAACGTATTTCTATGTGGGTTATAGGGTCTTTGGGGAGGTCTGGGAAAGTTGTGTACGGCGTTAACTTGGGCACTAGATATATCCCGCAGTAATGGGCATAAGTCGGTTGCGTGATCTGGCATAGTTTATATTCCGCATACCTTAGCAGCTCCTATCTCCCCTGAAACAAAAGAATACACAATATTAGTTAAATTGTCTACCTTATTTTCTAATGAAATTGTGCTTATTGTTTGAACCCATCGACTGGGTTCACTTGAAGAACCAAATTGTTGCGAATTTGCAGCCATTGTGGAGATTAATGTTCTCGCTGCAGTAGGAGTCAAGTTAACGAGCGCGCCACCGCTTGCTGCATCTACCATCTTTTTGTCCATTGGTAACATTCCTTCGTATAGGTATTGAAGGAGTGTTTGCTCAGATAAGCCATGTTGCGGACAGCTTCTTGAACCTTTCTCAATATTCATATAGGGATTCATCGTGCATTTGTTGGATACCCAATATGTTTCGCCTAATTTATGTTGTTTTTTCCGCAGGGAGGTATCTATCAAGAAAAACACGAGAGAGATCAGACCATGTATTAATTCAATTTGGAGGTAAGTTAAATAACCACTCTTTAGCCGTTTCGGCTAAGGAAAAAGGAAAAGCCCTTAGTTTTATTTGGTCCTCTGAGACCCCTTGTGGTTTCATGCTGCTGCACACCATATGAAATTTGGCAAGGTGTTTGTGTGGGCTTTCAGAAGGGAGGCCATTAAAAGTAGGGAGTAAGTGGATTAATCCCGTTTTGAGCTGGAAGGGAGTATCGCCTTGAGGAAAAGCGATGCAGAGTGGTTGTTGCACGGTAAGGGCGGCATTTAGTTGTTGAATTGTTTGGTCCACCATTGGTCCTGGTTCTTGTGTAGGTTCGTCAATTGGTGTGGTTTTGGAAGTGGATTCTTGTTCGGATCGTCGTGTGCTTTGTTGTTTCTTTCGTCGAAGTGTTTCGCCCTGAGTTCTACGAGCGCTTGCTTCGATTTCCGGGTTGTATGGAGCTAAAGTACCCGGGTTTTTCCTGGTCATAAAAAAACAAAATCAGCCAAAAGTAAATCTCCCCGGCAACGACGCTAATTTTGACAAGTCGTCGTTTAATCGGTCAAAAATAAATGAATAAATTAACCTCTTTCAATAAATAATATTATAAAGAAATTAAATAGATATAGGGAAAGATGGTCGATCCGCAGGGAGATTAGCTGTAATGATTAATTGAAGACTGCTTTAATTATTACTTCCAGGAATATTTGCAAAATAAGTAAATAAAATGGGGGGAGGTGATCTGATATTGGTTGAAAATGAAATAGCAAGATTTAAATGCAGATGTGAAAAGATTAAGAAAAAACCAAGTATGTGAAATAGCCTCAGATCAGCTCCTTCAATTCTTTCGATCACTGAAATAGATTTTTATTTCGAGGATCATGTCGGTTACAGTCTACGAGGCCCAACCCGTTGTAACTTGTTTCTCTCTCGAATAACCAATCCTCCCTAGTCTATCTTCGAAAGATGGTTCTTAAATAAATCAACCACATCTATCGCTGTTAAAATATTTAGAATGAAAGCAGGAAAAACCCGACTCAGAAATTGTCTAAAAAGAATCGCTTCTGATTTTATCTTTCCTTAGTGGACCGCCGCTAAGAGTGTTCATAGGAAGTCGAAATTGCCACATGCCGATCATTCCTCCCAACTGTGTTTTTAAGCAATTTTAGACCAACGGGCCCTTTTTGATTTGAAAAACGGTTAAAAACTTTTAGTAAGGCCAACTGCCAAACTATCTAAGTAGAAAGATAAAAATGATTTCCCAAAAGAATATAAGCAAAGTTCAATTCTCACGAATCGAATTGACTTGGCTGGTTCTTGGCTTAAAAGATTTAGCTAAGCATGATATTAATTATCATACTTAACTTGTTTTTAGAAAAGTAATTAAATAGCATAAAGTAAATGGAACAATAAAATAAAAAAAGAACTTGAATTAAAGCTAAAAAATGTTTACAAAGGTAGAAATAAAAATACTCAAAGCTAAAAGATGATCTTAAGCCTTCACCAAAGGTTGGTATTTATAGGCTTAGATTACAAGGATAAGAGATCAAAATAACAATTCAAATTCAAATGTTTTTAAAATTCAAAAATAAAACCAAATGGATAGAACTAATAATCTGATCGGATCTTCTCTCGGAACATTCCAGGATCTTCTAGAGGTCGCCACGTCATTGCCACGACACTGCCACGTCACTGCCACGTCAGATGCGTCGTGCCTAGTGTCGTGCCCACGATGCCAGTCATGACAGAATTATAACAAAAACTGCAGAAATGCCCCCTTTTCACTGCTATTTCCAGAATTGAGTTCCTGCACAAAATATAACAAAAATTGCATGTATTAAGCAGCAAGAAGATCTAATAACTAGAAAAATAGCAAATGAAATATGTCACATTTGAGAACTTATTAGCCAATGACCGGCCGGAATATATTTGGCACCTCTAGTTCAGGCGATAGCCGGGGCTTTTCAGGCTGCAGTGGCTGGGGGTCAGGCAGTGGCACAACCCCAGGGAGAGGGTATTGGTTTGCCATTGGAGAGTCTCCGCAGTTTGGGAGGTGAAGAGTTCAGAGGGTCGACATCGGAGAGGTCTTAGATGCTGTTAGAGAAGACCGCACGTATTTTGGCACATATGGGATGTACCGGGGAACACAAGCTAGGGTGTGTTATATCTCTGCTTCAGGGTGATGCCTACACTTGGTGGGTCACCATCACTACGGGTATGGAAGAGGCTGAGATCACTTAGGAGTTCTTCGAGTCAGCTTTCTATAAGAAATATCTGGGTCCTCGATATTTCGATGAGAAGAAGAGGGAATTTATGGCTTTGCTTCAGGGGAGTATGACTGTGGAAGAATATGAGATCATATTTGTCAGGCTGAGTCAGTATGCATCCGAGCTTGTTCCTACTGAAGTGGAACGTTGTAACCGTTTCCGCTGTGGGTTGAATGAAGAGATCAAGAGGTACACTTTAGCTTCTGACTACACAGATTTTGATGTCTTGGTCGCTAGGGCCAAGGACTTGGAGCACAATTTGGGCTTGACCAAACGATCTGGTGGTTCTAGTTCTGGGAAGATATCTAGTGACTTTGATAGAGGTGATGCCAAGAGGCATCGGGACAACAAGCATCACTATGACCATAGACATGGTGGAGGTAACCACGGTAGGGGCCAACAGGGCCAGAGGACTGGTGGGAGGTTGCCCACGTGTGCTAGTTGCGGGAGGAATCACACCGGTGAGTGTTGGAGAAATTTCCAATCATGTTAGGGCTGTGGAGCTAGGGATCACATTAGGCGTGACTTTTCACATCAGGTGAGGCAGGCACCAACTCATGCTTCTGCTAGAGCCAATGACTTTCCGAGAGGCCGCAGGCGCGGTAGAGGTAACTTCCAGCCGAGAAATGATGGACAGAGGAACATAGCACATGTAGTTGCAGTCCAACCAGAGGGTAGAAGCCAGGCCAGAGTTTACACTCAGTGTGAGGATCAGCATGACACAGATGTGATTGTAGGTAACTTCTCGATACAGTCTTTGGGTTTGCTTTCTTTGATTGACTTCGGGTCTACACATTCTTATGTTCTGAGTGAGCATGCAAAGTTGTTGAAATTGCCTTGTGAAATATTAGAGGTAGGAGTTAGTGTTACTAGTTCCTTTGGGGATACGGTAATAGTTATGAGGATGTACAGAAGATGTCCGCTTATGGTTCAGGGACATGTGTTTCCAGTGGATATGATGGAGCTACCATTTTATGACTTTGATGTGATTCTGGGTATGGACTGGCTCACTGAGCATAGAGCTAGGATAGACTTTGAGACTAATAGGATTTCTTTGAGTCTCGCATATGATTATGAGATAGTGGTGGTAGGTGAGAACGTGAAGTTCTTATCGAATGTAGTTTCAGTTCTAGAGGCTAAGATGTTAGTTGAGATGGGTTGCGAAGCATATTTGGCCTATGTGATGAATCCAAACATGAGTGAGGTTAGACCTCAAGACATCCGGACAGTGTGTGACTTTCCTAGTGTGTGTTTTCGGAAGAGTTGCCGAGTTTACCATCTGATAGAGAGGTAGAGTTTGCTATAGAGACTTATTCAGATTCAGCTCCTGTTTCGATTGCTCTGTATCGTATGGCACCGAAAGAATTGAAAAAGTTGAAGACTTAGTTGCAAGAGTTGACAAATAGAGGCTTCATTCGACCTAGTTCTTCACCTTGGGGTGCTCCAGTTTTGTTTGTAAAGAAGAAAGATGGAAGCATGAGAATGTGTATAGATTACAAATAGTTGAATCAGTTAACAGTGAAGAACAAGTATCCGTTGCCGAGAATTGATGATTTGTTTGATCAGTTGAGAGGGGCATCAGTGTTTTCGAAGATTGACTTGAGATCCGATTACTACCAATTGCAGGTAAGAGAGGTTGATGTACCGAAGACGACCTTTGGGACTAGATATGGTCACTATGAGTTTTTAGTCATGCCTTTTGGGTTGACTAACGCACCGGCTGCTTTCATGGATATGATGAATAGGATTTTCTATCAGTACCTAGATCAGTTTGTAGTTGTCTTCATAGATGACATCTTGGTGTATTCGCGTACCGAGGAAGACCACGACCGACACTTGAGGTTAGTTTTGCAGACCTTGTTAGACAATTAGTTGTATGCAAAGTTGAGCAAATGTGAGTTATGGATCCGAGAGGTAGTCTTCATAGGGCACGTAGTGTCAACCGAGGGGATTAGAGTTGATCCAAAGAAAATAGAAGCTATTGTTGAGTGTAAGCAACTGAAGTCAGTAATATAGATTCGTAGCTTTCTAGGCTTAGCTGGATACTATAGAAGATTCGTAGAAGGTTTCTCGAAGTTAGCCGCTCCTTTGACGCAGTTGCTTCAGAAGAGTGTTCAGTTTGAGTGGTCAGATGCAAGACAAAGAGCCTTTGAGAAGTTGAAAGAAGCTTTGACCCAAGCACCGATTTTGATTCAGCCAAAGTCAGGGAAGGGGTATGTAGTTTACAGTGATGCTTCCTATGTAGGCCTAGGTTGTGTTCTTATGCAAGACAAGAGAGTTGTGGCTTATGCCTCAAGACAGTTGAAGACTCACGAGCGTAACTATCCGACCTATGATATAGAGTTAGCTGCAGTTGTGTTTGCTCTGAAGATTTGGAGGAATTACTTGTATGGTGAGAAGTGCACAGTGTACACAGATCACAAGAGTTTGAAGTACATCATGACTCAGCGAGATTTGAATCTCAGACAACGTAGATGGTTAAAGTTTCTAAAGGACTATGATCTTACGATTGAGTACCATTCGGGTAAGGCCAATGTAGTGGCTGATGCTTTGAGTAGAAAGGTAGCTGTAGATTTGAGAGCCATGTTTGCTAGATTGAGCTTGTCAAGAGATGGTGGCTTGGTGGTCGAGCTTCAGGTTAGACCTACTCTAGGTCAGTTGATTAGGGAGAAACAGCTCTTAGATAGATCTTTGACACCTCACGTGCAAGACATAGCCGAGGGTAGACCTTCAGATTACAGTTTCAGTACCGATGAGGTCTTGTGTTTCAGAAATATGATAGTTGTCCCAGAAGACAGTTACTTGAGACGTACGATCTTGACTGAAGGGCACATTAGTCCGTTTGCTATGCATCCTGGAAGTACGAAGATGTACCGCGATTTGAAGAATGAGTACTTTTGGGTTGGCTTGAAGAGAGATGTAGCCGACTTCGTGAGCAAGTGTATGGTATGTCAGAGAGTGAAGGCGGAACATCAAGTTCCCTCAGGTTTGTTGCAACCGTTGAGAATTCCGGAGTGGAAATGGGAGAACATTACCATGGATTTTGTTTCGGGCTTGCCTTTGACTCCTACGAAGAAGAACTTAGTTTGGGTTATAATAGACCGTTTCACGAAGTGTGCTCACTTCTTGGCAGTCAATACGACTTATACATTAGATAGATTGGTTGATCTGTACATTAGTGAGATTGTTAGACTGCATGGTGTGCCGAAGTCTATTGTGTCCGATAGAGATCCGAGGTTTACAGCTCGATTTTAGGAGTGTTAGAGAGGGTTATACAGATGGTCATATCATCCTCAGACCGATGGTCAGTCAGAGAGAGTTATACAGATTTTAGAATATATGTTGCGTTGTTGCATCATTGATTTTCAGGGTACATGGGAGAAGCATTTGCCTCTAGTTGAGTTTGCTTACAATAATAGTTTTTAGTCGAGCATTCAGATGGCTCCGTATGAGGCCTTGTATGGTAGGAAGTGTAGAACTCCAGTTTTTTGGGCTGAAGTGGGACAGAAGTTGTGACCTATGCCGGATTTGCTTAAGGGGACCATCGATAAAGTGAAATTGATTTGTGATCGCTTAAAGGTAGCTTTGGATTGGCAAAAGTCCTATACCGACTTGAAGAGGAAGGAAGTTGAGTTTTCAGTAGGTGAGAAGGTGTTCTTAAAAGTGTCTCCGTGGAATAAAGTAATGAGATTTGGCCGAAAAGGGAAGTTGAGTCCGAGGTACATAGGACCGTATGAGATTGAGAAAAGGGTTGGCCTAGTTGCTTATCAATTGCGTTTGCCATCCGAGCTAGAGAAGATACACGATGTGTTTCATGTTTCGATGCTCCGTAAGTATAGGTTAGATCCATCACATGTTATGCCCATAGAAAAGATTGAATTGAATCCGGATTTGACTTATGAGAAAGAACCAGTTGAGATCTTAGCTTCTGACAGTAAAGTGTTGCGAGGTAGATCGATTGAGTTAGTAAAAGTGTGGCGGCAACGTCGAGGGGTGGACGAGGCCACTTGGGAGAGGAGGGAGGATATGGAAAGGCAGTTTCCTTATCTCTTTCAGTCAGGTAATTTCGGGGACGAAATTCCTTAAGTGGGAGAGAGTTGTAACAGCCGTGTTTTGGGGTTAGGAGGTAGATGTGTGTGTTTGGTTCGAGTCGTCAAAACCGGTTTAATTTAATTAGACCTTAATTTTGAGTTAAATGAGATTTAACATTAAAATGGTGGCCTTTTTGTAAATAACTTGAAAATAAAGGAAGACCACTTTTTGAATCAAAAAGGAAAAAAAGAGATCATCTTCACCCACCTTTTTCTTCTAACGTTGGAAGACCCCAAACCCCTCCCAAAGCCCTAAAACACTATTCCATCCAATTTCTCCACCAAATCAAGAGCTTTTCGAAGGTAATTTCATATTTGAGTTCTCCTCATCATCCCAAGCATATCCATGGTTTTAAATTTCAAAACCATCATCTTTTTAAAATTCCAAGTTTTACAAGTTTGATGAAAGTTTGGATTTTTAATGGGCTTTTCATTTGTTTTTGGTTTGTTGAGTTGGGTTTTGAATTAATCTCACTTAGATACACCTATTATCTTAAAATGGAAGGAATTTGGGAAAAATCCCGAAGTGAGTCTTTGGGGCATTTTTCAAAGTGTCTAAACTTGAGTTTTTGATGTGTTTTTGTGTTGGGTTGAAGGGATGATAGTATAGTGTTGTTAGGAAAGTGTTTTGGAAGCCTTTAGATGTCATTTGAGTGTTTGAAATTGTGGTTTTCAGTAGGGTATTTGGGAAGCACGAAAATGAGAGTTTTGTGGTTAGTTTTGGGTTGAAATTGTGAAGTTTGGCTTGTGTTTGTGAATTGGGTTTGAGGCTGAGTTTAGCATTGAATCGGTTGAGTAATAGTTGACTTTTGATTGGTTAGAAGCTAGAGGAAACATCAGAGAAGGATCGGGATCGGTTCCGGAGATTGTGGAGGCTTGACTAGCTTGGCTTGGTTTGCTAAGGAAGGGTGGTGAGTGAAACTTTCAATTGTTTTAAATTGGTTCAAGTGTGTGTAGTGGAGGTATTGGAATGAGCTTGGTAGGCCATTCCAAGGTAGAAGTTAAATTGGTAGTTTAACTTCATGTGTGTTAATAAGCTTTAGATGTTTATGCTTATATTGATCTCTGTGAGGCATGAATTGATTATGTATGTATATACATTGTTGTGTGTGTGATGATGGATGTGTGCTATAAATGATGGATATGTGATGTTGTTTGAAAGTAATTGGCACTAATTAACTTACCGGGTATAAATGATCGATCATTAGGATTAGTGTGCACATGTTTGAGTAAAATTCACGCGTGGCCTTGGTGGCGTTAAGTCATCAAGGAGGAGTACGGTGATGTAATTTTCCACCGGAAATTGTTTATATTATACGTGATGATGAGTGGAATCCCATCCGTAGGGCATGCGATGATGAGTGGAATCCCATCCATGCAAGGTCCGGTGATGAGTGTTATCCCAGCGAGGTACTTGCTCTTGTGGTTATTATGTTGCGATACTTGCTTTATCTTGTTGAGTTTAATATGAAGTAAGATGCCATATTATTGACTCTTGTGTTGCTAGCTAGTTACTATGTTGATGCTTATGTATGGTTGTGTGTGATGTTAAGGATTATATGCTTGAACCCTGCATTGTCGTTGTTTTTGGTTTTAGAGCATCCTCACTAAGCTTCTAGCTTATGCTCTCATTTTCGACAATGCAGACCAGTTGCTCGGAGTTAGCAAGGAGCAAGGCGAAGGGGCATTCCAAGCTTTGTAGTTTCTCAAGTGTGACTTAGTAAATAAAGTAGTAGTTTAGCAATGGGGCTGCTATGCATTTTGTATGAGCGTTGTATGACTCATAGATGTTGATGATGTTTATGTTTTGCTTGGATTTGTAAACCATGTTATGTCTTGTTAAATGCTTGTGATGAGAAGATATGTCTTGAATGTTGTTTATGTTGCTTTTGGTTCAGCATGCAAGCCTTATATGCGAGGACATGTGCCATTTGGCCCATTTGAGCTTTTAAGCATGCCTATTTATTAGGGGTGTTCAAAATTACCCGACCCCAACTACCCGACCCGACTACCCGAATATAAACAACTGAGTATTTACCCGGAAATTTTTTTTACCGGGGTCGGGCCCGGGTCAAAAAATATGATTTTTTCGGGTACCCGGTTCCTATTTTTTTATTTTTTTATTTTATTAGATTACTTAATATTTTTACTTTAGAACTATATTTAAATATCTAAATTCATTTTATATTTGTATTATATGCTTTCATGTTTTAAATTTTTCAAAAAAAAAATATTAATTTGTGAATATGTAAGATTCGATATTAAACAAACAACAAGGTTTCTCTATTGCATTTATGCATTAGTAGATTTCTTTAAAAAAAATATGAGATTAAAAAAAATTCACGATCCATATTAATATTTCTAATGTCTTTCTTATGGTTATAAACTTCAAATCATTATTATTTTTTGTTTGGATCATGTGTTATAAACTTTTAACTTTTTTTAATTTTAAAATAAAAAATATATCTATAAAAATAAAAATCGGGCACCCGGTACTCGATTTTACGGGTACCCGGTATTTACGGTTCGGGACTCGGGCCGGCAAACCTAATACCCGAAGGTCCGGGTACCCGGTTTTTCGGGTACCCGGATTTGAACACCCCTACTATTTATGCAATGTTTATCCTTTATGTGAATACCATGATGTATATGTTTCGTTGATCATCTAAATTGCTCTCTATGTTAGTTCTAGGTTGTTGCATGCTGAATGGATGCTTGGATGTGCCTAAGGAAGTCTTAAATTGCATCTAGAATTGAGTCTTGTGTTGTTTTGCTAAATTTTGAAGTCTTGCAGTGCAGGGCGTATCGATACGCCTGGAGCCGTATCGATATGGTTTGCCCTCCATGACTCAGTTTTGGCTTGGTGTATCGATACACGCGTGTGTATTGATACGCTCAAAGCTCACTGGAAATCCGAGATTTTGGTGAGGCTTTGGTGTATCGATACGGGCTCTAAGCGTATCGGTACGGATTTATCTCGTTGACCACGAGATGTTGACCGAGAAGGGCGTATCGATACGCTCAAGGGCTGTATCGATACAATCTTCCTGTGTTGACTGAATAATGTTGACCTTGGTCAAGGCGTATCGATACCCTTGATTGGTGTATCGATACAGTCTGCTCTGTATGTGTAAAATGGACTGTTAACATGTTGTTTGGGGTTCGGTTGTGTGTCTTTCTGGATGTTTTACGTTGTCATGATCACTTAGGAAATAATATGCCTTTAGACAATATTTAATTAAAAGAAATTTTCTAGGGTTGCTAACCGAGGTGGGACCTTAACGGGTTTCAAAATCGGTTTTCCCTGTGTAGCCTACTTGAATCGGTCAACCGACCAGACCGGGGCGAGGGGGTTACAACTACACAAGGAAATCCAAAACCAGAACCAAACATGATAACTAGGGCAAAGATTATTTAGCAAAGATACTTGTACCCACCTCATTGCCCCGGAGCTTCAACAGACAAGCTCCCTTCCCCGCAGAACCATTATTCTCTGGCCGTACCGCCGCAGCACCGACCAACACCTTAAGGTCATCACCGTCCCCCTGCTGTAAAGAACTCTGACCACCCCGAGCTAACTCCGGACAACTCCGTCTCAAATGTCCAATAGACCCACAATTCCAACAAGATCCAACCTCCAAACACCTCACACCTTTCTGCCCTTCTTGCCACCTCCGAACTTTGTCTCGGCCGCGCTCACGACCTTTCTGAGACCCTTTTGCACCCACTAAAGCTGATCTCACCACTTGAGGACAACTCCGCTTCACATGCTCCATAGAACCACAGTTCCAACAGACTCCAACACCCCAACAAACCCCAAAGTGACATCTTCTACAACAGTCGCACTCCGGTAACTGAACTACTACTCTTCGGTCTTGTTTCACCTGACCCACATCAACATCACCACCAAAACCTTGGTTCAGGCGAACCCTTCTGTCGTGTAGTCTCTTACGCTGACCACTCTCGAGGTCAGTACTCACAGCTCGTTTGCTTGTATTTTTCTCACCACCATAAACTGAAGCCACACTTCCACGTTGCTTAACCCCTGAGAACCTATCTCCATGGTACCTTCTATTAAAAGCAGACACAAAGAACTCCCAATCTATATCGTGGATATTCATTGCCACCGCCACAAATATCCACCAAGCACAAGCATCCTCCAACATTAGCGAGACAACACTTCCCAGCTTACAGACGTTATCACACCCTTCCCGATCCAGAATCGGAATTATACTAGCTAACCAAGCCTCGGACGCCTCAGGCGTCGAACCATGATACTCCACAGCTCCCAAATCACGTAGACGCTGCCTTGACAAACTCGCCTATCCCACAGCCGGCACATACACAGACCTCACCTTCACCGCAACCCGAGATGTTCCCAACATCTCTTGATCCACATATGACGTATCCTTCATCACAGAACCAGCACTCTCATTCTGCCTTAACACCTCATCTCCAGGCACTGACGACTGAAATGATACACTCCCACCAAACGGTGAATTCCACCCCTTTACAACCTGCTCTAAAGTAACAACCACCGTACCCAATTTCCATTCTCTCATCGATTCCATTGTGCTAATATTAACAAGGCAATGATGACAAAACAAGCAAAACGATCATGCCAGCTTCAAGCAAGGATTCAAGACTCCAACTCCAAATTAACACATTTGTTATAATAATAAGGCAATGGGTGTCCCAAAATTTTCCCTTTCATATGACATAACAATCAATAACAACATTGATATCACAAACATTGGCGTATCAATCAACAAAACTTCAATCATGCTCTCATCAACAACATTCACCTTTGCCAGCAAAATATCAACATATCACACTCATCACAATTTCCATTATTCTAAATCAACTCACAACATCATCATACCATCAATACATGTTCACATAAACTCACACATGATTCATAACCATTAAACATGACAAAAACATCACAATTCACTCAAAAACATAATTTTCAACCAACTTTCAACCACACAAACATCCAACACTTACCATAACAACTTACCACCAACCTATCATCGCCCTAAATGTTCGCAACCTGGCTCTGATACCAACAAATGTAACCCCCTTAGCCCGGCCTAGACACTAGACCCGAACTACGAAGATCACACGGGGAAAACAAAAGTCAACCCGAAAGTCAACCATGATTAACGACCCTTTTTCTTTTTTTACATTTTATCTTTTCTAGATGCTCATTAGGCCTATGAGGACATTCAAGAATCATGGGAGAGATAAGCACAACGATCGGAAAACATATAAGGGCTCAATTGCAAGTAGTACACTTTTAGGGACCAAAATGTAAATTTTGAAAAACATAAAGACTTTGTAGATTTTAGTTTTACCAAACCTCAATTGTTCGTATTACAAGCCTCTCTACCAAATTTCAGCTTTAAAAGACATTCCAAGCTCAAACAATTGCAACCACAACATTCAGGACTAAAATGTAAGACTTGCAAACTTGAATAATTCAAATACACAACCCAACGGTCAGCCGTTCCGGAACACTGACACCCGTACCAAAACTCCCGTATCGAAACGGTGTTGACCGTTTCGGTACTCGGGTATGTTCCAAGACCCGTATCGGAACGGACCCTTCTAGTAGCCAAAGTGTTCCGAAACACTTCCAGCCGATCCGAAACGCCTTGGCCAATTCAGCACCCATTTCGAAATAGCTGAGGGTTTTTCGATACACCCTGCCCATAAACGACAGACATTGCTGGTTTTTCACATCTAAACACCATCAAACATGCACCAAGTAAATCCAAACATATCAGCAACATGCCAAGCATTAAAACTATCATATTATATCAAAAGCCAGATGCATCGCAAGCAATAAACACTTCAACTCATCTACTTCATTCAATCCACCGAACATGCTCTCAACCATAAGACATACAATACCAAGGTACAAAAAGAAGATCCAAAATATTGCAAATTGATCATTAACAAGTATTAAACCATAAATCGAACTTGCTCAAGGTAACAATCTCGTTACACAACAACGTAAAAGACCCCCCCCCATTGTCTTTATTATATATAGCAATAAACCAAAACATACTTCTCAAGTGGAGCTTTTCTTGAATCCCTTTCTTCTTGCTGTCCCAAGTTCATTTATCTACAATGATGGACAAAAAAAAGCGTAAGCACATAATGCTTAGTGAGGAGTGCTCAAAACCAAAACACCATCAATGCAGTAAACCATAAAACCTTCTTTAATTGCAATCACACCTCTATAAACCAAAGTATTGTTTGAAAACTTCATGTGAAACATCAATGCCTTAAATCATGCATTGCTCAACATAAAACCAACATTAAACTCGAATGCATTAAGCAACTCAACTCCAAACAACATTCTTGCAATACCTATCATTTAAACTTCTTCATGCATAAATGCTTCATGGAAAGTTTAAACCAATTTCCTTGGAAACCATTCCCACTCCACACTCTTCCTTTCTCATGCTTGAAAACCATTTCAAAGAAAAACACCATTCGAAACCCTTTGTATCAAATATCTATCTCATGCATTCTACCAATGCAAAAACTCATGGCAAAGCCACTCATGCTTGTTACACAAAAGCACCTCATAATCTCATTAGCTCATATGCAATTCTCATAGCATAAACATTTCAAGAATTGGTACATGTGACACACATGCCATTCTCATATATTGGCATTTACATACTCTATTGTACACGGACATGCGGACAACTTACTAGACACTTCCGGTGGCATCTACCATCATCGTACTCATATGGCGGTTTCTACCCTCGCCAAAAGCTTGAGTTTTCCATCAAGTCCTACCCCGATGGTATGCCCCTCATCGGTCTCATGGCAATAACTCTTGTTGCCAAAAATCTTGGATGTTTCACCAAGTACTACTCCGGTGGAATGCCCATCATCGGTCTCATGGCAATAACTCTTGTTGCAAAAAAGCTTGGATGTTTCACCAAGTCCTACTCCGATGGAATTCCCATCATCGGTCTCATGGCAATAACTCGTGTTGCCAAAAATCTTGGATGTTTCACCAAGTCCTACTTCGATGGAATGCCCATCATCGGTCTCTCTCTTTAGGACGAATCCCAAGAGCACGTACGAATTTTAACTTATAGTGCACTCTACATCCTATTGATCGATCAATATATCTGGCAATCTTTACATCATATATGACAATATATCATGTTAAAATCATCAATACACTCGTTGTTTTTAAAGCATGCAACACCTTCAAAGCCAAAATACTAAACATTGTCTTTAATACACAAATTAACAACACATACTCTCAAGGAATATCAATTTCATGCTTCCTTCATCAAACCAAGTTTGATAATCAACTCACATGCTTAAAAACCATGCTCAATCAACAAATTAAACCATATTGCCAAATCAATCTCATCAAAATCTATTTTGATATTTTTCAAAACAATAATAGCACAAATCGAGAGAGAGATCTACTTCACTTACTTTCGAACTTAAACCAGCGTTTCAAGCCTAAATTTAAGTTCACAAACCTCTTTTCAAAAGTGTTCCAAAGCTAGAAAACACGATCTCACTCACCGATACACAACACTATGCTAGCCGACGAGCCAACCAAACGCCCGAAACCTCCAACGCTACCTCAATCGCTTCCGGATCACTCTCCCATGTTTTTTAACATATACGAGTGGAGGATTAATGCATCACCATGTATTAAAATCGCCAGCCATAACCCCAAACTCACTGCTCTACTCAAGAACCTCATTTCGGCTACCAAAAACAATTGAAATCATCTCCATACTCTTCCAAAACAAAGCCCAACCAAGATCTATCACTTCTAACCATTTCTAAACATCAATTAACATCAAAAAAAGCAACATAAGCATGACCTTATACCTCCAGCAACAACAGAACATCAAAACTACCCCAAAACCACCATTCTAGCATGCAAAACTTGGGAATCCAAACCTATTCGGGATTCGTTTGATTAAACCTTATTTAAAACATCAATTACCATCCAAAATACATTAGAAAACAATCTCAAAACAGAGCCTAACCAAGAACCACGAAAATCATCAAGATCTCTCCAAGAATCTTGAGTTTTAATACAATTTCATGTTTATAGCATTAAAGCAACTCAAAAATCATTAACAAAGGATTGATAACTTGGGAATTTCAGCAAAGAACTGATCATTAGAGGAGAAGGACGAAGCTTACCTCTAATGGATGATTTCTCCTTGATTTGGGCAAGTTTTCTTGAAAATTTAATGTAGAAATCAAGAGGATTTGATGAGGAATTGATTAAGAATCAAAAGAAGATTGAAATCTCATCAATTGAATTGAAAATCAAAGTATAATTGCTGGAGGGAATGTGTTTGGCTGAAAAGAATTTGAGAGAAATTGAAATGAGAGAAAATTTGTGAAAAGTAGTTACGAATAGTCAAGGGTAGTTTCTCATTTAATTAATCTTCATTTCCTTTAATTAAAACATTAATAAAATCACCCAAATTAAGGAAAAATCTGATGAAAACATTTTGGTAAAATTAGCTCCTTAAAGATTCAAAGTTTCAATCCTTTACAAAACAGTCACTAATTCACTTTTGCAAAAACTGCGATTTCGTCACTATACCGAAATGTAGTATTTCCAAACCTTATTTTGTAAAATTGATTTCACCATAACCATTCATATATTAAATGAGGATTTTTAAGTATTTTTTATATTTTTAAAGCATCCCGAACTAGGTGCTCTCTAAATCTCCCTTAAAGATTCGAACTATTCTCAACAGGTCCGTTTCAATCTCTATACTTCTAGGCCCAAAACCGGGGCGTTACATGCATGTTTAGTTGTACATGATGAACATGACTCATGGCTTTGGCATAGAAAATTAGGACACACTAGCATGAGTGTTTTAGAGAAATTAATTTCCCTTAATTTAGTTAGAGGCTTACCCAAACTTAAGTTTCTAATGATAAAATATGTGATGCATGCTCTAAGGGTAAACAACATAAGCCTCATTTAAATCCATTAATGATGTCTCTACTAGTAGATGTTTACAATTGATTCATATGGATATTTCTGGGCCAATTAGGACTATGAGCTTTGGTGGTAAATCATATGTTTTTGTACTTGTTGATGACTATTCTAGGTTTACTTAGGTTCTATTCTTAAGTACAAAAGATGAGGCTTTAGAAAAATTCATTACATTTTCTAAAATAACTCAAAATGATCTTGAGCTTAAAATTTCTCATATTAGAAGTGATCATGGAACCGAGTTTCAAAATCTAGGTTTTGAGGAGTTTTTAAATGAAAATGGGATTAGCTACAATTTTTCCGCACCTCGCACTCCTCAACAAAATGGGGTAGTTGAAAGGAAAATCGAACTTTAGAAGAAATAGCTAGAACCATACTTTGTGAAAATAATTTACCTAAATAGTTTTGGGCAGAAGCCAAAAATACCGCTTGCTACATTATAAATCGAGTAATGATTAGGCCAATTTTAAAGAAAACACTATATGCGATTTTAAAATCTAAGAAGCCTAACATTAGCTATTTCATCCATTTGGTTGCAAGTATTTTATTTTAAACAATGGAAAAGACAACTTAGGTAAATTTGATGCTAAAAGTGATGAAGAGTCTATACTTTTCTTAGGGTATTCCTTAAACTCTAAAGACTATCTTGTATTTAATAAAAGAACTTTAGTAGTAGAAGAGTTTATACATGTTTTCGATGATAACCTCCTTTCGAGGAATGATTCTTGTGATGATGATGATGTAGGGATCATTGGAACCATTGATGGAGGACAAACATCAAAGGTGAATGAGATTCTAACTAAAGAAGAAGATGCACAAGATCCATCTCTTGAGGCCTTGAAGGACTTGGTTCTTGAGGAAAAGAATGTGACGTACCCAAGGGAGTTCAACTATGTCAAAGGTGGTGAAATCTCGGGTGATCCATCCAAAGGGGGTAACTACTAGATCCTCTCTCAAATTAATGAACCATGTTGCATTTCTTTCATGCATTGAGCCTAAAAAATATCAAAGAAGCATTAAAAGATGATTTTTTAGATTTTGGCCATGCAAGAAAAATTAAATCAATTTGAGAGAAGTAAAGTATGGACATTAGTTGAAAGGCCTAGTAATCAATCTGCTATAGGAACTAAATGGGTCTTTAGGAATAAGCTAGATGAGAGTGGTAACATAGTGAGAAACAAGGCTAGGCTTGTTGCTTAAGGTTACACTCAAGAAGAGGGAATTGATTTTAATGAAACATATGCACCCTTAGCTAGGATGGAAGTTATTAGGATGCTTCTAGAATTTGCATGTTACCATGATTTCAAGCCATGTCAAATGGATGTAAAAAGTGCTTTTCTAAATGGTTTTATAAATGAAGAAGTGTATGTTGAACAACCACAAGAGTTTGAGGATTCAAAATTTCTAAATCATGTTTTTAAACTAACCAAAGCCTTTTGTGGTTTTAAAACAAGCTTCTAGAGCTTGGTATGAAAGTTTTTCAAACTTTTTAATTGAAAAGGTAAGGTGGACACTACACTTTTCATAAAAAGATATAGTAATGATATCTTAGTAGTGCAAATTTATGTTGATGATATCATTTTTGGTTATATTAATGAATGTTATTGCAAAGAATTTTCTAAGCTAATGCAAAGTGAGTTCGAGATGAGCATGATGGGGGAGCTCTCATTCTTTTAGGGGCTCCAAATCAAACAAAGAAAGGATGACACCTTTATAAATCAAGCAAAGTACGCGAATGATATGCTCAAAAAGTTCGGTTTGGAGAATATAAAGCCTCAAGCCACTCCTATGAGCTCTTCCATAAAGCTTGATAAAGATGAAGGAGGTAAGTGTGATGATTCTAAGCTTTATAGATCCATGATAGGTTCTTTGCTTTACCTTACCGCAAGTAGACCGAATATCATGTTTAGTGTTTTCTTGTGTGCTAGGTTCCAAGCTAGTCCTGGAAAATCACCCTTAGTGGCCATTAAGAGAATTTTTAGATACCTTAGAGTCACACCTAACTTAGGTCTTTGGTATCCTAAGGATTCTTCCTTTAGCCTTCATGTTTATTCAGATGTGGATTATGGGGGATGCAAGATTGATAGGAAAAGTACCTCCGGGACATGCCAATTCTTAGGTAGTATGCTCGTATCTTGGTTCTCTAAGAAACAAAATAGCGTAGCCTTATCTACCATCGAAGCGGAGTACATATCCTTAGAGAGTTGTTGTGCTCAAGTCCTTTGGATGAAGCAACAACTCTTAGATTATGGTGTTCTAATAGAAACCATACCGGTTACGTGTGACAACACTAGTGCCATTTGTCTCACTAAGGATCCCATCCAACACTCTAGAACCAAACTTATAGAAATTAGACATCAATTTATTAGAGACCATGTGTTGAAAAGTGATGTTGTTCTAGAATATGTGGATACCTTGAACCAATTAGCGGATTTTACCAAACCTTTAGATAAAGAACGATTTTGGACCCATAGGAGAGAGTTAGGATTAACTATCCTTTCTTGACCCTTTTAGGTCCCAAATGGTTAAAAAATTTGCTTAAAATTGGTTGATATTCATGCTTGTATTAATTTGCCTCTTTTTTGCTTCTATGCATGTTGCTATGGGAAGTATGCATTAATTTTAGCCATTATAACTTGTTCATATGTCATTCACATGCATTTAAGGACATTTAAAGTTGTATTTTTGAACTTAAATCTGTCATAAATGCCTCATCTGGTAAAGGTGTATCTATACGGCTAAAAGCGTATCGATACGGGTTCATCAAGGGAAGTGATATATGTCAAATTGTATCGATACGGTCATGCATATCGATACGGTATTAAAGTGAATTAAAAATTAGGTCAAACGCGTATCGATATGCTCTACAAGAGTACTGATACGATCTCGACGGAGAGTTATATTAGGGCTGTATTTTGCCAAAAATACTTTAAAACTTTTCCCCTCTTTTTCTCTACAAACCCTAGCCATACATCCCTATAAACCCCCCTCAATTCCTCAAAAATTTTCACATCAATCTGAAAATTTGTTGAGGTTTTTTCATCTACACATCAAAGCAAAGCTTTGTCAACAATTTTGTGCATTCACATCAACCCATTTATCCATTCTAGTAAATGAAGGTATAAATTTTCTTTTCTTTTCCTTTCTTTTTATTTTTCGTTTCTTTTTAGTAATTGTTTTAACTTAATTTTTGTATAAAACATATATATGTGATATGGGTTTTCAAGTTTTTACAAAAACTTTTCTAAATCCAATTTTTTTATTCTAATATAATTTTAAATCGTATATTTTTGTAAACTATTTTTTCGAAATTTTTTTACCAATCTTTTCTTTTATACATGTGTATATTTTTAACATTAAAATTGATTTTCAAAATACCTTGAATTATTTGAATTTATTGGATTGAATGAGATGTTAATTGCATACATATTCAAATTGTTATGATGTTTTCAGGGTTATGGCACCAAAAAGAAAGCAAGATGTTTCCTTGCCACTACTTCTGATCCTATGGATGATGAAGATGGTAACCCTAAACCAAATCTTCCTTATATAATCCAACATTGTTTTCCAACACCTTCGGATATGTCACGCTATAAGCTTTTTCAAGGTTTCACTCTTAGGGAAGAACGTGTCGTGTCTATTCCATTTTTAAACTTTGAACGTTTTAAGTTTCAATACCTTTCTTTGATTTGAAAATGGAAATTTATAAGCTTTTTGAACCTTCCTCCCATTGTCTATCGAAACTTGGTCACAATTTTCTTTTCTAATGCTATATGCATTTATGATGAAGATAGAGAACATGTTGTTGCTATCGAGTCACATCTAATGGGAAAAACTTTTCAAATTGATCAAGATGTTCTTTGCAAAGCATTTGGTTTTGAAAATATAGGGATTGATGATAAGAATTCATTAGGTCACGGTCCTCTAGGTTCCGTAAATGTTTTAAATGCTCATGACCGAATTCTTCGTCTTATTATTACATGGTTTTTTCGTCCATCGGGAGGGAAATTTTCAACAATCCGTCAAGTAGACGATTTTTGGCTTAGGTGTTTTAGGGAGGGTAAGCGTACTAACCTTTGTCAAATAATGTTTTCCAACCTTGTTTATCTAGTTCAACACCGTCACACCGACCAAGTAAAATTCTTTTCCTATTCTACGACGTTGAGTCACCTATTCCATTCCCTTAAGATTGATTGCACTCATGATTTTTCCCGAACCTCTTGGCCAACCTATTGATGCTTGTTTCCTCTCTCTTGCTCACTTCTCTTATGTCGATAATGAATGGGTTCGTGTCCCTCGAGCTCCTCAACAAGATACTCCGGCCGATGCTCCATACGCTTCTTCAAGCTCTCAAGGTGCTCCGATTGCTTCTTCTTCTTCTATGGACAATCTCAAGAATTTCCTTAATGAGAAATTCACAAACATGGAAGCCGGGTTTGCAGCCATTGACACTCGATTCACATCCTTGGAAGATCGAGTCAAGGGTCTTGACACTCGCTTCACATCATTGGAGGATCGAGTGAAAGCCATAGCTATTCAACAAAACTCCATGAATGTCTCTCTCACCGCTTTCCATGGTGCTTGGCTTAACCAATCTACGAGGCATCAACCTACTCAAGACGATGAGGATGAAGAGGACGAAGATGATGATGGTGGGAACTTGTAGTTTTTCATATCATCTTATGTTATTTAGTTTCATTGTTTATGCACCTATGTTTAGAACTCTATGCTTTTTTATGTTTTAGGATTTGTTTTTGGATTTATGTCTTTGAACTCTTTGTTGCTTTAAATTTGAAGTTTGCAATTGAATTCATTAATATTATTGTTGCTATTATCCTACCTTGTGCTTATGTTTGATCTAACAAAAAGGGCAAGAAGGATTATAGAGCTAATTTTGAAAACTTAAAACTTAATTTTGAAAACCTATCTTAAATTAAGGGGGTAAGCTTTTCAAAAGTTTCAAAACTTAAAAATTTATATTTGATTTTGTTATATCAAAAAGGGGGAGATTGTGAAACTAAAATTGATTTTAATATAACAAATTAACTTTTGGACTAAATTGCAAAACAATAAATTTTTAGGTACTTTTGAACCAAACTTTATTTCAAGACAAAACATATTTAAAGGTTCAAATTTCACTAAGTTTTTTCAAGTATTTTTAAGACAAACTTCAACAAAACACCCAAGCGTATCGACACTCGTATGCGTATCGATACGATTTTTCAACACTGGAATTTTAATTGTTCATAGCATACTGATACGGTATATCCCCGTATCGATATGAAATTCATTTGGGCAAGACTTTAAGTTATAGCATATCGATACGCATTGGAACCGTATCGATATTGATTTCTTATCAAAATATCATTTTCCTATAGCGTACCAATACAGCATGTCACCGTATCGATACGATATGCTGACCTTTGCAAAATCCTTGCATTTAATTTTTAGACCATTGGCTTGTCAGTTAGTTGGTATCCTAAATTTTAAATGACCGTTAAATCGTATCGATACGCTAAGGGAGCGTACCGATACTCTTTTTATCAAAACCAAAATTGAGATTCTAGTGAGCAAAATCTGTATCGATACGACTAATCGTATCGATACACCCCTTAATATCGTACCAATATGCCCTCGAAGCGTATCGATACACCTTGTTTTTCAGTCACAACGACTCTTTCTTGTTTGAGACAGGTACCAATACACCCACGAACTGTACCGATAGGGTAGGTTGTTGAGCAGCATTTATTGCGGGAAATTGCAACCCAACGGCTCTATTAATGATCTCAACCGCCCAAACGGCTAGAAATCAATACAAGGGTATAAAAACAAGTCTCAAATCCACCAGCAACAACTATTAAAACCTACAAGCAACATCAAAGCACTCAAATCCAAAAAATTTTCTTTAGAGTCAAATCTTTGTACCCAACTCCTTTGCGTTCTTCATTGTAATTATTTTTGTGATTTGGGGGAGTGTGTGATTGTAATTGGGTAAACATCATCCTTTGAGAGAAATTTGTAAAGTTTACCAAAATTCTTCTTTGTAAAAGTGAGTGGATTAAGCTTTGGGTAGAAAGCTTAATCAAATTGTAAGGTTTCCTTCTCATCCAAGAAAAGGGGAAGAATTCAATTAGTGGATTGGTTGAAAATCCTTAGTGGGAGCTAAGGCAGTGGATGTAGAGTTCATTGGAGAACTTGAACCACTCTAATAGCCTTGTGTCCAAAATTTTATTCTTCCAATTTCTACCCTTAAAATTTTTATCGCCAATTCTTTGATCAACTCAATAGAATGCCATATCGATATGGCATGGGCACTATCGGTACCGAAGGTACGATATTGGTGAAAATGCGGTAAAATCAACTTTACAAACCTTACAACTTAATTAAAAGTTCATACAATGGCTATAATAAGTCTTAGATATACATTTTGCACATTTTGCTACACATGCTTCTGAAAACATAACATTTAAACAAACAAAGCATTGATTTAACTAAATTCAACCAAACATTACAAGTTTAAGGTAAAAATATAAAGATAGACATATTAGGTAAAAACATGTAACTCATGCAATTTGAGACTCCCCCTAACTATATGCAATTATGCACAACATGGAGTCATACAAACATGCTTAAATTAACATGAAAACTAAACATGGGTAGCATGATCAAGCAATTGCATGAAACTTAAATTTACCACTTCAACCAAGGTAGGATGTTAAGCCTTCCTTCTCCAAGTGTCCTTTCTTTATTGTGTGCCTTGATCTTCTAAGATTTGACTTCGATCATCAATGGCTCAAGCACACCTACACAAGACAATCAAGAAATTTTTGGTATCCAAATTGCTTTAGATCCAATAGAGTTAGCCCCAAAAAATTTAGTCCCCTTAGGAATTCATTTTTCAATTTCATCCTTTTTCTTTTAAACAATGAGTCCTTTTGGGACCCAAATGTTTTTAACACATTTTCCATTCATAAATCTAGGGGAACTAGATTGTCTTTGATAAAAAATTGTTTTAAAAAGAATTAGATTTGGAGTTATCTCCAATTTGACATTTTGGAGCATTTTTTTAAAACAAACTCTTTTTGAGGTCATCAATTTCCCTTTGATGATCCTCTTGAACTTTTAGAAGCAAGTTTTGTAAATCTAAATTCTTTTTCTCAAAAGCTTCAAACCTTGCTTCAAGTTCGAGAATGGTTTTAGAAAGCAACTCATTTTTATTTTCAATTTTGAAAGCAACTTTTTATTTTTCAAAAATGAAGCCTTGAATTCCAAAACCAAATCATCATATGCTTCTTGTAATTCATCAAAAGTATAAGAATTTGAACAAGATGAGTTATAAATTACCCTTGAATCTTTTTCGATGGCCATGAGGCAAAGGTGAGCTACCTTATTTTCGGTGGAGTCCTCTTCATCACTCCATGTAGCCACATATGCCTTCTTTTTTGATCACTTCTTGTTGAAACGAGGGCAATCATACTTGGTGTGCCCCGACTTCTTACACTCGAAGCATATGATGGAATCCTTCCTCTTCATCCTCGATGCATGCCTCAGTTCTTCCGTATGGCACTTCATGAATCGGGCAAATTTCTTGAAGAGCTTGGCCATCTCTTCTTCTTCGCTATTCTCTTCACTTGAATCTTTTTGTTGGCTTGTGGAGGATTTGAGAGCAACAACATTCACGCCAATGCCTTGCTTGATCATCTTTTTCTTCCCATCTTCTTCTCTTCCTTCTGCCTCTCCTCTTCTCTTCCTTTCTTCATGATTTCATGAGTGAGAAGAGACCCCAAGAGAGCATCAAGATTCAAGGTCTTGAGATTATTGGCTTCGATGTTGGCGGTCTTCTTTGAGTCCCATGACTCGAGAAGAAAGTAGATAGCTTTCGAACAAGTTTGTTTTCCAGAATAATTTCTTGATAGCCTTTAAGTTTATTGGCGATGACGGAGAATTTATTGAACATCTTGGTGATGTCTTCATCCAGTTCCATCTTGAAGTTCTCGTACTCAAGGTTGAGAAGACCAATTTTGGTCTCCTTTACTTCATTCGTTCCTTCGTGAGAAACTTCAAACTTGTCCCTAATATTCTTGGCACTTTCATAAGAAGATACTTTGGCATACTCATCGGGGTCAAGGGCACAAAAGAGAATGTTCATGGCCTTAGCGTTTAGCTCCATCTTCTTACGATCATCCACACTCCATTCTGCCTTGCTTCTTTGTGGAATGAACGGGCCATCAAGCACAATGTCCCAAAGTTGATAGTCTTTGGCTCTCATGAAGTACATCATCTTATTCTTACAATAGGAGTAGTTAGTCTTGTTGAAGTAAGGTGACTTGTTGATGAATTGCGCCATGAACTTTGGTTGATGTAGAATTGACTTGAGGTCATCGAAGATCGACTCTTAGGATGTTAAACCAATGAAAGAGACCTCGCTCTAATACCAATTGTTGGGATTCTCGTTCGATCAACAGAGTAGCCAAAAGAGGGGTGAATTGGTTTTAAAGTGATTAAGGTGGAAGCTATGAAAATAAAAATTGGACACAAGGATTTATAGTGGTTCAAGGTTCTAATTGAGCTCTACATCCACTACCTTAGCTTCTCACTAAGTGTAACACCCCAAAAATTACTCCCAAATTGTAAACCCTAGATTCGAAAAATCCCTAATTTAGAAACGTAATTTCAAAATCCCTAATTTAAAACCCTAATTTTGAAATTCCGAATTTTCTAAAACCCTAACTTTTAGAAGAATAAAAGTAATTTTGTTATTATTTAAAAATCAGTGTTCAAAACCAATTTGCAAAATTTTAAAATGTTTGGAGACTAAATTGTGAACTCAAGAAACTCGGGATCAAATTATAAAGTATTTTTAAAGCTCATGTGTAAATCTAAAGTTTGAAAACTTTAGGTGATGTTTTGAAAATCCTAAAGAGATTGAAGACTACCTTCGTGATTAACTTAAATTATCTAAGGAGACAAAACTCCTACTTACTGTCAGTTTCAATTAGGAACCTAATTTTTTTTATTTAAAATAAAAGTACTTTTATTTTAACTATTATTTTAATTATATATATATATATATATATATATATATGTTTATCATCGTGAAGGGAACATAATCTTGACCGAAAGAAAAACCCTAAAAGAAAAAAAAAGCTTATTCTTTTCCCTAAGCTTCAGTTGCTACAATCCTTAGCCCTTGCCCATCCATTGCGGCGCGCCATGCATCATACATGCGCCAACATTTGAGTTACACCCTTCTCGCGTCTTCTGTTCATATTGAAACTTTGAAGCAAACCCCCTGTCAAATTGATTTCTTGGTTGCTCTTCAAATCAAAGTCATGTTTTAAATCTCATGTAGATACAATTGAACATAGAACTTCTAATCGTGGGAATCACATCCTTTAATAGGTTGAGTTTTGCTTTGGCTAAGGTGTGTTTTCTTCCAGTGCTATAATTAAATTATATGATATATGTCTATGTGTTGGTGTTTTACCCTTTATGTGATTATTTATATGTATTATGATTTTTATAGTTGACATCACATGCATACGTTTTCAAAATATGTTTTTACTATGATTTACGAACCGTGATTTATGAACTACGATATATGAACTATGATTTATCGACTTATGGACTATGTTTTATGAAGTATGTTTATGGAATATCGGATTTATGGAACTTTGTTTATGAAATTTAATTTTTAGTCATCATGTATGTATGAGCATGAGTTGGGATTTGGATGGAGGAAGTTCAGTGGTTTCATCCATCGGGCTGAATTCCACTTCGGATCAGTGGTTCCACCCTTCGGGCTGAGTTCCACTTCGGATTGGCGGACGTAGGGAGGAGGTTATGGGAACCTTCCTCATGTTTGTCGAACGTAGTTGGGTGCATTGCATTACGCTTGTGATATTGCATCATGTTTTTAAAGAATTTTAAGAAAATATTACGATGTTTTTATGACTATGATTTTCTTGCACTTTAGAGACACACTAAGCTCTTTAGCTTACTCCGCCATAGTTTCTCTTTTCAAATATACTCAGACTCTCTATGCGACATGGTACTTGGAGGATCTCAAATTTTTATCTGGTTATTTTATTATTTAGTACGAAACTATTTTAGTTTAATCGGATTTCTATTTATTATTTTGGGACATGGATGTAATTTTAGACTATTTATATTTTGAGATTATTTTAGCATTCATCTACTGTTATTTTAATTCAGAGATTTTATATAATCATTTGAATATCTATTATGATATTTATATTTATATTTATGTTATTTTATTTTAATTAATGTATAATTTTCAAAATTGGATTTCTTGAGGGAAAAGTTTTCAAACATAACTTTCTAAATTCGGTCTTTTCTTTTAGGTCGGGTTTATGGAGTTACACTAAGGATTTTCCTAAATTCACTAAGAATTTCTTCCTTTTTTCATGGCTTAAGAGCAAACCTTTACAAACCTAGACTTATACCCTCTAGAAACACTCTCTTACAAAGATAAATACAAAGGTGCAAACAAGAGAAAACCTCACAACGCTATGTGTTTGAAAAATTAAGCTCACTCGCCCAAAACCTAACACTTGAGCATATATGACAATTAAGCTCACAAGTGTGTTCTACAAAAAAATTGACAATTAAGTACAAAAACACTTTCTCTCAATCATAGAATGTTTGCTTGTTATTTCTTGTTCTTCCATGGATGCTTGGAAAGGTCTTTTAAACCCTCTAATAATTTCATGGCAGTTATTATCCGTTGGGGGTTGTTTAGAGCCATTGCAGACTTTACTTTCTAGCCATAAATGTAGTATGGGCAGGTCGGTATCAGTACGCGAGACGTCTGTATCGGTACCGGCCTTAAACAGAAATAAATGTTGGATCATTTATTGCACATGGGGTATCGGTACAGATACAACCGTATCGATATGGACCCATTTGTATCGGTATGTTTGAAATCGTAGCGGTACAAAATTTGGCTACTAGAATTTTGAAAACTTGGGGAGGGAAAATCGTATCCGTACACTTAAAATCGTATTGGAACATAAACAAAGGGTATCTCTATGTCTGTTTTTTGACACTTTATCTATTTAAAAACATGTCAAAAACCCTTTGAAAACATGTCAAACATGTTTTTCAAGTTTGTAGACTTTGAAATATTTTTGCAAATTAGTTGAAGTTCAAAAACAGTTTTCTTTAGTTATATCAAAATCAATTATCTCAACATAAATTAAATTTAATATATTTTTTCACGTTAATTTTTTTTATAATTTCACATATATAATCATTGAATTGATTTTTAACTTAACTAATAATTTCAACATTTATTGAAATTTTAATTAAATCACTATATATATGAAATTATATTAAAGAATTCAAAATTTTAAAATTATCAATTCATTTTAATTATGTTCGTGAGTTTAGATTCGCTAAATGAATTTAATATAATTTAAAATTTAAAAGTTTTTTAATATAATTTCATATATATATATATATAGTGATTTAATTAAAAAATTTATTAAATATTGAAACTGCTAATTAAATTAAAAAAATCAATTTAATATTATATATGTGCAATAATAAAAATAAATATGAAAAATAAAAAAATTAAATTTAGTTTAAAAATACAAAAATTTTAAAATCATTTTTATTTTAAATTGTGCACTAACTATAATTTAATATATATATATAATGTTTTTAAATTTAATTTAATTATTAGATTTATTTTATTAGTTTAAATGTTTTTATGCATCCTATGTGTGTCAAGTTCAAAATCTCATTAATTCACATTTATTCCCTTTTTCGTAACATTAACAACCAACTAAAACATATATTAAATTTTGTACTATTTATCTCAAAATTGCGTTTGGCCCAATGGATAAGCCTTGCCATTCAGTCCACCAATCTTGGGGAGGAAACACATTTCATGACCCTGTCAGTCCACTGATCTTATTTTAAGATTAAGATAGTGTTTGATTTGAATTTGAATTTTAAAAATGGTGTAAATTGTGTAAAAATATACTTTGAAATGTAATTATACTGCATTGTATAGTGATGAATTTGAAATTTTAAGTTTTTATATTTGAATTTGATAAATCAAAATTTTTACACTTTTCATTTATATATTGTATTGAATCTGAATCATTTCTCACAAAGTACATGTACTATTCTAACCATTTACATAGTAAATAAAATCTAAACCTAAACTTTTGAATGAAGCATAAAAGAATTTAAAAAGGAATAATCAAAATTTTGTCGTTAATATTTTTTTGAGCAAAGGAAGAGAGACTGCTCTGGCTAAGAATTAATCCCAAGATTTGAGGAAGAAGGGCGGAAGGAGTACTCCTGCTATATTTAGAACCTAAGACCTAAAGGGAAAAAGAAAGCGGATGAGAAAGCTCTGGCCATCCGGCCATTATTGTTTTCTCAACTTTATTGCTAATTTAACTACATTTGAAATCTCTTCCAAAGAAAAAACTTTAGTATAAAATTTGGTTTGATAAATTAATTGTTTAATGCACAAACCTAATAAATTTAATTAATTTTAAATGATTCATGAAAAATGACTTGAAGATTTATGCAGAGAAGGGAGAAATAATAATGTATTGAATTGCTGGAAGAGTAATTTGTCCATTGGCTAAAAGAATTGCATTTTTTTATGAATGCATTGTATTTTAATAATTATGATATTGTAATTATATTTGGTCAAAAAATAAAACGGTTGTTTTCCGTAACATACCTCAAATAATAAAATCTGAAAATAAGTGATAGTGCTTTATCCAAAAAAAAAAAAGAAAATAAGTTACAGTGGCAACAAATGAGCCCGAAAATAAGCGACAAAAGCAAAATGACAGGAAAAAAACCTTTGGATGGCTAACACAGTATAAATGCTTGAATTTAATATTTTGGAATTTTAATTTTTTTTTCAAACTATCATAATTGTTTTTCAATATTACACATCTTTTAAAAATTTTCAATTTTTCATTGGTTTCTTATACAACTAACCCAACAACCATAAAAATATCTCATAAAATAAGGATGACCAACCACCACCTAACACTTTATTTTTCCCAATTGATTTAGTTTCACTTTGATTTAATTTTTAATGTGCTTCAGTCTATTTTAATCGTATTAATCTATATTATTTACGCATTGTTATAAATTTTATGAAGAAATATTTTCCTTGTGATACTTGGAAAGCTAAATAATAGGTTCAAACAGTTTTTTTTACAATATATGGGTTTAAAAGGCTAAGAATAAAGAATAGATATTATTATTTAATCACACTAAAATATTGAAAAGAAAAAGTTATTGAATTTTTTAGGTGATAATTTGAATTTGACAATTTTAAAATACAAAAATAAAATTTTTTGAGAGAAAAATTATTTTAGAATACGATTATTTAATTAAGTTATTAAACTTAACTAATTATTTTATTTTTCATATAAATATATTTATATATGTGTATGATATAAATGTAAAACGATAGGGATCACACCAATAGTTAGGGATGTAAAAACAAGTAATCGGATGGGTTTCAGGTCGAGTCAAATCGAATACAAGTCCTGTTAGGTCGAATCAAATCGGATACAGGTCGGGTGCGGGTCAGTTTTAGGTCGGGTTCATTCAGGTCAGGTCAAAACGGTTCGGGTCTGAATCAGATAATTAACGGGTTAATTCGGACTCGGATGGACTTCAGGTCGGGTTCATTTTAGGTCGGTTTAATTTCAGGTCGGGTTCATTTCAAGTTGGGTTTATTTCAGGTCGGGTAATTTCAAGTCGGTTTCATTTTAGGTCAAGTTAATTTGGGTTTCGAATTCGTATTAAGTTTGAGTTTGGTACAAATAGTCGATAGACTTTGGGTAGGGTCATTTCAAGTGAATTATTTAATGCCTTTCGGTTTTCACGAACATGAATCACATTAAAAATAAATATTAGGCACTTGAATGAACAAAAATATCATCAAATGATTCATATATAAAATATTGGAGTAAATTACAAAAATTAGAAATTAATAAGGGTCAATTTTGGTGAAAATAACATTTTAGGGACTAATATGAATAAAAATATCATCATATTAAAAACATCGGACTAAATTACAAAAAAAGAATAGGGGTCAATTTGGAATAAAAATAAAGTTTTATGGACTATAACGAACAAAAATATTAAATTAAAATTAAAAACATTGGACTAAATTACCAAAAAATTGAATAGTGGTCAATTTGGACTAAAAGTAAAGTTTTAGAGACTATAATGAACAAAAATATTATCATATTTAAAACCCCAAACCTCAACCCCTAAATCTTACGATCACTAATAATTAAAGTGCAAAGTGAGTCCCTAAACTAATCACATAACCCCAACCAACCACTCAACTTGACTTATTTACCCATAAACCCCAAACCGCATATCCTAAATCTTACGTTCACTAATAATTAAAGTGCAAGCCTTATCCTCGAATCCCCTAATCCATAAACAAATCCTATAACACCAAACACTCAACTTGAAACATATATTATAGCCTTAAACCTCAAACTTCAACACCTAAATCTTACAATCAATAATAATTAGAGTACAAGCCTGATCCTCTAATCTCTAAACTAAAAGCATAACCCCAAACACGCACATTGGTGCATTTAGCCTTAAACCCCAAACCTCAACACATAAATCTTACAATCACTAATAATTAAAGTGCAAGCATAATCCCCTAATCCCTAAACTAATCCCATAACCCCAAACACTCAACTTGACATATTTACCCTTAAATCCGAACCTCAACACCTAAATCTTACAATCACTAATAATTTAAGTACAAGCATAATCTCGTAATCCCTAAAGTAACCCCATAACTCAAACACTCAAATGGACACAATTAACCTTAATCCCCAAACCTCAACCCTTAAATATATTTTTTTCTGGGCTGAAATAAATTGGGCATTCAAAACCCGTCAAACATTTGAAATCTCCATAGGTCGTTTTGGGTTGGGTACAACCGAAATAAGTTGGGCCATGTAACACCCGAGTTTAGGGGTCGGGTGGAAATAATAATAAAATAATATTTTTAGTCTCGGGTTTATAATTAAAATAATCTTTAGGGCTTCGGGTTTCAAAAACAAATATTTATGTTGGACATATTTTGATATTAAAGCCCAACTCCATGGAATTTACAAATAGATGAGATTGTCATCTCATTAATGACATTTTTGTAATAAAATGGTCTTTCAAATTTTAAACACTTTTCTATTAAAAATAAAACCTTGTCATCTTCTTCACTCTTCCAATCCCCATTTTCACGACAAGTAAGACCCATCCCCTCCATTTTACTATTCCATTTCATCTCATGCTCATTTTGGCTCGGTTTTGAAAGGTAACAACATTTCCACCTTGCTCTTATCTTTCTCTCTTTGAAAGTACAAGTAGTTTCTATTTCATCCATGTTTTAGGAATTTGTGATTTTGGGAGTTTTGAATAAAACTGCTACCTTTATTATGTTTAACTTAAGGTTTTGATTTAATAATGTTAGATATGTTGTTTATGAACCTTGAAGTCCAACATATATGATTTTTAAAGTGTTTTGTTAAGTTTTCTGGATTTGAGTTTTGGTGGGTTTTTAGAAGGATTTTAAGGGAGTTTTTGGGGTTGTTTTATGTTGGAATTTGAGGGCTGTTGTTAGTATGGTATATGAGGATCATTTTGGGTGTGTTTGATGACCGTTTGGTTGATTGAAATGGAAGATTTCAGTGGGTCTTGAGGGCTGCTCGGAAATTCTATTTTAGGCATGAATTTGGGTGTTAGGTTTCTTGGAAATGTTAATTCGGGTTGTTCTGGCGACTAGTAATTGATTGTTGGTGTTTTGTTTGTGTTTGGATTTGGTTAGAATCAAGGTTTGACATCGGTGAGACATCAGGAGTGAATCCGGAAGCTTAAAGGTGTGGGTTGCTTGATAGTTGAGCTTGGAAGTAAAGGTGAGTGGTTTAATGTTTTTAAAATGGTTTTGAGTTCTTGGTTCAAGCATGTGGACTAGGTTGGGCTTGGTAGACCCACCTAGAGTTGGGATTAGAGTGGTAGCCTAATCCCAAGCTTTAGTTAGAGACATTGGTTGAACTCTTTAATTATTGTTTATGCCTCATGATGATTTGTGTTGGTGATGGTTGTGTATAAATGTGTTATACATATATGTTGAGGCATGATATTGATGCATTGTGATATGCATGTGGATTGTTCATGATTGTGATCATGGTGAGTACGTGCTAAGCACGGAAGTGATATGAGATGTTGTGGATTTTGTTTAATGTTGGCACTAGTATGCTTGGGTACAAATGATCGATCATTAGGATGTTAGTGTGCACACGTGAGTCAAATGCGCGCGTGAGCTTTATGATGGTAGTCATCAAGATGGAGTACGGGTTCACCCGGAAAACCTTCTTATTTATATGTTAGTCGGTGATGAGTGTAATCCCATCGACGGGGCATGAGGGTGAGTGGAATCCCCTCCGCGAGAACGGTGATGAGTGTAATCCCACTATGAGGTAAAGTTGTTGTTGGATGTAAGTTCCAACGTGTTTATCTGCGTATTCGAGTCATAGCTAGGTGCCAATATGAGTTGATATGTGATCAATATAATATGGAATGTGATTTCCCATTTGGATTATTATATGTGTTTACATATGATGTGGATTTGAGCTTGTTGAGCATGGCATATTATTGGATAATTGTGCATGCATCATAGACATTTTTGCTCATGTGGATCGAAGGTAAGGACATGCATTTACCTTGTTGTGCTCGTGCTTGGACCCTACATTGTCGATGTTTGTTTTTAAAGAGCTTACCCTCACTAAGCTTTATGCTCACGCTCTCTTTTATTCGACAATACAGATCCTTAGTTCATGGGTTGCTAGTGCAAGAAGGGGCCTCCAAGTGTGTGTGCTTTGTGGTGCTAGCTTAGTTAACAAGTATGGATATTGTAGTTATGATGTAATGGTCAAGCAATGGGACATGTAATTGGGGTGTGATGCTTTTGAAGTATGTTGATGTTGTTTGTTTAGGAGCATGCTAGACTCCTTTTATATATTTTGTTGGTTTGGCTTTGGATGCCATGTTGCTTGTAAACCATGTCTATCTTGCCTACCTTAAATTGGCAAAGTGTATGTCCTTTTGAAATATGAACCTTGAATGCTATGTATGATCTTTGAAATGGATGTATATCTTATATCTTTATGAATCTTGAGCGTGGTTGCTATAGGGTGTATGCCTCTAGAGTGTGTATGTATGTTAAGTATGCTTACTGGAGTCGTTACGGACGTTTGGGATCATTTAGAGATGTTTAAAACTGATTTTTGGAATTCACAGAGTGCAGGTGTTTCGAAACGGGGGTTTGGTTCCAGGGCCCCCGTATCGGAACTCGTTTCGATACGTTTTGGCTACTGTGAGCCCCTGTTTCGAAACCAGTTTCGAAACACTTTGGCTACTGGAATGGTCTGTTTCGAAACGGGTATCGAAACGACTAGGCAAAATGAGACCATATTCTGAAACGAGAGGATGCGTTTCGAAACAGGTGTCTGACTTTTAAAACTGGAGCTCGTGTTTCGAAACGGGCTTTGACTGTTTCGGAACACAGGCCTGTATTTGGGCTTTTTGACATCTCTAAAGGGTTTCAAGGGTTGGGCTTAGGCCCTGTTTGTTGTTGGGCTTCCACTTAAGTTTAATAAATGCATTTTAGATAAGATAAAATAAAAAAGTTTTTCCTAGGGTCGGTAACTGAAGTGGAGCCTTAACGGGTTTCATCTCGGTTATCCCCGTGTAGCCCACTCAGATCGGTCAAGCGTCCGGACCAGGACAAGGGGGTTACAGGCCATTAAAAAGTTTAATTATTAAATAATTTTATGAAGGAGAATCTAATTAAAAATGAACCTAAACGTAAAGGTCTAAGGAAACTAAACTAGAATTAGGACTAAAATGAATCAAACTAAAACTAAAGAATAAAAAAAGACCTAAGTGTAAAGCTCATAAACTAGTAATGACCTAAAGTGCAAATAACCCCTAAAAATGGCGGGATTTCCCCCTCCCTATGTTAACTTAATTGTTGTTTCAATTTCTTTTGAAATTGAAATATTGGATTGGACCGATTGGTTCCTTGGGATTTGGGCGGGCCAAATTCCTAAAAATGGGTGGATTTTTTTTAAACTTTGAACTAAATTAAAAAAATGAATAGGGGTCAATTTGGACTAAAAATTAAATTTTAGAGACTAGAATAAATTGGACTAAATTGTAAAAATATAAATAAATATGGGGCAATTTTAACTAAAAATTAAATTGTAGGGACTAGAATCAACAAAAATATTATTCGACTAAATTACCAAAAATAGAAATATATATGAGTCAATTTCGGCTAAAAACAAAGTTTTAGGGAATATAATGAACAAAAATGTCATCATATTTAAAACATTGGACTATATTATAAAATTCAGAAATAAATTAGGGTCAATTCGGTTAAAAAATAGGGACTAATATGAACAAAAATAAACCCTAAATTCCTAAAATAATCACATAACCCCAAACATTCAACTTAACACATTTACCCTAAACCTCAAACTTCAACCCCTAAATCTTATAATCACTAATAATTAAAGTATAAGCATAATCCCTAAATCCCTAAACTAGTCTCATAACCCCAATTCTAAACAATTAACTTGAAACATGTATTGTATATACCCATAAACCCCTAACCTCAACCCCTAAATCCTTAAACTAATCCTATTACCCCCAAACATTCCACTTAAAACATTTACCCCTAAACCCTAAACATGAACCCCTAAATCATAGAAACATTATTCACTAATAATTAGAGTGCAAGCCTAATCCCCTAATCCCTAAAATAATCCCATCACCCAAAACACTCCATTTGACACATTTACCCCTAACCCTTAAAATATAACCCATAAATATTACAAGCACTATTCACTAATAATTAAAGTACAAGCCCAATCTCCTAATCTCAACCTATAAATCCCTAAACTAATCCCATAAGCCTAAACTATCAACTTAACACATTTACCCCTAAACCCCAAACATGAACCTCTAAATCTCTAAACTAATCCCATTACCCCAAACATTCCTTTTGACACATTTACCCCTAAACCCCAAACATGAACCCCTAAATTTTACAATCATTATTCACTAATAACAAAAGTGCAAGTTCAATCCCCTAATCTCAACTCCTAATCCCTAAACTAATCTAGACACGTTCCAAAAGATGTGCGAGCCCTATGATACTTTTCAAAATTAGGCCCCTAAAATATTTTATAATAAGATAAAAATGTAAAATAAGGCCCAATTAAAAATTCAACCTTCAAAACACTAATTAAATGTAGCATTATGAACTTTCTTTTTTTAACCTTTAGAGTGTGAATATCACTAATTAGTAGTTGAATCTAAAGTAATTGAAGAAAATTAAAATTAGAATGGACATAAATAAGAAATTTTTATCCGTTAAAAACTACAAATTTTGTGGTCAGATTGGGTAAGTAACACTCTTAGTTTCTTTTTCTTTTTCGATTTCTACATTTTTCTTTTGTTTGAGTTATCATTTTTGCTAACTGTGTTCTCTCTCTCATCTCTCTGGTATATCTCTAATCTGTATTAGACTCCAGTCTCTCGCGTTTGGGTTTAGTTTGTGGGTTCTGATTTCTGATCTTCGATCTTCCTGAAGAGATCTTTTGTTGGTTTGGATTTTAGATGTTCTCTTTTGGTTTAACATGCATGGTTTAGTGTTTGTTTGTTTCATTGTTTATATATATATGTTATGGGTTATGGGTTCTGTCCTTCGATCTCTATGAAGAGATCTTTGTTGGTTTGGATTTTAGATGTTCTCTTTTGGTTTAACATGCATGGTTTAATGTTTGTTTGTTTCATTGTTTCTAAATATATGTTCTAGGTTATGGGCTCTGTACATGCATGGTTTTGGCCTTCGATATTCTTGAAGAGATCTTCGTTGGTTTGGATCTTAGATGTTCTCTTTTGGTTTAACATGCATGGTTTAGTGTTTGTTTGTTTCATTGTTTATATATATGTTATGGGTTATGGATTATGTCCTTCGATCTTCATGAAGAGATCTTCGTTGGTTTGGATTTTAGATGTTCTCTTTTGGTTTAACATGCATGGTTTAATGTTTGTTTGTTTCATTGTTTCTATATATATGTTCTTGGTTCTGGGCTCTGTACATGCATAGTTTAATGTTCTCTGTTATGTTATGTTGGTTTAATCCAAGTATATTTGTTGGACACCCCGTTCTGGGAGGCCACTGGTCTCAAAGGAGGTTTCTAAAGGACCCCGTGAACAAGTTTAACAATGCCGCACACAAGGATTAAATCTTTGTTCTCTGTTGCTTTGTATATATGTTGTTTGTTCTATTTTTCTTTGTACATACATGTTTAAATGCATGGTTTATGGTTATAGGTTCTCTGTTTTGTTGGTTTAATCCGAATATATTGGCTGGACATCCTGTTCTGCGAGGCTACTGGTGTCAAAAGAGGTTTTAAAAGGACCTCGTGAACTAGTTTAACAATGCCACATACAAGGATTAAATATTTGTTTACTGTTGTTTTGTATATATGTTGTATGTTCTATTTTTCTTTGTACATACATGTTTAAATGCTTGGTTTAAGGTTATATGTTCTTTGTTCTATTGGTTTAATCTGAGTATATTGACTTGACATCCCGTTCTACGAGGCTACTGGTGTCAAAAGAGGTTTCTAAAGGACCTCGTGAACTGGTTTAACAATGCCACGTACAAGGATTAAATCTTTGTTCTATGTTGCTTTGTATATTTGTTCTATTTCATTTTTTCTTTGTATATATGTGTTCAATGTCCTTTCAAGTCTCTAACAACAAATAACAGTGTTTTCTTTTCAATTTTTAGCACAATTGTCGATGAATTTTCTTTTGAGTTGGACTATCCCGGTGAAAGAGGTAATTATTTAGTGATTTACTTGTTTTTTGGTTTATACTGTTATATAATTTCTAACTAATCTTGTAACTTATTTTATCTTGTGCTATGTAGTATACCTACTAAGAGGTCAAAATGACCAACAATCTGAAAGAGGTATATTCCTCTCCCTTTTTTAATTTTAAAATTTATATTTTTATTATTTTTTTCAATCACTAATACATGTTTATTTGAAGGCGATGTAAAGTTTTAACTGTCTTAAACAGTTCGTAGCTCTAAAAGGAGGGCTACAATTGCAAATTCAGTGGACTTTGGGAGGAGAACTTCTCTTGATTAGGACCATTATACCTTCATTAAGCTTCATGAAGGTGTTTTTGCTCAATATAAGTATTGCAAAACCAAAAGCAGATTCTTATGTTGGTACATATAACCCTAAAAGACATACTAAACATGCCAATCTTATATATTTTCTTGCTACTAATCTCAATAGTAGAATGGAAAATTCTTTTGATCAGAAAACTGTGAATTATTTGTTGAGGCTATTCTATGTCATGGTTATGCTTTGATTGTGATTGAGCATGAAAAACTTAGGGCTTTGCATCAGTATCTAAATCCTGATGTGAAGGATATTTTGAGGTATACTATTACTAAGCATTGCATTTTAAAGTATGAGAAGCATAAAAAATTGCCACTTGATTCAATGCATTGTGTTTCAAGTTGTATCTATTTTACATGTGATGGATGGTCTGCTTGCACTTCACGTTCTTATTTTGCTCTGACTGCACATTATATTGATAATAACTGTAAACTTCAGTCTAAAATACTGAATTTTCATCGTTTTCCCCCACCCCATGATGGTGAGTCTATTTATAAGTTTGTAAAAAAATGTTATGTGAGTGAGGTCTTGAAAAAAAGCTTTTACCATAACTCTTGGCAATGCTTCTGCAAATGAGAGTGGTTAAGCGATTCAAAGATGATTTGCATGTCATTTCTCCCCTTCCATGCAATGGTAAGTAATTTCTTATAAGGTGTGTTACCCATATTTTGAACTTAATAGTTCAAAAAGCTTTGAAGGTAATTGACTCTTTTGTTATTAAATTGCGTGAAATAGTTAAGTTTATTGATTCTTTTGATGTTAGACTTTGTAGCTTTGAATTGGCTGTTAAAGATTGTGGTTCTTCTTTTTGTGGTAAGTTGATACTAGATGTTCCTACTCGATGGAACTCTACTTACTCAATTCTTCGTAGGGCAATTGATGCTAAATTAGCTATTAGCTTGTTTGTTAATAGGGAAAATGACTTGGATATAATTAGTGAGGATGAGTGGGAAACTGCTCAATTAATCTGTGATTTCCTTGAGCCAGTTTTAGAAATTACTATTATGTTCTCGAGATCTAAGTATCCCACTTCTAACTTATACTTGGCTAATGTTGTTGCCATTCAAAAATTGTTGTGTGATGCTCACAATAATCCTTGTGAGGGGATTTTTGCAATGGCATGACCCATGCTTGAATTATATGAGAAATATTGGTCTGATTACTCAACGATTCTCTCCTTTGATGTTTTGCTTGATCCACGATATAAATTACAACTTTTGATGGAGTTGTATAATGTCTTCTATGTTGAGGATGAGGTTGAAAGGAGGGTAAGTGTTGTTTACAATGAGTTTGTTAACATATATATATATATATATATATATATATATATATATATATATATATATATATTATTCAAAATTTGTACTTTTTTCTTCTTCTAGTTCTTCTATCCAAAGTAACTCCTCTCAAAGTATAAGTGTGTCAACTTCCATTCGGCCTCGAACATTTAAAAAATTGAATCTATTTCAGTTCATTTTTTATTTTTCTTAAAGTTCACTTAAGTTTCTGTTTTTACAGTTTATTAATTTTGTTGTTGCAAATTACAATTTATTAATTAACTCTTTATCTTGTTTTATGTTAGAACTTTGATGCCAATTTAGCTGCTTCTAGGAGTGGAAAATTTGATGTTGACTTCTACATTAATTTACTTCTTCTCCCTCGTACTGAAGATACTAAGTTTGATATTTTTAGAGTATTGGAAAGCACAAGCTGTTTTTTTCGTACTTTCGCACAATTCGAGAGTTGTTTTAGTCATTTCAATCACTTCAGTTGCTTCCGAATCTTCATTTAGCATGAGGGTCGGATTTTAAACAAGTTGAGGGCTAATCTCTTGCCTAAAAATATTGAGATATTTTTAACAACCCATAATTAGTTGTATGGTTTTGAACCGAAAGAAAGGGAGGAAGATTATCTTACTATGGTGAAAGATTCTTTAGCCTCTAATCTTGGTGAAGATTCACTTCCCGTTTAAGGTAAAGCATTTAAATTAATTTTCTAATTTTTAATGTTTATCAGTTTTTCAAAATGGTTTGTGATTCTGTTTTCTTTTGTAAGGTTCCTTCACATCAAGCAAGCACATTAATGCTTAGGGGCCAATTAAGTTGTAAATTGTAATGTAAAAATATGTATTCTTCTTTTCTATTCTCTAAATTTAAGTATGTTAATTCTTATTTTTCTATTCATGTTTTCTTCATTTGCTTAACTTTGAATTGTTTATGTTCATGTTACAAGTTATTTTATCCTATATCTATAGACTGTTTCTATTAATGCTTATGGTATAAGTTAACTTTATACGAACTGAATTTAAGTTATATGTTTCTATTCATGTTTATATTCATTTGCTTATGATATAAATTAACTTTATATGTTAATACTTATACTATAGTTAACTTTGGACTACATTTAAGTTGTTTTATCCTATATCTATGGACTGTTTGTTCTGGATGAATAATGATCATTGTTTTATTCATTTTTAGGGATTGGACTTTTTGTTAATATGAGTTACTGACTTAATGTTGCTGCTATTGCTGATTGTTGCCTACTTTTGGTTGTTAATTGTTGGTTGACTGATAGTTCTTTTTTTCCTTATCTAAGTAGCTGCCCTTGGTTAAATTATGTTAGTTTCTTAGCTGAGAAGTGACACATAATTTAAACACGATGGTAGCATTTAGATTTTTTGAGAGCTCGATGAGGAAATTTTTGGTAGCAAAGTCGAGCATTTAGCCTCGTAAAACTTTTGCTATAAGATCTGAGAGCTTAAATTTTCACACAACAAAACTTTAAGTTGTAATCAATTCAGTATTATCTTGTTTCTTAATTTCCGTGTGTACATTTGTTATCTGATACTTATGTTAAATTTTATAATTTCAGTTTGTACATTTGTAAGTTTACTAAGTTGTAATACATTTTTAAGTTGTAATGAACTTATGTTTCATTCATTTTTAAGTTTACTTACATTTGGTTCTTATCAAATCAAGTAATCAACAAAGAGTTTTCAATCCCCCTAATAAATTTTGGTCAAGTTAATCAATAAAATTTGGTCAAGTTAATAAGAAAAAAAAGACAAATTCATTCAAGTTATGGTGTACTTTACCAAAAAGCTAATTAAAAATGTCTGTCTTTTATGTGTAAAAATAGAAGCATAATATAACATGTTATTAAAAATGAATTTAAGCATGTTAATTCTTATTAACTTGACAAATAATTTATATTAAATTATAACTAAGCATTGAATTATTTATCAAAATTTTAAATTTAGTAGTGTCAAATGAATATCTAAATCCAATCTTTATATATATATATATATATATATATATATATATATATATATATATATATATATATATATATATATAATTGATTATATTCGTATATATAACAAAACGATTATTTAACACTTTGAATTGATTTAAAAAATTAATAATTTACATATATCAATACTTAATACTTTACATTTATCAACACTTTAAATTCATCAAATCATAGACTTCCTCAATTACATGTTAGGTAAATATCAAGTCAGGTTAATATCAGTTCATGTTTACAACAGGTCGGGTTCAAAAAAAAGTCGGGTTCAAAACAGGTTAGGTTCAAAAATAGGTCTGGTAAAATCGAATCTTAGGTCGATTCAGTCGGGTAATATCGGTTATATGCCAGGTCAATCTCGGGTTCAAGATCGTTTTAGTTGGGTGCAGGTCGGGCTTCGAGTCCACAATAATGGGTTCAATTCGGGTTCGGGTTATTCTCAGCCGGATGCAGGTCATATTCGGTTACTACAGTCTACAGTAATAGGTCCAACTCGGGTTCGGGTCAACAACAGTCGGTTACAAATCGATTTCGGGTCATCGCATGCTCGGGTCAAACCAGGTTCTGACTCCAACAGGTTTTAGTCGATTTTTCGGGTTGGATCAACGTTTTACATCCCTAATTTGAGTTTTTATATTCGAAAATGATAAATCAAAATTTCCACACTTTTCATTTATATATTGCATTGAATCTTAATTATTTATCTCGTACATATTCTATCCTAACCATTTATATAATAAATAAAATCTAAATCTAAAATTTTAAATCTAAACTTTTGAATGAGCATAAAAAAATTTAAAAAGGAATAATTAAAAAATTTTCGCTAATTTTTTTAACAAAAGAAGGGGATTGCTCTTGCTGGAAATTAATCTCAGGACCTAGAGAAGAGGGGAAAGGGAGTACACCTACTAAGTTTAAAATCCAGGACCTAGAGAAAAGAAGGAAGCAAGTGAGAAAGTTTGGCCACCCGTCCATCATTGTTTTCTCAATTTTGTTGCAAATTTAACTACATTTGAAAACTCTTTCAGAGAAAAAATTTTAGTATGAATTTTGATTTGATAAATCAGTTGTTTAATGCTCAAACCTAATAAATTTAATTAATTTTAAATGATTCGTGAAAAAATGACTTGAAGATTTATGCATAGAAGGGAGAATTAATAATGTATTGAATTGCTGGAAGAGCAATTTGTCCATAAGCTAAAATAATTGATTTTTTATGAATACTTTGTATTTTAATAATTATGATATTGTATTTATATTTGGTCAAAAAATAAAGCGACTGTATTACAGAACACACCTCAAATAATAAAATCTGAAAATAAGTGATAGTGGTAACAAATGAGCCCGAAAATAAGCGACAACGGCAAAATGACAAGAAAAAAAACCTTTGGATGGCTAACACAGTGTACAGTATAAAGGTTTTGTTGTGAATAAAATAAATAAGAATAAAAATAAAAATAAGAACGAAGAACAAGAAAAACAAAGAGAAGGGAGACAGAGGGAGATTTGTATTATTCATAATATTGACATTAATATTGAATGCCTTAATCAAATCATCTATTTATAGGTATAAGAAGTACACATATCTTTGATACGCATAACATTTTACCTTATTAAAAACCTTACCAGGAAAATCCATTGGGACAAAACTTTGGTTAAGGGAAAAAGAGTGCAACGCGTATTTACCCCTCTCATGAGAACACCACAGAAAATCTTCATAACTCAATCTTGAATATTTTTTCTAAAGATCGCGAGGGATGAAACTTTGGAGTAATATGTTTCCATCTTTCATTATCTCTACACAAGATAACATTTGTATCATATCTGTAGAACTAATGTTTTGATATAATAATTGAAAAATGGTTTGGGACTAAATTGAAAAGATTACTAAAATGCTTTTAAGTCCAAACAACTTGAAATTATGTTTGAGGATGTTTTTAAAAGGTTTTGGCAATGTTTGAAAGGTTTTTAAGTTGCCAAACCAGTGTCCTTAAGGTACCCGTTTCGATACAGGGCCAATATGTATCGATACGATTTGAAACTGCCAAAATGCGTACCGAAATAGGGTTTGCTCGTTTCGATACGATGCAGTGCTGTTTCAAAACAACCTTTTGTGTTTTGATACGGGTAACAGTCAAAACCTCTCCAACGGTCATATTTTCCCAACGGTCTTTTAAATGCAGCTCAACTGTCACTCGTACCGAAACAGTTTATAACCATTTCAATACAGCTCAAACTGTTTCGATACGGCCAGAGGCGTTACGATACGGCTTGCTGCATCAGGCTTCAACGGCTAGTTCTGAAGAAGGGCGTTCCGATAAGGGCTCGTGTGTTCCGATACGGACATCATAAGAACTGCATTTATGGTGGGAAATAAAGTCTCTAACGGCTTCAATTCAACCCCAACGGTTCTTAACAGCTACAAACTTAATTAGGAGTATAAAAGGGACCTCCAAGCATTAAGGATATGTTAATGCTTCAATTGTCAACAACATTATGATGTCAAATTGTCTTTAGGGTCTTTATTGTATATTCCTTGTATAGACAATGCTTGTGATCCTAAATTGTCAAATTTTCTCAAGTGTTTAGGTTTGGGTGAGTGAGATTAAGATTGCAAACTATCTACCTAGTGGGGAATTTCAAGTTTTTTCTAATTTCTATTGTAAAGAGGGTTTACTCAAGCTTTGGGTTAGAAAGCTTTGAGTGTGTAAAAGTTTCCTCTTAGCCTAGAAAAGGGGAAGAAATTCAAGAGTGAATTTGTTGAAATCCTTAGTGGAAAGCTAAGGTAATGGATGTAGGTGCTTGTTAGAAGATCGACCCACTATAAATCCTTGTGTCCATTGTCTATTTTTCACCTCCCACAAGATCACCCAAATATCCAAGTTCTCCACCACTTGGCAAACTAAATCGGTTGAAGGAAATCGAGTCTATCAAGCCTAACAATATCTTGTGAAAGTAAATCACATATCTTCTAGATATGTTGGGTCAATGGTATTAGCCAAACGCATTTTTGGCTTGCCTCGTGCATAACAATTATTTCTACAAGATTTTAGGAGGCATCGGCGAATGTTTGAAGATCTAAAGGTAATGATCTTTGTATATCCATTGATATTTCTTGACCAACTAATATATGATGCTTCAAGACCAAGAAAAGATATAGTTATCTTTATTCACATTAAAACAATCTTACAATTATTGGGGTACTCAATGGATATGCTTTATCCATATTGAATTTTCTTTAAGATTCTTTAAGCTTATGTCCATTTATAGAAAAACACATATTTAAATGATCGATCTTTAGGTTGAGACAAACCACATCTTAAGATTCTTTTTCTCAAAACCTTTCCTTGAATAATCAAATGCTTTGAAAGCTCTTCAGGAGTTCTAATAATATTTAAATTATCATAATCAATCTTGATTCATACTTCTTTTATAAAAGCATAAGGAAATATGACCATTCTTATAGTATTTCATCAATTAGTGCCCAATAAGGTGATTATACCAAATGCGCCAAAATATTCAATGAGACATGTCTAAATAAATTTCTTCAGAAATTTCCAAATGCTTCTACTATTTTAAATTCATCAAGGATAACTTTATTTTTATAGGGATCCACAAAATGATTAGACACATATAAAATATTTCATAATTGCCAAATTAATTCCATCCACCATGAAGTAATTAAAACTCTTTAAAAATCATAAGTCAATTCGAATTTACGACTACTTATTTGTGCCTCACTTGCATTACACCTTTAGGTGTTTGGACTGTTGCTCCAAATACTTCTCCTTTGAAAGTTCAAAACGTCTTTCTATATTGGCCAATTCAATATTTATACTTCTTGATAGATTTCTATACAAGATCCTCATTTTCTTTCTTTACTTCTATAAAAGTATTCCATTTAAAATTGTTTGTAAAATCGTTGTCGACAACTTTTCAATTTTTTTGGTTCCATTCTCTTAGTGACATAACTCATTAGATCTCTTCAAGATTTCAATCTTTATTTCAGGTACCTGAAACTCTTCAAAAGTTTTATTTTAATTATGTCTTGGGTCTCTTCAGGAGCACCCGCCTCCAATATATGATCATCTCATACTATTTTTCATTTACGAGAATTTTGATAATTGGAACCAATTTTCAACTATCATGCTTCAAACATGATTTACATCCATTCACTCTAACATGTAATTTAAATTTAGAGCATTTCAGCTGGTATATGAGACTTAGTTACTCTCATTGGATCAGTAAATATGTCTGGCAGTTGACATTTAATAACATGAATTATTTTATGAACTTCTGGTTCATATAGGAGGATCTAGATAATGATAATTCATTTTCTTTTATCCAGATAATTATATCCCCGTGATGTTGAGAAAAATAATAGCATAAATTATTCTCCAATTAATGTTTAAGAATTTAAACATAAAAGGAGACTCATACTCAATATATATATTCTCAACCCTTTTTACTTTCCCATTGTGTACATTGTGGTGGTGCAATTCAACAATATATCGCACATTCAAAAATTATAAAACGAAAAATGTATGGCTTCTGACCAAAAACCAAACATAATGGAGAGTGTAGTATAACTCGTTGGCTTGATGCGTATAAGCGTTGCTATATGAAAATACCATATAAATAATAATTGTTTTGTTCTCATAGTTTAGCTATTAAAGATGAGGCATCCAATTGAAATTTTGCTAAACTGTATTTTTCATAATCAATAGACTTTGTAACAGCTGATATAGCCTAAAATATAAACCCACTAGCTTTTGCAAGACGAATAGTCTAACTGCATAATCTGAATCACTTTATAATCAATCTCACAAACTTCTTGTTGTAAGTTGATAAAACAATGTAGACGCATCTACTAAAATCATATAAAACTTTCCACATTTGTGGATAAATGGGCCCATATTTCATTCAGATATGCATGACATATAGTCTCAACTTTAGTACAAGAACTTCAAGTTCTTTGGGTAAGTAGGATCTTAATCATTTCCTTTGAGAACAAGCAACACAAGAACTTCATGTTCTTTCAAATTAGTGAAATTTAGTTAATTCCTTTTAGAACAAGCACCACAAGAACTTCAGGTTCTTTTAATAAATGTGCACATAAATCTCAATAGCTTTCGCATCATTGTTGATCAGGATGGTCTAACCGATCATGCCAACTATATACAAGTGTGTATATACATTTTGAATTTGATAAACTTCTGGTTTACCATAACATGTGATTCAATCTCACTCGTACATGTCTAGTACGACCATCAAAATTGCTCATTTGAATAGGAATATATTTAACTCTTTCGGAGCTTTCAATGAAAATTCTCTTTTGGTAGCAATATATAGCTCTTCTACAACTTTCAACTGACTTTCTGGCTACCAGAACTTATATCTATATTGACTTATTTCAAATGTCAAATGATAACATATGTTATCTATAATTCTCAAAGGAATATTTTACGAACTCTTATCGCTCTCTTAAAATTTTCACTTCTAGCGGTGACGATATTATTACTATTAGCGGTAATTATTGCAATATTCACAATTTTGCACTTTTCATAATGTGCTTTTTCTCAAGAACTTATTGCTCTTCTAGAGCATCAATATTTTCAGTACTTTGAGATATAGTACTCACATTATCCATTGCATTAAATGGGAAAATATACCTTATGCTTCTGCTAAGCAGCATAAATCGTCACGATATATTGTATTTAATAAATAATCATGTGAAACGAAATAAATAAATATCATAATATATAAAAATAAAACATAAATAATTAATATATAATGTAAATAAACATAAAGTAAAATAAATAAAAAGATAAATAATTCTCTTCAAAGTTATGAGAATAATTAGAAGATGATTTATTCCCTTCGAGGGTTATAAGAAAATCAACAGCGTCCAAATAAATTGGACCAATATCATCTTCATCATTTTTTGCAAATAAAAAAATTGCTTATATTTTCTTTTCTTTATAATTCAACGTAGGTTGATTTTTCAGCGTACGCCAAGTACGAGAACAATGAGTTATTACACTGCATTGGTAATAGAAATGATTTTACTTCAAGGAATGGAGTAGAGCCAACAGACTTTAAAATCTTTTTCACGATATTGTGTCTGAGGACAACATTATTTGTCGTGAAAAGTGGAGTAAGTTTTTATTATCATATCCTCATCACAGAGAACAAAGATTTAATCATCGTACGCGGCATTGCTAAACCAGTTCACAAGGTCCTTTAGAAACCTTCTTTGAGACCAGTAGCCTTGTAGAACGGGATGTCCAGCCAATATACTTGGATTATATCAAAGTTATGTCTCTAATTGAATAATGATTTACCATGTTTGCATTCACTTCAGGGAATGAAACAGATCCAATAATCGCATGGAATAAATATCATGCTTGCATTCACTTCAGGAAATGCCCCATCATTGATAATCGCATGGAATAAACATCATGTTTTGCATTCACTTCAGGGAATGCCTCCCACGGAAATTCTTGTCAAGATGAATTTTGTAACAAGAACTTGGGAGAAGTCTATAGTCGAGTTTTTAGACGTAGAAGAAATATTTATTTCTAGCGAAATTACCAGGATTTATCACTTTAAAATAATAATTTAAAGAATATAAATAAAATTAAAATTTATCGGTATTGATTTTCCTCTCGAGTACAATGAAAACATAACAAATGACCAATACAACTTCTCATAATTTTTTTACGCCATGTCTTTTTCCAAGTCATTTAAAGATACCATGTAAAAATCAAAACATGGTTAAAAACACAAACTCTTATCACAAATAAATATTGATCTTTACATATAAACTAAAGAAATAAAGAAATATTTTTTAAAAGAGAAAACAAAAGAAATCAGTGGCCTTTGATTGAATGGAAGGCTTAAATCAAAACTAAAGGGCTGCATGGATAATTTATCAACTCATGGCAGCATCTCAAACTCTAAGAAAGTAACTTATTCACAAGTTGCGAAAATTTCAAGCCAAAACCTTTGCAAATGAACGTTGGTATTGTGCATACAAACACCTCACATCTCTCTCACCATTTTCTCTCGTCATAGATCATAAATTGTAGTCATTAATATAGAAAAAAAAATCATTTCGAGAATTAACAATAAAAACAACGGTAATTGAATGTGATCATGTTTTGAGTTAAAATATGTTTCCATGCCTTCCAAAAATTATGAGAATTCACAAAATCTTCACTGTCCAATGCCTTAATTAAATTATTTATTTATAGGCACAAGAAATACATATTACATTAAACTCTCTAATTAATATAGATGATATTCTTGATGAAAATTTTATTTTTTTTCCAAATTATCGTAATTGTTTTTCAATATTACACATCTTTTAAAAAATTTCAATGTTTCATAGGTTTCTTATACCACCAACCCAACAACCATAAAAGTATCTCATATAAAATAAGGATGACCAACCACCACCTACCACTTCCTTTATTTTCGCCAATTGATTTAATTTTTAATGTGCTTTGTGAAAACAAATTGCTTATTAATTAATTGATAAGCAGATACAGCAGAACTGGACTGCACCAATGGCAATATCATCATCTCCCACACAACCCCAACACCTTATTCAAGCAGAGACCATCTGATTTCTTTTCCAACCACCCACACAAACCTAACAATCTAACCCCAAATCATAACAAATAAATTTCAGTAAACACAATCAAGCCATCCGGATGTATTCTTCTTTTTTTCTATTCGAACTCTTCTGGTACTCATTCCTCAGTACCTGTAGTGAGCAGGCTTGTAAGGACCCTCAACAGGGACGCTAATGTAATCAGCTTGATCCTTGGTGAGCTTGGTGAGCTTAGCCCCAAGCTTGCCAAGGTGAAGTGCAGCCACCTTCTCATCGAGGTGCTTGGGCAAAACGTACACCTTCTTCTCATACTTGCCGGTTGCCTTCTCCTTCCATAGCTCGAGCTGGGCGATCACCTGGTTTGTGAAGGAGCATGACATGACAAAGCTAGGGTGGCCAGTGGCACAGCCCAAGTTCATGAGACGCCCCTCGGCCAACACAATGATGCCTGTGTTGGTTTCGGGGAACACCCACCTATCGGTTTGTGGCTTGATGGTAATGCGCTTGACACCGGGATAGGTCTCAAGACCATGCATGTCGATTTCGTTGTCAAAATGACCAATGTTGCAAACAATGGCATTGTTCTTCATCTTCCTCATGTGGTCAACCATGATGATATCCTTGTTACCGGTTGTGGTGACAAAGATATCAGCCTCGGAAACAACGTCCTCAAGTGTCAAAACTTGAAGTCCTTCCATAAGAGCCTGAAGGGCACAGATGGGATCAATCTCGGTCACAATGACACGAGCGCCGGCTTGTTTCATGGCCGCAGCACAGCCCTTGCCGACATCACCATAACCACAAACAACAGCAACCTTGCCAGCAATCATCACATCGGTAGCTCTCATCAAACCATCGGGAAGAGAGTGACGGCATCCATACAAGTTATCGAACTGTTTCAAACCATCAAATCATATCAGCACTCAACAACTAGCAGTGAAAACAGAGCAACCAAACACCAAATATAAAGCAATTTACCAAATTATTTTCATCAGATTCAGACAAAATGTACCTTGCTCTTGGTGACGGAGTCATTGACGTTAATAGCAGGGAACAACAAGGTTCCACTGATCTCCATCTGATAAAGCCTCTTAACTCCAGTTGTAGTTTCCTCAGAAACACCAACTAATCTCTCCTTCATCCTTGTATACTTCTTGGGATCTGCCTTCAATCCATCTCTAATTATGGTCAAAACAATCTGAAACTCAGCGTTATCGGTAGAAGACGGATCTGGGAGTTGCCCAGTTTTCTCATAAACCTCCTCGGCTTTGACTCCTTCATGGATCAACAAAGTAGCATCCCCACCATCATCAACGATCAGATCAGGTCCGCCAGTGGGACCCCAGTCAAGGGCTCTCTCGGTACACCACCAGTATTCCTGGAGGGTCTCACCTTTCCAGGCGAACACGGCGGCAGAGTCACGAGCGATGGCGGCGGCGGAATGGTCTTGGGTGGAGAAGATATTGCAAGAGCACCAACGGACTTCAGCTCCGAGGGCGGTCAGGGTTTCGATAAGAACAGCTGTTTGGATGGTCATGTGAAGAGAACCGGTGATTTTGGCTCCTTTGAAAGGTTGGGATGGGCCGAACTCGGCTCTGCAAGCCATGAGACCGGGCATTTCGACCTCGGCCAACTCGATCTCAAGACGACCGAAGTCAGCCTGAGACATGTCCTTGACCTTGTACTCACGGCCGGCGGCGGTTTTCTCGACGGAAAGAGCCATTAGTTAAAGAAAGTAAGTAAACACACTCTCCCTTTGATGAGGAACAAGATGATAGCAACGAGAGAGTGGGTGTGGCGAGGGATATGCGGCAAATTAGCGGTGTTATAAATAGAGAAGACTGGTGAAATCCAACGGTGGAGATTTGATGGGCGGAGTTGGTGTTGATTTGATGTAAACACTCTGTCTGTTCATTTTGTTTTCCGTAAAGTTAAAATGAGGTGAGGTGATAAAATATAGGGTTTGTATATCATACCGCATGTTATGATATAACATTTTAAGTTGACATGATAAGTTCAGAAATTTACTAACAAGTATAGAAACTTACCGTAATATGTAATATTTTCGGTTACAACCTAAAATTTAAAAAGACACGACACTTAAAATTTTATTCACCGACCTAAATGTTAAGTTGACATGGTAGGTTTAGAAACTTACTAGCAAGTATCAAAACTTACTATGATATGTACCCATCAACCTAAATGTTACCCAACGATATACATTTTAAGTTGACATGGTAAGTTTCGAAACTTACTAACAAGTGTGAAAACTTACCATAATATGTAACATTTATGATACCATTATATATTACAATTTAGGTTTCAACCTAAAATTTACTAACTTAGATAACATTTCTAGTTGCAACCTAAAATGTTACCAAAAGATATAACATTTTAAGTTAAAACTTAGAATGTAACTACTATGGATAATACTTTAGGTTGGAATGATACAATTTTTGTAAGTTTCGAAACTACCGACTAAGTTCCAATACTTGTTGTGAGTCTAGCCGAAGTTCAAGTTTTTTAACTCTTCAATGGTGATTTTGTTAATTTCGAATTAAAGCTAAAGTTTTTTATTGGGTAATGAAGATTTCTTAGAGTATATGAGTAATCTAAATTTGATTTTAACAAATTAAACCTAGAAATAAGTATTTGAAGAAATAACTTATTTTTCAAGTTCTTTAACTTTTTTAATGGTGATTTTGTTAATTTCGAACTAAAGCTTAGATTTTCTATTGGGTAATGTAAACTTCATAGAGTATATAAATAATTTAAACTTGATTTAAACAAATTAAACATGAAATTAGGCAATTGATGAAAGAAATAGCATATCTTGATGTTTTTTTTTTTTACTTTTTAATGGTGATTTTGTTACTTCCGACCTAAAACTAAGATTTTGTATTGGGTAATGAAAATTTCTTAGAATATATGAGTACTCTAAACTTGATTTTAACAACTCAAACCCATAATTTGGTAATTGATGAAAATTGTAATATTACTTTTAAGCTAGAATTCTTGAATTTCAGTAAAATTTAGAACAATGTTTCGATACTTGTCGTGAAATATTTTCATTCTTGGATGGTCAAATCTCATATAAAAATTTAGGTTGAAGTGGGTAAAATTTTAAGTTTCAACCTAAAATGTTATACAAAATTATAAAAATTTAAGTTGCAACATAAAATATTACCAATTTAGGTTTCAACCTAAAATATTAGCAATACATGTAACATTTTAATTTTGAAATCTAAACCTGAAATATTACCCAAAATCATAACAATTAGTAAAATTTTAAGTTTTAACATAAAATGTTATACAAAATGATAACAATTTAAGTTGCGACCTAAAACGTTACCAATACATATACCATTTTAGTTTGGAGATTTAAACCTGAAATATTACTCAAAAGCATAACAATTTAGGTTGCAACTAAAATTGTTACTAATATATATATATATATATATATATATATATATATATATATATATATATATATATATATATATATATATATATATATATATTAGCCACATTTTAAGTTAGTAAAATTTTAACATGACGTATAGCAGACCTACCCTAAAATATCAAAACTGTAAAATTGATTTTGAGATTTTTGTTTAGATAATGGTATCGATAAAAAGACTTGTCAAAACAAAAGTATCGATAAAAAATTCTTTAAAGTGAGGAAGATGAAAAATTATTTTATCAAGTAGAGGCTGCGTTATTATAATAAACGGAAATCGCCAAAAAGTCAAAATAACTTTTATAAGTCTTCTAGAATTTAAAGTTGTCTTGTCTTTCCGATAAGTTTTTTCGTTCGTTGTAACAATGTCTCTACTTGGTGAAATAATTTAGCCCCACCCCACTTCACGATTTCTAGGTTTGGCTAGCCTTAGTGTCTATGGACAACAACCGTTGAAGAGCCGGTGCACTGTTCCCAAGGGGTTTTTTTAGAGCTAATTCGAGAAGGATAATCAGAAGGCTAGTTCGTGATTCCCTTGAAGAGCATGTGGTTAATGGTGCTGCGGTGGGTTCGGGTAATCCCAATTTTCAAGATGATTCTGTAGTTGGTCTTGAAGCTGAGTCTATATGGGAAATATGTAATCTGTTGGAGGTCTCCTTCAGAGGTGGGCGTGAAAAGGTTATTAGCCGGGCCAAGGAGCTAGAGAGGGGAAGTATGTAAAGGAATTAGATTGTGGAATTATAGGTCTTATTTTGTTTTTCAGATGAGTACAGAATTGAAGATAATCTCATGGAACATTAGGGGTTTAAGAAGGAAGGAGAAACTAAGGGTAGTGAGAGGGGCTATTCAAAAAATTAAGGCAAGGTTGGTGTTTATACATGAAGCAAAAATGGAGATGGTTAGGGTATCAGATGTGAGGAAAATATGGAATAGTAAGGTGGTAAATTTTTCGTTCTCTCCAGCTTTGGGATCGGCAGGGGGTCTCTTAACCATGTGGGATTCTGAATTTTTCCAGGTAACTGATATCATTCAAACCTCTAGATTCATATGTCTTATTGGGTGTATTAAATCCAAGAATTTGAGTTACGGTATGGTGAATGTGTATGGTCCATCGATTGAATCCGAAAAAGAGTCCTTTCTTGCGGAAATCTTGAATGTCATTAATCAAAGGCTGATTCCTTGGTGTATTGCGAGTGATTTTAATGTAATATTAGATCAGGAGGAAAAAATGGGAAAGACATTTAATTTTGCTTCGATGGAAATGTTTAGAGAGTTCTTGTTTAAGGCTAAGCTGTTGGATCTACCTTTGACTGGGGGTAAGTTCACTTGGAGAAACAACAAAGAAAGCCCCACTTTCGTTCGTTTGGATCGATTCTTGATCAATGTTGATTTTGGAAATTTGTTTCCGTCTTTTATCCAAAAGTTGCAAGACAAATCTATTTCCGATCACAAACGCCATTTCTCTCGAGGAAGAGGCAGTGAATTGGGGACCAAAACCATTCCGCTTTTTCAATTACTGGTACTTGAAGATGGCTTTGAGGAAATGGTTTCTTCGGCTTTGAAGGGTTCAAATTCGAAGAATATTAGCCCAATGATTGGATGCTTATAAAAACAATCTAAACTAGCTCTAAAATTGTGGGCGGGAAGTAATCCTGTACACTATGGAAAGAAAATACAGAATCTTGAACAAGCTATCACCCTTTTAGAAGCTAAATTTCAGAGTGGATTGTTGTCCAAAGATGATTTCCATAACCTTTGTATTATGAGAAAGGATCTTTGGTCTCTTTATAGAAAAGAAGAGTGCAAGTGGCTTCAACAATCTCGTCTTCGTTGGTTCTCGGAAGGTGATCGTAACACCCATTTTTTCCATTTGGTGGCTTCGAATAGAAGAAGATCTAATGCCATCTTCAATCTTAGTAGTGCTGTTGGGCTATTGTCTGATCCTGTTAAGGTAAAAGCTTTCATTAAAGAATACTTTAGAAACATTTATAATGAAAGTCATGTGCTGGAGGTTGAGGCGATGAACTTGGGGTTTAATATGATTTCTGATATTCAATCCACTAATCTCACTTCTCAATTTTCGGTGGATGAGGTTTGGCTAGCCTTAGTGTCTATGGACAGCAACCGTGCACTGGGTCCAGACGGTTTCAATATGGGCTTTTTAAAGCGATTTTGGCCACAATTGAAGACGAGTATTATGACTTTTTCGATGATTTCTTTCATGGAAGGCCTTGGAAAGTTGGCATCAATCATTCATTCACTACGCTCATCCCTAAAGTTCTCAATCCGGTCTCTTTGGATGAGTATCGCCCTATTAGTCTCATTGGGGGGGGGGTTACAAATTATTATCTAAGTTTCTCGCGAGGAGATTAAGATCGGTAATGGGAGATATTATTGGAGAATCTCAATTTGCCTTCATTCAAGGAAGGCAAATCCTGGATTGTTCTCTAGTTGCCAATAAGTAATTGACTCAATGGTTAAATCGGGTAGAGGTGGGGTGGCTTTTAAAGTTGACTTACAAAAAGCCTATGATACGGTAAGCTGGTCCTTTCTCATTCCCTGCTTAAAAGAATTTGGCTTCAATGATCTCTGGTGCAGTTGGATATACAAGTGTATTTCTTCAGCATCTATCTCCGTTCTAGTTAATGGCTCTCCAACGGAACTGTTCTCAATATCACGTGGCCTCAGACAAGGTTGTTCACTCTCCCCATACTCTTTAACATTGTTGGTGAGGCTTTAAATTTAATGTTAAAAAATCAATGTCAGTTGGTCTTTTTGATGGCATTAGAATTGGGAAAGATGGGCCAGATATCACCATTTCCCATCTGCAGTTTGTCGATGATCTCCTTATTTTTTGTGGTGGGGAGGGAAGACAGGTAAGGAACGTTAAGAGAGTGCTTCGTGTCTTTGAATTAGCAGGGGGGTTGAAGTTGAACTTAAAGAAGAGTAAATTATTTGGTGTAAATATTCCGGAAAATTCTATCTGTTCTTGGGCTTCAAATATTTGATGTCTTTGTGAAAAACTTCCAACGATTTACTTGGGATTACTGTTGGGTTCTCGTCGCAATTCCATTTTGTTGTGATAGCCAGCCCTAAAAAACTTTTCTAAGAGTCTAGAAGGGTGGAAAGTTGGGTTTCTTTCTATTGACGGGAGGTTGACATTGATAAAATCAGTACTTTCTAGCTTGCCTCTTTATTTTCTCTCGCTCTTTAAAATTCCGGCTGTTGTCCTAAAGAAATTAAATAGTTTGATGGCAATTTTTTTATGGGGAGGGTCGAATGATAAAACCAAAATCCACTAGGTCATTTGGAACCAGGTTTGTTCTAGTAGAAATGCAGGAGGGCTTGGAGTGGTTAATTTGGATTTACTAAATAAATCGTTACTTGGCAAATGGATTTGGAGATTTGGGAATGAGCCCTCTTCCTTGTGGAGGAGAGTTATATCAGCCAGGTTACCAGGTAATTCAGTTAGTATACTCCATGTTCAAGCTTCGGCTAGATATTCTTCTTGGATTTGGAATGGTATATCCAATTCTTTCTTTTCGAATGATTATTTTGGTAACTATCTTAGAAAAAATTTGGTACTGCAAGTTGGTGATCGAAAAAATATACACTTATGGACTGATTTTTGGCCTGGCCCATTCTCGTTGAAAGAAAAGTTTGCTCGTATCTTTATTTTGGCATGTCACAAAGCTGGTTACATTAGTGATTTTGGTCACAAAACTGAGGCAGGTTGGCTATGGAATATTTCTTTACGCCGTCCTTTGAGGGATTGGGAGAGAGATCAATGGGAAGAATTAATGGTTGCACTACAAAACTTCAGATTTTCCTACTTGCTTAAGGACTGGATCAGTTGGAAGGGTTCAAGTGATGGGGAATTCTCGGTGAAATCAATTAGACTAGGTGTTGAGAGGGTCGTTGATTGCAGTTTTGATTGGAAGGATGTGGTTTGGTTGGGGGTTGCGCCTCCAAAAGTAGAGATCTTCATTTGGAGAGTTATTTTGGGTCGAGTCCCAGTGTTACCTGAACTTAGGAAAAGAGGTGTGCAAGATGTGTTGGATACTCGCTGTTTGTTGTGCAAAAATCATGAGGAATCGGTCGAGCATTTGTTCTTTTGGTGTAATGGCGTATGGAATATTTGGATGAGTTATTGTAAACTTATTGGTTTTCAAACAACTTGACCTCATAACCCATGTCAGTTTCTTCTCGCTTGGAAAGGATTGGTAGATAAAACTGGCTATAAATGGTGCATCTCTATACCTTTCGCTTTGATATGGTCGGTATGGCTCTTGCGGAACGAAATTCTGTTTCACAACAAAGTGGTGGACTGGGGTCAGCTTTCTTTTTCGATTAGATTTCGGTGGGCTTCTTGGTTAAAAGCTTCTTCTAATGGTGGTAATATCTCAGTAGATAATTTACTCATGGACACAACTCTAGCCGAACATCTGATAGGGACTAAGAGTGCGAAGTCAGTAGGGCATGGTTGGTCCCCTCATCCGGTGGGGTTCTTAAAATTCAATGTAGATGGGGCATTTTGTCCGGCATCGAGATGTGGTGGAATTGGGGGTATTCTAGTGGGTTCGAATGGCTTGTCCCTGATAGAATTCTCTGCATCGTGTGGTGGTGGCCCTCCAGGTTTGACTGAAATAGCTGCGATTAAAGAAGGTTTGTCTCGATATTTACAATCCCCTTGGTCGGGAAACTTTAGACTGATTATGGAAACAGATTGTAAGGTTGCGTTTGATTGGCTGAATGACACTTCGACACCTACGCTTAGTGTTGCGAGTGTGGTGTTGGTACTAGGTGATCTACTCAAGAAGAATGGCGTGATTTTAAAACTGATTCCGTGCCTTTACAATTCTAAGGTTGACGCCTTAGCTAAACAGGGCATAGGTTATTTTTTTGCGTTCTATTTACTTTCGGCTGTGTTATTTGGCTTTTTGGCACCATGGCCTTAGTTGAACATTGTAATTCCTATTTTATCTTAATATAACTTGTAGTTGGGGGTACTCTTTTCCCCTTTCAATAGGAAAGGGGTTTTTAATGAGGCCCAAATATCTTTAAAAAAATCATTATTGAAACAAGATTCTCATGACTTTGTTGATTACTTTTTAATATTATTATTTACGTGTTTAATTGGATTGAGACTAGGGGAATTGTTTGATGATTTTCTATGGATGATGAATGACAAAGTCAATGAAAGGTTTTTTTTCTTTTTATGTCCTTTGAGTTTTTCTTGTTTATTTTTTTATTTTTGTGTGAAATAGTCGTCAAGTTTCTCTTCATGTTTTGAGTGTACCTTATTCTAATGGAACATTTTTTTGGTTCATAATATAAGGTGAGGTGATTGAGTTAAATATTTATATAATAACACACTTCGTCCTTATTATTTACACATTTTATTAATTTAATTTAAATTAAAAATAATCATTTATTAAGCCGACAACACATGGCATAATATAAAAAATTAAAGGAAATATGCAATAGTGGAGTCAAACACAAGACCTATGGCATCAACGTTAACACTTACCTCTAAGCCAATCAATATATTTGATTGATAGTTGACAAATATTTTATAAAAATGCATAAAAATGAGTTTCAATGAGATCAAATTCAAGACCTAAAGAATGCTGACAATGAACCATTAAATCAAGTCAAAAATTGTAACGACCCGGGTTTCGAGTCAATGGATCAGTGATAACCCAAGTCTTAGGTTTAGAAGTTGGGCTTAGTATTTGCATAGAATTTGGGCCAAGAGAGATTGGGCCTCTAACTTCACCATTGGGCTTGGGGATGGACCAAATTGTGGTAAGGGAGAACTTGAAGGTTTCATGTTGGTTTCTCCCTCCCTCTCTCCCTTGAGTAAAGACTAATTTTTTGTGGTTGAAGTCACTATTTTGGGATTTATGATTTAATATTCTTAATCTACATATCAAGAGCTTTAAGAAAAGTTGAGAATCATCTCAAGGTGGTAAGTTGCAGAGACACAACCAAATAGAGGGTGAAAGGGGAAATTCCCCTCCAACTTTGAATGGATTAATTATTTTTAGGTCATTGATAGTTTTAAAACCTTTGCAATTAAGTCCTTGCCCTTCCTAATTTTTTGATTTATTATTCTTTTAAGACCCTTTAAGTTAAAACTAATGAAATTAAGCTTTTACCCCTTTTTTCTAGTTTAATCACCTTTTAAGACCCTTTAATTTTAAAATTATTGAAATTAAACCTTAATTTCTTTGATTTTTATGATTTAGTTACTTTTTAGAGCCATATTTATTTCTAAGTTAATTAACTTGCCCACCTCATAGTTCAATCCTGGCTCCGCCCTTGGTAAGTTGAGTTCTTGGGATTTTAGTTGGGGGTTGTGGAAAGCGGTTAGATGAAGGATTAAATCTCATTTCTAGTAGTTAAATTCATCATCCCATTTTCTATTCACTTCCCGCAAGATTCTAATTGTAACACCCCCAACCCGGGCCGGGAGTCGGGAGCGTTACCGGAGAGCGAAAACGGACAGACAGAACATATCGGACAATAGCGGAAGAATTTCGGAAAACAAGATATCATTTTTAATTAGTTATTCGTATTAATGCGCACGCGGAAAATGGGCTAACAAAAATTTTCTTAACTTCTTATGATCATAATAAGCTTAGACACAATTTCTTTTAATCTTGTTACCAAATTAAAAGCCAATTTAAATCTTTATTATCATTATCAAAATTACTATTACAATTAGATCAAAAAGTCGAATACTTAAAACTATTCAAATCCATGCCATTCGAAACCTTGATTAATAGTCTAGGTGATTTTCGAATTAATCCAAATTACCAATAATTAACCAATTCAATTTTCATACAAGACATAATAGATTTCAATACCATGGCATTCGATTTCTTTTACTTAGAACCTTACAAAATATCATGATTTACATGGCCCTAAACCATGTCAAGCTATCAACTATGGACAACAAAAAGAATCGGCACAACTACTAGCTCGACTTACAATTTTATACAACAAAATAATGAGGCTACTTACTTAAATACAAAACATGAATCTAGCCTCCTAACCGAGCATCACGGAGCATATAACTTCAAACACCATTTCAGACTTAAGTTACGACCGAACACAACAAAACGAATCCTTAAACAGACTTCGAAGCCACCATCTAGGAGTCTAAAGATAAGACTAAGATCATACATATTTCAGAACTTGTGAACTTGATCCAAACGAATGCTAGCTTTAAGGTCCAAGCAATCCTGCTAAGGTTGGGAAGAAGAAAACAACAGAGCGATAAGTACAAATAGTACTTAGCGAGGTAATGCTAAATCTAATTCATTCTTGAACTTTTAATGTGATCGAGCATTGAGTTTACTTAGCTAGGTTTATTAACAATCGAATTGCACCCAACTAAGCTCAAGTACAATTCATACACATAGCATCATACATATCATAACAACATTCATAGCACATGCTCGAATACATAACATAACATAATAATTTATCACATGCTTACATATAATTCATTTGATATCATAATTCAATTCAATTTCAGCATACTCAATCTCATGCTTAACAATTGAATTAACCAAAATTTCATGCTAATCCATACATAGCATTATTAACTCATCAAAACGAAATCACAATTTCTTCAAGAGCATATCATTCGAATGATCTCAAACCATCGTCCAAAAATCAGAACTTATCATTTCTTAATTCCATGTATTCGAATAGGGTCATTACCCAATTTCACATAATCGAGCTTATAAGCAATTTATATGCTTCATATCATAATCGGAAGGACCAATGTCCATATAACATATCATTTCATATCATATCATAACATGCTAAGTCACACAATCATTTATCCACTTCATAAGCTATATTTAACTTAGCAAATTCCATTTAATTCATGTAGATCATATTGTATTATATTTCATTGCATTGCACTTTATTTAATTTCATTGCCCAAGGTAGAGTAGACGTATAAGATATTCAAGCCATCAAAAGGGTAACGAGTGCCGCATATAGTTGCACGAAGCAACGTCAAGAGTTGCACAAAGTAACGAACAAAGGATGCCCATAGCATCATGTGTCTCGAACAACAATCAAGAACACATATCTTATAATTGAAGAGTACACAAAGTACTATCAAAGGTTGCCCAAGGCAACAAGCAAGAGTTGCACGAAGCAACAAGAAACGGTGAGCTCAGACTCTAGGCATGCCGTACTTATCTAAAACTTCTAATCGACCGAGGGCGTATTCTTGTTAATTAATTAATTCGTTATCTCATTTAACATATACATTTTTCATAATTCAATTTGAATGCTCATTCGATCATATCATCATGCATGGCAGCAACTTCATATATACATAATCACATGCATTTTAAGCATAGCATACATATACCATAGGGTAGTCCACATACTCATTTTATCAAGTATCATCAAGAATCCAAATTCACACACATGATCAACATACAAATAATCACATGGACAGTCCACATTTGCACATATTCAAACATTATCAAAATCCAAATCAAACATATAATTCATGGCAATTAACATCACATAAAGCAGCCCACATTTTCACACAATCAATATTAACCACATATCTCAAATCATGCATCCAATTTTCCTTTGATCTCCTTCCCTTTTTTAAACACATTACCGAATATCAATTAGTCCAATTTCATGCATAGAAATCATAAATTACAAATAATAAGGTGGTTCGGACACTAGTCCCAACCCTAATGCAAAATTACACTCACAACTCCTTAAGCTTGATCTCGAATTGAGATGCCCTTGTTTCTTCCCTTCGAGTGATCGATCCTAGCTTCCTCCAAAGTTCCTTCATAATTCCGATCTTAATTCTCAACATAAAGCGAATACACACTATATTAGGAAGCAATTCAATCACAATTACTCCTCAATTTCAAGCATGGATTCATATTTTCAAATATGACTTTCTATTAAACTAGTTGGAGGACTAGTTAGTGTTTTGATCATATCTTTTTAATTACTAACCCAAAATTAACTTATCATATACCGTTATAAGGGTATTAAACTCAATTTTATACTCATGTAAACCTCATAATTTTATCTTATTCGAATTACTACAACTTATTGCTTAATTACACTCCTTTCGGTAAATCTGGGCAGCCTGTACTGTCCAACTTTAAAAATTCATATCTCCTAATTTACAAACTGAAATTGAGTTCCGTTTTCTCTCAATGACTCTATACATGCCAAAGTTTATACAGTAAAAATTTCAATCCAAAATAACTTATATCTAATTTTTGGTGAATTTCTAAAGTTACTGTTTATAAGTTGTATACCACTGGACAACTTATTTAGTTTACACTTTAGACTTAAAATTCACCTAATCACATTCTTAAATATAAAAATTCCTTCATGGCATGACTTATACTATTCTTCTATGACATTTTACAGTCCATATAAACTTTCAATTTCAACAATTAAGTGCTCAATTTTACCGATTTTCCAGATCAGTCCCTAATCTCCATTAATTTCGAATACATGTCAACTTTTAGTTCTAATCAAAATTTCATCTTTTTAATTCATTTTTCCAGCAACCAATAGTCATTTACATTAAAATTCTTATTTCTTCACAACTTTCTCCTAGTGAGAATTTTCTAATTTTAATCTCCAAGTATACAAATTTTCCAAATATTCAAGATTTCACATTTTCTTTTAAAACAGTCCCCTTATGACTCTATTCATAATTTCTCAAGAAATTTTCAAGGATTTCATTAGTTCATCTTGTTATTTTCTTCAAGATTCTCATAGTTTCATGTTATTACAAGTTTTAGGTTTGCATGCATGGTGTTAAACTCAACCGAATAATTACAAGGAGAAGGAAACTTACTTTCGATTTCCTTGACAACACTAGCTATCTCTTCCAATTCCTAGCTTAATTCTTCCACCATGCAAGCAAAATTTTTCACCATTTAAGCTCTAGAATTTTCAGAATTTTGAGCTTCTCTCTCTCCCCCCCCCCATTTTTCTCTCAAGCTCACGGCAAAGAAGAAGAAAATGATGAGGAGAAACAAGTTTCCTTAATGTAGGTGATTTGATGGCTTACAAAATTACCCAAGAGCCCCTTAGCCTATAACTTTTATCATTATTTTACTAAGGGCAGCCCTAAGGATATTTTGTTTTTAACATGCAAATTTCAATCTTTATAAACATTTTAAATTGGTCATCAAATTCCCTTGTTCCATGGTTTCTTGAATTTTCTCAATTTGATCTGATTTCCTCAAGGAAGTGCAACATTATTTAATTTCTTTTCATTCTTTTAATTTCACACTTTGTATCTTGTTATCACTAACTCAAATTCACTAATTTACCAATCGGCTAAATTCCTTAATTCAAAGCTAAATTTCTTTCTAATTCGAATTGATGCACTAGTTGCCCAATAAAGAAATTTAAGGACCAAATTGCATAATTCACTAAATTTGCAAGCTCAATTGCTTCTAAGAATAAATAAATAAATAATTTTTAACGACATTAAATTCTAGGAAAGAAATGTGGGTGTTACACAAATTCTTTCACAACCCATTTTCTTTAGTGAAAGAAGTGGAAGAGTCTTTCAAGACTAAGAACAAAAAGAAGGTTTGAGGATTTCGTGTAAGAAGCTGCATTTCAGGATTTTTGAACAAGGACATCTCCCACTTTGTAGTGCTTCTTAGATATCATAATTTGAATGCCTTGCATGTTTGTGTATTGCATTTGGGTGTTTTTTTAACTTCGATAACATGGTTAAACTTGAAAAATGATAGATGAACTTGAGTATAAATGGTAGCAAACAACATTAAATAACTCTCATAAGCTGCAATCCCGTAGAGACTTGAAACATTGATTTGAGAAGTTAGAAGTGGCTCCATTAATAATAAGGTATTTTCTAGGCTTCAATATCGGTACTCGGGGATCAGTTTCGATATCACTTTGAAAAGATGATGAACTGGCCATACTCGTGAGATGAGTACCAATATTGTTTTCAAATAGTAATAATACCTTTTTTTCCTAGTATCGGTATTGACAGGTGAATATCGATACTAAGATTTTATTAAAACACCCAAGCTCATTTTAATATTAGTACTCGGCTAGAGTATTGGCACAAGATGGTCAGTACTGGCATGTATGGAGCCGTATCGATACTGAATATTATTTTTAAAATATCGAGAGCCGATTCAGTACGAATACTCGTAGGAAGTACCAATATGCCTTATAAGTGGTACCGATACGCAGAGGTTAGTATCAATACTCCTTGTGTCTTTTTTACTCTAAATCTAGTAAAAATTGATAAACTGCTAGTGATGGCCTAAAATATTGTTAATGCCTTGTAAATAATAAAATGCATACTAATAGGGAAAATTGAGTTAGAATGAATACATACTCTTCTATAATAAAAAAGCAAATCGTTAATTGTTAGTTAATGGTGTAATGATGTTGTGCATGTGATTAGAAACCATAGAGAGATCCTTGTGATCACATTGTTTGAATTTCGTGAGGGTATGATAAGATTTGAATGGTGTGATTCAGATACCTAGTAGAAGTGTTGCAACACCATGGTAAGTGTTGGCTAGATGTATGTGTCCGAGGCTATGTGACACCCAAACTAATCTACGCTTGGTTATCTCGAATGTACGTTTTCGAGTCCATATGAAACCAAAACTCATTCGACGATACTCAATGATGAATCTCAAGTATAGGTAATCCGACGAATGTATGATCTTGAGGCTATGTTACACCAAGCATCACTAAAAGCTTACAATTATTGTTGTTATGTGTTTGTGATTATGATCATATTAATATGTGATTGCACATGTAAGCATAAGTTTAGGCGGCTAATGGTAACGCCCCATATTATTATAATTTCTATATGTTCTTACTAGCTTGCATGTTCATTTTATGATTTGCCTATAGTATAGTAGAGTAGATGTGTACCATTGAACTTATAAAATTAGCATTTTGTGTAAACATTCCAACTATTCATTTTATTTTCCCGTAAAGTTAAAATGAGGTGAGGTGATAAAATATTAGAGAGCCTATAAAATTGATTTTAGGATTTTTGCTTAGATAATAGTATTGATAAAAAGACTTTTTTTAATTGAAAGGTGAAAATTACTTTGTCAAGTAGAGATGTTGTTACAGTGAACGAAGAAGTCACTGGTAAAACAAAATAACTTTGAAAAGTCTTCAGGAATCCAAAGTCCTCTTGTCTTCTAGACATCTTTCTCATTTACTGTAGCAACATCTCTACTCAGTGAAATAATTTTACCCCACCCACTTCGTGATATTTTTTCTTAATATCATTATCCAAGAAAAATTCTAATTGATTTTGTTGATTAGTTTTTTAATAATATTATTTAAGTATCTAATTGGATTGAGGCAGGATAATTGTTTAGTGAATTTTTATGGATGATGTATGACATAGTTAGTGAAAGGCTTTGATTTTTTTTTTCACGTCCTTTGAGTTTTCCTATCTTATTTTTTATTCTTGTATAAGATTTTTTGGTGAACATAGTCGTCAATTTTCACTTTATGTTTTTGGGTGTATTTTTGTACCTTTTTATTAAATAGAGAGACATTACATTCCTATATAGGATTTCGAACCCATATGAGATGGTCAATATGGGCATTTTTAATCATTAGGCCAATTAGTGGATCTCTATATTTTGTTGTACCTTATTCTAAAGGAATCTAATTTTTTGTTCATAAAATGAGATGAGGTGATTGAATTAAATGTTTATATAATAACACATTTTTCCTTATTACTTGCAAATTTGATTAATTTGATTTAAATTTTAATTAGAGATAACCATTTAGTAAGACGACAACGCGTGTCATAATATAAAAACTTAAAGAAAACATGTAATATTGGAATCAAACGCAAGACCTATGACATCAACGTTAAAACTTAACCTCCAAGCCAAACAATATATTTGATTGATAGTTGACAAATATTTTATGAAAAATATAAAAATGAGTTTGAATGAGATCAAATCCAAGACCTAAAAAATGTTAAATATTAAAAATGAAATCAAGTCAAATATTGTAACTACATGAGTTTCGAGTCAAGGGTCGGTGTTGACCGAGTCTTAGGTTTAGAACTTGGGCTTAGTATTTGGACAAAATTTGAGGCAAGAGCGAACCTTAATTGGTCTTTAACTTGACCATTGGGCTTGGGGAATGACCAAATTTTGGTAAGGGAGTACTTTAAGGTTTCATGTTGATATTAACTAATTTTTTAGGATGAAATCTGTCATGATTTAATTGTTTGCGTAAGAAGATGGGACAAACCCTTATTTGCTTCCATCATCACATCCTCTTTCTATATCTCTTTCTCCCACCTTTCTTCATTCAACCCTTTAGTAAAGACCAATTATTTATGGTTCAAATCACTATTCCGATATTTATGATTTAGGAATTCTTAATCTACATGTCAAGAACTTCAAGAAAAGTTAAGAATCATCTCAATATGGTAAGTAGAGATTTTGGGGTTTTGTGAAAAAGGGTTAGATGAAGGATTAAGTCTTGTTTTTAGTTTTTTTTTTAAATTCATATTTCCATCTTCTTTTCACTTTCTACAAGATTCTAATTTGTTTTACAACCCCTTTGGTTTAGTGAAAGAAGTGGGAGAGTCTTCCACGACTAAGAATAAAGAGAAGGTTTATGGTTTTAGTGCAAGAAGTTGCATTTGGGATTTTTGACAAGGTTAGTACACCTCCATCTTTGAAGTGCTTCAAGGATATTATAATTTGAATTCTTTGCATGCTTGTGTGTTGCATTTGAAAACTTTGGTAATGTGGTTAAACTTGGTAATGATGGATGAACTTGAGTAAAAATGGTAGCAAACGACCTTAAATAACTCCCATAAGTTGTAGGGACTAAGTAGAGACTTGAAACTTTGATTTGAGAAGAGTTATGAGTGATTTTCGTGCCCAATAAGATTTTTTCTGGCCTTCGGTATCAGTACTCGAGGACCAGTATTGACACCTCTTTGAAAAAAATGATGAACTAGATGAATTTGCGATAGGAGTATTGATGTTGCCTTTAAGCATTACTGGTACCCTTCTGTTGCGCGATCTTGCAATACTATAAATGATACGCAAATGGTGCATGTATACACGTTGAACGAGTAATAAAGTGATGAGTGAGTATCGTCTCCACAGGGATTGGAGGTGAACACATTTTCGTTTCCAAATTGCTCTAGTAATCAAATTGTAATATGAGTATGCGTGTAACCCCCTTAACCCGGTCAGGACGGTTGACCCGAATTAAGAAGTTTACACGGGGAAAACCAAAGTTAAGACTCTCTTGGTACTTTCCAGCCAAGACTCAGAACCTTCAGCAGACAAACCCCTGAACTCAGTCCCTCCCAGACTGCGCAAACGTTCCAAAGGTAGTCTAGCATTAGCATCTCCCTGATGCCCAGCTCCTTGAGCTCCAGCTACTGCTGCTCGAAAAGCTCCAGCAATAGCTTGTACCAACATTGACATGTCAGGAACAGCTTGCCCCTGACCAGCTTCAGGTCCAGCGACCCCAGCACCAGCACCAGCAGCCGCTCCTTCACCCCCAGCACCACTACCACCAGGCGGATGAGGTAAATCCACTACGTTTTCAACATTCTCCTCATTCTCGTTTTGAGCCATAGCTCGCGTATTAATCCTCGTTTCTCTACGAGGTGCCATTCACTAAACAATGCAATCACAATGCAATAAACAAAGTCAGGCTCAGCAAGGTAAGCAATCCAAGTACTCAAGCTCATTTCCAAATAAAAATAAATCATTTCATTAGCTTTGATTTGGCAATGGGTCCCTCTAACATGATTCACCACAGCATACATCACAATTGTAACATACTTACAATTCACACAACATGCTTTCATTCAACAAGCATACAAAGCATTCATGCACTCATCACCCACATAACCATTCCCAAATACTCGAGAACCTAGCTCTGATACCACCAAATGTAACCCCCTGAACCCGGTCTAGACGGTTGACCCCAATTAAGAAGTTTACACGGGGAAAACCAAAGTTAACCCGAAAGTCAACCTTGATTAACGACCCTTTTTTTCTTTTTAATCTTATCTAAATGCATATTAACCCTAGGTGAACACTTGAGACAAACATATTCAAAAACCACAACAAACGGATAACATTTAGGGACTCAATTGCACAACATACAAATTTAGGGACCAAATTGCAAATTCAGAAAATTATAAGGACTTAACCCACTTTTGAGTTACCAATATGCAATTAGTCATGTTTCATGCTTCTCTGCCAAAATTCAACTAAAACGGACATCTCAAACTCATTCAATTGCATTAACCAAGTTCAGGACCAAAACGCAAAGATTGCAAAACATTTAACCAACAATTTTAGTGCCCAACGGTCGAGTGTTCCGGAACGGTGAAGGACCGTTCCGGAACGCGGGACCGTTCCGAAACATGTTGCAAAACAAGGCTTGGCAGTGGCAATTTCGTTTCGGAACGCCAAGGCCATTTCAGGCCCTCTGTTCCGAAACGGTAGCACCCGTTCCGAAACGAATTGCCCAGAATTGCAGATTTTTGCTGGCTAAATTCACTTTTGACCAATCAAATGCATTCCAAAGACCCTCAATTCATACTAGCAAGTCATTAAAACTCAATGAACATATTAGCATCATCCATTCTCAATCATGGCATCAAATAAGGAAAAACCCAATTCTATAGGCATCCATCCTATATAGAAAACCATGAAACCATCAATTCTTCAAAAGCACATAACAAAAGGCCAATACAAGTCTCAACATCACCAAAAGCATGAAACCAACTTAGGGAGTCCAAAACATCTCCCAAAACAACAATTAAGGTTCCCATTGCCAAATGCCAAAAGCTAAACAAGTTATGAAAATTGTCACTATACATGAGCTTAAGCTTCCACTTAGATTCTTGACCACCTTGCTGCCCCTTTAAGCACTTCAATGCTCGGCATTATTGGTTTAAGAAAAAGAGAGAGCGTAAGCACATAGCTTAGTGAGGAAATGCTCATTTAAAACATCACAATAATGCATAATAAAACTCATTTTCAAAACCTTTAGTTTAAACAACATTTGATCATGCACATATGTATATAAACCAAGCATTTCATGCTTCAAATCATTAACATGTCATATTGGCTTTCAAGTGATAATCCATAACCTTTCTCAACTCAAAACACAAACGACAATCGGATACGCGGATTACAAGCGTTGTCCCTTACGCTTCATACACACTACCAATATCAAGGTGGAGCAAATGGTACAATTACAACCCCTCAACACCCGTGATGGAGACTATGGTACAATCACAACCCCTCCACATCACTCATTGGTAGTTGTATAACATCACTAACGAGATCACGGGACATACAACACAAGATCCACACATGGACTTTAAACCACCATTGTGATCTTACCATACAAAAGGACTACACATGGACTTTTAACCACCATTGTGACCTTAAAACAAGAACCACCCATGGACTTTTAACCACCATGTTGTTCTTAACCATCTCGTTAGTGTACTTGGATGGAGCATGGTACAATCACAACCCCTCGACATCCAAGGCGACTTTATTCACGGTGCACCCAATCCTATAGCCGGCTAACTATATCCGATTCAAGTACTTTAAAACCAACACATCACTTGCCAATATACATCATTTAACATCATTAATTCACTATTTTAAAGCATTTAGCAAAGCCATTAAATCCACATGCATCACTATGCATTGAAATCACATTTATCAATGTAAAACCAAGGATCTCTTACCTTGAGCATCCTTCAACACATGGCTTACAAAACCAGCAATAAAATGCTAAAATATGCTTTCAAAAACAGAATTTAAACATGCAACAAATCACTTTGCATTCAACCATCACATGGCTCATCAACAAGAGAGTTTTTTCGAAAACTTACTCTTGAGCTTAGCTAAGTTGTTTAGAGTTTAACTAAACTCCCAAACCTTCAAAACATTGGTTTCAAAGCTGAAAACCAAACTTCACTCACTGATTCCGTTTCGCAAGCTTGCCGAAACACCAATCAAGCTTCCGGATCAACACCACAAGGATCCGAAGATGTCTCCCCTGTTTTAAACACATCAAAGCAGAGGATAAATGCATCATCATGCATTAATATCTTCAACCAAAACACCTAAACTCGCTGCTCTCAACAACACTCACATTTTGGCTACCAAACACAACCGAAAACACATCCAAACATCTCTACAACACTACCCAGCCAAGATCCATCAATTCCAATCATTCATAAACCTCAATTAACATCCAAAAAGGATCTAATCACGTCCTTATACCTCCAGCTATAGCAGAACATCAAGATCACCCCAAAAACCATCATTAACACAAGCCAAAACTTAGGAAAATCAACCTACGAGATTGCATTGATTAAACTTCAATTTCACACCAATTATACATCCAAAAATCATCAAGAAGACACCTCAAAACAGTACCCAATCATTTCATACGGATTTCATCAAAATTAAACCAAATCTTGCATTTTAAAGCCAAGATCAAGAACAAATCATTAAAGCCTTTAATAAAACTCAAATCAAGGATTGAGAACTTGGGAATTTCAGTAAAGAACTGAGTATTTAGAGGAGAAGGACGTTCATACCTCTAAATGTGAGTTTCTCCCTTAATTGGAACCAAGATTCTTGAAAATTCAATAAGCAAATGCTAAGGTTTTGATGTAGAAATGATTAAAGATCAAATGAAGATTGAAATCTCATCTTTAGAGGTCAAAATCAGAGGGAAATTTGCTGGAGAAAAGTGTTTGGTTTGAGAGAAAATAAATGGAAATTTTTGAGAAAAGTTAGTTATGATCACAAAATATCTTTTTCCCTCATTTTACCTTTAATTAAAAACCATTAATAAATTGTTTAATATTAAGAAAAATCTGGAGAAAACTCTTCTTAGGTAAATAGCTCCTTAAAGATTCAAAGTTTCAATCCTTTTTAAAACAGTCACCAAGTTTTCAAAAATTACATTTTAGTCACTAACCCAAAATGTCACACTTCCAAACCTCATTTTGTAAAATTGATTTCACCATTCTCTTATATATAATAAAATAGAATTTTAAGATATTTTCCATATTTTTAATGCAACCCGAACTAGGCTTTCCTAAAAATCACCTTTATAATCGAACTGCAACCCGACCGATCCGGTCCAAACCCAAAACTTCTAAGCCCAAAATTGGGGTGTTACAACTCTACCCCCTTAAGAAATTTCGTCCTCGAAATTTACCTGAAGGAAAAAGGTACGGAAACTACTTCAACATGTCATCCTTCCGCTCCCACGTGGCTTCTTCAACACCACGATGCTTCCACAACACCTTTACCAACTCAATGGTCTTGCCTCGGAGAACCTTACTATCCGAATCCAGAATATTCACCGGTTCCTCATCATAAGTCAAATCCGGATTCAATTCCACTTCTTCCATAGGCATCACATGTGAAGGATCCGATCTATACTTCCGAAGCATAGAAACATGAAACACATCATGAATCTTTTCCAACTCTTGTGGTAACCTCAACTTGTACGCAACAGGACCCACACGCTTAATCACCTCGTATGGTCCAATGTACCTAGGGCTCAACTTACCCTTTCGGCCAAACCTCATCACCTTTTTCCAAGGTGAAACCTTCAAAAACACACGGTCACCCACCGCATACTCAATCTCCTTACGCTTCAAATCCGCGTAAGACTTTTTCCGATCAGAAGCTGCCTTCAAACGTTCACAAATGAGCTTCACCTTCTCGGTGGTCCCTTTCAACAAAGCTGGCATCGAAACCAACTTCTGACCCGTTTCAGCCCAACAAAGAGGAGTCTTACACTTCCTCCCGTACAAAGCTTCATAAGGTGCCATTTGAATACTTGCCTGATAGCTGTTATTATAGGCAAACTCCACCAAAGGCAAATGTTTCTCCCAAGAGCCTTGAAACTCAATCACACAGCACCTCAACATATCCTCCAAAACCTGTATAACACGCTCGGACTGCCCATCCGACTGCGGATGATAAGATGTACTGAAATTCAACCGTGTCCCCAAAGCCTGATGCAAACACTGCCAAAAACGCGATGTAAACCTCGGATCCCTATCCGATAAAATCGACTTAGGCACACCATGCAGCCGCACAATCTCAGCAATGTACAGCTCCGCAAGCTTATCCAAAGTGTATATAGTATGCACAGGCAAGAAATGCGCACACTTCGTCAGGCGATCCACAATCACCCACACCGAATTCTTCTTCGATGGCGACAAAGGCAAACCAGACACAAAATCCATGGTAATCCTTTCCCACTTCCACTCAGGAATCCGCAACGGTTGCAACAACCCTGAAGGAAACTGATGCTCAGCCTTAACTCGCTGACACACCATGCACTTGCTTACAAACTCAGCAACATCTTTCTTTAAACCCACCCAATAGTACTCATCACGAAGATCACGATACATCTTAGTACTACCAGGGTGCATAGCAAAAGGACTACTATGACCTTCAGTCAGAATAGCACGCCTCAACTTAGCATCATTGGGCACTACTATCCGACTCCCAAAACATAACACTCCATCATCATTAAAACAGAAATCCGAAGGCCTATCCTCCGCAATATCCTGAACATGAGGTACCAAGGAATCATCCAGCAACTGCTTTTCCTTAATCAATTGAACCAAAGATGGTTTCACTTGCAATTCAGCCACAAGACCACCATCACGCGAAATACTCAAACTGGCAAACATAGCCCTCAACTCAACAGCTACCTTCCTACTCAAGGCATCCGCTACAACATTAGCTTTACCCGGGTGATACTCGATCGTCAAATCATAATCCTTGAGCAACTCCACCCAACTTCGCTGCCTAAGATTCAACTCCTTCTGAGACATCAGATACTTCAAACTCTTGTGATCCGTGTACACAGTACACTTCTCACCATACAGGTAATGTCTCCAGATTTTCAAAGCAAAAACCACTGCAGCCAACTCAATGTCATGCGTAGGATAATTGCGCTCATGCACCTTCAACTGCCGTGATGCATAAGCCACCATCTTACTCTCTTGCATCAACACACATCCTAAACCAACATAGGGCGCATCACTATACACCACAAACTCTTTCCCTGATTCAGGTTGAACCAAGATAAGAGCTTGCGTTAAAGCTGCCTTAAGCTTCTCAAAAGCCTGCTGTCTCGCTTCCGTCCACTCATACTTAACATCCTTCTGCAACAACTTCGTCAAAGGTGCAGCAATCTTCGAAAACCCATCCACGAATCTCCGATAGTATCCTGCCAAACCAAGGAAACTACGGACTTCATGAACAGACTTAGGAGGCTTCCAATTCATCACTGTCCCAATCTTCTGAGGATCAACACGAATCCCCTCAGCAGAAACCACATGACCACGAAACACCACTTCTCTAAGTCAGAACTCACACTTGCTCAGCTTGGCATAAAGCTGATTCTCCAACAAAGCTTGCAACACAATTCTCAGATGCCCTTCATGCTCCTCCTCAGTACGTGAGTACACGAGGACATCATCAATGAATACCACAACAAATTTATCCAGGTATTCATGAAATACTCGATTCATCATGTCCATGAAAGCTGCAGGAGCATTTGTCAAACCAAACGACATCACAAGGAACTCATAATGCCCGTACCTCGTTCTGAAAGCTGTCTTTGGCACATCCACATCCTTCACCTTCAACTAGTAATACCCTAACCTTAAGTCAATCTTAGAGAACACAGCTGCTCCCCGAAATTGATCAAAAAGATCATCAATTCTCGGCAATGGATATCGATTCTTGATAGTCAACTTGTTAAGCTGACGGTAATCAATGCACATTCTCATAGTGCCATCCTTCTTCTTCACAAACAAGACCGGTGCACCCCAAGGTGACACACTCGGCCGAATGAAACCACGATCAAGCAACTCTTGCAGTTACGTCTTCAGCTCTTTCAACTCCTTAAGTGCCATTCGATAAGGGGTAATGGACACTGGAGTTGTGTTTTCATACAACCCAATCCCAAACTCCACTTCGCGATTAGGAGGCAATCCAGGCAACTCCTCAGGAAACACCAGGAAACTCTGGCACAGTCCTGATATCTTGCACACGCAACTCCTTAGAGCTAGGATTCATCACAAAAGCGAGATAAGCTTCACAACCTTGCCTCAGCATCCGGCTCGCCTCCAACGTAAACACCACATTGGCAAGAAACTTCACATTCTCACCAACCACAACTACCTCATAATCATCCGCAAGCTTCAACGAAACTCGCTTATTCTCACAATCTACCACAGCTCGATGCTTAACAAGCCAATCCATACCAAGGATTACATCAAAACCATAGAAAGGCAATTCCATAAGATCAACATGAAAAACATGATCTTGCACAACCAAAGGACATCTTCTATAAAGCTTTCGAGTCACAACAGTCTCGCCAAAAGAACTAGTGACACGCATACCAACATCCAAAGACTCAACAGGCAAACCAAGCAATTCAGCATGCTCACGCAATATGTATGAGTGTGTAGATCCAGAATCAATCAAGGAAAGTAATGACAAGGATTGCAAAGTGAAAGTACCTGCGATCACATCCGTGTCATTTCTCCCCTCCCTCAGAGCATACACTCTGGCCTGGCCACCACCCTCAGGCTGAATAGCTACAACATGAGCCACATTCCGTCCACCATCCTCTCTACGCTGGAAGTTACCATGGCCGCGCCCACGACCTCTCTGTGGTGCAACAACTCCAGGAGCACGTCCTTGGCCACCACCGGCCAACAGAGGACACTCCCTTCTCATGTGATCCGCTGATCCACAATTCCAGCACGAGTTACCAGCCGCCACAACAGGAGCCTGAACCTCCCTCGCCGCTCGAGGACAATCACGCCTCAGGTGACCACGCGACCCACATGTCCAACATGTGTTCAGATCAGCTCTTGCCTTGTCTCCCTGAGCAGGCGCACCTTGCCCTCCACCACCTCGCTTAACTGAAGACTAATACTTCCGATCACGTCCTCTCTTGTTCCATCCACCACCGGAACTATACTCAGCAACTCGTTTACCAGCACTAGAACCAGCACTTCTAGAAGATAAACTCAAATTCATCTCAATGTCTTTTGCTCTACCAACCAGCACATCAAAATCATTATACTCAGCAGCCAGCATATAAGTCTTTACTTCCGTCACCAAACCATAACAGAACCGTTCACACCTCTCTCGCTCGTCAGGAACAAGCTCAGGTGCGTACTGACTGAGTCGGACAAACTGAACCTCGTACTCAGCTACAGACATGCTTCCCTGAGTAAGAGACATGAATTCCCTTTTCTTCTCATCCAGGTATCGTACACCCAGATACCTCCTCTTGAAAATGTTCTGAAAGAACGTCCATGTCACATCAGCATCCGCCATCCCAGAGATAGTGGTTGTCCACCAAGTGTATGCATCGTCCTGCAACAACGATACCACACATCCCAGCTTCTGCACATTAGTACAGTTCATTTGCCCCAAGATTCTCTTGGTACTTTCCAGCCAAGACTCGGAACCGTCAGCAGACAAACTGTAACGCCCCGGTTTTGGGCTTAGGAGTTTTGGGCGTTGACCGGTTTGGTCAAAGTGTTGTTCGAATCTAAAAAAGGTGAAATTAGGAAAGCCTAGTTCGGGTTGCATTAAAAATATGGAAAAATGTTCTAAAATCATCTTTTAATACAATTAAGTGAACTGTGAAATCAATTTCGGAAAATGAGTTTTGGAAGGGTGACATTTTGGCTAGTGACCAAAATGTAATTTTCGAAAGTTTGGTGACTGTTTATAAAGGGTTGAAACATTGAATCTTTAAGGAGCTATTATTCCAAAAGTAGTTTCTCCAGATTTTTCTAAGATATTTTGAGATTTATTCTGATTTTAAAACATATCAAAAGTGGAGGGAAAGCCATTTTGGCCATTTTGATAACTAACTCCCTATTTTCCTTTCTCTCATTTTCTCTCAATCCAAACACTTTCTTTCCAGAGAATTGTTTCTGATTTTCTCACCTAAATCCCTCCTTTCAACTCTCTTTTGATTCCTAATCAACATATCTACAAAACCACAACATTTGCTACTTGATTCATCAAGGTTTTTGATTCCAAAAAGAGGAGAAACTCAAGTTTGGAGGTAAGAACATCCTTCTCCTCTAAACTATCAGTTCTTTACTGAAATTCCTAAGTTTTCAATCCTTAATTGATGTTTTATTAAAGGCTTTTGAGTTGTGAATTGGATCTTGGCTTGTAATGCAATATTTGGTGGTTTTTGATGATTTTCGTTTGATCTGTTAAATCTGTGATTTGAGATGTGTTTTTGATGTTATTTGGACTCTAAATTGATAAGGAATTGAGTTTTGATTAATGCAATCCCGGATAGGTTGAGTTTCCTAAGTTTAGCTTGTGATTCTTGATTGTTTTTGAGGTGATCTTGTGGATCTGATGTTGCTGGAGGTATAAGGATGTTAATAGGTTCTTTTTAGATGTTAAATGATGTTAATAGATGTTTGGTTTTGATGGTTTGTGGCTGGGCTTTGTTGAGAAGTGGTTTGGATGCATTTTCGGTTGTGTTTGGTGGCCGAAAATAGAGGTTGGATGAGAGCAGCGAGTTTAGGTGCTTTCATTGAAGCAATTAATGCATGATGATGCATTAATCCTCTGCTTTGATGTGTTAAAACAGGGGAGGCATCTTTGGATCCAAGAGTTGTTGATCCGGAAGCTTGATTTGGTGCTTCGGCAAGAGGCGAAGTGGAATCGGTGAGTGAAATTGGGTTTTCGGCTTTGAAACCAATGTCTTGGGAGCTTAGTTTAAGTCTAAACAACTTTGCTAAGCTCAAGTGTAAGTTTTCGGAAATACTCTCTAGTGCTGGCCATGATTTGATTGTTGTGCAATGTGGTTTATTGCATGTTTTAAACTCTGTTTTGAAAGCATGTTTTAGCATGGTTAATGCTGTTTTTGTAAGCCATATGTTGAAGGAAGCTCAAGGTAAGAGTTCCTTGTTTTTGAACATTGATTAAATGTGGTTTGATGCTTTTAAATGCATGATGAATATGGCTTGGTTTAATGCTTTAAAATAGTGGATAAATTGTTGATAATGATGTATATTGGCAAGTGATGTTTTGAAAAGGTTAAGGTCACTAAGGTGGTTAAAAGTCCTTGAGTGAGCCTTGTTTACTTAAGAACATCAAGGTGGTTAAAAGTCCTTGGATGATTCTTGCTACGTACACAAAGGTGGTTAAAAGTCCTTGTGTGATCCTTTCCATGGTGTTTAAAAGTCCATGGGGCCAAGGTGTTTAAAAGTCCTTGGGGCCAAGGTGTTTAAAAGTCCTTGGGGTGAAACTTGATACGGACACAAAGGTGGTTAAAAGTCCTTGTGTGGTCCATTCCATGGTGGTTAAAAGTCCATGGGGCCAAGGTGTTTAAAAGTCCTTGGGGCCAAGGTGTTTAAAACTCCTTGGGGTGAAAGTTGATGAACTTGTTTTTAAAGAAATGGAATTTATCACTTGTGGCCAATATGACATGTTATGATAGGAAGCATGAGATGCTTGTTTAAAGTATGCTTTTGAGCATGTGTAAATGTTGACTTGAAGCATGATTTATAAAGTGTTTTATAAATGCATTATTGAATGGTTTTATTGAGCATTCCTCACTAAGCTTTTGCTTACGCTCTCTTTCGTTTTCTTAAATCAATAATGCAGAACATTAAAGGACTTTGAGGGCAGCAAGGAGGGCAAGCATTCAAGTGAAAGTAAAGCTCAAAGTATGGAGGTTTTACTAAGTACATTTTAGCTTTTGATAATTTGGCAATGGGGGACCTATGTGTATGTTTTGGGAGAGGTTTTGAACTCCCTAAGTATGTTGAATGTTGTTGAGAATGCTGGTTTTGAGTTTGGCCTTTACATGCTTGAAATGGAAGTTTATGCTTGAATGGTTTGCTTGTGTAGGAAGCATGTCTATAGATTTGGGGCTTTCCATGTATGATGTAATTTTGTTGATTTGTTGATGCATGTATATCTCATATATGTTGAATTGCATGTTGGTAAAGTTTGGTGGTGATTGGAGCATGATTGGATGTTTAATTGCATGTTTAAGTATGCATTTTGGGGCAATCTGTGCAGGGTGTTTCGGAACAGTACCTACCGTTTCGGAACGGGTGCCTTAAACTTGCCCAGGCGTCCGAAACGGAAGGGACCGTTCCGGAACGGTTTGGCTACTGCCAGCCCGTGTTCCAGTACGCGTTGCGGAACGGCCCGTGTTTCGAAACGGGTTCTGTCTGTTCCGGAACGGGTGACCGTTGGGGGCTGACATTGGCAGTTAAATGTTTTGAATTGTTTGCATTTTGGTCCTGAATCTTGTTTGAGCAATTGTATGAGTTCGGGAAGTCCTTTTGAGCTGAAATTTCACAGAGAAGCATGAAATCTGACTAATTTCAAGTTGGTAACTTTAATTTGGGTTAAGTCCTTCTAACTATCAGAAATTACATTTTGGTCCCTAAAGTTGTAATTTGTTCAATTGGGTCCCTGTTTGATCTCTGATGCTTGTGATCTTTGAATATGTTGTTGAGTGATCACAATTAGGGTTAATGTGTATCTAGACAAGATTAAAAAGAAAAAAAAAGGGTCGTTAATCAAGGTTGACTTTTGGGTTGACTTTGGTTTTCCCCGTGTGACTTACTTAATTCGGGTCAACCGTCTAGGCCGGGTTAAGGGGGTTACATTTGGTGGTATCAGAGCTGAGTTCTCGAGTAATTGGGAATGAATGTATGCATGATTGAAGTATGTTTGCCTTGTATGCTTGTTGATCGAAAGCATGATTAGTGGCTTGTGATTTGGATGCAATTGAGTTGTATGCTGTGATGTAGCATGATGTGGGTACCCATTGCCAAATCGAAGCTAATGAAATGTTGTTGATTTTGAATGAAATTGAGCTTGAATACTTGGATTGCTTACCTTGCTGGGCCTGACTTTGTTTTATTTGCAATGTGATTGCATGGTAATAGTATGGCACCACGTAGAGAGTTACGAGGTAGTGTGCGAGCTGCGGCTCCTAATGAGAATGAGAATGAGGAAAACACGGGTAGTGCGGTGTTACCTCCTCCTCCACCTGGTGGTGGTACTGAAAGAGAAAGAGTTGAAGCTGCAGCTGGTGCTGGAGTTGCTGGACCAGATGTTGGTCAGGGGCAAGCTATGCCTGATATGTCTATGTTGGCACAAGCTATTGCGGGTGCTTTTCGAGCAGCAGTAGCTGGAGCTCAAGGAGCTGGGCATCAGGGAGATGCTGGTGTTAGACTACCTTTGCAGCGTCTGCGTAGTCTTGGTGGGACTGAGTTCAGGGGTATGTCAGCTGAGAGTTCTGAAGCTTGGCTAGAGAGTACCAAGCGTATCTTGGGTCAGATGAGCTGCACGGATGTGCAAAAGCTGGGTTGTGTTGTGTCCTTGCTGCAGGACGATGCGTATACGTGGTGGACGACCACCATAGCTGGAATGGTTGAAGCTGATGTGACTTGGACATTCTTTCAGAATGTGTTCAAGCGGAGATATCTTGGAGTGAGATATCTTGATGAGAAGAAGCGTGAATTCATGTCTCTTACCCAAGGGAGCATGAGTGTGGCTGAGTATGAAGTGCAGTTTGTGCGACTCAGTCAGTATGCACCTGAGCTGATACCTGATGAGCGGGCAAGGTGCGAGAGGTTCCGTTATGGTCTTGTGACGGATGTGAAAATGTATGTGCTGGCCACCGAATATGATGATTTTGATGTGTTGGTGGGCCGAGCCAAGGACATTGAGATGAACTTGGGTTTATCTGTGAAAGGTGCTGGAGCAAGTTCTGGCAAGAGAGCTGCTGAATTTAGTTCCGGTGGTGGACGGAACAAGAGGGGACGTGATCAGAAGTATCAGTCCTCAGCTAAGAGAGGTGGTGGTGCACCTGCTAGAGGAGGCAACGCTAGAGCTGATTCTAGTGCTTGTTGGATCTGTGGTTCACGTGGTCACATGAAGCGTGACTGTCCTTGTGCTGTGAGAGAGGTGCAAGCTCCTGTAGCGGCAGCTGGTTATGGATGCTGGAATTGTGGATCCGCAGACCACTTGAGGCGAGATTGTCCTAGGTTGGCTGGTGATCAGGTGCGTGCTCCTGTTGTTGCTGCACCACAGAGAGGTCGTGGGCACGGCCGTGGTAATTTCCAGAGGCGTGAGGAAGGTGGTCGTGGAGTAGCCCATGTTGTGGCTATTCAGCCTGAAGGTGGAGGCCAAGCTAGGGTGTATGCTCAGCGTGAGGGAAGGAATGATGCGGATGTGATTGCAGGTACCTTTACTTTGCAATCCTTGTCATTGCTTTCTTTCGATTGATTCTGGATCTACGCATTCATACATTTTGCGTGAACATGCTGAATTGCTTGGTTTGCCTGTTGAGTCTTTGGATGTTGGTGTTCGTGTCACTAGTTCTTTTGGTGAAACTGTTGTGACTTGAAAGCTTTATAGAAGGTGTCCCTTGGTTGTTCAAGAACATGTTTTTCATGTTGATCTTATGGAGTTGCCCTTTTATGGTTTTGATGTGATCCTTGGTATGGATTGGCTTGCTGAGCATCGTGTTGTGGTAGATTGTGAAAATAAGCGAGTTTCGCTTAAGCTTGCGGATGATTATGAAGTTGTTGTGGTTGGTGAGAATGTGAAGTTTCTTGCCAATGTGGTGTCTACCTTGGAGGCGAGCAGGATGCTGAGGCAAGGTTGCGAAGCTTATCTAGCTTTTGTGATGAATCCTAGCTCTAAGGAGTTGAGGGTGCAAGATATCCGGGTTGTGAAGGAGTTTCCTGGTGTTTTTCCTGAGGAGTTGCCCGGTTTACCTCCTAATCGTGAGGTGGAGTTTGGAATTAAGCTGTATGAGAATACAACTCCTGTGTCCATTACTCCCTATAGAATGGCACCTAAGGAGCTGAAGACGCAGTTGCAAGAGTTGCTTGATCGTGGTTTTATCCGGCCGAGTGTGTCACCTTGGGGAGCACCGGTCTTGTTTGTGAAGAAGAAAGATGGCACTATGAGAATGTGCATTGATTACCGTCAGCTGAACAAGTTGACTATCAAGAATCGGTATCCTTTGCCGAGGATTGATGATCTCTTTGATCAATTTCGGGGAGCTGCTGTGTTCTCTAAGATTGACTTGAGGTCAGGGTATTATCAGTTGAAGGTGAAGGATGTGGATGTGCCTAAGACGGCTTTCAGGACAGGGTGTGGGCATTATGAGTTCCTTGTGATGCCGTTTGGTTTGACAAATGCTCCTACTGCTTTCATAGACATGATGAACCGTGTGTTTCATGAATACCTGGACAAGTTCGTGGTGGTGTTCATTGATGATATCCTCGTGTACTCGCGTACTGAGGAGGAGCACGAAGAGCATTTGCGGATTGTTTTGCAAGTCTTGTTGGAGAATCAGCTTTATGCTAAGCTGAGCAAGTGTGAGTTCTGGCTTAAGTAGGTGGTGTTTCTTGGGCATGTGGTCTCAGCTGAGGGGATTCGTGTTGATCCTCAGAAGATTGAGGCGGTGATGAACTGGAAAGTTCCTAAGTCTGTTCATGAGGTCCGTAGTTTCCTTGGTTTGGCGGGATACTACCGAAGGTTTGTGGATGGTTTTTCCAAGATTGCTGCTCCTTTGACGAAGTTGTTGCAAAAGGATGTTAGGTATGAGTGGACGGAAGCGAGACAGCAGGCTTTTGAGAAGCTGAAGGCGGCTTTGACGCAAGCTCCTATCTTGGTTCAGCCTGAATCAGGGAAAGAGTTTGTGGTCTATAGTGATGCATCCTTTGTTGGTTTGGGGTGTGTGCTGATGCAAGAGGGTAAGGTGGTGGCTTATGCATCGCGGCAGTTGAAAGTGCATGAGCGCAATTACCCTACGCATGATATTGAGCTGGCTGCAGTGGTTTTTGCTCTGAAGATCTGGAGACATTATCTGTATGGTGAGAAGTGTACTGTGTACACGGATCACAAGAGTTTGAGGTATCTGATGTCTCAGAAGGAGTTGAATCTTAGGCAGCGGCGTTGGTTGGAGTTGCTCAAGGATTATGATCTGACGTTTGAGTATCATCCTGGAAAAGCTAATGTTGTTGCGGATGCCTTGAGTAGGAAGGTAGCTGTTGAGCTGAGGGCTATGTTTGCTAGCTTGAGCATATCGCGAGATGGTGGTCTTGTTGCTGAGTTGCAAGTGAAACCATCTTTGGTTCAGTTGATCAAGGAAAAGCAGTTGCTGGATGATTCCTTGGTGTCTCATGTTTAGGATATCGCGAAGGGTAGACCTTCGGATTTCTGCTTTAATGATGATGGTGTGTTGTGTTTTAGGAGTCGGATAGTAGTGCCTGCTGATGCTGAGTTGAGGCGTGCTATTCTGACTGAAGGTCATAGTAGTCCTTTTGCTATGCACCCTGGTAGTACTAAGATGTACCGTGATCTTCGTGATGAGTACTATTGGGTGGGTTTGAAGAAGGATGTTGCGGAGTTTGTGAGTAAGTGTTTGGTGTGTCAGCGAGTTAAGGCTGAACATCAGGTTCCTTCAGGGTTGTTGCAACCGTTGAAAATCCCTGAATGGAAGTGGGAGAGGGTTATCATGGATTTTGTATCTGGTTTACCTTTGTCTCCTTCGAAGAAGAATTCTGTTTGGGTGATTGTGGATCGCCTGACGAAGTGTGCGCATTTCTTGCCTGTGCATACTACGTTTTCTTTGGATAAGCTGGCAGAGCTGTACATTGCTGAGATTGTGCGGCTGCATGGTGTGCCTAAGTCGATTGTGTCGGATAGGGATCCGAGGTTCACATCGCGTTTCTGGCAGTGTTTGCATCAAGCTCTGGGTACAAGGTTGCATTTCAGTACATCCTATCATCCTCAGTCGGATGGTCAGTCTGAGCGGGTTATCCAGAATTTGGAGGATATGTTGAGGTGCTGCGTGATTGAGTTCCAAGGTTCTTGGGAGAAGCATCTGCCTTTGGTTGAGTTCGCTTATAACAATAGTTATCAGGCGAGTATACAGATGGCACCTTATGAGGCTTTGTACGGGAGGAAGTGTAGGACTCCTCTTTGTTGGGCTGAAACTGGTCAAAAGTTGGTTTCGATGCCGTCTTTGTTGAAAGGGACCACCGAGAAGGTGAAGCTCATTTGTGAGCGGTTGAAGGCAGCCTCTGATCAGCAAAAGTCTTACGCGGATTTGAAGCGTAAGGAGATAGAGTATGCGGTGGGTGAACGTGTGTTCTTGAAGGTTTCGCCTTGGAAGAAGGTGATGAGGTTTGGCCGGAAGGGTAAGTTGAGCCCTAGGTACATTGGACCATATGAGGTGGTTGAGCGTGTAGGTCATGTTGCGTATCGGTTGAGGTTACCTTAAGAGTTGGAGAAGATTCATGATGTGTTCCATGTTTCTATGCTCCGGAAGTATAGATCTGATCCTTCGCATGTGATGCCTGTGGAGGAAGTGGTTTTGAATCCGGATTTGACCTATGATGAGGAACCGGTGAAGGTTCTGGATTCGGATAGCAAGGTTCTTCGTGGCAAGACCATTGAGTTGGTGAAGGTGCTGTGGAAGCATCGAGGTGTTGAGGAAGCCACGTGAGAGCGGAAGGAAGACATGCTGAAGCAGTTTCCTTATCTCTTTCCTTCAGGTAAATTTCGAGGACGAAATTTCTTAAGGGGGGGAGAGTTGTAACGCCCCGGTTTTGGGCTTAGGAGTTTTGGGCGTTGACCGGTTTGGTCAAAGTGCTGTTCGAATCTAAAAAGGTGAAATTAGGAAAGCCTAGTTCGGGTTGCATTAAAAATATGGAAAAATGTTCTAAAATCATCTTTTAATATAATTAAGTGAACTGTGAAATCAATTTTGGAAAATGAGTTTTGGAAGGGTGACATTTTGGCTAGTGACCAAAATGTAATTTTCGAAAGTTTGGTGACTGTTTTATAAAGGGTTGAAACTTTGAATCTTTAAGGAGCTATTATTCCAAAAGTAGTTTCTCCAGATTTTTCTAAGATATTTTGAGATTTATTCTGATTTTAAAACATATCAAAAGTGGAGGGAAAGCCATTTTGGCCATTTTGATAACTAACTCCCTATTTTCCTTTCTCTCTTTTTCTCTCAATCCAAACACTTTCTCTCCAGAGAATTGTTTCTGATTTTCTCACCTAAATCCCTCCTTTCAACTCTCTTTTGATTCCTAATCAACATATCTACAAAACCTCAACATTTGCTACTTGATTCATCAAGGTTTTTTATTCCAAAAAGAGGAGAAACTCAAGTTTGGAGGTAAGAACGTCCTTCTCCTCTAAACTATCAGTTCTTTACTGAAATTCATAAGTTTTCAATCCTTAATTGATGTTTTATTAAAGGCTTTTGAGTTGTGAATTGGATCTTGGCTTGTAATGCAAGATTTGGTGGTTTTTGATGATTTTCGTTTGATCTGTTAAATCTGTGATTTGAGATGTGTTTTTGATGTTATTTGGACTCTAAATTGATAAGGAATTGAGTTTTGATTAATGCAATCCCGAATAGGTTGAGTTTCCTAAGTTTAGCTTGTGATTCTTGATTGTTTTTAAGGTGATCTTGTGGATCTGATGTTGCTGGAGGTATAAGGATGTTAATAGGTTCTTTTTAGATGTTAAATGATGTTAATAGATGTTTGGTTTTGATGGTTTGTGGCTGGGCTTTGTTGAGAAGTGGTTTGGATGCATTTTCGGTTGTGTTTGGTGGCCGAAAATGGAGGTTGGATGAGAGCAGCGAGTTTAGGTGCTTTCATTGAAGCAATTAATGCATGATGATGCATTAATCCTCTGCTTTGATGTGTTAAAACAGGGGAGGCATCTTTGGATCCAAGAGTTGTTGATCCGAAAGCTTGATTTGGTGCTTCGGCAAGAGGCGAAGTGGAATCGGTGAGTGAAATTGGGTTTTCGGCTTTGAAACCAATGTCTTGGGAGCTTAGTTTAAGTCTAAACAACTTTGCTAAGCTCAAGTGTAAGTTTTCGGAAATACTCTCTAGTGGTGGCCATGATTTGATTGTTGTGCAATGTGGTTTATTGCATGTTTTAAACTCTGTTTTGAAAGCATGTTTTAGCATGGTTAATGCTGTTTTTGTAAGCCATATGTTGAAGGAAGCTCAAGGTAAGAGTTCCTTGTTTTTGAACATTGATTAAATGTGGTTTAATGCTTTTAAATGCATGATGAATATGGCTTGGTTTAATGCTTTAAAACGGTGGATAAATTGTTGATAATGATGTATATTGGCAAGTGATGTTTTGAAAAGGTTAAGGTCACTAAGGTGGTTAAAAGTCCTTGATTGAGCCTTGTTTACTTAAGAACATCAAGGTGGTTAAAAGTCCTTGGATGATTCTTGCTACGGACACAAAGGTGGTTAAAAGTCCTTGTGTGATCCTTTCCATGGTGTTTAAAAGTCCATGGGGCCAAGGTGTTTAAAAGTCCTTGGGGTGAAACTTGATACGGACACAAAGGTGGTTAAAAGTCCTTGTGTGGTCCATTCCATGGTGGTTAAAAGTCCATGGGGCCAAGGTGTTTAAAAGTCCTTGGGGCCAAGGTGTTTAAAAGTCCTTGGGGTGAAAGTTGATGAACTTGTTTTTAAAGAAATGGAATTTATCACTTGTGGCCAATATGACATGTTATGATATGAAGCATGAGATGCTTGTTTAAAGTATGCTTTTGAGCATGTGTAAATGTTGACTTGAAGCAGGATTTATAAAGTGTTTTATAAATGCATTATTGAATGGTTTTATTGAGCATTCCTCACTAAGCTTTTGCTTACGCTCTCTTTCATTTTCTTAAATCAATAATGCAGAACATTAAAGGACTTTGAGGGCAGCAAGGAGGGCAAGCATTCAAGTGAAAGTAAAGCTCAAAGTATGGAGGTTTTACTAAGTACATTTTAGCTTTTGATAATTTGGCAATGGGGGACCTATGTGTATGTTTTGGGAGAGGTTTTGAACTCCCTAAGTATGTTGAATGTTGTTGAGAATGCTGGTTTTGAGTTTGGCCTTTACATGCTTGAAATGGAAGTTTATGCTTGAATGGTTTGCTTGTGTAGGAAGCATGTCTATAGATTTGGGGCTTTCCATGTATGATGTAATTTTGTTGATTTGTTGATGCATGTATATCTCATATATGTTGAATTGCATGTTGGTAAAGTTTGGTGGTGATTGGAGCATGATTGGATGTTTAATTGCATGTTTAAGTATGCATTTTGGGGCAATCTGTGCAGGGTGTTTCGGAACAGTACCTACCGTTTCGGAACGGGTGCCTTAAACTTGCCCAGGCGTCCGAAACGGAAGGGACCGTTCCGGAACGGTTTGGCTACTGCCAGCCCGTGTTCCGGTACGCGTTGCGGAACGGCCCGTGTTTCGAAACGGGTTCTGTCTGTTCCGGAACGGGTGACCGTTGGGGGCTGGCATTGGCAGTTAAATGTTTTGAATTGTTTGCATTTTGGTCCTAAATCTTGTTTGAGCAATTGTATGAGTTCGGGAAGTCCTTTAGAGCTGAAATTTCACAGAGAAGCATGCAATCTGACTAATTTCAAGTTGGTAACTTTAATTTGGGTTAAGTCCTTCTAATTATCAGAAATTACATTTTGGTCCCTAAAGTTGTAATTTGTTCAATTGGGTCCCTGTTTGATCTCTGATGCTTGTGATCTTTGAATATGTTGTTGAGTGATCACAATTAGGGTTAATGTGTATCTAGACAAGATTAAAAAGAAAAAAAAGGGTCGTTAATCAAGGTTGACTTTCGGGTTGACTTTGGTTTTCCCCGTGTGACTTTCTTAATTCGGGTCAACCGTCTAGGCTGGGTTAAGGGGGTTACACAAACCCCTGAACTCAGTCCCTCCCAGACTGCGCAAACGTTCCAAAGGTAGTCTAGCATTAGCATCTCCCTGATGCCCAGCTCCTTGAGCTCCAGCTACTGCTGCTCGAAAAGCTCGAGCAATAACTTGTACCAGCATTGACATGTCAGGAACAGCTTGCCCCTGACCAGCTTCAGGTCCAGCGACCCCAGCACCAGCACCACCAGGCGGAGGAGGTAAATCCACTACGTTTTCAACATTCTCCTCATTCTCGTTTTGAGCCATAACTCGCGTATTAATCCTCGTTTTTCTACGAGGTGCCATTCACTAAATAATGCAATCACAATGCAATAAACAAAGTCAGGCTCAGCAAGGTAAGCAATCCAAGTACTCAAGCTCATTTCCAAATAAAATCAAATCATTTCATTAGCTTTGATTTGGCAATGGGTCCCTCTAACATGATTCACCACAGCATACATCACAATTGTAACATACTTACAATTCACACAACATGCTTTCATTCAACAAGCATACAAAGCATTCATGCACTCATCAGCCAAATAACCATTCCCAAATACTCGAGAACCTGGCTCTGATACCACCAAATGTAACCCCCTTAACCCGGTCTAGACGGTTGACCCGAATTAAGAAGTTTACACGGGGAAAACCAAAGTTAACCCGAAAGTCAACCTTGATTAACGACCCTTTTTTTCTTTTTAATCTTATCTAAATGCATATTAACCCTAGGTGAACACTTGAGACAAACATATTCAAAAACCACAACAAACGGATAACATTTAGGGACTCAATTGCGCAATATACAAATTTAGGGACCAAATTGCAAATTCAGAAAATTATAAAGACTTAGCCCACTTTTGAGTTACCAATATGCAATTAGTCATGTTTCATGCTTCTCTGCCAAAATTCAACTCAAACGGACATCTCAAACTCATTCAATTGCATTAACCAAGTTCAGGACCAAAACGCAAAGATTGCAAAACATTTAACCAACAATTTCAGTGCCCAACGGTCGAGTGTTCCGGAACGGTGAAGGACCGTTCCGGAACGCGGGACCGTTCCGAAACACGTTGCAAAACGAGGCTTGGCAGTGGCAATTTCGTTTCGGAACAGCCCTTCCTGTTTCGGAACGCCAAGGCCATTTCAGGCCCTTTGTTCCTAAACGGTAGCACCCGTTCCGAAACAGATTGCCCAGAATTGCAGATTTTTGCTGGTTAAATTCACTTTTGACCAATCAAATGCATTCCAAAGACCCTCAATTCATACTAGCAAGTCATTAAAAACTCAATGAACATATTAGCATCATTCATTCTCAATCATGGCATCAAATAAGGAAAAACCCAATTCTATAGGCATGCATCCTATATAGAAAACCATGAAACCATCAATTCTTCAAAACCACATAACAAAAGGCCAATACAAGTCTCAACATCACCAAAAGCATGAAACCAACTTAGGGAGTCCAAAACATCTCCCAAAACAACAATTAAGGTTCCCATTGCCAAATGCCAAAAGCTAAACAAGTTATGAAAATTGTCACCATACATGAGCTTAAGCTTCCACTTAGATTCTTGACCACCTTGCTGCCCCTTTAAGCACTTCAATGCTCAGCATTATTGGTTTAAGAAAAAGAGAGAGCGTAAGCACATAGCTTAGTGAGGAAATGCTCATTTAAAACATCACAATAATGCATAATAAAACTCATTTTCAAAACCTTTAGTTTAAACAACATTTGATCATGCACATATGTATATAAACCAAACATTTCATGCTTCAAATCATTAACATGTCATATTGGCTTTCAAGTGATAATCCATAACCTTTCTCAACTCAAAACACAAACGACAATCGGATACGCGGATTACAACCTTTCTCAACCCCTCAACACCCGTGATGGAGACTATGGTACATTCACAACCCCTTCACATCACTCATTGGTAGTTGTATAACATCACTAACGAGATCACGGGACATACAACACAAGATCCACACATGGACTTTAAACCACCATTGTGACCTTACCATACACAAGGACCACACATCGAATTTTAACCACCATTGTGACCTTAACAATACACAAGGTCCACACATGGACTTTTAACCACCATTGTGACCTTAAAACAAGAACCACCCATGGACTTTTAACCACCATGTTGTTCTTAACCATCTCGTTAGTGTACTTGGATGGAGCATGGTACAATCACAACCCCTCGACATCCAAGGCGACTTTATTCACGGTGCACCCAATCCTATAGCCGGTTAACTATATCTGATTCAAGTACTTTTAAACCAACACATCACTTGCCAATATACATCATTTAACATCATTAATTCACTATTTTAAAGCATTTAGCAAAGCCATTAAATCCACATGCATCACTATGCATTGAAATCACATTTATCAATGTAAAACCAATGATCTCTTACCTTGAGCATCCTTCAACACATGGCTTACAAAACCAGCAATAAAGATGCTAAAATATGCTTTCAAAAACAGAATTTAAACATGCAACAAATCACTTTGCATTCAACCATCACATGGCTCATCAACAAGAGAGTTTTTCCGAAAACTTACTCTTGAGCTTAGCTAAGTTGTTTAGACTTTAAATAAACTCCCAAACCTTCAAAACATTGGTTTCAAAGCTGAAAACCAAACTTTACTCACCGATTCCGTTTCGCAAGCTTGCCGAAACACCAATCAAGCTTCCGGATCAACACCACAAGGATCCGAAGATGTCTCCCCTGTTTTAAACACATCAAAGCAGAGGATTAATGCATCATCATGCATTAATATCTTCAACCAAAATACCTAAACTCGCTGCTCTCAACAACACTCACATTTCGGCTACCAAACACAACCGAAAACACATCCAAACATCTCTACAACACTACCCAGCCAAGATCCATCAATTCCAATCATTCATAAACCTCAATTAACATCCAAAAAGGATCTAATCACGTCCTTATACCTCCAGCTATAGCAGAACATCAAGATCACCCCAAAAACCATCATTAACACAAGCCAAAACTTAGGAAAATCAACCTATTCGGGATTGCATTGATTAAACCTCAATTTCACATCAATTATACATCCAAAAATCATCAAGAAGACACCTCAAAACAGTGCCCAATCATTTCATACGAATTTCATCAAAATTAAACCAAATCTTGCATTTTAAAGCCAAGATCAAGAACAAATCATTAAAGCCTTTAATAAAACTCAAATCAAGGTTTGAGAACTTGGGAATTTCAGTAAAGAACTGAGTATTTAGAGGAGAAGGACGTTCATACCTCTAAATGTGAGTTTCTCCCTTAATTGGAACCAAGATTCTTGAAAATTCAATAAGCAAATGCTAAGGTTTTGATGTAGAAATGATTAGAGATCAAATGAAGATTGAAATCTCATCTTTAGAGGTCAAAATCAGAGGGAAATTTGCTGGAGAAAAGTGTTTGGTTTGAGAGAAAAGAAATGGAAATTTTTGAGAAAAGTTAGTTATGATCACAAAATATCTTTTTCCCTCCTTTTACCTTTAATTAAAAACCATTAATAAATTGTTTAATATTAAGAAAAATCTGGAGAAAACTCTTCTTGGGTAAATAGCTGCTTAAAGATTCAAAGTTTCAATCCTTTTTAAAACAGTAACCAAGTTTTCAAAAATTACATTTTAGTCACTAACCCAAAATGTCACACTTCCAAACCTCATTTTGTAAAATTGATTTCACCATTCTCTTATATATAATAAAAGAGAATTTTAAGATATTTTCCATATTTTTAATGCAACCCGAACTAGGCTTTCCTAAAAATCACCTTTATATTCGAACCGCAATCCGACCGATCCGGTCCAAACCCAAAACTTCTAAGCCCAAAATTGGGGTGTTACAATGCGGAGGCAGAATGAAGGATGGGAAAAATGCTGCAGCAAACAAGCAAACAGAGAAGAGATAATCAAATGACAGATGGGTCCTTTTTCGGATACGAAGCTCTCTACAGAATGGCTGGCTAGCTCCTGAAGGATAATCCTTTGAAGTCTCTTAACACTGCTAAGGAATCCTAGTTTACTACACTATGCTCGACGGGATTTACTTAGGCTGCTTCTAAACTATCTCTAGCAAGAAGGCTGGGAGACTAAAATGCTACAATAATACCTCTCGGCTTAACTCTAAAAACTTTACTCTCCTAATCTCTATCCCTCTTAGCCGTTCAAACCTATCACTTATCTCTAAGGCAGGTTGGAGTCCTTCCCCTTGGTGGTTACTCAATTGATTATGAAGATCTAAGGCTAGTTCTCTTGTTCACTCCCCCAAGCTAATGCTAAAGCAATGACCCTCTCTCGAAGGTTATCACGCATTACTCTAACTGTCACTATTAGCTAAGGCTTGCTCCCTCGATCACTACCCCCATCTGTACCTAGGGAACGACCATCACTTGAAGGCATCTTAAGGAATGACTAGTCTCTCGAGGAACTAACATCCCTAATCTCTTACAACCCTTGGCTGTTCCTAAAGAAAGGCCAACTCTCGAAGGCGCTTAAGGTAGGGCCTATATCTCAAAACGCTGACAACCCCAAGCTCTTACAACGTTAGGAAATTGAGCACACCATAAACAAAGCAAAGATCAAGAGAGAACAGTAAACATTAACATGAGATTAAGAAAATAAACAGAGTATCATCCAACAAAACCCACGCCATCTAAAATAGTTCATGGCTGGGCAATAATCAAACATATAATCATCATACAACCCTCCAGATAAATAAATTCTATAGCAAAAAGGAAAGATAAACTCCCAGTTCGCCAGTGGACTGCCATGACTGCCTTAGGCTCACCGCATCAGAAGAGGACGGCGAGGCCATGCCTCGAGCTTCCCGATGAAGGACACCGAGTCTGGTCAACGATGGAGTGCTTCTCCCCTCTTGTTGTGCTTTCTCTTGCACACTTTTTCTTTCTCTCCTTTTCTTCTCCTCCTTTTCCTTTGAAGAGATGAAGCCTTTATATGGTGGGGGTCTTCTAGGGTTTTGGAGCCTTGGTATCTCCTTGGGGATCCCAACGAATATCCGCCGACCAGTTCTGTTCATCATGGGACAAAAAGGACGGTCTGCAGATGGAGTGTGACTGCTGCATAAAGCTGTCTGACAGTGTTAGACGTCCTTTTCTGCACTTCACGTGCTTGTACTATCGTGCGCCAACTAGCCTTCTTTCTCCTCCTTTTCTGTCATCCTGCACACAAACAGCCAAAAACTACCTTTCACGCAGCACCAACTCCACACGAGCAATAAATTAAAAAGCACCCATAATATACTAAAAATACAGTCTACATGCAATGTAATGCACTTGAAAACAAGCAATTGCTATAGAAAAGAGGCATAAATATAGAGGTAATAGCATAACTATCACACCCCAAACTTAAGCTATTGCTTGTCCTCAAGCAATGAGTAAAATTAAACAAAAGGGATGCTATGGTAAAGATTTAACGATGAATAAATGTTACGATAGTGTTTCAGCTTTCAGAAAAAGATAGGCATTCAATATCAACAACATTTATTTGCGACTGGAAAGAATTTCTCTTAAGAACAAGCTGCTAGTGAGTGTGTGCGCAAGATTACTCTCGAACTATGCATGGTAGGTGAAATATTTTTCAAGGAAGCTTAATAATAATGCCTTAGCAATGAATTTTCAATAATTACAGACTTCTACAAGAATGCAAAAGGGTATTGTTACGAAGGGTGTCAGCTCATCACACCTACCATCCTTAACTCTAGATGAGTAAGGAGCATACCTCTAACCCCCCGAGCTAGTAGGTAGAGTCATCACGTGACAACTTTCATTCACTCATTTGCTTTTCATTGCCACTTATTTTTTTGTTCCTTTTTCTATCTATTTTTTTGAACAGTGGCCTAAAGACTGCACAGCGAAGTGTCCTTCTACAGTTATGCTATAGCATTCATTCAGTTTTCCGTTTTAGGCACATAGGAGTCTATTGTCTTTTTAAGCTCATTTTTCATTCTTTCATGCAAGGCACTACTAAAGTCCTTCCTAAAAAGTTTTTCTAAACCTACCAAGCAGAGAAAGAAAGCAATATGTGTCTAAAATTATTTTCTATAGCAAACTCACTCCTAAGATAGTTCTTTAAGTCTCATGCAGTTGTAAAATTTTAAGTTCATGCCTATTGAATTTCAAATGATCATCATTAAGCATCATCAACACATTTGCATATTTTTTCCTAGCTAAACATAATGCCATAGCAAAACGTTTGTCTAATCTTACGGTGCAAATGCTATGGTCCTAAACTAAGCGAAGGCGAAACACCCCCAAACTTGGAGATGCGTCATCCGCGATGCATGAAAAAAATGTTATGCAAAGTGCGGATGCAAAAATTAGCTAAAAAGAACGAAAACTTAAAAAAAATTGTACCTCATGGGTGCTGAGGTCAATTTTCACTTGTGTCGTCTGTGTAGTGGTTGTGTTGCACCATTGGAATTGTTGAGGTCGCATTGTCATCAGATTGAACAGAGGGTAGGATCAGTTGGTTTGACGGTGCGCCCGACTGTGCGTTTATAACGTTTCGGCATGGATGCTGTAGCATCCTTAGACGGTGGCACAACTGGGTTGGGTTCAGTGGTGGGTGCTGCCTCAGCCATAGGCTGATCATCGTCACTCAAAGTGGTGGCTGGCTTCCCTTGCGATTCAGGTGGCTGTGATGGTGCTGTAGCAGGCTTCTTGTTGCTTCGTGTTCTCTTCCTAGTGGGTGTGGAAGCAGGGTCGATTTGTTGTGACTTTTGGGTAGGGGTTTGTTCTTCTAGGACTGAGGGGTCTGGAGTGTCTGGTTCATGGGCTGGGTCCGGGTTAACTTTCTTCCTAGCCGTCAACTTCCTCTTTTGGGTTGGTGGTCGGGGCGTGCTTACAGTAACATTTTGATCTTGAGGCTCAGGAGTGATGAGAAGTTCCTTTGGGAATGAAGGGAACGAAACTGCTATGTCTGGCAAGACCTCGGAGAAGCATTGTTATATGGTCACATCCCTCTGGTTGGCATATTTGAAGTAGCTGCTTAGCTGCACCTTAAGACTGTGAAGCTCTGTGGCTAGGTGGGTTGCTTTAGCAACCAATGCTGCGGTCCTTGCTGCAACAAAGCTCATGACTCCTCCTTCCAGGGTCTCGTTTGGAGCATCCTCATCAAATCCCTTCAGTTGAGGAATCTGGGCAACTGTTAACCCTTTTTTTCCCTCCATTTGTTCGTCCTTGGCCGGGTTTTCAAAAACTTCCTTCCTTTGGCACAGGGCGGTTATCAAATTTGGAAAGATCAGTGGGCTCTTGCTCCTCTTGAGGCACACGTATACCTCGTCCACCACCAGTTTCCCTACATCAATTTTTCGCACATTAATTATAGAGTGAATAACCAGCAAACGAGATAGGTGTACTGTAGTTGTGTGCAATGTTGGCATCAATCTAGTTTGGAGCAGATGATTCCATGATTTCACTTCAGGCTTTAGTCTCCCTCTCTCGACTGTCATGGTGTTTCGGTTAAGCTCCGTCCCTCGAAAGCATAATTCTTTCACGATTTCTTCTTGGGCCTTGTCATCTAGCCCGTCAACAAAGCTTCCATGCTCATCTACCATATTCTTTAGGCCACAGAATTTGTTCTCTCCTGCAACAGTGAATTTCACTTGTTCTCCTCGAACGTGGACGCTTGACTGTGTTGAGCTCGTCAAGTGCGCATAGAATTCCTTTACCAATGGAACACATATGTTTTGGGGATGCTTAGCTAGCTTCCTCTAGTCATGCTTGGCTATGACATCTAGAAGGGCTGACTCGAAGTTCTCCTCATCTTTCTCGGGGAATCGGAGTCCTTGCTTTGGAAGTAGTTTTCTATCCTTTAGGTTTAGCCATCTCTCTCGGGATGCTTTGTCGTAGAAAAGTTTGATCTTGACAGCCGGTGGGTTCTGCGAACTTGATGATGCGCTAGAGACATTTTTGCATCGAACCATGGTTGGTGGCTTGAAGGTAAGTCTTTTGGTCTTTTTAGGGAACAAAGGCTTTTGTGGGAAGAAAAGAAAAAGAAAAGATGAATGATCTTAGGTTGAGTGAGGAAGATGAAGAGTAAGGACGGTTTGAGTGGAAAGTTGGGGGAGACGTGTGGGAGGTTTCCTTGGGAAACGGCTAACCATTGACTCTCCTTAATGGGGAGAGAGGTTTGAGGTTGATGGGAGCCTTCTTTTGTCAGGAAAAAGAAAATGGGCTCTTAATTGCTCAAAGAAAAAGTAGGAGAGAGAACTTGGTTATGTGTGGCTAGGGTTTAACCTTCACATATTCTCTCTATTAATTCCCCTTTTGTAATGCCCTTTTTGTTCCCATCCTTTCCTTACGTCGTTTCAACTCCCAAGTCAAGACAAATTGTGTTCCCTACAAACTCTGATTTCCTTCAGCAACTAATAAAAAATGCCATTTTTGATGTACCACCTGCACGACTGATTAATACTACAGAGGACATGTACTATGATACGGAATTTACAAGATAATAAATTAACAGAAAGGACAAACAAAAGATAAGAACAAAGCTAAAAACACACAAAAACAGACTAACTACTGTTTATTGAAAATGCTAAGGCAAAAAGAAAAAGTTTAGGAGGCGTACTATCAAGGGTCAGGAAGGCTGAGGTGAGAAGTGGCTAGCCCCACCTCGTTTGAGTGATTTTCAACATCTGGGTTCCCTCCCCTGGTCAGGTCCTCAAATTCTTTCTCTTGAACTGGTCCAACAAAGGCTTTCTTATGAATGTTGATGCTACAACAAAGTTCTTGTAGCTCATCCCATGCTATAGCATTGCAGTGCCTATCTTCCATTGACCTATCATGAAGGGTGTTAAGTATGTTGATGGTGACTGTCTCTTCACCCACTCTCATTGTGAATTCACCTTTCTCACAGTCAATCAAGGCTCGATCTGTAGCTAAAAATTTCCATCCTAGAAAAATAGGAGCATCGATGTCTTCCTCGCAATCCAGGATCAAGAAATCAACTGGGAAAGCAAAACGATCCACTTTTACTACAACATTTTCAATTTTCCCTTCTGGTCGGACTTTAGAGTGATCATCAAGCTGTAGTGCAACCCTAGTAGTCTTGACATCCCTTAACCCTAGTTTCTGAAATATGGATTTAAGCATTAGGTTCAGACTCGATCCCAAATCACACATTTCTCTTCCAACGAACTCATCTCCAATAGAGCAGGGGATAATAAAGCTTCATGGATCTTTTCTTTTTGGAGGGAGTTTTCTCCAAATGTAGTAGCATTCCTTTGCTATAGCAACTGTCTCGTGCTTTTCTATCTTTCTCTTCTTTGTGATGATATCCTTGAGAAACTTAGCATATGTGGGATTCTGGTCAATGGCCTCCAAGAGTGGCACATTGATATGCAACTGATCAAGGATATCTACAAACTATACAAATTGGAGATCTTCTTTTTGCTTTTTGAGTCTTTGAGGGAATGGTGGAGGTGGCTTAGCTAAATCTACTGTAGCTCAGGAGGCTGTGTCTTTTGCTGTAACAAAAACTGGCCCTTCTTTGATTGGTCTTTTGGCTTTGCCTTCCTCCTTTATTCCTTCTCCTTGCTGTGGTTCCTGATAATCTTCTTGCGGTGGCAGTAAGTTGGGTTGGGCTTCGTCCTTCTCTCCACCCCAAACTTATCACCTTTGTTAATCTATGTGCCACTCCTTAGTGTGAGTGCACTACATTGTTCCTTGCCATGTTGCTTAGTGGCTTAAGTGTCACTAGGCAAAGTTCCTTGTGATCGAACGTACAAGGCTTGAGCAATCTGGCCCACTTGAGTTTCTAAGGCTCGTAAGGATGCACTATGACTTTGTAGAAGGGCTCCCTGATTTTTTATGTGTGCTGCCTGATTCTGTAGCAAAACTTTCGTGGTCCCCATGAAGTCCTTTGTCATAGCCATGAATTCCTTAAAAGTAGACTCCAATGAATTGCTTGATGAAGGTGCTGCTCCCTTTTGATTTTTCCATGGCTTACTCTGGTGGGAATGGTGTACCTCTTGTGGATTTTGCTGTGGCATTTGATTGGCCGAATTGCTGCTATGCCTCTGATTATCCTAACTCAGGTTTGGGTGTTGACACCATCCTGGGTTGTAGGAGTTAGAATAAGGGTTGTTGTTGCTACGATTGTAGTTCCCCACATAGCTGGTAGATTCTGGATTGTCAGGGCAATCTTCGAGGTGGTGGTTTCTATCACATCTCAGGCATGATCTGTCTGCCTTCACTTCCTTCACTTCGTTGGAACGTTGGAGATTCTTTAACACGGTGATGTTATCTTCAACGTTCCAAGCCTGGTTGTTGGGAACTAATAATCATTGTTGGCTACTTTGTTGAGGATGTCAAATGCTTCTTCCGGTGACTTGTCCAACAGTATCCCATTTGCTGAAGCATCTATCAACATCCTTGTGGGCGCATTGACACCATTATAAAACATAACCACTTGGGTTCACTCATGATACCCATGGTTAGAGCATTTCCTCAACATTCCCTTAAATCGGTCCTAACACTCATACATAGATTCGTCATCAGACTGACGAAAAGAAGTGATATCATTCCTCAACTGAGTGTTCATTACTGGCGGACTATGACATAGCAAAATGTTCTTGCATAAATCGGTCCAACTTTGAATTGATCTGGTTGGCACCCCATTTAGCCATGCTTTAGCACGATCTTTTAACGAATACGGAAACAACTTTAATTTCAACACATCCTCATGCACTCTTTGCTGTCTGAATGAGTCACAAACTTCCAAGAAAGCATAGATATGTTGTCTTGCATCTTCGTGAGAAAAGCCACCATACTGCCCAATGTTGCTCAACATGTTGAACATGATGAGTTTAAGTTCGAATTGGGCTGCCTGAATTTCTAGAGCTACTATTCCGGGATTGAGATCATCTAGACTAGGAGTTAAATGATCCCTAATAGCTCATGGTCGAGCTGCTTCTCCCTGACCATTTGCCATAGCATCCGCGTTAACAGGTGTCGGTTCTATGACTCTAGCTTCTGCTTGCTCGTGTCTTTTCAAACAAAATAAACGATCTGCTTCTGGTTCAATGGGCTGAATAGGTCCTCTTTGTCTTCTTCTTTGGGTCATAAACTAGAAAAATACCTGAAAAGAAAAACAACCCAAAAACAAAACTAGTGAATATTTACAATGTGGAAATAGAAAGCAAAATGAAAATAAAAACTGTGGACAACCAATTGCCAATCCCCGGCAACGGTGCCAAAAACTTGTTGCGCGATCTTGCAATACTATAAATGATACGCAAATGGTGCAAATATACACGTCGAACGAGTAATAAAGTGATGAGTGAGTATCGTCTCCACATGGATTGGAGGTGAACACAGTTTCGTTTCCAAATTGCTATAGTAATTAAATTGTAATATGAGTATGATGAGGCAGAATGAAGGATGGGAAAAATGCTGTAGCAAACAAGCAAACAAAGAAGAGAAAATCAAATGACAGATAGGTCCTCTCTCAGATACGAAGCTCTCTACGGAATGGCTGGCTAGCTCCTGAAGGATAACCCTCTGAAGTCTCTTAACACTGCTAACGAATCCTAGTTCTCTACACTATGCTCGGCGGGATTTACTTAGGCTGCTTTTAAACTATCTCTAGCAAGAAGGCTGAGAGACTAAAATGCTACAGCAATACCTCTCGGCTTAACTCTAAAAACTTTACTCTCCTAATCTCTATCCCTCTTAGCCGTTTAAACATATCACTTATATCTAAGGCATGTTGGAGTCCTTCCCCTTGGTGGTTACTCCATTGTTTATGAAGATCTAAGGCTAGTTCTCTCGTTCACTCCCCCAAGCTAATGCTAAAGAAATGACCCTCTCTCGAAGGTTATCACGCATTACTCTAACTGTCACTATTAGCTAAGGCTTTCTCCCTCGATCATTACCCCCATCTGTACCTAGGGAACGACCATCACTTGAAGGCATCTTAAGGAATGGCCTGTCTCTCGAGGCACTAACATCCCTAATCTCTTACAACCCTAGGCTATTCTTAAAGAAAGGCCAACTCTCGAAGGCGCTTAAGGTAGGGCCTATATCTCAAAGCACTGACAACCCTAAGCTCTTACAACATTAGGAAATTGAGCACACCACAAACAAAGTAAAGATCAAGAGAGAACAATAAACATTAACATGAGATTAAGAAAATAAACAGAGTATCGTCCAACAAAACCCATTCCATCTAAAACAGTTCATGGCTGGGCAATAATCAAACGTATCATCATCATACAACTCTCTAGATAAATAAATGCTATATAAAAAAGGAAAGATAAACTTCCAGTTCGCCAGTGGACTGCCATGACCGCCTTAGGCTCACCGCCTCAGAAGAGGACGGCGAGGTCATGCCTCGAGCTTCCCGATGAATGACACCAAGTCTGTTCAACGATGGAGTGCTTCTCCCCTCTTGTTGTGCTTTCTCTTGCACACTTTTTCTTTCTCCCCTTTTCTTCTCATCCTTTTCCTTTGAAGATATGAAGCCTTTATATAGTGGGGGTCTTCTAGGGTTTTGGAGCCTTGGTATCTCCTTGGGGATCCCAATGAATATGCTCTGACCAGTTCTGTTCATCAGGGGACAAAAAGGATTGTCTACTAATAGAGTACGGCTGCTACATAAAGTTGTCTGACAGTGTCAAGCATCCTTTTCTGCACTTCACATGCTTGTACCTTCGTGCGCCAGCTAGCTTTCTTTCTCCTCCTTTGCTATAGCATTTTGGTCCTTGCTTCTTCCCTCACATTCTGCTCTATCATCCTGCACACAAACAACCAAAAACTACCTTTCACGCAGCACCAACTCCACATGAGCAATAAATTAAAAAGCACCCATAATATACTAAAAATGTAGCCTACATGCAATGTAATGCACTTGAAAACAGGAAATTGCTATAGCAAAGAGGCATAAATATAGAGGTAATAGCATAGCTATCACCTTCACTCTGATATCGATAATAATGAGTTATTAATGATACTCTAGGAGGGTCAATACCAATACATGAGACCCGTATCGATATCGAATATTATTTTTCAAACAACAAGAGCCAATTCAATACTGATACTCGTAGGAGTATCATACCCCTTATAGGTGGTAGCGATACGTAAAGATGAGTATTGGTACTCACTGTATCTTTTTGACACTAAGTCTAGTAAAATTGATAAACGGTTAGTGATTGCCTAAAATATTGTTAATGTTTTGTAAATAAAGAAATGCAAACTAATAGGGCAAGTTCTCGAGAGTGAATAAATACTCTTCCATAATAGACTAACAATTGGGAAATCGTTAGCTAATGATGTAATGATGTGCTAATAATTAGCAACCATGATAAGATTTTTATGGTGAGATCCGAATACCTAGTGAAAGTGTTGCAACACAATGGTAAGTGTCGGCTAAATGTAAGTGTTTGAGGCTATGTAACATCAGAACTCATCAACGTTTGGTTATCCTGAATGTACGTGTCTAAGGATATATGACACCAGAACTCATTCGATGACGCTCGATGAGGAATCTTGAGTATAGGTAAGATGATGAGTGTATAATCCTTCAGATTTGTGACATCAGGCTTCACTCAAAGCTTACGATTATTGTTGTTATGTGTTTGTGATTATGATCATATTGTTAGGTGATTGCCTGTGTAAGCATGAGCTTAGGCGTCTAGGGGTAGCGCCATATATTATTATATTTTTATATGTTCATACTAGCTTGAATGCTCATTTTATGATCTGCGTGAATTATAGTAGAGTTGATGTGTACCACTGAGCTTGTATGCTCAACGTTTGAAATAGTTGTTTTCAATAGCATATTAGTAGGCAGTACTTTATTTGTGGAGCACCATCAATGTAGGATTCCAACATCGACATTGTAATATCTAAGTATGAAACTTTATATTTTCGGCTATATATTCGTAGGACCTTGTATTATTAAATTCTATAACTTTATATCCTTTAGGAAATTATGCCGATTGTTGATTTAAAAATGTGGAGCTCTTTATTTTTTAATATCTTTAATACTTGGTTAAACTTTTATTTTATTTTGAAATGATTGTTGTTTTCTTTACTAAATTTTTATATTGATTTCGCTAAACCTTGGTGAAAATGGTATATGAGACAGGTCAGGACCCAATGTGGCATTTCATATCCTCTGGTTGGATCGATGTGTTGCATTCAGTGGTATTAGAGCTTAAGTTTATCCGATTCTAGGAAAACTCTAAGGATTATAGGTGGGTCTACAAGGTGTCTAGTGAATACATGCCTAAATTGAAGTTGGTACTTGTATAAGACTAAAATTTTTATGGTGTTTCCTAAAAATTTTCTTATTTGCTGAATCCATATATCAAGAGTTTCACATAAAAGCTTCAAGGGTTGTAATAAAAGTTGATAGTCTCATGAAAACGACTTCGAGGATGAGTATGCTCCGGACTTTGAGGGCTTTGATGACTCAAAGGATAATAGAAGATGTGGCAACTTATTTTACACATCTTCATGATGCCCTTCATTGTATTGTGTGAGCTATCCTTAAGCCCTCGACTTTCCTGAGGGAGACCTCAATTGAAAGGCTATGCCTTTATAATGCTAGTTAATTCCATGGTTCGTGACAAGACAACCCAATTAAGGTTGACTAACGGTTACGTTACACTAAGTGTACTCTAAGGTAGATGCAATTGAGTCACGAGGATAATTTGGCATGCATTACTGCCCTTCTGAAGGATAATGCACCTAAGTGGTAGGAGACTGTGGAATTAGGACTATGTACTACCCAACCTACATAGGTATACTTTCATGAAGAGTTCCAAGGGAAGTATATTGTTGAAGCACACATGGATGGGCTAAGGGATCGATTTACACATATGGTTGAAGGGAATCAATTTTTCTTTGAGTACGAGCAAGATTTTCTGTAGTTAAGTAGGTATGCTTTGAGTTGGATGCTTTTAAGAAAATTAAGTGTAAGAAGTTTAGAAGAGGGTTGAAGAGGGAGATCCAGATGTATTTGATAGTTAACCCACCTAAGTATTCTTTGAGATGGCTACTAGGCCAAGACACTTTGGAAGTTCACCATAAGGACCGTTGAATGGGTTCATGAGTCCGAATGAGATGACTCAATTTTTTTAGGTTATTCTCAAGCTTAGGGTATGAAGGCCGAAGACTTAAGAGAAACAATGAGAATTGCGCCGACAAAGTCTACAAGGTTAGATCGTTGATCTAATCGGCGAATTGTACGAGGCCTATTTCTTTGGGATATGTGATGAGTTATGAGGTTCGTCTAAGACATCACTCGAGCCTTTTGTCAATATTGTGGTAGGAGGCACCATGGAGAGTGCTTTAGAGCGAATAAAGCTTACTATTGATGTGGATCGATGAACCACTTTGTGAGAGATTGGCCTGAGGCTATCGAGGTTGTTCCGGATCAGACCTAGAGGTCTTTTCATACTACTAAAAGGGATTGAGGTTCTGATAGAGGTGTAGCAATTTATATGAATGGACAATAGAGTGGAGACACCGTTAGATCCACAACGAGAGCTCCAATATGATAGTATGGGATTAAGGCTAGAGAGGATTGCGATGCCACTAATGTCATCTTAGGTACCTTTACTTTATTTTTTGTTCCTATTGTTGCATTGGTGGATTTGGGGTCCACCCATTCATATATCTGTAGTGAACTTTACCAAAAGTGGTGTATTATGAGAGAATACTTAGAAATAGGGATGCGAGTGACTAGTCCCTTGGTGATGGATGTGTTAGTAGATAGAGTCTACCGTAAATGCCTTATTGAAATTCAAAGTCACATATTTGCTGCTGATTTGATGGATTTACCATTCTAAGAGTGTGACATGATTTTAGGTATAAATTGATTATTCGAACACAACGCTAGATTGAGATACCGAATGAAGTGTATAAAACTTAAGGGTTATAATGAAGCCAAATTGATTGTAATGGGATAGAGGAACCATTGCCTTCAAATGTCATTTCCACATTGGCCACTTAAAGGATGATCCAAAAGGGTCGTGAGACATTCTTGACCCATGTCACTGATATCAGAGTTGAAAGTCGGAGACTTTAGAGACTTCAGACCATTAGGGAGTTCACATATGTTTTTCTCGAAGAGTTCCCTAGATTACCTCATAATTGCAATTTAGAGTTTATGAATGAGGTAATGCCAGGTAAAACGCCAATATCCATTACTCCCTATCATATGGAACAAACCAAACTTCAAGAATTAAAGGCCCAACTTCAATGAGGTTGTGTATTGGTTACTGCAAACTCAATAAGGTGACATTGAGGAATTATTATCAGCTTCCTAAAATTGATGACTTGTTCGATCAAGTAAGAGGTGTCTGAGTGTTTTCCAAGATCGATTTGAGGTTGAGGTACTATCAATTGAAGGTTAAATATTAGGACGTTCAGAATACTACTTTTAGGACGAGGTATGGACATTACTAGGTTTTAATTATGCCATTTGGGCTTAAAAACACACCTGCAACTTCCATGGATTTGATGAACCGAATCTTCCAGCCATATTTAGATCCGTTTGCGATTGCCTTCATTGATGAAATATTGTTTTACTCGAGTTTGGAGGATGGTTACGACTATTATCTTCGTATCATTCTTCAGACCTTGAAAGACAACTCTTTTCCAAATTCAACAAGTGTGAGTTTTGGCTTTCAGAAGTGACATTCTTAGGCCACATCATTGCAGCAGATGATATTCTTGTTCACCTATAAAAGATTCTAGTAGTGGTGCAGTGAAAACCACCAAGGAATGTGTTAGAAGTTTGTAGCTTCTTAGAGCTTTTTGATACTACTGATAGTTTTTTTTGAGAAGTTCTTTATAATAACAACTCCTATGATGATTTTTTTTAAAAATTGAGTTCCGTTTGAGTAGAACGAGAGTAGATAACAACACTTAAAGAAATTGAAGGGTTATTTGACTGAAGCTCTAGTTTTGACACAACCCGAGCGGGGTTAAGACTAAGCAGTGTTTAGTGATGCTTTCTTGAACGAGCTTGGTTGTGTTCTCATGCAAGAGGGTATGGTTGTCGTCTATGCCTCGAGACAACTCAACCTTTATGAGCGTAATTATTCTAGACACGACCTAAAGTTGGCAACAATTATCTTTGCCTTGAAGATTTGAAGGCACTACTTATATGAGGAGAATTGTTACACCACACCAATCACAAAAGTCTAAAGTATTTAATTACTTAGAAAGAGTTGAAACTAAGACAAGGAGATGGATTTAAGTACTCATGGATTATGCATGTGTTGGAAAATGTCATTCAAGTAAAGTAAATGTTGTAGTCGATGCTTTCAGTCAGAAATCAATGTTAGATTTGAGAATGATGTTCACTCGATTGGGGATGACCAAACCCTATCTTGGGTATCCACACGTGCCTATTTAAAGGAAGTGAGGAGATCGATTGAGACAGCTTTGAAAAATTGGACAGAGCACGACCGTGGTGGAAGAGGAAGGTTGTATGGTTCGACCAGTTGAGACGGAGAGCTTGGAGCCATTGAAGGGCTGCATCGACATACCTCCTTCTTGCCCATTCTCTTAGTTTTATTTGTTTTTATTTAAAAATGATGATGTTAGACGATGATGTTTTTTTTGGTTGGACCCCCCAACTATGAACTAAGTCTTTTTAGTTGGTTGAGGGATGTTTGTGTTTAACGCTTTATTTATGTTTGGTTTTTAATAATCGGAATACCTTGGCATTGTTTTCTATCTGGCTAACACTCCAGCTTTCTAAATTCATTGCTATGGGACCGCTGGCATTATTTTCTTATTACACCTTAATATCTTAACAGACTTTAAGGGTAACGATTAGTTGACAAATACTAAGGAGAGAAGCTCCGACATAAGATGTTCAAGTAGATGAGCTTACTTCATAAGTGAATCTACCCCTTAGGAGTATATATTGAAACCGAATCAAATTAATTAATAGAAAACTTCATTATAGACACATGAGGGTTTTAACATGGTTAATTTCGGGCATTGCCATCGACAGAGGCAATGCCACTCTTGAATCTACTCGACAATAATTCCAAGGTAGGACGTTATTAGCAGCTGGCATAGCTAGCGTTAAAATCAGGCATCCCTTGCCAACGCCCATCATTCATTTGAATACCTTTCTTGCCAAATTGCTTTTATTTTCCTTGCATTTCCTTAGTTGCTGTTTTTTTTAAATAAACTTGAAATCGATCCAACATTTTCCCTTAACAAGTAAACAATTAAAACAGTCAAACTCTTAGTTAATCCTTGTGGAGACGATACTCAACCCACTACTATATTGCTTGCTGACCGTGTATACTTGCACGCAAAAGAATCAATTGTGGCATTATCTCTTACATATTTACATTGAATTTTAAATATTTTTCCAAGTAGTAGCAAAGTCGAAACCAAATTTCGTTGCGATGCTCATTAACTTGAACTGTCACTGCATCTCTCGATGTTAGTGGCTGCAATAAACACTTTCGTACAAAATAACATTCAAACCCAAAAGTTGAACAAGAAAGAAAGCTTCATAAAATAAGTTGAAGTTCACAATCCAAAATAACTCTCGTTCTTAATGAAAGAAAACAATAAATCATCATTCAAGTTCTACAAAACAATTAAGTGAAAATAAATGGAAACCTCTATCTCTAGCTATCTCGAAGTATTTCCACGAAATTTCCCTTGTTCTAGCACTTGGATCCTCTTTGTCACTAAGAGATATGCCTCTTCTTCTCATCGGTTCACTAAAACGAAGCTCAAGCCACCATGGATGAAGCTTCCAGAAGAAGGAGAAAAATGATCTTCCAAAAGATAATGGTTATTAGAAAAGGTAAGGATAAAATGATATGTATATATCAAGATGCATCCTTTCTTTCCAATAGGGTAAATACATATGTCCCTCATGGACTTTTAGCTATGAAATTTCGTACAAAGCAGTTGCACTAAATTACCAACTCGTCATCCTTTGATCTTATCTTTTTGACAGCTTTCAATGTGCTGGCAATCCTGGAAGCAATTCGGTAGTAATCCTATTTCAATGTGGCAACATCCAATCCCTATAACAACTGTCGTAACTAACTTCCAGCTCATTGTCCTTTGATCTTATCCTAACAGCTTTTGACAACTGTCAATATGGCAACAATTACCATTTCAATGCGCCGACATCATGTCTGGACAAAAGTTGTTGTAACTAATTTCCATATCATTATCATTTGATCTTATCTTGACAGCTGTCATTCTCCGCATACCGTGGGCAATCTTCATTGCTATGGTTGCCACTACAATTCTTGTAGTAGAACGCAAGGACATCAAATGGTTGAGCAATTTGACTAGATGGAATTCTACTAGTTCCTTGCATATTTTAACCATGTTGTCAGGAGAAGAAATTTTAGCCCGAAAAGCAGAATTTTCATCCAACTCTATAACTCTCGAAGCATCTCTAGAAATGGGATATTGATAATCATGTTGAGCATATCTCTCCAAAATACCAAATGTCTTATTGTAAGTGCAATCCAACAAAGATCCATTGGATGATCTGTTGAGAAGATTCCTCATTTGTGAATTCAACCCATTATAGAAAATCTCAATTTGTGTCTCCTTTTGAAAGTCGTGCATGGGACAACGCTGGAGCAATGGTTTATAACATCCTCATGTAATAGAAAGACTCTCATTATCCAACTGATAATAAGATGTAATCTTAATTTGTAGATGAGCATTCATTGTTCGCGAGTTCAATATCAAAACAAATTGCGATGCCAATAAATTCCAAGATATGATAAATCGGACAAGAAGTCCACGAAAGCGCGTTCAAGCTCTTCCCTGCAAAGAATAAGGAAATAATTGTATTCGTAAGACATCATCAGGAATTCCTTGTCGACTAAAAGATGCGCAAACAATGAGAAAGGATTGGAGATGCTCTCTTGCGTCTTCATGAGGCAATCCGACATATTTCCCATTAAAATTCAGCATTTGAAACATGACTGGTTTGAGTTCAAAATTTCCATAAAGAAGTTCAGGCTTGATAGCTGACGATCGCAAATCATCCAAAACATGCACAATAACATCTCTTATAGTCATGTTTTGAGATTGAGCGCATGGACGCAGTGGTGAGTTAGGAGGATGTTGTGGCTGCATCGTAGATGTGACCTCATTCTTTTTTGGTAAAACCACTTCCCTTTTGTTATTGAAGTTTCCTCCTAGCGGTTCTTTCAATTCCTGAGTCAAAGTCAGTTAGAAACTTTAGATTAGTTCTGGTCATAAAACATTTAAAATGAAATTTAAAAAAAAAATATATACAAAGTGCAAAAACAAAAATCAACATCAAATGAATGCCTTCCCGGTAACGGCGCCAAAACTTGATCGACTATGAAACGTCATCGCAACTGTACAAGCGTACATACGTCGATGAAAGTATAGTTGATAGGTTGATCTTATCGAATATCGATCCCACGAGGAAAGTGGTTTTCTGCCTATTAATGTCAGTGCAAAAGTTCTGAAAATAGAAGGAAATGTGAGTAAAGTTATGGATGCAAAGAGATGTAAATGCAACATATTTCAGAGAGTGTTGTGAATGAAATAATAACTAAGGAAAGTGATATTCTGTAAAAGTATTGGATTCCCTCGGTGCAACTCTCGAGTTTACCAAATGCTGCAAAGTTAAGTCATTAGATGATTATCAAGCAAGATAGATCAAACTTATCCCACTAACCTTCCTTCAACTCTCAGCTAATGACTTAAACAAACAAATATACCACAACTTTTATTGTTGGGAGATAATGCGTGTCCTCGAACAAGTGGACCAACTTTCATTGAGATGAGCATTAATTTGAACTGTCACTGCATCTCTCGATGTCAGTGGCTGCAATAAACACTTTCGTGCAAAATAACATTCAAACCCAAAAGTTGAAACAAGAAAGAATGCTTCATAAAATAAGTTGAAGTTCACATTCCAAAATAATTCTCGTTCTTAATGAAAGAAAACATAAATCACCATTCAAGTTTTACAAAACAATTAACTGAAAAAATAAATAAAAACCTCTATCTCTAGCTATCTCGAAGTATTTCCACAAAATTTCCCTTTCTCCAACACTTCGGTCCTCTTTTTCACTAAAATATCTGCCTTGTCTTCACCCCGGTTCACCAAAACGAAGCTCAAGCCGCCATGGATGAAGCTTCCCAAAGGAGAAAAATGATCTTGCAAAAGATAATGGCTATTGGAAAAGGTAAGGATAAGATGATATATATATATATATATCATCTTATCCGCCATGTTCATAAATGTAATCACCTATTTTGTCCAGGGTGTTAACATGTCTTGCTTTTTTTTAATAATAATTGACTTTGATACTTATATATATATATATCAAGATGCCTCCTTTGTTTCTAATATGTTAAATACATGTGTCCCTCATGGACTTGCAGCTCAGAAAATTCATACAAAGCAGTTGCACCAAATTGCCAACTAATTGACCTTTGATCTTATCTTTTTGACAGCCTTCAATGTGTCGACAATCATGGGCGCAATTCAGTAATAATCTTATTTCAATGTGGCAACATCCAGTCCCTACAAAACATGTCCTAACTAACTGCTAGCTCATTGTCCTTTGATCTTATCCTGACTGTTGTTGACAACTGTCAATGTGGCAAAAATTACCATTTCAATGCGCCGACATCATGTCTGGAAAAAAGTTATAACTGACTGCTAGCTCATTGTCCTTTGATCTTGTCTTGAAAGTTGTCAATGCAGCGATAGTGACTGGACGCAATCTAAACAACACTTATGCAGCAGCATCACAATACATCAACAGTCCTGGCTGCAATAATAAGATGTTTTTACAAGGACATTAGTAGTGTTGTCAGAAAACAACAAAAAATGGTAGAAATAAGGAGAATTCGAGCAAAGTAAACTGAGTTAGAATACAAATAGTAAACTAAAAATGCAAGAATGCATGCATGAGATACCAATGTGGGGACAAATTAATTGATAAATAGGGGAAATATACGTGCTCTTTAGAGTACCATCAGGCACATAGTATTCCATTCACCATGCATTTCGGTAGAAACAAAATGTATCAAGACCTATATTCATTCTATTGGTGGCCTGGGATGAAAAGAGATGTATCATAGTTTGCAACGAAGTGCTTAGCTTGTTAACATGTGAAAGCTGAACATCAAGTCCCTTCGGGATTAATTTAGCCCATTCATATTCCACAATGGAAGTGAGATCACGTGATTAAGGAATTTGTGACGGGATTACCGATGACTTAGGGGAGGAACAACACAACTTGGGTTATAGTAGACCGTTTGACCAAGACCACACACTTCCTAAATGTGCGCAAGTAACTTTTGATTACCAAAAGGCTTATACAGATTCGAAATATAGGAATATTGAGTATAAGGTGGGTGATAAATTTTTCTTAAAGGTATCATCTTGGAATAGAGTAATCTATTTAGGTCGTAATGGCAAGTTGAGCTCGATGTTTATTGAACCTTATGAGATGTTAGAAAGAGTTGGATTGATGACATATAGATTGCCTTTACATCTAGAGATGGACCACATCCACAATGTCTTTCATATTTCAATGTTAAGAAGATATCCATCAGATCCTTCGCATGTCATCTCCCTAGAAGAGATAGAGGTGAGTGTTGACATGACTTACGAAGAAGAACCAATTTGGGTCCTTGATTGGGAAGTCAGAGAGTTGTGCAAAAAAAGTATGTCTTTGGTAAAAATATTATGGAGAAGCCACGACGTGAAAGAATGTACTTGGAAGATTGGGGCTAACAGGAAAGAAATGTACTTGTATCTCTTTAGACAAGTAAATTTTAAGGATGAAATTTTCATTAAGGAGGTAAGAGTTGTAATGGCCCTCCTTTTGAGTAAAATGGATGAATTTGACTCGAGACTTAGGTTTAGAAGTTGGGCTTAGCATTTGGACTGAATTTGGGGCAAGAGGAAACCTTAATTGGGCCTCTAACTTGACCATTGGGCTTTGAGAAATGACCAAATTTTGGTAAGGAAGAACTTGAAGGTTTCGTATTGATATTTTCAAAATGAAGGCTGCCATTTTTAATTGTTTGTGTAAGAAGAGGAACAAGCCTTTATTTTCTTCCATCACCATATCATCTCTCTCTCTCTTACATTTCTTACTACAACCCTTGAGTGAAGACCAAATCTTTGTGGGTTCAAATCACTATTATAGGATGCATGATTTAGGGAATCTTAATCTACACATCAAGAGCATCAAGAAAAGTTAAGAATCGACTCAAAGTGGTAAATTGAGTTAGCAGGGTTTTGGAAAGAGGGTTAGATGAATGATTAAACCTTGCTTTTAGTTGTTAGATCATCATTCTATTTTTTTACTTCCTGAAAGATTCTAGTTTGTTTCACAATCCATTTTGTTTAGTGAAATAAGTGGGAGAGTCTTATAAGACTAAGAACCAAGAGAAGGTTTAAGGTTCTGGTGTAAGAAGCTACATTTAGGGATTTTTGAACAAGGTTAGTACACCTCCAAATTTGAAGTGCTTCATGGATATCATAATTTGAATGCCTTGAATGCTTGTGTGTTGCATTTGACAACTTTGGTAATATGGTTATACTTGATAATGATAGATGAACTTGAGTATATATGGTAGCAAACGACCTTAAATAACTCTCATTACATGTAAGAATTAAGTAGAGACTTGAAACATTGATTTGAGAAGAATTATGAGTGATTCCCTAAGAAAGTGTTTTCTAGACTTTGATCAATATTGGTTCTCGGGGACCAACACTGATACCTCTTTGAAAAAGATGATGAATTGGACGAAATCGTGAGAGGAGTACCAACACTGTTTTCAAGTAGTACCAGTACCCTACTCTTCTAGTACATGTATTGACGAGTTAGTACCTATACTCTAGGATTTTACTAAAACACTAAAGTTCAATTTCACATCAGTACTTGGGTAAAGTATCGATATCGGAGGGTAGTACCATACACGAGGACCTATATCGATAATGAATGTTATTTTGAATCATTGAGAGCCAATTCAGAACCATTACCCATAGGGAGTAGTGATACCTCTATAGTTGGTAACGATACGCATAGGTGACTATCGATACTCATTGTATCTTTTCGACATTAAGTCTAGTAAAAATCGATAAATGGTTAGTGATTGTCTAAAATATTTCTAATTCCTTGTAAATAATGAAATGCAGACTAATTGCGCTAATTATGAGAACAAATAAATATTCCTCCATGATACACTTACAACTCGATAATAGTTAGTTAATGGTGTAATGATGTTGTGCTAATAATTAACTACCATAGAGAGATCCTTGGGATCACATTGTTTGAATGTCGTGAGGGCTTGATAAGACTTACATGGTGGGGTTCGGATACCCAATGGGAGTGTTGCAACACCATGGTAAGTTTCGGCTAAATATAAGTGTCCCAGACTATGTGACACCGGAACTCATTTGATGATACTCAATGAAGAATCCCGAGTATAGGTAAGTCGACGATTGTATAATCCTGAAGCTATGTGACATCGGGCCTCACTAAAAGCTTACTATTATGGTTGTTATATGTTTGTGATTATGATCTTATTCATATATGATTGCATGTTTAAGCATGAGTGTAAGCAGCTAGTGGTAGCGCCCCATATTATTATAATTGTCATATGTTCATACTAGCTTGCCTGCTCATTTTATGACATGCATAAAATATAGTAGAGTAGGTGTACCACCGAGCTTGTAAGCTCAACGTTCGGAATCATTATTTTCGTTCGCAAGTTAGTAACATGATCTGTGGATCCTCTGGCGGATTGAAGTGTTAAAAATATTAATTTTTTAATTGTCAAAAAATATACTTAAATTATGTTTGATTCATATATTAGATTACCACATTAGTTATGGATCCAATGGTGATGGAAAAAATTTGAGGCAGAAGCGAGCTAAAACCCTAAGGAATTGTACTAAGGACCTCATGCACCTTCATTAGGGATGGTTTGGGGTCGATGAGAGTCGACCATTTTCTACTACACCTAGCCTCATACAGCATGACATCGAGTCTATGATGAAAAGATAAAACATAACATCGAGTCATAACTAGAATAAGAAATAATATTATTGTATTGAAGAACTTTTCTTCTTTGTTTTACTTTACCCACTTTTAGGTTGAGAGACATATCAGCCAATATACATACCCAAGTAATTTAATTATCTAAACTTAAGGTACATCATGGATAACAGTAACATGTAACCAGTCTACAACCTAAATCCTTGTTATATCGGAGATATAGTTAGTGGATACGCAGTACATTGTTACGTATTGACAGAAATTGTAATTGATAATTAAGTTAGATTTTGTTGTAATTCTTGGTAACTAGATTTACTCAATAAAATTTATTGCTGATCATGTATTTGACTCTATAAATAAATATAAGATAGATCTTAAATTTAGAATTATGAGAAGACTATAAATGAATAAATATAAAATAGGTCTTAACATAGAATTACTTTGGAGACTTCTAATCCTTATACATGAGATAGAATGCATTTGCACTACTAAAGATCTTTCATTCATAGAGGTAGATAAAATCAAACCACGTTAAATTTTGTGTTTTGCGCTTATGATATTATTGCTTTGATTATTTTCTTCAAACAAATTTCTAACAAACATAATATACAAAAATAAAGCATAGCTTTCTTTAAGTCACTCTAATATTGCCTCAAAAGAAAATGGCGAAATGCTGTGACAGATCAGCAGTATGTAATTGCGACATGCATTACAGATATGAAAAGATGATTTGATATGGAAGATGAGAAAGGCTTGACTTACGGATGTTTTCACAAAGGATTAATATCCTATATATTGGCGGTCGAAACTGAAAATTTTCACAAGCGCCTTAGTTTTAGAGTATAGGGAGTTAGTTTAGGGTATAGGGGTTTAGGTGTAGGGGTTTAGAATTTAGGGATATTTATTTCAATTTAAGGTTTAGGGTTATAATTTAGGGTTTATAGGTTAAGGTTTAGTTTTTAGGGTAATATGGTGAGGATTTAGGTTTTAACCTATAAACCCTAAATTATAACCCTAAACCTTAAATTAAAACAACTATCCCTAAATTCTAACCCCTATCCTAAATCCCTAAACCCTATACCATAAACTAACTCCCTATACCCTAAAACTAAGGCTCTTGTGGAAACTGAAAAACTTTCAATTTTCACCGCCTGTCTATAAAATATTTATCCTTTCACAAATACCATTCACAATTTTTAAACCGCCAGTTGAACTGGAAACTAAAACCAAATTGCTGTCCAATAATATATGAAAAATTCAAATCCATGAACACTTGTACACACAGGCGCCAATGACACTTGTGAAGGACAATAATTTGGGCCATTAACATATTACATGAATAAGCACAAATTTGACCCCTCTAGGACAATGGAGGCAAATATAATAAAATGAAGCTGTAACAAGTAAGGTTTTAATTAACTAAAGTGGTTTTAGCCTTCCAACATCCCTTAATCTATTCCTGACCATAAGAGCATCCATAGTAGTATCTTATTCCATCATTACTATGATGTTAAATGTCTATTATTAATTAGGCTTAATTAAAAAAAAATAAGTGCACCTCTTTTTTCTTTAGGTGTTTAAACTTAAAAAAAAACAAATACCCAATATTTACACCGATACAATTTTAAGTGCATAACGTTTCATCCCCTTAACATTTTAAAGTCGATCTATTAAAAAATAAACACCCAATCATTGCTTGACACTTGATTCTGATTTTACTTTCTTTTCGAAATTTATTTTATTTATTTAAAAAAGCTTTTAAACTTAATTTTTAAAAAAAATTAATAATTTCCCGAAATTCAAATAATATCCCCAAATTCTAAAACTATAACACCCAAAATCCCAAATTTAGCAACCGCCAATCGCCCTTGTCCACCAATCCCGTCGAAAGATCCTCACGATCTTTTACGACATCTTTCCATCATCGAAAGTCGATGAACAACGCTTCAATCAAACGTCAAACGCGAAAACTACATTAAAACGACAAACGACGACCAAAAAGACGATGAACAACGTACAGATCGTACGACCGACAAGATGAGGGAACTTCATTCTAATGAAGGCGGCATGAAGACTACAATATCATCGGCTGATTTGGGATTTTAGGTTACAGTTTTTGAAATTTGGGTTTTTTTATTTTTGTGAATTTTAGTAAGGTTGGAGTTTTTTTTTGAAAATATAAAAAATAATGAAAAGAAATTAGTAATTAAAACCTATTATGTGTCACGTTTTAACTGACTAATTACTTTTTTTTAACAATCAAACACATAGAATTAACAAAATGAAACATTAGACATATTTTAATTAAAAAAATTAGGCGCATAAAGTAAAAAAATGTATAATTTAAAAAACCTATTTTTAGTTAGGCCTATCAATTATTATAAGGCAGTTAGGTAGGAAGTTAGCCAAGCAATTAAATTGTTATAGATACTTTTGGTTTCTCAATAAAGTTTCATATTGATTATTTCCTTTTTAGTTATTGTTTCATCTTCTTATGTATTCAAGCATTCATATTCTTCTAGTTATTTTATTACTTTTGAGTTACTGGTTATCTTTCAAAAATACATGGTATTAGTGATTTAGTAAAATTTCTGATGAGTAGTTTAGTTTAGTTTAGTGAATAAAGTTTGTGATGACAACGGGCGCTAAATTGTCCACTGAAAATATCATCGTCATAACGTTGGAAGATATTTTATTCATGTTAGCTAATGAGAGTTTAACCTTGATGAATCATGTAGATGATGATGTTGTTATACCATCACAGTAATATAAGATTATTTAAAAATAAATTTAAATATAAGATTGTTTAGAAGTAAATTTTACAAATTGTCTGTGATATATTTTTATTTTAACAAGTTACAATTTCTTTATTAAATTAAAAATATTTGTATCAAAATTCATTGAACTACTTTCGTTATACAATCTAATTTTTACCAAACCTTTATATTTAAAATATAATTAAACAAATTTTAAAAATAAATTTTATATTTGAATGCCTTCATCACTCTTTAAATTAAGTTTTATGAATAATAATAATAATAATAATAATAATAATAATAATAATAATAATAAATGGCTAAAATTAATAAAATAATGATAAAAATTGTACAAGTAAATTGAAATTACTAAAATATTTTTTTTAAAAATTAAAAACATCTTACAAATTAATAATAAAATTAAGGATAAACTTTTTTTTGCTCAACAAATTATTTTATTATTATGAACCCCAAATTGTATGCCTCATTAAAAACCTCCCTAAGCCTAAAATGGAAGAAAAGAGTACATACAACAAGAGAGAGGAAACAAAACAACAAAGGAATACACGAAATACACCCAAAATCTCAACATTAAACGTCAATCGATTTCCAAACTTGTTAGATCATCTAAATTTAGTCAAATCACCCTCCCAAAACCACCCTAAAAGACTCGAAAACTACTTAGCAAGGTAAACTGACTTCAACCTCCATATGTATCTACCACCATGCTAAGAAAATGGTAACTGTTGCTTGCGTGTAGTGTACTAAAAATGATACGCAAATATGGTGCAAGTATACACGTCGAACGAGTAATAAAGTGATAGGTGAGTATCGTCTCCACAGGGATTGGAGGTATTCACGGTTTGCTGTAACAATAAAGATTGAACTTTCTGTAGATGACTTTGCTATAGTAAAAGAGATGATGTAAAATAATGCTGAAGCAAAACGGTGTATATAAAGATAAGATAGCAATATGATGAACATGTCCCCTTTCGTATGCTAAACTCACTACGGAATGACTGGCTGGAAATGATGGACAACCTAACCTAAGCTTCTTAACCATACTAAGGCTTTTCAGCTATCTTCTATGCTAGTCGGGATTTGCTAAAGGTTTTCCTAAACTATCTCTAGCCAGGAAACTGGGAGTCAGAAAATGCTATAGCCATACCTCTCGGCGTAAACTCTTAACACTCCCCTACCCTTCACTAGACCTGGCAAACTTGACCCGAGACCCGAAACCCGAATTACCCGAACCGAAACCGAAAATCAACATGAAATTGACCTGAAATCTAATCCAAAACTCGAAATAAATCAAACTGAAACTGAACCGAATTTAGTTGAACCGAATGGACCCGATTAATAGAAATAAAGAAAGATAAAATCTGAACAGCCGCACAAGTCACTAAAATGTCAAATATATTGACTTTATAAAGTCATATATAGGGTGTAATGTTGCGTGTAAAAGAGTCTATCGCAATTGTAGTGCAAGTGTACACGACGCAAGTAGTAAAGTGATACGAAGTATCGGATATCGTCTGCACAGGGATTGGGCTAATAGCTTCACCTTGAATCACTGCACGAAAGTAAAGAAAATATTTGAGAAATTTGTCACGAGAATAATAAAGATTACTGGAAAATAAAAGTAGAGAAATCAAGATAGAGAGAATGGGCTGGTATTGAATTGCTCAGTAGTGCATGTATTGCTAAGTCCAGGAAATCCAGTTCTGTCGTCGTCCCTGTCGCGGTAGCAGTCCTTTGCTTGTCGCGACATCGAACACTCAACTCAGTACTTCAAGTTTGGCAAGAATCTCTGATGTGCCTTGGCCTATCCCTAGGTCCAAGTCTGTCGATGATTACATCTTTGATGATACCTCCCGGCGTGAATCGACGGATGAACACTGATGTTGATGAATTCTTCTTTAGCCACTTAACCTCGTCCTGTCCATATGTCCGAGATAGCTCAACTATAAACTAGAGAACTTGCTCTTATTCCTTTTGTATACTTAACTCTCCCGATGCTAAGTAAATTGATAACCTCACAATGCTCTCCCGATGCTCTTGCAAGATATTAATAACCAGAATAAAAGAACTTGAAGTTTATTTTATTGAACTTAAAATTCCTAAAACAAAACAACCCTTGCAACTACTTTACAAAACAAACCGTGGCCCTAAGGGGAATTTAGAACATGTTGAAGGAAGGAAAACGGCTAGGGTTTTGGGAAGAAAGCTAGGGAATCGGTTATGCCCTCCTAGGTCGAAATATATGCCCTTATATAGGCTTTGGGTCCAAGTTTTCTAAAATAGCAAGAATACAACTTTAAATTAAAGTACAATTCCAACAAAGACTAAATCTTCAAAGAATCTACTTTCCAGCCGTCATCTTTCTTGCTTGGGATTTTCTCTCCTTGAACTTTGGGCTTGACATTCCTTTCGATCTAGGGCTTGGAAAAATATGGTGATTTCACACGACAGACGGGCTGAATTTTCTCTATCTGTCTAGGTCCACTTTGCTTCTTCTCCTCAAAACTGATGTCGTCCTCTGCTGTCACGTCGGCAACCATGGCAACATCATCCTCCTTGACTGCTCGCCCAGTTTCAGCTCTTCTGCTTCACTGCCCAGTGCCTGCCCTTTCCGTCTGCTACAGCAGCACCCTGCAAAAACAACCAATTTTAGTAGAAACTGTGCCTTTTAATATATTTGTGATGTTTAACTGTAAACTGACCTAAATGCAATAAATAATACTTGAATGCAGCAGAAATATGGGTTAAATAGGGGGTAAATAATAGAACTTTTACACACTCAATATGTAAAAAGCTGACCAACCTAAAAATTTGATTAAAATCGACTGATCTCTCATTGAACAAAAAATAACCGAACCGAAATCAACCGAACTGAAATTAACCGAACCGAAAATCAACCGACCCAGAAAGACCCGAAACACAATATACCTAAACTAAAACCAAACCGAAACCCAACTAAAAATATCAGACCCGAAATAACCGAAACCAAAATGACCTGAACCAATTGACTAGTTTGCCACCTCTATCCTTCACGAACTATCCTTTTTAGCCCTTGAAACCTATCACTTATCTCTAAGGTAGGTTAGAGTCCATCTCTCGACAGCCACTCCATTGCTCATAGGGGTTCTAAGGTAGCTCTCTCGATTACTAACCTCAACACACACTTAAAGAACGACCAACTCACGAGGGCTCTTACAACTTTAAGGAAATGAAAACGCATAAGCAAAGCATAGAACATGATAAACACTAAAAAGGATATAACATGCAGTAAAAAGTACTCAAAATAAAATCATCCATCAAACCCAAGCCACCTAAAACAGTTCGTGGCTGGGCAACATCATCCAACGTATCATTGCGATAACATCACCAAAGATAAAGATATGAAAAGGAAATGCTATAGCGACAGAAAAAAGGTGAACTCCCTCTCTGCCATGGAATGCCCAACTTTCTTAGGCCCACCGCCTCTCTCAAGGCCGGTGAGGCCACTTCTTGGAGCTTCAAAGATGGAGGACACCAAGTGGAGAAGATGAAGATGAAAATTTCTCTCTCCTTGCAACTTTCTCTCTCTTCTGCCTCTCTTTCGCATCACCCTTTCTCCAAGCTTCTCCCCCTTTATATATGGGAGGCTTCTAAGGTTTTGTGCCCTAATGATGCCTTGATAATCCCAAGGAATATCCACCGACAAGGTTTGCCACGAGGGGACAAGGAGGACAGTCTGCAGGTGGATACTAGCTGCTGCACATGTCATATCGTCCTTTTCTGCATGTTCACGTGCTTCTGCAGCTCACGTGCTGGCAAATATCCATTTCCACTATGCTATAGCAATTCTTGGCACTAGCTTCCTCTCTTGATACCTTTCTCGTGCACCAAAAAACCCAAACCAACCTTCCGAGCAGTACCCCTCAACATGGACCAATAACCAAAAAAGATAAAGATGCACCCAGAAGAAGAAAATGCAACCTAAATGCTATGGTATGAACTCAAGAACATGCAAATGCTATAGCAAAAAGGTATGAAAACAAGGATATTTATGCAGTTATCACACCCCCAAACTTAATCTATTACTTATCCTCAAGCAATGAGTAGAACAGAACAAAAGAAAGACTATGGCAAAGATTTAACCTAGATGATTGCTATGACAATATCTCAGTCCTCAGAAATAATATAGGCAATTAAATATAAACAATTAGAGGTGTGATCTTTAAGAACATTCCTTAGGACTAAGTTGTGTGTGTGTGTGCGTGGCTGCCTTCCTCCTATACTTAAGCTAGTGAGATGAATTTTTGAGGAAGCTCCCTAGTTATACCCTAAGCATGTTCTCTAATTCTTTTCCAATTTTTAGACTCCTAAAGATATAGGTTTTCTGCTACGAAGGGTGTCAGCTCATCACACCTACCGTCCTGAACTCTAGATGAGCAGGGAGCAAACCTCTCACCCCCGAGCTAGTAGGTAGAGTCATCCCGTGACAACTTTCATTCACTCATACGCTATAAGAAAACTTTATTTCTCTTTTTGTTTGCATTATGCTATAGCAAAGCGGAGTGTCCTTCTATAGACATGCCGCATCATTTATTTGTTTGTTTGAGCACATGGTCGTCTAGTTTTTCTTAAGTTCCCTAGAGTTTACATATCAGAGTTCACTAGGGTTCTTCCTAAAAAAAATTTCTAACGAACTTACTTATAGAAAGAGAGCAGCTGTGTAAGAAATTTTTTTAACAACTAGATCCTAAGGTCAATTCTACAGATCTCAACTAGTTGTGCTTTTTCTAACTTAGTTCAAGCCTTTAAGATTTCATCGTCAGACATTATAAATATATTCATAGGCTTTCTCTAGACTAAACTGAATGCCATTGTAAAAATTTTGTTCTTTCCTACTATGCATATGCTAAAGTAAAATACTAACTATGAACACTGACACCCCAAACTTAAGAGATGCAGTGTCCTCAATGCATAAACTAATCTACACTATATGCCATGAAAATGATGAAAACAAAATGAAATAAAAAAAGTTAGTTACCTCCTGGGTGCAGAGGCTATGTGGTGTTGTTGGTGTTGTCCATTGATGTTTTAGACGAGTAGTGGTGGGGATCTGCGACATCGTCCACACTCTCGGAGGAGACTGTCTGAGCACTTGGTGAGGATCTGACACATCCAACGGTATGCTTGATGTGTGTCTATGGTCGGGATGTTGTAGCATTCGTTGTTTGTGCTTTTTTCGGCTCAAGTGTAGGTGCTGGGGTTGTCTCATTTTGAGGGGGTTTCTCATGATCACTTGGTATATGTTCTAGCTCAGGATGTGGGTTTTCTGGTCGTGACGGTGCATGATTAGTTGCCTTTCTGGCACGTTTCTTTTTCTTGGTCGGGGTAGCCACTGGGTCGGTCTCTCTAAAGTAGGTGGAACAAAAGGCGTTTCTTTTTTCTAGCGGGACAGTAGGAGTCGTAGGCATCTTTTTTCTTGGAGTCTTTTTCTTGGCAGCGGGTTGGACGGAGCTAGGGTCACTGGGAGACATTGTGCTTGTTGTAGTAGTAGTGGGGGATTGTAATAACTCCATGGGGAATATTGAAAATGACACGTTTTGGTCTGGTAGAAGTTTGTTGAATCAGGATGCTATGGCACCATCGTGATAATGGGCATACTTGAAGTACGCCCGTTGGTACACCTTTATCAGGTTGAGCTTAGTGCTCAGTTCTTTCATTGTTGCCACCAATGCTGCTACTCGTGCTGTAGCAAAACTTTTAGCTCCTCCTTCCACTGTTTGCTAAGGCACATCTTCATTGAATCCTCAGAGTTCCGTGACGAGGGTTGGAGTTAAATCCGTCTTTCCTAAAATAGTTGCATCCACTAGATCGTCTATGAAGACGCCTTTTCTTTTACACAAAGCAGTAATCATGTTAGGGAAAACAAGGGGACTACGAGGCCTTTTCAGACAAGCATACACTTCATCCACTATAATCTTTCCTATGTCAATGTGTCTACCATATAATATTGGGTGGAGAAGAAAAAGTCTAGAGATTTGGACTGTGGCAGTGTGTAGTGTGGGCATAAGCTTATGTCGCACAAAATGGTTCCATACCTTGGCCTCAGGTTTGAGGCATCCTCTCTTGACTGACTTGTTGTTGTCCAGCATCGTTCCCTCAAAACAAATGTCCTCTAGCACCTCGCGCTGTGTCTGCGCGTCCATAGTCATCACAAAAGTGGTGTGGTGGTCTACATGGTGCTTTAGCCCATAGAACTTGTTAATTGCTGCAGCAGTAAACTTTATCTGCTCGCCCCGCACATCAACCGTAGATTGTGTTGGACTTGTGAGGTGTGCGTAAAACTCCTTTACTAGTGAGGTACAGATCTCCTCAGGGTGAGCATCGAATGTTTTCCATTCATGCTTGCCTATGACGTCCATGACTGCCTGATCGAACTGGTCATCTTCCACTTAAGGGTATTTAAACCCTAGCTCCAGAAGAACATTCCTATCTTTGAGTTTTTTCCATCGCTCTTTTGCTGCCTCATCGAAAATCTTAGAGATTTCCAGGACTGGTGGTTTCTTCGGGCGATCGGAAGTTTTAGGGGCATTCTTGCAACGAGCCATTGAGGGTTTTGTTGAAAATAGGGATGAGTGAATATGTGAGGAGAAAAAGGGTAAAGGGCTTTTTATGTTTTTGGGAGAAAATCGAAAAGATGGAAGGGAAGAAGAAAAAGTTGAGTGTTGAAGAAGATGAAGAAGTTGAAGGGATGGTTGATGATGAAGGAAATATGGGGAGTTGAAAAAGGTGAGGGGAAACAGACGAATTAATGGAAGAGGGGAGTGATGGGGATGTGTGTCGGCTTTAAGGGAGAGAGAAAAGGTGGGAGTTAATGTGATGGTTGACGGCTGGAGAGAGAATATGTAGATTATTGTGCCTAGGGTTTCACCTCATTAATTAGGTGAGTATTCTCTCTCTTGCTTTTTGTTTTTTCTTTCTTTCTTTTTTAATTCATCCTCCCAAACTTTTTCGAATAAAAACTCTCATTATCTTTTTCTTTTCCCCTTTTTTGTACTTCCAAAAGTAGATATAAACAAACTCCATGTCCTTCTCCCTTTTGCTACCAACCCCTGTGGACAGCATGCTCTCCTGCCTTTGTACCTGACATCGTACTAGGAAAGAGAAAGCTTGTATGAGGGTCACGTGAAAAGATATGAATATAAAAACAAAGATAACATAAAAATAAACTAAAAAGAAAATCATTATTTATGAACATACTATAACATAAAAGATAGAGTTTAGAGAGGCAAACTTTCAAGGATCGTGTAGATCCAAGTGTGACTTGTCTCTGAGGATGGGGGCTTCACTGTACACCTTCAGGCCATTGACTTTGAAGACTTCACCATCGTCCAACTTCTTGATATCAACCGCGCCATGAGGGTACACCTTGTGTATGATGAATGGTCATGACCACCTTGATTTTAGCTTTACAGGAAAAAGCCTTAGCCTGGAATTGTAGAGAAGCACTTGTTGATCTTCTGAGAAATGCCTTGGAAAAATGTGTTTGTCATGCCACTTCTTGGTTTTCTCTTTGTAAATGCGAGCATTCTCATATGCTTGGGCTCTAAATTCTTCCAACTCATTAAGCTCTAGTAACTTTCTTTCACGAGCTAGTTGGGCATCCATGTTGAGTTTCTTGATTGCCCAATAAGCTTTGTGTTCATGCTCAACGGGTAGATGGCACTCCTTGCCAAATATGAGCTTGAAGAGTGACATGCCCAAAGGCGTCTTGAAGGCTGTTCTATATGCCCAAAGTTCTTCATCCAACTTGGGGGACTATTCTTTTCTCTTAGGATTAACCACCTTTTCCAATATTTGCTTGATTTCACGGTTGGAAACTTCAGCATGTCCATTTGTATGCGAATGATATGTTGTAGCAATCTTGTGCCTTACTCCGTATCGATGTAATGCTTTAGCAATAAGCTTGTTGTCAAAGTGAGTTCCTTCATCACTGATGATGGCTCGGGGTGCTCCAAACCTCGTGAAGATATTCTTTAGAAGGAACTTCATGACCGTCTTGGAGTCGTTCCTTGGGGTGGCAACAACCTCCACCCATTTTGACACGTAGTCGACTGCTGGCAAAATATATAGATCTCCATATGATGCGGGAAACGGGCCCATGAAGTCAATTCCCCACACGTCAAAAATTTCAACTTCCAGAATATTTTGCAATGGCATTTCAATCTGCCTGGAGATATTCCCCGTTCTTTGGCATCTATCACAAGTCTTGTAGAACTCATGTGCATCCTTGAAAAGTGTAGGCCAATAGAATCCTGCTTGAAGAACTTTTGCAGCGGTTCTAACACCACCAAAATGCCCTCCACACGGTGATGAATGACAATGGTACAAAATGCTATGGTATTCTTCCTCTGGAACACATCTTCTTATGATCTAATCAGGACATTGCTTGAACAAGTAGGATTCATCCCAATAGTAGAATCTTGCATCATGTCTGAATTTCTTGAGTCCCTGGCTAGATAAATCAGGAAACAAAATACCACTAACAAGATAATTAACAATATCAGCACACCACATAATTGCTGTAGCAGCTAACAATTTATCATTAGGGAATTCCTCCTTGATTTCAGTTTCACTACCTTGTATGATAGCATTTTCTAGCCTAGATAAATTATCAGCTACCTGGTTCTCACATCCTTTCCTATCTCTAACTTCAGGTCAAATTCTTGCAGCAAGAGTATCCATCTAATAAGTCTAGGTTTAACATTCTTTTTTGTCACTAAGTACTTAATGGTTGAATGATCGGTATGAACTACAACCTTAGTTCCTATAAAGTATGACCTAAACTTATCCAAGGCAAATACTACAACATGCAATTCTTTTTCAGTAGTGGTGTAATTGATTTGTGCATCATTCAAAGTGCGACTAGCATAATAAATAACATAAAAGAGTTTACCTCGGCGTTGTCCAAGTGCTGCACCGACGACGTAGTCACTTGCATCACACATCAGCTCAAATGGCTCGTTCCAATCAGGTGGAATGACAACTGGTGCTAAGATAAGCTTCTCCTTAAGTTCTTGAAACGCGCTATAGCAATCTTTGTCAAACACAAATGGTTGATTTTGCAGTAGCAAATTGCATAGCGGCTTTGAGATATTCGAAAAGTCTTTGATGAATCTTTGATAGAAGCCAACATGCCCTAGGAAATGACCTCGACCTTTGCTTTGTCAACTTGTATCCCTTGCTTTGTCAACTTCTATCCCTTGCTTCGAGATCTTGTGGCCTAAGATTGTTCCTTCCGTTACCATGAAATGACATTTTTCCCAATTGAGCACTAAGTCAGCTTCCTCACACCTCTTTAGGACCTTGTAAAGATTGCCCAAGCTTGTGTTGAAGTCATCTCCAGAGATCGAGAAGTCATCCATGAAAATTTCTAAAAAATCCTCGACCATGTCTGAAAAAATAGCCAGTATACATCTTTGAAAAGTTGCTGGAGCATTGCAGAGACCAAAGGAGATTCTCCTAAAAGCATAAGTTCCATAAGGGCATGTGAAAGTCGTCTTCTCTTGCTCTTCTGGTTCTATAGCAATCTGATTGTATCCAAAATACCCATCAAGGAAATAGTAGAATGCCTTGCCCGCTAGTCGATCTAACATCTGATCAATGAATGGGAGGGGAAAATGGTCCTTCTTGGTTGCCTTGTTGAGCTTCCTATACTCCATGCAAATCCTCCACCCCGTGACAGTTCTAGTAGGCAATAGCTCATTCTCCTCGTTTCATACAACAATCATGCCTCCCTTCTTCGTACACATTGCACTGGGCTGACCTATGAGCTATCGGATATCGGGTAGATTACTCCAGCATCAAGCCACTTGATTATCTCTTTCATCACCACATTCTTCATGATTGGTTTTAATCTTCTCTAGGGCTCAACAAAATTGTTGTGACGATCATCAAACAAAATTTTGTACATACATATAGCATGGCTTATACCCTTCAAATCAGCCATAGTCCACCCTAGCAAATTTTTATGTTGTAACAACATATTTACTAAACTAGTTTCTTGCTTAGGTGTGAGACTAGATGAGATTATCACATGCAAAGTTTCATTGCTCCCTAAGTAAACATATTTAAGATGTGATGGCAAAAGTTTCAGTTCTAAAGAAGGTGCATGCTCAAGGGAAGGTTTAAGAGGTACAAATTCTGAAAAATCAAGAGGTTCAAAGTGCGTACCTGGTCTAGCCACGAGTCGACTTGACTGCTCCAGTTCTCTTAAGAGCTCTTCTAGGTCTAAATCATCATCTTTGCAGAGTGCTTGAAACTCTTCCATTTGCATCTCATTGCTACAACAAAACTCATCAGTCACATTCTGTGCTGTAGCATCTATATATTGGCATACTCTTAGATTGTCTGCATACTTGAGGGTGTCATGAATATTGATCGTGACCGTCTGATCAGCCACTCGCATCATGAATTCACCCTTCTCACAATCGATCAAAGCTCGCCCAGTGGCTAAAAATGGCCTACCCAAGATAATGGGTGTGTTGTTGTCAGCTTCACAGTCGAGGATTAAGAAGTCGACTGGAAAGATAAATATGTCCACTTTTACCGCGACATATTTAATTCTTCCTTTTGGGCGAACATGAGAATGATATGCTAGCTGTAGCACAACCTTTATGGGTTGTGCCTCTTCTATTCCCAGTTTCAGAAAAATTGACTTAGGCATCAAGTTAACACTTGTTCCCAAATCACAAAGTGCTTTTCCAACAAACTTGTCGCCAATAGAACATGGGATAGCAAAACTACCTGGGTCCTTCCTCTTAGATGGCAGCTTGATCCACATAGAATAGTATTCTTCTGCTATAGCGACAGTTTCTTGCTTCTCAACCTTCCTTTTTTTCGCGACTATATCCTTGAGGAACTTGGCATATGTTGGCATCTGATCAATGGCCTCTAGAAATGGGACATTGATATGTAATTTGTCCAGGATATCTACAAATTTCTAGAACTGAAGGTCTTCTTTCTACTTCTTGAGTCGTTGAGGAAAAGGAGGTGAGAGTCTAACTTCATTTTTCTGGACTGGTGGAGTTACATCTTTTGCTGTGGCAAAAGCAGACTCCTCCTCTGCTATTTCTTTTGCAATGACTTCCTCACCCTTTTCTTCAACTGGAGGATCTTGTGAGTTATCTTCTTCGTGAGACAAGTTGGGCTGAGATTCCTCCTTCTCTTCTCCCCCAAACTTGTCTTCCTTACTAATTTCCTTGCAACTCCTTAATGTGAGTGCGTTGCATTGTTCCTTGCGATGGTGCTTAGTGGCTTCAGTGTCACTAGGCAAACTTCCTTGTGGTCGCGCATGCAAGGTTTGAGCTATCTGACCAACTTGTGTTTCTAAGGCCCGGAGAGAGGAACTATGGCTTTGCAATAAGACTCATTGATTCTTAATGTTTGCTGCATGGTCCTGTAGAAAATCTTTCGTACTTCCCATGAAATCTTTTATCATAGCCATAAATTCTTTGAATGTAGTCACCAGCGAACTGTTCGATGAAGATGTTGCTCCCTTGTGACTTTGCCATGACATCATCTGGTTAGAAGATGGTGTTTCGATCAGATTTTGTTGTGGAGCTGGCTGAGCAGAATTGTTGTGCCCTTGATTACCCCAACTGAAATTTGGATGTTAACGCCATCTTGGGTTATAGGTATTGGATTATGGATTGTTGTTGCGGTTATAATTCCCCACATAGTTGGCTGACTTTTGATTGTCAGGGCATTCACTCAAATGTGATTGCCATCGCATCTGAGACATGAGGTTGCAGACTTCACTTCCTTGACTTCGTTGGGACGTTGGAGGTTCTTTAGCATACTTTTGATAGCAGCTAACTAGGTGGCTACCGAGTCATCAACCTCACTGTCTCGAGCTACTTGGGTTCTTCTCCTCATTCCAAGCCTTGCGGTCGGAAACTGGTAATCATTATTGGCTACCATATCAAGAATGTCGAATGCTTCCTCCGGCGATTTGTCTAACAAAGTCCCATTTACTGAAGCATCTAACATCATCCTTGTAGGAGCATTCACCCCATTATAGAACATAACCACTTGGGTCCAATCATGAAAACCATGATTTGTGCACTTCCTCAATAATCCCTTGAATCGATCCCAACACTCATACATGGATTCGTCATCAGCTTGACGAAAAGAAGCAATATCATTTCTCAACTGAGTGTTTCTATTGGGTGGATTATACCGTAGCAGAAAACTTTTGCATAGATCTGTCCAAGTCTCCATTGATCCAGCTGACACTCCACTTAGCCATGCTCTAGCACGATCACATAAAGAATATGGAAACAATTTAAGCTTTAGCACATCCTCGTGCACCCCTTGCTGTCTGAACGAGTCACACACTTCCAAGAAAGCACAAATATGTTGTTTTGCATCTTCGTTAGGCGTACCCCCAAATTGACCAATAGTGTTGTTGAACATAACATGTTTAAGCTCGAACTGGCTGCCTGAATTTCTGGAGCTACTATTCTGGGATAGAGATCGTCCAAGATAGGAGTCAAATGATCTCTAATGGCTCGAGGTCGAGCTGCTTCTTCTGGCCATTTTCCATAACATCTTTGTTACCTTGAGGTGGTGGTATTTCTCCGTTCTTGTTTCTAGTCTCTTCTCTTCGAACACGTCTCCTAAGTCTAAAAAAATGCTCGATTTCAGAAATAGGTGGTTGCAGAGGACCTCTAGGCCGTCTTCTGGTCATGCACTAGCAGAACACCTGAAAAGAAAAATAAAAAACCTAAAATAAATATGCACAAAAACAAAAAGAACAAGTGATATAAACAAAAACCGTAAACAACCAATTGCTAATCCCCGGCAACGACGCCAAAAACTTGTTTGCGATGTGCAGTGTACTATAAATGATACGCAAATATGGTGCAAGTATACACGTCGAATGAGTAATAAATTGATGAGTGGGTATCGTCTCCACAGTGATTGGAGGTATTCACTGTTTACTGTAACGATAAAGATTGAACTTTTTGGAGATTACAATGCTATAGTAAACGAGATGATGTAAAATAATGTTGAAGCAAAGCAGTGCATAGAAAGATAAGATAACAATATGATGAACATGTCCCCTTTTGTATGCGAAACTCACTACAGAATGACTGGCTGGGAATGATGGACAACCTAAACTAAGCTTCTTAATGATACTAAGGCTCTTCAGCTATCTTCTATGCTAAGAGGGATTTGCTAAAGGTGTTCCTAAACTATCTCTAGCAAGGAAACTGGGAGTTAGAAATGCTATAGCCATACCTCTCGGCGTAAACTCTTAACATTCCCCTACCATTCACGAACGATCCTTTTTAGCCCTTGAAACCTATCACTTATCTCTAAGGTAGGTTAGAGTCTGCCTCTCGACAGCCACTGCATTGCTCATGGGGGTTCTAAGGCTAGCTCTTTCGATTACTAACCTCGACACACACTTAAAGAACGACCAACTCTTGAGGGCTCTTACAACTTTAAGGAAATGAAAACGTATAAGCAAAGCATATAACATGATAAACACTGAAAAGGCTATAGCATGCATTAAAAAGTACTCAAAATAAAATCATCCATCCAACCCAAGCCACCTGAAACATTTCGTGGCTGGGAAACATCATCCAACGATCATTGTGATAACATCACCAAAGATAAAGATATGAAAGGGAAATGCTATAGCGACAAAAAGAAAGGTGAACTCCCTCTCCGCCATGGACTGCCTGACTCTCTTAAGCCCACCGCCTCTCTCGAGGCCGGTGAGGCCACTCCTTGGATCTTCAACGATGGAGGACACAAAGTTGAGAAGATGAAGATGAAAACTTCTCTCTCCTTGTATTTTTCTCTCTTTTCCGCCTCTCTTTCGCGTCACCCTTTCTCCAAGATTCTCTTCCCTTTATATAGTGGAGGCTTCTAGGGTTTTGTGCCCTAAAGATGCCTTGATAATCCTAAGGAATATCCACCAACAAGGTCTGTCACGAGGGGACAAGAAGGACAGTCTGCAGGTGGGTACCGACTGCTACACATGTCAGATCGTCCTTTTCTACATGTTCACGTGCTTCTGCAGCTCACGTGCTGGCCAATATCCACTTCCACTATGTTATAGCAATTTCTGGCATTAGCTTTCTATCTTGACTCCTTTCCTATGCACCAACAAACCCAAAACCAACCTTCCGAGCAGTACCCCTCAACATGGACCAATAACCAACAAAGATAAAGATGCACCCATGAGAAGAAAATGAAACCTAAATGCAGTCTAAATGCTATGGTATGAACTCAAGAACATGCAAATGCTATAGCAAAAAGGTATGAAAACAAGGATATTTATGCAGTTAGCACCAATCATAAGATGATTGTAAATGACATTTGTTTTTACCTTGTTTATTCATAAAGAGGCATTGCCATCATTATTTTTAGTTACAATTATGCCTGCATATATAAATTGAATTATAATAAAGTCCCTAGAATAATATGGTTATTCTAAAATGTCCTTAGTCGAGTATTATTATGGGAATGGACAACAATAATGCATTAAGACTAATATGTATATGATTGATGACAAAGTGTTGTCATTGACAAGGAGATGTCAATATCAATACATAAGCATGCATAAGAGAACGACATACTGGACTGACCCGCTATGAGCATGTTTCTTGGATTATTATGTGACAGTCACAACATTGCTCATAGTGATAACTACATGTATGACCTCATACTTGAGATCATCATTAATTCAACATCGTGAGTGACATATTTTGATACGGTCAAACGTGTGTCGTAATTGACTACACTATAAAGAATGATATTGGATATATCACATTATATATAATAGAATATGGTTGATCAAGATAGGATTGTCCCTCCTACATAATATGAGTAATATCGTAGGCCACTTGATTAAGTGAGACTAAAAATGCATGGCCATGCTCTAATAAGTTGATATGAGATATCATAGGTATTCATTTATAATAGTCTACTCAAGATATCAAGAAATATTAGATGGACTATACAAGTGTGATTGTTCCATTCCAATCTTGATATAATGGACAGAAGGATGTAATACATAAATAGAGTTAATCACAAAAATGTTATGTCGAATCATGATTTCTTGTAACTTTGGTGACAATGACATATTGCTAGATGTCACTCATTGTTTGTAATATTAAAAATGTTCTAATATTTACCACTAACGTTACATTACCCTACATGGTCACACCCACGGTTGAAATGAACATATATTAAACAAATTAAATATGTATAAATTTGTTGTACATGAATTTAGTTAAATTAATATATATTTGATATATATAATTTAACTATTGGGTAAATATTAAAAGAAAAATAATTATTGTAATCACAACATAGCACTACTAACATCAGCGTGTAACACATTAATAACAAAACTCGGTGGTTGCACAAACGACATATCCCCTTGGGTCAACTGAAAACCATACTTAGCCATCGTATCTGCCACCTTATTAGCCTCACGAGTAATCTGTATAAGAGGCACCTCCCAATATCGGTCAAGCAATACCTTAATCATATGAATAAGCGAGCAAAGCCTACCATTTTCCACATTTTTGGTCAAAACCCGTATTGCATCACTATTGTTCACCTCCACCTTAACACGACGATACTCCAAGTCCCATGCATGAAAAAGCCCTATCAAAATACCCCAAAGCCTCGTATCCAAAGCCGAGCATATACCAATGAATTTTGAGTAACCCAACACCCACATCCCTAGCTCATCCCGAATCACGCCACCACAAGTCGCTTTACCATCACCTTGGCAGCGTGCCCCATCCGTGCACAGAGAAAAACAACCTGCGCTTGGACGCTTCCAAGTCGTCTGTCCTCGAAATGTCTGGCCATGAGGCCATGCTTGCCTCGCGCGAAAAGCCTTGGCAATGGCGATATCACACACCTGCCTGCGACTCGCAAAGAGAATCAGCTCCTGTTGCAGAATGTCATCCGGTTCAAAGATGCAACGATTCCTATGCTTCCACAGCATCCGAAGTATCGTCCCAAAAAGTGTCGGCAACTCATTTGCATCAAACAGGGCAAAATCCGACTTACTTAGGTTTGTTCCAAGCCATTCCCGAAAATCCAAAGTAATAAAAGCTTACCATCAGTCCTGCCGAACCACACTTCTCCAGACAACCATTGCCGGTAAACAATACCGGAATAAATGGTATACAGTCTCTGTTGCATTCCTGCAAACACCACAACGTGCATCAAAGGTCAGATGACGTCACTCACGCTCATCGTTCGTAAGCAATCTATTTTGTGCCAACAACCAAATGAACATTTTAACACGTTGATTACCTTAAAACCTCGATATAATCTTCCATAGCGGATCTTCAACCGAAACGGGAGGTGTAACTCATATTTTTTAAGCTGACCGTACTGTGAAAGCTCGAATCTCAGTACCCAACCAACCCAGCATATTCTTCGGCGCATCAGTCGTGGGAGGGAGAACCTCCGCAATATGTAGCTTCACCGTCAATGGCAGAATAGATTCAAAGCAATTCCATCTCCAAGAACCACCATCGTCAACCATTGCTATCAAAGGTGTCAACTAAAAAGGAGGATACAACCCAAGTTGGATCCAATCACGTAATTTCCCTAGATTCTCAAGCCACAGATCATCCCAGAAGTCATTGGTCTTGCCATTACCTACATTCCAAATCAAGTTAGCTCTCACATCATCCCAGACCATCGCCATACCCCTTCAAAGCTACGAACAGCCGCTACGCGATAAGGAGCAAGGCACACAATCAACACATTTGTACTTGGAGCGCAACACCTGAACCCATAAATGATCCGGTTTTGCGGCCAAGGCATATGCAAGTTTCATAAGAAAGGCTACATTTTGCTCCTCCAAGTGTTTGAATCCAATCCCCCATTACTAACTGGTTCACACAACTGATCCCAATTCACCAAATGTATATGTCGCCCAGTATTTCCATTACCCCAGATGAAACGACGAATCAATTTCTCAATCTCCATACACACTCCTTTTGGTAAAAGGGTGGTTTGCATAGTGTAAGACGTAATTGCCTCTAAAATTACTTTAGCTAAAGTAATTCGACCAACAAACGAGAGAGATTTAGCAGCCCAACCTGAGAGCCTGTCAGTCACCTTTTGTATAAGGAACTGATAAATTGCTTTCGTAACCCTTTTATGTAGAAGGGGGACCCCTAAATAGCAGCCTAAATTCGACACCTCCGTGAAGCCGAAACTACCACTAATAAAACTCCGACAGCTCGCGTCGATGTTCTTAGAGAAATATATATCATTCTTGAGAAAGTTAACCTTGTTCCCTGAAAACTAACAGAACTCTCCCAAAACACGTTTAATAACATCAAGTTGTGACACCGAAGCTTCCGAAAATAAAACAATATCATCGTCAAAAAAGTGTGGGAAATACCTGATCCATTCCGCGCCAGCCGAATAGGCTTCCACGCCCCCTATTCCACCTCTCTCTAAATAGCCTTCGCAAGACGTTCCATACATAAAACAAAAAGATAAGGAGACAAAGGATCCCCTTGTCTAATCCCTCTCGCCGTTCGGAAAGAAGGAGAGGAAACACCATTCCAAAGAACTTGCATCGAGACCGACATCACACATCTCATAAATAAAATTCGCAGGCTATCCGATAACCCCATCTCCCATAGAGTTTCGTCAATGAATGACCACTCAAGGTGATCATAAGCCTTTTCTAGGTCAATTTTAATGGCCATCCAACCAGTTTTCCCCGTCTTCTTACACATCGGATGGATAATTTCTTGATCAACAACTATATTATCTGAGATAGAGCGTCCCGACACAAAACTTGTCTGAGTACTAGAAACCCAATCGGGTAGGAACAAATTGGTAACCACCACCTTGGTTACCACTTTATGAAGCACCGAACACAAACTGATCGAACGGAAGTGGCTTAGCAATTCGGGATTAGGTACTTTCAGAATCAACACTAAAAGAGTTCGATTCAGCGACTCATCCATATCTTTCCCAGCAAAAATCTCACGTACCAAATGACACACACTCGGTCCCACAATGTTCCAATTCTTCTGATAGAAAAAAGCATGGAACACATCCGCCCCAGGGGCTTTCAACGCACCCATATCAAACATCGTTGTTTTCACTTCCTCATCTGTGACAGGACGAACCAACCAAATCTTTTCATCAGAACCCAATTCACGGAAACCCCCACATAGCGGGTACCCATAACCATCACACCCTAAACTTAAGAACAAGTTTTTATAAAAATCCACCGCCATAGACTCAAGGCTACCCTCATTCGAAACCCAATCACCATTACTATTCCGCAGACTATAAATCTGGTTAGACCTTTTACAAGCCATGGCAAAACGGTGATAAAACTTGGTATTTCTATCACCATCTACCACCCATTGAAATCTCGCCTTCTGAATCCACATGCTCTTTTCCTAGAGCAGAACCATCTCAAGCTCACTACGTAAGGACCGATCAAGCTCAGCAAGAAAACCAGAGTGGCGACGCTGGAGGGCATGCTCGATCTGACGAAGGCGTCGTAGTAACTCATTCTTCTTTCTTCCAATATGACCAAAAGTATTCAGATTCCAATTCGTAATATCTTCTTGAAGAGAAGACAAGTGGCAATGAACATCCTTGTCATGATCCCATGATTCCGTCAAGAGTTGTTCAAAACCAGGATGATCTTGCCAGACAGCCAAGAAACAAAAAGCACTTCCTTTTCTATCCATGTTGGGTCGAGATAAAGTAACCAGCAAGGGGCAATGATCAGAGCCCAGACGGTCTAGATGCACCATATGAGAATATGCAAAACACTGAAGCCAACCATCATTACAATTCAACTAAACCTGATATAAATCACTACAATTCCACGTAAACATGGGGCCCGTGAAAGGCAAATAAACTAAACCTGAATCGAAAACAAAGTTCTGAAACAAACGACTAGTTCCTTGAGCAGACAAGGAGCCACCACTACGTTCATTCAGACTGATAATATCATTGTAATCCCCTCTTATAAGCCACGGCTCAGTAGGTGCTGGCACCAAATCCAAGAGGGCATTCCAAAGAAATTTATGTTTCCCCGCCGAAGGGCTAGCATAGACTACAGTGTGAAAAAAGCATTGACCAGAACCTAACAATCTAATACGAGAATGAATAAACTGATTCGACACCTTGAGAATATCCACATCAACACATGAATTCCACAAAACCCGGATACCACCGCTGAAGCCATGAGATTCTACACGAAAAGAATTTTGTAGACCAAGCCATTTAACAACCTTATCAGCATTACGACCACTCACATGAGGCTCTACCAAAGTCACTAACTGAGGATGATAACACCTCATGAAATCCCGAAAGAAACACCAAAATTCAGAGCTAGCTGTGCCCTGACAGTTCCAGAAAAATACATTAATCATTAAAAACATAAACAATAAACCTCAAACCTTACTGTCGCGAAGCACAATTCTCCTTGTCAAGATGCATCGCATCTACAAAAACACCCTCTTGAACCTCTAAATTTGTATCCTTAGAACCCGACCCCTCTGCAATTCCACTAGAGTTAGAGTTGCCTGGATCCACATCCATATCCGACTTGTCAGCCCCTACTGTTGTAGGCGCTAAACGTCGCGATAAATTCCCCACCCACTCATAAAGCACCTGATGTGGTGGAAAGCGAAACACATTTGGCTTCTCCACACTAAGACCCTTCTTCACCGTTGATCCTGAGGCCTTTTTCGAAACCACACCTTTACCACTACCTTTTCGACTCCCTTTACCACCTTCACCCTCCTCTGTTATCACCACTGTCGCATGCCTACCCTCACAAATGTTGGGCGCATGTGTCGTCATGACCGACCTAGTTCCATCCTTCAACGGCACAACACATTCCTTTATCAGAACCGGACCACCATGCTGCCCTATTGATCTATTTTGCACCACATTATCCAAGCCCACACTCGATCCCATCATCGGCTTCTTCCTCTTACGCACTTGATCCTTCGCAACCTGTCTCGCATTAGAGGTATTGTCCTCCAAAACTTCCACCTCACCAGCCTCACTATCATCCTGATGTAGCACGTTAAATCTCGAACCACTGTTACCTTTACCATTATGTCCGTCCCGATTCCCATGATCAATTGGTTTTCTAGTCCGTCGATGTCTAGTGTCAGTGATCATCCAAGGCCCAAACATCTCCTCCATATTATAAGATCCCCATTTCAGACCCTAAGTGTTCCTTTTAGTTTCCTGAGTGCTATCCTGCGTCCCGCAATTTGCTTCGGAATGTCCATAGACCCCACCCTTGAAGAAAATATCCGACAGGCCCTCATATTTAATCTTCTGAATGAAGTTGTCAATGCCAATACAGGGTAATAAGGATTTATTCAAGTCGACCAGGATAGCTAGACGCGCAAAACACCTGCGATCACTCACCTCTGTTTTGTAATCAACATGGATAATATGCCCTATAGTAATAGCAATGTGCCGAAAAAAACCTTTCGAATAGTAACGGTACAACAATCTAGGGAGGCGAACCCATACAATAACCTGCGAGGGGTGTCGTTTGGATGTCGAAAAGGAACGACTCTAAGGCTGAACCGTCAAGTAGCTGCCATAAACTGTCCATGGCCCATCAGTGAGAACATGCACATAATCAGATTCGAGAGCAAAACGAACAACAAAATAGTTGTTTTCAATATCCACTAATTGAAAATCCCCTTTAGGTTGCCATAACGACTTAATTTGAGCTTGCAACACTCTATAACCTATTTGACGCCCAAGCAGTCTGACCACCACTGGTGTTTTCATGCTATCATCGAACATATAATGCACTCTATCAGAGAACTGGACGACCAGAAATTTACCGTCTTGCATCACACTAACATCTTTATCAAAGACACGAACCTCATCATTGGAAATCGACGAAAAGGCACCCTTCTCTCTAGTCGCTTGCCCTGCAACCGCAGTAGCATACGAGCTTTTCTCCACCGTTACCCCACTGTCAGCGGCTTGCCCATCACTCATTGGTAAGGTCGTATGTCTTTCATCTCGGACATAACTCGTAGCAGCAGCGATGTCTCTTGTTTCCATACCATCGCATGGGCGTTTAGAGTCACGCAAGGTATCTTGGGGAAGCGGTGAACCTTCCCTCTCCAGAACCGACGGAAGCGCTATATGCACCACATGATCAGTGAGCATGCTTTTCGCAGTTGAAACATCCCAGGGGGATCCAACAAGCCCTCCACAGGCACGTCAGACGCCAACAGCCGACAGTCATTGCTTGGGTTTTCGAAGAAGGTATCGTTAGGGTTTCCACGCGTATCGTTAGGGTTTCCACGCACATCGTTTCCACACAAAAAGATATGACGCGAGGAAAGCAAAAAATCGATGCGCAGAAGCGAAACACTTTTTTGTTTTGTTTCTATGGCTGCACATTTTGTTTATGTGGCTGCGTAGAAGATCAAAAACCCATTTAATCATGTCTCTTTTAATATATAAATAATATAATTCGGTTTAAATCAATATATATATATATATATTAAAACCCTAATTAAATTGAATTGGGATTATATATATTTAATATATAAATATTGAAATCCTAGTTAAGTTGAATTGGGATTATATATATTTAATATATATATATATATATATATATATATATATATATATATATATATTGAAATCCTAATTAAAGTTGAATTAGGATTATATATATTTAATATGGTAAACTATATAAATGACCATTATACTATGGTTTTAGATTCGATTTGACCATTATACTTCTGATTGAAGCAATTAGACCATCATACTATTAAAATGGACTCAATTTGACCACATGCCATTAAAGCCTAACAGAATGAGTGACGTTGTAGTTAGTAAAAATTTGTAAAATTACACATTTGGTCCTCGTTATTTATACAATCTATCAATTTGGTCTCGTTTTAATTTTATAAAATAAAATAATTATTACATTAGGTGGTAACATGTGTCACCACCTTATTGGAGGACATTAATTATTTTTATTTAATTAATTTTCCCCTCAAATCAAGTGATATGAGGTAAAACTTTTGATATATGTCTTAAATAGTCGTTAATGACAAGAAAAATGAAAGCAAAGAAAATGGCCTTGGGCAAATTCAAACCAAGGACCTTGTAATGCAAGGGGTGTGTGCTTACCACTGGGCCAAGTATATTTTTATGATATAAAGTACAACATTTAATATATATATATATATATCTTATATAGTTGTTAATGCTTGGAAAAAGGAAGGAAATGTTGTTTTAGGAAACTCGAACATGACATACTTGTGATGCATAAATACATCTAACCCAATTAAATAAATCTAATAATTCAATTGAAGTTAACAATATTTTAGATATATTTTAAATTATAGTTATTGTATGGTATAAAACAAAAAATTAAAATTATAGTTTGGTTTGGATTAGTGGCAAGCACGCACCACATGCATTCTAAGGTCCCAAGTTCAAATCCTTTTGGGGGCAATCTCGTTGCTTCCATTTTCCATCTCCAATCGGGTGACACATGTCATCACCTTTTTGGAGGGGGAAAATTAATTATTTTATTTTATTAAATTAAAATTATAACCAAATTGATAGAGTGTATAAATAATGAGGACTAAATGTGTAATTATATAAATTTTTACTAACTAGCACATCACTCATCTTATTATGTTTTAATGGCAAGTGTTTAAATTGAGTCCATTTTAATAGTATTGTGGTCTAATTGCTTCAATTAGAAGTATAGTGGTCAAATCGAATCTAAAACTATAGTATAATGGTCATTTATACAGTTTACCCTATTTAATATATATATTGAAATCCTAAATAAGTTGAATTAGGATTATATATATATATTGAAATCCTAATATGAGTTAAATTAGAATTTCAAAGGCTATATAAAGGCATGAGAGTTCTAGCAGTCATTAATTATTTTTGGGAAAAACCATCTAAATAGTTTAGAGAGTTTTTATATGCTCGTTTCAACTAGGTGAACTACGTAGAGGTTGGAGCGTTACCATTGCGGCTTAGGAATCAACATTGTGGAATCGTGATTGAATATCTATCTTCTCCGAATTTAGAATTCTAGATTTTAAATAGGTAATTCTTCACCCTTATTCTCCCCGATTCGTTCCTTGTACATGGGTCTCTGGTGGTAATTGCCGGTTAATTTTTCCGCTACGCAATGGGGTGTACCGGCGTGACCCATAGTGGCATCAGATCTACTTGTACGATTCAAATTCAGGTTTTAATTACTTCGGTGATGCAATTGTATGAGATACATGTAATTATTTTATTTAGCAAATATATGATATTTGTATGAGCAAATCTATTTAGTCACGGTTAATTTGTTAATCAAGTTAAAAAATGTTCCTAAGATTGATGATTAAGAGTTAATCATCAAGATCTTTGTCGATTGGGTTTGAAATATTATATGTTAATTGTTAACATATTCAATATGGAGTTTTAGGGTTTTAGATGTTAAGTGTTAACATATGTGGGTTATAGTTATATATTAGACTAATGGTTAGTCTATAGATTTCGTGTGGGAAAGTAACAAGAGTTGTTTCAGTAAAAACCTCGTGGATTTTAAAATATTGAAAAACGCAATAATGATGATAAAAGTTATCAAATCGCGATAATGCTAATCGTGCATCGACAACCCGCCAGTAGCTATGGACCCGCCATAACCGTGCAAGGGGCTTCTCCCTCTTAAAACTCGCAAGGGGCTTGACTCTTGCGTTGGAACAATCTGGTAAGACCTTAATAACAAACTGCAGTGTTATTATGTTTGAAATGCACAGTGTTTGGAATGCATGATCATTGCCCAATGACCCATTTAATTCTATTTGTAAGGTTTTATAAATACGGCCTGTGTGTCGTGCCTTTCTCTACTTCTATTGTAATTCTCTTCTCATCTTACACCATCATATGTAAAACGAGTTTCTGAAATTGTAATCTATACGAAGAAGCATGGACATGAGGGACAGAAGTGTGGGCCGAAAGAAAGATGCTTCATAAGTGTTTTTATCCTAAGAATAATTTGGTTCTCTCATTGGCTTGGGACGGGCCACCTTAGGATATGGGCTATAGCTATTGCATTCATATTTACTGTATTTCATGTATATGATAAAATGAATATGTGGGACGCATGCTAGTTAATTGATAGATCAAATGTTAAATGGTGAGATAATAATAACAAAAACCCTCAATAAAATATAAAGTCTTTTATTGCTTCCCAATGTTAACCCTCGTTAAAGTCTAGATCGATACAATGTAGGTTCCGCTAAAGCAAGGTACTTGCATCTATCTTGGCCAAACGCGAAGAATAAGGAAGTAATATTCGATGGTTGTAATATTGGTTAAAAACTTAACTAGGTTACTCTAATATGATTCAAAAACCTAAAAGTTAGTTATTTGAATAATCATAAGATGATTATGTACAAGAGTTGTTCACCAAATGAAGGAGCTACATGAGATGTAATTAGCAAGTGTTGCTTACCTAGATAAACCATAATCTTAAGAGAAAAGTCAAAGCTGACTTAAGAGAAGGTGAAATTTGAATCCTTGCCCACTAGAAAAACTTTACAGAAAGTATTTTCGACATTAATGTTTGAGAGTTGTTAATTTTAATAAAAATAGTGGGAGTATAAAGACCTTTTATAAGCAAAATTGGTAAACGTATTCAAAATTCATATTTTATTATTGTAAACTTGTTATGGCAAATACAAATTTGTTATCATTGTGATCGGTCCTTGAGAAGGACAAGTTGAAAGGCGTAAACTACATTGATTGTTCACTTGAAGGAAAACGTTTCCATTGTAATAAGACATGCCATTGTAAAAGGAACTGCCCCATTAATCTTGTAAAAGTCAAGAAGGAAAGTGAAAGCGGAGCGTCCACCTAAGATATTTATGTTATTGATATTAATTTATCAAGACCGACTTCTTGGGTATTGGATAGCGGTTGTACCTTTCATATTTTCACTTTTTTATAAGGACTACAAAAGAGTAAAAATCTAAGAAAAATGAGACGTGGACCTACAGGTTGGTAATGGAGCAAGAGTTGTTGCATTAGCTATAAGAACATATACTTTATCGTTGCCTAGTGGACTTAATTTATGTTTAGAGGATTATTATTTTGTGTCTAGTTTGACTAAAAAACATCATTTTGATTTCTTGTTTAGACAATATTGATTTTGAGATAATTATTAAGAATAATTGATATTCTTTTATCTCGATAATGTTTCTATGGTGTGACACAATTAATAAATGATCTCTATATTTGGGATCAAGAGAATTCAATTTACAACATAAATTCAAAAAGATCAAAAACAAATGGCTCTAATCAAACTTATCTTTGGCATTGTCATTTGGGTCACATAAGTGAAAAACACATTTCAAAACTCCATTTAGATGGATTTTTGGATTCATTTGTTTTCGAACAACTAGATTATGTGAGCCTTGCTTATTGGGAAAGATGACCAAAGCTCCTTTTAATGGTAAAAATGAGCGAGAAAGTGATTTATTGAGATTAATACATAGTGATGTATGTGGACCAATGAATACATAATTCAAAGAAGGGTTTCAATACTTCATTACTTTCACAAATAACTTTAGTAGATATGGGTACATTTACCTAATGCATCATAAATCTGAAGCCCTTGAAAATTTTGAGGAATTTTAAAATAAAGTACAAAACCAACTAGGAAAAGGCATTAAGGCTCTTCGATCAGATCGAAGAGGAGAATACTTAAGCTTGGAGTTTGGTGAGCTTCATAAGGAATTTTGGATTGTCTCACCCTTCATGGTACTCCACAATAGAATGAAGTTTCCGAAAATAAGAAATCGAACACTATTAGACATGGTTTGATCAATGACGAGCCATGTTGATCTTCCAGTTTCTTTTTGGGGACATGCGCTAAAATAATCGCTTTCGCACTAAATCCTGCTCCATCTAAATCAGTTCAAAAGACACCATATGAGATATAGACTGGAAACGTCATAGTATGTCTTTTTTGAAAATTTGGGGATGTGGAGCTTATGTTAAACATAAGATGTATACAAAGCTCGAACCAAATCTCATAAATGTAATTTTGTGGGTTATCCTAAAGAAACTAAAGGTTATTATTTCTTTAATCCTACCGAGAACAAAGTGTTTGTTGCTCAAACAGGAATCTTCCTAGAAAGAGAATTTGTTTTCTAAAAAGGAAGTGAGAGAAATATTGAACTCGATAAAATTAGAGATCAACCACACATCATTGAAAAAGAGATTGAACAATAACAAGTTCCACAAGTTGTTGAGGAACATTCAATAATTTTGGAAACATAACCACTGCGAAGATCTTTGAGAGAATGCAATGCGCCTGAGAAATATGGATTTCTTGTCACATTGCACAGTAATGTTCTCTTCATGGATCAAGATGAGCCTATGACTAATCAAGAAGCAGTGGTGGGCCAGACTTTGAGAAATGGGTAGAGGCTATGAAATTCGAGATGGATTTTGATAAGCGCCCAAAGTCCTATGTTTTCACCCTTTTTACATGGCAATTATTGCTTAACCTACACCCATTTGAGTGGCATTATGACCTTATATGCGTTAATTACACTACTTTTACCTTTGATCCTAATATTTGGTGTATTTAATGAAAAGGTACTGTTTTGATGCATATTTGGTGTTTATGCAGATTTACTCACTGTCGGGGAAGGTGATGCCGAGCAGGCAATGAAGAAAAGGAAAGATGGTGTAGAACGAGCTCGTGACAGGTCCAGATCAAGCTAAACCAAAGACGACATCTTCTACTGAAGGGAGCTGAACCATGAAGATAAAGCCTTGCGAAGGAGATCCAGTGACAGACCAATGCTGAGGCAGTGCCTAGACCAACCTGCCGGAGGGCAAAACATGCAAAGTGATATCCAATTTAAAGAGAATATAATACTGGATTTTTCTACATACTTTGCATGGAAACCACAGCACGAGAATACGGTGAAAACATAAAAGGAAGGTTAAAGATGGAATTTGGCCAAAGTGGATATTGGCATTAAAATTAAAGAGATTCACCTCTTTAATGGAGGCAAGTCCAAGTCCAACTTGACTTCTTATCCAAGAAATACTTTCTCCTACTCCTCTTCCTATTTAAACAAGGCTTGACACACACACATCAAGGGTGTGGAGATTCGAGTATTGAGAGCTTGAGATTAGGTTTACTTGTAAGTTCTCTATGTTCTAAATTTTTTTAGGGTTATGATTATTTTGTTGAGTAGTTGTGAGAAAACAATTGTACTTAGTTTAAGTTTTTGTTAATGCAATTTAGTTCAAGGTTTGCTTATTCTTGGCATTGATTTTATTCTTGCAAACTTATCTAGAGAGAGTATTGTGAGGTTATTCATTTCTTTAATATCGAAAGAATTAAACTCAAGAAACGAATAAGCATGGTTTCCATCCCAACGGTGGAAGCTAACTCGGTTTAGGGATAAGTTAGAGTTTCAACGGCTAAAAGAAGCGTGAGATTGGTTAGTGTTCATCCTTGGTTTACGCCGAGAGGTATCATCAAGGCCCATTCATCAACAGAGCTACGACTTCGGGATAAGGAGGAGCCATCAAAGGATGCTTTGCATCGTCTGCCGACCAGCAAGGGATTGCCGAGGCAGGGACTTATGTCATTGTCGAGGCAGTCTGGTGTTTATTGCATTCAAAGACCAAGATAAGTCAATTTATTTCCATACTACGATGCAATATAATCGGCCCATTCTCTCATCTTGATTACTCTACTTTTACTTGCTTGCTTTAGTTTAAGATTATTAGTTTAATTAAACTCCAAAACCCCTTTACTAGTGTTTTTACTTTTACTTTTCTTTTTCAGTGCGAGAAGATAAACGAAGGAAGCCATCACAATCTCTATGGAGACGATACTCTAATACTTATCATTATATTACTTGAGACGTCTACACTTGCACTAATTGTGGAGCACCTTTTACACGGAACAAGTTTTTGGTGCCACTGTCGGGGATTGGAAATAGCGACTTTTAATTTTATTTTCTTGCACTTTTATTTGCTTAAGATTTTAAGCACTAATCAAATTTGGTTTTGCATTGGTGTATGACCCGGGCGAACCCAAGTTATCCATTCTACGACCTTGATCAAGAAATCGATCGAAGTTGTCAAAGACTCAAGCAACAAATAAGACAAAAGATGGCACATCGAGTTGGCAATAACAATGCCAATAACAATCGGAATGTCGACGGGCAGCCTGTTGTTGACAGGCAGCAAGATGCCCTACCGACAGGATGTGGAGAAAATCTGCGAATTCAATTTACGCTAATACGAAACCCAACTGTCCAGGACTACCTAGAAGAAGACCTGAACATACTAAATCTGGGAGTTGTCACACCTGAGATAGAAGCCGCTCACTTTGAACTGAAGTCCGTGATGTTCAACATGATCAATACTATGGGACAATTTGGCAGCTCGACAACTGAAGATGCCAGACATCACCTCAAATCCTTTCTGCATATTTGCAATTCATTTAAAATACAAGGAGTACATGAGGATGTTTTGAGACTGAAGTTGTTCCCCTATTTACTGAGGGATATGGCAAAAACCTGGTTAAATAGCATTCCAGCAGGATCAATTTGATCTTGGAGTGATTTAAGTCGTGATTTCTTAGCACGTTTTAATCCTACGAACTTAACCGATAAATTGCGTAACGAGAACACTTATTTCGATAGGCTGACGACAAATCCATGCATGAAGCCTGGGAGTGATACAGAGAGCTGTTACACAAATACCCCTTGCACGGATTCACATTGTGGACTAGGTGACAATGTTGTCAACATGGAAACCAGGATGATGCTTGATGCCTCGACAAATGGCATACTCCTAGACAAAGAACCAGATGAAGTGATAGATATCTTGAATAGGACGGCCAAAAACGACTATCAATTACCAACATCAAGAAGAGGAGGAATCCGACACCAACCCATAGTAAATGAAATAGGGTCCTCAGACTTAATTTCATCCCAAAATTGCCACATTAAGAAAGCTGGTCATGAACATGCAACCGCAGAATAATCACAGGAGGTCAAGGTAATTGACTTATTTTGTGAAAACTGTGGGGGTAACCATGTTTCTTATGAATGTCCACAGAATACATAGTCGAGCTGTTTCGTTGGAAACTACAATCAGAACAATAACACGATGTCCAACAACTACAATGCAGCCCGGAAGAAACAACCGGATTTCTTCTGGAGTAGCCCCAACAACGCACTCAACCCAAACATTCAGAATGCTCCAGCAGCGGGATTTCAACAAAACATGTCTCAGCAGAACATGCCGCAATAGTAGACCCTGCCGCCGAAGCAGTATATACCAACATGTTCTTTATAAAACCCACTTAATGCTTTCATGTCTCAGACTAGTGCGTACATGGCTAATATTGACAAATTTATAAAGAAAACTAGCGGTTTTATGGCCATGATGGAGATGCGGATGAAAAATCATGAGGCAACATTGAGATCCTTGAAAACTCAAACCGGGTAGTTTGCACAAATCCTAAACTCCAGACCAAGAGAAGGATTTCCAAGCGATAGTAAAGTCGCTAAAGGATGGAATCATGAACAGTGCAAAGCCATCAGCACTAGGAGTGGCAAACAACTGAAAGAACCTCAAGCCAATGGAAAATAAGAGACCAAAGAAAAGAAAGCCTTTGCCGCCGCAGAGCCTGCCTCGACATTACATGATTCCACTATCGCGGCAGAACCTAACCAAACTGCAATAGCAAACAAAAATGCTGAGGGAAATCAGAAGGACGCTGAGAAACTAGATCCAGTGCCCCAAATTAAATTTCCATGTAAAGAACAGATCGAGGACATTCGACCCCTACCACCATTACCACAAAGGCTTAAAGGGTAGAAGCACGAGTACTAGTTCAAGAAGTTCTTAGACATCCTGAAGCAGGTCCACATTAACATACCCTTCATGGAAGCGATAAAGAAAATGCCAAATTATGCCAAATTCCTTAAAGACATGGTGTCAAGGCGAACAAGGATATGGGAGTTTGAAACAATTGCCGCAAAAGACGGGTGAATGGCCATGTTGCACAACTGAACACCACTTAAGCTTAAAGATCAAGGAAAACAAGGCATTGTGTGACTTAGAAGCAAGCATAAACTTGACGCCCAAATCAGTTTTCCAGAAGTTAGGGATTGGAAAGGGAAGACCAACCACAATATTGCTCCAACTAGCCGATCGCTCTTACGTGCAACCAGAGGGAAAATTAGGATATATTGGTAAGAGTCGAAAAGTTTATTTTTCCAACTTACTTCCTTGTTCTTGACTGTGAGGTAGATGAACATGCACCCATCATACTTGGGCGACCATTCTTGGCCACAGGAAGGACCTTGATTGATGTGGAAAAGGTGAGCTATAAATGAGGGTAAATGACCAACAAGTCAAGCTCAATGTGTTCCAAACCCTCAAGCGTGCCGACATCCAGAGGAATGTCAAATGATACAAGCCACGACTGAATTCAACTTTGACATTGATGCACCCTACCTCGACAACCACTGCCTCGACAATAAGAATGGCCACTGCCTCAACATGCACTCGAATGACTGCCTTGGCAGTATACTGGACAACCTTCATGATACTAATGAAACCAAAGAGGCAAAAATTGAGGAAGCCCACTGGACGGTCTCTCGTCCAGGTAAGTATTACGAACCCCCCAATTATTCTGGAGAGGAACGAAAGATTGAAAAACTCTCAATTGAGCAACCATCGGTTCTTGAATTAAAACAATTACCTGATAAATTAAAATATGTTTATTTGGGAACCAACCACACTTTGCACATAATTATTTCTTCTAAGTTGCAGCCAAAACATGAACAAAGTTTGATCAACATGATGCAGCGGCATAAGCGGGCATTAGGGTGGATGATTTCTGACTTGAAAGGGATAATCCCAGCGGTATGTATGCACAAAATCCTCTTGGAAGATGAGCATAAACCTACCATTGAGGCTCAAAGAAGGCTTAACCATGCCATGAATGAGGTGGTAAGAAAAGAGATCATTAAATGGCTTGACGCTGGAATTATCTATCCCATCTCTGACAGCACATGGGTAATCTCGATGCAATGTGTACCAAAGAAAGATGGAATAACAGTGATAACCAACAAGAACAATGAGTTAATCCCAACCAGAACTGTGACTGGTTGGAGGGTTTTTATGGACTATCGCAAGTTAAATAAAGAAACTAGAAAGGATCACTTCCCTTTGACCTTTATTGATGAAATGCTTGATAAACTTGTTGGCAAACCATTTTACTGTTTTCTTGATGGTGACTCAGGTTATAATCAGATTGCCATCACACTAGACGACTAGGGAAAGACCACATTCACATGCCCATAAGACATATATGCATTTAGAAGGATATCGTTCGGACGTTGCAATGCCCCGACAACATTCCAACGATGCATGATGGCAATATTCTCCAATATGATAGAAGACTTTTTGGAGATCTTCATGGATAATTTCTCATTATTTGGTGATAACTTAAACAATTGCCTCGACAATTTGGAGAGGGTACTCGAATGATGTGAGGAATCCAATCTAGTGCTTAATTGGGAGAAATGTCACTTCATGGTGGATGAGGGCATCATGCTAAGCCACAAGATCTCATCAAAAGGAATTGAAGTAGATAAGGCCAATATAGTTGTGATTGAAAAGCTGCCCCCACCAACCACAATCAAAGGAATCCAGGACCTGAAGGTTTTTACAGAAGATTTATTGCAATTTTTTTTCTAAAATTACTAAACGCTTGCGCTCTTTGCTTGAATAGGATAGGACCTTTGACTTCAATGATGAAAGTACTGAAGCATTTGAGATACTGAAACAAAAGCTTGTGACCGCACCAATAGTAGTCCCACCATACTGGACACTACCCTTCGAGCTTATGTGTGACGCAAGCGACTATACCGTCATGGCAGTCCTTGGACATAGGAAAGACATAATTTTCCACGTGATCTATTATGCTAGTAAAACACTCAACGAGGCCCAAGTCAACTACACTACCACTGAGAAAGAATTGCTAGCAGTAGTCTTTGCCTTTGACAAGTTCCGATCATACCTTATCGAAACCAAGGTAATTGTTCACATGTATCACTCGGTGATCAAATACTTGTTCTCCAAGAAAGATGCAAAGCCTCAGTTGATTCGATAGTTCCTTTTACTACAAGAATTCGACGTTGACATCAAGGATAGAAATGGAACAAAGAACCAAGTGGCTGATCACCTATCTTAACTAGAAAAACGGGAAGAAGACACCACATGCCCATACATAAAAGATGCATTCCCAGATGAGCAGCTCTTAGCCGTCCCAACATCGTCTGCCGCGGCAGTGACAGACACCATTGCCTCGACTCTCTCAGATTACATTTTGCCCTTGACAGTATTGTCTACTGCAACAACACCCTGGTACGCAGATCTTGTTAATTTTTTAGTCAGTGGTGTTTTAACTTATAACCTTAACCATCAAGGAAACAACAGGTTCCAACATGATGTGAAGCATTATTTTTCGGACAAACCTCTTTTGTTTAGACAATGTGCTGACCAGGTTATACGGATATGTGTCCCAAAAGAAGAGCAAAATGAAGTACTCCACCAATGCCATTCTTCACCATATGGAGGGCATTTTGGAGGAAATAGAACCGCTGCCAAAGTACTACAGTTGAGTTTATATTGGCCTACACTCTGCAAGGATACCCTAAAATACATTCAAAGAATGTAATTGATGTCAACAAATGGGCAACATATCAAGGAGACATGAAATACCCTTGCAAAACATCCTCGAGGTTGAGTTGTTTGATGTTTGGGGAATTGACTTCATGGGGCCCTTTCATCCTCGTGTGGAAATCACTACATACTCCTTGCCGTCGACTATGTATCTAAATGGGTCGAAGCCATTGCCACACCAAACTTTGACTCCAAAACCGTACATCGATTTCTACAAAAAAAACATATTTACATAGTTTGGGGTACCTAGAGCCATCATCGGTGACAAAGGCAAACACTTTGACAGCAGACTCATTGCCGCGACATTAAAGAAATTATGTGTCACACACAAGATTTCCACTGCATATCACCCGTAGACCAATGGGTAGGCCGAATATCCAATAGAGAGCTGAAGAACATCCTCGAAAAGGTGGTTAACCCATCCCGAAAAGATTGGTCGCTTCGGCTTGATGATGCCTTTTGGGCATATAGAACGGCTTACTGATAAGTGCCCAAAAGTTCTATATTTTGACCCCTTTTTCATGGAAATTAGCACACAACCTACACTCATTTGAGCTAAATTATGGCCTTTCATACATATATTTCATCATTTATACCTTTGATCTCATTATTCTATTTATTATATGAAAAAGGTACTATTTAATGCATGATTATTATTCTTGCAGATTTGCACTACTAGAGCAGGAAGATGCCGCCACATCACAGAAAGCAGGAGGGAAGATGAGGCAGAAGTAGCAGACAACAGACCTTGATCGAGCCAAGCCACATGACAGCTTCTACTGAGGGAAGCTGATGCAGCCTTGCGGAGTAGAGCAGACCGATGCCGAGGCAACAAAAGCTAGGCTGCGACAGCATTTCGCCAGAGGTAAATGAGAAAAGTGGTAGCCGACTTGTGGAGCTTTTAACGCTGGATTTTTATACACACTTTTCTTGGCAACTAGAGCTCGAGAAGAGGAGGAAAACATAGAAGGAAGTATGAAGTTGGACTCTTGGACAAAAGTGTATATTGCAATAAATTAAAGAGATTTACTTTTTTAGTAACGTTTAGTCCAAGTCCAACATAACTTCCTCTCCAAGAAGGATTTGTGCCTACACCTTCCCCTATATAAACGCTTGCCCCCATGGAGAGAAAAACACATCTGATCGGAGAGAGAGAAAGATTGAGCTTAAGATCAGTTTAATTATGTTCTAAAATTCTTAGGGTTTGGATTAGTTTGTTTAGTATTTGTGTGAAAACTCTTTGTACTTAGTTTTTGTTCTTAATGCAATAAAAGTTAAGGTTTGCTTATTCTAGCTTTAATTATTTTTGCATTCTACTCGGGAGAGGGTTTGTGAGATCGTCCATTTGTTCAATATCGGGAGAGTTGAGCTCATGAAAGGAATAAGTATGGTTTTTGCCCCACGTGGTGTTAACTAACTCGACCTAGGGATAGTTTAGAGTTTCAGCGGCTAAAAGAAGTATATGAACAATTGGCGTTTCCCATTTGATTCACGCTGGGAGGTATCATCAGAGTTAAGTCATCAACTAACGTTCCACGCTTGGGATAAATTGAAACCACCTAAGGACACTTTGCCGGGCCTTAACTCTATCTGCCCACGAGCAAGGGATTGTCGTGGCAAGACTTCAACCATTATAGTTGCGGCAGGGATTTAGGCTAAGGCCACAGCAGTAGTGCGTTGTTGCATTCAAGAACAGAAACAAAGTCAAGAGGATTCCACACTACGACACGCTTTAATCCATCCCATCTTCTCATCTTGATTACTTCTTTGTTTTATTTACTAGATTTTCATAGTTTAGTTATTTTTAGATTATATCAAATCACCCAATTATTTTGTGTCTTTACTTTATTTTGTAGTGCGAGGGAGTAGAACCGAAGGTTGAGTACCGAACCCTGTAGAGACGATACTCATATACTTATCCCTATATTACTTGCATCGTGTATACTTGCACAATTGAGAAGCACTATTTACACGCAAGAAATTTTTGGTGCCATTGCCAGGGACTGGCAACTTTTGTTTTTATTTTCTTGCACTCTTTCTTTTATTTAGTTTATTTATTACTAATAAAATTTGGTTTTGCTTAAGTGCATGACCAGAGCTGACCCAGTGCAAGACTTAGATCAAGAACTCGAAGGCTCTTACTTAAGGCTTAGACGAAAGATCATAGCCAAAATGCATCAACCTGAGGACCCACTTCGAGGTCGCGGCCGTGGCATCAACCAAGTGGCCCCGGCACACAATGTCATAGGGCAGAACCCTGCCGATGGACAACCACTTGTTGATGAGCAGCAGATCCCGGTAGAAGATGGGGCAAATCTACGAGCTCCATTCGTACCAGTTCGACACCCCACAGCGCGAGACTACCTTGAAGAGGACCTGAACGAACTAAACCCTGGAGTTGTTGCCCCAGAGATTGAGGCCGCCCACTTTGAGCTGAAGCCCGTGATGTTTAACATGATCAAAACTATGGGGCAATTTGGCAGCTCCGCAACTGAAGATGCCAGACAACACCTCAAGTCCTTCCTCCAGATCTGTAAATCATTTAAAATTTAGGGAGTACATGAGGATATTCAGAGGTTGAAGTTGTTTCCCTATTCACCGAGGGATAGGGCAAAAACCTAGCTCAACGGTATCCCATCAGGATTAATTGGATCCTAGAGTGATCTTTGTCATGATTTCTTAGCTCGGTTTAATCCTACAAATTTAACTGACAAATTGTGTAATGAGAACTATTACACAAATTCCCCTTGCACGAATTCCCAGTATGGACGCATGTGACCATTTTCTACAATGCGGTTAACACGGCAACTAGGATGATGCTCGATCCCTCGGCAAACTACATACTCTTAGACAAGGAACCAAAGGAAACCATGGAGATTTTAAAGAGGACAACCAAGAATGATTATCAGTTCCCCACGGCCAGAAGGGGAGGAGTCCGCCGTTAACCCACAATAAATGAAATGGGATCATCGGACTCAATTTCATCTTAAACCGCCACCTTGACAAAGTTGGTTCAAAACTTTCAGTCGCAAAACAATCAACAGGAAGACAATGTAATGGAATTATTTTGCGAAAACTGTGGAGGTAACCATGTTTTTTCTAATTACCCGCATAACCCAGAGTCAGCCTTCTATATTGGAAACTTCAATCGCAACAACAACCATATGTCCAACAACTACAATCCAGCCAGGAAAAAGCACCCCAACTTCTCCTGGAGCAACCCTAACAATGCTTTGAACCTGCAAAATCAGAATGCTCCAGCCCCAGGATTCCAACAACCCATGTCGTCGCAACAGTACATGCTGTCACAACATCCGATGCAGTCTAGTTCTTTAGAAAACACTCTTCATGATTTTATGAATCAAACACTGACAAGTTCATAAAAAAGACTGAAACTTTTATGGACATGAAAAAAATGCGGCTGCAGAACAATGAGGCAACATTGAAGTCCTTAGAAACGCAAGTGGGGCACATTGCTCAGATCTTGAACACTAGGCCAGTTGGAGGATTCCCTAGCGACACTAAAGCCGCTAAGGGAACGTCATACGAGCAGTGCAAGGCTGTAACCACTAGAAGTGGTATTCAACTACAAGATCTACAGAGCAAGCAGACGGAACCTGAGAAACCAGACAAGACAATTGCCAAAACACCCACCAAAGACAATGGGGACGCGACAACAACCACAAATAATGCTATGATGGCAGAACTCATGGCAGCACCTGGGACAAAACCGAGAATCAGCACACCAGCTCCATCATTCCTACAAAGGTTGAAGCAACAAAAGCATAAGTACAATTTTAAAAAATTCTTGGAAATCCTGAAACAAGTACACATTAATTTATCTTTGGTGGAAGCAATCAATGAAATCCCAAACTATGCCAAGTTCCTCAAGGACATATTGTCAAAAGAAAAAAGGATTGGGGAATTTGAAACGGTGGCTGTAACAGAGGAATGCAGGGCCGCATTACTCAATCGAGCTCCACCCAAGCTCAAGGATCCTGGAAGCTTTCTCATACCATGCGAGATTGGGAACACATATGGGGGGAGAACGCTATGTGATTTAGGTGCAAGATTCAATATCATGCCCAAGACCATCTTTCAAAAATCGAGGATTGGGATAGCACAACCAACCAGAGTGATGCTACAGCTTGCTGATGGATCTCATGTGCAATCGAAAAGGAAAATAGAAGATATCCTGGTAAAAGTGAATAAGTTTATTTTCCCTACTGACTTCCTCATCTTAGATTGTGATATAGATGAAAGAGCTTCGTTGATACTTGGACGACCATTCCTCGCAACTGGGAGGAATACAATCGACGTGGAGAAAGGAGAACTGAAAATGAGGATTAATGACGAGCATGTTACAATTAATGTCCTGAACAGTAGAAAACATGCCAACGATACAAAAACTTGTCAGACACTCTAGGCCACTCAGCTACAAGGTAGCAGTAAGGAACCAAAAGGCCCCATCACTGAAGTGTTAACATTCCGCGGCAAACATATTGGACCATACCAGGACGCATGTCGCGGCACAAAAGGGGGGAGAACATGGACAAAGGCTGCTACCACAAACAAGAGAACATGTTGTGAGGGATAAGGAAGTATATAATTTAGGGGATGCATCCAAGTGCACTCCTTTAGCGCACTAATCTTTTCTCTCTTTACATAATTTTTATTTTTAGGTTCAGTTTTTTTTCTAGAATAAATTTTTATTTATCTATATTTATTTATCGAATTTTTTTCAAAATAATTTTTGTTTGTTTTGTTTTAGGAGGGAGATCAAGAATGGAAAAAAAGGTAGGAACCAACGACTTGGAGAAGTGATTGTTAGCTGCCGCGGCATCAGACGCCCAAGGCGCTATGAGAGCCGCAACGGATAGTTTTTCAACAGACAGAGTTGCAACGGCTAGTAACAGCCTCGGCCGCGAATTGCGCTCCAATGACACAATGAGCCAATACTATGTAAAAGGACCACTATTCTCATTTGTTTTTCACTTCCTACTTTCTTTTACTTTCTTGAATCTCACAATTATTCACACTTTATTCTGCTCTCAATTCTTTTTCTCTCTTAATCTCTCTCACCGCCCTTATAAAATTCTGATGGCAACTAGAGGAGCATCTTCCAGAACTACCACGACACCAGCCTATACTCGCTTCGCAGCGGCATCGGTGGAAGAAAGGTTCAAAACGCACAACATCTTGTGGCAGGTATGGGAAGAGCAATGGTTCCATGCCTCAAGTGAACAAAATTATGGCATCGAGAACTTCCTTTTCAACAAGATCATACACCAGAAGTGGCAAGTTTTCTCCCTCCAGCCGACCAAGGCCAATCTCACGATAGTTCGAGAGTTCTATGCTAATAGGCCAAGTGTCGACGCACTGTTCGTGCATGTGAGGGGAAAAGCCATTCGCATCGATACCGACACCGTCAATAGGTTCTAAGACTTGAACATTGAAAGAGATGAGCATGTCAAGGTTTTGGATTCCATAGATGAAGACTCAAATTTATTCACTCCAACGACACAATGAGCCAAGACTCGATAAAAGGGCCACTATTCTCCTTTGTTTTCACTTCTTACTTTCTTGAGTCTCACAATTATTCAAGCTCTATTCTACTCTCAATTCTTTCTCTCTCTTAATCTCTCTCACAGCTCTTAAAAAATTCAGATGGCAACCAGAGGAGCATCTTCCAGCACGACCACGGAACCAACCTATACTCGCTTCGCAGCGGCATCGGTGGAAGAAAGGTTCAAAACGCACTACATCTCGCGGTAGGTATGGGAAGAGTAAGGGTTCCATGCCTCAAGTGAACAAAAATATGGCATCGATAACTTCCTTTTCAACAAGATCATACACCATAAGTGGGAAGTTTTCTGCCTCCAGCCGGCCCAGGCTAATCACACGATAGTTCGAGAGTTCTATGCTCATAGGCCAAGTGCCGACGCACTGTTCGTACATGTGAGGGGAAAAGCCATCTGCATCGATATCGACACCATCAACAGGTTTTATGGCTTGCACATTGAAAGAGATGAGCATGCCGAGGTTTTGAAGGCCCTAGATGAAGACAATTTCCTACGCATAAAAGGATGAGCTTTGCTTCACCGGAACGCCTAGGGAGACCGGATCACACAGAGAATAGGTGCAGCGGAAAAATCTCAAGCTGGAAGCCAAAATATGGAACAAGTTCATCTGCCACCGCCTTCTGCCGACATCCTACAACACAGTCGTTGATCGGCCCAAGCTTGCTCTTATCCACTCTATCATGAAAAATAGAAAAATTAATGCGGGTAACATAATTGTGCAAAAAATCTACAAATGCGCGGTAAAGGAGAAGGGGCCGCTCTATTTCTCGTCACTCATCACCGGACTCGGCACGGAGAGTGAAGTCTTGTTCGACAGAACCGACGAACTCAGAAAATATAGAAAAGAATGGGACAAGGTGACATGCCACAGAATTATGGAGATCTCAGACGATGAACCCCTAGTGGCCATAAAGATGCAGAGTATTGTCGGGGTAGCAACCTCGACATCCATCCCGGTGACACCACAACCACAAGACGCTGCCGCCGCAGACCTCTAGCAGATTTTGAACAAGCTGGAGGCAATGGACCAACGCCATCAGCTATTCATGGCGCATATCAGGGACTTTCACACTGCCATAATTTAGTGGATCCAAAGGAGGTTCCCTGATCCAATGGTCCAATTCCCCATCTTCCCTACCGTCGTCTTCTCTACCGCCGCCGCAGCCCAACATAGAGCCCAAAAAACCCTACTACAGCTAATTCTAGGAACCACCAATCCCTGTCCGCTGCAGCCTCCTATACACTTTCTACCGTGACAAGAAAGGGCAAGCACAAGGCTGACTTAGACACACCGGCCAGATACATACCCCACACCACCTCAAATAGTGACAAGTTAGTTAGACGGGTGTTTGACTTGATCAACCGCAAGGGATTGAACATGTATAATGTCGACCTTGATTCCCTTAAAGTGGTGGATGCCCCGGCAGTAAAGGGCACCCCACCATCATGCATCCAGCCACCCCGAAAGTCCAAATGAATCAATCGAGCAGCTTCTAAGTCAATAAAGAGGCTAATTTTGCAGTCCGACAATGAAGAGGATGATGATTCTGCCCCCTCTAAATCCATTTAAATTCCTCTTCAATTTTTTGCTACTTATCTATTTATGCCCTCATATTTTGCGATTTAATTTTTTCTATCTTATGTATGAAATGTAAGCATTGAGGGCAATGCTTGGTTCAAGTTTGGGGGTGTAGGTTGAGAGGTCGAGGCAATGCCATGTCGCGACAGTAAAATATAATTGCCATGCTATTTTGTGTTTTACTTGTCAATTTTTTTTGCATTGCCTTAACTGAATTTTGTTTATGCCTCGTCAATACATTATATCAATTGCCTTAGTTTAGTTTTAATTAAATGTTCTTTCTTGGCAATAGAACTCTTACTTCTTACCATTGTTTAGAACTGTTTAGAGCCTTTATTTTTAGGATGCTTAAAGGAAGATAACTTAGGATCACACTATGAGATTAAAATCTAAAAACCTTTGTGACTTGCATGATTTAAGGAATTCTAGTACACTTAGGACATAGACTAGCTTAGAAAAAAATTGGGTAAAATTTAGAGGTGCCCACCACTGCTCTAGCTGAAGGAAGCCCTAAAGGTGCCCGAAACCGGGTCTAGGATAATCACTAGAGGTGCCCGAAACTGGCTCTAGTAGGTTAGGTTGTTTAAAAAAATTACCCAAGTTAAGTAAGTTAATGCTTAGGTGATTACTTAGAATACTTGTAATCATCTTGTTCACAATGCATGCACACACTCACAAATCTTATAGTTTGATTCTAGGGAATTCCTAGGGCATCCAAAACACTCAAACGGCGAAGCGGTTTTTGCCATGGTTTGGAGAGAGAAGGAAAAGTAAGACCAAGGAGACGGTTTATTAAAACTAAGAATTGGTAATCGATGGTTTTCATTGCTTGAGGACAAGCAATAGTTAGAGTTTGGGGGTATGATAAGTGCACAAAAGTCCTATGTTTTGACCCATTTTTCATGGCAATTATCACTCAACCTACACCTATTTGAGCTGCATTATGGCCTTTCATGCATAGATTTCATCATTTAAACCTTTGATCTTATTATTCTATTTATTCTATGAAAAAGGTACTATTTAATGCATGATTGGGATTCTTGCAGATTTGCACTGCTGGAGCAGGAAGATGCCGCCACATCACAGAAAGTAGGAGGGAAGATGAGGTAGAAGTAGTAGACAATAGACCCTGATCGAGGAAAGCCACATGACAACTTCTACTGAGGGAAGCTGATGAAGCCTTGCAGAGTAGAGCAAACCGATGCCGAGGCATCAAAAGCTAGGTCACGACAAAATTTTGCTAGAGGGAAAATGAGCAAAGTGGTAGCCGACTTGTAGAGCTTTTAACGTTGGATTTTTCTACAAACTTTGCGTGGAAACTGGAGCTCGAGAAGAGGAGGAAAACATGGAAGGAAGTATAAAGTTGGACTCTTTGACAAAAGTGTAAATTGTAATAAATTAAAGAGATTTACTTTTATAATAAAGTCTAGTCCAAGTCCAACATAACTTACTCTCGAAGAAGGATTTGTGCCTACACCTTCCCCTATATAAACGCTTGCCCCCATGGAGAGAAAAATACATCGTATCGGAGTGAGAGAGAGATTGAGCTTAGCATCAGTTTAATTATGTTCTAAAATTCTTAGAGTTAGGATTAGTTTGTTTAATAGTTGTGTGAAAACTTTGTACTTAGTTTTTGTTCTTAATGCAACAAAAGTTAAGGTTTGCTTATTTTAGCTTTAATTATTTTTGCATTCTACTCGGGAGAGGGTTTGTGAGATCATCCATTTCTTCATTTTCAAAAGAGTTGAGCTCACGAAAGGAATAAGTACGGTTTTCGCACCACGTGGTGTTAACTAACTCGGTGTAGGGATACGTTAGAGTTTCAGCGGCTAAAAGAAGTGTATGAACAATTGGTGTTTGCCCTTTGATTCATGTCGGGAGGTATCATCAGAGTTCAGTCATCAACCAGCGATTCGTGCTTAGGGATAAGGCGGAACCACCCAAGGACACTTTGTCAAGCCTTAACTGTATCTCCCCACGAGCAAGGGATTGTCGCGGCAGGACTTCAGCCGTTGCGGCCGCAGCAGGGATTTAGGTCAATGCCACGACTGTAGTGCATTGTTGTATTCAAGAACAGAAACAAAGTCAAGGGGATTCCACACTACGACACACTCTAATCTGGCCCATGTTCTATTATTGATTACTTCTTTATTTTATTTACTGGGTTTTCTTTGTTTAGATATTTTTAGATTATATTAAATCACCCAATTAATTTGTTTGTTTTCTTTATTTTGCAGTACGGTGGAGTAGAACCGAAGGTTGAGTACCAATCTCTATGGAGACGATATTCATATACTTATCCCTATATTACTTGTGTTGTGTATACTTGCACAATTGCGAAGCGCTATTTACACAAAACACTTACAAAACCCCTCTAGGAATGTCCCCATATAGACTTGTGTATGGTAAATATTATCTTTTACCAGTTGAAATAAAGCACAAGGCATATTGGGCCATTATAACGGCAAATTGGGAAAACGCCGGACAGAAAAGACTCCTAGGCCTAAATGAACTAGAAGAATTCTAAGCCCTAGCATACGACAATTCGAGAATATACAAGGAAAAAACCAAACGATGGCAGGACAGCAAGCTCCTACCGCGGCAGTTCCTACTCGGGCAGACAGTCATCCTCTTCAATTCTCTATTGAAGTTATTTCTATGGAATTTGCGATCTCTATGGTCTGGACCGTTCGAAGTTGTTAAAGCATTCCCCCATGGAGCCGTGACAATTAAATCAACCACGAATGGGCATGAATTCAAAGTGAATGGACAACAGTTGAAGCACTACAATGGCACACATGTCAATAGGGACAGAGAAGTGCTCACTTTAGGAGATACATCCCCATGCACTCCTTTAGTGTCTTAATCTTTTCTTTTTCTGTTTATTTGCTTTTTGGTTTTAGGATTTTGAATTTTAATTATTTTTATTTTCCACATTTTTAGGAATAAATTTTTATTTTATTTGTTTTTAGGATGGATATTAAGAAAGAAAGAAGAGATGAACAAACAACTATATGTAACAGGCAGAAACCTCTCCTGCAGCATCTGCAACCGGGCAGAAAACTGCAACAGCATAATCTGCCAACAGTCCGAAGAAGCCACAACGGTTATATGTAACAGGTAGAAAATCGTAGCGAGCAGAAACGGCTAGTAATGGCTAGCAATGCCGCTCCCGTATTTAATGACGCAACGACATTGTGTGCCAAATTCTATATAAGGGCCAATCTTCTCTAAATTGTTCATCACTCAAACATTCTCTTCTACTCTCTTGCATTCTCCAACGTTTAGTATTTTCTTTTTCTCTCTCGCAACTCACTCATTTTTTTAGATGACCCTCAAATTAAAAAAGGAGAAAGCTCACGTTCGGCCGAGGCACCAACGTACAAACGCTTTGCACCGCGAGAGGTAGAAAAGTGCTTCAACAAGCATTTCATAGCCCGCCAAGTATGGGAGGTGCAAGGATTCCAATGTTCCGATGAGCCAAATTTCGGCATTGACCAGTATCTCGTCAACAAGGTAGATCACCAAAAGTGGTAAATATTTTGCCTCTAACCCGAACGGGCCAACATAACAGTGGTACGAGAGTTTTACGCCCACAATCCAAGCCCGACCACACTCTTTGTGCACGTTTGAGGAAAATCGATCAAGGTGGATTCCGATGCCACAAATCTGTTTTATGGCATCCACATAGAGAAGGATGAGCATGTAGAATTTGTTGAGTCACTAACGGAGGAAGACTACGAAAAAATGAAGGAAGAACTCTGTTATGCCAGCACGACATGGAATGTTGGGGCTCACAAGGGCTCAGTCAATTGACGACAGTTGCGGCTCGAAGCCAAGCTACGGAACACATTTTTCAAAGGCCGCCTCATGCCCACCTCGCATAAGAACACTGTCGACCGGCCTAGGCTTGCACTCATACACTCTATTTTAAATAATTGTATCATTAATGTTGGTAACATTATATGTCACGAGATTCACCAGTGCAACCAAAAGGAACGTGACCCTCTCTACTTCCCATCACTCATCACCGGCTTATGCACCTGACAAGAGGTACCAACCGATGAAGTCGATGAGTATACACCTCAAAGGAAAGGATGGGAAAGAGAAACATACTGCAAGCTAATGCAGATCACGGAGGCCAAACAAAGAAAATTCACGTCGATGTAGGGTCATGTCGCGACAACATCTTCGGCAGATGTTCCAGAGGCTCCACAAACCACTGCGCCGACAGTCACCCTCCATAAAATTGCCCAGAAGTTAGAGGACATGGACATACGGTAATGACTCTTTATCGTGTTCACAAGGGACTTCACCTCCTCCATCGTCCAACTGATTCAAGAGAAGTTCCCTGTCCAAACCATCCGATTTCCTCAATTCCTTGTGGCCACTTTAGTGTCCCATGCCGCAACTGCTTAATTCTAGAGCCACAATTGCCACTGATACTGCCCAGGCCTCACCAAGGCACTCTGCCGCCACAACCACTACTTCCTCTACCGCAGCCAGGAAGGGCAAGGGCAAGGCACATCTAGACACTCATATGGGTTCACCGTACGAGACAAAAGGCTTCTTCAATTGGACTGAAACGGCCCAATCTGTTCTCCGGACATTTGAAGCTGCAAAACAGAAGGCATCCGCCCTAGAGGCCACAGAAGAGCTCCACCTTGACTCGGATGGAGAGGAAGAAGTAATCGCACCGGCCAAGCAAAGATTGACCAAGCCAAACCCTTCCCCCACGCACATCCAACCTCCAATAGAAACCAAAAGTGTCAAGCATACGGCCTGCAAAGGGAGAAAATTTATCCTACAAAGCGATGACTCATCCAAGTCCATCTAAATTTTTCTCTCTTGCCTTTTTTTTATGCCCTTAATTTGTGTGCTTATTTTTTTCTATTATTGCATATGTTGTTAATGCATTGAGGGAAATGCTTGTCTTGAGTTTGGGGGTGTAGGTTTTGCTGCCTCGACAGTTCTCTGTCGCGTCATATCAATATATTGCAGTTCTGGTTTGTCTAATATTTGTCAATTTTTATTGCACATATTGTCTTAGCCGAATGAAGCTTATGCCTCGGCAATGTTCTTCACCAATTGCCTTAGTTTAATTTAAATGAATTTTCCATCTTGGCCATAGATATATCTCTTCTTATCATAGCTTTGAACTGTTTAGAGCCTTTAATTTTAAGATGCATAAGGAAGATGACTTGGGATCATACTATGAGATTAGAACTTTAATACACCTTTATGACTTGGATGATTTAAGGAGTTCTAGGACACTTAAGACATAGACTTGCTTAGAAAGAAAATTTTGGGTAAAAAGTTAGAGGTGCCTAACACTGGCTCTAAGGAAGCCCTAGAGGTGCCTGAAACCGACTCTAGGCTAATCACTAGAGGTGCCCGAAATTTGCTCTAGTAGGTTAGATTGCAAATAAAAAATGTACCCAAGTTAAGTAAGTTATTACTTAAGTGTTTACTTAGAACCCTAATAATCATCTTGTTCACAATTCATGCACACACTCATAAATCTTATAGTTTGATTCTAGGGAATTCCTAAGGCATCCGAAGACTTAAGGGTCGAGCATTCATTGTCATGGTTTGGAGAGAAGAAGGAAAAGTAAGACCAAGGAGAAATTTAATAAAGATTAAGGATTTGGCAATTGATGGTTTGCATTGCGTGAGGAAAAGCAATAGTTCGAGTTTGGGGTTGTGATAAGCGCCCAAAAGTCCACTATTTTCACCCTTTTACATGACAATTATTGCTTAACCTACACCAATTTGAGTGGCATTATGGCCTTATATGTGTTAATTACACTACTTTTACCTTTAATCATGACATTTGGTGTATTTAATGAAAATGTACTGTTTTGATGCATATTTGGTGTTTATGTAGATTTACTCAATGTCGGGGCAGGTGATGTCGAGCGGGTAATGAAGAAAAGGAAACATGGTGCAGAACGAGCTCATGATAGGTTTAGATCAAGCTAAGCCAAAGACGATAGCTTCTACTGATGGAAGTTGAACCATGAAGATAAAGCCTTACGGAGGAGATCCAATGATTGACCATTGTCGAGGCAACATATTTCTTCTTCCGAGGTAATGCACGAACCAACTTGTCGGAGGACAAAACATGCAAAGTGATAGCCAATTTCAAGAGCATAAAACGCTAGATTTTTCTACATACTGTGTATGGAAACCGGAGCACGAGAAGACGATGAAAACATAGAAGGAAGGTTAAATATGGAATTTGGCCAAAGTGGATAAACACATTAAAATTAAAGAGATTAACCTCTTTAATGAAGACAAGTCAAAGTCCAACTTAACTTCCTATCCAAGAAGGACTTTGCCCCACTCCCTTAACTATTTAAACAAGGCTTGACGCACACATTAAGGGTGTGGAGAGTCGAGTATTGCGAGCTTGAGATTAGGTTTAGTTGTGAGTTCTCCATGTTCGTCATGTTCTAAATTTTCTTAGGGTTAGGATTATTTTTTTGAGTAGCTGTGAGAAAACAATTGTGCTTAGTTTAAGTTTTTGTTAATGCAATTTAGTTCAAGGTTTGCTTATTCTTGGCATTGATTTTATTATTTCAATCTTATCGAGAGAAAGTATTGTGATGTTATTCATTTGTTTAATATCAGAAGAATTAAACTCAAGAAACCAATAAGCATGGTTTTCATCCCAACGGTGGAAGCTAACTTGGCTTAGGGATAAGTTAGAGTTTCAACGGCTAAAAGAAGTGTGAGATTGGTTGGTATTCATCCTTGGTTTATGTCGGGAGGCATTATCAAGGCCCATTCATCAATAGAGCTGCGACTTAGGGATAAAAGGAGCCATCAAAGGACGCTTTTTCGAACCTTGAAATTTTCTGCCGACCAGTAAGGAATTGCCGAGGCAGTGCAACTTATTGCTTTGGTTTGGTGTTTATTGCATTCAAAGACCGAGACAAATCAGTTGATTTTCACACTACGACACAATCTAATTTGACCCATTATCTCATCTTGATTACTCTACTTTTACTTACTTGCTTTAGTTTATGATTATTAGTTTAATTAAACCCCAAAACCCCTTTACTTGTGTTTTTACTTTTACTTTTCTTTTTCAGTGCAAGAAGATAAACGAAGGAAGTCATCCCAATCTCTTTGGAGATGATACTCTAATACTTATCATTATATTACTTGCGACGTGTACACTTGCACTAATTGCATAGCACCTTTTACACACAACAGATTCCATGTCAAAAAACCAAGTTTGGACCTTGGTTGACCCACCTGAAGGGGTTAAACCCATATGGTGCTAGTGTTTTTTCAAAAGAAAACCGATATGGAGTGTAGTGTACAAACATACAAAGGGCGATTAGTCGCTAAGGGCTTTCGTCAAATTCATGGTATAGACTATATTAAATCTTTTCACATGTTTCTATGTTTAAATCCATCCAGATCTTACTTGTGATAGTTGTTTTTTTATGAGATATGGTAAATGGAAGATAAAACTACTTTTCTTAATGGAAAAACCAAATTAGGGTGTTTACATGACAAAACCTGAAGGTTTCATCAATCCAAAAGATGTCGAAAAAATATGAAAGCTATAAATGTCCATTTATTGATTGAAGCAAGCTTCTCGAATTTGGAATCTCCGTTTTAACGATGCAACCAAAGAGTTTCGTTTTATCAAAAATGAAGATGAGCGATGTGTTTTCAAGAAAATTAGTGGGGGCATTATCATATTCTTGGTAATGTATTTGGATAACATACTAATAATATGAAATGACATACCTAACTTACAGTCTGTAAAGACTTGGTTTGAAAAATGTTTTCCTACGAAAGACTTGGGTGAAACAACCTACATATTATGGGCCAAGATCTATAGAGATAGATCAAGATGACTTCCAAGACTAATTCAAAATACATACATAGATAAAGTACTGAAAAGATTCAGTATGAAAGAATCTAAAAAAAGGATTCTTACCTATGAGACATGGTATTTTAATATCGATGGAAATGTGTCATTCAATGCCTCAAGAAAGATAGCACACGAGTAAGATTACATATAATTCAGCCATCAGATCTATCATGCATGCGATGCTATGAACACGTCTGGATGTATCATATGCATTAAGTATGAAATGCCGGTACCAAGTAGAACCGGATGAAGGTCATTGGGCTACAGTAAAAAACATCCTTAAGTACTTAAGAAAAACTAAGGATACATTCCTTATGTATAGAGGTGAGAAAGAGCTAAGTATAAAAGGTTATACTAACACAAGCTTCCAAACCGATAAGGATGATTCTCGATCGCAATCGGAGTTTGTGTTTTGCCTTAATGGAAGCGTTGTGAGCTGGAAATGTTCAAAGCAAGATACAATAGTTGTTTCTATAATAAAAGACTAAGTATATTACAGCATGTGATGCTGCAAAAGATGGTGTTTCGATCAAGAAGTTCATATCTGAACTAGGGGTTGTGTTGAGCATATTAAATGTTAAAAATCTACGTTGTCATAACAACTTAGTCATCGCACAAGCAAAAGAACCCAGATCTCACCAACGATTCAAACACATACTTAGGCGTTACCATCTCATTCGAAAATTATAGATAGAGGAGATGTGGAAATATGTAGAGTACCAAAAGACGGTAACATTGTCGATCCATTGATAAAGCCTCTGACGCAGTAGAAGCATGATCACCACACTAAGTCACTAGGTATTAGATAAATGAGTGATTGGTCTTAGTGCTACTGGATGATTGTTAGAGTATGCCCAAAGACCAATCATAAGATGATTGTAAATGACATTTGTTTTTACTTTGTTTATTCATAAAGAGGCATTGCCATTATTGTTTTTAGTTACAACTCTGCGTGCATGAATAAACTGAACTATAATAAAGTCCTTAGAATAATATGGTTATTCTAAAATGTCCTTAGTCGAGTATTATCGTGGGCATGGACAACAATAATGCATTAAGACTAATATGTAGTTGATTGATGACAAAGTGTTATCATTGACAAGGAGATGTCAAAATCAATACATAAGTATGCATTAGAGAACGACATAATGGACTGACTCGCTATTAGCATGTTTCTTCGATTATTATGTGACATTCACAACATTTCTCATAGTGATAACTACATGTATGATCCTCATACTTGAGATCATTATTATTTCAACATCGTGAGTGACATATTTTGATACGGTCAAACGTGTGTCGTAACTGACTACACTATAAAGGCTGATATTAGATATATCACAATCTATGTAGTGGAATATGGTTGATCAAGATAAGATTTTTCCCTCCTACATAATAGGAGTACTATCGTAGGCCACTTGATTGAGTGAGACTAGAAATGCATGGCCATGCTTGAATAAGTTGATATGAGATATCATAGTTATTCGTTTATAATAGTTTACCCAAGATGTCAAGAAACTTTAGATGGACTATACAAGTGTGATTGTTCCATGACTTGTATACAATCTAGATATAAAGGACAAAATGATGTAATACTTAAATAGAGTTAATCACGAAAAGGTCATGCCGAATCATGATTTCTTGTAACTTAGGTGACAATGACATATTTCTAGATGTCACTCATTGTAATATTAGAAATATTCTAATATTTACTACTAACGTTACATAAACCTACAGAGTCACACCCACAGTTGAAATGAGCATATATTAAACGAATTATATATGTACAAATTTGTTGTACACGAATTTAGTTAAATTAATATATACATTTTCTATATATAATTTAACTATTGGATAAATATTAAAAGAAAAATAATTATTGTAATTATGTCTCTTTTAATATATAAATAATATAATTCGGTTTAAATCAATATATATATATATATATTAAAATCCTAATTAAGTTGATTTGGGATTATATATATTTAATATATAAATATTGAAATCTTAGTTAAGTTGAATTGAGATTATATATATATATATATATATTATATTGAAATTCTAATTAAAGTTGAATTAGGATTATATATATTTAATATATATATGGAAATATTAATTAAGTTGAATTGAGATTATATATGTTTAATATATATATATATGGGATAGGATCCAGTTACACGGTGTAAAACTCTCTAAGTTTTACATGTTTTTTGGATCGTTGGATGAGTGAAACGGGTGAATGAGATTAATAGTAGAATATGTGAAGATTATCACTTGGGAAAAAAAGTAAGGAGTTAATCTCAACCATTCATTTCCCCCATCCAACGATCCAAAAAACGTGTAAAACTTAAAGAGATTTACACTGTGTAAGTTAATCCTAACCCATATATATATATTGAAATCTTAATATGAGTTAAATTAGAATTTCAAAGGCTATATAAAGGCATGAGAGATCTAGCAGTCATTAATGCTTTTTTGGGAAAAACCCTCTAAATAGTTTAGAGAGTTTGTATATGTTCGTTCCCTTCTAAATGGTTTAGAGAATTTTATATGCTCGTTTCAACTGGGTGAACTACGTAGAGGTCGGAGTGTTATCATTACGGCTTAGGAATCGACATTGTGGAATCGTGATTGAATATCAATCTTCTCCAAATTCATAATTTTAAATTTTAAACAGGCAATTCTTCACCCTTATTCACCCTGATTCATTCTTTGTACATGAAACTTTGGTGGTAATCGTCGAATAATTTTTCCGCTACGCAATGGGTGTACCGACGTGACCCAACAAAACCATATACCGATGGTTGATTCTATGCGTCAGTATAGATATAGTTGTTACCGATGGAAAACTGCATCTGTCGGTATACTTTATTTTTTTGTCGTGTGTCGAATTGGAATCATGCTTCTAATAAAAAAATTCAAGGTATGTTTGGCCTATGATGTTTGTTTGGGAGTTCAAACAGAGATGAATATATTTGGTCTGTCATAGCTCGCTTCAAAGGTATTCCCTGACTACAAACTTTTTTATGGTTGGTGTGTCACGAAATTTTTTTTAAAATGTGGAATGTGTTTGTCGAAATTATTTTTACGATAAAATAGTTTGGACGATTAATTTTGAAAACTAAGGCTTTCTTTTATATTCTTTATGTGAAAGGTTTTGGAGTCGCCACCGGTCACTTTGGTAGACGAGACACCATAAAAAATAACCAGAGATTTGTTCTTTAAAATTAGTGTCCGGGAGTCGGTTATATGTGTGTAGTCACCTAATTTTATCCGACCCATGTTTTATTTTTTCATGTATATATATTTATTATTATTAAACGCAATAAGTAAAAAAATATAAAATGAGTCCATCAAAAAAATAAAAAAGAGTCCATATACATAAATAAAGGCCCATTAAGCCCATTTTTATTATATATATATATATATTTTAATTATATGATTAATAATGCAAATCTTGCAGATCACACAAGATCCTAACCACATTACATATGAGAAGATTACAAGAGATCCTGTCCAACAAGTATGGAAAGTCAAGTGATGCGGAAGGAATTCTCACTGTGGACACACGACAAATTTTCGATAGGATCCGAGCATTTCTGGGTCAGGATGTCTTCTTACGTATCGATCATTTTTGAGTTCTCTTTCCAAAACATCTTGAAACGCCTCAATCAGACGTTGGGAGCTGAAGATGTGTTCGTTTTACTGAAGATAGCGTGTGCAAAAATTGGATACAAGTTCAATACGAGAATTTGATTTAAATGCAAAATTTTAATTGTTTTATTAAATATTTGTAATTAAATTCAAGCTTAGACATTTTCATATTTGTTTTAACTCATTTAGGATCAAAATTGAATGTAAGGAAAGTGGTTCGATGTCTATGTAAATGCATTATTCCATTTCCAAATGTATTTAGCACAAATAGAGAATATGCTTTTAGGGTTTCTTTAATCCTAAAAATAGGCTTCACTCCATTATAATTCACACATTCAAAACCACACAACGTAACACATGTACACCCCTTATTTGAGAGCAATACAAGTCTGGTTGATTTTTGAGGTATTTTCATACCCAAACGTTGTTTTCCTTCACATTCTTTTTGTTAATTTGATAGAATAGAAATGAAAAGGGATGTGAGTTCTCACCATGTCAAGCCCGAGGAGGAATCGCTATCGCTGGGAGATGGAACCAGTGTCACCATCAAAACCGGGAGTAGATGTAGCAGTGGCACGCTGCCGACGAGCAGCGTCCGATGTCCATGCATGACGGCATGTGCGGCGGTGCAGTGCAGTTCGCGGCTCAACATGTACCTCATATTTGGTTAGTTTACACTTCGACCCCGTTGTTTGCAATCTCTTCACTTTGGTATTTTTTTCATTTAAATTTCAATACTTAAGTTTCTTTTCTTTTTACTTGATGCAATTTAATTCTTGTGTTATTTAATTCATATCTTTCTTTCTTTTTTTAAAAAATCAAATCGGTAATTATGTCATATAACCAATTTTAACTTTTGGGTTAATATATGTTATGTGATAATATAATTTCTATAAAAAATAACAAGAAGAAGACTTTTAAGTAAAATAATTATAAAGATTTACTTTTAGGCTAGATTCCCTTGTAAATACTAATAAGTTTTAGATGACTTATTTAAATAGTTTTCCATGTATGTTAGTTTACTAATAATATAATTTAATTATAAATGCCTTAGGTTCGGATTCCTTAAATAATTTGACACTTAATAACTAACTTGATAAATTATTTATAAAGTAAATAATTCATTTCTCTAATTGTAATAATAAAACTCTCTTAGGTAATTTTCTAGAGAAGTAAATAAATATTTTTCTTAATTGTAAGCATTTAAATAAAAATCCTTTAGGTAATCTTTTAGAAATGTAAATAATCTATTTCCCTTAATTGTAAATAATAGTAAATAAAACTAATTTGGTTATTCTTTTAATAATAAAAAGTAAATAATCCTTTTTTCTCCTTAATTGTAAATAAAATTCTCTTAGGTAATTTTTAGAAAAGTGAATAAATAATTTACTTAATTGTAAGCAATTAATTAAAGTCTTTAGGATTAGTTATCCTAAATATACAAAATTAATATTTAACTTTGAAAATTAAGTCACCCATAAAATTAAAAAGAACATAAAACGTCATTTAAAAAAGATTTTCTTACATCCCGAAAAATGAAATATTTTCTCAAGTAGGGTTAATTCAGTCTTCCCCTAGTAGTTGGGTAACAGTCAAAACTCCTATGCGAGACTATATTTCCACATTTTAAAGATTAATGTCTTAATCTCGTTGCGTATAAATGTGACTTGGGTTTCCTCAACCGTGAGTGAATTTAAGTCACCTTTAAAACTTTGTGGATTTTTACATTAATCTTTGTACACATTCATCCGAGTTATCATGGAAAATAATAGTGATCAAGTAAGCACCGTTTTTACGAGAGTTGTGGGGCTGCTAATCCTTCCCCACACATAATTATGCCTTTAAACCCCTTTAAAATCTCATAATCTATGGTTTAGGTTTCCGATCCGCCTAATACAATAAAAGGAACTGTTGGCGACTCGGTTATCACAACTTGGTGACTCTGTTGGGGACGTTTTTAAGAGGGCACAACTTTTACTTGATCACGAGTTATTTTCTTTAGTAATCCGTTGCATTTTTTCTGTATGCATTTTTGGGTGTTTTAAATTGTCATTGCATCATAAAATAAGCCTTCTAACCAGGCTTTATCCAACTTAAGTGGGAGAATAGTAGCTATGCGTTCGTGAGTAAACCTCCGCATGGGATAGTGAAAAAATTATGGGGTCCAAAGTACCTATGCCTTCGTGAGTAACCCTTCGCATATGCATAGTGGAAATGCATCCCCTCAAACCGTGTTCGATCTGCAAGCCTGTGTTGGGCCAGGATCGAACAACTTATCCACCATAGTAGGGGTAAAGGCGGTTCGAGAACATTTGTTAGATCCAAACTCACATGTTTGATTTTAGATAGCTCACTCATGTGAAAAGTCATAGGGTTTATTTTCTGTGTTATTTATTGTGTTTTTTTGTATCATTCCTTGTATTTTATTTCATTATTATCATGTACTAACACTTTTCCCGCTTTGCTTGTATTTTTATAGCATACATCGCATTGTATTCCGTTGATATTCCAAAACGTATGTCAGTCAGTGATCATGAGTGTTCGGTTGCATCATCTAGTTTCGGAGTCCCTTGTTCGAATATCGATGTCTGAAGCAAGTCGTTAGAGCTTGCAACACCCTGAAATCTGGTCTAGTCATAATTAATTTCCGATGATCATGAATCATACTTTAATAAAGCTTAAATATTGTATCGACTAGTTAGTTTTTGATTTCGAGCCTTAAATGGACTTAAAATATCGTTATTGAACTCTATTGAATGATATAGAACCTTATTGGTGACTAAATTGAAGAAAATGTGAATGGAAGGTCAAAACTATAATTGAATGAGAAATGAGGGACTAACCTTGCGATTAGCCCTTTTCCTTTATAATTTACCATGTGGAACCACCGGGAGAGCTTCCTTCAATTGAAGGAAAGCTATCTTAATTAAAAGACATAGAATAATAAGAATAAGCTTACCCGATTTCAAGAGAAATCTAGCACCTTCATCTTCTTCATCTTCTACTCTCAAGCACACACCTCCATTGCAAGAATTTTAAGCTTTGTTATTCCTTCGTTTTATCAATATCGAATCGTTTCTATCATTCGGGTAAGCAATAATCCTCAAACAATCGTTGGATTCCATGGATATATTGAGCTTAATCTTAAGCTAGGATTATGACTATCAATGGATATCTCATTGTAGTCATATATATTGAAATTGAATATAGATTTTGATATTGTTATGTTGATTTTGATATCGTAATATCGACCCTAATGATCTCCTATTGATTTCCTAGCTCAAGACATTGATAAAGAGCATTCATCGTCTTCATTCAAAGCTAGGAACAAAGGGATTGTCATCCGAGAGTCTTGAAATCTTCGGAGTGTCAAAGGTGAGTGTAGTTAGAGTCTCGGGTTTAGGCGAAAGGCCTTCCTTGATCATTATTTGACAGTTTAGATTACATCGCCAACATTGTTGTTGAGGAAAATCTCATTGGATGGCTAATTAAACACTTTGGTAAGTGTCGGTAAGTTGTTATTGAACATTGGACATAGTCATTGTTATTGTCATGGCGCATTGTCATTGATATAGTCATTGTCATTGAATTATTACATTGACATCATTGAGCTTTGTTATTGACATTGAATTATGAAATATTAATGATGAGATACATATATTTTTCATTGGTAATATTGAAATCATTGGACATCGAAATTCTATTGGTTATTGAAATGGATATGAAAATTTCAACCTTGGATTGGAATGGACATCGGATACAATTGGCATGTCAAAGAATTCATGAGCTTAGTGTACAGGTGGACTACGGTCCTAAGGCTACGGTGTATATTGATTTGGTGAGGCGGAGGGATGTGTATGGATAGTGTTCATATTGGCGAGGAGAAGGGACTGGACCATTCATTGACTTGCAAAGGCGTAGGAATTCGCGTATCCACGATCTTTATTCAATCCAAGGATTAAGAATGAAATGAACATGTTTATACATTGCATATTATTGTATAAAATTGATGTTGTTGGCATGAGATATTGATTAAAAAATATTCCTGGCATTGTTGTTATTCATATTATTTATGACTACTTCACTAGGCAAAGTATGCCTAATGTGTCTCATCTCATGCATATTTCAGGTTAGGAAGGTTTGTGTGTCGGAGGACCAGATCGACAAGCAAGACAAGTCACTACCAGCCCCAAGTAATGTGTTTTTACCTTATAACTCCTAGGAAGGTGGAAAAGTAGTCGAACTAGTCATTTATGCCTATTTTGATATGTTGGTGTATTGCTTAAGTTGTAATAAGTTAAATAGCTTAAAATGGCTTTTTGGTAAAGTCTAAAAGGGATGAAAATTGCATACATGGCTCAAAAAGGTAAAAACATAGTAAATGTATTCATATGATCATGAAACTTGCGTGCTAGTAGTTCATACCATTAAAATGTTGTGCGTAAAGTTTCATCACATTTGAACATCGTTCGATAGGTTAAATCGAATAGAAACCAGCAAAAATATGTCATTACAGGTCAGGCCGTATCGGAACGAGTAATGGCGTTTCGATACGGGCGTGTAATAATAAACCTAAGGGTATGGGTGTTTTGGAACAGAATTGATCCATTTCAGAACATTTTGTCTCTGGAGGCCAACGTTTCGATACGGGTTCATAGCGTGTCGAAACGAGTCAAAGTCAAAGATGGTCAATCCGTTTCGATACAGGTCAAGCCTGTATTGATATAATCAAAAGGGAAAGTCAATAAAAATTATCAACATCCACCCGTTTCGAAACAACTAAGGGTGTTTCGATACGAGGTTAGGTAAGTTAGTTAAGGACTCATTGAACAAATTGCTACCTTCACAAATTAGTCACTGAATATCATAAGATTAAATTGGGTGGGATAATGATCTCCAAATTGTATGAAAATTTACAGGCTAGTTATTAATGCATTGACTTACATTGTGTTATTGTCTATTGCATCAAGAGACCTTTCATTTGTCAGTTTTACAAATTAATCTCTAAAACTTGTAAAAGTTATAAATTGGTCCTAAACGGTTTAATATGACCTTCTTGTGAATGAATTGGATTAAATGTATATTGGTAATGTTTTGTTTGGGTAATAATGATTATGTGTTGGGAAATAAAAATGGAATTTATCACACCGGTCACCGTATTACTCATCGGTAACACGCTTCGACCCAGTTCTCGACCAGGCCGGTAAGGGGGTGTTACATTTGTGGTATCAGAGCTAGAGTTTAGTCGATTCTAGGACTAAACCGAATTTTATTGTATTGCTATTGTATTACTTTGCCACCTAGAAGTTTTATTGTGTATATTGTGACTTGTCGACTAATCCGATCTTCCATATAGATATGTCTGAGACAAACGAAGCTCATATTGACGAGCTCGCTACTGGCTCCTCGACTCATGGCGAGTAGATAAGAGAAGGAAAATCCTCAGAATCCACCGCAACCACAGGACCTTCTTGTTCAGGGTACTGAGCCCGCAACACCTATGGTAAGGCTGAATGCTATCAGAACATGGCTAACATGTTCAAACAGTTTATGGCTGCTATGCAAGCAACACCATCAGTTCAGCCTACCCCTTCTGTTGTCCAGTATGTCCGAGCCCCTGTGGACAAGCTAGCTTCGCTCCGAGCCTAATCTTTCACCGGACAGAATGATGATAATCCTGAAGTTGTCGAATATTGGCTGGAAAACACGGTACATATCTTGAATAAACAGTTGCAATGTTCGGATGAACACAAGTTGGAATGTGCTATTGCATTGTTGACCGATAAAGCTCTTATGTGGTGGGAAACTACTATTCTTACAGCTCCTGAAGAATCGGTTACCTGGGAGTTCTTTCTTAGAGAATTCCGAAATAAATACATTAGTGAGTATTATCTCGCGGAAAGGCAAAACACCTTCCTTCACTTGAGGCAAGAAGATGTGGGCAAAAGCTTCAAGGCCATAACGAATATGAATGACTCTACGACAGAAGTATCAATGGTAAATGAAAAGTGGTACTACCACCATCGGAGGGTGATTTAAATGGGTTCTTAAAATTCAGCACCAAAGCCCTAAAGGCCAGTACTAACTTACATGTAGCTTGTGAGATGGAAAACTAGAATGCTTATGCTAGAGAAGGTTGATGGGGTGTATACTTTCGTGAAACTCTTTCACGTCAATTATGTGTACCAAGTAATCCTCCACGATCTTGGAAACATACTCACAAGAAACCAGATCCTTCTCTCAACAACGATTTAGCTGAGTTAGATTTTGTAGAACCTTTGGCAAAACTAGAATGTCGAATGTCACGAACAAAAAAGAACTTGGAAGCCTTGATGCAACATTGTGGAGTCACGTATCCTTGTCCACCATCACCATGAACCATCCTAGTCCGGCCTGCTCATAACTTAGGGGGTTTCCTACTCCTTTAATTTCTTTTGTGAACAATTTATTTCGATATACATTGAGGTCAATCTAGTGTTTAGGTGGGGGGAGATACTTTCTACATGATTTTCTTTTCAAATTGTTTTCAGTTAAATTTTTAAAAAATTTTGAAAAAAAATTTTCTTTCATTTTGAACATCGTGTTTTTGCGCTTGGAATTTGGTGTGCTTCAATGCCGATTCTTCTTTTGAAATATTGAATATATGTCTAATATCTTGGAATACCTTGTAAGTTTTGGATACATCTTGGTTTGAATTACAATGCATGAAAGTGATTATCATGATTAGTGTTTTTTTTAATTTAGATGACATCTCATTGGTTTATTAGTTGAAAAATACACAAGACTTGATGCAAATAACTCACTTTGGTGAGATTTTGAGGCTAAGAGCAATTCATTATATCTTGCTCGTTTTTTACCAAGTGTGTCAAATTTAGCATATTTATTCTAGAACTTTCTTGTGAATGCATTTTAAGACCAAATTTTTTATTGATACTTTAATACGATAAAGGCAATTAGGTTTAACCATTTTTTTAGACTTTTAAAAAAGCCTACCCATGTGTTTTCCCCTTAGTTAGCCAATTTCAGCCCATTTTCCCTTTTCTTTGTTTTACCACATTTTAACCCAAAGACTCTTTGTTATTCCTTCTATTTACTACCCTTGTCAAGACAAGAGGAAAATTTTGTTCCAAAAAATAGAGGAGAAAGTGCAAAAAAAAAGCAAAAAAAAAAAGAAAAGCTGGAAAAAAGAGAGAAAAAAAGAAATTGAAGTTTATTCTTTGAAGAAAGAAAGATCTTTGGAGATATGTTTGTAAAAGCAATTGGATGTTATTTCTCTAAATTCCTTGTGCTTAAATGGGATGTGGGGATAGATTTTCAAGAATCTTGTTCTATGTGAAATTGATATCATGCAAATAGGTACTCTTGTCTTGATTGTGAAACCTTCATTTTTGCCTTTTACCATACCCTTACCCAAGCCCCGTCATAACCCTTGTAAAGACCCTTTGATTTTTGCATCACATTCATATGTAGTGGTGGATATTTTATTCATTTGCAAGCTTATGGTAATATCGTGCTATGTTTTAATTTTGAGAGTTAAATGCACCCTAAACACTTTGAGAGTATTGAGTGAAACCATGCGAGGGTATTAAGCCTTGTTACATTTGATATTGGTGGATTGACGAGATGTTTGACTTTTATTGCAAAATTTAACCTATGAATTTTCATTCTCTAAATGTTATTGTGAATTAAATCCTTGATGTATGCTTAAGTTTATTAGTATTATGGGATATTAAACGAGATGAAATGGAATTTTATAGGAGGGTTAGTTGAATTGAGGTATGCTCGAGGACAAACGTGAAATAGGTGTAGGGAAATTTGATAGGTCATAATTATATACACATTGTTATAACTTCTAGTTATATCATGTGCTTAATTCTGGAAATTATATTTGTTTTGATTTAGGATGCAAAGGAAAAGATTATAAAGGACTTCTCTAAGTGAGGGAAGGATATAACGTTGATCGAAGTTACATGGCTTGGTTCGGGCATGAAGATCGATTAAGTACTTCAAAGGCAGAACTCAAGAAGCTAGGCAAACTTCTCCAAGAACCAAGCCGAGAATTCGAGTGGAACTTTGCCCACATCATATTCATGAGTTAGGCATTTTTAGAGACATGCTAACCCATCCCAGTCATAGCATGAGTTAGGCAGTTTTAGAGACATGCTAAGCCATCCCAATCATAGCATTTGTTAAATTTTGACAAGAATACAAAGACCATTTTCTGACTCTACATTACTTCAAGAATGAGGGGCAATACACCCTGCATCGTTTTAAGAAGGATAAATATTGTAATACCCTAAATTCTAGTCTAGTGATATTGATGCCAAAATTACCTTAGTTGATTGTCAATTGAACTTAAACCTAAGCTAATTAGATTGCATAAGGACTTAAATGAAAGATTACATGAATTGGATGACTAATTTAGAGTGACCAATTCGAATGAGATAAAGAAATGAGAGAATGCATGATAAATGTAACCCCCTTAGCCCGACCTAGACGGTTGACCCGAACTACGAAGATTACACGGGGAAAACCAAAGTCAACCCGAAAGTCAACCTTGATTAACGACCCTTTTTTTCTTTTTAAACTTGTCTAGATACATGTTAACCCTAGGTGAACACTTGAGATACATATACGGACTTAGCACAACGATCGAATTCAAATAAGGGACTCAATTGCACAAATTACAAATATTAAGGACCAAATTATAATTTCTAAAAATTAGAAGGTCTTAACTGATTTTTAAGTTACCATTATTAAATTAGTCATATTACATGCTTCTCTGTCAAATTTCACTTTAATCGGACATCTCAAACTCATATAATTGCAATTACAACTTTCGGGACTAAAAGGTAAAGCTTGCAAACTTGAACATCATTCAAATCAGTGCCCAACGGTCACCTGTTTCGGAACGGAGTTGACCGTTCCGAAACACGGGTTTGTTTCGAGACTTGTTTCGAAACAGCGCCTTCCAGTGGCCAAACCGTTTCGATACGGTCACCAGCTGTTTCGAAACACCAAGGCCATTACAGGCCCTGTTTCGAAACGCCAATGGGTGTATCAATACGGTCTGCCCAGAAACTGCAGATTTTGCTGGTTTAACATACATAAAACCACTCAAACACATCCTAATGACTTCCTAATCATGCCAACAAGTCATCATACAAGTAAGCAGCATGCTTGCAACTCCAAAACACATTCATGGCATCAAACGTGAAACATCACAAGTCTATAGGCATGCATCCTAATATCCAAAACCAACAACCAATCAAACTCCAAAACAAACATCAAAAGGCCAATTACAAATCCCAAAACATCAAAAGCATCAAGCCACAACTAGGGAGTCCAAAACATCTCCCAAAACACATCTTAGGTTCCCATTGCCAAAATATCAAAATCTAATAGTGTTATGAAAACATCATCATACATGAGCTTAGTTTCCCTTGGACTCTTTGCCTCCTTGTTGCCCTCAAACACTTCATATATATGCATTATTGGTTCAAGAGAGAGAGCGTAAGCATAATTGCTTAGTGAGGCATGCTCTAAAGGAAACAACACAATAATGCATTTTAGAAAGCACTTTCAACAAAGCTTTCTAAACACATGCTGAACACATTTCATGCAACCTTGCATACTTTACAAGCATCTCATGCTTAATTAAAATCAACATGTCATATTGGCTTTCAAGTGATAACTCAACCATTTACAACTCAAAACACAATCGGATACGCGGATTACAATCGTTGTCCCACACGCTTCATACACACTACCGAACAACACAAGGTGGAGTTTACCGGTACAATCACAACCCCTCAACACTCGTGATGGAGTTTAACGGTACAATCAAAACCCCTCAACATCACTCATCGGTAGTTGTATAACTCCACTAACGAGTACACGGGACACATAACACAAGATCCACACACGGACTTTTAACCACCGTTGTGATCTTACCTTTCTCGTTAGTGTACTTGGATGGAGTTTACGGTACAATTACAACCCCTCAACATCCAAGGCGACTTTATTCACGGTGCACCCAATCCTATAGCCGGCTAACTATATCCGATTCAAGTACTTTAAAACCATTACATCACTTGCCAATATACATCATATAACATCAACAACTCAATGTTTTAAAGCATTAAACAAAGAAATTTAACCTCATGCATCACTATGCATCAAATCCACATTTACGACTTGTCAAACCAAGGATCTCTTACCTTGAGCATCCTTCAACATATGGCTTTCAAAACCAGCATTAACCATGCTAAAACACGCTTTCAAAATAGAATTTAAACATGCATATTATAAACAATGCATCAAACCACTTCATGGCTCATCCAAGAGAGTTTTTCCGAAAACTTACTCTTGAGCTTAGTTAAGTTTCTTAGACTTAAACTAAGCTCCCAAAACCTTCAAACATTTGTTTCAAAGCTGGAAATCCAACTTCACTCACCAATTCTGTTTCGCAAGCTTGCCGAAACGCTGGTCAAGCTTCCGGATCAACTCTAAAGGTATTCGAAGATGTCTCCCCTGTTTTAAACACATCAAAGCAGAGGATTAATGCATCATCATGCATTGAAATCTTCAGCCAACACTCTTAAACTCGCTGCTCTACCTAAAGCCAACATTTTGGCTACCAAACACAACCGAAATCACCTCCAAACTCTTCCAAACCTTAACCCAGCCAAGATCCATCACTTCTAACAATTTCTAAACATCAATTAACATCCAAAATGAACATAAACTCGTCCTTATACCTCCAACTATAACAGAACACCAAGATCACCCCAAAACCACCATTTTCATAAGCAAAAACTTAGGAAACACAACCTATTCGGGATTGCATTGATAAAACCTCATATACACATCATTATAAATCCAAAATACATTTAAGAATCATCTCAAAACATAGCCCAAACAATCACAACGAAAATGTTCAAGATTTCCTCCAAATCTTGAGTTTTAAGCCAAAATCAAGTTCATGTCATTTAAACCATTTATAAAACTTAAATTAATGATTGATAACTTGGGAATTTCAGTAAAGAACTGAGTATTTAGAGGAGAAGAACAACCTTACCTCTAAATGGTGATTTCTCATTGATTTGAGCCAATTTTCTTGAAAATCCAATGAGGAAATCAAAAGGATTTGATGTAAGATGGATTAGGAACTAATTGATGATTGAAATCTCATCAATTGAAGTGAAGATCAATGAAAAAGTTGTTGGAGAAAAGTGTTTGGATGATGGAATTTTGAGAGAAAAAGAAATGAGAAAATTTTAGGAAAAGTTAGTTATGAAATTCCAAAAAGTGGTTTCCCTTTATCATTTAATTAATTAAACATTAATTAAATCACTTAAATTAAGGAAAAATCTAGAGAAATCATTTTTGGGTAAATTAGCTCCTTAAAGATTCAAAGTTTCAATCCTTACAAAACAGTCACCACTGAACTTTTCAAAAATCGCATTTTAGTCACTATTCCAAAATGTTGTATTTCCAAACCTTATTTTGTAAAATTGATTTCACCACTCTCTTAAATATATATTAAAAGAGGATTTTTAGATATTTTTCCATATTTTTAAAGCATCTCGAACTAGGCTTTCCCTAAAACCTCCTTTTATACTCGAACCGAAAATCAGACCGATCTGGTTCAGACCCTAAACTTCTAAGCCCAAAATTGGGGTGTTACAACTCTCCCCCCCTTAAGAAATTTCATCCTCGAAATTTACCTGGAGGAAAGAGGTACGGAAACTGCTTCTTCATATCATCCTTTCTTTCCCACGTAGCTTCCTCAACACCACGATGCTACCACAACACCTTAACCAATTCAATGGTCTTGCCTCGAAGAACTTTACTGTCCGAATCCAGAATATCAACCGGCTCCTCATCATAGGTCAAGTCTTGATTCAGCTCCACTTCCTCCACAGGCATAACATGCGAAGGATCTGATCTATACCTCCGAAGCATAGAGACATGAAACACATCATGAATCTTTTCCAATTCTTGCGGTAACCTCAGCTTGTACGCAACGGGACCCACGCGTTCAATCACCTCATATGATCCAATGTACCTCGGGCTCAACTTACCCTTTCGGCCAAACCTCATCACCTTTTTCCAAGGCGAAACCTTCAAAAACACACGGTCACCTACCGCAAACTCAATCTCTTTACGCTTCAAATCCGCGTAAGACTTTTGTCGATCAGAAGCTGCCTTCAATCGCTCACAAATGAGCTTCACCTTCTCGGTGGTTCCTTTCAACAAAGCTGGCATTGAAACCAACTTCTGACCTGTTTCAGCCCAACAAAGAGGAGTTCTGCACTTCCTCCCGTACAAGGCTTCATAAGGTGCCATTTGAATACTTGCCTGGTAGCTATTGTTATAAGCAAACTCCACCAAAGGCAAAATCTTCACCCAAGAGCCTTGAAACTCAATCACACAGCACCTCAACATATCTTCCAGCACTTGGATAACTCGCTCAGACTATCCATCCGACTGTGGATGATAAGAAGTACTGAAATTTAGCCGTGTACCAAAAGCTTGATGCAAACATTCTCAGAAACGCATTGTAAACCTTGGATCTCTATCCGACACTATAGAATTTGGCACACCATGCACCCGCACAATCTCAGCAATGTACAACTCTGCAAGCTTATCCAAGGTGTACGTAGTATGCACAGGTAAGAAATGAGCACACTTCGTAAGGTGGTCCACAATCACCCACATCGAATTCTTCTTCGATGGCGACAAAGACAAACCAGACACAAAATCTATGGTAATCCTTTCCCACTTCCACTCAGGAATCCTCAACGGTTTCAACAACCCAGAAGAAAACTGATGCTCAGCCTTAACTCGCTGACAAACCATGCACTTACTCACATACTCCGCAACATCTTTCTTTAATCCCACCCAATAGTACTCATCCTTAAGATCACGACTCATCTTTGTACTACCAGGGTGCATAGAAAAAGGACTACTATGAGCTTCAGTCAGAATAGCACGCCTCAACTCAGCATCATTTGGCACTACTATCCGACTCCAAAAACATAGAACTCCATCATCATTAAAACAAAAATCTGATGGTCTATCCTCAGCAATATCCTGAACATGTGGCACCAAGGAATCATCCAACAACTGATTATCCTTTATCAATTGAACCAAAGATGGTTTCACTTGCAATTCAGCCACAAGACCTCCATCTCGCGAAATGCTTAAACTGGCAAACATAGCCCTCAACTCCACTGCCACTTTTCTACTCAAGGCATCCGCTACAACATTAGCTTTTCCCGGATGGTACTCGATCGTCAGATCGTAATCTTTAAGCAACTCCACCCAACGTCGTTGCCTAAGATTCAACTCTTTTTAAGACATCAAATACTTCAAACTTTTGTGATTCGTGTACACAGTACACTTCTCACCATACAGGTAATGTCTTCAAATTTTCAAAGCAAAGACCACCGCAGCCAACTCAATATCATGCGTAGGATAATTGCGCTCATGCACCATCAACTGTCGCGATGCATAAGCAACCACCTTACCCTCTTGCATCAACACACACCCCAAACCAACAGAGGATGCGTCACTGGACACCACAAACTCTTTCCCTGATTCAGGTTGAACCAAGATAGGAGCTTGCGTCAAAGCTGCCTTAAGCTTCTCAAAAGCCTGTTGTCTTGCCTCTGTCCACTAATACTTGACATCCTTCTGCAACAACTTCGTCAAAGGTGCGTCCATCTTCGAAAATCCATCCACAAACCTCTGATAGTATCCTGCCAATCCAAGGAAACTACGGACTTCATGAACAGACTTAGGAGGTTTCCAATTCATCACTGCCTCAATCTTCTGAGGATCAACACGAATCCCCTCAGCAGAAACCACATGACCAAGAAAAACAACTTCCCTAAGCCAGAATTCACACTTGCTCAGTTTAGCATAAAGTTGATTCTCCAACAAAGCCTGCAACACAATCCTCAAATGCCCCTCATGCTCCTCCTCAGTACGAGAGTACACAAAGATATCATCAATGAACACCACAAGAAACTTGTCCAAATATTCATGGAACACTCTATTCATCATGTCCATAAAAGCTGAGGAGCATTCGTCAAGCCAAACAGCATCACAAGGAACTCATAATGCCCATACCTCCTCCTAAAGGCTGTTTTTGGCACATCCACATCCTTCACCTTAAGCTGGTAATAACCTGACCTTAAGTCAATCTTAGAGAACACAGCCGCTCCACAAAACTGATCAAAAAGATCATCAATCATCGGCAAAGGATACCGATTTTTGATAGTCAACTTATTCAGCTAACGGTAGTGGATGCACATTCTCATAGTGTCATCCTTCTTCTTCACAAACAAGACCGGTGCACCCCAAGGTGACACACTTGGCCGAATGAAACCATGATCAAGCAACTCCTGAAGTTGCGTCTTTAGCTCCTTCAACTCCTTAGGTGCCATTTGGTAAGGAGTAATGGACACTGGAGTTGTGTTTTCATACAACTCAATTCCAAACACCACCTCTCGACTAGGAGGCAATCCAGGTAACGCTTCCGGAAACACACCAGGAAACTCTCGCACAATATTGATATCTTGAACTCGCAACTCCTTAGAGCTAGGATTCATAACACAGGCTAGGTAAGCTTCACAACCTTGCCTCAGCATTCGGCTTGCTTCCAATGTAGACACCACATTGGCAAGAAACTTCACATTCTCACCAACCACCACTACCTCATAATCATCCGCAAGTTTCAACGAAACCCGCTTGTTCTCAAAATCCACCACAGCTCGATGTTCAACAAGCCAATCCATACCAAGGATTACATCAAAACCATAGAATGGCAATTCCATGAGATCAACAAGAAAAACATGGTTTTGCACTACCAAAGGACATCTTCTATACAACTTCCGTGTCACAACGGTCTCACCAAAGGAACTAGTCACACACATACCAACATCCAAAGACTCAACCGGTAAACCAAGCAATTGAGCATGTTCACGCAATATGTATGAGTGTGTAGATCCAGAATCAATCAAGGAAAGTAATGACAAGGATTGCAAAGTAAAGGTACTTGCGATCACATCCGTATCATTTCTCCCCTCTCGCTGAGCATACACTCGAGTCTGGCCACCACCCTCAGGTTGGACAGCCACCACATGCGCCACATTCCTCCTACCATCATCTCTGCGCTGGAAGTTACCACGGCCGGGCCCACGACCTCTCTGTGGTGCAACAACCCCAGGAGCACGCCCCTGACCACCACCGGCCAACAAAGGACACTCCCTCCTCATGTGGTCTGCCGAACCACAATTCCAACACGAATTACTGGTCACTGCAACAGGAGCCTTAACCTCCCTCGCTGCTCGAGGACAATCACGCCTCAAATGGCCACGCGATCCACACGTCCAGCACGTGTTCTGATCAGCTCTCATCCTATCTCCCTAAACAGGCGCACCATGCCCTCCATTACCACGCTTAGCAGAAGACTGATACCTCTTAACTCGTCCTCTCTTGTTACGTCCACCACCGGAACTATAATCAGCAGCTCTTTTGCCCGAGCTAGTTAACGCCTCTGGAAGACAGACCCAGATTCTGCTCAATGTCTTTCGCTCTACTCACCAGCACATCAAAATCTGTATACTCAGCAGCAAGCATAAAGGTCTTCACATCCGACATCAAACCATATCGGAAGCGTTCACACCTCTCCCATTCATCAAGGATCAACTCAGGTGCGTACTGGCTAAGGCGGACAAACTGGACCTCATACTCAGCCACCGTCATGCTTTCTTGCACAAGAGACATGAATTCTCTTTTCTTCTCATCTAGGTATCGCAAACCTAGATACTTTCGCTTGAACGCATTCAGAAAGAACGTCCAAGTCACATCAACTTCCTGCATTCCAGAGACAGTGGTCGTCCACCAAGTATACACATCATCATGTAGCAGCGATACCACACAACCTAACTTCTGCACATCGTTGCAGTTCATTTGTCCCAATATCCTCTTGGTGCTTTCCAACCAAGATTCGGAGCCCTCAGGAGATAAACCTCTGAACTCAGTCCATCCCAGACTGCGAAGACGTTCCAAAGGCAATCTCACATTAGCATCACCCTGATGCGCAGCTCCGTGAGCTCCAGCTACTGCTGCCTGAAAGGCTCCAACAATAGCATGTATCAATACAGTCATGTCAGGAGCAGCTTGCCCCTGCACAGCTTCAGGTCCAGCGACCCCAGAACCAGCACCAACTCCAGCATTTTCACCTCTAGCACCACCACCGCCGGGTGGTCCACCACCAGGGAAGGAGGTATATCCACAACATTCTTAACGTTTTCCTCGTTCTCATTCTGAGCCATAGCTCTCATATTCATCCTCATCTCTCTACAAGGCCCCATTTACAAGAAAAATAATGCACTAACACAAATGCAATAAACATAATTAGGCTCAACAAGGTAAGTAATCCAAGTACTCAAGCTCATTCTCCAAACACAATTCCTTTCATTAGTTTTGATATGGCAATGAGTTCCCCTAACATGCTTCAACATAGCATAGCATCATAATTGCAAACATACATCACAATTCAACAACATTCTTTCATCCAATAAGTATATTATGCAAACACACATACATCACCCACATAACCATTCCCATTTACACGAGAACTCAGCTCTGATACCACTAAATGTAACCCTCTTAGCCCGGCCTAGACAGTTGACCCGAACTACGAAGATTACACGAGGAAAACCAAAGTCAACCCGAAAGTCAACCTTGATTAATGACCCTTTTTTGCTTTTTAAACTTGTCTAGATACATGTTAACCCTAGGTGAACACTTGAGATACATATACGGACTTAGAACAGCGATCGAATTCAAATAAGGGACTCAATTACACAAATTACAAATATTAAGGACCAAATTGTAAATTATGAAAATTAGAAGGTCTTAACTGATTTTTAAGTTACCATTATTAAATTAGTCATATTACATGCTTCCCTGTCAAATTTCACTTTAATCAAACAGCTCAAACTCATATAACTGCAATTACAACTTTCGAGACTAAAACGTAAAGCTTGCAAACTTGAACATCATTCAAATCAGTGCCCAACGGTCACCTGTTTCGTAACGGTGTTGACCATTCCGAAACACCGGTTCGTTTTGAGACTTGTTTCGAAACAGGGCCTTCCAGTGGCCAAACCGTTTCGATACGGTCACCAGCCATTTCGAAACACCAAGGCCATTACAGGCCCCCGTTTCAAAACGTCAATGGGTGTATCGATACGGTTAGCCCAGAAGCTGCAGATTTTGCTGGTTTAACATACATAAAAACCACTCAAACACATCCTAATGACTTCCTAATCATGCCAACAAGTCATCATACAACTAAAGAGCATGCTTGCAACTCCAAAACACATTCATGGCATCAAACGTGAAACATCACAAATCTATAGGCATGCATCCTAATATCCAAAACCAACAACCAATCAAACTCCAAAACAAACATCAAAAGGCCAATTACAAATCCCAAAACATCAAAAGCATCAAGCCACAACTAGGGAGTCCAAAACATCTCCCAAAACACATCTTAGGTTCCCATTGCCAAAATATCAAAATCTAATAGTGTTATGAAAACATCACCGTACATGAGCTTAGTTTCCCTTGGACTCTTTGCCTCCTTGTTGCCCTCAAACACTTCAATTATCTGCATTATTGGTTCAAGAGAGAGAGCGTAAGCATAATTGCTTAGTGAGGCATGCTCTAAAGGAAACAACACAATAATGCATTTTAGAAACCACTTTCAACAAAGCTTTCTAAACACATGCTCAACACATTTCATGCAACCTTGCATACTTTACAAGCATCTCATGCTTAATTAAAATTAACATGTCATATTGGCTTTCAAGTGATAACTCAACCATTTACAACTCAAAACACAATCGAATACGCGGATTACAAGTGTTGTCCCACACGCTTCATACACACTACCGAACAACACAAGGTGGAGTTTACTGGTACAATCACAACCCCTCAACACCCGTGATGGAGTTTAACGGTACAATCACAACCCCTCAACATCACTCATCGGTAGTTGTATAACTCCACTAACGAGTACACGGGACACATAACACAAGATCCACACACGGACTTTTAACCACCGTTGTGATCTTACCTTTCTCGTTAGTGTACTTGGATGGAGTTTACGGTACAATTACAACCCCTCAACATCCAAGGCGACTTTATTCACGGTGCACCCAATCCTATAGCTGGCTAACTATATCCGATTCAAGTACTTTAAAACCATTACATCATATAACATCATATAACATCATACAACATCAACAACTCACTGTTTTAAAGAATTAAACAAAGCAATTTAACCTCATGCATCACTATGCATCAAATCCACATCTACAATTAGTCAAACCAAGGATCTCTTACCTTGAGCATCCTTCAACATATGGCTTTCAAAACCAGCATTAACCATGCTAAAACATGCTTTCAAAACAGAATTTAAACATGCATATTATAAACAATGCATCAAACCACTTCATGGCTCATCCAAGAGAGTTTTTCTGAAAACTTACTCTCGAGCTTAGTTGAGTTGCTTAAACTTAAACTAAGCTCCCAAAACCTTCAAACATTTGTTTCAAAGCTGGAAATCCAACTTCACTCACCAATTCCGTTTCGCAAGCTTGCCGAAACGCCGATCAAGCCTCCGGATCAACTTCGAAGGTATCTGAAGATGTCTCCCATGTTTTAAACACATCAAAGCAGAGGATTAATGCATCATCATGCATTGAAATCTTCAGCCAACACTCTTAAACTCGCTGCTCTACCTAAAGCCAACATTTCGGCTACCAAAAACAACCGAAATCACCTCCAAACTCTTCCAAACCTTAACCCAGCCAAGATCAATCACTTCTAACCATTTCTAAACATCAATTAACATCCAAAATGAACCTAAACTCGTCCTTATACCTCCAGCTATAATAGAACACCAAGATCACCCCAAAAACCACCATTTTCATAAGCAAAAACTTAGGAAACACAACCTATTCAGGATTGCATTGGTAAAACCTCATTTACACATAATTAGACATCCAAAATACATTGTAGAATCATCTCAAAACAGATCCCAAACAATCACAACGAAAATCTTCAAGATTTCCTCCAAATTTTGAGTTTTAAGCCAAAATCAAGTTCATATCATTTAAACCATTTATAAAACTTAAATTAAGGATTGATTACTTGGGAATTTCAGTAAAGAACTGAGTATTTAGAGGAGAAGAACAACCTTACCTCTAAATGGTGATTTCTCATTGATTTGAGCCAATTTTCTTGAAAATCCAATGAGGAAATCAAAAGGATTTGATGTAAGATGGATTAGGAACTAATTGATGATTGAAATCTCATCAATTGAAGTGAAGATCAATGAAAAAGTTGCTGGAGAAAAATGTTTGGATGATGGAATTTTGAGAGAAAAAGAAATGAGAAAATTTTAGGAAAAGTTAGTTATGAAATTCCAAAAAGTGGTTTCCCTTTTTCATTTAATTAATTAAACATTAATTAAATCACTTAAATTAAGGAAAAATCTGGAGAATCATTTTTGGGTAAATTAGCTCCTTAAAGATTCAAAGTTTCAATTCTTACAAAACAGTCACCACTGAACTTTTCAAAAATCGCATTTTAGTCACTATTCCAAAATGTTGTATTTCCAAACCTTATTTTGTAAAATTGATTTCACCACTCTTATATATATATATATATATATATATATATATATATATATATATATATATATATATATTAAAAGAGGATTTTTAGATATTTTTCCATATTTTTAAAGCATCCCGAACTAGGCTTTCCCTAAAACCTCCTTTTATACTTGAACCGAAAATCAGACCGATCCGGTTCAGACCGTAAACTTCTAAGCCCAAAATTGGGGTGCTACAATAAATATTCTAATTCCTAAATATGCCCTTGATTAATTTTAAGGTTAATAGCTAATTAAAGGACATTGGTCTTTTAACAAATCCACTAAAAGATGAGATTATCATCTTCATCTCCTCCATTTTCCCTTACCAGTTGAATGAGAAAGAATTTGAGGGAGAGAGAAACTTGAGAGAAACACAATTGTTTATAGGATTCAAAGCTTACATCTGGGTGTTTTTCCTTGGGAATTAAGCTAGAAAGTAGAGTAAGCACATTCTTGCCTTTGTTCATTCGAATAGCTAGAATTATTGTGTATTTTGATTGTTTGTTATGGATTGAAATCTAGAATTGATGAATTAATTGTGTGCTTGATCTTAGAAAAGGGTTGGATTGAAATATTGATATTGAATTTAGAAGAATACATGTTGGCTGAATAGTGTAAACCACCATAGGAGCATGCTTGTGAAACTAGATATGGAAATTAATGTATAGATTGAAATATACTCAAATATGGAAATTTTCATGTAGGAAGGAATTGTGGGAAAATGATTAAACTAATGAATTGGAGTGTTGGATGAATAAAAATGATGTTTGGAATGCTGGAAAATTGATTAGGGGTGAACTGGTCACCTAAATGACTTAAATGGAGAGATGAGACTGTTTTGAAATAAATAAGAAGTTTTAGACTGTTTTGTATAAAATGAAGTCTGAAAATGATAAATTAGAAATAGGGGAAAGATATTATAAAAGCTTGTTAGATTGAACTATTAGATTAAAGAGTAACGGATTGTTTTAGTGAACTTGGTAACTTGTATGAACAATAGAAACTGGAATTGAAACATTCGATAGTTAATGGACTGAAATGAATGAACTAGGGACTAAAAATCAATATATTAGTACCGTGGAAAATAGGAAAATTAAGGAGTTAAAGTGCTAGGATGAAATGGATTTAATTAAGCATGTAGGTATATGGACTAGAAACTTGACCTAGTGAAATCTTCCCAAAAAAACTATGTTTTGGGCAGTAAGTTTGAAATATTGTTATAAATTGTGGGAACCGAATTTTATGTTGAAATTTTTAAGGAATGAACTTTAATATATCTATTTTTAGTAAGAACAAATAGAGTCGAATTATGGATTGTATAGTGGAGTCTGGAAATGAAAAGGCATGGACAGTACAAACTGTCTTTAAGTAAAAAACTGTAATAATTGGAAAATATTTAAATTGTATGACTTATAAGGATGCATAGAAAATTGAATAATCTTTCCAAAAATGTAAACTAATTGAAATTCCAACATGTAAATTAAAAGATATAAGCAAAATAGTAACTAGTAGTCAAACTGCCTGACAGTGAAAAATTGTTTGTGATACTTAAATGTATGCTCGAATGTATTTCTAATTTTGATTCCTTGTATTGGGTTGTATCCTAGACCAAGTAGAAGAACTTCTTGAGGATGACAATGCTGGACAAACAAGTGGGAAATCTAAAGGGATTTACATCAAGGAGCAACACTAGCTTGTTTTTGCTTGGAGTTTTGTGAGTGTAACTCCACTTAAGGTTAGGACTTAGTTCCTAACCAGTCATATTTCTTGTATTGATGCCATGGAAAATAACTAATCTATATTTTGTAACTAAGGGAAGAATGAGTTAATTGAAAACTTGTTTGATGCCATGATGACTTGATTTCTTGAATTTAATGCCTTGGTTGTACTATGATAATGCATGACTAAATACATTGTCACATTTGCATTGCTTATTCCAAAGGCATTTAATGGCATGCTTGCTTACTTGGATATGAGGTAAGCTCAAACATGCATAAATGAGTTTGTGATCGAATGCTTACTTGTATTGCTTGATGTGTTTGAATGGCTTGTTGGATTATATAATATTGTGTGATACTTGAGGATTCTTGATCACCTAGGAATTGAACTAAGGACTATATGGACTACTAACATAAAAGGAAATTGATCTTGATATGCTTGTTGCTTAATCACTTGATGTGCAATTGTTTTCAAATAAAAGACTCAACAAGACCTTGGTTTCTAGTTGGTCGCAGGTAGAACAACATGCCTTAGAGTCTAGAGCTCGACTTAATATGATAACATGTTAGGTACTATGTGTACCATCTTGATTGGTGTTGTAGGAACCTTCTTGTTAGATACCTTGGGTATCATCTTGCTAGGTACCTTGTATACCCTAATATGTGGTGTAGCAGACACCTTCTTGTTTAGGTACTTTATGTACCCTAATACGTGACTCGATTACCTAGTCCTAGATAACTACCAAGGCAAAAACAAGATTAAATGAAAGTTGAAAGAAAGACTTGAAATCATGAATGATGAATGAACAAACTTGCCACTTGAAAATGATCTTGTAATGAAATGGAATTACATGAATTAGATTGAAGTGTATGCTATCATAAAATGGTCATGACTTGAAAGATAAATCAAATGTTAAAAAGGGATCATATTCAAATGAGATTGAATTCTCACCTTGCTTGAGTTGTTTGATACTTTCTTGACTTTTTCATTGTGTGCTTGGTATGAGACCTTGCTTCCTTGGTCTATTGTGTGCTCGAATGGAATATGGAAAACTAGCTAGGTTAAACTTGATTAAAATGAACAAGGATTCCTAATGCGAATAATCTTGATAACATGTTAGGTAATTGTTACCTAACTAAGTACATTATGTACTTATCACTCTCGTCTTTCGTTCTTCCCAAACCACAGGCTTAGGATACTCGAACCAGTTACTTGATCGTAAAGCTACCTTACTTTGGCTCAAAGCAGGAAACAAGCATAGTCTAAAGTATAATTTTTGGTGCTCGTTTTCATTACTCCTAGATGGTGGCATAAATTGTGTCTAGTCTTGAAAGTCCATGCATTTGGCTTTTATGCATAAAGTGTGTATATTGAACTTGGTAAAGTCTTGTAATGAAATAGTACTATGGATTGTAAATATATGTATGCAAGTAATGGTCTTTTGTGAACTCTATGGTTAAGGCTAATGAATGAATGAACTAGACCTTGTTTACTAGCTTATTTTGATCTTATTTTGTATTAAATTAAACTGAGTACGCTTAATAGATCGAACATGTATACGATCACCATATATGAGATTCTATTCGAATGTCTAACTTGATGGTCTATTTCACTTGGATGTTTTGAGTATCATGGCTTGCTAAAATGAATTGTAAAGATCACAAACCCTCCTATGTTGTATTTGAATGTTTAGGTGAGGATTGAAACTAGTTAAATGTTTATCTAAGTTAAATGGTTGTCATTATAGAATGTATAAGATTCATTCGAATGGTGTAATGAATTTCCTTCTTTGCTAAGTTGATTAAAATGAACAAAATTGGCCCTAAAATTGTAAATGTTAACTCGACATGTTGTTTCTTGATCCGGTAACGCTCCTCGCTCCTAACCCAGGTGAGGGTGTTACATAAAGTGGTATCAGAGCTAAAGGTCTAGATCCTAGGACTAGATCTAGTCTACATGCATCATATAAGATTGAATTATGCCACCTAGGAGTCATATTCTTGATATGCTTGTGTTCTTGCTCATCTATCTCTTTCCTTTTATCCAATCGTAGTATGTCTAAGACGAGACTAGCTCGGAACGATGAAAGTCCCCGAGGCTTTTTTAATGAGGGCGGAAGTGTGAGGTTGGAATCGAATCCTACGAGACAAGTTGAAACTTGAGAACCCGTTCAACCTCGAGCAGGCTCAACCTCAGCAGGATACTTCTGCTATCCAAGCTATCCAAAGAGAATGTCTCCTTAGCATGAAGGAGATGTTCGATCAACTCGTATCGAACCTTAAACAAGATCGTCACGCTACTGCTGCTGCACCAAGCAGAGCTCCCATCACTAAATTCGCTCAACATCGAGCCTATACCTTCACTAGTATTGTTGAGTGTGTAAAAGTTCTATAATTTACCCCTTATTTAAGCCATATTTCTGCTGCATTCAAGCATAATTCATTGCATTTAGGTTAGATTTCAGTTATACATCACAAATATATTAAATGGCACAGTTTCTACTGACATTGGTTGCTTTTGCAGGTAGCTGATGTAGTAGATGGAGGGCATTGGAGAAGCAGACATTGGGCAGTAGAGAAGCAGAGCTGGAACTGGATGTGCAGACGAGGAGGACGATGCTGCCATGTCTGCTGCCGTGGCAGCCAAGGACGACAGCAGTGGTGAAGAGAAGAAGCAAAGTGGGCCTCGACAGAAAGAGAAAATTAAGTCGGTCTGTTGTGAAGCACCCTTATATTTTTCCAAGCCCTAGATCAGAATGAAGGCCAAGCCCAAAGTTCAAGGAAGAAACTCCAAGCAAGAAGGAAGGACAAATTAAAGACATATGCTCTGAAGATTTAGTCTTTAATAGAGTTGTACTTTAGTTTAAACTTGTACTCTTGCCATATTAGAAAACTTGAACCCAAGGCCTATATAAAGGCATGCAATTCGACCTAGGGAAGGATATCTTCATCTCTAGCATTCTTCCCAAAACCCTAGCCATTTTCCCCTTCTCATCATGTTCTAAACTTTCCCTAGGGCTACGAGTTGATTTGTAAAGTAGTTGCAAGGATTGCATTTGTTTTAGGAATTTTTCTGTTCAATAAAATAAACTTTCCCCAGTCCTTGTAGAGACAATATCTGATACTTACGTATCACTTTACTACTTGCGTCGTGTACACTTGCACAACATTGCGATAGACACTTTTACACGCAACAAGTTTTTGGCGCCGTTGCCGGGGACTGGCAACATATCTTTACCCTACTTTTTACTGCACTTCTTTTATATTTCTGTTTTTACTTGGATTGTTCAACATGTACCTTTCACAAGGTCTTTTGTTTTGCGTTGGCACAGATCTCAACGAGGAAAAGAACCTGAGCACCAGTTGGACCCTGAAATCGAACGAATGTGCAATCTCAGGAAAAGAGTCTGTCTCCTCGTTGAAAGAAACGAATACCTGGAGGAACAACTAGAAGCAATGGTGAACGAAAGACGTGAAGAAAGAAGGAACAACCAAGAGAATCCCCAGGATGCCGAAAATCCTGCCGGAGATGGAGGGAACGATCCACCTAGCGATCCTTCTATCGCTACCGCACGCCGGTCATGCCGAAACTACATGCTCAATGATCATGTAGAACTAGAAACAACCCTGCCAGACGTAGACGTTGACAATTTTGAGCTGAAACCTGTTATGTTCAGCATGATTAACAACGCTTGCCAATTTAGTGGTGCTGCTACAGAGGATGCTATGGAGCATCTGAAAACATTCTAGGAAATCTGTGGTTCGTTTAGACTACCAGGAGTTAATCCGGAGATACTGAGGCTTCGGTTATTCCCTCATTCATTAAGGGACAGGGCAAAAACATGGTGGAATAAACTAACGCCGGGTTCAATACGAACTTGGGCAGATTTAACTCGTGAATTTTTGTCTCGTTTTAATCCTTCACATTTATCTGAGCGATTACGTAATGAAATTGCTACTTTTCAACAGGAAGATGACGAGCCAATGTACGAGGCCTGGGACATATTTACCACTCTTCTGAGGAACTGCCCGCTGCATGGATTCCTCGTTTGGAACCAAGTAACTAAATTTTATAATGGTGCCAACTTACAGACTCGTATGAGAATTGATCCAGAAGATGCAATGGCAGTATTGAGAAATCTGGCGAAGAATGAGGAACAGTTTCCTACAGCAAGAAGAGGGGGTAAAAGAGTACTAGCTGTAAAAGATTATGAGGCCGATAGTTCTCTAAAATCACAGGTGGCATGTCTCACTAAGGCAATGAAAAAGCTTTTGAAAGAAGATTCACAACCTGCCTACTCTGCTGAAGAGGTATGCGAGACTTGCGATGGGAACCATAGTTCGGAAGATTGTTCGCTACAATTAGAAGAAGGGATGTATGTTGGGAACTACAATAAACAGAACTATAATTCCAACAATTACAATCCCAATTGGATAAAGGATCCCAAGTTCTCTTGGAGCAACCCTAACAATGCCCTGAATCCTTAAGCACAGAACACTCAGAATAAGGGGGACCTAGGTTACTGACTCGGCAGCAACCGCAGTAGCAACAACAACAACCACCAGCTGCCACACCTAGAATACTGGAGCAGACCATGGCTACGTTTATGTCTCAAACATGAACTTATATTGAGAACATGAATCACTTCATCAAGAAGACAGAAACATTCATGGATAAAACAGAGATGCGGATGACCAACCATGAAGCTACTCTGAAATCATTGGAGACACAGATGGGTCAGGTTTCCCAGCATATTAAACCGAGGCAGAATGGAGGATTCCCTAGCGATACAGAAAACGCTAGATAACCCACACATGAGCAGTGTAAAGCCATCACTACTAGGAGTGGGAAGAAATTACCAGGGCCAGAGAAGGAAGCTGAATTAGTTAAGGAACCAGCCTTGGAGTCAACTACCGAGAATGCTGCCCCGGTAGACGACAAACAGCTTGCTGCCGATGAACTTGTCACGAAAGTATAAGGGACAGAGGAGAAAGATGAAGAACCTAAACCTCCTCAGATCTGAATGCAGTGGGAAGAACGTATTGCTGATTATCGTCCTCCACCTCTTTTTCCTCAGCGGTTACAGAAATTGAAACAGGAATCACAACTTAAGAAGATATACGATATTTTTAAGCAGGTCTATATCAATATTCCGTTGTTAGATGCTATAAAAGAGATGTCTGGTTATGCCAAATTTCTCAAGGATGCCATGTCGAAGAAATCCAGACTTGGGGTATTTGAAACAATTAAAATGACAGAGGGATGCATGAGTATTCTGCACAAGCATCCACTCTAGAAGAAGAAGGATCTTGGGAGTTTCATCATACCATGCATAATCGGAGATAAATTTGTGGGTAAGGCACTTTGTGATCTTGGTGCTAGTATAAATTTAATGCCCAAATCTGTTTTTCAGAAATTAGGTATTGGAAAAGCTCGGCCCACAATAGTAGTACTGCAGCTGGCAGACCGCTCTTACGTGCATCCAGAAGGAAAAATTGAAGATATTCTAGTAAGAGTGGATAAATTTATTTTTCCTGCTGACTTTCTTGTCTTAGATTGTGAAGCAGATGAAAATGCACCAATCATCCTGGGGCGACCCTTCTTAGCCACAAGAAGATCATTGATTGATGTGGAAAAAGGAGAACTCACTATGAGAGTGAACGATCAAGAGATCAAGCTGAACGTTCTCCAGGCAATAAAACATGCTGATGCAGAAGAAGAATGCAAGGCTATCACTGAAGTTATCCTTGACCAACCCTGCATCAGATCGGGCTGTCACGACATCAAAATTGGCCACTGCCCCAACAGCCATTTAGAAGACTGTCACGACAGCACCGACGACAGTAGCTCCTCAGAATCTGATACATCTGATATTGAAGATCAGGAGGAGGTAAATTTGATAGGAAATCGTCCAGGTAAGTTATTCGAGCCCTTAAACTATACCTCGGATGAACATATAGTCCAAAAGCCATCAACTGTACAGCCCCCTGTTCTAGATCTTAAGCCCCTGCCATGGTAGCTAAAATACGTTTTCCTTGGTTTAAATGATATGTTACCCGTAATCATCTCTTCCAAGTTGATGCAAGAACAGGAACATCAGCTAATAGGGATGTTGCAGCAGCACAAAAAGGCTATTGGATGGGCGATAGCTGATATCCAAGGCATCATTACGACACTATGCATGCATAAAATCCTCTTAGAGGATGATCATAAGCCGACCATTAATGCACAGAGACGACTGAACGATGCTATGCGAGAGGTGGTTCGTAAGGAGATCATAAAATGGCTAGATGCTGGAATAATCTATGCCATCTCGGATAACAAGTGGGTGAGCCCAGTGCAGTGCGTTCCTAAGAAAGGAGGAATAACCATGGTAACCAACGAAGAAAACGAGCTAATCCCAACCAGGACTGTGACCGGTTGGAGGGTTTGTATGGACTACCGGAAGCTTAACAAAGCTACCCGGAAGGACCACTTCCCCCTGCCTTTTATTGATCAAATGCTTGATAGATTAGCGAGGAAAGCCTTACTATTGTTTTCTTGATGGTTACTTAGGTTATAATCAAATAGCCATCGCACCAGAAGATCAAGAAAAGACGACGTTCACATGCCCATACGGTACTTATGCTTTGCGGAGGATGCCATTTGGACTTTGTAATGCACCAGCGACCTTTAAAGGAGCATGATGGCAATATTCTCTGATATGGTGGAGGATTTCCTGGAGATATTCATGGATGATTTTTTTGTCTTTGGAGACAATTTTGAAAGCTGCTCGAAAGATGTGAGAAAGCAAACTTGGTATTGAACTGGGAGAAATGTCACTTCATGGTGGATGAGGGATAGTCCTAGGCCATAAAATAAGCTGTCACGGCATAGAAATCGACAAATCTAAGATCGAGGTAATCGAAAAGCTGCCACCACCCAGCAAAGTCAAGGGAATCAGAAGTTTCTTAGGGCATGCTGGTTTTTATCAGAGGTTTATCGCAAACTTTTCGAAGATCACAAAACCCTTATGCCATCTTCTGGAGCAGAACCGACCCTTCGACTTCAACACTGAATGTACTGAGGCATTCAAGGTTCTGAAAGAAAAGCTGGTAACAACCCCAATAGTAGAGCCACCAGATTGGAAACTGCCATTTGAGATTATGTGTGATGCTAGTGACTATGCTGTCGGGGCAGAACTTGGGCAGAGAATAGACAAGCTCTTTCATGTCATATACTATGTCAGCAAAACATTGAACGACGCCCAAGTAAACTACACCACAACAGAGAAGGAACTGTTAGATGTGTTGTTCTCTATTGACAAGTTTCATTCATATATACTTGGAACGAAGGTCATAGTCCACACAGACCACTCTGCATTGAAGTATCTATTCACCAAAAAGGATGCAAAGCCTAAACTGAAACGTTAGATTCTACTACTGCAAGAGTTCGACCTTGAGATCAAGGACAAAAAGGGGACGGAGAATCAAGTTGTAGATCACTTGTCAAGGTTATAGAAGGGAAAGAGTTTTCCAGCAGACGAGACACACATACTGGAGACCTTCCCTGACGAGCAGTTGCTCGCTGCCATAAGCACTGCCGCGACAGCCATGGCGGCAGGTAAGTTTTCTGAACTCCCCTGGTATGCTGATTTCGTTAATTATTTAGTTAGCGGAATTACTCCTCCTGACCTTAATTATCAAGCTAGGAAGAGGTTCCAAAATGATGTTAAGCATTATTATTGGGTCGAACCTTTTCTTTTCAAATATTGTGCAGATCAGATTATTAGGAGATGTGTACCACAGGATGAACAGGAAGGTATACTACATCACTGTCACGCTTCACAGTATGGAGGACACTTAGGAGGTAACAAAACTGCTGCCAAGGTTTTGCAGTCGGGATTTTATTGGCCGTCATTGTTCAAGGATGCTCAAACATTCTACAAAAATTGTGACAAGTGTCAACGGACTGGAACCATCTCAATGAGGCATGAGATGCCACTGCAATACATTCTTGAAGTCGAGATCTTTGACGTTTGGGGGATTGACTTTATGGGACCATTCCCAACTTCATGTGGGAACTTACATATCCTCCTGGCAGTGGACTATGTGTCTAAATGGGTTGAAGCGATCGCTACTCAGAAAAACGATGCCAAGACGGTTCAGAGGTTTTTACATAAAAACATATTTTTCAGATTTGGCATCCCCAAGGCGATCATCAGTGATGAAGGGAGGCATTTCGACAATAGGGTTATAGTTGCTGCCTTGAAAAAGTATTGTGTCAAACATCGGATCGCAACAGCATACCACCCTCAGACCAATGGACAGGCTGAAATATCTAACAAAGAGGTTAAGAACATTCTTGAAAAGATGGTTAAGCCAACTCGGAAGGACTGGTCTCTACACCTCAATGATGCATTATGGGCCTACAGAACAACATTCAAAACTTCATTGGGAATGTCACCCTACCAGCTAATTTATGGGAAAACATGCCATTTACCTGTTGAGATTGAGCACAGAGCATACTGGGCCATCAAGGCAGTGAATATGGACTTTGAAAAAGCAGGACAGAAAAGGCTACTTGATCTGAATGAGATTGAAGAAATTCAGACAATGGCCTATGACAACGCAAGAATCTATAAAGACAAGACCAAGAAGTGGCATGACAAGAAGTGGCTGCCACGACAGTTCTGCCCAGGGCAGCTTGTGTTGTTATTCAACTCTAGGTTGAAACTCTTCCCAGGGAAGCTGAAATCTAGGTGGTCTGGCTCATTCCAAGTGGTGCAAGTTTTTCCCCATGGTGCCATCACAATCAGATCTTTAAAAGTTGGGCACCAATTCAAAGTCAATGGACAAAGATTGAAGCATTATCAGGGGACTGAAGCCCCAAGAATGCAGGAAGTGGTTACTTTAGGAGATGCCTCTCCTGGCATCCCTAATTTAACCTAATTTTATTTTTATTTATTTATATATTTATTTATTAGGTAATTAGAATTATTTTATTTTTAGGAACTAAAGCTTTTATTTTTATTATTTTATAGGAAATAAAGGAGACAAGGAGAGGAGGAGAAGTGAATTCAGCCCACCATCTTTCCATTAGCCCAAAAATCCCAACACCGTTACAACTACCGCGACAGACGCGGAAAATCCAGCATGTCAACACGCTGTCGCGGTAGACACGCAAACGCGTAACAGACGCGCAGCAGACACGAAAACGCGTGACAGCTGGCCCCGTTATTCGCGCCTGCCGTTACAACTCCAATGGGCAGCAAACTCCCTCTCTATATACACCCCGTTTTACTATTCATTTTTCACTCACTTTTACTCTATCTACTTGTTTCCTCTAGAATTTTACTTACTTTTATTTTCTTCCACAGTCCTTGCAACATGAGTACTAGAAGCACCCGCCGAAGCTTTGCCTCAAGATCTGCCCCCGCAGCATCAACTCCAAGATCCTTCCAGATTCGTGATATGTGGGAGGAGAAAGGTTTTATTTACACTTCCTAAACGGAGAACCTAGGGCTACAGCCGTTCATAGCCCGCAAAATTAGAGCCCTACAGTGGCAGATATTCGCAAAGCAGCCAGAAGAAATGAACGTGACTCTCGTCTGAGACTTTTATACTGCCATCAGCAGCAGGGACGCGACAGCAGTTACAGTACGAGAGAAAGAGGTACCTTTCCCCTCTCTCTCTTAATCAAAAGCCCCTAAACCTGTGAGGGTACTTTTCAAGTTAGTTGAGAAGTAGCCATTTGCTTCAAACAGGCACCTTGGAGAAGCTGCTTTCCCTTAACGGTTTTTATAATCCCCAAAACCAGATGAAATAGCTTCAAAATGCTCATACCAATGAGCTGAAATCCATCCGGCACTAAACGAAGTAGGTCGATACCAATAACAGGAACCGAAAGCCGCTCTCTTCCATAAAGAAGAGCGAAACTCTCGCCTATCCGATCAATGGAAAGAAATGACTCCTAAATCAGTCCCTCAAGCGTCGGAATGTTAATCCACTCCTCCCTAAGGCTTCGACCATGCGAGTGCGAGGGTGCGAGGTATCTAGACCTACATCCGAGGTTAACAAATAGAACGCAATCCGAGTTTGTGGTCTGAACGAGCGAGAGGTCCGATGGTCTCGAGCGTAAGCGAGAGGATGTGAAGGAAGGAAAGCGTTCTATGCCGAGAAGCTTTGAACCCGAAAAACACGAAAAAACATAACTACATCAACACCCTCTACGGGCGAGCGCATTCAAACCCGTAGTTCGTTCTCCGCCAGGCGTTGTCAAACGCTTTCATTCAGACCCTACCCTGGGCGAGCGCATCCGATTCTAAAGCTCGTGCATCCGATTCTAAACCCGCTGGAGAAACGAACGAGCCCGAATACATCAACACCCTCTACGGGTTCTATGTGGGGAGAAAAGAAGATGACCACCAAAGATTTCTCGAGAGTTTAGAGCATGTCGACTATGATGCTGTGATGGCAGAACTCACAGAAGAGGGTACTGAGTGGAATACCGATCCTAAAAACCCAAGGACGGTGAAAACAGTCCAGCTCACCTCGGAGGCAAAACTTTGTAATGCTTTTATCAAGAAACGGATTATGCCCTCCTCTCACAACACAACAGTCGACAAACCAAGGTTAGCCCTCATCCATTCCATATTACATGAGAGGCCAATTAACGTTGGCCGATATGTCTGAGAGGGCATATTGGATTGCGCACACCGACCGTTCGGACCACTCTTCTACCCATATCTCATCATTTCCCTCTGCTGCGGCCACCATGTACCGGAAGCTGCCGAGGACTTAAGAGTTCGGGGGAAAGGCTAGACAGACAGGAACATACTCAGCCTGATGGAACTCATAGCTGCCACGCCCCTCTCGTATTTTGACCCTACTACCACAACAGCTCAACCGACAGAGCCCACCGACACCGAGCCTACTGCCACAGAACCCAGGCAGCCCACCGCAGCAGCTCCTCCAGCAGACACCTCTACACAAATACTAGCTGCCATACAAAAACTAGAGGAACGACAGCTCGGTCTCATGAGTTTCATCCGAGACTTCACCACCGCCACGATACATTTCATCCACACTTCTCTAAATTTCCCCGATGCTCTGTTCCCTACTTTCCCCAATCATAATTTTGCTGCCCCCACCCCTGCCTATATCCCTACCCCTGCTGCCACGCCAAAAATGCCATCTGCGGCGTCTACTCCAACCCCTGCCACAACAGCTACAGGCGGCAGCCGCACAGCCGACACATCTACCTGGGGAATCAAGAGAAAGGATCCTGAAGACGACCTCGATAGGCATATTGCTGGTTTCTCTTCCTCTGAAATCTCGGCGGCATCCGACAACGAGCCCTCTGTCAAGAGGAACTTGTCCAAGGAGTTCACACTAGAGAAACGGCAGAAAACAGGAGCAGATAAAGAAAAATCTGACAACGGTAGTAGCAGCAGCGACAGCAACAACGAGAGCAGCAGCAGCTCTGAGGTTCAGGTAGTGGAGAAACCACCTCATATCTCCCCTGCCCGTATTCAACCTCCACGGGAGGATAAAACCAAGAATACTTCTGCCTCTCCCATCTGTCTGCCAGCACCAGCCAAGAAAGTCACTGCCCGTCGGCAGATTCAACTCAACAGCAGCAGCAGCAGCGGTGACGACAGCGCCTGAAATTTTAAGTTTCTTATCTTATATTGATGTCTGCCTTTTTATATTTTGTGATGTAGTTTTTTATTTTTCTTTTATGTCATTTGCATTGAGGGTAATGCAACCCTCGAGTTTGGGGGTGGCATCCCTCCATTAATGGAGCCTTTTAAGTTTAAAAAATTGTGTCTTTTACTTAGTTTATTTTTGCTTAAAAAATGATGAAAATTTGGCTTAAGTCTTTGAACTGAACTTACCTGCCGTGATAGCCTCTGTCGTGGCAGTGCCTTTAGGATAGTTTTAGGAGCAGTTTAGAGCCTTACTATAGTTCTAAATCTTAAACACCATTTGTGACTTTTATACTGCCTAGAACTCTACTAGTAAACTAGAATAGAAAGCTTGACACTTGAGTTGCCCCTAGAGGTGCCTAACACTGGCTCTAGGAAAAGAAGTTAAGAAAAATAGACTCAATACACCTAGAGGTGCCCGAAACCGGCTCTAGGAAGTTAGCTTGAGAAAATAGAATCGAGTCTGCATAAAAACTAAAGGAGCCTAAGAATTGCCTCCAAAAAGATGAAAATTGGCATAAAAATCCAAGTTAGAAGCATAACTATTCTAGTAAACTAAGAGAGTCTCGGCATATAATTGTTCACAAGCATGCACACACTACACGTGAATTATAGCAAGGTTCCGGATGAATCCTGAATTATCCAACAAGGTGTTTCTCACAATAGGGAATGAACGGTAGGTAAGGAAAAGTTCACTGTTTTAAGCCAAACAAAAAAATGTTGTTTTTCTCTTCTAGGTCTAAATTGCTTGAGGGCAAGCAAAAACTTGAGTTTGGGGTGTGTTAAGTGTGTAAAAGTTCTATAATTTACCCCCTATTTAACCCATATTTCTGCTGCATTAAGGCATAATTCATTGCATTTAGGTTAGATTTCAGTTATACATCACAAATATATTAAATGGCACAGTTTCTACTGAAATTGGTTGCTTTTGCAGGTAGCTGCTGTAGCAGATGGAGGGCAATGGAGAAGCAGACATTGGGCAGTAGAGAAGCAGAGCTGGAACTGGATGTGCAGATGAGGAGGACGATGCTGCCATGACCGCTGTCATGGCAGCCAAGGACGACAACAGTGGTGAAGAGAAGAAGCAAAGTGGGCCTCGACAGAAAGAGAAATTAAGCTGGTCTGTCGTGGAGCACCCTTATATTTTTCCAAGCCTTAGATTAGAATGAAGGCCAAGCCCAAAGTTCAAGGAAGAAACTCCAAGAAAGAAGGAAGGACGAATTAAAGACATATGCTTTGAAGATTTAGTCTTTAATAGAGTTGTACTTTAGTTTAAACTTGTACTCTTGCCATATTAGAAAACTTGAACCCAAGGCCTATATAAAGGCATGTAATTCGACCTAGGGAAGGATATCTTCATCTCTAGCCTTCTTCCCAAAACCCTAGCTGTTTTCCTCTTCTCATCATGTTCTAAACTTTCCCTAGGGCTACGGGTTGATTTGTAAAGTAGTTGCAAGGATTGCATTTGTTTTAGGAATTTTTCTGTTCAATAAAATAGACTTCAAGTTTGCTTATTCTGGTTTTCAACATCTTGCAAGAGTATTGGGAGAGCAGTGTAAGATTATCTATTTACTTAATATCAGGAGAGTTAAGTATATGAAAGGAATAAGTACAGGTTCTCTAGTTTATGGTTGAACTATCTCGGACCTAGGGATAGGATGAGGTTAAGTGGCTAAGGAAGAATTCAACAACATCGGTGTTCATCCTTCGATTCATGCCAGGAGGTATCATCAAAGACATGTTCATCGACAGACTTGGACCTAGGGATAGACTAAGGCATAGCAAGGATTGTTGCCAAGCTTGAAGTATAGAGTTGTGTGATCGCTGCCGCGACTAACAACAGCCCGCTGCCGCGACAGGCGCGACGACAGAACAAATATTCCTAGACTTTGCAACACCTACACTACTGAGCAATTCAATACCGGCCCATTCTCTCTATCTTGATTTCATTACTCTTTTATTTAAGTACTCTTTATTATCTCGTGACAACAATTTAAATAATTATTTTCTCTCTCGTGCAGCAATCTAAGGTGAAGTTATTAGCCCACTTCCTGTGGAGACGATATCCGATACTTACGTATCACTTTACTACTTGCGCCGTGTACACTTGCACTACATTGCGATAGACACTTTTACACGCAACAGGTACCAATGATGAAATGCCTAAAAATGCATAATACTGGCTAGAACGTACAACTCAAATTCTGACCAAACAATTGCAATGCTCGGACGAGCATAAACTTGAATGTGCCATAGCACTTCTTGCTGGTGAAGCCTTGAGTTGGTGGGAAACCACAACCCTAACTGCTCCCGTTGACTCGGTTTCCTAGAAATTCTTCGTTGAAGAATTCAAAAAGAAGTACATCAGCAAGCAATATTTAGCTGAGCGAAGGAAACGTTTCTTGTACCTCAAGAAAGCCAATAGGCCCATCGAACAATATGTTGCAGATTTTTGCAAATATTGCAAATACGACTCGAATTATATCAAGACGAAAGCCGAAAAGTGTTGTATGTTTACCGATGGCTTGAACGATGAGCTGAGTCCCATATTTACAGCCCTGGGAACTACGGATTTCCAAAATCTTATCAACCGATCCATTGCAACCGATACGAAAATGAATGCTGCGGAAAGAAGAAAGGGGGTTAACCGAAGTGATAAGAAGAAGAAACAAGACGACAAGCCTCATTGGCAGTCCAAGAAAGCCAAGTATCATAAAGAGAGCTCGTCGACCTATACACCTACTCCGAGAAGCAACTTCACACCGAAACCTCAATTGGTGAATAAGCCCTCAGTCCCGGTTATCTCTATTAATAGTATGAGAAATTCATAGAAAATCCTTGCTTGCAAATTCTGTCAAAAGCTTCACCGTTGCCAATGCCAAATTCAATCAAACTTGTTGTTGTGTGCAAAAGTGATGCACAATTAGCGTGCAAGTGTACACGGTGCCAAGTTATAGTATTTAAGATATCATCTCCACAGGAATTGTGACAGCTTTTCGGAGTTCACATTTCTGCACAAGTAAAGTAAAAACACATATATTAGGAGTTGGGTTGATTGAAGCTAAAACTTTAAACAAGTAAAGTAAATTGAGATATTAGAGTGAGAGAATGAGTCAGTATTGGATGTTTCGTTGTGTGGAGAATTGATGTATTGTCTCGACACAGTTTTGTAGATCCACTTAACAACTTCAGCCACCGCCCACAAGTATGCCTCGGCAGGCGCCCACCTCGGCAGAGATGTGTGAGATTTCCTGGGAAGTTAAGTGATGATTCAAGGTTCGGCAAGGCTCCCTTCTATGATCCCCTCTTCTCTCGAAGCTTGAAGTACTATTGGCGAACACGTCTTGGATGATACCTCCCGGCGTGAATCTAAGGGCGAACACCAACTGATTATGGATCCTCTTTTAGCCGCTGAACTTCTTAACTTATCCCTAAGCCAAAGTAGCTTTACCCTATGGTTGGATAAAACTGTGTTTACTCGTTTCGTGAGTTCAACTCTCCCGATATTGAACAAATAGATTGACGCCCTCTTCTCTCCCGATGAAGAATTCGACACTGAAGAACTAAGAGTAAACAAACCTTGAATTTTATTGCAAAATTGAAATCCTAAATGAATACAACAAGACTCCCACAACTACTACGCAACCAACCCTTAGCCCTAGGGAAGGTTTAGAACATGGTGGGGTTTGATGGCACTAAGGTTTCGACAAGAAGGAGTTTCTCTCAAATCTTATTTATGTTCTCTCTGACTTCTCGATTACATATATATAAGGGAGGAGCCTAGGCCTAATTCGGTTTAGGGTAGGAATAATAGTTAGAATATGATTACAACTCATTAAAAGAACATTAAATCCTCTTAGATTCCTGTTTGACTTTTCTTCATCTTGACTTTGACCCAACTTTTCTTTGTATGCTGGGCTCCAATGCACGTGCAAGTGGGTTCTAAAAATCGGTTTTGATGAGCTCTTTCTATCGCATACCACTTTGCATTTTTCCATTCTTCCTTGAAGTGATGCCTCGACGACAAGTAGTTGACTGCCTCAGCGGGGGTATGGACTGGTGTGCAGAGGTTGGCACAGGTCTACATCCTAGTTCTTTCCTCCTCGATTGGCTCTCCTGATGCTCCAATAGCTTCCTCCTTCAGCTCCCATCTTTCTCTTCATCTGCTCTCTTTGCTGCCTCGGCGGTATATGCCTGGGCGGGTACCTACGCACAGGGAGAAAACGCACTTGAGCAGTATCATATACATAAAATCAACTAAATTCATCAAATAAGGCATATTGTCTAATCAATGCTATTTTGTGTATTTTACCTAATAAATGCAACCTAAATTATACTTAAAAACAACAATAATTGAGCTAAAATTGGGTATAAATATAGGACTTTTGCACAGTTAACACTTGTGTTATTCGAATGGTGGGGATGACCACTATATCAAAGATTGTCCTCGAAATACTGATAAAGCTCCAACTCAAAATTCCGCATATCCTAGTCTTGCACCATCTAACCAAAACAAAGGTTCTAAACAAGCTCAATCTAGGAATCAGGGGAGAGGTAAAGTGAGCCATTTGAATGCACCTACCCATCAAGAGTCTCGAGCCCTTTCTCGTATCTACCACATTCATGGTAGGGAGGATGAAGGGTCTCCAATTGTGATCGTAGGTACCGTTGAACTAAACTCAAGCCCTTCTTATGCTTTGATTGATTCGAGGTCGACCCATTCCTTTATATGTTCCTCCTTTCTTGTTAAGCTAAATATGAAACCTGAACTTGTTAAATCAAGCCTTGTAGTATTGAATCCTATAGGAAGAAACTTGCCGATCAATTTGCTTTTTAGATCTTGCCTCATTTGCATTCGAATTGTTCCTTTCCATATAGATCTCTATGTTTTGCCAAATTGTGAGTTTGATCTAGTGTTAGGACTAGATTGGTTAGGTAAACATCAAGCATGGATTGATTGCCAGGATAGGAGACTTTACCCTTGGGTTTAGGTAAAGAGTCCATCTTGTTTATCGACAAAAAGCCTACTTCGATTTTTGCTTCCATGGTCTTACAAGACGAATATAATTTTTGCTTGCCATCTATTCCTATCGTATCTAAATTTACCGATGTTTTCCCAAGGAACTACCTGGTCTCCCTCCAACTAGAGAAGTGGAATTCGAGATTGAAGTTCACCCTAGAACCAACCTGGTGTCAATTACACCATATCGAATGGCACAAGTGGAGTTGAAGGAACTTAAGAAGCAACTTCAAGAGCTACAGAACAAGGGCTTTATTCGACCTAGTTCTTCTCCCTGGAGTTCTCCCGTCTTGTTCGTAAAGAAAAAGGATGGTATGATGCAGCTTTGTGTCGACTATCGGCAATTGAATCAACTTACCATAAAAACAAGTATCCCTTGTCGAGGATTGAAGATCTTTTGATCAACTTAAAGATGTTGTGGTGTTCTCAAAGATTGATCTTCAATCGGGTTACTATCAAATGAAGGTGAAAGATGAAGATGTGCCTAAGACAGCCTTTCGTACTCGTTATGGACACTTTGAATTCCTTGTAATGACTTTCAGGCTAACCAATGCCCTAACCACATTCATAGATCTCATGAATCGAGTATTCAAGCCCTATCTCGACAAATTTGTAGTTCACTTTATCGATGACATCTTTGGTTTACTCTTGTAACAAGGAGGAACATGCTGAAAACCTCCGAATCGTCTTGCAAACTCTCTGAGAACGTCAGTTGTTCGCCAAATTTTCCAAGTGCGAGTTCTTGCTATTAGAAGTTTCATTTCTTGGTCATGTAATCTCAATCGAAGGGATCAAGGTGGATCTGACAAAGGTTCAAGTTATTCTTGATAGGAGACCTTCGAGTAATGTTGGTGAGGTCCGAAGCTTTTTCGATTTAGCTGGATACTAGAGAAGATTTGTTAATGGCTTTTCTACCATTGCCTTGCTCCTGACTAAACTCCTTCAAAAGGATCAACCATTCGAGTGGTCGGAGAAGCAACAATGCAACTTTGATCAACTCAAACAAGCTCTGACTCACGCCCCAGTTCTTATCCAACCTGAATCGGGCAAGGAATTCACTGTGTATAGTAATGCTTCACACTCGGGATTAGGTTGCATTTTGATGCAAGGAGATAATGTGGTAGCATATGCATCAAGGCAATTGAAACCTCACGAGCTTAATTATCCAACTCACGATCTTGAGCTCGCTTCCATTGTTTTCGCTCTTAAAATTTGGAGGCACTACTTGTACGGTGAAAAATGCCACCTATTCACTGATCATAAAAGCCTTAAGTACCTCTTAACTCAGAAGGATCTTAATTTGAGACAAAGAAGATGGATGGAACTCTTGAAAGACTACGATTTAGTCATCGACTATCATCCTAGAAAAGCCAACGTGGTTGCGGATGCTCTTAGTCGTAAACCGGCCTTGGGTAAGCTACTCTAAGTCTTGTAGCTTTCGAAAATCTTCCTTGAATTGCAATTAGTTATTCGAAATACTCATTACTTGTCTCATAAGCAACCATTCGAATTCTTCCTTGATTTACAAGCAATCCATTCGAATACCCCTGATGATCTTGTTCAAATTTTGTAGCTCCTAATGGTATCAATGCTCATCTTCAAGTATATCAAAAGCTAGGATACTTGTTAGAACTTCAAGTTTAATCTAGTCTATTCTTTAGAATTAGAGAACTTCAGCAAGTTGATCTAGACCTTCGGAAAATTATTTCGAAGCTTGATTTTAAGCCTAATTATGACTTCTCCTTCAAGTTGAATAGGCTCCTCTATTTTAAAGATAGAGTATGTGTTCCTAACAATGAAAAAATAAAGCAAGAGATGTTGAAAGAAGCCCATCAAAGTTCTTTTTCGATCCACCCTGGATCGGTTAAGATGTACAAGGATCTAAAACCCTTGTATTGGTGGCCAAGAATGAAAGCAACCATCAATGACTACGTATCAAAGTGCTTAAATTGCCAAAGAATCAAAGCCGAACATCGAGCTCCCACCGGATTGCTACAACCTCTCGAATTCCCTCAGTGGAAGTGGGATCGAATTACTATGGATTTTGTAACTAGTCTTTCTTGTTCTCCAAGAAAATGTGATGCTGTGTGGGTAATAGTCGATCGATTCACTAAGTCGGCACATTGCATCCTTGTTCGAATGAACTATATCCTAGAAACTCTAGCTGACTTGTACATTCATGAAGTGATTCGTTTACACGGAGTCCCTACTTCAATCATCTTTGATCGAGATCATAGATTCACAGCTCGATTCTGGAGAACCTTGCAACGAGCTCTCGGAACTAAGTTGAATCTAAGCACGACTTTCCTTCCTCAAAGTGATGGCCAATCCGAAAGTGTGATTCAAGTCCTTGAAGATATGTTGAGAGCTTGTGTCATGGACTTCGGGAAGAATTGGGAGAAATCTTTACCTCTTGTGGAATTTGCCTGCAATACTAGCCATCAATCTTCGATCCAAATGACTCCATTCGAAGCTTTGTATGGAAGGAAATTTATAACTTCTTTATGCTGGTCCTAACTTAGAGAAAACAAAGTGTTAGGACCTCAATTGCTCCAAGAAACTGAAGAACAAGTCCGAATTATCCACGAGTAATTGAAGCAAGCCTTTGATAGGAAAAAAATCATGTGTAGACTTGAAACGAAGAGATATCCAGTATGATGTGGAAGATAAGGTCCCTCTCAAAGTCTCTCCTAGGAAAAAGGTTCTCAGATTTGTTAAAAAGGGAAAACTCAGCCACTGGTTCATTGGATCATTCGATGTACTTGAATGAATTGGTCCAGTGCCTTATCAATTAGCACTCCCTAGTGAGTTCGATAAGATCCACAATGTATTCCATGTTTCCATGCTCAGAAAGTACCAGTCTGATCCATCTCACATTTTAGAACCCGAAGAGGTTAAATTGAACCATAACTTGTCCTATGAAGAAGAACTAATCAAGATACTTGACAAAGAAGTCAAGAGGCTTAGGAACAAGAACATCTCCCTAGTGAAAGTATTGTGGAGGAATCGCAAGGTAGAAGAAGCAACTTGGGAGCCTGAGGAGACAATGAGAAAGCAATATCCTCACCTATTTGATTCAGGTAAAAATTCGAGGACGAATTTTCCATTTTAAGGGTGGGAATTGTAATACCCTAAATTCTAGTCTAGTGATATTGGAGCCAAAATTACCTAAGTTGATAGCCAATTGAACTTAAACCTATGTTAATTAGATTACCGAAGGACTTAAATGAAAGATTGAATGAATTCGATGACTAGTTTAGAGTGACCAATTCGAATGAGATAAAGAAATGAGAGAACGCATGATAAATATTCTATTTCCTAAATATGCCCTTGAATAATTTTAAGGTTAATAGCTAATTAAAGGAAAAAATGGTCCTTTCACAAATCCACTAAAAGATGAGATTATCATCTTCATCTCCTCCATTTTCCCTTACCAGCTGAATGAGAAAGAATTAGAGGGAGAGATAAGCTTGAGAGAAACACCATTGTTGATAGGATTCAAAGCTTGTATATGGGTGATTTTCCATGGGAATTAAGCAAGAAAGCAAAGTAAGCACATTCTTGCCTTTATTCATTCAAATAGCTAGAATTATTGTGTAATTTGATTGATTGTTATGGATTGAAATCTAGAATTGATGAATTAATTGTGTGCTTGATCTTATAATAGGGTTAGATTGAAATATTGATATTGAATTCAGAAGAATACATGCTGGCTGAATAGTGTAAACCACCATAGGAGCATGCTTGTGAAACTAGATATGGAAATTAATGTATAGATTGAAATATATTCAAATCTGGAAAATTTCATGTCGGAAGAAATTGTTGGAAATTGACTAAACAAATGAATTTGGAGTGTTGAATGAATGAAAATGATGTTTGGAATGCTGGAAAATTGATTAGGAATGAAACTAGTCACCTAAATGACTTAAATGGTGAGATGGGACTGTTTTGAAATAAATAAGAAGTTTTGGACCGTTTATTTATAAAATGAAGGCTGAAAATGATGAATTAGAAATAGGGGAAGGATATTATAAATTCTTGTTAGATTGAAATGTTAGATTAAAGAGTAATGGATTGTTTTAGTGAACTTGGTAACATGTATGAACAATAGGGACTATAATTGAAACATTCAATAGTTAATGGACTGAAGTGAATGAACTAGGGACTAAAAATCAATATATTAGTACAGTGGAAAACAGGAAAATTAAGGATTTAAAGTGCTAGAATAAAATGGATTTAATTAAGCATGCATGTATATGGACTAGAAACTTGACCTAGTGAAATCTGCCCATAAAACTCTGTTCTAGGCAGTAACTTTGAAAATTTGCTATAAATTGTGGGAATTGAATTTTAAGCTGAAATTTTTATGGAATGAACTTTAATATGTCTATTTTTATTAGCGAGAAACAGAGTTGAATTATGGATTGATTAGTGGAATCTGAAAATGAAAATGTATGGACAAAGCAAACTGTCCAAAAGTGTAAATACCATGTCTTTGAGTTAAAAATTGTATTAATTGGCAAAGAGTTATGTAACCCCCTTAACCCGGCCCAGACGGTTGACCCGAATTAAGAAAGTCACACGGGGAAAACCAAAGTCAACCCGAAAGTCAACCTTGGTTAACGACCCTTTTTTTTCTTTTTTAATATTGTCTAGATGCACGTTAACCTAGATGTGATCACACAACAACATACTCGAAGATCATAAACATAAGAGATCAAACAGGGACCCAATTGAACAATTTACAACTTTAGGGACCAAATTGTAAATTCTGGAAACTTTAAGGACTTAACCAGATTTTAAGTTACCAACTTAAAATTAGTCATGTTTCATGCTTCTCTGCCAAATTTCAGCTCAAACGGACATCCCAAACTCATACAATTGCACAAACAAGTTTCAGGACCAAAATGCAAACATTCCAAAACATTTAACTGCCACTGTCAGCCCTCAACGGTCACGTGTTCGGAAACGGGCAGAGCCCGTTTCGAAACGCGGGGCCGTTCCGCAACGCGTACCGAAACAGGTGGCTGGCAGAATGCTTTCCGTTTCGAAACGGTGTCTACCGTTTCGGACGCCTGGGCTGATTCAGGGCATCCGTTCCGAAACGGTAGTCCCTGTTCCGAAACGCCCTGCACATAATGCAGAAAAAGACATGCTTAAACACGCAATTGATCATCCAATCATGCTCCAAAAGCCACCAAACTTTACCAACATGCAACTCAACATATAGGAGACATACTTGCATCAGCAAATCATCAGTATAACAACATATATGGAAAGCCCCAATTCTATAGGCATGCTTCCTACACAAGCAACCATTTAAACACAAAATCTCCAAATCCATCTCATATAAGCCAAAACATGTTCCAACAACATCAACAACATAAAACCATCCTTTTTCGAACATATACGAGCACATAAACATCAACCCAAGAGATTCTACCCCATTGCCTTTATTAACTATAGCTATTCACCGAGACATACATCTCAAATGGAGTCCTCCTTGAATCCCTTGCTTCTCGCTGTCCAAACTTCAAGGATCTGCATTGATGGACAAAAAGGAGCGTAAGCACATAATGCTTAGTGAGGAGTGCTCAAAACCAAAACACCATCAATGCAGCGAGTCATAAAACCTCTTTGAAAAGCAACTCGATTTGTTTACCAAGCAAAGTTTGAAAACCCCTTTTCAACAACATGCTTAAACCATGCATTGCTCAAACATGAAAACCAACCCTTAGCTTAGCAAGCTAAGAAAACCTTTTCAAAGCATAATTTGCAAAATCTTCCATTTAACCATTCCATGCATAAACACCATATGCAAAGTTAAATTCAAAACCTTGGAAAACACTTCCATTCATATCATACCTTTCCCATGCTTGAATGTCATACCAAGCAAGAACCATTTAAAAACCATTTATCCAATCAATCCCACATGCATTTAGCAAAGGCAATACATGAACCACAATATCAACATTACATACCTTTAAAAACAAGTATTATCAAGACTCCAATGCATTTAAGAGATTTCATGCACACATGCATCATTTACCAAATGATAATCAACACTTGTTCAACTTAACAAGTAAACATGCATTCACAAGCATTTAACACTTTTCATGCAACCATGCATCTTTTCAAGCTTCTCATGCTTCTTTATAACCAAGAACATTATATTGGCCTCCAAGTGATCAACCACTTTCACTTTTCAACTCAACATCCAATCGGATACGCGGATCACAAGCGTTGTCCCCCACGCTTCATACACACTACCAATCCAAGGTCTCCAAATGGACTTTTAAACACCATTTGACCTCACCATCCTAAGGTTCCCATGTATGGACTTTTAAACACCATACAACCTTAGTTTTTACAAGGTTCCCATGTACGGACTTTCAAACACCATACAACCTTAACTTTTCCCAAGGTTCCCATGTATGGACTTTTAAACACCATACAACCTTGACATGCACAAGGTTCCCATGTATGGACTTTTAACCACCATACAACCTTTGCATTCACCGATTGGTAGTTGTATAACATCACTAACGAGATCCGGGACACCCTACACAAGATCCACACATGGACTTTACACCACCATTGTGATCTTAACAAGCACAAGGTTCCCATATATGGACTTTTAACCACCATATAACCTTTGCTTAACCAAGGTCCTCGAATGGGCATTCAACCTCCATTATGACCTTAACCATCTCGTTAGGATACTTGAAGGGAGTTTACCAGTTCACTCTTAACCACTCCACCTCCAAGGCGACTTTATTCACGGTGCACCCAATCCTATAGTCGGCTAACTATATCCGATCAAAGAACCAAGAACCACTTACATCACTTGCCAATATAACCATCTTACCACATTAGTCCAATGATTCACATGCATAACCAATATGCAAAAACCATCATTTACCATCATCAATCCACTGTTTTAAAGCATTACACAAAGCCATGAAACATCATGCAACACCATGCATCAAAACCACATTTTTAATGTATAAAACTAAGGATCTCTTACCTTGAGCATCCTTCACATATGGCTTTCAAAACCAGCATTAAACAATGCTTAAAATATGCTTTCAAAACAGATTATAAACCATGCAAATCACATGCATTGCAAACATCAAACACAATTGCTTTTAAAGCCAATTCACAACACAACCAAGAGCGAAAAACCATTTACTTAATCTTGAGCTTAGCAAAGTTATTTAGACTTAAACTAAGCTCCCAAAACCTTCAAACCTTGGTTTAAAAGCTGAAAACCCAACTTCACTCACCGATACACAAAACAAGGCTAGCCAACAAGCCTTCCAAGCATCCGAAACCTTCCGAAATGCCTCTAAAGCTCACGGATCAAACTCCCCTGTTTCAAGCACACAAAAACAGAGGATTAATGCATCATTATGCATTAAAAACACCAGCAACACAACCAAACTCGCTGCTCATCACAAATCCAACATTTCGGCTACCAAACACAACCGAAATCACCTCCAAACACTTCCAAAACTTAACCCAGCCAAGATCCATCACTTCTAACCATTTTTAAACATCAATTAACATCCAAAATGATCACAAACACATCCTTATACCTCCAGGTATAAGAGATCATCAAAAACACTCCAAAAACAACCAAAAACTCAAACCAAACTTAGGAAATTCAACCTATCCGGGATTGCATTGATTAAACCTCAACTTCTAATCAATTTAGCATTCATTTAACATCAATTTGACACTTCAAAACACTGCCCAAACAGATCACACGAAAATTTCACCAAAATCAAGCAAATCTTGCATTTTAAGCCAAAATCAAGATTTCAATTGAAAAGCCTTTAACAAATCACAAATCAAGGATTGAGAACTTAGGAATTTCAGTAAAGAACTGATAGTTTAGAGGAGAAGGACGTTCTTACCTCCAAACTTGAGTTTCTCCTATTTTTGGAATCAAAAACCTTGATGAATCAAGTAGCAAATGATGAGGTTTTGTAGATATGTTGATTAGGAATCAAAAGAGAGTTGAAAGGAGGGATTTAGGTGAGAAAATCAGAAACAATTCTCTGGAAAGAAAGTGTTTGGGTTGAGAGAAAATGAGAGAAAGGAAAATAGGAAGTTAGTTATCAAAATGGCCAAAATGACTTTCCCTCCACTTTTGATATGTTTTAAAATCAGAATAAATCCTTAAAATATCTTAGAAAAATCTGGAGAAACTACTTTTGGAATAATAGCTCCTTAAAGATTCAAAGTTTCAATCCTTTATAAAATAGTCACGCAACTTTCAAAAATTACATTTTGGTCACAAGCCAAAATGTCACCCTTCCGAACCTTATTTTTCAAAATTGATTTCACAGTTCACTTTTATATATTAAAAGATGATTTTAGAACATTTTCCATATTTTTAATGCATCCCGAACTAGGCTTTCCTAAATTCACTCTTATATATTCGATCAGCACTTTGACCGAACCGGTCAACGCCCAAAACTTCTGAGCCCAAAACCGGGGCGTTACAACTCTCCCCCCTTTAGGAAATTTCGTCCTCGAAATTTCAACCGACGAAAAGGGAACCACAACCTTCCCAAAGCAACACACAAGGCAACACAAAAGCCTCAACCACCACTGAACACATTTCACACAAAACTCCACCAACTCAACACCACCACATACTGTTCACAAAATCCAGAACACTCAAAGATAGCCACAACTTAACCTTTCACATATCCGGACTGTACACAGCCCCAACATCAACCTGAAGAACTTCAACTTTTACAACACACATCACTGTAACACACAACTACCAAGACTTGTTTACACAGTGTCACTAACCAAACCCATTCAGCCACTATGCAAACTTCTCTGCTTCTAAAACTCTTGCAAACTCCCAAACCTCTCCCAAGGATTTTCCCAACAAGCAAAAATTCTTAAACATCAACTGTTTACCCAAACTCCTCAACGAATGTTGATAATCCTTCACATCTGCCGCTACATTACCACAACGACTCACCAGGACTACTCACCCACAATCCAAAATTTACATCACAACCCCAATTCAATTCTGCCAGTCATTCATACACCACCAGCTGACCACAAAAGAAGTTCACATACTCACAACCGGCCAACCACTTCTCACAAGAATCCTTTCAAACCACACTGACCTTCGACCTTTCATTGCTTTTCCACTTCAAACTTTGACCACAACAACTGCCTTACCAGAACTTCGTCCAACCTAAACATACATATCAACTTCTCAACTCCCCAAAGGTTGCTAAGAACCAACACTTACAACCACAACCCTTCCACAACAACTTAAATGCTAAGTTACCTCAGCACTTTAGAAACACAACCACTAAACTGCAACAACACTTAGCACCAAGGAACTACCCCTTCCACTAACTGTCCAAACCACTTGACCGATTCTAACCTCAACCGGTACTCCTCACCACCCAACCACTAAACTCTTTAAGCATCAGACACTTTCCTTCTACCAACAGACTATACCACTCTCACTATTACTAGCAACAAGCTTAATATACTCCATTGCTACTAACTCTCACCCATCACCAAAACAACCTCTAAAAACCCATCATCCAACCTATCCCAACCATCACACTAACAGATTCGATTAGTTATTAGCGAGTGTGAATGTCGTATGCATGATCACCTACATGCCCTATCAATGCCTGATGTACATGTATGCAAAACCTCTAATATCATGCCACATGTATGCATGGACCAGCACATATATAATATAGCATATAACAATGATTTTAACTGTGCATGAATGCCAGTTCACACCCTCCAATAACATCCTCAGAATCCGTCTAAGAACAATCTCCTTCCTCACTTCTAACTTATCTAACTCCATCGTACCAACAACCATTAACCACAAGATACTCACTAAAGCCTTCTTCACACCAAAGATGTTTCCAAACCACAACTATTACCTCAACATGCTAGCAACAAGACTAAACTTACCACGTAAGGAAAACCAACAGAAACCAAACCAAGGTAACTAGAGCAAAGATTACTTAACAAGGTTACCTGGAAACACATCACCACCCTGAAGCTTCATCAGACGAGCTCTCTTCCTCACGGAACCATCATCCTCTTGCCGCACCGCTACAGCGCCAGCTAACACACTAGGGTCACCACCGACCTCTTGTGGTAAGGAACCTTGGCTGTTCCGAGCCAACATCAAACAATCTCGCCTCCTATGACCAGCAGACCCACATTTCCAGCAATTCTCATTTCCCAAACTCTTTACAACCTTCTGCTCTTCCTGCCACCTATGACCCTTGCCTCGGCCGTGCCCACGACCTTTCAGAGACCCTTTGGCTACCACTGAAACTGACTTCACCCCAAGAGGACAATCGCGCTTAACATGCACTTTAGAACCACAGTTCCAGCAAGCACCCGCGCCCCAACAACCTCCAACATGACGCCTTTCACAACGGTCACATACCGGTGGCTGAGCTTCCACTCCTTGCTCAAGCAACACTTGCTCCACAACAGCACTACCTTCACATTGCTTAACCCTTGGAAACTTCTCTCCAAGATACCTTTCACAAAAGGCAGATACAAAGAAATCCCAGTCAATATCAGGGATATGTGACGCCACCGCCACAGATGTCCACCAAACACATGCGTCCTCCAACATCAAAGAAACAACACTTCCCAGCTTACAAGCATAATCACAACCTTCCTGATCCAAAATCAGAATCACACTGGCCAACCAGGCCTCAAACATCTCAGGTGACGATCCATGATACTCCACAGCACCTAAATCCAACAAACGCTGCTTCGGCAAACCCGCACATCCCACAGCCAGCACATCCACTGACTTTACCTTTGCTACAGCCTGAGATGTTCCCAACACCTCTTGAGCAACTGGTGATGAACTCTTCATCACAGAACCAGCTTCTTTCTCCTGCCTTACCTCCTCAACTCCAGGCACAGAAGACTGAGACAACACACCTCTACAAAAGGGTGAATTCCATGCCTTAACTACCTGCCCTAAGGCAGCAACCATCTCACCAAACTGCCATTCCTTTACCGACTTCGCCATACTACTAACAACAACAAACAATCACAACAAAACAAACAAACCAGTTAGACCAGCTTTAAGCAAGGATTCAAACTCCAACTCCAAAATAACAATTTAGCTATAATAATAAGGCAATGGGTATCCCGAATCCTCCCCTTTTACATGACATAACAGTCATCACAAACATGGATATCACAACATCAAGCATATCAAATAACATTTTCGATCATGCTTACACCAAACAGCATCCACTTGCAACAGCATATTAGCAACATAACATACTCATTACACGTTCATCATGCATGACACCAGCTCACACATCAGCACAAATCCACATAAGCTCAACCAAGATTCACAACCATAAAGCATGCTTGAAAACATCAACAACTTGCTCAGAAACACATGTTTCAACCAAATTTCAACCGCACAACAAGGTAAACATCAACACACATCACAACAACTTACCGTTTTCCCCAAGCATTCGCAACACAGCTCTGATACCACCAAATGTAACCCCTTTAACCCGGCCCAGACGGTTGACCCGAATTAAGAAAGTCACACGGGGAAAACCAAAGTCAACCCGAAAGTCAACCTTGGTTAACGACCCTTTTTTTTCTTTTTTAATCTTGTCTAGATGCACGTTAACCTAGATGTGATCACACAACAACATACTCGAAGATCATAAACATCAGAGATCAAACAGGGACCCAATTGAACAATTTACAACTTTAGGGACCAAATTGTAAATTTTGGAAACGTTAAGGACTTAACCAGATTTTAAGTTACCAACTTAAAATTAGTCATGTTTCATGCTTCTCTGCCAAATTTCAGCTCAAACGAACATCCCAAACTCATACAATTGCACAAACAAGTTTCAGGACCAAAATGTAAACATTCCAAAACATTTAACTGCCACTGTCAGCCCTCAACGGTCACGTGTTCCGAAACAGGCAGAGCCCGTTTCGAAACGCGGGGCCGTTCCGCAACGCGTACCGAAACAGGTGGCTGGCAGAATGCTTTCCGTTTTGAAACGGTGTCTACCGTTTCGGACGCCTGAGCTGATTCAGGGCATCCGTTCCGAAACGGTAGTCCCTGTTCCGAAACGCCCTGCACATAATGCAGAAAAAGACATGCTTAAACACGCAATTGATCATCCAATCATGCTCCAAAAGCCACCAAACTTTACCAACATGCAATTCAACATATAGGAGACATACTTGCATCAGCAAATCATCAGTATAACAACATATATGGAAAGCCCCAATTCTATAGGCATGCTTCCTACACAAGCAACCATTTAAACACAAAATCTCCAAATCCATCTCATATAAGCCAAAACATGTTCCAACAACATCAACAACATAAAACCATCCTTGTTCGAACATATACGAGCACATAAACATCAACCCAAGAGATTCTACCCCATTGCCTTTATTAACTATAGCTATTCACCGAGACATACATCTCAAATGGAGTCCTCCTTGAATCCCTTGCTTCTCGCTGTCCAAACTTCAAGGATCTGCATTGATGGACAAAAAGGAGCGTAAGCACATAATGCTTAGTGAGGAGTGCTCAAAACCAAAACACCATCAATGCAGCGAGTCATAAAACCTCTTTGAAAAGCAACCCGATTTGTTTACCAAGTAAAGTTTGAAAACCCCTTTTCAACAACATGCTTAAACCATGCATTGCTCAAACATGAAAACCAACCCTTAGCTTAGCAAGCTAAGAAAACCTTTTCAAAGCATAATTTGCAAAATCTTCCATTTAACCATTCCATGCATAAACACCATATGCAAAGTTAAATTCAAAACCTTGGAAAACACTTCCATTCATATCATACCTTTCCCATGCTTGAATGTCATACCAATCAAGAACCATTTAAAAACCATTTATCCAATCAATCCCACATGCATTTAGCAAAGGCAATACATGAACCACAATATCAACATTACATGCCTTTAAAAACAAGTCTTATAAAGACTCCAATGCATTTAAGAGATTTCATGCACACATGCATCATTTACCAAATGATAATCAACACTTGTTCAACTTAACAAGTAAACATGCATTCACAAGCATTTAACACTTTTCATGCAACCATGCATCTTTTCAAGCTTCTCATGCTTCTTTATAACCAAGAACATTATATTGGCCTCCAAGTGATCAACCACTTTCACTTTTCAACTCAACATCCAATCGGATACGCGGATCACAAGCGTTGTCCCCCACGCTTCATACACACTACCAATCCAAGGTCTCCAAATGGACTTTTAAACACCATTTGACCTCACCATCCTAAGGTTCCCATGTATGGACTTTTAAACACCATACAACCTTAGTTTTTACAAGGTTCCCATGTACGGACTTTCAAACACCATACAACCTTAACTTTTCCCAAGGTTCCCATGTATGGACTTTTAAACACCATACAACCTTGACATGCACAAGGTTCCCATGTATGGACTTTTAACCACCATACAACCTTTGCATTCACCGATTGGTAGTTGTATAACATCACTAACGAGATCCGGGACACCCTACACAAGATCCACACATGGACTTTACACCACCATTGTGATCTTAACAAGCACAAGGTTCCTATATATGGACTTTTAACCACCATATAACCTTTGCTTAACCAAGGTCCTCGAATGGGCATTCAACCTCCATTATGACCTTAACCATCTCGTTAGGATACTTGAAGGGAGTTTACCGGTTCACTCTTAACCACTCCACCTCCAAGGCGACTTTATTCACGGTGCACCCAATCCTATAGTCAGCTAACTATATCCGATCAAAGAACCAAGAACCACTTACATCACTTGCCAATATAACCATCTTACCACATTAGTCCAATGATTCACATGCATAACCAATATGCAAAAACCATCATTTACCATCATCAATCCACTGTTTTAAAGCATTACACAAAGCCATGAAACATCATGCAACACCATGCATCAAAACCATATTTTTAATGTATAAAACTAAGGATCTCTTACCTTGAGCATCCTTCACATATGGCTTTCAAAACCAGCATTAAACAATGCTTAAAATATGCTTTCAAAACAGATTATAAACCATGCAAATCACATGCATTGCAAACATCAAACACAATTGCTTTTAAAGCCAATTCACAACACAACCAAGAGCGAAAAACCATTTACTTACTCTTGAGCTTAGCAAAGTTGTTTAGACTTAAACTAAGCTCCCAAAACCTTCAAACCTTGGTTTAAAAGCTGAAAACCCAACTTCACTCACCGATACACAAAACAAGGCTAGCCAACAAGCCTTCCAAGCATCCGAAACCTTCCGAAATGCCTCTAAAGCTCACGGATCAAACTCCCCTGTTTCAAGCACACAAAAACAGAGGATTAATGCATCATTATGCATTAAAAACACCAGCAACACAACCAAACTCGCTGCTCATCACAAATCCAACATTTCGGCTACCAAACACAACCGAAATCACCTCCAAACACTTCCAAAACTTAACCCAGCCAAGATCCATCACTTCTAACCATTTTTAAACATCAATTAACATCCAAAATGATCACAAACACATTCTTATACCTCCAGGTATAACAGATCATCAAAAACACTCCAAAAACAACCAAAAACTCAAACCAAACTTAGGAAATTCAACCTATCCGGGATTGCATTGATTAAACCTCAACTTCTAATCAATTTAGCATTCATTTAACATCAATTTGACACTTCAAAACACTGCCCAAACAGATCACACGAAAATTTCACCAAAATCAAGCAAATCTTGCATTTTAAGCCAAAATCAAGATTTCAATTGAAAAGCCTTTAACAAATCACAAATCAAGGATTGAGAACTTAGGAATTTCAGTAAAGAACTGATAGTTTAGAGGAGAAGGACGTTCTTACCTCCAAACTTGAGTTTCTCCTATTTTTGGAATCAAAAACCTTGATGAATCAAGTAGCAAATGATGAGGTTTTGTAGATATGTTGATTAGGAATCAAAAGAGAGTTGAAAGGAGGGATTTAGGTGAGAAAATCAGAAACAATTCTCTGGAAAGAAAGTGTTTGGGTTGAGAGAAAATGAGAGAAAGGAAAATAGGAAGTTAGTTATCAAAATGGCCAAAATGGCTTTCCCTCCACTTTTGATATGTTTTAAAATCAGAATAAATCCTTAAAATATCTTAGAAAAATCTGGAGAAACTACTTTTGGAATAATAGCTCCTTAAAGATTCAAAGTTTCAATCCTTTATAAAACAGTCACGCAACTTTCAAAAATTACATTTTGGTCACTAGCCAAAATGTCACCCTTCCGAACCTCATTTTTCAAAATTGATTTAACAGTTCACTTTTATATATTAAAAGATGATTTTAGAACATTTTTCCATATTTTTAATGCATCCCGAACTAGGCTTTCCTAAATTCACTCTTATATATTCGATCAGCACTTTGACTGAACCGGTCAACGCCCAAAACTTCTGAGCCCAAAACCGGGGCGTTACAAGTTAAATTGCAAGACTTATATGGATGGATAGATAATTGAATTAGCTTTCCAAAGATTTAAACTAATAGAAACTCCAACATGTAAATTAAAAGATATAAGCAAAATAGTAACTAGTATGCAAACTGTCTAGCAATGACAAAAACTGTTTGTGATGCTTTAATGTATGCTTGAATGTATTGTTAATTTTGATTCCTTGTATTTGGTTGTATCCTAGACCAAGTAGAAGAACTTCTTGAGGAGGACAATGCTGGACAAACAAGTGGGAAAGATAAAGGAATTTACATCAAGGAGCAATACTAGTTTGCTTTTGTTTGGAGTTTTGTGAGTGTAACTCCACTTAGGTTTAGGACTTAGGTCCTAGCCAATCATATTTCTTGTATTGATTCCATGGAAAATGAATAATCTATATTTGATAACTAACGGAAGAATGAGTTAATTGAAAATTTGTTTGATGCCATCATAACTTGATTTCTTGAATTGAATGCCTTGGTTGTACTAAGATAATGTATGACTTGATACATGTTCACATTTGCATTGCTTATGCCAAATGTATGTAATGGCATGCTAGATTTCTTGTATACGAGGTACGCTCAAACTTGCATAAATGAGTTTGTGACCGAACGCTTACTTGTATTGCTTGATGTGTTTGAATGGCTTGTTGGATTATATGATATTGTGTGATACTTGAGGATGCTTGATCACCTAGGAATTGAACTATGGACTATATGGCCTAATAACTTAAAAGGAAATTGATCTTGATATGCTTGTTGCTTAATCACTTAATGTTCAATTGTTTGCAAATAAAAGACTCAACAAGACCTTGGTTGCTAGTTGGTCGTAGGTAGAACGTCATGCCTTAGAGTCTAGAGCTTGACTTAATACGATAACATGTTAGGTACTATGTGTACCATCTTGATTGGTTTTGTAGGCACCTTCTTGTTAAATACCTTAGGTATCATCTTGCGAGGTACCTTGTATACCCTAATATGTGGTGTTGCATACACCTTCTTGTTTAGGTACTATATGTACCCTAATATGTGACTCGATTACCTAGTCCTTGCTAGCTACCGAGGCAAAAAAAGATTAAATGAAACTTGAAAGAAAGACTTGCAATCATGAATGATGAATGAGAAAACTTTCCACTTGAAGACACCTCGCATCACTTCAATAAGGAGCAACTCTCTTCAAATAAGGTAGGAAATTTAAGATGAAGGTTCTCATACTGACCATCCAGAAGCGTTCTCAAGAATCTTTCAAAAGACTACACGACCAACCAGAAGTACAAGATTACAAGATGAAGCGAACAATTATGCAAAGATCAATTTTTTCTATTAAGCAAAGTATCATATGTTTTCTATGAAGCAAAGAGGTGCAGAGACATGGTCAGTTTCAACTCAGTGTTTTGCATCATTTGAAGAAGCGTTACTTGATTTGTTCTCCTCGGGTTCGAAGGAGCAAATCACCTTACAGACTTAGTGTCCGCATGGACAAGAGTCATTTTTCGCATATTTCTCATTTCAAAAGATCGCCACTTGATTTGTTCGAAGGAGCATATCACCTTACCGACTTGGTATCCATAGGGACGGGAGTCATATTGTCGCACATCTACAGTTTCGAAGGAGTGGATCACTTTACCGACTTGGTGTCTGTAAGGATAAGAGTCATATTGCCGCGTATCTTAAGTTTTGAAGGAGCAGATCATTTTACCAACTCAGTGTTTGCAGGGACAAGAGTCATATTTGAAGGAGTAGATCACCTTACCGACTTGGTGTATGTAGGGACGAGAGTCATATTGTCGTATATCTCCAGTTTTGAAGAAGCATCGCTCGATTTGTCCTCCTCGGGTTCGAAGAAGCAGATCGCCTTACCAACTTGGTATCCTCGGGTTTGAAGGATGAGTGTCTTACTTTCGTATCACCTCAAGTTAGAAGAAGTGGTGTTCGATATGCAACTTGCCCAGTTAAAATTAGTGCCTTTTGTTCTTTGCCCTATTCTCGTTTCACCATAATGAGAAAGAGGGGAAATTGTAGTCACCTAATTTTATCTAACCCTCATTTTATTTTTTCTTGTATATATATGTATTATTATTATTATTAACCTAATAAGCAGAAAAATAAAAAAAATAAAAAGAGTCCATAAAAAAGGAGTCAATATAAATAAATAAAGGCCCATTCAGCCCATTTTAATTTTTGTATATACATATATATAGTTTTTATTTTTAATTATATTATTATTAATGTATTTCTTGCAGATCGCACAAGATCCTAATCCCATCATATATAGGAAGATTACAAGAGATCATGTCTAATAAGTATGGAAAGTCAAGTGATGCACAAGGAATTCTCACTGTGGACTCACGAAAAATTACCGATAAGATCCGAGAATTTCTGGGTCAGGATGTCTTCTTACGTATTGATCATCTTTCAATTACCTTTCTAACGCACCTTGAAATGCCTCAATCAAACGTCGGGAGCTCAAGATATGTTTGTTTTATTGAAGACAACATATGCAGAAAATTGGATACGGTTCAATACGGGAATTTGATTTAATTGCGAATTTTCAATCATTTTATTGAATATTTGTAACTAAATTCAATCTTAGAAATTTCCTTATGTTTTTAACTCATTTAGGATCAAATTGAATGTAAAGAAAGTGGTTTGATGCACAAGTAAAGACGTTATTCCCTTTCCAAATATATTTAGCACAAATAAGGAATATGCTTTTAGGGTTTTTGATTTTAGGGTTTCTTGAAGCCTATAAATAGGCTTCACTCCACTGTAATTTACACATTTACAACCACACAACACAACACATGCACACCCCTTATTCAAGAGCAATACAAGTCTAATTGATCTTTGAGGTATTTTCATACCCAAATGTTGTTTTCCTACATATTCTTTTTGTTACATTGTTCAAATAGAAAGGAAAAGGGGTATGGGTTCTCACCAAGTCAAGCCGGAGGAGGAACTGCTATCGTCGGGTGACGAAATCAGCATCACCACCGGAACCGGGGGGTAGAAGTAGCAGCAGCACACTACCGGCGAGCAGCGTCCGGTTTTCATGCATGGCGGCAGGCTCGACGGTGCAGTGCAGTTCGTGATTAAACTTGTACCACATCTTTCGTTATTTTACAATTTGACCCCCCACTGTTTGCAATCTCTTCACTTCGGTCTTTTCTTTTTACTTGATGCAATTTATTTCTCGTGTTATTTAATTCATATCTTTCTTTCTTTTTAAAAAAAATCGAATTGGTAATTATGTCATATAATCAATTTTAACTTTTTGGTTAATATATATTATGTGATAATATAATTTCGATAAAAATGTGACTTGGGTTTCTTTAGCCGTGAGTGAAATTAAGTCACCTTTAAAACTTTTTGGATTTTTGCATTAATCTTTGCACGCATTCATCTGGGTTAGCATAGAAAATATTAGTGATCAAGTAAGCACCATTTTTACTGGAGTTGTAACCCCATCGATCCGGATTGGCCGATAGACCGAACCGAACGGATTACACAATGAATATTGAAGTAAACCGAGAAAGTTTACCTCAATAAATGACATTTTTTTCTTTTTATCTTTTCTAGATGCATCTTAGGTTCCTATGTACGTACACAAGTAGCGGATTCAAAATCAACACAATCATCTTCCGATTAAAGTCAATTTAGGTTTAGGGACCATTTTGTAAATTTGCTAACTTATAAGGGCTTTTGCCGAATTCAAGTTACCGGCCTTTAATTAGCTTCATTACATGCTTCTTGATGAAATCTCAGCTCAAAAAGACATTTAGAACTCATCCAATAGCATGCAAGGAAAACATGGACCAAAATGCAAGAAACAGAACTCAGGACAATTCAAATACAGATCCAAAGGTCAAATGTTTTGGAACAGAATGTCTCGTATCGGAACGACCGTTTCGAAACATGGCTGGCTGTTTCGATACACGGGTTCGTTTTGAAACCCCTAGAGACATGTTTCAGTATGACGGTTCACAGAGGAAAAATGTTCCGGAACGAGCCTCGCTGTTCCGAAACACTAAGGCCATTACAGGCCACTGTTTCGAAACATGTAAGGGCGTTCCGAAATGCTTGGGCCTGCAACTTTCCAAAAAGCAGGTTTTAATATGTTTTTACCCTCCAGAATCATCCTGACACATGCCCTAACATACATACAACTCAAATACACACTAATGACCACATATACGAGGCACGAGCAACATCATAGCATCATTCTCACAAACTTCGAAACTAAAGGCATGCTTCCTAGAAGTTAAAAGCACCAAAAGGCTAAAATCCAAATGCGAGCATAAAACCAAACACAAAGGCCGTTTACAAGTCCAAATATGCATCTCAAACTTGCACAAAACCAAAAAATACCAAACCAACAACATTCAAAGCATTGGACACCCCCGTTGCCTTTATCACACTAGTCTAAAACCAAAGCTTACCTTCAATCAAAGACTTCCACTAATCCCCTTGCAAGTGCTGCCTCCAAAGCATAAATTGACTGCCTTAATGAACAAAGAGAGCATAAGCATACAAGCTTAGTGAGGATTGCTCAAACCAAAAACATCATCAATGCACAAAACCATTTTTTTTCATTCTTTTCAAAACCATCATGCTTCCTTTGAAAAAACATGCACTTTAACCTCAAAACCATTGTAATGAACATCATGTAACATGATACATGTAACACCCCAATTTTGGGCTTAGAAGTTTAGGGTCTGAACCAGACCGGTCTGAGAAACGGTTTGAATATAAAAGGGGGTTTTAGGGAAATCCTAGTTTGGGATGCTTTAAAAATATAGAAAAATATCTAAAAATCCTTATTTAATATATAGAGGTGAATGGTGAAATCAATTTTACAAAATAGGGTTTGAAAATACTACATTTTGGTGTAGTGACCAAATCACAATTTTTGCAAAGTTTAGTAGTGACTGTTTTGTAAAGGGTTGAAACTTTGAATCTTTAAGGAGCTAATTTACCAAAAATGTTTTCATCAGATTTTTCCTTAATTTGGGTGATTTAATTAAATAAAAGAAAGGTGATAAACTACCTTTTACTTTCATAACTAACTTTCTCTCTTTCTCTCATTTCATTTTCTCTCAAAATCCTATCAACCAAACATTTTTTTACCTGCAAAATTCAATTTGATTTCCACTTCATTTGATGAGATTTCCATCACTCATTGATTCCTAATCAACCTTTCAACCAATCCACTTGATTTCTACATTGTATTTTCATGGAAACTTGCTCAAATCAAGGAGAAATCATCTTTTAGAGGTAAGCTTGTTCTTCTCCTCTAAATATTCAGTTCTTTACTGGAATTCCCAAGTTGTCAATCCTTTATTAAAGTTTTATGAATGGTTTTAATGTTGGAAACAAGAGTTTGGCTTAAAACTCAAGATTTTGGAAGAGATCTTGAAGATTTTCGTAGTAATTGATTGGGCTCTGTTTTGAGATGGTTTTCTAATGTGTTTTTGATGTTAAATGATGTTAGAAATGAGGTTTTATCAATCCAATCCTGAATAGGTTGTTTTTCCTAAGCTTTTGCTTGTGAAAATGCTGGGTTTTGGGGTGATTTTGGTGTTCTATTGTAGCTGGAGATATAATGACGAGTTTAGGGTTGTATTTTATGTTAATTGATGTTTAGAAATGAATAGAAGTGTTGGATCTTGGCTGGGTTATGTTTTGGTAGAGTTTAGAGGTGATTCCGGTAGTGCTTGGTAGTCGAAATGTTGTGTTTGGGTAGAGCAGCGAGTTTAGGAGTGTTGGCTGAAGATTTCAATGCATGATGATGCATTAATCCTCTGCTTTTATGTGTCTAAAACAGGGGAGACATCTTCAGACACTTTTAGAGTTGATCCAGAAGCTTAATTGGCGTTTCGGCAAGCAAGCGAAACGAAATTGGTGAGTGCGTATGGTTTTAGAAGTCCTTAAGGGACAAAGAACAAAGGTTTGGGGATTTTGGAAAGGTTTGAAACACCTTCCTATGTCTGGAAGTAAGTATTGGCTAGAGTGCTCTCTAGAATATGGTGATTGCCCCTTAAATGCTTTTAAATGCTCATGGTTTTAGATTGATAAATTCCTACTGTTTCAATGCATGAATTATAGCATGAGATGATGCTTGAAATGATTTCATTAAGTAACATTTTGCATAGTTGAGATTTGAGCTTTTATGTTGAAGAATATCAAATGTTATGATTTTGAAAAGAGATGAGAATGTTGAGTTTTAATGCATGAAAAACAGTAGGTGAGATGATGATTTGACATAATATATTGGCATAGATGTTAAGAAACTTACCGGATATTCGTACGTGCGCTTTGGTTAAGCCAAAGGGAGATATTCCGATGATGGGAATTCCATCGGGTAGGACTTGGGAAATACCCAAGCTTGGTGGCGATGAGAGATTCGGCCATGTGAGTACGGTGACGAGAGATTCCACCGGAAACTATGTTGCTAGACGAGTGAGTACAATGAAGAGAGATGCCACCGGAAGTGTCTAGTGAGATGTCTGCATATCCGAGTAATAAATAGATGTGAAATGCCAATATAAAATATGTTATGGTTTTGATTCACATGTACCTTGATATAATGATTTATGCTATGAGAAATGCATATGTAGTTTGTTTAGGAAATGCTTTAGAGTACAAGCATGATTTTGGCCTTGCCATGGGTTTTGCATTGGTTTAAATGCATGAGATAGAATGAAGGTACATGTAGTTTCAATGAGTATTGCTTTGAAAGTTTTCCAAGCATGAGAAAGAGATGAGCATGTGGTTTAAAAGCTTTTGATGAAAGTGTTTTCAAAACGTGCGTTATTGTATTGGTTTCCTTTAGAGCAAGCCTCACTAAGCATTTGTGCTTACGCTCTCTCTTTTACCAATAATGCAGATAATTGAGGTGTTTTCGGGCATCAAGGAAGCTAAGTCCATCCAAGGAAATCCAAGCTCACGTATGGTGAAGTTTTCATACACTTTAGTTTTGATAGATTGGCAATGGGAAACCAAGTTTTGTATTTGGGAGATATGTTAAACTCCCTAAGGTTGTGGCATGTTTGTTTTGGCTTGTTGGATTGTAAATGGCCTTGATTGCTTGTTTTTGAGGTTGGATTTCCTATTTGTGTTTTGATATTAGGAAGCATGCCTCTAGACTAATGAGATTTCATGTTGATGCTATGATTGTGTTTGAGTGTTCCAAATATGTACCTTATATGTATGTTGACTTGTTGGTATGATTAGAGAGTCCTTGGGATGTGTTAGATTAGGGTTTTGAGTAAAAAACCAGTCTTTGCTGCAGTTTCTGGGAAAACCATATCGAAACACCCTCTAGTGTTTCGAAATGGGGGCCTGTAATGGCCTTCGTGTTTCGAAACGATAGAGGCTGTTTCGAAACGATTTGGCTTCTGGAATGCCATGTTTCGGAACTGGTCTCGAAACACACCCGCGTACCGAAACGGTCAACGCCATTTCGATCCAGCGTTTCGATACGACAGGTGGGTGTTTCGAAACGGGTGACCGTTGGACACAAATTTGAATTGTTCTGATGTTTGCATGTTTTACATTTTAGTCCAAAATGTTGAGATTGCAATTGCTTGAGCTTGAGATGTCTAATTAAGATGAAATTTGGCAGAGAAGCATGTAACATGACTAATTTCATATTGGTAACCTTAAAATCAATGAAGACCTTCTAATTTATAGAAATTACATTTTGGTCCCTAAACTCGTATAAAGTGCAATTGAGTCCCTATTTGTTATCCGATCGTTGTGCCTTTCTCAATCGTATTTTGTGAGTACTCACTTAGGGTTAACGTGTATCCAGACAAGATTAAAAAGAAAAAAAAGGTCGTTAATCAAGGTTGACTTTTGGGTTGACTTTGGTTTTCCCCGTGTAACCTTCGTAGTTCGGGTCAACCGTCTAGGCCAGGCTAAGGGGGTTACATTTGGTGGTATCAGAGCCAGGTTTTCGTATAATTGGGGTTTAATAGGTTCATGATGTATGTGTAATTGCATGATGTGACTTTTGGGTGAAAGAATGTTGGGTGAATAGTGATGTATGATTCAATTGCGATGTTTGGAGTGCGATAGGGGATCCCATTGCCATATCAAAACTAATGAAGAGGAATTGTTTTCGAAAATGAGCTTGAGTACTTGGATTACTTACCTTATTGTGCCTAATTGTGTTTATTGCATTTTGTCAGTGCATTGTTTTCTTTATAATGGGGCCACGTAGAGAGATGAGGATAAATACAAGAGCTCTGGCTTAGAATGAGAATGAGGAGAATGTCGAGAATCTACCTCCTCCTCCCCCTGGTGGTGGACCACCCGGAGGTGGTGGTGCTGCAGCTGGTAACGTTGGTGCTGGTGCTGGGGTTGCTAGACCCAAGGGTGTGCAGGGGCAAGCTGCTCCTGACATGACCATGTTGATTCAGGCTATTGCTGGAGCTTTCCAAGCAGTAGAAGTTGGAGCTCATGGAGCTGCACATCAGGATGATGCCAATGAAAGGTTTCCTTTGGAACGTCTTTGTAGTCTAGGAGGGACTGAGTTCAGGGGTTTATCTCCGGAAGGATCTGAGTCTTGGTTGGAGATCACCAAGCGGATTTTGGGACAGATGAACTACAATAATGTGTAGAAGCTTGGTTGTGTTGTATCACTACTGCATGGTGATGCTTATATGTGGTGGACGACCACTATCTCTGGGATGGAGGACGATGAGGTGACTTGGACGTTCTTCTTGAATGCGTTCAAGCGGAAGTATCTGGGTGTGCGTTACCTAGATGAGAAGAAAAGAGAGTTTATGTCTCTTATGCAAGGTAGCACGTCGGTAGACGAGTATGAAATTCAGTTTGTCCACCTCAGTCAGTATGCACCTGAGCTAATCCCTAATGAGTGGGTGAGGTGCGAATGATTCCGTTATGGGTTGGTAACGGATGTGAAGACTTTTATGCTTGCGGCTGATTATACCGATTTCGATGTCTTGGTCACTAGAGCCAAGGACATTGAGTCAAATCTTGGTCTGACTAGTCAAGCGGGTGGATCTAGCTCTGGGAAGCGAGCGGCTGAACGCGATTATGGTAGAGATCGCAACAAGAGGCATAAGGATAGGAGGCCGCACTATGATGCTAGGCATGGGGATGGTAACCCTGGTAGAGGTCAGCAAGGACCTAATGTTGTTCTGAGGACTCCTGAGTGTAACCATTGTGGTAGACGGCGTGGTGGCGAGTGTTGGGGTAACCTTAAAATCAATGAAGGCCTTCTAATTTATAGAAATTACATTTTGGTCCCTAAACTCGTATAATGTGCAATTGAGTCCGTATTTGTTATCCGATCGTTGTGCCTTTGTCAATCGTATTTTGTGAGTACTCACTTAGGGTTAAAGTGTATCTAGACAAGATTAAAAAGAAAAAAAGGGTTGTGAATCAAGGTTGACTTTTGGGTCAACCGTCTAGGCCGGGCTAAGGGGGTTACAATACATATAAATCCAGTAATTAAACCATTGCTACTCACAATGCAAGCCTTCCAAGCATAATCACTTTTATGCTAAGCTTAAGCAAAACATGCATTTTTCAAATTATGCATTAACAACATTTTCCATAATGTTTCATTTCATTATATTGGCTCACAAGTGATAAACAACAATCTCAAAAACATATATCGGATACATGGATTACCAAGGGTTGTCCCACACCCATCATACACTCAACTAGCATTTCAAGGTTCACAAACGTGAGCGACCCTCCATCGATGTGACACCCGTGGTGGAGTACTCGGTACAATCACAACCCCTCAACACCACTCATCGGTAGATGTATAATCCACTAACGAGAGACATGACACACATAAAGATCGCACTCGGGAGCTACCCTCGACCGTTGCAACCTTAAACAATCCTCAATCGTTAGGGTACTTGGATGGAGTATTCGGTACAATCACATCCCCTCAACATCCAAGGCGACTTGTTTACAGTGCACTCAATCTTATAGTTGACTAACTATATCCAATTTCATTTATAAAACATTTTATACAACATCACTTGCCAATATAAACCATATCACATGCATACCCCACAGTTTTTACAAAGCATTCATGATAATCCATAAATCAAGCATTAAACCATGCTTCAAACCTAATGCATCAACATATGCATACAAGGATCACTTAACTAGTGCATCCTTAAACCACATGGCATCATCAACCTCATTTCACATATTAAAAACATGCTTTAAAACAGTAGGTAAATGCAATTAAAACCAAGTGCAATCAAAGGGTCAAAACTAGCACAATCCGAGAGAGAAATTCACTTTACATACTTCCAAACTTAGTAAAGCATTTCAAGCTCTTACTAAGTTCCCAAAACCTTTTCTAAAATGTTTCCACGCTGGAAACCAAGTTCCACTCACCAACTCGCGAAAGCACGCTTGCCGACGCAAATACCAATCGTCTGAAGCCTCCAAAAACACTTCGTTTGCTTCCGGAATATTATCCTCTATTTTCAACACATCGAAACATAAGTTCAATGCATTAAAATGCATCCAAAACTCCAGCACACACAAGAAATCCCGCAGCCCTGCTCTAAAGCACCAAAACACCCATCCTAAACAACCGAAAACTCAATCAATTGACCTCTAACCTCAGCACAACCATTACCCAACACGTCCAACACACTTTAGGCATTAATCAACATCCACAAACAACTTAAAATCATCATTATACCTCCAACAACTCAATTTCCTCAAGAACACCTAAAAAACTCACCCCAAAACACCTCAAAACTAAGGATCTCAAGGATTTCGGGATCTATATGATTAAGACTTCACTTCAACACCAAAAACCTTTCAAAACTCATTTAGAAACAATCTAAAACCAACCATTTAAATCTAACTCCGAAAATCACATTAAAATCTATTTTCCAATCAAGATTTCAAGAGTTTATCATTCTTACAACAAAACCTCAATCAAAATCAGTATTAAAAAATCAAAAGTCTTTGGAATTTCATTAAAGAACTTGGATTAGAGGGATAGCACGAAAATTACCTCCAATCCTTGCTTCTCCTCTAATTTGGAAAGATTTGCTTAAAGAAACTTGAAGAAAATGGAAGAAATCAATGGAGAAAAGATAGAAATCAAGAGAGGGTTTGATAGAGAAGAAAATATGGAGATTTGAGAGAAAATGAGAAGTGTTTGGCTGAAATGAAAGAGAGAAATGAAAATGATCGTGAAAACTTTTTAACCGATTAAATAACTTTTTAATTAAATTAAATTAAAAGCCTTTTTAGTTTTTAATAACATTTTAAACACATTCTAAATTAGGGAAAAGGCATAATTGCCAAGTAGCTCCCAAAAGATTCTAAGATCTTGACTCTTCTTGAGAAATATTTTCCAACTTTTTAAATCTTTACATTTTGGTCACTACCCAAAATGCACACTTTAGAAAACCCGTTTTGTAAAATTGATTTGACCAACCTCCTAAACATAATTTTAGAAGATTTTACGAATTTTTATCCCATTCCGAACCTTGATTTCCCTAAACCACCTTTTAACTGTTCGAACAACTGATATCGGTTCCATCGACCCAACCCTACTTACCAAAACATATAAGCCCAAATTTGGGGCGTTACAAATCTCCCTCACTTAGGAAATTTCGTCCTCGAATTTTTGCCTGAAGGAGAAAGGCACGGAACTGACTCAACCCATCCACCTTACTTTCCCACGCAACCTCCTTAACTCCTCAATGCCATAATAATACTTTCACAAGCTCAAATGTCTTTCCACGAAAATTTTGTTACTCGAATCCAAAATTCTCACCGGTTCCCCATCATAGGATAAATTTGGGTTAACTCAATCCCCTCGACTAGCATCACATGTGAAAAGTCCGATCTATACCTCCAACACATAGATACATTAAACACACCATGAATCTTTTCAAATTCGGGAGGCAACCTCAACCTATAAGCCACAAGATCAACTCGTTCCACAACCTCATAGAGTCCAATAAACCTCAGATTAAGCTTTCTCTTACATCTGAATCTCATCACCTTCTTCCAAAGAGATACCTTAAGGAACACGCGATCTCCAACCGCAAACTCAACCTCTTTACGCTATAAATTCGCGTAAGACTTCTAACGATCCGATGCAACCTTTAACCTTTCACATATGAGCTTCACTTTCTCAATTGTTCCCTTGAGCATATCCAGCAAGGAAAGAATCTTTTGCCCTGCCTCAGCCCAACAAAGAGGCGTTCTACACTTTCTCCCATACAAGGAATCATACGATGCCATTTGTATACTCGCCTAAAAACTATTATTGTAGGCAATCTCAACCAAAGGCAGATACTTTTCCCAAGAACCTTGGAAATCAATCACACAACATCGCAACATATCCTCTAGCACTTGGATAACTCATTCCAACTGCCCATCCAATCGAGGATGACATGAAGTGCGGCCTTCACTGTCGTGACAATAGCTTTAGAATGTTTTAGGAAGTATCTAGAGCCTTACTATAGTTCTGAACTCTTAAAACACTTTTGTGACTTATATGCTGTTAAGACTCTGTTAGCAAACTTAGAATAGGAAGCTTAGCCACTTGAGTTAGAAAGAAAACTTAGATTCAGTTTACTCCTAGAGGTGCCTAACACTGGCTCTAGCAAATAAAACTAGAGTTGCCCAAAACCGGCTCTAGTAAAAATAGAAAAACTTTAGAAGAAAACTAGTGGTGCCCGAAATTAGCTCTAGTTAAAAATTAATTTTGAAGTAAAACTCAAGTAAGTTAAGTAACTATTCTTGTTGCTAAGAAGTTTAAGCTCATATTTGTTCACTAAACTCGCACACACTCACACAAGAATTATAGTATTGCTCCGGATAAATCCATAAACATTCGAAGAGGTATTGATCTTGATGGTGAAGATGTTGTAGGTAATGGTTGTTCATTGAGTTAAGACAAAGCAAAAAAAATCTTAATTAGATTGCATTTTTTTGAGGACAAGCAATAATTTGAGTTTGGGGTGTGTTGAGTGAATAAATGTTCTATATTTTAACCCTCATTTATCCATATTATTGAAGCACTCAGGCATGTTTAGTTGCATTTTAGGATAGAATTTGCATAAACATCACATATGGATAATTTTGCACAGAAGTTGCTGATTTTGATCAATTCTTGAAAGTAACTGTCGTGGCAGAATCCAGGGCAGCAGAGGAACAGAAGATAATTGTCATGGCAGAATCCAGGGCAGCAGAGGAACATAAGATAATTGTTGTGGCAGAATCCAGGGCAGAAGAGGAACAAAAGATAACTGTCGTGGCAGGATCCAGGGCAATAGAGGAACAGAAGATAACTATCGTGGCAGAATCCAGGGCAGCAGAGGAACATAAGATAACAGTCATGGCAGAATCAAGGGCAGCAGAGGAACATAAGATAACTATCGTGGCAGAATCCAGGGTAACAGAGCTGGAGTGAAGGGTTGAAGAAAATTGCCTTATAAATCATTGTCGTGACAGTTGTCGTGACGGTTGCCGTGATAGAAGTGGCGACAGTGTTGAAGCAAACTGTCTTATAACTCGTTGTTGTGACATTTGACGTGACAGAGGTGGCGATAGTGAAGAAGAAGAGATGGAAAACGCAAAGTGGAGTTCGACTAATAGAAGATTCAAGCCTAATTTTTAGAGACCACTCGCATAATTTTTGGAGTCCAAAAGCACAAAGAAGACCTTGCCCAAAGTTTGAGGAGAAAGTTAAAGCAAGAAGATAGGGCGAATTAAAGGAAGTCTACTCAGAGATTTAGTCTTTAAATAAATTGTGCTTTAATTCAAACTAGTATTCTTGGCCATTAAGAAAACTAGCTCCTAGAGAGGGGTAACCTAGCTCCTAGTTGTCTTCCCCTAAAACCCTAGTCGTTTCTCTCTTTTCACCATGTTCTAAACTTCCCCTAGGGCTACGGGTTGATCTTATAAAGTAGTTACAAGGATTGTATTGTTTTTAGGATTTTTCTGTTCAATTCAATAAAATCTTCAAGTTTATTTACTCTAGTTTCAACATCTCATAAGAGTATCGGGAGAGCATTGTGAGGTTATCCATTTACTTAATATCGGGAGAGTTAAGTATACGAAAGAAGTAAATACGTGTTTTCCAGTTTATGGTTAAACTATCTTGGCCTAGGGATAGATACAAGGTTAAGTAGCTAAAGAAGAATCAACAAACATCGATGTTCATCCTTCGATTCACGCCGGGAGGTATCATCCAAGATGTGTTCATCGACGAAACTTGGACCTAGGGATAGGACGAGTCACAACAGGGATTCTTGCTGAACTTGAAGTACAAAGTTGATGTTCGCTGCCGCGACATCGACAGAACTATGTGGCGACAGGCTCGACGACAGACGCAACAGAAGTCCTCTAAACAGTGCAACACATGCACTACTAAGCAAATCAATACCAGCCTATTTTCTCAATCTGATTGCTTTATCTATTTTAGTTTACTTTAAAGATTACTCAAAAATCTCTATTAAATTTATCTCTTTTCTTGTGCAGGAAAATTAATTCTGAAGTTGTCACAATCCCTGTGGAGACGATATCTTTTATACTATAACTTGACATGGGTGTACACTTGCACTCTAATTTAATATGACTCTTTTACACGCAACAATATTGTTTTATTTTAAGTGCTAATCTAAAATGCTATAATTAAATTGGTGTATTATTTAAATCTATAAATATTTTTTAAATTAAAGGTTTACATGAGACAACACCTAATTACTTGGGCACCATCCATTTTTAAACCCCAAAAATATATATAATATTCTTTAATTAATTATTTTTTCTAATCATTTAAAGTTCTAATCTTATTAAGATTCTAATTAATTCATCAAGGTTTTTTTATCAATTTTTAAGGTTTTTAATTAACATTAAGTATTCTACTTAAAAGCCCATGTTGAACAACATCTCATTCCATTGGGACATCATTCAAATTTGAATTTCAAAGCTTCCCACTTAATATACATTAATTTTCTACAATTCATCTATCATGTTCAAATTATTTAATTAAAATCCAAATTCAGAACCTAAGACTAAGGCTCTAAAAATACTAATTGAATTAAACTAAGTATTTAAATTATCTAATTAGTTTACTACATGCATAAATTACAATAAGTACCATTTAATTGCATTTAAAAACACTTAAATCAAATAAATTGATTGAAACTAAAGAAAACAGTGACCAAGTTGCATGAATTAAAACCTCCTAAAACTGATTTTATTTAAATGGGAACTGAATTAAATGATTTACAAATATGCAGGCCCTAGGGGCCGGGCCGACTTATGCTCGCGGGTCAACTAGACTCGGCACCAAAACGGTGTCATTCTAGTCTTCCTATAAAAGCCTCATTTTTCCAAAAAGCCTCATATCAAATAACAAATCTTTCTCTATTCCACCGTTTTTTCCATTGTCTTTACCCTCTCTCACTAACAAACCATTCATGCCCAGAATTTTCAGGAAAAAAAAAGATTAAAATCTCTTAAAGTTGTTTGGTGTTCATCACATTTCGTCAAGAACGTGATGAATAGCATGAATTTCGATAGTCTGCCACCATTTATTCTGCTGCTAGATCTTCAACCACCAAACTTCGGCTACCTTTATCTGTTCGTCGACCTTCGAGAGTCGACTCTCAACCGTCGTAGGCGGTCATCGGCTGCCCTAGGGTGATTTTGGGTCCTCGTCTGCCACCACGCCAGAACCCTAATTTTTTTAAGAAATTCTAATCTCAATTTTAAAAAAGCCAAAATCTAATCCCGGCTCAATATAGCCTCCCATCTCAACTCAATATTATGACTAAAACTACCTGCATTCGAACCCCCTTCAACTTGACGAATAACATGAACTCTGATAGTTTGTCGCCATCTATTCTGCCACTCGTTCTTCAACCACCAAACTCCAACTACCTTTGTCTATGCGTCAGCCTTCGGGAGTCGACTCTCGGCCGCCGTAGGTGATTGTCGGCCGCCCTAGGTGATTTATGGTCACCGTCAGCCACCACGCCAAAACCCTAATACTTTAAAAAATTGATTTTGAGCCTAAAAAGACTAAATCTAACCCCCTAACTCGATAGAGGCACCCATCTCTGCCCAATCCTAAGCCTAAAACTATTCGCACATGAACCCTCTTCAACTCTAACATACAAGCTAAACTCCAACCACCATGAAAACTTTCTCTGATTTGCTTTTTGATTATGTTTTTCTTTTATTTTTCTTTCATCTAATGTTTTCGATGTTTTTATTGCATGAAATGGAGAATGAAAGGATTATACCTTTCAGTGATGAAAGTGGCGGTCAGATCTCCTTTTCCGACGACTATCCGCGACTTTGATGTTCTCCCATCGACGTTTTGGCTCCCAAGCAGTCCAGCTTCCAGGTGGTTCCGCTTCACTGAGCTGACTTTCTCTTTCCCCACTTTTATTATTTTAATATATGGTAATCATTTTTTAATAATTTTAAATAATTCTGACCTTTTCTCTCTCATGCTATTTATAAGTGGTCAGACCTGTGACGTCATGGTGATGACGTTAGAAACAATTGGCACCAGATGTAGGATAAAGAAGCACAATTTGTGCCTAATGGTTTTAGCTTATGAGCAGCTGCCATCTAGCACTATTTGGACGGGAATAATTAAATTTGGATAAAAGTGTGTTTGTTGGACTGGTTTTTACCCGACATAGGTTGTATATGAGTTGTTAAAGATTGTGATTTTAGGCTTTAATTGGTCTTTGGGTAGTTTTATATAAATGGAATTATATATATATATATATATATATATATATGAAATAGACTTATTTATTTATTTATTAGGATAATATCATTTTATTTATTTAGTATAGTACATATATGTATGTACCCGGATAAAATTCGGATATTATAGCTGCCCCTCTTTGCTCATTGTTGTGGAAAGGAAATTAGGCAAAGACGAAAAGAAACAAATTTTGTCAGAACTAGCCAATTGTCATTCTGAGCTGCAAGTTCTTCTCATTATGAACTTTCACTCCTTCTTCCCCTTTTGAAAGCTTAAACAAGTTATTCTCATTATGAACTTTCCAACCTTCTACTAAGGCTGAACTAAAGTCTAAACTAGTTCTTCTCATTATGAACTACTCATTCTTCTGAAAATGCTAATCCACGAGCTCTTCTCATTATGAACTCCTAATCTTTTCTTCTTTTTCCAGAAAACTCAAACAAGTTCTTCTCAATATGAACCTTTCATCTTTCCTCTGAACATCGTGTAACCTCCTCTTAAGAAATCTTGAACAAGTTCTTCTCATTATGAACTTGATAGCTCTTTAAAGAGCATGTATTTTCCCTCGATTTATAGGTCTTATTTTCCCCACATTGGCATCCATTGCATCTATTTATGCATTTTCATGTCTATTTTTGCATAGTTTCTAACTTAGTTTCAATGGCTCGTATTTTGTATATTTCTACCTATTATTACCTTGTTGTCTCTGCAATACTAATGTCCCTACAAAGGAAGTTTTCACCACTGCATCTGTCAGATGTCCAGTTTTCTTGAGGATAAGAAAGAATATGCCAGCTGATCAGTTTGTTATAACAAATTTTGTATGATGCTAAGCACACAAATAACTTATAGAACATGTGTCCTTCCTCAGGTGGCCTATATAAGGACTATTTTAGAGGAAAGAAAAAATCACGATTTTCCCATTTTTTATATCATCTTCAACCTCTGAGCTTTTATCCTCTTTTCATGAGGGCTTAAGCTTATTTTCTGGGAATCCAAGGCGAAGTGAGGCAGATTTATCCGAGGAAATTAGAAGTCGAGTACTGAACTGAGGAAATATCTTGTTACCTTCTTAAACATCTCTTTATTTTGATGTTTCTTTAGATTTACTTGTATTTGTGCTCGTATTGACTACAATGTAATTTTCTGGAGCATGTTGAACTTATTTAAATTATTTTCCGAGTTTAATATATTTCAGTGTTATCTTTTTCTTAAGATTTAATTGTTGAATTTGATTTATGTTTTGCATGAGAATGTTAAAACATGTCACTGACATCGACGGATGTAGTGACGCGTCAGATTAATGAGTTTCTACAACGAAAGTTGTATGGATCTAGTGAAAGTTGATCACTCGTTCAAGGGGCTTTAATCTCGACTTAAGACGAAATATGAAGCCGATCTACATCCCTAAGTCAATGGTTGAAGATTAAATGGAAGCTAATACTCAAGCTGACCAAATATTCATTGATTAAACCATCCTTTCGCCTCAAGGTGCACTTGATCTTTCTGTCAAATTGAACCAAGGAGATCCAGGGTTATTCCTAATATTACTCTTCCTTTTATTGCACTATGTTTTTATTCCAAATCTAGTCTTTTATTTATGTCTGTAGTAACCCATTTTTGAGTCTAAAATAACCAATAATAAATAAATAAATAAACCTTATTATAAAAAATGAAAAAGAAAAAAAAGTAAAAAAAACCTAAACTACCGTGGATGCCATACAAGGCATCCACGCACCCCCTGTCGTGACTCATCCCCTCCCCCTTTTACTATAAATAGGGGAGGCAGCAAAGCAAAGGGGGACAACAAATGAAGCCATAGAAATGGCGCAAGTTTTAGGGGCAGTGCCCCTTTCGAACCTTAGGGGTAGTGCCCTTTTAATGGTTCGAACAGTTAGTTCGATCGGAGGCCCTGTCGAGGTTCGTTCGAATCGATTTTTGAGGTATAGCGAGGTGATGCGGAGATCCTACTAGGGGTTGGGTGAAGTTCTTATTTCAAGCTTCTAGTGGGGTAAATTTTGATCCTCGTCTATTTAAATGTTGTCTTTTTGTAATAAATATTTTGTATGAAATATAATATGTTTTTATATTTGTTTGTATGTTTTTATTTTATATGTTATGTTTCTATATTTTAATTTTATTTTGTATGCAATGTTTAAATTAAATATATTTATTTATATTGTTTAACTAAATTTTAAATTAAAATTTTTAGTAGGGATTATTGTGAAAAACGTACCATGAGCGTTAGGGTGCCACTTTTCGATAGTCCCTATTAAAAAAATATTTTTATTCTAAATCTTAATTTTCAAAATAGACTTCCTTCAGTCGGGAGTCTAACGGAAATTATGCTTCGGGCGTTGGAGTGTACCTTTCCTTTCATAAACATATATTTTTATTCTAAATCTTAATTTTTAAAATAGACTTCCTTCAGTCGGGAGTCTAACAGAAATTATGCTCTGGGCGTTGGAGTGTACCTTTCATTTCATAAACATATATTTTTAAATATTATTTTAAGGGATCATAATTTCTAAATTTAAATTCGAATCCATAATTTCACTATTAAGACATCACGTAATCGACAGGTACCAATTTTTGGGCGTTGTGGGGGTGCTCACCCTTCCCCACACGTAACCGACTCCCGAACCTATCTTCTGGTTTCGCAGACCAAAACTCGTTGTTTTAATAAAAACAAGTTTTATTAAAATAACCTGGTTTTTCAGGTGTTCCAATCGCACCACAAGAAAAAATAAAGGATTGGTGGCGACTCACCCGTTGTTACAGCTTGGCGACTCTGCTGGGGACCTTTTTTAGAGAGTCAAGCCACAAGTCGATTACCTTTTGTCTATAGGTGGAAATTATAACTTCGATTTAATTAATTTGTGATCCCTTTTCTAAAATTTTTACAATTTTTTTATAAATTTATTTTTTTTTGTTATCATATCATGAGCTCTATACCCGAGCTCTGTCCCTTAAGTGGGAACGAGAAACCACGCCTTCGTGAGGTACCCCCTCCGTGTAGGATGGTGAAACGCTTCCGGGATATAGGTCCCTTTGTCTTCGTGAGACCTCTATCTCCGTGCAGACCTAGGGAAATGTATCCTCCCGAATCGATGTCCTAGCGACAGTTCGGGTACCGTTACTCTAGAACCAAAACCACATATAGTAAACCCTAAAGAGCTTACCCCTTAAAGCCAAACCAAAACTCTGCCCGTTAGTAGTCACCCTGTTTAGGTTTTGATGCCTTTATTTGTTATATATGTTCAATTTTCTTTGCTGCTAATTTTTATCTTATTCATCATTCAATTCATTCATTTAATTCTTTTATTATGAACTAACTCGTTTCTTCTCTTTGGTGATCATGTTGCGTTAAGTCATTCATTCCACATTAATTACATGACACCATTATAACATTTTAATTTTTGCATTTCATCAGCATGAAGTATTGATTCACGTCTGGTTCCCTATTTGAAAAATTATCATCGGGAGAAAATCTAGTTCCCTAGATATCGATGCAACATTTAAATGTTGCGAATAAATCCCGTAAATTCAGAAGTTGAACCACGGGAACCATTTTTGAATCAGTGCTTTCTCATCTAGGACATGCATTTTCCATTTACATGCATACATTCTATTTTGAATCAGTACCTTCACATCTAGAACACGCACCTTGCATATGCATTTTTAAATCTTGAAACCGGTTCCAAGGATACCCCGTGTCAGCAAATACCGGATAAAGCACTCATCACGCTAAACCTATACAAGAGCCCAACACCATGCCCCTACGAGGCCCCAATCTGAGAACATTCCTCGACAAGTTCAGGAAGCGAGCCTTCGATGCCAAGTCAGACTTCTGCACCCTAGATGGCTACATCAATTATCGATTGTAGCACTTCGCCAGAGCCGAAAGTAATAAGTTACCATGAGCCGACACTTAAATTTATAGACCGACCGGGGGGCAACATAACGCGTCCACAAGAACAATGAAAGCTCTTCAAGAAGAGACGAAAACATACTTCAAGCCTTGCGTTCGCTTCAAGAACAGTCGCAGACAAAAATGTTGGGACTCGAGGGAGTAACCATAAAGAAGATCGAACCAAGGAAGGTTGAGGGCATCCTTATAAACGAGGCACCGAGCACTATTTATTAGAAGCAAATATCTGACTACCATAGAGTCGGGGGCACCCCTTTGAGGGGCAAATTAAAATCTCTCATTCACATATCCATCATCATGTATTGTACATGCATTCAAGTCGTCATGCATGTAGACTAGACACATACATTAAGCACAAAGCTAGGTGCATCCATAGCACATTTTTGTCTTGAACGTATAAACAGGTCCAGGAAAGAGACCGAAGACCTCAACTATGGGGGCGACAACATAATGACCAGCCTTTATCCTTGAAGGAGGCCGAATATGCAAAATGCTCGAACATCCAGGTAAACACGGTAAATTTTTTCGAGCAAATTACTAACTAGTATTCCATTTCATTTTCAGGCCATAACTTCATGTGATGACGTTCCAAAGTCAACTTTTTCCCAATCTTGCCTCCAAAAAGGAAAGAAGAAGACGACGCCGAAGTCATTCACCTTATCCAGAAAAGGACAATGAATTCTGGGGGGCAAACTTTTGTCGGGGCAAATTTCGAAGAAGAATCAGAAAATCAAACTAAGACCAAAAGAAAAGGATTTCTACTTGAACTCCATGAAGGCATACATGAAAACATACGCATCATCTCATCGTCAAAAATGTCCATACATCATGACATCTAATATTTCAGGAAACATTCATTTCGACATGAAAACATGTGCATAATTGCATTGTCAAACATGTTCATGCATTAAGATAAGCATTCCGACAAGAGTTTCATGCATCTTTGCATCATCATAAAAACATGCGCATGCATACCATTTGCATAAAAATACATTACCAGAACTAACCTTGCACTGGTTAGTGAAAAAAAAAATTTGAAACCAATCCTTTCATAAGGAATTTTTTTGAAAATAAAAAGGTCTTAAGTCCATCCTTTCTTAAGGATAGTTTTTCCGAAACAGGAATTTCCTAATCCCATCATTCTACAAGGACATCTTTTTGAAAACCAGAATTTCTTAATTTTGTCCTTCCACAAGGACATTTTCTCAAAATGAGTTTCTTAACTCCGTCCTTTCTTAAGGACAGCTTTTCTAAAAAAACAAGAGTTCCTTAACTCCGTCCTTTCTTAAGGGCACCTTTTCTCGAAAACACGAGTTTCTTAAACTCTGTCCTTTCTTAAGGACACCTTTTCCTAAAATTGAAATTTCTTAACTCTGTCCTTTCTTAAGGGCAATTTTTCTCAAAAATAAGAGTTTCTTAACTCTGTCCTTTATTAAGGGCATCTTTTCTCGAAAACACAAGTTTCTTAACTCCGTCCTTTCTTAAGGGCACCTTTTCTCGAAAACACGAGTTTCTTAAACTCCATCCTTTCTTAAGGACGCCTTTTCCTAAAATTGAAATTTCTTAACTCCATCCTTTCTTAAGGGCACTTTTTCTAAAAAATAAGAGTTTCTTAACTCCGTCCTTTCTTAAGGGCATCTTTTCTTGATAACACGAGTTTCTTAATTTCGTCCTTTCTTAAGGACACCTTTTCCCAAAATTGGAGTTTATTAACTCTGTCCTTTCTTAAGGACATCCTTTTTTAAAATTAAAGTTTCTTAACTCCGTCTTTCTCAAGGATAACTTTTCTCGAACTAGGAGTTTCTTAACTTCGTCCTTTTTTAAGGACACATTTTCTGAAAACAAGAGTTTTTTTAACTCTACCCTTTCTTAAGGACACATTTTCTTAACTTCGTCCTTTCTTAAGGACACATTTTCTCAAAACATGAATTCTTTGCACAATGATGTTTTTCTAAAAAATTTTGATCTTTCCTCAAAGATCTTTTCAACTATACCTCTTCTTACAAATATTTGACCATTTCTTAAAGAATGAAAATTTTCAGGTCTAATATCCTCAAACAGTAAGGAGCAGATCATTATCAATAAACATCCTTAACATGAAGGACTGGAGCAAATATGAAAATGTTGTCTGGTACCTTCAACTAAAGATAGCACAGCCAATTGTTAACAAGAACCAACATCCTTGACACGAAAGAGTGGATCAATCAAATCAAACATTCAATTCAAACCTTATAGCTCACGAAGAATTAGTTCATGGCTCATTTTGACCAGTCACTCTTTTAACTTTTGCAGGTCCTATCTCACCTGTAACATGGTGTAGCGGATCAACTTTTTCAGATTCTGCCTCCCCGTCAGAGGTGCAACAGATCACCCCTGAAGTTGCAGATTCTACTTCTTCAAGATTGGCAAAATTATGTTTCTCCAGCAAATGGTGGAACATATAAACTTAACAACAAGTTTATCTCCCTGAATTTGCAGCGGAATAAGCACGAAAACAATTTCATCTCCCTAAACATGTAGTGGAATGAGCACGACAACATTTTCATCTCCCTAAGTTTGTAGCAGAATGGGCACAGACAACAAGTTTAGCTCCTTGGAATTACGATGAAATGAACACAACAACAAATCTGTCTCCCTGAATTTGCAGCAGAACAGGCTTCAATAATTTCATCTACTTGAATTTGCGACAGAACAAGCACATCTCTCTGAATTTGTAGCGAAATGAGAACACCAAACAATAATCTTGTCTCCCCGAATTGGTAGCAGAACAAGGCTACGACAAACTTGTCTCCTTGAACATACAACAAAATAAGCACAAACATAAGTCCATGAACGCGATAGAAAATTTGTTACCTTGAATTCACAGTGGAACAGATCATCTCCCTGAGATTGCAGTGCAATAAACATACCAACAGATCATGTCATCTTGAAGATGCAAAGAAACATGTCACCTAATTCAGGCTTGTTACTTTTCCAATAGCAGACAAGACAGTCAAAGCCCAAGAGGGTTGTCACTCCCTGCCATGATGTAGCATATCCTACATCCTCTAGAGTTCGCTTTGAAGTTAATAATGCAACGCACCAAGTGTTGTTCCAAGTGTTGTTCCAAGGCTCGCTTTGCCATTGGTGGTACGGCACACCAATTGTTTTTCAGGTCTATTTTCGTCGTAATAGGTGCGACTAGACCAAAATCCAGATTATGCTACGATGATAGAGCCGTAGCATATCGAACTTCAGACCGTGCCTCTTCATCAGGTGTTGTAGCTCGGTCAACTTCTGGTCATGCCTCTTCGTCAGAGTTGTAGCTTGACCAAACTTGAACCCTTGATCCTGCCTCCTCGTCAGTGTTGTAGTTGGATCAAAATCACTTCAGATCGTGCCTCTTCGTCAGGTGTTGTAGCTCGGTCAACTTCTGGTCATGCCTCTTCGTCCAAGTTGTAGCTTGACCAAACTTGAACCCTTGATCCTGCCTCCTCGTCGGTGTTGTAGCTGGATCAAAATCACTTCATACCGTGCCTTTTCGTCAGGTGTTGTAGCTCGGTCAACTTCTGGTCATGCCTCTTCGTCAGAGTTGTAGCTTGACCAAACTTGAACCCTTGATCCTGCCTCCTCGTCGGTGTTGTAGCTGGATCAAAATCACTTCAGACCATGCCTCTTCGTCAGGTGTTGTAGCTTGGTCAACAAAAATTTCTTGATTTCCAAATATTTTCTCATCCATGTTGTAAAAGAAAATCGTCAAATCTTGTTCCTTCGTCAAAATTGCGGCTGAATCGAAGCTAATTTTTGACAAGTCCGACAAAAATGTCGGCACAATGTGCCTAAACACGGTTAAGTTTAAGACAATGGGTAATTCAAATGTCCATCGAAAATCCATTGTCACAAATGGTCGAAGGAAAATAAATCATTTGGGAAAAATCCAATCTCATGATTGGTAGAAACTGATTGTACCCAGGGGAATGGTACAACTAGCCCGGAGCAAACGGCTACCGGTAAAGGCAAATCAAAACCGTTGATCCCTGTGCATTTGGGAAAAATGCAAAACCGAAAGCCGACAGAAATGTAGGCATAACGTGCTTAAACACGGTTAAGTTTAAGAAAATGGACAATTCATATGTCCATCGAAAATCCATTGTCACGAATGGTCCAAGAAAAATAAATCCTTGGGAAAAATCCAATCTCATGATTGGTCCAAACTGATTGTACCCAGGGGATTGGTACAACTAGCCCGGAGCAAACGACTACCGGTAAAGGCAACTCAAATCCGTTGATCCCTGTGCATTTGGGAAAAATGCAAATCCGAAAGCCGACAGAAATGTAGGCATAACGTGCTTAAACACGGTTAAGTTTAAGAGAATGAACAATTCAGATGTCCATCGAAAATCCATTGTCACGAATGGTCCAAGGAAAATAAATCCTTGGGAAAAATCCAATCTCATGATTGGTACAAACTGATTGTACCCAGGGGAATGGTACAACTAGCCCGGAGCAAACGACTACCGGTAAAGGTAAATTAAATCCGTGCATTTGGGAAAAATGCAAAAGAAGTGTAAACCAAGGACACTCTTCCTTGTCTTGTTGAAGGGATTCTAGTACTAATCAGATCTTCTCGCATCAATGGAGTTGCAGATGATCGACCCTTCTTTAGATCTTCTCGCATCAATGGAGTTGCAGTAGATCGCCAATTTTCAGATCTTCTCGCATCAATGGAGTTGCAGACGATCGATCCTTCTTCAGATCTTCTCGCATCAATGGAGTTGCAGTAGATCGACCCCTTCTTCAGATCTTCTCGCATCAATGGAGTTGCAGTGGATCGCCCATTTTCAGATCTTCTCGCATCAATGGAGTTGCAGTAGATCGCCCCTTTTCAGATCTTCTCGCAATAATGGAGTTGCAGTAGATCGGCCCCTTTTCAGATCTTCTCGCATCAATGGAGTTGCAGATGATCGACCCCTTTTCAGATCTTCTCGCATCAATGGAGTTGCAGATGATCGACCCTTTTTCAGATCTTCTCCCATCAATGGAGTTGCAGATGATCGACCCCTTTTCAGATCTTCTCGCATCAATGGAGTTGCAGATGATCGACCATTCTTTAGATCTTCTCGCATCAATGGAGTTGCAGATGATCGACCCTCCTTCAGATCTTCTTGCATCAATGGAGTTGTAGATGATCGACCCTTCTTCAGATCTTCTCGCATCAATGGAGTTGCAGATGATCGACCCTTCTTCAGATCTTCTCGCATCAATGGAATTGTAGATGATCGACCCTTCTTCAGATCCTCTCAAATCAATGGAGTTGCAGATGATCGCCTTTTTTCAGATCTTCTCGCATCAATGGAGTTGCAGTAGATCGCCCATTTTCAGATCTTCTCGCATCAATAGAGTTGCAGTAGATCGAGCCTTCTTCAGATCTTCTCGCATCTATAGAGTTGCAATGGATCAATCTTTCTCCTCCAGATCAAGCTACCTTGTTAAGTGTTCTATGTTACAAATTGATCAAGTTTTGTAGACCTCGTCGCTCTGTCAATGTCGAAGCTAGGTCAAGTTTTCTGCAGGGCAGCTTAGCAGATCAGTAAAGCAGAAAATAATGTGCCAAGAAGAAAAGAGCCAAACTAGACCAAATTAAAATGGGTTCCTTTTTGTCTTTGCTTCATTGTCGTTATACAACAATAAGCAAAGAGGGGCAGCTGTAGTAACCCATTTTTGAGTCTAAAATAACCAATAATAAATAAATAAATAAACCTTATTATAAAAAATGAAAAAGAAAAAACAAGTAAAAAAAAACCTAAACTACCGTGGATGCCATGCAAGGCATCCACGCACCCCCTGCCGTGACTCATCCCCTCCCCCTTTTACTATAAATAGGGGAGGCAGCAAAGCAAAGGGGGACAACAAATGAAGCCATAGAAATGGCGCAAGTTTTAGGGGCAGTGCCCCTTTCGAACCTTAGGGGCAGTGCCCTTTAAATGGTTCGAACATTTAGTTCGATCGGAGGCCCTGTCGAGGTTCGTTCGAATCGATTTTTGAGGTATAGCGAGGTGATGTGGAGATCCTACTAGGGGATGGGTGAAGTTCTTATTTCAAGCTTCTAGTGGGGTAAATTTTGATCCTCGTCTATTTAAAAGTTGTCTTTTTGTAATAAATATTTTGTATGAAATATATTATGTTTTTATATTTGTTTGTATGTTTTTATTTTATATGTTATGTTTCTATATTTTAATTTTATTCTGTATGCAATGTTTAAATTAAATATATTTATTTATATTGTTTAACTAAATTTTAAATTAAAATTTTTAGTAGGGATTATTGTGAAAAACGTACCCTGAGCGTTAGGGTGCCACTTTTCGATAGTCCCTATTAAAAAAATATTTTTATTCTAAATCTTAATTTTCAAAATAGACTTCCTTCAGTCGGGAGTCTAACGGAAATTATGCTTCGGGCGTTGGAGTGTACCTTTCCTTTCATAAACATATATTTTTATTCTAAATCTTAATTTTTAAAATAGACTTCCTTCAGTCGGGAGTCTAACGGAAATTATGCTCTGGGAGTTGGAGTGTACCTTTCCTTTCATAAACATATATTTTTAAATATTATTTTAAGGGATCATAATTTCTAAATTTAAATTCGAATCTATAATTTCACTATTAAGACATCACGTAATCGACAGGTACCAATTTTTGGGCGTTGTGGGGGTGCTCACCCTTCCCCACACGTAACCGACTCCCGAACCTATCTTTTGGTTTCGCAGACCAAAACTCGTTGTTTTAATAAAAACAAGTTTTATTAAAATAACCAGGTTTTTCAGGTGTTCCAATCGCACCACAAGAAAAAAAACAAAGGATTGGTGGTGACTCACCCGTTGTTACAATGTTGACTAACTATCGCTTGGTAAATAATTGAAGAATTAATGTGAATATGCTAGAAAATACTGCGAAGTTTAGGTTCTTTTGCATGCAAGTATACACGCTCAGCAAGTAATACAGCAGTAAGCTGAGTATCGTATCCACGGGGATTTTCTAAGAATTAAATACCATGATTTTACTTTTGTATTGAAATAGTTGAGTTTGGTTGGGAATTCACGATTTGGATTGGGAAAATTTAAGAAAAGTTTGGCAAACAAATGTACTCAAATGGATGGTTAGCGTTGACAAGGGATGCTTGGATTACACACTAACTATGGAAGCAATTAATAACTTTTAGCCTTGGTTTTATTGCCGAGCAGATTTTATGTAGTATTGTCTCTGTCGATAGCAATACCATAAGTTAATTACGATTAACTTCTATATGTCTATAGTGATGTTTTTCAATAATTAACTTGACAAAGTTCTAATCTTTACTACTAAGGGGTAGATTCACTCCCGAATTAAGCTCATCTACTTGAACATCTTCTGTCGAAACTTCTCACCTTAGAATCTTGGCAATTAATCGGTATCCTCTAAGTTTGTTAGGAAAGTAAGAGATAATAGGCTTGCAATGCCAACTGTCATTTCGCAAACAATTTAAGAAAATTAAGCACTGCCAGATAAACAAAAATGCCTAGGCATATAATTATTAAAACCTGAAAAATAGTTGAGCGTTCATTGCAAAAACATCCCCAACCAACTTAAGAAATTTAGTTTATGGTTGGGGGAACCATCAACACCATATCATTTTAACAAAAACCCTCATAAATACAAAATGAAAAAAAAGAAATGGACAAAGAAGGAGATCCGTCGGTGCAACCCTTCAATGGATTCAAAGCTCTCGGTCACCACCTGGTCGAATCATAGTTTGCCTTTTTCACCTCTGTGCAGCCTTCTTGGCTCAATGATCGGCTTCCTTTAAATAGGCACTTCGTGGAAACCTTAGATTAGGCTGAAATTTGAAAGTTGGTTACGCACTTGAGATAAAGCACATTATCTTCTTATCATCTTATCTTCTCTTTTGAAAATTAGGGGTGATTGGACTCTTTGACCAACGGCTAACTAACCAGACATCGGCAATCCTTCTTTTGCCAACCAACCTTGGCAATCATCATCCTACTTTTGCAAATTGTGCTCGACATTTCTCTTCTGGTCCTTCGTTCTGCTCTGCAACTGCTCCTGCTCCTAACCTGCCCTGCACATCACAACAAAGAAATACACATTTTCTCTTGCAAGAGAAACGTTCCTTAACTCTTTAATGCAAATGCATGATTCTACTAACTAAATGCATGAATATATACTCAAAGGCAAGAAAAAGCATGACAATATATATAAGATAGCACTTTTGGGAGTTAACACTCCCCCAAACCTAGCTCATTACTTGTCCTTAAGTAATGCAACTACAACAAAGAAAACAGAAAAATAAAACAAAGTACTTTGGCAAAATTGTCCTGATTAACAACACAAGCTAGCAAGCAGATTATGGGTTTGATTAATTTAATTAACCTTCAAATTAATTACCAAAACACTTGATAACATAATTAAATTTTTTTTATTATGTCAAACCAATTTTTATCTCGACAACTTTTATTTTTAAAATATTAATTTCCACGTACCTCATTTTACCAGTTAATTTGGTTTCACTGAGTCAAACATAACCCGACCAAACCCCTAAACTTCTAAACCTATTTTTGGGGCGTTACAGTATGAGAGGTGGGGGCATTGATTTCTGGGTTTGATTTTGTATTTCTCTATGTTTTCTTTGTCTTGGCCTTGTTTCATTAATATGGTGTACACTTTTCCTCCATCCTAGGTTTAGGGAGGTTTTCAATGAGGCATATGTTAATGTTCGTATGATTTTCAGCGTAATAAAATCATATTGTTGATAAAAAAATCTTGAGAATGGGCTTCAAGAAGAGTTAGACACGATGTTGAAACAAAAGAGAGTCTTTGGCTTCAAAATTTATGGAGGTTGTGGTTAGGGAATGGGATCGAAATACTTCATTCTTTCACTGAGCTACTATGGTAAGACAACTCGATAATTTTATCCAAGGGAGAGTGGTGCATTGATTCAGATACTTTGAACATTATGGCTAATGGTTCTCGCGTTTGATGAGGGATACTTGAGGTTGTTGGTTTCAGATGTGTCACTAAAGGAGGTGCGACAAGCAATATTTGATATAGCACTTTTGAAGGCTTCTGGGATCAATGGCATGCATGCAATATTCTATCAGAAGAATTGGGCCATTGTGGGCAATGGTATACATAAGTTTGTGTGCATAGTTTTCTGTGGGGAGGGGTTTGATCCACATGTGAATAAAATTTTACTTGTGTTTTTGGCTAAAGTCGAGCATCTAGAGAAGCATTACAGATAATAGTGACGAATATAATCGTTAATAGGCTTAAATTGTTTCTTCCATAACGGGTTACACATACTGAATCAAGTTTTGTGTCGAGACGAGTATTATAGATGATATTGTGTCGGCCTAGGAGATCATTCATTTAATGCGAATGAAGTTCGGCAATACGGGTTGGATGGCTATCAAGGTTGATTTGGAAAAGGCCTATTATAGGTTGAGGATACTTTGGTGGATATGAGCATTCCTAATTATCTAATTCGGGTAATCATGCGTTGCATTAGTTTCGTGTTTACTTGGATTCTGAGGGTACTAGGTGAATTTTAGCTTCTACGCCTAGTGCTACCAGAGGATATGGTATGCATAATCGATGTGATCCCACCACATAATGGTGGGGAGTTCGATCGGTCATTTATTTGGAAGCTGAAGGTACCAGTATCTGTTTGGATTGTCATGCACCAACAATTACTCATAAACAAGGAGAGAGTGTGACAACACGAGACAACTAATGAGGAGTGTCCAATTTGTCGTCGTGGTTTGGTGGATGTTCTTCGCTCATGTACTAAAGCGAAGCAAGTGTGGCAACATCTGATTTTTCCAAGAAAACTATAGGGATGTGCGAGATCAGTTCTATATTAATATTCTACATTCAAAAAGTTTGTTCGAGTTACCGATGAATGAGGAGTTGGTTTCTCGGTGATTTGTTGGTTATTGTGGACTCATAGGAATAATCAACTGTTTAAGACAGTTTATAGAATATGAAATATTGTTGGACGAATGTTCTCGTATGGAGAAGGCTTTAAAAGGGACTAATGTTGATGATATGAGGGGCGTAGTTCATGGTAATCCATGCTTGCCGAAATGGATTAAACCGGTACAAGTGCATAAACAATATTACCATAAATAATATGTAATTAGTTGACAACTATTAGTCGAGGTAAATTAGTTTACCACATAATCCCTCCGAATCTTGTGAGGAAGATCTAGTTTTTTTTAATGACAATAAATAATATGTAATTTAAGAAGTGTGTATAAACATCCTCAAGACATCATATAAAACGATTTTGAATGGGTATTTTGTGATGTCTCTTCTCCGAAAACTAAGGAAAATTCTAAAAACCTAAACCCTAATGTGGGTGGTGAGGGTTCGCCGGGGGATTTGGGATTCTTAGACTCTGGTGGTCGACCTCTAGGGGCGGGGCGGTATATTCTCGATGAACAGGCTGGGACGGTGCAAGGGGCGGCTTTAGGGTTGCAGGCGCCGCTGGGTGCTGGTTTAGGTGTGGTTGATCACTCTGGTTCGTCGTCTTTGTTATCGACGCAACAGGAGGGAAAAGGGCTTGAAGGGGAAAACGTGAACTCGGTGCTGCAAGGTGTGGCTTGTAGGGCGGGTTTCCTTGTCGGCAATGCCAAGGAGCACATGCGTGTTGTGGGCAACCCTACCTTTGAGGAAGCTGGGTTTGAAGGTGTTGTGGATGCTGATGTCAACATGGCTATCGGGGATGCATCGACCAAAGCTGTTGGTGATTACCGTACGTATGCTAACATTCTTGCGGGTACGAAAGAGAGTAAGGGATCGGAGTTCTCTAACATATCTGATGCGGAAATAATTGTTAGAGATGAGGATGTTACGGTTAATAACGGTGGTCCTTATCCAGTTATTAAGTTTTCTGAAAGGGTACATGAACTAGTTGATCCTAGCATGGATAAGGCGTTGATTTTATGTCTTCTTGGCCGAACTATCAGCTATCACGTGCTATGGAACCGCATTCAATCGTTATGGTAGTTAGTAGGTCGTTTCCAGTTGGTTGATCTCGAAAACGAGTATTTCCTGGTTAAACTAGAAAAAGAGGAGGATTATGTTCGAGTCTTAACTTCAGGCCCATGGACTATATTTGGTAGTAACCTTACGGTACATCCATGGAGTAGGGATTTCTCTACTACAAAATCTTATCCCTCACATGTTGTGGTATGGGTTCAGCTTCCGGGGTTGCCAATTGGTTATTACTTGAAGAGCTTATTTTGTCGCATCGTCGAGGTTATTGGGAAGGTCATCAAGGTCGATTATAATATTGTTGCTGGGGAACGAGGTAAGTTTTCTCGACTCGCCGTTATGGTTGATCTCACTAAGCCTCTTCTTCCATGCATTGGCATTGATAATATCCTGCAAAAGATAAAATACGAGGGCTTGTAACTTATTTGCTATCACTGTGGTGTATATGGACATACTATGGATTTCTGTGTTAGGAAAATTGTGGAAGCAACGAAGGAACCAACTGATAAGTTGAAGACTTCTGATCAGGGCAGTGAACGTGCTGAATTTTACGGACCTTGGATGGTGGCGGGGAGTAGAAAGCGAAGGTCGCGAAAATCTGGGGAGAACGGAAACTCTTCCAAGGGTATTGGTAACAATGTTGTGCCGTCGCGGTACCATATCCTTCAGGTCTTGGATAATCATGAGACGTCACATGAACAAGGAAATGGGAGTGGCAACACTATCCCTAACAACCACCTAGGCTCGACCAAGGGCAAACAAGTGATGATTGATGAAAACAATAGGGGCGATATTTCAAGTTGGCAGCTTGGTCTGAGTGGGGATAACAGAGATGGGAAGTCACATAGGTCAGTCGAGGGTGTGGGGGATTGCTAGAGTGCGCCAACGGAGAGCTTGCGGAGTGAGCCGTCGGTTTGGAGTGTTTCTCCGACTGTCCCATGGGTGATGCCGACAGTGGTTGAGCACAAAGATAGCAACGCGGGGCCTAATCATGTCGCGGTTTCCATTCTCAACGATGGCTGTGAGGTTCATGTATCGCAGAAAAATAGCAGCAAGGTGAGAGTGCAAGGGGTTCAGAAAAGTAGCAAAGGTTTGGTCAAGCCGCAAGTGCGCGGGAAAAAGGTGGAGCAACTACCGACTATGCCTTTGTTGTCAGATTGGGTACGGTCGGCATCTGCACGGCTGGATGAGCTTCAATCGGCAAGGCTTCGAGTTAACCCTACGACGTTAGATGGGGTTGTGGAAGTGCAGAATGGGGATCACGATCTGCAGGGTGCTACTGCCAGTCGAAATATGGTTCCGGTGGTTGAGGTTTGCGATGAGGGAGAGACCAGACCTGTCTCTACCAACATCATGTTGGTGGATTAGGTTTTTTTCACCTCTTTATTTGTTTTATAATGGTTAATGTTCTGATATGGAATATTCAGGGAGCAGCTAGCTCCACTTTCCGTGATCACTTACGTAGGATTCATGTGTCGTCAAGACCTTTGATTGTTGCTTTAATGGAAACTCAGATTAGTGGGATACGAGCCGATCACATTATTCATCGCTTGGGCTTTCAATCTTCTTTTCGGGTGGAGGCACGGGGATTTAGTGGTGGTATCTGGTTGCTTTGGAATGGTGACATGAGGGTTCAGGTTCTTGTCGTGTCCAATAAATTTATCCATATTAATCTTCAGGGGATGGCACTGTCGTGCCTTGTGTTTTTTACTGTTGTGTATGCTAGCCTCTATGTGCAGTAAAGGAGATACCTCTGGGATCAGCTTGAAGCGGTTAATCATGGGCTTGATTATCCATGGTTCCTTGGGGGATTTTAATGCCATTTTACATTTAAATGATCGACGCGGTGGTCAGGGCCGCAGTTTACCTGGGTTCATTGGGATTTGTACGAACGTCTAGATCACAGTCTTGTGAATCTGAAATGGACTGGTTGTTATCCGAATTCTTTGGTTAGACATCTTGATAGAGTTGGGTTTGATCACCGCCCTATCTTACTTTGTACGGATCTTCTTGTGTCGAATTCGGTGGAGAAGCCTTTCTGCTTTGTTTTCGCCTAGCAAAATTCGGTTGAGTTTGCTACACTTCTTAAGAACTCGTGGGGAAATTCTTTGTCGTATGTGGAGAATATTGTGAGGCTAAAACAGGACTTATCCCAGTGGCATGCTCAATGTTTTGGTTCTTTGGGTAAGAAAAAGAAACACATTATTGCTCGACATCGGGGTGTTGACAGGGCCTTGGGGCGTAGGCATTCTATGTCTCTTAGTGAACTTGAGAAGTCCCTTAAGCTCGAGTTGGACGATATCCTTGCCATGGAAGAGAGTATGTGGCGGCAGAAAGCTAGATGTGATTGGATTAGTGATGGTGATCGTAACTGTAACACCCCAATTTTGGGCTTGGAAGTTTCAGGTTTGAATCGGACCGGTCGGATTTTCGGTTCGAATATAAAAGGTGGTTTTAAGGAAAGCCTAGTTCGGGATGCATTAAAAATATGGAAAAATATCTAAAAATCCTCTTTTAATATATATAAGAGGGTGGTGAAATCAATTTTACAAAATGAGGTTTGGAAATATGACATTTTGAGTTAGTGACTAAAATGTAATTTTTGAAAAGTTCGTGACTGTTTTAAAAGGATTGAAGCTTTTAATCTTTAAGGAGATAATTTACCCAAGGGAGGATTTCTTCAGATTTTTTTTTTTATTTTTAAGACTCATTTAATGTTTAATTAATAAAAAGAAAAGAGGGAAAAAGATATTTTTAGTTTCATAACTAACTTTTACCGAAATTTTCCCATTTCATTTTCTCTCAAAATTTCCTCAGCCAAACACATTTCCACAGCAACTTTTCCTTTGATTTTCACACCTAAAGTTGAGATTTCAATTCCTAAATGATTCCTAGTCATTTCTACACCAAATCCTCATCATATTTTCAAGGATTTTGGCTCTAAACAAGGAGAAATCCACATTTAGAGGTATGAACGTCCTTCTCCTCTAAATACTCAGTTCTTTACTGAAATTCCCAAGTTCTCAATCCTTAAATTAAGTTTTATTAAAGGTTTTAATGTTGTGATCTTGATTTTGGCTTAAAATGCAAGATTTGGATTTAATTTTGAAGAAATTCGTATTGGATGATTGGGCTCTGTTTTGAGATGTATTTTGGATGTCTAAATGATGTGTAATTGAGGTTTAATCAATGCAATCCCGAATAGGTTGATTTTCCTAAGTTTTTACTTGTGAAAATGGTGTTTTTGGGGTGATTTTGGTGTTCTGTTAATGCTGGAGGTATAAGGACGAGTTTGGGATCATTTTGGATGTTAATTGATGTTTGATAATGGTTAGAAGTGATGGATCTTGGCTGGGTTAAGTTTTGGAAGAGTTTGGAGGTGATTTCGGTTGTGTTTGGTAGCCGAAATGTTGGATTTGTGTAGAGCAGCGAGTTGAGTTGTGTTGCTGGTGTTTTTAATGCATGATGATGCATTAATCCTCTGTTGTTATGTGCTTGAAACAGGGGAGAATGATTCGTGAGCAATAGAGGTGGCGTTAATGGTTTCGGATGCTTGGAAGGCTTGTTGGCTAGCCTAGTTTTGTGTATCGGTGAGTGAAGTTGGGTTTTCAGCTTTGAAACCAATGTTTGAAGGTTTTGGGAGCTTAGTTTAAGTATAAGCAACTTAGCTAAGCTCAAGAGTAAGTAAATGGAATTTCTCTCTTGGTTTGTGTTAAGAATTGGTTTTTAATGCACTTGTGATGATTGGATGCAACGTATGTGATTTGCATGTTTAAATTTTGTTTTGAAAGCATGTTTTAGCATGGTTTGATGCTGGTTTTGAAAGTCATGTGTTGAAGGATGCTCAAGGTAAGAGATCCTTGGTTTTGTACATTGGAATTGTGGAATTGATGCATAGTGTTGCATGTTGTTTAATGGCTTTGTTTAATGCTTCAAAACAGTGAAGTGATGATAGTAATTGATGGTATTGGTAAGTGATGTAAGTGGTTGTTGGTTACTTTAATCGGATATAGTTAGCCGGCTATAGGATTGGGTGCACCGTGAATTGAGCCGCCTTGGATGTCGAGGGGGGTGTAATTGTACCGTAAACTCCATCCGAGTATCCTAGCGATTGAGGTAATTGGTGTCGCCACGATGAAGGATGGCTCTCGTGGGTGGGCTTGGTTAAGTGCCACCACGATGGAGGATGGCTCTCATGGGTGAACCTTGTTAAATGTCGCCGCGATGGAGGATGGCTCTCGTGGGTGGACTTTGTTAAGCGTCACAACGGTGGAGGGTTGCTCCCGTGTATGAGCTTGATTAAGGTGATTACAATGGTTGTGGTAGCTCCATGTGTAAGACTTGTGATGTGTCCCGGCTCTCGCTAGTGTGTTATACAACTTCCGATGAGTGATGTTGAGGGGTTGTAAATGTACTGTTACTCCATCACGGGTGTTGAGGGGGTTGAGATTGTACCGGTACACTCCACCTTGTGTTGTTCGGTTGTGTGTATGAAGCGTGTGGGACAACGCTTGTAATCCGCGTATCCGATTGTGTTTTGTGTTGTGATGGTTTGTGAATTATCACTTGGAAGCCAATATAATGTTCTTGGATGTAATGAAGCATGAGATGCTTGAAATGATGCATGGTTGCATGGGAAGTGTGTGATGTTCTAAGAATGCATGTATTACTTGTTAACGTGTACAAGTGTTTATCTTATATTGAGAATGGTGCATATGTGCATGGGAATCTCTTTAGTGCATTGAAGTCTTGTGAGGACTTGTTTTAAAAGGCATGTAGTGCAATGTTGTTTTTGGTAGTTCATGTGTTTTGCATTTGTTAAATGCATGAGATAGTTAGAAGGAACCAATGGTTTTCGAAAGGTTTTGCTTTGAAATGACCATCAAGCATATGGAAAGTATGTTGTGAAGTGGAAGTGTTTTCCAAGGAATTTGAGTTTAACCTTGCATGTGGTGTTTATGCATGGAAAGGTTTAAATAATGGTTTTTGCAAGAATGTGTTTTGGGGTAAATTGTTTAGCTTTTCTAAGCTAAAGGTTGGTTTTCATGTTGAGCGAGACATGGTTTAAAGCATGATGTTTCAAAAGAGGTTTTCAACCAATGCTTTGATTTATTGATTTACAACTACTTTTAGAAGGGGTTTTATGATTCGTTGCATTGATGGTGTTTTGGTTTTGAGCATTTCTCACTAAGCATTATGTGATTACGCTCCTTTTTGTCCATCAATGCAGATAATTGAAGTTGGGACAGCAAGAAGCAAGGGATTCAAGGAGAGCTCCACTTGAGAAGTATGTCTCGGTTAATAGCTATAGATAATAAAGGCAATGGGGGGAGAGTCTTTTATATTGATGTGTAATGAGATTGTGTATGTTGGACAAGTTTGGTTTATGATTTGAACTATGTGGTTTAATGCTTGCAACGCTTGAATCTTCTTATTCATAAGTCGTTATGCTATGCTTCTTGTTTTAAAAGCATGATTAAGTGTTGGACGTGTGGAAAGAGTTGGTGCACCTAGGGGTTGTTTTGTATCTAGATTTTAATGTAATTTGGTAGTTATGATGCTTGGCATGTTGTTGTTTTGTTGAGGATTGATTTAGAGTATGTTCGATGATGTTTAGACGAGTTAAAACAGGCTTTTCTTGTAACGCCCTGGTTTTGGGCTTAGGAGTTTTGGGCGTTGACCGGTTGGTCAAAGTGCTGTTCGAATCTTAAGAGGTTAAATTAGGAAAGCCTAGTTCGGGTTGCATTAAAAATATGGAAAAATGTTCTAAAATCATCTTTTAATATAATTAAGTGAACTGTGAAATCAATTTTGGAAAATGAGTTTTGGAAGTATGACATTTTGGTTAGTGACCAAAATGTAATTTTCGCAAGTTTGGTGGCTGTTTTATAAAGGGTTGAAACTTTGAATCTTTAAGGAGCTATTAATCCAAAAGTGGTTTCTCCAGATTTTTCTAAGATATTTTGAGTTATAATCTGATTTTTAAAGTATATCAAAAAGGAGGGAAAAGCCATTTGGCTAATTTCTTAACTAATTTCTCAATTTTCATTCTCTCATTTTCTCTCAACCCAAACACTCCATTTCCAGAGAATTGTTTCTGATTTTCTCACCTAAATCTCTCCTTTCAACTCTCATTTGATTCCAAATCATTGTATCTTCAAAACCTCTTCAATTGCTAAGTGTTTCAACAAGGATTTTGATTGCAAAAAGTGGAGAAACACAAGTTTGGAGGGGAGGCATCTTTGGGATCCAAGATTGGTTGATCCAGAAGCTTGATTTGGTGCTTTGGCTTGAAGCAAAGTGGAAATCGGTGAGTGCATTTGTGGAAAATGGATTTTTCAGCTTTAAAACCAAGGTTTGAAGGTTTTGGGAGCTTAGTTTAAGTCTAAAGAACTTTGCTAAGCTCAAGTGTAAGTTTTCGGATTTTCTCTCTAGTGGTGGCCATGATTTTTGTTGTGATGCAAGATGATGATTTGCATGTTTTTAATTACTGTTTTGAAAGCATGTTTTAGCATGGATTTTGCTGATGATGTAAGCCATATGTTGAAGGTAACTCTAGGTAGGAGTACCTTGCTTTTATACATTGAAATAATGTGGTTTGATGCTTTGAAATGCATGATGAAAATGGCTTGGTTTAATGCTTTAAAACAGTGGATTAAATGATGAAAATGATGTATATTGGCAAGTGATGTTTTGAAAAGGTTAAGGTCACTAAGGTGGTTAAAAGTCCTTGAGTGAGCCTTGTTACTTAAGATCATCAAGGTGGTTAAAAGTCTTTGGATGAGTCTTGTTGCGGACACTAAGGTGGTTAAAAGTCCTTAGGTGATCCTTTCCATGGTGTTTAAAAGTCCATGGGGCCAAGGTGTTTAAAAGTCCTTGGGGCCAAGGTGTTTAAAAGTCCTTGGGGTGATTCAAGAATTGGACACAAAGGTGGTTAAAAGTCCTTGTGTGGTCCTCATTCATGGTGTTTAAAAGTCCATGGCCAAGGTGTTTAAAAGTCCTTGGGACCAAGGTGTTTAAAAGTCCTTGGGAAGTTGATGAACTTGTTTTGACAAATGAAATGTATCACTTGAGCCAATATGACATGTTAAGTATTTTGTGAAGCATGAGATGCTTGTTTTAATGTTTATGTTGAAGCATGAGATTGCTTGTTTAAAGTATGTTTATGAGCATGTGCAAAGGTTGAATTAAAGCATGTTTTGTAAATGTTTTGAATTGCATTATTGAATGGTTTTTAAGAGCTTTCCTCACTAAGCTTTTGCTTACGCTCTCTTCGTTTTCTTAATTCAATAATGCAGAGCATTAGAGTACCTTGAGGGGCAGCAAGAGGGGCAAGAGTTCAAGTACAAGTAAAGCTCAATGTATGGAAGGTTTTTGTTAAACATTTAACTTTTGGGTGATTTGGCAATGGGGGACCAATGTGTATGTTTTGGGAGGTGTTTGGAACTCCCTAAGTATGTTGAATGTTGTTTTGAATGCTGGTTTTTGGATTGGATCATTGCATGCTTGTTTTGGAAGTTTGGTGTTTTGAATAGCTAGCTTGTGTAGGAAGCATGTCTATTGAATTGGGGCTTTTTGCATATGATGTTAGATTGTTGTTTTGATGATTCCTATAAGTCATATATATGTTGAATTGCATGCTGGTAAAGTTTGGTGACATTTGGAGCATGTTTGAATGATCAATTGCATGTTTTGGTATGCTTGTTTGCTGCAATCTGTGCAGGCGTTTCGAAACAGTGTCAACCGTTTCGGAACGGGTGCCTTACATGAACCCAGGCGTCCGAAACGGTATGCACCGTTTCGAAACGGTTTGGTCTCTGCCTAGGCCATGTTTCGGAACCCGTTTCGGAACGGCCCGTGTTTCGGAACAGGATCTACCTGTTTCGGAACGGTCGACCGTTGGGGGCTGACATGGGCAGTTATATGTTTTGAATTGTTTACATTTTGGTCCTGAATCTTGTTTGTTCAATTGTATGAGCTTGGGAAGTCCTTTTGAGCTGAAATTTCACAGAGAAGCATGAAACCTGATTAATTTCAAGTTGGTAACTTTAATTTGGGTTAAGTCCTTTTAATTATCAGAAATTACAATTTGGTCCCTAAAGTTGTAATTTGTCCAATTGGGTCCCTGTTTGATCTCTGATGTGTGTGATCTTTGAGTATGATGTTTGTGTGATCACAATTAGGATTAATGTGCATCTAGACAAGATTAAAAGAAAAAAAAGGGTCGTTAATCAAGGTTGACTTTCGGGTTGACTTTGGTTTTCCCCGTGTGACTTTCTTAATTCGGGTCAACCGTCTAGGCCGGGTTAAGGGGGTTTCATTTCTACTGTTTCTGGGCAGGGTGTTTCGAAACACCCTTGCCTGTTTCGAAACATGTGCTTGATTTGGCCTGGGTGTTTCGAAATGGGTAGAGGTGTTTCGAAACACTTTGGCTACTGCCAAGCCCCGTTTTTGAACGGTCTATCCCCGTTTTGAAACACTTGACCGTTGGGCACTGATTTGAATGGCTTTGAGGTTTGCAAGCTTTACGTTTTAGTCTTGATTTTTGTATGTGCAATTTCTTGAGTTCGAGATGTCCGATTAAGGTGAAAATTGGCAGAGAGGCATGAAACATGACCAATTTCATAATGGTAACTTAAAAATTGGTAAAGTCTTCTTAATTTCCAGAATTTACAAATTGGTCCCTAAATTCGTATGTTGTGCAATTGAGTCCCTTATTGTTTTCCGATTGCTGTGGTTTTTGAGTATGCTTATCTCAAGAGTATGCCTAGGTTTAATGTGCATCTAGACAAGTTTAAAAAGAAAAAAAGGGTCGTTAATCAAGGTTGACTTTTGGGTTGACTTTGGTTTTCCATGTGTAATCTTCGTAGTTCGGGTCAACCGTCTAGGCCGGGCTAAGGGGGTTACAGTAACACTAAATACTATCATGCGATAGCAAATGGTAGGAGGAAGCGTAACACTATTTTGTACCTCAAATATGATCGTGGTACTTGGGTTTCAGATCCGGAGGTGTTGAAGCGGTTAGCTTTGGATTTTTCTACTAACTTATTCTCTTCTGAGGGTGCAAATGGTTATTCGTTCAAATGTCGTGGGTGTTTCCGCGGTCTTGATCAGCGGGGTAAGGCGACATTGGAGATGCATGTTTCTCGGGAGGAGATACATTTTGCTTCTTTCAGATGCAACCGTACAAAGCACCAGGAGTGGACGGATTCCATGCATCCTTTTATCAACGATATTGGGATGTTGTGGGTGATGTTGTCTGTAATACCATTCAGCGTATGTTCACCAGTGGCTTGGTTGATCCTGATCTGAATAAAACTCTCGTTGTGCTTATTCTGAAGGTGGAGACTCCGGATTCGATTGTTCAGTTCAGGCATATCGGTTTATGCACCGTTGTGTATAAAATCCTTAGTAAGGTTGTGGTTAACAGGTTGAAGCCTTTTTTGCCTGGTTGGATATTAGAGAATCAGACTAGTTTTGTCCTTGGCCGCTCGATCACTGATAATGTTGTTATTGCGCAGGAGATTATTCACTCCGTGTGTGGTAAGAAAGGAAAGAATGGGTGGTTTGTGATCAAGGTGGATCTTGAAAAGGCTTACGACCGATTAGAGTGGTGTTTTATTGATGACACCCTTTCTGATCTTCGTATTCCCACTCATTTGAGGTCTCTTATTATGAGTTGTGTCTCCTCCGTATCTATGCAGATTCTATGGAATGGTAGTCCGACTGCGAGTTTCCAACCTTCTAGAGGGATTCGATAGGGTGATCCTTTGTCACCGTACCTTTTTGTCCTATGCATGGAGCGATTAGCTCATGCTATTCAGCGTGAAGTGGATCAAGGAAATTGGAAGGCTTTTCAATTTAAGAGGAAGGGTCTGTTGATTTCCCATCTCTTCTTTGCGGATGATTTGGTCTTATTCGCGGAAGCATCTTTGGATCAATTGGATGTTATCAGCCGGGTTCTCAGAGAGTTCTGTGAGTGCTCTGGGCATAAGGTTAGTATTTCAAAAACAAACATTTTTTCTCCCATAACATTCATACTGCTCTTCAGGAGGATATCAATGGTGCTTTTGGTTTTAAGTGTGTATCTGATCTCGGAAGATATTTGGGAGTTCCGCTTATTCATGGGAGGATTACCAAAGCAACTTATCGCTATTTAATTCAAAAGGTGGCTAATAGATTGGAAGGATGGAAAGCTCGGTTACTTTCTTTTGCTGGGCGAATTATTCTGGCTAAATCTGTTCTTGCATCTATTCCTATGTGTACTATGCAATCGGTCAGGTTGCCTAAGTATGTTTGTGATGAGATTGAACGTTTAATCAGAAATTTCATTTGGGGGCATTGTAGCGACACTAGAGGTGTTCATGTTGTTAATTGGGATGTGGTTTGCTCTCCAGTTCCAAACGGTGGGTTGGGCCTCAAACGGTTGGAGTATCAAAATGAGGCGTTTCTACTGAAATTAGGATTTATCATGATCTCGGAGCCAAGTAGACTTTGGGTTCAAGTGATGAGAGTTAAATATGGCATGTAGGATGTGGCACCGGTTACGTTACCAAATACGTGGGGCTCGTGCCTTTGGAAGGGCATCAGCTTAATATGGACTGATCTTCGACAAAATATTGTATGGAATATTGGTGATGGCCAACGGATAGACTTTTGGAGTGATGCATGGGTTGACACATTTAGGCCTCTTCGCCGTTATATTACTGTTGAAAATAGTGATGTTATCCGCAACATGTCTGTTCGGGAGATGGTGGATAGTAGCGGACAGTGGAAATGGGGTGATTTCGTTGAGCTGCTTCCGAATGACGTCATACAGGGCATAGCGGCAGTAAAGCCACCTGCTGCGATGGGTGTTCCGGATTCCCCTGGTTGGGTGTTGCAGGCGTCTAGGCGCTTCACGGTGAAATCTGCATACGGCTTGCGCATGCATCCGAGTGCTGGGAGCGAGGAACCGGTGTGGGCAAGTTTAGCGAAGTACCATGGTCTACCTATGGTGAAGATGTTCCTTTGGCAGGTCTGTCATGGCCGCTTTATGACAAATGCGGAGCGTGTGCAACGGCATCTTGCGGATAACTCCAGGTGCATTTTGTGTGGAGCTGCTATTGAGGATATTTCCCATATCCTACATGAGTGCATGGAGGTTAAGGCTTCTTGGCTACAAGTTATAAGAGTTGATGTGGTTCTTGATTTCTTTGGCTCACCTATTAAACAATGGATTCATGAGAATCTTGCAGACGCGCAGCGGTACCCTCGGAGTACGTTGGATTGGAATTTAATGTTTGGCTCATTGATTTGGTTGGCTTGGGGACGGCGGAATGCGGATGTGTTTGGTTCATCGTTTGGAAGCCATGAGAGTTTGCTGCAGCATGCTCGGCGACTCTGTAAGGATGTGCTGTTGTCGAACGCACGACAGGAACAAGGCTCGGTCGACACTCTTGCACCACGTGTTGTTACGCGTTGGATGAAGCCCCTGACGGGCTGGATTAAGTTGAATGTTGATGGGGCAAGGAACACGTCATCTGGTTTCGCTTCTTGTGGTGGCCTTGGACGCGATGATTCCGGGCGATGGTGTTTTGGTTTTTCGAAGAAAATTGGGATTTGCTCCGCTTTTGAGGCTGAATTGTGGGTGGTGTATGAGGGTCTTTTGATGGCTTGGGCGCTCGGATTTACTAGAGTCATTGTTCAGACCGATAATAAAGATGTGTATGGCGGTTTGGCGATGGGTGACCCTTTACGCTTCTCGTCGAATCTTCGGGTGCACCTTGCGGAAATGGTGTCGAGAGCTTAGGTTATTCAATTTTCTTGGGTGAGGCGTGATGTGAATGTGGTTGCAGATAAGCTTGCGAAGATGGCTAAGGACCTTCAGTTGGAATATTATAGATTTCTTGATCCTCATTTGGATATCCGGGATAGTCTTCATAAGGATTATATGGTGGGTAGTGATTCGGAGGGGATTGGATAATGTTGAGTGTGTAAAAGTTCTATATTTTACCCTCTGTTTAACCCATATTTCTTCTGCATTCAAGCATATTTCATTACATTTAGGATAGATTTTAATTATACATCACAATTATACAAAAAGGCACAGTTGCTACTGATTTTGGTTAGTTTTGCAGGTAATTGTTGTAGCAGATGCCCGGCAGTGGAGAAGCAGAGCTGAAACACAAGATTGCAGACGAGAAGAAGGATGCTGCCATGGCCACTGCCGTGGCAGCCAATGACGACAGCAACAATGAAGGGAAGAAGTGAAGTGGAGCTCGACATAAAGAGGAAATTAAGCTGGTCTGTCGTGGAGCACTCTTATATTTTTTGAGCCCTAGATCAGAATGAAGGCCAAGCCCAAAGTTCAAGGAAGAAACTCCAAGCAAGAAGAGATGACGAATTAAAGACATCTACTTTGAAGATTTAGTCTTTAATAGAGTTGCACTTTAATTTAAACTTGTATTCTTGTCATATTAGAAAAATTGAACCCAATGCCTATATAAAGGCATGTTATTCGACCTAGGGAAGGATATCTTATTCTCTAGCCGTCTTCCCCTAAACCCTCGTCATTTTCCCCTTCTCATCATGTTCTAAACTTCCCCTAGGGCTAAGGGTTGATTCTGTAAAGTAGTTGCAAGGATTTCATTGTTTTAGGATTTTTTTCGGTTCAATAAAATAGACTTCAAGTTTGCTTATTTTGGTTTTCAACATCTTGCAAGAGTATCGGGAGAGCATTGTGAGATTACACATTTACTTAATATCGGGAGAGTTAAGTATACGAAAGGAATAAGTACGGGTTCTCCAGTTTATGGTTGAACTATCTCGGACCTAGGGATAGGACGAGGTTAAGTGGCTAAGGAAGAATTCAACAACATCGGTGTTCATCCTTCGGTTCACGCCGGGAGGTATCATCAAAGACGTGTTCATCGACAGACTTGGACCTAGGGATAGGACAAGGCATATCAGGGATTCTTGCCAAGCTTGAAGTACTGAGTTCTGTGTTCGCTGCCGCGACAACAACAGAGTGTTGCCGCAGCAGGTGCTGCCGCGACAGTTGCGCTACGACAGAACAGAGAAGTCCTAGACAGCGCAAACACATGCACTACTTAGCAAATCAATATTGGCCAACTCTTTACTCTAAATATTTTCATCTCTTATTTTTCGTCTTCTTTATTATTTCGTGACAAACAATTAAACTCTTTCTTTTTCCTCTTGTGCAGCAATCCAAGGTTAAAGCTATTAGCCCAGTCCCTGTGGAGACGATATCTGATACTTACGTATCACTTTACTTGCGTCGTGTACACGTGCACTACATTGCGATAGACTCTTTTACACGCAACAAGTTTTTGGCGCTGTTGTCGGGGACTGGCAACATAACTTTACCCTACTTTACTGCACTTTTTAAATTTTTTTGTTTTTACTTGGATTGTTCACCCTGTGCTTTTCACAAGGTTTTCTGTTTATGCGCAGATCGAGACGAGGAAAGGAACCTGAGTATAAGATAGATCCTGAAATTGAACGCTCGTGCAATCTTTGGAACCGACTCCGACTCGTATTAGCCAGAAACGAATACCTTGAAGAACAGTTAGAGGCCAAGAACAACCAAGGGAATCCTCGAGGTCCTAAAGATCATGTCGGAGATGGAGGAAATGGACAGCCTGCCGATCCTCCTGCTGCTGTCGCACGCCAGTCATGCCGAGATTACATGATGAATGATCATGTGGAACTAGAGACCACCCTGCCAGACGTGGAAGCTGAAAATTTCGAACTGAAATATGTCATGTTAAGCATGATTAATTCCGCTGCCAATTTAGTGGTGCTGCTACAGAGGATTCTAGGGAACATCTGAAAATGTTCCAAGAAATTTGTGGTTCGTTTAGACTACAAGGAGTAAATCCGGAGATACTGAGGCTTCGGTTATTTCCTCATTCATTGAGGGACAGAGCTAAAACTTAGTGGAACAAACTAACGTCGGGTTCAATACGAACTTGGGCAGATTTAACTCGTGCATTTTTGTCTCGTTTTAACCCTTCCCATTTATCTGAGCGATTACGTAACGAAATTACTACTTTTCAACAGGAAGACGACGAGCCAATACACGAGGCATGGGACAGGTTTACTACTCTTCAGAGGAATATCCCGATGCATGGATTCCCTGTTGGAATCAAGTAATTAAATTCTACAATGCTGCCAACTTACAGACTCGTATGAGAATCGATTCAGCAGCCAATGGGTTGTTGTTAGATAAAGATCCTGAAGATGACATGGTAGTATTAAAGAATTTGGCAAAGAATTAGGAACAATTCCCCACATCAAGGAGAGGTAAACGAGTACTAGCTGTGAAGGATTATGAAGCCGATAATTATTTAAAGACACAAGTTGTATATCTCACAAAAGCAGTAGAAAACTTGCTAAAGAAGGACTCTCAACCTGTCTATGTTGTAGAAGAGGTATGTGGAACTTGCAGTGGGAATCATAGTTCGGAGGACTGCCCACTACAGCTAGAAGAAGGGATGTACGTTGGGAACTATAACAAGCAGAACTATAATTCCAACAATTACAATCCCAGCTAGAGAAAAGATCCCAAATTCCCTTGGAGAAACCCAAAGAATGCCCTAAACCCTCAAGTACAAAACACTCAAAATCAGGGGGCACCTACACTTCTGACTCGGCAGCAACCGCAACAGCAGCCGCAACAGCCACCAGCAGCCACAACTAGTATATTGGAACAAACCTTGGCTACGTTTATGTTTCAAACATGAACTTACATTGGGAACATGAATCACTTCGTCAAGAAGACTGAGTCATTCATGGATAAAACATAGATGCGGATGACTAACCATGAAGCTACTCTGAAATCACTAGAGACACAGATGGGTCAAGTTTCCCAGCATATTAAACCGAGGCAGAATGGAGGATTCCCAAGCGATACTGAGATCGCTAGACAACCCACACATGAGCAGTGTAAAGCCATCACAACTAGGAGTGGAAAGAAATTACCAGGGCCAGAGAAGGAAGCTGAACCAGTTAAGGAACCAGCCTTATAATCGACTGCCTAGAACGTTGCCCCGGCAGACGACAAACAGCATGCTGCCGATATACCTGCCATGACAGCATAAGGGACAGAGAAGAAGGATGAAGAACCTAAGCCTCCTCAGATCCGAATGCAATGGGAAGGACGTATTGAAGATTATCGTCCTCCACCTCCTTTTCCACAGTGGTTACAGAAGTTGAAACAGGAAACCCAACTTAAGAAGATCTATGATATTTTTAAGCAGGTCCACATCAATATTCCGCTGTTAGATGCTATCAAGGAGATGCCTGGTTATGCCAAATTTCTCAAGGATGCTATGTCAAAGAAATCAAGACTTGGGGAATTTGAGACGGTTAAGCTGACAGAAGGATGCATGACTATTCTGCACAAGCATCCACTACAGAAAAAGAAGGATCCTGGGAGCTTCACAATACCGTGCATAATCGGTGATAAATTTGTGGGTAAGGCACTTTGTGATCTAGGTGTTAGTATTAATTTAATGCCAAAATTTGTATTTCAGAAATTAGGTATTGGATGAGCATGACCCACAACAGTTATGCTGTAGCTGGCAGACCGCTCTTACGTGCAACCAGAAGGGAAAATTGAAGATATTATGGTAAGAGTGGATAAATTTATTTTTCCTGCTGACTTTCTTGTTTTAGATTGTGAAGCAGATGAAAATGCACCAATCATCCTGGGGCGACCCTTCTTAGCCACAGGAAGATCATTGGTTGATGTAGAGAAGAGAGAACTCACTATGAGAGTGAATGATCAAGAGATCAAGTTGAATGTTCTCCAAGCAATAAAGCACGTTGATGCAAAAGAAGAATGCAAGGCTATCACTAAAGTTATCCTTGACCAACCCTGCATCAGGTTGGACTGCCATGACATCAAATTTGGCCACTGCCCCAGCAGCCATTTAGAAGACTGTCACGGCAGCGACGACGACAGCAGCTCCTCAGATTCTGACATATCTGATACTGAAGATCATGAGGAGGTAAACTGGATAGGAAATCGTCCAGGTAAGTTATTCGAGCCCTTAAATTATACCTCGAATGAACATATCATCCAAAATCCTTCAATTGTAGAGCCACCTGTTCTGGATCTTAAGCCCCTGCCAGGGCAACTCAAATATGTTTTTTCTTGGATTAAACGATACGTTGTCTGTAATCATCTCTTCCAAGTTGATGCAGGAACAGGAACAACAGCTGATAGAGATGCTGCAGCAGCACAAAATGGCTATTGGATGGACGATAGCTGATATCCAAGGCATCAGTCTGGCACTATGCATACATAAAACCCTCTTAGAGGATGATCACAAGTGACCATTGATGCCCAGAGACATTTGAATGATACTATGCGATAAGTGGTCCGAAAAGAAATTATCAAATGGCTAGATGCTGGGATAATTTATGCCATCTCGGATAGTAAGTGGGTGAGCCCGGTGCAATGCATTCCTAAGAAAGGAGGAATAACCATGGTGACCAATGAAGAAAACGAGTTAATCCTAACCAGGACTGTGACCGGTTGGAGGGTTTGTATGGATTACCGGAAGCTTAACAAAGCTACCCAGAAAGACCATTTTCCCCTGCCTTTTATTGATCAAATGCTTGATAGATTAGCGGGAAAGCCTTATTACCGTTTTCTTGATGGTTACTCAGGTTATAACCAAATAGCCATCACACTTGAGGATTAAGAGAAAACGACCTTCACTTGCCCATACGGTACTTACGCTTTTCGGAGGATGCTATTTGGACTTTGCAACGCACCAGCAACTTTTCAGAGGTGTATGATGGCAATATTCTCCGACATGGTGGAGGATTTCCTAGAGATATTCATGGACGATTTCTCTATCTTTGGAGACAATTTTGAAAGATGCTTAGGCAACCTACAGAAAGTGCTCGAGAGATGCGAGAAAGCAAACTTGGTATTAAACTGGGAGAAATGTAACTTCATGGTGGATGAAAGGATAGTCCTAGGCCACAAAATAAGTTGTCGAGGCATAGAGGTCGACAGGGCAAAAATTGAGGTAATTGAAAAGCTGCCACCACCCACCACAGTCAAGGGAATTCGAAGTTTTTTAGGGCATGATGGTTTCTATCGAAGGTTTATAACCAATTTTTCGAAGATCACCAAGCCGTTATGCCACCTACTAGAGCAGAATTGTCCCTTCGACTTCAACACTGAATGTACTGAGGCATTCAGAATTCTGAAAGAGAAGCTAGTAACAGCCCCGATCGTACAGCCACCAGACTGGAAGTTGCCATTTGAGATTATGTGTGATGCCAGTGATTATGTTGTAGGGGGTAGCACTTGGGCAGAGGAAGAACAAGCTATTCCATGTAATTTACTATGCTAGCAAAACACTCAACGATGCCCAAGTGAATTACACCACAACAGAGAAGGAATTGTTGGTTGTGGTATTTTCAATTGACAAGTTCCAATCCTACATACTTGGAACAAAAGTGGTGGTCCACACAGACCACTCTACACTGAAATATCTGTTTACTAAGAAAGACGCAAAGCCCAGACTTATTAGTTGGATTCTGCTGCTGCAAGAGTTCGACATAGAAATCAAGGATAAAAAGGGAACAGAGAACCAAGTTGCAGATCACTTGTCAAGATTAGAGAAGGGAAAGAGTCTCCCAACAAACGAGACACACATACTGGAGACCTTCCCTGACGAGCAGTTGTTCGCTGCCACAAGCACTGCCGCGACAGCCATGGCGGCAGGTAAGTTTTCTGAACTCCCCTAGTACGCTGATTTCGTTAGTTATTTAGTTAGCGGAATATTTCCTCATGACCTTAACTATCAAGCTAGGAAGAGGTTCCAAAATGATGTTAAGCTTTATTATTGGGATGAACCTCTTCTTTTCAAAATGTGTGCAGATCAGATCATCAGGAGGTGTGTACCACATGATGAACAAGAAGTTGTGCTTCATCACTGCCATGCTTCACAATATGGAGGACACTTAGGTGGTAACAAAACTACTGCCAAGGTTTTGCAGTCTGGTTTTTATTGGCCTTCACTATTCAAGGATGCCCATGCATTCTACAAAAGTTGTGATAAATGTCAACGGACTGGAAATATCTCAAGAAGACATGAGATGCCGCTGCAAAACATTCTTGAAGTCGAAATCTTTGATATTTGGGGGATTGATTTCATAGGACCGTTCCCAGCATCATGTGGGAATTTATATATCCGCCTGGCAGTGGACTATGTGTCCAAATGGGTAGAAGCGGTCGCCACACAGAAAAATGATGCCAAGACTGTTCAGAGGTTTTTGCACAAGAACATTTTTTCCAGATTTGGCATCCCCAAGGCGATCATCAGTGATGAAGGGAGGCATTTTGATAATAGGGTAATAGCTACTGCCTTAAAGAAATATGGTGACAAACATCGAATCGCAACAGCTTACCACCCTCAGACCAATGGACATGTCGAAATATCCAACAGAGAGGTAAAGAACACTCTTGAAAAGATGGTTAAACCAACTCGGAAGAACTGGTCTCTACACCTCCATGATGCACTCTGGGCCTACAGAACAGCATTTAAAACTCCATTGGGAATGTCACCCTACCGGTTGATTTACGGGAAAACATGCCATCTACCTGTTTAGATTGAGCACAGAGCATACTAGGCCATCAAGGCAGTGAATATGGACTTGGAAAAGGCAGGATAGAAAAGGCTACTTGACTTGAATGAGATCGAATAAATTCGAGCAATGGCCTATGACAACGCAAGGATTTACAAGAACAAGACAAAGAAGTGGCATGACAAGAAACTGCTGCCACAATAGTTCTACCCAGGGCAGCTTGTGTTGTTATTCAACTCTAGGTTGAAACTCTTCCCAGGAAAGCTGAAATCTAGATGGTCCGGCCCGTTTCAAGTGGTGCAAGTTTTTCCTCAAGGTGCCATCACGATCAAATCCTTAAAAGACGGGCACCAATTTAAAGTCAACGGACATAGATTGAAGCATTATCAGGGGACTGAAGTCCCAAGAATGCAGAAAGTGGTTACTTTAGGAGATTCCCCTCCTGGCATCCCTAATTTAACTTAATTTTATCTTTATTATTTATTTAATTATATATTTATTTATTAGGAAAATAGAATTATTTTATTTTTAGGAACTTAGTTTTATTTTAATTATTTTTAGGAAATAAAGGAGACAATGAGAGGAGAAGAAGTGAACTCAGCCCACCATCTCACCATTAGCCCAACAAGCCCAAAATAGGAGCCTGTCATTACAGTTGCCGCGACAGGCGCGAAAAATCCAGCCTGTCAACACGTTGTCGCGGCAGACACGCAGCAGACATGGAAACGCGTGATAGACGCATCAAAAACCGCGTAACAGATGTCCCTGTTATTCGCGCCTGCCGTTACAGCTCCAACGGGCAGCAAACTCTTCATTTATATAAACCTCATTTTACTATTCATTTTTCACTTCACTTTTACTCTCTCTACTTGCTTCCTCTCTAGATTTTCATTTGCTTTCATTTTTCTACAGTCCCTTGCAACCATGAGTACCAGAAACACCAGGCGTAGTGCGGCCTCAAGCTCTGCCCCAGCAGCAGCCACTCCTAGCTCCTTCCAGGGCAGAGATGTGGGAGGAGAAAGGGTTCATTTACAGCCAACGAACGGAGAATCTTGGGCTCAAACCATTTATAGCACGTAAGATCAGAGATCTACATTGGCAAATGTTTTCTGAGCAACCTGAAGAGATGAACGTCACCCTAGTCAGGGAATTTTATGTTGCCATCGACAGCAGAGACGCGACAGCAGTGACCGTTCGTGGGAAGGAAGTCCCCATTGAGCCAGAGTACATTAACACCCTATATGGACTTTACGTCGGCAGAAGGGAAGACGGGCATCAAAGATTCGTGGAGAGCTTGCAGGCAGCAGATTATGATGTTGTCATGGCAAAACTCACCGAGGAAAGAACCCAGTGGAATACTGATCCCAAACACTCAAGGACGGTGAAACGAGTTCAACTCACTCCCGAGGCGAAACTATGGAACGCCTTCGTCAAAAAGAAGATTATGCCCTCCTCACACAACAGCACGGTAGATCAACCAAGGTTAGCTCTCGTCCATTCAATTCTAAACGAGAGGCCTATTAATAGTGGTCGATACATTCGGGAAGGGATTTTGGATTGTGCATTTCGGCCGTCGAGACCCCTTGTCTTCCCCTATCTCATAACAGTACTCTGTCGTGGCCACAATGTCCCTGAAGTTGCTGAGGATTTAAGAATCCAAGGAAAAGGATGGACAGAGAGAAACATCCCTAGCTTGATGGAGCTGAAAGCTGCAACGCCGATCTCCAGTTTCAACCCATCTGCCGCGGCAGGTGAGCAGACAGAGCCCACCCCGACAGAGCCTGCCGCCACAGAACCGAGGCAGCCCCCAGCAGCAGCTCCTTCAGCCAACTCCTCCACCCAAATCCTGGCTACCCTGCAAAAAATGGAGGAACGGCAGCTGGGCCTGATAAGCTTCATCTGGGACTACACAACAGCAACGGTACAATTTATTAAAAGCAATTTAAATTTTTCGGATGTAGTGTTTCCTGCTTTCCCCAATCACTATTTTGCTGCCCTCACCCCTTCCCATACCCCTACCCCTGCTGCCACACCGAGAACACCGTTTGTCGCGTCCACCCTAACCCTGGCCACGACAGCTGCAGACGGCAGTCACACTGCCACAACATCTGCCAGGGGGAAAAGAGAAAAGAACCCATGTCCGACCTCGACGCGTTCATAGTTGGTTTCTCCTCTTCTTCAATTTGGAAGGAATCCGATGACGAGCCCTCTGTAAAGAGGAACCTATCCAAGGAATTCACCCAGATGAAACGGCAGAAACCAAACATAGGAGTCGGACCATCCGACCAAGGGAAATCTGGCAGCAGCAGTAGTGGTAGCAGCAGCAGCAGCTCTTTAGAGGAGGTTCAGGTGCTGGAGAAACCACCCTAGATCTCACCGACCCGTATCCAGCCTTCGGGGGGAAGCCAAGAAAAAAACCGCCTCTGCCTCCCCCAGCCATCTGCCGGCACCAACGAGAAAAGTCACTGCCCGCCGGCAGATTGAGATCAACAGCAGCAGCAGCGACGATAGCGCTTAAAATTTAAGTTTCTTTTCTTATATTTGATGTCTACTATTTTGTGATAATTGTGATGTTGTTTTTAATTTCTTTTTCATTTTGTCATCATGCATTGAGGGCAATGCAACCCTTGAGTTTGGGGGTGGCATCCCTCCATCAATGAAGTATCTTTATGTTTAGAAATTGTGTCTAGTATTTAGTTTATTTTTGCTTAAAATTTGAAAATTTGGCTTAAGTCTTTGAACTTCACTTACCAGCCGTGACAGCCTCTGTCGTGGCAGTACCTTTAGGATAGTTTAGGAGCAGTTTAGAGCCACACTATAGTTCTGATTCTTAAACACCCTTTGTGACTTTATATTGTCTAAAACTCTACTGGTAAACTAGAATAGGGAAAAGCTTAACACTTGAGTTGCCCCTAGAGGTGCCTAACATTGGCTCTAGGAAAAGAAGTTAAGAAAAAGTAGACTCAATACACCTATAGGTGCCCGAAACTGGCTCTAGTCAAACTTAAATTAAGAAAAGAGAATCGAGTCTAAATAAAAACTAAAGGAGCCTAAGAATTGCCTCCAAAAAGATGAAAGTTGGCATAAAAATTCAAGTTAGAAGCTTAGCTATTCTAGTAAACTAAGGGAGTCTAGGCATATAATTGTTCACAAAACATGCACACACTACACGAGAATTATAGCAAGGTTTCGAATGAATCCTGAACTATCCAACAAGGTGTTGCTCACAATAGGGAATGAATGGTAGGTAAAGAAAAGTTCATTGTTTTAAGCCAAACAAAAAATATTATTTCTTTTTAGGTCTTAATTGCTTGAGGGCAAGAAAAAACATGAGTTTGGGGGTGTGTTGAGTGTGTAAAAGTTCCAAATTTTACCCCATGTTTAACCCATATTTCTGCTGCATTCAAGCATATTTCATTACATTTAGGATAGATTTTAATTATACATCACAATTATACAAAAAGGCACAGTTGCTGCTGATTTTGGTTACTTTTGCAGGTAGCTGCTGTAGCAAATGCCTGGCACTGAAGAAGCAGAGGTGGAACACAGGATTGCAGACGAGAAGAAGGATGCTGCCATGGTCGGTGCCGTGGCAGCCAATGACGACAGCAATAATGAAGGGAATAAGTGAAGTGGAGCTCGACAGAAAGAGGAAATTAAGTCGGTCTGTCGTGGAGCACTCTTATATTTTTTTGAGCCCTAGATCAGAATGAAGGCCAAATCCAAAGTTCAGGGAAGAAACTCCAAGCAAGAAGAGAGGACGAATTAAAGACATCTACTTTGAAGATTTAGTCTTCAATAGAGTTGCACTTTAATTTAAACTTGTATTCTTGCCATATTAGAAAACTTGAACCCAAGGCCTATATAAAGGTATGTAATTCGACCTAGGGAAGGATATCTTATTCTCTAGCCGTCTTCCCCTAAACCCTAGTCGTTTTCCCCTTCTCATCATGTTCTAAACTTCCCTAGGGCTAAGGGTTGATTCTGTAAAGTTGTTGCAAGGATTGCATTGTTTTAGGTTTTTTTCTGTTCAATAAAATAGACTTCAAGTTTGCTTATTCTGGTTTTTAACATCTTGCAAGAGTATCGGGAGAGCATTGTGAGATTACACATTTACTTAATATCGGGAGAGTTAAGTATACGAAAGGAATAAGTATGAGTTCTCCAGTTTATGGTTGAACTATCTCGGACCTGGGGATAGGACGAGGTTAAGTGGCTAAGGAAGAATTCAACAACATCGGTGTTCATCCTTCGATTCACGCCGGGAGGTATCATCAAAGACGTGTTCATCGACAGACTTGGACCTAGGGATAGGACAAGGCATATCAGAGATTCTTGCCAAGCTTGAAGTACTGAGTTGTGTGTTCGCTGCCGCGACAACAACAGACTGCTGCCGCAGCAGGTGCTGCCGCGATAGGCACTACGACAGAACAGAGAAGTCCTAGACAGCGCAAACACCTGCACTACAGAGCAAATCAATACCGGCCTACTCTTTACTCTGAATATTTTCATCTCTTATTTTCAGTCTTCTTTATTATTTCGTGACAAACAATTAAACTCTTTCCTTTCCCTCTTGTGCAGCAATCCAAGGTTAAATCTATTAGCCTAGTCCCTGTGGAAACGATATCTAATACTTACGTATCACTTTACTACTTGCGTCGTGTACACTTTCAGTACATTGCGATAGACACTTTTACATGCAACAAGTTTTTGGCGCCGTTGTCGGGGACTGACAACATAACTTTACCCTACCTTACTGCACTTTTAAATTTTTTTCTATTTTTACTTGGATTGTTCACCCTGTGCTTTTCACAAGGTTTTCTATTTATGCGCAGATCGAGACGAGGAAAGGAACCTGAGTATAAGATAGATCCTGAAATCGAATGCTCGTGCAAGCTTAGGAACCGACTCCGACTCGTATTAGCTAGAAACGAATACCTTGAAGAACAGTTATAGGCCATGAACAACCAAGGGAATCCCCGAGGTCCTGAAGATCCTGTCGGAGATGGAGGAAACGGACAGCCTCCTGATCCTCCTGCTGCTGCCGCACGCCGGTCATGCCGAGATTACATGATCAATGATCATGTGGAACTAGAGACCACCCTGTCAGACGTGGAAGCTGAAAATTTCGAGCTGAAACCTGTCATATTCAGCATGATTAATTTCGCTGGCCAATTTAGTGGTGCTGCTAAACAGGGTGCTAGGGAACATCTGAAAATGTTCCAAGAAATATGTGGTTCATTTAGACTACAAGGAGTAAATCCGGAGATACTAAGGCTTCGGTTATTTCCTCATTCATTGAGGGACACAGCTAAAACTTGGTGGAACAAACTAACGTCGGGTTCAATACGAACTTGGGCAGATTTAACTCGTGAATTTTTGTCTCGTTTTAACCCTTCCCATTTATCTGAGCGATTACGTAACGAAATTGCTACTTTTCAACGGGAAGACGACGAGCCAATACACGAGGCATGGGACAGGTTTACTACTCTTCTGAGGAATTGCCCGATGCATGGATTCCCTATTTGGAATCAGGTAATCAAATTCTACAATGCTGCCAACTTACAGACTCATATGAGAATCGATTCAGCAGCCAATGGGTTGTTTTTAGATAAAGATCCTAAAGATGCCATGGTAGTGTTAAAGATTTTGGCAAAGAATGAGGAACAATTCCCCAAATCAAGGAGAGGTAAACGAGTTCTAGCTATGAAGGATTATGAAGCCGATGCATGGGTTGACACATTTGGGCCTCTTCGTCGTTATATTACTGCTGAAAATATTGATGTTATCCGCAACATGTCTGTTCGGGAGATGGTGGATAGTAGCGGACAGTGGAAATGGGGTGATTTCGTTGAGCTGCTTCCGAATGACGTCATACAGGGCATAGCGGCAGTAAAGCCACCTGCTGCGATGGGTGTTCCTGATTGCCCTGGTTAGGTGCTGCAGGCGTCTAGGCGCTTCATGGTGAAATCTGCATACGGCTTGTGCATCCATTCGAGTGTTAGGAGCGAGGAACCGGTGTGGGCAAGTTTAGAGAAGTATCGTGGTCTACCTATGGTGAAGATGTTCCTTAGGCATGTCTGTCATGGCCGCGTTATGACAAATGCGGAGCGTGTGCGACGGCATCTTGCGGATGACTTCAGCTGCTGTTGAGGATATTCCCCATATCCTACATGAGTGCATGGAGGTTAAGGCTTCTTGGTTGCAAGTTATAAGAGCTGATATGGTTCCTGATTTCTTTGGCTCACCTATCAAACAATGGATTCATCAAAATCTTGCAGACGCGTAGCGGTACCCTCGGAGTACGGTGGATTGGGATTTAATGTTTGGCTCATTGATTTGGTTGGCTTGAAGACGACGGAATGCGGATGTGTTTGGTTCATCGTTTGGAAGCCAGCAGAGTTTGCTGCAGCATGCTCGGCAACTCTGTAATGATGTGCTGTTGGCGAACGCACGGCACGAACAAGGCTCGATCGACGCTTTTGCAGCACATGTTGCTGCATGCTGGATGAAGCCCCCGATGGGCTGGATTAAGCTGAATGTTGATGGGGCAAGGAACACGGCATCTGGTTTCGCTTCTTGTGGTGGCCTTGGACGCGATGATTCCGGGCGATGGTGTTTTGGTTTTTCGAAGAAAATTGAGATTTGCTCCGCTTTTGAGGCTGAATTTTGGGCGGTGTATGAGGGTCTTTCGACGGCTTGGGCGCTCGGATTTACTAGAGTCATTGCCGAGACCGATAATAAAGATGTGTATGGCGGTTTGGTGATGGGTGACCCTTTACGCTTCTCGTCGAATCTTCGAGTGCACCTTGCGGAAATGGTGTCGAGAGCTTAGGATATTCAAATTTCTTGAGTGAGGCGTGATGCGAATGTGATTGCGGATAAGCTTGCGAAGATGGCTAAGGATCTTCCGTTGGAATATTATAGATTTCTTGATCCTCCTTCGGATGTTCGGGATAGTCTTCATAAGGATTATATGGCGGGTAGTGATTCGGAGGGGATTGGATAATCGCCTGGTTGCTGATGTCGGTTGTTGTTGTTGGGTGCTGCTATTGGAGCATTTTGGTTGTTGCTGCTGTTATTTGTAGGAGTCGGGGTGCTGTCTGCTACACCCGTTGTTTGCCTGGGTTGGATGTTGTTGATATTGCTTTGGTTTGATCGGCTTTTGTCCGATCTTTACTTGTTATTTGCATGGTAGTTTTGGTTTATTATGTCGCTCTACTACACGTACTCTTTTTCCTCCATTAGATTTAAGGAGGTTTTTTAACGAGACACATGGTAGATGCTTCCCATTTCAATAAAAAAAACGATTTTGAATCATTAACATTACCATTTTTTCTCCGTCTGATTTTATTTTAAGTGAAGGACATTTGGATGTGCATAAGAGTAGTGTATGGTACTACTCCTAATCAAATATATTTGACAAATTGGGGTGATTTAGTGGGACCCTTGCGCATTTAACGGGCTTAGATCCAACTTTGTGGAATTTAGAAATGGTAGAAAAGCTAAGGGTGTGTCGGTGATCATCTTATAAAACATTAATAAAAAAAATATAAATATGTAAAGAAGTAGTGGACTGGGCTGGATTTAGTTGTGGCAGACGGTGGTGAAATGAGGATGGTCCCACCAATGACGGTTGTGCAGGGGAATATTGCCATGTGATGTGCCTCTTGTTATTGGAGGTGGATCTCACTTTTGCACCACCGACAGATCTTATGAGGCCGATTCAAATATGAACTCTTCATTTTTTGTAATTATAAAATCTTGGGAAAACTACACCGGTGGTCCCCTAACTATGCCTATCTTCCTACTTTGGTCCTAAAACTATGTTTTTCGGTAAAAGAGTCCCTTCCGTTACATAGTTCTCCTGTTTTGGTCCCGACGTTAAATAAATAACGGTTTTGCTGACGTAGTATTTTTTAATATTTTTTTAAGGCTGACGTGGCATTTTTTAATATTTTTTAATCATTTCTCTCTCCTCTTATATATTATTTTTATTTAATTTTATTCACCCAATCATGTTGTGACACTTGTCACTACACTATTAGGTGAAAACCCCCCAAAAATCCTTAAAATTGAACTTGGTGTCGCTGGGATTCGAACCCAGGACCACCAATGCACCAAGCATGCACTTAAACCAAGCATTACACTAAGTTAACTATTTGGTTTAAATTTTCTAACATTTATATTTAACCTATACAAATTAGAAACAACACATTCGAACGCAATACCTTATTGAATTTTTTTAAAATATTTAACCACCAAGTTAAACTAGTAAATTGTGCTATTTTTAAATTAAATATATTTAACTAAATTATGTTTAAAATTAAAAAATCAAACTAATTTTTTTACTTTGATTGATAATAACAAAACTAATTAAATATTTATTTATTATTATAAAATTATTATAAATTAATATTTATTTATTATAAAATTAATATTTATTAATAATAAATGAGGAGAGAAATAATCAAAAAATATTAAACTAATAATATTTATTAATATTATATTTAATATAATAAATAAATATTAATTTATAATAATTTTATAATAAATAAATAAATATTTAATTAGTTTTGTTATTATCAATCAAAGTAAAAAAAATTAGTTTGATTTTTTAATTTTAAACATAATTTAGTTAAATATATTTAATTTAAAAATAACACAATTTATTAGTTTAACTTGGTGGTTAAATATTTTTTAAAAAAAATCAATAAGGTATTGCGTTCGAATGTGTTGTTTCTAATTTAGAAATATTTTTTTGGGTTAATTTGTACAGCTTAAATATAAATGTTAGTAGATTTGAATCAGGTAACCAGCCTAGCATAGTTGGTTCACGCGCAGGCCTTATGCACTGGTGGTCCTGGGTTTGATTCCCAGCGTTACCAATTATGTTTTTAGGTTTTTTGGGTTAATTTGTTTAGCTTAAATATAAGTGTTAGTAGATTTGAATCAAGTATCCAGCCTAGCCTAGTTGGTTCAAGCGCATGCTTGGTGCGCTAGTGGTTCTGGGTTTGAATCCTAGCGGCACCAAGTCCAGTTTTGAGGATTTTTGGGGGGGGTTTTCACCTAATAGTGTAGTGACACGTGTCACAACATGGTTGGGTGAATAAAATTAAATAAAAATAATATATAAAAGGAGAGAGAAATGATTAAAAAATATTTAAAAATGCCACATCAGCCTTAAAAAATATTAAAAAATGTCACGTCAGCAAAACCGTTAGTTATTTAACGTCGGGGACCAAAACAGGAGAACTATGTAACGGAAGGGACTCTTCTACCGAAAAACATAATTTTGGGACCAAAGTAGGAAGACATGCATAGTTAGGGGACCACCGGTGTAGTTTTCCCTAAAATCTTCATCCCGACCTTGTATACAAAAATTAAAGTAGATAATCACAATAATTGGCAGCTAAATAAGGAATATTATCCAAAACTGTCACATGTTATTTTTTATCAAATATTTTTAATTTTGACTTTAATTTATTTAAAAAATTTAATTAATTAAAATTTATAAAAAAAATTATTTAAAAACTATTTGATTCAAGGTTTTTAAAATATATATTTTATATTTTTATAATAATAAATTTTAAATTATAAAAGGTCAAAGTTGAAAAAGTTTGAACCAAAAATTATCAACAAGTGACAGATTTAGTGGGACAGAGGGAGTATAAAAATTACTACATTCTTATCATTAATATTTATTTTACTTTTTAATAGAATCTATTAAACTGTAATTAATTACATTCCTAAAAAAATTAAACATCATTAATTTAGAGTGTTTAATGTAATTAACAATCATGTAAAATGCTTTAGCGTTTAGGTGTTTAGCTGTTATTGTTTAGGGTTTTAAGATTTATGGTTTATGATTTCATGGTTTAGGGTTTTGACTTAGTGTTTTATGTTTTAGGGTTTAATTGTTATGAAGTATGGTTTTATGATTTTTAGGGTTTATGGTTTAATATTTAGGGTCTATAGTTTATTGTTATTATTATTTTATTTAGGGTTTAGTTTTATTGTTTAGTGTTTAGGTTTTAGGGTTTAGGTTTAATTGTTATGGTTTATGGGTTTATGTTTTTAGGGTTTTAAAGTTTAGTAGTTAAGGTTTTATGATTTTAGGGGTTGGGGTTTATGCTTACTGTTAATTGTTTAGGGTTTATGGTTTATGGTTTATAGTTTAGGGTTTAGTATTTTATAATTTTTAAGTTTAGGATTTTGAAATGTAATTAATTACATAAAACCCAAACACTAAACTCGAAAATCTAGACCCTAAACCCATAAAATAATGAACTCTTGGCCCTAAACCCTAAACAATAAACATAAGCTCTAAACCTTAAAAATTATAAAACCCTAAACCCTAATGATAATAAAACCCTACATTATAAGAACTAAAATGTAAACGATAAAAACTAAACACTAAAAACCATAAAAGCCTATCCTTAAAATCTTAATAATAAAAACCCAAACTCCAATCCACGTACCCTAAACCTTAAACCCTAAAAGACATGAACCATAAATCCTAACAACTAAACCATAAACATTACAAGAATAAATTCTAAACCCTAATGACCATAATCTCTAAAGCCATAAAATCATAAATCATAAATCTTAAAATCCTAAACCACAACACTTAACATCATAAACCCTAAACCCTTTTACATGATTATTGGTTACATTAAACGCCATAAATTAATGATGTTTAATTTTTTAAGAATGTAATTAATTACATTCTAAAATATTCTAATAAAAAATAAAAATAAACATTAATGATAGGAATCTAGTAGTTCTTATATGCAACTCTTAGGCTTTGTTTGGGTGAGAGAAAAGTGGAAGGGAGAAAGGATGGAATAAAAAATTGGAAAGAAAATGAATTTAAGGGTTACTTGGTAGAGTGGAAAATTGGAAGGAAAGAAAATAGGAAGGTATGTAGTTTTCCTTACGCCTATACAAATAGTTTTCTCTCCAAATTTGGGTGGAAAATAGGAAAGAAAAGTAAAAGTTATTATATTTTAATAATAAAATTATCAAATTATATTTAAAAAACTCTAATTTTATTTTCACCATATATATATATATATATATATATATATATAATTTCATCCAATATTTTTATTATGATTTTACTTTTGTTAAGTTTTGTCCTTAAAAATTTTATTTAATCTAAAATTTACCTTTATTTATTTTTAATTTAATATTTTTAATATAATAATACTTTTTTTCACTTTAGTCCCTAAAAGTTTTATTTAATCTAAAGCGTAAATTTTATAATTTAGTTTAATATCTTATAATTGTAAACTTTACATTTTAGTCACTAATTTTATCATTACAATTAAGGATTCGTTTTAGCTCGAATTAACTTGAAACTTGGTATATATGTCAATGATGATATTAATTTCATAAAGGAAGGTTTAGTTTCACTTTTTGAAAAATGGGTCCCTGTATTTTATGATTGTTTTTTAAAAATGGCTCATAAACTATTTACTTTTTCAATTAACATTCTATTTGAAATTCGATTTCAAAATGAATTTACCATTAAGTCTCATTGGAATTAATGATTCTAAAATGGATTTGAAACTGAGTTTTTAACTTAAAATCCAACTTATGAATTATTTACATTTGAACTCATAAACCTTGATTCGGTTAAATTTACTTCAATTTGAGCTTCTTTTTTTAGCAAAACAGAGGTATAAGATGTTTCTACTTATATTAAACTTGTATTTAAGTGTTGAAAATGTTTTGGATTTAAATTTTGTAAAATTACCAAAATGCCTTTTTTTGTTAAATTGTTTATTTTTCTAAAGTTTCTAAAGGTTTTTTTCTCATGTGACTTTAACTTCATGTTGTTTGTTTGCTTTTAGGTAATCAAATATACTTGTTTTTTTACCAAAAATGACTCATTTGTGGCATTCGATATTCGAGTTGGATTAGTTTAGACTGGTATTAGGTGTTACATTGATAGCCAAACTCTCATGATTAAATTATAGAAAAAATAGAATAAATTATAAAAATTAAAAAAAATAGATGTAATTTTCTAATTAAATAAAATTTTATGAACTAAACTTGAGAAAAATAAAACCATATTAAAAATTTTGGACTCGGTTATAAAAAAATATATAAATTATATTAAAAATATTAGATTAAATTATAAAAATTAGATTAAATTATAAAAATTAGAAACAAATAGGGGTCAATTTTAGATTAAATAAAATTTTTAGGGACTAAATTGAATAAAAATAATCATATTAAAAATATTGGACTAAATCATAAAAATAAAAAATAAATTATAGTTTTCAAAGCTTAATTTTCTTTCCTCGCTTTTTCTTTGTACCAAGCAATAAAGAGGAAAGAAATTTATTTTTCTAACTAGTTTTCCATCCTCTCAATCAAGCACACCGATGTAAAGAAAAAATATATTTTTCATCCATTCATTTTTCCATCAATTCAGTTTTTCATCCTTTTAATTTTCTTTCCTCTCTAGGCTTTGCTTGGTAGAGAGGAAAAGTGAAAGGAAGAAAGGAAGAAAGAGAAAATAAATTTAAGGGTTGCTTGGTAGGGTGGAAAATTAGAAGGAAAGAAAATAAGAGGGGAGGTAGTTTTCCTTGCTCCTATACAAATAATTTTCTCTCCAAACTGGGTGGAAAATAGGAAAGAGAAGTGAAAGTTATCCCACTTTAAGAATAAAATTATGCAATTATGTTAAAAAAATTCTAATTTCATTTTAACCATATTTATAATTAAGGCTAAAGGGGTTATTTTGCCCCCGAGTTCGACCCAAATTAACAATGTTACCCCTCGTGCAAAAACGCGTTCAATTAGGTCCTCCAGTTCGCACATTGCAGTAAATTAGCCTCTTGACCAACGTTGACCTCGTCCTATCTCTAGGTCCGAGATTGTTCAACCATAAACTGGAGAACCCGCACTTATTCCTTTCGTATTGTTAACTCTCCCGATATTAAGTAAATAGATAATCTCACAATGCTCTCCCAATACTCTTGCAAGATGTTGAAACTAGAATAAGCAAACTTGAAGTTTTATTTCATTGAACAGAAAATTCCTAAAACAGTACAATCCTTGCAACTACTTTACAGAATCAACCCTTAGCCCTAGGGGAAGTTTAGAACATGATGAGAAGGGGAAAACGACTAGGGTTTTGGGGAAGAAGGCTAGAGATCAGATATCCTTCCCTAGGTCGAATTACATGCCTTTATATAGGCCTTGGGTCCAAGTTTTCTAATATGACAAGAACAGAAGTTTAAACTAAAGTACAACTCTATTGGAGAATTAATCTTCTGAGTGCATGACTTTAATTCGTCCTCTTTTCTTGCTTTGGGTTTCTTCCTTGGACTTTGAGCTTAGCCTTCATTCTGCCTTAGGGCTCAGAAAAATATAGGAGTGGTCCACGACAGACCGGCTTGAATTCCTCTATCTGTCGAGCTCCACTTCACTTTTCCCTTCCACCAACGCTGTCGTCATGGCTGCCACGGCAGTGGCCATGGCAGCATCTCCCTTCTTGACTCCAGTCCTGAGTTCCAGCTCAGCTTCCTCACTGCCCTGAGTCTGCCACAGTAGCTATCTGCAATAAATAGCCAAAATCAGTAGCAACTGTGCCCTTTTATCTAATTGTAATGTATATGTGAAACTGTACCTAAATGCGATGAATTATGCTTGAATGCAGCAGAAATATGGGTTGAATAAGGGGTAAAATATAGAACTTTTACACACTCAACACATATCGATACATGTCTTGTCCATATTGGTACGACCAAGCCGTATCGGTGCGGGTTTTGGCCACTGGAATTTTCCATTAGCTGGAACCCTAAAGCGTATCGATACGATGTATATCGTATCGATACGGTAGCTTGAAAATAGAGGTTTAGCTACTTTAAAGACATTTTAAATCATTCTAAAGCATTGTAAAATTCATCAAACATATTTTCAAGTTGTTTGGACTTATTAACATTTTGAAACCTTTTTAATTTAGTCCAAAATAATTTTTCTATTATTATATCAAAACAAACATCTCAACAGTTTTGTTTTGAGCACTCTTCACTAAGCTTAGTGTGCTCACGCTCTCTTTTTCCATCAATGCAAAGAATTAAAGAAGTTGAGGCAGCAAGTGAGCAAGAAGGATCCAAGGACTTCGTTCTTGAAAGTATGGTTTCAAACTAGACTTTAGTAATAAGGGCAATGGGGGTTCCGTTGTTGTTTTGGGAGAATATTTGTTAATTCCCTGTTTAAGCAAGTTTATTTTGCTGATTTAGACTTGTAATTGGCCTCTAATGGTTGGTAATTGCTTTGGTTTGGATTTTGAACTTTGTTTGTCTTAGTTTATATGAAGCATGCTTATAGTTTACCAATTGAAGCATGAAGACATAAATTGATGTTGTGTTTGATGTGTTTAGCTAAGGATTGATCCTTATATATGTTGGAAAGATGTTAGAAGCATGTTAGGGTGTTTTGGTAACCTCAAACGCATGTTAAACCAGAAAAATTGGGCATTTCAGGCCCAGGCGTATCGGTACGCGAGCTCTCGTATCGATATAAGTAAGCCATTCCAAGCTTAACATTTCGGTATGCGGGCTGAGTGTACCACTACGGTAAGATTTTCCAAGCATAGTGTTTCGATACGCAAGGTACTATTTCGGTACGAGTCATGTGTAAAAGCTTGGGTGTTTCGGTACACAAGGGCGTATCGGTACGAGTTTTAGTTACTGGAATTCTGGAATTTAAAATCAAGCAAACCGTACTAATATGAGCCCTAGTGTATCGATACGGGTAACCGTTAATTCGATTATTGGCTTAATCTGAAGTTTGATTTCTTCCGTTTTAGTCCTGAATGTTGTGGATGCAATTATTTGGGTTTGGATGTTCGGATTGAGTTGATATTTGACATGAATACATGAAAGATGAATAATTAAAGGTTGGTAACTTAAAATTGTGCAAATTCCTTATAATTTTACAAATTTGTAATTTGGTCCCTTAATATTCGTGATTGCAATTGAATGCCTTTTTTATATCCGTTTTGAGGGAGATTCGAACCGCTACCAGCATGTACATCTTAGGTTAATAATTTGCATCTAGACAAGATAAAAGAAAAAAAGAGATGTGTTTCAAGCTAATTCTTTCCGGTTTGCTTCAGCAAACCTAATGTAGCTCACTCGGTTCGGTCCGGCGTCTAAGCCGGTTTGCCACAAATTCCTTGTAAAAGAGTGATCTTGATCAAGATTTGGGTAGAAAGCTTGATTGATTTGTAATGGTTTCCTCCTAAGCCGAAAACGTGATGAATTCAATAGTGAACTGCTTGAAATTCTTAGTGGGGAGCTAAGGTAGTGGATGTAGAGCTTGTTAGAAGCTTGAACCACTCTAAATCTCTTGTTCTTCATTTTTATCTTTCCAAATTGCTCCCTTCAATTTTTAATTGCCAATTCACCCCCTCTTGACCATTTACATTCGACTGATCATGTCAACAAAAGTAATTTGAATGAAAATTTTAGATAATAAATTTTCAACAAATGTTTTGATTTGAGAGTATTTAAATTTTGATTTTTATAATGGTTTTGAAAGTATATATTATGTTTGTTTTGAACAAATGCATTAATGTTAATTTTGGTGCTTAATAGAACTTACTAAATTATAATAACTTGCACTCATTTTCTTTCATAATGTAAAGAATTGAGACACTTTTAGGGTTTCTATTAAGGCAAGAAAGTGAATCCAAGACACCTTAAACACTAGGTGTGTTAATTTTTACAAAAGTTGTAATAAGGCTATATGAGCCACAAACTCATGGGATTTAGATTTGTTTCGGTTTGGTGATTTTCTATGATTTTTATTTGTTTATTATGATGATGGTATACTTTTGGTATGAACTTATTATGAGTTGAATGACTTTTGAATAATGAACTTGTTCTTGAGCATGAATAGTGTTTTTAAATATGAAACTTTGAGTTTAATCGTCAAATGTTTCTATGTTGATGATTTGAACAAGTCATAAAGTTTTCTTGTGTCATTTGTAACGACCAAATAAGTTAGATGTCTTAAATGCTTAAAGTGATGTTTTGGGTCTCAAAAGTAAGTCATGAGATGCACATTTTGACTTTAGGTCAAAATCTTGTTTTAGTGATCTTTTGTGTTGCAATGTATACAAGTATGTTTTCATATTTATGATATGTTTATTTTGCATTTGAAGTATGTATAGGTCATTTGAACATGTTTAGGGATTAATTATAATATTAAAAGTTGAAAATTTGCAATTTATGCAGTAGGTTACGACACCATTTGAATGGTTTCGAAGCCATGAGTGAATGGTTTAGAAACCAATCCTCTAGTTTCGAGGTCATCGGGCCATTGATAAAGGTGTTAAAACCTTACATGAAAATCAGTATGGAGCAGTTTGTAATGTTGAAAAATAGTTTATATTATCCCATTTTGGTCCCATATCCTTTTCATGTCAATTGAATAAGATCGAGGTGTCTAATTGGGATGGAATTTGACATGTAAGCATGTTATTGATTGAATTTCATGTATGTGATCTAAATTTTTCATTAGTTCCTTAAATATTGTTGCGTGTAAAAGTGTCTATCACAATGTAGTGCAAGTGTACACGACGCAAGTAATAAAGTGATATGTAAGTATCGGATATCGTCTCCACAGGGACTGGGCTAATAGCTTCACCTTGGATTACTGCACGAGAGGAAAAAGAATAGTTTAAATTGTTGTCACGAAAATAATAAAGAGAATTGGAATTTAAGACTAAAGAAATCAAGATAGAGAGAATGGGTCGGTATTGAAATGCTCAGTAGTGTAGGTGTTGCAAAGTCTAGGAATATTTGTTCTATCGTCGTCCATGTCCCGGCAGCACCTGTCGCGACAGCGGTCTGTTGTTAGTCGCGGCAGCGATCACACAACTATGTACTACAAGCTTGGCAAGAATCCCTGCTATGCCTTGGCCTATCTCTAGGTCCAAGTCTGTCGATGAACACGTCTTTGATGATACCTCCCGGCGTGAATCGAAGGATGAACACCGATGTTGTTGAATTCTTCCTTAGCCACTTAACATCGTCCTATCCCTAGGTCCGAGATAGCTCAACCATAAACTGGAGAACTCGTACTTATTCCTTTCGTATACTTAACTCTCCCGATATTAAGTAAATAGATAATCTCACAATGCTCTCCCGATACTCTTGCAAGATGTTGAAAACCAGAATAAGCAAACTTAAAGTCTATTTTATTGAACCGAAAATTCCTAAAACAAATGCAATCCTTGAAACTACTTTACAAATCAACCTGTGGCCCTAGGGGAAGTTTAGAATATGATGAGAAGGGGAAAACGACTAGGGTTTTGGGAAGAAGACTAGAGATGAAGATATCTTTCCCTAGGTCGAATTACATGCCTTTATATAGGCATTGGGTTCAAGTTTTCTAATATGGCAAGAAGACAAGTTTAAACTAAAGTACAACTCTATTAAAGACTAAATCTTCAGAGCATATGTCTTTAATTCGTCCTTCCTTCTTGCTTGGAGTTTCTTCCTTGAACTTTAGGCTTGGCCTTCATTCTGATCTAGGGCTTGGAAAAAATATAAGGGTGCTCCACGACAGACATGCTTAATTTTCTCTTTCTATTGAGGCCCACTTTGCTTCTTCTCTTCACCACTATTGTCGTCCTTGGCTTCCACGGCAGCGGCCATGGTAACATCGTCCTCCTCGTGTGCATATCCAGTTCCAGCTCTGCTTCTTCACTGCCCAACGTCTGCTTCTCCATCTACTACAACAGCTACCTGTAAAAGCAACCAATTTCAGTAGAAACTGTGCCATTTAATATATTTGTGATGTATAAATGAAATCTATCCTAAATGCAATGAATTATGCTTGAATGCAGCAAAAATATGGGTTAAATAGGGGGTAAATTATAGAACTTTTACACACTCAACACACCCTCAAACTCAAGATTTTGCTTGCCCTCAAGCAATTCAGACCTAAAAAAGAAAAACAAGAGATTTTTTTTCTTTTTTTTGTTTGGCTTAAAACAGTGAACTTTCCCTTACCTACCATTCATTCCCTATTGTGAGCAATACCTTGTCGGATAATTTAGGATTCATCCAGACACTTTCTATAATTCTCGTGTAGTGTGTGCATGCTTGTGAACAATTATATGCCAAGACTCCCTTAGTTTACTAGAATAGTTAAGCTTCTAACTTGAATTTTTATGCCAATTTTCATCTTTTTGGAGGCAATTCTTAGGCTCCTTTAGTTTTTATGCAGACTCGATTCTATTTTCTCAAGCTTTAAGTTTGACTAGAGCCGGTTTCGGACACCTCTAGCTAACTTCCTAGAGCCGGTTTCGGGCACCTCTAGGTGTATTGAGTCTATTTTTCTTAACTTCTTTTCCTAGAGCCAGTGTTAGGCACCTGTAGGGGCAACTCAAGTGCTAAGCTTTCTATTCTAGTTTACTAGTAGAGTTCTAAGCAGTATAAAAGTCACAAATGGTGTTTAAGTTTTAGAACTATAGTAAGGCTCTAAACTGCTCCTAAAACTATCCTAAAGGCACTGCCACGATAGAAGTTGTCACGGCAGGTAAGTTCAGTTCAAAGACTTAAGCCAAATTTTCATTTTTTAAGCAAAAATAAACTAAGTAAAAGACACAATTTTTAAACTTAAAAAGACTCCATTAATGGAGGGATGCCACCCCCAAACTCGAGGGTTGCATTGCCCTCAATGCAAATGACAGATAAGAAAAATAAAAACAATACATCACAAAATATAGTAAGGTGGACAGCAATATAAGATAAGAAACTTAAAATTTAGGCGTTGTCGTCGTCGCTGCTGCTGAGTTGGATCTGCCGACGGGCTGTGACCTTTTTGGCTGGTGCTGGCAGGCGGATGGGAGAGGCAGAGGTATTCTTGGTTTTGGCCTCCCTTGGAGGTTGAATACGGGTAGGGGAGATATGAGAAGGTTTCTCCACTACCTGAACCTCGGAGCTACTGCTGCTCTCGTTGCTACTGCTGCTCTCGCTGCTGCTGTTGCTGCTGCTACTGCCGCTGTCAGATTTTTCTTTGTCTGCTACAATTTTCTGCCGCTTCTCTAGTGTGAACTCCTTGGACAAGTTCCTCTTGACAGAGGGCTCGTTGTCGGATGCCGCCCAGATTTCAGAAGAAGAGAAACCAGCAATATACCTGTCAAGGTCGTCTTCAGGCTCCTTTCTCTTGGTTCCTCGGGCAGAGGTGTCGGCTGTGCGACTGCCGCTTGCAGCTGTTGTGGCAGGGGTCGATGTGGACGCAGCAGATGGCATTTTGGGCATGGCAGCAGGTGTAGGGGTATGGGCAGGGTGGGGCAGCAAAATATTGATTGGGGAAAGTAGGGAACACAACATCGGGGAAATTAAGAGAGGTGTGAATAAAGTGTATCGTGGCGGTGGTGAAGTCTCGGATGAAGCTCATGAGGCCAAGCTGTCGTTCCTCCAGTTTTTGTATGGCAGCAAGGATCTGTGAGGAGGTGTCAGCTGGAGGAGCTGTTGTTGTAGGCTGCCTGGGTTCTGTGGCAGCAGTCTCGGTGTCGGTGGGCTCTGTCGGCTCTACTACTGTGGCAGTAGGGTCGAAAGACGACAGGGGCGTGGCAGCAGTGAGTTCCATCAGGCTAAGTATGTTTCTGTCGGTCCAGCCTTTTCCTCGAACTCGTAAATCTTTGGCAGCTTTCGGTACATGGTGGCAGCGGCAAAGGGCAGTGATGATATATGGGTAGAAGAGTGGTCCGAACGGTCGGTATGCGCAATCCAATATGCCCTCTCGGACATATCTGCCAACATTAATCGGCCTCTCATGTAATATGGAATGGATGAGGGCTAACCTGGGTTGGTCGACTGTTGTATTGTGAGAGGAGGGCATAATCCGCTTTTTGATGAAAGTGTTCCAAAGCTTTGCCTCCGGTGTGAGTTGTACTCTTTTCACCATCCTCGGATTTTTCGGATCGGTGTTCCACTCTGTACCCTCGTCTGTGAGTTCTGCCATCACAACGTCGTAGTCACCAGGCTCCAAACTTTCGAGAAATTTGTGATGGCCATCTTCTCTCTTCCCCACATAGAACCCGTAGAGAGTGTTGATATACTCGAGCTCGATCGGTACCTCTTTCCCTCGTACGGTGACTGCTGTCGCGTTCTTGCTGCCGATGGCAGCATAAAAGTCCCGAACGAGAGTCACGTTCATCTCCTCCAGCTGCTCCGCGAATATCTGCCATTTCAGGGCTCTAATTTTTTAGGCTATGAACGGCTGCAGCCCCAGGTTCTCCCCTTTGGATGTGTAAATAAAACCTTTCTCCTCCCACATATCACCGATCTGGAAGGATTTTGGAGTTGATGCTGCCGGGGTAGATCCTGAGGCAGAACTTCGGCGGGTGTTTCTAGAAGTCATGTTGCAAGGACTGTGTAAGAAAATGAAAGCAAGTAAAAATTCTAGAGGAAACAAGTAGAAAGAGTAGAAGTGAGTGAAAAATGAGTAGTAAAATAGGGTTTATATAGAGGGGGTTGATGCCCGTTGGAGTTGTAACGACAGGCACGAATAACAGGACCAGCTATTACGCGGTTTCTGACGCGTCTGTCACGCGTTTCTATGTCTGCTGCGCGTTTCTTATGCGTTTGCGTGTCTGCCGCGACAGCGTGTTGACGGGCTGGATTTTTCGCGTCTATCGCGGAAGCTGTAACGGCATGCTCTAAAGTTGGGCTTTTTGGGTTAATGGAAAGATGGTGGGCTGAATTCACTTCTCTTCTTCTCCTTGTCTCCTTTATTTCCTCAAAATAATAAAAATAAAACTTTAGTTCCTAAAAATAAAATAATTCTAATTACCTAATAAAAATATAAGTAAATAAAAATAAAATTAGGTTAAATTAGGGATGTTAGGAGGGGCATCTCCTAAAGTAACCACTTCCTGCATTCTTGGGGCTTCAGTCCCCTGATAATGCTTCAATCTTTGTCCATTGACTTTAAATTGGTGACCGTCTTGTAAAGATTTGATTGTGATGGCGCCATGGGGAAAAACCTGCACCACTTGGAATGGGCCAGACCACCTAGATTTCAGCTTCCCTGGAAGAGTTTCAATCTAGAGTTGAACAGCAACACAAGCTGCCCTGGGCAGAACTGTCGTGGCAGCAACTTCTTGTCATGCCACTTCTTAGTCTTGTCTTTATAGATTCTTGCGTTGTCATAAGCCATTGTCCGAATTTCTTCAATCTCATTCAGATCAAGTAGCCTTTTCTGTCCTGCTTTTTCCAAGTCCATATTCACTGCCTTGATGGCCCAGTATGCTCTGTGCTCAATCTCAACAGGTAAATGGCATGTTTTCCCATAAATCAGCCGATAGGGTGACATTCCCAATGGAGTTTTGAACGTTGTTCTGTAAGCCCATAATGCATCATTGAGGTGTAGAGATCAGTCCTTTCTAGTTGGTTTAACCATTTTTTCAAGGATGTTCTTAACCTCTCTGTTGGATATTTCAGCCTGTCCATTGGTCTGAGGGTGGTATGCCGTTGCGATCCGATGTTTAACACCATACTTTTTCAAGGCAACAGCTATAACCCTATTGTCAAAATGCCTTCCTTCATCACTGATGATTGCCTTGGGGATACCAAATCTGGAAAATATGTTTTTTATGTAAAAACCTCTAAACTGTCTTGGCATCATTTTTCTGAGTGGCGATCGCTTCAACCCATTTCGACTTCAAGAATATTTTGCAGCGACATCTCATGTCTCCTTGAGATGTTTCCAGTCTGTTGACACTTGTCACAGTTTTTGTAGAATGTTTGGGCATCCTTGAACAGTGACGGCCAATAAAATCCCAACTGCAAAACCTTGGCAGCAGTTTTGTTACCTCCTAAGTGTCCTCCATACTAGGGGTGATAATGAGCCTGACCGGCTCGCGAGCTACTTGGGCTCGGCTCGGTCAAAGCTCGGTCAAAGCTCGGCTCGAGTGAGCTCGACTCGGGCTCGGGCTCGGCTCGAAACTTTAACAAGCCGAGCCGAGCTTACCCAGGCTCGGCTCGAAAAGCTCGTGAACAAGCTCGGAATCTACATATGCACTAAAATAAATTATGTGTTTGTATTTTCTTTCATTAGTTGAATGTTGTTTGCTTTTGTATTTTCTTTAATTATGTGTTTGTATTATAAGAATATTTATTGATTATTTGGATTAATCTAATTTTGGCACTTTTTTCCCCTTTCCGGTCATTGAATTTCGTTTTAGTGTTGGTTATGAAAGGGATTTTTAACGAATATTTTATATAAAAAACTAAAGCAAAATTTTTCATTTCAAGCCGAGCCGAGCCTGACGAGCTTCGAGCCCGAGCCGAGCCCAATAGAATTGTTTTCGAGCCGAGCTCGAGCCTAAAATTCTAAGCTCGGCGAGCCTCGAGCCTGAGCCGAGCCCAATTACACTGTTTCCGAGCCGAGCCGAGCCTGGCCAGGCTCGGGCTCAGCTCGGCTCGGCTCGTTATCACCCCTACTCCATACTATGAAGCATAACAGTGATGTAGTATAGCTTCATGTTCGTCGTGTGGTACAGATCTCCTAATAACCTGATCTGCACAATATTTGAAAAGAAGATGTTCGTCCCAATAATAATGCTTAACATCATTTTGGAACCTCTTCCTAGCTTGATAATTAAGGTCAGGAGGAGTTATTCCGCTAACTAAAAAATTAACAAAATCAGCATACCAGGGGAGTTCAGAAAACTTACCTGCCGCCATGGCTGTCGCGGCAGTGCTTGTGGCAGCAAACAGCTGCTCGTCAGGGAAGGTCTCCAGTATGTGTGCCTCATATGTTAGTAGACTATTTCCCTTCTCTAACCTTGACAAGTGATCTGCAACTTGATTCTCTGTCCCCTTTTTGTCCTTGATTTCAAGGTCGAACTCTTGCAGTAGCAGAATCCAACATAACGGTCTAGGCTTCACATCCTTTTTGGTGAACAGATACTTCAATGCAGAGTGGTCTGTGTGGACTATGACCTTCGTTCCAAGTATATATGAACAGAACTTGTCAATAGAGGACACCACAGCTAACAGTTCCTTCTCTGTGGTAGTGTAGTTCACTTGGGCGTCATTCAGTGTTTTGTTGGCATAGTATATGACATGAAAGAGCTTGTCTTTTCTCTGCCCAAGTGCTGCCCCGACAGCATAGTCACTAGCATCACACATAATCTCAAATGGAAGTTTCCAATCTAGTGGTTGTACTATTGGGGCTGTTACCAGCTTTTCTTTCAGAACCTTGAATGCCTCAGTACATTCAGTGTTGAAGTCGAAGGGACGGTTCTGCTCCAGAAGATGGCATAAGGGTTTGGTGATCTTCGAAAAGTTCGCGATAAACCTCCGATAAAAACCAGCATGCCCTAAAAAAACTTCTTATTCCCTTGACTGTGGTGGGTGGTGGCTGCTTTTCGATTACCTCGATCTTAGCTCTGTCGACTTCTATGCCATGGCAGCTTATTTGATGGCCAAGGACGATCCCTTCATCCACCATGAAGTGACACTTTTCCCAGTTCAATACCAAGTTTGCTTTTTCACATCTCTCGAGCACCTTCTGTAGGTTGCCTAGGCAGCTTTCAAAATTGTCTCCAAAGACGGAAAAATCATCCATGAATATCTCCAGGAAGTCTTCCACCATATCAGAGAATATTGCCATCATGCACCTTCTGTAGGTTGCTGGTGCATTGCAAAGTCCAAATGGCATCCTCCGAAAAGCATAAGTATCGTATGGGCATATGAACGCCGTCTTTTCTTGATCTTCCGGTGCGATGGCTATTTGATTATAACCTGAGTAACCATCAAGAAAGCAATAGTAAGGCTTACCCGCTAATCTATCAAGCATTTGATCAATAAAGGGCAAGGGGAAGTGGTCCTTCCGGGTAGCTTTGTTATTCTTTCGGTAGTCCATACAAACCCTCCAACCGGTCACAGTCCTGGTTGGGATTAGCTCGTTTTCTTCGTTGGTTACCACGGTTATTCCTCCTTTCTTGGGAACGCACTGCACCGGGCTCACCCACTTGCTATCCGAGATGACATAGATTATTCCAGCATCTAGCCATTTTATGATCTCCTTACGAACCACCTCTCGCATAGCATCGTCCAGACGTCTCTGTGCATCAATTGTCGGCTTATGATCATCCTCTAAAAGGATTTTATGCATGCATAGTGCCGGACTGATGCCTTGGATATCAGCTATCGTCCATCTAATAGCCTTCTTGTGCTGCTGTAGCATCCCTATTAGCTGATGTTCTTGTTCCTGCATCAACTTGGAAGAGATGATTACGGGCAACGTATCATTTAAACCAAGGAAAACATATTTTAGCTGCCCTAGCAGGGGCTTAAGGTCTAGAACAGGGGGCTCGACAGTTGATGGCTTTTGAATTATATGGTTATCTGAGGTATAGTTTAAGGGCTCGAACAACTTACCTGGACGATTGCCTATCCAATTTACCTCCTCTTGATCTTCAGTATCAGATTCTGAGGAGTTACTATCGTCGGTGCTGTCGTGACAGTCTTCTAAATGGATGTTGGGGCAGTGGCCAATTTTGATGTCGTGGCAGCCCGATCTAATGCAGGGTTGGTCAAGGGTAATTTCAGTGATGGCCTTGCACTCTTCTTCTGCATCAGCATGTTTAATTTCCTGGAGAACGTTCACCTTGATCTCTTGATCGTTCACTCTCATAGTGAGTTCTCCTTTTTCCACATCAATCAGTGATCTTCATGTGGCTAAGAAGGGTCGCCCCGGGATGATTGGTGCGTTTTCATCTGCTTCACAATCTAAAACAAGAAAGTCAGCAGGAAAAATAAATTTATCCACTCTTACCAGAATATCTTCAATTTCTCCTTCTGGGTGAACGTAGGAGCGGTCTACCAGCTGCAGTACTACTGTTGTGGGTCGAGCTTTTCCAATACCTAATTTCTGAAAAACAGATTTGGGCATTAAATTTATACTAGCACCAAGATCACAAAGTGCCTTACCCATAAATTTGTCTCCGATTATGCATGGTATGATGAAACTTCCAGGATCCTTCTTCTTCTGAGGTGGATGCTTGTGCAGAATACTCATGCATCCTTCTGTCATCTTAACCGTTTCAAATTCCCCAAGTCTGATTTCTTCGACATGGTATCCTTGAGAAATTCGGTATAACCAGGCATCTCATTTATAACGTCTAACAACGGAATGTTGATATGGACCTGCTTAAAAATATCATAAATCTTCTTAAGCTGTGATTCATGTTTCAATTTTTGTAACCGCTGAGGAAAAGGAGGTGGAGGACGATAATCATCAATACGTCCTTCCCACTACATTCGGATCTGAGGAGGTTTAGGTTCTTCATTTTTATCCTCTGTCCATTCTACTGTCGTGACAGGCTCATCGGCAGCAGGCTGTTTGTCACCTGTCGGGACAGCTTCCTCGACAGTCGACTCCAAGGCTGGTTCCTTAACTGATTCAGCTTCCTTCTCTGGCCCTGGTAATTTCTTCCCACTCCTAGTAGTGTTGGCTTTACACTGATCATGTGTGGGTTGTCTAGCGTTTTCAGTATCGCTAGGAAATCCTCCATTTTACCTCGATTTAATATGCTGGGAAACCTGACCCATCTATGTCTCCAATGATTTCAGAGTAGCTTTATGATTGGTCATCCGCATCTCTGTTTTATCCATGAATGTTTCTGTCTTCTTGACAAAGTGATTCATGTTCTCAATATAAGTTCTTGTTTGAGACATAAACGTAGCCAGTGTCTGTTCCAGTATACTCGTCGTGGCAGCTGGTGGTTGTTGTTGCTGCTGATGTGGTTGCTGCCGAGTCAGTAACCTAGGTCCTCCCTGGTTCTGAGTATTCTGTGCTTGAGGGGTCGTTTCTGGTACTTCTTGAAGTTCATCCGTACCCTCCATCTGGTGATTATTGTCATGGTGAGGGCTCCTTTCTTTCTCTTCCCTTTGTAGTCCATGAAGTCCCCCCTTCTTGATAATGTTTCTGATTGCATGAATATATGATTAGAAAAAATCAAATTGACATTCGACCACAAACTTACCTTGTTTTCGTTGAATGTTGTTGTGGTTGAATGTAGCACTTGCTGTCGTGTTTGCTGCTGTGGCAGCCAGTTATTTTGACAGTCCTTTATCAGGTTACTTTGCAGGTCAAGAGGACATTGGAAAGTACCATAATTCTCCATATAAAATTCTGTAGGCCATTCTTAAATCTCCATCAATAGAGACTTCGATGATTCTGAGTCCACCGGCTTTGGTTCCTCTAATACCTGCAATGGAATTTGTGAGTTTTTAATGAATTCAAAATGTTCGTTTATTACCTGCTCGTATTCCATTTGCGAGGCATTGTCATTGGGTAGCTCTTCTAGGTGGTCGTGTGAGTGCCATGACAGGGATGGATGTGTGCAATCTTGGTCAGGCATAACCGAGGTAGTGGGTTGAGATTTTGCCTCGAATGTGGTTGCCGCAGTGACATTCTCTTGAATTTCAATCAGCGTTATTGCGGTGTTGCTCCATTCCGGCTCCTCGATCATTGTCGTGGCAAGTTGTTGCTCAGACTCATCATGTGTTGGGTATTCCTTCACATGGGCATCCTCGTCATCTTGCTTCAGGATTTCAGGTTCATCTGTGGCATGAATGAGGACCGGTCTGCTCAAGAGTGCATCCATCTTGGCGATACTTTTGTCCATAGAAGCCGACAATTCTTGAGTGAGTGCCATGAAGGCTTGTAGTGTGTCTTCTAAGGATTTTGACTGCTCTTGAGGATGATGACATTGCTAGGGCATGTCAGATTCTGCAGCAAAACTGTTATGGTAAAAAAATTGTGGGTTTTGATCGTACCATAAAAAATTTTGCTGCTGCGGCATCGGCATTTGCTGTCCCTGTTACTGTTGTGGCAGCATATCTTGTTCTTGTTGGTTCCATCGTTGGTAGTTCATATATTCACCGAAAAAATAGGGACGACTTTCGAATGCATGATTACCTTTACGGTAATTGCAAGAACTTTCCCACATCAGCTCTCGAATGGTTTTTCCTGGCATGTTGATGCTCCTTAAACATGTATTTCACCTGAGTTTTTTGATAAAAATAGAAAAATAAAAAAAGTGCAGAAGTTAAAGGTAAGAGTATGTTGCTAGTTCCCCGGCAACGGCGCCAAAAACTTGTTGCGTGTAAAAGTGTCTATCGCAATGTAGTGCAAATGTACACGACGCAAATAGTAAAGTGATACGTAAGTATTGGATATCGTCTCCACAAGGACTGGGCTAATAGCTTCACCTTGGATTACTGCACGAGAGGAAAAATAATAGTTTAAATTGTTGTCACAAAAATAATAAAGAGAACTGGAATTTAAGATTAAAGAAATCAAGATAGAGAGAATGGGCAGGTATTGAATTGCCAGTAGTGTAGGTGTTGCAAAGGCTAGGAATATCTGTTATGTCGTCGTCCCTGTTGCGGCAGCACCTGTCGCGGCAGCGGTCTGTTGTTAGTCGCGGCAGCGATCATACAACTCTGTACTTCAAGCTTGGCAAGAATCCCTGCTATGCCTTGGCTTATCCCTAGGTCCAAGTCTGTCGATGAACACGTCTTTGATGATACCTCCCGGCGTGAATCGAAGGATGAACACCGATATTGTTGAATTCTTCCTTAGCCACTTAACCTCGTCCTATCCCTAGGTCCGAGATAGTTCAACCATAAACTGGAGAACTCGTACTTATTCCTTTCGTATACTTAACTCTCTCAATATTAAGTAAATATATAATCTCACAATGTTCTCCCGATACTCTTGCAAGATGTTGAAAACCAAAATAAGCAAACTTGAAGTCTATTTTATTGAACAGAAAATTCCTAAAACAAATGCAATCCTAGCAACTACTTTACAAATCAACCCGTAACCCTAGGGGAAGTTTAGAACATGATGAGAAGGGGAAAACGACTAGGGTTTTGGGAAGAAGACTAGAGATGAAGATATCCTTCCCTAGGTCGAATTACATGCCTTTATATAGGCCTTGGGTTCAAGTTTTCTAATATGGCAAGAAGACAAGTTTAAACTAAAGTACAACTCTATTAAAGACTAAATCTTCAGAGCATATGTCTTTAATTCGTCCTTCCTTCTTGCTTGGAGTTTCTTCCTTGAACTTTGGGCTTGGCCTTCATTCTGATCTAGGGCTTGGAAAAATATAAGGGTGCTCCACGACAGACGGGCTTAATTCTCTCTTTCTGTTAAGGCCCACTTTGCTTCTTCTCTTCACCAGTGCTATCGTCCTTGGCTGCCACGGCAGCGGCCATGGCAGCATCGTCCTCCTCGTCTGCATATCCAGTTCCAGCTCTGCTTCTTCACTGCCCAGCGTCTGCTTCTCCATCTGCTACAGCAGCTACCTGCAAAAGCAACCAATTTCAGTAGAAACTGTGCCATTTAATATATTTGTGATGTATAGATGAAATCTATCCTAAATGCAATGAATTATGCTTGAATGCAGCAGAAATATGGGTTAAATAGGGGGTAAATTATAGAACTTTTACACACTCAACAAATATTACTATTTATAATATAGTCCCTAAACTTTTGAATCTTTTCAATTAAGCATGTTAGAAGAGTCTGATTAGGGTAAATTTTGGTATGCTTAATGTTTTGAGTGTTTAGAATTCTATTATGCATTAAGATTGAGTTGACATGTCATTTTTAAGGTTGCATGTGAAATGATGATTTTACCTTTACTTTTAATTACTATGGTGTTTGTAAAGCGTATTAGGACTCGAGCCCATATATTTTACATTATTTAATCCGATGTTTGCAAGTGCATTGGAAAGTTTTCAATTTATACGCATTTTGACTTCGTTTTGTGTTAGGATCACTTTGGTGATTAATGTGGCATTCGTTATTCGGGTCTATCCGTCTAGGTCGAGTAACACTTGTTACAATATAGCATACAAAAGGTAAGTAAAGTATTACCTATCATCCAAGTAACAACAATCGATCTCCGGCAAGCTTCTTCAAGTCCTTCTTGATCCCATATTCTAAGTCCAATTAATCTTGGATACATATAAATGTGAAACATATCAGTAAAAATATTGAATTATATAATCGAACTAAACCAAAGAGTCAAACGTAGAAAAACAACTAAATGAACTGTAAAAATAGACTCAAGATGTCGAAAAACCCATGGATATGTTATCTTGGAAAAAGTCCATAGTTTGTCAACATTGGTAACGACGGGCCAACATGGATCGACTTGGTTAACGGCTTGGACGGCTCAACTTAGTTGAAGCTACTCGGTCAACGACTTGGATGGTTGGTTTCAACCGCCGTTGAAGCTCACCAACGCGCAGACGACAACGTGTGCGGTAGCTTCTGGCGGTGGAAATTCAACGACCAACTCTAGTTTTGCATTTTTGGCAGTTGGATAATTTGTTGGTGGTGCTGGCTTTCAACATTGAGTTGTGGAGAATCGTTTTCAAACATCCAAAAACTTCAAAGCTTCACCCTAATAATCAATGATAGCGACAACAGATCTAATGACACCGATCAATTTCGAGCGACGAGCTAAAGTCGATGGTGCCGATGGTAGGGGTGTCCAAAACTCTACCAAAAAATTGAATTATTCAACTCAATTCGATGAGAAAAATACTCGAATCGTCTTGACTCGACTCAGGATTTCATAAGCTTGACTCGGTTAAAAAAGTTTCAAATAAAGTTTGAGTTATAAAATGAAAATTTGAATAACTTGAATAACTATAAAATTTCTGTAATTAGTGGACAATTTTTTATGTTTGAGTTGAGTCTCTCAATTATATATATATATGGTTATAGAATCTCATTTAAAGTGAAACTAACTAGTACAATAACATTATAAATGCTTACAACAGAAGCTCGAACAACTCGACTTGACTCAAATTTTATAAACTCGACTTGACTCAAAAAAAAATTAAAATAAAATTTGAGTTAAAAAATATGACTCTTCAACTCAACTAACTCAAAAAAAATTTAACTTGACTCAACTTTACTCGATTATATGCCCACCCCTAACCAGCGATGTCGACCACGACGACCCGAACAACCATCAAATCTGAGCTCGAAGCTATCCCTTTCTAACATTCACTCACTCTTTCTTTTCTTTTCTCTTTTTATTTTTTTCCCAAAATACACGTCAATCCTTTCTTTAATATTGCCTTCAAAATTAAATGGCTAAATTACACCCAAGGCCATCAATCAATTTAAGGGTTCACACTTAAGGCCATAAACTTTATTTCATTTACATTTTGGTCCCTAAATTCTCTAAAATTAAGCTTACAAGTTTTGATTTCTTTCAATTTAGTCCCAAATTCAATATACCTAAAACCTAGATCCAAGACCCGAACTACTAACCCGAAAATTGGATTGCTACATTTTTTTCAATTTTTATAATGTTTAGTATTCTGCTAGAGCTAGCTACCATAAGTTGGAGGAGAGAGACATGCATAGTTTTCAGAGTGTTGCATATTCATCCCACGTGGCTGATAAAAAAACTATGGGAGTGGATTCGGAGAATTTATATTCCTAGCAAGGACATGTGGATCTATTGGTCCCAGACAAGTAGGGATGTAAAAACAAGTCAGAACTTGGAAACCCGACTGAAACCTGCTCGAGTCAGAACTTGATTTGACCCGAAGATTTGATGACTCGAACCCGATCTGTAAGCGACTGTTGTTGATCCGAACCCGAATTTGACATGTTACTGTAGTAACCGAACCCGATCTGCGTCCGACTGAAACGAACCCGAAGCCGACCTGGCAAATAACCGAATTTACCCGACTGAATTGACCCGATATCCGATTTTACCCGACCTGAAATGAACCCGACCTGAAATGGACCCGACCTGAAATGGACCCGACCTGAAACGGACCCGACCTGAAATGAACCCGACCTGAAATGGACCCGACCTGAAATGGACCCGACCTGTTTTGATCCCGACCTGCTTTAAACCCGACCTGTTAAGTGACCCGACATGTTATTGACCTGAATTGAAATTAACCTGAAATCTATGACATGATGAATTAAAAACTTTTATAAGTTGATATATCATATACATATATAATGTATATACATATACACCTACATATATTGATGTACATGATGTATATGCGCGCATGCATATATATATATATATATTAAGTACTAAAATTAAAAAAAAAAAAGTAATTGATAATTTATCAATTATAAAAACTTAATGAAGAGTGAATACTAAAAAATAAAAATATTGAGCCAAGTAATACAAATAATTTATGAAATTAAGAAATATTAAATTAGACATTATATTATAATTCCAATCTAATAAATTAAACATATTTATTTTTTTACATTCAAAAAAATATTTACGTTACTTACAAAATAAATTAGATTGATTTTTTTCTCAGTAACTTAAATAAAAATTTAGATTTACAAATTATAAAAAAAATATATGTTAAGTTATAACAGATTCAGGATAATTGTTTTCTTACTAACAGAACAAAATTATAGAGTTATTGATTATTCTTATCTAACCTTTAGTAATTTGAACTACATAAACGAATATTTATTATTATCAGCTTAAAACATATTTTCCTGACTATACAATATAAGGTCTGTTTTTTACTAATATTTGAATACTTGATAGTTAACTTTAAAAAAATGAGTTAATTACATATGAAATACAGAATGTCAACATAATACAAGTTAGTATTTTTTAAACTTACAATTCTACAAACTGGAACTTATAAAATATAAGAAGTTTGTTGGGTAATAATATTAGCTCTCGGATCTTATAGCAAAGTTTAAAGCTAAAAGCTTTTTTAATTAGCCCTAAAATTATACCTAGTCACCCATAAACCTCAAACCTTAACCACTAAATTATACCCATAAACCTCAAACCTTAACAATTAAGCCCTCAATCCCTAAAATAATCCCATAAACCCCAAACACTAAACCCAAACCCAATTTTAAATTAAATAAAGACCAAATCAAAACAAAACAAACTTTTCACTACTAAACCCTTAACTAATCACATTACCCCAAACACTCCACTAGACACATTTATATTTAAACCCTAAACATGAACCCCTAAATCTTACAACCACTACTCACTAATAATTAGAGTGCACGCTTAATCCCCAACTCCCTAAACTAACCAATAATCCTATAACCCCAAACACTCCACTTGACACATTTACCCTTAAATCACAAACACAAGTCCCTAAATCTTACAACTACTACTTAGTAATAATTAGAGTACAAGCCCAATCCCCTAATCTCAACCCCTAAATCTTACAATCACTATTCACTAATAATTTAAAGTTTTAACGAGTTAAATTGAAACCTAAAGGTCAAAAATAGGACCTAAATGTGAAGTACCAAAACATAAGAGAACTATAGAAATGATTTTCCCTAAACCAAAAAATTGGCGGACACATTCCCACTAATTTAGAATTGGGCGCTACTTCAATTTAGAAGAATTTTTAAAATTCTTTTCTAAATATTACAGATTCTCCATATTTATCCAAATTTGGCGGACATTTTCCCACCAAATTTTTAAATTTAATTTTTTTTTCATTTTACTCCTTAAACTTTATTTTTATTTCAAATTGACCCACATTAAATTTTTTTAATTTGTACAATGTTTTATTATTTTAATTTAATATTTTCTTCATTTTATTCCCTTAACTTTATTTTAATTTCATATTGACCCATATATATATATATATATTTAATTCATCATCTTTTAATTTGATATTTTTGTTCATTATAGTTCCCAAAACTTTATTTTTATTCCAAATTGACCCGTTTTCATTGTTTTATTTTAAATTTGTCTAATGTTTTATATTTTTAATTTGATATTTTTGTTCATTATAATCCGTGAAACTTTATTTTTAATCCAAATTAATCAATTTTCAGTCCAAATTGACCCATTTTCATTATTTTTTCAATTACTCCAATGTTTTATAATTTTAATTTGATATAACTTTAAATAATTAACTCCAAATCAATGACGATTGACGAAGGCCAACCTAAAGTCTGTTAATTACTTATACGGTTGTACCGAACTCAAACTCAATACGAATTCCAATCCCGAAAATAACTCGACCTGAATTACCCGACCTGAAACTACCCGACTTGAAATTACCCGACCTGAAATGCACTCGACCTGAAATGCAACCGACCTGAAATGAACCCGACCTGAAATGAACCCGGCCTGAAATGGACCCGACCTGAAACGGACCCGACCTGAAACGAACCCGACCTGAAATGGACCCGACCTGAAACATACCCGACCTGAAATGAACCCGACCTGAAGTGTATCCGAACCCGAATTAACATGTCAATTATCTGCTTTGGACCCGACCCGTTTTGACCCGACCTGAAATGGACCCGCACCCGAGTCGAGTCAAAACAAAAAAATGACCTGAAATGGCCTGTACCCGATTTTACCTGACCTGACAGTACCCGACCTGAAACCCATCTGATTACCTGTTTTTACATCCCTACAGGATGCAACCTCTCATGTGTGGACGAGACCAAACAAAAAATTTCTGGTAAATTTTCTGGCCATGATATTCGTTTGTGTATATGTTTGTTATTGAGTAATAATGTAATAATGCAAGTTCTCTTTGTTTTTGCCTCCCAAAAAAAATTGTGACAATTAATTCACTTTGTCAATAAAATTGAAACAATAATTTAGTATAATAATAATTTTAGTTCTCAAACCTTATGTATTCTATTAATATTTTTATGATTCAAAATAATTCAATAAGTTTAACCGTTCGTATTTAAAAATTTCATTAGTAAAGTGATTGTGTGTACTAACATGGGGTATGGTAGGTAGTCGGAGGGTGTGTTAGGATGGTGCGGTGTGAAATTTTTAAATATGAAGGGTAAGTTTATTAAATTATTTCGAATTAAAACCAAATTAATGGAATGCATAAGTTTTAAGGAATGAAATTGTAATTATACCAAGTCGTTTCAATTTTAATGACATAATGACCTTTTTCTCACAAAATATTAATTTAGTGACATGTTTGTTTTTAAACATGTAATTGAGTGACTAAATTGTTACTTTTAGAAGAAAATTTTAAAGGTAGAAAAAAAATGAATTTAAAATAAACTAAAATAAATATTTTTTTAAGTTTAAGGACTAAAAATGTCATTAAACCTTTAATTCAAATATATTAAAAGTTAAATTATTTACCCAACATAAGTCCAAATAAAAAAGTGTGGCCGCATATCTAGATCAAAATTTAAGCCCCAGATGCGGTGGAAACGCAAATAAACATATATTTCATTTTCTATATTTTTGTATATCAATGTTTTCCAACACATGCACTGTTTAAATTATTATATTACACTGAATACCATGAAATTCATAAAATTTATATTATATATGATATTAAAACATGTTGATCAGTTTGTGATTTATTAATGAAGAATACGTTTAATTCTAATTATATTAAATTTCAAATTTAATTTCCGACAATTTCTTTTTCTGCTTATAAAAATCTAACACTAAAATATTGCTTTAAATATAATTTTATTAAATAAGAAAAATAAATAAAATAATTAATAAAACAGAAATTATAAGCAACACGGATTAGTAGTAGGTGAGAGTAAGGATGACAACTTTTGCTTGTTTAATGTCGACATTTTCTTGGTGTGAACTACATGTTCATACGCTGCTAATAAGAGTATATGCGGGGCCACCGCAAAGCACTTCAATGAAAAATAAATAAAAGCGACTAACTATGCTTAAATTTATGATTTAACTTTTTAATAATTATTAGTATTTAATTTATTAGTCGATAAATTTAGATTCAATGTTATAGAGGTTAATTATGGGGTTAATCATGTTAATTTTGTATGTTCCATTCACAATATTATGACTCGAACTCCAGACATTGTTTAAATGAGTTATCAGTTGATATAGTGGCATGAGATGCTAGATCACTTAAATAATGTCCGATGTTTAAAATTTAACTTTGTGAACGAAATAAGTTGTATTGGAAGAGTCACTCCCATTTTGAACCTATGTAATACTTAATCAGAATTAGTTGGTAAATAGATAAAACATCAATATCCATACCAAAAAATAAAAATTAACTGCAAAATAAATGTTCAAACTATATTTTTTTGTAATAGGTACTCTAAAATTTTATTTTGGTCAAAATAGATTTCTAATGTTCTATTATGTTACCATTTTAAGTTCAATCTGTCAATAGATGTTAGAAAAATTTTGTCCGCTTACTTTCTTTAATTTATTTTTTAACAAATAATAATAAATTATTTTTTAAGAACCCTAAAATTCAAAAAATGTTTAATAGTAAAAAAATGATTAAATTATATTATTTTTATATAGGTGCCTAAATATTTTTCGGCTTAAGTAAATGCATAACGTTTTATTCCGTAATTATTTTAGGGTTTTTTCTTAACAGATGTTAAAAATTTTCCGTTAACCAATAAAAATGTGATACGTCTCAAATTATAAAACTTCTGAAAATTTCTTTTTTTACAAAAATAACTTAAAATTCTATTTTTCTAAAAGACCCATCAAACCTTAAATTAAAAAAAACGCCCTCAAATTCTTAAATCTTTAATACCAAATCTTTAATCTCTAAAGTTCATTATTGTCCCCTATTTCCTCCGACCTTTCCTCTGTCATTGTCTAAAACCAACCAACCACTCCTTGTCGTCGTCACCTTTATGGTCGTCCAACCTTCAATGGCGTTATTACTACTTGTGTTAGGAGAGATTATTCGTCAATCTTTCAATACTTTCACGCTGACAATTGCGAGCTTAAAGGTATGATTCCTGTGGAATTGATGGTGGGCTACGTGGAGTGGGTGATGGTCGACGATGACGGAGGAGAGATCAGTAGTGGTAATGGGCTTTGGTGATTTGGGTTTTTTTTTATAAAAATATGTTTAAGGTTTTTTTTTAAAATTTAATGGTTTTCTATTTTTTTAAAATTATTATTAAATAAAAATTAATAAATAGGTCACATATCATTTTTAAAAATGTATCAACCTTAAAATTTTAAATATCCCTTTCCAATAGACTCGCTTGGTTTGACTAAATTGATATAATTTTTAAATATGAATGGTTTAGTTTATTGAATTGTTTTGAATTAAGATCAAATTGATAGAATGTATAAGTTTTGAGATTAAAATTGTTAATAAAATTATCAAAACAATGAATGAAATTAAAGTTTAGGTACCAACTTGAGAGTAAAAATTCTTTAGATACCAACTTGAAAGAATGTGCCTAATTCAAATATGTAAAGGTGATTGATTACAAGATAATATATGTACATACATATTATTAACCTTTTGATAATGAACATACACCTTATACACAAAGTAATTTGAACTCGTGTCTATTAAAATGAATATTATCTGCTTTTTACCGGAACACTTATTAGATTCTCTTAAAAAGAAATTTATTAATTTATGTAAAACTAACTCTATAAATTTCTGCCTGCCTTCATGCTCTTAGTTGGGTTGGTGAGGGTTGGTAAGGCTTTGCCATCTTACTTAACATTAATTAATAAATAAATTCCATCATCATTATTATATTTAAGATTTGGGTGTTATTTTCTAATATCTTTTGGAGGGACGGAGTTTTTAAGAGGCGGGAAGAAGTAATTGCCCCTTCCACCTCTGTAAAATTTATTCTTTTACTTTTGTTCTCTTATTTAAATTGTTTTAAAAATCAACTTATTTTTAAATTTATCGTTCACTTTCAAGCATTTATGTTTTGTTACCTAACCTCAAATTTAGGTTTCGTCTTTGATATTTTGTCATGTTTATTTAATTAATAATAAAAGGGGTTGGTAAAGCATGTCTGGGCGGAGAGTTTTGAAATTAGGCAAACAATCGTTGAAACTTGAAACCTGAAAATGATACCATTCCACCACCAACCCCCAAAAACGTATGCTTTAAAATTTTTTATGTATTTATATCCCAGCTTTATTTTTATATGAGGTCAAATCATACTTTTTGATTATTTTATTATCTTTAAATTTAAGATTTAATCGTTATACTATAATTTATCGTTATTTGGTCTTTTTAGTTGTATATTATCGATATTCAACATTTCAATTGATCTTAAAACACATTTTCCACATATCATGTTTTTTTGTTTGACGTTTTTTAAAAAAAAAAAGCAAGTCAACATATTGATCGGAATAGTGAACGATACTAGTTATTTGGATTTACTGATGATATAATAAAAGTAGGGAAATTCAAATGAGTTCAAACACGCTTAAATATGTAATATCTTACAACATATGAGTACGGAAAGATTTGAATAATTTAAATGATGTATAAGAAATTATAAGACTAAATTTTAAATTAAACAGAATAGAGACTAAAATCATAATTTGAGTCAAGAAAGTGGGAAGAGATAAGGTGGAGGAAAATAGTGAATCTTGAAGCAGAGAAGTAGGTGGCTGTTGAAAACAATGAAATGACTGAGTTGCCACTCAACAACAACAACCCCATTTGGCCATTAGGCGCCAAACATTAAAAAAGAAAGGTATTTTAGAGTGACATAAGATATAATGATGAGGACATCATCCACTCATTTTAGACAGCTGAGCAGTAGACATGAAAATTTAATCTGAAACATGAGAATCGAACCGATTTATTTAAATCGAGACTCAAAATTGACCCGAACATAATGACACAAAATTTGATCTGAAATCGAAATCGAACCGAAATTGAATCAACTTTTAATTGAACCGAAATAGACCCCAACCGAATGAACCAGAACCGAAGACAACCCGAAATAAATAAAAGATATTAATATAAATAAAGAAAGATGAGATATAAACAACCGCACAACTCACCAAAAAGTTAAAAATATTGGCTTTATAAAGTCATATGTAGGGTGTAAAAAACTGACCAACTTAAAAACTTGATTAAAACCGACCGATCTCCCATTGACCCAAAATTGATTTGAACCGAAACAACTGAACCGAAAATCAACCAAACCGAAATGATCTGAAACACAATAAAACTGAACTAGAACTAAACCGAAACTGAATAATATCAGACCCGAAATAACAGAAACCGAAATGACCCGAACCGATTGATCCGTTTACCACCTCTAAATTGAGCAGCCGGTATATGACCAAAAATCAAAATGACTTGCTTTCAAATACATAGTTGGTAGGTTTTCTTAATAAAAACTCATAACTATGGTTACTTAAGTCTTAACCAAGTGTATCTTTATTCCATTCTAGTTACATCCAATCAAGTTTTTCACATGTTCATGCGTATGTCATCAATATTTCTTCTTGTTACTACAATATTTAGTATTTAAATTTGTCATTTTTATAAGGATTAATATCCAATATGTTGGAGTTTGCCCAAAGATCAATCATATGATGATTGAATAGACATACTATTTTACTAGATTTATCAAGTAATGACATTGCCGTTATTATCATTTGGTATGTTTATGTGCATCAAACTAACCATTGGATAATAATGTTCATACAATAATACGATTATTGTTAAATAGGATCCTTAGTCGAATATTATTACGGGTATGGACAGTGATAATATATAAAGACTAATATGTGGTTGATGACAAGCGTTGTCATTGACATAGAAATGTCAAAATCAACACATAAGTATTTGTTAGAGAACAACATACTGGATTGACCCGCTATGAGCATGTTTCTTGGGTAATTATGTGACAGTCACAACATTGCTCATGATAAACATATGTATAATCCTCAGACTTAAGATCAACATGATTTCAACATAAAGATTTACGTATTTTGACATATTCAAACGTGTGTCGTAACTGACTACATTATAAAGACTGATGATTGGATACGTGATGACCTATGTAGTGAAATATGGTTGATCAAGAAAGGATTCGTCCCTCCTACATAATGTGAGAAATATCTTCGGCCACTTGATTGAGTGAGATTAGAAAATGCATAGCCATGCTCGAATATTATGATATGAGATATCATAGAGATTCGTTTATCATAATCTACCCAAGACATCAAGAAACACTAGATGGACAACGCAAGTGTGACTAACCCATGACTTGTGTTCATCTAAGATATAAAGGACAAAAGGATGAAATACATAAAGAAAGTTTATTCAGGAATTAGGAAAGTCAAACCATGACTTCATGCAACTTAGGTAGCAATGATGTATTGCTAGATGCCACTCGTTGTTTGTAAAGTTAGAACAGTTCTAATTTTGCCGCTAACGTTGCATGAACCTACAAGGGTCACACCCTTCGAATGAAACGAACAAAAAAATTGGAAACCATACTCCCTATTTTAGGGAGGTTGCCAAAAATCTCATATGGGATAGGGGACATCGGCAACTCCCTTAAATGAGAATAATATTGGATAAATATTGTATTTATCAGATATTATTTAGAGTATGGAAAATATTTAGAGACTTAAATATTATAAAATAAGATTCTAGAAATTTAAATATATATTTGGAATTTATATAATGTATATTTAAATTCCAAGTTTATGTAGAATTAGATTCAACATAATTAAAAATATACATTTAAATATATTTAAATCCAAGTAAAGATAGAATGAGATTCTATATAATAAAAAAAATATTTGGATTAAATATAATGTATATTTAAATCCATGTTTTATGTAGAATAAGATTCTACATAATTAAATATATATATTTCATTTAATATTATTAAATATAATGTATATTTAATATAAACCAATTTCAAGTAGAATTAGATTCTATGAATTTTGGTTGAACTTGGATTTAAGGTATTCAACTAGAATTAAGTCTCTGAATACTATTTAAAGGGACAAGGGCTAGCAACCAAATCATCCCTTTTCCTCCTCTTGAAGATTTCGACAACACCCCTAGGGATTCCCTACTGGAATTCGACATATCCAAGAAAGCTCTCTGAGAAGTTGTTCGATATTTTTTTGGTGTTCTACTTGCCCCCTGGCAAATCCCTGAAGGTTCCCTTGCTCGATTACAAGTCCCGGTTGAACTCCTGGTCAATTTCAGACTCCCTCAGGAATCCTTGGAGGGATTTCGACTTCTCCCTGAAAGGTGTTCAAACCTATCGAAATTTATCCCTAAGTGTTAGGGAGGCGGAAACTTTGTTCGTTTTGTTCGGGTGGACTCCGTAGAGGTCGTTGTGAACCTGTGACGATTCCAGTTTTACTTGACGTGGTTATTCCGACATACCGTCGGTTTTCCAGTTTCCAGAGTTTTAAAAGGTAACTCTTTATCTGTTCACCCCGGATTCGTTCTTGTACATGGATCCTGGCTGGATTATGTCGGATTAATTTTTCCCTGTGCCACAGGGCATGCCGACGTGACCCAACAGTGGTATTAGAGCCACTTGTATCATACGAATTCAGACTTAAATTCTTGGGTGATGTTTATGTATGAGATGCATGTTGTTTGATTCGATTTAGATATTTATCATTTATCGTATCACACCTAATAAAGACTTATTTCGATTATCACTGAATGATTAAGAGTTAATCATAACTATGTTAGGTTGCTTCAATGTTAATTGTTAACATGTTGAGACTAATAGTTAGTCTAGAGAACAAGTAGTTGTTCATAGTTTCATAGATTTATGAAATCTCTGAAAGGGCTTCTAATTTGATAAAAGTTATCAAACTATCTTTCACGGTGAATCCATAAGAGTTATGGTTAGACGTTATGAAAAATACATGTCTATGATTGGCATCATCAAAGATCTGGTACTTAAGTGTGTCTAGTACGCCACCTCTCTTTCATGTTGACCTACCTGGTGCATTTGTTCGTTAACGCAAATGGTTTATGAAACCTCGTGATCCTTTTTTGGCCCATTAACCGCAACATAGGGATAATCAGTTTAAAACTCAGTAAACACGTCGTTACTTTGTTCGCACGATGTTTGATTGCACGGTGTTTGTTTTGCATGGTTATAGCACATAGCCTTTGTAGTTTTGGTTTTTTATAAATACGGCCTGCGTGTCGTGCCTTTCTCTATCTTCTATTGTACTTCTCTTCTCATCTCAATCCCTCGTATGTAACGCGAGTTTCTGAAAATTGTAAATACTCATGGAGATAAAGCAAGGACCAAGGTAGCAGCGTGGTGGGCCTTCCCTGGTGGACCGAGCGTTTCAGAAGCAGATTCTATCTTCAGTAGAAAGGTCCTCCCATTGGCTTGGGACGGGTCGCCTTAAGTTATGAAGGGCTATAATCATTGCATATTTATTTACCGCTTATATTTACCTTGTATGTGATGCAATGGATGTTTTATAAGCATGATTAAACATAGTTCTATTGATAGGATCAATGTTAAAATGATGAGATAATTAAGTAAATCCCTCACTATAATTCTAAGTCTGTTTTAACCATCCAATATTTACCCTCGTTAAAGCTTTGATCGATATAATGCGAGCTTTGCCAAAGCAATGTCACATTTATCTATCTTAGTTAAACGCGAAGAATAAGCTAGTAATATTCGCCGGTTGAGATATTGGTATTGACTTAGCTGGGTTGTTCTAATAGGATTAGAAAACCTAGTGGTTAAAAGTTTTGGATAGTCATAAGATGATTTAAAGAACAAGAGTTGTTCGCCAAAAGATGAGGAATTGCATGTGATGTAATTAGTAAGGTGTTACTTACTTAAATAACCATTTCCTAAAAGACTGGCCAAAGCTGATTTAGGAATGGTGAAATACGGATCCTCACTCACTAGAAAAACTACCGAAACGTTTTTCCGAAATTAAAACTAGAGGGTTTTTAATTTTGAAGAAAATAGTGAGAGTAAATTTATAGTAAAGACATATCTATAAATTTTAAAATTTAGTAAAACTTATGTAGCATATTTTCTTTGTTGTAGAATTAATGGCAAATAATACTCTATCTCTACGATCTATCCTTGAGAAGGATAAGCTCAATGGCATAAACTTCTTTGACTGGTTCCGCAATTTGAGAATTGTTCTCAAACAGGAAAAGAAGGAATATGTCATTGAAGAACCTGTTCCTGATGAACCGGTTGCCACTGCTTCCAGAGCTGACAAAGACAAGTTTAAGAAAAACATGGACTACATGCTGGATGTCGGTTGTCTTATGCTTGCCTCCATGACCCCCTGAGCTTCAGAAGCAACATGAGGACATGATAGCTTATGATATGATTCAAAAATTACAAGGAGATTTATGAAGGGCAAGCTCGTCAAGAGAGGTACGAGACCTCTAAAGCTCTGTTTCAATGCAAGATGAGTGAGGGATCTCCCGTAGGAGCTCACGTCATCAAAATGATGGGCTACATCCAAACATTCGAGAAGCTCGGCTTTCCGCTGAAAGACGAATTAGCTACTAATGTCATCCTGCAATCGTTGTCGGATAGTTTCAATCAGTTCGTCCTCAATTTCAATATGAATGAAATTAACAAGACGCTGCCACTGTTACTCGGTATGTTAAGAACTGCTGAAATCAACCTGAAGAAGATAGGACCTAAACCTGTTCTGATGGTCCGCAAGGGCAAGAAGAAAGGTAAATCGTCAACAAAATCTAAAGGTGATGGTAAGACCAAAACCGATGGAAAGGAGGCATTGAAACCTAAGAAGGGAATCAAGAAGGATGGAAAATGTTTCCATTGCGGCAAGACCGGACATTAGAAGAGAAACTGCCTCACACACCTATAAGAAGTCAAGAAAGCAAAAACGAGTGAGGCATCAACCTCAGAGGCTTCTAAAGAGAAGGCATCAGAATAGACATGGACCTGCGAATTGAAATAAAGCAAGAGTTGCTACATCATCCATTAGGACATGTGTTTTCGCTTAAATATATTTGTTTTAGTTTTTAAGATTATTATTTTGTGCCTAAGTTTTAGTTATCTTGTAAGTACAAGATATTTTAATTTTGAGATTATTTAAATAAATGTTATTCTTTTTAATCTCTTATGGCACAACGAATCAATGATCTTTAAACTAATCAAATCAATAATATTTATAAGATAAATAAAACAAATGACTAATCTCAAACTCATAAAAAGTATTAAGGTAATTTGATGAGATCAAATTCAAGAATATTTAAAATTTGATGAACTTTCAAAGAATATGGAATTGTCCCATAATTAAATCCCACAAGTAGAACGAAAAGTCTTTGAAAGAGAATCAAATATGTTAGACATGTTTTGATTCAGAACAAGTCATTTTCGACTTCTTTACACACTAGAAAAACAACTCTCATACTTTTTTGAAACGCCATATAAGATATGGACTAAGAATTGTTCTAGAATACCTTTGAAGTTTTAAGGTTACTCACATGTTAAAATGTTTACAAAGTTCGAACCTTAAAAACTCCATTTGTTGTTTATCCTAACGAGAACAAAGCGTTTATTTCTCAAACGAGAGTTTATCTTGAAAGAGATTAATTCTCACAAAGGGATATTATTTCTTCAACTTTAATGAGAACAAAATATTTGTTGCTCAAACGATAGTTTATCTCGAAAGAGAATACTTATCACTAAGGGATTTCATTTTTCAACGAGAACAAAATGTTTGTTGCTCAAACGAGAGTTTCTCTCGAAAGAGATTACCTCTCACAAAAGGAAAAATGGAATTTGGAATGTGAAGAAATTTTAGACAACAAATTTATGAACCAAAGATTGAGAATGTTCCACAAATGATCAAGGAACATTGGAACAAAACACAACCATTGTGTTGATCCTTAAGAGAATACCATATAGTTGAGAAATATGGATTTCTCACTATCCGTGCATGAAAACACCATTCTTTTCGGATCAAGATAAAGACTATGTCTTATCAGAAAGCAATGGTGAGCCCAAAATTCAAGAAATGGCTAAGAGCCATGAGATATGATATGGAATCCATGTCTAAAACCAAGTATAGACTTTGGTTACCTAAAAGGGTAAAACCTAAGAGGTATGGATGAGTTTTTCAAAAAGGAAAACCGACATGGATGATAAAACATACAAAGGATGATTCGTCGCTAAAAGTTTTCGACAAACTTCATAGTATAGACTATGATAAAGCATCTTCCTTGTGGCTATGTTTAATCCATCTTAATCTCACTTGCAAGTAGTTACATACGATGATTATGGAATCAAATAAAGGAATGTCAAAACCACTTTCCTAAGGGAAAACTTGAAACAGATGTGTACATGACACATCCAGAAGGTGTTGTCACTCCAGTAAACACTTGAAAGGTATGTAAGCTACAAAGGTCTATCCGTAGACTAAGGCAAGCTTCTCGAAGTTGGGATATTCGTTTCAGAAGATACAATAAAAAGGTTTGGTTTATCTAGAAACAAAGGGGAGTCTTATTTTCAAGAGAGCTAGTGGGAGCATTGTTACTTTCCTAAGTATTGTATGTAGATGACATACTCATCAAAAGGAACTAAAGATCGCAATTCGTTTTGCATTAATAAAAGATACTGCGAGTTAGCAACATGAGACAGTATCTAACTTTACAACATAGGCTGAATGTATTACAGTCGATATAGCAATAAAGAAGGATGTTTGGATCTAATGGGTTCACTTCTGAACTAAGGGTTGTTCCCAGCATATTAGATGCTACATAACTCTGTTATGATGGAACCTTTGCGTAAGCAAATAAAACCCAGATCTCATCAATAAATCCAAACATATTCTAAAGTACTTACATCGTGGAGATGTGAAAGTATGCAACATACGCACAAAGTTGATAACTTTGTCAACTCCCTAACAAAGCTTTTGACACAGCATAAGCATGTCAGTTACACTAAGCCATATCGTATTAGATACGAGAATGATTGGTCTTAGTGCCAGTGGGAGATTGTTGGAGTATGCCTAAAGACCAATCATATGATGATTGAATAGACATACTATTTTACTAGATTTATCAAGTAATGACATTGCCGTTATTATCATTTGGTATGTTTCTGTGCATCAAACTAACCATTGAATAATAATGTTCATACAATAATACGATTATTGTTAAATAGGATCCTTAGTCGAATATTATTACAGGTATGGACGGTGATAATATATAAAGACTAATATGTGGTTGATGACAAGCAATGTCATTGACATAGAGATGTCAAAATCAACACATAAGTATTTGTTAGAGAACAACATACTGGATTGACCCGCTATGAGCATGTTTCTTGGGTAATTATGTGACAATCACAACATTGCTCATGATAAACATATGTATAATCCTCAGACTTGAGACCAACATGATTTCAACATAAAGATTTACGTATTTTGACATAGTCAAACGTGTGTCGTAACTGACTACATTATAAAGACTGATGATTGGATACGTGATGATCTGTGTAGTGAAATATGGTTGATCAAGAAAGGATTTGTCCCTCCTACATAATGGGAGAAATATCTTCGGCCACTTGATTGAGTGAGATTAGAAAATGCACGGCCATACTCGAATATTATGATATGAGATATCATAGAGATTCGTTTATCATAATCTACTCAAGACATCAAGAAACACTAGATGGACAACGCAAGTGTGACTAACCCATGACTTGTGTTCATCTAAGATATAAAGGACAAAAGGATGAAATACATAAAGGAAGTTTATTTAGGAATTAGGAAAGTCAAACCATGACTTCATGCAACTTAGGTAGCAATGATGTATTGCTAGATGCCACTCATTGTTTGTAAAATTAGAATAGTTCTAATTTTGCTGCTAACGTTGCATGAACCTACAAGAGTCACACCCTTCGAATGAAACGAACAAAAAAAATTGGAAACCATACTCCCTAATTTAGGGAGGTTTTCAAAAATCCCCTATGGGATAGGGGAAATCGGCAACTCCCTTAAATGGAAATAATATTGGATAAATATTGTATTTATCAGATATTATTTAGAGTATGAAAAATATTTAGAGACTTAAATATTATAGAATAAGATTCTAGAAATTTAAATATATATTTGGAATTTATATAATGTATATTTAAATTCCAAGTTTATGTAGAATTAGATTCAACTTAATTAAAAATATATATTTAAATATATTTAAATTCAAGTAAAGATAGAATGAGATTCTATATAATAAAAAATATATATATTTGGATTAAATATAATGTATATTTAAATCTATGTTTTATGTAGAATAAGATTCTACATAATTAAATATATATATTTCATTTAATATTATTAAATATAATGTATATTTAATATAAACCAATTTAAAGTAGAATTAGATTCTATGAATTTTGGTTGAACTTGGATTTAAGGTATTCAACTAGAATTAAGTCTCTGAATACTATTTAAAGGGACAAGGGTGTAGAACTAATGTTTTGATATAATAATTGAAAAATGTTTTGGACTGATTTAAAAAGTATTTAAAACATTTACAAAGTCCAAACAACTTGAAATAATATTTAAGGAATTTTTCATAAAGGTTTTTCATGTTTTCAAAGGCCAATTTTCACAAAACTGACCAAGTGTTTCGAAACACCTTAGGGCGTTTCGAAACAGGTGCCTCCAGTGGCCAAAACGTTTCGATACTCGTATCGAAACGAGGCCCAGCGTTTCGAAACAGGCTAGGCCGTTTCGATACGCCCACGTGGCACTGACCACAACGGTCATAAACCCCAACGACTCTTTCCCAACTAACTTTTAAATGCAGGTCGTTTCGATACGGGCTTAGAGCGTTCTGATACGCGTTCCGAAACGACAAGGGGGTGTTCCGAAATGGGTACCCTGACAGACTGCAACGGCTCTTTCTATATTGAGGGTGTTTCGAAACGGCTTCGAGCGTTTCGAAACGGGGAGCTGCAGACTGCATTTATGGAGGGAATTAAAGGCTCCAACGACTCTATTTCAACCCCAACGGCCATAAACGGCTACAAACTCATTTGGGACTATAAAAGGGACCTCCAAGCATCAAGAGAAGGCTAATGCTTCAATTGTCAATCAACAAATGATCAAGAAATTGTCTTAGTGCTTAATTTGTCAATTCTTGTATAGACAAACACTAGTGAGCCAAAATTGTCAAATTTGCTCAAGTGTTTTAGGTTTTGGGTGAGTGCTTCATTGTGCAAACAAACACCTATTAGAGGGTTTAAGTTTGCTTTATTTATCTCTTTGTAAAAGAGGGTTTTGATCAAGGCTTTGGGTAGAAGCTTGATCGGTTGTAAGGGTTTCCTCTTTGTCCTAGAAAAGGGGACGAATCAATTAGTGGATTGATTGTGAAATCCTTAGTGGGGAGCTAAGGTAGTGGATGTAGGTGCTTTTTAGAAGACCGAACCACTCTAAAATCATTGTGTCTATTTTCTTTTTAGCTTCCACAACCCTTCCACCCAAATATCCACCTCTCCACCACTTGGTGAGCAATATTGGTTGATCGAATCGAGCTCCATACAACTCAACAATTGGTATCAGAGCTTGGCTCAATCGAAGAGGATTAACATCCTATTGAGAAGATTCGGCAAGCTCGATCACTATTTCATCAACCGGCTCAAATGGCACAATCAATCGACAAACCGCCTTTCTTTGACGGAGACCACTATGCCCATTGGAAGACAAAGATGAAGTTCTTCATCAAATCAAAAGATTACAAGCTATCGGATGTAGTTGAAGATGGTCCATTCGTGCCTCAAAGAAGTAAAGCGGAGTGGAGTGCTGACGATCGCAAGAAGATGGAACTAAATTGCAAAGCATTGCACATTCTATTTTGTGCATTTGGTCCATCCATCAATGAGAAGATGTCTTCTTGTGAGAGTGCCAAGGAGGTATGGGACAAGCTTGAAGTCACATATGAGGGGACAAATGAAGTCAAGGAGACCAAGATTGGGCTCCTAACCTTGGAGTATGAGAACTTCAAAATGGATCCGGAAGAGAACATCGAGAAGATGTTTGATAGGTTCTCCACCATCACCAACGGTCTTAAAGGTTTTGGAGAAGCCATCCCGGAAGAAAAGCTTGTTCGAAAGCTCATCTACTCACTTCCCGAGTCTTGGGACTCAAAGAGGACCGCCATCATCGAAGCCAAAAATTTAAAGACTTTGAAGCTTGATGAACTCATGGGGTCACTCCTTACTCATCAAATCATGAAGAAGAACAAAGAGGATGAGAAGAAGAGGGAAGAAATTAGAGCTATGGGAGAGAAGAAAATCAAAGGGCTTGGCATCAATGCAAGTGCCATGGCTCTCAAATCCTCCACTTGCCATCATGTCTACACAAGTGAAGAGGAGGATGAAGATGAAGAGATAGTTCATCTCTTCAAGAAGTGTGCCCCTTTCATGAAGAAAGCCTTGAGAGAGCTTGAACGAGAACCTAAAAGAAAGGAGAGGGCGAGCACTTCAAGTCATAAGAAGAAGGCACATGTGGCTACTTGGAGTGATGAGGACTCCACCGACGATGAACAAGCCAACCTTTGCCTTATGGCCATCGAAGAAGATTCAAGGGTAACTTCTAATTCATCTACTTCATGTTCTTACACTTTTGATGAATTACAAGATGCCTATGATGATTTGGTTTTAGATTTTAAAAGCCACATTTTGAAAAACAATAAATTGGTTTCAAAGTTAAAAATTCAAAATGATTTGCTTTCTAAAACCAAACTTGAACTTGAAGCAAAACTTGAAGAGTTTGAATTAAAATGTTTTGATTTACAAAAATTGCTTCAAAAAGTTCAAGAAGAAAAAGATTTGATTTCCAAAGAGCTTGAAAAGAAAAACAATTTTGGAAAATCAAACTTTTATGTTAGACAATCTAGTGCCCCTAGATTTATTAAAGGAAAATGTTTTAGAAGTATTTGGGTCCCAAAAGGACTTAGTACTTCAATTAAAAAGGATGACATTGAAAAATGGATTCCTAAGGGGACTAAAATTTGTGCAACTAACGTTTATGGATCCAAAGCAATTTGGATACCAAAAGTTACTTGATTGTCTATTGTAGGTGTGATGGAGATGTTCAACAAGTCAAACATTGAGGGGGAGCTCCATACACACAAGGAAGAACACTTGAAGAAGGAAGGCTTCACATCCTCCCTTTTGTTCAAGTGTGGGTAAAATTTCTAGTTGTTTTTGATTTAATTTGTCTTATTTTTAGCTTATTCAACTAGATGATCATATATGATGGAATAATACTTTTGATGATGCTTTGAGTAAGGGGGAGCCATTTTAAAACCAAATTCTTACTTTTGTCAAATTTTTTACCTCTATTGTTATTTTTTTGAACTTAATGTTTTTAAATCTTTTGATATAACAAAAAGGGGAGAAATGGTTTGAAAAATTGAATTTTCAAATGAATAAGGGGGAGCCTTATGTGAATTAAAATTTTAATCTCTTATTCACATTTTTAAAGTTAAAGGGGGAGAATTCCAAACAATTTTTCAAGTGGTTTTATTATATCAAAAAGGGGAGATTGTAGAACTAATGTTTTGATATAATAATTGAAAAATGTTTTGGACTGATTTAAAAAGTATTTAAAACATTTCCAAAGTCCAAACAACTTGAAATAATATTTAAGGAATTTTTCATAAAGGTTTTTCATGTTTTCAAAGGCCAATTTTCACAAAACTGACCAAGTGTTTCGAAACACCTTAGGGCGTTTCGAAACAGGTGCCTCCAGTGGTCAAAACGTTTCGAAACAGGCTAGGCCGTTTCGATACGCCCACGTGGCACTAACCACAACGGTCATAAACCCCAACGGCTCTTTCCCAACTAACTTTTAAATGCAGGTCGTTTCGATACGGGCTTAGAGCGTTCCGATACGCGTTCCAAAACGGCAAGGGGGTGTTCCGAAACGGGTACCCTGACAGACTGCAACGGCTCTTTCTATATTGAGGGTGTTTCGAAACGGCTTCGAGCGTTTCGAAACGGGGAGCTGCAGACTGCATTTATGGAGGGAATTAAAGGCTCCAACGACTCTATTTCAACCCCAACGGCCATAAACGGCTACAAACTCATTTGGGACTATAAAAGGGACCTCCAAGCATCAAGAGAAGGCTAATGCTTCAATTGTCAATCAACAAATGATCAAGAAATTGTCTTAGTGCTTAATTTGTCAATTCTTGTATAGACAAACACTAGTGAGCCAAAATTGTCAAATTTGCTCAAGTGTTTTAGGTTTTGGGTGAGTGCTTCATTGTGCAAACAAACACCTATTAGAGGGTTTAAGTTTGCTTTATTTATCTCTTTGTAAAAGAGGGTTTTGATCAAGGCTTTGGGTAGAAGCTTGATCGGTTGTAAGGGTTTCCTCCTTGTCCTAGAAAAGGGGACGAATCAATTAGTGGATTGATTGTGAAATCCTTAGTGGGGAGCTAAGGTAGTGGATGTAGGTGCTTGTTAGAAGACCGAACCACTCTAAAATCATTGTGTCTATTTTCTTTTTAGCTTCCACAACCCTTCCACCCAAATATCCACCTCTCCACCACTTGGTGAGCAATATTGGTTGATCGAATCGAGCTCCATACAACTCAACAAAGGGCTAGCAACCAAATCATCCCTCTTCCTCCTCTTGATGATTTCGACACCACCCCTAGGGATTCCCACTGTAATTCGACATATCCTAGAAAGCTCTCTGAGAAGCTGTTCGATATTTTTCTGGTGTTCTACTTGCCCTCTGGCAAATCTCTGAAGGTTCCCTTGCCCGATTGCAAGTCTCGGTTGAACTCCTGGTCGATTTCAGACTCTCTCGGGAATCCCTGGAGGGATTTCGACTTCTTCCTGGAAGGTGTTCAAACCTGTCGAAATTTATCCCTAAGTGTTAAGGAGGCGAAAACTTTGTTCGTTTTGTTCGGGTGGACTCCGTAGAGGTCGTTGCGAACCTGTGACGATTCTGGTTTTACTTGACGTGGTTATTCTGACATACCATCGGTTTTCCAGTTTCCAGAGTTTTAAAAGGTAACTCTTCATCTTTTCACCTCTGATTCGTTCCTATACATGGATCATGGCTAGATTACGTCGGATTAATTTTTCCGTTGCGCCACGGGGCGTGCCGACGTGACCCAACACTATACGTTGGCAGTGAAAATTTTTAGTTTCCACAAGCGACTTAGTTTTAGGGTATAGAGAGTTAGTTTAGGATATAGGGTTTAGGGGTTTAGAATTTAAGGATAGTTATTTTAATTTAAGGTTTATGGTTATAATTTAGAGTTTATAGGTTAGGGTTTAATTTTTAGGGTAATATGATGAGGATTTAGGTTTTAACCTATAAACCCTAAATTATAACCCTAAATCTTAAATTGAAACAACTATCTCTAAATTCTAACCCCCTACACCTAAACCCCTAAACCATATACCCTAAACTATATATCCTAAACTAACTCTCTATACCCTAAAACTAAGACGCTTCCACTACAATATTTATGGTTTTGTGGCGTCTGGCTTCCGCCCTTGTTGACCTACTCAATAGATGTTTTTTTTTTTTTTTTTTTGGTGATTACGGCCTTGGCTTGGGCCTTTTGCGGCGAGAATGAAGTAGGGTTGCAGGGTTATGGAGAGCCCTGTGAATACAATGCCTAGGAAATATAAGAATTGCACTCTAATAACCTCAACATGCTAGAATCCATTATACGTTAAATAAAAGTTAGGCGCTACGTACTTTTTTTTTTGAAAAAAAAAAGATAATTTATTAACCATTAATTGCATCAGACATAACATTGGCTATAATACATCCATATCGAACTGAGCCTCTATAACGTTCTCTAACACCCATTGGGCTAGCACATGTGCTATTGTGTTTGCTAATCTATTAACGTAAAGAAATAAAACTAATTGTTGTCTAATACTATGTAACTGTACTCCTACTATTGACATATCTGAAATAAGATTCGCAAGCCTGTTGACGATGTTGATCGCATCCTCCTCTATAACTGCGTTGTGCCAGCCCCTCTCAATGGCTATGAATGCACTGGCTTCGGCACTTGCTGCTGTATTTGGTGGATGTGCCTCGCAATACCAGACAAGACAAACCCATTGTGGTTTCTAGCTATAACCCCGATTGCTACTTATCATGTCACACTGTTGTACACCCATCTACATTTATTTTAATCACCCCATCACTAGGTTTGCCTCGGTGCTCTCGCATTGGCTATGCAAAATTCTGCCTGTAATAACAAAGCTGTGTCCACAGTTGCAGAAGTTGGCTGTAGCTCCTTCTTGTTTCGCCTATTCCATACATTCCACAATAGGGCAACAAATCCAGTAAAACCCTCATCAGTAAGGGTTGAGCCAGTCTTTAGTGCTTTGTGTTGGAAAAATGATTACTTTGTAACACTTTGTTGGGAGTTGTTTCGCTAAGGTGACTTTTTCAGAACCACCCCATCCTGAACTATGCATGCTAACTTTGCCTAGTACTCTCCAAAACAGTCTCGACTTATTATTCGACTTGGCTTCTAATATATTACCTTGAGGGAAATACTTTGCGGATAGCACGCGATACACCAAGGAGTCTTTGTTGTGTAAGAGCCTCCATGCTTGTTTCCCCAATAGTGTTGTGTTAAAGTAAATACTTGATTTATCAAAATTCACCTTTTGCCCGGAAGCTGCTTCGTACATCACTAGGATCTCCTTCAATCTTCTTGCTTCAGCCTCAGAGTTTTTGATGAAAAGAAGAGATGGTTGATTCTCAGTCCCCTTACAGTAGCTCGTAAGCCTGTTGTTCTATGAGTAGTAAGGCAGATACGGCTTGTGTGCAAAACAAAAGCAAGTATGGGGAAAGGAAAGAATTATTACAATAGAATTAATTGACTCTAAACTGACCAAAATAATAAAGAAAAGTAATGTTAGGAATATTTTTTACCCAAAAAATAGTTTTGTGACCAAAACAGAAAAACGAGAATAGTTTGATGACCACTAATATAGTTTAGCCAAAAATATATTGATCGTAAACCTAAATTGTAGATTATATTTATAACATCAATTATATATTCAGTCAAAATATATTAATTTTAACATATATAAATTATTATAATATTACTTACTCTTTTTCTTTATTAATCTTTTAGTTTTGTAACATAACTTATAAATAATATTTGTTAAATTAAAGTATTTTAATTGAGTTTATAAATATATTCTTATAATATTTTATAATTTATATTACAATTAATATATGATTATTTTCTCTTTTTCGTTAATCTTTTAGTATCTAACATAAATTATAATAATCTTATTAAATTAATATATTTTAATCGATGTTATAAAGATATTCTTATAATATTTTATAAATGATGTGTTCATTAATGTAATTTTAATTTTTTACTATTCTTCTTCATTAATCTTTTAGTTGTATAACATAAATTATAAATGATTTTTTTATAAAACTAATATATTTGAATGGATGTTTCCTACTCTTCTATTTCATTAATCCTTTAGTTTTGTATTATAAATTATAAATGTTTTTCTATAAAACTAATATATTTGAATTGATTTTACAGTACTTGATGTTATGAGTATATTATTATAATATTTTATAATTTATGTTACAGTTAATATATATTATGTAATTAATTTCAACCACATGTTTACGTAAATATTATTCTTGTCAACAATGTAGCAATTTCCTAGCTTGATTCAATGATTAGGTGTTAAACCTTCCCAAGACATGTTTGGAAGGAAGATGAGTCATCCGAGATCTAACGTAAAATCAAATGTCAACCAGGACTAATGTAATGTTCATTGTCAATACACCACATATTTGATCGACTTCTAAACTCTATATTTTAGCTTATTATGAAAATACGATATTCATCTTATGTTATTAATGGTGATTAATTTGAAAGAAAATAATTTGTTTTGTTAGGGTTTCATCTATACCAACATAATCCAAAATCTAAAGCAAAGACTGTCTCGTAATTTTTTTTATGTGAACTATGAGTGTCCTCATCTGTCTATTTAACGGTATATAACAAGATTATGTTGAGTTGTAATGCTGAGTTGTAAAAGTTAGTTAATTTTTTTATTATTATGAAAACGCGTGTATGTATTATTCATTTAATTTTACTTTTAATAAAAGTTTAAAGGCTTTTCTTTTCTCTCTCGCGTGACTTCTCCTTTGCCTTCGCTTTCCCCAAATCAGTGTTCAGAGAAGATAGCAAACCTTAAAGCTATTTTCCATTATTCGACATGGTATCAGACGATGAATCTTCCGATCGATTTCGCACTCAAGTTTTCAAGAACGACGACCCATCCGATAAATACTATATTCATCCGAATGAGAATTTGGGCCTTGTTCTGACATCTGTGTTACTCAATGGTACCAATTATCATGGTTGGGCTCGCTCAATGAAGATGGCACTCATTTCAAAGAACAAATTCCGGTTTTTTGATGGTTCAATCAAGCAATTACGCCAAGATAATCCTCAGTTTCAAGCTTGAGTAAAGTGTAACAACTTGGTGTTGTCTTGGCTTCTACGAGCAATAAGTCTAGAAATCGCGCAATGTGTTATCTGGGTGGACACGACTTATGAGTTGTGGGCCGATCTTCATGATCGATTCAAGCAAGGTGACTTGATTCGAGTCTCCGATTTATAGCAAGAATTTTATTCTTTGCGTCAAGGTAACCTTTATGTTACTGCGTTTCATACACAATTGAAAGTCATATGGGATGAACTATGTAGTCTTAGACCCTTTTCTGTCTGTGATTGTATGGAAATTGAATTTCCTAAACAAGATTTTGCTCTTAGGTTTCTTAGGGGTTTAAATGATGTGTTTTCTATTCCTAAATCCCAAATCTTAATGATGAAGCATTTTCCACAAATAAATGAAATCTTTTCTATTCTTGTTCAACATGAAAGACCTGTTAGTCCTGTGGTTGTTGTCGATTCCAATGTCTTGTTGGTCGATAGGGGTTCTGTTAAAAGGGAATAGTTGAGTAATGGAAGTGACAGTAGGGGTCTTGTTAGAAAATTTTCTGAGAATTCAGTGATTCGTAGGCCCTTATGTGTTTTCTGTGGGATTTATGGACATTCTGTTAAAAAGTGCTATAAAATCATGGGTATCCTCCTCGGTATAGGTATAAAACCCCTGTTAGTAGAGCCAATTAGACTGGTAATGTTGTTAGTAATGAAAATTCTGTGCGATCTGCCTCTATGAATACAAGTGAAGACAATTTGGTTTTGTTTACCAAGGAACAATATGCTAGTTTGTTGTCTTTGAAAAATGAATGAGAAAATTCCATTCAGAATTCTGTTTCTCAACCTCAAGTGAATGCTCTATCTTCAAACTTTGAGTCTTCTTCCATTGAAGAACCATGTATGATTCTCACCTATTCTCAATTAAGTGGTTCTAATAGTAATCTTTTTAGTTACTGTGCTTGTTCTAAGTCTGCAAATTCTAATATGAGTAGCTCTTTAAATTCTAAATCTTGGATTGTTGATTTAGGGGCCATTGATCATATTGCAAATTCCTTAAATTTTTTTGTGACTTATTCTCCTGTTGATAATAAGTTTGTAAAGTTACCTAATGGTCAATTGGTTAAAGTGTTACATATAGGGGCTGTTAATCTTTCCCCTAACTTGATACTTGAAAATGTGTTTCATATATCATTTTTGGTTCAATTTGATTTTTGTTTCTTAGTTAACCATTGATCCTAATTTTTCATTTCTCTTCTCACATAGTGTATGTTATATTCAGGATACCAAACAATGGAGGAAGATTGGTATAGTTAGAAAGCAACATGAATTATATCAGCTTGAAGTTCAAGATGTTAGGGAATCTATTGTTTGTAATGTGCTTAATTCTTTTGTTTCTTTCGGTATTTGGCATGCTAGACTAGGGCATCCTTCTAGTCAAAGGATGAAAATATTTGTAAATTTGGATTTTGTTATTTCTTCTGGTTCTGTGATTGACTGTAAAACTTGTCATTTGGTTAAGCATAAAAGATTGTCCTTTCCTGTTAGTATTTCTAAATCTAATTATGTATTTGATATAGTTCATATAGACATTTGGGATCTTTTTCATGTTCCTAGAATATATGGTCATTCTTATTTTCTTACTATTGTTGATGATCGAAATAGATTTATGTGTGTGTATCCTATGAAGTTTAAATCTGAAACTAAGGGATTGATTACTGAATTTTATACTTTTGTAAAAACTCAGTTCTCCAAAAAGATTAAGTGTATTATGTCTGATAATGGAAAAGAATTTGATATGGTTGATTTCTTTAAATCCAAAGGAATAGTTCATCAAACTTCATGCCCTCATACTCCTCAATAGAATAGTATAGTTGAGAGAAAACATCAGCATCTTTTGAATGTTGCTAGGGCCTTAAGAATTCAACCTGCTTTACCTTTGTCTTTTTGGATGGATTCCATTTTACATGTTGCCTTCTTAATTAACATTACTCCTACTCCAATTCTTGATAATAAGACACCCTTTGAAGAGCTTTTTCAAACAAAACCTAAGTATAGTCATCTTAGAGTCATTGGTTGTCTTGCTTATGCTTCCTTTTTACCTAAAGAAAAGATTAAGATGCATCCTAGGGCTATTAGATGTGTTTTCTTAGGATTTAAAAAAAAGTGAAAGGTTATAGATTGTTTGATTTAGATACAAAAATTGTTTTTGTGTCAAGAGATGTGATCTTTTCAGAGAAAAATTTTCCTTTTAAATAGAATATTTCTGGTGATCTTAGTAATATTGTTCTGCCAAATTGTGATAATTCTAGTTTAAAAGATGAATTTTATGCTGAAAAAAAAAATCAGAGTTATACTAAAAACAATGTTATTGTTTCAAAACATAATGTAGAATATTCTTCTGATAATTCTGATAATAATGTTATTGATCCTGCCATTTCTGATGTTTCTACTCAGCTTATTAATTCTTCTATAGTTGATGTTCAACCTACTGATTCTTCTAGAATTTATGATCATTCTACTACTAGACCTTCTAGAACAGTTAAAATACCACAAAGATTTAAGGATTTTCATGTTAATATGCCTAAAACTAGAACTACCCAACATTCTGTTGCTCAGGTTCTTTTTTATACTAATATCTATGCTTAATATAAGTTCTTTATCAATAATGTAGACTTGTTAAGTGAACCTAATAACTATAAGCAAGCTCTTTTTCATGACTGCTGGAAAACTACAATGAAAGAAGAAATTTATGCTCTAGAAAATAATAAAACTTGAGATTTGGTTCCTCTTTCTCCTGGCAAAACTACCATAGGGTGTAAATGGGTTTTTAAAACTAAACTAAAGTTAGATGGCACCCTTGATAGATATAAAGCTAGGTTAGTTGCTAAAGCATACACACAACAGTCTGGAGTTGATTTCCTTCGTACCTTTAGTCCTATGGTCAAAATTACTATAATTAGAACCTTGATGGCTATTGCTGTAGCTCAAAATTGGGACTTACAACAGTTAGATATAAATAATGCCTTCTTGCATGGTTTTCTGCAAGAAGAGGTTTGTATGGAATCACCACCTGATTTTCTGATAAAAACTCTGGTCTAGTTTGTAAATTAAATAAAAGTCTATATGAGTTGAAACAATCAAGTAGGCAATGGAATGAAATGTTAACAATTGCTTTAGGTAACCAAGGGTTTAAATAATCACTTTCAGATTCTAGCCTTTTTACTAAAGGAGAAGGTTCTCAGTTTATAGCTTTAGCTGTTTATGTGGATGACATTACTTTAGCTAGTCCTTTGTTTTTAACAGGTTACTTCTATTAAAAGCTTCCTCCATGATGCTTTTAAAATAAAAGATTCAGGGAAATTAAAATACTTTCTTGGGCTTGAAATTGCTAGATCAAACAAGGGTATAAACTTATGTCAAAGAAAGTATACTTTGGAACTTTTAAAAGAAACTGGTTTCCTAGGATCTAAACCTGTTTTCACTCCTATTGTTGTTACAAAACGATTATCCAAATCTGATGGTGATGTATTGCAAGATATTACATCATATAGGCAGCTCATTGGTAAACTTTTATATCTTACCAATACTAGACCAGGCATTTCTTTTGTTGTCTAACAATTATCTCAATTTTTATATGCTCCAACTAATGTTCACTTAACTGCTGCACATAGAATCCTTAGATATTTGAAAGGCACACTTGTACAAGGATTATTCTTTCCTGTTGACAATTCTTTACAAATTAATACTTTTTCTAACTCTAATTGGGCTTCTTGTCCAGATTCTCGTAAGTCCACAACTAGTTTTTGTGTTTTTTAGGCAAATCCTTTGTTGAGTGGATCGAATGATCGATATAAACCAAGAAGGGGTGAATTAGATTTTTAGACTTTTTAAAAGTGGAATTGACAAATAAAAATGGTAGATAAGGAAATTTAGAGTGGTTCAAGTTCCAATTGAACTCTACATCCACTACCTTAGCTTTACTAAGGATTTTCAACAATTCCACTAATTGATCTTCCCCTTTTCTAGGCTAAGGAGGTAACTGTTACAATATCAGTCAAATTTTCTACCCAAAATTTGACCCAATCCTCACACAAGAATAACAAAGAAGTTGTTGGCTAAAACAAGTATCTCTCAATACACAAAGTAGCCCAATTACAAGAACTCAACCCAATTGAAATGATAAGAATGAAAAATACAATTGGGGTTACAAGACAATAATGAGATTTAGGCACAAATGTTTGGATTTGATGTTTGGATGTTTGCTTTTGGATCAATAGTTGTTGCTGAAGCTTTTAGAGTTCCCTTTTATACCTTCTCATTGAATTCTAGCCGTTGTGGTTGTTGCATTCATCAATATAGCCGTTGGGATATTATCTTTCCTCCATAAATGCAGTCTGCAACCACCCGTTTCGAAACGCCCGATCCTGTTTCGAAATAGACCAAAATAGAAAGAGCCGTTGGGGTGCATTAAAGAGCCCGTATCAAAACGGTTAAGATTGTTTCGATACGCTAAGAGTCATTTCGAAACACGTTTCGAAACATTTTAGCAACTGTCAAGGCTCGTATCGAAACAGATTGAATGTGTTTCGATACGCCTTAACGATCGTAATAAAATCAGTTAAAACCTTCAACGGTCATATTTTTTAAATCTGACTTGAATGCCGTTTCGAAACGTTTGAGGTCGTTTCGATACGGTGTATCGATGTTCTTAAGCCGTTTCGAAACCCGTTTCGAAACAAGGGTTCACAGTTTCAAAACTGTTTCGATACACGTTTTGAAACACAGGTTCACAGTTTCAAAAGTGTTCCGGAACGCCTCAATTTAGTCCTTAAATTCTTTGGTTATATCAAAATCAATTTTTCGGTTTCACATCCTTAATTTCCTGGAAGTCTAAAAAACAACAAACTTTTTTTCATTCATCTAGTGAAGCAGAATATCGAGCCTTAGCAATTGTAACTTGTGAAGTTCAGTGGCTTTCTTATCTTCTCTCTGATTTAAAACTTCAGTTCTCTTCTGCTAATCTTTATTGTGATAATCTGTCTACTATAAAGATTCTTGAAAATCTTGTTCATCATGAATGCACAAAGCACATTGAAATCGATTGTCATTTGATCCGAAAAAAGTTTAACAGGGAGTAATCAAACTTCTGCCAGTTTCTTCACACAATCAGCTTGCTGATTGTTTTACTAAAGCCTTGCCGTCTTTCTCTTTTCAGGATTCCATTTTCAAGTTGGGCTTACAAAACTTGTATGCTCCAACTTGAGGGGGCTAACAAGATTATCAAGATGTTGAGCTGTAGAATTAGTTTTATGCTGAGTTGTAAAAGTTAGTTCTTTTTATTATTATAAAAATGTGTGTATGTATTATTCATTTAATTTTACTTTTAATAAAAGTTTAAAGGCTTTTCTTTTCTCTCTCTCGCGACTTCTCATCTGCCTTCATTTTTCCCAAATCGGTGTTCAAAGAAAATAGCAAACTCTAAAGCTATTTTCCATTGTTCGGTAGTATAAACAGAGACTAACTTGTAGAGTTAAATAGCACAATTAGAACGACAAAACTCTTCCATAAAATATTTAATATTGTTATGTTCTCAAGATTTTAAATTCAAAATCTTGATTAAGTTGGACAATCTCTTTATTCAAATGCTTAGTTGTGTCTCTTAATTTTTTTTGACAATAATAGAATATATTATATTTAGATCCTCACATAATTGTTAATTAAATCTCAATACTTACACTTTTTTTATAAAAAAAATCGAGTTACTATCCCTTTATTAACATGATAAATTATGCTTTCTCATCAATTCATAATCATTAATAGGGATGTCAGTGTGGCAGGTTTTGTGGGGATTCACCTATTTCGCACCCAATTGGACAAAGATGGGTACATGTTTCGCGGGTGATGGGACAAGGATAGGACAAAAATAGACCCATCGTGGATTATAGGGTAAGCGTGGATATAGCTTTGTACCTACCATATCTCCACCCGCCCCGCTTCATCCTCACCCGTCTTGCCCCATCCCCACCCGCCAATATACACAGGCCATGTTTGAAAAAGAGATGTTTGAGTCAAAATTAGAGGTTTGATCTGTCAAATTCGCTAATTTGGATGTTTGGTAAAGAGCATATTGAAATGACGGATTGGGGTGAAACCTCTAATTTTGAAAAAGCTACTAATAGTAGTTTTTTTAAAATTAGAGGTTTTGACATAAAAGTTATAAAGACCCTTTTACCCTTAACAATTATCAAAAATCTTCAAATAACCTAAATTTAACCATTTCTATTTTAATTCTTCAGAATCATGTATTTACATTGTGACATTTGTAAACTAATATTTTATGTTTTTATTTTATTTTTATTCTCACACATTTATATTTGTATTTAAATTTAATAATTAATTAAATTATATTAAAAATAATTATATAAATAATAAATTAATATATAGATCCTTCAAATATGCTTAGTAATATTTAGAATATTGCAAAACATTCTATTAAAGGTAGAAACAAATGCGAATCGGCCCACGCTTGGTCGGCAGATTTGGCTGCTCCGGCACCATCCTATGCAGGGATAGTTTCCGGATCTAAGAAGCAGGTGGTTATGGAGCCGACCCCGAGTTTAGATGATGTGATTGTTGAGTCTGATGATGTTACAATGGATAAAAGTGGCACGTTTCTGTCGATGAATTTTTCTGATAGAGTACATGAGCGTATAGATCATAGCATGAGGCGTTCGATCATCGTTCGTCTTCTTGGACGCTCTATTGGTTACAAAACTCTCATTGGTCGTATCAAGGTTCTTTGGCAACCTCATGGGGCTTTTCAAATTGTAGACCTCGCCAATGACTACTAGTTGGTAATGTTTGAAAACGAGTATCATTATGAACATGTTTTAACGGGTGGTCCATGGACAGTGTTTGGGAGCTATCTCACGGTTCAGCCGTTGTAACCCCCTCGTCCTGGTCTGGCCGGATGACCGGTCCGAGTAGGCCATACGGGGAAAACCGAAGCGAAACCCGTTAAGGTTCCCCCTCGGTTAGCAACCCTAAAATTTTTCTTTTAATTAATCTTCTCTAAAGGCACATTTAAGAACCTATGTGATCACAACAACGGAATAAATTGAGAAAGACATGCAACTGGACACAAAATGGCAATCAAACAGTCCAATTTTAATCCATCAGGCAGTCCGTTCCGAAACACCATTCAGGCGTATCGAAATGCCTTGACCTGGTCAACTGCCCCAAGCCCACACGAGAAGGTCGTATCGGAACGGAGGTAAACCATTCCGAAACACCCTCAACGGTCAACTTCTCGTGGTCAACGAGATATTGAACCTTCCAAAACCCTTAGACCCATTTCGAAACCCCTTCATATCGGCAATTTCTCAGATTTTCAGTAGCCAAAGTGTTCCGATACTCGTTTCGAAACAGGGGTTCACAGTGGCCAAACCGTATCAAAACGGGTTCCGATACGGGGTCCCTGAAGCCTTACCCGTTCCGAAACGGCTTAGCCCATTTTGAAACACTGGCTGTCTGCAACCTTCGAAAACCAACTAAGAGCATTTCTCAACAACTCCAAAGGCCCTAAACGACTCCAAGAAGCACTCAACACTTACAAGCATGAACTAGAGGCATGGACCCTATGTCAAAACATGCTCAAACACACAAGGCATAAGATGAAGCATCCATTCATGGCATTTACACAAAGGAAACATTGCATATAGGGGCATGCTTAAGAACGCAAAAGCCAAATGGCACAATTCATCACATAAAGGTTTACATGCCAACCATAAGCAACTTTAACATTCAACAGGGCATGTCATCACACAAGCATTCGACAAGACATAACATGTTTTACAATCAAAGTCAATTCATGAACATCAATCACATATATGAGTCATACATCGCTCCTACAAAACACACTATTGCCACATTGCTAAACTACCACATTAATTGCTAAACCGTACTTGAGCAACAAAAACTTGGAAAGCCCCTTCGCCTTGCTCCTTGTTAACACCACGCTAATGAAATGCATTGTTGAAAACGAGAGCGTAAGCTAGAAGCTTAGTGAGGATGCTCTAAAATCAAAAACATCAACAATGCAGGGTCCAAGCATGCGAATCCTTTATTTCACATACAACATACATAGGAAATCAACAAGTCAACCTAGCTAGTCTTTCAAGAGTCATAATATGGCATCTCACATCATACTAAGCTCAACAACAAATGTCTCAATTATCAAAACATCATAAACATGAGAGCAATATCATTGGCCACTATTAGTTTACCCGGATGTGCGGATTTACTCTCAACAACAACATTACCTCGGTGGGATTACACTCATCACCGGACCTTGCATGGGCGGGATTCCACTCATCACCACATGCCCTACGGATGGTATTCCACTCATCATCACGTAGAATATAAATAAATTTCTGGTGGAATATTACATCAACGTACTCCTCCTTGATGACTCAATGCCATCAAGGCCACGTACGTTTTGACTCAATTGTGTGCACACTAATCCTAATGATCGATCATTTACACCCGGTAAGTTAATTAGTGCCAATTTCTTTAACCACATCACACATCCACCATTTATAACACATAATCATTGCATACACATAGCATGGTATACACATACAAATCAATCCATATTTCTCAAGATCAAATAGGCAAGGCATAAATAGCATCAATAGAAATCAAGGAGTTAAGTTACCAATTTAACTACCACATAGGAATCCTAAATGCCAGGATTCAATCCCGATGCTTCTCCAATGTCTCCTTTTGTTTCTAGACAATCAAAACACATCCATTACTCACAAATCAATGCTAAATTTCAGTCACCACTCCAACCCATAAACACAAGCCATACTTCAACAATTTCAAACCCACAATCACCCAAAGTTTCTATTTTCGAGCTCCCCCAAAACCGAGCTGAAAACCATGTTTTCAAACACCCAAAAGACATCCAAAGGGTCCCAAAACACCTTCCTAACATCCCTAAACCATCAGCCCTTCAACCCAACCCTAAAACACACCAAAAATCCCATTTTTGACTCTTCAAAAATGGCCACAAGGACTCATTTCGGGTTTTCACCCAAAATCACTCATTTTAACATATTATGTGTATTTTAAAGAATCTAAACCAAAACCCAACTTAATAAATCAAAATCAATTGAAAAACCCAATAAAAACTCAAACTTTCATTAAACTCCAAATTTCAAAAAGATGATAGTTTTCATTTTCAAGACTAGGCATATGTAGAGGATGAAGAGGAGAGTTCGAATATATAATTACCTTTAAAAATGCCCTTGAGTAGAGGAAGAAATTTGATGGAATAGTGAATTTGGGATTTGGGAGGGTTTAGGGTGGTTTTCACGTGGGGGGTGTAACCCCCTCGTCCCGGTCTGGCCGGATGACCGGTCCGAGTGAGCTACACGGGGAAAACCGAGTGAAAACTCCCTAAGGAACTCTCCCTCGGTTAGCAACCCTATATTTTTTTTTTAAATTTTAATCTTGTCTAGATGAAAATTACATCCTAAGTGATCATACAGCGGAACAATAATTTCGAAGCAATCAGACGAACCCAAACTAACATTTAAAAGCCCATTTTTTTTAAAGTTAACCTGCAGGCGGTATCGATACCCTTAAGGGGGTATCGATACCCCTTTGACTAGGTCAACAGGGTTTGGTCAACCTGAGGAGACAGTATCGATACCCCAAATGAGGGTATCGATACCCTCCCCTAAAGTTGACTTCCCACGGTCAAAGCCAAGACAACAGTATCGATACCCTAGAGGCCAGTATCGATACCGAAATCGATAGTGGCTCCAGTGGCCAAAAAGGTATCGATACTCCCCTCGAGTATCGATACACGAGGCCTGAAACCAAAGGGTAGTATCGATACCAGATCAACGATATCGATACCCCAACTACGAAACTGCAGGTTTGAGCTGATTTAGAGCACAAGGAGGCCCCTAAATCCCTCTAACACTTCAACCAACACACTATCATCAATCCCTAAGGCAAGCCAACCATACAAGCATACATATTTAAGCCAAGGGAGTCAATCAAACATGGATTTAAGCATTCATACATAGCATTCTAGTTAAAGAGCAATTCATGCAATATTGGCATACTCAAAACACAAAGGTCCTTAAAAGGAACAAGACATCTTGAAAGGTTTGCATTCATACACTATGCAACCTAAACATTCTAAAAACATGCCATCAAACATCAAACATTCAATCATAGTATAACATGCTTACAACCCATGATCAAACCAAAAACATCATCAACAAATGAGTCACACACGCTCATACAAAGACCCTTGCCACATTGCTAACTATTACAAAATCGATAACCATACTTGAGCTACAAGCTTGGAAGCCCTTCTTGCCTTGCCTCGAGCTAACACCACGCTAATGATCTGCATTGTTGAACATTGAGAGCGTAAGCTATAAGCTTAGTGAGGGTGCTCTAAAACGAAAAACATCAACAATGCAGGGTTCAAGCATGTTAATCCTAGTCTCACACATATCAAGCATTGCATAAAATCAAGTAGACCTAGCTAGTCTTTCAAGTGGCATATATGGTCTCTCAATCCTAGCAAGATTACACATCAATATCAATTATCATGTACAAAACCATATATCAAAACCACATATCACCATCATATATCACATTACATAAACAAGTTTAATTGGCCACTTTAGTTACCCCGATTGTGCGGATATAAACCTTGACAACACTTTACCTCGGTGGGATTCCACTCATCACCGGACCTTGCATGTGCGGGATTCCACTCATCGCCACATGCCCTACGGATGGGATTCCACTCATCATCCCGTAGAAATATATGAAATAGCTTCCGGTGGAATGTTACGTCACCGTACTCCTCCTTGATGACTTAACGCCATCAAGGCCACGTACGTTTTGACTCAATTTGTGTGCACACTATCCTAATGATCGATCATTTACAACCGGTAATTATTTTAGTGCCAATTTTCATTATCACATCACATATCATCAACCACACTCATGCTCATCACATACATATACATTCATGACATACATGCATAACTTATCCACATTTCTCAAGAGCATAGATAGGCCAACACAAGCATTCAAAGGAAATCAATAGCTAAAATCAACAACATGAATCAAAAGGAAATGGCCTACCAAGCACATTTCTCTCACACACTAAACACACTCGAACCATACTTTAAAACAAGTTTGAAACCACTCACCGCCCTTCCTTAGCAAATCGAACAATCCTCCTACGCACCCGGATTCGGTCCCAAAGCTCCTTCAACGTTTCCCCTTGCTTCTAGCCAAGCAAAGCACACTTATTACACCACAATTCAATGCTAAAGCTCAACTATCAATTCACTTCACAAATATAAACCAAATTTCACAAATTCCCCAAACCACAAAATCTCCCAAAACTCAATTTTCGTGCTTCCCAAATCCCTTGCTGAAAAACCCACTTCCAAACACCCAAATGGCTTCCAAAGCATCCCAAAACACCCTCCTTACCTAGGTAGACCATCAGCCCCTCATTTACAACATTAAACCTCCCAAAAACCTAAGTTTTCATACTCTAAAATCTACCTCAAGAGCATGCTACGAAATTTTACCCAAATTCGACCAAATTGACATATGCTACACCTTTTAACATGATTAACTAAAACCCCAACATGATTTAACAGAACAAATTAAAAAGCCCCATCAAAAACCCCAAATTTCATAAGAACCCTAATTTTCAAAACCCAATGTTTTTGAAATCCAAGACCATGGTTAGATAGAGGTTGAAGAGGAGAGTTAGAAAACACAATTACCTTTGCAAAACACCTTGAATCGAAGTAGCAATCAAATGGAATAGTAACCAAACTTTTGGGAGAGTTTGAAAAGAGAAGATGGTGTTTTTGACGTGAAAAGAAGATAGGAAAGAGGGAAGACAATTTTTTTGTTAAAGTGGTCTTGCTTTTTAAGACTTTTGGGTAAAATTACAACATTAGTCCCTCCCCTCTTTCTAAAGCTCAATTAAGTCATTATTTTAAGTTGAAATGATTTAATTTAAATTTTATTAACTCGAATTAAAACCCGGTTAACTCCTAGGCCCAAAACACGGGCGTTACAACTCTCTCCCACTTAAGGAATTTCGTCCCCGAAATTACCTGACTGAAAGAGATACGGAAACTGCTTTTCCATATCCTCCTTCCTCTCCCAAGTGGCCTCGTCCACACCTCTACGTTGCCACCGCACTTTCACTAACTCAATTGATCTACCCCTCAACACTTTACTGTCTGAAGCTAAGATCTCAACGGGCTCTTCCTCATAAGTCAAATCCGGATTCAATTCAATTTCTTCCACGGGCATAACATGTGATGGATCGGACCTATACTTACGAAGCATGGATACATGGAACACATCGTGTATCTTCTCTAACTCGGATGGCAAACGCAACTGATAGGCAACGGGACCAACTCTCTTCACAATCTCATACGGTCCTATGTACCTCGGACTCAACTTCCCCTTTCGGCCAAATCTCATCACTTTCTTCCACGGAGACACCTTCAAGAACACCTTCTCACCCACTGAGAACTCAACTTCCTTCCTCTTCAAATCGGCATAGGACTTTTGCCTATCCGAAGCAGCCTTCAAGCGATCACAAATCAATTTTACCTTGTCGGTTGTCCCTTTTAGCAAATCCGGCATAGGTAACAGTTTCTGTCCTACCTCGGCCCAACACACAGGAGTTCTACACTTTCGACCATACAAGGCCTCATATGGAGCCATCTGAATGCTCGACTGAAAACTGTTGTTGTACGCAAACTCCACTAGAGGCAGATGCTTCTCCCAAGTACCCTGAAAGTCAATGATACAACATCGCAACATATCCTCTAAGATCTGAATAACCCTCTCTGACTGACCATCTGACTGAGGATGATAAGAAGTGCTGAAGTTCAAACGGGTACCCAAAGCTGTGTGCGGACACTCCCAAAATCTCGAAGTAAACCGCGGATCTCTATCTGACACAATGGACTTCGGCACACCATGTAGCCTCACAATCTGACCAATGTACAAATCGGCCAATCTATCTAAGGTGTAAGTAGTGTTGACTGCCAAGAAGTGAGCACACTTCGTAAAACGATCAACTATCACCCAAACTGAGTTCTTCTTCGTAGGTGTCAAAGGCAAACCCGAAACAAAATCCATGGTGATGTTCTCCCATTTCCATTTCGGAATTCTCAACGGCTGTAACAACCCTGAGGGAACCTGATGTTCCGCCTTCACTCTCTGACACACTAGGCACTTACTCACAAAGTCGGCTACATCTCTCTTCAAGCCAACCCAAAAGTACTCATTCTTCAAATCACGGTACATCTTCGTACTTCCTGGATGCATAGCAAACGGACTACTGTGGGCTTCAGTCAAGATCGTACGTCTCAAATCACTGTCTTCAGGCACAACTATTTTGTCCTTGAAACATAAGACCCCATCGGAACTGAAACTGTAGTCTGAAGATCTACCTTCGGCTATATCTTGCACGTGAGGTGCCAAAGATCTATCTGAGAGCTGTTTCTCTTGAATCATCTGACCTAGAGTAGGTCTAACCTGAAGCTCGGCTACTAAGCCACCATCCCCGGACAAACTCAATCTAGCAAACATGGCTCTCAAGTCCACGGCCACCTTCCTACTCAATGCATCGGCCACTACATTGGCCTTACCCGGATGGTACTCAATAGTAAGATCATAGTCCTTTAGCAACTCTAACCACCTACGCTGTCTGAGATTCAAATCTCGCTGAGTCATAATGTACTTCAAACTCTTGTGGTCGGTGTATACTGTGCATTTCTCACCATACAAATAGTGCCTCCAAATCTTCAGAGCAAACACAACTGCAGCTAACTCTATGTCATGGGTCGGATAATTGCGTTCATGGGTCTTCAACTGTCTCGAGGCATAAGCCACTACTCTTCAGTCTTGCATCAAAACACATCCTAACCCTACATACGAGGCATCACTATAAATCACATAGTCCTTCCCGGACTCAGGCTGAATCAAAATCGGAGCTTGGGTCAAAGCTTCTTTCAATTTTTCAAAGGCTCTCTATCTTGCATCTGTCCACTCAAACTGAACACTCTTCTGTAGTAGCTGTGTCAACAGAGCGGCTAATTTAGAGAAACCTTCCACAAATCTTCTATAGTATCCGGCTAAGCCTAGGAAGCTACGTACTTCTGTCACTGACTTCGGTTGCTTCCACTCAACAATGGCTTCAATCTTCTTCGGATCAACTCTAATGCCTTCAGCTAACACTACATGTCCTAAGAAGACTACTTCCCGGATCCAGAATTCACACTTGCTGAGCTTTGCATACAACTGATGATCTAGCAAAGTCTTCAAAACAAGTCTCAAATGTCGGTCATGGTCTTCTTCAGTTCGCGAGTACACCAAGATGTCATCAATAAATACAACCACAAACTGATCTAGATACTGATGAAAAATCCTATTCATCATGTCCATGAAAGCTGCCGGTGCATTAGTCAACCCAAAGGGCATGACTAAGAACTCATAATGACCGTACCTAGTCCTAAAGGCCGTCTTCGGTACATCAACCTCTCTAACCTTTAGCTGGTAGTAACCTGATCTCAAATCAATCTTCGAAAAGACAGACGCCCCTCTCAACTGATCAAACAAGTCATCAATTCTGGGCAACGGATATTTGTTCTTCACTGTCAACTGATTTAACTGTCTGTAATCTATGCACATTCTCATACTCCCATCTTTCTTCTTCGCAAACAATACTGGTGCACCCCAAGGTGAAGAACTAGGCCTAATAAAACCTTTATCTGTCAATTCTTGCAACTGAGTCTTCAACTCTTTCAATTCTTTCGGTGCCATACGATACGGAGCAATCGAAACAGGAGCTGAATCAGAATAAGTCTCAATGCTGAACTCTACCTCTCTGTCCGGTGGTAACCCTGGCAATTCTTCCGGAAACACACTAGGAAAATCACATACTGTCCGGATGTCCTGAGGTCTAACCTCACTCATGTTAGGGTTCATCACATACGCTAAGTATGCTTCACACCCTAACTCAACTAATTTCTTGGCCTCTAACACTGAAACCACATTGGACAAGAACTTCACATTCTCACCCACCACTACAATCTCATAATCATCTGTGAGCTTCAAAGAAATCCGTTTAGTTTCAAAGTCTATTCTAGCTCTATGCTCCGTGAGCCAGTCCATACCCAGAATCACATCGAAACCATAGAAGGGAAGTTCCATCATATCCACTGGAAACAAATGCCCCTGAACCATCAACGGACACCTTCGGTACATCTTCCTAACCACTACCGTGTCCCCAAAGGAACTAGTAACACTAACTCCTACCTCTAACAACTCACAAGGCAGATTCAAAGACTGTGCATGCTCACTCAATATGTAGGAATGTGTAGACCCAGAGTCAATCAAAGAAAGCAAACCCAAAGACTGTATCGAGAAATTACCTGCGATCACATCGGTGTCCTGCTGCTCCCCGCGCTGAGCGTAAACCCTAGCCTGTCCTCCGCCCTCCGGCTGGACTGCAACTACATGAGCTAAGTTTCTCTGACCATCGTTCCTCGGCTGGAAATTACCTCTACCGCGCCCGTGGCCTCTCTGAAAGTCATTGGCTCTAGCAGGAGCCTGAGCTGGTGTCTGTCCCACCTGATGTGGACAGTCACGCCTAATGTGGTCTCTAGCACCACAACTCCAACAAGAGTGATAATTTCCCCAACACTCACCAGTGTGGTTCCTCCCGCAAGTAGCACATGTGGGAAACTTCCCACCAGCTCTCTGGCCCTGGTGGCCCCTACCGTGGTTACTGCCACCACGCCTATGATCATACTGATGCCTGTTGTCCCGATGCCTCTTGGCATCACCTCTATCAAAGTTGCTGGACCTCTTACCCGAACTAGATCCACCTGACCGCCTGGTCAAACTCAAACTGTGCTCCAAGTCCTTGGCCCTCGAGACCAAGACATCAAAATCAGTGTAATCTGAAGCTAGTGTATAAGTCTTGATCTCCTCACTCAGCCCATATCGGAAGCGGTTACAACGCTCCACCTCAGTAGGTACAAGATCAGGTGCATACTGACTCAGTCTGACGAACCGGATCTCATAATCAGTCACGGACATACTCCCCTGAAACAATGCCATAAACTCTCTCTTCCTCTCATCGAGGTATCGCGGACCCAGATACTTCTTCCGGAAAGCTGTCTCAAAGAACTCCCAAGTGATCTCGGTCTCATCCATCCCCGAAGTAACGGTGACCCACCAGGTGTAGGCATCACCCTGTAGCAAGGACTCAACACAACCCAACTTACGATCACCAGTGCACCCCATCTGAGCAAGGATACGGACGGTCTTCTCAAACCACATCTCTGACCTCTCCGGAGTAGCACCTCTAAACTCTTCGGCCCCAAGGCCCCGGAGTCTCTCTAATGGTAATCCGGTGCCCTCACCCTGATGATGAGCTGCCTGACCTCCAGCTACTGCAGCCTGGAACACTCCGGCTATTGCCTGAACCAACGGAGCTAAGTCAATTCCGGCCGGTCCTTGGCCACCTTGGCCTCCTTGTGGTCCCATTCCTCCGGGCCCGGCCTCGCCTCCCACTCCCGGTGGAGGAGGTGGTGGTGGTGGAGGTGGTGGAGGAGCTCCAACTCCAACCACATGCTCTCCCACCTGGGCTCCAACCCTAACTTCTTGCTCAACTCTCGGAGCCTCTGCCCGTGGTTCCGGTCGAACCATCCTAGGCCTCCCACGTGGTCTCATGGTTCAACTAGCAAGGTATAAACTACAACAAGAAACAATAGGATTACGTTAGCCAAAGCAAGGGTCCAATAGTGCTCAAGTATTCCTCTTTCAAAATTCCTTTTTAAATTAAGTAGTAGTAGCAATGGGCACACACTCACACGAGACACGACCATTCATGCATTCAAAACATCATATGATCAATCAAGCATCATAGGTTCATGGCAAAACATGCATCGAACAACACAAGCATTTACTACATCAAGCTTACCTCACTTACCTGCCCGAGGTCTCGGTAACCTCAGGCTCTGATACCAACAAATGTAACCCCCTCGTCCCGGTCTGGCCGGATGACCGGTCCAAGTGAGCTACACGGGGAAAACCGAGTGAAAACTCCATAAGGAACTCTCCCTCGGTTAGCAACCCTATATTTTTTTTTAAATTTTAATCTTGTCTAGATGAAAATTACATCCTAAGTGATCATACAGCGGAACAATAATTTCAAAGCAATCAGACGAACCCAAACTAACATTTAAAAGCCCTTTTTTTTAAAGTTAACCTGCAGACGGTATCGATACCCTTAAGGGGGTATCGATACCCCTTTGACTAGGTCAACAGTGTTTGGTCAACCTGAGGAGACAGTATCGATACCCCAAATGAGGGTATCGATACCCTCCCCTAAAGTTGACTTCCCACGGTCAAAGCCAAGACAACGGTATCGATACCCTAGAGGCCAGTATCGATACCGAAATCGACAGTGGCTCCAGTGGCCAAAAAGGTATCGATACTCCCCTCGAGTATCGATACACGAGGCCTGAAACCAAAGAGTAGTATCGATACCAGATCAACGGTATCGATACCCCAGCTACGAAACTGCAGGTTTGAGCTGATTTAGAGCACAAGGAGGCCCCTAAATCCCTCTAACACTTCAACCAACACACTATCATCAATCCCTAAGGCAAGCCAACCATACAAGCATACATATTTAAGCCAAGGGAGTCAATCAAACATGGATTTAAGCATTCATACATAGCATTCTAGTTAAAGAGCAATTCATGCAATATTGGCATACTCAAAACACAAAGGTCCTTAAAAGGAACAAGACATCTTGAAAGGTTTGCATTCATACACTATGCAACCTAAACATTCTAAAAACATGCCATCAAACATCAAACATTCAATCATGTATAACATGCTTACAACCCATGATCAAACCAAAAACATCATCAACAAATGAGTCACACACGCTCATACAAAGACCCTTGCCACATTGCTAACTATTACAAAATCGATAACTATACTTGAGCTACAAGCTTGGAAGCCCTTCTTGCCTTGCCTCGAGCTAACACCACGCTAATGATCTGCATTGTTGAACATTGAGAGCGTAAGCTATAAGCTTAGTGAGGGTGCTCTAAAACGAAAAACATCAACAATGCAGGGTTCAAGCATGTTAATCCTAGTCTCACACATATCAAGCATTGCATAAAATCAAGTAGACCTAGCTAGTCTTTCAAGTGGCATATATGGTCTCCCAATCCTAGCAAGATTACACATCAATATCAATTATCATGTACAAAACCATATATCAAAACCACATATCACCATCATATATCACATTACATAAACAAGTTTAATTGGCCACTTTAATTACCCCGATTGTGCGGATATAAACCTTGACAACACTTTACCTCGGTGGGATTCCACTCATCACCGGACCTTGCATGTGCGGGATTCCACTCATCGCCACATGCCCTACGGATGAGATTCCACTCATCATCCCGTAGAAATATATGAAATAGCTTCCGGTGGAATGTTACGTCACCGTACTCCTCCTTGATGACTTAACGCCATCAAGGCCACGTACGTTTTGACTCAATTTGTGTGCACACTATCCTAATGATCGATCATTTACAACCGGTAATTATTTTAGTGCCAATTTTCATTATCACATCACATATCATCAACCACACTCATGCTCATCACATACATATACATTCATGACATACATGCATAACTTATCCACATTTCTCAAGAGCATAGATAGGCCAACACAAGCATTCAAAGGAAATCAATAGCTAAAATCAACAACATGAATCAAAAGGAAATGGCCTACCAAGCACATTTCTCTCACACACTAAACACACTCGAACCATACTTTAAAACAAGTTTGAAACCACTCACCGCCCTTCCTTAGCAAATCGAACAATCCTCCTACGCACCCGGATTCGGTCCCAAAGCTCCTTCAACGTTTCCCCTTGCTTCTAGCCAAGCAAAGCACACTTATTACACCACAATTCAATGCTAAAGCTCAACTATCAATTCACTTCACAAATATAAACCAAATTTCACAAATTCCCCAAACCACAAAATCTCCCAAAACTCAATTTTCGTGCTTCCCAAATCCCTTGCTGAAAAACCCACTTCCAAACACCCAAATGGCTTCCAAAGCATCCCAAAACACCCTCCTTACCTAGGTAGACCATCAGCCCCTCATTTACAACATTAAACCTCCCAAAAACCTAAGTTTTCATACTCTAAAATCTACCTCAAGAGCATGCTACGAAATTTTACCCAAATTCGACCAAATTGACATATGCTACACCTTTTAACATGATTAACTAAAACCCCAACATGATTTAACATAACAAATTAAAAAGCCCCATCAAAAACCCCAAATTTCATAAGAACCCTAATTTTCAAAACCCAATGTTTTTGAAATCCAAGACCATGGTTAGATAGAGGTTGAAGAGGAGAGTTAGAAAACACAATTACCTTTGCAAAACACCTTGAATCGAAGTAGCAATCAAATGGAATAGTAACCAAACTTTTGGGAGAGTTTGAAAAGAGAAGATGGTGTTTTTGACGTGAAAAGAAGATAGGAAAGAGGGAAGACAATTTTTTTGTTAAAGTGGTCTTGCTTTTTAAGACTTTTGGGTAAAATTACAACATTAGTCCCTCCCCTCTTTCTAAAGCTCAATTAAGTCATTATTTTAAGTTGAAATGATTTAATTTAAATTTTATTGACTCGAATTAAAACCTGGTTAACTCCTAGGCCCAAAACACGGGCGTTACAGGGGGGAATGGGGAGGAAGACACCCTTTCTTTTTGTTCATTTTTGAATAAAAAAGGTAATCTAGCTTTTTAAATTGTTTTGGGCTAAATTACCAAAATGGTCCCTCATTTTTATTTAAAACTCAATTGGCTCAAGCCAAGGTCAATTTGATTAAAATTAATTTTACTGACTCGGACCAACTAACCCGACTAACTCCTAACCCCAAAACACGGGTGTTACAACCGTAGTTGAGGGATTTCTCAACCTCAAATTCTTTTTCAGCGCAGATTATGATTTGGGTGCGAATCCCGGGCCTTTTTTACCGGTACTATTCAAAGGCTTTGTTTCGTTATATTGCTAATGTTGTCGGTAGAGTGGTGAAGATTGATTATAATACACATGCGGGTGATCGTGGAAGGTTTGCAAGGATTGCAATAATGGTGTCTCTTAAGGATCCTTTGGTGTCCGGTGTGAGGATTGATGGTAAACTGTATCTCTTAGAATACGAAGTCTTACAACGGATTTGTTTCAGCTGTGTTTTATATGGTCACTCTTTAGAAGGGTGCCCAAAGGGGAAGGAAGTGCCTAGTGAGGCAAACCCTACAAATATTCCGCCCAGTTCGAACTCGGTCAACACTCCAAATGAACCTTCTGAGAATATGGTTTATGGGTCGTGGATGCTTACTGAATCTAAGCGCCGACAGTCGCGTAAGGAGAGTGCACGTCCTAGCGGTGCTAATAAGGATGTTGGGCGTGCATCTGGGTCTAGTTTTGTTGTCTTGTGTGAGGTGACTGATGCGGTGGAAGCCCAAGCCACGGCTCCAGTATAGCCGACTGTCCCCACTGTTGAGAAGCTGTCGGTTTCTTCACCGCCGAGAGGAACGACTCCATCTAAAAAAGTGTCTGGTACTACGGTTGGTGCTCGAGGTATGATTCGTCCACTCTCGGGTACGTCGATCTTGCAGAATGGGACTGGTAATGGTTGTGGTTCTATCCAAGTTATCTCTTTTGGTGGGAGTCAATCGCAGCAAGTTTTGCGATATGAGGTGCAAGCACCATCCGGTAAACATGTAGCCATATCAATATTGGATGCCTCTAATAAAAAGCGCAGACAATGGTTAGCATTAGGAGTTGCTAAGTTGGGTATGCCAAAGAAAAGTGCAAATGGGAGTTCCCACACTAGGTTGGAGATTCGAAAGGGCAAAGAAAACAAGCACTTGGCTCGGTATTTACTCTCTGATTGGTTGCCGACAAGTCTTAGCCGCCCTGTGATGAACTCGGCTGAAATCCCTGCGATTGATAGGCCGTCTGATGCAGGCGCTAAGGATGTTTCGGGTAAACATGGCCTATTTGAGTGTGCGCTGGTGGATGTGGTGATTGTTGACTCGGCCAATGTTGGCCCCCAGTAAGGTATTTCTTTGTTCCATTTTTCTCATTTATAAATGATTAAGTTTCTCTTTTGGAATTGCCAGGGAGCAGCTAGTGCTGAGTTCCGACGCTATTTAAAGGATTTTGTAACCCCCTAAACACGGCTTAAGAGAAAAGACTGAATTTAGGAAGTTACAATTGAAAACCTTTCCCTCAAGAAATCTAATTTTGAAAATTATACTTTAATTAAAAGAAAATAACATAAATTTAACAATAAATAAAAATATAAATACCATAATATATATTCGAATGATTATATAAAATCTATGAATTAAAATAACAGTGGATGAATGCCAAAATTATCCCAAAACATAAATGTTCAAAAATTACATCCATGTCCCAAAATAATAAATAGAAATTTGATTAAACTAAAATTGTTTCGTGCTGAATAATAAAATAACTGGATAAAATCTGAGATCCTCCAAGTACCACGTGCCTAAAGTCCAGAGATATCTGTAAGACAAAACTATGGGGGAGTAAGCTAAAGAGCTTAGTGTGTCTCTAAAGTGCAAGAAAATCATAGTCGTAAAAATATAGTAATATTTTCTTAAAATTCTTTAAAGCACAACACATAAATCACAAGCGCAATGCAATGCACCCAACTACAACCGCCAAAAGGAAAGTTCCCCAGAACTCCTCACTACAACCGCTAATCCGAAGTGGAATTCAGCCCAAAGGGTGAAACCACTGAACTTCCCTGAACAAATCCCAACCCATGCTCATACAATGATATGATGATTAGAAATCAAGTTCCATAAACAAAGTTTCATAAATCCGATATTCCGTAAACATACTTCATAAATCATAGTCCATAAGTCCATAAATCATAGTTCATAAATCGTAGTCCATAAATCATGGTTCGTAAATCGTAGTAAAAACGTATGCATATGTTGTCAACCATAAAAATCATAATACATATAAACAATCACATAAAGGGTAAAACACCAACACACAGAAAAATAGTATATAATTTAATTATAGCACCAGAAGAAAACACACCTTAGCCAAGCTATACTCAACCTACAGACTAATGTGATTTTCCATGATCAGAAGTATTGGATCCAACTGTATCAGTACCAGACTAAACTTGGAGTTGAAGGGATTAATGAACAAGAAAGGGTATAGAGCGGTGAAGATTATTACATAGGAATTTAACAAATCAATAAGGGATTTTAGCGGCATAAAACAATATAAAAAAGTAGGGTTCTTGGAATAATCTTATTTGAACTATGTGTGTTTATATTTATAAAGAGAGTAAACCTAATTCAAGTAAAATAATAAAAGTGATATAGGATAGAAAAGAAGACAATGGATTAGAATTCCATTTAAAATTAAAGAACTATAATAATAATAATAATAATAATAATAATAATAATAATAATAATAATAATAATAATAATAATAAACATACGGTAGAAACCAATTGAATTGAAATTCAATTTAATAAAAGGGTTATTTACAGAGTCAGTCCTTAAACTTTCAAAAAATTAGGGTTTTAAAAATTAGGGATTTTGAAATTATGTTTCTAAATTAGGGATTTTTTTTTCAAATCTAGAGTTTACAATTAGGGCGTAATTTTTGGGGTGTTACAGATTTTCTCCGACAGAATAATCCTCATGTGGTGGCACTTTTTGAACCCTGAATCAGTGGCATGCGTGCGGATAAGGTGATTGCTAGGTTTGGTTTATCTAATTCTTTCCGGGTTGAGGCTAGTGGTATTAGTGGGGGTATGTGGCTTTTATGGAATGATGAGATCGATGTTGAGATCTTGAAAGTTTCTCATCAATTTGTTCATGGTCAGGCTCGGTTGATAGGGTCCTCTCATTCGATGTTATTTACAGTAGTTTATGCGAGCCTAAATGCTACGATTCGTCGAGATCTTTAGGCTTGTCTATCTGATTTGAATTCGGGTGATGATGTGTCATGGCTCTTAGGCGGTGCTTTTAATGCTATTTTGAGAACGAATGAGTAGGTTGGAGTTTCTTCTCTGGGTATAGGTATTAGTCAGTCGTTTCAGGACTTTGTCTTTGCTAATGGCTTAGTTGAAGTAATGTGGGTTACGACCATTGCCTGCTGCTTTTACATTACCTACGTCAGGGAGGTGATCGTGCCATGAGACCTTTCCGTTTCCTTGCTGCTTGGCAAGATCATCCTTGCTTTGATGAATTTTTGCTAAACACTTGGGATACTCGGCTGGATGTGGAGACAAATGTTCAAACTTTTACAGAAAAGGTAAAGGAGTGGAATGATACAGTTTTTGGGTACATAGGTCGGAAGAAGAAAGAGTTTCTAGCGCGTCTCAGGGGTATTAATCGGGCATTGCACATTTCTCACTTAGATTATCTTGTTCGATTAGATTTGAAGTTGCGAGTTGAATTAGAGGAGGTGCTTCGACAAGAGGAAAGTCTCTGGGTACAGAAAGCAAGAGTGCAATGGTCAAATTGCGGGGATAGGAACACTGCTTATTTTCATCAGTGTGCGATGCAGCGTAGGCGGAAAAATTTTGTTACTACGCTTCATGATTTGAACGGGGAATGGATCTCTAACCAATCTCGGCTTAAAAGTCTTGCAGTGAACTTATATAAGGAGCTTTTCTCGAGTGCTGGAGTTTTGGGAGGTGCGCAAGTACCTCGGGGGCAGTTTATACAGTGCTCAGATGCTATGCGAAGGGCTCTGTTAACTCCGGTTAGTGACGACGAAGTGCTCAGGGTAGTGTTTGACATGAGTCTTTTGAAAGCTCCTAGGGTTGATGGCTTACATGCGGTGTTCTATCAAAAGAATTGGTCTATTGTGGGACCGTCCCTTTTTCGTCTTGTTCGTGATACATTTGCTTGGCAACCTTTTTCGCCAGCTTTGAATCGAACTCTATTAGTGCTCCTACCGAAAATTCAGTCGCCCGAAAGTATAACTTAATTTCGACCAATCAGTTTGTGCTCGGTTCTGTACAAGATCATTACCAAGACAATTGTGAATCACCTGAAGCCGTATTTATCGGGGTAGATATCGATGAATCAGACGAGTTTTGTTCATGGGCGGTTGATTACCGACAACATCATAATAGCTCAGAAGGTTATTCACTTCATGCGAATCAAAAAAGGGATGTCATGTTATATGGCTCTTAAGATAAACCTTGAGAAGGCGTATGATCGTCTGGAGTGGGCATTTATTGATGATACCTTACAGGGCGTTGGCTTGCCTGATACGTTCCGCCAGCTGATTATGAGATGTGTTTCTTCAGTATCTATACAAGTGCTTTGGAATGGTTCAACCTTAGATACTTTCTTTCCTTCTAGAGGAATACGGCAAGGTGACCCTATATCCCCGTATCTGTTTGTTTTATGTATGGAGCGTTTAGCTCAAATGGTGCACTGCGCGGTAAATTGTGATGTGTGGCAGCTTGTGAGGTTAGTTCGCAATGGCCCGACGATCTCTCATCTCTTCTTTGCAGATGGCATGTTTCTTTTTGCAGAGTCCTCTTTGGATCAGGTTCATGTTATTGAGACGATATTGCGAGAGTTTTGTGCTGCTTCCGGGCAAAAGGTGACCGTGTTGAAATCTACTGTCTTTTTTTCAAAGAATGTTGATTATTCTTTGCGTACGACAATTAGTGCTCATGTTGGCTTTAGAGATGTTGGCGATTTGGGGCGTTATTTGGGGTTCTGCTCCTACATTCACGGGTTTCGAAGGTAGTCTATCAGTATATTATTCAGCGTGTGCACGACAAACTATCTGAATGGTCGATAAAATGTCTTTCTTTTGCTGACCGGCTGGTGCTTGCCAAGTCTGTTCTCTCATCTATCCCTTACTATTCGATGCAGTCTACTCACCTGCTGAAGGGCGTTTGTGCTGATATTGAGAAAATTATCCGAGGTTTCATCTGGGGCCATTGAGATGGTAAGTAGTGTTTATTTGGTTGATTGGAAGACAACCTGCACTCCTGTTTCGAGTGGTGGTCATGGGTTTAAATCTCTTGAGCATCAAAATGATGTTTTTCTGATGAAAATGGGCTTTACTCTTGTGACGAATCCAGATTAGCTATGGGTTCAAGTCTTACGCTCGAAATATAAATGTTTTGATGTTGTTTTGGTTGAGCTTCAATGGCTCGTTTGCTCTCACCTTTGGCGAGTGCTCAACATGGTTTGGTCGACAGTGCGTGATGGGCTTGTTTGGTCGTTGGGCAATGGTCGACCGATTGATTTTTAGAGAGACACATGGTTAGGTGATGTTAGACCTCTGATTGACCTTGTCTCTAATCTGGTTTGTATTCCATTACTCTCGCAATTTTTAGTTGCGAATATGGTGGATGAATCGCGGCACTGGCGGTGGCAAGAGTTTTACGCGCCGCTTCCGATTGAGGTTCTCCACCGCTTGGCCGCCACTATGCTTCCTCGCTCGGATGGTCTGACTGATAGAATTGGTTAGAGATGGACGTCGACACGTCTATTCTCGGTTCGTACAGCCTATGATAGGTGCAACCCGTACCAGGTTGATACGCGAGATGCATTATGGTGAGTGTTAGCACGTTTCAAAGGTTGGCCACGCATAAGGTGGTTCCTTTGGCTAGTAGCGAGATGTCGAGTTCTCACAAATGTGGAGTCAGCCCGCCGTCATATGACATATTTTGTGGTTTGCGGCAGCTCCAGTGAATCCCTTCATCATCTTTTCCGAGAATGCCCTATGGCAGTCGCACTTTGGACAGTTATCATTCCTGCCTCGAGGCTCGATGTTTTCCTATCTCAGGATATGACTGGGTGGTTGCGACAAAATCTACAGATGCAGTCGCCGATTGGTACACAGTTGCATCATTGGGATATTTTTTGGGGCGGCTCTATGGGTCTTGAAGAGGCATAGGGATGTGTGCACATTCACGTCGGAAAATCGTGGCGAGTTTGGAGTTTGGGAGGAAGTTTGGCGCGCGTATGAGCTGTGTCACTTTCAACGACGTCCGAGTCCTCGGTGGGGCGTGCTAGTCGCGTTCATGCAGCACCGATGGAGAGTTGGTAGCCCCCTCCTGCCTGGTTGGTGTAAGATTAATACTGATGGTTCTTATGGACTCTCTAGGGGTATGACCTCTTGTGGAGGTGTTATTCGTGATAAAGATGGTGTTTGGGTTGTGGGTTTCGGCAAGTTTCTAGGGATTTGCTCAGCTTTAGATGATGAGTTGTGGGGTATCACCGAGGGCCTCCAGTTGGCTTGGGTGAGAGGTTTCCGCAAGTTATATGTTGAGATTGACAGTTTGGATGCCTTTCATATGGTGTCCAATCGTGCTCTTCCTCATGGTATATCCTTTTTGTTGTCTTTCATTTATGGTCTTTTGGATCGGGAATGGGAGATTCGTCTTGCTAATGTTCGGCGTACGGCAAACAAGGTTGCCGATAAACTAGCTAAGCTATCCTAGGTACTTGAGCTTTTGCCGTTTGGTGAGATGGATCGATCTACACGATTGAACGCGCTCCCACCTTTAGAGGTGGCATCTTTACTTCATGAGGATTTTTTAGTAGGCTTCAGTGCTGGATAGGTTGTTTTGTTGTCAGATGGTTTCTGTGTACGTACGTTCTAAGTGCACTCTTTTTCCCTCAAGTTAGGATTATGAGGGTTTTTTAACGAGGCGCTCGTTCGTATCGTTTTCCTTTCTCTTTATTTATCGAAAACAAATATTTTTTATAATCTAATGAATATTAATAGATACAAAGTATTGATAACTAATAAACTATTCAAATAAGTATGGAATATAATCATGTCCTTATATGTCATTTTGATTGTTTAAATAATCAAACATCTATAAGCTATCAGTTAATTTTACCAAACACTTTTATGCAATCAACTAATACAATCCGCTAGTCAAACCAGCTAATGCCATTAGCTATCAGCTAATGTAAACCGCTATCAGCTATCTGTTAATTGCCAAACAAAGCATTTTAAAAAAATATATATTTTAAATAAGTTAATTTTAGACGTATTTGTATATTATGGTCGAGGTTGAGGAATGGCGGTAGAATTAAACATTTTTCTGTTGTAACCCGAGTTTCTATAATATCTACATCGTTTAAAATGTTCAAACTTTTTTATACATATCAAAACGAATCCTAGTCGATTTCGCATAACCTATCGGATCTCAGTTAGGGTTGTAAAAACAAGTCAGAACCTGAAAACCTGCCTGAAACCTGCTCGAGTCAGAACCTGATTTGACCTGAGAATTTGATGACCCGAACCTGAACTGTAACTGACTGTTGCTGACCCGAACCCGAGTTGAACCTGTTACTGTAGCAACCGAACCCGATCTGTGTCCGACTAAAACGAACCCGAACCCGAGACCGACATGGCAAATTACTTGATATTACCTGACCGAATCGACCCGAGATCCGGTTTTACCCGACCTGTTTTGAAACCAACCTGTTTTGAACCCGACCTGTTTTGAACCCGACCTGTTATTAGACCCGACCTGTTTTGAACCCGACCTGTAACACCCCAAAAATTATGCCCAAAATATAAACCCTAGATTCAAAAAATCCCTAACTCAAAAACCCTAAATTTTAAATCCTAACAATTGGGAATTTTTAATTCAAAGCCCTAATTTTCTATGATGGATTAAATAATTTTTTTTATCAAATTTAGAAGTTAATATGAAATTTCTTAAAAGTTTAAGGACTGACTCTATAAATAAACCTTTATCAAATTGAATTTTAAGTTACATTGTTATCTTCATCACGTCTTCTTCTTTTTTATTATATATATATATATAAATATATATATATATACTTTAATTTCAAATTGAATCTTATTTCTTTTTTTAATGGTTAAATTAGTTTTCCTTTTTCAACTTAAATTATTATTATTATTATTATTATTATTATTATTATTATTATTATTTTCTATCCTATACACTTTCGCTATTTTACTTGAATTAGGTTTACTCTCTCTATAAATATACACACATAATTCAAATAAGATCATCCCAAGAACCCTTTTTTTTATATTGTTTAATGCCGCCAAAATCCCTTATTGATTTGTTAAATTCCTATGTGATAATCTCAACCGCTCTATATCCCTTCTTGTTCGTTAATCCCATCAACCTCAAGTTTAGTCCGGTACCGATACAGTTGGATCCAATACTTCTTATCATGGAAAATCACATTATTATATAGGTTGAGTATAGCTTGGCTAAGGTGTGTTTTCTTACTGTGCTACATGTTTTCTTTGTGTTGATGCATTATGATTTGTATGGTTGACATCACATGCATATGATTTCAGAATGTGTTTTAAGTATGATTTATGAAACATCGGATTTACGGAACTATGATTTATGGATTTATGGACTATGATTTATGAATTATGCTTATGGAATATCGGATTCATGGAATTGGTTTTGAATTTTAAACATCATATGTGTATGAGCATGAGTTGGGATTTGTAAGGAGGAAGTTCAGTGGTTTCACCCTTCGGGATGAATTCCACTTCGGATTGGCGGACGTAGGGAGGAGGTTATGGGAACCTTCCTCATTTATGGCGGACGTAGTTGGGTGCATTGCATTACGCTTGTGATATTGTATCATGTTTTCAAAGGATTTTATGAAAATAATACTATGTTTTACGATTATGGTTTTCTTGCACTTTAGAGACACACTAAGCTCTTTAGCTTACTCCCCATAGTTTTCTCTTACAAATATCTTTGGGCTTTAGGCGACGTGGTACTTGGAGGATCTCAGATTTTATTTGGTTATATTATTATTCAGTACGAAACTATTTTAGTTTAATCAGATTTCTATTTATTATTTTGGGACATGGATGTAATTCTAGACAATTTATGATTTGGAATTATTTTTAGCATTCATTTACTATTATTTTAATTCAGAGATTTTATACAATCATTCGAACAATTATTATGGTATTTATATTTATATTATTAAATTTATGTTATTTTATTTTAATTAAAGTATAATTTTCAAAATTGAATTTCTTGAGGGAAAAGTTTTCAAACGTGACTTCCTAAATTCGGCTACTTCTTCTAGGTCGGGTTTAGAGGGTTACATTTAGTGGTATCAAAGCTAAGTTCAACCCTCGGACTGTGTGGCTCACATAAAATTTTAAGCCGAAAATGATTTTTGCATGCATATTAAATGTTTTGGGGCAAAATGAGAATTTTTGATAAATTTATTATTTTAAAGAATTAAAGATATGTTTTGAATAGAAACTCTAAGTACCAACTCTAATTCTAGGATTGTCCCTTTTGTAGATAGATTACTATGCCACCTCGTATGAGCTCTAGATTAGCGACTAATCGTGATCATACTCGTTCTTATGAATTTGAGATCAAAGTCTATCTGAAAACCTTGTGTTTTCATTTGTAACCTGATCCGAAATGCTCTTTTAAGCTTCTATCTAAATATTCGTGCTCTTGGAAATCTACGTGAAGTTTGAAATTTTGAGGACAAAATTTCTTTTAAGGGTGGGAGAGTTGTAACACCCCAAAAATTATGCCCAAATTATAAACCCTAGATTCAAAAAATCCCTAACTCAAAAACCCTAAATTTTAAATCCTAACAATTGGGAATTTTTAATTCAAAGCCCTAATTTTCTATGATGGACTAAATAAATTTTTATCAAATTTAGAAGTTAATATGAAATTTCTTAAAAGTTTAAGGACTGACTCCATAAATAAACCTTTATCAAATTGAATTTTAAGTTACATTGTTATCTTCATCACGTCTTCTTCTTTTTTTATTGTATATATATATATATACTTTAATTTCAAATTGAATCCTATTTCTTTTTTTAATGGTTAAATTAGTTCTCCTTTTTCAACTTAAATTATTTTATTATTATTATTATTATTATTATTATTATTATTATTATTATTATTTTCTATCCTATACACTTTCGCTATTTTACTTGAATTAGGTTTACTCTCTCTATAAATATACACACATAGTTCAAATAAGATCATCCCAAGAACCCTTTTTTTATTGTTTCATGCCGTAAAAATCCCTCATTGATTTGTTAAATTCTTATGTGATAATCTCAACCGCTCTATATCCCTTCTTGTTCGTTAATCCCATCAACCTCAAGTTTAGTCCGGTACCGATATAGTTGGATCCAATACTTCTTATCATGGAAAATCACATTATTATGTAGGTTGAGTATAGCTTGGCTAAGGTGTGTTTTCTTACTGTGCTACATGTTTTCTTTGTGTTGATGCATTATGGTTTGTATGGTTGACATCACATGCATATGATTTCAGAATGTGTTTTAAGTATGATTTATGAAACATCGGATTTACGGAACTATGATTTATGGATTTATGGACTATGATTTATGAATTATGCTTATGGAATATCAGATTCATGGAATTGGTTTTGAATTTTAAACATCATATGTGTATGAGCATGAGTTGGGATTTGTAAGGAGGAAGTTCAGTGGTTTCACCCTTCGGACTGAATTCCACTTCGGATTGGAGGACGTAGGGAGGAGGTTATGGGAACCTTCCTCATTTATGGTGGACGTAGTTGGGTGCATTGCATTACGCTTGTGATATTGTATCATGTTTTCAAAGGATTTTAAGAAAATAATATTGTAACACCCGTGTTTTGGGCCTAGGAGTTAGCCGGATATTAGTTCGAGTCAAATAAAACTTAATTGAAACATTTCATTTTCAATAATGGTCTAATTGAGTTTTAATATGAAGGGAAGGACCTATACTGCTATTTACCCAAGTTTTAAATAAAGCAAGACCACTTTATTGTAAAGTTGTCTTCTTCCCTCATTCTTCCCCCTTTTTCACATTTGAAAGCCCCCACCATTTCTAAAACCTCTCAAGCCTTGAGTTACTATTCCATCCATTTTAGCACTTGATTTCAACCCCGTTTTAAGAGGTAATTACATTTTCTTAATCTCCTTTTAAATCTCTATCTATCCTTTGTTTTAGATTTCACAAATATGGTGTTTTGGAAATTAGGGTTTATGTTAAGATTTGGGTTTTTAAAGGGGTTTTTCGATTTGTTTTGATAAATCATGTTGGGGTTTTGTTTAAGCATGATGAAATACATCATATACTTTAATTTGGTTGAATTTTGATAAAAATTCGTAGTATGGTCTTAGGGCTAGATTTAAGGTTGTAAAACTTGAGTTTTTGGTGGAATTTATGTTGAAAGTAAGGGGCTGTTGGTCTACCTATGGTATGGGGGTGTTTTGGGATGATTTGGAAGCCATTTGGATGCTTGGAAATCGAATTTTCAGCCTTGAGTTGTGGGAGTCCGAAAATGGGATTTTTAGAGATGTTATGTGGTTTGGAAATTGTGGGATTTGGGTTGTGAGTGTAAAGTGGATTGAAGGTTGAATTAGCATCGAATTGGGAAGTAATATATGTGTTTTTGTTTGACTAGAAGCAAGAGGAAACGCGGAAGAGGCTTTGGGACCGAATCCGGGTTCGTAGGAAGATTGGTTCGAATTGCTAAGGAAGGACGGTGAGTGGTTTCAACTTGTTTTAAGTTTGGTTCGAGTATGTGTAGTGGGAGTGTGTGTGAAGTGTGCTTGGTAGGCCACTCATAGTTCATTCAAGTTGTTGATTTAACCTTTGATATCCATGAATGCTATTATGCTTTTTTGACAATGCTATTATGATTGTGGTTGGTAGATGTGAGTTTATCTTGATATACATCTATGAGATTGAGCATAAATGTGGTTGATGATATATATATGTTGTGGTTATGATAATTGGCACTAAAATAATTACCGGTTGTAAATGATCGATCATTAGGATAGTGTGCACACAAATTGAGTCAAAACGTACGTGGCCTTGATGGCGTTAAGTCATCAAGGAGGAGTACGGTGATGTAACATCCCACCGGAAGCTATACATATATTTCTACGGGATGATGAGTGGAATCCCATCCGTAGGGCATGTGGCGATGAGTGGAATCCCGCACATGCAAGGTCCGGTGATGAGTGGAATCCCACCGAGGTAAAGTGTTGTCAAGGTTAAATCCGCACAATCGGGGTAATTAAAGTGGCCAATTAAACTTAAAACGTGAATTGTGATATATGATGGTGATATATGGTTGTATTATATTTGTTGCCACATGATGATGATATATGAGATTTGAACTTGTTAGGATCGAGAGACCATATATGCCACTTGAAAGACTAGCTAGGTCTACTTGATATTATGTCAATGGTTGATGTATGTAGACTAGGATTAACATGCTTGGACCCTGCATTGTTGTTGTTTTCCGTTTTAGAGCACCCTCACTAAGCTTATAGCTTACGCTCTCTATGTTCAACAATGCAGATCATTAGCGTGGCGTTAGCTCGAGGCAAGGCAAGAAGGGGCTATCCAAGTTGTTGCTCAAGTATGGTAGATTTTGTAGTAGTTAAGCAATGTGGCATTAGGACGTGTTAGTATGAGCCTTGTATGACTCTTATGAATGATGTTGTTTGGATTGATGTTTGGATGGTAAAACGTGTAATATTTGTTGGTTGATGTTGATGCTAGGGGCATGCTTAGACTCTATGTTATGTTGCTTTTGTGTGGCTTGTGTTGCCATGTTTAAGTTGTAAACCATGCCTAATTTGCTCTCTTGTATGTGGATTGAATGCTTTAGAAACCATGTTTAAAGTTGGATGTTGTTTGAATGAATGTATGTGTGTTGATTGTTGCCTTTGTCTTAGACATTTAAAGTTGTGTCAAAGCATGATGGTAATGTTGTAGTATGTTGGGTTTAATTGCTTGGCTGTTGTATAGTGTCTTGGGGATGTTTTGGGGCATCCTTGTGCCTCAAAACAGCCCAGAAAAGTCTGTAGACAGGGGGTGTTTCGGAACGGGTCCCTGTGTTCCGAAACAGCCCCTACGTAAATGGCCTGCCGTTTCGAAACGGATGAGGGTCATTCCGGAACGTTTTCGCCACTGGAATTTTGAGAAATTGGCGAGATGAAGCCGTTCCGAAACGGGCCTTTGAAGTTCCGAAACGGTCAAATCTCGTTGACCACGAGATATTGACCGTCAAGGTCGTTCCGATACGGGTCACCCCTGTTTCGGAACTGTCACCTTGTGGTTGACTCAGGCTCGTTGACCAGGTCAGGGCGTTTCGGAACACCCTATAAGTGTTTCGAAACGGCCTGCTGGAATGAAGAAAAAATGGACTGTTTATATTTGTTTGGTCGGTGATATGTTTCGTGATTGTATCTTCCGCTGTTGTGACACACTTAGGTCTAATTTATGTATGTAGACAAGATAAGATAAAAAAAAATTTCTGGGTCGTTAACCGAGGGGAAACCTTAACGGGTTTCGCTTCGGTTTTCCCCGTGTGGCCCACTCGGACCGGTCATCCGACCAGACCGGGACGAGGGGGTTACAAATACTATGTTTTACGATTATGGTTTTCTTGCACTTTAGAGACACACTAAGCTCTTTAGCTTACTCCCCCATAGTTTTCTCTTACAGATATCTTTGGGCTTTAGGCGACATGGTACTTGGAGGATCTCAGATTTTATTTGGTTATTTTATTATTCAGTACGAAACTATTTTAGTTTAATCAGATTTCTATTTATTATTTTGGGACATGGATGTAATTCTAGACAATTTATGATTTGAAATTATTTTTAGCATTCATTTACTATTATTTTAATTCAGAGATTTTATACAATCATTCGAACAATTATTATAGTATTTATATTTATATTATTAAATTTATGTTATTTTATTTTAATTAAAGTATAATTTTTAAAATTGGATTTCTTGAGGGAAAAGTTTTCAAACATGACTTCCTAAATTCGGCTACTTCTTCTAGGTCGGGTTTAGGGGGTTACACGACCTGTTTTGAACCCGACATGTTTTAAACCCGACCTGTTATTAGACCCGACTTGTTTTGGACCCGACCTGTTTTGTATCTGAACTGATATTTACCTGGTTTGATAATTGATACTTAATAAGTAATAATGATATTTTTAATATATGATATGAAGTAATATTATGAAGTATTATGAAAAAATCTATATCTATAATTTGAATAGTTTAAAATGTTAAGCATCTAACAAAATGTATTATATATATATATATATATATATAATTAAAAGATTTATTTTTAATAAATAAAATATTTGTTTAATAAGTAATTAGTAAAAATAAATATAAACTTGATAAATAAAAATATTTATTTTTAATAAATAAAAATCTAATATATACTAAAATAGATAGTACATATATAATTTTTACTAAGGCATATATAGACAAATTTACTAAGGCATATATTTTAGTATATATATTTTAAGTCGTACTAATTTGATTTGATATTGTTTATTTTAATTTTTTCTTAATATATAGACTAAGGTATACTAAAATACGTAGATAGTATATATTTTTACAATTAAAAATTTAAATCTTTCTCAATTAATTGATTGATTGATTCAATTTTATGGTTTTAGGGTATGTGTTTTAGTTTTAAAGGTTTAGGGTTTTATAGTTTTATTTTATGGTTAGTGATTCAATTTTAGGGTTTGAGGGTATGTGTTTTAGTTTTAAAGGTTTAATTTGTAGGTTTCATTTATCTTACGTTTAGGGTCTAGGGTTTATTGTTAGGGATTATGGTGTTAGGGTTTCATGGTTTAGTTTTAAAGGTTTAGGGTTTTATAGTTTTGTTTTATGGTTAGTGATTCTATTTTAGGGTTTTAGGGTATGTGTTTTAGTTTTAAATGTTTAATTTGTAGGTTTCATTTATCTTACGTTTAGGGTCTAGGGTTTATTGTTAGGGCTTATGGTGTTAGGGTTTCATGGTTTAGTTTTAAAGGTTTAGGGTTTTATAGTTTTTTTATGGTTAGTGATTCAATTTTAGGGTTTTAGGGTATGTGTTTTAGTTTTAAAGGTTTAGGGTTTTATAATGTTAATGTACATATCATGTATGCATGAAACCCTAAACCCTAATCATAATGTATGTATGTAAATTATGTATGTATCATGTATGTATGTAAATTATGTATGTATCATGTATGTATGTATTTATTATTTAATGTATGTAGGAACTTAAAAGTCCAAAACCCTAAAGCCTATAATATATATACATATGTATAGTGTATACATATATATTAATTAATATACTGTTATATACATATGTATTATAATATATATATATAATTTTAATTTTTTTATAATTTACAGTACTTAACATCTAATTAACTAATTTTATTTCAAGTTGAGCCATTTTTTATTTTTTTAATTTAGACTATTGTTTTTAACTTTTTAATATCGTAATATTTTTTATGTTAGTCTCTAAAACTTTTATTTAATTCTAAATTGATCCCTATTCATTATTTTTTTTATATTCACCCAATGTTTTTTATTTATAATTTGGTACATTTCTTCATTAGTTTTTTAACTTGATGTTTTTTCCATTATAGTTTCCAAAGCTTTATTTGTATCCTGAGGGGGAGTGGATGATGACATCGTTGCTGATGTCACTCGTACTGAGGTCAGCACCAACTGTGTTCAAACAAACACATATCCACGTGAGGCTTTATGGGCCAATAGGGGATCACCCCGTGCCCATTGAGATGTAAATTTGTGTGGGAAATGGATTTTATATTCTAAATTTGTGTTTCTTTAGGTTGGATTGAGCGGGAATGAGCTGGCAGATTAGGAATTTGAAATTTAGTTGGACTTTTGAATTTTTATAAAGGGTTTTGGGTATTTTAAAATGTAAATGGACACTTATTATATGGGCTATTTATATTTGGGTTTATTTAAAAAAATTGACCTCTATTCATTTTTTTAAAAAAATTAGCCCGATATTTTCTAATTTTAATATGATACTTTTGTTCATTATACTCCCTAAAACTTTATTTTTATTCTAAATTGACCATAATTCATTATTTTTAAATTGTTTCATTGTTTTAATTTGATATTTTTGTTCATTATTGTCCTTAATATTTTATTTTTATTCCAAATTGACCCTAATTCCTATTTTAGTATTTTATAATTTTTTTATATATTTATTCATTATAGTCACTAAAATTTTGTTTTTATTTCAAATTGACACATATTCATTATTTTTCATTTGTCTGATGTTTTATACTTTTAATTTGTTTTTTTTCATTATAATCCCCGCAAGTTTATTTGTATTTCAAATTGACCCATATTCATTTGTTTTTCAAATGAATGCCCAATGTTTTATAATTTTAATATGATATTTCTGTTCATTCTAGTCCCCAAAACTTTATTTTTATTCCAATTTGACCCATATTCATTGTATTTTTACGTTTTCTAAATTTATTTTGATATTTTTGTTCATTATACTTCACATAACTTTATTTTTATTCCAAATTGACTCATTTTCATTATTTTTCTTTTCATTATTTTTTAAATTCTTTCAACATGAAATGAACCCGACCTGAAGTCTACCCGAACTTGAAATGAACCCGGCCTGAAATGAACTCGACCTGAAATGAACCCGACCTGAAGTCTACCCGAACCCGAAATGAACCTGACCTGAAATGAACCCGACCTGAAGTCTACCCGAACCCAAAATGAACCCGACCTAAAATGAACCCGACCTGAAGTCTACCCGAACCCGAAATGAACCCGATCTGAAATGAACCCGATCTGAAGTCTACCCGAACCCAAAATGAACCCGACCTGAAGTGTATCCGAACCCGAATTAACCTCTCAATTATTTGCTTCGGACCCGACCCGTTTTGACCCGACCTAAAATGGACCCGCACCCGACCCAACTCGAGTCAAGACAGAAAAATGACCTGAAATGACCTGTATCCGATTTTACCCGACCTGACAGTACTCGACCTGAAACCCATCCGATTACCTGTTTTTACAACCCTAATCTCAGTACAATAAAAAAATAACCGTAGGCTCAATGTCGACCTCATCCTATTCTCGTTTATTATTAATAGGGTAAACTACTCTAATGACCACCGAATTTTAGGGACGTACCTATTTTGATCATCAAATTATCGAACTCGTCAATTAGATCACCAAACTTATTAAATTGACCTATTTTGATCACCGCCGTTATAAAATTAACGGAGTAGTGACGGAGGGGTGACATGACAGTTAACGAAAATTTATAAAATTATACATTTAGTCCATGTTATTTACCTATTATATTAATTTGGTCCAAATTTTAATTTAATTAATTAAAATTAATCATCCAATCAAAGAAACGTGTCGTCACCCGATTGGACAATTTATTTTAATTTTTAAGTTATTTTAATTTAATATTTAATATATTTTTTCCTCGTGTTTGACAATGCTCCAACACATCTTTAGTGCAATGAATGGTTGAAAGGGGACTCGAACTTAGATCACTTGGGATGTGTATAATCACACAAACATTCGATTTAATTTAAATTTGAATTAATATTCGATTTTAAAAAATATTCGATTTAAAAGAAAAATAATTCGATTTAAAATATTTGATTTTTATTTTTTTCATATTTAATTTAAATTAAATCGAATATTTTTTAAAATGGAATATTTTTATTAAATATTCAAATATTTTAAATCGATTTTTCTTTTAAATCGAATATTTTTTAAAATTGATTATTTAAATTAAATCGAGTATTTTAAATCGAATATTTTTAAATCAAGTATTTAAATTCAATCTAATATTTTAAATCGAATATTTTTAAAAGTGGGTATTTAAATTAAATATTTTTAATAAAAATATTTTTAAATTAAATACTCGATTTAAAAATATTTTAAATCGAATTTGTTTTCTTTTCAATAGAATATTTTTATTAAATATTCAAATATTTGAAATACTTGATTTAATTTAAATATTTTTATAAAAAATATTTAATTTAAATACTTGATTTAAAAAATATTCAATTTAAAATACTCGATTTAATTTAAATATTCAATTTTAAAAAAAAATATTCGATTTAAAATACTTGATTTAATTTAAATAATCGATTTTAAAAAAATATTCAATTTAAAAGAAAAGAAATTCGATTTATAATATTTAAATATTTAATAAAAATATTCGATTTTAAAAAATATTCGATTTAATTTATATTAAATATGAAAAAATCAAATATTTTAAATCGAATTAATTTTTCTTTTAAATCGAATATTTTTAAACCCAAATATTTAATAATTTTTAGATTTAAATTAAATCGAATATTTGAGTGATTATACACATCCCAAGTGATCTAAGTTCGAATTCTCTTTCAACCATTTTTACTTTTTTTTATTCCCTAGCATATACTGTTATATATATATATATATATATATATATATATATATATATATATATATATATATATATATTAAATGGTGCAATTTATTACACTAAAGATGTGTTGGAGCATTGGCAAACACGTGGGGTTTCTAACTTGGAGGTTACAGGTTTAATCCATGCCAAACTCATCATTCCTCTTTAATTTTCCTTTAATTAGGAGGGAAAATATATTAAATTAAAATAAATTGGCCAATCGGGTGATGACACGTGTCTTCACCCAATTGGATGATTAATTTTAATTAATTAAATTAAAATTTGGACCAAATTGATATAATAGGTAAATAACAGGGACTAAATGTGTAATTTTATAATTTTTTGTTAACTTCCACGTCACCCCTCTGTCATCACTCTGTTAGTTTTTTAACGGTGGTGGTCAAAATAAGTTAATTTAATAAGTTTAGCGGTCTGATTGATGAGTTCGATAGTTCAGTGGTCAAAATAAGTACGCCCTTAAAATTCGGTGTTCATTGGAGTAGTTTACCCTTACTAATACGAGGGAGTCCATGTTCATATACTTTGAAGATCCATGAAAGCCATATGGGCTGTGGAGGAGGATGGGCAGGTTCAAGGGCAGGTGCAGGGGCAGTTTGCTCCACAAGCTGGACATCAGAACTGCTGCCACTGTCCCACGAGCTGCTGGTGGTGGTGCTAGCTTTGGGCAGCCTTTTCTTATCTGCCACGTGTTTAATCCTCTTGACCCTCGTAAAGTCCCTCTCCAAATTTCTCCGAATCAGCGGGCTGTCATCGGAGGCAGGTCGCTTTGTTCCTCGGGGAGAGGTGTCTGCCGGTGGACTGCCTGCTGCCGTCGGGGCAGGTGATGTGGTGGAGGCAGCAGAATGTGTATGGGGAGAGACAGGTGGTGTAGGTGTGGGGGAGGGGATATGGAAATAATGGGCGGGGAAGGTGGGGAAGATGACATCCGAGTAATTTAAAGTGTTAGTAATGAAATTTACCGTTGCATTGGTGAAATCTCGGATGAAAGTCATCAATCCCATTTGCCGCTCCTTTACCCGTAGGATTGCAGCAAGGATGTGGACAGACTGGTCTGTCGGAGCGGTGGCGGTGGCAGCTTCAGGGGCAGGCTCGGTGGCAGGTTCCTCATCTGATTCTGCAGGTGGTGCATTTGGATCGAAGGCGTTGATGGGTGTTGCAGCTATGACCTCCATGAGGCTGGAGATGTTATTGTCAGTCCAGCCATGACCTCGGTGTAGTTTGTCGAAGCGCGCCTCGGGTACAGCAGCACATCGGCAGATGGAAGTGATGGTGAACGACAGGCAAAGGCGAGAGTCGGAGCGGAATGCACAATCGATGATGTTGTCCCTCATATATCTGCCCACATTGATGGGCCTGTCGTGCATAATAGAGTGAATAAGGGCCAGCCGCTGTCTGTTGACTGTCGTGTGGTGGGAAGAGGGCAGGATACGCTTTTTGATGAAAGCGTTCCAAAGTTTTGCTTCGGGGAGGAGCTGCCCCCTGTTGACTGAGTGGGGGTTCTTCTTGCTGGTTGTCCATGATGTACCAGCCTCTGTCAACTCCACCATGACAGCATCATAGGCAGCAGCATCAAGAGTGTCGAGAAATTGTTGGTGAGCATCATCATCGGGGCCAAAGAAGAGGCCAAACATATGATTGATGCTGTTGGCAGTGAAGGGCACTTCCACTCCTCGGACGGTGACAGATGTCGCCGTTCTGCTGTCAATGGCCGCGTAAAACTCCCGAACCAAGGTATCATTTAGCTCTGCCGGCTGTTCGGCAAAGTCCTCCCATAACTGTGCCGTGATGGCCTTTACAATGAACGGCCGGAGTCCCATATGGGGAGCTTTTCTGTTGTATATGAAGCCACGCTCCTCCCATAACTCCTTGTTGGCAAAGGGCGTTGCTGCTGCTGAGGCAGCACCACGACGGGTTTGTCTAGAAGACATGTTGGTTGCAAGGGTTGTGAAATCTGAAGAAAGCAAAGAAAACTAGAGGAGAAAACAAAGAAGAATAAGCAGAAGTGAGAAAAAAATGAAAATGAGAATGGGGTTTTATAGCGGTCGAGTAGCTGCCCATTTAATGCTGTAACGGCAGGCGGGAATAACGGGGCAGCAGATTGAATTTAGCGTGTCTGACGCGTCTGACATGCATTTATGCGTCTGTTATGCGTCTGCCGCACGCTTCTGCGTCTGCCATGTCAGTCTGTTGACAGCCTGTCATATCCGTCCGCGGCGGCAGCCGAAACGACAGGTCTCCATTAATGGGCTTTATTGGGCTGATGGATGGGCGGTGGGCTTGGGTCACTTCTCCTTTTCTTCTTGACTCCTTTATTACCTAAAACTGAAATTATAAAAACAAAACATTATTTAAATAAAATAAACTTAATTCCTAATAAATAATAATAATAAAATAAATAAAAAGAAAAATTAGGTTAAATTAGGGGTGTCGTGTGGGGCATCTCCTAAAGTAACCACTTCCTGTATTCCTGGGGCTTCAGTCCCCTGATAATGCTTGAGGCGCTGTCCATTGACTTTAAATTGGTGCTCATCTTTTAATGATTGAATTGTGATGGCACCATGGGGAAAAACTTGAACCACTTGGAACAGGCCAGACCATCTAGACTTTAGCTTTCCTGGGAAGAGTTTAAGTCTAGAATTGAATAGCAACACAAGCTGCCCTGGGCAGAACTGTCGTGGCAGCAGTTTCTTGTCGTGCCACTTCTTAGTCTTTTCCTTGTAGATCCTTGCGTTGTCGTAGGCCATTGTCCGTAATTCTTCAATCTCGTTCAGATCTAATAACCTTTTCTGGCCGGCCTTGTCCAAGTCCATGTTCACTGCCTTGATTGCCCAATATGCCTTGTGCTCGATCTCGACAGGCAAGTGACAGGTTTTCCCATAAATCAGTCGGTATGGAGACATGCCCAATGGAGTCTTGAAAGCTGTCCTATATGCCCATAATGCATCATTCAGAAGTAAAGACCAATCTTTCCTGGTTGGCTTAACCATCTTTTCAAGAATGTTCTTCACTTCCCTATTGGATATCTCAGCCTGTCCATTGGTCTGTGGGTGGTATGCTGTCGCGATCCTGTGCTTGACACCATATTTCTTTAAGGCGGCAGCAATTACCCTATTATCAAAATGTCTCCCTTCATCACTGATAATCGCCCTAGGGATGCCAAATCTAGAAAAAAATGTTTTTGTGCAAAAACTTTTGGACCGTTTTGGAATCATTCTTTTGAGTGGCGATGGCTTCAACCCACTTGGAGACATAATCCACTGCTAGGAGGATGTAAATATTTCCACATGAAGATGGAAAAGGTCCCATAAAATCAATCCCCCAAACGTCGAAGATCTCGACTTCTAAAATGTTCTTCAGTGGCATCTCGTTTCTCCTCGAGATGTTACTTGTCCGCTGGCACCTGTCACAGTTTTTGTAAAATTCCTGTGCATCTTTATATAAAGTCGGCCAGTAGAACCCTGACTGCAGCACCTTGGCAGCATTCTTATTGCCTCCTAAGTGACCTCCATATTGTGAAGCATGACAGTGATGGAGAATGTCTCCTTGTTCTTCTTGTGGTACACACCTTCTTATAACCTGATCTGCGCACAATTTGAAAAGAAGAGGTTCGTCCCAATAATAATGCTTAACATCATTTTGAAACCTCTTCCTTGCTTGATAATTAAGATAAGAAGGTAATATTCCGCTAACTATAAAATTAACGAAATCAGCATACCAGGGAAGGTTGCGGCAGCGAAGAGCTACTCATCTGGGAAGGTCTCCAATATGTGTGTCTCATCTAACGGTAGACTCTGTCCCGTCTCCAACCTCGACAAGTGGTCTGCCACCTGATTTTCTGTCCCCTTTTTGTCTTTGATCTCAAGGTCGAACTCTTGTAATAGCAAGATCCACCGTATCAACCTAGGCTTTGCATCCTTCTTTGCGAACAAATACTTGAGGGCAGAATGATCGGTGTGTATTATTACTTTCGTTCCAAGTATGTAAGAACGAAACTTGTCGATGGAGAACACCACAGCTAACAGCTCCTTTTCTGTGGTGGTGTAGTTCACTTGGGCGTCATTTAGCGTCTTGCTGGCATAGTATATGACGTGAAACAGCTTATCTCTGCGCTGCCCAAGTGCTGCCCCGACAGCATAGTCAGTAGCATCACACATGATCTCGAATGGCTGTGTCCAGTCTGGTGGCTGTACTTTGGGGGCTGTCACTAACTTTTCCTTCAGAACCTTGAATGCTTCAGTACATTCTTCATTAAAGTCAAAGGGTCGGTTCTGCTCTAAGAGATGGCATAGGGGCTTTGTGATTTTTGAGAAATTTGCAATGAATCTCCTGTAAAAACCAGCATGTCCTAAAAAACTCCTAATGCCCTTGACAGTGGTTGGCGGCGGCAGCTTCTCAATGACTTCGATTTTTGCCCTGTCGACTTCTATCCCACGGCAGCTAATCTTATGGCTTAGAACTATCCCTTCATCTACCATAAAATGGCATTTTTCCCAATTGAGAACAAGATTAGCTTTTTCACATCTTTCAAGTACCTTTTGAAGATTGCCGAGGCAGCTCTCAAAATCGTCTCCAAAGACGGAAAAATCATCCATGAAAATCTCAAGGAAGTCCTCTACCATGTCGGAGAATATTGCCATCATGCACCTTTGGAAGGTGGCGGGTGCGTTACAGAGGCCGAACGGCATCCTCCTAAATGCGTATGTTCCGTAGGGGCATGTGAAAGTCGTTTTCTCTTGATCCTCCGGTGCAATAGCAATTTGGTTATAACCTGAATAACCATCAAGAAAACAATAATAAGATTTACCCGCTAATCTATCAAGCATTTGATCAATAAAGGGTAAAGGAAAGTGGTCATTTCGGGTAGCTTTGTTAAGCTTCCGATAGTCCATACAAACCCTCCAACCGGTCACAGTCCTGGTTGGGATTAGCTCATTGTTCTCATTGGTTATTACTGTCATTCCTCCTTTCTTTGGAACACATTGCACCGGGCTTACCCATTTGCTGTCGGAGATGGCGTAAATAATACCCGCATCTAACCATTTAATTATCTCTTTACGCACTACCTCCTTCATCGCAAGGTTTAACCGCCTTTGGGCATCAATAGTCGGCTTATGATCTTCCTCTAGGAGGATTTTGTGCATGCATATTGCCGGACTAATGCCCTGAATGTCTGCTATCGTCCATCCAATCGCCTTCTTGTGCTGCCTTAACATGTCAATAAGCTGTCGTTCCTGTTCCTGCGGCAGCTTAGCAGAGATGATTACGGGCAGTGTGTCATTACAACCAAGATAAGCATATTTAAGCTGCCCTGGCAGGGGCTTAAGTTCTAAGACAGGTTGTTCAACAATAGAGGGCTTTTGGATTAAATGGTTATCCGAAGTGTAATTCAAGGGTTCGAATAACTTACCTGGACGATTGCCTAACCAGTTTACCTCCTCTTGACCTTCAGTATCAGATGTATCGGATTCAGAGGAGTTGCTATCGTCGATGCTGTCGTCGTTGCTGCCGTCGTCACTGTCGTGACAGGCCTTTAAGTGGCTGTCGCAGCAATGACCAAATTTTATATCACGGCAGCCCGACCTGATGCAGGGGTAATCAAAGGTCACCTCAATGATGGCTTTGCATTCCTCGTCCACATCGGCATGTTTCATTGCTTGGAGAACATTCAACTTAATTTCTTGATCGTTCACACGCATGGTGAGTTCTCCTTTCTCCACATCAATCAATGATCTTTCCATGGCTAAGAAGGGTCGCCCAAGGATGACTGGTGCGTTCTCATCTGCCTCACAATCTAAGATAAGAAAGTCAGCAGGGAAAATAAGCTTATCCACTCTTACCAGAATGTCTTCAATTTTTCCCTCGGGGTGAACATAAGAGCGGTCGGCTAGCTGTAGGGTTACTGTCGTGGGCCGCGCCTTCCCAATACCTAATTTCTGAAAAACAGATTTGGGCATTAGATTAACACTAGCACCAAGATCACAAAGTGCCTTACCCACAAATTTGTCGCCGATTACACAAGGTATGAGGAAGCTCCCCGGATCCTTCTTTTTCTGGGGTGGCTGCCGATGAAGAATACTCATGCAACCTTCTTGCATCCTTACCGTTTCAAATTCCCCAAGTTTAGATTTTTTTGACATAACATCCTTGAGAAATTTAGCATAACCGGGCATCTCCCTAACAACATCTAACAACGGAATATTAATATGAACCTGTTTAAAAATATCATAAATCTTTTTAAGTTGAGATTCATGCTTAGCTTGCTGTATTCGTTGAGGAAAAGGTGGTGGAGGACGATAATCAGCAATGCGTCCTTCCCACTGCATGCGAATCTGAGGATGATAATCTTCTTTTTTCTCCTCTGTCGCTTCTGCTGTCGTGACAAGCTCATCGGCAGCAGTCTGTTTATCACCTGTCGAGGCAGATTCCTCGGCAGGTTTATCCACGGCAGGGTCCTTTTCTGTTTCAGCTTTCTCCGGCCCTGGTAACTTCTTCCCACTCCTAGTAGTAATCGCCTTACATTGCTCATGTGGGGGCGGTCTAGCATTTTCAGTGTTGCTAGGAAATCCTCCATTCTGCCTCGGATTAATATGTTGCGACACCTGACCCATTTGTGTCTCCAGAGATTTCAAGGTGGCTTCATGGTTTGTCATCCTCATCTCGGTTTTATCCATAAAGGTTTCCGTCTTCTTGACAAACTGATTCATGTTTTCCATATACGTACCGGTCTGAGACATGAAGGTGGCCAGAGTCTGCTCCAATATACTACTCGTGGCAGGTGGTGGCTGCTGTTGCTGCTGCGGCGGCAGGTACTGCGGCAGGTTCTGCTGGGGTTGCTGTCGTGTCAACAGTCTAGGTCCCCCCTGATTCTGATTATGTGCTTGCGGATTCAGGGCATTGTTAGGGTTACTCCAGGAAAATTTGGGATCTTTCCTCCAATTAGGGTTATAATTGTTGGAATTGTAGTTCGGCTTGTAATTTCCAACATACTTCCCCTCTTCTATATTTATAGGGCACTCATCCCTACTATGATTTCCCTCACAGATAGTACAAACTTCCTCGACAGCAAATCCTTGTAATTCATCTTCATTCAATAATCGTTTCATTGCTTTAGTAAGGAATGCTACCTGTGATTTCATAGTGCTGTCGGCCTCATAGTCCTTGACAGCAAGTACCCGTTTACCCCCACTTCTAGCTGTCGGAAACTGCTCCTCATTCTTGGCCAGATTTTTCAAAACTTGCAAAGCCTTGTCCGGATCTTTATCCAATAATAGTCCATTTGCTGCAGAATCAATCTGAATGCGAGTTTGTAAGTTAGCAGCATTATAGAACTTAGTTACCTGATTCCAGACGGGAAATCCATGCATTGGGCAGTTCCGAAGAAGAGTAGTAAATCTGTCCCAGGCCTCGTGCATTGGCTCGTCGTCTTCCTGTTGAAAAGTAGCAATTTCGTTACGTAATCGCTCAGATAAATGCGAAGGATTAAAACGAGATAAAAATTCACGAGTTAGATCTGCCCAAGTCATAATGGAACCCGGTGTAAGTTTATTCCACCAAGTTTTAGCTCTGTCCCTCAATGAATGGGGGAATAACTGAAGCCTCAGTATCTCCGGACTAACTCCTGGCAGTCTAAACGAACCACAGATCTCCTGGAACGTTTTGAGGTGCTCCCTAGCATCTTCTGTCGCAGAACCACTAAACTGCCCGGCGTTGTTGATCATACTAAACATGACAGGTTTAAGCTCGAAGTTGTCAACATCAATATCCGGCAGCGTGGTCTCCAACTCTACATGATCGTTCAGCATGTAGTCACGACATGACCGTCGTCCATCTGCTGCGGGTGGGTCATCGACAGGCGGTACACCGCCACCAATAGGCTGGTTATGTGCCATCTGCTCTAGCTGTTCCTCGAGGTATTCGTTCCGGTCTAAAAGGCGGCGAAGTTGTTTCTTGAGATTGAAGGAACGTTCGATCTCTGGATCTAATTTATACTCAGGATCTTCACCTCTTTTGGATCTGCGCATAAACAAGAAAACCTCGTGAAAAGCAAGAGTTGAAAACACAAAAGAAAAATTAAAGAAAAATAAAAATTAAAACGAAAACAAAAAGAAAAATAAAAGCGAAAAGTGCAATAAAAGAAAGATGTAGTTATGTTGCCAATCCCCGGCAACGGCGCCAAAAACTTGTTGCGTGTAAAAGGGTCTATCGCAATTGTAGTGCAAGTGTACACGGCGCAAGTAGTAAAGTGATACGAAGTATCGGATATCGTCTCCACAGGGATTGGGCTAATGACTTCACCTTAGTTTACTGCACGAAGTAAAGGAAATAGTTTAGAATTGTCACAAGAATAATAAGATAAAAACGTAAATAAAAGGATTGAAATATCAAGATAGAGAGAATGGGCTGGTATTGAATTGCTCGGTAGTGCAGGTATTGAATTGCTTAGGATCTCCAGTTCTGTCGTCGCTCCCGTCGCCGACAGCACCTGTCGCGGCGGCTGTCCGTTAGCTGTCGCGGCAGCAGACACACCAACTCCGTACTTCAAGCTTGGCAAGAATCCCAGATCTGCCTTGGCCTATCCCTAGGTCCAAGACTGTCGATGATCACGTCTTTGATGATACCTCCTGGCGTGAATCGAAGGATGAACACCGATGTGTATGAATTCTTCCTTAGCCACTTAACCTCGCCCTATCCTTAGGCACGAGATGGTTCAACTATAAACTAGAGAACGCGCCCTTATTTCTTTCGTATACTTAACTCTCCCGATGCTAAGTAAATGGATAACCTCACAATGCTCTCCCGATGCTCTTGCAAGATGTTAAAACCAAAATAAGAGAACTTGAAGTTTATTTTATTGAACTGAAAAATCCTAAAACAAAGCAACCCTTGCAACTACTTTGCAAAACAACCCGTAGCCCTAGGGGGAATTTAGAACATGTCGGTGACGGGTGGACGACAGGGGTTTTTGGTTTCGGTTATGGGGTAATCGGTTGTTGGATGATGTCCTAGGTTAAAATCTATGCCCTTATATAAGCTTTGGGCTCAAGTCTTCTAAGGTAACAAGGATTACAACTTTAATTAAAAGTAAGATTCTAATAAAGACTAAATCTCTAAAGACTCCTACTTTCCAGCCGCATCCTTGCTTTTAGGAATTTCCTCTCCTTGAGCTTTGGCTTGACATATCTTTTGATCCGGGGCTTGGAAAAATATGTGGCTTTCACACGACAGACGAGCAGATTTTTCTCTATCTATCGAGGTCCACTTTGCTTTTCCTCTTCATAAGTCTGCTGTCACCATGCTGTCACGACAGGTCCATGACAGCTTCATCTTCTTCGTCTGCTTGTCCAGTTCAGCTCTCCTGCTTCTCTGCCCTGCGCCTGCCTTCTTTGTCAACCATGACAGATACCTGCAAAAATAGCCATCTTTTAGTAGAATCCGCGCCTTTAGTCCATTTGTGATGTTTTACTGAAAACTAACCTAAATGCAATGCAATGATGCTTGAATGCAGCAGAAATATGGGTTAAAAGGGTGTAAATAGTAGAACTTTTACACACTTAACACCAACTTCAGTTGTTTTGTCTCACCAAAAATATATATTTGAATTATTAAAATTTCTAAATTTATAAAATTATAAAAATATAAAAGGACAAAATAAACAATGTCAGCTTAACAAATTCAACACAAATTTGTCAGTTAGTTCATTTTAATGAAAAAATAAAAGTTTGAGGGAAAAACAGAAAAAATAAATTAAAGACTAAAATTACTTTTTTTTCTTGAAAAAATAGAGCGCTAATAATGTCTTTAGAGAAATATGAAATTTAAATAATTATTTTGGTTGACACTTGACGTCATAATAAATTGTTCCATATCAATTTTTATAGCAATTTCTGTTTAGGGGAGGGGGAGAAGAAGAAAATTTTGCTCATAATAGGTTTCGAACCCATAATCTAGAGTAGAGGAGAGAGTATCAACTGAAAACTTTAATCATTTGCTATAGAAAATGTGAACTCATGTCAATTATTTAAATATAAATTAAAAGGAATAATTATTGTATCAGACACATGAAATCAATGGCGAAACTTAGAGTAAAAATTTGAGGGACCAACTTAATTTTTATTTTTAAATTTGGAGGTTTAAACGATTTTTTTTTAAAAATTGAGGGTTTAGTAAAATTTTTAATAATTTTGAAAGATTTAATAAAAAATTAGAGAGAGAATTTAATTAAAATACTTAAAAAAATTTAAAAATAAAATTTAAATTTCTCAAAATTTTATAGTGCCGTGACCCCATTAATCCCTTAAAGGATACGCATGAAATCATCGTGTAACGCCACGCAGTACATATTTTATGTCGGTAGGTACCACATTGGTAGATGAAATGAAACTATAGATATTAAAATCCACGATTCTAAAGTATTTGTGCCTTTTAAAAGACTCAATAAGGTATAGGGTCCAAATCTGCCATTATTACTTAGAGTATATATATATATAAAGGATTAATTACTCTATTTATATATGAAGTATACGGAATTCTTAGTTGCATGTATAATGTTTTAAAATTCTCTGTTTCATACATAAAGTTCTTTGCCGTTAACGGGTTCACCCACTTTCGTCACAGAAGGTAACATGAAATCCCGTAGCCACTCAGAAAGTGATACATGACATAATAAAATAATATAGTTTTTATAATTTTAAAAAATAAAACTCATTTCCCTTAATTTCCACGTCATTCCCCCCAACCAGCCCATAAATTTTTAGAGCTTTCTTCCCCAACCATCACTGCCTGCATAATCGATCTACTCCACCGTTGGTCGGAGACTATCACTGCCCTTGCCATCTAAACCGCCACCTTGCTCCGACCAGACTCTGACCACCGTCGGTCGATGACTCGATCATTCTGCCATATCCCAACGCAACTGTACGTGGTCTTAAGATCAATCCCAATTGCTTTGCCTCATGCTTTGGTCGTTATTACAGCTTGAAAACAAAACCCAGAAAGATGTAAGAAAAATAATAAGAATTTTGAAATATTTTGAGAGGTTTTTTTCGTATTTAAATTAATTTCTTTGATGAACTTGGTTATGACAAAAATGGAAAATAGAGTGATTGAGTTGTTTTGGTCGATTCCGACCGCCTCTACAGTTGGTGTGCGACACCACCCACACCACTATCCCCTTCATCCCCTCGCTACCAAAATCCGACCACCCAACTACCGTTTTAGATCGCTGTTAGTGAGTAGATAGTGAAAAATCGTTCAAGTTTCTTAACGTCGATCTCGGCTGCCGCTCGACATTGGTCGTCACCGCCATCACCAGAGTAAGTGTTGTCCTATTCTGACCCAGCTCCGTAAGCCACTCGCGCCCTTTCACCGCCGGTCGCGTGAAAATTGACTTCTAGGCTTGTCAGAAACTCAAAAGTTTCATCCATCACTTATACTTGGTCGAAAAAATGGGTTTTATTTAAAAAAACATTTTTAATAATTTTTTTAAAAAATAAAAATATTTTGTAAGTGCCACGTGTCATTTTAGTAGTGGTCACAGGGTTCCACGTCACCTTTCGTGACGGAAGTAGGTGAACCCATTAATGGCAGAAAACTTCATATATGAAACCGAAAACTTTAAAACATTATGTATGCAACTGAGAAATCAATATACTTCATGTATGAATGAGGTAATTAACCCTAAAAAAAACCATTTTAATCATTAACAACCAACCACCATTACCATTAGTGTAATAAAATACTTATGAGTAAAAGAGATAAAAGGGTAAAATGGTACTTTCAGAAATTAATCAAACTAGTATTTTATAAACTTCCACAACTTCCCACCTTCACTTCATCATTTTCCTTCACTTCCAATTTTCTTTATTTTTTTTTCGCGAGAAAAAGAAATACCTAATGGATCCAGTGAACGCTTGGGGCAATTCATCCCTCGAATCCGTCGATCCCGAAATCCACGACCTAATCGAGAAGGAGAAGCGCCGCCAATGCCGCGGTATCGAGCTCATCGCCTCCGAGAACTTCACTTCCTTCGCCGTCATCGAAGCACTCGGCAGTGCCCTCACCAACAAATACTCCGAGGGCATGCCCGGTAACCGTTACTACGGTGGCAACGAATTCATCGACGAGATCGAGAACCTCTGCAGATCTCGCGCTCTCGAGGCTTTCCATCTCGACCCAACCAAATGGGGTGTCAATGTCCAGCCTTACTCTGGTTCCCCGGCTAACTTTGCCGCTTACACCGCGGTTCTTCAGCCCCATGACAGGATCATGGGTCTTGATTTGCCTTCCGGTGGTCACTTGACCCATGGATATTACACCTCCGGTGGGAAGAAGATTTCGGCTACTTCCATTTACTTCGAGAGTTTGCCTTACAAGGTGAACTCCGCTACTGGGTACATCGATTATGATAAGTTGGAAGAGAAGGCTTTGGATTTCAGGCCTAAGCTTATCATTTGCGGTGGAAGTGCGTATCCTAGGGACTGGGATTACGCTAAGTTCAGGGCCGTTGCTGATAAGTGCGGTGCTCTCTTGTTGTGTGATATGGCTCACATTAGCGGCCTTGTTGCTGCTCAGGTATATTGTTTTAGTTGGATCTTATTTTGTTTTTATCTTTCTTCTTGCATGATAGTGATTGGTTGTTTTAGATCTGGGTTGTTTTATTGGGGATATCGATTGTTTATATGCTATTAAAATTTCTATGGATTGGATCTGGGATTTTGTGTCATTCAGCATGATGTTTAGATTCTTGATTTGGAATTTTGATGTGACATTATTTTAAATCTTAATTAAACAATTGCATTGCTGTCTTTTAATGCATACATGCATTGCATTTTTAGTGTGCTTTTTTGAAATGGAGGAAATTGTGTTCAATTTAGTACTCTTATCTTGTATTTTGAGGTGAAATTTTAGATCTATGGTGGACTCTATTTCATTCAGGTTAAATGCCTTATCATTAAAACATTAAGCAGATCTGAGAATCTTAATGTGGTCCAGGCTGAATAGCTTTCTAATAAAGCTTTTTTTTTTCCTGTAACAATGGTGATATGTGTGGATCTAAATATGATTTCCCCCATCAAATTGTTTCTGTTGTTAGGTCTTTTTTTAAATGTAAAAATTGAAGTTGATATCTGAAGTTTTCCGATCAATTGTTTTTGCTTTATTAGATTCCTTAATGCAGTAATAGAATTTCACGTTATTAATTTGTTCGAGTAGGAGGCGGCAAACCCTTTTGAGTTCTGTGACATTGTCACAACCACCACACACAAGAGCTTGAGGGGTCCTAGAGCTGGCATGATCTTCTACCGCAAGGGACCAAAGCCACCAAAGAAGGGCCAGCCCGAAGGTGCAGTGTATGACTTTGAAGACAAGATCAACTTTGCAGTTTTCCCGTCCCTTCAGGGTGGTCCTCACAATCACCAGATTGGTGCTCTTGCTGTTGCCTTGAAACAATCCATGACACCTGGGTTTAAGGCTTATGCTAAACAAGTTAAGGCCAATGCTGTTGCCCTCGGAAAGTACCTGATGAGCAAGGGATACCAGCTTGTTACCAGTGGAACTGAGAACCACCTTGTCCTTTGGGATCTCCGACCTCTTGGATTGACTGGTATGTCGGTTGAATTACTAGGCCTCTTGGTTGTTGAACACTTGCCTTTGCCTTGGATTGAATTCTCATTGTCCTTACAGGAAACAAGGTTGAGAAGCTTTGTGACCTCTGCAACATCACTGTTAACAAGAATGCTGTTTTCGGTGACAGCAGTGCCTTGGCTCCGGGAGGTGTAAGAATAGGTGTGTGCTACTGATTTAATTAATATCTTGATCTTGGGCTACTCTGGATCATCTTGAGTGAAAGTTTGGTCAAATTTTTATTAAAAACATTTGAAGCAAGTTGTGAATTGTGACAGGTGCACCCGCCATGACTTCAAGGGGATTGGTTGAGAAGGACTTCGAGCAGATAGGTGAGTTCCTCCACCGAGCTGTGACAATCACCTTGAACATCCAAAAGCAATACGGTAAGCTCTTGAAGGACTTCAACAAAGGTTTGGACAACAACAAGGAAATCCAAGAGCTCAAGACTGATGTTGAGAAGTTTGCATCCTCGTTCGATATGCCTGGCTTCAAGATGTCCGAAATGAAATACAAGGATTAGATCTGAATAACCATTTGATCGTGATGGACGAGGGGGGAAAAAGATGCAAATGCTTCTGCCTACGGTTTTAAGTGTCTTTATTTACTGCTCAATTTGATACAATCTTTCAAGTTTTTGCTCTTTTATCTTATTGTAAGAGTCTGCATAAAACATTATATGTATTCCTTTTTTTTGTTGTTGCTGGAAACTTTGGGGTTTTAATTACCAATGAAGGAGAGAAACACGGGTTTGATTCAACATCCCAATGTCTGGAAAATAATTGTGGCCTGTTGTAGTGCCACTTTATTTGTTATGTCATGTGTAGCAGTTATTTTAAAAGGTAAAATATATTTAAATAGTCCTCAAATTTACACTATAATTTGAAATCGGCTATCTTCGTACCTTAATTTGGGGTAATTTAAATTTCAAATTATTAAATTTAACTTCAACTTTTTTTAGATCATAAATTTTGATTTAGTCAAATTACTTCATTCAACCTTTTCTATTAATAAATTTTGAAAATTGAAATTGACACTATCAGATATCATCATAAATAATCATTAGTTAACAATTTAAATTAAATACAATTTTAAGAAAACTCTCATAGAAAATTATTTAAATTAATAAATTTTTTGACAGATATTTAAATTTAATAACTAAACATTTCTTAATGATGATATGTATCAATAACTTAATTTATTAGTATAAATTAATTAATATATTTTGTTATTTAAATATTAAGTTTAGTTATCTAAAGTGTAGATTACTACTTTATTTGTGATATCAAATTTATAAATAACCTATTACTAGGGATGTGAAATCAGGTAATCGTTCAGGTTTTAGGTCATATCAGATTAGAACAAATTAGATACGAGTTATGTCAAGTCAATTTAATGGTTCGACTTAGATTAGGTCGGGTTCGGGTCGACTCGGATTTAGGTCATTATCAAGTTGATTTTAAATCAGATTGAGTTCGAGTTCGGGTTGAGTTAATTTCAGGTCGGGTAAGTTTTAGTTTAGGCCAAAACGGTTCGGGTCCGAATTAGTTAATTAACGAGTTAATTCAGGTTCGGATGGACTTCAGGTCGGGCCACGTCATTGACGGATAAAATTCAGGTCGAGGAATATCGATTTTGGTTGAAGTTCAAGTTGGGTCTTACCATGTACATATAGACTTCGGTATAGTAATTATGGATAAAATTTAGATAAAAATATAAATTTAGGAATTAATATGAACTAAAATATTCCTTAGGATGCCGAAATATTTTACAATTTAATATATATATATATATATATATATATATATATAATTATGACTAAATTGAATTAAACTAAAATTTAAAAGTGAATGCTAGGACTAATATGAAAATTTTAAACAAGTGAGGACCTAAAAGGTAATTAATCACTAAGCAAAAAAATTAGGAGGCAAATGCCAAATGGACAATTAATTATTGAATCAAATTAAAAAGATTACATTTAGATTTTTGAGGGAAAGAACCTAAAAATTATGGGGCTTAATTCCCTCCAAATTTTTGTCCTTCCCTTCCCTCCCCTACCAATTAATTTTTTCTATTATTTTAATTAAAGTGAAACGGTGGGAAGGAAAGTTTCCCACCCGCGTAGGTTTTTAGGTTAGGATAATTTATTTTTTTAGCCCTTCGAACTTTAGATGTTTTTTTATTTAAGTTCAAAATTTTCACTTTTAGGATTTACTTTAATTCAATTGAGTCCTAATTTAAATTAATTTAATTGAAATTCCACATTTATTTTTAGAATCTTTTAATTATGTTTGTGATTTATGCTTTTAAGTTTTAATTTAGCTCAATTAGATCCTAAGTTTAATTAGTTAATTCAATTCGAACATTATTATTATACCATATAAATTTTGATTTAATATAATTATAAACAAATTTTTGATTTGGAAGTAAATATGTAATTGTACACATGAAAGTTGAAACTTTAATTTAGTACAATTGTAGGGAGATTCTAAGGAACGACCATTAATTAAAGGCTAAATAAAGGTTGACTAGTTCAGCGGGTAACATGTGTGTACATAAATTCTTACGACGCGTGTACATAATTCCATACAAAAACTATAAGAAAAACGATATATACATAAAATGTTACAACGTAAGGATTTGTGTACATACATAATTACTACAAGAAAACATAATTTATTGCAAGATATGTAAGGATTTGCGTAGGTACACAAATTACTACAAGGTATACATAAATCCTTACAAATATTGTAAGAAAAACAGTATGTACCAAATTCCTTATCGAGATCACCCAAAACAAAAGGGGCTCAACAAAGGGTAAGAATTTGTGTACATACGTAATTTCTACGAGAGAACATATTTTAGTACAAGTAATGTAAGGATTTGTGTAGGTACACAAATTACTACAAGGTATACATAAATTCTTACAAATATTGTAAGTAAAATGATAGATACCGAATTCCTTACACGAGATCAACCAAGAGAAAACGGGGTCAACATATGGCAAGGATTTGTGTACATACATAATTTCTTATGAGAAAACATAATTTAGTATAAGTAATGCAAGGATTTGTGTAGATACACAAATCCAAACAAAAGTTCTACGAAAAATGGTAGATACTGAATTTCTTACAAGAGATCACCAAGGCCACAAAGAGCTCAACTTAGTGTAAGGATTTGTGTACATACATAATTTCGTACGCGAAAACATAATTTAGTACAAGTAGTGTAGCGATTTTTGTAGGTACACAAATTACTACAAAACATACACAAAACACTACAAAATTGTAAAAAAAACCGGTAGGTACCAAATTCATTACACGAGATCACCCAAGACAAAAATGGCTCAACATAGGGTAATGATTTGTGTACATACAAAATTTCCTACGACAAAACATAATTTAATACAAGTAATGTAAGTATTAGCGTAGGTACACAAATTAATACAAAATATACACAAATCCCTACAAAACTTGTAAGGAAAACAAAGGTACCGAATTCCTTACAGGAGATCACCAAGGCCAAAAGGGGCTTAACATAGGGTAAGAATTTATGTACATACATAATTTCCTACGCGAAAACTTAATTTAGTACAAGTAATGTAAGAATTTGTGTAGGTACAAAAATTACTACAAAATATACACAAAACCCTACAAAAGTTGTAAGAAAAACGGTTGTAACCCCCTAAACTCGACCTATGAGATTTGACCGAATTTAGGAAATTACGTTTGAAAACTTTTCCCTCAAGAAATCCAATTTTGAAAATTATACTTTAATTAAAATAAAATAACATAAATTTAATAATAAATAAAAATAAAAATATCATAATAAGTGTTGAATGATTGTATAAAATCTCTGAATTAAAATAACAGTAAATGAATGATAAAAATAATCCCAAAACATAAATAGTCTAAAATTACATTCTTGTCCCAAAATAATAAATAAAAATCTGATTAAACTAAAATAGTTTCGTATTGAATGATAAAATAACCAAATACAAGTACCACGTCGCCTAAAGAGTCTGAGTATATCTGAAAAGAAAAACTATGGGGGAGTAAGCTAAAGAGCTTAGTGTGTCTCTAAAGTGCAAGAAAAACAATAATTATAAAACATAATATTATTTTGAACGAAATCTTTTAAACCATAACACAAATCACAAGCGCAGTGCAATGCACCCAACTACATCACCGTCCGAAGAGTAAGGTTCCCCAGAACCACTCTCTACATCGTCACCAGTCCGAAGTGGAACTCAACCCGAAAGGTGGAACCACTGATCCGAAGTGGAATTCAGCCCGAAGGATGAAACCACTGAACTTCATCCGTTCAAAGCCCAACCCATGCTCATACATACATGATGATTAAAAATAAAATTTGTTGAGTGGATCGAAAGATCGATATAAACCAAGAGGGGGGGGGGGTGAATTGGATTTTTAAAGATTGTGTGGTGGAAATTGCAAATTAAAAAGATTGACAAGGGATTTTAGAGTGGTTCAAGTTCCAAATGAACTCTACATCCACTACCTTAGCTTCACTAAGGATTTGCAACAATTCTATTAATTGCTCTTCCCCTTTTCTAGGCTTAGGAGGCAACCCTTACAATTTCGGTTAAATTTTCTACCCAAAATTTAACCCAATCCTCACAACAAGGTAACAAAGAATTTGATGGCTAATAGAGTATCTCTCAATAAAAATTGTAGCCCAATTACAAGCACTCAACCCAATTGAACAAGATAAGAATGAAAATTACAATTGGGGTTTCTAGATAATATGGGATTTTTGCACAATTGCTTGGATTTGATGTTTGGATGTTTGCTTTTGGATCAATAGTAGTTGCTGGAGCTTTTAGAGGTCCCTTTTACACATTCTCATTGATTTCTAGCCGTTGTGGTTGTTGCACTCATCAATAGAGCCGTTGGGATGTTATCTCACCTCCATAAATGTAGTCTGCAACAACCCGTTTCGAAACGCGGGGTACCTGTTTCGGAACGGACTAAAATAGAAAGAGCCGTTGGGTGCATTTAAGAGCCCGTTCCGAAATGCTTTAGAGCCGTTTCGAAACACTTTTGCCACTGTCAAGGGTCGTTTCGAAACAGCCTGAGCCCGTTTCGAAACACCCTAACGGTTTTAGAAAATCAGTTAAAAACAATTGTAACGGTCATATTTTCAATTCAAAATGAAGAACAATTTCGAAACGCTTGACCTCGTTTCGAAACGGTTTTGCTACTGTCAAGGGTCGTTTCGAAACTGATTGAGCCCGTTTCGAAACACCCTATTAATCTTTAAATATTCAGTTAAAAAATGTTGCAGCCGTTATAGTTTTCAAATCAAAAATTGAAGAACAATTTCGAAACGCATGAAGCCGTTTCGAAACGAGTTCAAGTGTTCTAACGCCGTTTCGATACGCGTTTCGGAACAGAGGTTGGTAGTGATGAAAACGTTTCGAAACGCCTTAAGCCGTTTCGAAACAGGGACTTGAAAATCACTGTTTCGGCTTTAAACACTTAGAAAAATATTTGAAAACTTTGTTTTTAACTTTGGCATAATCTTAAAATCATATGTGGATGTTTTGAGGACTTAAAAATTCGTTTTGACATTTTCAATTTAGTCCTTAGGTTTTTAGTTATATCAAAATTAAAATATTGGTTTCACAATCTCCCCCTTTTTGATATAACAAAACCAAAGTTAGAATTTTTAAGAATTTTGAAAGTTTTGAAAATATTCTAACTCCCCCTTAATTTAAGATAGGTTTTTAAAGTTTAAAAATTGTTTAACTTTGAAATCCAAGTTGTAAAATTTAAAAAACCTTTTAAACATTTAAAACGAATTTTAGTTTGTGGCTCTTAAATTTCTTCTCCCCCTTTTTGTTAGATCAAAAAGAATAAAGAAAGCTCATAGAGAAGACAAAGGATTAGTACCAATAAGCATTAATAAGCAACAATAATATTAATTCATAATATCAAAATATCCAAAACAGAAACCAACATTAAGTTCAAAATAAAATCCCAAACAAAAGATCAAAAGCATAGGTTCCTAAAACATAATAAAACATAAAGATGCAAACTTAAACCTAAAGTGCATAAATAATATGATATGATATGATAGTCCTAGGCCTCGTCATCATCATCGGAAGTCTCATCGTCGCTCTCGACTTGAGAACGGTGAAACTTCGTCCATTGCCCATAGAGAGTAGAGAAGGACAAATCCATGTTTGAATGGGAAGTCTCAAGAGTTTGGAGGGGATCCTCGACATTTTCAAGCGAGTGTCCATGGCATCAAAACCCGAAGCAATGCGAGTATCCAAAGCATTGAACCGCTCGGTAATGAGAGCCGTAAGGGCTTCATTGTTTCCAACTTGAACTTCCGGTGGAGGAGCAATGGGAGGAAGAGGAGCTTCTCTATCAACTCGTTCCCAAACATTATTCACATATCGAAACCCGGATTTGCGGAGAGAGGACTCACCAAGCTTGCACTTGCGAGGTTCTGGTGAGTCGTAGGTACAATCGATACCAAGGTCATGAAAGATGTATCTCAAGATTGTTCCATAAGTAAAAGACTTCAACTCATTGGTGCCAATAAGCTTAACATTATTGACCATCTCGGCAAAAATAATCTTAGGAACATTAGGGCGCTCACCTCTACGGAAACATTCAAGCCAAAAGTGATAAACTTGACGGATATGAGAGTATTTACCTCCGGAAGGTCGAAGGAACCATGAAACCATCAAGTGAAGAAAACGGTCGTGCGCATCCAAAGTAAGTGCCGGACTGGTGAAAGTGCCAAAGTGACGTTCATCCTCAAGTCCTTCATCTTTAAGGGAAAAAGTGGACTCCAAGAGAGCAATATCAACAACAAACTTTTTACCCAATATGAAAGATTCAATTCCTACAACCTCGGTTTTGGTTTCATCATGAATAAGACGAGCATTAGAGTAAAAGATGAGTACCATATGTTTGTAGCGAATATCCGGAATGGTCAACAAAGGGAGAAGATTCCATTCACTCAAACGCTCGAGGTAACGGAATAGGAATCGCTCGGAATTGAGGAAATCAAGATCAATGACACGTTCTCGATGAACTTCGGAATCCTTGACATAAGTGAAGCGAGCTCGCATCTCGTTAGTTCGAAGGGATTTCTGAAAAAGCAGAGCTAGATTTGGACGAATGCTCGAATCACCGGTTTGAACGGCCTTACGCTTTTTGTTAGCTTGTTCCGACATCTAAAAACATTAAGCAAGCATGTTTTAAAATTAGGTGTATGCATTGATATTCAAAATCAATCCAATAATAAATCCCACTTAGGTTTTTAGAAAAATTAAAATAATAAAAAACAGAAAAAAATACGACTGAAAAATTTTATATTCGAATAAAAAATTTTGAGATTTTGAAATTTTTTTACAAGATAAGGAAAACCCAAACAAGAAAACATATAATGTATACAAAAATAAAATTTTCTAACCTAAGATTCGAACATAAATTGAAGGAAAAAAGAAAAAGGGAAAAATAATTTAGTTTGGGATTTTGGATGATTTGATGAAAATCCTTGCACAATGTTGATAAAACTTGCTTAGACTTGAGTTTTAGAGTAAAACCCCTCAAGATTTGGTGAAAAACAAAGAGTTTTAGAGGGTATTTATAAAGAGGAAGTCGGTTAGGGTTTTAAGAGTTTTGATGTAAAAAGGATTTTAACATAAAAAGCCCTAAATAAAGCTATCCGCGATACCGTTTCGGAACGATCTGGACCGTTTTGAAACGAGATGACTAGGGTTTGACCGTTTTGAGACTGTCAGCTGACCGTTTCGATACGGTGTTGACCGTATCGAAGCCCTGTTGACCCGTATCGAAACACGTTTCGATACACCCCTTGGCAGTAGCCAAAACGTTTCGAAACACTTTGGAGGCGTTTCGAAATGCCCTTCTCTCAGACATGGATTTAAGGTATCCGTATCGAAACTGGGTCACCCGTTTCGATACACTTGGGCCTGGAAGTGCAGATGAGGCTCTAAAAGTGCGGAAAATGATTTTTTCTTAGGCCTAACATGCATAAATGACATGAATGAGCAGGCAAAACATATGCAAACATAAACATACTCCCCCTAGCTATAAGCATGGATGAATTTAGGAGTCTAAACACATAAACATGGCATTTCACAAGATCAAGAAAATTTAAACATAAAAGAGGTCCTAAAAGGTCAAGATAGGCTAGCTAGACCTAACTCTCTCCTAAGGGACCAAAAACGCTCTTTGTCTAAAGGTTTTGTAAATATGTCCGCTAATTGATTTAAGGTGTCTACATACTCTATAACCACATCTTCCTTAAGGACACGATCTCTAATGAAATGATGCCTTATTTCTATGTGTTTGGTTCTAGAGTGTTGGATGGGATTTTTTGTTAGACATATTGCACTAGTGTTGTCACATTTTAGGGGTATGATTTCAACTTTAATTCCATAATCTAAGAGTTGTTGTTTCATCCAAAGGACTTGAGCACAACAACTCCCTAAAGATATGTACTCGGCTTCGGTGGTAGATAAGGCTACACTATTTTGTTTCTTAGAGAACCAAGATATGAGCATACTACCTAGGAATTGACAAGTTCCCGAAGTACTTTTCCTATCGATTTTGTAACCCCTATAATCCGCATCCGAATAAGCATGAAGGTTGAAGGTAGAGTCTCTAGGGTACCAAAGACCTAAACAAGGAGTATCTCTAAGGTACCTAAAGATTCTCTTAACGGCTATAAGGTGAGACTCTCTAGGACTAGCTTGAAATCTAGCACACAAGCAAACACTAAACAAGATATCCGGTCTACTTGCGGTAAGGTAAAGCAATGATCCAATCATAGAACGGTAAAGCTTAGAGTCAACACACTTACCTCCTTCATCTTTGTCAAGCTTTGTAGATGAGCTCATAGGTGCGGCTTTAGGCTTTGCATTCTCCAAGCCAAACTTCTTGAGCATATCCTTTATGTACTTTGCTTGATTGATGAAGGTGCCATCCTTATTTTTCTTGATTTGGAGTCCCAAAAAGAATGAGAGCTCCCCCATCATGCTCATCTCAAATTCCCCTTGCATTAACTTAGCAAACTCTTGACAATGACATTCATTAGTAGAACCAAAATTAATATCATCAACATAAATTTGAACTACTAAGATGTCATTTTTATACATTTTTATAAAAAGTGTAGTGTCCACCTTACCTTTTTCAATTAAAAAGTTTGAAAGTCTTTCATACCAAGCTCTAGGAGCTTGTTTTAAACCATAAAGAGCTTTGGTGAGTTTGAAAACATGATTTGGAAATTTTGAGTCTTCAAAACCCGGTGGTTGTTCCACATACACTTCTTCATTTATAAAACCATTTAAAAATGTGCTTTTAACATCCATTTGAAAAAGCTTGAAATTAAGATAACATGCATATGCAAGCAACATCCTAATGGCTTCCATTCTAGCTACGTGTGCATAGGTTTCATCAAAATCTATTCCCTCTTCTTGAGTGTAACCTTGTGCTACTAGTCTAGCTTTATTTCTTACAATGTTACCACTCTCATCTAGCTTGTTCCTAAAGACCCATTTAGTTCCTATTGTAGATTGATTACTAGGCCTATCAACTAATGTCCAAACGTTACTTCTCTCAAATTGATTTAACTCTTCTTACATAGCCATAATCCAAAAGTCATCTTTCAATGCTTCTTTAATATTCTTAGGCTCTATGCATGAGATAAATGTAACATGATTCATTAATCTAAGAGAAGATCGAGTGGTTACCCCCTTGGATGGATCACGCAAGATTTCACCATCTTTGACATAGTTCAACTCCCTTGGGTAGCTCACTTCCTTTTCCTCAAGAGCCAAGTCCTTCAAGGCTTCAAGAGGTGGATCTTGTGTGTCCTCTTCTTTTGTTGGAATCTCATCCTCCTTTGAAGTTTGTCCTCCATCAAAGGCATTTATGATTCCTACATCATCATCATCACAAGAATCCTTCCTAGGAAGGAGGTTATCATCGAATACAACATGAATAGATTCTTCTACTACTAATGTTCTTTTGTTAAATACTCGATAGGCTTTAGAGGTTAAAGAGTAACCTATGAAAATAGCTTCATCACTTTTTGCATCAAATTTACCTAAGTTGTCTTTTCCATTATTTAAAACAAAACACTTGCAACCAAAAGGGTGAAAATAGCTAATGTTAGGCTTTTTAGATTTTAAAATCTCATAAGGTGTTTTCTTTAAAATTGGCCTAATCATTACTCGATTTACAATATAGCAAGCGGTGTTTGTGGCTTCCGCCCAAAAATATTTAGTTAAATTGTTTTCACAAAGCATAGTTCTAGCCATTTCTTGCAAAGTTCTATTTTTCCTCTCAACTACCCCATTTTGTTGAGGAGTTCGAGGAGCCGAAAAATTATGGCTAATACCATTTTCATTTAAAAAATCTTCAAACCCTAAATTTTGAAACTCGGTTCCATGATCACTTCTAATATGTGAAATTTTAAGTTCAAGATCATTTTGGGTTAATTTTGAAAATGTGATGAATTTTTCCAAAGCCTCATCTTTAGTACTTAAAAATAGAACCCAAGTAAATCTAGAAAAATCATCAACAAGTACAAAAGCATAAGACTTACCACCCAAGCTCATAGTCCTAATTGGCCCAAATAAATACATATGAATAAGTTGTAAACATCTACTAGTAGAAACATCATTAATGGATTTAAAGGAAGACTTATGTTGTTTACCCTTAGAGCATGCATCACAAATTTTATCATTTGAAAATTTTATCTTGGGTAAACCTCTAACTAGATTAAGGGAGACTAGTTTTGCAACACCCCAATTTTGGGCTTAGAAGTTTTGGGTTTGAACCGGACCGGTCGGATTTTCGGTTCGAATATAAAAGGTGGTTTTAGGGAAAGCCTAGTTCGGGATGCATTAAAAATATGGAAAAATATCTAAAAAATCCTATTTTAATATATATAAGAGGGTGGTGAAATCAATTTTACAAAATGAGGTTTGGAAATATGACATTTCTAGTTAGTGACTAAAATGTAATTTTTGAAAAGTTCGTGACTGTTTTAAAAGAATTGACAATTTGAATCTTTAAGGAGCTAATTTACCCAAGGGAGGATTTCTCCAGATTTTTCTTGATTTTTAAGACTCATTTAGTGTTTAATTAATAAAAAGAAAAGAGGGTAAAGTGATATTTTAGTTTCATAACTAACTTTTACCAAAATTTTCCCATTTCATTTTCTCTCAAAATTCCCTCAGCCAAACACATTTCCACAACAACTTTCCTTTTGATTTTCACACCTAAAGAAGAGTTTTCAATCCCCAAATGATTCCTAATCATTTCTACATCAAATCCTCACCATTTGCTTAATGAATTTTCAAGGATTTTGGCTCTAAACAAGGAGAAATCCACATTTAGAGGTATGAACGTCCTTCTCCTCTAAATACTCAATTCTTTACTGAAATTCCCAAGTTCTCAATCCTTAAATTGAGTTTTATTAAAGGTTTTAGTGTTGTGATCTTGATTTTGGCTTAAAATGCAAGATTTGGATTTAATTTTGAAGAAATTCGTGATAGATGTCTGGGCTCTGTTTTGATATGTCATTTTGATGTATTTTGGATGTTTAAATGATGTGAAATGGAGGTTTAATCAATGCAATCCCGAATAGGTTGATTTTCCTAAGTTTTTACTTGTGAAAATGGTGGTTTTTGGGGTGATTTTGGTGTTTTGTTAATGCTGGAGGTATAAGGACGAGTTTGGGTTCATTTTGGATGTTTATTGATGTTTAATAATGGTTAGAAGTGATGGATCTTGGCTGAGTTAAGTTTTGGAAGAGTTTAGAGGTGATTTCGGTTGTGTTTGGTAGCCGAAATGTTGGATTTGTGAAGAGCACTGAGTTTAGGTGTGTTGCTGGTGATTTTAATGCATGATGATGCATTAATCCTCTGTTCTTATGTGTTTAAAACAGGGAAGAATGATCCGGAGACAATAGAGGTGGTGTTGGAGGTTTCGGATGCTTGGAAGGCTTAACGGCTAGCGTAGTTTTGTGTATCAGTGAGTGGTAAAGAGTTTTCCAGCTTTGAAACATTTTGGATGAGGCTTTGGGAGCTTAGTTTAAGTCTAAACAACTTAGCTAAGCTCAATAGTAAGTAAATGTAATTTCTCTCTTGGTTTGGGCTATGCTTTGGTTTATAAATGCACTTGGGATGATTGTGTTTAAATTACTGTTTTTAAGCATGTTTGGACATGGTTTAATGTTGGTTATTAATGCCATTATGTTAAAGATGCATAAGGTAAGTAATCCTTGACTTGCATGTGTTGGGTGCATATGATTGAAGCATGTGATGCTTGTGGATTTGGCATTTTGGTTATGCTTGTAAAAACAGTGGATTAATGTGGTAAAATGGTTATATTGGCAAGTGATGTAAGTGGTTGTTGGTTACTTTAATCGGATATAGTTAGCCGGCTATAAGATTGGGTGCACCGTGAATTGAGTCGCCTTGGATGTTGAGAGGTTGTGATTGTACCGTAGACTCCATCCAAGTACCCTAAGGATCGAGGAAATTAGTGTCACCGCGATGGAGGATGGCTCTCGTGGGTGGGCTTGTTAAGCGTCACCACGATGGAGGATGGCTCTCGTGGGTGGGCTTGTTAAGCGTCACCACAATGGAGGATGGCTCTCGTGGGTGGACTATGTTAAGTGTCACCGCGATGGAGGATGGCTCTCGTGGGTGGACCTTGATAAGTGTCACAACGGTGGAGGGTTGCTCTCGTGTGTGAGCTTGGTTAAGGTGATTACAATGGTTGAGGTAGCTCCCATGTGTATGCCTTGTGGTGTGTCCCGGCTCTCGCTAGTGAGTTATACAACTTCCGATGAGTGATGTTGAGGGGTTGTGATTGTACCGTTAAACTCCATCACGAGTGTTGAGGGGTTGAGATTGTACCGGTAAACTCCACCTTGTGTTGTTCGGTAGTGTGTATGAAGCGTGTGGAACAACGCTTGTAATCCACGTATCCGATTATGTCTTGTGTTGTGATGGTTTGTGAATCGTCGCTTGAATGCCAATATAATGTGTTTGAATGTAATGAAGCAAGAGTTTCTTGGAAATGATGCAAGGTGCAAGGGAAATATGTAAATGATGCAAGAATGCATGCGATGCTTGTTAAGCTTGAGCACTAGTATATTTTGCTAATGTGAATGGTGTATATGTGCATAGAATCTTATAAATGCATTGAAGTCTTGTGAGGACTTGTTTAGAAAGGCATGAAATGTAAATGTTGCTTTTGGTAGTTCATGTGTTGTTCATTTGTTGAATGCATGAGATAGTTAGAGGGAAAAAATGGTTTTCCAAAGATTTTGCTTGAATGGATCATTAAGCATGAGAAAAAGTATGTTATGAAGAGGAAATGTTTTTCAAGGAATTTGAGTTTAACTTTGCATAAGGTGTTCATGCTTGGAAAGGTTTTAATTGATGGTTTGCAAGAATGTGCTTTGAAGTGAGTTATTTAGCTTTTCTAAGCTAAGGGTTGGTTTTTATGATTGAGCAATGCATGATTTAAAGCATGTTGTTTAAAAAGGAGTTTTCAAACAATGCTTTGGTTTATCGAATTGTATCTACTTTTTAATAGAGTTTTATGAATCGCTGCGTTGATGGTGTTTGGTTTTGAGCATCCCTCACTAAGCATTATGTGCTTACGCTCCTTTGTGTCCATCAATGCAGATAACTGAAGTTGGGGCAGCGAGAAGCAAGGGATTCAAGGAGAGCTCCACTTGAGAAGTATGTCTCGGTTAATAGCTATAGATAATAAAGGCAATGGGGGAAACGCCTTAAGCCGTTTCGAAACAGGGACTTTAAAATCACTATTTCGGCTTTAAACACTTAGAAAAATATTTGAAAACTTTATTTTTAACTTTGGCATAATCTTAAAATCATATGAAGATGTTTTGAGGACTTAAAAATTCGTTTTGACATTTTCAATTTAGTCCTTAGGTTTTTAGTTATATCAAAATTAAAATATTGGTTTCACAAAATTTCATAAATCCAATTCCATAAATCCGATATTCCGTAAACATATTTCATAAACCATAGTCCATAAATTCATAAATTATAGTTCCGAAAATCCGATGTTTCATAAATCATAATTAAAACACATTCTGAATTCATATGCACATGATGTCAATCATACAATCCATAATACATATAATAATCACACAAGGTGTAAAACACCAACACATGGAAAAATATCATATAATTTATTTATAGCACCGGAAGAAAACACACCTTAAGAGGCAATAGCTCTAACGACAAACAAAGGGAGGTTGCGACTTCGATGTAAGGTGATGACAACGTCAATTTGAGAAGAATTCATAAAACAAGGGAATAACTAAAAGCGACAACACTTTAAAACTTAAGGCTTAGGTTTATTTCTGTACATAATAACTATGACTATATATAGAGATAGTTGAGAGTTGGTAATCTAAACAAATTAGGTTTAAAATAATAATAATAATAATAATAATAATAATAATAATAATAATAATAATAATAATAATAATAAAACAAGAATTTAAGTTAAAAAATGAGAGTCAATTCAACTGTGAGTAAAAAGTAGAATTAGAATTCAATTTCAAATTAAAAGATTAAATATATATATATATATTGTACGGTTATAATTAATAATTATAATAATAATAATTAAAAACAGAGGAAGAGACTGACGGTAGTAAACCATTTTGTTTAGAATTCAATTTCATAAAAAAGGGTTATTTACAAAGTCAATCCTTGACTTTTCAAAAAATTTTAAATTAATTTTTAAGTTTTATAAAATATCTTATTTAGTCCCTCATAGAAAATTAAGGTTTTTAATTAAAAATTTCTAATTGTTAGGGATTTCAAATAGGGATTTCAAAAGTAGGTTTCTAAATTAGGGATTTTTCGAATCTAGCGTTTACAATTTGGGCATAATTTTTGGGGTGTTACAACTCTCCCACCCTTAAAAGAAATTTTGTCCTCAAAATTTTCAGACTAACGACATACTTAAAACAAAAAGGTTTTGATAACAATTTTAATAAAAGCATTTTAGATCAGGTTACGAATGACAAAACAGGGCTTTCAGATAGACTTTGATCCCAATTTCATAAGAACAAGTATGATCACGATCAATCGCTAATCTAAAGATCCTACGAGGTGACATAGTAATCTATCTACAAAAGGGACAATCCTAGAATTAGAGTTGATACTTGAAGTTTCTATTCAAAACATATCTTTAATTCTTTAAAATAATAAATTTATCAAAAATTCCCATTTTACCCTGAAACATTTAATATGCATGCAAAAATCATTTTTGGCTTAAAATTTTATGCGAGCCACACAGTCCGATGGTTGAACCTTGGCTCTGATACCACTAAATGTAACCCCCTAAACTCGACCTATGAGATTAGACCGAATTTAGGAAGTTATGTTTGAAAACTTTTCCCTCAAAAAATCCAATTTTGAAAATTATACTTTAATTAAAGTAAAATAACATAAATTTAATAATAAATAAAAATATAAATATCATAATAAGTGTTCGAATGATTGTATATAATCTCTGAATTAAAATAACAGTAAATGAATGCTAAAAATAATCCCAAAACATAAATAGTCTAAAATTACATTCTTGTCCAAAAATAATAAATAAAAATCTGATTAAACTAAAATAGTTTCGTACTGAATGATGAAATAACCAAATAAAATATGAGATCCTCCAAGTACCACGTCGCCTAAAGAGTCTGAGTATATCTGAAAAGAGAAACTACGGGGGAGTCAGCTAAAGAGCTTAGTGTGTCTCTAAAGTGCAAGAAAAACCATACTTATAAAACATAATATTATATTGAACGAAATCTTTTAAACCGTAACACAAATCACAAGCGCAGTGCAATGCACCCAACTACATCACCGTCCGAAGAGTAAGGTTCCCCAGAACCACTCTCTACATCGTCACCAGTCCGAAGTGGAACTCAATTCGAAGGGTGGAACCACTGATCCGAAGTGGAATTCAGTCCGAAGGATGAAACCACTGAACTTCCTCCGTACAAATCCCAACCCATGCTCATACATACATGATGATTAAAAGTCAAATTTCATAAATCCAATTCCATAAATCCGACATTCCGTAAACATATTTCACAAACCATAGTCCATAAATTCATAAATTATAGTTCCGAAAATCTGATGTTTCATAAATCATAATTAAAACACATTCTGAATTCATATGCACATGATGTCAATCATACAATCCATAATATATATAATAATCACACAAGGCGTAAAACACCAACACATGGAAAAATATCATATAATTTATTTATAGCACCGGAAGAAAACACACCTTAAGAGAAAATAGCTCTAACGACAAACAAAGGGAGGTTGCGACTTCGATGTAATGTGATGACAACGTCAATTCGAGAAGAATTCATAAAACAAGGGAATAACTAAAAGCGAAAACACTTTAAAACTTTAGGCTTAGGTTTATTTCTGTACATAATAACTATGATTATATATAGAGATAGTTGAGAGTTGGTAATCTAAACAAATTAGGTTTAGAATAATAATAATAATAATAATAATAATAATAATAATAATAATAATAATAATAATAATAATAATAATAATAATAATAAAACAAGAATTTAAGTTAAAAAATGAGAGTCAATTCAACTGTGAGTAAAAAGGAGAATTAGAATTCAATTTCAAATTAAAAGATTAAATATATATATTGTACTGTTATAATTAATAATTATAATAATAATAATTAAAAACAGAGGAAGAGACTGACGGTAGTAAACCATTTGGTTTAGAATTCAATTTCATAAAAAAAGGGTTATTTACAAAGTCAATCTTTGACTTTTCAAAAAATTTCAAATTAATTTTCAAGTTTTATTAAAATTTTTATTTAGTCCCTCATAGAAAATTAAGGTTTTTAATTAAAAATTTCCAATTGTTAGGGTTTTCAATTAAGGATTTCAAAAGTAGGTTTCTAAATTAGGGATTTTTTGTATCTAGCGTTTACAATTTAGGCATAATTTTTGGGGTGTTACAACTCTCCCACCCTTAAAAGAAATTTTGTCCTCAAAATTTTCAGACTAACGACATACTTCAAAAAAAAGGTTTTGATAACAATTTAAAAAAAGCATTTTAGATCAGGTTACGAATGATAACACATGGATTTTCAGATAGACTTTGATCCCAATTTCATAAGAACAAGTATGATCACGATCAATCGCTAATCTAAAGATCCTAAGAGGTGACATATTAATCTATCTACAAAAGGGACAATCCTAGAATTAGAGTTGGTACTTGAAGTTTCTATTCAAAACATATCTTTAATTCTTTAAAATAATAAATTTATCAAAAATTCCCATTTTACCCTGAAACATTTAATATGCATGTAAAAATCATTTTGGCTTAAAATTTTATGCGAGCCACACAGTCCGAACGTTCAACCTTGGCTCTGATACCACTAAATGTAACCCCCTAAACCCGACCTATGAGATTAGACCGAATTTAGGAAGTTATGTTTGAAAAATTTTCCCTCAAGAATTCCAATTTTGAAAATTATACTTTAATTAAAATAAAATAACATAAATTTAATAATAAATAAAAATATAAATATCATAATAAGTGTTCGAATGATTGTATAAAATCTCTGAATTAAAATAACAGTAAATGAATGCTAAAAATAACCCCAAAACATAAATAGTCTAAAATTACATTCTTGTCCCAAAATAATAAATAAAAATCTGATTAAACTAAAATAGTTTTGTATTGAATGATAAAATAACCAAATAAAATCTGAGATCTTCCAAGTACCACGTCGCCTAAAGAGTCTGAGTATATCTGAAAAGAGAAACTATGGGGGAATAAGCTAAATAGCTTAGTGTGTCTCTAAAGTGCAAGAAAAACCATAATTATAAAACATAATATTATTTTGAACGAAATCTTTTAAACCATAACACAAATCACAAGCGCAGTGCAATGCACCCAACTACATCACCGTCCGAAGAGTAAGGTTCCCCAGAACCACTCTCTACATCGTCACCAGTTCGAAGTGGAACTCAACCCGAAGGGTGGAACCACTGATCCGAAGTGGAATTCAGCCCGAAGGATGAAACCACTGAACTTCCTCCGTACAAATCCTAACCCATGCTCATACATACATAATGATTAAAAATCAAATTTCATAAATCCAATTCCATAAATCCAATATTCCGTAAACATATTTCATAAACCATAGTCCATAAATTCATAAATTATAGTTCCGAAAATCTGATGTTTCATAAATCATAATTAAAACACATTCTGAATTCATATGCACATGATGTCAATCATACAATCCATAATACATATAATAATCACACAAGGTGTAAAACACCAACACATGGAAAAATATCATATAATTTATTTATAGCACCGGAAGAAAACACACCTTAAGAGGCAATAGACCTAACGACAAACAAAGGGAGGTTACGACTTCGATGTAATGTGATGACAACGTCAATTCGAGAAGAATTCATAAAACAAGGGAATAACTAAAAGCGACAACACTTTAAAACTTAAGGCTTAGGTTTATTTCTGTACATAATAACTATGACTATATATAGAGATAGTTGAGAGTTGGTAATTTAAACAAATTAGGTTTATAATAATAATAATAATAATAATAATAATAATAATAATAATAATAATAATAATAATAATAATAATAATAATAATAATAATAATAAACAAGAATTTAAGTTAAAAAAATGAGAGTCAATTCAACTGTGAGTAAAAAGGAGAATTAGAATTCAATTTCAAATTAAAAGATTAAATATATATATATATATTGTACTGTTATAATTAATAATTATAATAATAATAATTAAAAACAGAGGAAGAGACTGACGGTAGTAAACCATATGGTTTAGAATTCAATTTCATAAAAAGGGTTATTTACAAAGTCAATCCTTGACTTTTCAAGAAATTTCAAATTAATTTTTAAGTTTCATAAAAATTCTTATTTAGTCCCTCATAGAAAATTAAGGTTTTTAATTAAAAATTTCCAATTGTTAGGGTTTTCAATTAGGGATTTCAAAAGTAGGTTTCTAAATTAGGGATTTTTCGAATCTAGCGTTTACAATTTGGGCATAATTTTTGGGGTGTTACAATGGTAGCTACCGAATTTCTTAGAAGAGATTACCAAGGCCAAAAAGGGCTCAACTTTGTGCAAGGATTTGTGCACATACATAATTTCCTACACGAAAAATATAATTTAGTACAAGTACTATAAGGATTTTTGTAGGTACACAAATTACTACAAGATATAAACAAATCCCTACAAAAGTTATAAAAAATGGTAGGTACCGAATTCCTAACAGGAGATTACCCAAGACAAAAGGGGCACAACTTTGTGTAAGGATTTGTGTACATACATAATTTCCTACGAGAAAACATAATTTAATACAAGTAATGTAAGGATTTTTGTAGGTACACAAATCTCTACAAAAGTTGTAAGGATAACGGTAGGTACCGAATTCCTTACTAGAGATCACCCAAGACAAAAGGGGTACAACATAGGGTAAGGATTTGTGTACATACATAATTTCCTACGCGAAAATTTAATTTAGTACAAGTAATGTAAGGATTTTTGTAGGTACACAAATTACTACAAAATATACACAAAACCCTACAAAAGTTGTAAGAAAAACGGTAGCTAACGAATTCCTTACATGAGATCACCCAAGTCGAAAGGGGCTCAACATAGGGTAAGGATTTGTGTACATACGTAATTTCTTCCGCGAAAACTTAATTTAGTAAATGTAATGTAAGGAATTCTTTAGGTACACAAATTACTATAAAATATACACAAATCCCTCTAAGAGTTGTAAGAAAAATGGTAGCTACCGAATTTCTTACAAGAGATTATCAAGGCCAAAAGGGCTCAACTTTGTGTAAGGATTTGTGTACATACATAAATTTCTACGAGAAAACATAATTTAGTAGAAGTAATGTAAGGATTTGTGTAGGTACACAAAATACTAAAAAATATACACAAATCCCTAAAAATGTTGTAAGAAAAACAATAGGTACCGGATTTCTTACACGAGATCACCAAGGCCAAAAGGGGCTCAAATTTGTGTAAGAATTTGTGTATAAACATAATTTTCTATGCGAAAACATAATTTAGTACAAGTAATGTAAGGATTTGTGTAGGTACCCAAATTACTACAAAATATACACAAATCCCTACAAAAGTTGTAATGATAATGGTAGGTACCGAATTCCTTACATGAGATCACCCAAAGACGAAAGGGGCTGAACATAGGGTAAGGATTTGTGTACATACGTAATTTCTTCCGCGAAAACTTAATTTAGTAAATGTAATGTAAGGAATTGTGTAGGTACACAAATTACTACAAAATATACACAAATCTCTACAATAGTTGTAAGAAAAACGGTAGCTATTGAATTTCTTACAAGAGATCACCAAGGCCAAAAGGGGCTCAACTTTATGTAATGATTTGCGTACATACACAATTCCCTACGCGAACACATAATTTAGTACAAGTAATGTAAGGATTTGTGTAGGTACAGAAATTACTAAAAAAATATACACAAATCCCTACAAAAGGTGTAAGAAAACGATTGGTGCTGAATTCCTTACAGGTGATTACCCAAGACAAAATGGGCTCAACATATGGTAAGGATTTATGTACATACATAATTTTCTACTCGAAAACTTAATTTAGTACAAGTAATGTAAGGATTAGTGTAGGTACACAAATTACTACAAAATATACACAAAACCCTACAAAAGTTGTAAGAAAAACGGTAGCTAACGAATTCCTTACATGAGATCACCCAAGTCGAAAGGGGCTCAACATAGGGTAAGGATTTGTGTACATACGTAATTTCTTCCACGAAACCTTAATTTAGTAAATGTAATGTAAGGAATTTTGTAGGTATACAAATTACTATAAAATATACACAAATCCCTCTAAGAGTTGAAAGAAAAATGGTAGCTACCGAATTTCTTACAGGAGATCACCAAGGCTAGAAGGGGCTCAACTTTGTGTATGGATTTGTGTACATACATAATTTCCTACACGAAAACATAATTTAGTACAAGTAATGTAAGGAATTGTGTTGGTACATATTTTATTACAAAATATACAGAAATCCCTATAAAAATTGTATGGAAAACGGTAGGTACCAAATTCTTTAAATGAGATCACCCAAGACAAAAGAGGCTTAACATAGGGTAAGGATTTGTGTACATGCATAATTTCCTACGCGAAAACTTAATTTAGTACAAGTAATGTAAGGATTTGTGTAGGTACACAAAATACTACAAAATATACACAAATCTCTACAAATGTTGTAAGAAAAACGGTATGTACCGAATTTCTTACACGAGATCATCAAGGCCAAAAGAGGCTCAACTTTGTGTAAGGATTTGTGTACATACATAATTTCCTACGCAAAACATAATATAGTACAAGTAATGTAAGGATTTATATAGGTACACAAATTACTACAAAATATATACGAATCCCTACAAAAGTTGTAAGGAAAATAGTAGGTACCGAAATCCTTACAAGAGATCACCCAAGACAAAAAAGGGCTCAACATAGGGTAAGGATTTGTGTACATACATAATTTCCTACGCGAAAACTTAATTTTGTACAAGTAATGTAAGGATTTGTTTAGGTACACAAAATACTACAAAACATACACAAATCTCTACAAATGTTGTAAGAAAAATTGTAGGTACCAAATTTCTTACACGAGATCACCAAGGCCAAAAGGGGCTCAACTTTGTGTAAGTATTTGTGTACATACATAATTTCTTATGCGAAAACATAATTTAGTACAAGTAATGTAAGGATTTGTATTTGTACACAAATTACTACAAAATATACACAAATCCCTAAAAAAGTTGTAAGGAAAACAGTAGGGATCGAATTCCTTACAGGAGATCACCCAAGACATAAAGGGCTCACCATAGGGTAAGGATTTGTGTACATACATAATTTCCTACGCCAAAACTTAATTTATTACAAGTAATGCAAAGATTTGTGTTGGTACACAAAATACTATAATATATACACAAATCCCTACAAATGTTTTAAGAAAAACGGTAGGTACCGAATTTCTTACACGAGATCCCCAAGGCCAAAAGGGGCTCAACTTTGTGTAAGGATTTGTGTACATACATAATTTCCTAGGAGAAAACTTATTTTTTTACGAGAATTGTAAGGTTTTTAGTATGTACACAATTTACCACACTATGTACATAATTCCCTACACAACTTGTAAGAAAAACGGTAGGTACGGATTTCCTTACAACATATCAGTTTAATCAAAATTTGTACTTAGTATAAGCAGTAGTTTCGAAACCCCTCACTTTCAGTATCGAAACCTGATTGGTAGTTGCTTTTCGAAGCCACCCAATTGGTTTCAAAACCATAACTACCCCTCACATAGTTGCACAACGTGCAAACCCTAAAGAGTACCCAAATTTTCAAAACCCCTCGCATTGTTGATCAAGGTGCAAACCCTCACATAATTTCTTTGGGAAACCCCTCGCCTCGTGCCTGCAAACTGAAAACCCCACAAATAGTTTGAAAATCCATTCTCAAGTGTATTGCCTTAGTGTAGCAAAATTTCTCACGTCCTTGGGTTGCTTCATCGGCTTCTTCAATTTGTTAGAGTAAGTTTATCTAGAACTCATATTTAGCGAAACTTGAAAGGTGTCGAATTCCATATGTTATTTTTATGCTTAAAATCTTTAATATCATTAGAATTTTGTGGTTGCTTTAGTTTCCTCAAGAGGATTTTATCAACATCCATACTTTTCAACTACCTACGTGTTTGTGGGTATTTCAGAAATCATACAATTTTTTAAAAATTGATGCTTGAAATTGATGAATGGCGATTGATTTACGCTTCTACTTGTTTGTTATCTTGTAGGAGGTTTTAGTGGATCATTCTAGAAATACCCTTAGAAAACTTAGTTTTTCTTGCCTACCAAATATTTGATAAAATTCCTAACCCAAAATATTCACCCTAAAACCCCTGTTATTAAATCATTCATTCCATTACTCTAGGATACAATCTCATGATCAAATTTCTAATTAACCTTTAACTTAGTCACCTGATTAGTTCATAAGATTATATATATATGAGATAAGCTTATTACAACCATTCGAATAGAAGGAACAAGAATTATATACTTATTTCCTAAAGGTTTTGCATACCACAATATCATAACCGCAAACAACTTCATCCACAAACATAGAAGCATAACATGCTGTTCCAACCATATACCAAAGAAGCATACCATGCATTCAACCACATTCAAAGATGCATAACAAGTTACCATGCGCACTTAAATCTCTTAATTATTTATTTACATAACTTACAGATATAATCAAAATGATGTGAGCCAAACTACATATATACTTGTGCCACCTTCTATGAGTTCTAAGATATATTTAAAACGTACTTTTATCCTGCTTCTGCACATCATGTGCAACTACAACTAATTAACAAACATAGATTCATTTTATCTCACTTTCAACCATACTCAATTGTTTCTCAACCATCAAACCCGAGACTATTGTAAAGTGCTCATAAGTTCTATATTTTATGCATATTTCATCTCATATTATTGCTACTCTCAATTGCATTTTAGGCATATTTAGGTGCATGCATGCGTTATTTTACTTTATTCTTTGCTTTGCCTTGTTTTTGTTGAATATTTTTGATTTGGTAAGAAAAGATACTATTTTAGTTTACTTTTAGTTTTAGGTGCTAGAAGCTGTTAGATGGAGAGAAGAACTGAGGAGCTGATGCTGAGGAAGCAAGCCAATGAGTTGTACTGAAGCAACTCAACGCTGAGAGAGATGCTACCGAGTAGATGCCGCCGCCATATCTGAGTCCAATGAGCCCATCCATGCAATTTATTGATGTTGGAGACAATAGACAGAGTCGCCAAAGGAGAAGATCAAGGCTTTCTTGCGGCACAAGGCAACGACAAGAGGAGTCCATATTCAAGTCAAAGAAATCAGAATTAAAGGATGCATTCAATGTAAAAGCTACTTTATCATAAAGAAGACTTATACTCCAAGGAGGACTTAACCTAGGCCATGCCCTATATATATACCCGATCATACCTTGTATTTTAGACAACTCATAGTCGGCATAGCTTAGGTTTCTCCTGTTTTTTCTTGCCACCACTATGTTCTAAATTCTCTATGGTATTGGTTGTGTTGTAAAGTAGTTGTGAGAACGGTTGTTTAGGTTTAAGTTTGTTTTTTGCAATAAATTCAAGGTTTGCTTATTTCATGTTCTTCATTGTTTTCAATTGAGTCGAGAGATCGATTGTGAGCAATCCATTTGTTTGGCATCGAGAGAGTCAAACTCACGAAAGACGTAAGCACGATCTCATCAATACAAGGTGTTGATCAATCCAGCCTAGATAATCGTCCGTTCCATCTGCCGAGGCAACGAAAGCGCCGAAGCACCAATCTGCCATCTTCCGCCGAGGTAGCAAAGTCTGGAAGCGCACTACAACTTAACCTATTCAACGCAGTTGCACACTACGGAGCAACATAACCTGACCCATTCTATCAACCTGATCTCTTCTCTTAATTATTTATGTTTATTTACTTTTCTTTTAAACAACTGAAATTTATTTGTGCATTTAAATATCTTCTGTGCAGGAATTTATCTTCGAGTTCACTGTCGAATCCTCGTGGGAGACAATATCTTTTACACTATAACTTGAGAAGAGTGTGCACTTGCGCTCATATTTAGAGAACACCCTAATGCTCTAGAAGTTTTGGCACCATTGCCGGGGATTGGCAATAGTAAATTCGTCTTTATTTTTCTGCAATTTTATTTTATTGCATTTACTTTTAGTTTTTATTTTTTCCTTTTATTCAAAAAAAGAAAAGAAAAGAATTTTACAGTTTTCTTGTCTAGTGCATGACCAGAGCCAACCCATTGGCCGAAATCGTTTTCATAGACGAGATCGAACGACGAGCAAGAGAGCTAAAAAGAGCAGCAAGAGGAGCCCTCGAAGAAGCTAAGGCAAAAGGAAAAGCAGAGGCAACCATGGTTAACGGCCAAGACGACAACGCTGCCAACAATGCTCGAAACGACAGGGATGGGCAGCAAGATTCACCACCTAGGCAACAACCCCCAATTCTGCCCAGGCAACAACAATGTGCGCACCACCAAGGATTATTTGGAGCACGACTTCAGAGGATTTGACCCAACTGTTGCAGAGCTTGAAATCAAAGCAGATAACTTCGAGCTGAAGCCCGTGATGTTCAACGTGATAAACACATTGGGGCAATTTGGAGGAACTGCCACGAAAGATGCTCGGCAACACTTGAGGGGGTTTCTTGACATTTGCAGAGCCTTTAAAATACATGGAGTCCATCAAGATGTGCTTAAGCTGAGATTATTTCCCTATTCACTGAGGGATAGGGAAAAACAGTGGCTGAACAGCCAACCGGCGGGATCATTCAACACTTGGATGGAGTTGTGCAAAGACTTCCTAGATCATTTCAGTCCTTCAAACATAACTGAAAGATTAAAAAATGAGATCATTGCCTTCTGCCAAGGGGATGACGAACCAATGTATGAAGTTTGGGAGATATACCAATAGATGCTGAACAACTACCCACTTCACGGTTTCCCATCATGGGCTCAAGTGTCGATGTTCTATAATAGAGTAAATCAACCGACACGAATGATGCTTGATGTCTCAGCCAATGGAATCATCTTGGATAGACCACCCGAGGAGGCACTGCAGATTCTGAACAAGATTGCAAAGAATGACTACAAGTTCCCTACAGCCCTCCGTGGCGGCATAAGGCGGCCAACTATTGTGAATGAAGTAGAAGATACTGAATCTGTCAATGCCCGTATGGATAAACTGACACAGCTGGTAATGAATATGGCCAAAGGGAAAACATATGAGGCCAAGGCTGTGGAGCCATTTTGTGATGAGTGTGGGGGCAACTACGATTTCTCTGAATGCAGTGAATCAACCAACTTCATGGGAACTTATGAGAGGAACAACAGACCCAACACCATCACATATAACCAAGGCTTGAAAAAGCATCCAAATTTCTCCTAGAGTAACCCAAACACAGCTGCAAATCCAACCCAGCAACCAGGAGAATATTAGCAGAACCTGTCACGACAGCCGCCTTAGCAGCAACAAAATACGAACAATAATTCATTAGAATCTACTTTACATACTTTTATGTCTCACACTAGTGATTTTATTGTTCGTACTAATAAATTTATTGATAAAACTGAGTCTTTTATGGACAGGACTGAGATGCGGATGAACAACTAGGAGGCATCAATAAAGAACCTGGAGACCCAGTTCGGGCAGTTCACTGAGATCATAAGCAACATGTAAATGGGTGCATCATCCAGCAACACTGAGGAAACATCAAAACCCACTTATGAGTAATGCAAAGCAATAACAACAAGAAGTGGGAAACAACTAGATGAACCCAGAGTGGGGATGCCAAAGGAAAAGCATCCAGAGCGGGAAACAACTAGATGAACCCAGGCAGATGACGGTAGCCCTTAGACAGATGATCCTAAACCCCCACAAATAAAATTTCCCTGCAAGGAATGCATCCAGGACATCCATCTGCCGCCGCCCTTTCCTCAAAGGCTTAAACAACAAAAGCAAGAGCACCAGTTCAAGAAGTTTCTGGATATTCTAAAGAAGGTGCACATCAACATCCCACTCATGGAAGCCATACAAAACATGCTAAATTATGCAAAGTATTTGAAAGATATGGTTTCCAAGAGAAGAAGTGGGGAATTCAAGACGGTAGTTGTCACTGAAGAGTGCATGGCAATGTTGCATAACAAGGTGCCGCCCAAGAGGACAGATCCAAGCAGTTTTATCATTCCATGCAAGATTGGTACCCACCATGATATAAGAGCTTTATGTGAACTAGGAGAAAATATTAATTTGATGCCCAAGGCTGTCTTCAACAAATTAGGAATAGGAAAAGCTAAACCAACCTCCATCATGCTCCAACTAGGTGACCATTCCTTTGTACAACCAGAAGGAAAAGTTGAAGATATCCTGGTACGAGTGGGAAACTTCATTTTTCCAGCCGATTATTTTTATCTTAGACTATGAGGCAGACGAGAACGCCCCCATCATTCTTGGGTGACCATTCTTAGCCACAAGCAGAACAATGATTGATGTGGAGAACGGGGAACTCATAATGAGGGTTGACAATTAGAACATAAAGATACATGTCTTACAACCCATGGAACCATCCAAGGAAAAAGAAGTATGCCAAGACACATAAGCCTCTAAGGTCAGCCAAGAAGCAGAGCAAGACAGTAGCCACCAGGGCAGAATGCAGGGCAACAACAAAGATCTTGAGGAGCAAGATGACCCACCTGGACAAAAAGCAAAGCATAACCAGCTCAAGAAGTGGTTATGTTTGGGAGATGCACCTAAATGCACTCCTAACATAAATTAATTTATTTTTAATATCTTTCTTTTTATTTTTATGTTTTAGGATTAGATTTTAATTTATTTTATGCATTTTTATTTTTCTTCAGATTTAATTATTTTTCAGTTTTCTTTATTTAGTTAATTATTTTTATTTTCAGGTTTAGGAATAAATAAAGACGGACCAAGAAGAAGGCCTAACAAGGAGCCCGCCTACCATGCCGTCAAGACAGCTGAAGGTAGCCCACTGAAAAAACGCGTAACGACTAGAATACCGCTAACAGCAAGTTGCCAACTGCTACAACATAACGGGCATTTAATCCCGTAACATGCACCATGAAAATCTGCCCGTTGGGAATTTAATGTCGCCACGACATCTCTCGACAACCCCTATATATACCTCACTATTTCATTCATTTTCTTTACTTCATCTCCTTGTTTAACTTCTTCTGCGTCCACTTGCTTTCTCAAATATTTTCTATTTTCAGTCACTCTTAGATCACAACCGACTCACAACTATGGCAACATCACAATCCAAACCCACCTTCTAGAGATTCTTCTCCAAGTTAGACCAAACGAGGCACAACACAATTTGCCAACAGGGCAGTTTGAGATGAGAAAGGGTTTCACTACTCACAGCAGACAGGAGATTTAGGTCTCGAGCCCGCCCTCTTCGAGAAGATCCATGGCCAAGGGTGGGAGATCTTTGCAAAGCAGCCCAAGGTAGCCAACGTCACTCTCGTCCGAGAGTTCTACGCCCACCAACCACGCCTAGAAGTTCTGTTCGTTTCTGTCAGATGGGAAGGACGTAAAGTTCCATGACGCCACCATCAACAAGTTCTATGAGCTGGAGATGGACGACAACCCCCATGAGGAATGGTGGCAGACACTAACAGAAGGAGATTATGACAGAATGAAGGACAGGCTGTGTGAACCAAGCACCCCATGGCTGGCAGGAAAACACAGCGGTTCTGTTCAGCGCCGCCGTCTGCTGCCGAAGGCAATGATGTGGAAAACATTCATCAAGAGACGCCTGCTATCCACCTCCCACAACACAACATCCCGACCCCATCTCGTCTTGATCCATTCCATCATGAACAACCAACCGATCAACAGCTGCTACCAGAAGTCGAAGTCGAAGGGCGGACTCTACTTCCCCTCCCTCATCACCGGGCTTTGCGCAAACTTCAACGTCCCCTCCGACCCCAAAGACGTGCTGACACCACCAAGGGAGGGCTGGACAAGGAAGGTCAGGCTCCAGATGATGCAGGCGCCTGAGACAGAACCAATCACACCCTCTCAGCGTCAACCGACAACACCGCTACCCCGCCAGCAAGAAGCAGTACTAAAGCTACCCAAACTCTGAAGTCCTTCAGCTGCTCCATACACTGATCAACAACAACAAGAGAATAGAGAAGCAGCAGCTGACCTTCATGGAGTATGTGGGGGAAGTCCAAGAGGCCTTTGTGGCCTATCTCCTGCAGAAGTTTCCCAACGACGGCCCCTCCCTGCCCAGATTCCCAGAAGAATTGGCTACCGCTGCAGAACCAAGAGAGGTTACATCGTCAGAAGGTGCGGCCCGCCACGCCACCTTCCGCCGCCAGATGCCTTCTCCATCACGATACCCGTCCTACTCCGCCACCTTTGCCTCTAACACGGTGGCCGACACTCTAGGGAGGCATCAACAACAATTCTCTTCAGCCTTCACAACAACAACAGTGGCAAACACCTCCCCGTCTAACGATGCTAGACATCAGACGGCAGAAACCATGGAACCAACATCAATAGTAGAGCCATCACGATACCCGTCCTACTCCGCCACCTTTGCCTCTAACACGGTGGCCGACACTCTAGGGAGGCATCAACAACAATTCTCTTCAGCCTTCACAACAACAACAGTGGCAAACACCTCCCCGTCTAACGATGCTAGGCATCAGACGGCAGAAACCATGGAACCAACATCAATAGTAGAGCCATCAACATCACCCATGGCAGAGCAAAGCAAGAAAATGAAGTGACATATAATCTCAGTCGAACCAGCGCCAGAAGATGAGGACTTAGAATCTGAACAAACCACAGTGAAGCACCTCGCCTCACTTCCAAGAGAGTCCAGCCGCCGCGCACAGCAAAAATCTCACCTACCAAGCCTGTTGCCAGGACCTCTGCCAGCCGCCGCCTGGTCATCCAATCATCCTTCTCCTCCTCTGCCTCAAAGACTCCAGCATCATCTCAACCATCTGACAACTTCTAGAATTGTTTCTTTTCTTTCTTTATTACTTTTTTTCATATTTTAATTAATTTTATTGTCTTTTATTTTTTTATTTTTTGCATTAAGGGCAATGCTCATCTCGAGTTGGGGGGATTAACACTCATTCATTGTTTAGGCATATTTAGAGCATATATGTTGCATTTGTACTTGCCTTAAAAATTAATCAAAAGAAAAAATTTGTTAGAACTTGTGTCTATGATAGGATAGCAGATCTTAAATTTGTTGCACCATAATAAAAAGGACTTAATTTTGGGGAAAGCATGAAGTAAACTTAGAATTTTTCTGTAATTGCCAAAAATCAAAAACACTACTATTACTTGTTACATTTGATTGAATTTCTGATAAACATTGTCTACTTTAATTAGTTGCAAAATTCTAACAAGGTTGCTGGAAGCTGCCGCGGCATGCAACAAACAGAAAAAAAGAAAAGCACTACGACAATAGGAAGAAGAAAAAATATATGTTGTTTTTCCCTAGAGGTGTTCGAAACCGGCTCTAGGAAGAATCATGTGCAAGGACACTCCGTTGCTATCAAAGTCCATGAATCTGAAATTTTTTGATGTGACGGACAAATTAGGATGAGTGAATGAAAGTCTTCACGAGATGACTCTACTCAATGGGTTCGGGGTTTTGTAGTTTGCTCCTATCTTAATTTCAGACCTAACGAGTAGTTGTGATGAGCTGAAGCCATTACTGCCATGATTATAAACTGTGCTTAATTATGCTGCCTCGGCAGCAACCTTATATTACCTTGACAACATCTTTGTTTACTTAAAATATTCTTCAGATTCAGCTTGTACACGGTTTCTACACACACTGCACTCACACTATAGTCTAATTTTGAGGTAATTAATGTTATTCTCCTCTCACTAATCTAATGATAGGTGCCACGACCTTGAGGTGCTAAATCAAGTTTAAAACATGATATTCTTTCTGTTTAGTGCAAGGGCAAGTATGTTTAGGATTACATTGCTTGAGGACAAGCAATAGTTCGAGTTTGGGGGTGTGTAAAGTGCTCATAAGTCCTATATTTTATGCACATTTCATCTCATATTATTGCTATTCTCAAGTGAATTTTAGGCATATTTAGGTGCATGCATGCATTATTTACAATATTCTTTGCTTTCCCTTGTTTTTGTTGAATATCTTTGATTTGGTAAGAAAAGATACTGTTTTAGTTTAGTTTTAGTTTCAGGTGCTAGAAGCTATCAGATGGAGAGAGGAACTGAGGAGATGATGCTGAGGAAACAAGCCAAGGAGCTGTACTGAAGCAGCTCAACGCAAAGAGAGATGCTGCCGAGTAGCTACCGCCGCCATATCTGCCGCCCATAGCAACAACTTGAGGATTGGTGAATTGGAGTGCGATTGGAAGAGTATAATTCTCTGAGTCCCATGATCCCATCCAAGAAATTTATTGATGCCGGAGACAACATACAAAATCGGCAAAGGAGAAGATCAAGGCTTGCTTGCGGCACAAGGCAACGACAAGAGGAGTCCATATTCAAGTCAAAGAAGTCAGAATTAAAAGATGCATTCAATGTAAAAGCTACTTTATCATAAAGAAGACTTCTACTCCTAGGAGGACTTAACTTAGGCCATGCCCTATATATACCTGATCATACCTTGTATTTTAGACAACTTATTGTCGGCATAGCTTAGGTTTCTCTTGTATTTTCTTGCCGCCACTATGTTCTAAATTCTCTAGGGTTTTGGTTGTGTTGTAAAGTAGTTGTGAGAATGGTTGTTTAGGTTTAAGTTTGTTTTTTTGCAATAAATTCAAGGTTTGCTTATTTCTTGTTCTTCATTGTTTTCAATTGAGCCGAGAGATTGATTGTGAGCAATCCATTTGTTTGGCATCAAGAGAGTCAAACTCACGAAAGAAGTTAGCACGATCTCATCAATACCAGGTGTTGATCAATCCAACATAGACATAGGTTAGGGTTTAAGGCGGCTAAAAGAGAATGAACCAAAGGTTACTATTCATTACAAGAATCACGCCGACGGGTATTATCTGCAGCGGGCATCAACAATTAAGACTTAGACATAATCTGAATCATTATCGAAGCGTTCTACCGAGCCTTGAAAGTCTACCGAAGTTTACCGCCGGGCCAATCGTCCGTTGCACCTGCCGAGGCAGCGAAAGTGTCGAAGCACCAATAAGCCATCTTCCGTTGAGGCATCAAAGTCTGGTAGCGCAATACAACTTAACCTATCCAGCGTAGTTTCACACTACGGAGCAGCATAACCTGACCCATTCTATCAACCTGATCTATTCCCTTAATTATTTGTGTTTATTTACTTTTCTTTTAAACAACTGAAATTTACTTATGCATTTAAATATATTCTGTGCAGGAATTTATCTTCGAGTTCACTTTCCAATCCTCGTGGGAGACGATATCTTTTATAATATAACTTGACAAGAGTGTGCACTTGTGCTCATATTTAGAGAACACCCTAACGCTCTACAACTATTCACTAAGTGCATAATATTTATCTATGTACTCATCATGCTATCAATTCATTCCAATGATAGAATACTATCTCATGAGTGATTTGCATAACAATTTCATAACGAGGGTTACTATCCAAGAAGGTTTACATCTCATACTTTATTATTTACATACATATCATGGTAAAAGATCTGTACAATTAATGATCTACTTTGGTTCCTTCTTCAACAAGCCCTTCTTGCTCTAACAATTTACAATAAATGATTGATATTTTAGAACCAAATTTACTCTATACCATATACAAGATTTCCCACTCTCAATTGCATGAGTGTACATTCAAGGCATCCCCCGTTAATTAAAAGAAAGCAATTCATTGGAATACTTGTTCCATAATTAAACAAGAAGATTACATTTATACCTATGCACATGTATTTCTTGTATCGTAAAGAAAACAACCCATAAATTATATAATTCATTCGAAACAGTCCTTCAATTCCCTATTTATGCAATTTCTTCGCTTACTCAATTTACCTTCTTCTGTTTTAATGGTAATTCTATAACATAATCCTTAACTTCTGAGCAACTACATTAATATCTAATAGCTCGAAACTGTTTTACAAACATAATTACACACTAATATATAATTCAACAGCCCCGAATTAATAGAATTATTCATTTACAGTCCTTAATATTCTGCCTAGATGCATGGCAGTTTCGAATGGTAAGCTTTCCTATCAAGACATTCCCCATTTATGCTTTAAATATTTTCCATAGTTATAACAATTCCATGACTCATCAAGGCCTACAAACAACTCCTAATCTAATATACACAAAAGTCCCTAATTGTAAACATCGAAGCAATCCATACAAATATATCAAGGGAGGTTTATGGCAGCATTCAGACCTTCTTCATCACACATTCTTAATTGTACAACATCTATTCCAATCACTTAAACTTGGGAGATTATTTAGACTCTCTAAACATCATCATCGAAATCTCCAAACACCAAATTCAACTCAACATGTGATCATTGCAAGCATGAACAAACATTCTCATGTACCTAATTTCTCATAGCAAAAATTTTATCTATTCCTTAAACATATTTCGGCCAAATGAGAGGAAGAGGGTGATGACGAAACTGAGAATTCATTCTCCCTAATAAACATGTTGCCTTAGCTATTGAACATGTGTAGAAACCCTTAATCTAAAATATTTTAGGATGCAATCAACATATTTAGCACATATTTTTTCAACATTTCAAACTAAAATCACAAAACCAACACAAATAAACAAACTAAAATAGAGATTATAAAACCCACCATTACTTTCTTCAAAACCCTAGAAAAATCTTACACATATGTTGGGAAACGCAGGTACATCCCATGGCGCAGCGAAAAATTATCCGACGAATTTTGCTAGTGATCTATGTATAAGGGATGAACTCGGGGTGAGTAGGGATGAAATATCACCTTAATAAATATGGTATCTTGATATCATTAGGAAGTTAGGATAAACCAAATCGAATCCGAGTCATCAAAATAGGGCTCCGACCTCTACGCAGTCCACCCGAACAAAATGAACAATATTTTCTCTTCTCTAACCGTTAGAGAGGTTTTCCGAAAAAGCATACTTTCGTTGCTAGACATTATGCCTTTATATAGCATTAAAAAATCTAATTCTAATTAAATTTGGATTCATTAAATATACAATATATTTAACTGAATATAATTAAATATGTAGAATCTAATTCTACTTTAATTCGAATTCATTAAATATACAATATATTTAACCAAATACAATTAAATATGTAGAATCTGATTCTACTTTAATTAGGTTTCTTTAGGGATATATATATATATTTTAATAGTGTTTGATAATTACAATAATTATCTAATTATTAAAAAATATATAAAGAAAATTGTCTATAATTATAATAATTTCGTCTTTAATAATTATTACGTGTACAACAAGTTTGTACACATGCTATCTAGTCGATATTTGTTCGTTTCAATCATAGAGTGTGACCCTTGTAGGTTAATGTAACACTAGTTGTAATATCTAGAACAATTCTAATATTACAAACAATGAGTGGCATCAAGCAATTCATTATTGCTACCTAAGTTACATGAAGTCGTGGTTTGACTTTACATTTTTTTGTTATTAACTTCTTTTATGTATTATATCGTTTTGTCCTTATATCTAGATCGAACACAAGTCATGGACACTTGTATAGTCCATCTAATATTTCTTGATATCTTGAGTAGACTATGATAAACGAATAACTATGATATCTCATATCAATTTATTCGAGCATGTCCATGCATTTTCTAGTCTCACTCAATCAAGTGGCCTACGATATGACTCCTATTATGTAGGAGGGACAAATCCTATCTTGATAGTGTGACATATCTAATATCAATCTTTATAGTGTAGTCTGTTACAACACACGTTTGACTGCATCAAAATACGTCACTCTCGATATTGAAATAATGATGATCTCAAATCTGAGAACTATACACTTAGTTGTCACCATGAGCAATGTTGTGATTGTCACATAATAATCCAAGAAACATGATCATAGCGGGTCAGTCCAGTATGTCGTTCTCTAACACATACTTATGTATTGATTTTGACATCTCTATATCAATAACAACATTTTGTTATCAATCAACTACATATTAGTCTTAATATATTATTGTTGTCCACGCCCACAATAATTCTCGACTAAGGACATTCAAGAATAACTATATTATTCTAAGGACTTTATTATAATTCAATTTATTTATAGATTCACAGAATAAGACTGAAATAATAATAATAATGGCTTTATTAATAAACAAGATAAAATAAGTATGTCTTTTACAATCATCTCATGATTGGTCTTTGGGCATACTCCAACAATCTCCCACTAGCACTAAGACCAATCACTCATGTATCTAATACCAAGAGACTTTGTATGACGTTCATGCTTCTGCTGTGCTAGAGGCTTTTTCATTGGATCGACGACATTGTCATCCGTTGGTACTCTGCATATTTCTACATCTTCTCGATCAATGATTTCACGAATAAGATGGTAACGCCTAAGTATGTATTTGGATTGCTGGTGAGATCTGGGTTGTTTTGCTTGTGTGATGGCTCCATTGTTGTCACAACGTAGATTTATAGCATTTGATATGCTAGGCAAGACCCCTAGTTCAGATATGAACTTTTTGATCTAAACAACCTCTTTTGCAGCATCGCTTGCTCCAATATACTCGGCTTCTACCGTATCTTGCTTTGAACTTTTCCTGCTTACATCACCTCCATTGAGGCAAAACACAAAACCTGATTGTGATCGAGAATCATCCTTATTAGTTTGGAAGCTTGCGTCACTATAACCTTTTATACTTAGTTCTTCCTCACCTCCATACATAAGGAATGTATCCTTAGTTCTTCTTAAGTACTTAAGGATGTTTTTGACTGTAACCCAATGACCTTCACTAGGATCTACTTGGTATCGACTTGTCATACTTAGTACATATGATACATCCAAACGTGTACATAACATGTCATAAATGATAGAACCAATGGCCGAAGCATATGGAATCTTACTCTTGCGTTCTCTCTCTTGAGGCGTTGAAGGACACATTTCCTTCGAGAGCTAAATACCCGTCTCATGGGTGAGAATCCTCTTTTAGATTCTTCCATACTGAATCTTTTCAGTACTTTGTCTATATATGTATTTTGACTTAGTCCTAGGAGTCGTCTTAATATATCTCTATAAATCTTGACTCCTAATATGTAGGTTGCTTCACCCAAGTGTTTCATAGAAAAACATTTTCCTAACCAAGCCTTTACAGACTGTAAGGTAGGTATGTCATTTTATATTATTAGTATGTCATTCACATACAATACTAAGAATGTAACAGTGCTCCCACTAGTTTTCGAGAAGCTTGCTTCAACCCATAAATGGATCTTTGTAGTTTGCTTACTTTTAGGGAATATTTTGGATCGACAAAACCCTTAGGCTGTATCATGTACACATCCTCATCTAATTTTCAATTAAGGAAAGCGGTTTTGACATCCATTTTCCAAATTCCATAATCTTAATATGCAGCTATTGCAAGCGATATTTGAATAGATTTAAACATAGCAACATGGGAAAAAGTTTCATCATTGTTTATACCATGAATTTGACGAAATCCTTTAGTGACCAATCGCCCTTTGTATGTTTGTACATTGCCATCCATGTCGGTTTTCTTTTTGAAAACCCATTTGCACCCTATGGGCTTAACCATTTCGGTGTTGGAGTATGCCCAAAGACCAATCATATGATGATTGAATAGACATATTATTTTACTAGATTTATCAAGTAATGGCATTGCCGTTATTACCATTTGGTATGTTTCTGTGCATCAAACTAACCATTGGATAATAATGTCCATACAATAATACGATTATTGTTAAATAGAATCCTTAGTCGAATATTATTACGGGTATGGACAGTGATAATATATAAAGACTAATATGTGATTGATTGATAACAAGTGTTGTTATTGACATAGAGATGTCAAAATCAACACATAAGTATTTGTTAGAGAACAACATACTGGATTGACCCGCTATGAGCATGTTTCTTGGGTAATTATGTGACAGTCATAACATTGCTCATGATAAACATATGTATAATCCTCAGACTTGAGATCAACATGATTTCAACATAAAGATTTACGTATTTTGACATAGTCAAACATGTGTCGTAATTGACTACATTATAAAGACTGATGATTGGATACATGATGACCTATGTAGTGAAATATGGTTGATCAAGAAAGGATTTGTCCCTGCTACATAATGGGAGAAATATCATCGGCCACTTGATTGAGTGCGATTAGAAAATGCATGGCCATGCTCGAATATTATGATATGAGATATCATAGAGATTCGTTTATTATAATCTACTCAAGACATCAAGAAACACTAGATGGACAATGCAAGTGTGACTAACCCATGACTTGTGTTCATCAAAGATATAAAGGACAAAAGGATGAAATACATAAAGGAAGTTTATTCAGGAATTAGGAAAGTCAAACCATGACTTCATGCAAATTAGGTAGCAATGATGTATTGCTAGATGCCACTCATTATTTGTAAAATTAGAACAGTTCTAATTTTGCTGCTAACGTTGCATGAACCTACAAGGGTCACACCCTTCGAATGAAACGAACAAAAATTGGAAACCATACTCCCTATTTTAGGGAGGTTGCCGAAAATCCCCTATGAGATAGGGGAAATCGACAACTCCCTTAAATGGGAATAATATTGGATAAATATTGTATTTATCAGATATTATTTAGAGTATGGAAAATATTTAGAGACTTAAATATTATAGAATAAGATTCTAAAAATTTAAATATATATTTGGAATTTATATAATGTATATTTAATTCCAAGTTTATGTAGGATTAGATTCTACATAATTAAAAATATATATTTAAATATATTTAAATCCAAGTAAAGATAGAATGAGATTCTATATAATAAAAAATATATATTTGGATTAAATATAATGTATATTTAAATCTATGTTTTATGTAGAATAAGATTCTACATAATTAAATATATACATTTCATTTAATATTATTAAATATAATGTATATTTAATATAAACCAATTTCAAGTAGAATTAGATTCTATGAATTTTGGTTGAAACTTGGATTTAAGGAATTCAACTAGAATTAAGTCTCTGAATACTATTTAAAGGAACAAGGGCTAGCAACCAAATCATCCCTTTTCCTCCTCTTGAAGATTTCGACAACACCCCTAGGGATTCCCCACTGGAATTCGACATATCCCAGAAAGCTCTATGAGAAGCTGTTTGATATTTTTCTGGTGTTCTACTTACCCCCTGGCAAATCCCTGAAGGTTCCCTTGCTCGATTGCAAGTCCCGGTTGAACTCCTGGTCGATTTCAGACTCCCTCAAGAATCCCTGGAGAGATTTTGACTTCTCCCTGGAAGGTGTTCAAACCTGTCGAGATTTATTCCTAAGTGTTAGGGAGGCGGAAACTTTGTTCGTTTTGTTCGGGTGGACTCCGTAGAGGTCGTTGCGAACCTGTGACGATTCCGGTTTTACTTGACGTGGTTATTCCAACAAACCGTCGGTTTTTCCAATTTCCAGAGTTTTAAAAGGTAACTCTTCATCTTTTCACCCCGGATTCGTTCATGTACATAGATCCTGGTTGGATTACGTCGGATTAATTTTTTCGCTGCGTCATGGGGCGTACCGACGTGACCCAACATTCGGGTGGATCGACCAAAGTCCATACTTGGTTTTCTGACATGGAATCCATCTCGGATTTCATGGATTCTAGCCATTTTTTAGAGTTTGGGCTCTCCACTGCTTCCTGATAAGTATTAGGTTCATCTTGGTCTATGAGAAGAACATCTCCATGCAATGTGACAAGAAATCCATATCTCTCAGGCGCATTGCGTTCTCTCATAGATCTCCGCAGTGATTGTGTTTTAAGAACGATTGGATGTTCCTCAACTATTTGTGGAACTAGTGGTTGTTCAATCTCTGGTTCAGTGATTTGTGGTTGATCTTGAATTTCTTCAAGTTCAATATTTCTCCTACTTCCTTTTCCGAGAATAAATTCTCTTTTGAGGAAGACTCCTATTCGAGCAACAAACACTTTGTTCTCAGATGTATTGAAGAAATAATATCCTTTAGTTTCTTTAGGATACCCTAAAAAATTACATTTATGAGATTTGGGTTCGAGTTTTGTAGACATCTGATGTTTAACATAAACTTCGCATCCTCAAATTTTCATAAAAGACATACTAGGACGCTTCCCAGTCCACATGTCATATGGTGTCTTTTAAACCGATTTAGACGGAACACGATTTAGTGTGAAAGCAGCTGTTTCTAGCGCATGTCCCCCAAAAGAAGTGGGACGGTCAACATGACTCATCATTGACCAAACCATGTCTAGCAATGTTTGATTTCTCCTTTCAGAGACTCCATTGTGTTGTGGAGTACCTGGAGGTGTAAGTTGTGAGACAATCCCACATCATTTAAGAAGTTCATCAAACTCTAGGCTTAAGTATTCTCCTCCTCGATCTGATCAAAGAGCTTTGATACTCTTTCCTAACTGGTTTGTACTTCATTATTAAATTCCTTGAACTTTTCAAGGGCTTCAGATTTATGATGCATTAGGTAATCATACTCATATCTACTGAAGTCGTCAATGGAAGTAATGAAGTATTGAAACCCTCCTCTGGCTTGTGTATTCATCGGTCCACATACATCACTATGTATTAGACCTAATAAATCACTTGCTCGTTCATTTTTACCGTCAAATGGTGATTTGGTCATTTTCCCATTAAGCAAGGTTCACATATATCTAATTGTTCGAAAACAAAAGAATCCAAAAATCCATCTTTATGAAGGTTCGATATGCGTTTCTCACTTATATGACCCAAGCGACAATGCCAAAGATAAGTTTGATTAGAGTCATTTGCTTTTGATTTTTTTCGTATTCATGTTATATATGGAGTCCCCTTGATCTAAGATATAAAGACCATTGATTAATTGAGTCATACCATAAAAGACATTATTGAGGGAAAAAGAAAAACTGTTATTCTTAATGATAATCTCAAAACCAATCTTGTCTAAACAAGAAATTGAAATGATGTTTTTAGTCAAACTAGGTATGAAATAACAATCCTCTAAATCTAAAACAAGTCCACTAGGTAATGAAAAAGTATATGTTCTTATAGCTAATGCAACAACTCTTGGTCCATTTCCCATTCATAGGTCAACATCTTCTTTTGCCAATTTTCTACTCATTTTTAGTCCCTGTACAGAAGTACAAATGTGTGAACCACAACCGGTATCTAATACCCAAGAAATAGATGTTGATATATTAATATCAATAACATAAGTGTCTGATTCAGACTACCCATTTTCTCTTGCCTTCGTGATGTCTTCAAGATAGACATAGAAGTTTCTCTCCCAATGTCCAACATTGTTGCAATGGAAACACTTTCCTTCTTTTGCAACTCCTCCTATGGGTTTCAATGCAACTTTTTCTTTCTTGGGCTTTGGCTTTGCCTTGGTGTTGGGCATTCCTTTTCTGTCACCCTTTTGGACCATCATAATAGGTTTGCAACCAACCTTTTTCATGTTATTTTATGTTGTTCTTAACAGACCAAGCAATTGGGCCAACGATTTGTTAATTTCATTCATATTGAAATTAAGAACAAACTGATTAAAACTATCCGAAAACGATTGCAGGATAACATTAGTAGCCAATTCAACACTTAGAGGGAAGCCCAATTTTTCAAGGTTCTGAATATACCCTATCATTTTAAGAACACGAGTTCCCACTGGAGTTCCATCCAACTTTTTTCATCGAAAAAAAGCCTTAGAGGTCTCATACCTCTCTTGACGAGCTTGCCCCTCATATAATTCTTTGAGATTTTAACCATCTCATAGGGAACAATGTTCTCATGTTGCTTCTGAAGCTCAGGGGTCATGGTCGCAAGCATCAAGCATCCAACATCTACCATGTCATTTGAGTATTTCTCAAAGGCTTCCCTTTCATCTTTGGAGGCATCATCCGTTGGCTTTTTAGGGACATGTTCTTCGATGATTTGTAGTTTCTGTTCTTGCTTAAGGATAATCTTTAAGTTACAGAACCAATTAAGGAAGTTCAAGCCATTCAATTTGTCCTTCTCAAGGATGGATCACAATGATAATGTGTTTGAGTTTTCCATAAAATCTACAATGATAAAATATGATTTATAAGTACCTTTGATCATGTTTATAAAGAAATTACATTCCTACTATTAAAAACCCTCAAAATTGAAAATCTTACTAAAAGTATTTCTAGTGGGTAAGGATCCATATTTCATTTTATTCCAAGTCAACTTTGGCTTTACTCTTAGAATCTAATTATTTAGGTAAGCAACACTTGCTAATTACATCTCATATAATTCCTATATTTGATGAACAACTATTTGTCCAAAACAAAAGTTCATATGGTCTAATAGAAAGTAAAATAATGAACAATGCACCAGGTAGGTAACTTATGAGAAGAGAGGTGGTGTACTGGGCACGCTTAAATACCAAGTCTTTCCAAGAACCAATCCTAGACATGCATTTTCGTATTGTATTTCAATTACCAAAGTTCTTAAACAATCATTAGTCTTTAGGTTTTTAATCTTATTAGAACAACCTACTTTAACCAATATTACCACTATTGAGTATCACTTGCTTATTCTTCACATTTAACCAAGATAGATCTAAGTATTTTGCTTTGACAAAACCTACATAGTACCGATCGAGGTTTTAACGAGGGTTAATATTGGATGACTAATTTTTAATTAAACATTGAGGTTTTTTTTTATATTAATCTTACCATTATATTATGATCTAACCAATTATCATCATGCTAAAAACATACATTGTATCACATACATGTAAAGCAGTAATATAAATGCAATGGTTATAGCCCTTAAAACTCGTTTTTCATACGAGGGAGTAAGATGAGAAGAGAATTACAATAGAAGAAAGAAAGACATGACACGCAGGCCATATTTATTTAAAACCAAAATAAATGGCTATTGGGCTATAACCATGCATTTCAAATACCATGCTTATCAAACATAACATCGTGCAGTTTATTATTGAGTTCTTGACAGATTGTACCTACGCAGGGGTCAAGGGGCGGAGCCCCTTGCGGGGGTCCAGCGACCCCGCAACTACTACCCATATATGTTAACGCTTTTAAAGATCATTATCTTAATTTCTGTGTAAAAACCTCACAATTTGATAACTTTTATCAACATTATCGCTTTTTTCAAGATTTCAAAATCCACGAGGTTTTTACTTGAACAAATATTTGATACTTTCTCCGCACGTTATCTATAGACTAACCATTACTCCGAGTATAACTGTTACCCATATATGTTAACGCTTAACATCTGAAAACCCTAACATATCTGTGACTAACTCTTTAATCACTTGAACAATCAATTTAATTTATTCACATTAGGCTTAAAAAGATCTAGTGTGTGAAAATATAATATATTTGTCAAAAAATTGAATAAACCTTAATCTAATAACATGCATATCATACAAAAGCATCATCCAAGTATTTAAGTCCGAATTCGTATCGTACAAGTGGCTCTGATACCACTGTTGGCAAACACCGAATACAATTAAATATGTAGAATCTGATTCTACTTTAATTAGGTTTCTTTAGGGATATATATATACTTTAATAATGTTTGATAATTACAATAATAATTATTACGTGTACAACAGGTTTGTACACATGCTATCTAGTCGATATTTGTTCGTTTCAATCATAGGGTGTGACCCTTGTAGGTTCATATAACGTTAGTAGTAATATCTAGAACAATTCTAATATTACAAACAATGAGTGACATCTAAAAATACATCATTGCTACCTAAGTTACATGAAGTCGTGGTTCAACTTTACATTTTTCCGTGATTAATTTCTTTTATGTATTACATCTTTTTGTCCTTATATCTAGATCGAACACAAGTCATGGATTAGTCACACTTGTATTGTCCATAAAATACTTCTTGATATCTAGAGTAGACTATGATAAACGAATAACTATGATATCTCATATCAATTTATTCGAGCATGACCTTGCATTTTCTAGTCTCACTTAATCAAGTAGCCTACGATATTACTCCTATTATGTAGGAGGGACAAATCCTATCTTGATCAACCATATTTCGCTATATAGAGTGTGACATATCCAATATCAGTCTTTATAGTGTAGTCTGTTACAACACACGTTTGACTGCATCAAAATGCGTCACTCTCGATATTGAAACAATGATGATCGCAAGTCTGAGGATCATACACTTAGTTATCACCATGAGCAATATTGTGACTGTCACATAATAATCCAAGAAACATGCTCATAGCAGGTCAGTCCAATATGTCGTTCTCTAACATATACTTATGTATTAATTTTGACATCTCTATGTCAATAACAACACTTTATTATCAATCAACTACATATTAGTCTTAATATATTATTGTTGTCCACGCCCACAATAATTTTCGACTAAGGACATTCAAGAATAACTATATTATTCTAAGGACTTTATAATAATTATGTTTATTAATTATTGATGCACATAATAAGATTGAAATAATAATAATGACTTTATTAATCAACAAGATAAAATAAGTATGTCTTTTACAATCATCTCATGATTGATCTTTGGGCATACTCCAACATATGAACCATATAAAAAACCCCAATTTCGAACCCAAAACCCATCATTACTTCCTTTAAGATTTCGAGCTCAAATCACAAAGCCCACCATTACAAAACTCCATCCTTCAAAATCATACAAAACTCTCGCATAATCTCCCCAAATTTCGAACCCAAAATAACATCTATCTTACCTCAAAAGCTTTCTTCTTCCTCACGATTGAAAATCTCGATCCTTAGCCTTCAACCAAAGATATGCTCGATATTTGTTGTGTTTTCCCGCTCATCCAAATATGTTTATGACCCTTTACCTTTTTTTCCTTTTTACCTAGGCAACGGTTAACCCTTGCCTTTTTTTTCATCCAACGGTTAAGACAAATTTGGCTTCATCTAAGGGCCTGAAACATGAGGACTTTTTTTAGTCCTCCTTTAAGCCGTCTGTTTTTATAACTTCCCTTCAATTGTACACATGGAGCTTTGATTTAAATATTTAGTCAAATTCAAATACATAAATTAGCAAGTTGAATAGGAATTAATCTCGTAAATCAATAATCCTATACTAAACCATAAGCTAAATCATAAACCATTGATACTAAACCGTAAACTTTAAGGAATCTAAATTAATCACATAAACTAATAACCCTAAACTAAACCATAAATCTTAAAGAATCAGAATTAATCTCATATACCAATAACACTAAACTAAACCATAAACTGTTAATATTAAAACATAAATCATTAAGCTTGATGAATTATGTTGACAACATTTAGATATTTAATAAAATTTTTAAATATTTTTATATACTATAATTTATAAATATAAAAAATAAACATATTAATTTAACGATCATAGTTAATCATGTACCTTATATTGTGAAGATGCATTTTGTCACACTATAATATAATAAATTCATAATCTCACAAATTCATCAATTGTAACTTATTAGTTATTACAAGTCAGATAAATACCAAGTGAGGTAAATATCATATCAGTTCAATAACGTGTCAGGTCATTTACAGGTTGAGTCAATTACAGATCAGGTTCATAACAGGTCAGGTAATATCAGTTATTTACCAGGTTAATCTCGGTCCAAGTTCATATTAGGTCGGATGCAGCCCGAGTTCGGTAATCACATTATAAGGTTGAATTCGGGTTCAAGTTGTTCTCGGGTCGGGTTTAGATCCAAAAGTTCCAGGTCCAACTCGGGTTCAGGTCAACACCAATTCAGACTCGAATCAATTTCATATTACCACCACCTCAGGCCACAAACAATTCTGACTCCAATCAATTTCAATCAGTTTTGCAGGTTAGAGTCAACTTTTTACATCCCTAACTATTACTTAAATATTGCCTCACTCAAATTTCTATTTGAAATCTTTGAAACAAGTCTTGTGGAATCTGTTAAAAGACACACCAATTTTTTCCCTTTTATTTTTGATAAGTCACATCAGTTCTCGTTCCTATGATTTCACAGATAAATAGATGAATCTGTTAATTAATCGTTATTATTGTCGTTGGTCTAGTATTTTCCACAAATAGTTGAACTGATGATTTTATTTGATTTAAAATTTTCATTTTTCATTATTCAACATTGAATTCGATACCCTTTATCGTTAATTAAATAATAATAAAAGACAAAGTTAAAAGACGTTATATGTTGATAGCAAATGAGGGTTTCCCTATTATGAGAAGAAATAAATAAATGAAGTATGTTTTCTAGTTTAATAAGGCACATTTATGTAAGTGGTACTTTATGAGAAGTGTACATTTCCATCGTCCTCTAAAGAATAATTGTTAAAGCTAAGGGTTGGTGTACAACATACGAGAAGTGTATGTTTCCGAAGCAAAAAATCAGAATCATATAGTGAACTGTTCGCAAATGTTGCTGGAGGTTATTTTATTATTTCATCGACGAGTATACTTGTTCTGAAATGCATATCTATTTCGTAAGCATCAGTTCCAACTCAAAATATTATGGTGGTATGCAATTTTAATATGCGATTCACATTTGTTGTGGCTAGATGGAAAGAAACAACACATGATAGTAAAATATTTCATTATGCAATTCGAGATCCAAGATTAAAATTTCTACATCCACCAAATGATAAATTTCTTTTATCCTTTTATTTTATTAAGTATAAATTATTTAACTGATTGTTTCTTGTATTATAATATATAGAAAAATATTATCTCGTCGATTCTGGATATGTTCAAATTAAAGATAGTCGTATATCTGGTAAGAAAAGATATTCAATCATTTGCATTTAACATTATGTAGTGTCATAGAGCAAACTGTTGGTGTACTGAAAAATGGATTATTATAAGGGAAATGACAAGTAATAATTTTGAAAAAGCAAAGAATGATAGATGTATGTACAATGTCGATGCACAATTTTATTCGAAAACATGCAGATATAGATGATGCGAATTATATGGAATTTGAAAAAAATAGAGCATATGAAAATATTATTGACTCAAAAGAAGTGGAAGATGGAGAATGTGATGATAATGGTGGACTAAATGTTGGGTCACGCTGGTATACCCCATGACACAACGAAAAAATTACCCGACGATCACCTCTAGAGATCCATGTACAAGAACGAATCGGGGCGAATAAGGGTGAAAAATTACATGTTTAAAAGAATTTATTTATTACACAGTAAATTAATTGTTATAACAATGGAACATATAATATTAATAAATGAGATAAAATGAGTATGTAATTACAATAATTTCATGATTGGTCTTTATGTAACCCCTCGACCCAGTTTGGGCGAAAGACCGAACCGAACGGATCATACGAGGAATATTGAAGTAAATCGGGAAGTTTACCTCAATAAACGATCCTATTTTTTTATCTGCATCTTGTCTAGATGCTCATTACGATCCTAAGTGATAAACATCACAACGGAACAATTTACAACTCGATCTGACAACGTTCAAAGACTCAATTGCATACAAATACATTTTAGGGACCATTTTGTAATTTTACCAAATTAAAAATAGTTCTTCACTTTTTAAGTTACCAACCTTTAATTAATCAGATTACATGCATCTCTGTCAAATCTCAGCTCAAAACAATCATCCATCCTCATTTAATTGCATCCACAACTTTCAGGGACCAAAATGTGAAGAATCAGAATTTCAGAAGATTCCATTAACCAACTTAACTGTTGGGTGTTTCGGTACTTATAGCCTTGTATCGAAACGCTCGTATTCGAGCGTCTCGAACCTCGGGACCGTATCGAAACACCCTCTAAGGTGTTTCGGAACGAGGGATTCTAGTAGCCAAACGTACCGAAACAATCCTCCATGTTTCCAAACTCCTAGGCCAATTCATGCTCACCGTTTCGGTCCAAGCTCGAGTGTATCGAAACACCTAGGCCTGTAATGGTGCTTTTTGCTGGTTTTCACACTTTAATCCAATTAAATACATTCCAACAACTTTCTAACATGCATACAACATATCTAAACATCAAATCTCAATCATACATGACAATTCCAACATCACAACATGTCAGTATGCATCAAGGGAATCTATAGGCATGCAACCTATGCAAAATAACCATTCAAGTGTCAAAACACAAACAAAAAGCATAAACCAAAAATTAAAGGCCATTTACAAGTCATTAAGGGCATCTCAAACTTGCCACAAAACAAGGAGTTTCAAAACACATCTCCCAAAACATTAAAGCATCCTCCCATTGTCAACTATTATTACTAATAAGCAATCAGAAAACCATACTTGAGCTAAGTCTTACTCCATGGTTCCCTTCTTGCTTCTTTGCTGCCCCAAAGATGCTAATTCTTTGCATTGTTGGAAAAGAGAGCGTAAGCAATAATGCCTAGTGAGGGATGCTCAAAACAAACCAACAACAACAATGCATTTTAAAACAACTTCTCGTTTAGAAATCTCTATCTCATCATGCTCATTCTATCTCATGCTTGAAACCATTTTCAAAGAAAAAATCACATCATTTAAACTACATGTACCATCTATCTCATGCATTAATCAAAATGCAAAGTCTCAAGAAAAAGCCTTACATGCTTGAATCTCATAAAGCATATCTCAAAACATGATCTCATATGCAATCTCATTTCATAAAATCATTTATAAAGAAGGACATGTGAATCTCATATATTGGCATTTTAGAGACATTACTCGGATATGCAGATAGCTTGACAGAATCTCACATCGTAGAGTCCTACCTCGGTGGAATCTCACATCACTGAACTCTCATGGCGGTATCTCTCATCGCCATAAAGCTTGATGGAATCTCACATCATCAAGACCTACCATGGTGGAATCTCTCATCACCATACTCTCACTTTGGAACGGGAAGACACTACCCCCATTGCCCGAACCAAAGAGCACATACAGATTTTGTATATTATAGTGCACTTCTCATCCTATTGGTCGACCAATTATATGTGGTAAAAGTAATCTCATCTCATGCCAATATACACATTTTAAACATCATTTACTTACTGTTTTTCAATGCATAACCATATACCGTATCTCATCCCATTTCAAAAGCATAAACAATTCATAGCATTTTCTCAATAAGTTTATCTCTTTGAAATAACAAATCTATCCCACGGAATCATGTAAATCATCACATCATTTCTCAAAACATACATAAAACAGTAGGTGTAATTCTATCTTCAAAACATGAGCATGATCATAAAAATCAATGGGATAAAAACCGAGAAACGAGAGCGAAACTTCTCAAACTTACTTTCGGGCTTAGGTTAGTGTTTCAAACTCAACCTAAACCCCAAACCTTTCTTTCAAGTCTTTAAAAGACTTTTAAAACAAATTCCACTCACCGACAACGCCTTGCTTGCTTGCCGAAGCGTAATCAAGCTTCCGAAGCTCCCATAACTTCACTGATCTCTTCCGATACGTTCTTCTCTGTTTATACCACACAAGAATAGATTATTAATGCATCTCAATGCATTAAAACCACCAACAATCAAAGCTACCTCGCTACTCTGCTCAAAAAACCAAAACGCCTATCCGAAACAACCGAAAACACCTTTGATTACTCTACAAACTCAACCCACCCAAAACCTAACACTTCCATCTAATTTTAATCATTAATTAACATCCAAAAACTATCTAATTTCGTCCTTATACCTCCAGCAACACCAGAACCACGTTATCTCCACAAAAACCCCAAATCTAACCATCTAAAAACTAGAGATCCAATCTATTTCGGGATCACTATGATAAAACCTTTATTTCAACATCATTTAATATCCAAATCATGATTAAAATCAATCTCAAATCAATCAAAACAATACCATTACGAAAATCTTAAGAAATCACTTTTTAAAGCTTGATCTCACCATTTTCCTCAAATAGATTACAAATCATTATCAATAAACAAGATTGAGAGTCAAAGACATGGGAATTTCATTAAAGAACCTTTATTAGAGGAGTTGAACAAAATTTACCTCTAACCCTTGTATACTCATTCAATTGACAAGATTAGATGATAAATCTTCAAGAATCCTTTGAGTTGAATGGAAAAATCATCAAGAAAATTATTTGTAAATCAAAGTGAAGTAAGAAGATGAGAATATCTAGAAATTTGAGAGAAAAAGAAATGTTTGGCTGATGGAAAAATGAGAGGAAATGCAATTACGTCAAAAATAGATTTTAGATGATTAAATCTCTTTTTAATAAAATCTCCATTTAATTCCTTTTTAATAAAACACCTTTAAAATGACCAGTTAAAGGAAAATGCCCATTAAATATATATTAGCTCCCTAAAGATTCTAAGCTTTGGCCCTCTTTCAAAATAGTTCTTCAAAAACAGATTTTATATTTTTACAAAATAGTCACTAACCCAAAATGTCAATCTTCCCAGATCCATTTTCCAAAATTGACTTCACCAAACCTTAATATATATATGTTCAGGATTTATGAAATTTTCTCATAATTTTCTCATATCCCGAACCCCGTTTTCCCCGAACCACTCACGAACTAACCCAAATCTCTAGTCTAGGTCCTACGAACCTCGAGTCAACCTCAAATACTCCTAGGCCCAAAACCGGGGCGTTACACTTTAGGCATACTCCAACAATCTCTCACTAGCACTAAGACCAATCATTCATATATCTAATACCAAGTGACTTAGTGTGATGCTCATGATACTATTGTGTTAGAGCCATGGTTAGTCGATCAACTAGTTTCTCATATGTGTACTCTTCATAATTTCATATCTCATTTATCAACGATTTTTTGAATGAGATGAAAACGTTCAAGTATGTTATTGGGTCTTTGGTGAGATCTTTGTTCCTTTTATTTGTGGAATAGCTCTATTGTTTAACACAACAAAGTTTAATAGCATATGATATGCTACACAAAACTCTAGTTCAGACATGAACTTTTGATCCAAACATATTCTTTTATCGCATCATTAGCTATTGTATATATTCAGCCTTTATCGTAGAATATTGTTTTGAACTTTTCAAGCTTAAAATATCTTTATTAAGGCTAAACACAAAACTCAATTGCAATCGTAAATCATCCGTTTTAGTTTGGAAGCTAGTATTAGTGTAATTTTTTTACACTTAGTTCTTCCTAACCACCATATATAAGGAATGCAATTTCTTATTATAATGATGTGTTCAACATACAATAATAAGAAGTTAATATTGCTCCCACTATTTTTCTTGTATACATAAGGTTGCTGGGTTGAATGATCAATGGAAATGGCCAAGAGAGGGTGAATTGACAATTAAAAAATTGGTGGAAGCAATGAGCAAAAAGAAAGGAAATTTTGCACAAGTGGTTAGAGTGATTCAACCTTCTAAACAAGGTTTATGTCCACTAACTTAGCTATCCACACTAAAGATTTTTCACAAACTCACTAACTTGTCTTTCCTTTTAGGCTAAAGGAGATAACCTCACAAACACCTAGACTTATACCCTAAAGTCTAGTGATCCATTTTTCTAAAGGTGGATACAAAGAAGAAAACTATGACATCCTCTAAAAGGATGAATGTTTTGCACAATTCAAAGCTCACAAAATCCCAAACATGATGAAAAATGAAATACAATGAAAATCACTCATATGGGTTACATGAATTTTGCAATTTAAGCACTAAGAGGTAGGATATATGCTTGAATGCTTTTGGATAGTTGTCTTGTTGTTGAAGAAGCTTTTGAGACTTGTTTTTATATCCCCTTATTGATTTCTAGCCGTTTGGGTAGTTGGGATATTGAATATAGCCGTTAGGTTGCAATTTTTCCACAATAAATGTTGTATGGCAACACTAGGTATCGATACACGTGAACTCATATCGGTACCTTCCAAAAAAAGAAAGAGTCGTTGCAACAAAGGGGTACCAGTACACGAGCAGACGTATCGGTACGAAGTGAAGAATTAACAAAGGGTATCAGTACAAGTCATACCGTACCGGTACTCGTTTTGCTCACTAGAATCCTTGGAATAGTTGGTTAAAATATCGTATCGATACGAGTCTAGCTGTACCTATACGCTTATAAGAAAATTAAGGTTCCGTTTCCAAAGTCTGACAAGCTTAACGGTCAAAAGATATTTAAAAATATTTTAAAAATCTTGAACACCGTATCGGTACGCCATAGGTCGTACCACTACTCATAGCACAAATTGGATTATAGTTTCAAAAATTTGTACTGGTACTCGTAAGCCAATAAACATAAGTTTGGTTTCCAGTAACGAAAACTCGTACCGGTACGCCATTAGCTGTACAGGTACTCAGTTACCAATTTGGCTGAAAGAGTAGCAAAAAACTGAGAAAAAGTTTGAGGATTCAAATATTGACTTAGAAAATAGTTTAAGTTTAAATGTCTGTCAATTTGGTGAGAAAATTAAGTACCTTAAAATTTTATTTGTTTTACAATTAGTTCCTTGTTATATCAAAACCAAATATAGGTTTTACAATCTCTCCTTTTTGATATAATAAAACCAAAATAAATTTTTAGATACTCCCTCTTACTTTAAGACTAAAAGGCTATTTATTTTTGAAAAACTTTAAAAATATTATATCCCACTATTTCCCTTTTTGTTAAATCAAAATAGTAAATTAAAGCAACCATAAAGAAAAATAACTCCAAATATAATATAAAAACTATAAAATTATAAATCCTAAGCATAAATATTCAAGACATAAAATATCCAATGAAATTAAAGACATAAACCAAAGAAAATAGTCATAGGAAATATCAAATAAAACATAGCTACATAAAATCAAATCCTAATAAATATGATATGGGATGAGATAAGATGCAAAACCAAATCCTAAGAGTTCTCATCATCGTCTTCGTCTTCCTCTTCAACATCATTCTCTCCATGAACATTAGTACGCCACTCTTGATGAAAGGCGGCAAGAGAGATGTCCATAGAAGACACACGATTCTCAATGGTAGTCAATCTAGCATCCATAGAAGTCAAACGAGCGTCGATGGTGTCGAACCTAGTGTCCATGGTGGAAAAATTCCCATCAAGGTAGGCCATGAGAGCATCAAGGGAAGACGAAGCAATTGGAGCCGCGGGAACATCTTCAACCAGTTCAGCTTCTATAGGGACCTGACCGAGAAGGTTAGCATTGTGAACCCATCCTCCATTTAAAAAGGTGAACTAACCTTTCCAAAGGGATCTCGTATCAATAGGCTCGGTGAGTGGAACCACAAGGTCAAGAAAGCAATCAATGTGAAGCTTATGGAAGATGTGGCTAAGGATGGTGCCATAGGTGAAGGATTTGACGAGGGTGGTATGACGGTTGTTGACAGTGTGGACCATCTCAGCGAAAATAATTTAGGCGAGGTTATGGCATTTTCTCTCATGAAAGTAATGAAGCCAAAAGTCATCCACCATGCGAATAGTGGACCAGTTGCCATCGAATGGTCGAAACCACCAAGTGATGAGAAGGTGAAGGAAATGCTCATGGGCTTTAAGAACGGTCGATGAGCCACTATAAGTTGTAGCAAAAGAGTTTTCATCATCTATACCAATATTTTCCATCCCCAAAAGATTGACTATTTTTTTAAATCAAGAGTAATTGTTTTTCCTATAACATAAGACAAGAGTAATAGTTTCAGTTTTCTCTTGGTTTAAAACACACCGGGCATTGGAGAAAAAAATACGAAAAAGGTTTTTATAAACAATGTTAGGAACATTTACAAAATCCATAAACTTCAATTCCCTCATTAAATCAAGGTATTTAAAACCAAACTCATCAGAGCACATATAAGTAAAATCAATAATTCGCTCATGAGGGATTTTAAAGTTTTGAAATTGTTTGAAATATTTCATGGCTTCGGGATAATCCAATTCATTAAAACAATGGATATACAGTTGGGCAATGTTAGATTTGGTACCATTGTTACTGGGATTGGAATAAATAGCAACAAACTCTTTTCTAGGGCGCTTTCTAGGAAGCATGGTAAAGGGTTTTGATAAAACCTACAAAAATTCAAACCAAAAAAACATATATATATGTGTGTGTGTGTGTGTAAATACATCAAATTCAATCCAATAATTCAACCAATAATCAAGGTAGAGTAAAAATCTATAATTTAAACATCTAGAATATAAAGAAATTTTTTGATAAGATTAAAACTTGAAAACTGTAAAATAAAATATACGAGTATAAGTATATTTTCGAATAAAAAATCTATTTTGTAAAAGTTTTTATAAAAACTTTGAAATGATGGATATATACATCCTAGATATGCAAAATTTAAACCTAAAAACTGTACAAGTATAGAGTAATTCGAAATAGTATAAAAAAATAGGTTTCTACCTTGAGATATGGATAAATGGATGGATGAGGAGATGATCCGCACAAAGCGTGATGATAATAGTTTGGGTTGATTGTTGTAAGCAAAAGCCCCCAAAAGATTTGAAGAAAAAATTGAGAGATTTGAGAGGATTTTATAGAGTTTTCGGCTAGGTGTTTGGTTAAAAGTTGTGTTTGATTTAAATTAGGAAAACCCCTATTTATGGTTCTAGCGCACGCGTACCAGTTACAGCTAAAAAGCATACCAGAACAGCGCGTACCGATATGGATTTACCCCATACCAATCCTCGATTCATACCAGTACAGACAAGTTTGTACTGAAATGTTACCCCTAATAACCCGTATCGGTACAACTACCCCTATATCGATACCCTCTGACCAAAATTGAAAATTTTGGTTTCTAAAGACCCAAAAATTTGATTTTACTCGAAACGAAATGCATGATTATGATATGAGAGCAACAAATATAGGCAAAAATAGATACATACTCCCCCTAACAACATGAATAGATGCATATAAGAAAGGCTAGTAAGCCCTAACTCTCTCCTAAGAGTCCAAAAGCGATCTTTATCTAACAGTTTGGTGAAGATGTCCGCTACTTGATGCAAGGTATCTGCATACTTTAGAACTACAACATTTTTTAAGAAATTATCTCTAATGAGATGATGTCTTATTTCTATATGCTTTGTTCTAGAATGTTGGATGAAAATTTTAGTGAGACAAATAGCACTAATATTGTCACACTTTATAGGAATGGTACCTAAATCAATTCCATAATCTAAGAGTTGTTGTTTCATCCATAGGACTTGAGCACAAAAACTACCGATCAAAATATATTCCGCCTCGATGGTAGATAACGCAACACTATTTTGCTTCTTAGAAAACCATGGGATAAGTATGTTACCTAGGAATTGAAAAGTACCATGTGTACTATTTCTATCTATTTTACAACCTCCACAATTTGCATCTGTATAAGCATGCAAACTAAAGAATGAGTCTCTAGGATACAAAAGACTTAAACAAGGGGTGTCTTTAAGGTATCTAAAGATTCTCTTAACGGTTTCTAAATGTGATTCTAGGACTAGCATAAAATTTAGCACACAAGCAAACACCAAACATAATATATGGTCTACTTGAGGTAATTTAAAGCAAAGATCCTATCATAGATTCATAAAGCTTAAGATCAGCACATTTAGCTCCTTCATCTTTGTCAGGCTTTGTAGAAGAGCTCATTGGAGTGGCTGTTGCGTGTAAAAGAGTCTATCGCAATAGAGTGCAAGTGTACATGGCACAAGTAGTAAAGTGATACACAAAGTATCAGATGTCGAATCCACAGGGACTGGAAATAGCTTTATCCTTGGATTACTGCATAAAAGAGAAAGAAGAGAGTTCAATTGTTTGTAGGAAAATATTTAAGAATATTGAAGATAAAAGATTAAAAGATTCAGGGTAAAGAAATAGGCCGATATTGATTTGCTCAGTAGTGCAGGTGTTGCACTATATATGATTTCATGTTCTGTCGTTGTCCCTGTCGCGGTAGCACCTGCGGCGGCAGCAGTCTGTTGTTGTCGCGGCAGCGATCACACATCTCTGTACTTCAAGCTTGGAAAGAATCCCTGCTGTGACTTGTCCTATCCGTAGGTCCAAGTCTGTTGATGAACACGTCTTAGATGATACCTCCCGGCGTGAATCGAAGGATGAACACCGATGTTGTTGAATTCTTCCTTAGCCACTTAACCTCGTCCTATCCCTAGGTCCGAGATAGTTCAACCATACACTGGAGAACCCGCACTTATTCCTTTCGTATACTTAACTCTCCCGATATTAAGTAAATGTATAATCTCACAATGCTCTCCTGATACTCTTGCAAGATGTTGAAAACCAAAATAAGCAAACTTGAAGTTTATCTTATTGAACAGAAAAAAATCCTAAAACAATACAATCCTTGCAACTACTTTACAGAATCAACCCTTAGCCCTAGGGGAAGTTTAGAACATGATGAGAAGGGGAAAACGACTAGGGTTTTGAGGAAGACGGCTAGAGAATGAGATATATTTCCCTAGGTCGAATTACATGCCTTTATATAGGCCTTGGGTTCAAGTTTTCTAATATGGCAAGAATACAAGTTTAAACTAAAGTACAACTCTTTTAAGGACTAAATCTTCTGAGTAGATGCCTTTAATTCGTCCTCTTTTCTTGCTTTGGATTTCTTCCTTGAACTTTGGGCTTGGCCTTCATTCTGATCTAGGGCTCAGGAAAATATAAGAGTGGCCCACGACAGATCGGCTTAATTTCCTCTTTCTGTCGAGCTCTACTTCACTTTTCCCTTCAACATTGCTGTTGTCATTGGCTGCCACGACAGGGACCACGACATCGTCTTCCTTCTCGACTTTAGTCCTGTGATACAGCATTGCTTCTCCACTACCATGAGTCTGCTACAGCAGCTACCTGCAAAAGTAACTAAAATCAGTAGCAACTGTGCCATTTTATATAATTGTGATGTATATGTGAAACTGTACCTAAATGCAATGAATTATGCTTGAATGCAGCAGAAATATGGGTTAAATAGGGGTAAAAAATTGAACTTTTGCACACTCAACAGTGGCTTGAGGCTTTACATTCTCTAAGTCAAACTTCTTGAGCATATCCTTGATTTACTTTTCTTGATTGATGAAGATGTCATCCTTCCTTTGTTTAATTTGGAGTCCTAAAAAGAATGAGAGCGCCCCCATCATGCTCATTTCAAATTCACCTTGTATTAACTTAGAAAAATCTTGGCAAAGAGATTCATTAGTAGAACCAAAAATAATATCATCAATATAAACTTGAACTACTAAAATATCCTTGCACTTTCTTGTTATAAAAAAAACTGTAGTATCAACCCCCATTTGTCAAAACCTTTTTCTATTAGAAAATTTGACAATCTTTCGTACCAAGCTCTGGGAGCTTGTTTTTAAGTGTTCAAAAGTACTATTTTTATTACTCTTTTTTACTCATATTATTGTGACTTAGGCACATATTAATTGCATTTATAGTCATTCATGCATATTTACATTGTTTCCTTTGCGGTTACGCTTGATTTCATGTTTTGGTGGAAAAGGTTACTGCTGGAGGCTGTTTTGTGTGTAGGATTCGTTGCCCTGGCAAGCTAGAAGTTGCAGAGGCAATTAAGGATAAGATGAAGTGGTAGCCGATTTGATGACTGGATAAATCTAACATGTTTGAGATAGATGACGTGGAGCAAAGGAGTTGGAATTCCTGTAGAGATTAAAAGGAGATTAAATTCCAAGAGTTTTATGAGGAGATTTTGGAGGAATTAAAATATAATAAAAGAGATTTATTTCTTTTAAGATATTTAATTCAAACTTAACTTCCTCCTCAAGAAAGACTTTGACCTAGTTATCTCTTATATAAAGAAGGCCAAGCTGCCTACTTCAACATGTTCGATTGAGAGAGAAAAATATAGGGTTGTCGACATCTTTTCTTCCTCATAGTTTCTTGTCGATTCATGTTGCGATTTTTAGATCTTGCGTTTCTTTTGGACCTAACCATGAACTAAATATAATTTTCTTGGGTTATTGTGTTTTGTGGTTGTGAGAACGATTGGGTTTGTTTTAGGTATTTGAGTTTGCAATTTTATTCAAGGTTTGTTCATTCTTGGTTCTTAATTTTGTTTATGAGTGACTTGGGAGAGGATCTCGTGAATTCATCCATTTTTCTAATATCAGGAGAGATAGATTCAAGAAATGAATGATCATGGTCTTTATTCAATCAAACGATGGTGAAGACTAATTCGACTTAGGGATAAGTTACGAATTTCAATGGCTAAAAGGAGCGCAAGATCGATTGTTGTCCACCCTTGGTCCAACATGATGCTATGCATTATTATTGGGACGAGCCTCTTTTGTTTAAACAATGTGCAGATCAGGTAATACGACGATGTGTTCCCGAAGATGAACAACAAAATGTGCTCCGAAAATGCCATTCTTCACCCTATGGAGGACATTTTGGAGGTACTTGAACCGCAGCTAAAGTGTTGCAATCCGGCCTATACTGGCCAACACTTTACAAATACGGCCAAGAATTTTAAAAGTAGTGTGATCGTTGTCAACGAACGGTAAATATTTCTAGGTGACACGAGATGCCATTGCAGAACATCCTCGAAGTGGAGTTGTTCGACGTGTAGGGGATCGATTTCATGGGGCCTTTCCCATCCTCATTCTGCAATTTATACATCCTACTTGCCGTCGACTATGTGTCTAAATGGGTTGAGGCGGTTGTAGTTCCCAGGAACGATTCCAAAATCGTTCGGAGATTCTTGCAGAAAATATATTTACACGGTTTGAAATGCCAAATGCAATCATCAGTGATGAAGGTAAGCAATTCGACAACAAACTTATTGCCAAGATCTTGCAACGCTTCGGAGTGTCACACAAAATTACCACGGCATGTCACCCACAGATGAACGGGCAAGCTAAAATCTCCAACCGGGAATTAAAGGGTATCCTTGAGAAGGTTGTCAATCCCTCTCGAAAGGATTACTCATTCAGGTTAGACGAGGCACTTTGGGCCTACCGAACTGCATTCAAGACACCCCTAAGTATGTCTCATTTCCGACTTGTCTACAACAAAACTTGCCACTTACCGGTAGAGATCGAGAACAGAGCATATTGGGATATCAAAACCATGAACATGGATTGGGAGAGTGCTAGACAAAAGCGTTTGTTGGACCTTAACGAGATAGAAGAATTGTCTGCCTTACCTACGACAATGCAAGAACCTACAAAGAGAAAACGAAGCATTGGCATGACTAGAAGCTATTGCCGCGACAATTCTTGCACGGGAAATTAGTACTCCTCTTCAATTCTCGGCTGAAACTCTTCCCAGGAAAATTGAGATCGAGATGGTTTGGACCATTCGAGGTAGTAAAGATATTCTCCCATGGTGCTGTGATAATCAAGTCCACCACTGACGTACATGAATTCAAGGTTAATGGACAAAGATTAAAGCACTATACTAGCACCCATGTGGAGCGCAACAAAGAAGTGGTCACTTTAGGAGATGCATGATCATGCTCTCCTCCCGTATTTTTATTTTTGTTTTGGTTTTAATTTTGAACTTAATTTGGGTTTATTTCGTATTTTTATTTCTAGTTATTTTAGGACAATTCTATTTATTGTTGGTTGTTTTCTTTTTCGGCTCTAGTAGTTTTATTTTATTTCCGCATCAAGACTCACAACTACCATGCCAAGGAAATCCCCTGCCCCGACCACTGCCAAGGCAACTACGAATGCCCAGGCAAGTGAACCTGTCTCGGCAAACATCAAATTGAGGAAATGTTCTGCCCTTGACACACTGATTCTATTCACGCGGTACCAGCCACACGTATCCAACTACCATGAACCGGACAAAGAATCAAGCAAATGGCCCGAAAGAAACTCATCATACAAGGTGACAAACTTTTCCAACTAACTCGTTTGCATTTGATTTCATTTTTAGTACTTGCATGCATTGAGAACAACACTTCTCTCAAGTTTGGGGTGCTTGTTTTTTAGTTAATTTCATGTTTAGTTGCATTCATCTTTAGTAATCGCACATAGGATGCATATGTTACTTGTCATGCCTTTTATTGGATTTAATTGCTTAAGACTTGTTGAATATTCAATGATGAATTTTTGCCACTGCATTTAATTGAAAGAACCTTTAAATTTTATGATTGCATGAAAATAACTTAGAATTTTACTATGATACTGAAATTTTTATTACACGGTTGTGACTTGTTGATTGATAGAAACTTAGTGAACTTAGGCTGATTAAAAATTGTATAAATTAAACGAGCAATTAAAAGTTAATTTCTTGCTAGAGGTGCCCGAAATCGGCTCTAGTAGTTAATGCACATTAAAGAATCGCTAGAGGTGCCCGAAATTGGCTCTAGACGACTAAATTAAAATAAGAAATTGTTGAATCGCTAGAGGTGCCCGAAATTGGCTCTAGTCGACTAAATTAAAATAAGAAATTTTTGAATCGTTAGAGGTGTCCGAAATTGGTTCTAGTGAAAACAAAATAAATACACCGGTAATTAAATTTTTAAAAACCTGTTGTTCACATAGAATCTTGAAAGTCAACTTGTACACAACTACGCACACACATTGTCACGAGCATTATAGTTTGATTCCAAGAAATTTTTGTACTATCCGAAAAATTCAAAAGGTGATCATACTTTGTGCCAGAGTTCTGAGGATTGAATTCAATTTTGAAGCATGTCTTTGATGATTAAAGTTTTGGCAGATAATTGTTAGTTTGCATTGCTTGAGGACAAACAATAGTTCAAGTTTGGGGTGTGTGTTAAGTGTTTAAAAGTACTATTTTTCTTATCCTTTTACTCATATTATTGTTAGACTTAGGCACATATTAGATGCATTTATAGTCATTCATGCATATTTACATTGTTTTCTTTGTGGTTACGCTTGATTTCATGTTTTGGTTAGTTTTGGTGGAAAAAGGGTAATGTTGGAGGCTGTTTTGTGTGCAAGATTCGTTGCCCCGACAAGCTGGAAGTTGTCGAGGCAATTAAGGATAAGATGAAGTGGCATCCGATTTGATGACTGGATAAATCTAACATGTTCGAATAGATGACGTGGAGCAAAAGAGTTGGAGTACCATGTAGAGATCAAAAGGAGATTAAATTCCTAGAGTTTTATGAGGAGATTTTGAAGGAATTAAAATATAATAAAAGAGATTTATTTCTTTTAAGATATTTAATTCCATCTTAACTTCCTCCTCAAGAAAGACTTTGACCTAGCTATCCCCAATATAAAGAAGGCCAAGCCGATTACTTCAACATGTTCGATTCAGGTAGAAAAATTGAGGCATGTCGGCATCTTTTCTTCCTCATTGTTTCTTGTCGATTCATGCTGAGAGTTTTAGATCTTGTGTTTCTTTTGCACCCAGCCATGAACTAAATTTAATTGACTTAGGTTATTGTGTTTTTGTGGTTGTGAGAACGATTGGGTTTGTTTTAGGTATTTAAGTTTGCAATTTTAATTCAAGGTTTTTTCATTCTTGGTTCTTAATTTTGTTTATGAGTGAATTGGAAGAGGATCTCGTGAATTCATCCATTGATCTAATATCGGGAGAGTTAGATTCAAGAAACGAATGAACATGGTCTTTATTCAATCAAACGATGGTGAAGACTAATTCGACTTAAGGATAAGTTATGAATTTCAACAGCTAAAAGGAGCGCAAGATCGGTTGTTGTCCACCCTTGGTTCACACGGGGATGTATTATCAAGGCATGCACAATTAACTAGTGTTTCGAATTAGGGATAAAGAGAAACCATTGAAGAACGCTTCACCGAACCTTGAAGGTTGTCGCCCAGTTGCCCATGCATTCGCTCCATTCCCACATTGCCCAGGTAATTGCTTCACCAGTTGCCCAGGCAATACGATTGTTGCCAATTTCCAAGGCAATTGAGTTACTTTTGCTCTCAATTACCAAGATGATCCATTCACATATCACTCCTCAAACTCATGATAACCCGACATAGTCTCTATTATTTGATTACATCTCTCTTTTATTTAATTGCTCTTTATTTTACTTGTTATTTTGAACTCCTACAATCACCATTTTGTGTTTTTATTTTCAGTGTAAGAAATTAGATTCCCAAAGCAACACCAATCCTTGTGGAGACGATATCTTTCTATACTATAACTTGCGACGTGTACACTTGCACCAATTGTGAAGCACTTATTACGCGCAAAACTTGTTTCAAACTATATAAAGCTTTTGAAAGTTTGAAAACCTAGTTTGGATATTTTGGATCTTCAAAATTGGGTAGTTGTTCTACATTCATTTCTTCATTTATAAAACCATTTGGAAAAAGCACTTTTAACATCCATTTGAAAAAGCTTCAATTCATGATAACATGAAAATCCAAGCAACATACTAATAGCTTCCATTCTAGTTACGGGTGCATAGGTTTCATCACAATCAATTCTTTTGTAACCCCCTCGACCCGACTAAGATGCCCGACCGAACCGAGTGAGCTACATTAGGTTTGCCGAAACAAACCCGAACGATTACACAAGTTTGGGTCCATTTTTTTCTTTTTATCGTTTCTAGATGCAACATATTAACCTAAGGTGTGCATACTGGCAACGGATGAAATATCAAAAGAAACGAACTTTGAAAAGATACCCAATTATGAAAACTCGTACTTTAGGGACTAAAACATAAATCTGGAAAATTATATGGACTTAGTTAAAATTTAAGATACCAAACCTCAATTAGTCAGTTTACAAGCTTACTCGTCAAATTATAGTCCCAAACAATTATCCAAACTCACACAATTGCATTCACAATTATTAGGGAGCAAAATGAAAGAATAAAAAAAACTCAAGAATCACTTTAACTAAAAGTAACTGCAGTTGGTATCGGTACTCGGGCACCCGTACCGATACCGAGCTTCATATAACAAAGGTCGTACCGATACATGTTGTCATGTATCGGTACACATGCTCATTTTGCAAAAACACGAATTCCAGTAGCTAAAGATTGTACCAATACGGTTGCACGCGTATCAACACCCTTTGGAAATTACTTATACACGTACTGATACGGTCCACCGTTTACTGATCCCCTAGGCCAAATACACTTACCCGTATCAATACAGGGCCTCGTGTATCGTTACCCCTAGACATGTAATGTCAAATTTTGCTGGTTTTTCACGCACTCATGGTTTCAAACATACGATAAACATGAACACCACTAAGCTAAAGATCAAACCATGCCAGAACATCATAGCATCATGATCAAATCATAGCATCATACTTCGATCACAAGTATAGAGGCATGCTCCCTAAAAATCAATTCATCCAACATACGGAACGTAAATCCACGTTGTAGGCAAACATATAAAACCTCTCACAACTTCACAACAACATTACTAACTTGCACATATCGGGAGTTTAGCAAATAACCCTCCCAACAGCAATGAACCCCATTGCCTTTATTACTACTAGTCTAGTTCAAAAACCATACTTTCAGTTGTTCAAGTCCTTGGATTTCCCCTCGCTTGCTTGCTGCCTCCAACCTTTAATTCTTTGCATTGATGGACAAAGAGAGCGTAAGCACACTAGGCTTAGTGAGGAGCGCTAAAAAACAAACATCATCAATTTATTTAAAACCAGTTATCAAAATCATTGAAAATCTCATTTAAAACATCATTCCTTATAAACCATGCACTTAACATTTTCAAAATTAAGTCTACTAAACCATATGCAACATATATCATGGATCAACTGCGAAATCCCATTTGCAATCCCTCAATTAAAGCTTTCCCATGCATAACAACCCATATGCAAGGCTTAAAGAGTAAACATGTACAAACCAACATTATACAACATAATCCATCAACATGATACATCATTAATTATTTTGGCTTTCGAGTGATAATAAACCAAGTTCCACTTCACAAAATATTACACCGGATACACGAATTCAACAAGTGTCTTCTCAACACTTCATAAAATCTCAACTGGAATTAAGGTACGATCACAACCGGGTACCATCACAACCCAATCATCGGTTAGATGTATAATCCATTAACGAGAGTTTTCAGTACCATCTAACCCCTCGACCGTTAGGATACTCGTGGTGGAGTATTCGGTACACATAAATCCCTCAACACCCAAGGTGACTTATTTATAATGCACTATCAATCCTATGACCGACCAACTGTATCCGGTAACATTTTAAACCACATCACTTGCCAATATAATTCATTACTAACCATGTACCTCATTGTTTTTATAAGCAACATTCAAAACCATTTTCAATGCATTAAACAATGCATTAACAAGTATTCCTGATACTTATATGAACCATTTTACAAATGCATTCATCATCAAAATATGATCAAAATCAATATAAACCATACTCAAAACATGCTTAAATAATGGGTACCATATAATTCAAAAACAAGTGCATAAAACCAATTTCGCCGAAACTAGATCGAGGGAGAAATCTCATCATACTTACTTTCGAGTTTAAATTAGCGTTTCAAGCTTAATTTAAACTCCCAAAATAATTTTTAAACCATATCAAAGCTGGAAACCATTTTTAAACGGTGCCACAAGCTTAAGGATACACCTTCCCTGTTTTAACCACACAAAAATAGAGGATTCAATGCATCTAAATACATTCAAAGACACAACAAAATTAATCCACAACAACTCTAACCAAAAACCCCTCCACAACAATCGAAATCAACATCAAATACCTTCCAAACTTAACCCAGCCAAAACCTAAAGGTCTAATCCACCAATTACCTTCAATTAACATCCAAAACAATCTAATAACATCCTTATAGCTCCAGCATTCATAAAACAACCACAACTCCCTAGAAACTCATAACTAACAACCTAGAAAATTATAGATTCACCTAGTTTCAGGATTCCATTGTTAAAACCAACTTAGAAAATTAGAAAATTAGAGATTCCATTGTTAACATTATAAAACATCAAAATCATGATTAGAATCAATCAAGAACTCAACAAAACATATCCAAAATGAAAATCAACCAATCTCATAAATTGAACCTTGGTTTAATCAATTTTCCATAATTAAATCATTTGAACTCATTAGAAAACACATATAAAGGATCAATAACTTGGGAATTTCAGTAAAGAACTGTATCACCCTGAAAACCGATCTAGTCATAATTGGATTATGATTATCGGAGTATTGATATTAAAATATTGAAATATCGAATCCTTGCTATAGATTATATTGTTATAGGACCTTAATTGAACCAAGCCTTTAGTTAAGGTTGCCTTTTAAATGCTTTAAGATGATGTTTTGAGCTAGGCGTTTCGATACGATCAGACCCGTACCGAAACGACCTAGGTAAGGCGTTTCGAAATGGGTATAGGGTGTTCCAAAACGTTATAACTATAATAACTAACTTTTGAATTTTTGCTCAACCGTTTCAATACGGTTTCACTCGTTTCGAAACGGGTTCCCTATTTCGAATATGTTTAAAGGATAAAATTGAAAGGAAATGAAGAGGTGATGACTCACCTGCTTATTGTTGTCCCTCCCCATGTGGAAGTAGTTTAAGAGGATGATTTGTAGTCATCTTTTAGTATTGATAAGATATAAAATAGATAAGTATTATTTTAAGCTTTCCCTTTTACTAAGGGAAACCTTTTTATTGGTTGCAAGGGAGGTGAGGATATGATTGAAGTTAAAATAAATAAAGGGGAAGGAAAATGATCTCTTTTTTTTTTTTAGTTTCACTGAGACAAAAACCTATCTTTTGTTCAAAGATAATAAGCAAGCACCACCATTGTCATCTTCAACCTTGAGCTCAAGCACACACCTCTCCATTTGTGAGCCTTAAGCTTAGGATTTCCTTGATTTAATAACATAAATTCATAGCTATCGATCATGTAAGTGGAAGCCCTAAGTCAATCATCAATTCTCTTGATTATTAGATGATTAATTTCAAGCTTTAAGATAAGCTTTGTCTATAGCTAATGGCTATTCAAGCATTGATAATGTCATATTGATCCTAATGACTCCTTATTGCTTTTCCTAGCTCAAAAAGTGGAAAAGACTAATCCATCGTCTCCATCGAAAGCTAGGAATAAGGGTATCGCCATCCGAGAGCCTTAGAAGCTTCGGGTTGTCAAGGTGAGTGTAGTCAGAGTCTTGAGAGTGGCTAGGTGCCATCTCGAATCATTGTTCATTGATTTACTAACCATTGATTTTAAGAGATTTGCATGAAGCATTATTGTAAGCCATGTTGGTAAGTTTTGGTAAGTATTGCATCGATTCATTGTCCATAGAATTGCTATCATTGTCATAGAAATCATTGAAGCATTGACATGTAGAATCATTGACAGGAGTTTATTGCTATGACTAAATGATTATTGAAATATTGTCAATGAGTCATGGATATTGAATTATTGATTATTGGACCTTGGATTCGAAGTATTGGATACAATTGGCATGCCATAGAATTCATGAGCTCATTAGTACGGGGGGACTACGGTCCTAGTGCTACGACCTATATTGATTTGGCGAGGCGGAGGGATGTATTGTGTATTGGTCTTATTGGCGATGTCAGCGGGATGACCATTTATTGATTTGGCAAGGAGGTGGAATTCGTGTATCCATATACCATGAATCGATCCAAGGGAACTATTGATTATTGATATTGTTTGCTATGAAATCGTGATATTTCCATTGATGACATGATACTATGCTCTTATTATGAATAAGGAGCATGCTATGTTTATTGCATAATTAATATTATGATTATCATTGAAGCATGTTATATGGCATGTCATGTTCATCCATTGTATTGTGACTACCTCACTAGGCAAAGTATGCCTAATGCGTTCCATTGCATCAATTTCAGGTTAGTCAAGTTTTGGGATCGAGATCGGAAGAGTTGAAGCGTTGCACAAGTCACAATCAAGCTCTAAGTAATGTATATTGACCCTTTGAAACTCCTAGTTGGTGGAAAGGTCTATGTATAAGTCTATCAAGTCTCTTTTGATGTGCTCATGTTATGGCTAAGTGTTATAAGTGTGACATGTTTAAGATGTGTCTCCTATATAGTGAGAAATGGCCTTAAATGCATGTTTTGGTACTAAAATGTAAAAACCGAGTAAATGGATTCATATGGCTCTAAAATTTGACATGCTAGTAGAATTTATGGTTATAATGTTGTGTGTGAAGTTTCACTACATTTGGACATTGTTTGATAAGGTAAAATGAATAAAAACCAGCAAGAATCTGTCATTACAGGCCAGGCCGTATCGAAACAAGTGATGGCATTTCGATGCAGGTAAGCATAATTGAACCTAGGGAACAGGGTGTACCAAAACGGGTTAGGGACGTTTCAGAACATTTTGCCACTAGAATTCCTTGTTTCGATACGAGTTCATAGTGTATCGAAACTAGTCAAAGGAAGTCAACATGTATCGATACAGGGCTTACCGGTATCGATGTAGTCAAAAAGGAAAAGTCAACGTGGGTTGACCATCGTCCACCCATATCGAAACGACCTTGAACATTTCGATACACAGTTAGTTAAAGTGGTTAAAAGGGCTTAATTTGAAGGTCTGCATTGTTTACAGTTTAGTCATTGTACTTTGGATGATCAAATAGAATGAGTAAATGATTATCATTATGCATGAAATTTTGCAGTCTAATCAATATTATACTGAATTTCATTGTGGTATTGTTTGTTGCATCGACGAACCTTTATTCTGTTAGAATTACAGATTAATCCCTAAAATATGTAAAAGTTGTGAATCGATCCTAAATGGTTAATTGTGGCTTTCTTATGACTGAATTGGTCTAAGATGTATATTAGTAATGTTTTGTTTGTGTAATATTGATTAAAAATGTTTAAGATTCATGTCTCTGATCTCCGTTTTGTTTTTCGGTAACACACTCCGACTCGGTTCTCTACCAAGCTGGGTAGGAGGTGTTACAATTAGTGGTATTAGAGCTAGAGTTTAGTCGATTATGGACTAAACCGAAGCTTATTACATTGTTATAGTGTTACTTTGCCACCTAGGAGTTATTTTGTTGAGTACCACTAATTGTAACACCCCTCCCCGCCCTGGTAGAGAACCGGGTCGGACAGTGTTACCGAAAAACAAAATGGAGATCAAAGACATAAATCTTAAACTTTTAATCAATATTTTAGTGCCAAATATGTCATTACAACCGATATACACATATCAAAATAACAAAAGTCGATTTAACTACTTTGCCACCATACTAGAAGTTAATAAGGACAAAATACATTACTCTTTACTTGTAGTGACTTGTCGATCTTCCAACTAATCTCGATCTCGATCTGTTACTTTCCTTAACCTGAAATGTATGAACAATGAATGCATTAGACTTATATAGTCTAAGTGAGATAGCCATAAACAATGTATGAACATATCATGGAATGCAACATGTCTCAATATCATCAATAATACTATGTCATTAACATAAATATTATTCCTATGCTCTATAACAACAAAAACTATCATGACATCAATAATCAATAGCAATAATCAATAATTTCATAACAAAAGCAATATCAATAACCGATAATTTTCCTTGGATCGATTCACGATAATTGGATACACGAATTGCACCTCCTCGCCAAATCAATGAATGGCCAACCTGCAGACATCGCCAATAAGACCAATACACAATACATCCCGCAGAAATCGCCAAATCAATATAGGTCGTAGCCCTAAGACCATAGTCCACCCATACACTGAACTCGTGAATTCTATGGCATGCCAATTGTATCCAATACTCTCGAAGCCAAAGTTCAATAATAAATAGTTCGATATCAATGGTTCAATGACAACATCTCAATAATCATATAGTCATAACAATAGGCAATAACAATAACTACATGTCAATGATTCTACATGACAATGCTTCAATGGTTTCCATGACAACACTAACAATACTTCGAACAATAATTCGATGCAATACTTACCAAGACTTACCAATATAGCTTTCAACAATACTTTATGCAATCTCTTCAGTTTGATGGTTAGTAAATCAAACGAAATCAATAACGATGAATTCAGAAAGGCTCCTCACCTTATTTCGAGACTCCGACTATACTCACCTCGATATTAGGTTTCCCGTATAAAGACGTCTTTTTCCTTGGTTGACGGTTGTCCTTTATCGACTTCTTGAACTAGGTTAAATAGGAATCGGTTAGGACCAAAAAGATAATATCGAATAAATATGAAAATATTAACCAGACTCGATACCAAAACTTAGACCAACCAAGGATTTGATCTTACCCCGACGTTGGTAAAAATTTAATATTATTATATCAAAAATATCGGACCACCAATTTAATACGGAACTTACCTAATTATTCGATGTATCTCATTAAAATTTTCTTTCTCACTCGGTCTATCTTACTAATAATAATTTTTTTTTGAATTCTTTCTCACCTTGCCGTGAGTGACCAATGCCCCCTTGCCCCTTTTATACTTGAATTGCCGTCCCCCTAATCCACCCTTCATGCTCCACGCATGGAAATTTGGTGGCAAAAAATTGGGGCATGATTTAGCCACTTAAGGCCACTTCAAATGGCCAATTTAAGCCACGTTTGTGGCATATTGCCACCTTTAATTTCCTTTGGCCGAATGGCCTTTGTGGTGGCCAATTTGGCTGCCACATCCCTTTCCCTTTTAATAATAATAATAATAATAATAATAATAATAATAATAATAATAATAATAAACCATTATAAATTAACATGTATAACCTTTATTGTTCAATTAATATCGAATAAATTATACAATTGATATAAAATACTCGGTCACCGGAACCTAGTTTCGACTAGACCGGTTTTTGAAGTGTTACAAGAAACTTTTATTAGAGGAGAAGAATGAACCTTACCTCTAATAAGTGAATTTCCTCTTAATTGGATGTTTTATTCTTGATAAACAAAGGGAAACAATAAGATTTTAGAAAATAAGATTGAAGAACCCATTATAACGCAAACTTTTAAGAAATCAAGAACATTACTTGAAATCTTTGATGAAAAAGAGAGTGTTTGGCTGAAGGAATTTTTAGAGAAAAGTTTTAGGGAGAAAAGTTACGTCAAAAGTGTTTTAAGAAATAACTACTTCTATTTTATTAAGTCTCATTTAATTCACTAATTAAAAATCATTTAAAATAATCCAAATTGAGATAAAAATCAGATTAAAACATTTGGTAAATTAGCTCCTCAAAGATTCTAAGTTTTGACTCTTTTACAAAACATTCCCTAACAATAGTTTTACATTCTTTACATTTTGGTCACTAGCCCAAAATGTCCAATTCTGGAATTCCATTTTTAAAAATTGACTTCATCAAAAACATTCATATATTAAATAATTATTTTAAGATATTTTTCCATATTTTATCTCTCTCAAAAATACTAATTCCAATTTTAATTCCTGAATACGACTCAAATCTCTAATCTCGATCCACCAGGCCGTCTAATCAACCTAGAAACTCCTAGGCCCAAAAACGGGGCTTTACATCATTCTTCTTTAGTGCAACCTTAAGCAACAAGTCTAGCCTTGTTTCTCACTAGGTTATCACTCTCATCTAGTTTGTTTCTAAAAACCCATTTAGTACCTATAGTAGATTTATTACTAGGCCTATCAACTAATGTCCAAACTTGACTCCTCTCAAATTGATTTAACTCTTCTTGCATAGCCAATATCCAATAATCATCATTTAATTCTTCTTTGATATTGTTAGACTTTGTGCATGAGATAAATGCAACATAATTACACGTATTTCTAAGAGAGGATCTAGTGGTTTCCCCTTTGGATGGATCACCCAAAATCTCACCACCTTTGACATAGTTGAACTCCCTTGGGTATGTAACCTCCATTTTCTCTAGAGACATGTCGTTCAAGGCTTCTAGAGGTGGATCTTGTGGTTCTTCTTTTGATGGAACTTCATCTACCTTTGATGATTGTCCTCCACCATCATTGGCTTCCAAAATTCCTACATCATCATCATCATCATCATCATTATCATCACAAGTATCATTCCTCAGAAGGAGGTTATCATCGAAAACAACATGTATAGACTCTTCAACCACTAAAGTTCTTTTGTTAAATACATGATAGGCTTTATAGTTTAAATAGTAACCTAGAAAAATAACTTCATCACTTTTTGCATCAAACTTGCCTAAATTGTCTTTTCCATTGTTTAAAACAAAACATTTACATCCAATAAGATGAAAATAGCTAATGTTAGGCTTTTTACTTTTGAAAAGCTCATAAGGTGTTTTCTTTAAAATAGGCCTAATCAGTACACGCTTGATAATATAACAAGCGATATTTGTGGTTTCCGCCCAAAAATACTTAGGCAAATTATTTTCACAAATCATGGTTCTAGTCATTTCTTCTAAAGTTCTATTTTTCCTCTCTACAACCCCATTTTGTTGATGTGTTCGAGGAGCCAGAAAATTATGGCTAATTCCATTTGAGTTACAAAACTCTTTAAAACCAAGATTTGAAATTTGGTTCCATGGTCACTCCTAACATGAGAAATTGAGTAACCAACATCATTTTGGTTTGCTTTTGAAAATGTGATGAATTTTTCTAAAGCCTCATTTTTTGGTACTTAAAAAGAGAACCCAAGTAAATTTAGAGTAATCGTCAACAAGAACAAATGCATATTGTTTTCCACCCAAGCTCATAGTTCTAATAGGGCCAACAAGGGCTATATGAATCAATTGTAAATTCTACTTATTGATTCATCATTAATGAATTTAAAAAAAAAAACTCTTTTATGTTTGCCTTTAGCACATGCATCATAATTTTTTTCAAGAGAAAACTTTATTTTAGGCAAACCTCTTACAAGATCATTTAAAATCAAATTTTCCAAAACACTCATGCTAGCATGTCCTAGTTTTCTATGCCACAACCAAGAATCATGCTAATCTTTTGCAACAAAACAAGCATTTGAAATATAAATGTCATCTGGATGCACCATGTATATATTTCCGATTCTATGACCAATAAGCACAATTTTATTAGATGCAATGATTTTGCAACCATTTAAATCAAACATGACATTGAAACCTTTATCACACAATTGCCTTGTGCTTAACAAATTTTAGATTTGTAACCAATTCCTTCAATTTGACCTTTGGATTTGTAACCGAAAGTCTCTACTCCATTCTTTGGTCTTAGCTCCAAGAATTGACTCTTGTCAACGGTCATGTGTCTCGAGCATCCACTATCATGGTACCATGATTTTGCACTTGACCGTCGGCATAAAAACATTATCAATAAGTATGGAAGAGTGATTACCAATGGAACCAATTCCTTCAATTTGACATTTGGATTTGTAACCGAAAGTCTCTACTCCACTCTTTGGTCTTAGCTCCAAGAATCGACTCTTGTCACCGGTCATGTGTCTCGAGCATCCACTATCATGGTACCATGATTTTGCACTTGAAGATTGGGCCTTGTAGCAATGCCCCTTACAAGCATAGATTTAAATTCTGATTTTTGGTACCCAGATTCTTTTGGGTCCATGAGTATTAGCTCGCAAAATCTTGGTTACCTTAGGAATCCATGAAGAAATAGCATCAATGTTGTTAGAAGTTACAAATTCCTTAGGAACCCAAACACTTCTAACTCTCTTACCATTAGAGGACCTTTGGAAGCCTCTATGTTTGTACTCATTAAAGTTTCTTTTAACATAGTTAAGTTTTGAATTACTTCCTTTTTCAAAACGTGGTGCCCCAACTTTGCTTAAAGAAGCTTTAAGATCACCCACTTCTTTTTGGTGATCATTATGGACTCTTGAAAGTAAGTTATGCAAGTCTTGATTCTTCTTTTCAAAATCTTTTTGTTTTGCTTGCATATCCTCAACTTTCCTTTCAAGTTCCAAATTAGTTTTGGCTAAAGAATCATTTTGGTTTTTCAAATCCGAAATAATTTTCATGTTTTCAAAATTGATTCTTTATACTTCAAAACTAATTCATCGCAAACCTCTTGCAATTCATCATAAGCTTCTTGAAGCTCAACAATAGTAAAATCAAATGTAGATAAATATGAGATTACATTAGGATCCCCCTCGAATGCCATAAGACATAAGCTAGCTACCTCTTGCTTCTTCTCATCGGATGAGTCTTCATCGCTCCAAGTAGCTACATGTTCCTTGCGCTTTTTCTTCTTCCCAAAGCTCTTCTTCTTTAGTTGGGGACATTCTAACTTGATGTGTCTCAGCTTTTTGCACTCATAGCAAATGATTTGGTCCTTCTCTTCTTTCTTTGGCTTGTTCTTGAAACACTCTCTTCGTTGGAACTTCCTTCCACGGTTGGATTTCATGAACCTTGTGAATCTCTTGGCTAGCATAGCCATCTCTTCATCTTCTTCTTTACTAGAATCGCTCTTTTCTTGTGATGCTTTGAGAGCAATTCCAACCTTCTTCCGCTCCACTTCTTTCTTCTCTTCCTTCATCTTTCCTTCATTGCTTCATGAGCTCATGAGTGAGAAATGACCCCATGAGAGCATCAAGCATCAAGGTAATGAAATCCTTGGCTTCAATGATGGCGGTCTTCTCTGAATCCCATGACTCAGGAAGAGAATAGATAAGCTTTCGAACAAGTTTGTCTTAAGGGATGACTTCTCCATAACCCTTAAGTTAATTGACTATAACCGAGAATCGATCGAACATCTTGGTAATGTCTTCATCCGGTTCCATTTTAATTTTCTCATAGCTAATATTGAGGATTCCAACCTTGGTCTCCTTCACTTCATTAGTACCCTCATGAGTAACTTCTAACTTGTCCCATATCTCATTGGCACTTGAGCAAGAAGACATATTGGCGTACTCATTCGGTCCAAGGGCACAAAATAGGATGTGCATGGCTTTATCGTTGAGTTGCAATGATAGCTCTTTAAAGAGCATGTATTTCATCTAGGTTTATAGATTTAATTGTCCTCACATCAGTGTTTATTTCATCCATCTCTACATTTTCATGTCTATTTTCTACATTTGGTCTAACTTAGTCTCAGTTGCTCTTATTTCACATATTTTTGCCTATTTTCCCTCATTGTCGTTGTATTTCTAATGTTCTTGTAGAGGAAGTTTCACCACTGCAGATAGCTCGACACTATAGCGGCCAGCTGTCCAGTCTACTAAAAGATAAGGTCGATCATGCCAGCTGTATTATTTGTTATAACAGATTTGATACGGATTTGGGTTATGCAAAAAATTTGAAAGTCATGTGTACTTTCTTTTGTAGCTTATAAAAGGACAAATCTAGGAAGAGAGAGAGAGAGAGTCACGCGAATTCCATTTTCTTATCATCTTCAACCTCAAGCTTTTTCTCTCCTTCCATAGCAGCTTAAGCTTCATTTCTGGAGATCCAAGGTGAAGCAAGGCGGAAATATCTGAGGAGAAAAGGATTCAAGTGCTAGATCAAGGAGAATATTTTGTTATCTTCTTAAATTTTCTTTTAATTAGATGTTTGTTGGAGGTTTCTATTATATTTTGTGCTTTAATGACTATGGTTAAACTCTTTTAAGCTCTGTATGAAGTCATTGAAATCTTATCTTTCAGTTCAATATATTTTTATTAGCTTTTTCTCACAGTTTGATTGTTGGATCTGATTATTGTTTGCATGAGAATGTGAAACCTAGCTACTGACATCGACGGATGCAGTGATAAATCAAGTTAAAAAAGTCATTACAACGAAAGTTGATCCGCTTGTTCAAAGGATTGTAGATTCAATCAGCCATAACTCTCGTTATAAGTTGAATCTATGTCTTGCATCAACAATTGAAGATTGAATGGAAGTTAATAAGCAAGCTTACTTTTTACTTGCAAATTGATCCATCGTACTTCCATGAGTGTATTTGATTTTCTGCCAAGCTAAACCGAGGAGATCCAGGCTCTATCTCTATATTTCTCTACTCTTTTATATTTGATGTTTTTGCTACCACAATTGATCTTTTACTCATCATTTTATTTCTTTATTGCAACTACCATTACACTCACAATATTTCCATTTACAGGATTGCTTGTGGCCACATAATATTTAAGCTAAATACTCATCCTCTTGGGATCGATATTCAAACAAGATCCTATTCTTTCTATTCTTGCATCGACAATGTTTGCATGCACATATAGTCTGGCATTTTTACACCGATCAAGTTTTGGCGTTGTTGTCGTGGATAACGTTATTTGGTTTTTATGTTTTTGCTTGCAAATCCTTTTTCTTTATTTAGTTTGTAGTTGTTTCTAATAGTTTTTGTTATTTCCTTTCCTTTTTACATAGCTTGTAGGTGTTGTATGACCAGAAGTGTTGCCACACCACTCTTCGTACCAGATCCAAAAGTTGAGAGAACTCTTAGACGTAGACTTCGTGAACGAAACGATATGGCAAGACAACCCAATAACAACGAGCGTATCCCTCACAACCTAGAAAACCCACCACTGCACCCACCAGCCCAGAATAGAACAATTTGTGAGGTTGTGGTTCCCCAGTTGGATGATTTGCAACCAGGATTTGTTCAGCCGCCTATCCAAGCTGAAAATTTCAAGTTGAAGTCGGTTATGTTTCAAATGCTCAACTCAAATAGGCAATATGCGAGGTTACCACATGAAGAAACTAGAGAGCATCTTCAATCCTTCCTTTTAATTTGTGTTTCGTTTAGCCAGCAAGGTGTTCTTGATGATGTCTTACGGATGCAATTGTTTCCATATTCCTTGCAGGGTAGAGCTCGCACATGTTTCCGTGGAATCCCTTCCAGATCTATTACATCACGGAATGATCTTGAAACATAGTTTGTGTAACACCCCTTTCCCGGCCTGGTAGAGAACCGGGTCAGAGCGTGCTACCGATGAACGATGCGGTGATCGGTGCAATAAAATTTCATTTCTTAATCGACAATTGAACAATATTACAGAAACAAAGCATTGCTGGATATATATCTTAGTCCAATTCACTCATTAGAAAACATAATTAACCAACTAGGACCAATACTTAACTATTACAAGTTTAGGGATTATTCTGCAAATCTGACAAATTAGAGGTCCTTCGATTCAATTGACCATACCACAATGAAATTCAGTGCAATATTAATAAGTCTGTAAATTTTTATGCAAATCAGTGTTCATTTACTCATTCAATTTAATCATCCTAAATACAGTATCCAAAATGTAAAACAATGCAAACCTTCAGATTATGCCTTTTAACCAACTTAACTAACCTTGTATCGAAACACCTTAAGGTTGTTTCGATACAGGTGTATGATGGTCAACCTTTTTTGACTTACCCTTCAAACCGTATCGATATGGGCAAGCCCTGTATCGGTACGGACTAACTCTCTTTGACCTTGACTTTTACCCGTTTCGATACGCAAGAGACTTTTATCGAAACAGTGAATTCTAGTAGCAAAATGTTTCGGTACGACTCTAGACCGTTTCGGTACGCCTTTATCCTTAGGTTCAATTATGTTTAACTGTATCGATACGCCATTACCCGTATCGATACGGCCTGACCTGTAATGACATATTTTTGTTGGCTTTTACTCGAATTGATTTATCAAACGATGTTCAAATGCAATGAAACTTTACATGCACTATTCCAAGACAATAAACTACTAGCATGCCAATTTTCATGATCGTAATAATATTATTACTACTCCCTCTGTCCCATAAAATATGTCCCTTATTGACTTTTTGAAAGTCAAAATTTTTAAACTTTGACTATTATTATATTGAATATTTTAAATAATTAATTTTTATAAAATATATATTTGAAAACTACTCGATTGAAGGTTTTTAAAATATATTTTTTCATATTTTTATCAATAATACATTTTAAATAATTATGAGTCAAAGTTGAAAAAAATTGACCAAAAAAAGTCAATAATGGACAAAAATTATGGGACGGAGGGAGTATGTTTTTACCTTTTTAGGCCGAACATGCATATTGAGCCATTTTTAGTCTAATTCAACAAGTCATTTAAGGCCTTTAGCTTAGTTACAACCCACAAACAACTTATACATCACGAAAATGCTAAAATCAACTTATCAAACTACTTTGCCACCATTCTAGGAGTTCAAAAGGTTAATACACATTACTCTTAACTCAGACGTGACTTGCCAAAACACCAACTAGCTCTGATATTGAAACGATAACCCTTAACCTGAAATGTATGGACAATGAATGCATTAGAATTACATAGTCTAAGTGAGGTAGTCAATAACAATGGATGAACATGGTATGCCATTTATCATGCTTCAATGACAATCATCATATCAATTATTTGAATAAACATGGCATGCTTCTCATTCATATTAAAAGCATAGTATCACTCATCAATGACAACATCATAATTTCATAGCAAAGCAATATCAATAGCCAACAAATTCCTTGGATCGATTCACGGTAAATGATACATGAATTCCACCTCCTCGCCAAATCAATGAATGGTCAACCCGCCGACACCACCAATAAGACCAATGCACAATACATCCTCCGCCTCATCAAATCAATATAGGTCGTAGCTCTAGGACTGTAGTCCACTCATACACTAAGCTCATGAATTCTATGGCAAGCCAATTGTATCTAATACTTCGATCCCAAGGTTTTAATAACAATAATTCGATATCAATGATTCAATGACAATATCTCAATAATCATATGGTCATAGCCATAAGCAATAACAATAAACACATGTCAATGATTATATATGTCAATGCTTCAATGATTCCCATACAACAATAACAATGCCTCGAACAATAATTCGATGCAATACTTACCAAGACTTACCAATATAGCTTTCAATAATGTTTTATGCAAAACCCTTCAATTCAATGGTTAGTAAATCAATAATCAATAATTCGAGATGGTACCTAGCCACTCTCGAGACTCCGGCTACACTCACCTCGATAATCCAAAGCTCATACGGCTCCCAGATGACTATCCGTTTGTTCATAGCTTTCGATGGAGATGATGGATTAGTCTTTTCTAATTCTTGGACTAGGAAGAACAATGAGGGATTATTAGAATCAATATAACAATATCGATACTTGAATAACTATAAGCTATTAGACAAAGCTTATCTTAAAGCTTGAAATTGGACATTCAATGATCAAGAGAATCGATGATTGACTTAAGGCTTCCAGTTACCCGATCAGTAGCTATGAATTGATGTTCGTAAATCAAGGAAAGCTTAAGCTTAAGGATCACAAATTGAGAGGTGTATGCTTAGGAGCTCAAGGTTGAAGACAATGGAGTTGTGTGCTTTTTCTTTCAAAACAAGAAGATGAAATTTGTCTCGGTGAAGCAAAACAAAAATGAGAGCTTTCTTTTATTTATTTTCCAAGCTTAATCATTTCCCACCTCCCTTATGGCCAATGAAAAGGTTTCCCTCATCCAAGGGTAATCTTAATATATATTATCTATATTCTATATATCTTTTCAATAAAGATGGCTATAAGTCATCTATGTAAATTATTTCCACGTCGGAAGGACAACAAACAAGCTGGTGAGTCATCACCAAGCTCAAAGCTTGCAATTGATTACTAAAAAAATCAATTCTATAGGGACCCGTTTCGAAACACGTAAAGTTGTATCGAAACGACTAAGCAAAAGTCCAAAAGTTAGTTAATACCGTTAGAACTATATCGGAACGCCCTGTATTCGTTTCGAAATGCCTTACCTAGGCCGTTTCGGTACGGATCTTACTGTCTCGAAACGCCTAGCTCAAAAACATCATTTTAGGCATTTCTAATGAGGTCTTAACTAAGGATGAGTCCAATTAAGGTCTTTTAACAATATAATCTATAATTTAGGCAATAAAGATACGATATTTGAACATTTTAATATCAATACTCCGATCTTCGGAATCAAATTCCGACTAGCCCCGTTTTTGGGGTGTTACAGTTTATTTTGCGCTTTAATCCACCGATAATGAACTTGTGTCTGAGGAATGATATTACAACCTACTATCAGTTGGATGATGAGACTCTCCACACTAAATGGGAAAGATATAAGTCCTTGTTGTGACGATGTCCCAAACATGGCATTCAACAAGAAACTCAAATTGAAATCTTCTACAATGGGTTGAATGAAGCCACAAGACATCTTGTCGATGGGTCATCTAATGGACAATTACTTGATTGCACTTACACCATTGTTGTTGGTGTGTTAGAGCAATTTGCTCAGAATGATTCTCAATATTCTATTTCAAGAGCTACTTCATACAAAGCTACACCATGAGTGTTCGAGCTTGATGACCTTTCTTCTCTAAAGGCTCAGACTTCTTCTTTGGATAACAAGATCAAGATTATGGAGGGTACGAGTGATGTTGCTCCCATTCAGCAAGCTCAACATATTGCTGCTCATGTGTTCTCTTATGAGATTTTTGGTGAGAACCATAGCTATAAAGATTGCCCACAACATGTACACAATGCTAGTTATGTCAGTAACATGAGAGGTAGTAACATGGGTACATCTTACAGCACAACTAATTGAAAATCTTGGGGCAACTTTAATTCTACGAATAATTCAAAAGTATACTGCTATGAGAATAATTTATTTCAAGGGAATTCCAGTGTGCGCTAAGGGAACTTCTGTAACCCCCTCGGCTCGGCCTAGACGTCTAACCAAACCGAACGAGCTACATTGAATTTACCGAAGAAAACCCGTGAAAAGGTTACTCGAATTACGTCTATTTTTTCTTTTATCTTATCTATATGCAATTAATTAACCTATGGTGTACATGTTGGCAACGGTTCAAATCCCATTCAAATCGGACATTGATAAGGCATTCAATTGCAAACACGAACATTAAGGGACCAAATTGCAAAACTAAAAAATTAATAGAACTTAACCCATTTATAAGTTGCCAATCCTCAATTAATCAAATTTCATGCTTCTATATCAAATTTCAGCTCAATATGACCATCCAAACTTATAAAATTGCATTCACAATAATTAGGGACCGAAATGTAAGAATTAGAAACTTCAAATATCACTTTAACCATAAAACAACTACATGTATCGATACTCGAGCAAGTGTATTAGTACACTTTCACATTTCTCAAATTATGTATTCCAATAGATCAAAATCGTACCGATACAGTCCCTCGTGTATCGATACGCTCAGCTGAATACACTACGGCCGTATCAAAACACTAACCCGCGTACCGAAACACTAGACCAAATTCAGCTTACTTGTATCGGTAAAGAGGTCCGTGTATTGATAAGCTTGGACCTGAAATGTCCCAATTTGCTGGTTTTTCATGCTACAAGGATCCAAATACATTCCAACATGCCTCAAACGTATATACAACTATTCTCAATATCTAGCCACATCAAAACATCACAGAAATGGGATCATAACATAATATCACACTTCATTCATGTTTCTATAAGCATGCTTCCTAAAACCGTTCCATAAAAAACTAGAATGCAAATTATTCCAAAAACCAATCAAGAAAGGTTATTAACAAGTCCATAACAGCAACATAAACTTGCACAAACAGGGAGTTCAGCAAATAACCCTCCCAATTAGAACTTGGTCACATTGCCCATTTATTACTATAGAGCATTTAAAACCATACTTGAGAAAAACTTAGTACTTAGCTCTCTTCCTTGCTTGCTACTTGCCTCGATCACTTATTTCTCTGCATTGATGAGAAAAGTGAGTGTAAGCATAAATGCTTAGTGAGGGATTCTCAATGAAAACATTCATCAATGCATTAAAAACCCTTTATGTCAAAACAAGTGTTTAAACATCATGCAAAAACATCTCATGCTTCTCAAACCAATTCAAAACTGTACACAAAACCATTGTTAAACATGTATCATGATTCTCTATCATACACATATGCTAACCTCAATTTAATTCTTAACATGTTTATCCAACCAAAGCAAGCTTAAAGAGAAAACATGTATAAAATCTTATTAAACAAAACACAACCATTTTCCATGATACATCATCTCATATATTGGCATTAAAGTGACCCAAAACCAGATTCTTCTGTTACAAATACACATAAATTGGATACATGAATTTCCCAAGTGGTCACTCTTCCCACTTAACATACATCCTCAATCGGAGAATGGATTACTCTTCGCCCTTCAACGGTTAACTGAAGCATGGCTTACTCTTAGCCCTTCAACGGTTGATGTATACATCCACGCGACAGGAGCATGGCTTACTTTTCGCCCCTCAACTGTCGGGGTACTAATGTTGGAGAATGGTTTACTCTTTACCCCTCAACAGACATGAGGCGACTTATTATAGTGCACTTTAAACCCTATGGCTAGCCAACTATATCCGATAGCATTTAAGCATTCAGCACTTGCCAATATATACTAAAAACCAAGTTACCTCACTTTTTTCATATTCATTCAATCAAACCAAATCTCAATACATTAAACATGTATTTTAGCTTTCTCAAAAACCTTTCACAAGTCAATATCCATACTCATGTATCATATAAAAAAGCATATTTGCAAACACTTTCAAAGCTAATTGTGTATATAACAGTAGGTAAATAATATCAAAACATTTTCATGAGATTTATGTTTATAAAACCGAAAATGAGAGCGAGAGAACCCTTTACTTACTTCCAAGCTTAGTTAAGTGTTTCAAGCTTAAATTAAACCTTCATAAAGACTTTCAAACCTTTGTAAAGCTTTGAAACTCGTTTCTACTCACCGACTACGTAAAGCGTCCACGTCGATGCGAGAATCAAGCATCCGATGCTTTCACAACTTCATCTCATGCTACCAGATTGTTCTCCCCTATTTTATCCACATAAAACCAGAGGATTAATGTCTCAATGTGCATTCAAAAATCCCATAAAAACAATCTTCAACTTCGCTTCACTAAGCCTCATTAAACTCCTCTCGGAACAACCGAAAATACCAACAAACTTCACTGTAATCAAACCCAGCCATAACCAAACGATCCCAACAACACATCAACATCAATTAATACTTAGAAACACCCTAATATCATCCTTATACCTCCAACATTCATTAATCCCACAACTAACATTATAAAACATCAATATCATGTTCTAACCTGATCAAGAACCTAGAAAAATAGATCCAAATTGAATCTCAATCATTTTCACCAATTAAATATCAATTAAACCAAATTTTCACAAGTAAATCACCAAAACCCATTAGAAAACATATATAAATGATAAATAACTTGGAAGTTTCAGTAAAGAACCATTCATTAAAGGAGAAGAATGAACCCTAAACAATCACTAAAAATAGTTTTCACTTTTTACATTTTGATCACTAATCCCAAAATGTCAAATCTCCAAAACTCATTTCCAAAATTGATTTCATCAAAATCATTAATATATTAAATGAGATGGATCTGACCAATACTTTTGCAACATCGACACATGAAACACACCATAAATCTTTTCCAACTCGGGAGGCAACCTCAACCGATAAGCCTCAGAACCTACACACTCCACAACCTCATATGGTCTAATGAACATTGGACTAAGCTTTCCTTTATGTCTGAATCGCATCACCTTCTTCCAAGGCGACACTTTCAAAAACACACGGTCACCAACAACATATTCAATCTCTCTACGCTTCAAATTCGCTTAGGATTTCTAACGATCTGAGGCTGTCTTCAAGTGATCACAAACAAGCTTCACCTACTCATTTGTGTCTTTCAACACATCCGGTAAAGAAACATGCTTTTCCCCAAATTTATCCACACACAAAGGCGTTCGACACTTTTTACCATACAAGGCGTCATACGGTGCCATTTGTATACTAGCTTGGTATTTGTTATTATAAGCAACTCCACCAAAGGAAACTATTTTTTCCACGATCCTTGGAACTCAATGATGCAAAATCTCAACATATCCTCCAAAATATGGATCACTCGCTCAGATTGACCATTCGTTTGAGGATGATACGAAGTACTGAAATTAAGCCTTGTTCCTAAAGCTCGATGCAAACACTCTCAAAACCTTGCGGTAAACTACGAATCTCTATCTGAAACTATAGACTTATGCACTCTGTGCCATATACAAATCTGCAAAATTATCCAAAGTATACATCGTATGCACTGGCACAAAACGTGCACACTTCGTAAACCAATCAAAAATCACCCAAATGAAATCTTTTTTAGTTAGTGTCAATGGCAGCTCGGAAACAAAATCAATGTTGATCCTCTCTCGCTTCCATTCCAGTACTCTCAACGGTTGCAACAATCCGGAAGAAAGGTGATGCTCAGCCTTAACACGTTGATATACCATGCACTTAGCAATGAACTCCACCACATCTTTCTTCAAACCAACCCAATAGTACTCTTCCTTCAAACCTCGATACATCTTAGTACTAGTGGGATGCATAGAAAAAGGACTGCTATGCGCTTCTGTAACCCCCTTAGCCCGGCCTAGACGCCCGACCTGAACTAAGAAGATTACACGGGGAAAACCAAAGTCAACCTAAAAGTCAACCTTGATTAACGACCCATTTTTTTCTTTTTAACTTCTGTAGATACAGATTATTAGCCTACGCGAATAGCAAAACACATTAGCGGAAATGGCACAGTGAACGGAACTCATTAAGGGCTTCAATTGCATACAAATGTCTTTTAGGGACTAAATTGTAAACTTCTTGAATTTTGAGAACTAAACAAGTTTTAGAGTTACCAAACCAAAATTAACCATATATTAAGCCAGCATGTCAAATTTCAACTTAAACGGATCATCCAAATTCATTTGATTAAGCACTCAAAACCCAGGGACCAAAATGTAAGAAATGGAAACCTAAAACAATTCAAATTCAACTCCAACGGTCGGGTGTTTCGAACCACAAGGCCTTATACCGAAACAGTCGTTTTGAAACCTGGTTGTTCGTTTCGATACTCGGGTGCGTTCCGAGACCTGTATCGAAACACCCCTTTCCAGTAAAAAATGTTCCAGAACATTCCTACCCGTTCCAAAACCTTATGGCCATTTCAGGCCTCTGTTCCGAAACAGGTAAGGGCGTTCCGTTACGCCTTGCCCTGCAACAGCAGATTTTGTTGGTTTTTCACTTATAAACACCCCCGAAAACATTCCAAATCATACCACGGCATACATACAACATGTTTAGGCATTAAAGATCAACATTGCAAGGTACGAGCTAAGACATAGCATCATTCAAGCAAGCATTAGATCTATAGGCATGATTCCTAGCCTTTAAAACCATTCAAAGGCTAAAAGCCACAACCATGCATCAATTAAACTCCAAAGGCCATTTACAACTCAAAAATATCATACCAAATATGAACAAAGCAATAATCAACATCCTCAATCATCCAAGAGTAGAAATCCCACCCATTGCCTCTTATTACACCAAATAAAAACCACATACTTTGCTTGACCAAAGTGCTTGGATTCCCCTTTCTTACTCGCTGCCTCGAATGCCTAATTCTCTGCGTTGATGAAACAAAAGAGCGTAAGCACAAAGCTTAGTGAGGATTGCTAAACAACATTCATCAATGCTTTTCACACAAATGGCAAAAAACTATTATCATCACACCCCTTTACATAAAACATGCCTTTTCAAGACATCATTGCACTTTCTAAAACACATGCTCTTATGCATCCTTTTTAAAACAACAAATAAACCTTTGCTCATGCTTTACCAAGAATCGCATGCATTCTAGTATAATCACAAGCATCTCATGCTTAACCATTAGTCATCATTATTATATTGGCTTACAAGTGATCATTTCTCAAACCAAACCATCTCAAAGACATAATCGGATACGCGGAATACAAGTGTTGTCCCACACGTTTCATACATACTACCGGACTACACAAGGTGGAGATACATGGCACAATCACAACCCCTCAACACCCGTGATGGAGATTAATGGCACAATTACAACCCCTCAACATCACTCATCGGTAGTTGTATACTTCATCTAACGAGAGTAAGAGACACGACCACAAGATTTACACACGGGACTAAACCATCCACCGTTGTGATCTTAGCCTCAATCGTTAGGGTACTTGGATGGAGATTATGGCACAATCACAACCCCTCGACATCCAAGGCGACTTTATTCACGCTGCACCTAATCCTATAGTTGGCTAACTATATCCAATTAAAAGAACCAAAAACCACTTTCATCACTTGCCAATATAATCATTTAACATCAATAATCCGTTGTTTTACAAGCATAAACACAATGTCATTACCTCAAGCATAACCACGCTTAACATCATATGCATTAATCGCATAAAACTAAGGATCACTTACCTAGTGCATCCTTAACATAATGGCATTAAAATCCAGCATTAACCATGCTTAAAACATGCTTTAAAACAGTAACCAAATTCACATAAAACTCAAGTGCATTTTCATCAAACATAGCACATTTCCAAGAGAGACTATCGAATCAGTTACTCTTGAGCTTAGCTAAGTGTTTCAAACTTACACAAAGCTCCCAAGACCACACTCAAAGCGTTACAAAGCTGGAAAATCCATTTCCACTCACCGATACGCGAAGCCTTGCTCACCGACACAAAAATTACTCTTCTGAAGCCTCCAACAATGCCCCGTTTGCTCCCAGATCAAGATCCCCTGTTTTCACAACATCAAAATAGAGATGTACATTCATTAAAATGCATTTCAACACCAGCAACAATTCACAAACTCATTGCTCACCCAAACTACACCAATTTACCTAACCAAAACAACCGAAAACTTAATCGATTGCTTCCTAAACCAAGCCCAGCCAACATACATCACTTCCAAACCACTATAAACATCAAAACACATTTAATCAACAACCTAACCCATCCTTATACCTCTAGCAAGCAAGATTCCACCATGTCACCTCAAAAACTCACTTAAAACTAACAAGAAACTCAAGGGTCTCAAGGATTTCGGGATCTATGTTATCAAAACTTCATTTCAACATATTAACCAACTTAAAACTCAATTAAAATCAATCCAAAATAGAGCTTAACACAACAAGTTTGAAAATTAAGATTTCAACCATATTTTTACAAGATTTTGATCTCCAATCAAAACTATAATGAAAACTCAACCAAAAACATTAATTAGAAGCAAAAGATCTTGGGAATTTCAATAAAGAACTTTGATTAGAGGTTGAGAACGAGATTTACCTCCAATCCTTGCTTTCCTCAATGAATGACAAGTTTTCCTTAGCAAAATCTTGAATAACTTGAAAGTATTTCTTGAAAATTGTTTAAGAGATTTTAAGAGAGTGTTTGGGAGAAAAGAATTCTAGAGAAATGATTGAAATTAGTGTTTGGCTGAAAATGATGAGACGATGGTAGTTATGTGATTGGAATTCTCATAATAATCACCTTATTAATTAATTAAAATAAAACTAATTAAAGTTATTTAATTAAAAGCCATTTAAACACATGTCATATTAAGGAAAGGTTAAATTGCCATAAAGCTGCCAAAAGATTCTACGAATTTGGCTTCTTCTTTAAAAATCACATTTTCCACAATTTTGAAACTTTACAATTCGGTCACTACTCGAAATGTCCCATTTCCAAAACTCTTTTTGTAAAATTGATTTGACCAACCTCTTAAACATATTTTTAGAGGATTTTAGCAATTTTTACAACATTTTTATCCTATCCCGATCATTGATTACCTTAAACCACCTTACGCGATTCGAACTGTTTTTCGACCAGTCCGATCATATGTCTAAAACATCTAGGCCCAAAACCAGGGCGTTACAGCTTCAGTCAGAATAGTACGCCTCAACTCAACATCATTTGGCAACACTATCCGACCCTTGAAACATAACAATCTATCATCACTAAAGTGAAAATATGTCGGATTTCCATCCATGATATCCTTAACACGCGGAACTAACTCCTCATCATAGGGTTGCTTGGCCTTTATCAATTGTGACAAAGATGGATTTACATGCAAATCAGCTAACAAGCCTCCATCTCACGTCACACTTAGCCGTGCAAACATCATCCTTAAATCCACTACGACTTTCCTACTCAAGGCGTCCGCCACCACATTAGCCTTACCCAGATGATACTCAATCGTTAAATCATAATCCTTAAGCAACTCCAACAACCTATGTTGTCTAAGATTCAAATCCTTTTGCGTCTCAAATATTTCAAACTCTTATGATCCGTGAAACAACACGCTTCTCGCCATAAAGATAATGTCTCCAAATCATCAACGCAAACACCACCGCAGCAAGGTCAAGATCATGGGTAGGATAATTGCGCTCATGCACCTTCAACTGTCTAGATGCATAGGCTACAACTTTTCCACCTTGCATCAACATACAACCCAAGCCCACGTATGATGCATCACTATACACAACAAACTCCTTACCTGATTCAGGTTGAATCAAGATCGGAGCTTGCGTCAAAGCCTCTTTCAATCTTTCAAAAGCTCGTTGTCTATCCTTCTTCCACTCAGAACTGACGTTCTTTTGTAACAACTTGGTCAAAGGGGCCACAATCCTCGAGAAATCATCCACAAACCGATGGTAGTAACCAACAAACCCAAGAAAACTACGTACCTCCGACACGGTCTTAGGTGACTTCCAACCTACCACCGCTTCAATCTTGTGTAGATCAACCCAAATTCCTTCAGTCAACACAACATGCCCAAGAAAAACAGCATCCTTAATCCAAAACTCGCACTTGCTTAACTTGGCATACAACTGATTATCCAACATCGCCTGAAGCACAATCCACAAATGTCTATCATGATCTTTCTCGGTACGAGAGTACGCAAGGATGTCATCAATAAACACAACAACAAACTGATCCAAAAACTCATGGAATACTCGATTCATCATATCCATGAACATAGTTGGTGCATTGGTTAAACCAAACGGCATCACCAAGAACTCGTAATGTTTGTACCTCGTACGAAAAGCTGTCTTAGGCACATCTACATCCTTCACTTTCAACTAGTAGTAACCAGCCCTTAGATCAATTTTAGAGAACGCTAAGGCACCTCTAAACTGATCAAACAAATCACCAATCCTTGGCAAAGAATATTTGTTCTAACTGTTGGTAACAAGTGTACATTCGCATCATGTCATCCTTCTTTTTCACAAACAACATTGGTGCACCCCAAAAAAGAAACATTAGGCTTAGTAAACCCTCGATCAAGCAACTCCTAAAGTTGCATCTTTAACTACTTCAACTCCTTTAATGCCATATGATATAGAGCAATGGATACTGGAACGACACCCACATATAACTCAATACCAAACTCGACTTCCCTATTCGGCGGCAAACCCGACAACTCCTCTGAAAAAACACCCAGAAATTCACACATTGTACGGATATCATGAACACGTACCTCCTTCGATCCTAGATTCATAGCATGGGCTATGAATGCTTGACAACTAGAATTCATCATACGACTCGCTCCTAGAGCCGAAACAACATTTGACAAGAACTTCACATTCTCCCCCAAAACTACCACCTTATAATCATCCGCAAGTTTCAAGGAAACTAGCTTGGTTCCGAAATCAATCGCAACTCTATGCTCAGTCAACCAATTCATAGCACAGATTACATCAAAACCAAAGAATGACAACTCCATCAAATCAATAGCAAACGCATGATCTTGAACTGCCAACAGGCACCTCCTATACATCCTTCTGGCCATAATTATCTCACCAAAAGAACTAGTTACACATATACCCACATCTAACACTTCTACAGGTATATCAAGCAATTGTGCATGCTCGTGCAAAATGCATGAATGTGTAGAACTGGAATCAACCAAAGATAAAAAACGGCAAGGGTTGCAATGTAAATGTACTTGCAATCACGTCAGTGTCATTACATCCCTCGCGATGTGCGTACACCCTCGAAGGACCACCACCCTCTGGCTGAACAACAATAGTTTGAGCAATAATCGATGGAAGAATAGAAACAAGGTATACTTGTTTGAATATCGATCCCACAAGAATGGTATATTACGTTGAATCTTACGCGACTACAATACAACGCTGTGGAAAAAGTAGATGTGGGTGCAATGGTGGTTGCAGCAACAAAATAAAGATGTGAATAAAAGAATAGATTTGGAATAAAAGTAGAGTGTAAGAAAAAGGAAGAGTAATATTAGGGATAAGCCTGGATCTCCTTGGTTCAGCTCGGCAGAAATATCAAATGCACATAGAGGCGAAAGGATGGTTTAATCAACGAATATATGGTCGGCTTGAGTATTAGCTCCCATTTAATCTTCAACCATTGACTCAGGGATGTAGATCGGCTTCAACTTTTGTCGTAAGTCGAGACTAAAGCCCTTTGAATGAGTTGATCAACTTTTGTTGCATCTGTATAACTTTCATTGTAGAAACTCGTTAATTTGACTCGTCACTGCATCCGTCGTTATCATTGATAGGTTTTAACATTCTCATGCAAAACATAAATTAAATCCAACAATTAAAGCTTAAGAAAAAGCTTACATTGAAATATATTAAACTAAGAAAATAGTTTAAATAAGTTCAACAAGCTCCAGAAAATTAAACCATAGTCAATACGAGCATAAATACAAGTGAATCTCCAAAAACCATCAAAATAAAGAAAAGTTTAAGAAGATAATAAGATATTTCCTCGATTCAGCACTCTAATCCTCATTTCCTCGGATAAATCTGCCTCACTTTGCCTTAGATCTCCAGAAAATAAGCTTAAGCCACCATGAGAGGAGGATGAAAGCTCGGAGGTTGAAGATGATATGAAAAAATGGGAATAGTGTGACTTTCTCTTTCCTTCAAAATAGTCCTTATATAGGCCACCCGATGAAGGACATATGTCCTGCATGTTATTTGTATGCTCAGCATCGTACAAAATTTGTTGTAACAAACTAGATAGCTGGTAGATGCAGTGTCGAACTGGCTGCAATGGTGAAAACTTCTTCTGTAGGGACATTAGTATTGCAGCGACAACAAGGCAAAAATAGACAGAAATATAAAAAAATATGAGCCATAGAAACTAAATTAGAAAACATGCAGAAATAAAAAATGAAAATACAAAAATGGATGCAATGGATGACAATGTGGGGACAATAAAACCTTTAAATCGAGGGAAAATACATGCTATTTAAAGAGCTTTCACTATTATAAATGAATAATTTATGATATCTCATATCAACTTATTCGAGCATGGCCGTGTGTTTCTAGTCTCACTTAATCAAGTGGCCTTAGACATTGCTCCTATTATGTAAGAGGGACAAATCCTATCTCAATCAACCATGTCTCACTATATAGATTGTGACATATCCAATATCAATCTTTGTAGTGTTGTCAGTTACGACACACGTTTGACTATATCAAAATATGTGACTCGCAATGTTGAAATAATGATGATCTCAAGTATGAGGATCGTACATGTAGTTATCACTATGAGTATTGTTGCGATTGTCGCACAATAATCCAAGAAATATGCTCATACTGGGTCAGTCCAGTATGTCGTTCTCTAACACATACTTATGTATTGAATTTGACATCTACATGTCAATGACAATACTTTGTCATCAATCAACTACATATTAGTCTCAATGCATTTTTTGTGTCCAAACCCACAATAATACTTGACTAAGGACTTTTTAAGAATAAACATATTTATTCTTAGGACTTTATCATAAAACAATTTATTTATTACACAGTAAATTAAATGAAATAATAATGGAACGCCTTATATTAATAAACAAGGTAAAATGAGTATGTAATTACAATCATGTCATAATTGGTCTTTGTGCATACTCCAACACTAGACACTTCATCAATGGCGAAGCCATAGTGGTGCTAGCAGAGGCTAGGCCCCTGTGGCCCACCACTAAACTCATATTTTTTATAAGTAGGTCCCTTTAAGAATTTTATATTATAATATATTTATTTCTTTTAATTCTTTTCATTATTGGTTATGTATTCTATTCTCCTTCTAAATTCCTTTTATTCCTTTATAATTTTTTTTAAAATTTCTTCTCCTTTTTGTTGTACACATATAATTGTACTAGAATTAAACTTTTCCTTACTTGCTTACCACAACCATAGATTTTATATTGCGTACATTTCGACATTTTTCTTCATATCTTTCATCTTTTCACTTTAATTTATCATTTTAAGATGTAGCCGCAAACCCTCCCAATTTTATCCCAAGACGAACTCAAAGATTTAAATCTTTTTAAAGGTATCTCTTCTCCTTTGAATTCAACGCTCAAATTCTAAATATGTAGTTGTTGTTTCTTTGTATGTATTTTTTTATTAAATATATTAAGAAAATTGTTTATTATGTGAAATTGAACCAATGGAACAAAAAACATTAACTATTTGATTGCTTGATAATTATTAATTGTTGATAGTTTGATAAATTAATTGTTAATCTAATTTTTTGTTTTTCGTGTGATATTAAGGAAAAATAATGAAGATAAAAACTTTGAATTTCTTTTATCAAAAAGTTAATAGTCAGAATCTTGAATTGATGATTCGATTTAGACTCTTTAATTGATGATTTTGCTAGTATGAAAGTACATAAGGTTCAATTTAAATAGATTATCGTATATGTTTGATTGACAATAGAATTGAAACTTGATTTGATAGTATAATTTTTATGTGAATTTTAATTATTCGTAATTTTATTTTAAAATATTTTCGGCCCATTTAACTTTGAAATCTTGGCTTCGCCCATACACTTCATCTTGTTATGAAAGGGAATTAATAAGAGGTATCATAGCTTGTAGTAAATTGCAAGCTTCAGTATACTTTTTGTAATATTGATAATTGATGCTATAATTTGTACATGAAATCATTTTAAATTACAAGCGACCAATGTATTTTTGGTAATATTTATATTAGGGTGCCATATCTTATAATTTAATGAAAACACTTTAAATTGCAAACACTGATATATTTTCTATAATACTTATATAAGTATTTTTCTTTTGAAATTCATTTTAAATATATAAGATAATATATTTAATTTGGTAATGATATGTTTGCATGTTGTTTTAACTTTGAAAAAATAATTTATATATTCGAAACTTGATAAATAAATTATATTAATTTCTTATCATGTCTTTAAAATTTATGTTTTTTAATATTTTGATATATAAAAATAGGGTAATCTTCACCTGTGGTCCCTTTCGTTTAGGGTGTGTTTTATTTTGGTCACCAGAATTCAAAAAAGATTATTCTGGTCACTTATGTTTAGAATCGTTTCTATTTTGGTCCCTCGGCCGTTAGTCTCCGTTATTTAAAAAAATTAATTTCTAATTTAACCCCCTCAAACTTTCAAATTTTTCTTTTTCATCATCTTCCCCAAGAATTCGACGACATCTCCGCAACCTTAAATTTTACAAAGTTGGTTTAATGGATGTCGGTAAGATCTCATCTAAACATTAAAAATTTCAACTTCACAGTGAAAAACATACCTCGTTAAGCTGCGCATGGCTCGTGAAAACTGTAGTTTGCTTACAACTAGGCCACTGCAAATGACAACCAGATATCGAAAAACAAACCCAGTGAATTGTAAACATTATACCAAAATGAACAATTGTCACTACAAACCAGTGAATAACAGGTCAAGATTTCAGTCAAAAAGACAAAAATAAGCCTAGAAAATGGGTCTTTACAAAGATGGGGGACCCCAAGAATATGAATTACTACAATTATATATAGAGAATGTATAATCAAGTACATTACTTTTTCTTGAATTCAGTGAAAATAACATATCAAATACGATAAATAACTAACCTGAGATGCTGAAAATACAGGTATCCGGATTGAAGATCCAAATGCCAAGCAAGATTTGGAGGTAAAGTTGGAAGTTTGAGGAAGAGACAAAGAAAGCTTTTGATTTTGGCTTTGGTGGTATGTTTTCAAGAGAGAAGAGATCTTGGGGCAGGGAACAAAGAGTGAAGAAGCCATTTTTATTGAGATTTAAAGCAAACCCAGGCCCTATCTATATCTGTATAATTTTGCAGTAACAAGAAATACATTCAAATATATCCTTCACTTGCTACAAAAACATATATCCTCTGTATTTACTAAGAACATCAATGTAGCATCAGCTTTAAGGTAACTCGGAAGTAAAAGTGAGATCAAAGTTCTTGAATTTCAGAGGCGTCGACTTAACAGCACGGTGCTCATGAATCTGAATTAACCGAAGCGATAACAGGGTCACACATATATGCATAATGTATTCAATTTAAGTTCATGATTCTTACTTAACAATCACGGCAAACACAACAAGCAAACAAAATCAAAATATACTCAATGGAATAGAACAATCGATAACCATAAACACTTTCTATAATCGATATGAAAATGCAGAGTTAAAACATGTAAGTTGGTTAAACAATTGATCAATGAACCATACCTGCAGCTCCATGAGCAAAATGGCATTTGTTTCCAAATGGACAATATCCAGTAAGTCCCACTTATTACAAATCCTTGTCTTCCAATATGCAGAGGTCTTCCTAGAATTTTCTTGATAATATGCACTAGAAATAATGCTAGATGCTCTTCAACATTGGAAACCTTATAGAAATTTTGGGGAATAGGTTGTAGTGCTGGGTTATAGTCATTGATTTAATTTTTTGGGTTTTAGTTTTATAATTTTCGGGGAAGATGGTGAAAAATAAACTTTTGAAAGTTTGGGGGTTAAATTAGAAACTAATTTTTTCTAAGTAACGGTGACTAACGGCCAAGGGATCAAAATGGAAACGATTCTAAACGTAAGTGACCAGAATAATCTTTTTTGAATTCTGGTGACCAAAATAGAACACACCCTAAACGAAAGGGACCACTGGTGAAGATTACCCATAAAAATATTGATAATATTTTACATAAACTATTTTTTATATTTATATTATAATTTTAGTTGTTAATTCACATATCATTTTCACTAATATAATTCAAATTAAAATATTTTCAAAAATACATTTTAATAACAATTCTAAACAATTATGTAAATCTTAATAAATTAAACTTTTTATTGTTTGAAGGTTTAAGTGTCAAATCAGTACCTGAAATATACTCTTTTTTCCATATATGTGCCCAAAGTATTTTTCGGGCCAACTAGGTGCATAACGTTTCCAATGTTACCCGTTTAGGTGCCTGCCGTCAACGTCCGTTAATTTTTTTTACCGTCATCCATTAACATACGGACATGTGTCATCTTTTTTTTTAATTTTCGACCTTTAAATTTTTTAAGTAAATATTTTTTTTCAAAATTAAAATAAATTAATTACCCCAAATTAAATTCCCTTAGTAAAAATCAGATTAAACATATTCCCCATAATCTCTTCCCTCTCCTCCCCACGAAACTCTTTCCATTTCTTTTGACCAGTCTGAATTTTAGGGTTCGTTCGAAGATAACAATTTAATCTTGAATGATGTCGAGTGAAAGTTCAAAGCCCAACATCGGTTCCAGGGTCGTGTATTGCTATTGCGATTTGAGAGCTCCCATTTGTTATTCGACAACGACTCGAAACAAAGGAAGGAAATTTTATGGGTGTTCTAAACCAGAAAAGGTAACTTCGATTAGTTTGAAATTTGTTATAATTTGTTGTTATAATCAATTGATTTTATGCATTGATTATTCTAGACTCAAGTAAAGTAGATTTTATGCAGGAACAATTTGTTGATTAGTAACGAACAAATTATTCTATTATTAATGTTGTTGTTTTATTTTTTTCAAAATAGATGTGATTTTTTTAGTGGCTTGATGAAGAGAGTGGATCTGTTGAAGATTTAAAAAGGCAACTAGAAATAGTTATGACTGAAAATAAAAATATCAAAATTGAGAACATTGAATTGAAGGAACTTGTGAAGATGGATGAAATCCAAGGGCTAAGAATTCTAGTACAAGATCAAAAACAATAAATTAGATTGTACAAAATCAATTTGGCAAAGAGGAAGAATGATGCATTATTTTAAAAGATAGCCTTTTTTTACTTCATGGATGGTATACTTATTGGCAAAATTTGGTCTCTAGTAATTAGATGTAACCCCCTCGTCCCGATCTGGCCGGATGACCGGTCCGAGTGGGCCACACGGGGAAAACCAAAGCGAAACCCGTTAAGGTTTCCCCTCGGTTAACGACCCAGAAAATTTCTTTGTATTTTATCTTGTCTATAGGCATAATTTAATCCTATGTAAGGCACAGCAGCGGAAAATACGAACAAAGTATCATACACCAACCAACCAAAATATTAAACACCTCATTTTAGTCCTTTACAGCAGGTCGTTTCGAAACGCCCTTAGAGTGTTCCGAAAGGCCTTGACTTAGTCAACATGCCAGGGTCAACCATAGGGTGCCCGTTTCGAAACAGGGGAGACCCGTATCGAAACGACCTTGACGGTCAACTTCTCGTGGTCAACGAGATTTGACCGTTTCGAAACACCACAGACCCGTTTCGGAACACCTTCATCTCGCCAATTTCTCCAAATTCCAGTAGCAAAAATGTTCCGAAACGACCCCTATCCGTTTCGAAATGGCAGGCCAAATGCAAAGGGACCGTATCGAAACTGGGTGGCCCGTTTCGAAACGCCCCCTGTCTGCAGACTGGTTTTTTGCTGGTTTAAGGCACAAGGGTGCCCCTAAACCCCACCAAAACCTCTAACAACACACTAACAACAATTTTAAAGGCAAAACAACATACAAGCATGCTTGAGCTACATCATATCAAGACTAAACGCCAAGGCACAACATCACAAGCCACACATCCATACATGTCATTATAGATGTTGAGCTTTAACATGTCCAACACTTAGGCAATTCTAGGTAGCAAAATACTAACATGGATACAAGCAAGGCATGCATCCCAAAGCCAAATTAACAAACTCATACGAGGAGTCTAATATGCTCCTAAGCAACATCAACCACAATATATTCCAAAACATCACAACACGATAACCTATCCCATTGCTTTACTATTACAATCTTTAAATTTAAACATCATACTTGAGCTAACCGTAAGCAACACTTGGAGGCCTTTCCTTGCCCTTGCCACCCACAAGCCATTGATCTGCATTGTCGAACAAAAGAGAGCGTAAGCATAAAAGCTTAGTGAGGGTAAGCTCATAAAACAAACCTTCGACAATGCAGGGTCCAAGCACGAGCTACAACAAAGATAAAATGCATGATCTTACCTCCGATCCACACGAGCCATAATTAGATGATGCATGGACATATATTCAATATTAGGTCATGCTCAACATGTTTAGATCCACAACATATGTAATCACACATATTAAACCTTGTTAGCAACACATCCCAAATCACATTGGCTCACAATTAATCACATATTGGCAACATAAACCACAATCCGTATTGGCACCTAGCTATGACTCGATTACGCGGATAACCGTTCGATCTCACATCCAACAACACAACAATTACCTGACGGTGGGATTACACTCATCACCATTCACGCGGAGGGGATTCCACTCATCCTCACGCCTCATTTCACGCGGAGGGGATTCCACTCATCCTCACGCCCCGTCGATGGGATTCCACTCATCATCGACTAATATATATAAGAAGATTTTCGGGCAAACCCGTACTCCATCTTGATGACTACCATCATCAAGACCACGCGCGCATTTTGACTCACATGTGCACACTAAACATCCTAATGATCGATCATTTGTACCCAAGCATACTAGTGCCAATACTACACATTTCATTAATCATTCATAATATCAATTCTTAACACTTTCGTGCTTAGCACGTACTCACCATGACTTACCGTCATGCACAAACCACATTTCCATGCCTAGCATGTACTCACCATGATCCTCGGATCATAAAACCACCTCATAATATCATTTCACACGTCAACACCACATGTACATCATTAACAACAATATCACATTATATTTTACACATGTGTATAACCATATCATATCTATCATCAACATGCATATAACAATGCATCAAACATGCCTCATCATACATGTATACAACATATACATAATCAACACCATCACAATTTAATATGAGGCATATACAACCATTAAAAAGTGCAACCAAAGTCTCTAATCAAAGCTTGGGATTAGGCTACCACTCTAATCCCAACTCTAGGTGGGTTTACCAAGCCCATCCTAGGTTCACATGCTTGAACCAAATACTCAAAACAATTTTAAAAATATTTAACCACTCACCTAAGCTTCCAAACTCCAAGCCAAGCAAGCAACCTCCCTCAAATTTCCGGATTTCTTCCCGAAGCTTCCCCAACACAAATTCCCGCTTCTAAACAACGTCAAACACATTTCAAACAATTCCAAATCAGCCCAACATCAAAATACCAACCCGGAATACAATTCAAATGCAATTTATCATGTTGCAAACCATGAACAAATCCCATTTTTAGCAAATTCGGGCAGCCCCTAAACCATGTCCAAAAACCATGTTTCCAACATCCATAGCACCCAAAAACAATCCCAAATCAACCCCTAACCATACCACTACCATTGGGCTATCAATTTCCACCTAAAACAACCCCCAAAACTCACCCAAAACCCTCCAAAAAAAAACCCATTTTTACCCAATTTCGGGAATTCATTTAAAATACTCTAAAAATCATATATGTTGGGTTATTTGATTCACAAACAAAATATCTAACATAAATAAACCAAAAGCCTTGATAAAAACTCATAAAGTCACAACTTTTAACCAAAACTTTGAAAAACCCAAATTCTAAAACATTGATGAAAATGAAATCTATTTGTACTTTCAAGTAGAGGAAGATGAGAGCAAGTCAAAAACGTGGTTACTTTTCAAAAAGCTCCAAGAATGAAGGAGAAATGGGATGAAATGGTGAGATGGAGAGAAAGGCTCCCATTGTCGTTGATTTTGTGCTTTGAAGAAGAAGAAGATGAAGCTTTGGGTTTATTTGAATTATAATATAATATTTTTAAATGGGTTTTATTTGTAAAGACCAAATATTACACAAATGCCATTAATGAATGGCTAAAGCTATCATCCCTTAAAGTCCATGGATTTTTGGGCTTAGGAGATAGGCCCAACATAGTCTCAAATATTTTGAAATCCCGAGGCCCATGAAAATATTTTATTATTTAAATTATAAAATCGAACCCGAAATAATATTAAAATATTATTTTCACCCGACCCCTAAACCCGGGTGTTACAACTCTCCCCCACTTAAGGAAATTTCGTCCCCGAAATTTATCGGACAGAAGTTTCCACAAAATCTGCTCTTACTCACTTTCCTTCTCACCACAACATACTAACCAACTGATAGACTTATCACGCAACAATAGATATCTGATGCCAAGATCTCAACGGTTCTTTCAAGGCATGCCAATTCTAGACTCAACTCAATCTCTTCTACAGACATAGCACAGAACAGATCTGACTCACACTTCCGAATCATGGATACACAGAACCCTTTACAAACCTCTTTCTAACTCTGGTGGTAACCGTAACAAATAGACAACTGAACTAGCCCGATTCACAACCGCATACAACACTGTTTGAACACTTAACTCATAACCTTCTCTGACTGACCATCTGACTGCAACAGGTCACCAAACACTATACAAACGTCTTCAAAAATAATCTAGTTGAAATCTCAAACCTCTATTACTCACTTCCATTAAGAACCTTCCACGAATGTAACAAACTAGAAGAAAAATGATGTTCGGTCTTGACATGCTGGCAAAATATACACTTACCCTCATACTGAACCACATCACACATCATCTCAAACCCGGAGTATTCATCTTCAACCCACGATACGTCTTCATACTACTATGTCAATCGGTACAACTATTCTGTCTTTAAAATGCAAAACTCTATCATCTCTGAAACTGTATTCTGAAGGTCTTCCTTTTACTATGCCTCGCACGTGAGGTGCCAAGAATCTGTCTTGCAACTGTTTCTCTTCGAGCATTCTGACTCAATGTAGGTTCAACATGAAACGCATCCACAAGAATTCTGTCATTCGGTAACTGAATTTGGCAAATACAACTCGCAACTCAACTACTAATCTAACGACAAATACAACTCGGAACATCGGTTACTACGTTGACTATCTTCGGATGGTACTCAATCTTGATATTACAGTCTTCAAGCGGTTCTAACACTTTATGTTGTTCAAGTTCCAACCTTTCCTAAGTCTTCAAATATTTCAAGTTCTGATGTTATGTACATACACACTGTGCATTTCTTACTATACAAGCTTTGTCTTCAAGTCTTCGAAGCAATTTCAACTGTAGTTAACTCTATGTCTCATATCGGATAACTCTTCTCACGGTCTTTCAACTATCTTGATGATCAAGCCACAAATCTTTCGTCTTGCATAAGCACACAACCTAACCCTACATGTAATGCATCACTACGGTTCACAACTCTTTCTCTGATATAAGCTGATTCAAGGTCGAAGCTCTCTTCAAAGTTTCTTTCAGTTCCTCAAGGGCTCATTGTCTTGCATCGACCATACAACTGAACATTCTTCTGTAGCAATCTATCAATGGAGCAACTATCTTCAAAAGGCTATTTACAATTCTCTGAAACTAACAATTGTAGACCTAGTAATTATAGATATCTGTCACAGTCTTCAATTTCTTCCAACTCATATCTTCTTTTGCCTACTAGGGATTTACTCTAACACACTCGGCTGATCTACATGTCCTAGGAGAACATCTTCATTAACTCGGAGTTCACGTTGGCTCAACTTGGCATACCACTGATTCTCTAATAGAATCTACAATACTAACTCTAAAGCTTGTCATGGTCTTCTTCGGTACTTGAATATACGCATGTGTCATCTATGAGAACTATTACAACTGATCAAGGAACTCGGGAAAATATTCTGCTCAACATCTCTATAAGGTAACTAACACACTAGTCAAACAAAACAGCATAACTCGGAACTCAAAATGGTCACACCTTGCCTCAAAAGTTGTCTTCAATACTTTAACTTCTCTCACTCCCAACTGGAAATAAACGAATCTCAATTAATCTTCAATTGGACTGAAGCACACGCTAACTGATCAACAAATCACTGACACTCGGAAACGGATACTAATCATTCACTGTCACTTGTTTCAACTGTCTGAAATCTAAATACATTCTCGTATTGTCACTCTTTCTTCGACACAAATTTCACTGTAGAACTCTAAGATGATGCACTAGGCCTAATGAATCTAAGGTCTAACAAGTCCTGAAGTTAATTCTTCAACATTCTCAATTCTTCCGGGATTCACAAGTTACAGAGCAAACAAAACAGAAGCAACCTCGAAAACGGTCTCAATAACAAACTCTTCTCCTCTAACAAGAGGTAAACCGACAATTCTTCCAAATACTTCTAGGAAAAGAAAACACAAACTAATTTAGCATTTTGTGGTCTAATCTTCATTCAAAATCGAATTCATCACACTTGCTAAGCAAGCCTGTCAACAAAACTCAATCAATCTTCGACCTCCAAAGCTGGATCAACATTCGACAAGAAGTTCACATCCTCACTTACCACTACAGTCTCACAAAAATTTGCGTCTTCAAAGCAACTCTCTCTTTGTCTCAACGTATACACTAACTCTCTGCTCTTCAAGCCAAACCTTGTCAAAAGGTACATCAAAACCGTAGGGAGACGATCGCTTCACATCTAATAGAAACTTAGTAACTCTGAACCACCAACAAACATCTTTTGTACATCTTTCTGATCACTACTATCTCCCAAAGGCTAGTCACATGTGTCCCTACATCTAAGGTCTCAACAAGGATATCTAATTTCTTTGCATGCTCACACAAACGGACGAATCTGCAGAGATGGCAACTTCACAAGTACACAACTGATAGTCTTCGGTCCTCTTGTTTTCAGACTGATTCTTCAACAAAATCTGACTCTTCTAGACTATTCGTAGAGCATTGCGAAACCTCAAAACTCAATTCTGATTACACACAAACTATCATGATGGAACCAGTTCTATAACATCAGTCCCGACGACTCAAACATCCCATTACCAAACAATCTGAAGTTAAAGCTCAAGACTTCTTTATCGGCTCAACTATATCGGAAGCGACTTCATCTCTCCCTCTTGCTAGAAGACAACTCAGACGTACACTGACCCCATCACACAAATCGATTTCCACTCACGGATACTAACTGACTGTCTTGTATGAAAACCATAGGCTGAATCCTAACGATCACCAACTATCATTTCTAAGCTTCAGCTTACTCACACGAGACCCTTACCCTGATCTCGCTAAAAGAACTAAAGGGCTCATACCTACCTCTAACACTTCATCGGGCACATTCAAACTTGCATGCTTGTTAACAACATACAGAAGTGCGGACTCAGAACCAATCGGAAGAGACAAACTCAAAACTGTACCAAGGGCTTATCTACTATAACATCGATATCACTCTGACTCCCACTCATAGGTCTTCACTTCTTTTCACTAACTAATACTAGAATCGGTCCCATCGTCCCTCACCAACAAGAATCAACTCACATGCACGCGGACTCGAGCGAACAAATTGTACCTCAACTCCGGTACAACCATACTCCCCTAACTAGCAAAGAACTTCCTCCACATCATCCACATTTTCAAAACCACAACTTCCACTTACCGATTCACGGCCCACACACTGGCCTCAAACTTACTAAAAGCAATAAATCAATCAACAATTTAACATACAAGTTGGGTTAGCAAAGGAAAGGTCCAAGTGGCTCAAGTATGATTTCCCTCACTTAAAATCCTTTTTCCGATGTAATAGAAGCAATGGGACTCTACTAAACATGTTTCAAACAAATCAACACACATACATGCTCAACCAAGCGTATAACAAGGCTTACTTGCTAAACAAGTAAACATATGCGTACGATCAACCAACATACATTCTCAATCAAACAATCACACATCACAACATACACGGGTAACGAGCAACATGCTTTTAAACGAACAATCAACATACTTGTCACACAAGCAATCATACTTACAAAGCAAGCAAACACCGTGCATATCAATTCAAAACTGAAACTTACCTCACTTGCCTGCCCAAGGTCTCGATAACCTTAGGCTCTGATACAAACAAATGTAACCCCCTCGTCCCGGTCTAGCCGGATGACCGGTCCGAGTGGGCCACACGGGGAAAACCGAAGCGAAACCCGTTAAGGTTTCCCCTCGGTTAAAAACCCAGAAAATTTCTTTGTATTTTATCTTGTCTATAGGCATAATTTAATCCTATATAAGGCACAACAGCGGAAAATACGAACAAAGTATCATACACCGACCAACCAAAATATTAAACACCTCATTTTAGTCCTTTACAGCAGGTCGTTTCGAAACGCCCTTAGGGTGTTTCGAAACGCCTTGACTTAGTCAACATGCCAGGGTCAACCATAGGGTGACCGTTTCGAAACAGGGGTGACCCGTATCGAAACGACCTTGATGGTCAACTTCTCGTGGTCAACGAGATTTGACCGTTTCGAAACACCACAGACCCGTTTCGGAACACCTTCATCTCGCCAATTTCTCCAAATTCCAGTAGCAAAAATGTTCCGAAACGACCCCTATCCGTTTCGAAACGGCAGGCCAAATGCAAAGGGACCGTATCGAAACAGGGTGGCCCGTTTCGAAACGCCCCCTGTCTGCAGACTGGTTTTTTGCTGGTTTAAGGCACAAGGGTGTCCCTAAACCCCACCAAAACCTCTAACAACACACTAACAACAATTTTAAAGGCAAAACAACATACAAGCATGCTTGAGCAACATCATATCAAGACTAAACGCCAAGGCACAACATCACAAGCCACACATCCATACATGTCATTATAGATGTTGAGCTTTAACATGTCCAACACTTAGGCAATTCTAGGTAGCAAAATACTAACATGGATACAAGCAAGGCATGCATCCCAAAGCCAAATTAACAAACTCATACGAGGAGTCTAACATGCTCCTAAGCAACATCAACCACAACATATTCCAAAACATCACAACACGATAACCTATCCCATTGCTTTACTATTACAATATTTAAATTTAAACATCATACTTGAGCTAACCGTAAGCAACACTTGGAGGCCTTTCCTTGCCCTTGCCACCCACAAGCCATTGATCTGCATTGTCGAACAAAAGAGAGCGTAAGCGTAAAAGCTTAGTGAGGGTAAGCTCATAAAACAAACCTTCGACAATGCAGGGTCCAAGCACGAGCTACAACCAAGATAAAATGCATGATCTTACCTCCGATCCACACGAGCCATAATTAGATGATGCATGGACATATATTCAATATTAGGTCATGCTCAACATGTTTAGATCCACAACATATGTAATCACACATATTAAACCTTGTTAGAAACACATCCCAAATCACATTGGCTCACAATTAATCACATATTGGCAACATAAACCACAATCCGTATTGGCACCTAGCTATGACTCGAATACGCGGATAACCGTTGGATGACTAATATATATAAGAAGATTTCCGGGCGAACCCGTACTCCATCTTGATGACTACCATCATCAAGACCACGCGCGCATTTTGACTCACGTGTGCACACTAAACATCCTAATGATCGATCATTTGTACCCAAGCATACTAGTGCCAATACTACACATTTCATTAATTATTCATAATATCAATTCTTAACACTTTCGTGCTTAGCACGTACTCACCATGAATTACCGTCATGCACAAACCACATTTCCATGCCTAGCATGTACTCACCATGATCCTCGGATCATAAAACCACCTCATAATATCATTTCACACGTCAACACCACATGTACATCATTAACAACCATATCACATTATATTTTACACATGTGTATAACCATATCATATCTATCATCAACATGCATATAACAATGCATCAAACATGCCTCATCATACATGTATACAACATATACATAATCAACACCATCACAATTCAATACGAGGCATATACAACCATTAAAAAGTGCAACCAAAGTCTCTAATCAAAGCTTGGGATTAGGCTACCACTCTAATCCCAACTCTAGGTGGGTTTACCAAGCCCATCCTAGGTTCACATGCTTGAACCAAATACTCAAAACCATTTTAAAAATATTTAACCACTCACCTAAGCTTCCAAGCTCCAAGCCAAGCAAGCAACCTCCCTCAAATTTCTGGATTTCTTCCCGAAGCTTCCCCAACACAAATTCCCGCTTCTAAACAACCTCAAACACATTTCAAACAATTCCAAATTAGCCCAACATCAAAATACCAACCCGGAATACAATTCAAATGCAATTTATCATGTCGCAAACCATGAACAAATCCCATTTTTAGCAAATTCGGGCAGCCCCTAAACCATGTCCAAAAACCATGTTTCCAACATCCATAGCACCCAAAAACAATCCCAAATCAACCCCTAATCATACCACTACCATTGGGCTATCAATTTCCACCTAAAACAACCCCCAAAACTCACCCAAAACCCTCCAAAAAAACCCATTTTTACCCAATTTTGGGAATTCATTTAAAATACTCTAAAAATCATATATGTTGGGTTATTTGATTTACAAACAACATATCTAACATAAATAAACCAAAAGCCTTGATAAAAACTCATAAAGTCACAACTTTTAACCAAAACTTTGAAAAACCCAAATTCTAAAACATTGATGAAAATGAAATCTATTTGTACTTTCAAGTAGAGGAAGATGAGAGCAAGTAAAAAACGTGGTTACCTTTCAAAAAGCTCCAAGAATGAAGGAGAAATGGGATGAAATGGTGAGATGGAGAGAAAGGCTCCCATTGTCGTTGATTTTGTGCTTTGAAGAAGAAGAAGATGAAGCTTTGGGTTTATTTGAATTATAATATAATATTTTTAAATGGGTTTTATTTGTAAAGACCAAATATTACACAAATGCCATTAATGAATGGCTAAAGCTATCATCCCCTAAAGTCCATGGATTTTTGGGCTTAGGAGATAGGCCCAACATAGTCTCAAATATTTTGAAATCCCGAGGCCCATGAAAATATTTTATTATTTAAATTATAAAACCGAACCCGAAATAATATTAAAATATTATTTTCACCCGACCCCTAAACCCGGGTGTTACATTAGTGATACTTGTGATGAAAGTCTGTACTGAAGTGATGAAAGTTAGTATGAAAATGTTCTGTTAGTATGAAAATGTTGTGTTTGTTATTCATTAACTATTGATTGTAATGAGACTTATTTGATATCAATGAAAGTTTAGTGCTTTAACATTCAACTTTTTTCTACTTGGCTTAGAAATATTGTGTTTGTTACTCATCAACTATTCTATTAGTATGAAAATATTGTGTTTGTTACTCATAATTGTTATTATGACTTACACCGGTGTAAGTTAGCTATAAATAGTTAGTTGTAGTTTAGTATAACTTACACTAGAGTAAGTTAGCCATAGTTAGTTAGATGTAGTTTAATAAAACTTACACCAGTATAAGTTCGCAAAAGATTGAAGTTTGCAAAACTAATCTTACAAAAGATTGAACTTCACAGAATATGGAAGAATTTGTAACACCCCAAAATCCAGTCTAGTCGGAATAGGGTTCCGGTGATTAGAAATTTCGCACTGATAAAGTCTAAATATAAAATTGACTAGCTAATCATTGATATTGGACTCTAATTGAGTTAAATCATTGTTATTGAACCATATTGAATAGTATCAAAAACATTATAGTGGCTAAATTGTGGGAAATTGGGAGTTTGGGGTCAAAGCTATAGAGCATTGAGGATTGAGGGACTAATCTTGCGATTAGATCTTTTTTCATTAAAATTCTCATACGTGGGAATGTCACGAGAGTTTCCTACAATGGAAGGAAACCTAAACAAATTAAAAGCTAACTGAATAGCTCAATCAAGTTTCATCGATAGACAGATCTAAACAAGCACCTCTCCAAAACTATTCATCTTCTTCATCTCCTACCTAAGCAAACACCTCCATTGGAGCTAGCTTTAAGTTTCGTTTTTCCTTCTTTATATTGCTATAAAATCGTTGCTATCATTTGGGTAAGCTTTTCCCCTCAATCCAATGTTTGAAATCCATTGTATTTTGAGATTAATCTCAAGCTAGGTTTTGGTCATCTATAGAAATTCTTGACTAATAATTATGTTGAGCTTGGAAATCGATTTTGAAGTTGTTGTATTGATCTTGATATCGTATTATCGACCCTAACAACTACCTAATTGATTTTCTAGCTCAAGAAGTGGAGAGAGAGGTTTTGCCATCTCCATAGAAAGCTAGAAGCAAGGGTGTTGTCATCCGAGAGCCATAAGAGCATTGGATTTTATGGTGAGTGTAGTTGGAGTCTCAGGATTAGGCGAAGAACCTTCTCGAATCTTTTATCATTGTTTTTGACCATATTGCTAACAATATCATTGAAGAGGTTGCATTGGATTGTTAATCGGATTCATTGGTAAGTGTCTATAAGTTGTTATTGAATATCGGACATAGTTATTGGCATCGCTATCATGCATTGTCATCAATATGATTAGTGTTATTGAAATATTGCAAAGAAATCATCGGATATTGATATTAACATTCACATTGAAATATGGCATATTGATAATGAAATATGATTTGCTATTGATAATATTGAAGTCATTGGTCATAAAAATTTTCATTAAACATTCACTATGGATACGGACATTGAAACCTTTGATTTAAATGGACAATTGATACAATTGGCATGCCATACAATTCATGAGCTCAGTGTACGTGTGGACTACAGTTCTTTGGTTACGACCTATATTGATTTGGCAAGACGGAGGGATGTTTTTTATATTGGTCATATTGGTGAGGCGGAGGGATTAAACCATTCATTGATTTGGCGAGGCGTAGGAATTCGCGTATACACTATCTTGATTCAGTCCAAGGGTTAATGATGAAATTAATATGTTAAACATTTTATATTGATGCATAGTATTGCCATTGATGAACATGAGAACATATATATATACTTGCTACATTGTTGTTCATATTGTTTATGACTACCTCACTAGGCGATGTATGCCTAACGTGTCTCATCTTATACATTTCAGGTTGAAAGGCCATTGCGTTTGAAGATCGGATAGTCAAGAAGAGACAAACCACTACAAGCCTAAAGTAATGTATTTTGACCTTACGAACTCCTAAGAAGGTGGAAAACTAGATTAACTAGTCTTTTGTGCCCATTTTGTTATGTTTGTAATGTGCATATATTGTAAGTTGGTTAAAGGCCCTAAAATGTCTTTTGGTTTGGCTAAAAATGGTTAAAAATAGCATATTTGGCTCACATATGTCAAAACCTAGTAAACATATTCGAATGATGATGAATTTTGGCAAGCCAATAGTTTATAGCATTGAAATGTTGTGTGTAAAGTTTCATTACATTTAAACATCGTTTGGTAGGTTAATTCGATTAAAAACCAGCAAAAATCTGTTAGTACAGGTCAGACCATATCGATATGGGTAATAGTGTATCGATCTGGTTAAGCAAAACTAGACTCTAAGAACAAGTTGTGTGGATACGGTTTGAGGCCGTATCAGAACATTTTGCTATTGGAATTCATTGTTTTGATACAGGTCTATAGCGTATCGAAACGGATCAGAGTCAAGGTCAAAGGAAGTCAACTCGTACTGATACAAGGCTTGCCCGTATCGATACGGTCTAAAGGATAAAGTAAACTTAGGTTGACCATCATACACCTATTTCGAAACAGCCTTAAGGTGTTTCGATACAGGGTCAATTAAGTTAGTTAAAAGGGCTGAAATAGAAGGTTCGCAATGTTCACAATTTGGTCACTGAATATTGAATGAGTAAATGAACTCCAAATTGTATGAAATTTTGCAGGCCCATTAATATAGTATTGAATTTCATTGTGGTACAACTAATTGCATTGATAGTCCTACAATTTATTGAATTAACAGTTTGGTCCCTAAAACTTGTAATAGTTAAGAATTAGTCATAAATGATTAATTATTGGCTAAAGGGTCAAATTTGCCCCTGTAGTAATCCGAAATCAACAATGTTGCCCCTAATTTTTTTTTCCCGTAATTTTGCCCTCAAAGTCAGTCAATTGTAGAATGTTCCCCTTTGACCGATTTTGACCGTTAAATGCTGACGTGGCAGTTAACGGTGCTGACGGGGCAATTTTACCCTCGGAAGTCATTCATGCAATTTTGCCCTCGAAGTCATTAATTGCAACACTTTTACCCTTGGTTTATTTAGTTTTTGAATAAAATTGGATAAATAATTTGGGTTTTTTCGAGTTGAACTTTAACAAACAGAATATATGAAAAATCGATTAACAAATTGATGTAAATATCGTTTGAGTCCCTAGTAATTTTAAAAATAAGCAAAATGAGAACTCTCACAAAAAATCAAAATATTATTCATTTTTTTAAAAAAAATCTATAAACTTAATAAAAATAAATACAATATTCAAAAAAAATTATTGAAATAAACCAACGAGAAGCGTGTTAATTGAACGGTGAACGCGAACTATGCTATTCGAACGATGTTCGATTGACACACTTACCGATGATGGGTTGTTAGGAAAAAATGTACGATGATCTTAGAAAACGACATTAGTGGTGTTCGGTAAAAATGGCATGGGAGATAAATACAAGGATATCCAGAAGATAAAGCAGAATTCAACCTGAGCCACATGATTCGAGTTCACCGTACATTTTTTCCTAACAACCCATCATCGGTAAGTGTGTCAATCGAACATCGTTCGAATAGCATAGTTCGCGTTCACCGTTCAATTAACACGCTTCTCGTTGGTTTATTTCAATAATTTTTTTAATATTGTATTTATTTTTATTAAGTTTATAGATTTTTTAAAAAAATTGAATAATATTTTGATTTTTTGTGAGAGTTCTCATTTTGCTTATTTTTAAAATTACTAGGGACTCAAAGGATATTTACATCAATTTGTTAATCGATTTTTCATATATTCTGTTTGTTAAAGTTCAACTCGAAAAAACCCAAATTATTTATCCAATTTTATTCAAAAACTAAATAAACCAAGGGTAAAAGTGTTGCAATTAATGACTTCGAGGGCAAAATTGCATGAATGACTTCGAGAGTAAAATTGCCCCGTCAGCACCGTTAACTGCCACGTCATCATTTAACGGTCAAAATCGGTCAAAGGGGAACATTCTACAATTGACTGACTTTGAGGGCAAAATTACGGGAAAAAAAATTAGGGGCAACATCGCTGATTTCGGATTACTACAGGGGCAAATTTGACCCTTTAGCCTTAATTATTGCTTCATAAGGATTAATTGGACTAAGATGTATGGTGGTAACATGTTATTTTATATTATTATTTTAAATGTTGAGTATAAAAATGAAATTTTACTATACCATTCACTGTATTATTCATCGATATCACCTTTCGACTTGGTTCTCGATCAGACCGGGAAGTGAGTGTTACATTTGTGGTATCAAAGCTAGAGTTTAGTCGATTCTAGGACTAAATCGAAGCTTGTTGCATTGTTATTGTGACTTGTCGACTAATCCGATCTTTCATATAGATATGTCTGAAACTAATGAAGCTCACATCGACAAACTTGCCACCAGCTCTTCGATGCATGGAGAGGAGATTAGAGGAGGAAATCCTTCGAATCCACCACACCCGCAGGATCCTCCTGCTCAGGGTACCGAGCCTGTAGCACCTATCACTCAGGCTGAATGTTACAAGAACATGGATGACATGTTCAAGCAGTTTATGACTGCTATGAGGGTTGAACAAGTCATGTAACCTATCGCTCATGTTGTCCAACACACTCGAGTATCCATTGATAAGCTCTCACAGTATCGAGCTTACACCTTTACTGGACAAGATGACGACAACCTTGAAGTTGTCGAATACTGGTTAGACAACACTTTGTGCATTTTGGATAAGCAACTTCAGTGCTCAGACGAGCACAAACTCGAGTGTGCCATCGTGTTACTGGCTGATGAGGCACTTCTCTTGTGGGAAACTACCATATTGACGGTCTCTGAAGACATTGTGACTTGGGAGTTCTTCCTTAAAGAATTCTACAAGAAATATATCAGTGAGTTCTACCTTGCTAAGAGGCGAAGTATCTTCCTCCACCTCAAACAAGGTGGACGACCGATCGAACAATACATCCATGATTTCTACAAGTACTATAGATATGGTGCTGAGTATATAAAGAAAGAGAAAGAAAAGTGTTGGATGTTCATTGCAAGGCTCAATGATGAACTACGCACTATGTTTACTGCACTAAGCATTTCTGATTTTCAAGACCTCTTGAATATAGTTAAGGCCACTGAAGCTGTACAGAAAGCTCAACGAGCTGGTGGGTCTGAAAAGTCTAAGAAGAGGCTCAAGGATGATTTTCGACCTCCGAGATGGAACAAGAAGGGGAGATATCAAGGCCCAAAATAGAATGTCTATCCAGTTTGCAATTATTTTCAAAATAAGCACCTAGCGGATCAATTTCATAAGCAGACTGGAGCTTGTTACTATTATGGTGAACATGGTCACTTTATCCGTGACTGCCCTTTGAATGCAACTAAATCTGTTGTTACACCGACTACTATTGCCTCTCCTACTCAATACTTTCGAGGTAAAGGATCGAAGCAATGATCATCGGGAACTTATGGACAATCGAGTGGTCCGGGGAAACAATTCAATAAGCAAGATTCTAAAGTCCCTGTCCAAATGTATCATGTGAAGAGCAGAGAAGAAGAGGATGAACCTGACGTCATCACAGGTACCATTGAGCTATATTCACATCCTTTGTATGCATTGATTGACCCTGGTTCTACTCACTCTTTTATAAGCACCATTGTAGTTAAGAAGTATAATATGTCTTCCAATCCAATTGCATCAAGAATTTCTGTAACCAATCCCTTAAGAGATTGCGTCACCGTAAGAGTAGTGTGCAAGAACTGCCCCTTAATGATCCAGGGAATTCCTTTTCCGACCAATTTGTTGGCTTTAAAGATTCATGAGTTCGATATCATCATAGGTTTATATTGGTTTAGTGAGCATCAAGCCTGTGTAGAGTGTTGTGAAAGGAAGTTGTACCTTCGAGGTCTTGGCAAAGAAAGTGTTGTTTTGATGAACGCGAGAAATCCTTCATTGTGTGCATTGACGTTAGAAGCTAAAGGTGAATCACAATTGCGAGACATTGACATTGTATGTGAATTTCCTAATGTCTTCCTTGATGAACTTCCGGGATTGCCCCCAACCCGTGAAGTTGAGTTTGGCATCGAGGTGCAACCTGGGACTGCTTCAGTTTCCATTGCACCATATTGCATGGAATCCTTGAAATTAAAAGAATTAAAGGCTCAGATTCAAGAATTGTTAAGAAAGGGTTTTATTCAACTGAGCTCTTCGCCTTGGGGAGCTCTGGTTCTCTTCGTAAAGAAGAAAGATGGGTCTATGCAATTGTGTATTGACTACAGGCAGTTGAATAAAGTAACCATTAAGAACAAATATCCATTTCCTAGAATAGACGACATGTTCGATCAACTAAAGGATATCTCTGTATTTTCCAAGATCGGTTTAAGGTCAGGCTATTATCAAATAAGAGTTAAGGAGTATGACGTACCGAAGACCGCTTTCCGTATAAGATATGGACACTACGAATTCTTGGTGATGCCCTTTGGATTAACCAATGCACCAACAACCTTTATGGATTTGATGAATCGGGTTTTTAGACCCTATCTTGATAAAATCGTAGTGGTGTTTATAGATGTCATATTGATTTACTCTAAGAATGAAGCGAAACACTGAGATCATCTTCCTATCGTGCTTCAGACCTTAAGAGAGAAGTAGTTGTACGCGAAGTTCTCTAAGTGTGAGTTTTGGCTCACCGAAGTTGCCTTTCTGGGACATGTTGTGTCAGCTTCAGGTATTCAAGTTAACCCAAAAAAAATCCAAGCTATTGTAGATTGGCACCCACCGAAGAACATTGGTGAAATAAGAAACTTCCTAGGGCTTGCTGGCTATTACCGAAAATTTGTGAAAGGGTTTTCTATGATAGCCGCTCCTATAACCAAGTTATTAAGGAAAGAAGCTCCTTTTGTTTGGACCGAGGTCAATAACGGAGTTTCGATCAGTTGAAGCAAGTATTGACCCATGAATCAGTCCTAACCCAACCCGAGTCCAGAAATAACTACACATTTTACAGTGATGCGTGGCACCTCGGGTTAGGATGTGTATTGATGCAAGAAGGCAAAGTCATTGCTTATGCTTCGAGACAGCTTAAGTCGCACGAAATGAATTATCCCACCCATGACCTTGAATTGGCTACAGTTGTCTTTGCATTGAAAATCTGGAGACATTACCTCTACGGAGAAAAATGTTATTTATTCACCGATCATAAAAGCCTTAAGTACCTATTAACTCAAAAGGAGTTGAACCTTCGGCAACAGAGGTGGATGGTGTTGCGTGAAAAAATGATGCCCAATTAGTGTGCAAGTGTACATGGTGCAAAGTTATAGTATTTAAAATATCATCTCCACAAGGATTGTGACAGGTTTTCAGAGTTCACTTTTCTGCACAAGTAAAGTAAAAACACAGATATTAGGAGTTGGTTTGATTGAAGCTAAAACTAAAACAAGTGAAATAAATTGAGATATCAGAGTGAGAGAATGGGTCGATATTGGATGTTTCGTAGTGTGGAGAATTGATGTACTGTCTCGGCACAGTTTTGCTGATCAACTTAACAATTTCAGCCACCACCCAAGAGTATGCCTCGGTAGAGATGTGTGAGGTCGCCTGGGTAGTTGAGCAATGATTCAAGGTTCATCAAGGCTCTCTTCTATGACTCCCTCTTCTTAACTCAAGGAGTTGAACACGTCTACCTCCCGGCGTGAATCTATAGGTGAACACCAACCAATTGTAGATCCTTTTTTAGCCGCTGAACTTCTTAACTTATCACTAAGCCGAAGTAGCTTTACCCTATGGTTGGATAAAACCGTGTTTACTCGTTTCGTGAGAACAACTCTCTCGATATTGAACAAATGGATTGTCGCCCTCTTCTCTCCCGATGAAGAATTCGGCACTGAAGAACCAAGAGTAAACAAACCTTAAATTTTATTGCAAAACTAAAATCCAAAACGAATACAGCAAGACTCTCACAACTACTACGCAACCAACCCTTAGCCATAGGGAAGGTTTAGAACATGGTGGGGTTGGACGACACTAGGGTTTCAACAAGAAGAAGTTTCTCTCAAATCTCAATTGTGTTCTCTCCTTCAAGTCGATTATATATATATATATATATAGGGAAGGAGCCTAGGTCTAAGTTGGTTTAGGGTAGGAATACTAGTTAGAGTATGCTTACAACTCAAATAAATTCATCAAATAAGGCAGATTGTCTAATTTATGCTATTTGTGTATGTTACCTACTAAATGCAACCTAAACTATACTTAAGAACAACAATAATTGAGCTAAACTAGGTTATAAATATACGACTTTTGCGCACTTAACACACCCCCAAACTCGAACTATTGCTTGTCCTCAAGTAATACAATCTAATAATAACATGCCAATACTTAAAATCACATGCAAAATAAGTCAAGAAAGCATCTTGAGCAACCTTTACATACTGTGTAGATTTATGCCTAATTTGCAGCACTTTGAATGACAAAAGATTTGCCCGTAACCGAACTATGTATCTCGTGAGTGTATGTGTTCCTTGTGATAAGCATGATTTTTTGGCTTCTAAGTAAACCTTCGATAAACACCTTAATTCCCTTGGGTTTCCCCCTATTTTCTTTTCCAATTTAACCACTAGTCGTTGGTAATAAGCTTTTCTAATGATTGCATTTTTTCAAACTTCAAGTTCTACCCAAGTTTACTAGGTGAAATGCCTAAGTTTCCTAGAAGTCCTAAAATCAAACTAGTCACAAAGAGTGTTTTCTTTTAAGTTCGGACCATAGTAGGATTCTAAGTTAACCTAACGTCATGCTAAGGTTGCCACCTAGGCGAGCCATCTGCTGTAGCAGGTAAAGGATACTCAAGAATTTTTCTCAAACTAAGAGTTCATTAGGCTTTAAATAGAGGCATGTTGCAATTAAAACTTAATTAAAAAAGAAAAACATAAAAATAAAAAAACTAGAAAAGAACAAAGGAAAGAAAAGACAAAATTAGAGGACTAATTCCCCTCCCCCCAAACTCGAGAGAAGCATTGTCCTCAATGCATGCCTACATACACAAAATTAATGCATAGATTAGATAAGAATAACAAAACAGAATAAAGGGAGAGAAGCTTAAATTGGTTTGGATTCGGAGAAGCTATCGTCCTTGCCAATGATCACCCTCTTCCGTACTGCCATCTTGAAACACTTGGCCGCCCTCGGTGGTTGTTGGCGGAAAGGCGGTCTGGGTTGAGCCTTATGTGTCACCTCTCGTTCGCCGCCCTCTTCACTATCGGGGCAGACTTCGGTGGCGGAGTGTGTTCTCTTTGCTCATGGGGAGAAGGATGGTTCAAGCTTCCTTGTAATGGTGTGAACCGAGTCCTACCATACGGAGTCGTCAGAGAGGAAGTCCTTGAGGTAGCCAGAGTCGGAGGGTCCTGGTGCGTCGGCCGCTGCTCTAGATGTCTGCCCGTGTTCTCTGACTGGGGCTATTGTCGTGTCTTCTTGGTTATCGAAGCTAGAAAGGACCTATGTGGTCGTGCTACTCTGGAGGCTTGAGGCTCGCTTGATATGGGGACGGTCAGAGTTGCGGAGGCTACTGGATGTGTCGCCGAGGCAGTAGGTGCGGTAGTTGTGTCTGGTGCTGCCGGGGCAAATATCCCGGCATAGAACTCTAGAAAGTTGGTCGCCGAGAACTTTTCGTTGATGGTGGTGGCGTTGTTGAAGTCCTGGATATATGCCATGAAGGTTAGCTAGAAGCCTTCCATTCAATCGAGCTATGCTGCTAAGTCGCCGATGGTGGTTGTCGGGGTGGGTTGCTAAAAATGATACTGATTGCCCATCTCCAACGTCGGGGGAAAGTTTTCTGGGGTGGCGTCTGTGATCTCCATCTTCCGAAGGATTATCTCCCTCATCCACCCGGTTCGTTCTAGTGTCATGGTGTCGGTTATGGTGACTGCAACATGTGCCTTCTCGCACAACGTCGTGATAGGGCTGGGGAAGTAGAGTTGCCCCTTTGTTTTCTGTCCACACTCGTAAATTTCGTTAGCAATAATCGAACCCACATTTACGTACCTTTTATTGATGATTGAGTGGATGAGTGCTAATCTCGGATTGTCGACCATCGAGTCGTGGGTTGTGGGCAGCAAACGCCTCTTCACAAATGTGTTCTAAAGTTTCTCCTCGGGCAACAAATTCTGCCGGTTAACAGTGCCACTGTTTCTGCCCTCGTTCCAAAACGTCCCCGGTTTGCATAATTCTTCCTTTATTACCTCGTAACTGTCCGGTGTGAGGGAGGCAAGGAACTCCCTGCTGGTCTTTGCAGATATAGAGGTCGTAGTAGAGATTGATCTTGTCTTCGTCGATTAAAATTGGCTGCTCACAAACATTGACTGTTGGAACGTCCTCCGTTGGCCCATGGGCATAGTACTCGTGCACCATGATTTGATTTGCTAGCTTGGGTTGGTGGGATAAGATTTGCCACCATTGATGCTCGATCTTGGAGTAAATAAATTTTCGAGCCCTAAATATTTCTTTCTCGGCTTCGTAGAAGAATCTCTGCTCCTCCGATACCGCTCTTTCTTTAAATTTTTCGTTGTAGCAGGCTTTGATTTCCGGTGTGGCGAAGCGATGAAGGGATTCCTCCGATTCTGCCTGGACAGCACGGCGGCGGGGGGTTCTTGCCATTCTTTGGTGAGGCATTTTGGTGTGCGAGAGAGTTGTGAGAGCTTGATCAAAAGAACTGAGGAAAAAGAAAAAGACTGGAAGAAAAGAAAATCTTATGAAACAATAAGCAAGAGAGAGTAAAGAAGAGTGAATAGTAAAAAATGAGGGGGTTTAAATAGAGGAAGAGTGTTGTCGTTTCGCCTGCCGAGGCAGTCGTTGCTCGGGTAGAGAGTCGTTGGAACGGAATGGGCTTCTACGAAAGGCTAGTCTACAAAGGCTATTTCTAGTGGGAAGCAGCGTCTGTCTGTCGCGGTAGACTTGGCGAGCAGGCTAGAAATGGTTTATGGATTTGGGCTTTCTTCTTCTCCCTTCTCCTCGGTTATTGTCTCTCCTAAAAAACTGAAATAATAATTTATTAGAGAATAAAAAAATACGAAAATTAAATATAATTCCTAAAATGCAAGAAATTAAAAATCTAAATCCTAAAGCATACAAATAAAATAAAACAAATGAGAGAAAATAAAAAGTTATGTTGGGAATGCATATGGATGCATTTCCCAACACAACCACTTCTTGGGCTACTAAAGCATCTGCTTCACCCTCTGCCAGGGCGGATCTTTGTGTTTCTCTTGATCATTGTCACTACCAGGTTGCCCGCCCGGGCGGTTGTGGGTGGAGTGCTCTAGCTTAATGTTGGGTTCGATGTCTGTTGAATCATGGATGCCCTAACTTCCTTCCTTGTCTTCAGCTTTCATCATGTGTTGCAGGACATTCAGTTTAATTTCTCGGTCATCCACCTTCATAGTAAGCTCCCCATTCTCCATATCTATTAGGGTTTTGCTTGTGGCTAGGAATGGTCTTCCCAGGATGATGGATGCTTTGTCGTCTCTTTTACAATCCAGAATTAAGAAATCTGCTGGAAAGATAAGATTTTCTACTCTTACTAGGATGTCTTCGATCTTTCCTTCTAGTTGCACATAAGAGTGATCAGCTAACTGGAGTAGGACGATAGTGGGTCTAGCTCTTCCAATTCCAAGTTTTTCAAACACCGCCTTGGGCATCACATTGATACTTGCCCCAAGGTCGCATAAGGCCTTCCCTTCATATTGACTCCCAATAGCGCAAGGTATGAGGAAACTGTATGGATCTTTTAGTTTAGGTGGTGTTTTGTTGTGCAGCATGGCCACGCATTCTTTCGTCATGGCTATCATTTCAAATTCCCTGATTCTTTTCCGTTTGGAAACCATATCTTTCAGAAACCTTGCATAGTTAGGCATTTGTTGTATGGCTTCCACCAGGGGTATGTTGATGTGCACTTGCTTGAGAATGTCTAGAAATTTTTTGAATTGGAGGTTCTGCTTCTAGTGTTTCAGTTGTTGTGCATGATCTTCACATTTCACGGTGGTACTACGAGAGTCTATCAGGGCGGATGGTTTTGGGTCTGCCACGGCGGGCTTGCTTGCTTTCATATGGGTGACTGATTTGATGGCCTTGCACTGCTAGTAAGTGGGTTTTCTTGCGACTTCAGTATCGTTGGGCAATCCTCCCATAGGTTTGGTGTTCAAAACTTGAGCAAATTGTCCCACTTGAGTCTCCATTGACTTTAAAGTTGCCTCATGATTCTGCATTCTAATCTCAGTCTTGTCCATGAAAGCCTCATTCTTTTTAACAAATAAATCCATGTTGGACATATAGGTACCTGTCTGAGTCATGAATGCACTTAGAGTCTACTCCAAGGCATCGGGTGCTGCTTGTTGCGGTGGCTGCTGCCGCGACATCGTCTGCTAAAATCCTTGTGCTTGACTCTTCTGATTAGCTGGATTCATAGCGTTGTTGGGTTACTCCACAAAAGGTTAAGGTGCCTCTTCCAAATAGGGTTGTAGGTGTTCGATGTAAGGTTGTTGTTTCTGTTGAAGTTTCCTACAAAGCAGTTGGTCTCCATCCCTTGTTGGCATTCAGATGAGTTATGTTCTCCCCCATATTGGTCGCAAAAGGCTTCAATTGCTTTGACTTGCTTTGTATTATTCTGCCCTTGCATTGCTTCTACCATCTTCGTCAACCGATCAACTTGTGCTAGGAGTGCATCTGATGTTCCTAGCTCGTTCGTTGTGGCATGCCTTCTTATGCCGCCTCGGCAAGCATTAGGAAACTGATAGTCGTTTATGGCCATCATGTTCAGAATTTGAATCGCTTCGGCGGGCTCCTTGTCGAGTAATGTACCATTGACAGAGGAATCCAACATCATCCTTGTTGGTGTGTTCACACCATTGTAGAATATAGATACTAGTGTCCATTTTGGAAATTAGTGGGAGGGGCATTTATTTAGCAATTCACAGTATCTCTCTCATGCATCGCACATTGGTTCATCATATGCATGTCGAAGCGTAGTGATGTCAGTCCGCAATTTATTAGTCAAATTGACAGGATTAAATCGAGCTAAGAAATCTCTGCATAATTCTGTCGAAGATTCAATGGACTCCGATGGTAGGCTGTTAAACCAAGTATTTGCCCTATCCCTCAGTGAATAGGGAAATGATCTGAGACGCAGCACGTCCAGATGAACTCCATGGATTTTGAAGAACTTGCAGATGTCTATGAAAGACTTCATGTGCTGGCGGACATCTTCAGTGGCGGAACCTTCAAAATGTCCAAGCGTAATTAGCATGTTAAACATTACGGGTTTGAGCTCGAAGTGATCCGCTTCTATTTCAGGATCGATCACGCCAGAGTTCAGCCTTCTAAGATCTTCCTCCAGGTAGTCTCTAACTAACCACCGAGCGGCAGGAAGTTTCCTGCCATTGCCTGCCGCGGCATTGTCGCCTAGGGTGGTGGTGGTAGGTTCTGGACGTTTTTTGGATTAGCGTGCAGTACGTTTAGGCTCTGCATCGTATTCTCGCAAGGGTGATTTCTGGTTGGCTCTAGTCATAAACCAAAGAAAACCAGGGGGTTTAACGGAAAATAAAAAAAAGTACAGAAAAGTAAAAACAAAAAGTTGTACGCCAATCCCCGGCAATGGCGGAAAAACTTGTTGCGTGCAAAAGTGATGCGCAATTAGCGTGCAAGTGTACAATGTGCCAAGATATAGTATTTAGGATATCGTCTCCACAGGGATTGTGACAACTTTCTAGAGTTCACTTTTCTGCACAAGTAAAGTAAAAACACAGATATTAGGAGTTGGTTTGATTGAAGCTAAAACTAAAACAAGTGAAATAAATTGAGATATTAGAGTGAGATAATGGGTCGGTATTGGATGTTTCGTAGTGTGGAGAATTGATGTACTGTCTCGAAACAATTTTGTTGGCCAACTTAAAAACTTCAGCCACCGCCCACAACTATGCCTCAGATGGCGCCCTCCTCGGTAGAGATGTGTGAGGTCGCCTGGGCAGTTAAGCAATGATTCAATGTTCGGCAAGGCTCCCTTCTATGACTCCCTCTTCTCCCGAAGCTTGAAGTACTTTTGGCGAACACGTCTACCTCCCGGCGTGAATCTAAGGGCAAACACCAACCGATTGTGGATCCTCTTTTAGCCATTGAACTTCTTAACTTATCACTAAGTCGAAGTATCTTTACCCTATGGTTGGAGTTGCGGAGGCTACCGGATGTGTCGCTGAGGCAGTAGGTGCGGTAGTTGTGTCTGGTGCTAACGGGGCAAATATATCGGCATGGAACTATAGAAAGTTGGCCGTCGAGAACTTTTCCTTGATGGTGGTGGCGGTGGCATTGTTGAAGTCCTGGATATATGCCATGAAGGTTAGCTGGAGGCCTTCCATTCGATCGAGCTGTGCTGCTAAGTCACCGATGGTGGTTGTCAGGGTAGGTTGCTGAAAATGCTGCTGACTGCCCATCTCCGACGTCAGGGCGAAGTGTTCTTGGGTGGCGGTTGTGATCTCGATCTTCCGAAGGATTTTCTCCCTCGTCCACCCAGTTCCTTCTAGTGTCATGGTGTCGGTTGGGGCGACTGCAACATGTGCCTTCTCGCACAACGTCGTGATGAGGCTGGGGAAGTAGAGTTGCCCTTTTGTTTTCTGTCCACACTCGTAAATTTCATTAGCAATAATCAAACCCACATTTACGTACCTTTTATTGATGATTGAGTGGATGAGTGCTAATCTTGGATTGTCAACCGTCGAGTTGTGGGTTATGGGCAGAAAACGCATCTTAACAAATGTGTTCTAAAGTTTCTCCTCAGGCAACAAATTCCGCCAGTTAACGGTGCCTCTGTTTCTGCCCTCGTTCCAAACCGTCCCCAGTTTGCATAATTCTTCCTTTATTACCTCGTAACCGTCTCGTGTGAGGGAGGCAAGGAACTCTGCGTGCTGGTCTTTGCAGATATGGAGGCTGTAGTAGAGATTGATCTTGTCTTTGTCGATTAAAATTGGCTGCCCACAAACATTGACTGTTGGCACGTCCTCTGTTGCCCCATGGGTGTAGTACTCGTGCACCATGATTTGATTTGCTAGCTTGGGTTGGTGGGAAAAGATTTGCCACCGTTGATGCTCGATCTTGGAGTAAATAAATTTTCGAGCCCTAAATATTTCTTTCTCGGCTTCGTAGAAGAATTTCTGCTCCTCCGATACTGCTCTTTCTTTAAATTTTTTGTTGTAGCAAGCTTTGATTTCCGGTGTGGCGAAGCGATGAAGGGATTCCTCCGATTCTGCCTGGACAGCACGGCGGCGGGGGGTTCTTGCCATTCTTTGGTCATGTTTTTTGGTGTGCGAGAGAGTTGTGAGAGCTTGATCAGAAGAACTGAGGAAAAAGAAAAAGACTGGAAGAAAAGAAAATCTTGTGAGACAATAAGCAAGAGAGAGTAAAGAAAAGTGAATAGTAAAACATGAGGGGGTTTAAATAGAGGAAGAGTGTTGTCGTTTCGCCTACCGAGGCAGCCATTGCTCGGGCAGAGAGTCATTGGAACGGAATGGGCTTATGCGAAAGGCTAGTCTACAACGACTATTTCTGGTGGGAAGCAACGTCTGTCTATCGCGGTAGACTTGGCGAGCGGGCTAGAAATGGTTTATAGATTTGGGCTTTCTTTTTCTCCCTTCTCTTGGGTTATTGTCTCTCCTAAAAAACTGAAATAATAATTTATTAGAGTATAAACAAATACGAAAATCAAATCTAATTCCTAAAATGCAAGAAATTAAAAATCTAAATCCTAAAGCATAAAAATAAAATAAAATAAAATAAATGAGAGAAAAAAAGTTATGTTGGGAATGCATCTGGATGCATTTCCCAACACAACCACTTCCTGGGCTACTGCAGCATCTGCTTCACCCTCTGCCAGGGCGGATCTTTGTGTTTCTCTTGATCATTTTCACTACCTGGTTGCCCGTCCGGGCGGTTGTGGGTGGAGTGCTCTGGCTTAATGCTGGGTCCGATGTCTGTTGAATCGTGGATGCCTTGACTTCCTTGTCTTTAACTTTCTTCATGTGTTGCAGGACATTCAGTTTATATTCTCGATCATCCACCTTAATAGTAAGCTCCCCATTCTACACATCTATTAGGGTTTTTCTTGTGGCTAGGAATGGTCTTCCCAGGATGATGGATGTTGTGTCGTCTCCTTCACAATCCAGACTTAAGAAATCTGCTGGAAAGATAATATTTTCTACTCTTACTAGGATGTCTTCGATCTTTCATTCTGGTTGCACATAAGAGTGATCAACTAACTGGAGTATGACGGTGGTGGGTCTAGCTATTCCAATTCCAAGTTTTTCAAACACCACCTTGGGCATCACATTGATGCTTGCCCCAAGGTCGCATAAGGCCTTCCCTTCATTATGACACCCAATAGCGCTAGGTATGAGGAAACTGCCTGGATCTTTTAGTTTAGGTGGTGTTTTGTTGTGCACCATGGCCATGCATTCTTCCGTCATGGCTATCATTTCAAATTCCCTGATTATTTACCGTTTGGAAACCATATCTTTCAGAAACCTTGCATAGTTAGGCATTTGTTGTATGGCTTCCACCAAGGTATGTTGATGTGCACTTGCATGAGAATGTCTAGAAATTTTTTGAACTGGTGGTCCTGCTTCTAGTGTTTCAGTTGTTGTGCATGATCTTCACGTTTCACGGTGGTACTACGAGAGTCTATCGGGGCGGATGGTTTTGAGTCTGCCGCGGCGGGCTTGCTTGCTTTCATATGGGTGACTGATTTGATGGCCTTGCACTGCTCATAAGTGGGTTTTCTTGCGACTTTAGTATCACTGGGCAATCCTCCCATAGGTCTTGTGTTCAAAACTTGAGCAAATTGTCCCACTTGAGTCTCCATTGACTTTAAAGTTGCCTCATGATTCTGCATTCTCATCTCAGTCTTGTCCATGAAAGCCTCATTCTTTTTAACAAATAAATCCATGTTGGACATATAGGTACCTGTCTGAGTCATGAATGCACTTAGAGTCTACTCCAAGGCATCGGGTGCTGCTTGTTGCGGTGGCTGCTGCCGCGACATCGTCTGCTAAAATCCTTGTGCTTGACTCTTCTGATTAGCTGGATTCATAGCGTTGTTGGGTTACTCCACAAAAGGTTAAGGTGCCTCTTCCAAATAGGGTTGTAGGTGTTCGATGTAAGGTTGTTGTTTCTGTTGAAGTTTCCTACAAAGCAGTTGGTCTCCATCCCTTGTTGGCATTCAGATGAGTTATGTTCTCCCCCATATTGGTCGCAAAAGGCTTCAATTGCTTTGACTTGCTTTGTATTATTCTTCCCTTGCATTGCTTCTACCATCTTCGTCAACCGATCAACTTGTGCTAGGAGTGCATCTGATGTTCCTAGCTCGTTCGTTGTGGCATGACTTCTTATGCCGCCTCGGCAAGCATTAGGAAACTGGTAGTCATTTATGGCCGTCATGTTCAGAATTTGAATCGCTTCGGCGGGCTCCTTGTCGAGTAGTGTACCATTGACAAAGGAATCCAGCATCATCCTTGTTGGTGTGTTCACACCGTTGTAGAATATAGATACTAGTGTCCATTCTGGAAATCCGTTGGAGGGGCATTTATTAAGCAATTCACAGTATCTCTCTCATGCATCTTACATTGGTTCATCATATGCCTGTCGAAACGTAGTGATGTCAGTCCGCAATTTATTAGTCAAATTGACAGGATTAAATCGAGCTAAGAAATCTCTGCATAATTCTATCCAAGATTCAATGGACTCCGATGGTAGGCTGTTAAACCAAGTATTTGACCTATCCCTCAGTGAATAGGGAAATGATCTGAGACGCAGCACGTCCGGATGAACTCCATGGATTTTGAAGAACTTACAGATGTCCAGGAAAGACTTCATGTGCTAGCGGACATCTTCAGTAGTGGAACCTCCAAAAGGTCCAAGCGTATTTAGCATGTTAAACATGACGGGTTTGAGCTCGAAGTGTTTCGCTTCTATTTCAAGATCGATCACGCCAGAGTTCAGCCTTCTAAGATCTTCCTCCAGGTAGTCTCTAAATAACCACCGAGCGGCAGGAAGTTGCTTGTCATTGCCTGTCGCGGCATTGTCGCCTGGGGGTGGTGGTGGTAGGTTCTGGACTTTTTTTGGATTAGCGTGCAGTACGTTCAGGCTCTGCATCGTATTCTCGCAAGGGTGATTTCTGGTTGGCTCTGGTCATAAACCAAAGAAAACCAGGGGGTTTAAACGAAAAAAATAAAAAGTGCAGAAAAATAAAAAAAAGTTGTACGCCAATGCCCGGCAACGGCGCAAAAAACTTGTTGCGTGCAAAAGTGATGCGCAATTAGCGTGCAAGTGTACACGGTGCCAAGATATAGTATTTAAGATATCGTCTCCACAGGGATTGTGACAGCTTTCTAGAGTTCACTTTTCTGCACAAGTAAAGTAAAAACACGGATATTAGGAGTTGGTTTGATTGAAGCTAAAACTAAAACAAGTGAAATGAATTGAGATATCAGAGTGAGAGAATGGGTCGGTATTGGATGTTTCGTAGTGTTGAGAATTGATGTACTATCTCAAAACAATTTTGCTGGCCAACTTGAAAACTTCAGCCACCGCCCACAACTATGCCTCGGCAAGCACCCTCCTCGGTAGAGATGTGTGAGGTCGCCTGGGCAGTTAAGCAATGATTCAAGGTTCGGCAAGGCTCCCTTCTATGACTCCCTCTTCTATCGAAGCTTGAAGTACTATTGGTGAACACGTTTACCTCCCAGTGTGAATCTAAGGGCAAACACCAACCGATTGTGGATCCTCTTTTAGCCGTTGAACTTCTTAACTTATCACTAAGCCGAAGTAGCTTTACCCTATGGTTGGATAAAATTGTGTTTACTCGTTTTGTGAGTTCAACTTTCCCGATGTTGAACAAATGGATTGTCGCCCTCTTCTCTCTCGATAAAGAATTCGAAAATGAAGAACCAAGAGTAAACAAACATTGAACTTTATTACAAAACTGAAACCCTAAACGAATACAACAAGACTCTCACAACTACTACGCAACCAACCCTTAGCCCTGGGGAAGGTTTAGAACATGGTGGGGTTGGACGGCACTAGGGTTTCAACAAGAAGAAGTTTCTCTCAAACCTCAATTGTGTTCTCTCCTTCAAGTCGATTACATATATATTGGGAAGGAGCCTAGGTCTAAGTCGGTTTAGGGTAGGAATACTAGTTAGAGTATAATTACAACTCATTAAAAGATCATTAAATACTCCTAGATTCATGTTTGACTTTTCTTCAACTTGACTTTAACTTGGCTTTTCTTTTTCTGCATGGCTCCAATGCACGCGCAAATGGTCTCTAAAAATCGAACTTGATGAACTCTTTCTATCGCATACCACTTTGCATTTTTCCATTCTTCCTTGAAGTGTTGCCTCGGTAGCAAGTAGTTGACTGCCTCGTTGGGGATATGGACTGGTGTATAGGGGTTGGCACAGCTTTGCATTCTGGTTCTTTCCTCCTCGATCAGCTCTCTTGATGCTCCAACAACTTCATCTTTCAACTCCCAGCTTTCTCTTCATCTGCCCTCTTTGCTGCCTCGGCGGTATCTGCCTAGGCAGGTACCTACGCACATGAAGAAAACGCACTTGAGCAGTATCATATGTATAAAATCATCTAATCAATGTTATTTTGTGTATGTTACCTACTAAAAGCAACCTAAACTATACTTAAGAACAACAATAATTGAGCTAAGCAAGGGTATAAATATAGGACTTTTGTGCACTTAACAGATGGAACTCCTTAAAGATTACGATCTTGACATTGATTACCATCCGAGCAAGGCCAACGTTGTAGCTGATGCACTCAGCCGCAAACTTTTGCCTTCTCCTCGAGCAATTAATGCTCACTTTCGACTTCTGAAGCATCGTTGTCTTGTAGCTGAACTTCAAGTTCAGTCTACCATCGTTTCTCGAATCAAGTATTTGCAAGAACAGGATCATGAGCTTCAATCCATTGTCTCTAAGCTATCAGACAACCTCAACTTCAAAATTAATTCTGAAGGGCTCTTGTGTTTTCATGACTGGGTCTGTGTACCTAATGATGAATCTGTTCGCATTGATATTCTCTTTGAAGCTCATTCGAGTTCTTTTTCCGTTCACTCCGGGTCTGTGAACATGTATAAGGACCTATGTTGACTCTATTGGTAGCCAGCCATGAAGCAGGCCATATTTGATTACATTTCCAAATGTCTCACGTGCCAATGTGTTAAGGCAGAACATTGTGCTCCTATCGGATTATTGAAGCCTATCGATCCACCGAAATGGAAGTGGGAAAAGATCACTATGGATTTTGTTAGTGGTCTACCATTAACTTCCGCGAAGCATGATGCCATATGATCATTGTGGATCGTTTCACAAAGTCAGCTCTTTTCATACTGGTCAGAATAGACTACGGTCTTCCTATATTAGCTGACTTGTATATCAAAGAAGTAATCCGACTCCACAGAGTACCCAAGTCTTTTATCTCCGATCGATATCCTCGATTTGCATCTCGGTTTTGGAGAACCTAAGGAGCTCTGGGCACCAGAGTTAATCTTAGAACAACTTTTCACCCTCAATCTGACGGCCAGTCAGAAAGGGTAATCTAGGTAATTATCAAAAAACTTGTCCATTGAAACCTTATAAATTTGTATTGTTATTGAACCTTCCTATACAAATCTTGGAAGATATGCTTCGAGCATGCATCATAGACGTTTGTGGAACTTGGGAGAAATCTTTACCCCTTGTTGAATTTGCCTACAATAATAGTTACAAAGAATCAATCCAAATGACCCCATATGAAGCATTGTATGGTAGGCGATGTAGAACTCTATTGTGTTGGTCGGATCTTGGTGAGGGCAAGATGTTAGGCCTTGACTTACTTCGAGAAACCAAAGAACGTGTTGCCATCATTCATGATCGTTTAAAGGTTGCCTTTGATCGACAAAAGGCTTATGCTAATCTCAAGAGAATAGACATCAAGTATGAAGTTGGTGAAAAAGCCTTCCTCAAAGTATCACTATGGAAAAATGTTTTAAGGTTTGGTAAGAAGGGAGAACTGAGTCCCCGATTCATTGGACCCTTTGAAGTTATTGAAAGAGTTGGCCTCGTGGCATATCGATTATTGTTGCCCTCGAAATTAAGTAAAATCCAATATGTTTTTCATGTATCGATGCTCCGGAAATATCATTCTGATCCTTCGCACATTGTGGAACCTGAATCTGTAGAAGTTCAACCAAATCTATCCCATGAAGAGGAACCTGTTTAAATTCTAGCCAGAGAAGTCAAGAGGCTTCGCAAAAAAAACTGTATTGATAGTTAAAGTACTCTGAAGAAGCCACACTGTTGAGGAAGCCACTTGGGAACCTTAAGAGGCCATGAGACAACAATATCCACATCTCTTCGGTTCAGGTAAAAATTTGAGGATGAATTTTTCTTAACGAGGGGAGAGTTGTAACACCCCAAAATGCGGTCTAGTCGGAATTAGGTTTCGGTGATCGGAAATTTCACACCGATAAAGTCTAAATATAGAATTGACTAGCTAATCATTGATATTGGACTCTAATTGAGTTAAATCATTGCTATTGGACCCTATTGAATAGTATCAAAACATTATAGTGGCTAAATTGTGGGAAATTGGGAGTTTGGAGTCAAAGCTATAGAGCATTAAGGATTGAGGGACTAATCTTGCGATTATCCCCTTTTTCATTAAAATTCCAATATGTGGGAATGCCTGGAGAGTTTCCTTCATTAGAAGGAAACCTATACAAATTAAAAGCTAAGTGAATAGCTCAATCAAGCTTCACCGATAGATAGATAGATCTAAGCAAGCACCTCTCCAAAACTATTCATCTTCTTCATCTCCTACCTAAGCAAGCACCTCCATTGGAGCTAGTTTTAAGTTTCGTTTTCCTTCGTTCTATTGCTATCAAATTGTTGATATCATTTGGGTAAGCTTTTTTCCTCAATCCAATGTTTGAAATCCATTGTATTTTGAGATTAATCTCAAGTAAGGTTTTGGTCATCTATGGAAATTCTTGACTAATAATTATGTTGAGCTTGACATCAATTTTGATGTCGTTGTATTGATCTTGATATCATATTAAAGTCCCTATTGATTTTCTAGCTCAAGAAGTGGAGAGAGAGGTTTCGCCATCTCCATCGAAAGCTAAAATCAAGGGTGTTGTCATTTGAGAGCCGTAAGAGCATCGGATTTTAAGGTGAGTGTAGTTGGAGTCTCGGGATTAGGCAAAGAGCCTTCTCGAATCTTTTATTGTTGTTTTCGACCATACTGCTAACAATATCATTGAAGAAGTTGCATTGGATTGTTAATCGAATTCATTGGTAAGTGTCGGTAAGTTGTTATTGAATATCAGACATAGTTATTGGCATCGCTATCATGTATTGTCATCTATATGATTAGTGTTATTGAAATATTGCAAAGAAATCATCGGATATTGATATTAACATTGACATTGAAATATGGCATATTGATAATGAAACATGTTTTGCTATTGATAATATTGAAGTCATTGGTCATCGAAATTTTCATTGAACATTGACTATGGATCGGACATTAAAACCTTGGATTTGAATGGACAATGGATACAATTGGCGTGCCATAGAATTCATGAGATCAGTGTACGGGTGGACTACGGTCCTTCGACTATGACCTATATTAGTTTGGCGAGGCAGATGATGTGTTTTGATATTGGTCATATTGGCAAGGCGGAGGGATTATACCATTCATTGATTTGGTGAGACGTAGGAATTAACGTATCCACTATCTTGATTCAATCCAAGGGTTGATGATGAAATTAATATGTTAAACATTGTATATTGATGCATAGTATTGCCATTGATGAGCATTAGAACATATATATATATATATATATATATTTGCTATATTGTTGTTCATATTGTTTATGACTACCTCACTAGGCGATGTATGCCTAACGTGTCTCATCTCATGCATTTCAGGTTGAAAGGTCATTGCGTTTGAAGATCGGATAGTCAAGGAGAGACAAGTCACTACAAGCCTAAAGTAATGTATTTTGACCTTACGAACTCCTAAAAGATGGGAAAGTAGATGAACTAGTCTGTTGTGCCCATTTTGTTATGTTTGTAATGTGCATATATTGTAAGTTGGTTAAAGGCCCTAAAATGTCTTTTGGTTTGGCTAAAAATGGTTAAAAATGGCATATTTGGCTCACATAGGTCAAAACCTAGTAAATGTATTCGATTGATGATGAATTTTGGCATGCCGGTATTTTATATCATTGAAATGTTGTGTGTAAAGTTTCATTACATTTGAACATCATTTGGTAGGTCAATTCGATTAAAAACCAGCAAAAATTTGTCATTACAAGTCAGGTCGTATTGATATGGGTAATGGCATATCGATACGGTTAAGCAAAACTGGACTCTAAGAACAGGGCGTATCAATACGGTTTGAGGCCGTATTGGAACATTTTGCTACTGGAATTCATTGTTTTGATACGGGTCGATAGCGTATCGAAACGGGTCAAAGTCAAGGTCAAAGGAAGTCAACATGTATCGATACAGGGCTTACCCGTATCGATACGGTCTAAAGGATAAAGTCAACTTAGGTTGACCATCATACACCTGTTTCGAAACAGCCTTAATGTGTTTCGATACACGTTCAGTTAAGTTAGTTAAAAGGGCTGAAACAGAAGGTTCGCAATGTTCACAGTTTGGTCACTGAATTTTGAATGATTAAATTGAATGAGTAAATGAACTTCAAATTGTATGAAATTTTGCAGGCATGTTAATATAGTATTAAATTTCATTGTGGTATAACTAATTGCATTGAAGGACCTCCAATTTATCAAATTTATAGTTTGGTCCCTAAAACTTGTAATAGTTAAGAATTAGTCCTAAATGATTAATTATTGCTTTATAAGGATTAATTGGACTAAGATGCATTGTGGTAACATGTTATTGTATATTATTTTTTAAAGGTTGATTATAAAAATGAAATTTAATTGTACCATTCATCGTATTGTTCATCGATATCACCTTTTAACCCGGTTCTCGACCAGACCGAGAAGGGAGTGTTATAGAATTTCAGTACCATAAACTTACAAAAGGTTAAAGTTCACAAAAGATGAAAGTATTCCATTACCACAAATTTTCAAAACACTTGTTACATAGTTCAAGACAGTTTTCAAGACACTTGTTACATAGTCCAAGATAGATTTCAAAACACATTTAACAGTCTTAAACAGTTCATGACATTTTTCAAACTATTTTCAAAACATTACATAGTTTGTATCCATATCTAAGGCCTTTATATGGTTGATTTAGAAAGGGGCCTTTTATGTTCATCTTTGGGATCCTTGTTCTTGGAGGCACAATAACATTTTTAGCAGATTGAAAATATGTTGTAGGTGGGGTTGTTGAAGCTTGAGAAGATTGTTGGGATGATATGGTCATAGTTACAGAAGAAGACCTAATGTGAGGTGGAAAAATCAACACTTGATTTTGTCTTCCTGGTTGTTCCAGTGAAATAAAATGACAAATATTACATGGTGATGTTCATGGCAAAAAATTATAAAAATTTTACTTAATTTATAACTACAATTAGGCTTACAATTATTATATCAAACTTAAATTTAATATTTGAAGTCTAGTAGCTTCATTTGTATGGATGCCTAAACTTCGCATAATTGTTCTCCCTCTTGGCCTTTGTGCTGCAACATGAGGTCTCTTCAGAGGTAGCCTATTTATTGTTTTTTTCTAGGTGTTGAGCTTCCTAGTTGGATAATTTATGATAGAACATAAGGCGTTGGCATTGCTTGAGGAGATGTTATTGACATGAAAGGCATTGGTTGAAGTGGTGGTGTTAGCATGAACATCATTGACTGAGGAATTGTTGTTGCCATTGATTGAGGAGCTATTGTTGCCATTGGTTGAGAAGCTAATGGTGACATTTGTTGAGCTTGAGCTTCTTGAGCCTAACAAATACAGACAAATTTTTATGAAAATAATATTAGAATAGAAGAAAATGTAAATTTCAGTAGCAGAAATAACTTCTAAACACTTACATTAGATTGCTTTTTCTTTGGACAAGTTCTTACACTGTGTCCAAAAAGCCCACAACAACTACAACTCATCTTTGCTCCTATCTTCTTAAACTTTGTTTTACCTTTTATTTCACCTTCTTCTCTTCTTTTTGTCTGTGTTGGTCTTCCCGGCATTTTTTTCTTCACTAGAGGATCTATATTCTCCATTTTTAAATTTTTTCAAATTTTTTCACTTGCAATGGTGGGAATGATAACACTGTAAAGTTCATGGTATATATGTACTTTATATAAATTAAGTACATAGCTTTCTAATTCTCCCCTATATAATATGACACACACAACATGAAGGCAAGGAATTCCAATGAGATCCCACAGTCTACATGTACATTTCCAGCCCCAAAGATCAACTACAAATGTGTCTTCATTATGCATGACCTCATACCCTTCGACCCCATTCCAAGTTACATGACAGAGAGCACTAATTGATTTATGTTTTTCAAGTTTTTGTGCAATCTTAGGACAGAGCTCACCTTTCCACTTAAGTGAGATTTTTTGTGCTCAACTATCGTATGCATAACATAATGTATAATATCTTCAAATAGTGAAACCACATACTTAAATCTAGCTCCTTAAATGGCAGAATTGAAAGCCTCCGGGAAGTTGTTATCAATTGCATCACACTTAGACCTAGAAGAAAAGAAAACTTTGGACCAATGTTTTAGATCCTTTTTTATAAGATCATCATATGCATCCCATTTCAACTTAGCCATTCTGTTTGTAAAGTGATGAAATTGAAAAGTTGTTGTAGCCTTACAACATGACCATAATAGCTTCAAAAGGTCACCACCTTTATGTTTTTTTTCAAATGGCATACATGTGCCTAGCACAAAATCTGTGCTCTATCTCCGGTAAGCAAATAGGCGCCTCTTCAAGCAATCCCTTCATTACCTTGTGCATGTCACTAAGCAAAGTAAATTTTTTACCATTTCTTAAATTCAAATCAGTCTGGATGCGGTTTAAAAATCATGACCAAGTCTCTTTATTTTTCACCTCAACCACTGCCCAAGCAATAGGAAAATTTTAGTTGTTGCTATCTCTACTCACAACTGAAAGTATCTCACCTTTAAAAGAACCCTTCAAATAACATCCATCTAATCCAAAGACTGGCCTACAATACCTTTTAAAGGCTTTTTTCAATGCACTGAAACAAACATAAAGTCTCTTGAATTTTGGTATCTCAGTAGGAGTTGGTCTTTCAACCACTAGATCAAATGTACTTTCTGGATCAACATTCCTCAAAGTAAACACATAGTCAAACAACCTATTAAACTCATGTACAACATTACTCTTTATTTGTTCTAAAGCCCAATTTTTAGCCCTCATGCAGCATTGTTTGACCAATTCAACTTCTAGCTCCTCTCTCCCAAGCTTCATCATGTCTCCCAGCTTTAACTTAGGAAGAATCCTAATCTTTGAAAGAAAATACTTTTCAACCAATTTGAAATTTGTTCTACTATTCTTACAAGTTATAGAACAATTGTGGTTAGTTACTAGAGTCTTAATTTTGTAACACCCATCAGATTTGTCCTAAGAAGCAGTTATCACAAAAGGACATCTTAAGCTCTTACACAGTTCCCTTGTTTTCTCTTTCCTATTTAACACAAATCTAAAATAAAATTTATGTGCCACTGCATAAGCATAAAGTGCATCATCCAACTGTTTTTTATTTTCAAAAATCATTCCCACTTCAAATCTGGGTTCAACAGTTGATGCATCAAAAAAAATTGACCACCCTTTTTAAAATTTTTATCTCCATCTAAATCTGTCTTATAGCTCCCAGCATCTAAAGAGTCTAAATAGTCAGTATCTTCTTTACTAGATAAAGCCCATGAACCATCTTTACTTTTATGTGCACTTTTCTCAGCAGTTGTTGCACCCAAACCACCTATATCAGCTTCATTTTCAGCCATTTTTGTTGCACCTAAACCACCCAAAGTAGCTTCATTTTCATCTGTTCTTGTTGGAGCCATACTAAAATTTGGTTCTAAGTCTTTTGCACAGATTGTTTTATTTTTTTCATTACCCATCACTTTCTAAAAATTCCAGCCAGCTCTTCATCCTCATTATTAGACCCTATAGGCTCATGGTCTAACTCACCACTATTATCTTTTATTTCTGTTTCATAGCCTACCTCATCTACAATTTTATTATCATAGTAAAAATTACCACCATATGACCTATCTCCAGCATTAGTAATCCAGCCTAGATGGCCCATTAGACTTACTGTCACTATTACCAACATCTGTAACATGTGTATTTGATCCATTACCACTATTGTCTAATGTTATATTTCTAAATTCAAACCTATAATGTAGGCAACATACACAAACAACAAATACACAAATAAGCAATATTACTACTTTTCTGCAACACAAATATTACAGTCAATTTATTTTATAGATACACACAATTAATAATCAACAAGCACCAAAGCACGTCATTTAAGTCACGATCATTTATATCTGCAACCACTTCTATCCATAAATAAATTATATACGGTGTAAAAAGTTAATTAAAACCAGTCAAGAAAGTTAACCAACTCCTAAGTGTAAAACAATCAACAAGCACCAAGCAAGATAAAAAAAAATTAATATTTACATAGTTTATTATTGTCTGCCATCTTCACTTAACATTTGGATTTATATAATCGCCATTTTAAATTATTTTTCACTACTTATTTGTTCTCAAAAAAAATTTCTGCAACACAAACAATTTTTTTTTACCTTTACTGTTCTTAATCAATGGTGAGAATCTACAGGTGGCCTCCAAGTGCATACACTTTAAATATGTCGATCAACTTTGTATCTCTTCACAACACCTGTCAAAATCGTTTGTTTAAAACACAAAGTGTATTTCGAATCTTTCTTTCAACAAAGTATTTGAAAATCAACAAAGTATTCTCTTCACAACAAAAACTTATTTTCTCAGAAGTAAAAAAGTACCTTTTAACAGAATTCTATTTTTCAACTTTTCTTCTTAATCTTCTTCAGTTTTTGTTTTGTGTATATGTTTTAATCCTCCTTTTGATTTGATTTTAGAACTTTTTTGAATTTTTTCACTGCAACGCGGGGAGGAAAAGAAAGAAAAAAATATGTTTAATCTGATTTTTACGGGGAATTTAATTTGGGGTAATTAATTTCTTTTAATTTTTTTTAAAAAGTTATTTACTTTCAAAATTTAAAGGCTAAAAAAAAGATATTTGTCGGTATTTTAATGGATGACGGAAAAAAATAACGGATGTTTACGGCAAGCACTTAAACGAACAACGTTAAAAATATTAGACACTTAATTAGTCTGAAAAATATTTTAATCACCTATATAAAAAAAAGGATAAAGTACACAGACGGTCACTGAACTTTGATGCAAAAAACAAAATGGTAACCAACCTTTCAAAAATCACGAAGTAGCAATTAAACTTTAGATTTTGAAACAAAACGGTAACTGGGGCGTTAAACCCCGTTAACCCCTAACGGAAATCTGACGTGTATGCCACATCTCACCCAGTTTTCCACATCATATCTAAAAAATAATAAAATTATAATTCATGTCATATTTAAAAATTAAAAATAAATTATTTTTAATCACATTTAAAAAACAAAAAAAAACCCAAATGGAAGAAGAAGATCAACGCAAAGTCACAGATCTAGTAATTGAGCTAGTTCGTCGCTTACTCTCTCGACAAAACCCACCCCCAAGCTCTCCTCATTTCTCCCAATCTCTTCGCTACGCTTTCCGCATTCTATCCAGCCGTTTAACCCCTTCCGTTTCCCCTGATGCCGACGTCGTTTCCGAATCCATCAAGCGTTGTCTCGCCACTCAAGGTAACTCCTCTGATGCCCTTACTTTCTCTGATCTCTATACCAAGTTCGCTTCCAAAAATGGTCCAAGGGAGCGTTAATAACAAATGGGCCGTTCTTTATCTGCTTAAAATCATATCCGCGGATCGAAAAAATGCTATCAATGAGATGGATTCTTCGATTTTCTTGCCTAATTTAGGTTTAAATGACGATGAAACGGAAAATGATTCAAGGGTTTTGAATGCTAAAGAGAATAGAGATAAGGCTTGGAAAAATGGGGTTTTGATGGTTTCAAAAGACCCCCAGAATTTACGTGAAGTTTCATTTAGGGAGTTTGGGAATTTGGTTAAGGAAGAGAATAAGGTGACTGAAGAGGTTTTGGTTAGGGATGTGTTGTATGCTTGTCAAGGGATTGCTGGGAAGTATGTGAAATTTGATAGTAATTTGGATGGTTATGCTTTATCAGATCTAGTTAATGTACCTAGAGCTCCGGACTGTAACGTGCAGGCAAACGGAGTGGGGAGCGGAAGGATGGTGGGGCAGCGGCAACGGCAATAGGGGTGTTTATGATCAAACCTCCGTCCACGGCAGAGGATGGGAGTTTGAGTTTTGAATGTGATTAACGCTAATACTGATTATTTGGTTTTTTTTTGTTGATTTAATGGTCAAAAATAATTTCTTTTTAATTTTTAAATATGACGTGGATTATAATTTTATTATTTTTTAGATATGATGTGGAAAACTGGGTGGAATGTGGCATACACGTCAGATTTCCGTTAGGGGTTAACGGGGTTTAACGCCCCAGTTACCGTATTGTTTCAAAATCTAAAGTTTAATTGCTACTTTGTGATTTTTGAAAGGTTAGTTACCATTTTGTTTTTTGCATCAAAGTTAGTGACCGTCTGTGTACTTTACCCTAAAAAAATATACTTCAAGCACTTGTTTGAAGGTATAAAGCAAACTTTTTAAAATCGCTTTCTCGGAACCAGATATTGGAGAAAAGTTTTGAAAACCTGACGCGGCTGCGAACAGATCTAGCTAAAGCTGACAAATTGAACGTTTTAAATCCCATACCAGTTCAAGTTCAACCCATTCCAGGTTTCTGATTTCTCTTTCTCTCCAATTCCGACGTCGAAATGGATTTCGAAGAAAGCAGTAGCTGCAGTTCCGATTGGGACCAGCATTTCACGGAACAAGTCATCCGCTCAATGGACGCCATTGAAGCCTCTTTTCGTTCTTCCTCATCTTCACTCCTCAACAAACGCAAGCCCGCCATCCATCATGAAGATATCCCCCAAACCCGCCGCAAATTACCCAATTCCATCGTCTCTCCGCCACCTTCTTTTCCATTTTCCTTCGCACGTTGTCAATGTATTTTCTATCACTTACCCATTTTTTTAAAATTAAAATAAATGAATCAGTAAACCCTTTTGGTTTTCTGATTTTTGCAGCTTACACAAAGCTTAGATATCCGCCGTTGAGATTTGGGGGTCAAATTTTGTACAGCAGCACAGAAGCTGAGGTGGAAAAAGCTGCAATGGAGCTTTTGGAAGCACTTGAAATTAAGAAAAAAGAAATGGGTCAAGTTAGTTTAGGGTTTGATATTGAGTGGAAACCCTCTTTCGAAAAAGGTTTGCTTCCTTCACTCCCTTGTCTTGTCTGGCTACCTTCATTTCATATTATCGTTTCTGTTTGTTTCCTTAAAAAAATGTGAAAATTTCTTATTTTAATATGAAGCCTCGCTAAGGCATCCTTTGATCATTACTACATACATAAAAACTAGCAATATTTTAAAGAATTGAGATATTAAGTTGGAGATTTTTCAAAGTGCATGATTTCTAGATGGAATAGTTATGCTAGAATTGGCATTGCGTTTTAGTAATTCTTTGTTGTTATTTTTTTGTTATAACTGTGATGTTTAGTGGTTTTGAAATGCTGTGTTTCAAACTAAAGAAGTTTACATCCATGGAAGTATACATTTTTTAGGCGATTATAGAGTAACATTTGTAGCCCTTCTTAGTAGATTAGTAGCCTAGAAAGACACATTTGATGGATCTTGAATAAAGTTTGGCTCTAAATTGCTGATGAACATGAACAAAGGCTGAACAACCAAAGACTTTTAACGTGATATAAAAAGATGACTTGAAATGTGGGAATTGTTGAAGGAAATCACGGGGTGTTTTGAAGTGTAAAATTGTGCTAGGCATTCAATTGATAAGATATGTAGCAGTTAAAACGAATTCTCCCCAAAAATGTTTAAGAACACGTACGTTAGGGATATGGCTACCTCTAATAGGTGTCTATTTTTCCTTTAAGCTATCCCATTTTGTTGTGGAGTATCAACACATGAGCTATCATGAATTATGCCTTTTTCTTTAAGATACGAACCTAGTGTTTTTGTAAAGTACTCACTCAGTCACTCCCATTATCAGTTTTAAAGACTTGAACACGACTTTTAAACTGATTTTCTACCATCACTTTTGTGATGGAAGTGTAAAAGGCATATTATCTGCCATATCTTATTGATGAAGTATTGGGCATGAGTATGGCAATCACTATTGAAGAGTCCATGTAATTTGCTTAAGGGAAATGGGAATAACATTTCAGGACTTTGCAGATTATGGAGCTTGATAGCAGGGGGATAATTACTGGCTAATTTTTATATCTAAGCATATAAACACACCTTTATAACTTCTTGCATCGTGTTGGTTGGATTTTGGTTACATTATGCCTAATAGTGAGGAACGAAAACCAAGGTTGCATCCTTGCATCCCTTTCAGTTATATTTGGAAGAGTTTCATATTCCGAGTAATAAACTTTATTCTCATTTTTAAGCTTTCGCAAAGGGGATAAGGGATTTTGTTAAGCTAAAATTGCATTAAATAATACTGCATGGATAATTATTTATGTTTGGAATTTTGACACTGCAGGTATTTTGCCTGGAAAGGCTGCAGTGATGCAGATATGTTGTGACCGTCGTTATTGTTATGTGATGCATATTATTCATTCCGGAATACCTCAAAGTCTTCAGGTTCTTCTTGAGGATTCCAAAATTATAAAAGTAATGTCTTTATTTTAAGTCTTTTTATTGGCAGCCTAAAGTCCTGAACTTCTATGTTAGAATCTGTATTTAGTTTTTAGTATTTCAAAACAATGCTTGCAAATGAACAGACTGGAGTTGCAATTGATGGCGATGCTGTCAAAATGTTCAGTGACTATAATGTATCTGTTAAAGGTCTAGAAGATCTTTCAGATATAGCAAATCAAAAGTTCGATAGGGAACGGAGAAATTGGAGTCTTGCAGCTCTCACCGAAGAGCTTATTTGCAAAGAGGTATCCATCTAATTTAGCTATTTGAAATCCTGGTAAACACTGAAGCAGGCTTTCATCTTACAGACTCCTAACATGATTAGTTCTCAACCCGTAAATAGTATTAGCATTTTAACTTCCACCAAAATTTTTGGTTTCAGTTTTGCTTTGAGAACTGAGGCTGAATGCTCTCATTGGGAAGTCTTATTAAAATTCTTTGTATTGCAGCTTCCGAAGCCCAAGAAAATTAGGCTGGGAAACTGGGAGTTATATCCTTTATCCAAGGAGCAACTACAGTATGCAGCAACTGATGCTTTTGCTTCATGGCACCTATACCAGGTAACATTACAATTACAATATCACATTCTATTCGTCCATCATAAATTTAGATAGGCTTGGATATTGTTCCAGATTTCATTTTCAGTTTTTGTTCTTAAACACTGTTACAATTGCTATTATTTATGCTACTTGGACTTGAGTGTTTGTCCAACTCACATGTCCAGCATGAGTATGCTCGATTTTTTCAAGATATGTATTTGAAAGGTTGTTGGGGGATCATATATCCATGCCCATGTCTTGATATATCTTGGACATGGGTGTTGGACCGGGTACTTCAAGAAAAATGAAGAATTGGAGCAATGTAGACTTATAGCACAATGTTTTCTTCTTTCTTTTACTTGCAAGTAGTTAATGTTTCATTTCAAATGCAGGTCTTAAAAAGCCTACCAGATGCAGTAAAGGATTTGGCAGATGGAAGCGAAAACATTCCAACACAATGATTTTTGTAGTAAGTTTAAAAGATTCGGTGTTTGCCCTTGTTTGATTTTAACTCAAGGTAGAGTTTGCTTAGGATAGAGTGAGCTCATGCCAAAGGCCAAGAAACGAAGAGTTAAAGTTTTGCCTAGTTGTGAATTGTATGTGTTTGTTGTTGGCCACTTTTGAATTGCTTGTTTAGTTGTAGCTGTTGTATATGATTTTAATTTATATCTTGAATTCATGTCATGTTCCAGCAAAGATGATCTGCATTGTTCGGAATCTGATATCGGTATTTTGTTAATTCAGTATGATCTGATCATGTACTTGTCACGTGCCTTAAAAAACTGTGTTTTAGCTGGATGCTACTTGGGCTTGTCTTGGCTGTCTTTTAGCTAAAGAAGAGTTGTGAAATTCCTTTTCAGGCTTCTAAAACTGTGTACAACACCCTTAAAGATTTGGTTGAAGCTGTTTTGTGAGGATCAACCTTTGCTTTTCAATACTATATATTCAAGAAACATATGGATTTATTTTCTGAAGAAACTCTATTCCCTTTTTCTAACGTTTCAGCATGTTAAGTCTTGGAGTGCAAAACTAAGGCTTTGCAGTTTGATTTTAATTTCATTCCACAACTTCGAGCCTCTAGATACAACATAGTAGAACAAAATGGTGGAGAGCATTGTGTTTAATCTGAGGACATTGGTATAGGGAAGTTCTCGATCGGAACTTGGGAGCCGCTGAAGGCTTAGTTCTTACCCGGATGAATCCGACACTAGAAAAAGGATTTTTGTACGCTAATGCTCGACATAATGGACATGTTAGATGAAGACAAGTTCTTTCCTGTCCTAAAGGGCTTACAACTGTGGGAGCAAGTGTAACTGCGTAGGCATAATATGCTGAACTTGTATGAATGAGAGAGTGCTGCTCTGGACTCTGGTAGTATCAGATCAGCTAGTCAAGTAACCAAAATTTCTTTCACGATCAAATAATTTGAAGGCATATGGCGCAGTTAACTTTTTTTTTATTGAATAACAAAACATTAATATTTTTTTTCACAATCAAATTCTTTCGGTCATTGTTCCAATTAATATCCAACAAGTAACCAAAAGTTTTTGAAAAAAGGAAAGAAAAGAAAAACTCAAATTGATCAAATAATTGAAACTGAGTTAAAAGGGCATAGTTGATGCATTAACTATAAAATAAATACATATGATTTTATATTTTATGGAGTACAATTTATTAATATGTGTAAATTTAGTGCTTAGTTACATGTGGCAATCGGGTCGTTCGTATCGAGTTCAGGTCGAGTTATTTCGGGTTGGATTGCATTTTGGTTCGGGTTACTTTCGGTTTAGGCTCGATTCAGGTCGGATCGAGTCTATGTTATTTCGGGTCGGGTTAATATCGGATCTGTTAATTTTTCAGGTCGGGTCAATATCTGATTGGTTGACTTTTCGGGTTGGGTCTATATCGAATCGGTTAACTTTTCAGGTCGGGTCAATGTCAGATCGGTCGGCTTTCAATTGGAGTCAATATATAAAGATGATCTTTTAAAGGAGAAAAAATGATATTAAACCATTAAACTATTACTAAAGCTAGTTGTTAATTACTAATATAACACAAAATGAGAATAAAATATACATATTTAAGGAAAATTAAATTCGAGTTACTTTCGGTTCGAGATATTTTTGGTTATTTTGATTGGGTTGATTTTCGATTTAATTAAATTCAGGTCGATTTTAGTTCAGATTCGATTTTAATTTAGATTCAGGTCAAATTTAGACCATCATGTTCAGGGCTATATCAAGTCTCGAATTGAATAAATCCGTTTGGGTGTCGGTGAAATTTGTCAGTTCTATTCATGATTTCAATTCTAAATAATCTCTTATCTTCTCTTTTTATTATATATATATATATATATATATATATATATATATATATATATATTAATTATAAACTCGAGAGTGAACTATTTATCCTTGAAATTTTCTTTGCAGGAAATATTAATTTAAATAACAAAAGTGTAGCATCATGTTTATTATAGGGAGTGAGTGACGGAATTCCGTGGGGCCGTGTGACATCCAAAATTTTAAAAATGTACTATTTTTTATAATTTTAAAAATATATCATTTGACTATTTTTTAATTTTATTGGATCCTTTCAAATATTTGAAAATTTTAATTATTTTTTTAAATGGTTAATTTTTTCATTAATATATGTGTATGTATTTATATAATGAAGAAATACCAAAATAAAATTTAGTGTCATTTTTTTGTTATAAACCATTCAAAACTAAAAATTGAGTGTCAAAATTTTCTAAGTGTAGCAAGTCTATTTGGATGTACATTAGGGGTGGGTAAAATTACACGACCCGATTGACCCGGCCTAAATACTCGATGACCCGAATCAAATTAAACGGGTAATTATTTGATTTTTTTTATTTTCTCGGGTTGGGTACCCGGCCCGATATTTATCCCGGGTACTCGGGTCGAGCCTGGGCCGAAAAATCGGTTCCAGTCGGGTACCCAACTACTCGATTATATATATATATATATTATATTTTAATTTTAATTACTTATAAATATATATATATATATTATTTTTAATTAAAAAATAGATGACAAACTAATTAAATTATGTATTTTAATGTTATTTTGGTTTGATAATTCAAATATTAAACTCTATGTTGGGATTATATAATTCGAACTTTTATTAAGTATTTATATTTTTTATAAAATTAAAAAAAAAAGTGGTGGGTACCCGGTACCCGATTACCCAGATTTTTCGTATACCCGAGACTCGGGTACCCAAATGAGGTGAGCTAGGACATGGGCTGATGTTTGAGGTACCCGGATGAACCGGGTACCCGACAATTCTCAACTCTAGTGCACATGGTTGATGTGTTAGTTTTTTCTTTAATTATTTTATATTAAGAAAGGGAATAAATGTGGAGATGTAATTGATGAACACATGTAATTAAGCACGTGGGTGGGCCTTGAATTTATGTCTTTATCAATCTCCATCTCTTTGCCTTGTTTCACAAACCACATATATAACCCTATGCCTATGGCCATGTGAAAAGAGAATGAGATCCCATTCTTCCCACCTCAATAACCTTTAATCATGAGTTCCATGGGACCATGACCCATTCATATAAAGATGTGACACAATGTTTGGTAGAAAAAAAATATCTAAATGAAGAGACGAAGAAAAGAGAGAAATAAAAGGGAAAAATAATAGTTTTTTTCATTTTCATTTTCTTACATTTAGTGTAAATAATAAAAATAAAAGATAAATTTTAGAGAGGCATAAATTAGATATGCTCTTATTCAGAATATTAGTAGTAAAATTTGGGGTAAGAGTTTAGAAGCTAACTTAAAATTTTGAAGAATTTAGAAGCTTAAACTATTTTTTTTAAAATTTTAAGGGTTTAACTAATTTTTTAATAATTTTGAGAGATTTAATGATTTTTTCAAATTAGTAGAGGTGGCTTGATTAAAAATATTCAAATTTTAAAAACTTAATATGAACTTTTAAAAATCTTAAAAGAACCAAATTAATTTTTTAAAAGTTTTAGGGGCCAAAATTTAATTTTTCAAAATTTTGAGTAGTTATACCTCTAATTCCTTAAAACTTACGCCATTGGAAGATATTAAAGGATCATTATCAATATCTCACTTGAGGGTGTTCAACATATCTGATCCAGTTGATCTGATCTGATTATCCGTTGATCCGATCTGAAAATATAGATATTTGATTTTTATTTTCGGATCGGATATTTGATCTGCTTTTTTATTTTTTAGATCGGATACAGATCACAATATTTTAAGTTTCAAATTATTCGAAATTTCGAAATATCTAAAAATTTAAAATTTTATGGATATAAATCTTGCTAAATTTATTAATTTAATGCTTGTTATAGCCATAAATTCGAAAAAGAAACTTTTTTATAGGTGTTAATCTTGTTATATTTGACAATTTGTTAATTTTTTTATTCAAAAAGTCAAAATTTTCTAGATATGACCGTCAACTTCGCAAAAAAAAAAAACTTAAATCAAAATATATATTCAGATAATCGAATATCCGATATGAGTATCCGGTATTCAAATATCTGAATATCTAATTTTTTCGGATCGGATACTAATCGCTATTTTACCGATATGATATCGGAAAATGAACACCCATACATGTAGCAACTAAACAAGTCACATCCAGTGGCGGAGCCACATTCAAATTTTAGGTTCAATTGATCCCACTTGATTTGTTGGGTATAGTATTTTTAAGGAGCTAATAGATAATTTTTCATAGAAAATATTAGAATTGACCCCACTTGATTTGGGGAAAATGATGTCTTTTTGGTGTCCATTTCTATGTGCTAACACTAAAAAAAGTTAATTTCTATGCCCTAACCCTAAATTCTAAATTATAAATGCTACAACCTAAAAATACCACTATACCTAATTTCCTAAACCTACACGTTAATCCTAAACTAAATATTTTAGGACGATGCATAAATAGGGCACCAAAAAGTACGGAGAATATCTATTTCTTGATTTGTTGGGTATAAAATTAATAATATTTATTGTAATGATATAAGAATTCTCGTACCTCATATTTTATTATAACCCCGCTATATAAAAATTCTAACTCCGACACTAACCATATTACGCGGGATTTAATTAAATTACTTGAATCTTCATCAATTTCTAACTTTTGAATAATTCATCCTCTTTAAATTTGGGTCGTCTTTTGACCACCATAGACATTGAATATTAAAAAGATATTTCAATATAAAAGTTGAAAAATAAAGAAGCAATGTCGACTTAAGCTCATGGGACATTAATGGCATAAACATGCAAAATTTCCAATGCGGAATAACAAGGCAGCTATCACATACCGATTTCAAGCTTTCCTTCAAAATGCAACCATTAATTGCTGTCCACCATTCATGATTGATTTAGTTTGTGGTTAAAAATAAAAATAAAAATAAAATATTGACAATCTAGCCATACTATTACTAATAAAATTAAAAAAAAGTATTTATTCTAGGAACACATTATTGGTGCATATATTTGAGCTGTGTGGCCGAGATTGGTCCATTCGCTTCCAACATGTCCCACGAGTCGGCAATCGGGTTGGCGATGCATTGGCTAGTCTGGCCACCTTGACTGATTTTGACGTCCATCTTCTGAGCAGTCCCCCGAACCAAGTTTTGAATTTGGTGCAGGAGGACACTGGTCTTGGCCTTATAGGGGCTGCTCAGTAACTTTTTTATTTCTTGATTGTTGCTTAATGATGGTTATTTCCGTTTTCTTCTTTCTGGCTCCTTAAATATTACTAGTATTTTTTTCTCCACTTATATTTAAAAAGATTTTTAAAGACATTCATAATATTTTTTGTATATGATCATTTCTAATGAAATCATACAACTTTTACCGAAAATAATAATATTAAAAATAAAATAAAACATCAAACCTCAACTAAAAGAATAAAACCAAAGTTAAATCGTATGTCAAGCAGTTAATCAAATGAGATATATCTGTAAACATTGTTCAAGATACCCAATGCATTAAAATCACTTTGGGGCTTACTTAGTTAAAAGCGTTGCCAAATATCTAGAATAGAACCGACAAGATAAATCACTTTTTTAAGCATTTAGAAAAAAAAAGGATTGACGCTCACAATTTACAAAACAAGGTTCTCGAAAACAGTACTCTGCCGACACTTTGTATGGAGAGGGAGGGAGTGAGAGCAATAAAGACAAATTGTCACTTTCCATGTTCTTTGCCTCTTTTCACAATCATAAATAAATAAAACATTTCCACGTGTGTGGGATACAATTTATTTGATTTTTTTATCAAGATAAGAATTTCGTTAACTAGAAGAACGTGTAAAAAAAATACCAAAGCAAGCACAGACATAGGCCTAGAAATAATATTAGGCACGAGATGTAAAAAGAGGTAATCGGATGAGTTTCAGGTCGAGTCAAATCAGATACAAGTCATTTCAGGTTGTTTTTTTTTTATTTTGATTCGACTCGGGTCGAGTGCGGGTCAATTTCAGGTCGGGTTCATTTTAGGCCGGATTTATTTTGGGACGAGTTCATTTCAGGTCGGGTCAAAACGGTTAATTGACAGGTTAATTTGGGTTCAGTTAGACTTCAAGTCGAGTTTATTTCAGGTCGGGTTCATTTAAGGTCGAAATCGTTTCATGTCGAGTTCATTTCGGGTCGGGTTCATTTCAGGTCAAGTTAATTCGGGGTTTGAATTCGTATTAAGTTTGAGTTTGTTACAAATAGTCGATAGACTTTGGATTGGTCATCAAGTTCGAGGTAATTATTCAACGCCTTTCACGAACACGAATCACATTAAAAATAAATATTAGGCAATAGAACAAACAAAAATATCATCAAATGATTCATTTCTAAAATATTAGAGTAAATTAAAAAAATTATAAATTAAAAAGGGTCAATTTTTGTGAAAAATAAAATTTTAGGGACTAACATGAATAAAAATATCACCATATTAAAAACACTTACTAAATTACAAAAAAAGAATAGGTGTCAATTTGGAAGATATTAAATTAAAATTATAGATATTAGACTAAATTACAAACAAAAAAAGAACATGGGTCAATTTAGAATAAAATAAAGTTTTAGGGACTACAATGAACAAATATATTAAATTAAAATTATAAACGTTGGACTAAATTACAAACAAGAAAAGGATAGGGGTCAATTTGGAATAAAAATAAAGTTTTAGGGACTACAATGAACAAAGATATTAAATTAAAATTATAAACACTTGACTAAATTACAAACAAAAAAGAATAAGGGTCAATTTGGAATAAAAATAAATTTTTAGGGACTATAATGAACAAAGATATTAAATTAAAATTATAAACACTAGACTAAATTACAAAAAAAAAAGAAAAAGAACAAGGTCAATTTGGAATAAAAATAAAGTTTTAGGGACTATAATGAACAAAAATATTAAATTAAAATTATAAACATTGGACTAAATTACAAACAAAAAAAGAATAGGGGTCAATTTGAACTAAAAATAATATATATGTATGTAGATAAGTTTTACTATATGTATATATATGAGATATGATTCGTTTACACAATGTAAAACTCTTTAAGTTTTACACGTTTTTCGGACCATTTGATGAGTGAAACGAATGAATGAGATTAATAGTAAATATGTGAAGATTATCGCTTGGAAAAATATATTAAGGGTTAGGATCAACTTTACACAGTGTAAAACTCTTTAAGTTTCATACGTTCTTTGGATCGTTGGATGAGAAAAATGAATGGCTGAGATTAACTCCTTACTTTTTTCCCAAGTGATAATCTTCACATATTCTACTTTTAATCTCATCAATCCGTTTCACTCATCTAACGATCCATAAAATGTGTAAAACTTAGAGAGTTTTGCACTGTGTAACTGGATCCTATCCCCTTATATATATATATATATATATATATATGTATGTATACCCCTAAACTATACTCATAAACCTCAAACCTTAAGCCCTAAACTATATATATATGTATATACATTAATACATATATATATATTCATTAATACATATATATACATTAATATATATATATATATATTAATACACACACATATATATATACATTAATACACACACATATACATATATATATATATATTAATACATATATATGTAGTATGTACGTATTAGTGTTTAGAATGTAAGTTTTAGTACGTATATGTATATGTATATGTATTAGGGTTTAGGGTTTAGTATGTATATGTATATATATTGTAACATCCCGATTTAGGGTCTAGAAGATTCAGTGAGGTTTCGAGGTCTGAAAGACCGGTGTTGAGAGTTATGAGTGAGTTCGGGGAAAGTGGTTCTCGGAGGTTGGAAAAATATGAAATAAATCTCTAAAATCCTAAATAAATATGTTTAAGGTTTTGGTAAAGACAATTTTGGAAAAAAACGTTTTCCGAACCGTGACATTTTGGTTTAGTGACCAAATCGTAAAGTTTGTAAAATCTGTTTTTAGTGACAATTTTGTAAAAGAGTTAAAACATTGAATCTTTAAAGAGCAAAAATTGGCTGGTCCAATATGGTTATTATCCCCTTTATTTTGACTATTCAAATATTTCAAAATAGATTTTATGATTTAATTAAAATAAAGTTTTATCTATTATCTCATTTTACGTCAAGAACCATTTTCAAGCTTTCTCATCTTCTCTCTTCAGCCAAACAACTCTTGAGCTTGAATTTCACAAGGTAAAAGTGTTTTCTTATTAATATAATATTGTTAACTGGTTCTCCTACTTTGATTTCCTAAAACCCGAGTTCATTTCATTATTTTTCTCAAGGATTTTTGCCAAACAAGGAGAAATAGCTAGCATTGGGGGTGAGCAATGAGATTCTCCTCTGATGTAAGGTTCTTTAATGAAATTCCCATGCTTTGATTCTTTTAAATGCTAAGGTTTTGTTTTCTTGTGTTAATCTTAATGAAATTTGACTAAAATTGATGAAAATGAACTTTTGGTAAGCTTTTCGAGTAGGATCTGTTATTGTTGGGTTTGTTGATGTTGTTACCTTTGTTTTGATGTGGTTTTTGAGTTGTGATATTGGGTGAATGATGGGAATCCCAAATTTGGGTTGGGTGTTGAAGTTTGAAGTGGAAAAAGTGAGTTTTTGGGTGGATTTTGAGGTGAACCGATAGCTGGTGTTAATCTGATGTTGGGTTGATGTTTTTAGATGTTTATCCATGTGTTTTGATGTTATCTAATGCTGGGTTTTGCTGGAGTTTGTCCGAATTGAATTTTTCGATATTTACGGCTTGTATCAAATAGGTTCGATAGATGTTTTGATTGAGTATTTGAATCTCTGCTTTCCAGCAAGTTAGAGTGTTGAAAATATCTCTAAATCCTCTGTTTTGGGTTGGTTAGAGGTAGGGATTGAAGATCCGAATTTGTTGAACTCGATTATGGGCGAACCAGAAAGCTAGAAAGGGATTTCGGCTTGATTTTGGTAATCGCTGGTGAGTGGAATTGATTTTAATGTTTTATCGAGGTTGAAGAAGTGTTTTAAGGGTTTGAGTTGAGCTGTTAGGCCAATCCAATCTCAAGGGTAAGATTTGTGTTGTTTCGGCTTTTTCGCCATTTTACATTTGATCTTGTTTGATCATGAGCATACTTTCCTAAATGATGTTTATTATGTTGTTATGCACTAAATGCTTGATGTTTTGTCCCTTGATAATGCCATGTGTTTCATCAAAATGTTGGTTGAGTTCATGTTAAGCTTGAGCTTGTGGTTATGGCTTTTGGGATGTGTTAGGGAGGTGTTTATCCCCAGTAAAAATTAGTGGTTTGTGATGTTGCGATGATTATATTGACACATGGGTTATATCGGATAGATTGATCGATCAATAGGATGTGAAGTGCACTATAATTATAAAATTCGCGCGTGAGAAATTCTTCGGTTTCACAATAGGGGTTGTGCTATTTTGATACGAGTGGTAGGGGTAGTGCTATCACCAACGGGCAATGCGGATAGTGGCATCCCGGCCGAAGTGTGTTTGTAGAGAGGGTTGTTTCACCATGTGATTTGATGGGGGTTGTGCCATCAAGGTATCCGCTTATCCGATCAACGTGTCAATGATGCCGATATACTCATTCGCTATGGTTTCGTATGAGCTTGGTAAACTCATATGGTTATGCATTTGTGCTTGAAGCATGTGTTATAATTATGGAGCCGGTAGGCTTGGTTTGTGTTGCGTGTAAAATAGTCTATCGCAAATAGGTGCAAGTGTACACGTCGCAAGTAATAATGTGATACTAAGTATCAGATATCGTCTCCACAGGGACTGTAAATACTTTTATCCTTGAATTCCTGCACAAGAGAAGAAATAAGTTTAATAAAATGTTTTGAGAAATATTGAGAATTAACTAAGATAAAAGAGGAAATCAATTTGATAAAATAGGCTGGTATTGATTTGCTCAGTAGTGCAGGTGTTGCACTGCTCAAGGGCTTTTCTGTTGCGGCTGTCGTCGGGCCTGTCGCGGCAGCACCTATCGCGGTAGAGGTTTGTTGTTGTCGCGGAAACGATCAACAACTCTGTACTTCAAGCTCAGCAAGAATCCCTGTTGTGACTTGTCCTATCCCTAGGTCCAAGTTCTTTCGATGAACACGTCTTTGATGATACCTCCTGGCGTGAATCGAAGGATGAACACCGATGTTTGAGAATTCTTCTTTAGCTGCTTAACCTTGTACCTATCCTTCGACGAAGATGGTTTAACCATAAACTGAAAAACTCGTACTTACGACTTTCGTATACTTAACTCTCCCGATGTTAAGTAAATGGATAACCTCACAATGCTCTCTTGAAACTCTTATGAGATGTTGAAATCAGAGTAAATAAACTTGAAACTTTTATTGAATTGAACAGAAAAATCCTAAAAATAGTACAATCCTTACAAATACTTTCAAGATCAACCCTTTGCCCTAGGGGGAGTTTAGAACATGGTGAAGAGAGAGAAACGACTAGGGTTTGGGGGGAAGATTGCTAGGAGCTAGATATCCTTTGCCTAGTCGAATTACAAGCATATATATAGGCCTTGGTCTTGGGTTTTCTTAATTGCCAAGAATACAAGTTTGAATTAAAGTACAACTCTATTAAAGACTAAATCTCTGAGTAGATGCCTTTTAATTTGCCCTATCTTCTTGCTTTGACTTTTTCCTCAAACTTAGGACCATGCCTTCCTTGTGCTTCTGGGCTCCAACAGTTATGCAAGTGGTCCACGAAAATCAGGCTTTAAATGCTCTATCGATCGAACTCCACTTTGCTTTTTTCCGTCACCATGGTCTTTACTGTCGCCTCTTCTGCCACGGCAGTGGTCACGACAACATTGTAGCGGACAATCTCCTTCACTTCTTCACTCTAGCTCTGCAACTAACTTCTGCTCCTTTCTGCCATGGATGCTGCCACGACAAGCACCTGCAAAAATAACCCAAACTCAGCAACATCTGTACAATAATTTCCATTTGTGATGTTTATGTAAAATCTATCATAAAATGCAATTAAACATGCTTGAGTGCATTAATAATATGGGAAAATGAGGGATAAAATAGAGAACATGTATGCACTCAACACACCCCCAAACTCAAGCAATTGCTTGTCCTCAAGCAAATGCAACGTAATTAAGAATGAGAGACTTGGCTTAACCTAGTGAACTATCATTACCTTTAGCACCTTCACTATTAAGAACAATACCTTTTCGGGTGTTTATGGACTTATCCGGAACAATGCTATAATTCTCGTGCAAGTGTGTGCAGGTTTTGTGAACATACATGTGTCTAAACTCTTTAGCAACTAGAATAGTTATGCTACTCACTTGAGATTTCATTCAAAGTAAATTTTTTTTACTGGAGGCAATTCTTAGGCTCCTTTAGTTTTTTCTAACTTTGACCTAAGTTTTTCTTATTTTGACTAGAGCCGGTTTTGGGCACCTCTAGCTATCTTCCTAGAGCCGATGTTAGGCACCTCTAGGGGCAACTGAGTCTAAGTTTTTTTTCTTTTTTCATTTTCCTAGAGCCGGTGTTAGGCACATATAGGGGCAACTCAAGTGGTTAGGTTTTCTATTCTAAGTTTACTAACAGTAGTTTAGATAACATATAAGTCACAAAGGTGTTTTTAAAATTCAGAACTATAGCAAGGCTCTAAATAATTCCTAAAACATCCTAAAGATACTATCACGACAGAGAATGTCGCGGCAGGCAAATGCAGTTCAAAGACTTAAGCCAATTTTTTTTTTTACATAAAATTAACTAGAAATGAGACCCAACTTAAATAAAGTTCATTAATGAAAGGAGGACAACACACCCCCAAACTCAAGGGTTGTATTGTCCTCAATTCATGACACATAAACAGAAAAAACATCACAAATATCAAATAAAAGCAAAGACGACAGAAAAAGTAAAAGAGCTTAAGTTGAAGAGCTGTCGTCGCTGCTGCTGATGTGGAGCTACCGGCGGACAGTTACTTTGGTAGAAGAGGCTGGCTTGGGATTGGGAGATGGTGAGGCTACCTTCCTTTTGGCCTCTTGAGGTGGCTGGACTCGGGTAGGTGAGATCTTTGGGGCCTTGTCCAGGACCTCGAGTTCGCTGTCACTGCTGCTGCTACCGTCTGCTTTGTCACGACAAGGTCCCTCAACATCGATATCAAGCTTTTTATTTTTCATCGGAGGGAAGTCCTTGGCTATTTCCTGGACGACAGAGGTCTCCGAGTCGGAGTCATTCTGCCAGACTGAGGATGAGGAGAATCCTTCGAAGTACTTAGGATCAATTTCTGGCAGTGGTTCCTTCCGTTTGGTTCCTCGGGGAGTGGCAGATTGCCTGTCGCCGTCTCTGGCCATGGCACAAGGTGTAGTGGAGGCATCAGTTGGCATGGGCGTCTTAGGGCTGGCAGCAGGTTTAGGGGTCGCAAGAAGATTTTATGTGAAAGAGGGAATCTACACATTTAGGTGATTAAGATCAACTTTAATGAAATTTATCGTGGCAGTGGTGAAGTCCCTCATAGATTCCATGAATCCCAACTGTCTGGCCTCCATTTTTTTCAGTAGTCGGATCATCTGGTTGGAGGAAGTGGCTTCTAAGTGTGCAGGCTCGGTTGACCCGCGACAGGTTCGGTGGAGTCTGGTTCGGTCGTTGGCTCTGTCGCAGCAGATGGATCTACATAAGCCATTGGGGTGGCTACCTTCAACTCCATCAGGCTGTAGATGTTCTGCTGCATCCACCCCTTGCCTCGGATCTTCACGTCATCAGTGATCTCAAACACATTGTTGGCTCAGCAGAGGGTGGTGATTAAGTAGGGGAAGAAAAGTGGGCCCATTACTCGTGTTGCACACTCATGGATGCCGTCGAGTATGCATTTATCGACGTTGATCTGCCGCCCGTTGATGATGGAATGCACGAGGGAAAGTCTCTGCCGGTCCACTATTGTGTTGTGTGATGTTGGTATAAGACGCTTCTTCACAAAGTGGTTCCAGAGTTTGGTAGCCGGTGTGAGCTGGGTTCTTCGCACCATCCATCTATACTTGGGATCATCGTTCCAGGTGGTGCCTTCTTCCGTCAAGTCTGCCATGATGCTATCGTAGTCTGCCGTCAACAGACTGCTGACAAATCTACTGTGTGCATCCTCCTTTCTGCCCACATAAAGGCCATAAAGTGTGCTGATGTAGGCTGACTCAAGGGAGATTTCTTTACCCCTAACAGTTACTGTCGTGGCATCCTTGGATGTGATGACAACGTAAAATTCACGGACCAAGGTGACATTCATATCTTCTGGTTGGACAGCAAACATCTGCCACTTTAACGCGATGATCCTCTTGGAGATGAACGCTTTGAGCCCTAGATCTCCTGTTTTCTTCGTGTAGGTGAAACCTCGTTCCTTCCACATCTCCCGTTTCTAAAAAGAGTCGTAATATCTCTTTTTTGAGTCTACCGAGGCGAACCTCCTAGGGATTCTGCTGTGGCTAGGTGTAGATACTGTCGTGGCAAATGTGAAGGCAACACTCTTTCTGGTTGATCTTGTAGTTATTGTGAGGAAACTGTGGAAATGAAAGAAAATTCTTGAAAAGCTAAAATTTATGAAAGCAAAGTAGAGAGAAGAGAATGAGGTGAAAAATGAAATGGGAAGAGAGGTTTATATAGAGTGAGATTTTTCTTCCCGTTGAAGCCGTAACGGGTGGCGTGAATAACGGAGCCAGCTGTCACGCGGTTTCCTGACGCATCTGTCACGCGTTTCCGTGTCTGTTGTGCGTCTGTTACGCATTTCCGTGTCTATCACGATAGCTTTGTGACAGGTTGTATTTTGCGCGTCTACCATGATAGCAGGTAACCGACTGTCACGATAGCCTTGTTCCATTGGGTTTCGCGGGCTGTTGTGAGTGTGGTTGGCTGTTTCATTCCTTCTCTTAACTATGCTTCCTTTAGTTACCTGAAAACTAAAATAAATAAAGTATTAAATTCTTATTTCCTAAAACAATAGAAATAAATAAAAATAAAATAAATAAAATAAACTAAGTTAAATTAGGGATGCTTTGAGGGGAATCTCCTAAAGTAACTACTTCCTGCACTCTTGGGGCTTCAGTCCCCTGATAGTGCTTTAGCCTTTGTCTATTTACTTTGAATTGGTGCCCGTCCTTGATTGATCTAATTGTGATGGCACCATGAGGAAAAACCTGGACTACTTGGAAGGGTCCAGACCATCTAGATTTTATAATTCTTGGGAAAAGCTTCAACCTAGACTTGAATAACAACACCTTATACCCTGGGTTAAACTGTCGTGGCAGCAGTTTTCTGTCGTGTCACTTCTTTGTTTTGTCCTCGTATATTCTGGTGTTGTCATAGGCCATGGCTCGAATTTCTTCAATTTCATTCAAGTCCAGCAGCCTTTTATGCCCTGCTTTATTCCAGTCCATGTTAACTTTCTTGATAGCCCAATACGCTTTATGTTCTATCTCGACAGGTAGGTGGCAGGTTTTTCCGTAGATGAGGCAGTAGGGCGACATTCCCAATGGTGTCTTAAATGTAGTCCTGTAAGCCCATAGTGCATCATTTAGGTGAAGAGGCCAATCCTTTCTAGTTGGTTTAACCATATTCTCTAGGATGTTCTTCACTTATCTATTTGAGATTTTAGCCTGCCCATTGGTTTGAGGGTGATATGCTGTTGCGATCCTGTGCGTAACTCCATATTTCTTCAGTGCACTAGCAATTACCCTGTTGTCAAAGTGCCTACCCTCATCGCTAATGATCGCCCTTGGGATGCCAAACCTAGAGAAGATATGTTTGTGGAGAAATCTTTGCATGGTCTTGGCATCATTCTTTTGTGTGGCAATAGCCTCTACCTACTTGGACACGTAGTCTATTGCCAATAGTATGTATAAATTCCCACAAGAGGCTGGGAATGGTCCCATGAAGTCGATTCCCCAAACGTCAAAAATTTCGACTTCAAGAATGTTCTGCAGGGGTATCTCATGCCTTTTAGAGATGTTTCTAGTCCTTTGGCATTTATCACAACTCTTGTAAAAAGCTTGTGAATCTTTAAACACTGTAGGCCAATAGAAACCAGATTGCAGAACTTTGGCAGCAGTTTTGTTTCCTCCAAAGTGTCCTCCATAAGGAGCAGGATGGTAGTGGTGGAGCACTTCTTCTTGTTCTTCCTGTGGTATGCATCTCCCGATGATTTGATCTGCACAATGCTTAAATAGAAGAGGTTTGTCCCAATAATAATGTTTTGCATCATTTTGGAACCTTTTCCTAGCTTGGTAATTAAGTTCAGGAGGTATTAAACCACTAACAATGTAATTTACAATGTCAGCATACCAAGGGATTTCAGGAAGCTTACCTGCCGCCATGGCTGTCGCGGCAGTGCTGGTGGCAGTGAATAACTGCTCGTCTGGGAAAGGTTCCAGTATGTTAGTCTTGTCTTTCTCTTGGTCCTTTCCCATCTCCAGTCTTGACAACTGATCAACTACTTGGTTTTCTGTTCCCTTTTTGTCCTTGATGTCAATATCGAATTCTTGCAGCAACAGAATCCAACGTATCAATCTTGGCTTAGCATCCTTCTTGGTGAATAAATATTTGAGTGCCGAGTGATCTGTATGGACCACCACTTTTGTTCCAAGTATATATGGTCGGAACTTGTCAATTGCAAACACCACCGCTAGCAATTCCTTCTCTGTTGTGGTGTAGTTTATCTGGACATCATTTAAAGTCTTGCTGGCATAGTATATAATATTGAAGAGTTCTCCTTCTTCTGCCCTAGTGCTGCCCCGACAACATAGTCACAGGTATTACACATGATCTCGAACGGTAAATTCCAGTATGGTGGCTGTACTATTGGGGCTATTACCAGCTTCTTTTTCAGTGTCCTGAATGCTTCAGTACATTTAGTGTTGAAATAAAAGGCCCTATTCTGTTCCAACAAAAGACAAAGAGATTTAGTAATTTTTAAGAAATTGGCAATAAATCTACGATAAAACCCTTCGTGTCCTAAGAAACTTCTAATGCCCTTGACTGTTGTGGGTGGCGACAGTTTTTCAATGACTTCTATTTTTGCTCTGTCCACTTCTATGCCGCGACAGGAGACTTTGTATCCCAGCACTATGCCCTCATCCACCATAAAGTGGGATTTTTTCCAATTTAGTACAAGGTTGGCCTCCTCACATCTTTCAAGAACCTTCTTCAGATTGCCAAGGCAATCATTGAAACTGTCTCAAAAGACGAAAAAGTCATCCATGAATATCTCCAGGAAATCTTCCACCATATCCGAGAATATTGCCATCATACATCGCTGGAATGTTGTTGGAGCATTGCATCGTCCAAATGACATTCTTCGGAAGGCGTATGTTCCGTATGGGCATGTGAAGGTTGTCTTCTCCTGGTCCTCTGGTGCAATTGCGATCTGATTGTAACCTGAGTAACCATCAAATAGTAAGGCTTCCCCGCTAGTCTATCTAACATTTGATCAATAAAGGGTAAGGGGAAATGGTCTTTCCGAATAGCTTTATTATGCTTCCGGTAGTCCATACAAACCCTCCAACCGATCACAGTCATGGTTGGGATTAGCTCATTTTCCTTGTTGGTTACTACCGTTATGCCTCCCTTCTTGGGTACACATTGTACTGGGCTCACCCACTTGCTATCCGAGATGGCATAGATAATTCCAGCATCAAGCCACTTGATGATCTATTTTCGTACCACCTCTCACATAGCTTCATTTAGTCTTCTCTGGGCATCAATTGTCGGCTTATGATCATACTCCAAGAGGATTTTGTACATACAAATTGCCGGATTGATGCCTTGGATGTCGGCAATGGTCCATCCGATTGCCTTCTTATGCTGATGTAGCATCCTGATCAGCTGTTGTTCTTGTTCCTGCATCAACTTAGGAGAGATGATTACGGGTAACGTATCATTTATTCCAAGAAAAACATATTCAAGTTTCCCTGGTAGGGGTTTAAGATCTAGAACAGGTGGCTACTCAATGGAAGGCTTTTGGAGCACATGTTCATTCGAGGTATAATTCAAAGGCTCAAAGAACTTACCTGGACGTGTGCCTATCCAATTTACCTCCTCAGAACCTTAAGTGTCAGATGCTTCATTGGCTGAGGAGTCGTTGTCGTCAACGCTGTCGTGGCAGTCTTCTAAGTGACTGCGATGGTAGTGACCAAATTGTCTGTCGTGACAGCTTGATCTGATGCAAGGTTGGTCTATGATTACTTTTGATATTGCCTTACATTCTTCCTCTACAACAGCTTCTTTAATAGCTTGGAGAACATTGAGCTTTATCTACTGGTCATTGACTCTCATAGTCAGTTCTCTCTTCTCTACATCGATCATTGTTTTCCTTGTGGCTAGGAAGGGTCGCCCTAGGATGATCGGTGCGTTTTCATCTGCTTCACAGTCTAAAACAAGAAAGTCAGCAGGAAATATAAACTTATCCACTCTTACCAAAATATCTTCAATCTTTCCTTCCGGTTGTACGTAAGAGCGGTCTGCTAGTTGCAGCATGATTATTGTGGGTCTTGCTTGTCCAATACCTAGCTTCTGATATACAGACTTGGGATTTAGATTAATACTAGCACATAGATCACAAAGTGCCTTACCCACAAATTTATCACCAATTATGCATGGTATTATGAAACTCCCGGGATCCTTCTTCTTTGGGGGTGGACGCTTATGAAGGATTGCCATGCATCCTTCTGTCATCATCACAATTTCAAACTCCCCAAGTCTGGATCTCCTGGACATTGCATCTTTAAGGAACTTTTCATAACCAGACATCTGTTTAATGGCTTCTAACAGCGGGATGTTGATGTGTACTTGCTTAAAAACATCATAGATTTTCTTAAGCTGGTACTCCTGTTTCTTTTTTTTGAACCGCTGCGGAAAAGGGGGTGGAGGACGACAATCTTAGAGGTGTCCTTCACATGGGAATCAGATTTGAAGAGGCTCACATTCTGTAGTTTCTTCTGTCTGCTCCTATATTTCTTCTTCTATCGTGGCAGAGGTGGCGACATCAGGCTGTTTTGCTTCTGTCGGGGCAGTGTTCTCGGCAAATTTCTGTGGGGTCGATTCCTTATCAGTTGTTTCTTTTATAATCGACCCTTGTATCTATTTCCCACTCCTCATTGTAATAGCTTTGCACTACTCATGTGTGGGTTTTCTAGTGACCTCAGTATCACTAGGAAATCCTCCATTCCACCTTGGGTTTATGAACTGTGAAACCTGGCCCATATGCGTCTCTAGGGATTTTAGGGTAGCCTCATGGTTTGTCATTCTCATCTTTGTCTTATCCATGAAGGATTCAGTTTTCTTGACAAAGTGATCCATGTTTTCCATATATGCTCCTATTTGAGACATGACGGTTGCCAAGGTCTGTTTCAGTATGCTCGTTGTGTCTGCCGGTTGATGTTGTGGCTGCTACTGTGGTTGCTGCCGTGACAGGATTCTAGGACCCCCTTGGTTCTGGTTATTCAGGACTAGAGGGTTCAATGTATTGTTTGGGTTACTCTAGGAAAATTCGGGGTCCTTTCTCCAGTTTGGGTTGTAGTTGTTGGAATCATAGCTTCTGTTCTTGTTATAATTTCCAACATACATCCCTTCTTCTAGCTGTAAGGGACACTCATTTGTACTGTGATTTCTGTTGCAAGTTTCACACACCTCTTCGGTAGAAAATACATCCTTAGATTCCTTCCACTGTAGTTTTCAACTATCTTGGCGAGGTATGCAATTTGAGTTTTGATCGAGTTGTCAGATTCGTATTCCTTGACAGATACTCCTCGCCTACCTCCTCTTCGAGCTGTGGGGAACTGCTCATCGTTTTTAGCTAACATTTTCAACAACAACAATGCATCCTCTGGCTCCTTGTCCAATAACAACCCGTTTTCTGTTGAGTCTATCCTCATCCGAGTGTGTGCATTGGCAGCATTATAGAATTTGACAACCTGATTCCACACATGGAATCCATGCATCGGACAATTTCGTAAGAGGGTTGTAAATTGGTCCCATGCCTCGTGCATTGGTTCGTCATCTTCCTGTTGAAAAGTAGCAATCTCATTACGTAATCTTTCAGATAAGAGGGAAGGATTAAAATGAGAAAGAAATTCACGACAGAGATCCGCCCAAGTTCTTATTGAACCTGGCGTCAACTTGTTCCACCAGGTTTTCGCTCTATCACTCAATGAATGAGGAAATAGCCGGAGTCTCAGTACTTCAGGGCTTATTCCTGGCTGTCTGAATGATCCACAAATCTCCTAGAAGGTTTTCAGATGTTCACGCGCGCCCTCAGTAGCAGAACTACCAAATTGACCAGCAGAATTTATCATGCTAAACATCACAGGTTTCAGTTCAAAGTGTTCCGCTTCCACATCTGACAGCGTAGTTTCCAATTCAACATGGTCGTTATCCATGTACTCTCGGAAAGTTTGTCGTGCTACTGGGGCAGTAGGCGGCGATCGATTGTTTTGGGCATCATTAGGAGGATCAACATCACTCTAGGGTTGTTGTTTTTGTTGAAATGATCCGCCTCATTGCCTTGTCTTCCGTTCACCATTGCTTCCAATATTTCCTCAAGTTAGTTGTTTCTTTCTATCAAGAGTCGGGCTTGGTTCCTAAGATGATATGTTCATTCAATTTTTGGATCTAATTCGTACTCAGGTTTTTTACCTCGTCTCGATCTACGCATAAGCAATAGAAGAACTTTGTGAAAAGCAAAGGGAAAATAAATAAACTAAAAACAGAAAACAAAAATTTAAGGGTGCAGTAATTAAAGGTAAAGGTATGTTGCCAGTCCCCGGCAACGACGCCAAAAACTTGTTGCGTGTAAAATAGTCTATCACAAATAGGTGCAAGTGTACACATCGCAAGTAATAAAGTGATACTAAGTATCGTATATCGTCTCCACAGGGACTGGAAATATTTTTTATCCTTGAATTCCTACACAAGAGAAGAAATAAGTTCAATAAAATGTTTTGAGAAATATTGAGAAATAACTAAGATAAAAGAGGAAATCCGTTTGATAAAATAGACTGGTATTGATTTGCTCAGTAGTGCAGGTGTTGGACTGCTCAAGGGCTTTTCTATTGCGGCTGTCATCGGGCTTGTCGCGACAGAGGTCTGTTGTTGTCGAGGCAGCGATCAATAACTCTGTACTTCAAGCTAAACAAGAATCCTTGTTGTGACTTGTCCTATTCCTAGGCCCAAGTTCTTTCGATGAACACGTCTTTGATGATACCTCCCAGCGTGAATCGAAGGATGAACACCGATGTTTGTGAATTCTTATTTAGCTACTTAACCTTGTGCCTATCCCTAGGCCAAGATGGTTTAACCATAAACCGAAAAACTCGTACTTACTCCTTTCGTATACTTAACTCTCCCGATGTTAAGTAAATGGATAACCTCACAATGCTCTCCTGAAACTCTTATGAGATGTTGAAATCAGAGTAAATAAACTTGAAGCTTTTATTGAATTGAACAAAAAAATCCTAAAAACAGTACAATCATTACAATTACTTTACAAGAACAACCCTTTGCCCTAGGGGGAGTTTAGAACATGGTGAAGAGATAGACACAACTAGGGTTTTAGGGGAAGATGGCTAGGAGCTAGATATCCTTTGCCTAGTCGAATTACAAGCATATATATAGGCCTTGGTCTTGGGTTTTCTTAATGGCCAAGAATACAAGTTTGAATTAAAGTACAACTCTATTAAAGACTAAATCTCTGAGTAGATGTCTTTTAATTCGTCCTATCTTCTTGATTTGACTTTTTCCTCAAACTTAGGACCATGCCTTCCTTATGCTTCTGGGCTCCAACAATTATGCAAGTGGTCCACGAAAAGCAGGCTTTAAATGCTCTATCGATCAAACTCCACTTTGCATTTTTCGTCACCATGGCCTTTTACTGTCGCCTCTTCTGCCACGGCAACGGTCACGACAACATTGTAACAGAAAATCTCCTTCACTACTTCACTCCAGCTCTGCAACTAACTTCTGCTCCTTTTTTTGCCACGGATGCTGCCACGACAGGCACCTGCAAAAATAACCCAAACTCAGCAACATCTGTGCAATATTTTCCATTTGTGATGTTTATGTAATATCTATCCTAAAATGCAGTTAAACATGCTTGAGTGCATCAATAATATAGGGAAAATGAGGGCTAAAATAGAGAACATTTATGCACTCAACACACCCCCAAACTCAAGTTATTACTTGTCCTCAAGCAAATGCAACCTAATTAAGAATGAGAGACTTGGTTTAACTCAGTGAACTATCATTACCTTTAACACCTTCACTATCAAGAGCAATACCTTTTCGGGTGTTTAGGGACTTATCCGAAACAATGCCATAATTCTCGTGCAAGTGTGTGCAGGTTTTGTGAATATACATGTGTCTAAACTCTTTATCAACTAGAATAGTTATGCTACTCACTTGAGATTTAATTCAAAGCAATTTTTTTACTAGAGGCAATTCTTAGGCTCCTTTAGTTTTTTCTAACTTAGACCTAAGTTTTTCTTATTTTGACTAGAGCCGGTGTTAGGCACCTCTAGGAGTAACTCAAGTGGTTAGGTTTTCTATTCCAAGTTTACTAACAGTAGTCTAGACAACATATATGTCACAAAGGTGTTTTTAAAATTCAGAACTATAGCAAAGCTCTAAATAATTCCTAAAAAATCCTAAAGATACTGTCACGACAGAGAATGTCGTGGCAGGCAAATGCAGTTCAAAGACTTAAGCCAATTTTTTTTACATAAAATTAACTAGAAATGAGACCGAACTTAAATAAAGTTCATTAATTAAAAGAGGACAACACACCCTCAAACTCAAGGGTTGCATTGTCCTCAATGTATGACACATAAACAGAAAAAACATCATAAATATCAAATAAAAGCAAAGATGACAGAAAAAGTAAAAGAGCTTAAGTTGAAGAGCTGTCGTCGCTGCTGCTGCTGTGGAGCTGCCGGCGGGCAGTTACTTTGGTGGTAGAGGCTGGCTTGGGATTGGGAGATGGTGATGCTACCTTCTTTTTGGCCTCTCGAGGTGGCTGGACTCGGGTAGGTGAGATCTTTGGGGCCTTGTCCAAGACCTCGAGTTCGTTGTCACTGCTACTGCTGTTGCTGTCTGCTCTATCACGGCAGGGTCCCTCAACATCGATAGCAAGCTTTTTCTTTATCATCGAAGGGAAGTCCTTGGCTATCTTCCGAACAATAGAGGGCTCTGAGTCAGAGTCATCCTGCCAGACTGAGGATGAGGAGAAACCTTCGAAGTACTTATGATCAATTTCTGGTAGTGGTTTCTTTCGTTTGGTTCCTCAAGGAGTGGTAAATCGCCTGTCGCCGTCTCCGGTTGTGGCAAAGGGTGTAGTGGAGGCAACAATTGGCGTCGACGTCTTAGGGCTGGCAGCAGGTGTAGGGTGGCAAGAAGGTTTTCTAGGAAAGAGGGAAACTGCACATTTGGGTGATTAAGATCAACTTTAATGAAATTTACTGTGGCAGTGGTGAAGTCCCTCATGAATTCCATGAATCCCAGCTGTCTGGCCTCCATTTTCTTCAGCAGTTGGATCATATGGTTAGAGGAGGTGGCTTCTGAGTGTGCAGGCTCGGTCGGCTCAGGCTCTACCGCGATAGGTTCGGTGGAGTCTGGTTCTGTCGCAGCAGAGGGATCTACATAAGCCATTGGGGTGGCTACCTTCAACTCCATCAGGCTGTAGATGTTCTGCTGTGTCCACCCCTTGCCTCAGATCTTCACGTCTTCAGTGATCTCAAACACATTGTTGGCTCAGTAGAGGGTGGTGATTAAGTAGGGGAAGAAAAGTGGGCCCATTACTCGTGTTGCACACTCATGGATATCGTCGAGTATGTATTTACCGACGTTGATTTGCCGCCCGTTGATGATGGAATGCATGAGGGCAAGTCTCTGCCGGTCCACTGTTGTGTTGTGTGATGTTGGCATAAGACGCTTCTTCACAAAGTGGTTCCAGAGTTTGGAAGCCGGTGTGAGTTGGGTCTTTCGCACCGTCCATCTATGCTTGGGATTATCGTTCCAGGTGGTGCCTTCTTTCGTCAAGTCTGCCATGATGCTATCGTAGTCTTTGGTCGGCAGACAGCTGACAAACCTACTGTGTGCATCCTCCTTTCTGCCCACATAAAGGCCATAAAGTGTGTTGATGTAGACTGGCTCAAGGGACATTTCCTTACTCCTAACGGTTACTGTCGTGGCATCCTTGGATGAGATGGCAGCGTAAAATTCACGGATTAAGGTGACATTCATCTCTTCTAGTTAGGCAGCAAACATATGCCACTTTAACGCGATGATCCTCTTGAAGATGAACTCTTCGAGCCCTAGATCTTCCATTTTCTTAGTGTAGGTGAAACCTCGTTCCTCCCACATCTCCCGTTTCTGAAAAGAGTCGTGATATCTCTTTTCTGAGTCTGCCGAGGTGAACCTCCTAGGGATTCTGCTGTGGTTAGGTGTAGATACTGTCGTGGAAGATGTGCAGGCAACATTCCTTCTGGTTGATCTTGTAGTCACTGTGAGGAAACTGTGGAAATGAAAGAAAATTCTTGAAAAGCTAAAATTCTTGAAAGCAATGTAGAGAGAAGAGAATGAGGTGAAAAATGAAATGGGAAGAGAGGTTTATATAGAACGTGATTTTTCTGCCCGTTGAAGCCGTAACGGGTGGCGTGAATAACAGAGCCAATTGTCATGCGGTTTCCTGACATGTCTATCACGTGTTTCCGTGTTTGTTGCACGTCTGTTACGCGTTTCCGTATCTATCACGATAGCTTCGTGACAGGCTGTATTTTGCGCGTCTGCCGTGACAGCTTGTAACCGACTGTCACGACAACCTTGTTTCATTGAGCTTCGTGGACTGTTGTGAGTGTGGTGGGCTGGTTCATTCCCTCTCTTAACTCTGCTTCCTTTATTTACCTGAAAACTAAAATAAAAAAGTCTTAAATTCTTATTTCCTAAAACAATTAATATAAATATAAATAAAATAAACTAAGTTAAATTAGGGATACTTTGAGGGGCATCTCCTAAAGTAACTACTTCCTGCACTCTTGGGGCTTCAGTCCCCTGATAGTGCTTTAGCCTTTGTCCATTGACTTTGAATTGGTGCCCGTCCTTGATTGATCTGATTGTGATGGCACCATGAGGAAAAACCTGGACTACTTGGAAGGGTCTAGACCATCTAGATTTTAGCTTTCTTGGGAAAAGCTTCAACCTAGAGTTGAATAACAACACCTTCTACCCTGGGCTAGACTGTCATGGCAGCAATTTTTTGTCGTGCCACTTCTTTGTTTTGTCCTTGTATATCCTGACGTTGTCATAAGCCATGGCTTGAATTTCTTCAATTTCATTCAAGTCCAGCAGCCTTTTATGCCCTGCTTTATTCCAGTCCATGTTAACTTTCTTGATAGCCCAATATGCTTTATGTTCTATCTCGACAGGTAGGTGGAATGTTTTTTCGTAGATGAGGCGGTAGGGCGACATTCCCAATGGTGTCTTAAATACAGTCCTGTAAGCCCATAGTGCATCATTTAGGTGAAGAGACCAATCCTTTCTAGTTGGTTTAACCATCTTTTCTAGGATGTTCTTTACTTCTTTATTTGAGATTTCAGCTTGCCTATTGGTTTGAGGGTGATATGCTATTGCGATCCTGTGCATAACTCCATATTTCTTCAGTGCACTAGCAATTACCCTGTTGTCAAAGTGCCTACCCTCATCGCTAATGATCGCCCTTGGGATGCCAAACCTAGAGAAGATATGTTTGTGGAGAAATCTTTGGACGGTCTTGGCATCATTCTTTTGTGTGGCAATAGCCTCTACCTACTTGGACACGTAGTCTACTGCCAATAGTATGTATAAATTCCCACAAGAGGCTGGGAATGGTCCCATGAAGTCGATTCCCCAAACGTCAAAAATTTCGACTTAAAGAATGTTCTGCAGGGGCATCTCATGCCTTCTAGAGATGTTTCCAGTCCATTGGCATTTATCACAAATCTTGTAGAAAGCTTGTGAATCTTTAAACAGTGTAGGCCAATAGAAATCAGATTGCAGAACTTTGACAACAGTTTTGTTTCCTCCAAAGTGTTCTCTATAAGGAGCAGCATGGTAGTGGTGGAGCACTTCTTCATGTTCTTCCTGTGGTATGCATCTCTTGATGATTTGATCTGCACAATGCTTAAATAGAAGAGGTTCGTCCCAAAAACAATGTTTTGCATCATTTTGGAACCTCTTCCTAGCTTGGTAATTAAGTTCAGGAGGTATTAAACCACTAACAATGTAATTTACAATGTCAACATACGAATGGATTTCAGGAAGCTTACTGCCGCCATGGCTGTAGCGGCAGTGCTGGTGGCAGTGAAAAACTGCTCGTCTGGGAAAGTTTCCAGTATGTTAGTCTTGTCTTTCTCTTGGTCCTTTCCCATCTCCAGTCTTAACAAGTGATCAACTACTTGGTTTTTTGTTCCCTTTTTATCCTTGATGCCAATATCGAATTCTTGCAGCAACAGAATCCAACGTATCAATCTTGGCTTAGCATCCTTCTTGGTGAACAGATATTTGAGTGCTGAGTGAACTGTATGGACCACCCCTTTTGTTCCAAGTATATATGGTCGGAACTTGTCAATTGCAAACACCACCACTAGCAATTCTTTCTCTGTTGTGGTGTGGTTTATTTGGGCATCATTTAAGGTCTTGCTGGCATAGTATATAATATGGAAGAGTTTCTCCTTCCTCTGCCCTAGTGTTTCCCCAACAACATAGTCACTGGCGTCACACATGATCTCGAACGATAAACTCCAATCTGGTGGTTGTACTACTGGGGCTGTTACCAGCTTCTCTTTTAGTGTCCTGAATGATTCAGTACATTCAGTGTTGAAATCAAAGGCCCTATTCTGTTCCAACAAGAGACACATGGGTTTAGTAATTTTAGAGAAATTGGCAATAAATCTACGATAAAACCCTACGTGTCCTAAGAAACTTCTAATGCCCTTGACTATTGTGGGTGGTGGCAGTTTTTGAATGACTTCTATTTTTGCTCTGTCCACTTCTAAGCCACGGCAGGAGACCTTGTGTCCTAGCACTATGCCCTCATCCACCATAAAGTAGCATTTTTCCCAGTTTAGTACAAGGTTGACCTCTTCACATCTTTTAAGAACCTTCTTCAGATTTCCTAGGCAATCGTTGAAACTGTCTCCAAAGACAGAAAAGTCATCCATGAATATCTCAAGGAAATCTTCCACCATATCCGAGAATATTGCCATCATACATCGCTGAAATATTGCTGGAGCATTGCATAGTCCAAATGGCATTCTTCGGAAGGCATATGTTCCGTATGGGCATGTGAAGGTTATCTTCTCCTGGTCCTCTAGTGCAATAGTGATCTGATTTTAACCTGAGTAATCATCAAGAAAACAATAGTAAGACTTCCTCGCGAATCTATCTAACATTTGATCAATAAAGGGTAAGGGGAAATGGTCCTTCCGGGTAGCTTTATTAAGCTTCCGGTAGTCCACACAAACCCTCCAACCGGTCACAGTCCTGGTTGGGATTAGCTCGTTTTCCTTGTTGGTTACTATCATTATGCCTCCCTTCTTGGGTACGCATTGCACTGGGCTCACCCACTTGCTATCGGAGATGGCATAGATAATTCAAGCATCAAGCCACTTGATGATCTTTTTTCGTACCACCTCTCGCATAGCTCCTTTTAGTCTTCTTTGAGCATCAATTATCGACTTATGATCATCCTCCAAGAGGATTTTGTGCATACAAATTACCGGACTGATGCCTTGGATGTCACCAATGGTCCATCCGATTGCCTTCTTATGCCGCTGTAGCATCCTGATCAGCTGCTGTTCCTATTCCTGCATCAACTTAGAAGAGATGATTACGGGCAACGTATCATTAATTCCAAGATAAACACATTTAAGTTGCCCTGGCAGGGGTTTAAGATCTAGAACAAGTGGTTGCTCAATGGAAGGCTTTTGGATCACATGTTCATTCGAGGTATAATTCAAAGGCTCGAAGAACTTACCTAGACGTGTGCCTATCCAATTTACCTCCTCAGAACCTTCAGTGTCAGATGCTTCATTGGCTGAGGAGTCACTGTCGTCAACGCTGTCGTGGCAGTCTTTTAAGTGACTGTGGTGGTAGTGACCAAATTGTCTGTCGTGACAACTTGATCTGATGCAAGGTTGGTCTATGATTACTTCTGATATTGCCTTACATTCTTCCTCTACGTCAGTTTGTTTAATAGCTTGGAGAACATTGAGCTTTATCTGCTCGTCATTGACTCTCATAGTCAGTTCTCCCTTCTCTACATCGATCTCTGTTCTCTCTGTGGCTAGGAAGGGCCACCCTAGGATGATCGATGCGTTTTCATCTGCTTCACAGTCCAAAACAAGAAAGTCAGCAGGAAATATAAACTCATCCACTCTTACCAAAATATCTTTAATATTTTCTTCTGGTTGTACGTAAGAGCGGTCTGCCAGTTGCAGCATGACTGTTGTGGGTCTTGCTTGTCCAATACCTAGCTTCTAAAATACAGACTTGGGCATTATATTAATACTAGCACCTAGATCACAAAGTGCCTTACCCAAAAATTTATCACCAATTATGCATGGTATTATGAAACTCTCGGGGTCCTTCTTCTTTGGGGGTGGACGCTTATGAAGGATTGCCATGCATCCTTCTGTCATCATCACAGTTTCAAACTCCCCAAGTCTGAATCTCCTGGACATTGCATCTTTAAGGAACTTTGCATAACTAGACATCTGTTTAGTGGCTTCTAACAGCGGGATGGTGATGTGTACTTGCTTAAAAACATCATATATTTTCTTAAGTTGGTACTCCTGTTTCTGTTTTTCCAACCCCTGCGGAAAAAAGGGTGGAGGACGGTAGTCTTCGAGTTGTCATTCACATGGGAATTTTATTTATGGAGGCTCACATTCTATAGTTTCTTCTGTCTGCTCCTATAATTCTTCTGATGTCGTGGCAGAGGTGGCGACAACAGGCTGTTTTGCTTCTACCGGGGCAGTGTTCTCGGCATGTGTCTGAGGGGTCGATTCCTTATCAGTTGTTTCTTTAATGACCGACCCTTGTAACTGTTTCCCACTTCTCGTTGTAGTATCCTTGCACTGCTCATGTGTGGGTTTTCTAGTGACCTCAGTATCTCTTGGGAATCCTCCATTCTGCCTTGGGTTTATGAACTGTGAAACCTGACCCATCTGTGTCTCTAGGGATTTTAGGGTAGCCTCATGGTTTGTCATTCTCATCTCTGTCTTATCCATGAAGGATTCAGTTTTCTTGACAAAGTGATCCATGTTTGCCATATATGCTCCTGTTTGAGACATGAAGGTTGCCAGGGTCTGTTCCAGTATGGTCATTGTGGCATCCAGCTGCTGTTGTGGCTACTGCTGTGGTTGCTGTCATGAAAGGATTCTGGGACCCCTTTGGTTCTGGTTATTCTGGACTGGAGGGTTCAATGCATTGTTTGGGTTACTCCAGGAAATGTTGGGGTCCTTTCTCCAGTTCGGGTTGTAGTTGTTGGAATCATAGCTTCTGTTCTTGTTATAATTTCCAACATACATCCCTTCTTCAAGGTGTAAGGGACACTCATCTGTACTGTGGTTTCCGCTGCAAGTTTCACACACCTCTTCGGCAGAAAATACAACCTTAGATTCCTTCCGCTGCAGGTTTTCAACTATCTTGGTGAGGTATGCAATTTGAGTTTTGACTGAGTTGTCAGATTCGTATTCCTTGACAGATACTCCTCGTCTACCTCCTCTTCGAGCTGTGGGGAACTGCTCATCGTTTTTAGCTAACTTTTTCAACACCGACAACAACGCCAAAAACTTGTTGTGTGTAAAATAGTCTATCGCAAATAGGTGCAAGTGTACACATCGCAAGTAATAAAGTGATACTAAGTATTGGATATCGTCTCCACAGGAACTGAAAATACTTTTATCCTTGAATTCCTGCACAAGAGAAGAAATAAGTTTAATAAAATGTTTTGAGAAATATTGAGAAATAACTAAGATAAAAGAGGAAATTAGTTTGATAAAATAGGCTGGTATTGATTTGCTCAGTAGTGCAGGTGTTGCACTGCTCAAGGCCTTTTCTGTTGCGGCTATCGTCGGGCCTGTCGCGACAGCACCTATCGCGGCAGAGGTCTGTTGTTGTCGCGGCAACGATCAACAACTCTGTACTTCAAGCTCAGCAAGAATCCCTGTTGTGACTTGTCCTATCCCTAGGTCCAAGTTCTTTCGATGAACACGTCTTTGATGATACCTCCCGGCGTGAATCGAAGGATGAACACCAATGTTTGAGAATTCTTCTTTAGCTGCTTAACCTTGTACCTATCCCTAGGCGAAGATGGTTTAACCATAAACTGGTAAACTCATACTTACGACTTTCGTATACTTAACTCTCCCGATGTTAAGTAAATGGATAACCTCACAATGCTCTCCTGAAACTCTTATGAGATGTTGAAATCAAAGTAAATAAACTTGAAGCTTTTATTGAATTGAACAGAAAAATCCTAAAAATAGTACAATCCTTACAACTACTTTCAAGATCAACCCTTTGCCCTAGGGGGAGTTTAGAACATGGTGAAGAGAGAGAAACAACTAGGGTTTTGGGGGATGATGGCTAGGAGCTAGATATCCTTTGCCTAGTCGAATTACAAGCATATATATAGGCCTTGGTATTGGGTTTTCTTAATTGCCAAGAATACAAGTTTGAATTAAAGTACAACTCTATTAAAGACTAAATCTCTAAGTAAATGTCTTTTAATTCGCCCTATCCTCTTGCTTTGACTTTTTCCTCAAACTTAGGACCTGGCCTTCCTTGTGCTTCTGGGCTCCAACAATTATGCAAGTGGTCCACGAAAATCAGGCTTTAAATTCTCTATCGATCGAACTCCACTTTGTATTTTTCGTCTCAATGGTCTTTACTGTCGCCTCTTCTGCCACGACAGTGGCCACGACAACATTGTAGCGGACAATCTCCTTCACTTCTTCACTCCAGCTCTGCAACTAACTTGTGCTCCTTTTTTGCCATGGATGCTCCCACGACAGGCACCTGCAAAAATAACCCAAATTCAGCAGCATCTGTGAAATATTTTCCATTTGTGATGATTATGTAAAATCTATCTTGAAATGCAATTAAACATGCTTGAGTGCATCAATAATATGGGAAAATGAGGGCTAAAATAGAGAACATTTATGCACTTAACAATTTGCATATATAGTTCATATGTGGTTTGTGCATGGTTGATGAATGTTTAGTGCCTATGGCATGTGTTGCTGCAATTGCTTTAACTTGTTTCAAGTTAGCACGTTGAAAAGGAAATGGTTTTGGAAATGATTTATGAAAGTGCCTTCATGAAATGGTTTTGATTTCCTAAATGTTGTTGTTTTCAAAACATCATTGGTGTAGTTGGTTTTTGAGCTCCGCTCACCAAGCTTTATAGCTTACGCTCTCTTTTTCCATCAATGCAGATCCGTAGATCATTTGGAAGGAAACAATGCAATGGAGGTGATCCAAGTGTCCACTCTAGCTCAAGTATGACTTTGCTTAGATAATAGTGTGTGTAGTAATAAGGGTGAACCTTGTTTATGTTTTAGGAGTATTTGTAAACTCCTTGTGTTGAGATCATGTTGTTGGATACCTTGTTGGCTTGTTCTTACCTTAAGTTATGTGGTTATGGTTTTGAACCTTGTTTTACCTTTTTGTTGGATCTTGAAGCTTTCCTTTAATCGTATGTTTAGCATGCTTTGATTCCTTTGGATCTTGATCATGTGTAATGTTTGGTTGTGGTGAATGTATGTTGATCTTGTTGTTTCTCTGATGTGTGTGAGGATTAGAACCAAGGAAAACAACCTTGGAGATGCCGATGCTGTAGTTCTGCTGTTTCTGCAGCAGGGTGTTCTGGAACGGGCTCGAACGTTTCGAAATGGCCCTCATTTTAGCCTTGGCGTTCCGTAACGCGTATCGAAACGGGCTAAGCAGAGCCGAAACGGTCTCATGTCGTTTCAGAACGTTTTGCCACTGTGAAGCTCTGTTATGATATGGGCTTCTAGTGTTCCGAAATGGGGGCCGTTGGTAGTTGGTTGAAGGCATCTTTAAAATTACTTTCCTTGCGTTTTGGTCTTGGTTTGTGCTGTTTTCAATTGTGGATGATTTTGTGCTTGTTTTATGTTGCATTTCATCGTGGAAGCATGAAATGAGTTTAATTATACAAAGATCACCTTAATTGTATCATAGGTCCCTATATTATGCTAGTTTTGCATTTTGGTCCTAGTTGTTTTTTTTGCTCGTATCGATGTTCGTTTTACCGTTCCTTCTTCTGCTGCGCGTTCTTAAACATAAGTTTAATTCGAGCATCTAGAAAAGATATTAATCAACACTTTTAGGGTTTCTTGTTGGAGGGAAATATTCGGGGTTTTCTTCAATTAGTCCCGTGTAGCCCACTCGATACGGTCTAGTGGCTAGGCCGAGTCTTGGGGGTTACATCTGTTGTTATCAGAGCCTATGTTTTCTTCAGAAAGGCTTGCGTTTGTTGTCGTGCAATCGAAAAGGTAAGTGTTGTGGTGGTGTTTTCTTGTTTGTTGAGGTTGCTTGCTGTGTAAGGTACCCATTGCCACATACTATTGTTGGGAAAACATATATATGATACTTGAGCACCTTGGACCCTTGAAGTTGCTGACCCGAATCCTTTCCTTTTTTCTTATCTGTTGTTGTTGTAGCATTGCATTTGTTGTTATGGCTAGACCTAGAAGAGGTCAGGCGGGTGGTGAGTCGCGTGAGGATCCGGTTGAGGGTGCTTGGCATCCGCAAGAGGGAGAGTTACCTCCTCGTCCTCCTTAAGGTGGTGAGGCTAATGTGCGGGGTGAGGAACCTTATGGTGGCCAAGGGCAAGCCGGAGCTGATATGAGCCTGTTGATTCATGCAATTGTTGGGGCATTTTAGTATGCTTTTGCTGAGTTTTATGGGTTATCGCCCAAGGGAGCTGAGGCATGGTTAGCTAGTACTACTAGAATTCTGGGTCAGATGGAGTGCAGTGATGCACGTAAGCTTGGTTGTGTGGAGTCTCTGCTTCAGGGTGATGCGTATGTTTGGTGGACTACGATCACCGCGAGTATGGCTACTATTGATATCACTTGGGATTTCTTCCGTTCTACCTTTCAGAAGAAGTATTTGGGGCTGAGGTATCAAGATGAGAAGAAACGTTAGTTCATGGCTTTGGTTCAGAGGAGCATGACCGTTTCGAAGTACGAGGTTTAGTTTGTTAGACTGTGTCAATAAGATGCTGAGCTAGTTCCCACTGAGAAGGAATGTTGTGAGAGGTTTCAATATGGTTTGACCGAGGGAGTGAAGACCTATATGTTGGCTACTGATTATACAGATTTTGATGTGCTAGTAGCTCGAGCCAAAGATATAGAGCATATTCTTGGATTGTCTACTAGGGGAGGCGGGTCTAGTTCAGGAAAACGACCTGCATAGTGGAGTCGCGATCGTGCCAAGGGGCACAAGGAAAAGAGGTAGAATTTTGATCATAGACGTGGGGGTGGTAACCCCGGACGTGGCCATCAAGGCCAAGGCTTTGCTCATCGTGCACTCGAATGCACCAAGTGTGGTAGGTCTCATCTGGGAGAGTGTCGGGGAACCTTTGGTACGTGTTGACAGTGTGGAACGAAGGATCATCTCAAGCGAGATTGTCCTCAGCTAGCTAGAGGTGGTCAGGAACTGACACAAGCTATCGAGTACCAGCGAGGCCGTGGGCGCAGCTGAAAGGAACTTTCAACAACAGAACGATGGTTAGAGGAATGTGGCACATGTAGTTGCAGTTCAGCCTGAGAGAGGCGGACTGACGATAGTGTATGCACACAGAGAGGGCAGTAACGACACCGATGTTATCGCAGGTAATTTCATGTTATAGTCTTTGACATTGCTTTCGTTGATTGATTCTGGCTCTACGCATTCTTATATTCTGAGTAAGCATACTAAGAAGTTGGATGTACTGTGTGAAATTCTTGATGTGGGTATGAGTGTGACTAGTTCGTTTGGCGAGACAGTTGTGGTCAGAAAGATGTATCACAGATGTCTGTTGATGGTTCAGGGTCACGTATTTCCAGTTGACATGATGAAGTTGCCATTCTACGGGTTTGATGTGATTTCTGGTATGGATTGGTTAGTAGAACACAAGGCAAAGGTAGATTTTGAGACTAAGCGAGTGAGTTTGAGATTTTCAGATGACTATGAAGTAGTAGTGGTTGGTGAGAATGTTAAATTCTTATCCAACATAGTTTCTGCTTTAGAGGCTCAGAAGATGTTAGATCAGGGATGCCAAGCATACCTAGCTTATGTGATGAATCTGGATATGAGTAAGGTCCGACCGAAAGACATTAGAGCAGTTTGTGACTTTCTTGAGGTATTTTCAGAAGAATTGCCTGGTTTGCCACCAGATAGAGAAGTCGAGTTTGCTATTGAGTTGTATTCTGATTCAACTCCTGTATCAATTGCTTCGTATCGGATGGCTTCGAAAGAGTTGAAAGAACTGAAGACTCAGCTTTAGGAATTGCTAGATTGTGGTTTTATATGTCCGAGTATATCCCCTTGGGGTGCACCAGTATTGTTTGTTAAGAAGAAAGACTGAAGTATGCGTATGTGTATTGATTACCGTCAGTTAAATAAGTTAACTGTGTAGAATAAATATCCATTGCCGAGAATAAATGATTTGTTTGATCAGTTGCGAGATGCATCAGTGTTTTTGAAGATAGACTTGAGGTCATGGTACTATCAGTTGAAAGTGAAGGATCATGACATACCGAAGACAGCTTTCCGTACACGTTATGGCCATTATGAGTTTCTCGTAATGTCATTTGGGTTGACTAATGCACCAACCGCGTTTATGGACATGATGAACCGTGTGTTTCATGAATTCCTAGATCAGTTTGTTGTAGTGTTTATTGATGATATACTGATTTATTCGCACACCGAAGAAGACCATGATAGATATTTGCGATTTGTGTTGAAGACCTTACTAGATAATCAGCTGTATGCGAAGTTGAGCAAATGCGAGTTTTGGATTAGAGAGGTAGTCTTTCTAGGGCATGTTGTGTCAGTGGATGGTATTAGAGTTGATCCTAAGAAAGTGGAAGCTGTTGTGAATTGGAAGCAACCGAAGTCTGTGACTGAGGTTCGTAGTTTCCTAGGTTTAGCGGGCTACTATCGTCAGTTTGTAGAAGGATTTTCTAAGATAGCTGCTCCGTTGACGAAATTGTTACAAAATGATGTTAGATATGAGTGGACAAAAGCGAGGCAGTTGGCTTTTGATCGTTTGAAAGATGCTTTGACTAGAGCACCTGTGTTAGTGCAACCGGTAATAGGGAAGGATTATGTGATTACAGTGATACTTCGTATATAGGCATGTGTTGTGTATTGATGCAAGATAGAAGAGTTGTTGCATATGCATCGAGACCGTTGAAGAATCATGAAAAGAACTACCCCACGCATGATATTGAGTTAGCCGCTGTTGTGTTTTCTTTGAAAGTGTTGAGGCACTATTTGTATGGTGAGAAATGCACAGTGTATATCGATCACAAGAGTCTGAAGTATTTGATGTCTCAGAAAGAGTTGAATCTCCGACATCGTAGATGGGTTGAGTTATTGAAGGACTATGATCTTACTATTGAATACCATTCAGGTAAAGCTAATGTGGTAGCTGATGCGTTGAGTAGGAAAGTGGTAGTTGAGCTTCGAGCAATGTTTGCTAGGTTGAGCTTGTCACATGATGGTGGATTGATCGCAGAATTGCAAGTGAAACCTTCTCTTGAACAGTTGATCTGTGAAAAATAGTTGCAAGATAGTTCTTTAGCTTCACATGTTCAGGGTATTGCAGAAGGTAAACTGACCGAGTACAATTTCAGTAATGGTAATGTTTTGTGTTTCAAAGATAGAGTTGTTGTGCCTGAGGATGTTGATTTGAGACGCACCATTTTGAAAGAAGCACATACTAGTCTGTTTGCTATGCATCCAAGTAGCACGAAGATGTACTGAGATTTGAAGAATGACTATTTCTGGGTTGGTTTAAAAAAGGACGTGGCTGAATTCATAAGTAAATGTATGATTTGTCAGCGAGTGAAGGCCGAACATCTGTTTCCGTTAGGATTGTTACAGCCTTTGCGGATTTCGGAATGGAAATGGGAGAGGATAACCATGGATTCTGTATCATGTTTACTGTTGACTCCTTCACGAAAGAATTTAGTTTGGGTGATAGTTGATCGACTCACCAAGTGTGCACATTTTCTAGCCGTTAACACGACTGATTCTTTGGATAAATTGGCTGATTTGTATATCTGCGAGATAGTGAGATTGCACGGTGCACGAAAATCGATTGTATCGAATAGAGATCCGAGATTCACATCGAGGCTTTGGGATTGCTTGTATAGTGCTTTAGGTAGCCGATTGAATTTCAGTACTTCGTATCATCCTCAGTCAGACGGTCAGTCAGAACGAGTAATACAAGTGCTTGAGGATATGTTGCGTTGTTGTATTATTGATTTTCAAGGTTCGTGGGTGAAACACCTACCGTTAGTTGAGTTTGCTTATAACAACATCTATCAGGCTAGCATTCAGATGGCACTGTTTGAGGCTTTGTATGGTAGGAGGTGTAGAACTCATGTTTGTTGGGCAGAAACTGGTCAGAAGTTGGTATCATTACTTGCTATGATTAAGTGCACTACTGAGAAAGTGAAATTGATATGTGATCGCTTGAAAGCAGCAACCGATCGACAGAAATCTTATGCAGACTTGAAGCGTCGTGAGATTGAGTATGCCGTAGGTGAGAAAGTCTTCTTGAAAGTATCGCCATGGAAGAAAGTGATGAGATTCGGTAGAAAAGGTAAACTAAGTCCGAGAATCATTGGTCCGTATGAGATCGTTGGACGAGTTGGCTCTATGGCTTATAGATTGAGTTTTCCTCAGGAATTAGAGAAGATACATGATGTATTCCATGTTTCTATGCTTCGAAAATATAGGTCAGATCCATCGCACGTAATGCCTGTCGAAGAAATTGAATTGAATTTAGATTTGTCATTTGATGAGGAACCGATTGAGATATTAGCTATAGAAAGCAAGATTTTGCGTGGTAGATCTATAGAGCTGGTTAAAGTAAAGTGGCGAGACCGAGGTGTTGAAGAAGCCACTTGGGAGAGGAAAGACGACATGAAGCGTCCGTTTCCGCATCTTTTTACATCAGGTAAATTTCGAGGATGAAATTTCTTAAGTGGGGGAGAGTTGTAACACCCCTATTTAGGGTCTAGAAGATTCAATGAGGTTTCGAGGTCCGAAAGACCGGTGTCGGGAGTTGTGAGTGAGTTCAGGAAAAGTGGTTCTCGGAGGTTGGGAAAAATATGAAATAAATCTCTAAAATCCTAAATAAATATGTTTAAGGTTTTGGTAAAAACAATTTTGGAAAAACATTTTCCGAACCGTGACATTTTGGTTTAGTGACCAAATCGTAAAGTTTGTAAAATCTGTTTTTAGTGACCATTTTGTAAAAGAGTTAAAACATTGAATCTTTAAAGAGCAAAAATTGGCTGGGCCAATATGGTTATTATCCCCTTTATTTTGACTATTCAAATATTTCAAAATAGATTTTATGATTTAATTAAAATAGAGTTTTATCTATTATCTCATTTTACGTCAAAAACCATTTTCAATCTTTCTCATCTTCTCTCTTTAGCAAAACAACTCTTGAGCTTGAATTTCACAAGGTAAAAGTGTTTTCTTATTAATCTAATATTATTAAATGGTTCTCCTACTTTGATTTCCTAAAACCCAAGTCTATTTCATTGTTTTTCTCAAGGATTTTTGCCAAACAAGGGAAAATAGCTAGCATTGGGGGTGAGCAACGAGATTCTCTTCTGATATAAGGTTCTTTAATGAAATTCACATGCTTTGATTCTTTTAAATGCTAAGGTTTTGTTTTCTTGTGTTAATATTAATGAAATTTGACTAAAATTGATGAAAATGAGCTTTTGGTAAGATTTTCGAGTAGGATCTGTTATTGATGGTTTGTTGATGTTGTTACCTTTGTTTTGATGTGGTTTTTGAGTTGTGATGTTGGGTGAATGATGGGAATCCCGAATTGTGGTTGGGTGTTGAAGTTTGAAGTGGAAAACGTGAGTTTTTGGGTGGATTTTGAGGTGAATCGATAGCTGGTGTTAATATGATGTTGGGTTGATGTTTTTATATGTTTATTTATGTGTTTTGATATTATCTAATGCTGGGTTTTGCTGGAGTTTGTCCGAATTGAGTTTTTCGATGTTTACGGCTTGTATCAGATAGGTTCGATAGGTGTTTTGATTGAGTATTTGAATCTCTGCTTTCCAGCAAGTTAGAGTGTTGAAAATATCTCTAAATCATCTGTTTTGGGTTGGTTAGAGGCAGGGATTGAAGATCCTGATTTGTTGAACTCGATTGTGGGAGAACCAGAAAGCTAGAAAAGGGGTTTCGGCTTGATTTTGGTAATCGCTGGTGAGTGGAATTGATTTTAATGTTTTATCAAGGTTGAAGAAGTGTTTTAAGGGTTTGGGTTGAGCTGTTAGGCCAATCCAAGCTCAAGGGTAAGATTTGTGTTGTTTCATCTTTTTCGCCATTTTACAGTTGATCTTGTTTGATCATGAGCATACTTTCCTAAATGATGTTTATTCTATTGTTATGCTCTAAATGCTTGATGTTTTATCCCTTGATAATGCCATGTGTTTCATTAAAATGTTGGTTGAGTTCCTGTTAAGCTTGAGCCCGTGGTTATGGCTTTTGGGATGTGTTGGGGAGGTGTTTATCCCCGATGAAAATCAATGGTTTGTGATGTTGCGATGAGTATATTGACACATGGGTTATATCAGATAGATTGATCGATCAATAGGATGTGAAGTGCACTATAATTATAAAATTCACACGTGAGAAATTCTTCAGTTTCACAATAGGGGTTGTGCTATTGTGATGCGAGTGGTAGGGGTAGTGCTATCACCAACGGGCAAAGCGGGTAGTGGCATCCCGACCGAAGTGTGTTTGTGGTGAGGGTTGTTTCACCATGTGACTTGATGGGGGTTGTGCCATCAAGGTCTCCGCTTATCCGAGCAACGTGTCAATGATGCCGGTATACTCGTTCACTATGGTTTCGTATGAGCTTGGTTAACTCATATGGTTATGCATTTTTGCTTGAAGTATGTGTATAATTATGGAGCCGGTAGGCTTGGTTTGCATATATAGTTCATATGTGGTTTGTACATGGTTGATGCATATTTAGTGCCTATGGCACGTGTTGTTGCAATTGCTTTAACTTGTTTCAAGCTAGCATGTTGAAAAGGAAATTGGTTTTGGAAATGATTTATGAAAGTGCCTTCTTGAAATGGTTTTGGTTTCCTAAATGTTGTTGTTTTCAAAACTGCATTGTTGTAGTTGGTTTTTGAGTTCCGCTCTCTAAGATTTATAGCTTACGCTCTCTTTTTCCAACAATGCAGATCCGTAGATCATTTGGAAGGCAATGGTGCAAGGGAGGTGATCCAAGTGTCCGCTCTAGCTCAAGTATGACTTTGCTTAGATAATAGTGCGTGTGGCAATGAGGGTGAACCTTGTTTATGTTTTAGGAGTGTTTGTAAACTCCTTGTGTTGAGATCATGTTGTTGGATACATTGTTGGCTTGTTCTTACCTTAAGTTATGTGGTTATGGTTTTGAACCTTGTTTTACCTTTTTGTTGGATCTTGAAGCTTTCCTTTAATCGTATGTTGAGCATGCTTTGTTTTCTTTTGGATCTTGATCATGTGTAATGTTTGGTTGTGGTGAATGTATGTTGATCTTGTTGTTTCTCTGATGTGTGTGAGGAGTAGAACCAAGGAAAACAACCTTGGAGATGCTGGTGCTGCAGTTCTGCTATTTCTGCAGCAGGGTGTTCTGGAACGGGCTCGAACGTTTCAGAATGACCCTCATTTTAGCCTTGGTGTTCCGGAATGCGTATCGAAATGGGCTAAGCAGGGCCAGAACGGTCTCAAGTCATTTCAGAATGTTCTGCCACTGTGAAGCTTTGTTCCGATACGAGCTTCTAGTGTTCCGAAACGGGGGTCGTTGATAGTTGGTTGAAGGCATCTTTAAAGTTATTTTTCTTGCGTTTTGGTCATGGTTTGTGCTGTTTTCAATTGTGGATGATTTTGTGCATGTTTTATGTTGCATTTCATCATGGAAGCAAGAAATGGGTTTAATTATACAAAGATCACCTTAATTGCATCATATGTCCCTATATTATGCTAGATTTGCATCTTGGTCCCTAGTTGCTCTTTTGCTCGTATTGATGTTCGTTTTGTTGTTCTTTCTTCCGTTGCGTATTCTTAAACATAAGTTTAATTTGAGCATCTAGAAAAGATATGCATGTATGTATGCATGTATGTATGTATGCATGTATGTATGCATGCATGCGTGCGTGCGTGCGTGCGTGTGTGTATGTATACCAATTAAACTCAAACCTTAACCTTAAAATAATCATATAAACCTTAAACACTAACCCTAAAACAATAAAACCCAAACCTTATTTTAAATCAATTAAGGACCAAATCGAATACAAAACAAGCTTTTAAGCTCAATTTAAAATAAAGTAGGACCAAATTGAAACAAAGTTAGGACTAAAAAGAAACAAACTAAAACCTAAAAACCTAAAACCTAAAACCTAAGTATCTAATCAAGGAAGAACCTAAAGAGTGATTATCTCTTAAACAAAAAAATGGCGCAAGCTTTCCCCCTATTGTTTCGTTTGGCATGAATTTAAATTTTTTAAACCTTTTTTAATTATTACAGCTTGCTTTTTTACATACCCCTTTAAAATAACTTTAACATAATCTTAAAATAACTTTAAAATAATTATTACTTTAAAATAATAAAATAAAATTTTTTATATTTAAAGTCATTTATTTCTAATGATTAACTTAATAATCAATAAATGAATTATTTAATACAATTAATTTAATAAAGGGTAATCTTCACCAACGGTCCCTTTCGTTTAGGTGTGTTCTATTTTGGTCACCAAAATTCAAAAAAGATTATTCTAGTCACTTACGTTTAGAATCGTTTCTATTTTGGTCACTTGACCGTTAGACTCCGTTATTTAAAAAAATAATTTTTAATTTAACCCCCAAACTTTCAAAATTTTATTTTTCACCATCTTCCTCAATAAGAAATTCAAAAATTAAAAATAATAACAGAAGAATCCAAATTTTTATTATAACAAAAAGACATATTTTCTCTTTCTCGCTCTCTTGGTTCTTCTCATTGATTGAAGATCATGTACATTCTCCATTTCGCCAAACTTTTGGAGACAATTTGAGAAAAACACCACCTCCAATGTCATTTTTTTGGGGCGATCAACAGCTCTAAACTTTTGGAGGACCTTTCGGAGGAGGCCAACCGGGAGAACGTGTATAAGTAGGTAAGAATGACCCATATCCACCAAACTTCGCCCTGTGACAATGGAAAAAAAAATCCAAAAATCATCAACTTGAAATTAAGAACACAATGATGATTCTTGACCTCATAAGAACTATGATTCCTGTTTTTTACTACCCCAGATTCTCTGTAGAAACTCCACCTTCAAAATCCTTTTGAAGATGTCCAAGAACATTCTGAATTTTCTCATCCTTCAAAAACATAACAAAGCAAAATATCACCAAGAGATCATAAACACATGAAAAGACACTAAGAACAAGCATCAGACAAGTATTAAGACATCGAGAAAGATCAGCATATGTATGGTTCTCAGTGAAAAATAGCAGCTAATCTTCTACAAGCTAACCAATGAGCTAGAGTCTTATTCTCCTCATATACCTATGAAATCCCAGACTTACAGTCGAGACTCGAGATGACCAATTTCTTACTATGTAAGAGAGAGAAGATAGATCATTTTTGGTGTCTGTAATGGCACGACAATCATCGTTATTGTTATTATAAGAGCAAGCCTCTCCTTCTTCTAGCTCAACTTGTTCCATCATTTTTTTATCATTCTTTTTGTGAAAACAGTGTTTTGTTTCTTAAAAGTATTATGTTTCAGCTTAGTATTATGCTTCTAAATTACAAGCTTAATTCTAGGTTATTTTTAATTTTTTGGATTTCTCATTGGGGAAGATGGTGAAAAATAAAATTTTAAAAGTTTGGGGGTTAAATTAGAAACTAATTTTTTTAAGTAACGGAGACTAACGGTCAAGGGACCAAAATAGAAACGATTCTAAACGTAAGTGACCAGAATAATCTTTTTTGAATTCTGGTGACCAAAATAGAACACACCCTAAACGAAAGGGACCACTGGTGAAGATTACCCTTTAATAAATTGTTTTAAAAAACAAATGAGTCATTTAATATAATTAATTTAATGGTTATAATTAAATTTTTTAATATGATGATATACTTAATATAAAAAAGTTAATTTTTAATTTTAATGATTATAATTAATAAATTTAAATAATTTATTTTAAATTCATTAATCACAAGTTATTAGTTTAATAAAACTTTTAAATGTTTTTATATATTATAATTTATAAATATAAAAAATAAAGATATTAATTTAATAATTATGCTTAATCATGTATCTTAAACTATGAAATGTATTTTGTCACATCATAATATAATAAATTCTTACTTTAATAATTTTTCAATTGTAACTTATTAGTTATTACAAGTTAAGTAAATATCAGACTATTTACAAGTTAAGCCAATAGCAAATTAGGTAAAAATCGATTCATAATCTAATATTCTTATATACAATTTAATAAATTAATAATCAATAATAAAATTATTTAATAAAACAATTTTAAGTAAAAATTTAATAATTAACGATTTAAAGGGTGAAAAATTAGTTTCTCACACTATACTATAATAAATTATCACTTATCTCTTGAAAATTATCAAATTATAGACTTCCTCAAATTACTTGTAAGATAAATATCAAGCCAGATCAGTATCAGTTCAGGTTAACAACATGTCGAGTTCAAAACAGGTCGGGTTCAAAACAGGCCGAGTTTAAAACAAGTCAGGTTTAAAACATGTCGGGTTTAAAACAGGTCGAGTTTAAAACAGGTCGGGTTCACAACATGTCGGGTAATATCGGTTATTTGTTAGGTCAGTCTCGGGTTCAGGTTGGTTTCAGTCGGGTGTAGGTCGGGTTTCGGGTCCATAATAACAGGTCCAATTCGGGTTCGAGTCGTTCTCGGTCGGATGCAGGTCAGGTTCGATTACTACAGTAACATGTCCAACTTGGGTTCGGGTCAACAACAATCGGTTGCAGATCGAGTTCGAGTCATCGAATCCTTGGGTCAAATTAGGTTCTGACACGAGCAGGTTTCAGTCGGGTTTTCAGGTCGGGTCAGCTTTTGACATCCCTAGGCACCAAAGACCTATACAAAAAAAAACACAAAAGAGATTATGTGAACCCTAAAAAGAAAATCAAGCAAGTAAACAATGGCAAATAATGATGACAGATGAAAGAGCGAACATTCATATCTATTTTCGAATCTACCAAACATGAAAGTACCAATAGTCGAATTAAACTGACTGGTGTTTTGAGGGGTCATGCTGACATGGACGACAGAATCAGGCTGAAGTGGTCGATAATGAGCTAACTTCGAAATGCTATTTTTTGGAAAAGAGAGGAACTACAGAGGAAGCAGCAAAGGAAGACACACCACCAGAGAGCCACACTGACGGAGTCTCGTCGGAGGACATAACCGAAGATCTTGTCAACCTAGGGGAAGCATCGGACTGCTTGCAGACAAAGGAACGAAACGACCTGAACCTCATCGAAAAAAACCATAGATGAGAATAGGAAGAGAAAGAAGAGAAAAAGAATTTTTTTCGGCTATCCAAAGCTCCTCCGAACAAAATCGATCTTGATCTAAAACCACGACTACGAGGGATGAGGATCCCATTAAACAAACCGGAGAGAAAGACAACGAAGTACCAACTACCGGAGAAAGACAATAGATCGAGCCGAAATAAGAGACAAAAAAGAAAGAACGATAGGAGGCCAATTGTCGGTAACGACAACAGTTGACCGCCACAGAGCAGGCAAGGGTTTTGGAAACCTTAGAGAGAGGCGTATAGGAGAGAGCATTTTTTCAAGGTACTACAGGAGTTAATCCTCTTCGACTAGAAAAAAGGGAATTTGATCCAATTTATTTGATTTCACTATTAATTTTAGGTTCTTTGTATTGAAAAAAGTGTGGCTAATGGTTGAGTCCGATAGAAATGATTCGTTTAAACTGAAATTATGAGAAATTTCATTTTCATTTTCATTTTGTAAACAAAAGGAAAAAGAGAGCCAAAGACTCCTACATTACAGTAATGTTACTAGTATCCATGTACGAGGGATAAGACTTCAATTGGTGGCGTAGAAAATCCGAGTACTTCAAGATCCATGCTATTTGCAATCTTTGTCATTCCATCCGCTACTCTATTACTTTTACGGCGTAGGTGTTAAAATTTGATAGGCCAAGCACGCATCTTTAGTTCTGAAATACGCAGTAAAATAGAAAAGGACCTTGCATTACTATTGTAAACCATTTGTTTGATTTTGATATAATAAATAGTCTAATGAACTAATTGTAAAGTAAATAAATTTTTAAGTACTCACATAAGCATATTTCAGTCTTAAAATGTTTTAAAGTTAAAACTTAAACCCCATAAAATTGTCTATGTGTTTTTAAAGTCAAATTGCACAAAATCGCCCAGGCGTTTCGATACGTCTTGATCTTAAGAGCTTACTGGAAAATTTTGTTTCGATACGGAAGTTCCCATTTCGAGACTGGCGTTTTGATACAACCTTTTCCATTTCGATACGACCTTCATTTGGGCTTTAATATTTTAAATAGCGTTTTGATAAGGCCTTACCCGTATTGATACGGGGTTAAGATTTTTCAAATCTGAGCATTTAATGACATAGCCGTTACTTGTCAGTTATTAGAATCTGAAAATATTTGAATTTTTGTTACTCGTTTCGATACACCCATTGGGTGTTTCGATACACGTTTTGGCAAATTCATTTGTGAGTAACACCGTTTCGATACAGCCTATATCCATTTCGATACGGCTCCTAACCGTTTCGATACGCCTTCGAGTGTTTCGATGCACACTCTTTATTACACACAACAACTCTTTCTATTTTGAGATATGTATCGATACGAGCCCGAGTGTTTCAAAATAGGATGTTGCAGAACTGTATTTATAGTGGGAAAAGAGAGGCCAACGACTCTATTGATGATGTCAGCCACCCAAACGACTAGAATTCAATGAAGAGGTATAAAAGCAAGCCATTAAAGCTACAATACCAACTAATGAACAAGTGAACAACAACAAAGCAAAAATCCAATCCATTCTTGAGCTATTAGAGTCAAACCCTTGTACCCAATTGAATGTTTGTTATTGTATTCATCTTTTATCAATTGGATTGGGAGAACTTGTAATTTGGGGAAATATTCTACCTTGTGAGGTTTATTTTTCATTTTCCAAAAATCTTTTTATTTGAGAGAGTCTTGGTTAATCTTTGTGTAGAAATATTAATCGATTGTAAGGTTTCCTCCTAAATCGAGAAAAGGGGACGAATTTCTAGTGAAATTGGTTGAAAATCCTTAATGGGAGCTAAGGTAGTGGATGTAGAGCTTGTTCTAAGCTTGAACTAATATAAATTGCCTTGTCTTGAAATTTCCATTTTTCAATTTGCTCCTTTCAATTTTAAAAAGTCAATTCACCCTTTTTGGCCATTTTCGATTAGATTGATCAACTTAACAATTGGTATCAGAGCCTAACTCTCTGAGGGGCTCACATCCACAAGAGAAGATCCTACAAGAAGATCAATCAACCTTCGAATCAAGCCATGACTTTTACCTCCGGCCAAAATTTCCTTGAGTCACAATCGATAACCAAGTTGGCATTTTTCATTAGGGATAACTATTCCTATTGGAAAAATAGAATGAGACTCTTCATCAAGTCTAATGTCTATTTCCTTTGGGATGTAATGGAATATGGGCCAACAATTCCGATGAAGAGAGATGAAGAAAGAAGTCTAGTCTAAAAAACAAGAGCAGAAATGACCAATGAAGATCGAAGAAGACTTCAAGTAAATGACAAGGCTCTTCACATCATCTTTTGTGCACTTGGACCCGATATGTATACAAAGATGTCATCTTGCACAAGTGCAAAAGAAGTGTGAGACAAGCTAGAGACCACCTACGAGAGCACAAATGATGTAAAGGAGACCAAGATTGGAATCCTTACTTTGAGTTACGAGAATTTCAAGATGGAGCCGGATGAGAGTGTCTCCAAGATGTTTGATCGGTTCTTCGTCATTGTAAATAGTCTCAAGAGCTTCGGTGAGATCATTCCTGAAGACAAGCTAGTCCGAAAGCTTATTTACTCTCTTCCCGAATCATGGGATGGGAAGAGAACCGCAATCATCGAGGCAAAGAATTTGAAGACTTTGAAGCTTGATGAGTTGGTGGGATCTCTCCTTACTCATGAGATCATGAAGCAAGGAAGGGAAGAAGAAAAGAGAAGAGAAGAGAAAAGAGTGGAGAAGCAAGAGGTAGAGAAAAGAGTGGAGAAGCAAGAGGTAGGGAAGAAGAAAAGAGAAGAGAAGAGAAGAGAAAGAGGTTTACGATGAGTTGCAAGAACTAATCTTTGTTTGTAGGGGGAGCATTGCTACAAGGCCAAAGCTTCAAATCAAAACACTTGGTACCTTGACAGTGGATGCTCAAGACATATGACCGGCGAAAAGAGTAGATTCATGGAGCTAAAGCCAAAGAGTGGTGGAGTGGTGACATTTGGTGAGAACTCCAAAGGCCAGACTGAAGGCATAGGTTCCATTGGTAATCTCTCTTCCCTTCTTATTGAAGATGTGTTATATTTCAATGGTCTAAAGCATAACTTGTTGAGTATTAGTCAATTATGTGATAAAGGTTTTAATTTTCTTTTTAATGTTAATGGTTGCAAAATTGTGAATATTAAAACAAATAAGATAATGCTCATTGATCATCGCATAGGTAACATATACACAGTGCATCTAGATGATATTCATGCATCCCATGCATGTTTGGTTGCTCAAAATGAAAATGATGCATGGTTGTGGCATATGAAAATCATGCATTCAACCAATGGTTGTGGCATATGATATCTAAAGCCACACACATGCTTGATATTCAAAAGCATTTCAAAAATCTCATATGCATTTCTCATACCATAAAATCATTTCAACATTGGCACATGTGAATCAAAGCTCATTCTCATATATTGGCATTTCATATTCTATCTTTACTCAGATATACGGATTAGCTTGACATAAGTCAAGTCCTACCCCGGTGGAATCTCGCATCACCAGACTCTCATGGCGGTATCTCTCTTCGCCACAAAGCTTGGGTGTTTCACCAAGACCTACCCCGATGGTATCTCTCATCATCGGACTCTCACTTTGGATTGGGATGACACTATCCTCATTGCCCGACTCCAAAGAGCACATACGAATTTTCAGTTTATAGTGCACTTTACATCCTATTGGTCGACCAATTATATCCGGTAATCTTCTCTTCATTTATGCCAATATATTATATTAAAATCATCATCTCACCTACTGTTTTGATGCAACATTTCTCAAATCTATCTCATCCCATTTCAAAACTGCAATTCATGCATAGCATTTAATCAAAATCTCAAAACTCTTTGCAAAGTCATTTTATCTCATGGGATCAATATGAAACATCATTTCATGTCATAAATCATGCATAAAACAGTAGGAATTTGTCTATCTCAAATCAAGAGCATGTCAAAAGCATTTAGGGGCATCAACCACTTTTCGAGAGCAAATATAAACATACTTACTTCCGGACTTAGGATGGTGTTTCAAACCAAACCTAAATCCCCAAACCTTGTTTCGTTGTCCCTCAAGGACTTCTAAAACCATTTTCACTCACCGATAACGTTTTGCTTGCTTGCTGAAATGATTTCTAAGCTTCCGGCACCTCCGGATCAACACCGAATGCGTCCGATGAAGTCTCCCATGTTCATTACACATAAGAGCATCAGATTAATGAATGATCATGCAATAAAATCACCAGCCACTCATTCTAACTCGCTGCTCTACTCAAATCTAGCATTTCGGCATTTTGAAATAACCGAAATCACTTCCAAACTTTCGATGGCGACAAAAGAAAACCAGGCACGATGTCCATGGTAATCCTTTCCCACTTCCATTCTGGGATTCTCAATGGCTACAACAACCTAGAAGGAACCTGATGTTCAGCTTTAACCCGCTAACAAACCATACATTTGCTAACGAACTCGGCAACATTTTCGTACTCATCTTTCAAAACACGGTACATTTTCGTACTATCAGGGTGCATAGTAAAAGGACTACTATGAGCTTTAGTCAAAATAGTGTGCCTCAACTCCTCATCATTCGGCACCACAATTCGACTCCCAAAACATAGAATCCCATCATCACTAAAACTAAAATCCGAAGGCCTTTCTTCCGCAATATCCTGAACGTGATGTACAAGAGAATCATCAAGTAATTGCTTATCCTTGATTAACTGAACCAAAGATGGTTTCACTTGCAACTCCATAACAAGGCCACCATCTCGCAATATGCTCAGACAAGCAAACATGGCCTTCAACTCCACTGCCACTTTCCTACTCAAAGCATCTGCCACAACATTGGCCTTTCCCGGATGATACTCGATCGTTAGGTCATAATCCTTAAGCAACTCCACCAAACGTTGTTGTCTGAGATTCAACTCCTTCTTAGACATAAGATACTTCAAACTCTTGTGATCCGTGTACACAATACACTTCTCCCCATATAGGTAATGTCTCCAAATCTTTAAGGCGAACAACACCGCCGCTAACTCAATATCATGCGTGGGATAGTTACGCTCATGCACCTTCAATTGTCGCGATGCATAAGCTACTACCTTACCTTCTTGCATCATCACACACCCCAAACCAACATAGGATGCATCACTATACACCACAAACTCTTTCCCAGATTCAGGTTGAACTAGGATAGGAGCTCGTGTCAAGGCTTCATTTAGCTTCTCAAAAGATTGTTGTATCGCTTCCGTCCATTCAAACTTAACATCCTTCTGCAACAACTTCGTCAAAGGAGCATCAATCTTGGAAAATCCATCCACAAGCCTTTGGTAGTAACTCGCCAAACCAAGCAAACTACGAACTTCATGAACAAACATAGGAGGCTTCTAATTCACCACCGCCTCAATCTTCTGAGGGTCAACACGAACTCCCTCGGCCGAAACCACATGACCAAGGAAAACAACCTCCTCCAACCAAAACTCACATTTACTCAGCTTGGCATAAAGCTGATTCTCCAGCAAAACTTGCAAAACAATTCTTAAATGTTTCTCGTGCTCCTCCTCAGTACGGGAGTACACAAGGATGTCATCGATGAACACCACAACGAACTTATCCAAGAACTCATGAAACACCCCGTTCATCATATCCATGAATGCAGCAGGAGCATTTGTCAAATCAAAAGGCATCACCAGAAATTCATAATGCCCATACCTGGTCCAAAAAGCAGTTTTTAGAACATCCACATCCTTAACCTTCAATTGATAATACCCAGACCTTAAATCAATATTCGAGAACACAACCACTCCACGAAACTGATTGAAAAGATCATTAATCTTTGGCAGAGGATACTTATTCTTGATCGTCAACTTATTCAGCTAACGATAATCAATGCACATTCTCATCGTGCCATCTTTCTTCTTTACTAACAAGACCGGTGCACCCCAAGGTGACACACTAGGCTGAATAAAGCCTCGGTCAAGCAACTCTTGAAGTTGCGTCTTCAGCTCCTTTAACTCATTAGGTGCCATCCGATAGGGAGCGATGGACACCGGAGTTGTGTTCTCATACAACTCAATTCCAAACTCGACCTCCCGACTAGGCGGCAAACCCGGTAACTCATCTGGAAACACTCTAGGGAATTCACACACAATTCTTATATCTTGTACCAATACATCCTTTGTACTAGGATTCATCACGGAAGCTAGATAAGCTTCGCATCCTTGACGTAACAACCGGCTCGCTTCAAGCGTCGAAACCACATTAGGTAGAAACTTTACATTCTCTCCCACCATCACAACTTCATAATCATCAGACAGTTTCAGCGAAACTCGCTTATTCTCAAAATCCACAACAACCCTATACTCAACTAGCCAATCCATCCCCAAGATTACATCGAATCCATAGAAAAGGAATTCCATGAGATCCACCAAGAACACATGTTTGCACCTTTAAGGGACACCTCTTATACAACTTCCTCGTTACGACCGTTTCACCAAAGGAACTAGTCACACGCATACCAACATCTAAACATTCAACAGGCAAACCAAGCATTTGAGCATGCTCACACAATATGTATGAATGTGTAGACCCGAAATCAATCAGAGAAAGTAATGACAAAGACTGCAAAGTAAAGGTACCTGCAATCTCATCAGTGTCATTCCTCCCTTCACGATGGGCATACACTCTGGCTTGGCCACCTTCTTCGGGCTGAACAGCTACAACATGTGCTACATTCCTCGCACCATCATCTCTACACTGAAAATTGCCACGGCCGTGCCCACGGCCATTATGTGGCTCAACTCCCCTCACCGGAGCATGTCCCTCTCTCATCGGCTGAGGACAATCTCGTTTCATGTTCCCACGGGAACCACAATTCCAGCATGTACCAACGTTGCCCCAAAACTCTCCCGTGTGCCTCCTGCCACACCGATTATATTCAGGAGTACGAATGAAGGCATTCGGCCCTTGTTGACCTCTCCCGTTGTTACCTCCCCCAAGTCTAGCATCCATATGAGACCTTCGATCCCTTGGCCTCTTAAATCGATCCCTTCCAGCATCAGAACCCGCAACTCGCTTCCCTGAGCTAGATCCTCCTACTCGACTCGCCATACCAAGGTTCAACTCAATGTCCTTGGCTCGAGTGACACTGACATCAAAATCAGAGTAATCCGATGCAAGCATATAAGTCTTCACATCAGCCACCAGCCCATATCTAAAATGCTCCCATCTCTTACGTTCACTAGAGATTAATTCCGGTGCATACTGGCTAAGGCGTACAAACTTCACCTCATATTCCGCCACAGACATGCTACCTTGCACTAGGGACATACATTCCTTCTTTTTCTTGTCCAGATAACGAACACCCAGCTATAGTTGTCGTTCACCACGTATAGGCGTCACCATGCAACAGGGACAACAATGCACCCCAACTTCTGGACGTCGTTAAAGCTCATTTGCCCAAGGACCCTCTTGGTGCTCTCCAACCAAGATTTGGAACCTTCAGGGGTCAGCCCCTTAAACTCAGTCCCACCGAGACTGCGGAGTCGCTCTAACGGCAAACTCGCACCATCACCAGCCTGAGGTGCAGCCACATGAGCACCAGCTACCGCTGCCTGAAAGGCTCCAGCAATAGCCTGAATCAACATGGTCATATCAGGAGCAGCTTGCCCTCGTGCTCCCTCGGGTTCAACAACCCCTATTCTAGCTCCAGCAGCACCAGTCCTCGCTCCACCACCACCAAGTGGTCTAACAGGAGGAGGAGGCGTTAGATTCTCAACACGCTCATCGGTCTCGTTCATCTCATTCTCTGCCGCATTACACGTGTTAATTCTGTGCTCTCTATGTAGCCCCATTCAAAACAATGCAACTAGAAAAGTGTAATAAAACTCAGTCACGCAATATAAGGCAAGAAATTCAAGGTGCTCAAGTTCATTTTCAAAACAATTCTTTCTAATAGTAATGATATGGCAATGAGTTTCCCATCTATACCCCAAACATAGCAAAACAACACAACTTCATCTCAAACTTTCAACTTGCATGCATTTCATCTCAATAAAGCTCAAACATTGCACAATTACATTTCACAAAATTCATAACTACTCACATTTACACTTACCAACGCCCCAATTATTCGCAAACCTGACTCTGATACCAACTAATGTAACCCTCTTACCCCGGTCTAGACGGTTGATCCGAACCAAGGTGATTACATGGGGAAAACCGAAGCCAACTTGTTAAATCCGACTCCGATTGACGACCATTTTTTTCTATATTTTCTAAATACAACTTAAGCCCTATGTGATCACCCAAGAGCATAGGAAGAAATGACACAACGATGGGATTTCAGTTAAGGGTTTAATTGCACAAACTAGACATTTAGGGACTAAACTTTTATGATTTTAAGGTTATCATTACTCAATTAGTCATGTTTCATGCTTCTCTGTAATTTTCGTCACAGTCTAACCAACTAATCTTATCCAATTGCAATCATAAAGATTAGGGACTAAACTGCAACATTTTCTAACTTTAAAAGATGCCAATTTCATTTCCTTTTAATCCTTCTTCCAATTCCATTTTAATTTACCAACTATAATTTAGATTCATTTCATACATCAAATGTGTCATCTTATAACATTAATAGGTGGTTAAGACAATATTCTTAACCCTAAAGCCTAGTTGGAATCCTTGATTAACAAGCCTTTACCCCTCTTGTTAGCTTGATCAAGCCTTGATTACTCCAACAATTCTTCTCCAATTTGGTCATAAACAATCAACAATCAACATAGAACACATATTAGAATTTATTCCAATCATATTCAATCATATAAACCAATATAAACTCAATGCATTATGAAACTACCCCTTATTCTGGCAGTATTGATCACCTTACACTAATTTATCCATAACTTTTTACACACAAATCTAAATTAGAAGTTCTTTACAAATCTAGAAAGATTATTTACACAGCTGTAATTCTATGAATGGCTCATATTTTCCCCATTTCGACATCAATACAGTTTCATACTTTAATACAAGGCATTTACAGTGGCCTAATATGTCCATTGTTTGCAACTTGTAACTTTAGTGACCATTTGACCTATGATCTATTACACATTTGATTCTGAGTTTTTAACCACTTTTAAACAAATCTAATATAATTATTATCAAGTTTCAATAGCTTCAAAAACAGGGCATTAAGGTCCCTTAATTAACCATTTTCAAAATTAGTCCAAAATAGTCATTTAATCATATTATTAACTTTAAACACTAATTCCAAGTTATTAATCACCTTAAACATGTGACTAATCAAACATTACTAGATTCCCTGGTTTCTTAAAGTTTTTACCAGAACTTATAAACATCAAATTAGCCCTTAAACATTTCCATAATTGTGTTTTAACACAGTCAGTCACTTGTTTCAATTCAAACATAAACCATTTACTTCTAACAAAATTTCCAGACATTCTAACAAAATTTCCAAACATTCTAGCAACATTTTCAGACATGTGAGACCTCTGCCCTATAGTATTTTTCATCCTCTACAACGTTTCTCTTCATAAGGTTTTCTAATTCGAACTCTAACATGGCCAAAAATCCATTTTAATCCAGAGTACATGCAAAGTGCAAAACTGGACAGTTTTGTATCCTAGTCTTCATGCATACAAATTTCCAGATTTATAATTAATCTAACATGTTCTAAATGCTTATAACACATCATTAAACATTTCTAAACATGGATTTCAACATAATCAAACAATAATTCAGCAAAAAATCGTCAAGAACATCGAACAAAAATGTTCGACAGAATCAATACTTACATATATACATGCATGAATACTTTAAGCAATCCCACTTAATTTTCCTTCTCATGCATGAGCTTTCTCACACTAGATTTCCAGATTTTACTTGTTTCTCACCTCTCTCTCTATCTCTCTTTGTGTGGTGGAAAAGATGAAGCAAATGAAGTGTAAACAATTTGTTTACACATGTTTTGTTTTTTAATCTTAGTTGGCCGGTTGTACATGGAGAGATAGACACATGGCTTGGTCTCTCACCATGTGTTTATCCACTGAAAACCCACTATGTCCTTATTATATTATATTTTGATTCCCACTAATAACCTATTTTCTTGGTCCTTTAACTTCTCAAAGTCGTTTCACATTTTAGGTTATAACCTCTTTTGTGCCATATTTCAGGTTACTCTACACTCGCACCACATTTTAGGTTACAACCTATCTTTGTGCTACATTTCAGGTTACACTATACTCACACTACATTATAGGTTACAACCTTTTTTGCACTACATTTTAGGTTACACAATTCTCGTACCACATAATAGGTTACAACCTATTTTTGTACTACATTTTAGGTTACACAATTTTCGCACAACATAATAGGTTACAACCTACTTTTGCACTACATTTCAGGTTACAACTTATTTTCACCTTCTTTATTAACTAACTTAGGGATTTTCGAGTAGGGTAGTTTTAGGGTGTTAATACTCCTCCCCCTTAAAAAGAAATTCGCCCTCGAATTTACCTGAATCGAACATATTAAGATATTGCTTTTTCATCGTGTCCTCAGGTTCCCACGTCGCTTCTTTGATGTTGTGATTTCTCCAAAGAACTTTAACGAGGGGAACATCCTTGTTTCAAAGTCTTTTGACTTCTCGATCAAGAATTTGGATAAGCTCTTCTTCATAAGAAAGGTCGGGATTAAGTTCGACTTCTTCAAGCTCAAGGATGCGAGTTGGATCGGATTGATAGTGTCATAGCATCGAGACATGGAAAACATTGTGTATCTTATCGAACTCGAGAGGATGTACGAGTCGATAAGCTACAGAACCAATTCTTTTGATCACTTCAAATGGTTTGATAAACCGAGGACTTAGCTTTCCTCTTTTGCCGAATCGAAATACTTTCTTCCACGGGGAGACTTTAAGAAACACATTGTCTCCAATTTCATGTAAGATGTCCCTACGCTTCAGATTAGCGTACGAATTTTGTCTATCGAAAGCTTGCTTCAAACGGGAGTGAATGATTTGAACTTATTCTTCGGTTTCCCGAAGTAATTGTGGTCCTAACACCTTGTTATCTCCAAGTTCAGACCAGCATAGGGGCGTTCCGCATTTTCTTCCATACAATGCTTCGAAGGGGGCCATTTGGATAGAAGACTGATAGATATTGTTGTAAGTGAATTCTACCAACGGTAGCGATTTCTCCCAGTTCTTACGAAGTCGATGATACATGCTCTAAGCATGTCTTCAAGCACTTGAATCACTCATTCAAATTGTCTGTCGCTTTGCCGATGGAAAGTTGTGCTAAGACTCAGTTTAGTTCCGAGAGCTTTATGTAGCGTCTTCCAGAATCGAGCTGTGAACCTGGGATCTCGATAGGAGACTATAGAAGTTGGAACTCCGTGTAAACGAATTACTTTTCGAATGTAAAATTTGGTCAAGGCTTCAAGACTGAGATTCATTCGTACCGGGATGAAATGTGCTGACTTGGTGAAACGATCACCCAGATAGCGTCGCACTTTCTTGGCGTACAAGGAAGGTCGGTCACGAAATCCATTGTGATCCGTTACCACTTCCAATGTGGAAATTCGAGAGGCTGGAGCAAACTGGTAGGGACGCGGTGCTCGGCTTTCACACGTTGGCAATTCAAACACTTCGAGACATAGTCATTGATAGCCGATTTCATTCCGGGCCACCAATACAAGGGCTTGAGATCCTTGTACATCTTAACCGATCCAGGGTGGATCGAGAAAGAACTTTGATGTGCTTCTTGTAGGATTTCATCTTGTAATGCCTTATCATTAGGAACACAGATTCGATCTTTGGAGTATAGAAGACCGTTCCATTTAACAGAGAAATCAAGATTATACTCAAGCTTAGAAGTGATTTTTCTAAAGTTCCGGATCAACTTGTTGAAGTTCTTTGATCCTTGCAATTAAAGTAGATTGGACTTGGAGTTCACATAGATAATTCTGAGCCTTGCATAGTCAGAAATGAGCGTTGATAGCCAGAGAAGCTACGGACAAACAAATCGAACATATTACTTAGAATGCAAGGTACTAATCAAATGGTTCCTTTTTTGAACAAGGAGGTGTTCGAATCCTTCCTTGGCTTTCAAAAAGGGATTCAAATGGTTCAACTAGATTTCAAGACTTAACATTTTCAAATTTTTAAGAATTTCGAGTAATTATCGAGGTTCGAGTGGGCTAACAAAAACTTTCCTATAATCTATCAAAGCATATCATGTTAATCACTTTAACATATCAACTTTATAATTCAATCATGTTAAACACAAAACATTACCAACTTGGACTAACTTACTAACAATATTAAAACATGTTTACAAATCAAAAATATCATCTAAGAACCAATTAAACGAATTCATACATAATAAGCTTTCAGCTATCATATTACACGGTATATACAATCAAGACATCACTTATCATAGTATATTATATCTTTTAACCATGTACACATTCATATTCATTAACAATCAAGCTATTCATATAGAGATTATGTTCGAACTATAACAAAACCACATAGGCATTCGAATGAAACATATCAACCATATTGATTCATTTCAATTCAACATCTAGATACATATATGATCCTAAGTTTATAACACCCTAACATATACAAGCTATATCATCATAAACCATTCTAACACACCATATACTTAAACAACATGTAACATTTTCCAAGGTTTACTTTAAGTCATAATCAACCATACTCATAAATAAATATCATCCAAAACATAGTCATACAACTTGATCACTCTTAACATATCAAACATCATGCTTAAACATATCTTATATAATTACAATCCAAACAAGCATATCCAAATACCCAAAACGCATGTGACATTCTAACATGTAACTATGCCACCATCTAGGAGTCTAAACAAAACTATATCATACTTGAGTCTTGGCTTGTGATTGCTCTCGGATCAAAATAGATTGCTTTCGAATATCAGAGACCTATTATTTTGGAAGAAGGAAACAAGAGGTGGTAAGTACGTTATGTACTTGGTGAGGTAGTTTCTATAATGTACTAATTTAATCTTTTAATATGTTATTCATACACTTAAGGTTACCTATCTAGGTTTAACACTAACAAGTCACTCCTAGCTAGCTTATCTCATGCTCAAGTAGACTTAGTTAGTTCCATTCATATCATATCGTCAAGTCATATAAACATACTCACATTCAATGTCAAACAAACATACCAATGTATAACACAACTAAAGAACAATAATCATATATCAATGTCATATTCATTCATGAGTCAAGTCATTCAAACACAGTATCATGTAATTTGTACAATTCGAATAGATATTCTTCCATAATATCATGTTCAATTCATGTTGTCATGTAAAGTAAAAGATCATGTCATACCATTGATAAAGTTTTTTTATATCATTCAAATAGGGTCATTACCCATATCAATCATATCATTTCATATAGCATGTAACCATGTATCATTTCACCATTTCGTTGATCATATAACGTCTTATTGTGAGTTTATTAAGTTTTGCCTTGGATGATTAAGTGGACTAGGCAATCAAGTCAATAGGTACCAAGTACCAACATATAACAGTAGATGCTCAAAGCACCAAAGATCAGTAGATAGACAATGTATCGAGGTGTCTAACTACACCATTCAACTTGTAACTTGTAACAGTAGATGCTCAAAGCATCAGTAGGTGACTAACCACCTTTAAATCAGTAGAGCTCAGACTCTAAGGCATGCCCTTCTACCTAAGGACCACTAGTCAACCAAGGACTTGTAATGTCTTTTAAATTTTCATTCAATTCAAGCAAGAGTTTTACAACCATCAAACAAGGTCATATAAACATATCATGTAAGCATTACATCAATATCATTCAAGCTCGCTTATCATTTCATTTCGAGCAAACATATATCATCTATATCATTCATTTCATGATTCATAACAATAGTATAACAGCATATGATCATCCATATCCAAGGCAACAATCAACATCGAATCATGTGAATTACAATGTACATTAGTAGCTAACACTAACATCAAGCATTATAACCTAAATTCATTTCCTTTTAATCCTTCTTCCAATTCCATTTTAATTTACCAACTATAATTTAGATTCATTTCATACATCAAACGTGTCATCTTATAACATAAATAAGTGGTTAAGACACTATTCTTAACCCTAAAAGCAACCACACTCATAATACTCCAAAGCCTAGTTGGAATCCTTGATTAGCAAGCCTTTACCCCTCTTGTTAGCTTGATCAAGCCTTGATTCCTCCAACAATTCTTCTCCAATTTGGTCTTAAACAATCAACAATCAACATAGAACACATATCAGAATTCATTCCAATCATATTCAATCATATAAACCAATATAAACTCAATGCATTATGAAACTGCCCCCTATTCTGGCAGTTTTGAGCACCTTACACTAATTTGTCCATAACGTTTTACACATAAATCTAAATTAGGAGTTCTTTACCAATATAGAAATATTATTCACACAGCTTTAAATCTATGTAAGACTCATATTTTTCCCATTCCGACATCAATACAGTTTAATACTTTAATACAAGGCATTTATAGTGACCTAATCTGTCCATTGTTTGCAACATGTAAATTTAGTGACCATTTGACCTATGATCCATTACACATTTGATTCTTAATTTTTAACCATTTTTAAACACATGTAATATAATTATTATCAAGTTCCAATAGCTTCAAAAAAAGGGCATTAAGGTCCCTTAATTAACCAATTTTCTAGATTAGTCCAAAATAGTCATTTAATAATATTATTAACTTTAAACACTAATTCCAAGTTTTTAATCACCTTAAACATGTTACTAATCAATCATTACTAGATTCCCTTGTTTCTTAACGATTTTACCAGATCTTATAAACATCAAATTAGTCCTTAAACATTTCCATAATTGTGTTTTAACCCAGGCAGTCTCCAGTTTCTATTGAAACATAACCCGTTTAGTTTTAATGAATTTTCCATATACTCTAGCAACATTTTCAGACATATGAAACCTCTATCTTATAGTATTTTTCATCCTCTACAACTTTTCTCTGCATAAGGTTTTCTAATTCAAACTCTAACATGGCCAAAAATCCATTTTTCTAGGGTATATGCAAAGTGCGAAACTGGACAGTTTTGTATCGTAGTCTTCATGCATGCAAATTTCTAGATTTATAATCAATATAACATGTTCTAAATGATTATAGCAAATCATTAAACATTTCTAAACATGGATTTCAACATAATAAAACTAATAATTCAGCCAAAAATCATCAAGAACATCAAACAAAAATGCTGGACATAATCGATACTTACATATATGCATGCATGAATACTTTAAGCTATCCCACTTAATTTTCCTTCACATGCATGAGCTTTCTCACACTAGATTTCTAGATTTTACTTGTTTCTCATCTCTCTCTCTCTCTCTTTGTGTGGTGGAAAAGATGAAACAAATGAAGTGTAAACAATTTGTTTAAACATGTTTTGTTTTTTAATCTTAGTTGGCCGGTTGTACATGGAGAGTGAGACACATGGCTTGGTGTCTCACCATGTGTTTATCCACTCAAAACCCACTATGGCCTTATTATATTATATTTTTATTCCCACTAATAACCTATTTTCTTGGTCCTTTAACTTCTCAAAGTCGTTTCACATTTTAGGTTATAACCTCTTTTATGCCATATTTCAGGTTACTCTACACCCGCACCACATTTTAGGTTACAACCTATCTTTGTACTACATTTCGGGTTACACTATACTCACATTACATTATAAGTTACAACCTATTTTTGTACTACATTTTAGGTTACACAATTCTCGCACCACATAATAGGTTTCAACCTATTTTTGTACTATATTTTAAGTTACAAAATTCTCGCACCACATAATAGGTTACAACCTATTTTGCACTACATTTCAGGTTACAAATTATTTTCACCTTCTTTATTAACTAACTTATGGATTTTCAACTAGGGTAGTTTTATAGTGTTACACCATCAACTCTCTTGATGATGGCAACAAGTAGTCTCCTTTTGGAACATGACCTCTGTTGCGTGTAAAAGAGTCTATCGCAATTGAGTGCAAGTGTACACGTCGCAAATAATAAAGTGATACTAGAGTATCGGATATCGTCTCCACAGGGACTGGGCTAACCCTTTCCTTCGCTATCTGTACAAGGGGAAAAGAGGAGATTTAATAGATTGATTAAGTTGTCACGAAAATGAATCAAGTAAAAGAGAAAAAATCAGAATTATAAAACAGGCAGGAATTGAATTGCTCCGTAGTGCAGGTATTGCACTGTTCAAGGACTTCTGTTCTGTGTCTGGCTCTTGTCACGGCAGCACCTGTCGTGGCAGCGGTCCGTTGTTGTCGCGGCAGCGATAAGCAACTTAGTTTCTTCAAGTTCGGCAAGAATCCCTGGATTGACTTGTCCTATCCCTAGGTCCAAGTTCTGTCGATGAACACGTCTTGGATAATACCTCCCGGCGTGAATCGAAGTATGAACACCGATGTTTATGAATTCTTCCTTAGCCGCTTAACCTCCTCCTATCCCTAGGTTCGAGATAGTTCAACCATACATTGGAGAACCCACACTTATTCCTTTCGTATACTTAACTCTCCCGATATTAAGTAAATGAATAATCTCACAATGCTCTCCCGATACTCTTCCAAGATGTTGAAAACCAAAATAAGCAAACTTGAAGTTTTATTTCATTGAACATAAAAATCCTAAGAATAAAACAACCCTTACAACTACTTTACAATTTCAACCCTTTGCCCTAGGGGAGGTTTAGAACATGGTGAAGAAAGAGAAACAACTAGGGTTTTTAGATGAGAGGTATGGGATGTGATGATGTTTCTCTAGGTCGAATTACAAGCATATATATAGGCCTTGAGTACAAGTTTTCTTAATGGCCAAGAATACTAGTTCGAATTAAAGTACAATTCATTAAAGATTAAATCTCTGAATAAACGTCCTTTAGTTCGCCCTATCTTCTTGCTTTGACTTTTTCCTCAAACTTTGGGCAAGGCCTTTCTTGTGCTTCTGGGATCCAAAAATTATGCAAATGGTCTCTAAAAATTAGGCTTAAAATCCTCTATCAGTCGAACTCCACTTTGCATTTTCCATCTCTTTTTCTTCACTGTCGCCACCTCTGTCACGACAGCTGTCACGACATCTGCCACGACAGTGATGTATGAGGCAGTTTTCTTCACTCCAGCCATTTTGTTCTTCTGCTGCCCTGGATGCTGCAACGACTGCTGCCCTGGATGCTGTCACGACTGCTGCCCTAGATGTTGTCACGACTGCTGCCCTGGATGCTGTCACGACTGCTGCCCTGGATGCTGCCACGACTGCTGCCCTGGATGCTGTCATAGCAGATACCTGCAAAAGTAACCAAATATAGCAGTATCTGCGCAGTTTTATCTAAATGTGATGTTGATGCAAAACTTAACCTAAAATGCAATTAAACATGCTTGAGTGCAGCAAAAATAAGGATAAATGATGGGTAAAATATAGAACTTTCATGCACTGATCACACCTCCAAACTCGAATATTTGCTTGTCCTCAAGCAAATGCAACCTAACTAACATGCATGCATACATACATACATATATATATATATATATATATTTTTATTTATTTTTTCTTGGCTTAAGTTAGTGAACAATCCTTACCCACAACACCATCCCTATCATGTTTAGCACATGTTCAAATATCTAAGGATCTACTTAGAGCAAAAGTATAGTTCTCATGCATGTGTGTGCATTTATTGTGAACATACATGAATATAGACTTCCATAGCAACTAGAATATTATACTTAGCTTGTTTAGAGTTTTCCTTCGAGACTTAATTCTTTTTTATTACTAGAGCCAGTATCGGGCACCTCTAGTTGTTTTCCTTCTTTTTCTAAATTTTTCTCTTTTCTACTAGAGCCAGTATTTCAGGCACCTCTTGTTAACTATCTAGAGCCGGTGATAGGCACCTCTAGAAGTTTTTCTCTAGTTATTTTCCTAGAGCCAGTGATAGGTACCTCTAGGTTTCCTGAGTTTCTAGTCTCTTTCTACTCTAAGTTCTAAGTTTTCTATTCTAAGTATGCTAGAGAAAGTCTGTTATCAAGTAAGTCACAAAGTGTTTCAGTTTTTCAGAACTATACTAAGGCTCTACTTACTTCCTAAAATATTTTTAAGGGGCTGTCACGACAGAGATGACAGCGACAGATAAAAAAAGTTCAATAAATTAAGCAAAATTTTTTTTTGCATAAAAATAAATGCGACACAATTAAAACAAAATGCAATATTATATTAATAATTAGGAGGACTGCCTACCCCCAAACTCAAGGGTTGCATTGTCCTCAATGCATGACACAAGACATAAAAATGAAAAACAGAAAATAAAAATGACAGAAAAGTGAAACATCACAAAAAGATAATATATACAGCAGGCGACAGAGAAAAGGAAAAAGAAAACTTAAGTTGTACGGCTGTCGTTGCTGCTGCTGGAGCTTTGGATGAGGAGCTGTCGGCGGGCAGTCTCCTTGAACTTTGTCGGAGGAGCTGTGGGTGCTGCCCTGAGAGTATGAGTGCTGTCGCGGCAGGGGTGGAGGTAGAGCTTCCTCGCGTTGCTTGTATCGTCATTGCAAGGGTTTTCTCTGTTTACCTAATAACACAAACAAACTAAAAACTAATATCAAATTTCTAATTCCTAAAACAATAAAGATAAAATAAGATAAAATTAAAATACAATAAAATAAGTTAAGTTAAATTAGGAGTGCATTGAGGGGCATCTCCTAAAGTAACTGCTCCCTGTTCTATTGATGTTTGAGGGGTCGTTTCCGGTACTTCTTGAAGTCCCTCCGTACCCTCCATCTGGTGATTATTCTCATGGTGGGGGCTCCTTTCTTTCTCTTCCCTTTGTAGTCCATGAAGTCCTCCATTTTTGGTAAAGTTTCCAAGGGCATGAATATATGATTAGTAAAAATTAAATTGATATTCGACCACAAACTTACCATGTTTTCGTTGAATGTTGTTGTGGTGGAATGTAGCCCTTGCTGTCGTGCAGTTGCTGCGGCAGCCAGTTATTTTTACAGTCCATTGTCAGGTTACTTTGTAGGTCAACGGGACATTGGTAAGTGCCATCACTCTCTATATCAAATTCTGTTGACCACTCGTAGATCTCCATCAGTAGAGACTTTGATGATTCTGAGTCCACCGGTGTTGGTTCCTCTAATACCTGCAATGGGATTGGTGAGTTTTTGAAGAATTCAACATGTTTGTTTATTACCTACTCAAATTCCATTGGCGAGGCATTGTCATTGGGTAGCTCTTCTAGGTGGTTGTGCGAGTGCCATGACATGGATGGATGTGTGCAATCTTGGTCAGGCATAACTGAGGTAGTGGGTTGAGAGTTTGCTTCGGATGTAGTTGCTGCCGTGACATTCTCTTGAATTTCACTCAGCGTTGTTGCGGTGTTGTTCCATTCCGGCTCCTCGATCATTGTCATGGCAAGTTGTTGCTCAGACTCATCATATGTTGGGCATTTCTTCACATGGGCATCCTCGTCATCTTGCCTCAGGATTTCAGGTTCATCCGTGGCATGAATGAGGACCGGTCTGCTCAAGAGTGCATCCATCTTGGCGATACTTTTGCCCATAGAAGCCGACACTTCTTAAGTGAGTTCCATGAAGGCTTGCAGTGTGTCTTCTAAGGATTTTGATTGCTCTTGAGGATGATGACATTGCCAGGGCATGTCGGGTTCTACAGCAAAACTATTATGGTAAAAAAACTTTTGCGGGTTTTGATCGTACCATAAAATTTTTTGCTGCTGCGGCATCGGCATCTGTTGTCCCTGTTGCTGTTGTGGTGGCATATATTGTTCTTGTTGGTTCCATTGTTGGTTGTCCATATATTCACCGAGAAAATGGGGACAACTTTTTGATGCGTGATTACCTTTACGGGAATTGCAAGAACTTTCCCACATCAGCTCTCGAATGGTTTTTCCTGGCATGTTGATGCTCCTTAGACTTGTATTTCACCTGATTTTTTTGATAAAAATATAAAAAGAAAATTAAAAATAAAAATAAAAAGAAAAAGAAAAGAAGAGTGCAGAAGCTAGGGTAAGAGTGTGTTGCCAGTCCCCGGCAACGACGCCAAAAACTTGTTGCGTGTAAAAGAGTATCGCAATTGAGTGCAAGTGTACACGTCACAAGTAATAAAGTGATACTAGAGTATCGGATATCGTCTCCACAGGGACTGGGATAACCCTTTCCTTCGCTATCTGCACGAGGGGAAAAGAGGAGATATAATAGATTGATTAAGTTGTCACGAAAATAAATCAAGTAAAAGAGAAAAAATCAGAATTATAAAACAGGCAGGAATTGAATTGCTCCGTAGTGCAGGTATTGCACTGTTCAAGGACTTTTGTTCTGTGTCTGGCTCTTGTCACGACAGCACATGTCATGGCAGCGGTCCGTCGTTGTCGCGGCAGCGATAAGCAACCTAGTTTCTTCAAGTTCGGCAAGAATCCCTGGATTGACTTGTCCTATCCCTAGGTCCAAGTTCTGTCGATGAACACGTCTTGTATGATACCTCCTGGCGTGAATCGAAGTATGAACACCGATGTTTATGAATTCTTCCTTAGCCGCTTAACCTCGTCCTATCCCTAGGTTCGAGATAGTTCAACCATAAACTGGAGAACCCGCACTTATTCCTTTCGTATGCTTAACTCTCCCGATATTAAGTAAATGAATAATCTCACAATGCTCTCCCGATACTCTTGCAAGATGTTGAAAACCAGAATAAGCAAACTTGAAGTTTTATTTCATTGAACAGAAAAATCCTAAGAACATAACAACCCTTACAACTACTTTACAATATCAACCCTTTGCCCTAGGGGAGGTTTAGAACATGGTGAAGAAAGAGAAACGACTAGGGTTTTTAGATGAGAGATATGGGATGTGATGATGTTTCTCTATGTCGAATTACAAGCATATATATAGGCCTTGAGTACAAGTTTTCTTAATGGCCAAGAATACAAGTTCGAATTAAAGTACAATTCATTAAAGATTAAATCTTTGAATAAACGTCCTTTAGTTCGCCCTATCTTCTTGCTTTGACTTTCTCCTCAAACTTTGGGCAAGACCTTTCTTGTGCTTCTAGGATCCAAAAATTATACAAGTGGTCTCTAAAAATTAGGCTTAAAATCCTCTATCAGTCGAACTCCACTTTGCATTTTCCATCTCTTCTTCTTCACTGTCGCCACCTCTATCATGACAGCTGTCACGACAACTGTCAGGGCATCACTGTCACGACATCTGCCACGGAATCTTTCACGACAGTGATGTATGAGGCAGTTTTCTTCACTCCAGCTCTTCTGTTCCTCTGCTGCCCTGGATGCTGCAACGACTGCTGCCCTGGATGCTGCCACGACTGCTGCCCTGGATGCTGTCACGACTGCTGCCCTGGATGCTGCCACGACTGCTGCCCTGGATGCTGTCACAGCAGATACTTGCAAAAGTAACTTCTGTAACCCCCTAGATCCACGTGGGAACGTTTCAAGAGGGTTGTACACTTCTCTAGGTCGTTCTAGAACCTTCCTTGGTTCATGCTTGGCCTTAAATCGCCCAAGGCACTTCATTTTACCTTGGTTGGCCTAAGTGCACCTAGGTGGGGCTCCTCGGTCGGCCTTAGCGCACCTAGGTGGGGCGTGACATTAGGCTCCAAATCTCTCTCTTCAACAAGACGACAAGAACTAGAAATGAAAACATTAAGTTGACTCTTACATGGATCCTTGGAGAATCCGAACTTCTCGACACTAGCGCTCATACTCGTTTTATGCACGCGCCTCGCATGATCATCAGTTTGGACATCTTCTTTCTCTTGTAACTTCTTCTTTCCAGTGATATCTATCACTGAACTTCTTTTTCTATTCAGATTGGCCTTTAACCATGGCCCAAAGATTCCATCTCTTTTGAACTTTCCCAACTTGAAGCTACATTCTATTGTTGGGTGGCCTAATCTCCCACAAGAAAAACAAAAAATTGGGATCCATTCATAATTGAAGTTGACAAAGATATGGTCATTGTTGTGCCTCTTTAAATTGAAATTAATTTTTAACGAATCCTCAACATGTAAAGCAATCTTAATCTTGAGCCTTTCATCCCATTTAACTACTGCATGTTCCTCGATATTGGAATCGATAAACCCCAGAAAGATGCTAACGATTTTAACAACATATTTCGTACTTATAAGAGGGAAGGGTTAGGCCCGAATTTTTGACAGGGATAAATCAATTTCTTCAAGAGTAGCTGTTTCAGGCCATACCTTAAGCACGATGTATTTGTCCTGAATCGACTAGGGTCCATCGCTCAAGACCTTGTATTTATCATCAACCAAAGACTGAGATTTTATAGCAGCATTAATGATGTCGTCCTCCTCAAACTCCAAAGATTCCATAACATGTATGGCCTCCTTTGGTATTGAGTCACCGGCAATTCTAGCATCTTTGTCCTCCATAAATGGTGTCGAAAGAAGGAAACCAAACAAAGAGGAAACAATGAAAAAGAGCAAAGAAACCAAACACAAAGAGGAAAATGAAGCAAAAACTCAAGCAAGGCCCTCAAAACTAAACCAAGATTGTGGCTAACATGGATACATAAACAATGTCAAATAAAACCAAGATTAGGAACCTTGTAGACGAGGGGGATTCTGCAAAACGACGCCTAAATGATAGCTAAATGACGACAAACTTGTTAACCTGGTTATTTCTTGAACATAATTTCTAATAAAGCTTGTACCTAATTTGTTACAAAAAAGTAAGAAAAACAGTATATACATAATTCCTTATAAAGTAACAAATTGAGTACAAAAATGGAATTCTTTACAAAAAACTGTAACACAAACGGTATATACCCAATTCCTTCCGAATTTTTAAATTGGGGCAAAGTTGGTCAAACCTTTGTAAGAAATTGTATTTGTACTCAATTTATTACAAGAATGCACAATTTGGTACATAATAGGTAAGGAGTTGTGTTTGTACACAATATCTTACCAAATATACCTAATTTATTACTGAAATTGTAAGAAATTAGGTATATACCCAATTCCTTACAAATTTTTAAGTTGGGGGTAAAGTTGGTCAAACCTTTGTAAGAAATTGTGTTTGTACTTAATTTCTTACAAGAATGCACAATTTGGTACAAAATAGGTAAGGAGTTGTGTTTGTACACAATTTCTTACCAAATATACCTAATTTATTACTGAAATTTTAGAAAATTAGGTATATACCCATTTCCTTACGAGTTTTTAAGTTGGGGTAAAGTTTCTCAAACCTTTGTAAGAAATTGTGTTTGTACTCAATTTCTTACAAGAATGCACAATTTGGTATAAAATAGGTAAGGAATTGTGTTTATACACAATTACTTACCAAATATACCTAATTTCTTACTAAAATTGTAAGAAATTAGGTATATACCCAATTCCTTACGAATTTTTAAGTTGGGGTAAAGTTGGTCAAACCTTTGTGAGAAATTGTGTCTGTACTCAATTTTCTTATAAGAATGCACAATTTGGTACAAAATAGGTTAGGAGTTTTGTTTGTCCACAATTTCTTACCAAATATACCTAATTTCTTACTGAAATTGTAAGAAATTAGGTATATACTCAATTCCTTACGAATTTTTAAGTTGGGGTAAAGTTGCTCAAAACTTTATAAGAAATTGTGTTTGTACTCAATTTATTACAAGAATGCACAATTTGGTACAAATAGGTAAGGAATTGTGTTTGTACACAATTCCTTACCAAATATACCTAATTTCTTACTGAAATTGTAAGAAATTAGGTACATACCCAATTCCTAATGAATTTTTTAGTTGGGGTAAAGTTGCTCAGACTTTTGGTTCCGAAACTGGTGGTGTACTTTCGATACCCAAAAGCAAGGTTGGCAATATATGAGATGTGGGGGTATCCGTGCTGGTCTGAAAGTATGGGCAACGTTTTCATTCCAGTAGGTAGCATCGAAACCACCTATATGGGGTTTCAGTGCTGGTCTGAAAGTATGGGTGTAAGGTGTGTAGGTGTTCCCTTTTTGTGAGAGCGCAAGTGCGCACTCCTGCCAAGTTATAGTATATAAGATGTCTCCTTACTACAATACACAATTTGGTTCCGAAACTGGTGGTGTACTTTCGATACCCAAAAGCAAGGTTGGCAATATATGAGATGTGGGGTATCAGTGCTGGTCTGAAAGTATGGGCAACGTTTTCATTCCAGTAGGTAGCATCGAAACCACCTATATGGGGTTTCAGTGTTGGTCTGAAAGTATGGGTGTAAGGTGTGTAGGTTTTCCCTTTTTGTGAGAGCGCAAGTGCGCACTCCTGCCAAGTTATAGTATATAAGATGTCTCCTTACTACAATACACAATTTGGTTCCGAAACTGGTGTTGTACTTTCGATACCCAAAAGCAAGGTTGGCAATATATGAGATGTGGGGGTATCGGTGCTGGTTTGAAAGTATGGGCAACGTTTTCATTCCAGTAGGTAGCATCGAAACCACATATATGGGGTTTCAGTGCTGGTCTGAAAGTATGGGTGTAAGGTGTGTAGGTGTTCCCTTTTTGTGAGAGCGCAAGTGCGCACTCCAGCCAAGTTATAGTATATAAGATGTCGAATCCCACGAGGATTGGAATAGTTTCTTCGAGTGTGTATCTGCACAAGAAATTTAAATACACAATTAATTTCAGGTTTGGTTAAAGGAATAAAACTAAAATCACAATTAATTAAAGTAGGGGAGATCATAGTGATAGAATGGGCCAGGTAATTGCTGCTCAGTAGTGTGTAGACTGCATTGCATAGGTTAAGGTTGGATTGCGCTGCCACGATATGCTGCCTCAGCGGGTATGGCGGGCGGCAAGCTACGACCCTGTCACGCGGCCGCAACAGGTCACTACAACTACAAGGGTGTACTGTCTCGGCAGGTGGAACGTAAAAAAGTCATGCCGTCAAGTGTGGCAGATACTCCAAGTTCGGGAGGATAGTCGATACTCATCCCTCCTATTTCTAGGTTAGGATGCTCGAGATGCTAACTTGTGGACTAGTGTGAAACCAAATTAGTAAACTCGGTTGGTGGTCCATTTTAGCCCCTAAAACTTGTGGACTAGTGTGGAACCATGTTAGTCACGCCTCAGCACGTTGTTACCGTACTTAACCCTTTCGTGAGCCTTGCACTTTCGTGCCCGACAAATGGATTCTCTCAAACGACTGGTGTAGAAAGATTGAAAGAATGAAGAACAATGGATTAAATAAACTTGGAATATTTATTGCAAAACAACTTAACCTAATACAATCGTTTCTCTCAACTACTTTACAAGCAAAAACCTAAACCCTAAGGAGTTTAGAACATAGCTGACTCCCTCTTTCTATATCTCTCTATCTCTATCGATCTTTATGCCCTCATATCCTCACATACATGTGTATATATAGGGCTTGGCCTAAGGTTAAGTCCTCCTTGGAGTAGAAGTCTTCATTGATGATAAAATAGCTTTAATATTTAATGCTTCATTCAATTCTAACTTAAATATGGACTCCTTTGGATGTTTACTTGTTCAACAAGTAAGTATAAGCCACCTTGCTTATCGATCTTCAATCAGCTCTATACACCGCTCCAGGCCTCCGAAAAATGCAAGATTGGGCTCTATGGACTCAGAAAAATGTCCTCTATCAAACGAGACCCATCTTGACTATGTCGACATATTGTCGTCTGGGTGGTGTTATGCGGCGGCGAAGTTCTTGGTTGCAGCATTCTGCAGCAGTGGCGTCTTTGGCGGCGACTGGAACTGCTTCAGTACAACTCCTTCTGCTCCCTGCTTTCCTGTCCTCTCTTCCTCTGATCAGCAACCAACACTCGAAATCGAAAACTAACTAAAACAATACATTTTCTCTACCAAACATAAGATATTCAATAAAAACGTGGTAAAAGAAGATATATTGTTATAATGCATGATATGCAGCTAATTATGCCTAACTAAGCTTAAGAACAACAATAACGAGGGCAAGAATGTGCATAAAATATAGAACTTCTAGACACTCTACAATAGGCAAAAAATTTCATTCTAGTAGGTGGCATCGAAACTAAAATATAAACATCCACTTGCCTAAAGATGATTTCGATACCACTAAAAGGAATTTGCCTTTTCAATGTTATGTCTTTTCACTGTATTCACATGAATCGTTTCCTATTCATCATGTATAAAGCTAGTTTCGATATCCCCAAAGCGAATTAGCCTTTTTAGTTTCTTGTCTTTTCACTAGAATCACATGAACCGTTTCATGTTCATCATGTATAAAGCTTGTTTTGACACCCCCAGAACGAATCAACCTTTTCAGTTTTGTGTCTTTTCAGTAGAATCACATGAATCGTTTCATGTTCATCATGTATAAAGCTGGTTTTGATACCCCCAACACGAATCTGCCTTCTGAGTTTCGTGTCTTTTCACTAGAATCACATGAACCATTTCATGTTCATGTACCTTCGATGAACAAACATTGTGCCTTCTCACTTTCCCTCCCAACTGAAATTCCCTATATATTAACAACTCTTCTCTTTACTCTTTACAACACTTCTACTCAATATACCCAACCCTTCGCTCTGAAATCAGTTCTCCTACACCATATTACATTCAATATCTTCAGATACAATGAGTTCGAGCAGAGCTTCTAGTCACAATCCTCAACCATTGGCAAAGAGGAAACTTGATTTTGAATCAGAATCAAACAACAATGATGATGTCTATTTTGATTCTGACGAAGAGGAGGAACAAAGCCATGAGACATTGAAAACAAGCAGGTGGTTCAAGAAGTTTTTCGAAACCTTCGATAGAATGAACACAATCAATGACCCTTCTACTCAATGGCAGTGTCCAGCATGTCAAGGAGGTCCTGGTGCCACTCATAGGTTTCTTGGCCTTCAGCCCCTAGTGACACATGCCAAAATCAAAGGCAGACCAAAGCTCAAACTCCATCGCCAACTTGCTCAGCTATTGGACGAGGAATTGCGTAGAAGGGGTACTTCGGTTGTTTCTCAAGGTCAAGCTTATAGGGAATGGAGTGGTTTGAGAGATGATTAGAATGATGCTGATATTGTCTGCCCCTCGCCTTCAAACGATGAGGAAGAGGATCACCAAATACTCTGGCCACCCATGGTGATGATAATGAACACAAGGCTTCATCAAGATGCAAATGGGAAGGTAGTTATATAACTTTTGAATTATGTTTTCATGAATATTACAATTCCTTAACTTGTAATGTCTTGTATTTTCTGCTTCAGTGGCTTGGTATGAGAAACCAAGAGCTTCTTGCCTATTTCAGCTCCTATGTTACTGTTGTTAAGGCTCGCCATTCTTACGGTCCTCGAGGTCATCGTGGGATGAGCCTTCCAATATTTAAGAGCACGACAAGAGGTTATTTCGATGCTCAGCGTCTGCATACCTAGTTTGTTGGCCAAGGTTTCGATAGAGAGGCTTGAGAATGTTGTCAGGGCTTCGTGTATGGTCCAGCGAGACAACGCCAAATTTATGGTTATATGGCTGCCAAAGAAGACATCGACAACTTCAACCGCCATTCTCAAGGTTTTCTTCATCATTTTCTTCTTTTATACAAGATGCACTTCTGCTCATACTTATGCATACATGTTTTGTTCATCAGGAAACTATAGGGTCAAATTTGAGATGTAATCATATGTAGAGATGGTTGGTTAGCACAGTTCACAATGAGAGGCTGGTCCAAGTGCCATGGGTGGCAGAGGGCATGGAGGTCGTTTCCCTGGCTAGGGATGAGGATTGAGGAGGTGCCATTCTTTTAGTTTCATTTTTTTATTTCAATATGTAATTGAAGAACTTGGGACTTTAGATTTTTTGTTTCCTAAATATACTTCATCCTTAATTTTAATATGATTCGTGTGTCTTATTCCAAATGTTAATTTTCAACTAATTAGGGGTTTATTGAAGTCCTTCAAATATTTTCGTATCTACCAAACCAACACCGAAACCACAAAATGGTGGTTTCGATGCCGCCTTCAATGTCATCAAATTTTCCTATTTTGTATTTGTGCGTATACATAAATCCATATAGTACCTATACCAAAGTATATTTTGTAAGTAAATTGTGTATGTACACAATTCCTTACAACAAGATCCTCATTTCTGTTAGGAGCAACATCTTTCAAACGAGGACAACATTAATTCTTGGAAATACTACTTTAAACATCAAATTATTAAGAAACTTCTAGCAACAAAAAACATTTTAACTTTTTCAACTACAATATACCCATTGCCTTGACGTCTGCATTTACCCACCATCACTAGGGGATCAGAAATTGCGTTTGATGGTGAGCCAAAAACATCTACGAACTTCTCATCGAACAAACACTTACATAGCTTTTTAAGCTAGATGAGCAAACACACATACCTTTTTAAATACTGTCTAACATAAGTAAAGATTGGTAAATTGTTATAAGTTTACGATTATTACCAACTTCTGTGTTACACCCACTCTTGAAGCATTTCCTCGCGTTGTGGGTAAGCTGTCCAATATCTTTGCTTCCCCCCAATCGATATCCAGAATGCACATGTACCAATGACTATTATTGTCAATTACAGGGATAAAGAGATGGCACCAATTATTTCAATAATTAAACTCCACATAAGAAACCCCATATAATATATCTACGTAATACATTGCAAAGTTTTTAAATGTTTCCTCTTTCTTCATACCAATTTGGAGTCGCTAAGTCTACCATACGGTCCATAACTCTTACGCCAATACGAAGCAAACTGCGAACCATCCAATTGCCCTCGTTGAAGTTAATCCTACAAGACAAGCATTATTATTCTGCATGTTTCACAAACACATAAGTCATTTGTTATTCAACACTAACATGAAAACAAATTTTACGTACACTCAATGCGCAAGGTATGTACCCTCTCCTTGCTTTACATTTTGTCCTACTATCTTCATCAACAATCGACCAACCAACAACATTATTGACCTAAATGTTACCAATAACATATATCAACTGTCATTATACACTGCCTTAAAATGACTTGATTTATTAATACAAAATGGGTTCTTTACTGACCCTTGAACCAACCCAACACTTTGGTCGTAACTTATCAGCGTCAAATACAGTCAAATAAATGTGACCAAAATCTACCAGGATTTTCCTGTACATACACAAAAATTGCAAGTTAAATTGAAATGAACTACATTGTATCAGCCATATGGATTGCTTACCCTTTTGTCAAGGGTGTATTCCAGATATAGTCATATGTTGCTTTCGCTGATGGCCCAACTCCATCAGCTATTTCAACATACGTCAACATCTGCAACACTTCATCATTTGTTCTTCACTATTGAATAACATTAAAGCATGCAATATTTAATAAGTTCTAATGTACTACAACTTCTACCCAATTCATATATAATCTTAAACGTACGTTATTTAACAAGTGTTTATTAAAAAATAGTACAAATGATTAATGTTCTAAACGAACGTAACCAAAATCATCCATCTGTTTAAAAACCAAACTAAACCATTCACATCATATTACAAATAACTGAAGTTCAAGTTATTTTCATGTGCCTACTAAAACCAACCGAGGCTCAGAATCGCCCTTGTGTGCAAACGCGCACTTATTTCATATTTCTCGTTTTCACCCCTACTCGACTCGCTTTCCCACTAACCTTTGACTTTGCTTTGACAATTGGGTTTCCCTACAAGTTGACCATAAATATATCAACAACAACTACCTCGTACACTCAATTAATGTAACGTTAACTACAACTCTTAAATTTATACTCATCGTACCTTTTTCTTTCTCTGCGCCAAAGTTGCGTTGTCTTCTTTAACCAATGTCAGATCCTCTATCATCAACGGGTTAGGGTCACTACTAGGACTATCATTCGCCTGAGCCTCTTGTACTTCAGTTTGTGCAGCATTGCTTCGTCTGCGTCAAGACCTATTCCAAATTTTTCATCAGCTATGCGTAGAGCCTTCCTCATATACATCATATCCACACACAAACCATCAACCTTCTCCACAACATTCTTAGATTCTTCCTTCAAAGTCTTCAAAGTTTCTTCTATTCTATTTTCCTTCTCAATGCGAGCTTGGAGACTCTCTTTTATTTCCCCCAACTCTGAAATTACCTTCTGCAACATCTCCATTATAACATCATTAGTACCATTGTTGCTTCCACTGTCTTCTCCCTCCGCGCACCATTCACCATTAGACGCAAATACCTACAAACGTTACTAAGTAATTCCTTTCATGTCATTCAACCCTAAACCCAATACAATACAAACTTGTTTTTCACACTTACTTTCAATTTTTTGTTAGGTCGCTCTTCCTTTAGGCGGCCAACAGTTCTGCTGACATCCTTTTGCCCCCATACATGTATGCGACCACGCCCATCAGCAGACGCTAACGCTCTACTTGCCACTCCATTCAAGTAATCGAATAGCCTCTCCTACATTTAACAATAATAAAAACATACGATTACTATAAAGGTAAATCTTGCCTTAATCAACTACTACATTCAAACAATACTCAATCTTAATAGTACATTACCTCTAGGATAGGAATGCAGCCCATCATATATGCCAACCCATCTCGAGCTTTAACTATGGCTACTCCATTAAGTAACTTATCGTACACATATTTACACCAATTTAACTTCCCCCTCAAACCGGGTTTGCACAACAACTTGAAATGTTCCATGGAAGGCACAAGGTTGGCATTCAGACTTAGGAACAAACCAACAACATAAAACAATACACGCACTTTCAACTCCTCAGCCTCAAAAGCTCCACTTAGTATCTCCTCTAAAAGTTCTTTATATGCAATCTTCGTGCTGATTTTGTACTTCTTTTCTAGTTCCTTTTCACTTAGATTTCGCGCCACCACTTCCACATCTAAACCTTCGTTCTTTAAACCCAAAATTGCTTCAACATCTACCAAAACATAAATCTTGTGTCCACTAAATTCCATCGTGGACGTTTCAAGATCAAACTTCTCCGCTATCTCACGATAAAGGTCCCGCTTAATTTCTCACAAAATCATTCCCTGTAAAGCTCCTAACCCGATGTCGTTAAGAACACCGTCAATTTTCATCTTCTCCATCTCTTTAAACAAACTTGATACCTTCTTCTTGCTGCACCTCGATGACAACTCCTACAACATTTAATACAACAAATTTTCTCGTTATGTTACGCTTAAATATATCCAGCACATGATTCAACTATAATGACTTTCAATAAAAAAATATAAACTTCCCCTTGCCTTTTTAACTTCTCCCTTTTCCACTAATTTCTTCGACTTCCCTGTCCTTATCCTTTCCATTTCAGCTTCTTTCTGCTCCTTGTACCTATCCACGTACGACTTCTTTTCTTCATCAGTCATCTCCGACTATCTCTTCCCTAGTGCTTTCTTCTCCTGTACAATTCACACACTTATTAAATTTGAATAACATGAACACATTACAAACTAATACCAAGGAACAATAAGAATTTTGTCATCTCACTTACAATATTCTTCATTTTCTTTTTACCACCCTTAAGTCATCTACATTCACTGAAACTGTACAAAATTTATTTCGTTGTTAGAGCATACAATAAATTATGCTTATCAACTTACAATTTGAACAATGCCACCATCATTCAACTATAATTTACTAGAACAACATATATGCTGACAATTTTCTTCCTGTAGCCCGTCCATCATTTACCTCAGCTTCACTAACATTCTCCATTGCTACCAACTTCAATCTACAAATTTATGTTAAGGTTATGTACGGTAAGGGCCAAACTTATACCATTAAAAAGGGAGACAAACTTGTAGCTGCGAATTGAGATAGATGAAAGCCAACTCCAAAGACCAACAAAGAATAAAAACTGTTGCATGTAAAAGTTTCCATCGCAATTGTAGTGCAAGTGTACACGACGCAAGTAGTAAAGTGATACAGAAGTATCGGATATCGTCTCCACATGGACTGGGCTAATAGCTTCATCTTGAATTACTGCACGAGAGTAAAAGAATGATTTAAGATTTTGTCACAAGAAATATAAAAAGTACTGGAAAATAAGAGTACAGAAATCAAGATAGAGAGAATGGGATGGTATTGAATTGCTCAGTAGTGTAGGTATTGCTAAGTCTAGGAAATTCAGCTATGTCGTCATCCCCATCGCGGCAGCACCTGTCGCGGCGGCAGTCTGTTGCTTGTTGTGGCAGCGAACACTCAACTCTGTACTTCAAGTTTGGCAAGAATCTTTGCTGTGCCTTGGTTTATCCCTAGGTCCAAGTCTGTCGATGAACACGTCTTTGATGATACCTCCTGGCGTGAATCGAAGGATGAACACCGATGTTGTTGAATTCTTCTTTAGCCACTTAACCTCGTCCTATCCCTAGGTCCGAGATAGTTCAACTATAAACTAGAGAACTCGCACTTATTCCTTTCGTATACTTAACTCTCCCGATATTAAGTAAATAAATAACCTCGCAATGCTCACCCGATACTCTTACAAGATGTTAATAACCAGAATAAGAGAACTTGAAGTTTATTTTATTGAACTGAAAATTCCTAAAACAAAAGCAACCCTTGCAACTACTTTACAAAATAACACGTGGCCCTAAGGGGAATTTAGAACATAATGAGAGAAGGGAAACGGCTAGGGTTTTGGGAAGAAGGCTAGAGATAGGTGATGTTCCTTCCTAGGTTGAATTACATGCCTTTATATAGGCTTTGGGTCCAAGTTTTCTAAAATAGAAAGAATACAAGTTTAAATTAAAGTACAACTCTAATAAAGACTAAATCTATAGCTTTAACTCGTCCTCCTTCTTGCTTGGGATTTTCTCTCCTTGAACTTTGGGCTTGGCATTCCTTCTGATCTAGGGCTTGGAAAAATATAACGATGTTCCACGACAGACGGGCTTAATTTTCTCTTTCTGTCGAGGTCCACTTTGCTTCTTCTCCTCAAAATTGTTGTCGTCCTCTGCTGTCACGGCGGCAACCATGGCAGCATCGTCCTCCTTGACTGCTCGTCCAGTTCCAGCTCTTCTGCTTCACTACCCAGCGCCTGCCTCTCCATCTGCTACAGCAGCAACCTGCAAAAGCAACCAATTTCAGTAGAAACTGTGCCTTTTAATATATTTGTGATGTCTAACTGTAAACTAACCTAAATGCAATGAATTATGCTTGAATGCAGTAGAAATTTGGGTTAAATAGGGGTTAAATAATAGAACTTTTATACACTCAACACACCCTGAAACTCAAGTTTTTGCTTGCCCTCAAGCAACTAAGACCTAAGAGAAAAATAAAATATTTTTGTTTTGGCTTAAAACAATGAACTTTCCCTTACCCTCCATTTATTCTGTTGACGGCAGCACCTTGTCGGATAACTTAGGATTTGTCTGGAGTCTCACTATAGTCCTCGTGCAGTGTGTGCATGCTTGTGAACAGTTATATGCCAAGACTCTCTTAGTTTCACTAGAATATTTCAGCTCCTAGAGCCAGTGTTAGGCACCTCTAGGGGCTATTCAAGTGCTAAGCTTCCTATTCTAGTTGACTAAAAGAGTTCTAAGAAGTATAACAGTCACAAATAATGTTTAAGTTTTCAGAACTATAGAAAAGGCTCTAAACTTCTCCTAAAACTATCCTAAAGGCACTGCCACAACAGAGCTGTCACGACAGGTAAGTTAAATTCATAGACTTAAGCCAAAATTTTCATATTTTCAAAAATTTTTAAAGAGAAAATAAACTAAGTAAAAGACACAAATTTTAAAACTAAATTAGACTCCATTAATGGAGGGATGCCACCCCCAAACTCGAGGGTTGCATTTCCCTTAATGCAAATGACAAGATAAAATAAAAATAAAAACAGTACATCACAAAATATATGAGCAGACATCAAAATAAGTTAAGAAACTCAAATTTTAAGCGTTGTCGTCGCTGCTGTTGCTGACTCTGATCTGGCGGCGGGCACGAGCTTTCTGAACTGGCTAGCGGATGGGGGAGGCAGATGTGTTCTTCGTTTTGGCCTCCCTCGGAGGTTGAATTCTGGTCGGGGAGATATGAGAGGGTTTCTCCACAACCTGGACCTCTGAGCTGCTGCTGCTGTCCTCACCACTACTGCCGTCACTATTGCTGCTCCCACTGTCCGACTTGTTTTTATCTGCCATTCTTTTCTGCCGTTTCACCAGTGTAAACTCCTTTGAGAGATTCCTCTTAATAGAGGGTTCGTTGTCGCTTGTGGCCCAAACGGAGGAAGAAGAGAAACCGGCAATGAAGGCGTCAAGCTCTTCTAAGGCATTCTGCGTTTCGTTCCACGGGCAGAAGTCTCAACACGGTTGCTGCCATCGGCTGTCGGGGCAAGTGTGGGTGTTGATGCTGCAGATGGTGTCCGTGGTGTGGCAGCAGGTGTTGGGGTGTGTGCAGGGGTTGGTACAGCAAAATAATGTGCAGGGAAGGTGGGAAATACGACATCAGGGAAATTTAAAGAGTTTTGGATAAAGTGTACCGTAGATGCAATGAAATCCCTAATGAAGCTCATAAGACCGAGCTGTCGTTCCTCCATCTTCTGTATAACAGCGAGGATCTGGGAGGAGGAGTCGATCGGGGCTGCTGCTGCTGGTTGCTGCCTGGCTTCTGTGGCAGCAGGTTCAGTCTCCGGCGGCTCTTTCGTGTCTGCTGTTGTGGCAGCTGGATCAAATGAGGACAGATGGGTGGCAACAGTCAGCTCCATTAAGCTGAGTATGTTTTTATCAGTCCATCCCTTCCCTTGGACTCTAATATCCGTGGCAGCTTTAGGTACCCCATGGCCGCGGCAGAGGGCTGTGATGAGGTAAGGCAGATAGAGTGGTCCCGTCGGCCGGTGTGCGCACTCTAGAATGCTTTCACGGATAAAGCTGCACACGTTAATGGGTCTCTCATGTAAAATGGAGTGAATTAAGGCTAACCTGGGCTGGTCGACAGTGGTAATATGCGAAGACGACATGATGCGCTTTTTGATAAAAGCGTTCCATAATTTGGCTTCCGGCAGGAGTTGAGTCCTCTTTACTGTTCTTGGGTTCTTACGGTTGGTGTTCCACTGTGTTCCTTCATCAGTCAGCTCTACCATGACATCATCATAGGCAGCAGGGTCAAGGCTGTTCAGGAACTGTTCGTGGTCATCGTCGTTGCTGCCGACGTAAAATCCGTACAAGGTGTTGATGTATTCAGCTTCGAAAGGCACTTCCCTCCCTCGTACGGTAACTGTTGTCACCGTCCTGCTGTTGATGGCAGCGTAGAAATCTCGAACTAAAGAGACGTCATCTCCTCAGGTTGTTCGACAAAGATCTGCCACTGTAGAGCCCTTATTTTGCGAGCAATGAACGAGTTTAGACCCAAATTTCCTTCCTTCGAAGTGTAGATGAATCCACTTTCCTCCCACATGTCTCTGATCTGGAAGGATCGTGGGGTGGATGCTGTCGGGGTGGAGCCGGAGGCAGCACTCCTACGGGTATTTCTGGAAGACATTGTTGCAAGGGTTGTGAAAATGAAAATGAAAGCAAAAATTCTAGAGGAGTAAGTAAGAAGAGTAGAAGTGAGTGAAAATGAGAAAATGAAACGGGGTTTATATAGAGAAGAATTTGCTTCCCGTTGGAGCTGTAACGGCATGCGCAAATAACTGGGCCAGCTGTTACGCGTTTGTGTGTCTGACGCGTCTGTCACGCGTTTCTGTGTTTGCTGCGCGTCTGTTACGCGTTTTCGTGTCTGTCGGGACAACGTGTCGACAGCCTGTATTTTCCGCGTCTGTCGCGACAGCTGTAACGACAGGCTCCAAAGTTGGGCTTGTTGGGCTGGTGGATGGATGGTGGGCTGAACTCACTTCTCCTTTTCTTCTTATCTCATTTATTTCCTAAAACAGTCAAAATAAAAACATTAATAAAATAAATCTAATTTCCTAATAAATAATAAATAATAATAAAACTAAAAAAATAAAAATTAGGTTAAATTAGGGATGCCAAGTGGGGCATCTCCTAAGGTAACCACTTCCTGCATTTTTGGGGCTTCAGTCCCCTGATAATGCTTCAAGCGCTGTCTGTTGACTTTAAATTGGTGCTCGTCTTTTAAAGATCTGATTGTGATGTCACCATGGGGAAAAACATGTACAACTTGGAATAGGCCAGACCATCTAGATTTCAGCTTCCCTGGGAAGAGCTTCAACCTAGAGTTAAAAAGCAACACAAGCTGCACTGGGAAGAACTGTCGTGGCAGCAACTTTTTATCATGCCACTTGTTAGTTTTATCCTTGTAGATTCTTGCGTTGTCATAAGCCATTGTCCGAATTTCTTCAATTTCGTTAAGGTCAAGTAGCCTTTTCTGCCCTGCCTTTTCCAAGTCCACATTTACTGCCTTGATTGCCCAGTATGCTCTGTGCTCTATCTCGACAGGTAAATGGCATGTTTTCCCATAAATCAATCGGTAAGGAGACATTCCCAATGGAGTTTTGAAAGCTGTCCTATAAGCTCATAACGCATCATTCATGTGTAAAGACCAATATTTCCTAGTTGGCTTAACCATCTTCTCAAGAATGTTCTTTACTTCCCTGTTGAATATTTCAGCTTGTCCATTGGTTTGTGGGTGATATGTTGTTGCGATCCGATGCTTGACACCATACTTCTTCAAGGCAGCATCAATAATCCTGTAGTCGAAATGTCTCCCTTCATCACTGATGATCGCCTTAGGGATGCCAAATCTGGAAAAGATGTTTTTGTGTAAAAACCTTTGAACTGTCTTGGCATCATTCTTTTGAGTGGCGATAGCTTCAACCCACTTAGATACATAATCTACTACCAGGAGGATGTATAAATTCCAACATGAAGATATGAATGGTCCCATATAATCAATCCCCAAACGTCGAAGATCTCGACTTCAAGAATGTTCTGCAGCGGCATCTCGTGTCTCCTTGAGATGTTTCCTGTCCGTTGGCACTTGTCACAGCTCTTGTAGAAGATTTGAGCATCTTTATACAGTGACGGCCAATAAAATCGTGACTGCAGAACCTTGGCAGCAGTTTTGTTGTCTCCTAAGTGTCCTCCATACTGTGAAGCATGGCAGTGATGAAGTATATCTTCCTGCTCATCCTGTGGTACGCATCTCCTTATAACCCGATCTGCACATATTTAAAAAGAAGAGGTTTGTCCCAACAATAATGCTTAACATCATTTTGGAACCTCTTCCTGGCTTGATAATTAAGGTCAGGAGGAATTATTCTGCTAACTAAGAAATTAAAGAAATCAACATACCGTGGGAGTTCAGAAGACTTACCTGCTGCCATGGCTGTCGCGGTAGTGACTGCGGCAGGAAAGAGCTGCTCATCAGGGAAGGTCTCCAATATGTTTGTCTCATCTGTTGGTAGACTCTTTCCCTTCTCCAACCTTGACAAGTGATCTGCCACTTGATTCTCTGTCCCCTTTTTGTCCTTGATTTCAAGGTCAAATTCTTGCAATAGCAGGATCCAACGTATCAGTCGAGGCTTTGCATCCTTTTTCGTGAACATATATTTCAAAGCAGAGTGGTCTGTGTGCACTATAACCTTCGTTCCAAGTATATAAGAACAAAACTTGTCAATGGAGAATACCACGACTAATAACTCCTTCTCTGTGGTGGTGTAGTTCACTTGGGCGTCGTTCAGTGTTTTGCTGGCATGATATATGACATGAAAAAGTTTGTCTCTTCGCTGCCCAAGTGCTGCCCCGACAACATAGTCACTAGCATCACACATGATCTTAAATGGTTGTGTCCAGTCTGGTGGCTGTACTATTGGGGCTGTTACCAGCTTTTCCTTCAAAACCTTGATTGATTCAGTACATTCATCGTTAAAGTCGAAGGTCGGTTCTGCTCCAGAAGATGGCATAAGGGCTTGGTGATTTTTGAAAAATTCGCAATGAACCTCCGATAAAAACCAGCATGTCCTAAGAAACTTCTGATTTCCTTGACTATGGTGGGCGGCGGAAGCTTTTCGATCACTTCTATCTTGGCTCTGTCGACTTCTATGCCACGACAGCTAATCTTATGGCCAAGGACTATCCCTTCATCCACCATGAAGTGACATTTTTCCTAGTTCAAAACTAAGTTTGCTTTTTCACATCTTTCGAGTATCTTTTGTAGGTTGCCTAGGCAGCTTTCAAAGTCGTCTCCAAAGACTGAAAAGTCATCCATAAAAATCTCTAGGAAGTCCTCCACCATATCGGAGAATATAGCCATCATGCACCTTTGAAAGGTGGCAGGTGCATTGCATAGTCCAAAAGGCATTCTCCTAAAAGCGTATGTTCCGTAGGGGCATTTGAATGTCGTCTTTTCTTGATCTTCTGGTGCGATAGCTATTTGATTGTAACTTGAATAACCATCAAGAAAACAATAGTAAGGTTTACCCGCTAGTCTATCAAGCATTTGATCAATAAAGGGTAAAGGAAAGTGGTCCTTTCGGGTAGCTTTGTTAAGCTTCCGATAGTCCATACAAACCCTCCAACCGGTCACAGTCCTAGTTGGGATTAACTCGTTATTTTCGTTGGTCACCACGGTTATTCCTCCTTTCTTGGGAACACATTGCACCGGGCTCACCCATTTGCTGTCCGAGATGGCGTAGATTATTCCAGCATCAAGCCATTTGATTATCTCTTTTCGCACCACCTCTTTCATCGCACGGTTTAGCCGCCTTTGAGCATCTATAGTCGGCTTATGATCATCCTCTAGAAGGATTTTATGCATACATAATGTCGGACTAATGCCTTGAATATCAGTTATCGTCCATCCAAGAGCCTTTTTGTGCTGCTGCAGCATCTCTATTAACTGTTGTTCGTGTTCCTACATCAACTTGGAAGAGATGATTACGGGCAACATATCTTTTAAACCAAGAAAAGCATATTTTAACTGCCCTAGAAGGGGCTTAAGATCTAAAATAGGGGGCTCAACAATTGATGGCTTTTGGATTGCATGGTTATCCGAGGTATAATTTAAAGCCTCGAATAACTTACCTGGACGATTGCCTATCCAGTTTACCTCCTCCTAATCTTCAGTATCAGATGTATCAGATTCTGAGGAGTTGTTGTCGTTAGTGCTGTCGTGACAGTCTTATAAGTGGCTGCCGAGGGAGTGACCAATTTTTATGTCGTGACAGCCCGACCTGATGCAGGGTTGGTCAAGGGTAACTTCAGTGATAACCTTGCATTCTTCTTCTGCATTAGCATGCTTCATAGCTTGGAGAACATTCAACTTTATTTCTTGATCGTTCACTCTCATGGTGAGTTCTTCTTTTTTCCACATCAATCAGTGATCTTCCCGTGGCTAAGAAGGGTCGCCCCAGGATGATTGGTGCGTTTTCATCTGCTTCACAATCTAAAACAAGAAAGTCAGCAGGAAAAATAAACTTATCCACTCTTACCAGAATATCTTCAAGTTTTCCTTCCGGATGAATGTAAGAGCAGTCTGCCAGCTGCAGAATTACTGTTGTGGGTCGAGCTTTTCTAATACGTAATTTCTGAAAATCAGATTTTGGCATTAAATTTATACTAGCACCAAGATCACAAAGTGCCTTACCCACATATTTGTCTCCGATTACACATGGTATGATGAAGCTCCCAGGATCCTTCTTTTTCTGAGGTGGATGCTTGTGCAGAATACTCATGCATCCTTCTGCCATCTTAACCGTTTCAAATTCCCCAAGTCTAGATTTCTTCGACATGACATCCTTGAGAAATTTGGCCTAACCGGGCATCTTCCTAACGGAATCTAACAATGGAATGTTGATGTGAACCTACTTAAAAATATCATAAATTTTTTTAAGCTGTGATTCTTGTTTCAATTTATGTAACCGTTGAGGAAAAGGAGGTGGGGGACGATAATCAGCAATATGTCCTTCCCATTGCATACGGATTTGAGGAGGTTTGGGTTCATCATCTTTCTCCTCTGTCCCTTCTGTTGTCGTGACAGGCTCATCGGCATCAGGCTGTTTGTTACCTGTTAGGGCAGCTTCCTCGGCAGGTCTGTCCAAGGTTGGTTTCTTCACTGTTTCAGCTTCCTTCTCTGGCCCTAGTAGTTTCTTCCCACTCCTAGTAGTGATGGCTTTACACTGCTCATGTGTGGGCTGCCTAGCATTTTTAGTATTGCTAGGAAATCCGCCAGTCTGCCTTGGATTGATATGCTGGGAAACCTGACCCATCTGTGTCTCCAACGATTTCAGAGTAGCTTCATGATTTGTCATCCGCATCAGTGTTTTATCCATGAATGTCTCCGTCTTCTTGACAAATTGATTCATGTTCTCAATATAAGTTCCTGTTTGAGACATAAATGTAGCCAGAGTCTGTTCCAGTATACTGTTTGTGGCAGCTGGTGGCTGTTGCTGCTGCTACTGCGGTTGCAATTGCTGTCGAGTCAGCAATCTAGGTCCTCCCTGGTTCTGATTATTGTGTGCTTGAGGATTCAGGGCATTATTAGGATTGCTCTAAGAAAACTTGGGATCCTTTCTCCAGCTGGGATTGTAGTTGTTGGAGTTATAATTCTGCTTGTTGTAGTTTCCAACATACTTTCCCTCTTCTAACTGTATAGGACATTCATCCGAACTGTGATTTCCTTCACAAATTTCACATACCTCTTCGACAACGAATACCGGCTATGAACCATCTTTCAAGAGCTTTTTCATTGCCTTTGTAAGGTATGCCACTTGTGATTTCATCATGCTGTCGGCCTCATAATCCTTAATAGCTAGGACCCATTTACCTCCTCTTCTTGCTGTCGGAAACTTCTCCTCATTCTAAGCCAGATTTTTCAATACTTGCATTGCCTCATCTGGGTCTTTGTCCAGTAGTAATCCGTTTGCTGCTGAATCAATTCGAATACGAGTTTGTAAATTGGCAGCATTATAAAACTTGGTTACCTGGTTCCTGACGGGGAATCCATGCATTGGGCAGTTCCTTAAAAGAGTGGTAAATCTGTCCCAAGCCTCGTGCATTTGCTCGTCATCTTCCTGTTGAAAAGTAGCAATTTCGTTACGTAATCGCTCAGATAAATGTGAAGGATTAAAACGAGATAAGAATTCACGAGGCAAATCTTCCCAAGTTCTAATTGAACCCGGCGTAAGTTTATTCCACCAAGTTTTTGCTCTGTCCCTCAATGAATGGGGAAATAACCGAAGCCTCAATATCTCCGGATTAACTCTTGGTAGTCTAAAAGAACCACAGATCTCCTGGAACGTTTTTAGATGCTCCCTAGCATCCTCTGTAGCAGCACCACTAAATTGACATGCGTTGTTGATCATGCTGAACATAACAGGTTTCAGCTCGAAGTTGTCAACATCTATATCCGGCAGCGTGGTTTCTAGTTCTACATGATCATTCAGCATGTAGTCTCGGCAGGACCGTCGTGCGGCAGCGGCAGGCGGGTCGCCGACAGGAGGTATAATCTCTCTATCTCCGACCAGAGGGTTATTACCCTGGGGGTTCCTTGGTTGTTCATCGTCTCTAACTGTTCTTCAAGGTACTCGTTCATGGCTAATACGTGACGAAGTCGATTCCTAAGATTGAACGAACGTTCGATTTAAAGATCTAATAGATACTCAGGTTCTTCTCCTTGTCTCGATCTGCGCATAAACAAGAAACCTTGTGAAACTCAAAAGTTGAACAAACCAAATTAAAACAGAAAAATAAAAAGAAAAAGAAAAGTGCAGTAAAAGAAAGGGTAGAGTTATGTTGCCAGTCCCCGGCAACGGCGCCAAAAACTTGTTGCGTGTAAAAGTGTCTATCGCAATTGTAGTGCAAGTGTACACGACGCAAGTAGTAAAGTGATACAGAAGTATCAGATATTGTCTCCACAGGGACTGGGCTAATAGCTTCACCTTGAATTACTGCACGAGAGTAAAAGAATGATTTAAGATTTTGTCACAAGAAATATAAAGAGTACTGGAAAATAAGAGTAGAGAAATCAAGATAGAGAGAATGGGTTGGTATTGAATTGCTCAGTAGTGTAGGTATTGCTAAGTCTAGGAAATTCAGCTCTGTCGTCATCCCCGTCGCGGCAGCACCTGCCGCGGCGGCAGTCTGTTGCTTATCGCGCCAGTGAACACTCAACTCCGTACTTCAAGTTTGGCAAGAATCCCTGTTGTGCCTTGGCCTATCCCTAGGTCCAAGTCTGTCGATGAACACATCTTTGATGATACCTCCCTGCGTGAATCGAAGGATGAACACTGATGTTGTTGAATTCTTCTTTAGCCACTTAACCTCGTCATATCCCTAGGTCCGAGATAGTTCAACTATAAACTAGAGAACTCGCACTTATTTCTTTCGTATACTTAACTCTCCCGATATTAAGTAATAGATAACCTCGCAATGCTCTCCCGATACTCTTGCAAGATGTTAATAACAAGAATAAGAGAACTTGAAGTTTATTTTATTGAACTGAAAATTCCTAAAACAAAAGCAACCCTTGCAACTATTTTACAAAACAACCCGTGGCCCTAAGGGGAATTTACAACATAATGAGAGAAGGAAAACAGCTAGGGTTTTGGGAAGAAGGCTAGAGATAGATGATGTTCCTTCCTAGGGTGAATTACATGCCTTTATATAGGCTTTGGGTCCAAGTTTTCTAAAATAGAAAGAATACAAGTTTAAATTAAAGTACAACTCTAATAAAGACTAAATCTTCAGAGAATATAGCTTTAACGCATCCTCCTTCTTGCTTGGGATTTTCTCTCCTTGAACTTTGAGCTTGGCATTCCTTCTGATCTAGGGCTTGGAAAAATATAACGATATTCCACGACAGACGAGCTTAATTTTCTCTTTCTGTCGAGGTCCACTTTGCTTCTTCTGCTCAAAACTGCTGTCGTCCTCTATTGTCACGGCGGCAACCATGACAGCATCGTCCTCCTTGACTGCTCGTCCAGTTCCAGCTCTTCTGCTTCACTGCCCAACGTCTGCCTCTCTATCTGCTACATCAGCAACCTGCAAAAGCAACCAATTTCAGTAGAAACTGTGCCTTTTAATATATTTGTGATGTCTAACTATAAACTAACCTAAATGCAATGAATTATGCTTGAATGCAGCAGAAATATGGGTTAAATGGGGGGTAAATAATAGAACTTTTACACACTCAACACAAACCTCAACCAACTCAATGCCAACGCAGTTTCCTACGTCTACTAGTGTGAAATTGAAAAGGCTAACCACACAATACCCAACTCAACTACCCTGAAACTCAAAATAATTGATATTAAAAGTCCAAGAAACATATATAATAAACACAAAACAATATATTTTCCCAGTATTATATGTGTGTCGAGAAGTACTTCAAATCCCAACTGAAAAATTCCACGAAACCCTAAAAACACAGAATGAAAAACCCAAATCGTTAATGATGCCACAAAACCCTAAAAACACAGAATACTCGAAAAATTCCTTACTTACATGAGAAATAGAAACTTTTTCCTCCGAATACAGTATTTGTGTAAGAACACACAATTTCCCTACCTCTAGCAAGCTTCGCGCGTTTAGGAAGGAAAGAAGGAAAGCTTCACGTCTTTTTTGGATGAAAAATAGAAACCTTTTCCTATTTTCTCGCTTTAATATGGGTTTTATTCAATCCAATTTGAGTGTATCCGATTAACCAAGTCACCAACCTTTTTTTTAAATGCAACGGTTATTATTAATTCACCTCCAATCGGCTCCATCCAATGGTTACTATTCGTCCACCGTTTTTAGTTATTTTTAAGTCGTTGGTAATTAGAATTTCCCTGTAGACGATCAAAGAAGAGAAGCAAAGAGAAAACAAAGAGAATTTTTTTCCTTTTAAAAAAATGGAAACTAAATATGATACGGAAAGCCCGAGGATTTAGATTTTGGAAAATGAAGCCAAAACTAAAAAAATAAAAAATTCAGACAAAAACATCGGGATTTAGAGAGGGTATTAATGGTTCTTAGGGTCATAATTAAGATTTTAATGATAATTTAATTTTTTAATATTTGTTATTAGATATCCAATTTTTTTCAATACTTGTTATTTGAGGTCAATATTTTTAATACTTATTATTAGATGCTCAATTTTTCCCTAATATTTGTTATTAGGGGTGTTGACGCTGTTTTTTCTAGGCCGAAATTAATTGGGCCTTCATAGGCTCGTCATGGATTGGGGTCGGCATCGATCGTTTTGGGTTGGGTACAACCGAAAACTTGTAGAATTGGTCTGCATCTGAACTGGAGTTATAGTCGGACTTGGGAGTATGTTATGTGTTGGGAAGGTTATAGAACCCCCACACCGCCCAAAAATTAATACCAAATGGGTTGTATTGTCTAAAAGGCTTCAAATGTATGGTTAATAGCACTATTATAAAAATGTGTAAATATGCATACAAAACAAATGAATTAATAAACAAAATTAAACATGCTAAAAACAAACAAATGAAAAATTAATATTTTAATCAAAATCATAACCTTAAGTTGAATCATAGTTAATTTCAAACTAGGTGAATTATTAATCTAACATATTTTAAAGACTAAATCACATGATTCACCTAATTTCAAAATTAACCTAGAATTGAACCTAATTTTTAGTCCAATTAAATAATTAATCATCTACTAAAAAATAATTAATCTAATAGTAAAATTTATTAACTAATTATGTAATTAATTATGCAATTTAGTAATCTAAAAAACTAAACCTAAAGGTAAAAAGAAACAACTAATTCTAAAACCTCATTAAAGGAGTTGATTTCTAAAAGCAAAAAATGTAAAGTATGAGTTATCTCTAACCCCCAAAAAAATGTTGGACAGATGTTTCACTCGGTTCACACACACACACCTTCATTACACTGTTTTCTATGATTAACAAATAAGCTTTTATATTTCTTTGTAACGTCGTCTGACATTGCATTAAAAGACTTTTTATTTCCTCTATTATTCATCTTTTTCATTGTTCTATTTAAAACTTTTATTCATTACCGAGTGATGGTTTAAGAAAGGCATTTCAACCTACCACTTTTGTTCAGTTTTTTCAGTATTTACTTTCGAACCTAAAGAGCTCTAGGAAAACCCTCCCTCTTCTCAGTTTCCTTGGTAAGCATCGATCGTCATCATCGGTCAAGTACCAGCACCTGTAAAAATAAAAAAGAAAACTCTTTTTCCATTTGTTTTTCTATCCTGAGTTCAGATATGTCGTTAGTTCTGGAGAAAAACCCAATGAATTAGGGTAGATCTAAAAAATTCGAATTTCACCTTTCTCAAACTATTGAATCCGCCGTTGGATCGAACTATTCTCGGGATATGTTGAATTTGACAGATTTCGATTAGTTTTTTTTTAATTTTTATTATTTTCATTTGATTTTTTATTTTTTTACTTTTTTGATTTTTTGTCTTGGTCTTTTTATTGCATTTTTAGATTTTATTAAATTCACTGGATTGGACTCGAGCTGTGTATTTAGCCCAAGTAATATTTGATGCGTACAGTTGCCCCTCTTTGCTCATTGCTCGAACGAGAGGAATAGAGCAAAGACTAATTAAGAGCATCAAAATTGTCTAGTAAATGTTGAACTTGTGATAATGACACTTTGTCTTGAAGGTGAGTGGTGGCACGTCTTGGAGGCGAGTAGTGACACTTCATCTTGAAGGCAAATGATGACATTCCCTTTTGGAGGCAAATGATGTCACTCTCTCTTGGAGGCTTGACGATGACACTCCATCTGGGAGGCAAATGGTGACACTTCATCTTGAAGGCAAATGGTGGCACTCCCTCTTGGAGGATTGATTGTCACGCCCCGATTTTGGGCCTAGGAGTTAGTCGAGTTTAGGCTAGATGGTTCGGGAGAATCAGTTCAAACCATTTAGACTAGTTTCGAGATTTAATTATTTTAAAGGGGTTTTGGAGGTTGGTAAAATATGGGAAAATATTTTAAAATCATTATTTAATATATATATATATATATGATTTTGGAGAATGGATTTTGGAGGTTTGACATTTTGGAAATTGGTGACCAAAATATAAAGATCATATATCATTTTTAGTGACTAATTTGTAAAAGATCGGAACTTTGAATCTTTAATGAGCTATTGATCTAAAGTTTAATTCATACTTTTTCCCTTTTAATTGGTAAATTTTAAAGTGGTTTAAATAAATAAACAAGGTGGATGGAATTAAATTGGCATTTGTCTTTTAAAATATATTTCACATAACAACCTTTTCTCAAAATCATTTTCTCTCAAATTCTCACTAACCAAACATTAGTTTCTTCTTCAAACTTTGAGGTAAACACTTGATTTGATTTATCTTTTTAACACTAAATAATTTCCTATCAAAATCTTATCGTTTTATCTTTGTTTTCTAATGTAAATCTTTACAATTGAAGGGAAAAGTCATCATTAGAAGTAATGTTTTGTTCTTCTCCTCTAATGAAAGATTCTTTATTGAAATTCTCAAGTTCTTGATCTTTTATTAATGTTTTCTATTGGGTTTTGATGTTAAAATTATGGAAAATTAGTTTAGATTATGTTTAATTTATTAAATCAATAGATCTTTGTTTTGAATCTGTTTTGTTGGGTTTATAATGGCATTATAACATTATTATGTTTTATTGAAATGTTGACTAAGTGGTTTTAACATAGGAAACCCGAAACTAGGTGAGTTGGTTGATTTCTAGGTTGAAATCTTTGAGTTTTTTGCTTGATTATGTGGTTGAGTGGTTGCTAGTGGTTCTTTGGTATTGAGAAGGTGTTTTTAGATGTAAATTGGCGTTGCTTTGATGTTAATTTCGATGGGCAATGGTTGTAGATTAGTTAGAAAGCTTTCACCGGTGTTTTTGGTAGGCGAAAGCTTGTTTGTTAATGGATGATGATGTAGTTTCGTGTTTCTGGGGATTTTGATGCAAGGTTATGCATTAATCCTTCATTTTTCTTTGGTTAGAAGCAGGGGATGTTGATCCGATAGTTTTCAGAGAAAGTTTCAGTTGACCCAGAGGCTTGATTTCGCTTCGGCAATGCAATCGAGGCATTTTTGGTGAGTGATACTGGTTTTAAAGCTCTTTAAAGGTTTGAAAGCAATGTTTGGGGGTTTATATTAAGCTTGAAATGAAAATCTAAGCTCATAAGTAAGAATGGGTTGTTTTACTCTCGGTTCTCGGTTATTTCCATTGTCTCGGTTCTCTAATGAAGATTGTTTTGTTACCTACTGTTATGAATGTTGCAGAACTAATGTTTTGATATAATAATTGAAAACTGTTTTGGACAAATTTGAAAAGAATTTAAAACTTGTTTATAAGTCCAAACAACTTGAAAATATGTTTGAGGCATTTAAAAAGGGCTTTGGCAAAGTTTTTAATGATTTAAATTAGCCAAACTTGACTTTTCAGCAAGCCCGTACCGATACGGTGTACCTCGTATCGATACACTTTTGCCCATGTTTTGATTCTGCCAAAACCCGTATCGATACATGCTTTGCCATATCGATACGGAAAGGGTCGTTTCAGTACGCCCCTTAAGCGTATCAATCCTTGTTTTAACGTCCCCAACGGCTATTTCCCAACGGTCTTTTAAATGACATATCGTACCGATACGCCCTCAAGCGTATCGATACGCTTAGGCTGGCAAGAGTCCAACGGCTAGTTTCTGAAGAAGAGCGTACCGATACGGAAGGCTCCAGAACAACATTTAATATGGGGAATCAAGTCTCCAACGCTCCAATTCAACTCCAACGGCTAGTAACGGCTACAAACTCAAAGAGGAGTATAAAAGGGACCTCCAAGCATCTAGTAATGGTTAATGCTTCAATTGTAATACAACATATAATCAAAATGTGTCTTAGTGCTTAATTGTCAATTCCTTGTATAGACAAACACTAGTGAGCCAAAATTGTTAGATTTGCTCAAGTGTTTTAGGATTGGGTGAGAGCTTTATTGTGCAAACAAATACCTATTAAAGGGATTTGAGTTTTCCTATCTTTATCTCTTTGTAAAGAGGGCTTGACCAAGACTTTGGGTAGAAAGCTTGATCGGTTTGTAAGGGTTTCCTTCTAAGCCTAGAAAAGGGGACGAATCAATAGTAGATTGATTGGAAATCCTTAGTGGGAAGATAAGGTAGTGGATGTAGACCTTGGTGAGAAGGTTGAACCACTATAAATCATCTTGTCATTATCTTTTTAGCTTCCACACCTCTTTCACCCAAAATTCCACCTCTCCACCACTTGGCAAGCAAGAACGGTTGAAGGAATCGAGCACCGAAAAACCCAACAATTGGTATAAGAGCTTGGCTCAATTGAAAATGATTAACATCCTATTAAGAAGATCCAACAAGCTCGATCAACATTTCAAACAACCGGCTCAATGGCGCAATCAATCGACGAACCGCCATTCTTCGATGGAACACATTATGCCCATTTGAAGACAAGGATAAAGTTCTTCATAAAGTCAAAGGACTACAAGCTTTGGGACATAGTAGAAGATGGTCTGTTCGTGCCTCAACAAAGCAAGGCGGATTGGAGTGTCGAAGATCGCAAGAAGATGGAGCTTAATTGCAAAGCCTTGTACACCCGATTTTGTGCATTTGGCCCCAACATATTTGAAAAGATGTCTTCTTGTGAGAGTGCCAAGGAAGTTTGAGACAAGCTCGAAGTTACATACGAGGGGATAAACGAAGTAAAAGAGACCAAGATCGGGCTTCTCAACCTAGCGTATGAAAACTTCAAGATGGATCAAGAAGAGGACATTGAGAAGATCTTCAATAGGTTCTCCACCATTACCAATGGACTTAAAGGTTATAGAGAAGCCATCCCGGAAGAGAAACTTTTCTGGAAGCTCATCTACTCCCTTCCCGAGTCATGGGACTCAAAAAAGACCGCCATCATCGAAGCCAAGAATCTCAAAACTTTGAAGCTTGATGAGCTCATGAGGTCTCTTCTCACTCACCAAATTATGAAGAAAAACAAAGAAGATGAGAAGAAGAAGGAAGAGATTAGAGCTATGGGGGAGAAGAAGCTCAAGAGGTTTGGCATCAACACAAATGCCACTGCTCTCAAATCCTCCACATGCCATCATGTAGATTCGAGTGAGAAGGAGGATGAAGAAGAAGAGATAGTTCATCTCTTCAAGAAGTGTGCCCCTTACATGAAGAAAACCTTGAAAGAGCTTGAACGAGAATCCATGAAGAAGAAGAGGGCAAACACTTCAAGCCATAAGAAGAAGGCATATGTGGCTACTTAGAGTGATGAAGACTCCACCGACGATGAACAAGCCAACCTTTGCCTTATGGCCATCGAAGAAGATTCAAGGGTAACTTCTAATTCATCTACTTCATGTTCATATTCTTTTGATGAATTACAAGATGCCTATGGATAATTGGTTTTAGAATTTAAAAAATCACATTTTGAAAAACAAGAAAGTAATTTCAAATTTAAAAATTCAAAATGACTTGTTTTCTAAAACCAAAATTGTACTTGAAGCAAAAATCCAAGAGTTTGAACAAAAATGTTTTGATTTACAAAATTTGCTTCATAATGTTCAAGGAAAAAAAGATTTGACTTCCAAGGAGCTTGAAATGAAAAATAATCTTCGAAAATCAAACTTTTATGTAAGACAATCTAGTGCCCATAGATTTGTAAACGGTAAATGTTTTAGAAGTATTTGGGTCCCAAAAGGACTAAGTACATCAACTAAAAAGGATGAAATCGAAAAATTGATTCCTAAGGGGTCTAAATTTTGTGCTACTAACGTCTATGGATCCAAAGCCATTTGGATACCAAAAATTACTTGATTGTCTTTTGCTAGGTGTGATGGAGAGTGATCAACAAGTCAAATATTGAGGGGGAGCTCCATGCACACAAGGAAGAACACTTGAAGAAGGAAGGCTTCACATCCTCCCTTGGATTCAAGTGTGGTAAAAATCTAGTTGTTCTTGCTTTTATTTGATTTATTTTTTTACTTATTTCAACTAGATGATCATATATGTTGGAATAACATTTTTTGATGATGCTTTAAGTAAGGGGGAGCCTTTTTAAAACTAAAAAATTCTTAATTTTGTCATTTTTAACCTCTATTGTTATTTTGAGCTTAAAAGTATTTTAAATTCTTTTTGACATAACAAAAAGGGGGAGAAATGGTTTGAAAAAATTGAATTTTCAAATGAATAAGGGAGAACTTTAATTGATTTCAAATCTTAATTCTCTTAATCCAAATTTATTTTACAAAGGGGGAGAAATCCCAAAAAAATTTCAAGTTAGTTTTATTATATCAAAAAGGGGGAGATTGTAGAACTAATGTTTTGATATAATAATTGAAAAATGTTTTAGACAAATTTGAAAAGAATTTAAAACTTGTCTTTAAGTCCAAACAACTTGAAAATATGTTTGAGGCATTTAAAAAGGGTTTTTGGCAAAGTTTTTAATGATTTAATTTAGCCAAACTTGACTTTTCAGCAAGCCCGTAACGATACGATGTACCCCGTATCGATACACTTTTGCCCATGTTTCGATACGCCTCTTAAGCGTACTGATCCTTGTTTTAACATCCCTAACAGCTATTTCCCAACAATCTATTAAATAACATATCATACCGATACATCCTCAAGCGTATCGATACGCTTAGGCTGGCAATAGTCAAATGGCTAGTTTCTGAAGAAGAGCGTACCGATACGGGTCCTCGAGTATCGATACGAAAGGCTCCATAACAGCATTTAATATGAGAAATCAAGTCTCCAACGGCTCCAATTCAACCCCAACAACTAGTAACAACTACAAACTTAAAGAGGAGTATAAAAGGGACCTCCAAGCATCTAGTAATGGTTAATGGTTCAATTGTAATACAACATATGATCAAAATATGTCTTAGTGCTTAATTGTCAATTCCTTGTATAGACAAACACTAGTGAGCCAAAATTGTTAGATTTGCTCAAGTGTTTTAGGATTGGGTGAGAGCTTTATTGTGCAAAAAAAAATACCTACTAGAGGGATTTGAGTTTGCCTATCTTTATCTTTTTGTAAAGAGGGTTTGATCAAGGCTTTGGGTAGAAAGCTTGATCAGTTTGTAAGGGTTTCCTCCTAAGCCTAGAAAATGGGACAAATCAATAGTGGATTGATTGGAAATCGTTAGTGGGAAGATAAGGTAGTGGATGTAGACCTTGGTTAGAAGGTTGAACTACTATAAATCATCTTGTCTTCATCTTTTTAGCTTCCACACCTCTTTCACCCAAAATTCAACTTCTCCACCACTTGGCGAGCAAGAACGGTTGAAGGAATCGAGTACCGAAAAGCCCAACACATGTGTTTATGACTTGAGAAATGATTCATGTTATCTCATGAGAGTGATTTATGGTTTTCAAGAGGTTGTATCTTGATGAGAAAATGTTGTGCATTGTATATGTTTTAAAATAGTATGGCAAATGATTTGTGATGGTGCTTTGAAAAGGAGTAGGTTAACATGGTTTTAAGGTGTATATTGGCAAGTGATGATGCTTATTATAATCAAATATAATTGGTTGACCAATAGGATTAGAGTGCACTATAAAATGAACAAAATTCATACGTATGTGAGCCCAAAACATGATAGGAGCAGCCACATCATGTGAGTCGTAAGGTGAGAGCAGCCACATCTTGCTAGCATTAAGCTGGGAGCAGCCACACCTTGTGAACACTTTGGTGGGAGGAACCACACCATGTGTTCTACCATTTCTTATGGTGAGAACAACCACTCCATAAGATGTATCTGCATATCCGAGTTGTTTTTATGGTGGGAGCAGCCACACCATGTGTTTTAGGATGGGTAGCAACCATTCGGGTCACTTGAATGCCAATATATGAGATTACATGTATCATTGATTTAAATGGTTTTGTATATTGAGCATTAATCATGAGATTCTTTTTTTGTAGCATGTTTTGTAAGTTAAAACATGTGAAGCATATTTTAAGATTTGCTTTGGGATTAATGCATGAGCAAAATGATACATGTGTTTAAATGTTAAATGATTTGCTTTAATGTGTTTTAAATCGTGGAACTATGTTGAGCATGTTAAGAAATGGTTTAATTTGAAAAAAAAGGTTTCCAAAACGGCATTGTTAATAGTTTTGATTTGAGCATCCCTCACTAAGCTTATTGCTTACGCTCTCTTTTCTTAACAATGCAGAAAAGTAGACTTAACGGGGAGCGAGGAAGCAAGTGAAGGAGTCCAAGCGTCGCTCATAGATCAAGCATGGTTTTTAAACAAATCATTAGTAATAAGTTGGCAATGAAAGGTTACCTTGCTATTTTGGGAGTGTATGTGGTGAACTCCCTGGTTTGGCACAATTTTGTAGTGCCTTAATAGACTTGTAAATGACCTTTAATGTTTGGTTTGAGATTTGGAATGGTTTATGGCATTTTACTTGACTTGGTAATAGGATGCATGCCTATAGATTTTTATTTTGGTTGTGCGATCATGATATGATGTTGTTTCTTATTTGTATGGTTGTGGAACAATCCCTATATATGTTGGTTATATGTTAGAAGTATGCCTAGGGTGTTTATTTATGGTTTAAGGATTGTTTATCGAACGAAATTTGACATTATAAGCCTAGGTGTGTCGATACTCGGGCTACCGTATTGATACAATTACGCAAAAATGGCAAAGTGTATCGATACTATAAACATCGTATCGATACGGTGTATGAAAAAATGACTAAGTGTATAGATACATTGGGACCATATCGATACGGTTTAACGCTACTAGAATTTATTGTTTAAAAATTCTTGGAACTGTATCGATACTATGGCTGAGGGTATCGATACCCTATTAGATAAGTTGGTTAAATGACATCTTCTGGGGTTTTGAATCATTGCATTTTAGTCCCTAATTTTTTTGTAAATATAATTAAGTGAGCTTGGGTGTTTGGATTAAGCTGAAATTTGGTATATGAGCATGAAACTTGACTAATTGAATATTGTTAAATTTAATTTCGTAATAGGTCCCTAAGTTTTTTAAGTTTTACTAAATGGTTCTAAAGCATGTTTTGTCTTAACCGAATGATCAATTGACCTTGTCCAAGTTGTAACTTTATCTGATGTGAGCATGATCACCTTAGGATTCGTAAGAGCATCTAGAAAAGATAAAAGAAAAAAATAAGGTCGTTTATTGAGGTAAATCTTCACCCGTTTACTTCATTATTCCCCGTGTAACTCACTCTAGTCGGTAAACGGTAGATTGGGTCAAGGGGGTTACATTTTTTCGTATCAGAGCCAGGTTTATGAAAAATTGGGAGGTATGTTGTGGTAATATCAATGTGTAAATGATTTCTTGATGTTTGCTATGCATAATGGTTGCTTATGATATGTTTTAATCGTTGATTGAGTGATATGTACGGTGCTTGATAACATGTTGTATGACTTGTTATGTGATGACTTGTTATGTAAAGAGATTTTGTTTTAAAAGTGAGTGTCTTGGATTCTTGCTTCTGGATGGCCTAACTATTTTTATTGATGCATTTATATGCTAAAGGTTTAAACTGTTTTCATAATGGGACCGAGACGAGAGCTTAGAATCAATGCACGAAATATTGTAGAGAATATGGAGAACGAGGGTAATGAGGAATTGCCACCTCCTCCTCCTGGTGGTGGTGGAGTCGAATTTGGAGCTCGTGCGAGAGGTGTTGGACCTCAGGCAGCGCAAGGTGAGGCTGTCGGTGATATGACACCATTGATTCATACCATAGATGGAGCCTTTCAGGCTGCAGTAGCGGGAATGCGTGTGGTTACGCCTCAACTTGCAGTTAATGCATGTTTACCTTTGAAGCGTTTGCAAAGTCTGGGAGTTACTGAGTTTAGAGGTATGTCTCCAGAAGGTTCTAGGCATGGTTTGAGAGCACTCAAAAGAATTCTTCGTCAGATGGAGTGCACAGATGTTCGTAAGCTGGGTTGTATGATATATTTGCTTTAGGGAGATTCTTATTCGTGGTGGACTACCACTATTGCGGGGATGGAACCTACAAATGTGACACGGGAGTTCTTTCGGGAATACTTTTCGGAGTATGAGGTTTAGTTTGTCCGATTGAGCCAGTATGCCCATGAGTTGGTTCCTAACGAACACAAGAGATGTGATCGCTTCTGATACGGTTTAGTGAAGGATGCAAAGACTTGTAACACCCCAAAATCCGGTCTCGTTGAAATTGGGTTCCGGTGATCAGAAAATTCTACATTGATTTAGCCTAAATATAGTATCGGCTAGTTAATTTCTGATATTGAACTCTAATTGAATTAAATCACTGCCATCGGACCCTATTGAATAATACTGAAAACATTATAGTGACTAAATTGAAGAAAATGCAAGTTGGGGAGCAAAATCATAGTATGGTGAGAATTGAGGGAATAATCTTGCGATTAGCCCCTCCTTAATTAAATTTTGCCTAAGTGGGATAGTTTGATAGCTTTCCTTCAATTGAAGGAAAGCTAAATAGCCTAAATTATATGAAAAACTAATGAAATAAAGAATAGGAGACTTACCCGAGAGAGTTCTTAAGCAAACATATATATCTTCATCATCTTCCTCCTTTAAGCACACACCTCCATTAGAGAAAGTCTCGAGCTTCACTTTTTCTTCGTTTTATTGTTATCTAATCATTTCTATCGATCAAGTAAGCTATATTCATCAATCAGTTATTGGATTCCATGGATAAATCAAGTTTAATCCTAAACTAGGGTTTTGACCATCCATGGATATTTCATCGTTGTTGTTTATATTGAAATCAAATATCGATTTTGACATTATTGTATTGATTTTGATATCATAATATCGATCCTCGCAATCTCCTTATTGATTTCCTAGCTCAAGAAGTTGATAAAGAACATCCATCGTCTCCAACCAAAGCTAGGAGTAAGGGGATTGTTATCCGAGAGCCTTGAAAGCTTTGGATTGGCAAGGTGAGTGTAGTCGGAGTCTCAGGATTGAGCGAAAAGCCTTCCCGAATCTATTATTGTTGTTTTCGATCATTTAACTCATATTTCTATTGAGAAAGTTACATCGGACTAGTAGATGGATACCTTGGTAAGTGTCGCTAAGTTTTCATTGAACATCGTACATAGCTATTGGTATCGTCATTGAGCATTGTCATTGTTATAGATATTGTTATTGAACCATTGCAAGAAATCATTGATTATTTTTATTAACATCGAACCATGAAACATTGATTATGAGACATATTGGTTATTGATAATTTTGAAATCATTGGTCATTGGAACACTCATTGATTATTGAAATGAATATGAACATTGGAACCTTGGATTTTAATAGACATTGGATACAATTGGCATGCCATAGAATTCATGAGCTCAGTGTACGAGTGGACTACGGTCTTAAGGATACGACCTGTATTGATTTGGCGAGGCTGAGGGATGTGTATTGATGTTGGTCATCTTGGTGAGGCGGAGGGACTAGACCATTCATTGATTTTGCGAGGCACAGGAATTCACGTATCCACTATCTTGATTCAATCCAAGGATTAATGATGAAAAGAATATGTTAAACATTGTATATTGTTGCATATCATTGACATTGATAAGCATGACATCATATGTATTGATACTTGACATATTGTTTTTCATATTTCTTATGACTACCTCACTAGGCATCGTATGCCTAACGTGTCTCATCTCATGCATTTTCAGGTTGAAAGGATCATGTGTCGGTGGATCGAATTGGCAAAACCAGACAAGTCACTACAAGCCCTAAAGTAATGTGTTTTGATCTTAAGAACTCCTAGGAAGGTGGAAAAGTAGTTGAACTAGTCATTTATGCCCATTTTGTTATGTTTGTGATATGCATATGTTGTAATATGGTTAATCGCCCTAAATGGCCTTTTTGGTTGGCTTAATATGGCTTAAAAGTGCATACTTGGCTCATAAAGGTCAAAACATAGTAAACGTATCCGTATGACCATGAAATTTGGCATGCTCGTAGTTTATACCATTGAAATATTGTGTGTGAAATTTTGTTTCATTTGGACATCGTTCAGTAGGTCAAATTGAATATATACCAGCAAAAATATGTCATTACAGGTCAGGCCGTATCGAAACGAGTGATGGTGTTTCGATACATGTAAGCATATTTGAGCCTGAGGAATAGAGCGTATCTAAACGGTTCATGGCCGTTTTGAAACATTTTTCACTGGAATCATTCATTTTGATACGGGTTTATAGCGTATTGAAATATGTTAAAGTCGAAGTCAAAAGAAGTCAACCCGTTTCGATACAGAGCATGCCCGCATTGATACAGTCTAAAGCGTAAAGTCAACAAGGGTTTACCATCGTTCACCCATTTCGAAAAAGCCCTAGGGTGTTTCAATACGGGGTTAGTTAAGTTTGTTAAGGCATATTAAACAGTTTGCGAGGTTCACAATTTAGTCAATGAATATTGAATGATTAAATTGAATGAGCTAATGGTCTCCAAATTTTATGAAATTTTACAGGTATGTTAATAATGTATTGAATTTAAATATGGTAAAATTGATTGCATTGAAGGACCTTTAATTTATCAAATTTATAGATTGGTCCCTAAAACTTGTAATAGTTGCGTTTTAGCCTTGAATGATTAATTATTGCTTATATTGGTCAATTGGACCGAGTTTCATGGTAGTGAGGAGTCATTGTATGATTTTTTGAAAATGTTAATAGCAAAAAAATGAAATTTTTTGTACCAACTTCCGTATTGATCATCGGTTTCACCTTCTGACCTGGTTCTCGACCAGACCGGGAAGGGGGTGTTACAAGACTTATATTCTAGCTTCTGAGTATACGAATTTCGACGTCTTGGTTGTTCATGCTAAGGACATTGAGCATATTTTGGGTTTGTCTTATCGTGTGGGGAATTCTAGTTTCAGAAAGAGGGTTTGCTGAGTTTGACGGAGGAAGGGATCGTTACAAGAGGCAGTGTGATAAGAAGTTTTATTTAGATTAGAGGCGTAGTGGTGGCGGTAATATAGGTCACGGGCAGTAGGGCCAAAATGCGGTGGTTCGTTTGCCTGATTGTAACCGTTGTAGGAGGCAACATCCTGGAGAGTACTAGGGTAATCCTACTGTTTGTTGGGGTTGTGGTTCTTAGGTTCATATGAAGCGTGATTGTCCTAAGCAAGCTAGACAAGCACCGATGCGTGCTGTTGAGCCTCGGAGGGGCCGTGGGCTCAGCTGAGGTAACTTTGAGCGTAGAGAGGATGGCTAGAGGAATATTGCTTATGTTGTGGCAGTTCAGCTTGAGGGAGGTGGACAGGCTAAGGTGTATGCATACATCGAGTGAAGAAATGACATGGATGTGATCGCAGGTACCTTTACTTTGCAATCCTTGTCATTACTTTCTTTGATTGATTGTGGTTCCACACATTCATATATTTTAAGTGATCATGCAAAGTTTCTTGACTTACCGGTTGAGTTGTTAGATATGGGTATGCAAGTGACGAGTTCTTTTGGTGAGACAATTGTTGTTAGGAAGTTGTATAGGAGATCTATGTTGATGGTTCAAGGATATGTGTTTCAGGTTGAGATGTAGTTACCTTTCTATGGGTTTGATGTTATTCTTGGTACAGGTTAGTTAATCAAGCATAGTGTTGTGGTAGATTGTGAAACCAAGTGTGTTTCGTTGAAACTTGTCGATGATTATGAGGTTGTGGTGGTAGGCGAGAATGTTAAGTTCTTGTTCAAAGTTGTTTCAACAATGGAAGCGCAAAAGTTGATGTGTGGAGGATGTCAAGCATACTTGGCGCATGTTATGAATCCGAATATGAAGTAGGTATGTCCCCAAGATATCCAGTCTATTTGTGATTTTTCAGGGGTATTTCTGGAGGAGTTTCCTGGATTGCTGCCGGATAGAGAGGTAGAGATTTGTATCGAGGTTTATGCAAATATGAATCTAGTGTCTATTGCTCCCTATCGCGTAGCACCTAAGGAGTTGAAATAGTTGAAGACACAACTTTATGAGTTGTTAGACTGTAGGTTTATTCGGCCTAGTGTGTTACCGTGCGGGGCGCCGGTGTTGTTTGTGAAAATGAATGATGGCACTATGAGAATGTGCATCAATTATCGGCAACTGAATAAGTTGATGTTAAAGAACAAGTTTCTTTTACCGCGAATTAATGACCTATTCGATTAATTCCGTGGGGCAACGGTATTTTCCAAATTTGATTTGAGATCGAGATACTATCAGTTGAGGGTGAAGGATAAAGATGTGTCGAAGACAACGTTTCGTACTCGTTATGGGCATTATGAATTATTGGTGATGCCATTTGGGTTGACGAATGCGCCAACAACTTTCATGGACATGATGAATCGGGTGTTCCATGAGTTCTTGGATTAGTTTTTGGTTGTGTTTATTAATGACATCCTTGTGTATTCACGTACCGAGGAGAATCATGATAGACATTTGGGGATTGTATTGCAGACCTTGTTGGATCAATTATATGCTAAGTTGAGCAAGTTTGAGTTTTGGATTAAGGAAGTGGTGTTCCTTGGTCATGTTGTGTCGGTGAAAGGAAATCGTGTGGATCTGCAGAAAGTTGAGGCAGATGTGAATTGGAAAAAACCTAAATTGGTGTCGGAGGTTCGTAGTATCTTCGGGTTAACGGGTTATTATTGTCGTTTTGTGAATGGTTATTCTAAGGTTGCTGCTCCTTTAACGAAGTTGTTGCAAAAGGATATTAAGTTTGAGTGGATGGAGATGCGGCAACACACTTTTGAGAAGTTGAAGGAAGCTTTGATATGAGCTTCGATCTTGATTCAACCCAAATTGGGTAAAGAATTTGTGATTTATAGTGATGCATCCTATGTGGGATTAGGGTGTGTGTTGATGCAAGACGGGAGAGTTGTGGCGTGTGCATCTAGGCAATTGAAGGTGCATAAGTACAATTATCCTACGCATGATATTGAGTTGGATGCAGTAGTGTTTGCGTTGAAGATTTGGAGACATTACCTTTATGGGGGAAATTGTGTGGTGTATACGAATCATATAAGTTTAAAGTATTTGATGTCTCAAAAAGAGTTGAATCTTAAGCAAAAAAGATGGGTGGAGTTTCTTAAAGATTATGATTTGTCGATTGAGTATCATCCTGCTAAGGCTAATGTAGTGGTTGATGCTTTGAGTAGGAAGGTAGTTGTGGAGTTTAGAGCTATGTTTGCGCGATTGAGTATGTCGCGAGATGGTGGGTTGATAGCCAAGTTGCAAGTGAAACCTTCCTTGGTTCAGTTGATTAAGAAGAAGCAGTTGCTTGATTATTCATTGGTATCGCATGTTAAAGATATAGCAGATGGTAAATCGACGGACTTTAGTTTTAATGATGATGTTATTCTATGTTTTAAGATTCAAATAGTTTTGCAGGATGATGTTGAGTTGAGGCGCACTATTCTGACTGAGGCACATAGTAGTCATTTTGCTATGCATCCTAGTAGTACTAAGATGTATCGTAGTTGAAGGATGAGTACTATTGTTTTGGGTTGAATAAGGATGTTGCAGATCTTGTGAGTAAGTGTATGGTTCATCACGGCGTGAAAGCTGAGCATCAGTTTCCTTCAAGGCTATTACAACCATTGAAGATACCGGAATGGAAATGAGAGAGGATTACGATGGATTTCGTGTCGGGTTTGTCTTTGATGCCTTTCAAAGAAGAAATCAATTTGGGTGATTATGGAAAGATTTACGAAGAGTGCACATTTCATAGCTATGTGTACTACGTATACGTTGGATAAGTTGACGGATTTGTACATTGCAGAAGTTGTGAGGTTGCACGATGTACCTAAATCCATAGTTTTAGATAGAGATAGAAGGTTTACAACGAGGTTTTGGGAGTGTTTGCATGGAGCTTTGGGTACACGACTCAATTTCAGTACCTCGTATCATCCTCAGACGGATGGTCAGTCTGAGCGAGTTATCCAAGTGCTTGAGGATATGTTGTGATGTTGTGTTATAGATTTCCAAGGTTCTTGGGAGAAATAATTGCCTTTGGTGGAGCTAGCTTATAATAATATCTATCAAGCGAGTATACAAATAGCTCCATATGAAGGTTTGTATGGTAGGAAGTGTAAGACGCCTCTTTGTTGGGCGGAAGCGGGGGAATTTTTTTTTTCGTTGTCAGCTTTGCTTCAGGGAACAACAGAAAAAGGCTCATTACTGATCGTTTGAAAGACGCTTCGGTTCGACAAAAATCTTATCCGGATTTGAAGCGTAAAGAGATTAAATATGAAGTTGGTGATAAATTGTTTTTGAAAGTTTCTTGTTGCGTTCGTGCAATGACTATAAATGATACGCAAATGGTGCAAGTATACACGTCGAACGAGTAATAATGTGATGAGTGAGTATCGTCTCCAAAGGGATTGGAGGTATCCACGATTGCTGTAACAATAAATCTTGAACTTTTTGCAGATGACAATGCTATAGTAAAGGAAATGAGGGATAATAATGCTGAAGCAAAACAGTGCAGAGAAAGATGAGATAGCAATACGATAAATAGGTCCCCTTTCGTATGCGAAACTCACTACGAAATGACTGGCTGGGAATGATGGACAATCTAACTCAAGCTTCTTAACAATGCTAAGGCTTTTCAGCTATCTTCTATGCTAGGCGGGATTTACTAAGAATGCTCCTAAAATATCTCTAGCTAGGAAACTGGGAGTCAGAAATGCTACAGCCATACCTCTCGGCGTAAACTCTTATCACTTCCCTACCCTTCACATACTATCTTTTTTAGCCCTTGAAACCTATCACTTATCTCTAAGGTAGGTTAAAGTCTGCCTCTCAACAGTCACTCCATTGCTTATGAGGGTTCTAGGGCTAGCTCTCTCGATTACTAACCCCAACATACACTTAAAGAAAGGCCAACTCCCGAAGGCGCTTAAGGTAGGGCCTATCTCTCAAAGCACTTACAATCCTAAGCTCTTACAACTTTAAGGAAATGATCAATGCATAAGCAAAGCATAGAATCATGATAAACACTGAAAAGGCCATAGCATGCATTAAAAAGTACTCAAAATAACATCATCCATCAAACCCAAGCTACCTAAAACAGTTCGTGGCTGGGCCATATCATCCAACGTATCATTGCGATAACATCACCAAATATATAGATATAACAAGAAATTGCTATAGCGACAGAAAGAATGGTAAACTCCCTCTCCGCCATGGACTGCCCGACTGTCTTAGGTCCACCGCCTCTCTCGAGGCCCGTGTGGCCACTCCTTGGAGCTTTAACAATGGAGGACACCAAGCTGGAGATGATGAAGGTGGAAACTTCCCTCTTCTTTTCTCTCTCTCTTATGCCTCTCTTTTTGCAACACCGAAAATACCACCCCTTTGCTCCAAGCTTCTTTCCTCTTTATATAGTGGAGGCTTCTAGGGTTTGGTGCCCTAAAGATGCCTTGATATTTCCAAAGAATATCCACCGACAAGGTCTGCCACGAGGGGACAAGGGAGACAGTCTGCAGGCAGGCACCGGCTACTGCACATGTCAGATCATCCGTTTCTGCATGTTCATAGGTTTCTGCAGCTCATGTGTATCTCACGTGCTGGCCAATGTCCACTTACATCATGCTATAGCAATTCCCGACACCGGATTTCTCTTAACTCTTTCCCTGCACACCACAAAACCAAAACCAACCTCCCGGGCAGTACCCCTCGATATAGACTAATAACCAACAAAGATGAATATGCACCTAGAAGAAGAAAATGCAACCTAAATGCAGTCTAAATGCTATGGTATGAACTCAAGAACATGCAAATGATATAGCAAAAAGGTATGAAAACAAGGATATTTATGCAGTTATCGCACCCTCAAACTTAAGCTATTGCTTGTCCTCAAGCAATGAATAGAACATAACAAAAGAACTACTATGGCAAAGATTTAACCTAGAGGATTGCTATGACAACATTTCAGTCCTTAGAAATAACTTAGGCAAATAAATAAATATACACAACCATATATGAGATCTTTAAGAACATTCCTTAGGACTAAGATGTGTGCGTGTGTGCGTGGCTGCCTTCCTCCTATACTTAAGCTGGTGAGACAAATTTTCAAGGAAGCTCCCTAGTTATACCCTAACTATGTTCTCTAGTTCTTTTCCAATTTTTAGACTCCCAACGATATAAGTTTTCTACTACGAAGGGTGTCAGCTCATCACACCTGCCGTCCTTAACTCTAGATGAGCAGGGAGCACACCTCTCACCTCCGAGCTAGTAGGCAAAGTCATCTCGTGACAACTTTCATTCACTCATATGCTATAGCAAAGCTTTATTTATATTATATTATTTTTTTAACTGAAAAAAACTATAGCAAAGCGGAGTGTCCTTCTATAGATATGTTGTAGCATTTATTCGTTTGTATTAGCACAGGGTCGTCTAGCTTTTCTTTTAAGTTCTCTAGAGTCTACATACCAGATTTTACTAAGGTTCTTCCTGAATTTTTTTTCTAACAAACTTACTTATAGAAAGAGAGTAGCTGTGTAAATTTTTTTAACAAACTAGTTGTGTTTTTCTACTTTAATTCATGCCTTAGCAATTTCGTCGTCAGACATCATAATATATTCATAGGCTGACTCTAGACTAAACAAAATGCCATAGTAAAAATTTTGTTCTATTCTATAATGCATATGCTAAAGCAAAATATTAACTATGAACATTAACACCCCCAAACTTGAGAAATGCAGTGTCCGCAATGCATAAACTAATCTACACTATATGCTATGAAAAATGAAAAATTGAAAAGAAAAAGGTTAGTACCTCCTCGGTGCAGAGGCTAGGTGGTGTTGCTGGTGTTGTCTATCGACGTCTCGGAGGAGTAGTGGTGTAGGTCTGCCACATCATCCACACTCTCGGATGAGACTGATTGAGCATTCGACGAGGGCCTGACACGTTCAGCAGTGTGCTTGATGCAAGTTTTCAGTCTGGATGTTGTAGCATCCTCAGATTGTGCTGGAGTCGGCTCAGTTACGTGTGCTGTAGTAGCTTCCTTCTGAGAGGGTTTCCTCAGGATCATTCGGTACATGCTCTGGCTCTGGGAGTGGGTTTTCTGGTCTTGAAGGCTTAGGATTGGTTGCCTTTCAGGTGCGTTTCCTCTTCTTGGGTGGAGAGGTTGCTTGGTCGTTTTCTTCAATAGTAGGCTGGACAGATGGAGTTTCTTGCTCTGACAGGGCAATTGGAGTTGCTGGTGCTTTCTTTCGCGGAGTCTTTCTGTTTGCAGCAGGTGGGACGGAGCTGGGTTCACTGGGAGACACTTTTTGTGTTGTAGCAGTGGCGGTGGCTTGCAATAACTCCATTGAAAATACTGGAAAAGAGACATTCTGATCCGGAAGGAGTTTGCTCAAGCAGGATGCTATGGCACTATCACGGTGTTAGGCGTATTTGAAGTATACCCGCTGATGTGCCTTCATCAGGTTGAGCTCAGAGCTCAGTTCCTTTGTAGTTGCCACCAGTGCTGCCACTCTTGCTGCAACAAAACTTCTAGCTCCACCCTCAAATGCTTGTTGTGGCATGTCTTCGTTAAACCCCCGGAGTTCCATCACAAGTGTTGGGGTCAAACCCGTCTTTCCAAAAACAGATGTATCTACAACATCGTCTATGAAGACATCTTTTCTTTTGCACATGGCAATGATTAGATTTGGAAAAACAAGGGGGCTACGGGGCCGTTTCAAACAAGCATATACCTCATCCACTATTATCTTTCCTATATCAATTTGTCTATCATGTATTATGGAATGAATGAGAAAAAGTCGAGAGATATGGATGGTAGCAGTGTGTAGTGTGGGCATAAGCTTATGCCTCACAAAGTGATTCCATACCTTAACCTCCGGTTTGAGGCGTCCTCTCTCAACTGACTTGTTATTATCCAGCAATGTTCCTTGAAAGCAAATGTCCTCGAGCACCTCTCATTGCGTCTGTGCGTCCATTGTCATCACAAAAGAAGTGTGACGGTCCATAGTATGTTTCAGCTCGTAGAACTTGTCGATTGTTGCAGTAGTAAATTTTATTTGCTCTCCACGCACGTGAACTGTTGACTTGGTTGGGCTCGTCAGATGAGCATAAAACTCCTTCACTAGTGATGTGCAAATTTCTTCAAGATGGGTAGCAAAGTTTTTCCATCCATGGATGCCAATGACGTCCATTATGGATTGGTCGAACTGATCTTCTTCTTCTTTGGGGTATTTGAACCCTAGTTCTGGAAGAACGTTTCTGTCCTTGAGCTTTGCCTATCTCTCCTTGGCTTCCTCGTCAAGAAATTTGGGAATTTCTAGGACTGGACGTTGTGTGGGACGGTCAGAAGTCTCAGGGGCATTTTTGCAACAGGCCATGGAGTTTTTGCTGAAAAATGGGGAGGAGTGAGTTTGTGTAGGAAAGAAAATGGTGAAGGTTTTCTGTGTTTGGGAGAGAATCGAAAAGATGGGGGGAAGTTTTTTAGTGTTTGAAGAAGATGAAGAAGGTGAGGGGACGGATGATGAAGAAAATGTTGGGAGTTGAAAAAGGTGCGAAAAAATGATGAGTTAATGGGAGATGGGAGGTGATGGGGACATGTGTCGGCTTTAAGGGAGAGAGAAATATTTCTGGAGTTAATGCAATGGAAGACGGATGGAGAGAGAATATGGTTTTATGTGGCTAGGGTTTCTCCTCATTAAGTAGATGAATATTCTCTCTCATGCTTTTTGTTTTTCTCTCTCTCTTTTAATTCAACTCCATACTTTTTAGATAAAACCACCTTTATCTTTATCTTACCCCTTTTCTTGCGTCCCTCCAAAATTGGATAAAAACAAAGTCCATGTCCTTCTCCCTTTTGCTACCAACCCTAGCGTGCTCCCCTGCCTTTGTACCTGACATTGTACTAGGAAAGAGAAAGCCTTTGTACGAGGGTCACGTGAAAAGATATGAAAATTAAAGGCAAAGATAACAAAAAACTAAACTAAAAGAAAAGCATTATTTATGGACATGCTATATCATAAAAGATAGGGTTGGAGATGCAAACTTTCAAGGATCGTGAAGATCCAGGTATGACTTGTCTCTTAGGATAAAGGGCTCCACTGTACACCTTCAGGCGTTGGCCATTGACCTTGAAGACTTCATCGTCATCCAACTTCTTGATATCCACTATGCCATGAGGGTACACCTTGTGAATGATGAATGGCCCGGACCATCTCGATTTCAGCTTTCTTGGAAAAAGCTTTAGCCTGGAATTGTAGAGAAGCACTTGTTGTCCTTCTGAGAAATGCCTGGGCAAAATGTGTTTGTCATGCCATTTCTTGGTTTTCTCCTTGTAAATGCGAGCATTCTCATATGCTTGAGCTCTGAATTCCTCCAGCTCATTAAGCTCTAGCAATCTTCTCTCACCAGCAAGTTGGGCATCCATGTTGAGTTTCTTGATTGCCCAATAAGCCTTGTGCTCAAGCTCTACGGGTAAGTGACACTCCTTGCCAAATACAAGCTTGAAGGGTTACATGCCTAAAGGCGTCTTGAAGGTTGTCCTATATGACCACAATGCTTCATCCAACTTGGGGGACCAGTCTTTTCTCTTGGGATTCACCACCTTCTCCATGATTTGCTTGATTTCTCGGTTGGAAACTTCAGCTTGTCCGTTTGTCTGCGGATGATATGCAGTAGCAATCTTGTGCCTGACTCCATAGTGATGTAATGCTTTAGCAATAAGCTTGTTGTCAAAGTGAGTTCTTTCATCACTGATGATGGCTCGGGGTGCTCCGAATCTAGTGAAAATGTTCTTGTGAAGAAACTTCATGAATGTCTTAGAGTCGTTCCTTGGGGTTGCAACAACCTCCACCCATTTTGACACGTAGTCGACTGCTAGCAAAATTTATAGATCTCTATAAGATGTAGGAAACAGACCCATGAAGTCAATTCCCCACGCGTCAAAGATTTCAAGCTCCTGAATATTTTGCAACGACATTTCATTTCGTCTGGAGATGTTCCCCGTTCTTTGGCATCTGTCACAAGCCTTGTAGAACTCGTGTGCGTCCTTAAAAAGTGTAGGCCAAAAGAAGCCTGCTTGATGAACTTTTGCAGCAGTTCTAGCACCACCTAAATGCCCTCCACATGGTGATGAATACATTGGTACAAAATGCTATGGTATTCTTCTTCTGGATCACATCTCCTTATAATCTGATTAGGACATTGCTTGAACAAGTAAGGTTCATCCCAATAGTAGAATCTTGTATCATGTCTGAATTTCTTGAGTCCCTGGCTAGATAAATCAAGGGGCAAAATACCAGTAACAAGATAATTAAAGTTTTAGCATAGCACAAAATTGCTGTAGCAGCTAATAGTTTCTCATTAGGGAATTCCTCCTTAATTTCAGTTTCACTACCATTCGTGATAGCATTTTCTAGACTAGATAGATGGTAAGCTACCTGGTTCTCACATCCTTTCCTATCTCTAACCTCTAAGTCAAATTCCTGAAGCAAGAGTATCCACCTAATAAGTCTAGGTTTAGCATCCTTTTTAGTCACTAAGTACTTAATGGTTGAATGATCGGTATGAACTATGACCTTAGTGCCTATCAAGTATGACCTAAACTTATCAAAGGCAAATACTACATCAAGCAATTCTTTTTCAGTAGTGGTGTAATTGATTTGTGCATCATTCAAAGTGTGACTAGCACAATAAATGACATGAAAGATTTTACCTCGGCGTTGTCCAAGTGTTGTACCAACGGCAAAGTCACTTGCATCACACATCAGATCAAACGGCTTGTTCCAATCAGGTGGAATGACAACTGGTGCTGAGATAAGCTTCTCCTTCAGTTCTTGAAATGCGCTATGGCAATCTTTGTCAAACACAAATGGTTGATTTTGCTGTAGCAAACTGCATAGTGGCTTTGAGATCTTCGAAAATTCCTTGATTAATCTCCGATAGAAGCAAGCATACCCTAGGAAGCTTCTTACTTCCTTGACAGTAGTGGGGACAGGTAGTTTTTCAATGACCTCGACCTTTGCTTTGTCAACTTCTATCCATTGCTTCGAAATCTTATGGTCCAAGACCGTTCCTTCCGTCACCATGAAATGGCACTTTTCCCAATTGAGCACCAAGTCAGCTTCCTCACACCTCTTTAAGCCTTTGGCGAGATTACCCAAACATGTGTCGAAGTTATCTCTGGAGACCGAGAAGTCATCCATGAAAATTTCTAAAAAATCCTTGACCATGTCTGAAAAGATAGCCAGCATACATCTTTGAAATGTTGCTGGAGCATTGCAGAGACCAAAGGGCATTCTCCAGAAAGCATAAGTTTCATAAGGGCATGTGAAAGTCGTCTTCTCTTGGTCTTCTGGTGCTATAGCAATCTGATTGTACCCAGAATACCCATCGAGGAAGCATTAGAATGCCTTGCATGCTAGTCGATCCAACATCTGATCAACGAATGGGAGGGGAAAATGGTCCTTCTAGGTCGCCTTGTTGAGATTCCTATAGTCCATGCAAATCCTCCACCCCGTGATGGTTCTAGTAGGAAATAGCTCATTCTCCTCGTTTCTCACCACGGTCACGCCTTCCTTCTTCGGTACATATTGCACCGGGCTGACCCATGAGCTATCGGATATCAGGTAGATTACTCCAGCATCCAGCCACTTGATTATCTCTTTCATCACTACTTTCTTCATAATTGGGTTTAGTCTCCTTTGGGGCTCAACTGAATTGTTGTGACAGTCATCAAGCAAAATTTTGTACATACAAATAGCAGGGTTTATACCCTTCAAATAAGCCATAGTCCACCCTATTGTTTTTTTTATGCTGTAACAACATATTTACTAAACTAGTTTCTTGTTTGGGTGTGAGACTAGATGAGATTACCACATGCAAAGTTTCATTGCTCCCTAAGTAAACATATTTAAGATGTGAAGGCAAAGGTTTTAGTTCTAAAGAAGGTACATGCTCAAAGGAAGCTTTAAGAGGTGCAAATTCTGAAAAATCAAGAGGTTCAAAGTGCGTACCTGGTCTAACCTCGAGTCAACTAGATAGCTCCAGTTCCCTTGAGAGCTCTTCTTGGTCAAAATCGTCATCTTCGCAGAGTGCTTCAAACTCCTCCATTTGCATGTCATTGCTACAGCAAAACTCATCAATCATATTCTGTGTTGTAGCATCTGCATATTGGCAAACTCTTGGGTTGTCTGCATACTTGAGGGTGTCATGAATATTGATTGTGATTGTCTGATCAGCCACTCGCATCGTGAATTCACCCTTCTCAGAATCAATCAAAGTTCGCCCGGTGGCTAAAAATGGACTTCCCAAGATAATGGGTGTGTTGCTATTAGCTTCACAGTCGAGGATTAAGAAGTCGACTGGAAAGGTAAATTTGTCCACTTTTACCATAGCATCTTCAACTCTCCCTTCTGGACGAACATGAGAATGATCGGCTAGATGTAGCACAACCTTGGTCGGCTATGCCTCTCGAATTCCCAGTTTTAGAAAAATCGACTTGGGCATTAAGTTGACACTTGATCCCAAATAACAAAGTGTTCTTCCAACAAATTTGTCGCCAATAGAACATGGGATAGCAAAACTACTTGGGCCCTTCTTCTTCAGTGGCAGCTTGCTCAACATAGAATAACATTCTTCTGCTATAGCGACAGTCTCTTGCTTCTCAACCTTCCTCTTTTTCGTGACTATATCCTTGAGGAACTTGGCATATGTTGGCATCTGATCAATGGCCTCCAGAAATGGGACATTGATATGTAATTTGTCCAGGATATCCACAAATTTCTAGAACTGAAGGTCTTCTTTTTGCTTCTTGAATCGTTGAGGAAAAGGAGGTGGGGGTCTAACTTCATCTGTCTGAAATGGTGGAGTTACATCTTTTGTTGTAGCAAAAGCAGGCCTAGAAGAAATAGCCGAATTTAGGAAGTCACGTTTGAAAACTTTACCCTCAAGAAAACAAATTTTTAAAAATTATTTTAGTTTAAAATAAAATAACATAAATTTAGTAATAAATAAAAACATAAATATCATAATAAATATTCGAATGTTAAAAAAAATCTATGAAATAAAATATAATAATAGAATGTTGAAACCATCCGAAAAACATAAATAGTCCAAAAGTATGAAAGTACATCGATGTATCAAAGTTATAAATAATAATTTGAATAATCAAAAATAATTTCAAACTAAATAGTAAAATATCTGAATTAAAAGGGGTGAGATCCTCCAAGTACCACGCGCCTAAAGTCCAGGGATATCTGTAAGAGGGAACTATGGGGGAGTAAGCTAAAGAGCTTAGTGTGTCTCTAAAGTGCAAAAAAAATCATAATTATAAAACATAATATTATTTTGAATGAAATCTTTTAAACCATAACACAAATCACAAGCGCAGTGCAATGCACCCAACTACATCATTGTCCGAAGAGTAAGGTTCCTCAGAACCACTCTCTATATCGTCACCAATCCGAAGTGGAACTCAACCCGAAAGGTGGAACCACTGATCCGAAGTGGAATTCAGCCCGAAGGATGAACCCATTGAACATCCTCCGTACAAATCCCAACCCATGCTCATACGTATATGATGTTTAAAAATCAAATTCCATAAACACGGTTCCATAAATCCGATATTCCGTAAACATACTTCATGAACCATAGTCCATAAATTCATAAATCATAGTTCCGAAAATCCGATGTTTCATAAATCAAATATTCCATAAATCATAATTAAACACATTCTGAATTCATATGCACATGATGTCAATCATACAATCCATAATACATATAATAATCACACAATGTGTAAAACACCAACACATAGAAAAATAATATATACTTTATTTTTAGCACCAGAAGAAAACACACCTTAAGCGGCAATAGCTCTAACGACGAACAAAGGGAGGTTGCGACTTCGATGTAAGGTAATGACAACGTCAATTCGAGAAGAATTCATAAAACATGGGAATAACAAAGCGCGACAACACTTTAAAACTTAAGGCTTATGTTTATTTCTGTACGTAATAACTATGACTATATATAGAGAGTTGAGAGTTGGTAATCTAAACAAATTAGGCTTATAATAATAATAATAATAATAATAATAATAATAATAATAATAATAAAATAATTTAAGTTGAAAAAGGAGAATCAATTTAATCATGAAAAAAAGAATTAGAATTCAATTTGAATTAAAAAGGTTTTAAAAAAATAAATTAAACAATTAAGAAAAAAAAAAGACGGTTGGAGCAGAAGTTAAAGAGAATTGAAATTCAATTTGATAAATAGGTTATTTATGGATTCAGTCCTTAAACTTTCAAGAAATTTCATATTACCTTCCAAGTTTGATAAAAATTCTTATTTAGGCCCTCATAGAAAATTAGGGTTTAGAATTAAAATTCTGAATTGTTAGGGTAGAGATTTCAAAATTAGGGATTTTTCAAATCTAGGTTTATAATTTGGGCGTAATTTTTGGGGTGTTACGGGTGGAGTTACATCTTTTGCTGTAGCAAAAGCATGCTCCTCCTCCGGTGTTTCTTTTGCTATGACATCCTCACCCTTCTCTTCAACTGGAGGATCTTGTAAGTTCACTTCTTCCGGAGGCAAGTTGGGCTAAGAGTCATCCTTCCCATTTCCCCCAAACTTGTCTTCTTTGCTAATTTCCTTGCCACTTCTTAATGTGAGTGCGATGCATTGCTCCTTGCTATGGTGCTTAGTGGCTTCAGTGTCACTAGGCAGACTTCCTTTTGGACGTGCATGCAAGGTTTGAGCAATCTGACCAACTTGTGTTTCTACGGCTCAGAGAGAGGAACCATGGCTTTGCAATAAGGCTTCTTGATTTTTTGATGTTTGATGAATGCTCTTGTAGCAAAACTTTTGTGGTTCCCATGAAATCCTTTGCCATAACCATAAATTCTTTGAATGTAGTCTCTAGTGAACTGTTCGATGAAGATGTTGTTCCCTTGTGACCTTGCCATGGCATCATCTGGTTAAAAGATGGTGCTTCGATCAGATTTTGTTGTGGCACTGGCTGTGCAGAATTACTGTGCCCTTGATTACCCCAAATGAAATTTGGATGCTAACGCCATCCTAGGTTGTAGGTATTGGAGTATGGATCGTTGTTGCGGTTATAATTCCACACATAGTTGACTGACTCTTGATTGTCTGGATATTCACTCAAATGGTGATTGCCATCACATCTGAGACATGAGGTTGCAGACTTCACTTCCTTGACTTCGTTGGGACGTTGGAGGTTCTTTAGCATATTTGTGATAGCAGCTAACTGGGTGGCTACCGAGTCATCAACTTCACTGTCTCTAGCTACTTGGGTTCTCCTCCCCGTTCCAAGCCTTGAAGACAGAAACTGGTAATCATTGTTGGCTACCCTATAAAGAATGTCAAATGCTTCCTCCGGTGATTTGTCTAACAAGGTCCCATTTGCTGAAGCATCTAGCATCGTCCTCGTAGGAGCATTTACTCCATTATAGAAGATAACCACTTGAGTCCAATCATGAAAACCATGATTTGTGCACCGTCTCAATAATCCCTTGAATCGATCCCAACACTCATACATGGATTCGTCATCAGCTTGCTGAAAAGAAGCAATATCATTTCTCAACTGAGTGTTTCTATTTGGTGGATTATACCGTAGCAGAAAATTTTTGCATAGATCTGTCCAAGTCTCCATTGATCCAGCTGACACTCCACTTAGCCATGCTCTAGCACGATCACGTAAAGAATATGGAAACAGTTTAAGATTTAGCACATCCTCGTGCACTCCTTGTTGTCTGAATGAGTCACAAACTTCCAAGAAAGCACGAATATGTTGTCTTGCATCTTCGTGAGGTAAACCTCCAAACTGACCAATTGTGTTCAACATGTTTAACATAACAGGTTTAAGCTCGAACTGGGCTGCCTGAATTTCTAGAGCTACTATTCTGAGATAGAGATCGTCCAAGATAGGAGCTAAATGATCCCTAATAGCTCATGGTCGAGCTGCTACTCCCTGGCCATTTTCCATAGCATCTCCATTACCTTGAGGTGGTGGTATTTCTTCGTTCATGTTTCTAGCCTCTTCTCGTCGAACACGTCTCCTAAGTTTCAAGAAATGCTCGATCTCAGAAATAGGTGATTGTAGGGGTCCTCTAGGTCGCCTTCTGGCCATACACTAGCAAGACACCTGAAAAGAAAAACGAAAAACCTAAAATAAGATTATACTAAAACAAAAAGACCAAATGATAAAAACAAAAACCGTAAACAACCAATTGCCAATACTTGGCAACGACGCCAAAAACATGTTGCATTCGTGCAGTGACTATAAATGATACGCAAATGGTGCAAGTATACACGTCGAACGAGTAATAAAGTGATGAGTGAGTATCATCTCCACAGCGATTGAAGGTATCCATAGTTGTTGTAATAATAAAGTTTGAACTTTTTGCAAATGACATTGCTATAGTAAAGAAAATGAGGTATAATAATGCTGAACCAAAACAGTGCAGAGAAAGATGAGATAACAATACGATAAACATGTCCCCTTTCGTATGCGAAACTCACTACGAAATGACTGGCTGGGAATGATGGACAATCTAACTCAAGCTTTTTAACAATGCTAAGGCTTTTCAACTATCTTCTAAGCTAGGCGTGATTTACTAAGAATGCTCCTAAACTATCTCTAGCCAGGAAACTGGGAGTCAGAAATGCTACAACCATACCTCTCGGCGTAAACTCTTAACACTCCCCTACCCTTCACGTACTATTCTTTTTAGCTCTTGAAACCTATCACTTATCTCTAAGCTAGGTTAGAGTCTGCCTCTCAACAGTCACTCCATTGTTTATGAGGGTTCTAGGGCTAGCTCTCTCGATTACTAACCCCAATATACACTTAAAGAAAGGCCAACTCTCGAAGGCGCTTAAGGTAGGGCCTATCTCTCAAAGCACTTACAACCCTAAGCTCTTACAACTTTAAGGAAATGATAAATGCATAAGCAAAGCATAGAATCATGATAAACACTGATAAAGCCATAACATGCATTAAAAGTACTCAAAATAACATCATCCATCAAACCCAAGCCACCTAAAACAGTTCGTGGCTGGGCAATATCATCCAACGTATCATTGTGATAACATCACCAAATATAAAGATATAACAAGAAATTGCTATAGTGACATAAAGAAAGGTAAACTCCCTTTCCGCCATGGACTGCCCGACTGTCTTAGGCCTACCGCCTCTCTCGAGGCCGGTGAGGACACTCCTTGAAGCTTCAACGACGGAGGACACAAAGATGGAGAAGATCAAGGTGGAAACTTCCCTCTTCTTTTCCCTCTCTCTTCCGCCTCTCTTTTTGCAACACTGAAAATACCACCCCTTTGCTCCAAGCTTCTCTCCCCTTTATATAGTGGAGGCTTCTAGGGTTTGGTGCCCTAAAGATGCCTTGATATTCCAAAGGAATATCCATCGACAAGGTCTGCCACGAGGGGGCAAGGGAGACAGTCTGCAAGCGGGCTCTGGCTGATGCACATGTCAGATCGTCCTTTTATGCATGTTCACATGTTTCTGCAGCGCACATGTATCTCACGTGCTGGCCAATGTCCACTTTTATCATGCTATAGCAATTTCCGGTACCGGCTCTCTCTTAACTCCTTCACTGCACACCACAAAACCAAAACCAACCTCTCGAGAAGTACCCCTCGATATAGACTAATAACCGACAAAGATGAATATGCACCCAGAAGAAGAAAATGCAACCTAAATGCAGTCTAAATGCTATGGTATGAACTCAAGAACGGACAAATGCTATAGCAAAAAGGTATGAAAACAAGGATATTTATGCATTTATCATTTCTCCTTGAAAAAAGGTGATGAGGTTTGGTCGGAAAGGCAAGTTGAGTCCAAGGCTTATAGAACTAGTGGCTTACATGTTGAGGTTGCCGCTTGAGATAGATAAAATACATGATGTTTTCCATGTATACATGCTTCAGAGGTATATATCGGATCCATCACATGTTATTCCTATTGAAGAAGTTGAGTTGAATCCAGATTTGACCTATGATGATGAACCGATTATGATCTTGGATGTGGCGACACCGAGGTGTCGAGGAAGATACATGGGAAAAGAAGGATGCCATGAAGAAGCAATTTCCTTATCTTTTTCCACCAGGTAAATTTCGAGGACAAAATTTCTTAAGTGAGGGAGATTTGTAACACCCTGATTTTGGGCCTAGGAATTAGTCGGGTTTAGGCTAGATGGTTCGGGAGAAGCAGTTCAAACAATTTAGACTAGTTTCGTGATTTATTTTTTTAAAGGGTTTTTGGAGGTTGGTAAAATATGGGAATATGTTTTGAAATCATTATTTAATATATATGTATATGTGTATATACATGATTTTGGTGGGATTAATTTTGGAAAATGGATTTTGGTGGTTTGACATTTTTGAAATTGATGACCAAAATGTAAAGATCGTAAAACTATTTTTAGTGACTAATTTGTAAAAGATTTGAACTTTGAATCTTTAAGGAGCTATTGATCCAAATTCTAATTCAAACTTTTTCCCTTTTAATTGGTAAATCTTAAAGTGGATATAATAAATGAACAAGGTGGAGGGAATTAAATTGGCATTTGTCTCTTAAAGTATATTTCACGTGACTACCTTTTCTCACAATCATTTTCTCTCAAATTATCTCCAGCCAAACATTATTTTCTTCTTCAAAGATTTGAGGTAAACACTTAATTTGATTTACCCTTTTTAACACTAAATGATTTCCTAATGTTTTCCTATCAAAATCTTATGGTTTTATCGTGTAAATCTTTACAATTGAAGGGAAACGTCATCATTAGAGGTAAGGTTTCGTTCTTCTCCTATAATGAAAGGTTCTTTCTTGAAATTCTCAAGTTCTTGATCTTTTGTGAATGTTTTCTATTGGGTTTTGATGTTACAATTATGGAAAATTAGTTTAAATAATGTTTAATTGAGGTTTAATTCATTAAATCAAGTGTTCTTTGTTTCAAATCTGTATTGATGGGTTTATAATGGGATTATATCATGATTATGATGTATTGAAATGTTGGTGAAGTGATTTTAACTTAGGAAACCCGAAACTAGGTGAGTTGGTTGATTTCTAGGTTGAAATCTTTGAGTTTTGGCTTGATTATGTGGTTGAGTGGTTGCTGGTGGTTCTTTGGTGTTGAGAAGGTGTTTTTAGATGTAAATTGATATTGCTTTGATGTTAATTTTGCTAGGTAATGGCTGGAGATTAGTTAGAAATCTTTCACCGGTGTTTTTGGTAGTTTTTGGTAGGCGAAAGCTTGGTTCTAAATGAAGGATGATGTAGTTTCATGTTGCTGGGGATTTTGATGCAAGGTTATGCATTAATCCCTTGTTTTTCTTTGGTTAGAAGAAGGGGATGTTGATTTGATAGTTTTGGAGAAAGTTTCGGTTGATCCGGAGGCTTGATTTCGCTTCGGCAAGGCAAGAGAGGTGTTATTTTGTGAGTGGTACTAGTTTTAAAGCTCTTTAAAGGTTTGAAATTAAGGTTTGGGGGTTTATACTATGCTTGAAAATGAAAATCTAAGCTCAAAACTAAGTATGGGATGTTTTACTCTCGGTTCTCTGTTATTTCCATTGTTTTTGTTAATCATGCTAATATTTTAAGATTGTTTTGTTACCTACTGTTATGCATGTTTTATGAATTGATTTCTCTCGCTTTTGGCATAGCGGGGCCCCAACGAGAGGCCCGCACGACGGGCTATTAGCTCAGTGGTAGAGCGCCCCCTGATAATTGCGTCGTTGTGCCTGGGCTGTGAGGGCTATCAGCCACATGGATAGTTCAATGTGCTTATTAGCGCCTGACCCTGAGATGTGGATCATCCAAGGCACATTAGCATGGCGTACTTCTTTTGTTCGAACCGGGGTTTGAAACCAAACTTCTCCTCGGGAGGATGGATTGGGCAATTCAAGTGAGATCCAATGTAGATCAAACTTTCTATTCACTCGTGGGATCTGGGTGGTCTAGGGGGACCACCACGGCTCCTCTCTTCTCGATAATCCATACACCCCTTATCAGTGTATGGACATCTATCTCTCGAGCACAAGTTTAGTTTCGGACTCAATGGGAAATTAAAATGGAGCACCTAACATTGTATCTTCACAGACCAAGAACTACGAGATTGCCCCTTTCATTCTGCGGTGACGGAGGGATCGTACCATTCGAGCCTTTTTTTCATGCTTTTCCTGGAGGTCCGGAGAAAGCTGCAATCAATAGGATTTTCCTAATCCTTCCTACCGGAAAGGAAGAACGTGAAATTCTTTTTCCTTTCCGCAGGGACCAGGAGATTGGATCTAGCCCTAAGAAGAATACTTGGCTGATAAAAAATTCGCTTCTTGGTCTTCGACCCCCTCAGTCACTACGAACGCCCCCGATCAGTGCAATGGGATGTGTCTATTTATCTATCTCTTGACTCGAAATGGGAGCATGTTTGAAAAAGGATCTTAGAGTGTTGAGGGTTGGGTCAAGAGGGTCTCTTAACGCCCTTTTCTTCCTCCCCATCGGAGTTATTTCTTATTTCACAAATACTTTCCATAGTAAGGAATGAGGGGGAACAAGCACAATTGGAGAGCACAATACAACAAATTGTTTTATGTTGCATTCGGGAATGATGAATCGCTCCCAAAAAGGAATCTATTAATTCTCTTCCAATTAGTTGGACCGTAGGTGAGATGATTTACTTCACGGGCGAGGTCTCTGGTTCAAGTCCAGGATGGCCCAGTAGCTCCAAGGAAAAGAATAGAATAAGCATCTGACTTCTTCATGCATGCTCCACTTGGCTCGGGGATTTAGCTCAGTTGGTAGAGCTTCACTCTTCAAATTGGGTCATTGCGATTACGGGTTGGGTGTCTAGTTGTCCAAGAGGTAATGATAATATCTTATACCTGAACCGGTGGCTCACTTTTTTCTAAGTAATGGGGAAGAGGACGAAACATGCCACTGAAAGATTCTACTAAGACAAAGATGGACTGTCAAGAACGTAGAAGAGGTAGGATGGGCGGTTGGTCAAATCTAGTATGGATCATACATGGACGGTAGTTGGCCCTTCCGAACAACTTGATGCACTATCCCCTTTCAACCCTTTGAGTGAAATGCAGGAAAAGGAAGGAAAATCCATGGACCAACCCCATCGTCTCCATCCCATAGGAACACATGATCACCCTAAGGACGCCTTCGGTATCCAGGGGTCGCAGACCGACCATAGAACCATGTTCAATAAGTGGAATGCATTAGTTGTCCGCTCTCAAGTTGGGCAGTAAGGGTCGAAGAAGGGCAATTACTCAACTCTTAAAACCAGCATTCATAAGGCCAAAGATTCGGAGGGGGGAAAGCTCCCCATTCCTAGTTCTCACGTAACAGGATCCTCCAGAACACAAGAATCCTTATGATTCATGTTAACCCATGAGATTGATTTATGGTTTTCAAGAGGTTATATCTTGATGAGAAAATGCTATGGATTGTATATGTTTTCAAATGGGATGGGAAATGGTTTGTGATGGTGCTTTGAAAAGTAGTAGGTTAACATGGTTTTAAGGTATATATTGGCAAGTCAAGATGCTTATTATAATTGAATGTAATTGGTCGATCAATAGGATGAGAGTGCACTATAAGAAGAACAAAATTCGTACGTACGTGAGCCCAAAACATGATGGGAGCAACCACATCATGTGAGTTGTAAGGTGGGAGCAGCCACACCTTGTGAACACTTTGGTGGGAGAAGCCACACCAAGTGTTTTGCCCTTTCTTAAGGTGGGAGCAGCCAAGCTATATGTTGTATCTGCATATCCGAGTTATTTTTATGGAGGGAGCAGCCACACCATTTGTTTTAGGATGGGTAGCAACCATCAGAGTCATTTGAATGCCAATATATGATATTACATGTGTAATTGATTTAAATTGTTTTTCATATTGAGCTTTAGTCATGAGATTCTATTTTTGTAACATGTTTTGTAAGTTAAAGCATATGAAGCTTATTTTGAGATTTTCTTTGGGATTAATGCATGAGCCAAATGATACATGTGTTTAAATGTTAAATGATTTGCTTTAATGTGTTTTAAAGCATGGAATTATGTTGAGCATGATAAGAAAAGGTTTATTTTGAAAAAAAAAGGTTTCCAAAATGACATTATTAATGGTTTTGATTTGATCATCTCTCACTAAGCTTATTGCTTACGCTCTCTTTTCTTAACAATGCAGAAAAGTAGACTGAACGGGCAGCGAGGAAGCAAGTGAAGGAGTCCAAGTATTTCTCATAGCTCAAGTATGATTTTTTAAACAAACCATTACTAATAAGTTGGCAATGGGAGGTTACCTTGCTATTCTGGGAGTGTATGTGGTGAACTCACTGGTTTGGCACAATTTTGTAGTGCCTTAATAGACTTGTAAATAGCCTCTAATCTTTGATTTGAGTTTTGGCATGGTTTATGGTGTTTTACTTGACTTGCTAATAGGATGCATGCCTATAGATTCCTCTTGTGGTTGTGTGATCATGATATGATGTTGTTTCTGATGTGTATGGTTGAGGAACGATCCCTATATATGTTGGGTATATGTTAGAAGTATGCCTAGGGGTTTATTTATGGTTTACAGATTGTTTATCGAACGAAATGTAACATTACAGACCCAAGTGTATAGATACTCGGGCTACCGTATCGATACAGTTAGGCAAAAATGGCTTAGCGTATCGGTATAGTAAGCACGGTATCAATGTCATGCATGAGGAAATGGCTAAGTGTATCGATACATCTGGACCATATCGATACGGTTTAACGCTACTGGAAATTGTGTTTTAAAATTCTACGAGACCGTATCGATATTGTGGCTGAGGGTATCTATACCCTATTAGACAAGTTGGTTAAATGGCATCTTCTGGGTTTTGAATCTTTACGTTTTTGTACCTGATTGTTTGTAAATGCAATTGAGTGAGCTTGGGTGATCAGATTGAGCTAAAATTTGATATGTAAGCATCAAACTTGAATAAATGAATATTGGTAAATTTAATTTCATAATAGGTCCCTAAATTTTGTAAGTTTTACTAAATGGTCCTTGAAGCATGTTTTGTCTTAACCGAATGATCAATTGACCTTGTCCAAGTTTTAACTTTATCTTCTGTGAGCATGATCACCTTAGGATTCGTAAGAGCATCTAGACAAGATAAAAGAAAAAATAGGGTCATTTATTGAGGTAAATCTTCATCGATTTACTTTAATATTCTCTGTGTAACTCACTCTAGTCGGTAAACGGTAGATTGGGTCAAGGGGGTTACATTGATGAGGCACTCCATGTTGGAGGCAAATGGTGATACTTCATCTTGAAGGCAAATGGTGTCACTCCCTCTTGGAGGCAAATGGCTTTTCATCTTAGTGGTATTTGATGGCATTCCTTCTTGGAAGCTTAATGATGACAGTCCATCTCGGAGGTAATTGATTGCATTCCTTCTTTGAATATTAATGATGACACTCCATCCTGGAGGTAATTAACGACATTCCTTCTTTGAAACTTAATGATAACACTCTATCTCGGAGGTAATTGATGGCATTCCTTCTTGGAAGCTTAATCATGACACTCTATCTTGGAGGTAATTAACGACATTCCTTCTTGGAAGCTTAATGAATCTTCGTCTTGGTGGCATTCCATATCGGAGTCGATTCTTGTCAATATGCCCATGATAAAAGATGCACATGTTTCTAATGTGTTTGTCTTACATGAAAAAATGCTCTATTATTCTAAATGCATGCAAATTGTATGTGTTTTAAGTTCTGGATTTGTTTTTTTCTTTCATGAGATCAAAATCTATGTACTTTTCCTTTCTACTTCATATCGTGCCTCTTGAATTTCATCATTTTCCATTTATCAGAGAATGGTGTTCGTGAGCATTTTCTAGCATCATTGTGTTTTATAACCCCTTTTTTGAGTAATACACTGAACATCAAACATATTGTAAACCCCCTTAGGTAAAGCAACGAGTTCAGTAATTAACAAAAGAATGCATAAATTTTCAAATGGTAAGTACAAGGAAACACGAGGTAACAAGATCATTGAAAATTTCCTCTTATTGAATGAAAATGGCCTAAGCCTTGGAAAATGATAATCAAATGTTTAAGTCAACAAAGGTCAAAGGGAAACAAAACAAAAAGGGGAAGAAAAATGACACTAGATCTCAATTGCAAGGACTCCATTGCTACTTCGCTCAAGAATCTTTTCTGATTGTAACCTCTGCCTAGTAAAGCTTGAGTTCTTGGACAAATATATGAAGACATATGAATTTTCTCTCGATCATGTTTGGACCATTTTTGAGCTTTTGACTTTGAATCTTCCATTGATTCTAAGACGCCCTTTGCGTGTTTTCATCTTGAATTCTCCTTTTCTCTCCTTTTAGTTTACCCATAGGGCCCTTCCGGGTTTTCAGCTTTTGGCATTTCTTTTCTTCTTCTTCTTCTTCTTTTTTTCCAACAGTTCCCTTTCGGGTTTTTACCTCTTGGTTTTTTGTTTTGTTTTTTCATTTTACCAACAAGACCCTTTCGGGTTTTCACCTCTTGGTTTTTTCTCTTTTTTACCAACAAGGCCCTTTCAGGTTTTTACTGCTTGGATTTTTTCTCTCTTTTTTACCAATAGAGCCCTTTCGAGTTTTCAGAAGACTTGATAACTCATTCTTGTCCATCTATGTTAAGATTAGTGCCCCAGCAGAGAATGATTTTTTCACAACAAATGGTCATTCCCAATTTGGCATCCATTTTCCTTGATAATCCCTTTGCATAGGCAACCTATTTTTTAGAACTAGATCCCCTTCATGGAACGCTCTTGTTCAGACTTTCTTATCGTGGGCTCAATTCATTCGCTTTTGGTACATCTGACCATGGTAAATTGCTTTCAATCTCTTTTCTTCTATCATATTCAACTGATCATATCTAACTTGAATCCATTCAGCTTCGTCCAACTCAAGTCCCATTAAGACATGAAGTGATGGAATCTCAACCTCAATCGGTAATACTGTCTTTGTTCCGTAAACTAAAGAATATGGAGTTGCCATGTAGATTTTCGCACGGATGTATGATACGCTAGCAAGAAAAAAGTTAGTTTCCCATGCCAATCTTTATATATTATCGCCATTTTCTCCACAATATGCATAATATTTTTGTTGGCTGCTTCGAAAGCCTGGTTCCATTTTTGGCGATATGGTGCTGACTTATGATGCTTTATCTTAAATCGTTCACACACTTCTTTCACAATTTGGTTGTTTAGATTTAAAGCATTGTCAAAGATAATTTAATCCCTTCCCACTCTCAGAGCTAGGCTAGTAAGCCTGGCCGTGTGATCATGTTCTTGGCTAGTGAGCCTTATCGTGAGTTGCGGCTAGTGAGCCTAATGGTGCATTTTGGCTGGTGAAGCCTGATCGAGACCTTCGAGGTGAACATGGTGCTTGATAGTTGCTCCGCGCCAAGCGCTACTATGCTTGGAAGTAGGCAGGGTCGAATGACGACCAGGCCAAGCGCTCTTTGGGTTGGAGTAGGAAGGGTGGGAAGGCTACAGCCGAGCCCTCCCAGAGGGGAGTAGGCAGGGTGGTCGAATTCCACGCCTAGCGCTTTGATTTAGGGAGTAGGCAGGATGGTGTCATGTCACGCCAAGCGCTCCATTCATAGAGTAGGCAGGGTGGTGCAACGTTACACCAAGCGCTTCCAAAGGGAAGTAGGCTGGGTAACTGGTTATCTTGGCGCAGTGGCGCGTGTTATTTTGGCACAGAGGTGCCCCGTGGATACTGCACAGTGGTGCTTGTGAGTTTTTCCATAGTGGCATCAGTACACAAGAGGTGTCTGTCGTTAACCACTATGGCTGTGTTGTGCAGAGGCACTTGTGAAATGAGCAACTATGGGGATATCAGTGCACAGGGGTGCCTGACGTTAAACCCTATAGCTTAATAGCACGGTGGTGTTTGTTAGGTAATTGTCGGGATATCAGTGCACAGAGGTGCCTGTCGTTAAACTCGACAATTGACCTTGCGCAGTGGAGCTTGTGATGTGTTGCACAGTGTTGCATGTTGGGTAATTATCGGGACATCAGTGCACATGTGGTGCCTGTCGTTAAACCCGGTAATTGACCTTACGCAGTGGCGCGTAATAGCACAGAGGTGCTTACTAGATGATTCGAGTGGAATCAGTGCACAAAATGTGCATGTCGTTAACCATGACGATTATTCTAGCGTGGTGACGCTTGGTATTTGTGGCACAATGGTGCTTATTCTTTCTTTGCAGGTTAAGCAAAGTTGGCATTTGTGATGTGGCGCGGTGGTGTTTGCGATGTGAGGAACAGTGGTGCTCGTTTGCGATTGGCTTAAAGGTGCCCAAATTACAATTGAGAGCTTGCTGTTGCTCTCTTTGACGCAGTGGCGTTTGTGATGAGAGGCGTGGTGGTGCCCGTTTGTAATTGGCTTAAAGGTGGCCAAATTACAATTTAGAGCGTGGTGTGGCTCTCTTTGACGCAGTGGCGTTTGTGATTCAAGCACAGAGGTGCTCAGTTGCGTTTTCGTGCCGACGCTCTCATGTGGGGAGTAATATGGACGAGTTGACGGGAGTATGTGTGTTCTGTGCTGGTGCTCTCTTGTGGGGAGTAATATGAGCGAGTTGAAACTCTACACCAAGCGCTCCAGAGGGGAGTAGGCAGGGTAGGATGTATTCTTTGCTGACTCTACGCCAAGCGCTCCAGAGAGGAGTAGGCAAGGTAGGAAAAAGTGCTGAGACTCTACACCAAGCGCTCTCAGGGAAGAGTAGGCAGGGTAGGACTATGGTTACATGAATAAGAGTTAGAGAAACGAGTCATGCGGTGTGCATGATGGAATGTTTGTGTTTGACGCTGGGTGCATTGTGGAATGGCTATGATTGGCGTGTGGCTAGATGGAATATGAGACTACGCTTCCGTGAAAAGACCGTGGGAATTGGATCTAGTAAGGCTGACTCGACTAGGATGTGTTCCTTTTCGAGTGCCGCACGGCATGCCGATCGGGCTGGGATCCTGTCAAAGTACATCGTTATTTTACTCCAACGGACGCATCCACCATACTCAGTATACCAATTATAAATGATCACCGTGACTCTATTCTCTGGTCTTCTAACGACTCGGGCATTTACTCGGTTCGCTCTGGTTATCTTTTCTTACAACGTCCTGTGCTCCCACAAACACCACCCAATCGTTTTTGGAAATTCCTGTAAAAAATTAAGGCCTTGCCTAAAGTCAAAACTTTTGGATGGCGTATGACGTCTGGTGCTTTACCAGTTGGTTCTAAAATGCAAGTCTTCGCACCAGACTCGAGGCCTTGTCCCATTTTTGGTGGTCACTCAGAGACTATTCTCCATGCTCTTTGAGATTGCACAGAGGCCACTGAAGCCCTACAGCTTTCTGGTATTCCCATTAGTCTTTACAGGAGTTCGGCTTCTACACATCTGCATTGGTTGGAGGAAGCCGCCCATCTCCTTTCCTCTAATAAATTTGTTCTTTTCCTTACTATTATTTGGAATATTTGGAATAGGCGTAATGACTGGATTCATAATCGCCATTTGCAACCATCCTGGCTTATTGTCGTCAACTCTATTAGTCTACATAACGACTTTTACAACGCAACTGCGCCTACCATTCCAGCGCCTTCATTTCTTTCTCCTACAAATTGGAGTCCTCCTCCGTCTAACCACATAAAAATTAATGTATTTGGGGCCTTCAATCCTTCTACTCGTGTTGCGGCTGTTGGTGCTGTTGCACGTGACTCTACAGGTGCAGTGGTGGGGGGCCTCGCTTTTCCGCTTGGCAGCCGCCCGGATGCAGTTACTTGTGAAGGTGAAAGCCTTCTTTCCGGAGTCACCTTCGCTCGCTCTCAAGGATGGACTCGAATTCTGCTTGAAACTGATTGTGCTTCCATTGCAAATAGAATCAACAATCCAGTATTAGACCTCTCTACATTGGGGCCTCTTTTTCATCAAATTCGGGAATCTCTTCATGGCTTTGTATCAGCTTCTGTTTCCTTTGTACGCCGTGAGGCAAATCATGTAGCACATTCTTTGGCGACCTTTTCGCTTGGCAATATGGCTGCCTTATCTTTTACTTCTGATATTGCTCCTTGTATTCATCATCTTGTAACAACTCTTTCATGAAATAAAACATAGGCACTCTTTTCCCCTTTTTAGGGTCCTCTAGCTCTGCTTGAAGGACAGTAGTAGGGGTTTCTAACGAGGCCTTTCTTTCAAAAAAAAAAATTAGTCAACCGGTAAAGGGATAATGTTTCCTTCTGAGAGATACTAAGACTGCCTCCAATACATTCCCAAATGCGTTTGAAGCTCCGTCAAAATTCATTTTCCAAGGCTTTCCGCTATTTGGTTCATCTTTACTAGCAGTTAAGCACATTAGGTCCTCGTCAGAAAAGTTAAAACTCAAAGGTTCGTATTCAGATGAAGCATGACCTTTGATGGATTTCTGGTTTACATACTGAATATTGTATTCAAAAAGCAAAATCTTCCATTAGCCATTCTTCTTGATAAGCATGGCGATTCCAACATGTATTTTATTGGATCTAGCTTTGTAATCAACTATGTTGTATGGTATAACATTTACTGACGAAGCCTGCAGGAAGTACAGACCAAGGCGCAACATAACTTCTCAATAGAAGAGTATCTCAATTCACAATCGGTAATTTTTTTTTTGCAAAGGTAGTAGATGATACGATCCCAGTTACGAAAAGACAGAGAGTGCTTGTTTTCCCGAACGTGAAATGAGTAACTATGATGTTGGATACAAAAGATAAAATTAGCAATGTGATGTTGTGTTGAGAATGATAAATTTGGGTTAAAGATGGTGGTGATGGCGGTAACAATGAATGGTTGTATGGGAAGAGATTTGGATGGTATTTATGGAGTTCGGTATTTGGATGGATGAAAGATGATGTTGAAGTGGATGAATGGTAAAGGAAAATTTTGAAGACTTGGTTAAGAAACGAAGAAAGAACCAATACTATGGAAAGAGTGTCGACACGAATCTTATTCTTTTCTTAATCCAAAGAACCGTGACGCTATAACTATGAATAGTTAACAACCAATCGATATAGAAAGAATATGATTGACGCCACAAGACTATGCTTGATAAGTCGATAGAGATCTTAAAAAAAACATGGGAGTTTGAACACTCACAAAATAATTTTTCATTCCAATTCAAGTTGTATCCAAACTCTTTACAATATGTCCTATTTATAGGATTGACATAGGGTAGCTGAAAAGATGAGTTGAAGGGATTAAATTATATCTCCGATGACATTGAATGTGTAACAATTCATGCTAGAATGTCATTTCTCACTTTACGCACTTTGTTGTATAGATTCATTGTGAATATGGCATTTGGTCTGCCATCTTGATATGAATAGGGTCATTGATTTGCCATCTTCAATATTTCCATGACCTTTGAGCTTACAAGGCTCAACATTTCCATGACCTTTGAGCTTACAAGCCATAATCCTTTATTGCATTTTTTTCTCTTCCAAACTTTTCTCCACCAATGCATCTCCTACAAGACACATTAACCAAAATTTAGGACATAGTAAATAACACACTAATTTGTAACATAAATTAGCTTTGTATTCAAGCTAATCATGCAACTATAAATATGTAATAATGCAACAACTAAATATGAAAGAAATACATCTTATTAAATATATAGGAAAAATAAAATATGCACTCTAAATGTATAAGAAAATAGACTAATTATGCATTGATGCATTAAAGCGAACATGCAAAATGTTGCATGGCTCAAGTGAAGAACAAGGCTCAACATTTGTTTCCAAAATATGAGCAATCAAATTGGTGACAAAATCATTGAATCTCTTAGCTCGTGCATGAGTGATAGGTCCACGAGGCAGCTCTAATTGATATTGCATAGCTCCATGATGTTCTTGATCGACCGTGCTCGCATCATTCAATCCCTCTTGAAAGCGATTTGTCCCAAATAATCACCTACATAATACGGAGATAAGTTAGAAACATTGAAAGTGGCATTAGCATTATATTCACATGGGAGGTCCAATATTTATGCATTGTCATTGATTCGCTATAGTACATGGAAGGGACCATCTCCTCATGGTAACAATTTTGACTTCCTTTGGACAGTGAATCATTCCTTTCGCATGTAGATCTATACCCAATCTCATGATTCAAATGTGATTCATTTACGTCCCTTGTTGGCCTTTTGCACGTATAGCTCAGTCCTGTTCACAATGTTCTCTCGTACTTGTTGATGCAATTTCTTCACAAACTCAACCTTCTTCTTGCCATCTGCATTCAAAAGTTGATTAGCCGATAGGGGCATTAAATCTAATGGATTTAGAGGATTTAACCCATATACAACTTCAAATGGTGAGTGCTTAGTGGCAGAATGTGTTGATCAGTTGAAAGCAAACTCAACGTGTGGCAAGAATTCTTCCCACATTTTTAGATTCTTTCGAATGATAACTCTCAATAATGTAGACAATACACGATTCACCACTTCAGTTTGGCCATCAATTTGTGGGTGACATGTGGTTGAAAATAACAGTTTGGTTCAAATCTTGCTCCACAAAATCCTCAAAAAATAACTTAAGAATTTAGCATCTCGGTCTGATGCGGTCATCCTTGGTATTCCATTTACTCGAACGACTTCCATGAAAAACAAATTAGCAACATTTGAAGCATCGCAATTTTATTACAAGGGATAAAATGAGTCATTTTTGAGAACCTATCCACCACAACAAAAATTGAGTCTTTCCCACTTTTAGTTCGAAGTAGGCCTAGTACAATATCCATGGAAATGTCTACCCAAGAGTGGAGTGTAAAATCCATGTGGCTTGAGGTGGGATTTTTCTTTATTGCAAGTGATGTATCTTTCGCAAATCCTTTCCACATCTCGTCTCATCTTAGGCCAATATAAATGTTTATGAAGTGTATCGATAGTCTTAGCCACTCCAAAGTGCCCCATGAGTCATCCACTATGTACTCCCTTCACAAGCACTCCTCGAATGGTTCCTTAAGGGATGCTTAATTTTCCTTCTCTAAAAAGGTATCCTTCATGCTTATAGAAACTTTTGTAAGATCCTTTCTCACAAACTTTGAAAATTTCTCCAAAGTCGGTGTCAATATCATAAAGTTCCTTAAGGTAAGAAAATCCAAGCAATTTAGAATCCAAGGTATTAAGTAGTGTGCACCTTCTAGATAATGCATCAACAATGACATTCTCTTTACCTTTCTTATATTTATCACATAAGGAAATGACTCAAGATATTCAACCCACTTGGCATGTCTCTTGTTCAACTTTTTTTGTTCCTTAAGGTGTTTCAATGCCCCATAGTCTGTGTGAATAACAAATCCCTTAGGCCAAAGGTAGTGTTGCCACATTTCCAACGCTCGAATTAATGCATACAAATCTTTGTCGTATGTCGATATAATTGAGGGTGGCTCCACTCTATTTCTCACTAAAGTAAGTAATGGGGAGCCCTTCTTGAGTTATAACTGCTCCAATCCCAATACTTGAAGCATCACACTTAATCTCGAAAGTTTTGTTAAAATCAGGATAGGATAACAATGGTGCATGTGCCAAGCGTTCTTTTATTAAGTTAAATGATCTCTCTTGTTCCTCACCCCAATCAAAGGTCGAATTCTTTTTAATGATCCTAGTCAACGGAGCAGCTAGGGTGCTAAAGTTAGGAACAAACCTGTAGTAAAAGCTAGCAATACCAAGAAAGCTCCTTACTTGACTTATGCTGGTAGTTTGTGGCCATTCTTGAATTGCTTTGATCTTCTCTTGATCAACTTCAAGGCCTTCTTACTCTAACCATGAATCCTAAGAAAACAAGCTTGTTATAACAAAAGAAACATTTCTTCAAATTGGGAAATAATGTTTTTTTCCTTAAAACTTCCAACACGGATCTCATGTGTTGTATATGTTCCTCCAACGATGTGTTGTAGATTAAAATTCCATCAAAATAAACTATGCAAAACTTACCGATGAAAGGTCGTAGAAAATGATTCATTAATATCATGAACGTAGTTGGTGCATTCGTTAGTCCGAAGGGCATAACTAACCATTCATACAAACCATGTTTTGTTTTGAATACATTATTTCATTCATCTCCCACTCTCATCTAAATCTGACTGTAACCACTTTTGAGATCGATCTTAGTGAAAATGATAGCTCCATTAAGATCATCCACCATGTCATCTAGGCGTGGTATCGAATGTCGGTATTTGATGGTAATTTTGTTGATTGCTCGACAATCAATGTACATGCGCTACGAGCCATCTTTCTTCATTACCAATAGTACATGCACAATACACGGGCTTAGGCTTTCCCGTACATACCCTTTCTCCATCAATTCAATAACTTATCTTTGTAACTCCTTGGTTTCTTTAGGGTTGCTCCGATATGTCGATTGGTTTGGGGTAGTAGCTCAAGTAATAAAGTCAATCTGATGCTCGATGCCTCTAATGGGTGGCATCCCACTCAGGATATCTTCCGAGAACAAATCATCGAATTCCTGCAATAGAGATACAATAGGAGATGGAAAATTATCATCAAGCTCGTTTGTGTTAAGCAAACTTTCCTTGTACATAAGTACAAGTAGAGGATGCTTTGAAAGAAAACATTTTTGAATCTCTCTTTCTTTTGCAAAAAACACTAATTTTTTTTTGTAACGCCCTAGTTTTGGGCCTAGATGTTTTAGAATGTGGATCGGACCGGTCGAGAACGGTTCGAATCGTGTAAGGTGATTTAAGGAAATCAAGGATCGAGATACGATAAAACTGTGATAAAAATGCTAAAATCCTCTAAAAATATGTTTAAGAGGTTGGTCAAGTCAATTTAGGGAGCTTTAAGTCAATTTGACCTTTCTCAATATGACATGTGTTTTAAAGGCTTTTAACTAAATGGATTTAATTAGATTTATATTAATTAATTAATATAGTTAGTTAAAGTGAGATTTCTAATTACGTAACTACCAACTCTTTCTCATTTTCAGCCAAACACTAATTCTCTCATCTTTTCTCAGAATTCTTTCATCCAAAAACTCTCTCAACATTTTCTAAACCACTATCAAGAGATCTTTTCTAATTCTTCAAGATTTTGCTAAGGAAAACTTTTCATTCATTGAAGGAAGCAAGGGTTGGAGGTAAATCCCGTTCTCAACCTCTAATCTAAGTTCTTTATTGAAATTCCCAATATATTTGGCTTCTAAATACTATTTTTGGTTGAGTTTTAATTATAGTTTTGATTGGAGATCAAAATCTTGTAAAAACACGATTGAAATCTTTATTTTCGGACTTTTTGAGTTAGGCTCTGTTTTGTGTTGATTTTAATTGAGTTTTAAGTTGATTTATATGTTAAAAGGAGGTGTTGATAACATAGATCCCGAAATCCTTGAGATCCTTGAGATCCTTGGTAGTTTTAAATGAGATTTAGGGGTGAAATGGTGGAATCTTGCTTGTTGGAGGTATAAGGATAAGATAGGTTGTTTATTAGATATGTTTTGATGTTGATAATTGGTTGGAAGTGTTGTATGATGCTTGAGCTTGGTTAAGGAAGCAAGCGGTTTAGTTTTCGATTGTTTTGGAAGGGTATTTTGGTGTAGTTTGGGTGAGCAACGGGTTTTTTAATTGTTGTTGGTGTTGGAATGCATTTTAATGCATTTAGATCTCTGTTTTGATGATATGAAAATAGGGGATCTTGATCCGGATGCAAACGAGGTGATTTTGGAGGCTCCGGAGGGGTAATTTTCATGTCGATGAGCAGGGCTTCACGTATCGGTGAGTGGAAATGAAATTTCCTGCTTTGTAACGCTTTGGGCGTGGTCTTGGGAGCTTAGTGTAAGTTTGAAACACTTCTCTAAGCTCAAGAGTAAGTGGTTTGAACGTTCTCTCTTGGAAATGTGCTATGTTTTGATGAAAATGCACTTGAGATGAATGTGATTTTGTTTACTATTTTTAAGCATGTTTAAGCATGGTTTAATGCTGGATTTTAATGCCATTATGTTAAGGATGCACTAGATAAGTGGTCCTTGGTTTGCATGTGTAGAATGCATATGATATTAAGCATGTTATTCTTGTGGAAATGGCATTGTGGTTATGCTTGTAAAACAGTGGATTAATGTGGTTAAATGATTATATTGGCAAGTGATGAAAATGGTTTTTGGTTACTTTAATCGGATATAGTTAGCCGGCTATAGGATTGGGTGTACCGTGAATAAAGTCGCCTTGGATGTCGAGGGGTTGTGATTGTGTCGTAATCTTCATCCAAGTATCCTAACGATTGAGGTTAAGATCACAACGGTGAATGGTTAGTCCTGTGTGTGAGTCTTGTGTATGTGTCCCATACTCTCGTTAGTGAAATTATACAACTACCGGTGAGTGATGTTGAGGGGTTGTGATTGTGCCATTAATCTCCGTCACAGGTGTTGAGGGGTTGTGATTGTGCCATTAATCTCCGTCACAGGTGTTGAGGGGTTGTGATTGTGCCATTGATCTCCACCTTGTGTTGTGTGGTAGTGTGTATGAAGCGTGTAGGACAACGCTTGTAATCCGTGTATCCGATTGTGTCTTGTGTTGAAATGGTTTATGGATTATCACTTGCGGGCCAATATAATGTGAAGCATGAGATGCTTGTAAATAATGCAAGGATGCATGAGGTGCTTGGTAAAGCATGAGCAATGGTTTATTTGCTATTTTAGAGTGATGCATATGAACATGTGTTTATAAAGTGCATTGATGTCTTGTGAAGGTATGTTTTATGAAAAGACATGAGTTGTAAAATGGTGGTTTTGTCAATAATGTGAAGTGTATTGATGAATGTTGCATAGAGGTCCTCACTAAGCTTTGTGCTTACGCTCTTTTGTTTCATCAATGCAGAAAACTAGGCTTTCAAGGCGGCGAGTAAGTAAGAAGAATCACAGCTCTTGATCTTGCAAAGTATGTGGCTTTACTCTGGTGTAATAAAATGCAATGGGTGGGAATTATACTTTAGAATGGTTGAGGATGTTTCCCTTTACTTTAAGCATGTTAGATAGCTTATACTTGAGTTGTAAATGGCCTTTGATGTTTGGATTTTAGTTTGAATGTTGTTATAGCTTGTTGTGGTTTTGGTGGACTAGGAAGCATGCCTTTAGTACCTATGATTGCATGAGTGATGCTATGTTCTAGTTTATGATTCATAGATATGGTCCTTGATGCATATATGAGCTGTGTGTATGTTGGGGCATGTCTTGGAAAGGTTTCCGATACGAAAAGACATGAAAAACCAAAAAATATGCTATTGCAGAGCTAGGCGCATCGAAACGCCCTTGACTGTTCCGGAACATGAGCCTGAAATGGCTAAGAGGTTTCGGAACGGGTTGGGACGTATCGAAACAGTTTTGCTACTGGATGATGGTGTTTCGATACGAGTCTCAGAACGTACCCGAGTATCAAAACGGTCAACCCTGTTTCGAAACGACCATTTCAGTACAGGGCCATCCGTATTGAAACACCAGACTGTTGGGTTTGAATTTTGAAATGTTTCAAGTTTCTGTTTCTTACATTTTGGTCCCTAAATTTGGAATGCTTAATTGAATGAGTTTGGATGGTCCGTTTGAGTTAAAATTTGGCTGGTTGGCATGTTACTTGACTAATTAAGGTTTGGTACCTTTAAAATCTTAGAAGTCCCTGTATTTTATGCAAATTTTAGTCCCTAAAAGTCAAATGTATGCAATTGAACCATTAGTTGAACTCCGATCGCTGAGCCGTTTTCTCCTGAGTGTCTTGTTGAACACATAGGATATTAATGAACATATAGATAAGATAAAAAGAAGAAAAAAAGGTCATAAATCAAGGTTGACTTTATTTTTCCCCGTGTAATCTTCGTGGTTCGGATTAAACGTCTAGACCGGGCTAAGGGGGTTACATTTTTGTCTCTCCTATAATCTTTTGCTTTTCTTTCTCATCCTTCTTTTCTTTTTCATCTCTCTTTTCATTTTCATCATTCTTTTCTTTTTCATATCTCTTTTCTTTTTCAAAGATTTCTCTCAAGTGAACATGGTCATCGTGGAGTTGTCTTGGAGTAAGTGGTGCCAAAGTGACTCTCCTTCCTTCATATGTGAAATTATACCGATTAGTATATCTATCGTGGTTTGTATAAGAACTTGCTTGGTGACTTTGATCTTCTTGTCGTCATTTAGCCACTGAAGTTTGGATGGGTGCAGATGCTTGGTTGTTGCTATTTTAAGCTACTCTACCATCCAACTACTAGAAACATTAATGCAACTACCACCATCAATAATGACACTACACACCTTTCCATTGACATGGCAGTGTGTATGGAAGATGTTTTCACGTTGTTGATCACCGTCCTTCACTTGGGTGCGTAAACTTCTTTTGAAAACAAGGACTTCTCCATCCACTGCAAATTCTGAGGCTTCAACCCCGTCAATGGTTGTTTCGGATTCATCTTCTTCCTCATGTTCAGATTTCATTTCACCATCATCTTGAAGAAGCATGGCATTTCGATTCGGACATTGGCTAGGAATATGTCCCCTTCTGAGGCAGTTGAAGAACTTTATGTCTCGGGTACGATCTAGTATGGCCACATTCTTCCCCTTACTTGACTCTACAATTGGCTTTTTAGATTTTGAAGTCCCAACTTTGTCTTTTGGTTGAAAGGTGGAAACCTTCTTGTAGGAACCTTGACCCCATTTTGATGTAGAGTTAGAGAAAGATCGAGTGGTACCTTTTTTCTTTAGTTGTCTCTCTACCTTCATCGTGATGTGAACCGTGTCATCTAGCTCGACATAGTATTGCAAATAAACATTATCAGTGATTTCTTGATTGAGACTAGGGATGATAATGAGCTTGATCGACTCGCGTGCTACTCGGGCTTAGCTTGGTCAAAGCTTAGCTTGAGTGAGCTTTACTCGGGCTCAGGCTCGGCTCGAGACCTTAACAAGTTGAGCCGGCCCAAGCTCAGCTTAGAGAGCTCGTGAACAGGCTCAGAATAATTATATATGTATATATGTATGCACTAAAAGTAATATGATTAGCAAAAGATACAACAATTAAGAAAAAGACACTTCTAAATTATAGTTGTAATTATTTAAATTCACTTCTAATAATTTTTATATTGTTTTCTAACACTTATATTAGTAGATTACTAAAATTAAATGACTAAATTGAATTAAAGTAAACTTTACACTATAAATTAAGAAAAGATCAAGGACTAAAATAATTAAACTAAAAAGTAACATGGCTCAAATGGGTATTTACCGATCCCTATAAAGCTTGAGGGGGGAATAGCTTTACAATATACATCAATATCCCACATCTTTAACATACATAAAGAAAGGAGAACATGCAACCTATAAATAGGTGCTCAAACTTAAAACAATAAGCTAATTTACTCTTGGCCTTTTGGTTGAGATTAAGTAAACATTGGCCTTTTGTGCTCATGGGTTTTAGTTTAGATGGCTTTAAATGGTCAACCCGAGTATCGAAATGGTCAACCCTCTTTCGAAATGACCATTTCAGTACAGGGCAATCCGTATCGAAACGCCAGACCGTTGGGTTCGAATTTTGAACTGTTTCAAGTTTCTGTTTCTTATGTTTTGGTCCCCGAATGTGGAATGCTTAATTGAATGAGTTTGGATGGTCCGTTTGAGTTGAAATTTGGATGGTTGGCATGTTTCTTGACTAATTAAGGTTTGGTAACTTTAAAATCTTAGAAGTCTCTGTATTTTATGGAAATTACAGTTTAGTCCCTAAAAGTCAAATGTATGCAATTGAACCATTAATTGAACTCCGACCGCTGAGCCGTTTTCTTATGAGTGTCTTGCTGAACACATTGGATATTAATGAGCATCTAGATAAGAAAAAAGAAAAAATGGTCAGAAATCAAGGTTGACTTTCAGGTTGACTTTGGTTTTCCCTATGTAATCTTCGTAGTTCGGGTTAAACGTCTAGACTGGGCTAAGGGGGTTACATTTGTTGGTATCAAAGCATGGTTACGAAAGAATTGGAATGTTGGCCTGTGAAATTGTCATGTGCTGAAGTATGATGTTTGAAAAGTATGCGATTGGTTGAATTTTGAAGTTTATGCTATGCTTGATATATGTGAATTGCATGTGGAATGAATGCGATTGTGTGGTGATAATGCAATGCAGTTATATGCTGATTTTGGATGATGAAAAGCATGTTGAGCATGATGTTCCATGTATGCTATGTTGTGTTGAGGGGAATTAGGGTACCCATTGCCTTATTGCACTAATCAAATGTTTTGTAAACTTGGATTCTTGCTTACAGCTGGCCTAAATGGTTTGATTTGTTTTTGTTGTTGTGTTTTGTTTAAAATAGCACAATGGGACCTAGAAGGGAGTTGAGGTCCAATGCGATGATACCTGCAGCTGAGCAGGGTGACCAGGGTTATCAAGGGGCTAATGTCCCTCCTGGTGGAAATCTACCTCCTCCGCCATCACTTGGAGGTGGGGAGTAGGTGCAGCAAGGACTTGTTGGTCCTGGTTTGGGTGATTTGGCACTATTAGTTCAGGCGATCACCGGAGCGTTTCAAGCTGCTGTTGCTGGAGCGCATGTTCAGGCCCTTGCAGCTGGGCAGGCGGGCTTACCGTTGGAAAGGTTAAGGAGCTTAAGAGCTGTAGAGTTCTTTGGTATGTCTCCTAAGGCGTCTGAGGCCTGGTTAGCGAGCACGATCCGTATCATGTATTAGATGGGCTGCAATGATGTGCGCAAGCTGGGATGCGCATTTTCTTTATTGCAAGGCGATGCCTGTAGTTGGTAGACGACTACCACAGCTGGTATGGAACCCAATGAGGTTGATTGGGAGTTTTTCAGAGGTGCCTTCAGGAGGAAGTATCTAGGGTGAGATACATGGATGAAAAGAAACGAGAGTTTATGTTGATGGTTCATGGCAACCTATATGTGCATGAGTACGAGGTCCAGTTCGTACGCTTGAGCCAATATGCTCATGAGCTGGTACCTAGTGAGAGGCACCGATGTGATCGCTTCCGGTACGGGTTGGTACAGGAAGTTAAGACGTATATGCTGGCTGGAGACTATACCAATTTTGACGTGCTTAATTGTCGGGCAAATGACATCGAGCAGAATTTGGGTTTATCCTCACGAGGTGTTGGTTCTAGCTTTAGGAAGAGAGCAGCTGAGTCTAGTTCCGGTGGTGGACGGAACAAAAGGGGACGAGATAGGAGGTACCATCCTGCTACTAGGCAGGGTAATTGTTGCGTGTAAAAGAGTCTATCGCAATTGTAGTGCAAGTGTACACGACGCAAGTAGTAAAGTGATACGAAGTATCAGATATCGTCTCCATAGGGATTGGGCTAATAGCTTCACCTTAGTTTACTGCACGAAGGTAAAGGAAATATTTGAGAGAATTGTCACGAGAATAATAAAGAAAAGCGTAAATAAAAGAGTTGGAATATCAAGATAGAGAGAATGGCCTGGTATTGAATTGCTCAGTAGTGCAGGTATTGCAATGCTTAGGAACTCCACTTCTGTCGTCGCGCCTGTCGCGACAGCACCTGTCGCGGCAGCTGTCCGTTGGTCGTCGCGGCAGCAAACACACCAACTCAGTACTTCAAGTTTGGCAAGAATCCCAGATCTGCCTTGGCCTATCCCTAGGTCCAAGTCTGTCGATGATCACGTCTTTGATGATACCTCCCGGCGTGAATCGAAGGATGAACACCGATGTGTATGAATTCTTCTTTAGCCACTTAACCTTGCCCTATCCCTAGGCACAAGATAGTTCAACTATAAATTAGAGAACTCGCTTCTATTTCTTTCGTATACTTAACTCTCCCGATGCTAAGTAAATAGATAACCTCACAATGCTCTCCCGATGCTCTTGCAAGATATTAATAACCAAAATAAGAGAACTTGAAGTTTATTTTATTGAACTTGGAAAATCCTAAAACAAAACAACCCTTGCAACTACTTTACAAATCAACCCGTGGCCCTAGGGGGTTTTGAGAACATATCAATGGCGGGTAAACGGCGGAGGGGTTTGGTTGTCGGTTATGGGGTATGATGTATCCTAGGTTAAAATCTATGCCCTTATATAAGCTTTGGGCTCAAGTATTCTAAGATAACAAGGATTACAACTTTAATTAAAAGTAAGATTCTAATAAAGAATTAATCTTCAAGTATCCTACTTTTCAGCCGCCTTCCTTGTTTCTAGGGATTTCCTCTCCTTGAGCTTTGGCTTGACATATCTTTTGATCCGGGGCTTGGAAAAATATATGGTTTTCACACGACAGACGAGCATAATTTTCTCTATCTATCGAGGTCCACTTTGCTTTTTCTCCAACTCAAGTTTTTGCTTGCCCTCAAGCAATTAAGACCTAAAAGAAAAATGAATATTTTTGTGTTGGCTCTCAAACAGTGAACTGTCCCTTACCCGTCGCTCATTCTCTGTGGCGGCAGCAACCTGTCGGAAACTTTAGGATCTGTCCGGAATCTCGCTATAGTTCTCGTGCAGTGTGTGCATGCTTGTGAACAGTTATATGCTAAGACTCTCTTAGTTTCACTAGAATATTCAACTTTTTAACTCGAATTTTTATGCCAAAGTTTATTTTCTTGAAGACACATTTCCATGCTTCTTTTTCTTCTATTTTCAAGCTAAATTTTTCTAGAGCCAGTTTTGGGCACCTCTAGTTAGCTTCCCAGAGCCGGTTTCAGGCACCTCTAGGTTTTTGAATTTCTTTTGCTAAACTTCTTTCCTAGAGCCAATTTTAGGCACCTCTAGGGGCTATTCAAGTACTAAGCATCCTATTCTAGTTTGGCTAAAAGAAATCTAAGCAATATAACAGTCACAATGGTGTTTAAGTTTTTTAGAACTATACAAAGGCTCTAAACTTCTCCTTAAACTGTCCTAAAGATGCTGCCACGACAGAGCTGTCATGACAGGTAAGTTTACTTCACAGTTTTAAGCCAACAGTTTTTCAGTCTTTTCTGATTTTTTTAAGAACTTAATTAAATAAAAGACACAACAATTAATTAAAGATGTACTAAGACTCCATTAAAATGGAGGGTTGCCACCCCCAAACTCGAGGGTTGCATTGCCCTCAATGCAAATGACAGATAAAATGAAGGCAAGTACATCACAAAATATAAATAAAGCATGCAGCAATAAAAAGAAGATAAAAGACTTAGATTTTAATCGATGTCTTCACTGCTGCTGCTGACACGGATTTGGTGGTGGCGTCTGGGTTGTGGGGTAGGCTGGGCAGGTTGCTCCACGACCTGGATGTCTGAGCTGCTGCCGCTATCCCAAGTGCTGCTGGTGGTGGTGCTGGCCTTGGGCATTAGCTTTCTGTCGGCCACGTGTTTCTGCCTCTTGACAGACGTGAATTCCTTCTCCAAATTCCTTCTAATAGGAGGTTCTGCCTCGCTGTCATCTGAGGCCGGTCGCTTCGTTCCTTGGGCGGAGGTGTCGGCCGGAGGGCTGCCAGCTGCCGTCGGGGTAGGTGATGGGGTGGAAGCAGCAGAATGTGCACGTGGGGAGGCAGGTGGTGTAGGTGTGTGGACAGGGGTGGGGATGTAGAAATAATGGGCAGGGAAGGTGGGGAAAACAACATCGGGATAATTTAAAGTAGTGGTAATGAAATTTACCGTTGAGTTGGCGAAATCCCGGATGAATGTCATCAGCCTCATCTGTCTGTCTTCCACTCGCTGTATGGCGGCAAGGATCTGAGCCAATTGGTCTGTCGGAGCAGCTGCTCCGGCAGGTTCATGGGCAGGTTCAGGAGCAGGTTCCTCGGATGATTCTGCTGGGGAGGCAGTCGGGTTGAAGGAGGAGAGGGGTGTTGCAACTATTAGCTCCATGAGGCTGGTAATGTTGTTATCGGTCCAGCCCCTTCCTTTGACCAGTTTATCGGTGGTGGCTTCTGGTACAACAGCGCAGCGGCAGAGAGATGTGATCATGAATGGTAGGCAGAGGCGGGCGGTTGATCGATTGGTGCAGTCCAAGACACTTTCCCTCATATAGCGGCCCACGTTGATAGCCCGATCGTTCATGATCGAATGGATGAAGGCTAGCCTCTGCTGGTCCACCGTCTTGGATGGGAGGACGGCATGATGCGCTTCTTGATGAAAACGTTCCATAGCTTGGCTTCTAGAAGCAGCTGCCCCCTTTTTACAGAGTTGGGGTTCTTCTTGCTTGTATTCCACTCCGTCCCTTCCTCTGTCACCTCTGCCATGACAGCACCGTAGGCGGCAGAGTCGAGGGTGTCTAAAAACTGCTGATGGGCATCATCGTTGGGACCAAAACAGAGGCCATACATATGGTTGGTGCTATCGGCTATGAATGGTACCTCTGTCCCTCGGTCAGTGACTGATGTCGCCGTCCTGCTGTCGATGGCAGCATAGAACTCCCTCACCAACGTGTCATTTAATTCTGCTGGTTGTTCTGCGAACTGCTCCCATAGTTGAGCTCTTATTGCCCTCGCGATGAATGATCGGAGCCCCATGTTCGGTGCCTTTCGGACGTAGATGAAACCTCTTTCTTCCCATAAGTCCTTGGTGGCGAATGGCGACGGTACGGGTGCTGCTGATGAAGAGGCTGAACTAGCACTGCGGCGGGTCTGTCTGGAAGACATGTTAGTTGCAAGGGTTTTGAAAGTAAAGAAAACAAAGAAAAACAAGAGGAGAGTTCAAGTAAGAGAAAGCAGAAGTGAGGAAAATAAAAATGAAACGGGGTTTTATAGGGAAAGAGTTGTTGCCCGTTTAATGATGTAACGGCAGGCATGAATAACGGGGCGGCTATTGAGTTTTGGCGTGTCTGACGCGTGTAACACGCATTTATGCGTCTGTTACGCGTCTTTCACACGCTTCTGCGTCTGCTGTGTCAGTCTGTTGACAGCCTGTCTTATCCGTGTCTGCGGTGGCAGTTGGAACGACAGGCTTCAATAGATGGGCTCTGTTGGGCTGATGGATGGATGGTGGGCTTGGGTCACTTCTCCTTTTCTTCTTGACTCCTTTATTTCCTAAAAACAGAAAATATAAAAACATTATTCGAATAAAATAAACCTAATTTCCTAATAAATAATAAATAATAAAAATAAATAAAAAATAAAATTTAGGTTAAATTAGGGATGCCTTGTGGGGCATCTCCTAAGGTAACCACTTCTTGTATTCCTTGGGCTTCAGTCCCCTGATAATGCTTGAGGCGCTGTCCATTGACTTTGAATTGGTGCCCGTCTTTTAATGATTAGATTGTGATGGCACCATGGGGAAAAACTTGTACCACTTGGAACGGGCTAGACCATCTAGACTTTAGCTTTCCTGGGAAGAGTTTCAGTCTAGAGTTGAACAACAACACCAGCTGCCCTGGGCAGAACTGTCGTGGCAGCAACTTCCTGTCGTGCCACTTCTTAGTTTTCTCCTTGTAAATTCTTGCATTGTCGTAGGCCATTGTTCTTATTTCTTTAATCTCGTTCAAATCTAACAGCCTTTTCTGGCCTGCCTTGTCCAAGTCCATGTTTACTGCCTTGATTGCCCAGTATGCTTTGTGCTCTATCTCGACAGGCAGATGACATGTTTTCCCATAGATCAATCGGTATGGAGACATGCCTAATGGAGTCTTAAAAGTTGTCCTATATGCCCATAATGCATCATTAAGGAGTAAAGACCAATCTTTCCTAGTTGGCTTAACCATCTTCTCAAGAATGTTCTTAACTTCCCTATTAGATATCTCAGCTTGTCTATTGGTCTGTGGGTGGTATGCTGTCGCGATTCTGTGCTTGACACCATATTTCTTCAAGGCGGCAGCAATAACCCTATTGTCAAAATGTCTCCCTTCATCACTGATAATCGCCTTAGGGATGCCAAACCTCGAAAAAATGTTTTTGTGTAGAAACTTTTGGACTGTCTTGGAATCATTCTTTTGAGTGGCGATGGCTTCAACCCACTTAGAGACATAATCCACTGCTAGGAGGATGTATAAATTTCCACATGAAGATGGAAAAGGTCACATAAAATCAATCCCCCAAACGTCGAAGATCTCGACTTCTAGAATGTTCTGTAGTGGGAGCTCGTTTCTTCTTGAGATGTTACCTGTCCGCTGGCACCTGTCATAGTTCTTGTAGAAGTCCTGTGCATCTTTATACAGTGTCGGCCAGTAGAACCCTGACTGCAACACCTTGGCAGCAGTTTTTTGCCTCCTAAGTGACCTCCATATTGTGAAGCATGGCAGTGATGCAGAATTTCTTCTTGCTCTTCCTGTGGTACACACCTCCTTATAACCTGGTCTGCACACATTTTGAAAAAAAGAGGTTCGTCCCAATAATAATGCTTAACATCATTTTGGAACCTCTTCCTGGCTTGATGATTAAGATCAGAAGGAAGTATTCCGCTAACTATAAAATTAACGAAATCAGCATACCAGGGGAGTTCAGAAGACATACCTGCCGCCATGACTGTTGCGGCAGCGATTGCGGCAGCAAAGAGCTGCTCGTCTGGGAAGGTCTCCAGTATGTTTGTCTCGTCGATTGGTAGACTCTGTCCCTTCTCCAACCTTGACAAGTGGTCTGCCACCTGATTTTCTGTCCCTTTTTTGTCCTTGATCTCAAGGTCGAATTCTTGTAATAGCAAGATCCACCGTATCAATCTAGGCTTTGCATCCTTCTTCGCGAATAGATATTTTAGGGCAGAATGGTCTGTGTGCACTATTACCTTCGTCCCAAGTATGTAAGAACGAAACTTGTCAATGGAGAATACCACAGCTAATAGCTCCTTTTCTGTGGTGGTGTAGTTTACTTCGGCGTCATTCAATGTCTTGCTGGCATAGTATATAACATGAAACAGCTTATCTCTGCGCTGCCCAAGTGCTGCCCCGACAGCATAGTCACTAGCATCACACATAATTTCAAATGGCTGTGTCCAGTCTGGTGGCTGTACTATGGGGGCTGTTACTAGTTTTTCCTTCAGAACCTTGAATGCTTCAGTACATTCATCATTGAAGTCAAAGGGTCGGTTCTGTTCCAAAAGATGGCATAGGGGCTTGGTGATTTTTGAGAAATACGCAATAAATCTCCGATAAAAACCAGCATGCCCTAAAAAACTTCTAATGCCCTTGACTGTGGTCGGCGGAGACAGCTTCTCGATCACTTCTATTTTAGCCCTGTCGACTTCTATCCCACAGCAGCTAATCTTATGGCCAAGGACTATCCCCTCATCCACCATAAAGTGGCATTTTTCCCAGTTCAAAACAAGATTTGCCTTTTCACATCTTTCAAGTACCTTTTGAAGATTGCCGAGGCAGCTCTCAAAATCGTCTCCAAAGACGGAAAAATCATCCGTAAATATCTCAAGGAAGTCCTCTACCATATCGGAGAATATGGCCATCATGCACCTTTGGAAGGTGGCAGGTGCATTACATAGTCCAAACGGCGTCCTCCTAAAAGCATACGTTCCGTATGGGCATGTGAAAGTCGTCTTTTCTTGATCCTCCGGTGCGATTGCAATTTGATTGTAACCTGAATAACCATCAAGAAAACAATAGTAAGGTTTACCGGCTAATCTATCAAGCATTTGATCAATAAAGGGTAAATGAAAGTGGTCTTTTCGGGTAGCTTTGTTAAGCTTCCGATAGTCCATACAAACCCTCCAACCGGTCACAGTCCTGGTTGGGATTAACTCATTGTTCTCATTGGTTATCACCGTCATTCCTCCTTTCTTAGGAACGCATTGCACCGGGCTCACCCATTTGCTGTCGGAGATGGCGTAAATAATACCAGCATCTAACCACTTGATTATCTCTTTACGCACCACCTCTTTCATCGCATGGTTTAGCCGCCTTTAGGCATCAATAGTCAGCTTATGATCTTCCTCTAGAAGGATTTTGTGCATGCATAACGCCGGACTAATGCCTTGTATATCAGCAATTGTCCATCCAATCGCCTTTTTGTGCTGCCTTAGCATGCCGATTAGCTGTCGTTCCTGTTCCTGCGGCAGCTTAGAAGAGATGATTACGGGCAGTGTGTCATTTGAACCAAGAAAAGCATATTTTAACTGCCCTGGCAGGGGCTTCAGTTCTAAGGCAGGTGGTTCCACAGTAGATGGCTTTTGGATTAAATGGTTATCCGAAGTGTAATTCAAAGGTTCGAATAACTTACCTGGACGATTGCATATCCAGTTTACCTCCTCCTGACCTTCAGTATCAGATGAATCGGATTCAGAGGAGTCGCTGTCGTCGGTGCTGTCGTGACAGTCCTGTAGGTGGCTGCCGCGGCAGTGCCCAAATTTAATATTGTGACAGCCCGACCTGATGCAGGGTTGATCAAGGGTAACATCAGTGATAGCCTTGCATTTCCCGTCCACATCAACATGTTTCATTGCTTGGAGAACATTCAATTTGATCTCTTGATCGTTCACTCGCATGGTGAGTTCTCCTTTCTCCACATCAATCAGTGATCTTCCCGTGGCTAAGAAGGGTCGCCCAAGGATGACTGGTGCGTTTTCGTCTACCTCACAATCTAAAACAAGAAAGTCAGCAGGAAAAATAAACTTATCCACTCTTACCAGAATATCTTCAATTTTTCCCTCTGGATGAACGTAAGAGCGGTCTGCCAGCTGCAGAGTTACTGTCGTGGGCCGCGCCTTTCCAATACCTAATTTCTGAAAAACAGACTTTGGCATTAAATTAACACTAGCACCAAGATCACAAAGTGCCTTACCCACGAATTTATTTCCGATTACGCAAGGTATGATGAAGCTCCCCGGATCCTTCTTTTTCTGGGGTGGCTGCTGATGAAGAATGCTCATGAAACCTTCTGTCATCTTTACCGTTTCAAACTCCCCAAGTTTAGATTTTTTCGACATAACATCCTTGAGAAATTTAGCGGAATATTAATATGAACCTGCTTAAAAATATGAACCTGCTTAAAAATATTAATATGAACCTGCTTAAAAATATCATAAATCTTTTTAAGTTGAGATTCTTGCTTAGCTTGCTGTATCCGTTGAGGAAAAGGTGGCGGGGGACGATAGTCAGCAATGCATCCTTCCCACTCCATACGAATCTGAGGAGGTTTGGGTTCATCAATTTTCTCCTCTTTCGCTTCTGCTGTCGTGAAAGGCTCATCGGCAGCAGTCTGTTTGTTACTGTCGGGGCAGCTTCCTCGGCAGGTTTACCCAAGGCAGGTTCCTTTACTGTTTCAGCTTCTTTTTCCGGCCCTGGTAGTTTCTTCCCACTCCTAGTAGTAATCGCCTTACACTGCTCATATGTAGGCTGCCTAGCATTTTCATTATTGCTAGGGAATCCTCCATTCTGCCTCGGCTTAATATGTTGAGAAACCTGACCCATTTGTGTCTCCAGAGATTTCAAAGTAGCTTCATGATTTGTCATCCTCATCTCTGTTTTATCCATGAAATTCTCTGTTTTCTTGACAAACTGATTCATATTCTCAATATAAGTTCCTGTCTGAGACATAAAGGTGGCCAGAGTCTGCTCCAGTATACTGCTCGTGGCAGCTGGTTGCTGCTGCTGCTGCTGTGGCGGCAGTTGCTGTCGCGTCAGCAATCTAGGTCCTCTCTGATTCTGATTGTGTGCTTGCGGATTCAGGGCATTATTAGGATTACTCCAGGAAAATTTGGGATCCTTCCTCCAATTGGGATTATAATTGTTGGAATTGTAATTAGGCTTGTAATTTCCAACATATTTTCCCTCTTCTACTTGTATTGGGCACTCATCCCGACTATGATTTCCCTCACAGATGTCACATACTTCCTCAACAGCAAATCCTTGTAATCCATCATCATTCAATAACCTTTTCATTGCTTTAGTAAGGAATGCTACCTGTGATTTCATAGTGCTGTCGGCTTCATAATCCTTGACAGCAAGTACCCGTTTACCCCCTCTTCTTGCAGTCAGGAACTGCTCCTCATTCTTGGCCAGATTTTTCAAAACATGTAATGCCTCGTCTGGATCTTTGTCCAATAATAGTCCATTTGCTGAAGAATCAATTCGAATACGAGTTTGTAAGTTAGCAGCATTATAGAACTTAGTTACCTGATTCCAGACGGGGAATCCATGCATTGGGCAGTTCCGAAGAAGAGTAGTAAATCTGTCCCAGGCCTCGTGCATCGGCTCGTCATCTTCCTGTTGAAAAGTAGCAATTTCATTACGTAATCGCTCATATAAATGCGAAGGATTAAAACGAGATAAGAATTCACGAGATAAATCTGCCCAAGTTACGATTGACCCCGGCGTAAGTTATTCCACCAAGTTTTATCTCTGTCCCTTAATGAATGGGGAAATAACCGAAGCCTCAGTATCTTCGTACTAACTCCTGGCAGTCTAAACGAACCACAGATCTCCTGGAACGTTTTGAGATGCTCCCTAGCATCTTCTGTCACCGCACCACTAAACTACCTGACATTGTTGATCATACTAAACATGACAGGTTTAAGCTCGAAGTTATCAACATCAATATCCGGCAGCGTGGTCTCCAGCTCTACATGATCGTTCAACATGTAGTCACGACAGGACCGTTGTCCATTTGCCGTAGGCGGGTCGCCGACAGGCGGTATACCATCTCCAACGGGCGGATTACGGGCCATCTGCTCTAGCTGTTCCTCAAGGTACTCGTTTCTGGCTAAAAGGTGGCGAAGTTGTTTCTTGAGATTGAATGAACGTTCGATTTCCGGATCTAATGGATACTCAGGATCTTCACCTCTTTTAGATCTGCGCATAAACAAGAAAACCTCGTGAAAAGCAAGAGTTGAAAGTACTAACGAAAAATAGAAAAAGAAAAATAAAGAGAAAAACAAAAATTAAAACGAAAAGTGCAATTAAAGAAAGGTGTAGTTATGTGGCCAATCCCCGGCAACGGCGCCAAAAACTTGTTGCGTGTAAAAGAGTCTATCGCAATTGTAGTGCAAGTTTACACGACGCAAGTAGTAAAGTGATACGAAGTATCAGATATTGTCTCCACAGGGATTGGGCTAATAGCTTCACCTTAGTTTACTGCACGAAGGTAAAGAAAATATTTGAGAGAATCTTCACGAGAATAATAAAGAAAAGCGTAAATAAAAGAGTTGGAATATCAAGATAAAGAGAATGGGCTGGTATTGAATTGCTCAGTAGTGCAGGTATTGCAATGCTTAGGAACTCCAGTTCTATCGTCGCACCTGTCGCGGCAGCTGTCTGTTGGTCGTCGCGGCAGCAAACACACCAACTCAGTACTTCAAGTTTGGCAAGAATCCCAGATCTGCCTTGGCCTATCCCTAGGTCCAAGTCTGTCGATGATCATGTCTTTGATGATACCTCCCGGCGTGAATCGAAGGATGAACACCGATGTGTATGAATTCTTCCTTAGCCACTTAACCTTGCCCTATCCCTAGGCACAAGATAGTTCAACTATAAACTAGAGAACTCGCTCCTATTTCTTTCGTATACTTAACTCTCCCGATGCTAAGTAAATAGATAACCTCACAATGCTCTCCCGATGCTCTTGCAAGATATTAATAACCAAAATAAGAGAACTTGAAGTTTATTTTATTGAACTTGGAAAATCCTAAAACAATACAACCCTTGCAACTACTTTACAAATCAACCTGTGGCCCTAGGGGGTTTTTAGAACATATCGACGGCGGGTAAACGGCGGAGGGGTTTGGTTGTCGGTAATGGGGTATGATGTATCCTAGGTTAAAATCTATGCCCTTATATAAGCTTTGGGCTCAAGTATTCTAAGATAACAAGGATTACAACTTTAATTAAAAGTAAGATTCTAATAAAGACTTAATCTTCAAGTATCCTACTTTTCAGCCGCCTTCCTTGTTTCTAGGGATTTCCTCTCCTTGAGCTTTGGCTTGACATATCTTTTGATCCGGGGCTTGGAAAAATGTATGGTTTTCACACGACAGACGAGCATAATTTTCTCTATCTATCGAGGTCCACTTTGCTTTTTCTCCACTAATTTGCTGTCGTCCTCTGCTGTCACGGCAGATCCATGGCAGCATCGTCCTCATCGTCTGCTTGTCCAGTTCAGCTTTCCTGCTTCTCTGCTCTGCGCCCGCCTTCTCCGTCTACTATGGCAGCAACTTGCAAAATAAGCCATCTTTTAGTAGAGTCCGTGCCTTTAATATATTTGTGATGTTTTGCTGTAAACTTACCTAAATGCAATGCAATGATGCTTGAATGCAGCAGAAATATGGGTTAAAAAAGGTGTAAATAATAGAACTTTTGCACACTCAACAGTAATGGTGGACATGGTGCACCTGCTCAGGGAGATAGGATGAGGGCTGAACAGAACACGTGTTGGATGTGTGGTTCGAGGGATCATTTGAGGCGAGATTTTCGTCGAGCGACTAGAGAGGTTCAGGCTCCTGTTGTGGGGAAATGGAATTCTTGTTGGAATTGTGATTCGGCGGATCACATGAGGAGGGAGTGTCCTTTGTTTGCTGGTGGTTGCCAGGGACGCGATCCTATGGTAACTGCACCTTAGTGAGGTTGTGGGCACGGACGTGGGAACTTTTAGAGGAGAGATGAGGGGCAGTAAGGTATTGCTCATGTTGTAGTTGTTCGACCTGAGGGAGGTGGACCAGCGAGGGTATATGCTCAGTGCGAGGAGCGTAATGATACTGATGTCATCGCATGTACCTTTGCTCTTCAGTCTTTATCTTTGTTGGCATTGATTGATTCTGGATCCACGCATTCTTATATCTTGAGTGAGCATGCGCATTTGCTTGATATACTTGTTGAGACGCTTGAAGTAGGAATGCAAGTGGCTAGTTCTTTTGGTAAGATTGTAATCACTAGGAAGTTGTATAAGAGATGCCCTTTGTTTGTGCAATGTCATGTTTTTCTTGTGGATATGATGGAGTTACCTTTCTACGGATTTGATGTACTCCTTGGCATGGATTGGTTGTCGGAGCATAGGGCAGTGGTTGACTTTGAGGTCAAACGAGTCACCTTAAAGTTAGCCGATGATTATGAAGTAGTGGTAGTAGGCGAGAATGTGAAATTCTTTTCGAATGCAATTTTGGCTTTGGAAGTAAACCATATGATGAGGTTGGGTTGCGAGGCTTACCTTGCCTATGTGATGAATCCTGGCACCAAGGATGTGCGTGTGCAGGACATCCGAATTGTTCGCGATTTTCCAGGTGTCTTTCCGAAAGAATTGCATGGATTGCCACCAAATAGGGAAGTTGAGTTTGGTATAGAGTTGTACGAGAATACAACTCCGGTGACTATTTCTCCTTATCTCCTGGCACCTAAAGAGTTAAAAGAGTTGAAAACGCAATTGCATGAGTTGTTGGACCGAGGTTTCATCCAGCCGAGTGTGTCACCTTGGGGTGCACCGGTCTTGTTTGTAAAGAAGAAAGATGGGCCAATGCGGATGTGCATAGATTATCATCAAGTGAACAAGTTGACGATCAAGAACAAGTATCCCTTGCCTAAAATTGATGATCTCTTTGATCAGTTTCGAAGAGCCTCAATGTTTTCTAAGATAGACTTGAGATCAGGGTATTATCAGCTGAAGGTGAAGAATGTGGACGTACCTAAGACATCTTTTCGCAAGAGGTATGGACATTATGAATTTTTGGTGATGTCGTTTGGTTTGACCAACGCGCCTTCTACTTTCATGGACATGATGAATCATGTATTCCATGAATTCTTGGATCAATTTGTGGTGGTGTTCATCGATGATATTCTTGTGTATTCGCGTACCGAGGAGGATCATGATAGGCACTTGAAAATTGTTTTACAATCGTTGTTGGAAAATCAATTGTATGCCAAGCTGAGTAAGTGTGAGTTTTGGCTTAGGGAGGTGGTCTTCCTTGGGCATGTTGTATCAGTTGAGGGTATTCGCGTTGATCCGCACAAGGTACAAGCTGTGATGAATTGGAAAGTGCCTAAGTTAGTGACAGAGGTACAAAGTTTCCTTGGATTGGCTGGGTACTACCGTAGGTTTGTCGAGGGTTTCTCGAAGATAGCAGCGCCTTTGACCAAGTTGTTGCAAAAGAATGTTCGCTTTGAGTGGACAGATGCGAGACAACAAGCTTTTGAGAAGCTGAAAGAAGCTTTGATGCAAGCTCCTGTTCTGATTAAACCTGAGTTTGGTAAGGAGTTTGTGGTCTATAGTGATGTGTCAATTGTTGGTTTGGGCTGCGTGTTGATGCATGAGGGTAAGGTAGTTGCCTATGCATCTAGGCAGTTGAAGGTGCATGAGAGCAACTACCCTACTCATGATCTTGAGCTTGCGACTGTGGTGTTTGCCTTGAAAATTTGGAGGCATTACCTGTACGGTGGGAAGTGTGTTGTGTTTACAGACCATAAGAGCTTGAAGTATATCATGTCTCAAAAGGAGTTGAATCTTAAGCAACGTCGCTAGGTAGAGTTGCTTAAAGATTATGATCTGACGATTGTGTATCACCCGAGTAAGGCTAATGTTGTAGTCGATGCTTTGAGCAGGAAAGTAACCGTGGAGTTAAGAGCGATGTTTGCTCGTTTGTTAGTAAGTGCATGGTGTGTCAACGAGTGAAGGCTGAGCATGAGGTTCCTTCTGGGTTGTTGCAACCTTTGAGAATCCCAGAATGGATGTGGGAGAGAATCACCATGGATTTTGTGTCTTGATTACCCTTGTCACCATCAAAGAAAAATTCAGTCTGGGTGATTGTCGATCGGCTCACGAAGTTTGCACATTTTCTGCCTGTGCATAATAAGTATACCTTGGATAAGTTGGTTGAGCTGTACATAGCTGAGATTGTGCGGTTGCGCGGTGTGCCAAAGTCCATTGTGTCGGACAGATATTCGAGGTTTACAACACAATTTTTGGGAATGTTTGCATCAAACTTTGGGTACATGGTTGAATTTCAGTACTTCTTATCATCCTCAGACAAATGGACAGTCAGAACGTGTGATCCAAGTGCTGGAGGACATGTTGAGGTACTGTGTGATAGATTTTCAGGGTTCTTGGGAGAAGCACTTGTCGTTAGTTGAGTTTGTGTATAATAATAGTTACCAGGCAAGTATTAAAATGGCTCCATACGAGGCTTTGTGTGGGAGAAGATGTAGAACCCCTCTCTGTTGTGCAGAAGTTGGGAAAAAGTTGATTTCAATGCCATCTATGCTTAAGGGAACCACCGAGAAGGTGAAGCTCATTTGTGAGCGTTTAAAGGCAGCATCGGATAGGCAAAAAGTCTTACGCGGACTTGAAGCGTAAGTAAATTGAGTTCGCGGTTGGCGAACATGTGTTCTTGAAAGTGTCGCCTTGGAAGAAGGTGATGAGATTTGGGCGTAAGGGTAAGCTTAGCCCAAGGTTCATTGGACCTTACGAGATTGTGGAGCGTATTGGTCTTATGGCATATCGATTGAGATTGGCTGCGGAGTTGGAGAAGATACATGATGTGTTTCATGTCTCCATATTACGGAAACACAGATCGGATCCTTCGTATGTGATGCCTATTGAGGAGATAGAGTTGAATCAGGATACGTCGTATGATGAGGAACTAGTGAAGGTTCTAGACGTGAGTAGCAAAGTTCTACGTGGCAAGACGATAGAACTTGTGAAGGTGTTGTGGCGACACCGAGGAGTTGAGGAGGCCACGTGGGAAAGCAAAGCGGACATGCTGAGGCAATTTCCGCATCTCTTTCCATCAAGTAAGAATTTTGAGGAAGAAATTTCCTAAGTGGGGGGAGGGTTGTAACACCCTGGTTTTGGGTCTAGATGTTTTAGACTTTGGATCGGACTGGTCGAGAGCGGTTCAAACCGCGTAAGGCGATTTAAGGAAATCAAGGATCGTGATAGGATAAAATTGTGATAAAGGCTTAGAATCTTTTGAGTAATGACCAAATTGTAAAGCTTCAAAACTGGGACATTTTGAGTAGTGACCAAATTGTAAAGATTCAAAACTGGGAAAAATGTGATTTTTAATGTGGAAGCCAAAATCTTAGAATCTTTAGGGGGCTTTAAGTTAATTTGACCTTTTCTCAATATGGCATGTGTTTTAAAAGGCTTTTAATTATATTTATATTAATTAATTAATATAGTTAGTTAAAGTGAGATTTCCAATTACGTAACTACCAACACTTTCTCATTTTCAGCCAAACACTAATTATCTCATCTTTTCTCAGAATTCTTTCTTCCAAAAACTCTCTCAACATTTTCTAAACCATTTTCAAGAGATCTTTTCTAATTCTTCAAGATTTTGCTAAGGAAAACTTGTCATTCATTGAGGGAATAAAGGATTGGAGGTAAATCCCGTTATCAACCTCTAATCTAAGTTCTTTATAGAAATTCCCAAGATATTTGGCTTCTAAATACTATTTTTGGTTGAGTTTTCATTATAGTTTTGATTGGAGAACAAAATCTTGTAAAAACACAATTCAAATCTTGATTTTCGGACTTGTTGAGTTAGGCTCTGTATTCTGTTGATTTTAATTGAGTTTTAAGTTGATTTAAATGTTCAAAGGAGGTGTTGATAACATAGATCCCAAAATCCTTGAGATCCATGAGTTTCTTGGTAGTTTTAAATGAGATTTTGGGGTGAAATGGTGGAATCTTGCTTGCTGGAGGAATAAGGATAAGATATGTTGTTTATTAGATATGTTTTGTTGTTGGTAATTGTTTGGAAGTGTTGTATGATGCCTAGGCTTGGTTTAGGAAGCAACCGATTGAGTTTTCGGTTGTTTTGGAAGGGTATTTTGGCGTAGTTTGGGTGAGCAACAGGTTTTTGAATTGTTGATGGTGTTGGAATGCATTTAGATCTCTGTTTTGATGATGTGAAAATAGGGGATCTTGATCCGGATGCAAACAAAGTGATTTTGGAGGCTCTGGAGGGGTAATTTTCGTGTCGGCGAGCAAGGCTTCACGTATCGGTTAGTGGAAATGCAATTTTCTTCTTTGTAACACTTTGGGTGTGGTCTTGGGAGCTTAGTGTAAGTTTGAAACACTTAGCTAAGCTCAAGAGTAAGTGGTTCGAACGTTCTCTCAGGGAAATGTGTTATGTTTCGATGAAAATGCACTTGAGATGAATGTGATTTTGTTTACTATTTTTAAGCATGTTAAAGCATGGTTTAATGCTGGATTTTAATGCTATTATGTTAAGGATGCACTAGGTAAGTGATCCTTGGTTTGCATGTGTTGAATGCACATGATATTAAGCATGTTATGCTTGTGGAAATGGCATTGTGGTTATGCTTGTAAAACAGTGGATTAATGTGGTTAAATGATTACATTGGCAAGTGATGAAAATGGATTTTGGTTACTTTAATCAGATATAGTTAGTCGGCTATAGGATTAGGTGCATCGTGAATAAAGTTGCCTTGGATGTCGAGGGGTTGGAAATATGTCGTAATTTCCATCCAAGTACCCTAACGATTGAGGTTAAGATTACAACGGTTAATTGTTAGTCTCGTGTATGAGTCTTGTGTATGAGTCCCATATTCTCGTTAGTGGAATTATACAACTACCGGTGAGTGATGTTGAGGGGTTGTGATTGTGCCATTAATCTCCATCACGAGTGTTGAGGGGTTGTGATTGTGCCATTGATATCCACCTTGTGTAATCCGGTAGTGTGTATGAAGCGTGTGGGACAACGCTTGTAATCCGCGTATCCGATTGTGTCTTGTGTTGAAATGGTTTGGGGATTATCACTTGCGAGCTAATATAATGGAAATGAATAATGTGAAGCATGAGATGCTTGTAAATGATGCAAGGATGCATGAGATGCTTGGTAAAGCATGAGCAATGGTTTATTTGCTGTTTTAGAGTGATACATATGAACATGTGTTTATAAAGTGCATTGATGTCTTGTGAAGGCATGTTTTATGAAAAGGCATGAGTTGTAAAATGGTGGTTTAGCCAATAATGTGAAGTGTATTGATGAATGTTGCATAGCGGTCCACACTAAGCTTTGTGCACATGCTATTTTGTTTCATCAATGCAGAAAACTAGGCTTTCAAGGCGGCGAGTAAGTAAAAAGAATCCCAGCTCTTGATCTTGCAAAGTATGTGGCTTTACTCCGGTGTAATAAAAGGAAATGGGTGGGAATTATACTTTAGAATGGCTGAGGATGTTTCCCTTTACTTTGAGCATGTTAGATAGCTTATACTTGAGTTGTAAATGGCCTTTGATGTTTGGATTTTGGTTTGAATGTAATTATAGCTTGTTTTTGTTTTGGTGGACTAGGAAGCATGCCTTTAGTACCTATGATTGCATGAGTGATGCTATGTTCTAGTTTATGATTCATAGATATGGTCCTTGATGCATATGTGAGCTGTGTGTATGTTGTGGCATGTCTCGGAAAGGTTTTGGATACGAAAAGACATGAAAAACCAGCAAAATCTGCTGTTGCAGGGCAAGGCGTATCAGAACGCCCTTGCCTGTTCCGGAATAGGTGCCTGAAATGGCTAAGAGGTTTCGGTACGGGAGGGGACATATCGAAACAATTTTGCTACTGGAGGAGGGTGTTTCAATACGAGTATCGGAACGTACCCGAGTATCAAAACGGTCAACCTTGTTTTGAAACGACCGTTTCAGTACAAGGCCATCCGTATCGAAACGGCAGACCGTTGGGTTTGAATTTTGAATTGTTTCAAGTTTCTATTTCTTACGTTTTGGTCCCTGGATTTGGAATGCTTAATTGAATGTGTTTGGATGGTCCATTTGAGTTGAAATTTGGCTGGTTGGCATGTTACTTGACTAATTAAGGTTTGGTACCTTTAAAATCTTGGAAGTCCCTATATTTTTTGGAAATTACAGTTTCGTCCCTAAAAGTCAAATGTATGCAATTGAACCATTAATTGAACTCCGATCGCTGAGTCATTTTCTTCTGAGTGTCTTGTTGAACACATAGGATATTAATGAGCATCTAGATAAGATAAAAAGAAGAAAAAAGATTCATAAATCAAGGTTGACTTTCAGGTTGACTTTGGTTTTCCCCGTGTAATCTTCGTGGTTCGGGTTAAACGTCCAGACTGGGCTAAGGGGGTTACATTTTTGTCTCTCCTATAATCTTTTGCTTTTCTTTGTCATCCTTCTTTTCTTTTACATCTCTCTTTTCATTTTCATCATTCTTTTCTTTTTCATATCTCTTTTCTTTTTCAAAGATTTCTCTCAAGTGAACTTGGTCATCGTGGACTTGTCTTGGAGTAAGTGGTGCCAAAGTGACTCTCCTTCCTTCATATGTGAAATTATACCGATTATTATATCTATCGTGGTTTGTATAACAACTTTCTTGGTGACTTTGATCTTCTTGTCGTCATTTAGCCACTGAAGTTTGTATGGGTGCAGATGCTTGGTTGTTGCTATTTTAAGCTACTCTACCATCCAACTACTAGCAACATTAATGCAACTACCTCCATCAATAATGACACTACACACCTTTCCATTGACATGGCAGTGTGTATGGAAGATGTTTTCACATTGTTGATCATCGTCCTTCACATGGGTGCTTAAACTTATTTTGACAACAAGGACTTCTCCATCCACTGCAAATTCTGAGGCTTCAACCCCGTCAATGGTTGTTTCGGATTCATCTTCTTCCTCATGTTCAGATTTCATTTCACCATCATCTTGAAGAAGCATGACATTTCGATTCGGACATTGGCTAGGAATACGTCCCCTTCCGAGGAATTTGAAGAACTTTATGCCTCAGGTACGATCTAGTATGGCCAAATTCTACCCCTTACTTGACTCTACAATTGGCTTTTTAGATTTTGAAGTCCCAACATTGTCTTTTGGTTGAAAGGTGGAAACCTTCTTGTAGGAACCTTGACCCCATTTTGATGTAGAGTTAGAGAAAGATCGAGTGGTACCTTTTTTCTTTAGTTGTCTCTCTACCTTCATCGTGATTGAACCATGTCATCTAGCTCGACATAGTATTGCAAATCAACATTATCGATGATTTCTTGAATGAGACTATGGGTGATAATGAGCTTGACCGGCTCGCATGCTACTCGGGCTTAGCTTGGTCAAAGCTTGGCTTGAGTGAGCTCTACTCGGGCTCAGGCTCAGCTCGAGACCTTAACAAGCTTAGCCGCCCCAAGCTCAGCTTAGAAAGCTCGTGAACAGGCTCGGAATAATTATATATGTATATATGTATGCATTAAAAGCAATATGTTTAGCAAAAGATACAACAATTAAGAAAAATTCACTTCTAAATTATAGTTGTAATTATTTAAATTCACTTCTAATAATTTTTAGATTGTTTTCTAACACTTGTATTAGTAGATTACTAAAATTAAATGACTAAATTGAATTAAAGTAAACTTTACACTATAAATTAAGAAAAGATCAATGACTAAAATAATTAAACTAAAAAGTAACATGGCTCAAATGGGTATTTATCGATCCCTATAAAGCTTGAGGGGAGAAATAGCTTTACAATATACATCAATATCCCACATCTTTAACATACATAAAGCAATGAGAGCAGGCAACCTATAAATAGGTGCTTAAACTTAAAATAATAAATTAATTTACTCTTGGCCTTTTGGTTGAGATTAAGAATACATTGGGCTTTTGTGCCCATGGGTTTTAGTTGAGATGGCTTTAAATTTGAGTTTTCAAAGTTTGGATTACTTTAATGATCCTTGAGCTTAGAATGGTTTATTTCAAGTTGAGCTTTACGAGCTGAAGTTGATCCTAACGAGTTTTGATACGAGTCTCGGAACGTACCTGAGTATCAAAACGGTCAACCCTATTTTGAAACGACCGTTTCGAGACAGGGCCATCCGTATCGAAACGCCAGACTGTTGGGTTTGTATTTTGAACTATTTCAAGTTTTTGTTTCTTACGTTTTGGTCCCTGAATTTAGAATGCTTAATTGAATGAGATTGAATTGTCTGTTTGAGTTGAAATTTGGCTAGTTGGCATGTTTCTTGACTAGTTAAGGTTTGGTAACTTTAAAATCTTGGAAGTCTTTATATTTTATGGAAATTACAGTTTAGTCCGTAAAAGTCAAATGTATGTAATTGAACCATTAATTGAACTCCGATCGCTGAGCTGTTTTCTTCTGAGTGTCTTGATGAACACATAAGATATTAATGAGCATCTAGATAATATAAAAAGAAAAAAGGGTCACAAATTTAGGTTGACTTTGGTTTTCCTTGTGTAATCTTCGTAGTTCGAGCTAAACGTCTAGATCGGGCTAAAGAGGTTACATTTGTTGGTATTAGAGCATGGTTATAAAAGAATTAGGAATGTTGGCGTGTGAAATTGTCATGTTTTGAAGTATGATGTTTGAAAAGCATGCGTTTGGTTGAATTTTGAAATTTATGCTATGCTTGATCTATGTGAATTGCATGTGGAATGAATGTGATTGTGTGGTGATGATGCAATGTTGTTATGTGCTGATTTTGGATGATGAAAAGCATGTTGAGCATGATGTTCCATGTATACTATGTTGTGTTGAGGGGAATTGGGGTACCCATTGCCTTATTACACTAATAAAATGTTTTGTAAACTTTGATTTTTGCTTGCAGCTGACCGAAATGGTTTGATTTGTTTTTGTTGTTGTGTTTTGTTTAAAATAGCACAATGGGACCTAGAAGGGAGTTGAGGTCCAATACCATAATACCTGCAGTTGAGCAGGGTGACTAGGGTGAACAAGGGGCTGATGTCCCTCTTGGTGGAAATCTACCTCATCCGCCACCAGCTGGAGGTGGGGAGCAGGTGCAGCAAGGACTTGCTGGTCCTGGTTTGGGTGATTTGGCACCTTTAGTTCAGGCGATCACCGGAGCGTTTCAGGCTGATGTAGCCAGAGCACATGTTCAGGCCCCTGCAGTTGGGCAGGCGGGCTTACCATTGGAAAGGTTGAGGAGCTTAGGAGCTGTAGAGTTCTTCGGTATGTCTCCTGAGGCATCTGAGGCCTGGTTAGCGAGCACGATCCGTATCATTGATCAGATGGGTTGCAATAATGTGCGCAAGCTGGGATGCGCAGTTTCTTTATTGCAAGGCGATGCCTACAGCTGTTGGACGACTACCACGGCTGGTATGGAACCCAATGAGGTTTATTGGGGGTTTATCAGAGGTGCCTTCAGTAGGAAGTATCTAGGGGTGAGATACTTGGATGAAAAGAAACAGGAGTTTATGTCGCTTGTTCAGGGCAACCTATTTGTGGCTGTGTACGGGGTCCAGTTCGTACGCTTGAGCCAATATGCTCCTGATCTGGTACCTAGAGAGAGGCACTGATGTGATTGCTTCCGGTACGGGTTGGTACAGGAAGCTAAGACGCATATGTTGGTTGCAGACTATACTGATTTTGACGTGTTTGTTTGTCGGGCAAAGGACATCGAGCAGAATTTGGGTTTGCCTCACGAGGTGTTGGTTCTAGCTCTGGGAAGAGAGCAGTTGAGTCTAGTTCTGATGGTGGACGGAACAAAAGGGGACGAGATAGGAGGTACCAACCTGCTGCTAGGCGGGGTAATGGTGGACATGGTGCACCTGCTCAAGGAGATAGGATGAGGGCTGAACAGAACACGTGCTGGACGTGTGGTTTGAGGGATCATTTGAGGCGAGATTATCCTCGGGCGGCTAGAAAGGTTCAGGATTATGTTGTGGTGACAGTGAATTTTTGTTGGAATTGTGGTTCCGTGGATCACATGAGGAGGGAGTGACCTTTGTTAGCTGGTGGTGGCAAGGGACGTGCTTCTATGGTAGCTACACCTCAGCGAGGCCGTGGCCGTGGGAACTTTCAGAGGAGAGATGAGGGCCAGCGAGTTATTGCTCATGTTGTATTTGTTCGACCTGAGGGAGGTGGAACAGCGAGGTTATATGCTCAGGGCGAGAAGCGTAATGATACTGATGTCATCGCAGGTACCTTTTCTCTTCAGTCTTTATCTTTGCTGGCTTTGATTGATTCTAGAACCATGCATTCTTATATCTTGAGTGAGCATGCACATTTGCTTGATATACCTGCTGAGATGCTTGATGTAGGAATGCAAGTGACTTGTTCTTTTGGTGAGACTGTAGTCACTAGGAAGTTGTATAAGAGATGCCCTTTGTTTGTGCAAGGTCATGTTTTTCTTTTGGATATGATGGAGTTACCTTTCTACGAATTTGATGTAATCCTTGGCATGGATTGGTTGTCGGAACATAGGGCGGTGGTTGACTTTGAGGTCAAGCGAGTCACCTTAAAGTTAGCCAATGATTATGAAGTAGTGGTTGTAGGCGAGAATGTGAAATTCTTGTCGAATGTGATTTCAGCTTTGGAAGTAAATCGTATGATGAGGTTTGGTTGTGAGGCTTATCTTGCCTATGTTATGAATTCTGGCTCCAAGGATGTGCGTGTGCAGGACATCCGAACTGTTCGCGATTTTTCGGGGTGTCTTTCCGGAAGAATTGCATGGATTGCCACCAAAAAGAGAAATTGAGTTTGGTATAGAGTTGTACGAGAATACAACTACGGTGTCTATTGCTCCTTATCGCATGGCACCCAAAGAGTTAAAAGAGTTGAAAATGCAATTGCAGGAGTTGTTGGACCGAGGTTTCATCCGGCCGAATTTGTCACCTTGGGGTGCACCGGTCTTGTTTGTAAAGAAGAAAGATGGGACAATGCGGATGTGTATAGATTATCGACAACTGAACAAGTTGACGATCAAGAACAAGTATCCCTTTCCTAAAACTGATGATCTCTTTGATCAGTTTCGGGGAGCCTCGGTGTTTTCTAAGATAGACTTGAGATCAGAGTATTATCAGATGAAGGTGAAGGATGTGGACGTGCTTAAGACAACATTTCGCACGAGGTATGGACATTATGAATTTTTGGGGATGTCGTTTGGTTTGACCAACGTGCCTGCTGCTTTCATGGACATGATGATTCATGTATTCCATGAATTCTTGGATCAATTTGTGGTGGTGTTCATCGATGATATCCTTGTGTATTCGCGTACCGAGGAGGATCATGATAGGCACTTGAAAATTGTTTTGCAACCGTTGTTGGAAAATGAGTTGTATGTCAAGCTGAGTAAGTGTGAGTTTTGGCTTAGGGAGGTGGTCTTCCTTGGGCATGTTGTATCAGTTGAGGGTATTCGCGTTGATCCGCACAAGGTAGAAGCTGTGATGAGTTGGAAAGTGCCTAAGTCAGAGATAGAGGTACGGAGTTTCCTTGGATTGGCTGGGTACTATCGTTGGTTTGTAGAGGGTTTCTCGAAGATAGCAGCGCCTTTGACCAAGTTGTTGCAAAAGAATGTTCGCTTTGAGTGGACGGATGCAAGACAACAAGCTTTTGAGAAGCTGAAAGAAGCTTTGACGCAAACTCATGTTCTGATTAAACCTGAGTCTGATAAGGAGTTTGTGGTCTATAGTGTTGATACAGGAGGGTAAGGTAGTGGCCTATGCATCTAGGTAGTTGAAGGTGCATGAGCGCAACTACCCTACTCATGATCTTGAGCTTGCGACTGTGGTGTTTGCCTTGAAAATTTGGAGGCATTACATGTACGGTGAGAAGTGTGTTGAGTTTACAGACCATAAGAGCTTGAAGTATCTCATGTCTCAAAAGGAATTGAATCTTAGGCAACATCGCTGGGTAGAGTTGTTTAAAGAATACGATATGACGATTGAGTATCACCCGGGAAAGGCTAATGTTGTAGCCGATGCTTTGTACAGGAAAGTAACCGTGGAGTTGAGAGCGATGTTTGCTCGTTTGAGCATATTGCGTGATGGTGGTCTTATTTTGGAATTGCAAGTGAAACCATCCCTGATACAGTTGATCAAAGATAAGCAGTTGCTTGATGATTCTCTTGTTTCTCATGTTCAAGACATTGCAGAGGGTAGACCTTCTGATTTCAGCTTTAGTGATGATGGTGTTCTATGCTTTAGGAGTCGAATAGTGGTGTTGAAAAAGGATGTGGCTGAGTTTGTTAGTAAGTGCATGGTGTGTCAGCGAGTGAAGGCTGAGCATCAGGTTCCTTCTAGGTTGTTGCAAGCTTTGGAATCCCAGAATGGAAGTGGGAGAAAATCACCATGGATTTTGTGTCTGGATTACCCTTGTCACAATCAAAGAAAAATTTAGTCTGAGTGATTGTGGATCGGCTCACGAAGTGTGCACATTTTCTGCCTGTGCATACTACGCATACCTTGGATAAGTTGGATGAGCTGTACATAGCTGAGATTGTGCGGTTGCACGGTGTGCCAAGGTCCATTGTTTCGGACAGAGGTCCGAGGTTTACAACACGATTTTTTGGAATGTTTGCATCAAGCTTTGGGTACACGGTTGAATTTCAGTACTTCTTATCATCCTCAGACGGATGGACAGTCATAACGTGTGATCCAAGTGCTTGAGGACATGTTGAGGTAATGTGTCATAGATTTTCAGGGTTCTTGGGAGAAGCACTTGCCGTTAGTTGAGTTTGCGTAAAATAACAATTACCAGGCAAGTATTCAAATGGCTCCATACGAGGCTTTGTATGGGAGAAGATGTAGAACCCTTCTCTGTTGGGCAGAAGTTGGGAAAAAGTTGATTTCAATGCCAGCTATGCTTAATGGAACCACCGAGAAGGTGAAGCTCATTTGGGAGCGTTTAAAGGCAGCATCAGATAGGCAAAAAGTCTTACACGGACTTGAAGCGTAAGGATATTGAGTTCGCGGTTGTCGAACATGTGTTCTTGAAAGTATCAACTTGGAAGAAGGTGATGAGATTTGGGTGTAAGGGTAAGCTTAGCCCAAGGTTCATTGGACCTTACGAGATTGTGGAGCGTATTGGTCCTGTAGCATATCAGTTGAGATTGCCTACAGAGTTGGAGAAGATACAATATGTTTTTCATGTCTCCGTGTTACGGAAATACAGATCGGATCCTTCGCATGTGATGTGTGTTGAGGAGATAGAGTTGAATCTGAATATGTCGTATGATGAGGAACCAGTGAAGGATCTAGACGTGAGTAGAAAAGTTCTTCGTGGCAAGACGATAGAACTTGTGAAGGTGTTGTGGCGACACCGAGGAGTTGAAGAGGTCACGTGGGAAAGTAAAGCGGACATGCTGAGGCAGTTTCCGTATTTCTTTCCACCAGGTAAGAATTTTGAGGAAGAAATTTCCTAAGTGGGGAAGAGTTGTAACGCCCTGCTTTTGGGCCTAGATGTTTTAAACTTTGAATCGGACCGGTCGAGAACGGTTCAAATCGCGTAAGGCAATTTAAGGAAATCAAGGATAGGAAATCAAGGCTTATAATCTTTTGAGTAGTGACCAAATTGTAAAGTTTCAAAACTTGGACATTTTGAGTAGTGACCAAATTGTAAAGATTCACAACTGGGAAAAATGTGATATTTAATGTGGAAGCCAAAATCTTAGAATCTTTAGGGGGCTTTAAGTCAATTTGACCTTTTCTCAATATGACATGTGTTTTAAAAGGCTTTTAATTATATTTATATTAATTAATTAATATAGTTAGTTAAAGTGAGATTTCTAATTACGTAACTACCAACTCTTTCTCATTTTCAGCCAAACACTAATTATCTCATATTTTCTCGGAATTCTTTCTTCCAAAAACTCTCTCAACATTTTCTAAACCATTTTCAAGAGATCTTTTCTAATTCTTCAAGATTTTGCTAAGGAAAACTTGTCATTCATTGAGGGAATCAAGGATTAGAGGTAAATCCCGTTCTCAACCTCTAATCTAAGTTCTTTATTGAAATTCCCAAGTTATTTGTCTTCTAAATACTATTTTTGGTTGAGTTTTCATTATAGTTTTGATTGGAGATTAAAATCTTGTAAAAACACAATTGAAATCTTGATTTTCGAACTTTTTGAGTTAGGCTCTATTTTGTGTTGATTTTAATTGAGTTTTAAGTTTATTTATATGTTAAAAGGAGGTGTTGATAACATAGATCCCGAAATCCTTGAGATTCTTGAGTTTCTTTGTAGTTTTAAATGAGATTTTGGGGTGAAATGGTGGAATCTTGCTTGTTGGAGGAATAAGGATAAGATAGGTTGTTTATTAGATATGTTTTGATGTTGATAATTGTTTGGAAGTGTTGTATGATGCCTAGGCTTGGTTTAGAAAGCAATCGATTGAGTTTTCGGTTGTTTTGGAAGGGTATTTTGGTGTAGTTTGGGTGAGCAACGGGTTTTTGAAATGTTGCTGGTGTTGGAATGTATTTAGATCTCTGTTTTGATGATGTAAAAATAGGGGATCTTGATCCGGATGCAAACGAGGTGATTTTGGAGGCTCCGGGGGGTAATTTTTGTGTCGACGAGCAAGGCTTCGCGTATCGGTGAGTGGAAATGCAATTTCCTGCTTTGTAACGCTTTGGGCTTGGTCTTGGGAGCTTAGTGTAAGTTTGAAACACTTAGCTAAGCTTAAGAGTAAGTGGTTCGAACGTTCTCTCTTGGAAATGTGCTATGTTTCGATGAAAATGCACTTGAGATGAATGTGATTTTGTTTACTTTTTTAAGCATGTTTAAGCATGGTTTAATGCTGGATTTTAATGTCATCATGTTAAGAATGAACTAGGTAAGTGATCCTTGTTTGCATGTGTTGAATGCATATGATATTAAGCATGTTATGCTTGTGGAAATGTCATTGTGGTTATGCTTGTAAAACAATGTATTAATGTGGTTAAATGATTATATTGGCAAGTGATGAAAATGATTTTTGGTTACTTTAATCGGATATAGTTAGCAGACTATAGGATTGGATGCACCGTGAATAAAGTCGCCTTGGATGTCGAGGGGTTGTTATTATGCCGTAATCTCCATCCAAGTACCCTAACGATTGAGGTTAACATCACAACGGTGAATGGTTAGTCTCGTGTGTGAGTCTTGTGTATGAGTCCCATACTCTCGTTAGTGTAATTATACAACTACCGGTGAGTGATGTTGAGGGGTTGTGATTGTGCCTTTAATCTCCATCACGGGTGTTGAGAGGTTGTGATCGTGCCATTGATCTCCACCTTGTGTTGTGTGGTAGTGTGTATGAAGCGTGTGGGACAACGCTTGTAATACGCGTATCCGATTGTGTCTTGTGTTGAAATGGTTTATAGATTATCACTTGCGAGCCAATATAATGTAAATGAATAATGTGAACCATGAGATGCTTGCAAATGATGCAAGGATGCATGAGATGCTTGGTAAAGCATGAGCAATGGTTTATTTGTTGTTTTAGAGTGATGCATATGAACATGTGTTTATAAAGTGCATTGATGTCTTGTGAAGGCATGTTTTATGAAAAGGCATGAGTTGTAAAATGGTGGTTTTTCCAATAATGTGATGTGTATTGATGAATGTTGCATAGCAGTCCTCACTAAGCTTTGTGCTTAAGCTCTTTTGTTTCATCAATGCAGAAAACTAGGCTTTCAAGGCGGCGAGTAAGTAAGAAGAATCACAGCTCTTGATCTTGCAAAGTATGTGGCTTTACTCCGGTGTAATAAAAGGCAATGAGTGGGAATTATACTTTATAATGGTTGTGGGTGTTTCCCTTTACTTTGAGCATGTTAGATAGCTTATACTTGAGTTGTAAATGGCCTTTGATGTTTGGATTTTGGTTTGAATGTTGTTATAGCTTGTTGTGGTTTTGGTGGACAAGGAAGCATGCCTTTAGTACCTATGATTGCATGAGTGATGCTATGTTCTAGTTTATGATTCATAGATATGGTCCTTGCTGCATATGTGAGCTGTGTGTATGTTGTGGCATGTCTCGGAAAGGTTTCGAATACGAAAAGACATGAAAAACCAGCAAAATCTGTTGTTGCAGGGCAAGGCGTATCGGAACGCCCTTGCCTGTTCAAGAATAGGAGCCTGAAATGGCTAAGAGGTTTCGGAACAGGTGGGGACGTATCGAAACAGTTTTTGCTACTGGAGGAGGGTGTTTCGATACAAGTCTCGGAACGTACCTGAGTATCAAAACGGTCAACCTTGTTTTGAAACGACCATTTCAGTACAGGGCCATCTGTATCGAAACGCCAGACCGTTGGGTTTGAATTTTGAACTGTTTAAGTTTTTATTTCTTACGTTTTGGTCCATGAATTTGGAATGCTTAACTGAATGAGTTTGGATGGTCCGTTTGAGTTGAAATTTGGCTGGTTGGCATGTTAGTTGACTAATTAAGGTTTGGTAACTTTCAAATCTTGGAAGTCCCTGTATTTTATAGAAATTATAGTTTAGTCCCTAAAAGTCAAATGTATGCGATTGAACCATTAATTGAACTCCGATCGCTGAGCCGTTTTCTTCTGAGTGTCTTGCTGAACACATAGGATATTAATGAGCATCTAGATAATATAAAAAGAATAAAAAAGGGTCATAAATCAAGGTTGAGTTTTGGGTTGACTTTGGTTTTCCCCGTGTAATCTTCGTTGTTCGGGTTAAACGTCTAGACCGAGCTAAGGGGGTTACATTTTTTCTCTCCAATATTCTTTTGCTTTTCTTTGTCATCCTTCTTTTCATTTTCATCTCTCTTTTCATTTTCATCATTCTTTTCTTTTTCATATCTCTTTTCTTTTTCAAAGATTTCTCTCAAGTGAACTTGGTCATCATGGACTTGTCTTGGAGTTAGTGGTGCCAAAGTGACTCTCCTTCCTTCATATGTGAAATTATGCCGATTAGTATATCTATCGTGGTTCACTCGTCGATCAAATTGTGAAGGTCTTCCCAATAGAAAATTCTTGACATGCATGGGTATTACGCCACAAAGGACCTCATCATTATATCTTTCGATGGAAAATGGTATAACAACTTGCTTGGTGACTTTGATCTTCTTGCCGTCATTTAGCCACTGATGTTTGTATGGGTGCAGATGCTTGGTTGTTTCTATTTTAAGCTTCTCTACCATCCAACTACTAGCAATATTAATGCAACTACCACCATCAATAATGACACTACACACCCTTCCATTGACATGGAAGTGTGTATGGAAGATGTTTTCACGTTGTTGATCACCGTCCTTCACTTGGGTGCTTAAACTTCTTTTGACAACAAGGACTTCTCCATCCACTACAAATTCTGAGGCTTCATACCCGTCAACGGTTGTTTCGAATTCATCTTCTTCCTCATGTTCAGATTTCATTTCACCATCATCTTGAAGAAGCATGGCATTTTGATTCGAACATTGGCTAGGAATATGTCCCCTTCTGAGGCATTTGAAGAACTTTATGTCTCGTGTACGATCTAGTATGGCCACATTCCTCCCCTTACTTGACTCTACAATTGGCTTTTTAGATTTTGATGTCCCAACATTGTCTTTTGGTTGAAAGGTGGAAACCTTCTTGTAGGAACCTTGACCGCATTTTGATGTAGAGTTAGAGAAAGATCGAGTGGTACCTTTTGTTGAGTGTGTAAAAGTTCTATAATTTACCCCCTATTTAACCCATATTTCTGTTGTATTCAAGCATAATTCATTGCATTTAGGTTAGATTTCATTCCTACATCACAAATATATTAAATGGCACAGTTTCTACTGAAATTGGTTGCTTTTGCAGGTAGCTGCTGTAGCAGATGGAGAAGCAGACGCTGGGCAGTGAAGAAGCAGAACTGGAACTGGATGTGTAGACAAGGAGGACGATGTTGCCATGGCCGCTGCCGTGGCAGCCAAGGATGACAACAGTATTGAGGAGAAGAAGCAAAGTGGGTCTCGACAGAAAGAGAAAATTAAGCCCATCTATCGTAGAGCATCCTTATATTTTTCCAAGCCCTAGATCAGAATGAAGGCCAAGCCCAAAGTTCAAGGAAGAAACTCCAAGCAAGAAGGAAGGACGAATTAAAGACTTATGCTCTGAAGATTTAGTCTATAAAAGAGTTGCACTTTAATTTAAACTTGTATTCTTGCCATATTAGAAAACTTGAACCCAAGGCCTATATAAAGGCATGTCATTCGACCTAGGAGAGGACATCATCTTCATCTCTAGCCTTCTTCCCAAAACCCTAGCCGTTTTCCCCTTCACATCATGTTCTAAATTCCCCCTAGGGCCACGTGTTGGTTTGTAAAGTAGTTGCAAGGATTGCATTTGTTTTAGGAATTTCCTGTTCAATAAAATAGACTTCAAGTTTGCTTATTCTAGTTTTCAACATCATGCAAGAGTATCGGGAGAGCATTGTGAGATTATCCATTTACTTAATATCGGGAGAGTTAAGTATACGAAAGGAATAAGTACGGGTTCTCTAGTTTATAGTTGAACTATCTCGGACCTAGGGATAGGACGGGGTAAAGTGGCTAAGGAAGAATTCAACAACATCGGTGTTCATCCTTCGATTCACGCCAGGAGGTATAATCAAAGACATGTTCATCGACAGACTTGGACTTAGGGATAGGCCAAGGCATAGTAGCGATTCTTGCCAAGCTTGAAGTACAAAGTTGTGTGATCGCTGCCGCGACTATCAACAGACCGCTGTCGCGACAGGTGCAGCTGCGATAGGGACGACGACAGAACAAATACTCCCACACTTCGCAATACCTACACTACTAAGCAATTCAATACTGGCACATTCTCTCTACTGCATTCTCTTTACTTTTCTATTTTTATTCGGATTGTTCAACCTATACCTTTCACAAGGTCTTTTGTTTGCGTATGCGCAGATCTCAACGAGGGAAGGAACCTGAATACCAATTAGATCCTGAACCCGAACGAACGTTTAATCTCAAGAAAAGAGTCTGTTACCTCGTTGAAAGGAACGAATACCTGGAGAAACAACTCAAAGCAATGGTGAACGAAAGACGCGAAGAAAGAAGGAACGACCAAAGGAATCCCTAGGATAATAACAATCCTGCCGGAGATGGAGGGAACGATCCACCTGTCGACCCTCCTATCGCTGCCGCATGCCGGTCATGCCGGGACTACATGCTCAATGATCATGTGGAATTATAAACAACCCTACCAGACGTAGATGTTGACAACTTTGAGCTGAAACTGTTATGTTCAGCATGATCAACAACGCTGGACAATTTAGTGGTGCTGCTACAGAGGATGCTAGGGAGCATCTGAAATTGTTCCAGGAAATCTGTGGTTCGTTTAGACTACCATGAGTTAATCCAGAGATACTGAGGCTTCGGTTATTTCCTCATTCATTGAGGGACAGGGCAAAGACTTGGTGGAATAAACTAACGCCGGGTTCAATACGAACTTGGGCAGATTTAACTCGTGAATTCTTGTCTCGTTTTAATCCTTCACACTTATCTGAGCGATTACGTAACGAAATTGCTATTTTTTAACAGGAAGACGACGAGCCAATGCACGAAGCCTGGGACAGATTTACCACTTTGCTAAGGAACTGCCCGATGCATGGATTCCACGTTTGGAACCAGGTAACTAAATTCTATAATGCTGCCAATTTACAAACTCGTATCAGAATTAATTCAGCAGCAAATGGATCACTTTTGGATAAAGATCCATATGAGGCAATGACAATATTGAAAAATCTGGCGAAGAATGATGAATAGTTTCCTATAGCAAGAAGAGGGGGTAAACAAGTTCTATCTGTAAAGGATTATGAGGCCGACAGTTCACTAAAATCACAGGTGGCATATCTCACTAAGGCAATGAAAAAGCTCTTGAAAGAAGATTCACAACCTTTCTACTCTGCTGAAGAGGTATGCGAAACTTGCGATGGAAATCACAGTTCGGAGGAATGTCTGTTACAGTTAGAAGAAGGGATGTATGTTGGGAACTGCAATAAGCAGAATTGTAACTCCAACAAATACAATCCCAACTGGAGAAATGATCCCAAGTTCTCTTGGAGCAATCCTAATAATGCCCTAAATCCTCAAGCACAGAATACTCAGAACTAGGGGGACCTAGATTACTGACTCGGCAGCAACCACAGCAGCAGCAGCAACAGCCACCAGCTGCCACAACTAGTATACTGGAACAGACTTTGGCTACATTTATGTCTCAAACAGGAAACTACATTGAGAACATGAATCACTTTGTCAAGAAGACGGAGACATTCATGGATAAAACAGAGATGCGGATGACCAATCATGAAGCTACTCTGAAATCATTGGAGACACAGATGGGTCAGGTTTCCCGGCATATTAAACCGAGGCAGAATGGAGGATTTCCTAGCGATACTGAAAACACTAGACAACCCACACATGAGCAGTACAAAGCCATCACTACTAGGAGTGGGAAGAAATTACCAGGGCCGGAGACGGAAGCTGAATCAGTTAAGAAACCAGCCTTGGAGTCGACTGTCGAGGAAGCTGCCCCGACAGGTGACAAATAGCCTGCTGCCGATGAGCCTGTCACGACAACAGAAGGGACAGAGGAGAAAGATGATGAACTAAAACCTCCTCAAATCCGAATGCAGTGGGAAGGACGTATTGTTGATTACCGTCCTCCACCTCCTTTTCCTCAGCAGTTACAGAAATTGAAACAGGAATCCTAGCTTAAGAAAATTTATGATATTTTTAAGCAGGTCCATATCAACATTCCGCTGTTAGATGCCATAAAGGAGATGTCTGGTTATGCCAAATTTCTCAAGGATGCAATGTCGAAGAAATCCAGACTTGGGGAATTTGAAACGGTTAAGATGACAGAAGGATGCATGAGTATTCTACACAAGCATCCACCCCAGAAAAAGAAGGATCCTGGGAGCTTCATCATACCATGCATAATCGGAGACAAATTTGTGGGTAAGACACTTTGTGATCTTGGTGCTAGTATAAATTTAATGCCCAAATCTATTTTTCAGAAATTAGGTACTGGAAAAGCTTGACCCACAACAATATTACTACAGCTGGTAGACCGCTCTTACGTTTATCCAGAAGGAAAAATTGAAGATATTCTGGCAAGGGTGGATAAGTTTATTTTTCCTGCTGACTTTCTTGTCTTAGATTGTGAAGTAGATGAAAACGCATCAATCATCATGGGGCGACCCTTCTTAGCCACATGAAGATCACGATCAAGAAATCAAGCTGAATGTTCTCCAAGCAATGAAACATGCTGATGCAGAAGAAGAATGCAAGGCTATCACTGAAGTTACCCTTGACCAACCCTGCATCAGGTCGGGCTGCCACGGCATCAAAATTGGCCCCTGCCTCAGGAGCCATTTAGAAGACTGTCACGACAGCAGCTCTTCAGAATCTGATACATCTGATACTAAAGATCAAGAGGAGGTAAACTGGATAGGCAATCGTCCAGTTAAGTTATTCGAGCCCTTAAACTACACCTCGGATAACCATATAATTCAAAAGCCATCAACTGCTGAGCCCCCTGTTCTAGATCTTAAGCCCCTGCCAGTGCAGCTAAAATATGTTTTCCTTGGTTTAAATGATACGTTACCCGTAATCATCTCTTCCAACTTGATGCAGGAACATGAACGACAGTTAATAGGGATGTTGCAGCAGCACAAAAAGGCTATTGGATAGTCGATAGCTGATATCCAAGGCATCAGTCCGGCACTATGTATGCACAAAATTCTCTTAGAGGAGGATCATAAGCCGACCATTGATGCACAGAGACCACTGAATGATGCTATGCGAGAAGTGGTTCGTAAAGAGATCATAAAATGGCTAGATGCTGGAATAATCTATGCCATCTCGGATAGCAAGTGGGTGAGCCCGGTGCAGTGCGTTCCTAAGAAAGGAGGAATAACCGTGGTAACCAACGAAGAAAACAAGTTAATCCCAACCAGGACTGTGACCGGTTGGAGGGTTTGTAAGGACTACAAGAAGCTTAACAAAGCTACCCGGAAGGACCACTTCCCCTTGCCCTTTATTGATCAAATGCTTGATAGATTAGCAGGTAAGCCTTACTATTATTTTCTTGATGGTTATTCAGGTTATAGTCAAATAGCCATCGCACCGGAAGATCAAGAAAAGACGACGTTCACATGCCCTTACGGTACTTATGCTTTTCGGAGGATGCTATTTGGACTTTGTAATGCACCATCCACCTTTCAAAGGTGCATGATGGCAATATTTTCCAATATGGTGGAGGATTTCCTAGAAATATTTATGGATGATTTTTCAGTCTTTGGAGACAACTTTGATAGATGCCTAGGCAACCTACAGAAGGTGCTTGAGAGATGTGAAAAAAGCAAACTTGGTATTGAACTGGGAAAAGTGTCACTTCATGGTTGATGAAGGGATAGTCCTTGGCCCTAAAATTAGCTGCCGCGGCATAGAAGTCGACAGAGCCAAGATAGAGGTAATTGAAAAGGTGCCACCACCCACCACCGTCAAGGGAATAAGAAGTTTCTTAGGGCATGCTGGTTTTTATCGGTGGTTTATTGCGAACGTTTTGAAGATCACCAAGCCCTTATGCCATCTTCTTGAGCAGAGCCGTCCCTTTGACTTCAACGCTGAATTTACTGAAGCATTCAAGGTTCTGAAAGAAAATCTGGTCACAGCCCCAATAATACAGCCACCAGATTGGAAACTACCATTCGAGATTATGTGCGATGCTAGTGACTATGCTGTCGGGGCAGCACTTGGGCAGAGGAAAGACAAACTTTTTCATGTCATATACTATGCCAGCAAAACATTGAACAACGCCCAAGTAAACTACACCACCACATAGAAGGAACTATTAGATGTGGTATTCTCTATTGACAAGTTCCGTTCTTATATACTTGGAACGTAGGTCATAGTCCGCACAGACCACTCTGCGTTGAAGTATCTGTTCACCAAAAAGGATGCAAAGCCTAGACTGATACGTTGGATTCTGCTATTGCAAGAGTTCGACCTTGAAATCAAGGACAAAAGGGGGACAGAGAATCAAGTTGCAGATCACTTGTCAAGGTTAGAGAAGGGAAAGAGTCTCCCGACAGACGAGACACACATACTGGAGACCTTCCCCGATGAGCAGTTGTTTGCTGCCACAAGCACTACCGCGACAGCCATGGCAGCATGTACGTTTTCTGAACTCCACTGATATGCTAATTTCGTTAATTATTTAGTTAGCGGAATAACTCTTCCTGACCTTAATTATCAAGCTAGGTAGAGGTTCCAAAATGATGTTAAGCGTCATTATTGGGACGAACCTCTTCTATTCAAATGTTGTGCAGATCAGGTTATAAGGAGATGTGTACCACATGATGAACAGGAAGCTATACTACATCACTGTCATGCTTCACAGTATGGAGGACATTTAGGAGGTAACAAAACTGCTGCCAAGATTTTGCAGTCGGGATTTTATTGGCCGTCACTGTACAAGGATGCCCAAACATTCTACAAGAACTGTGACAAGTGTCAACAGACTGGAAACATCTCAAGGAGACACGAGATGACGTTGCAAAATATTCTTAAAGTCGAGATCTTCGACGTTTGGGGGATAGATTTTATGGAACCATTCACAACTTCATGTGGGAACTTATATATCCTCCTGGCAGTGTACTATGTGTCCAAATGGGTTGAAGCGATAGCTACTCAGAAAAACGATGCCAAAACGGTTCAGAGGTTTTTGCATAAAAACATTTTTTCCAGATTCGGCATCCCTAAGGCGATCATTAGTGATGAAGGGAGGCATTTTGACAATAGGATTATAGCTGATGCCTTGAAAAAGTATGGTGTCAAACATCGGATTGCAACAGCATACCACCCTCAGACCAATGGACAGGTTGAAATATCCAACATAGAGGTTAAGAACATTCTTGAAAAGATGGTGCAGCCAACTCGGAAGGACTGGTCTCTACACCTCAATGATGCATTATGGGCCTATAGGACAACATTCAAAACACCATTGGGAATGTCCCCCTATCGGCCGATTTATGGGAAAACATGCCATTTACCTGTCGAGATTGAGCACAGAGCACACTGGGCCATCAAGGCAGTTAATATGGACTTGGAAAAAGCAGGGCAGAAAAGGCTACTTGATCTGAATGAAATTGAAGAAATTCGAACAATGGCCTATGTCAACGTAAGAATCTAAAAGGACAAGACCAAGAAGTTGCTGCCACGACAGTTCTGCCCAGGGCAGCTTGTGTTGCTATTTAACTCTAGGTTGAAACTCTTCCCAGGGAAGCTGAAATCTAGATGGTTTGGCCCATTCCAAGTGGTGCAGGTTTTTCCCCATGGTGTCATCACGATCAGATCTATAAAAGACGGGCACCAATTCAAAGTGAATGGACAAATTGAAGCATTATCAGGGGACTGAAGCCCCAAGAATGCAGGAAGTGGTTACCTTAGGAGATGCCCCACCTGGCATCCCTAACTTAACCTAAGTTTTTATTTATTTATTTTTATTGTTTATTATTTATATATTAGGAAATTAGAATTATTTTATTTTTAGGAAATAACGTTTTTATTTTTATTATTTTTAGGAAATAATGGAGACAAGGAGAAGAGGAGAAGTGAATCAGCCCACCATCTTTCCATCAGCCCAAAAAGCCCAACTTTGGAGCATGTCGTTACACCTGCCGCGACAGACGCAAAAAATCTAGCCTGTCAACACGCTATCGCGACAGATACGCAAACGCGTAACAGACGCACAACAGACACGGAAACGCGTGACAGACGCGTCAGAAACCGCGTAACAGCTGGCCCCGTTATTCGCTTCTGCCGTTATAGCTCCAACGGGAAGCAAACTCTCCCCAATATAAACCCCAAACACCCGCAGAAGTGCTGCATCTGGCTCTGCCCCAGCAGCATCAACTCCACGATCCTTCCAAATTCGTGACATGTGGGAGGAGAAGGGTTTTATTTACACTTCGAAAACGGGGAACCTGGGACTGCAGCCATTCATAGCTAGGAAAATCAGAGCCATGCAGTGGCAGATATTCGCGGAACAGCCAGAGAAGATGAACATGACTCTTGTCCGAGAATTTTATGATGCCATCGATAGTAGGAATGCGACATCAGTCACAGTAAGAGGGAGAGAGGTGCCCTTCGAGCCCGAGTACATCAACACTCTCTATGGGTTCTATGTAGGCAGAAACGAAGATGGCCATCAGCGATTTGTCGAGAGTCTAGAGGCTGCCGCCTACGACGCTATGATGGCAGAACTCACGGACGAAGGTACACAGTGGAACACTGATCTGAAAAACCCAAGGACGATGAAGAGATTCCAACTCACCTCAGAGGCCAAACTATGGAACGCCTTCATCAAAAAGTGAATTATGCCCTCCTCGCACAACACAACCGTCGACCAACCAAGGTTAGCCCTCATCCATTCTATTTTAAATGAGAGGCCAATTAACGTTGGCAGATACATCCGGGAGAGTATATTGGAATGTGCATACCGGCCGACAGGACCACTCTTCTTCCCTTATCTCATCACCGGCCTCTGACGCAACCATCATGTACCAGAAGCTGCCACAGATTTACGAGTCCAAGGGAAGGGCTGGACAGAGAGAAAAATACTCAACCTGATGAAACTCACTACTGCCACACCGCTGTCGTCTTTCGGTCCTTCTGCCACAGCAGCAGAGCCGACAGAACCCACCGACACCGAGCCTGCTGCAACAGAACCCAGGCAGCCTACAGTAGCAGCACCTCCGACCGACATCTCTTCCCAGATCCTTGCTGCCATACAAAAACTAGAGGAACGACAGCTCGGACTCATGAGTTTCATCCGAGACTTCACCACTACCACGGTACATTTCATCCACACCTCTTTAAATTTCTCTGATATTGTGTTCCCTACTTTCCCCAATCAGTACTTTGCTACCCCCACCCTTGCACATACCCTTACACCTGCTGCCACGCCCAAACGCCATCTGCTGCGTCCACACTGACCCCTGCCACAACAGCTGCAGGCGACAGCCGCACAACCGACACCTCTGCCCGAGGAACCAAGAGAAAGATGCCTTCGGCTGAACTCGACGCCTATATAGAAAGTTTCTCCTCTTCCTCAGTTTGGGAGGAATCAGACGGCGAACCCTCTGTCAAGAGGAATTTGTCCAAGGAGTTCACATCAGAAAAGTGGCAGAAAACAGCAGCCGACAAAGGAAAAGAAGATAGCGGCAGCAGCAGTAGGTCCAAGGTACAGGTAGTGGAGAAACCTCTTCATATCTCCCCTACTCATATTCAACCTCCAAGGGAAGCCAAAACAAAGAATACCTATGCCTCCCCCATCCGCCAGCCAGCACCAGCAAAGAAGGTCACTGCCCGTCGGCAGATCCACCTCAACAGCAGCAGCAGCGATGACAGCGCCTAAATTTAAAGTTTCTTATCTTATTTTGCTGTCTGCCTCTTTTTTATATTTTGTGATGTATTTTATTTTGTCTTATATGTCATTTTCATTGAGGGCAATGCAACCCTCTAGTTTGGGGGTGGCATCCCTTCATTAATGGAGTCTTATTAAGTTTAAAAATTGTGTCTTTCACTTAGTTTATTTTTGGTTAAAAAATAAACACCATTTGTGACTTTTATACTGCCTAAAACTCTACTAGTAAACTAGAATAGGAAGCTTAGCACTTGAGTTGCCCATAGAGGTGCCTAACACTGTGTAACACCCAAAGATTTAAAAAAAATGAAATAAAATGATGGAAGGAGGTGCTGCCAAGGGGTTTCGAACCCGTACCCCTTGGCCTTGTGAGATAAAGGCTTAACCATCTGGACTAAGTCTAGTCTTTATTTAAAAACTAGCTTTTGTTTCTTTTAATTGATGTTTTCGAGTATCGAAATAACAAATCATTGAAATATCAATTGGATATCCAACCACCCTCTTTATTGTGTAATTAAAGCACATTTGGGATCTGGGAGAAAAATGAAATGCCAGATCTGGAAACTTCATAGCGTTTTTTTTCTTTCCCCCCCCTCACCTCACCGTTTGTGCTCCGACCACCATGCTCCGGCTGGCCGTAGTGTGCACCGCCCTTATCGCCACCATCCTGGCCTCTTTGTCGTTGAAACCCGACTGCCCAACCACCATTCTAGATAGCCGTTTGCCTTTAAACGGTGAAAAAAAAAACCGTTCGAGTTCGTTACCGCCGATCTCCTCCACCGCCAAGCAGTGGTGGACACCGCCACCACTAGCATGTACGTCGTTCAACCCCGAACTCGTCGTCGCCAACCACTCGCGCAGCCGTGCCGTCTTCTACCCTAGAGAACGTCTCAAAGGTTCGGTGAGAACCTAAACGTCGTTCCTCTATTTTCCTGTGTTTCCGGCCACCACGAACGCCCGTTTGAGACGTGGGAGTCGCGGCTGAACTCCCCACACCTAGCCGAGCAAAGCCCAACCCATTGATCGCGTGTTTAACTCCGGAAAAGGCCGCATCGGAGCAATGTGCTTTTTGGCCACCTTGTCTCTGTTTGGGTAAGTTCCGGCGTGTTTCCGGCTTTTCTTTGAAAAATTTCTAGCTTGGTTGAACTGAACGTGTTGCGGGCTTCATTTTTCAGCAGGATTATGACCGTATGAGTCACCGGCGAGAATCCGGCGACTTTCCGACGATCGGCATACGAGTTTGGATTTTTGGTAAGTGAACCGGTTTAACCCGGTCTGAGTTCATGTAACGCCCCGGTTTTGGGCTTAGAAGTTTTGGTCTTGGACCGGTTCGGTCAAAGTGTTGTTCGAATATTAAAAGGTGAAATTAGGAAAGCCTAGTTCGGGTTGCATTAAAAATATGGAAAAATGTTCTAAAATCTTCTTTTAATATATATATGTGAACTGTGAAATCAATTTTACAAAATGAGGTTTGGAAGGGTGACATTTTGGCTAGTGACCAAAATGTAAATTTTGAAAACTGCGTGACTGTTTTAGAAAGGATTGAAACTTTGAATCTTTAAGGAGCTATTTACCCAAAGGGAGTTTCTCCAGATTTTTCTAAGATATTTTATGATTTAATTTTGAGTTTTAAACAAAAGAAAAGTGGAGGGAAGTTATTTTCCATTTTCAACTAACTTTTCCAATTTTCCTTTTCTCTCATTTTCTCTCAACCCAAACATTCTCTCCAGAGCTTTTTCCTCTGATTTTGTCACCTAAATACCTCTTTTCAAGTCTCTTTGGATTTCTAATCATCTCATCAACAAAACCTCACCAATTGCTAATTGGATTTTCAAGATTTTGGTTCCAAAAAGGGAGAAACTCAAGTTTGGAGGTAAGAACGTCCTTCTCCTCTAAACTCTCAGTTATTTACTGAAATTCCTAAGTTCTCAATCCTTAATTGATGTTTTATAAGTGGTTTTAAAGTTGTGTAATGGATCTTAGCTTAAAATGCAAGATTTGGTGATTTTTGATGGATTTTCGTTTGATCTTATTGGGCTGTGTTTTAAGGTGTTAATTTGATGACAAATGAATGTTAATTTGATAAGGAATTGAGTTTTAATTAATGCAATCCCGAATAGGTTGAATTTCCTAAGTGTAGCTTGTGATTCTTGGTTGTTTTTGGAGTGATCTTGTGGATCTGTTGTTGCTGGAGGTATAATGATGTTGTTATGCTCTTTTTAGATGTTAAATGATGTTTAAGGATGTTTAGTTTTGATGGATCATTGTTGGGCAATGTTGAGGAGTTGTTTGGATGCATTTTCGGTTGTGTTTGGTAGCCGAAAATGGAGTGTGGATGAGAGCAGCGAGTTTAGGTGCTTTCATTGAAGCTATTAATGCATGATGATGCATTAATCCTCTGCTTTGATGTGTTTAAAACAGGGGAGTCAGCTTTGGATCCAAGTCGTGGTGATCCGGAAGCTTGATTGGTGTTTCGGCAAAAGGCGAAACGGAATCGGTGAGTGGAATTTGGTTTTCGGCTATGAAACCAGTGTTTTGAAGGTTTGGGAGCTTAGTTTAAGTCTAAGCAACTTAGCTAAGCTCAAGAGTAAGTTTTCGGAAAAACTCTCTTGGTGATGGCCATGGTTTTGGTTGTAATGCAATGTGTTGTTTGCATAATTTTAAATCTGTTTTGAAAGCATATCTAGCATGTTTGTTTGCTAAGATTATAAGCCATGTGTTAAAGGAAACTCAAGGTAAGAGTTCCTTGTTTTTGAACAATGTTTAAATGAGGTTTGATGCTTAAAGATGCATGATGTTTATGGCTTTGTAAAATGCTTTAAAACAGTGAGATATTGATGATAATGATACATATTGGCAAGTGATGGTTAAGGTCACAAAGGTGTTTAAAAGTCCTTGTGTGAGCCTTGTATATTTAAGAACATCAAGGTGGTTAAAAGTCCTTGGATGGTTCTTGGTTAAGATCACAAAGGTGGTTAAAAGTCCTTGTGTGAATCTTGTGAATTTTAAGAACAACATGGTGTTTAAAAGTCCATGGTTGGTTCTTGGTTAAGGCTCAAGGTGGTTAAAAGTCCTTGTAAGCCTTGGTTACTTAAGAACTCCAAGGTGTTTAAAAGTCCTTGGGAGATTCTTGTTAAGGACACAAAGGTGGTTAAAAGTCCTTGTGTGGTCCTTGCCATGGTGTTTAAAAGTCCATGGGTCCATGGTGCTTAAAAGTCCATGGGTCCATGGTGTTTAAAAGTCCATGGGGATAAGATCACAATGGTGTTTAAAAGTCCATGTGTGGATCTTATGTGAAATGTATCACTTGTTGCCAATATGACTTGTTATGAACTTGAAGCATGAGATGCTTGTTTTAAATGTTTAAGAGCATGTGTAAATGTTGCTTGAAGCATGGTTTATAAATGAGTTTTATAAATGCATTATTGAATGGTTTTAAATGAGCATTCCTCACTAAGCTTTTGCTTACACTCTCTCTCTTTTTCTTAAATCAATAATGCAGAGCATTAGAGTGCCTTGAGGGCAGCAAGGAAGGCAAGCAATCAAGTGGAAATTAAGCTCAAGTATGGGAAGGTTTTCTTATACACTTTTAGCTTTTGGCATTTGGCAATAGGGGACCAATGTGGATGTTTTGGGAGATGTTTTGAACTCCCCAAGTTTGTTTAATGTTGATAATAATGCTGGAACATGTAATTGGCCATTATGTGAATGATGTGAAGGTTTTATGCTTGAATGGTTGCTAAGTAGGAAGCATGCCTTTAGATTTGGGGCTTTTCATACATGATGTTATAATGATGAATGGTTGATGCAAACATGTCTCTTGTATGTTGTATGAGTTGCTGGTAAAGTTTGGTTGCATTTGGAGCATGTATGGTTGATCAATTGTGTGTTTAGCAGCCATTTCTCTACATTCTGTGCAGGGCGTATCGGAACGGGAGCTACCGTTTCGGAACGGGTGCCCTGTAGTGGCCCAGGCGTCCGAAACGGAAGGTACCGTTCTGAAACAGAAAAGTCCTCTGCCAGCCCTCGTTTCGAAACCCGTTGCGGAACGGTCCCGCGTTTCGAAACAGGTTCTCCCTGTTTCGGAACACCTGACCGTTGGGGGCTGACATTGGCAGTTAAATGTTTTGGAATGTATGCGTTTTGGTCCTGAATCTTGTTTGTGCAATTGTGTGAGTTTGGGATGTCCGTTTGAGCTGAAATTTTGCAGAGAAGCATGAAAACCTGATTAATTATAAGTTGGTAACCTTAATTTGAGTTAAGACCTTATAATTTATAGAATTTACAATTTGGTCCCTAAAGTTGTAAATTGTTCAATTGGGTCCCTGTTTGATCTCTGATGTTCGTGATCTTTGAGCATGTTGTTTGAATGATCATATCTAGGGTTAATATGCATCTAGACAAGTTTAAAAAGAAAAAAAGGGTCGTTAATCAAGGTTGACTTTCGGGTTGACTTTGGTTTTCCCCGTGTGACTTTCTTAATTCGGGTCAACCGTCTAGGCTGGGTTAAGGGGGTTACAGTTCAACCCGGTCTGAACCCAAACTCGAACCTGTACCTGACCCACCCGATCCGAACCCGATAACCCGACCCGTCTGCCGAGTCAACTCAGTCTAAGTCAGCCCGAGTCAACTCGGTGAGTTAACTCAGTTGACCTTCTATTGGCTGATGACGTCATCATGACGTCAGCATTGACCGACCCCGTTGACTTTGACCTACTGGCGTCAGCGTTGACTTGCTGACGTCAGCGTTGACTTTGACCAAAAAGTCAAAATTTTCGAAAAAGCCCTATTTTATATTTTTCGATGTCCTTAGTCCGTTTTTGAAGCCCGTTTCGCAAAATTCTGACCCGAAAGCCTCTGAATCTGATTTTGAACCCAAAAATGCTTATGCGTTTCTTGTTCAGTTTAAAGGCAATGTGATTAAGGATTAACTGTGGGTTTTTGTTTAATTGAATGCATCTGCATATCTTCATATCCGCGTGGTTGTAGGATGTTGAATCCGAGTTCGAGGGTATTCGAATGTCGTATTATGAATCGAATGATGTAGCACGGAGTTTAGGTAATACACTACTACCCCTTGTATGCTTTATGAACATGTTGTTATTCGGTTAACGCATGCATGCTTATGATAGCGTATACTGTAAATTCTGCTTAAATTAAATCAGATTCGAGCAATAAGTATGGATATTAATAATACCAGATTATCCGAATAAGATTACTAGTGGACTAACAGTATCAGAAGTTCTATTAATTAAATTCAGTTAATTCGCAACTCAATCATCAGTGCGTAAGAATCGAGACTCAGGATGTGGAGTGAGAGATATTAATTATGAAATTACGAAAATGCCCTTGGAGCATAAGTATGACTAAACTACCCCTCTGATAAAGGAAATGACCTAAAATCTGCATTTGACTTGATTATGCAAATTACACTACACAAGATGTATGTTCTTTTGGAAAAGACTTCGGCATCATTTTTCAAATGTGTGTGATACTAAAAGAAACTTGAATTCCCCCAAGCTCTGTATAACACATGAAGGTATAACGCCTAAAGGTGAAATTATTGGAATTATTGTTGTATTCTTAAGCTGATCCGTACGACAGTAAGGAATGAATTAATCGAAATGATCGTAAAGACCAAAGAGACTGTAGTGCCTTCGAGCACCAAAATTCTTAATTAATCAGAATAGCAATTTTACCCTTAAGTTCTAAAATGAGTAAACCGTCTGTAAGGGCCGAAGGAATTAAAATGACTTAATCTCTACCGAGTACGTAAACGATAGAGGTGCTAAATAGTAAGATTTGACAAAAACGGTGAATTTATTCCAATTTCTAAAATGACTGAAATGCTCTCTTGAGTAAAATATACAATTATGCATTTGATGAAACCCTGAGAATTCTAAAGAGACTTTAAGGGCTAAACTGCCCCTAAGTGTTAGGAAGCACGCTCATGTCTGTTAATCACTCCTGATATTAATATAAGAGTTGGTTAGTACTACAAGGTAGGAATATGTTAGTTCGAACAGTTGGAGGCTTGAAAAACTTCTGAAAATATTAACTGTTGTAAATCGTCATTTTATCATTACTGGGCTAAACTATAAAATCACCTCTGATAGTTAAATGACCAAAACGCCCTTGTTGGCCATTGTGACCAGAACAACCTTGGATGTATCCGATATCGCAAAAGATCTTATCATAGAAATCTCTGAATGCATGACTGGAAAAGTGATGAGTAAATAGAATTTCCTGAGCGACTGTTTATGTCTCGTTGGTATAAATTACCAAAACGCCCATGTATGATAAAATGACCATAATGCCCTTGTAAGCTTAAATGACTAAAGTACTCATGATATATCCAAACTTTCTAAGATCTTGATGTACCAATTCTTGAATACATAATATGAATCGTGTTACGAACCCCTTTCTAATAGGAACCTCGTTCTGGAAATTCGTCTAAATTGTCAAAAGTTTAATGCGTCCCCTTCTGTAAATGCCGAGTATCTTCAGGAAATAAAATATTTCATCTAGTGTGTTCCATGTGTGATATATTCTGTTGAATGAATTATATAAGGGTAATGTTCACAAATAGTCCCTTTCGTTTGGTGTTTGTTCTAGTTTGGTCACCAGATTTCAAAACAGCTTATTGTGGTCCCTTACGTTTATAATCTGTTTTATTTTAGTCACTTTGCCGTCATTCTCCGTTAGAGGAGTAACGGCCGGCTGACATGGCAATTTTAAAATTAAAAAAATTCCACGTGTATAATACACGTCATTGTCCACTCCACCAATACGCCAACATGGACTCTACATTTCTCTCGGGCATTTCATCAAACACCTTCCGGGAATCAATCAAATTGCTGCATCTGTAATTAAACCATGAGCAAGAACTATAGAGGTAGTGCAACCATCACCAGCAAGATCATTTGTTTTTGCACCAGCTTGCCTCACTAATTTGACTCCAACATTCTCCAATGGATCCTCCAGCACAATCTAAAACAATTTCAGAAATAAAGTACCAAAATTTGAATACATTAGGCCATGTCATGAGAGCATAAACAGGAATAGGAACTTCTGCGTCCATGTCACAACACACATTTTGAAGTGTTAATGGAAGCTGAAATTACCTGCTTGAGAACAATTTCTCCGTCGTTAACAATCTTGGGGGGTCCATACTTGTTCTGAAGCACCACATTTCTCCCCTTTGGACCTAATGTAACCCCAATCAACTCTGCCACTTTATTCACACCGGTCTGCACCATACCAACACAGAGAAACAAAAAGAAAAACCAAAACACCATCTGGGTTTAAGCTTGAGTTGTAGTTGATATCATATACAGTAAAAGTGTACAACTGACCAGAAGCTTCCTAGTGGCAGAGCCATCACGGTTGAAGTGAACTTGTTTGGCCATGGCTCTGGTGGATGACCTTTTGGGTTTGGACAATGTTGGGTTAGTGAAAGAAATCCCGGGAAGTGGAGATGGCGAACATGCCATGATTGAGTTTCCGGGAATGGATGAAAGAGGAAGAAGAAAAAGATAACGAGAAAATATCTTGGCGCTGGCTACAACAATTTCATGGGCTGTATGTGGACCGGAAGGTCAAGGAATCACTTTCAATATTCCATACTCGAGATGCAGCAATTTGATTGATTCCCGGAAGGTGTTTGATGAAATGCCCGAGAGAAATGTAGAGTCCATGTTGGCGTATTGGTGGAGTGGACAATGACGTGTATTATACACGTGGAATTTTTTTAATTTTAAAATTGCCATGTCAGCCGACCGTTACTCCTCTAATGGAGAATGACGGCAAAATGACTAAAATAAAACAGATTATAAACGTAAGGGACCACAATAAGCTGTTTTGAAATCTGGTGACCAAACTAGAACAAAAACCAAACGAAAGGGACTGTTTGTGAACATTACCCATTATATAATTATTTGATCATGAATAATATTATGTTTGATGACATTCTCTGCCTACCTAATATATGTCTGCTCAATCTGTATACTTAGTATGTGATCGTTTGATCTGTGATGGTATTGTCTGACTGTTTGATGAATTTGTTAGTATGATATGTTAGTTTGACCTATGATGGTACAATCTGTTTGCATGATGAATGCTGAAAATGTCTGCTCTGCTCGATAGTATGCCCATTTATCTGTCAAAAGCATGAACTTCTGTTTCAGATACTCTGAATAAAATATGTGTTACATGTATTATGTTACTCATGTCTGGAATCTAAACACCGATTACTATCTGGGGTATACTGTTGGGTTATGTTATGAAGTCTCTGATGGTACAGCCCTGATCAAGCTGGTAAATCCTTATGGACTCAATGTCTCCCCTTGAGTGGCACCTACGCCCATCGGGCCTAGGGTAAGTCCTTATGGACCTAAGGCAGCTATGCCCATCGGGCCTAGGGTAAGTCCTTATGGATGCAGTTCTGGGGGACTGCATATTGGTGTAAGGTTGGAGGGTAGTTCTTGTAAACTTCTGTATGATCATTGAACATTTGCATTTAATCTGTTATGTGCTCATATGATATGATGTTAAGTACTTATGTATGTTTATTTGCACTTATTGGAACACACTAGACGTTAAACTCTCTGATTCCTACCTCGTATGTTACCAGCCTATATAATTTTCGTCTAATTCTCAAGGTCTGATTAAAGAACAAATACCATTATTCTTGAGTATGATGTAACCTCGAAATAGTAGAACAGAAATAGAGGACTATCACTGCTTGAAACATCACGAAAATGTTATGCCTACCATATGTCTGCATGAGCTTATAGCATCTTTTGGTAGTTCTGTATTACTGAGCTTTCCCAAGCTCACGTTGTTTTTACCATCGCATGTTAAAAGAAAATATCATGACCTAATGTTTGACATCAGTGTTCGGAGTTCTCTCGGCGTTGCATCTAGAGTACGGTATTGTATAGTTAGTGGGCATGTATGTCATGTATTTCACATATGGTTTTGTGATAGAGTCTGTAAAGCACTTTCTAAAATTTTTGTCATATGTTTAAATGTTTCCCTGAAATTGTATTTTAAACAGAAGTTGATTTTACAGTTTAATAAATGTTTTGAGAAAAAAATGTTTTCTAAAATTTTTGTCGCTCTTGTGACCCTAATATGGCTTCCTAGGATCCGTTGTAACGCATAGACGGGTCTAGGGGGTTACATTTAGTGGTATCAGAGCTTAGAGTTGCGTCTTTCTGGGTAGATCGGCCGATCGTCTGTCATAGGGTGTCTGGTCTGTGCATGCCCCTAGCGTATCCGTACTCCTTCGAGCCGGAACTCCGATATCGAACCCTTCTTCTAAGATCAGTAAATTTAAGTATTCTTCGTCCCGTAGCTTGATCTGTAGTAGCAAGAAAATGCCAACAACGTTCGTCTGTGTTTTAGATTGAATTGGTGGATTTTGAATCTGGATAAATAACCCGAGGTGATTTATGCGTGTGGAATTAAAGATCTGATAAGATTGAGAATAAATATTTGATTATGTGAGATGGTTGTCATAAGATTTCGTGTAAGGCTATTCGGGGAAACTCAGTATGTGTGAGAATATTCTGATGGAAATTTTGTAAAAGTAATATGAATTTAAAAGAGATGTATCTATGAACGTGGCAACAGTGTGGACAATGTGGTTACTCTTTTATACGAAGGAAAAAGTTTTCTAAGTATTATGTTGAAGGTAAGTGGTAGTTGTTTAAAACTTTGGTTATGTTCGATCGGCTTAAAGAAAAACATCTCTAAAAAGGTGGCATGGTGTATCATTATGTGTCATCCTTGATTGAAATTTGATATTATATCCCGAGTATATAATGCCCTATGGGAGGCATTGGGTACCCATTTGAATTGCAGTTGTAGCTCTTCATACGTAAACTGATGGTTAACCTCGAAGAGTAATTCAGATTCTGGGAGATATACCTTTGAGTTGTATGGTTGTCTTTGTTGTAGTTTGGAAGGTTCTATAACTCTGATTGAGTCAGCTTATAGTAACAATTATGAGACAAGCATTCGCTTGGCACCGTATGAAATTCAGTCTTAGTCTGAATGGTGATATGGGATAAATACATGAATGGGATGAAAGAACAGTTCTTGCATCTCTCTAACTCAGGTGAATTTCGAGGACGAAATTTTTTTTAGGAGGGGAGAATTGTAACACCCAAAGATTTAAAAAAATGAAATAAAATGATGGAAGGAGGTGCTGCCAAGGGGTTTCGAACCCGTACCCCTTGGCCTTGTGAGATAAAGGCTTAACCATCTGGACTAAGTCTAATCTTTATTTAAAAACTAGCTTTTGTTTCTTTTAATTGATGTTTTCGAGTATCGAAATAACAAATCATTGAAATATCAATTGGATATCCAACCACCCTATTTATTGTGTAATTAAAGCACATTTGGGATCTGGGAGAAAAATGAAACGCCAGATCTGGAAACTTCATAACGTTTTTTTTCTTTTCCCCCCCTCACCTCACCGTTTGTGCTCCGAACACCATGCTCCGGCTGGCCGTAGTGTGCACCGCCCTTATTGCCACCATCCTGGCCTCTTTGTCGTTGAAACCCGACCGCCCAACCACCATTCTCGATAGCTGTTTGCCTTTAAACGGTGAAAAAAACCGTTCGAGTTCGTTACCGCCGATCTCCTCCACCGCAAAGCAGTAGTGGACACCGCCACCACTAGCATGTACGTCATTCAGCCCCGAACTCGTCGTCGCCAACCACTCGCGCAGCCGTGCCGTCTTCTACACTGGAGAACGTCTCAAAGGTTCGGTGAGAACCTAAACGTCGTTCCTCTATTTTCCTGTGTTTCCGGCCACCACGAACGCCCGTTTGAGACGTGGGAGTCGCGGCTGAACTCCCCACACCTAGCCGAGCAAAGCCCAACCCATTGATCACGTGTTTAACTCTGGAAAAGGTCGCATCGGAGCAATGTGCTTTCCGGCCACCTTGTCTCTGTTTGGGTAAAATCTGGCGTGTTTCCGGCTTTTCTTTGAAAAATTTCTAGCTTGGTTGAACTGAACATGTTGTGGGCTTCATTTTTCAGTAGGATTGTGACCGTATGAGTCACCGGCGAGAATCCGGCGACTTTCCGACGATCGGCATACGAGTTTGGATTTTTGGTAAGTGAACCGGTTTAACTCGGTCTGAGTTCAACCCGGTCTGAACCGAAACTCGAACCCGTGCCTGACCCACCCGATCTGAACCCGATAACCCGACCCGTCTGCCGAGTCAACTCAGTCTGAGTCAGCCCGAGTCAACTCGGTGAGTTAACTCACCGAGTTAACTCAGTTGACCTTCTGTTGGCTGATGACATCATCATGACGTCAGCGTTGACCGACCCCGTTGACTTTGACCTGCTAGCGTCAGCGTTGACTTGCTGACGTCAGCGTTGACTTTAACAAAAAAGTCAAATTTTTCGAAAAAGCCCTATTTTATGTTTTTCGACGTCCTGAGTCCGTTTTTGAAGCCCGGTTCGCAAAATTCAGACCCGAAAGCCTCTGAATCTGATTTTGAACCCAAAAATGCTTATGTGTTTCTTGTTCAGTTTAAAGGCAATGTGATTAAGGATTAACTATGGGTTTTTGTTTAATTGAAGGCATCTGCATATCTTCATATCCGCGTGGTTGTAGGATGTTGAATCCGAGTTCGAGGATATTTGAATGTCGTATTATGAATCGACTGATGTAGCACGGAGTTAAGGTAATACACTACTACCCCTTGTATGCTTTATGAACATGTTGATATTCGGTTAACGCATGCATGCTTATGATGGCGTATACTGTAAATTCTGCTTAAATTGAATCAGATTCGAGCAATAAGTATGGATATTAATAAGACCAAATTATCCGAATAAGATTACTAGTGGACTAACAGTATCAGAAGTTCTATTAATTAAATTCAGTTAATTCGCAACTCAATCATCAGTGCGTAAGAATCGAGACTCAGGATGTGGAGTGAGAGATATTAATTATGAAATTATGAAAATGCCCTTGGAGCATAAGTATGACTAAACTACCCCTCTGATAAAGGAAATGACCTAAAATCTGCATTTGACCTGATTATGCAAATTACACTACACAAGATGTATGTTCTTTTGGAAAAGACTTCGGCATCATTTTTCAAATGTGTGTGATACTAAAAGAAACTTGAATTTCCCCCAAGCTCTGTATAACACATGAAGGTATAACGCCTAAAGGTGAAATTATTGGAATTATTGTTGTATTCTTAAGCTGATCCGTACGATAGTAAGGAATGAATTAATCGAAATGATCGTAATGACCAAAGAGACTGTAGTGCCTTCGAGCACCAAAATTCTTAATTAATCAGAATAGCAATTTTACCCTTGAGTTCTAAAATGAGTAAACCGTCTGTAAGGGCCGAAGGAATTAAAATGGCTTAATCTCTACCGAGTACGTAAACGATAGAGGTGCTAAATAGTAAGATTTGACAAAAACGGTGAATTTATCCCAATTTCTAAAATGACTGAAATGCTCTCTTGAGTAAAATATACAATTATGCATTTGATGAAACCCTGAGAATTCTAAAGAGACTTTAAGGGCTAAACTGCCCCTAAGTGTTAGGAAGCACGCTCATGTCTGTTAATCACTCCTGATATTAATATAAGAGTTGGTTAGTACTACAAGGTATGAATATGTTAGTTCGAACAGTTGGAGGCTTGAAAAACTTCTGAAAATATTAACTGTTTTAAATCGTCATTTTATCATTACTGGGCTAAACTATAAAATCACCTCTGATAGTTAAATGACCAAAACGCCCTTGTTGGCCATTGTGACCAGAACAACCTTGGATGTATCCGATATCGCAAAAGATCTTATCATAGAAATCTCTGAATGCATGACTGGAAAAGTGATGAGTAAATAGAATTTCCTGAGCGACTATTTATGTCTCGTTGGTATAAATTACCAAAACGCCCATGTATGATAAAATGACCATAATGCTTTTGTAAGCTTAAATGACTAAAGTACTCATGATATATCCAAACTTTCTAAGATCTTGATGTACCAATTCTTGAATACATAATATGAATCGTGTTACGAACCCCTTTCTAATAGGAACCTCGATCTGGAAATTCGTCTAAATTGTCAAAAGTTTAATGCGTCCCCTTCTGTAAATGTCGAGTATCTTCAGGAAATAAAATATTTCATCTAGTGTGTTCCATGTGTGATATATTCTGTTGAATGAATTATATAATTATTTGATCATGAATAATATTATGTTTGATGACATTCTATGCCTACCTAATATATGTCTACTCAATCTGTATACTTGGTATGTGATCGTTTGATCTGTGATGGTATTGTCTGACTGTTTGATGAATTTGTTAGTATGATATGTTAGTTTGACCTATGATGGTACAATCTGTTTGCATGATGAATGCTGAAAATGTCTGCTCTGCTCAATAGTATGCCCATTTATCTGTCAAAAGCATGAACTTCTGTTTCTGATACTCTGAATAAAATATGTGTTACATGTATTATGTTACTCATGTCTGGAATCTGAACACCGATTACTAACTGGGGTATACTGTTGGGTTATGTTATGAAGTCTCTGTTGGTACAGCCCTGATCAAGCTGGTAAATCCTTATGGACTCAAGGTCTCCCCTTGAGTGGCACCTACGCCCATCGGGCCTAGGGTAAGTCCTTATGGACCTAAGGCAGCCCCTTAGGTGGCACCTATGCCCATCGGGCCTAGGGTAAGTCCTTATGGATGCAGTTTTGGGGGACTGCATATTGGTGTAAGGTTGGAGGGTAGTTCTTGTAAACTTCTGTATGATCATTGAACATTTGCATTTAATCTGTTATGTGCTCATATGATATGATGTTAAGTACTTATGTATGTTTATCTGCACTTATTGGAACACACTAGACGTTAAACTCTCTGATTCCTACCTCGTATGTTACCAGCCTATATAATTTTCGTCTAATTCTCAAGGTCTGATTAAAGAACAAATACCATTATTCTTGAGTATGATGTAACCTCGAAATAGTAGAACAGAAATAGAGGACTATCACTGCTTGAAACATCATGAAAATGTTATGCCTACCATATGTCTGCATGAGCTTATAGCATCTTTTGGTAGTTCTGTATTACTGAGCTTTCCCAAGCTCACGTTGTTTTTACCATCGCAGGTTAAAAGAAAATATCATGACCTAATGTTTGACATCAGTGTTCAGAGTTCTCTCGGCGTTGCCTCTAGAGTGCGGTATTGTATAGTTAGTGGGCATGTATGTCATGTATGTCACGTATGGTTTTGTTATAGAGTCTGTAAAGCACTTTCTGAAATTTTTGTCATATGTTTAAATGTTTCCCTGAAATTGTATTTTAAACAGAAGTTGATTTTACAGTTTAATAAGTGTTTTGAGAAAAAAAATGTTTTCATGTGTATTTTTTGTGGGTCGCTCTTGTGACCCTAATGTGGCTTCCTAGGATCCGTTGTAACGCATAGGCGGGTCTAGGGGGTTACACACTGGCTCTAGGAAAAGAAGTTAAGAAAAAAGACTCAATACACCTAGAGGTGCCCGAAACCGGCTCTAGGAAGTTAGCTAGAGGTGCCCGAAACCGGCTCTAGTCAAACTTAAGCTTGAGAAAATAAAATCAGGTCTGAATAAAAACTAAAGGAGCCTCAGAATTGCCTCCAAAAAGATGAAAGTTGGCATAAAAATTCAAGCTAGAGGCTTAACTATTCTAGTGAAACTAAAGGAGTCTTGGCATATAATTGTTCACAAGCATGCGCACACTGCACGAGGATTATAGCAAGGTTCTGGATGAATCCTGAATTACCCGACAAGGTGTTGCTCACAATAGGGAATGAATGGAAGGCAAGGGAAAGTTCACTGTTTTAAGCCAAACAAAATTTTGTTTCTGTCTTAGGTCTGAATTGCTTGAGGGCAAGCAAAAACTTAAGTTTGGGGGTGTGTTGAGTGTGTAAAAGTTCTATAATTTACCCCCTATTTAACCCATATTTCTGCTACATACAAGCATAATTCATTTCATTTGGGTTAGATTTCATTCCTACATCACAAATATATTAAGTGGCACAGTTTCTACTGAAGTTGATTGCTTTTGCAGGTAGTTGCTGTAGCAGATGGAGAAGCAGACGCTGGGCAGTGAAGAAGCAGAACTAGAACTGGATGTGCAGACGAGGAGGACGATGCTGCCATGGCCGCTGCCGAGGTAGCCAAGGACGACAGTAGTATTGAGAAGAAGAAGCAAAGTGGGCCTCGACAGAAAGAGAAAATTAAGCCCATCTGTCGTAGAGCATCCTTATATTTTTCCAAGCCCTAGATCAGAATGAAGGCCAAGCCCAAAGTTCAAGGAAGAAACTCCAAGCAAGAAGGAAGGACGGATTAAAGACTTAGGCTCTGAAGATTTAGTCTTTAATAGAGTTGCACTTTAATTTAAACTTGTATTCTTGTCATATTAGAAAACTTAAACCCAAGGCCTATATAAAGGCATGTAATTTGACCTAGGAGAGGACATCATCTTCATCTCTACTCTTCTTCCCGAAACCCTACCCATTTTCCCCTTCTCATCATGTTCTAAATTCCCCCTAGGGCCACGGGTTGGTTTGTAAAGTAGTTGCAAGGATTGCATTTGTTTTAGGAATTTTCTGTTCAATAAAATAGACTTTAAGTTTGCTTATTCTGGTTTTCAACATCTTGCAAGAGTATCGGGAGAGCATTGTGAGATTATCCATTTACTTAATATCGAGAGAGTTAAGTATACGAAAGGAATAAGTACAGGTTCTCTAGTTTATAGTTGAACTATCTCAGACCTAGGGATAGGACGAGGTTAAGTGGTTAAGGAAGAATTCAACGACATCGGTGTTCATCCTACGATTCACGCCGGGAGGTATCATCAAAGACGTGTTCATCGACAAACTTGGACCTAGGGATAGGCCAAGGCATAGCAGGGATTCTTGCGAACCTTGAAGTACATAGTTGTGTGATCGCTGCCGTGACTATCAACAGACCGCTACCGCGACAGGGATGACGACATAACAGATATTCCCAGACTTCGCAATACCTACACTACTGAGCAATTCAATACCGACCCATTCTATCTATCTTGATTTCTTTAATCTTAATTTCCAGTTCTCTTTATTATTTTCGTGACAACAATTTAAACTATTCCTTTTCTTCTCATGCAGCAATCCAAGGTGAAGCTATTAGCCCAGTCCCTGTGGAGACAATATCCGATACTTCCGTATCACTTTACTACTTGCGTCGTGTACACTTGCACTACATTGCGATAGACACTTTTACACGCAACACCTTTTTTCTTTAGTTGTCTCTCTACCTTCATCGTGATGTGAACCGTGTCATCTAGCTCGACATAGTATTGCAAATCAACATTATCGGCGATTTCATGATTGAGACTAGTGGTGATAATAAGCTTGACCGGCTCGCGTGCTACTCGGGCTTAGCTTGGTCAAAGCTTGGCTTGAGTGAGCTCTACTCGGGCTCAGGCTCGGATCGAGACCTTAACAAGCTGAGTTGTCCCATGCTCAGCTTAGAAAGCTCGTGAACAGGCTCGGAATAATTATATATGTATATATGTATGCACTAAAAGTAATATGTTTAGCAAAAGATACAACAATTAAGAAAAAGTCACTTCTAAATTATAGTTGTAATTATTTAAATTCACTTCTAATAATTTTTAGATTGTTTTCTAACACTTATATTAGTAGATCACTAAAATTAAATGGCTAAATTGAATTAAAGTAAAATTTACACTATAAATTAAGAAAAGATCAAGGACTAAAATAATTAAACTAAAAAGTAACATGGCTCAAATGGGTATTTACCGATCCCTATAAAGCTTGAGGGGGAGAAATAGCTTTACAATATACATCAATATCCCACATCTTTAACATACATAAAGCAAGGAGAGTAGGCAACCTATAAATAAGTGCTTAAACTTAAAACAATAAGCTAATTTACTCTTGGCCTTTTGGTTGAGATTAAGTAAACATTTGCCTTTTGTGCCCATGGGTTTTAGTTGAGATGGCTTTAAATTTGAGTTTTCAAAGTTCGGATTACTTTAATGATCTTTGAGCTTATAATGGTTTATTTCGAGCTGTGCTTTACGAGCTCAAGTTGAGCCTGACGAGCTTTGAGCTCGAACCGATCCCAATAGTATTGTTTTCGAGCCGAGCATAAGCTTAAAATGTTAAGCTTGGCGAGCATAGCATAATAATATTATTTCTGAGCCGAGCCGAGTCTGATCAAGCTAAGGCTTGGTTTGGCTCGTTAGCACCCCTAATTGAGAACATATAGGAACCTTGCCATTTTTTCTTCTCGGTCTTCGTCTATATTTGCATGAATCATCGCTATCCATTTCTTTGTAGTAGTCTTCTACACTACAGTTGCCTTAAGTAAGGTTCTGAAGTCTTTGGAACAACTCCCGATAGTAGTGAGTCGGGATAAACCTTCTTCGCATCACCGCTTTCATTTCATTCCATGTCAAAATTGGTCTCTTGCTATTTCCTCTTCTGCTAGAAGCTAGTTGGTCCCACTAAATTAAGGCATAATCCATAAATTCAATGGTAGCTAATTTTACCTTCTTGTGTTCAAAATAGTTGTGACACTCGAATATGTGTTCAACCTTCTTTTCCCACTCCAAATAAGCCTCAGATTGGTTTTTCCTTTGAACGGGGGAACGATCATCTTGATGCTGTTAAGGTTGTCATCTACCCGATATTGTGCTCTCTGCCTTTGATGCTTTGGTTCTTGGTGTCTCAAGCTTGGTTTGGAGGCTAGTTCATCCTCTATCTCATTATCATAATCTTCATGATTTTGCCTTGAAGCACCTTTCTCTCTTCCATGGTGTTGGGATGCTCGACCACTTAGAGACCTTTCCTCAAATTGTTCCAACTGCTCTTGCTCGGTCTTATGAGCTTCATCAGGGATTTCACCGCAGCTACGGTAAAATTCATCCAAACTTCTTTAAATTTCCCTGATGTCGTATTTCCTACTTTCCCCTCCCACTATTTTGCTGTACCCACCCCTGCCCATACCCCTACACCTGCTGCCACACCCAAAACACCGTCTGCAGCTTCCACACCAACCCCTGCCACGACAGCCGCCGGCAGCAACAGTGAAGCTGAGACTTCTGCCCGGGGAACAAAGAGAAGAATGCCCTCAGAAGAACTTGATGCCTTCATTGCCGGTTTCTCTTCTTCCTCAATCTGGGAGGAAAGCGACAACGAACCCTCTTTTAAGAGGAATCTAGCCAAAGAGTTCACACCGGTGAAACGGCAGAAGAGAATGGCAGACAAAAGCAAGTCAGATAGCGGTAGCTGCAGCAGCAGTGACAGCAGCGGCAATACTGACGGCAGCAGCAGCACAGAGGTACAGGTTGTGGAGAAACCCCCTTCACATCTCTCCTACCAGAATTAAACCTCCCCGGGAGGCCAAAACGAAGAACACATCCGCCTCCCCCATCCGCCAGCCAGTTAAGAAAGTACCTGCCCGTCGACAGATCCGAGTCAGCAGCAACAATGACGACAACGAATAAAATTTGAGTTTCTTAACTTATTTTGCTGTCTGCTTTTATATATTTTGTGATATACTTTTCTTATATTTTATTTTGTCATTTTCATTGAGGGCAATGCAACCCTTGAGTTTGGGGGTGGCATCCCTCCTTTAATGGAGTCTAATTTAGTTTTAAATTTTTGTCTTTTACTTAGTTAATTTTTGCTCAAAAAAATATTGAAAATTTTGGCTTAAGTCTTTGAACTGAACTTACCTACTGTGACAGCTCTGTCGTGGTAGTGCCTTTAGAATAGTTTTAGGAGCAGGTTAGAGCCTTTCTATAGTTCGGAAACTTAAACACCATTTGTGACTGTTATACTACCTAGAACTCTACTAGTTAACTAGAATAGGAAGCTTAGCACTTGAATAGCCCCTAGAGGTGCCTAACACTGGCTCTAGGAAAGAAGTTTAGCAAAATAGACTCAATAGCCCTAGAGGTGCCCGAAACCGGCTCTAGTGAAACTTTAGCTTAAAAAAATAATAAAATCGAGTCAAAACAAAAAAAATCAAAGGAGCATAAGAAGTGCCTTCAAAAAGATAAACTTTGGCATAAAAATTCAAGTTAGAGGCTGAAATATTCTAGTGAAACTAAGGGAGTCTTGGCATATAATTGTTCACAAGCATGCACACACTGCACGAGGACTATAGCATGATTCTGGATGAATCCTAAATTATCCGACAAGGTGCTGTCGTCGATAGAGAACGAATGGAGGGTAAGGGAATGTTCATTGTTTTAAGCCAAAACAAAAATATTTATTTTTTTAGGTCTTAGTTGCTTGAGGGCAAGCAAAAACTTGAGTTTGGGGGTGTGTTGAGTGTGTAAAAGTTCTATTATTTACCCCATATTAAACTCATATTTCTGCTGCATTCAAGCATAATTCATTACATTTAGGCAGGTTTACAGTTAGACATCACAAATATATTAAATGGCACAGTTTCTACTGAAATTGGTTGCTTTTGCAGGTTGCTGCTGTAGCAGATGGAGAAGCAGGCGCTGGGCAGTGAAGCAGAAGAGCTGGAACTGGACGAGCAGTCAAGGAGGACGATGCTGCCATGGTTGTCGCCGTGACAGTAGAGGACGACAACAATTTTGAAGGAAGGATAATCCAAGCCCTAGATCAGAATGAAGGCCAAGCCCAAAGTTCAAGGAGAGAAATTCCAAGCAAGAAGGAAGGACGAGTTAAAGCTATATTCTCTGAAGATTTAGTCTTTATTAGAATTGTACTTTAATTTAAACTTCTATTCTTGCCATATTAGAAAACTTGGACCCAAAGCCTATATAAAGGCATGTAATTCGACCTAGGAGAGGACATCACCTATCTCTAGCCTTCTTCCCAAAACCCTAGCCGTTTTCCTCTTCTCAACATGTTCTAAATTCCCCCTAGGGCCACGGGTTGAGTTGTAAAGTAGTTGCAAGGGTTGCTTTTGTTTTAGGAATTTTCAGTTCAATAAAATAAACTTCAAGTTCTCTTATTCTGGTTATTAACATCTTGCAAGAGTATCGGGAGAGCATTGCGAGGTTATCTATTTACTTAATATCGAGAGAGTTAAGCATACGAAAGGAATGAGTGCGAGTTCTCTAGTTTATAGTTGAACTATCTCGGACCTAGGGATATGATGAGGTTAAGTGGATAAAGAAGAATTCAACAACATCGGTGTTGATCCTTCGATTCACGCCGGGAGGTATCATCAAAGACGTGATCATCGACAGACTTGGACCTAGGGATAGGCCAAGGCACAACATGGATTCTAGCCAATCTTGAAGTACTGAGTTGTGTGATCGCTGTCGCGGCAAGTAATAGATTGTCGCCGCGACAGGTGCTGTCGTGACGGGGACGACGACAGAACATATATTCCTAAACTTAGCAATACCTACACTACTGAGCAATTCAATACCAGCCCATTCTCTCTATCTTGATTTCTTTAATCTTTTATTTAAGCATTCTTTATTATTTTCGTGACAATATCTTAAACTATTCTTTTTACTCTCGTGCCGTAATTCAAGGTGAAGCTATTAGCACAGTCCCTGTGGAGACGATATCCGATACTTTCGTATCACTTTACTACTTGCGTCGTGTACACTTGCACTACAAATGTGATAGACACTTGTACACGCAACAAGTTTTTGGCGCCGTTGACGGGGACTTGGAACATAACTTTACCCTACCTTTTACTGCACTCTTTTTATTTTTCTGTTTTATTCTGGTTTGTTCAACTTGTGCTTTTCACAAGGTTTCTTGTTTATGCGCAGATCGAGACGATGAGAGGAACCTGAGTATCCATTAGATCCTGAAATAGAACGCTCGTACAATCTTAGGAACCGACTTCGCCACGTACTAGCCAGAAACGAATACCTTGAAGAACAGTTAGAGACAATGAACAACCAAGGGAATCCCCAGGGTAATAACAATCCTGTCGGGGATGGAGAGATCATTCCTCCAGTCATCGACCCTCCTTTCGCTGCCGCACGCTGGTCATGTTGAGACTACATGCTGAATGATCATGTAGAACTAGAAACCACCCTGCCGGATGTAGATGTTGACAACTTTGAGCTGAAACCTGTTATGTTCAGCATGATTAACAACACTAGCCAATTTAGTGGTGCTTCTACAGAGGATGCTAGGGAGCATCTGAAAATGTTCCAGGAAATCTGTGGTTCGTTTAGACTACCAGGATTTAATCTGGAGATACTGAGGCTTCGGTTATTTCCTCATTCGTTGAGGGACAGGGCAAAGACTTGGTGGAATAAACTTACGTCGGGTTCAATTAGAACACGGGCAGATTTGACTCGTGAATTCTTATCTCGTTTTAATCCTTCACACTTATCTGAGCGATTACGTAACGAAATTGCTACTTTTCAACAGGAAAGATGACAAGCCAATGCACGAGGCCTGTGACAGATTTACCACTCTTCTAAGGAACTGCCTGATGCATGGATTCCCCGTTTGGAACCAAGTAACAAAGTTTTATAAAGCTGCCAATTTACAAACATGTATTCGAATTGATTCAGCAGCAAACAGATTACTGCTGGACAAAGACACAGATGAGGTAATGGCAGTATTGATAAATCTGGCGAAGAATGAAGAGCAGTTCCCGACAGCAAGAAGAGGGGGTAAACGGGTCCTAGCTGCAAAGGATTAAGAGGCTGACAACACAATGAAATCACATGTGGCATATCTCACTAAGGCAATGAAAAAGCTCTTGAAGGATGATTCACAGCCTGTATACGCTGCTGAAGAGGTATGCGAAATTTGTGAAGGAAATCACAGTTTGGAGGAATGTTCAATACAATTAGAAGAGGGAAAGTATGTTGGAAACTACAATAAGCAAAGTTATAACTTCAACAACTACAATCCCATCTGGAGAAAGGATCCCAAGTTCTCTTGGAGTAATCCTAATAATGCTCTGAATCCTCAAGCACAGAATAATCAGAACCAGGGAGGACCTAGATTGCTGACTCGACAGCAACCGCAACAACAGCAGCAACAACCACCAGCTGCCACAAACAATATACTGGAACAGACTCTGGCTACGTTTATGTCTCAAACAGAAACTTACATTGAGAACATGAATCACTTTGTCAAGAAGACAGAGACATTCATGGATAAAACAGAGATGCGGATGACAAATCATGAAGCTACTATGAAATCGTTGGAGACACAGATGGGTTAGGTTTCCTAACATATCAAACCAAGGCAGAATGGCAGATTCCCTAGCGATACTGAAAACGCTAGACAGCCCACACACGAGCAGTGTAAAGCTATTACAACTAGGAGTGGGAAGAAACTACCAGGTCCAGAGAAGGAAGCTGAATCAGTTAGACAAGCCTTGGATACACCTGCCGAGGAAGCTGCCCCACAGGTAACAAACAACCTGCTGCCGATGAGCCTGTCACGACAGCAGAAGGGACAGAGGAGAAAGATGATGAACCCAAACCTCCTCAGATCCGTATGCAGTGGGAAGGACGTATTGCTGATTATCGTCCCCCACCTTCTTTTCCTCAATGGTTACACAAATTAAAACAAGAATCACAACTTAAAAAGATTTATGATATTTTTAAGCAGGTTCATATCAACATCCCACTGTTAGATGTCGTTAGAGAGATGCCCGATTATGCCAAATTTCTCAAGGATGCCATGTCGAAGAAATCTAGACTTGGGGAATTTGAAACGGTTAAGATGACAAAAGGATGCTTGAGTATTCTACACAAGCATCCACCCCAAAAGAAGAAGGATCCTAGGAGTTTCATCATACCATGTGTAATCGGAGACAAATATGTGGGTAAGGCACTTTGTGATCTTGATGCTAGTATAAATTTAATGCCCAAATCTATTTTTCAGAAATTAGGTATTGGAAAAGCTCGGCCCATAACAATAATTCTGCAGCTGGCAGACCGCTCTTACATTCATCCAGAAGGAAAAATTGAAAATATTCTGGTAAGGGTGGATAAGTTTATTTTTCCTGCTGACTTTCTTGTTTTAGATTGTGAAGCAGATGAAAACGCACCAATCATCCTAGGGCGACCCTTCTTAGCCACATGAAAATCACTAATTGATGTGGAAAAAGGAGAACTCACCATGAGAGTGATCGATCAAGAAATAAAGTTGAATGTTCTCCAAGAAATGAAGCATGCTGATGCAGAAGAAGAATGCAAGGTTATCACTGAAGTTACCCTTGACCAACCTTGCATCAGGTCGGGCTGCCACGACATCAAAATTGGTCACTGCCTCGGCAGCCACTTAAAAGACTGTCACGACAGCACCGACGGCAGCAACTCCTCAGAATCTGATACATCTGATACTGAAGATCAAGAGGAGGTAAACAGGATAGGCAATCGTCCAGGTAAGATATTCGAGCCTTTAAATTATACCTCGGATAACCATGCAATTCAAAATCCATCAACTGTTGAGCCCCCTATTTTAGATCTTAAGCCCCTGCCAGGGCAACTAAAATATGATTTTCTTGGTTTAAATGATATGTTGCCCGTAATCATCTCTTCCAAGTTGATGCAGGAACAGGAACATCAGTTATAGGGATGCTGCAGCAGCACAAAAAGGTTATTGGATGGACGATAGCTGATATTCAAGGCATTAGTCCGGCATTATGTATGCATAAAATCCTTTTAGAGGATGATCATAAGCTCACTATAGATGCTCAAAGGCGGCTAAACCATGCGATGAAAGAGGTGGTGCGTAAGAAGATAATCAAATGGTTAGATGCTGGTATAATTTACGCCATCTCGGACAGCAAATGGGTGAGCCCGGTGCAATGCGTTCCCAAGAAAGGAGGAATGACTGTGGTGACCAACGAAAACAATGAGTTAATCCCAACCAGGACTGTGACCGGTTGTAGGGTTTGTATGGACTATCGGAAGCTTAACAAAGCTACCCGAAAGGACCACTTTCCTTTACCCTTTATTGATCAAATGCTTGATAGATTAGCGGGTAAACCTTACTATTGTTTTCTTGATGGTTATTCAGGGTACAATCAAATAGCTATCGCACCGGAATATCAAGAAAAGACGACCTTCACATGCCCCTGCGGAACATATGCTTTTAGGAGAATACCATTTGGACTATGTAATGCACCCGCCACCTTCCAAAGGTGCATGATGGCCATATTCTCCGATATGGTGGAGGACTTCCTTGAAATTTTTATGGATGATTTTTCAGTCTTTGGAGATGATTTTGACAGCTGCCTAGGCAACCTACAAAAGGTACTCGAAAGATGTGAAAAAGCAAACCTAGTCTTAAATTGGGAAAAATGCCACTTTATGGTGGATGAAGGGATAGTCCTTGGCCATAAAATTAGCTGTCGTGGGATAGAAGTCGACAGGGCTAAGATAGAAGTGATCGAAAAGCTGCCGCCGCCTACCACAGTCAAGGGTATTAGAAGTTTCTTGGGACATGCTGGTTTTTATTGGAGATTCACATGCCCTTACGAAACTTACGCTTTTAGGAGAATGCCATTTGGACTATGCAATGTACCAGCCACCTTTCAAAGGTGCATGATGGCAATATTCTCCGATATGGTGGAGGATTTCCTAGAGATCTTTATGGATGATTTTTCAGTCTTTGGAGACAACTTTGAAAGCTGCCTAGGCAACTTACAGAAGGTGCTCGAGAGATGTGAAAAAGCAAATTTGGTTTTGAACTGGGAAAAATGTCACTTCATGGTAGATGAAGGGATAGTCCTTGGCCATAAGATTAGCCGTCCTGGCATAGAAGTCGACAGAGCTAAGATAGAAGTGATTGAAAAGCTGCCGCCACCCACCACAGTCAAGGGAATCAGAAGTTTCTTAGGACATGTTGGATTTTATCGGAGGTTCATTGCGAACTTTTCCAAATTTACCAAGCCCCTATGCCATCTTCTGGAGCAGAACTGACCCTTCGACTTTAACACCGAATGTACTGATGCATTCAAGGTTCTGAAAGAAAAGATGGTAACAGCCCCAATAGTACAGCCACCAGTTTGGACACTGCCGTTTGAAATCATGTGTGATGCTAGTGACTATGCTGTCGGGGCAGCACTTGGGCACTGGAGAGACAAACTTTTTCATGTCATATACTATGCCAGCAAAACACTGAACGACGCCCAAATGAACTACACCACCACGGAGAATGAATTATTAGTTGTGGTATTCTCCATTGACAAGTTTCGTTCTTATATACTTGGAACGAAGGTCATTGCACACACAGACCACTCTGCATTGAAATATCTGTTCACAAAAAAGGATGCAAAGCCTCGACTGATACGTTGGATCCTGCTATTGCAAGAATTCGACCTTGAAATCAAGGACAAAAAGGGGACAGAGAATCAAGTGGCAGATCACTTATCAAGGTTGGAGAAGGGAAAGAGTCTACCGACAGATGAGACAAACATAATGGAGACCTTCCTTGATGACCAGCTATTTGCTGCCACAGTCACTGCCGCGACAGCCATGGCGGCAGGTAAGTCTTCTGAACTCCCATGGTATGCTGATTTCGTTAATTTTTTAGTTAGCAGAATAATTCCTCCTGACCTTAATTACCAAGCTAGGAAGAGGTTCCAAAATGATGTTAAGCATTATTATTGGAACGAACCTCTTCTTTTCAAAATCTGTGCAGATCAGGTTATAAGGAGATGCGTACCACAGGATGAACAGGAAAATATACTTCATCACTGTCATACTTCACAGTATGGAGGACACTTAGGAGGCAACAAAACTGCTGCCAAGGTTCTACAATCAGGATTTTATTGGTCGTCACTGTATAAAGATGCTCAAATCTTCTACAAGAGCTGTGAAAAATGCCAACGGACAGGAAACATCTCAAGGAGACACGAGATGCCGCTGCAGAACATTCTTGAAGTCGAGATCTTCGACATCTGGGGGATCGATTTTATGGGACCATTCCTATCTTCATGTGGGAATTTGTACGTCCTCCTGGCAGTAGATTATGTGTCCAAGTGGGTTGAAGCTATCACCACTCAAAAGAATGATGCCAAGACAGTTCAAAGGTTTTTACATAAAAACATCTTTTCCAGATTCGGCATCCCTAAGGCGATCATCAGTGATGAAGGGAGGCATTTCGACAACAGGGTTATAGCTGCTGCCTTGAAAAAGTATGGTGTCAAGCATCGGATTGCAACAACATATCACCCTCAAACCAATGAACAAGTTGAAATATCCAACAAGGAAGTCATGAACATTCTTGAAAAGATGGTTAAGCCAACTCGGAAAGATTGGTCTTTACACCTTAATGATGCATTATGTGCTTATAGGATAGCTTTAAAGACTCCATTGGGAATGTCTCCTTATCGACTGATTTACGGGAAAACATGCCATTTACCTGTCGAGATAGAGCACATAGCATACTGGGCAATCAAGGCAGTTAATATGGACTTGGAAAAGGCAGGGCAGAAAAGGCTACTTGACCTAAACGAAATTGGAGAAATTCGGACAATGGCCTATGACAACGCAAGAATCTACAAGGACAAAACCAAGAAGTGGCATGACAAGAAGTTGCTGCCACGACAGTTCTGCCCAGGGCAGCTTGTGTTGCTTTTTAACTCTAGGTTAAAACTTTTCTCAGGGAAGTTGAAATCTAGATGGTCTGGCGCATTCCAAGTGGTGCAGGTTTTTCCCCATGGTGCTATCACGATCAGATCTTTAAAAGACGGGCACCAATTCAAAGTCAATGGACATCGCTTGAAGCATTATCAGGGGACTGAAGCCCCAAGAATGCAGGAAGTGGTTTCCTTAGGAGATGCCCCACCTGGCATCCCTAATTTAAACTAAAATTTATTTTTAATTATTTTTATTATTTATTATTTATATATTAGGAAATTAGATTTATTTAATTTTTAAGAAATAATGTTTTTATTTTTATTGTTTTAGGAAATAAAGGAGACAAGAAGAAAATGAGAAGTGAATTCAGCCCAACATCCTTCCATCAGCCCAAAAAGTCCAAATTTTGGAGCATGTCATTACAGCTGCCGCGACAGACGCGGAAAATACAGGCTGTCGACACGCTGTCGCGACAGACACGCAAACGCGTAACAGACGCGCAGCAGACATGGAAACGCGTGACAGACGCGTCAGAAACCGTGTAACAACTGGCCCCATTTTTCGTGCCTGTCGTTACAGCTCCAACGGGCAGCAAGCTCTTCTTTATATAATCCCCGTTTCACTATTCATTTTTCACTCACTTCTACTCTTCTTACTTGCTTCTTTTAGAAATTTTATTTGCTTTCATTTTTATTCTCTGAACCCTTGCAATCATGTCTTCCAGAAACACCTGGAGGAGTGCTGCCTCAGGCTCCACCCCGACAGCATCCACCCCACGATCTTTCCAGATCAGAGACATGTGGGAGGAAAGGGGATTTATTTACAGTTCAACGGAGGAGAATTTAGGCATGCAGCCGTTCATTGCCCGAAAAATCAAGGCCCTACAGTGGTAGATCTTTGTAGAACAACCAGAGGAGATGAATGTATATCTGGTTCGAGATTTCTACGCTGCCATCAACAGCAGAACGGTGACAGTAGTTACCGTACGAGGGAGGGAGGTGCCCTTCGAAGCAGAATACATCAACACCTTGTACGTATTTTACGTGGGCAGCAACGACGATGGTCACCAGCAATTTCTGAACAGCCTAGACCCTGCTGCCTACGATGCTATCATGGCAGAGCTCACGGATGAAAGTACGTAGTGGAATACGAATCCAAAGAACCCGAGGACGGTTAAGAGAGTTCAACTCCTCCCGGAAGCTAAATTGTGGAACGCTTTTATCAAAAATCGCATCATGCCATCCTCGCTCAACACCACTGTCGACCAACCCAGGTTAGCCCTCATTCATTCTATTTTGCATGAGAGGCCTATTAATATGGGCAGCTTCATCCGGGAAAGCATTTTGGAATGTGCACACCAGCTGACGGGACCACTCTACCTTCCTTACCTCATCACAGCCATGTTGTACCTGAAGCTGCCACCGATCTACGAGTCCAAGGGAAGGGATGGACCGATAAGAATATACACAACTTGATGGAGCTGACTGTTGCCACCCCGCTGTCATCTTTTGATCCCACTGCCAAGGCAGCAGACACGAGAGAGCCGACGGACACTAAACCTGCTGCCACGGAAGCCAGGCAGCAAACAGCAACAGCAGCCCCGACTGACTCCTCCTTCTATATCCTTGCTGCTATACAGAAGATAGAGGAACGACAACTCGATCTTATGAGCTTCATCGGGGATTTAACCGCAGCTACGGTACAATTCATCCAAACTTCTTTAAATTTCCCTGATGTCATATTTCCTACTTTCCCCTCCCACTATTTTGTTGTACCCGCCCCTGCCCATACCCCTACACATGCTGCCACACCCAAAACATCGTCTGCAGCTTCCACACCAACCCCTGCCACGACAGCCGCCGGCAGCAACAGTGCAGCTAAGACTTCTGCCCGGGGAACAAAGAGAAGAATGCCCTCGGAAGAACTTGATGACTTCATCGTCGGTTTCTCTTCTTCCTCAATTTGGGAGGAAAGCGAAAACGAGCCCTCTGTTAAGAGGAATCTAGCAAAAGAGTTCACACCGGTGAAACGACAAAAGAGAATGGCAGACAAAAGCAAGCCAGATAGCGGCAGCAGTAGTGACAGTAGCGGCAGTACTGACAGCAGCAGCAGCTCGAAGGCACATGTTGTGGAGAAACCCCATTATATCTCTCCTACCAGAATTCAACCTCCACGGGAGGCCAAAACGAAGAACACATCCGCCTCCCCCATCCGCTAGCCAGTTAAGAAAGTACCTGCCCGTCGACAGATCCGAGTCAGCAGCAACAGTGACGACAACAAATAAAATTTGAGTTTCTTAACTTATTTTGCTGCCTGCTTTTATATATTTTGTGATGTACTTTTCTTATATTTTATTTTGCCATTTGCATTGAGGGCAATGCAACCCTTGAGTTTTGGGGTGGCATCCCTCCATTAATGGAGTTTAATATAGTTTTAAAATTTGTGTCTTTTACTTAGTTTATTTTTGCTCAAAAAAAATATTGAAAATTTTGGCTTAAGTCTTTGAACTGAACTTACCTGCCGTGACAGCTCTGTCGTGGCAGTGCCTTTAGGATAGTTTTAGGAGCAGGTTAGAGCCTTTCTATAGTTCTGAAACATAAACACCATTTGTGACTATTATACTGCCTAGAACTCTACTAGTTAACTAGAATAGGAAGCTTAGCACTTGAATAGTCCCTAGAGGTGCCTAACACTGGCTCTAGGAAAGAAGTTTAGCAAAATAGACTCAATAGCCCTAGAGGTGCCCGAAACCGGCTCTAGGAAGTTAGCTAGAGGTGCCCGAAACCTGCTCTAGTTAAACTTTAGCTTAAAAAATAATAAAATCGAGTCAAAACAAAAATAATCAAATGAGCATAAGAAGTGCCTTCAAAAAGATAAACTTTGGCATAAAAATTCAAGTCAGAGGCTGAAATATTCTAGTGAAACTAAGGGAGTCTTGGCATATAATTGTCCACAAGCATGCACACACTGCACGAGGACTATAGCAAGATTCCGGACGAATCCTAAATTATCCGACAAGGTGCTACCGTCGATAGAGAACGAATGGAGGGTAAGGGAAAGTTCATTGTTTTAAGCCAAAACAAAAATATTTATATTTTTAGGTCTTAGTTGCTTGAGGGCAAGCAAAAACTTGAGTTTCGGGGTGTGTTGAGTGTGTAAAAGTTCTATTATTTACCCCCTATTTAACCCATATTTATGTTGCATTCAAACATAATTCATTACATTTAGGCTAGTTTACAGTTAGACATCACAAATATATTAAATGACAGTTTCTACTGAAATTGGTTGCTTTTGCAGGTTGCTGATGTAGCAGATGGAGAAGCAAGCGTTGGGCAGTGAAACAGCAGAGCTGGAACTGGATGAGCAGTCAAGGAGGACGATGCTGCAATGGTTGCCGCCGTGGCAGCCAAGGACGACATCGGTTTTGAGGAGTAGAAGCAAAGTGGACCTCGACAGAAAGAGAAAATTAAGCCCGTCTGTCGTGGAATACCACTATATTTTTCCAAGCCCTAGATCAGAATGAAGGCCAAGCCCAAAGTTCAAGGAGAGAAATTCCAAGCAAGAAGGAAGGACGAGTTAAAGCTATATTCTTTGAAGATTTAGTCTTTATTAGAATTGTACTTTAATTTAAACTTGTATTCTTGCCATATTAGAAAACTTGGACCCAAAGCCTATATAAAGGCATGTAATTCGACCTAGGAGAGGACATCACCTATCTCTAGCCTTCTTCCCAAAACCCTAGCCGTTTTCCTCTTCTCAACATGTTCTAAATTCCCCCTAGGGCCACAGGTTGAGTTGTAAAGTAGTTGCAAGGGTTGCTTTTGTTTTAGGAATTTTCAGTTCAATAAAATAAACTTCAAGTTCTCTTATTCTGGTTATTAACATCTTGCAAGAGTATCAGGAGAGTATTGCGATGTTATCTATTTACTTAATATCGGGAGACTTAAGTATACGAAAGGAATGAGTGCGAGTTCTCTAGTTTATAGTTGAACTATCTCAGACCTAGGGATAGGACAAGGTTAAGTGGCTAAAGAAGAATTCAACAACATCAGTGTTCATCCTTCGATTCACGCCGGGAGGCATCATCAAAGACGTGATCATCGACAGACTTGGACCTAGGAATAGGCCAAGGCACAGCAGGGATTTTTGCCAAGCTTGAAGTACTGAGTTGTGTGATCGATGTCGCGACAAGTAATAGATTGCCGCCGCGACAGGTGCTTCCGTGATGGGGACGACGACAGAACATATATTCCTAAAATTAGCAATACCTACACTACTGAGCAATTCAATACCAGCCCATTCTCTCTATCTTGATTTCTTTAATCTTTTATTTAAGTATTCTTTATTATTTTCGTGACAATATCTTAAACTATTCTTTTTACTCTCGTGCAGTAATTCAAGGTGAAGCTATTAGCCCAGTCCCTGTAGAGACGATATCCGATACTTTCGTATCACTTTACTACTTGCGTCGTGTACACTTGCACTACAATTGCGATAGACACTTTTACACGCAACAATGTGGATGAACGATAAAGGAAAGTTTTGAAGACTTGGTTAAGAAACGAAGAAATAACCAACACTATGGAAAGAATGATGTTGGACTCATGAGAGTGCTTGGAAAGAAGGGTGAAAATGTGTTGGTTATGAATAAATAGTGCCAAGAAATAGTCTTTTGCGTGCAAGTATACATGGTCTTCCAAATAATACAATAGTAAGCTGAGTTATTGATCCCACAAAGATTCCAAATAATACAATAGTAAGCTGAGTTTAAAGTTGGTTTTGAAAACAAGTTGAAAAGAAGGAAATAAAAGACAATGGCGTTGGCAAGGAGAGTTTTAAAATGTATGATAAGTGTTGGCAAGGGATGCCTGGTTTTCATGCTATTCATGCCATGCCAACTTTTAATGAATCATGTCTTGGCATTGTTTATCAAGCAGATTTTAAAGTAGCATTGCATCTCTCGATGGCAATGCCCTGAATTAACTATGCAAAAACCTTTTTATATCTATAAAACAGTTTTTTCATAAATTAATTTGATTAAGTCTCAATATTTTGCTCCTACGGGGTAGATTTCACTCCCAAAGTGAGTTCATATACTCAAACATCTTCTCTCGAAGCATATCGCCGTAGTATCTAGCATTTGTTTGTTGTTCCCTAAGTCTGTTAAGATACCAAGGTTCAACAAGCCAACAAAGCCAGCTCTCGCTTGACATCGTATTTGTGAAAACAATTAAGATCACGCCAGATAGGAGAAACAATGTCATCGCATTGCCAATTATTAAAAGCTAAACATAGAATAGCGTTCAATGCAACCTTCCCTCACCAACTATTAAATTAGTTCATGGTAAGGGTTTCAAACCAAAAACCATAGTCGTATCTCAACATCACCATCTTCAATAAAAATAAATTAAACAAAGAGAATGGGTGAAAAGGTGGTCTCTCGATGCAGCTTTTCAAAATCTAGGCTCTCAGTCAAGCTCGGTCGAACGTCTCCTTGGTGCAGCCTCCTAAATTTGATTATTGATCCCCCTCAAGTGTTTGCATGAGTTCGTATAAATAGGCATACGAGGATGACCTAGGATAAGCTTCGAATTTGAATTTGAACGCTCAAGGATAAGGGATGTGCTCATCTTATTCCTCGTTCGAATCCTAGGGCTGACAACATCAATGGATGTCGGGATAATCTATGCCACATATGATAGCTTGTGGGTTAGCCTGATACAATGCTTGCCAAATAAAGGTGGCATGATCATGGTTCAAAATAGCAAGGACGCGTTAATCCCTTCCAGAATTATCACCGGATGGAAAGTGTGCATGGATTATGTGAAGCTTAACAATGCCACCAAAAAGGACCACATCCCGTTTGCCTTCATTGAACAAATGTTAGACAGTTTGGCAGGTAAAGCTTTCTATTTCTTCTTAGATGGTTATTCAGGATATAATCAAATTTTCATAGCTCCGGAGGACCACGAAAGACAACATTCACCTGTCCATATGGGACATTCGCCGATTTATTAAAGACTTTGACATCAAACATCTCTTCTCTGCTAACAGGTGCTTCGACAATTTTTAGTCCTTCACTGCCAACAACTACCAGCATTCTCATCGTTCTTCCTGCCCTGATTTGCTCTATTGTGCCTGCAATCATGCCAACAAACCACCTTTCACACTGGCATAGCGAAATTCCAAACACCTTATGCAAATGCATGCAATTAACAACTAAATGCATCTAAATGTGCTCAGAGACAAGCAAAGATGCTATAAATAGGCATAAAAATTAGTACTTTTGAGGAGGTAACACTCCTCCAAACCTAAATCATTGCTTCTCTTCAAGTAATGCAAATAAACTAAGAAAAAATTGTGAAAATAGTACCTCAGCAAAATTTTGGTTGGAATGCCAACAAGTGCTGGCAAGAAGAAGTTGGCTATATTTCTGTCGTCAGGTATCGCAGTGCAATAATGCCGAGCATGTAGTAATTCAAGTGCAACAACGTAACTCTAGTTTAAGAACATGAAGAGTGCATGATGTGTAGGCAATATGCATCAAGTATAATTTTACTCCCTTAATTCAATTTACTACCTAAACTCATAATTTCATTTCATTTTTTCTTTGCCAAGGGTTCTGCTGGCATTAATTTAAGCTTGTTTCGTGACATTGTTTGGCGTGAGAAATAAGAGGGAGTAAACCACGAACGCCCATATTAATCCAAATATCAGTAGGCTTTATTTTCAACTCTTACCCTAAAGTTTTGGACTTGAGCACTAAGAAGGAGCAAACCACGAAGCCCCAAGTAACTTATTATCCCTAAGGTAGAGGAGAGTTCAATTTTTTCATTGCCTTAGCAAACATTGTTGCCTTATTTATTTTTTTACCCTTGGAAGCATTTTTCTTCTCTCTTTTTTTTCTGAGCTTATTGTCATTAGTTCTAAGTTTGTTTGGGAACTAGATGCATACTGCGTGTTAAGTGAAAGTTCAATTCCCTAGAGTAGAGATCAATTGTCAAGCCATTTGGCACTACTATTCTGTTGGCATAGACGACTAAAGATTAATTTCTTCATCAAACAAACAACTAGATCAAATTAAGCTTACTAAACAAAGTGTTAACATTCTTCAAAAGTAAACCGAGGCAAAATTTTCTTTTTCTTTTTTATGGTTTGGTATGCAAAGCTAATCTATATGGCATGCGTGGCATTGCAACAAAAATGAAAACATGAATGCATGGTTGCATGGCACAAATGTGAGGCAACGTACACCCCAAACAAAAGATGTGCATTGTCCTCAATGCATGAAAACAACACATATATACAATTAAAAATTGAAAATAAAATGCGTGAACATGGAAATGCAATGGAATTGAATGTAAAGGAGTTTAAGAAGATCAAGACTCCCCATCAGAGGCTTCCTCTCGTGTGGCTTACTCAACCATTTAATAAGCTAGGTTTGAGTGCTGCCTTCATCCTGCATTTTAAGTATTTTAGTTAGGATTAAAATTGTGATTTATGTTGCCAACATAATTTATCGACTCAAGGTTGGGCAATCATCCACATGGTGGCTCTCTCCACAAATGGTGCAGAATGGTTCTAATGCTTTCACTTCTTGAGGCCCATTGTTCTTTTGCAATGTTCTCACCATACTAGTGAGGTTAGAAATCTCAGCATGGATGGACGTTAGTTCATCAACCTTCAATTTCCTAATGGTTTTATTTCTGGTACCTAACCTGGCAATGGGGTACTCAATATCATTAACTAAAATTCTCTCAAGGATGCCCATAGCCTCCGTATAGTTCTTGTCAAACAATGAACCGGTTGCCGAAGCATCAACAACAGTCCTTGTTTATCCATTTAATCCATTGTAGAAAATTTTTATTTGGGTCCTATTTGGAAATCCATGCATAGGACACCTTCTCAACATATCTATAAATCTTTCCCAAGCATCATATAAGATTTAATCCTCAGCCTGCCTAAATGTAATAATCTCACCACGTAGCTTGACAGTTAGATTTGGCGGCTGGAAACGCGTCAGAAACTTCTGGCATAGGTCCCCCATGAGGTGACTGAACCAGATGTCAAAGAATTGAGCTAAGTCTTGGCTCTATCTCTCAAGGAAAAAGAGAACAATTTCAGCTTCACAGTATTTTCAGATAAATTGCTTCAAGTGTTGCCTTGGGTCTCCAGTAAGTGCTCCATCAAATTGGCCCACATTCAAAAGAGTGAGTCATTATCGGCTTAATTTCAAAATTTGATGCATTTACCTCAGCGCCAATCACTCCTGGCAGCATGTTATCAATGTTTGGTGTCATTTGTTCTCGTATTGGTCTCTCTATGGCATCGTCCACTACGGTTGCGGTAGAGGGAGCCGATATCCCTCTATGTATAGTTGGATATACTTGATTGTGTGGAACACCCTCTACTCCTCCATTACCATTTTGAGCCATCTCTTTGATTTTCTTTTTCAATCTATGGTAGGATTGTTCGATTTTAGGCTCAAATGGCCGATAGTCCATAGGGCGGTTCCTGGTCATACGCCAAACAAAACAAATAAGTAAAACAAAACAAAAACAAGTAAAAATAAAAACAATAAACTTCGTTGCAATCCCTGGAAACAACACCAAAAACTTGTTGGACTCGTGACAGTGCTTGGCAAAAGGGGTGAAGTGTGTTGGTAATGAATAAATAGTGCCAAGAAAGAGTCTTTTTCCTGCAAGTATACACGGTCTTCCAAGTAATAGAGTAGTAAGCTGAGTTATCGATCCCACAAGGATTGGTCAATAGTTTAATTTCTTACTCGTTTTACTTGTCAAAGGGAAGTATGTTTGTTTTAAAGTTGGTTTTGAAAACAAGTTGAAAAGAAGGAAATAAAATACAACAACATTGGCAAGGGGAGTTTTAAAATGTATGATGAATGTTGGTAAGGGATGCCTAGTTTTCATGCTATTCATGCCATGCTAGCTTTTAATAAAACATGTCTTGGAATTGTTTTCCGGGCAGATTTCAAAGTAGCAGTGCCCCTCTCTCGATGGAAATGCCCTGAATTAACTATGTAAAAACCTTTATATCTTTATAAAACAACTTTTCATAAATTAATTTGATTAAGTCTCAATATTTTTCTCCTAAGGTGTAGATTTCACTCCCGAAGTGAGTTCATCTACTTGAACATCTTCTCTCGAAGCATCTCGCCATAGTATCTAGCATTTATTCATTATTCCCTAAGTCAGTTAAGATATTAAGGTTCAATAAGACAACAAAGCCAGCTCTCGCTTGGCATCGTATTTGTGAAAACAAATAAGATCATACCATATAGGAGAAATAATGTTATCCCCCACCAACTATTAAATTAGTTAATGGTAAGAGTTTCCAACTGACAAGCGTCGTTTTACCCATCAAAATAAATAAACATTTAACCTCTTTCAACAATAAATAAAATAAAGAAATTAAGTAGTTATAGGGAAAGAGGGTCGCTCCACAGGGAGATTAGTCGAAATTCTTGACTGAAGGATGCTTTGATTAATACTTCCAGGAATATCTGTTAAAACAAGGAAAGTAAAAAGGGGGTGATCGAATATTAAGTGTAGATAAAATAGAAGAATTTAAATGCAAGGTAAAGAAATAATAAGAAAGTTTAGATATATAAAATAGCCTCGAGCTACCCTTGTCAATTCTTTCGATCATTGAAATAGATTTTTACTCCGGGGATCATGTCGGTGACAGTCTGCGAGGCCCAACCCGTCACAACTTGCTTCTCTCTCGAGTAACCAATCCTCCCAAGTCTATCTTCGAAGGTTGATTCTTAAACAAATTAACCACGTCTATCGCCGTTAAAGTATTTAGTTTTGGAAGCAGGAAAAGCCCGACTCATAAATTTTCTTAAAAAGAATCGCTTCTGATTTTATCTTTCCTTAGCGGACCGCCGCTAAGAGTGTTCACGGGAAGTCGAAATTTGCCACAGGCCGATCCTTCCTCCCAACTATGTTTTTAAACGATTCCAGACCAACGAGCTCATTTTGATTTGAAAAATGATTAAAAACTTTTAGTAAGGCCGATTGCCAAACTATCTAAGCAGAAAGATAAAAATGTATTCTCGTAGGAATTTAAGCAAAGTTCAATTCTCACGATTTGAATTGACTTGGGTAGTTCTTGGCTCAAGAGATTTAGCTAAGCATGATATTAATTATCATACTTAACTTGATATAATAAAAATAATTAAAGAACATAAAGAACAAAAGTAAAGAAAAGAGAACTTTGATTAAAGACTAGAAATAACAAGAGTTTCAAACTAAACGATGAAGATTAATTGATTGATCCTAAGCCTTTACCAAGGAGTGGTATTTATAGGCTTGGATTTACAAAGATAAAAGATAAGAAAATTTAAAATAATAAAGTAAAGATAAAACAATTCAAATATTTTGAAATTTAAATGCAAAAAATCTAAACAAATAAGCTGATAAGGTCTTTCAGAACGTTCAAGAAGCTTCTAGAAGTTGCCACGCATCTGCCACGTCAGACGCGTCGTGCCCAGTGTCATGCCCACGATGCCAATCATGACCAGAATAATAAAACGACTGCAGAAATGCCGTCTTTTGCTGTTGTTTTCCAGAATTAAGTCCCTTGCACAAAATATAGCAAAATGAAATGGATTAGGTAGCAAGAAATCATAAAAACTTGAAACATAGCAATAAAAAAGTTTCACATTTGAGAGCTTATCAAATTCCCCCTCACTTGTCTCATACTTGTCCTCAAGTATGTTCGAAAAAGATATTAACCCAAGAATGCATTCCTCAAGCCATCACAAGTATCAAGCATAATTATAAGAGTTCTAATGCAAAAGAAATATCATGAAGGAGACACAAATCAAACCAAGTGGATAGAAGCAAAGAATAGCCTTTCAATCCTTCAATTGCCTATCAAGTAGTAATCAAATCCTAACCTAGTCTTAATCCTCACCAAGGTATACTCAAGAGCACTCAAAGTGTTTAAAGGTATATGTGAAGCAAAAAACACTCTAAGTCATGCATGAACAAGGTTTCCATAGGCTTGTAACAAGTTCAATTCTCCACTACTTATTAGAATCGAGGTGCAAAAATCATTAGGTCTTTTATTCAAGGTGTAATGTGGGTTTAGAAAAGGGTATAAAGATGGAAAGAAAATAAACAAAGGAAGATGATCAATGCAAGATATAATAAACAGTGAAGACAAAAGAGGAGCTTAAAAGTGGGCAAGCAAACAATTTTTTTCCTTTTTCTTTTCAGTTTTTTCGAAATTGTTTTTTTGTTCTTTTTTTCTTCTTTCGAAGCAATTGCTTCCCTTAATTCTGTTATTTTTTTCATTTTTTTTTCATTTTTTCTGGAAAAATTCTGCCCTTATTCGAATTGCAGCCCCTTATTTGTCTAGCAATACAATTTTTAGCATTTGATCAATCAAAAAGTATGGTTGAGGGTTAAGCCAAAAAAAATGGGATATAAGGCTTCAAGAGGGTTGACTAAGCGATGAGAAAAAGGTGAGTTTTAATGAAAGAGATAAAATGGTTAAATCTTAATGCCTAAATCATCTTAAAGCACCTCATTCTAGTGTAGTTTCAAATCGTATACAAGCCACAAGTTCTAGATTCCTAAATTCAAGATGACACTCTCAAGCAAGAAAAAATGAGCATAAAGGATAAGATGCATGCTCAAGGCTCAAATTCTCACAAAATTAGGCTAAGTTGATTAAGCTAGGTGAGAAATCTAATTATCACAATCAAGGCAATTTGAAAAGAGATGTCAAACTATCATTATAATCATGCCATTTGATTATCAAAATGTCAACATTCAAATATTCCTATGCATTATAATAATTATAACATGCTGGATATCAAGCAATGGCAAGAAAAATAAATTATCTCAAAGTTAAACCAAAGTCAAACTTATAGCAAACAAGCAAGACAAGTAGTTTTTTGCTACCCTCCCCCTCACTTAAATGAATTGCCCCAATTCAAAATAAAAATAAAGAAAATGAGGAACAAATAAGGGTAAAAAATACTCCCCGTGAGTGATGAAATTGAGTCCACCGTTGGCATAGAGTGGAATGATGGTGATGGTGATCGTGGGGGAGGTGGACGGCGACTGGAGCTTGGTCTGGCGGTGCTGTTGGAGAGACGCGAACGGTGGCTGACGATTGGGGAAGGAAGCGAAGGAGCGGTGGAAGCCGTAGGAGTGGGATTCTCGATCGGGGGTTGGGGGCTTGCCATTGTCGGCCACCACGGCGAGGAGGAGGTGCGGGGCATGGTGAAGTCGGCGTGGCTGAGTGAAAAAAAACAAAGATGTTGTTTTTAGGGTTTTGGTATTTCACCGGAAAGAAAGAAAGAAAAAGGGAAAAGAGGGGAAAATGAAGGGTGTAAAGGGCATGGGCTAAAGTGCTTGCTGTGTGAAAAGAAAAATCATTCATAAAAATTATTAAGGTAATTAGAAAAAGAAAAATAAAGGAAAATAAATAAAATATAAAAAGAAAGGAAATTAAAATTAACGAAAATGAAAAGAATGGGTTGCCTCCCATTTAGCGCTTTGTTTAACGTCGTTTAGCTCGACGACCTTTGCTAAATTTTTGGTTCTTCAAAAGAAAGTTCTTCAAATAAACGGTGATGTCCATCCCTTTTCGTTTTAACGCCTTCTTTCATCTTTTTATTTGTGCGCAAAACAACAACTAAGCTTCTACCTCCTTCCCGATGCGACAACTTACTCGAAATGATGATTGGCAAAGTTTGGTTGTCGCCTAAAAATATATAATTAAATTGCTCTAACTTCGGCTTTGGTTCCTGCAAAATTGAGGGAAAATGTTAAGATCGAGTCGGAATTAATTGAAAATCAGAAAGGGGAGAAAGAGTTGAAATGATTTCGCCTATATTTTCATCGTCGAGATCTGTGAATTCCCTACAAAAGTCATAACACAAATCAGTTTCGATCAAATCATCAGCTAACGGATCTGTAATATCAACGAAATTTAAACTTGCGACCGAATCAGCATACTTCATTGCTTTATACATATCAAATTTAACTACTTCCCCATCAAATTCCATAGTTAAGATGCCGTCACGAACATCAATCTTTGTATGCGCGGTTAATAGGAAAGGTCGGCCAAGCAAGATTTCGAATCCGTTATTGCCGCGATCATTTTCCATGTCAATAATATAAAAATCGGCAAGGAAAATAAGATTTTTTACCTGTACCAACACGTTTTCTTGTACTCTCTCAGGGTAGATGACTGATCGATCGGCTAATTGAACCGTCATTCGTGTTTCTTTCAATGGTTCAGTCGAAATTTTGTTGTAGACGCTTAACGGCATGACGTTGATAGATGCGCCTAAATCGCACATCCCTCTTTTTATCCACACATTCCCAATTTTACAGGGAATCGCAAACATACCTTGGTCCTTGTACTTTGGCGGCAACAGCTTTTGAAAGTTGGCCAAAATATTTTCACCAAGGTTAACTTTTTCATTTCTAGATAGTCGCCTTCGGTTTGTGCATAAGTCCTTCATAAACCTTGCGTATTTGGGCACTTTTCGAATAACATCAAGAAGTGGAATATTAATTTCCACTTTCTTGAATATATTCAAAATTTCCTTCTCTTCCTCCTTTTTATCTCGTTTCGCCAATCTACCTGGAAAAGGAGGAACAGGTTCGTAAGTAGAAACATAAATTTTAGATTTGGCATTACCTGCGGTGGGAGGAGACTTTTCGTTTTGGTCTTCCGAAGAGTTTCCCGGTTCATCGGATTTTTGCTCATCTTTCTTGGGCGGTTTAGGCGTTATCACTGTTCCACTACGCAAAGTTATCGCACTAACGTTTTCCCTTGGGTTGGTTTCGGTTTGGGATGGTAACTTTCCCTGGGATTCTAGACGGTTAACGGCTTGAGCTAGTTGGCTTATTTGTTTGTCGATTTGCTGGAGATGGGATTGTGTTTCGGTTTGGAATTTTTCCTGCGAAACTGCCAAACTCTCAAAAATAGACTCAAGCGAGGATTTTTGGGGTGCTTGGTTTTGGTGGGGAGGTTGTTGCTTAGGTTGGTAATTCGGGTTCTGATTACCGTAGCTCAAGTTTGGGTGGTCTCTCCAACCGGGATTGAACGTATTGCTCTGTGGGTTATAGGGTCTTTGGGGAGGTTCGGGAAAGTTGTGTATGGCGTTAACTTGGGCACCAGATGTATCCCGCAACAATGGGCATAATTCGGTCGTGTGATCTGGCATAGTGCATATTCTGCATACCTTAGCAGCTCCTATCTCCCCTGAAACAAGAGAATACACAATATTAGTTAAATTGTCTATTTTATTCTCTAATGAAATTGTGCTTAATGTGTGAACCCGTCGGTTGGGTTCACTTGCAGAACCAAATTGCTGCGAATTAGCATCCATTGTGGAGATTAATGTTCTCGATGCAGTAGGGGTCATGTTAACGAGCGCGCCACCGCTTGCTGCGTCTACCATCTTTTTGTCCATTGGTAACATTCCTTCATATATGTATTGAAGGAGTGTTTGCTCGGATAAGCCATGTTGCAGACAACTTGCACACAGCTTTTTGAATCTCTCCCAATATTCATATAGGGATTCATCGTGCATTTGTTGGATTCCCAATGTGTTTCCCCTTATTTCTGTCGCTTTTGCCGCAGGGAAATATCTGTCAAGAAAAAACACGAGAGAGGTTAGACCATGTATTAATCAAATTTGGAGGTAAATAGAATAACCACTCTTTAGCCGTTCCTGCTAAGGAAAAAGGAAAAGCCCTTAGTTTTATTTGGTCCTCTGAGACCCCTTGTGGTTTCATGCTGCTGCACACCATATGAAATTCGGCAAGGTGCTTATGTGGGCTTTCAGTAGGGAGGCCATTAAAAGTATGGAGTAGGTGGATTAATCCTGTTTTGAGCTGGAATGGGGTATCGTCTTGAGAAAAAGTGATGCAGAGTGGTTTTTGCACAGTAGGGGCGGCATTTAGTTTTCGAATCGTTTGGTCCGCCATCGGTTCTGGTTCTTGTGTAGGTTCTTCGACTGGTGTAGTTTCAGAAGTGGATTCCTGATCGGATTGTCCTGTGCTTTATTGTTGTTTCTTTCGTTGGAGTGATTCGTCGTGAGTTCTTCGAGCGCTTGCTTCGATTTCCGGGTTGTATGGAGCTAAAGTACCCGGGTTTTTCCTGGTCATAAAAAAAAACAAAATTACTCAAAAGTGCCGAAAGTAAATCTCCCCGGCAACAATGCCAATTTTGACAAGCATCATTTTACCCGTCAAAATAAATAAATATTTAACCTCTTTCAACAATAAATTAAATAAAGAAATTAAGTAGTTATAGGGAAAGAGGGTCGATCCACAGGGAGATTAGTCGAAATTCTTGACTGAAGGTTGCTTTGATTAATACTTCCAGAAATATATGTTAAAACAAGGAAAGTAAAACGGGGGTGATCAAATATTGAGTGTAGATAAAATAGAAGAATTTAAATGCAAGGTAAAGAAAATAATAAGAAAGTTCAGATATATAAAATAGCCTTGAGCTACCCTTGTCAATTCTTTCGATCATTGAAATAGATTTTTACTCCGAGGATCATGTCGGTTACAGTCTGCAAGGCCCAACCCGTCGCAACTTGCTTCTCTCTCGAGTAACCAATCCTCCCAAGTCTATCTTTGAAGGTTGATTCTTAAACAAATTAACCACATCTATCACCGTTAAAGTATTTAGTTTTGAAAGCAGGAAAAGCACGACTCAGAAATTGTCTTAAAAAGAATCGCTTCTGATTTTATCTTTCCTTAGCGGACCGCCGCTAAGAGTGTTCACAGGAAGTCGAAATTTGCCTCAGGCCGATCCTTCCTCTCAACTATGTTTTTAAACGATTCCAGACCAACGATAAAAATGTATTCCCGATTGCCAAACTATCTAAGCGTAAAGATAAAAATGTATTCCCGAAGGAATTTAAGCAATGTTCAATTCTCACGATTTGAATTGACTAGGGTAGTTCTTGGCTCAAGAGATTTAGCTAAGCATGATATTAGTTATCATACTTAACTTGATTTGATAAAAATAATTAAAGAACATAAAGAACAAAAGTAAAGAAAAGAGAACTTTGATTAAAGACTAGAAATAACTAGAGTTTCAAACTAAACGATAAATATTAATTGATTGATCCTAAGCCTTTACCAAGGAGTGGTATTTATAGGCTTGGATTTATAAAGATAAAAGATAAGAAAATTTAAAATAATAAAGTAAAGATAAAACAATTCAAATGTTTTGAAATTTAAATGTAGAAAATCTAAACGGATAAGCTGATAAGGTCTTTCAGAACATTCCAGAAGCTTCAAGAAGTTGCCACGCATCTGCCACGGCAGACGCGTCATGCCCAGTGTCGTGCCCACGATGCCAGTCATGACCAGAATAATAAAAAGACGACAGAAATGCCGTCTTTTGCTGATGTTTTCCAGAATTAGGTCCCTTGCACAAAATATAGCAAAATGAAATGGATTAGGTAGCAAGAAATCCTAAAAACTTGAAAATAGCAATTAAAAAGTGTCACATTTGAGAGCTTATCACCAACCAAAAACTATAATCGTATCTCAACATCACAATCTTAAATAAAAATAAAAATAACTTAAACTAAGAGAATGTGTGAGAAGGTGGTCTCTTGATGCAGCCCTTCAAAATCTAGGCTCTCGGTCAAGCTCATTCGAACGTCTTCTTGGTGCAGCCTCCTAAATTTGATTGTTGATCCCCCCTCAAGTAGTTGCTTGAATTACTTTCAATAGGTGTGCAAGGATGGAGTAGGATAAGTTTTGAATTTGAATTTGAACACTCGAGGATAAGGGATGTGATCATCTTATCCCTCGTTTGAATCCTAGGGCTGACGTCATCAATGGTTCACCGTCCACTCGACCTGGCATCAAACATCTCTTCTCTACTAAACGGTGCTTCGACAATTTTTAGTCCTAACAACTACCGGCATTCTCATCTTTCTTCTTGCGCTGATCTGCTCTAATGTGCTTGCAATCATGCCAACAAACCACCCTTCACACTATCATAGCCAGATTCCAAACTCCGTATGCAAATGCATACAATTAAAAACTAAATGCATCTAAGTATGCTCAAAGATAAGCAAAGATAATGTAAAATAAGCATAAAAACTTTTACGTTTGAGGAGGTAACAAGTGTTGACCCGAATCTTATATCTTTCTTATTCTAAAGAACTGTGACCCTCTAACTATGAAGAGTTAGGAACCAATCAATATAGAAAGAATATGATTGACGCCACAATACTATGCTTGATAAGTCGATAGAGTTCTTAAAGAAAAAGGGAGTTTGAACACTCACAAAATAATTTTTCATTCCAATTCAAGTTGTATCCAAATGCTTTACAATATGTCCTATTTATAGGATTGACATAGGGTAGCAGAAAAGAAGAGTTGAAGGGATTAAATTATATCTTCAATGTCATGGAATGTGTAACGATTCATGCTAGAATGTCAATTCTCCCTTTACACACTTTGTAGTCTAGATTCATTACGAATATGGCCTTTGGTTTGCCATCTTGATATGAAAGGGTCATTGATTTGATATCTTCAATATTTCCATGACCTTTGAGCTTACAAGCCATAATCCTTTCTTGTGTTCTTTTTTCTCTTTCAACCTTTTGTCTTCCAATGCATCTCCTACAAGACATATTACCAACATTTTGGACAGTAAATAACACACTAATTTGTAACATAAATTAGATGTGTATTCATGCTAACCATGCAACTATAAATATGTAATAATGTAATTCCCTAAAATATGGTCTAGAAGTGTGTGGATACTTTGAATATATTTCCAATTGAATTAAGATCCTAAAAAGGAACAATTAAGGGCCTTAGGACCAAATTAGAATTTTGAGAAGATGGAGGGCTCAAGTTTAGAGGAATAAACTGAATTAGATGGAAACTTCTAGGTTTGGATGTTTAATCCTTAATATCTAAATGACTTGCACGCATGGCAAGCCTTGACCAAGCCATGTGGAAAGTGGTGGGAGTTTCAGTCAACTTGGATTGAGAACCCCAAGATGTCTCATTCATTTCTTTCTCCACCGAGAAGAAGAATGGAGAGAAAGTTAAGCTTCCCATGGAAAATTTGAAGAATTGAGCTTAAAAAGATCAAGTTTGTAGGTGTAGTTCGGTCTCCTAAGGGTTACGGGTAAGCCATCTTGTTTCACTTCTTGTGTTAAGCTTAATTAGAGAAGTATGTGTGAATCTTATATGAATTTTAAGCATTGCTAATTGTTTAAAGAAAGAAGTATATTATGTCAGAAATTTCCCTTGAGTATCTGAAAGATTCATACATTAAGATAGAATACTTGAGAATTTGAATGTGTTGAATGGATGGGAAGGTTTAATTGAATGAGCATTTATATAAACAATATAAGTATTCGAAAATAAGAGTGTAATACTTGGCCATAATCATCTAGGATATACATTAATGGTTGAAATTAATGATGGGAGTTTTTTTTTTTGTTATAGATTCCAGGAGAGGACTGTTTCAAGAACCTCGAAAGTATGTTGGACTGATTTGATTAAACAATTTAATACATATGTAAACTTGTCCTGCTTTGTTCGCATAGGCTTATGCTGGACTGCTTTCTTGAAAAAGAATGAATGTAATTACATGTATGGTAAACGGGGCTGCTTTGATATGATGAAATATGAATATTAGTATATATATGTATATGTAAGTAATTGGTTGTTTATTAGGATCTTGGACTGATTTAAGTGTATTAAAACAGGGGAGGGCTGTTTGTGAATTTAAGGGACTATTTTGAAGGTTGGAGAGTAAATACATGTGAGTTGGTTCTTGTATACGAATGTATATAGACATCATAGGGCCATCCTTGATAAATATACATATATATATATATATATATATATATATATATATATGTTATGTGAATGAAATGGATAATTGGTTGAATAGCTAAGTAAATGTTCATTAAGAATGTTTCTAATGCACAATAATGCTTTTCTAAGGTTAGGTTCGGAGATATTTTAGGGGTTAAGAATGAAAGAAAAGAAAACCGTGGATAAACAAGAATGGAATCGTGTTTGTGATCAGAATTAGCTTGGAAAATACTGTGAGTATAGCTAAAGTCTCGGGAGGGGCTTATACCTTCCTGAGCATTCTTGATTTCTCTATTTACATTCATTGTTTCCAAACATCAGCAATCTATGGAATAAGATCTTTGAATTAGTAATAAAGCTTTAATTTGTTCCACGTATACTAGAATAAGCTTGATGACTAAATCCTTGCTATAGATTCACTCGACTAGAATGAGTATATGAGTAGGGATTCATGTTTAAAACTATATCCATGCTCGATGTGATAAGCAAAATACTATGATCCATGTGACACTTGCTTTTGGAGTTATGTTCCTTTTTCCTTGATATGAGTTGATTAAATTGAGAACCGTATTTGAATTATGAGTTCAATAAGATAAGTTATAAGTTAAATATATACTCAATTAACTGGACATGGAACTATGCTCACTATTGAGTTTTGGTATGAAATAATTTGATTTGGTTTATGCTTAGTTGAGATTAATAAACATTAAAGTATGATCTATGAATAAGCCCTAGTCATGATCCAATCCGAATTGAATGAAAAAAATCAAAGGAAACCACATTTATTGTGTGTACATGCTTAATGTAATCTGTAATAAGCCTTGGTGGCAATGATAATAAGGATATTGAGCAATGCTCATATATAATGAGAAATTCATATGAAGTGAATAAATGCCTAATATGAAAGGCAATAAGCATTATGATATTTGATTAGGAGTTATGCTCAAATTGTCTATAATAAGATAAGATAAATGTGAAAGCTCTGGTCTCGAGTCAGTCATAGGTATAGTTGGCATGCCATAGAGTCCATAGAGCTCGCATTTGGGGTGGACTACGATCTTTATTTGGCGACAGTAGGAAGGATTGACCGGTACTGTGAGTACCATCTTTTTGGCGATAGTTTGGTTGGAGATTCGTGTACCTAGGTTATTATTCGATTCTCAAGGCTATGTCATTAAGAGTTCATGAATTATATGATTAACGAAAGAAGTATTGAAGTAACTTGCTTAATAAGTAACACCTGTATTCTTTATTATAAAAGACATTTTTGGGAGAATAAGGAGAGTTTAATTTGAATATGATTTCCATTGAGATTAAGATGTACCTTTGATTATGATTGATTAAAAAATAAATCTATAATTAAATGCTTAATTCGAATGCCTTGTTTATTACTAATTAACTTCATGTTCAAGATATAGTTATGCAAAATCAAAAGATCAAATGAAAGGAAAAACAAATGACTTATAAATTGTGTAGCTTTTGTTTATGAGTTTTATGCTTGATACCTTGTGTGATAGTAACCTATGTATTATTAAGTTATGATTAATTAAGAAATAAATCAATAAAGTGTGTATATATATATTATAAATAAATCAAGCTAATGACATGTTTAAAGTACCTATATGTTTAAAGTGATTAGATATGATGAGATGAATACATGCATACTATAGTGGTTTGAACGTATAAGAAATTAGGGTTTTATTGACTCCCCAATAATATATGGTTATGCATTATTTGAATATTTAAGTACCTATATGTTAGTGCCTTGTCGGTTAAGTGATATTTTTAGAGGAATGCTTTAATTGAAATCTCTCGTGATAAGATGATTCATGCCTTTGTATTGGCGAGTGAAATAACTTAGTAATTAGTAATACATGATCAGGTAAGCTGATGTGTAGGAAATAAGCTGATTCAAGAAGGTATCACTAGCAAATTGCGTAATAAGCATTTGTATACAAGTAGAACTATTTGAGCATTCGTGTGCCAAAATGGATTAGGAAAAGATATCATAACTAGAAGTCTAGCAGTTAGAAAGGATAAGGTTGATGAAATGAATTCTTTGACTGTTTGCATCATGATCAATTAATGCTACTTCGGAACCAGGATCAAAAGGTCATATTAGAGCATCCTCAAAGAATGATTAGATTATAAAAAGAATAGGATTTCTGAATTCATGTTTTCAGTTAGCAAAACTACCTCACTAAGCCAGTTATGGGGTGTTACAAATAATGCAACAACTAAATATGCAAGAAATACATCTTATTAAATATGTAAGAAAATAAAATATGCACTCTGAATGTATAAGTAAATAGACTAATTATGCATTAATGCATTAAAGTGAACATGCAAAATGTTGCATGGCTCAAGTGAAGAACAAGGCTCATTATTTGTTTCCAAAACATGAGTAATCAAATTGGTGACAGAATCATTTAATCTCTTGGCTCGTGCACGAGTGATAAGTCCACGAGGCAGCTCTAATTAATCTTGCATAGCACCATGAGGTTCTTGATCGATCGTGCTCGCATCAGTAGATAGCATGTTCCTTTCTCCCGGTTTCGTCGTGATGGCCCAATACACAACTCATAGAGTTCTCAAATACAACTAAATACAAAATCAAAAGCTTGTCTGGTACAGGAGGAACTAATACATGAGGATTTGACAAATACTGCTTAACCTTGTCAAAGGCATTCCAGCATGATGAGTCGGACTCGTCTTTATTATTCTTCCTTTAGGAGACGAATAATGGGATCACATTTATCTTTTAATTGAGAGATGAACCGAGAATTATAATTTAATATTCCTAAGAAGCCTCAAATTTCCTTTTGAGTGCGAGGAGGCGGAAGTTCTTCAATAGTTTTGATTTTATAAGGATCTACCTCAATACCTCGCTGGCAGACCATAAAACCCAATAATTTGCCTGAAGCAACTCCAAAGGAGCATTTTGCAGGATTCAATTTCAATTGAAATTTCCTTAAGCGTTAAAAGAGTTTTTGAGGTATGTGATGTGTTCCTCTTCTGTTCAAGACTTGGCGATCATATAATCCACATAAACTTCTAATTTTTTGTGCATCATGTCATGGAACAATGTCACCATGGCTCTCTTATATGTTTCCTTGCATTTTTTAGACCGAACGGCATCACTTTGTAACAAAATTGCCTCATTCTGTCACAAATGTGGTTTTTTTCATGTTATAATTGTAACACCCCCTTCTCGGCCTGGTCGAAAATCAGGTTAGAAAGTGCTACCGATGAACAATACGATGATCGGTGCAATAAAATTTCAATCAATAACAACACATAGTCAAAGCTTTGCTTAATAACGTGACCAAACATATATTTTAATCCAAGTTATTCACTTCTTAACGATGGTTACTTATTTAAGACCAAATTCTAACTTTTATAAGCTTTAGGGACTAAATTGTAATTTCAGTAAATTAAAGGTCCTTTATCGTAATTGAACACACCAAAATGCAATTTAACTTAATATCAGTAAGCCTGCAAATTTTCATGTTACTCGAAGTTCATTTATCTATATAATTAAGCCATCTAAAATTTAGAGACCAATCTATAAACAATGTAAAACTTCAATTTATGCCTTTTAACCGAATTAACTAACATCGTACTGATACCCCTTTAGGGTCATATCGGTATGCAATACATGAAGTTCAAATTCCTGAAACAAGGTAACAAGCCCGTATCGGTATGGTTTAAGACTGTATCGATACTGGTTAGCCACGTTGACTTAGTATCAATACGCCTTACCCCGTACCGATATCGTTTTTACAACCAAATTCCAGTATCCAATTTTCGTATCGATTAACCTATTCATATCGATGCGCTCTGTTTCATAAGCCAAATTATGCTTATCCTTACTGATACGGCCTAACCTGTAATGATAGAATTTTGCTGGTTTTTATTCAAATTGGCCTATTAAGCGATGTCCAAATACAACAAAACTTTACGCACAACATTTCAATACTATATATCTACCTGCATGCAAATTTTTAAGGTCATTCGAATCCGTTTACTAGGTTTTTTCCTTTTTGAGCCAATTATGTCATTTAAGCCATTTTTACCATGTCTCAAAAGTCATTTTAGGGTCATATACACTATTACAATCCACTCATATTATAAACATACCAAAAGAGACTCATATGGCTAATTCAACCACTTTGCCACCATTCTAGGAGTTCATAGGGACAAAATACATTACTTGTGGCTTGTTGTGACTTATCTCGCCTCGACTTTCTGATCTTCAACCACAACAAACTTTCAACCTGAAAAGCATGGAAGATGAATGCATTAGGCATACATTTCCTAGTGAGGTAATCATATACAATGTAAATATCAAAGAATGATACATGTATACATTCTCATACTCAATAACATCGATGTTATGCTTCAATATTCAATGATTAACATATCATGTTAGTTATTATCCCTTGGATTGAATCAAGAGAGTGGTTACGCAAATTTATACGCCTCGCCAAAACAATGAATGGTCTAGTCCCTCCGCCTCACCAATGACCAATAACAATACACATCCTTCCGCCTCGCCAAATCAATATAGGTAGTAGCCTTAGGACCGTAGTTCACCCGTACACTGAGCTCATGAATTCTATGGCATGCCAATTGTATCCAATGTCCATCCAAATCTAAGGTTTTAGTGACAATATCTATACTCAATATTCAATGATAATTCCGATGACCAATGTCTTCTATGTTATTATTAGTGAACTATGTTTCGATATCAATGTTCCATGACTTTAACAATACCTATGATAATATTTCATAAATTCAATATCAATATCAATGTTCGATAATTCATTTGCAATGATTCAATAACAATAATTATGCCGTTATCAATGCACGATGACAAGGTCAATATCAATGTTAGATGTTCATAATCTAACTTACCAATGCTTACCAATAGGTCCGATTAACATTCCGATGCAATATCCTTAAAAGAAATGTTAGCTATTTGATCGAATCAACAATAATAAATTCAGGAAGGCTCCTCGCCTAATCTTGAGGCTCCGACTACATTCACCTTGACAATTTGATGCTTTTACGGTTCTGGGATAACAACTCTTTTGTTCCTAGCTTCCGATGAAGCCGATGGATGCTCTTATCAATTTCTTGGGCTAGGAATTCAATAGGAGAGAGATGGAATCGATATTACGATATCTTAATCAGATTAACAATATCAAAATCAATAGCTAAAACCAATGTGATCATAATCTAGGGATTACTCATAGATGGCCAAACCCTAACTCAAGTTTAAGGTCGATTTATCCATGAAACTCAATGATTGATTGAAGAATATAGCTTACTCTATCGATAGCAATGGTTCGATAATAATAGAACGAAGGAAAAACAAACCTTGAAGCTAGCTCCAATGGAGTTGCTTGCTTAGGTGAAGAAGATGATATCTATATTGAGGTGCTTGCTTGGATATGTCTCGGGTAAGCTTTCATATTCCTTTATCTTATGTTTTTAATACCAAAGCTTTCCTTCAATTGAAGGAAATTTATCAGATTTTCCCACGTAAGTGGAATTTTAATTGAGGAGTGGCTAATCGTAAGGTTAGTCCCTCAACTCTTCAAAGTTCTAAGATATAACTCCAGACTTTCAATTTCTGCAATTTAGTCACAGATTAAGTTTCAATATTTTTCAATAAGGTCCGAAGACAATAATTTAACTCAATTAGAGTCCAATATCAATTAATTAACCTCACGGTTAAAGCCGATACAATATTTAGACTGTATCGATATAAGATTTCTAAACATCGGAACCCAATTCCCACTAGACCGAATTTTGGGGTGTTACAACTTTCCCCCCTTAAGAAAAATTTGTCCTCGAATTTTACCTGAACCGAAGAGATGTGGATATTGCTTCCTTATGGTCTCCTCCACTTCCTAGGTAGCCTCTTCAACGATGTGGCTTCTCCAGAGCACTTTAACTAATGATAAAGATTTGTTGCGAAGCCTCTTGACTTCCCTTGCAAGAATCTGAACTGGTTCTTCTTCATTGGACAAATTTGGTTGAATTTCTAAAGACTAAGGTTCGATAATGTTCGAGGGGTCAGAACAATACTTCCGAAGCATCAATACATGGAAGACGTCATGGATTTTAATCAGTTCTGAGGGCAACTGTAATTGATATGCCACAGAGCCAATTCTTTCACTTAAAAGGGTCAAATGAATCGGGGACTAGATTTTCCCTCCTTGCCAAACCTCAAAACTTTATTCCATGGAGTAACTTTAAGGAAGGCTCTTTTACCGACTTCATACTCAACGTCTCTTCTCTTAAGATCATCATAGGCCTTCTTCATGTTAAAGGAAACTTTCAAGCAATCATGAATGGTGGTAACCCGTTCTTCAGTTTCCTGAAGTAAGTCAGGGCCCAACATTTTGTCTTCACTGAGTTCAAACCAACACAATGGAGTTCAACATCGTTTGCCATACAAAAGCCTCATATGGAGTCGTATGGATTGAAGCCTGGTAGTTGTTATTATAGGTAAACTCAACAAGGGGTAGGGATTTCTCCCAAGTTCCACCAAAGTCGATGATGCATGATCGAAGCATGTCTTCCAATATCTGAATTACCCTTTCTGACTAGCCGTCATATTGAGGGTGGAAGGCTATGCTAAGATTAATTTTGGTGCCCAAAGCTTCTTGCAAGGTTCTCCAAAATCGAGATGCAAAACGTGGATCCCGGTTAGAGATGATGGACTTAGGTACTCCATGGAGTCGAATCACTTCTTTGATGTACAATCCAGCTAATTTAGGAAAACCGTAGTCCATTCTAATCGGTATGAAATGTGCTGACTTGGTAAAATGATCTACAATGACCCATACGGCGTCATGTTTTGCAGGAGTTAAAGGTAGACCACTAACAAAATCCATAGTGATCTTTTCCCACTTCCATTGCGGTATATCGATAGGTTGCAACAATCTGGTGGGAACACGATGCTCTGCCTTAACACGTTGGCACGTGAGACATTTAGATATGAAATCGACTATGGCCTGCTTCATGCCTGGCCACCAATATAGTTCACGAAGGTCCTTATACATCGTCACAGACCCGGGGTAAATAGAGAGAGAACTCGAATGAGCTTCAGTAAGGATGTCAGTGCGAAGAGGTTCATCATTAGGTACACAGACCCGATCATAGAAACATATGAGTCCCTCGGAATTAATTCTGAAATCAGGATTATCTCACAACCTGGAAACAATGGATTGAAGTTTGGGATCTTGTTCTTGCAAAGCTTTGATTCCTGAAACAATAGTAGACTGAACCTGAAGTTCAGCTACGAGGAAATGATACTTCCAAATTCGGAAGTGAGCATTAATTGCTCGAGGGGCTACAATACAATGACATTACCATGAGTCAATGTACTACACAATACATATAACTCAATATTCATTGACAATACTTACCAGGCAATGGTTTGCGGCTGGGTGCATCAGCTACAACGTTGGCCTTGCCTGGATGATAATTGATGGCAAGATCGTAATCTTTGAGGAATTCCATCCACCTTCGTTGCTAAATATTTAACTCACTTTGGGTTAACATGTACTTAAGGCTTCTATGGTCGGTGAAGAGAGAACATTTTTCTCCGTAGAGATAATGTCTTCGATTTTCAATGCAAAGACAATTGCAGCCAACTCAAGGTCATAAGTAGGATAATTCATCTCGTGTGGCTTAAGTTGTCTAGAAGCATAAGCGGTGATTTTTCCTTCTTTCATCAATACACATCCTAACCCGAGATATGATGCATCATTGTAAACTGTGTAGTCTTTTCCAGACTCGGGTTGCGTCAGGACTGGTGCATGAGTCAAGACTTGTTTCAACTGATCGAAACTTCGATGTTGATCCTTGGTCCAAACAAAAGGAGCTTCTTTTCTCAACAGCTTAGTCAATAGAATTGCTATCATAGAGAACCCCTTTACAAATCTTCTATAATAGCCAGCAAATCCAAGAAAACTTCTGAATTCTCCTATATTTTTCGGTTGATGTCAATCTACGATTGCTTAAATTTTCTTCGGATCCACCTGGATACCCGAGGCCGATACAATATGACCAAGGAAAGCAACTTCGGTGAGCCAAAACTCACACGTAGATAATTTTGCACACAACTACATCTCCCATAAGGTTTGAAGCACAATGCAGAGATGATCTCGGTGTTCTGCAGCATTCTTGGAATAGATTAATATGTCATCTATGCATACCACTACAAATTTATCAAGATAGGGTCTAAAGACCCAATTCATCAAATCCATAAAAGTTGTCGGTGCATTGGTTAACCCAAAGGACGTCACCAAAAATCCGTAGTGTCCATATCTCGTACGGAAAGCAGTCTTTGAAACATCACATTCTTTAACTCTCATTTGATAATACACCGACCTTAAATCGATCTTGGAAAACATAGAGGCATCCTTAAATTGATCAAACAGGTCGTCTATTCTAGGCAAAGGATATTTATTCTTGATGGTCACTTTGTTTAACTCTCGATAATCAATACATAATCGCATGGATCCATCTTTCTTCTTTACAAAGAGAACCGGAGCTCCTCAAGGCGAAGAGCTCGGTTGAATGAAGCCTTTATCTAGCAATTCTTGAATTTGAGATTTCAAATCCTTTAATTCAGCAGCTTCCATTCGATAAGGTGCAATGGAAACTGGGGCGGTTTCAAGTTGCACTTCAATGCTAAACTCTACTTCATGGGTTGGGGGTAATCCCGGAAGTTCATTAGGAAATTCTGACACAATGTCGATGTCCCGTAATCGAGGTTCATCATTGGCTTCCAACGTCATAGCACACAATGAGGGGTTCCTAACGTTCATCAAAACAATGATTTCCTTTCCAAGACCCCGAAGGTACAACTTCCTCTTACAACAATCTACCCAAGCTTGATGCTCACTAAGCCAGTCTAAGCCTAGGATGACATTGAACTCATAGATCGGTAAAGCCAACAAATTGGCCAGAAAAGGAATCCCTTGAATCATTAAGGGGCAGTTCTTGCATACTACCCTCATTGTAACACAATCTCCTAAAGGATTGGTTACATATATTCTTGATACTGATGGATCAGAAGACATGCTATACTTCTTGACTATTATGGTGCTCATAAAAGAGTGGGTAGAACCAGGATCAATCAATGCATATAAAGAGTCCGAGTATAACTCAATGGTACCTGCAATGACATCAGACTCATCCTCCTCTTCCCTGCTCCTCACATGATACATCTAGAAGGGGCTTTGGTGTCTTGCTTGTTAGATAGTTTCCCCGAACCACTTGATCTCCCAAAAGTTCCCGAAGATCCTTGCTTTGATCTCTTACCTCGGAAGGATTGAGTAAGAGAAGAAGCAGTAGTCGGAGTAACTGTAGACTTGGTTGCATTTAGTGGACAGTCACGAATGAAGTGACCTTGCTCACCATAATAGTAACAAGCTCCAGTATGTTTACGACATTGACCCGCTAGATGTCTATTCTGGCAATAGTTGAAAACTAAATTTTGGGTGCTTCGATTCGAACCTCTGTGCTATCAATGGATGCTACCTTAGGAAAGGATTGAGTTACAAACTGAAGTCTTTTAATATTTCCAGAACGGGAGGGCTGTGGATAGACATTCTGCTTCGGGCCTTGATATTTCCCTTTCTTGTTCCATTTGGGAGGTCAAGAATCATCCCTAAACTTCTTCTCAGATTTATCGGACCCACCGGGCCATTGAGCTTTCTATACAGCTTCTAAGGCCTTAACCCGATTCACCAGGTCTTGGAAATCAACAATGCTCAATGCAGTAAACATAAGGCGTAATTCATCATTGAGCCCTGCAATGAACATTCGGCAGTTCTCCTCCTCCTTCTAGATATATTCAACACTGTATCTACAGAACTAACAGAAATCATGAATGTACTGCTCGATCGGTTGCTCGCCTTGCTTGAGGCGGAGGAAGATACTTTGCCTTTTATTGATATAGAACTCACTGATGTACTTCTTACGGATTCTTTAAGGAAGAACTCCCAGGTTATAGCATCATCGGAGATCGTCAAAGTAGTAATCTCCCACCACTATAGTGCCTCATCAGCCAGCAATGCAAGGGCACACTCGAGTTTGTGCTCGTCCGAGCACTGCAACTGCTTGTTCAAGATCCAAAGAGTGGTGTCCAACCAATACTCGACGATTCCAAGGTTATCATCTTCCTGACCGGTAAAAGTATAAGCTCGATACAAAGATAGCTTGTCAATAGGAGCACGAGTATGTTGGACAACATGAGCGATGGGTTACATAACTTGCTCAGCCCTCATTGCAGTCATAAACTGGTTGAACATATTAGCCATGTTCTTGTAACATTCGGCCTGAGCGGGAGGTGCTGCAGGCTCAGCATTCTGAACAAGGGTGTCCAGAGGATTCAGAGGGTCTCCTCCTCTAATCTCCTCGCCACGAGTGGAGTAGACGGTGGCAAGCTGGTCAATATGAGCTTCATTAGTTTTAGACATATCTATATTACAAAGATATCATATTAGTCGACAAGTCACATCATACACAATATATAACTCCTAGGTGGCAAAGTAACACAATAACAATGCAATAAGCTTCGATTTAGTCCTAGAATCGACTAAAATCTAGCTCTGATACCACAAATGTAACACCCCCTTCCCGGCCTGGTCGAAAACTAGGTCGGAAAGTGCTATCGATGAACAATACAATGATCGGTGCAATAAAATTTCAATCAATAACAACACATAGTCAAAGCTTTGCTTAATAACGTGAACAAACATATATTTTAATCCAGGTTATTCACTTCTTAACGATGGTTACTTATTTAGGATCAAATTCTAACTTTTATAAGCTTCAGGGACTAAATTGTAATTTTAGTAAATTAAAGGTCCTTTATCGCAATTGAACACACCACAATGCAATTTAACTTAATATCAATAAGCCTACAAATTTTTATGTTATTCGTAGTTCATTTATCTATCCAATTAAGTCATCTAAAATTTAGAGATCAATCTGTAAACAATTTAAAACTTCGATCTATGCCTTTTAACCGAATTAAGTAACACCGTACCAAAACCCCTATAGGATCGTATTGGTACGCTATGTCTGAATTTCAAATTCCTGAAACAAGGTAACAAGCCCTTATCGGTACGGTTTAAGACTGTACCGATACAGTTTGACCATGTTGATTTCGTATCGATACGCCTTAGCCCCGTATCGATACTGTTTTTACAACCAAATTCCAGTAGCCAATTTCCGTATCAATACACCTATTCGTATCGATACGCTCTATTTCATAAGCAAATTATGCTTATCTGTAACAATACGCCATCACCCCGTACCGATACCGCCTGACCTGTAATGATAGAATTTTGCTGTTTTTTATTCAAATTAGCCTATCAAGTGATGTCCAAATACAATGAAACTTTACGCACAACATTTCAATACTATAATCTACATGCATGCAAAGTTTTAGGGTCATTCGAATCCGTTTACTAGGTTTTTACCTTTTTGAGCCAATTATGCCATTTAAGCCATTTTTACCATGTCTCAAAAGTCATTTTAGAGTCATATACACTATTACAAATCATTCATATTATAAACATATCAAAAGAGACTCCTATGACTATTTCATCCACTTTGCCACCATTCTAGGATTCATAGGGACAAAATACACTACTTGTGGCTTGTTGTGACTTGTCTCGCCTTGACTTTCCGATCTTCAACCACAACGAACTTTCAACCTGAAAAGCATGGAAGATGAATACATTAGGCATGTGTTGCCTAGTGAGGTAGTCATATACAATGTAAATATCAAAGAATGATACATGTACATATTCTCATACTCAATAACATCGATGTTATGCTTCAATATTCAATGACTAAAATATCATATTAGTTATTATTTTCATGCTCATGAATGCATTAGGCATACATTGCCTAGTGAGGTAGGCATACATTGTCTCTCCAAAACAATGAATGGTCTAGTCTGTCTGCCTCACCAATGACCTATAACAATACACATCCCTCTCCCTCGCCAAATCAATATAGGTCGTAGCCTTAGGGTCGTAGTCCACCCGTACATTGAGCTATTGAATGATATGGCATGCCAATTGTATCCAATGTCCATCCAAATCTATGGTTTCAGTGACAATATCCATATTCAATATTCAATATTCAATGATAATTTCGATAACCAATGCCAAATCAATATAGCCTCGACTTATCGATGTTGACTAATAGGTTCGATTAACAATCAGATGCAATATCCTTAAAAGAAATTTTAGCTTTTTGATCGAATCAACAGTAATAAATTCGGGAAGGCTCCTCGCCTAGTCTCGAGGCTCCGACTACACTCACCTTGACAATCCGATGCTTTTACGGCTCTCGGATAACAACTCCTTTGTTCCTAGCTTCCGGTGAAGCTGATGGATGCTCTCTATCATTATCATGGGCTAGGAAATCAATAGGAGAGTGTTAGAATCAATATTACGATATCATAATTAGATTAACGACATTAAAATCACTAGCTTAAATTTGTGTGATCATAATCTAGGGATTACTCATAGATGGCCAAACCCTAACTCAAGTTTAAGGTCAATTTATCCATGAAACTCAATGATTGATTGAAGATTATAGCTTACTCGATCGATAGCAATGGTTCGATAATAACAGAACGAAGGAAAAACAAAGCTTGAAGCTAGCTTCAATGGAGGTCCTTGCTTAGGTGAAGAAGATGATAGCTATATTGAGGTGCTTTCTTGGATATATCTTGGGTAAGTTTTCCTATTCCTTTTTCCTATGTTTTTAATACCAAAGCTTTCCTTGAATTGAAGGAAATTTATCAGATTATCCCACGTAAGGGGAATTTTAATTGAAAAGGGGCTAATCGCAAGGTTAGTCCCTCAACTCTTCAATGTTCTAAGATGTAACCCCAGACTTTCAGTTTTTGCAATTCAGTCACGGATTAAGTTTCGATATTATTCAATAAGGTCCGACGACAATAATTTAACTCAATTTGAGTCTAATATAAATTAATTAACCTTGTGGTTAAAGCTGATACAATATTTAGACCTTATTGATATAAGATTTCCGAACACTTGAACCTTGTTCCAACTAGACCAAATTTTGGGGGAGTTACAGTAACCCCCTCGACCGGCCTAGACGACTGACCGAATCGAGTGAGCTACATTGGGTTTGTCGAAGAAAACCATAAAGAATTAACTAGAGAAAGGGTCAATTTTCCTTTTCTTTTATCTTCTCTAGATGCAATTTAGATCCTACATTGTTCATACAAGCAGCGGTTCAAATCTCGAACAAAACGGACAACAATAAGGCACTCAATCACAAATATAACACTTTAGGGACCAAAATTTAATTTATGGAAAATTACATGGACTTAGTTAAATCTTAATTTACCGATCTTTAATTAGCACGGTTTCATGCTCACTTGTCAAAATTCCAGCTCTAAACCATCATTCAAACTCATTTAATTGCATTTACAAGGTTTAAGGACCAAAACGTAATAAATCTAAAATCTTTAATCATCAAAATAACTAACATATTGATAAGGTGTATTGATACAGTTCTAAGGTGTATAGATATTCGGGGGCATATCGATACAGCTCATAGGTGTATTGATACACGGGGAGTATCGATACGGCTCATAGGTGTATTGATACACGGGGGCGTATCGATACAGCTCCTAGGTGTATTGATAGACGAGAGACCAGTAACTTAAAATATACTTACTTGTATCGATACACTTCTACTTGTATCGATACACCTAGACCTGAAATATACAATTTTGTTGGTTTTTCATGCTTTAAAGGTTTCAAATTCACACCGACAAGCCCTAAACATAATCACATACATATTAGAGACCAAACAATGCTAATCCAAAACAAATTTGTCGTTATGAAACAACATCATGCTTCATAGGAAATCTAGAGGCATGCTTCCTAAAGAATTAACCATCCAACATTCAAAACATTAGTCTCAAGCAAAACCAACATATAAAGGCCATTTAAAACTTCAAAAAAAACATCTTAAACTTTCTCAAAAATAGGGAGTTTAACAAACACACTCCTAAATCAACAATGAACCCCATTGTCTTTATTACTAAAAGTCTAGTTTGAAACTATACTTTCAAAGAACGGAGCCCTTGGATCCTCCTTGCTCACTTGCTGCCTCCACTCTTTTAATTCTCGGCATTGATGGACAAAGAGAGCGTAAGCACACTAGGCTTAGTGAGGAATGCTCAAAACAAAACACCATCAATGCAATTTGAAAACATTTTCTCAAAACCATTGAAATCAACATTTCAATCCATTTATAAACCACCATGACTTGAAAATCATGCACTTAAACCTTTCCAAAACCAGCATATTAAACCATGTGTATCATGTATCATAGTTAAACAGCAAGTCTCATTGCTAAACCTCAATTTAAGCCTTCCTGTGCATAACAAACCATATGCAAAGCTTAAAGAGTAATATGTATAAGTCTCATTAAACAACATAAACCTTTTCAAGATACTTCAACAACTATATTGGCTTACAAGTGATCATTAACCATGTTCTATTCCCAAAATATGATATCGGAGACACGTATTCAACAAGTGTTCTCATAACACTTCAAGCCATCTTAACCGGAATAACGGTACAATCACAACCAACGAGGACAACAACCTCTCGGGGAAAACAATCCCAATCATCGGTTAGATTCTTAACCCACTAACGAGAGACGGAACACCAACCTCCTCGATCGTTAGGGTACTTGGATAGAGATGGTACACCAACCTCCTCGACATCCAAGGCGACTTATTTACAATGCACTCAATCCTATGGCCGGTCAACTATATCCGATAACATTTTAAACCACACCACTTGCCAATATAATTCATTATTCATCATTAACCCATTGTTTTCATATGCACCAACACAAAACACTTTTCCAAAGCAACAACTCATGCTTTAAAACAAGTATAACAACATACTTACATGGATCACTTACCACGTGCATCCATCATTATTTCATGATTAAAAACAGTATATCATATACTTAAAACATGCATAAATAGTACGTAAATCCATGTAATCAAAATCAAGTGCATAGACAATTTTGTAAAAGCATGACTAAGAGAGAAAATCATTTATACTTACTTCTGAACATAGACTAGCGTTTCAAGCTCAATCTAAGTTCCTAAAACCATCTTCAAACCTTTTTAAAACTGTAGGTTTCGCTCTCACTCACCGACACGGGAAACTTCAATTCGTCACGCGAATTCAAACGTTTGAAGCCTCTAAAGCTTCATTGATAACTACGGAATCAACTTCCCCTATTTTAACCAAACAAAAATATAGGCACAATGCATTCATAAACCCAGCAATAACAATCCTAAGCATTGTCTTGCAAAAAGCTAATAAACGCCTATCCAAAACAACCGAAATCAACATTGATTGACCTTCAAACGTAACTCGGACAAAACTTAACACTTTCAACCATTAATTATCATCAAAAGACATCTAAAAGCCTTCTCATGAAATCCTTACACTTCTAGCAACCATCACACCACTATAACTCCCCAAAAACACATCAATAACAACCTAAACAATTAGAGATTCTTGTAGTTTCACAACATAATCATGCTCTAATCTGATCAACAACACAGCAAAACAGATCCAAAACGAATCTCAACAAATTTCACCAAATAAATTTCATTTAAACTAAATTTTCACAATTAAATCATCAAAACCCATTAGAAAACATATATAAAGGATCAAGAACTTGGGAATTTCAGTAAAGAACCATTCATTAAAGGAGAAGAATGAACCTCACCTTCAATGATTGAAATCCTTATCAATTGGATAATTTTTTCTTCTTGAAAAGCAAACGAAATCAATGAGAGTTTGTAGAAACAAGTTAGGAAATCTATTAGGAATCTTTAATTTAAGAAAACAAGATCATTACCTCAAATCTTTGATGGAAAATAGATGTTTGGATAAAAAGACTTTGAGAGAAAATTTTAGAGAATATAAAATCATGTCAAATTAGTTTTTGTGAAAATAACTACCTTTCTATAATTAATTCCTTTTAATCATTTAATTAAAACACTTTAAAACTAATCCAATTGAGTGAAAAATCTGATAAAAACGCTTAGTTAAATTATCTCCTTAAAAGATTCAAAGTTTTGACCCTTTTACAAAACAATCACTAGAACAGTTTTTCACTTTCGTGTTTTGGTCACTAGTCCCAAAATGTCAAATTTCCAAAAAACTCATTTTCCAAAATTCATTTAACAAAAATCATTAACATATGAAATAAGTATTTTTGACTATTTTTCCATATTTTTATCACGCATAAAAATATCCAATCCCGAATTCAACTCGGATCTCTAACCCGGTCCACCAGACCGTCTAATTAACCCTTAAACCGCTAGGCCCAAAACTTGGGAGTTACAACTCTACCCAACTTAGGAAATTTTGTTCTCGAAATTTTACCTGGAGGAAAAAGGCGTGGAAACTATTTCAACATATTCGCTTAACTTTCCCACGTGGCCTCCTCAACTCCCTGATGTCGCCACAACACCTTCACAAGATCAATCGTCTTACCACGAAGGACTTTGCTATTAGAATCAAGAATCGCAACAGGTTCCTCATTATAAAACAAATTCGATCGTAGCTCAATATCCTCCACCGGCATAACATGCGATGGATCCGACCTATACCTCCGCAAAATCAAAACATTAAACAAATCATGAATCTTTTCCAACTCGGGAGGCAACCTCAACCGATAAGCCATTGTACCAACACGCTCCACAACCTAATAGGGTCCAATAAACCTCAGACTAAGCTTTCCTTTATGTCCAAAATGCATCACCTTCTTCCAAGGCAACACTTTCAAAAACACACGGTCACCAACGTATACTCAATCTCTCTACGCTTCAAATCTACATAGGATCTCTAACGATCCGAGGCTACCTTCAAACGATCACAAAAAAGTTTCGCTTTCTCATTTGTTCTTTTCAACATATTAGGCAAGGAAACAAACTTTTCCCCAACCTCAGCCCAACACAAAGGCGTGTGACACCTCCTACCATACAAGGTTTCACACGGTGCCATTTGTATACTAGCTTTGTAACTATTATTATAAGCATACTCTACCAAAGGTAAATGTTTCTCCCATTTTCCTTGGAACTCAATGATGCAAAATCTCAACATATCCTCCAAAACTTGGGTCACACGTTCAGACTGGCCATCCGTCTGAGGATGATAGAAAGTATTGAAATTCAACTGTGTACCCAAAGCTCGATGTAAACACTCCCAAAACCTCGCTGTAAACCGTGAATCTCTATATGAAACTATAGACTTGGACACTCCGTGCAAATGCACAATCTCAGCGATATACAAATTTTCCAACTTATCCAAAGTATACGTCGTATGTACTGGCACAAAATGTGCACACTTTGTAAACTGATCAAAAATCACTTCTTTGTTGGCATTAACGGCAACCCAGATACAAAATCCATGGTGATTCTCTCCCATTTCCATTTCGGTATCCTTAACGGTTGCAACAACCCGGAAGGAAACTGATGTCCAGCCTTAACATACTGACATACCATACACTTAGCAACAAAATCAGTCACATGTTTCTTGAAACCAACCCAATAGTACTCTTTGTTCAAGCCTCGATACAACTTAGTACTACTTGGATGCATAGCAAACGGACTACTATGCGCTTTTGTCAAGATAGAGCGCCTCAACTTATTATCATTAGGCACTACTAATCGACCCTTGAAACATAACACCCCATCATCATTAAAATGAAAATTCCTCGGATTTCCATCCATAATATCCTTAACATGTGGCACCAACTCTGTAACGCCCCGGTTTTGGGCTCAGAAGTTTTGGGCGTTGACCGGTTCGGTCAAAGTGCTGATCGAATATATAAGAGTGAATTTAGGAAAGCCTAGTTCGGGTTGCATTAAAAATATGGAAAAATGTTCTAAAATCATCTTTTAATATATATAAGTGAACTGTGAAATCAATTTTGGAAAATGAGGTTCGGAAGGGTGACATTTTGGCTAGTGACCAAAATGTAATTTTTGAAAGTTGCGTGACTGTTTTATAAAGGATTGAAACTTTGAATCTTTAAGGAGCTATTATTCCAAAAAGAGTTTCTCCAGATTTTTCTAAGATATTTTGAGGTATTATTCTGATTTTTAAACATAAAGAAAGAGGAGGGAAAGCCATTTTGACTATTTCATAACTAACTTTCCATTTTCTCTCAATTTTCCTTTTCTCTCATTTTCTCTCAACCCAAACACATTTCTCCAGATTTTCTCATCAGATTTTGTCACTCAAATCACTCATTTCAACTCTCTTTTGATTCCTAAACATCACATCAACAAAACCTCTCAATTTGCTAGTTGATTCTTCAAGCTTTTTGGTTCCAAAAAGGGAGAAACTCAAGTTTGGAGGTAAGAACGTCCTTCTCCTCTAAACTATCAGTTCTTTACTGAAATTCCTAAGTTCTCAATCCTTGATTTGTGATTTGTTAAAGGCTTTTCAATTGAAATCTTGATTTTGGCTTAAAATGCAAGATTTGGTGATTTTGGTGGAATTTTCGTGTGATCTATTTGGGCAGTGTTTTATAGTGTCAAATTGATGTTAAATGAATGCTAAATTGATTAGAAGTTGAGGTTTAGTTAATGCAATCCCGGATAGGTTGAATTTCCTAAGTTTGGCTTGAGTTTTTGGTTGTTTTTGGAGTGTTTTTGGTGATCTATTATACCTGGAGGTATAAGGACGTGTTTGTGATCATTTTGGATGTTAATTGATCTTTAAAAATGGTTAGAAGTGATGGATCTTGGCTGGGTTAAGTTTTGGAAGTGTTTGGAGGTGATTTCGGTTGTGTTTGGTAGCCGAAATGTTGATTTTGTGATGAGCAGCGAGTTTGGTTGTGTTGTTGCTGTTCTTAATGCATAATGATGCATTAATCCTCTGTTTTTGTGTGCTTGAAACAGGGGAGTGTGATCCGTGAGCTTTAGAGGTGTTGCGGAAGGTTTCGGATGCTTGGAAGGCTTGTTGGCTAGCCTTGTTTTGTGTATCGGTGAGTGAAGTTGGGTTTTCAGCTTTTAAACCAAGGTTTGAAGGTTTTGGGAGCTTAGTTTAAGTCTAAACAACTTTGCTAAGCTCAATAGTAAGTAAATGGATTTCTTTCTTGGTTTGTGTTATGAATTGGCTTTTTAGGCAATTGTGGTTGATGATTGAAATGCAAGGGTTTTGCATGATTTAAATTCTGTTTTGAAAGCATATTTTAGCATGGTTTAATGCTGGTTTTGAAAGCCATATGTGAAGGATGCTCAAGGTAAGAGATCCTTGGTTTTATACATTGAAAATGTGGTTTTGATGCATGGTGTTGCATGATGTTTAATGGCTATGTGTAATGCTTTAAAACAGTGAATTAATGATGGTAAATGATGGTTTTTGCATTATGGTTATGCATGTGAATCATTGGACTAATGTGGAAAGGTGGTTATATTGGCAAGTGATGTAAGCGGTTCTTGGTTCTTTGATCGGATATAGTTAGCCGGCTATAGGATTGGGTGCACCGTGAATAAAGTCGCCTTGGAGGTGGAGTGGTTAAGAGTGAACCGGTAAACTCCCTTCAAGTATCCTAACGAGATGGTTAAGGTCATAATGGAGGTTGATTGCCCATTCGAGGACCTTGGTTAAGCAAAGGTTGTATGGTGGTTAAAAGACCATACATGGGAACCTTGTGCTTGTTGAGATCACAATGGCGGAGTTAAGTCCATGTGTGGATCTTGTGTAGGGTGTCCCGGATCTCGTTAGTGATGTTATACAACTACCAATCGGTGAATGCAAAGGTTGTATGGTGTTTGAAAGTCCATACATGGGAACCTTGTGCATGTCAAGGTTGTATGGTGTTTAAAAGTCCATACATGGGAACCTTGGGAAAAGTCAAGGTTGTATGGTGTTTAAAAGTCCATACATGGGAACCTTGGGAAAAGTGGAGGTTGTATGGTGTTTAAAAGTCCATACATGGGAACCTTAGGATGGTGAGGTCAAATGGTGTTTAAAAGTCCATTGGAGACCTTGGATTGGTAGTGTGTATGAAGCGTGGGGGACAACGCTTGTGATCCGCGTATCTGATTGGATGTTGAGTTGAAAAGTGAATGTGGTTGATCACTCGAAAGCCAATATGATGTTCTTGATTATAAAGAAGCATGTAATGCTTGAAATGATGCATAATTGCATGAGAAGCATGAGATGCTTGAAAAGATGCATGGTTGCATGGAATGTGTATAATGCTTGTGAATGCATGTTACTTGTTAAGTTGAACAAGTGTTGATTATCATTTGGTAAATGATGCATGTGTGCATGAAATCTCTTAAATGCATTGGAGTCTTGTAAGACTTGTTTTAAAAGGCATGTGATGATGATGTTGTGGTTCATATATTGCCTTGGTTTAATGCATGTGTTGGATTACTTGAGTAAATGGTTTTAAAGGGTCTCTTGCTTGGAATGTTTTCAAGTATAAGAAAGGTATGTTGTGAAATGGAAGTGTTTTCCAAGGTTTTGAATTTAACTTTGCATATGGTGTTTATGCATGGAATGCTTAAATGGTTGAAATTGCAATTTGTGCTTTGAAAAGGTTTTCTTAGCTTGCTAAGCTAAGGGTTGGTTTTCATGTATGTGCAATGCATGGTTTAGGCATGATGTTAAAAAGGGGTTTTCAAACTTTGCTTGGTAAACAAATCGGGTTTGTTTTTAAAAGTGATTTTTATGACCCGCTGCATTGATGGTGTTTTGGTTTTGAGCATTCCTCACTAAGCATTATGTGCTTACGCTCCTTTTTGTCCATCAATGCAGATTCTTGAAGTTTGGACAGCGAGAAGCAAGGGATTCAAGGAGGACTCCACTTGAGATGTATGTCTCGGTTAATAGCTATAGTTAATAAAGGCAATGGGGTAGAATCTCTCGGATTGATGTTTATGTGTTCGTATATGTTCGGACAAGTATGGTTTTATGTTGTTGATGTTGTTGGAACATGTTTTGGCTTTTATGAAATTGAATTGGAAGTATGGTGTTTAAATGGTTGCTTGTGTAGGAAGCATATCCTTTGAATTGGGGCTTTTCATGTATGTTGGTATTTTGTTGAATTGTTGATGCAAGTATGTCTCTTATATGTTGGTTAGTATGTTGGTAAAGTTTGGTGGCTTTTGGAGCATGTTTGGATGGTCAATTGCATGTTTAAGTATGCATTTGGAGGTTTTCTGTGCAGGGTGTTTCGGAACAATTCATACCGTTTCGGAACGGGTGCCTCAAACAAACCCAGGCGTCCGAAACGGGTGAGACCGTTCCGAAACGGTTTGGCTACTGCCAGTCCCCGTTGCGGTACGTGTTGCGGAACGGCCCGCGTTTCGAAACGGGCTCTGCCTGTTTCGGAACGGGTGATCGTTGGGGGCTGACATTGGCAGTTAAATGTTTTGAAAAGTTTGCATTTTGGTCCTGAAACTTGTTTGTGCAAATTGTTTGAGTTTGGGATGTCCATTTGAGCTGAAATTTGGCAGAGAAGCATGAAACCTGATTAATTTTAAGTTGGTAACTTAAAATCTGGTTAAGTCCTTAAAGTTTTCAGAATTTACAATTTGGTCCCCAAAGTTGTAAATTGTTCAATTGGGTTCCTGTTTGATCTCTGATGTTTATGATCTTTGAGTATGTTGTTGTGTGATCACATCTAAGGTTAACGTGCATCTAGACAAGATTAAAAAGAAAAAAATGGGTCGTTAATCAAGGTTGACTTTCGGGTTGACTTGGTTTTCCCCGTGTGACTTTCTTAATTCGGGTCAACCGTCTGGGCCGGGTTAAGGGGGTTACAAACTCCTCATCATAAAGTTGCTTATCCTTTATCAATTGTGGCAAGACGACTTAAGTTGTAACTCGGCCATCAAGCCTCCATCATGCATCACACTCAACCGCATAAACATCACCCTCAACTCCATCGCGACTTTCCTACTCAAAGCATCGGCTACAACATTAGCTTTTCTCGGATGATACTCATTCATCAAATCATAATCCTTAAGGAACTCCAACCATCTAAGTTGCCAAAGATTCAAATTATCATTTTTCTTCTCTTTTTTTCAAACACCTAAGATCCGTGTACACAACACACTTTTCACCATAGAGATGGTGTCTCCAAAATCTTTAAGCAAACACAACCGCAGTAAGCTCAACATCATAAGTAGAACAATTGTGCTCGTACACCATCAACTGTCTAGATGCATAAGCCACAACTTCGCTTAAGATGCCACAATCTTAGCAGATTTCTTAACCAACCCCGATGTTAATTAACTGGATCTAGCAACCCACAAACTTCTAACTCCAACCTTGGTTGTCCCAAAACTAGCACAAACCAAACTCTCTGAAGAACCAAGTTTAACATCCTCTTCATACCTTGAGAACTCCAAAAACCATATTACCAAAGCTACTTACATAAGCTAACTAGCTTACACCATCACCGTATCGACCTTCGAATAGTCATTCGTAAGTGTGAACACATGTATGTATGATTACTTATATGCCATCATAGATGTCTATGTGTATGTATGCAAAACCTCTAATGTCATGCGTAAATGTATGCTTGCAATGTCATATTTATATATATACATATAAGTGTTTTGGTATTGTGCATGATTAACAGTTCACACTAAATAATAACATTCCTAGATCAAGAACCCTTTCCAACATGCCCAAACTCGCACTTACTCAAAAGAAACAAACATTCGCTCCTCCATAAAAGCTCTCTAAACCACTTACACTCATCGATAAAGATCCTCCTCAATACCTTCACACAAAAGAATATTGTCTATGAACAACAACCCATGGAACACCCGATCTAAAAACCCATGGAACACCCGATCCAACATATCACCAAAACTTGTAGCGCTCGTACCTCGTTCAAAAGTAGTTTTAGGCACATACATATCCTTTACCTTCAACTAATAATACTCGGATCTCAAATCAATCTTAGAAAACACCGAAGCACCTCAAAATTGATCGAACAAGTCATCAATCCTCGGCAAAGGATACTTATTCTTAATCGTCACCTTGTTCAATTGCCAATAATCAATGCACATACGCATCGTGCCATCTTCATTTTTCCAAAACAACATTGGTGCACCCCAAGGTGAAACACTAGGCCTAATAAACCCTCAATTAAGCAACTTCTGAAGTTGCATCTTCAATTCATTTGAAGCCATACGATAGGGAGCAATAGACATTGGAGTTGTGTTTTCATACAACTCAATGCCAAACTCAACCTCTTTATTTGGTGGTAAACAAGGAAATTCCTCTGGAAAAACACCCGGAAACTCACATATTGTACATATGTCCTTAACACACACTTCCTTCGACCCCTGATTCATAACATAAGCTAAGAAAGCCTCACAACCCGTTTCCATCAATGACTCGCTTCCAGAGCAAAAATAGCATTGGACAAGAATTTAACATTCTCGCCCACGATTACCACTTCGTAATCATCACAAAGTTTCGGGGTAACTTGTTAGGTTTCAAAATCAACCACAACTTTATGTTCCGACAACCAATCCATACCTCGGATTACATTAGAACCATGGAATGACAACTCCATCAAACCAACCGGAATCACATGACCTTCAACGGTCAAAAGGGCATCCCCTAAACAACCCTCTTGTAACAATCGTTTCACCAAAAGAACTAGTTACTTGCATTCCCACATCTAAGCTTCTGAAAAGATCGTTCAAACCACAACTCCCACAAGCATTAGCAACAATAGGCGTAGAATTTTATACCCCATGAATCAAACGTGGGCAGTCCTGCCTTATGTGATCACATGATCTACATACTTAACAGGTATTAAATACTGCTCTAGCATGGATACTTTGACCCTGCGGTCCTCGCCCACCACTATCATCGCCTTGCCTCAACTCAGGGTGATATCTTTTTTTCACGATTCTTCTTAAATTGTCTACTATCGAAACTAGAGTTCGCAATTCTCTTGCCAGAGCCAGAACCTCCCACGAATTGATAAACCCATATTCTACTCAATGCACTTCACTCGTATAACCAACACGTCGAAAAAGGTGTTGCCAAAAGCCAACATGTATAACCTAACATCATGTGCCAATCCGTAACAGAATCAATCACATTGATATCTCAAATCCAATACTAGTTCAGGAGCATACCCGCTCAACTGAACAAATTGTACCTTAAACTCGGCCATAGACATATTGTCTTGAACCCAAGCCATGAATTCATATTTCTTGTCATCCAAGTATGTAACTCTAAGATACTTCTTCTTCTTCTTCTTCTTAAAGACATTTCGAAAGAACTCTCAAGTTACAACACCAGGTTCCACACCCACAACCACAATTGTCCACCAACTGTACAAATCTCCTTTACACGGAGACAACACATTTTCAACTTACGACCATCATTACACCCCCATTCGTTTCATAATCCAGACAGTACAGACCAACCACTCTATGGATGCCTCAGGTGCCAACCCTTGAAACTCAACTTCTCCCAAACTACGTAGGCACTCTAAAAACAACTCACAATTGTCTAACAGCTGGTGCAGTCTCATGCATTCCAACAATGACAGCTTCATAAGCTCCAGACATCGCCTATATCCCAGGCGCCATGTCACCCAACATTGGCCCACCGGCGCAAATGATACTTACTTCGAGGTAGCAAACCCCAAGGAGATATAACATTCTCCTCAAATCCTTTCCCAAAGGCAAAAGAACCACGCTAGTTCTCACTTTATCTATCGGTCGTAACATAACACATTTCTAAGGCATGATAATTTTACCAAAACAAAAACAATCAGGCCAGCTTCAAGCAAGGATCCAAGACTTCCATTTCAAATCAAAACATTTTAGACTATAGTAATAAGGCAATGGTTTCACCAAAACAAACCCCACATGGCATATCACAATCAACATATATATAACAATCGTCGTGCATAACAATCAACAACATTCAACTAATATCAACATCACATTTAATCACAAACTTGATTTAAGCAATAAAAAAACACTAATCAATCACAACTTACCTCCCAACTATCGCAAACATGGCTCTGATAGCTACAAATTTAACCCCCACAACCAAGCCTAGACGCCCGGCCGAATTGAGTAAGTTACATTGAGTTTGCCAAAGCAAACTGGAAAGAATTAACTCGAGAAATGGTCCATTTTTTCTGTTATCTTATATAGATGCAATTTAGATCTTATATTGTTCATGCAAGCCGCGATTCAAATCTTGCATAAAATGGATAACGATAAGGCACTCAATCGCAAACGTAACACATTAGGGACCAAAATGTAATTTTTGGAAAATTACAGCAACTTAGTTAAACCTAAAGTTACCGATCTTTAATTAGTATGGTTTTATGCTCACCTGTCAAATTTCAGCTAAAAGCGACCATCCAAACTCATTTCATTGCATTAATAAGGTTTAAGGACCAAAACGTAAGAAATCTAAAACCTTTAATCATCAAAATAACTAACATATCGATCAAGTGTATTGATACAATCCTAAAGTGTATTGATACGCGAGGGAATATTGATATAGCTCATAGGTGTATTGACACACGAGGTGTATCGATATAGTTCATAGGTGTATTGAAACACGGGGGGTGTATCAATACAGCTCCTAGGTGTATCGATACACGGGAGACCAATAGCTTAAAATACACTTACTTGTATCGATACACTTTTGCATGTATCGATACACTTTTGCATGTATCGATACACCTGAACCTGAAATGTCCAATTTTGTTTGTTTTTCATTCTTTTAAGGTTTCAAACTCATACTAACATAAATTAAACATAATCACGTACATAATAGAGACCAAACCATGCAAATCCAACACAAAATTATCGTCAAGAAACAACCTCATGCTTCAAAGGAAATCTAGAGGCATGATTCCTAGAGAATTAACCATCCAACATTCAAAACATTAGTCCAAGTAAAACCAACATATAAAGGCCATTTACAACTTCAAAACATCATTGTAAACTTGCTCAAAAACAGGGAGTTTAACAAACACACTCCAAAATCAACAATGAACCCCATTGCTATTATTACTAAAAGTCTAGTTTGAAACAATACTTTCAAAGAACGAAGCCCTGGGATCCTCCTTGCTCACTTGTTGCCTCAACTCCTTTAATTCTCGGCGTTGATGGACAAAGAGAGCATAGGCACACTAGGCTTAGTGAGGAGTGCTCAAAACAAAACACCATCAATGCAATTTGAAAACATTTTCTCAAAACTATTGAAATCATCATTTCAGTCCATTTATAAACCATCATGCCTTGAAAACCATGCACTTAAACCTTTTCAAAACCAGCATATTAAACCATATGTATCATGTATCATAGTTAAACAACAAGTCTCATTGCTAAACCTCAATTTAAGCCTTCCTATGCATAACAAACCATATGCAAAGCTTAAAGAGTAACATGTATAAGTCTCATTATACAATAAACATTTTCATGATACATCAACAATTATATATGCTTACCAATGATTATTAACCAATTTCCATTCCCAAAATATCATATCGGATACACGGATTCAACAAGTGTTCTCATAACATTTCAAGTCATCTTAACCGAGATAACGGTATAATCACAACCAACAGGGACAACAACCCTACGGGGACAACAACCTCAATCATCGGTTAGATGCTTAACCCACTAACGAGAGATGGGACACCATGTAACACCCTAAAATTAATAAAAAAGAAAAGAGAATGTAATGTAACCAAGGGGGTTTGAACCCGTGACCTTGGCTGCCCAATCTGATAGCTCAACCGTTTGGGCTAGTGGGTGTTTTGGTGGTAAATTACTGCAAGTCAAAATAAAATTATGGACCATTATTTTGAATCAAATAATAAAGTTATGATGTGGCCATCCATCTGCCATTCTTTTCAAACTAGATGAAAGAACCGATTGACGAATTTTTTTTGAAATAATTTTACCCGACCATCGCACGTGTTTGCTCCGATCTGCCACACCGTTCAATCATGTTGTGCATCAACGCCGTCGGATGAACCGCCACTCCACCCTGAACCCAATGCCGCCGACCACTCTCGAGAACTCACCGTCATTTGGGTTATAGAAGCCTTAGAAGGTTCAGTCGAAACATATTGGTTTCGTTATGATTTTCTTTCGATCCGACTGTCTCTGACGCCGTTGTGAGCCACCGCCACCACCAGCTTGCGCGCCATCCAACTATGGTTCTTATGTTGCCTGTCACGCGAGCTTCCGAGCCGCTCATCGCCGGCGAAAACCTGCTCGAAAGTTCGACCTTAAACCTAATCAGTCGTCTTCGTTGCCTGCATTTTTCGGCCACCCACATCGACCATTCGAGAAACGGACGTCAGTTATGTGTTCGTGGCGTAGGAGCGAGCAAAACCCAAGTGACCGCTCTCTGTTCCTCCGCCGGTAGGGCCCTCGTCGGCGCCTCGTCATTTCTGGAAATCTCGGTTTTCTTCTAGGTAGTTTTTGATGAATTTTCGATTTGTTTTCATGTTTGTGTGGTTTGGTTCTAGAGGTTAACTTAAGATCTATCATTTTCAGGCGAAATCGCACAATTTTGGGCTTTCGATGACCCATTCTGTTTTGGGTAAGTAAATCGGCCTGAACCGGTTCAAATCGGTTTGAGTCAACCTAAACCCAACCCGTCAACCTAGACTCGACCCGACCCGTTGATCGAGTCAACTCGCCGAGTCATCCCAGTGACTCAGCTCGCCCGAGTTTACTCAGTGAGTTAACTAGCCGAGTCAACCCAGTTGACCCTCTGTTGACTGCTGACGTCAGCATGACGTCAGTGTTGACTTTGACTTTGACCCCAAAAGTCAAATTTTCCGAAAACCTTTATTTTATGCTTTTCGACGTCCTAAGTCCGTTTTTGAAGCTTGTTTCATGAAATTCTGACCCGAAGACCTCTGAATCTGACCCTGAACTCGAGAGTGCTTATGTATTTAATTAATTGGTTAAGAGCTTTGTGTATAAAGTTTGATCTTGGAATTTGTATAATTGAAGGTATCCACGGTTCCTTGAATACGGGATGTTGAGGGACATCAAATTCGGGTTCAAGTGTGTTAGAATGTCAATTTCAAGGATCGATCGATATAGCAAGGATTTAAGGTAATACATTACTACCTTCTGCATGCTTTTGCAACATGTTGGTATTCAATTAATGTTTACACGACCATGGTTGAACATGTGATTATTTCTACTTATGTCGATCAATTATGAAATAAAAAATAATAATAATGGCTAAGGCAAATATTCGAATAAGAGGTTTGATAAATCGAAAGGACTTCCGAGTTCAGTACATGATTAATGAGACGGTAAATATTTAAACATCATGATCTCTTTTATTAAAAGGATAAATGTCGGAAATATCTGATTAAGAAATGAAGAAAACACCCATTAACTATAAACACAACCCGGGAAGCTATACTTGATCTGGTAAGACATTATACGCATTTGAAAAACCCTGATTTCTTGAAATGTTATAGTAACAAGACTTAAATATTCGAGACTGTAATGTACTTGAGTTTCTGGAATTTTAAATAAATCTCCGAAGATAAATTTACGAAAAAATATTCATATGTTTAAATTAATCAATGTATCATAAAAGATTGAATGGATTGCGATGACAAAAGAAGGATTGAAAATACTGCTAAGATTGAATGGGATTGAATGACGCTAAAGATTGAATTTTCCTCGGGCAATAATTGCCAATCGACCGACTTAAGTGTAATATCCTCGAGGTCTGAAATTAATGAATAGTTGAAAGAACCGAAAGGCTCAAAATAATGAGAGCATCTTCGAACATCGAAGTGATTTAAAGTACCTCTAAGACTTGGAATAAGAAATATCGATAAAGCCAAACAAAGATAATAACTCTGAAAGTGGTAAAACACGACCCTCGTTGGTTGGTTGTTTCGAGAACTATCATGACATTGGAAGAATGCCATACAAGAGCATGTTCGAGTTATCTGGAGAAAGTACCTAGGTTAATGTTAAAAGCAACTTGTTATTCGTGTGTATTCGATGCCATGGATCGAGTTCTGGTTCAACAGACATGTTCGAATATTTGAAAAATACTAGTTGAATACATGTTCGACCTCTCGTTGTACGTTAGTGGTTGCTTGGTGAAGTCGAGCTTTTTGTTACAATGTAGTCAGTTCTGATAAGTGAGTACTTAAGGTGTATCGATCCGGTCAAATAATAAACACGACAATGATGGTTTGTGATTAGTTCAAAGGGACTCGAAAACTTGATAAACAAATAGAAATCTCTAAACTCTGTACATCACTGCTTTTACCTTATTGGTCTAATTACCAGACTACCTCCGAAGGTTAGAATGACCACTCGTAGACTTAATGATCGAATCACTCTCGATATATTTGAGTTCTTAATGATTCTGATGCATCAACCTTCGATGTTGATTTGATTCGTCTTATCAAACTCCCTTATTCGTAGGGACCTCGTTCTGAAATCAGTCCAAAATTGTCAAATGTCATCTTTCCGATATCTATTAAATACCTTTGAGAAATGAATTGGGTCATAAAACGCGTACCATGTATCTGTAAATACTTTCTGTTCTAAACCAAGACCATGTGCTTAAATTTTAAAAGTATGACACTATAATACGAAAGGAAAACAATTCTCTTGTTTCTGACCTCTGATATGAAAAATATATCTAATATATGACATTGGATAAGAAATAATAATAATAAAATAAGTTTGACATATGTCCTCTGGTATAAAAATAAATCTGATATCTATTTTCTGTAATACTGCCTTCTAAATAGAAACTGAAATTATCTAGGGTATATTATATGGGATATGAATGAAGATCTGTAGGCTCAGCGCTAAAAAGTCCTTCTGCACCTAAGCTTCTACGCCCAATGGGCCTAGGGTAAGTCTTTCTGGACCTAAGTCATTCCTTTAGGTAGGCTCCTACGCCTCAGGCCTAGGGGAAGACCTTCTGTATGCAGTTCAAGGGGAATTGCATTCTAGAGTTTAGTTGGAGGATAGTTAAGTAAATTAATAAAAGTTTTTGCCCTCTTCTGAAACATACACTACTAAATTAATGTATCAAAGTTGAACTCTCTGTAAACTTATAATTTATGCTTAATGAACCACTCTAAACTTCTTGATTCAACTTCTGAAATCTGAATCTCTTTTGAATATCTGGCTTTAGACTCATCTCTTAAGGTTCGAGTGATCAAATAAAGAACAACTTTGTCACCTTCTAGTATACTGCTCCACTGAAATATCGAATCGTAATTTGAGTTTACCGTTACCAGTTCATCATGACAGTGTTAAGCTTGCCATATACATGCTTGTGCTTTTAGCATCTCATGGTAGTTTATATTACTGAGCTTTTCGAAGCTCGCGTTGTTTTTATCATAAGAGGTTAAAGATCGACCATGTTGCAGCTATCAACGTCGGTATGAGAGTTTCTTCGGCTTGCTCGAGGAGTATAGTATTTGTGTACTGAGGGGGGCATGTACATCATATTTTGGTTTATATTCGAGTCTAAAACTTGTATTAATAATTTGTATCATAGTTTTGTTGCATTGTCTGAATGTCTTCTGAAACAATATTCTAATTCAAAACTTGATTTATGATTTTAAATTGTTTATTTAAAATTTTAACATGGGTAGCTCCGGTGACCCTAATGTGACTTCCTAGGATCCGTATTAACGCATAGGCGGGTCTAGGGGGTTACATTTAGTGGTGGCCCTCATCGGCGCCTCGTCATTTTCGGCAATCTCGATTCTATGTTAGGTGGTTTTTGATGAATTTCTGACTTGTTTTCATGTTTGTGTGGTGAGGTTCTAGTGGTTAACCGAAGATCTGTCATTTTCAGGCGAAATTGCACCATTTCGGGCTTCTGACAACCGTCCGATGACACATTCCATTTTGGGTAAGTAAATCGGCATGAACCGGTTCAAACCGGTCTGGGTCAACCTAAACCCAACCCGGTCAACTTAGACTCGACCCGACCCGTTGATCGAGTCAACTAACTGAGTCAACCTAATGAGTCAACTTGCCCGAGTTGACTCAGTGAGTTAACTCACCGAGTCAACCCAGTTGACCCTCTGTTGACTACTGACGTCAGCATGATGTCAACGTTGACTTTGACCCAAAAAGTCAAATTTTCCGAAAACCCTTAATTTATGTTTTTCGACGTCTTGAGACCGTTTTTGAAGCATGTTTCATGAAATTTTGACCCAAAGGCCTCTGAATCTGACCCTGAACTCGAGAGTGCTTATGTATTTAATTAATTGGTTAACAGCTTTGTGAATAAAGTTTGATCTTGGAATTTGTATAATTGAAGGTATTCATGGTTCCTTGAATACGGGATGTTGAGGGACATCAAATTTGGTTCAAGTGTGTTAGAATGTCAATTTCAAGGATCGATCGATATAGCATGGATTTAAGGTAATACATTACTACCTTCTCCATGCTTTTGCAACATGTTTGTATTCGGTTAATGTTTACACGACCATGGTTGAACATGTGATTATTTCTGATTATGTCGATCAATTATGAAATAATAATAATAATAATAATAATAATAATAATGGCTAAAGCAAATATTCGAATAAGAGGTTTGATAAATTGAAAGGACTTCCGAGTTCAGTACATGATTATTGAGACGGTAAATCTTTAAACCTGATGATCTCTTTTATTAAAAGGATAAATGTCGGAAATATCTGATTAACAAATGATGAAAACACCCTATTAACTATAAACACAACACGAGAAGTTATACTTGATCTTGTAAGACATTCGATGCATTTGAAAAAACCCCTTATTTCTTTAAATGTTATAGTAACAAGACTTAAATATTCGAGACTGTAATGTACTTGAATTTCTGGAATTTTCCGAAGATAAATTTACGGAAAAATATTCTTATGTTTGAATTAATCAACGTATCGTAAAAGATTGAATGGATTGCGATGACAAAAGAAGGATTGAAAATACTGCTAAGATTGAATGAGATTAAATGACGCTAAAGATTGAATTTTCCTCAGGCAATAATTGCTAATCGACCGACTTAAGTGTTATATCCTCGAGGTCTTAAATTAATGAATAGTTGAAAGAACCGAAAGGCTCAAAATAATGGGAGCACCTTCGGACATCGAAGTGATTGAAAGTACCTCTAAGACTTGGAATAAGAAATATCGATAAAGACAAACAAAGGTAATGACTCTGAAAGTGGTAATACACGACCCTCGTTGGTTGGTTGTTTCGAGAACTATCGTGTTGTTGGAAGAATACCATACAAGAGCATGTTCGAGTTATCTGGAGAAAGTACCTAGGTTAATGTTAAGAGCAACATGTTCTTTGTGTGTATTCGATGCCATGGATCGAGTTTTGCTTTTACTTTATTGGTCTAATTACCGGACTACCTCCGAAGGTCAGAATGACCAAAATACTCTCGAAGACTTAATGATCGAATCACTCTAGATATATTTGAATTCTCATTGATTCTGATGCATAAACTTCCGATGTTGATTTGATTCGCCTTATCAAACTCCCTTATTCGTAGGGACCTCGTTCTGAAATCAGTCCTAATTTGTCAAATGTCATCTTTCCGATATCTATCAAGTACCTATGAGAAATGAATTGGGTCATAAAGCGCGTATCATGTATCTGTAAATACTTTCTGTTCTAAACCAAGACCATATGCTTAAAAATTAAAAGTATGACACTGTAATACGAAAGGAAAGCAATTCTTTTGTTTCTGACCTCTGATATGAAAAATATATCTAATATATGACATTGAATAAGAAATAATAATGAAATAAGTTTGACATCTGTCCTCTAGTATAAAAATAGATATGATATCTATTTTTTGTAATACTGCCTTCTGAATATAAATTGAAATCATCTAGGGTATATTATATGGGATATGAATGAAGATTTGTAGGCTCAGCGCTGGTAAGTCCTTCTAGACCTAAGCTCTTACGCCCAATGAGCCTAGGGTAAGTCTTTCTGGACCTAAGGCATTCCCTTAGGTAGGCTCCTACGCCTCAGCCTAGGGTAAGACCTTCTGTATGCAGTTCAAGGGGAATTTCATTCTAGAGTTCGGTTGGAGGATAGTTAAGTAAATTAATAAAACTTTTTGCCCTCTTCTGAAACATACCCTACTAAATTAATGTATCAAAGTTGAACTCTCCGTAAACTTATAATTTGTGCTTAATGAACCACTCTAAACTCCTTGATTCAACGTCTGAAATCTAAATCTCTTTTAAATCTTTGGCTTTAGACTCATCTCTTAAAGTTCGAGTGATCAAATAAAGAACAACTTTGTCACCTTCTGGTATACTGCTCCACTGAAATATCGAATCGTAATTTGAGCTTACCATTACCAGTTCATCATGACAGTGTTAAGTTTGCCATATACCTGCTTGTGCTTTTAGCATCTCATGGTAGTTTGTATTACTGAGCTTTTCGAAGCTCACGTTGTTTTTATCATAACAGGATAAAGATCGACCATGTTGCAGCTGTCAACGTCGGCATGTACGTCATATTTTGGTTTATATTCGAGTCTGAAACTTGTATGGTATTTGTATCATAGTTTTGTTGAATTGTCTGAATGTTTTCTGAAACTGTATTCTAATTCAAAACTTGATTTATGATTTTAAAGGTTTAGTGAATTGTGTATTTAAAATTTTAACGTGGGTCGCTTCGGTGACCCTAATGTGACTTCCTAGGATCCATATTAACGTATAGGCGGGTCTAGGGGGTTACATTTAGTGGTATCAGAGCTTAGAGTTGCGTCATTCTGGGTAGATCGAGCGATCGTCTGTCATAGGGTTTTTGGTCTGTGCATGCCCCTAGGTCATAACCATGCTTCTTAGTGTCGAGACTCGGATGTCGAATCTTTTCCGTTAATAAGTGTCTAACCATTCTGTCCATAATAGCTCGATCTGTACTGGCAATGAATGCTTGTATCGTTCGTCTATAATTCAAATTTTCTTGGAGGATTTGAATATGGATAAAGAACCCGAGATTGTTCATGGATGTGAAAATTGAAGATCCGATACGAATTGAGAATAAGTGTTTGATTACGTGAGGTATCTGATATAAGATTTCATGTAAGGTTATTCGGTGGTAACGATTATGTTTGAGAATATCTTGATGTAAATTTGATCAATGTTGTATGAATTTTAAAGAAGGGTTTTGGTGAATGTGGCGAAAGTGTAGAATTATGTGATGACTCTGTATTACACGGAGGAAACAATTGTATGAAAAATTCGCTAAAGATAAGTGATATTCGTTTAAAACCTTGGCTATGCTCGATCGACTTAAAGAAAGATGTTGTCTCTAAAAATATGGCACAATGTACATTCGATTTTGGAAAGCTCAGTTGCATGACTTGAGCACTCGTCTGGATTTTAGGTGTAATTTCCATCCGTAACCCGATGGTCAACCAGATAGAATAGTTCGGATTTTAGAGGACATACTTCAAGGTTGTGTGATTAACTTCGGTAGTGGTTGGGATGGCTTCCTATCCCAAACGAAATTTGTCTATAGAAGCAATCGTGGGTCGAGAGCTCGCATGTCATCATATAAAGTTCTGTATGGATTCATATATCGTATCCTGATTAGTTGGTCTGAGAGGCATGATTGGACAACTTTGGGTGCAAGTCAGTTGGTGTGGATGGGGACACTGTTAGATCGATATATGATCATCTAGATGTATTGAGGAACGAGTATTCAAGGGTGGATAAGTTTCTGTTCAAGAATGGATGAAAGAGCAGTTTTTCAATTCTCTGACTCTGGTAAATTTCGAGGACGAAATTTCTTTTAAGGGGGAGAATTGTAACACCCTAAAAATAATAAAAAAAGAAGAAAAGAGAATGTAACGCAGCCGAGGGGGTTTGAACCCGTGACCTTGGCTGCCCAATTTAATAGCTCAACTGTTTGGGCTAGTCGATGCTTTGGTAGTAAATTACCGCAAGTCAAATTAAAATTATGGACCATTATTTTGAATCAAATAATAAAGTTATGATGTGACCATTCATCTGCCATTCTTTTCAGACTAGATGAAAGAACCGATCGACGAATTTTTTTTTGAAATAATTTTCTCAGACCATCGCACGTGTTTGCTCCGATCTGCCACACCGTCCAATCGTGGTGTCCACCGACGCCGTCGAATGAACCGCCACTCCACCCTGAACCTGACGCTACCAGCCACTCTCGATAACTCACTGTCGTTTGGGTTTTAGAAGCCTTAGAAGGTTCAGTCGAAACCTATTGGTTTCGTTATGATTTTCTTTCCATCCGACCGTCTCCGTCACTAATGTGAGTCACCGCCACCACCAGCTTGGGCGCCGTCCAGCTATGGTCCTTCTGTTGCTTGTCACACGCGCTTCCGAGCAGCCCATCGCCGGCGAAAACTCGCTCAAAAGTTCGACATTAAACCTAAGCAGCCGCCTTTGTTGCCTGCATTTTCCGGCCACCCACGTCGACCATTCGAGAAACGGACGTCGGTTATGTGTTCATGGTGTAGAACGAGCAAAACCCAAGAGACCGATCTTTTTTCCGCTGCCAGTAGGGCCCTTGTCGGCGCCTCATCATTTCCGGCAATATCGGTTCTAAGTTAGGTAGTTTTTGATGAATTTCCAACTTGTTTTCATGTTAGTGTGGTTTGGTTCTAGTGGTTAACCGAAGATCTGTCATTTTTAGGAGAAATCGCACCATTTCGGGCTTCTGACAACCGTCCGACGACCCATTCCGTTTTGGGTAAGTAAATCGGCCGGAACCGGTTCAAACCGGTCTAAGTCAACCTAGACCTGACCCGTTGATCGAGTCAACCCAGTGAGTCAACTCACTCGAGTTGACTCAGTGAGTTAACTCCCCGAGTCTACCCAATTGACCCTCTGTTGACTGCTGACGCCAGCGTTGACTTTGACCCAAAAAGTCAAATTTTCCGAAAACCCTTATTTTATGCTTTTTGACGTCCTAATTCCGTTTTTGAAGCCTGTTTCGTGAAATTCTGACCCGAAGGCCTATGAATTTGATGCTGAACTTGAGAGTGCTTATGTATTTAATTAATTGGTTAAGAGCTTTGTGAATAAAGTTTGATCTTGGAATTTGTATAATTGAAAGTATTCACGGTTCCTTGAATACGAGATGTTGAGGGACATCAAATTCGGGTTCAAGTGTGTTAGAATGTCAATTTCAAGGATAGATCGATATAGCAAGGATTTAAGGTAATACATTACTACCTTCTACATGCTTTTGCAACATGTTGGTATTCGGTTAATGTTTACACGACCATGGTTGAACATATGATTAGTTCTGATTATGTCGATCAATTATGAAATAAATAATAATAATAATGGCTAAGGCAAATATTCGAATAAGAGGTTTGGTAAATCGAAAGGACTTTCGAGTTCAGTACATGATTAATGAGACGATAAATGTAACACCCCAATTTTGGGCTTGGAAGTTTAGGGTCTGAACCGGACCGGTCTAATTTTCGGTTCTAATATAAAAGGTGGTTTTAGGGAAAGCCTAGTTCGGGTTGCATTAAAAATATGGAAAATATCTAAAAATCCTATTTTAATATATATATAAGAGAGTGGTGAAATCAATTTTACAAAATAAGTTTTGGAAGTGTGACATTTCGAATTTGTGACTAAAATGTAATTTTTGAAAAGTTCAGTTGTGACTGTATTGTAAGGATTGAAACTTTGAATCTTTAAGGAGCTAATTTACCCAAGATTGATTTCTCCAGATTTTTCTTAGATTTTAATGATTCATTTATTGTTTAATTAATTAAAGGAAAAGTGGAAAATGATATTTTAGCTTTTCATAACTAACTTTCTTAAAAACTTTCTCATCTCATTTTCTCTCAAAATTCTCTCAGCCAAACACATTTCTACAGCAACATTTCTTTTGATTTTCACACTAAATGATGAGGTTTCAATCATCAATTGATTTCTAATCCTTTCTACATCAAATCCTCTTCATTTGCTTATTGAATTTTCAAGGATTTTGGCTCTAATCAAGGAGAAATCTACATTTAGAGGTAAGGATGTTCTTCTCCTCTAAATACTCAGTTCTTTACTGAAATTCCCAAGTTCTCAATCCTTAAATTAAGTTTTATAAAAGGTTTTAATGTTGTGATCTTGATTTTGGCTTAAAACTCAAGATTTGGATTAAATCTTGAAGAAATTCGTGGTGATTGTTTCGGCTCTATTTTGAGATGGCTTTTTAATGTATTTTGTAAGTTTAATGATGTATAATTGAGGTTTAATCAATGCAATCCCGAATAGGTTGAATTTCCTAAGTTTTTGCTTATGAAAATGGTGGGTTTTGGGGTGATCTTGGTGTTCTGTTATAGCTGGAGGTATAAGGACGAGTTTAGGTTCTTTTTGGATGTTAATTGATGTTTAAGAATGTTTAGAAGCGATGGATCTTGGCTGGGTAATGTTGTGGAAGAGTTTGGAGGTGATTTCGGTTGTGTTTGGTAGCCGAAATGTTAGTTTTGGTGAGAGCAGCGAGTTTAGGTGTAATGGCTGAAGATTTTAATGCATGATGATGCATTAATCCTATGCTTTGATGTGTTTAAAACAGGGGAGACATCTTCAGATCCTTGTTGTGATTGTCCATGTGTGGATCTTGTGTTGGTTGTCCCGTGTTCTCGTTAGTGATGTTATACAACTACTGATGAGTGATATGGAGGGGTTGTGATTGTACCGTTAAACTCCATCACGGGTGTTGAGGGGTTGTGATTGTACCGGTAAACTCCACCTTGTGTGTTCGGTAGTGTGTATGAAGCGTATGTGACAACGCTTGTAATCCGCGTATCCGATTGTGTTTTATGTTGTAAAAGGTTATGGTTTATCACTTGGAAGCCAATATGACATGTTAATGATATTGAAGCATGAGATGCTTGATGTGAATGCAATGTTGCATGAATAATGATGTTTAAGTGTTAAAGGCATTATGGAAAGTGTTTTTATAAAGTGCATTATTGTGTTGTTTCTTTAGAGCATGCCTCACTAAGCATTTGTGCTTACGCTCTCTCTTGAACCAATAATGCAGATAATTGAGGTGTTTGTGGGCAGCAAGGAGGCTAAGAATCGAAGGGAAGCTAAGCTCATGTATGGTGACTATTTTACAACATTATTAGTTTTTTATATTTGGCAATGGGAACCTAGGATGTGATTTGGGAGATGTTTTGGACTCCCTAGTTGTGGCATGATGCCTTAAATGTTTTGGATATGTAATTGGCCATTTTGGTGCTTGCTTTGATGCTTTGATGGTTGGTTGGCTTTGGATAATAGGAAGCATGCCTATAGACTTGTGAATTTTCCTAATTGATGCCATGAATGTGTTTTGATGGTGCAAATACGTACCTTATATGTATGATGACTTGTTGGCATGATTAGGAAGTCATTAGGATGTGTTTGAGTGGTTAAATATATGTTAAACCAGCAAATTTTGCACTTTCTGGGCAATCTGTATCGGAACGGGCACTAGCGTTTCGAAACGGGGGCCTATAATGGCCTTCGTGTACCGAAACGGGTAGAGGCCGTTCGGAAACGAATTGGCCACTGTCAGGCCCTCTTTTGAAACATGTCTCGAAACGAACCCGCGTTTCAGAACGGTCAACCCCCGTTCCAAAACACTTGACCGTTGGGCACTGATTTGAATGGTTTAAGGTTTGCAAGCTTTACGTTTTAGTCCCGAATTTTGTATTTGCAATTGCTTGAGTTTGAGATGTCCGTTTGAGGTGAAATTCTACAGGGAAACATGTAATATGATTAATTTGATATTGGTAATTTAAAAATCAGTTAAGTTCTCCATCTTTCCAAAATTTACATTTTGGTCCCTAACTTTGTATGTTGTGCAATTGAGTCCCTTATTGCTTTCCGATCGCTGTGATTTTCAAGTATGCTTTTCTCAAGGGTACGCTTAAAATTAATGTGCATCTAGATAAGATTAAAAAGAAAAAATGGGTCGTTAATCAAGGTTGACTTTCAGGTTACTTTGGTTTTCCCCGTGTAATCTTCGTAGTTCGGGTCAACCGTCTAGGCCGGGCTAAGGGGGTTACAATAAATAATTAAACCTGATGATCTCTTTTATTAAAAGGATAAATGTCGGAAATATCTGATTAACAAATGATGAAAACACCCCATTAACTATAAACACAACCCGGGAAACTATACTTGATCTGGTAAGACATTAGATGCATTTGAAAAACCCCTGATTTCTTGAAATGTTATAGTAACAAGACTTAAATATTTGAGACTATATTGTACTTGAGTTTCTGGAATTTTAAATAAATCTCTGAAGATAAATTTACGGAAAAATATTCGTATGTTTGAATTAATCAACGTAGTGTAAAAGATTGAATGGATTGCGATGATAAAAGAATGATTGAAAATAATGCTAAGATTGAATGGGATTGAATGACGCTAAAGATTGAATTTTCCTCGGGCAATAATTGACAATCGACCGACTTAGGTGTTATATCCTCGAGGTCTGAAATTAATGAATAGTTGAAAGAACCGAAAGGCTCAAAATAAGTGGAGCACCTTCAGACATCGAAGTGATTGAAAGAACCTCTAAGACATGGAATAAGAAATGTCGATAAAGCCAAACAAAGGTAATGAGTCTGAAAGTGGTAATACACGACCCTCGTTGGTTGGTTGTTTCGAGAACTATCATGACGTTGGAAACATACCATACAAGAGCATGTTCGAGTTATCTGGAGAAAGTACCTAGGTTAGTGTTAAGAGTAACATGTTCTTTGTGTGTATTCAATGCCATGGATCGAGTTTTTGTGCAACACACATGTTCGGATATTTGGAAAATACTAGTTGAATACATGATCGACCTCCCGTTGTACGTTAGTGGTTGCTTGGTGAAATCGAGCTTTTTGTTACAATGTAGTCAGTTATGAGAAGTGAGTACTTAAGGTGTATCTGTAATGCCCCGATTTTGGGCCTAGATAATTTAGAGTTTGAATCGGACCGGTCGAGAATAGTTTAAATCTTTTAAGGGTGATTTAGGGAACACCTAGTTCAGGATGCTTTAAAAATATAGAAAAAATATCTAAAAATCCTCATTTATTATATGAATGATTATGGTGAAAACAATTTTACAAAATAAGGTTTGGAAATATTACATTTCGGTGTAGTGACCAAATCGCAATTTTTGCAAAAGTTGAATAGTGACTATTTTGTAAAGGATTGAAACTTTGAATATTTAATGAGCTAATTTTACCAAAATGTTTTTACTCGGATTTCTTCTTATTTTGGGTGTTTGTAATAATATTTTAATTAATCGAAATAAAGATAATTAAAAGGAAAAACTATCTTTGACTTTTCATAACTACCTTAGGTCAATTTTCTCTCATTTCATTTTCTCTCAATTTCTTTTCAGCCAAACACATTTCCTCCATCATTTAGCTCTGATTTTCATTCCTCTTGATGAGATTTCAATCTCTTTTTGATTCCTAATCTTTTCCTCACCAAATCCTATTGTTTTCATTCTGGATTTTCAAGAAAACTTGCCCAAATCAAGGAGAAATCAGTCATTAGAGGTAAGCTTCGTCCTTCTCCTCTAATGATCAGTTTCTTACTGAAATTCTCAAGTTATCAATCCTTTGTTAATGATTTTTTAGTTGATTTAATGTTAGAAACAAGAAATTGTGTTAAAACTCAAGGTTCTTGGAGAGATCTTGATGATTTTCGTGGTTGTTGGTTAGGCTCTGTTTTGAGGTTGTTTTCTAATGTATTTTGAATGAAAATTGATGTATAAATGAGATTTTATCAAACAAATCCCGAGTAGGTTTGTATTCCTAAGTTTTGCACGTTAGAATGGTGGTTTTTAGGGAGGTTTTGGTGTTATGTTATAGCTGGAGGTATAATGATGAGTTTGTGGTGGTTTTTGGTGTTGTTTGATGTTTAGAAATGTTTAGAAGTGATAGATATTGGCTGGGCTTTGTTTTGGAAGAGTTTGGAGTTGATTTCGGTTGTTTTTGGTGGCCGAAATAAGGCTTTTGAGTAGAGCAGCGGGTTTAGATGTGTGGCTGATGATTTCAATGCATGATGATGCATTAATCCTTTGCTCTTATGTGTTATGAACAGGGGAGATATCTTCGGACACCTTTGGTGTTGATCCGGTAGTACCGGGAGCTTAGATAGCGTTTCAGCGAGCAAGCGAAACGTAATCGGTGAGTGCGAATGGTTTTAGAAGTCCTTAAGGGACAAAGAAACAAGGTTTGGAGATTTAGGAAATGTTTGAAACAACTTCCTAAGTCCGGAAGTAAGTATGGCTAGATTTTCTCTTAAATGTGTGGTGGTTGCCCCTAAAATGCTTTTACATGCTCATGTTGTGAGATAGATAAATTCCTATTCTTGTAACACCCCGAAAACCGGTCTAGTCGGAATTAGGTTCCGATGACCGAATATTTTTTCATCGATAAAATAATTTATTTGATCTTATTTAGATTATTCGAGTTAATTTATGGTTTATTATTATTACTATTATTATTAAAAATAATAAACATGTGACCCACGACAACTCCTTCAAATCGAAGGAATTGCATGAGATTCTTCCACCTCAAGAAACATTTGGCAAATGCCAAATTAAAGTGGCAACATTACCACACGTGGATGGTATAGTATATGCATGACTTTAAGCCATGTCAACTCCAAATTACGTGGAGTTTGTTGATGTCTTTAAAGAGCCGGCTTGTATTAAAAAGAAAAGAGGGGATGTTGTGACAATTCCTTCAATTGAAAGAATTGTCCAAATGATTTACACGTTAAAGGCCACCTGGCCGATTAGAAATAAAAGGATAATGTGAATTGCCTAAGGCAATCCACGTATAAGGCCACTCGGCCAAATTTGATCTAGTGTGGCAATTGCCACTACACGTGGCAATGAGATGATGAATTAAAGGCCATTGTTCCTTCAAATTATGGGATTAGGGAGCCGGTTCTCAAGCTATAAATAAGGGTCTTGGGAGGCATTGGTCACTCACGGTAGAAAGAAATTCAACAAAATTAAGTAAGATGGACCGAGTGATAAGAGAAAGAAATATACGATCTAGTGATTGATTGGTTGTTTGATATTTTCGATATAGTAATATCGAATCTTTGTCGACGTCGGGGTAAGCTCAAATCTTTGGTTGGTTTAAGTTTCGGTATCGAGTCTGATTAATATTATTATATTTATTCGATATTGTCTTGTCGGTCATAACCGATTTCTATTTAATTTAGTTCAAGAAGTCGAGAAAGGACAACCGCCAACCAAGGGAAAAGGCGTCGTTATTCGAGAATCTTAATATCGAGGTGAGTGTAGTCGCGTCTCGGGTTAGACAAGGGCCTACCCGAACATGTTGTTATTACTAACCCTTGAATTAGGGGTTTTCATCATTGATCATATGTTGGTAAGTGTATGGTAAGCATTTCATTGATTCTATGATTTTTAAGCATGTTAATTGTTGTTATGAAATTCATTGCAAGCATTTACATGTGATAAGTATGATATGCATAAATGAAATTTTTATTGTTACGAATTATGAAATATGAACCTTGGATTCGAAGTATTGGATACAATTGGCATGCCATAGAATTCATGAGCTCAGTGTACGGGTGGACTACGGTCCTAGGGATACGGCCTATATGATTTGGCGAGGCGGAGGGATGTATTGTGTTTGGTCTTTGGCGATGTTGGCGGGATGACCATTTATGTGTTTTGGCGAGGCGGTGGAATTCGTGTATCCATATACTATGAATCGATCCAAGGAAATTATGAACTCAAGATATTGTTTGCCATGAACCATGATATTATATGCCTTGTTATGATTATGAAATATGCCATGATATTGCATGATTAATGTTATGATTCTTAGAAGCATGTTATAAATCATAATTTTTATATTCATGGTTATGTGACTACCACACTAGGCTAAGTATGCCTAATGCATTTCATGCATCCATTTCAGGATAAGCAAGTATTGGGATCGAGATCGGAGAAGTTGGTACGTTGCACAAGTCACAACCAAGTCCAAGTAAGGTGTTTTATCCTTCGAACTCCTAGTATGGTGGCAAGGTCTATGTATAAGTTTGATATTTCTATTTTGGTATGTCTATGTTATGTGTTTAAGAAGTAAATGGTGTGATAGTGCTTTTCGTGTAACATGTCATGACCTATAGTTCATGTTTTACGCTAAAATGGTAAAACAGTGTAAACGAATATGAATGGCTTTAAAACTTGGCATGACGATAGCTTATACCCTTAAAATGTTGTGGGAAAAGTCTCGTTGCAATTGGATCATGACTGCTAGGTTAAAAAGGATTAAAAACAGTTAGAAGTTGTCATTGTAGGCCTACCCGTACCGGAACAGGTGATGGTGTTTCGATACGGGTAAGCATAATTTGAACCTCGAAAAGTAGGGTGTACCAAAACGGGGTAGTTCTGTTTCGGAACGTTTTGGCTACTGGAGACCACTGTTTCGATACTGATTTCGAAACGGGTCAAAGACGAGTCAAGGTTAGTCAACTCGTACTGATACGGGTCAAACCGTATCGATACGGTTATAAAGAGACAGTAAATAAGTTGACCTTAGTCAAGCCATACCGAAACAGCTCAGGGCGTTTCGATACGGGGTTGATCTTTAATAGGAATAAAAGGGATTAATACGTATATCCGGTAACGTCCTGTTCGAATAAAATATTGTTGAAGGCTTAAATGATAAGTACAAGAGTTAAGTTTTGAGAAAAGTTTTTAAGTATAAAGTTAAAAGATGTTATCGCATTGTTTCGGTAACGCTATCCGACCCGGTTCTCTACCAGGCTGGGAAGGGGTGTTACAATTCTTTTATGCATGATTTGTGGCATGAGATGATGCTTGAAAAGATTTCATGACATAACATGTTGCATTGAGAGTTTTGAGCTTTTGTTTTAAACCAAGGCAAATGCTATGATTTTTAATGAGATGAAAAAGCTTTGAGAAATGTTACATTAAAAACAGTAGGTGAGATGTTGTTTTGACATAATATATTGGCATAGAAGATGAGATACTTACCGGATATAATTGATCGATCAATAGGATGAAAGTGCACTATAAACTAAAAATTCGTACGTGCTCTTTGGATTTAATCCAAAGGGAGAGACCGATGATGGGCATTCCGTCGGGTAGTACTTGGTGAAATACCCAAGCTTTGTGGCGATGAGAGATATCGCCCTGTGAGTACGGTGATGTGAGATTCCACCGGAAATTATGTTTTGCTAGACGAGTGCGTACGGTGATGTGAGATTCCACCGGAAGTGTCTAGTTAGTTTGAGAAACTTATCCGCATATCCGAGTAATAATGAAATGTGAAATGCCAATATAATATATGAAAATGCTTTGATTTGCATGTACCTAATGTTGAGATGATTTATGCTATGAGAAATGCAAATGAGATTTGTATATGAGATGCTTTAGTTTCCACAAGCATGTGTATGGCTTTGCTATGAGATTTGCATTGGTTTAAATGCATGAGATAGAATAGAGGTACATGTGGTTTCAAATGAAGATTTGCTTTGAAATGGTTTTCAAGCATGAGATAGAATGAGCATGTTGTAGAAAATGGCTTTTGAGAAAGTGTTTTGAAATAATGCATTATTGTGTTTGTTTCATTTAGAGTATGCCTCACTAAGAAAACATGCTTACACTCTTTTTTACCAATAATTCAGATAATTGAGGTGTTTTGGGCAGCAAGAAGGTTAAGAACATCCACGGAAGTGTAAAGCTCATGTATGGTGATGTTTTTACATACTTTAGTTTTGATATTTGGCAATAGGGCTCCAAGGTTGTATTTGGGAGATGTGTTTTGAACTCCCTAAGTTTTGTGGCATGTTTGTGTTGGCTTTTGAAGGTTGTAATTGGTCGTATATGGTTTGCTTGAGGATTGAAGTTTATATTTGGTTTTGTGACTAGGAACCATGTTCTCTAATGTCTAAACAAGTTGTTGGTATGATATGGTATGCTTTGAAGCATGTTTGAGTGGGTTAAGAGGTGAAAAAACCAGCAATTTTTGTTGCTACAGGGCAGGGTCTATCGAAACACCCTTAATTATTTCGAAACAGGGGCCTGTAATGGCCATAGTGTTTCGGAACGGTTAAAGGTGTTTCGGGACATTTTGGCTACTGGAGAGGCTTGTTTCGATATCGGTCTTGGAACGCACCTGAGTACCGAAACGATCAACACCGTTTCGTTACGGGTGTTTCGGTATGAAGGTTAGTGTTCCGAAACGAATGACCGTTGGATGATGATTTTGAATTGTTTCAAGTTTTCAAGTTTTACATTTTAGTCTTGAATGTTGTGCTTGCAATTGTTAGAGCTTGGGATGTCCTTTTACGCTAAAATTTGACAGAGATGCATGTAATTTGACTAATTACATATTGGTAAACTTAAAATCTACAAAGTCCTTATATTTTCCAAAATTTACATTTTGGTCCCTAAGTGTAATTTACGCAATTGAGTCCTTAGATGGTTTCCGATCGCTGTGCTTTTCTCTCTTATGTTTACTGAGTAATCATATAGGCCTGACGTGCATCTAGAAAATATAAAAAGGTCGTTAATCAAGGTTGACTTTCGGGTTGACTTTGGTTTTCCCCGTGTAATCTTCGTAGTTCGGGTCAATCGTCTAGGCCGGGCTAAGGGGGTTATATGTGTTGGTATCAGAGCCAGGTTAACGAATGATTGGGGCTTGGTAAGTGGTGATTGTATGTAGTTATGAATGTTTGTGAATTTGCGGTGAAAACATGATGTGTGGTTATTGATGTGTTGTTCTATTGAGATGGAATTGTGATGCTATGTTGTGTTTGGGGTATAGGTGGGGATCCCATTGCCATATCATTACTAATGGGAAGAATTGTTTTAAAAAATGAGCTTGAATACTTGGATTACTTACCTTATTATGCCTAATTGGATTTAATTGTATTTTTTCTTTTGCATTGTTTTATTATGGGGCCACGTAGAGAGCTTAGAATCAATACCCATTCTACGGCTGAGAACGAGAGTGTGGAGAATGCTGAGGATCTACCTCCTCCTCCCCCTGGTGGACCACTTGGTGGTGGTGGAGCTGGGGTTGGTGCTGCTGGAGTTGGTGTTGGGGTTGTTGGACCCGAGGGAGTTCAGGGGCAAGGTGCTCCTGATATGTCTGTTCTGATTCAAGCTATTGATGGGGCTTTCCAGGAAGCAGTAGCTGAAGCTCACGGAGCTGCACTTCAAGATGGTGCTAATGTGAGATTGTCGTTGGAGCGTCTCTGCAGTCTGGAAGGGACTGAGTTTAGAGGTTTGACCCCGGAAGGTTCCGAGTCTTGGTTGAAGAGTATCAAGAGGATACTTGGACAACTGAATTGCAACAATGTACAGAAGTTGGGATGTATTGTGTCCCTGTTGCATGGTGATGCATACATGTGGTAGACGACCACTATTGCGGGAATGAAAGATGATGATGTGACTTGGACATTCTTTTTGAATGCGTTCAAGCGTAAATATTTGGGAGTTCGCTACCTCGATGAGAAGAAGAGGGAATTCATGTCCCTTGTGCAAGGGAGCATGGCGGTAGCGGAGTATGAGGTGCAATTTGTATGCCTTAGCCAATATACACCTGAGCTGATTCCTAACGAGGGAGAAAGATGTGAACGGTTCCGTTATGGGCTGCTGGAGGATGTGAAAACCTATATGCTCGCAGCCGATTATACTTATTTCGATGTCTTGGTCACTAGAGCCAAGGATATTGAGCTGAATCTTGGTTTGGCAAGTTGAGCAGGAGGATCTAGCTCAGGGAAGCGAGCTGCATAACGTGATTTTGGTAGAGATTGCAATAAGAGGCATAAGCATAGAAGGCCGCATATTGATGCTAGACGCGGGGGTGGTAACCCTGGAAGAGGTCAGCAAGGACCAAATGCTTTCTTGAGGACTCCTGAGTGTAACCGGTGTGGTAGGAGACATGCTGGTGAGTGTTGGGGTAATCTTGGTACTTGTTGGAACTGTGGTAACCGGGGGCATATGAAGAAAGATTGTCCTTAGCCGTTGCGAGAAGGTCAGGCTCCAGTGAGAGTAGAGGAGCCACATAGAGGTCGTGGGCGCGGCCGTGGTAATTTCCAGCGCAAAGACGAGGGTGGAAGGAACGTGGCACATATGGTGGTTGTCCAACCTGAAGGTGGTGGCCAGGCTCGAGTGTATGCCCATCGAGAGGGAAGGAATGACACGGACGTGATCACAGGTACCTTTACTTTGCAATCCTTGTCATTACTTTCTTTGATTGATTCTGGATCTACACACTCGTACATATTGTGTGAACATGCTCAAACGCTTGGTTTGCCTGTTGAGTCTTTGGATGTTGGTATGCGTGTGACTAGTTCCTTTGGTGAGACGGTTGTAACAAGAAAGTTGTATAGGAGGTGCCGCTTAAAGGTGCAAGATCTTGTGTTTCTGGTTGATCTTATGGAATTGCCATTCTATGGTTTTGAAGTAATTCTTGGCATGTATTGGCTTGTTGAACATAGAGCCGTTGTGGATTTTGAAAGTAAGTGAGTTTCGTTGAAACTTGCGGATGATTATGAGGTTTTGGTGGTGGGAGAAAATGTGAAGTTTCTATCTAATGTGGTGTCGTCGCTTGAAGCAAGCCGGATGTTGCGTCAAAGATGTGAGGCTTATCTAGCCTTTGTTATGAATCTCAGTTCAAAGGAGGTACGCGTACAGGATATAAGGATCGTGTGTGAATTCCCTGGAGTGTTTTCGGAGGAGTTACCTGGGTTGCCGCCTAGTCGAGAGGTTGAATTTGGAATTGAGTTTTATGAGAACACAACTCCGGTGTCCATTGCTCCCTATCGATTAGCACCCAAAGAGTTGAAGGAGCTGAAGATGCAACTTCAAGAGTTGCTTGACCGAGGCTTCATTCGGCCTAGTGTGTCACCTTGGGGTGCACCGGTCTTGTTTGTGAAAAAGAAAGATGACACGATGAGGATGTGCATTGATTATCGTCAGCTGAATAAGTTGACCGTCAAGAACAAGTATCCCTTGCCGAGGATTGATGATCTTTTTGATCAGTTTCATGGAGCGGCTGTGTTTTCAAAGATTGCTTGAGGTCAGGTTAGTATTAGTTAAAGGTGAAGGATGTGGATGTGCCGAAAACAACCTTTCGAACGAGGTATGGGCATTATGAGTTCCTAGTGATGCCGTTTGGATTGACGAATGCTCATGTTGCTTTCATGGACATGATGAATAGGGTGTTCCATGAATTCTTGGACAAGTTCGTTGTGGTGTTCATCGATGATATCTGTGTGTACTCTCGTACTGAGGAGGAGCATGAGGGTCATTTGAGAATTTTTTGCAATCGCTGTTAGAAAATCAGCTTTATGCTAAGCTGAGCAAGTGTGAGTTCTAGTTAAATAAGGTTGTTTTCCTTGGCCATGTGGTTTTGGCTGAAGGGATTCGTGTTTATCCTCAGAAGATTGAGGCGGTGATGAATTGGAAGCCTCCTAAGTCCGTTCATGAAGTCCGTAGTTTCCTTGGGTTGGCAGGTTACTACCGGAGGTTTGTGGATGGATTTTCTAAGATTGCTGCCCCTTTGACGAAGTTGTTGCAAAAGGATGTTAAGTATGAGTGGATGGAAGCGAGACAGCAAGCTTTTTAGAAGCTAAAAGCAGCTTTGACACAAGCTCCTATCTTGGTTCAACCTGAATCTGGGAAAGAGTTTGTGGTGTATAGTGACGCATCTTATGTTGGTTTAGGGTGTGTGTTAATGCAAGAAGGTAGGGTGGTGGCTTATGCATCGCAACAGTTGAAAGTGCATGAGCGCAATTACCCTACGCATGACATTGAGTTAGCAGCGGTGGTTTTTGCTCTAAAGATCTGGAGACATTATCTCTATGGTGAGAAGTGTACTGTATACACGGATCATAAGAGTTTGAAGTATCTGATGTCTCAGAAAGAGTTGAATATTAGGCAACGATGCTGGGTGGAGTTGCTTAAGGATTACGATCTAACGATCGAGTATCATCCAGGGAAAGCCAATGTTGTGGATGATGCTTTGAGCAGGAAAGTGGCGGTGGAGTTAAGGGCGATGTTTGCCACCTTGAGCATATCGCGAGATGGTGGTCTTGTTGCTGAGTTACAAGTGAAATCGTCTTTGGCTCAGTTAATAAAGGATAAGCAGTTGTTGGATGATTCTTTGGTGCCACATGTTCAGGATATTGCTGAGGGTAGACCATCAGATTTCTGTTTCAATGATGATGGTGTTTATGTTTTGGAAGTCGGATAGTGGTGCCGAGTGATGTTGAGTTGAGGCGCACTATTTTGACCGAGGCTCATAGTAGTCCTTTTACTATGCACCCTGGTAGTACAAAGATGTATCGTGATCTAAAGGATGAGTACTATTGGGTGGGATTAAAGGAAGATGTCACTGAGTATGTTAGTAAATGCATGGTTTGTCAGCGAGTTAAGGCTGAACATCAATTCCCTTCAGGATTGTTGCAGCCTTTAAGGATTCCTGAATGGAAGTGGGAGAGGATCACCATGGACTTTGTGTCTGGTTTGCCTCTATCGCCATCAAAGAAGAATTATGTTTGGGTGATTGTGGATCGCCTTACGAAGTGTGCGCATTTCTTGCCTGTGCATACTACGTACACATTGGATAAGCTTGCGGAGTTGTACATTGTTGAGATTGTGCGATTACATGGTGTGCCAAAATCTATAGTACTGGATAGAGATCTGAGGTTCACTGCAAGGTTTTGGGAGTGTTTGCATCAAGCTTTGGGTACGCGGCTGAATTTCAGTACTTCTTATCATCCGCAGACAGATGGGCAGTCTGAGCGTGTTATCCAAATGCTTGAGGATATGTTGAGGTGTTGTGTTATTGAATTTCAAGGCTCTTGGGAGAAGCACTTGCCTTTGGTGGAGTTTTCTTATAATAACAGTTACTAGGCGAGTATTCAAATGACACCTTATGAAGCTTTGTACGGGAGGATGTGCATAACTCCTCTTTCTTGGGCTGAAACGGGACAAAAGTTGGTCTCGATGCCGGCTTTGTTAAAAGGAACCACCAAGAAGGTGAAGCTCATTTGTGAGCAGTTGAAGGCAACATCGGATCAGCAAAAAATCTTACGCGGATTTGAAGCGTAAGGAGATAGAATTTTCGGTGGGTGACCATGTGTTTTTGAAAGTTTCGCCTTGGAAGAAGGTGATGAGGTTTGGCCGGAAGGGCAAGTTGATCCCAAGGTACATTGGACCATACGAGGTGATAGAACGGGTCATGTTGCCTACAAGCTGAGACTACCTCAAGAGTTAGAAAAGATACACAATGTGTTTCATGTATCCATGCTTCGGAGGTATAGATCGAACATTTCGCATGTTATGCTTGTGGAGGAAGTTGAGTTGAATCCAGATTTGACATATGATGAGGAACCTGTTGAGATTCTGGATTCGGAAAGTAAAGTCCTTCGTGGTAAGACCATTGAGCTGGTCAAAGTGTTATGGAGACATCGTGGTGCTGAGGAAGCCATGTGGGAAAGGAAGGAAAACATGAAGAAGCATTTTCCTTACCTTTTTCCTCCAGGTAAATTTTGAGGATGAAATTTCTTAAAAGGGGGAGAGTTGTAACGCCCCGATTTTGGGCCTAGATGTTTTAGAGTTTGAATCGGGTTGGTCGAGAACGGTTTGAATCTTTTAAGGGTGATTTAGGGAACACCTGGTTCGGGATGCTTTAAAAATATGGAAAATATCTAAAAATCCTTATTTATTATATGAATGATTATGGTGAAAACAATTTTACAAAATAAGGTTTGGAAATACTACATTTCGGTGTAGTGACCAAATCGCAGTTTTTGCAAAAGTTGAATAGTGACTGTTTTGTAAAGGATTGAAACTTTGAGTCTTTAAGGAGCTAATTTTACCAAAATGTTTTTACTCGGATTTCTTCTTATTTTGGGTGTTTTTAATAATGTTTTAATTAAAGGAAATAAAGATAATTAAAAGGAAAAACTATCTTTGACTTTTCATAACTACCTTACGTCAATTTTCTCTAAATTTCTTTTCAGCCAAATACATTTCCTCCATCAATTATCCTCTGATTTTCATTCCTCTTGATGAGATTTCAATCTCCTTTTGATTCCTAATCTTTTCCTCGCCAAATCATATTGTTTTCATTTTGGATTTTTAAGAAAACTTGCCCAAATCAAGGAGAAATCAGCAATTAGAGGTAAGCTTCGTCCTTCTCCTCTATTGATTAGTTCTTTACTGAAAGTCCCAAGTTATCAATCCTTTGTTAATGATTTTTGAGTTGCTTTAATGTTAGAAAAAAGAAATTGTGTTAAAACTCAAGGTTCTTGGAGAGATCTTGATGATTTTCATGGTTGTTGGTTAGGCTTTGTTTTGAGGTTGTTTTCTAATGTATTTTGGATGGAAATTGATGTATAAATGAGATTTTATCAAACAAATCCCGAGTAGGTTTGGATTCCTAAGTTTTGCATGTTAGAATTGTGGTTTTGGGGGTGATTTTGGTGTTCTATTATAGCTGGAGGTATAAGGACGAATTTGTGGTGGTTTTTGGTGTTGTTTGATGTTTAGAAATGTTTAGAAGTGATAGATCTTGGCTAGGCTTTGTTTTGAAAGAGTTTGGAGTTGATTTCGGTTGTTTTTGGTGGCTGAAATGAGGATCTTGAGTAGAGTAGCGGGTTTAGATGTGTGGCTGATGATTTCAATGCATGATAATGTGTTAATCCTCTGCTCTTATGTGTTATGAACAGGGGGACATCTTCGGACACCTTTGGTGTTGATTCGGGAGTGCCGGGAGCTTAGATAGCGTTTCGGCGAGAAATCGAAACGTAATCGGTGAGTGCGAATGGTTTTAGATGTCCTAGAGGGACAAAGAAACAAGGTTTGGGGATTTAGTAAATGTTTGAAACACCTTCCTAAGTCTGGAAGTAAATATGGCTAGATTTGCTCTCAAATGTGTGGTGGTTGCCCATAAAATGCTTTTACATGCTCATGTTTTGAGATAGATAAATTCCTACTGTTTTATGCATGATTTATGGCATGAGATGATGCTTGAAAATATTTCATGAAATAACATGTTGCATTGATGAGTTTTGAGCTTTTGTTTTAAAGCAAGGCAAATGTTATGATTTTGAATGAGATGAGAAAGCTTTGAGAAATGTTGCATTAAAAACAGTAGGTGAGATGTTGTTTTGACATAATATATTGGCATAGAAGATGAGATACTTACCGGATATAATTGATCGATCAATAGGATGAAAGTGCACTATAAACTAAAAATTCGTACGTGCTCTTTGGATTTAATCCAAAGGGAGAGACCGATGATGGGCATTCCATCGGGTAGGACTTGGTGAAATACCCAAGCTTTGTGGCGATGAGAGATACCGCCATGTGAGTACGGTGATGTGAGATTCCATCGGAAATTATGTTTTGCTAGGCGAGTGAGTACGGTGATGTAAGATTCCACCGGAAGTGTCTAGTGGGTTTGAGAAAGTTATCTGCATATCCGAGTAATAATGAAATGTGAAATGACAATATAATATATGAAAATGCTTTGATTCACATGTACCTAATGTTGAGATGATTTATGCTATGAAAAATGCAAATGAGATTTGTATATGAGATGCTTTAGTTTTCATAAGCATGTGTATGGCTTTGCCATGTGATTTGCATTGGTTTAAATGCATGAGATAGAATGAGCATGTTGTAGAAAATGGCTTTTGAGAAAGTGTTTTGAAATAATGCATTATTGTGTTGGTTTCCTTTAGAGTATGCCTCACTAAGCAAACATGCTTAAGCTCTCTTTCACCAATAATGCAGAAAATTGAGGTGTTTTGGGCAGCAAGAAGGTTAAGAACATCCAAGGAAGTGTAAAGCTCATGTATGATGATGTTTTTACATACTTTAGTTTTGATATTTGGCAATGGGGCTCCAAGGTTGTATTTGGGAGATGTGTTTTGAACTCCCTAAGTTTTGTGGCATGTTTGTGTTGGTTTTTGAAGGTTGTAATTGGTCTTATATGGTTTGCTTGAGGATTGAAGTTTATATTTAGTTTTGTGACTAAGAAGCATGCCTTTAGGTTGAATGTTCATGTGTTTGATGTCATGCTTTAGTTTAAGCTTCTCAACCATGTTCTCTAATGTCTAAACAAGTTGCTAGTATGATATGGTATGCTTTGAAGCATGTTTGAGTGGGTTAAGAGGTGAAAAACCAGCATTTTCTGCTGCTACAGGGCAGGGTGTATTGAAACACCCTTAACTGTTTCGAAACGGGGGCCTGTAATGGCCATAGTGTTTCGGAACAGTTGAAGGTGTTTCAGAACATTTTGGCTACTGGAGAGGCCTGTTTTGATACCGGTCTCGGAACGCACCCGAGTACCAAAACGGTCAACACCGTTTCAATACGGGCGTTTCGGTACGAAGGTCAGTGTTCCGAAACGGATGACCGTTGGATGATGATTTTGAATTGTTTCAAGTTTTCAAGTTTTACATTTTAGTCTTGAATGTTGTGCTTGCAATTGTTAGAGCTTGGGATGTCCTTTTATGCTGAAATTTGACAGAGAGGCATGTAATTTGACTAATTACATATTGGTAAACTTAAAATCTTCAAAGTTCTTATATTTTCCAAAATTTATATTTTGGTCCCTAAAAGTGTAATTCAAGTAATTGAGTCCTTAGATGGTTTGCGATCGCTGTGCTTTTCTCTCCTATGTTTCCTGAGTAATCACATAGGCCTAATGAGCATCTAGAAAAGATAATAAAAAAGGGTCGTTAATCAAGTTTGACTTTTGGGTTGACTTTGGTTTTCCTCGTGTAATCTTCGTAGTTTGGGTCAATCGTCTAGGCCGGGCTAAGGGGGTTACAGTATCGATCCGTTCAAATAATAAACACGACAATGATGGTTTGTGATTAGTTCGAATGGACTTGAAAACTTGATAAACAACTAGAAATCTCTAAACTCTGTACATCACTGCTTTTACCTTATTGGTCTAATTACTAGACTACCTCCGAATGTCAGAATGACCAAAATACTCTCGTAGACTTAATGATCGAATCACTCTCGATATATTTGAATTCTCAATGATTTCGATGCATCAACTTCCGATGTTGATTTGATTAGTCTTATCAAACTCCCTTATTCGCAGGGACCACATTCTGAAATCAGTCCAAAATTGTCAAATGTCATCTTTCCGATATCTATCAAGTACCTCTGAGAAATGAATTGGGTCATAAAGCGCGTATCATGTATCTGCAAATACTTTCTGTTCTAAACCAAGACCATATGCTTAAAATTTAAAAGTATGACATTGTAATATGAAATGAAAGCCATTCTCTAGTTTCTGACCTCTGATATGAAAAATATATCTAATATATGACATTGAATAAGAAATAATAATAAAATAAGTTTGACATCTGTCTTTTGGTATTAAAATAGATATGATATCTATTTTATGTAATATTGCCTTCTGAATATAAACTGAAATCATCTAGGGTATATTATCTGGGATATGAATGAAGATCTATAGGCTCAACGCTGGTAAGTCCTTCTAGACCTAAGCGCTTACGCCCAATGGGCCTAGGGTAAGTCTTTCTGGACCTAAGGCATTCCATTAGGTAGGCTCCTACGCCTCAGGCATAGGGTAAGACCTTTTCTATGTAGTTCAAGGGGAATTGCATTCTGGAGTTCGGTTGGAGGATTGTTAAGTAAATTAATAAAACTTTATGCCCTCTTCTGAAACATACCCTACTAAATTAATGTATCAAAGTTGAACTCTCCGTAAACTTATAATTTGTGCTTAATGAACCGCTCTAAACTCCTTAATTCAACTTATAAAATCTGAATCTCTTTTGAATCTCTGGCTTTAGACTCATCTCTTAAGGTTCGAGTGATCAAATAAAGAACAACTTTGTCACCTTCTAGTATACTGCTCCACTGAAATATCGAATCGTAATTTGAGCTTACCGTTACCAGTTCATCATGATAGTGTTAAGCTTTCCATATACATGCTTGTTCTTTTAGCATCTCATGGTAGTTTGTATTACTGAGCTTTTCGAAGCTCACGTTGTTTTTATCATAACAGGTTAAAGATCGACCATGTTACAATTATCAACGTCGGTTTGAGAGTTTCTTCGGCTTGCTCGCGGAGTATGGTATTTGTGTAATGAGGGGGCATGTACGTCATATTTTGGTTTATATTCGAGTCTAAAACTTGTATTAATAATTTGTAACATAGTTTTGTTGCATTGTCTGAATTTTTTCTGAAACGGTATTATTATTCAAAACTTGATTTTTAATTTTAAATGGTTTAGTAAATTGTTTATTTAAAATTTTAACGTGGGTCGCTCCGGTGACCCTAATGTGACTTCCTAGGATATGTATTAACGCATAGGCGTGTCTAGGGGGTTACACACCAACCTCCTTAATTGTTAGGGTATTTGGATGGAGACGAGGCACCAACCTCCTCAACATCCAAGGCGACTTATTTACAGTGCACTCAATCCTATGGCCGGCCAACTATATCCGATAAAATTTAAACCACATCCCTTGCCAATATAATTCATTATTCATTACTAACCCACTGCTTTTATATGCACCAACACAAAACACTTTTCCAAAGCAATAACTCATGCTTTAAAACGAGTATAAAATAAATACTTACATGGATCACTTACCATGTGCATCCATCATCATTTCATGATTAAAAACAGTGTATCAAACACCTAAAACATGCATAAACAGTAGGTAAATCCATGTAATAAAAAAACAAGTGCATAACCAATTTCTTAACAACATGTCCGAGATAGAAAATTCACTTATACTTACTTCTGAACTTATATTAGCATTTCAAGCTCAATATAAGTTCCCAAAACCATCTTCAAACCATTTTAAAGTTTTAGGTTTCGTTCTCACTCATTGACACGCGAATTCAAGCGTCTGAAGCCTCCAAAGCTTCACCAATAGTTTAGTTTCATGCTCGCATGTAAAATTTAAGCTTTAAACGACCATCCAAACTCATTTAATTGCATTCACAAGGTTTAAGGACAAAAACATGAGAAATCTAAAACCTTTAATCATCAAAATAACTAACATATCAATCAAGTGAATTGATTTAGTCCTAAGGTGTATTGATACACGAGGGCGTATTGATATAGCTCATTGATGTATTGACATGTGGGGCATATCGATACAGCTCATAAGTGTATTGATACACGAGGGCGTATTGATATAGCTTTTAGGCGTTTTAATACACGGGATACCAGTAGCTTAAAATACACTTATATGTATCGATACACTTCTACTTGTATCGATACATATAGACCTAAAAATGTCCAATTTTGTTGTTTTTCATGCTTTTAAGGTTTCAAACTCATACTAACATGCCTTAAACATAATCACGTACATAATAGAGACCAAACCATGAATTCCAACACAAAATTATCGTCAAGAAACAACATCATGCTTCAAAGGAAATCTAGAGGCATGCTTCCTAGAGAATTAACCATCCAACATTCAAAACATTAGTCCCAAGAAAAACTAACATATAAAGGCCATTTACATATTCAAAACAACATTATAAACTTGCTCAAAAATAGGGAGTTTAACACACTCCCAAATCAACAATGAACCTCATTGCCTTTATTACTAAAAGTCTAGTTTGAAACAATACTTTCAAAGAACGAAGCCCTTGGATCCTCTTTGCTCAATTGTTGCCTCCACTGCTTTAATTCTCGGCATTGATGGACAAAGAGAGCGTAAGCACACTAGGTTTAGTGAGAAGTGCTCAAAACAATACACCATCAATGAAATTTGAAAACATTTTCTCAAAACTATTGAAATCATCATTTCAATCCATTTATAAACCACCATACCTTGAACACCTTGCACTTAAACCTTTCCAAAACCAGCATATTAAACCATATGCATCATGTATCATACTTAAACAACAAGTCTCATTGCTAAACTCAATTTAAGCCTTCCTATGCATAACAAACCATATGCAAAGCTTAAAAAGTAACATGTATAAGTCTCATTATACAATATAAACATTTTCATGATACATCTACAATTATATTGGCTAACAAGTGATCGTTAACCAATTTCTATTCCCAAAATATCATATCGGATACACAGATTCAACAAGTGTTCTCAAAACATTTCAAGTCATCTTAACCGAAATAACAGTACAATCAAAACCAACAGGGACAACAACCCCACAGGAACAACAACCTCAATCATTGGTTAGATGCTTAACCCACTAACGAGAGATGGGACACCAACCTCCTCAATTGTTAGGGTATTTGGATAGAGACGAGACACCAACCTCCTCGACATCCAAGGCGACTTATTTACAGTGCACTCAATCCTATGGCCGGCCAACTATATCCGATAATATTTTAAACCACATCACTTCCAAGTATAATTCATTATTCATTATTAACCCGCTGTTTTTATATGCACCAACGCAAAACACTTTTCCAAAGCAACAACTCATGCTTTAAAACAAGTATAAAACACATACTTACATGAATCACTTACCACGTGCATCCATAATCATTTCATGATTAAAAACAGTATATCACACACATAAAACATGCATAAACAGTAGGTAAATCCATGTAATAAAAAACAAGTGCATAAAAAATTTCGTAACAACATGATCGAGAGAGAAAATTCACTTATACTTACTTCTAAACTTGTATAAGCATTTCAAGCTCAATCTAAGTTCCCAAAATCATCTTCAAACCATTCTAAAGTTGTAGGTTTCGTTCTCACTCATTGACACGCGAATTCAAGCGTCTGAAGCCTCCAAAGCTTCACCAATAGTTCGGTTTCATGCTCACTTGTAAAATTTAAGCTTTAAACGACCATCCAAACTCATTTAATTGCATTCACAAGGATTAAGGACCAAAACGTGAGAAATCTAAAATCTTTAATCATCAAAATAACTAACATATCAATCAAGTGTATTGATTTAGTCCTAAGGTGTATTGATACACGAGGGCGTATTGATATAACTCATAGGTGAATTGACACACAGGGCGTATCGATACAGCTCATAGCTGTATCGATACACGAGAGTGTATTGATACAGCTCTTAGGTGTTTTGATACACGGGAGACCAGTAACTTAAATACACTTACATGTATCAATACACTTCTACCTATATCGATACATATGGGCCTGAAAATGTCCAATTTTGTTGTTTTTCATGCTTTTATGGTTTCTAACTCATACTAACATGCCTTAAACATAATCATGTACATAATAGAGACCAAACCATGCAAATCCAACACAAAATTATCATCAAGAAACAACATCATGCTTCAAAGGAAATCTAGAGGCATGCTTCCTAGAGAATTAACCATCCAACATTCAAAACATTAGTCCCAAGCAAAACTAACATATAAAGGCCATTTACATATTCAAAACAACATTATAAACTTGCTCAAAAATAGGGAGTTTAACACACTCCCAAATCAACAATGAACCTCATTGCCTTTATTACTAAAAGTCTAGTTTGAAACAATACTTTCAAAGAACAAAGCCCTTGGATCCTCTTTGCTCACTTGTTGCCTCCACTGCTTTAATTCTCGGCATTGATGGACAAAGAGAGCATAAGCATACTAGGCTTAGTGAGGAGTGCTCAAAACAAAACACCATCAATGAAATTTGAAAACATTTTCTCAAAACTATTGAAATCGTCATTTCAATCCATTTATAAACCACCATACCTTGAAAACCTTGCACTTAAACCTTTCCAAAACCAACATATTAAACCATATGCATAATGTATCATAGTTAAACAACAAGTCTCATTGCTAAACCTCAAATTAAGCCTTCCTATGCATAACAAACCATATGCAAAGCTTAAAGAGTAACATGTATAAGTCTCATTATATAATATAAACATTTTCATGATACATCAACAAATTATATTGGCTTACAAGTGATGATTAACCAATTTGTATTCCCAAAATATCATATCGGATACACGGATTCAACAAGTGTTCTCAAAACATTTCAAGTCATCTTAACCAAAATAACGGTACAATCACAACCAACAGGGACAACAACCCCACGGGGACAACAACATCAATCATCGGTTAGATGCTTAACCCAATAATGAGATATGGGACACCAATCTCCTCAATTGTTAGGGTATTTGGATGGAGACGAGACACCAACCTCCTCGACATCTAATGCGACTTATTTGCAGTGCACTCAATCTAAGTTCCTAAAACCATCTTCAAACCATTTTAAAGTTGTAGGTTTTGTTCTCACTCATTGACACGCGAATTCAAGCGTCTGAAGCCTCCAAAGCTTCACCAATAGTTCGGTTTCATGCTCACTTGTAAAATTTAAGCTTTAAATGACCATCCAAACTCATTTAATTGCATTCACAAGGTTTAAGGACCAAAACGTGAGAAATCTAAAACCTTTAATCATCAAAACAACTAACATGCCAATCAAGTGTATTGATTTAGTCCTGAGGTGTATTGATACACGAGGGCGTATCGATATAGCTCATAGGTGTATTGACACATTGGGCGTATCAATACAGCTCATAGGTGTATTGATACACGGGGGCATATTGATACAGCTCTTAGGTGTTTTGATACACGGGAGACCATTAGCTTAAAATACACATACATGTATCGATACACTTCTACATGTATCGATACTTATAGACCTGAAAATGTCCAATTTTGCTGTTTTTCATGCTTTTAAGGTTTCAAACCCATACTAACATGCCTTAAACATAATCACGTACATAATAGAGACCAAACCATGCAAATCCAACACAAAATTATCGTCAAGAAACAACATCATTCTTCAAAGGAAATCTAGAGGCATGTTTCCTAGAGAATTAACCATCCAAGATTTAAAACATTATTCCCAAGCAAAACTAACATATAAAGGTCATTTACAACTTCAAAAAAACATTATAAACTTGCTCAAAAACAGGGAGTTTAAAAAACACACACCCAAATCAACAATGAACCTCATTGCATTTATTACTAAAAGTCTAGTTTGAAACCATACTTTCAAAGAACGAAGCCCTTGGATCCTCCTTGCTCACTTGCTTCCTCCACTCCTTTAATTCTATGTATTGATGGACAAAGAAAGCGTAAGCACACAAGGCTTAAAAAGGAGTGCTCAAAACAAAACACCCTCAATGCAAGTTGAAAACATTTTCTCAAAACCATTGAAATCATCATTTCAATCTATTTATAAAACATCATGCCTTGAAAACCATGCACTTAAAACTTTCTAAAACCAGCATATTAAGCCATATGCATCATGTATCATAGTTAAACAGCAAGTCTCATTGCTAAAACTCAATTTAAGCCTTCCCATGCATAAAAATCATATGCAAAGCTTAAAGAGTAACATTTATAAGTCTCATTATACAACATAAACCTTTTCATGATACATCAACAATTATATTGGCTTACAAGTGATCATTAACCAAGTTCTATTCCTAAAATATCATATCAGATACATGGATTCAACAAGTGTTCTCATAACTCTTCAAGCCATCTTAACCAGAATAATGTTACAATCACAAACAATGGGGAAAACAACCCTAATCATCGGTTAGATGCTTAACCCACTAATGAGAGACAAGACACTAACCTCCTCGATTGTTAGGTACTTGGGTGGAGACGAGACACCAACCTCCTTGACATCCAAGGCCACTTATTTACAGTGCACTCAATCTTATGGCCAGCCAACTATATTCGATAACATTTTAAACCACATCACTTGCCAATATAGTTTATTATTCATCATTAACCCATTGTTTTCATATGCACCAACACAAAACACTTTACCAAAGCAACAACTCATGCTTTAAAACAAGTATAAAACACATACTTACATGGATAATTTACCACATGCATCCATCATCATTTCATGATTAAAAATAGTATATCACGTACTTAAAACATGCATAAACAGTACATAAATCTATGTAATCAAAAAAAGTGCATAAACAATTTTGTAAAAGCATGGCCAAGAGAGAAAATTCACTTATACTTACTTCCAAACTTAGAGTAGCATTTCAAGCTCAATCTAAGTTCCCAAAACCATCTTCAAACCTTTTTAAAACTGTAGGTTTTGTTCTCACTCACCGATACGTGAAACTTCAATTTGCCGACTCGAATTTAAGTGTCTGAAGCCTCCAAAGCTTCACCCATAGCTACAGAACCAACTTCCCATGTTTTAACCACACAAAAATAGAGGCACAATGCATCATAATGCATTCATAAACCCATCAATAACAATCTTCAGCATTGTCTTTCTAAATGCTACTAAACGCCCATCCGAAACAACTGAAATCAATATCGATTGACCTCCAAACTTAACCCATACAAAACCTAACACTTTCAACCATAAATTATCATCAAAAGACATCTAAAAACCTTCTCATAACATTCTTATACTTCCAGCAACCATTACACCACCATAACTCTCCCAAAACACATAACTAACAACCTAAACAATTAGAGATTCTTATAGTTTCAGGATTCCAATGTTAAAACCAACTTATTAACATTATGAAAAATTATAACCATTCTCTAATCTAATCAAGAACCTAGCAAAACAAATCCAAACGAATCTCAATAAATTTCACCTATTAAATCTCAATTAAACCAAATTTCCACAATTAAATCATCAAAATCCATTTGTAAACATATATAAAGGATCAAGAACTTGGGAATTTCGGTAAATAACCATTCATTAAAGGAGAAGACCGAACCTCACCTTCAATGATTAAAATCCCTCTCAATTGGTTGGTTTTTTATTCTTGAAAAGCAAAGGAAATTAATGAGATTTTGTAGAAACAAGTTAGGAAATCTATTAGGAATCTTTAATTTAAGAAAACAAGACCATTACCTCAAATCTTTGCTGGAAAATAGATGTTTGGCTGAAAAGAATTTGAGAGAAAAGTTTGGAGAATTTGGTTTTTGTGAAAATAACTATCTTTCTTTAATTAATTCTTTTTAATCATTTAATTAAAACACTTTAAAACTAATCCAATTGAGAGAAAATCTGATAAAAATACTTAGGTATATTAGCTCCTTAAAGATTCAAAGTTTTGACCCTTTTACAAAATAGTCACTAAAATAGTTTTTCACTTTCGCCTTTTGGTCACTAGTCCCAAAATGTCAAATTTCCGAAAATTCATTTTCCGAAATTGATTTCACCAAAATCATTAACATCTTAAATAAGGATTTTTAACAATTTTTCCATATTTTTATCTCACATAAAATATCCAATCCCAAATTCGACTCAAATCTCTAACCTCATCCATCAGACCGTCTAATTAACCCATAAACTACTAGGCCCAAAACCGGAGCGTTACACATTTCTTCCAGATACATTTTGATTTGATTATTGCTTGAGAAATCATCCATGAATGAGAACAAGTGATGTTTTGTCGTATTGTCTACCAACGTGTCTATATGTGTTAGAGGGAAGTTTTCCTTAAGACTAGCACGGTTGAGGTTACGATAGTCGACACACATTTGCACTTTCCATTTTTATTTGGTATTGGAACAACGTTAGCCACCCATTCTGGATACTTGGTCACTTCTAAAAAACTAGCATCATATTATTTTTTACTTCCTCTCGTATCTGAAGTAACATTTTTGGCCTCATTCTTCTGAGCTTCTGTTGTACAAGCTTGCATTCTGTCTTCAATGGAAGTTCGTGCGTTACAATATACGTGTTTAATCCAAGCATATCTTGGTAGGTCCAAACGAACACATCCTTGAACTCCTGAAGTAAGGAGATAAGTTTGTCTCTTGTATATAAAGATATGAAAGTGCCGATTTTTACTTCTCTTTTGTCATCTTCGGTTCCCAAATTCACTGTATCCATCGATTCTTGGTGGGGGAGAATTTGCTTATTCTCATGCTCTATGTCATATTTTTAGGAATTGAGTTTGGATTTTTTTTCTTATGCTTTGGATTAATGAACTTAATATATTATGTTGTTTGCCTTATTTAATTGCCATTTTATTTCTCATTGAATTGTGCCTATTTTGATCTAACAAAAAGGGGGAGATGGTATGGTAGAGCCAAATTTGAAACTTTGCAACTTAATTTTAAAAACCTATCTTAAATTGAGGGGAGTAAGTTTTACAAAGTATTCAAAACTTAAAAATTTATATTTTGCTTTGTTATATCAAAAAGGGGGAGATTGTAAAACCAAAACTTTGATTTTTGATATAAAAAATATTTCAAGGACTAATTTGAAAAGAAGATAAATTTTTAAGTCCTCAAACTTCCCAAAATTGACAAGCAAAATGTTTAAGTCAAAACTCAAGGTCCCATAAATTTTTCTAAGTGTTTTCCAAGCCAAAACAATGATTTTCGACTAATCGTTTTGATACACCCCTTAGGTGTTTCAAAACGATTTGAAACTGTAAAGTGAATTTTGACTAGTTGTTTCGATATACCCCTCAGGTGTTTCGAAACGTTTTGAAATTGTCAAGTGTGGGCTCGAAATGAGAGAACTCGTATCGATACGGTAGTATCAAAACGGTCTCACTTGTTTCGGTACGAGTTTTGAAAGTTGGTTTAAAAATATGATTGTTGCTTGTCATAACCATTTTCTTGAAAAATAGTTAAGCGTATCGATACGCTTTAAGTGCGTTTTGATACAAGTTTTCATAGTTGCAAAATGTTTCGATACGGCCTCGTCCCGTTTCGAAACGGGTTCTTTCAGTTTCAGAACGACCACGATCGTTTTGATACAGTCTCTTAAATGCTCCCAACAGCTATTTTGTTTTTTCTCCGTTTCGATACAGGTGATGTCGTTTTGGTACGGGCATGTGCATAATAGCATTAATTGTGGGAAGATGAAGTCCCAACGACTATATTTATGATGTCAACCACCCAAACGGCTAGAAATCAATGAGAAGGTATAAAAGAAAGCATTTTGAGCACCATCAACAACTATTGAACCTACAAGAATTATCCAAGCGTCAAATCCAAACCCTAGTGCCTTTTATTGTTAAATTATTGTACCCAACTCAATTGAGTGCTTCATTCTTATTTGTATTGTGAGTTTGGGGAGTGACAAATTGTAATTGGGTAAACAAATCATCCTTTGAGAGGAATTTGTAAGGTTTGCCATTTTTCTCTATTGTAAAGAGTGTTTCAAATTAAGCTTTGGGTAGAAAACTTAATTTGTTTGTAAGGTTTCCTCCTCATCCAAGAAAATTGGGAGAATCAATAGTGGATTGGTTGAAAATCCTTAGTGGGAGCTAAGGTAGTGGGTGTAGAGTTCATTGGAGAACTTGAACCAGTCTAATTGCCTTGTGTCTCAATTTTTATTCTTCCAATTTCCATCCCTAAAATTTTAATCGTCAATTCACCCCCTCTTGGCCATTTGCAATTATTTGATCAACTCAACAGTTATTTATGGAGTCAACCCTTAAACTTTCAAGAAATTTCATATTAACTTTTAAGTTTGATAAAAATTCTTTTTTAGTCCCTCATAAAAAAGTTAGGGTTCTAAATTAAAAATTCTCAGTTGTTAGGGTTTTCAATTAAGGATTTCAAAATTAGGTTTCACAATTAGGAATTTTTCGAATCTAAGGTTTACAATTTGGGCGAAATTTTTGGGGTGTTACATATCCACTAAAACATCATTCGGGACAATTGTTTGGTTCAATACTTTTAGCAAAGCATTTCTATGGGCTCTAAACTTAGCAACAAAGATAATACAAAAATACGAGTTGATTGTTTGTGTAGCTGTTCAACTACACTGTATTCACAAAGATAATACAAAGTCTCTAGTGGTACTACCAACAAACTTCTCATAGTATTTGGACTCCAAGGAATTAATGAAGAGGGTTGTCATCTCTTTCTCAACTAATTATACCATCGCATGGCATACTCGGCTAAGCTGTCCTGAAAGCAATGGATTACCAACTTATCATTATTCTCGTACCTCGTCATTTTATGACAAAACATGGTACGGTGGGCGATAGGGCAGCTCGTGCCATCAAATTTCTCAAATTCTGGTACTTTGAATTTTTAGGGCAAAATTAAATCATGGACCAAGCTCATCTCCATTACATCAGTTCTAATGAAGGCATCAATACCTTCCATAGCTTTGATTTTTTTCTTCCAAGCTCTTGAACTTGTCATCAGCTGCATCAAAAAAATTGGGTTGCACTTTCTTCAATTTTTCCAACTCAAACGAGTCATCGAAGTTTGGTACTTCTGATTTAAATGGGCTCGTCCATACGTTTGAACCATAAGCACCATGAAGATTTACTTGGTTATGGACATTAGATTGTAGTCCATCGATAGATAACACAAATTGAGGATGTGTTTCCTTTGGTCCAAAAGGTAAAGATGATGAATCTCCCTTGTGAACTTCATGAGTTTTTCCTTTCTCAGCATTTGTTGTCTTGGATAACAACTGTGACAGTTTGTTTTCTAATTTGCTTAGAAGAGTCTCTTGACTTTTTTCTAAGTTCCCTCAAGCCCTTTATATCCTGAGTGACTTGTTCTTGAATTTTCTCTAGCTTCTGGACTCTATCTTCCATTCTTCTAGCCTTGAATCGCTTGTAGTGGGGTGATTGATTTGATCGTCTTTCACTTCTAGTATCACTGATATTGAACCCCCATGAATTAGTCTCTTAATAAGCATATCACATGTTATTTTTTAATGTTTTTACTTTTCCAACAAGAAGGTGATTATTATTATTTTTTAAAATTCTACGTCATTTTCTCTCTCTTAATAAGCATACCACATGTTATTTTTTTAATGTTTTTTACTTTTTCAACAAGAATGTGACATGTGTCACCTTCTGATTGGTTAAACAAAATCAAAGGAAATAAAATGATTCCTTAAATGCGTGTTGGATTTGAAGCAAGGACCCCTTAGACAAATGCTTAACAATCAACCCTTGAGCTAAGCAATTACTTGTGATGAGAACTAAACATACATATATTTACCCAACTATTTTTTTGACAAAATAGTACCTAACGTTATGTTTTCAAAATGGTACCTCCACCGTTGAATCTTAACGCAAAAGTTGACATGAAATATTTTATTTTTTTAATTTCCACGTCATTTTCTCTCTTTTAATAAGCATACCACATGTTATTTTTTAATGTTTTTATTTTTTCAAGAAGAAGGTAACATGTGTTTTCTTCTGATTGGTTAAATAAAATCAAAAGAAATAAAATGATTCCTTAAATGCATGTTGAATTTGAACCAAGGACCCCTTGGACAAATGCTTAACAATCAACCATTGAGCTAAGCAATTGTTTGCGATAAAAACTAAACAAACATATATTTAACATAACCGAAGTTACGGTCTCAAAATAAAACAAAATTATTTCTATAAAGAATTGAACTCAGGACCCCTTGTAAAATGGGTACTAAGCAAAACCATTAAACTAAGTTAGTTTAAGTGACATCACACCACCACTAGACTCAATAAATAAGTTTTTTTTTGTTATAAACTAATATTAAAACATTCTTAAAAAATTAAATTTATAATCTTTATTTGGAATAAAATATAAATTTTAAAATATTTGAAAAAAAAATATTTTTTATAATATTATATTAGATAATGTAAAAATTAAAATAATAAATTATTTTTCATTTTGTATGGAAAAAATAATAAAATAAGGCTTTGTTTGGTAAACAACTTTTTGAGTCAAAATTAGAGGTTTGACTAGTTAAAACCACTAATTTAGATGTTTGGTAAATATAGGATTATAATAGCATATTGGGGTGAAACCTCTCAATTTGAAAAAGCTTCTTTTATAAATACTCTTTTGTCATTGATAATTACAAAAAAAATCTAAATAACATAAACTTGAATAACTAATAAAATTAAAAAAATCATAAATAAGATATATATATATATATATGTAAATTTAATAATTAATAAAATTATATTCAAAAATATAATTTCATAAATAAAAAATTAATGTATACATCTTAATTGAATAATTATAAAAATTTTATTAAAAAGGTAATTTTACAAAGAAGAAATTAATATATACATCCTACATATATATATTTATTAATGATATTAAAAAATATTTTTCATAATCTAACTAATATCAACGGATACGAAATATTAATAACGACTCACCCCTAGTGCATTGTTTCTCGTATTTATTTTCCTTCTTCAATTAAATGACACGTGTCACCACCTGATTGGAGGAGAAAAATAATTTTATTTAATTAAATAAAAGTGTTTACATTAGTCCAATCAGGCGGTGACATTAAAATTATTTTTTATATTAAATTTAGGACTAAATTAATTGCATATGTAAATATGAAGGACTAAATATATAATTATACCAATTATCGTTAATTGTCTCATCATCATTTATGTTAAAGTTGACGGCAACGACTTGATTGGGGGCACTTTAATAGTTCGATGGTCTTATTGACAAAATTTTTAGTTCGGTGGTCAAAATCTGATCGACACAATGATTCAGTGGTCATAAGTATCATTTGAAACCAGTTACATTAAGAAAAATAGAAAAATATTTTTTTCTACAAAGATCAAACTTTTATTCTAATGATTTAGTAAATTTACATAAAAAAAATAGTAAATTTACCAAACATCACATATGATTCCAAGAAAAACAACACTAAAGAAGTTATAGGATTCAAAGTAATAAAAAAAACACTAGATTTCAACGATAAACAAAATCGTTTGACCAAAAACACGAGACTAGTTTGAGTGCTTCAATGTTGTAACAAATTCATCTTCGGTTGGTTTTTATTTTCTGTGAAATCAAATAGCTTTCTCTTTATAACACAAATCAACATGGTAACAAGTGTACAAATCTAATTTAAAAAGTGAGGGGACAATTGCTATGCCTTTAAAAAGTAAGCACATGGGGGAGGATGTATACATATATTTTTTTTTTCATTTTTCTCCCCCTCCAAAGGAGATATAGCTGGCAAATAATCCTTCTCTCTTTCATTTGATTCACATTGTGTGGGCCATTTTATCACCCCATTTATTGCCCACTTTTCCATTTGTCATGCATTGTGAAGTTTAAGCTAAGCTAAGCTGGCCTAAACTTTTGTCTTTGTTTCATTTTCTAGTAGGATAAATATAAAATGGACTTTTATACCATCTTTACTTTATCATATTCATGACTCACTTTCATTTTAAAAATTAATTCCTATTAAAATTATGGTTTGTGTTTTTATTATAAGATTGATATATAAAAGTTTATTTTGATATATATTTTCAATAAATATATATCTAAAATTCAACTACTCCTATTCATTTTCTCTTTATAATCTTCCATCTGCACTCTTCTGAGTTTCAGGGCTAAATCTCAAACATCAAGCTCTCTTTACTCGAAAGATTAAATAGAAAACAGATCCAAATCCAGAAATAAAATCAAACCCAAAGAGTCGAAATGCCTACACCACCAGACACAAGCAAAACCTTGAAATTGGAGCGATATAACAGCTATCTCCGCAAAATCCACACCACCAAACTCCTTAATGCTTCTTCTAAGCTTCTCTTTCCAGCCACCCTTCTCGTTGCTTTGCTTTTAATCCTCTTTTTTACCATCACCTACCCTCCTCTTTCCGATAATCCCCACCACCGTCTCCACCGCCACAGCTTACTCTCCACTTCTCTTTTCTCCGTCGGGGGCGGCGCTGCCTGGGAGAAACAAGTTCGACGCTCTTCCACGCCGCGTAGGCCCAATGGTTTCTCCGTTTTGGTCACGGGCGCCGCCGGGTTCGTTGGTTCCCACTGTTCCGTGGCTTTGAAAAAACGAGGCGATGGGGTTCTGGGTTTAGACAATTTCAATAGCTACTACGACCCGTCTTTGAAACGAGCCAGGCAAAACCTTTTGAAGAAGCACCAAGTGTTCATCGTCGAGGGTGATTTGAACGATGCGCCATTGTTAAGAAAGCTGTTCTACGTTGTCCCCTTCACCCACGTTCTTCATTTAGCGGCTCAGGCCGGCGTACGTTACGCCATGCAAAACCCGCAATCTTATATTAGCTCCAACATTGCCGGCTTCGTTAACTTACTCGAAATAGCCAAAGCGGTCAATCCTCAGCCGGCCATTGTTTGGGCATCGTCAAGCTCCGTTTATGGACTCAACACCGAAAACCCATTCTCCGAAATAGACCGGACCGACAAACCGGCGAGCCTTTACGCTGCGACGAAGAAAGCCGGCGAGGAAATCGCCCACACTTACAACCACATCTACGGCCTTTCACTAACCGGCTTAAGATTCTTCACGGTTTACGGTCCCTGGGGAAGGCCCGACATGGCTTATTTCTTCTTCACGAAAGACATCCTACAAGGGAAGTCGATCGAGATTTACAAGACGCATGATCAGAAAGAGGTGGCGCGTGACTTCACCTACATCGACGACGTGGTGAAGGGGTGTCTGGGGGCACTGGACACGGCGGAGAAGAGCACGGGGAGCGGAGGAGAGAAGAAAGGGAAGGCTCAGCTGAGGGTTTACAACTTGGGGAACACATCGCCGGTGGCGGTGGGGCGATTGGTGTCGATCCTGGAAGGGTTGCTGAAGACGAAGGCCAAGAAACATGTGATAACGATGCCAAGAAATGGGGACGTGCCCTTCACACATGCCAATGTGACGTTGGCCCACACGGATTTCGGGTACAAACCCACCACGGATTTGCCCACTGGGTTGACCAAATTTGTGAAGTGGTACGTCGGTTATTATGGGATTCAACCGAGGGTAACAAAGGAAACTCAGCCCACCAATGAATCCGGATGAGACGTGGTTTTAATGATTGAAAATTGTGTGTTTTTGGTCCTATGATGTAAAAAATGGACCAAAGTGTTGTTAATGTTGCGCATAGATTTTTATTTGATTATATAGAAATGGATAAATGTGAATTAAAAAAAAGTGTAGAAATGTGAAGATGAAGTGTAATAAGGTCTGCCAGAAAGGATGCAGGTCTGGACAGTTAATTTCCGTATAAAATAGACAGAAAAAAGTCATGATTTATTTATAAAAAAAAAGAGTCATGATTTGAACAAATCATGGGGACTCCCAGATTCTTCTTTATTGCAACTTAATCCCGTTTTAATTTTGGTATCTTTTAGTAACTATATTTTAATTTAGAACGTAATCTCTGTCAAAATAAAGTATAAGGTTAATTTTTTAGCATTTTCAATGGATTTCATTTTTTATTTATCAATCTGTTATTCAAACAATTTTTTAACCTATATAATATTTTTATAACGAACACGTCACTTACAGCTGCGTGTTTTATAAAAAACAATTTATATTATTTTATTAAACTCACCATGTTTGAAAGGTGTGATCAATTTATATATATACTTTTGTTGATGTCGAAATGAGGAGGTACCGGACAAAGGAGGTGGAGATGAGAAACATGATGGTTGATGACGATTTCAAACGTTTCACCCCCTGTAGATTTGGGCCAGAGAGCCGCAATCAATACAATGATCAGAGTAAAAAAGATGAGAGGAAAAAGAGAGGGGTACAACCCTCTTAATTCAACCTTGCACGAGCGTATCATGTCTCTTCTTAGACTTCTCTCTCTTATTGAGGGCGTGGGTATTTAGAGCCCAAGGTACTACTCGTAACACCCCCTACCCAATCTGGAAGAAAGAGATGGTTGTTTGTTGTCCCAACCATTCTTTTTAATCGATCGAAAGTGTTACTGAAAATCAAATCGAAACAAATCAACATTCAAATCAAGGCCAAACAAATACAAATCATTCATAACACCAAAGCAAGTTATCCATCATCAGAGATCATAATTTAAACAAGTTCTAATTTTAAACCATTGAGATTAAATTGTAAAGTTTTCAAAATTTAAGGACTAAAGTGTGAATTTACCAAAGTTTGGGGACTTAAATGAAAACTTTTAACATTCCGTACTATTATAGATTTGGATCATGTTATAGCTTACACATGAAGAAAAGTTATCATCACATAATTCAACCGTCATCATTTAGGGACTAAACAATTAAGTTTTAAAACTTTAGAGACCTATTTGTAAATTTCTAAAAGTTTCAAGGACCAAAGGAATGTTCATTTTTAATAAGTATTATTCTTAATCTCATGTTCTTCCCAAAACTTGAATTTAAAAAAGCGGCAACTGAATCGGAGTTCAATTGAAAAAGTTATAATATAGTGACCAAGACGTAAAATTTCAGGCTTTTAAGGGTGGTTTCGAAACCAGTGGGAAAGATTTCAAAACATTTGTCACAGATTCAAAAATTTGACATTATGGAATGAAGATTTCGATACCTTTTGGTATGGTTTCGAAACCTTTGTCACGTTTCACCAAAATATGACATTTTAAGTCATTTTTAATCTCTAATGATCACTTTTATCATTAGATTAATTCAATACATAGTCCTAAGCATCAACAAGTACATTTAACAAGTTTTAAGTTTTTAAAATCTTAATTACCAAAACCTAAAATAAGACTTATCATAACTAAATTTTTACCTAATATTGAATAATTACAATCATACATGCTTAAGCTTATTGCCACAGACCAACTTCCCACGACCGAGCAAGCTGCACCTATAGGTGCCTATCCTAGTGCACCACGTCCTTCACCCGACCGAGGGACCCGAGTAGTTGCCAACAGCACACACCAAGGGGCCATGCACAACGCCCTTTGTGGTGTCCGCATCCGAGAGAGCCGAGCTGGGGCACTTCCAGCGCACCATAGGGCCAAGTCAAGCACCCCATGTGCTGCCCACGAGAGTTGGACCCGAGGGAGCCCATTACACGCACTCGAGGGGCCCTTGCCAAGCACCCCATGTGCTGCCCACGAGAGTTGTACCCGAGGGAGCCCATTACACGCACTCGAGGGGGCCTTGCCAAGCACCTTCCATGCCGCCCAAGCCATGGAGCTCGGGCCTGCACCCGACAATCACACCAAGGAGGCCGAGTCTGCACCCGACGTGCACACCGAGAGGCCTAGGGGAAGCCCATCCGAGTTGCTCACACCCGTAGGGCCCAATTTAGCACCTAGCATGCTAAAGATGGGGTATTGGACATAAGAACCGGGCCATGCCAAGCCCAATCCGCCCAAGAGACCAAGACCCATCATGAGTTGTCATCCTTTGACCAACACACATGGAAAGATATCATCCATGGAGCTTATTCGAGGAAAGACTTCTATGACAACAAATATGTGATGTTATAGCTTAGTAACTTAGGCAACTTTGTTTATATATGAGTGTTGCCATGTTTAGGAGGATAAGATTCATCCAGAGCCCTTGGATCGAATCACCCTTAGATCAAGAGAGCCAAGGCTATAAATAGAGCCCTTCCCTCACCATTGTAATCGTTCCACACTTTTTGAGTTCTTGAGTAAGAGTTTAACATTTCTCTTCAATCTTTGTCTTGCCCAAGCTCTCTTGCCTTGCCTAGCCATCATCACTATTTTCCCACAAAGCTTCCGCCGCATCAAGTTCTAAGCACTCCAGCTTAGATAATCGAAGGCTGACTTAGTCCTCGACTTAAGATCAACGACTAAGGCCGCACGAGTTAGCGAGTCAAAACCTAGCCCCGTGACAAGTGGTATCAGAGCCATTTTCCGCATCCGCATGAGTTGAGATGGCGCAAGGAAGAAAGATCGTTGCGAAAAAGATGAGCGTGGAATCACAAAGCGTCTCGTTTGAAAGCGAGGTGAGCAAATCAAAATTGTGTGATATTTTTATTAGTAAGTCGTGGTTTTGTTTTCTTTGCAGAATTAACCATGCTAAAGGCTGCCCAATAGAAAGACCGCTAGAGTGTTGGATTTGTAGAAATCCACATCGAACGTATGAGTGCCCATAGATCAGCAGCTTTGCCGCCCACAAGAGGAAAGTTGGGATACGGAAAGAGTGCTTCTGATGCAATGGGCCACACATGTGTTACGATTGCCCGCACCGAACCAAGCAGTCCAAGGTACAGGACGAGCCCGACGAGACCGAGGCTTTGAAGCTTGATTCGCGCTGCAAAGAGCTACCAATGGGTCCGGTAGATGCGTTCGAGGAGCAAGGCTTGCCCGATGAAACCGAGGCCACGAAGCTTGCTTCATTGTTCGGGAAACCGCCAGTGAGTATGGTGGTTGAGGCGTCAAACTTCAAGAGTGAAGTCTTGATGAGCGAAAGGTTGCCAAGGGGCAACGAGTCCAAAAAACGTGGGAGAAACCCGGTTACGTGGAGTATTCAAGTGACAATGACGAGTTAACAAGTGACGTGCTTTCTGCCAACCATGGAGACGATAGTGCAGATGAGATCGAGCATGTAATTTTCGGACTCAATTGAAGTAAAGAGCGACTATGAGGAAGAAGAGACTATGTTTGTAGACATGGTGCTTTCCGACGCAAAGCTAAGTGCATTAGTGGATCCAAGTGCATCTTCAGTGCTCGTATCCGAGCGAGTTGCCGAGTGGTTAAACCTTCAGGTTGAGAAGGTAAAAGAACAAGTTGAGACAGTTAACTTCATGGATGAGCCAGTTGCGGGAATCACAAGAGATGTGTACCATCAAATTGGCAATTTTCAAGGCACAACAAACATCAATGTATTATCTTGTGATTTTCTTAATGAATATGAAATCGTTATTGGATTATCTTCTTTAGAACAAATTAATGCGCTTGTCTTGTCAGAAGTCAAGGAAGGGTGTGATGCAAATCCACACCAAGAAGACGTTGAGCCACGATGAGGGAGACAAAGCCAAGGCATCACCAAGCATCCACGAAGAAGTGCTTGAGTCTGAGACATCCAATGACGATGAGGCCATGGTAGAGTCCATGGAAGTTTCCGAAGCAATGGGACAAGTCCTTGATGAGTTCGAGGACGTAGTGGCATTCGAAGTCCATACCTTTGCTAGTGCCAACACCATCGAAGGAATTCTCTTAGAGAAGGGAGTTTAGATTGCTCAAGAGAGTCGAGTGCTCAATGAGTCCGATAAGAGGTACTCAGATCATGAGAAGGAGCTTATCACAGTCGTGAATTGCTTGCACACTTGGAGACAACGTTTGAAGTTGCCAAAGACTTTTTCACCAAGGAGCAAGGTGGTTTGTGAGTTCGAGTTACCATCCGAGTTTGGGGAAGTGGATCGAGCCAAAGAAGGCGAGACAAAGATGCTACAAGATTACTCCATACTATGGTTGGCGAAAGATGGGGGACGAACCCTCCTCACGGAGCAATACCAAGCCGCGTTAGAAAGATAGACACAGCCCATGGACGAGTTTGTTGAACCCATGGCGCCCAAGCCAAGTGCCAAGGTGGATGGATCAAGCCAATAGTCTCCAACCCACCAAGCCGAGGGAGAAGTGCTAGAGAGCACCAAAGGGGGCCTATACCACGACCCCGCCACCATCACTTGCCTTGAGTATCGACAAGGCACAATGAAGCCAATCGACAAGGACCTTGTGTCCGAGGTAAGTGATCCAATTTTTCAAAATTTGGGTCTAACTTGTTGTGGTTCTGTCCACAGGTTGCTTGTGAGGCCAAGCAAGGAATAGAGTGATAAGTTGGTTGGAGCAAGCCGGGAGCATCCAACCTTCATTCAAGCCGAGAGAGAAGTGCTAGAGAGCACCGAAGTGGGGCCATTCCATGACCCCGCCATCATCACTTGCCTTGAGTATCGACAAGGAGTAGTGAAGCCACCCGACGAGGACATTGTGTCCGGGGTAAGTAAGCCAAATTCTCATGAAAATTCGAGTCTAACTTGCTCTGTTTCCATTAACAGATTTCTTGGGAGATCAAGCAAGGTGTTGAGTGTGTAAAAGTTCTATTATTTACACACTTTTTAACCCATATTTCTGCTGCATTCAAGCATCATTGCATTGCATTTAGGATAGTTTTCAATTAAACATCACAATTATATAAAAGGCACGGATTCTACTAAAAGATGGTGTATTTTGCAGGTAACTGCCAAGGTTGACGATGAAGGCAGGCGCATGGCAGATAAGCAGGAAAGCTGAACTGGACAAGCAGCTGAAGAAGACAAACCTGTCATGGACCTGTCGTGACAGTATGGTGACAGCAGATTACTGAAGAGGAAAAGTGAAGTGGACATCGATGGATAGAGAAAAATCTGCTCGTCTGTCGTGTGGAAGCCAAATAATTTTCCAAGCCCCGGATCAAAAGATATGTCAAGCCAAAGCTCAAGGAAAGGAATTCCCACAAGATAGGGATGCGGCTGAAAAGTAGGATATTTTAGAGATTTAGTCTTTATTAGAATCTTACTTTTAATTAAAGTTGTAATCCTTATTACCTTAGATAACTTGAGCCCAAAGCTTATATAAAGGGCATAGATTAAACCTAGGGCATAGCCGACTACCCCATAACCGAAACCAAAACCCTGCCGTCCACCCGTCACCAACATGTTCTAAAATCCCCCTAGGGCCACGGGTTGTTTTGTAAAGTAGTTGCAAGGGTTGCTTTGTTTTAGGATTTTTCAAGTTCAATAAAATAAACTTCAAGTTCTTTTATCTTGGTTTTAATATCTTGCAAGAGCATCGGGAGAGCATTGTAAGGTTATCTATTTACTTAGCATCGGGAGAGTTAAGTATACGAAAGAGATAAAAGCGCGTTCTCTAGTTTATAGTTGAACCATCTCGTGCTTAGGGATAAGGCGAGGTTAAGTGGCTAAAGAAGAATTCATACACATCGGTGTTCATCCTTCGATTCACGCCGGGAGGTATCATCAAAGACGTGTTCATCGACAGACTTGTGCCTAGGGATAGGGCAAGGCAGATCTGGGATTCTTGCCAAGCTTGAAGTACTGAGTTAGTGTCTGCTGCCGCGACAACTAACGGACAGACGTCACGACAGGTGCTGTCGGCGACGGGAGCGACGACAGAACTGGAGATCCTGAGCAATTCAATACCTGCACTACCGAGCAATTCAATACCAGCCCATTCTCTCTATCTCGATAATTCAATCCTTTTATTTACGTTTTTACTTTATTATTCGTGACAACTTTCTAAAATATTTTCTTTACTTCGTGCAGTAAATCAAGGTGAAGTCATTAGCCCAATCCCTGTGGAGACGATATCCGATACTTCGTATCACTTTACTACTTGCGTCGTGTACACTTGCACTACAATTGCGATAGTCTATTTTACACGCAACAAGTTTTTGGCGCCGTTGCCGGGGATTGGCAACATAACTACATCTTTCTTCTATTGCACTTTTGTTTTTATTTTTTTTATTTTTTTTTCGTTTTTCGTTTTTCTTTAATTTTTATTTTGTGTTTTCAACTCTTGCTTTTCACAAGGTTCTCTTGTTTATGCGCAGATCGAAAAGAGGCGAAGATCCTGAGTATAAGTTAGATCCGGAAATCGAACGATCATTCAATCTCAAGAAACAGATTCGCCACCCTTTGGACAGGAACGAATACCTTGAAGAACAGCTAGAGCAGATGGCCCGTAACCAGCCTGCTGGAGGAGACATACCGCCTGTCGGCGACCCGCCTGGGGCAGGTGGACGACGGTCATGTCGTGACTACATGCTGAATGACCATATAGAGCTGGAGACCACACTGCCGGATATTGATGTTGATAACTTTGAGCTTAAACCTGTCATGTTTAGTATGATCAACAACGCCGGACAGTTTAGTGGTTCTGCGACAGAAGATGCTAGGGAGCATCTCAAAACGTTCTAGGAGATCTGTGGTTCGTTTAGGCTACCAGGAGTTAGTCCGGAGATACTGAGGCTTCGGTTATTCCCCCATTCATTGAGGGACAGAGCTAAAACTTGGTGGAATAAACTTACACCGGGTTCTATTATGACTTGGGCAGATCTAACTCGTGAATTCTTATCTCGTTTTAATCCTTCACATTTATCTGAGCGATTACGTAACGAAATTGCTACTTTTCAACAGGAAGATGACGAGCCGATGCACGAGGCCTGGGACAGATTTACTACTCTTCTACGGAACTGCCCAATGCATGGATTCCCCGTCTGGAATCAGGTAACTAAGTTTTATAATGCTGCTAACTTACAAACTCGCATTCGCATTGATTCTGCAGCAAATGGACTGTTATTGGATAAAGATCCGGACGAGGCATTGCAAGTTCTAAAAAACCTAGCTAAGAATGAGGAGCAGTTTCCGACAGCTAGAAGAGGGGGTAAACGGGTACTTGCTGTCAAGGACTATGAGGCTGACAGCACTATGAAATCACAGGTAGCATTCCTCACTAAAGCCATGAAACACTTATTGAGTGAAGAGGAAGTACGAGGGTTTGCTGTCGAGGAAATTTGTGCCACTTGTGAAGGAAATCATAGTAGTGAAGAGTGCCCTATAAATATAGAAGAGGGGAAATATGTTGGAAATTACAAGCCAAATTATAATTCCAACAACTACAACCCTAATTGGAGGAAAGATCCCAAATTTTCCTGGAGTAATCCTAACAATGCCCTGAATCCACAAGCACATAATCAGAATCAGGGGGGTCCTAGATTGTTGACGCGACAGCAGCTGCAGCCGCAGAACCTGCCGCCTCAGCAACAACAGCAGCCACCACCTGCCACGAATAGTGTATTGGAACAGACTCTGGCCACCTTTATGTCTCAGACTGGCACATATATGGATAATATTAATCAGTTTGTCAAGAAGACGGAAAATTTTATGGATGAGACTAAGATGAGAATGACAAACCATGAGGCCACCTTGAAATCTCTAGAGACACAAATGGGTCAGGTATCGCAGCATATTAAACCGAGGCAGAATGGAGGTTTTCCTAGCAATACTGAAAATGCTAGACCACCCCCACATGAGCAATGTAAGGCAATAAATTTGTGGGTAAGGCACTTTGTGATCTTGGTGCTAGTGTTAATCTAATGCCCAAATCTGTTTTTCAGAAACTAGGTATTGGCAAGGCGCGGCCCACGACAGTTACCCTGCTGACTTTCTCATTTTAGATTGTGAGGCAGATGAGAACGCACCAGTCATCCTAGGGCGACCCTTCTTAGCCACGGGAAGATCATTGATTGATGTAGAAAAATGAGAACTCACCATGCGCGTGAACGATCAAGAAATTAAGTTGAATGTTCTCCAAGCAATGAAACATGCCGATGTGGACGAGGAATGCAAAGCCATCATTGAGGTGACCTTTGATTACCCCTGCATCAGATCGGGCTACCGTGATATCAAATTTGGTCACTGCTGCGACAGCCACTTAAACGCCTGTCACGACAGTAACGACGACAGCTCCGACGACAGTGACTCCTCTGAATCCGATACACCTGACACTGAAGGTCATGAGGAGGTAAACTGGTTAGACCATCGTCCAGGTAAGTTATTCGAACCTTTGAATTACACTTCGGATAACCATTTAATCCAAAAGCCCTCTACTGTTGAACCACCTGTCTTAGAGCTTAAACCTCTGCCAGGGCAGCTTAAATATGCTTATCTTGGTTGTAATGACACACTGCCTGTAATCATCTCTGCTAAGCTGCCGCAGGAACAGGAACGACAGCTGATCGACATGTTGAGGCAGCATAAAAGGGCGATATGATGGACGATAGCAGACATCCAGGGCATTAGTCCGGCAATCTGTATGCACAAAATCCTCCTAGAGGAAGATCATAAGCCGACTATTGATGCCCAAAGACGGTTAAACCTTGCAATGAAGGAGGTGGTGCGTAAAGAAATAATTAAATGGTTAGATGCTGGTATTATTTACGCCATCTCCGACAGCAAATGGGTAAGCCCGATGCAATGTGTTCCCAAGAAAGGAGGGATGACCGTGATAACCAACGAAAACAACGAATTAATCCCAACCAGGACTGTGACCGGTTGGAGGGTTTGTATGGACTATCGGAAGCTTAACAAAGCTACCCGAAAGGACCACTTTCCTTTACCCTTTATTGATCAAATGCTTGATAGATTAGCGGGTAAACCTTACTATTGTTTTCTTGATGGTTATTCAGGATATAATCAAATTGCTATTGCACCGGAGGACCAAGAGAAAACGACTTTCACATGCCCCTACGGTACGTACGCATTTAGGAGGATGCCATTTGGACTCTGTAACGCACCTGCCACCTTCCAAAGGTGCATGATGGCTATATTCTCGGACATGGTTGAGGACTTCCTAGAAATTTTTATGGATGATTTTTCTGTCTTTGGAGACGATTTTGAGAGTTGTCTAGGCAATTTACAAAAGGTGCTCGAAAGATGCGAAAAAGCTAACTTGGTTTTAAATTGGGAAAAATGCCACTTTATGGTGGATGAAGGGATAGTCTTAGGCCATAAGATTAGCTGCCGTGGGATAGAAGTCGACAGGGCAAAAATAGAAGTCATAGAGAAGCTGCCGCCGCCAACCACAGTCAAGGGCATTAGGAGTTTTTTAGGGCATGCTGGTTTTTATAGGAGATTTATTGCCAATTTCTCAAAAATCACGAAACCCCTATGTCATCTCTTAGAGCAGAACCGACCCTTTAACTTTAATGAAGAATGTACTGAAGCATTCAAGGTTCTGAAGGAAAAGTTAGTGACAGCCCCCATAGTACAGCCACCAGACTGGACGCAACCGTTTGAAATTATGTGTGATGCTAGTGACTATGCTGTCGGGGCAGCACTTGGGCAGCGCAAGGACAGGCTATTTCATGTCATATATTATGCCAGCAAAACATTGAATGATGCCCAAGTGAATTATACCACCACGGAAAAAGAGCTGTTAGCTGTGGTGTTTTCCATCGACAAGTTTCGTTCTTACATACTTGGAACGAAGGTTATAATACACACCGACCACTCTGCCCTCAAGTATTTATTTGCAAAAAAGGATGCAAAACCTAGGTTGATACGATGGATTTTACTATTACAAGAGTTCGACCTTGAGATAAAAGATAAAAAGGGGACAGAAAATCAGGTGCAGATCACTTGTCGAGGTTGGAGACGGGACAGAGTCTACCGCCAGATGAGACACACATACTGGAGACCTTCCCAGATGAGCAGCTCTTTGCTGCCGCACTAGCTGTCGCGACAGCCATGGCGGCAGGTAAGTCTTCTAACCTTCCCTGGTATGCTGATTTCGTTAATTTTATAGTTAGCGGAATATTACCTTCTGATCTTACTTATCAAGCCAGGAAGAGGTTTCAAAATGATGTTAAACATTATTATTGGGACGAACCTCTTCTTTTCAAAATGTGCTCAGATCAGGTTATAAGGAGATGCATACCACAAGAAGAACAAGAAGACATTCTCCATCACTGTCATGCTTCACAATATGGAGGACACTTAGGAGGCAAAAAAACGGCTGCCAAGGTGCTGCAGTCAGGGTTCTACTGGCCGACACTGTATAAGGACGCACAGGAATTTTACAAAAATTGTGACAGGTGCCAGCGGACAGGTAACATCTCGAGGAGAAACGAGATGCCACTGCAGAATATTTTAGAAGTCGAAATCTTCGACGTTTGGGGGATTGATTTTATGGGACCTTTTCCATCTTCATGTGGAAATCTTTACATCCTCCTAGCAGTGGATTATGTCTCCAAGTGGGTAGAAGCAATCGCAACTCAAAAGAATGATGCCAAAACAGTCCAAAAGTTTTTGCACAAAAACATCTTTTCTAGATTTGGCATCCCTAGGGCGATTATCAGTGATGAAGGGAGACATTTTGACAACAAGGTAATTGCTGCCGCCTTGAAGAAATATGGTGTCAAGCACAGGATCGCGACAGCATACCACCCACAGACCAATGGACAAGCTGAGATATCCAATAGGGAAGTGAAGAACATTCTAGAAAAAATGGTTAAACCAACTAGGAAAGATTGGTCTTTGCTTCTTAATGATGCATTATGGGCATACAGAACAGCCTTCAAGACTTCATTGGGCATGTCTCCATACCGTTTGATTTATGGGAAAACCTGTCATCTGCCTGTCGAGATAGAACACAAGGCTTATTGGGCGATCAAGGCAGTAAACATGGACTTGGACAAGGCAGGCCAGAAAAGGTTGTTGGATTTGAATGAGATTGATGAAATACGGACAATGGCCTACGACAATGCAAGGATTTACAAGGAAAAAACTAAGAAATGGCATGACAAGAAGTTGCTGCCACGACAGTTCTGCCCAGGGCAGCTTGTGTTGTTGTTTAATTCTAGATTGAAACTCTTTCCAGGGAAGCTCAAATCTAGATGGTCTGGCCCATTCCAAGTAATTCAAGTTTTTCCCCATGGTGCCATTACAATTCAATCACTAAAGGACGGGCACCAATTCAAAGTCAATGGACAACGCCTCAAGCACTATCAAGGGACTGAAGCCCCAGGAATACAGGAAGTGGTTACTTTAGGTGATGCCCCACAAGGCATCCCTAATTTAACATAATTTCCTAATTTTTTTTATTTCTATTATTAATATTATTTATTAGGAATTAGATTAATTTTATTCGAATAATGTTTTGTTTTTAATTTCGGTTTTTAGGAAATAAAGGAAGCAAGTGAGAAAGAAGAAGTGGCCCAAGCCCACCGCCCATCCACCAGCCCAATAAATCCCATTTATGATAACCTGTCGTTTCGGCTGCCGGCGCAGACGGAGTTGACAGGCTGTCAACAGACGCACAGCAGACGAAGAATCGTGCGGCAGACGCACAGCAGAGGCATTAATGCCCGTCAGACGCGTCAGACACTCTACATTCATTCTGCCGCTCCGTTATTCCCGCCTGCCGTTGCGGCATTAAATGAGCAGCTCCCCAACAGCTATATAAACCCCTTCTCCTTTTCATTTTTCATCACTTCAGATTTTCTCTCTTGCTATTCTCTTCTAGTTTTATCTATTTTCTTTCATTTTCAGCCCTTGCAACCAAAAATGTCTTCACGACAAACCCGTCAGAACGCTGCTGCCGCTTCTTCTTCAGCAGCAGCATCCCCGTTCGCTAACAAGGAACTTTGGGAGGAGCGGAGCTTCATCTACAACAGAGATGCCCCTCTGTTTGGACTCCGGCCGTTCATCATGCAGGCCATAACAGCTCAACTGTGGGAAGACTTCGCCGAGCAGCCGGCAGAGCTTAATGACACCCTGGTCAGAGAATTTTACGCGGCAATCGAGAGTAAGACGGCGACATCTGTCACCGTCCGAGGAGTGACAGTTCCTTTCACCGCCAGCAGCATCAACCATGTCTTCGGCCTCTTCTTTGGCCCCAATGATGATGCTCATCAACAGTTTTGGGACACCCTCGACGCTGCCGGCCACGATGCTGTCATGAGGGAGTTGACAGAAGCATGAACGACATGGAGCACAAGTAAGAAGAACCCCCATTCTGTCAATAGGGGGCAGCTACTCCCTGAAGCTAAACTATGGAACGCTTTTATCAAAAAGCGTATCCTGCCCTCGTCCCACCATACGACAGTCAATAGACAGCGGCTGGCCCTCATCCACTCTATCATGCACAACAGGCCCATCAATGTGGGCAGGTACATGAGGGACAGCATTCTTGATTGCGCCTTCCGATCGGACTCACGACTCTGCCTGCCCTGCACCATCACTGCCCTCTGCCGCTGCGCTGTAGTACCGGAGGACCCCTCAGACAAAATCAAGAAGGGCAGCGGCTGGACAGACAGCAACATCTCCAGCCTCATGGAGCTGGTAGTCGTATCGCCCCTCAACGCATTCGATCCAAACACCCCTCCTGCTGAGTCTGATGATGAGCCTGCCACCGAACCTGCCCCAGAAGCTGCCACCAACACCGCTCCGGCAGATCAGAACGCCCACATCCTTGCGGCCATCTTGAGGATCGAGGAGCGCCAGATGGGCTTAATGACATTCATCCGAGACTTCTCCAATGCAACGGTAAATTTCATTACCAATACTTTGAATTTTACGGATGTCTTTTTCCCCACCTTCCCCGCCCATTATTTCAATATCCCATCCCCTACTCCCACACCACCTGTCTCTCCCCATGGAGAATCTGCCTCCTCCACACCTTCCCCGACGGTAGCCAGCAGCCCACCGACAGACACCTCCCCTCGAGGAACAAAGCGAGCTGCCACTGACGACAGCCCCCTTGTCCGGAGGAATTTGGACAGCGCCTTCACACGGGTAAAACGTATTAAGCATGTGGCTGACAAGAGACGGCTGTCCAAAGCCATCATGACCACCAGCTGGGACAGCAGCAGCAGTTCCGATGTCAGACTAGTGGAGCAACCTGCCCTTCAACCTGCTGACGACCCTGTCCCCCAACCGGAGGAAGACCCTGCCCCTCAACAGGCTGACGAATCTGTCGATCAACCTGCTCCGGAACCTGCCCAGCCACCTCCACAACGCAGACGCCGACATCAGATCCGCGTCAGCAGCAGCAGCGAGGACAGCGAATGAAATTTAAGTTATTTATTTCTTTTTCTCCTCTTATTGCTGCCTGCCCTTATATCTTTGTGATGTACTTTTTTATCTTGTTTTTCTTTATTTGTTTTTATGTTGTTTTGCATTGAGGGCAATGCAACCCTCGAGTTTGGGGGTGGCAACCCTCCATATTTAATGGAGTCTTTAGCACATCTTTTAATTATTTGTTGTGTCTTATTATTTACTTATTTTTCGTAAAAAAAAAATCAGAAAATTAAACTGTTGGCTTAAAACTGTGAAGTTAACTTACCTGTCATGACGGCTCTGTCGTGGCAGCATCTTTAGGACAGGTTAAGGAAAAGTTTAGAGCCTTTCTATAGTTCTGAAAACTTAAACACTTTTGTGACTGTTATATTGCTTAGATTTCTTTTAGCCAAACTAGAATAGGAAGCTTAGAACTTAAATAGCCCCTAGAGGTGCCTAACACTGGCTCTAGGAAAAGAAGTTTAGCAAAAGAAAATCAAAAACCTAGAGGTGCCCGAAACCGGCTCTAGGAAGCTAACTAGAGGTGCCCAAAACTGGCTCTAGAAAATTCTAGCTTGAAAATAGAAGAAAAAGAAGCATGAAAATGTGCATTCTAAAAAAAATAAACTTTGGCATAAAGATTTGAGTTAAGGAGTTGAATATTCTAGTGAAACTAAGAGAGTCTTAGCATATAACTGTTCACAAGCATACACACACTGCACGAGAACTATAGGGAGATTCCGGACAGATCCTAACCTTTCCGACAGGTTGCTGCCGCCATAGAGAATGAGCGACGGGTAAGGGACAGTTCACTGTTTGAAGGCCAACACAAAAATTTTCATTTTTCTTTAGGTTTAATTGCTTGAGGGCAAGCAAAGACTTGAGTTTGGGGGTGTGTTGAGTGTGTAAAAGTTCTATTATTTACACCCTTTTTAACCCATATTTCTGCTGCATTCAAGCATCATTGCATTGCATTTAGGATAGTTTTCAATTAAACATCACAATTATATAAAAGGCACGGATTCTACTAAAAGATGGTGTATTTTGCAGGTAACTGCCAAGGTTGACGATGAAGGCAGGCGCAGGGCAGATAAGCAGGAAAGCTGAACTGGACAAGCAGCTGAAGAAGACAAACCTGTCATGGACCTGTCGTGACAGCATGGTGACAGCAGATTACTGAAGAGGAAAAGTGAAGTGGACATCGATGGATAGAGAAAAATCTGCTCGTCTGTCGTGTGGAAGCCAAATAATTTTCCAAGCCCCGGATCAAAAGATATGTCAAGCCAAAGCTCAAGGAAAGGAATTCCCACAAGATAGGGATGCGGCTGAAAAGTAGGATATTTTAGAGATTTAGTCTTTATTAGAATCTTACTTTTAATTAAAGTTGTAATCCTTATTACCTTAGATAACTTGAGCCCAAAGCTTATATAAAGGGCATAGATTAAACCTAGGGCATAGCCGACTACCCCATAACCGAAACCAAAACCCTGCCGTCCACCCGTCACCAACATGTTCTAAAATCCCCCTAAGGCCACGGGTTGTTTTGTAAAGTAGTTGCAAGGGTTGCTTTGTTTTAGGATTTTTCAAGTTCAATAAAATAAACTTCAAGTTCTTTTATCTTGGTTTTAATATCTTGCAAGAGCATCGGGAGAGCATTGTAAGGTTATCTATTTACTTAGCATCGGGAGAGTTAAGTATACGAAAGAGATAAAAGCGCGTTCTCTAGTTTATAGTTGAACCATCTCGTGCTTAGGGATAAGGCGAGGTTAAGTGGCTAAAGAAGAATTCATACACATCGGTGTTCATCCTTCGATTCACGCCGGGAGGTATCATCAAAGACGTGTTCATCGACAGACTTGTGCCTAGGGATAGGGCAAGGCAGATCTGGGATTCTTGCCAAGCTTGAAGTACTGAGTTAGTGTCTGCTGCCGCGACAACTAACGGACATACGTCATGACAGGTGCTGTCGGCGACGAGAGCGACGACAGAACTGGAGATCCTGAGCAATTCAATACCTGCACTACCGAGCAATTCAATACCAGCCCATTCTCTCTATCTCGATAATTCAATCCTTTTATTTACGTTTTTACTTTATTATTCGTGACAACTTTCTAAAATATTTTCTTTACTTCGTGCAGTAAATCAAGGTGAAGTCATTAGCCCAATCCCTGTGGAGACGATATCCGATACTTCGTATCACTTTACTACTTGCGTCGTGTACACTTGCACTACAATTGCGATAGTCTATTTTACACGCAACACAAGGAGCCGAGTCGAGCCGTGGAGCAAGTAGGTGAGAAGGCCTACGAGATGGAGTTACCATCGAGAGATCAAGCCATCATCCCTAAGCTGATGTACGAGGATGCCAATGGCCAAGAGTGGAGCAGTCCGAGCCAAGCACAAAGCAAGGAAAATGTTTCCTTTGACGAGGAGGCACCACCCATCGAGACGGATCGAGAGCCAAGGTATGAAAGCCTTGAACTTTGCACGAGAGTTCCCTTAACCAAGCGGGAACAAGACGAGGAGCCGAGGTCGTTTGAGAACAAGACGACCAAGACTCATCATCGCCTATCGACGAGGGCGTTGATAGATTCAGTGGGGGAGAATATCACAGACCAACTTCCCATGACCAAGCAAGCCGCACCCATAGATGCCTATCCGAGAGCACCACGTCCTTCACCCGATCGAGGGACCTGAGTAGGTTCTAACACCATACACCAAAGGGCCATGCACAACGCCCTTTGTGGTGTCCGCATTCGAGAGAGCTGAGCTGGGGCACTTCCAGCGCACCGTGGGGCCAAGTCAAGCACCCAATGTGCTACCCACGAGAGTTGGACCCAAGGGATCCCATTACACGCACCCGATGGGGCCTTGCCAAGCACCCAATGTGTCGCCCATGATAGTTGGACCGGAGGGAGCCCATTACACGCACCCGAGGGGGCCTTGCCAAGCACCCTCCATGCCGCCCAAGCCATGGAGCCCGAGCCTGCACCCGACGTGCACACCAAGGAGGCCGAGTCTGCACCCGACGTGCAGACCGAGAAGCTTAGGGGAATCCCATCCGAGTTTCCCACACCCCTAGGGCCCGATTTAGCACCTAGCATGCTAAAGACGGGGTTTTGGACACAAGAACCGGGCCATTCCAAGCACAATCCGCCCAAGAGACCAAGACCCATCATGACTTGTTATTCTTTGACCAACACACATGGAAAGATATCATCTATGGAGCCTATTCGAGGAAAGTCTTCTATGACAACAAATATGTGATGTCATAGCTTAGTAACTTAGGCAAATTTGTTTATATATGGGTGTTGCCATGTTTAGGAGGATAAGATTCATCTATAGCCCTTGGATCGAATCACCCTTAGCCGTTAGATCGAGAGGGCCAAGGCTATAAATAGAGCCCTTCCCTCACCATTGTAATCATTCCACACTTTTTGAGTTCTTGAGTAAGAGTTTAGCATTTCTCTTCAATCTTTGTCTTGCCAAAGCTCTCTTGCCTTGCCTAGCCATCATCACTATTTTCCCACAAAGCTTCCGCCGCATCAAGTTCTAAGCACTCCAACTTAGATAATCGAAGGCTAACTTAGTCCTCGACTTAAGATCGACGACTAAGGCCGCACAGGTTAACGAGTCAAAACCTAGCCCTGTGACATTATTACAAAGCTTGCAAGTGTAACATAACATTATTGGTCACCTATGCATATCATCATGTTTAATCACAAATAGTTTTAATATCACTAAGCTTTACCATGTTCAACGTTCCCATATAAGTACTTACTTATCATTACACAAGTTTATAACTCAATCATACAAGTCTAACATAGAACTACTGTTGAGTGTGTAAAAGTACTATTATTTACACCCTTTTTAACCCAAATTTATGTTGCATTCAAGCATCATTTCATTGCATTTAGGTCAGTTTACAGCAAAAAATCACAAATATATAAAAGGCACAGATTCTACTAAAAATGACTGATTTTGGCAGGTTGCCGCCGTCGTAGACGGTGAAGGCAGGCGCATGGCAGAGAAGCAGGAGAGCTGAACTGGACAAGCAGATAAAGAGGACGATGTTGCCATGGTGCTGTCGTGACAGGAGGACGACAAAAAGTTAGTGGAGAAAAAGCAAAGTGGACCTCGATAGATAGAGAAAATTATGCTCGTCTGTCGTGTGAAAACCAAATATTTTTCCAAGCCCCGGATCTAAAGATATGTCAAGCCCAAAGCTCAAAGAGAGAACATCCCAAGAAACAAGGAGGACGGCTGAAAAGTAGGATCCTTGAAGATTAAGTCTCTATTAGAATCATACTTTTAATTAAAGTTGTAATCCTTGTTAACTTAGAATACTTAAGCCCAAAGCTTATATAAGGGCATATATTTTAACCTAGATCATATCCCATAACCCATAGTTGATTTCCCTTTAAACCGACAACCAAAAACCCTCCGCCTTTTACCCGCCATCGACATGTTCTAAAATCCCCTAGGGCCACAGGTTGATTTGTAAAGTAGTTGCAAGGGTTGTTTTGTTTTAGGAATTTTCAGTTCAATAAAATAAACTTCAAGTTCTCTTATTTTGGTTATTAATATCTTGCAAGAGCATCGGGAGAGCATTGTGAGGTTATCTATTTACTTAGCATCGAGAGAGTTAAGTATACGAAAGAAATAAGAGCAAGTTCTCTAGTTTATAGTTGAACTATCTCGTGCCTAGGGATAGGGCGAGGTTAAGTGGCTAAAGAAGAATTCATACACATCAGTGTTCATCCTTCGATTCACGCCGGGAGGTATCATCAAGACGTGATCATCGACAGACTTGGACCTAGGGATAGGCCAAGGCAGATATGGGATTCTTGCCAAACTTGAAAGTACTGAGTTGAGTGTTTGCTGCCGCGACAATCAACGGACTGCTGCTGTGACAGGTGCTGTCCGCGATGGGCACGACGACAGAACTGGATTTCCTAAAATCTGCAATACCTGCACTACTGAGCAAATCAATACCAGCCCATTCTCTCTATCTTGATTTCTCTACTTTTATTCTACAGTATTCTTTATTATTTTCGTGACAATATCTTAATCTATTCTTTTCCCCTTGTGCAGATAGCGAAGGAAAGGGTTAGCCCAGTCCCTGTGGAGACGATATCCGATACTCTAGTATCACTTTATTACTTGCGACGTGTACACTTGCACTCAATTGCGATAGACTATTTTACACGCAACAAGTTTTTGGCGCCGTTGTCGGGGACTGGCAACACACTCTTACCCTAGCTTCTGCACTTTTCTTTTATTTTTATTTTTATTTATTTATTATTTTTTTAACAAAAAAAACTTAGGTGAAAATACATGTTCAAGGGCATCAATATGCCAGGAAAAACCATTCGAGAGTTGATGTGGGAAAGTTCTTGCAATTACCGTAAAGATATGCTGTCACGACAGCAACAGGGGCAGCAAATGCCGATGCCGCAGCAACAAAATTTATTATGGTACGATCAAAACCCACAAAATTTTTTATACCATAACAGTTTTTCTGCAGAACCCGACCTGCTCTGGCAATGTCATCATCCTCAAGAGCAGTCAAAATCCTTAGAAGACACACTACAAGCCTTCATGGCACTCACTCAAAAAGTGTCGACTTCTACGAACACAAGTATCGCCAAGATGGATGAACTCTTGAGCAGACCCGTCCTTATTCATGCCACAGATGAACCTGAAATCATGAGGCAATGTGACGAGGATGCCTATGTGAAGGAATACCCAACATATGATGAGTCTGAGCAACAACTTGCCATGTCAATGATCGAGGAGCCGGAATGGAGTAACACCGCAACAACGCTGAGTGAAATTCAAGAGAATGTCACGGCAGCAACCACTTCTGAGGCAGAAACCCCAGTCAAAGCGAAAACTGTCGTCTCGACAGCAACTGATGCTGAAGCAGCAACCACATCAGAGGCAAATTCTCAACCCACTACCTCGATTATGCTTGACCAAGATTGCACACATCCATCCTTGTCATGGCACTCGCACGACCACCTAGAAGAGCTACCCAATGACAATGCCTCACCGATGGAATACGAGAAGGTAATAAACGAACCTTTTGAATTCTTTGAAAACTCGCCGATTCCATTGCAGATATTAGAGGAACCAACACTGATGGACTCAGAATTATCAAAGTCTCTACTGATGGAGATCTACGAGTGGTCAACAGAATTTAATATAGAGAATAATGGCATTTACCAATGTCCCATTGACCTGTAAAGTAACCTGATAAAGAACTGTCAAAATAACTGCCTGCCGCAGCAGCGGGCACGACAGCAAGGGATACATTCAACCACAAGAACATCCAATGAAAACCAGGTAAGTTTATGGTCGAATGTCAATTTGATTTTTTCTAATCATATGTTCATGCCCTCAGAAACATTACCAAGAAGGGAGGACTTCATGGACTACAAAGGGAAGAGAAAGAAAGGAGCCCCTACCATGAGAAAAATCACCAGATGGAGGGTACAGATGGACTTCAAGAAGTACCGGAAACGACCCCTCAAGCATCAATAGAACAGGGAGTATTTTTATTACTTATTTATTATTAGGAAATAAGGTTTATTTTATTCGAATAATGTTTTTTTTTATGTTTACTGTTTTTAGGAAATAAAAGAGCCAAGAAGAACAGGAGAAGTGAACTCATCCCACCACCCATCCATCAGCCCAACAAAGCCCAATATAGAGGCATGTCGTTCCAGCTGCCACGGCAGACATGGAAAAGACAGGTTGTCGCCAGCCTGCCATGACAGACGCGGAAAAGGCAGGCTGTCACCATGCTGTCACGACAGACGCGTAACAGACGCGGAAACGTGTGTTAGATGCATCATACACGCTAAAGCTCGACAGTCGCCCCGTTATTCGCGCCTGCCGTTACAACTTCAACGGGCAGAAATTCCTCTTCCATAAAACCCCGTTTCATTTTCATTTTCACTCACTTCTGCTTTTCTTACTTGCTCTCCTTTTTTAGTTTTCATTTGCTTTCAATTACTTTTCACAACCCTTGCACTAACATGTCTTCCAGAAAAACCCGCCGCAATGCTGCCTCTACTTCCTCACCGGCAGCAACTCCCCCACAGTCCTTTGCAACCAGAGATCTGTGGGAAGAACGAGGCTATATTTATACTCCAGAGGCAAAGAATCTGGGCCTCAAGCCTTTCATCGCTAGGAAGATTAGAGCTCTATTATGGCAATCATTTGCGGAGCAACCAGAGGAAATGAACGAGACGCTGGTGAGAGAATTTTATGCTGCCATCAGCAGCAAAATAGCGACAACAATAATTGTTAGAGGGACAGAAGTATCGTTCACAGCCGAGCACATCAACTCTTTATATGGCCTCTGCATAGGCCCCAATGATGATGCACATCAGCAGTTCCTCGACACCTTGGATGATGCTGCCTATGACGCTGTCATGGCAGAACTGACGGAAGAGGGGACCGAATGGAATGCCTCATAGAGCTGACAGTGGCAACCCCTCTCTCATCTTCCAACCCCACTGCCGCCCCAGCTGAATCATCAGAGCAGCCAAATCCTTAACCTGCCGCCGCAGCAGCTGCTCCGACAGACCCCTCCAATCAGATCCTAGCTGCTATTCATAGGATGGAGGACAGACAGCTGGGCCTTATGAAATTCATCAAGGACTTTTCTGCATCCACGTTAAATTTTATTCACAACACTTTAAATTTCCCTGATGTTGTCTTTCCCACCTTCCCTGCCCACTACATCACTGTCCCCACCCCTGCCCACACACCTACACCTGCTGCCACACTACATACACCATCTGCTGCCTCTATTCCATCACCTGCCCCGACGGCAGCCGGCAGCACCCATGCCGAAACATCCGCTCGAGGAACAAAACGACCAGTGCCCTCGGATGACCTGACGATGAACCCTCTATTCAGGGGAACCTGTCGAAGGAATTTACACCGGTAAATAGGTAGAAAAGAATGGCAGATAAGAAAACTCTGCCCAAGGTCAGCAGCAGCAGCAGTGACAGCAGCAACTCTGACATCCAGGTTGTAGAGCAACCAGCCCAGCCCAGCTCGCCCCGCGAACCAGAACCCGCCGCCAGATCCGCCTCAGCAGCCGCAGCGAAGATAGTGATTAAAATTTAAGTTTCTTATCTTCTTATTGTTGCCTGCCATATATATTTTGTGATGTACTACCTTCATATGTTTTCACTTTTATTTTATCATTTTCATTGAGGGCAATGCAACCCTCGAGTTTGGGGGTGGCAACCCTCCATATTCATGGAGTATATCTTAGTTAAATTTTGTGTCTTTTATCTAGTACTTTACAAAAAAAAATCTTGAAAATTTTGGCTTAAAACTATGAATTGAACTTGTCTGTCGTGACAGCTCTGTCGTGGCAGCATCTTTAGGATAGTTTAAGGAGAAGTTTAGAGCCTTTCTATAGTTCTGAAAACTTAAACACCATTGTGACTGTTATATTACTTAGACTTCTTTTAGCCAAACTAGAATAGGAAGCTTAGCACTTGAATAGCCCCTAGAGGTGCCTAACACTGGCTCTAGGAAAGAAGTTTAGAAAAAGAGACTAAAAAATCCTAGAGGTGCCCGAAACTGGCTCTAGGAAGTCAACTAGAGGTGCCCGAAACTGGCTCTAGGAAGTTAACTAGAGGTGCCTAAAACTGGCTCTAGTAAAACTTTAGCTTGAAAAATAGAGAAATCGAGTCAAAACAAAAGAAGCATGAAAATGTGCCTTCAAAAAGATAAACTTTGGCATAAAAATTCAAGTTAAAAGTTGAATATTCTAGTGAAACTAAGAGAGTCTTAGCATATAACTGTTCACAAGCATGCACACACTGCACGAGAACTATAGTGAGAGTCCAAACAGATCCTAAATTATCCAACAGGTTGCTACCGCCACAGGGAACGAACGACGGGTAAGGGAAAGTTCACTGTTTGAAATCCAAAACAAAAATATTTCAATTTTTTTAGGTCTTAATTGCTTGAGGGCAAGCAAAAACTTGAGTTTGAGGGTGTGTTGAGTGTGTAAAAGTACTATTATTTACACCCTTTTTAACACATATTTCTGCTGCATTCAAGCATCATTTCATTGCATTTAGGTCAGTTTACAGCAAAACATCACAAATATATAAAAGGCACAGATTCTACTAAAAATGGTTGATTTTGGCAGGTTGCCGTCGTCGTAGACGGTGAAGGCAGGCGCAGGGCAGAGAAGTAGGAGAGCTGAACTGGACAAGCAGATAAAGAGGACGATGCTGCCATGGTGCTGCCGTGACAGGAGGACGATAGCAAGTTAGTGGAGAAAAAGCAAAGTGGACCTCGATAGATAGAGAAAATTATGCTCGTCTGTCGTGTGAAAACCAAATATTTTTCCAAGCCCCGGATCTAAAGATATGTCAAGCCCAAAGCTCAAAGAGAGAAAATCCCAAGAAACAAGGAGGACGGCTGAAAAGTAGGATCCTTGAAGATTAAGTCTTTATTAGAATCATACTTTTAATTAAAGTTGTAATCCTTGTTAACTTAGAATACTTGAGCCCAAAGCTTATATAAGGGCATATATTTTAACCTAGATCATATCCCATAACCCATAGCCGATTTCCCTTTAAACCAACAACCAAAAACCCTCCGCCGTTTACCCGCTGTCGACATGTTCTAAAACCCCCTAGGGCCACTGGTTGATTTGTAAAGTAGTTGCAAGGGTTGTTTTGTTTTAGGAATTTTCAGTTCAATAAAATAAACTTCAAGTTCTCTTATTTTGGTTATTAATATCTTGCAAGAGCATCGGGAGAGCATTGTGAGGTTATCTATTTACTTAGCATTGGGAGAGTTAAGTATACGAAAGAAATAAGAGCAAGTTCTCTAGTTTATAGTTGAACTATCTCGTGCCTAGGGATAGGGCGAGGTTAAGTGGCTAAAGAAGAATTCATACACATCGGTGTTCATCCTTCGATTCACGCCGGGAGGTATCATCAAGACGTGATCATCGACAGACTTGGACCTAGGGATAGGCCAAGGCAGATCTGGGATTCTTGCCAAACTTGAAAGTACTGAGTTGAGTGTTTGATGCCGCGACAATCAACGAACTGCTGCCGCGACAGGTGTTGTCCATGACGGGCACGACGACAGAACTGGATTTCCTAAAATCTGCAATACTTGCACTACTGAGCAAATCAATACCAGCCCATTCTCTCTATCTTGATTTCTCTACTTTTATTTTCCAGTATTCTTTATTATTTTCGTGACAATATCTTAATCTATTCTTTTCCCCTTGTGCAGATAGCGAATGAAAGGGTTAGCCCAGTCCCTGTGGAGACGATATCCGATACTCTCGTATCACTTTATTACTTGCGACGTGTACACTTGCACTCAATTGCGATAGACTATTTTACACGCAACAACTACCATTTCATGAATCACACATACTCATTTATTCATATCTTATATCTTACTTCATGACTCAAAGACACGAGCTTAACCTATTGAGTTACGAAAATAGGTCGGTTTAATATTAAATTAAATAGTGACTATATTGAAAGAGTTACAAAAATTTTAGTAATAACAATATTGTAAAAAGAGTTCAAGTGATATTTTTATTGGGATTATTAAACCAAATATTAAATATATATTTTCCCTTTCATTTTTAACAAAAGAATACAACAATTATTATTTCTCTCAAGATGTGAAAAACACATCAAAGCTTTCCTCATTTTCTCTTTAGAGTTTTGCCAAACATGTTTTAGAAAACATTGATTTTTCTTCTTGATTTTTATTCTTGTAAAACCAAAGTTTGATTTTGATAAAACAAATAATATAAGGACCAAATTGCAAAGTAAATAAATTTTTAAGTACTTAAAAGACTCATATTTGAAAAGTAAATTTTAGACTTAAAATGTTTTGAAGTCAAAACTTGAACCCCATAAAATTTTCTAAGTGTTTCAAAGCCAAAATAATCAAAACCGTCTAGGCGTTTCGAAACACCCCCAAAGTGTTTCGATACGTTTTTCCACTGGAAAAGTCTGTTTCAATACGGACTAATCTGTTTCGAGACAAGGGTTTTGAAATGGGCAAGCCTGTTTTGACACAACCTTCATCCGGGCTTTTGTTTTTTAAGTATCGTTTCGAAATAACTCATACCCGTTTCGATACATGGGTTAAGTATTTTCAAAATAGAGCATTAAATGAACTAGCCGTTACTTGTTAGAACTGAATTTTTGAAAATTGGTTACCTATTTCAGTACACCCCTTTGGTAAAGTTAAATCCAGACTTGTCTTATGACGAGGAACCGGTGGAAATTCTGGATTTGGATAGTAAAGTTCTTCGAGGCAAGACCATTGAGTTGGTAAAGGTGTTGTGGAAGCATCGTGGTGTTGAGGAAGCCACGTGGGAGCGAAAGGATGACATGAAGAAGCAGTTTCTGTATCTCTTTCCTCCAGGTAAATTTTGAGGACGAAATTTTTTAAGGGGGGAGAGCTGTAACACCCCAATTTTGGGCTTAGAAGTTTAGGGTCTGAACTGGACCAGTCTGTTGTTCGGTTCGAATATAAAAGAAGGTTTTTAAGGAAAGCCTAGTTCGTGATGCTTTAAAAATATGGAAAAATATCTAAAAATACTCTTTTAATATATATAAGAGAGTGGTGAAATCAACTTTACAAAATAAGGTTTGGAAGTGCGACATTTTGAAATAGTGACTAAAATGCGATTTTTGAAAAGTTCAGTGGTGACTGTTTTGTAAGGATTGAAACTTTGAATCTTTAAGGAGCTAATTTACCCAAGAAATATTTCTGAAGATTTTTCTTAGATTTAAATGATTTAGTTAATTTTTAATTAATTAAATGAAAAAGATAAAACCATATTTTAGATTTTCATAACTAACTTTTGTTAAAACTTTCTCATCTCATTTTCTCTCAAAATTTCCTCAGCCAAACACATTTCTACAGCAAAATTTCTATTAATTTTCACACCAATTGATGAGGTTTCAATCATCAATTGATTCCTAATTCTTTCTACATCAAATCCTCTTGATTTGCTTATTGAATTTTCAAGGAATTTGGCTCTAAACAAGGAGAAATCTACATTTAGAGGTAAGGTTGTTCTTCTCCTCTAAATAATCAGTTCTTTACTTAAATTACCAAGTTCTCAATCCTTAATTTAAGTTTTATAAATGGATTTAATGTTATGAACTTGATTTTGGATTAAAACTCAAGATTTGGAAGAAATCTTGAAGAAATCCGTGGTGTTTGTTTGGGCTCTGTTTTGAGATGGATTTTAAATGTATTTTGGATGTTTAATGATGTGTAAATGAGGTTTAATCAATGCAATCCCGAATAGGTTGAATTTCCTAAGTTTTTGCTTATGAAAATGGTGGTTTTTAGGGTGATCTTCGTGTTCTGTTATAGTTGGAGGTATAAGGATGTGTTTAGGTTCATTTTGGATGTTAATTGATGTTTAGGAATTGTTAGAAGTGATGGATCTTGGCTGGGTTATGTTGTGGAAGAGTTTGGAGGTGATTTCTGTTGTGTTTGGTGGCCGAAATGATTAAAATTGGATAGAGCAGCGAGTTTAGGTGAAGTGGCTGAAGATTTTAATGCATGATGATGCATTAATCCTCTGCTTTGATGTGTTTAAAACAGAGGAGACATCTTCGGATACTTTTGGTGTTGATCCGGAGGCTTGATCGTTATTTCGGCAAGCTTGCGAAACGGAATTGGTGAGTGAAGTTGGGTTTCCAGCTTTGTAACGAATGTTTGAAGGTTTTGGGAGCTTAGTTTAAGTCTAAGCAACTTAACTAAGCTCAAGAGTAAGTTTTCAGGAAAACTCTCTCTTGATGAACCATGAGTTGGTTGGATGCATTGTCCTTAATTTGCATGTTTAAATTCTATTTTGAAAGCATGTTTTAGCATGGTTAATGCTGGTTTTGAAAGCCATGTGTTGAAGGATGCTCAAGGTAAGAGATCCTTGGTTTGGTATTAGTAAATGTGGTTTTGATGCATAGTGATGCATGATGGTTAATGGCTTTGATTAATGCTTTAAAACAGTGGATTATTGATGATAAATGTTGTATATTGGCAAGTGATGTGTTGGCTTTAAAGTACTTGAATCGGATATAGTTAGCTGGCTATAGGATTGGGTGCACTGTGAATAAAGTCGCCTTGGATGTTGAGGGGTTGTAATTGTACCATAAACTCCATTCAAGTACACTAACGAGATGACTAAGATCACAATGGTGGTTAAAAGTCCATGTGTGGATCTTGTGTTGTGTGTCCCTTGTTCTCGTTAGTGATGTTATACAACTACCAATGAGTGATGTTGAGGGGTTGTGATTGTACCGTTAAACTCCATCACGGGTGTTGAGGGGTTGTGATTGTACCAGTAAACTCCACCTTGTGTGTTCGGTAGTGTGTATGAAGCGTATGAGACAACACTTGTAATCCGCGTATCCGATTGTGTTTTGTGTTGTAAATGGTTATGGATTATCACTTGGAAGCCAATATGACATGTTGTACTAATGAAGCATGAGATGCTTGTTTAAGAATGCAAGGTTGCATGAATAATGATGTTTATATGTTAAAAGGCTTTGTGAAAAGTGTTTTATAAAATGCATTATTGTCTTGTTTCTTTACAGCATGCCTCACTAAGCAATTGTGCTTACGCTCTCTTTGTTGAATCAATAATGCAGATAATTGAAGTGTTGAGGGCAAAAAGGAGGCTAAGAATCCAAGGGAAAGCTAAGCTCGTGTATGGTGATGTTTTTACAACACTATTAGCTTTTGATATATTGGCAATGGGAACCTAGGTTGTGTTTTTGGGAGATGTTTTGGACTCCCCAATTGTGGCATGATGCCTTGATGTTTTGGATTTGTAAATGGTCATTTTGATGCTTGTTTTGGTGCTTTGATGGTTGGTTGATTTTGGACATTAGGATGCATGCCTATAGATTTGTGGATTTCCTTGATTGATGCCATGAATGTGTTTTGATGATGCAAACATGTACCATATATGCATGATGACTTGTTGGCATGATTAGGTAATCATTGGGATGTGTTTGAGTGGTCTAGTGTAAGTAAAACCAGCAAATTAAGCAACTTCTGGGCAATCCGTATCGGAACGGGCACTAGCGTTTCGAAACGGGGGCCTGTAATGGCGTTCGAGTATCGAAACGGATAGAGGCCGTTCCGAAACGTTTTGGCCACTGCCATGCTCTGTTCCGATACAGGTCTCGGAACGAACCTGAGTTTTGGAACGGTCAACACCGTTTCGAAACAGGTGACCGTTGAGCATTGATTTGAATGGTTTTAAGGTTTGTAAGCTTTATTTTTGGTCCTAAAAATCGTACTCGCAATTGCATGAGTTCGAGATGTCCGTTTAAGGTGAAATTTTACAGGGAGGCATGTAATATGACTGATTAAGTTTCGGTAAACTTAAAATCAGTTAAGTTTTCCATCTTTCCAGAATTTATATTTTGGTCCCTAATATTTGTGAATTGTGCAATTGAGTCCCTATTCTAATTTTGATCGATGTGCTTTTCACGTATGTGATTCTCAAGAGTACGCTTAGGGTTAATGTGCATCTAGATAAGATTAAAAAGAAAAAAAGGGTCGTTAACCAAGGTTGACTTTCGGGTTGACTTTGATTTTCCCCGTGTAATCTTCGTAGTTCGGGTCAACCGTCTAGGACGGGCTAAGGGGGTTACAAGTTCGAAAGTTGCCCTCATCTTTTTGGTGAATACATGTACGAACCGAGATAGGACCAACAACAAAATTCTTCATGGTACGATCAACAAGCTCAACATTTTTCCTACCATGACAATTTTGTTGTCGCAGTAGCAGACATGCCCTGGCAATGTAGTCTCCCTGAAGAGCAATCAAAATCCTTGGAAGACAGGCTTCAAGCTTTCATTGCACTCACTCAAGAATTGGCAGCTTCTATGGACGCAAGAATCGCCAAGGTGGGCACACTTTTGAGCAATTCGGCCCCCATTAATACCATGGATGAACATGATGCCTTGACAACCATTGATCACCAACAACTACATCCCATGGACACGAACATCCCAAGGCAAGAAGACGCGGAGCAATATGAAGATCACATTGATGAGCCTATGCAACATATTTCCCTGTCAAGGACTAAGGAACCTGAACAGAGCTATGCCTCGGTAGCTGAGGAATCTGTAGATTGCTCTCATCTACCTTTGCTTGGGCAATTGAACAACCACATAGAGGAGCAACACGATGGAAATAATTTGCTAACGGAATATGAGCCGCTAATAGCTTAACCTTTTGAAATCGTTGAAAATCACATTTTCCATTGCAGGTATTTCTTTAGGAACAAATACCGATAGAGTTGATGCCAACAAAATCTCTGCTGATGGAAATGGTTAGAGACCTAAAGAAAATGATGTTCACAAAGCTCTTCATAAAATTGGGTTTTCTTTTGACCTGCACCGCATTATGACAGAAGATTGCCACAACAACTGGTTGCCGCAGCAGTTGCCTCAGCATCAAAGGCTACTCTCCACCATAACGAACTTCGACGAGAATAAGGTAAGTACATAGTTGTATATTGATATGATTTTTTCTAATCACATATTCATGCCTCTAGGAAAAAAAAACAAGGTGGAAGGTACACATGGACTACAAGGGAACAAGGAAAAAAGGAACCTCTACCATGATAATGCAAAAGCAAGCAGTTGCAAACTTAGTGGTCCACCCTTTTATGGGCAAAATAGTCACTCGATTGAGGGCGTGAGTGGATTAAAAAAAGTATCGGAAATGACCCCCTCAAGCTCGAATAGACAAGGGAGTCGTCACTTTAGGAGATGCATGCCCATGCACTCCTAGAGTAACATGATTTTTATTTTATCTTCCATTTTTTATGCTTTCGTAGACTTAGAAATTTTAAATTTCCAGTTTTTAGGAAGTAGATTTATATTTAGCATCTATGCACTAATCCATCACCCATTCCAGCCCACCCGCCAATTCCATCAACCATTCCAGCCCACCCGCCAAATCCATCACCTATTCTAGCCCACCCGCCAAATCTAGCACGATAGATAGACATTGCTTCCCTCCAGAACTAGCCGTTCGCAGACGCCCATTCCGCTCCAACGACTCTCTACCCGGGAAACGTCTACCTTGACAGATGAAACAATAACACCCTTTCACTTCTATTTAAACCCCCTCATTTTTTTACTATTCACTCTTCTTACCCTCTCTTGCATATTGTTTCACAGATTTTCTTTGCTTTTAGATCTATTTCTTTTTCAACAGATTCTCAAACTCTCACAACCATCTTCACACAAAAACCCTAAATCCCAAATCAAGAAAGGCAAGAACCCCTCGCCAGCGTGCTGCCTATGCAGAGTCAGAGGAATCCCTTAACCGCTTCACCACACCAGAAATTAAAGCCCGACACAACGAAAAGTTTAAAGAAAGATAGGTATGGGAGGAGCAAGGATTTTTCTAAGTGCTGGGAAAGAAAAATATAGGGCTCGGATAGTTCATCTACTCCAAAATCGCACACCAATGGTGGCTAATCTTTGCCCAGCAACCAAAACCGGAAAATCAAACCATGGTGCGCGAGTACTATGCCCATGGACCGACGGAGGACATGCCGACAATGAATGTCCGTGGGCGGCCCGTTTTGATCGAAGAAGATAAAATCAACCTGTACTACGACCTTTAAATTCACGAAGACCAACACGTGGAGTTCCTTGCCTCTCTCAAAGCGGACAGTTACGAGGCAATAAAGAAGGAGCTTTGCATTCCTGGGATAGTTTGGAACGAGGGCAGAAACAGAGGCACCGTTAACCAACAGAATTTGCTGCTCGAGGCCAAGCTCTGGAACACATTCGTGAAGAGACGTTTGTTGCCCATGACCCACAACTCCACAGTCGAAAAGCTGAGATTAGCACTCATCTACTCTATCATCAATAAAAGGTACGTAAATGTGGGTTCGATTATTGCTAATGAAATCTATGTGTGTGGGCAGAAAACAAAGGGGCAACTCTACTTCCCCAGCCACATCACGGTGATGTGCGAGAAGGCACATGTTGCAAACGCCCCAACCGATACCATGACACCGGAATGAACCGGGTGGACAAGGGAAATAATCCTTCGAAAGATAGAGATCACAACAGCCACCCTGGAGAACTATGCCAAGGCGTTGGAGATGGGCAGTCAGCAACACTTCCAGCAACCCGCCCCGACAATCACCATCGGTGGCTTAGAAGCACAGCTAGATCGATGGAATGCCGCCAACTAATTTTCATGGCATATATTCGGAACTTTAACAATGTCATCGCCTCCACCATCAAAGAGAAGTTCCCAACGGCCCTTTTCCCAAAGTTCCACGCCGAAATATTTGCCTCGGTAGCCCCAGACGCAACCGCTACACCATCTACCTTGGCAACACATCCGGCAGCCTCATCAACTCCAATCGCTCCCATATCCATCGAGCCACAAGCATCTCCAGCAGCCGCGGCCACAGAGGTCCTTTCCAGCTCCGACAACCAAGGATATACAATGGTAGCCCCAGTCAGAGAACCAGGGCGGACATCTAGGGCAGTAGCTGAAGAACCAAGACCATCCGACTCCAGCTACCTCAAGGATTTCCTATTAGACGACTCCGTATGGCAAGACATGTTCGATCCATCACAAGGAAGCTCGAACCTTCCTTCTCCCCAGGTGTGAAGATAACACACACCACCACCGAAGTATGCCCAATAGTGAAGAGGACAGCGAGCGAGAGGTAACACAACAAGCTCAACCCAGTCCACCTTCCCGCCAACAGCCGCCGAGGGCGGCCAAGCGCTTCAAGATTGCAGGCCGGAAATGAGTGATCATTGTTGACGGCGACGACGATGACAAATTCGAATCCCAACCAATCTAAGCTTTTCTTCCCTTATTCTTTTTTTTGTTTTTATCTAATCTATGCACCTTTTTGTGTATGTAGGCATGCATTGAAAACAATTCTCCTCTCGAGTTTGGGGGGAATTAGTCCTTTAATTTTTCTTTTGTTGTTTTTGATCTATTTTTTATCTTGTTTTGTTTTTTAGTTGCATTTAGGTTAGGATCTAATGTAACATGCCTTTATTTAAAGTCTAATGAATTCTTAAGTTTGAGGAAAATTCTTGAGTATCCTTTACTCGTCGCGGCAGACGGCACGCCTAGGCGGCAACCTTAGCATGACTTTAGGTTAACTTAGAATCCTACTATGGTCTGAACTTAAAGAAAACACTATTTGTGACTAGTTTAATTTTAGGACTTCTAGGAAACTTATGTATTTCACCTAGTAAACTTGGGTAGAACTTGATGTTTTTAGGAAAAAAATATACGTCCTAGAGGTGTCCGGAAATGGCTCTAAAGAAGAAGAAAAAATGAATGAAATCATTAGAAATGCCTATCATCGGCACTAGTGGTTAAATTGCAAAAGAAACTAGAGCGAAGTACAAGAGAATTAAGGTGTTTATCGAAAGTTTACTTAGAAGCCTAATAATCATTCCTATCACAAGTAACACACTCACGAGATTCATAGTTCGGTTCCAGGTAAGTTTATTATCATTCGAAAGGTTGATAATTAGACGTAAATCTACACAATATGTAAAGGTTGCTCAAGATGCTTTCTCGACTTAGTTTACATATGATTTTAAGTTTTGGCATGTTATTATTAGATTAAATTGCTTGAGGATAAGCAATAGTTCGAGTTTGGGGGTGTGTTAAGTGTGCAAAAGTCCTATATTTATGCCCTAGTTTAGCTCAATTATTGTTGTTCTTAAGTTTAGTTTAGTTGCATTTATTAGGTAAACATACACAAAACTGCATAGATTAGATAATTTGCCTTATTTTATGCACTTAATTGTTTTTTATCAAAAAGATACTGCTCAGGCGTGTTCTCTTACTGTGCGCAGGTACCCACCCAGGCAGATGTCGCCGAGGCAGCAGAGAGGGCAGTAGAGGAGAAGTAGGAAACTGATGGAGGAAGTTGATAGACCACCTGGAGAGCTGTTTAAGAACTAACCGAGGAGGAAAGAACTAGAATGTAGATCTGTGCCAACCCCTGCACACCAGTCCACACCTCCACCAAGGCAGCACTTCACGGAAGAATGGAAAAATCCAAAGTGGTATGCGATAGAAAGAGCTCATCAAGCCCGATTTTTAGAGACCACTTGCACATGCATTGAAGCCCAACAGACAAAGAAAAGGCGAGTCAAAGTCAAGTTGAAGAAAAGTCAAACGGGGATCTAGGAGGATTTAATCATCTTTTAAAGAGTTGTAATCATATTTTAACTAGTATTCCTACCCTAAACCGAATTAGGCCTAGGCTCTTCCCCTATATATATGTAATCGACCAAGAGGAGAAAACACAATTGAGATTAGAAAGAAACTCCTTGTCGAAACTCTAGTGTCGTCCGAAATCTACCATGTTCTAAACCTTCCCTAGGGCTAAGGGTTGGTTGTGTAGTAGTTGTGAGAGTCTTTTTGTATTCGTTTAGGATTTTGGTTTTACAATAAAATACAAGGTTTGTTTACTCTTGGTTCTTCATTGTCGCAATCTTTATCGGGAGTGAAGAGGGTGACAATCTATTTGTTCAATATCGGGAGAGTTGAACACACGAAACGAGTAAACACGGTTTTATCCAACCATAGGGTAAAGCTACTTCGGCTTAGGGATAAGTTAAGAAGTTCAACGGCTAAAAGAGGATCCACAATCGATTGGTGTTTGCCCTTAGTTTCATGCTGGGAGGTATCATCCAAGATGTGTTTGCCAATAGTACTTCAAGCTTCGGGAGAAGAGGGAGACATAGAAGGGAGCCTTACCGAACCTTTAATTATCACTTAAATACCCAAGCAATCTCACGCATCTCAGTCGAGGCGGGCACCTCTCGAGGCATACTTGTGGGCAGTGGCTGAAGTTGTTAAGTTGATCAACAAAACTGTGCGGAGATAGTACATCAATTCTTCACACTACGAAACATCCAATACCATCCCATTCTCTCACTCTGATTTCTTAAATTACTTTACTTGCTTGTGTCTTAGTTTTAATCAACCCAACTCTCATTAATTGTGTTTTTACTTTTGCTTGTGCAGAAAAGTGAACTCTGAAAAGCTGTCACAATCATTGTAGAGACGATATCTTAAATACTATAACTTGGCATCGTGTACACTTGCACGCCAATTGCGCATCACTTTTGCACACAACAATCTTACAATCTCACATATTAGAAGTGATCATGGAACCGAGTTTCAAAATATGGGTTTTGAAGATATTTGTAAAGAAAATGGTATTAGCCATAATTTTTCGCCTCCTCGCACTCCTCAACAAAATAGGGTAGTTGAGAGGGAAAATAGAACGTTAGAAGAGATGGTTAGGACCATGCTTTGTGAAAACAATTTACCTAAGTATTTTTGGGCGGAAACCACTAATACGACTTGTTATATTATTAATAAAGGGCTAAAGGGTCAAATTTGCCCCTGTAGTAATCCCAAATCAACAATGTTGCCCCTAATTTTTTTTTCCCGTAATTTTGCCCTCAAAGTCAGTCAATTGTAGAATGTTACCCTTTGACCGATTTTGACCGTTAAATGCTGACGTGGCAGTTAACGGTGCTGACGGGGCAATTTTACCCTCGAAGTCATTCATGCAATTTTGTCCTCGAAGTCATTAATTGCAACACTTTTACCCTTGGTTTATTTAGTTTTTGAATAAAATTGGATAAATAATTTGGGTTTTTTCGAGTTGAACTTTAACAAACAGAATATATGAAAAATCGATTAACAAATTGATGTAAATATCCTTCGAGTACCTAGTAATTTTAAAAATAAACAAAATGAGAACTCTCACAAAAAATCAAAATATTATTAATTTTTTTTAAAAATCTATAAACTTAATAAAAATAAATACAATATTAAAAAAATATTGAAATAAACCAACGAGAAGCATGTTAATCGAACGGTGAACGCGAACTATGCTATTCGAATGATCATCGTACATTTTTTCCTAACAACCCATCATCGGTAAGTGTGTCAATCGAACATCGTTCGAATAGCATAGTTCGCGTTCACCGTTCAATTAACACGCTTCTCGTTGGTTTATTTCAATAATTTTTTTAATATTGTATTTATTTTTATTAAGTTTATAGATTTTTTAAAAAAATTGAATAATATTTTAATTTTTTGTGAGAGTTCTCATTTCGCTTATTTTTAAAATTACTAGGGACTCAAAAGATATTTACATCAATTTGTTAATCAATTTTTCATATATTTTGTTTGTTAAAGTTCAACTCGAAAAAATCCAAATTATTTATCCAATTTTATTCGAAAACTAAATAAACCAAGGGTAAAAGTGTTGCAATTAATGACTTCGAGGGCAAAATTGCATGAATGACTTCGAGGGTAAAATTGCCCCGTTAGCACCGTTAACTGCCACGTCAGCAGTTAACGGTCAAAATCGGTCAAAGGGGAACATTCTACAATTTACTGACTTTGAGGGCAAAATTACGGAAAAAAAAAAATTAGGGGCAACATTGCTGATTTCGGATTACTACAGGGGCAAATTTGACCCTTTAGCCTTAATAAAGTAATGATTATGCCTATTTTAAAGAAAACACCTTATGAGATTTTGAAATCCAAAAAGCCTAACATTAGCTATTTCCACCCTTTTGGTTGTAAATGTTTTTGGTTCTATCTTAAATACTATAACATTAGCTATTTCAAATATATGTTGATGATATTATTTTTGGTTCTATTAATGAATTTTATTTCCAAAAATTTTCTAAGCTAATGCAAGGTGAATTTGAGAGGAATATGATGAGAGAGCTCTCATTTTTCTTTGGGCTCCAAATCAAGCAAAGGAAAGATGGCACCTTCATCAATCAAGCAAAATACATAAAGCACATGCTCAAGAAGTTTGGCTTGGAGAACGTAAAGCCTCAAGTCACTCTAATGAGCTCATCAATAAAGCTTGACAAAGATGAGGAAGGTAAGTGTGTCGATTCTAAGCTTTATAGATCTATGATTGGCTCTTTGTTTTACCTTACCACAAGTAGACTGAATATTATGTTTAGAGTTTGCTTGTGTGTTAGGTTTCAAACTAGCCCAAGAGAATCACACCTAGTTGCCATTAAGAGAAATTTTAGATACCTTAGAGATACACCTACTTTAGGTCTTTGGTATCCTAGGGATTCCTCCTTTGACCTTCATGCTTTCTCCGATGCAGATTATGGGGGATGTAATGTATATGGGAAAAGTACCTCCGGAACATGCCAATTCTTAGGTAGTATGCTCGTATCTTGGTTCTCTAAGAAACAAAATAACGTAGCCTTATCTACCACTAAAGCGGAGTACATATCCTTAGGGAGTTGTTGTGCTCAAGTTCTTTGGATGAAGCAACAACTCTTAGATTATGGTGTTCAAGTAGATATCATACTCCTTAAGTGTGACAACATTGGTTCCATTTGTCTCACTAAGAATCCCATCGAACACTCTAGAACCAAACATATAGAAATTAGATATCATTTTATTAAAGATCTTGTCTTAAAAATGATGTAGTTCTAGAATATGTTGATACCTTGAACCAATTAACGGGCATATTTGCCAAACCTTTAGATAAAGAACATTTTTGGACCCTTAGGAGAGAGTTAGGTTTAACCAGCCTTCCTTGACCCTTTTAGGTCCCAAATGACCAAAAATGTGCTTGAAATTATTTGATGCTCATGCTTATTTTGATTTGCCTCCTTTTGCATCTATGCTTGTTGTTAGAGGAAGTATGAAACTGTTTTTGTTCATATAACATGCTCATATATCATTTACATGCATTTAGGCTCGATCTAAGTTGGCCTTTTGGACTTAAAACTGCCTAAAATGCATTTTCTGGCAAAGATGTATCAAAATAGATTCATATGTTTCGATACAGGCTCAATCTAAGTTTCTTACTGTAACTGGTCGTATCGAAACAGGCTCTTCGCGTTTCAATATGAGCTCGCGGTGTTTTTTTCGAAATGGCTATTACCTATATCGAAACAAGTCTTGTACCGAAATGGCTCGAAAGCATTTTGATCCCCCCGTTTCGATACGCCAAGTGGCGTATCAATACTCGTCTGCACAGATTGTTTTAAATAGCCTTAAATGAGTATCCAACTTTAATTAAGACACAAATTCTCTTGATTTTTCACATCAAAACCTAATTTTTTTAGGATTTTCAATCTACACATCAAGGCTAAAGCTTCAAAAGCAATTTGGTGCATTAATAATCCCTCATTTATCCAATTTCCTACATTAAGGTATAAACTCTTTTCTTTTTAAATTTTCGTTTGATTTTCTTTAATGTTTTTACTCAATTTTTGTATAGAATATATACTTATAGTATGGGTTTTAATGTTTTTGCAAAAATTCTTTAAAACTCGAATTTTTTTTGTTCGAATGTAAAATTTAGGCAGGAGGTCAAAAATAGCCCCCAATGTTTCACCTTTTGGTCATTTAGTCATATCCTTTTTTTGGTGCAAACAACCACCTAACGTTTCATTTTTCGTTCAAATTTCACCTTTCATGGATGAAAACTATTAGTCAACTAACAGTCGATGCATGAGGTTGACATGACATGTCTGCAGGGCATGGGGAGATGACATGGCACTACCACGTGGCACTTTGCTGATGTGGCGGTTGGTTAAAATATTTAAAAAATATTTTCTTTAAAAAATAAATAATTAATTTTTTAAAAATGCCATGTCAGCAAAAATGCCACGTGACAGTGCCGCATCATCTCCCCGTGCCCTACAGATATGCCATTTCAGCCTCAGGCGTTGATCGTTAGTTGACTAACGATTTTCATCCAACAAGGGTGAAATTTGAACGAAAAATGAAACGTTAGGTGGTTGTTTGCACAAAAAAGGATAGGGCTAAAATGACCAAAATGTGAAATGTTGGGGGCTATTTTTGACTTTTTGCCCAAATTTTATATCGTATATTTTTCTTTATTATTTTTCAAAATTCTTTTTACCAAAAATTTGTTTTACAATTATATATATATATATATATATACACTATATTTTATAGATTTTTATCAATACCTTGACTATTGGATTGCCTATTGGAATGAATTTGGTTGATTTACGTATACATGTGTTTTTGTATCTTGATTTGTTTCCAGATTTCGAATGTGGGTTCTAGGAAGAGAGTACGAACAGATGAGGTTGGGGAAGTTCTAACATTGATAACGATTCCTCTCGTCCCAACCTCACTCTACTCTGTCAAAAGAGTCTTCGAAACAAAGACGCCCATACCAACTTCAAGCTCTTTCAAGATCATGCAATCTATCGTGAGCGTGTTATCTCTATACCCTTTTTGGATTTCGAACGATTTCAATTTTGCTATCTCCATTTATTAAGGCATTGGTGTTTCTTACCATTTTTTAGATTACCGATACTTTCTACCGTAATGTGGTTCTTCTCTGCTATGTCAATGGTCGATGTATCTCCAATGTCGATCATTCTCAAGTGATTGCCATTGAATCCTACCTAATGGGGAAGAAGTTTTGGGTTGATCCTCAAACTTTGGTCAATATTTTTGGGTTTAAAGATGAGGGTGTTTCAGATGAAAACTCATTGGGACATACTCTTGGTGGCTCCGTCACGGTCCTTGATGCTCATGATCGCATCCTTTATCTCATGGTGGTTTCCTCCATCCAGAGGAAAGTTCTCCCACATTCGGCAAGTCGACAATTTTTGGATTCGTTGCTTTCGTGAGGAACGTCGAGCAAATCTTTACCAAATCATGTTTGTCGAGATGGTGCATCTTGTCCAAAACCGTAACTCGAATCTTGTCACTTCCTTCACCTATGGCACCGCTTTGAGCTACTTGTTCTCAAAATTGGGGATCGATTGCACTCTTGACTTTCCAGAATCTCTCAAGGATCCCATCGATGAGCGCACTCTTCTCCGTTGCAAGATTAATTTCATTGATAGAGAGTGGATTCATGTTGAGCATCCTTCTCAAGTTGTGGCCTCCAAACCTCAACCTCAAGTTGCTCCACCAAACAATAAAGCTCTCATGACTTTTCTCACTGGCAATTCAATGGCTTGCGAACCCACATGGACTTTGGTTTTGTCGCTATTGACACTCGCTTCGCTTCCTTGAAGATACGTGTCCAAAGTGTTGAGAATCGACTTACTTCGGTTGAAACTCAACAAGCATCGATGGACATGCATTCCTTTTACCAGCTTTTATGGCAAGTGGAGACAATTTTGAAGGAGCACCGCCAATGATGAAGATGAGGATGACAATGAGCCTTAGATCTTTGCATCTTATTGCATATCAACTAGTTTAGGATTTGCCTTTTCATGCACCTATCTATGTTTTTGTTTTAAGACCTATGCTTTGATCTATTGTTTTTTAAGTATTAAGTTTGGATATAATGTTTGGATATTTTTAAACTTTTGCTTTGGTTTATTATGCTTAATGAAATTATTTTGCTTTAATTATGTTTTGTCTTGTGCTATATTGCTTTATATCTTGATTATATTCTTTATTCCTTCATTGATTTTAATCTAATAAAAAGGGGAGAATGCTTTTCGAAGTGCCTTGGAGGATTGTGACTTAATGGATTTAGGCTTTTCTGGTCAATGGTATACTTGGGAAAAGGCTATCTTTCATCTAATGTTATTCGTGAGCGACTAGATAGGGGTGTTGCTAATCCCGCATGGTGGGACGCCTTTCCGGACTTTTCTGTCCAGCATCTCACGCACTCCATATCTGATCATTGCCCGGTATTGATTACATCATCTTCTGAAGGTTCTTCTTACTCTTGCTTTAATTCTTAGCCTTTTAAATTTAATGCACACTAGACTTTGGAGGAGGAATGTGAACCTCTTATTAAAGAGTTTTGGGACGAAAATCAATTGTATCTTCCACGAAAATTGGAGATTTTAGGCTCTAAGCTTTCTCAGTGGCAAAGGGAGAGTAAAAGGATATGTCGTAATCGTTCTCGTGACCTTAAGAAAAAACTTACTTCCTTATCGAGTAAGGACCCTGATGATGAGGTGTTAGCAGAAATTATGGATGTTAAGATCGCACTGAACTTGGATATTGATAAAGAGGAATTGTATTGGGAACAGAGGGCAATGGTTAATTGGCTTCGGCATGGTGATCGGAATACCACATTATTCCACAAATGGGCATCGTATTGGAAACGGAAAAACGTTATTAATAAATTACAGAATGATGATGGCCTTTGGATCACGGATGAGAAGGAGATGGCTTCCCTGGCTGTTGAGTTTTTTGGTAATCTGTTCACTAGTGTTGGTTCGGTGGGAGATAGTTCGATTTATGATGGTATACAAAAAGTGATTACTGAGGGTATGAATAGGGAATTGTTGCTACCCTTTCGTAAAGAGGAGATTTATGCTTCTATTAAATGTATGGCCCCTTTAAAGGCCTCTGGGTATGATGGGTACCCTGCGATTTTTTACCAGCATTACCGGCATATTGTGGGGGATGAGGTCTCGAATTTCTGTTTGGACATACTTAATAATAATGGTGATATTTCAGTCATAAACAGTGCGAGTATAGTCTTGATTCCGAAAGTGGAAAATCCATCTACTATGGCCCAGATCCGTCTAATAAGCTTGTGCAATGTACTCTATAAAATAATTGCCAAAGCTATTGATAATAGGCTTAGTCCCTTGCTGAATTTTTGTATTGGTGAAACACAAGGTGCTTTTGTGGCTGGCAGACATATTACTGATAATATTCTAATAGCTTATGAGGTGCTTCATTCTTTAAAAATGAGAAAGGGGGAAGAAGGGATCGTTTGCACTAAAGCTGGACATGAGCAAGGCATATGACAGAGTAGAGTGGCCCTTTATCAGGAATTTGATGTTCAAAATGGGGTTCGATAACAGATGGGTCTCTCTTATTATGAATTGCGTTGAATCGGTCTCATACAAGGTACTATTTAATGATAGTATTAGTGATAGCTTTCAGTATACTCGTGGTTTAAGACAATGGGATCCTTTGAGCCCCTACCTCTTTTTATTTTGTGCGCAAGGGCTTTCTGCGTTATTACATTCGACTAAGGCCACCAAAAAATTAGAAGGGGTGAAGGTGGGTTGGCACGGGGTTACTCTCACTCACTTATTTTTTGCGGATGATTGCATTTTGTTTGGGGAATCTTCTCTGACCGAGGCATCAATGATGAGGGATTTGCTTCTTTGTTATGAAAGGGCCTCTGGGCAGAAAGTCAACTTTGAGAAGTCCCTAATCTATTTTAGTAGCAATTTGACCCAAAATGTAAAAGAGGACATGGGGACCCTATTCGGCGTACTCATTTCGAATAATCTGGAGAAATATTTAGGTATTCTGACTATGGTGGGGAGGAACAAACGAGAGGCTTTTGCGGGCCTACGAGATAGAACTAATCAGAAAGTTGAGGGCTGGAGTGTAAGATTTTTATCTATGGGTGGTAAGGAGGTCTTCTTGAAATCGGTTCTTCAAGCAATCTCAGTCTACGCTATGCAATGCTTTCTCTTTCCCTTGTCCCTTTGCAGTGAGTTAGAATCTATTTATATTATGTTCTGGTGGCGCAATAATAGCACAAAAAGGGGATTCACTGGTCGAGGTGGATGGATTTATGTGCCTCTAAGTCTATGGGTGGAATGGGTTTTTGAAGTCTTGCTAAATTTAACATAGCTATTCTGGCTAAACAAGGATGGCACATTATGACCAATCCGGATTGTCTCTTAGCGAAGGTTCTTAGAGATCGGTATTTTTTGACTGGGTCATTTATGCACTCGAATTTGGGTACTAACCCCTCATACACTTGGAAGAGTATTTGGGCTTGTCGTGGCCTATTGGAGAAAGGAGTAAGTTGAATGGTAGGGGTGGGAAGTCAATTAATATATGGAATGATGTGTGGGTACCTAGCTCAAAAAATGGAAGGGTGATGGTTGACTCAATCTCCACTCAATATAGTTGGGTTGCCGATTTAATTGAGGGTGATGGTTCAAGTAATCGATCATGGAAGAGCGATGTGATTCGGAGACTTTTCCCTCGAGACCAAGCTGAGCAAATCCTTAGTATACAGCTTTCTAACATAGATGGGCCTGATTAGTTCAGATGGAGATATGACCCTTTTGGGTCCTATAACGTGAAAAACGGCTACAAGCTTCTAATGGGTGGGGATAATTTTCCAACTGGTGGTCTAACGGAGTCACAGCAATAATATGCTAAGGTATACGATACTCTTTGGTCGGCCTCTATCCCCTCTAAGATTCAGGTTGTGTGTTGGAGATTTATTAAGAATTATATCCCAACTACAATGAACCTATCTCATAGAAGATTACCCGTAAACTCAGATTTTCTGCTATGTAGCAGTTCCCCTGAATCTGTGCAGCATATTTTGAAGTGCCCTTTCTTCCTACAGGTTTTGTCTGAACTACAGATTGACAATACCAGTATTTCTATGGAGCAACAATGGCTCCAGTGGCTATCACATTTATTCGAGACATTATCCAGGGAAGCAATTAGACTCTTTCTTATAGCGATATAGGCAATCTGGAACTACCGCAATAGAAGATTACATGATAATTTAAATCAAAGACCGAGTGATGTGGCACATTTTATTAAGCATTACTTAGGTGAAATTGATGTTTCTACTTTACACAATAGTCGGAGACCCATTCAACCATCGGATGGCTGGATCCCTCCTCCTATTGATTATGTTAAGGTAAATTATGATGCGAGTTTTCAATCAGCCACAAAGATTTCATTCTCAAGATTTGTTATAAGAAATTCATAGGGCTTAATCATGGTTGTTGGGTCTTAACCAAATCATTTTGTCCATAACCCAAAAGTGGCTGAGGCGATAGCTTGCCGGCACCCCGTGACGTTGGCGAGGGAGGTAGGGTTTCATCGTGTTGTGATTGAAGGGGACTCGCTGAGCATTGTAAAGAAATTGTTAGCTCAGCCTTGTGACAGATCTTTAACGAGACCAATCATTAAGGATATTAAATGTATATCGAAGGGGTTTAGTGACTTATCTTTCTGTCATAGTCATCGGAACTCCAACACGGTAGCGCATCTTATGGCCAAAGAGGGGAGGCGTTTCGACTCCGTCCGTGTCTGGATTGAAGAAGCCCCAGATCTGGTTGAGTCGGCGACCCTTGTAGATCGAACTTGGGCAAGTCTGGCTCCCTAATTCTCGATGTCGGTTGCCTCCGGAGTTTTCTGATCCTTCTCCGGTTTCTTTCACACATCTGCATGCAATGGTTCACATCTTGCTCTGAAGTTCAGAGTTTGAGCTCTGATGGTGAAGCTGATTCTTTAGTCGGTTTTTCTAGTTTTGGGATTTCCTTTTCCCTTCGGTATCTTGTCTCTCATTTGTTTAGGCTAAGATGCCTTTTAGGTTTCCTTTATCTTGCTTTTAATTTGTTTTTGTTTGGATTCCCTGTAACCGACCTGCTTTTATTAATCAACATTTTTATTCAAAATAATAATAAAATGGGGAGAAAGTGTTGCGTGTAAAATAGTCTATCGCAATTGTAGTGCAAGTGTACACGACGCAAGTAGTAAAGTGATACGAAGTATCGGATATCGTCTCCACAGGGATTGGGCTAATGACTTCACCTTAATTCACTGCACGAAGTAAGAGAGATAGTTTAGAATTGTCACGAGAATAATATGATAAAAACGCAAAATAAAAGATTGAGTTATCAAGATAGAGAGAATGGGCTGGTATTGAATTGCTCAGTAGTGCAGGTATTGGATTGCTTAAGAACTCCAGTTCTGTCGTCGCGCCCGTCACCGACAGCACCTGTCGCGACGGCTGTCCGTTAGCTGTCGCGGCAGCAGACACTAACTCCGTACTTCAAGCTTGGCAAGAATCCCAGATCTGCCTTGCCCTATCCCTAGGCACAAGTCTGTCGATGATCACGTCTTTGATGATACCTCCCGGCGTGAATCGAAGGATGAACACCGATGTGTATGAATTCTTCCTTAGCCACTTAACCTCGCCCTATCCCTAGGCACGAGATGGTTCAACTATAAACTAGAGAACGTGCTCTTATCTCTTTCGTATACTTAACTCTCCCGATGCTAAGTAAATGGATAACCTCACAATGCTCTCCCGATGCTCTTGCAAGATATTAAAATCAAGATAAAAGAACTTGAAGTTTATTTTATTGAACTTGAAAAATCCTAAAACAAAGCAACCCTTGCAACTACTTTACAAAACAACCCGTGGCCCTAGGGGGAATTTAGAACATGTCGGTGACGGGTGGACGGCAGGGGTTTGGTTTCGGTTCTGGGGTAATCGGTTCTGCCCCTAGGTTAAATCTATGCCCTTATATAAGCTTTGGGCTCAAGTTATCTAAGGTAACAAGGATTACAACTTTAATTAAAAGTAAGATTCTAATAAAGACTAAATCTCTAAAGTCTCCTACTTTCCAGCCGCATCCTTGCTTTTAGGGATTTCTTCTCTTTGAGCTTTGGCTTGACATATCTTTTGATCCGGGGCTTGGAAAAATATATGGCTTTCACACGACAGACGAGCAGATTTTTCTCTATCTATCGAGGTCCACTTTGTTTTTCCTCTTCATAAGTCTGCTGTCACCTTGCTGTCACGGCAGGTCCATGACAGGTTCGTCTTCTTCAGCTGCTTGTCCAGTTCTGCTCTCCTGCTTATCTGCCCTGTACCTGCCTTCATCGTCAACCATGGCAGCTACCTGCAAAATACACCATCTTTTAGTAGAATCCGTGCCTTTTATATAATTGTGATGTTTTATTGAAAACTAACCTAAATGCAATGCAATGATGCTTGAATGCAGCAGAAATATGGGTTAAAAAGGGTGTAAATAATAGAACTTTTACACACTCAACACACCCCCAATTTCAAGTTTTTGCTTGTCCTCAAGCAATCAAGACTTAAAGAAAAATGAAAATTTTGTGTTGGCCTTCAAACAGTGAACTGTCCCTTACCTGTCGCTCAATCTCTATGGCAGCAGCATCCTGTCGAAAAGATTAGGATCTGTCCGGAATCTCCCTATAGTTCTCGTGCAGTGTGTGCATGCTTGTGAACAGTTATATGCTAAGACTCTCTTAGTTTCACTAGAATATTCGACTCCTTAACTCGAATTTTTATGCCAAAGTTTATTTTCTTGAAGACACATTTTCATGCTTCATTTTCTTCTATTTTCAAGCTAAGTTTTTACTAGAGCCAGTTTCGGGCACCTCTAGTTAGCTTCCTAGAGCCGGTTTCGGGCACCTCTAGGTGTTTAATTTTCTTTTGCTAAACTTCTTTCCTAGAGCCAGTGTTAGGCACCTCTAGGGGCTATTCAAGTTCTAAGCTTCCTATTCTAGTTTGGCTAAAAGAAATCTAAGCAATATAACAGTCACAAAAGTGTTTAAGTTTTTCAGAACTATAGAAAGGCTCTAAACTTTTCCTTAACCTGTCCTAAAGATGCTGCCACGACAGAGCCGTCATGACAGGTAAGTTAACTCCACAGTTTTAAGCCAACAGTTTTAAATTTTCTGATTTTTTTTAAAAGAACTTAGATAAATAATAAGACACAATAATTAATCAAAAGATGTGTTAAGGACTCCATTAAAGATGGAGGGTTGCCACCCCCAAACTCAAGGGTTGCATTGCCCTCAATGCAAAATGACAAGGAAAAAAAAAGAAAGAAAGAAAAAAAAAGCACATCACAAAATATAAAGGCAGGCAGCAATAAGAGGAAAAAAAATAAAACTTAAATTTTATTCGCTGTCCTCGCTGCTGCTGCTGACGCGGATCTGATGGCGGCGTCTGCGCTGTGGAGGGGGCTGGGCAGGTTCCGGAGCAGGTTGATCAGCAGGTTCATCAGCTGGTGTAGGGGCAGGTTCATCGGCAGGTTGAGGGGCAGGAGGCTCCAATAGCTGGACATCGGAACTGCTACCGCTGTCCCAAGAACTGCTGGTGGTAGTGGCTCTGGGCAGCCTTTTCTTGTGTGCCACGTGCTTAATTTGCTTAACCCGCGTAAAGTCCCTCTCCAAATTCCTCCGGAGAAGAGGGTTGTCATCAATGGCAGGTCGTTTGGTTCCTCGAGGGGAGGTATCTGCCGGAGGGCTGTCGGCTGCCGTCGGGGCAGGGGATGGTGTGGAAGTGGCAGATTGTGTATGGGGAGAGACAGGTGGTGTAGGTGTGGGGGAGGGGATATGGAAATAATGGGCGGGGAAGGTGGGGAAGATGACATTCGGAAAATGTAAAGTATTAGTAATAAAATTTACCGTTGCATTTGAAAAGTCGCGGATGAAAGTCATCAAACCCATTTGGCGCTCCTCTACCCTTAGGATGGCAGCAAGTATGTGGGCAGACTGATCTGTCGGAGCGGTGTCGGCGGCAGCTTCTGGGGCAGGTTCAGTGGCAGGTTCATCGTCGGAATCAGCAGGAGGGGCATTTGGGTCGAAGGCGTTGAGGGGTGATACGACTATGACCTCCATTGGGCTGGAGATGTTGTTGTCAGTCCAGCCGCTGCCCGTTTTGATTTTGTCGGAGGGTTCCTCTGGTACGGCAGCACAGCGGCAGAGGGCGGTGATGGTGAACGGCAGGCAAAGTCGTGAGTCCGAGCGGAAGGCACAATCGATGATGCTGTCCCGCATGTACCTGCCCACATTGATGGGCCTGTCATGCATAATCGAGTGAATGAGGGCCAAGCGCTGTCGGTTGACTGTCGTATGGTGGGACGAGGGCAGGATACGCTTTTTGATGAAAGCGTTCCATAGTTTTGCTTCAGGGAGTAGCTGCGCCCTATTGACGTAGTGGGGGTTCTTCTTGCTGGTGATCCATGTCGTCCCAGCCTCTGTCAGCTCCATCATGACAGCATCATGGGCGGCAGCGTCGAGGGTGTCCCAAAATTGTTGGTGAGCATCATCATTGGGGCCAAAGAAGAGACCGAACGTATGGTTGATGCTGTTGGCGGTAAAAGGTACTTCCACTCCTCGGACGGTGACAGATGTCGCCGTTTTGCTGTCGATGGCCTCGTAAAATTCTCGGACCAAAGTATCATTTAACTCTGCCGGCTGCTCGGCAAAGTCCTCCCATAGCTGTGCCGTTATGGCCTTCACAATGAACGGTCGGAGTCCCATATGGGGGGCATCTCTGTTGTAAATGAAGCCACGCTCCTCCCATAGTTCCTTGTTGGCGAAGGGGGATGCTGCTGCTGAAGAGGAAGCGGCAGCAGCGGTATGACGGGTTTGTCTCGACGACATTTTGGTTGCAAGGGCTGTGAAAGAAAGAAAACAAATAAAACTAGAAGAGAAAACAAGAGAGAAAAATTCAGAAGTGATGAAAATGAAAGGGAGAACGGGGTTATATAGCTGTTGGGTATCTGCCCATTTAATGCCGCAACGACAGGCGGGAATAACGGGGCGGCAGATTGGATGTAGCGTGTCTGACGCGTCTGACACGCATTTATGCGTCTGCTGTGTCAGCCTGTTGACAGCCTGTCAAATCCGTCTGCGCCGGCAGCTGAAACGACAGGTTATCATAAATGGGCTTTATTGGGCTGGTGGATGGGCGGTGGTCTTGGGCCACTTCTTCTTTCTCACTTGACTCCTTTATTTCCTAAAAACTGAAATTATAAAAACAAAACATTATTCGAATAAAATAAATCTAATTCCTAATAAATAATATTAATAATAAAATAGAAATAAAAATAAAAATTAGGTTAAATTAGGGATGCCTTGTGGGGCATCACCTAAAGTAACCACTTCCTGTATTCCTGGGGCTTCAGTCCCCTGATAGTGCTTGAGGCGTTGTCCATTGACTTTGAATTGGTGCCCGTCCTTTAATGATTGAATTGTAATGGCACCATGGGGAAAAACATGGACCACTTGGAACGGGCCAGGCCATCTAGATTTGAGCTTTCCTGGAAAGAGTTTCAACCTAGAATTAAACAACAACACAAGCTGCCCTGGGCAGAACTGTCGTGGCAGCAACTTCTTGTCATGCCACTTCTTAGTCTTTTCCTTGTAAATCCTTGCATTGTCGTAGGCCATTGTCTGTATTTCATCGATCTCATTCAAATCTAACAGCCTTTTCTGGCCTGCCTTGATTGCCCAATATGCTTTGTGCTCGATCTCGACAAGCAAGTGACAGGTTTTCCCATAGATTAGTCGAAAGGGAGACATGCCCAATGGAGTCTTAAAAGCTGTCCTGTATGCCCATAATGCATCATTCAGAAGCAAAGACCAATCTTTCCTAGTTGGTTTAACCATTTTTTCAAGAATGTTCTTCACTTCCCTATTGGATATCTCAGCCTGTCCATTGGTCTGTGGGTGGTATGCTGTCGCGATCCTGTGCTTGACACCATATTTCCGCAAGGCGGCAGCAATTACCCTGTTGTCAAAGTGTCTCCCTTCATCACTGATAATTGCCCTAGGGATGCCAAATCTAGAAAAGATGTTTTTGTGCAAAAACTTTTGGACCGTTTTGGCATCATTCTTTTGAGTTGCGATTGCTTCTACCCACTTGGAGACATAATCCACTGCTAGGAGGATGTAAAGATTTCCACACGAAGATGGAAAAGGTCCCATAAAATCAATCCCCCAAACGTCGAAGATCTCGACTTCCAAAATATTTTGCAGTGGCATCTCGTTTCTCCTTGAGATGTTACCTGTCCGCTGGCACCTGTCACAGTTTTTGTAAAATTCTTGTGCATCTTTATAAAGTGTCGGCCAGTAGAACCCTGACTGCAGCACCTTGGCAGCAGTTTTATTGCCTCCTAAGTGACCTCCATATTGTGAAGCATGACAGTGATGGAGAATGTCTTCTTGTTCTTCTTGTGGTATACACCTCCTTATAAACTGATCTGCGCACATTTTGAAAAGAAGAGGTTCGTCCTAATAATAATGTTTAACATCATTTTGAAACCTCTTCCTGGCTTGATAAGTAAGATCAGAAGGTAATATTCCGCTAACAATAAAATTAACGAAATCAGCATACCAGGGAAGGTTAGAAGACTTACCTGCCGCCATGGCTGTCGCGACAGCTATTGCGGCAGCAAAGAGCTGCTCATCTGGGAAGGTCTCCAGTATGTGTGTCTCATCTAAAGGTAGACTTTGTCCCGTCTCCAACCTCGACAAGTGGTCTGCCACTTGATTTTCTGTCCCCTTTTTGTCTTTGATCTCAAGGTCGAACTCTTGTAATAGCAAGATCCACCGTATCAATCTCGGCTTGGCATCCTTCTTTGCAAATAAGTACGTGAGGGCAGAATGGTCGGTGTGCACTATTACTTTCGTCCCAAGTATATAGGAACGAAACTTGTCGATGGAGAACACCACAGCTAATAGCTCCTTTTCTGTTGTGGTATAGTTCACTTGGGCATCATTCAATGTTTTGCTGGCATAATATATGACATGAAACAGCCTGTCTCTACGCTGCCCAAGTGATGCCCCGACAGCATAGTCACTAGCATCACACATAATTTCAAACGGTTGTGTCCAGTCTGGTGGCTGTACTATGGGGGCTGTCACTAACTTTTCCTTCAGAACCTTGAATGCTTTAGTACATTCCTCATTAAAGTCAAAGGGTCGGTTCTGCTCTAAGAGATGGTATAACGGTTTGGTGATTTTTGAGAAATTTGCAATGAATCTCCTATAAAAACTAGCATGCCCTAAAAAACTCCTAATGCCCTTGACTGTGGTTGGCGGCGGCAGCTTCTCTATGACCTCTATTTTTGCCCTGTCGACTTCTATCCCACGACAGCTAATCTTATGGCCTAAAACTATCCCTTCATCTACCATAAAATGGCATTTTTCCCAATTAAGAACAAGATTAGCTTTTTCACATCTTTCAAGTACCTTTTGAAGGTTGCCGAGGCAGCTCTCAAAATCGTCTCCAAAGATGGAAAAATCATCCATGAAGATCTCAAGGAAGTCTTCTACCATGTCGGAGAATATAGCCATCATGCATCTTTGGAAGGTGGCAGGTGCGTTGCAGAGGCCGAACGGCATCCTCCTAAATGCGTATGTTCCGTAGGGGCATGTGAAAGTTGTTTTCTCTTGATCCTCTGGTGCAATAGCAATTTGGTTATAACTTGAGTAACCATCAGGAAAACAATAGTAAGGCTTACCCGCTAATCTATCAAGCATTTGATCAATAAAGGGTAAAGGAAAGTGGTCCTTTCGGGTAGCTTTGTTAAGCTTCCGATAGTCCATACAAACCCTCCAACCGGTCACAGTCCTGGTTGGGATTAATTCGTTGTTTTCGTTGGTTATCACGGTCATGCCTCCTTTCTTAGGAACACATTGTACCGGGCTTACCCATTTGCTGTCGGAGATGGCGTAAATAATACCAGCATCTAACCATTTAATTATTTCTTTACGCACTACCTCCTTCATCGCAAGGTTTAACCGCCTTTGGGCATCAATAGTCGGCTTATGATCTTCCTCTAGTAGGATTTTGTGCATACAGATTGCCGGACTAATGCCCTGAATGTCTGCTATCGTCCATCCTATCGCCCTTTTATGCTGCCTCAGCATGTCGATCAGCTGTCGTTCCTGTTCCTGCAGCAGCTTAGCAGAGATGATTACGGGCAGTGTGTCATCACAACCAGGATAAGCATATTTCAGCTGCCCTGGCAGGGGCTTAAGTTCTAAGACAGGTGGTTCAACAGTAGAGGGTTTTTGGATTAAATGGTTATCCGAAGTGTAATTCAAGGGTTCGAATAACTTACCTGGGCGATGGTCTAACCAGTTTACCTCCTCATGACCTTCAGTATCAGATGTATCGGATTCAGAGGAGTCACTGTCGTCGATGCTGTCATCGTCGCTGTCGTCGTCACTGTCATGACAGGCTTGTAGGTGGCTGTCGCAGCAGTGACCAAATTTTATATCTCGGCAGCCCGACCTGATGCAGGGTTGATCAAAGGTCACCTCAATGATGGCCTTGCATTCCTCATCCACATCAGCATGTTTCATCGCTTGGAGAACATTCAACTTAATCTCTTGATCGTTCACGCGCATGGTGAGTTCTCCTTTCTCCACATCAATCAATGATCTTCACGTGGCTAAGAAGGGTCGCCCTAGGATGACTGGTGCGTTCTCGTCTGCCTCACAATCTAAAATAAGAAAGTCAGCAGGAAAAATAAGCTTATCCACTCTTACCAAAATGTCTTCAATTTTTCCCTCGGGGTGAACGTAAGAGCGGTCGGCTAGCTGTAGGGTAACTGTCGTGGGCCGCGCCTTCCCAATACCTAATTTCTGAAAAACAGATTTGGGCATTAGATTAACACTAGCTCCAAGATCACAAAGTGCCTTACCCACAAATTTGTCGCCGATTACACAAGGTATGAGGAAGCTCCCCGGATCCTTATTTTTCTGGGGTGGCTGCCGATGAAGAATACTCATGCAACCTTCTTGCATCCTTACCGTTTCAAATTCCCCAAGTTTAGATTTTTTAGATATGACATCCTTGAGAAATTTAGCATAACCGGGCATCTCCCTAACAGCATCTAACAACGGAATATTAATATGAACCTGTTTAAAAATATCATAAATCTTTTTAAGTTGAGATTCATGATTAGCTTGCTGTATCCGTTGAGGGAAGGGTGGTGGGGGACGATAATCAGCAATGCGTCCTTCCCACTGCATGCGAATCTGAGGACGATAATCATCTTTTTTCTCCTCTGTCGCTTCTGCTGTCGTGACAGGCTCATCGGCAGCAGTCTGTTTGTCACCTATCGGGGCAGCTTCCTCGGCAGGTTTATCCAAGGCAGGGTCCTTTTCTGTTTCAGCTTCTTTTTCCGGCCCTGATAGCTTTTTCCCACTCCTAGTAGTAATCGCCTTACAATGTTCGTGTGGGGGCGGTCTAGCATTTTCAGTATTGCTAGGGAAACCTCCATTCTGCCTCGGTTTAATATGCTGCGACACCTGACCCATTTGTGTCTCTAGAGATTTTAAGGTAGCTTCATGGTTTGTCATTCTCATCTTAGTTTCATCCATAAAGGTTTCCGTCTTCTTGACAAACTGATTAATATTCTCCATATACGTGCCAGTCTGAGACATAAAGGTGGCCAGAGTCTGTTCCAATACACTACTCGTGGCAGGTGGTGGCTGCTGTTGCTGCTGCGGCGGCAGGTTCTGCGACTGCAGTTGCTGTCGCGTCAACAATCTAGGACCCCCCTGATTCTGATTATATGCTTGCGGATTCAGGGCATTGTTAGGGTTACTCCAGGAAAATTTGGGATCTTTCCTCCAATTAGGGTTGTAGCTGTTGGAATTGTAGTTTGACTTGTAATTTCCAACATATTTTCCCTCTTCTATATTTATAGGGCACTCATCCCTACTATGATTTCCCTCACAAGTAGCACAAACTTCCTCGACAGCAAATCCTCGTAAGTCCTCTTCATTCAATAAGTGTTTCATGGCTTTAGTGAGGAATGCTACCTGAGATTTCATAGTGCTGTCGGCCTCATAGTCCTTGACAGCAAGTACCCGTTTACCTCCTCTTCTAGCTGTCGGAAATTGCTCCTCATTCTTGGCTAGATTTTTCAGAACTTGCAATGCCTCGTCCGGATCTTTATCCAATAATAGTCCATTTGCTGCAGAATCAATGCGAATGCGAGTTTGTAAGTTAGCAGCATTATAAAATTTAGTTACCTGATTCCAGACAGGGAATCCATGCATTGGGCAGTTCCGAAGAAGAGTAGTAAATCTGTCCCAGGCCTCGTGCATCGGCTCGTCATCTTCCTGTTGAAAAGTAGCAATTTCGTTACGTAATCGCTCTGATAAATGCGAAGGATTAAAACGAGATAAAAATTCACGAGTTAGATCTGCCCAAGTCATAATAGAACCCGGTGTAAGTTTATTCCACCAAGTTTTAGCTCTGTCCCTCAATGAATGGGGGAATAACCGAAGCCTCAGTATCTCTGGACTAACTCTTGGCAGCCTAAACGAACCACAGATCTCCTGGAACGTTTTGAGATGCTCCCTAGCATCTTCTGTCGCAGAACCACTAAACTGCCCGGCGTTGTTGATCATACTCAACATCAATATCCGGCAGCGTGGTCTCCAGCTCTACATGATCGTTCAGCATGTAGTCACGACATGACCGTCGTCTATCTGCCCCAGGCGGGTCGCCGACAGGCGGTATGTCTCCTCCAGCAGGCTGGTTACGGGCCATCTGCTCTAGTTGTTCTTCAAGGTATTCGGTCCTGTCTAAAAGGTGGCGAATCTGTTTCTTGAGATTGAATGATCGTTCGATTTCCGGATCTAACTTATACTCAGGATCTTCGCCTCTTTTCGATCTGCGCATAAACAAGAGAACCTCGTGAAAAGCAAGAGTTGAAAACAAAAAATAAGAATTAAAGAAAAACTAAAAACGAAAACAAAAATAAAAATAAAAATAAAAGCAAAAAGTGCAATAAAAGAAAGATGTAGTTATGTTGCCTATCCCCGGAAACGGCGCCAAAAACTTGTTGCGTGTAAAATAGTCTATCGCAATTGTAGTGCAAGTGTACACGATGCAAGTAGTAAAGTGATACGAAGTATCGGATATCGTCTCCACAGGGATTGGGCTAATGACTTCACCTTAATTCACTGCACAAAGTAAGAGAGATAGTTTAGAATTGTCACGAGAATAATATGATAAAAACGCAAAATAAAAGATTGAGTTATCAAGATAGAGAGAATGGGCTGGTATTGAATTGCTCAGTAGTGCAGGTATTGGATTGCTTAAGAACTCCAGTTCTGTCGTCGCGCCCGTCGCCGACAGCACCTGTCGCGACGGCTGTCCGTTAGCTGTCGCGGCAGCAGACACTAACTCCGTACTTCAAGCTTGGCAAGAATCCCAGATCTGCCTTGCCCTATCCCTAGGCACAAGTCTGTCGATGATCACGTCTTTGATGATACCTCCCGGCGTGAATCGAAGGATGAACACCGATGTGTATGAATTCTTCCTTAGCCACTTAACCTCGCCCTATCCCTAGGCACGAGATGGTTCAACTATAAACTAGAGAACGTGCTCTTATCTCTTTCGTATACTTAACTCTCTCGATGCTAAGTAAATGGATAACCTCACAATGCTCTCCCGATGCTCTTGCAAGATATTAAAATCAAGATAAAAGAACTTGAAGTTTATTTTATTGAACTTGAAAAATCCCAAAACAAAGCAACCCTTGCAACTACTTTACAAAACAACCCGTGGCCCTAGGGGGAATTTAGAACATGTCGGTGACGGGTGGACGGCAGGGGTTTGGTTTCGGTTCTGGGGTAATCGGTTCTGCCCCTAGGTTAAATCTATGCCCTTATATAAGCTTTGGGCTCAAGTTATCTAAGGTAACAAGGATTACAACTTTAATTAAAAGTAAGATTCTAATAAAGACTAAATCTCTAAAGTCTCCTACTTTCCAGCCGCATCTTTGCTTTAAGGGATTTCTTCTTTTTGAGCTTTGGCTTGACATATCTTTTGATCCGGGGCTTGGAAAAATATATGGCTTTCACACGACAGACGAGCAGATTTTTCTCTATCTATCGAGGTCCACTTTTCTTTTCCTCTTCATAAGTCTGCTGTCACCTTGCTGTCACGGCAGGTCCATGACAGGTTCGTCTTCTTCAGCTGCTTGTCCAGTTCCGCTCTCCTGCTTATCTGCCATGTACCTGCCTTCATCGTCAACCATGGCAGCTACCTGCAAAATACACCATCTTTTAGTAGAATCCGTGCCTTTTATATAATTGTGATGTTTTATTGAAAACTAACCTAAATGCAATGCAATGATGCTTGAATGCAGCAGAAATATGGGTTAAAAAGGGTGTAAATAATAGAACTTTTACACACTCAACAGAAAGGTTAAGCTAAATTTTTAAAAATCTTTTTCAAAACCTAGCTTAAATTTATGTGGAGTTTACTTAAAAATTTACTTTGGTTTTGTTATATCAAAAAGGGGAGATTGTAAAACCAATGTTTGATTTTGATATAACAAATAATCTAAGGATCAAATTGCAAAGTAAATAAATTTTTAAGTACTCAAAAGACTAACATTTGACAAGTAAATCTTAGACTTAAAATATTTTGAAGTCAAAACTTAAACCCCATAAAATTTTATGAGTGTTTCAAAGCAAAAATACTCAAAATTACTCAGGCGTTTTGAAACACCCACAAAGTGTTTCGATACGTTTTGCCACTGGAAACGTCCGTTTCGATATGGACTAATCTGTTTTGAGACAAGGGTTTCAAAACGGGCAAGCTCGTTTCGATACAGCCTTCATCTGGGCTTTTGTTTTTTAAGTATCATTTCAAACTGGCTCATACCCATTTCAATACATGGGTTAAGTGTTTTTCAAAATAGAGCATTAAATGAACTAGCCGTTACTTGTCAGAACTGAATTTTTGAAAATTGGTTACATGTTTCGATACATCTCTTTGGTGTTTCGAAACATCATTTTACAGTTTCAAAACGTTTCGATATGTCCTATAGTTGTTTCGATACGATCCCTTTTTTACAAATAAAGGCATTTAACAGTTTCGAAGCATTTCGATATGGCCTATAGCCGTTTCAATATGGTCCCCTTTTTTACACACAACGAATCTTTCTTTTTTTGGTATCTGTTTCGATATAGGGCCTCGTGTTTCGTTACAGGTAGTTGCAGAACATCATTTATAGAAGGAAGAGAGAGCCTTAACGGCTCTATTGATGATCTCAACCACCCAAACAATTAGAAATCAATGATAAGGTATAAAAGCAAGCCTCAAAAGCACCAGCAACAACCATTGAACCTCAAAGCAACATCCAAGCAATCAAATCCAAACCCTAAGCACTTACTATCAAAATTCTTGTACCCAACTCTTAGAGTTTTTAGTGTAAATCAAATTTGAGACTTTGAGGAGTGTTTGTAATCTACTTGGACTAAATTTATATTGTGAGAGATCAATCGTAATAGCCAACATCTTCTTTGTAAAAGTGAGAGTCTTTAGACATGACCGAATGGATTCAAACATCACTTGCATCATCTTTCTCAATAGCATACAACATAACCAATCATCATCAAGCATGAGCATATCATTTTCCCTTTAAACTATGATCCAAAGCATGCATATCATCTTATAATTAAGAAACCATCAAACAACATTACATAACTAACATTAACTTAAAAGGAAGATAGCTACTTAAAGGTCATTTACAATTCAAAAACCCATAAAGTATACACTAACTTCTTAGACTACATTATGCTTGTACAAATGTAGTATGCCACCATTCTAAGAGTTCTTAATGTAAGACTCAACATGATACAGAAGCTCTGAGAAGTGACATGCAACATTTAATCACGATCGTGATTCAAAGCTTTATTCAACCTAAAATTGCATGAAATGAATGCATTAGGCTTACTTAGCCTTGTGAAGTAGTGAACATGTATTAGCATAAAATACTTTAATGGTAATACATACTAAGACCAATGTAAGCAAAGTCAGTATAGCATCGATACACATACATCATAGATAGTACAATTCAACCTTATTCATCGAAGTCATATCTTAAATTTTCTTTGTTTTAAGGAGGCTTAACCATAGTTCAAGTGTTTTCATAGCTTGTGCAATGCATTCATTGCATTCACTTTCATATCTTGCTCTTAATGATTTATCGAAGTCTTACCAATGATCAATCAAAGTTCTTATCAAAATTCTTTTGAAGTTCTTGCATTTTAACAATATTTGCCTTGGATCACATTTGGACATAAGTAATAGTGGTCCGTGTTTGACCGTATTGGTCTATGTTACACATAGCACAAAGCACAAATCAATGACTAGTGTTAAAGAATATTAATCTTGTAACACCCCAATTTTGGGCTTAGAAGTTTTGGGTTTGGACCGGACCGGTCGGATTGCGGTTCGAATATAAAAGGTGATTTTTTAGGAAAGCCTAGTTCGGGATGCATTAAAAATATGGAAAAATATCTTAAAATCCTATTTTATTATAAATAAGAGAGTGGTGAAATCAATTTTACAAAATGAGGTTTCGAAGTGTGATTTTCAAGTTAGTGACTAAAATGTAATTTTTGAAAAGTTGGTGACTATTTTAAAAGGATTGAAACTTTGAATCTTTAAGGAGCTAAATTACCCAAGAAGAGTTTCTCCAGATTTTTCTTAATATTAAAGATTTAATTATTGGTTTTAATTAAAGGAAAAAGGAGGGAAATAGATATTTTGTGATCATAACTAACTTTTCTCAAAATTTTCCATTTCTTTTCTCTCAACTTTTCTCTCAACCCAAACACTTTTCTCCAGCCATTTTTCCTCTGATTTTGACATCTAAAAATGAGATTTCAATCTCCAATTGATCTCTAATCATTCCTACATCAAAACCTTAGCATTTGCTTATTGAATTTTCAAGAATCTTGGATCTAAACAAGGAGAAACTCACATTTAGAGGTATGAACGTCCTTCTCCTCTAAATACTTAGTTCTTTACTGAAATTCCCAAGTTCTCAATCCTTGATTTGAGTTTTATTTAAGGTTTTAATGATTTGTTCTTGATCTTGGCTTTAAAATGCAAGATTTGGTTTAATTTGATGAAATTCGTATGAATTGATTGGGCACTGTTTTGATATGTCTTTTTGATGTAAATTGGAAGTATAATTGGTGTGAAATTGAGGTTTAGTCAATGCAATCCCGAATAGGTTGATTTTCCTAAGTTTTGCTTGAGTTAGTGATGGTTTTTGGGGGGATCTTGATGATCTGCTATAGCTGGAGGTATAAGGACGTGATTAGATCCTTTTTGGATGTTAATTGATGTGTAAGAATGTTTGGAATTGATGGATCTTGGCTGGGTAGTGTTGTGGAGGTGTTTGGATGTGATTTCGGTTGTGTTTGGTAGCCGAAATGTGTGTTGATGAGAGCAACGAGTTTAGGTGTCTTGATTGAAGATATTAATGCATGATGATGCATTAATCCTCTGCTTTGATGTGTTTAAAATAGGGGAGACATCTTCGGATCCTTGTGGTGTTGATCCGGAAGCTTGATTGGTGTTTTGGCAAGCTTGCGAAACGGAATCGGTGAGTGAAGTTTGGTTTTCAGCTTTGAAACCAATGTTTTGAAGGTTTGGGAGCTTAGTTAAAGTCTAAACAACTTAGCTAAGCTCAAGAGTAAGTTTTCGGAAAAACTCTCTTGTTGATGAGCCATGTGATGGTTGAATGCAAAGTAATTTGTTTGCAAGTGTTAATTCTGTTTTTGAAAGCATATTTTAGCATGTTTATTGCTGGTTTTGTAAGCCATGTGTTGAAGGATGCTCAAGGTAAGAGATCCTTGGTTTTACATTGATAAATATGATTTCAATGCATAGTTATGCATGTGGATTTAATGGCTTGTAAAATGCTTTAAAACAGTGAATTAATGATGTTAAATGATGCATATTGGCAAGTGACGTGTTGGTTTTAAAGTACTTGAATCGGATATAGTTAGCCGGCTATAGGATTGGGTGCACCGTGAATTAAGTCGCCTTGGATGTTGAGGGGTTGTGATTGTACCATGCTCCATCCAAGTACACTAACGAGATGGTTAAGAACAACATGGTGGTTAAAAGTCCATGGGTAGTTCTTGTTTTAAGGTCACAATGGTGGTTAAAAGTCCATGTGTGGACCTTGTGTATTGTAAGATCACAATGGTGGTTAAAAGTCCATGTGTGGATCTTGTGTTGTACGTCCCGTGATCTCGTTAGTGATGTTATACAACTACCAATGAATGATGTGGAGGGGTTGTGATTGTACCATAGTCTCCATCACGGGTGTTGAGGGGTTGTGATTGTACCATGCTCCACCTTGATATTGGTAGTGTGTATGAAGCGTATGGGACAACGCTTGTAATTCGCGTATCCGATTGTCGATTGTGTTTTGAGTTGTAAAATGTTATGGATTATCACTTGTAAGACAATATGACATGATGATGGATTGAAGCATGAAATGCTTGGTTTGTAAACATAATTGTTTGGTAAATGTTGTTTTGAAACTAAAGGCCTTAAAAAGGTGTTTTTACAAATGCATTATTGTGATGTTTTAATTGAGCATTCCTCACTAAGCTATGTGCTTACGCTCTCTCTTTCTTAAACCAATAATGCAGAGCATTGAAGTGCTTAAAGGGGCAGCAAGGTGGTCAAGAATCTAAGTGGAAGCTTAAGCTCATGTATGGTGACAATTTTCATAACTTGTTTAGCTTTTGGCATTTGGCAATGGGAACCTAAATTGTGTTTTTAGGAGATGTTTTGGACTCCCTAAGTTGGTTTTATGCTTTTGGTGATGTTGAGACTTGTAATGGCCTTTTGTTATGTGGTTTTGATGAATTGAAGGTTTCATGGTTTTCTATATAGGATGCATGCCTATAGAATTGGGTTTTTCTTAAATTGAGGCTATGATTGAGATTGGTTGATGCTAATATGTTCATTGAGTGTTGCATGACTTGCTGGTATGATTTGGTTGTCTTTGGAGTGTGTTTGATGGGTCAATTGTGAATTTAACCAGCAAAAATCTGCAATTATGGGCAGCCCGTATCGGAACGGGTGCTACCGTTTCGGAACAAAGGGCCTGAAATGGCCTTGGCGTTTCGAAACGGGTAGAGCCGTTTCGGAACGGTTTTGCCACTGCCAAACCCTGTTCCGGAACTTGTTTCGGAACGGTCCCGCGTATCAGAACGGATCACCCTCGTTTCGGAACACCCGACCGTTGGGCACTGAAATTGACGGTTTTATGATTTGAAATCCTTGCGTTTTGGTCCTAAACTTTGTTTATGCAATTGGTTGAGTTTTTGACGTCCGTTTGAGATGAAATTTGGCAGAGAAGCATGAAATATGATTAATTTCATATTGTTAACCTTAAAACTGATTAAGTCCTCTAAATTTCTAAAATTTACATTTTGGTCCCTAAATTCGTATACTGTGCAATTGAGTCCCTGTTCGTTGTCCGTTGACTTTGGTTTTCCCCGTGTAATCTTCTTAATTTGGGTCAACTGTCTAGGCCGGGTTAAGGGGGTTACATTTGGTGGTATCAGAGCTGAGTTCTCGAATATTTGGGAACGGTTAAGTGGGTGATATGTGCATGATTGCTTTGTATGCTTGTAGAGTGAAAGTATGTTGTGTGAATTGTAAGTATGTTACAATTGTGATGTATGCTGTGGTGAAGCATGTTAGTGGGACCCATTGCCAAATCAAAGCTAATGAAATGATTTGTTTTTAATTGGAAATGAGCTTGAGTACTTGGATTGCTTACCTTGCTGAGCCTGACTTTGTTTAATGCATTGTGATTGCATTGTTTAGTTAATGGCACCTCGTAGAGAGACAAGGATTAATACGCGAGCTATGGCTCAAAATGAGAATGAAGAGAATGTTGAAAACGTTGTGGATTTACCTCCTCCACCTGGTGGTGGTGGTGCTGGGGGTGAGGGAGCTGGTGTTGCTGCTGGTGCTGGGGTCGCTGGACCTGAAGTTGGTCAGGGGCAAGCTATTCCTGACATGACAATGCTGATACAAGCCATTGCTGGAGCTTTTCGAGCAGCGGTAACTGGAGCTCAAGGAGCTGGGCATCAGGGAGATGCTAACACTAGACTACCTTTGGAACGTTTGCGCAGTCTGGGAGGGACTGAGTTCAGGGGTTTGTCTGCTGAAGTTTCTGAATCTTGGCTAGAAAGTACCAAGAGAATCTTGGGACAAATGAACTGTAATGATGTGCAGAAGCTGGGCTGCGTGGTATCATTGTTGCATGATAATGCGTATACTTGGTGGACGACCTCTATCTCTGGCATGGCGGAAGCTGATGTGACTTGGACGTTCTTTCTGAACGCGTTCAAGAGGAGGTATCTGGGTGTGCGATACCTGGATGAGAAGAAAAGGGAATTCATGTCTCTTACTCAGGGGAGCATGTCTGTAGCTGAGTACGAGGTTCAGTTTGTCCGGCTTAGTCAGTATGCACCTGAACTTGTTCCTGATGAGCGGGAGAGGTGTGAACGTTTCCGTTATGGTTCAGTGACGGAAGTAAAGACCTATATGCTGGCTGCTGAGTACACTGATTTTGATGTGCTGGTTGGTAGAGCAAAGGACATTGAGTTGAATTTGAGTTTATCTTCTAGAAGTGATGGGCCTAGTGTGGGCAAGCGAGCTGCTGAGTATAGTTAGGGTGGCGGACGGAACAAGAGAGGACGTGATCGGAAGTATCAGTCTTCAGCTAGGTGAGGCGGTGGAGGCCAAGGTGCGCCTGTTCAGGGAGACAGGGCGAGAGTTGAACCGAACACATGTTGGACATGTGGGTCGCGTGGACACATGAGGCGTGATTGTCCTCGAGCAGCGAGGGAGGTTCAGGCTCTTGTTGTGAAACTGGTAACTCATGTTGGAACTGTGGATCAGCGGATCACATGAGGAGGGAGTGTCCTCTGTTGGCCGGTGGTGGCCAAGGACGTGCTCCTGGAGTTGTTGCACCACAGAGAGGTCGTGGGCGCGGCCATGGTAACTTCCAGCGTAGAGAGGATGGTGGAAGGAATGTGGCTCATGTTGTAGCTGTTCAGCCTGAGGGTGGTGGTCAGGCCAGAGTGTATGCTCAGAGGGAGGGGAGAAATGACACGGACGTGATTGCAGGTACTTTCACTTTGCAATCCTTGTCATTACTTTCCTTGATTGATTCTGGATCTACACACTCAAACATATTGCGTGAGCATGCTGAATTGCTTGGTTTGCCTGTTGAGTCTTTGGATGTTGGTATGCGTGTCACTAGTTCTTTTGGTGAGACTGTTGTGACTCGAAAGCTTTATAGAAGATGTCCCTTGGTTGTGCAAGATCATGTTTTCCATGTTGATCTTATGGAGTTGCCTTTTTATGGTTTTGATGTAATCCTTGGTATGGATTGGCTTGTTGAGCATCGATCTGTAGTAGATTGTGAGAATAAGCGAGTTTCATTGAAGCTTGCAGATGATTATGAGGTAGTAGTGGTTGGTGAGAATGTGAAGTTTCTTGCCAATGTGGTATCTACATTGGAGGCGAGCCGGATGCTGAGGCAAGGTTGTGAAGCTTACCTAGCTTTTGTGATGAATCCTAGATCTAAAGAGTTGCATGTGCAAGATATTAGGACTGTGCGAGAGTTTCCGGAGGAGTTTCCTGGATTGCCTCCTAATCGCGAAGTGGAGTTTGGGATTGAGTTGTATGAGAACACAACTCCAGTGTCCATTACTCCTTATCGAATGGCACCTAAAGAGTTGAAGGAGCTGAAGACGCAACTGCAAGAGTTGCTAGATCGTGGTTTCATTCGGCCGAGTGTGTCACCTTGGGGTGCGCCGGTCTTGTTTGTGAAGAAGAAGGATGGCACTATGAGGATGTGCATTGATTACCGTCAGCTTAATAAGTTGACTATCAAGAATCGATATCCATTACCGAGAATTGATGATCTTTTTGATCAATTTCGGGGAGCGTCTGTGTTCTCTAAGATTGACTTAAGGTCAGGGTATTATCAGCTGAAGGTGAAGGATGTGGATGTGCCAAAGACAGCTTTCAGGACGAGGTATGGGCTTTATGAGTTCCTTGTGATGCCGTTTGGTTTGACGAATGCTCCTGCAGCTTTCATGGACATGATGAATTGAGTGTTCCATGAATACTTGGATAAGTTTGTTGTGGTGTTCATTGATGATATCCTCGTGTACTCGCGTACTGAGGAGGAGCATGAAGGGCATTTGAGAATTGTGTTGCAAGCTTTGTTAGAGAATCAGCTTTATGCCAAGCTGAGCAAGTAAGAGTTCTGGCTTAAAGAGGTGGTGTTTCTAGGTCATGTGGTTTCTGTTGAGGGGATACGTGTTGATCCTCAGAAGATTGAGGCGGTGATGAATTGGAAACCTCCTAAGTCTGTTCATGAAGTCCGTAGTTTCCTGGGTTTGGCAGGATACTATCGGAGGTTTGTGGATGGGTTTTTAAAGATTGTTGCACCTTTGACGAAGTTGTTGCAGAAGGATGTTAAGTATGAGTGGATGGAAGCGAGACATCAGGGTTTTGAGAAGCTTAAGGCAGCTTTAACACAGGCTCCTATCTTGGTTCAACCTAAATCAGGGAAAGAGTTTGTGGTGTATAGTGATGCGTCCTACGTTGGTTTGGGATGTGTGTTGATGTAGGAGGGTAAGGTGCTGGCTTATGCATCACGGCAGCTGAAGGTGCATGAGCACAATTATCCTACGCATGACATTGAGTTGGCTGCGGTGGTTTTTGCTTTGAAAATTTGGAGACATTATCTGTATGGTGAGAAGTGTACCGTGTACACGGACCACAAGAGTTTGAAGTATCTGATGTCTCAGAAGGAGTTGAATCTTAGGCAACGACGTTGGGTAGAGTTGCTCAAGGATTATGATTTGACGATCGAGTACCATCCGGGTAAAGCCAATGTTGTAGCGGATGCCTTGAGTAGGAAGGTAGCTGTTGAATTGAGGGCTATGTTTGCCAGTTTGAGTATTTCGCGTGATGATGGTCTTGTGGCTGAGTTGCAAGTGAAACCATCTTTGGTTCAGTTGATAAAGGAAAAGCAGTTGTTGGATGATTCCTTGGTGCCACATGTTCAGGATATTGCGGAGGATAGGCCTTCGGATTTCTGTTTTAATGATGATGGAGTGTTATGCTTTGGGAGTTGGATAGTAGTGCCCAATGATGCTGAGTTAAGGCGTGCTATTCTGACTGAAGGTCATAGTAGTCCTTTTGCTATGCACCCTGGTAGTACTAAGATGTATCGTGATCTTCGTGATGAGTACTATTGGGTGGGTTTAAAGAAAGATGTTGCTGAGTTTGTAAGCAAGTGCATGGTGTGTCAGCGAGTTAAGGCTGAGCATCAGTTTCCTTCAGGGTTGTTGCAACCGTTGAGAATTCCTGAGTGGAAGTGGGAAAGGATTACCATGGATTTTGTGTCTGGTTTACCTTTGTCGCCATCGAAGAAGAATTCGGTGTGGGTGATTGTGGATCGCCTGACGAAGTGTGCGCATTTCTTGCCTGTGCATACTACGTACACTTTGGATAAGCTTGCGGAGTTGTACATTGCTGAGATTGTGCGGCTGCATGGTGTGCGAAAGTCGATTGTGTCGGATAGGGATCCGAGGTTTACATCGCGTTTCTGGCAGTGTTTGCATCAGGCTTTGGGTACTCGGTTGAATTTCAGTACGTCTTATCATCCACAGTTGGATGGACAGTTCGAGCGTGTTATCCAGGTTTTGGAGGATATGTTGAGGTGTTGTGTGATTGAGTTCCAGGGCTCTTGGGAGAAACATTTGCCTTTGGTGGAGTTTGCCTATAATAATAGTTATCAGGCAAGTATTCAAATGGCACCTTATGAAGCTTTGTACGGGAGGAAGTGTAGGACTCCTCTGTGTTGGGCTGAAACGGGTCAGAAGTTGGTTTCGATGCCAGCTTTGTTGAAGGGAACTACCGAGAAGGTAAAGCTCATTATTGAGCGTTTGAAGGTAGCTTCTGATCGGCAAAAGTCTTACATAGATTTGAAGCGTAAAGAGATTGAGTATGCGGTGGGTGACCGTGTGTTTTTGAAGGTTTCGCCTTGGAAAAAGGTGATGAGGTTTGGCCGAAAGGGTAAGTTGAGCCCTAGGTACATTGGACCATACGAGGTGGTTGAACGTGTGGGTCCTGTTGCGTACAAGTTGAGGTTACCGCAAAAGTTGGAAAAGATTCATGATGTGTTTTATGTTTCTATGCTTCGGAAGTATAGATCAGATCCTTCGCATGTGATGCCTGTAGAAGAAGTGGAATTGAATCCGGATTTGTCTTATGATGAGGAACCGGTGAGGATTCTGGATTCGGAGAGTAAAGTTCTTCGAGGCAAGACCATTGAGTTGGTAAAGGTGTTGTGGAAGCATCGTGGTGTTGAAGAGGCCACGTGGGAGCGGAAGGATGACATATTGAAGCAGTTTCCGTACCTCTTTCCTTCAGGTAAATTTCGAGGACGAAATTTCTTAAGGGGGGGAGATTTGTAACACCCCAATTTTGGGCTTAGAAGTTTTGGGTTTGGACCAGACCGGTCGGATTGCGGTTCGAATATAAAAGGTGATTTTTTAGGAAAGCCTAGTTCGGGATGCATTAAAAATATAGAAAAATATCTTAAAATCATCTTTTATTATAAATAAGAGAGTGGTGAAATCAATTTAACAAAATGAGGTTTCGAAGTGTGATTTTCAAGTTAGTGACTAAAATGTAATTTTTGAAAAGTTGGTGACTGTTTTAAAAGGATTGAAACTTTGAATCTTTAAGGAGCTAAATTACCCAAGAAGAGTTTCTCCAGATTTTTCTTAATATTAAAGATTTAATTAATGGTTTTAATTAAAGGAAAAAGGAGGGAAATAGATATTTTGTGATCATAACTAACTTTTCTCAAAATTTTCCATTTCTTTTCTCTCAACCCAAACACTTTTCTCCAGCCATTTTCCCTCTGATTTTGACATCTAAAAATGAGATTTCAATCTCCAATTGATCTCTAATCATTCCTACATCAAAACCTTAGCATTTGCTTATTGATTTTTCAAGAATCTTGGATCTAAACAAGGAGAAACTCACATTTAGAGGTATGAACGTCCTTCTCCTCTAAATACTCAGTTCTTTACTGAAATTCACAAGTTCTCAATCCTTGATTTGAGTTTTATTTAAGGTTTTAATGATTTGTTCTTGATCTTGGCTTTAAAATGCAAGATTTGGTTTAATTTGATGAAATTCATATGAATTGATAGGGCACTTTTTTGAGATGTCTTTTTGATGTAAATTGGATGTATAATTGGTGTGAAATTGAGGTTTAGTCAATGCAATCCCGAATAGGTTGATTTTCCTAAGTTTTGCTTGAGTTAGTGATGGTTTTTGGGGGGATCTTGATGATCTGCTATAGCTGGAGGTATAAGGACGTGATTAGATCCTTTTTGGATGTTAATTGATGTGTAAGAACGTTTGGAATAGATGGATCTTGGCTGGGTAGTGTTGTGGAGGTGTTTGGATGTGATTTCCGTTGTGTTTGGTAGCCGAAATGTGAGTGTTGATGAGAGCAGCGAGTTTAGGTGTCTTGATTGAAGATATTAATGCATGATGATGCATTAATCCTCTGCTTTGATGTGTTTAAAATAGGGGAGACATCTTCGGATCCTTGTGGTGTTGATCCGGAAGCTTGATTGGTGTTTCGGCAAGCTTGCGAAACGGAATCGGTGAGTGAAGTTTGGTTTTCAGCTTTGAAACCAATGTTTTGAAGGTTTGGGAGCTTAGTTAAAGTCTAAACAACTTAGCTAAGCTCAAGAGTAAGTTTTCGGAAAAACTCTCTTGTTGATGAGCCATGTGATGGTTGAATGCAAAATGATTTGTTTGCATGTGTTAATTCTGTTTTTGAAAGCATATTTTAGCATGTTTATTGCTGGTTTTGTAAGCCATGTGTTGAAGGATGCTCAAGGTAAGAGATCCTTGGTTTTACATTGATAAATATGATTTCAATGCATAGTGATGCATGTGGATTTAATGGCTTGAAAAATGCTTTAAAACAGTGAATTAATGATGTATATTGGCAAGTGATGTGTTGGTTTTAAAGTACTTGAATCAGATATAGTTAGCCGGCTATAGGATTGGGTGCACCGTGAATTAAGTCGCCTTGGATGTTGAGGGGTTGTTATTGTACCATGCTCCATCCAAGTACACTAACGAGATGGTTAAGAACAACATGGTGGTTAAAAGTCCATGGGTGGTTCTTGTTTTAAGGTCACAATGGTGGTTAAAGTCCATGTGTGGACCTTGTGTATTGTAAGATCACAATGGTGGTTAAAAGTCCATGTGTGGATCTTGTGTTGTACGTCCCGTGATCTCGTTAGTGATGTTATACAACTACCAATGAGTGATGTGGAGGGGTTGTGATTGTACCATAGTCTCCACCACGGGTGTTGAGGGGTTGTGATTGTACCATGCTCCACCTTGATATTGGTAGTGTGTATGAAGCGTATGAGACAACGCTTGTAATCCACGTATCCGATTGTCGATTGTGTTTTGAGTTGTAAAATGTTATGGATTATCACTTGTAAGCCAATATGACATGATGATGGATTGAAGCATGAAATGCTTGGTTTGTAAACATAATTGTTTGATAAATGTTGTTTTGAAACTAAAGGCCTTAAAAAGGTGTTTTTACAAATGCATTATTGTGATGTTTTAATTGAGCATTCCTCACTACGCTATGTGCTTACGCTCTCTCTTTATTAAACCAATAATGCAGAGCATTGAAGTGCTTAAAGGGGCAGCAAGGTGGTCAAGAATCTAAGTGGAAGCTTAAGCTCATGTATGGTGACAATTTTCATAACTTGTTTAGCTTTTGGCATTTGGCAATGGGAACCTAAATTGTGTTTTTGGGAGATGTTTTGGACTCCCTAAGTTGGTTTTATGCTTTTGGTGATGTTGAGACTTGTAATGGCCTTTTGTTATGTGGTTTTGATGAATTGAAGGTTTCATGGTTTTCTATATAGGATGCATGCCTATAGAATTGGGTTTTTCTTAAATTGAGGCTATGATTGAGATTGGTTGATGCTAATATGTTCATTGAGTGTTGCATGACTTGCTGGTATGATTTGGTTGTCTTTGGAGTGTGTTTGATGGGTCAATTGTGAATTTAACCAGCAAAAATCTGCAATTCTGGGCAGCCCGTATCGGAACGGGTGCTACCGTTTCGGAACAGAGGGCCTGAAATGGCCTTGGCGTTTCGAAACGGGTAGAGCCGTTTCGGAATGGTTTTTCCACTGCCAAGCCATGTTCCGGAACTTGTTTCGGAACGGTCCCGCGTATCGGAACGGATCATCCCCGATTCGGAACACCCGACCGTTGGGCACTGAAATTGACGGTTTTATGTTTTGAAATCCTTGCGTTTTGGTCCTGAACTTTGTTTATGCAATTGGTTGAGTTTGTGACGTCCGTTTGAGATGAAATTTGGCAGAGAAGCATGAAATATGATTAATTTCATATTGTTAACCTTAAAACTGATTAAGTCCTCTAAATTTCTAAAATTTACATTTTGGTCCGTAAATTCGTATGTTGTGCAATTGAGTCCCTGTTCGTTGTCCGTTTGCTGTGGTTTTTGAGTATATTGTTCTCAAGAGTATGACTAGGGTTAATATGCATCTAGATAAGTTTAAAAAAAAGGTCGTTAATCAAGGTTGACTTTCGGGTTGACTTTGGTTTTCCCCGTGTAATCTTCTTAATTCGGGTCAACCGTCTAGGCCGGGTTAAGGGGGTTACAAATCTTCACTTCACTTCCATCACCTCTCATGTTACCTCCTATTGTCGCCAATATATCACAATATGGGATCGTCGTCCCAGAGCCGTAGCTCATGGACCATAGTCCTAATATACCATGTACCATGCCAAAGTGTCCAAGGGCTTCCATTGTTTAGGCAACTTATGCATTTTAAGCTTTGTTATTAGGAGAGGGGTTTTATAACAACAGTGAGCTTTAAGCTCCAAGTTCACAATGTCTTATGGAATTAAAGAGCTTACTTGATTCATAGAAATTAACATTAAGACTTAATTTTCATTTCTTAAAAGCTTTAGAACAAGTTCTATACATTACTACTATTACATATCATAGCATAGAAAGGTACAATGATGCATATGTAATGCAAGCATAATCAAATAACTTAACAAGAATGCCATGCCATGAAAGTATCCACACAATATGCTCTATGTGAGCCAAAGCATTGATCACGATTTAAACAAACAATTTATGAAAACAAAGATGGGATGACACCGTGTCATCTGAATACATAAACTACACTTATCTGATATCTCGAAGTTACGGGATATTCGAACCACAATCAAAGCTTGCTTTTAAGTGATTCCTTCCTAACCCCATTCAATAACATCTTCTATAAGAATGTATAGACCTCAAAAAATAGTGAACCGTTAGAACTAACTCAAATCAATCACACAACTAGTTTTCATTATCTCACTACTAATAGTCAAACTGAACATAACAATCACATGACACATCAATACTTCATTTTCTTCTTATCAAACCATTCGAACAATTTACAGAAAGCAACATTCATCTTCATACTTTTTATCAAATCTTCATTACAATTCAGATTTCATAAGCATAGTTTTATGCTTTCAATGGCATTTCAAGGCAGCAGAGACATCAAAATATAGCATGCTTTCAACTATTCAACAAGGACATACTCTTACTTTGAATTTCATGCACAAACATTTTTCCTTTCTTCTAATCAAATTTTCAGAATCATTAACTCATCTATATGCAGTCTTACGATAATATTTAGTATATGTATTCAAGGATAACATTGCCAAACCATCAGTATGTTTTTTTTAACAGTTTAATACTTAAATTCCAGCCTCCATTTAACACAATTTCCCGCATGAATCCAATACAGCTTTCAACATAAGACAGTGCAGTTTTCCAACATAACACAGTGAGTTTTCACTGTCCTTAAAGAATTATCTCTATAAAATGTTCTATGACTCAGAATTTAAATCCGTTTATTTTAAACGAAACTAGATTGAATAAATTTTTAAACCATATAAATCATAGCTTTCAATTCTTCTTATACAATTTTTAGTGGATTTACAAAGTTACTACTAATGCAGATTTCAAAACAGATTACTAACTAGTTTTGACTTACTTTTACTTAAAAATTCATATCTTTTAATCTACAAATCAAAATTAATCAGTGTTTGTTGCAAATGAAACTAGATTCACATAGGGTTCTGTACATATAAGGATCACTTTCTAATTTGACCTATAAATTTTTTAGTGAATTGTTAAACTTACTGCCAATGTCACAGCAACTTATGAGTCCTTTGAACCCGAGTTTTAACCTACATATTGATCTTTATCCTTAAGAAAATCTCAATTCTATAACTAAATGAAGGTTTAGGTTTAGAAAGCATCCATGACATCAAAAGATCTCTCGGTTTTGAACTCTATATTCACAATTTTAGTTGGAGATTCTATCATTCTCCAACTAAAATTTCATCTAACACAAACTTATCATTTCAAAGAAATCTACAATTGAGCTTTTCTAAGCAAATTCAAGCTCCTACCATGGAGGAGAAGATTGGAGTGGAGTGGAGAGGTTGAATGTCTAAGAGAAATTCATTCTCTTTCCTCATCTACTAAAACCGATTCATAGTCCCCACCAATTCTTTAATTTCTTCTTCTTTTTAAGAATAAATACTAATATTCATCACACTTCCAAGATACATGGACTCCACTATAATTAAATAGGTAATTAGAAATGCAAATCCATAGATTTATCTCCAATTCGATTTAGCCCCCATCCCTACTTTCCATTCTTTACAATTTAATCCTTTAATCAAATCAACTTAACTTAATTTAGAACAATTTACTATCAAACTTAATCCAATGGTTCTCAATTACCGTGTTCTAAATTATTAAAATTATTGATAAATTCTAACCCGGTTTTAAGATTGTTACAGTTCATACTCAAATTCGACGGAAAAAACCTGAGAATTTACTAAAATTCATTGTTTGTCCCATAACAGCTTGAAAATTGTGAAGGATACGTTTCACATTGTCATATTTTGTTTGGTCGGCTTTTGTGAAAAAGGAAGCAATCATCGGCAAACATAAATTGATTAATAGATGGTCTTCTGTCAATTCGAAAGTCGAAAAAAAAAAGCCCAAGATAAATGTGAGTAGTTTTATCAAGCTACTTAAATAGTAGTTGGAATAAGTTCTTGATTTAATGATGAGCTTGACCAATGACCAACAAATAACGAGAATAAGTATATGTATAAAGCCAAAATAGCCCAACAAATTTAGAATGATATAACAATCAAATAAAGTTGCATATGATGTTTGTTCTTATTTCTATCCGTAATTCTATTGTTCAATTATTATTTAAATATTCTTTTGGTAATATGTGTTCATTTTACTGTATATGTTCGGAGTGTGAGATTGTTCATCGCAATAAAATTGCATAATGAGGTATTTGATCATCTATAGTTTGATTTTGTTATCGGTGTGTTAGCATATATACTCTTTTTCTCTATTTAAGTTTGGAAATTTTGTAATGAGACATACGCTAACATGTTAGGTGTATTTTCTTTGATTAATGGAATCACCTCTTTATCATAAAAAAAAAAACATTCATATAAAGGCTTAGCATAGACCAAATTACAAGGAAGAGCCACTAAAAAGCAAACATTAAATAATGTTTCTGTCGAAAATACAAACACTTAAAAAAGTGCTTAAATAATAATGATTATTTCTTGAGAAATTGTAATTTGCATGCTGAAGGGTTAAAATTTCAAGGATCATCACAAATTTCTCATTTTTTATGAAATCATTATTAAAAAATGTCACAACTCAAACACAGTGATATCATGCGGGCTGACGAGTTTTGGTAAGTTGAGGGCTTAAAACAGCAATCTCATCTTCAAAGACCTTCAAAAGCAGCAAAAATATCACCACCAATGTAATCATTATCAACCAAGCTCACCAAATAATAGCTGCTCTGGATCTGCAAAAATGGAAATGAAACCATTTTAGATTTATTCTTCAACTTAGTCCTATTCCATATAGGGTTGTCTACAGGATCGGACGGTTTTTACTAGCCCAAAAAACCCACTTTTATAACACCAGATAAGGTGAAAACCCGACGGGTTTAAGTTATTTTGCTACCCCAGTGAGCATCAAAGTGATCAACCACTATTCGAGAATGGTGAAGTTCGTTAGCTAACCTCTTCCAGGAATTTTTTTGACGGATCGCCTTCTGGATACAATGCAGCCCATGTTCTTGACCAGATTTCAAATGCTTCGTCCTTCCACACCATGAAGCTGGCAGGATCCACCACTGTTGGCTGGATTATTTCTTTGGCTGGGAACACTCCCCAAGTTACGGCATTAACATCTGTAGTGCCAATGTTCGATAACAAATTCCCACTTTTGTTAATGGCAACGTAGGTAATAGAAGACAAGGGCTTGCACTTATTGACAAGTGCATCTAGTTTTTCCTTGGAGCAGAAAAACTCAAGATAAGCCTTCTGGTAAACATACCCTCCGGGGCTGCCCCAACCTGCAAGCAAACAGCCATGTCCGAATAATTTAGAGCAGACATGGCAACCTGCCTATTATAATCTTCCACTTGTTTGCTCAAAAATACATAAATGAGTTATTTTTATCCATATAAAACCTACATCTAGTGCAGTTAGCTCATCCAATAATTCAGGTAGAAAAGAATCACTTTGTTCAACCAAATGGTAGGATACATAGAATGGAAATATAAGTCCAACACTTGAACTTACCGACAGCTGGAGAATCAGAGCGTTCTCCATTGACGGCTGGTTGGCTATTGATGGTAAGGAAACCCTTCAAATTGATCTTTCCCAGCTGTTCATGTATGATCTTTGTCTCTGGCTGAAGTGAATCCAATTCTGACCAAGGACTACTTCTCAACTTACCCAGACAATAACTTTTAAATTTCTGATAAATACCAGTTCGAGACGAACAAAATTATAATTATATTCAATTGAGATAAAAGGAGAAAAGACCAAATAAATTCCAAGCTACAAATTCTCCTACCTCTTGGATATCATCAATGCTTTTCAATGGGGTAACCCATTCTTCTTGAAGTTTCTTGTCACGTGCTCGGGGCCTCATGAACTGTTAAGAAATTAATCACTTTCGTCATACAAATGAAGTAATGACTAATGAAAAATATGAACATTTAACATTTGAGCAAGGAAACAATAATAAAAAAGAACGAATGAAAAATATACGTTTTACATGAAGTAATGTTCATTAATTGCAAGAATAAACAAATAGAAAAATCAAACATTTAAGTTTATCCAAATTCATATGAACATTTAACATTTACAATTTATTAATGCATCCGACACTTACTATCCAAATGGAGGTTATGTATAATCAAATATTTAACCCCAAGAGAAACTGAATGCATGATTCAAAGTTCTTTTTATATAATTAATAAGAAACACAAAAACAGGACAAAGATGTTCAACCATTTTGTATACCTGATAGTCGGTTAGTGCACCATAGGATGGATTTCGAGAATCACCCCATCTCCCATGTGGGTACTGGTCCCAACCAGTAGTCCTGGATAAGTAACTCTTTGGACGATTAGCCCTGCCATCATTAGCTAAAACCATCAGATATCCACGTATATTTCACATTATAGTGCAGTAAACTGAAGACATCTAGACAAAGATGGTGAAGTTCAACATTTATCACACACCAAAATATTGGACGAACATCTTCTTTAACGCGAAAAACATTTGCAGGGCGTCTCCAAGGTAAAGGCCTAGAAATTTTGGACTCTTCAATCAATCCAAGATTCTGTCAAGATAAGCCTATTATTAGTATGGTACAAATTCAGTAACAATTATACATTCTAAAACAAAGATTAATATATGTATAGCTGACCCAAAACAATTGACAAAATTCATCTCATTTAGTTTCAATAGAGGAAAAGAAAGTTCCTGACAGATTGTTTTGAATAGATTGAACAACAATAAATCACAAGAATGAAATTTATGAGTAAACCAAAATATTATTCTGTACTTGCATTTCTTTGCATTCCTTCATTACTTGAACTGGTATTTACCTAATTATTTGAAGTAAATGACAAAAAAATATCGACACTGAAAATTCTAATAGACACTTCAAGGTTTTCTTAAATAAGTGAAGAACGAAAATATGCAGTTAAAGAGTTCTCATCGACCCTGTAGGCACACAACTTGAGGAAGAAAGATATATTGAACAACATAATTTGTTCAATAATTTTTCTTTTTAAATTTCAAAGTTCAAGAAGTCAAATGATATTCAGCGATGACCAAAAAAATGATGAAATATGGAATAATAAGAACCAACCATTAGAATAGCTAATGCAGATTTCTCCATGTTTAATGTATAAAGATGCAATGTCTTAATCCCATGAGCTAAAATCTTGCGGCACATTTCCGTTCCAAGATGAATTCCATAGGCTTTGACAGCTTCTTCATTGTCCTTGATAGGCTCTAAGGCAGCAATAATCTCATCGGGTATCTACAATGAGCCATTAGATGAAGAAGTCATATTTGAAAAACATTAACAGAAATAGCCAGTTAGCCACCAAAAATAGCTTTTATAGACACTTGTATAAGTGACCATAATAAATAGTTGTCTAGAAAAAAACAGCCCAAACAATGCACTGTGACAACATGGGATATCCTTCCAAACTAGAGGCCTTCAAAATCTTAGATCTTTTAGCCTTAGAAAAATATCCAACCAATGCATGCACACCGTTTCGGTAAAATTTAACAAATTGGTACCGATGGAAAGGCTCAAAAATATGAGGGCACATTTTCTCAGGCTAAAAGGACAAGAGGAGAAAATGCATGACAATAATCACAATGCTTGTTAGGGAAAAGAGAAAAATGTTTTACAGCATACCTTAGTTTTGCAAAAGCCAGTCATTCGAAAGAAACCCTTGTAGTTATTAATGGGCATAATACCCGGCACAATAGGACATTTAATTCCAATTTGACGACAGTCATCGACAAATTTGAGAAAGATATCAGTATCATAAAACAGTTGAGTGACAATCAGATCGGCTCCTGCATCAACCTATGTAGTAAAGAAGTTTTAGCAAAAAAAAATCAACTGGTACATAGAAATGGAAACACGAGTACAAAATTTTCGAATTAATTAACGAATAAATAGTAAAACCTTTCTCTTTAAGTAAGCAAGATCATTCTGATAAGCTTCAGGTGTAGCCACACCATTATTTCCTATGGCATCAGGATGTGCCTCTGAGGAAAAAAGAAGCAAACTATTTAATAATCAAAATCCACATGAACAAGCCTCTTATTAGCAAACAATCAAACAAACAAAACAAAACAATATATATATATATATACATAATACATTTATATGAAAAGCATATCACCTGGATAACCAGCAACTGTTATGCCAAAGTAGTCACCATACTTGGACCTGATATGTTTCACCTAGAACTTAGAAAGGAAAGTTAGTAACACATATTTATTAAGAAATAAAAGTAAAAAGCCAAAGAACAATGGGTTTACCAGATCAAGAGCACAAGCGAAGCCACCTTCGACCTGGACAAACTTGTCCTGGCCGTGAGGAGGATCACCTCGGAGGGCAAGAACATTCTGAATACCATTGGACTTGATGGTCTGAAGAGCATGGTCGATCTTCTCTACGGGCATATTGGTGCAAGTGAGATGCATCATTGTCTCCACACAAATGATATTCTGCATCTTGTTAGCGATGTCGAGCGTGAGATCGGCAGTGGAACCACCCGCACCCCATGTTATGTCGCAGAATGATGGGTTATGAGCAACCATTCGATCCATTCTCTCGAACAGGTTGTCTACACCATCCTCAGTTTTTGGAGGGAAGAACTCAAAGGAAAACACCACTTTCCCTTCTTGCAAAGATTGGATTTTCTCTATCACCTTCATCTTTAACTGGATCTGCAAGTCAAATTAAACTACAGACAGTGAAAGCTGAATCTGAGAGAAAAACAGATAACTGAAAACAAAAACCCAAATTTCACTTCCAACCATCAATCATTTTTTTAAGTAAATCAGATCAGTTAAACCAGTTATACATTGTGAAGGATCTAAGAGCCCCAAAACAAACAAAGATTGGATATTCCAAATCTAAATTCCGAAGTTCGTATTAATTAGCAGATTGTCCCAAATAAATGGAAAACTGAAAATCCCAGAAAATGGGAAGAAAGAAATGAAACTCACAAATGGGCTTGTGGTGGGTGCAGAGAGAGAGAGACCAGAGTGGGTGAGAATGGATATGGAAGCGAGCGAGTATTTGAGAGTGAAGCGAGTCGGGGTTGGTTTGATTGAAATGACAAACTTGCTAGCCATCATATATAGGGTGGGCAAAACTTTGGTCGACTCGAAAAAAAAACAAATTATTCGACTGGACTTGAAAAAATCTAATTCGTAACTTCATAAATTCGACTTGAAAAAATTTTAAATAAAGTTTGAATTATAAAATGAAAATTCGAATAACTCGAAAATTTAATAATTAGTTGATTAGTTTTCAAATTTGAGTTGTGTCCCTCAATTTTTTCGATATATTATCATATCACGTGTGAAAATATTAAGAAATATATAAGTATATCGTACATGGATATAGAATTTCTTTTAAATTGGAATCAATATGTATTATAACATTATAAATTATTAAAATTAAATTTGTACATAAACTCAAAAAATTCGATACGACTCGACTCAAATTTTATAAGCTCAAATCAAATAAAAAAATTCAAAAAAATTAAATCATAAAATATAACTTGTAAACTGGATTAACTCAAACTTTTTTTTTATACTAAATTCCATCATACGCCCAATCCTACCCCAAATACCAACTCTACATAACCATAGGTACGAATACGATACAATAGGGTCGTTCTTGTCGTATGTATCTATTATCAACCACAAACAGAGATGCCGACATGTGTTGCTAGCGTCATCTCAGCGGGAAAGAATGGCATTATTATATAAAAAAAAATTTAAATAATTATTTATGAAAATGACCCTCAACTAATATTATTTAGAAAATAACCTTCAAATCTTCCACATAAGGCAACTTCACATTATGAGAAACGCGAAACCATGGCATCGCGTTATACAAATAGAGAGGTATGTCCGATGTGAGCCGTCTTTTCATATTTTATAATTTAAAATTACTGGATAAACACGAGATCTACGAGATATTGAAAAGACACATTAATATATCGTGGTAATTACTATAGGGACCTCGCGTTGTGCACATAGCGAGGTCTCCTTAACTGTTGCAACCCCTAGTAAAAAATAGATCGCCATTAATTGACTTAATTAAAATCTAACTTAATTAACTTAATTTTTTAATGTGTAAAATATATATTTTTTAATTACTAAAATATATAATTTAGCGTAATTATTTGAAAAATTCAAACTATTCGGAAGATGATGTTTAACCGTATATAAAAAGTATTTTGAAGTAATTATTTGAAAGATCTTAATTTTTTGAAATATGATTTTAGTAGATGAAAAATTATAATTATGTGTAAAAATTATAATTATTTGAAAAAAAATCCTAAAACATGATAATTTGACGTAATTATCATTAAATAAAAATCTTTGATAAAAATCTTTATTTTCCTTAAATTAAACACTCTACTTACTGTAGAATATTTGAAATCAAAAACTCTTAATGTAAAAGCATTTCATATTTACTAGGATGAAGATATTGTATACAAAAAGATTGTTGAGTTGTAAGGAGCTCGATTCGTTCAACCGATGTTGCTCACCAAGTGGTGGAGAGGTGGATTTTTGGGTGGAAGGGTTGTGGAAGCTTAAATGTAAATGACACAATGATTTTAGAGTGGTTCAATCTTCTAACCAAGGTCTACATCCACTACCTTAGCTCCCCACTAAGGATTTCCAATCAATCCACTATTGATTCGTCCCCTTTTCTAGGCTTAGGAGGAAACCCTTATACACCGATCAAGCTTTCTACCCAAAGCCTTGATCAAACCCTCTTTTACAAAGAGATAAATAAAGCAAACACAAATCCCTCTACTAGGTTTTTGTTTGCACAATTAAAGCACTCACCCAAAACCTAAAACACTTGAGTAAATTTGACAATTTTGGCTCACTAGTGTTTGTCTATACAAGAATTGACAATTTAGGCACTAGGACAATATTTGATCATTTGTTGATTGACAATATGAGCATTAACCATATCTTGATGCTTGGAGGTCCCTTTTATACTCCTTGATGAGTTTATAGCCGTTACTAGCCGTTGGGGTTGTATTGGAGCCGTTGAAGACTTTAATTCCCACCATAAATGTAGTTCTGCAGCTCCCCATTTCGAAACACTCGAACCCGTTTCGAAACACCCTTTAAGTAGAAAAGAGCTGTTGCAGTCTGATGAGGCACCCGTATCGGAACGCCCTTGGCCGTTTCGGAACACGTATCGAAACGCCTAGTCCCGTATCGAAACGACCTGCATTTAAATGTTAGATGGGAAATAGCTGTTATGGTTTGTAACCGTTGTGGTCGAAGCCACGTAGGCGTATCGAAACGACATAGCCCGTTTCGAAACGCTACTCAAAAATCTCATCCAGGGAAAGCCCGTTTTGATACTCGTATCGAAACATTTTTGCTACTGGAATCCCCCGTATCGAAACGCCCTAAGGTGTTTCGAAACGCCTGGACGGTTTTGTGTAGTTTGGCCTTTGAAAACATGTAAAAGGCTTTGAAAATGTCCCTAAACATAGTTTCAAGTTATTTGGACTTTGGAAATTGTTTTAAATACTTTTTAAATCAGTCCAAACATTTTTCAATTATTATATCAAAATATTAGTTCTACAAAGATATTATGTAAAAGAAAATATGGTATTTAGATTTTATTATTGTTTCATATGTTGTATTAGTAATTAATTGTCCCAACTAAAATATTCTTTATTTTATAATTACAGTAAGAAATCAAAATTTTATTCGAACTAGGAGTTAAAGTATGATATTTAAATTTTATTACTTTTTTTATATTTTGTATTAGTAATTAGTTATCCTAATTAAAATAGTGTTGATTTTTTAATTACAATAAGACATCAAAATCTTATTCGAATCGCCAAATAAAATAAAAAAAATAAAGTTAAAAACCCTTGGAACTCGTTATCTGCAAAACGTGAGTTCCATTGGAACAGTTGGATTCCATTGAATCAGTTGGATCTCGTCTGTACTAAATCGTCGTGGCTTTTCAATGGACCTCGCGTTTTGCAGAGCACGAAGTCCATTGATACCGCTTCGTATGGGGTGCGATGACTCCTATAAACAGGGCTCATTCTTTTGACTTTTATCATATCAAATTATCTTCTCTTGTTCTTCAATTACTAGTATCCATTGTTTTTATTTTCTAAAGTCTTCGAATTTTCAGTACTATGGCGAGATTATTGAGGCTCGACAACATACACGTGTGGAATTACTGGCACTCAAAATTTGATGTAAATTTTTTAATTTAAATTTTGTAATTATTTGTTTATTATTTTTTAATTGTTAATTTTAATTTAGTAACTTATGAATTTTAAATTTTATTTTGAAGGGGTATGAGCGTGCCTTGAGTTGTTTCATCAACCGCACGAGACCATCGCATCCGGATATTGTCGGTTTTTTTGCATGAATTCGGTTTTGGCTATGTTTCCCACCTATTTGGCGGTCCGAAGTTGAACCGTTCGATGATTAAAGCCTTACTAGAAAGGTGGAGGCCCGAGACACACTCGTTTCATCTTCCCTGCAGTGAAGCAACTGTTACCTTGCAAGATGTTGCATATATTCTCGGTCTTCCCATTGACGACGAGGTTATCATCGGAATTGCGGAGGCAGACTGGTCGGGTATGTGTGAAGCCTTACTTGGACTAAGACTGGAGGAGGACGATTTCGATGGTGGCAAACTGAAAATAGTATTTTTGGACAACAATTTGACCAAACTACCCAGACACTGATGAAGTAACGAATATGGTATAATTTATTGTTATTGTTTATTATTATTATTATTATTATTATTATTATTATTTATTGTGGAATTTTATTTTGTAGAAAAATAATTTAATATTGAAAAAATTGGTTTTGCAGCGGTTTGATCGTGCCCATATTCTATGAGTTATTGGGGTCTTGATGCTAGAAAAATCTCGCAACAAGGTCCATTTGATGTGGTTGCCTCATTTGGTGAATACCGTGGAATCCAAAAACAAATGTTGGGGAGGGGCTGTGTTGGCGTATCTATTTTGGGAGTTATGTAGAACCGTCGACCCAGAAAGACGTGTCATTGGCGTGTGTCTTTGGTTGCTGCAGTCTTGGGCATGGATTCCTATGCCGTTTTTAAGCACGATGCCTCGAAACCTGACCACATTCCAATTTCCACTTGTTCGGAGGTACTAATAAATATTGATTTTATTATTTTGTTTTTTAATATTAGAATACTTAGAATTGTTTTTTTGAATTATAGGTGGCTTGGCCAATTAACACACGTGGGACTACCAACCAACCAGCGGGATTATCGAATGTTGATCATAAGATAAATGGGGTAAATTATGAGGTTCAAAATTTAGCTAACTGAATTTTGTTAAATTAGAAATTTTTTAAAGGAATTTTTAATATTATTTGTTTTAAATCAAGTTTAGCTAACTGATTTTACATATTTTTGTAGTTCCTATGGACGTCGTACGCGAATCCTACTATTCGGGCAAGCATTCAGCCTGAAATAATGTTGAGTGAGGGTGTTTGGATTCTGATGGTTCCACTCATACACTACGAGATAGTCGAGTGGCATCCTACCGACCGCGTCCTGTGACAATTCAACTATGTCCAAGGGATTCTGGATGTGCCACCCAATTTGGACGCATTGCACAAGTTAACGCGACAAGGCAAGACGGAAGTCCATTGGGGGCATCATCACATAGACTAGATGTAGCAATGAATAACCCGTTTCCATAGGCGACCCCATTTTTTGAACCCATCGGGGACTACAATGTTACCTATGAGTATATGTCATGGTACAATCAAAATTGAAAGTCGCATCTTTTAACCCCAGAGGAGCGAAAACGAGAAATAGATGTGCCTCCTCGAAATCCTCTGTCGACACAGAGTCCTCCGACGCAACGTGGTACCCGTACGGGTACACGGTGAGGTGGCCAGAGAAAAAGAACACACACTCTCAGGGCATCGTCATCGGGAACAGCGCAGACACCTGCCTAGTCAGTCGTCCAGCCAGAAACACTGGTGCCAGCTGCTGCATTCCAGCAGTCGCCATTCTCAGCATTTCACCCTACGAGTAGTAGTCCATCGTTTCAACAAATGGGGAGCCCGTCGAAAGGTTTTTTTCACAGATGTGTTTCATCCGCTTATGGTGATTCCCCTAGTCTACTATCCGACACTACCCTCTACATCTGTTCCTCCAGTCTCGACACAGTTCAGATATGGTATTGTAGATCAGACACCGCCGTAGAGCCTATTCTTCACCGGCCCCAGTACGAGTGGTGGGACTCATATTTCATTTGAGGATGCCGATGAATATGGTGGTGCCATTGTTCGAAGGAATCTGCATCGGGATCGTCGTCCACCGTGGTGCGTTACGAGTGGACATAGGCGTCATTAGGATAGATATGTAATTTTTTTTATTTATGTAAAACAACTTTGTTACCATTTTATCCAAAGAAAACTATATTATATCGCGGTATACTTTGTTACTTTTATATAACTACTTTGAAATAAATTTATGCGGACAAAAAAACCAAAACAAAAAAAGAGGACCTCGCTATCTACAAAACGCGAGGTCTAATGACATGTCAGATTTATGGACTGCCACGTCAGGAATCTTTGCCATGAATCTCTATCAGAAATATTTGTGAAACCCGCGGTTTGCATAGCGTGAGTTTTGGCCTATATAATCTGTGCGCCCACCAGTTGTTGCTTGCCATCATATCCGAAGAAAAAATGAGTTACAACTAGTGATGCGAACAAACAACGCGAGTTTCAAATTTATCTGTTATTCATGGGTTGACAGTTTTTGTGAGACGGGTGTTCCGCGTTATTGTTCAAGATGAACGACATATCACAATATCAGGGAAAGTGTGTAACGCCCTGGTTTTGAGCCTAGATGTTTTAGGCATCGGTTTGAGTTAGTCAAAATTGTAAGTAGAGGTTCGAGCCTTTAGAGGCGGCTCAGGGAACACGTAGTCCGGGATGGGATAAAATTATGAGAAAAATTGATAAAATCTTTTAAGAATATATATTGGAGGTGGGTAAAATCAATTTTAGAAAATGAGTTTTGGAAAGTCGAGATTTCGGAAAGTGACCATTTTGTAAAAAGTGCAAAGTTGGATTTTAAGGACTAAAATGAAAAGAGGACAACACCTAGAATCTTTAGGGAGCTTATATCTTTTTGTGGGTGTTGAGATTTTAGGGGCTCGATTCCTTCAACCGTTCTTGCTCGCCAAGTGTGGAGAAGTTGGATAATTTAGGTGAAATTGTGGGAAGGAAACGATGGACAATTTACACAAGGATTTATAGTGGTTCAACCTTCTAACCAAGGTCTACATCCACTACCTTAGCTTCCCACTAAGGATTTCCAAACAAATTCACTAAGAATTTCGTCCCCTTTTCTCGGCTTAGGAGGAAACCGTTACAACGATCAAGCTTTCTACCTAAAGCTTGATCAAACACTCTCTTACAAGAGAAAGACTTAGAAAACTAGAAATCCCTATAATAGGTATGCGTTTGCAATACTAAGCACTCACCCAAAACCTAAACACTTGAGCAAATTTAACAATGTTAAGCTCACAAGTGTTGTCTAAGCAAGAAATATACAATTTTAGCTCTAGACAAATTTTGACATCATAATGTTGTAACAATTGAAGCATTAACCATTACAAGATGCTTGGAGGTCCCTTTTATACTCCTTGATGAGTTTGTAGCCGTTACTAGCCGTTGGGATTGAATTGGAGCCGTTGGAGCCTTTATTTCCCACCATAAATGCCATTCTGCAGCTTGGCGTATCGATACCCTTCAAACCGTATCGATACGGTCCCGATAAGGAATTAGCTGTTGGGCTTCTCCAGCTGATGCATATCAATACGCTTACCTAGCATATCGGTACGGTCCTGCAAATTAAAAGACCGTTGGGAAAATGACCGTTGGGGTAGTTAGGCGTATCGGTACGCGACTAGCTGTAGGGCTGTTTTAAAACACACCGTACCGATACGGCAAGCGTATCGGTACGGGTTTTGGCTACTGGAAAACTTATGAAGTTGAAATCCTAAGGCGTATCGGTACGGTCCAAGACCGTATCGGTACGGACACCTGAAGATCTTGGTTTTGACTACTTTAAATGTACTTTAAATCATTCCAAAGCCTTGTAAAACTCTTAAACATATTTTCAAGTTGTTTTTGACTAAAAACATATTTTAAATTCTTTTCAATTTAGTCCAAAACATTTTTCAAATATTATATCAAAACACTTAGTTATACAATCTCCCCCTTTTTGATATAATAAAACCAACTTGAAAATTTGTTTGGGATTCTCTCCCCCTTTGTATTTTAAAATTTTGAATAAGAGATTTAAAATTTGAATTAGATTAAAGCTCCCCCTTATTCTCTTGAAAAACTTGAAAAACTCAATTTTTCAAACCATTTCTCCCCCTTTTTGTTATATCAAAAAGAATTTAAAATGACATTGAGCTCAAAAGAACTTAGGAGGTAAAAAAATTGACACACTTAAAAATTTGGTTTAAAAATTGGCTCCCCCTTACTCAAAGCATCATAAGAATGTTAGTTCAACATATATGATTATCTAGTTGACATAAAAGAAAATAAATCAAATAAGAACAAAGACAACTAGATTTTACCACACTTGTACCCAAGGGAGGATGTGAAGCCTTCCTTCTTCAAGTGTTCTTCCTTTGTGTGCATGGAGCTCCCCTTCAATTTTTGACTTGTTGATCACTCTCCATCACACCTAGCAAAAGACAATCAAGTAATTTTTGGTATCCAAATTGCTTTGGATCCATAAACATTAGTAGCACAAAATTTAGTCCCCTTAGGAATCCATTTTTCAATTTCATCATTTTTAGTTGAAGTGGTTAGTCCTTTTGAGACCTAAACACTTCTAAAACATTTACCATTCACAAATCTAGGGGCACTAGATTGTCTTACATAAAAATTTGATTTTCCAAAACTATTTTTCTTTTCAAGTTCATTGGAAATCAAATATTTTTCTTTTTTGAACTTTAAGAAGCAAATTTTGTAAATCAAAACATTTTTGTTCAAAATCTTTCAATTTTGCTTCAAGTTCAAGATTTGTTTTGGAAAGCAAATCATTTTTAATTTTTATTTTTGAAATCAACTTTTTGTTCTTGGAAAATGATGCCTTGAATTCCAAAAGCAAATCATCATAGGCATCTTGCAACTCATCAAATGTATATGAACTTGAAATAGATGAGTTAGAAGTTACCTCCCCCTCATTGAGGGCCATCAAGCATAGGTGGGCTACTTCATCATTGGTGGAGTCTTCATCACTCCATGTGGCCACATATGCTTGTTTTGAAGATGATCCCTTCTTTTTGGATTTGTGGGAGTCCTTCATCTTCTTCATCGATTCATGCTTGGATTTTTCCATTTTTCTCTTCATGAACCGGGCAAATTTGTTGAAGAGATATGCCATCTCTTCATCTTCACTTTCCTCCTCACTTGAATCTACATGGTTGCATGTGGAGGATTTGAGAGCAACGACACTTGCGTTGATGCCAAACTCCATGATCTTCTTCTTCCCCATCACTCTAATCTCTTCCTTCTTCTTCTCCTCTTCTTTGTTTTTCTTCATTATTTGGTGAGTGAGAAGTGACCCCATGAGTTCATCAAGCTTCAAGGTTTTGAGATTCTTGGCTTCGATGATGGCGGTCCTCTTTGAGTCCCATGACTCGGGAAGGGAGTAGATGAGCTTTCAGACAAGCTTCTCTTCCGGAATGGCTTCTCCATAGCCCTTAAGACCATTGGTGATAGTGGAGAACCTATCAAACATCTTTTCGATGTTTTCTTCCGGATCCATCTTGAAGTTCTCATACTCTAATGTGAGGAGCCCAATCTTAGTCTCCTTGACTTCATCGATTCCTTCGTATGTGACTTCAAGCTTGTCCCATACCTCCTTGGCACTCTCACAAGAAGACATCTTATCATAGATGGTTGGGCCAAAAGCACAAAATAAGATGTGCAAGGCTTTGCAATTTAGTTCCATCTTCTTATGATCTTCGGCACTCCATTTCGCTTTGCTTCGTTCAAGCTCGAACGGACCATCTTCAACTATGTCCCATAGCTTGTAGTCTCTTGACTTCATGAAGAATTTCATCTTTGTCTTCCAATGGGCATAGTGATTTCCGTCGAAGAAAGGCGGTTTGTCGATGGACTGCGCCATTTGAGCCGGTTGGTGAAATGATGATCGAGCTTGCCGAATCTTCTCAATAGGATGTTAATCCTCTTCGATTGAGCCAAGCTCTGATACCAATTGTTGAGATTTTAGGGGCTCGATTCCTTCAACCGTTCTTGCTCGCCAAGTGTGGAGAAGTTGGATAATTTGGGTGAAATTGTGGGAAGGAAACGATGGACAATTTACACAAGGATTTATAGTGGTTCAACCTTCTAACCAAGGACTACATCCACTACCTTAGCTTCCCACTAAGGATTTCCAAACAAATTCACTAAGAATTTCGTCCCCTTTTCTCGGCTTAGGAGGAAACCGTTACAACGATCAAGCTTTCTACCTAAAGCTTGATCAAACACTCTCTTACAAGAGAAAGACTTAGCAAACTAGAAATCCCTCTAATAGGTATGTGTTTGCAATACTAAGCACTCACCCAAAACCTAAACACTTGAGCAAATTTAACAATGTTAAGCTCACAAGTGTTGTCTAAGCAAGAAATATACAATTTTAGCTCTAGACAAATTTTGACATTTGAAGCATTAACCATTACAAGATGCTTGGAGGTCCCTTTGATACTCATTGATGAGTTTGTAGCCGTTACTAGCCATTGGGATTGAATTAGAGCCGTTGGAGCCTTTATTTCCCACCATAAATGTAGTTCTGCAGCTTGGCGTATCGATACCCTTCAAACCGTATCGATGCGTTCCCAATAAGGAATTAGCCGTTGGGATTCTTCAGCTGATGCGTATCGATACGCTTACCTAGCGTATCGATACGGTCCTGCAAATTAAAAAACCGTTGGGGTAGTTAGGCGTATCGGTACGCGATACACCCGTATGGTACGCGACTAGCCGTTGGGCTGTTTTAAAACACATTGTACCGATACGGCAAGCGTATCGGTACGGGTTTTGGCTACTGGAAAACTTATGTAGTTGAAACCCTAAGGCGTATCGGTACGGTCCAAGACCGTATCGGTATGGACACCTGAAGATCTTGGTTTTGACTACTTTAAATGTACTTTAAATCATTCCAAAGCCTTGTAAAACCCCTAAACATATTTTCAAGTTGTTTTTGACTAAAAACATATTTTAAATTCTTTTCAATTTAGTCCAAAACATTTTTCAAATATTATATCAAAACACTTAGTTCTACAGTGGGCCTTTTCTCTCAAATTGACCATTTTAATTATTCTAATAAAAAGATTTTAAAAAGGGTTTCAAATTTAAAAGGGAATTTTAATTAAAACAGGAGAAGAGTTTACGTAACTAACTTCTCTCATTTTGCGCTCAGTCGAACACTCTTTCTTTTCTAAAATCCAGAGAGTTTTTCCATCTTTTCTAATCCTTTTTGAATAGCAAAAGAGTTCTTTGATTCTCCTATCATTATCATTGGGTTTACTTGAAGATTTCATCAAAATCTTGTCATTTGAGGAGAAAAGGCAAGGTTAGAGGTAAGATTTCATTTAACTCATCTAATCAAGGTTCTTTAATGAAATTATCAAGTCTTGTGCCTCCTAAATATGTTTATTAACTTTGTTTTATAGTTGATAAATGGAAAATTGGCTAAAAATGGCTTTATTTGGTGATTTTCTAAGATTTTCGTTTGGGCACTATTTTGGTTGATTTTAGATTGATTTTAAAGTTGTTTTGGATATTAAATGATGTTGAAATAAAGGCTCAATCATAATAATTCTAGATTAGGTTGGATCTCTAAAAGTTTAGGTTGATAATTAAGGATTTTTGGCTTGTAAATGTGAATCTGGTGTTGCTGGTGTTATTAGAAGTAATTAGGGTGTTTTTGGATGTTGATTGATGGTTAAAAGTGAATGGAAGTGATGGATTATGGCTGGGTTAAGTTTCGGGTAAGATCAATTGAGTTTTCAGTTGTTTTAGATAGGCTTTTAAGTGCCTTTGGGCAGAGCTGCGAGTTTTTAGTGATTGCTGGTGGCTTTAATGAATTGAGATGCATTAATCCTCTGTTCTTGTGTGTTATAAACATGGGAGGATTCTTTGGAAGCATTTAGCAAAGTTTCAAGGACTTTAGACGCTTGATTTTTGCGTTGGCAATTGAGGTTTCGCGTGTCGGTGAGTGGAAATGAGATTTCCAGCTTTGAAATGCTTAAAAGGTGGTTTTGGGAACTTAGTGTAAGCTTGAAATGCTTTGCTAAGTTCGGAAGTAAGTAAAGTGATTTTCTCTCTCAGATTGTGCTATTATGAGATTGTTGATGCACTTGTTTTAAAATGCATATTGTCACTGTTTTTTATGATATAATGATGAAGGATGCACATGGTAAGTGATCCTTGTAAGTATACGTTTATACTTGTGATTTTAAGCATGATTTGATGCTTGAGAATGAGGTTGGTAATTGATGCTTTGAAAACAATGAAATATGTGGTGAAATGTGGTTCATATTGGCAAGTGATGATTTGAAAATAATATTAAAAATGCTATCGGATATAGTTAGCCGGCTATAGGATTGAGTGCACTATAAACAAGTCACCTTGGATGTTCAGGGGTTGAAATTGTACCGAATACTCCATCCATGTACCCTAACGATCGAGGAATGATTAAGGTGTCGCAATGGTGGAGGATAGCTCCCGTGTGTGAACCTTGTATAGTGCCCCGTCTCTCGTTAGTGGGCTATACATCTACCGATGAGTGGTGTTGAGGGGTTGTGATTGTACCGAATAATCCACCACAGGTGTCACAACGGTGGAGGGTAGCTCCCGTGTGTGAGCCTTGATATGCTGGTAGAGTGTATGAAGTGTTTGGGACAACATTTGGAAATCCATGTATCCGATGTGGTTTTTGAGAAATGATCTTGTTGCTAGTCACTTGTGAGCCAATATGAGAAATGATGTAATTTAAAATGTGTTATGTTGCATAATATTGAATATGCATGCTTTTACTCTTTAAGCTTGGCATGTGTGGAAATGCTTCGGAAGGCTTAAATTGAGTTTAGCAAATGGGGTTTGCTGTTGGTTGGTTAACACATGTTGCGCGATGTTTTCATGCTAAATTTGAATGAGAAAAGTGCATGGTTTTTGGATGGCATGATGGATTTTAAATGATACTTGTGTTAATTGAAACGAGATTTCAATGTAGTTTGGAAACCGATTTAAATACATTGATGATGTTTTGGTTTTGAGCATTCCTCACTAAGCCTTTTGTGCTTACGCTCTTTTTATTCATCAATGCAGACAACTAAAGTCTTGGAGGCAGCACTAGTAAGGGATTGGTGAAAGACTTCATTTGAATGTATGTTTCGTTTATGGACTATAGTAATAAGTGTTAATGGGGGATCTATGGTTTGTTTGGGAGATGTGTTAAAACTCCCTATTTGAGCATGTTTACTCACTGGTTTTTACCTTGTAAAAGGCCTTTATATGTTGGTTTAAGCTTCGACTTGAGTTTTGGCTTTTGGATGGCTTGATTTTCATAGGAAGCATGCCTTTGGAGCTATTTGGTGTTTCTTGCCATGTTTTGTTGTTGAAATTGCCACGTATACTTGAGGATTGATTTTTATTTGAGTTGTATGCATGTTAGAAGTAAGTTGGTATGCATAGGGATGGTTTAAAATGAGTTTAAACATCTATATTTAGCATTTCAGGCCTCAGAGTATCGATACCCTTGTAATGGTATCGGTACGACCTTTGTAAATTAGAAAGGGGTATCGATACACGAGGGCGTATCGATACCGTTTTTGGCTACTAGTTTTACAGGTATCGATACCAGCCTTAAGGGCATTGATACCATCTCTTTAGGGTATCGATACTGGCCTTGAGGGTATCAATACCAGCTTGCTGAATGTGTTATGGGGGGCGTGGTCGTCGAGGGAGTATCGATACCCTCTCTAAGGTTATCGATACAGTGGCAGTTAAATTGGTTAAAAAGTATCTTTGAACGTTCTGAATCTTTATGTTTTGGTCCTTGAATGTTGTGGATGCAATTAAGTGAGTTTGAATAATTATTTTGAGCTGAGTTTTGACAGAGATGCATGTAATATGATTAATTTAAAGATGGTAACCTAATTTTGGAGAAAACCCTTAAAATTTGATAAGTTTACAATTTGGTCCCTAAAAGCTTTTGAATGCAATTGATGTTCGACTGATATTTTGTTTGTTCCGGTGCAACATAAAACACCTAGGTTTGTAACGCGCATCTAGACAAGATAAAAGAAAAAAATTAGGGTCGTTTTATTGAGGTAAACCTTTTCGGTTTACTTCAATATTCCACGTGTGACCTGTTCAGTTCGGTCTATCGCCTAGGTCGGGTCAAGGGGGTTACATTTGGTGGTATCAAAGTCAGGTTGCGAAAGAATGGGATGATGGTAAGTTAATGGTAGGTCGATATGATGTGATTATATGTAATTGGTGATGTTTGCTTTGCACAGTGGATGTTGTAAGCCTGTTAATGTTGATCAAATGATAGTGATGCCATGTATAATGATTGTGATGTAAATATGAGCTGTTATATATGATGATGTTGTGGGCTAAATCTTTTTGATTGTGATGCAAGATGGTTGTGACATGTACGTTGTATGCTTTATGCTATGTTTGGGGGAAATTGGGATGCCCATTGCCTTATTACTATAGTAAAGTGTTTTTAAATTGAATTTGAAGTCTTGGGTCCTTGCTTGGAGCTGGCCTGCGTGTTTTGTTTTGTTAGTTTGTTATCATGCCTTAATTATAATAGCACAATAAACCGGGGAGAGAGTAGCAATCTGGTATTATTGTTGTTGCCGTTGGGCAAGGAATAGTGGAGTGTGTAATGTCCCCTAGGGGCTTGACGCCTCAATGTGCCTCGATGTAAGTACAACCTGTGTCGGTCGGGCCAGTGTTGGATGGCATGGCGCCTGGGGTATAGGCGATGTTCGGAGCTTGAGAGGCTTTTAATGCTGGAGTGCATGTGACTGCACTAGATAGTGGACGATTGTAAGCTGTGATGAGAGCGCTTACGTATTTTGGAAGAAGTTGAGCTCGTGGGTTGTCACCAGAGGTATCCATGGAGTGGATGACCTGTATGAATATGATTATGGAACAGATGGGGTGTAATGATGCCCATAGTGTGAATATGAGTTATATCTCAGTTATAAGGAGATGTGTATAGTTGGTGGACAACTGTGGTTGTGGACATGGGACCTGTGCTGTGTTTTGGGAGTTCTTTTGAACTGTCCTAAAGGTGAAGTATCTGAGAGTTAGATAATTGGATGACAAGAAATGTGAATTTGTGGTTTGGGTTCAAAATCATAAGTTTGTAGTCGAATTAAGACATAGATTGTTTAGTTGAGCGGGTATGCTCTTGGATTGGAATTGGATGTGAGACATCGATGTGATTGACTCTTTTATGGGTCCGTGCATGATGATAGAGTAGATATGTGGTTTATATTGGCTACACCATTTTCGACGTGTTGGTAACACGGGTGGGGTACATTGAGCATAATCTGGGTTTAGCAAATCGTGTGAAAGGTTCTAGCTCTAGAAAGAGAGTTGCGGACTCTAGTTTTAACGGTAGCCAGTGTAAGAATAGTCATGCTAAAAGGGTATCACCTAGGTTGAGGTGAGGTGGTAGTAATGTTGGATAGGGACCATAGGGTCAATGTGTCTAGGCTTGAGTAGCGTTTGATACCTATTAAGTATGTGGATCGTGTGTCCACGTGAGACGAGATTGGCCATATTTGATCGGTGGGGTATAGCTTTCCGCGCCAGTTGTTGCTAATGCTTTTGGATGTTATGGCTTGAATGTTCGTTTCAGAGGTGTTAGATGTGGGATTGTGTAAAGTGTCCATAAGTTATATATTTCATGCACATTCCATCTCATATTATTGCTGTTTTTGAGTACATTTTAGGCATAATTAGGTTCATGCATTGCATTTTACAGTATTCTTTACTCTGCCATGCTTATTATTGATTTTCTCTTATTTGGTAAGGAAAAAGGTATTGTTTTAGTTTAGTTTTAGTTTCAGGTGCTAGAGGCTGACAAAGGGAGAGAGGAGCTGAGGACATGATGCCGAGTCAGCAAACCAAGGAGCTGTACTGATGCAGTTCCAAACAGAGACAATAGCTGCCGTGTAGCTGATGCCGCCCAACCTACTGCCCAAGACAGCAAGATGAGAAATTGGAGAACTGTAGTGTGATATGTAGAGCAGAAAATCCTGATCTTAATGATGCTTTCCACTCAATTTTCCAATGACTGTAGCAGCAGGCAAAGCCGCCGTAGGAGGAATGCGAGATTACTTGCGGAGCAAGGCAACATGATTAAGTTCACATTCAACTCAAAGAAGTCAGAATTTAAGCTTCCATTTAATGCAAAAGATACTTTGAAGACTTCTACTCCGAGAAGGACTAGACCTAGCTAATGCCTATATATACTCAATGAATTTTTACTTCAAAACAACTTAAGTTTTCCCTTAGCATAGTTTAGGTTTTCTTGCCACCATTATGTTCTAAAATTCTCTTTGGGTTTGGGTTATGTTGTAATTAGTGTGAGAATGGTTGTTTAGGATTTTAAGTTTGTATTTGCAATAAAGCTTCAAGGTTTGCTTATTCCATGTTCTTCATAGTTTTGAATTAAGGCGAAAGATTAGTTGATTACTATCCATTTGTTCGGTATCGAGAGAGTCAAACTCACGAAAGGAGTAAGCACGATCTCATCTATAGACGGTGTTGATCAATCTAGCCTAGACATAGGTTAGGGTTTAAGATGGCTAAAAGAGGATGAATAAACATTGCTGTCTTTGCACGATTCACGCCGCGACTGGTATTATCTGCAGTGGGCATCAACAACATTCTGACTTAGACATAAGCAGGATCACTTTCGAAGCCTTCTGCCGAGCCTTGTAGTTTTGCCGAGTTTGCTGCTGAGACACACATCCATTCCATTGTCGGGGCAGCGAGAGCGTCACAACAACCAATCTGCCATCTTCTGCTGAGGCACCAAAGTCTGGCAGCGCAAAGCAATTTATCATATTCAACGCAGTTTCGCAGTAAACAGTAGCATAACCCAGCCCATTCCATCAATCTAATTTCTCCCCTTTTATTTACTTGTTTTTTTTTATTTTATTTTCTTCTTAAACAAACCAACTTATTTGTGCATTTACTTTTCTTTTGCAGGAACAACGAATCGAGTCAAGCTGTCCAATCCCTATGGGAGACGATATCTTTTATACTATTACTTGACAGGAGTGTGCACTTGTGCTCATATTTAGAGAACACTAAAACACTCTACAAGTTTTTGGCTCCATTACCGGGGATTGGTAACAACGAAATTCGTTTTTAATTCCTGCACTTTTATTTTATTTGCTTTTAATTTTTAGTTTTTATCTTTATTCGAAAAAAATATTTTACAATTCCTTTGCTAAGTGCATGACCAGGGCAAACCCAAAAGACGAAATCGTTTACGTTGACGATATCGAACGAAGAGCAAGAGAACTCAAAAATGAGATCAAAACAACCCTTGGGAAAACTAAAGAAGAGAGAAAAGTAGAGGAAAGCATGGAAGTAATAAACGACAATCCTGCCAACAATGCTCAGAATGGAGGGGATGGGCAGCAAGACCCACCACCCAGAGAACAACATCTAGTTCCACCAACGCAGCCGCCCCTTATTCTGCCTAGGCAGCCACAGTACGTTTGAACCGCCAGGGATTACTTGGAAAATGACTTCATAGGGTTAGATTCAATAGTGACAGAACCTGAGATCGAGGCGGATCACTTTGAGTTGAAGCCCGTGATGTTTAACATGATCAACACGTTGGGGCAATTTTGCGGGACTGCCACAGAAGATGCTCTTCAACACTTAAGAGGATTCTTGGACATATATAGGGCATTCAAAATACACGGAGTCCACCAAGACGTGCTTAGGCTAAGGTTATTCCCCTATTCACTGAGGGATAGTGCAAAGTAGTGGTTAAACAACCACCCAACAGGGTCATTCAACACATGGACATAGTTGTACAAGGATTTTCTAGATTGTTTCAGCCCATATAATGTCACAGACAGATTGAGAAACGAGATCACAACCTTCCGACAAGGGGATGATGAGCCAATGTATGAAGCATGAGAGCGGTACCAATAGATGATTAACAACTGCTCGCTCCATGTTTTTTTAGCTTGGACACAAGTATCAATGTTTTACAATAGGGTGAACTGCCCAACTTGAATGATGATTGATGCCTCAGCCAACGGAATCATCCTCGACAGACCACTAGAGGAGGCACAACGGATCCTGAACCAAGCCGCCAAGAACGACTATAAGTACCCAATAGCACGCCGAGGCGGTGTTAGGCGTCCATCAGTTGTGAACGAAGTGCAAGCCTCAGAATCTGTCAATGCCCGCCTCGACAAGCTGACAGAGCTGGTTATGAACATGGTAGAACCCACTGGGAAAGTCTATGAGGCCAAGGCTATAGAGCCATTCTGCGATGAGTGTGGGGGCAACCACGAGTCCTCTGAATGCACTGCATCTGCCATTTTCATGGGAGGATACAAGAGGAACAATAGGCCCGCCACGAACATGTACAACCCTAGATGGAAGAATCATCCAAACTTCTCCTAAAGCAATTCTAAAACAACTACCAATCCACAACAGCAACATGGAGGCTACCAGCAAAACTAGTCCAGACAGCAAGCTCTTCAGCCATAAAACAATAATTCACTAGAAGAAACCCTTCAAACTTTTATGTTTAACACTAGTGAATTTATTGTTCGTACAAATAATTTTATTGATAAAACTGAGTCATTCATAGATAGGACAAAGATGAGGATGAACAACCAGGTGGCTGCAGTAAAGAACCTGAAGATCCAGTTTGGGCAGTTCACTGTGATCTATAACATCATGACAACGGGAGCAACATCCAGTAGTACAGAGGCAGCAGCTAAGCCCACATATGAGCAGTGCAAAGCCATATCAACCAGGAGTGGAAAACAGTTGAATAAGCCTAGAGTGGAAAAGCCAAAAGAGAAACAACCAGCACAGAAAGAACTACCTGCCACAGCAACATCCACAACAACCGCCCTAGTAGCTGAGCCTGACAGCAGCCCTGAAGCAGATGATCCTCCACAGATAAAATTCCCATGCAAAGAACGTATAGAGGACATCCGCCCGCCAGCACCTTTCCCCCATAGGCTTAAGCAACAGAAACAAGAGTACCAATTCATAAAATTCTTGGATATTCTGAAGCAGATACATATAAATATCCCTCTCATAGAAGTCATTCAGAACATGCCCAACTATGCCAAATACCCCAGGGACATGGTTTCTAAGAGGAAGAGAATTGGGGAGTTCGAAACAATTGCTGTAACAAAGGAGTGCATAGCCATGCTACATAACAAGTTTCCGCCCAAGCAAACAGATCCAGACATCTTTGTTATACCATGCAGAATAGGCAACAAGCACTAAACAAAAGCCCTGTGCGACTTAGAAGCCAGCATAAACTTGATGCACAAGGCAGTCTTTGACAAACTAGGAATTGGGCAAGCCAAACCTACCTTCATTATGTTGAAACTTGCTGATCATCCATTTGTACAACCGGAGGGCAAGATCGAAGACATCCTAGTTTGAGTGGGCAACCTTATTCTTCCAGCTGACTTCCACATCTTAGACTGTGAGGCCAATGAAAACACCCCTATCATCCTTGGGCGACCATTTTTGGCCACGAGAAGAACTCTAATAGATGTGGAACATGGGGAGCTGACCATGAGGGTAGACAATCAGAGCATCAAATTAAATGTGATACAACCCTCAGAAAAGGAAAAGGATGGATGACCTGATGCTTAGGCCGCCAAAATCAGCACAAAGACAGGCCAAGGTAGCAGCTGTTGCGGCAGAACAAAGGGCAGGCTGAAGGATCCAATAGCACACCACCTTTCAGAATAGGAGGACTCTCTAGGAGGGAAAGACAAGAAACACCACCTCAGGAAGTGGTTATGTTTGGGAGATGCACGCAAATGTACACCCAACATAACTTAATTAATTTAATTTTTATTTTCTTTATTTTTATGTTTTATGAATATAATTTAATTTATTGCAATTTATTATTCCTTAGGATAAGATTTTGAATTTATTTTTCACAATTTTATTTTTCAGAATTTATTTTTAGTATTTAATTATCTTTAATTTTATTTCAGGCTTTAGGAATAAAAGAGCTAGATCAAGAAGGAGGCCTAAGAAGGAGCCCGCTCACCATCCCGCCAAGACAGCCAAGTGCGGCCCAGCGCAGACATCGCGTAACGTCTAGTTGCCCACTAACGGCTAGCTGCCAATGGCTACAGAAATAAGGATCAGAAACCTCGTAACGTGTGCGAGACAACTTGACCGTTGGACATTTAATGCCGCCCCAGCACCTCTTGGCAGCCTCTATTTAAACCTTTCTCACCTTATTCATTCACTTTACTTTCACCTCCTTGTTATCTTATTCTTGATTCCACTGCTCTCTTTCAAATTATCTTCTTTTCATTTTCAGTTAAAATCAACCGTCTCATACGTGGCTTCGACATCAGCACCCAAACCCACCTTCAAATGCTTTTGCTCCAAGGCAGATTAAAAGAGATACAAAGATCAGTTTGCCAAGCAAGCAATTTCGGAGGAGCAAGGTTTCCACTACACGAAGCAAACAGGGGACCTTGGTTTAGAGCCCGCCTTGTTTGAGACCATCCACAAAAAGGTATGGGAAATATTCGCCCGACAGCCAGAGATGGCCAACATCACCATGGTTAGAAGTTTTAAGCCCATCACCCTCGCACAGAGCTGTCATTCGTATATGTCCAAAAGGAACCTGTCAAGCTGAACGTTGTCGTCATCAATAGCTTCTACGACCTAGAGATGGATGACAACCCTCACGAGGAATGGAGGCAGTCACTGACAGATGCAAACTATGACATACTCAAGGCCAAGCTGTGCAAGCCCAACACGCCGTGGTTGGCAGGAAAGCATGGCAGCTCTATCCAAAGCTGCCACCTTCTGCCCAAGCCTATGCTTTGGATCACCTTTATCAAACGACGTCTGCTGCCTACCTCCCACAACTCCACTATCGACCGGCCGCAACTTGCTCTTATCCATAGCATCATGGTGAACCGGCCCATCAATGTTGAGGAAATAATATGTAAGGAGATCCACAACTGCTTCCACAAGACGAAGGGCAGGCTATACTTCCCGTCACTCATCACCGCCCTTTGTGCCAATTTCAATGTCCCAACCGACCCTGAGGATGAGTTGACGACTGTCAAGGAGAAGTGGACCAGAAAAGTCCGCCTGTAGATGATGTAGGCCCCGAAGACAGAGCCCATCACCCCAGCAAGCCCTCTGCCGCCCAACCTACCACTCCAGCCGCCCCCAGCAGCATTGAAGCTGCCCCAACCAATAAATTCCTCACTCTACTGCACACCCTTATCGACAGCAACAAACGGTTTGAACAACAACAACTGACCTTCATGAAGTATATGGGGGAAGTCCAAGAGGCCTTTGTGACTTATATCCTGCAGAAGTAACCTGATGACGGCCCCACCCTGCCGCCCTACCCCACTGATCTCGCCGCCGCAGCTGCCCCCGCACAAAGAATGCCGTTAGAAGCAGCTGCCTGCCACGCTGCTTTCCACTGCCAGATGCCATCTATGATGCACTACCCATCGTATTCCGCCACCTCCGCTTCCAATATGGTGGCAGACTCCCCAGAGCGTCATCAGCAACATCATTCCCCCATCTGCATAGCGGTAACGGTGGCAAACACCTCCTCATTAGACAAGGTCGAACAGTAGCTACCAGCAACAACAGCAGCCCCAATGGCGATTGATCCTCCGACAGCACCAACAGAGGAAAGAATAAGGAAGAGGAAGTGGCACATCATAGCTGCCAAGCTAGAGGACGAGGAGACAGAATCAAAAGAGAGTGAAGCCTCTCCTGCCACTCCTCTTACAGAACTACAAGAAGAGCCTCGCCCCACTCCCAAGAGAGTCCAGCCGCCACAGACATTAAAGTTCTCACCAGCCAAGTCTGCCGCCCGGGCATCTGTCGGTTGCCGCCTTATCATCCAATTCTTTACTCTGTCATACTTTTTATTGATTTTCTCTTATTTGGTAAGGAAAAAGTATTGTTTTAGTTTAGTTTTAGTTTCAGGTGATAGAGGCTGACAGAGGGAGAGAGGAGTTGAGGACATGATGCCGAGTCAGCAAACCAAGGAGCTGTACTAATGCAGTTCCAAACAGAGACATCAGCTGACGTATAGCTATCGCCGCCCTACCTGCCGCCCAAGACAGCAAGATGAGAAATTAGAGAACTAGAGTGCAATCTGTAGAACAGAAAATCTTGATCTTAATGATGTTGTCCACTCAATTTTTCGATGACTGTAGCAGTAGGCAGAGCCACCAAAGGAGGAATGCGAGATTACTTGCGGGGTAAGGTAACGTGATTAAGTCCACATTCAACTCAAAGAAGTCAAAATTTAAGGCTGCATTTAATGCAAAATCTACTTTGAATACTTCTACTCCAAGGACTAGACCTAGCTAATGCCTATATATAATTATTGTATTTTTACTTCAAAACAACTTAGGTTTTCTCTTAGGCATAGTTTAGGTTTTCTTGCTGCCATAATGTTCTAAAATTCTCTTTGGGTTTGGGTTAGGTTGTATGTAACGCCCCGGTTTTGGGCTTAGGAGTTTTGGGCGTTGACCGGTTGGTCAAAGTGCTGTTCGAATCTTAAGAGGTTAAATTAGGAAAGCCTAGTTCGGGTTGCATTAAAAATATGGAAAAATGTTCTAAAATCATCTTTTAATATAATTAAGTGAACTGTGAAATCAATTTTGGAAAATGAGTTTTGGAAGTGTGACATTTTGGCTAGTGACCAAAATGTAATTTTCGCAAGTTTGGTGGCTGTTTTATAAAGGGTTGGAACTTTGAATCTTTAAGGAGCTATTAATCCAAAAGTGATTTCTCCAGATTTTTTTAAGATTTTATAAGCTATTTTCTGATTTTAAAGATATCAAAAAGGAGGGAAAAGCTCATTTGGCAATTTTCTCAACTAACTTCTCATTTTCTCTCAAACCAAACACTACATTTCCAGAGATTTGTTTCTTATTTTCTCACCTAAATTCCTCCTTTCAACTCTCATTTGAATCCAAATCAACATATCTTCAAAACCTCTTCAATTGCTACAAGTTTCAACAAGCATTTTGATTGCAAAAAGTGGAGAAACACAAGTTTGGAGGAAAGAACGTCCTTCTCCTCTAAACTATCAGTTCTTTACTGAAATTCCTAAGTTTTCAATCCTTAATTGATGTTTAATTAAAGGCTTTTAAGTTGATTTATGGATCTTGGCTTATTATGCAAGATTTTGATGATTTTTGATGATTTTCGTTAGATCTGAGTAATCTGTGTTTTAAGAGATGTTTTTGATGTTAAATGATCTCTAAAATGATGTGGAATTGAGTTTTGATTGATGCAATCCCGGATAGGTTGAGTTTCCTAAGTTTAGCTTGTGTTTTAAGGTAGTTTTTGAGGTGATCTTGGTGATCTGTTGTTGCTGGAGGTATAAGGTTGTTAATAGGTTGTTTTTAGATGTTATATGATGTTAATGGAAGTGAGGTTGTGCTGGTTTATGGCTGGGCTTTGTTTAGAAGTGGTTTGGATGCATTTTCGGTTGTGTTTGGTGGCCGAAAATGGAGGTTGGATGAGAGCAGCGAGTTTAGGTGCTTTCATTGAAGCAATTAATGCATGATGATGCATTAATCCTCTGCTTTGATGTGTTGAAACAGGGGAGGCATCTTTGGATCCAAGATTGGTTGATCCGGAAGCTTGATTTGGTGCTTTGGCTTGAAGCAAAGTGGAAATTGGTGAGTGCATTTGTGGAAATTGGATTTTCAGCTTTAAAACCAAGGTTTGAAGGTTTTGGGAGCTTAGTTTAAGTCTAAACAACTTTGCTAAGCTCAAGTGTAAGTTTTCAGATTTTCTCTCTAGTGGTGGCCATGACTTGATGTGTTGCAAAATGATGATTTGCATGTTTTTAATTACTGTTTTGAAAGCATGTTTTAGCATGGATTTTGCTGATGATATAAGCCATATGTTGAAGGTAACTCTAGGTAGGAGTTCCTTGCTTTTGTACATTGTTTAAATGTGGATTGATGCTTTAAAATGCATGATGAAAATGGCTTGGTTAAATGCTTTAAAACAGTGGATTAAATGATGAATATGATGTATATTGGCAAGTGATGTTTTGAAAAGATTAAGGTCACTAAGGTGGTTAAAAGTCCTTGAGTGAGCCTTGTTACTTAAGATCATCAAGGTGGTTAAAAGTCCTTGGATGAGTCTTGTTGCGGACACTAAGGTGGTTAAAAGTCCTTAGGTGATCCTTTCCATGGTGTTTAAAAGTCCATGGGGCCAAGGTGTTTAAAAGTCATTGGGGCCAAGGTGTTTAAAAGTCCTTGGGGTGATTCAAGCATTGGACACAAAGGTGGTTAAAAGTCCTTGTGTGGTCCTTATTCATGGTGTTTAAAAGTCCATGGCCAAGGTGTTTAAAAGTCCTTGGGGAGTTGATGAACTTGTTTTAATAAATGAAATGTATCACTTGAGCCAATATGACATGTTAAGAATATTGTGAAGCATGAGATGCTTGTTTTAATGTTTATGATTAAGCATGAGATTGCTTGTTTAAAGTATGCTTTTGAGCATGTGCAAAGGTTGATTTAAAGCATGTTTTGTAAATATTTTGAATTGCATTATTGAATGGTTTTTAAGAGCTTTCCTCACTAAGCTTTTGCTTACGCTCTCTTCGTTTTCTTAATTCAATAATGTAGAGCATTAGAGTATCTTGAAGGGCAGCAAGAAGGGCAAGAGTTCAAGTTCAAGTAAAGCTCAATGTATGGAAGGTTTTTGTTAAACATTTAGCTTTTGGGTGATTTGGCAGGGGGACCAATGTGTATGTTTTGGGAGGTGTTTGAGACTCCCTAAGTATGTTGAATGTTGTTTTGAATGCTGGTTTTTGGATTGGATCGTTGCATGCTTGTTTTGGAAGTTTTGTGTTTGAATAGCTAGCTTGTGTTGGAAGCATGCCTATTGAATTGGGGCTTTTTGCATATGATGTTAGATTGTTGTTTTGATGATTCCTATAAGTCACATATATGTTGAATTGCATGCTGGTAAAGTTTGGTGACATTTGGAGCATGTTTGAATGATTAATTGCATGTTTTGGTATGCTTGTTTGCTGCAATCTGTGCAGGCGTTTCGGAACAGTGTGCACCGTTTCGGAACGGGTGCTTCATGAACCCAGGCGTCCGAAACGGTATGCACCGTTTCGAAACGGTTTGGTCTCTGCCAAGGCCATGTTTCGGAACGGCCCGTGTTTCGGAACAGGGTCTACCTGTTTCGGAACGGTCGACCGTTGGGGGCTGACATTGGCAGTTATATGTTTTGAATTGTTTATGTTTTGGTCCTGAATCTTGTTTGTTCAATTGTATGAGCTTGGGAAGTCCTTTTGAGCTGAAATTTCACAGAGAAGCATGAAACCTGATTAATTTCAAGATGGTAACTTTAATTTGGGTTAAGTCCTTTTAATTATCAGAAATTACAATTTGGTCCCTAAAGTTGTAATTTGTTCAATTGGGTCCCTGTTTGATCTCTGATGTTTGTGATCTTTGAGTATGATGTTTGTGTGATCACAATTAGGATTAATGTGCATCTAGAAAAGATTAAAAAGAAAAAAAAGGGTCGTTAATCAAGGTTGACTTTTGGGTTGACTTTGGTTTTCCCCGTGTGACTTTCTTAATTCGGGTCAACCGTCTAGGCCGGGTTAAGGGGGTTACAACTAGAGACATTGCCAGGAACATTACCAAGAGCGATTCCATGCAACATGCCAATGTAGCTTGGCATGCGTCGATTTCCATGCTGAAAAAGAAAGAAGAGAGAAAAACCTAGCTTTATTAAGATGAGAGAGAGAAATCTTTGAGATTATCACTTCAAATCTTTCTTTATCCTTATCACTTATCACTTCACCTTCTCACTTTAAAATTTTCCCAATTAAAACTCTTAACCTCCATCATTATCACCAACTTTTTCGGCTACCATCATTAAAACCCTTTCTAACACTCAATATTTTGACTTTCTTTACCCTAGCCGATTTCCCAAAAACATAACTATCTCATTTTTCTTTCTTTTCTCAAGGAAGATTCAAGAAACCTCTCAACTTCTCTTCTTCATCACCGATTCAAACTCTTCATCTTTTCCATGACGTCTTTATCTATGCCCTTCAAACGGTTCTTCAATGAAGACATTCACAAGAAATTTGAGACAAGCTTTGCCTCAAGATCTTTTTGTACGAGAAGCACTTTGATTTCCAAACCGACACCACCGTTGGATTCCCAATGGAGTTCATGGCCATTGTCGAGAAGCATGGTTGGAGTTCTTTTTGCCAACAAAAAGAGGAGATCTATGCCACCATCGTATGAGAGTTTTATGCCCATCTTACAAAAGATTCTCCATTCTTGATGATTAGAGGTAAATGTGTGTGTTTTTGATGAAAGTTATGTGAACTCATTGTTTGCTCTGAATACTATAAAGGAAGAGCACTCCGACTATGTTGCATCTATGACCATTGCCAAACGCAATAAACTACTGGCAGACTTGTGTGAGCTTGGCACAGATTGAACACTTTCATCGATGGGCCACAAGATGGCAAAGAGCTTGGCGTTGAAGCCACCAATACGAGTCTGGAATCATTTTATCAAGGCAAATATGTTGCCTACATCTTACAACGAGACGGTCTCGGAAGACCAGATGATTTTGCAACATTCTATCATCAAAGGACACAAGATCAACGTTGGAAAAATCATTACCGATGAGGCTTATAAATGTGTTAAGAAGGGTAAGGGCGGTTTGTTTTTCCCTTTGTTAATTTCTAATATTTGTTTGCGCCGTGAAGTGCCTAGGACGCATGAGGATATCGCCAAACAATTAAGGGAACAACCATCACTGACATTATTTGGAAAAACCTCACAGCTTTTGAGCCAAAGGAGAAGGGTAAGGGAAAGGCCAAGACAGCTACGCCAAAGCCCAAGCCAAAGGAAAAACCCAATAGTGTGCCAGCAAGTTCGATGGTAGTGTTGTCCAAGTGTACGCCCACCAGGAGATTATTCTCCAAAAACTAGAGGCAGTTTAGGAGCATAACGTTAAGATGTGGCACTACACAAAGGAAAGGGATACCATCATCCATGATTTGCTTATCAAAATTTTCTCGAGAGATGTGCCAACATTCCTAGTTTTTTCTACCGAGACCTATGCCAATGACGATGCCATGCCAACTGATCCAGTTAGTCCAAACATGCCAGCCATTTAGATGATGCCAGTAACTTCAGCCAGTCCTATAAGTCCAGTCAGCCCTACCAGTCAAATCAGTCTAGTTAGTCCTGCCAATCCAACCAGTTCAGAATCCAAGGCCCCAACTCATGTGTCCCCGGTGCATGTTGAATCTGCTAGCACTAATTCCTCCTTTGAGCAAGAGGAAATCCATGCCAAAACGTCCAAAGCTAAGACAATTACACCACAAGTTTCCCCTTCTAAGAAAAAGGAGGACATTGGAGCTTCCACTGCCGCCTCCAAGCAAGGCTGGAAAGGGAAGAAAGGAATGGCCCTGAACGTGGGAGCCTAACAATGAGAAAGACTCGTGCTAGAAAAGAAGAAGTAGCCCGTGCCAAATAGGAGGAAGCCTCGTCTAAAGGGGATTCCTCTTCTTCCTAAACTCCTTGCATTTCATTCTATTGCATATTCATGATCATGCATTTTTATTTTTCTGTTTTTCTTGTATATATGTGTTGTTTCCTGAATTGAGGACAATGCACATCTTGGGTTTGGGGGTCTGCATTTCTTCACATTTATGCCATGCATTTCATGTTTACATTTATGTTAGCATATGCCATTTAGGTCATGTAGATAGTTGCATACCGAACTGTAACGCCACGAGTTTAGGGCTGGGAGATAATCGGATTATTTAAGCTGATTCGGGTTAAATTTAAATTGGAGAAAAACTAATTTTAACACACACCTAAAAGTGTTTTAAAAGAGAAGAGGGTAAAAGGGGGATTTTGAAATTAAAGAAAAAGGTTTTGAAAATACCCTCATCTCTCAAAAGTTGTCTTTCACATTACATTTCAAAGGAAACTCATTTTCACTATTCCATTGGTTTAACCACTTCATCCAAGCAATATTTCTCAAGGTAATTTCTTTCTTACTATGATTTTTACTTATTTGAGTTATTCTCATCAAAACCTTTCCTTTAAACCCATAAAACTGCATTTTTGGTTTGGGTTGGAAAAATGGGTATTTTCATGGGATTTTCGTGGGTTTGTTTTTCCATGGTTAAACATGTACTTTAATTTAAGCTTTGAGTAGTAAAACATGTTGGGATGATGGTTGGATTTGGGGGGTTCAGCTTGAGGTTTCGTTAGAATGAATTTGGATGAAGTTTGGGCTTGAATCGATGTGTGTTGTCGCAAGATTGTTGAGTTTTGGGTTTTTGTTGTGTTTGTGAGTGTATTAGTCTTCTAATGTTCAGTTTTGGGTTGCTCAAAATAGAGGAATTGGATTTGGGCTTTGTGGACGGAAATCCAGGTAGTTCGGAGTCTTGATTCGACATCTTGGACATCATTTGTGTGTTGGCTGTTGAGTGGATCGATTTTAAAAGCCTTAACGCGGTTAAGGGAATGTTTAGGAGTTTGGATTGAACTTGAAAGGTCAATCCAATCTCAAGAGTAAGTTTTAAAGGTTTATGCAATTAATCTGTGTTTTTTGATTCTTGATGTAATGTGAACATATCATGTTGATAATGTGTTAGTTTGCATTGTTATACATGTTGAGACTTATGAATTATGTTTATACTTGCATCGTGAGTACATGCCTTGCATGGAAGTTTGGACATGGTAAGTGGTTCAAGCATCGATAATGCTTGTGGTTGTGAATGAGTATATTGACACGTGTTGAGTTGTTACCGGATACAATTGATCGATAAATATGATTAGAGTGCACTCGAGGTAAAAGTCGCGCGTGGCCTTAGTGATGTTAGATTCCACTAAGGAGAAGTACGGTGATGTGAGATTCCACCGGAAGTTATGTTTTTACTAGACGAGTGAGTACGGTGACGTGAGATTCCACAGGAAGTGTCTAGTGGGTTTGAGAAACTATCTGCCTATCTGAGTAAAAACGATGAATGTCAATATACCCATGATGCTTTAATTATCATGTTAATCATGTCGGTGATTTCTTCTATTATGCTCATGCATTGTTGTTTACTTTGCTTGCGCTATGAGAATGAGCATGTGGTAAGCCTATGGCTTGTGGTTGCATTTAGTAAATGCACGTGAAGGTAAATTCTTGCTTTATGTGGCTCTTGTGTTGGGTCCCTTGTGTTTTTGCAGCTAAAACCTATTTTGTAGGGCAGGGCATATTGATACGCTCAAGGGCGGTATCGATACGGTCTCTTGTTTTAGGTAAGACGTACCGGTACACGGGAGCGTATCGATACCCAAAATGCTCTCTGGAAATTTGAGAAATTGATGAGATTTTGGCATTTCGGTACCAGTCCTGGGTGTATCGGTACGGTCTTCATAGTTGACCAAGGGAAGCTAACTGTTAAGGGCGTATCAGTACCATCCTTGAGGGTACCGATACGGTTTCCCTAGGTTTGACTTGGGGTGTTGGCCAAGTACAGGCGTATCGATACGGTCCTTTAGCGTATCGATACGACTTGTTGTAAAATTGAAAAGGATTATCTTAATTGCTTGTTTTGCTTGTTTTGTAACCATGTGTGTTTTTCGCTGCGTGTCCACTCACATAGAATATAATTAATGCATCTAGACAAGATAACTTTAAAAGAAATTTTCTAGGGTTGCTGATCGGAGTGGAGCCTTAACGAGTTTCACTTTGATTTCCCCGTGTAACCCATTCGATTCGGTCTAGCGGCTAGGCCGAGTTGAAGAGGTTACATTTGTTGGTATCAGAGCCTAGGTTCTGCTTAGGTTCGTTGAGTTTCCGCAAGTCGAAAGGTAAGTGAGGTAAGTTTTATGGTGTAAGCTTGTTGATTGTGATTGCATGGTGATTTTAAGCATGCTTGTGGCTATCTTTGTGTTGGTTGAGAAATAGTTAAAGACACCCATTGCTAGTATACTATTATTGTAAGTAATTTTAAGTCTAAGGACTTGAGCACCTTGGACCTTGTTCATTGTTGACCCCAATTCATTTCACTTGTTGTGTTTGTTGTTTAGCTTTGCATATGTTAGCATGGCGAGACCGAGGGGAAGGCCAAGAATGGATAATCCAAGGGTTGAGCAGATTAAGAATATTAAGGATGTGCGAGGAGAGAACTTTCCTTCTCCGGAGGGTGGAGTGAATGTGGAAGGTGTTGGACCCCAGGCTGGTCAGGGACAAGCAGGTATTGATGTGAATTCGTTGATTCAGGCTATAGTCGGGGCAATTCAGACAGCTTTAGCGGGTGTTCGGGTTGCAGCACCGCCTCAGGGTGTATGTTCTGGTTTACTATTAGAGTGACTTTGTAGCTTGGGCGGGGTTGAGTTCTGTGGGTTGTCACCGGAGGGTTCAGAGGCATGATTTGAGAGCACAGTTCGTATTTTGAGTCAGATGGAGTTCTCTGAAGCACATAAGTTGGGTTGCATCGTCTCTTTGCTTTAGAGAGATGCCTACACTTGGTGGACTACTATTACTACGGGTATGCCAAAGGCCGAGGTTACTTGAGAGTTCTTTAGGACTTCTTTCCGTAAGAAGTGCCTAGGTCCTCGATACCTAGATGAGAAGAAGAGAGAGTTCATGGATCTAGTTTAGGGTAGCTTGACCGTGTCCGACTATGAGGTGCAGTTCGTACGTCTGAGTCAGTATGCTTCTAAGTTAGTTCCTACTAAGGGGGAACGATGTGAGCATTTCTGTTATGGGTTGGTTCAGGAGGTGAAGACCTACATGTCAGCTTCCGACTATACAAATTTTGATGTGTTGGTCGCTAGGGCCAAGGACATCAAACAGTCTTTGGGACTTGCCGATCGTAGGGGTGGATCTAGTTCAGGGAATATGATTGCTGAATGGGACAAAGATCGTGCCAAGAGGCACAAGGATAGGAAACCTCATCATGATCATATACGCAGAGGTGGTAATCTGGGGCGAGGCTATCACGGCCAAGAGACTGAGAATCGTACTCTCGAGTTCATGGCTCTAGTTCAGGGTAGCTTGACCGTGTCTGACTATGAGGTGCAGTTCGTACGTCTGAGTCAGTATGCTTCTGAGTTAGTTCCCACTGAGGAGGAATGGTGTGAGCGTTTCCGTTATGGGTTGGTTCAGGAGGTGAAGACCTACATGTTGGCTTCCGACTATACAGAATTTGATGTGTTGGTCGCTACGGCCAAGGACATCGAACAGTCTTTGGGAATTGCGGATCGCAAGGGTGGATCTAGTTCTGGGAAGAGGACTGTTGAATGGGGCAGAGATCGTGCCAAGAGGCACAAGGATAGGAAACCTCATCATGATCATAGACGCGGAGGTGGTATTTCGGGGCGAGGCCATCACGACCAAGGGACTGAGAATCATACTCCCGAGTGCAACAAGTGTGGTAGACGTCATTACCGTGAATGTTGGGGCACTTATGGCTCTTGATGGAACTGCGTGTCTAGGGCGCATTTGAAGCGCGATTGTCCATATCCGTCTAAAGATGGACAAGCTCCTGCACGAGCTGTCGAGCATCAGAGAAGCCATGGGCGCGGTCGAGGTAACTGTCAGCCTAGGAATGGCGGTTAGAGGAATGTAGCTTATGATGTAGTAGTTCAGCCCGAGGGAGGTGGGCGAGCTAGGGTGTATGCACACCGTGAGGACATGAATGACACAAATGTGATTGCAGGTAATTTCTCGTTACAATCTTTGACTCTGCTTTCCTTGATTGATTTCGGTTCTATGCATTCGTACATATTGAGTGAGCATGCAAGATTGTTAGATATTCTGGTTGAGATATTAGATGTGGGTATGAATGTCACTAGTTTCTTTGGTGAGACAGTTGCAGTCAGAAAGATGTACAGAAGATGTCTTTTGATGGTTCAGGGTCATGTCTTTCTTGCGGATATGATGGAATCGTCGTTTTATGGTTTTGATGTAATATTAGGCATGGACTGGCATGTAGAGCATAGAGCAAAAGTAGATTTTGAGACAAAGCGGGTGTCCTTGAGACTTTCAGGGGATCACGAGGTAGTAATAGTGGGCGAGAACGTTAAGTTCTTGTCTAATGTAGTTTCAGCCTTAGAGGCTCAGAAGTTATTGGATGTTGGTTGTCAAGCATACCTAGCCTATGTTATGAATCCGAATATGGATGAGGCACAACTGCGAGACATTAGGACAGTTTTTGACTTTCCGAGTGTATTCCCAGAAGAATTGCCTGGTTTGCCTCTAGATAGAGATGTAGAGTTTGCTATTGAGATATATTCAGATTCAGCTCAAGTATCGATTGCACCGTATCAAATGGCTCCTAAAGAAATGAAAGAGTTGATAGAACAAGGGTTCATTCGTTTGAGTACTTTACCTTGGTGTGCACCGGTGTTGTTTGTGAAGAAGAAAGACGACAATTTGAGAATGTGTATCGACTATCGACAGTTGAATAAGTTGAAAGTGAAGAACAAATATATGTTGCCAAGGATTGATGACTTGTTTGATCAGTTGAGAAGGGCTTCAGTGTTCTCGAAGATAGATTTGTGATCCGGTTATTATCAGTTAAAAGTAAGAGATCAAGATTTACTTAAGACAGCTTTCCGCACTCGTTATGGGCACTACGAATTCTTAGTGATGCCTTTTGGTTTGACTAATGCACCGTCATCTTTTTTGGACATGATGAATAGAGTGTTTCATGAGTACTTGGATTAGTTTGTTATAGTGTTCATTGATGATATTTTAGTGTACTCTCATACCGAGGAAGATCATGATCGGCATTTGCGTTTGGTGTTGCAGAAATTGTTAGACAATTAGTTGTATGCCAAGTTAAGCAAGTGTGTTTTGAATTAGGGAAGTAATCTTCTTAGGCCATATTGTATCAGCCGAGGGATTCCGAGTGGATCCCAAGAAGGTTGAGGCAATTGTGAATTGGAAATCACCAAAGACAGTGACCGAAGTTCGTAGTTTCTTAGGTTTGGCAGGTTACTATAGACGTTTTGTTGAGGGTTTCTCAAAGGTTGCAGCTCCTTTGACTAAATTACTACATAAGGATGTTCAGTTTGAGTGGACTGATGCAAGACAACAAGAATTTGAGAAATTGAAAGAAGCCTTAACCGAAGCTCATGTTTTGATTCAGCCCGTGTTAGGGAAAGGGTTTGTAGTCTTCAGTGATGCGTCGTATGTTGGCTTAGGTTGTGTGCTTATGCAAGAGGGAAGAGTAGTGGCCTATGTGTCTAGACAGTTGAAGACTCATGAGCGTAATTACCCTACGCATGACATAGAATTGGCTGCAATGGTTTTCGCTTTGAAAGTTTGGAGAAATTACTTGTATGGTGAGAAATGCACAATGTATACGGATCACAAGAGTCTGAAGTATATAATGACAAAAATAGAGTTGAATCTTAGACATCATAGGTGGCTAGAGTTACTTAAGGACTACGACCTCACGATTGAGTACCATCCGGGTAATGCCAATGTAGTGGCCGATGCTTTGAGATGAAAGTAGCAGTGGAATTACGAGCTATGTTTGCTAGATTGAGTTTGTCTAAAGATGGTGGTTTAGTGGCCGAGTTGCAAGTTAAACCTTCGTTTCTTCAGTTGATTAGAGAGAAACAATTGCAAGATAGATCATTAGCATCTCATGTAAAAGACATAGCGGAGGGTAAACCGACAGATTTCTATTTTAGTAGTGATGGAGTCTTGTGTTTCAAGAGTAGACTTGAGACGCACCATCCTAACTGAATCTCACAGTAGTCCGTTTTCTATGCATCCAGGAAGTACGAAAATGTATCGCGATTTGAAAATTGAGTAATTTTGGGTTGGTTTGAAGAAAGATGTTGCCAAGTTTGTGAGTAAGTGCATGGTCTGTCAGCGAGTTAAAGTCGAGCACCGGTTTCCTTCAGGTATGTTACAACCATTGAGAAATCCCAAGTGTAAGTGGGAGAGAATCTCCATGGATTTCGTCTTGGGTTTTCCGTTGACACCTTCTAAGAAGAATTCGGTTTGAGTAATTGTTAATCGTCTTACGAAATGTGCACACTTTTTGGCCGTTCACACCACTTATACCGAAATCTATAGTGTCATACATAGATCTGAGGTTCACGGCTAGATTTTGGGAGAGTTTGCATAGTTCTTTGGGTACTGGGCTAAATTTCAGCTTCTCATATCATCCTCAGACCGATGGTCAGTCAGAGAGAGTCATACAAGTGTTGGAAGACATGTTGAGATGTTGTATTTGAATTTCAGGGTTTGTGGGAGAATCACCTACCGTTAGTAGAGTTTGCATATAATAATAGTTATCAAGCGAGCATTCAGATGGTACCTTACGAAGCTCTGTATGGTAGAAAATGCAGAACACATGTTTGTTGGGCCGAAGCGGGACATAAATTGATACCTTTGTCTGATATGGTTAAGGGTACTAGCGAGAAAGTGCAGTTGATTTGCGACCGTTTAAAGGCAGCTTCGGATAGATAGAAATCTTATGCAAATTTGAAAAGAAGAGAAATAGAGTATGTCGTCGGCGACAAAGTTTTCTTGAAAGTCTCACCTTTGAAGAAGGTGATGAGGTTTGGTAGGAAAGGTAAGTTGAGCACGAGATTCATCGGTCCGTATGAAATAGTTCAAAGAGTTTGTCCCGTTGCCTTTAGATTGAGACTGTCGGTCGAACTAGAGAAGATTCGTGACGTGTTTCATGTTTCGATGCTTCAGAGGTATAGATCAGATCTGTACCATGTTATGCCAGTTGAGAAGATAACATTGAATCCAGATTTGACCTACGATGAAGAACCAGTTGAGATTTTGGCTTCGGACAACAATGTGTTGCGAGGAAGGACCATTGAGTTGATTAAGGTTAAGTGGCGACACCGAGGAGTGGAAGAAGCCACTTGGGAGAGGAAGGATGACATGAGAAAGCAGTTTCCGCATCTCTTTCTGCCAGGTAAATTTCGGGGACGAAATTCCTTAAGTGGGGGAGAGTTGTAACGCCCTGAGTTTAGGGCCGAGAGATAATCAGATTAGTTAAGCCGATTCGGGTTAAATTTAAATTGGAGAAAAACTAATTTTAACACACACCTAAAAGTGTTTTAAAAGAGAAGAGGGTAAAAGAGGGATTTTGAAATTAAAGAAAAAGGTTTTGAAAATACCCTCATCTCCCAAAATTTGTCTTTCAGGTTACTTTTCAAAGGAAACCCATTTTCACTATTCCATTGGTTTCAACACTTCATCCAAGCAATATTTCTCAAGGTAATTTCTTTCTTACTATGATTTTTACTTATTTGAGTTATTCTCATCAAAACATTTCCTTTAAACCCATAAAAATGCATTTTTGGTTTGGGTTGGGAAAATGGGTAATTTTCATGGGTTTTTTTTTCATGGTTAAACATGTACTTTAATTTAAGCTTTAAGTAGTAAAACATGTTGGGATGATGGTTGGATTTGGGGAAACCCAAAATGGGTCTAAAAATGGGATTTTTGGGTTGAAAAGGGTGAGTTTTTGGCTTGGTTTTGGGGAGAAATCGTTGTTGATAGTTCCCTTGTTGGGGGATATTTTTAGATGATATTTGGTGTGTTTTGATGTTTGGAAATGGTGGGTTCAGCTTGAGGTTTCATTAGAACGAATTTGGGTGAAGTTTGGGCTTGAATCGATGTGTGTTGTCACAAGATTGTTGAGTTCTAGGTTTTGGTTGTGTTTGTGAGTGTATTAGTGTTCTAATGTTCAGTTTTGGGTTGCTCAAAACAGAGGAATTGGATTCGGGCTTTGTGGACAGAAATCTAGGTAGTTCGGAAGCTTGATTCGGCATCTTGGACATCGTTTGTGTGTTCGCTGGTGAGTAGATCGATTTTAAAAGCCTTAACATGGTTAAGAGAATGATTTGGGAGTTTGGATTGAGCTTGAAAGGCTAATCCAAGCTCAAGAGTAAGTTTTAAAGGTTTATGCAATTAATTCGTGTTTTATGATTCTTGATGCAATGTGAACATGTCATGTTGATAATGTGTTAGTTTGCATTGTTATACATGTTGAGACTTATGACTTGTGTTTATACTTGCATCGTGAGTACATGCCTTGAATGGAAGTTTGGACATGGTAAGTGGTTCAAGCATCGATAATGCTTGTGGTTGTAACCCCCTAAACCCGGCCTAGACGGTTGTCCCGAATTAAGAAAGTCACACGGGGAAAACCAAAGTCAACCTGAAAGTCAACCTTGATTAACGCCCCTTTTTTTTCTTTTTAATCTTGTCTAGATGCACATTAACCCTAATTGTGATCACTCAACAACATATTCAAAGATCACAAGCATCAGAGATAAAACAGGGACCCAATTGAACAAAAGTACAACTTTAGGGACCAAATTGTAATTTCCGATAAATAGGAGGACTTAACCCAAATTAAAGTTACCAACTTGAAATTAGTCAGATTTCATGCTTCTCGGTGAAATTTCAGCTCAAAAGGACTTCCCGAACTCATACAATTGCACAAACAAGATTCAGGACTAAAACGCAAACAATTCAAAACATTTAACTGCCAATGTCAGCCCCCAACGGTCACCCGTTCCGAAACAGGCAGAACCCGTTTCGAAACACGGGCCGTTCCGCAACGCGTACCGGAACACGGGCTGGCAGTAGCCAAACCGTTCCGGAACGGTCTCTCCCGTTCCGGACGCCTGGGTTTGTTTAAGGCACCCGTTCCGAAACGGTAGGTACTGTTTCGAAACGCCCTGCACAGATTGCCCCAAAATACATACCTAAACATGCAATTAACCATCCAATCATGCTCCACTTGCTACCAAACTTTACAAGCATACAATTCAACATATATAGAACTTACATGTATCAATAAATCAACAAAATAACATCATATGCAAAAAGCCCCAAATCTAAAGGCATGCTTCCTACTCAAGCAAACCATTCAAGCATAAACTTCCAGTTCAAGCATGTAAATGCCAAACACAAAATCCAGCATTCTCAACAACATTCAACATACTTAGGGAGTTCAAAACCTCTCCCAAAACATACACATAGGTCCCCCATTGCCAAATTACCAAAAGCTAAAAATGTACTTATGAAACCTTCCATACTTTGAGCTTTACTTTCACTTGAATGCTTGCCCTTCTTGCTGCCCTCAAAGTACTCTAATGTTCTGCATTATTGATTTAAGAAAACGAAAGAGAGCGTAAGCAAAAGCTTAGTGAGGAATGCTCAATAAAACCATTCAATAATGCATTTATAAAACACTTTATAAATCATGCTTCAAATCAACATTTACACATGCTCAAAAGCATACTTTAAACAAGCATCTCATGCTTCATATCATAACATGTCATATTGGCCACAAGTGATAAATTCCATTTCTTTAAAAACAAGTTCATCAACTTTCACCCCAAGGACTTTTAAACACCTTGGCCATGGACTTTTAAACACCATGAAAAAGGACCACACAAGGACTTTTAACCACCTTTGTGTCCATATCAAGTTTCACCCCAAGGACTTTTAAACACCTTGGCCCCAAGGACTTTTAAACACCTTGGCCCCCATGGACTTTTAAACACCATGGAAAGGATCACACAAGGACTTTTAACCACCTTTGTGTCCGTAGCAAGAATCGTCCAAGGACTTTTAACCACCTTGATGTTCTTAAGTAAATAAGGCTCACTCAAGGACTTTTAACCACCTTAGTGACCTTAACCTTTTCAAAACATCACTTGCCAATATACATCATTATCATCATTTAATCCACTGTTTTAAAGCATTAAACCAAGCCATATTCATCATGCATTTAAAAGCATCAAACCACATTTAATCAATGTTCAAAAACAAGGAACTCTTACCTAGAGCTTCCTTCAACATATGGCTTACAACAACAGCAAATACCATGCTAAATCATGCTTACAAAACAGTATTTAAATCATGCAATAAACCACATTGCATCACAACAAAATCATGGCCACCACTAGAGAGTACTTCCGAAAACTTACACTTGAGCTTAGCAAAGTTGTTTAGACTTAAACTAAGCTCCTAAGACATTGGTTTCAAAGCCGAAAACCCAATTTCACTCACCGATTCCACTTCGCCTCTTGCCGAAGCACCAAAACAAGCTTCCGGATCAACAACTCTTGGATCCAAAGATGCCTCCCCTGTTTTAACACATCAAAGCAGAGGATTAATGCATCATCATGCATTAATTGCTTCAATGAAAGCACCTAAACTCGCTGCTCTCATCCAACCTCCATTTTCGGCCACCAAACACAACCGAAAATGCATCCAAACCACTTCTCAACAAAGCCCAGCCATAAACCATCAAAACCAAACATCTACTAACATCATTTAACATCTAAAAAGAACCTATCAACATCCTTATACCTCCAACAACATCAGATCCACAAGATCACCTCAAAAACAAATAAGAATCACAAGCTAAACTTAGGAAACTCAACCTATCCGGGATTGCATTAATCAAAACTCAACTCCTTATCAATTTAGAGTTCATTTAACATCAAAAACACATCTCAAATCACAGATTAATCAGATCTAACGAAAATCATCAAAAATCACCAAATCTTGCATTATAAGCCAAGATCCATTTTACAACTCAAAAGCCTTTAATAAAACATCAATTAAGGATTGAAAACTTAGGAATTTCAGTAAAGAACTGATAGTTTAGAGGAGAAGGACGTTCTTACCTCCAAACTTGAGTTTCTCCTCTTTTTGGAATCTAAAACCTTGATGAATCAAGTAGCAAATGATGAGGTTTTGTAGATACTATGATCAGGAATCAAAAGAGAGTTGAAAGGAGGAATTTAGGTGAGAAAATCAGATCTAATTCTCTGGAGAGAAAGTGTTTGGGTTGAGAGAAAATGAGAGAAAGAAAATGGAAAGTTAGTTATCCAAAATAGCCAAAATGGCTTTCCCTCCTCTTTTAATATGTTTAAAATCAGAATATAGCTTAAAATATCTTAGAAAAATCTGGAGAAACTACTTTTGGAATAATAGCTCCTTAAAGATTCAAAGTTTCAACACTTTATAAAACAGTCACCAAACTTTCGAAAATTACATTTTGGTCACTAGCCAAAATGTCACCCTTCCAAAACTCATTTTCCGAAATTGATTTCACAGTTCACTTAATTATATTAAAAGATGATTTTAGAACATTTTTCCATATTTTTAATGCAACCCGAACTAGGCTTTCCTAATTTCACCTCTTTAGATTCGAACATCACTTTGACCAACCGGTCAACGCCCAAAATTCCTAAGCCCAAAACCGGGGCGTTACAACTCTCCCCCCCTTAAGAAATTTCGTCCTCGAAATTTACCTGAAGGAAAGAGATAAGGAAACTGCTTCAGCATGTCTTCCTTCCGCTCCCACGTGGCTTCCTCAACACCTCGATGCTTCCACAACACCTTCACCAATTCAATGGTCTTGCCACGAAGAACCTTGCTATCCGAATCCAGAACCTTCACCGGTTCCTCATCATAGGTCAAATCCGGATTCAAAACCACTTCCTCCACAGGCATCACATGCGAAGGATCAGATCTATACTTCCGGAGCATAGAAACATGGAATACATCATGAATCTTCTCCAACTCTTGAGGTAACCTCAACCGATACGCAACAGGACCCACACGCTCAACCACCTCATATGGTCCAATGTACCTAGGGCTCAACTTACCCTTCCGGCCAAACCTCATCACCTTCTTCCAAGGCGAAACCTTCAAAAACACACGGTCACCCACCGCATACTCTATCTCCTTACGCTTCAGATCCGCGTAAGACTTTTGCCGATCAGAGGCTGCCTTCAACCGCTCACAAATGAGCTTCACCTTCTCGGTGGTCCCTTTCAACAAAGCCGGCATCGAAACCAACCTTTGACCAGTTTCAGCCCAACAAAGAGGAGTCCTACACTTCCTCCCGTACAAAGCCTCATAAGGTGCCATCTGTATACTCGCCTGATAACTATTGTTATAAGCGAACTCAACCAAAGGCAGATGCTTCTCCCAAGAACCTTGGAACTCAATCACGCAGCACCTCAGCATATCCTCCAAAATCTGGATAACCCGCTCAGACTGACCATCCGACTGAGGATGATAGGATGTACTGAAATTCAACCTTGTACCCAGAGCTTGATGCAAACACTGCCAAAAACGCGATGTGAACCTCGGATCCCTATCCGACACAATCGACTTAGGCACACCATGCAGCCGCACAATCTCAGCAATGTACAGCTCTGCCAGCTTATCCAAAGAAAACGTAGTATGCACAGGCAAGAAATGCGCACAGTTCGTCAGGCGATCCACAATCACCCAAACAGAATTCTTCTTCGAAGGAGACAAAGGTAAACCAGATACAAAATCCATGGTAACCCTTTCCCACTTCCATTCAGGGATTTTCAACAGTTGCAACAACCCTGAAGGAACCTGATGTTCAGCCTTAACTCGCTGACACACCAAACACTTGCTCACAAACTCTGCAACATCCTTCTTCAAACCCACCCAATAGTACTCATCACGAAGATCACGATACATCTTAGTACTACCAGGGTGCATAGCAAAAGGACTACTATGACCTTTAGTCAGAATAGCACGCCTCAACTCAGCATCAGCAGGCACTACTATCCGACACCCAAAACACAACACACCATCATCATTAAAGCAGAAATCCGAAGGTCTACCCTCCGCGATATCCTGAACATGAGACACCAAGGAATCATCCAGCAACTGCTTTTCCTTGATCAACTGAACCAAAGATGGTTTCACTTGCAACTCAGCAACAAGACCACCATCTCGCGATATGCTCAAGCTAGCAAACATAGCCCTCAGCTCAACAGCTACCTTCCTACTCAAGGCATCCGCAACAACATTAGCTTTTCCAGGATGATACTCAATCGTCAGATCATAATCCTTGAGCAACTCCAACCAACGCCGCTGCCTAAGATTCAACTCCTTCTGAGACATCAGATACCTCAAACTCTTGTGATCCGTGTACACAGTACACTTCTCACCATACAGATAATGTCTCCAGATCTTCAGAGCAAAAACCACTGCAGCCAGCTCAATATCATGCGTAGGATAGTTGCGCTCATGCACTTTCAACTGCCGCGATGCATAAGCCACAACCTTACCCTCTTGCATCAGCACACATCCCAAACCAACATAGGATGCATCACTATAGACCACAAACTCTTTCCCTGATTCAGGCTGAACCAAGATAGGAGCTTGCGTCAAAGCCGCCTTAAGCTTCTCAAAAGCCTGATGTCTCGCTTCCGTCCACTCATACTTAACATCCTTTTGCAACAGCTTTGTCAAAGGAGCAGCAATCTTGGAAAAACCATCCACAAACCTTCGGTAGTATCCCGCCAAACCAAGGAAACTACGGACCTCATGGACAGACTTAGGAACTTTCCAGTTCATCACCGCCTCAATCTTTTGAGGATCAACACGAACCCCCTCAGCTGAGACCACATGCCCAAGAAACACCACCTCCTTAAGCCAGAACTCACACTTGCTCAGCTTAGCATAAAGCTGATTCTCCAACAAGGCTTGCAAAACAATCCTCAAATGCTCTTCGTGCTCCTCCTCAGTACGCGAGTACACGAGGATATCATCAATGAACACCACCACGAACTTGTCCAGGTATTCATGAAACACACAGTTCATCATGTCCATGAAAGCAGCAGGAGCATTTGTCAAACCAAACGACATCACAAGGAACTCATAATGCCCGTACCTTGTCCTGAAAGCTGTCTTAGGCACATCCACATCCTTCACCTTCAACTGATAATACCCTGACCTCAAGTCAATCTTAGAGAACACAGCAGCTCCCCGAAATTGATCAAAGAGATCATCAATCCTCGGCAAAGGATACCGATTCTTGATAGTCAACTTGTTCAGCTGACGGTAATCAATGCACATCCTCATAGTGCCATCCTTCTTCTTCACAAACAAGACTGGTGCACCCCAAGGTGACACACTCGGCCGGATGAAACCACGATCAAGCAACTCTTGCAATTGCGTCTTCAGCTCCTTAGGTGCCATTCTATAGGGAGTAATGGACACAGGAGTTGTATTTTCATACAGCTCAATTCCAAACTCCACCTCGCGATTAGGAGGTAAACCAGGCAACTCCTCAGGAAAAGCACCAGGAAACTCCTTCACAACCCTGATATCTTGCACCCTCAACTCCTTAGAGCTAGGATTCATCACAAAAGCTAGATAAGCTTCGCAACCTTGCCTCAGCATCCTACTCGCCTCCAAGGTAGACACCACATTGGCAAGAAACTTCACATTCTCACCAACCACAACAACTTCATAATCATCCGCAAGCTTAAGCGAAACTCGCTTATTTTCACAATCTACCACAGCACGATGCTCAGCAAGCCAATCCATACCAAGGATCACATCAAAACCATAGAAGGGCAACTCCATAAGATCAACATGGAAAACATGTTCTTGAAAAACCAAGGGACACCTTCTATAAAGCTTTCGAGTCACAACAGTTTCACCAAAAGAACTAGTGACACGAACACCAACATCCAAAGACTCAACAGGCAAACCAAGCAATTCAGCATGCTCACGCAAAATGTATGAATGCATAGATCTAGAATCAATCAAAGAAAGCAATGACAAGGATTGCAAAGTAAAGGTACCTGCAATCACATCTGCATCATTCCTTCCCTCACGCTGAGCATACACCCTAGCTTGGCCTCCACCTTCAGGCTGAATAGCCACAACATGGGCTACTCCACGACCACCTTCCTCTCGTCTCTGGAAATTACCACGGCCGCGCCCACGACCTCTCTGCGGTGCAGCAACAACAGGAGCACGCACCTGATCACCAGCCAACCTAGGACAATCTCGCCTCAAGTGGTCTACAGAACCACAATTCCAGCATCCATTACCAGCTGCCGCTACAGGAGCTTGCACCTCTCTCACAGCACGAGGACAGTCACGCTTCATGTGACCACGTGAACCACAGATCCAGCAAGCACTCGGATCAGCTCTAGCATTGCCTCCTCTAGCAGGTGCACCGCCACCTCTCTTGGCTGAGGACTGATACTTCTGATCACGTCCCCTCTTGTTCCGTCCACCTCCAGAACTATACTCAACAGCTCTCTAGCCAGAACTTGCTCCAGCACTTTTCGCAGATAAACCCAAGTTCATCTCAATGTCCTTGGCTCGGCCCACCAACACATCAAAATCATCGTACTCAGTGGCCAGCACATACATTTTCACATCCGTCACAAGACCATAACGGAACCTCTCGCACCTTGCCCGCTCATCAGGTATCAGCTCCGGTGCATACTGACTGAGTCGCACAAACTGCACCTCATACTCAGCCACACTCATGCTCCCTTGGGTAAGAGACATGAATTCACGCTTCTTCTCATCAAGATATCTCACTCCCAGATATCTCCTCTTGAACACATTCTGAAAGAATGTCCAAGTAACATCAGCTTCAACCATCCCAGCTATGGTGGTCGTCCACCACGTATACGCATTGTCCTGCAGCAAGGACACAACACATCCCAGCTTTTGCACATCCATGCAGCTCATCTGACCCAAGATACGCTTGGTACTCTCTAACCAAGCTTCAGAACTCTCAGCTGACATACCCCTGAACTCAGTCCCACCAAGACTGCGCAGACGCTCCAAAGGTAGTCTAACTCCAGCATCTCCCTGATGCCCAGCTCCTTGAGCTCCAGCTACTGCTGCTTGAAAAGCACCCGCAATAGCTTGTACCAGCATAGACATATCAGGCATAGCTTGCCCCTGACCAACCTCAGGTCCAGCAGCTCCAGCACCAGCTGCAGCTTCAGCTCTTTCTCTCTCAGCACCACCACCAGGTGGAGGAGGAGGTAACACCGCACTACCCGTGTTTTCCTCATTCTCATTCTCATTAGGAGCCGTAGCTCGCACATTACCTCGTAACTCTCTACGTGGTGCCATACTATTACCATGCAATCACAATGCAAATAAAACAAAGTTAGGCCCAGCAAGGGAAGCAATCCAAGTATTCAAGCTCAATTTCATTCAAAATCAACAACATTTCATTAGCTTCGATTTGGCAATGGGTACCCACATCATGCTACATTACAACATACAACTCAATTGCATCCAAATCACAAGCCATTAAACATGCTTTCGATCAACAAGCATACAAGGCAAACATACCTCAATCATGCATACATTCATTCCCAATTACTCGAGAACTTAGCTCTGATACCACCAAATGTAACCCCCTTAACCCGGCCTAGACGGTTGTCCCGAATTAAGAAAGTCACACGGGGAAAACCAAAGTCAACCCGAAAGTCAACCTTGATTAACGACCCTTTTTTTTTCTTTTTAATCTTGTCTAGATGCACATTAACCCTAATTGTGATCACTCAACAACATATTCAAAGATCACAAGCATCAGAGATCAAACAGGGACCCAATTGAACAAAATTACAACTTTAGGGACCAAACTGTAATTTCCGATAAATAGGAGGACTTAACCCAAATTAAAGTTACAAACTTGAAATTAGTCAGATTTCATGCTTCTCGGTGAAATTTCAGCTCAAAAGGACTTCCCGAACTCATACAATTGCACAAACAAGATTCAGGACTTAAACGCAAACAATTCAAAACATTTAACTGCCAATGTCAGCCCCCAACGGTCACCCGTTCCGAAACAGGCAGAACCCGTTTCGAAACACGGGCCGTTCCGCAATGCGTACCGGAACACGGGCTGGCAGTAGCCAAACCGTTCTGGAACGGTATCTCCCGTTTCGGACGCTTGGGTTTGTTTAAGGCACCCATTCCGAAACGGTAGGTACTGTTCCGAAACGCCCTGCACAGATTGCCCCAAAATACATACCTAAACATGAAATTAACCATCCAATCATGCTCCACTTGCTACCAAACTTTACCAGCATACAATTCAACATATATAGAACTTACATGTATCAATAAATCAACAAAATAACATCATATGCAAAAGCCCCAAATCTAAAGGCATGCTTCCTACACAAGCAAACCATTCAAGCATAAACTTCCAGTTCAAGCATGTAAAGGCCAAACACAAAATCCAGCATTCTCAACAACATTCAACATACTTAGGGAGTTCAAAACCTCTCCCAAAACATACACATAGGTCCCCCATTGCCAAATTACCAAAAGCTAAAAATGTATTTATGAAACCTTCCATACTTTGAGCTTTACTTTCACTTGAATGCTTGCCCTCCTTGCTGCCCTCAAAGTACTCTAATGTTCTGCATTATTGATTTAAGAAAACGAAAGAGAGCGTAAGCAAAAGCTTAGTGAGGAATGCTCAATAAAACCATTCAATAATGCATTTATAAAACACTTTATAAATCATGCTTCAAATCAACATTTACACATGCTCAAAATCATACTTTAAACAAGCATCTCATGCTTCATATCATAACATGTCATATTGGCCACAAGTGATAAATTCCATTTCTTTAAAAACAAGTTCATCAACTTTCACCCCAAGGACTTTTAAACACCTTGGCCCCAAGGACTTTTAAACACCTTGGCCATGGACTTTTAAACACCATGAAAGAGGACCACACAAGGACTTTTAACCACCTTTGTGTCCATATCAAGTTTCACCCCAAGGACTTTTAAACACCTTGGCCCCAAGGACTTTTAAACACCTTGGCCCCATGGACTTTTAAACACCATGGAAAGGATCACACAAGGACTTTTAACCACCTTTGTGTCCGTAGCAAGAATCATCCAAGGACTTTTAACCACCTTGATGTTCTTAAGTAAACAAGGCTCACTCAAGGACTTTTAACCACCTTAGTGACCTTAACCTTTTCAAAACATCACTTGCCAATATACATCATTATCATCATTTAATCCACTGTTTTAAAGCATTAAACCAAGCCATATTCATCATGCATTTAAAAGCATCAAACCACATTTAATCAATGTTCAAAAACAAGGAACTCTTACCTAGAGCTTCCTTCAACATATGGCTTACAACAACAGCAAATACCATGCTAAATCATGCTTACAAAACAGTATTTAAATCATGCAATAAACCACATTGCATCACAACAAAATCATGGCCACCACTAGAGAGTACTTCCGAAAACTTACACTTGAGCTTAGCAAAGTTGTTTAGACTTAAACTAAGCTCCTAAGACATTGGTTTCAAAGCCGAAAACCCAATTTCACTCACCGATTCCACTTCGCCTCTTGCCGAAGCACCAAAACAAGCTTCCGGATCAACAACTCTTGGATCCAAAGATGCCTCCCCTGTTTTAACACATCAAAGCAGAGGATTAATGCATCATCATGCATTAATTGCTTCAATGAAAGCACCTAAACTCGCTGCTCTCATCCAACCTCCATTTTCGGCCACCAAACACAACCGAAAATGCATCCAAACCACTTCTCAACAAAGCCCAGCCATAAACCATCAAAACCAAACATCTACTAACATCATTTAACATCTAAAAAGAACCTATCAACATCCTTATACCTCCAACAACATCAGATCCACAAGATCACCTCAAAAACAAACAAGAATCACAAGCTAAACTTAGGAAACTCAACCTATCCGGGATTGCATTAATCAAAACTCAACTCCTTATCAATTTAGAGTTCATTTAACATCAAAAACACATCTCAAATCACAAATTAATCAGATCTAACGAAAATCATCAAAAATTACCAAATCTTGCATTATAAGCCAAGATCCATTTTACAACTCAAAAGCCTTTAATAAAACATCAATTAAGGATTGAAAACTTAGGAATTTCAGTAAAGAACTGATAGTTTAGAGGAGAAGGACGTTCTTACCTCCAAACTTGAGTTTCTCCTCTTTTTGGAATCTAAAACCTTGATGAATCAAGTAGCAAATGATGAGGTTTTGTAGATACTATGATTAGGAATCAAAAGAGAGTTGAAAGGAGGAATTTAGGTGAGAAAATCAGATCTAATTCTCTGGAGAGAAAGTGTTTGGGTTGAGAGAAAATGAGAGAAAGAAAATGGAAAGTTAGTTATCCAAAATAGCCAAAATGGCTTTCCCTCCTCTTTTAATATGTTTAAAATCAGAATATAGCTTAAAATATCTTAGAAAAATCTGGAGAAACTACTTTTGGAATAATAGCTCCTTAAAGATTCAAAGTTTCAACACTTTATAAAACAGTCACCAAACTTTCGAAAATTACATTTTGGTCACTAGCCAAAATGTCACCCTTCCAAAACTCATTTTCCGAAATTGATTTCACAGTTCACTTAATTATATTAAAAGATGATTTTAGAACATTTTTCCATATTTTTAATGCAACCCGAACTAGGCTTTCCTAATTTCACCTCTTTAGATTCGAACAGCACTTTGACCAACCGGTCAACGCCCAAAATTCCTAAGCCCAAAACCGGGGCGTTACAGTGGTTGTGAATGAGTATATTGACACGTGTTGAGTTGTTACCAGATATAATTGATAGATCAATAGGATTAGAGTGCACTCGAGGTAAAAGTCGTGTGTGGCCTTAGTGATGTTAGATTCCACAAAGTAGGAGTACGACGATATGAGATTCCACCGGAAGTTATGTTTTTACTAGACGAGTGAGTACGGTGATGTGAGATTCCACCAGAAGTGTCTAGTGGGTTTGAGAAACTATCCGCATATCCGAGTAAAAACGATGAATGTTAACATACTCATGATGCTTTAATTCTCATGTTAAGCATGTCAGTTATTTCTTCTATTATGCTAATGCATTGTTGTTTACTTTGCTTGTGTTATGAGAATGAGCATGTGGTAATCCTATGGCTTATGGTTGCATTCGGTAAATGCACGTGAAGGTAAAGTCTTGATTTATGTGGCTCTTGTGTTGGGTCCCTTGTGTTTTTGCAGCTAAAACCTATTTTGTGGGGCAGGGCGTATCGATACGCTCAAGGGCGGTATCGATACGGTACCTTGTTTTGGGCAAGGTGTACCGGTACGCGGGGGCGTATCGATACCCAAAATGCTCTCTGGAAATCTGAGAAATTGATGATATTTTGGCGTATCGGTACGAGTCCCGAGTGTATCGGTACGGTCTTCGTAGTTGACCAAGGGAAGCTGACTGTTAAGGGCGTATCAGTACCAGCCTTGAGGATATCGATACAGTTTCCTAGATTTGACTTGGGGTGTTGACCAAGTACAGGCGCATCGATACGATTTTTTAGCGTATCGATACGACTTGTTGTAAAATTGAAAAGGGTTATCTTAATTGCTTGTTTTGCTTGTTTTTTATCCATGTGTGTTTTCTGTTGTGTGTCCTCTCACATAGGATATAATTAATGCATCTAGACAAGATAACTTTAAAAGAAATTTTCTAGGGTTGCTAATCGGAGTGAAGCGTTAATGGGTTTCACTTCGGTTTTCCCCATGTAACCCATTCGATGCGGTCTGGCGGCTAGGCCGAGTCGAGGGGGTTACATTTGTTGGTATCAGAGCCTAGGTTCTGCCTAGGTTCGTTGAGTTTCCGCAAGCCGAAAGGTAAGTGAGGTAAGTTTTATGGTGTAAACTTGTTGATTGTGATTGCATGGTGATTGTAAGCATGCTTGTGGCTATCTTTGTGTTGGTTGAGAAATAGTTAAAGGCACTCATTGCTAGTATATTATTATTGTAAGTAATTTTAAGTATAAGGACTTGAGCACCTTGGACCTTGTTCCTTGCTGACCCCAAATCATTTCACTTGTTGTGTTTGTTGTTTAGCTTTGCATCTGTTAGCATGGTGAGACCAAAGGGAAGGCCAAGAATGGATAATCCGAGGGTTGAGCGGATTGAGAATGTTGAGGATGTGTGGGGAGAGAACTTGCCTTCTCCTCCTCCTCCTGAGGGTGGAGTGAATGTGAAAGGTGTTGGACCCCAGGTTGGTCAGGGACGGGCAAGTATTGATGTGAATCCGTTGATTCAAGCTATAGCCGGGGCTATTCAGACAGCTTTAATGGGTGTTCGGGTTGCAGCACCGCCTCAGGGTTCAGGTTCCGGTTTACTGTTAGAGCGACTCCGTAGCTTGGGCAGGGTTGTGTTTCATAGGTTGTCACCCGAGGGTTCAGAGGCATGGTTTGAGAGCACAATTCGTATTTTGAGTCAGATGGAGTGCTCTAAAGCACATAAGTTGGGTTACATCGTCTCTTTGCTTTAGGGAGATGCCTACACTTGGTGGAGTACTATTACTACGGGTAAGCCAGAGGCCGAGGTTACTTGGGAGTTCTTCAAGACTGCTTTCTGTAAGAAGTACCTAGGTCCTCGATACCTAGATGAGAAGAAGAGAGAGTTCATGGCTCTAGTTCAAGGTAGCTTGACTGTGCCCGACTATGAGGTGCAGTTTGTACGTCAGAGTTAGTATGCTTCTGAGTTAGTTCCCACTGAGGGGGAACGATGTGAGCATTTCCATTATTGGTTGGTTCATGAGGTGAAGATCTACATGTTGGCTTCCGACTATACAAATTTTGATGTGTTGGTCGCTAGGGCCAAGGACATTGATCAGTCTTTGGAATTTGTGGATCGGAAGGGTGGATCTAGTTCAGGGAAGAGGACTGCTGAATGAGACAGAGATCGTGCCAAGAGGCACAAGGATAGGAAACCTCATCATGATCAAAGATGCGGAGGTGGTAATTGTAAAGTGTCCAAAAGTCCTATATTTCATATACTTTCCAACTCCTATTATGACTGTTTTAAGCACATATTAGGCATAATTAGGTTCATACATAGCATTTTACAGTATTTCATTGTTCTGCTTTACTTTTATAGCTTATCATTCATTTGGTGAAAATGAGCTACTGTTCTAGTGTATTCTTGCTTGTAGGTACTAACAGTTGAGCGAGGGAACCGAGGAGCGGAGGACATTACGCTGAGGAACAAACCCAGGAGCTGTACTGAAGCAGTTCCAACAAAAGTAAGTTGTTGTCGAGCAAAAGCTGCTACCGACCTTGCTGCCATGGCAACTGACTATGGAAGTTTGGAGAACCGAAGCGCGATTTATAGAGCTAAAACTCTTGATTCTATCGCCAGCGTTCACGTGATTTTCCGATGTCTGTAGCAGCAGCTAAGGATAACGAAGCAAAACTCTCAAGCTTACTTGCGGACGAAGGCAAACGGGAATGAGTCCATATTCCATGCAAAGAAGTCAGCATTTAAAGTCATATTAAAGAGGGAAAGCTACTTTAGAGGACTTCTACTTTAAGGAGGACTTAACCTAGTCTTACATCCTATAAATACCCATTGTAACTCCTAGTTCGAATCATCTTAGGTATTCTATAGACTTCTCTTGTGCTCTTCGCCGCCACCATGTTCTAATTCCCCATTGAGTTAGGGTTATGTTGTAACTAGAGTAAAACAGTTGTTTTAAGTTTTTCAGTTATTTCTTCAATAAAATATTTCAAGTTTACTCAATCCATTGTTCTTCATTCTTTCAATCTATCCACACCAGTCGTTTGAGAGAATCCATTTGTCGGGCACGAAAGTGAAAGGCTCACGAAAGGGTTAAGTATGGTCACAATGAGAGGCATGACTAACTTGGTTCCACACTAGTCCACAAGTTTCAGTGGCTGAAAGGGAACGCTAACCGAGTTGATTACCTTTGTTCCACACTAGTCCTCAAGTCATCAATCTCGAGCATCTTTACCTAAAAATAGGAGAGATCACTGACGACTATCCTGCCGAACTTGAAGTATCTGCCAGACTTGCCGCCAGGACTTCCTTCCATTCCACATGCCGAGACAGTACACACCCCTGCAGTGGCAGTGACCTGCTGCGGCCGCGTGACAGGGTCGTAGTTTGCCGCCCGCCATACCCGCCGAGGCAGTATATCGTGGCAGCAAAGGATAACTGATAACTATTACAATGTAATTTTCACACTAAGTGGCAATATAACCCCACGTGCTCTATCAACCTAATTCTTTTTCTCATTTACTTGTGTCTTTATTTACTTTTCAATCTCAACCAATCATTTACTTGTGTTTTTACTTTACCATTGTGCAGGATCTACAAAGACGAGACAAGTTGTCCGATCCTCGTAGGATTCGACATCTTTTATACTATAACTTGACAAGAGTGTGCACTTGTGCTCTTCCAAAAAGGGAACACCTACACGCCCTTCAAGTTTTTGGCGTCGTTGCCGGGTATTGGTAACATCGAATTTTGTTTTTCTATTTTCTGCACTTTTCATTAAATTTTTATTTTAATAGAAAATTTTTTTTATTGTGTCCTTTGCAAGTGTATGACCAGGGCTAACCCTAAAGGAAATTTCATCATTTACGACGATCTTGAGCGTGAAACTAGACGAATCAAGAGGGAGTTTAGTGAAGCCTTAAGAAAATATGGTAAACGAGGACCCTCCAATTGATGCCATGAATGGCAGGGGCGGGCAGCCAGATTTGCCGCCCAGAGGGCCACAAGTACAATCGAGGTAGGATCCCCCTGATCCACCTCAAGTGCGGACAACAAGAGACTACCTTGAACATGACTTTTAAAGGTTCGAGCCAATAGTGACTGAACCGGAGATAGGGGCAGATCACTTTGAACTAAAGCCCGTCATGTTCAACATGATAAATACACTAGGACACTTCAAAGGGACTACTACAGAAGATGCTCAGTAGCATTTACGAGGGTTCCTGCACATTTGTCGAGCCTTCAAGATTCATGGGGTACACCAGGACGTACTGCGGCTAAGACTATTTCCCTATTCACTGAGGGATAGGGCGAAACAATGGTTAGACAACAAGCCAGCAGGATCTTTCAATTCATGGGCAGAGCTTTGCAAAGACTTTATATATCGCTTTTGTCCATCCAACGTTACTAATAGGCTGCGAAATGAGATTACAGCCTTTAGACAGGGAGATGATGAGCCAATGTACGAGGCATGGGAGCGGTACCAACAAATGTTGAATAACTGCCCGCTGCATAGCCTTCCGGCTTGGACTCAGGTGTCTATATTCTACAATGGGGTAAAATACCCGATGCGGATGATGATAGATGCATCGGTCAACGGGATCATCTTAGACAGGCCTCCAGAAGAAGCATTGTGGTTGTTGAACAAAGCAACCAAAAATGACTATAGATATCCGACAGCCCGTCGAGGCGACACAAGGCGGCCAACCATAGTTAATGAGGTAGATGCCTTCGAGTCCGTAAATGCCCACCTCGAACAATGAACGGAGCTGGTGATAAAGAAAGTGCAAAACCCTGGGAAGGTCTATGAAGTAAAGGTTGTGGAGCCATTCTGTGGCGAATGTGGAAGCAACCATGATTCCTCTAACTGCATCGCATCTGCGAACTACATGGGAGGTTATGAGAGGAATAGCAGGCCAGCCCAGAACACATACAATCCTAACTGGAGGAACCATCCCAGTTTCTCCTGGAGCAACCCAAAAGAAGCTGCAAATCCACAACATCTCCAGGGAGGGTACCAGCAGAATCAGTCCCGGCAGCAGACTCAGCAGCCACAACACAATGATTCACTAGAAGAAACTCTGAATAACTTTATGAAAAAAACTGGTGAATTTCTGAACAGGACGGAAATGAAGATGAACAACCAGGAGGCTGCTATTAAGAACCTGGAAACCCAATTTGGGAAGTTCACCGAAATGTACCACAATCGGACTATGAGAGCATCATCCAGCAGCCCGCCAGAAGCAGCCAAGCCTACTTTTGAACATTGCAAGGCCATAACTACAAGAAGTGGGAAGCAGCTGGATGAACCAAGGATGGTGGATCAGTTAGGAACTCAGCCGAAACAGATAAGTAATCCTGCCCCAGCAGCACCTATACTAGCCGTCCCAGTAGCAACACCTACTCCAACCGCCCTAGCAGAAGAATATGAACGCAGCACTGACAAGGATGATCCTGCCCGAACTAAGCCCCCAAGTAAGAAGCAAATAGAGGACATCTGTCCGCCAACACCATTCCCCTAGAAGCTCAAGCAACAGCAACAGGAGCACCAATTTAGGAAATTCTTAGATATTCTGAAACAGGTGCATATTAACATCCCTCTGATAGAAGCTATACAAAGCATGTCCAACTACGCCAAGTATCTAAGAGATATAGTTTCTAAAAAGAGACGGATACGGGAATTTGAGACAGTGGTTGTCACTGAGGAGTGTATGGCTATGCTGCATAACAAACTGCTGCCCAAGCAGACAGATCCGGGCAGCATTGTTATACCATGCCGGTTGGGCAGCAAGCATGAGACCAGAGCCATGTGTGACTTGGGAGCCAGTATAAACTTGATGCCTAAGGCTATCTTCAACAAACTAGGTATTGGGTCTGCCAAACCAACCTTCGTGATGCTTAAACTCGCCGATCATTCGTTCGTACAACTGGAGGGAAAGATTGAAGACATATTGATCAAGGTGGGCAGCCTAATCCTCCTAGTTTATTTCCTCATCTTGGAGTGTGAGGCCGATGAGAAAGCCACCATAATTCTCGGGCGCCCTTTCTTGGCCACGGAAAGAACGCTGATAAATGTGGAACTCGGGGAGCTTACAATGAGGGTAGATGATCAAAGAATAAGGATGAATGTGCTACAACCCTTAGAGGAAGGAAAGGACTGCCTGGATACACGAGTCGCTAAGATAAGTGTGGAAACAGGCCAGGCCAGTGGCTGCCATGATAAACCTCGGGGCAGATTAAAGGACCTCATCACATAAAAACTGAAGGAACAAGAGGACCCCCAGGAGGGGAGAAAAGGCTACACCACCTCATGAAGTGGTTATATCTAGGGGATGCACCCAAATGCACTCCTAACATAACTTAATTTTTATTTTTTATTTATTTTTATGTATTAGGAATAGAGTTTATTTTATTTTTAGCATTTAGTTTTTCACACATTATTTAATAATTTTTATTTTTATTTTAGGATCAAGAATAAAGGGCAGGAATAAGAGGGAAGCCCAGCAAAAAGCCCATCCACCATCCTGCCGAGACAGCAGCCCACGCAGCAAGTGTAGCGGCTAGTTGGCTGCCAACGGCTCCGAAAATAACGAGCAAATTACTCCGTAACGTGTGCGACAAAATCGGGCCGCTGAGCATTTAATGCCACCCTGGCACTTCTCGACATCCCCTATATATACACCCTTCACTTACTCCATTTCACTTTACTTTCATCTTCTTGCTATTTGCTATCTGATTACCCTGCTCTCACACAGTTTTCATTTTTAGTTTCAGTTACAAACAAACTGTTCACATGGCTTCAACATCAACCAAGAAACCCATTTACACAAGATTTTGTTTCAAGGCAGATGAGGAGATATACAAGGAAAAATTCTCCAAGCAGTCTGTATGGGAGGAACATGGCTTCCATTACACGCAGCAAAAGGGAGACTGTGGTCTCGAGCCTGCCCTGTTCCGAACCATCCACTATAAGGGATGGGAGACATTCGCACACAGATGATGCAGGACCCAGAACCAGCAACACCCAGCCAGGCCTCCGTCGCCCAGTTTGAAACGCATGCCACCCCCGGCAATATCGATGATGCCCCAGTCACATAGGTCATCTCGCTGCTGCACACACTCTTGGAACTTACGAAACGAATAGAGCAGCATCATCCGAAGACCTTGTGGACCTCGAGACAGAGTCAGAAGAGAGCGACGCATCTCCCATCGTTCCCCCTGCCGAGCCTCAAGAAGAGCTAGAGCATACGCCAAAGAGAGTCCAGCCGCCGCGGAAAGTGAAAACCTCACCTGCCAGAACCGCCGCCAAGGCATCCGTCGGCCGCCGCTTCATCATCAAAATATCCTCCTCCTCAGCTGACTAGAATCCCACCTCCTTCTAACCCTCAGCAAACTTTTATTTTTTCTTTTCTTTTATCTTTATTTTATTTTTATTTATTCTATTTTCTTTGTTTTCTAATTTTAACATGTGTATTTAATTTTCTTTTTTTTTTTATTTTGTGCATTGAGGGCAATGCTCATCTCGAGTTTGAGGGGGATAGCTCTCACGTCAATTGTAGGCATTTTTTTGTTGCATTTAGACTGCATTGTACTTGCCTTGGTAATAATCGGAAAAGAAAAATTTGCTATGACTTGTGCCTATGATAGGGTAGCCGATTAATTTATTTTCGCACCTAACTAAATTTAAACCTAATCTTGGGAAAAAGCGTGAAATATGACTTAGATTTTTTTTCTTTTCGCCTGAAAATGTTGAATATTTATGTTACTTGCTGAATGTGTAGAATAGTTGATGAACACTGCCTGTCTGATTTTTAGAATTTGTTGCAAAATTCTAACAATAATTACAGGTAGCCGCCGAGGCAGGCAAAAGAAACAGGAAAATGCAGAACTGCCAAGGCAGCAAAATAAAAAACAAATAAAAATGTTGAATTGCCTTAGAGGTGCCCGCAACAGGCTCTAGGAAGAATCGTGAGCAAGGACACTCCGCTGCTATCAAATTCCATGAATCTGAAAGCCTAAAAGTGACGGACAAATTAGCATGAGTGAATGAAAGCCTTCACGGGATGACTCTACTCCAAGGGTTCGGGGTTCTGTAGTTTGCTCCTATCTTAACGTTAGACCTGGAAGAGTAGTTGTGATAAGCTGAACCCCTCACTACCATGATTAAAAATAATAATGTGCTTAACTGTGCTACCTCGGCAACAACCTTTAAATTACAACATCATATTTGTTTGATATTTTACTCTGCGTATTCAGCTTGTTTGCAGACTTACATACATCACGCAGGCATGAGGAATTTAATTCTAAGATGTTTTTCTTGCTTATTTCCCTTCATTAAGTTTTATATATAGGTGCCACGGCCTTGAGGCAGGAAATCAGGTTAAAAGCATGTTTTTTTTCTTCTTTTTGGTTATTATTAGAGCAAGTACTCTAGGTGGCATTGCTTGAGGACAAGCAATAGTTCGAGTTTGGGGGTGTGTAAAGTGTCCAAAAGTCCTATATTTCATACACTTTCCAACTCCTATTATGACTGTTTTAAGCACATATTAGGCATAATTAGGTTCATACATAGCATTTTACAATATTTCATTGTTATGCCTTACTTTTATAGCTTATCATTCATTTGGTGAAAATGAGATACCGTTCTAGTGTATTCTTGCTTGTAGGAACTAATAGCTGAGCGAGGGAACCGAGGAGCGGGGGACATTACGCCGAGGAACAAACCCAGGAGTTGTACTGAAGCAGTTCCAACAAAAGTAAGTTGTTGTCGAGCACTTGCCGAGTAAAAGTTGCTTCCGACCTTGCTGCCACGGCAACTAACTATGGAAGTTTGGAAAATCGGAGCGCGATTTGTAGAGCTAAAACTACTGATTCTATCGCCAGCGTTCACGTAATTTTCCGAAGTCTGTGGCAGCAGCTAGGGCTACCGAAGAAAAGCTCTCAAGCTTACTTGTTAACGAAGGAAAACGGGAAAGAGTCCATATTCCATGCAAAGAAGTCAGCATTTTAAGTCATATTAAAGAGGGAAAGCTACTTTAGAGGACTTCTACTTTAAGGAGGACTTAACCTAGTCTTATAGTCTATAAATACCCATTGTAACTCCTAGTTCAAATCATCTTAGGTATTCTATAGACTTCTCTTGTGCTCTCCCCCGCCACCATGTTCTAATTCCCCATTGGGTTAGGGTTATGTTGTAACTAGAGTGAAACAATTGTTTTAGGTTTTTGAGTTATTTCTTTAATAAAATATTTCAAGTTTACTTAATCCATTGTTCTTCATTCTTTCAATCTTTCCACACCATTCATTTGAGAGAATCCATTTTTCGGGCACGAAAGTGCAAGGCTCACGAAAGGATTAAGTACGGTCACAACGGGAGGCGTGACTAACTTGGTTCCACACTAGTCCACAAGTTTCAGCGGCTAAAAGGGATCGCTAATCGAGTTGATTGTCTTGGTTCCACACTAGTCCTCAATTCATCAATCTCGAGCATCTTTGTCTAGGAATAGAAGAGATCACCGTCGACTATCCTGCTGAACTTGAAGTATCTGCCAGACTTGCCGCCAGGACTTCCTTCCATTCCACCTGCCGAGAAAGTACACACCCCTGCAGGGGCAGTGACCTGCTGCGGCCGCGTGACAGGGTCGTATTTTTCCGCCCGCCATACCCGCCGAGGTATCATATCGTGTGTAACCCCCTTAGCCCGGCCTAGACGGTTGACCCGAACTACGAAGATTACATGGGGAAAACCAAAGTCAACCTGAAAGTCAACCTTGATTAACGACCCTTTTTTTTCTTTTTAAACTTGTCTAGATGCACATTAATCCTAGGCATACTCTTGAGATAAGCATACTCAAAAATCACAGCAATCAGAAAACAATAAGGGACTCAATTGCATAACATACGAATTTAGGGACCAAAATGTAAAATTTGGAAATTAAGAGGACTTTACTAATTTTTAAGATACCATTATGAAATTAATCATATTACATGCTTCCCTGTCAAATTTGACCTTAAACGGACATCTTGAACTCAAGCAATTGCACATACAAAAATCAGGACTAAAACGTAAAGCTTACAAACCTCAAAACCATTCAAATCAGTGCCCAACGGTCAAGTGTTTCGAAACGGAAATTGACTGTTCAGAAACGGGGCTTGCCAGTAGCCAAAGTGTTTCGAAACACCTCTACCCGTTTCGAAACGCCCAGGCCAATTCATGCACCTGTTTCGAAACAGGCAAGGGTGTTTCGATACACCCTGCCCAGAAACAGCAGAAAAACCTGATTTTACACATCCAAACACCATCAAACATACTCTAAATCAATCCTTAACATATCAACAACATGCCAAGCATCATAACTACCCAAATTGCATTAAAATCTAGATGCAAAGCAAACCTTAGGTACACCAACTCTTTCAACACATCCAACACTTGATCATGCTTTTAAAACAAGAAGCATAGCATAACAACTTATGAATAAGAGGATTCAAATGTTGCAAAGAAATAAACAACAAGATCCAAACCACAAACCAAATATGGTCAACATACTCAATCTCCATACACAACAATATAAAAGACTCTTCCCCCATTGCCTTTATTATCTATAGCTATTAACCGAGACATACTTCTCAAGTGGAGCTCTCCTTGAATCCCTTGCTACTCGCTGCCCCAACTTCATTTATCTGCATTGATGGACACAAAGGAGCGTAAACACATAATGCTTAGTGAGGGATGCTCAAAACCAAAACACCATCAATGCAGCAAATCATAAAACCTTCTTCAAAAGTAGATACAAATCAATAAACCAAAACATTGTTTGAAAACCCCTTTTTAAAGCAACATGCTTCAAACCATGCATTGCTCAATATGAAAACCAACCTTTAGCTTAGAAAAGCTAAACAACTCACCCCAAACACATTCTTGCAAACTATCATTTAAACCCTTTTCATGCATGAACATCACATGCAAAGTTAAACACAAATTCCTTGGAAAACACTTCCACCTCACAACATACTTCCCTCATTCTTGATGAACATCTCAAAACAAGAAACCTTTTGAAAACCATTTGCTCCTTCTAACTATCTCACGCATTAAACAAATGCAACACATGAACCACAAAAACAACATTTGCATTACATGCCTTCTAAAATAAGCCCTCACAAGACTTCAATGCATTTATGAGATTCTATGCACATATGCACCATTCACATTAGCAAAATATACTTGTGCTCAAGCTTAACAAGCATCACATGCATTCTTGCATCATTTACATATTTCCCATGCACCTTGCATCATTTCCAAACAACTCTTGCTTCATTACATTCAAACACATTATATTGGCTTTCAAGCGATAATTCACAAATCATCACAACACAAGACACAATCGGATACGCGGATTACAAGCGTTGTCTCACACGCTTCATACACACTACCGAACAACACAAGGTGGAGTTTACCGGTACAATCTCAACCCCTCAACACCCGTGATGGAGTTTAGCGGTACAATCACAACCCCTCAACAACACTCATCGGAAGTTGTATAACTCACTAGCGAGAGCCGGGACACACCACAAGGCATACGCATGGGAGCTACCTCAACCATTGTAATCACCTTAACCAAGCTCACACACGGGAGCAACCCTCCACCGTTGTGACGCTTAACAAGGTCCACCCACGAGAGCCATCCTCCATCGCGGTGACTCTTAACAAAGTCCACCCACGAGAGCCATCCTCCATCTCGGTGACTCTTAACAAAGTCCACCCACGAGAGCCATCCTCCATCATGGTGACACTAATCTCCTCAATCGCTAGGCTACTTGGATGGAGTTTACGGTACAATCACAACCCCTCAACATCCAAGGCAACTCAATTCACGGTGCACCCAATCCTATAGCCGGATAACTATATCCGATTAAAGTAACCAACAACCACTTACATCACTTGCCAATATAACCATTTTACCACATTAATCCACTGTTTTATAAGCATAACCAAAAATGCCAAATCCACAAGCATCACATGCTTTAGTCATATGCACCCAACACATGCAAGTCAAGGATAACTTACCTTATGCATCTTTAACATAATGGCATTAATAACCAACATTAAACCATGTCCAAACATGCTTAAAAACAGTAATTTAAACACAATCATCCCAAGTGCATTTAAAAACCAAAGCATAGCCCAACCAAGAGAGAAATTCCATTTACTTACTCTTGAGCTTAGCTAAGTTGTTTAGACTTAAACTAAGCTCCCAAAGCCTCATCCAAAATGTTTCAAAGCTGGAAAACTCTTTACCACTCACCGATACACAAACTATGCTAGCCGACAAGCCTTCCAAGCATCCAAAACCTCCAATGCCACTTCTATTGCCTCCGGATCATTCTCCCCTATTTTAAACACATAACAAAAGATGATTAATGCATCATTATGCATTAAAATCACCAGCAACACACCTAAACTCGCTGCTCTAAACAAATCCAACATTTCGACTACGAAACACAACCGAAATCACCTCCAAACTCTTCCAAAACTTAACCCAGCCAAGATCCATCACTTCTAACCATTATTAAACATCAATAAACACCCAAAATGAACCCAAACTCGTCCTTATACCTCCAGCATTAACAAAACACCAAAATCACCCCCAAAACCACCATTTTCACAAGTAAAAACTTGGGAAAATCAACCTATTCGGGATTGCATTGATTAAACCTCCATTTCACATCATTTAAACATCCAAAATACATCGAAAAGACATCTCAAAACAGAGCCTAAACATCCAATACGAATTTCTTCAAAATTAAATCCAAATCTTGAATTTTAAGCCAAAAATCAAGATCACAACATTAAAACCTTTAATAAAACTCAATTTAAGGATTGAGAACTTGGGAATTTCAGTAAATAACTGAGTATTTAGAAGAGAAGGACGTTCATACCTCTAAATGTGGATTTCTCCTTGTTTAGAGCCAAAATCCTTGAAAATTCAATAAGCAAATGAAGAGGATTTGATGTAGAAATGATTAGGAATCATTTGGGGATTGAAATATCATCATTAAGTGTGAAAATCAAAAGAAAAGTTGATGTGGAAATGTGTTTGGCTGAGGGAATTTTGAGAGAAAATGAAATGGGAAAAATTTTAGCAAAAGTTAGTTACGAAACTAAAATATGGGTTTTCCCTCTTTTCTTTTTATCAATTAAGTCTTTAAAAATCAAGAAAAATCTGGAGAAATCCTCCCTTGGGTAAATTAGCTCCTTAAAGATTCAAAGTTTCAATCCTTTCAAAACAGTCACGAACTTTTCAAAAATTACATTTTAGTCACTAACTCGAAATGTCATATTTCCAAACCTCGTTTTGTAAAATTGATTTCACCACTCTCTTATATATATTAAAAGAGGATTTTTAGATATTTTTCCATATTTTTAATGCATCCCGAACTAGGCTTTCCCTAAAACCACCTTATATATTCGAACCAAAAATCCGACCGGTCCAGTTCAAACCCAAAACTTCTAAGCCCAAAATTGGGGTGTTACATCGTGGCAGCAAAGGATAACTCATACCTATTACAATGCAGTTTTCACACTAAGTGGCAACATAACCCTGCCTGCTCTATCAGCCTGATTCTTTTCTCTTTTACTTGTGTCTTTATTTACTTTTCAATCTCAACCATGCATTTACTTGTGTTTTTACTTTACCATTGTGCGGGATCTACAAAGACGGGACAAGCTATCCAATCCTCGTGGGATTTAACATCGTTTATACTATAACTTGACAGGAGTGTGCACTTGCACTCTTCCAAAAAGGGAACACCTACACGCCCTACAGTAATCTGGGGCGAGGCCATCACGGCCAAGGGACTGAGAATCATACTCCTGAGTGCAACAAGTGTGGTAGACGTCATTATGGTGAGTGTTGGGGCGCTTATGGCTCTTGTTGGAACTACGGCTCTAGGGCGCATTTGAAGCGCGATTGTCCACATCCGTCTAGGGATGGACAAGCTCCTGCATGAGCTGTCGAGCATCAGAGAGGTTTTGGGCACAGTCGAGGTAACTTTCAGCCTAGGAATGACGGTCAGAGGAATGTAGATCATGTTGTAGCAGTTCAGCTCGACGGAGGTTGGCCAGCTAGGGTGTATGCACACCGTGAGGATAGGAATGACACATATGTGATTGCAGGTAACTTCTCGTTACAGTCTTTGACTCTGCTTTCCTTAATTGATTCTAGTTCTACGCATTCGTACATATTGAGTGAGCATGCAAGATTGTTAGATATTCTGGTTGAGATATTAGATGTGGGTATGAATGGCACTAGTTCCTTTGGTGAGACAATTGCGGTCAGAAAGATGTACATAAGATGTCATTTGATGGTTCAGGGTCATGTATTTCCCGTGGATATGGTGGAATTGTCGTTTTATGGTTTTGATGTAATATTAGGCATGGACTGGCTTGTAGAGCATAGAGCTAGAGTAGATTTTGAGACAAAGCGGGTGTCCTTGAGACTTTCAGAGGATCATGAGGTAGTAATAGTGGGCGAGAACGTTAAGTTATTCTCCAATGTAGTTTCAGCCTTAGAGGCTCAGAAGTTAATGGATGTGGGTTGTCAGGCATACCTAGCCTATGTTATGAATCCGAATATGAATGAGGCACGACCGTGAGACATTAGGACAGTTTGTGACTTTCCGAGTGTATTCCCAGAAGAATTGCATGGTTTGCCTCCACATAGAGATGTAGAGTTTGCTATTGAGATATATTCAGATTCAACTCCATTATCGATTGCATCGTACCAAATGGCTCCTAAAGAAATGAAAGAGTTGTAGACACAACTTCAAGAATCGATAGACCGAGTGTTCATTCGTCCGAGTACTTCGCCTTGGAGTGCACCGGTGTTGTTTGTGAAGAAGAAAGACGACAGTTTGAGAATGTGTATCGACTATCGACAGTTGAATAAGTTGACAGTGAAGAACAAATATTCGTTGCCAAAGATTGATGACATGTTTGATCAGTTGAGAGGTGCTTTAGTGTTCTCGAAGATAGATTTGAGATCTGGTTATTATCAGTTGAAAGTAAGAGATCAAGATGTACCGAAGACAGCTTTCCGCACTAATTATGGGCACTACGAATTCTTAGTGATGCCCTTTACTTTGACTAATGCACCAGCAACTTTTATGGACATGATGAATTCTTAGTGTACTCTCGTACCGAGGAAGATCATGATCGGCATTTACGTTTGGTATTGCAGAAATTGTTAGACAATCAATTGTATGCCAGGTTAAGCAAGTGTGAGTTTTGGATTAGGGAAGTAATCTTCTTAGGCCATATTGTATCAGCCGAGGGAATCCGAGTGGATCCCAAGAAGGTTGAGGCAGTTGTGAATTGGAAACCACCGAAGACAATGACCGAAGTTCGTAGTTTCTTAGGTTTGGCCAGTTACTATAGACGTTTTTTGAGGGTTTCTCAAAGGTTGCAGCTCCTTTGACTAAATTACTACATAGGGATGTTCGGTTTGAGTGGACTAATGCAAGACAACAAGCATTTGAGAAATTGAAAGAAGCCTTAACCGAAACTCTTGTTTTGATTCAGCCCGTGTGAGGAAAAGAGTTTGTAGTCTTCAGTGATGCGTTGTATGTTGGCTTAGGTTGTGTGCTTATGCAAGAGGGAAGAGTAGTGGCCTACGCGTCTAGACAGTTGAAGACTCATGAGCGTAATTACCCTACGAATGATATAGAATTGGTTGTAGTGGTTTTCGCTTTGAAAGTTTGGAGACATTATTTGTATGGTGGATAGAGTTACTTAAGGACTACAACCTCACGATTGAGTACCATCCAAGTAAAGCCAATGTAGTGGTCGATGCTTTGAGTAGGAAAGTAGTAGTAGAATTACGAGCTATGTTTGCTAGACTGAGTTTGTCTAAAGATGGTTGTTTAGTGGCCGAGTTGCAAGTTCAACCTTCGTTGCTTCAGTTGATTACAGAGAAACAGTTGCAAGATAGATCATTAGCATCTCATGTACAAGACATAGTAGAGGGTAAACCAACAGATTTCTATTTTAGTAGTGATTGAGTCTTGTGTTTCAAGAGTAGAGTAGTTGTTCCGGAAGATGTAGACTTGAGACGCACCATCCAAACTGAAGCTCACAGTAGTCCGTTTGTTATGCATTTAGGAAGTACGAAAATGTATCGCGATTTGAAAAATTAGTATTTTTGGGTTTGTTTGAAGAAAGATGTTGCCAAGTTTGTGAGTAAGTGCATGGTTTGTCAGCGAGTTAAAGTCGAGCACCGGTTTGTTAAAACCATTGAGAATTCCTGAGTGGAAGTGGGAGAGAATCGACATGGATTTCGTATCTTGTTTGCCGTTGACACCTTCTAAGAAGAATTCGGTTTGGGTAATTGTTGATCATCTTACGAAATGTGCAAACTTTTTGGCCGTTCACACCACTTATACTTTAGATAAGTTGGCCGATTTGTATATCAGTGAGATAGTGAGATTGCTTGGTGTACGTTTGTTATGCATTTAGGAAGTACGAAAATGTATCGCGATTTGAAAAATGAGTATTTTTGGGTTGGTTTGAAGAAAGATGTTGCCAAGTTTGTGAGTAAGTGCATGGTCTGTCAGCGAGTTAAAGTCAAGCACCGGTTTGTTAAAACCATTGAGAATTCCTGAGTGGAAGTGGGAGAGAATCGACATGGATTTCGTATCTTGTTTGCCGTTGACACCTTCTAAGAAGAATTCGGTTTGGATAATTGTTGATCATCTTACGAAATGTGCGAACTTTTTGGCCGTTCACACCACTTATACTTTAGATAAGTTGGCCGATTTGTATATCAGTGAGATAGTGAGATTGCTTGGTGTACCGAAATCTATAGTTTCAAACAGAGATCTGAGGTTCACAGCTAGATTTTGGGAGAGTTTGCATAGTGCTTTGGGTACTCGACTAAATTTCAGCACTTCATATCATCCTCAGACCGATGGTCAGTCAGAGAGAGTCATACAAGTGTTGGAAGACATGTTGAAATGTTGTATTATTGAATTTTAGGGTTCATGGGAGAAGTACCTACCGTTAGTAGAGTTTGCATATAATAACAGTTATCAAGCGAGCATTCAGATTGCACCTTATGATGCTCTGTATGGTAGAAAATGCAAAACACATGTTTGTTGGGCTGAAGTGGGACATAAATTGGTACATTTGCCTGATATGGTTAAGGGTACTACCGAGAAAGTGCAGTTGCTTTGCGGCCGTTTGAAGGCAGCTTCGGATAGATAGAAATCTTATGCAGATTTTAAAAGAAGAGAAATAGAGTATGTCGTGGGTGACAAAGTGTTCTTGAAAGTCTCACCTTGGAAGAAGGTGATAAGGTTTGGTAGGAAAGGTAAGTTGAGCCTGAGATTCATCGGTCTGTATGAGATAGTTGAGAGAGTTGGTCATGTTGCCTATAGATTGAGACTGCCGACCGAACTAGAGAAGATTCATGACGTGTTTCATGTTTTGATGCTTCGGAAGTATAGATCAGATCTGTCACATGTTATGCCAGTTGAGGAGATAGAATTGAATCCATATTTGACCTACGATGAAGAACCAGTTGAGATTTTGGCTTCAGACAACAAAATGTTGCGAGGAAGGACCATTGAGTTGATTAAGGTTAAGTGGCGACACCGAGGAGTGGAAGAAGCCACTTGGGAGAGGAAGGATGACATGAGAAAGTAGTTTCCGCATCTCTTTCCGCCAAGTAAATTTCGGGGACGGAATTCCTTAAGTGGGGGAGAGTTGAAACACTCCGAGTTTAGGGCCGAGAGATAATCGGATTAGTTAAGCTGATTCGGGTTAAATTTAAATTGGAGAAAAACTAATTTGAACACACACCTAAAAGTGTTTTAAAAGAGAAGAGGGTAAAAGGGGTATTTTGAAATTAAAGAAAAAGGTTTTGAAAATACCCTCATCTCCCAAAAGTTGTCTTTCACATTACTTTTCAAAGGAAACTCGTTTTCACTATTCCATTGGTTTCAACACTTTATCCAAGCAAGATTTCTCAAGGTAATTTCTTTCTTACTATGATTTTTACTTTTTTGAGTTATTCTCATCAAAGCCTTTCTTTTAGACCCATAAAAATGCATTTTTGGTTTGGGTTGGAAAATGGGTATTTTTTATGGGATTTTAGTGGGTTTGTTTTTCCATGGTTAAACATGTACTTTAATTTAAGCTTTGAGTAGTAAAACATGTTGGGATGATGGTTGGATTTGGGGAAACCCGAAATAGGTATAAAAATGGGATTTTTGGGTTGAAATGGGTGAGTTTTTGGCTTGGTTTTAGGGAGAAATCGTGGCTGGTGGTTCCCTTGTTATTGGGGGATGTTTTTAGATGATATTTGGTGTTTTTGATGTTTGGAAATGGTGGTTTCAGCTTGAGGTTTCATTAGAACGAATTTGGGTGAAGTTTGGGCTTGAATCGATGTGTGTTGTCGCAAGATTGTTGAGTTCCGGGTTTTTGCTATGTTTCTGAGTGTATTAGTGTTCTAATTTTCAGTTTTTGGGTTGCTCAAAATAGAGGAATTGGATTTGGGCTTTGTGGACGGAAATTCGGGTAGTGCGGAGGCTTGATTCGGCATCTTGGACATCGTTTGTGTGTTGGTTGGTGAGTGGATCGATTTTAAAAGCCTTAACGTGGTTAAGGGAATGTTTTGGGAGTTTGGATTGAGCTTTAAAGGTCAATCCAAGCTCAAGAGTAATTTTTAAAAGTTTCTACAATTAATATGTGTTTTATGATTCTTGATGCAATGTGAACATATCATGTTGATAATGTGTTAGTTTGCATTGTTATACATGTTGAGACTTATGACTTGTGTTTGTACTTGCATCGTGAGTACATACCTTGCAAGGAAGTTTTGACATGGTAAGTGGTTCAAGCATCGGTAATGCTTGTGGTTGTGAATGAGTATATTGACACGTGTTGAGTTGTTACCGGATATAATTGATCGATCAATAGGATTAGAGTGCACTCGAGGTAAAAGTCGTGCGTGGCCTTAGTGATGTTAGATTCCACTAAGGAGAAGTACGGTGATGTGAGATTCCACTGGAAGTTATGTTTTTACTAGATGATTGAGTACGGTGATGTGAGATTCAACCGGAAGTGTCTAGTGGGTTTGAGAAACTATCCGCATATCCGAGTAAAAACGATGAATGTCAATATACCCATGATGGTTTAATTCTCATGTTAAGCATGTCGTTAATTTCTTCTATTATGCTCATGCATTGTTGTTTACTTTGCTTGTGTTATGAGAATGAGCATGTGGTAAGCCTATGGCTTGTGGTTGCATTCGGTAAATGCACATGATGATAAATGCTTGCTTTATGTGGCTCTTGTGTTGGGTCCCTTGTGGTTTTGCAGCTAAAACCTGTTTTGCAGTGTAGGGCGTATCAATACGCTAAAGGGTGGTATCGATACGGTCCCTTGTTTTTGGAAAGGCGTACCGGTACGCGGGGGCGTATTGATACCCAAAATGATCTCTGGAAAACTAAGAAATTGACGAGATTTTGGCGTATTGGTACGGGTCCCGGTGTATCGGTACGGTATTCTTAGTTGACCAAGGGAAGCTGGCCGTTAAGGGCGTAACGGTATTAGCCTTGAGGGTATCAATATGGTTTCCCTAGGTTTGACTTGGGGTGTTGACCAAGTACAGACGTATCAATATGGTCCTTTAGCGTATCGATTCGACCTGTTGTAAAATTGAAAAGGGTTATCTTAATTGCTTGTTTTGTATCCATGTGTGTTTTCCGTTGTGTGTCCTCTCACATAGGATATAATTAATGCATCTAGACAAGATAACATCTAGGGTTGCTAATCAGATAGGAGACTTAACGGGTTTCGCTTCGGTTTTCCCCGTGTAACTCATTCGATGCGGTCTGGCAACTAGGCCGAGTCGAGGGGGGTTAGACGAACCATAATAAAATAAGAGAAAAAGAAAATTTTGCCTCGATTTAATTTTGAAGTTTGTTAACATTTTTAGGCGAGTTTTATTTGATCTATGTATATGTCCAATGAGGAAATTTTAATCTTTAGTTGTTATGCAATGCCAGCAGGATAGTATGCCATGATTGCTTGGCAATTGATCTCTCGTTTAGGAAATTGAATTTACACTTATCACGTGATATGTATCTAGTTCCTTAGCAAACTTAGTCTGTTTGAAATTATGCTCACATTAAAAAAAATTGATGTCAGGGTAAAAAGAGAATAAGGCAGCAATGTTTTTCCAAGGCAATGAAACTCTCCTCTACCTAGGGATAATAAGTACTTAGGGCTTCGTTGTTTGCTCCTTCTTAGTTCTTAAGTCCAAAATCTTAGAGTATGAGTTGAAGAGAAAGCCTAGTGATGTCTGGATTAAGGTGGGGATTTGTGGTATGCTCCCTCTTATCACTCACGCTAAATAGTGTAACAAAGCAAGTGGTGTGTTGTGCGGTGTACTATAAATGATACGCAAATAGTGCAAGTATACACGTCGAAACAAGTAATAAGGTGGTAAGTGAGATTGTCTCCACATGGATTGGAGGTAAATTAGATCAAGTCCATGCACACTAACACAAAAGTAAATATTTGAGTGAAAAGTTGATGTCACACGATATCAAAAATGTTGTAGCAAAAGCAATTAAATAAATTTGAAATGAACTGAATAAGCTGCAAGGTCCTCTATTGTATGTGAAACTCTCTATTGGGAATGACAGGTTGGGTTTGTTAAGAAATCATACGCCTAGTTCTAATGTATATCTAGCACATTCCAGTTCAAACTATGCTCGATAGGGTTTCTTATGGTGTTACTAAACTATCTTTAGGAGGAAACTTGACAGCTAGAATGTTACGGCAATACCTATCAACGTGAACCCTATCAAGTTACTTATCGTTGACGTGCTACCCTTTTTTAGTCGTTGAACCCCTATCCTTATCTCTAAGGTGAGTTAGATTTGTGCCTCTCAACAGCCAAACCCATTGTCTACGTGGATCTAAGCTTAACTCTCTCGACCATTAAGCTAAACTAACACCTAAGTAAAGGCTAACTCTCGAAAGCTCTTACAAACTTAAGGTAGTAAAACAGTAGACAAAGCATATGAAGCTGGAAACGTGCTAAACATTCATTAAAAACTAAAACAAAGTCATCCAAAACAAACCCAAGCCATCTAAAGTTAGTTCATGGATGGGTGTAAATCATCTATCATTATTCGTCTTAAACAACCCATTTCCAAAATATAAAATGTTAAAGCAAACAACAAAGAAAATGATATCTCCAGTGCCGCCTTGGGCTGCCGTGAACCACCCAAGACTTGTTTCTTCTCTCAAAGGTCAGCAATGTCACCCCTTGGAGCTTTCAACAATGGAGGACACCAAGTTGAGGAAAAAGATTGAAAGTATTCGCCTTTTCTCCTCACTCTTAGCGCCCAAAAGTTACTTGTTCAGCTTCCCCTTATAAGTGTGTATCTTGTCCTTTATATAGTGGAGGGTCCTAGGGTTTTGTTCCCTAAACACTCCTTATGTGACATAGGGAATATTCCCTAGGATATGCTAGGCACAATAGACAAATGGGAGTTCTCACACGTGGGCTGGAAAATATCTTCATTGCTTTGTCCTTTTTTGCTCCCAGAATTGCCGTCCAAAATGATGCATCATTTCTTTGCTCAGCTACACTCCCTTGCTTACATGCACATCACCATACCAGAAATACCCTTTTCTCAAGCAGCACCATTTCTTAATTAAATCAAAACAACCAAGCTAACAACACCAAATGCAACTATATGAACTAAATGCAGCTAAATGTAAATGAAATGAGCTTAAAGACAAGAAAATATCTGAGTAAAAAGGCATGAAATGCATGATTTTTACAAGGTTATCACACCCCCAAACTTAAGCTATTGCTTGTCCTCAAGCAATGAGTAGAGAAAACAGAGAGAATGTTATGGCAAAGTTTAGTTCAAGACAGTGTTATGGCAAAATTTCAGTCCTCAGAAAATTGTAGGCTTCAACATGCTAGACAAATCAAGATTATAGGAACTTTTCCCTAGGACAAGATCCTTTGTATGTGTGTGTGTGTTGCATGCAATATACGCTTAACTTTTTCCTAGAGAGGTATCAGCTCATCACACCCACCGTCCTTAACTCTAGATGAGTATGGAGCAAACATCTCACCCCCGAGCCAGTAGGTAGAGTAATCTCGTGACAACTTTCATTCACTCATTTGATGTTGTTCCCATTTATTTAAGCATGGTTTCCAGGCAATGAAACACAAAGCGTAGTGTCCCTCTATAGTATGTCGTAGCATTTATTCACAGTTTAGCATACTCATTAAGCACATGGGAGATTAATAATGCCTTTATCGCATTCATTTATCATTCAAGTTCATTAAGTTCATTCATACTGAGGCATGCAAGAGTTCTTCAAAAACCTCTAACAATCTTAAGCATAGAAAGCATACATCGTGTAGGTTTTAATCTAAAAGCATCAAGTCCTAAAGTCAGTTCTACTAATCTAAACAGTCATAAACATTCAATCAACCCAAATCCATAAAAAAATATACTCATCATTAGACATCCTCAATTTATTCATAAAACTATCTCTAAACTAAACAATATGTCATAGCAAAATTCTATTTCTAACTACAAATATAAATGACTAACTATGAACACTACTCCCTCCAAACTTGAAGATGCAGTGTCCTCAATGCATGAAAAGGAAATGAAATGAAACTATCGCAAATGGAATGCAGAGGTACCTCGTTGAGGTCCTACTTTGGTGGTGTTGTTCTGGTTGCCTTGTGCTTGATGCCCTTCTTCTTCAGCGAAGCAATGGGTGAGTGAGCGGCATCTGCTTCTGGTGGTGGGGCTACTTCGTTCTGGGTGTCCTAGGTAGGCTGGTCGATCTGGTCATCATCATCATCAGTACCGAAAGAATCACTATTCTCGGTAGGGGTGTTCCACATACGACTTGCCATGCGCTTCTAGCGACTCTTAGTCTTTGCCATAGCATTTGGAGTTGGGGCAGGCGAAGGTGTAGGAGTGTGGTCCATCAAGTCCTCATCATCACTCTCGATGGTGACAAGGTCATCGAAAGGGTCTTTAGTCGGTGGGGCATGTATTGGTTCCTTTCCTTTTCTCTTTCTCTTCTTACGTTGGCCTATGATAGCATCAGTAGGGGCTTCTCTTGAGTGGAGATTTGGGGTTGTGCATGGGCTTTGCTCGTGGTCGGGGTTTCTTGTGTAATAGGAGGGTCCTTCTTGGTCACTAGAAATGTGTCAGGGAAGAATGGGAAATCAACATCAACATGTGGCAGCATGTGCTTAAAATAGAAGTTCAGCACAACATCCCTTTCCTTGACATACTTGAAAAAAGTTGTCAAATCGTTGTGCATATGGTCCATGTCTTCCCTGAGGTGTTTCATGGTGGCCACCAGTGCAGCAATCCTTGCTGCAACAAAGGTTCAGGCTCCTCCAGAAATTGTTTCTGCTGGAGCATCCTTGTCAAATCCCCTTAAGCTAGGAATTTGGTATGGAGTGATTGCACCTTTTCCGGCATCTATGTCGTCCATCATAAGGTCTTCAAACACTTCTTTTTTTTGCAAAGGTTGTGATTAAGTTGGGAAAGATTAAAGGGTTGGGCTTTTTCTTTAAGCATGAGTAGACTTTGTCTACTATTGTCTTCCCCACATCTATCGGATACCCATTAATGACGGAGTGCAACATGAGCATTCCGGTTATGTGCACCGTGGTGTGGTGGGACATGGGCATCATGCAGGTCTTAACATATTGAAGCCACAGGTTAGCCTCTGGCTGGAGGCGCACTCGTTCCACAGATTTGTTTGAGGATTATATCTTGGGGTCAACAAAGCAAAGGTTTTCCAAGACCTTTTAAATCATTTGGGCATTGGCGGTCTCGGCAAAAGGAGTGTGTTAGTCCACTACATTCTTTAGACCATAAAACTTGTTGATCGTCGCGACAGTGAACATGATCTGGTCCCCTCTCACATATACTCCCAACTGGGTAGGGCTCGTGAGGTGTGCATAAAACTCCTTTACCAGTGGCACACAGATGTCCCCTAGTTGTTTAACAAAAGGGTCCCAATTGTGCTTGGCTATGACCTCCATTACCTCTTTGTCGAAGTCGGCTTCCCCGTCAGTAGGGAACTTGAAACCTTACTCAGGAAAGACCTTTCTTTCCTTGAGAAGTTGGATACGATCCTTGGCCGCGTTGTCGAAAAAATTCTTGATCTCAATGGGAGGTTGGGTTTCAGCACTACTGGATGCGCCTTCGACATTTTTGTAACAGAACATGTTTTCAAAAAGGGTAGGGATTTCTGGTTCGATTTGAAGATTTTATAGAGGGTGAAGTATGAAGAAGTTTGGCTTTTAAAGAGGGGTTTCGGTTATCGAAGAAGGTGAAGGGAGGGGAAGTTTTAGTTTAAGGTAGGAAAGAAATAAAAGAAAAAAGTAATTATGAAGAGGGAAGTTGAGTGGAAAGAAACTTTCACAAGCAAAGGAGAGAGAGAAGGTGATGTGGCGGTTGTAAGGCGTGAGAAAAATATGTGATATGATGGGGAGTTAATGCAGGGTAAAAAAGAGGTGAGAGAATTTGAAAATGTGATGTTTACCTAGGGTTTTAAAGGGTTAAAAAGGAATAAAAATCTCTCCTTTTGTGCTTCTTTAATGTCGCCTCCCCCCAAACTTGGAAAATTTTCTGGCTTTATTCCACTTTCCTTCAAATAAAATAAAACAAAATCCTAACCCTAATATAAAAAATCTTGTCTCCTTAAATCAAGCCCTAACATGCCACCTGCAGCTCTGGGGTAATTCTGACATGGGATAGTAAAAAAACAAAGGCACAAAATAAAATAAAATGAATAGCAATGAAAATAAAGGACGAAAGTACGACTAATATAGAGACAAACTAAATTATTTATAAACAGAAAAACATTAAAATGCCATAGAAAAATTAAAAAGAGTTGGGTGCAAACTCTCAAGGGTCATGAAGGAGCAAGGATGACTTGTCTCGCAGGATAGGAGCTCCATTGTAGACCTTCATTCGTTGGCCATTGACCTTGAAGACGATATCATCTTCTAGGTTCTTGATTTCCACTACACTCTGGGGATAGACCTTGTGCACTAAGAAGGGGCCTGATCATCGAGACTTCAGCTTGCCAGGAAAGTGATTGAGCCTGGAGTTGTAGAAAAGCACTTGTTGACCTTCTGAAAATTGTCGTAACAAAATATGTTTATCATGCCACTTCTTTGTCTTCTCCTTGTAAAAATGTGCATTTTCATAAGTATGAGCTCTGAACTCTTCCATCTCGTTAAGCTACAATAGCCTTCTTTTTCTAGCTAGCTGGGCATCCATGTTGAGCTTCTTGATGGCCCAATAAGCCTTGTGTTCAAGCTCGACGGGAATATGACATGCCTTGCCATAGACAAGCTTGAATGGGGACATTCCCAAAGGTGTCTTAAAAGATGTGTGATAGGCCCATAAAGCCTCACCAAGCCTTGGAGACCAGTTTTTTTCTCTTGGGGTTGACTACCTTTTCAACTATCTATTTTATCTCTCGATTGGAGATCTCATCTTGTCCATTGGTCTAAGGGTGATATGCCGTAGCAATTTTGTGTCTCACCCCATATCTTTGTAATGCCTTGGCAATCAGCTTATTGTCAAAGTGGGTTCCCTCATCACTGATGATGGCTCGTGGTGCTCCAAACCTTGTGAAAATGTTCTTTTGGAGGAACTTCAAAATGGTCTTGGAGTCATTCTTTGATGTGTCCACTGCTTCGACCCATTTTGACACATAGTCCACTGCCAACAAGATGTAGAGGTCCCCAAATGATGAAAGGAATGGTCCCATAAAATCTATTCCCCATACATCAAAGATTTCCACTTCCAATATGCCTTGCAATGGCATTTCGTGCCTTCAAGAAATATTTCATGTTTATTGGCATCTATCGCAAGTTTTGCAAAATTCATGTGCATCCTTGAAGAGTGTGGGCCAATAAAACCCTGATCGGAAGACCTTTGTAGCAGTCCTAGCTCCTCAAAAATAGCCTCCACGCGATGATGAGTGGCAATGGAATAGGATCTCCTTTTGTTCCTCTTTGGGGACACACCTTCTTATCATTTGGTTAGCACATTGCTTGAACAAGTAAGGTTCATCCCAAAAGTAGAATCTCACATCAAACATGAACTTCTTCCTACCCTGGCTATTTAAATCATGAGGCAAAATACCACTAATGTGAAAGTTAACAATATCAGCATACCACAGAATTTTCGTAGCATATAATATTTTCACATCAGGAAATTCCTCCTTAATTTCTTGTTCATCATTGTTTTCAGCCTTGTTTTCTAGCCTAGAAAGATGATCAATACTTGGTTTTCACAACCTTTTCTATCTCTAACTTCTAGGTCAAATTCTTCCAAGAGAAGTATCCACCTAATAAGTCTAGGTATAGCATCATTTTTAGTCACTAATTACTTTATAGCTGAGTGATCGGTGTGAACAAGGACCTTAGTGCTTATCAAGTATGCTCTAAACTTATTAAAGGCAAACACAACAGCCAAAAATTCTTTTTCAGTAGTGGTGTAGTTGATTTGCGCATCATTTAAGGCATGACTAGCATAATAAATAACATGAAAGAGTTTACCTCGGCGTTGCCCGAATGCTGCCCCTACTGCGTAGTCACTCGCATCACACATCAGCTCGAATGGTGAGGACCAATCTGGTGGAACAACGATGGGTGTTAAGATAAGTTTCTCCTTCAGTTCATTGAACGCGCTGTGGCAATCAGCATCAAATATGAAGGGTTGATTTTGTTGTAGCAAAGTGCATAGTGGTTTGGAGATCTTGGAGAAGTCCTTGATGAACCTCCTATAGAAGCTTGCATGGCCCAAGAAGCTCCTAATGCCCTTCACAATGGTCGGGGGAGGTAGCTTCTCGATCACCTCAACCTTGGCATTGTCCACCTCTATGCCTTCCTTCGAGATCTTGTGACCCAAAACAGTCCCTTCGGTCACTATAAAATGGCACTTCTCCCAATTGAGAACCAAGTCGACTTCTTCAAACCTCTAGAGTACCTTTGCCAAGTTACCCAAGCATGACTCAAAGTCATCTCCGGAGACTAAAAAGTCATCCATGAAGATCTCTAAGAACTCTTTAACCATGTCTAAGAAAATGGCTAGCATGCATCTCTGAAAAGTGGCTAGAACATTGTAAAGTCCAAAGGGCATTCTCCTAAAGGCATAAGTACCGTAGGGGCATGTGAAAGTTGTCTTCTCTTGATCTTTTGGTGCTATAGCAATCTGGTTGTACTCTGAGTATCCATTGAGGAAACAATAAAAGGCCTTGCCCACCAATTGGTCTAGCATTTGGTCAATGAATGGGAGGGAGAATGGTCCTTCTTGGTTGCCTTGTTGAGCTTCTGATAGTCCATGCATATCCTCCACCTCGTGACTATCCTTTTGGGCAATAATTCATTGTCCTCATTGCTCACTATGGTCATGTCTCCCTTCTTGGGTGCACATTGTACTGGGTTGACCCACGAACCATTGGATATTGGGTAGATAACACCAGCATCGAGCCACTTGATTATCTCATTCATTACCACCTTCTTCATGACTGGATTAAGCCTTGTTTGGGGTTCAATCGAGTTGATGTGACAATCATCAAGCAAAATCTTGTGCATGCAAATAGTAGGGCTTATACCCTTCAAGTCAGCCATAGTCCAACCTAAAGCTTTTTTATGTTGAGCTAACATAATTATCAAGCTAGATTCTTACTTAGGTGTAAGACTAGAAGAAATTATCACAGGCAAAGTCTCATTACTAACCAAATAAGCATATTTAAGGTGTGATGGCAAAGGCTTTAATTCTAATGTGGGTGCATGCTCAAGTGAAGGTTTTGGAGGAGTAAATTCAGAAAAATATAAAGGTTCGAATTGCGTACCTAGTCTGGCTATGAGTAGGCTGGATTGTTGCACCTCCATTGTGAACTCCTCAAGTTCCTCGAACTCTTCAAGTTCCTTGTTATCTTCCTCACTAAGCTTCACATAGTCTTCAATTTGCAAGAAATTGCTACATCAAAATTTTACCGCTTCTTCTTCTGCCATAGAATCTATGTATTGACATTCCTCATGTTAATCCACATATCTTAGGGTGTAGAAGACATTTATGATCAGCCACTCTCATGGTGAACTCTCCCTTTTCACAATCAATCAAGATATGGTCGGTGGCTAAGAAAGGTCGCCCCAAGATTATGGGTGCATTTTCATCCACTTCACAATTGAGATGGGGAAGTCAACTGGAAGAAAATTCTGTCAACCTTCACCACAACATCTTCAATCCTTCTTTTCGAACAGACATGAGATCGATCGGCTAGCTGCAAAATAACAGTTGTAGGCCTTGCATCTCCCATACCAAGCTTCATAAAAACAGACTTGGGCATTATATTGACAATAGACCCAAGGTCACATAAGGCTCTCCCTACATAATTGTTACCAATGGAGCATAGGATGATAAAGCTGCTCAGATCCTTCCGTTTAGGTGGCAACTTACTCCACACAGAATAACATTCTTTTGTTGTAGCAATAGTCTCATACCTTTCGACCTTCCTCTTCTTGGTAACAATATCCTTGAGGAATTTAGCATAAATGAACATTTGATAAACAGCCTCCAAAAAGGGAACCTTGATATGCAGCTAGTCAAGAATATCCACAAATTTCTTAAATTGGAGATTGTCATTTTGCTTCTTCATTTGTCAATTCCTCTTCCTTCTCCTCCGTACGAGCTGATTCCTCTTGCACATCAGGTTCTTTCTGCACAATTTTGGGGTTAGAATCCTCCTTCTTCTTCTTCTCCCCAAACTTATCTTCTTTGTTGAGTTGGGTGCCACTCCTTAAAGTGAGTGCACTGCATTGCTCCTTGCCATCACTTTTAGTGACTTCAGTATCACTAGGCAGATTTCCTTGAGGTCTAACATGCAAAGCTTGAGTGATTTGTCCTACTTGGGTTTCTAAAGATCTCAAGGATGAGCTATGGCTTTGTAGCAGTGCTCATTAACTCCTGATAGACGTAGAGTGATCTTAAAGTAGAGCCTTCGTTGTTGTCATGAAATCCTTCGAAGTTGTCATAAAATCCTTGAAAGTAGCTTCCAAAGAATTGTTGGTTGATTAAGATACTGAACCCGTGTTGTTTTTCCATGGCTTATTTTGCCGGAAACTTGAGGGTTCAGTCAGATTTTGTTACTAATTCGAGCTGCAGTGTAGTTGTTTCCTTGATTTCCCCAAGAAAAGTTACGATGTTAACGCCACCCTGGGTTGTAGGTGTTCGACTAAGGGTTGTTGTTCCTATTGTAGTTCCCCACATAGATGGTAGACTTGTTGTTTTCTGGGCACTCGCTCAAATGATGGTTTCCTTCACAACGAAGACAAGTAGATGCAGCCTTTACTTCCTTCACCTCGTTAGGACGTTGGAGATTCTTTAGCACATTCTTGATGGCTGATAATTGAGCTGCAATTGAATCATTTTCATCAATATCATGTGTTCCTTGAGTCTTCCTCCCCATTCCTAATCTCGAAGAAGGAAATTGGTAGTCATTGTTGGCTATCCTATCAAGGATGTCAAATGCTTCTTCGGGCGACTTGTCCAACAGAGTTCCATTTGCTGAAGCATCTAACATCATCCTCGTGTGAGAATTAACACCATTGTAGAACATCATCACTTGCGTCCAATCATGAAACCATGATTTGCACATTTGCGCAACAATCCCTTGAATCTATCCGAACACTTGTACATCGACTCATCATCAGCTTGACGAAAGGAAGCAATATCATTCCTTAGTTGGGTGTTCATGTTGGGTGGATTATACCGCAACAAAAAACTTTTGCACAAGTATGTCCATGATTCCATCGAACTGGCTGGTACTCCACTCAACCACTCTCGTGCTCGATCACGCAATGAATAAGGGAACAACTTCAGCTTCAGCACATCCTCATGCACCCATTGATGTCTAAATGAGTCATAAACCTCCAAGAATACACGGATGTGTTGTCTTGCATCTTCATGAGGCGAGCCACCAAACTGTCCAATCGAGTTCAACGTGTTGAACATCACAGGTTTAAGCTCGAAGTGGGTTGCCTGAATCTCGGGAGCTACAATCCCAGGGTTGAGATCATCCAAGATAGGATTCAAATGATCTCTAATAGCTCATGGACGAACTGCAGGTCCACCATTTGCTGCAGCATCAGTATCTGCCTAATTATCAGCTGGTAATCCTTGGTTCTGAGCTCTATGCATGATTCTGAGAGCTTCTTGTATACACTTTCTTTGTCAGAAGAGATGTTCAATTTTAGGAATGATCGATAGTACGGGTTCATCGGGTTTTCCTCGGGTCATGCACCAGAACACCTGAAAAAAACAAACAAAAACAACAAATAAATCTATACAAAAAGAGAAAATTAAATGATACAAAAACTAAACCCAAAATGACCAATTGTCAATCCCCAACAATGGCGCCAAAACTTGTTGCGTTGTGCGGTGTACTATAAATGATACGCAAATAGTGCAAGTATACACGTCGAAACAAGTAGTAAAGTGTTAAAACCGTCTCCATAGGGATTGAAGGTAAATTAGGTCAAGTCCATACACACTAACACAAAAGTAAATATTTGAGTGAAAGATTTATGTCACACGATATTAGAAATGTTGTAGCAAAAGCAATTAAATAAAACTGAAATGAACTGAATAAGCTGCAAGGTCCTCTATTGTATGTGAAACTCTTTATTGGGAATGACAGGTTGGGTTTGTTAGGAAATCATACGCCTTGTTCTAATGTATATCTAACACCTTCCAGTTCAAACTATGCTCGACAGGGTTTCCTATTGTGTTTCTAAATTATCTCTAGCAAGAAACTTGACAGCCAGAATGCTACGACAATATCTCTCAGTGTTAACCCTAGCAAGATACTTATCGTTGACGTGCTACCCTTTTTAGTCGTCGAAACCCTATCCTTATCTCTAAGGTGAGTTAGAGTTGTGCCTCTTAACAACCAACCCCCTTGTCTACGTGGATCTAAGCTTAACTCTCTCGACCGTTAAGCTAATCTGACATCTAAGTAAAGGCTAACTCTCGAAAGCTCTTACAAAATTGAGGCAATAAAAAAGTAGACGAAGCATATGAAGCTGGAAACATGCTAAACATTCATTAAAAACTAAAACAAAGTCATCCAAAACAAACCCAGGCAACCTAAAGTTAGTTCATGGCTGGGTGTAAATCATCCATCATCATTTGTCTTAAACAACTCATTTCCAAAATATAAAATGTTAAAGCAAACTGCAAAGAAAATGAGATCTCTAATGCCGCCTTGGACTGTCGTGAACACCAAGTTGGAGCTTCAACAATGAAGGACACCAAGTTGAGGAAGAATATGGAAATTAGTCGTCTTTTCTCCTCACTCTTAGCGCCCAAAAGTTACTTTTTTAGCTCCCCTTATATGTGGGTATCTTGTCCTTTATATAGTGGAGGCTCTTAGAGTTTTGTGCCCTAAATATTCCCTAGGATATGCTAGGCACAACAGACAAATGAGGGTTCTCACACGTGGGCTGGAAAATATCTTCATTGCTTTGTCCTTTTCTGCGCCCAGAATTGTCGTCCAAAACGTTGCAGCTTTTCTTTGCTCAGCCACACTCCCTTGCTTACCTACACATCACCATACCAAAACAACCCTTTCTCAAGAAGCACCCATTTCTTAATTAAATCAAAACAACCAAGCTAACAACACCAAATGCAACTATATGAACTAAATGCAGCAAAATGCAAATGAAATTAGCTTAAAGAGAAGCAAATAACTGAGTAAAAAGTCATGAAACGCATGTTTTTACAAGGTTATCAGCAAGCTTAAGATAATGCTAGAGACCCTTGGCAAAGAAAAAAATGAAAATAAGAATCCGATTTTAGAAAGTAAAATTGGCTAAAAGAGTGAAAGGATACTTGATGCATATTGCCCGCACATCAGGCACACTTCATGAGCTTAGACTAGAGTAATATTGTGACATTTGAATTGATATTTGCTTGGCACAATTACACTAAGATACTGAGGACAAAAATAGAGCCAAATTATGTTTGTCGGGATTTGTTGGCATTACCGACCAAAATTTTGTCGCGGTAACCTTTTCACAATTTTTATTTTTTTCTTTCTTTGTATTACTTGAGGACAAGCAATGAGTTAGGTTTGGGGGTGTGTTACCTCTCCAAAATTACTGTTTTTAATGCCAATTTTACAACACTCTTGCATGTTTTTAGGTACATTTAGTTGCATTAGGTTGCTAGAATCATGCATTTGGATAAGAAGTTTAGTTTTCTATCTATGCTAGGGTGAAGGGTTGTTTTTATGGTTATTTTGCAGGTTTGACATAGGATTTTACGCAGGAAAGCAACACAGTTTGGATTGTCAGTTAGGATTACCGAGAAGAATGCCAAGTGTTGCTGGCACAAAAGGACCAGATGGTTCCAAGCACTTGTTGGCATAAAAGTGCACTTGATGCCATGCCAAGAGATTGTTGAACCCTAAAAAATAGGAAAGGATCAAGCTCCTAAAAGATCGCAAATGGATCAATCACTGAAAAAATAGCGGATAAGGTGATGTCAAGCTACGCTGGCGAAGAAATGCCAAGCTCATGTGCTAAGGCAACACTGGCAAGATGATGTCAGCCCTAGCTTGATAAGCTATCAGACCGGTTAGATGAGGCTTCTCTCTTTTCTTGGAGCATTTTGAAATTCAAATGAGGAAGTTATCTTATTCCCTTTCCCTTGCACGCCTATAAATACAACCAACCCATCAAGCATGGAGGAGAGCAAAATGAAGACTTAGAGTGAATGGAATGAGGTGTTGGAGAGCTCGATGAGTGACAGTCGGCTGCACCGAGGAAGAGTGGTTCAACCACTTGGCCGAGAGCTTGGATTTAAGGGCTACATCGAGAGACCCCTCTCGCATATTCTGTTGGTTTTAAGTTGTTTTAGTTTTATTTTAGGATGATGTATTTGAAAACGGATATGGTTTTGTTGGTTAAATCCCACACCATGAACTAATTTCATAGTTGGTAGGGGATGTTTGGTTTAAACGTTGGTTTTATGCCAGTTCTTTGAATACAATTCTGATTCGAAAAAGTTTTTGTATCTGGCATGCTTTATTGTTTCTAAATGTAAATGCCAAGCGAGAGCTGGCATTACTGTTTTTCTAAATACTTTGCCAAAGCAAGAGCTGGCATAGTTGGCCTATTTCTCCTCAATATCTTAACATACTTTGGAGGCAACGATCAGTTGTTGGATACTTGGGAGAGAAGCTTCGAGAGAAGTCGTTCAAGTAGATGAACTTACTTCGAAAGTGATATCTACCCCCTCGGAGTATAGATTGATTCTTAATCAACTTGATTCATTTAAAACATGAACTATAGAGATATAGGTGTTTTTACATAATTGACTTAGGGCAATGACCATCGAGAGAGGTTTTGCTAATGTTGAATCTGATCGGCAAACAATGCCAAGACAGTTTGCCAACAAAGGCTGGTATGAACAGTGTTAAAACCATGCATTCCCTGCCAACACTCATCATTCATTGAAAGCACCCTCCTTGCCAACGTTTTACTCCATTGTTTTCTTTTCTTTTAAGTAGTTTCTAAAACAACTCCAAAACAAATCATCTTTTCTTCCCAAGACAAGTAAACCATCAAAGCAATCGAATTCCAAGTCTATCTCTATGGGATCGATAACTCCGCTTACCAAGTTGTATTACTTGCAGACCGTGTATACTTGCACGCAAAGGACTCTTGGCATACAATTTCCCATTATCTATAAATTGCCCTTTTTGCCAACATTATTTTACACATCTTCTAAAGAGTCTACAATATATGTTTGTTGGGCTTGATAGGCTCAATTTACTTCAACCGTTATGGATTGCCAAGTGGTGGAGAAGTTGGATTTTTGGGTGGTTGAGATGGTTGCAAGAATTAAGAATTAAACACAAGGATTTAGAGTGGTTCGACTTTCTAACCAAAAGCCTACATCCACTACCTTGGAACACCACCAAGGATTTCGCACATTCACTAAGAATTTTGTCCCATTTTCTCGGTTTAGAAGGAAACCGTTACAACGATTAAGCTATCTACCCTTAGCTTAATCAAACACTCTCTTACAAGTGAAATTCGAAACAAACAAGAAATCCCTCTAATAGGTATGTGTTTGCAACTCTAAGCAGTCACCCAAAACCTATACACTTAAGCATACATAAACATTTTAGCTCACAAGTGTTTTATCTATACAAGAGGATGACAATTAAGCTCTGAAGACAAATTGACATCATAATGTTGTTACAATTGAAGCATTAACCATCTCTTGATGCTTGGAGGTCCCTTTTTATACTTCTAATTGAGTTTGTAGTCGTTGAGGACCGTTGGGGTTGAATTAGAGCCGTTGGAGCCTTTATTTCCCACCATAAATGCAGTTCTGCAGCTTAGCGTATCAAAACTCTTCAAATCATATAGATACGGTCCCGATAAAGAAATAGCCGTTGAGCACTTCCAGCTAGTGCGTATCGATACGCATAGGAAACGTATCGGTACAGTTCTGCCATTTAAAAGACCGTTGGGGGTAGTTAGGCGTATCGGTACACGATACAACTGTATCGGTATGCGAACTAGCCGTAAGACATTTAAAACACATTGTATCGATACGGAAAAAGCGTATCGATACGAGTTTTGGCTACTGAATTTCACTGTAGCTGAAACCCTAAGGCGTATCGATACAGTACCAGACCGTATCGGTACGGTTACTTGAAAAACACTGGTTTGGCTACTTTAAAAGCATTTTAAGTCATTCCAAAGCCTTTTAAAAACCCTTAAACATATTTTCAAGATGTTTTGACTAAAAGCTTACTTTAAATTCTTTTCAATTTTGTCTAAAACATTTTTCAATTATTATATCAAAACATTTTGTTCTACAATCTCCCCATTTTTGATATAGTAAAACCAGCTTGAAAAATTGTTTGAGATTCTCCCCCTTAGTATTTAAAAAAGTTGAATAAGAGAATTTTAAAACCTAAACCATGTAAAGCTCCCCTTATTCACTTGAAAAATCAAATTTTCAAACCAATTAATTCTCCCCCTTTTTGTTATATCAAAAAGAATTTAAATGACTTTAAGCTCAAAATAACATAGAAGGTTAAAAAATTTGAAACAATTAAAAACTTTGGTTTTAAATTGGGCTCCCCCTTACTCAAAGCATAAAATATTTTTATCCAACAATATGAAAATCTAGTTGTAAATAAAAATAATCTAATTAAAACAAAACAACTAGAAATTTTACCAACACTTGAAATTCAAGGATGTGAAGCCTTCCTTCTCCAAGTGTCTTCCTGTTGGAGTATGCCCAAAGACCAATCATATGATGATTGAATAGACATACTATTTTACTAGATTTATCAAGTAATGGCATTGCCGTTATTATCATTTGGTATGTTTTTGTGCATCAAACTAACCATTGGATAATAATGTCCATAAAATAATACGATTATTGTTAAATAGGATCCTTAGTCGAATATTATTACGGGTATGGACAGTGATAATATATAAAGACTAATATGTGGTTGATTGATAACAAGTGTTGTCATTGACATAGAGATGTCAAAATCAACACATAAGTATTTGTTAGAGAACAACATACTGGATTGACCCGCTATGAGCATGTTTCTTGGGTAATTATGTGACAGTCACAACATTGCTCATGATAAACATATGTGTAATCCTCATACTTGAGATCAACATGATTTCAACATAAAGATTTACGTATTTTGACATAGTCAAACGTGTGTCGTAACTGACTACATTATAAAGACTGATGATTGGATACGTGATGACCTATGTAGTGAAATATGGTTGATCAAGAAAGGATTTGTCCCTCCTACATAATGGGGGAAATATCTTCGGCCACTTGATTGAGTGAGATTAGAAAAAGCATGGCCATGCTCGAATATTATGATATGAGATATCATAGAGATTCGTTTATCATAATCTACTCAAGACATCAAGAAACACTAGATGGACAACGCAAGTGTGACTAACCCATGACTTGTGTTCATCTAAGATATAAAGGACAAAATGATGAAATACATAAAGGAAGTTTATTCGGGAATTAGGAAAGTCAAACCATGACTTCATGCAACTTAGGTAGCAATGATGTATTGCTAGATGCCACACATTGTTTGTAAAATTAGAACAGTTCTAATTTTGATGCTAACGTTGCATGAACCTACAATGGTCACACCCTTCAAATGAAACGAACAAAAATTAGAAACCATGCTCCTTATTTTAGGGAGGTTGCCGAAAATCCCCTATGGGATAAGGGAAATCGGCAACTCCCTTAAATGGGAATAATATTAGATAAATATTGTATTTATCAAATATTATTTAGAGTATGGAAAATATTTAGAAACTTAAATATTATAGAATAAGATTCTAGAAATTTAAATATATATTTGGAATTTATATAATGTATATTTAAATTCTAAGTTTATGTAGAATTAGATTCCACATAATTAAAAATATATATTTAAATATATTTAAATCCAAGTAAAGATAGAATGAGATTCTATATAATAAATATATATATATATATATTTGGATTAAATATAATGTATATTTAAATCCATGTTTTATGTAGAATAAGATTCTACATAATTATATATATATATATATATATATTTCATTTAACATTATTAAATATAATGTATATTTAATATAAACCAACTTCAAGTAGAATTAGATTCTATGAATTTTGGTTGAACTTGGATTTGAGGAATTCAACTAGAATTAAGTCTCTGAATACTATTTAAAGGGAAAAGGGCTAGCAACCAAATCACCCATATTCCTCCTTGCAAATTTCGACATATCCCTAGGAATTCCCCTCGGGAATTTTCGATAAGTCCCAGATTTCTTCTAAGAAGCTGTTCGATATTTTTTTGGTGTTCCTCTTGCCCCCTGGAAAATTCCTGGCGATTTCCTAAGTTCGAATCCATGTCCCGGTAGAACCTTTGGTCGATTTCAAACTCCCTCAGGAATCCCTAGAGGGATTTCGACTTCTCCCTGGAAGGTGTTCAAACCTATCAAAATTTATCCCTAAGTGTTAGGGAGGCAGAAACTTTGTTCGTTTTGTTCGGGTGGACTCCGTAGAGGTCGTTGCGAACCTGTGACGATTCCGGTTTTACTTGACGTGGTTATTTCGACAAACCGTCGGTTTTCCAGTTTCTAGAGTTTTAAAAGGTAACTCTTCATCTTTTCACCTCGGATTCGTTTCTGTACATAGATCCTGGCTGGATTACGTCGGATTAATTTTCTCGCTGTGCCACGGGGCATGCCGACGTGACCCAACACTTCCTTGTGTGTATGGAGCTCCCCCTCAAATTTGGACTTGTTGATCATTCTCCATCACACCTAACCAAGACAATCAAGTAATTTTTTATATCCAAATTGCTTTGGATCCATAAACGTTAGTAGCACATAATTTTGTCCCCTTAGGAATCCATTTTACAATTTCATCCTTTTTATGTGAAATGGTTAGTTATTTTGGAACTCAAACACTTCTAAAACATTTTCTCAAATCTAGGGGCACAAGATTGTCTAACATAAAATTTTGATTTTCCCAAATTGTTTTTTAAGTTCATTGAAAATCAAATCTTTTTCCTTTTTAAGATCATCAACATCTTTTTTATGAACTTTTTCAATCGTTTGAAATAAATTTTGTAAATTTAAACTTTAAGTTCAAAATCTTTAATTTTTCGCTTCAAACTCTAGATTTGTTTTGGAAAGCAAATCATTTTTCTTTTTCAAATTTGAAAGCAATTTTTTTGTTTTTTAGAAAATGATGCCTTAAATTCCAAAAGCAAATCATCATAAGCATCTTGTAACTCATCAAATGTTTATGAATTTGAAATAGATGAGTTAGAGATTACCTCCCCCTCATTGAGGGCCATGAAGCATAGGTGGGCTACCTCATTATCGGCGGAGTCTTCATCACTCCATGTCGACACGTATGTTTTCTTTGAAGATGATCCCTTTTTGGTGGACTTGTGGGAATCCTTCATCTTCTTCTTTGATTCATGCTTGGATTTAGTCATCTCGTTCTTCATAAATCGGGTGAATTTCTTGAAGAGATGAACCATCTCTTCATCTTTACTTTCCTCCTCGCTCAAATAAACGTGTTGGCATGTAGAGGATTTGAGAGCAACGGCACTCGCGTTGATTCCTAGCTCCATAATTTTCCTCTTCCCCATCTTCTTTATCTCTTCCTTCTTCTTCTCCTCTTCTTTTCTTTCTTTATTATTTCATAAGTGAGAAGAGACCCCATGAGTTCATCTAGCTTCAAGGTCTTGAGATTTTTGGATTCGATGATGTCGGTCTTCTTTGAGTCCCATGACTCAGAAAGAGAATAGAGAAGATTTCGGACAAGTTTATCTTTCGGAATGATTTCTCTATAGCTTTTGAGTCCATTTGTGATGGTGGAGAATCTATCGAACATCTTTGTGATGTCTTCAGCCGATTCCATTTTGAAGTTCTCATACTCGTGGTTGAGGAGGCCGATCTTGGTCTCCTTTACTTCGTTTGTTCCCTCGTATGTAACTTCAAGCTTGTCTCATACTTCCTTGGCATCTTCGCAAGAGGACATCTTCTCATAGATGTTTGGGCTAAATGCTCAAAAGAGGATGTGCAAAGCCTTGCAATTAAGCTCCATCTTCTTGCGATCATCCGCACTCTATTCTACCTTTACTCATTGTGGCACATAAGGACCTTCTTCAACAACATCCCAAAGCTTGTAGTCTTTGGATTTGATGAAGAACTTAATTCTAATCTTCTAATGAGCGTAGTTGGTACCGTCAAAAAAAGGTGGCTTGTCTATGGATTGCGCAATTTGACCAGTTGATTGAATTCTTGTATCGAGCTTATGGGCCGCCTCAATAGGATGTTAATCCTCCTCAATTGAGCCTCAATCTTATACCAATTGTTGGGCTTAATAGGCTCGATTTACTTCAACCGTTATGGATTGCCAAGTGGTGAAGAAGTTGGATTTTTTGGTGTTTGAGATGGTGGCAAGAATTAAGAATTAAAAACGAGGATTTAGAGTGGTTCGGCTTTCTAACCCAAGGCCTACATCCACTACCTTGGAACACCACCAAGGATTTCCCAAATTCACTAAGAATTTCGTCCCCTTTTCTCAGCTTAGGAGGAAACCATTACAACGATTAAGCTATCTACCCTTAGCTTCATCAAACACTCTCTTACAAGTGAAATTCAAAGGAAACAAGAAATCCCTCTAATAGTTATGTGTTTGCAACTCTAAGCACTCACCCAAAACCTATACACTTGCGCATACATAAACCTTTAGCTCATAAGTGTTTTGTCTATACAAGAGGATGATAATTAATCTCTAAAGACAATTTGACATCATAATGTTGTTACAATTGAATCATTAACCATCTCTTGATGCTTGTAGGTCCCTTTTATACTCCTAATTGAGTTTGTAGCCGTTGAGGACCGTTGGGGTTGAATTAGAGCTGTTGGAGCCTTTATTTCCCACCATAAATGCAGTTCTGCAGCTTAGTGTATCTATACTTCTCAAATCGTATCGATACGGTCCCGATAAGGAAATAGTTGTTGAGCACTTCTAGCTGGTGCGTATCGATACGCGTAGCAAGCGTATCAGTACGGTCCTGCAATTTAAAAGACCGTTGGGAATTTGATTGTTAGGTGTAGTTGGGCATATTGGTACGCGATACAGTCGTATCGGTATGCGAACTAGCTGTTAAATATTTAAAACACACCGTATCAATACGGACAAAGCGTATCGGTACAAGTTTTGGCTACTGGAATTTCACCGTAGCTGAAACCCTAAGGCGTATCTATACAATACTAGACCGTATCGGTACGGTTACTTGAAAAACACTGGTTTGGCTACTTTAAAAGCATTTTAAGTCATTCCAAAGCCTTTTAAAAACTCTTAAACATATTTTCAAGTTGTTTTGACTAAAAGCTTACTTTAAATTCTTTTCAATTTTGTTCAAAACATTTTTTAATTATTATATCAAAACATTTAGTTCTTCAACGTTGAATTGTTGGAGTATGCCCAAAGACCAATCATGAGATGGTTATAAAATAAATACTTATTTTATCTTGTTTATTAATATAAAGCCATTATTATTATTGTAGTATTATTATGTGCATTTATAAATAAACTTAATTTTAATAAAGTCCTTAGAATAGTATAGTTATTCTTGAATGTCCTTAGTCGAGTATTATTGTGAGCATGGAAAACAATAATATATTAAGACTAATATGTATTTGATTGGAGACAAAGCGTGGTCATTGACATGGAGATGTCATAATCAATACATAAGTATGTGTTAAAGAATGGCATACTGGACTAACCTACTATGAGCATGTTTCTTGGATTATTATGTGATAGTCACGACATCGCTCATAGTGATAACTACATGTATCATCCTCAGACTTGAGATCATCATCATTTCAAAATCGTGAGTGACATGTTTTGATACGGTCAAACATGTGTCGTAACTGACTACATTATAAAGACTGACATTGGAGATGTCACAATCTATGTAGCGAAATATGGTTGATCAAGATAGGATTTGTCCCTCCTACATAATCGGAGTAATACCATAGGCCACTTGATTGAGTGAGTCTAGAAAATGCATGGCCATGCTCGAATAAATTGATGTGAGATATCATAGTTATACGTTTATAATAGTCTACTCAAGATATCAAGAAATATTAGATGGACTATACAAGTGTGACAAATCAATGACTTGTGTCTGATCTAGATATAAGGGTAAAAGGATATAATACATAAAAGAAGTTAATCACGGAAAAAGGTAAAGTTGAACCATGACTTCATGTAACTTAGGTAGCAATGATGTATTGCTAGATGCCACTCATTGCTTGTAATATTAGAATTGTTCTAGATATTACTACTAACGTTACATGAACCTACAAGGGTCACACCCTATGATTGAAACGAACAAATATCGACAAAATAGCATGTGCACAAACTTGTTGTACACGTGATAATTATTGAAATGAAATTATTATAATTATTGTAATTATAGATAATCTCGTTTATATATATATATATATATATTAATACTAGATAATTATTGTAAGGGTAAACTACTGCAGGGGTCACTCTCGTTTATCGTTTGTACAGAGTTAGTCACCACTTTTGAAAAGTGCCAATTAGTAGTCCTCTACATTTTCGATGTGTAAATAGTTGGTCACTCCGACGTTATACTCCGTTAGTCCCCTAACGGATTGCTGATGTGGCTGACTTAATTAAATTGCAATATCCACGTGGATAATAACGTTGCAATATCCATGTGGCTGACATCACTCGCATGTCACCGCCACCTCCAATTCCACCACCACATCACCGCCACCGACCGCCACCCTCTTCCTCCTCTTCCTCCTCCTCATCTCTTTCTCCACCACCATGTCACCGCCACCGACCGCCGCCCTCTCCCTCCTCTTCCTCATCCTCATCTCTTTCTCCACCACCACCTCCAATGCACACAACATCACTCGCATCCTCGCCAAATACCCTCAATTCTCCTCCTTCCCCTTGTCCAGTTTTGCTAGCCTTACCGGCGGTCAGACACAACTCAGTAACCGACCCCCTTCTTTATGAATGACTACGCTTACACGTGTCCCATTGGTCTTCTCCAGCTGCACGGTTCCACCAGCACCCGCTTCATCAAAGTCTTTAAACCGTCAGTCCGTCACTGTCCTAAATGTAATTGTGTGGCATCCTCATCATCTTCAACAAGAAAAGTTCCAGATTACTCCACTGTCTTCTCTTAAAGTCAGCTTCTTTTCATCTCCTTTCCCATCTCTCTCAGCCAGAAAAAAACAAAGGTTTTAGGAGAATAGTTGTGGTTTTAGCTTCCATGGCTGACTTGAGCACTGTGCTTGTCACCGGAGCCGGAGGTAAACAGGTTTTACCTTTCGCTTTTTAATCGTTAAATCGGGTTTCCTTTTTGTTGATTTTTTAATGTCGTTTCTTCAAGATACAATGATGTAATTTGTTTTGACTGGCCTATTTAATGACTTATATGAGATGTTAAGAGGAGTTATGTTAATGAGTGAATTGGGTTTTTGACTAGCCTAATTTCATATAGTTTCTTGCATTTTGAAAGATTATTTGTGTCTTTTCAGTAGGTTGTTGTGCTGTAATTAAAATTAACCATAAGTTCCTATCCATGGTGATTATATTTTTTAGTTGAAGATTAGTTGTTGATGTCCCGGCATTGACATGAATTTCTTGGTGGGACTTTGGCAGGTCAGATAGTTTACAAGAAACTGAAAGAGAGGTCCGACCAGTTTGTCGCGAGAGGATTGGTTAGAACTGCAGAGAGCAAGAAGACAATCGGTGGAGCAGACGATGTCTTTGTTGGCGATATAAGGGATGCCACCACTCTACTCCCTGTTATGCAAGGAATAGATGCTCTCATAATTCTTACAAGTGATGTTCCGAGAATGAAACCGGGGTTTGATCCGACAAAAGGAGGGAGACCTGAGTTCTATTTTGAAGATGGGGCATACCCTGAGCAAGTAAAACCCATTTTCTTCTTGTATTTCTAGGATTTTACTCGCTTCCGTTTGTTCTTCACTAGACTGACATAAGGTTATGTATCTTGTTTCTTAGGTTGACTGGATTGGTTAGAAAAATCAAATAGATGTTGGTAAGTTCTTCATCTAGATTGATCCTAAATGTTCAGTCTACATGTCCAGTTTTCACTTAAGCAACCCATATAATGGAAACCTACATTTAGAATGGCAGCTAAGGAGGCTGGTGTGAAGAAAATCGTGTTGGTTGGGTTATTGGGTGGAACAAACCCTAATCATCCCTTGAACAGCTTGGGCAATGGGAGGAGAATTGAGGGTATTTGGCGAGGATACGAGTGATGTTGTGTGCATTGGAGGTGGTGGTGGAGAAAGAGATGAGGAGGAGAAAGAGGAGGGAGAGGGCGGCGGTCGGTGGCGGTGACATGGTGGTGGAGAAAGAGATGAGGAGGAGGAAGAGGGTGGCGGTCGGTGGCGGTGACATGGTGGTGGAATTGGAGGTGGCGGTGACATGCGAGTGATGTCAGCCACATGGATATTGCAACGTTATTATCCACGTGGATATTGCAATTTAATTAAGTCAACCACATCAGCAATCTGTTAGGGGACTAATAGAGTATAACTTCAGAGTGACCAACTATTTACACATCGAAAACGTAGAGGACTACTAATTGGCACTTTTCAAAAGTGGTGACTAACTCTGTACAAACGATAAACGAGAGTGACCCCTGCAGTAGTTTACCCTTATTGTAATTATCAAATACTATTAATATATATATATATATCTAAAGAAACCTAATTAAAGTAGAATCCGATTCTACATATTTAAATATATTCGGCTAAATATATTGTATATTCAATGAATCCAAATTAAAGTAGAATCAGATTCTACATATTCAATTATATTCCGTTAAATTTATTGTATATTCAATGAATTCGAATTTAGAATTAGGTTTTTGAATGCTATATAAAAGGCATAAGATCTAGCAGCCAATACGTGCTTTTTCAGAAAACCTCTCTAACTGTTAAAGAAGAGAAAATATTGTTTGTTTCATTTGGGTGGACTACGTAGAGGTCGGAACGTGATTGTGGTTACTCGGATTAGATTTGGATTCTCATATACTCCCTACGGATTTCCAGATTTATTGAGGTAACGTTTCAACATTTTCACTCCAAATTCGCTCCTCATATATGGATCTCTAGCGGTAATCGCCGGATAATTTTTCCGATGCGACATGGGGTGTATCGACGTTTTCCAACATGAATATCGTCCAAATGTGTAATCATCGAACATATTAAACGCTTCATGGTCTTGCACCATCATGTAGTTTTGAGATGATGACAAGTCGACACTCATACTGTACGAATTGTATGTTAAATGTTTGGACATAGAAGATGACGATGCACCGAAGTCAACATTCGGTGGTAGGTTCAAGTTAAAACTGGTTATGCAAGAATGTCTTAACATAGAAGATGATAATTCACCGAAGTCTTTTCTTGGGTTGTGTGTGGTTAATAAGTTGAAATCATTGCGCAAATTGGTTGTCGGGCTCTGAATGTTGGCATTGGGATCAAAGTCAAAATTCGTCTGCCACTAATTTGGGAGTACGATATCATAATCGTCATCAAAAAATATTGCATACAACTTTAGGGGTCCTCTGCGTGAATACTGCAAGTGGGCATCCAGCATCAACTCCACATCACCGTTGTCCGCGACATTGAGTATTGAGTACGTTACTGGTTCGTACGACGTAGGTAATCGATAATTCAACGGCTCCAGCCTTTTTCCACGAGCATGTGGAACACTGTTCTTCCCTTCCTTAGTCAACTTATTATACGTTAATTTTCTCGGCACCGTTAGGGTTGTAACGCCCAGTGTTTAAGGCCGGAAGTTACCGGATCGGGTTGAGGGTCGAACCAAATTCGTTGGCCGGGTTAGACTAGTTTCGGGTCTATTTATTTTAACAAAAAGTGTTATGTCTTGAGATGAAAATATTTTAAAAAGGGTACAGAGGTAAATTCTTTTTAAAAGGGACTTTTAATTATAACAAAGGGTTTTTATTTTACAAGTTGTCATCTTTTAAAAGATCACGTTATTTTCACCCAAAACTATTTTTCTCACTTTCTCTTCAACCAAACATCATCTCCATTGAAGATTTTTGAAGGTAATCTCTCTTTTACTTTGTTTTTTCTTTCATTGAACTCCTTTTGATGTATTCTCTTCAAAACCCAAATGATTTTCCCCATTTTTCCTCAAAGTTCATTGATTGAAAATAATGGGGTTTTGGGGATTTTTCGTATGGGTTGATGTTCTTGTGTTTTAGGTTGTTTAAAAACAGTGTTTTGAGTATTAAATGATGTTGAGATGCTGGTTCAATCATAAGCTCCTGAAACTAGGTAAGTGGGTATTTTAAAGGTTGAAATACTAGAGTTTTTTGTAACACCCGTATTTTGGGGTTAGGAGTTAGACGCGTGAGTTGGTTCGAGTCGGTAAAATCGATTTTATTTAAATTGACATTAGTTTTGATTTAATTGAGATTTAAAATAAAAGGGGTGGCAATTTTGTAATTAAAGTGAAAAGTGGAAGACCACCTTTTTGAATCAAAAAGAACAAAAAAAATGTTGTCTTCCTCCCCTTATTCCCATTTAACGTGAAATCAAACCAAACCCTCCCTAAACCTCTAAAACACTATTCCATTCAATCTCTCCACCAAATCAAGGCCTTTTTCAAAGGTAATCCTATTTCTCAACTCTCCTCATCATCCTCTTCATTTTCATGGTCTTAGATTTGAAAACTATCATCTTTTTTAGAATTTCAAGTTTAAAGAAAGTTTGGATTTTTAGTGGGTTTTCATTTGTTTTTGATTTGTGGAGTTGGGTTTTGAATTATTCTCACTTAGATACACCTAATAACTTAAAATGGTTGGATTTGGGAGAAATCCCGAAGTGGGTCTTTGGGGCAATTTTCTAAGTGTCTAAACTTGAGTTTTTGAGGTGTTTTTGTGTTGGGTTGAAGGGCTGATGGTATAGGGTTATTAGGGAAGTGTTTTGGAAGCTTTTAGATGTCATTTGGGTGTTAGAAATTGTAGTTTTCCGATGGGTTTGTGAGGAGCACGAAAATGGAAGTTTTGTGGTTAGTATGGGTTTGAATTGGTGAAGCTTTGACATGTGTTTGTGAGTTGGGTTTGTGACTGAGTTAGCATTGAATTGGTGAGTAATATTTGTGTTTTGATTGGTTAGAAACAAGAGGAAGCATCGGGATCGAAATCTGGGAATTGAGGAGGCTTGACTTGCTTGCTTGGTTTGCTAAGGAAGGGTGGTGAGTAAAACTTTAAATTTGTTTTAAAGTTGGTTCAAGTGTGTGTAGTGGAGGTATGGGAATGAGTTTGGTAGACCATTACAAGCTAGAAATTAAATTGGTAGTTTAACTTCTTGTTTGTTAATGAGCTTTGATTTCCTATGCCTATCTTGATCTTGTAAAGTATGAATTGACTTGTATGTGTATACATTGTCGTGTGTAATGATGGTTGAATGTTATGAATGATGATTAATGTGATGTGGTTTAAAGAAATTGGCACTAATTAACTTACCGGGTGTAAATGATCGATCATTAGGATTAGTTTGCACATGTTTGAGTCAAATTCGCGCGTGGCCTTGATGGCGTTGAGTCATCAAGGAGTAGTACGGTGATGTAATATTCCACCGGAAATTATTTATATATACGTGATGATGAGTGGAATCCCATCCGTAGGGCATGTGGTGATGAGTGGAATCTCACTCATGCAAGGTACGGTGATGAGTGTAATCCCACCGAGGTAATGTTGTTGTTGAGAGTAAATCCGCACATCCGAGTAAACTAATAGTGGCCAATGTACTTGCTCTTATGATTATGATGTTGTGAAATATGATTTATGTTGTTGAGCTTAATATGATGTAAGATGACATATTTATGACTCTTGAGACACTAGCTAGGTTGCTATGATGATGCATATGTATGTTGTGTGTGATGTTAAGGATTGCATGCTTGAACCCTGCATTGTTGTTGTTTTTGATTTTAGAGCATCCTCACTAAGCTTCTAGCTTACGCTCTCATTTTCAACAATGCAGATCATTGGCGTGGTGTTAGCAAGGAGCAAGGCGAAGGGGCTTTCCAAGTTGTAGTTACTCAAGTATGATTTAGTAATTAAAGTAGTAGTTTAGCAATGGGGTTACTATGTATTTTGTATGAGCATTGTATGACTCATAGATGTTAGTGATGTTCATGTTTCGTTTGGATGTGTAAACCATGTTATGTCTTTTGAATTCTTGTGATGGTTGGATATGCCTTTGGATGTTTTAAGTTGCTTTTGGTTGGCATGTAAACCTCATATGTGATGACTTGTGCCATTTGGCCTTTTTGAACTCTTAAGTATGCACATTTATGCAATATTTATCCTTTGTGTGAATGCCATGGTGTATGTGTATTATTGTTCATCAAGATTGTGCTATATGCTAATTCTTGGTTGTAGAATGTTGTTTGGATGCTAAAGTGTGGCTAGGGGAGTCTTAAAATGCAGTTAGAGTTGAGTCTTGTCTGATTTTTTCTGGTTTTGGAGACTTGCAGTGCATGGCGTATCGATACGCCTAAGGGCCGTATCGATACGGTCTTGCCTGCAGGACTCAGTTTTGGCTTGGTGTATCGATACACGGGGGTGTATCGATACGGTTTTAGCTCACTGGAATTCTGAGATTTTGGTGAGTTATTGGCGTATCGATACGGTGTTGGGGCGTATCGGTACGATTTTATCTCGTTGACCACGAGATGTTGACCGAGAAGGGCGTATCGATACGCTCAAGGGTTGTATCGATACGGTCTTCTCTGAGTTGACTGTTTGGGTTGACCTAGTCAAGGAGTATCGATACCCTTAATTGGCGTATCGATACGGTCTGCCATGTATGTGTAAAATGAACAGTTTAATGTATGGATTGAGGTTCGAATGTGTTTCTTTCTTGATGTTTTCCGCTGACGTGATCACTTAGGAATTAATATGCCTTTAGACAAGATTAAAATAAAAGAAATTTTCTAGGGTTGCTAACCGAGGGGGAACCTTAACGGGTTTCGCTTTGGTTTTCCCCGTATAGCCCACTCGGACCGGTCATCCGGCCAGACCGGATGAGGGGGTTACATTTGTTGGTATCAAAGCCTGAGGTTTCTGAGACCTTGGGCAGGTAAGTGAGGTAAGCTTGATGTGTTAAGCAATTGATGTGTTTCGGTGTATGCTTTGCCATGAATTCTTGTTGTTTGATTGTTCATATGATGTTTGGAAGCATGATTGCTGCGTTTGGTATAGTGTCGAGTACCCATTGCTACTATTACTTAAATTTTGAAAATGTTTCGTAAAGGAAAGTACTTGAGCACAGTTGGACCCTTGCCTTTGCTAACTTAATCCTTATCTGTTGTTTGTTGTAGTTATTATCTTGCTAGCTGTATCATGAGACCACGTGGGAGGCCTAGGATGGTTCAGCCAGAACCAAGGGCACAAGCTCCGGGAGTTGAGCAGATTGGAGGGGCGCAGGCTCCTCAACCTCCTCCTTATCCTCCTCACCAAGCAGGAGGTGAGGCGGGAGCCGAGAGTGTAGGACCTCAAGTGGGCCAAGGACCGGCCGGAATTGATTTAGCTCCCTTAGTTCAGGCGATAGCTGGGGCTTTCCAGGCTGCAGTGGCTGGGGGTCACGCAGCGGCACATCCCCAGAGAGAGGGTACTGGTTTGCCATTGGAGAGACTTCGCAGTTTGGGAGGTGAAGAGTTCAGACGGTCGACACCCGAGAGGTCTGAGATGTGGCTTGAGAAGACCGTCTGCATTTTGGCACAGATGAGATGTACCGGGGAACGTAAGTTGGGGTGTGTTATATCTCTGCTTCAGGGTGATGCCTACACTTGGTGGGTCACCATCACTACGGGTTTGGAAGAGGTCGAGATCACTTGGGAGTTTTTCGAGTTAGCTTTCCGTAAATGATATCTGGGTCCTCGATATCTTGATGAGAAGAAGAGGGAATTTATGGCTTTGCTTCAGGGGAGTATGACTGTGACAGATTATGAGATCAGATTTGTCAGGCTGAGTCAGTATGCATCTGACCTTGTTCCTGCTGAAGTGGAACGTTGTAACCGTTTCTGCTATGGGCTGGATGAAGAGATTAATAGATACACTTTGGCTTCCGACTACTCAGATTTTGATGTCTTGGTCGCTAGGGCCAAGGACTTGGAGCACAGTTTGGGCTTGACCAAACGATCTGGTGGTTCTAGTTCTAGTAAGAGATCTAGTGACTTTGATAGAGGTGATGCCAAGAGGCATCGGGACAACCGGCATCACTATGACCATAGACGTGGTGGAGGTAACCACGGTAGGGGCCAACAGGGCCAGAGGGCTGGTGGGAAGTTGCACACGTGAGCTACTTGCGGGAGGAACCACACCGGTGAGTGTTGGGGGAATTTCCACTCGTGTTGGAGTTGTGGAGCTAGGGACCATATTAGGCGTGACTGTCCACATCAGGTGGGGCAGGCACCAGTTCAAGCTCCTGCTAGAGCCAATGATTTTCAGAGAGGCCGCGGGCGCGGTAGAGGTAACTTCCAGCCGAGAAATGATGGCCAGAGGAACATAGCACATGTAGTTGGAGTCCAGCCAGATGGCGGAGGTCAGGCCAGAGTTTACGCTCAGCGTGGGGATCAGCATGACACCGATGTGATCGCAGGTAACTTCTCGATACAGTCTTTGGGTTTGCTTTCTTTGATTGACTTCGGGTCTACACATTCTTATATATTGAATGAGCATGCACAGTTGTTGAAATTGCCTTGTGAAATATTAGAGGTTGGAGTTAGTGTTACTAGTTCCTTCGGGGATATGGTAGTAGTTAGAAAGATGTACAGAAGGTGTCCGTTGATGGTTCAGGGACATGTGTTTTGTAACACCCCAAATTTGGGCTTAGAAGTTTAGGGTCTGAACCGGACCGGTTTGAGAAATGGTTCGAATATAAAAGGAGGATTTAGGGAATGCCTAGTTCAGGATGCTTTAAAAATATAGAAAAATATCTAAAAATCCTCATTTAATATATAAAAGAGAATGGTGAAATCAATTTTACAAAATGAAGTTTGGAAATATTACATTTCGGTGTAGTGACCAAATCGCAGTTTTTGCAAAAGTAAAATAGTGACTGTTTTGTAAAGGATTGAAACTTTGAATCTTTAAGGAGCTAATTTACCCAAAAAAAAATTCTCCAAATTTTTCCTTAATTTGGGTAATTTTATTAATGTTTTAATTAAAGGAAATGAGGTTTAATTAAATGAGAAACTAACTTTGACTATTCATAACTACTTTTCACAAATTTTCCCTCTCTTCATTTTCTCTCAAATTCCTTTCAACCAAACACATTTCTCCAGCAAATTTACTTTGATTTTACACTTCATTTGATGAGATTTCAATTCCTCTTTGATTCCTAATCAATCTTTCATCAAATCTATTTGTTTTCTACATTGAATTTTCATGGAAACTTGCCCAAATCAAGGAGAAATCATCATTTAGAGGTAAGCTTGTTCTTCTCCTCTAAATATTCGGTTCTTTACTGAAATTCCCAAGTTGTCAATCCTTTATTAAAGTTTTATGAATGGTTTTAGTGTTGGAAACAAGATTTTGGCTGAAAACTCAAGATTTTGGAAGAGATCTTGGAGATTTTCGTGGATCTTGGTTAGGCTCTGTTTTGAGGTTGTTTTCTAATGTATTTTGGATGTTAATTGATGTTACAAATGAGGTTTTATCAATCAAATCCCGAATAGGTTTGTTTTCCTAAGTTTTGCTTGCTAGAATGGTGGTTTTTGGGGTGGTTTTGGTGATCTGCTGTTGCTAGAGGTATAAGGTCATGTTTATGTTGCTTTTTGATGTTAATTGATGTTTAGAAATGTTTAGAATTGATAGATCTTGGCTGGCCTTTGTTTTGGGGGAGTTTGGAGGTGATTTCGATTATTTTTTATAGCCGAAATGAGGTTCTTGGGTAGAGCAGCGAGTTTGGTTGTGTTGCTGGTGATTTTAATGCATGGTGATACATTAATCCTCTGTTGTTATGTGTTTAAAACATGGGAGAATGGTCCGGAAGCAATAGAGGTGGCGTTGGAAGTTTCAGATGCTTGGGAGGCTTGTCGGCTAGCATAGTTTTGTGTATCGGTGAGTGGAGATGGTTTTCCAACTTTGAAACGATTATTTTGAGGTTTTGGGAGCTTAGTTTAAGTCTAAAAAACTTAGCTAAGCTCAAGAGTAAGTTTTCGGAAAAACTCCCTCGGATGTGCTAAGTTGTGGTTTGATGCATCAGTTATAAATTACATGTTTAATTTCTATTTTGAAAGCATGTTTTAGCATTATTAATGCTGGTTTTGAAAGCCATGTATTGAAGGATGCTCAAGGTAAGAGATCCTTGGTTTGACATGTTATTAATTTGGTAATGATGCATGGAGATGCATGATGTTTAATGGCTTTGATTAATGCTTTAAAATAGTGAATTGATGATGGTATTTGATGTATTTTTGGCAAGTGATGAAATGGTTTTAAAGTACTTGAATCGGATATAGTTAGCCGGCTATAGGATTGGGTGCATCGTAAGTAGAGTCGCCTTGGATGTCGAGGGGTTGTGATCGTACCATAAACTCCATCCAAGTACCTTAGCGATTGAGGACATTGGTGTCACCACGATAGAGGATGGCTCTTGTGGGTTGACTTGGTTAAGCGTCACAATGGTGGAGGATTGCTCCCATGTGTGAGCTTGGTTAAGGTGATTACAATGGTTGAGGTAGCTCCCATGTGTAAGCCTTGTGTTGTGTCCCGGCGCTCGCTAGTGGGTTATACAACTACCGATGAGTGATGTTGAGGGTTGTGATTGTACCGTTAAACTCCATCACGGGTGTTGAGGGGTTGTTATTGTACCGATAAACTCCACCTTGTAAGCCGGTAGTGTGTATGAAGCGTGTGGGACAACGCTTGTAATCCGCGTATCCGATTGTGTCTTGTGTTGAAATGGTTTGTGAACTATCACTTGAAAGCCAATATAATGTATTTGAATGTAATGAAGCGAGAGATGCTTGAAAATGATGCAAGGTTGCATGGGAATTATGTAAATGATATAAGAATGCATGTATTACTTGTTAAGCGTGAGCAAAAGTATATCTTCTATTGTGAATGGTGCATATGTGCGTAGAACCTCATAAGTGCATTGAAGTCTTGTGAAGGCTTGTTTTAAAAGGCACGTAATGTAAATGTTGCTTTTGTAGTTCATGTGTTTTGCATTTGTCGAATGCATGAGATAGTTAGAAGGAACAATTGGTTTTCAAAAGGTATTTTGCTTTGAAATGATCATTAAGCATGAGAAAAGTATGTTGTGAAGTGGAAGTGTTTTCTAAGGAATTTAAGTTTAACTTTGCATGAGGTGTTCATGCATGGAAAGGTTTAAATGATAGTTATTGCAAGAATGTGGTTTGGGGTGAGTTGTTTAGCTTTTCAAAGTTAAAGGTTGGTTTTCATGTTGAGTAATGCATGATTTAAAGCAATGTTGTTTCAAAGGAAGTTTTCAAACAATGCTTTGGTTTATTGAATTGTATCCACATTTAAAGAAGGTTTTATGATTCGCTGCATTGATGGTATTTTGGTTTTGAGCATTCCTCACTAAGCATTATGTGCTTACGCTTTTTTTGTCCATCAATGCAGATATTTGAAGTTGGGACATCAAGAAGCAAGGGATTCAAGAAGAGCTCGACTTGAGAAGTATGTCTTGGTTTATAGCTATAGATAATAAAGGCAATGGGGGGAGAGTCTTTTATGTTGTTGTGTAATGAGATTGTGTGTGTTGACCATGTTCGGTTTATGGTTTGAACCTTGTTGTTGATCGCTTTGCCATATTTGAATCTTCTTCATCATAAATTGATATATTATGCTCTTTGATTAAAAGCAAGATCATGCGTTGGATGTGATGAATGAGTAGGTGTGCTTAATGTTTGTAATGTATCTAGTCTTTGATGTAATTTGATAGTTATAATGCTTATCATGTTGATGATATGTTATGAAATGGTTTCAATTATGTTTGATGGTATTTTGAAGTGAAAAACCAGAATTTTCTGTTGTTTCTGGGCAGGGTGTATCGAAACACCCTTGGCTGTTTCGAAACGGGTGCATGAAATGGCCTGGGCGTTTCGGAACGGCTAGAAGTGTTTCGAAACACTTTGGCTACTGGAAGTGTCCGTTTCTGAACTGGTTTCGGAACATACCCGCGTATCGAAACGGTCAACATCGTTTCGATACGGGCGTACGACACGGGTGTTTCTATACGGGTGTCAGTGTTTCGAAACTGGTGACCGTTGGACAGATTTTGCATGCTTTACATTTTAGTCCTGAAAGTTGTAATTGCAATTGCTTGAGCTTGAGATGTCTTTTTAAGCTGAAATTTGGCAGAGAGGTTTGTAATATGATTAATTAAGGTTTGGTAAAACTAAAATCTTAAAAGTCTTTTTTTCCAAAATTTACATTTTGGTCCCTAAAAGTGTATTTCTTGCATTTGAGTCCTTAAACGTTTCCGATCGTTGTGCTTTTCTCTTCCAAGGTTCTTGGGCTTTCACATAGATTAATGTGCATCTAGAGAAGTTTAAAGAGAAAAAAAAGGTCATTAATCAAGGTTGACTTTGGTTTTCCCCGTGTAGTCGTCGTAGTTCGGGTCAACCGTCTAGACCGGGCTAAGGGGGTTACATTTGTTGGTATCAGAGCCAGGTTGCGAATATTTGGGGCGATGGTAAGTTTGTGGTAAGTTGTTGCGGTAAGTGTTGGATGCTTATTCTGATGTGTGGTTGAAAGTGGGTTGAAAATGTGTCTTTGAGCGAGTTGTTAATGTTTTTATCATGCTTTTTTGTTATGAATCTTCTGTGAGCTAGTGTGAACATGTATTGGTGATATGATGGTGTTGTGAGTTGATTTTCTGAATAATGAAAATGTGTTGGGTATGATAAGTTGATATTATGTTGTTGAGGGTAAATGTTGTTGATGAGAGCATGATTGAAGTTTGCTGATTGATATGCTCGATGTTGTGATATCCATGTTTTTTTATTGATTGTTATGTCATATAAAAGGGGAGAATTCGGGATACCCATTGCCTTATTATTATAGCTATTGTGTTATGTTGGAGTTGGAGTCTTGAATCCTTGCTTGAAGCTGGCCTGATCATTTTATTTGTTTTGTTATCATTGCTTTGTTAATAATAGCACAATGGGATCGATGGGGGAATGGCAGTTGGGTACGATGGTTGCTGCTTTAGAACAGTTTGTTAAGGGTGGAATCCACTTTTTGGTGGGAGTGTACCGCTTCGGTTGACAGTGCCTGGAGTTGAGGTAGTAGGGCAGGAGGAGAAAGCTGGTTCTGTGGTGAAGGATTCATCACCTGTGGTTCAAGATGTGTCGAGAACATCTCGGGCCGTGGTGAAAGTGAGGCCTGTAAACGTGTCGACTGTGGGACATGCGAGTTTGTCAAAACAGCGTTTATATAATTTGGGAGCTGTGGAGTATCATGGTTCGACACCTGAGGCGTTCGAGACTTGGTTAGCCAGTATAATTCCGATTTTTGATCAAGAAGGGTGCGACAACGCTTGTAAGCTGGGAAGTGTTGTCTTGTTAATGTTGGAGGATGCTTGTGCTTGGTGGACATCTGTGATAGTGGCAACGAATATCCACGATATAGATTGGGAGTTCTTTGTGTCTACCTTTAATGGAAGATACCTTGGAGAGAAGTTCTCAAGGGTTAAGAAACGTGGGGGTGTGGCTTCAGATATTGATGGTGGGAAAAGTTTAAGCAAAAGAGCTGTGGGTACTGACCTCGAGAGTGGTCAGCGTTAGAGGCTACGTGACAGAAGGGTTTGCGTGAATCGAAGTCTGGGTGGTAGTGCAGATGTGGGTCAAGTGCAATATGACCAAGGAGTGGTAGCTTGGTTGCCGAAGTGTGACCGTTGTGGAAGGTGTCACGTTGGAGTTTGTTGGGGCGTGGGGGTTTGTTGGAACTGTGGTTCTAAGGAGCATGTGAAGCGGAATTGTCCTCAAGTGGTGAGATCAGCTTCAGTGGGTGCAAAAGGGTCTCAGAAGGGTCGTGAGCGCGGCCGAGACAGAGTTCGGAGGTGGCAAGAAAGGCGGAAAGGTGTGAGGTGTTTGGGGGATAGATCTTGTTGGAATTGTGGGTATGTTGGACATTTGAGACGGAATTGTTTGGAGTTAGCTCGGGGTAGCAGTGTTCTTTACCGCAGGGAGACGGTGATGACCTTAAGGTGTTGGTTGGTGTTGCGGCGGTACGGCCAGAGAATAACGGTTCTGCGGGGAAGAGAGTTTGTCTGTTGGAGCTCCGGGGCAATGAGGTGATTACAGGTAACCTTGTTAAGTAATCTTTGCCCTAGTTATCTTTGTTTGGTTTCGGTTTAGATTCCCTTGCGTAGTGGGTAAGGTCTTATAGCTAGCAAGTTGGGGTAGTAGCCGGTGTTTTTTGAAAACAACTTTAGTGTGAAGAGGGTATTAGTGGAGTATTTTGTAGCTAGCAGATTGTTAGAATGGTAGAGCTGGAAAAGTTAGAAGTGAGGTAAGAGGTTGTTCTTAGGCGGATTCTGAGGATGTTATTGGTAAGTGTGAACCGACATACATGCACAGTTAAAACCATTTGATATTATATATATATATATATATATATATATATATATATGTTGGTACATGCATACATGCGACATGACATTAGAGGTTTTGCATACATGTACACAGGCAGTGATAGGGCATATTGGTGACCATGCATACGAACGTTCACACTTGCTAATAGCTAGTTGGGTCCGTTAGTGTTGTGGTAGGATTAGGTTGGATGGTGGGTTTTAAAGTGTTGTTTTTGTGATAGGTGGATGCTAGAAGTGGTGGAAAGTGGTAGGCAAGTTGTCAGTAATAGTGAGTGCGATCTAGCATGTTGGCAGAAAGGAAGGTGTTTTGGTGCTTAAAGAGTTTAGCGGTGTGGTGGTAAGGAGGTTACCGGTTGAAGTTAGAATCGGTCAAGGTGGTTGTGAATAGCTAATAGATGGGTAGTTTCTTTGTGTTAAATGATGTTGTGGGCTAGTGGATGTGTTTCCGGAGTGTTGAGGCGTCTTGGCGTTGATGCTTGCGATAGGAGGGTTGTTTATGTAGGTGACGGTTCGTAGTAAACTTATGAGAGTTGGGAGGAGGTTATGATGAGAGCTTTAGATGAGGTTTGGCTTGGAATGAGTAGAGGTTTCGTAATCTTAATATGTTTGTATGGAATGGGTGGTGTCCAGGTAAGGTTAGTGTGATGGTCAAGCTTGAAGTGGAAAGGCAATGTAAGTTCAAGGGTCATTGTTGATTTGTCGGGTTCTTGTGGGAATTGGTTTGTTTGTTGAATATAAGTAAATCTTTCCTAAGTCAGTTGGGAGTAAGTGGAACAGGTGGCGGAGTTAAGGTTGGAGTCTTGTGACGTGGATTTCGGATGTTGTGTGAGTAGTTTTGATGAGTTGTTATGGTAGTGATAGTGGCTGATGTGAAGGAATGTTATCAATACATTGAGAAGTTTGAGTGAATAGTTAATGCTTAAGGAGTTTTTTTTTGCTTGTTGTGGTAATCTTTGAAAGGAGTTGAGCAGTTTTGCAAGGGGTTTTGGAAGCAGTGAAGTTTGTGGGTCACATGGTGGTTGAAACTGGATGGGTTGTTGTCACCGTGTGTGCGAGTTTTGCTGAGGGAGTTATGAGATAAGGTGGAGTATGTCATAAAGAATTGAAGATTCTTCAGGTTGTTGGGGCTTTGCAGAGTTCGAAAGTCTGAAAAGTTAAGCTAGGTTAATAACCGAGTGTTCTGGAAGTCTTGAACCGTAAGTAGTGGTGTTGGATTTGGATATAGTGTGAGTTTGATTTGAGGATGTGTTGGTTTCGTGGTGTTTTGGGTTGATGATGTTTCAGTGGTGGTTAAGTCTCATGTGTTACTTTGTATGTTGCTTTGGGAAGTTTGGTATCGTGCTCTTTTCGCAGGTTGAAATTTCGAGGACGAAATTTCCTAAGAGGGGGAGAGTTGTAACACCCCAAATTTGGGCTTAGAAGTTTAGGGTCTGAACCGGACCGGTTTGAGAAACGGTTTGTATATAAAAGGAGGTTTTAGGGAACGCCTAGTTCGGTATGCTTTAAAAATATATAGAAATATCTAAAAATCCTCATTTAATATATAAAAGAGAATGGTGAAATCAATTTTACAAAATGAAGTTTGGAAATATTACATTTCGATGTAGTGACCAAATCGCAGTTTTTGCAAAAGTGAAATAGTGATTGTTTTGTAAAGGATTGAAACTTTGAATCTTTAAGGAGCTAATTTACCCAAAATGTTTTTCTCCAGATTTTTCCTTAATTTGGGTAGTTTTATTAATGTTTTAATTAAAGGAAATGAGGTTTAATTAAATGAGAAACTAACTTTGACTATTCATAACTACTTTTCACAAATTTTCCCTCTCTTCATTTTCTCTCAAATTCCTTTCAACCAAACACATTTCTCCAGAAAATTTACTTTTATTTTACACTTCATTTGATGAGATTTCAATTCCTCTTTGATTCCTAATCAATCTTTCATCAAATCTATTTGTTTTCTACATTGAATTTTCATGGAAACTTGCCCAAATCAAGGAGAAATCATCATTTAGAGGTAAGCTTGTTCTTCTCCTCTAAATACTCAGTTCTTTACTGAAATTCCCAAGTTGTCAATCCTTTATTAAAGTTTTATGAATGGTTTTAGTGTTGGAAACAAGATTTTGGAAGAGATCTTGGAGATTTTCGTGGATCTTGGTTAGGATCTGTTTTGAGGTTGTTTTCTAATGTATTTTGGATGTTAATTGATGTTACAAATGAGATTTTATCAATCAAATCCCGAATAGGTTTGTTTTCCTAAGTTTTGCTTGCTAGAATGGTGGTTTTTGGGGTGGTTTTGGTTATCTACTGTTGCTGGAGGTATAAGGTCATGTTTATGTTGCTTTTTGATGTTATTTGATGTTTAGAAATGTTTAGAATTGATAGATCCTGGCTGGGCTTTGTTTTGGGAGAGTTTGGAGGTGATTTCGGTTGTTTTTGGTAGCCGAAATGAGGTTCTTGAGTAGAGCAGCGAGTTTGGTTGTGTTGCTGGTGATTTTAATGCATGGTGATGCATTAATCCTCTGTTGTTATGTGTTTAAAATACGGGAGAATGGTCAGGAAGCAATAGAGGTGGCGTTGGAAGTTTCAGATGCTTGGGAGGCTTGTCGGCTAGCATAGTTTTGTGTATCGGTGAGTGGAGATGGTTTTCCAACTTTGAAACGATTATTTGGAGGTTTTGGGAGCTTAGTTTAAGTCTAAAAAACTTAGCTAAGCTCAAGAAGTTTTCGGAAAAACTCCCTCGGATATGCTAAGTTGTGGTTTGATGCATTAGTTATAAATTGCATGTTTAATTTCTGTTTTGAAAGCATGTTTTAGCATGATTAATGCTGGTTTTGAAAGCCATGTATTGAAGGATGCTCAAGGTAAGAGATCCTTGGTTTGACATGTTATTAATTTGGTAATGATGCATGGAGATGCATGATGTTTAATGGCTTTGATTAATGCTTTAAAATAGTGAATTGATGATGGTATTTGATGTATTTTTGGCAAGTGATGAAATGATTTTAAAGTACTTGAATCCGATATAGTTAGCCGGCTATAGGATTGGGTGCACCGTAAGTAGAGTCGCCTTAGATTTCGAGGGGTTGTGATCGTACCGTAAACTCCATCCAAGTACCTTAGCGATTGAGGAAATTGGTGTCACCACGATGGAGGATGGCTCTTGTGGGTTGACTTGGTTAAGCGTCACAATGGTGGAGGATTGCTCCCATGTGTGAGCTTGGTTAAGGTGATTACAATGGTTGAGGTAGCTCCCATGTGTAAGCCTTGTGTTGTGTCCCGACTCTCGCTAGTGGGTTATACAACTACCGATGAGTGATGTTGAGGGGTTGTGATTGTACCGTTAAACTCCATCACGGGTGTTGAGGGGTTGTTATTGTACCGATAAACTCTACCTTGTAAGCCGGTAGTGTGTATGAAGCGTGTGGGACAACGCTTGTAATTCGCGTATCTGATTGTGTCTTGTGTTGAAATGGTTTGTGAACTATCACTTGAAAGCCAATATAATGTATTTTAATGTAATGAAGCGAGAGATGCTTGAAAATGATGCAAGGTTGCATGGGAATTATGTAAATGATATAAGAATGCGTGTATTACTTGTTAAGCGTGAGCAAAAGTATGTCTTCTATTGTGAATGGTGCATATGTGCGTAGAACCTCATAAGTGCATTGAAGTCTTGTGAAGGCTTGTTTTAAAAGGCACGTAATGTAAATGTTGCTTTTGTAGTTCATGTGTTTTGCATTTGTCTAATGCATGAGATAGTTAGAAGGAATAAGTGGTTTTCAAAAGGTATTTTGCTTTGAAATGATCATTAAGCATGAGAAAAGTATGTTGTGAAGTGGAAGTGTTTTCCAAGGAATTTAAGTTTAACTTTTCATGAGGTGTTCATGCATGGAAAGGTTTAAATGATAGTTTTTGCAAGAATGTGGTTTGGGGTGAGTTGTTTAGCTTTTCAAAGTTAAAGGTTTGTTTTCATGTTGAGCAATGCATGATTTAAAGCAATGTTTCAAAGGAAGTTTTCGAACAATGCTTTGGTTTATTGAATTGTATCCACATTTAAAGAAGGTTTTATGATTCGCTGCATTGATGGTGTTTTGGTTTTGAGCATTTCTCACTAAGCATTATGTGCTTACGCTCTTTTTGTCCATCAATGCAGATATTTGAAGTTGGGACAGCAAGAAGCAAGGGATTCAAGAAGAGCTCCACTTGAGAAGTATGTCTTGGTTTATAGCTATAGATAATAAAGGCAATGGGGGGAGAGTCTTTTATGTTGTTGTGTAATGAGATTGTGTGTGTTGACCATGTTCGGTTTATGGTTTGAACCTTGTTGTTGATCGCTTTGCCATATTTGAATCTTCTTCATCATAAGTTTATATGTTATGCTCTTTGATTAAAATCAAGATCATGTGTTGGATGTGATGAATGAGTAGGTGTGCTTAATGTTTGTAATGTACCTAGTCTTTGATGTAATTTGATAGTTATAATGCTTATCATGTTGATGATATGTTATGGAATGGTTTTAATTATGTTTGATGGTGTTTTGAAGTGAAAAACCATAATTTTCTGCTGTTTCTGGGTAGGGTGTATCGAAACACCCTTGGCTGTTTCGAAACGGGTGCATGAATTGGCCTTGGCGTTTCGAAACGGCTAGAAGTGTTTCGAAACACTTTGGCTACTGGAAGTGTCCATTTCTGAACTGGTTTCGGAATATACCCGCGTATCGAAACGGTCAACACCGTTTCGATACGGGCATACGACACGGGTGTTTCTATACGGGTGTCAGTGTTTCGAAACGGGTGATCGTTGGACAGATTCTGCATGCTTTACATTTTAGTCCTAAAAGTTCGGGTCAGCCGTCTAGACCGGGCTAAGGGGTTACATGTTTCCAGTGGATATGATGGAGCTACTATTTTATGGCTTTGATGTAATTCTGGGTATGGACTGGCTCACTGAGCATAGAGCTAGGATAGACTTTGAAATTAAGAGGATTTCTTTGAGACTCACAGATGATTATGAGATAGTGGTGGTGGGTGAGAACGTGAAGTTCTGATCCAATGTAGTTTCAGTTCTAGAGGCTAAGAGTTTAGTTGGGTTGGGTTGCGAAGCATATTTGGCCTACGTGATGAATCCGAACATGAGTGAGGTCAGACCTCAAGACATCCGGACAGTGTGTGATTTTCCTAGTGTGTTTCCTGAAGAGTTGTCGGGTTTACCACCTGATAGAGAGGTACAGTTTGCGATAGAGACTTATTTAGATTCAGCTCATATTTCAATTTCTCTGTATCGTATGGCACCGAAAGAACTGAAAGAGTTGAAGACTCAGTTGCAAGAGTTGACAGATAGAGGCTTCATTCGACCTAGTTCTTCGCCTTGGGGCGCTCCAGTTTTGTTTGTAAAGAAGAAAGATGGAAGCATGAGAATGTGTATAGATTACAAACAGTTGAATCAGTTAACAGTGAAGAACAAGTATCCTTTGCCGAGAATCGATGATTTGTTTGACCAAATGAGAGGGGCATCAGTCTTTTCGAAGATTGACTTGAGATCGGGTTACTATTAGCTAAAAGTAAGAGAGGTCGATGTACCGAAGACGGCCTTTAGGACTAGATATGGCCACTATGAGTTTTTAGTCATGCCTTTTGGGTTGACTAACGCACCGGATGCTTTCATGGATATGATGAAAAGGATTTTTCACCAGTACTTAGATCAGTTTGTAGTTGTTTTTATAGATGACATCTTAGTGTATTCGCGTACCGAGGAAGACCACGATCGACACTTGAGACTAGTTTTGAAGACTTTGCTAGATAATCAGTTGTATGTGAAGTTGAGCAAGTGTGAGTTCTGGATCCAAGAGGTAGTCTTCCTAGGGCATGTAGTGTCAGCCGATGGGATTAGAGTTGATCCGAAGAAGATAGAGGCTATTGTTGAGTGGAAGCAACCGAAGTCAGTGACAGAAGTTCGTAGCTTTCTAGGCTTAGCTGGATATTATAGAAGATTTGTAGAAGGTTTCTCAAAGTTAGTCGCTTCTTTGACACAGTTACTTCATAAGAGTGTTCAGTTTGAGTGGACAGATGCAAGACAGAGAGCCTTTGAGAAGTTGAAAGAAGCTTTGACCCAAGCACCGATCTTGATTCAGCCAGAGTCTGGGAAAGACTATGTAGTTTATAGTGATGCTTCCTATGTAGGCCTAGGTTGTGTTCTCATGGAAGACAAGAGAGTAGTGGCTTATGCCTCAAGACAGTTGAAGACTCACGAGCGTAACTATCCGACCCATGACATAGATTTAGCTGCAGTTGTGTTTGCTCTGAAGATTTGGAGACATTATTTGTACGGTGAGAAATACACAGTGTACACGGATCACAAGAGTTTGAAATACATCATGACTCAGGGAGATTTAAATCTTAGACAGCGTAGGTGGTTAGAGTTGCTAAAAGATTATGATCTTGCGATTGAGTACCATCCAGGTAAGGCCAATGTAGTGGCTGATGCTTTGAGTAGGAAGGTAGTTGTAGATTTGAGAGCCATGTTTGCTAGATTGAGCTTGTCCGGAGATGGTGGCTTGGTAGCCGAGCTTCAGGTTAGACCTACTCTAGGTCAGTTGATTAGGGAGAAGCAGCTCCTAGATAGATCTTTGGCACCTCACGTGCAAGATGTAGCCGAAGGTAGACCTTCAGATTACAGTTTCAGTATCGATGGGGTCTTGTGTTTCAAAATATGATAGTTGTGCCAGAAGACAGTGACTTGAGACGTACGATCTTGACTGAAGCACACAGTAGTCCGTTTGCTATGCATCCTGGAAGTACGAAGATGTACCGCGATTTGAAGAATGAGTACTTTTGGGTTGGTTTGAAGAGAGATGTAGCCGACTTCGTGAGTAAGTGTTGGTGTGTCAGAGAGTGAAAGCGGAACATCAGGTTCCCTCAGGTTTGTTGCAACCGTTGAGGATTCTGGAATGGAAATGGGAGAATATTACCATGGATTTTTTTTCGGGCTTGCCTTTGACTCCTACGAAGAAGAACTCAGTTTGGGTTATAGTAGATTGTTTCACGAAGTGTGCTCACTTCTTGGCAGTCAATACTACTTATACATTAGATAGATTGACCGATCTGTACATTGGTGAGATTGTTAGACTGCATGGTGTGCCAAAGTCTATTGTGTCCGATAGAGATCCGAGGTTTACAGCTCGATTTTGGGAGTGTCTGCATACAGCTTTGGGTACCCGTTTGAATTTCAGCACGTCTTATCATCCTCAGACCGATGGTCAGTCAGAGAGGGTTATACAGATCTTAGAGGATATGTTGTGTTGTTGCATTATTGATTTTCAGGGTACTTGGGAGAAGCACTTGCCTCTAGTTGAGTTTGCTTACAATAATAGCTTTCAGTCGAGTATTCAGATGGCTCCGTATGAGGCCTTATATGGTAGAAAGTGTAGAACTCCAGTTTGTTGGGCCGAAGTGGGACAGAAATTGTTACCTATGCCGGATTTTCTCAAGGGGACAACCGATAAGGTGAAATTGATTTGCGATCACTTAAAGGCAGCTTCGGATAGGCAGAAGTCCTATGCCGACTTGAAGAGAAAGGAAGTTGAGTTCTCAGTTGGTGAGAAGGTGTTCTTAAAGGTGTCTTCGTGGAAGAAAGTAATGAGATTTGGCCGAAAGGGGAAGTTGAGTCTGAGGTACATAGGACCGTATGAGATTGTGAAGAGGGTTGGTCCAGTTGCTTATCAGTTACGGTTGCCATCCGAACTAGAAAAGATACACGATGTATTTCATGTTTCGATGCTCCATAAGTATAGGTCAGATCCATCACATGTTATGCCTGTAGAAGAGATTGAATTGAATCCGGATTTGACTTATGAGGAAGAACTAGTTGAGATCCTAGCTTCTGACAGTAAGGTGTTACGGGGTAGATCGATTGAGTTAGTGAAAGTGCGGTGGCAACGTCGAGGAGTGGACGAGGCCACTTGGGAGAGGAAGGAGGATATGGAAAGGCAGTTAGACGCGTGAGAGAGAGTTGTAACACCCGTATTTTGGGGTTAGGAGTTAGACGCGTGAGTTGGTTCGAGTCGCTAAAATCGATTTTATTTAAATTGACCTTAGTTTTGATTTAATTGAGATTTAAAATAAAAGGGGTGGCAATTTTGTAATTAAAGTGAAAAGTGGAAGACCACCTTTTTGAATCAAAAAGAACCAAAAAAAAGTTGTCTTCCTCCCCTTATTCCCATTTAACGTGAAATCAAACCAAACCCTCCCTAAACCTCTAAAACACTATTCCATTCAATCTCTCCACCAAATCAAGGCCTTTTTCAAAGGTAATCCTATTTCTCAACTCTCCTCATCATCCTCTTCATTTTCATGGTCTTAGATTTGAAAACTATCATCTTTTTTAGAATTTCAAGTTTAAGGAAAGTTTGGATTTTTAGTGGGTTTTCATTTGTTTTTGATTTGTGGAGTTGGGTTTTGAATTAATCTCACTTAGATACACCTAATAACTTAAAATGGTTGGATTTGGGAGAAATCCCGAAGTGGGTCTTTGGGGCAATTTTCTAAGTGTCTAAACTTGAGTTTTTGAGATGTTTTTGTGTTGGGTTGAAGGGCTTATGGTATAGGGTTATTAGGGAAGTGTTTTCGAAGCTTTTAGATGTCATTTGGGTGTTAGAAATCGTAGTTTTCAGCTGCGTTTGTGAGGAGCACGAAAATGGAAGTTTTGTGGTTAGTATGGGTTTGAATTGGTGAAGCTTTGACATGTGTTTGTGAGTTGGGTTTGTGACTGAGTTAGCATTGAATTGGTGAGTAATATTTGTGTTTTGATTGGTTAGAAACAAGAGGAATCATCAGAGAAGCATCGGGATCGAAATTCGGGAATTGAGGAGGCTTGACTTGCTTGCTTGGTTTGCTAAGGAAGGGTGGTGAGTAAAACTTTAAATTTGTTTTAAAGTTGTTTCAAGTGTGTGTAGTGGAGGTATTGGAATGAGTTTGGTAGATCATTCCAAGGTAGAAGTTAAATTGGTAGTTTAACTTCTTGTTTGTTAATGAGCTTTGACTTCCTATGCATATCTTGATCTTGCAAAGTACGAATTGACTTGTATGTGTATACATTGTCGTGTGTGATGATGATTGAATGATATGAATGATGATTGATGTGATGTGGTTTAAAGAAATTGGCACTAATTAACTTATCGGGTGTAAATGATTGATCATTAAGATTAGTGTGCACACGTTTGAGTCAAATTCGCGCGTGGCCCTGATGGCGTTGAGTCATCGAGGAGGAGTACGGTGATGTAATATTCCACCGGAAATTATTTATATATACGTGATGATGAGTGGAATCCCATCCGTAGGGCATGTGGTGATGAGTGGAATCTCACTCATGCAAGGTACGGTGATGAGTGTAATCCCACCGAGGTAATGTTGTTGTTGAGAGTAAATCCGCACATCCGAGTAAACTAATAGTGGCCAATGTACTTGCTCTTATGATTATGATGTTGTGAAATATGATTTATGTTGTTGAGCTTAATATGATGTAAGATGACATATTTATGACTCTTGAGACACTAGCTAGGTTGCTATGATGATGCATATGTATGTTGTGTGTGATGTTAAGGATTGCATGCTTGAACCCTGCATTGTTGTTGTTTTTGATTTTAGAGCATCCTCACTAAGCTTCTAGCTTACGCTCTCATTTTCAACAATGCAGATCATTGGCGTGGTGTTAGCAAGGAGCAAGGCGAAGGGGCTTTCCAAGTTGTAGTTACTCAAGTATGATTTAGTAATTAAAGTAGTAGTTTAGCAATGGGGTTACTATGTATTTTGTATGAGCATTGTATGACTCATAGATGTTAGTGATGTTCATGTTTCGTTTGGATGTGTAAACCATGTTATGTCTTTTGAATTCTTGTGATGGTTGGATATGCCTTTGGATGTTTTAAGTTGCTTTTGGTTGGCATGTAAACCTCATATGTGATGACTTGTGCCATTTGGCCTTTTTGAACTCTTAAGTATGCACATTTATGCAATATTTATCCTTTGTGTGAATGCCATGGTGTATGTGTATTATTGTTCATCAAGATTGTGCTATATGCTAATTCTTGGTTGTAGAATGTTGTTTGGATGCTAAAGTGTGGCTAGGGGAGTCTTAAAATGCAGTTAGAGTTGAGTCTTGTCTGATTTTTTCTGGTTTTGGAGACTTGCAGTGCATGGCGTATCGATACGCCTAAGGGCCGTATCGATACGGTCTTGCCTGCAGGACTCAGTTTTGGCTTGGTGTATCGATACACGGGGGTGTATCGATACGGTTTTAGCTCACTGGAATTCTGAGATTTTGGTGAGTTATTGGCGTATCGGTACGGTGTTGGGGCGTATCGGTACGATTTTATCTCGTTGACCACGAGATGTTGACCGAGAAGGGCGTATCGATACGCTCAAGGGTTGTATCGATACGGTCTTCTCTGAGTTGACTGTTTGGGTTGACCTAGTCAAGGAGTATCGATACCCTTAATTGGCGTATCGATACGGTCTGCCATGTATGTGTAAAATGAACAGTTTAATGTATGGATTGAGGTTCGAATGTGTTTCTTTCTTGATGTTTTCCGCTGATGTGATCACTTAGGAATAAATATACCTTTAGACAAGATTAAAATAAAAGAAATTTTCTAGGGTTGCTAACCGAGGGGGAACCTTAACGGGTTTCGCTTCGGTTTTCCCCGTGTAGCCCACTCGGACCGGCCATCTGGCCAGACCGGATGAGGGGGTTACATTTGTGGCTTAGTTTTGGGTTGAAACGACCCATGATGGTTTTGTAGCTTTAGAATGATGTTTTCGGAGTAAATAGATGTGTTTTGGAAGATTATATTGTTGGGTTTTGGTTAGAGCTGATTTGATGATGTTTTCGGATAACTTTAGCTACAAATTGATGAGCGAGTGTTGTTGAATATTGTGTTTGTGAATTTTAGTGTGCATGTATGTTGAAAAGGGTATTAATACTCTGTTTTGGATTGTTTAGAAGCAGCGGAAACAGATTTGGGTACTTCGGACGCGATACTCGGTGTTGCGGAGGCTTGAAATTGGTTTTTCGGCTATCGTTTGGGTTGTAGGCGAGAACGTTAAGTTCTTGTCCAATGTAGTTTCAGTTTTAGAAGCTCGGAGATTGATGGATTTGGGTTGTCATGCTTATCTAGCTTATGTAATGAATCCGAATATGAATGAGGCTAGACCGCAGGACATCAGGACAATTTGTGATTTTCCAAAGGTATTTCCGGAATAGTTGCCTAGTTTGCCTCTTGACAGAGAAGTTGAGTTTGCGATAGAGACTTATGTTGATTATGCTCCTGTATCTATTGCTTCATATCGTATGGCTCCTAAAGAACTGAAAGAGTTGAAGAAACAACTTCAGGAACTACTAGACCAAGGTTTCATTAGGCCTAGTATTTCACCTTGGGGTGCACCAGTTTTGTTTGTAAAGAAGAAAGATGGTAGTTTGAGAATGTGAATAAATTATAGGCAGTTGAACAAGCTGACAGTGAAAAACAAGTATCCATTGCCACGGATCAAAGATTTGTTTGATAAGCTTAGAGGTGCTTCTATGTTTTCCAAGATTGATTTGAGATTGGGTTACAATCAGTTGAAGGTGAAAGAGAAAGATGTACCGAAGATAGCATTTCGTACACGTTATGGACACTACAAGTTCTTAGTGATGCCCTTTGGTTTGACAAACGCACCAGCAGCTTTAATGGACATGATGAACATAATATTTCATGAATATTTTGATCGGTTTGTAGTGGTGTTCATAGATGATATTTTGGTGTATTCATGTACCGAGGAACATCATGATAAGCATTTTCGGTTAGTGCTACAGACCTTGCTTAGTGATCAGCTATATGCAAAGTTGAGCAAATGTGAGTTTTGGATCAGGAAGTAGTCTTTCTAGGACATGTAGTATCAGCCGATGGAATCCGAGTTGATCCTAAGAAAATAGAGGCACTTGTGAGTTGGAATCAACCGAAATCAGTGTCAGAAATCCGTAGCTTCCTAGGTTTAGCCGGTTACTACCGAAGGTTTGTAGATGGATTCTCTAAAGTGGTTGCTCCCTTGACTAAATTGTTCCAGAAAGGTGTCAGATTTGAGTTGTCAAATGCAAGACAACAAGCCTTTGAGAAATTGAAAGAAGCTTTGACGAATGCTCCAGTTTTGATTCAGCCTGAGTTAGGGAAAGAGTTTGTAATCTATAGTAATGCTTCGTATGTTGGCTTAGGTTGTGTTTTGATGCAAGAGGGAGGAGTGGTAGCATATGCTTCTAGGCAATTGAAGGTTCACGAACGAAATTACCCTACTCACGATATAGAGTTAGCTGCAGTAGTGTTTGCTTTGAAGATTTGGAGACATTACTTGTATGGTGAGAAATGTACGGTGTATATAGATCACAAGAGTTTGAAGTGCCTTATGACGCAAAAGGACTTAAACCTTAGACAACGTAGGTGGATAGAATTGCTTAAGGACTATGACCTCTCAATTGAGTACCATCTGGGTAAAGCAAATGTAAAGGTTGATACTTTGAGTAGAAAAGTGGCGATTGAGTTGCGAGCCATGTTTTCTAAATTAAGCATGTCACGGGCTGAGAGAAACAGTTGCAAGATAGATCATTAGCATCTCATGTGCAAGACATAGTAGAGGGTAAACTGACAGATTTCTATTTTAGTAGTGATGGAATCTTGTTTTTCAAAAGTAGAGTAGTTGTTCCGGAAGATGTTGAGTTGAGACACATCATTCTAACCAAAGCACATAGTAGTCCGTTTGCTATGCACCCTGGTAGTACGAAGATGTATCGTGACCTGAAAGATGAGTACTATTGGGTTGGTTTGAAGAAAGATGTTGCCGAGTTTGTGAGTAAGTGTATGGTTTGTCAGTGAGTTAAGGCAGAACATCAGCTTCCATCATGTTTGTTGCAACCGTTGAGAATCCCAGAGTGGAAGTGGGTGAGAATCACTATGGACTTCGTAACATGTTTACCTTTGACGCCCTCGAAGAAAAATTCTGTTTGGGTAATAGTTGATCGTTTCACAAAATGTGCACATTTTATACCGGTTCATACTACCTATACATTAGATAAGTTGGTTGAGTTGTACATCGGTGAGATTGTGAGATTGCACGGGGTGCCGAAGTCGATTGTATCTGACAGAGATCTAAGGTTTATTGCTAGATTTTGGGAGATCTTGCATAATGCTTTAGGTTCACAGATGAATTTTAGCACTTCTTATCATCCTCGGACTGATGGTCAGTCAGAACGAGTTATTCAGATCTTAGAGGATATGTTGAGATGTTGAATCATTGAATTTCAGGGTTCTTGGGAGAAGCATCTATCACTAGTAGAGTTCGCCTACAATAACAGTTATCAGGCCAGTATTCTAATGGCGCCCTACAAAGCTTTGTATGGTAGAAAGTGTAGAACACTCGTGTGTTGGGCTAAGGCAGGATAGAAACTAGTATTCATGCCAGATTTGCTAAAGGGTAATACCGAGAAGGTAAAATTGATTTGCGATTGTTTGAAGGTAGCTTCGGATAGACAAAAGTCCTACACGGATTTGAAACATAGAGAGATTGAGTATGTTGTGGGGGACAAAGTGTTTTTCAAAGTTTCACCTTGGAAGAAGGTGATGAGATTTGGTAGAAAAATGAAGTTGAGTCCGAGATTCATTGGTCCCTACGAGGTAATTGAGAGGATTGGTCCTGTTGCGTATAGATTAAGATTGCCACCAGAACTAGAGAAGATTCATGATGTGTTCCACGTTTCGATGCTTTGGAAGTATAGATCAGATTCGTCTCGTGTCATGCATGTTGAAGAGATTGAATTGAATCCGGATTTGACTTATGATGAGAAACCAGTTGAGATTTTAGCTTCAGACAGCAAAGTGTTGCGTGGCATAACCATTGAGCTTGTCAATGTTAAGTGGCTACATCGTAGTGCGGAAGAAGCCACTTGGGAGAGGAAAGATGACATGAAGAGACAATTTTCGTATCTCTTTCCATCAGGTAAATTTCGGGGACGAAATTTCTTAAGTGGGGGGGGGAGTTGTAACGCCTAGAGTTTAGGATCGGAAGTTACCGAATCGGGTTGAGGGTCGAACTGAATCCGTTGGCCGGGTTAGACTAGTTTCGGGTCTATTTCTTTTAACATAAAGAGTTATGTCTTGAGATAAAAATATTTTAAAAAGGGTAAAGAGGTCAATTCTTTTTAAAAGGGATTTTTAATTATAACAAAGGGTTTTTATTTTATAAGTTGTCATCTTTTAAGAGAAGATCACGTTATTTTCTCCCAAAACTATTTTTCTCACTTTCTCTTCAACCAAATGTCATCTCCATTGAAGATGCTTGAAAGTAATCTCTCATTTACTTTGTTTTTTCTTCATTGAACTCCTTTTGATGTATTCTCTTCAAAACCCAAATGATTTTTTCCCATTTTTCCTAAAAGTCCATTGTTTGAAAATAATGGGTTTTTTGGGATTTTTCATGTGGGTTGATGTTGTTGTGTTTTGGGTTGTTTAAAAACAATGTTTTAAGTGTTAAATGATGTTGAGATGTTGGTTCAATCATAAAATCTCGAAACTAAGTAAGTGGGTAATTTTAAAGGTTGAAATAGTAGAGTTTTTGGCTTGGTTTTGAGTTAAAACGACCCCTGATGGTTTTGTAGCTTTGGAATGATGTTTTCGGAGTAAATAGATGTGTTTTGGATGATTATATTTCCGAGTTTTGGTTAGAGCTGATTTGATGATGTTTTTGGATAACTTCGGCTACGAATCTATGAGCGAGTGTTGTTGAATAGTGTGTTTGTGAATTTCAGTTGGCATGTATGTTGAAAATGGTATTAATACTCTGTTTTGAATTGTTTAGAAGCAGCGGAAACGGATTTGGGTACTTCAAACGCGATACCCGGTGTTGCTGAGGCTTGAAATCGATTTTTCGGCTATCGTTTGGGTTGTACCGGTGAGTGGATCTGTTTCTAAGGTTTTGAAATATTTCAAGGAAGGTTTTGAAGGGTTTATATTGTGCTTGGAAGGCCAATCTAAGCTCAAGAGTTAGCTTGTGTATTTTTACCTTGTTTTTTTTGTTATTTTACCTCGCTTTAATGAATCATGGTGAACGTGTTGTTGATGATTGAAATCCATTGTTTTCAAATCTTAATTAGTTGATGAATATGTGTTTTTGAAATCCCATGTGTTGTTATGAGTTGGATTGAAATATGTGTTGTTGAGTTCATAATAGGCATGGAATTTTTATGTGGAGACGGGATGTGAAATGTTCATGTAGTGGCTATGATAATCTCGTGTAAGTGTTGATTTTTTCTAAGTATATTTGGCACGTGTTGAGAGTTTTACCGGATATAATTGGTCGACCATAGGATGTTTGTGCACTTGTAAAATTTGTGCGTGGCCTTAGTGATGTAAGATGCCACTAAGGAGGAGTAGGGTGATGTAAGATGCCACCGGAAGCTTGAGGTTGACTACGGTGATGTATGATGCCACTGGAAGTCTTGTTGTCCTTGTGAGTTGGGTGATGTAAGATGCCACCTAACGTATCCGCGTATCCGAGTAAAGTGTTATAGTTGTCAGTATACTTTGATGTTGAGATTATTGAGTTATATCTAGTTGTTGATGCTATAAGAATTGTTGAGTTAAGCTTATGTTAATGTTTGGCTTAATGTAAGATTCGAAGCATGTGGTTTGTTTTCAAAACATTTAAAATGGTTTATAAACTGCATTGTTGTTGTTGTGATCTTGAGCATCGCTCACTAAGCTTAATTGCTTACGCTCAATTTTTCCAGCAATGCAAATCGTTAGTGTTCTGGACAACAAGGAGGCAAGGAAATGAGTCTTTAAGATCCTACTTCGCTCAAGTATGGTTTTTGAGTAGTACTAATAATACATTAGCAATGGGATTGCTACTTTTGTTGGGAATTGTTATTTGGTGCTCCCTTGTTTGGGACTAGTTGTAAAGACATGTTTGAGTTGCTATCTTGAATTATAATGACGTGATGTTGTTCATTTTATGTTTTTGGCTATCTTATTAATGGTGATCGAGTTGTTTCTTTTAGCCTTCATCCTTGAGTTTCCATTGTACGTGTGAATGCATGCTTGATGCTTGTTCTAGGGACGTTCGCCCTTAGATTGGTTGTTTTGAGCTGCATTTTGGCATGCAAGTATGAAACCGGACTAATTGAACTTGGTGAACCTAATTTCATGCTAGATCCATGTTTTATGCTAGAATTGCATTTTGGTCCTTCGTTGTTCAATCGCGTGATTAATGGTTGTTTTTCGCTGCGTGTACTTCACATAGGATTTTAAATGTACATCTAGGAAAGATAAGTTTAAATTTTTTAGGGTTGTTTATCGGAGTGGGCTTTCGGGTTTACTCCGATATTCCCCGTGTGATCACCTCGGGTCGGTCTTGCGACTAGACTGGGTCGAGGGGTTACAAGGGTTATAGTATTTGATGACCGAATGACGACGTCGAGAGATGCATCGATCATAATCTCAAAGTCATAGTATACCAAGGCAATAATACTTCCTCGTCTCGATATATTTTGTGAATATCTACGATCAACCAGAAAGAATGACATACATTAGCAACCTAGTTCTTAATTCAAAGTATATAAGAATCGAGAAGTCTTGCATAAACGTACAATTGACACACTTATCTGAAAGTGTTGTCACGCAAATTAAGTTTGTGTGCCTCACTTCTCCTCGCCTTGTCTTCTATGAACCGCTGCAATTGACACACTTCTCCTCGTCTTGTATGATATAAGGGCACCAAAACACCCCGCAAAAACCGGAAACCTCGCGTCCTGCAAAATGTGAGGTCTACAGAGATTTCTCACATGTCAAGAACCTCGCGTCCTACAGAACACGAGGTCTATAGATTTTCCTGACATGTTAGGAACCTCTCGTTCTGCCGAACATGAGTTCTAATTTTCAAAACACCTATAAAAGCTTCGATTCGTGTTAGCTATAATGAAATGATTTGATATGTAGGCATTCCTTTATAACCGAAAGTGTCCAAAATATGGCAAGATTTTCTGCAACGGTGTTTCATTCCAAAACTTATTTCTACACATCCTTCAGCTCAAGATTAATAAAGACGAGCTATATGATTTGATTTCGACGCATCTTAGCGAATCTACAACACGTAAAAATGTCTTGTTTGTTGGCGAAAATACATGTTGATGAGCTCGGTCCTAAGGCGCATTACATGCTCCCCTTATCAAATGCTAGAGACCTTCGAAGGATGTTTAGAAACTACACTCGTGTCGGGGTACGAACATTGAGTTGACTATCCAATTTGATGACGTTGCTTTTTCATCCAAAAACGAAGAAGCAACTCTGTCTACACAAGATGAAGAGGTTGGTCTAATACGTAACTACCGTAGATGACTGGATAAAGAGCAAAAAATTGAGGAAGTAAACTTAACATTATAGTTGTCCACAGACTATGACGTCACAGAAACTGATTCATCTTCTATACACTTCAACTAAACGTAATTGTGTTGTTAAGTGACGATATCGTTGTTAAGTAATTGTGATTGTTAAGTAATTATAATGTTATTTACGTTTGTTAAGTTGTTAAGTGACGATATATTTCAACTAACAAGATCTACCATGATATAACATAGTTTTTTGGATTAAATGGTAATAAAGTTGTTTTACATAAATAAAAAGAAATTACATAATCATCCTATGTTCACGATATAGCAGTTCTAATAAAGTTGTTTTACATAAATAAAAAGAAATTACATAAATACAACTTATTAAATCCTAATAAAATTTAAATACCATGTTTTCATTTAAATATGACCGATATCAGGTTCATGGGACCTCGCTATGTGCAAAGTGCGAGGTCCGTACACTAATTACCACGATACATTAAAATGCCTCTTCAATATCTCGGGGACCTCGCGTTTTCCAAAATGCGAGGTCTTATCCAGTAATTTTAAATTACGAAATATAAAAAGGCGGCCCATGTCAGACAGACCTTGCTACGTGTAGCACGCGAGGTCATAGTTTGCATTTCTTAAAACGTGAGGTAACCTTACATGGACGATTTGAAGTCATTTTTCTAAATAACATTGGCTGGAAGTTATTTTCGTAAATAATTATTTAAAAAGAGTTTTTATATAATAACGCCGAAATAATTGACAAATTCAGTTGTATTTTCCTTTTCTTACGACAACCCATGATTGTTTTTCCTTTTTAATTTTAGTTTGATCCTTTTGTTATACCGAATCATTTTTTATTTAAGGCTTAATAGTTAAAATGGTGATCAACTTGTATTTTTTTTCACTTTGGTGCCTAAAGTTCTGTAATTCAAATTGGGTTTCTTTCATGACGGACATTAAAAAAAAGGGTAAACTACACCGGTGGTACCCTAACTATGCTTGTATTCCTACTTTGGTCCCAAAACTATGTTTTTCGGCAAAAGAGTCCCTTCCGTTACATAGTTTTCCTGTTTTGGTCCCCGGACGTTAAATAACTAACGGTTTTACTGATGTGGCATTTTTTAATATTTTTAAGGCTGACGTGGCATTTTTAAATATTTTTTTAATCATTTCTCTCTCCTCTTATATATTATTTATATTTAATTTTATTCACTCAATCATGTTGTGACACGTGTCACTACACTATTAGGTGAAAAAAAACCCCAAATATCCTAAAAATCAAAAGTGGTGCTGCTGGGATTTAAACCCAAGACCACCAGCCCACCAAGCATGCACTTGAACCATCTAGGCTAGGCTAAATACTTGATTCAAATCTACTAACACTTATATTTAAGCTGTACAAATTAACCCAAAAAAACCTAAAAACATAATTGGTGCTGCTGGGAATCAAACCCAAGACCACCAATGCATAAGGCATGCACATAAACCAACTATGCTAGGCTGGTTAACTGATTTAAATCTACTAACATTTATATTTAAGCTGTGCAAATTAACCCAAAAAAACCTAAAAACATATTTACTTATTATAAAATTAATATTTATTAATAATATAAGAGGAGAGAAATAATCAAAAAATATTAAACTAATGATATTTATTAATATTAATAATTGTTAAATTTTTACTTTACTATTACTGCAAGTATTTTTATTTATTTTATAATAATATTTATTAATAATATTTAACAATTATTAATATTATTAATAAATATTTAACAATTATTATTAATATTATTATAAAATAAATAAAAATACTTGTAGTAATAGTAAAATAAAAATTTAACAATTATTAATATTATTAATAAATATTTAACAATTATTAATAAATATTTAACAATTATTATTAATATTATTAATAAATATTATTATAAAATAAATAAAAATACTTGCAGTAATAGTAAAGTAAAAATTTAACAATTATTAATATTAATAAATATCATTAGTTTAATATTTTTTGATTATTTCTCTCCTCTTATATTATTAATAAATATTAATTTTATAATAAATAAATATGTTTTTAGGTTTTTTTGGGTTAATTTTTACAGCTTAAATATAAATGTTAGTAGATTTAAATCAGTTAACCAGCCTAGCATAGTTGGTTTATGCGCATGCCTTATGCATTGGTGGTCTTGGGTTTGATTCCCAGCGGCACCAATTATGTTTTTAGGTTTTTTTGGGTTAATTTGTACAGCTTAAATATAAGTGTTAGTAGATTTGAATCAAGTATTCAGCCTAGCCTAGATGGTTCAAGTGCATACTTGGTGGGTTGGTGGTCTTGGGTTCGAATACAGTAGCACCACCACTTTTAATTTTTAGGATATTTGGGGGGGTTTTCACCTAATAGTGTAGTGACACGTGTCACAACATGATTGGGTGAATAAAATTAAATAAAAATAATATATAAGAGGAGAGAGAAATGATTAAAAAAATATTTAAAAATGCCACGTCAGCCTTAAAAATATTAAAAAATGTCACATCAGCAAAATCGTTAGTTATTTAACGTCGGGGGACCAAAACAGGAAAACTATGTAACGGAAGGGACTCTTTTGCCGAAAAACATAGTTTTGGGACCAAAGTAGGAATACAGGCATAGTTAGGGTACCACCGGTGTAGTTTACCCTAAAAAAATTGTTATCCAATAGAAACACGACATGTGGCATATTCTAATATTTTCTTTAATTTATATTTTTCTAAAAATAAAAAAAATTAATTTTATAAAAAAACTTAAAATCTTTAATTTCTCTAAAACCCCCAAACTCAAACCCTATATCCCTAAATTCCTCCCATCCCACCACAGATTCATCCACCATCGGCCACTCTTTCCTTCGTCGCCCCCCACCCCCCCACCCCACGACTGAAAGCCCATGATTATGTCGTCGAAAATCGGCGAATGAACTGTTGATTGCTCTGTCGATGAACATCTAAAAATGAAGAGAAAATAAATCGATTGGGCATCTAACCGACTGCTAGACGGTGGGGGATGTTGAACGGTGAGGTACCCGACGCTTGGGTGGTGAACGGTGAACCGTCGGCGTGTGGGGATGCCGGACAGTGAGGGATATGTGATTTGAATGTTTGTTTGAAAGAAATTAAAATTTGGGTTTTTTTAACAAATACTTAATTTTAAAGTAATTCAGAAATTAAATAAATAAATAAATAAAACATGCTACGTGTCATGTTATAATTGGCTAACGAAAAAAATTTAACAAACGTTGACGAAAAATTCCAATTTAAGTTACGAAATGAAACATTAGGCACAAAAAATGTAGCCTGAAAAAAATGTTTGGCATCAACTAAAAAATGTATAAATTAAGCTTTTTTTTTTACTATTAAGCCTTTATTTAACTAAAATATCAAGATTAAAATATTTTGCACGCCATTTCATTTATTGGTTTGAAATATATTTTTTTATGCTGTTCATGTTATTTTAATAACTATCGAAAGTGAAACCATTAAACATAATAATTAAGATTAAGTACAATACCTAATATGTAATTATGAAAGGTCCAAACTCTGCTAAATAAACTCTAGATTAACTTACATGGTTACTATTATAATAACTTGAAAATTGTGTATTTGTGTGTGTTTAAACAGAAGATTCTACTATGAATGTGATATATTGATATTCACTATTAATATTAGGAAAAACTATACTGGTGGTCCTCAAATTATTAGCGTTTTCCTATTTTGGTCCCCAAACTATGTTTTTTTGGCAAAATCGTCCCTTCTATTACATAGTTCTCCTGTTTTGGTCCCCCGGCGTTAAATAGCTAACGGTTTTGCTGACGTGACATTTTTTAAGAGGGGAGAGAAATGATTTAAAAATATTTTAAAAATGTCACGTCAGCAAAACCGTTAGCTATTTAACGTCGGTGACCAAAACATGAGAACTATGTAACAGAAGGAACGGTTTTGCCGAAAAACATAGTTTAAGGACCAAAATAGGAAAACAGTAATAGTTTGGGGACCACCGATGTAGTTTTCCCTTAATATTATACACTGACATACATTGTTATTTTCTAGAGTTTTCATATAAGGCTCAAAAACTTCAGGGACCCATTTTACAATTATCCTATAATAACAATTTAAAAACAGCAAAGTTGAAGGAGAAAAAAAACAATGGCATTGGCGACGAACATCGATAAGATGGATCTCAAAAGTCGAAGAGATTTCTTTTTTCTTTATCTTTAATATGTTTATTTTTAATACGGGTGAGCTTCATCTGTGGTCCCTTTTGTTTAGGTCGTGTTCTAATTTGATCATCTATTTTGGAAAAAAGTTATTCTTGCCACTAACGTTTTTTATCTGTTTTATTTTAGTCACTGTGCCGTTAACACCCTTTTAGTTTAATGACGTGGCAGGTTAGTCAAAAGGGTTAATTTTTAGTCACTTACTTTGATGGGTGATGGTTCCGATCACCTATATCTCCTTTGTTGGGTGCACTGAATAGAGATATATCCCATATTGGGTGCACTTATAAAACTAAGCTTCTTTTGCCTGCATATTTTTTGGGTTATAACGCAGGCTTTGAATTGTTTCTTGAAATAAGAAAATTTACCAATCTTTTCTTTCAATACAGTGATCTAGGAATAGGTTTCTTATAAACAGAAGTTTCAGAAAGAAAAAAAATATGGCAGATGTTATTAGCCCATTTTCGGAATTGGGGAGTGTCTATAAAGTTTCTGGTCGCCGAGTTAATCAACTAAATCAGGAAGGGACAGACCTGGAGCTAACTTCTGCAAATGATGGTGACAAGGGGAGTCCAAAAAACAGAGTAGCTGCGAGGTCTGGGTTTCATCGGGATTCTACATCCAAATGTGATTCAGAAACTTAGGATGCATAGCAATAGTGGTTCTAAGAAGGGTATTGCCAATGCTGAGTCAACTCAGAATGCTTCCTCTTCGAGTTCGTGCATACTTGGTAGTGCATGGACCCGACAAGGTGATGGATCCAGCCCTGCTCAAGCTGGTTTCATTTTGTCTAACAGTTCACTGGATAGTCTAGTTAAAACAGATCCCCATAATTTGGATGATGAAAATATATTAAATGAATATGATAACAATGACATTGATGTTGTGTACGATAGCGATGATTTTGATTCGGGTGAAGATGATAAGAGTCATGAAGCATGCAAGAAGAGCAAGTGGTTTAATTCATTTTTCCAAAGATTAGAGAAACTAACTGCTGAGGAGATTATTTCATCAGTTCAGCAGTGGCACTGCTATGCGTGTCAAGTTGGACCAGGAGCCATCGACTGGTATCGAGGTGTGCAGCCCCTACTGACTCATTCCATGACCAAAACATGCATAAAGTATTCACAGAATTTTTCGTTGAGGAGATGCGCAGGAGAGGAACTTTCATTAAACCGAACAAAGATGTCTTTGGCGGATGGGAAGGGTTGCAGATCATGAAATAGTCTGGCCGCCAATGATTATCATTATGAATACAAAATATGAACAGGATGAAAGTGGAAAGATACTTACTGCATGTTTGCTGTTAAAAATGATTCTGCCAAAGACACTGTTAATTACTTAGTACTAACTGTTATCAGTGGACTGGAATGGGAAATCAAGAGCTTCTCAATTACTTCAGCTCATATGCGGCAGTAAAAGCAAGACACTCGTATGGTCCACAAGGGCACTGTGAGTGACTGTTTTGATCTTTGAGAGCTCAACAGCAGGGTATTTAGAGGCTGCACGCTTGCATAAGCATTTTAAAGAGCAAGAGAGGGATAGGGATGCTTGGCATAGCTCACGGGTTCCATTCTATCATGGTGGGAAGCGCCAACTCTACGGATACCAGTGAGCTATCCCAAGCTTTGACGGATAAAAGTGAGGTTGAAAAAGTTTAGGGGTCAAATTAGAAATTAGCCCTTTTGACTAACGTCTCATGTTATCAAACTAACGGGTGTTAACGGCACAATGACCAAAATAAAACAGATCAAAACGTAAGTAGCAAGAATATCAATTTTCAAAATGGATGACCAAAATAAAACACAGCCCAAACGAAAGGGACATCCAGTAAAATTTGCTCTTTTTATATAAATAAAAAAAATATTTATTGATTAATCTTGGATCCAATTTTTAGTCATGTTCTAGTGGTGTTCACTGTCAGTTTATGGATGAGGTTCATCTAGGGATTATACAGATGCACAAAGTCAATTTTGATGCCAAGAACCAATACGAGATTAATTCAGATAATGTAAAATGTTACAAATTGTGGCCTAAATGCGAGAAAGTCATCATAAAAGTAGGGATGGTAATAAAGCGGGACTGATTTCTGGTCTTTTCGACTCGAAATTTCTAACTTGATCATGTTTTATTTTGAGTTTAATATATTTTGATCCGTTCTTTACCAAAACTAAGACTGATACGTTCAAATTGAAAGTATTATATCAGGTTTGGATAATTTTACCACTCTACATAAAAGTCCTTGGCCAGAGGTGGCAGTGACACATTAGTCCACTATGAAGGTTCTTTTATCAATTAAAAAAAAGTAAAAACTATAATAACATCTTTTAATACTCTATCTATCGAAAAGATGCCAGGTTTTAACCTTAGTCGTTTGAAGGTTAAACGAAATTTTGACCATGCTAGGTGAATATATGTACAAAGTTGTTTAACATTATCATTTACCAATGATGTTGTCGTGTTGGTCAAGTGAATGCAAGGCAATATTGATCAATAAATACTCTTTTAAAAATTATATTTAAAAAATAGATAGATTAAAGATTAGAAAGAAAAAAAAACTCCCTTTGACTTTTGATACATTGAGATGGAGAGTGGTGTTGATCATGTAACACCCTCGATCCGATACGAAAAAATAGACTCGGTTTAAGGAGTCACATTCTGTTGAGCTAATATTTTGATATAACAAATTAAGTGAAAATTATTTTGGACTTAATTAAATATTTCAAAAATAATTCAAAGTCCACAAAATTTGAAAAATTCATTAAAAATGTTTTCTAACTTAGCTGAATTTTTCCAAAATTAGTATAATCATTTTACACTTAAAAATAATGTATTCAATGTTTAAGGTAAAAAGGATCGATCTCCTGTACAAAAGGATTGATCACTTTTTGGACAGTAAAAACTTAATTTTTGGCTCCAACCATTTAGTGTAAAAGGAGTGATCCATTGTTTGTCCAACGGTTATATATTTGAAATAGGATCCATCCCTTTAGCTATACATGATGAAATATTTGTAGGTAACGATTATTTTGCATCCTTAACGGCTATGACTCATCCCAACGGTTATAAACGGTTAAAAACTCATTACACATTATATAAACACCACAAGAACACTTGAAGAATGTTAGTACACATATCCAAGCTTAATATCAAGAGAAATAGTTTTTAATTGTTTATTTCTTCAATTCTCTTGTACACAGTGTATAAAGTACTTTGTTGTTTATCTTTTGTACTCTTCTTTAGTGAGCTAAATCTTGTAAACACATTGTGAGGTGTTTTGTTTATCAAAATCAAACCTTGTAAAAATGGAGAGATTATAGTTTAGCTTTAAAAAACTAGAGTGGTTCTATCTTAGCCATTAAAAAGATAGCAGTTGTGTAACGCCTCGGTTTAGGGCCTGAGAGTTATCGGTTTTGATCTAGGACTAGTTTTGGGTTAAATTCAAATTAAAATGCTGATTTTTATAAAAGTGTTATTATTTAAAATAACGACATTAATGAGATTTTGAAATGGGGTTTGGGATTTGAATAGTCATCTTCATTGCAAAAACCTAAAAGCTAAAACTTTCTCCCAAAAGCTCCCCACCATCTCTTCATTGACTCAAAGGCTTTTCCATAGAAGATTTTCAAAGGTAATCATCACTTTTACCTTGACTTTTATTTATTAAATCTTATCTTTTTGAAAACCAAACAAAATATTGATTTTTCATTTTGGGTTCCAAAGTTTTGATGTAAAAGAGATGTTGTTGAGTGGATCAAATGATCGATATAAACCAAGAGGGGGTGAATTGGGTTTTTAGATTTTATGGTAGTGGAATTGACAAATAAAAAGATAGACAATAGGATTTAGAGTGGTTCAAGTTACAATCGAACTCTACATCCACTACCTTAGCTTCACTAAGGATTTTCCAACAATTCCACTAATCGTTCTTCCCCTTTTCTAGGCTAAGGAGGTAACCGTTACAATATCGGACAAATTTTCTACCCAAAATTTGACCCAATCCTCACACCAGAATTACAAAGAAGATGATGGCTAAACAAGTATCTCTCAATACAAAATGTATCCCAATTACAAGCACTCAACCCAATTGAAAGGAAAAGAATGGAAATTACTATTTCACAATTGAGGTTTACAAGAAATAATGGGATTTAGGCTCAATTGCTTGGATTTGATGTTTGGATGTTTCTTTTGAGATTAATAGTTGTTGATGAAGCTTTTAGAGGTCTCTTTTATATCTTCTCATTGAATTCTAGTCGTTGGGGTTGTTGCATTCATCAATAGAGCCGTTGGGATGTTATCTTCCCTCCATAAATGCAGTCTGCAACCACCCGTTTCGAACCATCCGATCATGTTTCGAAACAGACCAAAAAAGAAAGAGTCGTTGGGGTGTATTAAATAGACCGTACCGAAACGGGCACGATTGTTTCGATACGATTAAGAGCCGTTTCGAAACCCGTTTCGAAACACTTAGCTACTGTCAAAGCTCGTATCGAAACGGATTGAAAGAGTTTCGATACGCCTTAACGACCAGTATAAAAACAGTTAAAAACTTCAACGATCATATTTTTAAAACAAGGTTTGAATGCCGTTTTGAAACGTTTGAAGTCGTTTCGATACTACCGTATCGAAATAGGTCAAACCGTTCTGATGTTCTTCACCCGTTTCGAAACCCGTTCTGAAACAAAGGTTCACAGTTTCAAAATCGTTTCGAAGCCCGTTCCGAAACAAGGGTTCACAGTTTCAAAAGTGTTCCGGAACGCCCAAAGGCCGTTCCGAAACGGTGACTCGAAAATCACTATTTTGGCTTTAAAAACACTTAGAAAAGTTTTGCCAACTTGAGTTTTTAACTTAACCATTTTCCTTTAAATATATAGAGAGGTTTGAGGACTTAAAAATTTGTTTTATCTTTTTCAAATTAGTCCTTAAATTTTTTAGTTATATCAAAATTAGTTTATCGGTTTCACAATCTCTCCCTTTTTGATATAACAAAACTAAAGTTAGAATTTTTAAGAGTTTTGAACTTTTGAATACATTCTAACTCCCCCTCAATTTAATATGGGTTTTAAAGTTTTGAAAAGATTTAAAAATTAAGTTTTAAAACTTAAAACTCAAAACCACGTAAAAACAAATTTTTGGCTCTAATATTTTCTCCCCTTTTTGTTAGATCAAAAAGAATAATAAACAAGGTTAAAAGCAATAAGCAACATAATATAAATTCATATAATCCAAAACCAAACATAAAACTTAAACAATAAGGTTCAAAGCTCAATCCCAAACAAAGTAATCAAAGCATAGGTTCATAAATAAAATATAGGTGCAAACTTAATCCTAATATAATAATCTAATATGCGATGCAATAAAAAGATCCTAAGCCTCATCATCGTCACCATCAACATCGGAGGAGTCATCATCGTTCCTAGCTTGAGAGCGACGAAAGGTCATCCATTGACCATAAAAGGTGGAGAATGACAAGTTCATGGATTGATGTTGATTCTCAAGGGAGGTGAGACAATTTTTCGACGGATTGCAAGCGAGTATTAATAGTACCAAGACCTGCCTTCATTGTGTTGAACCGCTCGGTGAGAAAAGCCATAAGAGATTCATTGTTGGGACCCGGAGCTTGAGCTTGTGGTTCAACTTGTGGTGGAGGAGCATGCCTATCAACTCGTTCCCATTGGCCAAGGTTGTTGTAATGGAACCCGGACTTGTGGAGAGAAGCTTCACCAATCTCTTGCTTACGGGGTTCCAGAGAGTCATAAGTGCAATCAAAATTGAGCATTCCAAAGATATAGCTCAAAACAGTCCCATAGGTGAAGGATTTGAGAGCATCGGTTTCACGAAGCTTCACATTGTTGACCATCTCGGCGAACATAATCTTAACAAGATTTGGGCGCTCTCCACGGCGAAAACACTCAAGCCAAAAGTAATCAACTTGATGAATGTGAGCGAATTTACCTCTGGAGGGAAGAATAAACCACGAGATCATCAAGTGGAGGAACCTATCATGAGCATCCAAGGAAAGCACGTAACAAGTGTGAGAACCAAAATGAGTCTCATTCTTGATGCCTTCGTTCTTAAGGCCAAGAGTAGTCTCTAAAGCGGGTATATCTATGACGAAACTCTTCCCCAAGAGATAGGACTTAATGCCAACAACTTCGGAGTGATCCTCATTATCAACAAGTTGAGCATTCGAGTAGAAGATGAGAACCATGTGCTTGTAAACCACATCCGGTATGTTCAAGAGATCCACGAAGTTCCATTCTCGTAGACCCTCTAGATAACGGAAGGCGAAACGCTCAGAATCAAGGAATGGAACATCAACCACACGTTCACGACGAACGGCAATCTCCTTGACATAAGTGAAACGTTCCCTCATCTCTAGAGTCCAAAGACTTTTAAGAAACAGCTGGGTGGGATTAGGACGGATACCGGCATCACTTGATTGACCCGTCTTACGTTTCTTGTTAATGTTTTCCATTGAAAAACTCCTAAAAACATAAAGCAAGCAATTTTGAAATTAACGTGTATGCATGAATATCCTCAATTCAATCCAATAACAAATCCCATTTAGGTTAAAAAAATATTTTAGAAAAAGATTTAAGAGAAAAACAACTTTTGAAAAAACAAAAAAATTACTAGTGAAAAATAATATATTCGAACCAAAAAATTTAAGATTTTGAATTTTTTTTACAAGTTTTGAAAACCCTAAGATGAAAAACATATAATCTATACAAAATTAAAATTTTCTAACAAAAAAACGAATTAAATCAAAGGAAAAAGAAAAAAGTAGAAAATATACCTTAGAAGGGGATTTTGGATGAATGAGTGGAAAATCTTGCACAATATTGATGAGGCTTCCTTAGACTTGTGTTTGTGTGTAAAAGCCCTCAAGATTTGATGAAAAACAATGAGGTTTAAATGGTTTTTATAGGGAAAATCGATTTAGGGTTTTTAGGGTTTTGAAAGAGTTTTAATTAAAGTGAAATTTAACATTAAAAGCCCTCTTTAAAGCTATCCGCATACCCGTTTCGAAACAGGCTCGATCGTTCTGAAACGCGGGTACCGAAACGTTGACTGACATTTTAAGTCCAGCTGACCGTTCCGATATGGCTTTGACTGTATTGAATCCTCGTTGACCCGTATCGAAACTCGTTTCGATACACCCTTTGGCAGTGGCAAAATCGTTTCGAAACCCTTTGAAGGTGTTTCGAAACACCCTACTCACATATTGATCTTTTAAGGCACCCGTATCGTAACAGTTGGACCCATTTCGATACACCTAGGCTTGGAAGTGCAGATGAGGCTCTAATATTGCAGAAAAATGGATTTCTTGAAGCCTTATATGCATAAATAACATGAATGAGCAGGAAAGACATGCATAAACAAAAACATACTCCTTCTAACTATTAGCATGGATAAAATTAGGAGTAAAAACACATAAACATGGCATTTTCAAGAAATCAAGCAATTTAAGCACAAAAAGGGTCCTAAAAGGCTAGTTAGACCTAACTCTCTCCTAAGGGACCAAAAACGCTCTTTATCTAAAGGCTTTGTAAAGATGCCCGCTAGTTGGTTTAAGGTGTCAACGTACTCTATAACAACATCTTCCTTAAGGACATGATCTCTAATAAAATGATGCCTTATTTCTATATGTTTGGTTCTAGAGCGTTGGAAGAGATTTTTAGTTAAGCATATGGCACTAGTGTTATCACACTTAAGGGGTATGTTTTCAACTTTAATACCATAATCAAAGAGTTGTTGCTTCATCCAAAGGACTTGAGCATAACAACTCCCTAAGGATATGTACTCAGCTTCGGTGGTAGAAAGAGCTACATTATTTTGTTTCTTAGAGAACCAAGATATGAGCATACTACCTAAGAATTGACATGTTCCCAAAGTACTCTTCCTATCGATTTTACACCCCCCATAATCCGCATCTGAATAATCATGAAGGTTGAAGGTTGAGTCTCTAGGGTACCAAAGACCCAAACAAGGGGTATCTATATGGTACCTAAAGATTGTCTTAACGGCTATAAGGTGAGATTCTCTAGGACTAGCTTGAAACCTAGCACACAAGCAAACGCTAAACAAAATATCTTGTCTACTTGTGGTAAGGTAAAGCAAAGATCCAATCATAGAACGGTAAAGCTTAGAGTCAACACACTTACCTCTTTCATCTTTGTCAAGCTTTGTAGATGAGCTCATGGGTGTGGCTTGAGGCTTTGCATTCTCCAAGCCAAACTTCTTGAGCATATCCTTGATGTACTTTGCTTGATTGATGAAGGTGCCATCCTTCCTTTGCTTGATTTGGAGTCCCAAAAAGAATGAGAGCTCCCCCATCATGCTCATCTCGAATTCACCTTGCATTAACATAGCAAACTCTTTGCAATGACACTCATTAGTAGATCCAAAAATAATATCATAAACGTATATTTGTACTACTAAGATGTCATTTTTATACATTTTTATGAAAAGTGTAGTGTCCACCTTACCCTTTTCAAAACCTTTTTCAATCAAAAAGTTTGAAAGTATTTCATACCAAGCTCTAGGAGCTTGTTTTAAACCATAAAGAGCTTTAGTTAGTTTGAAAACATGATTTGGAAATTTTGAGTCTTCAAAACCCGGTGGTTGTTCCACATACACTTCCTCATTTATAAAACCATTTAAAAATGCGCTTTTAACATCCATTTGAAAAGGCTTGAAGTCATGATAACATGCATATGCAAGCAACATCCTAATAGCCTCCATTCTAGCTACAGGTGCATAGGTTTCATCAAAATCTATTCCCTCTTCTTTAGTGTAACCTTGTGCAACTAATCTAGCTTTATTTCTAACAATGTTACCACTCTCATCTAGTTTATTCCTAAAGACCCATTTAGTTAACTAATGTTCAAACATTACTTCTCTCAAATTGATTTAATTCCTCTTGCATGGCCAAAATCCAAAAATCATCTTTTAATGCTTCTTTGATATTTTTAGACTCTATGCATGAGATAAATGCAACATGATTCATAAGTTTAAGAGAAGATCTAGTGGTTACCCCCTTGGATGGATCACCCAAGATTTCACCACCTTTGACATAGTTGTACCCCCTTGGGTAGCTCACTTCCTTTTCCTCAAGAGCCAAGTCCTTCAAGGCTTCAAGAGGTGGATCTTGTGTATCCTCTTCTTTTGTTGGAATCTCATCCTTCTTTGAAGTTTGTCCTCCATCAAAGGCATTAATGATTCCTACATCATCATCACAAGAATTACAAAGAAGATGATGGCTAAACAAGTATCTCTCAATACAAAATGCAGCCCAATTACAAGCACTCAACCCAATTGAAATGATAAGAATGGAAATTACAATTTCACAATTGGGGTTTACAAGAAATAATGGGATTTAGGCTCAATTGCTTGGATTTGATGTTTGGATGTTTCTTTCGAGATCAATAGTTGTTGCTGAAGCTTTTAGAGGTCCCTTTTATACCTTCTCATTGAATTCTAGCCGTTGGGGTTGTTGTATTCATCAATGGAGCCGTTGGGATGTTATCTTCCCTCTATAAATGTAGTCTGCAACCACCCGTTTCGAAACGCCTGATCCTATTTCGAAACAAACCAAAAAACAAAGAGTCGTTGGGGTGTATTAAATAGACCGTACTAAAATAGGCACGGTCGTTTCGATACGATTAAGAGACATTCTGGAACCCATTTCGAAACATTTAGCTACTGTCAAAGCCCATATCGAAACGGATTGAAAGAGTTTCGATACACCTTAACAACCAGTATAAAAACAGTTAAAAACTTCAACGGTCATATTTTTAAAACAAGGTTTGAATGTCGTTTCGAAACATTTAAAGATGTTTCGATACTACCGTATCGAAACGGGTCAAACCGTTCCGATGTTCTTCACCCGTTTTGAAACCCGTTCCAAAACAAAGGTTCACAGTTTCAAAATCGTTTCGAAACCCGTTCCAAAACAAGGGTTCACAGTTTCAAAAGTGTTATGGAACGCCCATAGGCCGTTCCGAAACGGTGACTCGAAAATCATTGTTTTGGCTTTAAAAACACTTAGAAAAGTTTTGCCAACTTGAGTTTTTAACATAACCATTTTCCTTTAAATATATAGAGAGGTTTGAGGACTTAAAATTTTGTTTTATCTTTTTCAAATTAGTCCTTAAATATTTTAGTTATATCAAAATTAGTTTATCAGTTTCACATATGTGTTTATGAAATTTTCGTATGGGTTTTTAATGGGTGCTTGGTAAGATGTTTTTGAACTATTTTTGGTTGCTAAATAATGTTAATAAGTAGCTTAAACCCATAAAATCCGAAACTAGGTGCAGTGGGTAAGTTTTGAAGGTGAAAAGTGGTGTTTTTGGCTTAGTTTTGTGATAAAACGAGGGCAGGAGCTATACGGACCTAGGATGGGTGTTTTTAGATGTTAATTGGTGGATTTTGAAGGTTAAAAATGATGGGTAAAGTCAGATTGTGTTTGGATGATTTTTTGGCAACGTTTCGGTTGATTTCGGCTTTGTTTTGATTGAGCAAATGTGTCAATTGATGGACAGGGCCGGTCTTGAGTTTTTAGAGGCCCGGGGCGAACTTAAAAAATAGGCCTTAAATTGAGGATTTAAATTGTGTTTATAGTTACAGTCGTATTTTCGGTTGCGTTGTGTTTATCATGATTGTGGATATAATAGATGTTATTTTATTTATTGTGAGTATCACGGTTATGAATTTTTTTTAGTAACATATGCTATTGTGGACATAATGGTTCCATATATCGCGGTTTTAGATGATGCCACTACCGTCATATAACGATCGTTGTTGTGGTTGCATGTTGCTATTTAAATCTTTGTTGCTAATAACAAGTAATGAAAGAAATTAAATTTTAAGAGTTGGTCCATCGTAACAAGTATTGGAAAAATTGGTTCCCTAATAACAAGTATTGAAAAAATTAAATTTTAAAACTATTAAAAAATCTTTGATACACATGCCGTGTAAATTTTAGTTTACATGTGCCTTTTAGTTTTAGGGGTTAGGGTTTTAGTTTAGGGTTTAAAGTGTAGGGTTTATGTTGTAGGGTTTAGAATTTAAGATTAGTGTTGAGAATTTAGGGTATAGGGTTTAAGGTTTATGATTTAGTTTTTTAGAGTTAGGGTTAGAATTTAGGATTTGAGTTTTATAATGTAAATATGCAGGCTTGTACAAAATTAGTTTTACCAGCATGTATATCAAAATTTTACCTTAAAAGTATGCCCATAATAACAAATATTGGAAAAAACTGGAGCCCTAATAACAAGTACTAGAAAAAAATTGAATATTAAGAATAGATCCCTAATAATAAATATCAGAAAAAACTCAGCCCTTAATAACAAGTATTAAAAAATGGGCCCTTAATAACAAGTATTAGAAAAAAATTGAATATTAAGAGTTGACCCCTACTAATAAATATTGAAAAATACTCGGCCTCTAATAACAAATATAAAAAATAAGCCCCTAATAACAAGTATTAGAAAAAATAAATATTGAAAGTAGATCTTTAATAATAAATGTTGGAAAAATCTTAACCCCTATTAACAAACATTAAAAAATAGGCCCTAATAACAAATATTAAAACAAACTAAATCTTTAAATATAATTCGAAAATATACAATATTTAATTTTCTTGAGCAATGGGCCCTGGGCGGGCACCCTTGCCCAGGGCTGGCCCTGTTGATGGACTGTTGCTTTTCACTGAATTTATGGTAGAGTAGGGGAGTAATACTTTGTTTTTTGGTTCATTAGAAACAGGGGAAACGAGCTTGGGTCCTTTGGACGCGAGGTCGGGTAGTTCGGAGGCTTGAATTGGGGATTCGACTATCGTTTGGGCTCTATCGGTGAGTGGAAATTATTTTGAAGCTTTAAATTGCTCAACGAGGTTTCTTGGGGTTTGGGTGGAGCCTTAGGGGCCAACCTAAACCCGAGTGTAAGTTGTCCAAGTTTGTCTCGCTTTGTGAATTGTTGGCTTATGGGCTTATTTGTGTTTGTGGTGTGAATTATGCAATGCTTTTGTTAATGTTGTCGTGTTTTCGTAGTTGTTGTCAAGCCTCACGTGATGGTTAGTCGTTGTGTATGGTGATGTGTAGTCCCACCAGTATTGACTAGTAGATGAGTACGGTGATGTGTAGTCTCACCAGAAATATGCTAGTTGTTGTGTACGGTGATGTGTAGTCCCACCGGGAATGGTTGTGCATGTGCATACCATGTTTCGTTTATGCTTGTGTATTATTACATCTCTTTCTTAAATGGTTTTTCTTTTAAAACTAAGATATATGTTTTGAACTGCATTATCGTTGTGTTTTAGAGCTCCACTCACTAAGCTTTTAAGCTTACGCTCTCTTTTTCCAACAATGCAGATCGTTAGCAGCTTCGGAGGCAAGCGGGGCAAGGGAGGAGTTCTCGGAGTTCTTAGCTAGCTCAAAATATGGTTTTACTAGTTGTAATAACACTTAGGCAATGGGAATGCTAGACCATGTTAGGGAGTTGGTGTTCAAACTCCTATGTTTGACATTTGTTAATGTTGCTCACATGTTTTAAATGATGATATCATGTTATGTTGAGGTTTGTGATGGCCCTGGATTAATTGCTATGTGTTTTGACTTGTTGGTGTTTTTGAATTAAGGTGTTCTTGTGAGCTTTGGGTTTAAGATCCATTTTTGCGTGTATGCATGTTTGAAGCTTGTGTTTAGGGTGTTTTGCCTCTAGATTGTTTGTATACTAAGTTGTCATGTAGTTTGTGATGTTTCGGGGTAAGTTGGGGAACGTTTGGGGATGCCTAAATGTAATTGCAGGCCAAATTGTGTCCAGGCGTTTCGGAACGCCTGATATGGTTTTAGAACGGCCAAGCTTCAGAGGCACCCGTATCGGAACGGGGGTGGAGTTGTTTCGGTACGATTTGCCACTAGAGGCTCCTGTTTTGGAACCATGAGAAGTCGTTTCGGTACGTTTTGCCACTAGAGGCTCATGTTTCGAAACCATGTGGGATCGTTCCAGAACGGCTTGGTGTTACTTTTTGAATGAAGCCCGCGTTTCAGAATGGGTAAACATGTTTTGAAATACAGGTAGTTATAACGGTTAAAAGGCATCCTTGAAGGTTTCCAAATGTTTTGTTTTAGTCCCTAAAGCTCGTATGCTTCCTAAATGAGTTTATATGTGTCCTTTGTGATGGTTTTGCCTCATGTGCATGAAACTTGACTAATAAACTACTTGGTAAGTTTAAATTATCGTGTGCCCTCTACTTGGTTCGTATCCGTGATTGTCCTTCTGCGGTTTGTCATCTCACATAGGTTTAAACATGGCATATAGACAAGATTAATAAAAAATAGGATTGCTAATCGGAGTGAGGCCTTAGCGGGTTTCGCTTCGATTTTCCTCGTGTAACTCATTCGCTTCGGTCTGTTGGCTAGGTTGGGACGAGGGGGTTACAAGTTGTAAGGTTAGGCCTGGTCCTCAAAGGCAAGAAATTCAAGATAGTGAATTTAAAAAATCCTTAGTGGCGGTAAGCTAAGGTAGTAGATGTAGACTTGGTTTAGAAATCGAATGTGCAAAATTGTCTATTTTAATTCGAAACCAAATTCTTTAAAAAGCCAATTCACCCCCTCTTGGCAATTTTCGGTTGAGCGATTTGATCCCAACACATTCGGGTTACAAGAGTGGCCCACAAATAAAATCCAGGTAAATTAAAACCTTTAAAGAAGACCAAAAACATGATTCGGAAATTTCAGACTCAAAATAAATACAAGGTGCTATGACTTACATGCCCACTAAATACATAAGTATTGTACTCTACAAGCAATGTTGTTGGAACTCACAAATGCGATGTCGATGTCCTGAACAATGCCAAAGTTGCATTAATAGGTTCAAAATATAATTCATAAACGATTTAAAGCAAGGCATTTTAATATACACCATTTCCGTATAGTAAACCATTCACAATATTAATCAAGAAATACACCTAATCGCGGTACATAGTTCGTGTATATGTGTATAGTGTAATAAATATGATAATGCAAGCAAATGTATACCTTGATCGGTCGGGACAAGATTCGACACTAATGTACTACAACTAGGGACGTACTCGTTCAATATCACAAAAGCTAGAGCTAATGTTATGCGACTGGAATCACAAGAGTCATTGTTAATATGTTACAACTAGAATCGCAAGTGTCGGTGTTGTTTTTCTATGACTAGAAACCATAATCGCATACGTACATATACAAGAGTCGACACTTGTGTGCTACGACTAACATCCATAACTATATCACACAACCCTAAAGCCCCAAGGTCTTATCAAGCAGCTACACAAATGCACAAAGTGCAACATTACAAAGTAATACAATATATCATACATTAATATAAATCACACATGTGTGGTTACTTACCACAATTCAACTAGAGTTGTATAGAATTATTGAGTCTTCAATCATATCGAAATCTTGAGCAGATGCAAGTCGTATGTAGGTAGTTACCAAATTCATTAAATGATCAAGCATAACAACATCAGAAGTCGTCACAGAATTTTCACTAAAAAACTAAAAGTTTCGTCATGTGAAGCTCTCTTAATCTTGTAACATATTATAGAGTGGTTTGGAGTACACTAACCAAGCTTAACGAGTCATATGAGCATCAAAGACATTTAGATTACTAGAGTATTTTATTCATTTGGTGATATGATGCATAATTTTAGACATTTGGTCATACAAAAGGGTTGATTTAGGTACTTTGCAAACTCAAGGGATAAGACGAGTTATCGAGCTTTTCCAAATAAATCTTGAAGTTAACAAGGTGACTCAAGGGTTTTACCAGGTCAAACCATAATTTTCTAGGTCATTGTAGTTTTCAGGGATATCAAGGTCCTTTTGACACATTAAGGGTGTTTCAAACATTTTAAAAAATTGGGGGTATCAAAACATAAGGGTGACTCAAGGGTATCAAAACTTGCCAATGACTTTTTGAAACCAATGCATGGTCTCAATACCCTTCCCTTAGTTTCGAAATTGAGAACAAATTTGTTTTATCCATTATTGAAACTAAAAATATAACTATTTTGTTTTGAATAAAATAACGAATAATAATATGATAAACTTATATTTGATTTTGAAATAACAAGGACTATTTTATAAAAATGAATAAATTTTAAAATCCTCAATTGACTCACAAAATAGACAAGGATTTGAACTTAAAATAATTTCTTAGACAAAACCTTAAACTCCAAAAGTTTTTCTAAGTGTTTTAGTACTAAAAAATAGCCAATTTGGTACAGGAGTACCGATATGCCTTAGGTCGTATCGGTATAGTTTTTCGCAACTGGAAAATTAGTTTTTTGCTATGGGTAAATTCGTACCAGTACGTAGTTTCGGTACGCAATTTTGCGTATCAGTACGCATGAGCTGGAGCCTTTAAATGGCATTTCCTATTTCAAATCAAAGTGTATATTATTTTTTTCAAAACCCTAACCGAAAATACTCTATAAAAACCATCTAAATCTCTAGGTTTTTCATTAAACTTCTTCAAATCTTTTGGGGGCTTTTACTCTAAACATCAAACCCAATCTTTGATCATCATGGTTTGTGCACAACATCTCCTCATTCATCCATTCATCCATATTCAAGGCAAAAACTTTATTTTTTCCTATATTCCAGTTTCATTCATATTTATATAGTCTTTATGTTTAAAATTTATATATTTAGGATGCATATATCCTTGTTTTCAAAGATTTTACAAAATCTTTTTTAAAACTGAAATTTATTTATTCGAATATAATATTATACTCGTATATTTTATTTTTCAGTTTTCAAGTTTTTAAGTTATCAAAATTTTATTTTATACTTGCATATGATTGTTATACAATATAGATTTTTATACTACCTTGATCATTTGATTGAATTTGGTGTATATGCATACATGTGTTTTTGTGGTTTGAATTTTGCAGGTTTTTAATGATGTCTCCTAAGAAAAGATCTAGAAAAGAGATGGGGTCTAGTTCTACCAATCCCAATCCCGAAAACAATGGTACAAAACTCAATCTTAACCAACTTTTCGTCCAATGTTTTGATGAGCCGGAATATCCAAATGCTATAAAATATTTTAAACAATTTCAAACTTTTAAAATCCGCCGTGAGCAAGTTGTTGATAGTACTTTTATGTGCACCGATGCTTTTAACTTTTGGTATCTTGATTTAATGAGGCGTTGGAAATTTATAACTTTTTTAACCATACCCGACATTCTATACAAAAATCTTGTCCGTATTTTCTACTCAAATGCCCGACATATTTTAAATCGAGAGAAAACTGATGTCATATCTATTGAGTCTTATCTTATGGGAAAGAAATTTTTACTTGATTCTACTAAAATTGCCGAACTTTTGGGGATGGATGATGTGGGTATTGATGATGAAAAGGCTTTTGGTCAAATTTATGGTGGCTCCGTAACCGTGCTTGATGCCCATGAGCGTTTCCTTCACTTTCTCATCACTTGGTGGTTTCGACCATCCGGTGGTAAGTGGTCTACCATTCACCAAGTCAATGAATTTTGGCTTTAATATTTTTGTAAGGGACAACGTCCAAACCTAGCCCAAATTATGTTTGACGAGTTGGTCCATCTTGTCCAAAACCGTACTACCACCCTTGTGTCTTCTTTCACCTATGGCACCGCTCTTAGCTTCATGTTCCACAAGCTTGAGATAGATTGTTCTCTTGACCTTGAAGTGCCTCTCACCGGTCCCATTAATGACAAATCTCTTCGAAAAGCTAAGTTCACCAATGGAGAATGAGTTCACAATGTGGATCTTCCATGTGGTGCTCAAGCCGATCAGTGGAGAATGTTCCCGTTGTTTCGGTGGCTCTGGTTGCTCCACCTTCCCTTGATGGTCTCTTGGCTTACCATGATGGGAAGCTTGCTACCATGGATACTCACTTTGATGCCATTGATACTCGTTTGGCTTCTATGGATGCCTAGAATGACCTCCGTGGAAAATCGTGTGGCTTCGATGGACATGATTGTTACTGCTTTTCATACCGAATGGAGTAGTCATGCTCTTAGTGATGAAGATGAGGAAGATGAATACGAGGATGATGAAGATGGGGGTGACTTTTAGGCTTTGCATCTCATTCATATTATCTATTAGGATTTGAGTTTTATGCACCTTTGTCTTTATTTGATTTCCTAATACATTATGCTTTATGCTTTTAGGTTTAAGTTGGATATTATGTTGCTTTGAATATTATGATTTGAAATTTATAATATCTATATTGTTTATTTATTTTTGGAGTTACTCTTGCTTTATACTTGTGTTTATCTTTACCTTATTGATTTTGATCTAATAAAAAAGGGGACATTGATAAACCTATATTTGATTTTGATATAACGAGGACTATTTTTTAAAAAGGAATGAATTTTCAAGAAACTCAATTGACTCACAAAATTGACAAGGATTCAAGCTTAAAATAATTTCTAAGACAAAACCTTAAACCCCAAAGTTTTTCTAACTGTTGTGGTGCTAAAAAATAGCCAATTTGGTATAGGAGTACCGATATGCCTTAGGTCGTATCGGTACGGTTTTTCAATATTGGAAAACTGGTGTTTGCTTAATGTCTATAGGGTATCGATATGCGTGTATTCGTATCGGTACGCCCTTCAAACCTGGAAACCAAATTGCTTTTGAGTATCAATACAACTTCTAGCGTACCGATACGGGGGTTAAAGATTTTCAAAATCTTTACATTTAATTTTTGACCGTTGCCTTGTCAGTTTTATTAGAATCATAAGTTTTGAAAAACTATTATGCGTACCGATACCCTCTTAGGCGTATCGATATGACTTTTTGTACAAAACTTCCAAGGATTCCAGTGAGAAAAAACGGTATTGATATGGTACGGCCTGTACCAACACCCTTTGTAAAATTTCACTCTGTACCGATACACCTGTTCGCGTACTGATACCCCTTTATTGTGAAGGCTATTTTTTCTTATGGCAGGTACCAATACGATTCCTCAAGTACCGATACCCAAAGTTGGCAGACAACATTTATTGCGTAAAACATATAACCCAATTGCTATAATCAATATCCCAACTACCCAAACGGCTAGAAATCAATGAAGGGGTATAGAATCAAGTCTCCAAAGCTTCTTCAACAACTATTGAAAGATTCAACAAATCAAAAGCATTCAAGCACACATTCTAACATTCTTTGAGCTTTAAGTGTCATGTCTTATAAACTCACTTGAGTGATTTCAATTATATTCTTTTTATTCAAGTGTTGGAGTTTTACTGAGCCTAGAATTGTGCAAACATTTTACCTTGTGAGGGATTTTCAGTTTGCTTCATTTGTATTTCTCTTTGTGAGAGTTTTTAAGATTTTGGGGTATAAACCTTAAGGGAGTTGTAAGGTTATCTCCTTGAGCCTCAAAAGGAAAGTAAATCTACTAGATTTGAGAAATACTTAGTGTGGATAGCTAAGGTAGTGGATGTAAACTTTATTGAGAAGGCTGAATCACTCTAAATTGCTTGTGTCATTTTTCTTTACTTCCACCAATTTTTTAAATTGCCAATTCACCCCCTCTTGGCCATCTTGTAGTGATTGTTCATCCCAACAATTGGTATTAGAGTTACACTCATTGGAAGACTTCACATCCTCTTGAGTCGATCCTAAGGTGTTCAATCAATCTACAAGTCAAGCCATGGCCTCTACTTCCGGCAACTACCTCGCCAAGTCACAATCTATCACCAAATTACCCTATTTCAATGGGGATAAACTACCCCTATTGGAAGAATAGGATAATGCTCTTCATCAAATTCAACGACTACCTTCTTTGCGATGTAGTAGAAGATGACTCTTCTATTTCGATAAAGGAAGGAGATTGGGGCGTCCCCAAGACAAGGAAAGAGTATACCGATGAAGATCAGAGGAAGATGCAAATAAACGACAAAAGCCATGTACATTCTATTTTTTGTATTCTTGGACCCAGATGAATACACCAAGATGTCTTATTGCACAAGTGCGAAGAAGATATGTAACAAGCTTAAAGTTACATACGAGGGCGCCAATGAAGTCAAGAAGACCAAGATTGGACTCCTAAATCTTAGCCATTAAAACTTCAAGATAGAATCGGATGAAGACATCACCAAGATGTTCGATAGATTCTTCGTCATCGTCAACGAGTTTAAAGGATATGGAGAAGTCATTATGAAAGACAAGCTTGTTCGGAAGCTTATCTACTCTCTTCCCAGGTCTTGAGACTCAAAGAAGACTGACATCATCAAAGATAAGGATCTCAAAACCTTGAAGCTTGATGCTCTTTTGGGGTCTCTTCTCACTCATGAGATCATGAAGAAAGGAAGAGAAGAAGAAAGAAGAGAAGAAGATGGAGAAGAATGAAGTGGAGAAAAAGATGTGAAATGATCTCAAAGCTTCACAAGAGGAGAGTGATTCAAGCAAGGAAGAAATGAAGAAATGACCATGCTAGCCAAGAGATTCACAAGGTTCATGAAATCCAACCATGTAAGAAAGTTCCAACGGAGAAATGGTTTCAAGAACAAGCAAAAGGAATAAGAGAATGACCAAATCGTTTGCTATGAGTGCAAGAAGCTAGGACACATCAAGTTCGATTATCCCCAACTAAAGAAAAAGAGCTTCGGGAAGAAGAAGAAGAAAAGGCTCAAGGCTCATGTTTCTACTTGGAGTGATGAGGACTCATCCGATGAGGAGGAGAAAGAAGTAGCAAACGTTTGTCTCATGGCATTGGAGAATGATCCTAAGATAACCTCAAACTCATCTAATTTCGATTTTACTTTTGATGAGCTTCAAGAAGCTTATGATGAGTTGCAAGAGGTTTATGATGAATTAATTTTGAAGTATAAAGAATCTCTTTTGGAAAACAAGAAAACGATTTTGGATTTGAAAAATATAAAATGATTATTTATCCAAAACTAATGTGGAACTTGAAAGGAAGGTTGTGGAAATGCAAGCCAAACAAAATGATTTTGAAAAGAAAAACCAAGATTTGCATAACCTATTTTCAAAAGTCCACGATGATCACCAAAAAGAGGTAGGTGACCTTAAAGTTTCTTTGAAAAAAGTTGGGAAACCACGTTTTGAAAAAGGAACAACTTCAAAATCCAACTATGTGAAAAGAAACTTTAGTAACTACAAACATAGAGGCTTCCAAATGCTCTCTAATGGTAAGAAGGTTAGAAGTGTTTGTGTTCCTAAGGAACTAGTTTCTTCTAACAACCTTAACACCACTGTTTCTTGGATTCCCAAGGGAACCAAGATTTCTGGAGCTAATACTATGGACCTAAAAGAATTTGGGTACCAAAAATCAAGACATGATTTTATGTTTGTATGGTGAGAATTGCTACAAGGCCAAAACTTCAAGTGCAAAGTCATGATACCTTGATAGTGGATGCTCAAGACACATGACAAGAGTCGATTCTTGGAGCTAAAACCAAAAGGTGGAGGAGTAGTGACTTTCGATGACAACTCCAAAGGCCACATTGAAGGAATTGGTTCTATTGGTAATCATTCTTCTATTCTCATTGATAATGTTTTATATATCAACGGTCTTAAGCATAACCTTTTAAGCATAAGTCAATTATGTGATAAATGTTTCAATGTCTTTTTTGATTTAAATGGTTGCAAAATTATTGACATTGATTCCAACAAAGTTGTGCTTATTGGTCATCGCATAGGAAACATTTACATGGTGCATTTATATGACATTCATATTTTAAATGCATGTTTTGTTGCAAAAGATGAGCATGATTCCTGGTTGTGGCATAGAAAACTAGGACATGCAAGAATGAGTATTTTGGAAAATTTGATATCAAATGATCTAGTAAGAGGTTTGCCAAAAAATCAAGTTTTCTCTTGACAAAATTTGTGATGAATGTGCAAAAGGCAAACACAAAAGAGTTTCTTTTAAATTCATTAATGATTTTTCTACTAGTAGAGTTTTACAATTGATCCATATAGATCTTTTTGGCCCTATTAGAACTATGAGCTTGGATGGAAAACAATATGCATTTATTTTAGTTGATGATTACTCTATATTTACTTGAGTTTTATTTTTAAGTACCAATGACGAGGCTTTAGAAAAATCCATTATGTTTTCAAAAGCAAATCAAAATGATGTTGGTTACTCTATTTCAAATGTTAGGAGTGACCATGGAACCGAATTTCAAAATCTAGATTTTGAAGAGTTTTGTAACTCAAATGGAATTAGCCACAATTTTTTGGCTCCTCACACACCTCAATAAAATGGGGTTGTTAAGAGGGAAAATAGAACTTTAGAAGAAATGGCTAGAACCATACTTTGTGAAAATAATTTGCCTGAGTATTTTTGGGCAAAAGCCACTAATACAGCTTGCTATATTGTTAATCGAGTAATGATTAGGCCTATTTTAAAGAAAACACCTTATGAGATTTTCAAAAATAAAAAGCCTAACATTAGCTATTTTCATCATTTTTTATGCAAATGTTTTATTTTAAACAATAGAAAAGACAATTTAGGCAAGTTTGATGCAAAAAGTGATGAAGTTATTTTTATAGTTTACTCTTTAAAATCTAAAGCCTATCATTTATTTAACAAAAGAACTTTAGTGGTTAAAGAGTCAATCCATGTTATTTTCAATGATAACCTCCTTCCGAGGAAGGATACTTGTGATGATGGTGATGTAGGAATTTTGGAAGCCAACGATGGCGAATGACAATCATCAAAGGTAGAAGAAGTCTACCAAAAGAAGAACCACAAGATCCACCTCTAGAAGCCTTAAAGGACATGCCTCTAGAGGAAAGGGAGGTCACCTACCCAAGGGAGTACAACTATGTCAAAGGTGGTGAGATTTGGGGTGATCCATCAAAAGAGGTAACCACTAGATCATCTCTTAGAAATACTTGTAACTTTGTTGCATTTATCTCATGCATAGAGCCTAAAAATATAAAAAGAACCATTAAAAGATGATTATTGGATGTTGACTATGCAAGAAGAGTTAAATCAATCTGAGATGAGTAAAGTTTGGACATTAGTTGATAGGTATAATAATAAATCTACTATAGGAACTAAAAGGTTTTTAGAAAAAAAACTAGATTAGAGTGGTAACATAGTGAGAAACAAGACTAGACTTGTTGCTCAAGGTTACACTCAAGAAGAAGAAATTGATTTTGATGAAACATATGCACCCGTAGCTGGAATGGAAACTATTAGGATGTTTCTTGCATTTGCATGTTATCATAAATTCAAGCCTTTTCAAATGGATGGTAAAAGTTCTTTTCGAAATGGTTTTATAAATGAAGAAGTGTATGTAGAACAGCCACCCGGTTTTGAAGATAAAAAATATCCGTACCATGTTTTTTAAACTTTTAAAAGCTTTATATGGTTTGAAACAAGTTCCTAAAGCTTGGTATGAAAGGTTGTCAAATTTTCTAATTGAAAAAAGTTTTGACAAAAGGAAGATTGATACTACACTTTTTATAAAAAGAAAAGGAAATGATATTTTAGTAGTTCAAATTTATGTTGATGATATTATATTTGGTTCTACTAATGAGTCTCTTTGCCAAGAATTTGCTAAGCTAATGCAAGGTGAATCTGAAATTAGCATGATGAGGGAGCTCTTATTCTTTTTGGGACTCCAAATCAAACAAAGGAAGGATGACATCTTCATCAATCAAGTGAAGTACAGCAAAGATATACTCAAAAAGTTTGGCTTGGAAAATGTGAAACCTCAAGACACACCGATGAGCTCTTCTACAAAGCTGGACAAAGATAAATGAGGTAAATGTGTTGATCTTAAGCTTTATAGATCTATGATAGGATATTTGCTTTATCTTACCGCAAGTAGATCATATATCATGTTTAGTGTTTGCTTGTGTGCTAGATTTCAAGTTAGTCTTAGAGAATCATGTCTATAAGCCATTAAGAGAATCTTTAGATACCTTGGAGACACCATTTGTTTAGGTCTTTGGTATCCTAGAGACACATCCTTTAGTTTGCATGCTTATTTGGATGCAAATTACGAAGGTTGTAAGATAGATAGAAAGAGTACCTCTGGTACTTGTCAATTCCTAGGTAATATACTTATCTCGTGGTTTTCTAAGAAGCAAAATAGCGCAACACTATCTACTACCGAGGCGGAATATATTTTGGCCGGTAGTTGTTGTGCTCAAGTCCTTTGGATAAAACAACAACTCTTAGATTATGGAATTGATGTAGGTACCATCCCCTTAAAGTGTGACAATACTAGTGTTATTTGTCTCACCAAGAATTCCATCCAACATTCTAGAACTAAGCACATAAAGATAAAACATCATTTCATTAGAAATCATGTCTTGAAAAATGATGTTGTTCTAGAGCATGTAGACATCTTGAACCAATTATCTGACATCTTTATCAAACCTTTAGAAAAAGAGCATTTTTGGACTCTTAGGAGAGAGTTAGGACTTACTAGCCTATCTTGAACCTTAGAGTCTTGTTTTGTGCTTAAATCTTGTTTGCATTTGGTTGATATTCATGTTTGTGTAATTTTGCTCCTATATGCATCTATTCACGTTGTCAGGGGGAATGTGTATTTGTTTTTTGCCCATTCATAATGATCTCATATCATAATCATGCATATCGATTCAAGTTAAATTAAATTTTTGGGTCCTTATAGCCAAATCTGTCAAATTTGGTCAAGGGTATCGATACATGATTTAAAATTGGGAAAACTACACCGGTGGTCCCCAAACTATTACCATTTTCCTATTTTGGTCCCAAACTATGTTTTTCGGCAAAACCGTCCCTTTTGTTACATAGTTCTCCTGTTTTGGTCCCCGACGTTAAATAGCTAACGATTTTGCTGACGTGGCATTTTTTAAGAGGGGAGAGAAATGATTAAAAAATATTTTAAAAATGCCACATCAGCAAAACAATTAGCTATTTAACGTTGGGGGATCAAAACAAGAGAACTATGTAACAGAAGGGACGGTTTTGCTGAAAAACATAGTTTAAGGACCAAAATAGGAAAACAGTAATAGTTTGGGGACCACCGGTGTAGTTTTCCCTTTAAAATTTAAGGTTAGTGTTTAGAGTTTAAGATATAGAGTTTAGTTTTGGGAAAACTACACTGGTGGTCCCCAAACTATTATCGTTTTCCTATTTTGGTCCCTAAACTATGTTTTTCGGCAAAACCGTCCCTTCTGTTACATAGTTCTCCTGTTTTGGTCCCTCGACGTTAAATAGCTAACGATTTTGCTGACGTGGCATTTTTAAAATATTTTTTAATCATTTCTCTCCCCTCTTAAAAAATGACACGTCAGCAAAACCGTTAGCTATTTAACGTCGGGGACCAAAACAGGAGAACTATGTAACAGAAGGGACGATTTTATCGAAAAATATAGTTTGAGGACCAAAATAGGAAAATGATAATAGTTTAGGGACCACCGATATAATTTTCTCTTTAATTTTTTAGGACCAGAGTTAAGATTTTAAGAATTAAATTTTATAGTGTTAATATGTAAATTTGTGTAAAATTAATTTTACACATACCCGTGTATCAAAACTTTACCCGTTTGCTAAACTTAAACTGAAGCAGTTAAATAATTCTAGGATTTAATTAAAATATTATAGAATTAAAATCACATAATGTGGAAATTTGGACAAATGAACTCCCAATTCCCAAACATTAGCGCTTAGGTCTTTTGGGTCTCGAAGAAGCGGCGGCCTCTTTTGCCAAAACCTTATAGCAGAGGACACTGCTGCTAAACCCTTTGTAAAAACCCTGCAAAGAGAAAACAAAGATCGTAAATTTCTCTGATTTAGACGACAAAAGAAGCGAATACCCTTTTTCTCTTTGTATCTTCAATGGCAACACCGTCGCATGCTCAAGCTGTCAAGTCTCTCAATAAATCTCAGGGTCGTAGGCGCTTTGTTGTATGATGTTTCTCTCTTTCACTTTCCCTTCTTCTTTTTTTTGGCTCAGTTTATTTACCAACTCTTACTTTGTTTTCTTTCTTTTTTTGCTAATTGCAGTTCAAGACTTTATCTCAGAGAATAGATGATATTGATATTAATGTATTTAGAAGCCTTGATAAAATCAAGTCAGAGCCCTCTGAAGGTTCATCTTTCCTTCGGGATTGCCTTATCGAGTGGAGAGTATGTGCTGAATTTCATCATCTTTGTTTCTTTATTTTTACCTTGTTAGAACCCAATTTTGTTAATTTCAGAACTGAGTTCCGTTAGTTGTTTTTTTTTATTGGAATCTTTGGTCGTTTTGGAAAATAATCTATTTTTCCAATGAGTTATGTCATTTGAAATTAATAGTTTATCATTGTAGAAACAGAGGAAATTGGTGGTGCCTCTTGTGGGAGTCATAGCTAATTCGTTGTTCATGCAGGAATTTGGTACTGCATAAGATTTCATAGGTGTTCACATTTCAGGTTTTTATTTTTAATGCAGGAATTGAATACCGCTGAGGATTTCATTTCCTTTTATGGGGAAACGATGCCTCTTGTACAGACCTTACCCTTGGTACTCTTGCACAAGGAATTGATATTTACTAAACTTCTATCCCGATTACAAATGAAAGCAAGATTATCTCTTGAGCCTATACTCAGGTGTGCAAATTTATGTTTGATATAAGCTTGGATTCGTCTTTGTAATGTTTCCTTCAAATAGAATGGCTGATAAATCTGTTATTAGAAGCGATAAATAGAGCCCTAAAAGCTTTTCTGGAATCGGACTAACCTCTCTAAATTTTGGTTAGTGCAACAATACTTTACAACATATTTATCTAAATTTACCGAAAGGATTGCCTCAGTAGCGAGTTTACCTCTATCATATCGGCCTGCTGGGCTGCTACAGTTTATTGAATCTGCTCGATGATTTAATAATTACTCGAGTCTGATGTTGCTATGCAACAGCTGTCACTTATTTTTAGTTGAGTTTGTCCATTGGTGTGTCGAGTATTATTTAGTCGTGCCTGCACCAGGCAATTAAAACGTCTCATACTTGTATGAGTGAGGTTTATTTGATAAGGTGCACACTTCGTGTGCCTAGGCATGCTTTTCTATAAGGAGAGACTGAAAAAAACTGACTGACAGTTTTTCGTTAATTTCACTTATTTGTAGTTTTTTTGTTAGTACTACCTCTATCTGTAAGGAAGGGATAATTCGGAACTCTTCACTTCCAAATGTTTGAGTATTCAAAAATAGACATGGAACCATAAGAAATTGATGCATATTGGCCAACAAAATTGCTCTTTTTTGGATTAAACCAGACTCTCTTTAGAGTTTAGTAAGGTTATTACACACACATAGCACGCCTTTAGAATGATTAAGCAAGCACTTCCTTTTGTGCCTTGTGCCTCATGCAACAGAAGGGTTCTAGCTCCTATAGTTCACCTTGCACCCTTGACAACATTGGATGTTTTGGTTGTCAACTTCATACTTGGTTACCCTATATGCTTCCTAAAATGAATCCTTAATAATTGCACTTGGGATATGATCTCTTTGCTATAATGTTAGAGCATACTCTGTTATAGTATTGGTATCTATCTTGTTGTTTATGGTTAAAGGAAAATTGTGTAGGATTCATGTTGTTGGTGCTGGGTATTAGAGATTTGGTTTCATGTGCTCCACCCAATGCTCCCATTCTATGTGCTAGTTTGAGATGACAATTTTTAACTTGTGCAGATTGTTGGCAGCCTTCTCTAGAGATCTTCTTGAAGATTTTCTTCCGTGAGTCTCTTCTTCCTTCCATCAAATGCATGTTTGCCCTCCCTTTTGGTTGAATAAAGTAGTGCTGCATGTTATGGTAATTTGCATATCTGATGTTTTGTAATTGAACTTGCCATAGATTGCATGATGCTTATTGTTGCTCTCATTGATCATTTTATTGCTATGCTAGAAGTACTGCACATATATGGCTGTGCTTGATACAATTTTTGGGACATTAGATTGTGGTATTCTGTTTTATGTATTGTTGGTTCTGGATTAGTACATAGCACATTAAGTGGAACAACCGCAATAATAGAGGAGAAAAACATCTTCCAAACATTCATTATAGTGGCAACATCTGGTCTATGTTGGAGAGAGGAGTTTTGTCTCCCTAGGAAACTTCATCTTGAAGTGGAAAGGGAGCCCCCTTTATTGACTGCTGGTATTCAAAGCATTATGCAATAGCGGTGCATATAGGGGAGATGTAAACTCATGCAACTCAAGGGGTAATATGACTGAAATATGGGTGTTTTTTTAAGTAAATGGGTCGTCGTGGCTTGAACTGCTAGTTGTAGTCTTTGATCCATTGTTAAATTTAAGATGTTCTACACTTTTTTCCTCGCATTGTGTCACTTCAGGTTTCTTCTGTTAAGAGGGGGTCTGGTTCTTAAGGTTTGTCCTATACTTTGTAAAAAAGAAGAAAATGCTGATATCATAAGGATTTTCATCTTTTTTTTTTTGTGGAAACATGTTATATTAAAATATTTTAACTCATTAACCAAAAAACCTCAAGAGAACTAAGCGGCAAAAACAATGCCACTGGGTGGTTTCTTATTTTGAAGGAACTAGAAGGGATAGAAGTGTAAGAATGATTTTGTGTTTGCTACTTTGACACCTAAAAGGTTAGCAATAGGAGTATTTGTATGTTGCTAACATGTAATTCTCAAGGTTAGTTGTGTTTTCATTTCTATTTCAGTTCTCAAAGTTGGGATCTTTTTTAACTTTGGTAGTCACGTTTGTACTGTTGGCATTCAGTTCGGCATTTGTTATATTTTTTTCTTATTTAATTATTTACTATTGTTGCTTGTTATAGATTTCTTCTCCTCCTCCTCCTCCCTTCATTTTAGATGTGTATAGGACTGACTTGCATATTTTATTGGTCAGTTTCCTGCCTAGGGTTGCTGATTCCTTGGTATCTCTCCTCAAAAGTGGTGCAGATAAGGAACCAGACATCGTTGAGCAGGTTTGGCTATATGTTCTTTCTTCTCTTCCGAGTAGTCATGTGTTAGTAATGGTTTTCTTGTTTGATGTTGGCCGTAATCTTGTTAATTATTGATTGGCTCTTGCCTCTTCCACCTTTCCATGCAGATTTTTACTTCATGGTCGTACATCATGATGTATTTGCAGAAGTATCTTGTGAAGGATGTCATACATGTTCTCAGGTGAGTGTTTTCTTGACTCTTGCTTATACAAAGCATGTAGGATATACAGGTAGCTTATGCAGTCGGATAGTTCTTTTCACTTTCAACTTTCTTCGGAAGCAAAGACACGTTTCCTTATATTCTTTCTGGGTCAAGAAAGCAGAATGTTGAATTAAGGAAATTTCTACAGTTGAACAGTTCTCCTAAAAACACGGTTTCCTACTTAATTGGGGAAAAGAAACGATGTCTGGTTAATGGTAGGGTATAAATATGCTTTAAGATGACTTTTTGGCTTCATCACAATACTGATGGAAGTGTTTAATTCTATGAAGATATTTATGTTTTCACTATGCTGAACATTATCTTTTGAACTCTTTATCTTAATGCTACATGTTTTTGATGTTGCATTTCTATCTTGACAAGATACCTATTAGTTAAATGGTTTTTCAATGAGTTTGACAAGAATCCAATGGAAGATTTTTGTTTTCTAGATTGAAGAGGCCAATTATAAATAATGAAAGTTTGTAGCAATATATCTGGCTTATGTTTTTTGTTCATTGTTTTGAAGGGTTACTGTGAGGCTGCGATATTACCCAAAGGATTATGTCCAAGAGTTTATGGCAGAGGCTACATCATTCTTGCTGCGGAATGCACCTGTTGAGCAACTTATAAAAGGTATCGGCCGGGTATGATTGAAAACTTGTTTCAAGTTTCCTTTTTTTATGATCCTTTGAATCTGGTTTTGATGTTGTTGCTGTGTTTTATTTTCTTTTGATAGGGTATTTTTTTCTGGTTGGAAGTACATTTTGCCTATTCATTTTTGAAAGAATGTCCTTAAATAACCCAAGGTTAACCAATTAATCATTCTTAGGCCTACTGGCCTAGAGCATTGTTGGAACTGTCCCCTTTTTTCCCTCATGAAAAAACCCGTAAAGATGACACCAATATTCCTTTTTGGTGTCTAAGATGTTGGTTATCACATTTTGTGTTTTGGAATTTTAAGGTTTATTATTATGTAGCATGATCAAAGACATTCTTGCTGCAATTTTCTTGCCAGATACCCTGTGATCCTCCACCTTCCCACTTAATTTTTTTTTTCTTGCATTTTGCATTTATGTGATATGGAATCAAAAAATGCATCCCGTCGAACCAAAAAAGTGTTTATCACATATGTTTGTTGTTTTGTTGAATAAGATTTGGATTTTTCTATTTGATTTTGTGTCTTATATTTTCTAATTTTGATTTAAAACAGGTATTAGGAAGATCATGTTTGAAGTTGTGAAGAAACCATTGCCTATCCGAAAGTCTGGAGTTAGTGCGTTGTTATGCTATATTATGTTAGGAACCTCATCAAGGTTCCATTCTGGAGCAGAGAGAGTTTTGCGATTATTGGTGGATAATTCAATATTTGCTCTTGGTGATAAGTTCCCTGAAGGTATTTCATTTATTACTGATAAGGCTTTTCTTATAGACCACTGATGAGTGTGTAGATGGGTTTCTGATAATTTTTTTCTCTCATGGCATTAGGACTTAATCCTTGTGTGAAAAAATTGAAGATTGAACTGCTCTCCACAGCTTAACCCCACATTAACAGATCCCCGCACAACCCCCAAAAGAAAAACCCACTACATAGATAAAAATTAATGCCGGGGGGATATGTGGGACTAAAATAAGTATAACAACAAGAAGATCATCATTGATTTATTGTTTCCCAAGTGAAAGTAGTTATGGTTTCCCAAGTGAAAGTAGTTGCAGGAAAGACATATTTATTCTAGGTGGCTGCTCTGCCTTAGTGCCTCTTTCTCCAAGCAATTTTCCTTTGAATCAGATGTTGTCTTCCAGCTGTGAATCTTTTATGCCTTTTTTCAGACTAAGTAATGACAAGATGTGAGCTTCAAAAGTTAAAAGTGCAATGTTCTGTTCGCTTTGTTAGCTCACCCATCTATCCAAGCTACATATTTATGATGGTTGAATAAATCTGGTATACTTATGTATATCTTTGTGGCATGCACTAACGATTACGGTCAAGTTTCTTTGTCTCACTGACTCTATTATTTATATGCTGGAAGATCTTTTTTAGGTTACATATTTTGTTGACTTCATGCCATATTGTTTTGGTTTTGGTTGGTCGTTCTTAAGTTCCATATTTTAGCTTGCCTTTGGAGTAGTGGGCTCTATCTTGTTTCTAGAGGCTATTTGCCTAGTGACTGCGTTTCCTCTTTATCTAGTTTTATTTGGTACTTAGGGTGTGCATTTCTCTTGCAGGTTCAGATGCTATTCTTGAAGTTGTGTCTACGACCTTTCAAAAATTACCTGAGGAACTAGAACCTAAGGAGTTGGCTCTTATGTGGGAGTGCTTGTATCAGGAAATAAGTGACTCTCTAGCTAATGAAGCTTTCTTGCATTTAAGCCGCCTTTTATCGCTGCTGATATCTTCTATTCAGGTTAATAGTGGGTGTGGTATTACGGGTGAGTTGATAATGGTCTTCATATACTGGTTTCTTTCTTTCTTTTTATACGATTGATGTTACTTCTGTCCTTTTACCTTTTACTGTCCAATTTTAATTGTTATAATGCGGTGCAGATTATCAACGGATGCTTGAAGTTGTAGAGTCCTTGGTGCTGAAAGTTGTTCTGCCTTCTTGCAAGGGAAATGGTAGATTGTCTGAAGTTGTTGATAAAGTTCTGCAACTAATGCTACACATTCTTGATGGACTCCATGGTTCTAATAATTTGTCTACCATCTCTGGCTGTTTGTCACACTGGGCTCCTGTATTTGAGTTAAGAAACTCAAGGTATTGTCTTTTCCAGAATCAGTCTGATATGCTTATCTTTTAGCTCAGCTCCTTCTTGACATGCTGTTGTTTCAATTTCAGCTTGTTGACTTTTCTTAGAGAACTACTGCTGAAGGACCCTCACATAATATATATTTTCAGAGATTATGCTTTAAGGTAAATTGACATCTAAGTTGCGATTTGGCTCTCCCTTTACACTTTCTGCTTTAGCTGCAGTTTTGAAATCTCTTACTTGAATTTTCAGTGCTATGAATGATCTGGTAGAATCTTCACAAGAAGAAGTTATATGTCTGTTACTGTCTTTCTTTGAGAGACTGCAAATGCATCCTCAAAGCACTAAATTCTTAGATGAGATGTCCAGAGGGAAATTTTCAAAGATTTGTGATTATATGGAAGGGGTTCTCAGTAGCTGGATCATGCGTATAAATGACGTAGCAAATGGGATTACGTTGGCTGCTCATATTGACAAGGCCGATTTGGCTATCTTGTGGGGAATTATAAGCTGCTATCCGTATATGTTTGATGTCCAAGCAAATGAGTGTGTGCTGATAGAGTTGTTGGATACACTTCATCGGCTTCTAATGATCGAGGATGGTATGTAATCCTGCATTTCATCTTTCTTTTCCAGTGTGTACTCGAAACATTGCTGTCTTTTGTTGCCTGGAATACATATCTCTGAGTTAAGGAAATCCACTTCTGTATTTTTTACTATTCTTCAATCTGTTTTAGTATCTTATGCTGTTTTCCTTGTATTATTTTAGAAAGTATTGCAGGTATTTCCAAACACACTTGGGAAAGCCTAGTTGGTGCTGCTTTAGATTCTCATAACAAATGGCATAATGTAAAAGAGGTTGGATTTGGAGAAATGAGGAAAGTATTAGACCTTTCCAAGGCCTGCAAATCATCGTCACAAGTACTATCTGCTGTTGCTGATTACTTGGATAATGTGAACCGGTATGTTATCATTCCCTCCCCTCCCCCTATCTCTACACACACATACGCATTCTCTCAAATAACCCATGGTTGTGTAGTGGTTCTTTAACTCCAGTGGGGTCAAGGCCCATCTGGTGATTTCCTTCTTCCCCACTGGCCTTGTACAAATTTTCAAATGCAGACAGAGCACATGCACATATGTTCATTCTGTATTGTTTGTTTTATTGTAAAGAACACAGTCACACATGCTTTTTCCGATCATGTCAATCTGTTGTGCTTGTTGATCACTGCTTATGTCTAAAAACATCCTACAAATGTAGGCCCACGCTGCAATCAGATAGCAACAAGCAAGTATATCATCCCTTGCTTAAAGGGGAGGATCTGATGGATGCAGTTGGCATATTTGCTGATAATTTGTGCCACCCGGATAAAGGGATTCGTCTCCCTACTCTAAGAATTTTGTGCCATTATGAGCCTCTCAGTTGCAGAACTTCTACCAAGGATCAACCTGCTGAGAAGAAAACGAAAATAGAGGTTTCTCAGGCTGGTATTGTTGGTACTGATGAAGGCAATGTATGTGCACTATGTTATGCTGCTTTTATTCTTTGACATGAGCACTTGTATAACTTATATGAATATATTTCCTTTTGAAACAGGTTCTTCAGCTATTAATGTCTATCGAGGCTACTCCTCTTTCAATTTCTACCAGCAGGAAAGTTACCTTATTGATTTCTAAAATACAAATGGGCATCTCTGCTGGAAGGATACCTGAAACATATGTACCTCTGGTTTTGAACGGGATAATTGGAATCTTCCATAATCGTTTTAGCTATCTATGGGATGCCGCTTCTGAGTGCCTTGCAGTTCTGATTAGCAAGCACACTGGACTTGTATGGGATAAATTTATTTCTTATTTTCAGCGCTGTCAGTCCCTGGTGCAGGCATCTGATGTTCAGCTTGACAGAGAAAATGAAAATTTATCCAACACATCTAGTGGTATGTGAGGATTTGGCTATTAAGTTGATTTTGATTTGTCAGTGGTAAATTTTCACGTCTGAAAACATGGTCCAGGATATGCCATTCGATCATTTTTTTCCTAATTATAATATGGATTTCTAATTTCCTCCCTGGTTTCGATGGTCAGATCTTGTAAGGCAATTCGATTTGTTTGTGAATCCGTCATCTGATAACACACCAAGCACAGCAGTTTTGTCCTTGTTCCTCCAATCTTTGCAAAAGGTTCCTTCTGTTGCAGAGTCTCGGTCCCGTCAAATTATACCCCTATTTTTAAGGTTTTTGGGCTATGATAGTGATAATCTCGTGAGGTAGTCATCTTCTCCATTGATTTATTTTTCTTATTATGTAAAGCATCAGCACAAATCATCTTATAGGAGTTGGTTTATTTTCTCCTTTGGAATGCAGCTCAGGTTCATTCAATTCAGACATTTATGAAGGAAAAGAGTGGAAGGGTATCCTTAAAGAATGGCTAAGCTTGTTAAAAATGATGAGGAACCCCAGAGCATTCTATCGAAGTCAATTTCTAAAAGATGTTCTGCAATATAGGTCAGTGCTTTATAGTGTCTCATTTCTTGCTTCCTTTATGTTGTCTTAGTTGTCATCTCTGGTACATGGACTCGATAGTTTAAGGCACCGTACTTATCTCAACCTGACACAACACAACATTTATATGGGTGTTGAATGTGAATCCAAATCCTTCTTAAACATATGGACTTGGCTATTACTTCAAATGAGTCTATTCACAGATCAGAAAAAGATGCTAATTAAGATTAGAGATTATTCTTGGAGATTGTTGGCCTAAAGGAGATTGCCTCTTACTGGTAGACCTGCATTTCGATGAAATCTACATAGATCCAAAAATATCCTAACCACAAATTGAGCATTCAATTACAGTTAACTGTTAATACAAAAGAGAGAGAGAGACCGCGGGGAAGAACTTGAAAGCATAGTGTGTAAATAGAGAGAGATAAAAGTTACAAAGAGAGAAAAAAACAGAGAGAATGAAACAATAAAAGTAAAGAATATCTAGGAAGCCCGGACACGAAATATGGATATGCATGGACGTGATAATGGAATTTCTAAAATTAGGATATGGGTACAGTAGGTCACAAGTCACAACAATAAAAATGTATTTATTTTTTATATAACACTAATACATAAAAATTGTAAAATTGATACTTTCATTTAGATAACATGCAGAGTCTTTTTAACATTCTAAAATTATTTTTGAATTTAAAATTTGAACCCTAAAAAACTGGTTGATTTCATATTTGGGAGCAAGTAGAAACATGTTAAAAGATACTTCTTTATATGGACGTGTTTAGTTGTGTCTTGATTATGTTTGGATCAGGTTTGATATTATTTTTTTTAATTTTTCCCCGTGTGTCCAATCTGTGTCTGTGCTTCATAGATAGGAAGAGATGAAAAGTTTCACAAAGATAGGAAAGGCGAGAGATCAAATAAAATAAGCAGATTCTGGATACAAATAAAAGTGCATATGACTCCTTAATCTAAGTTTTGGGTTCTACTTTTTCATTTGTCTTTTGGGAAAAAAATATATGACCTTTGACTATGTGTCCCTACAAGCCCAATTACTATTTTTATGGCCCATTTATTTAAGATTTCCATCTTTCAGCCTTTAATGATCAAAGTTAATTTACATGGAGAAAACTTGTGCTACAGTATGCAGATTGAGGTCCAAATTCCATTCCAAATTAATCTTAACTTAGCCTGAATTCATTTTCTATTAATACAATATTTACAAATTACAATACATAATTTTATTAATATATTTCTGTGACATGTTGAAGTAACGTCTCCCCGTGACCTTTTCTCATACGCTTTTTAGATGACGACCCCACATACCCATATCAAAAACCCGAACCCAAGTCCATGTGACATGGGTTGACAGAACTTGTAATCTTAACTCGAACTTAGCATTTTTCTAGGATGGAGTTAATGGATTTTATTCTTTGTCTTTACCAGGCTTCTAGATGACAATGATGCTGAAATACAGGCAAGGGTTCTTGATTGCCTTTTATTGTGGAAAGATGACTTCTTGCTCCCGTATGACCAGCATCTAAAAAATCTAATCAATTCGAAATATCTGAGAGAAGAACTTACAACATGGAGTTTGTCTAAAGAAGCTGGTCTAATTGAGGAAGGTCATAGGGTTCATTTGGTTCCTTTAGTTGTTCGCCTCCTGATCCCAAAAATCAGAAACTTGAAAACACTTGCCTCACGAAAGGTATGCCCATAATTTAAATCTTGTTTCTTCCCCTATTCTTTCAGCCAATGGGGTTTTGAATTCTATATATATTTCATTATCATTTGTCATTCTTATCACCTTGATCGATAGTGTATAACCTAATTTTGACAGAATGCAAGTGTACATCTTCGAAAGGCAGTTCTTGGATTCATAGCTCAACTGGATTCTGATGAGCTCCATCTATTCTTTGCATTGTTATTGAAGCCCTTGCAAATTATACCAAATGAAGATGATTATGCGTCTAACCCATATTCAAACTCCATCCATGAGTTTCACTCCCTAAATTATCTGACATATTTCACTGTGGAAAATATAACAGCCCTTTCCTGGAAGAAAAGATATGGTTTTCTGCATGTAATTGAAGATGTTATTGGTGTTTTTGATGAATTTCGTGTCAGACCTTTTCTTGATCTATTAATGGGATGTGTTGTTCGGGTATTAGCAAGCTGCAGTTCGAATATTGACACAGCCAGGGTTGCTGAATCCTCTCCAGTAAGTGATCATCCTGGTGTTGAGATGATATCTGATGACAAGGACAGTGCAGAGGCAAACCGTGCAAAGGTAATATGTCTGATGAGAAAAAACTCTTTTTTCTCAAAGTTGATCAATAGCCGTTTCTCTTTTTAAATATTTTATAAGCTCTTTTAAATTCAAATAAGTTAACAAACTAGTTGTTGAACTCTAGAATTCTGGTAACGATGCAACAATATTGTGCGCCATTTTCTTTTCACCTCCTTTCTTTCTATCAAACATTTTAAAATAACCAGATTCTTTATCGAGACAAACTAAGCTTGACGACAGTAATTATTTTTTTCTCAGACTGGGATGGACATCAAGCAGTTCAAGGATTTGAGGTCTCTATGTCTAAAAATTGTCTCTCTTGTTCTCAATAAATATGAGGACCATGATTTTGGTACTGAATTCTGGGACCTATTTTTTACATCCTTGAAACCCTTAATTTATGCTTTCAAGCAGGAGGGTTCTAGTAGTGAAAAACCAAGTTCCTTGTTCTCTTGCTTTTTGGCTATGAGTCGGAGCCTGAAGCTCGTGTCCCTGCTCTGTAGGGAAAGGAATCTTGTTCCTGATATATTTTCAATGCTAACTGTTCCAACTGCTTCAGAAGCTATTGTATCTTGTGTTCTGAAGTTTATTTCAAACCTGCTTGATCTTGATTGTGAGTTGGATGATGAAAACAGTCCTATAAAAGGTTTGATATGTCAAAACCTAGTAGCACTTGTCTGCAGCTTGCATCATCTGTTTCAGGGCGATAAAGCATCCAAGAGGTATGAGTGACTCACTAACCTGTAAATACATGCGCAAAATTATGCTGATATCTGCTGACCATAGAATCATAAAATAATATAAAGGATGAACTAATGGTCATATTATGTGTAATATTCAATTTATTTATTTATGTGTGTGTGTGTGTATTTTGAACCAACTGCTTTAAACAAATGTGAAGTTAATAGTTACTTTGTAAATATCCCTTTTTTTTTCTTTGCTTTCTCTCCTGCTTCATCTAATTATTGACCCATTTTCGTACTGGTGTTCATCAATCTGCTGTTATTGTAGAAATAAATACTTTCCTCGTAATCACCAATGAAATCTTCGAAGAAGTCTCAGTGGTTTGCACATATAGTTTCCGGTTCACGGTTGTGCCTTCAAGTAAAGGGCTGTTCACTTGGTGTATATTGATTATAGAGATAAACTGTCAGATATCTTGAGGGAATGACATTCAAAAGAAAATAAAGGTTACTGGCAAATAGAGACGAAGTGGGGGGGGGGGGGGGGGGAGTGGAAAAGATAGAGAATTTTCAAATACAGTAAATGTCAAACCAGTTCCAGTTAAGGCCTGTCAGAGGACCAATGAGAAACATGGGGTGGCCTTTCGTATTCTGGGCGTGAAAACAAAAAAACTAGTTCCAAGTTTCAACACTCAAGTTTAAAAATTATGAAGCCTTTTACTCCTGAAATTGAAGTTCAAGTCCATAGAAGACACATATAGGGTGTGTAGATATTGAGTATAACAACAAATGTCAGTTTAAACTTAAATTGAGACAACTATCTTCTGTCTTCTTTCCTCAAGTCCTTTATGACCGTATTGGCAGCGAAAACCTCTTTATGGTGTAACTAATATGTGTTCTTTCTAAGTTAAATATTCTGTTCTATATAAGATGCTATGAAAAACTTGTTCACTTTTTTTTCTTTTCGCAATATATGTTTCTTTAGTGCCTCCTTTCATTCTAAATTCTCCCTTTATGGTTTCTACATTAAAGATTCATATATATAATATACTTGAGTTTGATTTTGAGTTCAAAGTTCTTAGTTAATGGAAAAGCTCATCACTGAATTTTTTCTTTGATCCATTCTTTTTTTCTGTAACAGAAAATTGGTCAGATGTCCTGGGGAAACAGAAATTCGAATCTTCAAATTGCTATCAAAGTACATAAATGATCCATTGCTGGCAAAGAAATTTGTCGATATCTTGCTCCCTTTCTTATCAAAAAGAGCTCAAGGTTCTGGTAAGAGTCTTTTAGAATTAGTATTGATACTATTTAGTCTTTTCATTTGTTGTGTTCATGTGATTTTGGTGTTGCAGATACCTGTCTTGAAGCCATACAAGTTATTCAAGATATTATTCCTGTTCTAGGGAATGAGAGAACTACTGAAATACTTAATGCAGTTGCTCCACTTCTTATTTCTTCTAAATTGGATACTCGGGTGTTTATTTGCGATCTTCTTGAAGCACTTGCTAGAACTGATTCTTCTTTACTTGTGGTGGTAATATTTGCCACTTCTTATTTTTCATAATGGAGTTTCTTTGTTTTGTAAGTATCCTAAGTTTTAACACTGGTGATTGGAGTGCAGGCTGGATATATCAGGCAATTAAATGCAACCTCTGCTTTCGAGTTGGATGAGCTTGATTACGATACCATAGGCAAGGCATATGAAGGGATAGGAATTGGATTCTTCAATGCTATGCCCGTGGAGCATGCATTACTTGTTTTGTCACAAAGCGTACATGATATGTCATCAGACGAATTAATCTTAAGGCATCATGCTTATAGGTTGTTGCTTACTTTTCTTGATTTTTCTGCCAAAGTTCTTGGCCAAGAGGTAGACCATCATGGGACTGCTGATCAGATGATGACAGATGATGAAGGCTGTTGGAAACAAGCATGTGTTCAGCGTATCATAAACAAGTTTCTTTTGAAGCATATGGGGGATGCAATCAGTTGTGGACTTTCTGTGAGAAAGGTATCAAGCCTTTTTTCTGTCTTCTTGTAGGCATAGATGATATTTTACCAACCACCCAATCTTACTGACATACTTTATTTGTTGAAGCAATTCTCAGTTATTATACCACCAATGTCACACATTACATATTTTTTTCCTTAAGGACATCATCGATATCGGGTCCATTTGTATCCCATTGGGGAGCCCCCCTCTATGGATTCTAATGGATCTGTATTCATTTTACTATGTTCTTGTATTTTACTCTGTATTCTAAGGGACCCATGCTGTACTTAACTTTGTACATAAATTTTGCTTTTCCTATAACCTGTTTGTTGGGGTCCATTTTTGGTTGCAAAGCTGTAGTATATTGAGAAATATGCAAAAATATGCAATATAATTGCAATAAAACATATAAAAGAAATTATGTTGCTACTATTCATAATATTCAGGAGATTTTCTAATGGATACGAATGGTTTCAGGAATGGATTGATTTACTGCGAGAAATGGTGATAAAGCTTCCGCAGTTAGAGAATCTTAATTTGTTCAGAGCTCTATGCTCCGAAGATGCTGATCAAGATTTTTTCAATAATATCATTCATTTACAGGTTATTTCTGCATGCTTCTTTGTTCACTTATGATTATTCTGATAACTGCCTCTTGCAAGTTCATTTATATTTCTCCTGAATTGGACCTTATAACTCTTCTTGTGCCTTCTGCTCTTGTTCTGCTTTTACTAATTGTTAACAAAAACTAATTTGCTTTAGCTATAAACATAAATGGAGCCTCAAGAATGATTGTGAATATTTTCTCAATTTCCATTTCTTTTTTGGGTGCAGAAACATAAGAGAGCGAAGGCTTTGTCTCGCTTTGCAGATGTTATCAATAAGAGCTACATGTCTATGGTAACTATGCTTGACTGTTGTTTTTTGGTGATGGAAAGTTTTTTTGATCAGCACTAAAGCTTTCTATGCTCTGCTTTTTCACTTGCAGGATATCATGAATAAAGTGTTTATTCCGCTGTTTTTCAACATGTTGTTTGATTTACAACATGGAAAGGACGAACATATTAGAACTGCATGCATGCAAGCACTTGCTTCAGTTTCGGCTAAGATGGAATGGAAATCATACCATGTGTTACTGATTCGCTGTTTTAGTGAGGTGAAGAAGCATCCAGACAAGCAGAAGGTTCTCTTACGGTTAATTTGCTCTATCTTGGACAAATTTGATTATTCTAGATTTTGTACTGGTCAAGGGGTGATAGATTCCTCGGGGAGCATTTCAGGTTCTGAAACCAATAATACTACTTCTTCAGCAATGCAGAAAGGTGGTAGTTCTATCATGGTTGCTGAGATACAAGCATCTCTTCAAAAAACTATTCTGCCAAAGATACAAAAGTTATTGAGTTCTGATTCTGATAATGTCAATGTTAATATCAGCCTTGCGGCACTGAAACTTCTAAAGCTGCTTCCAGATGATGTAATGGAGTCTCAGCTATCTAGCATCATTCATCGCATTTCAAACTTTTTGAAGAATCGTCTAGAAAGTATCCGTGATGAAGCTAGATCTGCATTGGCTGAATGTCTGAAGGTGCTTGGACTTGAATATCTGCAGTTTATAATTCGAGTTTTGAGAGCAACATTGAAACGGGGATTTGAGCTGCATGTTCTAGGATATACACTTAATTTTCTTTTGTCAAAGACCCTTTCAAATTCTTCTGAGGATGGGAGTTTGGATTGTTGTTTAGAAGATCTCCTCAGTGTGGTTGAAAATGATATACTCGGAAATGTTGCTGAGGAGAAAGAGGTGGACAAGATTGCTTCTAAAATGAAAGAAACGAGAAAGTGCAAATCTTTTGAAACCTTGAAACTGATTGCTCAAAGCGTAACTTTCAAAATCCATGCATTGAAGCTTCTTTCTCCCGTTACAACTCACTTGCAAAAGCATCTGACTCCAAAAGTGAAATCAAAATTGGAGAATATGTTGAAGCACATCGCGGATGGAATTGATTGCAATCCATCAGTAAATCAGACTGATCTCTTCATCTTTGTATATGGCCTCATTGCAGATGCAACTAATGAAGAAAATGGGTTCGGTGTGAGTTTGACTGGCGCAGAAGCAAATAAACATGGAAATGTTGTCAGTGAGAAAATTGTTCCTCCAGCAGAGGCGTTTAGAACTAAGTCTGCATGTTCTCACCTTATCGCTGCGTTTGCGCTAGGGGTTTTACAAAATAGAATAAAAAGCATGAAATTGGACAGAAATGATGAGCAACTGTTATCAATGTTGGATCCATTTGTCAAAATACTTGGCGACTGTTTGAGTTCCAAATATGAAGATATTTTGTCTGCATGCCTTAGATGTCTTACTCCATTGGTGAGGCTGCCTCTTCCATCCCTTGAATCCCAGGCTGATAAATTGAAAGTGACACTGTTGAGTATCGCACAAGGTTCTGTAAGCCTTGGCAATCCTCTTATGGAGTCATGTCTAAAATTGTTAACTGTACTTTTGCGAAGCACCAAAATCACATTATCCTCGGATCAGTTACATATGTTAGTGCAGTTTCCAGTGTTTGTGGATCTTGAAAGGAATCCATCCTTCATTGCGTTATCACTTCTAAAGGCAATTGTTAACCGCAAGCTAGTGGTTCATGAGATCTATGATATTGTAGTTCAAGTTGCAGAATTGATGGTAACTAGTCAAGTAGAACCAATTCGCAAGAAATGCAGTCAGATTTTGTTGCAGTTCTTACTTGATTATCATCTTTCAGAGAAACGCTTACAACAACATTTAGATTTTCTGCTTGCAAATCTAAGGCATGTATTGAAGTATTTGCAGTATTTTTTGGTTATTTAATTTTTGGTTATCTTACAATCAATCTGCTTTTCTTGCAGGTATCAGCATCCATCTGGGAGAGAATCTGTGCTAGAAATGCTCCATGCAATTTTGATAAAATTTCCAAAAGGCATTGTTGATGAGCAGTCACAGACCATATTTGTCCACCTGGTGGTGTGCTTGGCTAATGATCAAGATAATAAAGTTCGCTCTATGACTGGTGCTGTTATAAAGCTCCTTATTGGTCGTATAAGCCAACATTCACTGAGTTCCATTCTCGAGTACAGTATGTCCTGGTATTTGGGTGAGAAGCAGCAACTATGGGGTGCAGGTGCACAGGTATTACTCTCTAATGGTGTCTGTCTGATTATGTTTTGGAATGTTGACTACAAGCTTGAGGTTTCAGAACTAAATAAAATACAGGAAATGTTTAGGGTCTAGTAAGGAAAATTCTTGAAAAGCAAGTATGACATTCTTAACAGTAAATGCTGTCTGATCATGTTATGAGATGTTTTCCGTATTTATTGCTGATGTTACATATTCGTTTCTTTGAAGATCTTTGATATAAAGAATCCTCGATATTTTTTTCTTCCCATTATGCCTGGTTACAGTCGATTATGCAAAGTTATAGACTTTTCTATTTCTTCTTATGACGCCAAGTAACCTTTAAATGTAGTAATGGTTTTATTTCTGCTGTTATACTCGATGTCTGCAGAACCTTTCCAACTCCTGATTCAGTTTCGGTGTATAGAGTTAGAATTCTTTTCACTTCTAATGTCTTTTATTCTAATTATAAAGAAAAATGAACGGGGTTGGAGTTTAGAACTCTGTTAGCCAAGTTAGAGAGTTACTGAATAGAATATTAATAATGTTTAATATATTAATAAATTAATCTTCTAAATAAAGGGGCATCTAGAAATGTTCAAAGCCTCTTGTGGTGTTCGAAAGCTCCACAGGAGATATTGAGAGTAATAATCCTATTATGAAATGAATTTGGTGATATACTGCTCTGGAAAGTACCTGCAGTTGTAATTATCAAGTTAGCTATTATTATATTTAGTTTGTGTCACACTTCTCGTATTCCTTTCATGATAATCTTTGATGTCTCTGTGCAGGTATTAGGATTAGTGATTGAGGTCATGAAGAAAAATTTTCAAAAGCATATAAGTAGAATATTGCCTGTGACTAAACGAATCTTGCATTCCGCTATTGATGCTTTCACCAACACAGAAATGGATCTTTCTGACGAAGCTACTATTCCTTTCTGGAAAGAAGCATACTATTCAATAGTTATGTTGGAGAAGATGATACATCAGTTCCGTGATTTAAGCTTCGAAAGAGATCTTGAGGTTTGGCCTGTCTGTTTCTTGTTCTCGAGTAAAATGCTATAAGACTTTCATTTTAACCCTAGTCATATCTATCCCTATTCCCTATAATTATTGCTTCTACTTTTTTTTTTCTTGAAGTATTCGTGTCCGATACGGGTTCGGGGTATGACCCTTCAAGGACCCTCCAAATACATGGAAAAACTTTAGTTCAAGTAACATTAGCTCTATAAAAATAGTACCCTGTATATATGTTGGGAGACAGGTTCACTGAATGTTCCTAATTTGTCAGCAATATGATCCTCCAAGGATCCGTCAAATGCATGGAAAAACTTTAAATGGAATCAACATATTCCGGAGGAACATATACCAACATCCGGCACTTAAATCCCAGTCTGAGTGACATGGTTACACATGTCTTTCGCACATGTGTGTCATGTCTTTCACACACATGCGTGTATTTTTTTCCTTTTAAAACCCAAGTGATTGGACCTAACACTACAGTAATTGGACCTATGATACTAATCAATAGTTTCTCCATACTTGTTTTTTTCTATGTTGCTTTTTACTTTTTTCTAGAAATAATCGGATCATTTTCAGACTTTGGTATGGAGATATGACCCACCGAGGACTCTAAACACATGGAGAAACATATAAAAAATGAAAATACTTCATACCCACATCCAACACTCACAACCATGTTAGATTAATGTGAGTGTTTTCATGAGATATTTTGTTTAGACAACTGCCAACAGAAGCAAAAATGTAGACATTGCACATCAAACAATAATGCTCATTCTTAATGGCAGAACATGCTGTGCTCCTTTATGAAGTCCATGTAATTGAACTCATATTGATGCTTTCTCTACTATTTTCAGGAGATTTGGGAAATGATCTGTGAGTTGCTGTTGCATCCGCATGCATGGATACGCAACATATCAAATCGCGTAATTGCCTTCTATTTTACTTGTGCAAATGAGTCAAGACGAGGGAGTCTTGAGAAGTTGCATGGAGCTTTATTTCTTATGACACCAAGTAGACTTTTTATGATTGCTGCTTCTCTTTGCTGCCAACTGAAAACGCCTGTTGACGATGATGAGGTTGCAACTAAGGATGTCAAGCTTGGTGCTAAGAAGGAAAATGAGAAGAACTGTTATCACTGGAGCAGCCTGATTACAAAAAATCTTGTGTTTTCAATTTGTGGTCTGAACTCCTTGATGAAAGAGTGGGCTGGTGTGCGCCTTACGAAGTTCTGGTCTACCATTGAACAGCATGAGCAGGAGCAGTTTCTTAAAGCCTTTCGGTTGCTTAATTCAAGGAAAGCAACCAGGTTGCTTTTGTCTGTTACTGATGCCACAGATGATCAAAATGATGCAGACCGTTCTGAGGGCCTTCAATATCTGCTTGTCTCAAATCTGCTTAAGGAGCTTGGCAAACTAGCTTTTCAAATGGAGGCTATTCAGGTTGGTCAAATTTTTTGTGTTTATTTTGAATTCATGAAAAGCATTGAACTGAAAGTCCTTTTTCAACCCAACCCTACTTGCTATATTAGGGATGAGTGAAAAACTGAGAATCAAACTTGTGTTTGGTTTGGTTATTATAAAATTCGCATTGGTTCCGGTCCAGATATTATAAAAAGTGAAAAAGAAGATAAAATTTCACTTGTTAGCCAGAAAACTCGCTTGTTATAATTTGGTTATTATAAAATTCGCTTGTTGGTTATGTGATTGTGTTGGTACTTGTATCTTTAAAATGCTGTATGCAGATGAGGACCATCTTCAATAGTTTCCAGAAAATTTCTCTAGAAATGGGTCAGGACGATTCTCGACATTATGCCTCTCTGATGATTTTTCCTTTATATAAAGTTTGTGAAGGGTTTGCTGGAAAAATTATAACAGGTGAGTTCATACATTTCTTTATTGAAATGTTGGCACTTCATTGAAATCCAACCTATATTTATTTGCCTTGTCTAACAGATGATCTAAAGCAACTAGCACAAGAAGTTTTGGGCAGTATTCGGAAGAGTATAGGCAGCCAAGAATTTGGACATGTTTACAACGAGATCAAAAAGAAACTAAAATCGAAGAGAGATAAAAGAAAACGAGAGGAAAAGCAGATGGCTGTTATCAACCCAGTCCGCAGTGCCAAGAGGAAGCTGCGGATTGCAGCCAAGAATCGTGCTAACAAGAAAAGGAGGATAATGGCAATGAAAATGGAAAGATGGATGCGGTAAATCTCATCCTTTGTTCTCCATTAAATCATTAGGAAATTTTGTTACTTAGTTACATTCTGTAGTAATATCACCATTGGTAGAAATTCATCTGTTGAGGAATTTGCTTTTACTTGTAACAGTTGAAGAATATTTGTAATTTTATCTACATCTGAATGGAAAACAGGCCAGTTAATCTTTAACCATGTGTTAGTATTATTAGTTTAATATCTTAGGAATCATTAAACCTTTATGGGATAATAATTATATTCTCATGTTTGGTTTGAAGTGATATCTTAGGGTGGAAAAAAATTATTACCAATAGTAGCTCTTTTTGGTGAAAATAATTGGAATGAGATTTCCTCTATTTCTTTAGGTATTTGTCAATTCTCACCAAATACAACAATATTGTCCTTAATATAATGAGTTTTCTTCCTTTACATCTTTTGTATCATATATTTTTTTAACTAGGATGCTAATTATTTGAAGTGAATATTTATTAAATATTTTTATTTCATATTAAATGATATTACATATATCTAAGTACTTCAATTCTTAAAATGTTTTTATTAATATTATACTTATGATGTCTCTAATATTATTTTTAAATATATTATCTAATAGTTATTCTGGTATTTTGTGTTGATTGTTTAGAATTATATTTGCTCTCAGTGGTCTTCTACTCATTCAGCTTGATAGAGATCAAGAAATTAAAGCACACCTTAATCTATATGTTTGGTAAAAGAAATTAAAGTAATATATATATATATATTGTGGTGTATTTTTTGTGATGAAAATATAATTGTGTTTGAACATCATTTAATGTTATAATTATACTAATAACATGTTAAATATATATTTTTGTAAAATTTAAATAGTATAATGGAAATAGTTCTCTGAATTTTCATACAAATATTTTCAATTTAACATTGATTGTTTAAGTTGTTAAAAAATAAAATATATTACAACGACAATTTAGTAAAAATACGCATTCAAGTAATCTTGTATTCTCTTAACCAAATATTGCAGTCTTATAATCCTGCTAAACAAGGTAATGTAATATTCTCAATTATTTCAGGTGATGTTACATTCCAAATAGACCTGGAAAATTTAACCCGAGATTCGAAATCGATCCGAACATGTTTGACTCGAATTTGATCCGAAATAAATCTAATCGAATTTCAATTGTACCGAAAATGGACTCGAACTGATTTTTAACCGAAACCAATAGACCCGAACCAATTTTTAATCGAACCGAATGGACTCGAATCGATTTCACCCGAACTGAAAGCAACCTGAATTGAAGGCAATCCGAAATAAAGAAAATATTAAAATAAATAAAGATGAGATGTGAATTGTTGCACAAACTCACTAAAAAGTCAAATATACAAGCTATATAAAGTCATATATAGGGTGGAAAAACCTAACTCAGCTTGAAAACCCGACTAAATTTGATTGAACGACCCAAAATCAATCGAACTGAAAATTAATCGACCCAAAGTCTCGACCCCATACCTGAACCAAAATCACCATAGACCTAAACTAAACCTAAACCAAACCTAAAATGATCCGAACTAAAATCAAACCGAATGACCCGTTTACTACCTCTAATTTCAAAAATCCTATTTTTAAAGTATCAAAATTAGAGATTTAAGTGCAACTTTGTTGGACGTCACCCCTTTTAAGTAATGTTTAAACAAAAATATCCAATTTTTTTTTTTCAAATTTAAATGTGAAAGTTTACACACATTTATCGTTTATGAACCCAACAAGTGTACTAGTGAAAAAGCGGATATGTTAATTCTATGAGACACAAGTTCAAATCGCTATGTCTACATGATGTATGCGCATTGTCAGAGGGTTAAGAATATCTATGAACATATACTACCTTGTAATCACCTTTAGAATTCAAAAATACTACACTTAAACCCCTAAGCATAGTTTCTAAACCCTAAAACTTAGGTGTCGTGTAAATAAAAAAATTACACCGCTTGTGTATGAGATAATAATCCATAATTCTTACCTTTACAACATAAAAGCATATTCGAACGGGATGTTTGAATTAATAATTGGCTGGCTTGACCGTTAAATTGTATGAGTTGTGATATATGTGTAGAGTTATTATTTGCTATGTTGGTGGTATAAGTTAAATTTAAGGCTGATTTAAGGTTTAGAGTTTAGATGTTTAAAATTTAAGATCTAATTTTTAATTTTTAAACCCTAAATTTTAAATATAAATTTTAATTTCAAATCTTTAAATTTTAAACCATAAATTAAATCCTTAACCCTTATATTTAACCGCGCTTGTGAAACTTAGTAATTAGTTGGCTTCACCGTTAAATTGTATGAGTTGTGATATGTGTATGGATGGGGTTAAAATAAATATTTTTGATTGATTTTTACAGAATTTAAAATATCTATTAAAAGGTGTAACTGAAGTTTTTTTTCTCTCTCATTAAAATGGATCAGACATAATATCTAATACAATAAATTAAATTCATAATTTTGTATTTGTATACATGAAAATTCAATGTCGCGAGAATATCCTATGCTTGACATAAAACTTTTGGTGAGTATACGAATTGTTTTGACATGAACTTTTAGTAATTTGTGCTTCCAACCAAAAGGGTCTTTGCTATTTCATACTGACAGATACAAAGTGTTTGAACATGTTAGGTTTTGTGTGATGTTTTTTTTTTTATCAATAATATAACTTATTTTATAATCTTGTTAGAATTAGAACTCGTATATTCAAAGGTGTTAGTCCCTTTTCATAATATACTTGCACACAATTCCTCAAAATATATCTAATTCTAATTCTGTTAAAATCATTATGAATTTACCGTACTAAAATCTATGTAAAATTTATTTAATCTTTATTTATACTAGAATATATGCACCATAACTTTCTAGTACTGAAGTGTAGTACTCGACTAATACCAATAGTTTATTCTTATTGTAAAACACAAATTTAGTGTACATAAGACTTGACACAACAACTTATACATAAGATATTTTACTTATGCATTCTATTTCTTTCACTGTGAAAGAGGAAAACCCGATACACAAGGTTATTTAACTTTTTTTGAGTCACATTGAAAAGCATTTTAGAACATTTTGAATGTGTGAAGTTTGTGACAAAGCTATAGTATAGTTCTTTCGATTCTTAAGGATTCGAGTTCCTAGAACATAGTTAGCTCCACCATAATCGTTCATGTTAAATTATCGAGTTAAGTACAATTTAATTGATGACAATGTCCTTACAACATTTCCAATGAGTAGAATAGCATCGACATACAAGATTAGGAAAAACATCTTATCATCTTTGATATGTTAATAAACACAAGGTTCTTCAACATTCTGCTTAAAACCAAATGCTTTGATCGTTTGATCAAACATTTGATTCCATGAGCGTGATGCATACTTGAGTCCATAGATGAATCTATGCAGCTTTCTGTTGGGCTCAAATCGATCAATCGGAAACTACCAAAAAGGTGAATAATTTACGAACAAGATATTGTGGTGGAAGCATCCGAAAGATAAAAATTTGTGCAACGATTTATAGTGGTTCGACTTCTAAATTAGGTCTACCTCTACTACCTTAGCTATCCACATTAAGGATTTTTCACAAATTCACTAATTTGTCTTTCTTTCGAGGTCAAAGAGTAACCTTACACAATTCACCAAGATTTATACCCCAAAATCTTGCGAATCATTTCCCTCAAAGTTTATACCCAAAAACTTTGAGTTGCACTCTCCCTAGGAGAAATGCAAATTTAGCAAGCAAGAAAAAAAAACCTCACAAGGCAAATGTGTTTACACAATTAGGATCTCAAAAGATGAACACTAAAGATTTACAATGAAACTCTATACAAAATGTACAAGAGAAAATGAAAGGATAAAGTCTTTAAGCTCTTTTGCTTGATCTTTATCCTTGAATATTCATCTCTTACATCTTGAAATGTCATTGATGTGTATTTATAGAAGAAATGAGTTTATAGCCGCTTATAGCCATTGGATGATATTTAGAGCCGTTTGGGGATGAATTTTTGAGTAATTTAGACCCCTACACTTAGTGGAACGAGTATTCAAGTACAAGTATCGATACTCCTGCAAAATATAGTTGTTACATGCTCAAATTCAAATTTTTGGCAACTCGTACTTGTACGTGAACAATGCGTACCGCTACTCTCTATTCATGAACAATGTCATACTTTGAATTATTTTACAATATTTGAGTAAGTTCAACAACATTTTCCACTTAAATTGTTATATCAAAATATTAGTTCAACTTTTTCAAACTTTTTGATCTTGGCATGTTGTTATGTATCCCCTTAGTTTTATAATATAGATATTTTCCTCAAGATAACCATTCATGATCAATATATTGACATCCATTTATTCGGTATCAACAGTCAACTGGTCGAATACAAGTCTGAGGGTCAACGGATCAGATGCGATTCAAATTGCATCGAAGGCTCAATGGGTTAGATGCAGTTCAGATGATTAGCGGTCACTGAAAAAGGGCCAGCTCTAATTAGGTAGGGTCAATAGATTTGGGCTTTGGTTGAAACATTCCAGACCCAACAGATAGGTTTTTGGGCTTAGTGTGGTTTTGGGTTGGCTAACGCTTAGCATATCAAAGGTCTTGTAACATCCCGGTTTAGGTTCTAGAAGATCTAGTGAGGTTTCGAGGTTCGAAAGACCGGTGTTGGGAGTTGTGAGTGAGTTCAGGGAAAGTGGTTCTTGGAGATTGGGAAAAATATGAAATAAATCTCTAAAATCCTTAATAAATATGTTTAAGGTTTTGGTAAAAACAATTTTGGAAAAATGTTTTCCGAACTGTGACCAAATTGTAAAGTTTGTAAAATCTGTTTTTAATGACCATTTCGTAAAAGAGTCAAAACATTGAATCTTTAAGGAGAAAAATTGGTTGGGCCAATATGGTTATTATCCCCTTTATTTTGTCTATTCAAATATTTTAAAATAGATTTTATGATTTAATTAAAATAAGGTTTATCTATTACCTCATTTTACGTCAAAAACAATTTTCAAGCTTTCTCATCTTCTCTCTTCAGCCAAACAGCTCTTGAGCTTGATTTTCACAAGGTAAAAGTATTTTCTTATTAATCTAATATTGTTAAAATGGTTCTCCTACTTAGATTTCCTAAAACCCAAGTCTATTTCATTGTTTTTCTCAAGAATTTTTGCCAAACAAGGAGAAATAACTAGCATTGAGGGTGAGCAACGAGATTATCCTATAATATAAGGTTCTTTAATGAAATTCTCATGCTTTGATTCTTTTAAATGCTAAGGTTTTGTTTTCTTATGTTAATCTTAATGAAATTTGGCTAAAATTGATGAAAATGAGCTTTTGGTAAGATTTTCGAGTAGGATCTATTATTGCTGGGTTTGTTGATGTTATTACATTTTTTTTGATGTGATTTTTGAGTTGTGATGTTGGGTGAATGATGGGAATCCCGAATTTGGGTTGGGTGTTGAAGTTTGAAGTGGAAAAGTGAGTTTTGGGGTGGATTTTGAGGTGAATCGATAGCTAGTGTTAATATGATGTTGGGTTGATGTTTCTAGATGTTTATCTATGTGTTTTGATGTTATCTAATGCTGGGTTTTGCTAGAGTTTGTCCGAATTGAGTTTTTCGATGTTTACGCCTTGTATCAAATATGTTCGATAGGTGTTTTGATTGAGTATTTGAATCTCTTCTTTCCAGCAAGTTAGAGTGTTGAAAATATCTCTAAATCCTCTGTTTTGGGTTGGTTAGAGGCAGGGATTGAAGATCTGGATTTGTTGGACTTAATTGTGGGCGAATCGGAAAGCTAGAAAGGGGTTTCGGCTTGATTTTGGTAATCGCTGGTGAGTGGAAATGATTTTAATGTTTTATCAAGGTTGAAGAAGTGTTTTAAGGGTTTGGGTTGAGCCGTTAGGCCAATCCAAGCTCAAGGGTAAGATTTGTGTTGTTTCGGCTTTTTCGCCATTTTACCTTTGATCTTGTTTGATCATGAGCATACTTTTCTAAATGATGTTTATTCTGTTGTTATGCACTAAATGCATGATGTTTTGTCCCTTGATAGTGCCATGTGTTTCATTAAAATGTTGGTTGAGTTCATGTTAAGCTTGAGCTTGTGGTTATGGCTTTTGGGATGTGTTTGGGGAGGTGTTTATCCCCGGTGAAAATCAGTGGTTTGCGATGTTGCGATGAGTATATTGACACATGGGTTATATCAGATAGATTGATCGATCAATAGGATGTGAAGTGCATTATAATTATAAAATTTACGCGTGAGAAATTCTTCAGTTTCATAATAGGGGTTGTGCTATTGTGATGCGAGTGGTAGGGGTAGTGCTATCACCAACGGGCAATGCAGGTAGTGGCATCTCGGGCAAAGTGTGTTTGTGGTGAGGGTTGTTTCACCATGTGACTTGATGGGGGTTGTGCCATCAAGGTGTTCGCTTATCCGAGCAACGTGTCAATGATGCTGATATACTCATTCGCTATGGTTTCCTATGAGCTTGGTAAACTCATATGGTTATGTTTTTGTGCTTGAAGCATGTGTAATATTTATGGAGCCAGTAGGCTTGGTTTGTATATATGGTTCATATATGGTTTATGCATGGTTGATGCATGTTTAGTGCCTATGGCATGTGTTGTTGCAAATGCTTAAACTTGTTTCAAGTTTGCATGTTGAAAAAGGAAATGGATTTGGAAATGATTTGTGAAAGTGTTTTCAAGAAATGGTTTTGAATTCCTAAATGAAGATTGTTTTTAAAACTGCATTGTTGTAGTTGGTTTTTGAGCTCTGCCTACTAAGCTTTATGGCTTACACTCTCTTTTTCTAGCAATGCAGATCCACGGATCATTTGGAAGGCAACGGTGCAAGGGGTAATCCAAGTGTCCGCTCTAGCTCAAGTATGACCTTGCTTAGATAATAGTGTGTGTGGCAATGAGGGTGAACCTTGTCTTTGTTTTTAGGAGTGTTTGTAAACTTCTTGTGTTGAGATCATGTTGTCGGATACCTTGTTGGCTTGTTCTTACCTTAAGTCTTGTGGTTATGGTTTTGAACCTTGTTTTACCTTTTTGTTGGATCTTGAAGCATTTCCTTTAAAAGTATGTTGAGCATGCTTTTGTTTCTTTTGATCTTGTACATGTGTAATGGTTGGTTGTGGTGAATGCATGTTGATCTTGCTGTTTCTTTGATATATGTGAGGATTGGAACCAAGGAAAACAACCTTGGAGATGCTTGTGCTGCAGTTCTGTTGTTTCTGCAGCAGGGTGTTCCGGAACGGGCTCGAGCGTTTCGGAATGACCCTCTTTTTAGCCTTGGCGTTTCGGAACGCGTATCGAAACGGGCTAAGCAGGGCCGGTACGGTCTCAAGCTTTTTCGGAACATTTTGCCACTATAAAGCTCTGTTTCGATACGAGCCTCTAGTGTTCCGAAACGGGGGCCGTTGGTAGTTGGTTAAAGGCATATTTAAAGTTATTTTTCTTGCGTTTTGGTCCTGATTTGTGCTGCTTTAAATCGTGGATGATTTTGTGCATGTTTTATGTTGCATTTCATCATGGAAGCATGAAATGGGTTTAGTTATACAAAGATCACCTTAATTGCATCACAGGTCTCTATATTATGCTAGTTTTGCATTTTGGTCCCCAATTGCTCTTTTGCTCGTATCGATGTTCGTTTTGCTGTTCTTTCTTTCGTTGCGTGTTCTTAAACATAAGGTTAATTCGAGCATCTAGAAAAGATATTAATCAACGCTTTTAGGGTTGCTAGTTGGAGGGAAATCTTCAAATTTTTCTTCGATTAGTTTCGTGTGATCCACTCGATACGGTCTGGTGGCTAGGTCGGGTCGAGGGGGTTACAGGTCTTTAGGTAAGGGAAAAATAGGTCCAAAATTCAACAGTCCAAGATGACATGATTGACTGACTCTTGTCTTGAGTCACCCTATTGGGCCTAGGTTCGAGCTTAGAGACAATGATCCCTAACTTGTGGTTTTTACATTTAGTTGAAAGGGAATTTGTGATTATTAAGGGGATCTTGGCAGCACGATGGTAAAGAGGTAACAAAAACGGCATGTAACACACTAATCTTGATCTGAATCTAAAGTGTTATATTCGGGCCACCAAAATTCTGACATAAAAAATTTCATTTGAAAACCATAGGTTTAGTCATCATTAAAACATTCAAACCATCCATAATACCATGTAATTAAATAAGTATTATAAATCGGTTTACAAAATAGGAACTTCGAGTTTATACATCGTATATCAAAATACTATTTCATAATAAAGTTACATGCACAACAATTGTAAGGTCCTATGAATACATAAGCCCAAGACTAAATAATAAGTGATGTACTCTGAAGCGGTACGGTGTTGGGAAATCCCTCGATGATGTGTACCTTGATCACGAACAACCTACTAACCTCCAGATGGAAACAACGATTTTGAACACTGAGCTTACAAAGCTCAGTAGTACATTTCAACTCTATCACACCTCGCGATTATTTAAAAATAATCATACAATATAAATATAGTCTAGAGGGCATAAATATGACTTCATTAACTACAAGTCATCATCTAGCCTACACAAGCTAGATTTCTTAGATCACCTATCTTAAGGTATCAATATATCATTCTCAATTACCATGAGGAGTCTTACATGTTCCACAATGCTTACTTATGCTTGAGATCACATAGCCTATCAAGTTTAAGAACAATTATAAGTTATCACCCTAAAGCATCAACAATAATAAGCACAACAATTCCAAACAATCATTACACACTAGCACCCAAGGACATACCCTATCTGAGACTAAAAAGAAATCAAGTTACTCAAAGCCACATAACAATCAAATTAAATGGACTATACCCAGATCACCATAGCCACATATATGTCTTAAACATACTTGGATCACAATAGCCACATGTAGTTTTCAACGAACTCAGATCACTTAAGCCATTAGCAGTCCCAACCATTCTTGGATTACATTAGCCACAAGAAGGTTTAGCCATGCTCAGATCAACATAGCCACGAGCAGATCTATCCATACTTGGATCACCATAGTCATGAGTAGGTTCCTAATTGCACCCAGATCACATAGCCTTGAGTATGTCAGATGTTACTTGATCACATAGCCAAAAGTACACATCCCTTTATATAAGTATAGTAGTGCTGACCATAGGACCTTCGAATTCCTTTACATAAAAACCATAAGGTAAGAAATGCTCCCTGAACATTAATACACTCATCACGAGGTAAGTGGCTCCAAAACCACACTATCAAGCAATGCCCCCAAGGCATGGCACCATCTAACACGAGCCCACTATCAAGTTACAATTATCAAGCTATTTACAATACTAGAACATGCCAATATCATTAAATCACAATTGATGTAGTGGGTATCAATACGCCTAAATGGGTACTAGTACCAACTTAGGATTTTGTTTTTCCAATAGGCTCATTTAGTACCGGTACCGAACCTGGGTGCCAATACTCGACACTCGATATTTATACTGCTAAAGACAGTACTGATACTCAAGCATAAAATCAACGTGTTCTAGCTTTAAGTCACCGGGTACCGTTACTGGTTCATCCCATATCGGTACGTGAACCCAAAACTACCATTTTAAGTCTCGAATTTCAACTCTAATTCATCTCCAAGGATCCACATTATGAACATTTATTCTCCATATTAACATCCAATCTCAACTTTGATCACACAAGACATGCTTTACACACATAAAAACCCAACAAACACTATAAACACAACAAGACATCATTTTATGATCTTCAAGAAGCATAAAAGTTAGAGTTGTACTAACCTTTAACAAGAATCTTAAAATGAGCTCACACTTACTTTCCCCAAGCTTTATTCTTGCTTCAAGCTTGGAAAGGCTCTTCAACCACTCTCACTTTCCAAGAAGATATAGAAATCATATAAACACTTGAACCACAGATTTAGGAAGAACTTACTATGAATTTACAACCTTTAAAATCAAAGGAGAAATCCCTTAAAGTTCTTAAACCCTTAAACCACCCAAAAACCCACCAATGGAAAACTCACCTTTTACCACAAGGATATACTTTTCTTGAAGCTTGAGAGATGTTGATTAAGTATCCATAAATCTTAAATCCATATTTAAAATTTGGAGTGTAAAACATGACCTTTTAGTATAGAAAACCCATCTTTGAATGATATTAAAAATGGTGAAAGAAGACAAGAAAAAAAATGAAGGTGCGAGAGTGAGGTAAGCTTGTCTCCCCTTTCCTACGTAAAGACAAGTAGAAATAAAGGGGTGATCAGCCTTTATATTGAAAAGGGGTATAATCGCAACATAAAACCCTCCATTTTCACCATTGTCATAAAAATGATCACTTTCTAAGCCCATATAGCCCAATTCTCATCCAATAAGGCCCAAACTTGGCCCAAGGGATTTAATTACCCAATTTAATACAAAGGTCCATAACTCAGGTCATTGACCATCCATTGACTCAGAAATTCGGGTTGTTACACAACATTTGGATCTCGTGAGGGAGGATCTACACTAAGAATGAGAGAAAACGTACGAGGGAAATCAAATGAACCAAAAGGAAAAGAAATGGTCTCACCAAATTCCAATCGAGAAGGGAAAACAACGAAGCACATTGACAAAAAAGATCAAAACATTTTTTCACGATTCTCGTGAACCAAAATGATGACCGGGATCGAAGTATGAGGTTTTGGTCCAAGCAATACAAGGAACCCTCTGAATGCCATAAATAGATATTCGAATGGAAGCTCAGGCACGAGCGATTCTTTGTCAAAGAGCAATAAGTGTAAAGAGGATAGGATTTGGGAGAAGAGAGTTTTGGTGATTTTGGGAAGCTAAGTGAAATGGTAAGTCCAAGGTCTCACATGCCTAAAAAGTTAACTTATATAATTAAGGTCTCACATGCTAAAAATCGTACTGATACGTTGAGTGTCGTAGCGGTACTATAGAGTGCAGTAACGGTACTTAAACATAGTGTATCGATACCCATTGAACTAAATTGTAGATTCAAATATGTAATTTCGATTTGAAACCCCTTTAATCAATTCCAAACACCCTAAACATGCTCATAATAATGGGTGAACATAAATGTCATATAATCATATACTTGCACCTCAATTTTTAGCATAACACTGATAAATGAATCATCTAGAGACATAATCCTAAAAATGCATATTGAGTCACACTAAAATGCATAACTTGTCATACCTTAAATACTAAGCTTAGAACCTCTAAAGAGCACTCACATATGACCAAAAGGATGGAATGCAAATGAGCAAGCCATCAAAAAGCCAACATAGCCAAAAATTGATCTTTCAACCAAAATTCATGTTCATGTTTCAAGACAAACAATAGAGCATTTAATATCCTCAACATAAACTTTAAAAATCAATCATAGGCAACATTGTCTTATTTCATGTTCCAAGATCCAAAAGTACATACTCAAAATCTCTCATTTGTCTTGGAAACTTCAACTAGCCTCAATCTACAACACGAAACTCTATTCCTCTACATTAATGAAATTAAACGAGTGTGTAAGCTTATAGAGCTTAGTGAGTGCATCGCTATAAAGAATTCATTAATGCATTTAAACCAAGTTATAACGAAAACATTCTTCGAAAGCTTAACAAAAATTAGAACTTAGATGCCTCCGAAAGTATCATATCAAAACATAATTTTCCATATCAATACTCAGTAAAAGCTTGATATATTGGCGTTAACACTTGTGACTTAACATCTCATATGAAAACCATTGGATACACGAATCAAACAAATTAAAAAGTGGATTAAAATTCATTCTTGCATATGTTCCTTGATTGTTAGACACTCGTCCTTTTCGGTTCACAACAAAAAAAATGATTGTAGACAATCTGTCTTTACGAACCAACAACCATAGACACCCATCCTTAAAGGACCAAATAGTTACGATCGATCGATTAGACACTCGTCCTTAGATTTTCAATTCTCGCATAGATTTAGAGTACTCATCCTATGGCATGCCAACTATATCCGATCTTAATTCAGTTTATTGTGCAACTTCACAAATCAAAATCAATAACTATGTTGCTCAATGGCAACTAAACAAATTATATCAGAAACTTGTATTAGTAACCCTATGTACTCTCATGCTTATAGAAACATGGTTTATTAAATTAAATTGCACAAAACAGTAACTTCATCCTATTCGAATCCACAAAATGAATCATATATTGCTACTATATATGGAATAGTCGAAAGCAATTAAGGCGATAGTTAAGAAAGCTTACTTCCGAGCTTAACATAGCGTTTTAAGCTATCATTAAACCCTCAAAATTCATTTCAAACCTTGCAATAGTGCAACATATGGATGCACACTCACCCAATAGCTTTCGCTTTAACGGTGAAAGCTTTATCAAAGATGATGATATTGTCGAATATAAGTTAGACTTCGTTCACCGATGCCAAAACGTCTACAACTCAAAATCAATACAATTCCACGTCAAAATATAATCCAAAACTTCAAGCAACTTCAATCTAACTTAAACATCCATCTACAAATACTCTAATTACCTGAAATCCATCAAGATTGGAGCTACAACATCTTCTAACTTCAAACCAACCATTAAAGCTTTAATTCTAATACGATTCAATCCTAAAATCGCCAAACAAACTTCCAAAGCTGTAACTAACATCAAGGGACCCAAAACACCATTAATCTTTCATAAATCATTAAGATCACCCAACCTAAATTAACCAATTTAATTAATTTCACAAAATTAAGATTAGATTTCTTCTAACCCATAAGATAAATTCAAAACCCAACATAAACACTTAAGTTTCCTTCACAAATCATGTTATCAACATTAAACTTCCAAAAACCCAATACCTCAATTAATTTTCAATTAAATCAATCTAAAATGATTAAAACAAAAGTTTAAGAATACATAGCATGCATAATTTCAATAAGAATTATTTTTATACATTGCTTTTAGTTGATCAAGAACTTAGATAAGTTCCCACGAAATTGACATAACTTCCAAAATAATTGAGAAATTGGATTTTGATGAAAATAGAATTTAGGAGTGAAATCAAATGAAAGAAATGATTTAGAAAAATAATTGAGCAGAAAGTCTTTTAAAAGTCCATGGAAGATTTTGGAGATTTGAGAAATCAAGAAAATAGATTTTAGAGAGGAAAAGGAACGAAGAAAAACATTTTTCCCATGAGAAAAATAATTAAAAAACACCCGGTGTAATAGCTCTTCAAAGATTCTTAGCATTTACTCTCTTCCAATTTAGTCAATAAACTACATGTCAAAATTAAATCGACTTATTTAAAGTCATTAAAAAATTGTGTTATTTAATGTAAACATTAAATAACCCAAAAATCATTTAAACATATCGAACAATTCAAAAATTAATTTCCCAACCATTTATTAAAATTTTGAAATTAATTAATTAGCTAAATTTCAATTAATTTTAAACTAACAAAGTCTGGATACCTGATTCTTCTAACCTGGATTTTGAGATGTTATAAAAAATCCTTCAATAAATCTCCGATAGTACCCAACTAAACCCAGAAAGCTATGAATCTCTAATACGTTCTTGGGTTACTTTCTACTCAATATCACCTTGACCTTTTTCGAATCTAAAAAAATACCCTCACTAGAGACAATATGTGCAAGAAACACTACCTTTTTAAGCCATTATTCACATTTACTCAACTAAACATACAATTGGTTCTCTCAGAATCTATTGTATGATACACAAGTGTTCGTCAAGTTTCTCTTCAAACTTAGAATATATTAAGATGTTGTTTATGAACACTACTACAAACTGGATCGAGATATGACTAAAATACATGGTTCATCATGTCCATAAATGTAGCTGGAGCATTGGTCAACCTAAATAACATAACCAAGAATTCACAATGACCATACCAAGTACGAAAATATGTCTTAAGCACACAAAAATCTTTCACCTTCACCTTATAGTATCTAGATCTCAAAACAATTTTAGAGGATATAATGGCTCCCTTAAATTGATCAAATAAGTCATCTATACGAGGTAGAGAATTTGTTCTTTATCGTCATCTTATTTAACCTTTGATAGTCGACATAGAGCTTTGAAGTACCATATTTCTTTTTCACGAATAGGAATAGAGCTTCTCAAGGTGAAACACTATGCTGAATGAAACCATGATCCAACAACTTTTAAAATTAAACCTTAAGTAACTTTCGATAAGGTGACATGAACACTAATTTATTACTTGAATATACCTAAATTATGAACTCAACAATAGTAGCCCCACGACCACAACCTTGGCCTTGAGTGACTCTACCTCGCATGGCTCTATGACCTCTACCACTACGAGTATCAATCACTAACTATCTAAGTCTCTACAATCATAATAAACCAAAAACATAAGTTAGTTCTAGTACTATAGTACCAAATCAATTAATCTATTTTATTAAAAAAAATTTACGGAATGAACTTTTTCAAATGGCTCTCCATTCTTCCCAAAATACTCTTTGATGCATGCAAAAATTATTTTACACTTGAAACATATTCTTTACGAGTCTTATAGTCCGAGAACTTGAACCATGACTCTAATATCACTAAATGTAACTCTTTAAACCCAACCCATATATTATGGTTGAATCCCGAGAGTCACACTAATTTTTTTTTCATTTATAACACATTTAATATTATTTGAAACCATTAGGAACTCATTAGTGAGTTTATTAATGATAGGTTATGCTTTATAATACTCCCTTTGTCCTATTAAAGTTTCCCTTTTTGTGTTTTAAAATTGTCTCATTGAAAAATTCAACAACTTTTACAAGATACATTTTTCTTTATACCATTTTCTAGTTTCCAAGAAAACAAATTTAACTTTTTAATTTTTTAAGGATGACATTTTCATTTCAATTATTTTACAACACATTTTTTATACAATTTTTTTTTTAAAATTACGTGAAAAGTCAATAGGGAACAATTTTAAAGGGACGAAGAGAGTATGTAAAAATAATCAATACAAAGTTATTATCATCATTATTTAATAAAGGATTAAATCACTTAATTTTTTAGGGAAAGGACTAAATCACTTAAAAGAGTTATTAATAAGGCTAAAAATACCTCATTTGATTACAAATGAATATTATCCAAATACATGCAAAAATCAGATCCAAAATCCCAAAGAATAAATACAGTCCAAGTCTATTAGAAAAAGAGTCTAGTTTGAATAATATTAATAATGACAAATAAGTATAAAAGATTATTAATTATACTATAAAATACGAGTGATAAAAGCTAGGCAATCCTCCAAGTATCAAATTGGATCTTAGTGGTTAAAAGTATTTGTAAGGAATAAACTGATATATTGTATAAATATAGAGGACTATATGTGTACTTATACCAATTTTTTAACATTTTCGTCAACTTTTTTCGTTTTTTAACAGTGTGTGGCTAAAATGGAACTATTTAAATAGTTGTGTGGTGTATTTGTCGAAAAATAATATATTGGTCATTTTGACACCAAACCCATAGTTCAGTGGTCATCTGTGTAGTTTACCCTTATATTAATCACGACATGAGCTCTAATGCCAATTGTTGGTCCCGATTCGAAAAGTCATGTATAAGTGTTGAGTGTGTAAAAGTTATATATTTTACCCCCTATTTAACCCATATTTCTGTTGCATTCAAGCATAATTCAGTGCATTTAGGATAGATTTCATTCATACATCACAAATACATTAAATGGCACAGTTGCTACTGAAATTGGTTACTTTTGTAGGTAGCTGCTGTAGCAGACGAAGGGCAGTGGAGAAGCAGAGCTGGAACACTGGACTGTAGCCGAGAAGAAGGATGCTGCCATGGCCGCTGTCGTGGCAGCTAAGGACGACATCAATGGTGAAGGGAAGAAGTGAAGTGGAGATCGACAGAAAGAGGAAATTAAGCCGGTCTGTCGTGGAGCACTCTTATATATTTCTGAGCCCTAGATCAGAATTAAGGCCAAGCCCAAAGTTCAAGGAAGAAACTCCAAGCAAGAAGGAAGGAAGAATTAAAGACATATACTCTGAAGATTTAGTCTTTAATAGAGTTGTACTTTAATTTAAACTTGTATTCTTGCCATATTAGAAAACTTGAACCCAAGGCCTATATAAAGGCATGTAATTCGACCTAGGGAAGGAAATCTTACTCTCTAGATGTCTTCCCCTAAACCCTAGTCGTTTTCCCCTTCTCATCATGTTCTAAACTTCCCCTAGGGCTAAGGGTTGATTCTGTAAAGTAGTTGCAAGGATTGCATTGTTTTAGGATTTTTCTGTTCAATAAAATAGACTTCAAGTTTGCTTATTCTGGTTTTCAACATCTTGCAAGAGTATCGGGAGAGCATTGTGAGATTACACATTTACTTAATATCGGGAGAGTTAAGTATACGAAATGAATAAATACGGGTTCTCCAGTTTATGGTTGAATTATCTCAGACCTAGGGATAGGACGAGGTTGAGTGGCTAAGGAAGAATTCAACAACATCGGTGTTCATCCTTCGATTCACGCCGGAAGGTATCATCAAAGACATGTTCATCGACAGACTTGGACCTAGGGATAGGCCAAGGCACAGCAGGGATTCTTGCCAAACTTGAAGTACTGAGTTGTGTGTTTGCTGCCGCGACAACAACAGACCGCTGCCGCAGCAGGTGCTGCCGCGATAGGCACTACGACAGAACAGAGAAGTCTTAGACAGTGCAAACACCTACACTACGGAGCAGATCAATACCGTCCTACTCTTTACTCTGAATATTTTCCTCTTTTATTTTCAGTCTTCTTTATTGTTTCGTGATAAACAATTAAACTCTTTCTTTTCCCTTTCGTGCAGAAAACCAAGGTTAAAGCTATTAGCCCAGTCTCTGTGGAGACGATATCCGATACTTACGTATCATTTTACTACTTGCATCATGTACACTTGCACTACATTGCGATAGACACTTTTACACGCAACAAGTTTTTGGCGCCGTTGCTGGGGACTGACAACATATCTTTACCCTATTTTTACTGCACCTTTTTTAATTTTTCTGTTTTTACTTGGATTGTTCACCCTGTGCTTTTCACAAGGTCTTTTATTTGCTTATGCGCAGATCTCAACAAGGGAAAGAACCTGAGCACAAGTTAGATCCTGAAATCGAAAGAACTTGAAACCTCAGGAAACGAGTCCGCCTCCTAGTAAAACGAAACGAGTACTTGGAGGAACAGTTAGAAGCAACGGTGAACGAAAGACACGTAGACAGGAAGAACAACCAAGGGAATCTTTGAGGTCCTGAAGATCCTGTCAGAGATGGAGGAAACGGACAGCCTGCCGATCCTCCTGCCGCTGCCGCACGCCGGTCATGCCGAGACTACATGATCAATGATCATGTGGAACTAGAGACCACCCTGCCAGATGTGGAAGCTGAGAATTTTGAGCTGAAACCTGTCATGTTCAGCATGATTAATTTCGATGGCCAATTTAGTGGTGCTGCTACAGAGGATGCGAGGGAACATCTGAAAACATTCCAGGAAATCTGTGGTTCGTTTAGACTACCAGGAGTAAATCCGGAAATATTGAGGCTTCGGTTATTTCCTCATTCATTGAGGGACAAAGCCAAAACTTGGTGGAACAAACTAACGTCGGGTTCAATACGAACTTGGGCAGATTTAACTCGTGAATTTTTGTCTCGTTTTAACCCTTCTTATTTATCTGAGCGATTACGTAACAAAATTGCTACTTTTCAACAGGAAGACGACGAGCCAATGCACGAGGCATGAGATAGGTTTACCACTCTTCTAAGGAATTGCCTGATGCATGGATTCCCTGTTTGGAATCAGGTAATCAAATTCTACAATGCTGCCAACCTACAGACTCGTATGAGAATCGATTCAGCAGCCAATGGGTTGTTGTTAGATAAAGATCCAGAGGACGCCATGGTAGTGTTAAAGAATTTGGCTAAGAATGAAAAATAGTTCCCCATATCGAGGAGAGGTAAACGAGTATTAGCTGTGAAGGATTACGAAGTCGATAATTCCTTAAAGACACAAGTTGCATATCTCACAAAGGCAATAGAGAACTTGCTGAAGAAGGATTCTCAACCTGCTTATGCTGCAGAAGAGGTATGTGGAACTTGTGGTGGGAATCATAGTTCAGAGGACTGCCCACTACAGCTAGAGGAAGGGATGTATGTTGGGAACTATAACAAGCAAAACTATAATTCCAGCAATTACAATCCCAATTGGAGAAAAGATCCCAAATTTTCTTGGAGCAACCCGAACAATGCCTTGAATCCTCAAGCACAGAACACTCAGAATCAGGGAGCACCTAGACTTTTGATACGGCAGCAACCACAACAGCAGCCGCAACAACCACCAGCAGCCACGACTAGTATATTGGAGCAGACATTGGCTACGTTTATGTCTCAAACAGCAACTTACATTGAGAACATGAATCACTTCGTCAAGAAGATTGAGTCATTCATTGATAAAACAGAGATGCGGATGACTAACCATGAAGCTACTCTGAAATCACTGGAGACACAGATGGGTCAGGTTTCCCAGCATATTAAACCGAGGCAGAATGGAGGATTCCCTAGCGATACTGAGGTCGCTAGACAACCCACATATGAGCAGTGCAAATCTATCACAACTAGGAGTGAGAAGAAATTACCAGGGCCAGAGAAGGAAGCTGAACCAGCCCTAAAATCGACTGCCGAGAAGACTGTCACGGCAGACGATAAATAGCCTGCTGCCGATGAACCTGTCACGACATCAGAAGGGACAGAGGAGAAGGATGAAAAACCTAAGCCTCCTCAGATCCGAATGCAGTGGGAAGGACGCATTGTAGACTACCGTCCTCCACCTCTTTTTCCTCAACGGTTACAGAAGTTGAAACATGAATCCCAGCTTAAGAAGATCTATGATATTTTTAAGCAGGTCCATATCAATATTTCGTTGTTAGATGCTATCAAGGAGATGCCTTGTTATGCCAAATTTCTCAAGGATGCTAAGTCAAAGAAATCTAGACTTGGGGAATTTGAGACGGTTAAGCTAACAGAAGGATGCATGACTATTCTGCACAAGCATCCACCCCAGAAATAGAAGGATCCTGGGAGCTTCATAATACTGTGCATAATCGGAGATAAATTTGTGGGTAAGGCACTTTATGATCTAGGTGCTAGTATTAATTTAATGCCAAAATATGTATTTCGAAAATTAGGTATTGGACGAGCACGACCCACAACAGTTATGTTGCAACTGGCAGACCGCTCTTACGTGCAACCGGAAGGAAAAATTGAAGATATTCTGGTAAGAGTGGATAAATTTATTTTTCCTGCTGACTTTCTAGTTTTAGATTGTGAAGCAGATGAGAATGCACCAATCATCCTGGGGCGACCCTTCTTAGCCACAAGAAGATCACTAATTGATGTAGAAAAAGGAGAACTCACTATGAGAGTGAATGATCAAGAGATCAAGCTGAATGTTCTCCAAGCAATAAAGCACGCTGATGCAGAAGAAGAATGCAAGGCTATCACTGAAGTTATCCTTGACCAACCCTGCATCAGGTCGGACTGCCATGACATCAAATTTGGCCACTGCCCTAGCAGCCATTTAGAAGACTGTCACGGCAACTACGACAACAACAGCTCCTCAGACTCTGACATATCTAATACTAAAGATCATGAGGAGGTAAACTGGATAGGCAATCATCCAGGTAAGTTATTCGAGCCCTTAAATTATACCTCGAATGAACATATCATCCAAAAGCCATCAACTGTAGAGCCACATGTTCTAGATCTTAAGCAGCTCCACATGTTTTTATTGGATTAAATGATACGTTGCCCGTAATCATCTCTTCCAAGTTGATGCAGGAACAAGAACAGCAGCTGATAGAGATGCTGCAGCAGCACAAAAGGGCTATTGGATGGACGATAGCTGATATCTAAGGCATCAATCTGACACTATGCATGCATACAATTCTCTTAGAGGATGATCACAAGCCGACCATTGATGCCCAGAGACGTTTAAATGATGCTATGCGAGAAGTGGTTTGAAAAGAAATTATCAAATGGCTAGATGCTGGGATAATTTACGACATCTCGGATAGTAAGTGGGTGAGCCCGGTGCAGTGCGTTCCTAAGAAAGGATGAATAACCGTGGTAACCAACGAAGAAAACGAGCTAATCCCAACCAGGACTGTGACCGGTTGGAGGGTTTGTATGGACTACCGGAAGCTTAACAAAGCTACCCGGAAGGATCACTTTCCCCTGCCTTTTATTGATCAAATGCTTGATAGATTAGTGGGAAAGCCTTATTACTGTTTTCTTGATGGTTACTCAGGTTACAACCAAATAGCCATCGCACCGGAGGATCAAGAGAAAACGACCTTCACTTGCTCGTACGACACTTACGCTTTTCGGAGGATGCCATTTGGACTTTGCAACGCACCAATAACTTTTCATAGGTGTATGGTGGCAATATTCTCCGACATGGTGGAGGACTTCCTGGAGATATTCATGGACGATTTCTCTCTCTTTGGAGACAATTTTGAAAGCTGCTTAGGCAACCTGTAGAAAGTGCTCGAGAGATGCGAGAAAGCGAACTTGGTATTAAACTGGGAGAAATGTCACTTCATGGTGGATGAAGGGATAGTCCTAGGCCACAAAGTAAGCTGCCGCGGCATAGAGGTCGACAATGCGAAAATTGAGGTAATTGAAAAGTTGCCTCCACCCACCACAGTCAAGGGAATTTGAAGTTTGTTAGGGCATGCTGGTTTCTATCGAAGGTTTATAGCTAATTTTTCGAAGATCGCCAAGCCGTTATGCCACCTATTAGAGCAGAATCGTCCCTTAGACTTCAACACTAAATGTACTAAGGCATTCAGAATTCTGAAAGAGAAGCTAGTAACAGCCCCGATCGTACAGCCACCAGATTGGAAGTTGCCATTCGAGATTATGTATGATGCCAGTGATTATGCTGTAGGGGCAGCACTTGGGAAGAGGAAGGACAAGCTATTCCATGTAATTTACTATGCTAGCAAAACACTAAACGATGCCCAAGTGAATTACACCACAACAAAGAAGGAATTGTTGGTTGTGGTGTTTTCAGTTGACAAGTTCCGATCCTATATACTTGGGACGAAAGTGGTGGTCCACACAGACCACTCTGCACCAAAATATCTATTTGCCAAGAAAGACGCAAAGCCCAGACTGATTCGTTGGATTCTGATGTTGCAAGAGTTCGACATAGAAATCAAGGACAAAAAGGGAAAGAGAACCAAGTTGCAGATCACTTGTCAAGATTAGAGAATGGAAAGAGTCTCCCTATAGACGAGACACACATACTGGAGACCTTCCCTGACGAGCAGTTGTTCGCTGCCATAAGCATTGTCGCGACAGCCATGGTGGCAGGTAAGTTTTCTAAACTCCCCTAGTATGCTGATTTCGTTAATTATTTAGTTAGCGGAATATTTCCTCCTGATCTTAACTATCAAGATAGGAAGAGGTTCCAAAATGATGTTAAACATTATTATTGGGACGAACCTCTTCTTTTCAAAATATGTGCAGATCAGATCATCAGGAGATGTGTACCACAAGATGAGCATGAAGTTGTGCTTCATCACTGTCATGCTTCACAATATGAAGGACACTTGGGTGGTAACAAAACTGCTGCCAAGGTTTTGCAGTCTGGTTTTTATTGGCCGTCACTGTTCAAAGATGCCCAGGCATTCTACAAAAGCTGTGATAAATGTCAACAGACTGGAAATATCTCAAGAAGACATGAGACGCCGCTGCAAAACATTCTTGAAGTCGAAATCTTCAACGTTTGGGGGATTGATTTCATGGGACCGCTCCCAGCATCATGTGGGAATTTATATATCCTCTTGGTAGTGGACTATGTGTCCAAATGGGTAGAAGCAATTGCCACACAAAAAAGCGATGCCAAGACTGTTCAGAGATTTTTGCACAAGAACATTTTTTCCAGATTTGGCATCCCTAAGGCGATAATCAGTAATGAAAGAAGGCATTTTGACAATAGGGTAATAGCTGCTGCCTTAAAGAAATATGGTGTCAAGCATCGAATCACAATAGCTTACCACCCTCAGACCAATGGACATGCTGAAATATCCAACAAAGAGGTAAAGAACAAAGAGGTCTCTACACCTCAATGATGCACTCTGGGCCTACAGAACAACGTTCAAAACTCCATTGGGAATGTCACCCTACCGACTAATTTATGGAAAAACATGCCATCTACCTGTTGAGATTGAGCACAGAGCATACTGGGCCATCAAGGCAGTGAATATGGACTTGGAAAAGACAGGACAGAAAATGCTACTTGACTTGAATGAGATTGAAGAAATTCGAGCAATGGTCTATGACAACGCAAGGATCTACAAGGACAAGACAAAAAAGTGGCATGACAAGAAACTGATGCCACGACAGTTCTACCCATAGCAGTTTGTGTTGTTATTCAACTCTAGGTTGAAACTCTTCCCAGGAAAGTTGAAATCTAGATGGTCCGGCCCGTTTTAGGTGGTGCAATTTTTTCCTCATGGTGCCATCACGATCAAATCCTTAAAAGACGGGCACCAATTTAAAGTCAACGGACAACGATTAAAGCATTATCAGGGGACTGAAGCCCCAAGAATGCAGGAAGTGGTTACTTTAGGAGATGCCCCTCCTGGCATCCCTAATTTAACCTAATTTTATTTATATATATATATATATATATATATTTATTATGTAATTAGAATTATTTTATTTTTAGGAACTAGGTTTTTATTTTTATTATTTTCAGGAAATAAAGGAGACAAAGAGAAGAGGAGAAGTGAACTCAGCCCACCATCTCACCATCAGCCCAAAAAGCCCAAAATAGGAGCCTGTTGTTACAGCTGTCGTGACAGATGTGGAAGATCTATCCTGTCAACACGTTGTCGCGGCAGACACGCAAACGCGTAATAGACGCGCAGCAGACACGGAAACACGTGACAGACGCGTTAGAAACCGCATAACAGCTGGCCCCGTTATTCACGCCTTCCGTTACAGCTCCAACGGGCAGCAAACTCCTAATCTATATAAACCCTATTTTACTATTCATTTTTCACTCACTTTTACTCTCTCTACTTGTTTCCTCTCTAGAATTTCATTTGCTTTAATATTTTTTCTACAGTCCCTTGCAACCATGAGTACCAGAAACACTCGATGCAGCGCTGCCTCAGGATCTGCCCCAGCAGCAGCTACTCCCAGCTCTTTCCAGGGCAGGGATATGTGGGAGGAGAGAAGGTTAATCTACAGCACCCGAACGGAGAATCTTAGGCTCAAACCATTCATAGCCCGTAAGATCAGAGCCCTACATTGGCAAATGTTTGCCGAGCAGCCTGAAGAGATGAATGTCACCTTAGTCCGAGAATTTTATGCTGCCATCGACAGCAGGGAGGTGACAGCAGTGACAGTTCGTGGAAAGGAAGTACCCTTTGAGCCAGAGTACATCAACACTCTTTTATGGATTCTACGTCGGCAGAAGGGAAGACGGGCACCAAAGATTCGTGGAGAGCCTGGAGAAAACAGATTATGATGTTGTCATGGCAGAACTAACCGAGAAAGGCACCCAGTGGAACATCGATCCCAAACACCCAAGGACGGTGAAACGAGTTCAACTCACCCCCGAAACCAAGTTGTGGAACGCATTCGTCAAAAAGAGGATTATGCCCTCCTCACACAACAACACGGTAGATCAACCAAGGTTAGCTCTCGTCCATTCAATTCTAAACGAGAGGCCTATTAATGTTGGTAGATATGCTCGGGAGGGGATTTTGGATTGTGCATACCGGCCATCGGGACCACTCGTCTTCCCTTACCTCATAACAACCCTCTGTCGTGGCCACAACATCCCTGAAGTTGCTGAGGATTTGAGAATCCGAGGAAAAGGATGGACGAAGAGGAACATCCTTAGCTTGATAGAGCTGAAAGCTGCAACGCCAATATCCAGCTTCAACCCATCTGCCGCGGTAGGTGAGCCGACAAAGCCCACCCAAACAGAGCCTGCCGCCACAGAACCAAGGCAGCCCACAGCAACAGCTCCCCCAACCGAATCCTCTACCCAACTCCTTGCCACACTGCAGAAAATGGAGGAACGACAACTAGGTCTGATGAGCTTCATTCGGGACTTCACAACAGCAACGGTACATTTCATTAAAACCAATTTAAATTTTCTAGATGTACTGTTTCCTGCTTTCCCCGATCACTATTTTGCTGCCCTTCCCCTACCCATACCCCTACCTCTGCTGCCACACCGAGAACACCGTCTGCTGCGTCCACCCCAACCCGGGCCACGACAGCTGAAGGCGGTAGCCACACTGCCACAACATTTGCCAGGGGAGAAAAGAGAAAAGAGCCCATGTCCGACCTCGACAGATACATAGCTGGTTTCACCTCTTCCTCAATTTGGGGGGGAATTCGATGACGAGCCCTCTGTCAAGAGGAACCTGTCCAAGGAATTCACCCAGATAAAACGGCAGAAACCAAACACAGGAGTCGGACCATCCGACCATGGGAAATCTGACAGCGGTAGCAGCAGTGGTAGCAACAACCACTCTTCCGATGAAGTTCAGGTGCTGGAGAAATTACCCTCACCGACCCACATCCAGCCTCCGAGGGAAGCCAAGAAAAAGACCACCTCTGCCTCTCCCAGCCATCTACCGGCACCAACGAGGAAAGTCACTGCCCACCGGCAGATTTGGATCAGCAACAACAGCGACGACATCACTTAAAATTTAAGTTTCTTTTCTTATATTTGTTTTCGGTTATTTTGTTATAATTGTGATGTTGTTTTCTTTTCTTTTTTTCATTTTGTCATCATGCATTGAGGGCAATGCAACCCTTGAGTTTGGGGTGGCATCCCTCCATTAATAAAGTGTCTTTATGTTTAGATTTGTGTCCAAGTGTTAGTTTATTTTTGCTAAAAAATTTGAAAATTTTGGCTTAAGTCTTTGAACTTTACTTACCTGCCACGACATATGTTGTCGTGACAGTGCCTTTAGGAAATTTTAGGATCTGCTTAGAGCCTTGCTATGATTCTACCCTGTAAAACACTCTTTGTGACCCTTATGTTTTTTTAGATTACTTTAGTACACTAGAATAAGAATGTTTACCCACTTGAAACTGCCCCTAGAGGTGCCTATCACTGGCTCTAGGAAAAAAAAAGAAAGAAAAAATATTCAGACTCAATAGCTTGCAAAACTACATTGCACTTATTTTAGGAGATTTCTTCTTTGAGCTAAGTTAGAAAAAACTAAAGGAGCCTAAGAATTGCCTCCAGAAAAAAATTGAAATGGCAAAACCTCAAGTTTGTAGATATAACTATTCTGGTATACTAAGGTAGTCTAGATGCATAAGTGTTCACAAAACCCACACACATCACAAGAATTATAGCATGGTTCCGAATGAGTCCAGAAATGCCCGACAAGGTACTACTCTTGATAGAATACAAGTGGTAGGTAATGTAGAGTTCACTGATTTAAGCCAAAGAAAAAAAATTAAGTTAGGTAATAATTGCTTGAGGGAAAGCAAGAACTTGAGTTTGGGGGTGTGTTGAGTGTGTAAAAGTTCTATATTTTACCCCCTATTTAACCCATATTTATGTTGCATTCAAGCATAATTCAGTGCATTTAGGATAGATTTCATTCATACATCACAATTACATTAAATGGCACAGTTGCTACTGAAATTGGTTACTTTTGCAGGTAGCTGCTGTAGCAGACGAAGGGCAGTGGAGAAGTAGAGCTGGAACACTGGACTGCAGCCGAGAAGAAGGATGCTGCCATGGCCGCTATCGTGGCAGCTAAGGACGACATCAATGGTGAAGGGAAGAAGTGAAGTGGAGCTCGACAGAAAGAGGAAATTAAGCCGGTCTATCGTGGAGCACTCTTATATATTTCTGATCCCTATATCAGAATTAAGGCCAAGCCCAAAGTTCAAGGAAGAAACTCCAAGCAAGAAGAAAGGACGAATTAAAGACATATACTCTGAAGATTTAGTCTTTAATAGAGTTGTACTTTAATTTAAACTTGTATTCTTGCCATATTAGAAAACTTGAACCCAATAAAGGCATGTAATTCGACCTAGGGAAGGAGATCTTACTCTCTAGCCGTCTTCCCCTAAACCCTAGTCATTTTCCTCCTTCTCATCATGTTCTAAACTTCCCCTAGGGCTAATGGTTGATTCTGTAAAGTAGTTGCAAGGATTGCATTGTTTTAGGATTTTTCTGTTCAATAAAATAGACTTCAAGTTTGCTTATTCTGGTTTTCAACATCTTGCAAGAGTATCGGGAGAGCATTGTGAGATTACACATTTACTTAATATCGGGAGAGTTAAGTATATGAAAGGAATAAGTACGAGTTCTCCAGTTTATGGTTGACCTATCTCGGACCTAGGGATAGGACGAGGTTAAGTGGCTAAGGAAGAATTCAACAACATCGGTGTTCATCCTTCGATTCACGCCGGGAGGTATCATCAAAGTCGTGTTCATCGACAGACTTGGACCTAGGGATAGGCCAAGGCACAACAGGGATTCTTGCCAAGCTTGAAGTACTGAGTTGTGTGTTCGCTGCCGCGACAACAACAGACAGCTGCCGCGGCAGGTGCTACCGCGACAGGCGCTACGATAGAACAGAGAAGTCTTAGACAGTGCAAACACCTGCACTACGGAACAGATCAATATCGGCCTACTCTTTACTCTGAATATTTTCCTCTTTTATTTTCAGTCTTCTTTATTATTTCGTGACAAACAATTAAACTCTTTCTTTTCCCTTTCGTGCAGAAAACCAAGGTTAAAGCTATTAGCCCAGTCCCTGTGGAGACGATATCCGATACTTACGTATCATTTTACTATTTGCGTCGTGTACACTTGCACTACATTGCGATAGACACTTTTACACGCAACAATAAGAGATGCAATAAAAGTTTAACATTTTTTATTAAAATAGATCAAACATGATATCTAATACAAAAAAAAATTCAATCCACAACATAGTTCCTATGCATTTAAGAATTAGTGATGTGTCGATGTCTTTTGTTTGACGCAAATCTCCTAGTGATCTTCTCTAGATTATTTTGTTCTGAACTTTTTTAGTAATTTATGATTCCAACCAAAATGATTTTTTGCTTTGCTCACACCTGTGGATGTTTGGTGTGTGAAACAACTCAAAATTTAAACATGTAGAAATACATGTTTTGATATAATAATTAAAAAATGTTTTGGATTAAATTGAAAAAGAATTTAAATTATTCTCTAAGTCAAAAACAACTTGAAAATAAGTTTGAGGTGTTTTCAAAAGCTTTTGGCAATGTTTGAAACATTTTTAAGTAGCCAAACCAATGCTTTTAATGTACTCGTTTCGATACAAGCACAATTTGTATCGATACGTTTTGAAACTGCCAGAACCCATTTCAATACATGGCTTACCTGTTTCGATATGGATAGGTGTTGTTTCAAAACACACTTTGGTGTTTCGATACGCCTACGTGGCATACATCCCAACGATCAAAACTCTCAACGGCTATTTCCCAACGGTCATTTGAATTGTAGGACGTTTCGATACAGGACAAAGTGTTTCGATACATGCGTTCCGATACAGCCCTGACGTGTTTCAATACGACACACTACATCAGACTCCAACGACTAGTTCTAAAGAAGGGCGTTCTGATACGGCTTTGAGCGTATCGAAACGGACATCATCAGAACTGCATTTATTGCGGGAAATAAATGCCACAACAGCTCCAAATCATCCCCAACGGTCTCCAACAGCCACAAGCTTGTTCCTAACTATATTATGAAGGTTGGAACACTTGAAGGAAGAGAGAGACAACATCCAAGCAACATGTTCAAGAGAAATTGAGTCAAATTCTTATCTCTTCATTTCTCTTGTAAATAGTCTTTAGAGAGTGAGCTTTATTGTAAATCTTTGTACTATTGTGAGCTTAAATTTGTGTAAACACCCACCTTGTGAGGTATTAAGTTTACCGAACAAATCCCTAGTAAAAGGAGAGGTTCTAGTTTAGCCTTAGACAAAAACTAGAGTGATTCTATCTTAGCCGTATAAAAGATAGTGTTGTAAAAGTTTCCTCCTAAGCCTTGAAAAGGGGATGAATTCTTAGTGAATTGGGAAATCCTTAGTGGTGTGCTAAGGTAGTGGATGTAGACATAGTTGGATAGTCGAACCACTATAAAATTCTTGTACAAATTGTCCATCTTTATTTTAGTTTTTAGCCAATTCATCAAAGGAGCAAAATCAACCATCTTGACGGATTTCGGTGATCAAATCGAGCGTGCAACAAGCCTAACAAAACACAATAAAATTATAAATAATTTCTATGATTATTTTCCTATAATTTTAGCCAAAATAATTCTTAAAATTATTTTTCAAGAATTTTGGCCTAGTTGAAAATTTCAACATTTCTCTTTTTTCATACATCAACCAGACAATTTTATTGATAAACAAACTTATAACTAGAACATAACCTAATAAAAGTTTTAAGACATAAAATAAACACTAAAAAAGAAAGTGGTAAATCTAAATTGAAAAAGAAAAGTATTGCACTGGTTATATCAAATATTTCCTCTTTGCACCAAAGAAAATATCTATGGTCCATTGCAGGAAGGGTCCTTTGGGAGTTATCAAAACACAAACTAGATGAAATCTTAAAAATCGGCGACCACCTTTCACGCTTATTCTCAAAAGTGACAATCTGCTATAGATTACATCGGCAAACAACCCAAAAGGGGATCAAATTTTACTTGACCACCGACAAACATAAATAAAAAACAAGTGTTGTGGGATCACCATAAGAACACAAAAAATCCACAAAAGTAACCATAGAAACGTGTTGTAAGGCAGAAGAAAGTGCAACAAGATGTACGAAAAAACAAAAGAAATAGAAAAAAACAAAAGAAAATATGAATCACCATTGATCTGTAACCAGCAACTGTCGATTAGGCAAAGAAGAAAGAGTATGTGTCTAGGGGTTAAAGCGGCGAAAACATCTCTATTATATGTGTTAGTAGGGGTGCTTATTGAGTTGAGCAGCTCGTAAACAACTCAAGCTTGACTCGGTCAAAACTTGGTTAATGCTCGACTCGAGTTGACTTGACTCGAAATCGAGCTCGACTCGAGATATTAGTGAATCAAGTCGAGCAAGGCCTAACTCGACTCGATAAGTTCGTGAGCAGCTCATTGTTTTTTTATAAAGTATTTATGATTTTTTGGTGGCTATCTTAAAAACATTATGTTCCAAGAAGTTTAAATACTAGGTGAAAACTCTAGAAAATTTCAGTGAATTGCTAAGTAATTTACCCATAAAATTTTGGTTTTAAATTTCTAAAACGTTTTTATATTTTCCGAGAATTAAAAAAATTAATTTGTATTAGTAAGAAATTAAATTATAATAATGAGTCTTTCCTTTTTCTTTTATTATTACTTTATGTATAAAAGTAGAAAATAGGAAAGTCTTCGGTTTCTACTTCTCATATAAAAATACAATTGAAAGTTAAAACCGCGAGATTCCTAAGACATTCTCTCCTTTGTTGTTCATTGAAGATTGTTGAGAATCTAAAAAAAGTCTCACACTCGAATATCGACTTCATCTCTAACTCGGTCACGACAGGTTCGTTTGTTTATCTCCTCGGACCTCACGTTTTTTCTGAATTTATATGTTTATATTAAGCTCTAATAATATCACTAGATTTTAGCTATATTAAAAAAGCAAAGTAAAAATTTTGGCGAGCTTAATGAGCAAAGAGTTGAGTTGAGCAACGAGATTTTTTAACGAGCACAAGTTGAGCAAAATTTTATCAAGCTTAACGAACAACGAGTCGAATCAAGCAACGAATTTTTTTAACGAGCACGGGTTGAACACTACTCAACTCGCGATTGACTCGCTCAATAAACACCCCTATGTGTTAGGCTTTGTGTGAGATTTTTTTTATCAATAGCATAGCATATCTATTTTTAGGGATGGAGGAAGAGATCTAAAATTAATTAGTATTAATTCAATTAAAACTACAAACATGTTTATCTTAAACATATTATCTTCCACACATTTGGTTTTCAAATTGATTTTCGCACAAAGACTACTGCAATGTGGGTTTTGCGCATGGGCCCATTTACTTGGCTTATTTAATTTCAAATTTATTAAATTAGGAATGATAATTTAATCTGGATCTAACATGTTAGACTCAATTTGATCCAATAAGAACAACTTTTTTTTAAAAAAATTGTATTTAAGACCGATCAAGTTATGAGAAGAAACATAGTTGGACGGGACATGGTTTAGAATTAAAATTTCTCGCCCCGGCCAAAATACATAATAACAAATTTTTAAAAAATAATTCGAGTGGTACTAAGATGTATCATGATTTTCGTGAGATATATCATTGGCATGGGCTAAAGAAGGATGTTTCAGAATTTGTAGCAACATGTATAGTTTGTCAGCGTTTTTAGGCCGAACATTAGTTTCTTTAGAGTTTTCTATAACCAACTCAAATTCTCGAATAGAAATGAGAGATAATGACCATAAATTTTGTGACGGGATCGTCCCTGACGACTTCACGCAAGGACTCTATTTAGGTGATTATTGATCGGTTGACCAAGTGTACTCACTTTCTGTCAGTGCGTATTAGCTATATGTTGCGTAGCTATATCATCGTTCGAATGGTCATGGGAGAAACATTTATCATTGGTTGAGTTCACCTATAATAATAGCTATCAGTCTAGTATTCAGATGACAACTTTTGAGGTACTTTATGGACAAAAGTGTAGAACTCTCCTTTGTTGGTTAGAAACTAGTGAAAAACATGTTGTGGTTGGTCCAAAATTAGTACATGAGATAGAGGAGGAAGTGGAGCTCATTTGTGAGTGTTTAGAGGAGGCTTCAAATAGACAAAAATCGTATATAAAATTAAAATGGCCGAAAGTTTTCTCACTCCTTCATTTTCCTCTTCATTTTTATTTGTCATCATATTTTTTCTCAACCTCTATTTTTATTTTTTAATATTGCTCTTTCTAGAAAAAAGAGATAATTGTATTTATTATTGAATAATAATACTATTTAAAAAAATGAAAGTATAATATTAAATAATATTTCATGAAAATAATAAATAATATTGATTATATTAATAATTTAGTATATATTATTACAATAAGAATATAATATTATATATTAGTATAATATAGCTAAATATATTATTATAATATGGAAAATTATAATATCGTATTATTAAAAACTATTGATAAACATATTGTAAATATTTTAGTTATTAATATATTTTTAAAAATAATACTAAAATAATATTATTTTGAGTATTTATGCTTTGGAGTAAAAAGTTGAGAAAATGTATTACTCAAATTTAGACGTTAATACATTTTCAAAAATTACAAATCATTTTACATTGACTTGGAAAATAAATTACGTTAATCAAAACATTTTACACCAACCAAACATCAGAAAATTGGAAAAATATTTTCGTAGGATAATTTACACGAAACAAACATACAATAAAATTAAAAATTTATATTCAATACACATGTAGTGGAAACAAAAAAGTTTTCATGTAACCCCTAGACCCGCCTATGCGTTACAACGGATCCTAAGAAGTCACATTAGGGTCACAAGAGCGACCCACAGTAAAAATACACATGAAAACATTTTTTTTCTTTCTCAAACACTTATTAAACTGTAAAATCAACTTCTATTTAAAATACTATTTCAGAAAATCATTTAAACACATTACAAGAATTTCATAAAGTACTTTACAGACTCAATCACAAAACCATACGTGACATACATGACATACATGCCCACTAACTATACAGTACCGTACACCAGAGGCAACGCCGGGGGAACTCCGAACACTGATGTCAAACATTAGGTCATGTTATTTTCTTTGAACCTGCGATGGTAAAAACAACGTGAGCTTGGAAAAGCTCAATAATACAGAACTACCAAAAGATGCTATAAGCTCATGCAGATATATGGTAGGCATAACATTTTTATGATGTTCCAGGCAATACTTGTCTCCATTTATGTTTCGCTAATTTAGTGAAACACTATTCTTGAGGACAACAAGGTTTGTTCTTTCTATGTTACTGAGTATTAAAAGAGAGCTTATTGTTCAGAGAATCAACAGAGTGGCGGGTTGGAGAAGTTAAATCACGAAGCCTAGTGTGTTTTAATAAGTTGCAGATCAAACATACATAAGTACTTAACATCATATCGTATGAGCACATAACAGATTAAATGCAAATGTTCAATGTTCATACAGAAGTTTACAAGAACTACCCTCCAACCTTACACCAATATGCAGTCCCCTAGAACTGCATCCATAAGGACTTACCCTAGGCCCGATGGGCATAGGTGCCACCTAAGGGGATGCCTTAGGTCCATAAGGACTTACCCTAGACCCGATGGGCATAGGTGCCACCTAAGGGGATGCCTTAGGTCTATAAGGACTTACCCTAGGCCCGATGGGCATAGGTGCCACTCAAGGGGAGACCTTGAGTCCATAAGGATTTACCAGCTTGATAAGGGCTGTACCAACAGAGACTTCACATCATAACCCAATAGTATACCCCATATAGCAGTCAATGTTCAGATTTTAGATATAAATAACAGAGTACATGTGCAGGCATTCTATTCAGAGTATCAGAAACAGAAGATTCATGCTTTTGACAGATAATTGGACATACCATTGAGCAGAGCAAACAATTTTTCATCATTCATCATGCAAACAGATTGTACCATCGTAGGTCAAGCTAACAGATCATGCTAACAAATTCATAAAATAGTAAGACAATACCATCACAGATCAAACGATCACATACCAAGTATACAGATTGAGAAGACATATATCAGGTAGGCAAAGAATGTCATCATTTTATCTCATTTTCTAACATAGTGATGAAATCTCTATAACAATTGAAATGTTCATCAAACATAATATTATTCATGATTAAATAATTATACAATCTATTCAACAGAATATATCACACATGGAACACATTAGGTGGGACAAATCATTTCTTGGAGATACTTAGTATTTACGGAAGGTAACACATTAAACTTTTGGCAATTTGAGCGGATTTCTGAAACGTGGCCCCTATTAGAAGGGGTTCATACTAACGGTTTAACCCAGATATTCAGGATGTGATACATCAAGATCTTTGAGAGTTTAGACGCATCATGAGTTATTTAGTCATTTAAGCCTACAAGGGCAATATGGTCATTTTATCACTTATGGACATTTTGGTAATTTATACCAACAAGGCATAAACAGTTGCACAGAAAATTCTATTTGCTTACTTGGCTTCCAATCAGGCATTCAGAGATTTCTATGTCAAGATCTTTTAAGTTATCAGATAATTCCAGGGATGCTATAATCATTTAGGCTAACATAACATTTTAGTTATTTAAATATCATGACAATTTTTCAAATATAACACAATCATAACAGAACGACGATTATAATTCTCAGGGGCTCTAACAATTTATCAAACCTCTAAAATGTGTTCAAAGCGGCATATCCCAACCTTACAATACTTACTAACATTCAGATGTGAATGATTTGCGTGTATCAGAACTTAACACCGGCTGAATTGTATATCTGAACGGTCGCCTTCATACTTTACTATAAGGTTTAGCTTTGAGTAATCAAGCATATAATCCTTGCAAAAATTTCCTACCTTACCTTAGTATGGTAAGCGATAGGCATACACGAATCGTTTTTCTTAACACTTAGGGGCACTTTAGCCATTTAAGTCTTATTAGAAAATTTCAGGATTTTATTGGGTGTATAACCACCTATTTAACTGAAAGGGGTATTCTGATCATTTTGGAAATTTGGGATAAAGCCACCATTCTTTTTTTTTTCTGAATTACCATTTGGTACCTCCATCATTCACGTACTCGGTAGAGATTAAGTCGTCTTAATCCCTCTGACAGTTACAGACGATTCATTCATTTTAGAACTTGAAGGTATAAACATCATTCCAATTAATTAGACATTTAGGTTCTCGAGGGTACTACAGTCTTTTTGGTCATTACAATTATTCCAATTAATTCGCTCATTACTGTCGTAAGGATCGACGTAGGATTACAACGATATTCTAAGATGATTCACCTTTATGTGTTATACAAAGTTCAAGGGAAAATCCAAGTTTGAATCGCACGAATTTGTACAAAAGTGCTGGAATCTTTCCAATAAATTATACATCTTAGGTGGAGTAAAATTGCTTAGTTAGACAGAATGCAGATTTCGAGTCATTTCTTTACTAGAGGGTAGTTTAGTCATTTTATAACCCAAGGGCAATTTTGTAATTTCATAACCAACACCTCATACTCCGCATTTTGAGCATTGGTTCTTAGATACCATTGATAGAGTTTCAGATTTAACTATATTATTTATTACTATTAGCACTTTCGATACTCTTGGTCTATTAATATTCTTATCCGAATATTTTGATCTTACTGATTCTCATACTTATTTTTCGTATATGATTCGACTTAAGAAGAGTTCACGAATACACTTCATCACAAACATGCATGCGTTAACCGAATATCAACATGATCATAAAGCATACCAGGGGTAGTAGTGTATTACCTTAGTTCCGAGCTACAACAGTTGATTCATGACACCTCATTCGATCGCACTCGATCCCAAGATTTGACGGCCCCCAACATCTCGAATTCAAGGATACTTTGATACCTTCAACAACATAGATTCACATTTCAGTCCTTATCCAAAGAGCTCTTAACAAAAATTAAACACACAAACACTTTCGGGTTCAAGGTCAGATTGGAGGCCTTCGAGTCAGAATTTTGCAAAACGGGCTTCAAAATCGGACTCAGGACGTCAAAAAAAACATAAAATAGGGCTTTTCGAAAATTTGACTTTTTGGTCAAAGTCAACGCTGACATCAGCAGTCAAGTCAATGCTGACGTCAGCATGACATCATCGGAGAAGGTCAACGGTCAATGTCAAAGGAGTCAACTCAGACGAGTCAACTCACTAAGTCAACTCGAACGAGTTAACTCACTGAGTCAACTCAGACGAGTTAACTCAGCCAGTTAGAAGCGGGTTGGACCCGGGTCGGTTACGGGTCGGGTCGGACGGTTCAGACCAGTTCTTACCCAAAAATTTCCAGGGTCGTCGGACGGTCACCGGAACCCTCACCGGCGATCAGAAAAATCCATTTTCAACAAGAAAAATGAAGCTCATTAGCCTTGAGTTTCATTCCATCAAAAACGACAAAAAAGAACTAACCGGAAGCTCGCCGGATCTTACCCCAACAGAAACAGAATGGCCGGAAAGCATGCAGCTCCGGTGAGACCCTTACTGATGCCGAAACGGTGATTAATCAGAGGGATTTCATGGATCTCTACCCGCCGATCACGTCTGCACCGATGACGCGCTCAACCGACGACAAGAACAACCGGAAACGGAGGAAAAACAGTAAGGTCTGCGGGAGAGTTTTCTGTAGCTTCAACACGACCTCCACGGTGAACGGCAACGGAACATCGCGAGTGGCTACCATGGCCGTGGTCAAAGTGCAACGGGGAGCACAATGGTGACAGCGGTGCACCCCACGGACGGCCGGTGGCCGAGATCGGCAACGATGAGGGGGTGTTTGAGGAGAGAGTTTGGAACCTTCTAGGTTCCCTCAAAATTCGAACAGACATTTTTTTCCAGAGGGGTAGCTGGGGAGTCGGATCAAACTTAACTTATTTGGGTATAAACATCACATTTAATATAAAATTTAAATCGAGTAAGATGAAACCGGAAATATATGTAGCTCTGATGGTTAAACTTTTGTCTCACAAGGCCAAGGGGCTCGGGTTCGAAACCCCTGGTAGCACCTCTTTTCAAACATTTCTTTTCTTCTACTTCTTTTTTTTACTCAAATACTTTGGGTGTTACAATTCTCCCTTCCTACAAAAAAATTTCGTCCTCGAAATTTGCCAGAGTCAGAGGAATAACTGAAATTACTCTTTCATCCCTTCCTGCACTGAAACTTATCCATCAGAGTGTGTTTGTTTCTCGAGACTTTCAAACGGTCTCAAATAAATCTGGTAGTGTCCTTGATCACTTAGACGAACCTGGCCCAAAACCATCTCATCTTACCCCAGACCAACTTATCTGAATATGGTATTCTAAACCATATCTAACTTCATACGGTGCCAAGCGAAAACTTGTCACATATATTTTATTATAACTAGTCTTAGTCAAGAATAAGAGGCAATTTGAACTAACACCGAAGCCAATCATACAACCCAAAGGTATATCTTTTAGAATCTGAATTTCTCCACTAAGTTGACCATTAATTCACGGACGAACAACTATACGTGAAATTCATACGAGTACTCAAAGCCTCAACCAGTGTCTTCCACAATCAGGATGTAAACATCAAGCTTTGGTCAAAGATGATTTATAATAGTTTATCAAACCTCAAATTTCAAGGAAAAGTCTTTCTTTATGCCTAGAAAACATAATCAAGGTCTTAAACGAATATCACTTACCTCAACATAATATTCAGACAACCTTATTGTTATTATTATTTTCATCGTGCAACAGAGTCACCACGAAAGTTACATTTTTGACACCTTCACGAAAATCTTTCTTTTAAACTCATAATACCTTTATCAAATTTTTCATCAGAACATTCTTAAACACAATCATTATCACCGAGCTACCTTACATGTAGTCTTATATTGGTTACCTCATATGATCAAACATTTATTCTTAGCCTGATTCAGATCTTCGATTTCACATGCATAAACCACCTCAGGTTCTTTATCCAGATTTAGATCAATTAAGTTAATCCAATTCACAGACGAATGTTACATACATTCCTTTCCAATACGATTCGAGCTACAACAGACAGAAAGCTTAGATTAAGTTATTTCAGAAAAAAACGATTCGACATCAGAGTCACGGCTTGGTGGAGTACGGTTATGATCTAGGGGCATGCACAGACCAAACACCCTATGACAGACGATCGGTCGATCTACCAAAAGACGCAACTCTAAGCTCTGATACCACTAAATGTAACCCCCTAGACCCGCCTATGCATTACAACGGATCCTAGGAAGTCACATTAGGGTCACAAGAGCGACCCACAGTAAAAATACACATGAAAACATTTTTTTTCTTTCTCAAAACACTTATTAAACTGTAAAATCAACTTCTATTTAAAATACTATTTCAGAAAATCATTTAAACACATAACAAGAAATTTCAGAAAGTACTTTACAGACTCAATCACAAAACTATACGTGACATACATGACATACATGCCCACTAACTATACAGTACCGTACACCAGAGGCAACGCCGAGGGAACTCCGAACACTGATGTCAAACATTAGGTCATGTTATTTTCTTTGAACCTGCGATGGTAAAAACAACGTGAGCTTGGAAAAGCTCAGTAATACAGAACTACCAAAAGATGCTATAAGCTCATGCAGATATATGGCAGGCATAACATTTTTATGATGTTCCAGGCAATATTTGTCTCCATTTATGTTTCGCTAATTTAGTGAAGCACTATTCTTGAGGACAATAAGGTTTGTTCTTTCTATGTTACTGAGTATTAAAAGAGAGCTTATTGTTCAGAGAATCAACAAAGTGGTGGGTTGGAGAAGTTAAACCACGAAGCCTAGTGTGTTTTAATAAGTTGCAGATCAAACATACATAAGTACTTAACATCATATCATATGAGCACATAACAGATTAAATGCAAATGTTCAATGTTCATACAGAAGTTTACAAGAACTACCCTTCAACCTTACACCAATATGCAGTCCCCTAGAACTGCATCCATAAGGACTTACCCTAGGCCCGATGGGCATAGGTGCCACCTAAGGGGATGCCATATGTCAATAAGAACTTACCCTAGGCCCGATGGGCATAGGTGCCACCTAAGGGGATGCCTTAGGTCCATAAGGACTTACCCTAAGCCCGATGGGCATAGGTGCCACTCAAGGGGAGACCTTGAGTCCATAAGGATTTACCAGCTTGATAAGGGCTGTACCAACAGAGACTTCACATCATAACCCAATAGTATACCCAGAGAGCAGTCAATGTTCAGATTTCAGATATAAATAACAGAGTACATGTGCAGACATTCTATTCAGAGTATCAGAAACAGAAGATTCATGCTTTTGACAGATAATTGGGCATACCATTGAGCAGAGCAAACAATTTTCATCATTCATCATGCAAACAGATTGTACCATCGTAGGTCAAGCTAACAGATCATGCTAACAAATTCATCAAATAGTCAGACAATACCATCACAGATCAAACGATCACATACCAAGTATACAACTTGAGCAGACATATATCAAGTAGGCAAAGAATGTCATCATTTTATCTCATTTTCTAACATAGTGATGAAATCTCTATAACAATTGAAATGTTCATCAAACATAATATTATTCATGATTAAATAATTATACAATCCATTCAACATAATATTATTCATGATTAAATAATTATACAATCCATTCAATATAATATATCACACATGGAACACACTAGGTGGGACAAATCATTTCTTGGAGATACTTAGTATTTACGGAAGGTAACACATTAAACTTTTGGCAATTTGAGCGGATTTCTGAAACGTGGCCCCTATTAGAAAGGGTTCATACTAACGGTTTAACCCTGATATTCAGGATGTGATACATCAAGATCTTTGAGAGTTTAGACGCATCATGAGTTATTTAGTCATTTAAGCCTACAAGGGCATTATGGTCATTTTATCACATATGGACATTTTGGTAATTTATACCAACAAGGCATAAACAGTTGCTCAGAAAATTCTATTTGCTTACTAGGCTTCCAATCAGGCATTCAGAGATTTCTATGTCAAGATCTTTTAAGTTATCAGATAATTCCAGGGATGCTCTAATCATTTAGGCTAACATAACATTTTAGTTATTTAAATATCGTGACAATTTTTCAAATATAACACAATCATAACAGAACGACGATTATAATTCTCAGGGGCTCTAACAGTTTATCAAACCTCTAAAATGTGGTCAAAGCGGCATATCCCAACCTTACAATACTTACTAACATTCAGATGTGAATGACTTGCGTGTATCAGAACTTAACACCGGCTGAATTGTATATCTGAACGGTCGCCTTCATACTTTACTATAAGGTTTAGCTTTGAGTAATCAAGCATATAATCCTTGCAAAAATTTCCTACCTTACCTTAGTAAGGTAAGCGATAGGCATACACGAATCGTTTTTCTTAACACTTAGGGGCACTTTAGCCATTTAAGTTTTATTAGAAAATTTCAAGATTTCAATGGGTGTATAACCACCTATTTAACTGAAAGGGGTATTCTGATCATTTTGGAAATTTGGGATAAAGCCACCATTCTTTTTTTTCTTCTGAATTACCATTTGGTACCTCCATCATTCACGTACTCGATAGAGATTAAGTCATCTTAATCCCTCTGACCGTTACAGACGATTTATTCATTTTAGAACTTGAAGGTATAAACGTCATTCCAATTAATTAGACATTTAAGTGCTCGAGGGTACTACAGTCTTTTTGGTCATTACAATTATTCCAATTAATTCGCTCGTTACTGTTGTAAGGATCGACATAGGATTACAACGATATTCTCAGATGATTCACCTTTATGTGTTATACAAAGTTCAGGGGAAAATCCAAGTTTGAACCGCACGAATTTGTACAAAAGTGCTGGAGTCTTTCCAATAAATTATACATCTTAGGTGGAGTAAAATTGCTTAGTTAGACAGAATGTAGATTTCGAGTCATTTCTTTACTAGAGGGGTAGTTTAGTCATTTTATAACCCAAGGGCAATTTCGTAATTTCATAACCAACACCTCATACTCCGCATTTTGAGCATTGGTTCTTAGACACCATTGATAGAGTTTCAGATTTAACTATATTATTTATTACTATTAGCACTTTCGATACTCCTGGTCTATTAATATTCTTATCCGAATATTTTGATCTTACTGATTCTCATACTTATTTTTCGTATATGATTCGACTTAAGAAGAGTTCATGAATACACTTCATCACAAACATGCATGCGTTAACCGAATATCAACATGATCATAAAGCATACCAGGGGTAGTAGTGTATTACCTTAGTTCCGAGCTACAACAGTTGATTAATGACACCTCATTCGATCGCACTCGATCCCAAGATTTGACGGCCCCCAACATCTCGAATTCAAGGATACTTTGATACCTTCAACAACATAGATTCACATTTCAGTCCTTATCCTAAGAGCTCTTAACAAAAATTAAACACACAAACACTTTCGGGTTCAAGGTCAGATTGGAGGCCTTCGAGTCAGAATTTTGCAAAACGAGCTTCAAAATCGGACTCAGGACATCAAAAAAAAACATAAAATAGGGCTTTTCGAAAATTTGACTTTTTTGTCAAAGTCAACGCTGACATCAACAGTCAAGTCAACGTTAACGTCATCATGACATCATCGAAGAAGGTCAACGGTCAAGGTCAAAGGAGTCAACTCAGACGAGTCAACTCACTAAGTCAACTCGAACAAGTTAACTCACTGAGTCAACTCAGACGAGTTAACTCAGCCAGGTTAGAAGCGGGTTTGACCCGGGTCGGTTACGGGTCGGGTCGGACTACTTGGGTCGGACGGTTCAGACCGGTTCTTACCCAAAAATTTCTAGGGTCGTCAGACGGTCACCGGAACCCTCGTCGGCGATCAGAAAAATCCATTTTCAACCTGGAAAATGAAGCTCATTAGCCTTGAGTTTCATTCCATCAAAAACAACAAAAAAGAACTAACCGGAAGCTCGCCGAATCTTACCCCAACAGAAACAGAATGGCCGAAAAGCATGCAGCTCCGGTGAGACCCTTGCTGATGCCGGAACGGTGATTAATCAGAGGGATTTCGTGGATCTCTACCCGCCGATCACGTCTGCACCGACGACGTGCTCAGCCGACGACAAGAACTACCGGAAACGGAGGAAAAACAGTGAGGTCCGCGGGAGAGTTTTCCGTAGCTTCAACATGACCTCCACGGTGAACGGCAACGGAACATCGCGAGTGGCTGCCATGGTCGTGGTCGAAGTGCAACGGCGAGCACAACGGTGGCAGCGGTGCACCCCACGGACGCTGGTGGCCGAGATCGGCAACGATGAGGGGGGGTTTTTGAGGAGAGAGTATGGAACCTTCTATGTTCCCTCAAAATTCGAACAAACATTTTTTTTCAGAGGGGTAGCTGGGGAGTCGGATCAAACTTAACTTATTTGGGTATAAACATCACATTTAATATAAAATTTAAATCGAGTAAGTTGAAACCAGAAATACATGTAGCTCTGATGGTTAAACCTTTGTCTCACAAGGCTAAGGGGCACGGGTTCGAAACTTCTTGGTAGCACCTTTTTTTCAAACATTTCTTTTCTTCTACTTCTTTTTTTTTACTCAAATACTTTGGGTGTTACATTTCATACACGTCTTAGTTTTAGGGTTTAGGATTATAATTTAGGCTTTAAAGGTTATGAGTTTAGGTTTAAATTTTATGTTATATGATATGGTTTAGAGTTTAGGGTAATATGGTTATGTATTTGGGTTTTAACTTATAAACTCTAAATTCTAACCACGACCCATCAATTCTAAACCATTAAACCTAAACCCTAAAATTAAGGTGTTTGTGGAATTTCCCCCCACTATATATATCGAATAATTACCCTAAAATTAAAGTTAACTTATTATCTTATTCTCTAGCATTTAACTTTACCTTTTTAAAGTTTAATTACAAAACTAATTTTCTCTCCCAAATTTCCTACCATAGCTAAGTTTTCTTTCATCCTTTTTGTTTGGCGGGCGAAGACACCAATTTTAGTAGTGGTTGTCGATTATCGGTAATCATTATTTTATTTATTTTTTTATAATCTTACTTTTTTTGAGTTTTTCAATTTTTAATAAGAATCTCTGTTCTCGTGGCATGTTTTCCTTTACCTTTGTGACATGTTTTCCTTCGCTTTTGTGGTACGTTTTTCTATTATTTGGCACGATTTTTGCATACCGTGACAGTGGTTTACTGCTCGTCCAAAGGTCCTCACGGTGCTTGTTTTCTGATTTGTATTTGTCGGCGGTCATAAAAAGTTTGATTTTCATTGGTGGTTGTTTGTCGATGTAATCATAGTAGTTTAGCGGAACAATCTGCCTGATAGTTTGGTTTGCTCACCACTCCCTTTTTCACTTCGTAAAGTGTCTCGTTTAGATAGAAACATGAAAATTTATGAAGGTTTATGAATTCTTTAATGATGCATGTCATTCTCAAGGAATAGTTACTTTTCTTTGCACATTTGAATTTCATATTTTATTTTTGTATGAATATTTGGTGAATTTAGTCTTATCTTTCTCTTTTTGACTGTGTTGCATTTGTGATACAATTTTTTTTCAGCTTTGTCCTCCTATATATATATTTTTACAAATTAATTTATTTTTAAATTTATCCCCCCTCACTTACAATTATTTTGCCCCCAACCTCCAAATCTCAGCTCCTCGTAATACATTCAATTGTTTTCTTTAATAAAATCCAAGTTACAATCGTTGAAAAAACTTTACTTTTTAAAAAATCAAATATCTATAAATATCCTTATTTCCAATTTCAATATTTACCCCATACAAGTAGGAAAGCATAGTATATAATTCAACTAGTTATATAATATCTTTCCAAGAATAAATATATTTAAAAAATCCAATCACATACAAGTAGGAAAGAATAGTATTTAATTCAATTAGTTATATAATATCTTTCCTAAAATAAATATATTTAAAAGTTTAGAAAGATCCAATAACACTACTTATAATTTTATTTGGAAAATAGGCAAGGCGTGTGAAATGATCAAGGCAGTAGTACTAGCAAACTGCAAACCCAAAAATCCTGAACCAACTAAAACAAACAAAACACTAAGACATAAGTTTTACCACGCTCCTTGTAATGTTAAAAACTAATTAATGTTAGAAATTCGAGATGTATATTTTAATTATAATTTTAAATATAGTAATATAAGAAAATAAAACCAATTTTCTATCTCTCCTTTTGTACCTGCAAAATTTCTCACTTCTGAGTTTAAACGCTGCCACTCAATAAACAAAAAGGTTCTTTCTCACAGATTCCTTCGCTTTCTCTCCCAAATTTTCCCCAGAAAATTTCCCATCTTTACTTAATAATTCCCCACTTGGAAGAAAGGAAAACCCCAAAAGTCAAAGCTGTTTCTTTTCCCCAGTCTGTCTCTGTAGCTTGAGGTAAGGCTCTTCCAAGTCTCATCATTTGTGTGTTTATTTTAATTTTGGGTCCTTTTTTAGATGCCACACAATTGTATATTTGATGAATTTGCTGTTACTTCTATAGAGAAAATTGGTTCCTTCTTTTATTGTTTTATTTGAATAAACTGTACCAAATGATGATACCAAAAAGAAAGAAATGGACCGAAGCTGAAGAGAAAACCCTAATCGATAAATATGGTGAGATGGTTGGTGATGGAACGCTTGCGAAAATGAAAACCCGAGAGAAAAAGTATAAGCCTATTGCTTGTCACGTGAATTCTGTGCATCATGCTCGTGATTCTATTGCATATCCATGGCAATGGTCTTGGAAGGATGTCTCCACTAAGGTGCAAAATATGAGGCATCAATATTTGCTTGTTAAGCAGAAGATTAAGAAACCTGACGCAGTCGTTGATAATCTGGTGGGTGGAGAGTGCACTGGGGATGATGACTTTGATTGGTTAGAAGGGCTTACACATTGGTCCAACTTTTTGCGGTACAAGGAAGTTTTTGGAGATGTGGCCGTTTCGTATAATAGTACCACCAATAACAATAATAGTAATAACAGTAGTGATACGATGGCGGCGGTTGCGAATGAGGAAAGGGAAAATGGAGGGAGATTTGTTGGAGATAACGGGATGGAGATTGTAGAGTTTGGCAAAATGGGTCAATCCGGGGATGGGGATTTTGCAGGAATTGATGGGGGAGAGAATGGGGTGTTAGGTTTGGGTTTTGAGTATGATGGTGATGAAGGAGAGGGGAATTATAATGGTAACGATCAAGTGAGGGAGGAGGGAGATGATGGTTTGTTCTACGAGGAAGCTGAACCGAATGAGTCAAATTTGAAAAAGAAAAGGAAAGTATTGAAGGGTTTAGAGAAGAAGGCCTTCGGGTTTCTTGTGAACCAGTTAGGGCAGTTAAGGGAATTGGAGGCTCGGTATGAGCAACGTGAGGGAGAGAGAGAGCGAGACAGGAAAAGAAAGGAGAGTGTTCGATTGGAGCTTGAGAAAGAATGGGAAAGAAAGTTGGAAGAAAGAGAAAAGGGGAAGGAAGAAAGAGAGAAAGCCAGGGAGAAGCTGAGAAGGCAGAGAACCAGTGAGTGGGAAGCTATGGAGAAGGAAAGTGAAGAGAAAGAAAGAAAAAGAAAAGAAGTGGATTCTATACAAGAGAGTGAATGGGAGGAGAGGTTGAATAGAAAGAAATCAGAATGGAAAAAGAGGATGGATGAAACGCTAATTCAGCACCGAGCAGAAATGAACCAGATGCAGACGCGTTTTCTTCACGAGCAACAAAATCTTACTAGCCAGTTACTTGGGATTGTTTCTCAATGGACTGGTCATCCAGCAGCACTTTCAGACCATACTGCTGCCAGCAATCATTATCTTTCACAAATGATGCAAAATTTACACCAGGTGAATGGTATGGTTCATGGAGATGAGAGGGTTGATGCGGATAATCAAGATGACCAATTCATTGTTGATGGATGATATCATATCGGCAAACATCAACTCCTTGGACAAGAGAATAACTAGGTTGTCTGAGAAAGTTTGCTGCAATGAGAAGTATAAAGGTCAGGAATTGTTAACTGCATATTGCCAAGAACTTTCTGCTAGATTTGTATGCATACCAAACTATTTAGTTCGAAACGTAGTTAATAAGGGCTATAGGTTCTGTTTTGGCCTTTTCTTCTGTTCATCCTGTTGTTACTATATTTGTTAAATATAATTGAAATCCTTTTCTAAATTAGTATTATTTTTGTTCTTTTTTCTTTCATTTACTCTATTAGTATCTGGAACTACTTGAATAAAAGAGGGGATTTTTTTGCAGCTGACTTCAACTATGTCCGATTAAAGGTCCATCAAGTGAGATGAATTATATTTTGGTCTTGTGTAGCTAAAGGAGATTGAAAAAGCTGTAATAAGATAAGAACATAGTTAACTTTATATGTTGTGGTGTTCTTGGTGGGATCAGACATGAGCTTTTATTTCTGGGAACCAGTAGAAGCATCTTAGAAATCGATTGTCTTAATGTTTATTGACATATTATTTGCAAACTGAAAGTCTGAAATTGGATATTAGTGCTTTGTCAAAACATCTTACTTTCTATTTCAAGTCAGGAAAAAAAAATGGTGTCTATATTCTTGTATAGTTTAAGGCTTTTTTAAGTCATCATTTTTGTAAGTTTCGAAGACTGATGAACGCACATGTAGAGATGGTATAATTTATATAGTTATATTTCCTATGAAGAGCTCAGAAGGGGAAGAAGAGCATAATACATAATAATTTTCGAATGAAACTTTACTGGCTTTCTATTTTCTATGTCACATTCTTTTTGTTTTTTACTTTGCGACCAGTGGATGATGATTTAACCTTATATTTAGGGAAACAAAGGATTTGATAATTATTCTCTTGAGGAAAGTTGGCATCCATGCTCTATGTATATTTTCGTTTTTCTGCTGAAGGGCATATTATATTGACTGAATGGGAGTACTTTGCACATTTTCATGCACAATATGCTTTTATGTTACTTGGACTTTTTCAACTGCCGGTAAAAAAATATGCTTTTATGTTACTTGGACTTGTGTGTGGCTATCTGATACCTCACAATTTTTCTGAGTTGTTCTGTTTATTTTAAATAGTCCTTGAAGGGTCATACTCATATCAGCCTATTAATGTTCAAAGAAAATGAAAACTCAGAGCAACGTAGCTTTTAAGTTGTTCTGTGTAGGATAGTATCATGAGGTGTTTGATGGAAATTATCTGTTTGTGTTTCCCTTGAGTCCTTTTACCCATAATATACTGTGATTGCTATTAGAGGTGGCAATCGGGTCATTCGGTTTGGGTTCGGTTCGGGTCATTTCGGGTCTATCTAGAATCGGTTTAGATTCGGTTCGGGTCAGTTCGGGTCTAATTCGGGTCTGTGTTGATTCGGATTCGGTTCGGGTATTGGATCGGGTCAAAATCGGATCGGTTGTTTTCGGGTCGGGTCAATATCGGATCGGTCGCTTTCGGTTCGGGTCAAAATCGGGTCGTTCGTGTCGCTTTCGGGTAGGGTCAAAATCGGGTCGATTTCGGGTCGGGTCAACATTTAAATTTTCGGGTAAATTCGATTTGAGTTGGGTTAAAGGGTTGAGGTTTAATATTTATGGTTTAGTTTAGAGTTATTGATGCATGAAATTAATTCTGATTCAACTTGTTAATATATGCATATGAATTTGATTAAATATTTAAATCAAAGCTTCATGTATCCATATCAAATTTTTTTGTATAATTATATTAAATCAATGTTTATTATATGTAATAATAATAATAATAATAATAATAATAATAATAATAATAATAATTTCTGAAATGAATTAATTTATTAAACTTGGATCTAATTGAGCTAACTAAAATCTAAAAGCATAAATCACGGACATAATTAAAATAATTCTAAAACTAAATGTGAAATTTCAATTAAATTAATCTAAATTAAAACTCAATTAAATTTTTTTTAAAAAAAGAGAAAGACAATTGGTAAAAATAAAGTGGGAAAAGACAAAAATTTAGAGGGAAATAAGCCACCAATTTTTTAAGTTAGATTGAAAAAAGAAAAAGAAAAAGACAATTAGAAAAAATAGAGAGAGAAAAGACAAAATTTTGGAGGGAAATAAGCCACCAATTTTTTAATCTAGAGATTAATTACTTTTTAGGTCACGTTGCATTTAAAATGTTACATTTTAGTCAACTTTAAGTTTTAGTTTAATTTAATTTAGTCACAAGTATCCCACGGTTTAGACTTCGGATATAGAAATCCCCTCCCCGTAGTGATATTTAGTCTCTAAAAATTTACTTTTAGTCGAAATTAACTAATCTTTGTAATTTAGTCTATTAATTTAATATAATGATATTTTTGTTCATTTTAATTTCTAAGATTTAATTTTTAGCCAAAATTGACCCCTATTTATTTGTATGGTATAATTATAAAATTGGTCATTGGACTCTCAAATTTCTTCACTTCCAAATTGTCAATTTAGTCCACAATTTCAATTTTATGCTATATTTTTACGGTGAAATTATAAAATTGCTCACCAAGATCTCAAATTTCTATACTTTCAAATTGTCAAGTTGGTCTCTAATTCCGGTTTTAGCTATATTTTATGGTAAGATTGTAAAAATCATCTCTAATTTTAGTTTATGGTTTATGGTTTAGGCCTTAGTGTTAATGGTTTAGGGTTATTGATTTTATATTAATTTCTATGGCTTAAGTTTAAGAATGAAATTTAGGGTTTATGAGTTTAGTGTTTAATTAAGCCCCTACAAATATTTTTTAGGGGTCATATATGTTATTTTTGTCCAATCTATTTCATAAAACTATATTCTTATCTAAAATTGACTCATATCATATTTATTTATAATTTTTATAATTATATTTGTGTAACCGTTGATGCATGAGTTATTTGTGTCTACTCAATGTAATTGAGTTTCATATGTAGGAATAATCGAGTTTAGATATTTAACTTTATTTGCAGCTAAATGTCACTTTTGAACGAGAACTTTTTATTTAAGACTTGTGCCTTATGTTAGTTGTGTTTTTCAAACTCTTTATCATTTTACCGAACATATATGGGCAAAAATGCTTGTAATCTAATAGGATCATGTTGATCAAACCATTTGAGTCATGTTTGTTTTGTGTGTGTGGAACTAGTTTTTTCAATGCATGGACTAGTGATGCAATTAAAGGTTGCCCCTATGAATTGGTCTATTATGTATCCATTCCTTTTAATGCAATCTTTTGACATTTTTTTCTTTGTAAATGTAAGATTAAATATTGGGAGAGAAAATAGTACATTAAAACTCTAAATTTAAAAATTAGTTTATTTAATTAATATTGAAACGTAAAATAACATAAAATGTTATTATACCACAACTTTGACAAGAAGAACAATCTCTTCCATGATATAGTATAAAAAGATAATAAAACATACTTCTTTTCATTATTTATTATATTGTTAAAAATAGATATTCGGGTTAAAATCGGGTTAAAATTGAGTCGATATTCGGTTCAGCTTTCGATTCGGGTCAAATCGGTTCGGGTCCATTCGGTTCGGGTCCATTCGGTTCGGGTCTATTTCGGTTCTACAAAAAATTTCGGTTCGATTCGGTTCGGTTTATTTCGAGTTTCGGGTCAACTTCGGCTCATCATGTTCGGGTCAAAATCGGGTTTCGATTTGGATAATTCGGTTCGGGTCTCGGGTCAAGTTTGCTAGGTCTAATTGCTATCTTATTGATCTAAGTGTCTACTTTTTGCACGCTGTTTCAAACTTGGTTCAGAATTATCATTTGAGAGTTCCAACTTACTGCTGGAGTTTAGCCGGAGTTAAGGACTAGCGGTGGCTTAACTGCGCTTTCCCCCCATTATTGTTTCTTCCACGCAAGCCTATGATGAATCATGAAAACTCGTCCAACCGAGTTAACGACGAACCAAACGTGAGATTACAATGCTCCCATGCAAGATTGGGTTTTTCTTGCTCCATTTGGTAGTACCATATACTTGGCCCTAAACCCAAGTGAACCCCAAATCATTTCCTCACTCAAATTTCTCTAAACTTGCACTCCACTCATCCATAACCCTGAATAATCGATAAATGTTATAATATCGGTATGATAATGATGAGATAAATAAATAAACGCATAAAGAAAAATACCACTAAGATTTACGTGGAAATCTCCAAAGGAAAAAATTACGGGCAGAGGATGAGAACTTTCACTATGATGAGAAAAGAGATCACAATTGATTTCTATTGTTATTACTAAACCCTTAATTCTTAGTTTCTATTTATAGGAATAGATTTCTTGTTTACAAAGGAAATTTGCATAGAAACAAATTATACTCAATCTGAGTGTTCTACCTTCAATTAATGTAGAGTAAACAAGATCTACTAAAAGTAGGATTCTAATTTTAAACCAAATCCTAAAAAAATTTAGATAAGAATTCTAACAAATCTCCACCTTGAGACAAATTTTTATCGAACAATATCTTCACCTCTTTCACGAAACCCCTTCAAGGGTAGTTTTTAGCAATGAACCGAATCCAAGTCTTGGCCAAGCTTGGATCTACAAGATAATTTAGTCTTCACATTAGTAAGATCAACATTAGTGCTGTAACCCCCTCGTCCCGATCTAGCCGGATGACCGGTCCGAGTGGGTCACACGGGGAAAACTGAAGCGAAACCCGTTAAGGTTCCCCCTCGGTTAGCAACCCTATTTTTTTCATTTTAATCTTGTCACGTTCGAGTATTAAATTCCAAGTGATCAAACAGCGGAACATACCACACGAGACAACATTCAAACCCTCAAACCACATTCAAACATCCCAATTTTAATCTTGACTAAAGGCATCGTAGTACCTATGTGTTTTTCTCTTCAAACAGGCCAACAAGGGTCAAAGAGTGCAGTTTTGGGTCAAGGTTTCGAAACCTTTGGGGAAGGTTTCGAAACTTTGGCTGGCAGTGACCTCTGGAACTCAATATCCCACCCAAAGTTTCGAAACCTTAGGGAAGGTTTCGAAACCTTGGACCTTAGTTTCGAAACCTTTCCCAAGGTTTCGAAACTTTGGTTGGCAGAATGCCCTGGAACCAAAATTTCTCCAAAGGTTTCGAAACCTTGGGGAAAGTTTCGAAACCTTTGACCATAGTTTCGAAACCTACCCCAAAGGTTTCGAAACTTTGGCTGGCAATGACCCCTGGAACCAAATTTTCTGCAAAGGTTTCGAAACCTTACCCATGGTTTCGAAACCTTAGTGCAGGGGATCACTTACTGCCCAACTTATGGACTTCCTACCCAAGAAAAACATTAAGGTCATACATGGACATGTATAGAAGCTTAGAAAGGACCAAGAGCATGAATCAACACTCGCAAGACTCGCACATATGACCATTTCAACAAGCATATATGAACCATAGATAGCATTTAACATGAATCAAGCATTCGAAACATGGCATTCCAACAAAAGGGTAAAATTTAGCATTTAAAGTCAAACATGGAAACTCAAGAGCCCAAAAAGCATAAATCAACACAAGAGGTTTGCACTCATACATAAGCAACCTAAGCATCCTAGACATGCCATCACACACCATCAATCAACATAGCATTACATGCTTTACAATCCAAAATATCAATCCGAAACAACATCATCAAGAGAGTCATACAAGGCTCGTACAAACACCCTATTGCCACATTGCTTAACTACTACAAAATTAACCATACTTGAGCAACAACTTGGAAAGCCCTTCTTGCCTTGCCTCGAGCTAACGCCACGCTAATGATCTGCATTGTTGAACATAGAGAGCGTAAGCTATAAGCTTAGTGAGGGTGCTCTAAAACGAAAAACAACAACAATGCAGGGTCCAAGCATGTTAATCCTAGTCTACATACATCAAACATAGGCATAATATCAAGTAGACTTAGCTAGTCTTTCAAGTGGCATATATGGTCTCTCGATCCTAACAAGTTCAAATCTCATATATCATCATCATGTAGCAACAAATATAACACAACCATATATCACCATCAAACATCACAATACATGAATTAAGTTTAATTGGCCACTTTAATTACCCCGATTGTGCGGATATAAACCTTGACAACACTTTACCTCGGTGGGATTCCACTCATCACCGGACCTTGCATGTGCGGGATTCCACTCATCGCCACATGCCCTACGGATGGGATTCCACTCATCATCCCGTAGAAATATATGAATAGCTTCCGGTGGAATATTACATCACCGTACTCCTCCTTGATGACTTAACGCCATCAAGGCCACGTACGTTTCGACTCAATTTGTGTGAACACTATCCTAATGATCGATCATTTACAACCGGTAATTATTTAGTGCCAATTATCCACATTAATCACATGTCATCACCCACACTCATGCTCACCAGATATATCCACAACATGATATATAAACACATGCACCATATAATTGCAAGTACAAGAGCATAGTCATTAAGCACATAGCATTTAATGATATCAAAAGCTAAGCTATCAACTTGAATTAAATGGGAGTGGCCTACCAAGCTCACTTTACACACACACACTAAACATGCTCGAGCCAAACTTAAAAACAAGTTGAACCACTCACCGCCCTTCCTTAGCAATTCGAACCAAACTTCCTACAAACCCGGATTCGGTCCCAAAGCCTCTTCCGCGTTTCCTCTTGCTTCTCTTAAATTGGTGTTGAAAATCAGGTGGTAAGATCAATAGAATAGTAGCTAAGTTTGAAAGAGTTTAGAGATGGTGGGGGGAGCCTTCAACGTGAAAAGGGGAGGAAAGAGGGAGGAAGACAACTTTTTTGTTAAAGTGGTCTTGCTTTCCAAAACTTTTGGGTAAAATTACAACCCTAGTCCCTTCCCTTTTCCCAAAACTCAAATAGATCATTATTTGAAGTTGAAATGTTTTAATTAAGTTTTATTTGACTCGAATTAATACCCGACTAACTCCTAGGCCCAAAACACGAGTGTTACAACTCTCTCCCACTTAAGGAATTTCGTCCCCGAAATTACCTGACTGAAAGACATACGAAAACTGCCTTTCCATATCCTCCTTCCTCTCCCAAGTGGCCTCGTCCACACCTCTACGCTGCCACCGCACCTTTACTAAATCAATCGATCTACCCCTCAACACTTTACTGTCAGAAGCTAAGATTTCCACTGGCTCTTCTTCATAAGTCAAATCCGGATTCAATTCAATTTCTTCTACGGGCATAACATGTGATGGATCGGACCTGTACTTGCGAAGCATCGACACATGGAACACATCATGTATTTTCTCAAGCTCGGATGGCAAACGCAACTGATAAGAAACGAGACCAACCCTCTTCACAATCTCATACGGTCCTATGTACCTCGGACTCAATTTCCCTTTTCGGCCAAATCTCATCACTTTCTTCCACGGAGACACTTTCAAGAATACCTTCTCACCCACTGAGAACTCAACTTCCTTCCTCTTCAAATCGGCATAGGACTTCTGCCTATCCGAAGCAGCCTTCAAACAATCACAAATCAATTTTACCTTTTCGGTTGTCCCCTTGAGCAAATCCGGCATAGGTAACAGTTTCTGTCCTACCTCGGCCCAACACACTGGAGTTCTACACTTCCGGCCATACAAGGCCTTATACGGGGCCATCTGAATGCTCGACTGAAAACTCTTATTGTACGCAAACTCTACCAGAGGCAAATGCTTCTCCCAAGTACCCTGAAAGTCTATGATACAACAACGCAGCATATCCTCTAAGATCTGAATAACCCTCTCTGACTGACCATCTGAATGAGGATGATAAGAAGTGCTGAAGTTCAAACGGGTACCCAAGGCTGTATGCAGACACTCCCAAAATCTAGAAGTAAACCGCGGATCTCTATCTGACACAATGGACTTCGGCACACCATGTAGCCTCACAATTTCACCAATGTACAAATCGGCCAATCTATCTAAGGTGTAAGTAGTGTTGACTGCCAAGAAGTGAGCACACTTCGTAAAACGATCTACTATCACCCAAACTGAGTTCTTCTTCGTAAGAGTCAAAGGCAAGCCCGAAACAAAATCCATAGTGATGTTCTCCCACTTCCATTCCGGAATTCTCAACGGCTGTAACAAACCTGAGGGAACCTGATGTTCTGCCTTCACCCTCTGACACACTAAGCACTTACTCACAAAGTCAGCTACATCTCTCTTCAAGCCAACCCAAAAGTACTCATTCTTCAAATCACGATACATCTTCGTACTTCCAGGATGCATAGCAAACGGACTACTGTGGGCTTCAGTCAAGATCGTACGTCTCAGGTCACTGTCTTCTGGCACAACTATTCTATCTTTGAAACACAGAACCCCATCAGTGCTGAAGCTGTAATCTGAAGATCTACCTTCGGCTATATCTTGCACGTGAGGTGCCAAAGATCTATCTAAGAGCTGTTTCTCTCGAATCAACTGACCTAGAGTAGGCCTAACCTGAAGCTCGGCTACCAAGCCACCATCTCCGGACAAACTCAATCTAGCAAACATAGCTCTCAAGTCTACAGCCATCTTTCTACTCAATGCATCGGCCACTACATTGGCCTTACCCGGATGGTACTCAATAGTAAGATCATAGTCTTTTAGCAACTCTAACCACCTACGCTGTCTGAGATTCAAATCTCGCTGGGTCATAATGTACTTCAAACTCTTGTGATCTGTGTACACTGTGCATTTCTCACCGTACAAATAATGTCTCCAAATCTTCAAAGCAAACATAACTGCCGCTAACTCTATGTCATGGGTCGGATAGTTGCGCTCATGAGTCTTCAACTGTCTTGAGGCATAAGCCACTACTCTTCGGTCTTGCATCAGAACGCATCCTAACCCTACATACGAGGCATCACTATAAATCACATAGTCCTTCCCGGACTCAGGCTGAATCAAAATCGGAGCTTGGGTCAAAGCTTCTTTCAATTTCTCAAAGGCTCTCTGTCTTGCATCTGTCCACTCAAACCGAACACTCTTCTGAAGTAACTGTGTCAATGGAGCGGCTAGCTTAGAGAAACCCTCTACAAACCTCCTATAGTATCCGGCTAAGCCTAGGAAGCTACGTACTTCTGTTACTGACTTCGGTTGCTTCCACTCAACAATGGTTTCAATCTTCTTCGGATCAACTCTAATGCCTTCAGCTGACACTACATGTCCTAAGAAGACTACTTCTCGGATCCAGAATTCACACTTGCTGAGCTTCGCATACAACTGATGATCTAGCAAAGTCTTCAAAACAAGTCTCAAATGTCGGTCATGGTCTTCTTCAGTTCGCGAATACACCAAGATGTCATCAATAAACACAACTACAAACTGATCTAGATACTGATGAAAAATCCTATTCATCATGTCCATGAAAGCTGCCGGTGCATTAGTCAACCCAAAAGGCATGACCAAGAACTCATAATGTCCATAACTAGTCCTAAAGGCCGTCTTCGGTACATCAACCTCTCTAACCTTTAGCTGGTAGTAACCTGATCTCAAATCAATCTTCGAAAAGACAGACGCCCCTCTCAACTGATCAAACAAGTCATCAATTCTAGGCAACAGATATTTGTTCTTCACTGTCAACTGGTTTAACTGTCTATAATCCATGCACATTCTCATACTTCCATCTTTCTTCTTCACAAACAATACTAGTGCACCCCAAGGTGAAGAACTAGGCCTAATAAAACCTCTATCTGTCAATTCTTGCAACTGAGTCTTCAACTCTTTCAATTCTTTCGGTGCCATACGATACGGAGCAATGAAAACAGGGGCTGAATCAGAATAGGTCTCAATGCTGAACTTTACCTCTCTGTCCGGTGGTAACCCTGGCAATTCTTCCGGAAACACACTAGGAAAATCACATACTGTCCGGATGTCCTGAGGTCTAACCTCACTCATGTTAGGGTTCATCACATACGCTAAGTATGCTTCACACCCCAACTCTACTAACCTCTTAGCCTCTAACACTGAAACCACATTGGACAAGAACTTCACGTTCTCACCCACCACTACAATCTCATAATCATCTGTGAGCTTCAAAGAAATCCGCTTAGTTTCAAAATCTATCCTAGCTCTATGCTCCGTGAGCCAGTCCATACCCAGAATTACATCAAAACCATAGAAGGGAAGCTTCATCATATCCACTGGAAACACATGTCCCTGAACCATCAACGGACACCTTCGGTACATCTTCCTAACCACTACCGTGTCCCCAAAGGAACTAGTAACACTAACTCCTACCTCTAACAACTCACAAGGCAAATTCAAGGATCGTGCATGCTCACTCAATATGTAGGAATGTGTAGACCCAGAGTCAATCAAAGAAAGCAAACCCAAAGACTGTATCGAGAAGTTACCTGCGATCACATCGGTGTCATGCTGCTCCCCGCGCTGAGCATAAACCCTAGCCTGTCCTCCACCCTCCGGCTGGACTGCAACAACATGAGCTATGTTCCTCTGACCATCGTTCCTTGGCTGGAAGTTTCCTCTACCGCGCCCGCGGCCTCTCTGAAAATCATTGGCTCTAGCAGGAGCCTGAGCTGGTGCCTGTCCCACCTGATGTGGACAGTCACGCCTAATGTGGTCTCTAGCACCACAACTCCAACAGGAATGATAATTTCCCCAACACTCACCGGTGTGGTTCCTCCCGCAAGTAGCACATGTGGGCAACTTCCCACCAGCTCTCTGACCCTGATGGCCCCTACCGTGGTTACCGCCACCACGCCTATGATCAAACTGATGCCGGTTGTCCCGATGCCTCTTGGCATCACCTCTATCAAAGTTGCTGGACCTCTTACCCGAACTAGATCCACCTGACCGCCTGGTCAAACTCAAACTGTGCTCCAAGTCCTTGGCCCTCGAGACCAAGACATCAAAATCAGTGTAATCAGAAGCTAGAGTATAGGTCTTGATCTCCTCACTCAGCCAATATCGGAAGCGGTTACAACGTTCCACCTCAGTAGGTACAAGCTCAGGTGCATACTGACTCAATCTGACAAACCGAATCTCATAATCAGTCACGGACATACTCCCCTGAAGCAATGCCATAAACTCTCTCTTCCTCTCATCGAGGTATCGCGGACCCAAATACTTCTTCCGGAAAGCTGTCTCAAAGAACTCCCAAGTGATCTCGGTCTCATCCATCCCCGAAGTAACGATGACCCACCAGGTGTAGGCATCACCCTGAAGCAGAGACTCAACACATCCCAACTTGCGCTCACCAGTACATCCCATCTGAGCAAGAATACGGACGGTCTTCTCAAACCACATCTCTGACCTCTCCGGAGTAGCACCTCTAAACTCTTCGGCCCCAAGGCCCCGAAGTCTCTCTAATGGCAATCTGGTGCCCTCAACCTGATGATGAGCTGCCTAACCTCCAGCTACTGCAGCCTGGAATGCCCCGGCTATCGCCTGAACCAATGGAGCTAAGTCAATCCCGGCCGGTCCTTGGCCACCTTGGACTCCTTGTGGTCCCATTCCTTCGGGCCCGGCCTCGCCTCCCACTCCCGGTGGAGGAGGTGGTGGTGGTGGAGGTGGTGGGGGAGCTCCAACTCCAACCACTGGCTCTCCCACTTGAGCCTCAACTCTCACAACTGGCTCAACTCTCGGAGCCTCTGCCCGTGGTTCTGGTCGAACCATCCTAGGCCTCCCACGTGGTCTCATGGTTCAACTAGCAAGGTAAACTACAACAAGAAACAGATAAGGATTACGTTAGTCAAAGCAAGGGTCCAATAGTGCTCAAGTATTCCTCTTTTCAAAAATCTTTTTAAATTAAGTAATAGTAGCAATGGGCACTCACTCTACACCAGACACGACAGTTCAAGCATTCCAAACATCATACGATCAATCAAGCATCAAGGATTCATGGCAGATCATGCATTGGACAACACAAGCATTTAACACATTAATCTTACCTCACTTACCTGCCCGAGGTCTTGGTAACCTCAGGCTCTGATACCAACAAATGTAACCCCCTCGTCCCGGTCTAGCCGGATGACCAGTCCGAGTGGGTCACACGGGGAAAACTGAAGCGAAACCCGTTAAGGTTCCCCCTCGGTTAGCAACCCTATTTTTTCATTTTAATCTTGTCACGTTCGAGTATTAAATTCCAAGTGATCAAACAGCGGAACATACCACACGAGACAACATTCAAACCCTCAAACCACATTCAAACATCCCAATTTTAATCTTGACTAAAGGCATCTTAGTACCTATGTGTTTTTCTCTTCAAACAGGCCAACAAGGGTCAAACAGTGCAGTTTTGGGTCAAGGTTTCGAAACCTTTGGGGAAGGTTTCGAAACCTTAGGGAAGGTTTCGAAACCTTGGACCTTAGTTTCGAAACCTTTCCCAAGGTTTCGAAACTTTGGTTGGCAGAATGCCCTGGAACCAAAATTTCTCCAAAGGTTTCGAAACCTTGGGGAAAGTTTCGAAACCTTTGACCATAGTTTCGAAACCTACCCCAAAGGTTTCGAAACTTTGGCTGGCAGTGACCCCTGGAACCAAATTTTCTGCAAAGGTTTCGAAACCTTACCCATGGTTTCGAAACCTTAGTGCAGGGGATCACTTACTGCCCAACTTATGGACTTCCTACCCAAGAAAAACATTAAGGTCATGCATGGACATGTATAGAAGCTTAGAAAGGACCAAGAGCATGAATCAACACTCGCAAGACTCGCACATATGACCATTTCAATAAGCATATATGAACCATAGATAGCATTGAACATGAATCAAGCATTCGAAACATGGCATTCCAACAAAAGGGTAAAATTTAGCATTTAAAGTCAAACATGGAAACTCAAGAGCCCAAAAAGCATAAATCAACACAAGAGGTTTGCACTCATACATAAGCAACCTAAGCATCCTAGACATGCCATCACACACCATCAATCAACATAGCATTACATGCTTTACAATCCAAAATATCAATCCGAAACAACATCATCAAGAGAGTCATACAAGGCTCGTACAAACACCCTATTGCCACATTGCTTAACTACTACAAAATTAACCATACTTGAGCAACAACTTGGAAAGCCCTTCTTGCCTTGCCTCGAGCTAATGCCACGCTAATGATCTGCATTGTTGAACATAGAGAGCGTAAGCTATAAGCTTAGTGAGGGTGCTCTAAAACGAAAAACAACAACAATGCAGGGTCCAAGCATGTTAATCCTAGTCTACATACATCAAACATAGGCATAATATCAAGTAGACTTAGCTAGTCTTTCAAGTGGCATATATGGTCTCTCGATCCTAACAAGTTCAAATCTCATATATCATCATCATGTAGCAACAAATATAACACAACCATATATCACCATCAAACATCACAATACATGAATTAAGTTTAACTGGCCACTTTAATTACCCCGATTGTGCGGATATAAACTTTGACAACACTTTACCTCAGTGGGATTCCACTCATCACCGAACCTTGCATGTGCGGGATTCCACTCATCGCCACATGCCCTACGGATGGGATTCCACTCATCATCCCGTAGAAATATATGAATAGCTTCCGGTGGAATATTACATCACTGTACTCCTCCTTGATGACTTAACGCCATCAAGGCCACGTACGTTTTGACTCAATTTGTGTGCAAACTATCCTAATGATCGATCATTTACAACCGGTAATTATTTAGTGCCAATTATCCACATTAATCACATGTCATCACCCACACTCATGCTCACCACATATATCCACAACATGATATATAAACACATTCACCATATAATTGCAAGTACAAGAGCATAGTCATTAAGCACATAGCATTTAAGGATATCAAAAGCTAAGCTATCAACTTGAATTAAATGGGAGTGGCCTACCAAGCTCACTTTACACACACACACTAAACATGCTCGAGCCAAACTTAAAAACAAGTTGAACCACTCACCGCCCTTCCTTAGCAATTCGAACCAAACTTCCTACGAACCCGGATTCGGTCCCAAAGCCTCTTCCGCGTTTCCTCTTGCTTCTCTTAAATTGGTGTTGAAAATCAGGTGGTAAGATCAATAGAATAGTAGCTAAGTTTGAAAGAGTTTAGAGATGGTGGGGGGAGCCTTCAACGTGAAAAGGGGAGGAAAGAGGGAGGAAGACAACTTTTTTGTTAAAGTGGTCTTGCTTTCCAAAACTTTTGGGTAAAATTACAACCCTAGTCCCTTCCCTTTTCCCAAAACTCAAATAGATCATTATTTGAAGCTGAAATGTTTTAATTAAGTTTTATTTGACTCAAATTAATACCCGACTAACTCCTATGCCCAAAACACGGGTGTTACAAGTGCCAACTTTGCTCACAACTATATCACCATTAGGGATGTAAAAACAAGTCAGAACCTGAAAACCTGCCTGAAACCTGCTCGAGTCAGAACCTAATTTGACCCGAAAATTCGATGATCCGAACCCGAACTGTAACTGACTGTTGTTGACCCGAACCCGAGTTGAACCTGTTACTGTAGCAACCGAACCCGATCTGTGTCCGACTGAAAACGACTCGAACCCGAATCTGACCTGTTAATTTTGACCTGAAACCCGACCTGCATCCGACTGAAACGAACCCGAACCCGAGACCGACCTGGCAAATTACCTGATATTACCCGACTAAATCGACCCGAGATCCGATTTTACCCGACCTGTTTTGAACCCGACCTGTTAATTGACCCGACCTGTTTTGAACCCGAACTGTTGTTGACCTGAACTGATATTGACCCGAAATCCATGACTTAATGAATTAAAAAAGTTCATAAATACACATATGATATAATATATATATGCACACATGACACATACTACATAAATGCATACATACACACATAAGTACATATATATTAGTATATATACACATACACATACATATTATATACATACACATATATGATACATGAATCATGATACATACATATATATAATATATATAACACATATATAAACATAATATATATAACATATACATATACATATACATAATACATAATCATGTATTACTATAATCACCTATTTTGTCCAGGGTGTTAACCCGTCTTTATGTTTTGCCATAATGGACTTTATTTTTCTTAAATATATATCGAATAACTAAAGAAAAAAAAGAAAAAAAACAATATATATATACTATTATTACAATTATCGTATATTATGTTAGCATTATTATTATAATTACTATTGTTATTACTATTATTACTATTATCATAATTGTTATTACTATATTACTAATTATTGTTACTATTATTATCTTTATCTATTATTACTATTTATTATTACTTATACTATTATCATATAATATTATCTATCATATTATTATTATTTATCACATATTATATTATTTATCATTATTATTATATTTATTATTATTATTATTATTATTAAAATAAGTCTGAAAACTGAAAAAAAAAACTAATATGAGTAAAGCCCGATATATTTATAATGATAAAGTCCAACAGTTTATTTAATAATGTCTATTACAAAAGAATACAAGGCCCATTGGCCCAATTGCCTAATACCCTAATCTGATAACACAAAACCCTAACCCTATCTTTGTTTTGCGCAGCCGGCTCCCAGCCGTTAGATCTGGGATAGATCTAACGATCCATATCGAATATCAGCAGAAACCCTAGAAGCCCTTCCCCAAGCTCCGCGCCGCATCAACCACAACCATTAGATCTAGAATAGATCTAACGGTCCAAAATCGAAGCGGGAAGCTTCTAGGCCATCACGCGCCCACGCACGACCCCAAGCATCTCCTACGTGCGACCCCAGACATCTCTCATGTGCGTCTACCCGTCTCTTTCACTCGCGCGTACATCACACACCCGCTCTCTTCGATCAACCCGAGCCCGTCCAGATCATCCACCAACGGCTGGGATCACTCCACGGATCGGCTCTACGTCCTCAGATCGTCCCAAGCCCTCTGGTCCACTCCTCAGCCGTCACATGCACCCACGAAAACAACCGAAATGTCAGAAGATGCATGAATTACAGAGAGGCAAGAAACGTAAAAGAGAAACAGAATCGTACGAGGCAACAAACCACAATTGCGGATGTGAATACGAACAAAAAAAGAGCAACAAACAACACATTTCGAGAATTACATGTAATTAAAAAAAGCAAAATATTTAATTTCTTCAGGCTATAAAAGCCGAAAGAGCACAATGTAAAAAGAAAAAAGTTGTAATCGAAAAGTTTTAGAGAAATACAAGGCAGAAGCAACCTCAAGTTTAGAGGTATACGATCGTCTTCATTTTATTTCAGTTTTGAAACAAAAAAATAAAAAAATAGAAAGTTAGTTTTTTTTTACCTTCGCGTCGATCCATCTCCTCATCGTTCGCCCTTTTTTGCCGGCAACAAGCCTTCTGGCCCCTTCTGAGGCCACGCATGGTGAGTCGGTAAAGACGGTAATGAAAAGTTTTTTCAGATCTGGGGGTTTCGATAAAAAAAATAAAAGAAAAGGGTTATTGTTTGGATTTTGATTTCGCGAAACGAAAGGTTTCTGGTTTCTTTTGGGTTTTTTGAAGAGTTAAAAAGGGGGTTTCAAAATTTTTTAGGGTTCCGGGGAGGGTGACAGCGCCAGAAAAGAAACAAAGAAAAGTGTAGAAGGCTCTCTGGTTTAGGGTTTGTGAAGGAGAAAAGATTTCAAACCGTGTTTAGCGCAACTTTTATAATGTTTTTTTATTTATTTTAATTTTGGAATAATTGCCTTTTGGTCCTTCTGTGTCCCTGTAATTACGCTAGCAGGGCTTCCGCGTTTGTAAATCCCGTCCCAAGTCCCTTTAGGTTTTTAAAAGATTTCAATCGCGTCCCTAATTTGGTTTTAATCGATTTTCGAGAGGGCAAATTACTTTTTCGGTCCTTTAAAGTTTCTGCGTCTTTCCAATTGGGTCCTTATTTTGCATTTTAATCAGTTTTTAATGGATTTATTACAATTGTGGTCCCTTTCAGTTTGACTTCTTAGCATTTTTATTATTGTTAAATATTGTTATTCATGCATTTCTCTAAACCCTAAACACTAATATGAACCATAAACCCTAAACCATAAACAATAGTGATAGTTCATAAACCATAATGCAACACCATAAGTCCTAAACCCTAAACCATAAACTCTAAACCATAAACAATAATGATAACTCATAAACCATAATACAACACCCTTAACCCTAAACACTCTAATATGAACCCTAAACCCTCGAATATAAACCCCAACTCTTAAATCATAAACATTAAACCCTTAAACTCTAAACCATAGACAATAATGATAACTCGTAAACCCATACAACACCATAAACCCTAAACCCTCGAATATAAACCCTAACTCTCAAATCATAAACCATAAACATCAAACCCTAAAATCTAAACACTAAACCACAAACAATAATGATAACTCATAAACCATAACACAACACCCTAAACCCTAAACACTCTAATATGAACCATAAACCCTTGAATACAAACCCTAACTCTTAAACCATAAACCAAAACCCATAAACCTTAAACCCTTAAACTCTAAACCATAAACAATATTGATAACTCGTAAACCCTAGTATAACACCCTAAACCCTAAACCCTCGAATATAAACCTTAACTCTCGAACACTAAACCTTGCACATTAAACCCTAAACTCTAAACCATAAACAATAATGATAACTCATAAACCCTAATGCAACACCCTAAACCCTCGAATATAAACCCTAACTCTTAAATCATAAGCCATAAACCCTAAACTCTTAAACTCTAAACCATAAACAATAATGATAACTCGTAAACCCTAATACAACACCCTAAATCTTAAAACCTCAAATATAAACCATAACTCTCAAACCCTAAACCTTAAACCATAAACAATAAACAATAATGATAACTCATAAACTATAATGCAACACCCTAAACACTTTAATATGAATATATACATATATATTATATGTATACGTACATAATAATTAATATAACATATAATACATATATATTATATGTATACATACATAATAATTAATATAATATATATATATATATATATATTAAAACTTATAATATAACATATAAATATAATTAATATATATATATATATATATTAAAACTTATAAGTTATATAATGTATATATAATATAATAATTAATAATAAATAATAATTATTAATAGTTTGGGGCTTTGGGCTCATATCCCACCACCCATTCATTTTAGATGGGCTAAATATTTTGTAGCCCTTTAAATTTTAGATATTTTTCACTTAAGTCCTTTAAGTTTTAGTTTAATTCAATTAAGCCCTTAAAACTTTATTTTTAGTCCAAATTAACTCTTATTTATTGTTTGTTGTTCATTATAGTCCCTAAAACTTTGTTTTTATTTGAAATTGACCCCATTTGAAGTTTTTAATTTACTTTATTGTTTTAGATATGAATCATTTATGATATGTTTATTCATTTCTAGTGCCAATTTTTTATTTTTAATGTGATTCCATGAAAGACGTTAAATAATTAACTCGAAATAAATATCGACTACTTGTACAATTGTATCGAACTAAAAAATAATACGAATTCAAAACCCGAATTAACCCGACCTGAAATGAAACCGACCTGAAATTACCCGACCTGAAGTCTACCTGAGCCCGAATTAACTTGCCAATTACCTAGTTCGGACCCGATCTGTTTGAACCCGGCCTGAAATGGACCCGAACTGAAATGGACTCGACCTGCAATGGACCCGACCTGCTACTGACCCGCACCCGACCCGAGTCAAGTCAATTTTTTTAAACCTGAATTGACATGTATATGTTTTGACCCGACCTGACAGGACCTGACCTGAAACCCATCCGATTATCTGTTTTTACAACCCTAATCACCATGAACAATATCATGCCTAACACGACCCCGATCATCAATGACAATACTATATTTCTCATTATTTATCCTTGTAGCAATTCGAACTCTGTTAAGCTTTTCAATTCTGTTATGTCCACATAATTCAACTTAATTTTTCTTTTTAAATTCATTATTCCCACGAAATTGAACTTTTTTCTGCATACCATAATCGTTATGCCCACGGTTGTTATGTTCAACACAAAATTCACTTTTACTTGATGTAGTCAAGATACCTTCACCAGTGACATCGTCATTTGACATGAAAGAGAAAACAACGAATGCATCTCCTAAAATAGTTGAGCTTTGCAGAACATAAAAATTGGCCACCCTTTTATGCCATTTCATCACAACGAGTAAGGGTGTTCATTGTCGAGTACCTAAAAAATTGGGTATTCGCTTCATTCGGGCACCTCCTTTAACGACCAGTGTCTTGGCCTGCTATATTCGGGGACTCGCTACTCGGGTACCCGTAAAACTCGGGTAATTGGGTAACGGGTACATGGTAGGGGTGCGCAAAAAAATAGATTCGATTAATCTGATCCGTTGATCCGATCCGAAATTTCGGATATCCGATTTGTTTTTTATTTTTCGGATAATTTGGATTAGATATCCGAAAGTTTTAGATCAGATACGGATTTCACATTCGGATCGGATATTCGATTATCCGATATCCAAAATTTCATTTTTTCATAGATATGAATCTTGTTATATTCGATACTTTTACTTGTTATATATGAAAAATTGAAATTTTTATAGATACAAATCTTGTTATATTCAATAATTTGTTGATTTTTATATTCGAAAACCTACAATGTTCATGGATAAGACTGCCAAATTAAAAAAAATAATTAAATTAAGTCATAATTTCTGATATTCGGATATCCGATCCGAAATTTCGGATATCTCAAAATCGAGTATTCGACTTTTTTGGATCAGATACAGATCTCTAAAATACCTATCCAAAAATTTCGGGTATTCGAAATTTCATATTGGATCGGATATCCAAAATGCACACCCCTAGTATCCGGTTCATATTTTTTTTAATTTTTTTAATTTTAAAATAAAAAAAATTATATATATATATTTTTGATAAAAGCCACTAAATTTTATTAAATCCATAGAAAAATCATAATTACAATGCATCCAAGAAGAAGAATATTTGGATTTAAAAACCTAAAAATCCTTGCAACTAAAAAAAAAAAGAAAAACAAAAACTTCTATGGAGATAAGCATACCAACAAAATTTAGCAGCCTTCTGAATCTCCTTGTCTCTGTCCAAACGAGACGCATAAAGAAGGAAGAATGAGTGGTACGCGATTCAAACTGTCAAGCAAAAAGTACCGCTACCCAGGCTTGATTTCATCGGCAAACAACAATCAACCGAGTGGGGATATAACTTTCCAAGTGACCACCGACAAAAACATAAATCAGAAACTAACGCCGATTGAATCTCTGTGTGAACAACAATCGATCACTAGGGTATGCTGAAACATGCCACAAAGACAGATGAACCAAACCACAAAAAAGAACATGTCACAAGGACAAAAGAAAAAGCGTGTCACAAGGACGGAGAAAGAGATTCTTATTAAAATAAAAAAAATAAAATTAATAGATCCGATGGTCGACAACCAATACTAAAATTGATTGCCGACCACCGATTAAAGAGATTGATCAAAGTAGAGATCGACTAGGATTGAAGGAACTTTAGCAATAGAGAGCGGCTAGGGTTTGTAAATACTTTTTTACAAAAAAAATCATATATTAAACACATAAAATTTAAAAGTTTATAATACATAATCCAAACAAAAAATTAGTGATTTGAAGTTAGCTTAAACTTTGAAGGGTGAAATATTTAGATATATATTAAAGTTTATCACCAAAACAATATATTAAAAAGATTAGTCTTGATCGCGATTTTTTCCCTTCAAATATCATACTGACAAATCAATACAAATATTTTTAAAAATTTTTAAACTTAAAACTTAAAAATATATAATAGAAAGAATTTAGGGATTTGAATTTAGTTTTGGTGTAAAAATATTAAAAAACCTAAAATAAACATATAATTTAAAATATAAAAATATATATTAAAAGTGTCAGGTCGGGTTGGGTACTCCGTAAGGAAAATCTTTCGGCCCAAGCTCGACTCGTGTACCCGGCCCAATAAAAAATAAAAATGTTAAAAATATCGGCCTATTTTGTACTGGTCGTCGGGTAGTGGGGCCAGGTCAATCGGGTCAGGTAATTTTTAACACTCCTAACAACGAGATAGCCTTTGCAACTTTTCATAGCTCCACCTACATTGGAGCATCTGTACTCTTTTGCATCCAGAGTACCTAACGAAATCAGATTTTTTTTTTTCAAATCTAAAACATCTCACATTACCAACTGTTTGAAGCCTCACTTTACAAGAGACTTTATTTTTCAAAAAAAAAAGCAACAAGTTTACGTCGCAAACTAGTTCCGATTTGAACTCATGTAAAAACTACTACTAGAGTTAGAAATCCACTTCAGGCTTGCTATAGAGTCTTCGCCGGAAACAATTAAAAAATTCAGCAAGAAGAACAAGGTAAAGTGTGGTAAGATGTAGATTAGGTTTGTTTTTATTATTATTTATTTTTAATTTTTCAAATGGAATACTCAAAATAAAATCAGGGACGCATGTGAATGGCACATGTCATCCCCTTGAATCATGGTATTCATCCTCAACCATTTTTAATGGTACCATGTCAACATGGGATGTCCTTAGTATGTACCCTAGTGGTCCTTGACTTGTCCTGGTTTTGGGGAAGTATTGGGTACTCCCTTGATCCCCATACCGGACCCGGTGGTTCATAGGTCAGTATCTCACCACCATGGTCTACTAGCGTGTCGACTAACCTCACTGCCCCCGAATTCCATTACCCAATAGAACCACCATGACCAACACCCACTGCTACCAACACTTACACCACTTCATTAGCCTCTAAAGCTAGCCGATGGAAAAGTGGAAGAACAATAGATTACATCAACACACAGTCATCGCACCATCAATTCCAAGCCGATGGAAAAGAGGAAGAACAATAGATTACATTGACGCTGGTGGCTACCAAAACAGACTATCGGAAGAGAAGAACGGCGCCATAGGAAAAATGAATTTTGAAGATAAAAATAAAATGGGAAAAAAGAGAACCTGATTTTTCATCTAATGTCCCATGTGGGTTTGTAACAACTCAAAACTCAGCATGCTATGTGGGCCACGTTTTTCCTGACCCACGGTTTCTGAGCCATGTTTCAACATGGCGTGAAGTCCAAAATTTGAGCAATTTTGTACATTTTCTTCGTTTTTATGGCCCATCTAACATTTATTAATTATGATCATAATAATACTTTTAAATGTTATTTCATAGTAGTATTATTATTACTTCTAATATATATATTTACATTTTATACTGTTATTTATTATTATTACCTTTATATTTTTACTACTACATATATGCGTGTCTTACATTATTATTATTATTATTATTATTATTATTATTATTATTATTATTATTATTATTATTATAGTAACAAATATTTTCTTCGAGACAACATGACCCCTTTGTAAGGTATCAATTTTGGGCGGTGGAGGATGCTTCTATCTTCCCCATGCGTAATCAACTCCTGAACCCGACCATGATCTTGGTACAGACGCATACTAGAATTAATGGCTATTCAGTCTTACCCAACTCAAAACAATCGATTGCGACTCAAAACCATGACGAGCTTCCAAAGGCCCAACCAATTTTAGCCCAGATAAAAACAATTGACGACTCAACTGGGACCATTTAAGAGAGTCAAGCCATATGAAAAGGGGTATATGTTGTCATTTGCACCATTATATGAACTTTTTACTCGGGCTTCGTTCTATTTTAAGTGGGGGCAAAATGCTATTCCTTCATGAGGTTAACCTCCATACATGATAGTAGTTGCCTTCGGGGTCCATATGCTTTATGACTTTGTGAGATGTACCTTCGCATAGTCATAGAGAAATAGATCCCTCTAAATTGAACTCAGTTCATAGGAACCTATAATATGTGAGGATCGAGGGCCTTACTAGCCATTGCAAGCGTCAATAAGGACATTTCAAATACCTTTCTAGAACCGAACACACATATAGAAAATTGTAAGGGCTCACCCAAATAGAGCCATGTTGAACATATCCTTTAGTGGTTACCTACCTAGGTACATAGGAGAAACACAATGTTTTACTTACTTTTGTACATATGTTCAAGCATGTTCATTTTCTTATTTGATATAATGACATGTGGGTAAAAAGAAAGTAGGTTGGTTTTAATTTGATAAAGCATGTGGGCAATTTTTTTTTCCGATGATGCATTTCAAGTAGCAAACACGTGGTAGATTGTTTTTGTTGAATAAAACATGTTGGGTAGCAAGCATGTATGAGTAAGATTCATGTTTACAATTTCCGCCTCTTTAATATTTTCCCTCATACTAACTAGATTTTTGTTGTTTTCTGAAGAACTAATGTTTTGATATAATAATTGAAAAATAGTTTTGGACGAAATTGAAAAGATTTCAAAAGTGTATTTAAGTCCAAACAACTTAAAAATATGTTTGAGGATTGTTTTAAGAGGTTTTGAAGTGTTTCTAAAGCCAAACTTTACAAAACCACCCAGATGTTTCGAAACACCCTTAGGCGTTTCAAAACAACCATTCACAGTTTCAAAACGTTCCGAAACAACTCTGGTTGTTTCGAAACAAGCTTTAATTTGGGTGAGAATTTTGATTAGCGTTTCGATACAGCCTCACTGTTTCGATACGCCTATGTGGCAAAGACCTCAGCAGTCAAATTCCCCACCGGCTATTTTCCCAACGGCTTTTCAATTTACAACTCAACTGCCACTATTTCCAAAACGGGGTTGCCATCGTTTCGCTACGGATCAAGGTGTTTCGAAACAGCCAGAGGTGTTTCGAAGCGGATTGTTGCATCAGACTTCAACGACTAGTTCTGAAGAGGGGCGTTCCGATACGGGCTCAACTGTTCTAAAATGGACAATACCATAACTGCAATTAATGTGTGAAATAAAGTCTCCAACGACTCCAAAACAACCCAAACAATCCTCAACGGCTACAAACTCGTTTGGGAGTATAAAAGGGACCTCCAAGCATCAAGTAATGGTTAATGCTTCAATTGTTACAACACTATGATGAAAAATTGTTTCTTAAGCTTTAATTGTAAATTCCTTGCTTAGACAACACTAGTGAGCTTAACATTGTTATATTTTCTCAAGTGTTTAGGTTTTGGGTGAGAGCTTTATAGTACAAACAAATATCTATTAGAGAGATTTCAAGTTTGCTTAAGAATTTCTCTTGTAAGAGAGTGTTTGATTAAGCTAGGGGTAGTTAGCTTCGTTGTAACGGTTTCCTCCTAAGCCGAGAAAAGGGGACGAAATTCTAGAGTGAATTTGTTCAAATCCTTAGTGGGGAGCTAAGGTAGTGGATGTAGACCTTGGTTAGAAGTTTGAACCACTATAATTCCTTGTGTCTTATTGTCCAATTTTTACCTCCCACTAAAACACCCAAAAATCCATTCTTATCCAAACTTGGCAAACACATCGGTTGAAGGAATTGAGCACCATAAAACCCAACAATTGGTATCAGATCTTAGCTCAATCGAAGAGGATTAACATCCTATTGAGGTGATCCAGGAAGCTCGATACAACATATCAACCAACCAATCAAATGGCGCAATCCATAGACAAGCCACCATTTTTCGACGGAACACACTATGCCCATTGGAAGACAAGAATGAAGTTTTTTATAAAGTCCAAGGACTACAAGCTTTGGTACATAGTAGAAGATGGCTCGTTCGTGCCACAACAAAGGAAGGCGGATTGGAGTGCAAATGATCGCAAGAAGATGGAGATCAATTGCAAAGCCTTGCAGATCATCTTTTGTGCATTGAGCCCCAACATCTACGAGAAGATGTCTTCTTGTGAAGATGCCAAGGATGTTTGGGACAAGCTCGAAGTTACATACGAGGAGACAAACGAAGTAAAGGAGACCAAGATCAACCTCCTCAACCTAGAGTATGAAAACTTTAAGATGGAACCGAATGAGGACATTATGAAGATGTTCGATAGATTCTCCACCATCATCAATGGACTCAAGGGCTATGGAGAAGCCATTCCGAAAGAGAAACTTGTCCGAAAGCTCATCTACTCCCTTCCTGAGTCATGGGACTAAAAAAGAACCGCCATCATCGAAGCCAAGAATCTCAAGACTTTGAAGCTTGACGAGCTCATGGGGTCACTTCTCACTCACCAAATAATGAAGAAAAACAAAGAAGAGGAGAAGAAGAAGGAAGAGATTAGAGCTATGGGAGAGAAGAAGCTCAAAGAGCTTGGTATCAATACAAATGCCATTACTCTCAAATCCTCCACATGCCATCATGTAGATTCAAGTGAGGAGGAAAGTGAAGATGAAGAGATGGCCTATCTCTTCAACAAATTTTCCCAGTTCATGAAGAATAAAATTGAAAGATCTTATCATGAATCGAAGAAGAAGATGAAGGAATCCCACAAGTCCAACAAGAAGGGATCATCTTCAAAGCAAGTATATGTGGCCACATGGAGTGATAAAGACTCCACCGATGATGAGGTAGCCCACCTATGCTTGATGGCCCTCAATGAGGGGGAGGTAACTTCTAACTCATCTATTTCAAATTCATATACATTAGATGAGTTACAAGATGCCTATGATGATTTGCTTTTGGAATTCAAGACATCATTTTCTAAGAACAAAAAATTGATTTCAAAATTGAAAAATGAGAATGATTTGCTTTCCAAAACAAATCTTGAGTTTGAAGAAAAATTGAAAGATTTTGAACAAAAAGTTTCACATTTGCAAAACTTGCTTCAAACAATGGAAAATGATCATCAATAAGAAATTGATGATCTCAAAAAGGAAAGAGATTTGATTTCCAATGAACTTCCAAAGAAAATAATTTTGAAAAATCAAATTTTTATGTAAGACAATCTAGTGCCCCTAGATTCATAAATGGAAAATGTTTTAGAAGTGTTTGGATCCCAAAAGGACTAACCACTTCAACTAAAAAGGATGAAATTGAAAAATGGGTTCATAAGGAGACTAAATTTTGTGCAACTAACGTTTATGGATCCAAAGCAATTTGGATACCAAAATTTATATGATTGTCTTGATTAGGTGTGATGGAGATGTTCAACAAGTCCAATAAATGAGAGCGAGCTCCATGCACACAAGGAAGAACACTTGAAGAAGGAAGGCTTCACATCCTCCCTTGGAGTTCAAGATTTAGTAAAATCTAGTTGTTTTTATTTGCTTAATTCAATTTACTTTCTTTTAATTCAACTAGATTATCATGTGTTGGACTAACATCTTTTGATGATGCTTTGAGTAAGGGGGAGCCAATTTTAAAACCAAAACTCTTATTTTTGTCATTTTTACCTCCTAAGTTATTTTGAACTTAAAGTTATTTAAAGTCTTTTTGATATAACAAAAAAATGAGAAATGGTTTGAAAAATTGAATTTTCAAGAGAATAAGGGGGAGCTTTAACTTCTTTCAATTTTTGAAATCTCTTATTCAAATTTTTAAATACAAAGGGGGAGAATCCCAAACAATTTTTCAAGGTGGTTTTATTATATCAAAAAGGGGGAGATTGAAGAACTAATGTTTTGATATAATAATTGAAAAATAGTTTTTGGACTAAATTGAAAAGATTTCAAAAGTGCCTTTAAGTCCAAACAACTTAAAAATATGTTTGATGATTGTTTTAAAAGGTTTTGAAGTGTTTTCTAAAGCCAAACTTTATAAAACCACCCAGGTGTTTCGAAACACCCTTAGGCATTTCGAAACAACCATTCAAAGTTTCAAAACGTTCTGAAACAGCTCTGCCTGTTTCGAAACATGCTTTAATCTGGGTGAGAATTTTGCTTAGCGTTTCGATACGCCTATGTGGCAAAGACCTCAACAGTCAAAATCCCCAATGGCTTTTCAATTTGCAGCTCAACTGTCACTCGTTTTGAAATGGGGTTTCTATCGTTTCGCTACGGATCAAGGTGTTTCTAAACAACCAGAGGTGTTTCGAAACAGATTTTCTGCATCAAACTTCAACGACAGTTCTGAAGAGGGGCATTCCGATACGGGCTCGACTGTTCCAAAATGGACAATACCAGAACTGCAATTAATGTAGGAAATTAAGTCTCCAACGGCTCCAAAACAACCCAAACGGTCCTCAACGACTACAAACTCATTTGGGAGTATAAAAGGGACCTCCAAGCATCAAGTAATGGTTAATGCTTCAATTGTTACAACACTATGATTAAAAATTGTGTCTTGAGCTTTAATTGTAAAATCCTTGCTTAGACAACACTAGTGAGCTTAACATTGTTATATTTGCTCAAGTTTTTAGGTTTTGGGTGAGAGCTTTATAGTGCAAACAAATACCTATTAGAGGGATTTCAAGTTTGCTTAAGAATTTCTCTTGTAAGAGAGTGTTTGATTAAGCTAAGGGTAGTTAGCTTAATCATTGTAATAGTTTCCTTCTAAGTTGAGAAAATGGGACGAAATTCTAAAGTGAATTTGTTCAAATCCTTAATGGGGAGCTAAGGTAGTGGATGTAGACCTTGGTTAGAAGGTTGAACCACTATAATTCCTTGTGTCTTATTGTCCAATTTTCACCTCCCACTAAAACACCAAAAAATCCAATCTTCTCCAAACTTGGCAAACATATCAATTGAAGGAACCGAGCACCATAAAACCCATCATTTTCCTTTCCTTCGCATGCATCTTTTTACATACATTTATATCATCAACTTTGCATACATTGACATTGCATGTATTCACAAGGATTCAAGTCATCAAGTCTCAATATGGGGGCATCTAGAAATCCTTTTAAAAGAATAGGTAACTTGACTCGAGAATCAATGGAATCATGAAAAATAAACTCAAGTTAGGGGGCGCACATCAATGTCTTTTTTGTCATGGTTGAGTACTTGAACTATTGTGGAAGGTTCTTGTATTAGTTAAATTGCTTTTTAATTAATGGAATCAACTCCATGCTTTTTCCTGAAAGGAATATGGAACCTTTTGTAAGAGCTAATGTTTACATTTTATCATTTTAATTTAATGGCGGCATGATGCATATCCCTTTTTACATTTTTTTTCGTAATTTTCATCACCTCTCATCCTTACTATGTTTTTTTCATCCCCTTTTCGGTGACCCGATATCAATTGTGCACTCCTCTGTTGGTGGCTTGAAATTCAAGTTCGAGCATTATGTCGGTCATCTTCTAGTCAAGAGTAATAAAGTAAATGTAACAAGACACACAAGAGTAGAAGGCCTGAACGAAGTTAATCGAGGCAAAAAGAAGAAAAAATGAAAAAATAGAAAAAATATTGTCGTGCATTAACGAATTCTTAGAAGATTCTTTGGACAAAGAAGTTAATCTCAATCAATTTGGAAGAGGACTCACGTATGAAGAAATCTACACATTAAATCATTAATGGCATTCCTTCACCTTCCCCTCATAAAAGAAAAAATTATCATTTATTGTCCCATTTGAGCCTGAAAAATTTTCTTCTATTGGAACCCTAGCCAATAATCACCCTTCACATTGGGGGGTAAAGTAAGAAGAGATATACTCACATGAAAAAAGATCGATTATAATCGCACTTTGAAGATAAAATCTATTAACTAGGGGAAAAGAACAAGAATACATATTTTTTGCTCAAAACTAAGTTGAAAGTTTTGAGTTCAAACGTCGAAAAACAAAAAAAAGAAGATACAAATGAAGCACGAAAAGAAAATGTGCAAGTGAAACTTGTTCAAAGCTCTAAATGTGATCACAAATCCTCAAAGGAGAAAAGGAGTAAATGAACTCTTGGGTGAAAACCCATAAATGGGCAGTTTAGAGGGATCTTAAAAATGAAAATAAAGCATATTCAATTCAAGCAAGGTGGAAAAGGGATATCATAGAAGAATTGGTCATTGGTTCAAACACCCACAAACACTTATTTGGGCCAAGGTATATATTCTTTTATAATCTTGAACCCTAGCCTACGATACATGCCTTTAAAAGACTATTTTAATCATATGTAGATTTCTAAGTTAGAGAGTGAATCTTTTAACTTCATGTAACCCCCTAGACCCGCCTATGCGTCACAACGGATCCTAGGAAGTCACATTAGGGTCACAAGAGCGACCCACAGTAAAAAAATACACATAAAAACATTTTTTTTCTCAAAACACTTATTAAACTGTAAAATCAACTTCTATTTAAAATACCATTTCAGGAAGTTATTTAAACACATGACAGAAATTTCAAAATGTGTTTACAGACACTATCATAAAACAATACATGACATACACGCCCACTAACTATACTGTACCGTACTCCAAAGGCAACACCGAGAGAACTCCAAACACCGATGTCAAACATTATACCATGATATATTCCTTTAACATGTGATGGTAAATACAACATGAGCTTGGAAAAGCACAGTAATACAAAACTACCAAAAGATGCTATAAGCTCATGCAGATATATGGTAGGCATAACATTTTCATGATGTTCCATGTAGTAACAGTCTCCATATATGTTCTACTAATTCGAGGTAGCATCATACTCGAGCATAACAATATTTGTTCTTTATTCAAACCTCGAGAATTAGACGAGAATTATATAGGCTGGTAACATACAGAGGTGGAATCAGAGAGTTTAGTGTCTAGTGTGTTCCAACGGTGCAACGTTAATGCATGAAATATAACAATGCAATAAACCCCTTTTTTATTTCAAATACATTCGACTTGAGTAGCAGTAAAGTTCATTTTAATTCTTTATTTACCCCTAACCATACTCTAGTATTTTGTTTCCCCAATACAGTATCATGTATAGGCATTAACCCGAGCCCATTGAGCGTGGGTACCATCATAAGGAATACCTAAGAATACGGGCGGCCCAAGCTGAATCATAGGAACAAAAAACGAGCGGACCTAGCCGAAGCATAGGACCGAAAACGGGTGGACTTACCAGCTGGATCAGGGCTGAGCCGACGGTAACTTCATATCATGTCCCAAGTACCCTAGTGAATCAGATCATCAATAGTTCATTAATTAGTAACTGTATTTTTAGTAATACATTATCCATATAGCATGCTTGTCATATTGGGTGCATAGGCATATACCAGAAATACAGTACGATCTTGCTTAATTTATAAAACATGTCATGTTCATGCGAGTTCAAGTATGTCAATCATGTGCACGTGATCGGTATTATAACATGTAAATCAGTATGCAAAAACAGTCGTGTAGCACACATGGAACACACTAGATGGAACAATTTATTTCTTGGAGATACTTGGCATTTACGGAAGAGAACACATTAAACTTTTGACAATTTGAACGGATTTTTGAAACGAGGCCCCTATTAAAAGAGGGGTTCGTACTAACGGTTCAAACCAAATATTCAGGAGATGATACATCAAGATCTTTGAGAGTTTAGGCATATCATGAGTGATTTAGCCATTTAAACCTACAAGAGCATTATGGTCACTTTATCATTGTTGCGTGTAAATAAGACTATCGCAATTAAGTGTAAGTATACATGATGCAAGTAATATAGTGATACGAAGTATCGAATATCGTCTCCACAGGGACTGGAAATACTTCTAACTTTAAAACTATGTACAAGAAAAGAGATAGATTTAATAAGGTGTTTTGAGAGTTCTTGAAGATAAACTAAAATAGAGGAGGAAATCAGATTGATAAAGTAGGCTGGTATTAATTTGTTCCATAGTGTAGGTATTGCACTGTTCAGAGGACTTCTGTTGCTTATGTCGTAGAACCTGTCGCGGCAGCACCTGTCGCGGTAGAGGTCTGTTTTTGTCGCGACAACGATCAAAAACTCCGTTACTTCAAGTTCGGCAAGAACCTCTGTTGTGACTTGTCCTATCCCTAGGTCCAAGTTCTGTCGGCGAACACATCTTGGATGATACCTCCCGGCATGAATCGAAGGATGAACACCGATGTTTGTGAATTCTTTTTTAGCCGCTTAACCTTGTACCTATCTCTAGGCCAAGATAGTTTAACTATAAACTGGAAAATTGTATTTACTATTTTGTTATACTTAACTCTCCCGATATTAAGTAAATAGATAACCTCACAATGCTCCTTCGATACCCTTATGAGATGTTGAAACCAGAGTAAATAAACTTGAAGTTTTATTGATTGAACAGAAAAACCTAAGAAACAGTATAACCCTTACAACTACTTTACAAGATCAACCCTTAGCCCCGGGGAAGATTTAGAACATGACGGAGAAGCGAACATCTAGGGTTTATGATGGAAGACGGCTAGGAGCTAGATCTCTTCCCTTGTCGAAATACAAGCATATATATATATAGGCCTTGGGTGTAAGCTTTCTTAATGGCCAAGAATACTAGTTTGGATAAAAGTACAATTTATTTAAAGACTAAATCTCTAAATAAATGTCCCTTAGTTTGCTCTATCTTCTTGCTTTGACTTTCTCCTCAAACTTTAGGCAAGGCCTTCCTTATGCTTCTGGGCTCCAAAAATTATGCGAGTGGTCTGTAAAAATCAGGCTTGAAATCCTCTATCAGTCGAACTCTACTTCGCATTTTCCATCTCTGTTGTCTTTACTATCGCCACTTCTGTGATAGCAACTGTCATGACAATGATGTATGAGGCAGTTTTCTTCAACCCTTCACTCCAGCTATGCGGTTATCTTCTGTTCCTCTGTTTCCCTGGATGCTTCCACGGCAGGTACCTGCAAGAATTGATCGAAATCAGCAGTATCTGTGCAAAATTATCTATATGTGATGTTTATGCAAAATCTATCCTAAAATGCAACTAAACATGCTTGAGTGCATCAATAATATGGATAAATGAGGGTTAAAATATAGAACATTTATGCACTCAACACACCCCAAACTCAAATTATTGCTTGTCCTCAAGCAAATGCAATCTAACTAAGAATGAAACTTTTTGGCTTTGGCTTAACTCAATGAACAACCATTACCTACAACACCTTCACCATCAAGATCAATACCTTTTTGGATGTTCACGGGCTTATCCGAGGAAATACTATAACTCTCGTGTTAGTGTGTATAGGTTTTGTGAACAAATATGAGCCTAGACTCTTTAGCAACCAGAATAGTTACTCAACTCACTTGAGTTTTACTTCAATATAATTCTTAACTAGAGCCAATTTTGGGCACCTATAGTTTACTTCCTAACTTAGATTGAAGTCTTTATATTTCTACTAGAGCTGGTTTCGGGCACCTCTAGTTATCTTTCTAGAGCCAGTGTTAGGCACCTCTAGGAGTAAATTGAGTCTAAGTTTTTTTTTAACTCAAGTGGCTAAGCTTCATATTATAAGTTTACTAACAGAAGTCTTAACATCATATAAGTCACAAAGGTGTTTTAAGAGTTTAGAGCTATAGTAAGGCTCTAAGTACTTCCTAAAATATTCTAAAGCTACTGTCAAGACAGTGAAGGCAGTGACAGGTAAGAGAAGTTCAAAAACTTAAGCCAATTTTTTAAACACAAAATATAATTAGTCTATTAATAATAAGATGACTGCCTACCCCCAAACTCGAGGGTTGCATTGTTCTAAATGCATGACAAACAAAAACAGAAAGATAAAAACATCACAAATATAAAATAGAAACACAGAAGACAGAAGGAGCAAGAAACTTAATTTGAAGTGCCAACATTGCTGTCATCACTGTTGTCGTCTATACGGAGCTGTTGGCAGGCAATTACATTTGAGTTCTTCTAGGGAAGTGTGGGTGCTGCCTTCGTGGTTGGAGAGGTTGAGGCTGCCTTTTTCTTTGCCTCTCGAGGCAGCTGGATTCTGGTAGGTGAAATTTTTGGAGCTTTGTCTAGAACCTTGAGCTCACTGCCACTTTTGCTGCCATCTCCACTGTCGTGGCAGAGTCCCTCTACATCTAGATCAAGCTTATTTTTATTTATAGGAGGGAAGTCCTTGGCTATTTGGCGTACAACGGATGGTTCAGAATCTGAATCATCTTGCCAGACTAAAGAAGAGGAGAAGTCCTCGAAATATTTTGGATCGATTTCTGGCATTGGTTCCTTCCTCTTGGCTCCTCGAGAGGGCTGGTCTTTCTCCTTGGAAGAGGTAGGAGTAACCAAGGGTGATGCAGACCTTCTGTCGCCTGGTCTTGTTGCGGCAGATGGTGAGGCGGAAGCAGCTTTCAGTGTGGCCTTCTTGGGGGAGGGGACAAGTGATGGGGTAGAGACAAGATTTTCTGGAAAAAGGAGGAAACTGCACGTTGGGAAAATCAAGTTCAACCTTAGTAAATTTTAACGTTGCAGTGTGGAAATCCCTCATATACACCATAAATCTTTGTCGTCGTGCCTCCATTAGTTGCAGTATGTGGATGATGTGGCTGGAGGAAGTGCTTGCTAGTATGTCAGATGGCTCTGTCGTGTGTTGTGTCTGATCAGGCTCTGCCGAGTCAGGTTCTGTCGTGGCATAGGGGTCGAAGTATGCCATTAGTGTGGCTGCCTTGAGCTTCATCAGGCTGTAAAGGTTTTGTTGTGTCCAACCCTTGCCTTGGATCTTGACATCCTCTTCAATCTCAGGGACTTTCTTTGCTCTACATAGGGTCGTGATCAAGTGAGGGAAGAAAAGGGTACCTTTATCCTTCTGTGTGCACTCAAAAATTCCATCGAGAATGTGCTTCCCCACGTTGATTTGTCGTTCATTTATAATGGAATGAACGAGGGCCAGCCTTTGTCTATCCACTGTTGTGTTGTGTGATGTGGGCATGAGGCGTTTCTTCACAAAGTGGTTCCATAGCTTGGTGGCAGGTGTGAGTTGAGTCCTTCGAACAGTCCACCAATGTTTTGGATCATCATTCCAGCTAGTGCCTTATGTGGTAAGGTCTGCCATGATGCTGTCGTAGTCTGCTGGCGACAGATTTTTGACGAACTGTCTATGTTCGTCTTCTTGCCTGCCCACGTAAATACCATACATGGAATTGATATAAGCTGGTTCTAACTCAATTATCTTACCCCTGATGGTGACTTAAGATGTGTCCTTGGTGGGGTTTGCAACATAGAAACTCTCGAACGAGGGTGACATTCATTTCCTCTTGTTTCTCAACAAACATCTACCATTTCAGACTGATGATTCTCTTTGCGACGAATCCCTCTAAACCCAGATCTCCTTTCTTCTTCTAGTAAGTAAAACCCCTCTCTTCCCACATCTCTCTCCTCTGAAAAAGATTCGTAGTATCGTTTCTCCATTTCTATAGAGTTGAACCATCTTCGGATTCTGCTGTGTGTGTGAGTGGAGGCTATTGCGGTAGAGGTGGAGGCAGAGCTTCTGCGGGTTGATCTTATCGTCATTGTAAGGGTGCTGTGAAAAAAAGCGAAAGAAAAAATACTAAAGCTAAAAAAAATCTGGAACAGAGTAAAGAAAGTAGAATGAAGGTGAAAAATGAAATGGGAGTGAGTTTATATAGAATGGGATTTCTGCCCGTTGAAGCTATAACGGTTGGCGTGGAAAACAGAGTCAGCTGTCACGCAATTTCTGGATGCGTCTGTTACGCGTTTCTCCCGCGTTTATTGCATGTCTTCTGCGACCGCTGGTGACGGCTGTCACCAAGTCTGTCACGACAGCCTTGTTACCGTTGAGCTCTCTCTTGGGCTGATGTGTGTGTGATGGGCTGGTTCATTCCTTCTCCTTCCTCTGTTTCTTTTATTTTCCTTAAAACAAAAATAAAACTAATATTAAATTCGTACTTCCTAAAGCAATAAAAATAAAAGAAAAAAAATAAATTGAGTTAAATTAGGGATGCCTTGAGGGGCATCTCCTAAAGTAACCACTTCATGTTCTCTTGGAACTTCAGTCCCCTGAAAGTGCTTAAGTCTATGTCCATTGACTTTGAACTGGTGCCCGTCCTTGATAGATCTTATTGTGATGGCACCATGAGGAAAACCTTGAACTACTTGAAAGGGTCCAGACCATCTAGACTCTAACTTTCCTGGGAAGAGCTTCAGCTGGGAGTTGAACAACAACACCTTTTGGCCTGGCATGAACTGTCGTGGCAGAAGTTTTCTGTCGTGCCACCTTTTTGTCTTGTCCTTGTAGATTTTGGCGTTTTCGTAGGCCATGGCTCGAATTTCTTCAATTTCGTTTAAATCCAAGAGCCTTTTCTGCCCTGCTCTATCCCAATCCATGTTAATTGTCTTAATAGACTTTTATGCTTTATGTTCTATCTCGACAGGTAGGTGGCATGTTTTTCCATAGATGAGTCGGTAAGGTGACATTCCTAGTGGTGTTTTGAAAGCAGCCCTGTAAGCCTATAATGCATCATTCAAGTGGAGAGACCAATCCTTCCTAGATGGCTTAACCATCTTTTCTAGAATGTTCTTCACTTCTCTATTGGAGATCTCGACCTGCCCATTGGTCTAAGGGTGATATGCTGTTGCGATTTTGTGTTTCACTCCATACTTCTTCAATGCGTTAGCAATCACCCTATTTTCAAAATTCTTACCTCCATCACTAATGATTGCCCTTGAAATGCCAAACCTGGTGAAGATATGTTTGTGTAAAAATATTTGGACGATTTTGGCATCATTCTTTTGTGTGGCGGTGGCTTCTACCCACTTGGACACATAATCTACTGCCAGCAGTATATACGGATTCCCACAAGAAGTTGGGAATGGTCTCATGAAGTTGATTCCCCAAACATCGAAAATTTCGACTTCGAGAATGTTCTGCAAGGGCATCTCATGCCTTCTAAAGATGTTTCCTATCCTTTGGCACTTGTCACAACGCTTGTAAAAAGCTTGTTCATCTTTCAACAGTGTAGGCCAAAATAAACTGGACTGCAGAACCTTGGTAGTAGTTTTGTTTCCTCCAAAGTGTCCTCTATACGGAGCAACATGGCAGTGGTGGAGTACTTCCTGTTCTTCCTTCGGTATGCATCTCCTGATAATCTGATTTGCACAATGTTTGAATAGAAGAGGTTCGTCCCAATAAAAATGTTTTGCATCATTTTGGAACCTCTTCCTTGCTTGATAGTTAAGTTCAGAAGGTAATAAACCACTAACGAGATTGTTTACTATGTCGACATACCAAGGAAAATCAGAAAACTTACATGTCGTCGTGGCTGTCGCGGTAGCGCTTGTGTGTACTTCCATGGCAGTGAATAACTGATCATCAGGGAAAGTCTCATGTATGTTAACCTTGTTTTCATCTTGATCCTTTCCCAGCTCCAGTCTTGACAAGTGATCGACTACTTGGTTTTCTATTCCCTTTCTGTCTTTGATTTCTATATCAAATTCTTGTAACAACAGAATTCAACGTATCAATCGTGGTCGTGCATCCTTCTTGGTGAACATGTATTTTATTGCTGAATGATTCGTGTGAACCACCACTTTTGTTCCAATTATGTACGGTATGAACTTGTCAAAGGCAAATACCACAGCTAGCAACTCCTTCTCTATCGTGGTGTAGTTTATTTGGGCATCGTTTAAGGTCTTACTGGCATAGTATATTACGTGGAAGAGTTTCTCCTTCCGCTGCCCTAGTGCTGCCCCAACAACATAGTCACTAGCATCACACATTATCTCGAACGGTAAATTCCAGTTCGATGGCTGTACTATTGGGGATATTACCAGCTTCTCTTTCAGTGTCTTGAATGCTTCAGTACATTCGGCATTGAAGTCAAAGGCCTTATTCTGATCCAACAAAAGACAAAAAGGTTTAGTAATCTTAGAAAAATTAACAATAAACCTACGATAAAAACATGTGTGTCCTAAGAAACTAATAATGCCCTTAATTGTGGTTGGTGGCGGCAGTTTTTTGACGACTTCGATTTTAGCTCTGTCCACTTCTATGCCATGACATGAGACTTTGTGCCCTAACATTATGCCCTCATCTACAATAAAATGGCATTTTCCCAGTTCAGTACAAGATTTGCCTCTTCACATCTTTTAAGCACTTTCTTCAAGTTGCCTAGGCAGTTGTTGAAGCTATCTCCAAAGACGGAAAATTCATCCATGAAGATCTCCAGGAAATCTTCCACCATATCAGAGAATATAACCATCATACACCGCTGAAAAGTTGCGGGTGCATTACATAGTCCAAATGGCATTCTCCTAAAGGCGTATGATTCATAGAGGCATGTGAAGGTTGTCTTCTCTTGGTCCTCTGGTGCAATGGCAATCTAATTGTAACCTGAATAACTATCAAGGAAACAATAGTAAGGTTTCCCCGCTAATCTATCTAGCATTTGATCAATGAAAGGCAAGGGGAAGTGGTCCTTTCGGGTAGCTTTATTAAGCTTCCGATAATCTATACAAACCCTCAAACCGGTCACAGTCCTGGTTGGGATTAGCTCATTATATTTGTTGGTTATGACAGTTATTCCTCCTTTCTTGGGTACGCATTGCACAGGGCTTACCCACTTGCTATCTGAGATAGCGTAAATAATTACAGCGTCAAGCCATTTGATAATTTTCTTTCGCACCACCTCTTGCATAGCTTCGTTTAATCGTCTCTGAGCATCTATTGTCGACTTATGATCATCCTTCAAGAGGATCTTATGCATGCAAATTGCCGGACTGATGTCCTGAATATCGGCAATGGTCCATCTAATTGCCTTCTTATGATTTTGTAGCATACCAATCAACTGTTGTTCCTGTTCCTGCATCAGCTTAGAAGTGATGATGACGTGCAACGTATCATTCAGACCAAGAAAAATATATTTCAGTTGCCCTGACAAGGGTTTAAGATCTAAATCAGGTGGCTGATCTATGGAAGGCTTTTGAATTACATGTTTGTTAGAGGTATAGTTCAGAGGTTCGAAGAACTTACCTGGATGCATGCATATACAATTTACCTCATCAGGATCTTCAGTGTCAGATGTGTCATTGTATGAGGAGTTGCTGTCACCAGTTCTGTCGTGGCAGTCTTCTAGGTGGCTGTGGCGACAGTGACCGATTTGTCTATCGTGACAGCTTGATCTGATGCAGGGTTCATCTACAATTACCTTTGATATTGACTTACATTCTTCCTGTACATCAACTTGTTTAAAGGACTGGAGAACATTTAGTTTTATCTGATAGTCGTTGACTCTCATAGTTAGTTCTTCCTTCTCTACCTCGATCATTGTTCTACCTGTGGCTAGGAAGGATCGCTCTAGGATGATTGGTGCATTCTCGTCTGCTTCACAGCCTAGAACATGGAAATCAGCAAGAAATATGACTTTATCCACTCTTACCAGGATGTCTTCAATTTTTCCTTCCGGCTGTACGTAAGAGCGATCAACCAATTGAAGCATGACTGTTGTGGGTCTTTCTTGTCCAATACTTAATTTATAAAAAAATTGGGAATTAGATTAATACTAGCTCCAAGATCACAAAGTGCCTTACCCACATACTAATCACAAATTATGTATGGTATAATGAAACTCCCAGGATCCTTCTTCTTTGGGGGTGTACGGTTATGTAGGATTGCCATGCAACTTTCTGTCATGACTACAATTTCAAATTCCTCAAGTCTGGATCTCTTGGACATTGCATCTTTAAGAAACTTGGCATAACCATGCATCTGCTTAATGACCTCCAACAACGGAATATTTATATGTACTTGCTTAAAAACATCGTAGATCTTCTTAAGCCGGTACTCAGTTTCTGTTTCTTCAACCGCTGTGGAAAAGGGGGTGGAGGACGGAAATCTTCGAGACGTCCTTCACATGGGATTCAGATCTGAGGAGGCTCACATTCTTCAACTTCTTCTGTCACCTCCTTAGATTCTTCTGCTGTCGTGGCAAGGTTGGCGACAACATATTGTTTCACGTCTGCTGGGGTAGTGTTTTCGGCAGGTGTCTGCAGGGTCGGTTCCTTACTAGGTGTCTCTTTAATTTTCAGCCCTTGTATTTGTTTCCCACTTCTCGTTGTTATAGCTTTACACTGCTCATGTGTTGGTTTTCTAGTGACCTCAGTATCACTAGGGAATCCTCTATTCTGTCTGGTGTTGATGAACTGGGCGACCTGACCCATCTGTGTCTCTAGAGACTTTAAAGTAGCCTCATGGTTTATCATTCTCATCTCTGTTTTACCCATGAATGTTTCAGTCTTCTTGACAAAGTGATCCATGTTGGCCATATATGCTCCAGTTTGAGACATGAAAGTTGCTAGGGTCTGTTCTATTATACTTGTGGATGATGCCGGCTGCTGTTGTGGCTGCTATCATGATAGTATTCTGGGAACTCATTGATTTTGATTATTCTGAATTGGAGGATTCAAAGCATTTTCTGGGTTACTCCAAGAGAATTTAGGGTTCTTCCTCCGATTCAAGTTGTAATTGTTGGAGTCGTAGCCTTTATTCTTGTTGTAGTTTCCAACATACATTCTTGTTTCCAGCTGTAGTGGACACTCCTCTGTACTGTGGTTTCCGCTGCAAGTTTCACACATCTCCTCGGTAGAAAATACCACCTTAGATTTGCTCTTTCGCTGCAAGTTTTCAACTACCTTGGTGATGTATGTTAATTGGGTTTTTACCGAGTTGTCAGATTTGTGTTCCTTGACAGATACTCCTCGTCTTCCTCCTCTTCATTTTGTGGGGAACTGTTCGTCGTTCTATGCCAACCTTTTCAACACAACATTGCATCTTTCGGCTCTTTGTCTAGTAACAAACCATTTGCTGCCGAATCTATCCTCATTCGAGTGGGTGCATTGGCAACATTGTAGAATTTGACGACCTGGTTTCACACGGGGAATCCGTGCATCGAGCAGTTTCGTAAGAGAGTTGTAAAACGGTCCTATGCCTCATACATTGGTTCACCATCTTCCTGTTGAAAAGTAGCAATTTCGTTACGTAATCTTTCAGTTAAAAGAGAGGATTAAAACGAGAAAGGAATTCACGACAAAGATCTGCCCAAGTTCTTATTGAACCCGACGTTAACTTATTCCACCAGGTTTTTGCTCTATCCCTCAATGAATGGGGAAATAGTCGAAGTCTCAGCACTTCCAAGCTTATTCTTGGTAGTCTAAATGATCCACATATCTCCTGGAAGGTTTTCAAATGCTCGCGTGCATTCTCTATAGCAGAACCACCAAATTGTCCGGCTAAATTTAACATGCTGAACATCACAGGTTTTAGTTGGAAGTGTTCAGCTTCCACGTCTGGCAGTGTAGTTTGCAGTTCAACTTGATCATTGTCCATATACTCTTGACATGTCTGTCGTGCTCCCGGGGCAGCAGGAGCTTGCCGGTTGTCTTGAACATCAGCAAGAGGAATAATATCAGCCATGGGGTTGTTGTTGTTATTGTTACCTACCCCAACACCTTGTCCTAGGGTTTCCATTGCTTCAATTCTTTCCTCAAGGTAGCAGTTTCTCTCTATCAGGAGTCGGGCTTGGTTCCTGAGATGGTACGTACGATCAATTTCTGGGTCTAGTTCGTGTTCAGGATCTTTACCACGTCTCAATCTACGCATAATCAAGAGAAGAAAACCTTGTGAAAAGCACAGGGAAATATAACAAACAAAAATAGAAAATAACTAAAAATAAAAAGTGCAGTAATTAAAGGTAAAGGTATGTTGCCAGTCCCCATCAACGGTGCCAAAAACTTGTTGCGTGTAAATAAGACTATCGCAATTGTGTGCAAGTATACACGACACAAGTAGTATAGTGATACGAAGTATCAGATAACGTCTCCACAGGGACTGGAAATACTTCTAACTTGAAAGCTCTGCACAAGAAAAGAGATAGATTTAATAAGGTGTTTTGAGAATTCTTGAAGATAAACTAAAATAGAGGAGGAAATCAGATTGATAAAGTAGGCTGGTATTGATTTGTTCCGTAGTGTAGGAATTGCACTGTTCAGAGGACTTCTGTTGCTTATGTCGTAGAACCTGTCGCGACAGAGGTCTGTTGTTGTCGCGGCAGTGATCAACAACTCCGTTACTTCAAGTTCGGCAAGAACCCCTGTTGTGACTTGTCCTATCCCTAGGTCCAAGTTCTATCGGCGAACACGTCTTGGATGATACCTCCCGGCTTGAATCGAAGGATGAAAACCGATGTTTGTGAATTCTTTTTTAGCCGTTTAACCTTGTATCTATCTCTAGGCCAAGATAATTTAACCATAAACTGGAAAACTGTATTTACTTTTTTCTTATACTTAACTCTCCCGATATTAAGTAAATAGATAACCTCACAATGCTCTCTCGATACCCTTATGAGATGTTGAAACCAGAGTAAATAAACTTGAAGTTTTATTGATTGAACAGAAAAACATAAGAAACAGTATAACCCTTACAACTACTTTACAAGATCAACCCTTAGCCCTAGGGAAGATTTAGAACATGATGGAGAAGAGAACATCTAGGGTTTATAATGGAAGACGGCCAGGAGCTAGATCTCTTCCCTTGTCGAAATACAAGCATATATATAGGCCTTGGGTGTAAGCTTTCTTAATGGCCAAGAATACTAGTTTGAATAAAAGTACAATTTATTTAAAGACTAAATCTCTTAATAAACGTCCCTTAGTTCGCCCTATCTTCTTTCTTTGACTTTCTCCTCAAACTTTGGGCAAGGCCTTCCTTATGCTTCTGGGCTCCAAAAATTATACGAGTGGTCTACAAAAATCAGGCTTGAAATCATCTATCAGTCGAACTCCAGCTCTGCGATGTTTATGCAAATTCTATCCTAAAATGCAACTAAACATACTTGAGTGCATCAATAATATGGATAAATGAGGGTTAAAATATAGAACATTTATGCACTCAACAATCATACATGGGCATTTTGGTAATTTATACCAACAAGGCATAAACAATAGCTCAGAAATTCTATTTGCTCATCAGGTTTCCAACCTGGCATTCAAATATTTCTATGTCCAGATCCTTCACGATATCATATACATTCAGGTCTATTTTGATTTCCTTGGCCGACGAGGGAATTTTGGTCATTTCACTATTAGGGGTGATTTTGTAATTTAGCCCAATAATAATAAAATGACGATTTACAATTTTTAACATTTCCAGAAGTTTATCGAGCCTCCGAAACCATTCAAACTAACATATCCTAACCTTGCAGTACTAACCAACCCTTATAATGTATTTAGTTGTATTGTATCTCTAAACGGTTGCTTTCATATTTCACTACAGGACTTGCCACGGAGTAGTTAACCCTATAATCTGTGCCGAAAAACTTCCAACCTTATATTAATATCAGGAGTGATTGACATACATGAGTCATGCTTCAACCCTTAGGGGCATTTTCATCATTTTCAGCTTTATTGGCATTTCCAGAATTTTATCAAAGGAAATTTACTTATTCCAGTCAAAGGGGGGTATTTCGGTCATTTTGAAGCTCGGGATATCTATCATTCATGTCAATTGAACCATATATAATATTTCAATCATTTAAGTACTCGTGGGTGTTTTAGCCATTCAAGTAATTTCGGTACCTCCAACCACTTCATTCATTCCAGAACTCAAAGGTTTATCCATCATTCTAGTTAATTTGCAAACCTCGGCGTCTGAGGATACTTCAACCTTTTTTTCTATAAGATCCTTTCGATTAATTTAATTTTTTTCTATAAGATCCTTCCGATTAATTTAACTCTAATAGTGCTTCCAATACTTTTAGTCATTTCAATCAATTTAATATTTTGAGTCACTTGATTAATTCAGAGGTATGGATAGTTTCCCCTAAATCTATATTCAGAGATTCATTCCAAACTCAAGGAAACCTAACACCTTACAATCTCGAAGGTTTAAATCTTATTACCATAACTTTCCAAGTAGTTCGAGGGTTTCAAATGAATTAGGTTGTTTATCATATCTATTGTAGATTTCTAGATCCCTTCCAATTCTAAGCGTATTTAGTCATTCTTATATCTCAAGGGTACTTTTGTAATTTCATATCCAAATATTTTTGGCGTTTAATCATTTGACACTATTAACCGGAACTGAAGATTAACTGCCTTATTAATTACTTATTGAACTCCAGATCCTTCTGATTTATTAATCTTCTCATTCGAGCATTGCAATCTTATCTAGATTATCATACTCATTTTCATATCCGGTTTGACTTGAGCAGAATTAACAATACTCATCATCATATTTATGCATGCATTAATGAATACCAACATGTTCATAAAGCATACAAGAGGTAGTAATGTATTACCTTAAATCCTTGCTATAACGGTCGATCCTTGAAATTGACATTCGAACACACTTGAACCCGAATTTGATGTCCCCCAACATCTCGTATTTAAGGAACCATGAATACCTTCAATTACACAAATTCCAAGGTCAAACTTTATTCACAAAGCTCTTAACCAATTAATTAAAGGGTAAACTAACCCAATGACCACCATACTATGGTAAATGTATTAAAATGACCACATTAAAAAAAATCGACTCAATTGACCACCCAAACTATTTAAATTGGATCAATGTGACCACCACTCGTTAATGGGCTAACGGAATATGATGTGGCAGTTAAAAAATTAAAGGTATAATTACACATTTGGTCTTTACTATTTACACATTCTTTCAACTTAGTCCTAATTTTAAACTAATAAAATAAATTAATTAGGTGGTGACACGTGTCAACACCTATTTAGAGGAGGAAAATTTTTTTTAGCATACATGCTGCTAAAGGGATTAGAACCCGGGCATTGTAAAAGCAAATGCAGTGGGTTAGCCACTGTACTAAGAACAATATTGTTCTATAAAACACCAACTTTAATATATGTCTTATTGTTTTCTACATTTATTTTTTTAATTTCACATATAAAATCAACCGAAAAATCAAGCAGCCGAAAAATCAAGGTCTTTGTTTTGAAAAATCAAAGGTCTTTGTTTTGAAAATAATGGTGAATCGGTGTTGTTTTGCCAAACCATGGTATCCCAAGTTGAGGAACAAAGGCGTGAGATTGATCAGTTTATCAAATCACAGGTTGGAACTTAGATCGGAAAAAGCAATCTTTCATTTTGGCTGCTGGATTTGAAGCTGCAGTTGTTGTGGTTGATTTTATATGTGAAATTAAAAAAATAAATGTAGAAAACAATAAGACATATATTAAAGTTGGTGTTTTATAGCACAATATTGTTCTTAGTGCAGTGGCTAACCCACTGCCTTTGCTTCTACAATGCCCGGGTTCGAATCCCCTTAGTAGCATGTATGCTGAAATTTGTTTTCCTCCTCTAAATAGGTGGTAACACGTGTCAACACCTTATTGGAGGAATTTAATTAGTTTAAAATTAGGACTGAATTGAAAGAATGTGTAAATAGTAAAGACCAAATGTGTAATTATACCTTTAATTTTTTAACTGCCACGTCACCTTCCGTTAGCCCATTAACGACTGGTGGTCAGATCATTTTAATACATTTACCATAGTATGGTGGTCATTGGGTTAGTTTACCCTTAATTAAATACATAAGCACTCTCGAGTTCAAGGTCAGATTCGAAAGCCTTCGGGTTAGAATTTCACAAAACGGGTTTCAAAATCGAACTCAAGACGCCGAAAAACATAAAATATGACTTTTCGGGAAAAAGTTGACTTTTTGGTCAAAGTCAACGTTAACGTCAGCGGTCAAAGCCAACGTTGACGTCATGCTGACGTCACTGGTCCAATGGTTGATTCGGCGAGTTGACTCACTAGGTTTACTCAGACGAGTTAGCTCACTGAGTTGACTCGGTCAACGAGTCGAGTTAGTCAACGGGTTTGACTAATTTGACAGGTTCAACCAGTCTAGCCGGTTCAGTCTACGCGGACCAACTCTTACCCTTAAGAATCAAAGGTCGCCGAAAAGTCCATTCAGTGTCGTTTCTGGCAGAAAAACACAAATAATCAAGCCTTCATTTTATATTACACATCTAAGAATCGAAATAACGTCGGAAACTAACCAAAATTACCGGATCTAACTCTAAAGCTTTAAGAATCGCCAGAGAAGGTGAGTCTTCGATGACGGATTAAACGATGATAGCCAGATGATTAAAAGGATGTATTTTGCTTGGCTTGGGACAAAGAACTCAACGACGGTGGTGGCGCGACGAACGGACGTCGACAACGGCCATAATCGGTGAAAAATTGTTCGATATAGCCTAGGTTCGCCGAAACTTCTTCCTCTAATTTTCAGCTAATAGGGCAGCGGCTGGGCGCGTGGCTTGAGGGGTTTCGGTCGGGCTTCGACGACGATAACAATGGTGATGGCGGTGACTTTCACCGGCGACAGAGACGGGCGGATCGACGGAAGGTTATAACGATACCATTAGGTTTCGAATGAACCTTCTAGGGCCTCTATAACACGAGCGCCGATGACTCTTCAAGAGTGACCGGTGGTATCAGATTACTGCTCGATGACGAGCACGCTGGTGGTGGCAGTGCACGTCACAAGCCGATTTTGGCTGAGATCGGCGCAAGGCCGGAGGGGGAGATGATGGGTCGCGAGAAAAAGAGTTATCGATTTTGGTATTCTTTGGAGGGGCTTAATTAACACATGGGGAAATTTTGATTCAGGCTTTTATTATTTTTGATATAACTGAGGTGAATAACTTAAAAAGAAGTTGAGGTAGATTATAACCGGATACTACCTTAGCCCAACGGTTAAGGCTTGCACTCATGGTCCCTAGGTCAAGGGTTCAAACCCTCGTGAAAGCACCATTCTTCTCATTTTTTGAAAACCCGCAAAAGGCATCTTGAGCCAAGTGTGGACTCGAGTTGAAAACCTGAAAAGACAGCCCACATATGAAACAAAACTCTGATATTGATGCGCAAGAAATGAACCCCTTAAAAATTGATAAGCTGAAGCTTAACACGTTCCAAGTGCATTCAAAAAGGCTATAAGCTTGTCAAAACAAAAATTTTGCAGAGGTGTTCACACATTTGATAATTAGGGTAACTAATTCTATTCAACTTGATTTTTTCCTTCTTGATCGAAACTTTTTTCTGTGAACCTTTTCTTTATTGGAAGTCAAACACAAAATTTCTTTCTTTCTTTTTTATCATTTTTCACATGTCATTGTTGCTATTTGTTTTAATGATGAAACAATAAGTTCAAAAACGAAAGGATTTCTATGTATTACTTTGGAGTGAATCTGATAGTATCAAGACCCAAATTATGGACAGTTACTTAATCTATGACAGGTGCCTAAATGAGGGCATGAAGTACCTACAAGAAGATGATTTTCAAAACTCAAATGAAGATGTTGTAGATAAACGAGGTGATAATCTCAAGATTTCTTGAAGGCAAAATAATACCAGAAAAAAGAGATCCCAACGAAGAACAAGATGACTTTGTTTTTAAAAATTTGCATTTGCATAATCATGTAGACATCGATACATTTAAGACAAGTGTATCTAAATCATGTAGAATTCGATGGATTTAAGAAGAATACGTTACACGATCATGTATACATTGATGAGTGCATAAAGAACCTATATTTTAAACCTTTTTACTTAGCATATTGTATGTGTTCGAAAGCATATTGTTGCATTTAGGAGTAGTTTACATATAGTTATGGAGTTATGATGTTTGAGCTTAATGTTTATCTATATTGATGCTACTAAAGGGAAAGGTAGTGGTTCTTAGTGTTGCTTGCGCAAGAAGTAACGGAGCAGTAGAGTGCTAGAACATTGGAGTAGCATTCTCTCGTGATTGACTGGATGCTATAGCATTCGTTGCAACGTTGGAGACAAATCTTGGATCCTTTAATGTGATTTAATGTGTGGTCCCCTCTCCTTTATTGAGACATTAAGGACGTGGAAAGCAAAGATCCTCTTTGCTGGATCACATGACACTTTATTAAAAGTATGTGACAATATATTCTTTTGTTAAGCAATTAATGACGTAGAAAAGTAAGATCCTCATTAAAAGATTACTTGCACTTTAGGGTTTTTAAAACCCTGGGAAAGCCACCTCTATATAAAGACACCAAGGGAAACAATTAAGAGGAGGCTACAATGAATGCACAAATACGTAGAGAAGCTTTTATTCAAGAAAGAACAACCATTTGCCTTCTTCATTGGAGAACCACCATTGTCCAAGGTTAAGAGGAATCTTTAGACGACGAAAAGCTATCGAGAGAGGCTTTAAGAGTTTGGAGCGCTACAACAACAGTTCGAAGGCACAAAGAAGAAATCTTGGGACATTTTGATTCTCTTTATCTCTTGCATTGCTGACTGTCATGTTTTTAATTATTTTTACTATGGATGTTATTTTCTCAGATATGAGCTATATACTTTTTGTTGGGTTTTATTTTTTTAGGATTCTATGTTTTAATTACTTGTTAAATGTTATATCTTTTTCCTTTATCTACCATGTTCATTGTTCTTCATGCATAATTATTGTTAAAGATATCGAGAGAGACCTTTTAATTATTGATATGTGACTTAATATCGAGAGATTTAAGTTAGACAAACGTGAAAAGTGGAACTTAAGATGATAACTTAGATTTTAATTCGGCTTAGACTTAAGTTTAGTATTTCAACGACTAAAAAAGGGAACTTGAATAAACAATAAGTTGTTAGGGTTCACCCAAACATGTATTATCATAGCTTCTTGTTGTTACTTCTAGGTATCGAGAGAGTCTAGGAGTTATTAGAAAACTCTGTCAGATAGATGAAGATCTAATTGGTTTACGCAGACATGTATTACCAACTGTTATAACATTCGAATGGTAATTAGCATAGTTCCTAAGCAGTAAACCCAACATCCATAATTGTCTGAATCTTTACTACAACATATGTTTGTCCTTTAATCATTACTTCATCTTTACTTTTTATCGCATTTAGTTTATAGTTTTATCACCATATCATCTTATCATTATTTCACTAACTTTTAAGTGTGATTGCTTTGATTTTATCACTCCAATATATGTGAGTTCGACACTCGATACTTATCACTCCAATATATACTGGGGATTGGCAATTGATAATATCTTAGGAAATGCGCTTATTTTTTAGTTTAATTCTAACTTTTTTTTTGTTTTTATTTTTAGGCGTGTTACAAGGGAAGGAACATTAACATGAAGAGAAGTAAAGGTCGATCTATTCGAGAGTATCTTACATCCACCATTGACGACCTATACCCAACCACTAGAGCTTTTCAAGAGAGAAGAATGAATAATTTTTATGGAGATGATGCTTTTCCATGTCTCTCAACACAAGTTGCAACATTGAGCAACACATCACATCATTGCAAATGCCGGAAGCAACCTAAAGAGTTCGTGACATGGAAAATTCTTGTGATTATTGTGGGGGACAACAAATGTGGGAAAATTTCCCATACAACCCTGATGCATAAGGATGACCGTAAAATGAGTGTCAAAGACCACCTCGAAGCCTGCAACCAACATCAAAATTTTTCATGGTATGATCAAGGAGCTGAATTTTTTTATGACGATAATAGCTTTGCTGCTGCAACACACATGTCATGGCAAAGTAGTCCTCATCAGAAAACAAGCTTCGCATGGAATGCTAAAGAGGGTGACAATTTATATGCAATTTATAACAATGCCGCATCACCGACGTTCAATCCAATGCCGCAGCAACACAATGATCATCAGACACAATCAAATTCCATGGAGGCTATGAAAGCTTAGATGGATGATGAACTTCAAAGTTCTGCTGAAACATTGAGAAATATTGAAAATCAAACAAAAGAGATTTTGAATGTCTTGAATAACATGTCGCAGCAATCAATTCAAGTGGATACTGAAATCCAAAGTTAAGAGGACGAGTAGCAATGCGAAGAGATCTCCCCAATGTGGGGGAACAACTAGGACCTCCGACTCAAGAGCATGAGAAAGAATTCCCAAAAAAGGATGAGCACGAACAACGAGTTGCCACAACAAATCTTGATGAGCATGCACAAAGCAATGATGTAACAACACTTGATAAGGCTGAGAAGAGTAATACTAAAACAACGTCTAAGGGATATGATGCCCAGACCGTTACAACAACATTGATGTTGAAGCAACAATCTGTAGACTACTCATATCCACAATGTCAAGACCACATGCAAGATTTGATACCATCAAAGCTATGATATGCTTAATTAGGAGATGACACTTTATCCATGGTGATTCCCTCCGATCTTGGTGCTACACCAAAATCTCAATTGATAGAGATGTTTAAAAAGCTTAAAGAAAATGGTGGTTAGATACTTGAAAACTTTAAAAGAATTGATCCTTCACTTGACTTACATAAGATCGTGATAGAGGAATGGCATAGCAATTGGTTAGAACATCAATTGTCACGGCAACGAAGGCTACACCCAACAATATAGGAAGATGATGAGAAAGAAGTAATCAAATGGTTGAGTATTGGTGTAATATTTTCCATCAAAGAATTGATGTCTTCGAGAACAATAACAAGGTGGAGGGTATACACGGATTACAAAGAAACAAGAAAGAAAGATATATCCACCAAGGTTTCACAAGGGGGAGTAGTTTCAAGCACATTTTCTCAATTTCTTTTGGGAAGAATTGTCACTCGATGGAGGGTGCGAATCAACTATAAGAAGTATGAGAAACGACCCTCATCCCAACAAAACAGGATGCTTAAACCCCCTCTTTTATTTTTCTGCATTGTTTTTATCTTTATTTATTTTATTTTGTTTTGAACTTTAATTTCGTTTTTGATGCTCCAACATTTTATTTCTTTATTCTGTTTCGTATCTGATGCTGCAGAATTGAGTTAATTTTATTTATTTATTTTGTTTTTCTTTTGTTTCTTTTGCAGTCACAAAGAAAGAAAGAGAATTTTTTTCTGAGATTTGGAGAAAACTTGACTTTTGGCAGTATTGGTCCCTAATTATTTGAGGGTAGTTGATTGATTAAAAGACAAAAGGAAGAGAATATGTCGCATTTAATGAAAAATATTTTTTTTTCTCTTCCCTAATCATTAAACCATATACACCCCCTCTTACTTTTTAGGATGTTGTTTGTAACCCTTTTGGGAGGTAGCTCATGAATGAAATTACAAACTCTTTCTTCCTCCTAACTTTCTTTCTCTCTAGTCTCTATACAATTTCTTATCAATCATATCTAGTTCATAACAAATTGGTAATTAGAGCTTGGTTACATTGATCCACAACCAAGCTGGGAAAACCAAAGAAAAATAAAAAATAGGAGTCATTAATCTAGTTGAAATGAAAACTCAATTAGACATCCTACAAACACAAATGAATCGGCAACTCAAAGGAACCACATGCCCAAAATGGTGGGAAGACGAGAAACTACTGCTGGAAAACAGACTTGGAGCCTAGGAGTCACAATCCCTAAAAAATAGTTGCTATATGGAGTGAATCTTGAAGGTCTTAAACAGGGAAGCAAAGGAACCTGATTTAGAAGATCGAAGAGGCGGTCAAGCAACAAACATTCAGGTACAAGACACTTCTCCCTTTAAGGTTTTAGGAAATAAGTCAATACTAGTAGCCATAGTGGATGAACAAGGGAAATATGTGTTGCATGTAAAATAGTCTATCGCAATTGTAGTGCAAGTGTACACGACGCAAGTAGTAAAGTGATACTAAGTATCGGATATCGTCTCCACAGGGATTGGGCTAATGACTTCACCTTGATTTACTGCACGAAGTAAAGGAAATAGTTTAGAAGATTGTCACGAGAATAATATGATAAAAACGTAAATAAAAGGATTGAGTTATCAGGATAGAGAGAATGGGCTGGTATTGAATTGCTCGGTAGTGCAGGTATTGAATTGCTTAGGATCCCCAGTTCTGTCGTCGCTCCCGTCGCCGACAGCACCTGTCGCGGCGGCTGTCCGTTAGCTGTCGCGGCAGCAGACACTAACTCCGTACTTCAAGCTTGGCAAGAATCCCAGATCTGCCTTGCCCTATCCCTAGGCACAAGTCTGTCGATGATCACGTCTTTGATGATACCTCCCGGCGTGAATCGAAGGATGAACACCGATGTGTATGAATTCTTCCTTAGCCACTTAACCTCGCCCTATCCCTAGGCACAAGATGGTTCAACTATAAACTAGAGAACACGCTCTTATCTCTTTTGTATACTTAACTCTCCCGATGTTAAGTAAATGGATGACCTCACAATGCTCTCCCGATGCTCTCGCAAGATATTAAAACCAAGATAAAAGAACTTGAAGTTTATTTTATTGAACTTGAAAAATCCTAAAACAAAGCAACCCTTGCAACTACTTTACAAAACAACCCGTGGCCCTAGGGGGAATTTAGAACATGTCGGTGACGGGTGGACGGCAGGGTTTTGGTTTCGGTTATGCTCCTAGGTTAAATCTATGCCCTTATATAAGCTTTGGGCTCAAGTTATCTAAGGTAACAAGGATTACAACTTTAATTAAAAGTAAGATTCTAATAAAGACTAAATCTTTAAAGTTTCCTACTTTCCAGCCGCATCCTAGCTTTTAGGAATTTCCTCTCCTTGAGCTTTGGCTTGACATATCTTTTGATCCGGGGCTTGGAAAAATATTTGGCTTTCACACGACAGACGAGCAGATTTTTCTCTATCTATCGAGGTCCACTTAACTTTTCCTCTTCATAAGTCTGCTGTCACCATGCTGTCACGACAGGTCCATGACAGGTTCATCTTCTTCAGCTGCTTGTCCAGTTCAGCTTTCCTTCTTATCTGCCCTGCGCCTGCCTTCATCGTCAACCATGGCAACTACCTGCAAAATACACCATCTTTTAGTAGAATCCATGCCATTTATATAATTGTGATGTTTAATTGAAAACTAACCTAAATGCAATGCAATGATGCTTGAATGCAGCAGAAATATGGGTTAAAAAGGGTGTAAATAATAGAACTTTTACACACTCAACACACCCCCAAACTCAAGTTTTTGCTTGTCCTCAAGCAATCAAGACTTAAAAGAAAAATGAAAATTTTTGTGTTGGCCTTCAAACAGTGAACTGTCCCTTACCTGTCGCTCATTCTCTATGGCAGCAGCATCCTGTCGGAAAGATTAGGATCTGTCCAGAATCTCCCTATAGCTCTCGTGCAGTGTGTGCATGCTTGTGAACAGTTATATGCTAAGACTCTCTTAATTTCACTAGAATATTCAACTTCTTAGCTCGAATTTTTATGCCAAAGTTTATTTTTTTAGAAGGCACATTTTCATGCTTCATTTTCTTCTATTTTCAAGCTAAGTTTTTACTAGAGCCAGTTTCGGGCACCTCTAGTTAGCTTCCTAGAGCCGGTTTCGGGCACCTCTAGGTTTTTAAATTTATTTTGCTAAACTTCTTTCCTAGAGCCAGTGTTAGGCACCTCTAGGGGCTATTCAAGTTCTAAGCATCCTATTCTAGTTTGGCTAAAAGAAATCTAAGCAATATAACAGTCACAAAGGTGTTTAAGTTTTCAGAACTATAGAAAGGCTCTAAACTTCTCCTTAACCTGTCCTAAAGATGCTGCCACGACAGAGCCGTCATGACAGGTAAGTTAACTCCACAGTTTAAGCCAACAGCTTTAAAGTTTCTGATATTTTTTTTAAAAAGAGAACTTAGATAAATAATAAGACACAATAATTAATCAAAAGATGTGTTAAGGACTCCATTAAAGATGGAGGGTTGCCACCCCCAAACTCGAGGGTTGCATTGCCCTCAATGCAAAATGACACAAAAAATAAAGAAAAACAAGATAAATAAAAGTACATCACAAAATATAAAAACAGGCAGCAGTAAGAGGAAAATAAAGACTTAAATTTTCACTCGCTCTCCTCCCTGATGCTGCTGACGCGGATCTGATGGCGGCGTCTGCGTTGTGGAGGGGGCTGGGCAGGTTCCGGGGCAGGTTGATCAGCATGTTCATCGGCCGATGGAGAGGTAGGTGCATCGGCAGGTTGAAGGGCAGGAAACTCCAATAGCCGGACATCGGAACTGCTACCACTGTCCCATGAGCTGCTGGTGGAAGTGGCTTTGGGCAGCCTTTTCTTGTCTGCCACATGCTTAATTCTTTTCACCCTCGTAAAGTCCCTCTCCAAATTCCTCCGGAGAAGAGGGCAGTCATCAGTGGCCGGTCGTTTGGTTCCTCGAGGGGATGTGTCTGCCGGTGGGCTGCCTTCTGCCGTCGGGGCAGGGGTTGGTGTGGAAGCGGCAGAATGCATGTGGGGAGAGACAGGTGGTGTGGGTGTGGGGGAGGGGATATGGAAATAATGGTCGGGGAAGGTGGGGAAAATGACATCCAAAAAATGTAAAGTATTGGTAATAAAGTTTACCGTAGCATTTGAGAAGTCGCGGATAAAAGTCATCAACCCCATCTGGCGCTCCTCTACCCTTAGGATGGCAGCAAGGATGTGGGCAGACTGATCTGTCGGAGCGGTGTCCCCGGCAACGGCGCCAAAAACTTGTTGCGTGTAAAATAGTCTATCGCAATTGTAGTGCAAGTGTACACGACGCAAGTAGTAAAGTGATACTAAGTATCGGATATCGTCTCCACAGGGATTGGGCTAATGACTTCACCTTGATTTACTGCACGAAGTAAAGGAAATAGTTTAGAAGATTGTCACGAGAATAATATGATAAAAACGTAAATAAAAGGATTGAGTTATCAGGATAGAGAGAATGGGCTGGTATTGAATTGCTCGGTAGTGCAGGTATTGAATTGCTTAGGATCCCCAGTTCTGTCGTCGCTCCCGTCGCCGACAGCACCTGTCGCGGCGGCTGTCCGTTAGCTGTCGCGGCAGCAGACACTAACTCCGTACTTCAAGCTTGGCAAGAATCCCAGATCTGCCTTGCCCTATCCCTAGGCACAAGTCTGTCGATGATCACGTCTTTGATGATACCTCCCGGCATGAATCGAAGGATGAACACCGATGTGTATGAATTCTTCCTTAGCCACTTAACCTCGCCCTATCCCTAGGCACAAGATGGTTCAACTATAAACTAGAGAACACGCTCTTATCTCTTTCGTATACTTAACTCTCCCGATGCTAAGTAAATGGATGACCTCACAATGCTCTCCCGATTCTCTCGCAAGATATTAAAACCAAGATAAAAGAACTTGAAGTTTATTTTATTGAACTTGAAAAATTCTAAAACAAAGCAACCCTTGCAACTACTTTACAAAACAACCCGTGGCCCTAGGGGGAATTTAGAACATGTCGGTGACGGGTGGACGGCAAGGTTTTGGTTTCGGTTATGGGATATCGGTTATGCTCCTAGGTTAAATCTATGCCCTTATATAAGCTTTGGGCTCAAGTTATCTAAGGTAACAAGGATTACAACTTTAATTAAAAGTAAGATTCTAATAAAGACTAAATCTTTAAAGTTTCCTACTTTCCAGCCGCATCCTAGCTTTTAGGAATTTCCTCTCCTTGAGCTTTGGCTTGACATATCTTTTGATCCGGGGCTTGGAAAAATATTTGGCTTTCACACGACAGACGAGCAGATTTTTCTCTATCTATCGAGGTCCACTTGACTTTTCCTCTTCATAAGTATGCTGTCACCATGCTGTCACGACAGGTCCATGACAGGTTCGTCTTCTTCAGCTGCTTGTCCAGTTCAGCTTTCCTTCTTATCTGCCCTGCGCCTGCCTTCATCGTCAACCATGGCAACTACCTGCAAAATACACCATCTTTTAGTAGAATCCGTGCCTTTTATATAATTGTGATGTTTTATTGAAAACTAACCTAAATGCAATGCAATGATGCTTGAATGCAGCAGAAATATGGGTTAAAAAGGGTGTAAATAATAGAACTTTTACACACTCAACACACCCCCAAACTCAAGTTTTTGCTTGTCCTCAAGCAATCAAGACTTAAAAGAAAAATGAAAATTTTTGTGTTGGCCTTCAAACAGTGAACTGTCCCTTACCTGTCGCTCATTCTCTATGGCAGCAGCATCCTGTCGGAAAGATTAGGATCTGTCCGGAATCTCCCTATAGCTCTCGTGCAGTGTGTGCATGCTTGTGAACAGTTATATGCTAAGACTCTCTTAGTTTCACTAGAATATTCAACTTCTTAGCTCGAATTTTTATGCCAAAGTTTATTTTTTAGAAGGCACATTTTCATGCTTCATTTTCTTCTATTTTCAAGCTAAGTTTTTACTAGAGCCAGTTTCGGGCACCTCTAGTTAGCTTCCTAGAGCCGGTTTCGGGCACCTCTAGGTTTTTAAATTTATTTTGCTAAACTTCTTTCCTAGAGCCAGTGTTAGGCACCTCTAGGGGCTATTCAAGTTCTAAGCATCCTATTCTAGTTTGGCTAAAAGAAATCTAAGCAATATAACAGTCACAAAGGTGTTTAAGTTTTCAAAACTATAGAAAGGCTCTAAACTTCTCCTTAACCTGTCCTGAAGATGCTTCCACGACAGAGCCGTCATGACAGGTAAGTTAACTCCACAGTTTTAAGCCAACAGTTTTAAAGTTTCTGATATATATATATATTTTTAAAAGAGAACTTAGATAAATAATAAGACACAATAATTAATCAAAAGATGTGTTAAGGACTCCATTAAAGATGGAGGGTTGCCACCCCCAAACTCGAGGGTTGCATTGCCCTCAATGCAAAATGACACAAAAAATAAAGAAAAACAAGATAAATAAAAGTACATCACAAAATATAAAAACAGGCAGCAGTAAGAGGAAAATAAAGACTTAAATTTTCACTCGATGTCCTCGCTGCTGCTGCTGACGCGGATCTGATGGCGGCGTCTGCGTTGTGGAGGGGGCTGGGCAGGTTCCGGGGCAGGTTGATCAGCATGTTCATCGGCCGGTTGAGAGGTAGGTGCATCGGCAGGTTGAAGGGCAGGAGGCTCCAATAGCCGGACATCGGAACTGCTACCGCTGTCCCATGAGCTGCTGGTGGAAGTGGCTTTGGGCAGCCTTTTCTTGTCTGCCACATGCTTAATTCTTTTCACCCTCGTAAAGTCCCTCTCCAAATTCCTCCGGAGAAGAGGGCTGTCATCAGTGGCCGGTCGTTTGGTTCCTCGAGGGGATGTGTCTGCCGGTGTGCTGCCTTCTACCGTCGGGGCAGGGGTTGGTGTGGAAGCGGCAGAATGCATGTGGGGAGAGACAGGTGGTGTGGGTGTGGGGGAGGGGATATGGAAATAATGGTCGGGGAAGGTGGGGAAAATGACATCCGAAAAATGTAAAGTATTGGTAATAAAGTTTACCGTAGCATTTGAGAAGTCGCGGATAAAAGTCATCAACCCCATCTGGCGCTCCTCTACCCTTAGGATGGCAGCAAGGATGTGGGCAGACTGATCTGTCGGAGCGGTGTCGGCGGCAGCTTCTGGGGCAGGTTCATCATCGGAATCAGCAGGAGGGGCATTTGGGTCGAAGGCGTTGAGGGGTGACACGACTATGACCTCCATGAGGCTGGAGATGTTGTTGTCCGTCCAGCCGCTGCCCGTCTTGATTTTGTCGGAGGGTTCCTCTGGTACGGCAGCACAGCGGCAGAGGGCGGTGATAGTGAACGGCAGGCAGAGTCTTGAATCGGAACGGAAGGCACAATCGATGATGTTGTTCCTCATTTACCTGCCCACATTGATGGGCCTGTCATGCATGATAGAGTGGATGAGGGCCAGCCGCTGTCGGTTGACTGTCGTGTGGTGGGACGAGGGCAGGATACGCTTTTTGATGAAAGCGTTCCATAGTTTTGCTTCAGGGAGTAACTGCGCCCTATTGACGGAGTTGGGGTTCTTCTTGCTGGTGGTCCATGTCGTCCCAGCCTCTGTTAGCTCCATCATGACAGCATCATGGGCAGCAGCGTCGAGGGTGTCCCAAAATTTTTGGTGAGCATCATCATTGGGGCCAAAGAAGAGGCCGAATGTGTGGTTGATGCTGTTGGCGGTGAAGGGTACTACCACTCCTCGGACGGTGACAGATGTCGCCGTTTTGCTGTTTATGGCCTCATAAAATTCTCGGACCAGAGTATCATTAAGCTCCGCCGGCTGCTCGGCAAAGTCCTCCCATAGTTGTGCTGTGATGGCCTTCATAATGAACGGCCGGAGTCCCATATGGGGGGCATCTCTGTTGTAAATGAAGCCACGCTCCTCCCATAGCTCCTTGTTGGCGAAGGGGGATGCTGCTGCGGAAGAAGAGGCGGCAGCAGCATTACGACGAGTTTGTCTCGAAGACATTTTGGTTGCAAGGGCTGTGTAAAAGAAAGAAAACAGATAAAACTAGAGGAGAAAACAAGAGAGAAAAAAATCAGAAGTGATGAAAATGAAAAGGGGAACGGGGTTATATAGCTGTTGGGGATCTGCCCATTTAATGCCGCAACGGCAGGCGGGAATAACGGGGCGGCAGATTGGATATAGCATGTCTGACGCGTCTAACATGCATTTATGCGTCTGCTGTGCGTCTGCCGCACGCTTCTGCGTCTGCAGTGTCAGCCTGTTGACAGCCTGTCAAGTCCGTCTGCGCCGGTAGCCGAAACGACAGGTTATCATAAATGGGTTTTATTGGGCTGGTGGATGGGCGGTGGGCTTGGGCCACTTCTTCTTTCTCACTTGACTCCTTTATTTCCTAAGAACTGAAATTATAAAAACAAAACATTATTCGAATAAAATAAATCTAATTCCTAATAAATAATATTAATAATAAAATAAAAATAAAAATAAAAATTAGGTTAAATTAGGGATGCCTTGTGGGGCATCACCTAAAGTAACCACTTCCTCTATTCCTGGGGCTTTAGTCCCCTAATAGTGCTTGAGGCATTGTCCATTGACTTTGAATTGGTGCCCGTCCTTTAATGATTGAATTGTAATGGCACCATGGGGAAAAACTTGAACCACTTGGAACGGGCCAGACCATCTAGATTTGAGCTTCCCTGGAAAGAGTTTCAATCTAGAATTAAACAACAACACAAGCTGCCCTGGGCAGAACTGTCGTGGCAGCAACTTCTTGTCATGCCACTTCTTAGTCTTTTCCTTGTAAATCCTTGCATTGTCGTAGGCCATTGTCCGTATTTCATCGATCTCATTCAAATCTAACAGCCTTTTCTGGCCTGCCTTGTCCAAGTCCATGTTTACTGCCTTGATCGCCCAATATGCTTTGTGCTCGATCTCGACAGGCAAGTGACAGGTTTTCCCATAAATCAAACGGTATGGAGACATGCCCAATGGAGTCTTGAAAGCTGTCCTGTATGCCCATAATGCATCATTCAGAAGTAAAGACCAATCTTTCCTAGTTGGTTTGACCATTTTTTCAAGAATGTTCTTCACTTCCCTATTGGATATCTCAGCCTGTCCATTGGTCTGTGGGTGGTATGCTGTCGCGATCCTGTGCTTGACACCATATTTTCTCAAGGCGGCAGCAATTACCCTGTTGTCAAAATGTCTCCCTTCATCACTGATAATCGCTCTAGGGATGCCAAATCTAGAAAAGATGTTTTTGTGCAAAAACTTTTGGACCGTTTTGGCATCATTCTTTTGAGTTGCGATTGCTTCTACCCACTTGGAGACATAATCCACTGCTAGGAGGATGTAAAGGTTTCCACACGAAGATGGGAAAGGTCCCATAAAATCAATCCCCCAAACGTCGAAGATCTCGACTTCCAAAATATTTTGCAGTGGCATCTCGTTTCTCCTCGAGATGTTACTTGTCCGCTGGCACCTGTCACAGTTCTTGTAAAATTCCTGTGCGTCCTTATACAATGTCGGCCAGTAGAACCCTGACTGCAACACCTTGGCAGCAGTTTTATTGCCTCCTAAGTGTCCTCCATATTGTGAAGCATGACAGTGATGGAGAATGTCTTCTTGTTCTTCTTGTGGTATACATCTCCTTATAACCTGATCTGCGCACATTTTGAAAAGAAGAGGTTATTCCCAATAATAATGTTTAACATCATTTTGAAACCTCTTCCTGGCTTGATAAGTAAGATCAGAAGGTAATATTCCGCTAACAATAAAATTAACGAAATCAGCATACCAAGGAAGGTTAGAAGACTTACCTGCCGCCATTGCTGTCGCGACAGCTATTGCGGCAGCAAAGAGCTGCTCATCTGGGAAGGTCTCCAGTATGTGTGTATCATCAATGGGTAGACTCTGTCCCGTCTCCAATCTTGACAAGTGGTCTGGCACCTGATTTTTTGTCCCCTTTTTGTCTTTGATCTCAAGGTCGAACTCTTGTAATAGCAAGATCCACCGTATCAATCTCGGCTTGGCATCCTTCTTTGCAAACAAGTACTTGAGGGCAGAATGGTCGGTGTGCACTATTACTTTCGTCCCAAGTATATAGGAACGAAACTTGTCGATGGAGAATACCACAGCTAACAGCTCCTTTTCTGTGGTGGTGTAGTTCACTTGGGCGTCATTTAATGTTTTGCTGGCATAGTATATGACGTGAAACAGCCTGTCTCTGCGCTGCCCAAGTGCTGCCCCGACAGCATAGTCACTAGCATCATACATAATTTCAAACGGTTGTGTCCAGTCTGGTGGCTGTACTATGGGGGCTGTCACTAACTTTTCCTTCAGAACCTTGAATGCTTCAGTACATTCCTCATTCAAGTCAAAGGGTCGGTTCTGCTCTAAGAGATGGCATAACGGCTTGGTGATTTTTGAGAAATTTGCAATGAATCTCCTATAAAAACCAGCATGCCCTAAAAAACTCCTAATGCCCTTGACTGTGGTTGGTGGCGGCAGCTTCTCTATGACCTCTATTTTTGCCCTGTCGACTTCTATCCCACGGCAGCTAATCTTATGGCCTAGAACTATCCCTTCATCTACCATAAAATGGCATTTTTCCCAATTAAGAACAAGATTAGCTTTTTCACATCTTTCAAGTACCTTTCGAAGGTTGCCGAGGCAGCTCTCAAAATCGTCTCCAAAGACGGAAAAATCATCCATGAAGATTTCAAGGAAGTCCTCTACCATGTCGGAGAATATAGCCATCATGCATCTTTGGAAGGTGGCAGGTGCGTTACATAGACCGAACGACATCCTCCTAAATGCGTATGTTCCGTAGGGGCATGTGAAAGTCGTTTTCTCTTAGTCCTCCGGTGCAATAGCAATTTGATTATATCCTGAATAACCATCAAGAAAACAATAGTAAGGCTTACCCGCTAATCTATCAAGCATTTGATCAATAAAGGGTAAAGGAAAGTGGTCTTTTCGGGTAGCTTTGTTAAGCTTCCGATAGTCCATACAAACCCTCCAACCGGTCACAGTCTTGATTGGGATTAGCTCGTTGTTTTCGTTGGTTATCACGGTCATGCCTCCTTTCTTAGGAACACATTGCACCGGGCTTACCCATTTGCTGTCGGAGATGGCGTAAATAATACCAGCATCTAACCATTTAATTATTTCTTTACGCACTACCTCCTTCATCGCAAGGTTTAACCGCCTTTGGGCATCAATAGTCTGCTTATGATCTTCCTCTAGGAGGATTTTGTGCATACAGATTGCCGGACTAATGCCCTGAATGTCTGCTATCGTCCATCCTATCGCCCTTTTATGCTGCCTCAACATGTCGATCAGCTGTCGTTCCTGTTCCTGCGGCAGCTTAGCAGAGATGATTACGGGCAGTGTGTCATCACAACCAAGATAAGCATATTTAAGCTGCCCTGGCAGGGGCTTAAGTTCTAAGACAGTTGGTTCAACAGTAGAGGGCTTTTGGATTAAATGGTTATCCGAAGTGTAATTCAAAGGTTCGAATAACTTACCTGGACGATGGTCTAACCAGTTTACATCCTCATGACCTTCAGTATCTGATGTATCGGATTCAGAGGGGTCACTGTCGTCGGTGCTGTCGTTGTTGCTGTCGTGACAGGCCTGCAGATGGCTGTCACAGCAGTGACCAAATTTTATATCACGGCAGCCCGACCTGATGCAGGGTTGATCAAAGGTCACCTCAATGATGGCCTTGCATTCCTCATCCACATCAGCATGTTTCATTGCTTGGAGAACATTCAACTTAATTTCTTGATCGTTCACGCGCATGGTGAGTTCTCCTTTCTCCACATCAATCAATGATCTTCTCGTGGCTAAGAAGGGTCGCCCAAGGATGACTGGTGCGTTCTCATCTGCCTCACAATCTAAAATAAGAAAGTCAGCAGGAAAAATAAGCTTATCCACTCTTACCAAAATATCTTCAATTTTTCCCTCGGGGTGAACGTAAGAGCGGTCGGCTAGCTGTAGGGTAACTATCGTGGGCCGCGCCTTGCCAATACCTAATTTCTGAAAAACAGATTTGGGCATTAGATTAACACTAGCACCAAGATCACAAAGTGCCTTACCCACAAATTTATCGCCGATTACGCAAGGTATGAGGAAGCTCCCCGGATCCTTCTTTTTCTAGGGTGGCTGCCGGTGAAGAATACTCATGCAACCTTCTTGCATCCTTACCGTTTCAAATTCTCCAAGTTTAGATTTTTTTTGACATGACATCCTTGAGAAATTTAGCATAACCGGGCATTTCCCTAACAGCATCTAACAACGGAATGTTAATATGAACCTGTTTAAAAATATCATAAATTTTTTTGAGTTGAGATTCATGCTTAGCTTGCTGTATCCGTTGAGGGAAGGGTGGTGGGGGACGATAATCAGCAATGCGTCCTTCCCACTGCATGCGAATCTGAGGACGATAATCATCCTTTTTCTCCTCTGTCGCTTCTGCTGTCGTGACAGGCTCATCGGCAGCAGTCTGTTTGTCACCTGTCGGGGCAGCTTCCTCGGCAAGTTTATCCAAAGCAGGGTCCTTTTCTGTTTCAGCTTCTTTTTCCGGCCCTGGTAGCTTTTTCCCACTCCTAGTAGTAATCGCCTTACATTGCTCATGTGGGGGCGGTCTAGCATTTTCAGTATTGCTAGGGAAACCTCCATTCTGCCTCGGTTTAATATGTTGCGACACCTGACCCATTTGTGTCTCTAGAGATTTCAAGGTAGCCTCATGGTTTGTCATTCTCATCTTAGTTTCATCCATAAAGGTTTCCGTCTTCTTGACAAACTGATTAATATTCTCCATATATGTGCCAGTCTGAGACATAAAGGTGGCCAGAGTCTGTTCCAATACACTACTCGTGGCAGGTGGTGGCTGATGTTGCTGCTGCGGCGGCAGGTTCTGCGGCTGCAGTTGCTGTCGCGTCAACAATCTAGGACCCCCCTGATTATGATTATATGCTTGCGGATTCAGAGCATTGTTAGGGTTACTCCAGGAAAATTTTGGATCTTTCCTCCAATTAGGGTTGTAGTTGTTGGAATTGTAGTTTGGCTTGTAATTTCCAACATATTTTCCCTCTTCTATATTTATCGGGCACTCTTCACTACTATGATTTCCTTCACAAGTAGCACAAATTTCCTCGACAGCAAATCCTTGTAAGTCCTCTTCACTCAATAAGTGTTTCATTGCTTTAGTAAGGAATGCTACCTGTGATTTCATAGTGCTATCGGCCTCATAGTCCTTGACAGCAAGTACCCGTTTACTCCCTCTTCTAGCTGTCGGAAACTGCTCCTCATTCTTGGCTAGATTTTTCAGAACTTGCAATGCCTCGTCCGGATCTTTATCCAATAATAGTCCATTTGCTGCAGAATCAATGCGAATGCGAGTTTGTAAGTTAGCAGCATTATAAAATTTAGTTACCTGATTCTAGACAGGGAATCCATGCATTGGGTAGTTCCGAAGAAGAGTAGTAAATCTGTCCCAGGCCTCGTGCATCGGCTCGTCATCTTCCTGTTGAAAAGTAGCAATTTCGTTACGTAATCGCTCAGATAAATGTGAAGGATTAAAACGAGATAAAAATTCACGAGTTAGATCTGCCCAAGCCATAATAGAACCCGGTGTAAGTTTATTCCACCAAGTTTTAGCTCTGTCCCTCAATGAATGGGGGAATAACCGAAGCCTCAGTATCTCCGGACTAACTCCTGGCAGCCTAAACGAACCACAGATCTCCTGGAACGTTTTGAGATGCTCTCTAGCATCTTCTGTCGCAGAGCCACTAAACTGCCCAGCGTTGTTGATCATACTAAACATGACAGGCTTAAGCTCGAAGTTGTCAACATCAATATCCGGCAGCGTGGTCTCCAGCTCTACATGATCGTTCAGCATGTAGTCACGACATGACCGTTGTCTATCTGCCCTAGGCGGGTCGCCGACAGGCGGTATGTCTCCTCCAGCAGGCTGGTTACGGGCCATCTGCTCAAGCTGTTCTTCAAGGTATTCGTTCCTGTCTAAAAGGTGGCGAATCTGTTTCTTGAGATTAAATGATCGTTCGATTTCCGGATCTAACTTATACTCAGGATCTTCGCCTCTTTTCGATCTGCGCATAAACAAGAGAACCTCGTGAAAAGCAAGAGTTGAGAACAAAAAAAATAAAAATTAAAGAAAAACTAAAAATAAAAACGAAAACAAAAATAAAAATAAAAGCAAAAAGTGCAATAAAAGAAAGATGTAGTTATGTTGCCAATCCCCGGCAACGGCGCCAAAAACTTGTTGCGTGTAAAATAGTCTATCACAATTGTAGTGCAAGTGTACACGACACAAGTAGTAAAGTGATACTAAGTATCGGATATCGTCTCCACAGGGATTGGGCTAATGACTTCACCTTGATTTACTGCACGAAGTAAAGGAAATAGTTTAGAAGATTGTCACGAGAATAATATGATAAAAACGTAAATAAAAGGATTGAGTTATCAGGATAGAGAGAATGGGCTGGTATTGAATTGCTCGGTAGTGCAGGTATTGAATTGCTTAGGATCCCCAGTTCTGTCGTCGCTCCCGTCGCCGACAGCACCTGTCGCGGCGGCTGTCCGTTAGCTGTCGCGGCAGCAGACACTAACTCCGTACTTCAAGCTTGGCAAGAATCCCAGATCTGCCTTGCCCTATCCCTAGGCACAAGTCTGTCGATGATCACGTCTTTGATGATACCTCCCGGCGTGAATCGAAGGATGAACACCGATGTGTATGAATTCTTCCTTAGCCACTTAACCTCGCCCTATCCCTAGGCACAAGATGGTTCAACTATAAACTAGAGAACACGCTCTTATCTCTTTCGTATACTTAACTCTCCCGATGCTAAGTAAATGGATGACCTCACAATGCTCTCTCGATGCTCTCGCAAGATATTAAAACCAAGATAAAAGAACTTGAAGTTTATTTTATTGAACTTGAAAAATCCTAAAACAAAGCAACCCTTGCAACTACTTTACAAAACAACCCGTGGCCCTAGGGGGAATTTAGAACATGTCGGTGACGGGTGGACGGCAGGGTTTTGGTTTCGGTTATGGGATATCGGTTATGCTCCTAGGTTAAATCTATTCCCTTATATAAGCTTTGGGCTCAAGTTATCTAAGGTAACAAGGATTACAACTTTAATTAAAAGTAAGATTCTAATAAAGACTAAATCTTTAAAGTTTCCTACTTTCCAGCCGCATCCTAGCTTTTAGGAATTTCCTCTCCTTGAGCTTTGGCTTGACATATCTTTTGATCCGGGGCTTGGAAAAATATTTGGCTTTCACACGACAGACGAGCAGATTTTTCTCTATCTATCGAGGTCCACTTAACTTTTCCTCTTCATAAGTCTGCTGTCACCATGCTGTCACGACAGGTCCATGACAGGTTCGTCTTCTTCAGCTGCTTGTCCAGTTCAGCTTTCCTTCTTATCTGCCCTGCGCCTGCCTTCATCGTCAACCATGGCAACTACCTGCAAAATACACCATCTTTTAGTAGAATCCGTGCCTTTTATATAATTGTGATGTTTTATTGAAAACTAACCTAAATGCAATGCAATGATGCTTGAATGCAGCAGAAATATGGGTTAAAAAGGGTGTAAATAATAGAACTTTTACACACTCAACAATATGCTTGTAAATCAGAAGAACCTGGGATGTTAGCTTCCAAACCTATTAATATAAACCCAGGTGCTGGCTCTTCTAAACCAAAACATAGAATGTGAGGGGATATTATGGGTGGACAATGGTCAAGGGGACCTAGGGGTGTAAATGAACAGAGCGCTCGATGAACAGTTCGTGAATCGTTCGTATAACGTTCGTTTATGTTCGTTTATTAAGCTAAATAAATGAGTATGAACAAAATTTTTATGTCTGTTTAATAAATGAACGAACACGAACAGAGGTGTGTTCGGCTCATTTATGTTTGCTAACAAGATCATTTATGTTCGTTTATAAGCTTGTTTATATGTTCTTTTATGAGCTCCTTTATAGGCCCGTTTGTAAGCTCGTTTATATCCCTTATATAAACACTAAAATCAAGGTATATATAAACCTTATTATAACCCAAACATCTTTTTCCTTTCTATTTCCCCCTTTTATATCAGCCGCTAAGTTTCATTATCCCTTTAAATTCTTCCCCTTCACCAACTTGATACATGCTTTTTTGTTGTCATGCTCTCACCGGCGATGGTCCCAGAATGGTTACCTGTTTGTTCTCTTTTTTTTTTTGCTATCATCTCAGAATCTCCTCAAAACTTTCCAAATGCAGTGAGACGAGCCCTAACTTTTCAGCTTCCTCTCATCAAATCTACTCCGATCACCGTTGGATCGAGCCCGTTTTTAGATATATTGTTCTCCTTGTTAAGATGTTTCTTCTCACTATTCAAATCTTCAAAATAACCCTCCTATCGCTGTGAATGCTCGGCGACAGAAAGGTAAGCCTCATTTTTCTCACACTTTTGCTTTTCGTTCTTTTCTATGTCTTTGCTTATTGTTTTTTATTTTGTTGTAGGTTATGGGTGATGAAGCTGTGGGTATTTGGTTTGGGAGTTCAAATGGTGTAGAAATTGGTTCTTACATAGATCTTGAAGTACCCTTTTTTATTTTGGATGAGTTTTGGATTTTTTAGATTGTGCTTATTTTGATGTGTTGTGTGTGTATTCTTTTTACCAAGATCAATAATTATATTTCAAATCATACATGGTTCACAAGGCCAACTCAGTTAACCAAGCCACAGAGTCATTTGTTTCACTCCGTCACCCTATTAAAATCCATGAAGCAATGTGTTACTCTCTTTTAGCCGGCGGCAAAAGGGTCCGACATGTTCTTTGTTTAGCCGCCTGTGACCTCATCGGTGGCCAAGAATCCATGGCCATACCAACATCTTTTAATGTCAAAATGTTACACACCATGTCTCTAATCCAGGACGATCTTCCCTGCATGGACAATGATGATCTTCGTAGAAGGAACCGACTAACCACAAGGTTTTCGGTGAAGACATAGTTGTATTACCAGGGGATGCTCTTTTCGCATTTTCTTTTGAGTACATAGTCGTTCCCATAGTTGGCGTTACGCCTAGTAGAATCGTGAGAGCAATTGGAGAATTAGCTAAGTCCATCGGTGCTGAAGGGTTGGTGGTTGTTTAAGTTGTGGATATCACCAACGAGGGGCTAACCGAGGTCGGATTGGATCATTTTGAGTTCATTCACGTTCACAAAACTTGTATCGCCTGAGTTTTGGGCCTAGAAGTTATTAGCGTTGGCTCGGGGTTAATAGAACATAAACTAGAGATCCGAGTTTTCGGGAGCGGTTTAGAGAAAACGTAGTTCAGAATATGACAAAATTATGGGAAAATTCCTAAAATCATCTTAAAATGTGTAGAAAAGTTTGGTAAAGTCAATTTTAGAAAATGGATTTTGGAAGATCGAAATTTTGGTTTAGTGACTATTTTGAAAAAAGTGCAAAATCTATTTTTAAGGACTAAATTGAAAGGGAGCCAAAACTTAGAATCTTTAGGGAGCTACCATTTAATTAATGAACCTTTTTCCTTTAATTTGACCATTTTAAATGATTTAGTAAAAAGGAAATAAAAATGAGATTTTAATAAAAAAAATATTTTAATTATCTAAAAGACTAATTGACGTAACTTTCATTCTCTCATTTTCCAAACAGCCAAACACTCTATTTTCTCTCTAAAGTTCCAGAGATCTTTATTTTTCAGCTTCTTTTTGTTTTACAAATTATTTTCTAAGCTTTTCCATCAATATTCTCAAAGCAATCTTGAAGGACTTTCATCAAATCTTGTCATTTGTAGGAAAAGGCAAAGGTTAGAGGTAAATTTCGCTCAATTCCTCTAATCAAGGTTCTTTAATGAAATTCCCGAGTCTTTGGCTCTCTAGATATGTTTAATAACAATGTTTTGAGTTTTAATTGTTGAAAATTGATGAATCTAGCTTTAAAAGATGTTTTCTCAAGAATCTCATATGGGTACTGCTTTTATCATAACAATCCCGAAATAGATTGGATCTCTAGTTGTTTAGGTTGTTAGATTTGGGTTTTGGATTGATATTGTGGTTTTGGTGTTGCTGGAAGTTTATGGATGCAATTAGGTCATTTTAAGATGTTAAGTGATGATTAAAATTGGATGAAAGTGTTAGATTTTGGCTGGGCTGAGTTCAGAGAATAATCGAATGTGTTTTCGGTTGTTTCGGATAAGCGTTTTGGTGTTTTTCGGCAGAGCAACGAGATAACATTGGTTGCTGGTGATTTTAATGCATTGAGATGCATTAATCTTCTATTTTTGTGTGGTATAAACAAAGGATTTTGTATCAGACACAATTGGTGAAGTTTCAGAAGCTTGATTTTGCTTCGGCAAAGCAAGTGAGGCGTGATCGTTGAGTGAAATTGGTTTGAAAGTGTTTTTAAGGACTTGAAAGCAAGGTTTGAGGGTTTAGATTGAGTTTGAAACACTAATTTAAACCCGTAAGTAAGTTTGAGTTATTCCGCTCTTATTTTCTCAGCTTTTGTCCCATTAATTTTATGATCATGCTCTTGTTTTAAAGATAGATGATAATCCACTGTTTATGCATGATTTGAGAAATGTTTTGATGGTTTAATTAATCCCATGAGATAGAATGACGATTTTATAAAAATAGAGATGTTGAGAAAATTCTATGTTTTAACTATGCATTTGTTATGGGATGGAATTGTTTTATGTTGATGCATTGAAAATAGTGGGTATTAGATGCTAAAATGTTGTATATTGGCATAAAATGAGATTATTGTTACCGAATATAATTGGTCGACCAATAGGATGAGAAGTGCACTATAATATACAAAATTCGTATGTGCTCTTTGGTTCGGGCAATGGAGGTAGTGCCATCCCATTCTAGGGTGAGAGTGTGGTCATGAGAGATTCCACCAAGGTAGGTCTTGATGAAACACTCACGCTTTGCGGCGATGAGAGATGCCTCCATGAGAGTCCGGTGATGTGAGATTTCACCGGGGTAGGATTTGACAATTTTGTCAAGCTATCTTCATATCCGAGTAATGTTGCTAAAATACCAATATAGGAGATTGATTATGAGATTCACATGTACCTTGATATAAATGCTTTTATGAAATGAGATGCATATGAGATAATGTTTTGATAAATGCTTTTGATGAAACAAGCATGTAAGGCTTTGCCTTGAAACTTTGCATTTTGGCTAATGCATAAGATAGATGGTACATGTAGTGTTTAAATGATATGGATTTTGCCTAAAAAATGATTTCAAGCATGAGATATAAAGAGCATGATGAGATAGAGTTTTCTAAATGAGAAATGATTTTAAAATGCATTATTGTTGATGGTTTGTTTTGAGCATCCCTTACTAAACATTATGGCTTACGCTCTCTTTTCCAACAATGCAGAGAATAGATTTTGGGGCAACAAAGAAGTAGAAGGAATTACCAAGGAGTGACACTTTGCTCAAGTATGGTTTTATGATTACACATTAGTAATAAATTGGCAATGGGATGATGCTTTGTGTTTGGGAGATTGTGTTTTGGAACTCCCTAATTTGGGGCAAGTTTAGAATGCCCTTAATGACTTGTAAATGGCCTTTATATGTTGAATTTTTCTTTGGTTTAAGTTTTGACCTTTGAATGACCTTTTTGCATAGGAAGCATGCCTATAGATTTGTTTGTTGCTTGCTTCTATGCCTTGCTGATGAAATTTTCATGCATGATTGAGATTTGATGCTTAATCAAGTTTTATGCATGTTGGAAGTATATTGGAATGTGTTAGAATGGATTAAAGTGTGAAAAATCAAAAAAAGATGACATTACTGGTACAGGCGTACCGATACTCGGGAAACTGTATCAGTACTGGTAAGCCATTCTGGGCTTGGAATATTGGTACGGTGGAAAGGGTACCGATACGGTCTTTATGAAAAATAAAAGGGCGTATTGATACATGGGGGCGTACTAATATAGATTTTAGCTACTGGAAAACTAGGTATTGATACGGTCCTAGAGGGTATCGATACATGCTTTTTGTCGTTGAATCTGAAGTCTTGATTGTCGAGGGCGTATCGATACTGGCTTAAAGGTATTGATACGGTTAGCTGTTATGTTAGTTAAAATATCTTTGGAAGTTTTGTTTCTTCACGATTTAGTCTCTGAATGCTATAAATATAAATTAAATAAGTTTGGATGATTGTTTTGAGCTGATATTTGACAAAGTGGCATGTCATATGATTAATTAAATGTTGGTAATATAAAATTGGATGAAATCCTCAAAAGTTGCTAAACTTACAAAATAGCCCCTAAATTGTGCTTGAATGCAACTAAACCCTTAATCGATGTTTGATCGAGTTGCAAATGGTTCTGTTGCGAAGTCTATCACATAAGATTATAACAAGCATCTAGAAAAGATTAAAATGAAAAAAGGTTCGTTTATTGGAGTAAACTTCCCGGTTTACTTCAATATTCCATGTGTGACCTATTCAGTTCGGTCTATCACCTAGGTCGGGTCGAGGGGGTTATATTTGGCGGTATCAAAGGCAGGTTTGCGAAAGAATGGGAAGGTATGGTTGGTGTGTTAGTGTTTATTTGCTGAATTAACGATGGATGCTATGCACATTGGTTGTATATGTTATGATATGGTCTTTAAATGATTTGCTTGAGATGTTTGGTGATTGATAGCATGGTTTATGTTTGTATGTGTTGTTTGGCGGAGAGAATAAGGGTACTCATTGCCACATTATTACTAATGTTAAAGAAGATTTTTGGTTTTAAAGTAAAAATTGAGCTCCTTGGATTCTTGCTTTTGGGTTTGCCTAATTGTTTTGTTATAATATTATCATGATTTAGATTTGCATGCGTTTTGAAATGGGACCAAGACGAGAGCATAGAATTGGTAATCAGGTGGTTGCGAATGAGAACGTTGAGGATTTGCTGCCCCCTCCACCTCCTCCTGGCGGTGATAGAGCTGGTACGGGAGCTGGCATGGTAGGTGATGGACCTCAGGCAGCTCAAGGGAAAGCTGTTGCAGATATGACATCGTTGATTCAAGCTATAGCTGGGGATTTTCAGGCAGCAATAGCGGGAATGTATGTGGCCGTAGCACAGCCTGGTGCTAATGATGGCCTACCTTTGGAGCGTTTGCGCAGTTTGGGTGGAACTAAGTTATGAGGATTGTCTTATGAAGGTTCTGAGGCTTGGCTTGAGAGCACCCGAAGGATTCTTGGGCAGATGGGGTGCAATAATATGCACAAGTTGGGTTGTGTGATATCTTTGCTCCATGGAGATGCTTATTCGTGGTGGATGACCATCACTGCGGGTATGAAACATGTCAATGTAACTTAGGCGTTCTTTGTAACTACTTTCAAGAGGAAGTATCTGGGTGTTCTCTATCTTGATGAGAAGAAGCGAGAGTTTATTTCGTTGGTGAAAGGGAACATGACTTTCTCGGAGTATGAAGTCCAGTTTGTTCGGTTAAGCCAATATGCTCCTAAACTAGTTTATGATGAACGTGTAAGGTGCGATCGTTTTCGCTACGTGCTTGTGAAGGATGCTAAGACATATATGTTGGCTTCAAACTACACCGATTTTGATGTCTTAGTCACTCGGGCTAAAGACATCGAGCAGAATTTAGGCTTGGTTGCTTGTTAAGATGGATCTAGTTATGGAAAGAGATCGGCTGAGTATGATACGAGTAGGGATCATTATAAGAAGTACAAGTATATGAGGTATCAACCTGAACCAAGGCGAGGTGGTGGTAACCCTGGCTGAGGGCAACAAGGCCAAAATGCTTTTGTTCATACACCAGAATGTAACCTGTGCGGTAGGAGGAACAAGGGAGAGTGTTGGGGTAATTTGGGTATGTACTGGAACTGTGGATCACGAGGACATATGAAGCGTGATTGTCCACAACCGTTTTGAGATGAACAAGCTCTGGTGCGAGCTATTGAGCCATATAGAGGTTGTGGGCGTGGTCATGGTAACTTTTAGTGTAGAGATGATGGTCAGAGGAATGTTGCACATATAGTTGTTGTTCAGCCTAAGGGAGGAGGACAGGCTAGGGTGTATGCACACCGTGAGGGAAGGAATGACACGGATGTGATCGTAGGTACTTTCACTTTGCAATCCTTGTCATTACTTTCTTTGATTGATTCTAGTTCTACTCATTTATACATTTTGCGTGAGCATGCACAAGTGTGTGATTTGCCTGTTGAGTTGTTAGATGTTGGTATGTGTGTAACCAGTTCTTTTGGTGAAACAATAGTTATAAGGAAGTTGTATAGAAGATGTCCTTTGACTATTCAAGGTCATGTGTTTGAGGTTTATTTTATGGAGTTGCCTTTCTATGGGTTTGATGTGATTCTTGGTATGGATTGGTTGACTAAACATAGAGCTGTGGTTGATTTTGAGACTAAGCGAGTTTTGTTGAAACTTGTCGATGATTACGAAGTTGTAGTTGTAGGAGAGAATGTGAAATACTTGTCTAATGTGGTTTTGGCTCTTGAAGCGAGTCGGTTAATGCATTTGGGATGTGAAGCTTTTCTAGCTTATATGATGAATCCTGGTACAAAGGAAGTGTGTGTAGAAGACATACGAATGGTATGTGAGTTTCTGGGTGTCTTTTTGGAAGAGTTGCCTGGTTTGCCACCAAACATAGAGATTGAGTTTGGCATTGAGTTGTAAGAAATACGACTCCAGTGTCTATTACTCCCTATAGGATCGCTCCAAAAGAGTTGAACGAGTTGAAGATGAAAATTCAAGAGTTGCTTGATCGAGGTTTCATTAGGCCTAGTGTTTCGCCTTGGGGTGCACCGGTCTTGTTTGTGAAAAAGAAAGATTGCATGATAAGGATGTGTATAGATTATTGTTAATTAAATAAGTTAACAATTAAGAACAAGTATCCTTTGCCAAGGATTGATGATTTGTTTGATCAGTTTCGAGGTGCATCGATGTTTTTTAAGATTGATATGAGATCTGGGTATTACAAATTGAAGGTGAAGGATGTGGATGTGCCTAAGACAGCTTCTCGTACGAGGTACGAGCATTATGAGTTCTTGGTGATGCCATTTGGTTTGACTACTGCCCCTACTACATTTATGCACATGATGAATCGAGTGTTCTATGAGCTTTTGATAGGTTTATAGTTGTGTTTATTGATGATATTCTCGTGTACTCTCGTACCGAGGAGGATCATGATAAGCATTTACGAATTGTGTTGCAAATCTTGTTGGAAAATCAGCTTTATGCTAAGTTGAGCAAGTTCAAGTTTTGGCTTAAGGAAGTTGTTTTCCCTAGTCATGTAGTGTCAGCCGAAGGGTTTCGAGTCGATCCACACAAGGCTGAGGCGGTGATGATTTGGAAGTCACCTAAGTTAGTTCAGGAGGTGCGTGGTTTCCATAGTTTGGCGGGATACTACCGTAGGTTCGTGAATGGTTTTTCAAAGATTGTTGCTCCTTTGACGAAGTTGTTGCAAAAAGATGTTAAGTTTGAGAGGACGGAAGTTAGACAACAAGCTTTTGAGAAGTTGAAGGAGGCTTTGACGCAAGCTCCTATACTGATTCAACTTGAATCGGGTAAAGAGTTTGTGGTGTATAGTGATGCATCCTATGTTGGGTTAGGATGTGTGTTGATGCAGGAGTCCAGGGTGGTAGCTTATGCATCTTGGAAATTGAAGGTGCACGAGCATAATTACCCTACATATGGCATCGAGTTAGTTGTGGTGGTGTTTACTTTAAAAATTTGGAGGAATTATCTTTATGGTGAAAAGTGTACGATTTACACAGATCATAAGAGTTTGAAGTATTTGATGATTCAAAAAGAGTTGAATCTTAGGCAACGAAGGTAGATGGAGTTGCTTAAAGATTACGATTTGACAATCGAGTATCATCTAGGGAAGGCTAATGTGGTAGCCGATGCTTTAAGTAGGAAAGTGGTTGTGGAGTTGATGGCGATGTTCGCTCAGTTGAGTATATCATGAGATGGTGGTTTAGTGGCTGAATTTCAAGTGAAGCCCTCGTTGGTGGAGTTGATTAAGGAGAAGCAATTGTTAGATGATTCGTTGGTACCGCATGTTCAGGACATTGCAGAAGGAAATCCAACAGACTTTTGTATCAATGATGATGGTGTCTTGTGTTTTAAGAGTCGAATAGTTGTGCTGGAGGATGCTGAGTTAAGGCGCACTATTTTGACTGAAGCGCATAGTAGTCCTTTTGCTATGCATCTTGGTAGTACAAAGATGTATTGTAGATTGAAGGATGAGTACTATTGGGTTGGTTTAAAGAAAGATGTGGTCGATTTTGTTAGTAAATGTACGATTTGTCAACGTATTATGGCTGAGCATCATTTCTGTTCGGTATTGTTGCAATTGTTGAAGATTCCAGAATGGAAATGGGAGAGAATCACCATGGATTTCGTGACGGGTTTACCTTTAACACCGTCCAAAAGAATTCCATTTTGGTGATTGTTGATCGTTTTACGAAGTGTGCACATTTCTTGGTGGTGCATACTACGTATACATTAGACAAGTTAGCAGATTTGTACATCTATGAGATTGTGAGGTTACATGGGGTGCCTAAGTCCATTTTTCAGATCGAGATCCGCATTTTACAACAAGGTTTTTGGAGTGTCTACATCAAGCGTTGGGTACGCGTTTGAATTTCAGTACTTCGTATCATCCTCAAAAGGATGGTCAACCTGAGAGAGTTATCCAAGTGTTGGAAGACATGTTGCGGTGTTGCATCATTGATTTCCATGGTTCTTGGGAGAAACAACTACCTTTAGTGGAGTTTGCTTATAATAACAGTTATCAGGAGAGCATTAAAATGGCTCCTTATAAGGCATTGCTAGAGAGGAAGTGTAGAACGCCTCTTTGTTGCGTAGAAGCGGGGCAGAAGTTTATCTCTTTGCCCAATGTGTTGAAGGGCACAACATAAAAAGTGAAACTTATTAGTGAAATGTTGAAAGCAGCTTCAGATCAGCAAAAGTCTTACGCAAATTTGAAGCGTGAGGAGGTTGAGTATGCCATAGGAGATAAGGTGATTTTGAAGGTTTCACCTTGGAAGAAGTTGATGCGGTTTGGTTGGATAGGCAAGTTGAGTCTGAGGTTTATTGGACCCTACAAAGTGCTAGAGCATGTTGGACCTATTGCTTATAGGTTAAGGTTGCCTTCTAAGTTGGAGAAGATACATGATGTTTTCCATGTATCCAGGCTTCGGAGCTATAGGTCAGTTCCATCTCATGTTATGCCTGTTAAAGAGATTGAGTTGAATCTGGATTTTTCCTATGATGAAGAACTGATCGAGATCTTGGATTCAGACAGCAAGGTTCTTCGTGAAAAGACCATTGAGTTGGTCAAGGTCTTGTGACGACATCGTGGTGTTGAGGAAGCCATGTGGGAGAGGAAGAATTACATGAAAAAGCAGTTCCCTCATCTTTTTCCTCTAGGTAAAATATCGAGGACAAAATTTCCTAAGTGGATGAGAGTTGTAACGCCCGGGTTTTGGGTTTAGAAGCTTTTAGCGTTGGCTCGGAGTTAATAGAACCTAAACTAGAGATCCGAGTTTTCAGGACCAGTTCAGGGAAAACGTAGTTCGGGATATGATAAAATTATCAGAAAAATTCATAAAATCTTCTAAAAACGTGTAGAAAGGTTTGGTAAAGTCATTTTAGAAAATGGATTTTGGAAGCTCGAAATTTCGGTTTAATGACTATTTTGTAAAAAGTGAAAATTTTGTTTTTAAGGACTACATTGAAAGGGATCCAAAACTTAGAATCTTTAGGGAGCTACCATTTAATTAATGAACCTTTTCCTTTAATTTGACCATTTTAAATGATTTAGTAAAAATGAAATAAAAAGAGTTTTAATAAAAAGGGATTTAAATTATCTAAAAGACTAATTGAGTAACTTTCATTCTCTCATTTTCAAAAAGCCAAACACTATATTTTCTCTCTAAAGTTCCAGATATATTCATTTTTTAGCTTCTTTTTGTTTTACAAATGGTTTTCTAAGCTTTTCCATCATTATTCTCAAAGCAATCTTGAAGGACTTTCATCAAATCTTGTCATTTGAAGGAAAAGGCAAAGATTAGAGGTAAATTTCGTTCAACTCCTCTAATCAAGGTTCTTTAATGAAATTCTCAAGTCTTTGGCTCTCTAGATATGTTTAATAACAATGTTTTGAGTTTTAATTGTTGAAAATTGATGAATATAGCTTTAAAAGATGTTTTCTAGATAATCTTGTATGGGTATTGTTTTGATTAGTTTGAGATTTATTTTAGTCATGATTTGGATGTTAAATGATGTTAAAATGAAGGTTTTATCATAACAATCCCGAAATAGATTGAATCTCTATTTGTTTAGGTTCTTAGATTTGGGTTTTTGGCTTGATAATGTGGTTTTGGTATTGCTGGAAGTTTATGGATGCAATTAGGTTTTTTTTAGATGTTAAGTGATGATTAAAATTAGATGGAAGTGTTAGATTTTGGCTGGGCTGAGTTTAGAAAATAATCGAATGTGTTTTCGGTTGTTTCGGATTAGCGTTTTGGTGTTTTTGGGCAGAGCAGCGAGATAACATTGGTTTCTGGTGATTTTAATGCATTGAGATGCATTAATCCTCTGTTTTTGTGTGGTATAAACATGGGAGTTTGTATCAGACACAATTGGTGAAGTTTCGAAAGCTTGATTTTGCTTCGACAAAGCAAGCGAGACGTGATCGGTGAGTGGAATTGGTTTTAAAGTGTCGTCAAGGACTTGAAAGCAAGGTTTGGGGGTTTAGATTGAGTTTGAAACACTAATCTAAACCGGATGTAAGTTTGAGTTGTTCCACTCTTATTTTCTCAGCTTTTGTCCCATTGATTTTATGATCATGCTCTTGTTTTAAAGATAGATAATTATCCATTGTTTATGCATGATTTGAGAAATGTTTTGATGGCTTAATTAATCCCATGAGAAGGAATGTTGATTTTATAAAATTAGAGATGTTGAGAAAATGCTATGTTTTAACTATACATTTGTTTTGGGATGGAATTGTTTTATGTTGATGCAATGAAAATAGTGGGTATTTGATGTTAAAATGTTTTATATTGGCATAAAATTAGATTATTTTTACCGGATATAATTTGTCGACCAATAGGATGAGAAGTTTACTATAATATACAAAATTCGTACGTGATCTTTGGTTCGGGCAATGTTGGTAGTGCCACCTAGTTCCAAAGTGAGAGTGTGATGATGAGAGATTCTACCACGGTAGGTCTTGATGAAACACTCAAGATTTGTGGCGATGAGAGATGCCACCATGAGATTCCGATGATGTGAGATTCCACCGGGGTAGGACTTAACGATTTTGTCAAGCTATCCACATATGCGAGTAATGTTGCTAAAATGTCAATATATGAGATTGATTATGAGATTCATGTGTACCTTGATACAAATGTTTTTATGAAATGAGATGCATATGAGATCATGTTTTGAGAAATGCTTTTGATGAAACAAGAATGTAAGGCTTTTCCTTGAGACTTTGCATTTTGGCTAATGCATGAGATATAGGGTACATGTAGTGTTTAAATGATGTGGATTTTGCTTTGAAAATGATTTCAAGTATGAGATAGAAAGAGCATGATGAGATAGAGTTTTCTAAATGAGAAATGATTTTAAAATACATTGTTGTTGTTGGTTTGTTTTGAGCATCCCTCACTAAGCATTATGGCTTACGCTCTCTTTTTTCAATAATGTAGAGAAATAGCTTTTGGGGCAGCAAGGAAGCAAGAAGGAATTACCAAGGAGTGACACTTTGCTCAGGTATTATTTTATGATTACACATTAGTAATAAATTGGCAATGTGAGGATGCTTTGTGTTTGGGAGATTGTGTTTTGGAACTCCCTATTTTGGGGCAAGTTTAGAATGCCCTTAATGACTTGTAAATGGCCTTTATATGTTTAATTTTTCTTTGGTTTGAGTTTTGACCTTTGAACGGCCTTTTTGTATAGGTAGCATGCCTATAGATTTGTTTGTTGCTTATCTCTTTGCCTTGTTGATGAAATTGCCATGCTTGATTGAGATTTGATGTTTAATCAAGTTGTATGCCTGTTGGAAGTATATTGGAATGTGTTAGAATGGATTAAAGTGTGAAAAATCAGCAAACGATGACATTATTGGTACAGGCGTACCGATACTCAGAAAACTATATCAGTACGGGTAAGCCATTATGGGCTTGGCATACCGATACGATGGAAAGGGTACTGATACGGTCTCTATGAAATTGAAAGAAGCGTATCGATGCACGGGGAGCGTACCGATACGGATTTTAGCTACTGGAAAACTGGGTATCGATATCGTCCTAGAGGGTATCGATACAAGCTCTTTGTCGTTGAATCTGAAGTCTTGATTGTCGAGGGCATATCGATACTGGCTTAAAGGTATCGATGCGGTCAGCTTTTATGTAGTTAAAAGTATCTTTGGAAGTTTTGTTTCTTCAAGTTTTAGTCCCTAAATGTTATAAATGTAAATTAAATAAGTTTGGATGATTGTTTGGATGTAACGCCCCGGTTTAGGGCCCGAGAGTTCATCGGTGTTAATCTAGGATTAGTCTAGGTCAAAAATTAAATTTAAAATGATGATTTTATAAAAGTTGCCATTAACTACAAAAATGCCATTAATGAATTTGTAGATTGGAATTTGAGTAAAAAGACTAAAGAAAAGAAGTTTGAAAAAATATGTCATCTTCTCCAAAAGAAAAACCCTTTTTTTCCACAAAACCACTCTTAAACCCTAAACCACTATTCCATTGCCCAAATCCCTCTTTCAAGCAAGTTTTCCAAGGTAAGCAATCCATTGTTTTAATTCTTTTTCCCTTAAGTTTTCACTAGTTAGATTTTCCTTAAAAATTCATTATTTTGGGGTTATTTCAAAATGCTTTGAGTTTGAAAAATGGTAAAATGGAGGGATTTTCGAGTGGGTATTCTAATGTAATGTTTAAGGGTGTTTTTAATCATGCTTGGGTGTCTTAAAAATGTTAAAAAGATTGAAAATGGTGGGAAACCCGAAATGGGTATAAAAATGGGATTTTTAGGTTAAAAAGGTTGAGTTTATGGGTCAAAAGCGTGGTTGGTGGTTCCTTTGATGTTGGGGGGGTATTTCTAGATGATTTTGGATGTGTTTTGGTGGTTAAAATGACTGGATTCAGTGTAGGATTTGTCTAGAACGAAAATGGTGAAGTTTGGATGAAATTTGGGTTTGAATCAATGTGTTTTGGTTGCAATGAGTAGATTTCTGGGTTATTGCTGGTTTACAAGTATTGGTGTGTATGCGATTAATAGTGTTGTTGTGTGAAATGTAGATTTCCTTTACTCTCCGTTTAATCTTGTTGTGTAGTTGTTTTTGGTGTTAAGCCTCACATGATGGTTGTCGTTGCTACGGTGATGTGTAGTCCCACCGGTAGTGACTAGTAGGAGAGTACGGTGATGTGTAGTCCCATCGAAAAACTACTAGTTGTTGTGAATGGTGATGTGTAGTCCTACCGGGTATTAGTTATGCATGTGCAAACCATGTATTGTTGATGTTTGTGTTTCATTTCATCTTTCCTTAAATGGTTTTGCTCTAAATCTAAGATTTATGTTTTAAAATTGCATTGTTGTTTTGTTTTAGAGCTCCGCTCACTAAGCTTTTAAGCTTACGCTCTCTTTTCTAACAATGCAGATTGTTAGAGGTTCCGGGAGGCAAGTGGGCAAGGAAGGGATTCTCGGAGTTCTTGGGTGGCTCAAAGTATGGTTTTATTAGTTTGTAATAACACTTAGACAATGGGATTGCTAGGCTTGTTGTTAGAAAGTTGGTGTTCAAACTCCTACATTTTGGTTATGTTTATGTTTCTAGCATACTTTAGATGATGGTACTATGTTATGTTGAGGATTAATGTCGCCATCTATGAATTGCTTTGTGTTTTGGCATGTTAGTGTTTTTAAATCTAAGTGTCATGTGAGCTTAGGGCTTGAAATCCAATTTGTTGCTTGAATGCATGTCTAATGATGTGATTAGGATACTTTTCATTTAGAATGTATGTATGATATGTAGCTTTGTGGTTTTTGATGATTTAGGACAAGTCTGGGACGTTTGGAGGTGTTAAAGTATGATTTCGGGACAAACTATGTGCATGCGTTTCGAAACGCTTGATATGGTTTTGGAACGGTCGACAGCTCCATGGGTACTCGTATCGGAATGGGGGTGGTGCCATTCGATACGATATTTCACTGTGAGCCCCCATTTCAGTACTCGTTCTGATACGTTTTTCCACTGTAGACTCTCGTTCCGAAACAAGGTGGGACCATTTCGGAACGACTTGGTCTTACTTTATAAATGGAGCCCGCATTTCGGAACGGGCAAGCCTGTTTCGAAACGCATGCAGATAAATCGGTTAAATGGCATCTTCAAAGGTTCCTGAACGTTACATTTTAGTCCCTATGGCTTGTATGCTCCCTAATTGAGTTTCATGTATCTTTTATGATGATTTTGCCTCGTGTGCATGGAACTTGACCAATTAAGCTACTTGGTAAATTTAAGCTGTCGTATGCTCTGCTTGGATTGTATTCGTTTACGCTTTTCCGTTATCGTCTTCACACCTAAGGTAAATTGTGATATCTAGACAAGATACTAAATAAAAAATAGGGTTGTTAATCAGAGTGAGGCCTTAGCGGGTTTCGATTTGGTTTTCCCCGTGTAACCCATTCAGTCCGGTCTGTTGGCTAGGCCGGGAAGAGGGGGTTACATTTGGTGGTATTAGAGCCTCAGTTACGAGGTCTCCCAGAAAGGTGAGTCAGGTAAGGTTGTTCGTTTGGTTTACTTGCTATTGCACAGTGTATGAAAGCATGTCTTATGGTTCTTGCAGTTGGTTGAAGTATAGTCATAGTCAAGTGTTCCCATTGCTAGGTGTTGTTATTGGAAAATGGTTTTGGTTTAAAGAGCTTGAGAACTTGGATCCTTGCCCTTTCTAACCTCATGTTTTCTTGTGAGTGATGTGTTTTTTGTTTTAGATTTTATCTTATTATAGTAAGACCGAGAGGACGACCTAGAGCGGGTGACCAGGCACCCAGGGATGCGCCTCATGTTCCTCCTGCTCCCGATGGTAATGAGGTGGGCGACGAAGGTAATGTGCCTCAGGTCGGTACAAATGTCAGAGGTGATGGTAATGGACCTCAGGCCGGTTTAAATGTTAGGGGTAACAGAGCTCAGGCAGGTCAGGGTCCGTAGGTGCGAACATGACTCATTTGATTTTCAGACTATAGTTGGGGCTTTTCAGACAGCTCTGGCTGGTATGCAAGCTGCAGCACCACCTCAGGGTGTGGGGACCGGTTTAACCCTTGAGAGACTCCATAGCTTGGGTGGAGTCAACTTTCGTGGTTTGACTCCTGAGGGTTTAGAGGCTTGGCTCGAGAGTACTACACACATCTTGGGCCAGATGGAGTTCTCAGACACTCGTAAGTTGGGTTGTGTTGTCTTCTTGCTTCAGGGAGATGCATATGCTTGGTGGACCATTGTTACTTCCGGTGTGGCCGAAGCGGATGTCACTTGAGAATTCTTCAAAACAACTTTTAAGAAGAAGTATCTCGGAGTCTGATATCAAGATGAAAAGAAGAGAGAGTTTATGACCTTGGTTTAGGGTAGCAAGACGGTGTCCGAGTATGAGGTTCAGTTTGTGAGGTTGAGCGAGTATGCTCCCGAGTTGGTTCCCAGTGAGAGGGAACGGTGAAAGCGTTTCTGATATGGGTGACAAGTGATGTGAAGACTTATATGCTTGCCTCTGACTACATAGAGTTTGATGTCTTGGTCTCTAGGGCCAAGGATATTGAACTTAGGCTCCAGTGCTCGTGCTAGTGGGTCCCAAGTGTAAGTTTGCTAATTCACCTTGTTCGATAAGTGTTGGTGTGTGTGTGATTAATTGTATTGTTGTGTGAAATGTGGATTGCCTTTACTCTCCATTTAATGTTGTTGTGTAGTCGTTGTTGGTGTCAAGCCTCACATGATGCTTGTCGTTGCTACTGTGATGTGTAGTCCCACCAGTAGTGACTAGTAGGAGAGTACGGTGATGTGTAGTCCCATCGGAAAACTACTAGTTGTTGTGAACAGTGATGTGTAGTCCTACCGGGTATTGGTTATGCATGTGCATACCATGTATTGTTGATGTTTGTGTTTCATTTCATCTTTCCTTAAATGGTTTTGTTCTAAATCTAAGATTTAGGTTTTAAAACTGCATTGTTGTTGTGTTTTAGAGCTCCGCTCACTAAGCTTTTAAGCTTACGCTCTCTTTTTCCAACAATGCAGATTGTTAGAGGTTCCAGGAGGCAAGTGGACAAGGAAGGAATTCTCGGAGTTCTTGGGTGGCTCAAAGTATGGTTTTATTAGTTTGTAATAACACTTAGACAATGGGATTGCTAGGCTTGTTGTTAGGGAGTTGGTGCTCAAACTCCTACATTTTGGCTATGTTTATGTTTCTAGTATACTTTAGATGATGGTACTATGTTATGTTGAGGTTTAATGTGGCCATGTATGAATTGCTTTGTGTTTTGGCATGTTAGTGTTTTTTAATCTAAGTGTTCATGTGAGCTTAGGCATGAAATCCAATTTGTTGCTTGAATGCATGTCTAATGATGTGATTAGGATACTTTGCATTTAGAATGTATGTATGATATGTTGCTATGTGTTTTTTGATGATTCGGGACAATTTTGGGGACGTTTGGAGGTGTCAAAGTATGATTTCGGGCCAAACTCTGTGCAGGCGTTTCGAAACGCTTGATATGGTTTCGGAACAATCGACAACTCCAGGGGTACTCGTATCGGAATGGGGGTTGTGTCGTTTCGATACGATTTGCCACTGTGAGCCCCTGTTTCAAAACTCGTTGCGATACGTTTTGCCACTGTAGACTCCCGTTCTGAAACAAGGTGGGACCATTTCGGAACAACTTGGTCTTACTTTATAAATGGAGCCCGCGTTTCGGAATGGGCAAGCCTATTTCAAAACGCAGACAGATAAATCGGTTTAACGGCATCTTCAAAGGTTTCCTGAACGTTACATTTTAGTCTCTATGGCTTGTATGCTCCCTAATTGAGTTGCATGTATCCTTTATGATGGTTTTGCCCCGTGTGCATGGAACTTTACCAATTAAGCTACTTGGTAAATTTAAGCTGGCGTATACTCTGCTTGGATTGTATTCGTTTTCGCTTTTACGATGTCTTCTTCACACCTAGGGTAAATTGTGATATCTAGACAAGATAATAAATAAAAAATAGGGTTGCTAATCAGAGTGAGGCCTTAGCGAGTTTCATTTTGGTTTTCCCCATGTAACTCGCTCGGTCCGATCTGTTGGCTAAGCCGGGATGAGGGGGTTACATTTGGTGGTATCAGAGCTTCGGTTACGAGGTCTCCCAGGATAGTGAGTCATCTAAGTTGGTCCGTTTTGTTTGCTAGCTATTACACAATGTATGAAAGCATATCTTATGGTTCTTGTAGTTGGTTGAAGTATAGTCATGTGTTCCCATTGCTAGGTGTTGTTATTGGAAAATGGTTTTCGTTTAAAGAGCTTGAGAACTTGGATCCTTGCTCTTGCTAACCTCATGTTTTCTTGTGTGTGATGTGTTTGTTGTTTTAGATTTTATCTCGTTATGGTAAGACCGAGGGGACGACCTAGAGCGGGTGACCAGGCACCCGGGGATGTGCCTCATGTTCCTCCTGCTCCCGATGGTAATGAGGTGGGTGGCGAAGGTAATGTGCCTAAGGCCGGTGCGAATGTCGGAGGTGATGGTAATGGACCTCAGGCCAGTGCAAATGTTGGGGGTAACAGAGCTCAGGCAGGTTAGGGTCTGGCAGGTGCGGACATGACTCATTTTATTCAGACTATAGCCGAAGCTTTTCAGATAGCTCTGGCCGGTATGCAAGTTGTAGCACCACCTCAGGGTGCGGGGACCGGTTTACCCCTTGAGAGACTCCGTAGCTTGGGTGGAGTCGAGTTCTGTGGTTTGACTCTCGAGGGTTCAGAGGCTTGGTTCGAGAGTACTACACACATCTTGGGTTAGATTGAGTGCTCAGACACTCGTAAGTTGGGTTGCGTTGTCTCCTTGCTTTAGGGAGAAGTATATGCTTGGTGTACCATTGTTACTTCGGGTATGGTCGAAGCGGATGTCACTTGGGAATTCTTCAGAACAACTTTTAAGAAGAAGTATCTCGGAGTCCGATATCAGGATGAAAAGAAGAGAGAGTTTATGGCCTTGGTTCAGGGTAGCAAGACGGTGTCCGAGTATGAGGTTCAGTTTGTGAGGTTGAGCGAGTATGCTCTCGAGTTGGTTCCCAGTGAGAGGGAACGGTGCGAGCGTTTCTGATATGGGTTGACTAGAGATGTGAAGACTTATATGCTTGCCACTGACTACATCGTGTTTAATGTTTTGGTCTCTAGGGCCAAGGATATTGAGCAGAACTTTGGCTCGAGTGCTCGTGCTAGTGGGTCCAATTCCGAGAAGAGACATGCAGATTGGGACAGAGATCATGCCAAGAGGCATAGATATATGAGATATCAGCCCGATTCGAGACATAGGGGCGACAACCATGGACGGGGTCATCAGGGCCAAGGAGCTATTGTTCACACTCCTAAGTGCACTAGATGCGGGAGACGCCATCAGGGCGAGTGTATGGGTACCTTTGGGGTATGTTGGAACTGTGGTTCCCGAGATCATTTGAGGTGTAACTGTCTATACCTGGCTAGGGGCGGACCAACTCCAGCTAGGGGTTTTGAGCATCAGAGAGGCCTTGGGTGCGGTCGTGGTAATTTTCAACCAAGGAACGATGGTCAGAGGAACTTGTCTCATGTAGTGGCAGTTTAGCCCGAGGGTGGAGTACCGACTAGGGTGTACGCGCAGCGAGAGGCTGGGAATGACACGTATGTCATCGCAGGTAATTTCTCATTACTGTCCTTGACTTTGCTTTCTTTGATAGATTTGGGTTCGACACATTCGTATATTTTTGGTGAACATGCAAGGTCCCTAGGTCTACCGTATGAGTGGTTAGAAGTAGGTGTAAATAATACTAGTTCTTTCAGTGATACCATGGTAGTTAGGAAGATGTATAGGAGGTGTCCCTTGATGATTCAGGGCTACGTGTTTCTGGTTGACATGATGAAATTGTCGTTCTATAGTTTTGATGTGATTTTGGGCATGGATTGGCTCGTAGAGCATAGAGCTAGGGTAAACTTTGAGACCAAGAGAGTCTTCTTGAGGCTTACGGATGATTTTGAAGTTGTAGTGGTGGGCGAGAACATTAAGTTCTTGTCTAATGTTGTTTCTGCTCTATAAGCTCAGAGATTGTTTGATTTGGGTTTTCAGGCGTACTTGTATTATGTGATGAATCCGAATATGAGTGAGGTTAGACCGCAAGACATCAGAACAGTTTGTGATTTTTTGAGTGTTTTTTCGGAAAAGTTGTCGGGTTTACCTCCAGATAGAGAAGTTCAGTTTGCTATTGAGACGTATTCTGATTCTGTACCCGTGTCTATTGCTCCATATAGAATGGCACCGAAAGAGTTTAAGACACAGCTTCAGGAATTGTCAGATAGAGGTTTCATTAGGCCTAGTATTTCTCCGTTGGGTGCTCCGGTCTTGTTTGTGAAGAAAAAGGACGGCAGTATGAGGATGTGTATAGACTATAGGTAGTTGAACAAGGTAACAGTGAAGAACAAGTATCCTTTGCCTCGGATAGATGACTTGCTTGATCAGTTGAGAGGTGCTTCAGTGTTTTCGAAGATTGATTTGAGATCCGGTTACTATAAGTTGAAGGTAAAAGATGTGGACATACCGAAGACAGCTTTCCGTACACGTTATGGGCACTATGAGTTCTTGGTAATGCCCTTCGGTTTGACTAATGCTCCAGCTGCATTTATGGATATGATGAACCGAGTGTTCCACGAGTTTTTGGATGGGTTTTTGGTAGTGTTCATAGACGATATCTTAGTGTACTCTAGGACCGAGGAAGAGCATGATGAGCATTTGTGGCTAGTACTTCAGACTTTGCTTGAGAATCAATTGTATGCCAAGTTAAGTAAATGCGAGTTTTGGATTAAGGAAGTGGTTTTCCTAGGTCATGTGATCTCGGCCAATGGGATTAGTGTGGATCCCAATAAGATAAAAGTCATAGTGAGTTGGAAGCAACCAAAGTCAGTGACAGAAATCTATAGTTTCCTAGGCTTGGCAGGGTATTATCGAAGATATGTCGAAGGATTTTCGAAGATAGCGGCACCTTTAACTAAATTTCTTTAGAAGAATGTCCCGTATGAGTGGTCAGATGCAAGACAACAAGCGTTTGAGAAGTTGAAGAAAGCTTTGACCGAAGCTCCTAGTTTGATTCAACATGAACCGGGAAAAGAGTTTGTGATTTACAGTGATGCATCGTATGTAGGTTTAGGTTTTGTGCTTATGCAAGAAGGTAAGATTGTAGCTTATGCTTCAAGACAGTTGAAGGTTCACGAGAAGAACTACCCCACTCATGATATTGAGTTGGCCGTAGTAGTGTTTGCTTTGAAGATTTGGATACATCACCTTTATGGTGAGAAGTGCACCATATATACCGACCACGAGAGTTTAAAATACTTGATGACTCAGAGGGAGTTAAATCTTAGACAACGTAGGTGGATAGAACTTCTTAAGGAATATGACCTCATGATAGAGTACCATCCGGGTAAGGCAAACGTAGTGGTTGATGCTTTGAGTAGAAAAGTGGCAGTTGAGTTGCGAGCTATGTTTGCGAGATTGAGTGTGTCGCGGGATGGTGGTTTGATAGCCGGGTTACAGGTTAAACCTTCGTTGGCTCAGTTGATTCGAGATACACAGTTGCAAGATGAGTCTTTGGCACCTCACGTGCAAGATATAGCCGAGGGTAGACCCATAGATTTCTGCTTTGGTGAGAACGGGATCCTATGTTTCAAGGATAGGATAGTAGTCCCAGAAGACGTCGAGTTAAGGCATACTATCTTGAACGAAGCCCATAACAGTCCTTTTGATATGCATCCGGGTAGTACAAAGATGTATCGTGGTTTAAAAGAATAGTACTACTGGGTTGGGTTGAAGAAAGATGTGGCCGAGTTTGTAAGTAAGTGTATGGTTTGTCAGCGAGTCAAGGCCGAGCATCAGTTTTCTTCAGGTTTGTTACGGCCGTTGAAGATTCTGGAATGGAAGTGGGAATGTATCACAATGGACTTTGTGTCGGGTTTACCGTTGACTCCTTCGAAGAAAAATTCAGTGAGGGTGATAGTTGATAGATTCACTAAGTGCGCCCATTTTATACATGTCTATAGTACCTACACCATAGATAAGTTGGTTGATCTGTACATCAGTGAGATAGTGAGGTTGCATAGGGTACCGAAGTCGATTGTATTAGACCAAGATTCGAGGTTTACAGCTAGATTATGGGAGTGTTTGCATCGTGCCTTGGGTACTTGGTTGGACTTCAGCACTTTGTGTCACCCGCAGTCAGATGGTCAGTCAGAGAGAGTTATTCAGGTGTTGGAGGACATGTTGAGGTGTAGCGTCATCGACTTTCAGGGTTCTTGGGAGAAACACCTATCGTTAGTAGAGTTAGCGTACAATAACAGTTATTAGGCTAGTATTCAGATGGCACCATATGAGGCTATGTATGATAGGAAGTGTAGAACACCTATCTGTTGGGCCGAGGCCGAACAGAAGCTTGTACCGATCCCCGATTTTCTTAAGGGCACCACCGAGAAGGTAAAGTTGATCTGCGATCGCTTGAAGGCAGCTTTGGACCGTCAGAAGTCGTATGTCAATTTAAAGAGAAAAGAGATAGAGTATGTCGTGGGCGAAAAAGTGTTTTTGAAAGTCCCACCTTGGAAGAAGGTGATGAGGTTTGGTAGGAAGGGTAAGTTGAGTCCGAGATTCATTGGACCTTACGAGGTAGTTGAGAGGATTGGTCTTGTTGCGTATAGATTGAGACTTCCAACCGAGTTAGAGAAGATTCACGATGTGTTCCATGTTTCTATGCTTCGGAAGTATAGATCGGATCTGTCTCATATAATGCCAGTGGAAGAGATTGAGTTGAACCCCGACTTGTCATATGATGAAGAGCTGGTTGAGATTTTTTCTACGGACAAGAAAGTGTTGCGTGGGAGGTCTATCGAGTTAGTCAAGGTTTTGTGGAGACACCGAGGTGTGGAGAAGGCTACTTGGGAGAGAAAGGAAGACATGAAAAAATAGTTTTCGTATCTCTTTCCGTCAGGTAATTTCGGGGATGAAATTCTTTAAGTGGGGGAGAGTTGTAACGCCCCGATTTAGGGCCCGGGAGTTTATCGGTGTTGATCTAGGATTAGTCTAGGTTAAAAATTAGATTTAAAATGATGATTTTATAAAAGTTGTCATTAACTACAAAAATGTCATTAATGAATTTGTAGATGGGAATTTGGGTAAAAAGACTAAAGAAAAGAAGTTCGAAAAAAATGTGTCATCTTCTCCAAAAGAAAAACCCTTTTTTCCACAAAACCTCTCTTAAACCCTAAACCACTATTCCATTGCCCAAATCCCTCTTTCGAGCAAGTTTTCCAAGGTAAGCAATTCATTGTTTTAAATCTTTTTCCCTTAAGTTGTCACTAGTTAGATTTTCCTTAAAAATCCATTATTATGGGGTTATTTCAAAATGCTTTGAGTTTGAAAAATGGTAAAATGGAGGGATTTTCGAGTGGGTATTCTAATGTAATGTTTAAGGGTGTTTTTAATCATGCTTGGGTGTCTTAAAAATGTTAAAAAGATTGCAAATGGTGGGAAACCCGAAATGGGTATAAAAATTGGATTTTTAGGTTAAAAAGGTTGAGTTTTTAGGTTAGTTTTAGGTCGAAAACATGGTTGTGATTCCTTTGATGTTGGGGATATTTCTAGATGATTTTGGATGTGTTTTAGTGGTTGAAATGACTAAATTCAGTGTGGGATTTGTCTAGAACGAAAATGGTGAAGTTTGGATGAAATTTGGGTTTGAATCAATGTGTTTTGGTTGCAAGGAGTAGATTTTCAGGTTATTGCTGGTTTACAAGTATTTTAGCACCCTAATAGTTTGTTTTGGATTGTCTTGAAGCAGTGGATATTGATTCGGGTACTTCGGGTGCGATATCGGGTGCTACGGAGGCTTGAGAACGGTGTTTCGGCTTTCGCTTGGGTTTTATCGGTGAGTGGTAATGTTTGAAGTTTTAACTGATTTCAAAGTGGTTCCTTGGGGGTTTGGGTGGAGCCTTAAGAGATAACCTAAACCCAAGTGTAAGTTTGCTAATTCACCTTGTTCGATAAGTGTTGGTGTGTGTGCGATTAATTGTGTTGTTGTGTGAAATGTGGATTGTCTTTACTCTCCATTTAATGTTGTTGTGTAGTCGTTGGTGGTGTCAAGCCTCACATGATGGTTTTCGTTGCTACGGTGATGTGTAGTCTCACCGGTAGTGACTAGTAGGAGAGTACGGTGATGTGTAGTCCTATCGGAAAACTACTAGTTGTTGTGAACGGTGATGTGTAGTCCTACCGGGTATTGGTTATGCATGTGCATACCATGTATTGTTGATGTTTGTGTTTCATTTCATCTTTCCTTAAATGATTTTTCTCTAAATCTAAGATTTATGTTTTAAAAATGTATTGTTATTGTGTTTTAGAGCCCCGCTCACTAAGCTTTTAAGCTTACGCTCTCTTTTTCCAACAATGTAGATTGTTAGAGGTTCCAGGAGGCAAGTGGGCAAGGAAGGGATTCTCGGAGTTCTTGGGTGGCTCAAAGTATGGTTTTATTAGTTTGTAATAACACTTAGACAATGGGATTGCTAGGCTTGTTGTTAGGGAGTTGGTGTTCAAACTCCGACATTTTGGCTATGCTTATGTTTCTAGCATGCTTTAGATGATGGTACTATGTTATGTTGAGGTTTAATGTGGTCATGTATGGATTGTTTTGTGTTTTGGCATGTTAGTGTTTTTGAATCTAAGTGTTCATGTGAGCTTAGGGCTTGAAATCCAATTTATTTCTTGAATGCATGTCTAATGATGTGATTAGGATACTTTGCATTTAGAATGTATGTATGATATGTTGCTATGTGGTTTTTGATGATTCGGGACAAGTTATGGGACGTTTGGAGGTGTTAAAGTATGATTTCGGGCCAAATTGTGTGCAGGCATTTCGAAACGCTCGATATGGTTTCAGAACGGTCGACAGCTCCAGGGGTACTCGTATCGGAACGGAGGTGGTGCCGTTTCGATACGATTTGCCACTGTGAGCCCCCATTTCGGAACTCGTTTCGATACGATTCACCATTTTGAGCCCCCTTGTTTCAAAACTCGTTCCGATACGTTTTGCCACTGTAGACTCCCGTTTCGAAACAAGGTGGGACCGTTTCAGAACGGCTTGGTCTTACTTTATAAATGGAGCTCACGTTTCAGAACGGGCAAGCCTATTTCGAAACGAGGCAGATAAATCAGTTAAATGGCATCTTCAAAGGTTTCTGAACGTTACATTTTAGTCCATATGGCATGTATGCTCCCTAATTGAGTTACATGTATCATTTATGATGGTTTTGCCCCGTGTGCGTGGAACTTGACCAATTAAGCTACTTGGTAAATTTAAGTTGTCGTATGCTCTGCTTGGATTGTATTCGTTTTCGCTTTTCCGCTGTCGTCTTCACACCTAGGGTAAATTGTGATATCTAGACAAGATAATAAATAAAAAGAATAGGGTTTCTAATCAGAGTTAGGCCTTAGCTGGTTTCGCTTCAATTTTCCCCGTGTAACCAGTTCGGTCCGGTCTGTTGGCTAGGCCGGGACGAGGGATTACATTGGAGCTGATATTTGATAGAGTGACATGTAATATGATTAATTAAAAGTTGGTAATCTGAAATTCGATGAAACCCTCAAAATTTGCTAAATTTACAAAATGATCTCTAAATTGTGTTTGTATAAAATTGAACCCCTAATCGATGTTTGATCAAGTTGCAAATGGTTCCGCTGCGAAATCTATCACATAAGGTTATAACGAGCATCTAGAAAAGATGAAACGAAAAAAATAGGGTCGTTTGTTGGAGTAAACTTCTCGGTTTACTTCAATATTCCCCGTGTGACCCGCTCGGTTCGGTCTATCGCCTAGGTCGGGTCGAGGGGGTTAGAAAACTGCTGCTTTGCTCGAAGCAGCTTTAGTTTTAGAGGTAATTACTGGAGGTGGATGTGATGAACATGTGGAGAAGTTGAGGAAATTTGCAAGGAATATTGTGCTTTTGTTTCAAGTTGTGGATGATATTCTTGATGTGACAATGTCATCTAAAGAACTAGGTAAAACTGCATGAAAAGATTTGGTTGCAGATAAAGTCACTTACCCCAAGTTGATGGGGATAGACAAATCAAGGGAATTTGCAGAGAAGTTGAAGAATGATGAATTAGATATGCTTCAAGGATTTGATCTTGAGAAATATGCTCCCTTGATTGCTTTAGCTAATTATATAGCTTACAGGAAAAACTAGTTGCCTATTGTAAAACTCTCATCAAATGGTAGATTTAATTGTTGAACTTGTTCGGTTCTTCATCATTTGATTACTGGTCTTATGAGTTCTTAGAGTTTGCATCTGAAACTTTGTATCATTTTTTGTTGCATCTTGGTATAATGATAAAATCAGTGCAAGCATGTTTCTTTCTGATGTTGAAATTCCTAACAAATGCATCTTGATAGGCTTGTATTAGTCGGAGTTGGATGCGAGTGTTGAGTTTGTGTGTATCGTTCGACATCTTTCCCTGCAGTAACACTGTCACTGCAATTCCTTTCCCTTTTGGTATAGATTCCATATGTTGACAATACTTGGACAACGAGTATTCGGATGCCAACATGAATATATAGGCTTTTTCATGCATTTGAAAGATCTTGGAATGTCGTATTTCCGTTTCGATGTCCTAGTATGCATAAATGCGGCTAGGTGTCCGAAACAGAATACTTAAAAATAAGTTAAGAGCAACATGGTTGATTGTTGTTCATACGGGCACTTTAATGAAAATTTCAAAACAAAGCTTGTTTTGCTGTAATATTTTAATTAGAAAGGACATAAAAACAAAAGTGGGAAGTTTGAGATATACAATGGAAATCTATTTTCTTTGTGCTGGATGCATTTGGTTTTCGAAAAAGTGAAGAACTAATCCAATAAAGCTCAAGTTATTGTATTGTCTTCATTGTTAAGATTGTCTGCAATTGCGGACTTGATAACGATAATGATCCCATGTCGACTTGTGAAAGATTAGCATCAATAATGACTAACCATTCGGGTCATATAGTTTCATCTTCCATACATGACCGATGACTGTCGAAGTCTCGAACTTTTTGACCCTAGCCCACATCTTGTCTTTGCATCTATGAGTTCCATAAACTCTTCGACTTTGAGCAGGTTTATCAGTAAGAAATATACTGGTGCTGCAACCGAAGAATCAAAACTCCGGTCACCGTAAATATTTGCCACTATCTTCATAGGAGTGCTTTGAAATTTGAATGGCTATTGCATAAGCTAACGTCAGATTTGAAACTGTGTTAAAAGCATGAAAAAAGGGGCATAAACTTGAGTTCTTAAAGGAATTTCAAATAGGGATGGAGCTAAGATCACACATCGAGAGAAGCAACACTCTATTAACCTTTTAAATTCAAAAGTTGGAAAGGGGAAAGGCTAATATATAAACTAAAAGACAAAAGATACTATTATGCCAAAAAATTTGGGGACCAAAGATGCATGGCTTCGTCTCTGCTTCAAATGAACTATATATATGTTTGGGGATCAATTTATGCCACATGTCGTCTTGTGACTGAGACATCCCAATCACAACAATCTCTTGACGTCTATGAGGCAACAATAAATTGGAATGTAACTTATATCCATGTTTTAGGCAACTTGTTTGGGCAGGGAATCAGGAGATATGCTTGTTTTTCCTGTGAAAATTATTACTAAAAAAAATAAAGAGTTAATTTTAGCCATCTATTTTACTCATTCAACGATTTAAAAAAGTACAAAATGTTAAAAACATCTAGTGTAATTGGATCCTAACCCTATAGACAATCCTCCTTTTCCCTATAGACTATCCCAAATTTTAAATTATCAAGAATGTAAGTACATGTCCCTTAATTTTTAATGGGTCGTGCACTGGTGGTGAAAATAAAAAATTTGCACAAACGTCTTAATCTTAGGGTTTAAGGATTTTGATTAGGGTTTAAAATTTTAGGGGTTTGATTAGAATTTAAGGTTTATGGTTATAATTTAGAGTTTTTAGGTTAAGATCTAAATCCCTAACCTATTACCTAAACTCTAACCTCTAAATCCTAAATTTTAACCGTAACTCTAAATTCTGAACACCTAAACCCTAAACTCTAATGTTAAGGTGTTTGTGAAAACTTTCTGTTCTCACCGTCAGTACATCGGATATTTTCCATTTTTAATACCGTTTTTCGACAAATGCGTTGTACATGTATATACTCATTTGATTTTTTTATTTACTAATATTTTTAATTCATGAAAAATAATCTAAATATATAAATATAGAATATTCTAAAAAATAAAGAATTCCAAATTATAGTTTGATTAATCGATATAGATTAAACATAAAATTAATATTTCATTAAAAATAAAAAACAAACTTCAAAAACTATTGTAATAGACTAAACAAATGTTATATTGTAATATTATCTTATCTTATCTTCGATTACAATTATCTTCTATCTTTTTTTAATATAAGTACCCTAGCTTCATTAAAATAGGAAAAATTTAAAAATACAATGAGATTCACTAATTAATTGAATGACCGAAGATACTTATGTTGACTACATCTTGTAATAGACTAAACAAACATTATATTGTAATATTATATTATTTTATCTTCGATTATTTAAAAATTTAGTATGACAATTATAGGAAATGAAGGAGTCGTTGATGAGTTGGTTCGTTTGGAAGAGCTAGAGTTAAAGCTGTAAAATTTAGTGATTTTTATTTTTGGGGCTTTTTGCAATACATATTTATGCTTCTTGTGTTGGTCATAAGTTATTGCTAGTGTTAAGGGTTGCATCCTATTGGTGAGTCTTATAGATATAGATAATTGATTTCGTGTTGTGTTCATGATTTTCTCGGTCAATTTTGGGATATATGTTTATACTTTGCAACAACTGATTTTTGTTAACTAGTTGAGTGCTTTGTTGGAGGTGCTGTTAGGATACTGAGGTGTATGGTTAAGGAATGTCACATTTTTTATTTTCTTGTGTAGCTAGTGAAAGGGTACAACTTCTGATTCGCTGAAGGTGGTTCTCTTAATGGAAGTACGAGTGTAGCAATAGTTTTTCTTTGAGCTGATTTTGTAAGGCCTTTAGTTTGTTAGTCATGTTTTATACTATCTTAGTTGTGTGAGTCGTCTTCCCACGAGATTGGGTGATTGTGGGAGAATATTTATGCGAAGATTGTTGAGATGTTTTGTTGTAGGAGAGTTGTTTTGATAATATTTCTTTCAACTTGGGTTGTATCTTGTTTTGGTTGATCTTTTTGTGTGACGTGGGAATTTTTTTTCCTCAGTTTTAGAGTTTTGACGGGTTTGATGTTGTTATCTTAAGATTGAGAGCTTTTTACACCTAATTGTGCTTACATCTGGATGCAATCATACTATATGGGTATCTTGTGAAGTGAGAGAAATGAATCGCATGACGAAGGTCAATGTTATAGCCATGCACAATTGGTGCATATCTCGATATGGTTTTAGCCATGCATAAATGAGTGGTATATGTTGTGAGTGCTCTATTTGATTATTTTTGGGCAGTAAGGATAACTTCTGTGAGTACTTTTGAAAGGGTTTTGAAACAATTTTGCGAGAGTAAGCCGGTTGGGTTTTTCTTTGGTTGCAGAGTGTTGTGAGATGGAATAAGACTGTGGCGTTGATGGATTACATTCGATATGAGATGTTAAAATTTCGGTAAATGGCTTTGAGTCAGTCTAGGCGCAATGTTTTTTCAAGCGTATAAGCGATCTTGTTTGTAGAGTGAGATTACTGTTTAATTGTTGTGATGTATCATGGCTTGTTGGTCTCTTTGGATTTAGTTTTCTTACCTGGTTGTGGTGTACATTTTTTCTCCATCTAGGATTAGGGAGGTTTTTAATGAGACACTCAATTTAGGTGAGAGGGAAGGAAAATTTTATTTCTATTGGGTCTTGAACTCACAACTTAGAGGAATTAAAGTCTAATAAAAAAATTATCGTAAATTTTCAAAAATTAATACTCGACGATTTTAATTTTTTTAGCTAGAACATGATGGCTTTGGTGAAGTCGTTAACACAAGGCTTTGTTTAGTATAAAAAAATAAAAAAAGATGAAGGATGTAAAAGTAGTTGCTCAAATGAAAAATACGACTTTGATAATGTGTCTTAATTTATGGATAGATATAAATTAAAGTTGTAAAAAAGCAACAATCAATTTACTAGATTTTTTTTATTCAACAGTTTATTAGATTTAAATGTTATCTTTTCTATATTCTAGAAAAATATTGGCCGTGTTTGGTAAATAGTGGGTTTACATTAGTTGATTTAACTCGCGGATTGTATTAGCTGGTTGTGTAAAAGCGTTTGGTAAAATTAACTGATAGTTGATAGTTATTTGATTATTTATAGAAGTAAAATGACATATAAGAACATGATTATATTCTATACTTATTTAAATAGTTTATTAATTATCAATATTTTGTATGTCAATTAGATTATGAAAAATATTTTTTCATATATCATTACTAAGCATATTTGATTAAATGTTAAATTTATATATTAATCTATTATTTATATAATTATAATTAATACAATTTAATTAAATGTTAAATATAAATATAAATGTGTGAGAATAAAAAGAAAAAAATATTAGTTTATAATTGTCACGGTGTAAATACGTGAGAGTGAAGAATTAAAATAGAAAAAGATAAAATTTAGATTATTTGGAGATTTTTTATAATTGTTAAGGGTAAAAGGGTCTTTATAACTCTGATGTCAAAACCACTAATTTTGAAAATGCTACTAATTTTGATTTAATTCATTAACCACTAAACATTTAAATTAGTAGCATTTTCAAAATTAGTGGTTTCACCCTCAATCTGCTATTTCAATTCATTAACCACTAAACATTTAAATTAACGTATTTGACTAGTCAAACCTCTAATATTAACTCAAACCTCTATTTACTAAACATGAATGGTATCTTTTCTCAAAAAAAAAATCAATACAATCCATGCGGTGACACGTTTGCGTGAACCTAACCGCCCCCAAACTGAGAACCAAACGCCCTGACATAAACCTTGTTTAGTACTTATAGCTTTGATTTAATTATGGGTAAACTACATAAATGGTCATCAAACTTTTAAGACAGATTCATTTTGGTCACCGTACTTTTAAATATTTAATAAGGTCACCTAACTTTTATTTTATATTCGATACAGTCCCTCCTATTATATCCCATTAACTAATGCTGATGTGGCCTGTTTGTTGTGATTTTTCTTATTAAAATAATACATTAAACAAGGGTTAAAAAGATTTTAGATGAATTAAAATAAGGCTTGTATCCCAAAATAGTACCGAATGTATGCTACCTTTTTCGTTTTAGTATATAAAGTGTTTTTTTTGTCACAGTTGGTACATGAAGTATTAATTTGTGAGCCTTTTAAGTTCAAATATAACGTCAGTTTAAAAAAGTTAAAAGCCAATAAAATTTTAACATGTGACATTGACTAAATAATTATTTACATAAAAATTTAAAAATAAAATTATGTTAAAAATATCAATTTTGGTTAAAACCCCAAAAGTTATCCGCGTGCTTCTTCTTTACCTCACCTTTCCTCGGATAAAAATGTCCCCTCTCTTATTCAATCTTAGGTTTTAGAATCTCAACTCTCTTATTAAATCTAGAATTTTTCAATCTATGAAAATAAAAAATTTCACATTTCAAGCAGTAATGTTTAAAACCCTATCTTTCAAATTTGAAAACTGAGTAGTCGATTCCTTTTAGTTTTGAAACCCAACAAAAAAAGCAAAAGTTTTCTCACAGTTGGGTAAAGGTAACTATACTATTGTCTTAAATTATTCTATTTGTGTGTATTTGATTGTTGGTTAGTGTGAAATAATATATAAAATTATGTAAATGATGTCTCTTTTGTTTTAATGTATATATCGATTTTATTTGTTTATTTGAGGAATAATGTTAGATATACATGATATTAAAATATTATCATTTTTTTTTTTTGTTGTTGTCTAATATATAGGAAAATGACTATAAAATGTGGTTCTAAGACAATTTTCCCGATGATAATAGGCCTAATAGATTTGATGAAGGTATTCGTGGTGGCTTTGGGGTAGCTGAAGATAGTTATGATAGTGATGTAGATAACAATAACTCAGAATAGTTAGATAAAAAATTAGTATCTAAGGACGAAGACGAGTAGGTGTGCACACTAAAAAAGAAGAAAATAAATATTATTATAGGGAATAAGATTTGCAATCTGGTGTAGAATTTAGAAGCATTCCTAGGAAGAACAATGAAGATGATATAGAGCATAATATTGATTACTTAAAGTCTTCAGATGCAAGTAGTTATGCTTCTGATTCAGAGGGAGATTTTATTTTTAAGAAGACAAATAAGGTATTCTTTGATGAATATATTGTTGTGCTGAATTGGGGATGATATTTAGAAGTACAGAACAGTTGAAGGAAGCAATTAATACCTATGTAGTAGCTCATAAATTTAATTTTAAGTTTGAAACCAATACAAAAGAGAAGACAAAGGTTGTGTGTAAGTCAAAAGAGTATCATTTCTTGTTATATGCTTCTTTGGATAAAGGTGATGAATGCTATAAGATCAAGACATTAAATATTGAGCACCTATATTCTATTACTTTTAAGAACAAAACGGCAAACTACCGGCTAGTAGGAAAACATTTTCTTAGTAAGCTTATGATTATCCCTAACTTAAAGCTGATAGATATACAAAAGATTGCTAAAGATGAGTTAAAGGTGGATCTCAATAAAAGTATTTGTCGGAAAGCTAAGACTTGGTGCTTAGAACAGATTTAAGGAAAACTCGCTTATGAGTTTAGTAAGCTATTTGACTATGTCTTTGCTTTGAGGAGTGCAGATTTAGATGGTACTTTTGAACTTATGGTTGAAAAGCCTACTCCTGATGATGTTCCAAAATTTAGGAGGCTATACGTATGTTTTAGTGTATTGAAAGAAGGGTTTAAGAAATATTGTAGACCCGTTGTTTGTCTAGATGGTTGTTACTTGAGAGGGTGTCTTAAGGGTGAAATTCTGTCGATTTTGTGTAGAGAGAAATAATCAAATTTTTTCTATAGTGTGGGTTGTTGTTGAGGTAGAAAACAGAGAAACATGGGCTTGGTTCTTAGAAAAACATCCAAACTGATTTGTATTTTGGAGAAGGTGATAAGTTCATCGTGATCAGTGGTGTGCAGAAGGTCAATACTTTAGTTACCAGTAGTAGAACATCGATTTTGCGCCAGACATATGTATGTAAATTAGAAGAAGGTGCATAATGGTGGTGGCCTTCAATTGTTATTCTGGTCAATCTATGTTTCATAGATATTCAACAAGAATCGGTGAGTTGAAAAACAAAACATTGAATGATTTTTAGACTAAAGACCCACAACACTGGTCAAAAGCCTACTTTTCATGTAGGTCTAAATGTGATGTTGTATATAACAATTTTTCTAAGGCATTTATTTATGCAATTGTAGGTGCTAGGTATAAATCTATTATTTCATTGTTGAGAGACTTTAGAAATTATGTAATGAATAAGGTAGTTGAAAACAAAAAAAAATGTGAAAACTGGAAAGATCAGTTGTACTCCAAAATTGGAAGAAAACAAAGCTGATAGTGTTTATTGTCATGTAATTTAGAATGGGGCTGAAGGATATGAAGTGTTGTGTAACCAAAATAGCTTTGTAGTAGATGTTAGGGGTTGAAATTGTACATGTAGAGTATGAGACCTAATAGGTATTTTATGTCCCCATGATGTCTCTATTATATTGTATAGAGAAGAGAGATTGAAAGACTATCTAATTGATGCATACAAAAAATGTCTATTATGAGTTGTATAGTTCTATCTTGCCTAGCATTCTCAGTGAAAAATTCTAGAAAGACACAAAGATGGGCATTATTGATCCACCTTTGAAAAGGATCTCCCTAAAAGACCAAATCATAAAAAAAGGGGAAGAAAGTGAACCGAAGAATAAGAAAAAATTGTCAAAAAATGATCAAAGATGATTTGTAGATCATGTGGTAATATTGGACACAATATTAGAATGTGTCTTACCAAAAATCAAACAAATATAAGTATAATGAATTGAATGTTTAACATCATTTTTTTTATCCAGATGTTCTTACTGCTTTATTGTAATATGTAGGTTGTGGATCAAAATGTTGGGAACAAATCAAATATACATTGTGAAACAAGTATTTTAATTTTGATATAACTAAAAACCTAGGGACAAATTTGAAAAAGTCAAAACGAATTTTAAGTCATCAAAATATCCCCATATAGTTTTAATATTATGCCCAAGTTAAAAACAAGCCTTTCACATATTTTTTCTAAGTGTTTCAAACCAGAAACAGTGATTTTCAAGCACCCGTTCCGAAACGGCCTTCAGGCGTTTCGAAACGTTTTCATCACTGTCGACCATCGTTCCGAAACGTGTATCGAAACACTTTCACTCGTTTCGAAACGGTATAACTCGTTTCGAAACTATTCTTCATATTTGTTTTAAAAAGGCTTCAACGGTTCAAATATATGCTGAATTTTTAAATATAAAAGGGGTGTTTCGAAACGGATCATGGCCGTTCCGAAACGAATCCAAAACGTTTCGAAACAGGCTTAAGATAAATTCAAAAATATGACCGTTATGTGTTTTTAACTGATTTTCTGAAAGTCGTTAAGGCGTTTCGAAACGGGATAAGACCGTTCCGAAACGACCCTTGACAGTGGAAAAATCGTTCCGAAACGGCCATAAGGCGTTTCGAAACGGGCTCTTAAATGCACCCCAACGGCTCTTTCTATTTTAGTCCGTTCCGAAACAGGTTCCCCGTGTTCCGAAACGGGTTGGTGCAGACTGCATTTATGGTGGCAAGAGAGGGTTCCAACGGCTCCATTTATGTTCCCAACCACTCAAACGGCTAGAAATCAATGAGAATGTATAAAAGAGACATCCAAAAGCATCAGCAACAACTATTGATCCAAAAGCAAACATCCAAACATCAAATTCAAGCATTTGAGCAAAAATCCCACTTTGTGTAAAATCTCAATTTGTGTTCTTCATTCATACTTTGTAAAATTGGGTTGAGTGCTTGTATTGGGGCTATCATTTGTATTGAGAGATACCTAATTAGCCTACAAATTTCTTTGTTCTCTTGTGTGAGGGTTGGGTTGATTTTTGGGTAGAAAAATCAACCGAAATTGTAAAGGGTTGCCTCTTTGTCCTAGAAAAGGGGAAGATCAATTTAGTGAAATTGTTGCAAATCCTTAGTGAGACTAAGGTAGTGGATGTAGAGTTCATTTGGAACTTGAACCACTCTAAATCCCTTGTTCATCAATTTTTAATTTGCCAATTTCCACCACAATCCTTTAAATTTCCAATTCACCCCCCCCTCTTGGTAAATATCGATCTTTCGATCCACTCAACATACATAAATAGTGGAGGTGGGTGGAATTGTCGACCAACCTACTCAACATTTTTCAGTAGAGGTAAATTTATTGGTATAAACATAATTTTTTGAATTGGTTTTTAACAAATAATATTAATAAAATTTGTAATTTACGTACTTTTCTGACAGCACATGCCACATCTTTTTATGGAATATGTTACCCTACTGTCACCACAACTTTCACGCCAACAATCAACTCAACCATCAATTAGAAGGAAAGTAACAACAAATGGGTCATCTTCTATGACAGTAGCAGCCAAGGACAAGGATTCTCATTCCAAACAACGCCATTGTTTACATATTCTTTTACTACTTTGGTTATATAACAAGTCTTTATATTTATTAAAGAAATTGAGTAGGAGAGATCGATATTTGTTTACATTTTCATTGACTAAAATTGTCTCATTTCATTGTGTAGCCTAAAAAAAAGTCAAGTGATGATTCCTCAGCGTCATGCAGTAGTTTCTCAGCCTCTTCCAACAACTGCGCAATCAGCTAAGGAAACCGATAGCAATAGAATGTCTAAGCTAACTCCATGAAAATTAGCTCACAACCCACAATTTGAAAACTGTAGTGGCAAAAAACATGAAGCTTTTGGCATGTTGTTTTGTGAATTGAACATGCTCTATAATCGTTGTTGAACTTGGTTAGAAACTTCAAACTAACAATTTTTGTGAATTTGGCAAAATGTGTTTTGGAGACTGTAGTGGCAAAAACATAAAACTTTTGACATGTTTTGTGGATAACAAGTTTTTGGAAACAATTTTTGGATGTTGATCTATTTGATTATTGATACAACAAATCAATTAGTTGTTTGAACAATATCATTTCTTATTACTCTCACGCTTCAATTTCACATACCAATATGTTTGATTATTTTTCATACAATACTACAAGTGTTTGAACATTTCAATTATATTTACTACAAGTAAAATGATATTTGATTAAAATGACTAAGGTAATAAATTACCTAAAGCCCAAATTTAATAAAAAATACATCATCCATGACACAAAAAATACTACCTTATAGAATAAAGCGTTCTTCCTAGTTTTTCCAACTTATTATGTCTTTTTGATATTCAGCCTTTGTAATTTATCTATTTTGACAATTTTCTTCAATTTATTGTTTTCGATTTTAATTTCTCGGTTTACGGCAAGTACAATTTGGAGTTGAACTCTCAAATCTTCAACTGTATTTATATTCACTTCTTTCCTTTCAATTCATTGAAAGAAATTACATACATTCTACATACAATTCAAATAAAACACATACGAAACCATGTTAACATTCAAAACAATGAATACAGTCCCTTTCAAGCCATTGAAAGAAATTACAGGCATTCTACATACAATTCAAGTAAAACACATACGAAACTATGTTAACATTCAAAACAATGAATACAGTCCTAATTTATAGATTTTAACATCCTAAATAATGAATTTCTAATGCGTTTAGAATGTAACAAACATTTTTTAAATAATAAAAATTTAAATAATTGCTTATTTTGAAATCTTAAACCATAAATTCTATTTTCTTTGTGTTTCTATCTTTAAATCGACTAAAAAACAACATACCTCTTTATTCTTTGAACACCCATAATTTTTTTTCCTTTGCTAGGCCTTCAATCCACAATAATATTGTACAACCCTTGAACTACTTTGAGATTTTATACTTTCAGTCGACGTTTCACATATTGAAAATTTTAGATTTAACAAGAGAGTTGAGATTTTAAAACTCAAGATTGAATAAAAGAGTTAGGGTTCTAAAACCTAAGGTTGAGCAAATGAGGAGAAATTTTTCTCAGAGGAGATGTGAGGTGAAGGAGAAGCACGCCGATAATTTTTGGAGTTTTAACCAAAATTGATATTTTTAGCATGATTTTATTTTTAAAGTTTTATGTAAATACTTCTAGTCAATGCCACATGTTAAAATTCTATTGGCTTTTAACTTTTTTAAGTGACGATATATTTGAACTTAAAAGGCTCACAGAATGATATTTCAAGTACCAATTGTGACAAAAAAAACTTTATATACTAAAACGAAAAAGGTAGCATACTTTAGGTACTCTTTTGGAATATAAGCCTTAAAAAATAAAACTACACGTGTTAAAATTCTATTGGCTTTTAACTTTTTTTAACAAACATTATATTTGAACTTAAAAGGCTCACAAATTGATACTTCAGGCACCAATTGTGACAAAAAACTTTATATACTAAAATGAAAAAGGGAGCATACTTTAGGTACTCTTTTGGGATATAAGCCTTAAAATAATAAAACAAGGAAACGGCGCCAAATTGATTTTAATCCATCTAAAGGGTTAAAAAGATTTAAAAACGATTAGAATCCTTAGATAATAAGGTTTAGGAGAAAAAGCTTTACAGTCAAAATTTTCTATAAATTCAATTCGTTTTAATTGTTTATTATTTGCAAATTGGGTTAGTGATTTGATTATCAATAATCGTTGGAACAAAATGGTTGAAACGAGTCGATCAAAGGGTTGGTCAAGTGCGATGAACGGTAAGTTATTCTTCCAAAATTAATTTTTAAGTGTTTTTTGTTCAACTTTAGTTTTTTTAATTGTTAAGTGTTTTTCAATTTTATGTAAAATGTGTTTTATCGTTTTATAATTTAGAAATTAATTCTGACATTTGGTTTTGAAATTTAGTGTTGCGCATCAAATGCCTAAGTGGTTTATAATTTATTTGAAGTATGTTTTTTACATGTATAAAATCTGAAATTTTAATTCTCAAGTTCTTTCGAAAATGATGAACAATTATTTCGATAGGTTTGAATGTCAAATTCTTTATAAAGTGTAAGTTTGAACCCTAAATATGAAATGTGACCACTACTGTTGATTGTGTGTTATTGTTTAGAAATTCTTTATGTTTGGTTAAAGGACTGAAATTTAGTGTTTAGTATAAAAGGATAAATATACACGTGATTTAAAAATTGGTTGGCATGACTTAAATTTAGTGGGGCCCAATACAATTTTTTACTGTCTGATTGTTAGATCTTTTAGGGAGTTGTGGTCCATAGGATTTAAATACACATGAGATTTAAAAACTGTTATTTCTCAATTGGGAAACCTATTAGAACCAATTTCACAGTTTTCAAGATTTCATTCTAAAACCAAAAAATATTAAATGTTGAAAGTCATTTTAACCAAACATAAAAATATCATAAAACACTAAAAACAACTCTCAAATCTAGGACTAAATGACATGCATTACAAAGAACAAGTACCGGGGCGCAAGTGAAAATTTAATACTAACACTGAAAACATCTCTCAAATCTAGAACTAAATGGCATGCATTACAAAGAACAAGTTCAGGGGTGCAAGTGAAAATTTAATACTAACACTGAAAACATCTCTCAAACCATTCTTTTATTTCATTTCTCTTTGGAAAAAATTATTGTAAAAGAAAATTTGGAGTAAAAAAATTCTGATTATATACCATCTGAGCATGAAAGTTCACAAAAATTTGAATTTGACTTTTTGAACAGTGAAAATGATCATTGTGATGCAGCTGATGAAGTTTGTGATGGACCAATAATTGATAATGTACATGAAAATTTAGTGTTTGTGCCTCATAATACTAGATATAATGTTGTTTCTTATGATATTGATGATGACGTAGAGTCATTGCATAATAGCTCTTCTGATAACAATGGTAGTAAAAGGATAAAAAGATTTCTTAAATTTAATACTGAATTGAATATGGCATGTCCTATTTTGAGAAAAATTTAATATTTTTTAGTAATAATATCTTAAAAGAGGCTGTGAGACAGTATGGTAAAGTCCAGAAATTTAGTATGTCATTTAAGAAGAATGGCATTAGAACAGTTAAGGCTATATGTAGCATTGTACTTGTTCTTGGGTAATATGAGCATTTAAAATGCATCCTAACATCCCTACTGGTCAAACGCGGCAGATTAAAATTTTGAACAATGAACACAATTGTCAAAGAAGAATAAGAAATGGTAGGTTACTGTCTTCCAAGTGGATTACAAAAATACTTTTACCCAAATTTTATACTAACATAACATATTTAAATTCTTTAATGCGACAAGATATTAAAGAAGCACCTGGTGGTTATGTGTGTGCTACAAAATATTTTAGGGAAGAACATTGACTATAGAAAAAGTCTTGAATTCTTACACAGATCAGTATAGCAATATCAATGAATACCTGTGAAAATTGAGGCACTCAAATCCTAGAACAACCACCATTTGCAAGTAAGACAACAGACTCTTTGTTAGGATGTATATTTATTTTGAGGGTTGTAAATTGGGATTCAAGAACTACCGCAAGCCCTTCATTAGTGTAGATGGATGCTTTCTTAAGGGTTACTTTCAAGGCCATCTATTGGCTGCTATGGGAATTGATGCAAATGATTGTATTTATCCTATAATAGTAGTAGTTGATGAACTGAGAACCGTGATAGTTAGTGTTGGTTCCTACAACTATTGGCGGAAAGTTTAAGCATAGTCAGCTCTCACCATGTGACATTAAGGCCCGATAATAAAAGTACAATTTAAAGGTTATTGGCATATTATTTTAATTATTTATTGTGAAATGTATGTGTTATTCTTTTAACTTGACTGTGACAGGGACTGATCAAAACTGTTTTAGAGTTGTTTCCTTATGCTGAAAAAAATTGTGTCAGAAATTTGTACTTAAATTTTAAAAATGATGAGGGTTCTAAAGAAAAAGTACTGAAAGATGCTTTATGAAAAGCTACAAGGGCAACTACTGTGAGAGACTATGAAAAAGCAATGACAAAAATAAAAAGGATCTCGAAAGATGCTTACAAGTGGTTAAAGGCAAAAGATTCTTCTACATTGTCAAAGTCTCATTTCTCCACTCGATCAAAATGTGATATCTTATTAAATAACTACTCTGAATGTTTTAATAAGGTAAGAGATAATTTGACTTATCTTATATAATCTGACTTATCTTTTTCTGTTACAACCTGACTTATGTCTTTTTTATTAACAAATGATCCTTGAGGCAAGGCATAAGCCTATCCTGTAACCCCCTCGTCTCGGTCTGGCCGGATGACCGGTCCGAGTGAGCTACACGGGGAAAACCGAGTGAAAACCCCTAAGGATTCTCCCTCGGTTAGCAACCCTATTTTTTTCATTTTAAAATCTTGTCTAAATGAATATTAAACCCTAAGTGTTCATACAGCGGAACAACATATACAAAATAATCGAACGAACTCAAACCATCATGTTACGACCCAATTTTAAACTTAAACTGCAGGCGGTATCGATACACTTAAGGGGTGTATCGATACCCCCTTTGTAGAACTAATGTTTTGATATAATAATTGAAAAATGTTTTGGACTGTTTAAAAAGTATTTAAAACATTTCCCAAGTCCAAATATATGTTTAGGGAATTTTTCAAAAGGGTGTTTCATGTTTTCAAAGGCCAATTTTCACAAAACTGACCAAGAGTTTCGAAACACCTTAGGGCGTTTCGAAACAGGTGCCTCCAGTGGCCAAAACGTTTCGATACTTGTATCAAAACGGGGCCAGCGTTTCGAAACAGGCTAGGCCGTTTCGATACGCCCACGTGGCACTGACCACAACGGTCATAAACCCCAACGGCTCTTTCCCAACTAACTTTTAAATGCAGGTCGTTTCGATACGGGCTTATAGCGTTTCGATACGCGTTCCGAAACGGCAAGGGGATGTTCCGAAACGGGTACCCTGACAGACTGCAACGACTCTTTCTATATTGAGGGTGTTTCGAAACGGCTTCGAGCGTTTCGAAACGGGGAGCTGCAGAACTGCATTTATGGAGGGAATTAAAGGCTCCAACGACTCTATTTCAACCCCAACGGTCCTAAACGACTATAAACTCAATTGGGAGTATAAAAGGGACCTCCAAGCATCAAGAGAAGGCTAATGCTTCAATTGTCAATCAACAAATGATCAAGAAATTGTCTTAGTGCTTAAAGTGTCATTTCTTGTATAGACAAACACTAGTGAGCCAAAATTGTCAAATTTGCTCAAGTGTTTTAGGTTTTGGGTGAGTGCTTCATTGTGCAAACAAACACCTATTAGAGGGTTTAAGTTTGCTTTCTTTGTCTCTTTGTAAAAGAGGGTTTTGATCAAGGCTCTGGGTAGAAGCTTGATCGGTTGTAAGGGTTTCCTCCTAATCCTAGAAAAGGGGACGAATCAATTAGTGGATTGATTGAGAAATCCTTAGTGGGAAGCTAAGGTAGTGGATGTAGGTGCTTGTTAGAAGGCCGAACCACTATAAATCATTGTGTCTTTAATCTTTCTAGCTCCCACAACCCTTCCACCCAAATATCCACCTCTCCACCACTTGGTGAGCTAAATTGGTTGATCGAATCGAGCCCCACACAACTCAACAATTGGTATCAGAGCTTGGCTCAATCGGTGAGGATTAACATCCTATTGAGAAGATCCGGCCAGCTCGATCACTTTTTTCATCAACCGGCTCAAATGGCGCAATCCATAGACAAACCGCCTTTCTTCGACGGAGCTCACTATGCCCATTGGAAGACAAAGATGAAGTTCTTCATCAAATCAAAAGATTACAAGCTATGGGATGTAGTTGAAGATGGTCCGTTCGTGCCTAAAAGAAATAAAGCGGAGTGGAGTGCCGACGATCGCAAGAAGATGGAGCTAAATTGCAAAGCCTTGCACATTCTATTTTGTGCATTTGGTCCATCCATCTATGAGAAGATGTCTTCTTGTGAGAGTGCCAAGGAGGTATGGGACAAGCTTGAAGTCACATACGAGGGGACAAATGAAGTCAAGGAGACCAAGATTGGGCTCCTAACCTTGGAGTATGAGAACTTCAAAATGGATCCGGAAGAGAACATCGAGAAGATGTTTGATAGGTTCTCCACCATCACCAATGGTCTTAAAGGTTATGGAGAAGCCATCCTGGAGGAGAAGCTTGTTCGAAAGCTCATCTACTCACTTCCCGAGTCTTGGGACTCAAAGAGGACCGCCATCATCGAAGCCAAAAATTTGAAGACTTTGAAGCTTGATGAACTCATGGGGTCACTCCTTACTCATCAAATCATGAAGAAGAACAAAGAGGATGAGAAGAAGAGGGAAGAAATTAGAGCTATGGGAGAGAAGAAAATCAAAGGGCTTGGCATCAATGCTAGTGCCATGGCTCTCAAATCCTCCACTTGCCATCATGTCTACACAAGTGAAGAGGAGGATGAAGATGAAGAGATAGTTCATCTCTTCAAGAAGTGTGCCCCGTTCATGAAGAAAGCTTTGAGAGAGCTTGAACGAGAACCCAAGAGAAAGGAGAGGGCAAGCACTTCAAGCCATAAGAAAAAGGCACACGTGGCTACTTGGAGTGATGAGGACTCCACCGATGATGAACAAGCCAACCTTTGCCTTATGGCCATCGAAGAAGATTCAAGGGTAACTTCTAATTCATCTACTTCATGTTCTTACACTTTTGATGAATTACAAGATGCCTATGATGAATTGGTTTTAGATTTTAAAAGCCACATTTTGAAAAACAATAAATTGGTTTCAAAGTTAAAAATTCAAAATGATTTGCTTTCTAAAACCAAACTTGAACTTGAAGCAAAACTTGAAGAGTTTGAATTAAAATGTTTTGATTTACAAAAATTGCTTCAAAAAGTTCAAGAAGAAAAAGATTTGATTTCCAAGGAACTTGAAAAGAAAAACAATTTTGGAAAATCAAATTTTTATGTTAGACAATCTAGTGCCCTTAGATTTGTAAATGGAAAATGTTTTAGAAGTGTTTGGGTCCCAAAAGGACTAACCACTTCAACTAAAAAGGATGAAATTGAAAAATGGATTCCTAAGGGGACTAAATTTTGTGCAACTAACGTTTATGGATCCAAAGCAATTTGGATACCAAAAGTCACTTGATTGTCTTTTGTAGGTGTGATGGAGATGTTCAACAAGTCAAACATTGAGGGGGAGCTCCATACACACAAGGAAGAACACTTGGAGAAGGAAGGCTTCACATCCTCCCTTGAATTCAAGTGTTGGTAAAATTTCTAGTTGTTTTGATTTTATTAGTCTTATTTTTATTTAATTCAACTAGATGATCATATATGTTGTGACTAACATTTCAATGATGCCTTGAGTAAGGGGGAGCCATTTTAAAACCAAATTATTATTTTTGTCAAAATTTTACCTCTATTGTTATTTTTGAACTTAATGTTTTAAATTCTTTTTGATATAACAAAAAGGGGGAGAAATGGTTTGAAAAATTGAATTTTCAAATGAATAAGGGGGAGCTTTATATGATTTCATATCTTTAGTCTCTTATTCACATTTTTAAAGTTAAAGGGGGAGAATCCCAAACAATTTTTCAAGAGAGTTTTATTATATCAAAAAGGGGGAGATTGTAGAACTAATGTTTTGATATAATAATTGAAAAATGTTTTGGACTATTTAAAAAGTATTTAAAACATTTCCCAAGTCCAAATATATGTTTAGGGAATTTTTCAAAAGGGTGTTTCATGTTTTCAAAGGCCAATTTTCACAAAACTGACCAAGTGTTTCGAAACACCTTAGGGCGTTTCGAAACAGGTGCCTCCAGTGGCCAAAACGTTTCGATACTTGTATCGAAACGGGGCCAGCATTTCGAAACAGGCTAGGCCGTTTCGATACGCCCACGTGGCACTGACCACAACGGTCATAAACCCCAACGGCTCTTTCCCAACTAACTTTTAAATGCAGGTCGTTTCGATACGGGCTTATAGCGTTCCGATACGCGTTCCGAAACGGGTACCCTGACAGACTGCAACGGCTCTTTCTATATTGAGGGTGTTTCGAAACGGCTTCGAGCGTTTCGAAACGGGGAGCTGCAGAACTGCATTTATGGAGGGAATTAAAGGCTCCAACGACTCTATTTCAACCCCAACGGTCCTAAACGGCTATAAACTCAATTGGGAGTATAAAAGGGACCTCCAAGCATCAAGAGAAGGCTAATGCTTCAATTGTCAATCAACAAATGATCAAGAAATTGTCTTAGTGCTTAAAGTGTCATTTCTTGTATAGACAAACACTAGTGAGCCAAAATTGTCAAATTTGCTCAAGTGTTTTAGGTTTTGGGTGAGTGCTTCATTGTGCAAACAAACACCTATTAGAGGGTTTAAGTTTGCTTTCTTTGTCTCTTTGTAAAAGAGGGTTTTGATCAAGGCTTTGGGTAGAAGCTTGATCGGTTGTAAGGGTTTCCTCCTAATCCTAGAAAAGGGGACGAATCAATTAGTGGATTGATTGAGAAATCCTTAGTGGGAAGCTAAGGTAGTGGATGTAGGTGCTTATTAGAAGGCCGAACCACTATAAATCATTGTGTCTTTAATCTTTCTAGCTCCCACAACCCTTCCACCCAAATATCCACCTCTCCACCACTTGGTGAGCTAAATTGGTTGATCGAATCGAGCCCCACACAACTCAACACCCTTGACTAGGTTTAAGCTCTAACTGCAGGCGGTATCGATACACCTAGGGGGTGTATCGATACCCCCTTGACTATGCCAATTGGTCAAAGTCAATTCGTAGAGACCGTATCGATACACCCAAGGAGTGTATCGATACCCTCCCCAACGGTTGACTTCCCACGGTCAACGCTAAGATGACGGTATGGATACACCAGAGGCCCGTATCGATACCAAAATGGACAGTGGTTCCAGTGACCAAAATGGTATCGATACGCCCCCTCGTGTATCGATACACGAGGCCTGAAACAAGAAGGCAGTATCGATACGGGACTAACAGTATCGATACCCCTGTACTGTAAAGCCTCCAAACTCAACTAAAACGAACAAGACTCGGATCTAGATGCAATTTAGGACTTCCCTAGACCCAAACAAGCATTCATACAACATTTACATGTCATTATTTAGCCATACAACCACCCAACATGTACATACACCAAGGAAAACATGCAATTGAATCAAAGATGGCATTTAAGCATCCAAAAAATCTCATACTTCAACATACACACACTTAGACATTCTCACAAGGCACGTGACCAACACACAAGGTAAGCAATTTAGACATGATTTACAAATCCATCAATATAAGGCATTAACACATAAAACCAACGCAACGGAGTCTAGATACAAGTTCCTAAGACACGTAGCATTTCCCATTGCTAGACTACTACATTATTTAATTAAACCATACTTGAGCAAACTACCACACGTTTGGACGCCCTTTTCTTGCTCCTTGCTAACTCCAAGCTAAAGATCTACATTGTCGGAAAAGGGAGAGCGTAAGCATAAAGCTTAGTGAGCGGAGCTCTAAAACATAACTACGACAATGCAGGGTTCCAAGCTTTCTTTAAAATAAAGGTCAAAGCATACAAATCATCCAACCACCTAATCCTTCTACTAACATACGAGTTCAACCAAGGGTCAACAATATAGGCATTTAACATGGCATTACACTTCATGGTATGCATAAGGACATGATCCTAGATTAAAGCAAAACAATATGAAGACAATGATATAGTGAGATACAACATGAACATTACATGGCATGCACAAGCGTATACCAACATGCAAGCACACATAATTAAGCCATGGGTGTCACTCAAACATGGATTAAAGCTTTCATACATAGCATTCAATTCAAGGAGCAATATAGGCAATAATAAGCATACATGAAGGCTCAAATGGTCTTAAAAGCACAAGTGAAGCACAAGAGGTTTGCAACCATACATAAGGCAACCTAAACACCCTAAAGCATGCCATCATACACACCAACAATCATCAAGGTATTACATGCATACAATCCATAATTAATTCAAACATCACATTAGGCATTAACAACAATAAGCCAACACATAGGAGTCTAGATACAAGCTCCTAAGACACGTAGCATTTCCCATTGCTAGACTATTACATTATTTAATTAAACCATACTTGAGCAAACCACCACATGCTTGGACGCCCTTATCTTGCTCCTTGCTAACTCCAAGCTAAAGATCTGCATTGTCGGAAAAAGGAGAGCGTAAGCATAAGGCTTAGTGAGCGGAGCTCTAAAACATAACTACGACAATGCAGGGTTCAAAGCTTTCTTTAAAATAAAGGTCAATGCATACAAATCATCCAACGACCTAATCCTTCTACTAACATACAAGTTCAACCAAAGGTCAACATATAGGCATTTATCAAGGCATTACACTTCATGGTATGCATGAGGACATAATCCTAGATTAAAGCAAAACCATAAAAGAGAATGATATAGTGAGATACAACATGAGCAACACATGGCATGCACGAGCATAACCAAAACACACACGGTGGGACTACACATCATCGTTTCGAGTAGTAGTTTTCCAATGGGACTACACATCAAAGTACTCTTCTACTAGTCACCACCGGCGGGACTACACATCACCGGAGTCTTATACCACTCCCTACCGGCGGGACTACACATCACCAGAGCAACGACAACCATCACGTGAGGTTCGACACCAACCATTCAACACAACATGCAATCAATACCATACGACACGTACTCACTATATCATGCACAACCAAATCAAGATGTAACAAAATCCACAATTAGGCATCACTTACTACTTGGAATCTTACCAATCACAAATGGTCTTACTCACCATTTTCGTGCACAACTTGCACCAACTTACTCACACCTTACAAGGCCTATCAACAACATCATTAATACCATCATACGTGATCAACGATATAATATTAAGCAATCATACTTCTCCCCAAATTATTTAAATTCCATGCTTGACAAAACATCACCACAAGTAATGAAAACAATTGGAAAAAGGGGAAATTAAAGAGGCAATTCACAACAACTTACTCTTGAGTTTAATTCGACTTTTCAAGCCGAAACTAAATTCTTTCAAAACCATCTTTGAACCAAAACATTACTTGAAAACATTTTCACCTCCACATGCTAGAACCAACCTTTGAAATCAATTTAAAACATTAACCACTCACCTTACTTCCTTAAGCAAATCAAGCAAAGCCGACTCAAGCCTCCTCACTTCCGGATTCGATCCCAAAGCTTTACCAACGCAAATCCTTGCTTCCAATCGCCCCAACACAAGTAAATTAACCTCAAATCAGTCCACAAAACAATGTAGCAAACCCGGAATACAACCCAAGCACAAAACACATGTTTTTCGAGCCAAGAACAACCCCAAAAAGTCATTCCCGAGCAGCCCCTTTGCACAGTCCAAAACCGATGATTCCAACTCTTTTAACACACCTAATAGCTTCCAAAACAACCCTTATACATAGCCTAACCACCAGCCCACAAATTCTCACACAAAACACCCCCAAAATTCAACATTTCAACACTCTAAAACCTCCCTAAAACCCAATTTCGGGAAACACCATAAAACCATGTAAAAATCGGATATGTTGAACCTTATAGATAGTAAACAACTCATATATCGTTAATAAATCAAAAGCTTTAGTTTAAGACAACAAAGATGACATCTTTAGTCTAAACTTTCAAAATACCAAAATGCAAAAATCATGGGTTTTAATGAAATCTAAGAGTACTAGCATGTAGAGGAAAGAGAGGACAAGTTGAATATATGTTTACCTTTCGAAAATCACCAAGGATGAGGAAGAAAGATGATGAAATAGTAGACTAAGGGAAAGGGGTGTTTTTGTCGTGAGATTTTGGAAAGGGGGAGGGAAGAAGATGATGAATAATCTCTTTAAAATAAGAAATGAGTTTTTAATTCCCCAATTCCATAAAATTACAAGTATGCCATTAATGAAATGGCTATTGGGCTTTGGTTTAAAAATTGGGTCCAACACCTTTGCTTTATTTGCAAACAAAACTCGAACCATTATTTAATTTATTTAAATTATAAAACGGAACCCGAGTAATATTAAAACATTATTTTCACCCAACCCCTAAACCCGGGTGTTACAGCTCCCCCCCACTTAAGGAAATTTCGTCCCCGAAATTTATCAGACAGGAAGAGTCACTGACACATGCTCCTCCACACTTTCTCTCACCACAACATACCCACCAACTCGGTAGACTCACCACACAACATTAGCTATTTGATGCCAAGATCTCAACGGGTCCTTTAATTCATGACCATTTTAAACTCAACTCAATCTCTTCAACAACATAACATGGGACAAAACTGGCTCACACTTCTGAATCATAGATACACAAGACACATTACGAATCCCCTCTCTAACTCTGTTGGTAATCTGCAACCAATAAACAACAGAACTAGCCTGGTTCACTATCTCTTACAACACTGTTTGAATACTTGACCGATAACTTTCTCTGACTGATCATCTGACTTCAACAGGTAACCCAAACACTATGCAAACGTCTTCAAAAATCTAGTTGAAATCTCAAATCTCTACTGGCCACTATCAAACACAAGACACTGTACAACTCACACTCTTGCTAAGGCACAACTCTGCCATCTTACACAAGGTACAAGTAACGTGAACATGTATAAAGGACCACATACAGTGCAACTAACATTGATTACTCAACTAAGTTCTCACGGAGGAAATCGAAGGCGAATCAGACACAAGATCTCTCGAATCTATTACCACTTTCATTACGAATCTCCCACAGACGTAACAAACTAGAAGAAACTGATGCTCGATCTTGACACACTGGCAAACTATACACTTACTCGCATACTGAACCACGTCATTCATCAACTCAACCCAGAAGTACTCATCTTCAACCCACAATACGTCTTCATACAACTCAGATGCACTGCAAATGAATTGCCATATGCTTCGGCCAACACAATACGTCTCAAAAAACTATGTCAATCGGTACAACAATTCTGTCTCTAACAATACAAATTCTATCATCTCTGAAGTGTACTATGAAGGTTTTCTTTCTGATATGCCTTGCACGTGAGGTGCCAAGAACCTGTCTTGCAACTGTTTCTCTTCAAGCATTCTGACTCAATGTAGGTTTAACATGTAACTCGGCCACAAGATTACTATCATTTGGTAAACTGAATCCGGCAATTACATCCCACAACTCAACTATTAATCCAACAACAAATACACTCGAAGCATTGGTTACTACGTTAATCGTCTTCGGATGGTACTCAATCTTGATATTACAGTCTTCAAGCAGTTCTAACACTTATGTTGTTCAAGTTTCAACTCTTCCTAAGTCTTCAAATATTTCAAGTTCTGACGATACGTACATACACACTGTGCATTTCTTACTATACAAGCTTTGTCTCTAAGTCTTCGAAGCAAATACAACTGTAACTAACTCTAAGTCTAGTGTCGGATAACTATTTTCTCGGTCTTTCAACTATCTCGATGATCAAGCCACAATCTTCCGTCTTGCATAAGCACACAGCCTAACTCTACATGTAACACATCACTATGGCTCACAAATTCTTTCTCTGACATTGGCCGGATCAAGGTCGAAGCCTTCATCAAAGTTTCTTTAAGTTTTTCAAGGGCTCATTGTCTCGCATCTAACCACACAAGCTAAACATTCTTCTGTAACAATCTGTCAAGGAGCAGCTATCTTCAAAGGGTCATTTACAAACCTTCGATAGTAGCAATGCTAGACCTAGAAACTATAGATATCTGTCATAGTATTCGATTTCTCCCCACTCATGTCTTCTTCTGTCTACTTGGGATTTACTTTAATACACTCGGCTGATCTACATGTCCTAGGAAAACATCTTCATTAACTTGGAGTTCACGCTTGCTCAACTTGGCATACAACTGATTCTCTAAAAGGATCTACCACCCTAACTTCAAGGCTTGTCATGGTCTTCTTCGGTATATGAATATACCCATGTATCATCTAAGAGAGCTACTACAAGTGATCAAGGACTTAGGAAAACATTCTGCTCAACGTCTCTATAAAAGTAACTAACACACTAGTCAATCAAAACGGCATAACTCAAAACCCAAAGTGATCACATCTGCCCCGAAAGCTGTCTTCAATGCTTCAACTTCTCTCACTTTCAACTGGTAATAATCGGATCTCAAATCAATCTTCAAATAGGCTGAAGCACACACTAACTGACCAACAAATCACTGACACTCGGAAACGGATGCTAATTATTCACCGTCACTTGTTTCAACTGTCTGAAGTCTAATCACCTTCTTGTATTGTCCTCTATTCTCTTCACAAATTACACTGTCACACTCTAAGATGATATACTAGGCCTAATCAATATAAGGTCTAACAAACTCGTAGTTGATTCTTTAACACTCTCAAGTCGGTCGAGAATCATAAGGTACAGAGCAAACAAAACATGAGCAAACTCGGAGACAGTCTCACAACCAAACTCTACTTCCCTATCAAGAGGCAAACCGGGTAATTCTTGCCAACACTTTTAGGAAATCACAAACTATTCTAACATCCTGCGGTCTAATCCTCAATCAAAAAGCAAATCCATCACATTTGCCCGGCAAGCCTGTCAACCAAAATCAATCAGTCTCTGACCTCTAAGGCTGGATCAACATTCGATACGAAATCCACATTCCCACCTACCATCACAATCTCATAGTCATCCGTAAGCTTTTAAGAAGACCCCCATTGTCTCAAAGTCTACCCTAACTCTACGTTCTACAAACCAATCCGTGCACAGCTTCACATCAAAACTGTAAAAAGGCAATTCCATCGCATCAACTGAAAACATGTGCCACTGAACCATCAACGGACACCCCTTGTACATCTTTCTGACCACGACTGTATCCCCGAAGGAGCTAGCAACACCAACACCTGCCTCTAGTACCTCACAAGGTAGATTCAACAACTTCACATGCTCACTCCAAATACACAGACACGTAGATCCAGAATTAATCAGCAAACAAGCCCAAGGGCTGTATCGAGGAATTACTTGCTACAACATCGACATTATTCCAAAGCCAACTCTTAGTTCATCACTTCTCCTACCCTCTCATGTCAAGATCGGTCACATTGTTCTCCCTCAACAGAAACAAACTCATGTGCTTGTTGACCCAAACTGACAAACTGCACTCCAACTCTGGTACGGTCATACTGCCCTGAACTAAAGCGACGTACTCTCTCATCGTTCACATCCTCCAAAACCTCAGATTCAAAATTACCGGCCCTAGGCCCACGTCTCGGCCTCAAACTTACCAAAGACAACAATACAACAGTAAACAAAACATACAAGCAAGAATATTTAGGGTTAGCAAGAGCAAGGGTCCAAGGTGCTCAAGTATATTCCTTTACAAAAATCCTTTCAAATAAGTAATAGTAGCAATGGGAAACTCGACACTACGCTTCAACACAACCGTCATGCCAACACATGCTTTCAAACACCGTACTAACAAGCAAACATTAAGCATACATGGCAAAACATTCACCAAGGCATAAAAACAACATAACACATCAAACTTACCTCACTTACCTACCCGAGGTCTCAGAAACCTCAGGCTCTGATACCAACAAATGTAACCCCCTCGTCCCGGTCTGGCCGGATGACCGATCCGAGTGAGCTACACGGGGAAAACCGAGTGAAAACCCCTAAGGATTCCCCCTCGGTTAGCAACCCTATTTTTTTCATTTTAAAATCTTATCTAAATGAATATTAAACTCTAAGTGTTCATACAGCGGAACAACATATACAAAACAATCGAACGAACTCAAACCATCATGTTACGACCCAATTTTAAACTTAAACTGCAAGGGGTATCGATACACTTAAGGGGTGTATCGATACCCCCTTGACTAGGTTTAAGCTCTAACTGCAGGCGGTATCGATACACCTAGGGGGTGTATCGATACCCCCTTGACTATGCCAATTGGTCAAAGTCAATCCGTAGAGATAGTATCGATACACCCAAGGAGTGTATTGATACCCTCCCCAATGGTTGACTTCCCACGGTCAACGCTAAGATGACGGTATCGATACACCAGAGGCCCGTATCGATACCAAAATGGACAGTGGCTCCAGTGACCAAAATGGTATCGATACGCCCCCTCGTGTATCGATACACGAGGCCTGAAACAAGAAGGCAGTATCGATACGAGACCAACAGTATCGATACCCCTGTACTGTAAAGCCTCCAAACTCAACTAAAACGAACAAGACTCGGATCTAGATGCAATTTAGGACTTCCCTAGACCCAAACAAGCATTCATACAACATTTACATGTCATTATTTAGCCATACAACCACCCAACATGTACATACACCAAGGAAAACATGCAATTGAATCAAAGATGACATTTAAGCATCCAAAAAATCTCATACTTCAACATACACACACTTAGGTGAGTCAAGAAATGCATGTAGAGTCGTATCGATACCCAAATCAAAGATGACATTTAAGGATTCCCCCTCGGTTAGCAACCCTATTTTTTTTCTTTTTATATTAATCTTGCCTAGATGAATATTAAGTCCTATGTGATTCACAACAGCGGAAACGTTCAAAGGAAAAACACATTCGAAACACAGCCACGCATAAACAGTCAATTTTAAGCTTATAAGGCAGGCAGTATCGATACCCAAATCAGGGGTATCGATACCCCCTTTCTAGGTCAACCCAAGAAGTCAACATGTGAAGACCGTATCGATACCCTTACCAGGGGTATCGATACCCTCTTCCTCGGTCAACCTTCCTTGGTCAACAGAATAGAACCGTATCGATACTCGGGAACACCGTATCGATACGCTCCAATCTAACACCCACTTTCAAATTACAGAGACTTTGGAGGGTATCGATACCCTAAGGGTATCGATACCCTAGGCAAAAACTGAGGAAATTGGGTAAGAGAGTATCGATACCCTAACCAGGGGTATCGATACCCCCTGCACTGCAACTCCTCAAACTCAACTAAAACGACTCCAACACGACTCTACATGCATTTCTTGACTCACCTAAGCGTATACCAACATGCAAGCACACATAATTAAGCCATGGGTGTCACTCAAACATGGATTAAAGCTTTCATACATAGCATTCAATTCAAGGAGCAATATAGGCAATAATAAGCATACATGAAGGCTCAAATGGTCTTAAAAGCACAAGTGAAGCACAAGAGGTTTGCAACCATACATAAGGCAACCTAAACACCCTAAAGCATGCCATCATACACACCAACAATCATCAAGGTATTACATGCATACAATCCATAATTAATTCAAACATCACATTAGGCATTAACAACAATAAGCCAACACATAGGAGTCTAGATACAAGCTCCTAAGACACGTAGCATTTCCCATTGCTAGACTATTACATTATTTAATTAAACCATACTTGAGCAAACCACCACATGCTTGGACGCCCTTATCTTGCTCCTTGCTAACTCCAAGCTAAAGATCTGCATTGTCGGAAAAAGGAGAGCGTAAGCATAAGGCTTAGTGAGCGGAGCTCTAAAACATAACTACGACAATGCAGGGTTCAAAGCTTTCTTTAAAATAAAGGTCAATGCATACAAATCATCCAACCACCTAATCCTTCTACTAACATACGAGTTCAACCAAGGGTCAACAATATAGGCATTTAACATGGCATTACACTTCATGGTATGCATAAGGACATGATCCTAGATTAAAGCAAAACAATATGAAGACAATGATATAGTGAGATACAACATGAACATTACATGGCATGCACAAGCATAACCAAAACACACACGGTGGGACTACACATCACCGTTTCGACTAGTAGTTTTCCAATGGGACTACACATCAAAGTACTCTTCTACTAGTCACTACCGGTGGGACTACACATCACCGGAGTCTTATACCATTCGCTACCGGCGGGACTACACATCACCGGAGCAACGACAACCATCACGTGAGGTTCGACACCAACCATGCAACACAATATACAATCACTAGCATACGACATGTACTCACTATATCGTGCACAATCAAAACAAGATGTAACAAAATCCACAATTAGGCATCACTTACTACTTAGAATCTTACCAATCACAAATGGTCTTACTCACCATTTTCGTGCACAACTTGCACCAACTTACTTACATCTTGCAAGACATATCAACATAAACATCATTACCATCACACATGATCAACGATATAATATTAAGAAATCATACTTCTTCCCAAATTATTTAAATTTTGTGCTTAGCAAAACATCACCACAAATAATGAAAACAAATGAAAAAAAAGGAAATTAAAGAGGCAATCCACAACCACTTACTCTTGAGTTTAATTCGACTTCCCAAGCCCAATCTAAAATCTTTCAAAAACCATCTTTGAACCAAAACATTACTTGAAAATATTTTCACATCCACATGCTTGAACCAACCTTTGAAATCAATTTAAAACATTAACCACTCACCTTACTTCCTTAAGCAATTCCAAGCAAAGCCGACTCAAGTCTCCACAACTTCCGGAATCGTGCCCGAACCTCCTAAGGCCAAATCCGCTCAAAGAAAGCCTTTGAATTGATGAAGAGATTTGATGAAATAGTGCTTTTGGGGGTAAGAGGGGTTTTAGGTTTTCAACAATGGTGGAATGAAGAAGATGAACATTTTTTTTCTTTCAAATAAAACCCATTTTGTCATCTTATTTCTCATCCATTTTGTATTTGACCAAAATGCCATTAATGAATGGTCAAACCCACATCTCTTAAAGCCCATTGATTTGGACTTAAGAGATAGGCCCAACATAGCCTTAAACATTTGAAATCCCGAGGCCCATAAAATATTTTATTATTTAATTTGCAATACCGAACCCGAAATAAAATTAAAATATAATTTTCACCCGGACCCTAAACCCGGGTGTTACAAACTACACATCACCGTTTCGACTAGTAGTTTTTCAATGGGACTACACATCAAAGTACTCTTCTACTAGTCACTACCGGCGGGACTACACATCACCGGAGTCTTATACCACTCCCTACCGGCGAGACTACACATCACTAGAGCAACGACAACCATCACGTGAGGTTCGACACCAACCATTCAACACAACATGCAATCACTACCATACGACACGTACTCACTATATCATGCACAACCAAATCAAGATGTAACAAAATCCACAATTAGGCATCACTTACTACTTGGAATCTTACCAATCACAAATGGTCTTACTCACCATTTTCGTGCACAACTTGCACCAACTTACTCACACCTTACAAGGCCTATCAACAACATCATTAATACCATCATACGTGATCAACGATATAATATTAAGCAATCATACTTCTCCCCAAATTATTTAAATTCCATGCTTGACAAAACATCACCACAAGTAATGAAAACAATTGGAAAAAGGGGAAATTAAAGAGGCAATTCACAACAACTTACTCTTGAGTTTAATTCGACTTTTCAAGCCGAAACTAAATTCTTTCAAAACCATCTTTGAACCAAAACATTACTTGAAAACATTTTCACCTCCACATGCTAGAACCAACCTTTGAAATCAATTTAAAACATTAACCACTCACCTTACTTCCTTAAGCAAATCAAGCAAAGCCGACTCAAGCCTCCTCACTTCCGGATTCGATCCCAAAGCTTTACCAACGCAAATCCTTGCTTCCAATCGCCCCAACACAAGTAAATTAACCTCAAATCAGTCCACAAAACAATGTAGCAAACCCGAAATACAACCCAAGCACAAAACACATGTTTTTCGAGCCAAGAACAACCCCAAAAAGTCATTCCCGAGCAGCCCCTTTGCACAGTCCAAAACCGATGATTCCAACTCTTTTAACACACCTAATAGCTTCCAAAACAACCCTTATACATAGCCTAACCACCAGCCCACAAATTCTCACACAAAACACTCCCAAAATTCAACATTTCAACACTCTAAAACCTCCCTAAAACCCAATTTCGGGAAACACCATAAAACCATGTAAAAATCGGATATGTTGAACCTTATAGATAGTAAACAACTCATATATCGTTAATAAATCAAAAGCTTTAGTTTAAGACAACAAAGATGACATCTTTAGTCTAAACTTTCAAAATACCAAAATGCAAAAATCATGGGTTTTAATGAAATCTAAGAGTACTAGCATGTAGAGGAAAGAGAGGACAAGTCGAATATATGTTTACCTTTCGAAAATCACCAAGGATGAGGAAGAAATATGATGAAATACTAGACTAGGGGAAAGGGGAATTTTTGTCGTGAGATTTTGGAAAGGGGAGGGAAGAAGATGATGAATAATCTCTTTAAAATAAGAAATGAGTTTTTAATTCCCCAATTCCATAAAATTACAAGTATGCATTAATGAAATGGCTATTGGGCTTTGGTTTAAAAATTGGGTCCAACACCTTTGTTTTATTTGCAAACAAAACCCGAACCATTATTTAATTTATTTAAATTATAAAACCGAACCCGAGTAATATTAAAACATTACTTTCACCCGACCTCTAAACCCGAGTGTTACATATCCTTAGCATGACGAAGATTATTCATACATATATGGTGCATAAAATTTCAAAAAGGGCTGAAGCTGCTCAGAAATATATTGAACTACCATATCCTAAAATTCAATAGAAAATAGACACACTAGTTGAACAAACTGCTAGGTAAATATTAATTTCAATTTTGTCATTGAATGTATTAATGTCAATTATTGAACAATTTATTACATGTATTAGTTTGAAACCTAAATATAAAAATGTTACTATTATTATTTAATAATGTATTTGTCTTTTAAAGGTGATAGTCATCGCATGTTGGGGGTGAGAGGTATAAAGTTGGATTTGGTCTATCTGACCAACACGTTGTAAATCTAGAAATAAGAGATTGTTCTTGTAGAAAATAGGGTCATACAGGTATAAAGTTTACATGTTTTATTGGTGCACATTGAACTGTTTATCAGATGTTTCATTTGAAAATATTACTATTTTATTATTATTATTATTATTGATGATGATGGTTACTATTTTATTACTATTATTAATGCTTATGAACAAGACATTGACTCTACTAGAGGACAAAGGACATTGGAATAAGTGCACAAAATGTGAAAAAGCAGGTTATAATATAAGAATATTTAGAGGTCAGGTGAGAGGTAATGTAATGTACTAATGTTAGGGGTGTTGCAAGTGCACCTCCAACACCTTTAGAAAGTCCACATTTACCACTTCCAGCCACTGCACCTCCAGCACATATATCAACTCCAACAAATATATTTTCATCTCCTCCGGCCACTGCACCTGCATGACCTCCAACACATCCAACATCGTCAAATGCACCATCAACACATCCATCAGCAACAAATAGACCACCCAAACTTCATGCGAGTATTTAATTTTTTACTATCTTAAATTATCTATTATTTTTCTTACTTAAAATATTTGATCTTATTCAAATATAGTTTAGAATGTCTATATCAGTTCAGCTGAAAAGGACAGCCGAGGGGCAAATCTCACAAGAACAACCAATCCCATATCAAATGGTTAGATGGATGATGCAGCCAACTACTCCCTCTGAAAATGTGCTTCCAAGTTCACAAGAATCCATTGGTAGTTTTAAACCAAAGAATAATTGAAGGGTTTGAATTTTATTTTTTGTGGTGTTAAAAATTAGATTACCATTTGTGAATTTTAAGAGCCATATTTTGTGCAAACTTTTGTATAAGTTGATTCATGTATGGATACTTTCGACCTTCTTTGTGATAGTTTTGGTGTAGATACCATACAATAGTAAATGGCTTAGGTTTAGGTACCATTGGTAAGAAACAATATTTTGTTTAGGAAAATATTTTGAAGTATAAGGTACAAGACTACCTTTTGTTATGCAACTTTTTTGTTATGTACCTTCTACCTTTCTAATAAGCATTATGTTCAATCAATGAAATTCGTATTCTAGTTTATTTGTTTTGTTTTATTTTTTATTAAATTTATATTTTTATTATGAAACAATTGAGTAAGTACTAATTATGAAACATTTCTTTTAAATGTTTCTGCAAGATGATAATTCTATCAGGTTTCATATCACAGTTTAACATCTTTAAATCTGTAGGAATACATCTTCAAACATATTTGTATGTATTGCTTATTATTTTAGAGAATTGAACACAACTTCAAGTATACCTTTAAAAAATACAAATTGAAATTGGTAAACAAAAATGTACATCGAGAAAATGTACATTGATAAAGAAGGAATGCAAATTCATAATTCATGTTAAAATTCACCATTTCAAGCTTTACTTAAATTCCAAATTACATGTTAAACCCCAAATTTCAGCTTCCCAAAATAAACCTTAAGAACCTAAACTAAATAAATCCTAAACACCAAATTTCAGCTTCCCAATTAGCTTAATTTAACCAAATAAAGTACAATAAAATCCCCAAACAAAAGATCCAGCTCACTCCTTCTTCCTCTTTTCATAGCTCTAATTCTCCTTATTAAACCAACAATAATAGCTCTTGAATGTGGATTCAAAGGGGTCATACAAAAAAAATATTACAACTTCTTTTTCTTAAACCATGCCAATGGTTCGCGCACCAAAAAAATCTCCTTCCAGCATTATTGTTCGTCCAAGCAGTGCGAAAGCAGCTGATCTTCCACAAAAGCATGACGAGAAATTTGCTTCCTCCATTGCTTGTTCAGAGTGAGAACGAAATGAAGAGAAGAAGATGAGATAAAAAGTTAGATTTTTAGGGTTTTTAAATATAATTTAACAAATGTATCATTTTAATTCATCTGAAATTTATTTAATGTATTATTTTAATGAGACAAACCACAACAAACGGGCCACATCGACATTAGTTAACGAAATATAATGGGAGGGGCCTTATCGAATACGAAATAAAAGTTGAGTGACTTTATTGAATATTTTAAAAATACGGTGACCAAAATGAATCTGTCTTAAAATTTCGGTGATCATTTATGTAATTTACCCTTAATCATATTTTAAACCATTGATAACTTTAAAATCTTTGAAATTAAATCATGTTTCTGTTATGAATATTTATCTATGTGGATGTCTATCATGATTAGAACTTTATCTAATGGAGTTGATTTACTTTATCATTAGGAATATTGTCTCATTTAATTAGAGTTCAATGTAATATGTACTTCTTATGCCTATAAATAAATGACTTGATGAAGGCATTGTACACAAGTCTATTTTTGAGAATAATACAAATCTCCCTCTTTCTCTCATCTCTTTGTTCTTCCATTCTTGTTCTTTGTTCTTATTATTGTTCTTTGTTATTTTATTTATAACACGTTATCAGCACGATCTCGCTCAATTATCATAGTTTCTGTTGGTGGTTGTCGAAAATATATTTTGATATGATATTAATTGAAATATCTACTATATATCCACGTTGGTGAGCATGGCAGAACAATCGGGAACCAAAAGGGTCAGCAATGAGCAACGAGACACTGTAGAATCGGGGCTCGTGTTCTAAACACATTAGATTTAGAGAATGTCCGACGATTCAGTTGTATCCAAAGGACTCTAGGGAACCATCACCCGTAGGACCCATCGCTCATTTTGCTGTGACTTAAACCTAACCCACAGATTTCATATCTTTAATAGAAAAAATTGCTAAATTAAGTACTTAATGAGGTAAGTTTTATTTTAATTATTATTTTTACCCTTATTTAAATATTAATATATATTTATCTTGTTTTATTGATAAATGTTGATATTTTTAATCGTGTTTTGAGTTTTACATGATATATTTAAATGGCGTGCTAAGTGCATGATATAAAGAGATTATGAGAAGTTGTCTTGGCCGTTTGCTATGTCTCCATCGTCCTCGAGAGGAAACACAATATTGGTAAACTCTATTTTTATTTTTATCCTTTAAAGTATGATTTTAAAGTGCGATAAATCATGATGATTTTGGATTTACAAGAAGATTATTATAAAGTCTATATTTGCTCGAAAGCAATATTTCTTCTTTGTCAAAAAACTAGACCATAGACTTCTCTCAATTTCAAGTTACGAAAATTCATCTTGATCCAAAAAGTTTTATGGGAGGCATTCCCTGAAGTGAATGCAAAGTATAATGTTTATTCCATGCGATTATCAATGATGGGGCATTCCCTGAAGTGGATGCAAGCATGATGTTTATTCCATGAGATTATTGGAACTGTTTCATTCCCTGAAGTGAATGCAAACATGGTAAATCATTATTCAATTAGAGACATAATTTTGATATAATCCAAGTATATTGGTTGGACATCCCGTTCTGCGAGGCTACTTGTCTCAAAGGAGGTTTTTAAAGGACCCTGTGGACAAGTTTAACAATGCCGCATACGAGGATTAAATCTTTGTTCTCTGTGATAAGGATATGTGAAAAAAGGTTTCAAAGGCCCACTGGCTCTACTCCATTCCCTGAAGTGAATGTGAGATTATATTATGGAAGGAATAAAAAAACACATTAGAAGTTGTGGTCGTGGTCGAGGCTATGATTATAGACATGAAAAATATGGTCATTTTAAGAATACTTCTACCCACTGGTAGTGAGGTTATAAGGATGACAAGAGTGATAAAGATCATTCTAAGAAAGTGTAATCTTTTTATTACCAATGTGATGTTATGAAAAAATCAACAATGATTTAATGATAAAGGAAAGAAAATAAAAGCAAATTCTGTTTGCAAAAAATGACAAAGATGATATTGGTCCAACTTATTTGGACATTGTTAGTCCAACTCATTTGGACGTTGTTGATTTCCTTATAACCCTCGAATGAAATAAATCATCTTCTAATTATTCTCATAACTTTGAAGAGAATTAATTATCTTTTTATTTATTTTGCTTTATGTTTATTTACTTTATACATTAATTATTTACATTTTATATTTATATTCATGTTAATATTTATATTTATATATTACCATATTATTTATTTTGTTTAACATGATTACTTATCAAATATAATTTATGATGACGATTTATGCTTAACAGAAGCATAAAATATATTTTTTCATTTAAATACAAGGGAAAAATGTGAGTACTATATCTCAAAGTACTTGTAACACCCACAAAGAGGTATAATTATATAAAAAAGGGAAACGTGTTGCTATGGGGTTTTGAACCCATGGCCTATGGTTGGTAAACTCAAACCTTAGCCATCTCAGCCAAGGTTCTTTTCTGATATTTGTCCTCACCATTTTAATTTTAATCTTTGTTTTATTTTGTATGAACCAATATAAGTCAAGTCTGACTCCTCACCTGCCATTTTTGAAAATGGAAAACAAATCAGAGAGATTCTAGAGTTCTCTCATATCGTCACCTCAGCCACCACCGTTCGACCTCTCCGATATCACTCACCGGGCCGTTGTGGACACCACCGCCACCATTGGCGTGTGTGCCGTCCCACCCCGTTCTGTTCGCCGTCGGTCACGCGCGCTCCCGTGCTGTCGTTCGCAGTTAAACTGAGCCAAAAGTTCGGCGAGTTTGGCCTCTGCTCTCCTTCTTTTTCGGCCGCGCCGTCGCCGTTTCGCCTCGCCGTCGGTACGGCCGAGCTCCCCACACCGAGTAGAGCAAAACCCAGGCGCTCCCTTGTTCGATCGAAGCCGGCAAAGCCACCATCGGAGCTACGTAAGTTCCGGTGAACCTTTTTTTTATCGCAAGGATTTTCGGTTCATTTCCGGCTTGTTTTGCGTTGATAAGGTATGGGTTGAAACCATGGTTGACAGATCTACTTTTTTTCTGGCAGAAATGGTGCATTTCGGGACTCCGGCGACCAGAATATTTGGGTGAGTGAACTGGGTCCAAACCGGTCTAACCCGGTCTGAACCGACTGGACCGGTTGAATCGGTCAGCTCGGTCAAGCCCGTTCGACCCGACCCGTCTGACTCATTCGACCCGACCCGTCAACCTGAGTCCAACCCGACCCGTCAACCCGAGTCAACTCGTCCGAGTCAGCCCGAGTCAATTCAGTTGATCCTTGTTGACTACTGACGTCATGCTAACGTCAACATTGACTTTGACCAGTTGACTCTGACCCATTGATCGTTGATCTGCTGACGTCGGCGTTGACCTGCTGACATCAGCGTTGACTTTGACCGTTGACCAAAAGTTAAATTTTTCTGAAAACTCCTATTTTATGTTTTTCGACGTTCTGAGTCCGTTTTTGAAGCCCGTTTTGCAAAATTCTAAACAGAAGGCCTCCAAATCTGACCTTGAACCCAAAAGTGTTTATGTGTTTATTCCTTTTTAGGGCTCTGTGAATAAGGACTAAAACGTTAACCTGTGTAATTGAAGGTACCCTTATACCTTGGTGTTCGTGATGTCGTGGGACGTCCATTTTGGGATTCAAGTACGGTTGAATAAAGTTTCATGAGTCGACCGATGTAGCTCAGAGTTAAGGTAATACATTACTACCCCTTGTATGCTTTATGTACATGTTGATATTCGGTTAACGCATACATGCTCATGATGACGTATACTGTAAATTCTGCTTAAATTGAATCAGATTCGAGCAATAAGTATGGATATTAATAAGACCAAATTATCTGAATAAGATTACTAATGGGCTAACGGTATCAAAAGCTCTAATAATTAAATTCAGTTAATCCGCAACTCAATCATTAGTGTGTAAGAATCGAGGCCCAGGATACGGAGTGAGAGGTTAATTATGAAATTACGAAAATGCCCTTGGAGCAACAGTATGACTAAACTACCCCTTTGATAAAGGAAATGACCTAAAATCTGCATTCGACATGATTATGCAAATTACACTACCTAAGATGTATGTTCTTTTGGAAAAGACTTCGGCATCATTATTCAAATGTGTGTGATACTAAAAGAAACTTGAATTTCCCCCAAGCTCTGTATAACACATGAAGGTATAACGCCTAAAGGTGAAATTACTGGAATTATTGTTGTATTCTTAAGCTGATCCGTACGACAGTAAGGAATTAATTAATCGAAATGATCGTAATGACCAAAAAGACTATAGTGCCCTCGAGCACCGAAATTCTTAATTAATCAGAATAACAATTTTACCCTTAAGTTCTAAAATGAGTAAACCATCTGTAAGGGCCGAAGGAATTAAAATGACTTAATCTCTACCGAGTACGTAAACGATAGAGGTGCTAAATAGTAAGATTTGACAAAAACGGTGAATTTATCCCAATTTCCAAAATGACTGAAATGCTCTCTTGAGTAAAATATACAATTATGCATTTGATGAAACCCTGAGAATTCTAAAGAGACTTTAAGGGCTAAACTGCCCCTAAGTGTTAGGAAGCACGCTCATGTCTGTTAATCAATCTTGATATTAATATAAGAGTTGGTTAGTACTGCAAGGTAGGAATATGTTAGTTCGAGCAGTTGGAGGCTTGAAAAACTTTTGGAAATATTAACTATTATAAATCGTCATTTTATCATTACTGGGCTAAACTATAAAATCACCTCTGATAGTTAAATGACCAAAACGCCCTTGTTGGCCATTGTGACCAGAACAACCCTGGATGTATCCGATATCGCAAAAGATCTTATCATAGAAATCTCTGAATGCATGACTGGAAAAGTGATGAGTAAATAGAATTTCCTGAGTGACTATTTATGTCTCGTTGGTATAAATTACCAAAATGCCCATGTATGATAAAATGACCATAATGCCCTTGTAAGCTTAAATGACTAAAGTACTCATGATATATCCAAACTTTCTAAGATCTTGATGTATCAATTCTTGAATACATAATATGAATCGTTTTACGAACCCCTTTCTAATAAGAACCTCGTTCTGGAAATTCGTCTAAATTGTCAAAAGTTTAATGCGTCCCCTTCTGTAAATGCCGAGTATCTTCAGGAAATAAAATATTCCATCTAGTGTGTTCTATGTGTGATATATTCTGTTGAATGAATTGTATAATTATTTGATCATGAATAATATTATGTTTGATGAACTTGATATATGATGACATTCTCTGCCTACCTAATATATGTCTGCTCAATCTGTATACTTGGTATGTGATCGTTTGATCTGTGATGGTATTGTTTGACTGTTTGATGAATTTGTTAGTATGATATGTTAGTTTGACCTATGATGATACAATCTGTTTGCATGATGAATGCTGAAAATGTCTGTTATGGTCGATAGTATGCCCATTTATCTGTCAAAAGCATGAACTTCTGTTTCTGATACTCTGAATATAATATGTCTGTTACATGTATTATGTTACTCATGTCTGGAATCTGAACACCGATTATTATCTGGGGTATACTGTTGGGTTATGTTATGAAGTCTCTGTTGGTACAGCCCTGATCAAGCTGGTAAATCCTAATGGACTCAAGGTCTCCCCTTGAGTGGCACCTACGCCCATCGGGCCTAGGGTAAGTCCTTATGGACTCAAGGTCTCCCCTTGAGTGGCACCTACGCCCATCGGGCCTAGGGTAAGTCCTTATGGACTCAAGGTCTCCCTTTGAGTGGCACCTATGCCCATCGGGCCTAGGGTAAGTCCTTATGGACCTAAGGCAGCCCCTTAGGTGGCACCTATGCCCATCGGGCCTAGGGTAAGTCCTTATGGATGCAGTTCTGGAGGACTGCATATTGGTGTAAGGTTGGAGGGTAGTTCTTGTAAACTTCTGTATGATCATTGAACATTTGCATTTAATCTGTTATGTGCTCATATGATATGATGTTAAGTACTTATGTATGTTTATCTGCACTTATTGGAAGACACTAGACGTCAAACTCTCTGATTCCTACCTCGTATGCTACCAGCCTATATAATTTCTGTCTAATTCTCAAGGTCTGATTAAAGAACAAATACCATTATTCTTGAGTATGATGTAACCTCGAAATAGTAGAACAGAAATAGAGGACTATCACTGCTTGAAACATCATGAAAATGTTATGCCTACCATATGTCTGCATGAGCTTATAGCATCTTTTGGTAGTTCTGTATTACTGAGCTTTCCCAAGCTCACGTTGTTTTTACCATCGCAGGTTAAAAAAAAATATCATGACCTAATGTTTGACATCAGTGTTCGGAGTTCTCTCGGCGTTGCCTCTGGAGTACGGTATTGTATAGTTAGTGGGCATGTATGTCATGTATGTCATGTATGGTTTTGTGATAGAGTCTGTTAAGCACTTTCTAAAATTTTTGTTATGTGTTTAAATGTTTTTCCTGAAATTGTATTTTAAACAGAAGTTGATTTTACAGTTTAATAAGTGTTTTGAGAAAGAAAAATGTTTTCATGTGTATTTTCATTGTGAGTCGCTCTTGTGACCCTAATGTGGCTTCCTAGGATCCGTTGTAACGCATAGGCGGGTCTAGGGGGTTACAGTACTAAAAGTATTGATGCTCCAGAAGAGCAATACGTTCTTGAGAGAAAGCACGTTATGAAAAGTGCATCATTGCGAATATTGCAATAATTACCGCTAATGGTAATAATATCGTCACCACTAGAAGTGGAAATTTTAAGAGAGCAATATAAGTTCGCAAAATATTCTTTTTGGAATTATAGATAACATATGTTATCAATTGGCATTTGAAATAAGCCAATATGGGTTCTAGTAGCCAAAAAGTCAGTTGAAAGCTCTAAAAGAGCTATATATTACTACCAAAAGATAATTTCAATTGAAAGCTCTGAAAGAGCTAAATATATTCCAATTTAAAGGAACAATTTTGATGGTCGTACTAGACATGTACGAGTTAGGTTGAATTGCATGTTATGGTAAACAAGGAGTTTACAAATTCAGAGATATATACACATATATATATATAGTTGGCATGATCGGTTAGACCATCCTGATCAATAATGGTGCAGAAATTATTGAGATTTACATGCACATGTATTAAAAGAACATGTAGTTCTTGTGGTGCTTATTATCAAAGGAATTGATTAAATTCCACTTATTAAAGAACATCAAGTTCTTGTGTTGCTTAATGGATTTAGTTAAATTTCACTTACTAAAAGAACTTGAAGTTCTTGTGTTGTTTGTTCTCAAAGGATATAGTTGACCCCACTTACCAAAAGAATTAGAACTTGAAGTTCTTGTGCTGAAGTTGAGACTGCATGTCTTGCATATCTGAACGAAATATGGGCCCATATATCCACAAATGTGGAAAGTTTTATATGATTTTAGTAGATGCATCTACATTGTTTTATCAACTTACAACAAGAAGTTTGTGAGATTGATTCTAAAAGGATTCAGATTATGCAATTAGACTATTCGTTTTGCAAAAGCTTATGAGTTTATATTTTAGGCTATATCGGTTGTTACAAAGCCTATTGATTATGAAAAATACGGTTTAGCAAATTTTTAATTGGATGCCTCCTATTTAATAGCTAAATTGTGAGAGCAAAACATTTATTATTTATATGGTATTTCCATATAGCAACACTTATACGCATCAAGCCAACGAGTTATAATAAACTCTCCATTATGATTTGATTTTTGGTCAGAAGTCATATTTCCCATTTTTGAATTTTTGAATGTGCGATATATAGTTGAATTGCTCCACCATGCACAAAATGGGCAAGTAAAAAGGGTTGAGAATATATATTGAGTATGAGTCTCCTTTTATGTTTAAATTCTAAACATTAATTGGAGAATCATTTATTAGATGATTTTTATCATGGGGAGAGAATAATCAGCTGGATAGAGAAGGAAATTAATTATCATTATCTAGATCCTCGAATATGAACTAAAACTTCATAAGATAATTCATGTTATTTCATGTCAACTGCCAGACATATTTACTGACCCAATGAGAGTAATTAAGTCTCATATATCAACTGAAATGCTCTAAGTTTAAATTACATGTTAGAGCAAGTGGATGTAAATCATGCTTGAAGCATGATAGTTGAAATGGTTTCAATGATCAAAATTCTTGTAAATGAAAAGTATTATGAAATGGTCATATATTGGAGGCGGGTGCTCCTAAAGAGACCCAAGACATAACTAATAATAAAACTCTTAAAGAGTTTCAGGTACCTGAAATAAAGATTGAAATCTTGAAGAGATCTCGATGAGTTATGTCATTACGAGAATGGAACCAGAAAATTAGAAAGTTGTCGACAACGATTTTACAAACAATTTTACATAAAATAATTCTATAGAAGTAAAGAAAGAAATCGAGGATCTTGTATAAAATTTATCCAGAAGTATAGATATTGAATTAGCCGATGTTGAAAGACGCTTTGAACTTCTAAAATAGAAGTATTGGACCAGCAGTCCAAACACCTAAAGGTGTAATGCAAGTGTGGCACAAATAAGTAGTCGTAAATACGACTTGAACTATGATTTATGAAAAGTTTTAATTACTTCATGGTGGATGCAATTACTTTGGCAGTTATGAAAAATTTTGCATGCGTTTAATTATTTGTGGATCCATATTATCCTTGAAGGATTTAAAATGCTAGAAGCATTTGGAAATTTCTAAGGAAATTTATTTAGACATGTCTCATGAATATTTTGGCGCATTTGGTATAATCGCCTTAATGAATACTAATTGAGAAAATACTATAAGAATGACCAAATTTCCTTATGTATTTTATAAAGGAGTTTGGATCAAGATCCATTATGATAATTTTGGAACTCCTAAAGAGCTTCAAATTGGAAACTCATGAAGTACTTTCAATACAAGTACTTGAATCTTGACATCAAGTTTATCTCGACCTGAAGATCGAGCATTTTTATATATTTCTTTTTATCTATGAATAGACATAAGCTGAAAGAATCTTAAAGAAGATTCAATATGAATAGAGCATATCTATTGAGTATCCCAATAGTTGTAAGATTATTGGATGTGAATAAAGATAATTATATCTTTTCTTGGTCTTGAAGCACTATATATTAGTTGGTCAAGAAATATCTATGAATATACAAAGATCATTACATTTAGATCTTCAAACATTCGTCAATGCCTTCTTAAATCTTGTAGAAATAATTGTTATGCACAAGGCAAGTCAAAAATGTGTTTGGCTAAGACCATTGACCCAACATATCTAAAATATATGTGATTTACTTTCACAAGATATGATACAAGTGATATCTTGTGTAGAGATAATGGAAGGTGGATACATCATGGAAAATATTACTCCAATGTTTCATCCCCCGCTATCTTTAGAAAATAGTATTCAAGGTTGAATTATGAAGATTCAAAGATCTTTAGTAGTGTTTTCATGAGGGGGAGTAAATACGCGTTGCACTCTTTTTTCCTTGACCGAGATTTTGTCCCAATGGGTTTTCCTGGTAAGTTTTTAATGAGGCAACATGTTATGCGTATCAAAGATGTGTAACATGTGTTTACTCTTTTTCCTTCACTAAATTTTTTTTTCCCACTGGGCTTTTATCTTAGTAAGGTTTTAACGAGGCACATTATCTACATAGACATTCAAGGGGGAGTGTTATGAATATTTATCTATGTGGATGTCTATCATGATTAGAACTTTATCTAAGGGGATTGATTTACTTTATCATTAGGAATATTATCTCATTTAATTTGAGTTCAATGTAATATGTACTTCTTATACCTATAAATAGATGACTTTATGAAGGCATTGTGCACAAGTCTATTTTTGAGAATAATACAAATCTCCCTCTTTCTCTCATCTCTTTGTTCTTCCATTCTTGTTCTTTGTTCTTATTATTGTTCTTTATTATTTTATTTATAACAATTTTCTAATTTTTATCAGTTTGCTTATTTTTTATGACTTTGTTTATTTTAAAATTAAATCTTAATTTCTATTTTTCCTATTTTAATCATTTTTAAAAATGTTTAATTTTAAAATTAATAAAATTAAATTTAACAATCTTAATTTAATTATTTAATTATTTTTTAAAATATTATAATATTAAAATCAAACAATTTAACCCGTACTAGACTAATAGTTCAGTCGTAAACTTAATCTCTAACCAACCATATTTTATTTACCACGAGTCCTTCGCCTTCAAGAATCAACATCAAATAAAGAACTTTGCATGTAGGGGGATGAGCATTTTATCGAGTGGAGCAAAGTCAAAAAAATTTGAGTTAGTCGAGTTGATGAGTTATGTCACTACGAGAATGGAACCAGAAAATTGAAAAGTTGTCGACAATGATTTTACAAATAGTTTTAAATAGAATACTCTATAGAAGTAAAGAAAGAAAACGAGGATCTTGTATAGAAATCTATCAAGTATAGATATTAAATTGGCCAATATAGAAATACGCTTTGAACTTCTAAAAGAGAAGTATTTAGACCAACAGTCCAAACACCTAAAGGTGTAATGCAAGTGAGGCACAAATAAGTAGTCATAAATTCGACTTGAATTATGATTTATGAAGAGTTTTAATTACTTCATGGTGGATGCAATTACTTTGGCAGTATGAAATATATTACATGTGTCTAATTATTTATGGATCCCTATTTATCCTTAAAGGATTTAAAATGCTAAAAGCATTTGGAAATTTTTGAGAAAATTTATTAAGATATGTATCATTGAATATTTTGGCGCATTTGATATAATCGCCTTAGTGAGTACTAATTGAGAAAATACTATAAGAATGATAAGATTTCCTTATGTATTTTATAGAAGAATTTGAATCAAGATTCATTATATTATTAGAACTCCTGAAGAGTTTTCAAAGAATTTGGTTATTTAAGGAAATGATTTGAGAAAAAAAATATTGATATGTGGTTGTCTCGACATAAAGATCGAGCACTTAAATATGCGTTTTTGTCTTTGAATGGACATAAGTTGAAAGAATCTTAAAAAAGATTCAACATGGATAAAGCATATCTATTGTAAGATTGTTGGATGTGAATAAAGATAATTATATCTTTTCTTGGTTTTGAAGCACCATATATTAGTTGGTCAAGCAATATCCATGGATATACAAAGATCGTTACATTTAGATCTTCAAACATTCGTCGATGCCTCCTCAAATGTCGTAGAAATAATTGTTATGCACGAGGCAAGCCAAATATGTGTTTGGCTAAGACCATTGACCCAACTTATCCAAAAGATACGTGAATTTACTTTTACAATATATGATAAAAGCTATCTTTTGTGAAGATAATGCAAGATGTATATCTCAGTTTGAAAGTGGATACATCATGGAACATATTACTCCAAAGTTTCAACCCTCGTGTTCTTTAGAAAAATAATATTCAAAATTGAATTATGAAGATTCAAAGATCTTCTATGATGTTTTCATGAGGGGGAGTAAATACGCGTTGCACTCTTTTTCCCTTAACCGAGGTTTTGTCCCAATGGGTTTTCCTGGTAAGGTTTTTAATGAGGCAGCATGTTATGCGTATCAAAGATGTGTGTACTCTTTTTCCTTCACTAAAGAAATATTTTTCCCATTGGTTTTTTATCTTAGTATGGTTTTAACGAGGCACATTATCTTCATAGACATCCAAGGGGAGTGTTATGAATATTTATCTATGTGGATGTCTATAATGATAAGGACTTTATCAAGGAGATTTGATTTACTTCATCTTTAGAAATATTATCTTCATTAATTAGAGTTTAATGTATTATGTACTTCTTATGCTAATAAATAGATGATCTAATGAAGGCATTGTATACACTTGAGTATTGAGAATAATATAAATCTTCATCTTTCTCTCATCTATTTGTTCTTGCATTCTTGTTCTTTGTTCTTATTATTGTTCTTCTTTATTTTATTCATAACAATAATTGTAATATGTCTCATTTATTTATTATTTCTTTAAATATTAATTAAAGGCAAAACAATATTGAGTGGCTTGGGCCTCATTCGTCCAAACTTATTCACAATTCTCTCGAACCCTTAAATTGAAAGTACATAATTACGTTTAAATGCGTTGAACTTACTATTTTAAAAAATATCAACTAAACTAAGACTCAATCAAAAAAATTAACCTTACTCAATACCGATGGGTCAGTGTGGTGCTAATGTGTGTGGCTCGTGTGGTAGCGTAGTTCGTAATAGTATAGGGACTTGTCTTTTTGGGTTCTCTAAATTTCTTGGTATCTCAATTTTTGATGCAGAACTATGTGGGTGCATATTTAAGATTATTTTATACTTGGGAAGCTGGGTACCGATGTGTTATTCTTGAGTTAGATAACTTGGAGGCTTGTCGTGTGTTATGATTTGAGGCTAATGGTGGTCACTTTCTAAGCTGGCACTTGAAAGATTTGTGTCAGCGAGATAGTGCATCCGCTACTACATTATCCTTACCTTTCTTGTATTTGATGATATAAGGGAATGTTTCAATGAATTCCACCCAACGAGCATGTCTCTTGCTCAAATTACCTTGGCCGTTGAGCCACTTCAAGGATTCATGGTCCGTATGTATGACAAATTCCTTTGGAAGAAGATAGTGTTGCCAAACTTCAAGTGCATAAACTAATGCAAGGAGCTCTTTATCATATGTTGAGTAGTTCAAATGTGCTCCTTTTAACTTCTCACTAAAGTAAGCGGTTGGTTGTTTTTCTTGCAAAAGAACTGCACCTATGCCTATACTGGAGGCATCACATTCTAACTCAAAAGTGTTAGAGAAATCAGGAAGGCGAAGAATTGGGGCAGTACAAAGTTTACCTTTTAGGGTTTGGAAAGCTGTTTCTTGTGCCTCACCCCAATGGAAACCTACCGTTTTTTTGATAATATCCGTCAATGGTGCGGCGATGGTAGAGAAATCCTTGACAAAACAGCGGTAGAAGCTTGCTATGCCATGGAAGGATCTCACCTCGGTTATGGAAGATGGTCTGGGCCATTCTTTAATTGCTTTGACCTTTTCATCATCAACATGGATACCCTGTGCACTTACTATAAAGCCTAGAAAATTAAGACTTGCACTACAAAACACGCACTTTTCCATGTTAGCATATAATCGTTCCCGTCGGAGAACTTCAAAGACTGATTTCACATGAAAGAGGTGTGAATCAAAGGAAGAAGAGTAGATAAGAATATCATCGAAATAAACAACAACAAACTTACCTCAAAATTCCCGTAAGATGTGGTTCATCAACCTCATGAATGTGCTAGAGGCATTGGTCAAACCAAAAGGCATGACTCTCCACTCATATAGACCGAACTTGGTCTTGAAAGCGGTTTTCCATTCATCTCCTTCCTTCATCCGAATTTGATGATAACCACTCTTCAAGTCAATCTTGGTGAAGATGCATGCGCCGTAGAGTTCATCAAGCATGTCATCTAACCGTGGGATAAGATGACGATATTTGATGGTGATTCGGTTTATTGGTCTACAATCTACACACATTCGATATGAACCATCTTTTTTTGGCACCAAAAGCACTGGTACGGCACAAGGGCTTAAACTCTCACGAATGTAGCCTTTGTGGAGTAGTTCTTCCACTTGCCTTTCTAACTCCTTGGTTTCTTCAGGATTGCATCTATATGTTAATCTATTTGGGATAGAAGAACCCGGAATTAGGTCAATTTGATGTTCAACTCCTCTTAAGGGCGGCAAACCATCGGGTGGATCACCTAAAACATCATTAAAGTCTTGCAAAAGAGAAACAAACACACTAGGAAAACGGTCATTATTGTTAGTGATAGAAATAAAACTTTCCCTAAATCGGACGAGAATGCAAGGTTGTTTAAGAAAATGGGCTTGTCTCACTTCTTTTTCTCTCGCATAAATATTTTGAGATACTCTTTTTTTCTCACAGTGAGGATCACTCACCACCCCTGGGCCTTTGTTCATTTGGCTTTTATTTCTACTGGCCTCTTTCGTCGTTGCCTTTTGTTCCTTGTTTCCATCTTTTAGAATTCCCACCCCCTCACAAAACTTCTTCATTCGCATCTGGTCTTTGTACACCTCTTTTGGATCGAGTGGGGCCAAGGTATACTTCTTGCCATGATATACAAAGGAATATTTATTTAATTTACCATTGTGAGTCACATCACGATCATACTGCCAAGGTCTCCCTAAAAGCAAGTGAGATGCTTGTATAGGAATAGCATCACACCAAACATCATCACAATATTTGCCCATAGTAAAAGTGACTAATGCACGTTTGGTTACATTTAACTCTGATCCTTCATGAAGCCATTGGAGATAATATGGCTTTGGATGACGTTGACAAGGTAGATCAAGTGCATCAACTAGATAATTGCTCACCACATTCGCACAACTTCCGCTATCAATGATGACAGAATAAAGTTTACCTTTGATCAAACATCGTGTGTGGAAAATATTTGTTCTTTGCACTTCTGTATCGTCGATTGCTTGGATATTAAGTGAACGTTGAATCACCAAGCTTTTAGGATCAGGTTCATCACTAGAGTAATTATCGGCGATGAATTCATTATCGGACAATTCTGAATCGGATGTGCATGTCCCATCTTCTCGAACACGAAAAAGTCTTGTATTTGGGCAGTCCCTTTGATAGTGTCCATGTCCTTTGCACTTGAAACATACAATATCCCGAGTTTTCTTAGTTGTTTGTGTATTTTCCGTCGTCATGGGAATTTTGGCTTTTGTTTTTTCCAATGGCTTGAATGCTTCAGGTTTCTGTTTTGTTCTACTAGAGTCGGCCAAAGGATTAGAAGTATTAGAATTACACAAGGGTTGAGTGGTACCTCTATCATATGGATAACTCTTTTGGCGATATCGTTGTCTATCTTTGATGCGTTTTTCAATTGTCATGGCAAATTGGAATGCCTCTTCAAGAGTGTCGTAGGTTTTGAGTTCAAGCACCTCAAGAATGCTGTCATTGAGTTCGAAAATAAACCTAGTCAATGTATCTTCTTCGTCCTCTTGTATATCGGCTCTTTGCATCAAGGATTCCATCTCTTTGAGATATTCATCAACAGTTATGTTGCCTTGTCTGATCTTTTGCAACTTTTGTTTGAGCTCTCGTCGATATAATGGGGGAACAAATCATTCTCGCATGACCTCTTTAAGTTCTCCCCATGATGTTATCTTGGCTTCTCCATTGAGACGCCGATTTTGGACCAATTGGGACCACCAAATGGATGCATATTTAGTGAGTTCGAGAGTCAACAATGGGACTTGATCCTCTTCGGGACATTGATAATACTCGAACAAAAGATCAACTCGATTTTCCCAGTCACAATAAGCATCAGAGTCATACCTTCCTTGAAAAGGCGGCACAGTGATCTTTGGTTTCGCCAAGGAGTTTTGTGCTCGTTTTGGTTCTGTTCGAGGGTTGTGCCTATGTAGGGGATTTTAGCGTCTATTCTGAATGTTAAAAAGAGGTGGACGCTTAGGCTCTTCTGTTTCGTCTTCAACCTCATTGGTTTCGATTCCTCCAATGGTTTGAGTTATTGCGGTCACGACTATATCGGTGTGATCAAGCTTGGTTGCCAATAAGGTTACAGTCCGTGTAAGTTTATTTAGAGTATCGCAACCTCTTGAAGAGTCACCTTGTGTGGTTTGTCGTCGTCACTAGTTTGTGACATCTTGAAAACACTCAAATTTAAAAAGGTGAAAAAAAAAAGAAAAGCTAGAAATCTCACTAAACACTCCAAGAAAGAAATACTTAGCGAGGCAAGTAAGCCAATCTTGTGCTCTTTAAAGATCTTCCTGCCACAAGACAAACAAGTCACAATCGGAGTTTAATCCTAACAATGATTCCTAATTGTACTAGGAGTCCAAGGAAAGGCTTGACACCAATTGAAATATAGTCGCAAGAAGGAAGAATTACAATGCAACTTGTTTAATCCTACTCACACCAGAATAGAGAAGGTGTTAATAGCGTAAGAGAAGAAAGAAAAGCAAAACAAACGAACTTAAATAACTAAAGAGTAGAAAAGAAAAAACTAGAAAGATGGAAACCCAAAACCCGGATACAACTTGAAGAAAGAAATCCAAAGTTGAACCCACTTCAATGTGATGCTTGCAGCGATGGATGATGTTGATCTTGATGATTCTTGATGGTAGTTGGCGGCTAGGTATGATCTTTCTCACTTTTCTTCAGTTTCAGTTTTTGTTTTTTTTTTCTTTTCTTTTCTTTTCTCTTTTTTTTTTTTGCTTTTTTTCTTTTATAAGATAAATAAACTAAAAATAATGAAAATTGATAGAAAGAAACTAAACTAGGGTGAAAATAGAGGAAAAGAACCTAATTCTGCTCAATTTTGATCCACTTTGTTTGAGGTGTTCCCGGTGTCAAAAAATTCTGAAATTTTATGTGGCGACTCCTCCAATGGTGTAGATCAGATCTGGAAATTTTCAGCTCAAAATTTGTTTGTTTGAATTCTGCGAATTTTCCACTTTTATTCGAATTTTTCACCCAAAACGCCAAAATTCTTGCCAAGAATTGTTCCAAATCTGATACCAAATAATAGAGTAGCGCAATCTTGGATTTGAAAGTCTTCAATCAAGTTGTTGCAAGAACTAGGGGCTCTAGACTCAATCAAAAAAGATTAGGAGCAGATCTAAAAATTCAGGAGAAAAGAGAAGGGCTTTTCTTGAAAAATTTAGATTCAAGGCTGGAAAATCAAAGAAGCGAAGATAAGAAAGAAGATTAGGAGATAAATAATAAGAATTAAAACAAAAATATTGAAAAAGATTGATGGAGAGATAGATAAAACAAATCTGAAAATTCAGCTTTGTTTATGGTTATGGAGATGGCGTGAAGTTGAAGATGGAGATGGCTTGATGGATTTGTGATGGTTTTGTCATCGGCACCCTCTTAGATGCAATTACCTAAGCAAGCAACCTCAAGCGGCTCTAACCCACCCTCCTAGACGCGATTACCTAGGCAAGCATGAGTGTGAAGATGATCTCCCTCACAAGAACTCGTCGGACTTATGTTGAAGAAGACTTCGAAGGCACAAGTAATTAGCACTTGCAAAAACAAACTCAATAAATATTTTATTAATCCAAGAAAATCTGAATTACAATGGTGGAGGCTTCATCCTTTTATAGATGAAGGATAGCCAAAGTAATTTAACTTCTACTAAAACAAGGAAACCCTAATTTAATTAAAAAAATAAAATAAAATAAAAACAGCCTACAAACTCCTTGTACTTGGCCAGCAAGGAATAAGGTGATAAGGCAAGTGATAAGCTGATACGTGCTGATTTCTTGGGTTGCAAATAAGCTTTGTTGCTTGGGCGGCAAGTAATGGCTTGTTAGGGGCTGGTTGCTTGGGCAGCAAGTAATGGGTTGTTGGGGCTTCTTTTTGGACGAAAATTTGAAGGGATTTGGGCTTATTTGGCTGGTAAGTACTTTGGTTTTGGGTACGAAGCATGTATGGGTTGTTTTAATGCAAACTAGGCCTAAATAACACTTGTAAATCCTAACTTGGGCTAAAAATAAAAGTCTGACCCAATCCTTTCATAATAAGGAGTATTGGGTCTAAATACAATAAAAGGGATAATTAATGGACATCTAAAGGCTCATGGATATCTATCTCCAAAGGTGCAACAAGTTGGGTTTTTGTTACCCAATTATGCTCGAAGGATTTTAAGTGTGGGCTTCCTTCAATAAATTCTTCTTTCTTCATGGCAGCTTGCAATCCTTTGCTCACAAATCCTTGAACGGTTGAATTCAGCTCACTCTTGGACTTGGCTCGAGTTATTGGGCCAAGTGAAAAAGTAAGTCCGTCTCGTCCTTGGAATTGCCTTGTGGTACATGTATCACTAATGGTGGTCACTTTCTAAGCTAGCACTTGAAAGATTTGTGTCTGCGAGATTGGTTGGTACAGATTAGCCATGTTGATCGTGCGGGAAATCATGTTGATGATGCTATGGCCAAAGCTGGGAGGAGAGATAGTCTCGAGGTGGAGCTCTTTGAACATCTGCCTAATGGTGTTGGTTCTTTTTTATTGTTAGATAGTTGTAATAGCTTAGCTTAATGCTTTATTTTTTTATGGATATCTCTATGGTGTTAGCATTTGTACTCTTTTTTCTCCACTTAAGTTTAGGGAAGTTTTTTTAATGAGGCATGTGTTAACATTCACCCATGTATGATTTTCTTCGAATAAAATCATACCTTAGAAAAACGAGGTGTAACACTCGTATTTTGGGGTTAGGAGTTAACCGGGTTTATAGTTCGAGTCATTAAAATTTAAATTAAAACGTTTCAACCTAATTTGTGATGCAATTGAGCTTTAATAAGAGGGGAGGGACTTACATTGTGATTTTACCCAAAAGTTTTAAAAAGGAAGACAACTTTTAAAGTTGTCATCTTCTTCCCCTTTCCCCACTTAATCCCACGTGAAACACCTCCCCCATTCCCCAAACTCTCTCAAACTTCAAACTACTATTCCATTGATTTGTTACTTGATTTCAACACCATTTTAAGAGGTAAACATGTTTTCTAACTCTCCTCTTTATTCCCTATCAACTCATAGTCTTAGATTTCAAAGTTATGGAGTTTTGAAAATTAGGGTTTGTATCAAAGTTTGGGTTTTTAAGGGGTTTTTCATTTTGTTTTGATAAATTGAGTTGGGGTTTTGTTTACTCATGTTAAAATACACATTATATGTTAATTTGGTTGGATTTTGATAAAAATCCGAAGTGGGTTCATAGACCCATTTTTAGGTTGTCAAAAACTCTATTTTTGGTGGGTTTTAGGTTGGAAACAAAGGGCTGATGGGTTAGGTATGATAGGAGGGTGATTTGGGACATTTTGGAGGTCATTTGGGTGTTTGGAAATGGAAATTTCAGCAAGGTTCTAGGGGAGCACGAAAATTGGGTTTTTGGGTGATTATGTGGTTTGGGAATTTGTGGAATTTTGCTTGTGTTTGTAAAGTAAGTTGATGGTTGAGTTTAGCATTGAATTGTGAAGTAATGTATGTGTTTTGGCTTGGCTAGAAGCAAGAGGAGTCGTTGAAGGAGCTTTAGGACCGAATCCGGGTTCGTAGGAGGATTGTTTTGATTGCTAAGGAAGGGCGGTGAGTGGTTTCAAACTTGATTTAAAGTTTGGTTCGAGTATGTGTAGTGTGTGTGTAAAGTGCGCTTGGTAGGCCACTTCTAGTTAATTCGAGTTGTTAGTTTAGCCATTGATATCCATAAATGTTATTGTGCTTACTTAGCTATGCTCTTGTGATTGTGGTTATTTGGTGCATGTATATATCATGATGTGAATATATGTGATGAGCATGAGTGTGGTTGATGATATGTGATGTGATAATGATAATTGGCACTAAAATAATTACCGGTTGTAAATGATCGATCATTAGGATTAGTGTGCACACAAATTGAGTCAAAACATACGTGGCCTTGATGGCGTTAAGTCATCAAGGAGGAGTACGGTGATGTAACATTCTACCGGAAGCTTTTTATACATTTCTACGGGATGATGAGTGGAATCCCATCCGTAGGGCATGTGGCAATGAGTGGAATCCCGCACATGCAAGGTCCGGTGATGAGTGAAATCCCACTGAGGTAAAGTGTTGTTGAGGTTTAAATCCGCACAATCAGGGTAATTAATAGTGGCCAATTAAACTTATTTATGTGTTGTGATATATGATTGTGGTATATGATATTGTTACATGGTGTTGATATTGATGATTGAGCTTGGTAGATTATGAGAAACCATATTATGCCACTTGAAAGACTAGCTAGGTCTACTTGATTATATGCCTATGCTTGATGAATGTGAGATTAGGATTTACATGCTTGAAGCCTGCATTGTTGATGTTTTTCGTTTTAGAGCACCCTCACTAAGCTATTAGCTTACGCTCTCAATGTTCAACAATGCAGATCATTAGCGTGGTGTTAGCTCGAGGCAAGGCAAGAAGGGCTTTCCAAGTTTGTGGCTCAAGTACGGTTATCAATTTTGTATTAGCTAGCAATGTGGCAAGGGTCTTTGTATGAGCTTTATATGACTCATTGAATGTGGATGTTTTGAGTTTGATTATGGATTGTAAAGCATTTGATATTATGATGAATGTTGGTGTGTGATGGTATGCTTTAGATGTTTAGGTTGCCTTCTGTATGAGTGCAAACCTCTTATGATGACTTGTGCCTTTTTAGACCTTTTGAGCCTTTATGTATGCCAATATTGCTTAAATTGCTCTTTGATTGGAATGTTATGTATGGATGACTTGTCAAATGTTTGGTTGTTGCCTATGGCTTATGTATGATTGTTTAAATGTGTGTATACGCTTAGGTGAGTCGAGAAATGCATTTAGAGTCGTGTTTGGGGTCGATAAGTTGGAATTTGTGGAATTGTAGTGCAGGGCGTATCGATACGCCTCAGGGACGTATCGATACGGCCTTGCCCAAAGGCCACAAATTTTTCCCGGCATACCGATACCCTAAGGGTATCGATACCCTCCAAAGTTACTGGAATTTGGAGTTTTGAGTGAGAGTAGAGCGTAGCGATACGGGGTGCACGAGTATCGGTACGGGTCTACTCTGTTGACCGAGAAGGACGTATTGATACGCTCGAGAGCTGTATCGATACGGTTTTCCCGGAGTTGACTCCTTGGGTTGACCTAGACAGGGCGTATCGATACCCCTAGTTAGGGTACCGATACGGTCTGCCCTGTAAGCTTAAAAATGGACTGTTATGCATGGTCGTGGTTTGAATGTGTTTTCCTTTGAATGCTTTTCGTTGTCTTGATCACTTAGGACTTAACAATCCTTTAGACAAGTTTAAAAAAAATAGGGTTGCTAACTGAGGGGGAATCCTTTGGGTTTTGCTTCGGTTTTCCCCGTGTGGCCCACTCGGACTGGTCATCCGGCCAGACCGGGACGAGGGGGTTACATTTGTTGGTATCAGAGCCTGAGGTTACCGAGACCTCGGGCAGGTAAGTGAGGTAAGCTCAATGTGTTAAATGATTGTGTTGTTTGATGCATGTTTTGCCATGAATCTTTGATGCTTGATTGATCGTATAATGTTTGGAATGCATGAATTGTGGTGTCTGGTGTAGAGTGTGTGCCCATTGCTACTATTACTTAATTTAAGAAGATTTTTGGAAAGAGGAGTACTTGAGCACTATTGGACCCTTGCTTTGGCTAACGTAATCCTTATCTATTTGTTGTTGTAGTTTATACCTTGCTAGCTGTATCATGAGACCACGTGGGAGGCCTAGGATGGTTCGACCGGAACCACGGGCAGAGGCTCCAGGAGTTGAGCCAGTAGTTAGAGTTGAGGCTCAAGTGGGAGAGCCTGTGGTTGGAGTTGGAGCTCCTCCACCACCACCACCACCTCCACCGGGAGTGGGAGGTGAGGCCGGGGCCGAAGAAGAGGGACCACAAGGAGGCCAAGGACCGGCCGGGATAGACTTAGCTTCGTTGGTTCAGGCGATAGCCGGGGCGTTTCAGGCTGCAGTAGCTGGAGGTCAGGCAGCACATCATCAAGTTGAGGGCACTAGATTGCCTTTAGAGAGACTTCGGGGCCTTGGGGCTAAAGAGTTTAGAGGGGCCACTCCGGAGAGGTCAGAGTTGTGGTTTGAGAAGACTGTCCGTATCCTTGCTCAGATGGGATGTACTGGTGAGCGCAAGTTGGGTTGTGTCGAGTCTCTGCTTTAGGGTGATGCCTACACTTGGTGGGTCACCGTTACTTCGGGTATGGATGAGGCCGAGATTACTTGGGAGTTCTTTGAGATGGCTTTCCGTAAGAAGTATCTGGATCCGCGATACCTCGATGAGAGGAAGAGGGAGTTTATGGCATTGCTTCAGAGGAATATGTCCGTGACCGATTATGAGATCCGATTTTTCAGATTGAGTCAGTATGCACCTGAGCTTGTACCTACTAAGGTGGAGCGCTGTAACCACTTCCGTTATGGGCTGAGTGAAGAGATCAAGACGTATACTCTAGCGTCAGATTACATTGATTTTGATGTCTTGGTCGCGAGGGCCAAGGACTTGGAGCACAGCTTGAGTTTGACCAGGCGGTCAGGTGGATCTAGTTCGGGTAAGAGGTCCAGCAACTTTGATAGAGGTGATTCCAAGAGGCATCGGGACAACAGACATCATTATGATCATATGCGTGGTGGCGGTAACCATGGTAGGGGCCATCAGGGTCAGAGAGCTGGTGGGATGTTGCCCACATGTGCTACTTGCGGGAGGAACCACACCGGTGAGTGTTGGGGAAATTATCATTCTTGTTGGAGTTGTGGGGCTAGAGACCACATTAGGCGTGACTGTCCACATCAGGTGGGACAGGCACCAGCTCAGGCTCCTGCTAGAGCCAATGACTTTTAGAGAGGCCGCGGGCGCGGTAGAGGTAACTTCCAGCCGAGGAATGATGGTCAGAGGAACATAGCACATGTAGTTGCAGTTCAGCCAGAGGGCGGAGGCCAGGCCAGAGTTTATGCTCAGCGTGGGGATCAGCATGACACCGATGTGATCGCAGGTAACTTCTCGATACAGTCTTTGGGTTTGCTTTCTTTGATTGACTCTGGGTCTACACATTCCTACATATTGAGTAAGCATGCACAGTCTTTGAATTTGCATTGTGAAATGTTAGAGGTAGGAGTTAGTGTTACTAGTTATTTTGGGGACACGGTAGTAGTTAGGAAGATGTACTGAAGGTGTCCGTTGATGGTTCAGGGGCATGTGTTTCCAGTGGATATGATGGAACTTCCTTTCTATGGATTTGATGTGATTCTGGGTATGGACTGGCTCACGGAGCATAGAGCTAGGATAGATTTTGAAACTAAACGGATTTCTTTGAGGCTCGCAGATGACTATGAGATTGTAGTGGTGGGTGAGAACGTGAAGTTCTTGTCCAATGTGGTTTCAGTACTAGAGGCTAAGAGATTAGTTGAGTTGGGTGTGAAGCATACCTAGCATATGTGATGAACCCTAACATGAGTGAGGTTAGACCTCAGGACATCCGGACAGTATGTGACTTTCCTAGTGTGTTTCTGGAAGAATTGCCAGGGTTACCACCGGACAGAGAGGTAGAGTTCTGCATTGAGACTTATTCTGATTCAGCTTCTGTTTTGATTGCTCCGTATCGCATGGCACAGAAAGAATTGAAAGAGTTGAAGACTCAGTTGCAAGAATTGACAGATAGAGGTTTTATTCGACCTAGTTCTTCACCTTGGCATAGAGTTAGTTGCAGTTGTGTTTGCTCTGAAGATTTGAAGGCACTATTTGTACGGTGAGAAATGCACAGTGTACACCGACCACAAGAGTTTGAAATACATTATGACTCAGCGAGATTTGAATCTCAGACAGCGTAGGTGGTTAGAGCTACTAAAGGACTATGATCTTACTATTGAGTACCATCCGGGTAAGGCCAATGTAGTGGCCGATGCATTGAGTAGGAAGGTGGCCGTGGACTTGAGAGCTATGTTTGCTAGATTGAGTTTGTCTGGAGATGGTGGCTTGGTAGCCGAGCTTCAGGTTAGACCTACTTTAGGTCAGTTGATTCGAGAGAAACAACTCTTAGATAGATCGTTGGCACCTCACGTGCAAGATATAGCCGAGGGTAGATCTTCAGACTACAGTTTCAGTACTGATGGGGTTTTGTGTTTCAAAGATAGAATAGTTGTGCCAGAGAACAGTGACTTGAGACGTACGATCTTGACTGAAGCCCACAGTAGTCCGTTTGCTATGCATCCTGGAAGCACGGAGATGTACCGTGATTTGAAGAATGAGTACTTTTGGGTTGGCTTGAAGAGAGATGTAGCCGACTTTGTGAGTAAGTGCCTAGTGTGTTAGAGAGTGAAGGCGGAACATCAGGTTCCCTCAGGTTTGTTACAGCCGTTGAGAATTCCGGAATGGAAGTGGGAGAACATCACCATGGATTTTGTTTCGGGTTTGCCTTTGACTCCTACGAAGAAGAACTCAGTTTGGGTGATAGTGGATCGCTTTACGAAGTGTGCTCACTTCTTGGCAGTCAACACTACTTACACTTTAGATAGATTGGCCGATTTGTATATTGGTGAGATTGTGAGACTGCATGGTGTGCCGAAGTCAATTGTGTCGGATAGAGATCCGAGATTTACTTCTAGATTTTGGGAGTGTCTGCATACAGCCTTGGGTACCCGTTTGAACTTCAGCACTTCTTATCATCCTCAGTCAGATGGTCAGTCAGAGAGAGTTATTCAGATCTTAGAGGATATGCTGCGATGTTGTATCATTGACTTTCAGGGTACTTGGGAGAAGCATTTGCCTCTAGTTGAGTTTGCGTGCAATAACAACTTCCAGTCGAGCATTCAGATGGCTCCGTATGAGGCCTTGTATGGCCAAAAGTGTAGCACTCCAGTTTGTTGGGCCGAAGTGGGACAGAAATTGTTACCTATGCCGGATTTGCTCAAGGGGACAACCGACAAGGTAAAATTGATTTGTGACCGTTTGAAAGCTGCTTCGGATAGACAAAAGTCCTATGCCGATTTGAAGAGGAAGGAAGTTGAGTACTCAGTGGGTGAGAAGGTATTCTTGAAGGTATCTCCGTGGAAGAAGGTGATGAGATTTGGCCGAAAAGGGAAGTTGAGTCCGAGGTACATAGGACCGTATGAGATTGTGAAGAGGGTTGGTCCGGTTGCTTATCAGTTGCGTTTGCCATCCGAGTTAGAGAAGATACACGATGTGTTCCATGTTTTGATGCTTCGTAAGTATAGGTCCGATCCATCACATGTTATGCCCGTAGAAGAGATTGAATTGAATCTGGATTTGACTTACAAGGAAGAACCAGTGGAGATCTTAGCTTCTGACAGTAAGGTGTTGAGGGGTAGATCGATTGAGTTAGTGAAGGTGCGGTGGCAACGTAGAGGTGTGGACGAGGCCACTTGGGAGAGGAAGGAGGATATGGAAAAGCAGTTTACGTATCTCTTTCATTTAGGTAATTTCGGGGACGAAATTCCTTAAGTGAGAGAGAGTTGTAACACCCGTGTTTTGGGGTTAGGAGTTAACCGGGTTTATAGTTCGAGTCATTAAAATTTAAATTAAAATGTTTCAACCTAATTTGTGATGTAATTGAGCTTTAATAAGAGGGGAGGGACTTACATTGCGATTTTACCCAAAAGTTTTAAAAAAGGAAGACAACTTTTAAAGTTGTCATCTTCTTCCCCTTTCCCCACTTAACCCCACGTGAAACACCTCCCCCATTCCCCAAACTCTCTCAAACTTCAAACTACTATTCCATTGATTTGCTACTTGATTTCAACACCATTTTAAGAGGTAAACATGTTTTCTAACTCTTCTCTTTATTCCCTATCAACTCATGGTCTTAGATTTCAAAGTTATGGAGTTTTGAAAATTAGGGTTTGTATCAAAGTTTGGGTTTTTAAGGGGTTTTTCATTTTTTTTTGATAAATTGAGTTGGGGATTTGTTTACTCATGTTAAAATACACATTATATGTTAATTTGGTTGGATTTTGATAAAAATCCGAAGTGGGTTCTTAGACCCATTTTTGGGTTGTCAAAAACTCCATTTTTGGTGGGTTTTAGGTTGGAAACAAAGGGCTGATGGGTTAGGTATGATAGGAGGGTTATTTGGGACATTTTGGAGGTCATTTGGGTGTTTGGAAATGGAAATTTCAGCAAGGTTCTAGGGGAGCACGAAAATTGGGTTTTGGGGTGATTATGTGGTTTGGGAATTTGTGGAATTTGGCTTGTGTTTGTAAAGTAAGTTGATGGTTGAGTTTAGCATTGAATTGTGAAGTAATGTATGTGTTTTGGCTTGGCTAGAAGCAAGAGGAGTCGTTGAAGGAGCTTTGGGACCGAATCCGGGTTCGTAGAAGGATTGTTTTGATTGCTAAGGAAGGGCGGTGAGTGGTTTCAAACTTGATTTAAAGTTTGGTTCGAGTATGTGTAGTGTGTGTGTAAAGTGCGCTTGGTAGGCCACTTCTAGTTAATTCGAGTTGCTAGTTTAGCCATTGATATCCATAAATGTTATTGTGCTTACTTAGCTATGCTCTTGTGATTGTGGTTATTTGGTGCATGTATATATCATGATGTGAATATATGTGATGATCATGAGTGTGGTTGATGATATGTGATGTGATAATGATAATTGGCACTAAAATAATTACCGGTTGTAAATGATCGATCATTAGGATTAGTGTGCACACAAATTGAGTCAAAACGTATGTGGCCTTGATGGCGTTAAGTCATCAAGGAGGAGTACGGTAATGTAACATTCCACCAGAAGCTTTTTATACATTTCTACGGGATGATGAGTGGAATCCCATCCGTAGGGCATGTGGCGATGAGTGAAATCCCGCACATGCAAGGTCCGGTGATGAGTGAAATCCCACCGAGGTAAAGTGTTGTTGAGGTTTAAATCCGCACAATCGGGGTAATTAATAATGGCCAATTAAACTTATTTATGTGTTGTGATATATGATTGTGGTATATGATATTGTTACATGGTGTTGCTATTGATGATTGAGCTTGGTAGATTATGAGAAACCATATTATGCCACTTGAAAGACTAGCTAGGTCTACTTGATTATATGTCTGTGCTTGATGAATGTGAGATTAGGATTTACATGCTTGAACCCTGCATTGTTGATGTTTTTCGTTTTAGAGCACCCTCACTAAGATATTAGCTTACGCTCTCAATGTTCAACAATGCAGATCATTAGCGTGGTGTTAGCTCGAGGCAAGGCAAGAAGGGCTTTCTAAGTTTGTGGCTCAAGTACGGTTATCAATTTTGTATTAGCTAGCAATGTGGCAAGGGTCTTTGTATGAGCTTTATATGACTCATTGAATGTGGATGTTTTGAGTTTGATTATGGATTGTAAAGCATGTGATACTATGATGAATGTTGGTGTGTGATGGTATGCTTTAGATGTTTAGGTTGCCTTGTGTATGAGTGCAAACCTCTTATGATGACTTGTGCTTTTTTAGACCTTTTGAGCCTTTATGTATGCCAATATTGCTTAAATTGCTCTTTGATTGGAATGTTATGTGTAGATGACTTGTCAAATGTTTGATTGTTGCCTATGGCTTATGTATGATTGTTTAAATGTGTGTATACGCTTAGGTGAGTCGAGAAATGCATTTAGAGTCGTGTTTGGGGTCGATAAGTTGGAATTTGTGGAATTGCAGTGCAGGGCGTATCGATACGCCTCAAGGACGTATCGATACGGTCTTGCCCAAAGGCCACAAATTTTGCCTGGCGTACCGATACCCTAAGGGTATCGATACCCTCCAAAGTTACTGGAATTTGGAGTTTTGAGTGAGAGTAGAGCGTACCGATACGGGGTGCACGAGTATCGGTACGGGTCTACTCTGTTGACCGAGAAGGACGTATCGATACGCTCGAGAGCTGTATCGATACGGTTTTCTCGGAGTTGACTCCTTGGGTTGACCTAGACAGGGCGTATCGATACCCCTAGTTAGGGTACTGATACGGTCTGCCCTGTAAGCTTAAAAATGGACTGTTATGCATGGTCGTGGTTCGAATGTGTTTTCCTTTGAATGCTTTCTGCTGTCTTGATCACTTAGGACTTAACAATCCTCTAGACAAGATTAAAAAAAATAGGGTTGCTAACCGAGGGGGAATCCTTTGGGTTTCGCTTCGATTTTCCCCGTGTGGCCCACTCGGACTGGTCATCCGGCCAGACCGAGACGAGGGGGTTACACGAGGATTAACCTTAATCAAATGTAATAAGAAAGTAAACCAACTTGGTAAAAATAAATGGGCCTGATATTTGAATCATCAAAAGATTTCTTAATGAAACCTTAACAATTAGTGAAGGTTGCATACAGGGTCGTCCCTAGGCATGGGCAATAGGGGCGCCCGCGCAGGGCCCTTACCCTGCCCAGAGCTCATTTTTTCGAATATTTATAGTTAAGGTTTAATATTTTTAATATTTATTATTTAATTTTTTTAATAATTGTTTTTGGAGTTACATTCTTAATTTTTTTTTTTATATTTGTTATTAGGGGTATAATTTTTTCAATATTTGTTATTATAGACTCATTTTTTCGAATACTTGTAATTAGAGGCCCATTTTTTATTATTTATTGTTATTTCAATACTTTTTATTAGGGTACAAAATTTTCAATACTTGTTATTATGAGGTCTATTTTTCAATATTTGTTACTAGAGGCCTATCTTTTTTAATATTTGTTATTAGGACCTTACTCTTAAATTTTATTTTTTTTCGATATTTGTTATTACGAGTCCAATTTTTTTCAATACTTGTTATTTATGGTCTATTTTCCCTAATATTTGTTATTACATGTATACTCTTAAATTTTAATTTTTCAATACTTGTTATTAGGGTTCCATTTTTTCCTGTATTTGTTATTACAAGAATACTCTTAAAAATTTATTTATTTTTCCAAAATTTGTTAATAGGGACCCAGTTTTTTATATATCACTTGTTACTAAGGGTCTAATTTCAAATTTTATATTTTTCTAATACTCGTTATTAGGAAAAAGGGTGAGCAAAACTCCACTCGACTCGAAAAAGCTTATTTTTTCGACTCGACTCGTCTTAACTTGAAAAAAAATCAAATAAAATTTGAGTTGTAAAATAAAAATTCTAATAACTCAAAATTTTAGTATTTAGTATATAAGTTTTTAAGTTCGAGTCGTAAGGACTCGTAAACTCGCATAACTTGAATTTTTTTTATTAAACTTAACTTGATCGAACGCTCACCCTTAATTAGGGGCCTATTTTTTAAGTTCGCCCATGGGTCACAAAAATTTTAGAAACGGGTCTGGTTGCATGTTGGACCTACTGGAATAAGTAAATAATTAAGGGAATGGCGAAGGTAGACATCCGATATTCAAATTAGATTATTATTAATAATTAGTAAATTTTGATATTTATTTTAGGAATATAAATATATTCTTATTTAATAAAAAAAATTGTAGGACATAGTCAGTGGCGGAACATCACGGGGGCCACAGGGGATGTGGTCCCCGCCAACTTACTAATTTTTTAAGAAAAAAAAAAGATAAAATTGGTGTATTAATCCTTCAATTTTTATAAAATTTTATTTTAGCCCCCTCAAAATTTTTAGTCTCATTTTGGTCCCCTCTTTTACAAATTTCTAGTTCCGCCCCTAGACATAGTAGAATTTTCTTACACCAGAAATCTTATCAAGCTTCTTTGGGATAATCATGGAAGAATCTAAAAATGTGACAATCATGCATACATTTTTTTTCTCCCGACATCACCGTTTGCATCTGTCTGTTTTTAGAACTGATTTGTCTTAGCACGTTGTGGAACTTTTGCATGGAAAATAAGGAAATATTTATTTTTTCCTTCCCTCTTTTTGGCAAATCGAGAAAACATGATTTATTGATGTTAATAGGATTTGATCCTTTGGAACTAGTGTGAGTTTGGAGAAATTATATCATAGGCCCGGCTCGTTATGTTATCTATGGTCTCAACCAATAAAAAGTATTAAATTTATTAATTTTTTTCATATCATCTTTTTACCGAGTAAATTTTCACTCAAATTTACTGTAAATTAAATTAAAAAACACTTTTTACCAATTGTAGATTCACTCGGTAAAAAGATGATATGGAAAAAAATTAATGAAATAGATGTTTTTTATTGGTTGGGACCATAAATGACATGGCGAGCCGAGCCTATGATATAATTTCTCGTGAGTTTGGTTCGCGAAAAAGATAATTGTCAAGGGTAATAATTTTTTTCAGACTTACATTCTCATGTTTGGTTTAAAAAGATTCCCACTAAGAGGTAATATTTTTTTCCAATGGTAGTCATTTTTTCTCAAAATGGTAGAAATGTTATTCCTCTAATTTTCTTAAGTATTACACAATTTTTCTTCTTTAGACAATATTACTCTTAAAATAATGAATTGTGTTCATATTGATCCTTTATTATATTTTTAATTAGGTGACTAAATATTTATGGTGTAAATTTATTAAATATTTTTATTAAATATTAGTTTAATATATAAATGGGGTTGTATATATTTAAATAATGTTGTAATATTTAATATATTTTTATTAATATTATATTTATAGTATTTCTAAAGTTATAGGATGAGATTGCATGTTACTTGAGAGTGAGTGAGTTAAGAGTTGATATTATTAATTTTATTATTTAGTTTATAAGATATTTTTATTATTTATGATATTTTACCGTCTTAAAATTTTAATAGGCTAATTTATTTTTATCATTGTTTTACTACTTTAAATTTGTTTTATTATTTATTTTAATTTATTTAACAAATTGTTAAAATAATAAAAAAATATTTTTTTTGCAAATTTTAGACAGTGTAATAAAAATAATTCTATAAATTTTATGCAAATATTTTTAATTTAACAATTGGAAGTTTAATTTGTTAAAAATAAAATATCATAAGGACAAGTTGATAAATTTTACTTCCAATTAATGTTATATTTCTCAAACCAAATACTGCAATCTTATGTTCCTACCAAATAAACTAAACAAGGTAATATAACATTCTCAGTAATGTGTTAGGTAATGTTACAATTCAGTAATCCTATTCCCATGGGTAATTTTACATTTTGCGAACCAACCGCCCCTAAGAGTATATACATGCTACCAATGAGGTTGTTCAAAAGAATTTGATTCGAGCAATCTGATTTATTTATCTGATGATTTAATATGAAAATATAGATATCATATTAATTTTTTTTGGTTTTCGGATAATTCATATTGAATATCTGAGAAAAAATCGGATAATTGAATCAAATCAAATGAAGATATATTCAGTTTCAGATTTTCAGATAATCCAAAAAATAAAGGTTTTCTCTCTATATTGGGATTACTTGTTATTTCAGTCCTTCATCTTTTGACCGTAGTCTAATTTCGCACAATTACTTATTATTTTGACCCTTTCAAGTTCTAATTTATTCAATTTGATCCGTTTGCATGTTTACTTTTTTTTTTTGTTTTTCCTTAGTTTTTTCTCATTTATTTATTACATTATATATTTATTTTATTATTATAAAAACAACTATTATTTTCTCAGTAATTAATATACCTTTTATTATCATAATTGTCATTATTATATAATATATTTTCTTATATTTATTATGATATTTTTAATATTATTATTTTTATTACTTTTATTATCACATATATTATTTTTTTACTATTACTATTGTTTTATTATTTATTTATTAAAATTATTTATTTAAAAAAAAATAAAGTTACTACTAATAATTTAAAAAACAGGTTCTGCTTAATTATAAAACAAAGTGGTGCGAAAATAATATGAAAAACCTAAACCCATGTTGATTTAAAACTTCATTTTTAAAACTCATGTTTGATATATATTTTTGACATGAGTATCAAAAATAAGATTTTTTTAAGGATGTCATATATATATATATATATAATATTTTTTAAAAAAAATTAACCATATTCATATGATATATATTGACAAATAATAACTACTACTTTTATTGAATAAATAGAAAATATTTTAAAATTACAAGAAGAGTCTACAAAATAAATAGATTAATTAAAATATTTTCCTTAAAATCATCACAATGCACAAATTAGACATTATCATTAATGAAGGATAAACATCATCAACACAAACATAAAATTACATATAATAATGGTGGTCTATCAACAACTAACATTGCCACAACTCAATCGCGACTTATCTGTAGTGATTGTAAAAGTCTATTAATATTTAGTTTGAGGGTACAAAACATAGATAGGCTAGCAAGATAACGTAATTATATCGTTTGAATATGGAGAGGCGACGTTAAATCCAACAATGATAAAAAAAATATGTTACAAGAGCATAAAAGAGCGTGCCACAAGAGCATATAAAAATAGGCTTAATAGGTGCAAGAAGCCTTTGAATTTTTGAAACAAAATCAATTAAGGCCCTAAACTTTTTATTGCACCCAATTAAGCTCTTGAACCAAAAAAAAATTAATGAACTAAGCTCTTTGACTAATTTTGATCATTAAATCTAGACAATTTTTTTATTTATTGGCGCAGTGCGTCGTATCACAATGCTTCCACTTGTCATTTCAAAAAAAATATTATTTAAAAATTCTTTAAAATTCTAAACATTCTAAAAGACTTATAAAATATATAAAAAATATTTTTTAAAAAAATATATGTAAATGCAACATGATATAACTGTAGTATATCATGTGCCAGTAATATCTAAAAAAAACTATCAAGATTAAAAGGTCATAATTGGTCAAATGGCTTAAATTTCTTGGTTCAAGGACTTAATTAATTTTTTTAATTTTAAGGGCTTTTTACACCCTTAAACCATAAAAATATGAAAATAAGAGACTAGCTAAACAAAATAAAATAATATAACTCGAAATAAAATAACATCAAATATGTTAAAAAATAAGAATAAGCATAAAAAGAGGAAATCAGCGGTGGACGACCAACACAAAGTTGATGTCGGCGACGATGATGAAAAAAATTATATAAAAACTAGAAAAAGAATGACACAAAAATATTATGATATATATATATATATATATTCTTATATAAAACTTTCGTCTTATTTTAAAAATTATTTAAAATAAATAAATAAGAGATCGATCCGTTTTTTTTTTATAGAATACTTGTAATCTTATCTAAACAATGGAGAGGAAAATGTCGAAGAGATCAATGCAGTGGCGACTTGAGGGTCATCTCCTTCTATTTTTTAAAAATTTACCATTAGTATCTTTGAAAATTTTAAAGAATTTTATTTAGTACCTCAAATTATTTGATAATTTTTTATTTGTATTTTAAAATTTTCACATTAATATATATATTTATTTATATTAAATTAAAATTAGGTAGTCTCAAAATATAAACTTTATGCATTTAATTTAAGGATTATTATCATATACACTAGTGGTGGAAACTGAAAGTTTTCACACACGTCTTAGTTTTAGGATTTAGGGTCTTAGTTTAGGGTGTATGATTTAGGGGTTTATGTGTAGGGATTTAGAATTTAGGGATGGTAGTTAGAATTTAGGGTTATAATTCAATATTTATAAGTTTAAACCTACATCCTAACCATATTACCCTAAAAACAAAACTCCAACCTCTAAACCCTAAACTCTAATCTTAAATCCTAATTTTAAACTTAAACCCTAAATTCTAAACCCCTAAACTTTACACCCTAAACTAAGACACTAAACCCTAAAACTAAGGCGCTTGTGGAAACTTTCAGTTTCCACCGCTAGTGTATAGGATATAAATCATTTAATTTAAATGGGTGTAAAGTCAAATTACAAATATATTAATTTAAACTTATCTTGTATAATATTGACAACTCATCTTAATTGATATCTACATACATGCTCGTTTTTTAGATTTTGTGACCCAGGGACGAATTAAAAAATTAAGCCCCTAATTGATATAAACTTTATGCATTGAAATGAGTCGAGTCAAGTTGAGTAAAAAATTTTGAATTATTCAAGTTGATGAGTTATATTTTATAAATCAAATTTTATTTTAAAAAAAAAATTCAATTTAAGTCAAGTTTATAGTGGATATTATATGAATTGGACGAATTGATGTGAAGAAAAAAAGTACAATTAAATGATCAAATGTTTTTAATGAGGTATATAATCAAGATAATAATAAAAATAATTACAGATTGAACATTATTTAGCTTGACATGTATGATTTAAGTTGTTTGGTGTTTGCCTCGTTGTTTGGAGTGTTCCTTAAGGTGTTGATTTGATAATGTATTGTCTCTTTGTATGATCTAAGAGTGTGTGCTTGTCTGCAACACCTTTACAATAAAATCTCAGTTCGATAAAAAATTTGAATAAAATACAAAGCTAAAGAATTAAATTAAAAAAATATTTTTGTTAAAAATATGAATTGAAGTTACATAAACATTATATAGTGGTAGTTGAGCACGTGGTTTAAATTTGGTTAAAAATAAACTTAAAACGAAGGAGAAATTGAAGAAATGAGAAAATCGCACAAAGTTGATGGGATAAATTGAAAAATGAAATTTAATTTTAAAATATGAATTGAAGCTAAAAAGGTATTCTAAAGTAGTTTAGGAGCATGTGGTTCGAATTGGTCAAAAATAGACTTAAAACGAAAGAGGAATTGAAGAAATGAGGAAATCATATAAAGTTGAGGGGCTAAATTGTAAAAGAGGAAAATTATTTTTAAAAATATGAATTGTAGCTAAATATGTATTCTATAGTGGTTTAGGAACATGTGATTTAAATTTTCTCAAAATGGACTTAAAATAAAGGAGGAATTGAAGAAAAAAAGGGACATGAGGGACTAAATTGTAAAACTGTAAAATTTAATTTTTCGGGTTTTCAGTTTAGGAAAAATCTGTTGGAGTATACCCAAAGACCAATTATAACATGATTGTAAAAGACATATTTATTTTATCTTTTTTTATTAATATAAAGTCATTGTTATTATTTAGTCATTATTCTGCGCATATATAAATAAACTGAATAATAATAAAGTCTTTAGAATAATATGATTATTCTTAAATGTCCTTAGTCGAGTATTATTGTGGGCATGGACAACAATAATGCATTAAGACTAATGTGTAGTTGATTGATGACAAAGTGTTTTCATTGACATGTAGATGTCAAAATCAATACATAAGTATGTGTTAGAGAACGACATATTAGACTGACCCGCTATGATCATGTTTCTTGGATTATTATGTAACAGTCACAACATTGCTCATATTGATAACTACATCTTTGATCCTCAGACTTGATATCATCATTATTTCAACATTGTGAGTGACATATTTTGATACAGTCAAACGTGTGTCGTAATTGACTACACTATAAAGACTTATATTGGACATGTCACAATCTATGTAGTGGGATATGGTTGGTCAAGATAGGATTTGTCCCTCATACATAATAGGAGTAATATCATAGGCCACTTGATAGAGTGAGACTAGAAATGCATGACCATGCTCGAATAAATTGATATGAGATACCATAGTTATTCGTTTATAATAGTCTACTCAATATATCAACAAATATTAGATGGACTATACAAATGTGACTATTCCATGACTTGTGTCCAATCTAGATATAAAAAGGATGTAATACATGAAAAGAGTTAGTCACGAAGAAGTTATATTACATGACTTGTGTCCAATCTAGATATAAAAAGGATGTAATACATGAAAAGAATTAGTCACGGAGAAGTTATATTGAACCACGACTTCATGTAATTTAGGTAGCAATGATGTATTGTTAGATGTCACTCATTGCTTGTAATATTAGAATTGTTCTAGATATTACTATTAACGTTTTATGAACAGATATCGGCTAGACAACATGTGTGGAAACTTGTTGTACATGAAATTAGTTAAAACCGAAATTATTATCATTATTGTAATTATATAGATAAATTTGTTTATATATATTTTAATACTAGATAATTATTTTAATTATAAAATACTATTAAAATATATATATCTCTAAAGAAACCTAATTAAAGTAGAATTATATTCTACATATGTAATTATATTCGGTTAAATATATTGTATATTTAATGAATTTGAATTTAATTAGGATTAGGGTTTTGAATGCTATATAAAGACATAAAGTTTAACAGCCAAAGATATGTCTATTGCTAAAAACTTCTCTAACAGTTAGAGAAGTAAAATATTCTTTGTTTCATTCGGGTGGACTATGTAGAGGTCGGAACGCTGCTGTGACGACTTGGGCTCGACATCGTGCTGGAAGAATTGGATTATCCTATATCCCTACGGTTATCAGATTTAATTGAGGTAACGTTTCATCCTTTTTCACTTCGGATTCGTTCCTCGTACATGTATAACTGGTAGAATTCTCCGGATAATTTTTCTGATGTGCGATGGGGTGTACTGGCGTTTCCCTACAAAATCAAACTTGACTTGAACTCAAAATTTCACGAGTTATTCGACTCAAACTCAAAATTGATAAAATATATATTTTCTTCGAGTTGAGTCGAGTTTTTCTCACAACTACCCATAATAACTAGTATTGGAAAAAATTGAATTTTAAAACTACTTCCCTAATAATAATTATAGGAAAATTGGCCCCGAATAATTAATATTGGAAAAAATTAAATTTTAAAAGTAGATCTCTGATAATAAGTATTGGAAAAAAATTGGACTCCTAATAACAAGTGTTGAAAAAAGTTGAATTTTAAAAGTAGACCCCTAATAATAAGTATTGAAAAAATTAGAGCCTAATAACTAGTGTCGACACCGTTTTCCGTCAGGGCCGAAATTAATTGGGCCTTCAAAATCTCGTCACATGTTTGGAGTCGCCATCGGTCATTTTGTGATCGGTACGGTCGAAAATTGTAATACTGGTATGCGTCAACAACGAGATCATCGTCGAGTTCAGGAGTCGGTTATGAGTGAAGAAGGTTATAACACCCTCACTATGTCCAAAATTAGTACCTAAATGGGTCATATGTTGTCTCAAAAATAGGATGTTAGAATAATGAGCAATAATAATAATCATGAAACAAATATTCAAATAAAATAAAGGAAAATACTTTGATGCACAAGCTTGTGTAAACTTTAGTTTACACAAGCCCTTTAATTTTAGGGTTTAGGGTTTAGGGTTTTAGGTTAGGGTTTAGGGGTTTAGTATGTAGGGTATATAATTTAAGGTTTATGGGTAGAATTTAGAATTTAGAGTTTAGGATTTAGGGCTTAGGTTTTAGGTTGCTAGGGTTTGTGATTTAGATTTTAAATTTTATAAAAGGAATGTGTAAAAAAAATTTACACAGCTTGTGCATCAAAATAAAACCCTAAAATAAAAGAGATTGTGAAATTAAAAAATAAAAATTATATATCCATAACCAAAAAATCAGACATGGCAGTAAACAACCCAAGCTTACGAATTGGATCTTAAGCGGGGCCATACTCAAATGCTACGGACTTGATCTACTGGTGAGTTTATTATAAGATCGGTAGGATAGATAAAATAGGACCATGTCACCATGTTCGTGTGAGTTAGCCGGGTGTAATACCCAATTTTTGTTCGGATATCTGTATATAATATCCAATATATATAAAGCTAAAATAAATAAATATATTAAATAAACCTAAATAAATAAAACAGTCCCAAAGGGTCCAAAATACATCAATAGAGTTCATCTCTTGTACAAAATTCAAATTACACTAAAAGCCCGAAATACAAAAGCCCATATTCACAAACAAATGCCCATTTTTCGGTCTCAAAGTTGGTACAGTCCAAAGAAACACATTTGTGTTTCTTTGGCCTACCAAAAATGACACATGGCAAGTCGAGAGTGGACAACCAGCTTTCACGCGGATTACTCTACTTGGTTAGATCCAACTGGCCTCGATGATGTCATCACTGACGCCTGGTATAAATAGGAAGAGAGAGAAGCAATTAATAAGGATCATCGGAAAATAATGACCCAATTATTATCAGCCATTAATTGAAGAGAGAGGAGAATTCGAAAAGGCTCACCAGAAAGTCCAACGATCGTCGAAATCACTCGCCAAGAAGGTTGTCAGAGTACGTCGTACTTACCGAAAGGTACATCTCTGTCTCCTCTTTAATTTTCCTGCATAAATAATGTAAAAGAGGTTAGATTTGAGTCAAAACCTTAAAAACAGAAGCTAAGCTAAAACCTAAAACAAAATCAAGAGCTAAAAAATAGAGTTTCAAGTCCTTATCTTGCTCTAAGTGTCGCCGGCATTTACGAGTGGAGTGTTAGGTATTCGGCCGGAGTTGAAAATGATAGAGAGAAGACGAGATTGGGTTTCGGGTAGATAGATTAGTTAGGGAAGCAGGGTGTTTCAGTAACCCTCGTCCCGGTCCGGACGCTTGACCGGTCCGAGTGGGCTACACGGGGATAACCGAGGCGAAACCCGTTAAGGCTCCACTTCGGTTAACAACCCGAGAAAACTTTTTCATTTATTATTATCTTATCTAGATGCATTAATATGTCCTATGTGAAACAACAACAGCGGATGAAAACAAGCAAGGCAAACAACCAAGAAGCAGATCAAAACAGCCCATTTTAACTTAAACTGCAGGCCGTATCGAAACGCCCAGAGGGTGTATCGATACGCCTTGACTAGGTCAACTGGCCAAAGTCATGCCGAGGAGATCGTATCGAAACGGTTGTTGACCGTATCGAAACGCCCTCATCGGTCAACTTCTCGTGGTCAACGCCACGATACTCTCAATTTCTCGTCAAAATCTCAGATTTCCAGTAGCAAAAACGTATCGAAACGCCCCCTTTGCGTACCGAAATGCCTGGCCTGAAACAAGGGAACCGTATCGAAACAGGACCAACCGTTTCGATACACCTACTGCGAACAGACAGGTTTTAGCTGGTTTATGGCACAAGGCTGCCTCAAACACCAACTAAAACCTCCCACAACCAAACATAGATTAACCCTAGATGCAAGGCACCCTATACAAACATGCTTAACACTCTTCATACATATAAAAGCCATACAAAGATAAGAAGCATCAATTCAACATAAGATTCATACATAGCCTTCATGATAACATGCCTTAGAGCCATCAACATATAAGCATTCAAGGTAAGCAACACAAACATGGTTTACAAAACAAGACATGAAATCTACAAGCCATACCAACATCAACATATTAAGGAGTCTAAACATGCTCCTAACACATAACATCAACATACATCAAAAGCTCAAATCTCATTGCTTGACTATTACATTCTCATAACTTAAAATCCATACTTGATAAAACCAAAAGCTCAACTAGCGCACTTGGAGGCCCTCTTCTTGCACAAGCAACCCACGAACTAAGGATCTGCATTGTCGAACAAAAGAGAGCGTAAGAAAAAAGCTTAGTGAGGGTAAGCTCATAAAACAAACCTCGACAATGCAGGGTCCAAGCACGAGCATACAACCAAGGTAGAATACATGGTCTTACCTTCAAACCACATGAGTCAAAATAATAATGATGCATGAACACAATTATCAACATAATGCCATGCTCAACAACTCATAAGCTCAACACATGGAAATACATACATCAATGTATTATCAAACACAATCCACATTCGTATTGGCACCTAGCTATGACCCAAATACACGGATAACCGTTGGAACTCACATCCAACAACAACCATTAACTTACGATGGGATTACACTCATCACCGTTTCACGCGGAGGGGATTCCACTCATCCTCACGCCCCGTCGATAGGATTACACTCATCACCGACTAACATATATATGAAGACTTCCGGGCGAACCCGTACTCCATCTTGATGACTACCATCACCAAGACCACGCGCGCATTTAGACTCTCGTGTGCACACTAAACATCCTAATGATCGATCATTGTACCCAAGCATACTAGTGCCAATACTAACTCATTCCACAACCTTTCACAACACAATTTCTTACCAATTTACGTGCTTAGCACGTACTCACCATAATTTACCATCATGTACAACCACATCCCATAACCACATGCATATAACAATGCATCAATTACCATGCCTCAACACACACGTATAACACAATACACATAACCATATTAATCACAATTAACATGAATCAAGAGGCATACTCAACATTTAAAGTTCAACCAAAGTCTCTAACTAAAGCTTGGGATTAGGCTACCACTCTAATCCCAACTCTAGGTGGGTCTACCAAGCCCAACCTAGTCCACAAGCTTGAAGCAACCTTTGAAAATCAATTTGAAAACATTAACCACTCACCGACTATTCCAAGCTCAACCACACTAGCCGATCAAGTTCCCAACGGTTCCGGATTCGTTCCCGAGGCTTCACCAACACAAATCCTTGCTTCTAAGCATCCCAACACAATCAAAATGACCACAAATCAGTCCACAAAACAATGTAGCAACCCGGAACACAATCAAGTATAAAACACATGATTTTCAAGCTAAAGACAAACCCCAATATCCTCATTCCCGAGCAGCCTTAAAGCACAGCCCAAAACCCATGATTCCAACACTTATATTACTTCCAAAAGCTTCCAAAAATTCTTATACATAGTCTAACCATCAGCCAACAATTTCCCACATCAAACACCCCCAAAACTCAACATTTGAACTCTCTAAAACCTCCAAAAAACCCAATTTCGGGAAACATCATAAAACCATGTAAAAATCAAGTATGTTGGACCTTTTAGATAGCAAACAACTTATATAACATTAATAAATCAAAAGCTTAAGTTAAAGCTAACAAAGTTAGCATTTTTAATCTAAAACTTCAAAACACCAAAATGAGAAATTATGGGTTTTAATGAAAAATAAAACTATAGACTTGTAGATAATGATAAGGACAAGTCAAATATGTGTTTACCTTTGAAAAATCAACAAAGATGAGGAAGAATGGTGATGGGATAGTAACTCAAGGGGAAATGGAGTTTTTGTCGTGGAAATTGGAAAGGGAAGAGGGAATAAGATGATGAAAAGACTCCTTTAAAATAAATGAGGTTTTTATTTTACAATACCACTTATTTACAAATTTGCCATTAATGAGATGACTATCTCAAATATCTAAAATCCATGGGATTTGGGTTTTAAATCAAATTGAGTCCAACATAAGATATTTGTTTTGGAAACACGAAGCCCAAAATAATATTTTTATTATTTTAATTTCACCCGACCCCCAAACCCGGGTGTTACAACTCTCCCCCACTTAAGGAATTTCGTCCCCGAAATTACCTGACGCAAACAAGTACAGAAACTGCTCAAGCATATCAGCTTTCCTCTCCCATGTGGCCTCTTCCACACCTCTATGTCTCCACAACACCTTGACCAACTCTATGGTCTTGCCACGCAACACCTTGCTATCAGAAGCAAGTATCTCAACTGGTTATTCATTGTAAGACAAATCCGGATTCAGTTCTATCTCCTCAACGGGCATAACATGAGACGGATCTGATCTATATCTTCTAAGCATCGACACATGAAAAACATCATGGATCTTCTCTAACTCTGGAGGCAATCTCAATCGGTAAGCTACTGGCCCAATCCGCTCAACTGTCTCATACGGACCAATAAACCTCGGACTCAACTTGCCTTTCCGGCCAAAACGCATTACCTTCTTCCACGGAGATACTTTCAGAAACACTTTCTCACCCACTGAGAACTCAATCTCTTTTCTCTTCAAATCTGCATAAGATTTCTGACGATCACAAGCTGCTTTCAAACGGTCACAAATCAACTTCACTTTATCAATAGTCCCCTTAAGCAAATCCGGCATAGGTAACAATTTCTGACTCGTTTCAACCCAACAGATCGGAGTCCTACATCGCCTACCATACAAAGCCTCATAAAGAGCCATCTGTATACTAGTTTGGTAACTGTTGTTGTAAGCAAACTCAACTAAGGGTAAATGCTTCTCCCAAGAACCTTGGAAATCAATCACACAACAACGGAGCATATCCTCTAAAATCTATATCACTCACTCTGACTGTCCATCTGACTGCGGATGATAAGAAGTACTGAAATGCAAACGGCTACCTATGGCACTATGTATACAACTCTAGAACCTCGCTGTGAATCTCAGATCTCTGTCTGATACAACAGACTTCGGAACTCCATGAAGTCTCACAATCTCGCGAATGTACAAATTCGCCAACTTGTCTAAAGAATCTATAGTGTTCACTGCTAAGAAGTGAGCACACTTAGTGAATCTATCAACTATCACCCAAACATAATTCTTCTTCGAAGGAGAAAACGGTAAACCCGACACAAAGTCTATAGTGGTCCTCTCCCATTTCCATTCTGGAAATTTCAAATGTTGTAACAAACCTGAAGGAACCTGATGTTCTGCCTTTACTCTCTGACAAACCATGCAACAGCTCACATACTTGGCTACATCCTTCTTCAAACCAACCCAAAAATAGTCACTCTTCAAATCTCGGTACATCTTAGTACTACCCAGATGCATCGAAAATGGACTCGAATGTGCTTCGCTCAGAATCATACGTCTCAACTCAACATCTTCAGGTACTACAACTCTGTCTCTGAAATACAACACATTCTCATCACTGAAACTATACTCGGTCGATCTACCTTCTGCTATGTCCTGAACATGAGAAACTAAAGACACATCTTGCAACTGTTTCTCTCTGATCATCTGAATCAAAGAAGGCTTCACTTGCAACTTTATGATCAAACCACCATCACCTGATACACTCAGTCTAGCAAACATAGCTCGCAACTCAACTGCAACTTTTCTGCTCAACGCATCGGCTACTACATTTGCCTTACCCGGATGGTACTCAGTAGTCAAATCATAGTCTTTCAACAGTTCTAGACATCTTCTCTATCTCAAGTTCAACTCTCTCTGAGTCGTCAAATACTTCAAGCTTTTATGATCAGTGTAAATTGTGCACTTCTCACCATACAAGTAGTGACGCCAAATCTTCAACGCAAACACAACTGCGGCTAACTCAATGTCGTGCGTAGGGTAGTTCTTCTCGTGCACCTTCAAATGTCTCGAAGCATAGGCAACCACTCTTCTTTCTTGCATCAGAACACAACCTAAACCTACGTAGGAAGCATCACTATAGATCACGAACTCTTTCCCTGAAATTGGTTGTACTAACACTGGAGCATTCGTCAAAGCTTCTTTCAATTTCTTAAATGCCTTTTGTCTCGCATCTGACCACTCAAACCTCACTTCTTTTTGCAATAATTTAGTCAACGGAGAAGCTACTCTAGAGAAACCATCAACGAACCTCCTATAGTAACCGGCTAATCCTAGGAAACTCCTAATCTATGTCACCGACTTAGGCTGTTTCCACTCAACAATAGCTTCAATTTTTGTCGAATCAACACAGATACCTTCAACTGAAACAACATGGCCAAGAAACACAACCTCTCGAATCCAGAACTCACATTTACTAAGCTTAGCATACAACTGATTACTCATCAATCTCTGTAAAACAAGTCTCAAGTGCTCATCATGTTCTTCTTCTGGTCTCGAGTACACAAGGATGTCATCTATGAAAACAACTACAAAGCGGTCTAGATAGTCTCGGAAAACTCTGTTCATCATATCCATGAAAGCTGCTGGTGCATTCGTGAGCCCAAACGGAATCACAAGGAACTCATAATGACTGTATCTAGTCCTAAAAGTTGTCTTCGGAACATCACACTCCTTCACCTTCAACTAATAGTAAACCTTAGATTTGAAAATTCCCTAATTTAGAAACCTAATTTTGAAATCCCTAAATTCAAAACTCTTTTTATTGAGAATTTTGAGAGTTAAATGATTTTAATAGTAATTTTACGACTTTATAGAATAAATGAGAAGTTTGAGGAGCTGTTGGGTGATTAACCCATTTTGTTTTTAAATCCAAATCAAATTCGGTTACTTTAGTTTTGTTCCTTTTATAACTACAATTCTTTTATATTATTATTATTATTATTATTATTATTATTATTATTATTATTATTATTATTATTATTATTATTATTTCATGATTTTTCGATTATATATATGTTATATGTACATTCATGCGAATTAAAAACCCTAGAAGGAAGTATTCCCCATCAAAATCGTTAGTTGTTCCACCTAAAATCCTCTAGAACCGTGTGCCCTATTTCCTTACTTCCTTATCCAAATTCTAGCGCACGATTGTGTTTCGCAAGCCTTAAATCTCCAATCTGTTCCAATTAAGCTACACCGTTCTCTAGCCAAGCTTATCAGTTTTTTCGTATTTTAAAGTATGAACCGTCGTCATTCAAGAATTTTTGTCTAGAGCTTTTTCTTAACCGAACTATACATCAACTCGTGGAAAAGCTATCACTAGTGTTCAACTAATTTTCTAAGGTGTGTTCTCTGTTTGTGCTATATTATATGTGTTGTTGTTGTGTGATGTTTGACTGTGAAATATGTTGTTGTTATGCGATGTTAGACTGTAAAATATGTGGTGATCTGGGCTATGTGATATGTTGTGATCTGGACTATGTGATATGTTGTATGTCATTTTGTTAAACATCATACATCGGAATCTGAATAGTTAATTATCGGACTAAATGCTCATGCATTTTCGGACTAATGATGTTGCATTTTCGGACTAATGATGTTGCATTCGGATTAAGATCGGAATATTCATATCATATCATTCGGGTGGGATTTGTACGGAGGAAGTTCAGTGGTTTCATCCTTCGGGTTGAATTCCACTTCGGATCAGTGGTTCCACCCTTCGGGCTGAGTTCCACTTCGGATGGTGACGATGTAGAGAGTGGTTCTGGGGAACCTTACTCTTCGGACGGTGATGTAGATGGGTTCATGACATAGACTTAGGTGTATCGTGCATTGCATATCTGTATATTCGATTGACTGTTGAAATGACTATGTTGACTGTATGATTCCTGTGATTTTCTGTCTGATGCACCTTAGAGACACACTGAGCTTAATAGCTGACTCCCCCTTAGTTCTTGTTTCAGATTCTCAGACATAGGAGTTCGGTACTTGGAGGACCACAATTTATCATATTTATTTCAGTTTTCAGTATGGACATTTCGAATTTATAAAGTTATTTTATTTTAGTTATTATTTTGGGATTTATATAATTTCGGTTACTTATACATTTATTTGGGATTTTTAATTGTTTTAGCATGCATGAGAATTTTTAAATGGATATTTTGTTACTTTATTTTAGATTACTTTATCTATACGATTGTGTTTTCCAAAATATGGATTTTAATGTTAAACGACACCGTTTTTAAATTACTTGAGGGACACGTTTTCAATCTAACTTCCTAGATTCGGCCCATAACTCTTGGGTCGGGTTTAGGGGGTTACACATCACACTCCTTCACCTTCAACTAATAGTACCCTGATCTCAAATCTATCTTCAAAAACACTAAGGCACCCCTCAACTGATCAAACAAGTCATCTATACGAGGCAACAAATACTTGTTCTTCACTGTCAACTGGTTCAACTGCCTGTAGTCAATACACAATCTCATATTGCCATCCTTCTTCTTCACAAACAACACGGGAGCACCCCAAGGTGAACTACTAGGCCTAATAAAACCTCAGTCTAACAACTCCTGAAGCTGACTCTTCAACTCCTTCAACTATTTCGGAGCCATACGATACGGGGCAACAGAAACTGGAGTAGACCCTGAAACAATCTCAATCTCAAACTCTACATCTCCGTCAAGAAGCAAACTTGGTAACTCTTCTGGAAACACATCTAGAAAATCACAAACTATTCTGAAGTCTTTCGGTCTAACCTCACTCATATTCGGATTCATCACATACACTAAATAAGCCCCACAACCAGAGTCCATCAACCTATGAGCCTCTAAAGCTGACACAACATTCGACAAGAACTTAACGTTCTCGCCTACTACAACTACCTCGTAGTCATCGGAAAGCTTCAACGAAATTCTCTTCATCTCAAAATCTACACTAGCTCTGTGCTCAACCAACCAATCCATACCCAAAATTATGTCAAAATCATAGAACGGAAGCTCCATCATATCAACCGGAAACACATGACCCTGAATTTTCAGCGGACACCTCCTATACATTCTTCTAACTACAATTGTCTCACCGAAGGAACTAGTCACATGCATCCCTACATCTAAGATCTCAACAAGTATGTCTAACTTCTTTGCATGCTCACTCAAAATGTAAGAATGCGTAGAACCGGAATCAACTAAGGAAAGCAAAGACATGGACTGTAACTCAAAATTACATGCTATCACATCTGTGTCATTCTCTGCCTCTCTGTGTGCGTAGACTCTAGCTGGTCCACCGGCCTCAGGCTGTACTGCCACAACATGAGCAAGATTCCTCGGTGCCTTTATCCTAGGTGCATCAGCCCTCGGCTGAAAGTAACCACGACCGCGCCCACAGCCTCTCTGATAGTCAATCGCTCTCGCAGGAGCCTGAGCCTGAACCGGTGCTTGTACCGCCTGATGCAGACACTCTCTCCTGAAGTGGTCTCTCGATCCACAATTCCAACAAGCATGAAAATTACCCCAACACTCTCCTGAATGCTTTCTCCCACAACGAGTACACTCGGGCAAACGCCCTCAAGCTCTATGGCCCTGGTGGCCTCTACCATGGTGGTCACCGCCACGCCTATGGTCAAACTGATGTCCATCGCCTCGATGCCTCTTGGCATCACCACGACCAAAATTGTTGTGCCTCTTTCCCGAACTGGATCCTCCCGCACGCTTGGTCAGCCCCAAGCTATGCTCGATGTCCTTGGCCCTAGCGACCAAGACATCAAAATCAGAATAATATGAAGCCAAGGTGTACCTCTTGATTTCCTCATGAAGCCCATATATGAACCGATTACAACGGTCCCTCTCAGTAGGAACCAACTTTGGAGCATACTGACTCAGTCGGACAAAGCGGATCTCATAATCTGTCACTGAAGCATCTCCCTGAACAAGAGCCATGAACTCCCGCTTCTTCTCATCCAGATATCTCAGCCCCAAATACCTCTTTTTGAAAGTAGTCTCAAAGAAATTCCAACTGATCTCGGCCTCAGGCACACCAGTAGTAATGGTGACCCACCAGGTGTAGGCATCACCCTGAAGCAACGAAATCACACAGCCCAACTTGCGAGCTCCAACACATCCCATTTAAGCTAGAATACGGACTGTCTTCTCCAACCACAACTCAGATCTCTCAAGTGTAGATCCTCTGAACTCTTCTTCCCCTAGGCTACGAAGCCTCTCTAAGGGTAAGCTAGCATCATCACCTCTCGGCTGAGCTGCAGCCTGAGCTCCGGCAACTGCGGCCTGAAACGCTCCCGATATAGCTTGAACTAGCAGAGCCATATCTATTCTCGCAGGACCTTGGCCACCCTGACCAACCTGAGGTCCCGCTCCTTAAGCTCCAACCTCGTCTCCCACTTCAGGGTGAGGAGGTGGTGGTGGTGGAGGAGCTCCGACTCCCACAGCAGGCTCTCCCACAAGAGCCTCTACTCCAGCCACCGGCTCATTTACAGGAGCCGCGACACGTGGTTCCTGACGAACCAACCTCGGTCTACCTCTAGGCCTAGACATACATCACAGATAACGACTACAACACAACAACAACACACAAAACTTGGGTTAGCAAGGGCAAGGGTCCAAGTGGCTCTAGTATGTTTCCCCCACTTAAAAATCCTTTTTTCGATGTAATAGAATCATTGGGACTCTACTCAACATGCTTCAAACAACATACATACACGATCAAATAAGCATACATCAAAACATACTTGATAAACAAGCAAACATGCTTACATGGCAAGCAAACACCGTGCAATTGCAATACAAGAAATTAACTTACCTTACTTACCTGCCCAAGGTCTCAGAAACCTCAGGCTCTGATACCAACAAGTGTAACCCCTCGTCCCGGTCCAGACGCTTGACCGGTCCGAGTGGGCTACACGGGGATAACCGAGGTGAAACCTGTTAAGGCTCCACTTCGGTTAACAACCTGAGAAAACTTTTTCATTTATTATTATCTTATCTATATGCATTAATATGTCCTATGTGAAACAACAACATCGGAAGAAAACAAGCGAGGCAAACAACCAAGAAGCATATCAAAACAGCCCATTTTAACTTAAACTGCAGGTCGTATCGAAACGCCCAGAGGGTTTATCGATACGCCTCGACTAGGTCAACTGGCCAAAGTCAAGCCGAGGAGACCATATCGAAACGGTTGTTGACCGTATCGAAACGCCCTCATCAGTCAACTTCTCGTGGTCAACGCCACGAAGTCCATTCCGAAACGCCTAGGATCGTTTCGATACTCTCAATTTCTTGTCAAAATCTCAGATTTCCAGTAGCAAAAACGTATTGAAACGCCCCCTTTGCGTACCGAAACGCCTGGCCTGAAACAAGGGAACATTATCGAAATGGGACCAACCGTTTCGATACACCTGCTGCGAACAGACAGATTTTAGCTGGTTTATGGCACAAGGCTGCCTCAAACACCAACTAAAACCTCCCACAACCAAACATAGATTAACCCTAGATGCAAGACACCCTATACAAACATGCTTAAAACTCTTCATACATATAAAAGCCATACAAAGATAAAAAGCATCAATTCAACATAAGATTCATACATAGCCTTCATGATAACATGCCTTAGAGCCATCAACATATAAGCATTCAAGGTAAGCAACACAAACATGGTTTACAAAACAAGACATGACATCTACAAGCCATACCAACATCAACATATTAAGGAGTCTAAACATGCTCCTAACACATAACATCAACATACATCAAAAGCTCAAATCTCATTGCTCGACTATTACATTCTCATAACTTAAAATCCATACTTGATAAAACCAAAAGCTCAACTAGCGCACTTGGAGGCCCTCTTCTTGCACAAGCAACCCACAAACTAAGGATCTGCATTGTCGAGCAAAAGAGAGCGTAAGCATAAAGCTTAGTGAGGGTAAGCTTATAAATAAACCTCGACAATGCAGGGTCCAAGCACGAGCATACAACCAAGGTAGAATGCATGTTCTTACCTTCAAACCACATGAGTCAAATAATAATGATGCATGAACACAATTATCAACATCATGCCATGCTCAACAACTCATAAGCTCAACACATGGAAATACATACATCAATGTATTATCAAACACAATCCACATCCGTATTGGCACCTAGCTATGACTCGAATACACGTATAACCGTTGGAACTCACATCCAACAACAACCATTACCTTACGGTGGGATTACACTCATCACTGTTTCACGCGGAGGGGATTCCACTCATCCTCACGCCCCGTCGATGGGATTACACTCATCGCCGACTAACATATATATGAAGACTTCCGGGCGAACCCGTACTCCATCTTGATGACTACCATCACCAAGACCACGCGCGCATTTAGACTCTCGTGTGCACACTAAACATCTTAATGATCGATCATTGTACCTAAGCATACTAGTGTCAATACTAACTCATTCCACAACCTTCCACAACACAATTTCTTACCAATTTCTGTTCTTAGCATGTACTCACCATGATTTACCATCATGTACAACCACATCCCATAACCACATGCATATAACAATGCATCAATTACCATGCCTCAACACACATGTATAACACAATACACATAACCATATTAATCACAATTAACATGAATCAAGAGGCATACTCAACATTTAAAGTTCAACCAAAGTCTCTAACTAAAGCTTGGGATTAGGCTACCACTCTAATCCCAACTCTAGGTGGGTCTACCAAGCCAACCTAGTCCACAAGCTTGAACCAACCTTTGAAAATCAATTTGAAAACATTAACCACTCACCGACTATTCCAAGCTCAACCACACTAGCTGATCAAGCTCCCAACGGTTCCGGATTCGTTCCCGAGGCTTCACCAACACAAATCATTGCTTCTAAGCATCCCAACACAATCAAAATGACCACAAATCAGTCCACAAAACAATGTAGCAACCCAAAACACAATCAAGTATAAAACACGTAATTTTCAAGCTAAAGACAAACCCCAAAATCCTCATTCCCGAGCAGCCTTAAAGCACAGCCCAAAACCCCTGATTCCAACACTTATATTACTTCTAAAAGCTTCCAAACAACCCTTATACATAGTCTAACCATCAGCCAACAATTTCCCACACCAAACACCCCCAAAACTCAACATTTGAACACTCTAAAACCTCCATAAAACCCAATTTCGGGAAACATCATAAAACCATGTAAAAATCAAGTATGTTGGATCTTTTAGATAGCAAACATCTTATATAACATTAATAAATCAAAAGCATAAGTGAAAGCTAACAAAGTTAACATTTTTAATCAAAAACTTCAAAACACCAAAATAAGAAATCATGAGTTTTAATGAAAAATAAAACTATAGACTTGTAGAGAATGATAAGGACAAGTCAAATATGGGTTTACCTTTGAAAAATCACCAAAGATGAGGAAGAATGGTGATGGAATAGTAACTCAAGGGAAAATGGAGATTTTGTCGTGGAAATTGGAAAGGGAAGAGGGAAGAAGGTGATGAAATGGCTCTTTTAAAATAAATGAGGTTTTTATTTTACAATACCACTTATTTACAAATTTGCCATTAATGAGATGGATACCTCAAATATCTAAAATCCATGGGATTTCGGTTTTAAATCAAATTGAGTCCAACATAAGATATTTGTTTTGAAAACACGAAGCTCAAAATAATATTTTTATTATTTTAATTTCACCCGACCCCCGAAACCGGGTGTTACAGTTTCTGATGAAACGGGTAGCGGATTAGGTTTTAAGGTTCTAGCACGGCGACGAACGGTGGCCAGAAATCGCTCCGGCGACGGGGCGCGATGGTCGAGTTGCATGTTAACTAGAGAATGTGATCGGAAAGTTGAGGTTAGCTGGGGAAGACGACTGGAAAGTACAGACCAGCGTAGCCTCTGACGGCCGAGAAACACATCAGGCTAGGATTTTGTGTTTGAAGAGGATTGAAAGTGAAATGAAAGAATAAAGCTTGAATGTTGATTGGGTTGAGGGTTTTGATCGAAGAGAAAACATTGGTTAGGGTGGTTTTGTTGTTTGCGATGGATCAAAAGTGGAAAAAATGAGAACCGATAAAGAACAGTAGGCAAAAGGTGGGTTTTGATCCGAAAGAAACAGAAATCGAAGGTGTTTGGGTGTTTATGTTCGATTAAAACACAAAAAAAGTGAAGAACGAGGGATGGACAAGGGAGAATTGAGTGAGTTGATCGAGAAACATAAGGGATCTGGGTATTTTGGTGTTCAAGTTGAGAGAATTTAGGAGAGAGAGAGGAGGAGAGAGAGAGAAGGAAATTCTGGAAATGGCTTAGTGAACTCACCTCATTCCCTTTTATACATATATTGAAAAGGTGCCGTTTTGGCACCGGGTCAAAAGAGTCCGCGAATCGAGTCGGGTCAAGTTCAAAGATATGCGCCCTTTTTTATTTTCTTTAGACATTGGACTCCCAAATTAATTTCTTTTCGATTTAGTCCCTAATGTAGTGCTGGAGGAGAACAAGTTTGCTCGAAACAAAACCAACCGTAGCTCTAACCCTTGTGGCGCTGCCGGTTCTTCTTCATTGACAAATGATCTTCGACCTTTAACCCCAGCAGATAGAATTGAACATCAAATAAGAAAGGTCAAACTTTTAGCCATGCTTCATGAGGCATGTAATCTCTCTCTCTCTCTCTCTTCTCAACTTGCCTCTCCTTCAAGTGTAGTGAATAATTTAAGCAAAAATAAACCCAGATAGAGCAAAGCCTAGGGTTCTATAAGGTCAGTTTGTATGACTAAAACTTCACTCTTTTGTCACAATGATTGGGTTGGTGCTCTGCCATTCTCTTTTTATATCTGATGCATAGTACTAAATTGCGGATGTGATAGCACAGGTATGGTTGTTGCGAACATTGCGTCTTTTGTTTTCTCTTAATGTTTTTAAATTGAGGTTATAGTTGTAGTGTTGCAATAACTTTAAAAACTGTCAGGATGTGGTTCTTAGTACACTGCGATTACGGCGGCAATTTAATGCTATAAACATGGGCGAAGTTATAAAAATTTAGGGTGGGGAGAATAGAATTTTAATAGAAAATACATAAAAAAAATTATAAAAAATTTCTAACATCCATCCTAGCTATGATCCAATGCCAAATCATATATCATTGATTTCTGTGATTAACAACAGAGCAGTGAACTTATTTATGGTTTGCAGGTGGAAAGGAAATACAAGCTTTATTGTGAACAAATGAAAATGGTGGTGGATTCATTGGATCTGGTGATGGGCAACGGTGCAACAGCGCCTTACACTGCGCTAGCTCAGAAGGCAATGTCAAGGCATTTTAGGAGTTCGAAGGATTCGATATCAGCACAATTAAAGCGGAGCCTTGAGCTTCTTGGGAAGAAAGATGGAGCTGCCAGAATCTCAGGCATAACCAAAGGTGAGACACCAAGGCTAAGGATGGTGGAGAAAAGCTTAAGACAACAAAGTGCATTCTGTCAAATGGGTGGTAGTGTTATGGAACATGAACCTTGGAGGCAGCAAAGGGGCCTGCCTGAACGATCTGTCAACATCTTGAGGGCCTGGCTTTTCGAACATTTTCTCCACCACACCTGCAATTTCTTAAAGACAAGCTGTCATACATAACGCAGCGTTCTTGGATGTTGTCTGTTCAGTAAAACAGGCTTTCAAATACCTGAAATTAGTTATGAAAGAACAAATTTCGATCGAATTATGTGGCTTCGGGCAACGGTTCTGATGTCGTTTTATGGTCTTTAATATTTCTCAGGTACCCAAGCGACGCAGATAAACATCTGTTCGCTCGACGGACTGGCATTTCGAGAAATCAGGTTCGCTCTTTCCAGTTACATAGTGTAAAACTTTGAAGTTTTATCCAAAAAAAACATGTAAGTTAATCCTAACACTCGTATGCATATATATATATATATATATATATTGGCAGCCTCCACTATTAGCCATTAGGCACGTGATTAGAATGGTCATGTGCTCGCTATATTCTCGGGGCCATTGGTATTTGACACATCATATGAAATAAATTAAATTCACTTGAATCTTACTGGTTATACATTTCCATGTATAATTGTTGGAGGAGATATTTCAATAAAAATAATTTATTAGTATATTACTATAAATTTGTCACCAATTGCTAATTTATTCAAACATATTGATTTAATTCTCCATTCAAAATTTTTTTTTTTGATCAAACATAACTTTCATTACTAATAAAAAGAAGAAAACATCAACAAGAAACAAAAGATCCCCCACGTGAGCGGGACAAGAAAACAGCTGAGCAACCAAGCTAAAGGCCATGCAAGGCTTGAACACCTACAAACAATCCCACTAGCCGCATGCCACAGTGGGAAACAAACAAAAGCATAATAAAAAAACAAGCAGCCATCGACTATGGCAAAGAACAACCGTAACAAACTACGGACACCAGCAGACCGCGCGGGAAATCCAACCATGCCGGAGCGAGAAATAAACTGGATCACCCAGATAGACACTTTCACAGTTAAACTCTGGATAGTGTTTCCTAAAACGATAGCACCAAAACGATACTGGAGAAATCGATAAAACCATTCACTTCTCCCGGGACGAAAGACAATAGTCGTGCCTGAGAGCTCTATCCAGAGGCAGGCTTCCAACGTGAAAACATTGGTCCTTGTCAAGGCATCGTCCACTGTATCCCAGATACGAGAATAGATTGATTTCACCGAGCTTCCTCCCAATTCTGGTCCATCGAAGCCATTGTTGTCAAACCGAGCAAAGAAGGACAACCAAACGAAATTAGACTGTTGTTCATCCGATGACGATAAAAACCCAGGTAACCGAAAGTTCCAAAGTAATAACCGGAACTTTGAGGATCGAGCGGGACCGCCAGGATCCCAACTGATTCTGATATTCATCATCTTCCTATTGTTGCCACCACCCCCCCCCCCCCGAGCTCCTACCTTTACCCCAGATCCATAATTCACGGTGAAAGGCATCTGAAAATAGAAATCCTTGGACCACATTCCATAAGATTCACAGAGAAGAAGCTGGAAAAGGAAATGGTCATCAAAGGGGAAGGACAACGTCAGAAAGGCAGGTCTTGTCGCAGGGGTAAAAAACCATAGTGCCCTTGAAAAACCCATCTCTTTTGCATTGTTGACTTTGCACTTAGCATAGAATAAGGAGATATTTCCTCTACGCGCTTTCCAAAGGTGAACAAAAGCAGCAGAAATATAGCCAAAAAAGGTAAAAGTTGAAATCCTGCAAATCCCCTCGACAGGGACAGCTCTTGTGACTATCTGCAAAGCCAACCCTGCCAACACCATCGTCGGTATGTCGCCGTCCGCCGCTGCTGCTTCGGCGTCACTGCACGACGAGGGAAGAGAGATTACGAACCATTGTGACAGCTCCACCGATGAGCACATCGTCACCCCCTTCAAGACACTGAAGACGGTAAGCCGGAGCTGAGTTATAAGCACGTTTAGCCTATTTTCAATGTCCAGGCAGTTACAGGCCGTCGCAGCATGCCGCCTACATCTCAGTCCGCCTGGATCGAAACAAGCATTTGACGGAAGGGACCTTGTCATAGAAGCACAGGAGAGGTAAACCAAATGATCGCTGACGAGAACCAAAGCTTCAACAGGACTCTTTTCGCAGGGATGAGAAGCTAAAAACCATCTACCGTGCTCAACGGTCGCCACACCAGCAACAAAGCTCCCTGCAGCTAAAGAAGTTCCTCGGGGCGCTGGAGGAGAGCTGTAAGCGGTGCCAGAACCGACCTTCGCATCTGGCATCCACATGGTTCTAGAAAAAGAGCCCGACACCAGCCACGACGGAACTAAAGACGACACCACATCAAAACTGAGCTTGGGAACGACTTCCTCCTGCGCTGACCAGCCCGGCCACCCACCGTTCCGTTGGTCCAAACCACCAGTCGGCGTCGCCGTCCATTGCGCCGGTAACCGATGACCCACAAAGGGGCCGATCGCGAATACCGTCACGGATCGGTCACAGCACCACCTGAAGGACGCGGGGTTAGGAAAAACCAAGGTTTTGGGGAGCGCGTGAGGCGCGTTCATTTTTTGAGAATTCATTGTTGTATAAACAAGAAAAATCTTAATTCTCCATTCAAAATTATTCGGATAAATACCACCCTTTAAAATTATATAGGACAAAATCACAGCACAACAACTAGGATTTTTAAAAATTAGGCCACGTCAATTACGCTTTATACAATATAAAAGAATTTTAAGCAATAAAAGCTAACAAAACCGGATTTAAGCAAATTTATCTTATACAATATCAAAGAATTAAATATTGTTTATAGAATATAAAAACTTGCTTTCAATTAGATCGGCATTCAGAATGAGTAGGAGGTGATTGATCATCACAATAATCAGAAACAAAATAATTCTTCCTCATTATGCCTTGCAAAATTCAAAAACAAAAAGAAAATAGATTTCTCTCAGACAAATGCCTCGAATTGTCGTCACGATTTGAAAGAATGGAAAATCGGACTCGTCATCGTTTTCGATCATCACCGAGAAATCATTATCCACAATTTACAATCTTTAAGCTCAATAAACACAAACAAATAGAAGCTAACCTCTATAAATGGAAGAGAATTGGAGCTAACAAAGGGCTGAACGCTTTACTTCCTGATTCCTGACATTGTATGAGAGAAAAGGAATGCGAGTGTTTGAGGAGGAACTGCTTCTAAGTTTATTATATAGCCGATAAGTGATGTAGGGTTAGGGTTTCTACCGTCTTTAAATTATCATTCCTTCCCCTGATGTGGGCCGTGGCCCAATCCAAGTTCACTCTTTTAATATTATGAAACTAATCCTCTGCTTTTATTCATTAATCCATGCACAAGAAAAAAAAGGGGGGGGGGCATTTATGTCAATAAAACATTGACATTTATGAAGCAGCATTACACTGTTTTTATTCACGGGAGATCATGGCATGCACTCCAAGCACTAACGCAGATTGCTAGTTGTCCCAACAACTTCATCAACTTGTGCAATCCCCTATCTTACTCCATTATCCCCTATAACACATAGGTAAGGGGAGAGGAGATCCCCTATCTTACTCCATTATCCCCTATAAAGAATCCTACCAAAACCACCATTTATGGAGACTAAAAACCTAGGCACTCCTTAATCTAATTAACCATAATAGAAAACATCCGCAAAGCTTCCAAGTCAATTATAACAAAGTCCTAGTCAAGAGAATCAAATTCCTTTTGCAAATCCATCTTCATCGCACATATAGGAAATAGACTAGTTCTGCTATAGCCTTTAACCAACTCTTGGATCGTCGAGGTATTTTTTGAGTTGATCAAACGATTGCAAATGGCCAAGAGGGGGTGAATTGACAATTAAAATTTAAAGGGAGAAAATGGATGAATGAGAATTGGACACAAGGCAATTTATAGCAGTTCAAGTTCCTAAATGAACTCTACCTCCACTACATTATCTCCCACTAAGGATTTTCAACTAATCCACTAATTGATTCTTCTCCTTTTCTTGGATGAGAAGGAAATCTTACAAGACCGATTAAGCTTTCTACCCAAAGCTTAATCCAGTACACTCTTTACAAAGAAGAATTTTGGTAAACCTTACAAATACCTCTCAAATGTTTATGTTTACCCAAATACAATCAATCACACCCCAAACTCTCAATAAAAATTACAATGAAAAACACAATTGAGTTGGGTACAAAGATTTGACTCTAAATGATCAAAGTTTGGATTTGAATGTTTTGATGTTGCTTGAAGGCTCAATAGTTGTTGATGTAGCTTTTTAGACTTGTTTTTATACCTTCTCATTGATTTCTAGACGTTTGGGTGGTTGAGATCATCAATAGAGTCGTTGGGGCTCTCTCTTCCCTCTATAAATGCAGTTCTGCAACTGCTCGTATCGGAACACGGGTGTAACCCCCTCAACCCGATCTAGTCGCAAGACCGAGTCGGGAGAGTTACACGGGGATAACCGGAGAAAAATCCGAGAATTCCCCTCCGATTAACAATCCTAGATTAAAGTTTATCTTGTCTAAATGCATTTTAGAGATCATAAGGTATTAAGGGTCACAACGGAAGAAACAACGTCTCAATCGGACATCGATCGGATGTCCAATTGGACTCAAACAGTCACGAAGGACCATTTTGCAAAACCACACAAACTAGGGGAAAAAGGTAATTTAACCTTACCAAATAGTTTATTAGTCAAGTTTCAAGCACCCGAGACAAAACGAGCTCAAAACAATTCATATAAACTCTTTTAGGAAGCATACAAGCATTAGGGACTAAAACGTAACATTTGGAAACCTTCAAAGATGCCTTATAACCATTTTAACTACTTGTGTTTCGAAATGGGGATGCTCGTTTCGAAACGCGGGCTCTCAGCAAAAGCAAAGTTAGGTTGTTCCGGAACGTCTCCTCCTGGTTCCAACGGGAGCCTCCAGTGGCAAAATGTACCGAAACGACACCACATTTGTTCCGATACGGGTGCCCCAAAAGCCCGACCGTTCCGAAACCATACCAGATGTTCCGAAACGCTTGGGCACAGATTGGCCCGAAAATGCAACTTGGCATCCCAAACTTACCCCGAAAGATCACAAACCACATGGCAACATATTAAGCAAACATTCTAGAGGCAAAACACCCTAAAAATAGGCTTCAAACATGCATACACACAAACATGGATTTCTAACTCAAAAGCTCATAAGAACACTTTAACTCAAAAACATCAACAAGCCAAAACACAAAGCGTTTAACCAAAAGCCAAAACAAGCTTCAACATAGCATGGATTCAACATTTAAAACATGTAGCAACATAGTCAAACACATGGGAGTTTACAACCACCTCCCTAACCACAAAACAAGTATTCTCATTGTTATATCATTATTACAACTTAAAATTCATACTTGAGCTTAAACTACGAACACCAGAGCCTTTTCTTCGCCTTCTTTTACTTTCTGGATCACTAACGATCCGCATTGTTGGAAAGGAGCGCGTAAGCATAAAAGCTTAATGAGTGGTGCTCAAAACCACAACAACAACAATGCAGTTTTATCAAAACTATTTAAGATTTGAAAACAAAACCACAAGCATGGTAATTCACCAACACGATTATCAACAACCTAACATATGCTTGGCATCTTACATCAAGCAATGCTACAACATAAACAACATGGCAAGACTCTCAAACACCAACATGATAACATTCAACTTTCCAACACAAAAGTATAATGGCAATTATGGTTACATTACTCGGATACGCGGATTGGACTCGATGGCATCTTACATCACCGAATCTATAAGAACAACAAGACTCACGATGGCATCTTACATCACCGAGGTCTAACAATAAAGCTTCTGGTGGCATCTTACATCACCGTACTCCTCCCTAATCGCATCTTACATCACTAGGGCCACGCGCGAATTTTTCAAGTGCACTCTAATCCTATGTTCGACCAATTATACCCGGTAAGACCCTCATATTTTCCAATACTCAGCATCATATAAGCCATCATAACAATACCACACCCGATATCAAATATGCACATTCATCTCATATCAATAATGCATAACAAGATTAAAATATCAAATTCCGGAAAAGTAAAACGTAAACTTTAAATACTTACTCTCGAGCTTAGGTTGGCCTTTCAAGCACAACCTAAACTCTCAAGGACATTTCCACTCACCGGTAGAACCGAAACGATAGTCGAACACCGATGTAAGCCTCCGAACTACCCGATCTTGTGTCCAAAGAACCCAAACTTGTTTCCCCTGTTTCTAGCCAATTTAAAAATGATGCATTAGGCCCAAAACAAACCCCAAAACTTGCAGCAACACAGAAACTCATCATTCATCATCAACACCAAATCGATTCACACCCAGAAACACTTGGAAACACCATCAAAACGACCCAAACCAACTAGTAGCCAAGACCCAACAAATTTACCATCAAAACTACATCTTTCAACATCCAAAACACTTACCCAAGGTCTAAAAGCCATTAGCTCAAGGTTCTTCACAAGAACAACCCAAAAACTCACATTTCCAACTCCAAAACCCCCTCATTTTTACCTCTTTTTTACTAATTTTGGGTTTCCCTACATTTAGCCACTATCTTAACATTTTTAGAACTCCAAAACAAGATTAAAAAGACCCTTAAACAGGGCATCAACCTACCCAAACGAAAATCCCCTCATTTCCCCTTTTTCAAACTCAAAGCATTTTTGAAATAAATTCAAACAATGGGTTTTAAGGAAAATTCCACCAACAATAAACTTAAGGAGGGAAAAATCGAAACAAAAGAGAAATTACCTTGAAAACTTGAGTGGGTGAGGTGCTTGCTCCAATAGAATGGTAGAAAATGGTGTATTTGAGAAAGTGGCGTGAAAAGAGAAAGAAGAAGATGAATGAATTTTGAAAACCCCTTTTTCCTTAATTTTTAAATTCCAAAATCCCCTTTTTACCCTTCTTCATTAAAATCTTTTAGTGTTCAATAAAAATGTTTTCTCCCATCTAATTTAACCCTAACCGGTTTAACCAAACTCAGTTATCTCCCGTGCCCTAAACCTGGGGCGTTGCAACGGGACCCCTGTATCGAAATGGACACTCAAAAAAGAAAGAGTTGTTATGTGTAAAAAGGCCTCGTATCAAAATAGTTATAAGCCGTATCGAAACAGTAAGTGCAAAAAGAAGGTCGTATCAAAACGGATAAGAGTTGTATCGAAACGTTTTGAAACTGTAAACTAGTGTTCTGAAACAGCTTAGGGGTTTATCGAAACACTTAGCCAAATCTTCAAAAATCTATTTCTAACAAGTAACAGCTAGTTCATTTAATGTCCAATTTTAAAATTACTTAACCCATGTATCAAAACGGGTGTGAGCCGTTTCGAAATGGTACTGAAAAATCAAAAACCCAGATAAAGGTTGTATAGAAATGTGTGTGAGCTGTTGTGAAATAGATGTCTCCAGTGGAAAAACGTATTGAAACACTTTGAGGGTGTTTTGAAACGCCTGGGCGATTTTGTATATTTTGGCTTTGAAACACTTAGAAAAATTTATGGGGTTTAAGTTTTGACTTCAAAACATTTTAAGTATAAATTGTACTTGCCAAAATCTAGTGTTTTGATTACTTAAAAATTTATTTACTTTGCAGTTTAGTCCTTAAATTTACTTGTTATATTAAAATCAAATATTATTTTTACAATCTCCCCTTTTTTGATATAACAAAACAAAAGTAAATTTTTAAGTAAACCCCCTAAATTTAAGCTAGGTTTTGAAAAGAATTTTAAAATTTTAGCTTAACCCTTCTCCTCCTTTTTGTCAGATCAAAATCAATGAAGGAATATAGCAATATAACACAAGTCAAACCATAATTAAAGCAACATAATTGCATTAAGCATTAAAAACCAAAACAAATTAAGTTCATAAATTGGAAACATAATATCCAAACCATAACATCCAAACATAAATCAAAGCATAGGTCTTAAAATAAAAACATAAATAGGTGCATAAAAATAGGGAAATCCTAAGCTAGATGAGATGCAATGATCTAAGGCTCATCATCTCCGTCGTCTTCATCATTGGCATTGCTCCTACGGAATTGTCTCCATTCGCCATAGAAACCGGTAAAGGACATGTCCATAGAAGTTTGTTGAGTTTCAACTGAGGTGAGGCGATTCTCAACATTTTGGATACGTCCCTCCATGGTAGTGAGGCGAGTATCAATAGTGGCAAAGCTGGAGTATCAACCGGTAAAGAAGGCCATGCGGGTTTCATTGTTTTGTGAAGTAACTTGAGGTTGAGGTTTAGAGGCAGCAACGGGTGGAGGATTCTCAACACGAGTCCATTATCCATCAATATAATGAAGTTTGCTCCGGAGAAGTGTGCGCTCATCGATGGGTTCTTTGAGTGGTTTCGGATAATCAAGCGAGTAATCAATTCCCAACTTAGAAAACAAGTAACTCAAAGCCGTGCCATAGGTGAAAGAGGTAACAAGATCGGAGTTGCAATTTTGGACAAGGTACACCATTTCGGCAAACATGATTTGACATAGATTAAGACGATGTCCCTCACGAAAGCACCGAATCCAAAAATCATCCACTTGCCTAATGTGAGATAACTTGCCTCTAGAAGGGCGAAACCACCACGATACCATGAGGTGTAGGATGCGATCATGAGCATCAAGAACTGTGACAGAGCCACAAAGGGCATGACCCAATGAGTTCTCATCCGAGATTCCCTCATCTTCAAACCCGAACACATTGCACAAAACTTCTAGATCAACCCTAAACTCCTTTCCCATGAGATAGGAGTCAATAACAACCACTTGACCGACATTGGAGATGCAACGAGAATTGGCATAAAAAAGAAGCGCCATGTTATAGTACAAGGTACCGGGTATGCCCAAGAAAACTATAAAATTCCAACGCCTTAATAGATCAAGATAGCGGAATTGAAAACGCTCAGGATCCAAAAAGGGAAGAGAAACGATACGCTCACGTCGGATAGCATGATCTTGAAATAGCTTAAAATTGGTGAAGGCATCTTTGTTGCGAAAAGACTTTTGGTAGAGCAAATTTAGATTTGGACGAGTAGAATCGTCATCAACGTTGGAGCTTCCACCAGCCTCATTGGTTCTAACTCTCTTCCTAGAACTTATATTTGAAATCTGGAATGAAATCAAGACAAAAACATATGTATGCGTAAATCAACCAAATTCAATCCAATATACAATCCTATAATCAAGTCATTGATAAAAACTATACAATATAGTTTTAAAAATTAATATGAACATAAAATAAAAGTTTGCTGAAAAGAATTTAAAAAACATATTATACGATATAGATTATACTCGAATAAAAAAAATTAGATTTTGAAAAAATTTGTAAAAACTTGAAAAACTATACTATATGTATTTGCTTTATACAAAGATGAATTAAAAACAACCTAAAAATTAAAATGAAAATTGAAAATAAAAAGAAAAATGTTTTGTACCTTGATATGGGATAAGGATGAATGAGGGATGATTGATGCACCAAATTGCTTGCAAAGCTCTAGCCTTGATATGTAGATTGAAAACCCTAAAAAATTTAGGTTTTGATGTGAAAAATCAAGTGATTTGAAGGATTTTTATAGGGGTTTTGCGGTTAGGGTTTGATAGGAAAAAGAGTTGGTGTTTTAATTAAAGTTTGATACCTTTTAAAACCTATTTAAAGCAGTCTGCGCGATCGTGTTTCGATACGCCACTTGGCGTATCAGAACGCCCATTTTGAAACGCTATCGAGTCGTTCCGGTACCAGGCTCGTTTTGATACAGGTTGACCATGTTTTGAAACGACACCACGAACCCATATCGAAACGCGAAGAGCTCATTTCATCAAAATCAATTCATTCTTCTTGAGTGTAACCTTGAGCAACAAGTATAGTCTTGTTTCTCACTATGTTACCACTCTCATCTAGTTTGTTTCTTAAAACTCATTTAGTGTCTATAGTAGATTTAATACTAGGCCTATCAACTAATGCCCAAACTTTATTCATCTCAAATTGATTTAACTTTTCTTGCATAGCCAATATCCAATAATCATCATTTAATGTTTCTTGGATATTTTTAGGCTCAATGCATGAGATAAATGCAACATTATTACATGTATTTCTAAGAGATGATCTAGTGGTTACCTCGTTGGATGGACCACCCAAAATCTCACCACATTTGACATAGTTGAACTCCCTTGGGTAGGTGACTTTCTTTTCCTCTAGAGACACATCCTTCAAGGCTTCTAGAGGTGAATCTTGTGGTTCTTTTTTTAGTTGGAACTTCATCTACCTTTGGTGATTGTCCTTCACCATCATTAGCATAAAAAATTCCTACATCATCGTCATCACAAGTATTCTTCCTCGGAAGGATGTTATCATCGAAAACAACATGTATAGACTCTTTAACCACTAAATTTTTTTGTTAAATACATAATAAGCTTTAGAGTTTAAAGAGTAACCTAGAAAAATAGCTTCATCACTTTTTGCATCAAACTTGCCTAAATTGTCTTTTCATTATTTAAGACAAAATATTTACATCCAAAATAATGAAAATAGCTAATGTTAGGCTTTTTATTTTTGAAAAGCTCATAAGGTGCTTTCTTTAAAATAGGCCTAATTATTACTCGATTAAGAATATAACTAGTCGTATTAGTGGCTTCTGCCCAAAAATACTTAGGTAAATTGTTTTCACAAAGCATGGTTTTAGCCATTTCTTCTAAAGTTCTATTTTTTCTCTCAACAACCCCATTTTGTTGAGGTGTGCGAGGAGTAGAAAAAAGTATGGCTAATTCCATTTGAGTTACAAAATTCTTCAAAATCTAGATTTTGAAACTTGGTCTCATGGTCACTCCTAACATTTGAAATAGAGTAACCAATATCGTTTTGATTAGCTTTTGAAAATGTGATGGATTTTTCTAAAGCCTCATCCTTGGTACTTAAAAATAGAACCCAAGTAAATCTAGAGTAGTCATCAACTAAAAAATGCATATTATTTTCCACCCAAGCTCATAGTCCTAATAGGGTCAAAAAGATCTATATGGATCAATTGTAAAATTCTACTAGTAGAAACATCATTAATGGGTTTAAAATAAGCTCTTTTGTGTTTGCCTTTTGTACATGCATTAGAAAATTTGTCAAGAGAAAATTTTATTTTTGGCAAACTTCTTACTAGATCATTTGAAATTAATTTTTCTAAAACACTCATGCTTGTATTTTTTAGTTTTCTATGCCACAAACAAGAATCATGCTCATCTTTTGTAACAAAACATGCATTTGAAATATGAATATCATCTAGATGCACCATGTAAATGTTTCCTATACGATGAATAATAAGCACAATTTTGTTGGAATCGATGTTAATTACTTTTTGCAGCCATTTAAATCAAAAAAAACATTGAAACCTTTATCACATAATTGGATTATGCTTAAAAGATTATGTTTAAGACCGTTGACATACAAGACATTATCAATGAGTGTAGAAGAGTTATTACCAATAGAACCAATTCTTTCAATGTGGTCTTTGGAGTTGTTACCGAAAGTCAACTCCTTCACTTTTTGGTTTTAGCTCTAAGAATCAACTCTTGTCTCCGATCATGTATCTCGAGCATCCACTATCAATGTACCATGAGTTTGCACTTGAAGCTTTGGCCTTGTAGCAATGCTCCCCCTACAAACACTCTTGATTTAAAACCTTTCTTTTACTCATCTTTTTCTCTCAATTATAGAGTCGTTCACTCTTGTTCCTCTTTTCCTTTAAACACAGATGACGACATCAATTTTAATACTGGTCTCCAACCGCCAGATCTATCGTTTCGTTTATTTTTTGTTTTTCAGTTTTCAATAAATTATTCTGCTCTTGTGGCACGATTTTACTTTACATTTTGGTACGTTTTTCTCTGTCTTTTGGCACGTTTTTTCTTTTTGATTTTCTAATAAGGTTGGATCTGCCGACGCCACGACTGATCATGATGGCGCTACTTTTATTATGCTGCTGATCTCCCTGTCTCGGACCCTCAAATTAGATTTGGATACGCGATTACATCTACTGTTCCTTATTTGCGATTGAGTTGTGGTAATGACCTTATTGGCAACGTACCTTCATTGTAATATGCATTTTTATGTTGTTTGTTAATGGTTTTACCTATCATAATCGATTTTGGTGATGTTTGCATCCTTTTTTTTTATTTCGAGTCTTTGAGTTAGGTTTTTACATTTTCCTTGTATGGTCCTCTTTTGATCTCGAGACGCTAGTTTTGTTTACTAGAATTATGTCTGAATTTAAGTGTTTTGTTTATTAAGTTGTAAACTTTCATTGTAATTTCGGACATATCCTCGTTTAATAAAATTAGTGGATTTTATTTTATTTTAAAAAAAATTAAACATTTCTTTTACGGTTATGCCCTAAAAAACCTAGAGTTAAAAAGAAGAAGAAATTCATAAGCATTGAATAATCAACCGAAATTGGAATTATAGAAAGAACAAAGGGCAAATCTACAGATTAGTGTCATGGGCCATAGTCCAATATCAAGGATTTGCTCCGCACTAAAAAAGCAGAAGTTATCGTGTTCGCTGTTGGTCTGCAACTCTGTGTTTACTAGCAGGTAACAAATGACAACCAACGGAAGTTTTCAACTGTTCTCATCATCTGACGATAAACCCAGTTTGGGTTTAGGATTCTTGGAGTCGTCGGAGCCACCGTTGCCTCCTCCTCCTCCCTCTATCGAAGTCCTGTCCTCGGAGGTACCCATTTCTAAACTTCTTTTTGTCTTTGAGGTTTTTTGATTGGTTGGTTTTGTATTTGAAGTAGGTCTCTCCTTCTGTGAAATATACTGTGGAGCCTGTCAACTTGGACGGCCTTACTTTACTCAAGGTGAACCTTTTAACCTCTGTTTATTAAAGAGAACAAAAGAATGAAGCTTGTTTTGATGTAGTTTTAGAAATTAATAAGAATCCGTAAAATTAATCTAAGTTCTCTTGTAAGATAGAATTCTAAAATGCTAAACCATAAGTTTGCCATCTTTCAGGGAAGGGTGAGTACTAAGGAGGTGCTTGGGTTGCCTAACTCGGATTTAGTCCCTGGAATCTATGAAGGTTTTGTAATGATATTCCTCTTTTATCTTTTGGTTTTTAGCTTCCAGTTCCACATTGATTTTCTTGTTCATGATTAATGCATTTTGAGGATCTTTCCAAATAATGAAAACCTGGTAATGATTGTTTTCCCCTTCTCATTTTTTGGGAGTGTAGGGGGACTTAAGCTATGGGAAGGTTCATTAGACCTTGTTAAAGCTCTGCGCTCAGAGATTCAAAATGGCCATCTATCGCTTAAGGGAAAACGAGTGTTAGAGGTTCGCTCCTAATTCCAATTGATTGTTTATGGCTCAACAATGGCACTCCCAGATATTGGCTTCACTTGTGGAATCTTGTTTGCCATCGTCACTGACTTCACTTGATAGATTGTGTTTGTTATTATTAGGTTCCCTAGTGAAATGCTATGTCGCTCTTTGTTTTCTGAATATTCTTAAAAAACAAAGTGGAACAATTATTCAGGCCTGCGCAAAGTCATAGGTTTTTACTTCAAATTCTGTTGACACACTAATTGCTCGATTGGTTGACTTATTACCATGAATACTGGTCAACGCCCACATTGATTGTTCAGGGGAAATTTTCTTTTCTACTGGTTTTGTTGTATGGTGATTTTCTGCATAAATCTATTGTAACTTACGCTTTATAAATGTTGTTATTCAGGTCCCTCAATGGTTTGAATGTGGCAAGTGGTATTTATGTATTACTAGAGTGGCATATGGTTTTTTGTAATACAATATTATAATGCTAGTATTCAGCTTTGGGTTCTGGTTAGACTCTTATCAACCGGGACAATTTGACTATTGAAGAAATTGCTGTTGCCCGTCTCATAGATTTGACTCCTAATAATAAGGACTTGAAATATTGATTCTGTGAATATAGATCTAGATAGATGTCAATAATATCTTTGTTTGTTCTGTTTGCTGAGCTTCAACTAATTGTTTTCAGCTTGGATGTGGCCATGGACTTCCTGGGATATTTGCATGTCTCGAGGTAAATTCATGCATGCTTGAATAAACTATGTCGTGATAGGGAGAATTTCATAAAAAATCATTATCATTTTTATCTTTCTTCAGGGTGCAGCGGAAACGCATTTTCAGGACTTCAATGCTGAGGTACTCCGGTGTCTCACCATCCCAAATGTAAATGCGAATCTTGCGGAGAAGTCTCAACCGGACAACGCATCAGAAGCGCGCTTCTTTGCTGGTGACTGGGGTGAGATACATCAATTACTTCCTCATGCGCATGAAAGTGAAATTAACTCAGAGCATGGTCAAGCAACTGGTTATGATGTTGTTCTAATGGCTGAGACGATTTACTCGATCTCTGCTCAAAGGAATCTCTATGGACTTATAAAGAAGGTCTTTCTTCATCGAGTAATTCTATCATTTCTGTTAATTGTAAATTCATAAGTTCCTTAGCTTTAAGCATTCTTAATTTACAGTGCATGATCCACCCACATGGAGTTGTATACATGGCTGGGAAGAAACATTATTTCGGTGTAGGAGGGGGAACCCGGCAATTTCTTTCTATGCTTGAGAAAGAAGGTAAGCTGATCCTTTGTAGCTTTGAGCATGTCAATAGAACTGTAATATATTCATGTCATGTTGGATAGAGATTTTTTTTTAAAATAAAGAGAGAGAAAGAAATGCATTTGTAAGTTCGGACATAGGAGAACTGATATTCATGAGGTTTCCCTTTTTATTTCTTTTATGTATATCTCTGATGCACTTTATTTGTGGTTAGCATGGTTAGAGTGTTTTCATCAAAGAAGCCATTTTGGCTCAAGGGTAATTGTTCTCTGAGTCTCCATTGTTATTAATTCATTAGAACAATTCTTTTTTGGGGCTATTGTTTTGAGGAGTAGTTTGGTAATTTTGAATGTTACTAGAACGGATCTATTTTTGTGGAGTTCTTCGATGGATTCATTAGTTTCTCCCCCTTTCAGTGTTGGAGTATCTGAAGTCTCTCTTGTTGTGAAGGAGCAGCTCCAAAATGAATTGAATTTTTTTTATTAATCACTTTATATCATATTATATGATTTCTTGTTCATGTTCTTGGAGGAATGTTTGGTCAGGCTAGCTTCTCAAACAATCATGAAAACCTTATTATTGGTGCGAGCTAGCTACTTATTCGATTTCAGCATGTTTTATTCCTTCAAACCTTTAATCCCTTTTCCCACTACCTTAGACATAAATGCAGGAAATGTTTTGGGCCATTTACTCGTATACCAAAAAATCTGTATGTTAAGTTTGTGGGTAACATATTTTCATGGTGGATGTGCTTCAAGTGCTGCATTTCATTCATTTCCGGAAGCCGTTCGTGTAAATGATTAAGTGGGTTTTTTTTTTGGCCTGCAGGTGTTATGTCTGCAACTCTTGTTACTGAAGTTGCAGATGGTTCCTCTAATGTAAGGGAGGTATGGAAGGTTTCGTATAAGTAGATCCGCATTGTGATATTCGAATACTACCCGATCAGTTTCAAGAAATTTTCGTGTACTATGTATCATACTCCAGAAATATGTGGATTGGCTGCTTGCTAAACTGTTATAAATTTTAGTGAAGAAATAAAGATACGAGAATTCAGATAAATATCTTGTTAAACTGTTATAAATTTACTTATATGAGTACATGTTTTTGTTGAATATGATATAAAATACAAGCGTAGTTATATATTTTGACAAAGTATTAAAACCTTTGGTGTAGACATATCTGGGCAAGCCGTTACAAACTTAGTTGTATTTAAAATATTTAAGCACGTAGTTTGGTGGTGTAGTAGATTTTGGTATCTAATTACAAATTTTGCATTTTAAAATTTGGAAAATCGTTAGAAATTTTGATATATAAAACATTGGGTAGTTCGTTAAGAATTATGGTGTATTTATAAAATTTAGTTACCGGATATATATTTTCCGTTAGGGCTCGACTCGAAAAAATCGAAATTTCCGACTCGATTCGAGGTGAAAAACCCCGACTCGTTATGACTCAACTTGAAATTACATAAGCTCGACTTAACTCGAAAAAGTTCCAAATAAAGTTTGTTGTAAAATATAAATTCGAATAACTCGAAAATTTTAGTAATTAGTTGATTGATTTTTAAGTTCGAGTTAAGTTTCTTAATTTTTCTTGATATATATATATAGGATTAATATCCTATACACTGGCGGTGGAAACTTAAAGTTTTCACAAGCGCCTTAGTTTTAGGGTTAGAGAGTTAGTTTAGGGTATAGGGTTTAGGGGTTTAGGTGTAGGGGTTTAGAATTTAGGGATAGTTGTTTCAATTTAAGGTTTAGGGTTATAATTTAGTGTTTATAGGTTAGGGTTTAGTTTTTAGGGTAATATGGTGAGGATTTAGGTTTTAACCTATAAACCCTAAATTATAACCCTAAACCTTAAATTGAAACAACTATCCCTAAATTCTAAACCCCTACACCTAAACCCTTAAACCCTATACCCTAAACTAACTCTCTAAACCCTAAAACTAAGGCGCTTGTGGAAACTTTAAGTTTCCACCGCCTGTGTATAAAAAATTTATCCATATATATATAGGGTAATTGTTCTATACACAAGCGCTTGTGGAAATTTTTTTACACAAGCGTCTTAATTTTAGGGGTTAGAGACTCCGTTTAGGGTTTAAAATTTAGGGGTATAAGTGTAGTAGTTTTGAATTTAGGGATTGTTGATAAAATTTTGGGTTTAGGGTTAAACTTTAGGGTTTATATGTTAAAACCTAAATCCCTACATATATTACCCTAAAACTAAACCCTAACCCTAAACCCTAAATTCTAACCCTAAATTCTAAATTCTAAACATGAACCATAAATTCTAAACATTTACATTAAAACCCCTAAACTATAAACCCTAAGCCCTAAACCCTATAATTGAGGCGCTTGTGGAAATAAAAAATTTCCACCGCCAGTGTATAGGATATTAATCCATATATATATACAAATATAAGAAATATGAGGAAATATATGCCACATATGAAAAAAAATATGATGAAATATTATGCATATCTTATATGATTAGAGAAAGTCGTTTAAATTAAAATCAAAATGTACTATAACATGATAAATATTTTAAATTAAATTTGTATAGGAACTCGAAAAATCGACTCAACTTGAATTTCATAAACTCGACTCAAATCGAAAAATTCAAATAAAATTTAAGTTATAAAATATGACGCATCAACTCGAATAATTCAAAATTTTTTGATTCAACTCGATCGAGCGCTCACCCTTATTTACTGTAGCAACTGACATTAATACTAAAATAAGTGCTCAAACTATCTCGTTTATTCATTTTAGGTGTCTAACTTTTTTTTTGTCTTTTTTAAGTGCCCAAACTATTTTTATGTCGAAGTAGATGCCTAAATTATCATTTTTTTGTTCAAGTAGGTACCTCAGCTTAACTTAAAAGAAACAAAAATAATAATTTGGACACCTAAAATGAAAAAGAAAAATAATTTAAACACTTAAAATAGAAAAATATGATAATTTGAGTATTAAGCCAAAGTTTAAGATGACCGATTGACCGTACAGATTTTGTTGCATAAAAATTATGTTTCATTCGTTGGGAATTCTGGTGTATTCATAAAATTAGGGTACTCTAATACATGTTTTGGTGTAGCGTTTTGTATTTATGATATCAAGTTACATATTTTAGCATTATAACATGACTTTTAAAACTCTCGTAAACTATTAGAAACTTTGGTGTTCAATATGAATTTGTGTATACATAATTCGGTAAGTTAAAGGTATTTTAGTATATCTTAGGAGGTCTGGGTTGAAATGTATTTGGTGTTCAATATAAACATTTACAAAGATTAATAATTATTTTGTAACAATTAATATATTACTTAGTTGTTCAATCAGCCCGCCGTTAGGTTGTTAACAGCTTATAACGACCCATTGCCTATTTCGTATCAAAATCTAAATTTTAATACACATTTTGTAACTTTTAAAACTTCAATGACTAAAATTAGTATTTTAGGATAGTTTAGTGAATATATGTGAACTTTACCCTAAAATATAAATGTAGCATTCATCCTTTCCACCAAAAGATAAATGTATAATACTAAAAAAATACCTCTAATGTTTAACTGGATAGTCAATTTGGTCCCTATTCATTTTTTGAAACATTTTGACCCTCAATGTTTCATTTTAGGTTAAAAAAGCCCCTTCGTGGATGAAAAATGCTGCCCAACTAACAGTAAATTACTTGAAATGACATGACAAATCCACATGGCAATGCACATTGACATAATAGTGTCATATACACTACTAAATTGACTTGATAAAATGACACATTAGTCAAAAAATAATCTAATAAAATTATATAAAATATATAATTATTTTTTTTGTTGTCATGTCATTTCAAGTTGTTTAACACCAATTGACTAATCATTTCATCCACGGATGGATCATTTTAACCCAAAATAAAACGTTTAAGAATAAAATACTTAAAAATATAATAGAGGCTAAAGAGACAAACCAATTAAATGTTGTAATTGAACCAAACAAAAGTTGTAATTGAATGTCCTCTAATGCAACTAGGGATGTAAAAAACTGACCCGACCTAGAAACCCGACTGAAACCTGCTCGGGTCGGAACCTGGTTTGACCCGAGGATTTGATGACCTAAACCCGATCTGTAACCGACTGTTCTTGACCTGGACCTGAGTTGGACTTGGTACTGTAGAAACCGAACCCGACCTGCATCCGACTGAAAACGACCTGAACCCGAATTGGACCTGTTACTGTGGACCCGAAACCCGACCTGCATCCGACTGAAAACGAACCCGAACCAGAGGCTGACCTAGCAGATAACCGATATTACCCGACCTGTTTTGAACCCAACCTGTTAATTGACCCGACCTCTTTTGAACCCGACTTGTTGTTGACCTGAACTGATATTGACTTGGCTTAATATTTACCTAACATGTAATTGAGGAAGTCTATTATGAAACCTATGTTTTATTTTGATATAATTAAATCTTTGAGGATCAATTTGAAAAACTTAAAATTGTTTTATAAGTCCCTTAATAAGCTTTTAAATCACCAACACTTTAAAACTGATTTGAAAAACTCAAACTCAAAATATTTTCTAAGTGGTTCAAGGCCAAACTATTGAAAACCGTCCAGGTGTATCGATACGCTTCCAGCCGTATCGATACATTTTTTACAAAGTTGGCCACTGCCGGAACTTGTTTCGATACGCACTTAACCGTATCGAAACACCGTATCAAAACAGATTCAATCTGTATCGATACACTCCTTTGTAAAAGTCTAAAAGAGTTTGAATGGCGTACCGATACGACTTCACCCGTATCGATACGGTTTTAACAAATTTTAAATTCAAGTCGTTTTAAATATTTCGACCGTTGGTGTCAGTTGTTAGGTAACCAATTTTTAAATTGTTAGTTGACCCGTATCGATACGGTAAACCCTCGTATCGAAACGGAAACTGACAGTGAGCTAAGTCGAGAAAAAGGTATCGATACGGTCTTAGCCGTTTCGATACCCCGTATCGATACACCTACGTTCGTTTCGATACCCCTTATTTATTGTGCACAACGACTCTTTCTTTTCTGAGACAGGTATCGATACGGCTCCCCGAGTACCGATACGAGTAGCTGCAGAAGTGCATTTATGGTGGTGAGAGAGGGTTCCAACGGCTCTATTCAAGTTCCCAACCACCCAAACGGCTAGAATTAATAGAGGAGGTATAAATTGAAGTCCTTTGAAGGTCAGCAACAACTATTCAACCTAAAAGCATCATCAAAGCAAAAATCCAAACCCTTGTGCTATTCAAAGTCAAATTCTTGTACCCAACTCTAGTGTTTTCAATTGTCATTTTGTATTGTGAGTTTGGGGTGATTGAAATTGTAATTGGGTAGACATTTATCCTTTGTGAGGAATCATTTAAGTTTACCAAAACTTCTCTTTGTAAATTGAGTTGATTAAGCTTTGGGTAGAAAGCTTAATCGAATTTGTAAGGTTACCTCCTCATCCAAGAAAATGGGAAGAATTCAAGTAGTGAATTGGTTGAAAATCCTTAGTGGGAACTAAGGTAGTGGATGTAGAGTTCATTTGGAGAACTTGAACCACTCTAACTACTTGTGTCAATTTTTATTTTTCACTCATTCTTCCCACCAAAATTTTTATTGTCAATTCACCCCCCACTTGGCCATTTGCAATTGTTTGATCAACTCAACAATTGGTATCAGAGCTACACTCATTGTAAGGATTACAACCCTCTTGAGTCGATTCTAGGAGAGTTTGATCAACAACTAGTCAAGCAATGGCATCCACCTCCAACTATGAGTCCCAATCCACCACCAAGCCACCATTCTTCAATGGGGATAACTACCCATATTGGAAGAATATGATGAGGCTTTTCATCAAGTCTACCGACTACATGGTGTGGGATGTGGTTGAAGAAGGTCCATACATTCCCATGAAGAGAGATGGAGAAAGACTTGTCCCAAAGGTAAAAGCCGAGATGACGGATGATGAAAGAAGAAGGATGTAAGTGAATGACAAAGCTCTCCATGTGATATTTTGTGCACTTGGTCCGGATATCTACTCCAAGGTGTCTTCCATCGAAAATGCCAAGGAGGTTTGGGACACCCTCGAGACAACATATGAGGGAACTAGTGATGTCAAAGAGACAAAGATTGGGCTACTCAATCTAAGCTATAAAAATTTCAAGACTGATCCCGATGAAAGTGTCTGCAAGATGTTTGATCGATTCTCGGTCATTGTCAACGGATTGAAGGGTTTCGGCGAGATCATCCTCGAAGACAAACTAGTGAGGAAATTGTTGTACTCTCTTCCGGAGTCATGGGATGGCAAGAGAACGACTATTATTGAAGCTAGAGATTTGAAGACTCTCAAGCTTGATGCTCTTGTTGGATCTCTACTCACCTATGAGATTATGAGGAAGGGAAGAGAAGAAGAGAAGAGAAGAAAATAGTTGAGAAGAAGGATGTTGAGAAGAAGAAAGTGGGAACTGCTCTTAAAGCTTCACATCAACAAAGCGATTCAAGTGAAGATGAGGAGATGGCCATGTTGGCCAAACGGTTTACTCGGTTCATGAAGTCAAATCGTGGAAGAAAGTTTATTAGAAAGGGAGACTTCAAGAGTAAGAGTAAGGAAGAGGAGAAAGACCAAATCACTTGCTATGAATGCAAGAAGCCGGGTCACATCCGTTCCGAATGTCCTCAATTGAAGAGGAAGAGCTTTGGGAAGAAGAACAAGCTCAAAGCTCAAATAGCAACTTGGAGTGACGATGAGTCATCCGAAGAAGAGGAGGAAGTGGCCAATCTATGTCTCATGGCCATTGATGATGAACCAAAGGTAAATTCTAACTTATCTAATTTTGATTTTACTTTTGATGAACTTCAAGATGCTTATGATGAATTGCAAGAGGTTTACGATGAGTTAGTAGGAAAATATAAAGAATCCATTTTGAAAAACAAGAAAACCATTTCCGATTTGAAAAATCAAAATGAGACATTTTCAAAAGCTAACTCCGAATTGGAAAAGAAGGTTTTGTTTTTAGTAAATCTTTTAAATGATCTTAAAACAAAAAATCTTGAACTTGAAAAACTTCTTTTTGATTTTCAAGATTATCACACAAAGGAAGTGGATAATCTTAAAACATCCATTGCTATTGGGAAAAACAATTTTGAAAAAAGAAATCATTCTAAATCCCAATATGTAAAAAGAAAACCTTTTATTCCTAAACAAAGAAATTTTAATAAGCAATCTAGAGGTCAAAGAGTTAGGAGTGTTTGGGTTCCTAAGGAACTCATTATTTCTAATAATATGAATGCTATTGCTTCTTGGATTCCTAAGGGAACCAAAATTTTGAAGGCTAACACTCATGGACCCAAAATGATTTGGGTACCAAAAATCAAGGCCTAATTTCTTTGTTTGTAGGAGAAGCATTGCTACAAGGCTAAAGCTTCAAGGCAAAATTCTTGGTACCTTGATAGTGGATGCTCAAGACATATGACCGGTGACAAGAGTAGATTTGTTGAACTAAAGCCAAAGAGTGGTGGAGTGGTAACTTTCGGTGACAACTCCAAAGGCCACATTGAAGGAATAGGCTTCATTGGTAATCACTCTTCTATTTTCATTGAAAATGTTTTGTATGTCAACGGTCTTAAACATAACTTATTGAGTATTAGTCAATTATGTGACAAGGGTTTTAATGTTTTATTTGATAAAAGTGGTTGCAAAATTGTAAACATTAAAACAAATCAACTAATGCTCATTGGTCATCGCATAGGGAACATATACATGGTGCATCTAGATGACATTCATTCATCTCATACATGCTTAGTTGCACATGATGAACATGACTCATGGCTTTGGCATAGAAAATTAGGACATGCTAGCATGAGTGTCTTAGAGAAATTAATTTCCCTTAATCTAGTTAAAGGTTTACCCAAACTTAAATTTTCTAATGATAAAATTTGTGATGCGTGTTCAAAGGGTAAACAACATAGAACTTCATTTAAATCCATTAATGATGTCTCTACTAGTAGATGTTTACAATTGATTCATATGGATCTTTTTGGGCCTATTAGAACAATGAGCTTGGGTGGAAAATCATATGCTTTTGTGCTTGTAGATGACTATTCTAGGTTTACTTGGGTTCTATTCTTAAGTACAAAGGATGAGGCTTTAGAAAAATTCATCACATTTTCTAAAATAACTCAAAATGATCTTGAACTTAGAATTTCTCACATTAGAAGTGATCATGGAACCGAATTTCAAAATCTAGGTTTCGATGAGTTTTTAAATGAAAATGGGATTAGCCACAATTTTTCCGCACCTCGCACTCCTCAACAAAATGGGGTAGTTGAGAGGAAAAATCGAACTTTAGAAGAAATCGCTAGAACCGTGCTTTGCGAAAATAATTTACCTAAATATTTTTGGGCGGAAGCCACAAATACCGCTTGCTATATTATAAATCGAGTAATGATTAGGCCAATTTTGAAGAAAACACCTTATGAGATTTTAAAATATAAGAAGCCTAACATTAGCTATTTTTATCCTTTCGGTTGCAAGTGTTTTGTTTTGAATAATGGTAAAGAAAACTTAGGTAAATTTGATGCTAAAAGTGATGAAGCTATTTTCTTAGGGTACTCTTTAAACTCTAAAGCCTATCGTGTATTTAATAAAAGAACTCTAGTAGTTGAAGAGTCTATACATGTTGTTTTCGAGGATAACCTCATTCCGAGGAAGGAATCTTGTGATGATGATGATGTAGGAATCCTTGCTGCCATTGATGGAGGACAAACGTCAAAGGTGGATGATGTTCCAACTAAAGATGAGGATGCACAAGATCCACCTCTTGAAGCCTTGAAGGACTTGGCTCTTGAGGAAAGAGAGGTGTCTTACCCAAGGGAGTTAAACTATGTCAAAGGTGGTGAAATCTTGGGTGATCCATCCAAGGGGGTAACTACTAGATCCTCTCTCAAATTAATGAATCATGTTGCATTCCTTTCATGCATTGAGCCTAAAAATATTAAAGAAGCTTTAAAAGATGATTTTTGGATTTTGGCCATGCAAGAGGAATTAAATCAATTTGAGAGAAGTAAAGTTTGGACATTAGTTGAAAGGCCTAATAATCAATCTACTATAGGAACAAAATGGGTTTTTAGGAATAAATTAGATGAAAGTGGTAATATAGTGAGAAACAAGGCTAGGCTTGTTGCTCAAAGCTATACCAAAGAAGAGGGAATTGATTTTGATGAGACCTATGCACCCGTAGCTAGAATGGAAGCTATTAGGATGTTGCTTGCATTTGCATGTTATCATAATTTCAAGCTTTTTCAAATGGATATGAAAAGTTCCTTTTAAATGGTTTTATAAATGAAGAAGTGTATGTTGAACAACCACCGGGTTTTGAGGATTCAAAATTTCCAAACCATGTGTTTAAACTTACAAAAGCTCTCTATGGTTTAAAACAAGCTCCTAGAGCTTGGTATGAGAGACTTTCAAATTTCTTAATTGAAAAGGGTTTTGAAAAGGGAGAGGTGGATACCACACTCTTCATAAAAAGATATAACAATGACATCTTAGTAGTTCAAATTTATGTTGATGATATCATTTTTGGTTCTACTAATGAGTGTTATTGTAAAGAATTATCTAAGCTAATGCAATGTGAGTTCGAGATGAGCATGATGGGGGAGCTCTCATTCTTTTTGGGACTCCAAATCAAACAAAGGAAAGATGACACCTTCATAAATCAAGCTAAGTACGTGAATGATATGCTCAAAAACTTTGGCTTGGAGAATGCAAAACCTCAAGCTACACCTATGAGTTCTTCCATAAAGCTTGACAAAGATGAAGAAGGTAAGTGTGTTGATTCTAAGCTTTATAGATCCATGATAGGTTCTTTGCTTTACCTTACCGCAAGTAGACCGGATATCATGTTTAGTGTTTGCTTGTGTGCTAGATTTCAAGCTAGTCCTAGAGAATCACACTTAGTTGCCATTAAGAGAATTTTTAGATACCTTAGAGACACACCTACCTTAGGCCTTTGGTATCCTAAAGATTCTTCCTTTAGCCTTCATGCTTATTCGGATGCAGATTATGGGGGATGTAAGATAGATAGGAAAAGTACTTCCGGGACATGCTAATTCTTAGGCAGTATGCTCGTATCTTGGTTCTCTAAGAAACAAAATAGCGTAGCTTTATCTACCACCGAAGCGGAGTACATATCCTTAGGGAGTTGTTGTGCTCAAGTCCTTTGGAGGAAGCAACAACTCTTAGATTATGGTGTTGAAGTAGAAACCATACCCCTTAAGTGTGACAACACTAGTGCCATTTGTCTCACTAAGAATCCATCCAACACTCTAGAACTAAACACATAGAAATTAGACATCATTTTATTAGAGATCATGTTTTGAAAAATGATGTTGTTATTGAATTTGTTGACACCTTGAACCAATTAGCGGATATATTTACAAAACCTTTAGATAAAGAGCGTTTTTGGTCCCTTATGAGATAGTTAGGTCTAGCTAGCCTATCTTGACCTTTTAGGACCTCTTTGTGCTTAAAATTGCTTGATCTTGTGAAATTGCATGTTTGTGTGTTGTAACTCTTGAAAATATTCATGCCTATAGTTAGGGGGAGTATGTTTCTATTCAAATATGTTTAGAACTGTTCATTCATCATTTGCATTCCATTAGGAGATGTTAAAATCGAGCCTATGGTTGTTCTTTAGGCCTAAAGATGTATTTCTGGGCATAGGGTATCGATACGACTCTACGCGTATCGATACGAGTACTTCATTAAGCTTCACAGACTTCTTTCCGCCTCAAACGGGTATCGATACGGTTAAACCCATTTCAATACGAGCTTCAATCGTTTCGATACGGATTGCATCCGTTTCGATACGAGTCTCCAACGGGCATTTTTAAGGAAATGACGTTTCTACCCCCGTATCGATACACCTTCAGGCGTATCGATACTCGATTGCGCAGACAGCTTTATATGGCATTTAAAGTCTTCAACTTTTACCAAAACTAAAATTCTTCAAACCCTAAAAACCCTAGCCGTTTTTGCCTATAAATAGGCTCTTCCTCCCTCATATTTTCACACCACAACTCAAAATCTTAAAGAGGGTTTCCATCAAGCAAAGCTCTAAGATATTTCTCATCAAATTTGGTGCTAGATTTTTCTTCAATCCTCTCCAATCCCTTTCAAGGTAAAAATACTTTCTTTTCTTTTTCAATTTTTTGTTTTTGTTTTGTTTTTATATTCATCCTCTTAACAAAATTTTGTTTTTCAAAATCTCTTCTTCAAATTTTATTTTCAAAATTTTTGTTTACCTTGATCCTTGACTTCAATGAAGGAATCTAAATGCAAAATTTTCTTTTAGTTCATGGCACCCAAGGAATCTGGGAAGAGATCGCGGGTTTCTCAAACCGGTGAATCATCCAATCCCGGAGAGGTTGCACGTCCAAACTACACCCAAATCTATGAACATTCCTTTGAATCCACTGGATCTCTCATATATTTTCGTCAATTCGAAAACTACAAGATTCGTCCGGAAAGGGGTAATATCTATTCCTTTTCTTAACTCGGGGTGATTCAAATTTGAATATCTTTCTTTGCTCCAACTTCGGAATTTTATGGATTTTCTCTCCATTCCCGGGTTTTATTACCGTCTTTTAATTTTGATCTTTTATACAAATGCCAAATGTTGTTCTAATCGTAATGGGGTTGTTACCGGCATTAGTTCTTATCTCATGGGCAAGAAAATTCTCCTTGATGTAAAATCTATATGTGAAGTTTTTAATTTGGAGGATGAAGTCCTTGATGATGAGAATGCTTTAGGCCATGTTCTTAGTGGCTCTGTCACCGCCCTCAATGCTCAAAATCGGATCCTTCATTTGATGGTGTCTTGGTGGTTTAGGCCTTCCGGAGGAAAGTACTCTACCATCCCTCAAGTGGATGATTTTTGGATCCGTTGCTTCCGTGAGCGAAAGCGTCCAAACCTTGCTCGAATCATGTTTGCGGAGATTGTCTATCTTGTGCAACATCGCCACACCACTCTCGTCACCTCTTTCACCTATGGTACGACCCTAAGCTATTTCTTTTTGAAAAAGGATAATGATTGCTCGTTTGACTACCCAACTCCCCTCACCGATCCTATTGATGAACACTCTCTTGCACGAGGAAAATTCCATTATTTTAATGGTAATTGGTTACGTCTTTCCGAGCTACCACCCGAGGCCGTGGCACATCTTGAAGAACCTCAAGGTGATCAAGCTCCTCAACCTCCTCATCAACCCTTCATGGATGCTCTTATGACATTCCTCAATGAGCAATTCACCGAGTTGCGCACGAATATGGGAAATCGTATTACCGCTCTTGAAACAACCTTTGACACAAGGATGACAAACATGGAGAATCGTCTAACCTCTCTTGAAGGCGGTCATCACTCCTTGAATATTTCCTTCTCCGCCTTCCATGATGAGTGGTGCAATAGCATGAGGAATGATGCTCCAATTGTTGATGAAGAGGAAGATGATGAAGAAGGCGATTGTAACCCCCTTAACCCGGCCTAGACGGTTGACCCGAATTAAGAAAGTCACACGGGGAAAACCAAAGTCAACCCGAAAGTCAACCTTGATTAACGACCCTTTTTTTTCTTTTTAATCTTGTCTAGATGCACATTAACCCTAATTGTGATCACTCAACAACATATTCAAAGATCACAAGCATCAGAGATCAAACAGGGACCCAAATGAACAAATTACAACTTTAGGGACCAAATTGTAATTTCTGATAAATAGGAGGACTTGACCCAAATTAAAGATACCAACTTGAAATTAGTCAGATTTCATGCTTCTCTGTGAAATTTCAGCTCAAAAGGACTTCCCAAACTCATACAATTGCACAAACAAGGTTCAGGACTAAAACGCAAACAATTCAAAACATTTAACTGCCAATGTCAGCCCCTAACGGTCACCCGTTCCGAAACAGGCAATACCCGTTTCGAAACACGGGCCGTTCCGCAACGCGTACGGAACACGGGCTGGTAGTAGCCAAACCGTTTCGGAACGGTCTCTCCCGTTTCGGACGCCTGGGTTTGTTTAAGGCACCCGTTCCGAAACGACAGACACTGTTCCGAAACGCCCTGCACAGATTGCCCCAAAATGCATACTTAAACATGCAATTAAACATCCAATCATGCTCCAATTACCACCAAACTTTACCAACATGCAATTCAACATATAAGAGACATACATGCATCAACAATTCAACAAAATAGCATCATATATGAAAAGCCCCAAATCTATAGGCATGCTTCCTACACAAGCAAACCATTCAAGCATAAACTTCCATTTCAAGCATGCAAAGGCCAAACTCAAAAACCAACATTCTCAACAACATTCAACATACTTAGGGAGTTCAAAACCTCTCCCAAAACATACACATAGGTCCCCCATTGCCAAATTACCAAAAGCTAAAAATGTACTTAAGAAACCTTCCATACTTTGAGCTTTACTTCCACTTGAATACTTGCCCTCCTTGCTGCCCTCAAAGTACTCTAATGTTCTGCATTATTGATTTAAGAAAACGAAAGAGAGCGTAAGCAAAAGCTTAGTGAGGAATGCTCAATAAAACATTCAATAATGCATTTATAAAACACTTTATAAATCATGCTTCAAATCAACATTTACACATGCTCAAAAGCATACTTTAAACAAGCATCTCATGCTTCATATCATAACATGTCATATTGGCCACAAGTGATAAGTTCCATTTCATTAAAAACAAGTTCATCAACTTTCACCCCAAGGACTTTTAAACACCTTGGCCCCAAGGACTTTTAAACACCTTGGCCCCATGGACTTTTAACCACCATGGAATGGACCACACAAGGACTTTTAACCACCTTTGTGTCCGCATCAAGTTTTACCCCAAAGACTTTTAAACACCTTGGCCCCAAGGACTTTTAAACACCTTGGCCCCATGGACTTTTAAACACCATGGCCCCATGGACTTTTAAACACCATGGAAAGGACCACACAAGGACTTTTAACCACCTTTGTGTCCGTAGCAAGAATCATCCAAGGACTTTTAACCACCTTGATGTTCTTAAGTAAACAAGGCTCACTCAAGGACTTTTAACCACCTTAGTGACCTTAACCTTTTCAAAACATCACTTGCCAATATACATCATTATCAACAATTTATCCACTGTTTTAAAGCATTAAACCAAGCCATATTCATCATGCATTTAAAAGCATCAAACCACATTTAATCAATGTTCAAAAACAAGGAACTCTTACCTTGAGCTTCCTTCAACATATGGCTTACAAAAACAGCATTAACCATGCTAAATCATGCTTTCAAAACAGAGTTTAAAACATGCAATAAACCACATTGCACAACAATCAAATCATGGCCACCACTAGAGAGTATTTCCGAAAACTTACACTTGAGCTTAGCAAAGTTGTTTAGACTTAAACTAAGCTCCCAAGACATTGGTTTCAAAGCCGAAAACCCAATTTCACTCACCGATTCCACTTCGCCTCTTGCCGAAGCACCAAAACAAGCTTCCGGATCAACAACTCTTGGATCCAAAGATGCCTCCCCTGTTTTAACACATCAAAGCAGAGGATTAATGCATCATCATGCATTAATTGCTTCAATGAAAGCACCTAAACTCGCTGCTCTCATCCACACTCCATTTTCGGCCACCAAACACAACCGAAAATGCATCCTAACCACTTCTCAACAAAGCCCAGCCATAAACCATCAAAACCAAACATCTTTTAACATCATTTAACATCTAAAAAGAACCTATTAACATCCTTATACCTCCAGCAACATCAGATCCACAAGATCACCTCAAAAACAAACAAGAATCACAAGCTAAACTTAGGAAACTCAACCTATCCGGGATTGCATTAATCAAAACTCAATTCCTTATCAAATTAGAGTCCAAATAACATCAAAAACATATCTCAAATCACAGATTTAACAGATCAAACGAAAATCATCAAAAATCACCAAATCTTGCATTATAAGCCAAGATCCAATTCACAACTCAAAGGCCTTTAATAAAACATCAATTAAGGATTGAAAACTTAGGAATTTCAGTAAAGAACTGATAGTTTAGAGGAGAAGGATGTTCTTACCTCCAAACTTGAGTTTCTCCTCTTTTTGGAATCAAAAACCTTGATGAATCAAGTAGCAAATGATGAGGTTTTGTAGATATGTTGATTAGGAATCAAAAGAGAGTTGAAAGGAGGGATTTAGGTGAGAAAATCAGAAACAATTCTCTGGAAAGAAAGTGTTTGGGTTGAGAGAAAATGAGAGAAAGGAAAATAGGAAGTTAGTTATCAAAATGGCCAAAAATAGCTTTCCCTTCACTTTTGATATGTTTTAAAATCAGAATAAATCTCAAAATATCTTAGAAAAATCTAGAGAAACTACTTTTGGAATAATAGCTCCTTAAAGATTCAAAGTTTCAACCCTTTATAAAACAGTCACCAAACTTTCAAAAATTACATTTTGGTCACTAGCCAAAATGTCACCCTTCCAAAACTCATTTTCCAAAATTGATTTCACAGTCCACTTAATTATATTAAAAGATGATTTTAGAACATTTTTCCATATTTTTAATGCAACCCGAACTAGGCTGTCCTAATTTCACCTTTTTAGATTCGAACAACACCTTGACCAAACCGGTCAACGCCCAAAACTCCTAAGCCCAAAACCGGGGCGTTACAACTCTCCCCCCCTTAAGAAATTTCGTCCTCGAAATTTACCTGAAGGAAAGAGATAAGGTAACTGCTTCAGCATGTCTTCCTTCCGCTCCCACGTGGCTTCCTCAACACCTCGATGCTTCCACAGCACCTTCACCAACTCAATGGTCTTGCCACGAAGAACCTTGCTATCCGAATCCAGAACCTTCACCGGTTCCTCATCATAGGTCAAATCCGGATTCAAAACCACTTCCTCCACAGGCATCACATGCGAAGGATCAGATCTATACTTCCGGAGCATAGAAACATGGAACACATCATGAATCTTCTCCAACTCTTGAGGTAACCTCAACCGATACGCAACAGGACCCACACGCTCAACCACCTCATATGGTCCAATGTACCTAAGGCTCAACTTACCCTTCCGGCCAAACCTCATCACCTTCTTCCAAGGCGAAACCTTCAAGAACACACGGTCACCCACCGCATACTCTATCTCCTTACGCTTCAAATCCGCGTAAGACTTTTGCCGATCAGAGGCTGCCTTCAACCGCTCACAAATGAGCTTCACCTTCTCGGTGGTCCCCTTCAACAAAGCCGGCATCGAAACCAACTTTTGACCAGTTTCAGCCCAACAAAGAGGAGTCCTACACTTCCTCCCGTACAAAGCCTCATAAGGTGCCATCTGTATACTCGCCTGATAACTATTGTTATAAGCAAACTCAACCAAAGGCAGATGCTTCTCCCAAGAACCTTGGAACTCAATCACGCAACACCTCAATATATCCTCCAAAATCTGGATAACCCGCTCAGACTGACCATCCGACTGAGGATGATAGAATATACTGAAATGCAACCTTGTACCCAGAGCTTGATGCAAACACTGCCAGAAACGCGATATGAACCTCGGATCCCTATCCGACACAATCGATTTAGGCACACCATGCAGCCGCACAATCTCAGCAATGTACAGCTCTACCAGCTTATCCAAAGAAAACGTAGTATGCACAGGCAAGAAATGCGCACACTTTGTCAGGCGATCCACAATCACCCAAACAGAATTCTTCTTCGAAGGAGACAAAGGTAAACCAGATACAAAATCCATGGTAACCCTCTCCCACTTCCATTCAAGGATTTTCAACGGTTGCAACAACCCTGAAGGAACCTGATGCTCAGCCTTAACTCGCTGACACACCAAACACTTGCTCACAAACTCTGCAACATCCTTCTTCAAACCCACCCAATAGTACTCATCACGAAGATCACGATACATCTTAGTACTACCAGGGTGCATAGCAAAAGGACTACTATGACCTTCAGTCAGAATAGCACGTCTCAACTCAGCATCAGCAGGCACTACTATCCGACTCCCAAAACACAACACACCATCATCATAAAAGCAGAAATCCGAAGGTCTACCCTCCGCGATATCCTGAACATGAGACACCAAGGAATCATCCAGCAACTGCTTTTCCTTGATCAACTGAACCAAAGATGGTTTCATTTGCAACTCAGCAACAAGACCACCATCTCGCGATATGCTCAAGCTAGCAAACATAGCCCTCAGCTCAACAGCTACCTTCCTACTCAAGGCATCCGCAACAACATTAGCTTTTCCAGGATGATACTCAATCGTCAGATCATAATCCTTGAGCAACTCCAACCAACGCCGCTGCCTAAGATTCAACTCCTTCTGAGACATCAGATACCTCAAACTCTTGTGATCCGTGTACACAGTACACTTCTCACCATACAGATAATGTCTCCAGATCTTCAGAGCAAAAATCACCGCAGCCAGCTCAATATCATGCGTAGGGTAATTGCGCTCGTGCACTTTCAACTGCCGCGATGCATAAGCCACCACCTTACCCTATTGCATCAGCACACATCCCAAACCAACATAGGATGCATCACTATAGACCACAAACTCTTTCCCTGATTCAGGCTGAACCAAGATAGGAGCTTGCGTCAAAGCCGCCTTAAGCTTCTCAAAAGCCTGCTGTCTCGCTTCCGTCCACTCATACTTAACATCCTTTTGCAACAGCTTCGTCAAAGGAGCAGTAATCTTGGAAAAACCATCCACAAACCTTCGGTAGTATCCCGCCAAACCTCAATCATCTGAGGATCAACACGAATCCCCTCAGCTGAGACCACATGCCCAAGAAACACCACCTCCTTAAGCCAGAACTCACACTTGCTCAGCTTAGCATAAAGCTGATTCTCCAACAAGGCTTGCAAAACAATCCTCAAATGCTCTTCGTGCTCCTCCTCAGTACGCGAGTACACGAGGATATCATCAATGAACACCACAACGAACTTGTCCAGGTATTCATGAAACACACGATTCATCATATCCATGAAAGCAGCAGGAGCATTTGTCAAACCAAACGGCATCACAAGGAACTCATAATGCCCATACCTTGTCCTGAAAGCTGTCTTAGGCACATCCACATCCTTCACCTTCAACTGATAATATCCTGACCTCAAGTCAATCTTAGAGAACACAGCAGCTCCCCGAAATTGATCAAAGAGATCATCAATCCTCGGCAAAGGATACCGATTCTTGATAGTCAACTTGTTCAGCTGACGGTAATCAATGCACATTCTCATAGTGCCATCTTTCTTCTTCACAAACAAGACCGGTGCTCCCCAAGGTGACACACTCGGCCGGATGAAACCACGATCAAGCAACTCTTGCAACTGCGTCTTCAGCTCCTTCAGCTCCTTAGGTGCCATTCTATAGGGAGTAATGGACACATGAGTTGTATTCTCATACAGCTCAATTCCAAACTCCACCTCGCGATTAGGAGGTAAACCAGGCAACTCCTCAAGAAAAACACCAGGAAACTCCTTCACAACTCGGATATCTTGCACCCTCAACTCCTTAGAGCTAGGATTCATCACAAAAGCTAGATAAGCTTCGCAACCTTGCCTCAGCATCCTGCTCGCCTCCAAGGTAGACACCACATTGACAAGAAACTTCACATTCTCGCCAACCACAACAACTTCATAATCATCCGCAAGCTTCAGCGAAACTCGCTTATTTTCACAATCCACCACAACACGATGCTCAGCAAGCCAATCCATACCAAGGATCACATCAAAACCATAAAAGGGCAACTCCATAAGATCAACATGAAAAACATGTTCTTGAACAACCAAGGGACACCTTCTATAAAGCTTTCGAGTCACAACAGTTTCACCAAAAGAACTAGTGACACGAACACCAACATCCAAAGACTCAACAGGCAAACCAAGCAATTCAGCATGCTCACGCAAAATGTATGAATGCGTAGATCCAGAATCAATCAAAGAAAGCAATGACAAGGATTGCAAAGTAAAGGTACCTGCAATCACATCCGCATCATTTCTTCCCTCACGCTGAGCATACACCCTAGCTTGTCCTCCACCTTCAGGCTGAATAGCCACAACATGGGATACTCCACGACCACCTTCCTCTCGCCTCTGGAAATTACCACGGCCGCGCCCTCGACCTCTCTGCGGTGCAGCAACAACAGGAGCACGCACCTGATCACCAGCCAACCTAGGACAATCTCGCCTCAAGTGGTCTGCGGATCCACAATTCCAGCATCCATTACCAGCTGCCGCTACAGGAGCTTGCACCTCTCTCACAGCACGAGGACAGTCACGCTTCATGTGACCACGTGAACCACAGATCCAACAAGCACTAGGATCAGCTCTAGCGTTGCCTCCTCTAGCAGGTGCACCACCACCTCTCTTAGCTGAGGACTGATACTTCTGATCACGTCCCCTCTTGTTCCGTCCACCTCCGGAACTATACTCAGCAGCTCTCTTGCCAGAACTTGCTCCAGCACCTTTCGCAGATAAACCCAAGTTCATCTCAATGTCCTTGGCTCGGCCCACCAACACATCAAAATCATCATACTCGGTGGCCAGCACATACATTTTCACATCCGTCACAAGACCATAACGGAACCTCTCGCACCTTGCCCTCTCATCAGGTATCAGCTCAGGTGCATACTAACTGAGTCGCACCTTGCCCTCTCATCAGGTATCAGCTCACGCTTCTTCTCATCAAGATATCTCACTCCAAGATATCTCCACTTGAACACATTCTGAAAGAATGTCCAAGTCACATCAGCTTCAACCATTCCAGCTATAGTGGTCGTCCACCACGTATACGCATCGTCCTGCAGCAAGGACACAACACAACCCAGCATTTGCACATCCGTGCAGCTCATCTGACCCAAGATTCGCTTGGTACTCTCTAGCCAAGCTTCAGAACTCTCAGCTGACATACCCCTGAACTCAGTCCCATCAAGACTGCGCAGACGCTCCAAAGGTAGTCTAACTCCAGCATCTCCCTGATGCCCAGCTCCTTGAGCTCCAGCTACTGCTGCTCGGAAAGCACCCGCAATAGCTTGTACCAACATAGACATATCAGGCATAGCTTGCCCCTGACCAACCTCTGGTCCAGCAGCTCCAGCACCAGCTGCAGCTTCAGCTCTTTCTCTCTCAGCACCACCACCAGGTGGAAGAGGAGGTAACACCGCACTACCCGTGTTCTCCTCGTTCTCATTCTCATTAGGAGCCGCAGCTCGCACACTACCTCGTAACTCTCTACGTGGTGCCATACTATTACCATGCAATCACAATGCAAATAAAACAAAGTCAGGCCCAGCAAGGTAAGCAATCCAAGATTCAAGCTCAATTTCATTCAAAATCAACAACATTTCATTAGCTTCGATTTGGCAATGGGTACCCACATCATGCTACATCACAGCAAACAACTCAATTGCATCCAAATCACAAGCCACTAAACATGCTTTCGATCAACAAGCATACAAGGCAACATACTTCAATCATGCATGCATTCATTCCCAATTACTCGAGAACTCAGCTCTGATACCACCAAATGTAACCCCCTTAACCCGGCCTAGACGGTTGACCCGAATTAAGAAAGTCACACGGGGAAAACTAAAGTCAACCCGAAAGTCAACCTTGATTAACGACCCTTTTTTTCTTTTTAATCTTGTCTAGATGCACATTAACCCTAATTGTGATCACTCAACAACATATTCAAAGATCACAAGCATCAGAGATCAAACAGGGACCCAAATGAACAAATTACAACTTTAGGGACCAAATTGTAATTTCTGATAAATAGGAGGACTTGACCCAAATTAAAGTTACCAACTTGAAATTAGTCAGATTTCATGCTTCTCTGTGAAATTTCAGCTCAAAAGGACTTCCCGAACTCATACAATTGCACAAACAAGGTTCAGGACTAAAACGCAAACAATTCAAAACATTTAACTGCCAATGTCAGCCCCTAACGGTCACCCGTTCCGAAACAGGCAATACCCGTTTCGAAACACGGGCCGTTCCGCAACGCGTACCGGAATACGGGCTGGCGGTAGCCAAACCGTTTCGGAACGGTCTCTCCCATTTCGGACGCCTGGGTTTGTTTAAGGCACCCGTTCCGAAACGACAGGCACTGTTCCGAAACGCCCTGCACAGATTGCCCCAAAATGCATACTTAAACATGCAATTAAACATCCAATCATGCTCCAATTACCACCAAACTTTACCAACATGCAATTCAACATATAAGAGACATACATGCATCAACAATTCAACAAAATAACATCATATATGAAAAGCCCCAAATCTATAGGCATGCTTCCTACACAAGCAAACCATTCAAGCATAAACTTCCATTTCAAGCATGCAAAGGCCAAACTCAAAAACCAACATTCTCAACAACATTCAACATACTTAGGGAGTTCAAAACCTCTCCCAAAACGTACACATAGGTCCCCCATTGCCAAATTACCAAAAGCTAAAAATGTACTTAAGAAACCTTCCATACTTTGAGCTTTACTTCCACTTGAATACTTGCCCTCCTTGCTGCCCTCAAAGTACTCTAATGTTCTGCATTATTGATTTAAGAAAACGAAAGAGAGCGTAAGCAAAAGCTTAGTGAGGAATGCTCAATAAAACATTCAATAATGCATTTATAAAACACTTTATAAATCATGCTTCAAATCAACATTTACACATGCTCAAAAGCATACTTTAAACAAGCATCTCATGCTTCATATCATAACATGTCATATTGGCCACAAGTGATAAGTTCCATTTCATTAAAAACAAGTTCATCAACTTTCACCCCAAGGACTTTCAAACACCTTGGCCCCAAGGACTTTTAAACACCTTGGCCCCATGGACTTTTAACCACTATGGAATGGACCACACAAGGACTTTTAACCACCTTTGTGTCCGCATCAAGTTTCACCCCAAGGACTTTTAAACACCTTGGCCCCAAGGACTTTTAAACACCTTGGCCCCATGGACTTTTAAACACCATGGCCCCATGGACTTTTAAACACCATGGAAAGGATCACACAAGGACTTTTAACCACCTTTGTGTCCGTAGCAAGAATCATCCAAGGACTTTTAACCACCTTGATGTTCTTAAGTAAACAAGGCTCACTCAAGGACTTTTAACCACCTTAGTGACCTTAACCTTTTCAAAACATCACTTGCCAATATACATCATTATCAACAATTTATCCACTGTTTTAAAGCATTAAACCAAGCCATATTCATCATGCATTTAAAAGCATCAAACCACATTTAATCAATGTTCAAAAACAAGGAACTCTTACCTTGAGCTTCCTTCAACATATGGCTTACAAAAACAGCATTAACCATGCTAAATCATGCTTTCAAAACAGAGTTTAAAACATGCAATAAACAACATTGCACAACAATCAAATCATGGCCACCACTAGAGAGTATTTCCGAAAACTTACACTTGAGCTTAGCAAAGTTGTTTAGACTTAAACTAAGCTCCCAAGACATTGGTTTCAAAGCCGAAAACCCAATTTCACTCACCGATTCCACTTCGCCTCTTGCCGAAGCACCAAAACAAGCTTCCGGATCAACAACTCTTGGATCCAAAGATGCCTCCCCTGTTTTAACACATCAAAGCAGAGGATTAATGCATCATCATGCATTAATTGCTTCAATGAAAGCACCTAAACTCATTGCTCTCATCCACACTCCATTTTCCGCCACCAAACACAACCGAAAATGCATCCAAACCACTTATCAACAAAGCCCAGCCATAAACCATCAAAACAAACATCTTTTAACATCATTTAACATCTAAAAAGAACCTATTAACATCCTTATACCTCCAGCAACATCAGATCCACAAGATCACCTCAAAAACAAACAAGAATCACAAGCTAAACTTAGGAAACTCAACCTATCCGGGATTGCATTAATCAAAACTCAATTCCTTATCAAATTAGAGTCCAAATAACATCAAAAACACATCTCAAATCACAGATTTAACAGATCAAACGAAAATCATCAAAAATCACCAAATCTTGCATTATAAGCCAAGATCCAATTCACAACTCAAAAGCCTTTAATAAAACATCAATTAAGGATTGAAAACTTAGGAATTTCAGTAAAGAACTGATAGTTTAGAGGAGAAGGACGTTCTTACCTCCAAACTTGAGTTTCTCCTCTTTTTGGAATCAAAAACCTTGATGAATCAAGTAGCAAATGATGAGGTTTTGTAGATATGTTGATTAGGAATCAAAAGAGAGTTGAAAGGAGGGATTTAGGTGAGAAAATCAGAAACAATTCTCTGGAAAGAAAGTGTTTGGGTTGAGAGAAAATTAGAGAAAGGAAAATAGGAAGTTAGTTATCAAAATGGCCAAAAATAGCTTTCCCTCCACTTTTGATATGTTTTAAAATCAGAATAAATCTCAAAATATCTTAGAAAAATCTGGAGAAACTACTTTTGGAATAATAGCTCCTTAAAGATTCAAAGTTTCAACCCTTTATAAAACAGTCACCAAACTTTCAAAAATTACATTTTGGTCACTAGCCAAAATGTCACCCTTCCAAAACTCATTTTCCAAAATTGATTTCACAGTTCACTTAATTATATTAAAAGATGATTTTAGAACATTTTTCCATATTTTTAATGCAACCCGAACTAGGCTTTCCTAATTTCACCTTTTTATATTCGAACAGCACCTTGACCAAACCGGTCAACGCCCAAAACTCCTAAGCCCAAAACCGGGGCGTTACAGCGATGATGATGCCTATTAGCTTCTCCTTGCATCTCATGCATATCATCTAGGATATTTCTATTTATGCACTTTTGGTTTATGTTCTTAGGTCTAAGTTTGCTTTACTTTAAAACCTATGCTTTGATTTTATGTTTTTGTTGGATTTTTAAGATTGATGATATGCTTAATAATATTTATGTTGCCTATTTATACATTTGCCTATGTTATGCACTTTTCTATTGTCTCAATATTTTTGATCTAACAAAAAGGGGGAGAGAAGCTAGCTCACAACACTTTAAAAATTTTGATTTCAACTTAAAAGTTACCTAGCTTATATTAAGGGGGAGTTAATTTTGCAAAGTTTTTCAAAGTGTCAAAAATTTGAAGTTTTAGTTTTGTTATATCAAAAAGGGGGAGAGTGTGAAACCTATGTTTGATTTTGATATAATTAAATCTTTAAGGATCAATTTGAAAAACTTAAAATTGTTTTATAAGTCCCTTAATAAGTTTTTAAATCACCAACACTTTAAAACTGATTTGAAAAACTCAAACTCAAATTATTTTCTAAGTGTTCCAAGGCCAAACTATTGAAAAATGTCCAGGTGTATCGATACGCTTCCAACCGTATCGATACATTTTTTACAAAGTTGGCCACTGCCGGAACTTGTTTCGATACGCACTTAACCGTATCGAAACAGATTCAATCTGTATCGATACACTCCTTTGTAAAAGTCTAAAAGAGTTTGAATGGCGTACTGATACGACTTCACCCGTATCGATACGGTTTTAACGAATTTTAAATTCAAGTCGTTTTAAATATTTCGACCGTTGGTGTCAGTTGTTAGGTAACCAATTTTTAAATTGTTAGTTGACCCGTATCGATACGGTAAACCCTCGTATCGAAACGGAAACTGACAATGAGCTAAGTCGAGAAAAAGGTATCGATACGGTCTTAGCCGTTTCGATACCCCGTATCGATACAGTCTTAGCCGTTTCGATACCCCGTATCGATACGGTCTTAGCCGTTTCGATACCCCGTATCGATAAGCCTACGTGCGTTTCGATACCCCTTATTTATTGTGCACAACGACTCTTTTTTTCTGAGACAGGTATCGATACGGCTCCCCGAGTACCGATACGGGTAGCTGCAGAAGTGCATTTATGGTGGTGAGAAAGGGTTCCAACGGCTCTATTCAAGTTCCCAACCACCCAAACGGCTAGAATTAATAGAGGAGGTATAAATTGAAGTCCTTTGAAGGTCAAGAACAACTATTCAACCTAAAAGCATCATCAAAGCAAAAATCCAAACCCTCGTGCTATTCAAAGTCAAATTCTTGTACCCAGCTCTAGTGTTTTCAATTGTCATTTTGTATTGTGAGTTTGGGGTGATTGAAATTGTAATTGGGTAGACATTTATCCTTTGTGAGGAATCATTTAAGTTTACTAAAACTTCTCTTTGTAAATTGAGTGGATTAAGCTTTGAGTAGGAAGCTTAATCGAATTTGTAAGGTTACCTCCTCATCCAAGAAAAGGGGAAGAATTCAAGTAGTGAATTGGTTGAAAATCCTTAGTGGGAACTAAGGTAGTGGATGTAGAGTTCATTTGGAGAACTTGAACCACTCTAACTACTTGTGTCAATTTTTATTTTTCACTCATTCTTCCCACCAAAATTTTTATTGCCAATTCACCCCCTCTTGGCCATTTGCAATTGTTTGATCAACTCAACATCTATGATTTTATGATTTTCAAGAGAGAAATGAAGTATTTGAGAAATTTTAAATTTATTATATTATAATACGATAAACTAATTTTTTACCATTTAAATTATTAATTTTTGTATTTAATTTTTTGTTAAATAATTCAATTATTGACTATTTATTTATTAAATTATATATAAGAATATATATATATATATATATATGCACATATAATCAATTTAAATTGTTGATAAATATAAATTATTTTTTAAATTAATTTAAAGTGTTAAATAATCTTTTTTATTATATATATATATATATGTATAATCAATTAAAAATACAAAAAAACATATTTATGTTTTCTTTTAGCCAAATCACACTTTACATCTATTTGACCTAAAATATAGTTCAAACACAATGCTTCTCTCAGCCGTTTCATAAGTCATATGCAGTTACACTTGTACTTATTACATCAGCCTAGTCAATTGTCATTATTATTTTGGTTTATGTATTTGATAACTTTTATTTAAGTTTATGCATCCAATCTGTGCATATTGTCACGGAGTCAGAGTCTTGGCGCAGGGTCATCTCCCCCGTGCGACACCTCAGGGTTCCCACACGCCCGAGGCTAAGCCTTTTCCATCTCCGATGCTTACTGGTTTCGCCCTCCCATGGGCTCATCAGGGAAGCGAGGACAACTCCCAGCTAGTGTGGTGCCTAACCAGCACGCCCACCGAGGACTGGACGGCTGTACGTCACGTACTACACCCTTATTGCTATCACGCATCCCGTATTAAGCACAACCAGCAAGCATCTCGTCACGGTCTCGCATATCACGCGAACGGACCGTGACAATCTCCCCCACTCAATTCATGCACGCCCTCGTGCATGGGGAGAAAACTCTTTCCCTATTCTTTGAGGAATTAGCCCATATCTCGTGTGTAATTCCTTGCCTGCTCGCCATCTTCAATGAGGCTCCGAAACATGCAGCTACGAGTGCTTGGCGAACTTTCGCTGCGGCTTCCTGCCTTCCCGTCCTCGTCTCAATCTCTTTCTAGAGGACCCACTCGTGAACACCCCCTCTCATTAGGTTGCGAGGCACATGCTTGTCCACTTGACTCGCTACGCAGCACAAGGAGCGCTTGGTAAACTCACAGCTAGCACACAGTCTGGCTCTGATACCACTTGTCACGGCGTCAGAGTCTTGGCGTAGGGACATCTCCCCCGTGCGGCACCTCAGGGCTCCTACACGCCCGAGGCTAAGCCTTTTCCATCTCCGATGCTTACTGGTTTCGCCCTCCCATGGGCTTATCAGGGAAGCGGGGACAACTCCCGACCAGTGTGGTGCCTAACCAGCACGCCCACCGAGGAATGGACGGCTGTACGACACGTACTACACCCTTATTGCTATCCCGCATCCTGTATTAAGCACAACCAGCAAACATCTCGTCACGGTCTCGCCTATCACGCGAACGGACCGTGACAATATGCACAATTCTCATTCAAAACCCAAAAAAAACTTTATACGTCAATTGCTTTTCCATATGTATTATGTAGGATTAACATTAAATTGAGTCGAATTAAAAAAAATTAAATCGAGTCAAGTTAATAACTAAAAATTTAGACTTTATACATAACATTTATATAGATAAAATTTAAATATAAAACTTTTCCTAAAATTTCAATAGTTTTATCCTAAAAGTACAATCATTGGTTAATTTAATCTAGATTGCCCATGTAACATAATAAAACAAAGAATAAATTGAAATTGAAATTATAATAATTAAAAAAGTCATTTTTTTATGAAAGCTACGGTGATTACAAGTAATATCTATTCTAAATATACTCTGCAACCATTTAACAATGAACATTCAATCACCCTGCTGCAACTGCTGGTGCTCGAACCCGTGAACTCTAGAAACAACAACCGTTTCCTTAACCACTGAGGCAAGTTGGTTCGTGCAAAAAAAGGCGAACACAAATTAAAATAATAAAACAAATAATAAATAAGGATTAAAATTAGAATAAATAAAAAGAGGGAAATGGCACGTAAAAATGAAAAGTGAAAAAGGAAGCACGGAGGGAATTTGCCCGCCTATTTTTTAGGGGTTGTTAGCACTTTAGGTCATTACTAATTTAAGAGCTTTACACTTAGATCTTTTTTTATTTTTTAGTTTTAGTTTAATTTATTTTAGTCTCAATTTTAGTTTAGTTTCTTTAGACTTTTTAAAGGCCCAAATTATTTCGGTTGTACCCAACCTAAAACGACCGATGCTGATTCTAAACGTCTGACATGCTTTTGAACGCCTAATTTATTTTGGCCCGGAATAAAAGATTTTACGTTTGAAGATTGGGGTTTAGGAGTAATTATGCCAAGTTGAGTGTTTGGATTATGAGGTTAGTTTAAGGAGTAGGAGATTATGTCTGCACTTCAATTATTAGTGATTGAAAGATTTAGGTGTTGAAGTTCAAGGTTTAAGGGTAAATGTGTCAAGTTGAGTGTTCGGAGTTATGTGATTAGTTTATAGATTAGGGGATTATGCTTGCACTTTAATTATTAGTGATTGTAAGATTTAAGGGTTGAGGTTTATGGGTATAATATATGTTTTAAGTTGAGTGTTTGAGGTTATGAGATTAGTTTAGGGATTAGGGCATTAGGCTTGCACTTTTAATTATTAGTGATTGTAAGATTTAGGGGTTTAGGTTTGAGGCTTAAGGGTATAAATAATACATATTTCAAGTTGAGTGTTTAGAATTGAGGTTATGAGATTCGTTTAGGGATTTAAGGATTTGAGGATTAGACTTGTACTTTAATTACTAGTGATTGTAAGATTTAGGGGTTTGGGGTAAACGTGTCAAGTTGAGTGTTTGGGGTTATGAGATTAGTTTAGAGATTGAGGTTTATTTTTTTCATATTAGTCTCTAATTTTTAACCGAATTAACCTTAATTTATTTCAAAATTTTATAATCTAGCCCAATATTTTAAATATGATAATATTTTTGTTCATTATAGTCCATAAAACTTTTATTTTTAGTCGAAATTGACTTATATATTTTTATATTTTTATCAATTTAATTGAATAATATTTTTATTTATTCTAGTCTCTACCATTTAATTTTTAGTCAAAATTGCCTCATATTTATTTATATATTTTACAATTCATTTCAATTTATTTTAGTCTTTAAAATTTAATTTTTAGTCTAAATTAACCCTATTCATTTCGATAATTTAATTTGAAGTTAAAAAGAATGGTAAAGTACATTGTTGGTCATTAAACTATACCCGAAAAAACAAAATGGTAACCAAACTTTCAAAAATCACAAAATAGCAATTAAACTTTATGTTTTATAACAAAACGGTAACTAGACATTAAATTACGTTAAGTTTCCGTTAAAACTTTGATATAATAACACATTTAGTCCTTCAATTTTATACAGTCAATCAATTTAGTCTTAATTTGAAACAATTCACTAAATTTAGCCCTTGTTAATTACACATTCTTTCAATTTGGTCATTAAATCAAAAGTTCAAAATATGGTAACATGATAAACAATTACAATTAAATTTTTATGGGAACTCGAAAACTCGACTCGACTTGGCTCGAATCGAAAAAATTTCAAATAAAGTTTGAGTTATAAAATATGACGTGTCAACTCGAATAACTCAAATTTTTTTTACTCGACACGATCGAACGCTCGAATATTCGAATATTTTAAATCAATTTTTCTTTTAAATATTTGAATATTTTAAATCAATTTTTCTTTTAAATCGAATATTTTTTACAATTAAGATATGACGTGTCAACTCGAATAACTCGAAATATTCAAATATTTTAAATCAATTTTTCTTTTAAATCGAATATTTTTTTAAAATAGAGCATTTAATGTTTCATATTTAAATCACATCGAATATTTAATAACTACTTTAAATAATTGATTTAATTTAAAAATATTCGATTTAAAAAAATTAATTTAAAATATTAGAATATCCGAAAAGAGCACCAAATGCACCAACAGAGATGTTGTTTTGGATAAATAATGAGGAGAGTACACTTCCACCGAATCCGGACACGACATAGAGAATTTCAATCCGCACTGCCATGTTTTAAATTTGTATATCAGATCATTGTAACATCTCAAAATCTAACATCACACAGTTTTAAAGGGAGAGCATGATAAGTTTGAACCGGAAGGTGATGTACCAAACCGAAATGTTGTTCGAGACGAATACCAATGAAAACTTTAAATAATTTTTTCTTTTAAATCGAATATTTTTAAATTAAACTGAATATTTAAAGTAGATATTAAGTATTCGATGTGATTTAAATATGAAACATTAAATGCTCTATTTTAAAAAAAATATTCAATTTAAAAGAAAAATTGATTTAAAATATTCGAATATTTTGAGTTATTTGAGTTGACACGTCATATCTTAAGATAGAGGTGAGCGTTCGATCGAGTCGAGTAAAATTTTTTTTGAGTTATTCGAGTTGACACGTCATATTTCACAACTCAAACTTTATTTGAAATTTTTTCGATTCGAGCCAAGTCGAGTCGAGTTTTCGAGTTCCTATAAAAATTTAATTGTAATTATTTATCATGTTACCATACTTTGAAATTTTGCTTTAATGACCAAATTTAAAGAATGTGTAATTAACTAGGGCTAAATTTAGTGAATTGTTTCAAATTAAGACTAAATTGATTGACTCTATAAAATTGAAGGACTATATGTGTTATTATACTAAAGTTTTAACAGAAACTTAACGCAATTTAACGTCTAGTTACCGTTTTGTTGTAAAATATAAAGTTTAATTGCTATTTTGTGATTTTTGAAAGTTTGGTTACCATTTTGTTTTTTCGGGTATAGTTTAGTGACCAACAATGTACTTTACCCTAAAAAAGTTATGCCACCTATTTTTTAAGGGATTTGACGCTCCCAAGTCCCGAGGAATCAAACGGTACAAATGTCCAATCCCATATCAATGAAAATCTTTTTTTCCCTGCCAAAAGAGAATGACGTGTCTAGGAGGGAAATGTGCAATTTTAGTTTAATAATCCTTTTTTAATTATTATTTGAGAAAATGGCTCCCAAAAAATAATATTTGGCAAAATGACCCTCAAACTTGCCACGTCGGAAGACCTCGCGTTGTGTAGGATGTGAGGTCGAATATCGCGTTCTGCACAATGCGATTTTTGTCTACCTGACCTTGTTTGTGTTAACGATTTTACAGGATGTGAGTTCTGTGCAAATCTGACCTGAAGAACAAGGGAAAACAAGTGTGGGTAGGCATGTTCGAGCCCAATTTCGAGCGTGTAAATCGTATATTTTTAGTGATCATCGAGTTTGAGATCGTAATACTTGAAATTGTCTATTGTATGATACTAATATGTTTAATTTCCGTCCATTCTACAATGGTTTAAAATGGCTTCGAAAACCCTATGCTATCATGCATTTTTTAATGAAGTTGCATTTCAACAAATGTCGATAGGCATGTTCGAGCAGAATTTCATACGTAGAAATTTCAAATTTGTAGGTAACATCGAGTTTGGGGTTGTAGTACTGGAAATTCTCTATCGTATGACACTGACACGGTCAATTTTCGTCCGACGAACGCTGATTTAAAGTTGCTTCGAAAACACTATCATAACATATTTTTTTGAATGATTAAAAATATAAGATGACGTACTGTATAAATCGAAGTAGACTGACTTTATTGATTCGATTGTCATGGGGAACTCACATATACAAATTAAAAATAATTAATTAAGACGAGGGGCTGAGCGATTAGGACACTTAGGAGCTGTGTGTCCAGGATTTCGACATACAGTACAATGCTTCTTTTGTCCGGTTTTCTCTCGATGTTCGACCATATCCTCGGCACAGTATATTCTTGTAGAACGTGGACGTTCTTTGCCTCTTATTAGTGCTGGATCTGGGCGTATGATCGGTTCAGTGTCCACAGCATTCGAATCAACCTCATTTCCGATTGGAGGAAACTCTTTTTCGTAAACCTTAAACACCGTTTCGAGTAAGTATATCGGATCAACCATATGCATGTATTGTATCCGTTGGTTAGTGCAAGCAACAATAGCGTGTGCGCACGGGTTTTTGAAAGTTTGGAAAATTCCGCACTCGCAGGTTCTGTCCCTCAGGTTTACCACGTAAGCGTTGTGCTGAATGCCTTCCAATTGCCTGGAAAATTCTACAACACGAAACAAGTGTCCTTCTCGCGAGAAGAGAGTTGCTTGCATCTGTCTTGATTGGCCCAATTGAGTATGCAGTTTTGTGCGGAAATCTGGATGAACTTTGTGTCCACCTGCCATGCACTCAGTTGCTTGCCTTCCCAAGGTTGCAAAAAGGGTAGCCAAACGATAATAGGTCGCTTTGACAATGGAAGTGATAGGCAACTGCCGCACTCCCTTCAGTGATGAGTTTACTGCCTCAGCCAAGTTTGTTGTCTTGTGACCATAACGTTTACCCTCGTCATACGATCGAAGCCATTTTTCCTTTGGGATTTTTTCAAGGTCAGTTGTTGTTTTCTTTGTCTACGCCTGTACATAAAAAGTTACAGCTCCTCCGCAGCCGCATCAACATGCGGTGAAGACGGTGCGTGTTCAGTTTTCGGAGCAGGTTGTACGGGTGCAGACGTACTACCTTCGCCGGCGTTGACGTCGTCAAACTTAACATTGAAATCGACGTCTCTAGCTCCGACGGAATTGAGCCGGTCATACATGTTATGAACGTCTGTTTCGTTCGTAAGCTTCATAACGTAGTGCGTTTCGTTTGCTGACGGTGTTGGGATTCGACATTCCATGGAAGAAATTTGTTTGTCGGTGTGTTTACTAACCTCGATTGTTGTCAACTGTATTAAATCTTTCAGTGACATTTTGCCGGTGATTATTGACTCAAAATAAGTATCGAGAAAATAAAATGTTGCCTGAAATTTTGCCATAAGGTGAGCAAAGATTGGGTGTTTAGAGAGAATTTGGAATGTGTAAATAATGGTGGAATTCGTGGGTATTTATAGGAAAGAAAAAACACCACATAAGTAAATTTAAGTCGAATATAAACTTTATTTATAGTAAATAAAAAACGCAACACATGTAAATTTAACTCGAATGAAAACTTTAATTCGCATTTCATTTAACAAAACTTTCAACATGTATTCTTTAATAAGTAAATTGAGACAACTAGATAAATTATCTACAAAAGTCGAAACAATATATGCAAAAAGTCCGGTGTGCAAATGTGATCGGAGGTCCCGACTGAAAGAAGCAGAGCGCGATAATCAGATTTCTTCTGAAATGGTAGCAGCTTTGATCCACATTAGCAAATGTAATCGGCACCGGCCGCATCTGAAAATGTTGACTGCCACGGCAAAATGGTCGATCTGAATCCGCCCTCGCTTCCTAAAAGTCATTTCGTTTCAAAACTGTAGCCGCGGATCCTCTCGACGGCGGCTACAGAAGCTGCCATTGAAGCCACTACTGCAGCACACAACCTCCAAAATATTGCGATATGTCGGTAAATATTATTCAATGAACGTATCATCCGGGGGTATGTACCCCGCGGAACACAAATCTTTAAGTGAACTCCAACTATCATAAAGGAACAAAATTTCGGACATAAAAATTTCAACTGTAAAAAACGCAGCATGACATGAACTCATATTCAACTGACCTAAACTTAATTGGTTACAAAAATTCATCGTCGTGCATATATATATATATATATATATATATATATACCAACATCTAAAGGACCTCGCGTTCTGTACAACGCGAGGTTTGAATGACCTCGCGTCCTACAGAACGCGAGGTTGCCACATCAGCATATTCAGCTCCCTCTATAAATAGGAAACTATTGGAGAGGCAAGGAGCACCCACAGAAATTTTTTTTCTGTATTCACGTAAGCAGTTTTCGCTTGCAGCTACTAATGACAACATAACACGTATTTTGGAAGTTTTGTTCAAACTAACTTCCAAAATATTGCGCTATGTCGTTAGTTGTAGTCACTAATGAAAACATAGCGCGTATTTTGGAAGTTTTTTTCGATTATTATTGTTGTTGTTATTATTATTATTATTATTATTATTATTATTATTATTATTATTATTATTATTATTATTATTATTATTATTATTATTATCATACTAATAATTATTATTACTATTATAATTATTAGTATGATTATTACTAATATTATTATTAATATTTTTATTAATATTTTTTTATTATTATTATAATTATTAGTATGATTTATTATTACTGTTATTATTATTATTGTTGTTGTTGTTATTATTATTAATATTATTATTATTCTAATTATAATTATTATTATTTCTATTATTATTATTATTATTATTATTATTATTTATATAAATAATTTTTTAATATTAAATGACTTTCACGCCTGGAAGTCTTCATTTAAAAAACCCCACGACCTCGTGTCCTGTAGAATGCGATATCTTTAGAACCTCGCGTTCTATAGGACGCGAGGTCACTTCTGACCGTTCAGTTCACGCGTCTGTTCCGTGACGCGCCTTTTTAATGAACCTCGCATTCTATAGGACGCGAGGTATATGAATATGGCGTTCTACAGAACGCGAGGTTCATTAACATCACATCCCAAAAGGCGCGAGGTCTTCTATAAATTGAAGGTTTTTTTTTCTCAAAAACAACCACAGAACGCGAGTTCTATAGCATTTTTACAAAAAATTCTCGGCGGCTTTTATATTTCGTTCGATATAATGGAGCCCTTACTACGCAACAAAGCGAGTCACTACAGTCAATATTGGCGAAATACTCCAGAGGTATTATATTTTTCCCTTTTATTTTCTAAAATTTTTAATTTAATTATATTTTTTATTTTACTAACTATTTTATTTTATTTTATTGCAGGGATACGAACGTAATTTACAATGTTACCTTAACCGTATCAACACCGCACCCGTTGATGCTGTTATGGAGTGGATTGACCGCGCTGGTTTTGGGCACATAGCTCGGTATATAGGGGGTGAAGGTAAAACCGTCGGTGATCAGCGCGCTGATAGAATGGTGGAGACCCGAGACGCACACGTTTCATCTTCCATTTGGCGAGGCAACAATCACGTTGGAGGATGTTGCCTACATTCTGGGGTTGCCTATAAACGGCAACGTAATTACGGGTATAGCATTGGCAGATTGGCCAACTCTATTTGCTGAAAAAATGGGCGTGATACCCCCTGATAACGTGTGGGACAGAGGAAAAATTGATCTATCATATTTGGAGGCCCAGTTTGGAACCCCTCCCCCCAATGCGGATGTAGTTGCACTTCAAGTATTTTTTCTATTTAAAAATTAGGATGCCATTATTATATATTTAGTATGCTTTTATTAGATTTATGATGAAATTTATTTGAACATTAGGATGATTTATGAAATTTTTAGGATGACTTCATTAAATATTTAGGATCCTTTTAATAAATTTAGGATGCAATTACAAATCAGTACTTGAAAATTAGGATGCTTTTATTAAATATTTATGATGACTTTATTAAATATTTAGGTTGCCTACATTAAATATTTAGGATGAAGTTACAAATATTTATGTGCAAATTAGGATTAAGTTACTATTTTCTTTGGATGCCTTTACTAAATTTAGGATGAACTTAAAAAAATTTTAATTAGGATGTCTTTATTAAATCTTTATTTTCGCAGCGGTGTGTACGAGCCCACATCTTGCGCATTATTGGCGGGATATTAATGTCAGACAAATCCCGCACAAAGGTGCACGTGATGTGACTTCGTCATCTTACAAATTTAAATGAGTCTGGAAGAAAATCTTGGGGGTCAGCTGTCTTGGCGTTTCTTATCAGAGACCTCTGCAGAAACGTTGACGCCTCCAGAGCATCGATGTGAGGATGTTGTTTATTCCTACAGGCTTGGGTTTGGTTTCGGATGCCTACTTTGAGACCACAGCTTAGACAGCTCACCGCTATGTTATTTTTGCTTCTATGGAGGTACTACGTAATCTACTATATTTTTTTATTTTTAAATTATTTTATTTAACGATGTTTTTCATTATTTATAGGTGGACCACCACACTTACCCACACCGGCCTGCCGAACTCCCAGAAAGCATACAGGCATGCTTTCGATGCCTTGAATGAGAACGAGGTAATTCAACAATTAATTTGAATTTTTTCATACTTTTTTTCCAATAATATTTCATATAACCGTTACAAACCCTTTCAATTTTTTTAGTTCGTGTGGAGGCCCTACGATTCAGAGGAGATTCGGCAGATTACTCCACCAGATATTCTGGGAGACCGAGACCTCTGGATTTTCGTCGTGCCGCTACTGAACTACGAAATTTGCGTGTGGCATTCTACGGATAGGGTACTTCGACAGTTCGGGTACTTCCAAAATGTTCCAGCCCCTCCGAAAAATATGGACTGCTTCCACAATCTTACGCGCCAGGGGAAGACGGAGGTTGACTGGGCCGAGCACCACGCTACCTGGATAGCGCTTTGGGGTCACCGATTTGACAGATGCCCACAGTTTCTCCAACAAATTATGGAAGGGGGTAATTCGGTCGCTTTCAATTACGACCAGTGGTATAGGAACAATGAGATGCCGCATATCCTTACTCAGGCCGAGCGCGATGCAGGGCTTCCCCAGCAACCCCAAAACCGCCTACGAGGGAGCCGTCGCGCGACCCAGAGCCAGAGGTAGTCGACGCAGCGCGGTTCGAGACCACGATATGACACTGCAGGGGCATCATCTTCTGCCGCACCATTTCATGCTTATAGCGGTCCATCGAGTTTCCAACAGACGATGCCTCCACCCCAGTTCGGCTCCTCTGATGCCTATCGTCCCTATACGCCCATGACTGACCTTCAGCTTATCGATTATCCACAACTGCACTCTCAGTATGAGTTTCCCATTGTGGAGAGTACGCCGATCGGTAGCTTGTTTTACTCCTCGCCTAGGCCCAGCACAAATCCGCATATCGCGCACGATGGTTAGGATGATGGGGACCAGGGACCATCACACGATGGACGTAAGTATCCAGATCGTGAGCGTCATCCACCCGACTGCGGAACGGGTGGACATAGGCATTTTTAGTCTTTTCTTTTACTGTTTTGTACTTATGTTTTTAATATTTATGTAAAACACATTTGAATTTTATAATGTCGTATTATAATTTTGTTTACATATTATAATTTTGTTTACACATTATAATTAAACTTTATAATGTTTATTTAATTTCAGTTTTTAATAAATTTAATGGGATTACTAAACCGAAAATCGACATTAGTTGAAATGCAACTTCATTAAAAAAGGCTTGATAGCATAGGGTTTTCGAAGCCATTTTAAACCATTGTAGAATGGACGGAAATTAACCATGTTAGTATCATACGATAGACAATTTTCAGTATTACGATCCCAAACTCGATGATCGCTAAAAATATACAATTTACACGCTCGAAATTGGGCTCGAACAGGCCTACCCACACTTGTTTTCCTTTGTTCTTCAGGTCAGATTTGCACAGAACTCGCGTCCTGCAGAACGCGAGGTCTGTGCGATATATTCAGTCGCCTTTTCAAATTCTCGTGGACCTCGCGTTTTGCAGAACGCGAGGTCCTGTAAAACCGTTAACACAAACTACAATGTCACGTCGACTGAAATCGCGCTCTATACAACGCGATATTTGACCTCGCATCCTACACAACGCGAGGTCTTCCGACGTGGCAAGTTTGGGGGTCATTTTGCCAAATATTATTTTTTGGGAGCCATTTTTCCAAATAATAATTTAAAAAGATTATTAAACTAAAATTGCCAGGGAAATGTGCCCTACTATTTTGTTTTCTTTGGGGTAATCAACTTTAGGTCATCTCATGTTTAGTTTCTTTCACTTAGGTACCATTGGCATACATAAGTTTTAAGATTTATTTCAATTGAGTCTTAGTTCACTGAATTATTTAATAACTAAACCATTTAATTTGTTTTAAAGCCGATTTGGAACTCAATTGGCTTTAATGTTTAATTAATTTATGAATTGGGTTCTAATTAAAATTAGTTTAGCTTAATTAGGAGAACAATTTGGACTTCATTATTATTTGTGAATTGGGTTTAATGTAGTAACGCGCTCGCACACACGCACATAAATTTACCCCTATTTTTTTTGTAATTTAGTCAAATATTTATAATTTTAATTTAATATTTTTTTCATTATAGTCCATAAAACTTTATTTTTATTCTAAATTGATCCTTATTTATTTTTGTAATTTAGTCAAATGTTTATAATTTTAATTTAAAATCTTTGTTCATTATAGAGTCTAAAACTTTATTTTTATTCCATATTGACCCCTATTCATTTTTTGTAATTTAATTGTTGATATTTTTGTTCATCAAAATTGACCATTATTAATTTATAATTTTTGTAATTTACTCCAATATTTTAGATATGAATCAATTGTTGATATTTTTGTTCATTCTAGTCTCTAAAACTTTAATTTTAGTCTAAATTGATCCCTATTTATTTTTTTGTAATTTAGTCCAATGTTTATAATTTTAATTTAATATTTTTGCTCATTATAGTCCCTAAAAGCTAAAACTGTATTCTTATTCAGTTATTCCAAATTAAGCCCTACTCTTTTTTTTTTGCAATTTAGTCAAGTTTTTAATATGATGATATTTTTATTAATGTTAGTCCTAAAATTTTATTTTTCACAAAAATTGACCCTTATTAATTTATAATTTTTGTAATTATTCTAATATTTTAGAAATGAAGCATTTGATGATATTTTTGTTCATTCTATTGCCTAATATTTATTTTTAATGTGATTCGTGTTCGTGAAAGACGTTGAATAATTAGCTCGAAATGAATGATCAACCCAAAGTCTTTCGACTATTTGTACCAAACTCAATCTTAACACGGATTCAAAACCCGGATTAACCCAACCTGAAATGAACTCGACCTGAAGTCTAGCCAAACCCGAATTAACCCGCAATTAACCATTTTGACCCGACCTGAAATGAACCTGACCTGAAACTCATCTAATTACCTTTTTACATCCGTAAATGCAACCTTGTGATGCCTAACCCTGGAGGTGAAATCAGCATATATGTTAGACATGAGAAAGCAGGTAGCCAAAGGGGCCTGTTCCTCTATCATAGCTTTCTTTCCCTTAAAGTCCAAGCAGCCACTTCTATTGAATTCAATGCATTCTGCTACTCTTGACTCAATTGAATCCTGAAGCACCTTAGAGTCAAGTGATACTAACTCCTGCTGCTCAACGAAAGCATCAGTAGGTTGGGGGTTAGATGCACCCTCAGCCTGCTGAAAAGATTTCTTCTGTTGACAGAACTTTTCATCATGGCCAAACAAACAACATTGAGAGTATCGAGGAGGAATAAGTGGAACTTCCACATCAACTGGGGCCAATGAACATCCCACATTAATAAATCTGCAGTAACATCAACACATATGCTAGCTATAACACCATCCATATATATGGAGTACCCAAAGCACTTGTTATGTAACTCAACCCTCTACTTTCACAGGAAACTACAATTATTCATTCTCCTAGACTCCTAGGATTTGCATGGCTTAAATCCAAATATCTGAAGTGCAGTCACCACCTGGATATCTCATCTCATGTGCCAACGAAGGACCATCTGGTTCACCCCCAAAGTCCACAAAAAAGTTTGGGTTTATCTTAAGACCACCTTTCTCTGTGTCCACATCAATCTGCAACATGTGGGAACCCTTCTCTATAAGTTCAGGATAGAATTGCTTATCCCATGTGCTGAACAATGAGTTCGTTATGTATAGCCGTTTCCCGTCTAAGCTCAACTGGATCATCTGCGGCCCCCCTCTCAGTCGATGTCCCTGTAAAACAAGGTTAATCAATGTTTAAAAACAATGGAGTTTTTGTTGTGAATATACTTTAACTTCCTATCAGGCCATTTGAGTCCTCGAGGTGTTTCTGAGAATGTTTCTTGTCTTATAATTCAATTTGGGGATAAACAATTTCGTATTCGAATTTCTAAGGGGTCATCTGGATGTAAGGTGGGAGGGATTACGCTGCGAATAAGTATCAAGACAGCATGCTTCAGGCTTCAAGGACAAAATGATACACAGAAAAACTTACAACAGCATTGAACATATTTGTGTCGGGTGCGTACCCACACTCACATTCAAGTTCGAGTAACCCATAATTGTTAAGTAATATGAATATGAGGACATACCTGGATCTCAGGAACATTGGACTGCCATGTTTGACCATCTTCTGTCACAGCCACAACAGGGCTTCCATTTTGAATCAGTCCTCCAACCCATACTTGACCAGCTAAGATTGGATTCTTAGGGTCCTCGATGTTATATTGTCGGACATCCCCATGAAGCCAGTTGACAAAATACAAAAACCGGTCATCCAGAGAGATTAGAAAGTCTGTTATAAGCCCAGGCATATCAGGGAGAATCCAGTTTTGCACCTTCAATGGTTTTACTGAGATTGCCACCTGTCGAAGTTAAGTAATCATATCAGTAGGCTCACAGAATGCAATGACTTGTGGAAAATTATTGAACCTGCAAAGCTGTACAACCTCATGGCTCCATGATCCATCTTCGGTTTTGAAAAACCGAACCATGTTACTTGTCAAGGCACACCCGACATACCCTATGTCTTTGGAGGGGTCATGTAGGAACCTTATCTGCATAGAGAGGGCAACATTATCTTTTAGCAACATCGTGTTTGAAAACAAAGTTGTAACATGTTTGAATGTTGTTAATAAGTAATCACCTCTAAGGGTATGAGACCAGTGTCACCGAGATCCAATGTTTGTTTCAATTCACCATCAGGCCAACTGTACACATGCAAATGTCTACCATAAAGACCCTCTGCAACATGCTGAAGGTTGAAACCTTTCGTAAAGGCTGCGGGAGCACCCCATGATGAGCTGATCATTGTTTTATGTCGAGGTTGGTACCAAAAGTCATAGCCGAACGAAGGACTATGCCCTGGTTTCTCCCACCTGAAGATATCGTAGTAGCTAAAAGGTTGAATCTTATTGTTTCACAGTTCAATGGCAATCGATTTTTGGTGTTTGCCTTACCTTCCCTTCACATTGAACTCGGGATCAAGGAGAAGAAATCCATTGCCTTTAGCATTGCCATCTTTGTCTCCAAGACACGACACCATTATATCACCGGAGGCAAGGCAGTGGGATGTGTGTGGATATGCTAGGCCTGTCTTCTTAACAATATCCTCAGGCTGAACCACTTTATGCAATGAGGGAGCCTTGGGATTCTTCTGTGTGTCAACCACATAGATACGACCGGATCTGAAAAAGGCACAATATATAATGAAGTTTTGGCGGCTTAAATCTGTGTTGACCCAACACATACTAAGACATCGTTTGATGATATGAACTCAAAGTACTCTTATGTAACACTTGCATCATAGTCCAAGTGACATAGGTATCAAGCAAATTCTTAGTAGGCTACATTGATACCTTCTCTCCTATTTCTTTGCTTTTAGTAGTGCAATTTGTTGCTGGCATAAGAGAATGAAAATCAAGCATATAGTCCCTTACACCAATGATGGCAGAATCAGGAAACGGCGATTGGCCGACGGATCGCCATGGCAAGAGCTGCAAGCGTTCCATCCAGAGTGATGAAGTTCATCACCGATATACGGCACGGGGAGCCTGTGAATAACTTTAGAATACGTAGGTGAGTTTGGATCTACATCGACTGTGGCCAGAAAATCAGGTTTCTCCCTTCCAGTTCCTGCACAGATACAACACCATTTGAAACTCTCTTTTTTCACAACTTCAAAACTAAGAAAACTATTGCAAAGTAACCAAAGATTAAACATAAATAATTGCACAAACCAGTAAGTTTTGTTTCAAGAAACTGTTAAAATGAACTATCGTTTGCGATGAATGACAAGAATTGTCTCGTCCAAATCATTTACTAGTGAAATTTCAAGACTTCACAAGCTAAAAATTTATGATTTGTGTGTAATAGGCACGCTAAAAGAGAGTAAACTCCCCCGATTGTACATACATGAAAGATGTTCTTTAGAAGAAAAAAAATCAAATAATGAAAGAAATAAAACCCCCACAGCCACACAACTTTCTCTTCATGCATAAATGAATCAAATCGAACAACCCAGAAAATTTGCAGGCAATCCATTTATAGAAAAAGTACCAGTATAAACACAAGTAACATAAATAAGAGCTTCTGTAGGGCCAGACATGGCTTCCAATGGAGATCCATAGCCAGGTCATGTTGTCTTGCAACACCCATTTCCTTCGGCCATTGCGTAAAATCTCTCTTTTTCTTTCTTCCTTGCACTACCAAGTTTACCTCCTAACATTATCAACATCTCTGTCAATTTATGGTCACAAAAATTAGTTACAAACTTCTTTCTTTTTTCGCTTAAACTTTGGGCTAAACTACACAGTTACTCACCTAATTATTACTTGTTTCTATTTTGGTCACCAAACTATTTTTCAACAAGTTTAATCACTAATGTTAGAAATTAAGTTTTACTTAGTGATTAATTGGTGTCATTAGGTTGTTACTTGTTAGTTTGTTAATAGTTGGTTTTAGGTCGGGTTATATAAACCCAAAAAGTGTAATGGAAAAAAGACCCATTTTCTTATCCATTCCATTTAATAAAATAATTTCAGAATCTTTTTTTTCTCTGTATTTTTCTTAGCCCCTATCTGCCGTTTCACCTTCACCTCTTCTCCACTCTCACCACCGTTCACTATTCCGGCAACCATGCTGCCTTTCTCACATGGTATCATTCGCCATCAACGGTCTTAACATCCTTTGATCCGCTCCGCTGCTACCGTTTCAGATCTATCGTTGTTTCTTGGTTTTAGTTTAGCGCTATTTTGCCTCTTTCTCGGCGTTTTTCAAGCCGCCTCCTCAATCGGCGATCGATTGCGTTTCTCGTTTCCGTTCGTTGCTTCCTTTGTTGATTTAGTTATGTTTTTCGATTTCATCATCAGCAATCCTACTGTCGTGGCTCAGATTTGTCGTGGTTTCATCATCAATCGCCGTGGTTTCATGTTTGTTCGTCTTCAGTTCCGGTGAGATCTTGTCAGTTATATCTTACATATGCTTATCTCATAGCTGATTTCTCTGCCATGCTTCAACACCGTCCTAATTCATGTTGTCAAGTTCTAGATTCGGTTCACATTGAATATCTGCTCGATTCATCGATTCCTAATCTGATTTTATTATGCTGAGGAAGTGTGATGCTCTTGCTCCTAAATAATTTTTTTTGCTCTGTGAATTGTTGTTGCATCACGATTACGTGAGCAGTTTGCATTTAGCTGGAATTATGGTGCTTCAATTTTTCTAGGATATGAACTTGGGATTCGCAACTATGTATGCGTTACTACTGGATTTGTGCAGACTTGAGTTTTTTGGCATTCATGTTTTGAGAGTGTTGGTTACTGCTCTGATGTGGCTGATCCTTATGAGAATTTTTTGGTTCAATTGCTGGTAATGGATTTTCTTTTTGCATTGGAAGATTCAAGTATATTGTTAATAGATTGTTGATGTTTATCTTTATGGTGTTTTGGTATTATGAGTCAATGAATTTGGATCCCAGCTATTCCGGAATCTTCAAATGATGTATGCGTGCATTTTACTGGGTACACTAAGGAATGCGATGAACCTGTTGTGCCTATTTGACAATCTTGATTGGAGTAATTCTGGATGGATAACTTTGTAAAAGTTGAAGTGTTTGTCACTATTGCATTGTGAGCTAATTGCTATTGTTCTTGTTGTTGGTTGGGTTCTAAAAGTTGGTGAATATTGAGTTCTTGTTTAAGAATGATATGCTATCTTGTTTCTTTATTTACTGCTCTACCTCTTCATCAAGTTGTACCAAGAAATGTCAATGAAAGAAAATATTTGGGGAGAGTTAAGTGTTTAACAACCTTGCTCTCCTTAACCAGACAAAATAGGGTGTTTTCTTGCCCAAGAGAGGCTTCAGATTGCATCCGGGAGTTTGTAGCTTAATCGCCTTGCTCCCAACAAAAAGAAGGATTGAATAAGTGAAGGAAGGCAATGAAGATGAAGAAACAGAGATTTCTGAAAGAATTTCAATGGAAAAAAATTGTAGGACTTAAGGTGAGTAAAGAAGAACGATAGGATGAATAACACCATCGATTCTAAAAAAAATCACCAAGTAAAACATACAAGTTTTGTTCTTGAAGAGATTCTGGATGAAATAAATGGTGAATGAAGAAAGAAAGCTTTCTTTTTGGGTACCAGGCCTAATCAATTACAATGCTTACTGAACCAGTACAAGAACTTGCACTTTGTTTGCTGCTTTAACATCTCATCGGTTTGAAGAAGAAGAAAGAAGTTTTGAAAGCCAGGAGAATGTTAGATATTAAGTTTTACTTAGTGATTAATTGTTGTCATTAGGTTGTTACTTGTTAGTTTGTTAATAGTTGGTTTTAGGTCGGGTTATATAAACCCAAAAAGTGTAATGGAAAAGGACCCATTTTCTTATCCATTCCATTTAATAAAATAATTTCAGAATCTTTTTTTTCTCTGTATTTTTCTTAACCACTATCTGTCGTTTCACCTTCATCTCTTCTCCACTCTCCCCACCGTTCACTATTCCGGCAACCATGCCGCCTTTCTCACAACTAACATTAGCTGTCTTATTTCTATTTTAGTCATTTTTTTTATTAAAAAAGGAGGCCGAAGCCATTACATTAGGTACTCCTTAAGAGGATAAAAGAGGGACCATGGAAGTCTCGGAACAAAGTATTAAGGAAATCAACGTGTGGCGAATCAAAAGTGACAAGAGAACCAATTATACCATAATCGAGCTTAGCCATAAAGTCAACGACCTTATTTTCTTCACGACGAACATGCACAAATTCAACCAACCAAGTGGGCTCGAGTAATGAAGAAACAACCTGAACCAAAGCACGAGGGCTCGAAGGGGATCGACAAGAGAGAAGCTTGAAAGCTTCAACGTTATCAATCTGCACATTAATCGCTCAAAGCCAAAAGAGCTAGCAAGTTTGATGCCCTCAAAGACACCCCAAAGCTCAGCTTGGAGCACATTGGATATTCCAATTGCTTTAGTGTAGGACGACAGAAAATTGTCATTTGAGTCACGGAAAATGCCTCCAACAGAGCTAGCGGATGACATGGCTGATACAGCTCCATCAGAATTAAGACAAATCCACCCCAAAGGTGGAGCTTGCCATTGAATCGTTTCAACTAAGGGAGTGGTAACGGAAAGATTATGGGGTGACGTTGAACCATAAATTTTCGCCCAATGAATGTTGACCTGAAGGAGAGCCCCTGCATCCATGGAGTCGTCACGGAAGATGATAGAGTTGCGGCGTTTCCAGCATTTCCAGAGCAGTGCGGCAAAGAAGGTAGACCAAGGTCTATTAGTCAGCGGGAAAATGCGGGCATTAGTAACGCCACGAAGAAGCTAGTCGTGGAGTGATAAATAGAAGAAGTTTGAGTCATAATCCGAAGCCGAAACCAAAACTAAAGACCAAATCCCTCGAATAAAGGGGCAATCACGGAGAATGTGAAGAAGACACTTAACAAGCGCATCACAAACCACACAAGAAGCGTCTAGCGTTAAGTGTTGAAATCGTACCTTCACGATTGGATTTTTGACAAGATTTCTTGATTAGGGTTGAGAGCTTTTGGGAATTTTCTGATTTGGGAATTATCGGGATAGAGGAGAGACTCAACAAACGCAGCACAAAACCACACAAGAAGCGTCTAGCGTTAAGTGTCGCAAACATCGAATAGAGTTTGTTAAGAGCTTATCCTGATACGGGAGCCAAAGAAATCTGCGGACTCGCTCAGGAACAGGCAACTTCCAAATTAAATTCCAATGTGAATGAGAAGAATTCCATTCAGGCATGTTTAGATGGCAATACGCACTCCTAACCGAGAAAACTCGTGCGGAGAGATCAAACCAATAGCAAGTGTCGCTGCCGTGGTTGGGATGAGGCGGGCATATTGCATGAAAAAGATGAAGAACATGCGGTTGGAGAAGAAGCGAAATAACATCCCAATTCCAAGAGCCATTCAGCAAATCTAGCTGTTGAACACGCAGATTCGGATCAATAACAGCAACGGCGGATTTCCAAGAATACAAGGGACCAAGATCGGGAATCCAATTGTTCGTCCAGAATTTAACCTGAGCTCCATCACAAACAGTCAAGACTATGTTTGCACGATAAAGAGGCCAAACATTTGCTAAAGATCTCCAAAAGGTAGAGTAATTGAATCTTGAGATGGTAATCGGGCAAAGATCTTCTAACTTATACCTTTCACAAAGTAACCGAACCCAATAAGCATTCAGGCAAAGGATAAGGGCATCACAAATCTTCATGAAAAAAGCAGTATTGATACTCTTAAGATTGTGAAAATCAAGTCCACCATGATCTTTCGGTTGATAGAGGGACTTCCAATTTACTAAGGAAACTTGTGAAGAACTTGCATTTGAACCCCAAATGAAACACCGAACTATTTTTTTCAATTTCATCGCAGATTGATGAAGGAAGCATGCTGGTTTGCATAATTTACGATGGAATATTGAGTAATACCAATTTTGCAAGGGTGACGTGCCCCATAAATGAGAGAGTGCGAGTGGACCAGCTGTAGAGCATTTTAGTGTTCGCTAAATATGAGCGAAAGTGCACACTCCTGTCAAGTAATAGTATAAAAGATATCGTCTCCCACAGGAATTGGACAACTTAACTCGAATCGTAACTCCTACACAAGGGAAAATTAAATGCACAAATAAGTTAAATTGTTTAAGAAGAAAAGAAAATAAAACACAAGTAAATAAAAGGGAAGAGTTCAGATTGATGGAATGGGCCGGGTTATGCTGTTGCTTAGTGTGAAACTGCGTTGAATAGGATAAGTTGCTTTACGTTGCCAGACTTCACTGCCTCGGCAGGGGATGGCAGGTAGGCTGTTGTGACGCTTTCGCTGCCTCGGTAGTGGAACGGATGTGTGTCTCGGTGGAAAACTCGGCAGAACTACAAGGTTCAACAAAATGCTTCAAAAGTGATCCCGCTTATGTCTAAGTCAGAATGTTGTTGATGCCCACTGTAGATAATACTAGTCGCGGCGTGAATCGTGCAAAGACAACAATGTTTGGTTCGTTCTCTTTTAGCCACCTTAAACCATAACTTATGTCTAGGATGGATTGATCAACACTTGATTAAGGTGAAGATCGTACTTACTCCTTTCGTGAGTTCGACTCTCTCGATACCGAACAAATGGATAGTAATCAACTAATCTTTTGCCTTAATTGAAAACTATGAAGAACATGAAATAAGCAAACCTTGAAGTTTTATTGCAAAAACAAACTTAAAAACCTAAATAACCGTTCTCACGCTAATTACAACATAACCCAGACCCAAAGAGAATTTAGAACATAATGGCGACAAGAAAACCTAAACTATGCCTAAAGGAAAACCTAAGTTGTTTTGAAGTAAAAGTACAATGGGTATATATAGGCATTGGCTAGGTCTAGTCCTTCTTGAAGTAGAAGTCTTCAAAGTAGCTTTTTCATTAAATACAACCTTAAATTTTGACTTCTTTGAGTTGAATATGGACTTCTTCACGTTGCCTTGCTCTGCAAGTAATCTCGTACTTCAGTTATCCAATTCCTCAGTTTGTTGTCTTGGGCGGCAGGTATGGTGGCGGTAGCTACTCGACAACTGTTGTCTCTGTCTGGAACTGCATCAGTACAACTCCTTGGTCTGCTGCCTCAACATCATGTCCTCAGCTCATCTCTCCATCTATCAGCCTCTAGCACCTGAAACTAAAACTAAACTAAAACAATACCTTTTCTTTACCAAATAACAGATAATCTATAAAAAGTATGGCAAAGTAAAGAATACTATAAAATACAATGCATGATCCTAATTATGCCTAAAAGGTACTCAAAAACAACAATAATAGAAGATGAAATGTGCATGAAATATAGAACTTATGGACACTTTACACACCCCCAAACTCGAACTATTGTTTGTCCTTAAGTAATGCAACCTAAACATACTTGCCCTTTAAACTAATCAAAAAGAAAAAAAATATGTTTTAAACTTGATTTAACACCTCAAGGCCGTGGCACCTGTCATTAGATTTAGTGAGAGGGGAATAACATGAATTACCTCAGAATTAAACTATAATATGCTAGTGAAGTGTGTGTAGAACTGTGTATAGACAGAATCTGATGAATATTCTAAGTAAACAGAGATGTTGTCATGATATACAAGGTTGATGTCGAGACAGCATAATTAAGCACACTTAAATAATTATGGCAATAAAGGCTTCAGCTCATCACAATTACTCTTCTAGGTTTGAAATTAAAATAAGAGCAAACTACAAAACCCTAAACCCTTGAAGTAGAGTCACCTCGTGAAGACTTTCATTCACTCATGCTAATTTGTTCGTCACTTCAAGATTTTCATATTCATAGACTTTGATAGCAGCAGAGTGTCCTTGCACATGATTCTTCCTAGAGCATGTTTCGGGCACCTCTAGGGATAGAAAACATAAAAAAAAATTCTTTTTCCTTCCTTGGCAGTGCTTTTGTTTTTCTTGTTTGTTGCCTGCCGCGGCAACTTCCTACAACCATGTTAGAATTTTACAAATAATTCAACAGGCAATGTTTATTAGAAACTCAAACAAATTCAGCAAGTAACAATAGTGTTTTTAATTTTTGGCAACTATAGAAAAATCCTAAGTTTACTTCATGTTTTCCCCCCAAAACTGGCCGAAATCGGATTATCAGAGGGCGTAGAGGATTGCGGGCATAGTTCCTGGGTATGTTCATATGTTCCACATCCGTAACATATGACAACCAAGGATTCATATTCTACCACTTGAATAGTGCCATTGGCAATAATTTTAGAATTAAGTAGCTTACATAGATTAACCTTCACGGCTAAACAAGTGAAACACCATCGATTACCACTGTCAGTATGAAAGTCAATTCTCACCATAGACCCGATGCGAGAACCAATTGCCTCCAACATGCTGTGTTTGTAGCAAGTGATAGAAAGTCCCAGGAGCCTAACCCATGCCATGATACGACTCAGGTGTGCTTGATGAGGGCTAAAATTCGGGGACCATGGCTAAACTGTGAGATAATGTCTAAAAATGGTCCAGGGGCCATCAGTTAGAACCTTCAAGTAATCGCTCCGTCCGAAAATTTTACCAAGAAGTGATCATTCTCAATGTTGACGAGTTTGAGAGGGTGCGAAGGTTTCCAAATATTGAAGATACGGTTATGAAGGGTATTGAAGCCAATGCGGCGACCAAGGACTTTAACCACAAGAGTCAGATCCATACTTTCCAGGGCAAGTGCTTGGACACGATCGGAGAAATCGATTGAAGGAATTCCATCCACTTCTTCAATTTAGATATCTTCCTCTAACAGATCGATATCATCCTCTTCAATAGGGAAAAGCTCTTCTTGTACCGACTCATCACTGGCACCAGTGAGTTTGTCCTTGTACGAGACGGTCATTGGGGGATTGGCATCGCAATCCATCGTTGCAGGAGATTAGGAGGCTTTGGCAGGGTTATTTGGTGGCGCCTCATCATGCCGTCATGGTTTTTTAGGGATGTGTGGATCTTCCGAGGTTTTAGGAAATTCAAACATCACGAGATTCTATTTTAGTCATTAGTTGTTAAGTTTCCCTTAAACCTTAATAAAGAGTGTGACATGACTTAGTATAATAATAATTTTAGTTTTCTTGTTTTTTATTTTAATAAGAATCTTTTTTTTTTCTGTCCTTATGACACGTTTTTTCTTCCGTCCTTGTGACATGTCTTTGTTTTTATTTTGTGGTTTGGTTCATCTGTCTTTGTGGCATGTTTCAGCATACCCTAGCAATCGATTGTTATTCGTACAAAGATTCAATCTACGCCAGTTTCTGATTTATATTTTTATTGGTGGTCACTTGGAAAGTTATATCCCCACTCGGTTGATGGTTGTTTGCTGATGAAATCAGTCCTGGGTAGCGGTACTTTTTGCTTGACAGTTTGGATCGCGCAACACTCTTTCTTCTTTCTTTATGTGTCTCGTTTGATAGAGACAAAAAGATTTAGGAGGCTGCTAAATTTTGTTGGTATGCTTATCTCTATAGACATTTTCCTTTTTCTTTATTTTTAGGTTGTAAAGATTTTTAGGTTGTTTAATTCAGATATCCTTCTCCTAGGATGCATTGTAATTATAATTTTTTTTATAAATTTAATAAAAATTTAGTGGCTTTTATAAAAATAATAACTTCAACAATTATTTGGGCTAAACATAAAAAAAAAAAAAATCTTCCTCTAAGACACCTCTCTTTTCCCCTATTACCTAATATTTATTGATGACCTTAGTTTTTTCGTAATTTTTTTCATATTACCTTTTTTTTTTCGTTCTCCCCTCCGTTTACAAACAAAAGATAGAATACAAGATTTTGAAGGGAAAAATCTAAAACTCAAAATTGATTTCTTAAAACTTTCATCTCTTCTCATTTTTTTTTATTTAAACTCGATATTTTGTTATTATTTGTCGAGAAAAAAAGAGTAAAACAAGTAAAAACAATTTTAATTCAGTTCTTTGGGTATTGTTATATTCCTGAAAAATTCACACTAAATGAAAATAGACTTTGTATTTAATTTCTTATGTACTAACAGATAACAAGGATTTAATTTATTGTAAAGATGAAATAGTTTTAAACTCGAATTGAACAAAAACGTCAAAATTAGTTTAATGTTGTTCTCTAGGCATTGTTATTTTTTAAGAAACTTGAATCCGAAGGGAAAAGGCCATTTTAACTTCTTCTGTACAAAAAAAAACAATGATCTTTACTCTTTGTATGTAATTTACATTTGATACTATATCCCATGAAAGATATAGGCTCTGTTTGACAATTAGCAGATAGCTGATAGCGGATTGCATTAGCTGATAGTTGATAGCTGATTGCATTAGCTAATTTGACTAGTGAATTGTATTAGCTGATTGTATAAAATTGTTTGGTATAATTAACCGATAGCTGATAGTTGTTAGATTATTTAAACAAGTAAAATGACATATAATGACATGTTTATATTCAATACTTGTTTGAATAGTTTATTAGTTATTAATTAGATCTATAAAATTATTTTTAATATAACTTTTCTAAACACATTCAAATGATTTATATATTAATTTATTATTTATATAATTATTTTAATATAATTTAATTAATTAATAAATTTAAATACACATATAAATATGTGATAATAAAAAGAAAAAAAGTAAATGGGAATAGCTTATAAATAGGGTGAGAAAATATTTAATTTAGGTTATTTTGAGATTTTTAGTAACTAGTAAGGGTAAAAAAGTCTTTACAATTATAATATCAAACCTCTAATCTCAAAAAGCTCATATTATAAGTTTTTTTCAAAATTAGCGGTTTCACCCCAATTCGCTCTTTCAATCTGCTATTTACCAAACAACAATATTAGCGGATTTGACTAGTCAAACCTCTAATTATGCCTCAAACCTCTAATTTTTACCCAAACCTTTCTTTACCAAACAAGGCATAGTGACTTGATATACAAAGAGACGATAATAAATTTGGAGTTTAGTTCAAATATTTTTTTCCAGTCATTTTGAATAAATACTTTTTTGAACAATTCTTATATAGGGAGGAGAAATTTACTCATAATAGATCAATTTATATAAGAATTAAATTTGCTCCTAATGAGTTGACTCCTTCCACTCTTTCTAGGTTGTGAGTTCGTTTTAAATACATATTGAATTGATAAAATGTATAAATTTTTAAATTAAAATTAGTGTTATATCGAACTATATCACCTTCTCTGTTACGTTAAATTCCTGCTAAAACTTAACATCAATTATCAAAATAGAAAAACATGTAACGTTAATGCTTATTTTATAAAAAAAAATAATGTAATGACTAAAATAAAATAAGATAATAATTAAGTGTGTAATGATATAGTTTACCCTAAAATTTATCTGAACATGGGCATTGATTATGTCCGCATGCGATGTGTCTAAGTTCGATGTATCGAGATCCCGACTTGCATGATCGTTTGTCGGGATTAGCCTAATCTGACGGTTATAGTTTGACACGTGTTCGATAGTTTAAGAAATTGCGGCAAACGTGTAAGACCCATGGAATCTTGACCGGATGATTAGTGGGAGTCTATTGGCTTAAGGTCAATTCTAGGACCATAGAATCTTATTTTGACTAAAATAGGAGCCCAAATCCTATTATGCCTAAACCAGGCACAGCCGCACAAGCTTATAGTGAACTCATCGTAAAAGTACGGTGAGTTAAAATAAAATATATTTTTTAATTTTTTTAAAACTCATCTTATAAGTACATACGATAATTATTTGGAAGTTAAAATGAGATAGATGTAATTTATTGGATGGGACCACGAATAATATGATGAATCGGGCTCATCTAATAATTTCTCTACGATCAGTAGGGGTATTAAAAATATCTGATCCGATTATCCTTTGATTGAATCTGAAAATTTTGATATTCGGTCTGATTTTTATTTTCGGATCGGATACGGATCGCAATATTTCAAGTTTTGGATTATCCGGAAATTCAAAATTTTCATGACTATTAATCTTGCTATATTTAACAATTTGATGCTTGTTATATTCGAAAATAAAAAAAATCAAAATTTTCATAAATGTGAATCTTGTTATATTTAGCAATTTGTTGTTTGTTATATTGAAAATTTCGAAATGTTCATAAATACGGACTTTAAATTCAAAAAAATAGTTAAGTCAAATTATATTTTCGGATAATCAGATATCCGAATATCTAAATATCTGATTTTTCCAAATCGAATAGAGATCACTATATCATTGATCCAAAAAATTTAATATCTAAAAAAACTGGATCAAATCAAATCTGATATCCGACAATAAACACTTGGTCAGGTGAATTCATCTACTAGATTTATTTGCTAAGTTCCTAATGATTTGGTCTTATCTTTTAAAATAAAATATGTGAGAGATAAAATTGTTGTAACTATAACTATATTTGTTTGTAAGATCAATCTTTCCTCCTCTTTGTACGATTGATAAGATTAATATTTTCTTCTTTTAATCGAATCTTTATTTTTATTTATTTAAAATATGACTCAAAATGACTATTTTTTTCACATTTTTTCAACAGAAAATAAGATATTAGATATATTTTTGGTGTTTTGGGCATTATGAAATCAAATGAGGTAGAAATATGGGCGATTGAACATATTAGTAAGCTGGTAATGGCGGAATGACATCTGAATTGGGTTAAATTATAGCAGTTTCAAGATGTCCTTGACGTTTATTGCATTGCTATAAATGAATTTTAATACACTTTCATAACTTTTACTGGGAGGCATTGACAAAGGGGTGTTCCAAGTGGTTTAATGTTCTTTTGGATTAATGCGAGCTTCGGTTGTAGTGTGATGTTCACAACAATTGGTGCTGCACTAGTGCGTCTTTGGTTGTTGGGGATGGTTCTTCACTTGTAATACTCGGGTTTAGGGGTCGGATGAAAATAATATTTTAATATTATTTCGGGTTCGGTTTTATAATTTAAATAATAAAATATTTTTATGGGCCTCGAAATTTCAAAATATTTGAGACTATGTTGGACCTATCTCTTAAGCCCAAAATTCATGGACTTAAAGAGATGTGGGTTTTGGTCATTCATTAATGGCATAGTTGTAAATATTATTTTTGGGTGAATTAAAAATAAAACAAAAGATGAGCATGTGCTCATCTTCTTCCTCACTTCTAATTTTTCAAACCAACAACAATGAGCCCTCTCGCTCCCCTTTTCACCATTTCATCTCTTCCAACTTCATCTTTAGAGCTTTTCAAAAGGTAATTGTGTTTTTGACTTGGCCTTGATCTCCTCTTCATTTTGGTATCTTTAGATTTCACTAAAACTATGTATTTTGTAATTTAGGTTTTTGAAAGTTTAGGTTAAAGGATGGAGCTTTATGAGTTTTTACTAAAGCTTTTGATTTATAATGGTTAGATATGGTGTTTATGAACCAAATGGTCCAACATATATAATTTTTAGAGTGTTTTAAATGAATTCCCGAATTTGGGTTTTGGTGGGGTTTTATGAAGGTTTTTAGTTGAGTTTTGAGTGTGGTTTGTGTTGGAAATTGAGGGTTGATGTTAGGGTAATGGTTGGGGGTTGTTTTGGAAGCATTTGGAAGTGTTAAATGTGTTGAAATCACAAGTTTTGGACTGTTTTTCATGGCTGCTCAGGTTTGGTGTATTGGGGATTGTTCATGGCTTGAATTCATGTGTTTATTGCTTGATTAGTGTTTCGGGTTGTTACATTGTTGTGTGGACTGATTTGAGGCTATTTTGGTTGTGTTGAGGTGATTAGAAGCGAAATTATGTGTTGGTGAAGCCTTGGGAACAAATCCGAAAACTTGAAGGTGTTGCTTGCTTGGTAGTTGAGCTTGGAGGTGGAGGTGAGTGGTTAAATATTTTTAAAAATGGTTTTGAGTATTTGGTTCAAGCATGTGAACCTAGGATGGGCTTGGTAAACCCACCTAGAGTTGGGATTAGAGTGATAGCCTAATCCCAAGCTTTGATTAGAGACTTTGGTTGCACTCTTTAATGGTTGTTTATGCCTCGTGTTAAATTGTGATGGTGTTGGTTATGTATATGTTGTATACATGTATGTTGAGGCATGTTTGATGCATTGTTATATGCATGTTGATGATAAACATGATGAAGATATATATATGCATGAAATATGATGTGATATTGTGTTAATGATATACATGTGGTGTTGACACGTGAAATGATATTATGAGGTGATTGTATGATCTGAGGATCATGGTGAGTACATGCTAGGCATGGAAACGTGGTTTGTGCATGGCGGTGAGTCATGGTGAGTACGTGCTAAGCACGAAAGTTATTATGAAATGATATTGTGAAAGATTAATGAAATGTGTGGTATTGGCACTAGTATGCTTGAGTACAAATGATCAATCATTAGGATGTTTAGTGTGCACACGTGAGTCAAAATGCGCGCGTGGTCTTGATGATGGTAGTCATCAAGATGGAGTACGAGTTCGCCCGAAAATCTACTTATATATATATATATATATATATATATATATATATGTCGGTGATGAGTGGAATCCCATCGACGGGCGTGAGGATGAGTGGAATCCCCTCCGCGTGAAATGAGGCGTGAGGATGAGTGGAATCCCCTCCGCGTGAACGGTGATGAGTGTAATCTCACAGTCAGGTAATGGTTGTGTTGTTGGATGTGAGTTCCAACGGTTATCCGCGTATTCGAGTCATAGCTAGGTGCCAATACGGATTGTGAATTATGTTGCTCATATGTTGGTTATATGTGTTTCCATATGTTGATGTTATGGACTTGTTGAGCATAGCATGATTTTGATAATATGTTCATGCATCATGATTATTTTGGCTCTTGCGGATCGGAGGTAAGATCATGCATTTTACCTTGGTTGTTGCTCGTGCTTGGACCCTGCATTGTCGAAGGTTTGTTTTATGAGCTTACCCTCACTAAGCTTTTATGCTTACGCTCCCTTTTTGTTCGACAATGCAGACCAGTAGCTTGTGGGTGGCAAAGGCAAGGAAAGGTCTCCAAGTGTTGCTTATGGTTAGCTCAAGTATGAATTTTAAATTGTAGATTGTAATAGTGAAGCAATGGGATAGATGTTGCAATTTGAGTTTTGAAGTATGTTGATGTTGGTTTCGTTTAAGAGCATGTTAGACTCTTCTTATCATGTTGTCGGTTTGGCTTTTGGATGCCATGTTTGGATTGTAAACCATGTTAAGCTTGCCTATCTTAAATGCTTAAGTGCATGTTTTTGTGAAGCATGAACCTTAAGTTTTATGTATGAAACATGTGTTGGATGTTGTTGATTCTTTAATGGATGGTTCTTATATGCTTGTGGTGTGTTGAACATGTTGGTAGATGTTGGTTTTGCCTTAGGGTTTATGTTAGTGTGTTGTGTGGGGCCTTAGTGGTGTTTTTGGGACAGCCTTGTACCAAAAAACCAGCTAAAACCAATTCAGGTAGAGGGCGTTTCGAAACGGTCGACCCCGTTCCGATACGACCCCTTTGTTTTTGGCCAGGCGTTTCGATACGCCTAAGGAACGTTTCGATACGATTTTGCCACTGGAAATCTGAGAATTTGACGATAAATTGATGTATCGAAACGGGCATTAGCGTTTCGGAACGGTCTTCGTATCATTGACCACGAGAAGTTGACCGTTGACCTCGTTTCGATACGGTCCACCCCTGTTTCGAAACGGTCTTATCGGTTTGACTTTGGCCAGTTGACCAGGTCATGGCGTTTCGAAACACCCTAAGGGCGTTCCGATACGGCCTGCTTAAAAAGGAAAAATAGGTTATTTTAATGTGCTGATTTGGATGGTCGTTGTTATATTGTTTGTGTTTCCGCTGTCGTGTTTCACATAGGATTTGATAATGCATTTAGACAAAATATAAATAAAAGAATTTTTTTAGGGTTGCTAACCGAAATGGGACCTTAACGGGTTTTGCATCGATTTTCCCCGTGTAGCCTACTCAGACCGGTCAGTCAGTCAGATCGAGACGAGGGGTTACATCACTTGTGAAAGTAAGGATAATAAATGAAATAGTGAATACAAAAACTTTTAGGTGGTCCAACTTTAGTTTTCCACCACGATTTTTTTCCTTCAAATTCACTGATTTTATGAACCTTTAAAAACAAGGTTAAGAAAATAAAATGAATGCTCACAAGTATTTACGGGAAGATACAATGAAAAATATGAACAATTTAAACACAAATGTAAATATTAGTAGCTATTAAATCACGGATAACACCACCACATACTGCAGCAGCATCCTCAAGACGAACCACCCCTCGATATTCGCCCATAACCAACCCGAATCAGGTTTGTTTCAGTGGGCATTCATAGATAAATCCTTGGGTACATTATGCTTAATACTCAAGGCAGTGAGATTTAAATTTTTGCAAATCAGCAATCATGCGAGCGCATTCAGCCAACACTAACAAATAATTCATGTACCCAGTCAAGAAGGTTCAGAGAGAAAGAGTCCATGTGATGTTGATTGGCCAAGAAATTTGATTTTAAAAGATTATCACAATTTTTCATCCAAAAAACCAACATTTTTAATGGGCTGAAGTATAAAATTATTAACTTTTCTTTTATTCATAAATTATTTAAATTATTTTTTTAATATAACATTACTAAGTATATTTGAGAGATGTATATATTAATTTTTTATTTTATAAAGAGATATTGCATTCTCATAACGAGATTTAAACTCACACAATATGAGACAACATGAATATCCTTAGTCATTAGGCCAATTAATGGATCTTTATGAAATTATCTTTTTAATATAATTTTATCAGTTATTAACTTTTGATATATATATATATATATCTCAATTTCTTATTTATAAAATTATCTTCTTAATATATTTTTATTAATTACTAAATTAATATGTATATATTATTTCTTATTTATGAAATTATTTTTAAATTCTATTAGTTATTTAAATTTAAGTTCTTTAGAGATTTTTTTTTGTAATTGCTAATGACAAAAAAGTCTTTACAACTCCCATGTCAAATTTTGTATCCCAAAATATTCATGTAAGGAATTTTTTTTTTCAATTTGGAAGGTTTTACCCCCAATCTATTGTGAGGGATGTATCAAAGATTTTACGAGGACCTGGACGAAAACTAAAAGTAGACCCTTATATAACAAGACTTACTAAAGCATATCTCATTATGAATGGAAATCCTTTGCCCTTTTCTGATGCCCATATTTTTGTCCCAATAGTAAAAAAACATTAAGTTTAGAGTTTAGGGTTGTGATTTAAGGCATTAATGCATAGTTTAGGATTTAGAATTTAAGATTAGGGCATCGAATTTTTTTTAGTGTTGGGCATAGAAAGGGGCACTAAAAAGGGATAAGGGATTTTTATTCATCTCATTACTTTAAACAATTAATTTAATATTTTTAAACACATTGTTTTGATTGTTAGATTTATTTATTTAGGAAAGAGAATTAAATTTTTACCATTAGATTAATTAATTTATTTAATAAATTAAAAAATAAGAATTATTCCATATGTCTTATTAATTTTGTCTCATATTAACTTTTTAAAAGTCAATTTTAAATTTTTTACCTTGATTATTTTAAATATTTTAAACAATTAAATTTTATAAAATATATATTTTAAAACTACGTGATTAAAGGTTTATAATATATATATTTTTTCATATTTATATCAATAATAAAATTTAAATAATAATGAGTCAAACTTAAAAAATTGAAAAAAAAATCAATAAGGGACAAATTTAATGGGATATAGAGAGTAAATAATATGGACAATTAAATTCAGGGGCCTAGGCCAGTTGGGGGCCTTGATCGGCCGCTCAGGGTGCTTCCCTGTAAAACTTAATTTGATTTTGATATAACAAATTTGCCTAAGGACTTATTTGCAAATATAAATAAATTTTGAAGTATTTCAAAGTCTCACAAAATTGACAAGCATTTGAACCAAAACTGATTTTAAGTCAAAATGTTCAAACCAAACAATTTGTTCTAAGTATTTTCAAGCCAAATTAAATAGTTATGCTAAGGCGTATCGATACGCTATACTTGTATCGATACAATTTTACGTTACTGGAATTTCAATCGCCTAAAAGTGTATCGATACGGTTAACCCCGTATCTATACGGTTCTTGAATTGCGCATAGCGTACTGATACGGTTGTCCCCATGTCGATACGGTTTGGTTTGATTCGATAAATCTTTGCATTTAATAATATAGTCGTTGCTTGTCAGTTATGAAATCAACAAACTTTCAAACGGTCATTGGACCGTATCGATATGCCCTTATAGCGTATCGATACACTTTTTTGCTTAACTGTCACTTAGATTTCCAGTGAGCAAAATCCGTATCGATACGGTCTTTGAGTATCGATACGCCCCTCTTAAATGTACACATAAGCTCTTTTTGTTTTGAGATAGATATCGATACGGCTATTCGTGTACCGATACGGTAGGTTGCATAAGTGCATTTATTGCGGGAAAAATGGAGCCCAACAGCTCTATTGATGATCTCAACCACCAGAACGACTAGAAATCAATGCAAGGGTATAAAAGCAAGCCTCAAAAGCCACAACAACAACTATTTTGAACCTATTTGCAACAATCGAAGCATATTTCCAAACCCTTGAGCTTAAAAAGTTAAATTTTTGTAACCCCACTTGTTTAATTTTTCATTGTATCATTTTTTTCAAGTTTGAAGAGTGATTAGTTGTAATTGGGTAATATATCAACCCTGTGAGAGATATTTTTCAGATTGTCATTCATTCTTTGTATTGAGAGAGTCTTAGTTAATATTTCTACCTAAAGATTAACTGATTTGTAAATGTTACTTTCTAAGCCTAGAAAAGGGACAAATATCTAGTGAATATTGTTCAGAATCCTTAGTGGGAGCTAAGTTAGTGGATGTAGAGCTTGTTTGAAGCTTGAACCACTATAAATTGCTTTGTCTTTAATTTTCACATTTTCAATTTGCTCACTTCCACTTTAAAAAGTCAATTCTCCCTCTCTTGGTCAATTTCGATTTGATTGATCCACTCAATAATTGGTATTAGAGTCTAACTCTTTGAGGGACTCACATCCACAAGAAGAGATCCTAGAAGAATATCAATAGACAACAAATCAAGCCATGACGTCTACCTCTGGCCAAAACCTCTTCAAGTCACAATCGATCACCAAGCCGCCTTATTTCAATGGGATAACTATCCTTATTGGAAGAATAAAATGAAGCTCTTCATCAAGTCAAATGACTATGTCCTTTGGGATGTGGTGGAAGATGGACCAACCAGGGGCGGAGCCAGAAATTTTTCTAAGGGGTGTCATTTTTTGTAATGATATTTAAGAGGGGTTAATTATTTATAAAGAGGTGTCATTTTATTTATAAATGTGTGTCAATTATATATTTTTCAATTTTTTCATATACAAATTATATAAAAAAATATGATTTCTAAAAAATTTTGGGGTGTCATTAGACACCTAAATAACCTTAGTGGCTCCGCCCATGGGACCAACCATTCCTATGAAGAGAGATGAGGAAGGAAGGCTCATTCCGAAGACAAGAGCGGAGATGACCGATGAAGATCGTATGAGGCTTCAAGTGAATGACAAGGCTCTTCACATCCGGAAGCTTTTTTACTCTCTTTTCGAATTATGGGATGGGGAGAGAACCGCAATTATCGAGGCCAAAAATTTGAAGACATTGAAGCTCGATGAGTTGGTGGGATCTCTCCTTACTCATGAGATCATGAAGCAAGGAAGGGAAGAAGAAAAGAAGAGAGAAGAGAAAAGAATGGAGAAGAAAAGGGTAGAAAATAAGAAATAAGAAATTTCTCTCAAGGTTTCTCAAGAGGAAAACAATTCTAGCAAGGATGAATTTGAGGAATTGGCTATGATAGCCAAGAGATTCTCTCAGTTCATGAAGTCTAGCCGAGAAAGAAAGTTTCAAAGAAGAAGAGTCTTTGAGAACAAGAACAAAGAAGAGAAGAAGGACCAACTCATTTGTTATGAGTGCAAGAAGCCGGAGCACATAAGATCGAATTGCCCTCAACTCAAGAAGAAGGGCTTCGGTAATAAGAAAAAGCTCAAAGCCCACGTTGCTACTTGGAGTGATGAAGAATCATCATCCGAAGAAGAGAAGCACGAAGTGGCTAATCTTTGCCTCATGACTATTGATGATGATCCTAAGGTAAACCCTAACTCATTCACTTTTGATTTCACATTTGATAAGCTTCAAGATGCATATGATGAGTTGCAAGAGGTTTATAATGAGTTGGTGGAAAAATACAAGGAATCAGTTTTGAAAAACAAGAAAATGATTTCCGATTTAAAAACCCAAAACGATTCCCTTTCGAAGACCCACTCGGAACATGAAAAGAAGATTTTGGTTTTACAAGATTACTTAAAATATTTTCAAGATGAAAATATTGATTTAAATAATCTTTTTTCAAAAGTTCATGATGATCACCACAAAGCGGTGAATGAGCTTAAGGTTTCTCTTAATGTAGTTGTGAAACAAGATTTTGAAAAAGCAAGTTCTTCAAAACTCAACTATGTGAAGAGAAACTTTAATGGCTACAAACAAAGAAGCTCTCAAAGGCATCCTAAAGGTAAAAGAGTTAGAGATGTATGGGTTCCTAAGGAACTAATAGTTTCTAATAATATTCATGTTATTGCTTCTTGGATTCCTAAGGGAACCAAGTATTTGAGAGCTAACTCACATGGCCCAAAATGATTTGGGTACCAAAAATCAAGAATTAATCTTTGTTTGTAGGGGGAACATTGCTACAAGGCCAAAGCTTCAAGTCAAAACACTTGGTACCTTGATAATGGATGCTCAAGACACATGACCGGCGACAAGAGTAAATTCATGGAGCTAAAGCTAAAGAGCGGTAGAGTGGTGACATTTGATGACAACTCCAAAGGCCACATTGAGGGTATTGTTTCCATTGTAAATCTCTCTTCTATTCTCTTTGAAGATGTTTTATATGTTAATGGTCTAAAGCATAATTTGTTAAGTATTAGTCAATTGTGTGATAAGGGTTTTAATGTTTTTTTTATGTTAATAGTTTTAAAATTATGAACATTAAAACAAATAAAATAATGCTCATTGGTCATCGCATATGTAACATATACATGGTGCATTTAGATGATATTCATACATCTCATCCATGTTTGGTTGCTCAAAATGAAAATGATGCATGATTATGACATAGGAAACTAGAGCATGCTAGCATAAGTGTTTTAGAGAAATTGGTTTCCCAAAATCTAGTTAGAGGTTTACCTAAGCTAAAATTTTCCTTAGATAAAATTTGTGATGCTTATGCTAAGGTTAAACAAAAACGAACTTCATTTAAATCCATTAATGGACTTTCAACTAGTAGTGTATTACAATTGATTCATATGGATCTCTTTGGGCCTATTAGGACAACTAGCTTGGGTGGAAAATCATATGGATATGTTTTAATTGATGACTTCTCTAGATACACTTGAGTTCTCTTTTTAAGTACAAAAGATGGGGCTTTAGAAAAAATTATCACATTTTCAAAAATTACTCAAAATAACCTTGGTCAAAACATTTCTCATATTAAAAGTGACCATGGAACGAAATTTCAAAATTTAGGTTTTGAGGATTTTTGTAACACTAATGGTATTAGCCACAAATTTTCCGCACCTCGCACTCCTCAACAAAATGGGATAGTTGAGAGAAAAAATCGTACTTTAGAAGAAATGGATAGAACCATTCTTTGTGAAAAAAAATTACTAAAGTATTTTTAGGCGGAAGCCATAAACACCGCTTGTTATATTATAAATCGAGTAATGATTAAGCCAATTTTAAAGAAAACTTCTTATGAGATTTTAAAATCAAAGAAGCCTAACATTAGTTATTTTCATCATTTTGGATGCAAGTGTTTTGTCTTAAACAATGGAAAAGATCAGTTAGGTAACACTACACCAAACTGAGTTTCTAGCGGCGTTTTTTTTTGCTCTATAGAGGCGTTTCTAAGCGCCGCTAAAAACATTAGCGGCGCTAGTAAAAGCGACACAAAAAGTGCTGCTGTAAGTGGCGCCGCAAAAGGTAACAACGTTTATGATCCAAAAACGTCGCAATAAATCATGACCTATAGCGGCGTTTCAGCACACAAACGCCGCAACAGATCGTGACCTATAACGACGTTTTAGCACACTAACGCCGCAAAAAGTTTTCGGTTACTGCGGCATTTTTTCGACAAACGTCGTTAAGTTTACTGCCTTTACAAAACCTATTTTAATGGTATAATACCCAAATTTAACCTGTAAAAAATAATAGTAAAATAAAGTAAAAATACTTATCAACCAACCAAAGCAAATGAAATAGAAATAATACTAAAATGTAATTCAACATTTTAAATGTTCAACATTTAAAATATAGTTCAAAGTTCATTACAATGCACACATGAACGAATCTAAAATCAACTAAGATGGAGGATTCTTCTTTAACATCACCATCGGTTCTTGAAATTGATTCTGGAGAGCCTGATATGCTGCTTCTCTTTCAGCGTCTCTCGTTTGTCTCTCAGCTTCTCTCTCAAGTTCCTTCGCTTCTCTCTCAGCTTCCTTCGCTTTTCTCTCAGCTTTCTTTTGCTGCTACTTCGGCTTTAAATTGAACTAATTGTTGTTTTAAGCGATTAACTTCTGCTTGCGAAGACTGGCTCTGTGATGGCATGTACTGAGATGAGCTAGGTCCAAAATATCTTGTTGGAGTAACGAATATCCTTGACAGCAAACCCGGCCATATCTTTCAGGACCCAAAACATTAGCAATAATTTGATTTTCCATCTCATGCACATTAGTAAAACTATCAGTTGAAGCCATAGTTTCATACTCCGCCCTTTTCCCCCTCAATTTCGCCTGATAAGCAAATAAAAATTGTTAACAATTTCAAAAGATTATTTAAAATAAAAATAATATACCATAATGTCTGCAGCTTCAGGAGTTATAGGAGAGCCATCCTTCTTGGTGTGTGTAATGTCGAAGAGCTTTATCCGTCCAACACTAGTACCAGTTGCAACTTGCTACACCGTATAATAGAAATTAGTACTTACGAAAAAGTAATACATTGAAACCATCAATACTTAAAAAAATACCTCGTCATTAGCTATACGAGCAAAGCTCTTCGACCCAGCAGTGTGAGTAAACTTCTGTTGTTGTTTGCTAGCAACTCCAATGCGCTCTCGCTCCTACAATTTAAAATTTACATTACGTATAAAGTCAATGTTATAATGACATAATATTATTTTTTAAAAGTAGATCGATCATACCTCTCCTTTAGTTGAACTTCAAAACCTAACTGCATCTTCCCACTGATATCAGAGCATTCCTGGTGGGACATTTCTGAGATTATTTTTGAAATATGTCTTCTTCAATGCGCTCTTATGGTCTCTCCATTTCTTTTCTAGTGCATTTTCAAATAGTCATCTAAAACCTCCAAAAAAATTATCCTACAAATTAAACAGTCAAAGTAAATACCATTATTATGTAACTGTAATGAATTATAAATTTTAATGACATTATCACCTTAACCAGATCTAGAGCCTGATTTTTGTTACTGTTCGGCATTTGACGCCATGACTCATAATTGATTGGCAAAATCGTAGCATTGCGTGCAATAATGCCTAAGTAACTGTCCAAAACACGCGTTTCTTCCCCAATTGGCTGACCGATATCATTATGTGAAACTTTCACACGTTCCCTAGGAGGAAGCTCGTACAATTCATTCAATGTCGTGCGCCCTCTAGTCTTGCGCCTTCGACCATTGTCACCTACATAAGAAATAATTTAGTACAATTTTTAATATCAAGTCAATAGTTAGAAGTTATAATAAAGTGTTGAACAATACCTTCTATTTCCACATTCTCAACTGTTTCCGAAACTTCTGAAGATCCAATAACGGAAGAACTCTCATTATTTACTGTTTCCTCTGCTCGAAGAACTTGAACCATCCGCATATCACCTAACTTCCGCCTAGATATAATATCTGCAATAAAAAAACAAAATTTTTTACTACCAAATGACAATACTATTAATGTATGTATTCAACATCAAGTTAAACATTATAATATTATAAATTAAAAAAATAAAGAAATAAATCTTACTACATTATTATGTACTCAATTTTCATTAAAATCTTCATCCATGTCATCTCGAATCCATTGTAATTGACTAATACTTTCTTATTAGCAAATCATTAGGAAGATGCTGAATGGAAGACTTCAAGAACCGAAATACTTCCAAGCTGGAATTTTGAATCTTTAATATTAATAACTCAACTTTCAGAACATAAACATTAAATGGAAGAGAAGGTGGTTATCCAAGAAATAATTCTATACTTCTATGATATTATTTCCTAAAATGCACCCATAAAAGCAATCATCCATCTGAATTAATCAAACATAGAGTATTCCAATAAATCAAGCAGATATGATATTCTCTGTGTAGTAAATTTTTTTGATAATTTAATGCGCCTATACTTCTAGTGTAGGGAGTACATAATAGCACTGACAAGCACCAAAACATAGAGTATTCCAATCCATTGACAAAAATTAAAGAACAAAGTACAGGGCATTTAGATCCTTCTTCCTCTACTAACATACATTAAGCTGTGAAATAAGCAACATATGAGAATCACAATTCCAGAAATAAAGAAAACAAGAAGTTCCAGAAAAGCTGAAGAGGTTTATCTTATACACACACAACAGTGAGTGGACCATTTACAGATGGGTACCAAGAATTTGGTGGCATCTTAATGCAAGTCTACTATTCTTCCATAATTGAGCTACCTCATTGTTTGATATTAAAGCATGTAAGCAGGTGAAGTTATTCAGGTCCTATGAGACTGTAAATTCTGCTAATTTTGGCAGATTGAGATGTCTGCAATGGGGGATTATTTGATTGTTTAACTGAGGTAGAAAATGGCAACATCTTTGGATTCAAGCTGAGGCATCTAAAGCTATCATTATTCTATCTATACTGTTCTCAGAAAATGACTTCTCTTTGATTATTCTTTGTGCACAATCTGTTCATAAAAACGCAATAAAGCATCAAATTTCATATATGCATATGAGAAATTGGCAATTTCTAGACAACGGAATTGACTCTGGGTTGCTTCTCTATTCCCATATTAGATCCAAATTAACTGATTCGAAGTTTATAGTTTAGGATTTAGAGCTTCTGCTAATTAAGGTTGTTCGTATTTTATATGAAGTAACAATGTTCAACACATTTCATGATTCAAGTATGAGGGATATCCCTCTCATAACCCTCCAAATAAATGAAAAGTTCTATACTCGGCAATCGCATGAGAAATTCCCTGGTAATTACGAGTTCGAATACCATATTCAAATCAGTTTGCAGCCGATGATGAATAACAACGCCCAAGAAATAGGAAGAAGATGAACAAGGTTTACCCGGAGCTTGAAAGATTTCAGCGGTGCCGGTTTCCTTTAGGGATTGTCGAAGGCGAGGCGAACGTCCAAGAACGCTGGTGATGAACAGCAACGCGCGCGAGGAGAGGCAGAGAGAAAGCTAGGGATTTTTCGATAGATTTGGGGATATGAAAATTAAAAGTCTGAGATCAAAATGGGGAGTTTTCTAAATTTTATCTATGTCGGCGTTTAACATAACAAACGCCGCTACAAATAGATACATTGCAGCGTTTTAAAGTAAAAACGCCACTAGCATAATAACTATTGCGGCGTTTTTAACCAAACGCCACTAATAGGATACCTATTGCGGCGTTTATAATATAAAACGCCGCTATAACAGACCTATTATGGCGTTTGACTAGTAAACACCGCGAAATTGGCCATTTTGTGGCGGTTGTCATCCAAACGCTGATATAAGTGGAATATTAGCGGCGTTTGTTGTAAAAATGCCACGAAAACCGCCGCTATATACCAAATTTGGTGTAGTGTAAATTTGATGCAAAAGTGATGAAACTATTTTCTTAGGTTATTATTTAAACTCTAAAGCCTATCGAGTTTTTAACAAAAGAATCTTAGTTGTAGAAGAGTCTATACATGTGGTTTTCGATGATAACCTCCTTTCGAGGAAGGATTCTTGTGATGATAATAATGTAGGGATCATTGAATCCAATGATGGTGGACAATCATCAAAGGTGGATGAGATTCCAACCAAAGAAGAAGAAGCACAAGATCCTCCCATAGAATCCTTGAAGGACATGAATCCTGGTGAAAAGGAAGTGAGCTACTCAAGAGAACTCAACTATGTCAAATATGATGAAATCTTGGGTGATTCATCCAAGTGGGTAACACTAGATCTTCTCTTGTTGCATTCATTTCATGCATTGAGCCTAAAATATCAAAGAAGTATTAAAAGATAATTTTTGGATATTGATCTTGCAAGAAGAGCTTAATCAATTTGAGAGGAGTAAAGTTTGTACATTATTTGCTAAGCCTAGTAATAAGTCTACTATAGGAACTAAATGGGTTATTAGAAACAAACTAGATGAGAATGGTAACATAGTGAAGAACAAGGCTAGACTTGTTGTTCAATGTTATACTCAAGAAAAGGGTATCGATTTTGATTAAACCTATGCACTCGTTGCTAGAATGGAAGCAATTATGATGCTTCATGTATTTGCATGTTATCATAAATTCAAGCCTTTTCAAATGGATGTTAAAAGTGCATTTTAAATGGTTTTATTAATGAAGAAGTGTATGTTGAACAACCACCCGATTTTAAAGATCTAATTTTTTCAAACCATATTTTTAAATGAACCAAAGCTTTATATGGTTTGAAACAAGCTCCTAGAGCTTGGTATGTAACACTTTCAAATTTTTTGGTTGAAAAAGATTTTGAAAAAGGTAAGGTGGTCACTATAAATTGAGAGAGTCTTAGTCATTCTTTGGGTAGAAAAATTAATCAATTTGTAAAAATTATCTCCTAAGCCTAGAAAAGGGGATGAATATCTAGTGGATATTGTTCAAAATCCTAGTTGGAGCTTATGTAGTGGATGTAGAGCTTATTCGAAGCTTAAACCACTATAAATTGCTTTGTCTTTAATTTTTACATTTTTAATTTCCTTCCTTACACTTCAAAAAGCCAATTCACCCCATCTTGGCCAATTTTAATTCGATTAATCAACTCAACATTCCCCTTATAGTCAGTCATGTCTATTGTTTTAATTTATTTACCAAACATTTAATTAACGAATTTAACCGGCCAAACTTCTAAAACGAATTTAAACTTTTATTTTTTACTCAAAAAAATTGTTTACAAAATAGAATATTTTGGACTTCTATTTTTTATTCAAAAAATTGTTTACAAAACAGAACAATTATGTCAAAAATATTTAAGTCTAAAAACATCGACTGATCGTTATACAAGGGACATAAATAATGTAAAATGTGTCGGTCTTTTTTTTACATTTTTTAACTTAATTTTTACTGCCTATGTCCTTCTCAATATGTTCAATTTTTTAAAATTTAATTTTATAACTTTGACCATAATTATTTTAAATAATTAAATTTATAAAATATATATTTTTAAACTACTTGATTAAAAATTTTTAAAATATTTCTTTTTCTGTTATGAATATTTATCTATGTGGATGTCTATCATGATTAGAACTTTATCAAAAGAGTTTGATTTATTTATTATTAGGAATATTATCTCTATGAATTAGAGTTTAATGTATTATGTACTTCTTATGCCTATAAATAGATGATTCATTGAAGGCATTGTATACAAGTCTATATTTGAGAATAGGGTAAACTACTGCAGGGGTCACTTACGTTTAGCGTCTGTACAGAGTTAGTCACCACTTTTGAAAAGTGACAATTAGTAGTCATCTACGTTTTCGATGTGTAAATACTTGGTCACTCCGACATTAACTCTGTTAGTCCCCTAACGGATTGCTGATGTGGCGAAATTAAAATAAGGATAAATTACTGCAATAGCCATTAAAATTTATCTCATGTACATTTTTTCTCCTCAATTTAAAAAAAGTAAACATTATAGTCACTAATAAAAATGTTTCTTTATAATTTCACCCTTAAATTTCTAAAAATTCATTTTTCAATCCTAAAACTTTACAATCAATTAACACAATAATATTATAAATGCTTAGATGAAAAATAAGTGCCCAAAGTATACCCTTTGAAACTTAGGTGCCCAAATTGCTCCTATTTAATAACTCAAACTTAAAATTTTAGTCCACTAACTATTAAAAAATTCGAGTTATTGGAATTTCTATTTTATAATTCAAACTTTATTTTGAATTTTTGAGTCGATGTTTATGAAATTATGAGTCGAGTATTTTCACATCAAACCAAAAAATTTAATTTTTTAGAGTCAAGTCGAGTTATTGGAATTTTTATTTTATAATTCAAACTTTATTTTGAATTTTTGAGTCGAGTTTATGAAATTATGAGTCGAGTATTTTCACATCAAACCTAAAAATTTAATTTTTTCGAGTCAAGTCGAGTTATTGGAATTTCTATTTTATAATTCAAACTTTATTTTGAATTTTTGAGTCGAGTTTATGAAATTATGAGTCGAGTATTTTCACATCAAACCAAAAAATTTAATTTTTTCGAGTCAAGTCGAGTTATTGGAATTTTTATTTTATAATTCAAACTTTATTTTGAATTTTTGAGTCGAGTTTATGAAATTATGAGTCGAGTATTTTCACATCAAACCTAAAAATTTAATTTTTTTCGAGTCAAGTCGAGTTATTGGAATTTCTATTTTATAATTCAAACTTTATTTTGAATTTTTGAGTCGAGTTTATAAAATTATGAGTCGAGTATTTTCACATCAAACCAAAAAATTTAATTTTTTCGAGTAAGGTTGAGTTATTGGAATTTCTATTTTATAATTCAAACTTTATTTTGAATTTTTGAGTCGAGTTTATGAAATTATGAGTCGAGTATTTTCTCATCAAACCTAAAAATTTAATTTTTTTCGAATCAAGTCGAGTGTTGCACTTCCCTACATAATTTTTAATTTTAATTCGTGTTTGTCCCAAGAAAAACTTCGAATCAAGTCAAGTCTACTGTTGCTTCGAGTTTTTCTTGGGACAAACACGGATTAAAATTAAAAATTATATGTAGGGAAGTGCAACACTCGACTTGATTCGAAAAAATTAAATTTTTAGGTTTGATGTGAAAATACTCGACTCATAATTTCATAAACTCGACTTAAAAATTCAAATTAAAGTTTGAATTATAAAATAGAAATTCCAATAACTCGACTTGACTCGAAAAAATTAAATTTTTAGGTCTGATGTGAAAATACTCAACTCATAATTTCATAAACTCGACTCAAAAATTCAAAATAAAGTTTGAATTATAAAATAAAAATTCCAATAACTCGACTTGACTCGAAAAAATTAATTTTTTTGGTTTGATGTGAAAATACTCGACTCATAATTTCATAAACTCGACTCAAAAATCCAAAATAAAGTTTGAATTATAAAATAGAAATTCCAATAACTCGAATTTTTTAGTAGTTAGTGGACTAAATTTTTAAGTTTGAGTTATTAAATAGGAGCAATTTGGGCACCTAAGTTTCAAAGGGTATACTTTGGGCACCTATTTTTCATCTAAGCATTTATAATATTATTGTGTTAATTGATTGTAAAGTTTTAGGATTGAAAAATGAATTTTTAAAAATTTAAGGGTGAAATTATAAAGAAACATTTTTATTAGTGACTATAATGTTTACTTTTTTTAAATTGAGGAGAAAAAATGTACATGAGATAAATTTTAATGGCTATTGCAGTAATTTATCCTTATTTTAATTTCGCCACATCAGCAATCCGTTAGGGGACTAACGGAGTTAACGTCGGAGTGACCAAGTATTTACACATCGAAAACGTAGAGGACTACTAATTGGCACTTTTCAAAAGTGGTGACTAACTCTGTACAGACGCTAAACGTAAGTGACCCCTGCAGTAGTTTACCCTTGAGAATAATACAAATCTCCATCTTTCTCTCATCTCTTTGTTCTTCTTGTTCTTATTCTTGTTCTTCTTTATTTTATTCACAACACGTTATCAGCACGAGACTCTAATCAACTGAGGTCTTCATCATTATAATTCAAAAGAAGTTACTGGGAAGAATTCGATTAGAGAATAAACCAAAGATAAGTTTTTTTTCTCTTTATTTTTTTTAGTTACTGATTGTCTTTCTCTTTATATTTTAACTTTGTTTTAATTTTTGATAATTTTGGAAGTATGTTTGATTTTATTCGAACATTGGAAATAGATAAATTTGTGGCTTCTCACAAACCAAAAGACGAATCGACAGAGACGAAGAGGTTGCGTTTGGTGTAAATTACGTGTGTTTTCTCTTGTTTCTAAAAGGGTTAATTAGCGGTATGCTTATTCATACTTTTACTTATATGATTATATTTGATATTTTCATATTATTATTTATGTCATTTCATTTGGTAAAAGTTAATATTTTTAATCATGTTTTGAGTTTTACATGATATGCTTAAATGGATTGGAAAGAGATGTGATATAAAGAGACTATGAGAATCTATCTCGGTCATATGCTATGTCTCCATTGTCCACGAGAGAAAAATCAACATCGGTAAATTTTGGTTTTATTTTTATTCTTTATATTATTATTTTAAAGTGCGATAAATCATGATGATTTTGAATTTACAAGAAGATTATTATAAAGTCTATATTTGCTCGAAAGCAATATTTCTTCTTCGTTGAAAAACTTGACCATAGACTTCTCCCAATTTCAAGTTACGAAAATTCTTCTTGATCCAAAAAGTTTTATGGGAGGCATTCCTTGAAGTGAATGCAAAGCATGATGTTTATTCCATGCGATTATCAATGATGGGGTATTCCCTGAAGTGAATGCAAACATGATGTTTATTTCATGCAATTATCAATGATGGGGCATTCCCTGAAGTGAATGCAAGCATGATGTTTATTCCATGCGATTATTGGATCTGTTTCATTCCCTGAAGTAAATGCAAACATGGTAAATCATTATTCAATTAGAGACATAATTTCGATATAATCCAAGTATAATTGGTTGGACATCCCGTTCTGCGAGGCTACTGGTCTCAAAGGAGGTTTTTAAAGGACCTTGTGGACAGGTTTAACAATGCCGCGTACGAGGACTAAATCTTTATTCTCTGTGATAAGGATATGTGAAAAAGGTTTTAAAGGCCCACTGGCTCTACTCCATTCCCTGAAGTGAATGTGAGATTATATTATGGAAGGAATAAAAAATCACATTAAAAGTTGTGGTCGTGGTCGAGGCTATGAATATACACATGAAAAATATAGTCGTTTTAAGAATACTTCTACCCGCTGGTAGCGAAGTTATAAGAATGACAAGAGTGATAAAGATCATTCTAAAGAAGTGAAATCCTTTTACCAATGTGATGTTATAAACCATTGGTTTCGCACTTGTCAAACGCCAAAGTATTATGGACTTTATCCACAATCATGAATGATAAATGAAATAAAATATAAACAAAATTTGTTTATGGCGAAAATAATTATGGCGTTATTGGTCCAACTCAATTGGATATTGTTAATTTTCTCATAACCCTTGAAGGGAATAATTTACCATTTATTTTATTTCCCTTATAACCTCTAACAGGAATAATTGGTCTTTTTTTATTTATTTTATTTATTTTATGTTAATTCGTTTTATTTATTATTTATTTATGTTAGTTTGCTTTATGTTTATTTATTTCACATATTATTTATTTATGCTTTATGTTAATTTATTATTTGAAGAATATGATTACTTCTGAAATAAAATATACAATGAATTATGGCTATTTATGCCTAGAATTGTGGTTATTTATGCATAGCAGATAATGCAAATACTCATATTGTACTTAAGCATAAGAGATATTTTTCCCATTTAAATGCAAGGGAAAATATGAGTAGTATTTCTCAAAGTACTAAAATATCAATACTTCGGAAGAGCACTTGAAAGTTTATCTCTGATAGATAATCGACTTGATATGATGTGCTATATTTTATATTTTTCATTCCTCGAAGTGAATGATACAAAGTACATATTTTCATTACCTGAAGTAAATGAAACAAAACACATTTTGAAAGGTGCACAATTATGCATTTCTCGATTAAAATGCAAGGGAATAATGTGAGTACTATATCCGGAAGTACTAATATCACAAAAGGCTCTGGTTGAGCAAATATGTTATTGTCAAATGGAACTTTATTCCATATTCACAGTGCGTTATACTCGTCAAAGTCATAAAGAGATCAATATGAGTTCGCAATCTATCCCTTTGGGAATTATAGATAACATATGTTATCAATTGGCATTTGAAATAAGCCAATATGGATATAAGTTTTGGTAGCTAAAAAGTCAGTTGAAAGCTCTAGAAGAGCTATATATTGCTACCAAAAGATAATTTCAATTGAAAGCTCCGAAAGAGCTAAATATATTCCTATTTAAAGGAACAATTTTGATGGCCGTACTAGACATGTACGAGTGAGATTGAATTACATGTTATGGTAAACAAGGAGTTTACAAATTCAGAGATATATACACACACACACACATATATATATATATATATAGTTGGCATGATCGGTTAGACTATCCCGATCAATAATGGTGCAGAAATTATTGAGATTTACATGCACGCGTATTAAAAGAACATGTAGTTCTTGCAGTGCTTATTCTCAAAGGAATGGATTAAATTCCACTTATGGAAGAACGTGAAGTTCTTGTGTTACTTAAAGGAATTGATTAATTCCACTTACTAAAAGAACCTGAAGTTCTTGTGTTGTTTGTTCTCAAAGGATATAGATGATCCCACTTACCAAAAGAATTAGAACTTAAAGTTCTTGTACTGAAGTTGAGATTGTATGTCTTGCACATCTGAACGAAATATGGGCCCATATATCCACAAATGTGGAAAGTTTTATATGATTTGAGTAGATGCATCTACATTGTTTTATCGACTTACAACCAGAAGTCTGTGAGATTGATTCTAAAAGATTCAGATTATGCAGTTAGACTATTCGTCTTGAAAAACTAGTGGGTTTATATTTTAGGCTATATCAGTTGTTACAAAGCCTATTGATTATGAAAAATATAGTTTAGCAAAATTTCAATTGGATGCCTCATATTTAATAGCTAAACTATGAGAACAAAAGAGTTATTATTTATATGGTGTTTCCATATAGCAACACTTATACGCATCAAGCCAACGAGTTATAATAAATTCCCCGTTATGATTGATTTTTGGTCAAAAACCATACATTTCCCATTTTATGATTTTTGAATGTGCAATATGAATTGCTCCACCACAACGCACAAAATGGGTAAATAAAAAGGGTTGATAATATATATTGAGTACAAGTCTCCTTTTATGTTTAAATTCTTAAACATTAATTGGAGAATCATTTATGACATGATTTTTCTCAACATCAGGGGGAGATAATAATCAGCTGGATACAGAAAAATGAATTATCATTATCTAGATCCTCGTATATGAACTACAAGTTCATAAGATAATTCATGTTATTACATGTCAACTGCCAGACATATTTACTGACCCAATGAGAGTAATTAAGTCTCATATACCAGCTGAAATGCTCTAAGTTTAAATTACATGTTAGAGCGAGATAATGTAAATCATGCCTGAAGCATGATAGTTGAAATGGTTCCAATGATCAAAATTCTCGTAAATAGAAAGTAATATGAGATGGTCATATATTGGAGGCGGGTGCTCCTGAAGATACCCAAGACATAACAAATAATAAAACTCTATAAGAGTTTCAGGTACCTGAAATAAAGATTGAAATCTTGAAGAGATCTCGATGAGTTATGTCATTACGAGAATGGAACCAAAAAATTAGAAAGTTGTCGACAACGATTTTACAAACAACTTTACATAAAATACTTCTATAGAAGTAAAGAAAGAAATCGAGGATCTTGTATAAAATCTATCCAGAAGTATAGATATTAAATTGGCCGATGTTGAAAGACGCTTTGAACTTCTAAAATAGAAGTATTTGGACCAGCAGTCCAAACACCTAAAGGTGTAATGCAAGTGAGGCACAAATAAGTAGTCGTAAATACGACTTGAACTATGATTTATGAAAAGTTTAATTACTTCATGGTGGATGCAATTACATTGGCAGTTATGAAAATTTTACATGCGTCTAATTATTTGTGGATCCATATTTATCCTTGAAGGATCTAAAATGCTATAAGCATTTGGAAATTTCTGAGAAAATTTATTTAGACATGTCTCATGAATATTTTGGCGCATTTGGTATAATCGCCTTAGTGAATACTAATTGAGAAAATACTATAAGAATGATCAGATTTCCTTATATATTTTATAAAGGAATTTGGATCAAGATCCATTATGATAATTTTAGAACTCCTAAAGAGCTTCAAATTGGAAACTCATGAAGTACTTTCAATACAAGTACTTGAATCTTGACATCAAGTTTATCTCAACCTGAAGATCGAATATTTTATATATTTCTTTTGTCTATGAATAGACATAAGCTGAAAGAATCTTAAAGAAGATTCAATATGAATAGAGCATATCTATTGAGTATCCAAATAGTTGTAAGATTGTTGGATGTGATTAAAGATAATTATATTTTTTCTTGGTCTTGAAGCACTATATATTAGTTGGTCAAGAAATATTTATGATTATACAAAGATCATTACATTTAGATCCTCAAACATTCGTTGATGCCTCCTCAAATGTCGTAGAAAATATTTTATGCACAAGGCAAGCCAAAAAATATGTTTGGCTAATACCATTGACCCAACATATCCAAAAGATATGTGAATTTACTTTTACAAGATATGATAAAAGCTATCTTGTGTGAAGATAATGCAAGATGTTTATCTCAGTTTGAAAGTGGATACATCATGGAACATATTACTCAAAAGTTTCATCCCTCACGATCTTTAGAAAAATGATATTCAAGATTAAATTATGAAGATTCAAAGATCTTCTGTAATGTTTGCATGAGGGGGAGTAAATACGCGTTGCACTCTTTTTCCCTTAACCGAGGTTTTGTTCCAATGGGTTTTTCCTTAGTAAGGTTTTTAATAAGGCAACATGTTATGCGTATCAAAGATGTGTGTACTCTTTTTCCTTCACTAAAGAATTTTTTTCCACTGAATTTTTATCTTAGTAAGGTTTTAACGAGACACATTATCTTCATAGACATCCAAGGGGGAGTGTTATGAATATTTATCTATGTGGATGTATATCACGATTAGAACTTTATCAAAGGAGTTTGATTTATTTATTATTAGGAATATTATCTCTATGAATTAGAGTTTAATGTATTATGTACTTCTTATGCCTATAAATAGATGATTCATTGAAGGCATTGTATACAAGTCTATATTTGAGAATAATACAAATCTCCATCTTTCTCTCATCTCTTTGTTCTTTTTGTTCTTATTCTTGTTCTTCTTTATTTTATTCACAACATTTTCACATTTTTATTAATAATAAATTTAAAATAATAATGAATCAAAGTTGAAAAAATTTAACTCTAAAAAAATTAATATCGAACATATTGAATGAGTTAGATAAAAAACATATTGAATGAGACAAAATAAATACTTATTTTTCTTTTTTTTTTTTATTTGAAAAAAAGACAAATAGACTTCATTATCAAACAAAAGAAAAATAAGAAAAGAATAAAACCAAAATAGAAACGAGAACAGAGAGGCTTAAATTAAGCCTAGAATTGTTATTGGATTAGGCATTCCACAATAATTTCAATGTTGGTAAATGGTAATCATTGTTTAATATAGTAAATTAAGCCTCTTTCTATGCTCAACTTTTGACCAAAAATTGATTGAGAAGACGGTGTTAAACTCAAGTTTGGAGGTTGCTGCCGACACTTAAAAGGGCTTGTCCTGGTTGTGATATCCAATGCTTTCTATTGGAATATAAAATTACTGTAATTTTCTTGAAAACACAAATTTCAACAATCCCTTTCGAGTGTCGGCAGCATCCTCCAAACTTGAGTTTAACACCATATTCTCAATCCATTTTTGGTCAAAAGTTGAGCTTGGAAACAGGCTTAATTTCCTATCTAAAACAATGACTACCAACATTGAAATTATTGTGGAATGCCTAACCCAATAACAGTTCTAAAACAGCAAGATCAAGGCTCAAAATCATGGAGCAGTTCAATCCCATCACTACGAATTTATATTTTTATCTATATCATACAGGTACAATCAGCTAAAGGAAAAAAACAACAAACATTACTCTTTTTCTATTCCCGAACCATGGTATTCGTTGTCCTAAAAAACCAACATCACCAATGATTTTCTACTGTAATAAATTCAAATGCCATCACCATAAGGAGGAAATGTATACTTATAATCATCCCCATCTGCAAATCCAATACTAGGATCCTTCCCTTCTCTAATCATAATCCTTACACTCTCGATTCTTTCAAGAATCCCTTTAACTGCTATATCAAATGAATCCTCAAGAGTCTCCAATCCAGATCTTGAGCCTGCATATACCACTTTTGGAATCAGCTTTATAACCTCCTCTCTCAAGGCCAATATTCTGTCTTCCGGAATCCGAAGCAGTGTTTCATTGAGGTTGATTTTCCATTCTCTTAAATCCTTTACTGGTATGTACACCGAGTATTGAGTATGATTCTTTGGTAAATGCCATATGTATTGAGCATATGCGGTACCTGGATGGAAAAACACTGGAATGCACCCTGCTAAAATCGAGTCGAAAATTGATCTCCTCGTGTATGAATCCCCTGGTGGCTGCAAGCAAAAAACCGAGCTCTTAAAGACCCTCATTACATTAACCGGGTTATCACAGTTTGTAGCACCCTTACAGTCCAGCAACTTGCACTGATTCTTTGAAGCTAAGCATTGATCGATAATCTTGCCTCGGATGGAATTCTGATATTCAGTCCTAGGGGCACCGGCAAAAGAAAAGAGATACCTTCGTTTTTGCCGCCTCATTAGATCCTGCCACTGGAAAATGTCGCTGTCCTTTGAAGGATGGAAACATGTTGGATATGGAATTGCAATATCATTGTTCCAGGAGGATGATTCTATTGACAACATTGACATGTTCTTGGATTCAGGCAAGAACCTAAGCTTGCTGCCCCAGTCCGATTCGTTATCACTTTGTCTCCGGAAATCCCAAGCAATCCTTCCAGCAACCGAGAAATGATCCCTACCCCACATCCTTTTCCATTCAGGCTTCTCTGATAACCACTTAACAAGGGCAAGAGATGCAGAATCTCTCACAGTAATGTTGAAACCCCATAGATACAAGCTCATATCAAGACCGGCATAAAAGGGCACGAAAACAGCCGATGCAATGGAAGAATCGTTGGTCAAACATTCATACCTTTTCATCTTGTTGTGGAAAATGACTTCCAATAAGAACTGATTCGTTAAAAACCAGCTATTGTTCATCAAAACATCTTCAGGGTTGTCGATTTCAGGACCGAAACCAAAGTTGTCCAAGTACGGACACATGTTTTTATTAGTACCCCTAGTAAGCAACCGACAATTGTTTACCAAATCCTTATTAAATCGACTAGGAAGATCATGAACAAATATATATCTCCCCAAACAAGAATCAACCTCAGTTCCCACTTTCAGTTCTTCCTCTCTGTGCGCCATTTTCATGGATTCATCAGTTTTGGGCAAAGGAGAGATGCTATCATTGGAAGTTTGAGTGAAATCATGGGGTAAAGAAACTTGGGTATCGACTAGATTTCCATGGTTATCATCCAAAACAGATTTTTTAGCAGTGAAACCAGAGTAATCAAAGCGAAGCAACTGGATACAGAAAACAAAAAAGACGAGTAAGACAAACCAGGGCTGATTGATGCAGCATTTTGCAGTGATGGGGTTTTCCATCTTCTCCAGGAAGGCTTTATTTCCTCTGCAACTGCTTGAAAGCTAGAAGGAATTGGGGAGTGTTTTGAGAAGTGCAGTAAAAGAGACAGAGGCTTGATTTGTGGTGAAACAGAAACGTGAAGGGATCCATCGCCATTTAATGCTTGATCCAGAAAGGGAGCTTCGACTTGTAGATTCACTTGGTAAAAAGATGATATGGAAAAAATTAATGAAATGGATATTTTTTATTGGTTGGGATCATGGATGACATTTTTTACATGTCATTTTTTACCGAGTGAATCTTCACTCGGATTTACTGTAAATTAAATTAAAAAACAGTTTTTACCAATTGTAGATTCACTTGGTAAAAAGATGATATGGAAAAAATTAATGAAATGGATATTTTTTATTGGTTGGGATCATGGATGACATGGCGAGCCGGGCCTATGATATAATTTCTCATTCTGAGAAATTATATCATAGGCCCGGCTCGCCACGTCATCCATGGTCCCAACCAATAAAAAACATCCATTTCATTAATTTTTTACATGTCATTTTTTACCGAGTGAATCTTCACTCGGATTTACTGTAAATTAAATTAAAAAACAGTTTTTACCAATTGTAGATTCACTTGGTAAAAAGATGATATGGAAAAAATTAATGAAATGGATATTTTTTATTGGTTGGGATCATGGATGACATGGCGAGCCGGGCCTATGATATAATTTCTCATTCGAAGAAATTATATCATAGGCCCGGCTCGCCACGTCATCCATGGTCCCAACCAATAAAAAACATCCATTTCATTAATTTTTTACATGTCATTTTTTACCGAGTGAATCTTCACTCAGATTTACTGTAAATTAAATTAAAAAACAGTTTTTACCAATTGTAGATTCACTTGGTAAAAAGATGATATGGAAAAAATTAATGAAATGGATATTTTTTATTGGTTGGGATCATGGATGACATGGCGAGCCGGGCCTATGATATAATTTCTCCTGGATTCGTGCCCAAAAGCATAGACTGATTGAACCGACCCACCGGTCCGTTACTTTGTCGGGTGGGGTCACTACTATGTTTTCCTCACCGTATCAAAAACGGTGTTGTAGCATTGAATATAGGTTTAACACAAATTGCTTAGGTTGGAGATTAGATCAAAGCCATATTTGCTGATTTAGGACAATAATACATGCTTTTGATTTTGAAACCTCAATATTGAGAAAGTATTTAAGGTATCCTTGATCACAAAGAAAAATTCTGGTATAAAATCATCTTAATCTCTTCTACAAGAACATCATCATTCCCGTGATCAAAGAACAGTAGGTCTAGGGTGCGGCTAAAAGACGACAAATTTCGAAATTTGTCCTCGAACTAAAAATGTTAGACATTTTATAACATTTTCGGTTACTTTTTTAGTTTTTTTTGCAAGTATCGATACTTCGATATTTAGTTTTTTTTTATAAATTTTCAGTTTGTGACAAAGTATTAAAACTTACAAAAAAAAACTCAAAAACCAACTAAAAATGTTATAAAGAAATCTAATATTTTTAGTTCGAGAACCAATTTCAAAACTTGTCATCTTTTAGCCGCACTCTAACCACGTCACACGTTAGACTCGCCCTCAAAGAGGTCATCAACATATATTAACATAATGACTAACATTTCCTTTATTGTTTTGTAACAAAAGAGTAGTCATATATACCGAGTATAACAAGAAACTAGGAGAGCCTCCACTAATTTCGAGTTTCGTGTCTTGAGGCTTGTTTGAGCCCATAAAATGATTTGATCAACTCACACACCTTAAGCTTTCATTGGTTGTGGAAACCCTCATAAAAGTGCATATAAACTTATCAGTAGATCTGGCAAACTTGACCCGAGACCCGAAACCCGAACCGAATTACTCGAACCGAAACCCGATTTTGACCCGAACATGATGATTCGAAGTTGACCCGAAACCCGAACCGAACCGAATCGAACCGAACCGAATTTTTTTGTTGAACCGAAATGGACCCGAACCGAATAGACCCGAACCGAATGGACCCGAACCGAATGCTACCCGAACCGAAAGCTGAACCGAATATCGACCCGATTTTAACCCGAATATCTATTGTTAACAATATAATAAATAATAAAATGAAGTATAGAAATTTGAGATCTTGGTGACCAATTTTATAATTTCATCATAAAATATAGCATAAAATTGAAACTGTAGACTAAATTGACAATTTGGAAGTGGAGAAATTTGAGAGTCCAATGATCAATTTTGTATATTATACATATAAATAAATAGGGTCAATTTTGGCTAAAAATTAAATCTTTGAAATTAAAATGAACGAAAATATCAATATATTAAATTAATAGACTAAATTACAAAGATTAGTCAATTTCAACTAAAAGTAAATTTTTAGAGACTAAATATCACTACGGGGAGGGGATTTCTATATCCGAAGTCTAAACCGTGGGAATACTTGTGACTAAATTAAATTAAACTAAAACTTAAAGTTGACTAAAATGTAACATTTTAAATGCAACATGACCTAAAAAGTAATTAATCTTTAGCTTAAAAAAATGGTGGCTTATTTCCCTCTAAAATTTTGTCTTTTCTCTCTCTATTTTTTTCAATTGTCTTTTTTTTTTTCAATCTAGCTTAAAAAATTGGTGGCTTATTTCCCTCCAAAATTTTGTTTTTTTCCCTCTTTATTTTTACCAATTGTCTTTCTATTTTTCTTGATTTAATTGAGTTTCAATTTAGATTAATTTAATTGAAATTTCACATTTAGTTTTAAAATTATTTTAATTATGTCTATGATTTATGCTTTTAGATTTTAGTTATTTCAATTAGATCCTAAGTTTAATAAATTAATTCATTTCAGACATTATTATTATTATTATTATTATTATTATTATTATTATTATTATTATAAACTTTGATTCAATATAATTATACAAAAAAATTATCTGGATACATGAAGTTTTGATTTAAATATTTAATCAAATTCAAATGCATAGATTGACAAGTTGAATCAGAATTAATCTCATACACCAATAACTCTAAACTAAACCGTAAATACTAAACCTCAAACCTTTAACCCAACTCAAATCAAATTGACCGAAAATTTAAATGTTGACACGACCCGAAATTGACTCGATTTTAACCCGAACCGAAAGTGATCCGAACGACCCGATTTTGACCCGAACCGAAAGCGACCGATCCGATATTGACCCGACCCGAAAACAACTGATCCGATTTTGACCCGATCCAATACCCGAACCGAATCCGACTCATCACAGACCCGAATTAGACCCGAACCCGAACCGAACCGACCCGAACCGAATCTAAACCGATTTTAGATAGACCCAAAATGACCCGAACCGAAACAACCCGAACCGAACCCGAACCGAATGACCCGATTGCCACCTCTACTTATCAGTAGAGATTGTCTTGAAGGAATGCATTATTATAGACATAATGATACGTGCATAGGAGCAATAAAACAATTTATTTTGGACAAAAATTTAAAATTATTTTTTATGGTTGGAACATCAGTTGATTTACATCAAATTTTTGGATAGGATCTAAACATTTATAGGTTGAGATGTCTCCTTATAGATCGACCATTGTTCAATTACATTTCTAACACACTTTAAAATGAATCAATCGGACATCGAAAATTCAAGATACATTCGTTTTAGCAAAGAGAGTGCATGTAGAAAATTGGTTACAAGTCCAATATGAGCATTTGTATTTATTAGAATTTTTTAATATTTGTATTTATTATTTATAATTAAATTCATCTCAATGCTTTACATAATTTATTTAGGATCAAATTTGTTATTTATTTTATTTTAATATTTATTTTCTTTGACAAAGTTAGGTTTACTTCGTGAAAAGTTGATTTTACTTTCTCTTCAACTATATCTAGCATTAATGTAAAATATATTAGATTTTTTTTTATATATTTTTAGGGTTTTACTAACCTATAAATAAACACTTATTCATTTTTTTTCATTACTCAACCAAATCAGTAAACAAATTTCTTTTTTTAAATCTATTTAAAAGTGTGAAGATCCAATTACATTGCAACGTGTTGACATTGTTAAAAATATGAGAGAAAAACTTGAAAAAATGCTTCAAACTTTTTATTCAATCACAAGTTAAATTTACAAAGTGTGAAGCTAAATATATATACATCAGCTAACACTAACAACAGCCTAACATAAAAGAAACTAACTAGGCTAACAAATTCAACAGCTAACTAACTGTATTTACAACTTTCAACACTCCCCTCAAGTTGGTGGTTGAAAAATGTTTTTTAACCCCAACTTGCCCAACAAGTGATGATGTAGTTGTATTCCCAGGGCTTTGGTTAGAATGTCTGCAAGCTGATTCACAGAAGGTAAGTGCTCAGTTTTAATAAGTCCCTTTTAAATTTGTTCTCGAACAAAGTGACAGTCAATCTCTATGTGTTTAGCTCTCTCATGAAAAACTGAATTCGCAACAATCTGTAGAGCAGCTTTGTTGTCAAAAAATAGCTTAACTGGTTTAACAATTGGTACACTAAGCTCTTGTAACAAACCAGTCAACCATATGATTTCTACAGTAATCACATCCATACTTCTATATTCTGCTTCTGCTGAAGATTTAGCTATAGTGTTCTGTTTTTTTGATTTCCAAGATGCTAGTGACTCTCCCAATTTGATACAATAACATGTGACTGATCTTCTTGATACATGACAAGATGCCCAATCAAAATCACTAAAGGCTAAGAGTTGCCATTCATTTAAAGCTTTGAACAATAAACCTTGCCCAGGATCTTTCTTCACATATCGAACAACTCTCAAGGAAGTTCTAAATGTGATTGCTTCGGTTGGTGCATAAACTGACTAAGACTTTGTACAACATATGCAATATCTGATCTTGTGTGTGTTAGATAGATCAACCTTCTAATTAGCCTTTAATATACTGTATTGTCTTCTAATTTAGGATCTTCTAAGACTGCTTTGTGAGACTTATCAAATTTTACTGATGTCAGCTTTATGTTTTGCTCCAGAAGGGTTGAGGCTAGTTTTGCTCCCCCTAAACCAAAATCTACTATTAACTCAATAGCATATTTCATTTGGTTTAATAAAATCCCTTCTTTGGACCTTAAGACTTCAAATCCAAAAAAAAAAAATTAAATTTTTTTAAATCTTTCATTTTTAAAGTTTGAATTCAAGATGGTCTTCAATTCAACAATCAGATTATTACTATTGCCTGTGATGAGCAAATCATCAATATATATCAACATCACCACTATCTCTTCACCCTTCTTTTTTGTAAACATAAAATAATCTGATTTACTTTGCTGATAACCAACAACTAATAAAGCTTTAATCAACTTCATGTTCCATTGTCTTGAAGCTTGCTTCATGCCATAAATGAATTTTTGCAGTCTACATACATAGTTCTCCCCCTGACTGCAAAATCCAGGTGGCATATGCATATACACTTTTTCATTCAAATCATCTTAAGAAATGCATTGTACACATCCATTTGATAAAGTGGCCAATTAAGGGCTGCAACAACATCTAAAAGGGTACGAACGATAACCAGTTTTGCTACAGGAAAGAATGTGTCAGTGAAGTTAACACCCTATTTCTGGTTGTAACCCTTAGCAACCAGGCGTGCCTTGTACCTTTCAACAACACCAGAAGCCTGATATTTGATACGAAAAACCCATTTGCTGCCAATAGAAGTCTTGCTTGGTGGTAAAGGAACAACATACCAATTGTTATTGATTTCTAAAGCTTGAATCTCCTCTTTCATTGCTTGTACCCATAAAGGATTTTTCATGGCTTCAGAAAAACTTTGAGGTTCAATACGAGTGGTTGAAGAAAAAAAGACTAAGTGGATGCGGGTAAATGAGAATAAGAAATGGAGTTAGAGATGAGATACTGACCCGAGGAAGGAGGGGATTGATAAATAGAGGAAGTATAAGCATGTAACCAATTAGGTGGCCTAGAAACGCGAGTAGATCTTCTAGGGACAGAAAGAACTGGTTGGAATAAATCAGTATGGGTAATGGGATCAGGATCAAGAGAACCAGGTGAAAAATAAGTAGGCTGAAGAGAATTAATATCAAGGACAGATTCCAAAGGTCCAGAATGATTAGAATCAAGTTCAGGAGAGTCAGGTGCAGGTTCAGATTCTAAAGGTGTAGAAGAATCAGAAACAAGGTCAGAATGGGCAGGTGCAGGTTCATGGTCCAAACGTGCAGAAGATGTGGGATTGGATGAGGAAGAATCTGTTGAGACTAAAATATTATTGGAGTGCATAGGAGGAGAAGGAGAGAGTTAGAAAATCAATATCAAGGGAAGAATGAGGAGGAAAAAAACTATGAACAAGATCTCGAGGAAAAGAAAAGGGAAAATAGTTTCATGGAAAACAACATCCCTATTGACAAATAAAGTTTTGGTTTCTAAATTGAAAAGAACATACCCCTTTTGAATAGTAGAATAACCGAAAAATACAGAGGGAATAACACAATGAGAAAACTTGTCTTTAGAACGAAAAATAGAGGTTGCATAACAAAGACATTAAAAGATTCTTAAGTGAGACAAATCAGGTTTGCGATGGTAAAGACATTCAAAAGGAGATTGCCAATATAAAACAACAGAGGGCAATCGATTGATCAAATAGCAAGCAATTTTGACATATTCACCCCAAAACTTAAGTGGAACCTTAGACTGAAAAAATAAAACCCGAGCCATTTTTAATAAATGTTTGTGTTTCCTCTCAGCAATACCATTTTGCTAAGGTGTAGAAACACAACTACTCTGGTGAATGACACCAAGAGAAGAGAAAAAAATCGAACATGAGGAATTAAAAAACTCAGTTCCATTGTCAGACCTAATATACTTGATAGTGGTAAAAAAGTGAGTTCGAGCATAACTAAAGAAATGCTTAATGGAAAGAATAGTGTCTGACTAGTCTCAACGGATAAATCCAGGTCATCCTAGTATTATCATCCACAATGGTGAGAAAGAAATGCTGGCCATGATGTGTTGAAGTCCTATAAGGACCCCATAAGTCAAGGTGAAGAAGTTCAAAAGGAGTTGAGGCCCGAGAGCTACTAATAGGAAAGGAGAGGCGAGGTTGCTTGGCTAAGGGGCAAATAGAACATTGATGTATATTATCATAATGTGATGAACATGGAAGGTCAAGTTTTTGCATTTTAGACAAACTAGCATGTCCTAAACGAGCATGCCAAGTATCAGTTTTATTGATACGAGAAGTCAAAGACATACATGAAGGTAAGACCTCATCATTACAAGATGACACAGATTTCGTAGAAAAAGAAGGTGGAGCAAAAGTAGAACAAAAGGAAAGAACATGGGACAAACCGGTAATGCTAGTTGGTGAAACAAACATGTATAACCCTTTGGAAGGTCAAGTTTTTGCATTTTAGACAAACTAGCATGTCCTAAACGAGCATGCCAATTATCAGTTTTATTGATACGAGAAGTCAAAGACATACACAAAGGTAAAACCTCATCATTACAAGATGACACAGATTTTGTAGAAAAAGAAGGTGAAGCAAAAGTAGAACAAAGGGAAAGAACATGGGACAAACCAGTAATGCTAGTTGGTGAAACAAACATGTATAGACATGTATAGACCTCCTACAAGTTTACCAATCCCCTGCATCCTTCCACTGCAAAGATCCTGAAGTAAACAAAAATAAGGATAAAAAAGAAGAACACAGTTAAGATCGCTAGTGAGTTTCAAAATGGATAACAAATTGTGGGAAAAATCAGGAATATGTAAAACATTATGAAGAAGACAATCTGAAAAAAGAGAAACATAACCAATATGAGTAATGGGTGCACATTTACTATTAGGAAGAGAAACAAACCTATGATGGGGCAAACAAGAAACAAGATTAATCAAGCTATTAAAATCAAAACACATATGATCAGTGGCTCCCGAATCTAAAATCCAAGCAGACTGTGTACAAACAGATGCACAAGAAGAGAAATTACCAGCTAGATTAGCTGTAGAGTCAGAAGAAGCCTTGTGAAGAAGGTCCAAGATCTGCTAGTTTTGAGACTGAGTAAAGACAGAAGTAGTAGAGCTAGTGGAAGAGACATGAGCATAAGTAGGAGTAACACAAGAATCCGAATCAGACACCATAACAGCTTGAGTCTCCCTTTTCTTTGTAAACTTGAAATCAGAAAGAAAATCTGATCAGACGGTAACATTGGTCCTTCTTGTGACCTTTGATTTTACAGTAATCGCAAGTCCCATTAAAACGAGGACGAGAAGAACTAGAAGTAAACATGACTGTGGAATTCGTAAGGGGAGAAACTCCACTGAGCTGAATACGCTGATTTTCTTCTTGAAGAATCACGGAGTAAGCCTTATTGACAGGAAGAAGAGGCTGCATAATGAGAATCTGATTCCGGATGGCAGAAAATGTCTCGTTTAATCCCATGAGAAACTGGAATAAATGCTGCTGGGAATGATGTTTCATGTTATCCTAAGACGTCTTACACTCACAAATAGCAAAGGGAACTAGGGCTTCATACTCGTCCCAAAGAAGTTTCAAACGAGTAAAGTAGGAGGAAACAGAAAGATCACCTTGTGCAGATGTAGCGATTTCACAATGTAGAAAGAAAACCCTAGAACCATCAACCTTATCATAACGCTTACGGAGATCTTTCCAAACCAAAGACACATTGGACGCAAAAACAATCCCAGCCGAAAACTCTTTAGAAATAGAATTAATGATCCACGAAAGCACAATCGCATTGCAGCGATCCCAGTGATGATGAAGAGATTCATCAAAATCCCCCCTCTTGCAATCACCGTCAACAAAGCCCAATTTGTTCTTCGCAAGAAGGGCAAGTCGCATCGATCTGCTCCAGATATTGTAGGTTTCGATTCCAGTTAATTGGTGAGAAACCAGGATGGAACCCAGCGTGTCAGAAGGATAAAGATAAAGCTTGTGATTGAAATTAATGGTGGTTTTTTCCGAAGGCATGACGATTCGAAAGAGAAAACGACGGATGAAGAAAAGAGGAAAAAAAGGAAAGAAAGAAAACAACGTCAAAACAAAGTGGCCCAAAAAACGAGTAGCCCAATGAATCAGAATACATGTGCGAATGATACCATGTTAAAAATATGAGAGAAAAACTTGGGAAAATGCTTCAGACTTTTTATTCAATCACAAGTTAAGTTTACAAGTTGTGAAGCTAAATATATATACATCAACTAACATTAACAACAACCTAACAGAAAAGAAACTAACTAGGCTAACAAATTCAACAACTAACTAATTGTACTTACAACTTTCAACGGAGATGGTCTTCTTCCTCTTCTAGGTGTCAAGGTGAAACATCCTTAGAGGGTTAGACATCCATCTATCCTAGCTCAAAGCCTCTATCAAGGTTGCTAAGACAAAATATGCTTGCAGGATAGACGTTCCAATTATAAAAAATCTTGGGTTGAATTTAATTACAAATAATCAACAAAAATATTAAAAATTCATAAAAAATACAAATTGTCCTATTGGATTCGTAACCGATTTTCTACACGGACTTTCTTTGCTAAAACACACGTATCTTAATTTCACGACACCGATTGAGGTATTTCAAGATGTGTTGGAAATGTATTTAAATGATAACTAGTCCATAAAAAGAAATCTTGAACTAGTAATGCTCAAATCTCATTCCAAAAGTTGTCTCAAGTTAGTTGATGTTCTAGGAATAAAAACAACTTCAAAGATTTGTCGAAAATAAATTGTTTTTACCCCTTATACACGTATCACATCCATTTGAAACAAAGGTAATTCAAGCATGGAAGGTATGACAATGATCATACGCATCGTAACTTGCTTTGTAGCAAGAGAAAAGTATCATGATAATTTATGACTTCCTTTTGTCTATACACATCGATAACAAGACGAGCCTTAAATCTCTCGAGTGCACAAAGTGATACTTGACTTTGTAAACTAATATAAAACCAATGGGTGTCTTACCAGGGGTAAAGAAATCACTTCTCAGGTTTCATTAGGCTCCTAAGCTTGTATTTCTTGTTCCATAGCATATGCCCATCTTTTGTTAACAATTAACCTAGTCTATAGAACTTTTGCACTAGTAAACGACCACAACACTCCCTCACCATAAGGCTTCATGACAACTTCCTTCTTAGGATCATAACATCCTCTACCCAGGTTCTCTACATTAGTGAACGTTTAGCAACCTTTGAGAAAGATCCCATTCATCTTCCATAACTACCCATAAGCATTGAGAATTCAGGGGGATTTGAAGGGAGAAAAGAAGAAGCCATTGAAATACTACAACAAAATGATATAAAAGAAATGAAACCCTAAATTTCCAAATCGTAAAAGCACACCTAGTTTAGTTTTGTAGACATTAGAGTTGTGAAGTTTATCATCGAAATAGTAGAACTGAAAGGTCACCCGATTGTTTTATGCGTATAGATTCCATTTTTTTTGTAAATATAAGTGATATGAGAATAGGAGGGGTAAAACTAGTCATTTCAGACAAGAAATTGAAGCTATTTTTGAAGGCTAGAACATTAGTTGACTTGCGAGGATGTTAACCCTTTAAAAAGGGTATATTTCATGCCCATTTACTTGGATTATTACTTGGTTTCAAGTTCATTTAGTAGCATTTAACATGGATGCTTGGAGTATAGTTATGAGCTTTAAAGATCTATTAAATGATGTTGTGAAGAAGGAAAGGTGGGTATTTTGGTGGTGATTTATGCAAGTTTTCATATGAGCAACTAAAGTGGTACATTGTTGTGGCATTTCAAGGACAAGGAGCGAGCATATTGCTAGCAACATTCCTAAGAGCAAAAGGATAATAGATTGGAAAAGTGGTGTCTGCACACTTAGCAAAAAGGGCATCTGACATCTGTTATTCTATGCATGTGAAGGGAATGATGTGATCATGGCCCAAGATTTTCCAAAATATCTTACTTTAGGACCTATGACTCGTGCTCGAGCAAGAAGAATGCGAGAAACTTTGGAAAACTTGATTTGTCGAATTTGTGACTCAAATGCAACCCCCTTAGCTCACTCAATTCTAGCATGAAAACCCTTAGCTCACCCGATCCATGACACCTTCTTTACGTGCATTAGTTTGCATGTGTTATATGTTTAACTATAGTTTATGATATTATAAAACCATTTGCATTAGTTGCATTTTGGACACTTATATTTCTATAATTTTAATAATTATATTCCACATGTTTCTTGCAAATTTATTTTGTCTTCTTTGCATATTTATGTTACCAAGTTGCATGCACATTAAAGTTGTCATTTCTCTACACATTTAAGATGGTTTATCACATGTGATGACTATTTGTAGGAAATAAGGAAGTAAGAGCACACCAAGGGTTGCAATTGACAAGGATCTTGTTTACTTTCTTTAGTTTAGACTTTGGAACTTAGTTGTCTAGGTAATCGAGTCTCCAACCAATATGTCGCCACAAGATGTACTTAAAAGTACTAGTCAAACCCTTCTACTGTCACCAAGTGACCACAAACTTCCCTCATACTGTCGCCAATAAGCATCTTAGTCCAGGATCGTAGTCCACCCTAATTCAATAAGCTCTAAACTCTATGGTATGCCATCCTACCTATGACACTAGCAACCAATGTTTGTTTCATTTAATTGTTACATTTCATGCACTTTATGTTCAAGTAAAGTCATGTCTTGTTCAAGGATCATATTCAAGAAAGCATATCAAGATCAAGCTTAGCCCTTAGGCTAATTGAGCCTTAGCTCCATTTCACAAGTTTTCTTGTTATTCAAGCAAGCATTCGAGTATATGCCATTTTAGGCAATCAAGCAATGTTTGTTAATTCATGATTCATATCATGTTAGCAAGTATTACATCATACATATACATTCGAGTAAACATTTAGCATATGCTATATTTAGGCGTCAAGCATCATTTTTAATTTATGAGTTATATCATGTTATCAAGCATTTTCATCATGGAAGTCAATACATTCCAGCAAGCATTCGATGGTTCACACTCAAGGCATCAAGAATCAACTATTTTCATCATGTATATATATATATATATATATATATATATATTAGCAAACATTCGAATACAAGCTTAGCATACTCAATTCAAGTCATTTAACATGTACAAACATTATACATACTTCACAAGCCAAACTTAAACGCATTACATTTCAAGTCTATCATTCAAAACATATTTGCAAGTAGTATACAACGAATCAAGTAAGATCAAAATCCAATTCAAGTAACCATTTGAATGGATCACAACCAAGGCAATAAATCAAGCATTTGTTTACACTTTCTTTTAATTGATTTATCAAGATCCATGTCACAAGTTTAGCTTAAATCCTTCTTCCCTTCCTATCCGTAATCAAGTTTATTTAAGTCCATTAACATAGTATATCAATATCAAGAAAGTAGACATGCATATTTTGGTTAGGACCTAAGTCCTAACCCTATTTTAACTACACTCACAATACTCCAAGCAAGCTTATTTGTCTTGGATCCAAATCTCCTTGTTTTTTCCACTATCTTGGCCACTCCTTTCTTCTTCAACAAGATTTACTCCTTGCTCTAACAATTCATACAAGTAAATAATGCCAAACAAGGTACACTTTGCCAATTCATTCATCCAATTCAAGCATTGAACATATTCATATTGTAACACCCCCTACCCGGCCTGGTAGGGAACCGGGTCAGACAGTGTTATCGGAAAACATATTTAGAGATCAGAACTTAATTTCATGGCAATTCTTTTCTCTTTTTTTAATAATAATAATAATAATAATAATAATAATAATAATAATAATAATAATAATAATAATAATAATAATAATAATAATAATAATAATAATAATAATAATAATAATAATAATTCTATACAACTAAGCCGTATATTTGATTTTGAGTACCAAATCGAACCGACCTTTAATCAAAACGAAAATATTCGATTGCTGAAATTTGACCTCGAATTTATAAATTGACCTGAATATTCTAATAAGATCGAATAACTTATAAAACCGATATAAAATACTCCGGTCATCAGAACCTAATTCCGACTAGACCGGTTTTTGGGATGTGACACATATAGCCTCTGAATCATGGCAACAATATACATAAGTTACATGTATAATAAAGTATCATATTCATATATATATACATTAATGCACATCAGTAGCATTGTTTACATTCCAATTTAGGCGAAATAGGGCAACAACCAAACTGTCCAAACTGTTTTACAAAATTGTCGAAAAATACCTAGACTGTTGTTGCCAGCATGAGCTCTGCTCACTTAAATGCTCATAACTTTCATTCCGTACGTCAGAATTTCAATTTGTTTACACTGTTAGAAAGCTAACTTAATCCTTTTTCTAAACGTATAAGCCTTATATTTTAATCCTTTACCAATTAATACACTTGTTGTCTTAAAGACAGACCAATTGCATTACTAGACAATTTGCACCGTCCAGGGGTTTTCATTTCCAGAATCCATTCTACAACCTAGAATTTATGTTTGGTCCTAATGAAAGTAGACGTGTTAAGGTTCAATGCATATAAATTTTAGCCTTAAATTTGATCCATACAGTTTATGGTGATTTTTCAAAGCTATTGTCCATAACAGAGTTTTCTGGGCAGATTACACTAGGTTAAGCTTCTAGCTCTATAATCCATTTAAACAAGACTATAACATGATAATTTAACATATATACATATTCCTACATGTTTAAGTCAGTCCATTTTACTTATCAATGTGATTAAAACATGGCATTAGTGATCATTAGATTCGATCACTCTATCAAGGCAGCATTTCATTGAATTTCCAACAATATGCTTATTCTTTCTAACACACACACACACAGACGCACACACACACACACACACACACACACACACACACACACACACACACACACACACACACACACACACACTGTAACACCCTAATTTTTCCCATAAATTGAAACCCTAAATCAGTTAAAATCCCTAGATTAAAAAACCCTAATAATTGGGAATTTTATTTTGAAATCTTAATTAATTCAATGGCTAAATTGAGAATTTTGAAACTTCTATGACCTTTTTGTAAGGCGGGCTATTCTTGGAGCCCTTATTGTGTAATTTACCAAAAAAAAATAAATTAAAGAAAAATATGGTTTTCCTCTTTTGGTTGGTGTCGATTCAGTTAACCCCATTTTCCCCCTCTTCGTGTTTCAGCAAAGAAAAGAGAAAAACCCCATCAACCTCTCTTCGGTTCTTTCCGATCAAGCTCCGACGAGGGAGCTACTGTCGACCGTTCGTCGATCCGTAACCACCATTTATCTCCCCTTCCAATTCTGATCAAAACTCTAGCCACCATTTCTGTTTCCCGTCCACCGTTGTTAAGAAACGGTTCAAAGACCGTTCGTTTTTCTTCGTTGACCTCGCCAAATTTTGTCGATTCACCGTGTTTCTGAGTTGGGTGAGTACGGAATGGCATGATCTATGTTTGTCTTCTTTTGAAATGTGTTGGTTTGGCCGGAAATAGCGTTTAGAGGTTACCGAAGTGCTTTCCAGTGATGAAAGCCGATTAGAGGAAACCCTAATTTTCAAATCGGTAGTGAAAAGAGGGATCTTGGGTTTGAATCGGTCTAGAAGGTTGAACCGGGTTGACAGAACCAAACCGGTTTGTCTTATAAACAGCTGGCTGACGTCAGCGTTGACCCGTTGATCGTTGACCCGTTGACGGTTAACCGTTGACTTTTTCAAAAATGGGCTATATTATGTTTTTTGACGTCCTAATTTCGTTTCCGCTTCCCGTTTCCCCAAATTCAAACCCGAAAGACCGTTTTGACCACTTTTATTCAAGTATACTTAGTTTTTAAAGATTTGAATATCGGGAAATTAATTGGAATTATTCTTATTTGCAGACGACGTTGAATTAGATATTGAGATCCTTCCTCCCCCTCCACCTAGACGACCTCATGTTGCTCAAGCATCGAGATCCGCTCGTGAGTTTAATTATTAATATATTCGATATTTATATTATTAGTGTCTTGGCATAGTAGTAGTATCTTTTATGGTGTATTTAATTGTTATAGGAGTTGACTCTGACCGACCTAGAGATAGAGCTGAGCGTGGGAGACGTCACCGTCGACGTTGAGTGTTAGCTACTTGAGGTGTGTTGTCTTCTGTGCTGTCTGTTTACAGTGCTGTCTGTTTACAGTGCTCTGTATGTAAATGTGTTGATTTGTTGAAATGTATACATGATATGGTCTAATGATGTATGATGATAATATTCTATTGATCTGTGATGTTTGACTTGTTCAACATTCTGTTACGTTATGCAATGTTTGTATATACATTCAGATTTGTATTATTGTATATCAAATTATATGATTATGCATTTCTGTTGATAAACAATGTATTTAGATTCAGAACTCGAATTTTATGTCATCTCATTATGGTTGGGATTCTGTACGGGGAAGTTCAGTAGCTTCATCTTTCGGGGTGATGTCTACTTCAGATTAGTGGTTTCGCTTTACGGGCTAAATTCTACTTTGGATGGTGACAAGGTAGAGAGTGGTTCTGGGAACCTTACTCTTCAGATGGTGATGTAGTTGGGTGCATGTCATACTGTGTTGCATATTTATTCATACCGTTTATGTGATTGAATTGTTTCTTGATGGAAAATTATATTATGATAATGTTTGTTGACTCTGATGATATAATGTTTTTGTTAGTTCTGTATGTACTATAGTAGAGACACACGAGCGTTTTCGCTGACTCCCTCTTAGTTTCTATTTCAGATACTCAAGTCTAGGCTATGGTACTTGGAGGACCTCGTTTTCCAGCTTTATTTATTTATTTATTATTATCAGTATGATACTTGGATCTATTTATATTATATGTTTTACCAAATGGTATATAATTTTAGATTTCAGATGTTTTATTTGGGGTTATTACGTTTTATCATGCATGTACATTTCTAAAATTTAATATTTTTAGGAATATTTTTATCAATATGTATTATGCATTATTATTATTGTCTATTTTGGAATTAAAGTTTTGAACCATGTTGCTTGCGTGAGGGACAAGCTTTGAGCTTGACTCCTTATATTCGACCCAGTTCTTTCGGGTCAGGTTTAGGGGGTTACATTTAGTGGTATCAGAGCCAGGTTCAACACTCGGCCTGTGTGAATTTAATCAATTTGAAATCGAAAATAAATTTTTGCATGCATTATCAAATGTTTTCGGGTAAAACGGGAATTTCAGAAAAACTTATGATCTTTTATGAATAATATTTATACATATTCTGAATAAGGACTCCAAGTACCGATTCTAATATTAGGATTCTGTCTTTTGTAGATATACTACTATGCCTCCTCGTAGAAGTTCTAGAGTAGCGGCCAGTCAAGCTCGTGGTCGAGGTCATACCGCGACTGCAGGTAGTGACGTTCCACCTCCTGAGGGTTCGATACAAAATCAAGGTAAGGTCTAGGGTGCGAATGTGGAGGAACAACATGTGGACCAGACAAGAGCTCAACAGACAGGAGCTCAGCAGACTGGAGCTCAGCAGACTGGTGGAGGAGACCCACATGTTCAGCCTGCTAAGAATAGTGGTCATCGCGATTCAGGGGATAGTGAGACAGTGGGCACATATGCTGTTACTTTTCAGAGAGAGTTATTGAGATACCTTCTTCAGTCTGAGAGTGTTCGGAGACCCATATCCACATAGTTTCTTGCTACCGGGATGACTATGTTCGATGGAAAGACGGGTACAGACTCGGCAGATGCAGAGTACTGGCTGAAGAAGCTTCAACGATTATTTGTTGAGATGGATTATCCTAATGACCGGAAACTCAGGGCTGCCGTTTCACTGTTGTAGAGTGAAGCCCAGAATTGGTGGGAGACTGAGAAGCTTGTTACTCCAGCTAATACGGTTACTTGGGATCATTTTAGACAGGCTTTCCGTGACCGATATGTCAGAGCTGAGTATATAGCTAAGTGCAGAGATGATTTTATGAATCCGAGGCAGAATGATATGACTGTTAACGACTATGAGATCGAGTTCGTGAGATTGATTCAGTACGTCCCAGGGTTAGTGACCACAGAAAAAGACAAGTGTGATTGGTTTCTAAAGGGATTGTATCCTACGATAAAGGCCGGTGTTGCTTTACATATCAACCAGAAATACAAAGACATTACTCGACGAGCTAGGATGGCTGAGCGTAATGAGGCAGAGTTGAGACAGCTTGAGTTGCATGGATCTGATAGAGGGAAGAGACCACTGTCAGTTCCAGTTCAACATAGTCAGGGGAATCAGTCTAGGAAGAGGGCCAGAGATGAGTCAGACTATCAGAGTTATTCGAGAGCTAGACTAATGACTTCTTCTATTCCGACTGTCAGTGCTGGTGGTTCGACTGGTACTCGAGGGGTGCCACAGTGTCCTTTTTGTAAGAAGCGACATTCAGGCGAGTGCAGAAGGCAGACTAGAGCTTGTTTCAGATGTGGTTCATTCGAGCATCATTTCAGAGATTGCCCGGTTCCACCTCCTTCAGCTTTTACTACTACTCAGTCTCAGGCATCAGTACAGACTCCCACCAGGGGAAGAGGTAAGGTCAGATTTGTTACTTCAGGCTCTGCTAGTAGAGGTAGACCAACTCCGAGTAGAGGATCAACAGGATCAGGGGCCAGACAATCGGGGTTAGTTTATTCTACTAGAAGGCACGAAGACCGTGATGAGCCAGATCTTATTGCCGGTACATTCTCTATCCATTCTATTTCGTATTTTGCTCTACTTGATAATGGTTCGACTTATTCATATGTTGCGAGTTCTGTGTTTGGGGGTCTTGAGATTTCTGTTGAGGATACTGTTAGTGCTGTTAGTGTACACAATCCAGCGGGTAATCCAGTTGAGGTTACTAAAGTATACAAGAATTGTCCTCTTGAGATTCAAGGGGAGATCTTTCCAGCTGATTTGATGGAGTTACCCTTTTGGGAGTTCGATATTATTCTAGGTATGGATTGGTTGTCTACACCGTGTTACTTTAGACTGTGAAAAGAAGAGGGCTACACTGAGAACTTCTGATGATCACGAGGTGATTCTGATTGGTGAGCGTAGAGGGTTCCTATGTAATATCGTTTCAGCTCCCAAAGCTGAGAAAATGATCAGGAAAGGGTCTATCGCTTATCTTGCCTATATCCTTAATCTGAGACAGTCTAATTCTAGTTTAGATAAGATTCGAGTAGTGAAAGACTTTCCATACGTATTTCCGGAAGAATTACATAGGGTACCGCTGAAACGGGATAAGGTTGAGTTTGGCATCAAGGTTTATCCGGGTACAACTCCTGTGTCTATGGCACCTTATCGGATGGCACTAAAATAACTTAATGAGTTGAAGATTCAATTGCAAGAACTGTTGGATCGAGGTTTCATTTGACCCAGTGTTTCTCCTTGGGGAGCTTCTGTTCTGTTTGTTAAGAAGAAGGATGGGACACTTCGACTCTGTATAGATTATCGGAAGCTAAACAAGCTGACGATCAAGAACAAATATCCTCTTCCTCGTATTGATGATCTTTTTGACCAGTTCCGAGGAGCTACGGTATTCTCTAAGATAGACTTGAGATCTGGTTATTACCAACTCAAGGTTAAGGATTCTGATGTGTTCAAAACAACTTTCTAGACACGATATGATCATTATGAGTTCCTTGTGATGCCTTTTGGGTTGACTAACGCCCATGCCGCTTTTATGGATATGATGAATAGGGTGTTTCAACCCTATCTTGACCAGTTTGTTGTGGTATTTATTGATTATATATTGATATATTCTAGATCTGAGGCAAAGCATGAGGAACATCTTCGGATTGTATTACAGATTCTGCGAGAGAAACAACTGTATGCAAAATTCAACAAGTGTGAGTTCTAGCTTTCTAAGGTTATGTTTCTGGGTGATATATTTTATGCTCAAGGTATTCAGGTTGATCCGATGAAGGTTGAGGCTATTATGAGTTGGAAGCGGCCCAAGAATGTTCCTAAGGTTCGAAGCTTCTTGGGTTTAGCTGGTTACTATCGGAGATTCGTTGAGGATTTCTATACTATTGCAGCTCCGTTGACTAAGCTTCTGAGGAAGGATGTTCCCTTCGTTTGGACTGAGGCTCAACAGTCTAGTTTCGAGAAGCTTAAGTATGTGTTGACTGAAGCACCAGTTTTGATTCAGCCTGAGCCTGGTAAGGCTTATACAGTTTTCAGTGATGCTTTGTACACCGGATTGGGGTGTGTTTTGATGCAGAACGGGAAGGTAGTGGCTTATGCGTCTCGATAGTTGAAACTGCATGAGTGTAATTATCCTACCCACGACCTAGAGCTTGTTACTGTCATTTTTGCACTTAATATCTGGAGACACTATCTCTACGGAGAGAAATGTTATATTTATACAGACCATAAGAGTCTGAAATACCTCCTCAGTCAGAAAGAGCTTAATCTGAGACAGCGTCGCTGGTTAGAGCTTCTCAAGGATTATGATTGTGAGATTGAGTATCATCCGAGTAAAGCTAATGTCGTTGCTGATACATTGAGTCATAACGCCATTGCAAATTTGAGAGCTTTGTTTTCTCGGATGAGTTTGTACGACGATGGCAGTCTGTTGGTAGAACTTCGGGTTATTCCTACATTGATTTCTGATATTCGAGCTGAGCAGCCTAGTGATCCATTTTTGATGCAAGTCTATGTTGAAAAATACAAGATGTGTCAAACTGCAGTATAAGGTACCAAAACCCTTAACCTTTTTGTTCATAAAAGGTATCGAAACTTGTTCATATAGTTACAAAATCCAATCCTAGAATTAAACGAAAAATAGTTTTTTATTAACAAATTAGCTTCTAAATTATTGGAGTATGAGTAAAATGATCTTTTAATGACAAATGTAAAGGGTGCTTGTACTAGACATTGTTGGTTGTATTTGTTAAACACTAAGTTTCAAGCAGTTCAAGTTTTCAAGGTGTTTTAGAAGATGGTTTCTACACAGTTTGGTGCAACTATCAAAGATGTTCAGAGTGATTGAGGTGGGGAGTTTCGAAGCCTCTCACCCATTCTTCTTCAAGAAGGAATAAAGCATAGACTTACATGCCCTCATACCTCTCAACAGAATGGAGTGGTGGAGAGGAAGCATCACCACATTGTCGAGTTGGGGTTGACACTGCTTGTACTTGCCTTTTTACCTCTCAAGTATTGGTCTTATGCAATGGTCTCTGTTGTGTATCTGATCAATACTCCCTACCAGAGTACTTCAAGGATTGTCTCCATTCGAAAAGTTGTTTGGGCAGAAACCTCAATATGTTGGGTTAAAAATCTTTGGCTATAAATGCTTTCCTTACTTAAGGCCTTTTTAGTCTCACAAATTGGCATTTAGACCTCAGCCATGTACTTTCTTAGGCTACAACACTCAACATAGAGGGTATCAGTGCATGAACCCAGAAGGAAAAGTTTACATTTCGAGACATGTGGTTTTTGATGAACAAGTATTTCCTTTTGCAAGCCTGCAACTTCCTCAAAGAGACATGGTGGTTCCTACAATGAAGCAATGTTGTCCTAGAGCTATACATGTGGTTCATGGAGTTGAAAGACTGAAAGGAGAGGCAACTACTTGAAGCAGTCGAGGAGCAAGGTGCTTACCAGCTGAGGTACCTATTTCCAGCAATGATGAAGATCTAGGAGTTGTCCATGGACATAGAGGTGCAGATGTTACCAGTTCAGAACCAACAAAGCCAACTCTACTTACCAGTTCTGGTTCAGGTGGCAGTGGGGAGGTGCATACTCCTTCTAGGCTATCACCAATACTATCAGAGGGTGTTAGTCTTGAGCCTCAACTTGAGACTGTTGTTGAAAGTGCAGCATCACAGGGTAATGTGGTTCCTCAAGTGAGTGAGGAGAATGGGTTTGCAACTGTAGGGGGCCTTCTAGATGATGGCTTGAGTTCCCCAGGTCTTACTCAAAATTAACATGCCACGGTCACAAGGAGTAAGAGGGGAATATTTAAGCCCAAGGTGTATGTTGCAGAGACAGAAGAAGCTAAACCTGCCATAGTCTATCAAGCGTTCAACTCTCCAAAATGGAATGAGGCGGTCCTTGTTGAGTATGAGGCACTCATGCGAAATAAAACATGGACCTTAGTACCTCTCTCTGAAGGAAGATCAACCGTAAGATGTAAACGACTCTTTAATACCAAGAGAAATGCATACGGGTCTGTGGCTAGATACAAGGTCAGACTAATGTCCAAAGGTTTTTTCTAAGTTCTTGGACAAGACTTCTTTGATACATTCAGTCCTGTTGTAAGGCCAACTACGATTTGTAACCCCCTAGACCCACCTATGCATTAATACAGATCCTAGGAAGTCACATTAGGGTCACCGGAGCGACCCACGATAAAATTTTAAATAAAACAAATTGTTAAACTATTAAAATCATAAATCAAGTTTTGAATTAAAATACAATTTCATAAATCATTTAGACAATAAAACAAAACTATGATACAAGTTACGAAAACAGATTTCAGACTCATATATATAACATAAGACATGACATACATGCCCCCTAATTACACATATACCATACTCCATGAGAAAGCTGAAGAAACTCCCGTACCAACGTTGGTAGTTGCAACTTGGTCGATCCTTTAACCTGTGATGGTAAAAACATCGTGAGCATCGAAAAGCTCAATAATAAAAACTACCAACGAATGCTAAAATCACAAGCAGGTATATGATAAACTTAACACTTCTTGAAGAACTGGACAACTATACCCAAATTACGATTCAATATTTTGTGAAGCATCATATCAGAAGGTAACAAAGTTGCTCTTTATTCGATCACCCGAACCTTAAGAGGTGAGTTTAAAACTGGATATTCAGATTTCAGGAGTGAACCAAGGAGTTTAGGGTGGTTCATTAAGTGCAAATTAGAAGTATACTGAGTGTTTCAGACTTAGTTACACTAATTCTGTAGGGTGGACTTCAGAAGAGGTCAAAAAGTTTTATCGATTTACTTAACTATCCTCCAACCGTACACCATTATGCAGAAACTCAGAATTGTATCCATAAAGACTTACCCTAGGTCCGTCAGGCGTATGAGCTTACAGAAAGGCTTACCCTAGGCCCATTGGGCGTAGGAGCTTAGGTCCAGAAGGGCTTACCAGCGCCGAGCCTACAAAATCTTCATCTATATTCCAGACAATGCCTAGATGAATTTAGTTTATAATCAGAAGACATTTATCCGATCTATTTTTTATACCAGAAGACATATGTCAGATTTATTTTGTTTAATTATAATTATTATGTATTCAAGGTCATATATCAGATATATTTCCATGTTAGAGATCAGAAGCATGCGATTACTTTGTTTTCGAATAACAATATCATATTTTTAATTTTACGTGAGTAGTCTTGGTTCAAAACAGAGTATTTTACGGACACATGGTACGCGCCTTATGACCCAATTTGTTTCTCAAGGTCACTTGATAATCATCAAAATAAGAACACTTGACAATTCTTGACAGATTCAAGAATGAGGTCCCACGAAAAAAGGGGGTTCGATAACCATGACCCAAACCAAACATCAAGATCGATGCATTAGAATCATTGAGATTTTAGATATCTCGAGAATGATTCGATCGTTAAAGCTTACGAGGGTATTGTTGGTCATTCAGACCTTTAGGGGGTAATTTGGTAAACTGAACCAACAATGTATAATCAGTGATGTATGGAATTCAGGAATTCTAGCTTGTAACCCCTTAGCCCGACCTAGACGCCCGACCCGAACTAAGAAGATTACATGGGGAAAACCAAAGTCAACCTCGATTAACGACCCTTTTTTTCTTTTTATCTTTTCTAGATGCACATTATTATCCTATATGATTAGCATTTGGTTGGGCAAAAGCAAAACATCAAACGTAGTTCAATTAGGGGTTCAATTGAATACAAACGTCTTTTAAGGACTAATTTGTAAATTTCAAAAATTATAAGGACTAAATAGATTTTAAAGTTACCAATCCAAAATTAGTCATATAACATACCAGCATGTCAAGTTTCATCTCAAACAGATCACCAATACTCATTTAATTAAGCATTCAACATTTAGAGACCAAAACGTAAGAAACAGAAACCTGAAACAATTCAAATTCAACATCCAACGGTCAAGTGTTTCGAAACACAAGACCCCGTATCGAAACAACCATTTCGAAACCAGGTTGAGCGTTTTGATACGCGAGTGCGTTCCCAAACTCGTTTCGAAACAATGCTTCATAGTGGCGAAATGTTCCGAAACGTGCTTACCCGTTCCGAAACACCATGACCATTATAGGCCACCATTCCGAAACAGGTAAGAGCGTTCCGAAACGCCTTGCCCTACAATTTCCCAAATATCTGGTTTTACTCAACTATTCATCTCCGAAATCATCCCAATACATGCCACATCACACATACAATATAAATACACATCAAAGATCACCAATACGAAGCACAAGCTAAAACACCACACAAAAGCTAAAAACCACATTCAAGTTCAAACCAACATTCAAAGGCCATTTACAAACCAAAATAGGCAAACCAAACATGCTCAAGGTTTTAATCATATTTTTGCAAGATTTTGATCTCAAATAAAAACTATAATGAAAACTCAGCCAAAAACATCAATTAGAAGCCAAAGATCTTGGAAATTTCAATAAAGAACCTAGATTGAAGGTTGAGAACGAGATTTACCTCCAATCCTTGCTTTCCTCAATGAATGACAAGTTTTAGCTTCACAAAACTTAAAAATCTTGAAGAGAAATCTTGAAATTGATTTGGAAATTAATGAGAGAGTGTTTGGGAGAAAAAAAATTCTGGAGAAAATGATTTAGAGTGGTGTTTGGCTGAAAAAGAGGAAGGTAGTTTCGTCAAATGAAATCTCAATTTTCTTATTTTTATTAATTTTAATTAAATAAAACCTTTTTATTTAATCACTTAAAATCCTTTTAAAACACATCTCATACTAAGGAAAGGCTAAATTTCCAAAAAGCTCCCTAAAGATTCTAAGATTTTGGCTCCTCTTTTTAAAATTGCATTTTCCCATAGTTTTGAAACTTTACATTTTGGTCACTAGCCAAAATGTACTACTTCCGAAACTCTTTTTGTAAAATTGATTTGACCAACCCCTAAAACATGATTTTAGAGGATTTTAGCAAAATTTACCATATTTTTATCCTATCCCGATTCTTGATTTCCTTAAACCACCTAACGCGATTCGAACCATTTCCGACCGGTCCGGTCCAATGTCCAAAACATCTAGGCCCAAAACCAGGGCGTTACATAGCTTCTCATCAAGCTTTAGAGTCCCTCTGATCTAATTGAAGCCATTAACACAGAGTTTGATATATAATCGGATAAGTACATCTTAAGCATTCATTTCCAGAACAGATTACATCGTAACAACAAAGCAGTTCATCTTCACCCTACATCCACTAAACTTACCAAGAGAGATCAAGCATGTATCCAAGCGGCAATTTTCCAAATACATGAACATGTATATAACACCCGAACTCGTTCCATAGCATCAAATTTATCTTTTTGAGGAAACATGCTGCTCTTACCAATAACTGAGTACTTTCTCCAAATAACCCGAACATGTCGCCACAAGGTATCTTTCCAAAATTACGATAGTATCAGAAACGACCAACAAACACGGGTTGTGTATTACCACTTTAGAGTCATTATATTGTCTAGCTTTATTGGTATTCCTTATTCCAGTCTTAAAGGTACTTTCAGTCATTTTCAGCATTCACAGGTATTTCAGAAGCTTCATATCCGAAGGTGTTCCAAAAATTCTGAGCCTTTCAGTTGTTCCAACTATTCATTCATTTATGATCTCGAGGGTATATTCATTATTTCGGTTAATTTTGGCATCTAGTGCCTGAGGGTAATTCAGTCTTTTTGGTCATTACGTTGTTCCGATTAATTCAACCTTATTAATATTTTCAATCCTCTTTGTCATTTCAGACGCTTTAGTCAATCCGATAATTACACTATTGGTAGCTCTGGACATGCGAAAAATTCTTGTAAATTTGTCTTTGGATATTATTCAGAATTCAGGAAAAGCTTAAGTGTTTACATTCTCGGAGATGCAAACCTTATTACTAGGTCATTCGAAGTATAACGAGATTTTCTGATGAAACAGTTGTTTATACTTAAAAGAGAAAAATCTCAAATCGCATTATTCTTAGGGGTATTTTCATCATCTCTTAACTTAGCATTTCAGAAATTTAAATCATTAACAAGCAAAACCCAATTTAGAGCATCACAGTCTTATCAATCATTCTTAGATCTCGGAAGTTCTTTTAAGTCACTCGTCTTTCTAACTGGGCACTACTCTCAACTAGTTTACTACCCTTTTTTTCATATTCGATTAGGCATTAACGGAATGAATCATACGCTTAAACACAATCATGCATGCGTTTACCGAATACCATTATGTTTCATAAAACATACAAGAGGTAGTAATGTATTACCTTAACTCCGAGCTACACCAGTCCATTCATGATACTTCACTCGATCGTACTCGAACCCAAATTCGACGTCCCTCAACATCTCGGATACAAAGAACTTTGAACACCTTCGAAAACACAAACTCCAAGATCAGATCTTATTCACAAAGCTCTTAACTGAATAATTAAATACATATACAAGTTCGGGTTCGAGGTCAGATTCGGAGGCTTTCGGGTTAGAATTTTACGAAACCGGCTTCAAAATTAGACTCAAGACGTTGAAAAACATAAAACGAGAGTTTTTGAAAAGTTGACTTTTTAGTGAACGATCAAAGTCAACGCTGACGTCAGCAGGTCAACAATCAATGGGGTCAAAGTCAACACTGACGTCATCAGTCAATTGGTAAGTGTCAACTAAGTTGACTCGGCTGACTTGGACGAGTTGACTCGTGCTGACTTGAATTGACTCAGTTTGGGTTTTCGGGTCAGACAGACGGGTTAAACGGATCGAATTCAGGCAGATGTTTCACTGGCTTGGGTTTGGGGCCGGTTCAGACCGGTTCGATCTACATGGATTGGTTCTTACCCTTAAGAATTGAAGGTCGCCAGACGGTCACCGAAAGTCCATTTTGCGTCGTTTCTACCGGAGAAACACAAATAATCAAGTCTTCGTTTTATATTACACATTTAAGAATCGAAATAACGTCAGAAACTAACCAAATCTTACAGGATAGAACTCTAAAGCTTCAAGAATCTTTGGAAAAGACGAGTATCTGATGACGGGTTAAACGATGAAAGTTGGACGATTAAAATGATGGGTTTTTCTCAGCTTGGGATAAGGAACCCAACGACGGTGGCGGCGCAAAGAACGAACGTCGACAACGACCTTAATCGGTGAAAAACCGTTCGATATAGCCTAGGTTCACTATTGCGTGTAAAATATTCTATCGCAATTGGGGTGCAAGTATACACGTCGCAAGTAATAAAGTGATACGAAGTATCAGATATCGTCTCCACAGGGGCTGGAAATACTTTTATCCTTAAATCTTTGCATAAGAAAAGAAATAATTTTAATAAAGTGATGTTGGAAAACTTGAAGATAAAGTAAAGTAAACGAGGAAATCAGATTGAGGGAATAGGCTGGTATTGATTTGTTCAGTAGTGCAGGTATTGCACTGTTTAGAGGAACTTTTGTTTCTTCTGTCATTGCGTCTGTCGCGGAAGCGGCCAATAACTCTGTACTTCTAGTTTGGAAAGAATCCCTGTTGTGACTTGTCCCATCCCTAGGCCCAAAGTCTATCGATGAACACGTCTTGGATGATACCTCTCGACGTGAATCAAAGGATGAACACTGATGTTTGTGAATTCTTCTTTAGCCACTTAACCTTGTACCTATCCCTAGGCCACAATGGTTTAACCATAATCTGGAAAACTCGTATTTACTCTTTTCGTATACTTAACTCTCCCGATATTAAGTAAATGGATAACCTCATAATGCTCTCCCGAAACTCTTATGAGATGTTGAAACCATAGTAAATAAACTTGAAGCTTTTATTATTTGAACAGAAAAATCCTAAGAAATAGTACAATCCTTACAACTACCTTACAAGATCAACCCTTAGCCCTAGGGGAAGTTTAGAACATGATGAAGAGAGAGAGAAACGACTAGGGTTTTGGGGGAAGACGACTAGGAGCTAGATATCCTTTGCCTTGTCGAATTACATTCATATATATATATATATATGCCTTGGACTTGAGTTTTCTTAATGGCCAAGAATACTAGTTTGAATTAAAGTACAACTCTATTAAAGACTAAATCTCTGAGTAGATGTCTTTTAATTCGCCCTATCTTCCTGCTTTGACTTTTTCCTCAAACTTTGGGCAAGGCGTTCATTATGCTTTTGGGCTCCGATAGTTATGCAAGTGGTTTACAAAAATCAGGCTTTAAAAGCTCTATCGATCGAACTCCACTTTGCATTTTCCATCACCATAGTCTTCACTGTCGCCTCCTCTTCCACGACATATGCCACGAAAGTGTTGAGATAGGCCGTCTCTTGCAATCCTTCACTCCAGCTCTGTTGTTGTCTTTTGCTCATATGCTGCCTTGGATACTGCCACGACAAGTACCTGCAAGAATAGACCAAAATCAGAAGTATCTGTGCAATATTTTCCATTTGTGATGTTTATGCAAAATCTATCCAAAAATGTAACTAAACATATTTGAGTGCATCAATAATATGGGTAAATAAGGGTTAAGATATAGAACATTTATGCACTCAACACACCCCCAAACTCAAGTTATTGCTTGTCCTCAAGCAAATGCAATCTATCTAAAAAAATGAATCTTTTTGCTTTTTGCTTAACTTAATGAACAATCATTACCTACAACACCTTCACCATCAAGATCAATATCCTTTTGAATGTTTATGGATTTAATCGGATCAATACTATAATTCTTGTGTGAGTGGGTGCATGCTTTGTGAACAAATATGAGCTTAGACTCTTTAACAACGAGAATAGTTACTTTACTTACTTGAGTTTTCTTTTGACAATTGTTCTTAACTAGAGCCAATTTCGGGCACCTCTAGCTTGATTTCTAAAGTATTTATACTTTTTTCTAGAGCTGGTTTTTTTGGGCACCTCTAGTTTTAATTCCTTAGAGCCAGTGTTAGGCACCTCTAGGAGTACTTCTAGTTGAATATCCTAAAGCTAGTGTTAGGCACCTCTAAGAGTAAACTAATTCTAAGTTTTCTTTCTAACTCAAGTATTTAAGCTTCCTATTCTAAGTTGCTAATAGAATCTTAACAACATATAAGTCACAAAGGTGTTTTTAAGAGTTCAGAACTATAGTAAGGCTCTAAATACTTCCTAAAACATTCTAAAGACACTGTCATGACAGAGAATACCACGACAGGTAAGAGCAATTCAAAGACTTAAGCCAAAATATATTTTTTTTGGCACAAAAAATTGACACAAATTAAAATAAGTTCATTAATAATAATTAAGAGGAATGCCTACCCCCAAACTCGAGGGTTGCATTGTCCTCAATGCATGACACAAAACAGAAAAATAAAAACATCACAAAACAGAAATTAAAACACGGACGATAGTAAAGTAAAAGAACTTAAGTTGAGGAGCTGTCGTCACTGCTGGTGTCGATGCAGAGCTGTCGTCGGGCAGTTGATTTTATGAAAGAGGCTGGCTTTGGAGTTGAATAGGGTGAGACTACCTTCTTCTTTTCCTCTCGAGGTGGCTGGACTCTAGTGGGTGAAATTTTTGGTGCCTTGTTCAGGACCTCGAGCTTACTGTCACTGCTGCTGCGGCTGCCACCTGCTCTGTCGTGGCAGGGTCCCTCAACGTCAATGTCATGCTTTTTCTTCTTTATCTAAGGGAAATACTTTGCTATCTCCCAGAAGAAAGAGGGTTCGGAGTCAGACTCATCCTGCCAGACTGAGGAGGAGGAGAAATCTTCGAAATATTTTGGGTTTATTTCTGGCAATGGTTCTTTTCGTTTGGTTCCTCGATGGGTGGCAGACCGTCTGTCGTCATCTCCGGCTGTGGCAAAGGGTTAAGCAGAGGCATCTGTCGGTGTGGGCGTCTTAGGGCTGGAAGCAGGTGTAGGGGCAGAGAGAAGGGTTTCTGGAAAAGAGGGAAACTGCACATTTGGATAATTTAACTCAACTTTTATAAAGTTTACCGTGGTAGTGGTGAAGTCCCTCATATACTCCATGAATCCCAGCTATCGTACCTCCATCTTTTTCAGTAGTTGAATTGTTTGGTTGAAAGAGGTGGCTTTGGGTTGTGCAGGTTCTGTTGGCTCGGGCTCTTCCGCGACAAGTTCTGTGGAATCTGGTTCTGTCATCGGTTCTGTTGCGGCAGAGGGATCAACATACGCCATTGGGGTGGCTGCCTTCAGTTCCATCAAGCTATAGATGTTCTGCTGCGTCCACCTCTTACTCTGGATCTTCACGTCTTCATCAATTTCGGGCACATTGTTGGCTCGGAAGAGGGATGTGATGAGGTAGGGGAAGAAGAGGGGGCCCATTCCTCTCAATGCAAACTCATGGATGCCATCGAGGATGTATTTACCTACGTTGATCTGCCGTTCATTATTGATAGAGTGTACTAGGGCAAGCCTCTGTCGGTCCACTGTTGTGTTATGAGACGTTGGCATGAGACGTTTTTCACAAAGTGGTTCTACAATTTGGTAGTAGGTGTGAGTTGGGTCCATCGCACCGTCCATCTGTGTTTTGGATCTTCGTTCGAGTTGGTGCCCTCTTCAGTCAGTTCTGCCATGATGCCGTCGTAGTCTGCCGGAGACAGATTGCTGATAAACCTGATGTGTGCATCCTCTTTCTTGCCCACATATATGCCGTATAGAGTATTGATGTAGGCTGGCTCGAGAGCGATTTCCTTACCCCTAATAGTGACTGTCGTGGCATCCTTGGATGTGGCGACATCATAAAATTCGTGGACAAGTGTAACGTTCATCTCCTTAGGTTGTGCTGCGAACATCTGCCACTTCAATGCAATGATCCGTTTGGCAATGAACCCTTCAAGCCCTAGATCTCATGTCTTCTTTGTGTAGGTGAAGCCTTTTTCCTCCCATATCTCCCGTTTTTGAAAAGATTCATAGTATTTTTTTTCTGAATCTGACGAGGCGAACCTTCTATGAATTTTGCTGTGGCTGGGAGTGGAGACTTCCGCGGCAGATGAGGAGGCAGCACTTCTTTTGGTCGATCTTGTCGTCATTGTAAGGATACTGTAGCAATGAAAGAAAAACTTGAAAATCTAAAATGCTAGGAAACAAAGTAGAGAGAAGAGAATGAGGTGAAAAATGGAATGAGATTTTGGTTTATATAGAACGAGGTTCTGCCCGTTGAAGTCGTAACGGGTGACGTGAAAAATGTAGCCAACTGTCACGCGGTTTTCTGACGCGCCTGTTACACGTTTTTGTGTCTACTGCGCGTCTGTTACGCGTTTCCGTGTCTATCGTGACAGCGTGGTGACATGATGTATCTTGCGCGTCTGCCGCGACATCTAGTGACCGGCTGTCACGACATCCTTGTTACCATTGGGCTTCTTGGGCTGTTGTGAGTGTGGTGGGCTGGTTCACTCTTTCTCTTTACTCTACTTCTTTTATTTACCTGAAAACTAAAATAAAACAAATATTAAATTCTTATTTCCTAAAACAATAAAAATATAAATAAATAAAGTAAAATAAAACTAAGTTAAATTAGGGATGCCTTGAGGGGCATCTCCTAAAGTAACTACTTCCTGCTCTCTTGGGGCTTCAGTCCCCTGATAGTGCTTTAGCCTTTGTCCATTGACTTTGAATTGGTGCTCGTCCTTAATTGATCTGATTGTGATGGAACTATGATGAAAAACCTAGACTACTTGGAAGGGTCCAGACCATCTAGACTTTAGTTTCCCTGGGAAAAGCTTCAACCTAGAGTTGAACAACAACACCTTCTGCCTTGAGATGAACTGTCGTGGCAACAATTTTCTGTTGTGCCACTTCTTTGTTTTGTCTTTATAAATTCCGGCGTTGTCGTAGGCCATGGCTCGAATTTCTTCAATTTCATTTAAGTCCAGTAGCTTTTTTTGCCCTGCTTTATTCCAGTCCATGTTAACTGTTTTGATAGCCCAATATGCTTTATGTTCTATCTCGACAGGTAGGTAGAAGGTTTTTCCGTAGATGAGGCGGTAGGGTGACATTCCCAATGGTGTCTTAAATACAGTTTTGTAGGCCCATAGTGCATCATTCAGGTCAAGAGACCAGTCCTTTCTAGTTGGTTTAACCATTTTTTCCAGGATGTTCTTCACTTCTCTGTTTGAGATTTCAGCCTGCCCATTGGTTTGAGGGTGATATGCTGTTGCGATCTTGTGCTTAACTCCATACTTCTTCAATGCACTAGCAATTACCCTGTTGTCAAAGTGCCTACCCTCATCACTAATGATCGCCCTTGGGATGCCAAACCTTGTGAAGATATGTTTGTGGAGAAATCTTTGCACGGTCTTGGCATCATTCTTTTGCGTGCCGATAGCTTCTACCCACTTGGACACGTAGTCTACTACTGCCAACAGTATGTACAAATTCCCACAAGATGCTGAGAATGGTCCCATGAAGTCGATTCCCCAAACATCGAAAATTTCGACTTCAAGAATGTTCTGCAGGGGGCATCTCATGCCTTCTAGAGATGTTTCCAGTCCTTTGGCATTTGTCACAATGCTTGTAAAAGGCTTGTGCATCCTTGAACAGTGTAGGCCAAAAGAAACCAAATTGCAGAACTTTGGCAACATTTTTGTTTCCTCCAAAGTTTCCTCCATAAGGAGCAGCATGGCAGTGGTGGAGCACTTCTTCCCGTTCTTTCTGTGGTATGCATCTCCTAATGATCTGATCTGCATAGTGCTTAAACAGAAGAGGTTCGTCCCAATAATAATGTTTTGCATCAATTTGGAACCTCTTCCTTGCTTGATAGTTAAGTCCAGGAGATAATAAACCACTAACAAGGTAATTTACTATGTCATCATACCAAGAGATCTCAAAAACTGTACCTGTCGCCATGGCTGTCGTAGCAGTGCTGGTGGCAGTGAACAACTGCTCATCTGGGAAAGTCTCTTGTATGTGAACTTTGCTTTTGTCTTGATTCTTTCCTATCTTTAGTCTTGACAAGTGATCAACTACTTGGTTTTCTGTCCCCTATTTTCCTTGATATCTATATCGAATTCTTGTAATAGCAGAATCTAACGTATCAACCGTGGTTTTGCATCCTTCTTGGTGAACATATATTTTAACGCTGAATGATATGTATGGACCACCACTTTTGTTCCAAATATGTATGGTCTGAACTTGTCAAAGGCGAACACCACCGCTAGCAACTCCTTCTCTGTTGTAGTGTAGTTTAATGGGGCATTATTTAGGGTCTTGCTGGCATAATATATAACATGGAAAAGTTTCTCCTTCCGCAGCCCTAGTGCTGCCCCGACAACATAGTCACTGGCGTCACACATTATCTCGAACGGTAAACTCCAGTCTGGTGGTTGCACTATTGGGGCTCTTACCAGCTTTTTCTTCAGTGTCTTGAATGCTTCAGTACATTCAGTATTGAAGTCAAAGGCCCTATTCTGTTCCAACAAGAGACACAGGGGTTTAGTAATTTTAGAAAAATTGGCAATAAATCTACGATAAAACCCCGCATGTCCCAAGAAACTTCTAATGCCCTTGACTGTGTTAGGTGGCGACAATTTTTCGATAACTTCGATTTTTGCTCTGTTCACTTCTATGCCGCGGCAGGAGACCTTGTGTCCCAGCACTATGCCCTCATTCACCATAAAGTGGCATTTCTCCCAGTTCAATACAAGGTTTGGCTCCTCACATATTTCAAGCACCTTCTTCAAATTGCCTAGGTAATCGTTGAAACTGTCTCCAAAGACGGAAAAGTCATCCATGAAGATCTCTATGAAATCTTCTACCATATCCGAGAATATTGCCATCATACACCGCTGGAAAGTTGCTGGTGCATTGCATAGTCCAAATGGCATTCTTCGAAAGGCGTATGTTTCGTATGGGCATGTGAAGGTTGTTTTCTCCTAATCCTCCGGTGCAATTGCAATTTGATTGTAACCTGAGTAACCATCAAGGAAACAATAATAAGGCTTCCCCGCTAATCTATCTAACATTTGATCAATAAAGGGTAAGGGGAAGTGGTCATTCCGGGTAGCTTTATTAAGCTTATGGTAGTCTATACAAACCCTCAAACCGGTCACAATCCTAGTTGGGATTAGCTCGTTGTCCTTGTTGGTCACCACAGTTATGCCTCCCTTCTTGGGTACGCATTGCACTGGGCTCACCCACTTGCTATCCGAGATGGCGTAGATAATTCCAGCATCAAGCCACTTGATGATCTCTTTTCGTACCACCTTTCGCATAGCTTCGTTTAGTCTTTTCTAGGCATCAATTGTTGGCTTATGGTCATCTTCCAAGAGGATCTTATGCAAACAAATTACCGGACTGATGCCTTGGATGTCGGCAATGGTCCATCCAATCACCTTCTTATATTGTTGTAGCATCCTGATCAGCTGCTGTTCTTGTTTCTGCATCAACTTAGAAGAGATGATTACGGGCAATGTATCATTAAGACCAAGAAAAAACATATTTAAGCTGCCCTGGCAGGGGTTTTAGATCTAAGGCAGGTGGCTGATCTATGGAAGGCTTTTGAATCACATGTTCATTATAGGTATAGTTCAATGGTCCAAAGAACTTACCTGGACGCGTGCCTATCCAATTTACCTCCTTAAGACCTTCAGTATCTGATGTATTATTGTTTGAGGAGTCGCTGTCGTCAATGCTATCGTGGCAGTCTTCTAGGTGACTGTGGTGACAATGACCAAGTTGTCTGTCGTGACAGCTTGTTCTGATGCAGGGTTGGTCTAAAATTACTTCTGATATTGCCTTACATTCTTCCTCTGAAACAACTTGTTTTATGGCTTGGAGAACATTGAGCTTTATCTGCTGGTCATTGACTCTCATGGTCAGTTCTCTCTTCTCTACATCGATCATTGTTCTACCTGTGGCATTCTCATCACCAATTATGCAATATAAATTTATCCACTCTTACCAGAATATCCTCAATCTTTCCTTCCGGCTGTACGTAAGAGCAGTCTGCCAGTTGCAGCATGACTGTTGTGGGTTTTTCTTGTCCAATACCTAGCTTTTGAAAAACATATTTGGGCATTAGATTAATACTAGAACCAAGATCACAAAGTGCCTTACCCACAAACTTATCACCAATTATGCAGGGTATGATGAAACTCACAGGATCCTTCTTCTTAGGGAGTGGACGCTTATGAAGGATTGCCATGCATCCTTCCGTCATCATTACAGTTTCAAATTCCCCTAGTCTGGATTTATTGGACATTGTATCTTTTAGGAATTTTGCATAACCAGCATCTGCTTAATGGCCTCCAACAACGGTATGTTGTTGTGTACTTGCTTAAAAACATCGTATATATTTTTAAGCTGGTATTCCTATTTTTGTTTCTGTAACCGTTGTGGAAAAGGGGGGTGGAGAATGACAGTCTTCGAGGCGTCCTTCACATGGGAATCGAATCTGAGGAAGCTTACAATCTTTAGCTTCTTCTGTCGCCTCTTCTACTTCTTCTGCTGTCGTGGCAGGGGTGACGGAAGCAGGTTTTTTCCCTTCTGTCGGGGTAGTGTTCTTAGCAGGTGTCTGTAGGGTCGATTCCTTACCGGACGTTTCTTTAATTATCGTCCCTTGTAGCTGTTTCCCACTTCTCGTTGTAATGGCTTTACAATGCTCATGTGTGGGTTTTCTAGTGACCTCAGTATCACTAGGGAATCCTCCATTCTGCCTTGTGTTGATGAACTGTGAAACCTGACCCATCTGTGTCTCTAGAGATTTTAAGGTAGCTTCATGGATTAACATTCTCATCTCTGTCTTATCCATGAAGGTTTCAGTTTTCTTAACAAAATGGTCCATGTTGACCATATATGCTCCAGTCTGAGACATGAAGGTTGTTAGGGTCTATTCCTGTATACTTGTTATGGCTGTCGGCTGCTGTTGTGGCTGCTGCCGTGGTTGCTGTTGTGACAGAATTCTGGGACCTCTTTGGTTCTGGTTATTCTTGACTGGAAGATTCAATGCATTGTTTGGGTTTCTCCAGGAAAATTTGGGGTCCTTCCTCCAATTTGGGTTGTAGTTGTTGGAATCATAGCTTCTGTTCTTGTTGTAATTTCCAACATACATTCTCTCTTCCAGTTGTATGGGGCAGTCTTTTGTACTATGGTTTCCACTACAATTTTCACACACCTCCTCGGCAGAAAATACTGCCTTAGATTCCTTCCTCTGCAGGTTTTCAACTACCTTGGCGAGGTATGCAATTTGAGTTTTTACCGAGTTGTCAGATTCATACTCCTTGACAGATGCTCCTCGTCTCCCTCCTCTTCGAGCTGTGGGGAATTGCTCATCGTTCTTTGCTAACTTTTTCAACACCATCATTGCATCTTCTGGTTCCTTGTCTTGTAACAAGCCGTTCGCTTCTGAGTCTATCCTCATCCGAGTGTGTGCATTGGCAGCATTATAGATTTTGACAACCTGATTCCATACAGGGAATCCATGCATCGGGCAGTTTCATAAAAGAGTTGTGAAACGGTCCCACGCCTCGTACATTGGTTCGTCATCTTCCTGTTGAAAAGTAACAATATCGTTACGCAATCTTTTAGTTAAAAGAGAGGGATTAAAACGAGAGAGAAATTCATGATAGAGATCCGCCCAAGTTCTTATTGAACCCGGCGTTAACTTGTTCCACTAGGTTTTCGCTCTATCCCTCAATGAATGAGGAAATAGTTAGAATCTCAGTACTTCCGGGCTTATTCTTGGTTGTCTGAATGATCCACAGATCTCCTGGAAGGTTTTTAGATGTTCACGCGCATCTTTTGTAGCAGATCCACCAAATTGTCCAGCTGAATTTATCATGCTGAACATCGCAGGTTTAAGTTCAAAGTGCTCAGTTTCCACATCTGGCAGTGTAGTTTGTAGTTCAACGTGATAGTTGTCCATATAATCTCAGCAAGTTTGTCGAGCTGCTGGGGTAGCAGGATGTTGCCGATCGTTTTGGGCATCAATAGGAGGATCATCATCAACCCTGGGGTTGTTGTCGTTGTTGTTGTTATCTGCCCCATTGCGTTGTCTTTCGTTCACCATTGCTTCGAGTCTTTCCTCGAGATAGTTGTTTCTTTCTATCAAGAGTCGGGATTGGTTCTTGAGATGGTATGTTCGATCGATTTTTGTGTCTAATTCATACTTAGGTTCTTTACCACGCCTCGATCCGTGCATAAGTAATAGGAGAACCTTGTGAAAAGCACGAGGAAAATAAAACAACTAAAAATAGAAAAGGAACAAAAATAAAAAGGTGCAGTAATTAAAGGTAAAGGTATGTTGCCAGTCCTCGACAACGACGCCAAAAACTTGTTGCGTGTAAAATAGTCTATCGCAATTGGGTGAAAGTATACACGTCGCAAGTAATAAAGTGATACGAAGTATCGGATATCGTCTCCACAAGGACTGGAAATACTTTTATCCTTAAATCTCTGCACAAGAAAAGAATTAATTTTAATAAAGTGATGTTGGAAAACTTGAAGATAAACTAAAGTAAACGAGGAAATCAGATTGGGGGAATAGGCTGGTATTGATTTGCTCAGTAGTGCAGGTATTGCACTATTCAGAGGAACTTATGTTGCTTCTATCGTTGCACCTATCGCGGCAGCGGTCTGTTGTTGTCGCGGCAGCGGCCAACAACTCTGTACTTCAAGTTTGGCAAGAATCCCTGTTGTGACTTATCCTATCCCTAGGCCCAAAGTCTGTCGATGAACATGTCTTGGATGATACCTCCCGACATGAATCAAAGGATGAACACCGATGTTTGTGAATTCTTCTTTAGACACTTAACCTTGTATATATCCCTAAGCCAAGATGGTTTAACCATAAACTGGAAAACTCGTATATACTCTTTTCGTATACTTAACTCTCCCGATATTAAGTAAATGGATAACCTCACAATGCTCTCCCGAAACTCTTATGAGATGTTGAAACCAGAGTAAATAAACTTGAAGCTTTTATTATTTGAACAGAAAAATCCTAAGAAATAATACAATCCTTACAACTACCTTACAAGATCAACCCTTAGCCCTAGGGGAAGTTTAGAACATGATGGAGAGAGAGAAACGACTAGGGTTTTGGAGGAAGATGACTAGGAGCTAGATATCCTTTGCCTTGTCGAATTACATTCATATATATAGGCCTTAGACTCGAGTTTTCTTAATGGCCAAGAATACTAGTTTGAATTAAAGTACAACTCTATTAAAGACTAAATCTCTGAGTAGATGTCTTTTAATTCGCCTTATCGTCTTGCTTTGACTTTTTCCTCAAACTTTGGGCAAGGCCTTCTTTGTGCTTCTGGGCTCCGACAGTTGTGCAAGTGGTTCACAAAAACCAAGCTTTAAAAGCTCTATCGATCGAACTCCACTTTGCATTTTCCATCACCATAGTTTTCATTGTCGCCTCCTCTTCCACGGCAGATGCCACGACAATGTTGAGATAGGTCGTCTCTTGCAATCCTTCACTCCAGCTCTGTTGTTGTATTTTGCTCCTCTGCTGCCTTGGATACTGCCACGACAGGTACTTGCAAGAATAGACCAAAATCAGTATTATCTGTGCAATATTTTCCATTTGTGATGTTTATGCAAAATCTATCCTAAAATGCAACTAAACATGCTTGAGTGCATCAATAATATGGGTAAATGAGGGTTAAAATATAGAACATTTATGCACTCAACATTCACCAAAACTTCTTCCTCCGATTTCCGGCGAATGGGGCAGCGGTTGGGTGCGTGGCTTGAGGGGTTTCAGTCGGGGTTCGACGACGATCACGATGGTGATGACGGTGTGTGGCATGACAGTGCGATGGCTGAGATTGGGGGGCTGGCCGTGGGTTAGGTTAGGGAGAGGCCTTTGGATACTTTTGGGTTTGAATCTTCATCACACTTGAATGGTCACTCCAAAAGGTGAAAAGCCAGGTCAGGAAAAGATTAAATGTTTACATTCTCGGAGATGCAAACCTTATTACTAGGTCATTCCAAGTATAACGAGATTTTCCGACGAAACAATTGATTATCATATAAAGAGAAAAATCTCAAATCACATTATTCTCATGGGTATTTTCATCATCTCTTAACTTAGCATTTCAGAAATTTGAATCATTAACAAGCAAAACCCAATTTAGAGCATCAAGGTCTTATCAATCATTCTTAGATCTCGGAAGTTCTTTTAAGTCACTCGTCTTTCTAATCGAGCACTAGTCTCAACTAGTTTACTACCCTTTTTTCCATATTCAATTAGGCATTAACGAAATGAATCATACGCTTAAACACAAGCATGCATGCGTTTACCGGATACCATTATGTTTCATAAAGCATAGAAGAGGTAGTAATGTATTACCTCAACTCTGAGCTACACCGGTCGATTCATGATACTTCATTCGATCGCACTCAAACCCAAATTCGACGCCCCTCAACATCTCGGATACAAGGAACTTTGAACACCTTCAAAAACACAAACTCCAAGATCAGACCTTATTCACAAAGCTCTTAACTGAATAATTAAATACATATACAAGTTTGGGTTCGAGGTCAGATTCGGAGGTTTTCGAGTTGGAATTTTACGAAACGAGCTTCAAAATCGGACGAGAGACGTTGAAAAACATAAAACAGAAGTTTTCGGAAAAGTTGACTTTTTTTTTCAACAGTCAAAGTCAACGCTGACGTCAGTAGGTCAACGGTCAACATGGTTAGAGTCAATGCTAACGTCAATAGTCAACTGGTAAGGGTCAACTGAGTTGACTCAGATGAGTTTACTCGGCTGATTCGAATGAGTTGACTCGGCTAACTCGAATGAGTTGACTCGGTTTGACTCGGTTCGGGTTTTCGTATCGGACAGACTGGTCAAACGGGTCAGGTTTAGGTAGATGGTTCAATGGCTTGGGTTTGGGGCCGGTTCAGACCGGTTTGGTCTACGCAGACCGGTTCTTACCCTTAAGAATTGAAGGTCGCTGGACGAATACCGGAACATCGCCAAAAAGTCCATTTCGCGTCATTTTTGCCAGAGAAACACTAATAATCAAGCCTTCGTTTTATATTACACCTCTAAGAATCGAAATAACGCCAGAAACTAACCAAATCTTACCGGATCTAACTCTAAAGCTTCGAGAATCGCCGAAAAATATGAGTCTCCGATGATGGGTTAAACGATGATAGCCGGACGATTAAAAGGATGGGTTTTGCTCGGCTTGGGACGAGGAACCTAACGATGGTGGTGGCACGAAGAACTAATGTCAACAACGACCATAATCGGTGAAAACCGTTCGATATAGCCTAGGTTCACCGAAACTCCTTCCTCCGATTTCCGGCGAACGGGGCAGCGGTTGGGTATGTGGCATGAGGGGTTTCACTCGGGGTTCCACGGTAATCACGATGGTGATGGCGGGGTGTGGCACGACGGCGCTGTGGCTGAGATTGGGGGGCTGACGGTGGGTTAGGTGAGGGAGAGGCCTTTGGATACTTTTGGGTTTGAATCTTCATTAGACTCGAATGGTCACTCCAAAAGGTGAAAAGCCAGATCATGCTTTAATTAATTTTTTTGGTATAACAACATTATATAGAATAAAATAAATCTAGAAGGGTATTAAGACTAAGGGTTGACCTTAGCCCAATTGTTAAGGTTCAAGTTTGCCAAGCCAAGGGTCACGGGTTCAAATCCCTTGGCTAGCATTTTCATCCTTTCTCATTCATTCATTTTTCAGAGTGTTACACGGTTAATGTAATACTCCCTTAGCCCAAGTGTTCATGCTACAACCTCCTGGGTTTGAACAAAGGTCTTTTAATGGAACAAGTTCGGTGTGTAAACTTCAAAGGGCTTTGTATGGATTAAGGCAGGCTCACCGAAACTAGTACTCCAAGTTGAGAGAGTACCTAATTCATATTGGTTTTAGAGGGACTGGAGCATATCATTCTCTGTTTATAAGAGGAGAAGCTGGAAAATTTGTCTATATAATAGTTTATGTAGATGATGTGATCATCACAGGGCATGCAAGTGATGAAATTGATGAGGTAGTTGAGATGTTAAGTACAAAGTTCTCGTTGAAAGATTTAGGAAATCTGAACTTCTTTCTTGGCAATGAGATACAAAGAACTCAATTTATGTTGATGATGAACCAGAAGAAGTTTATTTTAGAAGTTCTTGAAAAGACAAAAATGAGAAACTTAAGGCTTGCCCTACACCTATGGTTCAGTCAACAAAACTCAGTAAAGATGCTAGTGAACCATTAGAAGATGCTTAGGCTTATTGATATGTAGTAGGGGGTTTGCTTTATTTGGGTCATACTAGGTCTGACATTGCTTACAATATAAGCAAAGTAGCCTAATACATGTATAGACCAAGTGAGGGACACTGGGTGGCTGTTAAAAAAATTTTAAGGTATCTAAATGGTTCACTTGACTACGACCTTAGGTTTTCTGACACAAATAAGATTATAGATATTGTAGCATTTGCTGATGCAAATTGGGGATGTTGTGTAGATGACAGACGATCAACCTCAGGATATTGTGTGTATCTGGGAGATAACTTAGTCTCGTGGTGTTCAAAGAAACAAAATTCAGTTTCTAGGTCAACTACTGAAGCTGAATGTCGTAGCATAGCTGATGCAGTGTCTAAAGTAACTTGGTTAAGGGCTTTGTTAAGCGACATGGGAGTTACACCAAATAATGCTTCCACTATGTGAAGTGACAATACGAGCGCTATTGCCATGAGTGCTAATCCTGTGTTTCGCTCCAAATCTAAACATGTTGAGCTGGATATTTATTTTGTTCGTGAGAAGGTAGCAGGTAGAAGCCTACAAGTTAGTTATGTCCCTGCCAATCACCAGATTGTTGTGTTTCGCTCTTGGTTGGGACTATTGAGTGCAACAAATGAAGCAGGGGAAGGAGAAAGCAAGGAGAATATTCGAGTATGAGTAAAGTGACTAATTAGAGTTATTAGTCGGTTAAGGATGTTAGTGCAGTTAAGTCTCATTGGGCATGTTAGTTATGAGTTTGTTACGTTAGGAGGCTATATATACATGTATTACTTGTAATGGGCTGAGTTAAGTTTTTGACACATTATCAGTTCATTTTTTGTTCATCTTTTCTGTTAATGAAGTTTTCCCCAATTATTTCTGTTATCGTCTTCTTTCCATAAACCTCTCTCAAAATCAAATCTCCGTTACTCAATTCCTCTTTCCAGTTAGATTCTGGTCATCATCTATACACACTCTTAACGTATCATGAACACATCACATGTATGAAAATGCACTTACATACTAATTTTAATCACCCAAAACATTAGACCAATTAATTTCAATTATGCAAATTTATGCTTTTTAAGAACTAATACTACCATTTTTGAGCATTAATGTTCATTGTACTATTCCACCAAGTCAACATACCAATTTCATGCTTTAAAATTTGTACAAACAAAAAGTATATCAATGCTTTCAAGTCACACATTATGTTAATTTGCATACACAATTTACATCAAAACACTAAATCATAATGTGTGACATGAAATTGGTATGTTGACTTTCAAATCACACATTATGTTAATTTGCATACACAATTTGCATCTCAAATATCTCTAGGGATTTGACCTTTCAAGTAACACGTTATGTTAATTTGCATACACAATTTACATCAAAACACCAAATCATGCTTCATATCAATGCTCATTTTGGCCTAAATGATCATCACAAACATATCAAAATTTTAGAAATCATTTTTAACCGTTTAGTACACATTTTAGTCAAATTTTATGCATTTTAACAATTAGTATTTCTCAAGCAACCACCGACACATGCCACAATGATGAAATCATGCCAAAATATATCCAATGACCTTATACAAAGTCTAAAAAAAATAAATGATATCGAAATTCCATGAGATTCTCACAATTGTCATATTACGAGTTCAAAAAGTACTAATTACACAATTATCACTTGGCCTCATAGGATCATTTTTGTTTTTCCTATTCTCACACTTCCTTAGCATGATTTTTTTGCATATATTACTAAAAAGGAGTATGCTTCCACATGAACTCAGTGAATGCTCTAAACTACAACGAGCAAACACTATAACAAAGTTAAATTAAAAGCATACTATATGCACCAATTATGTCGTTTTTATTATTAAAAGAAATGCAACATATCTATATATTATTGCACTTTAACATGTAATTCGCATATGCCAATGCACTTAAACCATGTAACACTATAATAAACACATAAGGCTCACAACATTGATTAATTGATTCATTGATACTTTCACTTGAAATATTATGAATTCATAACATATCATCAAATAATTGGATCCCCTTATATCGCCTCAATATAGATTCAAGGAGTCAAACATGTCCCTATCAAAGTGAAGCATATTGCTAACACTCTTTGTCTCATTAAGCACATCCCAAGAATGTATTATCATTTTCTTATCTCTCCAACACATCTCTTGGAGACTCAATCACCTCAAAACACAAAACACAACAAGTATACTCAATCTTATTGCATGTACACAATAGATCCACATATACACATTTTCATTTTGTTGAAATTTTTTAACAAGAAAAGTATACTGGATTGAATTCAAAGTGACGAGGATTTCAAAAGAATCACATCACAACAATTGAAAATCCAATGTGAAAAATAAAATACAATAAACTTCGAAGGGTGTGTAAGACATGAGAAGCAAAACCCATCAATTTGCATAAAAACATGCACAATCTTCTAAATGAAATCCAACAACGATGTACTTTGACCAGAGAGTTCTATGAATCAAGCAGTCTTCCACTGCAAGTTTTTGGCACATCGGTAAACTACCATAAATGAATCAGAAAAATATCAGACCTTCGATCGTGTTGTGACTAGAAAAGCTCAATAATTCTTGTAATCTGAACACTAAATTACCATAGTAGCAAACAATATTGACACAAAGACAGACAAAACTATAAAAATACAGACAAAATATTGTCTTACAAGCAGACGAAAAAAGCCAAAAAAGTAGATGTAGAATGACTCTGGCAAAGCAAAACAAAGGAAAAACTAAAAGGAACAAATGATTCTTCATCAAAGGAGAAGAACTTTATTTATCTACAATCAACATAAATATTAAAAACCAGTAGACGGTATGAAGGCGTCACCGAAAATAATTTCGTTAAAAAAATTCAAAAAAATTCTTTTAAAAATATCTCCCTCAGAGAAAATGGAAGTAGAAAAAAGTGGGTTCATTTTGTTGAATTTAATGCACAATTCTATGTTTTTAGCTCATCATATACACATTCACATTTTAATATTCTTTTCATATCACAAATGCACTCTTAAGTGCCATTATTAAATCTCTTAGATTTATTTCACATTTTCATTATATTTTGTGCGTTAAAACAAGATTTAAAAAAATCACAACATGCTGAAAATTAATCACAACAGATCATATCACATTTTTATGCAACTTATTGAACCGAATAAGACAAATATGTTAGGGAAAATAGAATGTGAGTTTAGCCTATTCCTAAAATCCTAATTAAAATTTGGGTAAAGTTCATAAATGGTCACTAAACTTTGTTAGAAAACATAGAACGGTAACCAAATTTTCAATTGTTACACAATGACAATTACACTTTATATTTTGTAATAAAATGATAACTCGGCCGTTAACCTCCGTTAAACAAGAGACGTGAATGTTAATTTTTGTGTGTGTATAATAACACATTTAATCCTTCATAATTACATATTCAGTCAATTTAGTCATAATTTGAAGAAGTTCAATAAATTTAACCCTCAATTTTTATACATTGTTATAATTTAATAATAATTTTAAAAAATTAACCCTTAATATTTTAAAATTACTTCAATTTAGTCCATCTTCACCATCATTATCCCTTTCACCATCATCCTCCACCATCTAGCACCGCTGTATTTCCCTTACGTTTGGATGCTTAAAACAATCTCTATTGTTGTTCAGTGTAGTAGGTGTCTCTTGTGCTTTTCATTTGCATCTCTTCTCTCTCCAATCCCGGCCCCTTAAGCAGCTCCTTCAATCTGCAAATTTGCTTGCTTGCGTATATATATATATATATATATATTCTTTGTTTTATATCTTCCCCTATCTAGCTCCTTCACTTAAAAGGAGCAATATTTTATTTAATCTAATTTAGCCATAATAAAGTACTGTTTTTTTTTATACATTTTCATTGGCTTTCCTGTTCATTTACAAACTAATATGCAAGTTTCAAGCTTTGGTTTTTTTTCATCTTCTCTCTATAAATTTGGGGAGAAGAACAACAATAATGAAACCTTTTGGGGTTGAGTTTTTTAGCATTTTCTTTTGCTCAATTGTTACTGCTTTTTAGATTTTAATGAAACAAAGTTGCCTTTCTTGAGTCATTGGAATTGAAGCTTCCAACCCACGGCTCGGTGCACGGTTTGCACCACCGACAGACATGCGTTATGTAACCCCTTTGACCCGGTTTAACTTTTTTTACTGACTCGAGCGAGTTACACGGAGAATATTAGAGTAAATTAATAAAGATTTACCTCAATAAACGACCTTATTTTTTTCTTTTATCTTGTCTAGATGCTCTTACAAATCTTAAGGTGACCATGCTCACAGCGGAATAAGTTACAATTTCAATGAGGTCTATTGATTGATCAGTTAAGACTAAACTTACTCTAGGGACCATTTTGTAAAGCATAAAAATTCAGGGACCTATTACGAAATTAAAGTTACCGATATTTAGTTAGTCAAGTTTCATACTCACATGTCAATTTTCAACTTATTTCGACCATTCAAACCCATTCAATTGAACACCCAAGTAATCAGTGATAAAACGGAAGAAAATAGAACATCAAGAAGCTTCAAACAAACAACATAACAACCAAGCGTATCAATACACTTATGCTCGTTGACACGCGTCATTTTCGCGTAAAAAAATAATTTCTTCTTCCATGATAATAAATAAAGGAAATAATATGTAGTAAAAGAGAAGTAAGGGTCGATCCCATAAGGACTCAGAAAACTTCGTCATTTATGTTCGCTTGATCGGTGAGCCAAGAAGAGATTTGAATAATACTTCAGTAAAAAGGAAGGTTGCGAAATAACAAGAACGCAAAGAAATTAAAGCGAGGTTTTAAAACAAATAGATTCAGTATTTATGAATAAGCCTTAGGCATTGACTCTGACTCAGTTTCCTCGGATCATCGGAAAAGAATTTTTACTTCAGGATTCACGTCGGTTAATTGCCTACAAGGGTCAATCCTTGAGACTACACTTTTGTAACCGAATACCCAAGTTCTATCATGATATCGATTTACGAAGTTGATCTAGTCAACAACAATGTTGTAGATCAAAATCGTTTAAGTTCAGTAAAAACCAACTCGGATTATGTTGTTTCAATAACAACGATTTCGATCTCAAATTTCTTCTTTGTAATCAATTTACTAAGTGTGTTCACAAGAAGTCGAAAGTGCTTCAATAGCCGATCCTTCCTCCCACATATTTAACCAAAAACGTCATTCTGACCAAAGACAATCTTTAGTTTCGAAATCGTTTTAGTTTAGAAATCAAACCTTAGAAAACCGAAAGAGATTCTCGAAATTTTGAAAGCGCTTTACAATCCTCTCGTTGGAATTAAGTCATTGATGTAGCCTTCGACTTTAAAGAAAATTAGCTAAGCATGATTATGGAAGAAATCATGCTTAGCATATTTCAAAATATATAAAAAAAACATTTAAAAAGAAAATAAGAACGAAGAAGAGAAAGGAATTTAATAAATTCAAAGTAAAAATGAAACAATGAACAAGAGATGCTTTGAGTCTCACCCCAAAAGTGGTATTTATAACATCCGAAAATCCTAAAAATACTCTACAAATGATAAGAGATAATACTAAAATATTTAAAAAAACAAAAGATAAATGCTAAGTGATAATAGTTAAATCCCAAATGTTTAAAATTCAAAAAAAATCCCAAGCTTTAATCCTAATCTCGGCTGATAAGTGCTCGGACGCGGCTGATAGCTTATCACGCACTGCTGACGTCACTTCTAGAAGTCTGCTGACGTGGCGTCGAGTCAGTGCATTCATGCCCCAATTCATGCCCACTATTCTAGTCATGAATTCATAAAACTTGCAAAATTCAGCATTTTCTAATCTGCTTTCCAGCCATGGAGTCCTGCACAGTAAAGCACATAATATACCATGATTCAACACCACAAAGCAACTATTTAAGCGTAATTAGCACTAAAATATTGACCAAACTAGCTACTCATCAAATCCCCCCTCACTTATTCGATGCCTGTCCTCAAGTATCTCAAAATGTAAATAAATCTAAGCTCAAGTTCCCATCCTTAACTTCACGAAGTCTCAAATTTTCTGGTATGACTAAGTATCTAAACATGAAAGAAAATAAAGGAGCAAGAGAAATGGTAAGACTTAGAAACAATTTTAGCAAAAATGACATTTCGATACCCTATTAAAAACAATGATGCAAACCAAGTACCCTCACAAGGAATCGCTCATGTCACTCATAGTGTTTTAAGGGTAGAAAAATCACTCGAGCCAAAACTAATTAGAGCATTACCATAGGCTAGTAGTTAAATCTAATCTCCACTACCAAGTATGAATGTGATGCAAAAATCAAGAGGTCTTTTAAAAAGGTTGTAACGAGGGGTAAGGTTCGGGTAGGATAAAGGCTGAAAAATAGGGGTTAAAATTCAAGACAAAAATCATCCAAAAATTCTTATTCGAAACTGTTTTTTTTTTTCATTCTAATCAAAACTATGAAATTGCATTGCTTATTCCCTTTTTTTCTGTTGTGCAGATTTGAATAAATTTTGCACTGTATTTTTCTGCTGCATATTCGAATCATTTTTTGCACTTAATTTTTCTGCAGTGTATTTTCTGCACTGCTGGACTGCACTGTTCGAAACTGTTTTTTTATTTTTTTGCACTACTCAATTCGAATTTGATTTTTTCTGCAGTGTTGATTAGAATCTTTTTTTCTTTTTTTTTCTTTGAGACAATTTTGTCTTGAAAAAGGGTGACAAGAATAGTGGAAATAAAAGAAATGGTTTAGGCTGAAAATACGGTGAAGCAAGGAAAGGTCAAGGCTCAAAAATTGGCTACATAAGGGATAAATATACAAAGGGTGGGCTATTTTTTGGGAATAGAATGTGGTTATATCCTATTGCCTCTATCACATTTAAGCATCATACTCAAAAAATGTAATCTCAAAAAGTATTTAAACCACAAGTTCTAGAATGCAACTAATTAGCTAGGCACACTCAAAGAAACAAAGAGCAAAAATAAGGATACATGCTCATTAGGCTCAAAAAGCTCTCATGAATTGTCTTGTGTACATAGGTAAGCACCATGTCAATTAACAAAGTAAGGAATGTTATGACAAGGGTTATATGAAAAATTCCAAGCATGCCATAATCTATTATGAAACCTAAAATTTCTAACAAGAAAAATACCAAAGTCATAAGGAAACAAAAGGGACTAGGTGAAACAAAGGATAACAAGTAACTTAAATAAAATAAAATCAAGATAACAAGAGAACAATCAATCGAACAAGCAATTACGAGAATTTGACATGGATTCCCACTCCCCCTCACTTTAAGCATGATGTCCCATTATGCAAATAAAAATGAAAGAGAGTGAATGAGGAAACTCACTGAACTAGTTACGGCCACGACCGCGCCCTCGACGAGACGTGCTCGGCCGAAGAAAAGAGACGATCTCGGAAATGTTTGTTTCGATGGAATTAAGCCTCTCATTCACGTCATGTTGTTGGTTGTCATCTTGTGGTGGCCGAGGTATGGGCCTACGGAGGAAAACACGCAAGTTGCGGGGCGTAATGGTTCCCAGAGGAACAATGTAAGGCGCATCTGGAGTACTTGCAAGCAAACCCATTGAGTCCAAGCACCTAGCATCCAATGCATCCATCGAAAAAGCGTAAGTAAAACGTGAGGTATCAAATGTCGAGGGAAACAATCGTGAAGCAAGGTTAGTGATATAGGGTCCGAGAATAAGTGAGCGATTAGTTCAGGCTACACGATCAAATGTGTAGGCAAACCAATAATCGAGATTTACCTTAACTCTGAAGTGCATACACCATAACAAGAAAAGCTTAACCTTACTTAATTTGATGATGTGTCGTTGCGACCAAAATAATTATAGGCTAGGAATCTATTGATGTAGCGAAGAGCTGGGCTATGAATGTCTCGGTCCTTTGTCGAGGTAAGGTTTTACTCTGAACCTGCTTCTCTAGTCAAGTTCTCGCAGGAGAGGTCATTATCGAAGTCCTGCGGAATCTCAAGTAAAGTTGTTAGATACCCGAGATCCTTGACATCAGTCACGAAGCCCATAGAAAAATTAAATTCCATAAGGGACATTCGAAAATATTGACCTAACAACCGAAATGAGATCACATCATAAGTATGAATAGATACAACACAATTCCTACAAAATCATAACGTACCATAAAACTCAAATAATAATTCGTAGTGTGTGTTGCATTGAATTGTAGGGTATGTACTCAAACCTATAGCATCGAACATATGCATGACAGGTTCACGCAAATGCAAACTATCTAGTGTATTAGTTGGAATGTACTTACATACTTTGAACTCGCGATGTCGGATTTGGTTGAAATGGGTCAACTCATCTCCCTCGAAATCTATGGACCCTTGTAAAACTTCCTCGAGTGGAGTCGAAAAACGACGTCTACGATGATAACGCTCTAGTTTCTCTTGCATGTTAGGAAAATCATCAGGTATGGCACTATCGCCCGAGCTTGCTTCATGTGGTGGAGACTCTGGTCGACTAGCGTGCGAAAAAGTGGGCTGCTCTGTCCCCGTATAGAATCCCGTAGTGAAATTCTATGCAAAACCAAGGTCCATGTGATATATTAGCAATGGCTGGACATTATAAACTGAATTTACCTCATCCGATGGGTACTTGGCTGTCGATGGCATCAAGTAGGAGGGAAAGGCGTCCGACATGGATTGGTTGGACGGTGTAGCTCGGTCGGGGCAATTCAGCGAGGATGAAGCCCGAAGTGGGTTGTGAACTTGCTGCTGGGGGGAACTAACCGTGCTCGAGAGCGGCTAGATGTGCCAACCGTATCCATCGACGGCAGGGAGTGGAAAAAAGGGGACAAAGAAGGTGGAGCACGCAGCGGCCGGTTACGGCTGGAACCACCCTTGTTGGTTCGTGTGTGTTATCCCGAGCGTGCTTGCGACTGCGCTGGAGCAGGTGCATGAGGTGGTGCAGGGCTGGCATCTACTACGGTTAAACGTGTTGGTGGGCTGGTGTGGCGCGACGATGACGGTGGTGCGGCTTGGAACGACTCTAAATCACTTGGGACGACCACGAAGTCTGGCAGGAGCATACGGCGACGCCCTCCTAGGACAAGGGGCTTCGACCGATTGGCGAGGCATCGAGCTTGGTCTTTGGTCCGACCATGGTGGTGCTTGCTGGTTGTGGTCGGTCATGTAAGAGATGAGAGAAAATAAGTGGTGCGACTGGTTGAAAAAGAAAAATGCAGAAAATATGAAAAGTAGGGTGAGAGATTCTCACGTGATATTTTAAAAAATATTTAAAGAAATATCAAAAGAAAATAAAAAGAGGGTGATTTGATATTGTGGGCCTATGGAATATTGTAATGGGAAAAGTGATAGAGATATCACGTGAAACAAGGAGGAGATATAGGAAAAAAAGTTTATTGGTGTAAGGTGATAAGGGTCTCGGTTTTATTTAAAATTAGTTTTTGATAATAACATAAGGATAAGGGATGGGGCCCATGGTTATCTCAAATTTTGGGGGGTTAACCGGTGGGAATTAAGGTGGCTTTGGGGGTCCACTAAAGTGCACCATGTTTCAAGAGATTTGTTAACGTGTTCCACATTCAAAATTCTTGCACATATTCGATCCAAAATCCGGTCAACAAGGGGTTATCGGAAAAAATGATAGAAATAAATTCAAATAATTTAAAGAAAATTGAAATAAGCTAAATAAATAAATAAATAAATAAAATATTCAATTAAAGGTAAATAAATTAAAAGAAAAGAAAAGGGTTGCCTCCCATTAAGCGCTTATTTAACGTCATTAGCTTGATGACCTTATTTATGCGATTGGGGTTTCTAAACGAACTTCTTCAATTAAACCAATCGGGGCACTCACATAAAAATGTTTTAATCGTTGACCGTTTGCTTTGAAGCAATTCCCTCAGTCATCTTGAATTTCGACTGCGCCATGTGGAAATACTTGAGTCACTTTATAGGGTTCGAGCCATTTTGACTTCAGTTTTCTTGCAAAAAGTTTTAGCTTCGAATTAAATAATAAAACTTTTTGACCAACAGAAAAAGACTTAAATGAAATGTTTTTTTTCATGAAACGCTTTTGTTTTTCTTGAAAGATCTGTGCACTATCGTAAGCATTTCTACGAATTTCTTCCACCTCTTGGATGTTTAACTGCCATGCTTCCCCTACCGCATCCATTTCCATATTACACTCTTTAACGACCCAGTACGCCTTGTGTTCTAGCTAGAGTGGCAAGTGGCATGGCTTGCCGTACACAAGTCGATACAGCGACATTCCTATAGGTCCTTTGTAAGCTGTGCGGTATGCTGACAATGCATCGACTAAATTCAAGCTCCAATCTTTTCGGTTTGGATTGACAGTTTTTTCAAGGATGGATTTAATCTCTCGATTTGACACCTCTACTTGTCCATTCGTTTGCAGATGATAGGATGTGGCTATCCGCTGAGTAACGCCATATTTTTTCATTAATGCTTCCACAACCCGATTGATAAAGTGTTTCCCTCTATCACATATAATTGCTCTCAGAGTGCCGAACCTAGAAAAAAAATAAAATCACGAAGGAAATTTGTCGTTGTTTTAGCATCATTGTTTCGGGTAGCCTTTGCTTCTACCTATTTAGAGACGTAGTCGACTGCAAGTATAATATAAAAATTTCCAAAAGAAGAGGTAAACGGCCCCATGTAATCGAGTCCCCAAACGTCAAAGACTTTGCAAACATGGATTGGATTGAGCGGCAAAAATAATGGTGAAAAGCTCTTTTTCTATTGTTGAGTAATTCTTTTGAGCTGAATCCAAAGTGTGAGATGTGTAAGCTATAACGTGAAGTTCTTTTATGATCTTTTGGCCAAGGACTGCTCCAACGCTCGTGTCTGACGCATCGCACATCAGTTTGAACGAATAATCCCAGTTTGGTGGTTGAACGATTGGCGCTGTCACGAGTTTCTCTTTAAGTAAATCGAAGGAAGTCTTGCATTTCTCATCAAAATTAAATGCTTGATCTTTCTGGAGCAACTTGCACAACGGTTGCGCTATCTTTGAAAAATCTTTAATGAACATGCGATAAAACCCTGCATGACCTAGAAAAGAATGAATATCCCTCACAGTTGTGGGGTAAGGAAGTGAGCGTATGATATCAGTTTTAGCTTTATCCACAACAATTCCATTAGATGAAACGATATGTCCTAATAGTAAATTTGTATCAACCATAAAATGACATTTGTCATAATTAATACAAGATTAAACTCAAGGCAACGTCGCAAAATGTTTGTTAAATTTAACAAACACTCATCAAATGAATATGCTTATCATACACCATTGGAAAGTAGCTGGTGCGTTACAAAGCCCAAACGGCATTCGACGATAGGCGAATGTTCCGAATGGACATGCGAAAGTCGTTTTTTCTTGATCTTTAGGCGCCACAGGGATTTTGAAGAATCCTAAAAAGTCGTCAAGACAACAATAATGAGTTTTACCGGCTATACGTTCTATCATTTGATCTACAAACGGTAATGGAAAATGATCTTTTTGGGTCAAAGAGTTCAACTTCCTATAGTCGATACAAGCTCGCCAACCATTCTGAACTCGCGTCAGAACTAACTCACCTTCTCAGTTTTGGATTACCGTTACTCCAGTCTTTTTAGGGACCACGTGGATGAGACTTACCCAATCACTGTAAAAAACCGGATAAATTATATCCGCATCAAGGAGTTTTTGTATCTCCTTTTGCACTACCTCCATCATAGGTTGGTTTAGTCGGCGCTACCCTTGTCGTGAAGGACTCACCCCTTCTTCGATCTTAATCTTTTGCATACAGGTTGAGGGACTTAATCCATTTATATTGGCTATTGTCCATCCAATGGCCTCCTTATCAGAACACAACACAGTCACAAGATCAACTTCCTCCTCTTTCGAGAGTTTATTCGATATAATTATAGGCAAGGTTTCGTTCTCTCCCAAGAATACATATTTGAGGTGTTTCGGAAACTCTTTGAGTTCGATAACTGGTGCCTGCAAAATCGATGGTAACATTTCAGTTTTTGAGGGAAGTAAAGAAAAACTAGAATTAATTGAAAAAATATTTTCTAACTCCCTTATCTCCACTTTGCGGCAAAGTTCAAGATCCCTGAAAAAAATTATCGAAAAAATAGTTTTAACGAATTCATTAATTAAGGGATCAATAATATCAATGGAATTAACTCTTTCTACTTGATCTGGGTATTTCATTGTTTTATACACATCAAATTCTACTACCTCACCATCAAATTCTATCGTCAAAATACCGCTTCTTACATCGAATTTGGTATGGACGGTACTTAGAAAGGGTCGACCCAACAGTACTTCTGAGCACGTGTTTGTTGTATCGTTCTCCATGTCAATGACATAGAAATCAGCATGAAAAATTAGAACAACGACTTTCACCATGACATTCTCGAGCACTCCTTCTGGATAGATGATTGAACGATCGGCCAACTGAATAGTAACATGTGTTTCCTTCAAAGGTTCGTTAGTAATCATTTTATAAATGGAAAGAGGCATAACATTAATTGAAGCTCCCAAGTCACACATTGCTTAGTTAATTAAAATGTTACCTATTTTGCATGGTATAACGAACATACCTTGGTCTTTCATTTTTGGTGGTAGTTTTCTTTGAAATACTGCATATACATTATCTCCCAAATTTACCTTCTTATGTCCTGTCAGATTTCTCTTCGTTGTAAAAAGTTCTTTTAAAAATCTAGGATACCTTGGTACTGGCCGAATTATTTCTAGAAGAGGTATGTTGACTTGTACTTTTTAGAATACCTCTATTATTTCCTTTTCTTCGGCTCGTTTATCTCGCCTCATCAATCTTGATGGAAAAGGTGGTGCGATTTCGTGAGAAGAAGGTGGAGGAGGCGTATGTGATGAAGTTGTACCTTCGGAGTTTGAAGGTTGCATTTCATCGTCTTCCTTGGTTTGTTCGGTTTCCTTTGCCGGAACTTCAGGGTCGACTATTGTTCCGCTTCTGAGGGTGATAGCACTGACGTTCTCCTTCAGATTTGGTTCCGTTTGAGATGGAAGTCTTCCTTGTGACTCCCATCTTCCCATTTCTTGTGCTAACTGGCTCACTTGTTTATCTAAGTTTTGAAGATGGGTCTCAATACGGTTCTGGAACTTCTCCTAGGATATTGCCAACCACTCAACAATGGATTCTAAATTTGACTTCTGTTGTTGATAAGGTTTTTTCTGCTGGTATGACTGATTTGGCCTTTGGTTCTACGCATAACTGAAGTTCGGATGATCTTTCCATCTAGGGTTATATGAGTTGGCATTGAGGTTATATTGCCTTTGTGGAGGTCTTGGAAAATTCCCCACGACATTCACTTGTGGAACGTCATTTTCTTATACCAACGGGCAGCAGTCCGTCGGATGTTCTGGGCTTGTACATATTCCGCAAAGCCTAGCTGCAATTCTTTTTTCTGCATCAAGAGATTGAACTATGTCAGCCAACTTATCAATTTTATTTTCCATAACACTTACTTCATTGACTAGCCGAGACGGTTCAGTCGAATGGTGAAATCATTGCGAGTTGGATGCCATAGTTGTTATTAAGGTTCGAGTTGCAGTTGGGGTCATGTTGACAAGTGCTCCACCATTTTTTGAATCAACTACCTTCATGTCCATAGGCGTCAACCCCTCGTAAAATACTGGAGAAGTGTTTGTTCGGACAAACCGTGTTGAGGACAGCTAGCACATAGCTTCTTGAAGCGTTTCCAGTAGTCGTACAGTGATTCAGTATCCATTTGTCGGATACTCAAGATACTTCACCTAAGTTTGCTTGCCTTGGCTGCTGGAAAGAACCTGTCGAGAAATAAACGAGCCATATCAGTCCAGGTCGTAACAGAGTTAGAAGGAAGATCAAATAGCCAATCTTTAGCAATATCAAATAAAGAAAAAGGAAAGGCTCGAAGTTTAATTTGATCTTCGGAAACTCCCTGCGGTTTTGTACTTAGACAAACCATATGAAACTCCTTAAGGTGCTTGTGGGGGTTCTTAGAGGGCAAGCCGTAAAATTTTGGTAGAAGATGGATCAAACTGGTATTCAATTGGAATGACGTTGTACCAGTCGAGAAGGTTCTGCACAAGGGCTGATTGTCATCTGGTGCCCTAGTCAGTTGCTGGATTGTTTGTTCTGCGTCTCACATTGGATTGTATTCTTCATCGGTATTCTCAAAGTGTGTTACAGTTTGGGATGCTAGCTCAAGATCTCGTTGTAATCTCTGTTGGCGCAATATATTTTTCTTTTCTCGGTTTGTTTGTGCGTTCTGACATCGTGTGAATGCTTCGATTTCCAAGATGTAGTCTGCTAGTTCTCCTGGATTATTCATATTCATAAACAAACAAAAATAATCAGTAAATTTTTGCCGAAGTTCCCGGTAGTGGCGCCAATTTAATACGCCTCGTTTTTGCGTGAAAAATAATTCCTTCTTCCCTAATAATAAATAAAGGAAATAATACATAGTAAAAGAGAAGCAAGGGTCGATCCCACAGGGACTCAGAAAACTTCCTGATTTATGTTCGCTTGATCATTGAGCCAAGAAGAGAGTTAAATGACATTTCAGTAAAAAAGGGTTTGCGAAATAACAAGAACACAAAGAAATTAAAGCGGGGTTTTAAAAGAAATAGATTCAGTATTTATGAATGAGACTTAGGCATTGGCTCTGACTCAGTTTCCTCGGATCACCGGAAAAGAATTTGTACTTCAGGATTCACGTCGGTTAATTTCCTACAAGGGTCAATTCTTGAGACTACGCTTTTTTAACCGAATACCCAAGTTCTATCTTTGACATCAATTTATGAAGTTGATCTAGTCAACAACAATGTTCTAGATCAAAATCGTTTAAGTTCAGTAAAAACTGACTCAGATTATGTTGTTTCAATAACAACGGTTCCGATATCAATTTTCTTCTTAATAATAAATTTACTTAGTGTGTTCCCAGGAAGTCGAAAGTGCTTCAATAGCCGATCCTTCCTCCCACATATTTAACCAAAAACGTCATTCTAACCAAATTCAATCTTTAGTTTCGAAATCGTTTTAGTTTAGAAATCAAACCTTAGAAAGCTGAAAGATATTCCCGAAATTTTGAAAACATTGTTCAATCCTCCCGTTGGAATTGAGTCATTGATGTAGCCCTTGTCTTTAAAGAAAATTAGCTAAGCATGATTATGGAAAAAATCATGCTTAGAATATTTCAAAATAAAAATAAAACTTTTAAAAAGAAAGTAAGAATGAAGAAGAGAAAGTAATTTAATAAATTCAAAGTATAAATGAAACAATGAGCAAGAGATGCCTTGAGTCTCACCCAAAGGTAGTATTTATAACATACTAAAACCCTAAAAATACTCTTAAAATGATAAGAGATAATCCTAAAATATTTAAAATACAAAAGATAAATGTTAAGTGATAATAATTAAATCCCAAAATGTTTAAAATTAAAAAATAAAAGATAAATCCCAAGCTTTGGTCCTAATCTCAACTGATAAGTGCTCGGACGCGACTGGTAGCTTATGACGCGCCGCTGACGTCATCTTCTAGAAGCCTACTGACGTGGCGTCGAGTCAGTGCATTCATGCCCACTATTCCAGCCATGAATCCAAAAAACTTGCAAAATCCAGCCTTTTCTAATATGTTTTCCAGCCATGGAGTCCTGTACAGAAAAGCACATAATAGAACATGATTCGGTACCACAAAGCAACCATTTAAGCGTAATTAGCACTAAAATATTGAGCAAACTAGCTACTCATCACTCGTATCGATACGTCATTATCTCGTCAATTTCTCAATTTTTCGGTAGCACAAAAGGGTATCGATAAGATCTTGTGTACCGATGCGGTTCCTCGTTTTGCCCTTTAGCCGTATCGATACGGTCTACTTAATACTGATACAGTATGTCTGATTTAGCTATACAATACCGATATGGTAGCCCGTGTATTGATACGTCTGGGCTTGTAATGTAATATTTTGCTGGCTTTACATGTAAAATCATATCCAATATCAATCTCGTATCGATACGTTTCGCCACTGGAAATGTCCGTTTTGATACAGACCAATCTGTTTTGAGAAAAGGATTTCGAAACGAGCTTGCCTATTTCGATATAGCCTTCATTTGGGCTTTTGATTTTTAATTGTTGTTTCAAAACGGCTCATACTCGTTTCGATATAGGGGTTAAGTATTTTTAAAATCGAGCATTAAATGAACTAGTTGTTATTTGTCACAACCTAACTTTTGAAAAAATTGGTTAAGTGTTTTGATATGCCCCATTGCTATTTGGAAACACAAGTTTACAATTTCAAAACGTTTCGATACAACCTATAGTTGTTTCGATACAACCCTTTTTTTTACACTTAAAGGCTTTTTACAGTTTCAATTTGTTTCGATACGACCTATAGTCGTTTCGATATGGGTCCCTTTTTACACACAATGACTCTTTCTTTTTTTGGTGTCTGTTTCGATACATGGCCTCGTGTTTCGATACGGGTAGTTGCAGAATAGCATTTATGGAGGGAAGAGAGAGCCCCAACGGCTCTATTGATGATCTCAACCACCCAAACGGCTATAAATCAATGAGAATGTATAAAAGCAAGCCTCTAAAGCACCGACAACAACTATTAAACCTTCAAGCAACATCCAAACAATTATTCCAAACTTTTGAGCTTATAGAGTCAAATTTATGTACCCAACTTGGAAAATTCTTCATTGTTTATCTATCTTTCAAGTCTAGGGAGTGTTTGTTTGTAATTGGGCAATTAATTAGTCTATTGAGAGATACATTTTAGATTGCCTTTCTTTTTTGTAATTGTGAGTGAATTTGATTAAGCTTTGGGTAGAAAGCTTAATCGGTTTGTAAGGTTTCCTTCTAATCTGAGAAAGGGGGAAGAATCAATTAGTGGATTGGTTGAAAATACTTAGTGGGAGCTAAGGTAGTGGATGTAGAGCTTGTTAGAAGCTTGAACCACTCTAAATTGTCTTATCTCATATTTTTCACTTTTCCCTTTCCTCCTTTCTAATTTTTAATTGCCAATTCACCCCCTCTTGGCCATTTGCAATTGTGTGATCAACTCAACAATTGGTATAAGAGCTACACTCATTGGAAGGATTACAACCCTCTTGAGTTGATTCTTGGAGAGTTCGATCAACAACAAGTAGAAGCAATGGCATCTACCTCCGACAACAACTACGAGTCACAATATATCACGAAGCCTCCTTACTTCAATAGGGATAACTATCCCTATTGGAAGAATAGGATAAAGCTCTTCATCAAATCTAATGATGATCTCATATGGGATGTTGTGGAAGATGGCCCAACCATTCCCTTGAAGAGAACCAATGAAGGAAGACTTGTTCCAAAGTCCAAGCACGAAATGACCGATGAAGAATGAAAAAAGCTTCAAATCAATGACAAAACTCTACACATGATCTTTTGTGCTATTGCATCGGTTATGTACTCGTAGATGTCTTCGTGTACAAGTGCTAAGGAGGTGTGGGACAAGTTAGAGACCACATATGAAGGAACCAACGATGTCAAGGAGACCAAGATTGGGATCCTTAACTATAGCTATGAGAGTTTCAAGATGGAGCCCGAGGAAAGCGTCACTTAAATGTTCGATCGCTTCTCGGTCATCTTTAATGGTATCAAGGGCTTCGGTGAGACCATTCCTAGAGACAATCTAGTTCGGAAACTCCTCTATTCTCTCTCGGATTCATGGGAAGGAAAATGAATCGTAATAATTGAGGCCAAAAACTTGAAGACCTTAAAGGTCGATGAGTTGGTGGGATCTCTTCTCACTCATGAGATCATGAAGAAAGGAAGAGAAGAAGAAAAGAAAAGAGAAGAAAGAAGAGTGGATAAGAAGAATGTAGAGGAGAAGAAGAAATGAATTGCTCTCAATGTTTCACATGAAGAGAGTGATTCTAGCTTAGATGAGGAGGAAGAAGAATTAGTTTTGATAGCCAAGAAATTCGTTCGGTTCATAAAGTCAAATAGAGGAAGAAAGTTCCATAGAAAATGAGACTTCAAGAACAAGAACAAAGAGGAAGATAAGGACCAAATCTTATGCTATGAGTGCAAGAAGCTGGGGCATATTCGATCCGATTATCCTCAACTCAAAAGGAAGAGATTCAGGAAGAAGAAGAAGCTCAAGGCAAACGTTGCTACATGGAGTGATGAGAAGTCATCCAAAGAGGAGCAAGAAGTTGTCAACCCTTGTCTCATGGCGCTTGAGGAGGATCCAAAGGTAATCTCTAACTCTTCTACTTTAGATTTCACTTTTGATGAACTTCATGATGCATATGATGAGTTACGAGAGGTGTATGATGAGTTGGTTGAGAAATACAAAAAATCAGTTTTCAAAAACAAACAAATGATTTTGGTTTTAAGAGCTCAAAATGATTCACTTTCCTCAGAACTTGAAAAGAAAATTTTGCTTTTACAAAATTCCTCAAATGAATTTGAAAAGAAATCTATTGATTTGAATAACCTTCTTGAAAAATACCATGTTTATCACTATGAAGAGATGGATAAACTAAAAGCTTCTCTTAACACTATTGGGAAAAATAGTTTTGAAAAAAGAGGATTCTTCAAAAACCCAATATGTAAAGAGAAATTTTAATAACTACAAACAAAGAAGCTCTCATATGCATCATAGAGGTAAAAGAGTTAGAAGTGTGTGGGTTCCTAAGGAACTTGTAATTTCTAACAATGTTGATGATATTTCTTCTAGGATTCCTAAGGGAACCAAGTATTTAGGAGCTAACTCACATGGACCCAATATGATTTGGATACCAAAAATCAAGAACTAATCTTTGTTTATAGGGGGAGTATTGCTACAAGGCCAAAGCTTCAAGTCAAAACACGTGGTACCTTGATAGTCGGTGCTCAAGCCACATGACCGGTGACAATAGTAGATTCTTGGATCTAAAGCCTAAAAGTGGTGGAGTGGTGACTTTCAGTGACAACTCCAAAAGTCATATTGAAGGAATAGGCTCCATTGGCAATCACTCTTCAATCTTAATTGAAAATATTCTTTATGTCAACAGTCTAAAACATAATTTGTTGAGCATTAGTCAATTTTGTGATAAAGGCTTTAATATTCTTTTTGATGTTAATGGTTGCAAGATAATGAACATTGAAACTAATAAGACTATGCTCATAGGTCATCGCATATGTAATATATATGGTGCATTTAGATGACATAAACATTTCAAATGCATGTTTTGTAGGTAAAGATGAACATGATGCATGGTTATGGCATAGGAAACTAGGACATGCTGGCATGAGCGTCTTAGAGAAATTGGCTTCCCAAAATCTAGTTAGAGGTTTATCCAAGATAAAATTCTCATTAGATAAAATTTGTGATGCTTGTGCCAAGGGTAAACATAAAAGAACCTCATTTAAACCTATCAATGATGTTTCAACTAGTAGGGTACTACAATTGATCCATATGGATCGCTTTGGGCAATTAGGACAATTAGATTGGGTGGAAAATCATATGCTTTTGTGCTTGTTGATGATTTCTCTAGATACACGTGGGTTCTCTTTTTAAGTACTAAAGATGAGGCTTTAGAAAAATTCATCACATTTTCAAAAATCACTCAAAATGACCTTGGTCAAAATATTTCCCATATTAGTAGTGACCATGGAATCAAATTTCAAAATCTAGGTTTTTGATGATTTTTGTAATGAAAATGGTATAAGCCATATTTTTTTTGTAGCTCGCACTCCTCAACAAAATGGTATAGGCCACTTTTAAAGAAAACTCCTATGAGATTTTAAAATCTAAAAATCCTAACATTAGTTATTTTCATCCTTTTGGATGTAAGTGTTTTGTTTTAAACAATGGAAAAGATAATTTGGGTAAATTTGATGAAAAAAGTGATGAAACTATTTTCTTAGGATATTATTCAAATTATAAAGCTTATCGAGTCTTTAACAAAAGAATCTTAGTTGTAGAAGAGTCAATTAATGTGGTTTTCGATGAGAATCTCCTTCCGAGGAAGGATTCTTGTGATGATGATGATATAAAATCATTGAAGCTAATGATGGTGGACAATCATTAAAGGTGGATGAGATTCTAACAAAAGAGGAAGAAGCACAAGATCCTCCCATAGAAGCTTTGAAGGACATGAACCTTGGAAAAAGAAGTGAGCTACCCAAGGGAACTCAACTATGTCAAAGATGGTGAAATCTTGGGTGATCCATCCAAGGGGGTAACCACTAGATCCTCTCTTAAACTTATGAATAATATTACATTCATCTCATGCATAGAACCTAAATATATTAAAAAAGCATTAAATGATGAATTTTGGATATCGGTTATGCAAGAGGAATTGAATCAATTTGAGAGGAGTAATGTTTGGACAGTAGTTGATTGACCTAGTAATAAATCTACTATAGGAACTAAATGGGATTTTAGAAACAAACTAAATGAGAGTGGTAACATAGTGAGAAACAAGGCTAGGCTTGTTGCTCAAGGTTACATTCAAGAAGAGGGAATTGATTTTGATGATACATATGCACCCGTGGCTAGGATGGAAGCAATTAGGATGCTTCTTGCATTTGCATGCTTTAATGAATTCAAGATTTTTCAAATGGATGTCAAGAGTGCCATTTTAAATGGTTTTATAAATGAAGAAATGTATGTAAAACAACCACCTGGTTTTGAAGATCCAAACTTTTCAAACCATGTTTTTAAACTAACAAAAGCTTTATATGATTTAAAATAAGCTTCTAGAGCTCGGTATGAAAGACTTTCAAACTTCTTAGTTGAAAAAGGTTTTGAAAAAGAGAAGGTGGACACTACACTTTTTATTAAAAGAAATGGCAATGACATATTAGTAGTTCAAATTTACGTTGATGACATTAAATTTGGTTCTACAAATGAGTTTTATTGCCAAGAATTTTCTAAGATAATGGAAGGTGAATTTTAGATGATTATGATGTGGGAGCTCTCATTCTTCTTGGGACTCCAAATCAAGCAAAGGAATGATGAAATCTTCATCAATCAAGCTAAATACATTGTGGATATGCTCAAGAAGTTTGGCTTAGAGAATGTGAAGCCTCAAGCCACTCCTATGAGCTCATCAATTAAGATTGACAAGGATGAATGAGGTAAGTGTGTTGATTCTAAGCTTTATCGTTCCATGATTGGATCTTTGTTTTACCACAAGTAAATCCGATATCATGTTTAGTGTTTGCTTGTGTGCTAGGTTTCAAGCTAGTCCTCGAGAATCTAACCCTATAGCCATTAAGAGAATCTTTAGATACCTTAGAGATACACCTTGTTTAGGTCTTTGGTATCCTAGAGACTCATCCTTTGACCTTCATGCCTTATCCTATGCAAATTATGGAGGATGTAAAGTAGGTAGAAAAAGTACCTCCGAGGCATGTCAATTCCTATGTAGTATGCTCATATCTTTGTTCTCTAAGAAACAAAATAGTGTAGCCTTATCTACCACCGAAGCAGAATACATATCGGTCGGGAGTTGTTGTGTTCATGTCCTTTGGATGAAGTAACAACTCTTAGATTTTGGAGTTGATGTAGGTACCATACCCCTTAAGTGTGACAACACTAGTGCAATATGTCTCACTAAGAATCCCATCCAACATTCTAGAACCAAACACATAGAAATAAGACACCATTTCATTAGGGATCATGTCTTAAAGAAAGATGTAGTTCTAGAGTATGTTGACACTTTAAACTAATTAGCAGATATATTTACCAAACCTCTAGACAAAGAGCGTTTTTGGACTCTTAGGAGAGAGTTAGGTCTAACTAGCCTATCTTGACCTTTTAGAGCCCTTAAGGGCAAAAATTTGCTTGAATTTTGAATGATGATCATACTTATGTGATTTTGCTTCCTAATGCATCTATGCTTGTTGCTAGGGGGAGTATGCATCAGTTTTAGTTCATATAACATGCTCATATATCATTTACATGCATTTAGGCTCGATCTAAGTTGACTTATTGGACTTAAAACTGGCCAAAGTGCATTTTCTGGCAAAGGTGTATCGAAACATGTACATCTGTTTCGATACAGGCTCGATCTAAGTTGGTTACATTAATGAATTGTATTGAAACGAGTTCTTCGCATTTCGATACAGGTTCACGGTATTGTTCCAAAACAGGGTCAACTTGTATCGAAACGAGTCTCATGCCGAAACGGCTCGATAGCGTTTCGAGACCCCTGTTTCGATACGCCAAGTGGCATATCGATACGCGTTCGCGTAGATTGTTTTAAATAGCCTTAAATGAGTATCCAACTTTAATTAAAACTCCAACTCTCTTTTTCTCTCAAACCCAAAACCGAAAACCCTTATATAAACTCCTCAAATCTCTTGATTTTTCACATCAAAACCTAAGTTTTTTAGGGTTTTCAATCTGCACATCAAGGCCAAAGCTTTGCAGGCAATTTGGTGCATTAATCACCCCTCATTCATCCATTATCCTATATCAAGGTATAAACTATTTTCTTTTCTTTTTAAAATTTTTGCTTGATTTTCTTTAATATTTTTACTCAATTTTTGTATAGAATATATACTTGTAGTATGGGTTTTGAAGTTTTTGCAAAAATTCTTTAAAACTCGAAAAATATTTGTTCGAATATAAAAACTATATCGTATATTTTTCTTTACTATTTTTCAAAATTATTTTTACCAAAAATTTGTATTATATTTCTATATGTTTTTAAACTATATTGTATAGATTTTTATCAGCACCTTGACTATTGGATGGCTTATTTGGTTGAATTTGGTTGATTTAAGCATACAAGTGTTTTTGTGTCTTGATTTATTTCCAGATTTCGAATATGGGTTATAGGAAGAGAGTATGAACCAAAGAGGCTGATCGAAGTTTTAACATCGATGAAGATTCCACTAGTCCTAACCTCACTCTACTCTATCAAAAGAGTCTTCGAAACAAAGACGCTCATACCAACTTCAAGCTCTTTTAAGATCATCCAATCCGTCATGAGTGTATTGTCTCTATACCCTTTTTGGATTCCAAACGCTTTCAATTTTGCTATCTTCACTTATTGAGGCGTTGGAATTTCTTACCCTTTTTAAGCTTACCCGATATTTTGTACCGTAACATGGTTCTTCTCTTCTATGCCAATGCCCGATGTATCTCTAATGCCGAGAATTCTCAAGTGATTTCCAGTGAGTCCTACCTAATGAGGAAGAAGTTTCGGGTTGATCCAGAAACCTTGGTCAATGTTTTCAAGTTTGAAGATGAGGGAATTTCGAATGAGAACTCGTTGGGACATACCCTCGGTGGCTCCGTCACGGTCCTTGATGCTCGTGATCACATCCTTCATCTCATGGTCTTGTGGTGGTTTCGTCCTTCTGGAGGAAAATTCTCCCACATTTGGCAAGTGAACAATTTTTGGATTCGTTGTTTTCGTGAGGGACATAGACAAAATCTTTGTCAAATTATGTTTGCCGAGATGGTGCATCTTGTTCAAAACCGCAACTCGAGTCTTGTCACCTCCTTCACTTATGGCATCGCCTTGAGTTACTTGTTCTCAAAGTTGGGGATCGATTGCTGTCTTGACTTTCCGAAACCTCTCAAGGATCCTATCAATGAGTGCACACTTCTCCGTTGCAAATTTCATACATTGATGGAGAGTGGATTCGTGTCGAGCATTCTCCTCAAGTTGCAGCCCCTGAACCTCAACCTCAAGTTGCTCCACCAAACAATAAAGCCCACATGATTTTCCTTACCAAGCAATTCAATGGCTTGCAAACCCACATGGACTGCGGTTTTGCCACTCTTGACACTCGCCTCACTTCCATGGAGGGACGTATCCAAAGTTTTTAGAATCGACTCACTTCGGTTGAAACTCAACAAGCCTCAATGGACATGTCTTTTACTGGCTTCTATGGCGAGTGGAGAAAATTTCAAAGAAGCACTACCAATGATGAAGATGATGATGAGCCTTAGATCTTTGCATTACATTGCATATCATCTAGTCTATGATTTCCTTATTTATGCACCTATCTATGTTTTTGCTTTAAGACCTATGCTTTAATCTATTGTTTTTAAGTATTATACTTGGATATTGTGGAACTATTTCTCTTTGGATTATTATGCTTAATGAAATTGTGTTGCTTTAATTATGCTTTTTCTTGTGCTATATTGCTTTATCTCATGATTATATTTCTTCATTGATTTTGATCTAACAAAAAGGGGGAGAAGGGTTAAGCTAATTTTTTTCAAAATCTTTTTCAAAACCTAGCTTCAAATTAGGGGGAGTTTACTTAATAATTTACTTTCGTTTTGTTATATCAAAAAGGGGATATTGTAAAACCAATATTTGATTTTGATATAACAAATAATCTAAGGACTAAAATGTAAAGTAAATAAATTTTTAAGTAAGTCAAAACTTAAACCCCATAAAATTTTCTAAATGTTTCAAAGCCAAAATATACAAAATTGCTCAGGCGTTTCGAAACACCCCCAAAGTGTTTCGATATGTTTTGCCACTGGAAACGTCTGTTTCGTTACAGATTAATATGTTTCGAGATGAGGGTTTTGAAACGGGCTTGCCCGTTTCAATACAGCCTTCATCTGGGCTTTTGATTTTTAAGAGTTGTTTCGAAATGGCTCATACCCGTTTCGATACAGGGGTTATGTATTTTCAAAATCGAGCATTAAACGTCTCGATACAACCTATAGTTGTTTCAATACGGCCCCTTTTTACACTTAAAGGCTTTTTACAGTTTCAATATGTTTCGATACGGCCTATAGTCGTATCGATACATGTCCCTTTTTACACAAAACATATCTTTCTTTTTTTGGTATCTGTTTCGATATAGGGCCTCGTGTTTCGATACAGGTAGTTGCAGAACAACATTTATGGAGGGAAGAGAGAGCCTCAATGGCTTTATTGATGATCTCAACCACCCAAATGGGTAGAAATCAATGAGAAGGTATAAAAGCAATCCTCAAAAGCACCAACAACAACTATTGAACCTTCAAGCAACATCGAAGCAATTATTGTGTACCCAACTTGTAAAATTCTTCATTGTTTATCAATCTTTCAAGTTTGTAGAGTGTTTATTTGTAATTAGGCAATTAATTAGTCTATTGAGAGATAAATTTCAGATTGCCTTTCTTTCTTTGTAATTGTGAGTGAATTTAATTAAGTTTTGGGTAGAAATCTTAATTAGTTTGTAAGATTTCCTCCTAATCCGAGAAAAGGGAAATAATCAATTAGTGGATTGGTTAAAAATCCTTAGTGGGAGCTAAGGTAGCGGATGTAGAGCTTGTTAGAAGCTTGAACCACTCTAAATTGTCTTGTCTCATAATTTTCACTTTTCCCTTTCCTCACTTCAAATTTTTAATTGCCAATCCACCCCCTATTGGCCATTTGCAATTGTGCGATCAACTCAACAAATCCATCATGTTATCAAAGCTTAAGTAATCACCTAGATCATGATTCTAAAGGAAAATAACACCAAGGCATGCTTTCAACAACAACACAACATGTTTAACAATCTATAGGCATGCTTCTCTAAACAAAATAAACATATAAGTACCAAAATGCAATCCAAACCAAATACAAGCAATTAAAGGCCATTTACAAGTCATAATAGGCATATAAAACTTGCCACAACCCAGAAGGTTCAAAACATATTCTCCCAAAACATAAAGGCATCCTCCCATTGCCTACTTATTACTAATGATTTGTTTAAAAACCATACATGTGATATGAGCGATGCTTGGACTTCATCACTCACTTCCGCGTTGCCCGCTAAATCAACTTTTTTGTATTGTTAATAAAAGAGAGCGTAAGAAATAAGCTTAGTGAGGGACGCTCAAAACAAAACTATTAACAATGCCTTTTTGGAAACCCTCTTTTAAAAGAAGATAAACCATTCTCATCATGCTCAACAAGTCCCATGCTTAAAAACACATTAAAGTAAAACGTTTAAGCTTAAAAGGGCAGAACACTTGGTGTGGTTGCTCCCACTAAAGAGTTCACAAGGTGTGGCTGCTCCCACCTTAATGCTCGCAAGATGTGGCTGCTCCCATCAAGTTTTAAGCTCACGTACGTATGAATTTTGTACATTTTATAGTGCACTTTCATCCTATTGGTCGACCAAGTATATCCTGTTATAATAAGCATCATCACTTGCCAATATACTCCTTAAAACCATGTTACCCTATTGTCTTCAATGCATAAACACTAACCATATTTCATCCCATTTTAAAGCATACTCAATGCATAGCATTTTCTCAACAAGACATAGTCTTTTCAAAAGCATAAATCAACCACATGGGATCCCACAAATCATTTCACAATTCATAAAAACATGCACAATAGTGGGTAACAAATCTTTCATCAAAACATGAGCATGATAATCCAAAAGAATGGGTAAAGACGAGAACCGAGAGCGGAACCAATTATACTTACTTCCGAGCTTGGATGAGCATTTCAAGCTTAATCTAAACCCCCAAACCTTTCTTTCAAACCTTAAAAAACTTTAAAAGTAGTTCCACTCACCAAAACACCTCGCTTGCCTTGCCGAAATAAAAATAAGCCTCCGGATCAACCGAAACTCTCTCTGAAGCTATCGGATCCACATCCCCTGCTCTTAACAAAGTAAAATAGACGTTTAATGCTTAACCTTGCATCAAAATCCCCAACATCACAAAATCACATCATCCTCCATCAACAATCAAGCTTTTGCCTAACAAAAACTGCCAAAAACATCGGCGAAACATTTCTAACTAATCATCAGCCATAACCAAACAAAATCAACATCAAAGCAACATCAAATTACATCTATAAATACCTCCTCAACACCGAAAAACCACCAGCAACCAATCAGCTACATAACTAAATTAAAAACCCAAAGAACTCAACCTAAAAATCAACCAACTCACCTAGTTTCGGGTTTCCTATGTTAAATTCACTTATTCAACATTTCAATACATCATAATTATGATATAATATCATTATAAACCCAGCAAAACATATTCAAAACAAAGATTTATTGATTTAATCAATTAAAGCTCAATAACACATAACTTAAACTAATTTTCCCTAATTGTAACATCAAAACCCATTCAAAAGCATTCATAAAAGATCAAGAACTTGGGAATTTCAATAAAGAACCTTTCATTAGAGAAGAAGAACAAAACCTTGCCTCTAATAATGACTTTCCCTTCAATTGTAAAGATTTACATGAGAAAACCAAGATAAAACAATAAGATTTTGATTGGAAAACATTAGGAAATTATTTTGTGTTAAAAAGATAAATCAAATCAATTGTTTACCTCAAATCTTTGAAGAAAAAACTAATGTTTGGCTGAAGAGAATTTGAGAGAAAATGATGGTGAGAAAATAGTTACATGAAATATGTTTTAAGAGAAAAAAGTTAATTTTAATTCCCTCCACCTTGTTTTTTTTTATTAAAACCACTTTAAAATTGACCAATTAAAGGGAAAAGTCTGAATTAGACCAATAGCTCCTTAAATATTTAAAGTTCTGATCTTTTACAAATTAGTCACTAAAACAATTTTACAATCTTTACATTTTGGTCACCAATTTCCAAAATGTCAAACCTCCAAAATCCATTTTCCAAAATTAATCTCACCAAAATCATATATATATTAAGTAATGATTTTAAAACATTTTCCCATATTTTACCAACCTCAAAAATATTTTCAAAATAATTAAATCCTAAAACTAGTCTAAATTGTTTGAATCGGTTCTCCCTAACCATCTATCCTAAACCCGACTAACTCCTAGGCCCAAAATCTGGGCGTTAGAACTCTCCCCCACTTAAGAAATTTTGTCCTCAAAATTTACCTAGTGGAAAAAGATAAGGAAACTGCTTCTTTATGTCATCCTTCCTTGCCCACGTAGCTTCCTCGACACCTCGGTGTCGCCACAACCCCTTAACCAACTCTATGGTCTTCTTACGAAGAACCTTGCGGTCAACATCCAAGATCTTAACCGGATCCTCATCATAGGTCAAATATGGATTCAATTCAACTTCTTCAATAGGCATAACATGTGACGGATCTGATCTATACCTCCGAAGCATGGATACATGAAAAACATCATGTATCTCCTCTAACTCAAGTGGTAACCTCAACCTATAAGCCACTGGTCCAATGCGCTCAAGCACCTCATATGGTCCTATAAACCTCAGACTCAACTTACCCTTCTGACCAAACCTCATCACCTTTTTCCAAGGTAAAACTTTCAAAAACACCTTATCACAAACTTCATATTCAATCCCTTTACGCTTTAAATCCGCATAAGAATTTTGACGATCCGAAGCCGCCTTCAACCTATCACAAACAACCTTTACCTTCTATGTCGTCTCTTTAAGCAAATTATGCAAAGAAACTAACTTTACCCCTACTTCCTCCCAACAAAGAGGCATCCTACACTTCCTACCATACAAAGCTTCATATGGAGCCATTTTGTATACTTGCTTGATCGCTATTATTATAAGCAAACTCCACCAAAGGCAACAGTTTCTCCCAAGAACCTTGGAAATCTATAACACAACACCGCAATATATCCTCAAGCACTTGGATAACTCGCTCAAACTGACCATTCGTTTGAGGATGATATGAAGTACTGAAAATTGAGACGTGTACCCAAAGCTTCACGCAAACACTACCAAAACCTCGCTGTAAACATCATATCTCTATCTGAAACTATGGATTTAGGTACATCGTGCAATCTCACTACTTCCGCAATGTACAACTCTGCCAACTTATCCAACGTATACATAGTATGTACAGCTATGAAATGTGCACACTTCGTAAGACAGTCCACAATCACCCAAATAGAATTCTTCTTTGAAAGGTCAAAGGCAAACCTAACATAAAATCCATTGTAATCCTCTCTCATTTCTATTCCAATATCTTCAAAGGTTGTAACAGCCCAGAAGGAAATTGATGCTCAGCTTTCACGCGCTGACAAACCATACACTTACTCATATAACCAGTAACATCTTTCTTCAATTCAACCCAATAATACCCATCCTTCAACCCACGATACATCTTAGCACTACTAGGATGCATAGCAAAAGAACTACTATGTGCCTCAGTCAGAATAGTGCGCCTAAACTCAACATCATCCGGCACAACTATTTGACTCTTAAAACACAAAACACCATCATCATTAAAACAAAAGTCTGTCGGTTTACCATCTGCTATATCCTGAACATGTGATACTAACGAATCATCAAGCAACTACTTCTTCTTAATCAACTGAACCAAGGAATGTTTCACTTGTAACTCAGCTATCAACCCACCATTCAGCGACACACTCAATCGCGCAAACATAGCTCTCAACTCTACAACTACCTTCCTACTCAAAGCATCAGCCACTACATTGGCCTATCCAAGGTGATGCTCTATCGTCAAGTCGTAATCCTTAAGCAACTCCAACCATCTCTGTTGCCTAAGATTCAACTCTTTTTGAGACATCAAATACTTTAAAACTTTTATGATTCGTATACACCACACATTTTTCTCCATAAAGGTAATGTCTCCAAATCTTCAACGCAAACACCACTGCAGCCAACTCAATATCATGCGTAGAATAATTATGCTCATGCACCTTCATCTGCCTATATGCATACGCCATAACTCTCTCGTCTTACATCAACACACACCCTAACCCCACATAGGATGCATAACTATAAATCACAAATTCTCTACCCGATTCGGGTTGAATTAAGATCGGAGCTTGTGTCAAAGCTTCCTTTAACTTCTCAAAACCTTGTTGTCACATCTAAGTCCAGTCAAACTTAACATCCTTTTGCAAAAACTTCGTCAGAGGAGAAGTAACTTTAGAAAAACCATCCACAAAATGACGATAATAACCCGCCAAACCCAAGAAACTACGAACCTCCGACACCAATTTAGGTTGTTTCCAATTCACAGATGCCTCAACTTTCTACGGATCCACACGAATTCCTTTCACCGACACAACATGACCAAGGAATACCACTTCCTTAATCTAAAACTCAAACTTGCTCAACTTAACATATAACTAATTATCCAACAAGGTCTGCAACACAATCCGCAAATGTCTATCATGATCCTCCTCGGTACGTGAATACACAAGGATATCATTAATAAACACAACCACAAACTAATCCAGGAACTCATGGAACACTCGATCCATCATGTCAATGAAAGCCGCCAGAGCATTCGTCAACCCAAACAACATCACCAAGAATTCATAATGCCTGTAACGGGTACGAAACGTTGTCTTCAGCACATCTTTATCCTTCACCTTCAACTGATAGTATCTCGATCTCAAATCAATCTTGAAAAACACTGTTACACCATGGAATTGATCAAATAGGTCGTCAATTCGCGGCAAAGAATACTTGCTCTTTATTATCAACTTGTTCAGTTGTCGATAATCGATGCATATTCTCATAGTGCCATCTTTATTGTTCACAAACAAAATTGGCGCTCCCCACTATGACACACTAGGCTGAATAAACCCACGGTCTAACAACTCTTGAAGTTGCGTCTTCAACTCCTTAGGTGCCATGTGATACGGAGCAATGGACACCAGAGCTATATCTGAATACGTCTCAATACAAAACTCCACTTCCCTATCCAGCGGTAAACCAAGCAACTCTTCCAAAAACACTCCCAGAAAATCACAAATAGTTCGGATATCTTGTGGACGCACCTCTTTCATATTCGTATTCATAACATACGTCAAGTATGATTGACATCCTCCATACATCAACTTGTGTGCTTCTATTGTTGAAACAACATTAGACAAGAACTTAACATTCTCGCCCACCACCACAACCTCATAATCATCGGCAAGCTTCAACGAAACATGCTTAGTTTCACAATCTACTACAGCCCTATGCTCGGTTAACCAATCCATACCAAGAATAACATCAAAACCATATAAAAGTAACTCCATCATATCAACTGCAAATATGTGTCCTTGAACCTTCAACGGACACCTCATATACAACTTCCTAACAACAAGTGTCTCACCAAAAGAACTCGTCACTTGCATACCCACATCTAACAACTCAAACAGTATGTCAAATAACTTTTCATGATCACTCAAAATGTATGAATGCGTGGAACCAGAGTTAATCAAAGAAAATAATGACAAGGATTGCAAAGTAAAGGTACCTGCAATATAATTTGTGTCATTCCATCCCTCGCGGTGTGCATACACCCTAGCCGGTCCACCTCCTCAGGCTAAACTGCCACAACATAAGCAACATTCCTCTAACCATCCTCCATATGCTGAAAGTTACCTCGACCGCGCATACGGCCCCTCTGAGGCTCAACAACACGCACAAGTGCCTGTCTAGCTTGTTGAGGACAATCACGCTTCATGTGAACTTGAGAACCACAACCCCAACAAACACTAGGATTACCCCAACACTTTACAATATGCCGCCTTCTATAATGGTTACATTCAAGCAAACGAACCACTATATTCTAACCCTACTGCTCGTGGCCCACATTACCACCACCACCACCACGCCTTTGATCCAGATAAAACTTCTTATCACGCTGCCTCTTGTAACGATCCCTTCCTCTGTCAAACTTAGTAACCCTCTTTCTAAAACTAGAATTCCCCACACAAGAAGACAAACCCAAACTTTGCTCAATGTCCTTAGCACGAGAGACCAAGATGTCGAAATCTGTGTACTATGAAGCTCGAATATAAGTCCTTACATCCTTCACCAAACTATATCGGAAGCGATCACATCTCTTCTATTCGTTGGGAACTAGCTCAGGGCATACTGGCTCAATCGGACAAACTGAACCTCATACTCTAAAACATACATGTTTCCTTGCATCAAGACCATAAACTCTCGCTTCTTCTCATCTTGATAACAAGCACCCAAATATTTCTTTCGGAAAGCATTCTCGAAGAACTCCCATGTCACCTATGCAGGTCCCATCCCCGCAATAGTGGTAGTCCGCCACGAGTAAGCATCTCCCTGAAGCAAAGATATCGTATAACCCAGCTTGCGTACATCTGTGCACTCCATCTAATCAATAATCCTATAAGTGCTCTCAAACCATGCCTCAGAACCTTCTGAAGACAAACCTCTAAACTCGGTGCCATCCAGACTGCACAAATGTTCCAAAGGTAAACCAACATTAACAGCAGGTTGTGGCGCAACCACACGCATACCCGCTACCGCAGCCTGAAAAGCTCCAACTATGGCCTAAATCAATGGTGTCATATCACCAATAGCCTGACCCTGTGCTGCCTGAGGTCCAACACCTCTTGCACCAGCTCTAGCTTCGACTCCCCCACCACTAGGAGGAGGAGGTGGTGGTAATTCCTTATCACCCTCATTCACCATATTCTCCACAAAATTACGCGCATTGTTTCTAAGCTCTCATCTCTGTCCCATTATGAAAACAGTATAAACCTCTAGCATATGAATGCAACAATAAAAAATAGTTAGGCCAGCCAGAAGAAAGAATCTAAGACGCTCATTTTTAAAACAAAAGCTCTTTACATCAATAGTAATAATGAAAATGGGTACCCCAAACTCTACCCAAATCATCATATAACAAGTCATACAACATGTTATCAAGCATCGTACATAGCACACAATCAATCAACAATTAAAACATATCATAAGCAATCAACGTGCACAACAAACATCGAGAAATTATTTAAACACTAATATTACCACAACTTACCTCCCAATTTCTCACAAACTTGGCTTTGATAGCAACAAATGTAACCCCCTTGACCCGGTCAAACCGTTTTACCAACTCGATTGAGTTACATGGGGAATATTGGAGTAAATCGGTAAAGATTTACCTCAACAAATGACCCTAATATTTTTTCTTTTATCTTGTCTAGATGCTCTTAAAAATCCTAAGGTGGCCATTCTCATAAATAAGTTACAATTTCAATTAGCTCTATTGATCGATCAGTTAATACTAAACATACTCTAGGGACCATTTTGTAAAACATACAAAATTTAGGGACCTATTACAAAATTAAAGTTACGGATATTCAGTTAGTCAGGTTTCATGCTCACATGTCAATTTTTAACTTATTTCGATCATTCAAACCCATTCAATTGAACACCCAAGTATTCAATGACCAAAACGGAAGAAAATAGAACATCAACAAGCTTGAAATAAACAACATAACAACCAAGCGTATCGATACACTTATTCCTTTATCGATATGCCATTATCTCGTCAATTTCTCAGTTTTCCAGTAGCACAAAAGGGTATCAATATGGTCCAGTGTACCGATGCGGTTCCTCGTTTTTCCATTTAGCCATATCGATACAGTCTACTCAATACTGATACGATATGCCTGATTTGGCTATATTGTACCGATACGGTAGCCCGCGTATCGATACGCCTGGGCATGTAATGTCATATTTTGCTGCTTTTACATGTCAAATCACATTCAATATCAATTCAACATGTTATCAAAGCTCAAGTAATCACCTAGATCATGATTCTAAAGGCAAATAACACCAAGGAATGCTTTAAACAACAACACAACATGTTTAACAATATATAGGCATGCTCTCTAAACAAAATAACCATTTAAGTACCAAAATGCAATCCAAACCAAATACTAGCAGTTAAAGGCCATTTACAGGTCATAATAGGCATATAAAACTTGCCACAACCCAGAAAGATTCAAAACATACTCTCCCAAAACATAAAGGCATCCTCCGATTGCTAACTTATTACTAATGATTTGTTTAAAAACCATATGTGTGATATGAGAGATGCTTGGACTCCTCACTCACTTCCTCACTACTCATTCAATCTACTTTTCGGAATTGTTAAGAAAAGAGAGCGTAAGAAATAAGCTTAGTGAGGGATGCTCAAAACAAAACTATTAATAATGCCTTTTTGGAAACCCCTTTTTAAAAAGAAGATAAACCATTCTCATCATGCTCAACAAGTCCCATGCTTAAAAACACATTAAAGCAAAACGTTTAACCTTAAAAACACATGTATCATTTGGCTCATGCATTAATCCCAATGCAAATCTCAAATTAGACTTCATATGTTTTAACTTTGTAAAACCTATGTTTGATTTTGATATAACTAGATCTTTAAGGATCAATTTGAAAAACTTAAAATTGTTTTTGTAAGTCCCTTAATAAGTTTTAAATCACCAACTCTTTAAAACTGATTTGAAAAACTCAAACTCAAAATATTTTCTAAGTGTTCCAAGCCAAACTATTGAAAAACGTTCAGGTGTATCGATACACTCACAAGCGTATCGATACCTTTTTACAAAACTTGGCTACTGTCGGAACACGTATCGATACGGCAAACCCTCGTATCGATACGCCCCTGTGTTAAAATCTAAAGAGATTGAATGGCGTACCGATACGGCAAACCCTCGTATCGATATGGCCTTAATAAATTTTAAATATAAGTCGGTTTAAAAAATATGATCGTTGGTGTCAGTTGGTTGGTAACCAAATTTGAAATGGTCGTTGACCCGTATCGATACGCCTAACCCCCGTACCGATACGGAAATTGACAGTGAGTTTAGTTGAGAAAAAGGTATCGATACAACCTTTACCGTTTTGATACCCCGTACCGATACACTTACGCGCGTATCGATACCCCTTATTTATTGCACACAACGGCTCTTTCTTTTCTGAGACAGGTATCGATACACCTCCCCGCGTACCGATACGCATAGCTGAAGAAGTGCATTTATGGTGGTAAGAGAGGGTTCCAACGGCTCCATTTATGTTCCCAACCACCCAAACGACTAGAAATCAATGAGGAGGTATAAAAGAGACATCCAAAAGCTACAGCAACAACAATTGATCTTCAAGAAAATATCTATTCATCACATCCAAGCAATTGTGCAAAAATCCATATTGTCTAGAAACCCCAATTGTAATTTTCATTCTTATCTTGTTCAATTGGGTTGAGTGCTTGTAATTGGGCTACACTTTGTATTGAGAGATACTCTATTAGCCAACAAATTCTTTGTTATCTTGTTGTGAGGATTTGGTTGAATTTTGGGTAGAAAACTCAACCGAAATTGCAAGGGTTGCCTCCTTAGCCTAGAAAAGGGGAAGAGCAATTAGTGGAATTGTTGCAAATCCTTAGTGAAGCTAAGGTAGTGGATGTAGAGTTCATTTGGAACTTGAACCACTCTAAAATCTCTTGTCAATCTTTTTATTTGCAAATTTCCACCACACAAACTTTAAATTTCAAATTCACCCCCCTCTTGGTTCATATCGATCTTTCGATCCACTCAACAATTGGTATCAGAGCCTACCTCTTTGAGGATTAACAACCACAAGAGGAGTTCCTTGGAAGAGTGTGATCATCAAATATCAAGAGATGGCTTCAACCTCCGGTTCGGGCATGTATGAGTCTCAATCCACCACAAAGCCTTCCTTCTTTAATGGTGATAACTATTCTTTTTGGAAGAATAGAATGCGTCTCTTCATCAAGTCAAATGACTACCTAGTGTGGGATGTCATTGAAGATGGCCCTTATATTCCATTGAAGCAAGATGGTGAAGGCAAGATGGTCTTGAAGAAAAAGATGGAGATGAGTGAAGAAGAAAGGAAAAAGATTCAAGTCAATGATAAAGCTCTCCACATGCTCTTTTGTTCTTTCGGTCCGGATATATATTCTAAGGTCTCATCCATTGAGAGTGCCAAAGAAGTATGGGACACTCTTGAGACTACCTACGAGGGCACCAACAATGTTAAAGAAACTAAGATTAGAATTCTCAATCTTAGTTATGAGAATTTCAAGATGGAGCCCGATGAGACGTTATCCAAGATGTTTGATCGTTTCTCCACTATTGTAAATGGGCTAAAGGGTTTTGGAGAAATCATACCGGAAGACAAGCTTGTCCGGAAGCTACTCTATTCACTTCCCGAATCTTGGGATGGGAAGAGAACCGCCATCATTGAAGCTAAGAATTTAAAGACTTTAAAGCTTGATGAGCTTGTGGGTTCTCTCCTTACTCATGAGATCATGAAGCAAGGATGGGAAGAAGAGAAGAAGAAAGAAGAGAAAAGAGTAGAGAAGCTTGAGGTTGAGAAGAAGAAGAAGAAGATGGGAATAGCTCTCAAAGCTAAAGCTTCACAACATGAAGAGAGCTCGTCTAGTGAGGAGGATGAACTCGAAGAATTGGCTATGATAGCCAAACGATTCTCACGTTTTATGAGGTCCAACCGGGGAAGAAAAATCCAAAGAAAGATGGACTTCAAAAGCAAGAACAAAGAAAAAGGAAGGGATCCTATCATTTGCTTTGAGTGCAAACAACCCGGCCACATACGTTCGGAGTTCCCTCAACTCAAGAAGAAGGGCTTTGAGAAGAAGAAGAAGCTCAAAGCCAAGCTTGCTACTTGGAGTGATGAGGAGTCATCGGAGGATGACGAACAAGAAGTGGCTAACCTTTGCCTCATGGAACTTGAGGAAGATTCCTCCAAGGTAACCTCTAACTCATCTACTTTAGATTTTGAAGAATTAAATGATGCATATGATGAGTTACAAGAGGTCTATGATGAATTAGTTGAGAAATATAAAGAGTCGGTCATTAGGAACAAAAAGATTATTTTGGAACTAAATGAGAAAAATGACTCACTCACTCAAGCTAATTCAAAATTTGAGAAAAAGATATTAGGGTTAAAAGATGAACTAAAATTCTTTCAAGATGAAAATGTTGATCTTAATAATCTTTTGTCTCAATGTAATAGTGAACACCAAAAGGTGTTGGTTGAGCTAAATGAGCTCAAAAAGTCTTTGAAAAATGTTGGTAGTGTCAAGCATGAAATAGGTGAATCCTCAAGAACACACCAACCTAAGAAAAAGACTAACTACTACAAACAAAGTAGCTATCATAGACATAGTAGAGCTAAAAGAATTAGAAGTGTATGGGTTCCTAAGGAACTTGTAAAATCTAATAATATTATTGCTATGTCATCTTGGATTCCTAAGGGAACCAAGGTTTTGGGAGCTAACACTCATGGACCCAAAATGATTTGGGTACCAAAAACAAAAGCTTAATATCTTTGTTTGTAGGGGGAGCATTGCTACAAGGCCAAAGCACAAAGTCAAAACTCATGGTACCTTGATAGTGGATGCTCAAGGCATATGACCGGAGACAAGAGTAGATTCATGGATCTAAAGCCAAAAAGTGGAGGAGTAGTGACATTTGGTGACAACTCCAAAGGCCACATTAAAGGTATTGGCTCCATAGGTAATCACTCTACTATTCTCATTGAAAATGTCTTATATGTCGATGGTCTTAAACACAATTTATTGAGCATAAGTCAATTGTGTGATAAAGGATTTAATGTTTTATTTGATAAAAATGGATGCAAAATTGTAGACATTAAATCTAATAATATTATGCTCATAGGTCATCGCATAGGGAACATATACATGGTGCATCTAGATGACATTCATACATCACATGCATGCTTAGTTGCACAAAATGAAAATGATGCATGGTTGTGGCATAGGAAACTAGGACATGCTAGCATAAGTGTTTTAGAAAAACTAGTCTCCCTTAATCTAGTTAGAGGTTTACCCAAGATAAAATTTTCAAATGATAAAATTTGTGATGCATGCTCAAAGGGTAAACAACATAGATCTTCCTTTAAATCCATTAATGATGTTTCTACTAGTAGATGCTTACAACTTATCCATATGGATTTATTTGGGCCAATTATGACTATGAGCTTGGGTGGTAAGTCTTATGCTTTTGTACTTGTTGATGATTTTTCTAGATTTACTTGGGTTCTATTTTTAAGTACTAAGATGAGCCTTTGGAAATATTCATCACATTTTCAAAATTAACCCAAGATGATCTTGAACTTAAAATTTCACATATTAGAATTGATCATGGAACCGAGTTTCAAAATTTGGGGTTTGAATATTTTCTAAATGAAAATTGTATTAGCCATAATTTTTTGGCTTCTCGAACTCCTCAACAAAATGGGGTAGTTGAGAGGGAAAATAGAACTTTGCAAGAAATGGCTAGAACTATGCTTTGTGTAAACAATTTACCTAAATATTTTTGGGCGGAAGCCACAAACACCGCTTGCTATATTGTAAATCGAGTAATGATTAGGCCAATTTTAAAGAAAACACCTTATGAGATTTTAAAATCTAAAAAGCCTAACATTAGCTATTTTCACCCTTTTGGTTGCAAGTGTTTTGTTTTAAATAATGGAAAAGACAACTTAGGTAAATTTGATGCAAAAAGTGATGAAGCTATTTTTATAGGTTACTCTTTAACCTCTAAAGCCTATCGAGTATTTAACAAAAGAACTTTAGTAGTAGAAGAATCTATTCATGTTGTATTCGATGATAACCTCCTTCCTAGGAAGGATTCTTGTGATGATGATGATGTAGGAATCATAAATGCCTTTGATGGAGGACAAACTTCAAAGGAGGATGAGATTCCAACAAAAGAAGAGGACACACAAGATCCACCTCTTGAAGCCTTGAAGGACTTGGCTCTTGAGGAAAAGGAAGTGAGCTACCCAAGGGAGTTGAACTATGTCAAAGATGGTGAAATCTTGGGTGATCGATCCAAGGGGGTAACCACTCGATCTTCTCTTAGATTAATGAATCATGTTGCATTTATCTCATGCATAGAGCCTAAGAATATTAAAGAAGCATTGAAAGATGACTTTTGGATTATGGCTATGCAAGAAGAGTTAAATCAATTTGAGAGAAGTAACGTTTGGACATTAGTTGATAGGCCTAGTAATCAATCTACAATAGGAACTAAATGGGTCTTTAGGAACAAGCTAGATGAGAGTGGTAACATTGTAAGAAATAAAGCTAGACTAGTAGCACAAGGTTACACTCAAGAAGAGGGAATAGATTTTGATGAAACCTATGCACCCATAGCTAGAATGGAAGCTATTAGGATGTTGCTTGCATATGCATGTTATCATAATTTCAAGCTTTTTCAAATGGATGTTAAAAGCGCATTTTTAAATGGTTTTATAAATGAAGAAGTGTATGTGGAACAACCACCGGGTTTTGAAGACTCAAAATTTCCAAATCATGTTTTCAAACTTACCAAAGCTCTTTATGGTTTAAAACAAGCTCCTAGAGCTTGGTATGAAAGACTTTCAAACTTTTTAATTGAAAAAGGTAAGGTGGACACTACACTTTTTATAAAAATGTATAAAAATGACATCTTAGTAGTTCAAATTTATGTTGATGATATTATTTTTGGTTCTACTAATGAATGTCATTGTCAAGAGTTTGCTAAGTTAATGCAAGGTGAATTTGAGATAAGCATGATGGGGGAGATCTCATTCTTTTTAGGACTCCAAATCAAGCAAAAGAAGGATGGCACCTTCATCAACCAAGCAAAATACATAAAGGATATGCTCAAGAAGTTTGGCTTGGAGAATGCTGTTGAGTGTGTAAAAGTTCTATTATTTACACCCTTTTTAAACCCATATTTCTGATGCATTCAAGCATCATTGCATTGCATTTAGGTTAGTTTTCAGTAAAACATCACAAATGGATTAAAAGCACGGATTCTACTAAAAGATGGCTATTTTTGCAGGTATCCGCCATAGTTGACAAAGAAGGCAGGCGCAGGGCAAAGAAGCAGGAACGCTGAACTGGACTAGCAGACGAAGAAGACGAAGCTGCCATGGACCTGTCGTGACAGCATGGTGACAGCAGACTTATGAAGAGGAAAAGTGAAGTGGACCTCGATAGATAGAGAAAAATCTGCTCGTCTGTCGTGTGAAAGCCAAATAATTTTCCAAGCCCCGGATCAAAAGATATGTAAAGCCAAAGCTCAAGGAGAGGAAATCCCATAAAGCAAGGAGGCGGCTGAAAAGTAGGAATCCTTAGATATTAAGTATTAGTTAGAATCTTACTTTTCATTAAAGTTGTAATCCTTGTTAAATTAGAAGACTTGAGCCCAAAGCTTATATAAGGGCATAGATTTAACCTAGGAAGCATCATCGAATACCCCATAACCGAAACCTAAACCCCTCTGTCGTTCACCCCGTCACCGACATGTTCTAAATTCCCCCTAGGGCCACGGGTTGTTTTGTAAAGTAGTTGCAAGGGTTGTTTTGTTTTAGGAATTTTCAGTTCAATAAAATAAATTTCAAGTTCTCTTATTTTGGTTTTAACATCTTGCAAGAGCATCGGGAGAGCATTGTGAGGTTATCCATTTACTTAGCATCGGGAGAGTTAAGTATACGAAAGAAATAAGAGCAAGTTCTCTAGTTTATAGTTGAACTATCTTGTGCCTAGGGATAGGGCAAGGTTAAGTGGCTAAGGAAGAATTCATACACATCGGTGTTCATCCTTCGATTCACGCCGGGAGGTATCATCAAAGGCGTGATCATCGACAGACTTGGACCTAGGGATAGGCCAAGGCAGATCTGGGATTCTTGCCAAACTTGAAGTACGGAGTTAGTGTGTTCGCTGCCGCGACAGCTAACGGACAGCCGCCGTGACAGGTTCTGTCGGCGACGGGAGCGACGACAGAACTGGAGTTCCTAAGCAATTCAATACCTGCACTACCGAGCAATTCAATACCAGCCCATTCTCTCTATCTTGATATTTCAATCTTTTTATTTACGTTTTTCTTATTATTCTCGTGACAATCTTCTAAACTATTTCCTTTACTTCGTGCAGTAAACTAAGGTGAAGTCATTAGCCCAATCCCTGTGGAGACGATATCTGATACTTCGTATCACTTTACTACTTGTGTCGTGTACACTTGCACTACAATTGCAATAGACTCTTTTACACGCAACAAGTTTTTGGCGCCGTTGCCGGGGATTGGCAACATAACTACATCTTTCTTTTATTGCACTTTTCGTTTTCATTTTTATTTTCGTTTTCGTTTTTATTTTTATTTTCCTTTAATTTTTCTTTTGTGCTTTCAACTCTCGCTTTTCACGAGGTTTTCTTTTTTATGCGCAGATCTAAAAGAGGTGAAGATCCTGAGTATCCATTAGATCCGGAAATTGAACGTTCCTTCAATCTCAAGAAACAACTTCGCCGCCTTTTAGACAGAAACGAATACCTCGAGGAACAGCTAGAGCAGATGGCACGTAACCAGCCCGTTGGTGGAGGTATACCGCCTGTCGGCGACCCGCCCGCGGCAGATGGACGACGATCATGTCGTGACTACATGCTGAATGACCATGTAGAGCTGGAGACCACGCTGTTGGATATTGATGTTGACAACTTCGAGCTTAAACCTGTCATGTTTAGTATGATCAACAACGCCGGGTAGTTCAGTGGTTCTGCGACAGATGATGCTAGGGAGCATCTCAAAACGTTCCAGGAGATCTGTGGTTCGTTTAGACTGCCAGGAGTTAGTCCGGAGATACTGAGGCTTTGGTTATTCCCCCATTCATTGAGGGACAGAGCTAAAACTTGGTGGAATAAACTTACACCGGGTTCAATTATGACTTGGGTCGATCTAACTCGTGAATTTTTATCTCGTTTTAATCCTTCGCATTTATCTGAGCGATTACGTAACGAAATTTCTACTTTTCAACATGAAGATGACGAGCCGATGCACGAGGCCTGGGACAGATTTACTACTCTTCTACGGAACTGCCCAATGCATGGATTTCCCGTCTGGAATCAGGTAACTAAGTTCTATAATGCTGCTAACTTACAAACTCGCATTCGGATTGATTCTGCAGCAAATGGACTATTATTGGATAAAGATCCAGACGAGGCTCTGCAAGTTTTGAAAAATCTGGCCAAGAATAAGGAGCAGTTTCCGACTGCAAGAAGAGGGGGTTAACGGGTACTTGCTGTCAAGGACTATGAGGCCGACAGCACTATGAAATCACAGGTAGCATTCCTTACTAAAGCAATGAAACATTTATTAAATGAAGAAGAATTACGAGGATTTGCTGTCGAGGAAGTTTGTGCTATCTGTGAGGGAAATCATAGTAGGGATGAGTGCCCAATAAATATAGAAGAGGGAAAATATGTTGGAAATTACAAGCCGAATTATAACTCCAACAACTATAATCCCAATTGGAGGAAAGATCCCAAATTTTCCTGGAGTAATCCTAACAATGCCCTGAATCCGCAAGCATATAATCAGAATCAGGGAGGTCCTAGATTGTTGACGAGACAGCAACTGCCGCCGCAACAACCGCAGCAACTGCCGCCGCAGCAGCAACAGCAGCCACCACCTGCCACGAGTAGTATATTGGAGCAGACTCTGGCCACTTTTATGTCTCAGACCGGTACGTATATGGAGAATATAAATCAGTTTGTCAAGAAAACGGAAACCTTTATGGATAAAACCGAGATGAGGATGACAAACCATGAAGCTACCTTGAAATCTCTAGAGACACAAATGGGTCAGGTGTCGCAACATATTAAGCCGAGGCAGAATGGAGGTTTCCTTAGCAATACTGAAAATGCTAGACCACCCCCACATGAGCAATGTAAGGCGATTACTACTAGGAGTGGGAAGAAACTACCAGGGCCGGAAAAAGAAGCTGAAACAGAAAAGGAACCTGCCTTGGATAAACCTGTCGAGGAAGCTGCCCCGACAGGAGATAAACAGACTGCTGCCGATGAGCCTGTCACAACAGCAGAAGCGACAGAGGAGAAAAAAGATGATTATCGTCCTCAGATTCGCATGCAGTGGGAAGGACGTATTGCTGATTATCGTCCTCCACCATCTTTTCCCCAATGGATACAACAAGCTAAGCATGAATCTCAACTTAAAAAGATTTATGATATTTTTAAACAGGTTCATATTAATATTCCGTTGTTAGATGCTGTTAGGGAGATGCCCGGTTATGCTAAATTTCTCAAGGATGTTATGTCGAAAAAATCTAAACTTGGGGAATTTGAAACGGTAAAGATGCAAGAAGGTTGCATGAGTATTCTTCATCGGCAACCACCCCAGAAAAGGAAGGATCCGGGGAGCTTTATCATACCATGTGTAATCGGCGACAAATTCGTGGGTAAGGCACTTTGTGATCTTGGTGCTAGTGTTAATCTAATGCCCAAATCTGTTTTTCAGAAATTAGGTATTGGCAAGGCGCGGCCCACGACAGTTACTCTACAGCTAGCCGACCGCTCTTACGTTCACCCCGAGGGAAAAATTGAAGATATTTTGGTAAGAGTGGATAAGCTTATTTTTCCTGCTGACTTTCTTATTTTAGATTGTGAGGCAGACGAAAACGCACCAGTCATCCTAGGGCGACCCTTCTTAGCCACGGGAAGATCATTGATTGATGTGGAGAAAGGAGAACTCACCATGCGCGTAAAGGATCAAGAGATTAAGTTGAATGTTCTCCAAGCAATGAAACATGCCGATGTGGACGAGGAATGCAAGGCCATCATTGAGGTGACTTTTGATCAACCCTGCATCAGGTCGGGCTGCCGTGATATAAAATTTGGTCACTGCTGCGACAGCCACCTACAGGCTTGTCACGACAGCAACGACGACAGCACCGACGACAGCGACTCCTCTGAATCCGATACACCTGATACTGAAGGTCAGGAGGAGGTAAACTGGTTAGGACATCGTCCAGGTAAGTTATTCGAACCTTTGAATTATACTTTGGATAACCATTTAATCCAAAAGCCATCTACTGTTGAACCACCTGTCCTAGAACTTAAGCCCCTGCCAGGGCAGCTTAAATATGCTTATCTTGGTTGCAATGACACACTGCCCGTAATCATCTCTGATAAGCTGCCGCAGGAACAGGAACGGCAGCTAATCAGTATGTTAAGGCAGCACAAGAAGGCGATTGGATGGACGATAGCAGACATACAGGGCATTAGTCCGGCGATATGCATGCACAAAATCCTCCTAGAGGAAGATCATAAGCCGACTATTGATACCCAAAGGCGGTTAAACCTTGCGATGAAGGAGGTAGTGCGTAAAGAGATAATCAAATGGTTAGATGCTGGTATTATTTACGCCATCTCCGACAGCAAATGGGTAAGCCCGGTGCAATGTGTTCCCAAGAAAAGAGGCATGACCGTGATAACCAACGAGAACAATGAGTTAATCCCAACCAGGACTGTGACCGGTTGGAGGGTTTGTATGGACTATCGGAAGCTTAACAAAGCTACCCGAAAGGACCACTTTCCTTTACCCTTTATTGATCAAATGCTTGATAGATTAGCGAGTAAGCCTTACTATTGTTTTCTTGATGGTTACTAAGGTTATAACCAAATCGCTATTGCACCAGAGGATCAAGAGAAAACGACTTTCACATGCCCCTACGGAACATACGCATTTAGGAGGATGCCGTTCGGCCTCTGTAACGCACCTGCCACCTTCCAAAGGTGCATGATGTCTATATTCTCCGACATGGTAGAGGACTTCCTTGAAATTTTCATGGATGATTTTTCTGTCTTTGGAGACGACTTTGAAAGATGCCTCGGCAATCTTCAAAAGGTACTTGAAAGATGTGAAAAATCCAACCTTGTGTTGAATTGGGAAAAATGCCATTTTATGGTGGACGAAGGGATAGTCCTTGGCCATAAGATTAGCTGTCGTGGGATAGAAGTCGACAGGGCCAAAATAGAAGTCATAGAGAAGCTGCCGCCGCCGACCACAGTCAAGGGCATTAGAAGTTTTTTAGGGCATGCGGGTTTCTATCGGAGATTCATCACAAATTTCTCGAAAATCAAGAAGCCCCTATGCCATCTCTTAGAACAGAACCGACCCTTTGACTTTAATGAAGAATGCACTGAAGCATTCAAGGTTCTGAAGGAAAAGCTAGTGACAGCCCCCATAGTACAGCCACCAGACTGGACACAGCCATTTGAAATTATGTGTGATGCTAGTGACTTTGCTGACGGGGCAGCACTTGGGCAGCGCAGAGATAAGCTGTTTCACGTCATATACTATGCCAGCAAGACGTTGAATGACGCCCAAGTGAACTACACCACCACAGAAAAGGAGCTGTTAGCTGTGGTGTTCTCCATAGACAAGTTTTGTTCTTACATACTTGGAACGAAGGTAATAATACACACCGACCATTATGCCCTAAAGTATTTGTTCGCAAAGAAGGATGCAAAACCTAGGTTGATACGATGGATATTGCTACTACAAGAGTTCGACCTTGAGATCAAGGACAAAAAGGGGACAGAAAATCAGGTGGCAGATCACTTGTCAAGGTTGGAGAAGGGACAGAGTCTACCAATAGATGAGACACACATACTGGAGACCTTCCCTGATGAGCAGCTCTTTGCTGCCGCAATCGCTGTCGCGACAACCATGACGGCAGGTAAGTCTTCTGACCTTCCCTGGTATGCTGATTTCGTTAATTTTATAGTTAGCGGAATATTACCTTCTGATCTTAATTATCAAGCCAGGAAGAGGTTCCAAAATGATGTTAAGCATTATTATTGGGACGAACCTCTTCTTTTCAAAATGTGCGCAGATCAGGTTATAAGGAGGTGTGTACCACAAGAAGAGCAAGAAGACATTCTCCATCACTGTCATGCTTCACAATATGGAGGTCACTTAGGAGGCAATAAGACTGCTGCCAAGGTGCTGCAGTCAGGGTTCTATTGGCCGACACTATATAAAGATGCACAGGAATTTTACAAAAACTGTGACAGGTGCCAGCGGACAGGTAACATCTCGAGGAGAAATGAGATGCCACTGCAGAACATTTTAGAAGTCGAGATTTTCGACGTTTGGGGGATTGATTTTATGGGACCTTTTCCATCTTCATGTGGAAATCTTTACATCCTTCTAGCAGTGGATTATGTCTCCATGTGGGTAGAAGCAATCACAACTCAAAAGAATGATGCCAAAACGGTCCAAAAGTTTTTGCACAAAAACATTTTTTCTAGATTTGGCATCCCTAGGGCAATTATAAGTGATGAAGGGAGACATTTTGATAATAGGGTAATTGCTGCCGCCTTGAAGAAATATGGTGTCAAGCACAGGATCGCGACAGCATACCACCCACAGACCAATGGACAGGCTGAGATATCCAATAGGGAAGTGAAGAACATTCTTGAAAAGATGGTTAAACCAACTAGTAAAGATTGGTCTTTACTTCTGAATGATGCATTATAGGCATACATGACAACTTTCAAGACTCCATTGGGCATGTCTCCATACCGACTGATTTATGGGAAAACCTGTCACTTGCCTGTCGAGATCGAGCACAAAGCATATTGGGCAATCAAGGCAGTGAACATGGACTTGGACAAGGCAGGCCAGAAAAGGTTATTAGATTTGAACGAGATTGAAGAATTAAGGACAATGGCCTACGACAATGCGAGAATTTACAAGGAAAAGACTAAGAAGCGGCATGACAGGAAGTTGCTGCCACGACAGTTCTGCCCAGGGCAGCTTGTATTGTTGTTTAATTCTAGACTTAAACTCTTCCCAGGAAAGCTAAAGTCTAGATGGTCTGGCCCGTTCCAAGTGGTTCAAGTTTTTCCCCATGGTGCCATCACAATTCGATCATTAAAAGACGGGCACCAATTCAAAGTCAATGGACAGCGCCTCAAGCATTATCAGGGGACTGAAGCCCCAGGGATACAGGAAGTGGTTACTTTAGGAGATGCCCCACAAGGCATCCCTAATTTAACTTAATTTTTATTTATTTATTACTTATTATTTATTAGGAAATTATGTTTATTTTATTCGAATAATGTTTTATTAATTTCTGTTTTTAGGAAATAAAGGAGTCAAGAAGAAGAGAAGAAGTGACCCAAGCCCACCACCCATCCATCAGCCCAATAAAACCCATTTATGGAAGCCTGCCGTTTCGACTGCCGCCGCGGACGGATAAGACAGGCTGTTAACAGACTGACACGGCAGATGCAGAAGCGTGTGGCAGACGCGTAACAGACGCATAAATGCGTGTCAGACGCGTCAGACACGCTAAATCCCATCCGCCGCCCCGTTATTCACGCCTGCCGTTACAGCATTAAACGGGCAGCACCTCGACCGCTATATAACCCCGTTTTCATTTTCATTTTTCTCACTTCTGCTTATTCTCTCTTGCTTTCTCCCCTAGTTTTATTTGCTTTCTTCATTTTTCACAACCCTTGCACTAATATGTCATCTAGACAGACCCGCCGTAGTGCTGCCTCAGCATCCTCCTCAGCAGCAGCAACGCCCTTTGCCAACAAGGAGTTATGGGAGGAACGTGGTTTCGTGTACATCCGACAGGCACCCCACATGGGACTCCGGCCGTTCATTGTAAGGGCTATCACGGCTCAACTATGGGAGCACTTCGCGGAACAACCGGCAGAGCTCAATGACACATTAGTCCGTGAATTATATGCTGCCATAGACAGCAAAACGGCGACATCTGTCACCGTTCGAGGTGTCAAGGTGCCCTTCACTGCCGACAGCATCAACCACATGTTTGGTCTCTTCTTCGGCCCCGATGATGATGCTCACCAGAAATTTCTTGACACCCTCGATGTTGCCGCTTATGATGCTGTCATGGTGGAATTGACAGAGGAGGGAACATCATGGACAACCAGTAAGAAGAACCCCCACTCCGTCAATAGGGGGAAGCTCCTCCCGAAAGCCAAACTTTGGAACGCTTTCATCAAAAAGCGTATCCTGCCGTCTTCCCACCACACGACAGTCAACCGGCAGCGGCTTGCCCTTATTCACTCCGTCATGCACGACAGGCCTATCAATGTGGGCCGATATATGAGGGACAGCATCCTGGACTGTGCCTTCCGCTCCGACTCTCGCCTCTGCCTGTCGTTCACTATAACCTCCCTCTGCCGATGTGCTGCTGTTCCCGAGGAACCCTCCGACAAACTAAGGAAGGGCAGAGGCTGGACAGACAACAACCTCAATAGCCTCATGGAGCTGGTCGTGGCTACACCTGTCTCATCCTTCAACCCTGCCGGCTCCCCCGCAGAATCATCAGAGGAGCCTGCCCCGGAACCTGCTGCCGCCACCGCTCCGACAGACCAGACCACCCTCCTCCTTACTACGCTACAACGGGTAGAGGAGCGACAAATGGGATTGATGACGTTCATACGGGACTTCACAAACTCGACGGTAAAATTCATTACCCAAACTTTAAATTTTCCCGATGTTCAATTCCCTACTTTTCTTGCCCATTATTTCCGTATCCCCACTCTTGTCCACACCCCTGTTCACACACCCACCCCACCCGGCTCTCTACATTCCCACTCTACCACCTCCACCACATCACCTGCCCCGACGGCAGCAGCCAGCCCACCGGCAGACACCTCTCCTAGAGGAACAAAGAGGCCTGCCTCCGATGACAGCCCTCTGATCCGGAGAAATTTGGAGAGGGAATTTACCCCAGTCAAGAGGATAAAGCACGTGGCAGACAAGAAAAGGCTGCCCAAAGCCAGCACCACCACCAGCAGCTCTTGGGACAGTGGCAGCAGTTCCGATGTTCAGCTTGTGGAGCAACCTGCCCCTGAACCTACCCAGCCTCCTCCACAGCCCAGATGCCGCCGACAGATCCGTGTCAGCAGCAGCAGCGAGGACAGCGACTGAAAATTTAAGTTTTTATTTTCCTCTTATTGTTGCCTGCCTTTATCTTTTGTGATGTATTTTTCTTTATTTTTTTTCATATTTTTCATGTCATTTTGCATTGAGGGCAATGCAACCCTTGAGTTTGGGGGTGGCAACCCTCCATCATTAATGGAGTCTTAAGTACATCTTTTTATTATTGTTGTGTCTTCAATTTCTCTTAAAAAAATCAGAAAATATAAAACTGTTGGCTTAAAACTGTGAAGTTAGCTTACCTGTAATGACAACTCTGTCGTGGCAGCATCTTTAGGACAGTTTAAGGAGAAGTTTAGAGCTTTTCTATAGTTCTGAAAATTTAAACACCTTTGTGACTGTTATATAGCTTAGATTTCTCTTAGCCAAACTAGAATAGGAAGCTTAGAACTTGAATAGCCCCTAGAGGTGCCTAACACTGGCTCTAGGAAAGAAGTTTAGCAAAAGAAAATCAAAAACCTAGAGGTGCCCGAAACTGGCTCTAGGAAGCTAACTAGAGGTGCCCGAAATTGGCTCTAGAAAAAAAACTTAGCTTGAAAATAGAAGAAAAGAAGCATGAAAATGTGCCTTCTAAAAAAAATAAACTTTGGCACAAAAAATTCGAGTTAAGAAGTTGAATATTCTAGTGAAACTAAGAGAGTCTTAGCATATAACTGTTCACAAGCATTCACACACTGCACGAGAGCTATAGGGAGATTCCGGACAGATCCTAACCTTTCCGACAGGTTGCTGCCGCTATAGAGAATGAGCGACGGGTAAGGGACAGTTCACTGTTTGAAGGCCAACACAAAAATTTTCATTTTTCTTTTAAGTCTTAATTGCTTGAGGGCAAGCAAAAACTTGAGTTTGGGGGTGTGTTGAGTGTGTAAAAGTTCTATTATTTACACCCTTTTTAAACCCATATTTCTGCTGCATTCAAGCATCATTGCATTGCATTTAGGTTAGTTTTCAGTAAAACATCACAAATGGATTAAAAGCACGGATTCTACTAAAAGATGGCTATTTTTGCAGGTATCTGCCATAGTTGACAAAGAAGGCAGGCGTAGGGCAGAGAAGCAGGAACGCTGAACTGGACTAGCAGACGAAGAAGAAGAAGCTGCCATGGACCTGTCGTGACAGCATGGTGACAGCAGACTTATGAAGAGGAAAAGTGAAGTGGACATCGATAGATAGAGAAAAATCTGCTCGTCTGTCGTGTGAAAGCCAAATAATTTTCCAAGCCCCGGATCAAAAGATATGTCAAGTCAAAGCTCAAGGAGAGGAAATCCCATAAAGCAAGGAGGCGGCTGAAAAGTAGGAATCCTTAGATATTAAGTATTAATTAGAATCTTACTTTTCATTAAAGTTGTAATCCTTGTTAAATTAGAAGACTTGAGCCCAAAGCTTATATAAGGGCATAGATTTAACCAAGGAAGCATCATCGAATACCCCATAACCGAAACCTAAACCCCTCTGTCGTTCACCCGTCACCGACATGTTCTAAATTCCCCCTAGGGCCACGGGTTGTTTTGTAAAGTAGTTGCAAGGGTTGTTTTGTTTTAGGAATTTTCAGTTTAATAAAATAAACTTCAAGTTCTCTTATTTTGGTTTTAACATCTTGCAAGAGCATCGGGAGAGCATTGTGAGGTTATCCATTTACTTAGCATCGGGAGAGTTAAGTATACGAAAGAAATAAGAGCAAGTTCTCTAGTTTATAGTTGAATTATCTTGTGCCTAGGGATAGGGCAAGGTTAAGTGGCTAAGGAAGAACTCATACACATCGGTGTTCATCCTTCGATTCACGCTGGGAGGTATCATCAAAGGTGTGATCATCGACAGACTTGGACCTAGGGATAGGCCAAGGCAGATCTGGGATTCTTGCCAAACTTGAAGTACGGAGTTAGTGTGTTCACTGCCGCGACAGCTAACGGACAGCCGCAGCGACAGGTGCTGTCGGCGACGGGAGCGACGACAGAACTGGAGTTCCTAAGCAATTCAATACCTGCACTACCGAGCAATTCAATACCAGCCCATTCTCTCTATCTTGATATTTCAATCTTTTTATTTACGTTTTTCTTATTATTCTCGTGACAATCTTCTAAACTATTTCCTTTACTTCGTGCAGTAAACTAAGGTGAAGTCATTAGCCCAATCCCTGTGGAGATGATATCTGATACTTCGTATCACTTTACTACTTGCGTCGTGTACACTTGCACTACAATTGCAATAGACTCTTTTACACGCAACAAATGCAAAGCCTCAAGCCACTCCTATGAGCTCATCTACAAAGCTTGACAAAGATGAAGGAGGTAAGTGTGTTGACTCTAAGCTTTATCGTTCTATGACTGGATCATTGCTTTACCTTACCGCAAGTAGACCGGATATCTTGTTTAGTGTTTGCTTGTGTGCTAGGTTTCAAGCTAGTCCTAGAGAGTCTCACCTTATAGCCGTTAAGAGAATCTTTAGGTACCTTAGAGATACTCCTTGTTTAGGTCTTTGGTACCCTAGAGACTCTACCTTCAACCTTCATGCTTACTCGGATGCGGATTATGGGGGTTGCAAAATCGATAGGAAAAGTACTTCGGGAACTTGTCAATTCCTAGGTAGTATGCTCATATCTTGGTTCTCTAAGAAACAAAATAGTGTAGCCTTATCTACCACCGAAGTTGAGTACATATCCTTAGGGAGTTGTGCTCAAGTCCTTTGGATGAAGCAACAACTCTTAGATTATGGAATTAAAGTTGAAACCATACCCCTAAAATGTGACAACACTAGTGCAATATGCCTAACAAAAAATCCCATCCAACACTCTAGAACCAAACACATAGAGATAAGGCATCATTTCATTAGAGATCATGTCCTTAAGGAAGATGTGGTTATAGAGTATGTAGACACCTTAAATCAATTAGCGGACATATTTACAAAACCTTTAGACAAAGAGTGTTTTTGGTCCCTTAGGAGAGAGTTAGGTCTAGTTAGCCTATCTTGACCTTTTAGGACCTCTTTTGTGCTTAAATTTGCTTGATCTTGTGAAATGCCATGTTTATGTGTTTAGACTCCTAATTTCATCCATGCCTATAGTTAGGGGGAGTATGCTTCTATTAAAATATGCTTAGAACTGTTCATTCATCATTTGCATACTTTTAGGAGATGTTAAGTTCGAGCCTATGGTTGTTCTTAGAACCAAATATGCATTTCTGGGCATACGGTATCGATACGGATCTACGCGTATCGATACGTGTTCTTCATTCAGTTTCCCAGAATTTACTTCGCTTCACGGGTATCGATACGATTAAACTCGTATCAATACGGGTCGTTTCGATACGGACCCCATCCGTTTCGATACGACTCTCCAACGGGCTTTTTGCGGAAATGACAAATCTACTCCCGTATCGATACACCCTCAGGCGTATCGATACTCGATTGCACAAACAGCTTTAAATTTGGCTTTTAATGTGTTCAACTTTTACCAAAATTAAAACTCTTCAAAACCTAAAAACCCTAGCCGTTTTTGCCTATAAAAAGGTCCTTCCTCCTTCATATTTTTCACACCTCAACTCAAATCTAAAAGAGTTTTTCAATCAAGCAAAGCTTTGAGCTCTCTCTCTCATCACAATTGTGCTAGTTTTTCTTCAATCTCCCAAGTTTCTATCAAGGTAAACTTTCCTTCTTTTCTTTAAATTTTTTGTTTTGTTTTGTTTTGTTATTTTGTTTCATTTTTTTTAAATCTTTTGTTCTTCAAAATTTTTCTTCAAATTTTTCTTAAAAAAAAATTCTTTTACCTTGGTTTTTACTCAAAATTGAAGAAATCCTTTTGCTTAATTTCTCTTTTAGATTATGGCACCAAAGGAACCATCGAGGAAGCGTACAAGGGTTTCTCAAACCGGTGAATCATCCACCCTTGGAGCGATTGCTCGTCCGAACTACTCAACCATCTACGAGCAATCCTTTGAAAGTAACACAGGTCTAACTCATTTTCGTCAATATGAGAATTATAAGATTCGTGCCGAAAGGGTAATATCCATTCCTTTTCTCGACTCAGATCTTTTTAAGTTTGAATATCTTCCTTTGTTTCGACGTTGGAACTTCATGGATTTCATATCTATTCCCGGTTTTTATTATCGCCTTTTGGTTTTGATTTTCTACTCTAATGCCAAATGTATTACTCGTGATGGGGAAGTTGTTGCCATTAGCTCTTACCTCATGGGGAAGAAAATCATCCTTGATGTCAAATCCATTTGTGAAGTTTTTAAATTAGAGGATGAAGGCATTGATGATGAGCATGCTTTGGGGCATGTTCTTAGTGGATCCGTCACCGCCCTAAATGCTCAAGACCGGATCTTACATTTGATGGTGTCTTGGTGGTTTTGTCCCTCCGGAGGAAAATATTCCACCATCTGTCAAGTGGATGATTTTTGGATTCGTTGCTTCCGTGAGCGAAAGCGCCCAAATCTTGCTCGACTCATGTTTGCGGAGATCGTCTACCTCGTGCAAAATCGTCACACAACTCTCGTCACCTCCTTTACATATGGTACGGCTTTGAGTTATTTCTTTATTAAAAAGGATATTGATTTCTCTTTTGACTACCCAACTCCCATCACTGATCCCATTGATGAGCGATCTCTTGCTCGGGCAAAGTTTCAATATCTTAATGGTGAATGGGTACGTCTTGCCGAGTTACCACTCGAGGCCGCCGCTGTATTTGAAGAGCCTCAAGCTCATCAAGCTCCTCAAGTCCCACAACCCTCCATGGATGCTCTCATGACCTATCTCAATGAGCAATTTACCGGGTTGCGCACGGACATGAACACTCGTCTTACTTCCCTTGAAACAACTTTTGATACAAGGATGACGGGTATGGAGAATCGCCTTACATCCCTTGAAAGCGGTCACAATTCTTTGAATATTTCCATCGCCGCTTTCCATGATGAGTGGCGCAATAGCATGCGGGATAATGAGCCAATGGGAGTTGATGATGAAGATGACGAAGACGATGCCTAGACGTTTCTTCTTGCATCTCATGCATATCATTTAGGATTTTCTTTATATGCACCTTTGCTTTATGTTCTTAGGACTAAGTTTATTATTAAACCTATGCTTTGATTTTATGCTTTTGTTTGGATTTTAAGGATTGATGCTATGATGAATAATATAAGTGTTGCTTATTTATACATTTGCCTATGTCTATGCACTTAATTGTCTCAAGATTTTTTGATCTAACAAAAAGGGGGAGAGAAACTAGCTCACACTTCAAATATTTTGATTTTAACTCAAAGGTTACCAAGCTTATATTAAGGGGGAGTTAACTTTGTAAAGATTTTTCAAAATGTCAAAAATTTTAAGTTTTAGTTTTGTTATATCAAAAAGGGGGAGATTGTAAAACCTATGTTTGATTTTGATATAACTAGATCTTTAAGGATCAATTTGAAAAACTTAAAATTGTTTTTGTAAGTCCCTTAATAAGTTTTAAATCACCAACTCTTTAAAACTGATTTGAAAAACTCAAACTCAAAATATTTTCTAAATGTTCCAAGGCCAAACTATTGAAAAACGTTCAGGTGTATCGATACACTCACAAGCGTATCGATACCTTTTTACAAAACTTGGCTACTGTCGGAACACGTATCGATACGGCAAACCCTCGTATCGATACGCCCCTGTGTTAAAATCTAAAGAGTTTGAATGGCGTACCGATACGGCAAACCCTCGTATCGATACGGCCTTAATAAATTTTAAATATAAGTCAGTTTAAAAAATATGACCGTTGGTGTCAGTTGGTTGGTAACCAAATTTTAAATGGTCATTGACCCGTATCGATACGCCTAACCCCCGTACCAATACGGAAATCGACAGTGAGTTTAGTTGAGAAAAAGGTATCGATACGGCCTTTACCGTTTCGATACCCCTTATTTATTGCACACAACGGCTCTTTCTTTTCTGAGACAGGTATCGATACACCTCCTCGCATACCGATACGCATAGCTGCAGAAGTGCATTTATGGTGGTAAGAGAGGGTTCCAACGGCTCCATTTATGTTCCCAACCACCCAAACGGCTAGAAATCAATGAGGAGGTATAAAAGAGACATCCAAAAGCTACATCAACAACTATTGATCTTCAAGAAAACATCTATTCATCAAATCCAAGCAATTGTGCAAAAATTCATATTGTCTAGAAACCCCAATTGTAATTTTCATTCTTATCTTGTTCAATTGGGTTGAGTGCTTGTAATTGGGCTACACTTTGTATTGAGAGATACTCTATTAGACAACAAATTCTTTGTTATCTTGTTGTGAGGATTGGGTTGAATTTTGGGTAGAAAATTCAACCGAAATTGTAAGGGTTGCCTCCTTAGCCTAGAAAAGGGGAAGAGCAATTAGTGGAATTGTTGCAAATCCTTAGTGAAACTAAGGTAGTGGATGTAGAGTTCATTTAGAACTTGAACCACTCTAAAATCTCTTGTCAATCTTTTTATTTGCAAATTTCCACCACACAAACTTTAAATTTCCAATTCACCCCCCTCTTGGTTCATATCGATCTTTCGATCCACTCAACAAACTTGCAAACGTGCTACAAAATAGAATCTCAAGTATAATGCTCATTATGCAAAACCATTTAAATCAATGATACATGTAATCTCATATATTGGCATTCAAGTGACCCTGATGGTTGCTACCTATCCTAGAACACATGGTGTGGCTGCTCCCACCATAAAAACAACTCGGATATGCGGATACACCTTATGGCGTGGTTGCTCCCACCATAAGAAAAATGCAGAACACTTGGTGTGGCTACTCCCACCAAAGTGTTCACAAGGTGTGGTTGCTCCCACTTTAATGCTAGCAAGATGTTGTTCCCATCTTACGACTCACATGATGTGGCTGCTCCCATCATGTTTTAGGCTCACGTATATATGAATTTTGTTTATTTTAGGGTGCACTCCTATCCTATTGGTCGACCAATTATATCTAGTTATAATAAGCATCATCACTTGCCAATATACTTCTTAAAACCATGTTACCCTGCTATTTTCAATGCTTAAACACAAACCATATCTCATCCCATTTAAAAGTACACTCAATGCATAACATTTTCTCAACAAGACATAGTATATTCAAAAGCATAAATCAACCACATGGGATCCCACGAACCATTTCACAATTCATAAAAGCATGCACAACAGTGGGTAACAAATCTTTTATCAAAATATGAGCATGATAATCCAAAACAATGGGAAAAGTTGAGAACCGTGAGTGAAACCATTTATACTTACTTATGAACTTAGATATGCGTTTCAAGCTGAATCTAAACCCCCAAACCTTGCTTTCAAACTTTGAAAAGCTTTAAAACTAGTTCCACTCACCGAAACACTTCGCTTGTCTTGCCGAAACGAAAATCAAGCCTCCAGATAAACTGAAACTCTCTCTGAAGCTATTGGATCCATATCCACTGCTCCTAACCAAAGTAAAACAGTGGTTTAATGCTTAACCTTGCATCAAAATCCCCAACATCACAAAACTACATCATCCTCCATCAACAATCAAGCTTTCACCTATCGAAAATGTTGAGTGGATCGAAAGATCGATATTTACCAAGAGGGGGGTGAATTGGAAATTTAAAGGATTTTAGTGGAAATTGGCAAATAAAAATTGAAGAACAAGGAATTTAGAGTGGTTCAAGTTCCAAATGAACTCTACATCCACTACCTTAGTCTCACTAAGGATTTGCAACAATTTCACTAAATTGATCTTCCCCTTTTCTAGGACAAGGAGGCAACCCTTTACAATATCGGTTGATTTTTCTACCCAAAAATCAACTCAACTCTCACTCAATAGAACAAAGAAATTTGAAGGCTAATTAGGTATCTCTCAATACAAATGATAGCCCCAATACAAGCACTCAACCCAATTTTACAAAATATGAATGAAGAACACAAATTGGGATTTTACACAAATTTGGGATTTTTGCTCAAATGCTTGAATTTGATGTTTGGATGTTTGCTTGAAGTTCAATAGTTGTTGCTGATGCTTTTGGATGTCCCTTTTATACCTTCTCATTGATTTCTAGCCGTTTGGGTGGTTGGGAACATAAATGGAGCCGTTGGAACCCTCTCTTGCCACCATTAATGCTGTCTGCACCAACCCGTTTCGGAACACGGGAAACCTGTTTCGGAACGGACTAAAATAGAAAGAGCCGTTGGGGTGCATTTAAGAGCCCGTTTCGAAACGCCTTATGGCCGTTTCGGAACGGTTTTGCCACTGTAAAAGGGTCGTTTCGGAACGGTTCTAGCCCGTTCCGAAACGCCTTAACGGTTTTGATAAAATCAGTTAAAACATACAACGGTCATATTTTCAAACTAAAACCTAGCCCCTGTTTCGGAACGGTAGTGATCCGTTTCGAAACGGAATGGCTACTGTCAAAGGGTCGTTTCGGAACGGGCTTGATCCGTTTCGAAACACCCCTTATATGTTTGAAAATATGAAATATTTGAAATAAAATAACCCATTTTAAATCCTTCATGAAGAATAGTTTCGAAACGAGTTGATCCGTTTCGAAACGCTTTCAAGGGTTTCGATACACGTATCGGAACGGTGGTCGACAGTGGTGAAAGTGTTTCGAAACGCCTTAGGGCCGTTTCGAAACGGGTACGTGAAAAACACTGCTTTGGCTTGAAACACTTAGAAAAATTATTTGAAAGTGTATGTTTTTAACTTGGCATAATACTAAAATTATATGGGGATATTTTATGGACTTAAAATTCGTTTTGACTTTTTCGATTTAGTCCTTAGGTTTTTAGTTATATCAAAATTAAAATATTTGTTTCACAATCTCCCCCTTTTTGATATAACAAAACCAAAGTTAGAATTTTTGAGAATTTTGAAAGTTTTGAAAATATTCTAACTCCCCCTTAATTTAAGATAGGTTTTAAAAAAAATTTTGATTTGAAGTTTAAGTTTAAAAACCTTTTAAAATTTAAAAACGAATTTTAGTGTTGTGGCTCTTAAATTTCTTCTCCCCCTTTTTGTTAGATCAAAAAGAACAACATAAGCTCATAGAGAAGATAAAAGATTAGTACCAATAAGCAATAATAAGCAACCATATTATAAATTCATAACCAAAATATCCAAAACATAATTCAAAACATTAAGTTCAACATAATTCAAACAATAAAATCCCAAATAAAAAGTCATAAGCATAGGTTCCTAAAAACATGAGAAAACAAAAAGATGCATTCTTAATCCTAAAAAGCATAAATAATATGAGATGATATGAATTTTCTAAGCCTCGTCATCATCATCCTCGTCATCATCATCATCATCGTTCTTGGTTTGAGAACGGTGAAACTTCGTCCATTGCCCATAAAGAGTGGAGAAGGATAGGTCCAAGGTGGAATGTGAAGTTTCAAGAGAATGAAGACGATCCTCGACATTCTTCAACCGATTGCCCATAGACTCAAAGCCCGAAACAATGCTAGTGTCCAAAGCATTCATCCGAGTGTCCAAGGCATTGAATCGCTCGGTAAGGAAAGCCGTGAGGGCATCGTTGTTTGCGGCTTGAACTTGCGGTGGAGGAGCAACGAGAGGAGGATCCGCTTCTCTATCAACTCTTTCCCAAATACCATTCACATATTGAAACCCGGACTTACGAAGGGATGACTCACCAATCTTGGTCTTTCGAGGTTCCGGAGAGTCATAGGAACAATCAATTTCAAGATGATGAAATAGGGCGCTCAAGACAATGCCATAAGTAAAGGACGTCAACTCATTTGTGTCAATAAGCTTGATATTATTGACTATCTCGGCAAAGATTATCTTAGGGACATTTGGGCGCTCACCCCTACGGAAACATTCTAACCAAAAATGATCTCTTTGACGGATATGGGAATATTTACCACCGGAAGGGCGAATAAACCAAGAGACCATCAAATGAAGAACACGATCATGGACATCCAAATTAAGTGCTTTACCGGTGAAAGTGCCAAAATGGCGTTCATCCTCAAGACCCATATTCTTAAGATTAAAAGCAGATTCCAAAAGAGCAACATTAATAACAATCTTTTTGCCTAGCAAGGATGACTCAATTCCTATGATCTCGGTTCTTGACTCATCATAAAGAAAACGAGCATTGGAGTAAAAGATGAGTACCATATTTTTGTAGCAAACATCCGGAAGGCTCAAGAAATCCATGAGATTCCACTCATCCAAACGATGGAGATAACGAAAAAGGAATCGCTCGGAATTGAGGAACTCAAGATCAATGACTCGTTCCTTACGAACCGCGAAATCCTTGACATAAGCAAAGCGAGCACGCGCGTCCGAATTTTTAAGAGATTTCTGAAAGAGCATAGTGATGTTCGGACGAATGCTTGAATCACCGGATTGAACGGCCTTGCGCTTTTTGTTCGATTGATCCGCCATCTAAAAACATTAAGCAAGTGTTTTAAAATTAAGTGTATGCATTGATAATTAAAACCAATCCAATAATAAATCCCACTTAGGTTTTTGAAAAAAAAAATTAAAATAAAAACAGTTAAAAAAAATACGATTGAAAAAATTTATATTCGAATCAAAAATTTTGAGATTTGAAAATTTTTTTACAAGATTTTGAAAACCCACAACCAAAAACATATAATCTATACAAAAATAAAATTTTCTAACCTAAGATTCGAACATGAATTGAAAGAAAGAAAAAAATTGAAAAATTACCTTAGTTTGGGATTTTGGATGATTTTGAAGAAATCCTTGCACAAGATTGATGAAACTTGCTTAGACTTGAGTTGAAGAGTAAAACCCCTCACAATTTTGTGAAAATCAAAGAGTTTTAGAGGGTATTTATAGAGAGGGAGGTGGTTTAGGGTTTTAGGTTTTGATAAAAAGTGAGTTTGTGTCATTAAAAGCCCTAAATAAAGCATTCCGCGATGCCGTTACGGAACGGTCAAGACCGTTCCGGAACGGGCGGCTAGGGTTTTGACCATTTTAAAACCATTAACATAACGTTTCGATACGCTATTGACCGTATCGAAACACCCTTTGACCCGTATCGGAACGCGTTCCGATACACCCCCTTGGCAGAATCAAAAACGTTTCGGAACGCTTTTGAGGCGTTTCGAAACGCCCTTCTCTCAGAGCTGGATTTAAGGTATCCGTATCGAAACGGGTTCACCTGTTTCGATACACTTGGGCCTGGAAGTGCAGATGAGGCTCTAAAAATGCAGAAAAATGATCTTTTAAGAGGCCTAACATGCATAAATGTCATGAATGAGCAGGCAAAACATATTTAAGCATAAACATACTCCCCCTAACTATAAGCATGGATAAAATTAGGAGTTTAAACACATCAACATGGCATTTCACAAGATCAAGCATATTTAAGCACAAAAGAGGTCCAAAAAGGTCAAGATAGGCTAGCTAGACCTAACTCTCTCCTAAGGGACCAAAAACGCTCTTTATCTAAGGATTTTGTAAAAATGTCCGCTAATTGATTCAAGGTGTCCACATACTCTATAACCACATCTTCCTTAAGAACATGATCTCTAATGAAATGATGCCTTATTTCTATATGTTTGGTTCTAGAGTGTTGGATGGGATTTTTAGTTAAGCATATTGCACTAGTGTTGTCACATTTTAGGGGTATGGTTCCAACTTTAATTCCATAATCTAAGAGTTGTTGCTTCATCCAAAGAACTTGAGCACAACAACTCCCTAAGGATATGTACTCGGCTTCGGTGGTAGATAAGGCTACACTATTTTGTTTCTTAGAGAACCAAGATATGAGCATACTACCTAAAAATTGGCAAGTTCCCGAAGTACTTTTCCTATCAATTTTGCAACCCCCATAATCCGCATCCGAGAAAGCATGTAGGTTGAAGGTAGAGTCTCTTGGATACCAAAGGCCTAAACAAGGAGTATCTCTAAGGTATCTAAAGATTCTCTTAACGGCTATAAGGTGAGACTCTCTAGGACTAGCTTGAAACCTAGCACACAAGCAAACACTAAACAAGATATCCGGTCTACTTGCGGTAAGGTAAAGCAAAGATCCAATCATAGAACGATAAAGCTTAGAGTCAACACACTTACCTCCTTCATCTTTGTCAAGCTTTGTAGATGAGCTCATAGGAGTGGCTTGAGGCTTTGCATTCTCCAAGCCAAACTTCTTGAGCATATCCTTTATGTATTTTGCTTGGTTGATGAAGGTGCCATCCTTCTTTTGCTTGATTTGGAGTCCCAAAAAGAATGAGAGCTCCCCCATCATGCTCATCTCAAATTCACCTTGCATTAGCTTAGAAAACTCTTGACAATGACATTCATTAGTAGAACCAAAAATAATATCATCAACATAAATTTGAACTACTAAGATGTCATTTTTATACATTTTTATGAAAAGTGTAGTGTCCACCTTACCTTTTTCAAATCCTTTTTCAATCAAAAAATTTGAAAGCCTTTCATACCAAGCTCTAGGAGCTTGTTTTAAACCATAAAGAGCTTTGGTAAGTTTGAAAACATGATTTGGAAATTTTGAATCTTCAAAACCCGGTGGTTGTTCCACATACACTTCTTCATTTATAAAACCATTTAAAAATGCGCTTTTAACATCCATTTGAAAAAGCTTGAAATTATGATAACATGCATATGCAAGCAACATCCTAATGGCTTCCATTCTAGCTACGGGTGCATAGGTTTCATCAAAATCTATTCCCTCTTCTTGAGTGTAACCTTGTGCTACAAGTCTAGCTTTATTTCTCACAATGTTACCACTCTCATCTAGTTTGTTCCTAAAGACCCATTTAGTTCCTATTGTAGATTGATTACTAGGCCTATCAACTAATGTCCATACATTACTTCTCTCAAATTGATTTAACTCTTCTTGCATAGCCATAATCCAAAAGTCATCTTTCAATGCTTCTTTTATGTTTTTAGGCTCTATGCATGAGATAAATGCAACATGGTTCATTAATCTAAGAGAAGAACGAGTGGTTACCCCCTTGGATGGATCACCCAAGATTTCACCATCTTTGACATAGTTCAACTCCCTTGGGTAGCTCACTTCCTTTTCCTCAATAGCCAAGTCCTTCAAGGCTTCAAGAGGTGGATCTTGTGTATCTTCTTCTTTTGGTTGAATCTCATCCTCCTTTGAAGTTTGATCTCCATCAAAGGCATTTATGATTCCTACATCATCATCATCACAAGAATCCTTCCTAGGAAGGAGGTTATCATCGAATACAACATGAATAGGTTCTTCTACTACTAAAGTTCTTTTGTTAAATACTCGATAGGCTTTAGAGGTTAAAGAGTAACCTATAAAAATAGCTTCATCACTTTTTGCATCAAATTTACCTAAGTTGTCTTTTCCATTATTTAAAACAAAACACTTGCACCCAAAAGGGTGAAAATAGCTAATGTTAGGCTTTTTAGATTTTAAAATCTCATAAGGTGTTTTCTTTAAAATTGGCCTAATCATTACTCGATTTACAATATAACAAGCGGTGTTTGTGGCTTCCGCCCAAAAATATTTAGGTAAATTATTTTCACAAAGCATAGTTCTAGCCATTTCTTGTAAAGTTCTATTTTTCCTCTCAACTACCCCATTTTGTTGAGGAGTTCGAGGAGCCGAAAAATTATGGCTAATACCATTTTCATTCAAAAATTCTTCAAACCCTAAATTTTGAAACTCGGTTCCATGATCACTTCTAATGTGTGAAATTCTAAGTTCAAGATCATTTTGGGTTAATTTTGAAAATGTGATGAATTTTTCCAAAGCCTCATCTTTAGTACTTAAAAAGAGAACCCAAGTAAATCTAGAAAAATCATCAACTAACACAAATGCATAAGATTTACCACCCAAGCTCATAGTCCTAATTGGCCCAAATAAATCCATGTGAATTAATTGTAAGCATCTACTAGTAGAAACATCATTAATGGATTTAAAGGAAGACTTATGTTGTTTACCCTTAGAGCATGCATCACAAATTTTGTCATTTGAAAATTTAATTTTGGGCAAACCTCTAACTAGATTTAGAGAGACTAGTTTTTCCAAAACACTAATGCTAGCATGTCCTAGCTTCCTATGCCACAACCATGCATCATTTTCATTTTGAGCAACTAAACATGCATGAGATGTATGTATGTCATCTAAATGCACCATGTATATGTTTCCTATGCGATGACCTATGAGCATAATATTATTAGATTTAATGTCAACAATTTTGCATCCATTTTTATCAAATAAAACATTAAATCCTTTATCACACAATTGACTTATGCTCAATAAATTATGTTTAAGACCATCGACATATAAGACATTTTCAATGAGAATGGTAGAGTGATTACCTATGGAGCCAATACCTTTAATGTGGCCTTTGGAGTTGTCACCAAATGTTACTACTCCTCCACTTTTTGGCTTTAAATCCATGAATCGACTCTTGTCTCCGGTCATGTGTCTCGAGCATCCACTATCAAGGTACCATGAGTTTTGACTTTGTGCTTTGGCCTTGTAGCAATGCTCCCCCTACAAACAAAGATATTAAACCTTGGTTTTTGGTACCCAAATCATTTTGGGTCCATGAGTGTTAGCTCCCAAAACCTTGGTTCCCTTAGGAATCCAAGATGACATAGCAATAATATTATTAGATTTTACAAGTTCCTTAGGAACCCATACACTTCTAATTCTTTTAGCTCTACTATATCTAGGGTAGCTACCTTGTTTGTAGTAATTAGTCCTTTTCTTAGGTTGGTGTGTTCTAGAGGATTCTCCTACTTCATGTTTGACACTACCAACATTTTTTAAGGACTTTTTGAGCTCATTTAGCTCACCTAACACCTTTTGGTGTTCACTATTGCATTGAGACAAAAGATTATTAAGATCAACATTTTCATCTTGAAAGAATTTAAGTTCATCTTTTAATCCTAAAATCTTTTTCTCAAATTTAGAATTAGCTTGAGTGAGTGAGTCATTTTTCTCATTTAGCTCTAAAATAATTTTCTTGTTTTTAATGACCGACTCTTTAAACTTCTCAACTAATTCATCATATACCTCTTGTAACTCATCATATGCATCATTTAATTCTTTATATGAAAAATCTAAAGTAGATGAGTTAGAGGTTACCAAGGAGGAATCTTCCTCAAGTGCCATGAGACAAAGGTTGGCCACTTCTTGTTCGTCATCCTCCGATGACTCCTCATCACTCCAAGTAGCAAGCTTGGCTTTGAGTTTCTTCTTCTTCTCAAAGCCCTTCTTCTTGAGTTGAGGGCACTCCGAACGGATGTGACCGGATTGTTTGCACTCATAGCAAATGATGGGATCCTTCCCTTCTTCTTTGTTCCTTCCTTTGAAGTCCATCTTTCTTTGGATTTTTCTTCCCCGGTTGGACCTCATGAAGCGTGAGAATCGTTTGTCTATCATAGCCAATTCTTCAAGTTCATCCTCCTCACAAGATGAGCTCTCATCATGTTGTGAAGCTTTTGCCTTGAGAGCTATTCCGATCTTCTTCTTCTTTTCAACTTCAAGCTTCTCTACTCTTTTCTCTTCTTTCTTTTTCTCATCTTCCCTTCCTTGCTTCATGATCTCATGAGTAAGGAGAGAACCCACAAGCTCATCAAGCTTTAATGTCTTCAAGTTCTTTGCTTCGATGATGGCGGTTCTCTTCCCATCCCAAGCTTCGGGAAGTGAATAGAGTAGCTTCCGGACAAGCTTGTCTTCCGGTATGATCTCTCCATAGCCCTTTAGCCCGTTGACAATTGTGGAAAATCGATCAAACATTTTTGACACCGTCTCATCGGGCTCCATCTTGAAATTTTCATAACTAAGATTGAGAAGTCCAATCTTAGTTTCTTTGACATCATTGGTGCCTTCATAAGTGGTCTCAAGAGTGTCCCACACTTCCTTGGCATTTTCAATGGATGAGACCTTTGAGTAAATGTCCGGACTGAAAGCACAAAAAAGCATGTGGAGAGCTATATCGTTGACTTGAATCTTCTTCCTCTCCTCTTCACTCATTTCAGCTTTCTTCTTCAACACCATCTTGCCTTCACCATCTTGCTTCAATGGAATGTATGGCCCATCCTCAATGACATCCCATACAAGGTAGTCACTTGACTTGATGAATAGCCTCATTTTGTTCTTCCAAAAGGAGTAGTTGTCACCATTGAAGAAAGGAGGCTTGGTGGTTGATTGTGACTCGTACATGCCGGAACCGGAGGTTGAAGCCATCTCTTGATATTTTGATGATCACACTCTTCCAAGGATCTCCTCTTGTGGTTGTTCATCCTCAAAGAGTTAAGCTCTGATACCAATTGTTGAGTGGATCGAAAGATCGATATTTACCAAAAGGGGGGGTGAATTGGAAATTTAAAGGATTTTAGTGGAAATTGGCAAATAAAAATTGAAGAACAAGGAATTTAGAGTGGTTCAAGTTCCAAATGAACTCTACATCCACTACCTTAGTCTCACTAAGGATTTGCAACAATTTCACTAAATTGATCTTCCCCTTTTCTAGGACAATGAGGCAACCCTTTACAATATCGGTTGATTTTTCTACCCAAAAATCAACCCAACTCTCACTCAATAGAACAAAGAAATTTGAAGGCTAATTAGGTATCTCTCAATACAAATGATAGCCCCAATACAAGCACTCAACCCAATTTTACAAAATATGAATGAAGAACACAAATTGGGATTTTACACAAATTTGGGATTTTTGCTCAAATGCTTGAATTTGATGTTTGGATGTTTGCTTGAAGTTCAATAGTTGTTGCTGATGCTTTTGGGTGTCCCTTTTATACCTTCTCATTGATTTCTAGCCGTTTGGGTGGTTGGGAACATAAATGGAGCCGTTGGAACCCTCTCTTGCCACCATTAATGTTGTCTGCACCAACCCGTTTCGGAACACGGGAAATCTGTTTCGGAACGGACTAAAATAGAAAGAGCCGTTGGGGTGCATTTAAGAGCCCGTTTCGAAACGCCTTATGGCCGTTTCGGAACGGTTTTGCCACTGTAAAAGGGTCGTTTCGGAACGGTTCTAGCCCGTTTCGAAACGCCTTAACGGTTTTGATAAAATTAGTTAAAACATACAACGGTCATATTTTCAAACTAAAACCTAGCCCCTGTTTCGGAACGGTAGTGATCCGTTTCGAAACGGAATGGCTACTGTCAAAGGGTCGTTTCGGAACGGGCTTGATCCGTTTCGAAACACCCCTTATATGTTTGAAAATATGAAATATTTGAAATAAAATAACCCATTTTAAATCCTTCATGAAGAACAGTTTCGAAACGAGTTGATCCGTTTCGAAACGCTTTCAAGTGTTTCGATACACGTATCGGAACGGTGGTCGACAGTGGTGAAAGTGTTTCGAAACGCCTTAGGGCCGTTTCAAAACGGGTACGTGAAAAACACTGCTTTGGCTTGAAACACTTAGAAAAATTATTTGAAAGTGTATGTTTTTAACTTGGCATAATACTAAAATTATATGGGGATATTTTATGGACTTAAAATTCGTTTTGACTTTTTCGATTTAGTCCTTAGGTTTTTAGTTATATCAAAATTAAAATATTTGTTTCACAGAAAACTACCAAAAACACCGGTGAAACATTTTTAACTAATCATCAGCCATAACCCAGCGAAATCAACATCAAAGTCAAAAACCCATTTAGTTCGGGTTTTCTATGTTAAATTAACTTATTCAACATTTCAATACATCATAATTATGATATTATCTCATTATAAACCCAACAAAACATATTCAAAACAAAGATTTCTTGATTTAATCAATTAAACCTCAATTGCACATCATTTAAACCAATTTTCCCTAATTGTAACATCAAAACTCATTCAAAAGCATTCATAAAAGATCAAAAATTTGGGAATTTTAATAAAGAACCTTTCATTAGAAGAGAAGAACGACACCTTACCTCTAATCATGACTTTTCCCTTCAATTGTAAAGATTTACATGAGAAAACAAAGATAAAACCATAAGATTTTGGTAGGAAATCATTCAGTGTTAAAAAGATAAATCAAATCAAATGTTTACCTCAAATATTTGAAGAAGAAACTAATGTTTGGTTGAAGAGAATTTGAGAGAAAATGATGGTGAGAAAATAGTTACGTGAAATATATTTTAAGAGATAAAAGTTAATTTTAATTCCCTCCACCTTTTTTTAAAACCACTTTAAAATTGACCAATTAAAGGGAAAAAGTCTGAATGAGACCAATAGCTCCTTAAAGATTCAAAGTTTTGATCTTTTACACATTAATCACTAAAATAGTTTTACAATCTTTACATTTTGGTCACCAATTTCCAAAATGTCAAACCTCCAAAATTCATTTTCCAAAATTAATCTCACCAAAGTCATATATATATATATATATTAAATAATAATTTTAAAACATTTTCTCATAATTTACCAACCACAAAAATCTTTTCAAAATAATTAAATCCTGAAACTAGTCTAAATTATTTGAACCAATTCTGCCAAACCATCTAGCCTAAACCCGGCTAACTTCTAAGCTCAAAATCAAGGTGTTACACGTTCCAATTCCCCATCCACAGAAAACTCCAGATCCACTCACGAGATTCACCGCGTGCCCCACTGCTTCAAACAGAATCGATTGGAACAAAGCTGCAATCAAACTGAGAAACAAATTATCTCTCATTTGCTACCCTATTTCAGCTCAGAAATGATTGAGAAGACAGAAAATAGAAGATAATGGATTGAATTTATTATTATTTTAATTAAAACTAAATTGATTTAATTTATAAATATAGATTACTAAATGTATTATTATCAAAAAATTTATAATTACAATGCTAATCTATTAACGGAGGTTAATGGCTAAGTTATCGTTTTGTTACAAAACATAAATTTTAATTACAATTTTATAATATTTAAAAGTTTAGTTATCATTTTATTTCTCTAATAACGTTTAGTGACCATTTGTGAACTTTATCCCTAAAACAATGTGTTTTGCATACTTGCAACAACTTAGAACACTCACCAATGTGCTCCAAACACAACCAACCAAAATCCTAAAATTAAGATCACCTTTTTTTTTATTTCTTGCATTCGGTTCTGAAACTTCAAAGATGCATCAAATATCACAAATAATATTACTAAGAGTAAAAAATTAATCTAAAATTCTAGAATTAATTAATTTAATTTAAGCATTCTTCTCTTAAATCAAGATTTAATCCTATCTAAGAGAAATCTTTGATCTCATTGTTACAACTCAAAATCTTATATCAACATCAACATTAGAATACTTCAAAATCATTATAGAATATATCACAACAATTTTGAACATCAAAATCATCAAAGTTGGTTCTTAGAAAAAAAATTGATGTAAGAACGTTCTTGAACTAAATCCTTCAATTCTTTAAAATCATGATATTCAATGATTAACATTAGAATCATTTGGTTAAATCAAAATTAGATAAAATTAATTTATAAACCAAGAATAAATTCATTAATTTGTATTTCGCCATTTTTTGCTCTAAATTCACTAATGTTGAGCATAGCCGTTGGTCTCTCACGACTAACACGTGTCATCCTATGATAAAAATGACAAAAATAAAATCCCGAAGGTTAAGTAAGCATGTCAGGTGACGGTGATGGAGGCATATAGGCCAAATTTACCATTCATGCCGCTACGAAATGGGAAGCATTAATCCTCATGCGTGGGATAGGGATGGGGATTGGACCTCACTGCGTCTCCATTGATTAAGCAAGTTAGATCCCAGTTTTAATTAATTAATTCTCATTAAGTATTAGCTTAATTGATATGGTTGTGATTGTAATATTTGGGAGAACGCAAGTTCAAATTTACCTCTTAAATTTTAAGTTTAAATATGTAATATGCCCTTGTATTTCTGAAATTCAATATTTTGGCTCCTTCTAATGTTTTACTCCATGTTTACATAATTGTTGTTACAATAAATAGGATATAAGCCCACATTATCTCTGATTTAAAGATGAAAATAGATGTACATAATTTAAGTATTATATTGAATGCAATGAAGTGTAGATGAAATGGTAGCATGTCCTGTTGAAATGTCTGCCCATAATGGAAACCTCTATGTTTAACACGATTAACACAGTTGTTCTTAACTATAGTCAATTTCGGGCACCTCTAGCTTGATTTCTAAAGTATTTTTATTTTTTTTCTAGAGCTGGTTTTTTTGGGCACCTCTAGTTTCAATTCCCTAGAGCCAGTGTTAGGCACCTCTAGGAGTACTTCTAGTTTAATATCTTAAAGCTAGTGTTAGGCACCTCTAGCTAGGAGTAAACTAATTCTAATTTTTCTTTCTAACTCAAGTATTTAAGCTTCCTATTCTAAGTTGCTAATAGAATGTTAACAGCATATAAGTCACAAAGGTGTTTTTAAGAGTTCGGAACAATAGTAAGGCTCTAAATACTTCCTAAAACATTCTAAAGACACTGTCATGACAGACAATACCGCGGCAGGTAAGAGCAGTTCAAAGACTTAAGCCAAAATATATATTTTTTGACACAAAAAATGACACATTAAAATAAGTTCATTAATAATAATTAAGAGGAATGCCTACCCCCAAACTCGAGGGCTGCATTGTCCTCAATGTATGACACAAAACAGAAAAAATAAAAACATCACAAAACAGAAATTAAAACACGGACGAGATTAAAGTAAAAGAACTTAAGTTGAGGAGATGTCGTCACTGCTGTTGTCGATGCAGAGCTGTCGTCGGGCAGTTGCTTTTATGACAGAGGCTGGCTTTGGAGTTGGATAGGGTGATACTACCTTCTTTTTCCTCTCGATGTGGCTGGACTCTAGTGGGTGAAATTTTTGGTGCCTTGTCCAGGACCTCGAGCTTACTGTCACTGCTGCTGCGGCTGCCGCCTGCTCTATCGCGGTAGGGTCCCTCAAAGTCAATGTCATGCTTTTTCTTCTTCATCTAAGGGAAATCCTTTGCTATCTCCCGGACGAAAGAGGGTTCGGAGTCAAAGTCATCCTGCCAGACTGAGGAGCAGGGGAAACCTTCGAAATATTTTGGGTCTATTTCTGAAAATGGTTCCTTTCATTTGGTTCCTCGAGGGGTGGCAGATCGTCTGTCGTCATCTCCAGCTGTGGAAGAGGGTGAAGCAGAGGCAGCTGTCGGTGTGGGCGTCTTAGGGCTGGCAGCAGGTGTAGGGGCAGAGAGAGGGGTTTCTGGAAAAGAGGGAAACTGCATGTTTGGATAATTTAACTCAACTTTTATAAAGTTTACCGTGGCAGTGGTGAAGTCCCTCATGTACTCCATGAATCCCAGCTGTCGTGCCTCCATCTTTTTCATCAGCTGAATTATTTGGTTGGAAGAGGTGGCTTCGGGTTGTGCAGGTTCTGTTGGCTCGGGCTCTGCTGCGATAGGTTCTGTGGAATCTGGTTCTGTCGTCGGTTCTGTTGCGGCAGAGGGATCAACATACGCCATTGGGGTAGCTGCCTTCAGTTCCATCAAGCTGTAGATGTTCTGCTGCGTCCACCCCTTACCCTGGATCTTCACGTCTTCATCAACATTAGAATACTTCAAAATCATTATAGAATATATCACAACAATTTTGAACATCAAAATCATCAAAGTTGGTTCTTAGAAAAAAATTGATGTAAGAGCGTTCTTGAACTAAATCCTTCAATTCTTTAAAATCATGATATTCAATGATTAACATTAGAATCATTTGGTTAAATCAAAATTAGATAAAATTAATTTATAAACCAAGAATAAATTTATTAATTTGTATTTCACCATTTTTTGCTCTAAATTCACTAATGGTGAGCATAGTCGTTGGCCTCTCACGACTAACACAACGTGTCATCCTATGGTCAAGGGGATGAGTCGGTGGAGCATGTGATGCGGTCGTGTGTGCGTGCCCATCAGGTTTGGGCGTGGTTGGTTCATCCGGATCGGCTGCAAGCTTTCGCTATCACACCTTTTGCTAGATGGTTGGAGGAGAATATCAAGGAGAGTGAACATGTTCGGTCGATGGAGAATGGTTGGGCCATTCTTTTCGCCATGACTTGTTGGACACTCTGGAAGCGTAGGCGCAGTTTGGTTTTCACGGGTGAGTAGAACAGCTTTAGGGATGTTGTGTTGTATTGTCGAGGATACAGGGATGAGATCGTGGTTGGCAAAGGCTCATCTCGGCCTATGCGGTGTGCACAACGATCTTGGGATAGGTGAAAGCAAATGTTGATGGTGTTGTTGAGGGACGGGATAATAAGGCAGCTACATGAGGTGTCATGCGTAACGATAGTGTAGAGTGGATCTATGGCCTCTCTTAAAGTATAGGGGCTTGCTCGATTCTGATTTCAAAATTATGGGCAGCTTTTGATATATTATCGCATCTGTGAAGATTAGGTTTCCGCAAGGTGGAGTTGGAGCTCGACAATAGTACTGTGGTTATGATTTTGCAAGAGACTTCCTTGGCTTTAGGAAGCAACGCACTCGATGCAAGGGTGAAATATTTATTGGCAATGCAGTGGAATGTTCGGATTATGCACATTCATCGCGAGGCAAACATGGTGGCCGATGGTTTAGCTTCTCTAGCTCGTGGTCAGTTGTTGGGTGAATTGTTCTATGTGTGTCTGCCGGTTGAAGTATATGCGACATACTATGTGGATATGTGTATGACTTAATGTTCTTTTTTGTTTTTTTTCTTTTCGGTGTGTAATGTTTTCTTTAAGACTCTTGTAATCGTTGCCACGAGTACTCTTTTTTTCCAAAGTTTAGGAAAGTTTTTAGCGAGGCTTGTGGTAATGATTCCCTTTTTCTATAAAAAAGAAATAATTATTTTTGACAACTCTCAAGTTTAATATTTTTTTAAATAATAATTTTTAGGGTAAAATACACAAATCATCACTGAACTATCTTCTCACTCCTATTTCGATCACTCAACTTTAAAAATTTTCAATTTAATAACTAAACTTTTTATATTGAACATATTTTGTCACTTTTCTGTTTTTTTACTAACAGCTCGATGAAGTGGCTTATTTTATTAATATTTAATGATGACATGGCTCTTTATTGTTATTTAATTATGACATGTAGGATTTGAAATAAAAAAATCCATCAATTTTATTTTCAAACTTTAATCCCCAATCTTAAACCCAAATTTTCACTGCATTTTCTTCCCCAACTCCCCATCGGCATCACCCCTCCCCTCCCCTCCCCCAAATCCCCAGGACATCACACCCTCCTGAACTCAATTTCTCAAACTTGCTTTTCCATGTGCATTATGAATCCTGTTCTCCATTGCAATTCATTTTCTCAAATCTGTTGAAACTATCGATGAAGGGAGTACAAACAAATTGGATTATCATAAATGATGGAAAATATAGAGATTTGAAATGAAATCTATATAGAGACTTGGAAAAATGGTAAAGAGCTTATAGTGGTTATTTGCTTTCATTGACTAATGAGTTTTAAGGCTTATATTGACGGTTTTACAGGTGATGGATAAGTGTAAAGTGGTGTAGGAGGAGAAAGGGTAGTATAGATGAATCTTCCATTGTTGCAGAGCTCACACTCTTCATTGACTGGCATGATAGTTTGAGAAGAAGACGATGGGTCCATTTTGGGGGGAAAGCTGGATTTTTCAATATAGTTGAGTATTTGATAAGATTGTGATGGTGCTTTTAAATGATGTCATCATTGCAGAGTTTCACTGCGGCAACCATGGTGGTTTGAAGAGAAGCATTGTCGATGGTAATTTGAGAAGAAGAACTCACTTTGACATTTTCTTTTAATGTTTTTAACGTAACATTAAAAAAATATTATTAATATGTGACATGGATTTTAAAAAGTAAAAAATTATTTTATAAGACCACGTCATGACAGAGTTATAAATTTAACGGATAAATGACTAAAAAAGTTTAATGTATAAAGTTCAGTTATTAAATTAAAAATTTTAAAATTGAGTGACTAAAATAAGAATGAGAAAATAGTTCATCGACGATTTGTGTATTTTACCCTACATTTTATTTCTTTCTTCAAGTTAAAACATAATTTTTCAAAATTACTTTTAGCACAATATTTTTTATTTTCTAAATTATTTTATAACTTCCAACTTCATCCTAAAATTAATCATTAATCAACTCAAGACTAGTTATAATCTACTTTCTCAATTTTATTAATTTTAAGTCTTTCTTAGAGTTTCCATCTCGATTCTACTAACCCGAGCAAATTTCTTTGGAGCCTTAACAATTTAACATTGTAACTTCGGGATTTTTTTTTTAAATTCGTATGTAAAAAAAGAGAATTGAATTCATTATTGGCCACTTAGTAGGCTGGAGACCATAAAAATTAGAGATTCGTTTTGAAAAAGATTCAAGAGTTGGTTACGTGTGGGGAAGAATTAGCACCCCATCACGCCCGAAAGTCGGCATTAAAATATTTGTAGTTTTTAATTAAAAGAAACTGTTGAAATTTAAAATGAATTTAATTAAGTGTTCTTAATTGAAAATTGACTTTAATTGAACGGGCTTTATCAAATTGGTGGGTTCAAATTAATTGAATATTTAATTAATAAGGATGACGATACATCGGACCATAGATTAAAATGTCATCAAATAAGTCTAACTGTCGTGTTAATTTATGGTTCGACTTTCGTACGTCACCTTTATGCATGATGCAACATTTAAATATGATGTCATGATTTGTCCACTTTTAACATTCACCTTGGGACGGGTTCGAGCACCAGCAGCTGCAGCAGGGTGATTAAGCGTTCATTGTCAAATGATTGAGAGTATATTTAGAACAGATACCACTTGTAATCACTCTAGCTTTCATAAAAAAAACATTCACCTTGAGACGATAATAATTAATTTAAATATTTGCTCAACATCTATTAAGGCATGACTGTTACGACGCAAATATTGGAATTAATTCATACATCCTTTTCATGATTTAAATTAATTGCCATGCAATCAAGATATTAAAGGTTTTATGTATGACAATTAAAAATGCACGACAATATAACAAATCACCAAGGCACAAGGTATAAACAGATAAAGACATAAATAACAAGATATACTACTAATATAATACCATATACTATATATATACACTATATATTATATTAAAATCATATTTATATATAAAACTATATATTATATAAAAAAAAACTTATAGTATATACATATATCATATATTATATAAAAAACATAATATGTATATAAACTATATTATATATAGATCATATATTATATATGTTGTAAAACTTTATATTATATACTATATTATATCAAATAAGTAATATATATTATATACTATATCATCGATAGAAACATATATTATACTATATATATATCAACTATGTATTATACTACATATAAACATAAAAAAACCACATCAAACCACAAATTATCAACAAAAAAACATCAAACATCCGCATATATTTTTACACATAACAATATGGTAAGAACAAATAAAAGACTAAAATATAAGAAAATAATATGCAAAGCAGAAATTAAAATGCATGATAAACAGGGGATTAAAATACTGGAAAAAGACCAAATCGAACTAATTTTGAAATTAATAGTATCAAACCGGAGATCAAACCATTTAAAACACAGATATAGGGATGAAATTAAAATATTTTTGAAAACTGAAGCGACCATATATGTGATTTTAAAACACGGAAGGACCCCGAGATAAGATAGTAAAGGGCGAAAGGATTTAAAATGCGATTAAACTAATTTAAAAATGGGGACCGAGTATAAAACCCATTCTAGAAAACACTCGATCCTCTTTCTGATTTCTGAAAAACAACCCCTCCTAACAAAGCTCTCAAATCCTCTGAATCAATGATGGACGTCCCCGTTCATCGGGGCACAAGCCCAGAAATTGGTCACCTTCTGCCGTCGACGAACCCTAAAACTAGCCAAAACAACTCTTTTCCTCTTTCAAAAACCCTGTCTGAACCAAAACTTTAAAACAAACCCTTTTTTGCTTAAAACCTTTGAAAAACCGAGACCCTAAAAGACTTCTCTTCACCGATTCACCACTCCTGGTTCTGAAAGGAACCGAGGCTTATCACCGGCGAGGAAGCGGGGCAGATCAAGAAAAGTCGAGCAGTCCCGAGGGTAAGTGTAACACATTCAATTGTACCTAAATAATTATAACATTCATTAGTTAATCAACAAACCTAATTAATTATTAGTTATCTTGCAATTCGATCAATAAGGATTAAATTGAATAAAATCACAAATCACCGAATAAGATAAGTCAAGGAGCAAATTGAATAAAATTAAAAATAAGAGATTTGCATGTCTCAAACCCGAGACTCCCTAATCTCCCCTCCACTACCCTAATCTCTAAGAGCTAATAAGAGAGGGTAAATTAGACAAATCAAAGCCTAGTGAATGATACCTTGTCATCACCACCATTTCTTCTCCTAGCTGGCTAAGTAACCGAGAGAAAGAGAGGGGAAAGCTTAGCTAACATCCATGGAAAATACTCATGCTCTCTTTGCATGAAGTGGAAATTAGCTTGGAAAAATTTAGAGAGAAAGCTTGGTAAGCTCCTCACTTCAAGATATGTTCAATTGCAACCTTAGATCATGAAAATGTCGATTTTTGCATGATAATTGAGTTAAGATTAAGGCTAGAAAAAAACTTGGTTAGAATGATGTAAGGACTGTGATCTGGTAGAAAATAATTTGGTCGAGGTAATTAGTAGTTTAGGGTTAGCTGAACCATAGGAAAATGCTTAGGATTTTTTATAGTATAGTAGTTACATGAAATTTGTGAAATTAGGGAATTTACACTCGAAATTAGAAAATTTTTAGTAGGAAGAAATTATTCGAGACTATTTCTTCTAAATGATGGAAGTGTTAATTCGTTGAAAAGGAGGATGAAAATGATGAATTCGACTCTGGATCGAAACTAAGAGCATAAGTAGAAAAATGGAAAGTTTAGGGACTAGCATAGTTGAATTGAAAACTTAAGGCTTAATTGAGTAGATTGGAAACTGAAAATCCATGAGAATGATTGAAAGAGTAATAAAAATAAATACTAGAAGGACTTACATAATGATTTAGAGATAAAAATAAGCTAATTAGGTGTTTTGGATGTAAAACATGCTTATAAGGACTATACTGGAAAAATTGGTCTAATTGGGGACCTAGGTGAACTTAATTAAAGTTGATTCCAGTATAGAAATGAAATTAAGATGAGAAATTTTGTATTATAAAAATAAATTAGCTGAATCACTATGGAATTTAGATCGAACAAACCACTCAAGTATGCTTTTAATTTCAAGAACAATTTTAAAGCACTGTTTTGGCCTAACTTTATCGAATAAACTGGTTTAATTGAAAAATAATTAGAATGCAAGCCTTGTATAGTTATAAATTCAGTTATGTAAGCTTTCTAACAGTATATAATACTCGCGATTCCGACTTGCGGATAAAAAGATATGAGCAGAATATTATAGGGTATACAATCTGCCTAAAGTAGTGCATGGTTTAGACATTTAGCAATCGGTGTTTTGTAATTTAAGATCACTCTATCTAATTGGATGTTAACCAATGTTTATTGCATGGCATGCGTTTGATTAAAGAAAGGGAGAGAAGGTTTCGAAGAAGGCACCTCAATAGGCAAGAGGGACTCACTCAAAGGCATCCAAATTCAAGAATAACTAGAGAGTATTGTGAGTGTAATCTTCCCTAGGGTTGGAACTTAGGTTCTAACCAAATTATCATTTTGTTCTTGTCTTTAATATGAAATTGGATTAATATATATTGGTAACTAGGGAAGAATAACTTAAATTAATATTTGGACACTTTGATTGAATCTTGTGGATGAATTGAGTAGTGCATTTCTTGTAAATTATTGGTTGTTTTGCATGTGTTGGTGCTTGTTGATCTTGTATTGAGGAAATTATGGATTTGACATTTAGTTGCTGGAAATTAGAATCTTAAATTGAGTACACATACGTATGCATATAACAATTTGAAAAAATTGCTAATTTGAGAATTAATGAAAAGAGGCAATTCATTGACTTAGATGTTGGATTTATGTGTATGTGTTCAATCAAGATTAAAATGTTATTTTGAGCTATTGAAGGGATATGTTTTCTTCTTGGATTGTGAGGTATTATGACATATCATGGTTGGAAAATGAATTGAATGAATTGGAATTATGTTCTTGTTTAAGTGCTATTACTTGTATTGTTTATCATTGACAATTAATTAAAAAGAACAAATTTAAAGTTAAGAATTACAAAAACCTTGGTTCTAGTTGTTCCTAGGTGGTATGGCATGCCTAGAGTCTAGAGCTCGACTTGTTAAGTACTAAGTGTACTATTTTGTTGGTGATACATTCACTTCTTATTAGATGCCAAGGGCATCGACTTGATAGGTACTTTGTGTACCGACTTGCTTGGGTGTAGAAGGCACCTTCTTGGTAAGATACTTAAAGTATCGACTTGAATCATGTCACTCGAGTACCTTTGAATTAACTAGGTACCAAGGCCTAATTGAATATAAGATATTTGCTATGAATTGAATTGGATTTTGTGATAAAGGCTATGTATTGAACTGAATCTTATGATAATGGTATGTTTCAAATTAAATTTGGTGATAATTGATGTGTTGAATTGAAGTTGTATTAATTGCTTTCAATTGATTTGAGCATGTTTAATATTTGGTTGTGGTAATCGAATGGATTATTGGACCCTTGCTTAATATGAATAGAATAATTGATGTATTAAAATTGGTAATTGAACAACTTATAATAACTAAATTTAAAAATTGGCAATTGTGTATTACCTCACTAAGTATTTACCATTCTTGTTTGTTATTCTTCCCAAAACTCAGGATCGGTTGCTTAGAGATACTCAACCCTTGGAGCTTATATATATAAGTGAAGGAAGACTTGAAAGTATGGCATGCTTTGGTTATGTTTTGATAATTGTTGGTGGCTTAGATTCTTACATTGTGGTTTTGTTCCTTTACATTATGATGGCCTTTAGGCTTTACCTAAGGTGTGTGTATTGAAGTTGGAATAATGACTTTTTTAATACCATGAGTTTGTAAATGTTATCCTCATGGTGTTTTTATTAAAGGCATGGTAATCTCTTTTTTGTTGTAAATATGTTATGAATATAAACATGAACTATAATCATGTAAGCCTTTTGATATGAGATCATACATATGAATATAAATAAAATGGCATGACCTTTTTGGGTTGCTTAGCTATTTTGATATTCCTATATGCTATTAATGTTTCGATTGCTATAAGAAAATTGATAGTAATGCGAATTAAGTCGCTTGAATAACAATGAATCTACTCGAATTGGTTAGGGAAATTTCAAGTATTAATTGGTTAAGATAATTGTTGAGGAAAGGTTTCTATTAGAAATGCTAATAATATTTTGGTTAATTGGCATTGGTCAATGTTGGTATAGAACCGAACTAAAAATTTTAGAAACGAACTTGTATTAAGATGTTGAAATTGTTTACATGGAATTTTGTTAGGTTGCATTGACTTGTTCTACTTATATTAGAAGAAAAATTCTAAATTGGCCCACTATTCTGTTAAGTCTTGACTAGAATGTTTCCGAACGCTCATCGCTCCTAACCCAGGTGAGGGGTGTTACAGTAAGAAATAGAAACCCTAACCCCCTTTTATTTCTTTTTTTATGTGTATGCTTCGAAATGGAAAAAAATGAGAATATACCTCTGAAACTTTGAGGTTTTTGCTTTTTATTGCTCTTAAAATCCCTCGTTCGAACTTAAGGTTTATAAATTTTGGGTTCGGATTTTTATAACCGAGTATTACATGAATTTAAAAAATAGGAAATGAAATCAGAAAATACCTTATTGGTTGTCTCTGCTAATTTTGATATTTTGGTGCCTCTCTGAAATTGTCGGTTTGTTCCCTCATTTTGTTGGTGTATACACGTCCTTTCTAACATTCGTGTTCTTTGTTTGTTATGCCACCATGGCTGATTCAGAGGAGAGGGGGCCAAAGAGCTACTGGCGTGGTTGTTGGTGTGGCTGGGCGATGATGTTGTGGTGCTCGACCGCTGGTTCTTCCTGCCGACATGGAAGCTAAACGGGCTCTAGGCACATTCGGGAGGTGAAGAGTCATGGAGCGTGACATGCACACGTGTAACATTCAAAAAAAAGAGGAAGCGAATTTTTGGTTATGGGAATCAAACCCACAACCTAATGGTAGCCAAGCCATGACCCAGCCATCTAAGCTACATAGCTCCTAGTATATGAGGTTCCTCAATTTCCTTTTGAACCATAATTTGTCGCTTACCAAGAATAATTAACAGTCTGATATGCCCTTCCAATTACCTAAAATTTATGCTCGGTTTCCCTTTCCAAAACCCTCACCGAAGCGCTCCTACCAACCCCATCTGACCATCATCTTTCTTCCCTCACCACTCCGTTGTGTGTGACACCGCCGTCATCCGCGTATGTGTCGTCTTGCTCTGAACCCCCAGCCGTCGGTCACACACACGTTTGTGTCGTCGTCTGCCGTGGAGATAGGGATGAAGTCTCTTCGAGGCAACCCCTCTTGAACCATCGTCTGGTCTTCGTTTTCCCGGTCGCCTCGTCGTCTGTTCGAGGCACGGCTGACGGATCTGAGCTCCCTAAAGCACGACGAGTAAAACCCATCCAATAGGCTACTGCTCTGACGCCAGGAAGACTCTTGTGGGAGCCTCGTATTTTCCGATTATCGTGAGTTGTTTTGGGATCGGTGCAAATAAGGCCTTCGACGAGTAATTCCGGTGATCGGCCGACAAGGTTGATCCTTGGGTATTCTCGGTTTCTTGAATACGAGATGTTGAAGGACGTCGAATTTGACTTTGAGAGTGTTCGAATATCGTTTCAAGGGGTCGACCGGTATAGCAAGGAGTGGAGGTAATACCTTACTACCTTCTGTATGCTTTATGGAACATTTGAGTAATTGGTTAATGCATGAGCAAAACTATCGACTATCTGAGCGCCGTTGTTTATTTTCAAATTGTACTGTTATCGGTAAAATGATAATAAACTAGTTAAGACCGATCGATTCGAATATGCAATTGATGACTGGTGAGGAAATCCAAGCTCAATGAATAATTAGTAGGATAGTCAATCCCCAAACCCGATTAATTGCGTTAAAGGATTCAACAACAAAAGTATTTGGTTATAAATTATGAAAATACCCTTGAGAGATAAGAATGACTAAAATACCCCCAGAAATGAAAGTGATCCCGAGAATTACATTAGATCTGACAGAATAACCGATTCATCTTAAATCTTCAAAACAAAATTTACTTGGAATGTTTCGGTAACAAGTCTTGGACTTTCGAGACTATAAAGTACTTGGGTTTGCTAGATTCTGAATAAATCTCCTAAGATAAATCTACAGAAATTAGCCTATGTCTGAATTAATCATTATGGCATAAAAGACTGAATTGACTGAAATGACAAAAAAGGATTGAAAATGCTAATAAAGCTAGAGTGGTCGGAATGTTTGTAATAACCAAAAGACCGAAATATCCTCAGGCACTACTTACCAATTGACCAAAATGTTGAACATACCCTCGAGATCTGGTGCGAATAAATAGTTGGAAGAACTGAAATGGCTCAGAATAATTGAAACACCTTCGGACATCGAGGTGACTAAAAATACCTCTAAGACATGGAATGAAAAATATCAATAAAGCCAAGCAAAGGCTATAACTCTGAAAGTGGTAATACACAAACCTTGTTGGTTGGTCGTTTCGGGAACTTTTGTGATGTTGGAAGAATACCATATAAAGGCATGTTCAAGTTATTTGGAGAAAGTACCTAGCTCAATGGTAAGAGCAACATGTTCTCGTGTGTATTCGATGCTATGGATCGAGTTCAGATGCATTACACATGCTCGATTACTTGGGATATACCATTTGAATACCTATTCGTTTTCTCGTTGGATGTTCAATGGTTGCTTGGCAAAGACGAGTTTTTGTTATACAACGTAGTCAGTTCTGAGAAGTGAGTACTTGCGGTGTTCTGATCCGGTTAAACAATAAACCTTATGCGATGGTTTACGATTAGTTCAAAGGACTCGGAAACTTGATAAGTAACCAGAACTTCTGAACCCCAAACGCCACTACTATTACTCGAAAGTCTAATTACCTTATTACCTCTGAAGTTCGAAATAACTAGAATGCCCTTGTAGGCTTAAATGATTGGATCACTCTCGATACATCTGGAATCTCAATGTTCTCAATGTGTCAACTTCTGAATGTTGGTTTGAGCTGTTAGTACCGTGCTCCCTCGCCTAGAGACCTCGTTCTGAAATCAGTCCAAAGTTGTCAGGCGTTTTATGCTCCATTTCTGATAATTATCAATTGTCTTTGAGAAATATATTGAACCATGAAGTGTGTACCCTATGTCCGTGAATACACTCTGCTTTAAACTAAGATTATCTGCTCTGAATTAAAAGTATGACTCTGTTACCCGTAATGAAAGCTCAACTCTTGACTTTTGTCTTCTGATATAGAAATATATTTGATATCCGTCTTTTGATACAAAAATAAATCTGATATATGTCTTCTGATATAAAAATATAGCCGATATTTGTTTTCTGATATTACTGTCTTCTGAATATAAACTAAATTTTATCTTGGGTATATTATCTATGATATAAATAAAGATCTGTAGGCTCAGCGCTGGTAAGCCCTTCTGGACCTAAGCTAATACGCCTAATGAGCCTAGTGTAAGCCTTTCTGTAAGCTCCTACGCCTGATGGGCCTAGGGTAAGTCTTTCTGGACCTAAGGCATTCCCTTAGATAAGCTCATACGCCTGACAGGCCTAGGGTAAGTCTTTTTGGACCTAAGGCATTCCCTTAGGTAAGCTCCTACGTCTGATGGGCCTAGGGTAAGTCTTTTTGGACCTAAGGCATTCCCTTAGGTAATCTCCTACGCCTGACGAGCCTAGGGTAAGTCTTTCTGGACCTAAGGCGTTTTCTTAGGTAAGCTCCTACGCCTGACGGGCCTAGGGTAAGTCTTTCTAGACCTAAGGCATTCCCTTAGGTAGGCTCCTACGCCTCAGGCCTAGGGTAAGATCTTCTGTATACAGTTCAGGGGGAATTGCATTTTGGAGTTCGGTTGGAGGGTAGTTAAGTAAATTAATAAAACTTTATGACCTCTTCTGAAACATGCCCTACTAAACTAACATATCAAAGTTGAAATCTTAGTAAAACTACAATTCGCGCTTAATGAACCACTCTGAACTCCTTGATTCAACTTTTGGAACCTGAATCTCTTTCGAATCTTCGGCTTTAGACTCATCTCCTAAGATCCGGGTGATCAAATAAAGAACAACTCTGTGACCTCCTAATATAATGCTTCACTGAATTATCGAATCGTAATTTGAGCTTACCGTTGCCCAGTTCTTCATGACAATGGAAAGGTTGCCATATACCTACTTGTGCTTTTAGCATCTCCTGGTAGATTGTATTACTGAGCTTTCCAAAGCTCACGTTATTTTTACCATCACAGGTTAAAAGATCGACCATGTTGCAGCTATCAACGTCGGTATGGAAGTTTCTTCGGCTTTGTTTGCGGAGTACGCCACTTGTGTAATTAGGGGGCATGTATGTCACGTTTTGATTTATATTCGAGTATGAAATTTGCATTAACAACTTTTATCACAGTTTTGTTTCATTGTCCGAATGTTTTCTAAAATTGTATTTTAATTCAAAACTTGATCTACGATTTTAAATGGTCTAGCAATTTGTTTATTTGAAATTCTAATGTGGGTCGTTCCAGTGACCCTAATGTGACTTCCTAGGATCCGTATTAAAGCATAGGCGGGTCTAGGGGGTTACAACACGTTTGTGGAAGAAGTTGATGAGCCACGTGTGTGGTGAGTACGGGATTCAAAGAGCCATCTTTGTTGCATCATGGCCGTTAGATCAAGTTTAATCTAACGGTGTGGGTTGGACTGCGCAAGAAACCAGAAGGTCATCAGATTAGGGTTTCTATGTAAATGTTCATTTTTGGGGTATTGTATATGTAAGTGGGATGATATATTTATATATAGATGGGCTTTTGTATATATTTTAATTAGTTTTTTATTTTAAATTTTATTTCATAATAATAATAATAATAATAATAATGATGATGATGATGATGATGATGATGATGATGATGATGATGATGATGTAGTAATAATAATAGAAAAAATAAGATAACAATAGTGATAAATAAACAACGGTAGTAAAGGGAATAATAATATAATACTTATACTATTTTTTGTATTTTTGATTTTAGTAATAATAATATTTATAAATAAAAATAAATAAATACATAAAAGAAAAGAAAAATGGGTTGTTATCCCAGACAATAATTAATGATTATAGTTCTCATGACATGCAATCCTCCCCTTAAATAAATAAAAAAATTAGCCCGATTAAAGAAAAAAGAGTGCAACACGTATTTATTCTCCCTCACGAAAACATCACATGAAATCTTTAAATCTTCATAGTTCAATATTGAATATAATCTTCAAATGTTGAAGCAGATTATGTATCGGTGAATAGATCTTTCAAATTACTGCTTGAAAGAATTCAGTGAATACTTGTTAGCAACTAGAGTTTGTCCTTCCGAAACATCAAATTTAATCGAAACATTCATAGCTGGTATATGTGACTTAGTCGCTCTTTTAGGGTCAACAAAATCATACGACTATTGGTTTGCTAAGATTTAAAATGAATTATCCGTTGAACTTATAGTTCACGTTGTTGAGTACGTGGATCAAAATAAAATAATGATAATTTATTCTAACTTATTTATTTTCCCAACTATTTATTTTCTTCATTGATGTTGGGAAAACTAACTTATTAAAATGACAGTCAGCAAATTAAATTGTAAATAAATTCCTTATAAGAAGCTTGAGATATTTAACTATAATGGAAATTCGAATCCGACATATATTCTCAACCTCTTTTGAGGACCCATCTTTGTGTGTTGTGGTGGAGCAATTAGAACATATATCGCACATCTAAAAATTTTAAGATGAGAAATATTTGATTCTTGACTAAAATCATTTGTAATGGAGAGAATTTATGATAATTTATTAGCTTGGTGCAAATTAATGACGATGCATGTAAAATGACATGTCACCAGCATTATCAGGGTGAATTATCTTTACAACGTAACTTAGGAAATATGCTCGTAATTTTATCAACTGAGCAAGTTACCTCGCAAACGTCAAGTTGCGGGTTGATAACAATGATACATATAATCATCTGGTCGATGTATCGATTAAAATCTTAAAATATCTAGATGATCTATAAAAAGGGTGTATGAGCTCACATATATCACCTTGTATCCATTCTAAAAAATTAATAGATTCATAATATATCTTAGCTGGTGATGGTTGAATAATTAATTTGCCTTGAGAGCAAGCATCACATAAAAAGCATTACTTTGAAGAATCTATCAGTTCTTCAATGAATAACTACATGAACCATCAATAGCTTTTCGCATCATAATTGAACTAGGATGGCCTAACCGGCCATACCAAATAATAAAATTATCAGTAAACTTCTGGTTTACATTAGCATGAGCTTCAATTTGTACTAACTCTTGTGTAGTACAATCCGGGTGACAGTGCATGTAATGTAATTTTGTCAATAATTTCTTATTACTTTGGGTTATACTAGTGCTATGGGTCAGCATCCCCTTAACTAATAGTCTTAATATGATATTCATTTATGCGAATATCTTTAAAACTAAATAAGTCTCTTCGTGACTTTGATGAGTATAACATATTGTAAATATGAAATTAAGTTTCATTTGGCAATAAAATATTTTTTCTTTCGGAGCCTTCTATGATATTAGTACTTTCGAATATAGTACTCGCATTGTTTTCTTTCATTTTAAATGGGAAAAGCACCTTTCAATATGTGTTTTGTTCCATTCACTTCGAGAAATGAAAAATATGTGCTTTATACCATTCACTTCAGAGAATGAAAAATATTAAATATAGCACATATCAAATCAATTATCTATCAAAGATAATGTCGCAAGAACTTATTACTCTTTCAGAGCATTGATATTTTAGTACTTTGAGATATAGTACTCACATTTTTCCCCTTGCATTTAAATAGGAAAAATAGTTCTTATCATTAAGAATAATATGATTACCTGAACTATCTACTAAGCATAAATCGTCATGATTCATTACATATTTTATTCTAAAAATAATCATATTCTTCGAAGGATAATAAATAAATGTTTAAAATATTTAAATATATATAATATAAAACATAAATAAATAATATGTAAAGTATTTTAACTTAAAAGCAAAATAAAATAAAAGATCAATTATTTTTCTTTGAGGGTATAATGAAACAAAATAAATGACAAATTATTCCCTTCAATGATTATAAGAAAATCAACAATATCCAATTAAGTTGGACCAACAATACAATAATTATTTTCGTCATTTTCGTAAACAAAATTTGTTTATATTTTATTTTCTTTATCATTTATAATTGTGGATAAAGGTCCACAATGCTTTGACGTTTGACAAGTACGAGATCAATGGTTTGTACCATCGCATTGATAACATAAAAATTTTAATATGATCTCTAGCATTCTTGTCATATAATCCCACTTTTGATGCGTATAAATATTCTTAAAATTATCATATCCACTTCAGAGAATGGAGTGGAGCCAGTGGGCCTATAAAATATTTTTCACGATATTGTGTTTGAGGACAACATTATTTGCGTGAAAATTAGAGTTTATTTTTTAACATATTTTTATCAGTAATATTTCAATCACATAACTTCAATTGTGAAGTAATTCGAAACATAGCAAAGTTATACTCACTGATTTAAAATCATGCAATCTCATATGCAACCAACCATATTGAGCTTTAGGTAGAATAATAGTTCTCTAATGGCCATATCATTCCTTCAGATTATTCCAAGAAATAAGAGGATCTTTCACCGTTAAATATTCAGATTTTAACCCTACAAGGAGGTGACGAGAAGAAGTATAATTGCTCTGGCTTTATTTTGAGCAGATTATTCCAAAAATTTAATCCTCGTACGCGACATTGTTAAACCAATTTATAAAGTCCTTTAGAAATTTTCTCTGAAACCAATAACCTCGCAGAACGAGATGCTCAACCAATATATTTAGATTAAACCAACATAACATAGAACATAAATCACCATAATTTATAAGAGTCTTCTTATAGATCATAAATCACCATAATTTATTACACTTTAAAATCATAATTTAAAGAATAAAAAAAAAGTTTACCGAGATTAATTTTTCTCTCAAGGATAATAGAGACACAGCAAATGACCACCTCCTCATAATCTCTTTATGACATGTCGCTTTTCAAACCGTTTAAACCATGATAAACTAAAAAAAATGGTTAAACACACAAACTATCATTAAATAGAATAAATATTTTTTCCCAAAATTAACTTTGATTTTAGTATAAAATAAATATAAATAATAGAATACATACTTAATGTGCCAATGACACAAACATTCATGGTGAAAGATAGAGCAATGGCACACACGTTAATGTTTGCATACCTGCTATTTGTTTCGGCTAAATATTTCTGAACAATAGCACACATATTTATCACGGAAGATAAGACAATCTTTGGTATTAGACGAAGGAAGATAAGTTTTAGGGTTGTCTTCATGTTAGAAAGAATTTTTTTAGAGAATCGTGTTGATAACGTGTTGTGAATAAAGTAAAGAGTAAGAACAAAATAGATGAACAAGAACAAGATGACAGACAAAAAGAAAGATTTGTATTATATTCTCAAAATAGGGTTGTGTACAATGCTTTCTCCAAACTCTATATTTATAGGCATAATATAGAAGGATAAATATTCTATACACAGGCGGTGGAAACTAAAAGTTTCCACAAGCGCCTTGATTTTAGGGTTTAGTGAATTAGTTTAGGGTATAGGGTTTAGGGGTTTAGGTGTAGGGTGTTAGAATTTAGGGATAGTTGTTTCAATTTAAGGTTTAGGGTTATAATTTAGGGTTTATAGGTTAAAACCTAAATCCTCACCATATTACCCTAAAAACTAAACCCTAACCTATAAACCCTAAATTATAACCCTAAACCTTAAATTGAAACAACTATCCCTAAATTCTAACACCCTACACCTAAACCCCTAAACCCTAAACTAACTCCCTAAACCCTAAAATCAAGGCGCTTGTGGAAACTTTCAGTTTCCACCGCCAGTGTATAGGATATTAATCCAATATAGAAACCCTAGTTCTAATGGATATTAAACCCTAATAATAAAGTACATTAAAGACTCATTTAATATATGGATATCCACCATAAATAAAGATATTCATAACAATATATAGCACCATTAAAATACGATGAATATTACAGTTTCATGAAGATGTAAAAAAATTTGGGTAACTTACATTACAAGGATCATTGCAGTGTTCAAGTATAATCATATTTTGTCAAAGACAATTTACTTGTACAGATTGGCTATTTCCTCCTTGTATCGAGCAAGGACTCGGTCTCTTCGGATTTTCATAGTTGGGGTCATTAAGCCACTATCAATCTGCAAAAAACCGGGGGTTTATGCTTAATATATCCAGAATTACTTACAGATCAAGCACGAAAATTGCCAGCATGCAAGTCTTACTGTAAAAGGTTCATCCACGACAAGGATCGGTCCAACTTGAAACGAACACTTCGAGGTCCTGCATGAACGAGAATCAAGTCAGACAACATCTTTCCACTCAGGCCCCGATGGACTGCACAATTTTCTCAGAGGGGCGAATTACATTGGTAATAATGGAATCTATATCTCTGAGGGGGCTCATCAAAAATATTTAACCATCTTAAGTACTGCACTATATTAGTCCGACTCTTCATTTTCCTAAAAAGTATGTCTGATATATTTGGACATATGTACAAGGGTAAGATCCTCTAAATAAATGAAAAAACTTCTAAAAATTGAACATACCATGTTGGACACGTAGTCCCATCAAACAAGACAAAAGAGAGGAGGAAATAACATTAGAGGCTATTAAATTCTGACTAAACTAATAAAACTGAATTTGGAAGTGTTACCATTTGCTTAATTCTTCGTATAGAAGTCCTGTCATTTTGTCCCTGCCAAGATCTGCTGCATCTGGATCTACAATAGAGGAATTTTTTGCTGCTTGGAGTACCTCATCTTTGTTCGGGACAATGACAGCTCCGAGGCGTCGTTGATCCTGAATGAAAGATGTAAATTAACAATGAGAAGCTATAAATTGAGTCTAAATATTGAAATGCTACATGTACCTAAATAAAAAGAAAACTAGGAAAGCCACAAACAAACTTTGGAGAAAGAAAGGTGTTCAACTTGCCTGGCCTACGACGACAATCTGTTGAATAAGACTACTCCTCATGGCAGCTTCTTCAATCTCTAAAGGTTCAACATTTTCACCTATTTTCTCCAAAGAAATTTTTTTAGTTGATAAAGGAAAGTACGGCAAAAAAGTGTTTAAAGGAGTTCGTAGAAGGAACAGACTTCAAAATACAGTTGCAACATAGGAGTTCAACTTGGTAAACTTCCTCTGGCAACGTTCTTATCACATTAGGTTTTATCGACCAGGAAGATAAAGACAGCATGCTATCCCTCGAACCTACAATCTCCGTGAAAAAGCATGTGTCTAACGGCATGAATTGAGGCTAGGTGATTTTTCTCAGGTCCGACGGATATTGAAATTATGCCATATGCTAAGAAAAGATTTATATTATTATAATCATATTAGAGGTGGAAGTTGAGTACAAGATAGAGGCCCTAAGCAGTTATGGAAAGATAATTTGTCAAAATTATAGTTCGGTAACTGTGGGCATAGAGCAAAAAGATAAACGTGGTCTTACACTAGGAAGGGAGAGAAGAGCACCTACAGAAACCATTTAATACTCTTAACCTAAGACCACTAGAAAGTGAGAAGAATGCCTACAGAAACCATTCAATACTCTTAACCTAAACCAATATGCAGGAAGGACCTAAATGAGAGAATAGGCATTGTCATATAAGGAAGTAGGATTTTAAGTATACCGGATGAAAGAACAATGGTGTCCTTGGCTCGTCCTTCAATAACTATCACACCTCCACATCGACGACTTCGCCCTGCCGAATGATGAGGGGCAATCCAACCTATATCACCAGTGTCTAACCAACCATCATCGTCAAGAGCTTGCTTAGTAGCCAATGGATTCTAATCGAAACAATAACAAAAATACAATAATCTGAGATGCCTCAATAACTCAAACGCATCTAATATGACAATGATAAACAATGATAAATTTGATTTGGAATTCCTACAATAATAGAAATCTTATTTTCTCATAAATTCTTCTTATTCCAACAACCTGTACAATGTAACAAATAATGCTACTTTTTCCTTTTTGAAAATAATATTCGTGTTTGTTATATGCAAAGTAAAATTGTGTGAAATTGTTTACTTGTTCAGGGTTTCATTTCTACACAAGCAAAAACAAGAAATACAATCCAAAAATTTACTGAACGTGAATATGGGATTAATCATTCATTAAATAATGGAGTTCATCTTTTGTGCAAACTATTTAACTTGAGCAAATTTTGAGTACCTTTGCGAACTTTTAAACTTAAGGCACCAAATCAAACATTTGATCAGAGTTTGGGTCCTAAACGTGTAATTAACCACATATTTATCTCTTTGATGTTCTAATCCCTAGTGGCCAATGACTTTTTTTTTTATTTATTTCTTCTCTTCTCAAATTATAAATAGAGCAGATAATAATACTAAATCAGGCTGCATGTAGTAAAAGCTGCACAAATATGAACATTTGCCAACATTTTTCACAAGCACTGTGATTTCATTGGTCAAATTCTTGACCAATTTTGATTTGATATTACCTTATAGTAACCTTTCATCACTTGTGGCCCCCTAACCTTCACAATGCCTTTGGAGCCAGGCGGGAGCACCTCACCAGTTTCAGAATCTACAACTTCAAATTCTGTGTGTTGAATGGGATGCCCAACTGAACCAAGAACCTTCAAAAGTCAAATCTGAAAGATTGTCATATGATGGAACTCTCTTTCTAGAGGTAGACACCATTTAGACATAAAGAACATGAATAAGACAAGACAACACGAAGACAGCCTAAAGAACAGAGAAGATGGTGAAATGAAAGAGTCTATGGTTGAAACTGTGTCCAACATAATGTGCAAAAGGTATAGAAATTCAGATCAACCAACTCCAAAAACATTTTAAAATTTCAGAAGTCACATTTGAACCCAATTTAGATGCCTTTAACATGTAACAAGAACAAGATAATGGAGTGATTATTAAGTTTATGCAACTAGGTGGTTTAGCAAATATATTTTTAACAAGGATTTGCAAACCTTCAGATAACTGAGAAAGAGATGCTTAAGAGGTTGCAACAGGAAAAGCCGAGTTTTCTTTCTATTTCAAGAATATCAATCATATCAATTCTTTGTAGGGCGATATGATATATAAAGATTAGTCCCTTATTTTCATAAAGAGGATGTGCATGAGGTAAATGTGTCATCAACTTTTGACCAATAATAAAGGATTTGAGCAAGTCTAGGGTTCAAACCTTAGATCTTGTAAGAACTTCGGATCTGTGTTACTCAAATTTGGGTGTGAGTGTCGGATATGGATGTATTCAACATGGGATGTTTAAGTTTTCCAAAATATTTCACTGTAGTTGGAAGTTGTAAGGTTATATCCTTTAATAGTGTCTGAATATATTTTGGCCACGGATACTTTAAGAGAAATGAGGAGTTGGAGCTACAAAGCTTCGGATTACGTAGTTTAAATCCACTGCAGCAAAGGAAATAAAAGCCCAAACCAGTCAACTAAGACTTTATTCCCGAAGCACCCAAGTAGATCCTTTTGATTGTAAATTCAGTTTCCAGTAGCAACTATTCATTTTCTTATGAGAATTTGTTTAATGTTTATGAAAAATCCAGCTGCGTCTTACATTACAATAAGGTCGTCGAGCAGCAACAACAGGAGATGATTCTGTTAAACCGTATCCATTCTGCACAGTCACACCAATTGCCTGCATGCATGTGACTCCACAAAATAAGAGAATGACAACTAATCTTTTGATTCGGAAACAAAGAACAAAGCATCTAACCTCAAAAAACTTGTCAATATGCATAGGCAAACTGCCACCCCCACTTATGCCAGCCTGGAGAATGATTAAAAAATAATCAATAAAACCCAGTAACAAATATAGTAGAAATGACGAACAAGAAAAATAAAAGGAATATAGCAATAAAGAACGTTGCACATAAGAAAAAGCAACTATAGCAAATAGATTCTTATTGGTTGATATGTAACTGAGAAGAAACTTTGATAACAAGTTTGTATAGCAAATAGATCAAACCTTCGATATCCCAATAGCAGAGTGAATTTTTTCATAAACAAGCTTCTTTGCTAACACGTGCAAGGGCCACAACATTGCAGCAATGATTCTTGCCCATAGGCAATCTAACATGGATACAAGATATGAAGGTTGCTTTGGTTTCGCTGTTACGTACAGTCCCTGTTGATCAAACAAAAGAAAAAAGTCAAATTTGAGTCGATACAAGTGAAGAACATTAGAATCCACAGGATGTTATGGTTTGGATAGGAAAAGACATTCAAAAGAAATATATTCGTGCATAGTTTGGATAGGTAAAGACATTCAAAAGAATTATATCCGTGCATAGTCTGGATAGGTAAAGACATTCAAAAGAACTATATCTGTGCATAGTTTGGATAGGTAAAGACATTCAAAAGAGCTATATCCGTGCATCGAAACTCATTATATGTTACAACCAGTAAACGGACAAATAGATAGTTTTTATTTCAGTTAGTTAATTTGGTTGATTCCACAGGCTGCTAGACTAGTTACCATATGTGCAGGAAAATCTATTCAGGTAGTTCATTTTAAAGCTGGAGATAGAATTGAGAATCAATTAACCAGAAAAACAGAACAGTGTTAACCCTGGTCATACACTTAAGAGAATCACAAAAACTTGATCCAAAGCCAGTTTTGCTTAAACAATAAATTTATTAAAAAAAGGAGTGGTCAAGTTGGCCTTAGTTGAATATGGGTACCATATTAAATTACCATCTTATTCCCACTCATCTCAAGTTTTATGGCTTTACAAATAAAAAAGAAGCCATTCAAGCGTGAGAGTATTTACTAGAAGATAAAGAATTAACAAGGAATCTGCATAACTGAACTTTCGTTTGAAAAAAATTGCAAAAAACTAGGAAACAGTGAACAAGAATTATTCAGTGTTATCACCTCATAAATTCTCTTCAATTCCATATATGCCAAGCTGACCTTTATGAATGAAAGTGCGATTAATTTACGAATAGTGGAGCTAGTAGAAATCTGCTTTTGAATCCCACTGCAAGGTAATCCAAAAAATTTGAGGGCTGCATTTAGAATCAAACAACTTCCCTACACAATAAGTTGAACAGGAGACTCTGCATGGCTGTATAATTTTAAATTTAAGCCTGACAGTTTAGACATGAAAATCAATCCAAGAAATTGGATAAAAGAGAGAGAGGAAGGCATTGATCAAATATTTATATATTGTTTCACTTTGATTCAATGGAATAAGTAATTAATAAACTCTGCAATCTGCATGCATGATGCAGCTGGACATCATAGAATTAGTAACTCTCAAAGAAATGACTATCAAGAACCAATTCCTATGTGGTTCTTTACAGCTTCATGCTAAACTGAAACATGTTTTTATAAATTAGAAACTTATGAGTTCCAACTTCTTTAGAAGACAACAGAATATATCAAATCAACGAAGCTAGTTAAAGAAGAACTATTACATTGTTAATCCGAGTGCAAAATTGACTCCCTATGCGTTGTATGTCAATAAAAGTTTTTAAAAACTAATGAGCAGTTACTTCTCAATGCCGTAAGAATATGTTTCAAAAAAATATATATGTGTGCTAAAAAGCATCAGGGAAACTTTATATGTAAGATTTCGAGTACAGTTTAATACTACCATGAAAGAGTTCTCATACGTTTCGATTATGAGAGAATTTAATTTTGATTTTGTAACTCTAAAGAAAGCATGGATTTTTTTTCCACAAGATAATTATACCATGGTATAGTTTATCGTATTCAATGTATATGCTACAAGACTGAAAACTAATGCAACACATGAAATCATAGCACATGATTCAACACTCACATTTAGTATTGTCTTTGTTTCTTTTAAGTGAGAGTTTAAAAAAATACAATTGCCATAAATTTGCAGAGACAAATATAAATAATCTGTGATTATTTTCATAGAAAAGTATCCCGATAAACTTTCCTGGAGCTGGTTAATCGAGATTGAAGAAATCCGAAGGACATACCGATAGAGTGTCTCATAGACTAAAGGTACAGAAATCAGGTAGTGTGGCTGATAATTTTTCAAATCATCCTACAAAGCAAAACCAAAATATGTAATCAATACATAAATAAGTAATAAGCAAATAAACAAGCCATGCCGAGAACCATTAAATAAGCCAGGCAGAAAATGTTACTGATTAGTACAGCTGTTCTGTTATTTCCATTTAGTTAGGGTAAATTTAAAACCTATAGTCATATATACACAACTAAAAACAATACCTTCAAATTTCTCACGGTTGTATATACTTGCTCAACTCCATGTGTAAATATGAAATACTCGCAAGCTCGTTCATAAGCATGCCAAGAAGGAAGCATGCTTAGAAATCTATCCCCAGCTTTGGTGGGTACAACATCCCACAAGTTATCTATCTAGAAAATATTTCAGACAGAAAATAATATTATAATATAGCAGATTAAATTAAACATGTTGCTTTCAATGAAAATAAATGAAATATGTGAAGTTCTCTACTGAAAGATAAGCCACGAATACAGAGATTCCACAACATTGGCCAATAACATGGAACTCAAAGTCCCCAGGATCAATGAGCCAACCTAAGCTTGAAGGATTCAAATAAATATGACACAAATTACAAAAAGTGAAACTTAATTAACCCGCTGGAAACAACAGAAAAGCTTTGCCCAGAAAACAATTTTCTAGATAGATAGACCTTTAGTTGTATTCACTAATTCATCCCTAATATATACATATTAATTCAGAAGAGACAAGAAATGGCTTGGTACCGACTTAAACCTGTGTTCATATGGAACTTTTAGCCATTAAAATACCAGAAAGGCCCTAATATATAGCATATTAATTCAGATTAGACCTATTTTCAAAAAAAAAATCAGATGAGACAAAAAATGGCTTACTACTGAACTAAGACTGTGTTTATATGGATCTTTCCTCGATTAAAATGCCTGAAAGGTTTGTAATAAGTGGTAAGCAGTTACCTGGTGTAATATATTTTTGTGTGTAAGCATAACGCCTTTCGGATTACCACTGGTTCCGCTTGTGTATACAATGGTAGCAATATCTTCTGAACCAATGATGCTGTATTTGCAACCTTGTCCTGGGATCACATTTAGCCAACTGCTAAAATTCTATGAAGGAATGGGACAGATAAGCTTATAAGATAGGGAATTCAGATTAGTGATGGTGTCCTTTTCCCCAATATGCACGCTCCTAGTTTCCTAGCTATAGCTGTTGTATTCATTCTAATTTGTAAAGGTTAGTAGTTATCGCATATGCAAACAGAAAATAAGTACTCATTTTTAAAATGTTGACTCATTAGTAGAACTATATGTTATGGACAAGCTATTGGGCATGTATGATTAAATAAAAGTAACATGCAAACAACCATACAAGTATAATTATGTACAAAGTAGCTATTTCCAACTGGATGAAATTTTAAGAAACAAGGCTAAGATCACATGGGAGACGTAAATGGAAAAAGTAATGAAGTCAATTTACACTTTAGGAAAACAACAGTAGAGCAACATGGAAGAGTATAAAAATACAATCAAATAATAAATTCAATGGTGGCAAAGTGAAATAGTAAAATATTTTATCAGAAGCTTGAACATGGTTAATCAACTTACTAGCATCATGAGAATTAATACGAGAAGCACGGCTTTCCTTTCCGAACTCAATGATCTCTTTATAACTGAATATAGGCAGACCCTGTGTTTCATCACTGGCTAGGCATGATTTCTCCCCCCAAAGTAGAACAATAAATCTCATTGTTTCCTTGGAACAAAATGTTCCAGCAAGATGATTGAAAAATTCTGGATTATCGACAACAAGCCCAGCACTGCCCAATCACGTTATAATAATCACAATGAAAGCAGAATAGTACAGAAAATGAAACCTGACGAACTGTTTCTAATGTCAAAAAATAAGAACCAAAGCTGGTCAGAAGATGAGATTTGTGTGATCTCGCTCGTTTCAGTATGAGTGTTATGCATATGTGAGCAATGATTATTAACTGCTTGCCAGAATAATCATTACTTCCTGAAAACATCTTTTCTCATGTTGATATGCAGATTTTATTGAATTATCAAATTAACAGTAGAAAATGCTACTAATCATTTATTTAATAATGCTCGTTGAAAGGGTAAATCCTACAGAATGAAGGCTCTAGGAGATATCCATGCAGATGTTAACTAAAGAGTAAATTGATACTCGAGTGCCAAATAAACATGCAATACCAAGTATACATAGGATGACATTGCAATGAAACCTAGGGATACATCCAATTTAGGTTAAACACATGATTTCAGGACATCTTTTTCTTAAATAACAAGAAAACTAGAGACGTTAACTTGAAACATGAAAATTCAAGTTTTTCTTGAAGAAAAATTGAAGTACTTTATAGAAGCACTTATTACACCTAACCTTTCCGAATGATTGTATATATGTACAAGCTCTTCCACTGCTGATCTTGACCCCCTGACAACATTAATTGCTCCCATTGCCATTATACCTTGGTCAAGTAATGCACCAAACTTATTTTCAAATTTCAGAAATTCAACTACAAATAAGAAAACTGCATGAAAGATAAAAGAGTTCCTGGATATGATACTTGTATTATATCAATTCAACTAGATAATAATGAAATAGCCTCACTACTACCATGATAAAAGCAAAAAATGGCGCAAGAGCTTTTAGTTAGTTTATAACATTTTACCGTTTCAGTTTTATTTATTAAGTATTAAACATATTATGGACAGCTAGAATTAATACTTATCTTTAGCGTTTATATCTAGGACTAGAATAAAACTATATTTGCAAGAAAGCCTAGTAACTTTACTTGCAAGAAAGTCTAGTATAAATAAGCTGTAAAATATTTACTGCCTTAACTTCCTTAAATTATCTTTGAATTAATAAAGAGAAATTTTAGTTTTTTTATAACCTGAAGTTTTCTAGGGTTCCAACTTCTTTCTACTCATTTTGCAGTCCACATTCCGTTGATTTACTGTTGTTTTTCCCCTTTACCACATCACAGAAGTTTCAATCTGACGTCTACGAGGAATATCATTTTTCTCCCACAAGGAAAAAATAAGACCATAAACTAGAGGCAGACCTTGATGATTATAACCTAAAGCATGCAGAACTCACAACAAAAGTTCCAATATATTCAGGAAAAATAACTCTCAAGTGAATTCAGTATTTCAGTATGAAGTACGACAGATAAAACTGAGTTTGATGACGCTATAGGGTTCCAAAATAAGTCATCTAATTCTAAAAATAGATGAAGTGTAAATTCATGGAGGCTCATAGGTGGTTTGGGTATTGAATTCATTGGAGGAGGAATATCTAGAAATGAAATAGAAAATATATAGCCAGGTCTTTCTAATGAGAGAATGAATGTGAATATGGCTGCATGAGCTTTCAGATGTGCATAATTATAGTTTCGATTAAAATTGCACACTTTAGGCCCTTGATTCAATAGCACATTGTAGAAACTAGGAATTTGGGACAGAGAATAATGCGAGTTCTCTGATTTTTCTTAATAGAAAACTTACAAGGAAGTACCTATTAATGATAGGTTGATTACAACAGAGTTCTAGTTCTACTGTAAGTTAGACTTCTATTAGAAGTAAACTTATCTAGTTAACATTCTTATCTAATCTTTACTTTAGATAAGACTTAGAGCATAAGTTAAATACTAACTAAACTACCGATACACAGTAATTAGAAAACCAATTACTGACTGTACACGGCTCCATTCTACACACATTAATTGTTTTTTATTCAACCTGTGTGCCAATCTGGTCTCACTTGTTTGTATATAATATAATGCTTGCATCCTATATCAGTTCCACAACAACAGATTTAAGTGCCTCTGACAATAAGTGAATAAAGGAATCAATCTAAAGCAGAGCTCCTGGTTATCGAAAACAGAATATATTGAATCCCTTTAACAAGATAACATATGCATCTTAAACTATAAATGAAATCATTAGATTATATATTCTAACACAAGCAGAAAACTAAGGAACCCTGATTTTTCAGCTATTAGAGTTAAGAAGCTAATAGAAAATTACAAATGATACGCACCTTGATCTGCAACAAGCCACCGGCATGAATTATCAGCAAAAAGTGCAACCTTTTCTTCTGGCTTTACTCCAATAACCCTTAAGCCTTCAGTAAAGTCCAATATTTCCTGCTCCAACTGCAGTATCGAAGGGGTTGAAATTAAAGTAATCGACAAGATATAATGACCAAAAATCTGGAAACAATAAATTGCAAACTAGAAAAGAAATACCATTTATGAACTAATAATACAATTTAAGATAATAAACTAAAAACAAATTATGAAATAATGGGCTTCTCTTTATCTATTTCGATGTATACTCTAATTAGTTAGAATTATCTTTCAATAGAAGAATAGAAGCAAAAATTACTTGTTTATAAGTCATGGTAGAAGGCGGATCATGATATGGATCTACCACTGCGACTCGATCACCATACTTTTCTGCTGAAGAACTCCAAATGTCGGGGACTGCTTTCCATTCATCAGAGACCAGTGCACCATTACTTGGCAGTGATTCTTTTTCTAGTAAAGGTGAGCACCTTCTGATTTGCTCCTCCTGTGTCTATGACGGGTAAAAACATGGATAGATGGTAAGACCCCATAATAAACATCCTCTAGCTCCATTGGAACAAGTATGAAAGACTAAATGTCCCAAGGATCATATGCTTTAAAAGCTTTAAGAAAACCTATTGTGGCTGCCATTTAAAGAAAAAACTGCAATGAGACCAGCTAGCGCAGGGTAACTATATGAGTATGGAACAGGATCTACATGAAATTTAAAATATCTGAGGTTTCAAGGAGTAAAAGTTAAGCCAGATAAAACCGGCAAGGAGAAGGCCTATTGACAGTGATTATGCATAAAAATAGCCACTCCAAATACAAGTGAATTTCAATGCAATGGCACGATTCACATGGTTTTGCAATAAAAATGAAATACAGAGTAAACCATCTATACCGGAATGCAAGTAATGCACCCACTCATTAGGGAAATGGAAGCTTCAATTTTGTAATACATAAGGAAAGAAAAACTTATCTTTCAACAGAAACACTGAGTACAAGGCAAGCAAATCTTAAGATGGTACGATCTAGTAATCGATTTTGGTAAAAAGTACTTGAAGATAAGCAAAAGAAGACTTTGAAAAGAATAAAATAAAAAACTGAAAATTGTCGGAAACAAAACAAATGAGTTTACGTTTCGGTTATAATTCAACATATTGACAATAGAGTTTATGAACTCTGTGCATGGTTTCTAGGAATATCTCAGATGCATATAGCATTTGCGGTAGAATTAGCGTTGGATTTAGTCATTTCTTCAATTTAATCGATTAGAATTTTGCTTTCAAATATTAGTATTTGATTCACCTTTAAAAGCAACAATTTATAAGCCAAAAAAAGGAAGCCTTAATTACAGCCAAAAACCAGTAGGGACCATTTTGATAGGCTGACACTCCCTTAATAAGTATGAGGGAAGAATATGGGTGATGCCTTATTGAGGCAAGCATTAAATTCTTCAATTTTCATTTAGGCTGTTCTACCATCTAAAATTCCTCCAAAATTTCCTATTGGACAAATTTCAAAGACTTTTAAATCTGAACTCAGAAGTATCAAGTCCGTTCAAACAGAACTGGTACAAACCCAAGAAAAAAAGACCAACTTGTAGGAGCTGAAGACATCCAAAACCTTATCTTTACACAATTTTATGTCATTTGCTATGATCCCATCAATAATTCAGTAAAAAAAAGTAAGAGTTATAGAAAGGGTATTTGAGAATTACCTTGGATTCACAAAAAACTCGAGATTTAGAACCCGGGGAGACCCGGAACCTGAGTCCAGGAAGCTTGGGGGCGAAAGTTATGGGGCAGGGCAATTTAGAAGGAGAGAAAAGAGTAGAGTGAAGAGAGTAGTTATAGTTATCGAATGAAGACGTCAAGGACAACAACGTTGCCATTCTCTTTTGACAAGGAGAAGAACAGCAATACGAGAAAGACGAAGAAGAAGCGGTTTTTATGGGATTTATCGAAGTTCCCAACATTTGATTTGGACATATAACAAACAAACATCAAGCGTACGAGAGAGAGAAGGAAGAAAAGGCAAAGAAGTAATGGGGTGGTTGTCAGGATTGACTGATTGGGATCTTGAACAGGCCGAAGATTAAATCGTATCAAAAACAAAAGGAAGGAATATTGTTTATTATCGGAAATTCAGAAATTGGGATAATCTGTCGTAAATAACAAAACAAAAATGAAATTGAAAGAAAGTTACAGTCACAATAAAGAGAGATTTTCAAACTTTCTCGACTGCTAATTTCCTCAAAGCTTTAATGCTCAAAAGAAACCTTCTTAAAGCGAATAGTCAAACTATATGAATTTAGTGGAAAACTCTAGGGTGAGGCACCCATAGCTGCAACTAAAATAGGTGTATTTATATAAATTTTTAATAAGTTTGTAAGAATTTAGGTTATGATATAAGAATTTATGTAAATATACAAATTGTTACCTAAGACAAAATTTACATAAATTCTTACTAAGTTGATAAAATTTATGTAACTACACAGTTTTTTTACTTAATTAGTAAGGATTTCGGTTCTACCTAAATTATTACTCTGTCCTACACAAATTTTTACAAAAATAATAAGAATTTATGTAGGGTCGCATTTTAGCCTCACCCTAGAATTTTTTGAATTTAGTGGATTCTAACTTGATACAATTTATAGGGTCAGTTGTGTAAAAAAACAATTTATAGGGTTAGACAATTTTTTAAGGTAAACTATATAGATGGTCACCAAACTTTTTAAAATTTGTGTTGTAGCCATCAATTTTTTAATTCACTCTCAATATGATCCATCTGATTATCTTCTATTAGAAGTTTTGAGTTGGCAAGCATTAAACTAATTATACTTAGGGACATCTGATTTTTTTTTTTATTAAAAGGGAAAGCACCTACTATACGCCTCGTTAAAAAACCTCCCTAAACCTATTGGAGGAAAAAGAGTACGTATAGTAGCGGTAGAGTACAAAGAGGAACAAAATCGACAAAGGACATAAACCGGAAACCCAATCCCATTAAACAACTAACCAATCCAAAGGACTATGCAGCATCCAAATCCGCGCAGAACAAGGACCAAACCAGTCAGCAAACAACGCACCCTGAACCTCAACGATCGATCAAAGTAGAGCCCTCCCCAACCTCTCGGCGCAGTTTCTCACAAATGGCTGCGGGGGGTTCAAGAAACCTGTAATATTCCAACGGTAACCTCATCGCCAACTTCGCGAGCTCATCCGCTAAGCCATTCGCATCCCGCCATGTCCACGCAAACTTAATCTCCATACTTTGCGAAAGGATCTCCGCAAGGTGACTACCCAAACTTGAAGCAATCTTCAAAGGTTCACGCAACATCATAATGTTATAGACATCTCTATTATCCATTTCAATAATAATTTTAGTTTCACCGACCGCCCAAGCCGTCGATAAACCTTCATACACAGCCCATAGTTCAGCCTCAAATACAGAGCAAATACCAATCCTCTTAGAAAAACCAAACCGCCAACGGCCATTTTCGTCTCGCCCCAAACCACCGCAAGAGGCAAAACCGGTCGAACTATTCCTAGCCCCATCCACATTAAGCTTGATCCACCCGGGTGGAGGCTTCGTCCATCGCACAACGGATGGCACTGTCAGCGGCAGATTCCCGGCAATCTCCTGGTGCAAAGACGCCTGCACCATCTCGCGACTTAGTCGCTTTGCCTGCTGCAGCAACGGCTCTTGCGGGCCATCAACCGCCCCAAAAATAATCAAATTTCGACGCTTCCAAATCAACCAAAAAACAATAGCAAACGGCAAATCCCAGTCCTCATAACACTGACCAAACCGATTTGGGAAATTAATGTTATCCACAATCCACCGTTTAATGTTAGAACCAAAAAAGACAGTAGCTCCCTCCGGTTTCACAAGTTGCAACCAAATACCTTTAATTAATCTGCAGTCACATAGAACATGTGCAGTATCTTCCAACGCCCCTCCACACAGAGGACAACTCGCATCATTTGCAATATGGCGGCAGACACGCTCCGCATTGGTCATAATACGACCATGATATACCTGCCAGAGAAAAAGTTTTATCCGGGGTAACCCGCGAAATTTCGCAATAACCAACCATCCCGGATCCGTCGTCCCCATGGTCGTGTTAGCATACAACCCATAGGCCGACCGAACCGTGAATCGCCTAAATCCTTCAAGGCTCCAACCAGGCATATCTGGACAAGAAGAAAAGGTTGGAGGTTTAATAGCGGCAATACCTTGCACCACATTCGCCGGGAGAAGCTCCTCAAAAGTCCCCCAATTCCATTGGCCATCCGGAGTAACCATCTCCCTAACAGTGATTCGACAATTAATAGCATCCTCACCAGGAGAAAGATCTGCCCAAATGAGTTGAACACCATGCTATAACCGCGAGCCCCTCCTTCTCGGAAGAGAATTCGGAACACCATCCTGAATGCCATACTTACAGCGAAGCACTTGAACCCAAAGACGACTAGGTTCCGAGATCATAATAAAACCAAGCTTCAGAAGGAAGGCCTCATTCTGGTAGTCCAAACGTTTCAGCCCAAGGCCACCTTCAGCAACTGGCGAACACACCATGTCCCAGTTAACAGCATGAAAACCTCTGCTATCTCTACCATGACCCCAGATAAAGTTTCGAATAAGACGCTCAATCTCAACATAAACATATTTAGGCAACCGTATAGACTGCATGGAATACATAGGGATGGCATCAAGGACAGACTTAGCCAAAACGATTCGCCCAGCGAAGGATAGCATCCTCGCCTTCCAACCAGTCAACCTATCAGCCACTTTTTGAATTAAATAGCGATAAGTACCTTTGGTAATTCTTCTATGGATCAAAGGAACACTGAGATAACGCCCAAGATCAGAGATGCATTTGAAGCCAAAAGCTCCACTAATATCATCCCGAAGCGAAGCGTGAATATTATGAGAGAAGAATATATTAGTCTTTGAAATACTAATTTTATGACCAGAACACTCACAGAAATCCCACAAAACCTTACTAACCACATCAAACTGATCAAGAAAAGCTTCCGCAAACAGAACAAGGTCGTCCGCAAAGAAAAGATGGGAGATCAATGGCCCATTGAGCTTAAAACGGAAAGCTTTCCAATTACCTTGATGAACCTCCCTTTGAATAGACTGAGCTAGGCGCTCCATACATAATACAAAAAAGGTACGGTGTAAGGGGATCACCCTGCCAGATCCCTCTAGACGGCTAAAAACTCGTCGTCGGACTGCCATTCCAAAGAATATGAGTAGAGACCGTCGAAACACAACTCATGATAAGAGACCGTAAAGGAGAAGGAATACCAAGATCAACAAGCGTATCATCTATAAAGGACCACTCGAGGAGATCATATGCCTTTTCCAGATCAACCTTAACCGCAAACCAACCATTCTTACCTTTCTTTCCTCGCATGGAGTGAATAATCTCCTGAGCAACAATCACATTATCAGTAATGGACCGGCCCGGAACAAAACTTGTTTGATTTTCCGACACCCACCGAGGCAAAAAAGGTTTTAACCGGTTAACCACAATCTTACTAAGAATCTTATAGACCACCGTACAGAGACCGATAGGTCTGAATTGAGCAATTGTCTCCGGATTCTCAACTTTAGGTATAAGCACCAAAAGGGTTTTATTAAGCTCCGGGTCCACCACCCCCGAAGAAAAAATACGCTGAATAATGGTACAGATCGCCTCACCTACCGTATCCCAGTTACGCTGGTAAAAAGAAGCATGAAACCCATCCACACCAGGAGACTTAGACGGATGCATTTGGAACAAAGTTTCCCTGATCTCCTCGCGCGAAAAAGGCCTTATCAACGCCTCCTTATCTTGCTGCCCAATCCCCCAAAACTGACCACAGCAATTAAAAGTGTACCCATTCGAACCCTCAGAAGTAAAGAGCTTCCCAAAAAAATCCACAACTAAAAGTTTCAAACTCTCAAGATCAGAAACTCAACTACCATGATTATCCTGAAGCTGTAAAATAGTATTGCGCTTGCGCCTGCCATTCGCAATCGCATGATAGTAGCTAGTATTTCGGTCACCATCTTTAATCCACTCACACCGAGCTTTCTGTCGCCACATACTCTCCTCCATAGCAAGAATTTCTTCAAGCTCAAGTTTCAGCGATCTCTCAAGGTCACTCAGGGCGGTAGAATGTATCTGACCCAGGGCTCTATCAATCCCTTTAAGGCGAGCTAAAATGCGTTTCTTCTTTTTGGCCATATCACTGGAATGTTGGCTACTCCAATGAGAAAAAACAACCCGCAACTTCTCAATGTTATCCTGAAATGATAAACTGTCATCCCAAGAATTCTTGAGAAGGGTAGTAAAATTAGAAGAGTTCTGCCAGGCAGGGCTAAACCGAAAAGGCCTCTCCACCACATTTTCCACGAAAGAGTCCGTACTAAGAAGAAGAGGACGATGATCCGAACCAATTCTATCCAGGTGAAAAACCAAAGTATCCGAAAAGCTATCAGCCCAAGCCATATTAGAAAAGCACCAGTCAAGTCTCTCATATAAATCACCCCGTGCCCAGGTAAACCGCGGACCCTTAAAAACAACTTCCTGCAGAGCATTAGAAAACACAAAATTCTGGAAATCCTGACTGATACAATGACGACACGTTTGGCCGCCTCGACGATCATCCAACTGTAAAATAGCATTAAAGTCACCTCCAATCAGCCACAGATGATTATTCCCTGGGTTAACCTCTGAAAGTTGATCCCAAAGGAACTTCCTCTACTGAACATGAGGACTAGCATAAACAACCGTCAAGAAACCAAGGTGCGGCAAAGCTAAACACTGAACATTACAATGAATAAACTGATTGGAAATAGTGAGGATTTGAACCCTCATATCACCATTCCAGAGTAACCAAATTCCACCGCTAAAACCCTGAGCCTCCACTCTAAACGAGGACTGGAAACCCAGCCGGTTAACAATACGGTCAGCCCTAGGACCGCTAGTCCGAGTCTCCAAAAGAGCAACAATCGATGGATTAGTAGACGAGCGAATCCTGCGAAGATGGTCATGAAAGGAGGAGCCCGCGGCTCCTTAAATATTCCAAAATAATAAATTAACCATAAAAACAAAAGATGGAAAGAAAGAACCTAATCAACCAACATGGTGTTGGTAGGCTCAGGAGCAGCCCCTCCCTCGTCACGAAGCATAGTCGACGATTTATCGGTAGTAACGTCAGGGTCTTCCTGTGGTCCACCATCATCCCGGTTATGAACCACAACATCATTCACCGGGGAGGATTCAAAGTGCTGGCCCTCCGCTTGAATAGAGTCAAGACGACTCGTTGCCGATTTAACCCAATCCGACAATAAGAACATAGAAGGTAAACGGTCTATTTTCTTCTTTCCCCGTGACTGCGGTTTAACAAGATTTTTGCTGCTCTTTTGGACACCTTGCACGCGCACTTTACTATGTTTTTGTGTCGCATGGACCTTACATCCGTCATTTATAATGGAGATTGCATTATGGTTCGAACCCACAATTCCATTGCTATATTCAACCACCGTCGGTTTCACCCCTAGGATAGTGGGTGAGATATTCCATTCCACTTGCTTCCTATTCTTCGGTGTACTCGGATAGCCAGCAGACACCTTAGCATTCACCGACGACGAACCACCTTGAGCACATCCGTTCACATCAAAATCCTGGGCAGCAGCAGCGTCTGTAGGGGCTTCCTCTACCATAACCTGCTTCCCTTTGAATTCATGCAATGTAGATGGGTGGATAGGATCTCCACTCCCACTTGCCTCATGAACCGTATCAAAATTCTCAAGGTCACGAAACACATTAAACCGAGAATGAGTAGTACCACCACCACCACTCTTACCCGAAGAACCAGTCTCACCCGTCTTTTGTGACCTACGCTTCCTACTTTCTGCAACCATCCACGGACCATAGAGATCAGCGCGCTCAACTTCTAACGTAGGACTCGTCAAAAGATCCGTTGTTTCCTTCGATTTTTCCACAACTTTACTAGCGCAGAAGTCCATTGTATGTCCATAAACCCCACAGTGATAACAAATCAGATGTAAACCCTCATATTCAATTTTCTGAATAAAATTATCAATACCGGTACAGGGTAATAAAGGCTTAGACAAATCAACCAAAACAGCTAAACGCGCAAACTTACCCCTCTCGCATGCAACCGTATTATAATCGATTCTGATAACTTTACTAATTACCTCAACAATGCGGTGAAACAGACTCTTCGAGTAGTAGCGAAATGGCAGACTCGGTAAACGAACCCAACCACAACCTGAGATGGATAGGCCTTCGTAATCGAAAAGTCCCTACTCCATGGTTGCACCGTGAGATAGCTCCCAAAAATAGTCCATGGACCAGTAGTAAGCACACGAATATAATCCTCTTCTTTTTCCAGTTTAACCAGAAAAAACTCATTCTCTAGATCAATCAGTTGAAACTGACCCTCTAACTGCCATAACGACTGAATTCTATTCCATAGGACGCGGTAACTGATAGAACGGCCAAGCAATTTAACAACCAACACCTTCTCCATGGTGCGATCAACAAGATCATGGACTCTCTCAGAGAATTTAATGGTCGGGTATGGGCCACCTAAACTAACAGTCACATCCTCATCTCGCACGATAACCTCCGCCTCAGAAACACTCGAGAAAACCGGCCCTTTGCTCTCACTAGGACCTTTCAGTGCTCTAGCATAAGACTTCAATGCCGCCGGGCTGGTATGATCCTCGTCACCAGCCATGGTCACGTCCGCAGATCCAGAGTTCACAGTACCACCGACATCAAACATAGGATTTCCAACCACTTTTATACCGTCCGGCACCGTCACATCCGCTCGCTGCTCGCCATCCACACCCATGCTCGACACCCCATTGTCGTTCGCCCCCACAGCCCCATCAATCCCATGCAGCGGAGAGATCGGAAGCGGCAGCCCTGAACCAGCAGGCGTATCTGTCACAAACCCTAATTTCCTCGCATCACCAGACCCCACAACGGGACCAAACCCTTCCTTCTTGGCGAGAACGCCTCTATCAAATCCCAGAGGACGCCCGGTAGAATCAGAAAAACCCAGCGAAGCCCCGCCAATGTTAGGCTTTTGATTTTCAGAGTTGCCGAAGACTTCCGACTTTCTCGGAGACATAATTCTTTTATTTGAATCATGATCACTGTAAAGTTCATCATATATGTCACTGTCAGATTCTAACTCAGGATTTTCTCTAACACCATCAGGTCCAAAACCATCCATTTGGCTTTAAACTCTAATTCCTATTTATGTATTCTCCTACTACAATCCTTCATCATCAAACCCAAATTCAGTTTCACTAACCTCAAATTCTTCTACATTTCCTATCCTTTTCTTCATCAATTTCATCCTCAACTTCTACTTTTTCTTCTCTATCATCATTTTCATTACAAAGTTTAACAATATTCTATTTTCCTGAAGATATACATGGATGTATCTATTCTTAGGTAGGTTGTTGACTAATGTCATGCAATCAGAGTCACTTTGCAATGGCATAACAGAATGTATAATAGTATTTGTAGAACTAATGTTTTGATATAGTAATTGAAAAATGTTTTTGGACTTGTTTGAATATTTTGAAAACTTATTTAAAGTCCAAACAACTTGAAAATATGTTTGAAATGGTTTCATAGGTTTTTAACATGTCTAAAACGCTTTTTAAATGGCCAAAATATCATTTTTACAAGGCTCGTATCGATACACCTTTGATCTGTTTCGATACGGGGTCTTCCAGTAAGCAAAACCTAGATGCAGGGCTAGTGGTATCGAAACCACCTTGCTAGTTTCGAAACTACCTTGCTGGTATCGAAACCAGCCTGACTTTTTCAGCCTCCAACGGCTAGTTCTGAACAAGGGCGTTTCGAAACGGGTTCGAGCGTTTCGATACGGAGAGCTGCAGAACTGCATTTATAGTGGGAAATTAAGTCTCCAACGGCTCCAAATCAACCCCAACGACTAGTAACGGCTATAAACTCATCAAGGAGTATAAAAAGGGACCTCCAAGCATCAAGATATGGTTAATGCTCATATTGTCAATCAACAAATGATCAAATATTGTCTTAGCACTTAAATTGTCAATTCTTGTATAGACAAACACTAGTGAGCCAAAATTGTCAAATTTGCTCAAGTGTTTTAGGTTTTGGGTGAGTGCTTTAATTGTGCAAACAAACACCTATTAGAGGGATTTGTGTTTGCTTTTATTATCTCTTTGTAAAAGAGGGTTTGATCAAGGCTGTGGGTAGAAAGCTTAATCGGTGTATAAGGGTTTCCTCCTAAGCCTAGAAAAGAGGACGAATCAATAGTGGATTGATTGGAATTCCTTAGTGGGGAGCTAAGGTAGTGGATGTAGACCTTGGTTAGAAGGTTGAACCACTCTAAAATTATTGTGTCATTTACATTTAAGCTTCCACACCTATTCCACCCAAAAATCCACCTCTCCACCACTTGGTGAGCAACATTGGTTGAACGAATCGAGCACCTTTCAACTCAACAGTATTATAGTAGTAAAATTCACTAGTGTATATTTTAGTGTACATTAAGTATGTATAATAGTATTATAGTAGTTAAAGTCTACAAACTTAGGGTGCGTTTGAATCACGAAATGTAAGATTACCTGTGGAAATAGGATTCTCGGAATATAATATTACTTGACATATATTGGGAATGTTACATTATCTTGTTTAGTTTAATTGGCAAGAATAAGAGATGACAATGTTTGGTTGAGAGAATATATAAGGTTGTGTGAAAGCAAATTTGACCAAATTGTCCTTAAGATGTATTTGCCTTTAAAAAACACTAAATTTTCTATATATAATTGAAAATATTTACATGGAAATACATATAACTATTTCGGTTGCACTATGTAAATTTTAGAGAGAAAAAATATGTAACAAAATTTTTGACATATAAATTTCCCGCTAGCTTTATTAAAGAGAAACAAAACATAAACAAGAGTTTAAGGGCAAAAGAGTAAAGACACGAACCAAGTACAAGAAAAGAGAAATACAACAAAACCAGAAACAGGAAACAAGGCAAAAAAGAAGACACAAAGCTCAAACACATGAGCAAAGGAAACTAGATCGGCGAAACAAGCTCCCCACCACCACAACAAGCTGTAATCGAACATCTTAGCAAGAACAAAAGTGGGAAGAGAGATGACTAAGGGATGGTAAAAGCGCAAGATCGAAACCAAGATCCTCAAAAGAAAGGAAGATGAAAAATCAGACTAAGGTGGGTCGATCCATCTTCTATCCGCGGCCGCCACCGCTTCAACGGCGAGTGGAGCTTCTTCGAACCAAGTACGATCACTGTTAAACTGAAACCAAGCATTAGCCATAATATGTGCTGTTTTGTTGCCCCTCTATGAGTGAAATTGTAACACCCCGAAATTTACCCCAATTTAGAAACCCTAAATTTTGAAATACCTAGATTAAAAACCCTAAGATTTGGGGATTTTACGTTCGTTACTTGATTATGAATTGGGAATTAAATTGAATTTTAGTTATGATTTCAGTGACTTAATTGAACTTATTTGGAATGTTTGTTTCCAATTTGAAAAGTGGGTATAATTAAGGATCCTTCCCTTGCAATTTACCCTTTTGTCTTGATATTTAACATTTGTTTAACCCTAAATCACTTGTCCATCTCCCATTTTTGTTTTCTGCGGCAAAAAATAACGCTCTCCCTCACCCTTTTATGGTTTTTCGATCGTTATTTGGCGAAGCTCCGTTCACCACCATGTCGCCGGTCGTGCATGTCTCTGCCCCTTCCATCGTAACCAGCGTCTCACCGTGAGTAAACCCCTATCATCGTTTGACCTCATCAATCATTATTAGCGAGGATAGCCGCCGGAAATTTTTCGGTTTCTCCCTGTGCCGTCGTTGTTCTCCTTCGTCGTGGGTGTTGGTAAGACACGCGACCTCTTTTCCTTTTTAATTGTTGTGATGTGGGTTGTTGTTGATTCATTTTCCCTTATTTTCTGGCTGGTAATGACCATAATTGTCTCCGATGAGTGTCGCCAGCGAGCGACCGCCTTGGGTTCCTTGTAAATCTGTTTCGTATACTCTATTGTCGTCTTTTTGCCATCGTTGGTTTGTTACAGTCGCCGTCCTTGTTGTTTTGTGCCATCGTTGTCATAATTGTTGCTGCCGTCGGATTGTTGCACTGTGGCTGCCGTCGGATTGTTGCGACGCCGTCGTTTGGGTACTGGAAACCCTAGTCATGTTAGTTGGAAAGGGATGAAGATGATGAATGTGTGTGGGCTGTGTAAGAGTGGTATGGGTATTGGGCTTGTATGTGTGTATTTGAGTGAGCCCAATGTTAGGTTGTGAGTGTGTGGGGGCATATATTAGATTAGCCCATGTGTTGGCACAAATATTGAGCCAAGTTGTGTGAAAGAGCCTTGAATTGTGATATATATGAACCCGAACTAGACAAGTAATTGAACCGAGTTTGTTGACCGGATTTGATCAAAACAAGTTGAGAACTGGACTGACAATGTGAACCGAATGAACCATGGATCGGTGAATCGGATATGACCTTTTTGATAATATTTGACCCGAGTTGACCGAACCGGTTTGACTTTGAACCAATTTGACATTGGACCTTGACCGCTTGACTTGTTGACTTTGACCAGTCAAGTCAAGGTTGGCCGTTGAACTTGGACAAATGACTTTGACTGATAGAGTTGACTTTGACTTTGTCCAGAGTTGACTTTTCAGATAATCTTCCTCTTGACCTTTTTCGACATCCTGAGTTCGAATCTGCTTCTCGTTTTGTCAAATTCAATCCCGAAAGCTCCGTTTTATTATTTAGATTTAATTTGTACTTAATAATTTCAATGATCGAAATATAAGTTTGATCTGAGTTATTCTCGTGTTCAGGTGTCGACCTTGAGACCGACGAGTTACATGCTTCTCTATTAGTACAGACCGACCATACATGTTCTTCGAGATGTTTTCGTGAGTATACCTTCAGATTAGTCTTATGTTTTATAGTAGGCGGCTTAGTGATAATAATAAATATTAATATAGAGTTTTACCTCGTAGGTTTTGATTCAGTTAGATCTGAGCGTGAGACGCGCTTTTCTCGACATTAGAGCTATTGTTGCTAAAGGTGTGTTTCTTGGGGTGTTTTAAATAAATGAATTTTATGTGTATTTCTTATCGTGCTTTATTTTGTGAAGCATCATGCATCATATATAAACTGTTTTTTTAAATCAAGCGTCTGATTTTTGGAAAATGTGACACTCATAAGGGTTCAGATTTATGGTTTTAAAAAATCATATCACGAGTCATGGGATCATAATAGTGTTCAGAAAACGTGAGGCCAACCTCCACTCTGGTAAGGGGTATCGTGTTGGAGAGGGAATCTGGCAGCAGGAGGCGGGGTGGCGGGCAACAGCTTCTGGCGGTGTAGTCTCTCTAGGTTCAGCTGTGGCGACCAAGGCATTTGGGAATGTGGGCAGGGAAAGACCGCCGTTGGGGAACTTTTGCAGAAGATATGCTATAAAGGCCTCTTGAACTTCCCCCACGAACTTCATAAAGGTCAGCTGTTGCTTTTCTATTCTCTTGTTGTTGTCGACCAGTGTGTGGACCAGCTAGAGGAATTTAGGGTGTTGGGCAGCCTCAGTACTGCCTCTTGTTGCCGGGACAATTGTGTTGTCTGCAGACTGCTGGGACAGTGTGATTAGCTCTGTCTCATGCATTTGTATCATTTGGAGCCTGACTTTTCTGGTCCAACCCTCCCGTGGTGGTGTCATCACGTCCTTGACGTCGGATGAGATGTTGAAGTTCGCGCAAAGCCCGGTGATGAGGGAGGGGAAGTAGAGTCTGCCCTTGGACTTCCGGTAGCAGCTGTAGATTTCCTTTGCAGATTATGTCTCCCTCGTTGATCGGTCGATTGTTCATGATTGAATGGATCAAGGCGAGACAGGGCTGGTCAACTGTTGTATTGTGGGAGGTGGGCAGCAGACGTCTCTTGATGAATGTGTTCCACAACATTGCCTCCAGCAGCAGACGGTGGCGCTGAACAAAATCGTTGTATTTCCCTGCCAGCCACGGGTTGTTTGGTTCACAGAGCTTGTCCTTCATTCTGTCATAGTCCCCTGCTGTTAGTGTCTACTACCACTCCTAATGGGGGTTGTCGTCCATCTCCAGCCCATAGAACCTGTTGATGGTGGCGGCGTTGAGTTTTACTGCCTCCCCTCTGGCAAAAACGAGTGGCACTTCTGGGCAGGGTTGGTAGGTATAGAACTCTCGGACGAGGGTGACATTGGCCACCTCGGGCTGCTTTGTGAAGATTTCTCACCCTTGGCCGTGTATTTTCTTGAAGAGGGCGGGCTCGAGACCTAAGTCTCATGTCTGCTGCGAGTAGTGAAACCCTTGCTCCTCCCAAACTACTCTGTTGGTGAATTTTGTGATGTGCCTCATTTGGTCTAATTTGGAGAAGAAACAAAACACTAGAGAGAGGGTTTGGTTTGTGATGTTTCCATAGTAGTAAGACGATTGTAATCTTGAAAATGACTAAAAAATAGAAAATCTTAAGACAACAAGTGGACGCAGAAGAGGTTAAACAAGGAGATGAAGTGAAGAAAATGAATGAAATATTGAGGTATATATAGGGGTTGCCGAGAGATTTCGTGGCGGCATTAAATTCCCAACGGGCAAATTTTCGCAGCACATGTTACGGGATTAAATGTCCGTTACATTGTAGCCGTTGGCAGCTAGCCATTAGCGATATTCTAGTCGTTACGTGTTTTTTCGGTGGACTGCCTTCAGCTGTCTCGACGACATGGTGGGCGGGCTCCTTGTTGAGCCTTCTTCTTGGTCCGGCTTTATTTATTCCTAAACCTGAAAATAAAAATAATTAAGTAAATAAAGAGAATTGAAAAAAATAATTAAATCTAAAGAAAAAAAATAAAAATGTAGAAAATAAATTGCAAAAAATTAAAATCTACTCCTAAAACATAAAAATAAGAAGAAAGATATTAAAAAAATAAATTAAGTTATGTTGGGAGTGCATTGAGGTGCATCTCCCAAACATAACCATTTCCTGAGTTGGTTGTGCTTTGCTCTTTGTCCAGGTGGGTCATCTTGCTCCTCAGGATCTTTGTTGCTGAGCTTCTGCCCTGCTCTGTTTTTGTGCTGACCTTGGAGGCATGAGTGTCTTGGCATAATTCTTTTTCCCTAGCTGGTTTCATGGGATGTAAAACATGTATCTTTATGTTCTGATTGTCGACCCTCATTATGAGTTCCCCATTCTCCACATCTATCAATGTTCTGCATGTAGCTAAGAATGGTCTCCCCAAAATGATGGGGGCGTTCTCTTCTGCCTCATAGTCCAAGATAAGGAAATCAAATGGAAAAATGAAGTTGACCACTCGTACCAAGATATCTTCAACTTTTCCTTCTGGTTGTACAAAGGAATGGTTAGCTAGTTGGAGCATGATGGAAGTTGGTTTTGCTTTTCCAATTCCTAATTTATGAAGACATCCTTGGGCATCAGATTAATACTTGCTCCTAGATCACATAGAGCTCGCATGTCATGGTTGCTGCCTATCTTGCATGGAATAGTAAAACTGCCTGGATCTTCTCTTGGTCATCACCTTGTTATGCATCATTGCCATGCACTCTTTAGTGACAGCTACCGTCTCGAATTTCCCAATTCTTCTTCTCTTGGAAACCATATCTTTCAGATACTTCACATAATTTGGCATGTTTTGTATGGCTTCCACAAGTGGGATATTGATGTGAACCTGTTTAAGAATATCCAGAAATTTCTTGAACTGGTGCTCTTGCTTTTGTTGTTTAAACCTTTGGGGGAAGGGCGGCGGGAGACGTATGTCCTTGATGCGTTCCTTGTAGGGAAATCTGATCTATGGGGGTTCAGGATCATCTGTCTCATGGTTTCTATCCATCTTTTCTGCTTGGGCATCAGTTTGTTTTGCTGCCACAATAGGTTGTTCATGAACTGCTGCGGTGGGCAGTTATGGTTGCTTTGTCTTTTCCTTTGGCTTCTGCATTCTGGGTTCATCTAGTTGTTGCCCACTTCTTGTTTTTATTGCTTATAAGTGGGTTTTGTTGTTGCCTTAGTGTTGCTGGATGATACACCCATTGACCATTGCTTCTGATTTCAGTGAATTACTCGAACTGGGTCTCTAGGTTCTTTATTGCTGCCTCCTGGTTGTTCATCCGTATCTCAGTCTTGTCAATAAATTTATTAGTACGAACAATAAAATCACTAGTGCGAGACATAAAAGTATGTAAAGTAGATTCTAATGAATTATTGTTCATATTTTGTTGCTTCTGAGGCTACTGCTGGGACATGTTCTGTTGATATCCTCCTGGTTGCTGGTTTGGATTGGCAGTCGTATTAGGGTTACTCCAGGAGAAATTTGGATGCTTTGTCCAGCCTGGATTCTATGTGTTGGTGCTGGGTCTGCTGTTTCTCTCATAAGTTCCCATGAAATTGGCGGATTCACTGCATTTGAAGGAATCATGGTTGCCCCCACACTCATCACAAAATGGCTCCACAGCCTTAGCCTCATATGATTTCCCATCGGGTTTGGCCATGTTCATCACCAGGTGAGCTAGTTTATCCAGGCGGGCAGTGATAGATTCGGCGGCTTCTACTTCATTCACAACAGTTGGCTACCTTATGCCGCTGCGGCGGGCTGTAGGGAACTTGTAGTCATTCTTTGCGATTCTGTTTAGAATCTGTAGTGCCTCCTCCGATGGTCTATCCAGGATGATTCCATTGGCTGAAGCATCAAGCATCATTTGTGTTGGCTTATTTACTCCATTATAGAACATCGACACTTGAGTCCAAGATGGGAAACCGTGAAGCGGACATTTGTTTAGCATCTGTTGGTATCTCTCCCAAGCTTCATACATTGGTTCGTCATCTCCTTGGCGGAAGGTAGTGATTTCATTTCTTAATTTTTCGGTTACGTTTGAAGGGCTGAAATGATCTAGGAAGTTATTGCACAACTCCGTCCAAGTGTTGAATGATCCTGCCAGTTGGTTGTTTAGCCACTACTGTTGCGTGTAAAAGAGTCTATCGCAATTGAGTGCAAGTGTACACGTCGCAAGTAATAAAGTGATACTAGAGTATCGGATATCGTCTCCACAGGGACTGGGCTAACCCTTTCCTTCGCTATCTGCACAAGGGGAAAAGAATAGATTAAGATATTGTCATGAAAATAATAAAGAATACTGGAAAATAAAAGTAGAGAAATCAAGATAGAGAGAATGGGCTGGTATTGAATTGCTCAGTAGTGCAGGTATTGCAGTGCTTAGGAAATCCAGTTCTGTCGTCGCGCCCGTCACCGACAGCACCTGTCGCGGCGGCTGTCCGTTGGCTGTCGCGGCAGCAAACACACCAACTCCGTACTTCAAGTTTGGCAAGAATCCCAGATCTGCCTTGGCCTATCCCTAGGTCCAAGTCTGTCGATGATCACGTCTTGATGATACCTCCCGGCGTGAATCGAAGGATGAACACCGATGTGTATGAATTCTTCTTTAGCCACTTAACCTTGCCCTATCCCTAGGCACAAGATAGTTCAACTATAAACTAGAGAACTTGCTCTTACTTCTTTCGTATACTTAACTCTCCCGATGCTAAGTAAATGGATAACCTCACAATGCTCTCCCGATGCTCTTGCAAGATATTAATAACCAAAATAAGAGAACTTGAAGTTTATTTTATTGAACTGAAAATTCCTAAAACAAAACAACCCTTGCAACTACTTTACAAATCAACCCGTGGCCCTAGGAGGTTTTAGAACATGTCGAGGGCGGGTAGACGGCAGGTAGACGACGGAGGGGTTTTAGATGTCGGTTATGGGGTATGATGTGTGGTGTCTCTCCTAGGTTAAAATACATGCCCTTATATAAGCTTTGGGCTCAAGTTATCTAAGGTAACAAGGATTACAACTTTAATTAAAAGTATGATTCTAATAAAGACTTAATCTTCAAGGATCCTACTTTTCAGCCGTCCTCCTTGTTTCTTGGGATTTTCTCTCCTTGAACTTTGGCTTGACATATCTTTTGATCCGGGGCTTGGAAAAATATTTGGCTTTCACACGACAGACGAGCAGATTTTTCTCTATCTATCGAGGTCCACTTTACTTTTCCTCTTCATAAGGTTGCTGTCACGACAGGTCCATGGCAGCTTCGTCCTCATTGTCTGCTTGTCCAGTTCAGCTCTTCTGCTTCTCTGCCCTGCGCCTGCCTTCTCCGTCTACTATGGCAGCAACTTGCTGTCGTCATCTGTTGTCACGACAGCTCCATGGCAGCATTGTCCTCTTCGTCTGCTTGTCCAGTTCAGCTCTTCTGCTTTTCTGCCCTGCGCCTGCCTTCACCGTCTACGACGGCGGGAACCTGCCAAAAACAACCATTTTTAGTAGAATCTGTGCCTTTTATATATTTGTGATGTTTTGCTGAAAACTAACCTAAATGCAATGAAATGATGCTTGAATGGAGCAGAAATATGGCTTAAAATGGTGTAAATAATAGAACTTTTACACACTCAACACACCCCCAAACTCAAGTTTTTGCTTGTCCTCAAGCAACTAAGACAAAAAAATGAAATATTTTTGTTTTGGCTTTCAAACAGTGAACTTTCCCTTACCCGTCATTTGTTCTCTGTGGTGGCAGCAACCTGTCGGATAATTTAGGATCTGTCCGGAATCTCCCTATAGTCCTCGTGCAGTGTGTGCATGCTTGTGAATAGTTATATGCCAAGACTCTCTTAGTTTCACTAGAATATTCAACTTTTTTTTTTACTCGAATTTTTATGCCGAAGTTTATTTTTGAAGACACATTTTCATGCTTCTTTTTCTTCTATTTTCAAGCTAAGTTTTGCTAGAGCCAGTTTTGGGCACCTCTAGTTAGCTTCCTAGAGCCGGTTTCGGGCACCTCTAGGTTATTGAGTTTCTTTTGCTAAACTTTTTTTTGCTAGAGCCAGTGTTAGGCACCTCTAGGGGCTATTCAAGTACTAAGCATCCTATTCTAGTTTGGCTAAAAGAAATCTAAGCAATATAACAGTCACAATGGTGTTTAAGTTTTCAGAACTATAGAAAGGCTCTAAACTTCTCCTTAAACTGTCCTAAAGATGCTGCCACGACAGAGCTGTCATGACAGGTAAGTTCAGTTCACAATTTTCAGCCAAAATTTTTTATTTTCGTTTTTTTTAGAAAAGTACTAAGTAAAGGACACAATTTAACTAAGATGTACTCCATGAATAAGGAGGGTTGCCACCCCCAAACTCGAGGGTTGCATTGCCCTCAATGCAAATGACAAAATAAAAATGAAAGCATATGAAGGCAGTACATCACAAAATATATATGGCAGGCAGCAATAAGAAGATAAGAAACTTAAATTTTAATCACTGTCTTCACTGCTGCTGCTGAGGTGGATCTGGCGGCGGGTTCTGGTTTGCGGGGCAGGTTGGGGTGGTTGCTGTAAAACCTGAATATCAGAGCTGTTGCCGCTGCTGTCACTGCTGTTGTTGGCCCTTGGCAGAGTTTTCTTATCTGCCATTCTTTTCTGCCTCTTTATCGGTGTAAATTCCTTCGACAGGTTCCTCTGAATAGAGGGTTCAATGTCACTTGTCTGCCCAGACGGAGGAGGAAGAGAACCCAGCAACAAAGGCAACATGGTCATCCGAGGGCACTGGTCACTTTGTTCCTCGAGCAGATGTTTCGACATGGGTGCTGCCGGCTGCCGTCGGGGAAGGTGATGGTATGGAGGCGGTAGATGGTATGGAGGTGGCAGGTGATGAAAGGCTTGAGGCCCAGATTCTTTGCCTTTGGAGTATAAATGAGGCCTCGTTCTTCCCACAGATCTCTGGTTGCAAAGGACTGTGGGGGAGTTGCTGCCGGCGAGGAAGTAGAGGCAGCATTGCGGCGGGTTTTTTTCTGGAAGACAAGTTAGTGCAAGGGTTGTGAAAAGTAATTGAAAGCAAATGAAAACTAAAGATGGATAGCAAGTAAGAAAAGCATAAGTGAGTGAAAATGAAAATGAAATGGGGTTTTATAGAAAAGGAATTGCTGCCCGTTGAAACTGTAACGACAGACGCGAATAATGGGGCGGCTGTCGAGCTTTAGCGTGTCTGATGCGTCTGACAAACGTTTCCGCGTCTGTCACACGTCTGTCACATGTTTCTGCGTCTGTCGTGACATCATGGTGACAACCTGTCTTTTCCGCGTCTATCATGGCAGCCGTAACGACAGGCTTCAATATTGGGCTTTGTTGGGCTGATGGATGGGGGTTGGGTTTAGTTCACTTCTCCTGTTCTTCTTGGCTCCTTTATTTCCTAAAAGCATTATTCGAATAAAATTAACCTTATTTCCTAATAAATAATAAATGATAAAAATAAAAATAAAATTTAGGTTAAATTAGGGATGCCAGGTGGGGAATCTTCTAAGGTAACCACTTCCTGCATTCATGGGGCTTCAGTCCCCTGATAATGCTTGAGGTGTCGTTTCCGGTACTTCTTGAAGTCCATCCGTACCCTCCATCTGCTGATTATCTCATGTTGGGGGCTCCTTTCTTTCTATTCCCTTTGTAGTCCATGAAGTCCTCCCTTCTTGGTAATGTTTCTGAGGGCATGAATATATGATTAGAAATAATCAAATTGACATTCGACCACAAACTTACCTTGTTTTCGTTGAATGTTGTTGTGGTTGAATGTATCCCTTGCTGTCGTGTCTGCTGCTGCGACAAGCAGTTATTTTGACAGTTCTTTATCAGGTTACTTTGCAGGTCAATTGGACATTGGTAAGTGCCATCACTCTCTATATCAAATTCTGTTGACCACTCGTAGATCTCCATCAGTAGAGACTTTGATGATTCTGTGTCCACCGGCGTTGGTTCCTGCAATGGAATTGGTGAGTTTTCATATAATTCAAAAGGTTCGTTTATTACCTGCTCATATTCCATCGGTGAGGCATTGTCATTGGGTAGCTCTTCTAGGTGGTCGTGCGAGTGCCATGACAGGGATGGATGTGTGCAATCTTGTTCAGGCATAATCGAGGTGGTGGGTTTAGAATTTGCCTCTGATTTGGTTGCTGCTTCAGCATCAGTTGCTGCCGAGGCAGCAATTGCTGTCGAGGCGGCAGTTGCTGTCGAGGCGGCAGTTGCTGTCGAGGTGGCAGTTTCTACCGAGGCGGCAGTTTCCGCTTTGACTGGAGTTTCTGCCTCAAAAGTGGTTGCTACCGTGACATTCTCTTGAATTTCACTCAGCGTTGTCGCGGTGTTGCTCCATTCCGGCTCCTCGATCATTGTCATGGCAAGTTGTTGCTCAGACTCATCATATGTTGGATATTGCTTCACATGGGCATCCTCGTCACATTGCCTCATGATTTCAGGTTCATCTGTGGCATGAATGAGGGTTGGTCTGCTCAAGATTTCATCCATCTTGGTGATACTTGCGTCCATAGAAGTTGACAATTCTTGAGTGAGTGTCATGAAGGCTTGCAGTGTGTCTTCTAAGGATTTTGACTGCTCTTGAGGATGATGACATTGCCAGGGCAGGTCGGGTTCTGTAGCAAAACTGTTATGGTATAAAAAATTTTGTGGGTTTTGATCGTACCATAAAAAATTTTGCTGCTGCGGCATCGTCATTTGCTGCTCCTGTTGCTGCCATGGCTGGTGCCCTGGCATCATATCTTTACGGTAATTGCAAGAACTTTCCCACATCAATTCTCGAATGGTTTTCCTGGCATGTTGATGCCCTTGAACCTGTATTTTCACCTGAGTTTTTTTTCTTGTAAAAAATAAAAATAAAAATAAAAGAAAAGTGCAGAAGCTAGAGTAAGAGTGTGTTGCCAGTCCCCGGCAACGGCACCAAAAACTTGTTGCGTGTAAAAGAGTCTATCGCAATTGAGTGCAAGTGTACACGTCGCAAGTAATAAAGTGATACTAGAGTATCGGATATCGTCTCCACAGGGACTGGGCTAACCCTTTCCTTCGCTATCTGCACAAGGGGAAAAGAATAGATTAAGATATTATCACGAAAATAATAAAGAATACTAGAAAATAAAAGTAGAGAAATCAAGATAGAGAGAATGGGCTGGTATTGAATTGCTCAGTAGTGCAGGTATTGCAGTGCTTAGGAAATCCAGTTCTGTCGTCGCGCCTGTCACCGACAGCACCTGTCGCGGCGGCTGTCCGTTGGCTGTCGCGGCAGCAAACACACCAACTCCGTACTTCAAGTTTGGCAAGAATCCCAGATCTGCCTTGGCCTATCCCTAGGTCCAAGTCTGTCGATGATCACGTCTTGATGATACCTCCCGGCGTGAATCGAAGGATGAACACCGATGTGTATGAATTCTTCTTTAGCCACTTAACCTTGCCCTATCCCTAGGCACAAGATAGTTCAACTATAAACTAGAGAACTTGCTCTTACTTCTTTCGTATACTTAACTCTCCCGATGCTAAGTAAATGGATAACCTCACAATGCTCTCCCGATGCTCTTGCAAGATATTAATAACCAAAATAAGAGAACTTGAAGTTTATTTTATTGAACTGAAAATTCCTAAAACAAAACAACCCTTGCAACTACTTTACAAATCAACCCGTGGCCCTAGGGGGTTTTAGAACATGTCGAGGGCGGGTAGACGGCAGGTAGACGGCGGAGGGGTTTTAGATGTCGGTTATGGGGTATGATGTGTGGTGTCTCTCCTAGGTTAAAATACATGCCCTTATATAAGCTTTGGGCTCAAGTTATCTAAGGTAACAAGGATTACAACTTTAATTAAAAGTATGATTCTAATAAAGACTTAATCTTCAAGGATCCTACTTTTCAGCCGTCCTCCTTGTTTCTTGGGATTTTCTCTCCTTGAACTTTGGCTTGACATATCTTTTGATCCGGGGCTTGGAAAAATATTTGGCTTTCACACGACAGACGAACAAATTTTTCTCTATCTATCGAGGTCCACTTTACTTTTCCTCTTCATAAGGTTGCTGTCACCTTGCTGTCACGACAGGTCCATGGCAGCTTCGTCCTCATCGTCTGCTTGTCCAGTTCAGCTCTTCTGCTTCTCTGCCCTGCGCCTGCCTTCTCTGTCTACTATGACAGCAACTTGCTGTCGTCCTCTGTTGTCACGACAGCTCCATGGCAGCATTGTCCTCTTCGTCTGCTTGTCCAGTTCAGCTCTTCTGCTTTTCTGCCCTGCGCCTGCCTTCACCGTCTACGACGGCGGGAACCTGCCAAAAACAACCATTTTTAGTAGAATCTGTGCCTTTTATATATTTGTGATGTTTTGCTGAAAACTAACCTAAATGCAATGAAATGATGCTTGAATGGAGCAGAAATTTGGCTTAAAAAGGGTGTAAATAATAGAAATTTTACACACTCAACAACTACTTTGCCCTATCCCTATGTGAATAAGGAAATAATCTCAACTTAAACATATCTTGATGGACTCCATGTATCTTAAAAGCTCTGCAAATGTCTAGGAATCCCCTCAAGTGATGCTGAGCATCTTCCGTGGCAGTTCCTCCAAATTGCCTCAATGTGTTTATTGTTGAGTGTGTAAAAGTTCTATAATTTACCCCTATTTAACCCATATTTCTGTTGCATTCAAGCATAATTCATTGCATTTAGGTTAGATTTCAATTATACATCACAAATATATTAAATGACACAGTTTCTACTGAAATTGGTTGCTTTTGCAGGAAGCTGTTGTAGCAGATGGAGAAGTAGACGCTGGGCAGTAAAGAAGTAGAGCTGGAACTGTAATGCAGACGAGGAGGACGACGCTGCCATGGCTGCTGCCGTGGCAGCCAAGGACGACAGCAATGGTGAAGAGAAAAAGCAAAGTGGGCCTCGACAGAAAGAGAAAATTAAGCCCATCTGTCGCAGAGCACTCGTATATTTTTCCAAGCCCTGGATTAGAATGAAGGCCAAGCCCAAGGTTCAAGGAAGAAACTCCAAGCAGGAAGGAAGAACGAATTAAAGATATATTCTCTGAAGATTTAGTCTTTAATAGAGTTGTACTTTAGTTTAAACTCGTATTCTTGCCATATTAGAAAACTTGAACCCAAGGCCTATATAAAGGCATGTAATTCGACCTAGGGAAGGATATCTTCATCTTTAGCCTTGTTCCCAAAACCCTAGCCGTTTTCCCATCCTCATCATGTTCTAAACTTCCCCTAGGGTGACGGGTTGATTTGTAAAGTAGTTGCAAGGATTGCATTTGTTTTAGGAATTTTTCTGTTCAATAAAATAGACTTCAAGTTTGCTTATTCTGGTTTTCAACATCTTGCAAGAGTATCGGGAGAGCATTGTGAGATTATCTATTTACTTAATATCGGGAGAGTTAAGTATACGAAAGGAATAAGTGTGGGTTCTCCAATTTATGGTTGAACTATCTCGGACCTAGGGATAGGACGAGGTTAAGTGGCTAAGGAAGAATTCAACAACATCGGTGTTCATCCTTCGATTCACGCCGGAGGTATCATCAAAGATGTGTTCATCGACAGACTTGGACCTAGGGATAGGCCAAGGCACATCAGGGATTCTTGCCAAGCTTGAAGTACAGAGTTGTGTGATCGCTGCCGCGACTAACAACAGACCGCTGCCGCGATAGGTGCTACCGCGACAGGGACGACGACAGAACAAATATTCCTAGATACCTACACTACTGAGCAATTCAATACCGGCCCATTCTCTCTATCTTGATTCCTTTAATCTTAAATTCGAGTTCTCTTTATTATTTTCGTGACAACAATTTAAACTATTCTTTTTCTTCTCGTGCAGTAATCCAAGGTGAAGCTATTAGCCCAGTCCCTGTGGAGACGATATCGGATACTTCCGTATCACTTTACTACTTGCGTCGTGTACACTTGCACTATATTGCGATAGACACTTTAACACGCAACAAGTTTTTAGCGCCGTTGTCGGGGACTGACAACATATCTTTACCCTATCTTTTATTGCACTTCCTTTACTTTTCTGTTTGTATTTGGATTGTTCAACCTATACATTTCACAAGATCTTTTGTTCGCGTATGCACAAATCTCAACGAGGAAAATAACCTGAACACCAGTTAGATCCTGAAATCGAACGATCCACCTGCCGACCCTCCTGTCGCTGCCGCACACCGGTCATGCCAAGACTACATGCTCAATGATCATGTAGAACTAGAGACCACCCTGCCAGATGTAGACGTTGAAAACTTTGAGCTGATTAACAACGATGGCCAATTCAGTGGTGCTGCTACAGAGGATGCTATGGAGCATCTGAAAATGTTCCAAGAAATCTGTGGTTCGTTTAAACTACAAGGAGTTAATCCGGAGATACTGAGGCTTTGGTTATTTCCTCATTCATTGAGGGACAGGGCAAAGACTTGGTGGAATAAACTAACGTCGGGTTCAATACGAACTTGGGCAGATTTAACTCGTGAATTTTTGTCTCGTTTTAATCCTTCACACTTATCTGAGCGATTACGTAACGAAATTGCTACTTTTCAACATGAAGATGACGAGCCAATGCACGAAGCCTGGGACAGATTTACCACTCTTCTAAGGAACTGCCCGATGCATGGATTCCATGTTTGGAACTAGGTAACTAAATTCTATAATGCTGCTAATTTACAAAATCGTATAAGAATTGATTCAGCAGCGAATGGATTACTGCTGGACAAAGATCCAGATGAGGCAATGGCAGTATTGAAAAATCTGGCGAAGAATGAGGAACAGTTTCCTACAGCAAGAAGAGGGGGTAAACGAGTTCTAGCTGTAAAAGATTATGAGGTTGACAGTTCGTTAAAATCACAGGTGGCATATCTCACTAAGGCAATGAAAAAGCTCTTGAAAGAAGATTCACAGCTTGTCTACTCCGCTGAAGAGGTATGTGAAACTTGCGATGGAAATCACAGTTCGGAAGAGTGTCCGTTACAGTTAGAAGAAGGGATGTATTGTAACCCCTTAGCCAGGCCTAGACGGTAGACCCGAACTACGAAGATTACACGGGGAAAACCAAAGTCAACCTGAAAGTCAACCTTGATTCATAACCCTTTTTTTTCTTTTTAATCTTGTCTAGATGCACATTAACCATAAGTGAGTTCCCATAAAACTTATTTGAAAAGGCACATCGATCGGATAACAAACAAGGACTCAATTGCACACATTACAAGAATAGGGACCAAAACGTAAATTCTATAAATTAGAGGGTCTTTACTGATTTTTATGTTACCAATATGAAATTAGTCGTCTTACATGCTTCCATGTCAAATTTCACCTTATTTGGACATCTCAAACTCATACAATTGCAAACTCAACTTTCGGGACTAAAATGTAAAGCTTACAAACTTCAACACCATTCAAATCAGTGCCCAACGGTCACCTGTTTCGAAACACTTAACATCCGTATCGAAACGCGGGGCTTCACTCTCCCGTTTCGATACTAGTTCCGAAACACGGCTCTCCAGTAGCCAAATCGTTTCGAAACAGCCTCCAGCCATTTCGAAACACGAAGGCCATTACAGGCCCCCGTTTCGAAACGCCAGAGAGTGTTTCGATACGGTTTGCCCAGAAGCTGCATATTTTGCTGGTTTTTCATACACAAACCCATTCAAACTCATCCTAATGACTTCTCAAACATACCAACAAGTCATCAAACATATAGGGTGCATTTTTAGAACTCCTAAACACATTCATATCATCAAACACAAAATTCCACATGTCTAGAGGCATGCTTCCTATTATCAAACCAAAAAGAGCAAACAAACTTCAAATCAAGCATTTAAAGGCCGTTTACAAATTCAAACCAACAAAGGCAACATGCAACAACCTAGGGAGTTCAACACATCTCCCAAAACAAATCTTAGGTTCCCATTGCCTATTTATCAAAACTAATAGTGTATGAAAACATCACCATACGTGAGCTTGGATTTCCTTGGATGCACTTAGTTCCTTGATGCCCAAAACACCTCAATTATTTGCATTATTGGTAAAAGAGAGCGTAAGCACAAATGCTTAGTGAGACATGCTCTAAACAGAACCATTACAATAATGCATTTTTAGAAAACACTTTTAACAAAGCTTTTAAACCACATGCACATCTCTTTCTCATGCTACCTTGCATCTTTTTCAAGCATCTCATGCTTCATTACATTCAATACAATATATTGGCTTTCAAGTGATATTTCATAACCATTTCAACACAAAAACACAATCGGATATGCGGATTACAAGCGTTGTCCCACACGCTTCATACACACTACCGGACTACACAAGGTTTACACTCAAGAGCAATCCCTCCATTGATGTGACACCCGTGGTGGAGTATAACGGTACAATCACAACCCCTCAACACCACTCACTTGTAGTTGTATAATTCCACTAACGAGAGTAAGGGACACATAACACAAGATCCACACACGGACTTTACAACCACCGTTGTGATCTTTCTCAATTGTTAGGGTACTTGGATGGAGTTTATGGTACAATCACAACCCCTCAACATCCAAGGCGACTTTACTTACGGTGTACCGAATCCTATAGCCAGCTAACTGTATCCAATTCAAGTACTTTTAAACCATTACATCACTTGCCAATATAAATCAAATACCATCAACAATTCACTGTTTTAAAGCATTAATCAAAGCCATTTAACATCATGCATCACTATGCATCAAAACCATATTATTAACATGTCAAACCAAGGATCTCTTACCTTGAGCATCCCTCAATACAAGGCTTTCAAAACCAACATTAATCATGCTAAATCATGCTTTCAAAACAGTAATTTAACATGCATTACATAACCAATGCATCAAACCACAATCTAGCACATCCGAGGGAGTTTTTCCGAAAACTTACTCTTGAGCTTAGCTAAGTTGTTTAGACTTAAACTAAGCTCCCAAAACCTCCAAATAATTGTTCCAAATCTGGAAACCAACTACACTCACCAAATTCGTTTCGCTAGCTTGCCGAAACGCCAATTAAGCTTCCGGATCAACTCCAAAAGCGTCCGAAGATGTCTCCCCTGTTTTAGACACATCAAAGCAGAGGATTAATGCATCATCATGCATTGAAATCTTCAGCCAACACTCCTAAACTCGTTGCTCTACCCAAAACCAACATTTCGGCAACCAAACACAACCGAAAACACCTCCAAACTCTTCCAAAACTTAACCCAGCCAAGATCCATCACTTCTAACCATTTCTAAACATCAATCAACATCCAAAATAAACCTAAACTCGTCCTTATACCTCCAGCTATAAACGAACACCAAGAACACCTCAAAAACCACCATTTTGGTAAGCAAAAACTTAGGAAGTTCAACCTATTCGGGATTGGATTGATAAAACCTCATTTCTAACATAATTAAACATCCAAAAACACATTAAAGAATCATCTCAAAATAGAGCCCAGTCCATTACAACGAAAATCTTCAAGATCTCTTCCAATTCTTGAGTTTTAAGCCAAAATCAAGTTTCTAACATTAAATCCATTTATAAACCTTTAATAAAGGATTGGCAACTTGGGAATTTCAGTAAAGAACTGAGTATTTAGAGGAGAAGAACATCCTTACCTCTAAATGATGATTTCTCCTTGATTTGGGCCAAATTCCATGAAAATTCAATGTGGAAATCAAAAGGATTTGATGCAAGATTGATTAGGAACCAATAGATGATAGAAATCTCATCAATTGAAGTGAAAATCTATGGGAAAGTTGCTGGAGAAAAAGTGTTTGGATGATGGGATTTTTAGAGAAAAAAGGAATGAGAGAAAATTAAGAAAAGGTAGTTATGAAATCCAAAAAGTAGTTTCCCTTTTCTTTTTATTTAATTAAAGCATTAATTAAATCACCCAAATTAAGGAAAAATCTGGAGAAAAATATTTTGGGTAAATTAGCTCCTTAAAGATTCAAAGTTTCAATCCTTTACAAAACAGTCACTACTAAACTTTGCAAAAATCGCATTTTGGTCACTACACCGAAATGTAGTATTTCCAAATCTAATTTTGTAAAATTGATTTCACCACTCTCTTATATATATTAAATGAGGATTTTTAGATATTTTTCTATATTTTTAAAACATCCTGAACTAGGCTTTCCCAAAAACCCCCTTTTATATTCGAACTGCTTATCAGACCGGTCTGGTTCAGACCCTAAACTTCTAAGCCCAAAATTGGGGTGTTACAACTCTCCCCCTCTTAAGAAATTTCGTCCTCGAAATTTACCTGGAGGAAATAGGTAAGGAAACTGCTTCTTCATGTCATATTTCCTTTCCCAAGTGGCTTCCTCAACACCACGATGCCTCCACAACACCTTAACCAACTCAATGGTCTTACCTCGAAGAACTTTATTGTCCGAATCCAGAACCTCAACCGGCTCCTCGTCATAGGTCAAATCTGGATTTAACTCCACTTCCTCCACAGGCATAACATGCGAAGGATCTGATCTATACCTCTGAAGCATAGAGACATGAAACACATCATGTATCTTTTCCAACTCTTGCGGCAACCTCAACTTATAAGCAACATGACCCACACGTTCAATCACCTCGTATGGTCCAATATACCTAGGGCTCAACTTACCCTTCCACCAAACCTCATCACCTTCTTCCAAGGTGAAACCTTCAAAAACACACGGTCACCCACCGTAAACTCAATCTCCTTACGCTTTAAATCCGCGTAAGACTTCTGTCGATCAGAAGCTGCCTTCAACCGCTCACAAATGAGCTTCACCTTCTCAATGGTTCCTTTCAACAAAGCCGACATTGAAACCAACTTCTGCCATGTTTCAGCCTAGCAAAGAGGAGTTCTGCACTTCCTCCCATACAAGGCTTCATAAGGTGCCATTTGAATACTTGCCTGGAAGCTATTATTATAAGCAAACTCTAGCAAAGGCAAATGCTTCTCCCAAGAGCCTTGAAACTCAATCACACAGCACCTCAACATATCCTCAAGCACTTGGATGACACGCTCAGACTGTCCATCCGACTGTGGATGATAAGAAGTACTGAAATTCAGTCGCGTACCCAAAGCTTGATGCAAACACTCCCAAAACCGCGATGTGAACCTCATATCTCTATCCGACACTATAGACTTTGGCACACCATGCAGTCGCACAATCTCAACAATGTATAGCTCTGCAAGCTTATCCAAAGTATGCACAGGTAAGAAATGCGCACACTTCGTAAGGCGATCTACAATCACCCACATCGAATTCTTCTTTGATGGCCACAAAGGCAAACCAAACACAAAGTCCATGGTGATCCTTTCTCACTTCCACTCAGGAATCCTCAACAGTTGCAACAACCCTGAAGGAAACTAATGCTCAGCTTTAACCCGTTGGCAAACCATACACTTACTCACATACTCCGCAACATCTTTCTTCAGTCCCACCCAATAGTACTCATCCCTCAGATCACGATACATCTTTGTACTACCAGGGTGCATCGCAAAAGGACTACTATGAGCTTCAGACAGAATAGTACGCCTCAACTCCGCATCATTTGGCACTACTATCCGTCTTCCGAAACACAAAACTCCATCATCATTAAAACATAAATCCGATGGTCTATCCTCAGCAATATCCTAAACATGTGGCACCAAGGAATCATCCAACAACTGCTTATCCTTTATCAACTGAACCAGAGATGGTCTCACTTGCAATTCAGCCACAAGACCTCCATCTTGCGAAATGCTCAAGCTAGCAAACATAGCCCTTAGCTCTACCGCCACCTTCCTACTCAAGGCATCCGCCACAACATTAGCTTTTCCCGGATGATACTCGATCGTCAGATCGTAATCTTTAAGCAACTCCACCCAACGTCGTTGGCTAAGATTCAACTCCTTCTGAGACATCAGATACTTCAAACTTTTATGATCCGTGTACACAGTACACTTCTCACCATACAGATAATGTCTCCACATCTCCAAAGCAAAAACCACCGCAGCTAACTCAATATCATGCGTAGGATAATTACGCTCATGCACCTTCAACTGGCGCGATGCATAAGCCACCACCTTACCCTCCTGCATTAACACACACCCCAAACCAGCATAGGATGCGTCGCTGTACACCACAAACTCTTTTCCTGATTCGGGCTGAACCAAGATAGGAGCTTGCGTCAAAGCTGTCTTAAGCTTCTCAAAAGCTTGTTGCCTCACTTCCGTCCACTCATACTTGACATCTTTTTGCAACAACTTCGTCAAAGGGGCAGCCATCTTCAAAAATCCACCCACAAACCTCTGGTAATATCCCGCCAACCCAAGGAAACTACGGACTTTATGAACGGACTTAGGAGGCTTCCAATTCATTACCGCCTCAACCTTCTGAGGATCAACACGAATCCCCTCAGCAGAAACCACATGATCAAGGAAAACAACCTCCTTTAGCCAAAATTCACACTTACTCAGCTTAGCATAAAGCTGGTTTTCCAACAGCGCCTGCAACACAATCCTCAAATGCTCCTCATGTTCCTCCTCAGTACGAGAGTACACAAGGATATCGTCAATGAACACTACAACAAACTTATCCAAGTATTCATGGAACACTCTATACATCATGTCCATAAAAGCTACAGGAGCATTCGTCAAACCAAACGGCATTACAAGGAATTCATAATGCCCATACATCGTTCTAAAGGCTATTTTTGGCACATCCACATATTTCACGTTAAGCTGGTAGTACCCTGACCTTAAGTCAATCTTAGAGAACACAGCCACTCCCTGAAACTAATAAAAAAAGATCATCAATCCTCGGCAAAGGATACCGATTCTTGATAGTCAACTTATTCAGCTGACGATAACCAATGCACATTCTCATAGTGCCATCCTTCTTCTTCACAAACAAGACCGGTGCACCCCACGGTGACATACTAGGTCGAATGAAACCACGGTCAAGCAACTCCTGAAGCTGCGTCTTCAATTCCTTCAACTCTTTAGGTGACATGCGATAGGGAGCAATGGACACTGGAGTTGTGTTTTCATACAACTCAATTCCAAACTCCACCTCTCGGCTAGGAGGCAATCCAGGTAATTCCTCCGGAAATACTCTAGGAAACTCTCGTACGGTCTTGATATCCTAAACACGCAACTCCTTTGAACTAGGATTCATCACAAAAGCTAGGTAAGCCTCGCAACCCTGCCTAAGCATTCGACTTGCTTCTAACGTAGACATATTGGCAAGAAACTTCACATTCTCACCAACAACCACTACTTCGTAATCATTCGCAAGTTTCAACGAAACTCGCTTGTTTTCAAAATCTACCACAACTCGATGTTCAACAAGCCAATCCATACGAAGGATTATATCAAAGCCATAGAAAGGCAACTCCATAAGATCAACAAGAAAAACATTGTTTTGCACTTTCAAGGGACATCTTCTATACAACTTTCGTGTTACAACTGTCTCACCAAAGAAACTAGTCACACGCATACCAACATCCAAAGACTCAACAGGTAAACCAAGCATTTGAGCATGTTCACGCAATATGTATGAGTGTGTAGATCCAGAATCGATCAAAGAAAGTAATGATAAGGATTGCAAAGTAAAGGTACCTGCTATCACATCCGTATCATTCCGTCCCTCACGCCGAGCAAACACTCGAGCCTGGCCACCACCCTCAGGTTGAACGGCCACAACATGCGCTACATTCCTCCCACCATCATCTCTGCGTTGAAAGTTACCACGGCCGCGCCCACGGCCTCTCTGAGGTGCAACTACCCAGGAGCACGTCCCTGACCACCACTGGCCAACAAAGGACACTCTCTCCTCATGTGGTCTACCGAACCACAATTCCAACATGAGTTACCTGTCACTGCAAAAGGAGCTTGAACCTCCCTCGCTGCCCGAGGACAATCTCGCCTCAAATGGCCACAAGATCCGCACGTCCAGCATGTGTTCTGATCAACCCTCATCCTATCTACCTGGACAGTCGTACCATGTCCTCCACTACCACGCCTAGCAATAGGCTGATACCTCCTATCTCGTCCTCTCTTGTTCCGTCCACCACTAGAACTATGATCAGTGACTCTTTTTCCTGAGCCAGAACTAACACCTCTGGAAGACAAACCCAAGTTCTGCTTGATATCCTTCACTCGACACACAAGCACATCAAAATTGGTACAATCAGTCGCAAGCATATATGTCTTCACGTCCGTCACCAATCCATAACGGAAACGTTCACACCTCTCCCGCTCATCAATGATAAGCTCAGGTGCATACTGACTAAGGCGAACAAACTGGATCTCATACTCAGCTACCGTCATGTTGCCTTGCACAAGAGACATAAATTCTCTTTTCTTCTCATCTAGGTATCGCACACCCAGATACTTCCGCTTGAACGCATTCAGGAAAAACGTCCAAGTTACATCATTTTTCTCCATTCCAGAGATAGTGGTCGTCCACCACGTATAAGCATCACCATGCAACAGTGACACCACACAACCCAACTTCTGCACATTATTACAGTTCATTTGCCCCAAAATCCTCTTGGTGCTTTCCAACCAAGACTCTGATCCCTCCAGAGACAAACCGTTGAACTTAGTCCCTCCCAGACTGCGAAGACGTTCTAGAGGCAATCTCACATTAGCATCATCCTGATGCGCAGCTCCATGAGCTCCAGCTACTGCTGCCTGGAAGGCTCCAGCAATAGCCTGAATTAACACAGTCATGCCAGGAGCAGCTTGCCCCTGCACACCTTCAGGTCCAGCGACCCCAGCACCAGCTCCAGCTCCACCATCACCACTAGGTGGTCCACCACCAGGGCGAGGAGGTAAATCCACAACATTTTCAGCATTCTCCTCATTTTCATTCTGAGCCATAGCTCTTGTATTAATCCTTGTTTCTCTACGTGGCCCCATTTACAAAGAAATCAATGCACTGACACAAATGCAATAAACACAATTAGGCTCAACAAGGTAAGTAATCCAAGTACTCAAGCTCATTTTCCAAAAACAATTCCTTTCATTAGTTTTGATATGGCAATGGGTTCCCCTAACACGCTTCAACATAGCATAACATCACAATTGCAACCATGCATCACAATTCATAAAACATTCTTTCACTTAAAAGGCTCATCATGCAAAAACACATACATCACCAACATATCAATTCCCAAATACACGAGAACCAAGCTCTGATACCAACAAATGTAACCCCCTTAGCCCGGCCTAGACGGTAGACCCGAACAATGAAGATTACACGGGGAAAACCAAAGTCAACTCGAAAGTCAACCTTGATTCACAACCCTTTTTTTCTTTTTAATCTTTTCTAGATGCACATTAACCCTAAGCGAGTTCCCATAAAACTTATTTGAAAAGGCACAACGATCGGATAACAAACAGGGACTCAATTGCACATATTACAAGAATAGGGACCAAAATGTAAATTCTGTAAATTAGAGGGTCTTTACTGATTTTTATTTTACCAATATGAAATTAGTCGTGTTACATGCTTCCATGTCAAATTTCACCTTATTTGGACATCTCAAACTCATACAATTGCAAACTCAACTTTCGGGACTAAAATGTAAAGCCTGCAAACTTCAGCACCATTTAAATCAGTGTCCAACGGTCACCTGTTTCGAAACACTTAACATCCATATCGAAACGCGGGGCTTCACTCTCCCGTTTCGATACTAGTTCCGAAACACGGCTCTCCAGTAGCCAAATCGTTTCGAAACAGCCTCCAGCCGTTTCGAAACACGAAGGCCATTACAGGCCCCCGTTTCGAAACGCCAGAGAGTGTTTCGATACGGTTTGCCCATAAGCTGCAGATTTTGCTTGTTTTTCATACACAAACCCATTCAAACTCATCCTAATGACTTCTCAAACATACCAACAAGTCATCAAACATATAGGGTGCATGTTTAGAACTCCTAAACACATTCATATCATCAAACACAAAATTCCACATGTCTAGAGGCATGCTTCCTATTATCAAACCAAAAAGAGCAAACGAACTTCAAATCAAGCATTTTAAGGCCGTTTACAAATTCAAACCAACAAAGGCAACATGCCACAACCTAGAGAGTTCAACACATCTCCCAAAAAAAATCTTAGGTTCCTATTGCCAATTTATCAAAACTAATAGTGTATGAAAACATCACCATACGTGAGCTTGGCTTTCCTTGGATGCACTTAGCTTCCTTGATGCCCAAAACACCTCAATTATCTGCATTATTGGTAAAAGAGAGCGTAAGCACAAATGCTTAGTGAGGCATGCTCTAAACAGAACCATTACAATAATGCATTTTTAGAAAACACTTTTAACAAAGCTTTAAAACCACATGCACATCTCTTTCTCATGCTACCTTGCATCTTTTTCAAGCATCTAATGCTTCATTACATTCAATACAATATATTGGCTTTCAAGTGATATTTCATAACCATTTCAACACAAAAACACAATCGGATATGCAGATTACAAGCGTTGTCCCACACGCTTCATACACACTACCGGACTACACAAGGTTCACACTCAAGAGCAATCCCTCCATTGATGTGACACCCGTGGTGGAGTATAACGGTACAATCACAACCCCTCAATACCACTCACCGGTAGTTGTATAATTCCATTAACGAGAGTAAGGGACACATAACACAAGATTCACACACGGACTTTACAACCACCGTTGTGATCTTCCTCAATCCTTAGGGTACTTGGATGAAGTTTACGGTACAATCACAACCTCTCAACATCCAAGGCGACTTTACTTACGGTGCACCCAATCCTATAGCCGGCTAACTATATCCGATTCAAGTACTTTTAAACCATTACATCACTTGCCAATATACATCAAATACCATCAACAATTCAATGTTTTAAAGCATTAATCAAAGCCATTTAACATCATGCATCACTATGCATCAAAACCATATTATTAACATGTCAAACCAAGGATCTCTTACCTTGAGCATCCCTCAATACAAGCCTTTCAAAAACAGCATTAATCATGCTAAATCATGCTTTCAAAACAGTAATTTAACTTGCATTACATAACCAATTCATCAAACCACAATCTAGAACATCCGAGGGAGTTTTTTTTCAAAAACTTACTCTTGAGCTTAGCTAAGTTGTTTAGACTTAAACTAAGCTCCCAAAACCTCCAAATAATTGTTCCAAAGCTGGAAACCAACTCCACTCACCAATTTCGTTTCGCTAGCTTGCCAAAACGCTGATTAAGCTTCCGGATCAACTCCAAAAGCGTCTGAAGATGTCTCCCCTCTTTTAGACACATCAAAGCATAGGATTAATGCATCATCATGCATTGAAATCTTCAGCCAACACTCCTAAACTCACTGCTCTACCCAAAACCAACATTTCGGCTACCAAATACAACCGAAAACACCTCCAAACTCTTCCAAAACTTAACCCAGCCAAGATCCATCACTTCTAACCATTTCTAAACATCAATTAACATCCAAAATAAACCTAAACTCGTCCTTATACCTCCAGCTATAACAGAACACCTAGAACACCTCAAAAACCACCATTTTCGTAAGCAAAAACTTAAGAAATTCAACCTATTCGGGATTGGATTGATAAAACCTCATTTCTAACATCATTAAACATCCAAAACACATTAAAGTATCATCTCAAAACATAGCCCAATCCATTACAACGAAAATCTTCAAGATCTCTTCCAAATCTTGAGTTTTAAGCCAAAATCAAGTTTCTAACATTAAATCCATTTATAAAACTTTAATAAAGGATTGACAACTTGGGAATTTCAGTAAAGAACTGAGTATTTAAAGGAGAAGAACATCCTTACCTCTAAATGATGATTTCTCCTTGATTTGAGCCAAATTCCATGAAAATTCAATGTGGAAATCTAAAGGATTTGATGCAAGATTGATTAGGAACCAATAGATGATAGAAATCTCATCAATTGAAGTGAAAATCTATGTGAAAGTTTCTGGAGAAAAAGTGTTTGGATGATGGGATTTAGAGATAAAAAATGAATGAGAGAAAATTAGGAAAAGGTAGTTATGAAATCCAAAAAGTAGTTTCCCTTTTCTTTTTATTTAATTAAAGCATTAATTAAATTACCCAAATTAAGGAAAAATCTGGAGAAAAATATTTTGGGTAAATTAGCTCCTTAAAGATTCAAAGTTTCAATCCTTTACAAAACAGTCACTACTAAACTTTGCAAAAATCGCATTTTGGTCACTACACCGAAATGTAGTATTTCCAAATCTAATTTTGTAAAATTGATTTCACCACTCTCTTATATATATTAAATGAGGATTTTTAGATATTTTTCTATATTTTGAAAACATCCTGAACTAGGCTTTCCCAAAAACCCCCTTTTATATTCGAACCGCTTATCAAACCGTTCCGGTTTAGGCCCTAAACTTCTAAGCCCAAAATTGGGGTGTTACATGTATGTTGGGAACTACAATAAACAGAATTATAACTCCAACAACTACAATCACAACTGGAGAAAGGATCCCAAGTTCTCTTGGAGCAATCCTAATAATGCCCTGAATCCTCAAGCACAGAATACTCAAAATCAGGGAGGACCTATGTTACTGACTCGGCAGCAACCGCAGCAGCAGCAGCAGCAATAGCCACCAGCTGCCACGACTAGTATACTTGAACAAACATTGGCTACGTTTATGTCTCAAATAGGAACCTACATTGAGAATATGAATCACTTTGTCAAGAAGACGGAAACATTCATGGATAAAACAGAGATGCGGATGACCGATCATGAAGCTACTCTAAAATCATTGGAGACACAGATGGGTCAGGTTTACCAGCATATTAAACCGAGGCAGAACGTAGGATTTCCTAGCAATACTGAAAACGCTAGACAACCCACACATGAGCAGTGTAAAGCAATCACTATTAGGAGTGGGAAGAAATTACCAGGGCTAGAGAAGGAAGCTGAATCAGTTAAAGAACCAGCCTTGGAGTCGTCTGTCGAGGAAGCTGCCTCGACAGGTAACAAACAGCCTGCTGCCGATGAGCCTGTCACGACAGCAGAAGGGACAGAGGAGAAAGATGATGAACCAAAACCTCCTTAGATCCGAATGCAGTGGGAAGGACGTATTGCTGATTATCGTCCTCCACCTCCTTTTCCTCAGTGGTTACAGAAGTTGAAACATGAATCACAGCTTGAGAAGATTTATGATATTTTTAAGCAGGTCCATATCAATATTCCGTTGTCGGATGCTATAGAGAGATGCCTGGTTATGCCAAATTTCTCAAGGATGCCATGTCGAAGAAATCTAGACTTGGGGAATTTGAAACGGTTAAGATGACAGAAGAATGCATGAGTATTCTGCACAAGCATCCACCCTCGAAGAAGAAGGATCATGGGAGCTTCATCATACCATGCATAATCGGAGACAAATTTGTGGGTAAGGCACTTTGTGATCTTGGTTCTAGTATAAATTTAATGCCCAAATATGTTTTTCAGAAATTAGGTATTGGAAAAGCTTGGCCCACAATAGTAGTACTGCAGTTGGCAGACCGCTCTTACGTTCATCCTGAAGGAAAAATTGAAGATATTCTGGTAAGGGTGGATAAATTTATTTTTCTTGCTGACTTTCTTGTCTTAGATTGTGAAGCAGATGAAAACACACCAATCATCCTGGGGCGACCCTTCTTAGCCACAAGAAGATCACTGATTGATGTGGAAAAATGAGAACTCACTATGAGAGTAAACGATCAAGAGATCAAGTTGAATGTTCTCCAAGCAATTAAGCATGCTGATGCAGAAGAAGAATGCAAGGCCATCACTGAAATTACTCTTGACCAACCCTGCATCAGGTCGGGCTGCCACGACATCAAAATTGGCCACTGCCCCAGCAACCATTTAAAAGACTGTCACGACAGCACCGACGACAGCAGCTCCTCAGAATCTGATACATCTGATACTGAAGATCAAGAAGAGGTAAATTGGATAGGCAATCGTCCATGTAAGTTGTTCGAGCCCTTAAACTATGCCTCGGATAACCATATAATTCAAAATCCATCAACTGTTGAGCCCCCTGTTCTAGATCTTCAGCCCCTGCCAGGGCAGCTAAAATATGTTTTCCTTGGTTTAAATGATACGTTGCTCGTAATCATCTCTTCCAAGTTGATGCAGGAACAAGAACAACAACTAATAGGGATGCTGCAGCAACACAAAAAGGCTATTGGATGGACAATAGCTGATATTCAAGGCATCGGTCTGGCACTATGCATGCATAAAATCCTTTTAGACGATGATCATAAGCCGACCATTGATGCACAGAGACGACTGAATGATGCTATGCGAGAAGTGGTTCGTAAGGAGATCATAAAATGGCTAGATGCTGGAATAATCTATGCCATCTCGGATAGCAAGTGGGTGAGCCCGGTGCAGCGCGTTCCCAAGAAAGGAGGAATAACAGTGGTAACCAACAAAGAAAACGAGCTAATCCCAACCAGGACTGTGACCGGTTGGAGGGTTTGTATGGACTACCAGAAGCTTAACAAAGCTACCCGGAAGGACCATTTCCCCTTGCCCTTTATTGATCAAATGCTTGATAGATTAGCGGGTAAGCCTTACTATTGTTTTCTTGATGGTTACTCAGGTTATAATCAAATAGCCATCACACTGGAAGATCAAGAAAAGACAACGTTCACATGCCCATACGATACTTATGCTTTTCAGAGGATGCCATTTGGACTTTGTAATGCACCAGCCACCTTTCAAAGGTGCATGATGGCAATATTCTCCGATATGGTGAAGGATTTCCTAGAGATATTTATGGATGATTTTTCAGTCTTTGGAGACAACTTTGAAAGCTGCCTAGGCAACCTACAGAAAGTGTTCGAGAGATGTGAAAAAGCAAACTTGGTATTGAACTGGGAAAAGTGTCACTTCATGGTGGATGAAGGGATAGTCTTTGGCCATAAAATTAGCTGCCGCGGCATAGAAGTCGACAGAGCTAAGATCGAGGTAATCGAAAAGCTGCCACCACCCACCAGAGTCAAGAGAATCAGAAGTTTATTAGGGCATGTTGGTTTTTATCAGAGTTTTATCGCGAACTTTTCGAAGATCAACAAACCCTTATGCCATCTTCTGGAGCAGAACCGTCCCTTTGACTTCAACGCTGAATGTACTGAGGCATTCAAGGTTCTGAAAGAAAAGCTGGTAACAGCTCCAATAGTACAGCCACCAGACTGGAAACTGCCATTCGAGATCATGTGTGATGCTAGTGACTATGTTGTCGAGGCATCACTTGGGCAGAGGAAAGACAAGCTCTTTCATGTCATATACTATGCCAGCAAAACACTGAACGACACCCAAGTGAACTATACTACCACAGAGAAGGAACTATTAGCTGTGGTATTCTCTATTGACAAGTTCTATTCTTATATACTTGGAACGAAGGTCCTCGTCCACACAGACCACTCTACACTGAAGTATCTGTTCACCAAAAAGGATGCAAAGCCTAGACTGATACGTTGGATTCTGCTACTGCAAGAGTTCGACCTTGAAATCAAGGACAAAAAGGGGACAGAGAATCAAGTTGCAGATCACTTGTCAAGGTTAGTGTTGAGTGTGTAAAAGTTCTATTATTTACACCCTTTTTAACCCATATTTCTGCAGCATTCAAGCATCATTGCATTGCATTTAGGTTAGTTTTCAGTAAAATATCACAAATAGATTAAAAGCACGAATTCTACTAAAAGATGGTTATTTTTGCAGGCATCTGCCATAGTTTACAAAGAAGGCAGGCGCAGGGCAGAGAAGCAGAAGAGCTGAACTGGACAAGCAGACGAAGAAGACGAAGCTGCCATGGATCTGTCGTGACAGCAGGGTGACAGCAGATTTATGAAGAGGAAAAGTAAAGTGGACTGCGATAGATAGAGAAAAATCTGCTCGTCTATCGTGTGAAAGCCATATATTTTTCCAAGCGCCGGATCAAAAGATATGTCAAGCCAAGGCTCAAGGAGAAGAATTCCCATAAAGCAAGGAGGTGACTGAAAAGTAGGAATCCTTAGAGATTAAGTATTAATTAGAATCTTACTTTTCATTAAAGTTGTAATCCTTGTTAAATTAGAATACTTGAGCCCAAAGCTTATATAAGGGCATAGATTTAACCTAGGAGGAATCGAATACCCCATAACCGAAACCTAATCCCCTCTGTCGTTCACCCGTCACCGACATGTTCTAAATTCCCCCTAGGGCTACGGGTTGTTTTGTAAAGTAGTTGCAAGGGTTGTTTTGTTTTAGGATTTTCCAAGTTCAATAAAATAAACTTCAAGTTCTCTTATTTTGGTTTTAATATCTTGCAAGAGCATCGGGAGAGCATTGTGAGGTTATCCATTTACTTAGCATCAGGAGAGTTAAGTATACGAAAGAAATAAGAGCAAGTTCTCTAGTTTATAGTTGAACTATCTTGTGCCTAGGGATAGGGCAAGGTTAAGTGGCTAAGGAAGAATTCATACACATCGGTGTTCATCCTTCGATTCACGCCGGGAGGTATCATCAAAGACGAGTTCATCGACAGACTTGGACCTAGGGATAGGCCAAGGCAGATCTGGGATTCTTGCCAAACTTGAAGTACGAAGTTGGTGTTTTCGCTGCCGCGACAGCTAACGGACAGCCGCCGCGACAGGTGCTGTCGGCGACGGGAGCGACAACAGCACTGGAGTTCCTAAGCAATCCAATACCTACACTACTGAGCAATTCAATACCAGCCCGTTTTCTCTATCTTGATATCTCAATCCTTTTATTTGCGTTTTTACTTTATTATTCTCGTGATAAATCTCTTAATTATTTCCTTTACTTTCATGCAGAAAACAAGGTGAAGCTATTAGCCCAATCCCTGTGGAGACGATATCCGATACTTCGTATCACTTTACTACTTGCGTCGTGTACACTTGCACTCAATTGCGATAGACTCTTTTACACGCAACAAGTTTTTGGCGCCGTTGCCGGGGATTGGCAACATAACTACATCTTTCTTTTATTGCACTTTTCGTTTTTATTTTTATTTTTGTTTTCGTTTTTATTTTTATTTTCTTTAATTTTTCTTTTGTGTTTTCAACTCTTGCTTTTCACGAGGTTTTCTTGTTTATGCGCAGATCTAAAAGAGGTGAAGATCCTGAGTATCCATTAGATCCGGAAATCGAACGTTCCTTCAGTCTCAAGAAGAAACTTTGCCGACTTTTAGACAGAAACGAATACCTCGAGGAACAGTTAGAGAAGATGGGCCATAACCAACCTGTCGGCGGTCACATACCACCCCTTGGCGTTAATCACCCGCCTGTCGGTGACCCGCCCGCAGCAGATGGACGACGGTCATGTCGTGACTACATGCTGAACGATCATGTAGAGCTGGAGACCACGCTTCCGGATATTGATGTTGATAACTTCGAGCTTAAACCTGTCATGTTTAGTATGATCAACAACGTCGGGCAGTTCAGTGGTTCTGCGACAGACGATGCTAGAGAGCATCTCAAAACGTTCCAGGAGATCTGTGGTTCGTTTAGACTACCAGGAGTTAGTCCGGAGATACTGAGGCTTCGGTTATTCCCCCATTCGTTGAGGGACAGAGCTAAAACTTGGTGGAATAAACTTACGCCGGGTTCAATTAGAACTTGGTCAGATTTATCTCGTGAATTTTTATCTCGTTTTAATCCTTCGCATTTATCTGAGCGATTACGTAACGAAATTGCTACTTTTCAACAGGAAGATGACGAGCCGATGCACGAAGCCTGGGACAGATTTACTACTCTTCTTCGGAACTGCCCAATGCATGGATTTCCCGTATGGAATCAGGTAACTAAGTTCTATAATGCTGCTAACTTACAAACTCGCATTCGGATTGATTCCGCAGCGAATGGACTATTATTGGATAAAGATCCGGACGAGGCATTGCAAGTTTTGAAAAATCTGGCCAAGAATGAGGAGCAGTTTCCGACTGCAAGAAGAGGGGGTAAACGGGTACTTGCTGTCAAAGACTATGAGGCCGACAGCACTATGAAATCACAGGTAGCATTCCTTACTAAGGCAATGAAACACTTATTAAATGAAGATGAATTACGAGGATTTGCTGTCGAGGAAGTTTGCACTGTCTGTGAGGGAAGTCATAGTAGGGATGAGTGCCCGATAAATATAGAAGAGGGAAAATATGTTGGCAATTACAAGCCGAATTATAATTCCAACAACTATAATCCCAATTGGAGGAAAGATCCCAAATTTTCCTGGAGTAACCCTAACAATGCCCTGAATCCGCAAGCATATAATCAGAATCAGGGAGGTCCTAGATTGTTGACGAGACAGCAACTGCCGCCGCAACAGCCGCAGCAACTGCCGCCACAGTAGCAACAGCAGCCACCACCTGCCACGAGTAGTATATTAGAAAAGACTCTGGCCACCTTTATGTCTCAGACCGGTACGTATATGGAGAATATAAATCAGTTTGTCAAGAAGACAAAAACCTTTATAGATAAAACCGAGATGAGAATGACAAATCATGAGGCTACGTTGAAATCTCTAGAGACACAAATGGGTCAGGTGTCGCAACATATTAAGCCAAGGCAGAATGGAGGATTTCCTAGCAATACTGAAAATGCTAGACCACCCCCACATGAGCAATGTAAGGCGATTACTACTAGGAGTGGGAGAAAGCTACCAGGGCCGGAAAAAGAAGCTGCAATAGAAAAGAAACCTGCCTTGGATAAACCTGCCGAGGAAGCTGCCCCGACAGGTGATAAACAGACTGCTGCCGATGAGCCTGTCACGACAGCAAAAGCGACAGAGGAGAAAAAAGATGATTACCGTCCTCAGATTCGCATGCAATGGGAAGGACGTATTGCTGATTATCGTCCTCCACCACCTTTTCCTCAACGGATACAGCAAGCTAAGCATGAATCTCAACTTAAAAAGATTTATGATATTTTTAAACAAGTTCATATTAATATTCCGTTGTTAGATGCTGTTAGGGAAATGCCCGGTTATGCTAAATTTCTCAAGGATGTTATGTCGAAAAAATCTAAACTTGGGGAATTTGAAACGGTAAAGATGACAGAAGGTTGCATGAGTATTCTTCATAGGCAGCCGCCCCAGAAAAAGAAGGATCCGGGGAGCTTCATCATACCTTGTGTAATCGGAGACAAATTTGTGGGTAAGGCACTTTGTGATCTTGGTGCCAGTGTTAATCTAATGCCCAAATCTGTTTTTCAGAAACTAGGTATTGGTAAGGTGCGGCCCACGACAGTAACCCTACAGCTAGCCGACCGCTCTTACGTACATCCCGAGGGAAAAATTGAAGACATTCTAGTAAGAGTGGATAAGCTTATTTTTCCTGCTGACTTTCTTATCTTAGATTGTGAGGCAGATGAAAACACATCAGTCATCCTTGGGCGACCCTTTTTAGCCACGGGAAGATCATTGATTGATGTGGAGAAAGGAGAACTCACCATGCGCGTGAATGATCAAGAGATTAAGTTAAATGTTCTCCAAGCAATGAAACATGCTGATGTGGATGAGGAATGCAAGGCCATTGTTGCGTGTAAAATAGACTATCGCAATTGTAGTGCAAGTGTACACGACGCAAGTAGTAAAGTGATACGAAGTATCGGATATCGTCTCCACAGGGATTGGGCTAATGACTTCACTTTGATTTACTGCACGAAGTAAAGAAAATATTTTAGAAAGTTGTCACGAATAATAAAGTAAACACGTAAATAAAAAGGATTGAATTATCAAGATAGAGAGAATGGGCCGGTATTGAATTGCTCGGTAGTGTAGGTATTGAATTGCTCAGGATCTCCAGTTCTTTCGTCGCTCCCGTCGCCGACAGCACCTGTCGCGGCGTCTGTCCGTTAGTTGTCGCGGCAGCAGACACTAACTCAGTACTTCAAGCTTGGCAAGAATCCCAGATCTGCCTTGCCCTATCCCTAGGCACAAGTCTGTCGATGAACACGTCTTTGATGATACCTCCCGGCGTGAATCGAAGGATGAACACCGATGTGTATGAATTCTTCCTTAGCCACTTAACCTCGCCTTATCCCTAAGCACGAGATGGTTCAACTATAAACTAGAGAACACGCTTTTATCTCTTTCGTATACTTAACTCTCCCGATGCCAAGTAAATAGATAACCTTACAATGCTCTCCCGATGCTCTTGCAAGATATTAAAACCAAGATAAAAGAACTTGAAGTTTATTTTATTGAACTTGAAAAATCCTAAAACAAAACAACCCTTGCAACTACTTTTACAAAACAACCCGTGGCCCTAGGGGGATTTTAGAACATGTTGGTGACGGGTGGACGGCAGGGTTTTGGTTTCGGTTATGGGGTAGTCGGCTATGCCCTAGGTTTAATCTATGCCCTTTATATAAGCTTTGGGCTCAAGTTATCTAAGGTAACAAGGATTACAACTTTAATTAAAAGTAAGATTCTAATAAAGATTAAATCTCTAAAGTATCCTACTTTCTAGCCGCATCCTTGCTTTTAGGGATTTCCTCTCCTTTGAGCTTTGGCTTGACATATCTTTTGATCCGGGGCTTGGAAAATTATTTGGCTTCCCCACGACAGACGAGCAGATTTTTCTCTATCTATCGAGGTCCACTTCACTTTTCCTCTTCATAAATCTGCTGTCACCATACTGTCGTGACGGGTCTATGACAGGTTCGTCTTCTTCAGCTGCTTGTCCAGTTCAGCTTTCCTGCTTATCTGCCCTGCGCCTGCCTTCATCGTCAACCAAGGCAGCTACCTGCAAAATGCACCAACTTTTAGTAGAATCCGTGCCTTTTATATAATTGTGATGTTTAATTGAAAACTATCCTAAATGCAATGCAATGATGCTTGAATGCAGCAGAAATATGGGTTAAAAAGGGTGTAAATAATAGAACTTTTACACACTCAACACACCCCCAAACTCAAGTCTTTGCTTGCCCTCAAGCAATTTAAACCTAAAGAAAAATGAAATTTTTTTTGTGTTGGCCTTCAAACAGTGAACTGTCCCTTACCCGTCGCTCACTCTCTATGGCGGCAGCAACCTGTCGGAAAGATTAGGATCTGTCCGGAATCTCCCTATAGTTCTCGTGCAGTGTGTGCATGCTTGTGAACAGTTATATGCTAAGACTCTCTTAGTTTCGCTAGAATATTCAACTCCTTAACTCAAATCTTTATGCCAAAGTTTATTTTTTTAGAAGGCACATTTTCATGCTTCTTTTTCTTCTATTTTTAAGCTAGAATTTTCTAGAGCCAGTTTTGGGCACCTCTAGTTAGCTTCCTAGAGCCGGTTTCGGGCACCTCTAGGTTTTTTTTTTTGCTTTTCTTTTGCTAAACTTCTTTTCCTAGAGCCAGTGTTAGGCACCTCTAGGGGCTATTTAAGTTCTAAGCTTCCTATTCTAGTTTGGCTAAAAGAAATCTAAGCAATATAACAGTCACAAAAGTGTTTAAGTTTTTCAGAACTATAGAAAGGCTCTAAACTTTTCCTTAACCTGTCCTAAAGATGCTGCCACGACAGAGCCGTCATGACAGGTAAGTTAACTTCACAGTTTTAAGCCAACAGTTTAATTTTCTGATTTTTTTTTACGAAAAATAAGTAAATAATAAGACACAACAAATAATTAAAAGATGTGCTAAAGACTCCATTAAATATGGAGGGTTGCCACCCCCAAACTCGAGGGTTGCATTGCCCTCAATGCAAAACAAACTTAAAAACAAATAAAGAAAAACAAGATAAAAAAAATACATCACAAAGATATAAGGGCAGGCAGTAATAAGAGGAGAAAAAGAAATAAATAACTTAAATTTCATTCGCTGTCCTCGCTGCTGCTGCTGACGCGGATCTGATGTCGGCGTCTGCGTTGAGGTGGTGGCTGGGCAGGTTCCGGAGCAGGTTGATCAACAGGGTCATCAGCCTGTTGAGGGGCAGGGTCTTCCTCCGGTTGGCAGCGCAGCGGCAGAGGGCAGTGATGGTGCAGGGCAGGCAGAGCCGTGAGTCTGATCGGAAAGCACAGTCGAGAATGTTGTCCCGCATGTACCTGCCCACATTGATGGTCCTGTTGTGCATGATAGAGTGGATGAGGGCCAGCCTCTGCCTGTTGACTGTCGTATGGTGGGACGAGGGCAGGATACGCTTTTTGATAAAAGCGTTCCATAGCTTTGCCTCAGGTAGTAGCTGCCCCCTATTGACAGAATGGGGGTTCTTCTTACTTGTGCTCCATGTCGTTCCCGCCTCTGTCAACTCCCTCATGACAGCATCGTGGCCGGCAGCGTCGAGGCTGTCCCAAAACTGTTGATGTGCATCATCATTGGGGCCAAAGAAGAGGCCGAAGACATGGTTGATGCTGCTGGCGGTGAAAGGGACTGTCACTCCTCGGACGGTGACAGATGTCGCCGTCTTGCTCTCGATCGCCGCATAAAACTCCCTGACCAGAGTGTCATTAAGTTCTGCCGGCTGCTCGGCGAAGTCTTCCCACAGTTGAGCTGTTATAGCCTGCATGATGAATGGCCGGAGTCCAAACAGAGGGGCATCTCTGTTGTAGATGAAGCTTCGCTCCTCCCAAAGTTCCTTGTTAGCGAACGGGGATGCTGCTGCTGAAGAGGAAGCGGCAGCAGCGTTCTGACGGGTTTGTCGTGAAGACATTTTTGGTTGCAAGGGCTGAAAACGAAAGAAAATAGATAAAACTAGAAGAGAATAGCAAGAGAGAAAATCTGAAGTGATGAAAAATGAAAAGGAGAAGGGGTTTATATAGCTGTTGGGGAGCTGCCCATTTAATGCCGCAACGGCAGGCGGGAATAACGGAGCGGCAGATTGAATGTAGAGTGTCTGACGCGTCTGACGGGCATTAATGCCTCTGCTGTGCGTCTGCCGCACGATTCTTCGTCTGCTGTGCGTCTGTTGACAGCTTGTCAACTCCGTCTGCGCCGGCAGCCGAAACGACAGGTTATCATAAATGGGCTTTATTGGGCTGGTGGATGGGCGGTGGGCTTGGGCCACTTCTCCTTTCTTACTTGCTTTATTTCCTAAAAACTGAAATTAAAAACAAAACATTATTCGAATAAAATAAATCTAATTCCTAATAAATAATATTAAGAATAAAAATAAAATAGAAAAAATAGGAAATTATGTTAAATTAGGGATGCCTTGTGGGGCATCACCTAAAGTAACCACTTCCTGTATTCCCGGGGCTTCAGTCCCTTGATAGTGCTTGAGGCGTTGTCCATTGACTTTGAATTGGTGCCCGTCCTTTAGTGATTGAATTGTAATGGCACCATGGGGAAAAACTTGAATTACTTGGAATGGGCCAGACCATCTAGATTTGAGCTTCCCTAGAAAGAGTTTCAATCTAGAATTGAACAACAACACAAGCTGCCCTGGGCAGAACTGTCGTGGCAGCAACTTCTTGTCATGCCACTTCTTAGTTTTTTCCTTGTAAATCCTTGCATTGTCGTAGGCCATTGTCCGTATTTCATCGATCTCATTCAAATCCAACAACCTTTTCTGGCCTGCCTTGTCCAAGTCCATGTTTACTGCCTTGATCGCCCAATATGCCTTGTGTTCTATCTCGACAGGCAGATGACAGGATTTCCCATAAATCAAACGGTATGGAGACATGCCCAATGGAGTCTTGAAAGCTGTTCTGTATGCCCATAATGCATCATTCAGAAGCAAAGACCAATCTTTCCTAGTTGGTTTAACCATTTTTTCAAGAATGTTCTTTACTTCCCTATTGGATATCTCAGCCTGTCCATTGGTCTGTGGGTGGTATGCTGTCGCGATCCTGTGCTTGACACCATATTTTCTCAAGGCGGCAGCAATTACCCTGTTGTCAAAATGTCTCCCTTCATCACTGATAATCGCCCTAGGGATGCCAAATCTAGAAAAGATGTTTTTGTGCAAAAACTTCTGGACTGTTTTGGCATCATTCTTTTGAGTTGCGATTGCTTCTACCCACTTGGAGACATAATCCACTGCTAGGAGGATGTAAAGATTTCCACAAGAAGATGGAAAAGGTCCCATAAAATCAATCCCCCAAACGTCGAAGATTTCGACTTCTAAAATATTCTGCAGTGGCATCTCGTTTCTCCTCGAGATGTTACCTGTCCGCTGGCACCTGTCACAGTTTTTGTAAAATTCCTGTGCGTCCTTATACAGTGTCGGCCAGTAGAACCCTGACTGCAGCACCTTGGCAGCAGTTTTATTGCCTCCTAAGTGTCCTCCATATTGTGAAGCATGACAGTGATGGAGAATGTCTTCTTGTTCTTCTTGTGGTATGCATCTCCTTATAACCTGATCTGAGCACATTTTGAAAAGAAGAGGTTCGTCCCAATAATAATGTTTAACATCATTTTGAAACCTCTTCCTGGCTTGATAAGTAATATCAGAAGGTAATATTCTGCTAACTATGAAATTAACGAAATCAGCATACCAAGGAAGGTTAGAAGACTTACCTGCCGCCATGGCTGTCGCGACAGCTATTGCGGCAGCAAAGAGCTGCTCATCTGGGAAGGTCTCCAGTATGTGTGTCTCATCTGGCGGTAGACTCTGTCCCGTCTCCAACCTCGACAAGTGATCTGCCACCTGATTTTCTGTCCCCTTTTTATCTTTTATCTCAAGGTCGAACTCTTGTAATAGTAATATCCATCGTATCAACCTAGGTTTTGCATCTTTTTTTGCAAATAGATACTTGAGGGCAGAGTGGTCGGTGTGTATTATAACCTTCGTTCCAAGTATGTAAGAACGAAACTTGTCGATGGAAAACACCACAGCTAACAGCTCCTTTTCCGTGGTGGTATAATTCACTTGGGCATCATTCAATGTTTTGCTGGCGTAATATATGACATGAAATAGCCTGTCCTTGCGCTGCCCAAGTGCTGCCCCGACAGCATAGTCACTAGCATCACACATAATTTCAAACGGTTGTGTCCAGTCTGGTGGCTGTACTATGGGGGCTGTCACTAACTTTTCCTTCAGAACCTTGAATGCTTCAGTACATTCTTCATTAAAGTCAAAGGGTCGGTTCTGCTCTAAGAGATGACATAGGGGTTTCGTGATTTTTGAGAAATTGGCAATAAATCTCCTATAAAAACCAGCATGCCCTAAAAAACTCCTAATGCCCTTGACTGTGGTTGGCGGCGGCAGCTTTTCTATGACTTCTATTTTTGCCCTGTCGACTTCTATCCCACGGCAGCTAATCTTATGGCCTAAGACTATCCCTTCATCCACCATAAAGTGGCATTTTTCCCAATTTAAAACCAAGTTAGCTTTTTCGCATCTTTCGAGCACCTTTTGTAAATTGCCTAGACAACTCTCAAAATCGTCTCCAAAGACAGAAAAATAATCCATAAAAATTTCTAGGAAGTCCTCAACCATGTCCGAGAATATAGCCATCATGCACCTTTGGAAGGTGGCAGGTGCGTTACAGAGTCCAAATGGCATCCTCCTAAATGCGTACGTACCGTAGGGGCATGTGAAAGTCGTTTTCTCTTGGTCCTCTGGTGCAATAGCAATTTGATTATATCCTGAATAACCATCAAGAAAACAATAGTAAGGTTTACCCGCTAATCTATCAAGCATTTGATCAATAAAGGGTAAAGGAAAGTGGTCCTTTCGGGTAGCTTTGTTAAGCTTCCGATAATCCATACAAACCCTCCAACCGGTCACAGTCCTGGTTGGGATTAACTCGTTGTTTTCGTTGGTTATTACAGTCATGCCTCCTTTCTTGGGAACACATTGCACCGGGCTTACCCATTTGCTGTCGGAGATGGCGTAAATAATACCAGCATCTAACCATTTAATTATTTCTTTACGCACTACCTCCTTCATTGCAAGGTTTAACCGTCTTTGGGCATCAATAGTCGGCTTATGATCTTCCTCTAGGAGGATTTTGTGCATACAGATTGCCGGACTAATGCCCTGGATGTCAGCTATCGTCCATCCTATCGCCCTTTTATGCTGCCTCAACATGTCGATCAGCTGTCGTTCCTGTTCCTGCGGTAGCTTAGCAGAGATGATTACAGGCAGTGTGTCATCACAACCAAGATAAGCATATTTAAGCTGCCCTGGCAGGGGCTTAAGTTCTAAGACAGGTGGTTCAACAGTGGAGGGCTTTTGGATTAAATGGTTATCCGAAGTGTAATTCAAGGGTTCGAATAACTTACCTGGACGATGGTCTAACCAGTTTACCTCCTCATGACCTTCAGTATCAGATGTATCGGATTCAGAGGAGTCACTGTCGTCGGAGCTGTCGTCGTTACTGTCGTGACAGGCGTTTAAGTGGCTGTCGCAGCAGTGACCAAATTTTATATCACGGCAGCCCGATCTGATGCAGGGGTAATCAAAGGTCACCTCAATGATGGCTTTGCATTCCTCGTCCACATCGGCATGTTTCATTGCTTGGAGAACATTCAACTTAATTTCTTGATCGTTCACGCGCATGGTGAGTTCTCCTTTTTCCACATCAATCAATGATCTTCCCGTGGCTAAGAAGGGTCGCCCTAGGATGACTGGTGCGTTCTCATCTGCCTCACAATCTAAAATAAGAAAGTCAGCAGGAAAAATAAGTTTATCCACTCTTACCAAAATATCTTCAATTTTTCCCTCGGGGTGAACGTAAGAGTGGTCGGCTAGCTGTAGGGTAACTGTCGTGGGCCGCGCCTTGCCAATACCTAGTTTCTGAAAAATAGATTTGGGCATTAGATTAACACTAGCGCCAAGATCACAAAGTGCCTTACCCACAAATTTATCGCCGATTACGCAAGGTATGAGGAAGCTCCCCGGATCCTTCTTTTTCTGGGGTGGTTGTCGATGAAGAATACTCATGCAACCCTCTTGCATCCTTACCGTTTCAAATTCCCCAAGTTTAGATTTTTTAGACATTACATCCTTGAGAAATTTAGCATAACCTGGCATCTCCCTAACAGCATCTAACAACGGTATGTTAATATGAACCTGTTTAAAAATATCATAAATTTTTTTGAGTTGAGATTCATGCTTAGCTTGCTGTATCCGTTGAGGAAAAGGTGGTGGAGGACGATAATCAGCAATGCGTCCTTCCCACTGCATGCGAATCTGAGGACGATGATCATCTTTTTTCTCCTCTGTCGCTTCTGCTGTCGTGACAGGCTCATCGGCAGCAGTCTGTTTATTACCTATCGGGGCAGCTTCCTCGGCAGGTTTGTTCAAAGCAGGGCCCTTTTCTGTATCAACTTCTTTTTCCGGCCCCGGTAGCTTTTTCCCACTCCTAGTAGTAATTGCCTTACATTGCTCATGTGGGGGTGGTCTAGCATTTTCGGTATTGCTAGGGAAACCTCCATTCTGCCTCGGTTTAATATGCTGCGATACCTGACCCATTTGTGTCTCTAGAGATTTCAAGGTGGCCTCATGGTTTGTCATTCTCATCTTAGTCTCGTCCATAAAATTTTCCGTCTTCTTGACAAACTGATTAATATTATCCATATACGTGCCAGTCTGAGACATAAAGGTAGCCAGAGTCTGCTCCAATACACTACTGGTGGCAGGTGGCTGCTGTTGTTGCTGAGGCGGCAGGTTCTGCGGCAGGTTCTGCGGCTGCAGTTGCTGTCGCGTCAACAATCTAGGACCCCCTGATTCTGATTATATGCTTGCGGATTCAGGGCATTGTTAGGATTACTCCAGGAAAATTTGGGATCCTTTCTCCAATTAGGGTTGTAATTGTTGGAATTATAATTTGGCTTGTAATTTCCAACATATTTCCCCTCTTCTATATTTATAGGGCACTCTTCACTCAATAAGTGTTTCATGGCTTTAGTGAGGAATGCTACCTGTGATTTCATAGTGCTGTCAGCCTCATAGTCCTTGACAGCAAGTACCCGTTTACCCCCTCTTCTAACTGTCGGAAATTGCTCCTCATTCTTGGCTAGATTTTTTAGAACTTGCAATGCCTCGTCCGGATCTTTATCCAATAACAGTCCATTTGCTGCAGAATCAATGCGAATGCGAGTTTGTAAGTTAGCAGCATTATAAAACTTAGTTACCTGATTCCAGACGGGGAATCCATGCATTGGGCAGTTCCGTAGAAGAGTAGTAAATCTGTCCCAGGCCTCGTGCATCGGCTCGTCATCTTCCTGTTGAAAAGTAGCAATTTCGTTACGTAATCGCTCAGATAAATGTGAAGGATTAAAACGAGATAAGAATTCACGAGTTAGATCTGCCCAAGTCATAATAGAACCCGGTGTAAGTTTATTCCACCAAGTTTTAGCTCTATCTCTTAATGAATGGGGGAATAACCGAAGCCTCAGTATCTCCGGACTAACTCCTGGTAGCCTAAACGAACCACAGATCTCCTGGAACGTTTTGAGATGCTCCCTAGCATCCTCTATCGCAGAACCACTAAACTGCCCGGCGTTGTTGATCATACTAAACATGACAGGTTTAAGCTCGAAGTTGTCAACATCAATATCCGGCAGCGTGGTCTCCAGCTCTACATGGTCGTTCAGCATGTAATCACGACATGACCGTCGTCCACCTGCCCCAGGCGGGTCGCCGACAGGTGGTATGTCTCCTCCAGCAGGCTGGTTACGGGCCATCTGCTCTAGCTGTTCTTCAAGGTATTCGTTCCTGTCTAAAAGGTGGCGAATCTGTTTCTTGAGATTGAATGATCGTTCGATTTCCGGATCTAACTTATACTCAGGATCTTCGCCTCTTTTCGATCTGCGCATAAACAAGAGAACCTTGTGAAAAGCAAGAGTTGGAAACACAAAATAAAAATTAAAGAAAAACTAAAAACGAAAACAAAAATAAAAATAAAAACAAAAAGTGCAATAAAAGAAAGATGTAGTTATGTTGCCAATCCCCGGCAACGGCGCTAAAAACTTGTTGCGTGTAAAATAGACTATCGCAATTGTAGTGCAAGTGTACACGACGCAAGTAGTAAAGTGATACGAAGTATCGGATATCGTCTCCACAGGGATTGGGCTAATGACTTTACTTTGATTTACTGCACGAAGTAAAGAAAATATTTTAGAAAGTTGTCACGAATAATAAAGTAAACATGTAAATAAAAAGGATTGAATTATCAAGATAGAGAGAATGGGCTGGTATTGAATTGCTCGGTAGTGTAGGTATTGAATTGCTCAGGATCTCCAGTTCTTTCGTCGCTCCCGTCGCCGACAGCACCTGTCGCGGCGTCTGTCCGTTAGTTGTCGCGGCAGCAGACACTAACTCAGTACTTCAAGCTTGGCAAGAATCCCAGATCTGCCTTGCCCTATCCCTAGGCACAAGTCTGTCGATGAACACGTCTTTGATGATACCTCCCGGCGTGAATCGAAGGATGAACACCGATGTGTATGAATTCTTCCTTAGCCACTTAACCTCGCCTTATCCCTAAGCACGAGATGGTTCAACTATAAACTAGAGAACGCGCTTTTATCTCTTTCGTATACTTAACTCTCCTGATGCCAAGTAAATAGATAACCTTACAATGCTCTCTCGATGCTCTTGCAAGATATTAAAACCAAGATAAAAGAACTTGAAGTTTATTTTATTGAACTTGAAAAATCCTAAAACAAAACAACCCTTGCAACTACTTTTACAAAACAACCCGTGGCCCTAGGGGGATTTTAGAACATGTTGGTGACGGGTGGACGGCAGGGTTTTGGTTTCGGTTATGGGGTAGTCGGCTATGCCCTAGGTTTAATCTATGCCCTTTATATAAGCTTTGGGCTCAAGTTATCTAAGGTAACAATGATTACAACTTTAATTAAAAGTAAGATTCTAATAAAGATTAAATCTCTAAAGTATCCTACTTTCTAGCCGCATCCTTGCTTTTAGGGATTTCCTCTCCTTTGAGCTTTGGCTTGACATATCTTTTGATCCGGGGCTTGGAAAATTATTTGGCTTCCCCACGACAGACGAGCAGATTTTTCTCTATCTATCGAGGTCCACTTCACTTTTCCTCTTCATAAATCTGCTGTCACCATACTGTCGTGACGGGTCTATGACAGGTTCGTCTTCTTCAGCTGCTTGTCCAGTTCAGCTTTCCTGCTTATCTGCCCTGCGCCTGCCTTCATCGTCAACCAAGGCAGCTACCTGCAAAATGCACCAACTTTTAGTAGAATCCGTGCCTTTTATATAATTGTGATGTTTAATTGAAAACTATCCTAAATGCAATGCAATGATGCTTGAATGCAGCAGAAATATGGGTTAAAAAGGGTGTAAATAATAGAACTTTTACACACTCAACAGCCATCATTGAGGTGACCTTTGATCACCCCTGCATTAGGTCGGGCTGTCGTGATATAAAATTTGGTCACAGCGACTCCTCTGAATCCGATATATCTGATACTGAAGATCAGGAGGAGGTAAACTGGTTAGGCAATCGTCTAGGTAAGTTATTCGAACCCTTGAATTATACTTCGGATAACCATTTAATCCAAAAGCCATCTACTGTTGAACCACCTGTCTTAGAACTTAAACCCCTGCCAGGGCAACTTAAATATGCTTATCTTGGTTGCAATGATACACTGCCCGTAATCATCTCTGCTAAGCTGCCGCAGGAACAGGAACGGCAACTGATCGACATGTTAAGGCAGCACAAAAAGGCGATTGGATGGACGATAGTAGACATTCAAGGCATTAGTCCGGCGATATGCATGCACAAAATCCTCCTAGAGGAAGATCATAAGCCGACTATTGATGCCCAAAGGTGGTTAAACCTTGCGATGAAGGAGGTAGTGCGTAAAGAGATAATTAAATGGTTAGACGCTGGTATTATTTACGCCATCTCTGACAGCAAATGGGTGAGCCCGGTGCAATGCGTTCCAAAGAAAGGAGGAATGATCGTGATAACCAATGAAAACAATGAGTTAATCCCAACCAGGACTGTGACCGGTTGGAGGGTTTGTACGGACTATCGGAAGCTTAACAAAGCTACCCGAAAGGACCACTTTCCTTTACCATTTATTGATCAAATGCTTGATAGACTAGCGGGTAAGCCTTACTATTGTTTTCTTGATGGTTACTCAGGTTATAACCAAATTGCTATTGCACCGGAGGATCAAGAAAAGACGACTTTCACATGCCCCTACGGAACATACGCATTTAGGAGGATGCCGTTTGGCCTCTGCAACGCACCTGCCACCTTCCAAAGGTGCATGATGGCTATATTCTCCGACATGGTAGAGGACTTCCTTGAAATTTTCATGGATGATTTTTCTGTCTTTGGAGACGATTTTGAAAGCTGCCTCGGCAATCTTCAAAAGGTACTTGAAAGATGTGAAAAAGCCAACCTTGTGTTGAATTGGGAAAAATGCCATTTTATGGTGGACGAAGGGATAGTCCTTGGCCATAAGATTAGATGCCGTGGGATAGAAGTCGACAGGGCCAAAATAGAAGTCATAGAGAAGCTGCCGCCGCCGACCACAGTCAAGGGCATTAGAAGTTTTCTAGGGCATGCGGGTTTTTATCGGAGATTCATTGCAAATTTCTCAAAAATCACGAAGCCCCTATGCCATCTCTTAGAACAGAACCGACCCTTTGAATTTAATGAAGAATGTACTGAAGCATTCAAGGTTCTGAAGGAAAAGCTAGTGACAGCCCCCATAGTACAGCCACCAGACTGGACACAACCGTTTGAGATCATGTGTGATGCTAGTGACTATGCTGTCGGGGCAGCACTTGGGCAGCGCAGAGATAAGTTGTTTCACGTCATCTACTATGCCAGCAAGACGTTAAATGACGCCCAAGTGAACTACACCACCACAGAAAAGGAGCTGTTAGCTGTGGTGTTCTCCATCGACAAGTTTTGTTCTTACATACTTGGGACGAAAGTAATAATACACACCGACCATTCTGCCCTAAAGTATTTATTCGCAAAGAAGGATGCAAAGCCTAGATTGATACGGTGGATCTTGCTTTTACAAGAATTCAACCTTTAGATCAAGGACAAAAAGGGGACAGAAAATCAGGTGGCAGACCACTTGTCGAGGTTGGAGAAGGGACATAGTCTACCGTTAGATGAGACACACATACTGGAGACCTTCCCAGATGAGCAGCTCTTTGCTGCCGCAATCGCTGTCGCGACAGCCATGGCGGTAGGTAAGTCTTCTGACCTTCCCTGGTATGCTGATTTCGTTAATTTTATAGTTAGCAGAATATTACCTTCTGATCTTAATTATCAAGCCAAGAAGAGGTTCCAAAATGATGTTAAGCATTATTATTGGGACGAACCTCTCCTTTTCAAAATGTGCGCAGATCAGGTTACAAGGAGGTGTGTACCACAAGAAGAACAAGAAGACATTCTCCATCACTGTCATGCTTCACAATATGGAGGTCACTTAGGAGGCAATAAGACTGCTGCCAAGGTGCTGCAGTCAGGGTTCTACTGGCCGACACTATATAAAGATGCACATGACTTTTATAAGAACTGTGACAGGTGCCAGCGGACAGGTAACATCTCAAGGAGAAACGAGATGCCACTGTAGAACATTTTAGAAGTCAAGATCTTCGACGTTTGGGGGATTGATTTTATGGGACCTTTTCCATCTTCATGTGGAAATCTTTACATCCTCCTAGCAGTAGATTATGTCTCCAAGTGGGTAGAAGCAATCGCAACACAAAAGAATGATGCCAAGACGGTCCAAAAGTTTTTACATAAAAACATTTTTTCTAGATTTGGCATCCCTATGGCGATTATCAGTGATGAAGAGAGACATTTTGATAATAGGGTAATTGTTGCCGCCTTGAAGAAATATGGTGTCAAGCACAGGATCGCGACAATATACCACCCACAGACCAATGGACAGGCTGAGATATCCAATAGGGAAGTGAAGAACATTCTTGAAAAGATGGTTAAACCCACTAGGAAAGATTGGTCTCTACTTCTGAACGATGCATTATGGGCATACCGGACAGCTTTTAAAACTCCATTGGGCATGTCTCCATACCGGTTGATTTATGGGAAAACCTGTCATCTGCCTGTCGAGATTGAGCACAAAGCATATTGGGCAATCAAGGCAATGAACATGGACTTGGACAAGGCAGACCAGAAAAGGTTATTAGATCTGAACGAGATTGAAGAATTACGGACAATGGCATACGACAATGCAAGGATTTACAAGGAAAAGACTAAGAAGTGGCATGACAAGAAACTGTTGCCACGACAGTTCTGCCCAGGGCAGCTTGTGTTGTTGTTTAATTCTAGACTTAAACTCTTCCCAGGGAAGCTTAAATCTAGATGGTCTGGCCCGTTCCAAGTGGTTCAAGTTTTTCTCCATGGTGCCATCACAATTCAGTCATTAAAAGACGGGCACCAATTCAAAGTCAATGAACATCGCCTCAAGCACTATCAGGGGACTGAAGCCCCAGGAATACATGAAGTGGTTACTTTAGGAGATGCCCCACAAGGCATCCCTAATTTAACTTAAGTTTTATTTTTATTTTTATTTTTTATTAGTATTATTTATTAGGACATTAGGTTATTTTATTCGAATAATGTTTTTATATTTTCTGTTTTTAGGAAATAAAGGAGTCAAGAAGAAAAGGAAAAGTGATCCAAGCCCACCATCCATCCATCAAGCCCAACAGATCCCATTTATTGAAACCTGTCGTTTCGGCTGCCGCCGCAGACGGATAAGACAGGCTGTCAACAGACTGACACGGCAGACGCAAAAGTGTGTGGCAGACGCGTAACAGACGCTTAAATGCGTGTCAGACGCGTCAGACACGCTAAATACCATCCGTCGTCCCGTTATTCACGCCTGCCTTTACAGCATTAAACGAGCAGCACCTCGACCGCTATAAAACCCAGTTTTCATTTTCATTTTTCTCACTTCTGCTTATTCTCCTTTGCTTTCTCCCCTAGTTTTATTTGCTTTCTTCATTTTTCACAACCCTTTCACTAATATGTCGTCTAGACAGACCCGCCGTAGCGCTGACTCAGCCTCTTCTTCGGCAGCAGCAACACCCTTCGCCACAAAGGAGTTATGGGAGGAACGTGGTTTCGTATACATCCGACAGGCGCCCAACATGGGACTCCGGCCGTTCATTGTAAAGGCCATCACGGCACAACTTTGGGAGCACTTCGCAGAACAACCGGCAGAGCTAAACGACACCTTAGTCTGGGAGTTTTATGCTGCCATAGACAGCAGAACGGCAACATCTGTCACCGTCCGAGGAGTGAAAGTGCCCTTCACTGCCGACAGCATCAACCACATGTTTGGCCTCTACTTTAGCCCCGATGATGATGCCCACCAGAAATTTCTCGACACCCTCGATGCTGCCGCCTATGGTGCTGTTATGGCGGAGGTGACAGAGGAAGGAACCACATGGACGACCAGCAAAAAGAACCCACACTCTGTAAAAAGGGGGCAGCTCCTTCCGGAAGCCAAACTCTGGAACGCTTTCATCAAAAAGCGTATCATGCCTTCTTCCCACCACACGATAGTCAACCAGCAGCGGCTCGCACTCATTCATTCCATCATGCACGATAGGCCTATAAATGTGGGCCGCTACATGAGGGACAGCATCCTGGACTGCACCTTCCGCTCCGACTCCCGCCTTTGCCTGCCGTTCACAATAACTTCCCTCTGCCGCTGTGCAGCAGTCCCCGAGGAACCCTCCGAAAAAATAATAAAGGGCAGAGGCTGGACAGACAACAACATCAACAGCCTCATGGAGTTGGTCGTGGCTACACCTGTCTCATCTTTCAATCCAGCCGGCTCCCTAGCAGAATCATCGGAGGAGCCTGCCCCTGAACCTGCTGGCGCCACCGCTCCGACAGACCAGACCGCCCTCATCCTTGCTGCGCTACAACGGGTAGAGGAAAGACAAATGGGATTAATGACCTTCATCCGGGACTTCGCAAATTCGACGGTAAACTTCATTACCCAAACTTTAAATTTTCTGGATGTTCAATTTCCCTTTTTTCCTGCCCATGATTTCCATAAACCCTCCCCTGCCCACACCCCTGTCCACACACCCACACCACCTGCCTCCCCACATTCCCACTCTACCGCCTCCACTACATCACCTGCCCCGACAGCAGCAGGCAGTCCACCGACCGAAACCTCTGCCAGAGGAACGAAAAGGCCTGCCTCCGATGACAGCCCTCTGATCAGGAGGAATTTGGAGAGAGAGTTTACACCTGTCAAGAGAATAAAACATGTGGCAGACAAGAAACGGCTGCCCAAGGCTAGCACCACCACCAGCAGCACTTGGGACAGTAGTAGCAGTTCTGATGTCCAGCTCGTAGAGCAGTCTGCCCCTGCACCTGCCTCTGAGCTTGCCCAGCCTCCTCCTCAGCCCAGACGCCGCTGTCAGATCCGTGTCAGCAGCAGCAGCGAGGACAACGACTAAAAATTTAAGTTTTTATTTTCCTCTTATTGTTGCCTGCTTTTATTATTTGTGATGTACTTTTCTTCATATTTTGTTTTTTTTTAATCTGTCATTTTGCATTGAGGGCAATGCAACCCTCGAGTTTGGAGGTGGCAACCCTCCATCATCAATGGAGTCTTAAGTACATCTTTTTATTAATTGTTGTGTCTTTTATTTATTCAAGTTCTCTTTAAAAAAATCAGAAAACTTAAACTGTTGGCTTAAAACTGTGAAGTTAGCTTACCTGTCATGACAGCTCTGTCGTGGCAGCATCTTTAGGACAGTTTAAGGAGAAGTTTAGAGTCTTTCTATAGTTCTGAAAATTTAAACACCTTTGTGACTGTTATATAGCTTAGATTTCTCTTAGCCAAACTAGAATAGGAAGCTTAGAACTTGAATAGCCCCTAGAGGTGCCTAACACTGGCTCTAGGAAAGAAGTTTAGCAAAAGAAACTCAAAAACCTAGAGGTGCCCGAAACTGGCTCTAGGAAGCTAACTAGAGGTGCCCAAAACTGGCTCTAGAAAAATTTAGCTTGAAAATAGAAAGAAAAAGAAGCATGAAAATGTGTCTTCAAGAAAATAAACTTTGGCATAAAAATTTGAGTTAAAGAAGTTGAATATTCTAGTGAAACTAAGAGAGTCTTAGCATATAACTGTTCACAAGCATGCACACACTGCACAAGAGCTATAGGGAGATTCCGGACAGATCCTAACCTTTCCGACAGGTTGCTGCCGCCATAGAGAATGAGCGACGGGTAAGGGACAGTTCACTGTTTGAAGGCCAACACAAAAATATTCATTTTTCTTTTAGGTTTAATTGCTTGAGGGCAAGCAAAAACTTGAGTTTGGGGGTGTGTTGAGTGTGTAAAAGTTCTATTATTTACACCCTTTTTAACCCATATTTCTACAGCATTCAAGCATCATTGCATTGCATTTAGGTTAGTTTTCAGTAAAATATCACAAATAGATTAAAAGCACGGATTCTACTAAAAGATGGTTATTTTTGCAGGCATCTGCCATAGTTGACAAAGAAGGCAGGCGCAGGGCAGAGAAGCAGAAGAGTTGAACTGGACAAGCAGACGAAGAAGACGAAGCTGCCATGGATCTATCGTGACAGTAGGGTGACAGCAGATTTATGAAGAGGAAAAGTAAAGTGGATCGCGATAGATAGAGAAAAATCTGCTCGTCTGTCGTGTGAAAGCCATATATTTTTCCAAGCCCCGGATCAAAAGATATGTCAAGCCAAAGCTCAAGGAGAAGAATTCCCATAAAGCAAGGAGGCGACTGAAAAGTAGGAATCCTTAGAGATTAAGTATTAATTAGAATCTTACTTTTCATTAAAGTTGTAATCCTTGTTAAATTAGAATACTTGAGCCCAAAGCTTATATAAGGGCATAGATTTAACCTAGGAGGAATCGAATACCCCATAACCGAAACCTAAACCCCTCTGTCGTTCACCCGTCACCGACATGTTCTAAATTCCCCCCAGGGCTACGGGTTGTTTTGTAAAGTAGTTGCAAGGGTTGTTTTGTTTTAGGATTTTCCAAGTTCAATAAAATAAACTTCAAGTTCTCTTATTTTGGTTTTAATATCTTGCAAGAGCATCGAGAGAGCATTGTGAGGTTATCCATTTACTTAGCATCGGGAGAGTTAAGTATACGAAAGAAATAAGAGCAAGTTCTCTAGTTTATAGTTGAACTATCTTGTGCCTAGGGATAGGGCAAGGTTAAGTGGCTAAGGAAGAATTCATACACATCGGTGTTCATCCTTCGATTCACGCCGGGAGGTATCATCAAAGACGTGTTCATCGACAGACTTGGACCTAGGGATAGGCCAAGGCAGATATGGGATTCTTGCCAAACTTGAAGTACGAAGTTGGTGTGTTCGCTGCCGCGACAGCTAACGGACAGCCGCCGCGACAGGTGCTGTCGGCGACGGGAGCGACGACAGAACTGGAGTTCCTAAGCAATCCAATACCTACACTACTGAGCAATTCAATACCGGCCTGTTTTCTCTATCTTGATATCTCAATCCTTTTATTTGCGTTTTTACTTTATTATTCTCGTGATAAATCTCTTAATTATTTCCTTTACTTTCGTGCAGAAAACAAGGTGAAGCTATTAGCGCAATCCCTGTGGAGACGATATCCGATACTTCGTATCACTTTACTACTTGCGTCGTGTACACTTGCACTCAATTGCGATAGACTCTTTTACACGCAACAGTTAGAGAAGGGAAAGAGTCTACCGGCAGATGAGACACACATACTGGAGACCTTCCCTAACGAGCAGCTGTTTGCTGCCACAAGCACTGCCGCGACAACCATGGCGGCATGTAAGTTTTCTGAACTTCCCTGGTATGTTGATTTCGTTAATTTTTTAGTTAGCAGAATAACTCCTCCTGACCTTAATTATCAAGCTAGGAAGAGGTTCCAAAATGATGTTAAGCATTATTATTGGGACGAACCTCTTCTTTTCAAATATTGTGCAGATCAGGTTATTAGGAGATGTGTACCACAAGATGAACATGAAGTTGTGCTTCATCAATGCCATGCTTCACAATATGGAGGACACTTAGCTGGTAACAAAACTGCTGCCAAAGTTTTGCAGTCTGGATTCTATTGGCCGTCATTATTCAAGGATGCTCAAACATTCTACAAAAACTGTGACAAATGTTAACGGACTGGGAATATCTCACGGAGACATGAGATGCCACTGCAAAACATTCTAGAAGTCGAGATCTTCAACGTTTGGGGGATTGATTTTATAGGACCATTCCCAACTTCATGTGTGAACTTTTATATCCTTCTGGTAGTGGACTATATGTCCAAATGGGTTGAAGCAATCGCTACTCAGAAAAACGATGCCAAGACGGTTTAGAGGTTTTTGCACAAAAACATATTTTCCAGATTTGGCATCCCTACGGCGATCATCAGTGATGAAGGGAGGCATTTCGACAATAGGGTTATAGCTGCTGCCTTGAAAAATTATGGTGTAAAACATCGGATCGCGACAACATACCACCCTCAGACCAATGGACAGGCTGAAATATCCAACAGAGAGGTTAAGAACATTCTTGAAAAGATGGTTAAGCCAACTCGGAAGGACTGGTCTCTACACCTCAATGATGCATTATGGACCTACAGAACAACATTCAAAATTCCATTGGGAATGTCCCCCTATCCGCTGATTTATGGGAAAGCATGCCATTTACCTGTTGAGATTGAGCACAGAGCATACTGGGCCATCAAGGCAGTGAATATGGACTTGGAAAGAGTAGGACAGAAAGGCTACTTGATCTGAATGAAATCGAAGAAATTCGAACAATGGCCTATGACAACGCAAGAATCTACAAAGGAAAAACCAAGAAGTGGCATGACAAGAAGTTGCTGCCACGACAGTTCTGCCCAGGGCAGTTTGTGTTGTTGTTCAATTCTAGGTTGAAGCTCTTCCCAGGGAAGCTGAAATCTAGATGGTCTGGCCCATTCCAAGCGGTGAATGTTTTTCCCCATAGTTCCATAACAATCCGATCTTTAAAAGACGGGCACCAATTCAAAGTCAATGAACAACGATTGAAGCATTATTAGGGGACTGAAGCCCCAAAAATGTAGGAAGTGGTTACCTTAGAAGATGCCCCTCCTGGCATCCCTAATTTAACCTAAGTTTTATTTTTATTTATTTTTATTATTTATATATTAGGTAATTAGACTTATTTTATTTTAGGAAATAAAGTTTTTATTTTTATTATTTTTAGGAAATTTAGGAGACAAGGAGAAGAGGAGAAGTGAATTCAGCTCACCATCTTTCCATCAGCCCAAAAAGCCCAACTTTGGAGCCTTCCGTTACAGCTGCCGCGACAGACGCGGAAAATCCAGCCTGTCGACATGCTGTCGCGGTAGACACGCAAACGCGTAAGAGACGCACAACAGACACGGAAACGTGTGACAGACGCGTCAGAAACCGCGTAACAACTGGCCCCGTTATTCGCACCTACCGTTACAACTCCAACGGGCAGCAAACTCTCCCCTATATAAACCTTGTTTTACTATTCATTTTTCACTCACTTTTACTCCTTCTACATGTTTTCTCTAGAATTTTTACTTGCTTCCATTTTTCTTACACAATCCTTGCAATATGTCTTCTAGAAACACCCGCCGAAGCTCTACCTTAGGATCTGCCCTGACAGCATCAACTCCACGATCCTTCCAGATCCGTGATATGTGGGAGGAGAAAGGTTTTATTTACACTTCGAAAACGGGGAACCTAGGGCTGCAGCCATTCATAGCCAGAAAAATTAGAGCCCTGCAGTGGCAGATATTCGCAGAGCAGCCCGAAGAGATGAACGTGACTCTCGTCCGGGACTTTTATGCTGCCATCGACAGCAGGAACACGACAGCAGTCACAGTAAGAGGGAAAGAGGTGCCCTTCGAGCCCGAGTACATCAACACACTCTACGGGTTCTATGTGGGCAGAAACGAAGATGGCCATAAACAATTTCTCGAGAGTCTAGAGCCTGCCGACTACGACGCTGTGATGGCAGAACTCACAGACGAGGGTACAGAGTGGAACACAAATTCGAAAAACCCAAGGACGGTGAAGAGAGTCCAGCTCACCCCGGAGGCCAAGCTTTGGAACGCTTTCATCAAGAAGCGGATTATGCCCTCCTCTCACAATACAACAGTCGACCAACCCAGGTTAGCCCTCATCCATTCTATATTACATGAGAGGCCGATTAATGTTGGCAGATATGTCCGAGAGGGCATATTGGAATGCGCATATCGATCGTCTGGACCACTCTTCTACCCGTATCTCATCACCGCCCTCTGCCGCGGCCACCACGTACTGGAGGCAACCGATGATTTACGAGTTCGAGGGAAAGGCTGAACAGACAGAAACATACTTAGCCTGATGGAATTCACTGCTGCCACGCCCCTGTCGTCTTTCGACCCTACTACCACAGCAGCAGAGCCGACAGAACCCACCGACACCGAGCCTGCTGCCACAGAAACCATGCAGCCTACAGCAGCAGCACCTCCAGCCGACACCTCCTCTCAGATCCTTGCTGCCATACAAAAACTGGAGGAACGACAGCTCGACCTCATAAGCTTCATCCGAGACTTCACCACTGCCACGATACACTTTATTCAAACCTCTCTTAAATTCCCCGATGATGTGTTCCCTACCTTCCCAAATCAATATTTTGCTGCCCCCACCCCTGCCCATACCTCTACTCCTGCTGCCACGCCCAAAACACCATTTGTTGCATCCACACCGACCCCTGCTACAGCAACTGCTGGCGGCAGCCACACAGCCGACGCCTCTGCTCGAGGAACCAAGAGAAAGGAGCCTGAAGACGACCTTGATAGGTATATTGCTAGTTTCTCCTCTTCTGAAATCTGGGCAGCCTCCGACAACGATCCCTCTGTCAAGAGAAATTTTTCCAAGTAGTTCACACCAGAGAAGCGAAAGAAAACGGTAGCAGACAAGGGAAAAAAAGATAGCGGCAGTGGCAGCAGTGAGAGCAGCAGCATCTCCGAGGTTCCGGTAGTGGAGAAACCTCCTCATATCTCCCCCACCCGTATTCAACCTCCAAGGGAGGCCAAAACAAAGAATACTTCTGCCTCCCCCATCCGCCAGCCAGCACCAGCCAAGTAGGTCACTGCCCGTCGGCAGATCCACCTCAGCAGCAGCAGCAGCAGCGACGACAGCGCCTAAATTTTAAGTTTCTTATCTTATTTTGCTGTCTGCCTCTTTTTTATATTTGGTGATGTATTTTGTTTATCTCATATGTCATTTGCATTGAGGGCAATGCAACCCTCGAGTTTGGGGGTGGCATCCCTCCATTAAAGAAGTCTTTTTAAGTTTAAAAGTTGTGTCTTTTACTTAGTTTATTTGTGCTAAAAAATGAAAACTTTGGCTTAAGTCTTTGAACTGAACTTACCTGTCATGACAGCCTCTGTCGTGGTAGTGCCTTTAGAATAGTTTAGGAGCAGTTTAGAGCCTTACTATAGTTCTAAAACTTAAACACCATTTGTGACTTTTATACTGCCTAGAACTCTACTAGTAAACTAGAATAGAAAGCTTAGAACTTGAGTTGCCCCTAGAGGTGCCTAACACTGGCTCTAGGAAAAGAAGTTAAGAAAAATAGACTCGATACACCTAGAGGTGCCCAAAACCGGCTCTAGGAAGTTAGCTAGAGGTGCCCGAAACCGGCTCTAGTCAAACTTAAGCTTGAGAAAATAAAATCGAGTCTGAATAAAAACTAAAGGAGCCTAAGAATTGCCTCCAAAAAGATGAAATTTGGCATAAAAATTCAAGTTAGAGGCTTAACTATTCTAGTGAAATTAAGGGAGTCTTGGCATATAATTGTTCACAAGCATGCACACACTACACGAGAATTATAGCAAGGTTTTGGATGAATCCTGAATTATTCGACAAGGTGTTGCTCACAATAGGGAATTGCTTGAGGGCAAGCAAAAACTTGAGTTTGGGGGTGTTTTGAGTGTGTAAAAGTTCTATAATTTACCCCTATTTAACCCATATTTCTGCTGCATTCAAGCATAATTCATTGTATTTAGGTTAGATTTTAATTATACATCACAAATATATTAAATGGCACAATTTCTACTGAAATTGGTTGCTTTTGCAGGAAGCTGCTGTAGCAGATAAAGAAGCAGACGCTGTGCAGTAAAGAAGCAGAGCTGGAACTGGAATGCAGACGGGGAGGACGACGCTGCCATGGCCGCTGCCGTGGCAGCCAAGGATGACGACAGTGGTGAAGAGAAGAAGCAAAGTGGGCCTCGACAGAAAGATAAATGTAACCCCCTTAACCCGGCCTAGACGGTTGACCCGAATTAAGAAAGTCACACGGGGAAAACCAAAGTCAACCCGAAAGTCAACCTTGATTAACGACCCTTTTTTTCTTTTTAATCTTGTCTAGATGCACATTAGCCCTAGTTGTGATCACACAAACATCATACTCAAAGATCACAAACATCAGTGATCAAACAGGGACCCAAATGAACAAATTACAATTTTAGGGACCAAATTGTAATTTCTGATAATTAAAAGGACTCAACCCAAATTAAAGTTACCAACTTGAAATTAATCAGGTTTCATGCTTCTCTGTGAAATTTCAGCTCAAAAGGACTTCCCAAGCTCATGCAATTGAACAAACAAGTTTCAGGACCAAAACGCAAACAATTCAAAACATATAACTGCCCATGTCAGCCCCAATGGTCGACCGTTCCGAAACAGGTAGACCCCGTTCCGAAACACGGGCCGTTCCGCAACGGGTTCCGAAACATAGGCTTGGCAGAGACCAAACCGTTTCGAAACGGTGCATACCGTTTCGGACGCCTGGGTTCATGCAAGGCACCCGTTCCGAAACGGTGCACACTGTTCCGAAACGCCTGCACAGATTGCAGCAAAAATGCATTCCAAAACATGCAATAGATCATTCAAACATGCTCCAAATGCCACCAAACTTTACCAGCATGTAATTCAACATATATAAGACTTGCAAACATCATCAAATCAACAAACTAACATCATATGCAAAAAGCCCCAATTCTATAGACATGCTTCCTACACAAGCTAACTATTCAAGCACAAAACTTTCAAAACAAGCATGTAATGATCCAATCCAAAAACCAGCATTCAAATCATCATTCAACATACTTAGGGAGTTCCAAACACCTCCCAAAACATACACATTGGTCCCCCATTGCCAAATCACCCAAAAGCTAAAATGTTTAACAAAAACCTTCCATACATTGAGCTTTACTTGTACTTGAATTCTTGCCCTCCTTGCTGCCCTCAAGGTTCTTTAATGCTCTGCATTATTGAATTAAGAAAACGAAGAGAGCGTAAGCAAAAGCTTCGTGAGGAATGCTCTTAAAAACCATTCAATAATGCAATTAGAAAACATTTACAAAACATGCTTCAAATCAACCTTTGCACATGCTCAAAAGCATACTTTAAACAAGCAATCTCATGCTTCAACATAAACATAACATGTCATATTGGCTCAAGTGATACATTCCATTTCTTAAAACAAGTTCATCAACTTCCCAAGGACTTTTAAACACCTTGGCCCCAAGGACTTTTAAACACCTTGGCCATGGACTTTTAAACACCATGAATGAGGACCACACAAGGACTTTTAACCACCTTTGTGTCCAAAGCTTGAATCACCCCAAGGACTTTTAAACACCTTGGCCCCAAGGACTTTTAAACACCTTGGCCCCATGGACTTTTAAACACCATGGCCCCATGGACTTTTAAACACCATGGAAGGATCACCTAAGGACTTTTAACCACCTTAGTGTTCGCAACAAGAATCATCCAAAGACTTTTAACCACCTTGATGTTCTTAAGTAACAAGGCTCACTCAAGGACTTTTAACCACCTTAGTGACCTTAACCTTTTCAAAACATCACTTGCCAATATAAATCATTTTCATCATTTAATCCACTGTTTTAAAGCATTAAACCAAGCCATTTTCATCATGCATTTAAAAGCATCAATCCACATTTAAACAATGTACAAAAGCAAGGAACTCCTACCTAGAGTTACCTTCAACATATGGCTTACACAATCAGCAAAATCCATGCTAAAACATGCTTTCAAAACAGTAATTAAAACATGCATATAACCATTTTGCATCACAACAAAATCATGGCCACCACTAGAGAGAAATTCCGAAAACTTACACTTGAGCTTAGCAAAGTTGTTTAGACTTACACTAAGCTCCCAAAACCTTCAAACCTTGGTTTAAAAGCTGAAAACCCAACTTCACTCACCGATTTCCACTTTGCTTCAAGCCAAAGCACCAAATCAAGCTTCCGGATCAACAACTCTTGGATCCAAAGATGCCTCCCCTATTTCAACACATCAAAGCAGAGGATTAATGCATCATCATGCATTAATTGCTTCAATGAAAGCACCTAAACTCGCTGCTCTCATCCAACCTCCATTTTCGGCCACCAAACACAACCGAAAATGCATCCAAACCACTTCTAAACCAAGCCCAGCCATAAACCAGCAAAACCACACTTCCATAAACATCATAACACATCTAAAAACAACCTATTAACATCCTTATACCTCCAGCAACATCAGATCCACAAGATCACCTCAAAAACAACCTTGAAACACAAGCTAAACTTAGGAAACTCAACCTATCCGGGATTGCATCAATCAAAACTCAATTCCTTATCAATTTAGAGTTCATTTAACATCAAAAACACATCTCAAATCACAGATTAATCAGATCTAACGAAAATCATCAAAAATCATCAAAATCTTGCATTATAAGCCAAGATCCATTTCACCACTTAAAAACCTTTAATTAAACTTCAATTAAGGATTGAAAACTTAGGAATTTCAGTAAAGAACTGATAGTTTAGAGGAGAAGGACGTTCTTACCTCCAAACTTGAGTTTCTCCTCTTTTTGCAATCAAAATCCTTGTTGAAACAATTAGCAATTGAAGAGGTTTTGAAGATACAATGATTAGGAATCAAATGAGAGTTGAATGGAGGGATTTAGGTGAAGAAATCAGAACCAATTCTCTGGAAAAGAAGTGTTTGGGTTAAGAGAAAATGAGAGAAAGAAAATTAGGAAAAGTTGGTTACAAAATCCAAAAATAGCCAAATGGCTTTCCCTCCACTTTTAATATCCTTTAAAATCAGAATTTAGACTTAAAATATCTTAGAAAAATCTGGAGAAACTCCATTTGGGTAAATAGCTCCTTAAAGATTCAAAGTTTCAACCCTTTATAAAACAGCCACAAAACTTGCGAAAATTACATTTTGGTCACTAGCCAAAATGTCACACTTCCAAAACTCATTTTCCAAAATTGATTTCACAGTTCACTTAATTATATTAAAAGATGATTTTAGAACATTTTTCAATATTTTTAATGCAACCCGAACTAGGCTTTCCTAATTTCACCTCTTTAGATTCGAACAGCACTTTGACCAACCGGTCAACGCTCAAAACTCCTAAGCCCAAAACCGGGGCGTTACAACTCTCCCCCCCTTAAGAAATTTCGTCCTCGAAATTTACCTGAAGGAAAGAGATAAGGAAACTGCTTCAGCATGTCTTCCTTCCGCTCCCACGTGGCTTCCTCAACACCTCGATGCTTCCACAGCACCTTCACCAACTCAATGGTCTTGCCACGAAGAACCTTGCTATCCGAATCCAGAACTTTCACCGGTTCCTCATCATAGGTCAAATCCAGATTCAAAACCACTTCCTCCACAGGCATCACATGCGAAGGATCAGATCTATACTTCCGGAGCATAGAAACATGGAACACATCATGGATCTTCTCCAACTCCTGAGGTAACCTCAGCCGATACGCAACAGGACCCACACGCTCAACCACCTCATATGGTCCAATGTACCGAGGGCTCAACTTACCCTTCCGGCCAAACCTCATCACCTTCTTCCAAGGCGAAACCTTCAAGAACACACGGTCACCCACCGCATACTCTATCTCCTTACGCTTCAAATCCGCGTAAGACTTTTGCCGATCAGAGGCAGCCTTCAACCGCTCACAAATGAGCTTCACCTTCTCGGTGGTCCCTTTCAACAAAGTCGGCATCGAAACCAACTTTTGACCAGTTTCAGCCCAACAAAGAGGAGTCCTACACTTCCTCCCATACAGAGCCTCATAAGGTGCCATCTGTATACTCGCCTGATAACTATTGTTATAAGCGAACTCAACCAAAGGCAGATGCTTCTCCCAAGAACCTTGGAACTCAATCACGCAGCACCTCAACATATCCTCCAAAATCTGGATAACCCGCTCAGACTGATCATCCGACTGAGGATGATAGGATGTACTGAAATGCAACCTTGTACCCAGAGCTTGATGCAAACACTGCCAGAAACGCGATGTGAACCTCGGATCCCTATCCGACACAATCGACTTAGGCACACCATGCAGCCTCACAATCTCAGCAATGTACAGCTCTGCCAGCTTATCCAAAGAAAACGTAGTATGCACAGGCAAGAAATGCGCACACTTCGTCAAGCGATCCACAATCACCCAAACAGAATTCTTCTTTGAAGGAGACAAAGGTAAACCAGATACAAAATCCATGGTAACCCTCTCCCACTTCCATTCAGGGATTTTCAACGGTTGCAACAAACCAGAAGGAACCTGATGTTCAGCCTTAACTCGCTGACACACCAAACACTTGCTCACAAACTCTGCAACATCCTTCTTCAAACCCACCCAATAGTACTCATCACGAAGATCACGGTACATCTTAGTACTACCAGGGTGCATAGCAAAAGGACTACTATGACCTTCAGTCAGAATAGCAGGCCTCAACTCAACATCAGCAGGCACTACTATCCGACTCCCAAAACACAACACACCATCCTCATTAAAGCAAAAAACCGAAGGTCTTCCCTCCGCGATATCCTGAACATGAGACACCAAGGAATCATCCAACAACTGCTTTTCCTTGATCAACTGAACCAAAGATGGTTTCACTTGCAACTCAGCAACAAGACCACCATCTCGCGATATGCTCAAGCTAGCAAACATAGCTCTCAGCTCAACAGCTACCTTCCTACTCAAGGCATCCGCAACAACATTAGCCTTTCCAGGGTGATACTCAATCGTCAGATCATAATCCTTGAGCAACTCCAACCAATGCCGCTGTCTAAGATTCAACTCCTTCTGAGACATCAGATACCTCAAACTCTTGTGATCCGTGTACACAATACACTTCTCACCATACAGATAATGTCTCCAGATCTTCAGAGCAAACACCACTGCAGCCAGCTCAATATCATGCGTAGGATAGTTGCGCTCATGCACCTTCAACTGCCGTGACGCATAAGCCACAACCTTACCCTCTTGCATCAGCACACATCCCAAACAAACATAGGATGCATCACTATAGACCACAAACTCTTTCCCTGATTCAGGCTGAATCAAGATAGGAGCGTGCGTCAAAGCTGCCTTAAGCTTCTCAAAAGCCTGCTGTCTCGCTTCTGTCCACTCATACTTAACATCCTTCTGCAACAGCTTCGTCAAAGGAGCAGCAATCTTGGAAAAACCATTCACAAACCTCCGGTAGTATCCTGCCAAACCAAGGAAACTACGGACCTCATGAACAGACTTAGGAACTTTCCAGTTCATCACCGCCTCAATCTTCTGAGGATCAACACGAATCCCCTCAGCTGAGACCACATGCCCAAGAAACACCACCTCCTTAAGCCAGAACTCACACTTGCTCAGCTTAGCATAAAGCTGATTCTCCAACAAAGCTTACAGCACAATCCTCAAATGCTCTTCGTGCTCCTCCTCAGTACGCGAGTACACGAGGATATCATCAATGAACACCACAACGAACTTGTCCAGGTATTCATGAAACACACGATTCATCATGTCCATGAAAGCAGCAGGAGCATTTGTCAAACCAAACGACATCACAAGGAACTCATAATGCCCATACCTTGTCCTAAAAGCTGTCTTAGGCACATCCACATCCTTCACCTTCAACTGATAATACCCTGACCTCAAGTCAATCTTAGAGAACACAGCAGCTCCCCGAAATTGATCAAAGAGATCATCAATCCTCGGCAAAGGATACCGATTCTTGATGGTCAACTTGTTCAGCTGACGGTAATCAATGCACATCCTCATAGTGCCATCTTTCTTCTTCACAAACAAGACCGGTGCTCCCCAAGGTGACACACTCGGCCGGACGAAACCACGATCTAGCAGCTCTTGCAACTGCGTCTTCAGCTCCTTCAGCTCCTTTGATGCCATTCTATACGGAGTAATGGACACAGGAGTTGTATTCTCATACAGCTCAATTCCAAACTCCACCTCGCGATTAGGAGGTAAACCAGGCAACTCCTCAGGAAAAACACCAGGAAACTCCTTCACAACCTTGATATCTTGCACCCTCAACTCCTTAGAGCTAGGATTCATCACAAAAGCCAGATAAGCTTCGCAACCCTGCCTCAGCTTCCTACTCGCCTCCAAGGTAGACACCACATTGGCAAGAAACTTCACATTCTCGCCAACCACAACAACCTCATAATCATCCGCAAGCTTAAGCGAAACCCGCTTATTTTCACAATCCACAACAGCACGATGCTCAGCAAGCCAATCCATACCAAGGATCATATCAAAACCATAGAAAGGTAACTCCATAAGATCAACATGAAAGACATGTTCTTGAACAACCAAGGGACACCTTCTATAAAGCTTTCGAGTCACAACAGTTTCACCAAAAGAACTAGTGACACGAACACCAACATCCAAAGACTCAACAGGCAAACCAAGCAATTCAGCATGCTCACGCAAAATGTATGAATGCGTAGATCCAGAATCAATCAAAGAAAGCAATGACAAGGATTGCAAAGTAAAGGTACCTGCAATCACATCTGCATCATTCCTTCCCTCGCGCTGAGCATACACCCTAGCTTGGCCTCCACCCTCAGGCTGAATAGCCACAACATGGGCTACTCCACGACCACCTTCCTCTCTCCTCTGGAAATTACCACGGCCGCGCCTACGACCTCTCTGCGGTGCAGCAACAACAGGAGCACGCTCTTGGCCACCAGCCAACCTCGGACAATCTCGCCTCAGATGGTCTACAGAACCACAATTCCAACATCCATTACCAGCTGCCGCTACAGGAGCTTGCACCTCCCTCACAGCACGAGGACAGTCACGCTTCATGTGACCACGAGAACCACAGATCCAGCAAGCACTAGGTTCAGCTCTAGCATAACCACCTCTAGCAGGTGCACCACCACCTCTCTTGGCTGAGGACTGATACTTCGGATCACGTCCCCTCTTGTTCCGTCCACCTCCGTAACTATACTCAGCAGCTCTCTTGCCAGAACTCGCTCCAGCACCCTTCGCAGCTAAACCCAAGTTCATCTCAATGTCCTTGGATCGGCCCACCAACACATCAAAATCATTATACTCAGCAGCCAACATGTAGGTCTTTACTTCCATCACCAAACCATAACGAAACCTTTCACACCTCTCCCGCTCATCAGGTATCAGCTCCGGTCCATACTGACTGAGTCGCACAAACTGCACTTCATACTCAACCACACTCATGCTCCCTTGGGTAAGAGACATGAATTCACGCTTTTTCTCATCAAGATATCTCACTCCTAGATATCTCCTCTTGAACGCATTCTGGAAGAATGTCCAAGTAACATCAGCTTCAGCCATCCCAGCTATGGTGGTCGTCCACCACGTATACGCATCGTCCTGCAGCAAGGACACAACACATCCAAACTTTTGCACATCCGTGCAGCTCATCTGACCCAAGATACGCTTGGTACTCTCAAGCCAAGCTTCCGAACTCTCAGCAGACATACCCCTGAACTCAGTCCCACCAAGACTGCGCAGACGCTCCAAAGGTAGTCTAACTCCAGCATCTCCCTGATGCCCAGCTCCTTGAGCTCCAGCTACTGCTGCTCGAAAAGCACCTGCAATAGCTTGTACCAGCATAGACATATCAGGCATAGCTTGCCCCTGACCAACCTCTGGTCCAGCAGCTCCAGCACCAGCTGCAGCTTCAGCTCGCTCACCTCCAGCACCACCACCAGGCGGAGGAGGGGGTAACACTGCACTACCCGTGTTCTCTTCATTCTCGTTCTCATTGGGAGCCGTAGCTCGCACACTACCTCTTAACTCTCTACGTGGTGCCATACTTTACCATGCAATCACAATGCAAATTAAAACAAGTCAGGCCCAGCAAGGTAAGCAATCCAAGTATTCAAGCTCAATTTCATTCAAAATCAACATCATTTCATTAGCTTTTGTTTGGCAATGGGTACCCTCAACATGCAACATCAAAACATACATCTCAATTGCATCAACATCTCAAGCCACTGAACATGCTTTCAAACAACAAGCATACAAGCCAAACATACTTCAATCATGCATACATTCATTCCCAATTACTCGAGAACTCAGCTCTGATACCACCAAATGTAACCCCCTTAACCCGGCCTAGACGGTTGACCCGAATTAAGAAAGTCACACGGGGAAAACCAAAGTCAACCCGAAAGTCAACCTTGATTAACAACCCTTTTTTTTCTTTTTAATCTTGTCTAGATGCACATTAGCCCTAGTTGTGATCACACAAACATCATACTCAAAGATCACAAACATCAGTGATCAAACAGGGACCCAAATGAACAAATTATAACTTTAGGGACCAAATTGTAATTTCTGATAATTAAAAGGACTCAACCCAAATTAAAGTTACCAACTTGAAATTAATCAGGTTTCATGCTTCTCTGTGAAATTTCAGCTCAAAAGGATTTCCCAAGCTCATGCAATTGAACAAACAAGTTTCAGGACCAAAACGCAAACAATTCAAAACATATAACTGCCCATGTCAGCCCCCAACGGTCGACCGTTCCGAAACAGGTAGACCCCGTTCCGAAACACGGGCCGTTCCGCAACGGGTTCCGAAACATAGGCTTGGCAGAGACCAAACTGTTTCGAAACGGTGCATACCGTTTCGGACGCCTGGGTTCATGCAAGGCACCCGTTCCGAAACGGTGCACACTGTTCCGAAACGCCTGCACAGATTGCAGCAAAAATGCATTCCAAAACATGCAATAGATCATTCAAACATGCTCCAAATGCCACCAAACTTTACCAGCATGTAATTCAACATATATAAGACTTGCAAACATCATCAAATCAACAAACTAACATCATATGCAAAAAGCCCCAATTCTATAGACATGCTTCCTACACAAGCTAACTATTCAAGCACAAAACTTTCAAAACAAGCATGTAATGATCCAATCCAAAAACCAGCATTCAAATCATCATTCAACATACTTAGGGAGTTCCAAACACCTCCCAAAACATACACATTGGTCCCCCATTGCCCAATCACCCAAAAGCTAAAATGTTTAACAAAAACCTTCCATACATTGAGCTTTACTTGTACTTGAATTCTTGCCCTCCTTGCTGCCCTCAAGGTTCTTTAATGCTCTGCATTATTGAATTAAGAAAACGAAGAGAGCGTAAGCAAAAGCTTAGTGAGGAATGCTCTTAAAAACCATTCAATAATGCAATTAGAAAACATTTACAAAACATGCTCTAAATCAACCTTTGCACATGCTCAAAAGCATACTTTAAACAAGCAATCTCATGCTTCAACATAAACATAACATGTCATATTGGCTCAAGTGATACATTCCATTTCTTAAAACAAGTTCATCAACTTCCCAAGGACTTTTAAACACCTTGGCCATGGACTTTTAAACACCATGAATGAGGACCACAGAAGGACTTTTAACCACCTTTGTGTCCAAAGCTTGAATCACCCCAAGGACTTTTAAACACCTTGGCCCCAAGGACTTTTAAACACCTTGGCCCAAGGACTTTTAAACACCATGGCCCCATGGACTTTTAAACACCATGGAAGGATCACCTAAGGACTTTTAACCACCTTAGTGTCCGCAACAAGAATCATCCAAGGACTTTTAACCACCTTGATGTTCTTAAGTAACAAGGCTCACTCAAGGACTTTTAACCACCTTAGTGACCTTAACCTTTTCAAAACATCACTTGCCAATATACATCATTTTCATCATTTAATCCACTGTTTTAAAGCATTAAACCAAGCCATTTTCATCATGCATTTAAAAGCATCAATCCACATTTAAACAATGTACAAAAGCAAGGAACTCCTACCTAGAGTTACCTTCAACATATGGCTTACATCATCAGCAAAATCCATGCTAAAACATGCTTTCAAAACAGTAATTAAAACATGCATATAACCATTTTGCATCACAACAAAATCATGGCCACCACTAGAGAGAAATTCCGAAAACTTACACTTGAGCTTAGCAAAGTTGTTTAGACTTACACTAAGTTCCCAAAACCTTCAAACCTTGGTTTAAAAGCTGAAAACCCAACTTCACTCACCGATTTCCACTTTGCTTCAAGCCAAAGCACCAAATCAAGCTTCCGGATCAATAACTCTTGGATCCAAAGATGCCTCCCCTGTTTCAACACATCAAAGCAGAGGATTAATGCATCATCATGCATTAATTGCTTCAATGAAAGCACCTAAACTCGCTGCTCTCATCCAACCTCCATTTTCGGCCACCAAACACAACCGAAAATGCATCCAAACCACTTCTAAACCAAGCCCAGCCATAAACCAGCAAAACCACACTTCCATAAACATCATAACACATCTAAAAACAACCTATTAACATCCTTATACCTCCAGCAACATCAGATCCACAAGATCACCTCAAAAACAACCTTGAAACACAAGCTAAACTTAGGAAACTCAACCTATCCGGGATTGCATCAATCAAAACTCAATTCCTTATCAATTTAGAGTTCATTTAACATCAAAAACACATCTCAAATCACAGATTAATCAGATCTAACGAAAATCATCAAAAATCATCAAAATCTTGCATTATAAGCCAAGATCCATTTCACCACTTAAAAACCTTTAATTAAACTTCAATTAAGGATTGAAAACTTAGGAATTTCAGTAAAGAACTGATAGTTTAGAGGAGAAGGACGTTCTTACCTCCAAACTTGAGTTTCTCCTCTTTTTGCAATCAAAATCCTTGTTGAAACAATTAGCAATTGAAGAGGTTTTGAAGATACAATGATTAGGAATCAAATGAGAGTTGAATGGAGGGATTTAGGTGAAGAAATCAGAACCAATTCTCTGGAAAAGAAGTGTTTGGGTTAAGAGAAAATGAGAGAAAGAAAATTAGGAAAAGTTGGTTACAAAATCCAAAAATAGCCAAATGGCTTTCCCTCCACTTTTAATATCCTTTAAAATCAGAATTTAGACTTAAAATATCTTAGAAAAATCTGGAGAAACTCCCTTTGGGTAAATAGCTCCTTAAAGATTCAAAGTTTCAACCCTTTATAAAACAGCCACAAAACTTGCGAAAATTACATTTTGGTCACTAGCCAAAATGTCACACTTCCAAAACTCATTTTCCAAAATTGATTTCACAGTTCACTTAATTATATTAAAAGATGATTTTAGAACATTTTTCCATATTTTTAATGCAACCCGAACTAGGCTTTCCTAATTTCACCTCTTTAGATTCGAACAGCACTTTGACCAACCGGTCAACGCTCAAAACTCCTAAGCCCAAAACCGGGGCGTTACAATAAAATTAAGCTCATTTGTCGCAAAGCAATCGTATATTTTTCCAAGCCCTAGATCAGAATGAAGGCCAAGCCCAAGGTTCAAGGAAGAAACTCCAAGCAAGAAGGAAGGACGAATTAAAGATATATTCTCTGAAGATTTAGTCTTTAATAGAGTTGTACTTTAGTTTAAACTTGTATTCTTGCCATATTAGAAAACTTGAACCCAAGGCCTATATAAAGGCATGTAATTCAACCTAGGGAAGGATATCTTCATCTCTAGCCTTCTTCCCAAAACCCTAGCCGTTTTCCCCTCCTCATCATGTTCTAAACTTCCCCTAGGGTCACGGGTTGATTTGTAAAGTAGTTGCAAGGATTACATTTGTTTTATGAATTTTTCAATTCAATAAAATAGACTTCAAGTTTGCTTATTCTGGTTTTCAATATCTTGGAAGAGTATCGGGAGAGTATTGTGAGATTATCTATTTACATAATATCGGGAGAGTTAAGTATACGAAAGGAATAAGTGCGGGTTCTCCAGTTTATGGTTGAACTATCTCGGGCCTAGGGATATGACGAGGTTAAGTGGCTAAGGAAGAATTCAACAACATCGATGTTCATCCTTCGATTCACGCCGAGAGGTATCATCAAAGACGTGTTCATCGACAGACTTGGACTTATGGATAGGCCAAGGCATATCAGGGATTCTTGCCAAGCTTGGAGTACAAAGTTGTGTGATCGCTGCCGCGACTAACAACAGACCGTTGTCGCGACAGGTGCTGCCGCGACAGGGACGACGACAGCACAAATATTCCTAGACTTCGCAATACCTACACTACTGAGCAATTCAATACTGGCCCATTCTCTCTATCTTGATTCCTTTAATCTTAAATTCCAGTTCTCTTTATTATTTTCGTGACAACAATTTAAACTATTCTTTTTCTTCTCGTGCAGTAATCCAAGGTGAAGCTATTAGCCCAGTCCCTGTGGAGACGATATCCGATACTTCCGTATCACTTTACTACTTGCATCGTGTACACTTGCACTACATTGCGATAGACACTTCTACATACAACATTTATCATGTTGAACATCATGGGCTTTAGCTCGAAGTGATCTACTTCAATTTCAGGCTCTGCAACAGTTGGGTCAAATTCTTTAAAGTCATACTCCAAATGATCCCTGGTGGTGCACACATACTATTGTTGCCTGGGCGAAATTTGGGGCTACTGCCAAGGGGGCGGATTTTGCCGCCCTTCCCTGCCTTTCAAGCATTGTTGGCAGGGTTATCGTCTTGGCCGTTATGCATGGTTGCCTCTGCTTTTCCTTTCTCTTTAGCTTTTTTGAAGGCTTCTCTTGCTTCTTTCTTTAGTTCTCTTGCTCTTCGTTCGGTCTCGTCTATGAAAACGATTTCGGCCGATGGGTTGGCTCTGGTCATGCACTAGACAAGAAAACTTTAAAATTCTTTTTTTCAAATAAAAAGAAAAAATAAAAACTGAAATTAAATGCAATAAAATAAAAGTGATGAAAAATAAAGATGAATTTACTATTGTCAATCCCCGACAACAGCGCCAAAAATTTGCACAATGTTGGGGTGTTCTCCAAATATGAGCTCAAGTGCACACTCTTGTCAAGTTATAGTATAAAAGATATTGTCTCCCACGAGAATTGGACAGCTAACTTGAATATAAATTCCCGCACAAGTAAGTTTCAGTTTGTAAAATATTCTAAATTAAAGAAACACAAGTAAATAAGAGAAGAGATTAGATTAATGGAATGGGTCAGGTTATGCTGCTCTGTAGTGTGAAACTGCGTTGAATAGGTTAAGTTGTATTGCGCTACCAGACTTTGTTGCCTCGGCGGAAGATGGCAGATTGATGCTTCGACGCTTTCTCTACCTCAGCAGGTGGAACGAACGATTATCTCAGCAGAAAACTTGGCAGACCTTCAAGGCTCGACAGAACGTTTTGATAATGATTCAGCTTATGTCTATGTCATAATACTATTGATGCTTGCTGCAGATAATACCCATCGATGTGAATCTTGCAATGAATATCAACATTTGGTATGTCCTCTTTTAGCCACCTTAAACCCTAACCTATGTCTAGGCTGGATTGATCAACACCTGGTATTGATGAGATCATGCTTACTTCTTTCGTGATTTTGACTCTTTCGATGCCAAACACATGGATTGCTCACAATCGATCTCTCAACTCAATTGAAAACATTGAAGAACATGAAATAAGAAAACCTTGAATTTATTGCAAAAACAAACTTAAACCTAAACAATTGTTCTCACAACTACTTTATAACACAACCCAAGCCCTAGATAATTTAGAACATAGTGGCAGCAAGAAAATACAAGAGAAACCTAAGCTATGCCGACTATGAGTTGTTTAAAATAAAAAATATGATCGGGTATATATAGGGCATGGCCTAGGGTAAGTCCTCTTTGGAGTAGAAGTCTTCTTTATGATAAAGTAGCTTTTGCATTGAATGCATCCTTTAAATCTGACTTCTTTGACTTGAAATTGGACTCCTTGTGCCGCTAGTAAGCTTAGGCTGCCTTGGACAATTTCTCCTTTAGCGGCTTTGCATGTATGGGCTTATTGGACTCAGAAAATTATGTTCTTCCAATCACACTCCAATTCACCAAGTCCTCAAGTTGCTGCCCTGGCGGTAGATATGGCGGCGACAACTACTCGACAACATCTCTCTCTGTGTTCAACTGCTTTAGTACAGCTCCTTGGCTTGTTGCCTCAGCATCATCTCCTCTCTCCATCTAACAGCTTCTAGCACCTGAAACTAAAACTAAACTAAAACAATATCTTTTCTCACCAAATCAAAGATATTCAACAAGAACAAGGCAAAGCAAAGAATACTGTAAATAATGCATGCATGCACCTAAATATGCCTAAAATGCACTTTAGAATAGCAATAATATGAGATGAAATATGCATAAAATATAGGACTTTTGAGCACTTTACAATCAGACATCATAACATTTATGAATTTGATTTATCGGATACACTGTGTTTCTGAAATGAATTTATCAGAAAATAAAATATTGTTTTTGTTTTGAGTTTTGTTTGCACTTAAGGACACACTAAGCTCTTTAGCTTACACCCCTTAGTTTTTCTTTTAGATACTTAGACTCTTTAGGCGACTCGGTACTTGGAGCATCTCATATTTATTCAGATATCTTATCATTCAATATGAACTCTTTTGTTTAATTCGGATTATTGTTTTAACTTTATTTGGGATATTTATATAATATGGAATTTTGGACTGTTTATGATTAATGTTTTATTAATTACATGCAATTATTAATTTAGTTTTGGATATTTAATCAAATTTTCGGACAATGTTATACGACTACGCTTTATAATAAATGAAATGTTATTGAGCTATTTGGTTTTGATAATAATTTTTTATTTTAAAGTATTTAAATTTAAGACTAATAACTTGAGGGACACGTTTTCAAACGTGACTTCCTAAATTCGGCTATTTCTTCTAGGCCGGGTTTAGGGGGTTACATTTAGTGGTATCAGAACTAAGTTCAACCCTCGGACTGTGAGGCTCACAAAAGTTGCTTTTAAAATGTTTTCGAATTTTGCATGCATCTGAAATAATTTGGGATAAATGGGAATTTTCTAAAAACTATACTATCTTATTATGTGATTTTGACCTTGTTGTTTCCAACGTATTTTTAAATCAGAGACTCTAGTACCGAATCTGACTCTAAGTTATTACCTTTTGTATATAGTCTACTAAGCCACCAATTATGAGTTCTAGCTTTGTGAGAGGTCGAGGTCCTGGCCGAGGTCGTACCGCTGTTTCTGCTGGTGGTCATCTATCTTTCATTGTGCAAACAAAAAATCAAAATGAGATATCGGATAATGAGAATGAACCTTTGGGAGGACATCAGATTGGGAGTGAGTTGCTCTGTTATCTTCGTTAGTCAGAGGGTTCGAGGAAACTCATATCGACAGAATTTATAGCTACTGGGATGAAATTGTGTGAGGGTAAAACCGATACACATCCATCTGATGCGGAATATTGGCTAAAGAAATTACAATGGTTGTTTGTTGAGATGGATTACCTTTTTAATCTAAAATTTAGGGCCGTTATATCTTTGTTAGAGGGTGAAGCTCAAAATTGGTGGGAGTCTGTAGTAGATACTGTTCCACCTAGTCAGGTCACATGGGAGTTTTTCTGATAGTCTTTTCAGGATCGATATGTGGGAGCCGAGTTCTTAGCGAAGTGTCACGATAATTTTATGAATTTGAAACAGAACACCATGTTAGTGAATGATTATGAGATTAAGTTTTGGAGGTTGGCCAAGTATGCTCTTGGGTTAGTTGCGACTGTGAAAGATAAGTGTGACTGGTTTTTGAAGGGACTTCGATTGCCGATTCATAGAGATTTTGCTATGCATCATGATAAAATGTTCAGTGACTTGGTTAGTCGAACTAAGACTGCTGAGAGGATAGTTGCACTTATGGAAGTTGAGGAAGTTTATAATTCTGAGTAAGACGTGAAGCAACCAGACATATCTGCTCAGCCTAGTTTTGTTAACTCGTCTGGAAAGAGGCCTAGAGATGATTTTGTTGCTTATATTTATCAGAATGTGAGACCTGCATCATCGACAGTTCTGTCTGGCAGCCAGGGTAGCTCAAAAGTTCATCGACCTATTTCTGTATGTGGTTTTTACAATAAGAAGCATAACAAAGAATGCATATTGATGAACATAGCATGTTTTAGATGTGGTTCGTATGATCATTACTTAAAGAATTTTCCATGTTCACCTACCGCTTCATCCGTGCGGAGTCAGACACATGTATCAGTTCAGCCACCTCTCCGAGATAGAGGGAAACTTAGGTCAGTTGCCTTTGGTATTGCTAATAGAGGTAGACATGCTCAGAGTGGTGGATCAGCTAGATCCGAGACTAGACGACCAGGTTTTGTGCATGCGATAAGAGCTCGTGATGGTTTCGAGGATGCATCTCAGGACATCACAAGTATATATATATTTTTGATGCATTCGGCTTTAATTCGGTTTGATGTTTTATGAATTCAAAATTAAAAAAAAGTATAAGCTTGTGTCAATTTTTAGGATACGTTGTTAAGTTTGAAAATTTCGAGGACGAAATTTATTTTAAGGGAGGGAGAGTTGAAACACCCCAAAATTTACCCTAATTCAGAAATCCTAAATTTTGAAACCCCTAGATTCAAAACCCTAAGATTTGGGGATTTTACGTTCGTAACCTGATTGTGAATTGGGAATTAAATTGAATTTTATTTATGATTTTAGTGACCTAATTGAATTTATTTGGAATGTTAGTGTCCAATTTGAAAAATGGGTATAATTAAGGATCTTTCCCTTGTAATTTACCCTTTTGTCTTGATATTTAACATTTGTTTTAACCCTAAATCACTCGTCCATCTCCTGTTTTTGTTTTCTGCGGCCGAAAGTAACGCTCTCCCTCACCCTTTTTGGTTTTTCAATCGTCATCTGGCAAAGCTCCGTTCACAACTTTGCCGCCAGTCATGCACGTCTCTGCCCCTCCCATCGTAAACAACGTCTCACTGTGAGTAAACCCCTATCATCGTTTGACCTCAACAATCATTGTTAGTGAGGATAGTCGTTGGAAACCATTCGATTTCTCCCTGCGCCACCGTTGTTCTCCTCCGTCGTGGGTGTTGGTAAGACACAATACCTCTTTTCCTTTTTAATCGTTCTAATGTGGGTTGTTGTTGATTCTTTTTCCCTTATTTTCTGGCCGGTAATGACCATAGTGGTCTCCGATGAGTGACGTCGGCGAGCCACCACCTTGGGTTCCTTGTAAATCCGTTCTGTAGACTTTATCGTTGTTTTTCTACCGTCTTTTAGTTTGTTACAGTCGTCATCCTTGTCGTTTTGTGCCATCATCGTCAAAGTTGTTGCTGCCATCGGATTGTTGCACCGCCGCCGTTTGGGTACTGAAAACCTAGTCATGATAGTTGGAAAGGAATGAAGATGATGAATGTGTGTGGGTTGTGTAAGAGTGGTATGGGTATTTGGGCTTGTATGTGTGTATTTGAGTGAGCCCAATGTTAGGTTGTGAGTGTGTGGGGGCATAGATTAGATTCGCTCATATGTGGGCACAAATATGAAGCCAGTTGTGTGAAAGAGCCATGAATTGTGATATATATGAACCTGAATCAGACAAGTAATTGAACTGGTTTGTTGAACGGATTTGATCAGAACCAGTTGAGAACTGAACCGACAATGTGAACCGAATGAACTATGGATCAGTGAACCAGATATGACCTTTTTGACAATATTTGACCCTAGTTGACCGAACCGATTTGACTTTGAACTAGTTTGATATTGGACCTTGACCGTCTGACTTGTTGATTTTGATCAGTTGTCTTTGACCAGTAAAGTCAAGGTTGGTTGTTGACCTTGGACAGTTGACTTTAACCGACAAAGTTGACTTTGACTTTTACTAGAGTTGACTTTTTCGAAAAATCTTCCTCTTGACTTTTTTCGACGCCCTGAGTTCGAATCTACTGCATGTTTTGTCAAATCAGTTCTAGAAAGCCCCATTTTTCTATTTGCATTTAATTTTTACTTAATAATTTCAATTATTGGAATATAAGTTTGATCTGAGTTATTCTCGTGTTCAGGTGCCGACCTTGAGACCGACGAGTTACCTGCTCCTCTTGTTGTACAGACCGATCGTACACGTTCTTCGAGACCTTTTCGTGAGTATACCTTCGCATTAGTCTTATGTTTTATAGTAGGTGGCTTAGTGATACTAATAAATATTGATATAGAGCTTTAACTCGTAGGTTCTGATTCAGTTAGATCTGAGTGAGAGACGCGCTTTTCTCGGCATTAGAGCTACTGTTGCTAAAGGTGTGTTTCTTGGGGTGTTTTAAATAAATGAATTTTATGTGTAGTTCTTATCGTGCTTTATTTTGTGAAATAATCTCTTATGTCTTGCTTGATTTATTATCTGATTAAGTGTGGTTTGAGACTCTTTGAAGCATCATGCATCATATATAAACTGTGTTTTTAAATCAAGCGTCTGATTTTCAGAAAATGTGACACTCATAAGAGTTCGGATTTATGGTTTTAAAAATCATATCATGAGTCATGGGACCTGAATAGTGTTCAGAAAACGTGAGGGCAACCTCCACTCTGGCGAGGGCAACCTCCAATCTATATGATATGGGACAATCGGGTATTGAGTCATGCATCAGACATCATAACATTTATGAATTTTATTTATTGGATACACTGTGTTTCAGAAATAAATTTATTAGAAAATAAAATATTGTTTTTTAGTTTTGTTTGCACTTAAGGACACACTAAGCTCTTTAGCTTACACCCCTTATTTTTTCTTTCAGATACTCAGACTCTTTAGACGACTCGATACTTGTAGCATCTCATATTTATTCAGATATCTTATCATTCAGCACGAACTCTTTTGTTTACTTCGGATTATTATTTTAACTTTATTTGGGATATTTATATAATATGGACTTTTGGATTGTTTATAATTTGAGTTTTATTAGATGCATGCATTTATTAATTTATTTTTTGATATTTAATTAAATTGTCGGACAATGTTATACGACTACGTTTTATAATAAATGAAACATTATTGAGCTTTTTGTTTTTGATAATAATTTTGTATTTTAAAGTATTTAAATTTAAGACTTATAACTTGAGGGACAAATTTTTAAACGTGACTTCCTAATTTGGCTATTTCTTCTAGGCTGGGTTTAGGGGTTATAGAAATTTAAACAACACTCTCGAAAATTTCTTCCCAAAGCTTTAGCATCTGAAATTATCAGACTGATCGCTAACCTATCTTCTTTGGAGGACTGAAGTTTTTTGATGACAAATAGAGAATCCCTCTCAAGAACGATTCAGTGGAAACCCAAGTCGAGAGCCAGAAGCATGCCCAGGAGTGCGGCTTGAGCCTCTGCTGCAAAACTAGAACTGGTGTGAGGTAAGAAACTACAACTTGATCCTAAAATAAAACCCTCGTGATCTCGAGTAACCACTCCCCCGAAAGCACAATTGTTTGTTGGTTTATAAAGTGCATCAAAATTCACCTTTACACCCGGAGATCAAGGCAGAAACCATCTAATTTCACTATACTGAGAAGGGCAGGAAAGCCTGGAGTGGAGGACTTAGAGCTCTTCACATTAGCTTTGCACAAATGTAAGCACCTCTTCTTTTCGACCTTTTAAGCCTTCAAAAATAATTTTATTTCTAGCAAACCATAAAACATAGAATAAGATTAAGATTTTCTCAAAATTTGCCTTACCATTAGCTTGCAATATAGCCTCAAACCAATCTGAAAAACTATTGTGTTGGTCTTGAGATAAGCTAACGAGTCCCGAAGCATCCCAAACTTGTCTCACAAGGCAGCAATCTCTTAGTACATGAGATATATCCTCTGCATCTTGATGACATCGTACAGAAATAGGGTTCATGGCTACCCTCTTAACAACTAAGTTGCAATTAGTTGGCATATAGTTCTGAAGGAACTTCCAGCACTGGATTTTCATCTTCGATGGGCATTTAGCTTGCAAGAGAGCTTGAAGAGTTGACTTACTACACGGTATAACGGGGGAATTAGAAAGGAGAAGTCTATACCCACTTCTCACATTGTATTCACCTGTATGTTCACCACACCATAGAAGGGAATCAAACGTGTTAGTACTAGGCACAAGAATATTTAGAATTTCCCCTGCTTCACTTTCTGAAAAAACATTTTCAATGAGAACTGAATTCCAATTCTTCTTTGTAACCCCCTTAACCCGGCCTAAACGGTTGACCCGAATTAAGAAAGTCACACGGGGAAAACCAAAGTCAACCCGAAAGTCAACCTTAATTAACGACCCTTTTTTTCTTTTTAATCTTGTCTAGATGCACATTAATCCTAATTGTGATCACACAAACATCATACTCAAAGATCACAAACATCAGAGATCAAACAAGGACCCAATTGAACAAATACAACTTTAGGGACCAAATTGTAATTTCTGATAATTAAAACGACTTAACCCAAAATGAAGTTACCAACTTGAAATTAATCAGGTTTCATGCTTCTCTGTGAAATTTCATCTCAAAAGGACTTTCCAAGCTCATACAATTGAACAAACAAGATTCAGGACCAAAACGTAAACAATTCAAAACATATAACTGCCAATGTCAGCCCCCAACGGTCGACCGTTCCGAAACAGGTAGACCCTGTTCCGAAACACGGGCCGTTCCGAAACGGGTTCCGAAACATGGCCTTGGCAGAGACCAAACCGTTTCGAAACGATGCATACCGTTTCGGACGCCTGGGTTCAAGAAAGGCACCCGTTCCGAAACGGTGCACACTGTTCCGAAACGCCTGCACAGATTGCAGCAAACTAGCATACCGAATCATGAAATAGATCATTCAAACATGCTCCAAATGTCACCAAACTTTACCAGCATGCAATTCAACATATATATGACTTATAGGAATCATCAAAACAACAATCTAACATCATATGCAAAAAACCCCAATTCAATAGTCATGCTTCCTACACAAGCTAGCTATTCAAAACACCAAACTTCCAAACCAAGCATGCAATGATCCAATCCAAAAACCAGCATTCAAAACAACATTTAACATACTTAGGGAGTCTCAAACACCTCCCAAAACATACACATTGGTTCCCCATTGCCAAATCACCCAAAAAGCTAAATGTTTAACAAAAACCTTCCATACATTGAGCTTTACTTGAACTTGAATTCTTGCCCCTCTTGCTGCCCCTCAAGGTACTCTAATGCTCTGCATTATTGAATTAAGAAAACGAAGAGAGCGTAAGCAAAAGCTTAGTGAGGAAAGCTCTTAAAAACCATTCAATAATGCAATTCAAAACATTTACAAAACATGCTTTAAATCAACCTTTGCACATGCTCAAAAGCATACTTTAAACAAGCAATCTCATGCTTCAACATAAACATTAAAACAAGCATCTCATGCTTCACAATATTCTTAACATGTCATATTGGCTCAAGTGATACATTTCATTTCTTAAAACAAGTTCATCAACTTCCCAAGGACTTTTAAACACCTTGGCCCCAAGGACTTTTAAACACCTTGGCCATGGACTTTTAAACACCATGAATAAGGACCACACAAGGACTTTTAACCACCTTTGTGTCCAATGCTTGAATAACCCCAAGGACTTTTAAACACCTTGGCCCCATGGACTTTTAAACACCATGGAAAGGATCACCTAAGGACTTTTAACCACCTTAGTGTCCGCAACAAGACTCATCCAAGGACTTTTAACCACCTTGATGATCTTAAGTAACAAGGCTCACTCAAGGACTTTTAACCACCTTAGTGACCTTAATCTTTTGAAAACATCACTTGCCAATATACATCATTTTCATCATTTAATCCACTGTTTTAAAGCATTAAACCAAGCCATTTTCATCATGCATTTCAAAGCATCAAACCACATTATTTCAATGTATAAAAGCAAGGTACTCCTACCTAGAGTTACCTTCAACATATGGCTTACATAATCAGCAAAATCCATGCTAAAACATGCTTTCAAAACAGTAATTAAAAACATGCAAATCATCATCTTGCATCACAACAAAAATCATGGCCACCACTAGAGAGAAAATCCGAAAACTTACACTTGAGCTTAGCAAAGTTGTTTAGACTTAAACTAAGCTCCCAAAACCTTCAAACCTTGGTTTTAAAGCTGAAAATCCATTTTCCACAAACTCACTCACCGATTTCCACTTTGCTTCAAGCCAAAGCACCAAATCAAGCTTCCGGATCAACCAATCTTGGATCTAAAGATGCCTCCCCTGTTTCAACACATCAAAGCAGAGGATTAATGCATCATCATGCATTAATTGCTTCAATGAAAGCACCTAAACTCGCTGCTCTCATCCAACCTCCATTTTCGGCCACCAAACACAACCGAAAATGCATCCAAACCACTTCTAAACAAAGCCCAGCCATAAACCAGCAAAACCTCACTTCCATTAACATCATATAACATCTAAAAACAACCTATTAACAACCTTATACCTCCAGCAACATCAGATCACCAAGATCACCTCAAAAACAACCTTGAAACACAAGCTAAACTTAGGAAACTCAACCTATCCGGGATTGCATCAATCAAAACTCAATTCCTTATCAATTTAGAGTTCATTTAACATCAAAAACACATCTCAAATCACAGATTAATCAGATCTAACGAAAATCATCAAAAATCATCAAAATCTTGCATTATAAGCCAAGATCCATTTCACCACTTAAAAACCTTTAATTAAACTTCAATTAAGGATTGAAAACTTAGGAATTTCAGTAAAGAACTGATAGTTTAGAGGAGAAGGACATTCTTACCTCCAAACTTGTGTTTCTCCACTTTTTGGAATGAAAACCCTTGATGAATCAAGTAGCAATTGAAGAGGTTTTGAAGATATGTTGATTAGAAATCAAAAGAGAGTTAAAAGGAGAGATTTAGGTGAGAAAATCAGAAACAATTCTCTGGAAATGGAGTGTTTGGGTTGAGAGAAAATGAGAGAAAGAAAATTGAGAAGTTAGTTAAGAAATTAGCCAAATGGCTTTTCCCTCCTTTTTGATATACTTTAAAATCAGATTATAACTCAAAAATATCTTAGAAAAATCTGGAGAAACCACTTTTGGATTAATAGCTCCTTAAAGATTCAAAGTTTCAACCCTTTATAAAATAGCCACCAAACTTGCGAAAATTACATTTTGGTCACTAGCCAAAATGTCACACTTCCAAAACTCATTTTCCAAAATTGATTTCACAGTTCACTTAATTATATTAAAAGATGATTCTAGAACATTTTTCCATATTTTTAATGCAACCCGAACTAGGCTTTCCTAATTTAACCTCTTAAGATTCGAACAGCACTTTGACCAACCGGTCAACGCCCAAAACTCCTAAGCCCAAAACCGGGGCGTTACATTCTTCACCACATCTAATAAATCTAAGACCCTATTAATACCAGAAACATGTGGGGAAGAAACTCTCATCAGGTGTAGCCCAGGCAGCCAACAGTCATTCTAGAATGAGATTGAGAGCCCGTTACCTACTTTTCATCGAATCCCTTTTTCCAACAAACCCCTCGAGCTCCAAATACTCCTTTAAACCAAGGACGAGTTAAAACCCAGTAAAGCATTGAGAAAATCATATGTAGAGAAATATTTTGTGTGAAGGAGCCTGCTAACAAGAGAACCTGGACTTGTCATGAGGCGCCACCCCTGTTTAGCAAGAAAGGTTACATTAAACTTCATCATGTCCCTATACCAAGACCACCCGCGTCTTTCAAATTACACAAGTCAGCACATGAGCACCAGTGGATTCATCTTTTGTCTTTTGAATTCTATCACCAGAAACGGCTAAGATGGCTTCCAAATATTTGCAAAAAGTTTTGGGAAGCAAGAAACATCTCATGGCATAGATTGGGAGAGCTTGAAGCATCGCCTTGATGAAAACATCTTTTCTGCCTAATGGTAACGACCTGGAGCTCCAACTATCAATTTGGGTTAGTAATTTGTCTCTCAAGTAAAAACTGCTTTCTTCTTACTCCTACCCACGATGATTGGAAGACCCAAATACTTCACAAGTTGAAAACCACTAGACACACCCAGTACTCGATAGACGCCGCTTTTGTTGTCATTATGAACATTGTAACTAAAAAATAACCCCGAGTTTTCAAAATTAATAAGCTGCTCGGAACATTCGAAATAAATCTGAAGCAAATCCTTAAGCACGTGAGCTCCCTCTAGAGTGTTTGGGTGTTCTCTAAATACGAGTGCAAGTGCACACTCTTGTCAAGTTATAGTATAAAAGATATCATCTCCCACATGGATTGGACATCTTGATTCAATTCGTAGTTCTTGCACAAGAAAAGTAAATGCACAATTAAGTTGGTTGTTTGAGAAGAAAAGTAAAATAAAAACACAAGTAAATAAAAGGGAATAGACCAGGTTGATAGAATGGGCAGTGTTATGATGCTACTTAGTGTGAAACTGCATTGAACATGACAAGTTGTTTTGCACTGCCAGACTCTGCTGCCTCGGCGGGGGATGGCAGGTAAGCTGCTGAGACCCTCTCATTGCCTCGACAGAGGAATGGAGTTGTGTCTCGGCGACAAACTCGACAGAGCTACAAGGCTCGGCAGAACGCTTCGAAAGTGATCTCACTTATGTCTAAGTCAGAATTTTGTTGATGCCCACTGCAGATAATACCAGTCGCAGTGTGAATCGTGCAAAGACAACAATGTTAACTCGTCCTCTTTTAGCCGCCTTAAACCCTAACGTATCTCTAGGTCGGATTGATCGCACTGTCTATAGATGAAATCATACTTACTTCATTCGTGAGTTTGACTCTCTCGATACCGAATAAATAGGTAGTAATCAACTAATCTTTCACCTTAATTAAAAACTATGAAGGATATAGAATAAGTAAACCTTGAAGTTTTATTGCAAAAACAAACTTGAAATCCTAAACAACCGTTCTCACACTAATTACAACATAACCCAAACCCAAAGAGAAATTTATAACATAATGGCAGCAAGAAAACCTAAACTATGCCTTCTTGGATATAAGCATTAGCTAGGTCTAGTCCTTCTTGGAGTAGAAGTCTTCAAAGTAGCTTTTTGAATTAAATGCAACTCTAAATGCTGACTTCTTTGAGTTGAATGTGGACTTAATCATGTTTCCTTGCTCCGCAAGTAATCTCGTGCTCCTCTTTTAGTGGCTCTGCCTGCTGCTACAGTCGTCAGAAAATTGAGTGGACAACATCGATAGAATCTGGATTTTTTGCTCTACAGATCGCACTTCAGTTCTTCAATTCCATAGTTTGTTGTCTCGGGCGGCAAGTAGGGCAGCGATAGCTACTCGGCAGCTACTGTCTCTGTCTAGAACTGCGTTAGTATAGCTCCCCAGTTTGCAGCCTCATCATCTTGTCCTTAGCTCCTCTTTCCATCTGTCAGCCTCTAGTACCTGAAACTAAAACTAAACTAAAACAATACCTTTTCCTCACCAAATAAAAGATAATCAATACAACAATTAAGATAGAATGTGCATGAAATATAGAACTTATGGACACTTTACACACCCCCAAACTCGAACTATTTCTTGTTACAATATATAAGGTTGCTGCCCGAGGCAGCTGAAACTAAGCACAATTATTTAGTCATGGCAATGAGGGCTTCAGCTCATCACAACTACTCTTCCAGGTCTGAAACTAAGATAGGATCATACTACAAAACCCTGAGCCCATGGAGTAGAGTCATCCTTTGAAGACTTTCATTCACTCATGCTAATTTGTCTGTCACTGCAAAAAAAAAATAGATTCATGGACTTTGATAGCAGCGGAGTGTCCTCGCACATGAATCTTCCTAGAGACTATTTCGGACACATCTAGAGTAAAAAAATAATTTTTCTTTGTTTTTCTCTGCCGTAGCTGTGCTTTTATTTTTCTGCTTTAGTTTCCTGCCTCGGCGGCTACCTGCAACCATTGTTAGAACTTTACAAAGAATTCTAAAAAAAGCAGGTAGTGTTCATTAGATATTCTAACAAATTCAACAAGTAACAGTAGTGTTTGACAGTTTTGGCAATTAAAAAAATTCTATGTTATTTTTCATGCTTTTCCCGCAATTATATTCAATTTATTTAATGGTGCGAAAATAATTAATCGGGTATCGATCATAGGCACAAGTCATAACAAATTTTTCTATTCCGATTAATAATAAGACAAGTACAATGCAACATATATTCTACTAAGTATGCCTAAAAAATGTGAGAGCTATTCCCCCGAACCACGAGATGGGCATTGTGTAACACCCCAAATTTGGGCTTAGAAGTTTAGGGTCTGAACCGGACTAATCTGAGAAACGGTTCGAATATAAAAGGAGGTTTTAGGGAATGCCTAGTTCGGGATGCTTTAAAAATATAGAAAAATATCTAAAAATCCTCATTTAATATATATAAGAGAGTGGTGAAATCAATTTTACAAAATAAGGTTTGGAAATACTACATTTCGGTGTAGTGACCAAATTGCGATTTTTGCAAAGTTTAGTAGTGATTGTTTTGTAAAGGATTGAAACTTTGAATCTTTAAGGAGCTAATTTACCCAAAATGTTTTTCTCCAGATTTTTCCTTAATTTGGGTGATTTAATTAATGATTTAATTAAATAAACTAAAGGTGATAAACTAACTTAGACTATTCATAACTACTTTTCACAAATTTTCCCTCTCCTTATTTTCTCTCAAATTTCTTTCAACCAAAAAAATTTTCTCCAGCAAATCTACTTTGATTTTACATTTCATTTGATGAGATTTCAATCCCTCTTTGATTCTTAATCAATTCCTCATCAAATCCACTTGATTTCTACATTGTATTTTCATGGAAACTTGCCCAAATCAAGGAGAAATCATCATTTAGAGGTAAGCTTGTTCTTCTCCTCTAAATACTCAGTTCTTTACTGAAATTCCCAAGTTGTCAATCCTTTATTAAAGTTTTATGAATGGTTTTAATGCTGGAAACAAGATTTTGGCTTAAAACTCAAGATTTTGGAAGAGATCTTGGAGATTTTCGTGGATCTTGGTTAGGCTCTGTTTTGAGGTTGTTTTCTAATGTATTTTGGATGTTAATTGATGTTACAAATGAGGTTTTATCAATCAAATCCCGAATAGGTTTGTTTTCCTAAGTTTTGCTTGCTAGAATGGTGGTTTTTGGGGTGGTTTTGGTGATCTGCTGTTGCTAGAGGTATAAGGTCATGTTTATGTTGCTTTTTTATGTTAATTGATGTTTATAAAAGGTTAGAATTGATAGATCTTGGCTGGGCTTTGTTTTGGGGGAGTTTGGAGATGATTTCCGTTCTTTTTTATGGCCGAAATGAGGTTCTTGAGTAGAACTGCGAGTTTAGGTTGCATTGTTGGTGATTTTAATGCATGGTGATGTATTAATCCACTGTTGTTATGTGATAAAAACATGGGAGAATGATCCGGAAGCAATAGAGGTGGCGTTGGAGGTTTTTGACGCTTGTGAGGCTTGTCGGCTAGCATAGTATTGTGTATCGGTGAGTGAGATCATGTTTTCCATCTTTGGAATGGTTTTGAAAAGAGGTTTGGGAACTTAAATTTAGGCTTGAAACTCCGGTTTAAGTTCGGAAGTAAGTAAAGTGGAATTCTCTCTCAATTGTGCTATTATTGTTTTGAAAACTATCAAAAAGGGTTTTGATGTGATTGATTTGACAATGTGGTTTAATTTGTTGTCTGAGCATGGTTTTAAAGCATATGAGTTGGTTGTCAAACTTGGTTTGAGGAATGATGCATGAAATTGATATTCCTTGTGAGTATGAGTTGTCAATTTGTTTCTCAAATGCTTTTTTCGGCTTTTTGATCTTGAAGGTGTTGCATGCTTTAAAAACAACGAATGTATTGATGTTTAACATGATATATATTGGCATAGATAATGTAAGATTACCGGATATATTGATCGATCAATAGGATGTGGAGTGCACTATAAACTAAAAATTCGTACGTGCTCTTGGGTGTCGTCCCAAAGAGAGAGACCAATGATGGGATTTTCATTGGAGTAGGACTTGGTGAATTATCCAAGCTTTTGGCAACACGAGTTATTGCCATGAGACCGATGATGGGCATCCCATCGGAGTAGGACTTGGTGAGAGACCAAGCTTTTTGGAAACAAGAGTTATTGCCATGTGAAATCGATGAGGGGCATTCTATCGTAGTAGGACTTGGTGAAATACCCAAGCTTAGTGGCGAGGGTAGATACCGCCATGAGAGCCGATGGCGAGATCCCACCGGGGTAGGACTTGACCTCGAGTCAAGCTGTCCGCATATCCGTGTACAATAGAATATGAAAATGCCAATATATGAGAATGAAATGTGTCACATGTACCAATGCTTGATATGTTGTATGTAATGAGAAATGCATATGAGATAATAATTTTATGAAATGCTTTTGTGTATCAAGCATATGTGGCCTTGCCATGAGATTTGCATAGGTTTTATGCATGTGTTAGCTAGATGGTACATGTGGTTTTCAAAATGGTGATTTGCTTATGCAAATGAGGTTTTGAGTTTATAAAGTCATTTTGAGTAACAAGCATGTGTGGCTTTGCCATGAGTTTTGCATTTGTTGAATGCATGAGATAGATAGAAGGAACAAATGTTTTTCAAAAGGTATTTTGCTACGTGACAGAAGGGTTTGCTTGAATCGAAGTGTTGCGTGTAAAAGTGTCTATCGCAATTGTAGTGCAAGTGTACACGACGCAAGTAGTAAAGTGATACTGAAGTATCAGATATCGTCTCCACAGGGAATGAGCCAATAGCTTCACCTTGAATTACTGCACGAAAGTAAAAAGAATATTTAAGATGTTTTTCACGAGAATAATAAAGAATACTTAAAAATAAGATTAAAGAAATCAAGATAGAGGGAATGGGCTGGTATTGAATTGCTCGGTAGTGTAGGTATTGCTATGTCTAGGAATATCTGTTCTGTCGATGTCCCCGTCGCGGCAGCACCTGTCGCGGCGGCAGTCTGTTGCTTGTCGCGGCAGTGAACACACAACTCTGTACTTCAAGCTTGTCAAGAATCCCTGCTGTGCCTTGGCCTATCCCTAGGTCCAAGTCTGTCGATGAACACGTCTTTGATGATACCTCCCGGAGTGAATCGAAGGATGAACACCGATGTTGTTGAATTCTTCTTTAGCCACTTAACCTCGTCATATCCCTAGGTCCGAGATAGTTCAACTATAAACTAGAGAACTCGCACTTATTCCTTTCGTATACTTAACTCTCCCAATATTAAGTAAATAGATAACCTCGCAATGCTCTCCTGATACTCTTGCAAGATGTTAATAACCGGAATAAGAGAACTTGAAGTTTATTTTATTGAACTGAAAATTCCTAAAACAAAAGCAACCCTTGCAACTACTTTACAAATCAACCCGTGGCCCTAAGGGGAATTTAGAACATGTTGAGATAGGGGAAACGACTCTGGTTATGGGAAGAAGGCTAGAGATAGGTGATGTCCTTTCCTAGGTCGAATTACATGCCTTTATATAGGCTTTGGGTCCAAGTTTTCTAATATAGCAAGAATACAAGTTTAAATTAAAGTACAACTCTAATAAAGACTAAATCTTCAGAGAATATAGCTTTAACTCGTCCTTCCTTCTTGCTTGGAATTTCTCTCCTTGAACTTTGGGCTTGGCCTTCATTCTGATCTAGGGCTTGGAAAAATATAGTGGTATTCTACGACAGACGGGCTTAATTTTCTCTTTCTGTCGAGACTCACTTTGCTTCTTCTCCTCAAAACTGTTGTCGTCCTTGGCTGCCACGACGGCAACCATGGCAGCATCGTCCTCCTCAACTGCTCATCCAGTTCCAGCTCTGTTGTTTCACTGCCCAGCGCCTGCTTCTCCATCTGCTACAGTAGCAACCTGCAAAAGCAACCAATTTCAGTAGAAACTGTGCCTTTTAATATAATTGTGATGTCTAACTGTAATCTAGCCTAAATGCAATGAATTATGCTTGAATGCAGCAGAAATATGGGTTAAATAGGGGGTAAATAATAGAACTTTTACACACTCAACACACCCCCAAACTCAAGTTTTTGCTTGCCCTCAAGCAATTCAGACCTAAAAGAAAAATAAATATTTTTGTTTTGGCTTAAAACAGTGAACTTTCCCTTACCCTCCATTCGTTCTCTATCGACAGCAGCACCTTGTCGGATAATTTAGGTTTTGCCCGGAATCTTGCTATAGTCCTCGTGCAGTGTGTACATGCTTGTGAACAATTATATGCCAAGACTCTCTTAGTTTCACTAGAATATTTCAGCCTCTAACTTGAATTTTTATGCCAAAGTTTACCTTTTTGAAGGCATTTTTTATGCTCCTTTGATTTTTTTTGTTTTGACGCGATTTTATTATTTTTTTTAAGCTAAAGTTTCACTAGAGCCGGTTTCGGGCACCTCTAGCTAACTTTCTAGAGCCGGTTTCGGGCACCTATAGGGCTATTGAGTCTATTTTGCTAAACTTCTTTCCTAGAGCCAGTGTTAGGCACCTCTAGGGGCTATTCAAGTGCTAAGCTTCCTATTCTAGTTAACTAGTAGAGTTCTAGGAAATATAACAGTCACAAATAGTGTTTAAGTTTCATAACTACAGAAAGGCTCTAAACTGCTCCTAAAACTATCCTAAAGGCACTGCCACGACAGAGCTGTCACAGCAGGTAAGTTCAGTTCAAAGACTTAAGCCAAAATTTTCAATATATATATATATATATATATTAGCAAAAATAAACTAAGTAAAAGACACAATTTCAAAACTAAATTAGACTCCATTAATGGAGGGATGCCACCCCCAAACTCAAGGGTTGCATTGCCCTCAATGCAAATGACAAAATAAAATATAAGAAAAGTACATCACAAAATAAATAGAAGCAGGCAGCAAAATAAGTTAAGAAACTCAAATTTTATGCGCTGTCGTCGCTGCTGCTGCTGACTCGGAGCTATCGGCGGGCATGGGCCTTCTTAACTGGCTGGCGGATGGGGGAGGCAGATGTGTTCTTCGTTTTGGCCTCCCTTGGAGGTTGAATTCTGATAGGAGAGATGTGAGGGGGTTTCTACACAACCTGAACCTCTGAGCTACTGCTGCTGTCGGTACTGCTGCTGCCGTATTGCTGCTGCCGCTGCCGCTATCTGGCTTGTTTTTGTCTACCATTCTCTTTTGTCGTTTCACTGGTGTGAACTCTTTGGAGAGATTCCTCTTAACAGAGGGTTCGTTTTCGGTTTCCTCCCAAATTGAGGAAGAAGAGAAACCGACGATGAAAGCATCAAGTTCTTCCGAGGGCATTCTTCTCTTGGTACCCCGAGCAGATGTATCAGCTGCACGGTTGCTGCCTGCAACTGTCGTGGTCGGGGTTGGTGTGGATGCTGCAGACGGTGTCTTAGGTGTGGCAGCAAGTGTAAAGGTATGTGCAGGGGTGGGTGCACAAAATAATGGGATGGGAAGGCAGAAAATACAACATCAGGGAAATTTAAAGAAGTTTGGATGAATTGTACCGTAGCTGCGGTGAAATCCCTGATGAAGCTCATAAGACCTAGCTGTCGTTCCTCCATCTTCTGTATGAAAGCAAGGATTTTGGAGGAGGAGTCGGTTGGGGCTGCTGCTGCTGTTTGCTGCCTGGCTTCTGTGGCAGCAGGTTCAGTGTCTGTCATCTCTACTGCCGTGGCAGTGGGGTCGAAAGATGAGTGCGGGGTGGCAGCAGTCAGCTCCATCAAGCTGAGTATGTTTTTGTCGGTCCATCCCTTCCCTTTGACTTTGAGATCGGTGGCAGCTTCAGGTACATGGTAGCCGCGGCAAAGGGTTGTGATGAGGTAGGGGAGGTAGAGCGGCCCCGTCGGCCAGTGTGCACACTCCAAAATGCTTTCTCGGATGAAGCTGCCCACATTAATAGGCCTCTCATGCAAAATAGAATGAATGAGGGCTAACATGGGTTGGTCGACAGTGGTGTTGTGCGAGGATGGCATGATGCGCTTTTTGATAAAAGAGTTCCATAGTTTAGCTTCCGGCAGGAGTTGAACTCTCTTAACCGTCCTCGGGTTCTTTGGATTTGTATTCCACTGAGTACCTTAATCCGTGAGCTCTGCCATGACAACATCGTAGGCAGCAGGGTCTAGGCTGTTCAGAAATTGCTGGTGACCATCGTCATTGCTGCCCACATAAAATTCGTACAAGGTATTGATGTATTCTGCTTCGAAAGGGCACCTCCCTCCCTCGTACGGTAACTGTTGTCGCCGTTCTTCTGTTAATGGCAGCATAGAAATCTCGAACCAGAGATATGTTTATCTCCTCTGGTTGTTCTGCAAAGATCTGCCACTGTAAGGCCTTGATTTTTCGATCAATGAACGGCTACATGCCCAAATTCTACTCCTTTGAGGTGTAGATAAATCCCCTTTCCTCCCACATGTCTCTGATTTGGAAAGATCGTGGGGTTGATGCTGTCAGGGTGGAGCCTGAGGCAGCACTCCTGCGGGTGTTTCTGGAAGACATGGTTGCAAGGGTTGAGCGAATAAAAATGAAAGCAAATAAAATTTCTAGAGAGAGCAAGTAAGAAGAGTAGAAGTGAGTGAAAAATGAATAGTGAAACGAGGTTTATATAGAGAAGAGTTTGATGCCCGTTGGAGCTGCAACGTCAGGCGCGAATAACGGGGCCAACTGTTACACGGTTTCTGACGCGTCTGTCACGCGTTTCAGTGTCTGTTACGCGTTTGCGTGTCTGTCGCGGCAGCTGTAACGACATGCTCCAAAATTTGGGCTTTTTTGGCTGATGGAAGGATGTTGGGCTGATTTCACTTCTCCTTTTCTTCTTGTCTCCTATATTTCCTAACAAACAATAAAAATAAAACATTATAAAATAAATCTAATTTCCTAATATATAAATAATAAATAATAAAAATAATTAAAAATAAAATTTAGGTTAAATTAGGGATGCCAGGTGGGGCATCTCCTAAGGTAACCACTTCCTGCATTCTTGGGGAAAAACCTGCACCACTTGGAATGAGCCAGACCATCTGGATTTCAGCTTCACTAGGAAGAGTTTTAACCTAGAGTTAAAAAGCAACACAAGCTGCTCTGGGCAGAACTGTCGTGGCAGCAACTTCTTGTCAAGCCACTTCTTAGTTTTATCTTTGTAGATTCTTGCGTTGTCATAGACCATTGTCCGAATTTCTTCAATTTCGTTCAGATCCAGTAGCCTTTTCTGCCTTGCCTTTTCCAAGTCCATATTAACTGCCTTGATTGCCCAGTATGCTCTGTGCTCTATCTCGACAGGTAAATGGCATGTTTTCCCGTAAATCAGTCGATAAGGAGACATTCCCAATGGAGTTTTGAATGTTGTCCTGTAAGCCCATAACGCATCATTAAGGTGTAAAGACCAGTCTTTCCGAGTTGGCTTAACCATCTTTTCAAGAATGTTCTTGACTTCCCTGTTGGATATTTCAGCTTGTCCATTGGTCTGAGGGTGATATGTTGTTGCAATCCGATGCTTGACACCATACTTTTTCAAGGCAACAATTATAACTCTGTTGTCGAAATTCCTCCCTTCATCACTGATGATCGCCTTAGGGATGCCAAATCTAGAGAATATGTTTTTATGTAAAAACCTTTGAACTGTCTTGGCATCATTCTTTTGAGTGGCGATAGCTTCAACCCACTTGGACACATAATCTACTGCCAGGAGGATGTACAAATTCCCACTTGAAGATGGGAATGGTCCCATAAAATCGACCCCCCAAACGTCGAAGATCTCGACTTCAAGAATGTTCTGCAGCGACATCTCGTGTCTCCTTGAAATGTTTCTTTTCCGTTGACACTTGTCACAGCTCTTGTAGAAAATTTGAGCGTCTTTATATTGTGACGACCAATAGAATCCTGACTGCAAAACCTTGGCAGCAGTTTTGTTGCCTCCTAAGTGTCCTTCATACTGTGAAGCATGACAGTGATGAAGTATATCTTCATGCTCATCCTGTGGTACGCATCTCCTAATAACCTGATCTGCACAGATTTTGAAAAGAAGAGGTTCGTCCCAATAATAATGCTTAACATCATGTTGGAACCTCTTCCTGGCTTGATAATTGAGGTCAGGAGGAATTATTCCGCTAACTAAAAAATTAACGAAATCAGCATACCAGGGGAGTTCAGAAGACTTACCTGCCGCCATGGCTGTCGCGGCAGTGACTGTGGCAGCAAATAGCTGCTCATCAGGGAAGGTCTCCAATATGTTTGTCTCATCTGTCGGTAGACTCTTTCCCTTCTCTAACCTTGACAAGTGATCTGCCACTTGATTCTATGTCCCCTTTTTGTCCTTGATTTCAAGGTCGAATTCTTGCAATAGCAGGATCCAACGTATCAGTCGAGGCTTTGCATCCTTTTTCGTGAACAAATATTTCAATGCAGAGTGGTCTGTGTGCACTATGACCTTCGTTCCAAGTATATAAGAACGAAACTTGTCAATGGAGAATACCACAACTAATAATTCCTTCTTTGTGGTGGTGTAGTTCACTTGGGCGTCGTTCAGTGTTTTGCTGGCATAATATATGACATGAAAGAGTTTGTCTCTCCGCTGCCCAGGTGCTACCTCGACAGCATAGTCACTAGCATCACACATGATCTCAAATGGCTGTGTCCAGTCTGGTGGCTGTACTATTGGGGCTGTTACCAGCTTTTCTTTTAGAACCTTGAATACCTCAGTACATTCAGCGTTAAAGTCGAAGGGTCGGTTCTGCTCCAGAAGATGGCATAGAGGCTTGGTGATTTTTGAAAAGTTTGCAATGAAACTCCGATAAAAACCAGCATGTCCTAAGAAACTTCTGATTCCCTTGACCGTGGTGGGTGGCGGCAGATTTTTGATCACTTCTATCTTATCTCTGTCGACTTCTATGACACGACAACTAATCTTATGGCCAAGGACTATCCCTTCATCCACCATGAAGTGACATTTTTCCCAGTTCAAAACCAAGTTTGCTTTTTCACATCTCTCGAGCACCTTCTGTAGGTTGCCTAGGCAGGTTTCAAAGTTATCTCCAAAGACTGAAAAATCATCCATAAAGATCTCTGGGAAATCCTCCACCATATCGGAGAATATTGCCATCATGCACCTTTGAAAGGTGGCTGGTGCATTGCAGAGTCCAAAAGGCATTCTCCTAAAAGCGTATGTTCCGTAAGGGCATGTGAATGTCGTCTTTTCTTGATCTTTCGGTGCGATAGCTATTTGATTGTAACCTGAATAACCATCAAGAAAACAATAGTAAGGTTTACCCGCTAATCTATCAAGCATTTGATCAATAAAGGGTAAAGGAAAGTGGTCCTTTCGGGTAGCTTTGTTAAGCTTCTGATAGTCCATACAAACCCTCCAACCAGTCACAGTCCTAGTTGGGATTAGCTCATTGTTTTCGTTGGTTACCACAGTCATTCCTCCTTTCTTGGGAACACATTGCACCGGGCTCACCCATTTGCTGTCCAAGATGGCGTAGATTATTCCAGCACCTAGCCATTTGATTATCTCTTTTCGCACCACCTCTTTCATAGCATGGTTCAGACGCCTTTGTGCATCAATAGTCGTCTTATGATCATCCTTTAGAAGAATTTTACGCATACATAATGCCGGACTAATGCCTTGAATATCAGCTATCGTCCATCCAATAGCCTTTTTGTGCTGCTGCAGTATCCCTATTAACTGTTGTTCGTGTTCCTGTATCAACTTGGAAGAGATGATTATGGGAAACGTATCATTTAAACCAAGAAATGCATATTTTAGCTGCCCTAGCAGGGGCTTAAGATCTAAAACAGGAGGCTCAACAGTCGATGGCTTTTGAATTGCATGGTTATCTGAGGTATAATTTAAAGGCTCGAATAACTTACCTAGACGATTGCCTATCCAATTTACCTCCTCCCGATCTTCAGTATCAGATGTATCAGATTCTAAGGAGTTGCTGTCGTCGGTGCTATCGTGACAGTCTTGTAAGTGGATGTCGAGGTAGTGACCAATTTTGATGTCGTGACAGCCCAACCTGATGCAGGGTTGGTCAAGGGTAACTTCAGTGATAACCTTGCATTCTTCTTCTGCATCAACATGCTTCATTGCTTGGAGAACATTCAACTTTATTTCTTGATCGTTCACTCTCATGGTGAGTTCTCCTTTTTCCACATCAATCAGTGATCTTCCCGTGGCTAAGAAGGGTCGCCCAGGATGATTGGTGCGTTTTCATCTGCTTCACAATCTAAGACAAGAAAGTCAGCAGGAAAAATAAACTTATCCACCCTTACCAGAATGTCTTCAATTTTTCCTTCTGGATGAATGTAAGAGCGGTCTGCCAGGTGCAGAATTACTGTTGTGGGCCGAGCTTTTCCATTACCTAGTTTCTGAAAAACAGATTTGGGCATTAAATTTATACTAGCACCAAGATCACAAAGTGCCTTACCCACATATTTGTCTCCGATTACACATGGTATGATGAAGCTCCCAGGATCCTTCTTCTTCTGGGAGGATGCTTGTGCAGAATGCTCATGCATCCTTCTGTCATCTTAACCGTTTCAAATTCCCCAAGTCTAGATTTCTTCGACATGGCATCCTTGAGAAATTTGGCATAACCGGGCATCTCTCTAACGGCATCTAACAGCGGGATGTTGATATGAACCTGCTTAAAAATATCATAAATCTTTTTAAGCTGTGATTCTTGTTTTAATTTCTGTAACCGTTGAGGAAAAGGAGGTGGGGGACGTAATCAGCAATACGTCCTTCCCACTGCATACGGATCTGAGAAGGCTTGGGTTCATCATCTTTCTCCTCTGTCCCTTATGCTGTCGTGACAGGCTCATCGGCAGTAGGTTGTTTGTTACCTGTTGGGGCAGCTTCCTCGGTAGGTGTATCCAAGGCTGGTCTAACTGATTCAGCTTCCTTCTCTGGCCCTGGTAGTTTCTTCCCACTCCTAGTTGTAATAGCTTTACATTGCTCATGTGTGGGTTGTCTAGCGTTTTCAGTATTTCTAGGGAATCCGCCATTCTGCCTTGGTTTGATATGCTGGGAAACTTGACCCATCTGTGTCTCCAACAATTTCAGAGGAGCTTCATGATTTGTCATCCGCATCTCTGTTTTATCCATGAATGTCTCCGTCTTCTTGACAAAGTGATTCATGTTCTCAATGTAAGTTCCTGTTTGAGACATAAACGTAGCTAGAGTCTGTTCCAGTATACTGTTTGTGGCAGCTGGTGGCTGTTGCTGCTGCTGCTGCGGTTGCTGCCGAGTCAGCAATCTAGGTCCTCCCTGGTTCTGATTATTCTGTGCTTGAGGATTCAGAGCATTATTAGGATTACTCCAAGAGAACTTGGGATCCTTTCTCCAGCTGTGATTGTAGTTGTTGGAGTTATAATTCGGCTTATTGTAGTTTCCAACATACTTTCCCTCTTATAACTGTATTGGACATTCCTCTGAACTGTGATTTCCTTCACAAATTTCACATACCTCTTCGGCAGCGTATACAGACAGTGAAACATTGTTCAAGAGTTTTTTCATTGCCTTAGTGAGATATGCCACATGCGATTTCATTGTGCTATCGCCCTCATAATCCTTTACAGCTAGGACCCGTTTACCCCCTCTTTTTGCTGTCGGGAACTGCTCCTCATTCTTCACCAGATTTTTCAATACTGACGTCGCCTCATCTGGGTCTTTATCCACCAGTAATCTATTTGCTGCTGAATCAATTCGAATACGAGTTTGTAAATTGGCAGCATTATAAAACTTTGTTACCTGGTTCCAAACAGGGAATCCATGCATTGGGAAGTTCCTTAGAAGAGTGGTAAATCTGTCCCAGGCCTCGTGCATTGGCTCGTCATCTTCTTGTGAAAAAGTAGCAATTTCGTTACATAATCGCTCAGATAAGTGTGAAGGATTAAAACGAGATAAGAATTCACGAGTTAAATTTTCCCAAGTTCTAATTGAACCCGACGTAGCTTTATTCCACCAAGTCTTTGCCCTGTCCCTCAACGAATGAAGAAATAACCGAAGCCTCAGTATCTCCGGATTAACTCCTGGTAGTCTAAACGAACCACTGATTTCCCGGAACGTTTTCAGATGCTCCTGAGCATCCTCTGTAGCAGCTCCACTAAATTGACCGACGTTGTTGATCACGCTGAACATAACAGGTTTTAGGTCAAAGTTGTCAACATCTACCTCCGGCAGGGTGGTTTCTAATTCTACACGATCATTCAACATGTAGTCTCGGCATGACCAGCGTGCATCAGCGACAGGAGGGTCGACGACAGGAGGAATGATCCCTCAATCTCCGACAGGATTGTTATTATCCTGGGAATTCCCTTGGTTGTTCATATCCTCTAATTGTTCTTCAAGGTATTCATTTCTAGCTAGTACGTGGCGAAGTCAGTTCCTAAGACTGTACGAACGTTCTATTTCAGGATCTAATGGATACTTAGGTTCCTTTCCTCGTCTCGATCTACGCATAAACAAGAAACCTTGTGAAAAGCACAGGTTGAACAAACCAAAATAAAACAGAAAAATAAAAAAAGTGCAGTAAAAGATAGGGTAAAGTTATGTTGCCAGTCCCCGGCAACGACGCCAAAAACTTGTTGCGTGTAAAAGTGTCTATCGCAATTGTAGGGCAAGTGTACACGACACAAGTAGTAAAGTGATATTGAAGTATCAGATATCGTCTCCACAGGGACTGAGCCAATAGCTTCACCTTGAATTACTACACGAAAGTAAAAAGAATATTTAATATGTTTGTCACGAGAATAATAAAGAATACTTAAAAATAAGATTAAAGAAATAAAGATAGAGATAATGGGCTGGTATTGAATTGCTCAGTAGTGTAGGTATTGCTAAGTCTTGGAATATTTGTTCTGTCGATGTCCCCGTCGCGGCAGCACCTGTCGCGGCGGCAGTCTGTTGCTTGTCGCGGCAACGAACACACAACTCTGTACTTCAAGCTTGGCAAGAATCCCTGTTGTGCCTTGGCCTATCCCTAGGTCCAAGTCTGTCGATGAAGACGTCTTTGATGATACCTCCCGGCGTGAATCGAAAGATGAACACCGATTTTGTTGAATTCTTCTTTAGCCACTTAACCTCGTCATATCCCTAGGTCTGAGATAGTTCAACTATAAACTAGAGAACTCGCACTTATTCTTTTCGTATACTTAACTCTCCCGATATAAAGTAAATAGATAACCTCGCAATGCTCTCCCGATACTCTTACAAGAGGTTAATAACCAGAATAAGAGAACTTGAAGTCTATTTTATTGAACTGAAAATCCTAAAACAAAAGCAATCCTTGCAACTACTTTACAAATCAACCTGTGGCCCTAAGGGGAATTTAGAACATGTTGGGAGAGGGGAAACGGCTAGGGTTTTGGGAAGAAGGCTAGAGATAGGCGATGTCCTTTCCTAGGTCGAATTACATGCCTTTATATAGGCTTTGGGTCCAAGTTTTCTAATATAGCAAGAATACAAGTTTAAATTAAAGTACAACTCTAATAAAGACTAAATCTTCAGAGAATATAGCTTTAACTCGTCCTTCCTTCTTGCTTGGAATTTCTCTCCTTGAACTTTAGGCTTGGCCTTCATTCTGATCTAGGGCATGGAAAAATATAGTGGTATTCTACGACAGACGAGCTTAATTTTCTCTTTCTGTCGAGGCCCACTTTGCTTCTTCTCCTCAAAACTACTGTCGTCCTTGGCTGCCACGATGGCAACCATGGCAGCATCGTCCTCCTCAACTGCTCATCCAGTTCCAACTCTGTTGTTTCACTGCCCAGCGCCTGCTTCTCCATCTGCTACAGCAGCAACCAGCAAAAGCAACAAATTTCAGTAGAAACTGTGCCTTTTAATATAATTGTGATGTCTAACTGTAATCTAGCCTAAATGCAATGAATTATGCTTGAATGCAGCAAAAATATGGGTTAAATAGGGGGTAAATAATAGAACTTTTACACACTCAACACGAAGTTTAGGTGGTAGTGCTGATGTGGGTCAAGTGCTACATGATCAAGGAGTGGTGGTTCGGTTGCCGATGTGTAACTGTTGTAGAAGGCATCATGTTGGAGTTTGTTGGGGTGTTTGAGTTTGTTGGAACTGTGGTTCTGTGAAGCATGTGAAGCGGAATTGTCCTCAAGTGGTGAGATCAGCTTCAGTGGGTGCAAGAGGGTCTCAGAAGGGTCGTGAGCGCGGTCGAGACAGAGTTCGGAGGTGGCAAGAAAGGCAGAAAGGTGTGAGGTGTCTGGAGGATGGATCTTGTTGGAATTGTGGGTCTGTTGGACATTTGAGACGGAATTGTCTAGAGTTAGCTAGGGGTAGTCAGGGTTCGTTACAACAGGGAGACGGTGATGACCTTAAAATGTTGGTTGGTGCTGCGGAGGTGCGACCAGAGAATAATGGGTCTACGAGGAAGAGAGTTTGTCTGTTGGAGCTCCGGGGCAATGAGGTGATTACAGGTAACTTTTCTAAGTAATCTTTGCCCTAGTTATCTTTGTTTGGTTCCGGTTTGGATTCCCTTGTGTAGTAGGTAAGGTCTTATAGTTAGCAGGTTGGGGTAGTAGCCGGTGTTGTTTTGAAAACAACTTTAGTGTGAAGAGGGTATTGGTGGAGTATTTTGTAGCTAGAAAATTATTAGAATGGTAGAGCTTGAAAAGTTAGAAGTGAGGTAAGAGGTTGTTCTTAGGTGGATCCTGAGGATGTTGTTGGTAAGTGTGAACCGACATACATGCACAGTTAAAACCATTTGTTATATATTATATATATGTTGGTACATGCATACATACGACATGACACTAGAGGTTTTGCATACATGTACACAGGCATTGATAGGGCATATTGGTGACCATGCATACGAACGTTCACACTTGCTAATAGCTAGTTGGGCCCGTTAGTGTTGTGGTAGGATTAGGTTGGATGGTGGGTTTTAAAGTGTTGTTTTGGTGTTAGGCGGATGCTAGAAGTGGTGGAAAGTGGTAAACAAGTTGTCGGTAGTAGTGAGTGTGATCTAGCATGTTGGCGAAAGGAAGGTGTTTAGGTGCTTAAAGAGTTTAGCGGTGTGGTGGTAAGGAGGTCACCATTTAGGGTTAGAATCAGTCAAGGTGGTTGTGAATAGCTAATAGGTGTGGTAGTTCTTTGTGTTAGATGATGTTTTAGGCTAGTGGATGTGTTTCCGGAGTGTTGAGGCGCCTTGGCATTGATGGGTACTATAGAAGGGTTGTTTATGTAGGTGATGGTTCGTAGCAACCTTCGAGGAGTTGGTAGGAGGTTGTGTTGAGAGCTGTAGATAAGTTTTGGCTTGGGATGAGTAGAGGTTTCGAAATCTTAATATGTTTTTATGGAATGGGTGGTATCCATGTAAGGTTAGTGTTATGGTCAAAGCTTGAAGTGGAAAGGCAATGTAAGTTCAAGGGCCATTGTTGGTTAGCCGGATTCTTGTGAGAAGTGGTTGTTGGTTGAGTATAAGTAAATCTTTCCTAAGTCAGTTGGGGGTAAGTGGAACAACTGGTGGAGTTAAGGTTGGAGTCTTGTGACGTGGATTTTGGATGTTGTGTGAGTAGTTTTGATGAGTTGTTATAGTAGTGATAGTGGCGGATGTGAAAGAATGTTATCAATAATTTGAGAAGTTTGAGTAAGCAATTGTTGCTTAAGAAATTTTTGCTTGTTGTGGTAATCTTTGAAAGGAGTTGAGCGGTTTATGGGTTGGTGTCACTGTGTATGCAAGTTTTGTTGAAGGAGTTATGAGTTAAGGCGGAGTATGTTGTAAAGATTTGAGAGTTCTTCGGATTGTTGGAGCTATGCACAGTTCGAAAGTGTGAAAAGTTAAGCTGAGTCTAATAACCGAGTGTTCTGGAAGTTTTGCACCGTAAGTAGTGGTGTTGGATTTGGGTATAGTGTAAGTTTGTTTTGAGGATGTGTTGGGTTTGTGGTGTTTTGGGTTGAGGATGTTTTAGTGGTGGTTAAGTCTCATGTGTTACATTGTGTGTTGCTTTGGGAAGTTGGGTATAGTGTTCTTCTCGCAGGTTGAAATTTCGAGGACGAAATTTCCTAAGAGGGGAAGAGTTGTAACACCCCAAATTTGGGCTTAGAAGTTTAGGGTATGAACCGGACCGATCTGAGAAACGATTCAAATATAAAAGAAGGTTTTAGGGAACGCCTAGTTCGGGATGCTTTAAAAATATAGAAAAATATCTAAAAATCCTCATTTAATATATATAAGAGAGTGGTGAAATCAGTTTTACAAAATAAGGTTTGGAAATACTACATTTCGGTGTAGTGACCAAATTGTGATTTTTGCAAAGTTTAGTAGTGACTGTTTTGTAAAGGATTGAAACTTTGAATCTTTAAGGAGCTAATTTACCCAAAATGTTTTTCTCCAGATTTTCCCTTAATTTGGGTGATTTAATTAATTATTTAATTAAATAAAATAAAGGTGATAAACTAACTTTAACTATTCATAACTACTTTTCACAAATTTTCCCTCTCTTCATTTTCTCTCAAATTCCTTTCAACCAAACACATTTTCTCCAGCAAATCTACTTTGATTTTACATTTCATTTGATGAGATTTCAATCCGTCTTTGATTCTTAATCAATTCCTCATCAAATCCACTTGATTTCTACATTGTATTTTCATGGAAACTTGCCCAAATCAAGGAGAAATCATCATTTAGAGGTAAGCTTGTTCTTCTCCTCTAAATACTCAGTTCTTTACTGAAATTCCCAAGTTGTCAATCCTTTATTAAAGTTTTATGAATGGTTTTAATGTTGGAAACAAGATTTTGACTTAAAACTCAAAATTTTGGAAGAGATCTTGGAGATTTTCATGGATCTTGGTTAGGCTCTGTTTTGAGGTTGTTTTATATTGTATTTTGGATGTTAATTGTTGTTACAAATGAGGTTTTATCAATCAAATCCCGAATAGGTTTGTTTTCCTAAGTTTTGCTTGCTAGAATGGTGGTTTTTGGGGTGGTTTTGGTGATCTACTGTTTCTGGAGGTATAAGGTCATGTTTATGTTGCTTTTTGATGTTAATTGATGTTTATAAAAGGTTATAATTGATAGATCTTGGCTGGGCTTTGTTTTGGGGGAGTTTAGAGATGATTTCAGTTGTTTCTTTATGGCCGAAATGAGGTTCTTGAGTAGAGCAGTGAGTTTAGGTTACATTGATGGTGATGCATTAATCCTTTGTTTTTATGTGTTAAAAACAGGGGAGAATGATCCGGAAGCAATAGAGGTGACATTGGAGGTTTCGGACGCTTGGGACGCTTGTCAGCTAGCATAGTATTGTGTATCGGTGAGTGAGATCATGTTTTCCAGCTTTGGAATGGTTTTGAAAAGAGGTTTGGGAACTTAAATTTAGGCTTGAAACGCCAGTTTAAGTTCGGAAGAAAGTAAAGTGGAATTCTCTCTCAATTGTGCTATTATTGTTTTGAAAACTATCAAAATGGGTTTTGATGTGATTGATTTGACAATGTGGTTTAATTTGTTGTTTGAGCATGGTTTTAAAGCATATGAGTTGGTTGTCAAACTTGGTTTGAGGAAAGATGCATGAAATTGATATTCCTTGTGAGTATGAGTTGTCAATTTGTGTCTCAAATGTTTTGTTCGACTTTTTGGTCTTGAAGGTGTTGCATGCTTTAAAAAAACGAATGTGTTGATGTTTAACATGATATATATTGGCATAGATAATGTAAGATTACCGGATATATTGATCGATCAATAGGATGTAGAGTGCACTATAAATTAAAAATTCGTACGTGCTCTTGGGTGTCGTCCCAAAGAGAGAGACCAATGATGGGATTTTCATTGGAGTAGGACTTGGTGAATTATCCAAGCTTTTGGCAACAAGAGTTATTGCCATGAGACCGATGATGGGCATCCCATCGGAGTAGGACTTGGTGAGAGACCAAGCTTTTTGGCAACAAGATGATGTGAGCACGTTTATGCCACCCAACGATGCAACTTCACACTTTTAGGGAAGTTTGCTTTTTTCATTTGTTACATACTGATGTGTAACATATGTATTCTTCTATTATTTATATTAGTGTGTTTACTATGTATTTAGTATGTTTGGTGTGTTTTGACTTAGTTTAATATTACTTAGTGTGTGTATATTTTTTGTGAGTTAATGAATAAGACCACAAGTGTTTACAACTTATTTTAGTGTTTCCATTAAATTTACATTACTTTGATGGAAGTTTATTATATTTTGACGTAGGTAAGTGTGAGCATTGCATGAGCCATGATTCGACCATTTCCATGCGTTTACCCTGTGAGGAGCTTGCATCTCCAAAACAAATATGGCCCACGTGAATTGTGCATGTGCTGGAATAAATATAAACATGCGGCAGAATATATAAGTGCACCCGGTTCAACATTTTGAAATTCCAAATTTCAAGCACAATTAGACATGTGCCCATTGCATCACGTGCTGCCCATTTTCATTGTCAATTCAGCGGCAAAGAATGGGATAAGGACAATTGGTTCTCCATTTGAATTGCAAATTCAAAGAATGATGCACATTTTGCATGTGCCTCAAAACAAATAGGCGCACAATGAAGCACCTGACTGAAGAATTCTTGGCGCATAAAATCAAACACATGGCCTGAAACCTTAATGGAATTTTAATTTCAAATTCTCATGCACATTTACCATGTGCTAATTAATTGGGCACACTTCAATTTGAATTGCACGGCATGGAATGTTTCACCGCCCATAGGTAGTTTATTTTTTTTAATTTGTAATTTCAAATGGCTTCATTTAATAGCCACAAATTGTATAACCGGCTAACCACCCTTGTATTTATAAATATAGCCGAACAACACTTTGTAAAGGTTAGAGATATTTTTGGAAATAAAATTTTTGAGAGAGTTTCTCTTGTTCGGTTCTTTTTAGAACTATCTTTTGACATTTCAGACTTTGTTTTGATTTGTCAAATTTACTTGATACTTCGGGTTCCTAGATCGCTATCTAGTGGGTCCAAGTCCTCCGACGTAAAGCATATTCGATTCAGGTTTGCTCAGTAGATTGTGCAGGTTCTTTCGAGCTTTTCGTCTTTGACGTTAGACAGATTCGATTCTGGTTCGTTCAGCAGATTGTTCGAGTTCTTTCGAGTTTAACGTTGCCAAACTTTCGCTGATTTTCCAGCAACGTTTCTGCCACAATTTGGTCACCAAATCAGCCTTGAAAGCCCGTTCAAGCCTTCATCTTTAGAAATGTTTGCTACGATCCTAGATCCGTTTACGTACAAGGAGCGTTGTTTCTGAAGCAACGTACACCTTTTATCATATTGCCATGTGAAATCGATGAGGGGCATTCCATTGTAGTAGGACTTGGTGAAATACCCAAGCTTAGTGGCGTTGGTAGATACCGCCATGAGAGCCGGTGGCAAGATCCCACCGGGGTAGGACTTGACCTCGAGTCAAGCTGTCCACATATTCGTTTACAATAGAATATGAAAATGCCAATATATGAGAATGAAATGCGTCACATGTACCAATGCTTGAGATGTTGTTTGTAATGAGAAATGCATATGAGATAATAATTTTATGAAATGCTTTTGTGTACAAGCATATGTGGCCTTGCCATGAGATTTGCATAGGTTGTATGCATGTGTTAGATAGATGGTATATTTGGTTTTCAAAATGGTGATTTGCTTATGCAAATGAGGTTTTGAGTTTATAAAGTGCTTTTGAGTAACAAGCATGTGTGGCTTTGCCATGAGTTTTGCATTTGTTGAATGCATGAGATAGATAGAAGGAACATATGGTTTTCAAAAGGTATTTTGCTTTGAAACGATCATCAAGCATGAGAAAAGTATAGTGTGAAGTGGAAGTGATTTCCAAGGAAATTGGTTTAAACTTTGCATGAAGTGTTTATGCATGGAAAGGTTTAAATGATAGTATTTGCAAGAATGTTGTTTGGGGTGAGTTGTTTAGCGTTTCAAAGTTAAAGGTTGGTTTTCATGTTGAGCAATGCATGATTTAAAGCAATGTTGTTTCAAAGGAGGTTTTCAAACAATACTTTGGTTTATTGAATTGTATCTACATTTAAAGAAGGTTTTATGATTCACTGCATTGATGGTGTTTTGGTTTTGAGCATTCCTCACTAAGCATTATGTGCTTACGCTCCTTTTTGTCCATCAATGCAAATTGTTGAAGTTGGGACAACAATAAGCAAGGGATTCAAGAAGAGCTCCACTTGAGAAGTATGTTTTGGTTTATAGCTATAGATAATAAAGGCAATGGGGGAGAGTCTTTTACGTTGATGTGTAATGAGATTGTTTATCTTAACCAAGTTCGGTTTATGGTTTAATACTTGTTGATGATCGTTTTGCAATTGTTGGATCTTCTTCTCCATATTTGATATAGCTATGTTCTTTGTTTAAAAGCAAGATCATGTGTTGATTGTGATGAATGAGTAGGTGTGCTTAATGCTTGTAATGTATCTAGTCTTTGATGCAATTTGATAGTTATTATGCTTATCATGTTGTTGATATGTTATGGAATGGTTTAATGTATGTTTGTGGGTGTCTTAGGGTGAAAAACCAGAAGTTTCTGCTGTTTCTGGGCAGGGTGTATCGAAACACCCTTGGCTGTTTCGAAACGGGTGCCTGAAATGGCTTGGGCGTTTCGGAACGGCTAGAAGTGTTTCGAAACACTTTGGCTACTAGAAGTGCCTGTTTTGGAACTGGTTTAGAAACATACCCGTGTATCAAAACGGTCAACACCTTTTCGATACGGGCGTACGACACGAGTGTTTCTATACAGTTGTCAGTGTTTCGAAATGGGTGACCGTTGGACACAGATTTGAATTGCCTTGAAGTCTGCATGCTTTACATTTTAGTCCTGAAAGTTGTAATTGCAATTGCTTGAGCTTGAGATGTCTTTTTAAGCTGAAATTTGACAGAGAGGCTTGTAATATGATTAATTAAGGTTTGGTAAAACTAAAATCTTCAAAGTCCTTTTATTTTCCAAAATTTACATTTTGGTCCCTAAAAGTGTATTTCTTGCAATTGAATCTCTATATGTTATCAAATCATTGTGCCTTTCTCAAATATGATTTGTGAGTACTCACTTAGGGTTTATGTGTATCTAGACAAGATTAAAAAGTAAAAAAAGGGTCGTAAATCAAGGTTGACTTTCAGGTTGACTTTGGTTTTCCCCGTGTAATCTTCGTAGTTCGGGTCAACTTAAATTCAATTTATTTAATGGTGCGAAAATAATTAATTTGCTATCTATCATAGGCACAAGTCATAAAAAAAATTTCTATTCCGATTAATAATAAGGCAAGTACAATGCAACATTTATGCTACTAAGTATGCCTAAAGAAAAATGTGAGAGCTATCCCCCCGAAACTCGAAATGGGCATTGCCCTCAGTGCACAAAATAAAAATAGAAAATAATTAAAAAATAGAAAAATAAATACAAGTGAAAAAAGAAAAGAAATAGAAAAATAAAATAAAGAAGAGGATTAAAAACTCTAGAATTGGCCGAGGGTTGAGAGGAGGCTTGAGTCTTTGCCGCAGAGAAGAAGGAGGAGAATTGGATGATTAGGCGGTGGCCGACAGATTTCCGGGCGGCAGACTTAGCAGGGGAGACCTTGGCTGTCCACGGCGGCTGGACTCGAACGAGGTTTTTCTTGAGGTTCGGCAAGAGGGGCTTCGCTCTCTCCTAATTCTATTTCGTCGTCCACTGGCTCGGCGGCTATGATGTGCCGCTTTCTCTTTTTAGTTCCTTCCGCCGTTGGTGCTATTGGAGAGTCTGTCGCCATTGGGATGGTTGCTTCTGTTGCTGTTGTTACTAGCGGCTGCTGCTCGACCTCATCTGATGAGGAGGTGTTTGCCACCATTGCCGCTGTGTAGATGGGGGAATGATGTTGCTGATACCGCTCGGGTGAGTCTGCCACCGTGTTGAAAGCAGAGGTGGTTGAGTATGATGGGTAGTGCGTCAGAGATAGCATTTGGCAGCAGAAGGCGACATGGCGGGCAGCGAGGGCTGATGGCGTTCCTTGTGCTAGGGCAGCTATGGCAACTAGATCTGTAGGGTAGGGTGGCAAGGTGGGGCCGTCATCTAGGTATTTCTGCAAGAGATAAGCCACAAAGGCCTCTTGGACCTTCCCCACATAGTTCATGAAGGTTAGCTGCTGCTGCTCGATCCTTTTGTTGATGTCGATGAGGGTGCGCAACAGATTGAGGACTTCACTTGTTGGGGTAGCTTCAATACTGCCGAGGTGACTGGCGTGGCTGGTTGGACGGCAAAAAGCAAGCTGGGGTGATGGGCTCTGTCTCTTGGGCCTGCATCATCTACGGGCGGATTTTTCTGGTCCATCCCTCCTTAGCAGTTGTCATCTCATCCTCGGGGTTGGTTGGGACGTTGAAATTGGCACAAAGGTCGATGATGAGTGACGAGAATTATAGCATGCCCTTCGTCTTGTGGAAGTAGTTGTGGATCTCCTTTCATATGATCTCCCCAACATTGATGGACCAATTCACCATAATGTTGTGGATGAGTGCAAGGTGCGGCCGGTCGATAGTGGAGTTTGGGGAGGTGGGAAGCAGATGCCTTTTGATGAAGGCAATCCACAACATTGCCTCAGGCAACAAGTGGTGGCGTTGGACAGAGCCGCCATGATTTCCTGCCAACCAGGGCGTGTTGGGCTTGCACAGCTTGGCCTTGCGTCTGTCATAGTCGGCAGCCCTCAGTGAATGCCTCCACTCCTCATGAGTGTTGTCATCCATCTCTAGTCCGTAAAAGCTGTTGATTACGGTGGCGTTCAGCTTGACAGGTTCCCCTCGAACATAGACGAACGACAGCTCTAGGCAGGGATGATGGGCATAGAATTCTCTGACCATAGTGATGTTGGCCATCTCTGGCTGCCGTGCAAACATTTCCCATCCCTTGTTGTGGATGGTCTCGAATGGGGCGGGCTCTAAACCAAGGTCTTCTATTTGCTTCGTGTAGTGGAAACCTTTCTCTTCCCAAATTGCTTGTTTGGCAAACTGATCTCTGTATCTTTTCTCATCTGCCCTGGAGTAAAATCGTTGGAAGGTGGGTGCGGATTGGGATGCGGATGGCATGTGTGAGACGGTTGTAATTAACTGAAACTTAAAAGAAAATATTGTGAGAAGAGAGAGAGCAATGGATTCAAGAATAATATAGCAAGGAGATGAAAGCAAAGTAAATGAATGGGGTGAGAAAGGTTTAAATAGAGGTTGCCAAGAGGTGCCATGGCGGCATTAAATTTCCAATGGTCTAGTTGTCTCGTGCACGTTACAGGCTTTCTGCCCGTTACTTCTGTAGCCGTTGGCAGTTAGCCGTTAATGGGCTACTAGCCATTACGCGGTGTCTGCGCTAGGCCGCCCTTGGTTGTCTTGGTGGGATGGTGGAAGGGCTCCTTGTTAGGCCTTCTTCTTGATATAGCTCTTTTATTCCTAAGCGTGAAATAAAAATAAAGATAATTAAATACTAAAATAAGTTCTGAAAAATAAAAATGTGAAAAAATAAATTCAAAATCTAATCATAAGGAAAATAAATTGCAATAAATTAAACTCTAATCCTAATGCATAAAAATAAAGTAAATATGAAAAATAAATTTTAAGTTATGTTGGGAGTGCATTTGGGTGCATCTCCCATACATAACCACTTCCCGAGGTGAATTGGCTTGTCCTTCCCTCCTAGGGGGTCCTCATGTTCCTTAAGGTGGTGTGCTATTGGGTTCTTCAGCCTGCCCTTCAGTCTTCCATGACAGCTGCTGCCTTGGCCTGTCTCTGTGCTTATTTTGGCGGCCTCGACATCTGGCTATCCTTCCGTTTCCTTTTCTGAGGGTTGTAACACATTTAACTTAATGCTCTGATTGTATACCCTCATGGTCAGCTTCCCATGTTCCACATCTATTAGAGTTCTGCCCGTGGCAAAAAATGGTCACCCAAGGATGATAGAGGCTTTTTCATCGGCCTCACAGTCTAAGATGAGGAGATTTTCTGAAAGATTAAGGTTTCCCACTCACACTAGAATGTCTACGATCTTTCCCTCCGGTTGTACAAAAGAATGATTAGCAAGTTTCAGCATGATTGAGGTAGGTTTGGCTTGCCCAATTCCTAGTTTGTCGAAGATTGCCTTAGGCATCAAGTTTATGCTGGCTCCCAAGTCGCACAGGGCTTTTATTTGGTGTTTGTTGCCTATCCTTCATAGTATAACAAAGCTGCCCGAGTCTGTTTGCTTAGGCGCCGGTTTGTTGTGCAGCATAGCCATGCACTCCTCGGTTACAACAACTGTTTTGAACTCCCCAATTCTCTTCCTTTTAGAAACCATGTTCCTGAGGTATTTGGTATAGTTGGCCATGTTCTAAATGGCTTCTATGAGAGGGATATTTATATGCACCTACTTTAGAATATCCAAGAATTTCCTAAACTGGTGCTCCTGTTTCTGTTGCTTAAGCCTCTGGGGGGAAGGTGCTGGTAGGCGGATGTCCTCTATATATTCTTTGTATGAGAACTTTATCTTTGGAGGATCATCTGCTTTAGGACTGTTGTTAGGTTCAATTGCCGAGGCGGCTGTTGTTGATGTTGCTGTGGCAGGTAGTTCTTTCTGTGCTGGCTGTGTTTCTTCTGTTTTTTTTTCATTCTGGGCTCATTTAACTGTTTCCTTCTTCTAATTGATATGGGTTTGCACTGCTCATATGTGGACTTGGTTGTTGCCTATGTATTGTTGGATTCTTCTCCCATTGTCCGGTTGCTATAAATCGCCGTGAACTGCCCAAACTAGGTCTCTAGGTTCTTTATCGCAGCCTCCTGGTTGTTCATCCTCATCTCTATCCTGTCCATAAATGACTCAGTTTTATCAATAAACTTATTGTACGAACAATAAATTCACTAGTATTAAACATAAAAGTTTGAAGGTTGCTTCTAGTGAATTATTGTTTTGTGGTTGTTGAGCTTGCTGTTTGGACTGGTTTTGCTGGTAACCTCCATGTTGTTGTTGTGGATTGGCAACAGTTTTAGGATTGCTCTAGGAGAAGTTTGGATGATTTTTTCTTCCAGGGTTGTACGTATTTGTGGCGGGTCTGTTATTCCTCTCGTATCCTCCCATAAAATTTGCAGATGCAGTACATTTAGAGGAATCGTGGTTGCCCCCACACTCTTCACAAAATGCCGCTACAGCCTTGGCCTCATATACTTTCCAAGTGGGTTTCACCATGTTCATTACCAGCTCTGTCAGCTTGTCGAGGCAAGCATTGACAGATTCTGAGGCTTCCACTTCGTTCACAACTGTTGGCCGCCTAACACTGCCTCGGTGAGCTGTTAGGTACTTATAATCATTCCTGGCGGCTTGGTTCAGGATTCGCGGTGCCTCCTCTGGTGGTCTATCAAGGATGATTGTAACACCCCATTCCCGGTCTGGTCAAGAACAGGGTCAGAAGGTGAAATCGATGACCAATACAGAAACTAGTGCAATAAAATTTCTCTAATTATTAACAGTTTCAATCCATATCATACAACGATCCATTCCCATCAAATAACCCAATCCAATTATCCATACAAACAATGATTAGTCATTCATGGGCTAAATTGCAATTATTATAAGTTTTAAGGACCAATTTGTAATTTTGATAAACTAAGGGTTTTCCAAAGAAATTGGCCTTACCATTTTAAAATTTACCACTATGACATATCTGCAAAAATTCATTCGATTTGGAGATCATTAACACATTCAATTTGACCTTACAATGTTCAGTGATTAAATTGTGAAACTGGCAATCTGTTCAATGAGCCTTTAACTAACTTACCTAACCCCGTATCAAAACACCCCAGAGTTTTTTCAAAACGAGTGAATGATTGTAAAATCTTGTTGACCTTACCCTTAAGACCGTACCGATACAGGCATACCCGTATCGAAACAGGGTTGACCTCCTTTGACTTTGACTTTGACCCATTTCAATACGCTATGAACCCGTATCAAAATGAGGGATTCTAGAGATGAAATGTTTCGAAACAGCCATGGACCATTCTGATACACCCTATTTCTCAGACCAAACTGTGCTTACTCGTATCGAAATGCCATCACCCGTTTCAATACGGCCTAACCTGTAATGACAAATTATTGCTGGTGTTTACTCAATTTGACCTATCAAACGATATCCAAATGCGACGACACTTTACACACAATATTTCAATAGCATAAACTACTGGCATGCCAAGTTTCATGTTCATACGAATCCATTTACTATGTTTTTACCTTTTTTAGCCAATTGTGCATTTTTATACTACTTTAAGCCAACCAAAAAGGCCATTTATGGCCACATACCATATTGCCACTTAAGCATTAAACCAACACATCAAAATAGGCACAAACGACTAGTTCAACTACTTTGCCACCTTCCTATGAGTTTATAAGTCAAAATACATTACATTGAGGTTTGTAGTGACTTGTCTTGCCTAGCCAAATTCGATCTTCTGACACTCGATCTTTCAACCTGAAAATACATGAGATGAGACACGTTAGGCTTACATTGCCTAGTGAGGTAGTCATAAACAATATGAACAACATTATATCAAATATTAGTATGCATAATCTCATGCTTATCAATGTCAAATCTATGCATCAATATACAATGTTTAGCATTTTCATTTCATCATTAATCCTTGGATTGAATCAAGATAATGGATACGCGAATTCCTACGCCTCGCCAAATCAATGAATGGTCTGATCCCTCCGCCTTGCCAATATGACCAATATCAATACACATCCCTCTGCCTCGCCAATTCAATATTGGTCGTAGCTTTAGGACCGTAGTCCACCCGTACACTGAGCTCATGAATTCTATGGCATGCCAATTATATCCAATGTCTATTCAAATCCAAGGTTCCATTGTTCATATCCATTTCAATAATCAATAGTATTCCAATGTCCGATGATTTCAATATTACCAATGACAAACATATATGTATCTCATTATCAATATATCATAATCCAATGTCAATATCAATGTCCAATGATTTCTATACAATAATCCGATGACAATTACTATATTAATGACAACTCAGAATGACAATATCAATGACTATATCCGATGTTCAATAACAAACTTACCAACACTTACCAAAGTGTCCAATTAACCATCCAATGAAATTTATTCAACAACAATGTTAGCGATGTAATTTAAATTATCAAATAATGATCCAGGAAGGCCTATCGCCTAACCCTATACTCCGACTACACTCACCTTAGCAATCCAAAGGTTTCAAGGCTCTCGGATAGCGATCCCCTTGTTCCTAGCTTGAGATGGAGATGGTGAAACCTCTTTCTCCACTTCTTGAGCTAGAAAGTCAACATAAAACTATTAGGATCGATATTTCGATATCAAAACAATACAATGATTTCAATATAATTACTAATGATGAAATATCCATGGATGGTCAAAACCCTAGCTTGAGATTACACTCAATATATCCATGGAATTCAATAACCGATTTAAAATTATAGCTTACTCGGTTAATAGAAACGATTCGATATCAATAAAACAAAGAAAAGTGAAGTTTGAAACTTCCTCAAATGGAGGTGCTTGCTTCAAGGAAGAAGATGAAAAAATGAAGAGGTTTGCTTGGGGTTCTCGGGTAAGCTTCTTTCTTTTTACTTGAAGGAAAGCTCCCAGAAAATGCACGTAGACTAGAATTAATTAGGGAGGGGCTAATCGCAAGATTAGTCCCTCAATTCTCACTTTACTTCGGTTTTACTTCCCAACTTGCATTTTCTTCAATTTAATCACTATATAGGTTCAATATCATTCAATAGAGTCTGATGACAATCTTTTTAACTCAATTAAGGTTCAATATCATTCAATTCTGATGACAATCTTTTTAACTCAATTAAGGTTCAATATCAATAATTAACTAGTCGTTACAATATTTAGACTTTATCAACGTAGAATTTCCGATCACCGGAACTAAATCTCGACAAGACAAGATTTTGGGGGTGGTACAATGATTCCGTTGGCTGAGGCATCAATCATCATCCGAGTTGGGTAGTTCAACCCCTTGTAGAACATTGACACCTGTGTCCAAGCCGGGAAACCATGGAGCGAGCATGTTGTTAAGCATTTGTTGATACCGCTCCCATGCTTCATACATTGGCTCATCATCCCCTTGTCGAAAGGCTGTGATCTCATTTCTCAATCTGTCTGTGACATTGGATGGGCTGAAATGATCCAGGAAATCCTTACACAGCTCTATCCATGTGTTAAATGACCTTGCTGGCTGGTTGTTCAACCACTGCATAGCCCTATCCCTCAGTGAATAGGGAAATAATCGAAGTCGTAGCACATCTTGGTGGCTCAGTGTATTTTGAATGCTCTGCATATGTCCAGGAATCCTCTTAAGTGCTACCGAGCATCTTCTGTGGCAGTGCCTCCAAATTGCCCTAACGTGTTGACCATGTTAAACATCACGAGCTTCAGCTCCAAGTGATCCGCCTCGATCTCAGGTTCTGTCACTGTCGGATCGAACCCGCTAAAGTCATGTTCCAAGTAATCCCTGGTGGTTCGAACGTACTGTGGTTGCCTGGGCGGGACTTGCTGTTCTCTAGGTGATGGGTCTTGTTGCCCATCTCTGCCGATCTGGGCATTGTTGGAAGGGTTGTCGGTTTCCATGTTTACCTCCACTTCTCTTTCTTCTGTAGCTTTCCCTAGGGCTGTTCTGATTTCTTTTTCGAGTTGTCTTGCTCTTCATTCTATATCACCGTAATAAACGATTTCTCCTTTTGGATTCGCCATGGTCATGCATGCACTAGTAAAGGAAACTGTAAAATTCTTTCATTTTTTGATTTAAAATAAAGACTAAAAATAAAATATAGTGTAGAGATTAAAGAACGAATTTCACTGTTACCAATCCCCGGCAACGGCGCAAAAAACTTGTAGAGCGTTTGGGTGTTCTCTAAATTTGAGCGCAAGTGCACACTCCTGTCAAGTTATAGTATAAAATATATCGTGTCCCACAGGGATTGGACAACTTGATTCAATTCGTAGTTCTTGCACAAGAAAAGTAAATACACAATTAAGTTGGTTGTTTGAGAAGTAAAGTAAAATAAAAAACAAGTAAATAAAAGGGAATAGATCAGGTTGATAGAATGGGCAGGGTTATGCTGCTGCTTAGTGTGAAACTATGTTGAACATGACAAGTTGTTTTGCGCTGCCAGACTTTGTTGCCTCAGCGGGGGATGGCAGGTAAGATGCTGAGACCCTCTCGCTGCCTCGTCAGGGGAATGGACTTGTGTCTCGGCGGCAAACTTGGCAGAACAACAAGGCTTGACAGAACGCTTCGAAAGTGATCCCACTTATGTCTATGTCAGATTCTGCTAATGCCCACTGCAGATAATACCAGTCGCGACGTGAATCGTGCAAAGACGCCAATGTTAACTCGTCCTCTTTCAGACGCCAATGTTAACTCGTCCTCTAGGACGGATTGATTGCATCGCCTATAGATGAAATCGTACTTACTCCTTTCGTGAGTTTGACTCTCTCGATATCGAACAAATAGGTAGTAATCAACTAATTTTTCGCCTTAATTGAAAACTATAAAGCACATAGAATCAGTAAACCTTGAAATTTTATTGCAAAAACAAAATTGAAATCATAAACAACCGTTCTCACACTAATTTCAACATAACCCAAACCCAAAGAGAAATATAGAACATAATGGCGGCAATAAAACCTAAACTATGCCTAAGGGGAAAACCTTCATTCTTTTGAAGTACAATTACAATGAGTATAAATAGGCATTAGCTAGGTCTAGTCCTTCTTGGAGTAGAAGTCTTCAAATTAGCTTTTTCATTAAATGTAACTCTAAATGCTGACTTCTTTGAGTCGAATGTGGACTTAATCAAGTTGTCTTGCTCCGCAGGTAATCTCGTGCTCCTCTTTCGGCGGCTTTGCCTGCTAGTACAGTTGTCAGAAAATTGAGTGGACAACATCAATAGAATCAGGATTTTCAGCTCTACATATTGCACTCCATTTCAGCAATTCCATAGTTTGTTGTCTCGAGCGGCAAGTAGGGCGGCAGAAGCTACTCGGAAGCTGTTGTCTCTATCTGGAACTGCATCAGTACAGCTCCTGAGTTTGCTGCCTCACCATCATGAAATCGTACTTAGTCCTTTCGTGAGTTCGACTCTCTCGATACCGAACAAATAGGTAGTAATCAACTAATCTTTCACCTTAATTGAAAACTATGAAGCACATGGAATAAGTAAACCTTGAAATTTTATTGCAAAAACAAACTTGAATATCCTAAACAATCGTTCTCACACTAATTACAACATAACCCAAACCCAAAGAGAAATTTAGAACATAATGGCGGCAAGAAAACCGAAACTATGCCTAAGGGGAAAACCTGCATTCTTTTGAAGTACAATTACAATGAGTATATATAGGCATTAGCTAGGTCTAGTCCTTCTTGGAGTAGAAGTCTTCAAAGTAGCTTTTTGAATTAAATGCAACTCTAAATGTTGACTTATTTGAGTTGAATGTGGAGTTATTCACATTGTCTTGCTCCACAAGTAATTTCGTGCTCCTATTTCAGCGGCTCTGCCTACTGCTACAGTCGTTGGAAAATTGAGTGGACGACATAGATAGAATCATGATTTTCTGCTCTACATATCACACTCCAGTTCTCCAATTCCATAGTTTGTTGTCTCGGGCGGCAAGTAAGGCGGCAACAGCTACTCGACAGCTGTTGTCTATGTCTGGAACTGCATCAGTACAACTCCTCAATTTTCTGCCTCAACATCATGTCCTTAGCTTCTCTTTCCCTCTGTCTTTGGACTTAGGTTAGGGTTTAAGGCAACTAAAGGAGGCCGAGTTAATATTATCGTCTTTGCACGATTCACGCCGCGACTGGTATTATCTACAGTGGGCATCTACAGAATTCTGACTTAGACATAAGCGAGATCACTTTCGAAGCGTTCTGCCGAGCCTTGTAGTTTTGCCGAGTTTGCCGTCGAGACACAAGTTCATTCCCCTACCGAGGCAACGAGAGGGTCTCAACAGCTTACCTACCATCCCCTGCCGAGGCAGCAGAGTCTGGCAGTGCAAAACAACTTGTCCTATTCAACGCAGTTTCATACTAAGCAGCAACATAACCCTGCCCATTCTATCAACATGATCTATTCCCTTTTATTTACTTGTGTTTTTATTTTACTTTTCTTCTCAAGCAACCAACTTAATTGTGCATTTACTTTTCTTGTGCAGGAACTACGAATTGAATCAAGCTGTCCAATCCCTGTGGGAGACGATATCTTTTATACTATAACTTGACAGAAGTGTGCACTTGCGCTCATATTTAGAGAACACCCAAACGCTCTACAAGTTTTTGGCGTCGTTGGCGGGGGTTGGTAACAACAAAATTCGTTCTTTAATTTCTACACTTTATTTTATTTTTAGTCTTTATTTTTAATCGAAAGAAAGAAATAATTTTACAGTTTCCTTTGCTAGTGAATGACCATGGCGAATCCAAAAAGAGAAATCATTTATTACGACAATATAGAATGAAGAGCAAGAGAACCCAAAAAGGAAATCAGAACAGCCCTAGGGAAAGCTAAAGAAAGAATGAAAAGCATAGGTAAATATAGAAACCGACAACCCTGCCAACAATACCCATATCGACAGGGATGAGCTGCAAGACCCGCCACCCAGAGAACAACAAGTCCCGCCCAGGCAGCCACAGTACGTTCGAACCACTAGGGATTACTTGGAACATGACTTTAGAGGGTTCGATCTGACAGTGACAGAACTTGAGATCGAGGCGGATCACTTTGAGCTGAAGCCCGATATTTTTAACATGATCAATATGTTAGGGCAATTTGGAGGCACTACCACAGAAGATGCTCGACAACATTTATGAGGATTCCTAGGCATATACAGAGTAGTCAAAATACACGGAGTCCACCAAGATGTGTTACGGCTGAGATTATTTCCATATTCATTGAGGGATAGTGCTAAGCAGTGGTTGAACAACCAGCCAGCAGGGTCATTCAACACATGGAAAGAGCTGTGTAAAGATTTCCTGGATCGTTTCAGCCCATCCAATGTCACAGACAGATTGAGAAACGAGATCACAGCCTTCTAACAAGGGGATGATGAGCCAATGTATGAAGCATGTGAGCGGTATCAACAGATGCTTAACAACTGCCCGCTCCATGGTTTCCCGGCTTGGACACAGGTGTCAATGTTCTACAACGGGGTGAACTACCCAACTCGGATGATGATTGATGCCTCAGCCAACAGAATCATTATAACACCTAAAATCTAGTATAGTCGGGATTTAGTTCCGGTGATCGGAAATTCTACGTTGATAAAGTCTAAATATTGTAACGACTAGTTAATTATTGATATTGAACCTTATTTGAGTTAAAAAGATTGTCAACGGACTCTATTGAATGATATTTAACCTATATAGTGATTAAATTGAAGGAAATGCAAGTTGGGAAGTAAAACCGAAGTAGAGTGAGAATTGAGGGACTAATCTTGCGATTAGCCCCTCCCTAATTAATTTGAGTCTACGTGGATTGTCTGGGAGCTTTCCTTCAAGTGAACGAAAGCCAAATAGCTTAAATTATATGTTTTAAAAACAAAAACATGTAAAAAGAAAGGAGCTTACCCGAGAACCCCAACCAAACCTCTTCATCTTCTTCCTTGAAGCAAGCACCTCCATTGGAGGAAGTTTCAAACTTCACTTTTCTTCGTTTTATCAATATTGAATCATTGCTATTGACTGGGTAAGATATAATTTTAAATCGGTTATTGAATTCCATAGATATATTGAGTGTAATCTCAAGCTAGGGTTTTGGCCATCCATAGATATTTCATCATTAGTGATTATATTGAAGTCGAAAGTCGATTTTGATATCGTTGTATTGATTTTGATATCGAAATATCGATCCTAATAGTTTTCTATTGACTTTCTAGCTCAAAAGTGGAGAAAGAGGTTTCACTGTCTCCATCTCAAGCTAGGAACAAGGGGATCGCTATCCGAGAGCCTTGAAAGCTTCAGATTGCTAAGGTGAGTGTAGTCACAGTCTCGGGTTAGGCAAAAGGCCTTCTCAAATCATTATTTGATAATTTAAATTATATCGCTAACATTGTTGTTGAATAAATTACATTGGATGGTTAATCGAACACTTTGCTAAGTGTCAGTAAGTTTGTTATTGAACATCGGATATAGTCATTGATATTGTCATTGATATAGTAATTGTCATCATATTATTGTATAGAAATCATTGGACATTGATATTGACATTGGATTATGATATATTGAAGATGAGATACATATATTTTTGTCATTGGTAATATTGAAATCATCGAACATTGGAATACTATTGATTATTGAGATGGATATGAACATTGGAACCTTGGATTTGAATAGACATTGGATACAATTGGCATGCCATAGAATTCATGAGCTCAGTGTACGGGTGGACTACGGTCCTAAGGCTACGACCTATATTGAATTGGCGAGGCGGAGGGATGTGTATTGATATTGGTCATATTGGCGAGGCGGAGGAATCTGACCATTCATTGATTTGGCGAGGCGTAGGAATTCGCGTATCCATTATCTTGATTCAATCCAAGGATTAATGATGAAATGAAAATGCTAAACATTGTATATTGATGCATAGCTTTGACATTGATAAGCATGAGATTATGCATACTGATATTTGATATAATGTTGTTCATATTGTTTATGACTACCTCACTAGGCAATGTAAGCCTAACGTGTCTCATCTCATGCATTTTCAGGTTGAAAGATCGTGTGTCGGAAGATCCAATTTGGCTAGGCAAGACAAGTTACTAAAAACCTCAAAGTAAAGTATTTTGACTTATAAAGTCCTAGGAAGGTCGCAAAGTAGTTGAACTAGTCGTTTGTTCCTATTTTGACGTGTTGGTGTAATGCTTAAGTCGTAATATGGTAAGTGGCCCTAAATGGCCTTTTTGGTTGGCTTAAAGTAGTATAAAAATGCATAGTTGGTTCAAAAAGGTAAAAACATAGTAAATGGATTCGTATGAGTATGAAACTTGGCATGTCAGTAGTTTATGCTATTAAAATATTGTGTGTAAAGTTTCGTCGCATCTGGAAATCGTTCGATAGGTCAAATTGAGTAAACACCAGCAAAAATATGTCATTACAGGTCAGGACGTATCGAAACGGGTGATGGCGTTTCGATACGGGTAAACACAGTTTGGTCTGAGAAATAGGGTGTATCGGAACGGTCCATAGCTGTTTCGAAACATTTCGTCTCTAGAATCCCTCGTTTTGATACGGGTTCATAGCATATCGAAATGGGTCAAAGTCAAAGTAAAAGGAGGTCAACCTTGTTTCGATACATATATACCTGTATCGGTACGGTCTTAAAGGTAAGGTCAACAGATTGTCAATTTCACAATTTAGTCACTGAAAATTGTAAGGTCAAATTAAATGTGTTAATGATCTTCAAATCGAATGAATTTTTCCAGACATGTCATTAGAGTGGTAAATTTTAAAATGGTAAGGTAAATTGCATTGGAGGACCCTTAGTTTATCAAAATTACAAATTGGTCCTTAAAACTTGTAATAATTGCAATTTAGCCCATGAATGACTAATCATTGTTTGTATGGATAAATTGGACTGGGTTATTTGATGGGAATGGATCGTTGTATGATGTGGATTGAAACTGTTAATAATAAAACAAAATTTTATTACACTGCTTTCTATATTGGTCATCGATTTCACCTTCCGACCCGGTTCTCGACCAAACCGGGAAGGGGGTGTTACAATCATCCTTGACAGACCACCAGAGGAGGCACAGCGGATCCTGAATCAAGCTGCCAAAATGATTATAAGTACCCAATAGCCCGCCGAGGCGGCGTTAGGCGACCAATAATTGTGAACGAAGTGGAAGCCTCATAATCTGGCAATGCCCGTCTCGACAAGATGACAGAGCTGGTAATGAACATGGTGAAACCTACTGGGAAAGTATATGAGGCCAAGGCTTTAGAGCCATTTTGTGACAAGTGTGGGGGCAACCATGATTCCTCTGAATGTACTGCATTTGCAAATTTTATGGGAGGATACGAGAGGAACAGAAGACCCGCCACAAATACGTACAACCCTAGAAGGAAAAATCATCCAAACTTCTCCTGGAGCAATCCTAAAACTGCTGCCAATCCACAACAGCAACATGGAGGTTACCAGCAAAACCAGTCTAGACAACAAACTCAGCAACCACAAAACAATAATTCACTAGAAGTAACCCTTCAAACTTTTATGTTTAATACTAGTGGATTTATTTTCATACAAATAAGTTTATTGATAAAATTGTCATTTATAGACAGGACATAGATGAGGATGAACAACCAGGAGGATGCGATAAAGAACTTGGAGACCCAATTTGGGCAGTTCATGGTGATTTATAGCAGCAGAACAATGGGAGCAACATCAAACAGTACAGAGGCAACAATTAAGCCCACATATGAGCAGTGCAAAGCCTTATCAACCAGAAGAGGGAAACCGTTAAAGAAGCCCAGAAATGAAAAATAAGAAGAAACACAGCCAATACAAAAAGAACTACCTGCCACAACAGTATCAGCACCAGCCGCCTCGGCAACTAAACCTGACAGCAGTCCTGAAGCAGATGATCCTCCAAAGATAAAGTTCCCATGCAAAGAACGTATAGAGGACATCCGCCTGCCAACACCTTTTCCCCAGAGGCTTAAGAAATAGAAACAAGAGCACCAGTTCGGGAAATTCTGAAGCAGGTGCATATAAATATCCCTCTCATAGAAGTCATTCAGAACATTCCCAACTGTGCCAAATACCTCAGGGACATGGTTTCTAAAAGGAAGAGAATTGGGGAGTTCGAAACAGTTGATGTAACAGAGGATTGCATGGCTATGCTGCACAACAAATTGCCGCCCAAGCAAACAGACCCGAGCAACTTTGTTATACCATGTAGGATAGTCAGCAAGCACGAAACAAAAACCCTGTGCGACTTGGGAGCCAGCATAAACTTGATGCCTAAGGCAGTCTTCAACAAACTAGGAATTGGGCAAGCCAAACCTACCTCCATCATGCTGAAACTTGTTGATCATTCTTTTGTACAACCGGAGGGCAAGATCGAAGACATTCTAGTACAACCGGAGGATTCTAGGGCAAGATCTAAGATTTCCTCATCTTAGACAGTGAGGCCGATAAAATAGCTCCTATCATCCTTGGGCGACCATTTTTTGCCACGGGCAAAACTCTAATAGATGTGGAACATGGGGAGCTGACCATCAGAACATTAAATTAAATGTGTTACAACCCTCAGAAAAGGAAAGGGAAAGATACCCAGATGCCCAGGCCGCCAAAATAAGCACAAAGACAGGCAAAGGCAACAGCTGTCACGGCAGACCGAAGGGCAGGCTGAAGGACCTAGTAGCACACCACCTTAAAGAACAGGAGGACCTCCAGGAGGGAAGGACAAGCCAAATCACCTAAGGAAGTGGTTATGTATGGGAGATGCACCCAAATGTACTATCAACATAACTTAAATTTTATTTTTCATATTTACTTTATTTTTATGCATTAGGATTAGAGTTTAATTTATTGCAATTTATTTTACTTAAGATTAGATTTTGAATTTATTTTTTTTCACATTTTTATTTTTCAGAACTTATTTTAGTATTTAATTATCTTTATTTTTATTCCAGGCTTAGGAATAAAAGAGTTGGATCAAGAAGAAGACCCAACAAGGAGCCCTCCCACCATCCTTCCAAGACAACCAAGGGCAGCCCAGCGCAGACACCGCGTAACGGCTAGCTACCAACGGCTATAGAAGTAACAAGCAGAAATCCTATAACATGCATGAGACAACTGGTCCGTTGGACATTTAATGCCGCCACAACACCTCTTGGCAGCCTCTATTTAAACCTTTCTCACCCCATTCATTTACTTTACTTTCATCTCCTTGCTATATTCTTCTTGAATCCATTGCTCTCTCTCTTCTCACAATGTTTTCTTTTCAGTTTCAGTTAATTACAACCGTCACACACATGGCATCTGCATCCCAATCTGCACCCACCTTCCAACGATTTTACTCCAGGGCAGATGAGAAAAGATACAAAGATCAGTTTGCCAAACATGAAATTTGAGAGGAGCAAGGTTTCCACTACATTAAGAAAACAGGAGACCTTGGCTTAGAGCCCGCCCCGTTTGATACCATCCACAACAAGGGATGGGAAATGTTTAGACGGACGCCAAAGAAGGCCAACATCACTTTTGTCAGAGAATTCTATGCCCATCATCCCTGCCCAGAGTTGTCGTTCGTCTATATTCGAGGGGAGCCTGTCAAGCTGAACGCCGCCGTAATCAACATCTTTTACGGTCTAGAGATAGACGACAACCCTCATGAGGAGTAGAGGCAGTCACTGACGGCTGCCGACTATGATAGACTCAAGGCAAAGTTGTGCAACCCCAATACGCTCTAGTTGGCAGGAAAGCATGGCGGCTCTGTCCAACGCCGCCACCTGCTGCCCGAGGCAATGTTGTGGATTACCTTCATCAAAAGGCATCTGTTGCCCACCTCCCACAACTCCACTGTCGACCGGACGCACCTGCACTTATCCACAACATCATGGTGAACCGGCCCATCAATGTTGGGGAGATCATATGAAAGAAGATCCACAACTGCTTCCGCAAGACGATGGGCAGACTATACTTCCTATCACTCATCACCGGCCTTTGTGCCAATTTCAACGTCCCAACCGACCCCGAGGATGAGATGAAACCTCTAAGGATAGGTGGACGAGAAAAGTCCGTTGTAGATGATGCATGCCCAAGAGACAAAGCCCATCACCCCCAGCCAGCCCTCTGCCGCCCAACCAGCCACTCCAGTCGCCCCCGGCAGTACTGAAGCTGCCCCAACAAGTGAATTCCACACTCTGCTGTGCACCCTCATCGACAACAACATAAGGATCGAGCAGCAGTAGCTAAATTTCATGAAGTGTGTGAGGGAGGTTTAAGAGGCCTTTGTGGCTTATCTCTTGCAAAAATACCCAAATGATGGCCCCACTTTGCCACCCTACCATGCAGATCTAGCTGCTACAACTGCCCCAGCACAAGGAATGCCATCAGCCGCCACTGCCCGACATGCCGCCTTCTGCTGCCAGATGCTATCTCCGATGCACTACTCATCATACTTAGCCACCTTCTCTTCCAACACGTTGGCAAACACACCTGAGCGGCATCAACAACATCATTCCCCCATCTGCACAGCGACAACAGTGGCAAACACCTCCTCATCAGATGAGGTCGAGTAGCAGCCGTCAGTAACAGCAGTAGCAGAAGCAGCCATCCCAATGGCGATAGACTCTTCAGTAGCACAAACGAAGGAAGGAACTACAAAGAGAAAGCGTCACATCATAGCCTCCGAGCCAGTGGACGACAAAACAGAATCAGAAGATATTGAATCCCCTTTTGATGCTCCTCCTCCCGAACCTCAAGAAGAAACTCGTCCCACTCCGAAAAGTGTCCAACCATCGCGGACAGCGAAGGTCTCCCCTGCCAAGTCTGCTGACCCCCGCCTGATCATCCAATCCTCCTCCTCCTCCTCAGCAACAAAGACTCAAGCCTCCTCTCAACCCTCAGCCAATTTCTAGAGTTTTTTTCTTTTATCCACTTCTTTATTATTTTTTCTTTTTTTCACTTGTATATATTTTTTTCTATTTTTTTATTTTCTGTTTTAAATTTGTGCATTGAGGGCAATGCCCATCTCGAGTTTGAGGGGGATAGCTCTCACATTTTTCTTTAGGCATACTTAGTAGCATATATGTTGCATTGTACTTGCCTTATTATTAATCGAAATAGAAAAATCTGTTATGACTTGTGCCTATGATAGATAGCCGATTAATTATTCTTGCACCATTAAATAAATTGAACTTAATTATGGGAAACGTATGAAAAATAACTTAGAATTTTTTAATTGCCAAAACTGTCAAACACTACTGTTACTTGTTGAATTTGTTAGAAGATCTAATGAACAATGTCTGCTTTGTTTTTAGAATTATTTGCAAAGTTCTAACAATGGTTGCAGGAAGCCTCCGAGGCAAGAAACAAAAAAAGAAAGCACTGCCAAACACAAGAAAAATAAAAAAAATTTATGTTGTCTATCCCTAGAGGTGCCCGGAACAGGCTCTAGGAAGAATCATGTGCAAGGACACTCTGCTGTTATCAAAGTCCATGAATCTAATTTTTTTGCATTGACGGACAAATTAGCATGAGTGAATGAAAGTCTTAATGGGATGACTCTACTCTATGGGTTCAGGGTTTTGTAGTTTGCTCCTATCTTAATTTCAGACCTAGAAGAGTAGTTGTGATGAGATGAAGCCCTTATTGCCATGATTAAGTAATTGTGCTTAATTGTGCCGCCTCGACACCAACCTTATATATCATAACAACATTTTTTTATTTAGTTATTTTGCATATTCAGCCTGTGCATAGTTCTGTACACACTGCACTGCATTATAGATTAATTCTTAGTTATTTCTTGCTATTTCCCCTTCACTAATCTAATATAGGTGCAACGGCCTTGAGGTGTGAAATCAAGTTGAAAACATGTTTTTCTTTCTGGTTAATATAATGACAAGTATGTTTAGGTTGCATTACTTGAGAACAAGCAATAGTTCGAGTTTGGGGATATGTAAAGTGTCCATAAGTTCTATATTTCATGCACATTCCATCTCATATTATTGTTGTTTTGAAGTACATTTTAAGCATAATTAGGTCCATGCATTACATTTTATAGTATTCTTTACGTTACCATGAAGTACATTTCAGGAACTAGAGGCTGACAGAGGGAAAAAGGAGCTGACGACATGATGTTGAGGCAGCAGACCAAGGAGCTATACTAATGCAGTTCCAGACAGAGACAACAACTGTTGTGTAGTTGTCGCCGCCTTACTTGTCGCCCGAGACAACAAACTATGGAATTGGAGAACTGGAGCGCGATCTGAAGAGTAGAAAATCCTAATTCTATCGATGCTATCCACTCAATTTTTTGATGATTGTAGCAGCATGTAGAGCCGCCGAATGAGGAACTCGATCTTACTTGCGGAGCAAGGCAACGTGATTAAGTCCACACTCAACTCAAAGAAGTCAGAGTTTAAAGTTGCAATTAATGCAGAAAGCTACTTTGAAGACTTCTACTCCAAGAAGGACTAGCCCTAGCTAATGCCTATATATACTCATTGTAATTGTACTTCAAAACAACGAAAGTTTTCCCCTTAGGCATAGTTTAGGTGTTCTTGCCGCCATTATGTTCTAAATTTCTCTTTGGGTTTGGGTTATGTTGTAATTAGTGTGAGAACGGTTGTTTAGGATTTCAAGTTTGTTTTTGCAATAAAACTTCAAGGTTAATTATTCCATGTGCTTCATAGTTTTCAATTAAGGCGAAAGATTAGTTGATTACTACCTATTTGTTTGGTATCGAGAGAGTCAAACTCATGAAAGGAGTAAGTATAATTTCATCTATAGACGGTGTGATCAATCTGGCCTAGACATAGGTTAGGGTTTAAGGCGGCTAAAAGAGGACGAGTTAACATTACTGCCTTTGCACGATTCACGTCGCGACCAGTATTATCTGTAGTGGGCATCAATAGAATTCATATTTAGACATAAGCGGGATCACTTTCGAAGCGTTCTGCCGAGCCTTGTAGTTCTGCCAAGTTTGTCGACGAGACACAAGTCCATTCCCCTTACAAGGCAACGATAGGGTCTCAGCAGATTACCTGCCATCCCCCGCCGAGGCAGTAGAGTCTGACAGCGCAAAACAACTTGTCCTGTTCAACGCAGTTTCGCACTAAGCAGCAACATAACCCTGCCCATTCTATCAACCCGATCTATTCCCTTTTATTTACTTGGGTTTTATTTTACTTTTCTTCTCAAACAACCAACTTAATTGTGCATTTACTTTTATTGTGAAGGAACTAGGAATTGAATCAAGCTGTCCAATCCATGTGGGAGACGATATCTTTTATATTAAAACTGGACAGGAGTGTGCACTTGTGCTCATATTTAGAGAACACCGAAACGCTCTTCAAGGTTGTTGCCTCCAAGCACTCAATTACCCGCATTGATGGACAAAAGATAGCGTAAGAATTCAAGCTTAGTGAGGAGTGCTCAACACCAAAACACCATGAATGCATTAAAACCATTTTCCATCATTTGAAAACCATCATGCCCTTTTTAAAAACCATGCACTTTTCTTAACAAACCAGCATGTTAAGTATCATGCAACAAGTATTATGAACTCAACAGAAAATCCATTGGTAACGCCCCACTTAAGCCTTCTCATGCATAACTACCATATGCAAAGCTTAAATAGTAAAACATGCATTTACATAATATGCATCATTAACCATTTCATAATACTTTATCAATTATATTGGCTCACAAGAGATCATCAACATACTCATTTCTGAAAACCACATCAGATACACGGATTCCCAAGTGTTGTCCCAACACTTCATACATTCTCACCAGTATCTCAAAGTTCACACACGGGAGCTACCCTCCACCGTTGTGACACCCGTAGTGGAGTTTTCGGTACACCATATAAACCCCTTAACACCACTAATCAGTAGATGTATAACCCCACTAACGAGAGATGGGACACTATACACTTTCCTCAATCGTTAGGGTACTTGGATGGAGTATTCGCTACACCATATAAACCCCTCAACATCCAAGGCGACTTGTTTATAGTGCACTCAAACCTATAGCTGGCTAACTATATCCGATTTCATTTATAAACCATTTTCACACCATCACTTGCCAATATAATTCTCATTTAGCACAAACCTCATTGTTTTCAAAGCATTACCAATAAGCCACATTTCCAAGCATCAATTCATACTTCATAAAACATGTATAAGCATATACATACAAGGATCACTTACCATGTGCATCCTTTATCAATATAACATCAAAAACAGTAAATCACTTACCTCAATTCATGCTTTAAAATAGGAGGTAACATGCATTTAAAATCAAGTGCATCAACAATTCACAATAGCACAATCCAGAGAGAAAATCCTTTTACTTACTTCTAAACTAAGTAAAGCGTTTCAAGCTTACACTAAGTTCCCAAGACCACCTTTAAAGTGTTTTAAAGCTGGAAAACTCATTCCCACTAACCGACTCGCGAAACAAAGATTCACCAACGCAAAATTAAGCGTCTGAAGCCCCTGAAACTTCACTGATTGCTTCTGACGTAATCTCCCCTGTTTATACCACACAAGAACAGAGAATTAATGCATTAAAATCACCATCAACTTAAACTATCTCGCTACTCTGCCCTAAAGCACCAAAATACCCATCCAAAACAACCGAAATCACCTTTGATTTCTCTCCAACCTCAGCCCAGCCATAATTTAAAACTTCCATGAAATTTTAATCATCATTCAACTTCCAAAATCAATCTAATAACATCTTTATACCTCCAGCAACTCAAATTTCACACTAACACCTCAAAAACCCAAAATCTAACAATCTAACAATTAGAGATCCATCTTATTTCGGGATTATTATTATAAAAGCATTATTCTCACATAATTTAACATCCAAATCAAGTTTAAAATCATTCTCAAATCAATCAAAACAGCGCCCAAATGAAAATATTGAAAATCCATCTTACAAAGCATAATTTAGCAATTTTCATCAATTCAATTACAAAATCTTGTTATTAAACAAAACTATAGAGCCAAAGACTTGGGAATTTCAATAAGGAACCGTGATTAGATGAGAAAAAAGAAAGATCATCTCTAGCACAAGGTTTCCCCTTCATTTGCAATGATTTTGATGAAATCCTTGAAGAAAACTTTAGCTAGTTGTTGTAGAAATTTATGGGCATCATTTAGGAATCAAAATCAGATGAAATGAGACAATTATCTGTAGATTTTAGTGATGAAAAGAGAGTTTGGCTGCTGGGAAAGTTGAGAGAAAAGTTTTAGAGAAAAGTAGTTACGTGAGAAAATGATTAGTCTTTTAAAATCTCCTTTAATAAAACTCTTTTATTAAAATATTTAATTAAACCATTTAAAACACTAAAACAAGGGAAATAGATGATACCAACTTAGTGTAATAGCTTCGTAAGGATTCTAAGTTTTGGCTCTCTTCGATTTAGCCATCAAAATAGAACTTTCAATTTTTACATTTTAGTCACCAAACCAAAATGTCGACTTTCCAAAAATCATTTTCCAAAATTAGCTTCACTTTCCCTCAACAAATATTTAAATAGGATTTTAGAAATTTTTTCACATGATTTATCACATCCCGAACCAAGTTTTCCCTCAAGCGACTCTAAACTAACTCGAATCTCTAATATAGATTCATCAGACCCTAAACCACCTTTAAAACCTCTAGGTCCAAAACCGGGGCGTTACAACTCTCCCCCACTTAGGATATTTCATCCTCAAATTTTTTACCTGAAGGAAAAACGTGCGAAAACTACTTCAACATGTCCGCCTTACTTTCCCATGTGGCCTCTTAAACTCCTCGATGTCGCCACAACACCTTCACAAGTTCAATCGTCTTACCACAAAGAACTTTGCTACTAGAATCTAGAATCCCAATTGGTTCCTCATCATAAGAAAAATCTGGATTCAACTCAATCTCCTCAACAACCATAACATGAGATGGATCCGATTTATACCTTTGCAACATCGAAACATGAAACTCATCATGAATTTTCTCCAACTCGGAAGGCAACCTCAACCGATATACAACAGGACCAACATGCTCCACCACTTCATATGGTCCAATAAACCTTGGACTAAGCTTACCCTTAAGTCCAAACCTCATCACCTTCTTCTAAGGCGATACTTTCAAGAACACGCGATCTCCAACTGCATAGTCAATCTCCTTACGCTTTAAATCCGCGTAAGACATTTCACGATCCGACGCTGCCTTCAACTGATCACAAATAAGCTTTACCTTCTCAGTCGTTCCCTTAAGCAAATCCGGCAAGGAAACCAACTTCTATCCCGCCTCCTCCCAACAAAGAGGTGTTCTACACTTTCTTCCATACAAAGCTTCATATAGAGCCATTTGTATACTCGCTTGAAAACTATTATTATAGGCAAACTCCACCAAAGGTAAATGTTTCTCCCAAGAACCTTGGAAATCTATAACACAACACCTCAACATATCCTCAAGCTGTAACGCCCCGGTTTTGGGCTCAGAAGTTTTGGGCGTTGACCGGTGCGGTCAAAGTGCTGATCGAATATATAAGAGTGAATTTAGGAAAGCCTAGTTCGGGTTGCATTAAAAATATTGAAAAAATGTTCTAAAATCATCTTTTAATATATAAAAGTGAACTGTGAAATCAATTTTGGAAAATGAGGTTCGGAAGGTTGACATTTTGGCTAGTGACCAAAATGTAATTTTTGAAAGTTGCGGGACAGTTTTATAAAGGATTGAAACTTTGAATCTTTAAGGAGCTATTATTCCAAAAAGAATTTCTCCAGATTTTTCTAAGATATTTTAAGGCTTTATTCTGATTTTAAAGATTATGAAAGTGGAGGGAAATCATTTTTTTTACCATTTCTTAACTAACTTTCTATTTTCTCTCAATTTTCCTTTTCTCTCATTTTCTCTCCACCCAAACACATTTCTCCAGATTTCCTTCTCTGATTTTGGCATCTAAATCACACATTTCAACTCTCTTTTGATTCCTAATCATCTCTACAACAAAACCTCTCAATTTGCAAGTTGTTTCATCAAGCATTTTGGCTCTAAAAAGGAGAAATTCAAGTTTGGAGGTAAGAACGTCCTTCTCCTCTAAACTATCAGTTCTTTACTGAAATTCCTATGTTCTCAATCCTTAATTTGTGTTTTGTTAATGGCTTTTCAATTGAAATCTTGATTTTGGCTTAAAATGCAAGATTTGGTGATTTTGGTGAAATTTTCGTGTGATCTGTTTGGGCAGGGTTTTGAAGTGTCAAAATGATGTTAAATGAATGCTAAATTGATTAGAAGTTGAGGTTTAACTAATGCAATCCCGGATAGGTTGAATTTCCTAAGTTTGGCTTGGGTTTTTGGTTGTTTTTGGAGTGTTTTTGGTGATCTGTTATACCTGGAGGTATAAGGATGTGTTTGTGATCATTTTGGATGTTAATAGATGTTTAAAAATGGTTAGAAGTGATGGATCTTGGCTGGGTTAAGCTTTGGAAGTGTTTGGAGGTGATTTCGGTTGTGTTTGGTAGCCAAATTGTTGGATTTGGGTTGAGCAGCGAGTTGAATCTTGTTGCTGGTGTTTTTAATGCATAATGATGCATTAATCCTCTGTTGTTATGTGCTTGAAACAGGGGAGTTTGATCCGTGAGCTTTGAAGGTGTTGTGGAAGGTTTCGGATGCTTGGAAGGCTTGTTGGCTAGCCTTGTTTTGGTTATCGGTGAGTGAAGTTGGGATTTCAGCTTTTAAACCAAGGTTTGAAGGTTTTTGGGAGCTTAGTGTAAGTCTAAACAACTTTGCTAAGCTCAAGAGTAAGTGATTGGATTTTTACTCTTGAAATGTGTTGTGAAATTGGCTTTTAAGCAATTGTGGTTGATGATTGAAATGCATGTGTTTTGCATGGTTTAATTCTGTTTTGTAAGCATATTTTTAGCATGGTTTAATGCTGGTTTTGAAAGCCGTATGTGAAGGATGCTCAAGGTAAGAGATCCTTGGTTTTTATACATTGAAAATGTGGTTTGATGCATGGTGTTGCATGGTGTTTCATGGCTTTGTGTAATGCTTTAAAACAGTGAATTGATGATGATAAATGATGATTTTGCATTATGGTTATGCATGTGAATCATTGGACTATTGTGATGATGGTTTTTGCATTGTGATTATGCATATGAATCATTGGATTATCATGGTAAGATGGTTGTATTGGCAAGTGATGTAAGTGGTTCTTGGTTCGTTGATCGGATATAGTTAGCCGGCTATAGGATTGGGTGCACCGTGAATTAAGTCGCCTTGGAGGTGGAGTGGTCAAGAGTGGACCGGATAAGCTCCCTTCAAGTATCCTAACGAGATGATTGAGGTCATAATGGAGGTGTTGCCCATTCGAGGACCTTGGTTGAGCAAAGGTTATATGGTGGTTAAAAGTCCATATGTGAGAACCTTGTGCTTGTTGAGATCACAATGGCAGTGTTAAGTCCATGTGTGGATCTTGTGTAGGGTGTCCCGGATCTCGTTAGTGATGTTCTACAACTACCAAACGGTGAATGCAAAGGTTGTATGGTGTTTGAAAGTCCATACATGGGAATCTTGTGCATGTCAAGGTTGTATGGTGGTTAAAAGTCCATACATGGGAACCTTGGGGAAAAGCTAAGGTTGTATGGTGTTTAAAAGTCCATACATGGGAACCTTAGGATGTTGAGGTCAAATGGTGGTTAAAAGTCCATTTGGGAGACCTTGGATTGGTAGGGTGTAGGGAGCGTAGGGACAACGCTCGGAATCCGCGTATCCGATTGGATGTTGAGTTGAAAAGTGGATGTGGTTGATCACTTGAAGGCCAATATGATATTCTTGATTGTAAAGAAGCATGGGATGCTTGAAATGATGCATAATTGCATGTGAGGCATGAGATGCTTGGAAAAGATGCATGGTTGCATGTAAGGTGTATAATGCTTGTGAATGCACGTTTACTTGTTAAGTTGAACAAGTGTTGATTATCATTTGGTAAATGATGCATGTGAGCATGAAATATCTTTATTGCATTGGAGTCTTGTAAGACTTGTTTTTAAAGGCATGTGAAGATGATGTTATGGTTCTTATGTTGCCTTGGTTAAATGCATGTGATGGATTATTTGAGTTATGGTTTTAAAAGGTTCCTTGCTTGAAATGGCTTTCAAGTTTAGGAAAGGTATGTTGTGAAATGGGAGTGTTTTCCATGGTTTTGTTTTAAGCTTTGCATAAGGTGTTTATGCATGGATTGGCTAAATGGTTGATTTTTTGTGAGTTGTTCTTTGAAAAGGTTTTCTTAGCTTGCTAAGCTAAGGGTTGGTTTTCATGTATGTGCAATGCATGGTTTTGAACTTGATGTTGAAAAGGGTTTCCAAACATGGCTTTGGTAAACAAATCGGGTTTGTTTTAAAAGTGTTTAATGACCCGCTGCATTGATGGTGTTTTGGTTTTGAGCATTCCTCACTAAGCATTATGTGCTTACGCTCCTTTTTGTCTATCAATGCAGATTCTTGAAGTTTGGACAGCAAGGAGCAAGGGATTCAAGGTGGACTCCAATGGAGATGTATGTCTCAGTGAATAGCTATAGTTAATAAAGGCAATGGGGTAGAATCTCTCGGGTTTATGTGTATGTGATCGTGTATGTTTGATCGAGAATGTTTTAATGTTGTTGCTAATGTTGTTGGAACATGAATTGGCTTAAATGAGATTGATTTGGAAGGTTTGTGCCTAAATGGTTGCTTGTGTAGGAAGCATGCCTATAGATTTGGGGCTTTTCTTATATGTTGTGTTTCTGTTGAATTGTTGATGCAAGTATGTCTCATTTATGTTGAATTGCATGTTGGTAAAGTTTGGTGGCTTTCGGAGCATGTTTGGATGGTCAATTATGTGTTTGAGTGAGCAAAATGCAGCAATCTGGGCTAGGCGTTTCGGAACAGATGACACCGTTTCGGAACGGGTGCCCTGCATGAACCCAGGCGTCCGAAACGGGTGCCACCGTTCTGGAACGGTTTGGCTACTGCCAGACCCCCGTTGCGGAACGCGTTGCGGAACGGCCCCGAGTTTCGAAACGGGCTTTGCCTGTTTCGGAACGGGTGACCGTTGGGGGCTGACATGGGCGGTTAAATGTTTCAAAATGTTTGCATTTTGGTCCTGAAACTTGTTTGTGCAATTGTATGAGTTCGGGATGCCCGTTGGAGCTGAAATTTGGCTGAGAAGCATGAAACCTGATTAATTTTAAGTTGGTAACTTAAAATCTGGTTAAGTCCTTTAAGTTTTCAGAAATTACAATTTGGTCCCTAAAGTTGTAAATTGTTCAATTGGGTCCCTGTTTGATATCTGATGTTTGTGATCTTTGAGTATGCTGTTTGTGTGATCACATCTAAGGTTAATGTGCTTCTAGACAAGATTAAAAAGAAAAAAAAGGGTCATTAATCAAGGTTGACTTTCGGGTTGACTTTGGTTTTCCCCGTGTGACTTTCTTAATTCGGGTCAACCGTCCGGGCCGGGTTAAGGGGGTTACATTTGGTGGTATCAGAGCTGAGTTGCGAATGTATGGGGAAAACGGTAAGTTGTTGTGATGTGTGCTTGTTGTTTACCTTGATGTATGGTTGAAAGTTGGTTGAAACACGTGTTTCTGAGTATGCTGCTGGTGTTTCTGAGCAAATTGTTGATGTTTCTGAGCATGTTGCTGAAGTATGCAAGCATGTTTTATGGTTATGAATCTTGGTTGAGTTTATGTGGATATGTGCTGATGTTGCGAGCTGATGTTATGCATGATGGAAGTGCTATGAGTATGTAATGTTGATAATATGCTGTTGCAAATGGATGTTGTTTGACGTAAGCATGATCAAAGTATGTTGTTTGATATGCTTGATATTGTGATATCCATGTTGTGTTGACTGTTATGTCGTGTAAAGGGGAGGATTCGGGATACCCATTACCTTATTAATATAGCTATTGTGTTATTTTGGAGTTGGAGATTGAATCCTTGCTTAGTGCTGGTCTAACTGGTTTGTTTGCTTGTTGTGATTGTATGTTTGTTGTTGTTAGTGGTATGGCAAAGTCGATGGAAGAATGGCGGTTGAGTGAGATGGTTGCTGCCTTGGGGCAGGTTGTTAAGGCAAGGAATTCACCCTTTTGTAGAGGTGTTTTGTCTCAGCCTTCCGTGCCTAGTGTTGAAGTGGTAAGGCAAGGGAAAGAAACTGGTTCTGTGATGAAAAGTTCATTATCTGTTGTTCAGGAGGTGTTGGGAACATCTCAGGCTGTGGTAGAGGTAAAGTCAGTGGATGTGCTGGCTGTGGGATGTGAGGGTTTGCCGAAGCAGCGTTTGCTAGATTTGGGTGCTGTGGAATATCATGGTTCTACACCGGAGATGTTTGAGGCCTGGTTGGCCAGTGTGATTCTGATCTTGGATCGGGAAGGCTGTGATTATGCCTGTAAGCTGGGGAGTGTTGTTTCTCTGATGTTAGAGGATGCGTGTGCCTGGTGGACATCTGTGGCTGTGGCGTCACATATTCCTGACATTGATTGGGATTTCTTTGTATCGGCCTTTTATAGGAGGTATCTTGGAAGGGAATTTCCAAGGGTTAAGCAAGGCGCGGGTAGTGCTGTTGAGGGGCAAGTGTTGCTTGGGCAAGGAGTGGAAGTTCAGCCACCGGTATGTGACCGTTGTGAAAGGCGCCATGTTGGAGGTTGTTGGGGCGCAGGTGTTTGCTGGAATTGTGGTTCTAAAGTGCATGTTAAGCGTGATTGTCCACATGGAGTGAAGTCAGCTTTGGTGTTAGCCAAAGGGTCTCAGAAAGGTCGTGGGCACGGCCGAGGCAAGGTTCAGAGGTGGCAGAAAGAGCAGGAAGTTGTGAAGAGTGTGGGAAAGGAGAATTGCTGGAAATGCGGGTCTGCTGGACACATGAGACGTGATTGTTTGATGTTGGCTTGGAACAGCCAAGGTTCTTTACCGCAAGGAGTTGGTGGTGACCCTGGTGTGTTAGCTGGTGCTGCAGTTGTGCCGCAGGAGGTTGATGGTTCCGCAAGGAAGAGAGCTCGTCTGATGAAGCTTCAGGGAGGTGTTGTGTTTCCAGGTAACCTTGTTAAGTAATCTTTGCTCTAGTTACCTTAGTTTGGTTTCTGTTGGTTTTCCTTGCGTGGTAAGTTAGTCTTGTTGCTAGCATGTTTGGGGTAATGGTAGTTGTTTGGGAACATCTTTGGTGTGAAGAAGGCTTAGTGAGTATCTCGTGGTTAATGGTCGTTGGTATGATGGAGTTAGACAAGCTAGAAGTGAGGTGGGAGGTTGTTCTTAGACGGATTTGAGGATGTTATTGTAGGGTGTGAACTGGCATTCATGCACAGTTAAAATCATTGTTATATGCTATATTATATATGTTGGTCCATGCATACATGTGGCATGACATTAGAGGTTTTGCATACATGTACATCAGGCATTGATAGGGCATGTAGGTGATCATGCATACGATGTTCACACTCGCTAATAACCAATTGAATCTGTTAGTGTGGTGGTTGGTTTGGATGATGGGTTTTTAGAGGTTGTTTTGGTGCTGAGTGAGAGTTAGAGGTAACATTAAGCTAGTTGCTGGCAATGGTGAGAGTGGTATAGTCTGTGGTAGAAGGATGGTGTTTGTTTCTTAAAGAGAGTTTAGTGGCTTGGTGGTGAAGGGTACCGGTTGAGGTTAGTATCGGTTAAGTGGTTTGTGTAGCTAAAAGGAAGTGGTAGTTCCTTGGTGCTAAGTGATGTTGCAGTTTTGTGGTTGTGTTTCCAAGTGCTGAGGTAGCTTAGCTTTAAGTTGTTGTGAAAGGGTTGTGTTTGTAAGTGTTGGTTCTTAGCCACCTTTGAGGAGTTGAAGAGCTGTTATGTGTGTTTTGGTTAAGCGATGTTCTGGTAATGCAAGTGTTATGGTTGAAGTTTGAAGTGGAAGGATTATGAAGGATCGAAGGCTTTTGTTGGTTGGCTGGTTGTGAGTATGTGAATTTCTTGTAGTCCGCTGGTGGTGTATGAAACGGCTGGTGGAGTCAAGTTGGGGTTATGATGTAATTCTTGGAATTTGGGTGAGTAATCCTGGTAAGCTGTTATGGTGATGTTGGCGGTAGGTGTAAAGGATTATCAGCTTTTGTTGAAGAGTTTGAGTAACCAGTTGACGTTTAAGGATTTCTGCTTGTTGGGAAAATCCTTGGAAGAGGTTTGGGAGTTTGCAAGAGTTTTAGAAGCAGAAAGGTTTGCATAGTGGCTGTTTTGGATTGGTTGTTGTCTCGATGTAAACAAGTCTTGGAAGTTGTGTGTTATAGTGTGGTGTGCTGTAAAAGTTGAGGTTCTTCAGGTTGAGGTTGGGGCTGTGGACAGTCCGGTTATGTGAAAGATTAAGTTGTGGCTATCTTTGTGTGTTCTGGATTTAATGAACAATGTGTGGAGGTGGTAAAGTTGGTGGAGTTTTGTGTGGATAGTAATCAGTGGTAGTTGAGGCTGTTGTGTTGCCTTGTGTGTTGATTTGAGAAGGTTGTTGTTCTCTTTTCGCCGGTTGAAATTTCGAGGACGAAATTTCCTAAGGGGGGAGAGTTGTAACGCCCCGGTTTTGGGCTCAGAAGTTTTGGGCGTTGACCGGTGCGGTCAAAGTGCTGATCGAATATATAAGAGTGAATTTAGGAAAGCCTAGTTCGGGTTGCATTAAAAATATTGAAAAAATGTTCTAAAATCATCTTTTAATATATAAAAGTGAACTGTGAAATCAATTTTGGAAAATGAGGTTCGGAAGGTTGACATTTTGGCTAGTGACCAAAATGTAATTTTTGAAAGTTGCGGGATAGTTTTATAAAGGATTGAAACTTTGAATCTTTAAGGAGCTATTATTCCATAAAGAATTTCCCCAGATTTTTCTAAGATATTTTAAGGCTTTATTCTGATTTTAAAGATTATGAAAGTGGAGGGAAATCATTTTTTTTACCATTTCTTAACTAACTTTCTATTTTCTCTCAATTTTCCTTTTCTCTCATTTTCTCTCCACCCAAACACATTTCTCCAGATTTCCTTCTCTGATTTTGGCATCTAAATCACACATTTCAACTCTCTTTTGATTCCTAATCATCTCTACAACAAAACCTCTCAATTTGCAAGTTGTTTCATCAAGCATTTTGGCTCTAAAAAGGAGAAATTCAAGTTTGGAGGTAAGAACGTCCTTCTCCTCTAAACTATCAGTTCTTTACTGAAATTCCTATGTTCTCAATCCTTAATTTGTGTTTTGTTAATGGCTTTTCAATTGAAATCTTGATTTTGGCTTAAAATGCAAGATTTGGTGATTTTGGTGAAATTTTCGTGTGATCTGTTTGGGCAGGGTTTTGAAGTGTCAAAATGATGTTAAATGAATGCTAAATTGATTAGAAGTTGAGGTTTAACTAATGCAATCCCGGATAGGTTGAATTTCCTAAGTTTGGCTTGGGTTTTTGGTTGTTTTTGGAGTGTTTTTGGTGATCTGTTATACCTGGAGGTATAAGGATGTGTTTGTGATCATTTTGGATGTTAATAGATGTTTAAAAATGGTTAGAAGTGATGGATCTTGGCTGGGTTAAGCTTTGGAAGTGTTTGGAGGTGATTTCGGTTGTGTTTGGTAGCCAAATTGTTGGATTTGGGTTGAGCAGCGAGTTGAATCTTGTTGCTGGTGTTTTTAATGCATAATGATGCATTAATCCTCTGTTGTTATGTGCTTGAAACAGGGGAGTTTGATCCGTGAGCTTTGAAGGTGTTGTGGAAGGTTTCGGATGCTTGGAAGGCTTGTTGGCTAGCCTTGTTTTGGTTATCGGTGAGTGAAGTTGGGATTTCAGCTTTTAAACCAAGGTTTGAAGGTTTTTGGGAGCTTAGTGTAAGTCTAAACAACTTTGCTAAGCTCAAGAGTAAGTGATTGGATTTTTACTCTTGAAATGTGTTGTGAAATTGGCTTTTAAGCAATTGTGGTTGATGATTGAAATGCATGTGTTTTGCATGGTTTAATTCTGTTTTGTAAGCATATTTTTAGCATGGTTTAATGCTGGTTTTGAAAGCCGTATGTGAAGGATGCTCAAGGTAAGAGATCCTTGGTTTTTATACATTGAAAATGTGGTTTGATGCATGGTGTTGCATGGTGTTTCATGGCTTTGTGTAATGCTTTAAAACAGTGAATTGATGATGATAAATGATGATTTTGCATTATGGTTATGCATGTGAATCATTGGACTATTGTGATGATGGTTTTTGCATTGTGATTATGCATATGAATCATTGGATTATCATGGTAAGATGGTTGTATTGGCAAGTGATGTAAGTGGTTCTTGGTTCGTTGATCGGATATAGTTAGCCGGCTATAGGATTGGGTGCACCGTGAATTAAGTCGCCTTGGAGGTGGAGTGGTCAAGAGTGGACCGGATAAGCTCCCTTCAAGTATCCTAACGAGATGATTGAGGTCATAATGGAAGTGTTGCCCATTCGAGGACCTTGGTTGAGCAAAGGTTATATGGTGGTTAAAAGTCCATATGTGAGAACCTTGTGCTTGTTGAGATCACAATGGCAGTGTTAAGTCCATGTGTGGATCTTGTGTAGGGTGTCCCGGATCTCGTTAGTGATGTTCTACAACTACCAAACGGTGAATGCAAAGGTTGTATGGTGTTTGAAAGTCCATACATGGGAATCTTGTGCATGTCAAGGTTGTATGGTGGTTAAAAGTCCATACATGGGAACCTTGGGGAAAAGCTAAGGTTGTATGGTGTTTAAAAGTCCATACATGGGAACCTTAGGATGTTGAGGTCAAATGGTGGTTAAAAGTCCATTTGGGAGACCTTGGATTGGTAGGGTGTAGGGAGCGTAGGGACAACGCTCGGAATCCGCGTATCCGATTGGATGTTGAGTTGAAAAGTGGATGTGGTTGATCACTTGAAGGCCAATATGATATTCTTGATTGTAAAGAAGCATGGGATGCTTGAAATGATGCATAATTGCATGTGAGGCATGAGATGCTTGGAAAAGATGCATGGTTGCATGTAAGGTGTATAATGCTTGTGAATGCACGTTTACTTGTTAAGTTGAACAAGTGTTGATTATCATTTGGTAAATGATGCATGTGAGCATGAAATATCTTTATTGCATTGGAGTCTTGTAAGACTTGTTTTTAAAGGCATGTGAAGATGATGTTATGGTTCTTATGTTGCCTTGGTTAAATGCATGTGATGGATTATTTGAGTTATGGTTTTAAAAGGTTCCTTGCTTGAAATGGCTTTCAAGTTTAGGAAAGGTATGTTGTGAAATGGGAGTGTTTTCCATGGTTTTGTTTTAAGCTTTGCATAAGGTGTTTATGCATGGATTGGCTAAATGGTTGATTTTTTGTGAGTTGTTCTTTGAAAAGGTTTTCTTAGCTTGCTAAGCTAAGGGTTGGTTTTCATGTATGTGCAATGCATGGTTTTGAACTTGATGTTGAAAAGGGTTTCCAAACATGGCTTTGGTAAACAAATCGGGTTTGTTTTAAAAGTGTTTAATGACCCGCTGCATTGATGGTGTTTTGGTTTTGAGCATTCCTCACTAAGCATTATGTGCTTACGCTCCTTTTTGTCTATCAATGCAGATTCTTGAAGTTTGGACAGCAAGGAGCAAGGGATTCAAGGTGGACTCCAATGGAGATGTATGTCTCAGTGAATAGCTATAGTTAATAAAGGCAATGGGGTAGAATCTCTCGGGTTTATGTGTATGTGATCGTGTATGTTTGATCGAGAATGTTTTAATGTTGTTGCTAATGTTGTTGGAACATGAATTGGCTTAAATGAGATTGATTTGGAAGGTTTGTGCCTAAATGGTTGCTTGTGTAGGAAGCATGCCTATAGATTTGGGGCTTTTCTTATATGTTGTGTTTCTGTTGAATTGTTGATGCAAGTATGTCTCATTTATGTTGAATTGCATGTTGGTAAAGTTTGGTGGCTTTCGGAGCATGTTTGGATGGTCAATTATGTGTTTGAGTGAGCAAAATGCAGCAATCTGGGCTAGGCGTTTCGGAACAGATGACACCGTTTCGGAACGGGTGCCCTGCATGAACCCAGGCGTCCGAAACGGGTGCCACCGTTCTGGAACGGTTTGGCTACTGCCAGACCCCCGTTGCGGAACGCGTTGCGGAACGGCCCCGAGTTTCGAAACGGGCTTTGCCTGTTTCGGAACGGGTGACCGTTGGGGGCTGACATGGGCGGTTAAATGTTTCAAAATGTTTGCATTTTGGTCCTGAAACTTGTTTGTGCAATTGTATGAGTTCGGGATGCCCGTTGGAGCTGAAATTTGGCTGAGAAGCATGAAACCTGATTAATTTTAAGTTGGTAACTTAAAATCTGGTTAAGTCCTTTAAGTTTTCAGAAATTACAATTTGGTCCCTAAAGTTGTAAATTGTTCAATTGGGTCCCTGTTTGATCTCTGATGTTTGTGATCTTTGAGTATGCTGTTTGTGTGATCACATCTAAGGTTAATGTGCATCTAGACAAGATTAAAAAGAAAAAAAAGGGTCATTAATCAAGGTTGACTTTCGGGTTTACTTTGGTTTTCCCCGTGTGACTTTCTTAATTCGGGTCAACCGTCCGGGCCGGGTTAAGGGGGTTACACAAGCACTTGGATATCTCGCTTAGACTGACCATCCATCTGAGGATGATACGAGGTACTGAAATTCAAACGCATACCCAACGCTTGATGTAGACACTCCCAAAACCTCATTGTAAACCTCGGATCCCTATCCGACACTATAGATTTAGGTACACCATGCAAATGCACTATCTCCGCAATGTACAACTCTGCCAGCTTATCCAACGTATACATAGTATGCACAACTAAGAAATGTGCACACTTCATAAGGCGATCTACAATCACCCAAATGGAGTTCCTCTTTGACGGGGTTAAAGGAAAACCGTACACAAAATCCATTGTAATCCTATCCCATTTCCATTCTAGTATTCTAAAAGGTTGCAACAAACTGGAAGGAAAATGATGCTCAACTTTCACACGCTGAAAAACAATACACTTGCTCACAATTTTAGCAACATCCTTCTTCAACCCAACCCAATAGTACTTTTAACAACGGGTGAGTCGCCACCAATCTATTGTTTTACTTTAGGTGCGATTGGAACACCTGAAAAACTCGGTTATTTTAATAAAACTTGTTTTTATTAAAACAACGAGTTTTGGTCTGCGAAACCAGAAAAACAGGTTTGGAAGTCGGTTATGTGTGGGGAAGGGTGAGCACCCCCACAACGCCCAAAATTGGTACCTTTCGATTACGTAATGTCTTAATGGTGGAATTATGAATTCGAATATAACTTAATAAAGTGATCCCAAAAAAGCTAAAATAAAATTTAAAAATAAAAATTCAAAGAAAGGGATATACACTCCAACGCCCGGAGTATGGTCTCCCCTATATAAAATCATTATTCAAAAAGGTAATATTAAATAATAATATAATAAAAGAATTAACGGAAAATGACACTCCAACGCCCGGAGTGTGATTTTCACGAGTAAGAAAAAATTTGGTAGAAACGATAATTAGTAAAATATAATAATAATAATAATAATAATAATAATAATAATAATAATGAGAATAATAATGATGATGATGATAATAAAAATAATAATAATAATAATAATAATAATAATAATAAAGGCAGTGGCAGAATTGAAAGAAAAAACAAATAAAAGGGCAAAAATAATAAAGAAAGAAAGAACGGTGACTAAAATGAAAGGAAAACAAAACAAAAGGGCCGAATCATAACGATACGAGAAGTTGGATGGCTACGGGCGGAATATTCCCTTCCAGTTGAAAACACGCGGGTCCTGGCTTGGGTCGGGTCGCGTATTCGGACAGAGGCTTGAAACGACGTCGTTTTGGCCGGCTTATAAATACCCAAAAAAACCTAAATCCAACTTTGATACTTCATTGGAACCAGAAAAGAAATAAGGATTTGAAAGCTCTCTCCCTCTTTCGGTTCAGTCTGGTCACCGGCGGTCGGAGGGCTCGCCGTCGGTCGCCGGAATTTCCACCGCTGGCGAGAATCCAACATGCAAATATGGATTCCGACTCGTTTTCGCGCGTTGAGTCCAAATCCGAGGTTAGTTTTTCCGAAATCCTCCTCTATTTTCCTAGATCTACAAAAAACGTTTCGGATTCTAAAGTTTTTACCTTTTATTTTTTGTTTTCTTGACTGTGGATTTGTTTGGTTTTTGTTCGAATCCTTTCTCTCTTTTTTATTTCCCCAAAAGCCTCCCCTTTTTTACAACCGAATCCGGTATATATAGCCGGATTTAAAACATAAAATAATATACAAAAAATGGGATTTTATCCTCTTTTCGCCTTTTCATTTTACAGAGATAATCACTCTGATTATTTTCCCTTGTTGCAGGTGGGTGCGACGCGTGGCTTGGTGACGCGGATGAGGAGGTCGACGTGTCCGACTTCAAGGCGACGGCTCGGCTTCGTGGCGGCGGCGGCGGCTAGGGTTAGGGTAGAATAGGTTTAGGTTTAGTTTAAGTTTTAGGTTTTTTTTGGATTGGGTTTATTAATTGGGCCGGGTTATTGGGTTTTAAATGGGTATGGGTTCAAAAAGGTTTGGGTCATGGGTTGTAAGTGGGTTATGGGTTATGATAATAAGGTTTTTATTTATTTATTTGGGTTTAAATACTAAAATGGGTTACTACAGCTGCCCCTCTTTGCTTATTGTTGTATAACGACAATGAAGCAAAGACAAAAAGGAACCCATTTTAATTTGGTCTGGTATGGCTCTTTTCTTCTTGGCACAATCTTTTCTGCTTCACTGATCCGCTCAGCCGCCCTAATAAACAAAATCTTCAAGAGGAGGAGATCCGTTGTAGGAGCTCATAACTTTGGCTTGCCACGACTCTAATGGTGAAGCAACACCTGCAGAAAACTTGACCTAGCTGCGACACTAACAGAGCGGCGAGGTCTACAAAACTTGATCCATTTGTAACATAGAACACTTAACAAGGTAGCTTGATCTGGAGGAGAAAGATTGATCCACTGCAACTCTATAGATGCGAGAAGATCTGAAGAAGGCTCGATCATCTGCAACTCCATTGATGCGAGAAGATCTGAGGAAGGGTCGATCTACTGCAACTCCATTGATGCGAGAAGATCTGAAAAAGGACGATCTACTGCAACTCCATTGATGCGAGAAGATCTGATGAAGGGCGATCTACTGCAACTCCATTGATGCGAGAAGATCTGAAAAGGGGCGATCTACTGCAACTCCATTGATGCGAGAAGATCTAAAGAAGGGTCGATCATCTGCAACTCCATTGATGCGAGAAGATCTGAAAAGGGGCGATCTACTGCAACTCCATTGATGCGAGAAGATCTAAAGAAGGGTCGATCATCTGCAACTCCATTGATGCGAGAAGATCTAAAAAAGGGTCGATCATCTGCAACTCCATTGATGCGATAAGATCTGAAAAAGGGGCGATCTACTGCAACTCCATTGATGTGAGAAGATCTAAAGAAGGGTCGATCATCTGCAACTCCATTGATGCGAGAAGATCTGAAAAGGGGCGATCTACTGCAACTCCATTGATGCGAGAAGATCTAAAGAAGGGTCGATCATCTGCAACTCCATTGATGCGAGAAGATCTGAAAAGGGGCGATCTACTGCAACTCCATTGATGCGAGAAGATCTAAAGAAGGGTCGATCATCTGCAACTCCATTGATGCGAGAAGATCTAAAAAGGGGCGATCTACTGCAACTCCATTGATGCGAGAAGATCTAAAGAAGGGTCGATCATCTGCAACTCCATTGATGCGAGAAGATCTGAAAAGGGGCGATCTACTGCAACTCCATTGATGCGAGAAGATCTAAAGAAGGGTCGATCATCTGCAACTCCATTGATGCGAGAAAATCTGATTAGTACTAGAATTCCTTCAACGAGACAAGGAAGAGTGTCCTTGGTTTACACTTCTTTTGCATTTTTCCCAAATGCACAGGGATGAACGGATTTGATCTGCCTTTACCGATAGCCGTTTGCTCCGGGCTAGTTGTACCATTCCCCTGGGTACAATCAGTTTGGACCAATCATGAGATTGGATTTTTCCCAAGGATTTATTTTCCTTGGACCATTCGTGACAATGGATTTTCGATGGACATCTGAATTGTCCATTCTCTTAAACTTAACTGTGGTTAAGCACGTTATGCATATATTTCTGTCGGCTTTCGGATTTGCATTTTTCCCAAATGCACAGGGATCAACGGTTTTGACTTGCCTTTACCGGTAGCCGTTTGCTCTGGGCTAGTTGTACCATTCCCCTGGGTACAATCAGTTTATACCAATCATGAGATTGGATTTTTCCAAAGGATTTATTTTCCTTCGACCATTTGTGACAATGGATTTTCGATGGACATTTGAATTATCCATTGTCTTAAACTTAACCGTGTTTAAGCACGTTGTGCCGACATTTTTGTCGAACTTGTCAAAAATTAGCTTCGATTCAACCATAGTTTTGATGAAGGAACAAGATTTGATGATTTTCTTTTACAACATAGATGAGGAAAAGATTTGGAAATCAAGAAATTTTTGTTGACCAAGCTACAACACCTGACGAAGAGGCATGGTCTAAAGTGATTTTGATCCAGCTACAACACTGACGAGGAGGCAGGATCAAGGGTTCAAGTTTGGTCAAGCTACAACTCTGACGAAGAGGCATGACCAGAAGTTGACCGAGCTACAACACCTAATGAAGAGGCACGGTCTGAAGTGATTTTGATCCAGCTACAACACCGACGAGGAGGCAGGATCAAGGGTTCAAGTTTGGTCAAGCTACAACTCTGACGAAGAGGTATGACCAGAAGTTGACCAAGCTACAACACCTGACGAAGAGGCACGGTCTTAAGTGATTTTGATCCAGCTACAACACCGACGAGGAGGCATGATCAAGGGTTCAAGTTTGGTCAAGCTACAACTCTGACGAAGAGGCATGACCAGAAGTTGACCGAGCTACAACACCCGATGAAGAGGTACAGTTTGCAGTTCGATCTGCTACGGCTCTATCATCGTAGCATAATCTGGATTTTGGTCTAGTCGCACCTATTACGGCGAAAATAGACCTAAAAACAATTGGTGTGTCATACCACCAATGGCAAAGCGAGCCTTGGAACAACACTTGGTGCATTGCATTATTAACTTCAAAGCGAACTCTAGAGGATGTAGGTTATGTTACATCATGGCAAGGAGTGACAACCCTCTTGGGCTTTGATTGTCTTTTTTGCTCTTGGAAAAGTAACAAGCCTGAATTTGGTAACCTGTTTCTTTGCATCTTCAAGAAGACATGATCTGTTGGTATGTTCATTGCACTGCAACATCAGGAAGATGATATATTCCACTGCGAATTCAAGTTAACAGATTTGCTATCGCGTTCATGGACTTATGTTTGTGCTTATTTTGTTGTATGTTCAAGGAGACAAGTTTGTCGTAGCCTTGTTTTGCTACCAATTCGGGGAGACAAGATTATTGTTTGGTGTTCTCATTCCGCTACAAATTCAGGGAGATGTGCTTGTTCTGCCGCAAATTCAAGTAGATGAAATTATTGAAGCTTGTTCTGCTGCAAATTCAGGGAGATAGATTTGTTGTTGTGTTCATTTCATCGTAATTCCAAGGAGCTAAACTTGTTGTCTGTGCCCATTCTGCTACAAACTTAGGGAGATGAAAATGTTGTCGTGCTCATTCCACTACATGTTTAGGGAGATGAAATTGTTGTCGTGCTTATTCCGCTGCAAATTCAGGGAGATAAACTTGTTGTTAAGTTTATATGTTCCACCATTTGTTGGAGAAACATAATTTTGCCAATCTTGAAGAAGTAGAATCTGCAACTTCAGGGGTGATCTGTTGCACCTCTGACGGGGAGGCAGAATCTGAAAAAGTTGATCCGCTACACCATGTTACGGGTGAGATAGGACCTGCAAAAGTTAAAAGAGTGACTGGTCAAAATGAGCTATGAACTAACTCTTCGTGAGCTATAAGGTTTGAATTGAATGTTTGATTTGATTGATCCACTCCTTCGTGTCAAGGATGTTGGTTCTTGTTAACAATTGTCTGTGCTATCTTTAGTTGAAGGTGCCAGACAACATTTTCATATTTGCTCCAGTCCTTCATGCCAAGGATGTTTAATGATAATGATCTGCTCCTTCCTGTTTGAGGATATTAGACCTGGAAATTTTCATTCTTTAAGAAATGGTCAAATATTTGTAAGAAGAGGTAGAGTTGAAAAGATCTTTGAGGAAAGATCAATTTTTTTTTTAGAAAAACATCCTTGTGCAAAGAATTCATGTTTTGAGAAAATGTGTCCTTAAGAAAGGAAGAAGTTAAGAAAATGTGTCCTTAAGAAAGGGCAGAGTTAAAAAAAACTCTTGTTTTGAGTAAATGTGTCCTTAAGAAAGGACGAAGTTAAGAAACTCCTGGTTCGAGAAAAGTTATCCTTGAGAAAGACGGAGTTAAGAAACTTTAATTTTAAAAAAATGGTGTCCTTAAGAAAGGACAGAGTTAAGAAACTCCAATTTTGGAAAAAGATGTCCTTAAGAAAGAACGAAGTTAAGAAACTTGTGTTTTCCAGAAAAGATGCCCTTAAGAAAGGACGGAGTTAAGAAACTCTAATTTTTGAGAAAAATTGCCCTTAAGAAAGGACGAAGTTAAGAAACTCCAACTTTGGGAAAATGTGTCCTTAAGAAAGGACGGAGTTAAGAAACTCGTGTTTTGGAGAAAAGGTGCCCTTAAGAAAGGACGGAGTTAAGAAACTTTTGTTTTGGAGAAAAAATGCCTTTAAGAAAGGACGGAGTTAAGAAACTCTTATTTTGGGAAAATGTGTCCTTAAGAAAGGACGGAATTAAGAAACTCGTGTTTTCGAGAAAAGATGCCCTTAAGAAAGGACGGAGTTAAGAAACTCTTGTTTTTGAGAAAAAATGCCCTTAAGAAAGGACGGAGTTAAGAAACTCAAATCTAAAAGGTGTCCTTAAGAAAAGACGGTGTTTAGGAAAATGTTTAAGTAACAAGTTCCAAGTTAGCTCCGGATAGTATTTATGCAGATGATGTTCATGTGCTTGCTTTTGTGATGATGCAGAGATGCATGAAATTCTTGTAGAAGTCCCTTTCTTCTGACTTAGTTTGATCTCCTGATTTTTGTTTAAAATTTGTCTCAGCAGGAGTTTGCCCCCAAGCCTCATTGTCCTTATTCTTTTTTTGGACTTGAACTTCTAAGCTGAATGATCTCGACGTTATCTTGTTCTTTCCTTTTTGGAGGCAAGATCGGGAAAAAAGTTGACTTTGAAACTTCATCGCATGAAGTTATGACCTGAAAAAGGAACATTAGTTAATAATTTGCTCAAAAAAATTTACCGTTTTTACCTGGATGTTCGAGCTTTTTGCATATTTGACCTCCTTCAGGGCTAAAGGTTGGTCATTATGTTGTTGCCCCCATAGTTGAGGTCTTCGATCTCTTTCCTAGACCTGTTTATATGTTCAAGACATAAATGTGCCATGAATGCACTTAACTTTGTGTTTGATGCATGTATCTAGCCTAAATGCATGATAACTTGTATGATGTATGCAATTATTGTAGAATGATGAATGGAAAATTTTGTTTTGCCCCTCAGAGGGATGCCCATGACTCTAAGTTGCCAGATCTTTGCCTCAATGCTCGATGCCTTGTTTGTAAGGATGCCCTCAACCTTCCTTGGGTTTGATCATCTTTTGGGATTACTCCCTCGAGTGAATGCCTCAACATTTTTGTCTAAGACTGCTCTTGAAACGAACTTGAAGCTTGAAGTATGTTTTCATCTCTTCTTAAAGAGTTGTCATTGTTCTTGTGAACACGTTAGGTTGCCCCCCGGTCGGGTCTATAAATTTGTTGTTGGTTCATGGAAGCTCATTACTTTTGGCTCTAGCAAAGTGCTATAATAGATAATTGATGTAGTCATCTAGGGTGTAGAAGTCTGACTTGGCATCGGAGGCTCACTTCCTGAACTCGTCGAGGAAATCTCTCAGCTTGGGGCCTTGAAGAGATATGATGTATGTATGAGTGCAAAGGTTATTTGAAAATGCCCCTGGATTGATCAACTTTGCTTTATCCAGTATTTGCTAACATGGGGCATCCCGAGATCGGTTTCAAAGTCTCGAAATGAATGCATGTAAATGCAAGGTACACGTTCTAGGTGTGAAGGTACTGATTCAAAATAGAATGTATGCATGTAAATGGAAAATGCATATCCTAGATGAGAAAGCACTGATTCAAAAATGGTTCCCGTAGTTCAACTTCTGAATTTACGGGATTTATTCGCAACTTTTGAATGTTGCGTTGGTATCTAGGGAACTAGATTTTCTCCCGATGATAATTTTTCAAGTAGGGAACCAGCCGTGAATCAATACTTCATGCTGATGAAGTGCAAAAATTAAAATGTTATAGTGGTGTCATGTAATTAATGTGGAATGAATGACTTAATGCAGCATGATCACCAAAGAGAAGAAACATGTTAGTTCATAATAAAAGAATTAAATGAATGAATTGAATGATGAATAAGACAAAAATTAGCAGCAAAGAAAATTGAACATATATAATAAATAAAGGCATCAAAACTTAAACAGGGTGACTGCTAACGGGCAGAGTTTTGGTTTGGCTTTAAGGGGTAAGCTCTTAGGGTTTACTATATGCGTTTTGGTTCTAAAGTAACGGTACCTGAACTGTCGCTAGGACATCGATTCGGGAGGTTACATTTCCCTAGGTCTGCACGGAGACAGAGGTCTCACGAAGACAAAGGGACATATATCCCGGAAGCGTTTCACCATCCTACACGGAGGGGGTACCTCACGAAGGCGTGGTTTCTCGCTCCCACTTAAGGGACGAAGCTCGGGTATAGAACTCATGATATTAAAACTCAAAAAATAAATTTATAAAAAATTTGTAAAGATTTTAGAAAAAAAGTAATCGACTTGTGGCTTGACTCTCTAAAAAAAGGTCCCCAGCGGAGTCGCCAAGCTGTAACAACGGGTGAGTCGCCACCAATCTATTGTTTTACTTTAGGTGCGATTGGAACACCTGAAAAACCCGGTTATTTTAATAAAACTTGTTTTATTAAAAGAACGAGTTTTGGTCTGCGAAACCAGAAAAACAGGTTCGGAAGTCGTTTACGTGTGGGGAAGGGTGAGCACCCCCACAACGCCCAAAATTGGTACCTTTCGATTACGTAATGTCTTAATGGTGAAATTATGAATTCGAATATAACTTAATAAAGTGATCCCAAAAAAGCTAAAATAAAATTTAAAAATAAAAATTCAAAGAAAGGGATATACACTCCAACGCCCGGAGTGTGGTCTCCCCTATATAAAATCATTATTCAAAAAGGTAATATTAAATAATAATATAATAAAAGAATTAACGGAAAATGACACTCCAACGCCCGGAGTGTGATTTTCACGAGTAAGAAAAAATTTGGTAGAAACGATAATTAGTAAAATATAATAATAATAATAATAATAATAATAATGATAATAATAATGATGATGATAATAAAAATAATAATAATAATAATAATAATAATAAAGGCAGTGGCAGAATTGAAAGAAAAAACAAATAAAATGGCAAAAATAATAAAGAAAGAAAGAACGGTGACTAAAATGAAAGGAAAACAAAACAAAAGGGCCGAATCATAAGGATACGAGAAGTTGGATGGCTACGGGCAGAATATTCCCTTCCAGTTGAAAACACGCGGGTCCTGGCTTGGGTCGGGTCGCGTATTCGGACAGAGGCTTGAAACGGCGTCGTTTTGGCCGGCTTATAAATACCCAAAAAACCTAAATCCAACTTTGATACTTCATTGGAACCAGAAAAGAAATAAGGATTTGAAAGCTCTCTCCCTCTTTCGGTTCAGTCCGGTCACCGGCGGTCGGAGGGCTCGCCGTCGGTCGCCGGAATTTCCACCGCCGGCGAGAATCCAACATGCAAATATGGATTCCGACTCGTTTTCGCGCGTTGAGTCCAAATCCGAGGTTAGTTTTTCCGAACTCCCCCTCTATTTTCCTAGATCTACAAAAAACGTTTTGGATTCTAAAGTTTTTACCTTTTATTTTTTGTTTTCTTGACTGTGGATTTGTTTGGTTTTTGTTCGAATCCTTTCTCTCTTTTTTATTTCCCCAAAAGCCTCCCCTTTTTTTACAACCGAATCCGGTATATATAGCCGGATTTAAAACATAAAATAATATACAAAAAATGGGATTTTATCCTCTTTTCGCCTTTTCATTTTACAGAGATAATCACTCTGATTATTTTCCCTTGTTGCAGGTGGGTGCGACGCGTGGCTTGGTGACGCGGATGAGGAGGTCGACGTGTCCGACTTCGTGGCGGCGGCTCGGCTTCGTGGCGGCGGCGGCGGCTAGGGTTAGGGTAAAATAGGTTTAGGTTTAGTTTAGGTTTTAGGTTTTTTTTTGGATTGGGTTTATTAATTGGGCCGGGTTATTGGTTTTTAAATGGGTATGGGTTCAAAAGGGTTTGGGTCATGGGTTGTAAATGGGTTATGGGTTATGACAATAAGGTTTTTATTTATTTATTTGGGTTTAAATATTAAAATGGGTTACTACAGTACTCATCTTTCAAACCACGATACATCTTTGTACTACCAGAATGCATAGAAAAATGACTTCTATATACTTCAGTCAAAATAGTGTGCCTCAACTCAACATCCACCAGCACAACTATTCGACTTTTAAAGCATAAAACACTATCATCATTGAAACAAAAATTCGTTGCATTACCATCTGCTATGTCCTGAACCTGAGGTACTAAAGAATCATCAAGCAATTGCTTCTCCTTAATCAATTGAATCAAGCAAGGTTTCACTTGTAACTCAGCTATCAATCCATCATCTCTCGATATACTCAACCGAGCAAACATCACTCTCAACTCTACGGCCACCTTCCTACTCAAGGCATCATCCACAACATTGGCCTTTCCAGAATGATACTCTATTGTCAAATTATAATCCTTGAGCAACTCCAACCTTTTTCGTTGCCTAAAATTCAACTCTCTTTGAGACATTAGATATTTCAAACTCTTATGATCCATGTAGACCACACACTTCTCATTGTAAAGATAATGCCTCAAAATCTTCAAAGAGAACACAACTGCAGCAAGCTCTAGATCATGAGTAGGATAGTTGCGCTAATGCACCTTCAATTGCCTAGATACATACACCACAACCTTCCCACCTTGCATCAACACACAACCTAAACCAACGTACGACACATCACTATAAACTACAAACTTCTTACCCGATTCAGGTTGAATCAAGACATGAGCTTGCGTCAAAGCTTCCTTCAACTTCTCGAAAGCTTGTAGTCTAACATCTGTCCACTCAAAATGAATGTTCTTTTGCAACAACTTGGTTAACAGAGCAGCTATCTTAGAGAAGCCTTCCACAAACCTTTGATAATATCCTGCAAAACCAAGGAAACTACGCACTTCAATCACCGATTTAGGCGTCTTCCAATTCATCACCACCTCAATCTTATGTGGGTCAACTCAGATACCCTCGGCCGACACCATATGTCCAAGGAAGACTACTTGCCTGAGCCAAAACTTGCACTTACTCAACTCAGCATAAAGTTGGTTCTCCAACAACACTTGTAACACGATCTGCAAATTCTTATCATGATCCCCATCGGTACGAGAGTACACGAGAATATCATTAATAAACACTACTACGAACTGATCCAAAAACTCATGGAACACACGATTCATCATGTCCATGAATGTAGTCGGTGCTTTCGTTAAACCAAACGACATCACCAAGAACTCATAATGCTCGTACCTTGTACGAAAAGTTGTCTTAGGCGCATCTACATCCTTTACCTTGAATTGATAATATCCAGACCTCAAATCAATCTTAGAAAACACTAAAGCACCTCAAAACTGGTCAAACAAATTGTCAATCCTTGGCAAAGGATACTTGTTCTTAATCGTCAACTTGTTCAGTTGCTGATAATCAATACACATACGCATCGTGCCATCTTTCTTCTTTACAAACAAGACAGGTGCACCCCAACGTGAAACAATTGGCCTAATGAACCCTCGGTCTAGCAACTCCTGAAGTTGCGTTTTCAACTCCTTCAGCTCCTAAGGTTCCATCTGATAAGGGGCAATAGACACTGGAGTCGTATTTTCATACAACTCAATGCCAAACTCAACTTCTCTATTAGGCGGCAAACCAGGTAACTCTTCCGGAAAGACACCCGAAAACTCACATATCGTTCGTAAGTCTTGTAATCGCACCTCCTTTGTACCAGGATTCATCACATAAGCTAAGAAAGCTTCACAACCCAACTCCATCATATGACTCGCTTCAAGAGTAGAAATTGTATTGGACAAGAATTTCACATTCTCGCCTACGATTACCACTTCATAATCATCAGCAAGTTTCAAAGTAACTCGCTTAACATCAAAATCGACCATAGTCCTATGATCGGTTAACCAATCCATTCCAAGGATTACATCAAAACCATTGAAAGGCAACTCCATTAAATCAACTGCAAACACATGGCCTTGGATAGATAAAGGACATCGCCTATACAACTTCCTTGTAACCATAGTTTCACCAAAGGAACTAGTTACTTGCATTCCCATATCTAACATCTCAACAGAGATATCAAGAAAATGTGCATGCTCATTCAAGATGTATGAATGCGTAGATCCAGAATCAATTAAAGATAACATTGAAAAGGATTGCAAAGTGAAAGTACCTACAATCACATCGGTGTCATTGCGTCCCTCGCGATGTGCATACACCATCACAGGACCACCACCCTCGGGTTGAACAACCACAACATGTGCTACAGCTCTTTATCCATCCTCCTTACGCTGGAAATCACCACGACCATGCCCACGGCCTCTTAGTGGTGCAACAACAGGTGTCCGGCCCTGACCACCTCCAGCCAACAAGAGACAATCACGCCTCAAATAATCAACTGATCCAAAACTCCAACAAGAGTTAGCTGCCATAGCCGCAGGAGCCTGCGCTTCTCAAGCCATACGAGGACAATCTTACCTCAAATGCTCACGCGATCCACATACCTAACAAGCATTTTGTTTAGATCTCAACTTGTTACCCTGAACTGGAGCACCACGACCAATATTACCTCGCCTCATGTTGGTACCTACGATCATGATGCCTCTTATACTGTCCACCACCATGACCAGAATCCGCAGCTCTCTTACCCGAGCTAGAGTCACCCACGCGAGAGGACAAGCCCAAACTATGCTCGATACCCTTAGCTCGCGTCACCAACACCTCAAAATCTGTATAATCAGAGGCTAACATGAAAGTCTTCACCTCTTGTACCAGGCCATAACGGAAGCAATCACAATGATGCCTATCACTTGGCACCAACTCAAGAGCATACTAGCTCAAATGAACGAACTGAACCTCATACTCAGCCACTGTCATGCTACCTTGAACTAAGGGCATAAATCTAACTCCTAGATACTTATTCTTAAAGGCAGCTTGGAAGAACTCCCAATCCACCTAATTGGGATCCATAGCCACAGTCACAGTTGTCCACCAACTGTATGCATCATCATGCAACAAAGAAACAACACATCCTAGCTTGTGTGCATCATTGCACCCCATTTGATCCAAAATTCGGATCGTGCTAGCCATCCATGCCTCAGATGCCTCATGAGACAAACCACAATACTCAACGCCTCCTAAACTTCGCAAATGTTTCAACGGCAAACCCAATTACCCAGCTACAGGTACTTGCACTTGCACTCCAGCAACAGCAGGCTGGAATGCCCCAGTCATCGCTAGAACCAAATGCGTCAAATCACCCAACACACGACCAGCTTGCCCATGTTGTCCTTGCTCCTCACCCCGAGGTGGAGGCAGTGGGGGAGGTAAATTCCCACCGAGAATAACCTCATTCTCCTAATTTCATTGCTCACCAGTAAGAGCAATCGTACCCGAACGTAGCTCTCTCCCCTGTCCCATTGTGCTATTATAATTAAAGATGATAATAAAACAAAACATGAAATCAAGCTAGCTTCAAGCAAGGATCCAAGACTTCGAATTCAATTTAAAAACACTTTACTATAGTAATAAGACAATGGGCATCCCATTTTCCCCCAAACAAAGCGTAAGGCATACAATGTACATATCACAAACATCGTGCATCGTAATCAATCAAATCCATCCCACAACATCATCATGTATATAACAGCTCACACATACATCACAGTCATCATCTACGGCATTAATATCATTTGATCATCATTAACATGATTATAATAATCATCGTGCAAAGCAAAATCATTAATCACTTGAAATCACATCACATCAACATACCATTAACATACCATCATCTCATTCTTTCGCAACCTGACTCCGATACCACCAAATGTAACCCCTTCGACTCGGTCTAGGCGGTAGACTGAACCGAACAGGTCACAGAGGAATATTGAAGTAAACCGAGAAGTTTACGCCAGTAAACAACCTTAATTTTTTTTCTTTTTATCTTATCTAGATGCTTATTAGTGTCCTAAGTGTTTAACACCGCATCAGAACATATATAATTCAATCAAACATCAATTGCATTCAATTACGAATTTAGGGACCATCTTTTAAATTTACCAAAGTATAGAGAATTATGCCATTTTTAAGTTACCAACTCTTAATTAGTCACATTACATGCATCTCAGTCAAAACTCTTAATTAGCTCAAAATAATCATTCATGCTCATTTAATTGCATCCATATGAAACCTAACCATTCTCATCAGTTAAGGTAGAGACTCTATTTCTTTGATTTCGCTGGGAAGCCATGCGATGAAACTAAGAGTTGTTACGATCTCCATGTTGTAACTAGTTTTCCCGAGCCCTCTACTCCCAGTAAAGTTATTTCCTGTCTAGTTCCAAATTAAGAGATAATATGGTATCCACGATATTACTAAGGGTAGAATCAGTCAGAGTGAGCTCCGGTAGCCTTTCCATTTTCTCATTCAGAGTCTTAATTGACAACTTTTTATCATGTTTCAATCGTTCAAACCATAGTTCCAAACCAAAACTAGTCACACGAGTTTTGTAAATAAATCCTACCATGCCTCAATCGCCACGCCACGACCAAGACGCTCACGTATATGTGTAGCAAAGCGCTTCCCTTTCTCCCATGTATACCAAGGTCCCAAATATCCAATATCCACAAGAGAACATCCCTCTAAAGCAGCCCTAAAAGTGTAACCCCCTCGACCTGGCCTAGGCGGTAGACCGAACCGAACAAGTCACACGAGGAATATTAAAGTAAATCAGGAAGTTTACTCCAATAAACAACCCTAATTTTTTTTCTTTTTAACTTATCTAGATGCTCATTAGTGTCCTAAGTGTTAAACATCACAACAGAACATACATAACTCAATCGAACATCAATTGCATTCAATTACGATTTCAGGGACCATCTTGTAAATTTACCAAACTATAAAGAATTATTTCATTTTTAAATTACCAACTCTTAATTAGTTACATTATATGCATCTTAGTCAAAACTCAGCTCAAATAATCATCCATACTCATTTAATTGCATCCACAACATTCAGGGACTAAAACGCAAAGAATCAAAACTTCAGAATATTCTATCAACTAACATAACAACCAACCGTTTCGGTACAGGCTAGCCATTTATCAAAATAGGTGTATCAAAACAGGTCATCACGACTTGGAACACGGGCCTGTGTCGAAACACCCTTGATGTGTTTCAGAACAGTGGTTTCCATTAGGAAAACGTACCGGAACAAACCTCCCATGTTTCGAAACCCTTAAGCCATTTTAGGCTCGCTATTTAGGTACAGACTCAAGTGTACCAAAACACTTGGGCCTGTAATGACACATTTTGTTGGTTTTTCACACTTAAATCCATCCTAAGCCTATCCAACATGCATACATCATAATTAACATCAATCCTCATACATTCATGGCATATTCAACAACAGGTCATGGCAAATTGCATTAATGGTAAACTATAGGCATGCAACCTAGCAAACAAGCCACTCAAGAGTCAAAACTCAAACCAATACACAATCCATCAAACAAAGGCATTTCACAAGTTAAAAACCATAATGTAGATAAGCTCACAAAGGTGTTCATACACATCACCCAAATAGACTATGGAACCCCCATTGCCCTTATTACTCTAGTCCATAAACGAAACATACATTCAAAAGCGAAGTCTCCTATGATCCCCTTGCAGGTTGCTGCTTCCAAGCACTCAATTATCCGCATTGATGAACAAAAGAGAGCGTAAGCATACAAGCTTAGTGAGGAGTGCTCAAAACTAAAATACCATCAATTCATTAAAACCATTTCCCATCATTTGAAAACCATCATGCCCTCTTTAAAAACCATGCACTTTCCTTAACAAATCAGCATGTTAAGCATCATGCAACAAGTATTATGAACTCAACAACAAATACATTGCTAACGCCCCACTTAAGTCTTCCCATGCATAACTACCATATGCAAAGCCTAAATAGTAAAACATGCATTTTCATAATATGCATCATTAACCATTTCATAATACTTTATCAATTATATTGGCTCACAAGTGATCATCAACATACTCATTTCTCAAAACCACATCAGATACACGGATTCCGAGGTGTTGTCCCAACACTTCATACATTATCACCGGTATCTCAAGGTTCACACACGAGAGCTACCCTCCACCGTTGTGACACTCGTGGTGGAGTATTCGGTACACCATATAAACCCCTCAACACCACTCATTAGTAGATGTATAACCCCACTAACGAGAGACGGGACACTATACACTTTCATCAATCGTTAGGGTACTTGGATGGAGTATTCGGTATACCGTGTAAACCCCCCGACATCCAAGGTGACTTGTTTATAGTGCACTCAATCCTATAGTCAGCTAACTATATTTGATTTCATTTATAAACCATTTTTCACAACATCACTTGCCAATATAATTTTCATTTAGCATAAACCTCACCGTTTTCAAAGCATTACCAATAAGCCGCATTTCCAAGCATCAATCCATGCTTAATAAAACATGTATAAGCATATACATAAAAGGATCACTTACCATGTGCATCCTTCATCAATATAACATCAAAAACAGTAAACCACTTACCTCAATTCATGCTTTAAAACAGTAGGTAACATGCATTTAAAATCAATTGCATCAACAATTCATAATAGCACAATCTGAGGGAGAAAATCCTTTTACTTACTTCTAAACTTAGTAAAGCGTTTCAAGCTTACACTAAGTTCCCAAAACCACTTTTAAAGTGTTTTAAAGCTGGAAAACCCATTCCCACTCACCGAGTCACAAAACCAAGATTCGCCAACGCGAAATTAAACGTCCGAAGCCCCCAGAACTTCATTGATTGCTTCCGATGTAATCTCTCCTATTTATACCACAAAAGAACAAAGAATTAATGCATCATAATGCTTTAAAATCACTAGCAACTTAAACTATCTCGCTGCTCTGCCCTAAAGTACCAAAATACCCATCCAAAAAAACCGAAATCACCTTCGATTGCTCTTCAAACTCAGCCCAACCATAATTTAACACTTCCATCAAATTTTAATCGTCATTCAACTTCCAAAATCAATCTAATAACATCCTTATACCTCCAGCGACTCAAATTTCACACTAACACCTCAAAAACTCAAAATCTAACAATCCAACAATTAGAAATCCATTCTATTTCGGGATTATTATTATGAAACCATTATTCTCACATCATTTAACATCCAAATCAAATTTAAAATCATTCTCAAATCAATCAAAATAATGAGCAAAACGAAAATTTTGAAAATCCAACTTACAAAGCTTAATTTAGTAATTTTCATCAATTCAATTACAAAATCTTGTTATTAAAAAAACTAGAGAGCCAAAGACTTGGGGATTTCAATAAAGAACCTTGATTAGAGGAGAGAAAAGAAAGATCAACTCTAACACAAGCATTCCCCTTCATTTGTAATGATTTTGATGAAATCCTTCAAGAAAACTTTAGCTAGTTCCAGTTGCCGCAGCAGCAGCTTTGTTGCAGAGTGCTGCCCAGGCAAGAGTTAAACCGACTTAGCCAAGATGGGTTGCGATTGAAAGAGGGAAATCCCATGTGCTCAACGAGCCCAGCCTTGCAATTATCTGAAGCCTGTAGTGGCTTGAAGAGCTGTGTAAAGATTGATAACTAAAGTGACTTATCTTTATAACTGAAGAAGGCAACGTCCAAAGAGTCCACATTCAAGTCAAAAATGAATCAACATTTAATGTAAAGTTACTTTAAGAACTCCAACTCCAAGGATGACTTAAAATTAGGCCAAGCTTTATATATACCCAATGTTTGTAAGGGTATGGGGGCATAGCAGAGAGGTAGATAGATAGATTAAGTGGGGGTATTTGAGGTCGCGATCCAATTCTCTATTAGGGTTTAGGTTTTTGTATGTAAAGTAGTTAAGAGAAACGGTTGTAATAGTTTAAGTTGTGTTTTCAATAAAAATACTCTCAAGTTTGCTTAATTCATGTTCCTAACTTTTTCAATTAGTTTCAAAAGTCCAGTTGAAGAAATCCATTTGTCGGGCACGAGAGTGTCAAACTCACGAAAGAATTAAGTATGGTCTCATCATGTCGAGGTGTTGACTAATTCGGCTTAGACATAAGTTAGAATTTCAGCGGCTAAAAAGAGAAACCAAACGTCGGCTGCTTGTGTTAGGCTTACGTTGAGATTGCTAGGTATTGCCTACATCACGTGGTGACGGAATCCTTGCCTACACATAGGAAGGATAACTTCAGAATTGCTCTGCCGAACTTGGAGTATCTGTCACACTTTGTCGCTGGGACTTCTCTCCATCTCACATGCCGAGATAGCGAAAGTTTCAAGTGCAGAGTTCCATTGTGGCAGCGAAAGCTGCCGCCGCCTCAATTCGCAGTTACCCGTCGAGGCAGCAGATCATGGCAACGCAAAACACACTTAAACTTTAATTATTTGTGTTTTTATTTTTTCTACATTTAGAAATTTATTGTGCAAATTTACTAATACCTTGTGCAGGAAAACACTCATAGTAGCTGCTCCAATCCCTGTGGGAGACGATATCTTTTATACTATAACTAGACAAGAGTGTGCACCTGCGCTCATAAATAGAGAACACCAAAACATTCTACAAGTTTTTTGCGTCGTTGTCGGGGATTGGCAACAACAACTGCGTTTGAATTTCTGCACTTCCTTTTTAGTTTTTTCACTTAATTTTTTGTTTATTTATTTTAAAAAAATACCTCTGGTTGGTCTTTGGTGCATGTCCCGCCAAGGCAGCAAAGATGGCATCCAGCACCCACATGATGAGAGGAATGACATACTTGGACGAAAAGCCAAACGCAAAACCCTCAAGAAGGGGTTTTGTTTGGGATATGCGCAACCCAACATAACCTAACTTTTATTTTTTATTATTATTATTTTTAATCTATTTTTATGCATTAGGATTAGATTTAGTTTTCAGTTATATTTATTTTTCGCATTTAATTTATTTTAGGTTAGGAATGAAGGAAAGACCAAGAAGGATAAAGAATAAAGAAGATGCTCAACCTAGCGGCCAAGGCGGCCCAAGGCAGATTAGCATAACGGCTAGTGGCTTCATAATGGATAGCCGCAACAGTTGCATTTGCAACAACTGGCGGAATGGCTATCTGCGTAATAGCTAGAATCGTGTAAACCGCGCAGCAATCATTGCCACCCGTTGACTGCGTGCTCGCCAAGGTAGCGGAGAGTAGCAGCTATATAAAGCCAACTATTCTCTCCCCATTCTTCACCTTGCTCTCTCTTTTACTCTCAATTCTTCTTGTCATCTTTGCTTTCAAGATTTTGTTTGCTTTACTTTCTTGCAATTTCTTTCTTTTTCTTTAGGAAACACAGTTGTTCTCACACCTATGGAAAAATCAAAACAAACCGCCTCAGCCTCCAAGCCAACCTTCCAGAGATTCTTAAATGCTGACATAGCAGCATCCTACCAGCAATACTTCGCGGAGCGGCAACTATGGGAAGAAATAGGCTTCCAATACACCAGGCAAGATGAGGGTCTTGGCCTTGAGCCCATCGTATTCGAAAGGGTCCACACCCTAGGATGGCACATTTTCGCACGATAGCTAGAAGAGAAAACACCAATCTAGTGCGAGAGTTTTACTCCCACAAACCTACCCCGTGAAATCATTTTGTCTACATTAGTGGTGAGGGTGTCAAGTTCACATCGACAACAATCAATGGCTTTTATGGCATAGAAATCATAGGGAATCCGCACGATGAATGGAGGTCGTACTTAACGGCAGCAGACTACGAAAAGATTAAAAAAGAAACCTGTCGGCCTAATGCCAAATGGCTAGCTGGCAAGAATAACGGTTCAGTCTACCGCCGCGACCTGCTGCTAGAGGCAAATCTTTGGAGTAACTTCGTCCAGCGCTGCCTAATGCCCACTTCGCATGGTTCGACAGTCAACAGGTCGCGGCCGGCCCTAATTCACGGCATTATGAAGGGGCGGTCAATCAATGTTGGAGAAGTCGTTCTTGAAGAAATTTATGCCCACGCCGCCAAGCCCAACTCCAAGGGACCCCTCGTTTTCCCCGCACTCATCACAGGCCTCTGTGCCAACTTTCGTGTGCCGCTGCACCGAAAAGATACAATCATTGCCGCCAAGGAAGGGTGGACGAGGAAGGCACGCCTCCAAATGATGTAGGAGCCGGAGCTTCAAACGCCGACAACCACTCAGCCGCCATCCCAACCTGCCGCCACCCTAGCCGTAGCGGGCAGTATTGATGCTGCCCTTCCCTCCGTCGTCATTCCCCTGCTGTGCAGCCTCGTAGAAAGTTTCCAGAGAATTGAGCACAAGAAGGTAATATTTATAAAATACACCGTGAAGGTGCAAGATGACTTTGTGGCCTACTTGCTAGATAAATACCACGACGCTGGCCCACAGTTGCCCACCTTCCCATAGGAGTTAGCAGCTTCTAAACCAACTCAAATCACACCTCGACCAGCTGCCACTCCAGCCGCCCCAGCCAGTGAAGGGCCGCATATTCGCCCCAAGAGAAGGACCTCGCCCACTCCCATCCAGCCGTACAACCTCACCTTCTGATATGATTCTGAGAGAGAGGAGGAAACTACCGCCGCCTCCCCAGCAGCAAAGGAGGCAGCTGCCAAAGAAGCCAAGGACTCAGACATGGAGATATCTGATTCCTTCGATGACAAACTGGCCGAGGCAGTAAGGAAAAGAAAGTAGCCCGCTGATGCGACCAAGCCTCAAGGTAAAGGGTCTGATACTGAACTAGAAGCACCATCGAAACGACCCACTCCCAACCGCATCCAGCCACCACGTGGTAAGATGAAAAGCCAAGTTGTCAAGTCTCTTGCCACACGCCACCTCGTTCTCCTTGCCTCCTCATAATCCTCCTCCGACGCAGCAACAAAAAAGAGGGGAATAGTCCTCTTTGTTTCTTTATTTTCTTTTTTTATGTTTTCTTTTAATTTTCTATTTTTCTTTTAATTTTTATGTTTTATTTTTTATGTTTTTATTTTATATTTTGTGTAAGGCATTGAAGACAATGCGAACCTTGAGTTTGGGGGGAATAGTCCTCTTTGTTTCTTTAGTAGCATTTAGCAGCATATGTAAATTTTTCCCTAGCACTCAATGAAATAGAAATTCTTAGTTTAAAAACTTGTGCCTGTGATAGTTAAGCCGATTACTTATTTCCGCACCCTACATAAAATTTAACTTAACCATGGGAAGAAGTTTGAAAAATACTTAGAATTTTTTTCTTTTTGCCAATTATTTTACATTGTCTGTTAAGTGTTGAGTTTTTCTTGAGTTCTAAGGTAACACTGCCTGCTTTATTTAATGAAAATTTCTTAATTGGATACAGGTTTGCCACCGCGGCAGCACAGGGCAGCAACACAAAAATATTCAATACCATAGAGGTGTCCGAAACAAGCTCTAGGAAGGATGCTTAATACCCTAGAGGTGCCTAAAACAGGCTCTAGGAAGGATCATGTGCAAGGACACTCCGCTGTTATCAAAGTCCAAGTATATGAAATTAATTGAAGTGACGGAAAAATAGCAAGAGTGAATGAAAGCCTTCACGGGATGACTCTATTCAAAGGGTTCGGAGTTTCGTAGAGTGCACCTATCTTAGCTTCAGACTCAGAGAATAGTTGTGATGAGCTGAAGCCCTTAAGACCATGATCAGAGAAAAAGAACATAAAAAAGTGCTTAATTATGCTGCTAAGGAAAAAACTCGTATCCTTTTAAGTATTTAATTATTTTTAGCATTCTTTGTTTACTTTGTATACTCAGCATGGACACAGAACTGCACATACTGCACTGACACAAAAAAATAATTCTAAGTTATTTCATGTTATTCCCTATCACTAACATAAAATAGGTGCCACGGCCTTGAGGCAAGAAGTCAAGTTAAAAACTAAGTTTCTATAAATTTTGTGCAAGGGGCAGGTTTACTAGTTAGGTTGCATTGCTTGAGGACAACCAATAGTTCGAGTTTGGGGTGTGTGTAGAGTGTCCACAAGTTATATATTTTGAACACATTCCTGCTCTTATTATTGTTTTTCTTAAGCTCATTTAGGCATAATTAGGTGCATTGCATGCATAATAACAATATTTGTTCTCTTACCATGCTTTTATTGAATATTCTATGTTTGGTTAAGAAAAGATATTATTTTAGTTTATTTTCATTTTCGGGTGTTGTAGCTATGTAGAGGAGGAGAGGACATGAAAGCATGGAGCAAAAAAGAGTTTTACTGAAGCAGTTCCAGTTGTTGCCAAGGACGCCGCCGCATCAGCATTGCTGCTGAGTGCCGCCCAGGCAGGAGTTAAACCGACTTAGCCAAGATGGGTTGCGATTGAAAGAGGGCAATCCCCTAAGCCCAACGAGCCCGGCCTTGTAATTATTTGAAGCCTGTAGCATCCTGAAGAGCTAATTAAATATTGATAAGTAAAGTGACTTATCTTTACTTGCTGAAGAAGGCAACGTCCAAAGAGTCCACATTCAAGTAAAAAAGAAGTCAACATTTAATGTAAAGTTACTTTAAGAACTCCTACTCCAAGGAGGACTCAAACTTAGGCCAAGCCCTATATATACCCAATGTTTGTGGGGGTATAAGGGCATAGCGAAGAGGTAGATAGATAGATTAAGTGCGACTATTGGAGGTCGCGGCCCAATTCTCTATTAGGGTTTAGGTTTTTGTATGTAAAGTAGTTGTGAGAAACGGTTGTAATAGTTTAAGTTGTGTTTTCAATAAAATACTCACAAGTTTGCTTAATTCATGTTCTTCACTTCTTCAATTAGTTCCAAAAGTCTAGTTGAAGAAATCCATTTGTCGGGCACGAGAGTGTCAAACTCACGAAAGAATTAAGCACGGTCTCATCATGTCGAGGTGTTGACTAATTCGGATTAGACATAAATTAGAATTTCAGTGGTTAAAAGGAGCAACCAAACATCGACTACATGTGTTAGGTTTACGCTGAGATTGCTAGGTATTGTCTACATCACGTGGTGACAGAATCCTTGCCTATACATAGGAAGGATCACTTCAGAATTGCTCTGCCAAACTTGGATTATCTACCAGACTTGCCGTTGGGACTTCTCTCTATCTCACCTACCAAGACAGTGAAAGTTGCAAGTGCAGAGTTCCACTGTGGTGGCGAGAGTTTCCGCCGCCTCAATTAGAAATTACCCGCCGAGGGAGCAGATCGTGGTAGCACAAAACACACTTAAGCTTTAGAATGCAGTCTACACACTGCAGAGCTACAACTACCTGACCCAATCTATCATCCTCATCTCTCCCAATCACTATCTTTAATTATTTGTGTTTTTATTTTTCCACATTCAGAAATTTAATTGTGCAAATTTACTAATACCTTGTGCAGGAAAACACTCATAGTAGCTACTCTAATCCCTGTGGGAGACGATATCTTTTATACTATAACTTGACAAGAGTGTGCACTTGTGCTCATAAATAGAGAACACCAAAACGCTCTACATGCATCATTAGGAATCAAAAGTAGATGAAATGAGACAATTCTCTGGAGATTTTAGTGATGAAAAATGAGTTTGGCTGCTGGGAAAGTTGAGAGAAAAGTTTTGAAGAAAAGTAGTTACGTGAGAAAATGATTAGTCTTTTAAAATCACCTTTAAAAAAACTCTTTTATTAAAATATTTAATTAAACCATTTTAAACACTAAATCAAAAGGAAATAGCTGATACCACCTTGGTGTAATAGCTCCCTAAGGATTCTATGTTTTTGCTCTCTTCGATTTAGCCATTAAAACATAACTTTTAATTTTTAAATTTTTATTCATTAAACCGAAATGTTGACTTTCCAAAAATCGTTTTCCAAAATTAGCTTCACTTTCCCTCAATACATATTTAAATAGGATTTTAGAAATTTTTTCACATGATTTTATCACATCCCAAACCAACTTTTCCCTAAACCAACTCTGAACTGACCCGGATCTCTAATTTAGATTCACCGAAATGATTTTTATTCTTTAAAACCTCTAGGCCCAAAACCGAGGTGTTACAACTAAAGAGTCTATTTAACGGGAACTATGAAGAAAACCTCCCATCTTTTCCGAGGCCACTAGAATTTCATTAAAATCCATTATTACTAGCCACGGAACATCTGGTAAATCATCTAGAAAACGGAGTAAGTTCAACGAATCCAACTGACGTTTTTCCTCTGGGCACCATAGAAACCAGTCACCCTTCACCGATTACCTTCAAAATCATCCTCTATGATTATATCTATGTGTCTAGCTGAATACGAGCGAAGAGAAACGACACATGGATCCCTCCACCCCATTGACAAGCCTCCACTACGCACATCAATCCCATTGTTAAAACCACATATACGACGAACATTTGCCATTTTATTTGCCCGCAACTTTGTCTCAATGAAAAATACAACTAAGGGATTCTCATCATACAATTTCTAGCACAGACAGCCTATCATTCGCGGTTCCCCCAAATCATGGACGTTCGAGCTCATGAGCGGTATGCTTGGGTAGATAGGATGGCCGATGTAAAATTAGAAACACCATTCAAATCCTCCTTAGAAGAAACTCCTGATGGGATAGTGGCAACACGCAGAGATTTTGGTCCCTTAGATTGTTCAATTGGATTATCGTCTTCATTAGAAACCATTTGAAAATCCATAGTCGACAGAGACCCACTTTTAGTCAAGCCCATTAGAGGCCCGGGGTTTAAAACACCCATATTAATGCTCGATTTCCCGTCCATACCAAATTCCGTTGACTTTCATTTTACAAGCTGCATTGCTGATTTTTGGGGATTAGAAATATTATTGCTCTGATCATTGCCATATTTGTGATGCACAGGAAAAGTCACCAGAGGAGCATCAACGGCTTATGCCTCCCTCAACCATATGCTTTTAGATGCAGTTGCTCGGCGTGAAGGAGCACGCAATGAAACATCTCGGGCCATTACGATTTTGGCAGGATCGATGGTCGTGCGAAGAGGACATAAACTCTCACCATGTCCCAACTTGCCACAAATAAAGCAAAAGGGCGTCAATTTTTCATACTCGAAGCGAACATAATGGTCACTGCCATTAGCAAGACAGAGTTTCTTTCAACGCTTCAAGGAGTGACAAATGTCAATATGAACCCGAACACGCATTACACCTTTATAGCCCAGAGATATTGCCTTTGTATCATATTCTAAAAATGATCCCATGAAATTATCAATCGAACGGCCAATTCTTTCTGAAATGAAACCGTGAGGCACATCATGAATTAAAAGCCAATAATCCACATAAGTTAAAGGTGCCATTTTTGGGTCCTCCCCCTATTTGAGGCGATGCAAAACTAGCATATGATTATTGAAATTCCAAGGACCCCTACTTTCAATCTGGTCAACATCAATCGGCAAGTACAAAAGGAAAAGGTAACACCCATCGCCCAGATCTGAAATTACAATCCCCCCTACTGGGTGCCACACGTTCATAAGCGTAGACCGCATCGATACAAAATGGATTACACTGGATGTGAAAAACGAGCCAACGAAACAGTAATCGTAGGACCCACCGAGAAAGATTCCTCTAAATCCGTCTGTAGAATTTCATCCTCCCTTGTATCAATGGATAGTTGTGCCAACTTGTCCTCTACTTTCGCCATAGGTTAGAAAGATGAAGGAAAAAACCTAGAGAGACAAAAGAGAAAGCAGATAAAAGGGAAGCGTGCCACTAAGAGCAGAAAAAAAAAAGCGTGGCACTAAGAGCATAATTTTTTTTATTAAATGAGCATTTCTAGAAACTTAGAAAAAACGTGCCAATTAAACTTTTTTATATATAACAAAATATTAATATAACTAGTATATTAAACTTATATTTTTAAATAATTGTCATAAGTATTAAAATTATTTAAATATGAGATATAATATAGTATGAAGAATATAGATTTAAAGTAAGATTTTATTAAAATTTAGTGAAAAAATATAGTAAAAATATACTTATGACAATTATTTAAAAATTATCCAAAGTAGGATTTACTTATGATATTATTCAATCTCTTTTATATTCTTAGAACATGTAATAAATTTTTGGATGAGTCAACCACGCTCGACGAGCACCACTAACGATGAGCACCATTAAATTAATTTATAAAGATTAAAAATCTAAAGGACTCGACATATAATTATAAATTATTTAAGCATATAAATTATTTAAAATAAAATATTAATTAAATTATTTTTTCATATATATTATATTTTTTAATTTTTTTTAATAATTAGATCAAACATCAACCTTAGTCAATTTAAAAAATAAAAACTCGAAACCCTTAACTCTAAACCCTAAACCATAAAATTGAAACTTGAAACCTAAAACTCGAAACATAAAACCCTAAACCATAAAACATAAACTTGAAACCTTAAACCTTACATTGTAAACCCTAAAACATAAGCCCTAAATTCAAATATTGGGTTTAGGGTTTATTATTTATGATTTATGGTTTATGGTTTAATATTTTGAGTTTTGGGTTTTGAGTTTCATGTTTATGGTTTATGGTTTAGTGGTTAGGTTTATTGTTTATGGTTTAATATTTTGAGTTTTGGGTTTTGAGTTTCATGTTTATGGTTTTTGATTTAGTGGTTAGGTTTATTGTTTATGGTTTATGGTTTAGGGTGTATGAGTTTGGGGTTTATTGTTTTGGGTTTATGGTTTATGGTTTAAGTTTTATAATTTAGAGTTTAGGATTTCAAATTTAGGGTTTTAGGTTTGTGGTTTAGAGTGTTGGATTTAGGGTTTGGGATTTTTTAAATTGACTAAGGTTGGTATTTGATCTAATTATTTTTTAAAAAATATTAAAAAAAATATTTTATATGTATATATGGAAAATAATTTAATTAATATTTTATTTGAAATTAACTTATAATTATATGTTTAGTTCTTTATATTTTTAATCTTTATAAATTAATTTAATGGTGCTCAATCGTGCTCATCGTTAGTGGTGCTCAGCGGTGCTCGTCGAGCGTTGTAGAATCTTCATAAATTTATATTTTTCAGTTGTTGAAATTGAAACTTTTTACTATTAATTCTTGATAATAATCCTTGAAAAGAAGAATTAACAAAGGATGTTTAAAGTGTTTTTATGATTTTATATAAATATAATTATATATTTTGATATTATAATCGTTCAGAATATATAATTTATTTTTATAAAAAATCTGTATATTTATATTTTTTTTAGAAATATCTATATATTTATTTATTATCCAGTTTTTTAACTTTGTGTCTTATTTTTCAATATTTATTTAATTGTATGTAATTAGTCCTTATTTAATAATTTAAAGTATCAAATTAACCCAAAAAAGAAAGGACATGATTGAAATGTTTTTATTTTATCAAGGGTATTTTTTTCTTAAATGCAAGGAATTGTCAAATACCTAAGGAAATGAAGGGAATAGGATTCACCGTATAAACCCCAAAAAGCGCTACTGTTGGGAATAAAGTATTATCCCCTTGTGGGAATCCTCCCAACCAAACGTTTGTATGAAATTCGGGAAAAAGTTATTTTCCCGTGGTAATATTCTTTTTCGCGATCCAAACGTCCCCTTATTGTTTTAGAGTATCATTTTAGTAGTAAAATTCATTAGTGTATCATTTTAGTGTACATTATTAATGTACATTAATTATCCTTTTACCAGTATGTACATTAACTATTACAGTAGTAAAAATCTTAATCTTAATCTTACTGTTTTAGAGTATCATTTTTGTGCATTTTACAATAGTTAAAGTTTAATGTTTAATAAGGCTATAATGGGTGGGTTGAGGGGTTTAGATAAAGTTGAAAGGGTTTCAAGCTGGTTTTTCATTTTTACTTTGAATCCTCTCTATCCGTGTGGATTTTTACGAGGGAACTTGTCTTTGTGTTTAAACCTTGGGATTAAGTGCGTCTAGGTTTGAGTTTCTTTCTTTCTTTCTTTTGTTGGAAGTCACGTTCTGTCTGATGTTTCTCCTTGCCTCCTATGGATCTTGTATCACATTCAATGCAAGCTAATTTGGAGCTGTTGGAGAATGATATCCCACCAGTCACTCTTGAATTAAATGAAGATGGAGAGGTAAACATGGCAATAAAGAATCAAGCTTTAGTTGGAAAGATTCTCTCGAATCAAATGGCTAAACATCATACCGTCACGACCATTTTAAGGAAAGCATGGAACTGCAGCAAGCTCAAATGTCATGACTTGGAGAATAATGTGTTCCTTTTTGTCTTCTCCATCGTCGATGACAAGTGCAGAGTTCTTGGCCAGCGTCCATGGTCAGTTCAATACTGTTTACTCATTCTCAAGGAATGGCACTATGAAGCTGCCTTTGAGGAAATCGATTTTTTTCTTGGAGGAGTTCTGGGTCCATGTTTGTAACCTGCCTTTGGCTCTTATTACCCAGGACAATACAAAGAGGATCGGCAAACTTTTTTTCGATATTTCGGTTCTAATCTAGAGGACGAAAAATCTGTCAAGTGGAATGACCAACTTAATCTTAAGGTGGCAATGCGAGTTGAAGATCTGCTCAAAACTGTCTTCTTTCTAAATCGAAAGCATTACCAGTCTCTCGACGTCTCCTTTAAATACGAACGACAACCAAAATTTTGCTACAGTTGTGGAAGGCTAGGTCAGGGTGAGAAAGACTGTTGGTTTGATTCTGAGAAATTCAAAAGGGTAGGAAGCTACGGGCCTTGGTTGCGTGCCTCTCTGTCTTGGAAGAAATCAGAATCTAAGGCGAGCCATAGAGGATACTCGACCAGACAACATAAGTCACCACCCTTAGTTCTTAGATCGGAGAAAGATGGAAACGACAAATCGGTGCTTTCTCCAGCACCTTTGCAGTATCCTAGGTTTTCGTATCCCGAGGATATGAGGTTGCCTAGGTCAACCTATGAAAATGGAAGCAATAACGTGCCTCTCAAGAATGATATTGAGATTAAGGAAATCTACGAGCAACTTTCAAAGAAGCAAATCCCGAATTCCCCACTCAATGGTGATTGTAATACCCATTTTATGTCCGGGCCATAATTATTTATTTTTCATTTAAATATATCTTATAAAAAATATGAAAAAAAGAAAAAAAAAAGAAAAAAGGAATTACGTGGGTGACATGCAAGCCACCACGCACCCCTTACCATGACTCATCCCACCTCCCCAATTAGTATAAACAGGGGAGGCTGCCAAAGCAATGGAGGACAGCAACAAAAAAAAATGCCATCAAAGTGGCGCAAGTTTTAGGGGCAGTGCCCCTTTCCAACCTTAGGGGCAGTGCCCTTTTAATGGTTCGAACATTTGATTCGATTAGAGGCCCTGTCGAAGTCCATTCGAATCAATTTTTAAGTTATAGCGAGGTGATGCGGAGATCATGCTAGGGGTCGGGTGAAATTTTTATTTCAAGCTTCTAGTAGGGTAAATTTTGATCCTTATCTTTGTATTTATTTTAATGTTCTATTTTTGTAATAAATATATTTGTATGCAATATAAGACGTTTTTATATTTGTTTGTATGTTTTTATTTTATATGTCATGTTTTTATATTTTAATTTTATTTTGTATGCAATGTTTTATATTCATTTATATTGTTTAATTGAATTTTAAATTAAAAACTTTTATTAGGGGTTATCATGAAAAACGTACCCCGTGCGTAAGGGGTGCCGCTTTCCTTTAGTCCCTATTATAAAAGTATTATTTTTAATCTCAAATTATAATTTTTAAAGTAATTCCCTTCAGTTGGGAATCTACCGGAAATTATGCTCCGGGCGTTGGAGTGTACCTTTCCTTTCATAAACATATATTTTTTTATTCTAAATCTTAATTTTCAAAATAGACTTCCTTCAGTCGGGAGTCTAACGGAAATTATGCTCCGGGCGTTGGAGTGTACATTTCCTTTCATAAATATATATTTTTAAATATTATTTTAAATTAAGTGATCATAATTTCTAAATTTAAATTTGAATTCATAATTCAACCATAAGACATTACGTAATCGACAGGTACCAATTTTTGGGCGTTGTGGAGGTGCTCACCCTTCCCCATACGTAACCGACTCCCGAACCTGTTTTTCTGGTTTCACAGACCAAAACTCGTTGTTTTAATAAAAACAAGTTTTATTAAAATAACCGGGTTTTTTAGGTGTTCTAATCGCACCTAAACCAAAACAAATGATTGGTGGCGACTCACCCGTTGTTACAGCTTGGCGACTCCGCTGGGGACCTTTTTTTTAGAGAGTCAAGCCACAAGTCGATTACCTTTTGTCTATAGGTGGAAATTATGACTTCGATTTTTAATTTGCGATCCCTTTTTTCTAAAATTTTTACAATTTTTTTATTATAAATTTATTTTTTGAGTTATCATATCATGAGCTCTATACCCGAGCTTGGTCCCTTAAGTGGGAGCGAGAAACCACGCCTTCGTGAGGTACCCCCTCCGTGTAGGATGGTGAAACGCTTCCGGGATATAGGTCCCTTTGTCTTCGTGAGACCTTTGTCTCCGTGCAGACCTAGGGAAATGTATCCTCCCGAATCGATGTCCTAGCGACAGTTCGGGTACAGTTACTCTAGAACCAGAACCACATATAGTGAGCCGTAGGAGCCAACCTTTCAGAGCCATGCTGAAACTCTGCCCGTTTAGCAGTCGCCTTGTTTAGGTTTTTATGCCTTTATTTGCTATATGTGCAATTTCTTTACTGTTAATTTTTGTCCTATTCATCGCTTGATTTATTCATTTAATTCTTTTATTATGAACTAACCCATTTTCTCTTTGGTGATCCCACTGCATAGGGTCATTCATTTCACATTGATTATATGACACCACTATAATATTTTAATTTTTGCATTTCATCACAATGGAGTATTGATTCATGTCTGGTCCTTATTTGAAAAATTATTATCGGGAGAAAATCTAGTACCCTAGATATCGATGCAACATTCAAAAGTTGCGAATAAATCACGTAAATTCAGAAGTTGAACCTTGAATCAGTACTTCTACATCTAGGACACGCACCTTGCATATGCATTTTTAAATCTTGAAACCGGTTCCAAGGGTGCCCCGTGTCAGCAAATACTAGATAAAGCACTCATCACGCTAAACCTATACAAGAGTCCAACACCATGCCCCTACGAGGCCCCAATCTGAGAACATCCTCGACAAGTTCAGGAAGCGAGCCTTCGATGCCAAGTCAGACTTATGCACCTTAGATGACTACATCAATTATCGATTATAGCACTTCGCTAGAGCCAAAAAGTAATGAGCTGCCATGAACCAAAAACAAATTTATAGACCCGACCGGGGGGCAACCTAACGTGTTCACAAGAACAATGACAGCTCTTCAAGAAGAGATGAAAACATACTTCAAGCTTCGAGTTCGCTTCAAGAGCAGTCTTAGACAAAAATGTTGAGGCATTCACTCGAGGGAGTAATCCCAAAAGATGATCAAACCCAAGGAAGGTTGGAGGCATCCTTACAAACAAGGCATCGAGCATTGAGGCAAAGATCTGGCAACTTAGAGTCAGGGGCATCCCTCTGAGGGGCAAAACAAAATTTCCCATTCATCATTCTACAATAACTGCATACATCATACAAGTCATCATGCATTTAGGCTAGACACATGCATTAAGCACAAAGCTAGGCGCATCCATGGCACATTTATGTCTTGAACATATAAACAGGTCCAGGAAAGAGACCGAAAACCTCAACTATGGGGGCGACAACATAATGACCAACCTTTAGCCCTGAAGAAGGCCGAATACGAAAAAAGCTCAAACATCCATGTGAAAAACGACAAAATTTTCCGAACATATTACTAAGTAGTATTCCATTTCATTTTCAGGTCATAACTTCACGCGATGAAGTTCCAAAGTCAACTTTTTCCCGATCTTGCCTCCAAAAAGGAAAGAAGAAGAAGACGTCGGAGTCATTCACCTTATCCAGAAAAGGACAATGAAGCTTGGGGGGCAAACTTTTGCTGAGACAAATTTTAAACAAAAATCAGGAGATCAAACTAAGTCAGAAGAAAGGGACTTCTACAAGAATTTCATGCATCTTTGCATCATCACAAAAGCAAGCACATGAACATCATCTGCATAAATACTTTCAGGAGCTAACTTGGAACTTGTTACTTAAAGATTTTCCTAAACATCGTCCTTTCTTAAGGACATTTTTTCTTCAGAATTTGAGTTTCTTAACTCCGTCCTTTCTTAAGGGCACTTTTTTCTCAAAACAAAGAGTTTCTTAACTTCGTCCTTTCTTAAAGGAACCTTTTCTCGAAAACACAAGTTTCTTAACTCCGTCCTTTCTTAAGGACACCTTTTCCCAAAATAAGAGTTTCTTAACTTTGTCCTTTCTTAAGGGCACATTTTCTCGAAAACACGAGTTTCTTAACTCCGTCCTTTCTTAAGGACACCTTTTCCCAAAATAAGAGTTTCTTAACTCCGTCCTTTCTTAAGGACACATTTTCCCAAAAAAATAGTTTCTTAACTCCGTCCTTTCTTAAGGACACATTTTCCCAAAAAAATAGTTTCTTAACTCCGTCCTTTCTTAAGGGCACTTTTTCTCAAAAATAAGAGTTTCTTAACTCCGTCCTTTCTTAAGGGCATCTTTTCTCGATAACACGAGTTTCTTAATTTCGTCCTTTCTTAAAGACGCATTTTCCCAAAATTGGAGTTTCTTAACTCTATTCTTTCTTAAGGACACCCTTTTTTTAAAATTAAAGTTTCTTAACTCCGTCTTTCTCAAGAATAACTTTTCTCGAACCAGGAGTTTCTTAACTTCGTCCTTTCTTAAGGACACATTTTCTCAAAACAAGAGTTTTTTTTAACTCTGCCCTTTCTTAAGGACACATTTTCTTAACTTCGTCCTTTCTTAAGGACACATTTTCTCAAAACATGAATTCTTTGCACAAGGATGTTTTTCTAAAAATATTTTGATCTTTCCTCAAAGATCTTTTCAACTCTACCTCTTCTTACAAATATTTGACCATTTCTTAAAGAATGAAAATTTTCAGGTCTAATATTCTCAAATAGGAAGGAGCAGATCATTATCAATAAACATCCTTGACATGAAGGACTGGAGAAAATATGAAAATGTTGTCTGGCACCTTCAACTAAAGATAACACAGACAATTGTTAACAAGAACCAACATCCTTGACACGAAAGAGTTGATCAATCAAATCAAACATTCAATTCAAACCTTATAGCTCACGAAGAGTTAGTTCATGGCTCATTTTGACCAGTCATTCTTTTAACTTTTGCAGGTCTTATCTCACCCGTAACATGGTGTAGCGGATCAACTTTTTCAGATTCTGCCTTCCCGTCAGAGGTGCAACAGATCACCCCTGAAGTTGCAGATTCTACTTCTTCAAGATTGGAAAAATTATGTTTCTCCAGCAAATGGTGGAACATATAAACTTAACAACAAGTTTATCTCCCTAAATTTGCAGTGGAATAAGCACGACAGCAATTTCATCTCCCTAAACATGTAGTGGAATAAGCACGACAACATTTTCATCTCCCTAAGTTTGTAGCGGAATGGGCACAGACAACAAGTTTAGCTCCTTGAAATTATGATGAAATGAACACAGCAACAAATCTGTCTCCCTGAATTTGCAGCAGAACAAGTTTCAATAATTTCATCTACTTGAATTTGCGGCAGAACAAGCACATCTCCCTGAATTTGTAGCGGAATAAGAACACCAAACAATAATCTTGTCTCCCCGAATTGGTAGCAGAACAAGGCTACAACAAACTTGTCTCCTTGAACATACATCAAAATAAGCACAAACATAAGTTCATCTCCATGAGGGTACAACGGAATGAACGTGATAGCAAATCTGTTACCTGGAATTCGCAGTGGAACAGATCGTCTCCCTGAGGTTGCAGTGCAACAAACATACCAACAGATCATGTCTTCTTGAAGATACAAAGAAATAGGTCACCTAATTCTTTCTTATTACTTTTCCAAGAACAGACAAGATGTTCAAAGCCCAAGAAGGTTGTCACTCCCCGCCATGATGTAACATATCCTACATCCTCTAGAGTTCGTTTTGATGTTGATAATGCAACACGCCAATTGTTGTTCCAGGTCTACTTTCGCCATTGATGGTGCAACTAGATCAAATATTTTCTTCTGAGCTCATCCTTATATTTCATGAAAATAAAAAATCCAGAAAAGAAAAAGAAAAAAACACAAAAAAGTGAAAATCTGAAAAGGAGCTTTGACAAAATTAAGAAAAGAAAGGTTCAAACCCGCAAAGGGCGTCTTGAGACCAAAGAAGATTTTGAGTTGAAAAACCAAAAAGGGTGACTCAAATTTTGAACAAATTGAATCTGAGATCCTACTTCTTCGTCAGTGTCGTAGCATATCAAACTTCTGGTCATGCCTCTTCATCAGGGTTGTAGCTTGACCAAACTTAAACTCTCGATCTTGCCTCCTCGTCGGTGTTGTAGCTAGATCGAAACAACTTCAGACCGTGCCTCTTCGTCAGGTGTTGTAGCTCGGTCAACTTCTGGTCATGCCTCTTCGTCAGAGTTGTAGCTTGATCAAACTTGAACCCTTGATCCTGCCTCCTCGTCCGTGTTGTAGCTAGATCAAAATCACTTCAGACCGTGCCTCTTCGTCAGGTGTTGTAGCTCGGTCAACTTCTGGTCATGCCTCTTCGTCAGAGTTGTAGCTTGACCAAACTTGAACCCTTGATCCTGCCTCCTCGTCGGTGTTGTAGCTGGATCAAAATCACTTCAGACCATGCCTCTTCGTCAGGTGTTGTAGCTCGGTCAACTTCTGGTCATGCCTCTTCGTCAGAGTTGTAGCTTGACCAAACTTGAACCCTTGATCCTGCCTCCTCGTCGGTGTTGTAGCTGGATCAAAATCACTTCAGACTATGCCTCTTCGTCAGGTATTGTAGCTTGGTCAACAAAAATTTCTTGATTTCCAAATCTTTTCCTCATCCATGTTGTAAAAGAAAATCGTCAAATCTTGTTCCTTCGTCAAAATTGCGGCTGAATTGAAGCTAATTTTTGAAAAGTCCGACAAAAATGTCGGCACAACGTGCTTAAACACGGTTAAGTTTAAGACAATGGATAATTCAAATGTCCATCGAAAATCCATTGTCACAAATGGTCGAAGGAAAATAAATACTTTGGGAAAAATCCAATCTCATGATTGGTAGAAACTGATTGTACCCAGGGGAATGGTACAACTAGCCTGGAGCAAACGGCTACCAGAAAAGGCAAATCAAAACCGTTGATCCCTGTGCATTTGGGAAAAATGAAAATCTGAAAGCCGACAAAAATGTAGGCATAACGTGCTTAAACACGGATAAGTTTAAGAGAATGGACAATTCAGATGTCCATCGAAAATCCATTGTCACGAATGGTCTAAGGAAAATAAATCCTTGGGAAAAATCCAATCTCATGATTGGTCCAAACTGATTGTACCCAGGGGAATGGTACAACTAGCCCGGAGCAAACGGCTACCAGTAAAGGCAAATCAAATCCGTTCATCCCTGTGCATTTAGGAAAAATGCAAAAGAAGTGTAAACCAAGGACACTCTTCCTTGTCTCGTTGAAGGGATTCTAGTACTAATCAGATCTTCTCGCATCAATGGAGTTGCAGATGATCGACCCTTCTTCAGATCTTCTCGCATCAATGAGGTTGCAGTAGATCGCCCCTTTTCAGATCTTCTCGCATCAACAGAGTTGCAGTAGATCGAACCTTCATCAGATTTTCTCACATCAATGGAGTTGCAGTAGATCGCCCCTTTTCAGATCTTCTCGCATCAATGGAGTTGCAGTAGATCGACCCTTCATCAGATCTTCTCGCATCAATGGAGTTGCAGTAGATCGTCCATTTTCAGATCTTCTCGCATCAATGGAGTTGCAGTAGATCGACCCTTCTTTAGATCTTCTCGCATCAATGGAGTTGCAGTAGATCGACCCTTCTTCAGATCTTCTCGCATCAATGGAGTTGCAGATGATCAACCCTTCTTCAGATCTTCTCGCATCGATAGAGTTGCAGATGATCGACCCTTCCTCGGATCTTCTCGCATCAATGGAGTTGCAGATGATCGACCCTTCTTCAGATCTTCTCGCATCAATGGAGTTGCAGTAGATCGTCCATTTTCAGATCTTCTCGCATCAATGGAGTTGCAGTAGATCGACCCTTCTTCAGATCTTCTCGCATCGATAGAGTTGCAGATGATCGACCATTCCTCGGATCTTCTCGCATCAATAGAGTTGCAGATGATCGAGCCTTCTTCAGTTCTTCTCGCATCTATAGAGTTACAGTGGATCAATCATTCTCCTCCAGATCAAGCTACCTTGTTAAATGGATCAAGTTTTGCAGACCTTGCTTCTTCATCAATGTCACATTCAGGTCAAGTTTTCTTCAGGTATTCGTTAATGTCAGAGCCGTAGCAAGCCAGACTTATTTTGCTTCTCCCACGGGTCTCTGTAGTCTAAATATTATCTCCCCAGCGGATCGTTCCATTTTGAAGATTCAGCCTACAAGAGCGGCCGAACAGATCAAGCGAAGTTCAAGAAGGAGCGTGGCCAGAAAAAGGAACCCAGACTCGTACGGACATAAAATGGTTATCCTTTTATCTTTGCTCTATTCTTGTTACACAATAATGAGCAAAGGGGGGGCAGCTGTAATACCCATTTTATGTCCGGGCCATAATTATTTATTTTTCACTCAAATATATCTTATAAAAAATGATGAAAAAAAGAAAAAGAAAAAAGAAAAAAAAGTAAAAAAAAGGGAATTACGTGGGTGACATGCAAGCCACCACGCACCCCTTACCATGACTCATCCCACCTCCCCAATTAGTGTAAATAGGGGAGGCTGCCAAAGCAATGGAGGACATCAACAAAAAAACAAATGCCATCAAAGTGGCGCAAGTTTTAGGGGCAGTGCCCCTTTCGAACCTTAGGGGCAGTGCCCTTTTAATGGTTCGAACAGTTGATTCGATTGGAGGCCCTGTCGAAGTCCGTTCGAATCAATTTTTTGAGTTATAGCGAGGTGATGCGGAGATCCTGCTAGGGGTCGGGTGAAGTTTTTATTTCAAGCTTCTAGTAGGGTAAATTTTGATCCTTATCTTTGTATTTATTTTAATGTTCTATTTTTGTAATAAATATATTTGTATGCAATATAAGATGTTTTTATATTTTTTTGTATGTTTTTATTTTATATGTCATGTTTTTATATTTTAATTTTATTTTGTATGCAATGTTTTATATTCATTTATATTGTTTAATTGAATTTTAAATTAAAAACTTTTATTAGGGGTTATCATGAAAAACGTACCCCGTGCGTAAGGGGTGCCGCTTTCCTTTAGTCCCTATTATAAAATTATTATTTTTAATCTCAAATTATAATTTTTAAAGTAAATTCCCTTCAGTTGGGAATCTACCGGAAATTATGCTCCGGGCGTTGGAGTGTACCTTTCCTTTCATAAACATATATTTTTTATTCTAAATCTTAATTTTCAAAATAGACTTCCTTCAGTCGGGAGTCTAACGGAAATTATGCTCCGGGCGTTGGAGTGTACCTTTCCTTTCATAAATATATATTTTTAAATATTATTTTAAATTAAGGGATCATAATTTCTAAATTTAAATTTGAATTCATAATTCCACCATAAGACATTACGTAATCGACAGGTACCAATTTTTGGGCGTTGTGGGGGTGCTCACCCTTCCCCACACGTAACCGACTCCCGAACATGTTTTTCTGGTTTCACAGACCAAAACTCGTTGTTTTAATAAAAACAAGTTTTATTAAAATAATCGGGTTTTTTAGGTGTTCCAATCGCACCTAAACCAAAACAAATGATTGGTGGCGACTCACCCGTTGTTACAGTGATCTCATTGATGTAGGAGTTAATGACAAACAAGCTTCCAAGAACCTAGGAGCAAACGATATATCCAACGGTTCGTCGTCTGAAAAAGTTATAACAGTGAATGAAATAGAGAAAGTTTTTATTCATTCACAACGTGTTTGATACAAGGAGAAAACAGCTATTAAATAGCTAGGAAATATACTGCCAAAACTAACCAACTTTTGAACTAACTAACTAACCTACAATCTAACAATACAAACTGCAGTAGTTACATATAATAGCCCCCCGCCCTCAAGATGGAGGCGAATGAATGTTCAGGAGACTCATCTTGAGAACAAGAGAATTGAAAGCTGGTGAGTGAAGAGCTTTCGTGAAAATGTCAGCAAGTTGGTTGGCAGATCGAACGTGGAAGAGCTTGATAAAACCATCTCGAACCTTGTCACGAATGAAGTGACAGTCGACTTCAACGTGCTTGGTGCGTTCATGAAAAACTTGGTTGGATGCAAGATGTATAGCGGATTGATTATCACAATATAATGAAGCAGTGGAAACTTAAATCTGAAATGAAGACAACATCGATCGAAGCCAGACCAATTCACAAACAGCTGCAGCCATGGCACGATACTCAGCCTCGCAGGAAGATCGACTAACAATTTGCTGCTTTTTGGCTTTCCAAGAGACTAAATTATCGCCAAGAAAGATGCAAAAGTCGGTGACCGATCGTCTGGTATCCGGACAAGCCCCGTAATCAGCGCTAACAAAGCCACTGAGCTGCAAGGTGGAAGCTGATGAAAAAAACAAACCAAGAGCAGGGTTGCGTTTAATATATACAAGAAGATGATGAACAGCTGCGAGATGAGGGCAACGTGGAGAGGCAACAAGCTGGCTTAAGTGGTGAACAAAATATGTAATATCAGGTCTGCTGTGAGTAAGATACAGTAATCGCCCAATGAGCCTGCGATAAACCTGAGGATCAGGAAGCAAGTCCCCATCAGTTGCATTCAGTTTAAGAGAGGGTACCATGGGCAAGTCAGCAGGCTTCTTGGCCAAGGACCATGTGTCCTCCAAAAGTTGCAAAGCATATCTCCTCTGAGATACAGAAATACCAGAAGAATTTCGAGCAATCTCAAATCCAAGGAAATATCGCAATGTGCCAAGATCCTTGAGCTTGAAATGGTTATGAAGAAAATTTATCACATCCGCCAAATTCGCGAGGCATTTTCCTGCGAGGATGATGTCGTCGACGTAGACCAAAAGAACCATCATGCTATCAGCACAACCCTTAACAAATAAGGAATGATCAAAAGGTGACTGTGTGAAACCAAATTGAAGAATGACGCTGGAAAAGGCAGCAAACCATTGGCGTGAAGCCTGATTAAGCCCGTAAATAGATTTATTCAACTTGCAAACTAAATTCTGACCTTGAACAGGAGGAGTGTAACCAAGAGGAAGACTCATGTAGACCTCCTTATCGTGAGACCCATTGAGGAAAGCGTTATTGACATCGAGCTGCAAGAGATGCCAACCATGAACAGTAGCAAGGGCTAAAAGGACTTTAAATGAATTCATCTTTGCCACAGGAGAGAAGGTGTCCATGTAGTCAATCCTTTCAATCTGAGTGAAGCCCTTTGCCACCAAACGGGCCTTGTAACGATCAACAGAACCATCGGTGTTGTATTTGACACGATACACCCACTTACAATCAATAGGATGTTTGCCATCAGGTAAGGAAATAACCGTCCAAGTATTGTTGAAATGCATTGCTTGCAGTTCTTCATGCATGGCATGTCTCCAATCAGAAGAAGTTACAGCATGGTGATAAAACACAGGCTCCTCAATAGCAGAAATATTGGCAATAAAAACATTATAATCTGGGGATAATCGCACGTTAGACACACAATCTTCAATGGGGTAAGAGCATGAAGCAATGCTATTCAAATGATACTCCTGAAGGTATTGAGGTCGCTGAATATTACAAGATGAGCGTCAAAGAGGAACCATGGGCTGACTTGCTGTAGCTGAAGAAGCAGAAGTCGAGACAGGTTGTTCATGGCCATGCACAACCTCAGGTATGGCACATGGTAAAACAGTGTCAGGAAACAAATCAACATCAATGTTCGAAGAACAAATCGAATGAAACGGGTAGATATTCTCATGAAAAACAACATTCCTGGAGACAACAATGGAACGAGACTTTAAAACATAAACTTTGTATCCCTTAACTCCCGGAGAATAACCAAGGAAAATACCAGGCAATGCACGCTCAGAAAATTTGTCCCTGTGTGCTTGCAAAGTTGAAACAAAGCAAAGACATCCAAAAACCTTGAGAGACAAGTAATTGCGAGAAGACTTGTGTAGCATTTCATAAGGAGACTGATTCCCTAAGACCGGAGATGGAAATCGATTAATCAAATATGTAGCAGTGAGTACACACTCACCCCAAAAACGAAGAGGGACCCTGGATTGAAAGAATAACGCTCGAGCAACAATGAGTAAGTGTTGGTGTTTGCACTCAACCACTGAATTTTGTTGAGGTGTCTCAACACAGGAAAATTGATGCACTATATCCAACTTGCCAAACAGCTCAGTAAACTTCAAATCAGGAGCATTGTCTGACCTAAACATCTTAATATCAAACGCAAAGTGTCTCTTGACCATGGAAATGAATTGAGGAATAATAGTAGACACATCAGATTTATGTTGCATGAGATAGGTCCATGTAGATCGCATATGATCATCTACCAAAGTTAAGAAATAGCGTTGGTTCCCATAAGTAGTTTCTTTAAATGGACCCAGACATCACAATGAATCAAAGGAAAAGGAAGATCAGCTCGTGTCGAAGATGAAACAAAAGGAAGACGCTACTGCTTTGCTAATGGACAAATAGAACAAACATCATCTTTATTAATTTGCAAAGAAGGCAATACATCTTTTAAAGAATTCAACACATGAACACTAGGGTGGCCAAGCCTATTGTGCCACGAGATGTTATTTACATGATTCTGAACAAAACACATATCATCCTTGACATTTGAAAGATCTGGCAGACTCAACAAGTACAGTCCCTTATGCAATTTACCCTTCCCAATCACACTGCAGTGGTCCTGGATTAAGCAAGCATCAGGAGAAAACGAGACATTAAAGCTTGAATCTCGAACCAAACAGCTAACATCCAAAAGGTTAAAGTGAAATTCTGGCACATAGATAACATCCTTGAGAACTATGTGAGAATAAAGACAAACAGATCCAGAAAACTGCACCTTGACAACAGAATTATTAGGCAGCAAAATATCACTTGCATCGATATACCTCAAAGACTCAAACATGTCCTTGGAAGAGCAAACATGTCTGGAAGCTCCATAATCAATTACCCAACAATTCGCATCATTAAAAGAACTAAAATGATTAACAAAAGAAGGAATCTTGCCTTGCATTGCGAGATTGATAGAAGAAGAAGGAATGTCAGCTACCGAGGCTGCCTACAACTGATTGGTCAGCATGGAGATGAGCTGTTGACACTGCTGCGTGGTCAATGAATCATTGGCAAAGGCAGAACCAGGACGAGAATCAGAGGATAAAACCTCAGAAACAACAGGAGCAACATTCACATGAGATTGTTTAGAACGAACTGTATAACTAGGAGGGAAACCATGCAATCGATAACACTTGTCCTTGATATGCCCTAATAAACCACAATGACTACACTGAGGACGACCTTTCTTAACACCATTATAAGTCTTGACAGCAAAGGTTGCTTCAGCAATAGGGTTAGATAACCGAATCGATCTTTGACTCTCTTCTTGTGCCACTAGAGAAAAAATCTTTGTAATTGAAGGTAATGGATCAAGAAGCAAAATCAGGCCACGAGCATGGACAAAAGAGTCGTTCAGTCCCATGAGAAACTGCATTGTCAATTCTTTTTGCTGTTCTTCGATCATCTTGCGTACACCCTCACATGTACAGGTCGAGCAAGTACAAACCGATTTCAGTGAAGCGAGTTCATCCCAAACTATTTTTAGTTGAGTATAATAAGCACTTACTGTCAAAGAACCTTGGGTCAACTCGTGTAATTTCTTTTTCAAATGAAAAACACGAGGTGCATTATTTTGTTGAAATCTGTCTTCAAGATCTTTCCAGATATCAACAACACTAGAATGAAAGATTAAACTCGCAGCAATGTCTTTCGATACTGAATTAAGAAGCCAGGAATTGACAAGATTATTGGCCCACTTCCAAGAACAGTAGCGTACCTAATTTGTAACTGCATGAGCAGTGATTGAGCCATCCACAAACCCAAGCTTGTTTTTGGCAAAAAGGGCCATTGCCATAGAACGCTTCCAAGAATTGTAGTTATCATTGGACAGGGGTTGTGTCACCAAACTCATGCCAGGATTATCAGATTGATGAAGGTAATAGGGGTTATTACCATTGTTGAAATCATCATTAGGATTATCAACCATGGAAGAAAGAAAGAAAGAAAAGCTTGAGAAAAGCTATGTGAAAAACTGAAGAAAAAAAAAAGAAAAGATACAAAAAAGCTTTGATAAAAGAAGAAAAAGCTCAGGGAAGCTTAAGAAATCATCTGATACCATATAACAGTGAATGAAATAAAGAAAGTTTTTATTCATTCACAACGTGTTTGATACAAGGAGAAAACAACGATTAAATAGCTAGGAAATATACCGCCAAAACTAACCAACTTTTGAACTAACTAACTAACCTACAATCTAACAATACAAACTGCAGTAGTTACATATAATAAAAGTCTCTTTCAATAGGAAACGTAAAAGATGTGAGGGACCCAACGAGCCATTCTTTGTATCTAAACACCGCGAACTGATGAATTTAATCTCTGAGGGTGTTTATTAGTCGTCGTCGGGGAATTGGTGTGCACAATCTTTCGAGGCCATAACCAATGAGGACATTCTAAAACTTGCATTGTTTCCTACTTCCTTTACCAAGACCTCACCTCTGATCAACAAGATCGAATGTGCAAAGAGAGGGCATTCCATTTCTAGGGTTATCTGTAAAACCTATGAATCACTTTTCCCCTGCTACTTTGGTGTTAAGAAAGGTTAGAAAGGTAGCATATAAGGTTTTTCCTTCCCTTAGGATCATGCATGAGATGTCATCCCTGTGTGATCTTAGGTTTTGTTGGTTTCAAGGTGCTTCCGAAGTTTCAGTTTGTTTAAGCTTCCCTCTCGATCAGATCTATGATGGGATTACCGGAGGAGCTTGGTGTGATCAATCTCAGAGCGGAGTTGCTCTTACATTGCCCATGATGACAAGACCCATGTCCTTGAAGGGCATGGGAGCCTGCCTCCGGACGAAGCTCTCGCATGGATGTAGTACAAGCATACGCTTCCTTTTTTGGTTTTGGTACTTTTCTATTTCTGCTCATGGCTTGTTGCCTCAATTTCGTTTGTTTTTGTTTTTCATCCTTAAGTCTGGTGTTACCCTTTTCTAGGTCTCTGTTTTGTCTACCTGGTTTGAGCGGGTTTGCCCTCGGGTAAGCCGACCAGGACAAGGTTTTGACGACCAAGTGATGCGACTAATTTAAAAATAACTTCGAGTGTGGTGTGTGTATGAAAATGTTTTTGAAATGAAAATAATTTTTTTAAACATAACTCGAGAGGTGTGGGGTATATGAAAATATTTTTTTCTTATTTATTATTTTTTTAAATAAAAATGGAGTCGCCACTGATCGTTTTAAAAGGGTAGACCGGACACAACGAAAAAACAAAACTAGATATTATTTTAAAAAGGGGTCTCAGAGTCAGTTACACGCGAGTAAGGGTTAGCACCCTCGTCGTGCCCAAAACTTAGTACCTAAAGGCTCGAATCGCATTTAACGAGAAAATTTTAATTTTGACTTAATTGAATTTAAAACCCCTAAAGTGCATGCATGGTCATACGAATTTGCAACTTAGCTTATGGCCCACGACACTCGAATGCTCGGGATGACACCCCCACGTGGATGTCGGGACCGCATGTACTAAACAGAACAATAAAAACATGACGATAAAGAAAAATGCATGAACAAACAAGTGTGTTATCATGACAAGGATAATCAAAAAAAGACAAAATGACCTCATACATATTATGATTCCACATTTCATTTAACATGACCTAGAATAACATACATACAAATATGATATAAAAAACGTGACGTATATGTGCAAATCATTACTTAAAAAACCAAATAACAAATATACATATATAGCTAAACGAAAGGAACTACAAGGCATCACGCATACATCATGATCTAAAACAATAATATAAAGATGCATACATATTCACTGTCATGTTATAATAATAACCATGTAAACAAATAATAAATAATATATACAAAAAAACATGCATACTTGATCTCGCAAAAGGGATATACGGCACACATATACATTGTTATATAGATAACCAAATATCAACAATATATACAAATATACAAATACATTGTTACATAAAACAAAATCACCGACGAAATAAGCTACACAAAATAAACATGCTAGGACTGACAATTAAAAAAGCGCGAATTAAGGGGTTGAACAAGGCATTGCACCATTGGTTTGAGGACTAAAACTTAATAGACAACAGATTTTGGAGGATTTAAGAGGACATTGACCCCAAAACAAATGTTTAAGTTAACGGGGTGAAATTTGATGGGCTCGAAAACTTAAAAGGATTGGAGGTGTAGTTTAAAGATACGAAAGCCCTCCTAGGGCGAAAGTAAAAATGTGGAGGCCCTTATAAAGGAAATGACCCATTTTTAAAACAAAAACTGAGTATAAAACTCATTTTAAGAAATTCTCACCCCTTTTCCCTTTTTCTTAAATCAGATCCCTCCCAAAATGAGAAAAAACAATACCTAGCACCAGCCGATCAACGCTAATCGGTGCCGGCAAAACTCTAAAACAAACTGGAGTGACCTCTTACGACCTTCCCACCCTAAATCCTTCCTCAAACCAAATACAGTGAAAGAAAAAAACTTTCTTTGGGCGAAAAACAGATTCGAAACTTCCCCTTCCTTTCTTTCAAACCCTCATCTTCCTCTTTATTGGTTCACCCGTAACAAGTCCGAGAAGGACTACAAGGCTTTTCACCGGCAAAAGAGGACTGAGAGTCGACGGAGCGACGAATCGACTTCTGCGAAGGTAAAAAAAACTAGTTTATGGTTATTTTATTTTTTTGCTTTGGCTTTTGATATGCATGCAGAAAAAAAAAAAGAGGATACCTCAAAAGTTTCCTTTTTTTTACTTTGTATTGATGCTGAAAAAATCTTCCCCCTCCGGTTACAATTTTTCATTCGATTTTTATAACCGAGTTACAAAAGAATTAAAGGAACAAAAATAATCGTATTGGTTTCTTTTCTGCCTCTGATTTCTGTTCTTTGTAGTATCTCAAACGAGCTTAATTGTTTTTTGACTTTGCTTGTTGTTTGAGTGCTATTTCGGGTGTTCTGACCTTCTGTGGTTTTGACCGTGTTTTGCCGGTGTTACTCAAACGAGGAAGAGATGGTGACGGGAGAGGGGCCAGCCTTCGGTGTGTCAGGCGCCTGGTTCTCGTACGCGCGCGTGTAGCAAATGAGGGGTCGAGCATGGGCGCGTGAGGCTTCTGGAACTTCATTCGGCCATCTAGGACCGTTAGATCAACTCGATCTAACGGCTGAGGTTGCGCAGCGCATGACGGAAGATAAGTCGTCTAGAGTTTTTGCTCGAAGCGATTCGAGCCCTTGGTTGTGCTCGATCTGACAGCTGAACGGGTGCGGTGCAAGATTGAAGAGGTTCCTCCCCTAAGGTTTGCGATTTGGAGCAATCTGGCTCGTTGGATGGGGCACGTTCCAATGGCCGCGATGCAAGCGGCGCAAGACAGAAGGCAGCTCTCAAGGGTTTCTTCGCCCTTTGCAATCTGGGCCGTTAGATCTAGGGCTAGATCTAACGGTTAGGAGGTGGTTGCGCAAAATAAAGGATGAAATTAGGGTTTCGGTTTTTAGGGATTATTAACGTGGGCCAAACAGGCTATTGTAATAATTTTTTTTGGGTTTCTTAATGTAATTTGACTTAATGAAATGGGCTTATTTATTTATTTTACTTATGTGTTAATAATAATAATAATAATAATAATAATAATAATAATAATAAATGATAATGACAATATAAATAGCATTAGCACACACAATAATAATAATAGGTAACATTAGCACACACAATAATATTAACAAAAGCAAAGTAAAAACATATAAAGTTAATAATGATAATAGTGTTTAGTTTTTTTTCTCTTTTTCCTTTTTTCTTTTTTTTAAATTTTTTTTTTAAAACATAATAGCCAATGTTATTAAGCCCAAGAATAGCATAAATTAAGGCGGGTTTAAGGCTCAGACAAAATTAGTGATTACACCAGGATGGTGGGGTTTTATATGTGCTTGTTCCCTTTCCTCTCAGCGCAGTCCTTGCATGGATTTGCTTGGGAGAGTTGGCACGTTCCTATGTGGCCTTTTGAAGTTTTATGGAATGAACTGCTTCTTGATCAAAAATAATAATAAGCCTATAATGTACAATAATGTTTAATTAGTTTTTATTCATAAGCCTATAACCCTACTTATTACATTAGTAACAGTTTTAATCTTACTATTTTAGAGTATCCTTTTTAGTCACTGTCATAAGCTTATAATGTTTAATGTTTACTATAATGCACATTAAGTTTTACAATAAAGTTCGCAAGCAATCCCACGGGTTGTAGTCCTTATGTGTTTGTTACGTTCATCATCGGATGTTCTTTGTGTAGCGTTGTCCGTAATCTTACTCTTTCTGGTATTGACGTGACGGTAGGTGTTTATAGGTACTAACAACTTGATTAATTGTTTATTGGATACGTATGACTTCAAGTCAACTACCAAGGACAATTATTATGTGTAGTTAAAATATTAGAGTTGCTGCCAAGACAAATAATCTAATTATGTATACTGTTATGTATTATTAATTATTTTAATTACTTTTGAAATCATAAAGATTGAAAGTGTTATCATCCCATTCAGAATAAAATCTAAAAGATAATTTTTATATTACTTTTTCATATTTTTTCGTTTTAGGTAAAGTACACAAATGATAATTGAACTTTGGTAAATTATTCAATTTGATAACATACTTTTAATTGCTCCAATGTATTGATGCTGAAAAAAATCTCCCCCCTCCGGTTACAATTTTTCATTCGATTTTTATAACCGAGTTACAAAAGAATTAAAGGAACAAAAATAATCGTATTGGTTATTTTTCTGCCTCTGATTTCTGTTCTCTATAGTATCTAAAACGAGCATAATTGATTTTTGTCATTGCTTGTTGTTTGAGTGCTATTTTCGTGTGTTCTAACCTTCTGTAGTTTTGACCGTGATTTGCCGGTGTTACTCAAACGAGGAAGAGATGGTGATGGGAGAGGGGCCAGCCTTTGGTGTGTCAAGCGCGTGGTTCTCGTACGCGCGCGTGTAGCAGATGAGGGGTCGAGCATGGGCATGTGAGGCTTCTGGAACTTCCTTCGGCCATCCAGGGCCGTTTGATCAACTCGATATAACGACTGAGGTTGTGCAACACTTGAAGGAAGATAAGTCGTCTAGGGTTTTTGCTCGAAGCGATCTGGGCCCATGGTTGTGCTCGATCTGACGGCTGAACGGGTGCGGCGCAAGATTGATGTGGCTTGTTGAGTGTGTAAAAGTTCTATTATTTACACCCTTTTTAACCCATATTTCTGCTGCCAAGCATCATTGCATTGCATTTAGGTTAGTTTTTAGTAAAACATCACAAACGGATTAAAAGCACGGATTCTACTAAAAGATGGCTTATTTTGCAGGTAGCTGCCATAGTTGACGGAGACGGCAGGCGCAGGGCAGAGAAGCAGAAGAGCTGAACTGGACAAGTAGACGATGAGGACGAAGCTGCCAAGGACCTGTCGTGACAGCATGGTGACAGCAACCTTATGAAGAGGAAAAGTAAAGTGGACCTCGATATATAGAGAAAAATCTGCTCGTCTGTCGTGTGAAAGCCAAATATTTTTCCAAGCCCCGGATTAAAAGATATGTCAAGCCAAAGCTGAAGGAGAGGAATTCCCATAAAACAAGGAGGCGGCTGAAAAGTAGGAGTCCTTAGAGATTAAGCATTTATTAGAATCTTACTTTTCATTAAAGTTGTAATCCTTGTTAACTTAGAATACTTGAGCCCAAAGCTTATATAAGGGCATAGATTTAACCTAGGAGGCATCCAATACCCCATAACCGATAACCTAAACCCCTCTGTCGTTTACCCGTCACCGACATGTTCTAAATTCCCCCTAGGGCCACGGGTTGTTTTGTAAAGTAGTTGCAAGGGTTGTTTTGTTTTAGGATTTTCCAAGTTCAATAAAATAAACTTCAAGTTCTCTTATTTTGGTTTTAATATCTTGCAAGAGCATCGGGAGAGCATTGTGAGGTTATCCATTTACTTAGCATCGGGAGAGTTAAGTATACGAAAAAAATAAGAGCGAGTTCTCTAGTTTATAGTTGAACTATCTTGTGCCTAGGGATAGGGCAAGGTTAAGTGGCTAAAGAAGAATTCATACACATCGGTGTTCATCCTTCGATTCACGCCAGGAGGTATCATCAAAGACGTGATCATCGACAGACTTGGACCTAGGGATAGGCCAAGGCAGATCTGGGATTCTTGCCAAACTTGAAGTACGGAGTTGGTGTGTTTGCTGCCGCGACAGCCAATGGACAGCCGCCGCGACAGGTGCTGCCGTGACGGGCACGACGACAGAACTAGAGTTCCTAAGCAATCCAATACCTACACTACGGAGCAATTCAATACCAGCCCGTTTTCTCTATCTTGATATCTCAATTCCTTTAATTGTGTTTTTACTTTATTATTCTCGTGACAACTCTCAAATATTTCTTTTACTTTCGTGCAGTAAACTAAGGTGAAGCTATTAGCCCAATCCCTGTGGAGACGATATCCGATACTTCGTATCACTTACTACTTGCGTCGTGTACACTTGCACTACAATTGCGATAGACTCTTTTACACGCAACAAGTTTTTGGCGCCATTGCCGGGGATTGGCAACATAACTACATCTTTCTTTTCTTGCACTTTTCGTTTTTATTTTTATTTTTCTTTTCGTTTTTATTTTTCTTTAATTTTTCTTTTGTGCTTTCAACTCTCGCTTTTCATGAGGTTTTCTTGTTTATGCGCAGATCTAAAAGAGGTGAAGATCCTGAGTATCCATTAGATCCGGAAATCGAACGTTCCTTCAATCTCAAGAAACAACTTCGCCGGCTTTTAGACAGAAACGAATACCTCGAGGAACAGCTAGAGAAGATGGGCGATAACCACCCACATGTCGGTGACCCGCCCGCAGCAGATGGACGACGGTCATGTCGTGACTACATGCTGAACGATCATGTAGAGCTGGAGACCACGCTGCCGGATATTGATGTTGATAACTTCGAGCTTAAACCTGTCATGTTTAGTATGATCAACAATGTCGGGCAGTTTAGTGGTGCTGTGACAGAAGATGCTAGGGAGCATCTCAAAACGTTCCAGGAGATCTGTGGTTCGTTTAGACTGCCAGGAGTTAGTCCGGAGATACTGAGGCTTCGGTTATTCCCTCATTCATTAAGGGACAGAGCTAAAACTTGGTGGAATAAACTTACACCGGGTTCAATCGTAACTTGGGCAGATTTATCTCATGAATTCTTATCTCGTTTTAATCCTTCGCATTTATCTGAGCGATAACGTAACAAAATTGCTACTTTTCATCAGGAAGATGACGAGCCGATGCACGAGGCCTGGGACAGATTTACTACTCTTCTTCGAAACTGCCCAATGCATGGATTCCCCGTCTGGAATCAGGTTACAAAGTTCTATAATACTGCCAACCTACAAACTCGCATTCGAATTGATTCTGCAGCAAATGGATTATTATTGGATAAAGATCCAGACGAGGCATTGCAAGTTTTGAAAAATCTGGCCAAGAATGAGGAGCAGTTTCCGACTGCAAGAAGAGGGGGTAAACGGGTACTTGCTGTCAGGGACTATGAAGCCGACAGCACTATGAAATCACAGGTAGCATTCCTTACTAAAGCAATGAAACGGTTATTGAATGAAGATGAATTACAAGGATTTGCTGTCGAGGAAGTTTGTACTATCTGTGAGGGAAATCATAGTCGGGATGAGTGCCTAATAAATGTAGAAGAGGGAAAATATGTTGGAAATTACAAGCCAAACTACAATTCCAACAATTATAACCCTAATTGGAGGAAAGATCCCAAATTTTCCTGGAGTAACCCCAATAATGCCCTGAATCCGCACGCACATAATCAGAATCAAGGAGGTCCTAGATTGCTGACGCAACAGCAACTGCCGCCGCAACTGCCGCAACACCTGCCACGAGCAGCATATTGGAACAGACCCTGGCCACTTTTATGTCTCAGACCGGTACGTATATGGAGAATATGAATCAGTTTGTCAAAAAGACGGAAACCTTTATGGATAAAACCGAGATGAGGATGACAAATCATGAAGCTACCTTGAAGTCTCTAGAGACACAAATGGGTCAGGTTTCTCAACATATTAAGCCGAGTCAGAATGGAGGATTCCCTAGCAATACTGAAAATGCTAGACCGCCACCACATGAGCAATGTAAGGCAATTACTACTAGGAGTGGGAAGAAACTACCAGGGCCGGAAAAAGAAGCTGAAACGGAAAAGGAACCTGCCTTGGATAAACCTGCCGAAGAAGCTGCCCCGACAGGTGATAAACAGACTGCTGCCGATGAGCCTGTCACGACAGTAGAAGCGACAGAGGAGAAAAAAGATGATTACCGTCCTCAGATTCGCATGCAGTGGGAAGGACGTATTGCTGATTATCGTCCTCCACCACCTTTTCCTCAACGGATACAGCAGGCTAAGCATGAATCTCAACTTAAAAAGATTTATGATATTTTTAAACAGGTTCATATTAATATTCTGTTGTTAGATGCTGTTAGGGAGATGCCCGGTTATGCTAAATTTCTCAAGGATGTTATGTCGAAAAAATCTAAACTTGGGGAATTTGAAACGGTAAAGATGACAGAAGGTTGCATGAGTATTCTTCATAGGCAGCCACCCCAGAAAAAGAAGGATCCGGGGAGCTTCATCATACCTTGTGTAATCGGCGACAAATTTGTGGGTAAGGCACTATGTGATCTTGGTGCCAGTGTTAATCTAATGCCCAAATCTGTTTTTCAGAAACTAGGTATTGGCAAGGCGCGGCCCACGACAGTAACCCTGCAGCTAGCCGACTGCTCTTACGTTCATCCCGAGGGAAAAATTGAAGACATTCTGGTAAAAGTGGATAAGCTTATTTTTCCTGCTGACTTTCTTATTTTAGATTTTGAAGCAGATGAAAATGCACCAGTCATCCTTGGGCGACCCTTCTTAGCCACGGGAAGATCATTGATTGATGTGGAGAAAGGAGAACTCACCATGCGAGTAAACGATCAAGAGATTAAGTTGAATGTTCTCCAAGCGATGAAACATGCTGATGTGGACGAGGAATGCAAGGCCATCATTGAGGTGACCTTTGATCACCCCTGCATCAGGTCGGGCTGCCGTGATATAAAATTTGGTCACTGCCGCGACAGCCATCTACAGGCCTGTCACGACAGCAATGACGACAGCACCGACGACAGCGACTCCTCTGAATCCGATACATCTGATACTGAAGGTCAGGAGGAGGTAAACTGGATAGGCAATCGTCCAGGTAAGTTATTCGAACCCTTGAATTATACTTCGGATAACCATGTAATCCAAAAGCCATCTATTGTTGAACCACCTGTCTTTGAACTTAAGCCCCTGCCAGGGCAGTTAAAATATGCTTATCTTGGTTCCAATAACACACTGCCCGTAATCATCTCTGCTAAGCTGCCGCAGGAACAGGAACGGCAGCTAATCGACATGCTAAGGCAGCACAAAAAGGCGATTGGATGGACGATAGCAGATATTCAAGGCATTAGTCCGGCGTTATGCATGCACAAAATCCTCCTAGAGGAAGATCATAAGCCGACTATAGATGCCCAAAGGCGGCTAAACCATGCGATGAAGGAGGTAGTGCGTAAAGAAATAATTAAATGGTTAGATGCTGGTATTATTTACGCCATCTCCGACAGCAAATGGGTGAGCCCGGTGCAATGCGTTCCAAAGAAAGGAGGAATGACCGTGATAACCAACGAGAACAATGAGTTAATCCCAACCAGGACTGTGACCGGTTGGAGGGTTTGTATGGACTATCGGAAGCTTAACAAAGCTACCCGAAAGGACCACTTTCCTTTACCCTTTATTGATCAAATGCTTGATAGATTAGCGGGTAAACCTTACTATTGTTTTCTTGATGGTTACTCAGGTTAATATCAAATTGCTATTGCACCGGAGGATCAAGAAAAGACGACTTTTACATGCCCCTACGGAACATACGCATTTAGGAGGATGCCGTTTGGCCTCTGTAACGCACCTGCCACCTTCCAAAGGTGCATGATGGCCATATTCTCCGACATGGTAGAGGACTTCCTTGAGATTTTCATGGATGACTTTTCCGTCTTTGGAGACGATTTTGAGAGCTGCCTCGGCAATCTTCAAAAGGTACTTGAAAGATGTGAAAAAGCTAATCTTGTTCTAAATTGGGAAAAATGCCACTTTATGGTGGACGAAGGGATAAACCTTGGCCATAAGATTAGCTGCCGTGGGATAGAAGTCGACATGGCCAAAATAGAAGTCATAGAGAAGCTGCCGCCGCCAACAACAGTCAAGGGCATTAGAAGTTTTTTAGGGCATGCTGGTTTTTATCGGAGATTCATTGCAAATTTCTCAAAAATCACCAAGCCCCTATGCCATCTCTTAGAGCAGAATCGACCCTTTGACTTTAATGATGAATGTACTGAAGCATTCAAGATTTTGAAGGAAAAACTAGTGACAGCCCTAATAGTACAGCCACCAGACTGGACACAGCCATTTGAGATCATGTGTGATGCTAGTGACTATGCTGTCGGGGCAGCACTTGGGCAGCGCAGAGATAAGCTGTTTCACGTCATCTACTATGCCAGCAAGACGTTGAATGACGCCCAAGTGAACTACACCACCACAGAAAAGGAGCTGTTAGCTGTGGTGTTCTCCATCGACAAGTTTCGTTCCTACATACTTGGGACGAAAGTAATAATACACACCGACCATTCTGCCCTAAAATATTTGTTCGCAAAGAAGGATGCAAAACCTAGATTGATACGGTGGATCTTGCTATTACAAGAGTTCGATCTTGAGATCAAGGACAAAAAGGGGACAGAAAATCAGGTGGCAGATCACTTGTCAAGGTTGGAGAAGGGACAGAGTCTACCAATAGATGAGACACACATACTGGAGACCTTCCCTAATGAGCAGCTCTTTGCTGCCGCAATCGCTGTCGCGACAGCCATGGCGGCAGGTAAGTCTTCTGACCTTCCCTGGTATGCTGATTTCGTTAATTTTATAGTTAGCGGAATATTACCTTCTGATCTTAATTAACAAGCCAGGAAGAGGTTCCAAAATGATGTTAAGCATTATTATTGGGACGAACCTCTTCTTTTCAAAATGTGCGCAGATCAGGTTATAAGAAGGTGTGTACCACAAGAAGAACAAGAAGACATTCTCCATCACTGTCATGCTTCACAATATGGAGGTCACTTAGGAGGCAATAAAACTGCTGCCAAGGTGCTGCAGTCAGGGTTTTACTGGCCGACACTATATAAGGATGCACAGGACTTTTACAAGCACTGTGACAGATGCCAGCGGACAGGTAACATCTCGAGGAGAAACGAGATGCCACTGCAGAACATTTTAGAAGTCGAGATCTTCGACGTTTGGGGGATTGATTTTATGGGACCTTTTCCTTCTTCATGTGGAAATCTTCACATCCTCCTAGCAGTGGATTATGTCTCCAAGTGGGTAGAAGCAATCGCAACTCAAAAGAATGATGCCAAGATGGTCCAAAAGTTTTTGCACAAAAACATTTTTTCTAGATTTGGCATCCCTAAGGCGATTATCAGTGATGAAGGGAGACATTTTGATAATAGGGTAATTGCTGCCGCATTGAAGAAATATGGTGTCAAGCACAGGATCACGACAGCATACCACCCACAGACCAATGGACAGGCTGAGATTTCTAATAGGGAGGTGAAGAACATTCTTGAGAAGATGGTTAAACCAACTAGGAAAGATTGGTCTCTACTGCTGAACGATGCATTATGGGCATATCGGACAGCTTTTAAAACTCCATTGGGCATGTCTCCATACCGATTGATTTATGGGAAAACCTGTCATCTGCCTGTCGAGATTGAGCACAAAGCATATTGGGCAATCAAGGCAGTGAACATGGACTTGGACAAGGCAGGCCCGAAAAGGCTATTAGATCTGAACGAGATTGAGGAATTACGGACAATGGCCTACGACAATGCAAGGATTTACAAGGAAAATACTAAGAAGTGGCATGATAAAAAACTGCTGCTACGACAGTTCTGCCCAGGGCAGCTTGTGTTGTTGTTTAATTCTAGACTTAAACTCTTCCTAGGAAAGCTAAAGTCTAGATGGTCTGGCCCCTTCCAAGTGGTACAAGCTTTTCCCCATGGTGCCATCACTATCCGATCATTAAAAGACGGGCACCAATTCAAAGTCAATGGACAGCGCCTCAAGCACTATCAGGGGACTGAAGCCCCAAGAATACAGGAAGTGGTTACTTTAGGAGATGCCCCACAAGGCATCCCTAATTTAACCTAAGTTTTATTTTTATTTTTATTATTTATTAGTTATTATTTATTAGGAAATTAGGTTATTTTATTCGAATAATGTTTTTATATTTTCTGTTTTTAGGAAATAAAGGAGTCAAGAAGAAAAGGAGAAGTGATCCAAGCCCACCATCCATCCATCAAGCCCAACAAAGCCCATTTATTGAAACCTGTCGTTTCGGCTGCCGCCGCAGACGGATAAGACAGGCTGTGAACAGACTGACACGGCAGACACAGAAGCGTGTGACAGACGTGTAACAGACGCATAAATGCGTGTCAGACGCGTCAGACACGCTAAATCCCATCCGTCGCCCCGTTATTCCCGCCTGCTGTTACAGCATTAAACGGGCAGACCCTCGACCGCTATAAAACCCCGTTTTCATTTTCATTTTTTCTCACTTCTGCTTATTCTTCCTTGCTTTCTCCTCTAGTTTTATTTGCTTTCTTCATTTTTCACAAACCTTGCAACTAACATGTCGTCTAGACAGACCCGCCGTAGCGCTGCCTCAGCATCTTCTTCAGCGGCAGCAACGCCCTTCGCCACAAAGGAGTTATGGGAAGAAAGGGGTTTCGTGTACATCTGAAAGGCACCCAACATGGGACTCCGGCCGTTCATTGTAAAGGCCATCACGGCTCAACTATGGGAGCACTTCGCTGAACAACCGACAGAACTAAACGACACATTAGTCCGGGAGTTTTATGCTGCCATAGACAGTAGAACGGCAACATCTGTCACCGTTCGAGGAGTGAAAGTGCCCTTCACAGCTGACATCATCAACCACATGTTTAGCCTCTACTTTGGCCCCGATGATGATGCCCACCAGAAATTTCTCGACACCCTCGATGCTGCCGCCTATGGTGTTGTTATGGAAGAGGTGACAGAGGAAGGAACCACATGGACAACCAACAAAAAGAACCCCCACTCTGTAAAAAGGGGGCAGCTCCTCCCTGAAGCTAAACTCTGGAACGCTTTTATCAAAAAGCGTATCATGCCTTCTTCCCACCACACGACAGTCAACCAGCAGCGGCTCGCACTCATTCATTCCATCATGCACGACAGGCCTATTAATGTGGGCCGCTATATGAGGGACAACATCCTGGACTGCACCTTCCGCTCCGACTCCCGCCTCTGCCTGCCGTTCACAATAACCTCCTTATGTCGTTGCGTTGCTGTCCCCGAGGAACCCTCCGACAAAATCATAAAGGGCAGAGGCTGGACAGACAACAACATCAACAGCCTCATGGAGCTGGTAGTGGCTACACCTATCTCCTCCTTCAACCCAGCCGCTCCCCAGAAGAATCATCAGAAGAGCCTGCCCCTGAACCTGCTGCCGCCACCGCTCCGACAGACCAATCCGCCCACATCCTTGCTGCGCTACAACGGGTAGAGGAAAGACAAATGGGATTGATGACCTTCATCCGGGATTTCACAAATTCGACGGTAAACTTCATTACCCACACTTTAAATTTTCCCGATGTTCAGTTCCCTACTTTTCCTGCCCATTATTTCCATATCCCCTCCCCTGTCCCCACACCACCTGCCTCCCCACATTCCCAGTCTACCGCTTCCACCCCATCACCTGCCCCGACGGCAGCAGGCAGTCCACCGGCCGACACCCCTGCCCGAGGAACAAAGAGGCCTGCCTCCGATGACAGCCCTCTGATCAGGAGGAATTTGGAGAGGGAATTTACGCCGGTCAAGAGAATAAAAAACGTGGTAGACAGGAAGCTGATGCCCAAGGCTAGCTCCACCACCAGCAGCACTTGGGACAGTGGCAACAGTTCCGATGTCCATCTCGTGGAGCAACCTGCCCCTGCACCTGCCCAGCCTCCTCCACAGCCCAGACGCCGCCGTCAGATCTGTGTCAGCAGTAGCAGCGAGGACAGCGACTGAAAATTTAAGTTCTTATTTTCCTTTTATTGTTGCATGCTTATATCTTTTGTGATGTACTTGTCTTCATATTTTTTGTTTTTTCTGTCATTTTGCATTGAGGGCAATGCAACCCTCGAGTTTGGGGGTGGCAACCCTCCATCATTAATGGAGTCTTAAGTACATCTTTTTATTAATTGTTGTGTCTTTTATTTACTCAAGTTTTCTAAAAAAAATCAGAAAAATCAAAAAAATATAAAACTGTTGGCTTAAAACTATGAAGTTAACTTACCTGTCATGACGGCTCTATTGTGGCAGCATCTTTAGGACAGTTTAAGGAGAAGTTTAGAGCCTTTCTATAGTTCTGAAAACTTAAACACCTTTGTGACTGTTATATTCTTAGATTTCTTTTAGCCAAACTAGAATAGGATGCTTAGTACTTGAATAGCCCCTAGAGGTGCCTAACACTGGCTCTAGGAAAGAAGTTTAGCAAAAGAAAATCAAAAATCTAGAGGTGCCCGAAACCGGCTCTAGGAAGCTAACTAGAGGCGCCCAAAACTGGCTCTAGAAAAATTTAGCTTGAAAATAGAAAGAAAAAGAAGCATGAAAATGTGTCTTCAAGAAAATAAACTTTGGCATAAAAATTCGAGTTAAATAAAGTTGAATATTCTAGTGAAACTAAGAGAGTCTTGGCATATAACTGTTCACAAGCATGCACACACTGCACGAGAGCTATAGGGAGATTCCGGACAGATCCTAACCTTTCCGACAGGTTGCTGCCGCCATAGAGAATGAGCGACGGGTAAGGGACAGTTCACTGTTTGAAGGCCAACACAAAAATTTTCTTTTTTCTTTTAGGTCTTAATTGCTTGAGGGCAAGCAAAAACTTGAGTTTGGGGGTGTGTTGAGTGTGTAAAAGTTCTATTATTTACACCCTTTTTAACCCATATTTCTGCTGCAGTCAAGCATCATTGCATTGCATTTAGGTTAGTTTTTAGTAAAACATCACAAACGGATTAAAATCACGGATTCTACTAAAAGATGGCTTATTTTGCATGTAGCTGCCATAGTTGACGGAGATGGCAGGCGCAGGGCAGAGAAGCAGAAGAGCTGAACTGGACAAGTAGACGATGAGGACGAAGCTGCCAAGGACCTGTCGTGACAGCATGGTGACAGCAACCTTATGAAGAGGAAAAGTAAAGTGGACCTCGATAGATAGAGAAAAATCTGCTCGTCTGTCGTATGAAAGCCAAATATTTTTCCAAGCCCCGGATCAAAAGATATGTCAAGCCAAAGCTCAAGGAGAGGAATTCCCATAAAACAAGGAGGCGGCTTAAAAGTAGGAGTCCTTAAAGATTAAGCATTTATTAGAATCTTACTTTTCATTAAAGTTGTAATCCTTGTTAACTTAGAATACTTGAGCCCAAAGCTTATATAAGGGCATAGATTTAACCTAGGAGGCATCCAATACCCTATAACCGATAACCTAAACCCCTCTGCCGTTTACCCGTCACCGACATGTTCTAAATTCCCTCTAGGGCCACGGGTTGTTTTGTAAAGTAGTTGCAAGGGTTGTTTTGTTTTAGGATTTTCCAAGTTCAATAAAATAAACTTCAAGTTCTCTTATTTTGGTTTTAATATCTTACAAGAGCATCGGGAGAGCATTGTGAGGTTATCCATTTACTTAGCATCGGGAGAGTTAAGTATACGAAAGAAATAAGAGCGAGTTCTCTACTTTATAGTTGAACTATCTTGTGCCTAGGGATAGGGCAAGGTTAAGTGGCTAAAGAAGAATTCATACACATCGGTGTTCATTCTTCGATTCACGCCGGGAGGTATCATCAAAGACGTGATCATCAACAGACTTAGACCTAGGGATAGGCCAAGGCAGATCTGGGATTCTTGCCAAACTTGAAGTACGGAGTTGGTGTGTCTGCTGCCGCGACAGCCAACGGACAGCCGCCGCGACAGGTGCTGCCGCGACGGGCACGACGACAGAACTGGACTTCCTAAGCAATCCAATACCTACACTACGGAGCAATTCAATACCAGCCCGTTTTCTCTATCTTGATATCTCAATTCCTTTAATTGCGTTTTTACTTTATTATTCTCGTGACAACTCTCAAATATTTCTTTTACTTTCGTGCAGTAAACTAAGGTGAAGCTATTAGCCCAATCCCTATGGAGACGATATCCGATACTTCGTATCACTTACTACTTGCGTCGTGTACACTTGCACTACAATTGCGATAGACTCTTTTACACGCAACATGGCTCCTCCCTTAGGGTTTGCGGTTTGGAGCAATATGGGCCATTGGATGGGGCACGATCCAACGGCCGCGATGCAAGCAGCGCAAGACAGAAGGAAACTCTCTAGGGTTTCTTGGCCCTTTGCAATCTGGGCCGTTAGATCTAGCCTTAGATCTAACGGCCAAGAGGTGGTTGCGCAAAAACAAAGGATGAAATTAGGGTTTCAGTTTGTAGGGCTTATTACGTGGGCCAAACGGGCTATTGTAATAATTTTTTTTGTAGTTTCTTAATGTAATTTGACTTAAAGAAATGGGCTTATTTATTTTACTTATGTGTTAGTAATAATAATAACAATAATAAGTAATAACAATGACAATATTAATAGCATTAGCACACAATAATAATAATAATAATAATAATAATAATAATAATAATAATAGGTAACATTAGCACACACAATAATATTAACAAAAGCAAAGTAAAGACATATAATGTTAATAATGATAATAGTGTTTAGGTTTTCTTTTCTTTTCTCTTTTTCCTTTTTTTTATTTTTATTTTTTTTAACATAATAGCTCATGTTATTAAGCCCAAGTGTAGCATAAATTAAAGCGGGTTTAAGGCCCGGACAAAATTAGTGATTTACAGCTGCCCCTATTTGCTTTATTCTTGTCTATTTGCTTATACTTGTGGAACAAGAATGAAGCAAAGACCATAAGCTCTAATTTTGTCATACTTTCCTGTCGGACGATTTGCTCTCCCGAAGTGGCAACGAGCAAATCCAATTAACTTGCTTTCCCAAAGTGGTGAAAACAACCGGTGGCGCTAGTAGGTCCTTCTAAAGTGGCAATGGGCGGGCCTGATAACAATACCTCAATCGACTCATTCCTCCAAAGTGGCGATGAAGGAATTGGACTGCACTGATATGTCCTTCCGGGGTGGCAATGAACGGGCTAGATAACAATACCTCAACCGACTCATTCCTTCGAAGCGGCAGAGAACAAATCTAAATAACTTGCTTTCCTAAAATGACGAAAACAACCTGGATGGCACCGGTATGAAATCCTTTGCCTGAAATCCTCGTGCGGCGAGCTTGAAATCTTTCACCTGAAATCCTTGAGTGGCGAGTTTGAAATCCTTCGCCTGAAATCCTGATATGGCGAGTTTGAAAGCCTTTTCCTGAAAACCTTGAGCGGCGAGCTTGAAATCCTGATATGACGAGTTTGAAATCCTTCGCCTGAAATCCTTGTGAGGCGAGCTTGAAAGCCTTCACCTGAAATCCTTGAGCGGCGAGCTTGAAAGCCTTCACCTGAAATCCTTGAGTGGCGAGCTTGAAAGCCTTCACCTGAAATCCTCGAGCGGTGAAGCTTGAAATCCTTCCCCTGAAATTCTTTTCGGTCTTTGCTCTATCGTTTACTCCTCCTCTCGAGAGGTACCCGTTCTATCTTTTAAATATCTGTGAAGAGAGATAAAATGCTATGATGGTATGAGTTAGCGTGCTACTAACTTAGGGATGCCTAACTAAATATGATGCATGAATGGATTTATCATTTTTAGAGATATTGTGGAAAACCCTCGCTTAAAGTTTGATCACCCTTAACTTTTTCAAGCTTTCTGTCTTTGCTAAGTCTTCATTTTCATCCTATCCTGAAAGGACATGATTGGCCCATACCGGATGAACCAAAATCTGTCAACTCATGAAGTTCTCTTTCATTGCCCCATTCAACCCGGGCTTAGGCATTATCTTTTCTCATTGGCCCCTCATGATGAGCTCCCTAAATCTTTTGAACCCATCTTATTTCCATAAGGTCTAATCTTCAATTTTCTTTACTGGATCATCCTCTTTCGTTTCTTCTTGAAAAGAGATACCGAATTTCACCAGTCAAAATTCCATTACCCCTACTTTATTTGAGCTTAACTGTTGCTTCTTCACGGATTCCTCCTAATGAACTGTCTACTCGTACCTTCTGGCTGACCTCCGGTTGATGTTGGTCTATTTAAATGGTGTCTTCCGTCCAAAGGTGCTACAACTTTTAGCCCTTTTTCCTCTAAATTTGTGATCAAAAGCGTCTTTTCTAACTTTCGCCCCGTTCCCCCAAAGTGCCTTTTGGGTTTTCGTCACGACTCCTCTTCTCTTCTTCATATCCTTTCTTTTATTTTCTAATTTTTTGCACCTTCTTGAAATACTTCTATCTCCATCGCCTCTTTGTCGAGTTTGAGTTCAGACGACACTTACTATCTCATTTCAGTGCGTGCTCATAACGCGGCGCATGCGGTCCTTCTCAGGACGTCCCCTCCGGCAAGATGCTTAGACCCCGAGGTTAACTTTTGTTCCTCGATTCTTAATGTCAAATTTTCTTCTCTCATATTCTTTTTTGACCTCAACAACACTTCTTAGCGAAGTTCGACTTCATAACCTGACATTTCACCGAAGGCGGTCTTGACATTTAGAATGGTGGTATTCATCGTCTAGCATTAATGCCTGAAACTCCGAGGATGTCCTTCCAGGTACTACTGCTTTACCCCGAGTCATAGTCAGTCCACTCGTTCATTCCAATGTAAAAGACTTATGAAAATGATAGGGTAAAAATAATTTTATTATGTATACACATTTTAAAGAATCACGACAAGTGATATTTAAGAAAACCAAGTTTTGGGTCATTGAAAAAAGGTCAACCCGAATAACAGTTTTTGAATGTTGTGGGGACATACATATGAAATCCTTTCTGGGCTATTAGGCTTCTGAGAGGAGTGACTCTCATACCTAGTTTCTACCCAATTTAAAGGTTGCTCTCTTTAACTCGCTAACTCACCGTGTCCCATCCTTTCCTCCTTTCTGATCACAATCAAGCATTTGATGTGTGGAAATCCTTGAAGAAAGGTTAACCTTGACAGGCAGGATGTGATATGAAGACAAATTCATCCATCCGTGTATGGTCAAAATGGTTTTTTATGGCTTGTAATGTAGGCTATGTGTAGAACTAATGTTTTGATATAATAATTGAAAAATGTTTTGGACTAAGTTACAAAGAATTCAAAACTATTTCCAAAGTCCAAATAACTTGAAACTATGTTTAGGGATGTTTTAAAGGGTTTTACATGTTTTTCAAACCTAAACTAAAGAAAACCTTCCAGGCATTTCGAAACACCCTTAGGTGTTTCGATACGGGGTCTTCCATTAAGCAAAACCCAGATGCAGGGGTAGTAGGTTTTGAAACCACCTTGCTGGTATCGAAACCAGCCTGACTTTTTCAAACTCCAACGGCTAGTTCTGAACAAGGGCGTTTCGAAACGGGTTCGAGCGTTTCGATACGGAGAGCTGCAGAATTGCATTTATAGTGGGTAATTAAGTCTCCAACGACTCCAATTCAACCCCAACGGCTAGTAACGGCTACAAACTCATTAAGGGTATAAAAGGGACCTCCAAGCATCAAGTAATGGTTAATGCTCCAATTGTCAATCAAAAAATGATCAAAAAGTGTCTTTGTACCTAAATTGTCAATCCTTGTATAGACAAACACTAGTGAGCCAAATTTTCAAATTTTCTCAAGTGTTTTAGGTTTTGGGTGAGTGCTTTAATTGTGCAAAAAACACCTATTAGAGGGATTTGTGTTTGCTTTTCTTATCTCTTGTAAAGAGGGTTTGATCAAGGCTTTGGGTAGAAAGCTTGATCGGTGTATAATGGTTTCCTCTTAAGCCTAGAAAAGGGGACGAATCAATAGTGGATTGATTGGAAATCCTTAGTGGGAAGCTAAGGTAGTGGATGTAGACCTTGGTTAGAAGGTTGAACCACTATAATTCATTGTGTCAATTTTCATTTTAGCTTCCACAACCCTTCCACCCAAAAATCCACCTCTCCACCACTTGGTGAGCCTTATCGGTTGAACAAATTGAGCCCCACACAACTCAACAATTGGTATCAGAGCTTGGCTCAATCGAAGAGGATTCACATCCTATTGAGAAGATATGACAAGCTCGATCATCATTTCACCAACCGGCTCAAATGGCGCAATCCATCGACAAACCGCCTTTCTTCGATGGAACCCACTATGCCCATTGGAAGACCAAGATGAAATTTTTTATAAAGTCAAGAGACTACAAACTATGGGACATAGTTGAAGATGGTTCGTTCGTGCCTCAACGAAGCAAAGCGGAGTGGAGTGCCGACGATCGCAAGAAGATGGAGCTAAATTGAAAAGCCTTGCACATCCTCTTTTGTGCATTTGGCTCATCCATCTATGAGAAGATGTGTAACGCCCCGGTTTTGGGCTTGGAAGTTTTGGGCGTTGACCGGTTTGGTCAAAGTGCTGTTCGAATCTAAAAAGGTGAAATTAGGAAAGCCTAGTTCGGATTGCATTAAAAATATGGAAAAATATTCTAAAATCATCTTTTAATATATATAAGTGAACTGTGAAATCAATTTTACAAAATGAGGTTTGGAAGGGTGACATTTTGGCTAGTGACCAAAATGTAATTTTTGAAAGTTGCGTGGCTGTTTTAGAAAGGATTGAAACTTTGAATCTTTAAGGAGATATTTACCCAAAGGGAGTTTCTCAAGATTTTTATAAGATATTTTAATGTTTAATTCTGATTTTAAAACTAAAGAAAAGTGGAGGGAAATCATTTTGCTATTTTGCAACTAACTTTCCATATTTTCCAATTTTCCTTTTCTCTCATTTTCTCTCAACCCAAACACTTTCTCTCCAGAGATTTCCTTCTGATTTTGTCACTCAAATCTCTCTTTTCAATCCTCTTTTGATTCCTAATCATCACATCAACTAAACCTCACCATTTGCTAGTTGATTCATCAAGGTTTTTGGTTCTAAAAGAGGAGAAACTCAAGTTTGGAGGTAAGAACGTCCTTCTCCTCTAAGCTATCAGTTCTTTACTGAAATTCCTAAGTTCTCAATCCTTAATTGATGTTTTATAAATGGCTTTTAAAGTTGTGAAATGGATCTTGGCTTAAAATGCAAGATTTGGTGATTTTTGATAGATTTTCGTTTGATCTGTTAAAGCTGTGATTTGAAGTGTGTTTTTGATGATAAATGAATGTTAATTTGATAAGGAATTGAGTTTTGATTAATGCAATCCCGGATAGGTTGAATTTCCTAAGTTTAGCTTGTGATTCTTGGTTGTTTTTTAGGTGATCTTGTGGATCTGATTTTGCTGGAGGTATAAGGATGTTAATAGGTTCTTATTAGATGTTAAATGATGTTAAAGGATGTTTAGTTTTGATGGTTTATGGCTGGGCTTTGTTGAGGAGTTGTTTGGATGCATTTTCGGTTGTGTTTGGTGGCCGAAAATGGAGTGTGGATGAGAGCAGCGAGTTTAGGTGCTTTCATTGAAGCTATTAATGCATGATGATGCATTAATCCTCTGCTTTGATGTGTTTAAAACAGGGGAGTCATCTTTGGATCCAAGTGTTGGTGATCCGGAAGCTTGATTTGTGCTTCGGCAAGAGGCGAAGTGGAATCGGTGAGTGAAATTGGGTTTTCAGCTTTGAAACCAATGACTTGGGAGCTTAGTTTAAGTCTAAACAACTTTACTAAGCTCAAGTGTAAGTTTTCGGAAAAACTCTCTAAGTGGTGGCCATGGTTTGGTTGTTATGCAATGTGGTTTATTGCATGTTTTAAATTCTGTTTTGAAAGCATGATTTAGCATGGTTATTGCTGATTTTGTAAGCCATATGTTGAAGGAAGCTCAAGGTAAGAGTTCCTTGTTTTTGAACATTGATTAAATGTGGTTTGATGCTTTAAAATGCATGATGAATATGGCTTGGTTAAATGCTTTAAAACAGTGGATTATTTGATGATAACGATGTATAATGGCAAGTGATGTTTTGAAAAAGGTTAAGGTCACTAAGGTGGTTAAAAGTCCTTGAGTGAGCCTTGTGGATTCTAAGAACTTCATGGTGGTTAAAAGTCCATGATGATTCTTGTTAAGGTCACTAAGGTGGTTAAAAGTCCTTGAGTGAGCCTTGTTACTTAAGAACATCAAGGTGGTTAAAAGTCCTTGGATGGTTCTTGTTAAGGACACAAAGGTGGTTAAAAGTCCTTGTGTGGTCCTTGCCATGGTGTTTAAAAGTCCTTGTGTGGTCCTTGCCAAGGTGTTTAAAAGTCCTTGGGGCCAAGGTGTTTAAAAGTCCTTGGGGTGAAACTTGTAAAGGACACAAAGGTGGTTAAAAGTTCTTGTGTGGTCCTTGTGAATTATAAGATCACAATGGTGTTTAAAAGTCCATGTGTGAGTCTTATGTTGATCTTGTTTTTAAAAAGATGGAACTTATCACTTGTGGCCAATATGACATGTAATGATATGGGAGCATGTAATGCTTGTTTAAATGGCTTTGAGCATGAGTAAATGATGGTTTGAAGTATGATTTATAAAGTGTTTTATAAATGCATTATTGAATGGTTTTAATGAGCATTCCTCACTAAGCTTTTGCTTACGCTCTCTTTCGTTTCTTAAACCAATAATGCAGATCATTAAGGTACTTTGAGGGCAGCAAGGAAGGCAAGCATTCAAGTGGGATTAAGCTCAAGTATGGGAAGGTTTTCTTAAACACATTTTAGCTTTTGGCATTTGGCAATGGGGGACCTATGTGGATGTTTTGGGAGATGTTTGAACTCCCTAAGCATGTTTAATGTTGTTGGAAATGCTGGATTTGTATTTGGTCTTTATGTGCTTGGTTTTGAAGGCTTTATGCTTGAAAGGTTTGCTTGTGTAGGAAGCATGCTTTAAAATTGGGGCTTTTCATATATGATGATAATATGTTGATTGATTGATGCAAACATGTCTCTTGTATGTTGTATGAGTTGCTGGTAAAGTTTGGTAGCATTTGGAGCATGTATGGTTGATCAATTGTGTGTTTAAGCAAGCAAATTTCTGCATTCTGTGCAGGGCGTTTCGGAACAGTGGCTACCGTTTCGGAACGGGTGCCTTGTAGTAACCCAGGCGTCCGAAATGGGAGGCACCGTTTCGGAACGGGAAGCCCTTTGCCATCCCTCGTTTCGGTACGCATTGCGGAACGGCCCCGCGTTTCGTAACGGGCTCTCCCTGTTTCGGAACACGTGACCGTTGGGGGCTGACATTGGTAGTTAAATGTTTTGGAAAGTTTGCATTTTGGTCCTGAATCTTGTTTGTGCAATTGTATGAGTTTGGGATGTCCGTTTGAGCTGAAATTTAGCAGTGAAGCATGAAACTTGATTAATTTCAAGATGGTAACTCTAATTTGGGTTAAGACCTCATAATTTACAGAATTTACAATTTGGTCCCTAAAGTTGTAAATTGTTCAATTGGGTCCCTGTTTGATCTCTGATGTTTATGAACTTTGAGTATGTTGTTTGTATGATCATAACTAGGGTTAATGAGCATCTAGACAAGTTTAAAAAGAAAAAAAAGGTCGTTAATCAAGGTTGACTTTCGGGTTGACTTTGGTTTTCCCCGTGTGACTTTCTTAATTCGGGTCAACCGTCTAGGCCGGGTTAAGGGGGTTACATTTGGTGGTATCGGAGCTGAGTTCTCGAGTAATTGGGAATGAATTTGTGCATGATTGAAGTATGTATGCTATGTATGCTTGATGAGTGAAAGCATGATGAGTAGTTTGTGATTTTGATGCAATTCAGTTGTATGCTATGGTGAAGCATGTTGTGGGTACCCATTGCCAAATCAAAGCTAAGAAATGATGTTGATTTTAAGTGAAATTGAGCTTGAGTACTTGGATTGCTTACCTTGCTGGACCTGACTTTGTTTATTTGCATTGTGATTGCATGGTTAGAGTATGGCACCACGTAGAGAGTTGAGAAGTAATGTGCGAGCTACGGCTCCAAATGAGAATGAGAATGAGGAAAATGCAGGTAGTGCGGTGTTGCCTCCTCCTCCGCCTGGTGGTGGTGGTGCTGAGGGTGAAAGAGCTGAAGCTGCAGCTGGTGCTGGAGCTGCTAGACCTGAGGTTGGTCAGGGGCAAGCTATGCCTGACATGACGATGTTGGTGCAAGCTATTGCTGGTGCTTTTCGAGCGGCAGTAGCTGGAGCTCAAGGAGCAGGGCATCAGGGAGATGCTGGAGTGAGACTACCCTTGGAGCGCTTACGCAGTCTTGGTGGGACTGAGTTCAGGGGTTTGTCTGCTGAAGGTTCTGAGTCCTGGATGGAGAGTACCAAGAGGATCTTGGGTCAGATGAGTTGCACTGATGTGCAAAAGCTGGGTTGTGTTGTATCCTTGCTACAGGATGATGCATATACGTGGTGGACGACCACTATTGCTGGGATGGCTGAGGCTGACATAACTTGGACATTCTTCCAGAATGTGTTCAAGAGGAGGTATCTTGGTGTAAGGTACCTGGATGAAAAGAAGCGTGAGTTCATGTCTCTTACCCAAGGGAGCATGACTGTGGCTGAGTATGAGGTGCAGTTTGTTAGACTCAGTCAGTATGCACCTGAGCTGGTACCTGATGAGCGGGCGAGGTGCGAAAGATTCTGTTATGGTTTAGTGACCGATATGAAGATGTATGTGTTGGCCACCGAGTATGATGATTTTGATGTGTTGGTGGGTCGAGCTAAGGATATTGAGATGAACTTGGGTTTATCTGCTAAAAGTGTTGGTTCAAGTGCTGGTAAGCGAGCAGCCGAGTATAGTTCCGGTGGTGGACGGAACAAGAGGGGACGTGATCAGAAGTATCAGTCCTCGGCTAAGCGAGGTGGTGGAGCACCTGCTCGGGGAGGCAATGCTAGAGCTGATCCGAGTGCTTGTTGGATTTGTGGATCACGTGGTCACATGAAGCGTGACTGTTCTCGTGCTGTGAGGGAGGTGCAAGCTCCTGTTGCGGCAGCTGGTAATGGATGCTGGAATTGTGGATCTGCGGATCACTTGAGGCGAGAGTGTCCTATGTTGGCTGGTGGCCAAGTGCGTGCTCCTGTTGTTGCTGCACCGCAGAGAGGTCATGGGCGCGGCCGTGGTAATTTCCAGCGGAGAGAGGAAGGTGGTCGAGGAGTGCCCCATGTTGTGGCTATTCAGCCTGAAGGTGGAGGTCAAGCGAGGGTGTATGCTCAGCGTGAAGGGAGGAATGACGCGGATGTGATTGCAGGTACCTTTACTTTGCAATCCTTGTCATTACTTTCCTTGATAGATTATGGATCTACGCATTCATACATTTTGCGTGAGCATGCTGAATTGCTTGGTTTGCCTGTTGAGTCTTTGGATGTTGGTGTTCGTGTCACTAGTTCTTTTGGTGAGACTGTTGTGACTCGAAAGCTGTATAGAAGGTGTCCTTTGGTTGTTCAAGAACATGTTTTTCATGTTGATCTTATGGAGTTGCCTTTCTATGGTTTTGATGTAATCCTTGGTATGGATTGGCTTGCTGAGCATCGTGCTGTTGTGGATTGTGAAAATAAGCGAGTTTCGTTGAAGCTTGCGGATGATTATGAAGTTGTTGTGGTTGGTGAGAATGTGAAGTTTCTTGCCAATGTGGTGTCTACCTTGGAGGCGAGCAGGATGCTGAGGCAAGGTTGTGAGGCTTATCTAGCTTTTGTGATGAATCCTAGCTCTAAGGAGTTGCGTGTGCAAGATATCAGAGTTGTGAAGGGGTTTCCTGGTGTGTTCCCTGAGGAGTTGCCTGGTTTACCCCCTAATCGCGAGGTGGAGTTTGGAATTGAGCTGTATGATAATACAACTCCTGTGTCCATTACCCCTTATAGAATGGCACCTAAGGAGCTGAAGGAGCTGAAGACGCAGTTGCAAGAGTTTCTTGATTGTGGTTTCATTCGGCCAAGTGTGTCACCTTGGGGTGCACCGGTCTTGTTTGTGAAGAAGAAGGATGGCACTATGAGAATGTGCATTGATTACCGTCAGCTGAACAAGTTGACCATCAAGAATCGGTATCCTTTGCCGAGAATTGATGATCTCTTTGATCAATTTCGGGGAGCTGTTGTGTTCTCTAAGATTGACTTGAGGTCAGGGTATTACCAGTTGAAGGTGAAGGATGTGGATGTGCCTAAGACAGCTTTCAGGACAAGGTATAGGCATTATGAGTTCCTTGTGATGCCGTTTGGTTTGACAAATGCTCCTGCTGCTTTCATGGACATGATGAACCGTGTGTTTCATGAATACCTGGACAAGTTTGTTGTGGTGTTCATTGATGATATCCTCGTGTACTCGCGTACTGAGGAGGAGCATGAAGAGCATTTGAGGATTGTGCTGCAAGCTTTGTTGGAGAATCAGCTTTATGCTAAGCTGAGCAAGTGTGAGTTCTGGCTTAAGGAGGTGGTGTTTCTTGGGCATGTAGTTTCTGCTGAGGGGATTCGTGTTGATCCTCAGAAGATTGAGGCGGTGATGAATTGGAAGGTTCCTAAGTCTGTTCATGAGGTCCGTAGTTTCCTTGGTTTGGCGGGATACTACCGGAGGTTTGTGGATGGGTTTTCTAAGATTGCTGCACCTTTGACAAAGTTGTTGCAAAAGGATGTTAAGTATGAGTGGACGGAAGCGAGACAGTAGGCTTTTGAGAAGCTTAAGGCGGCTTTGACGCAAGCTCCTATCTTGGTTCAACCTGAATCAGGGAAAGAGTTTGTGGTCTATAGTGATGCGTCTTATGTTGGTTTGGGATGTGTGCTGATGCAAGAGGGTAAGGTTGTGGCTTATGCATCGCGGCAGTTGAAGGTGCATGAGCGCAATTATCCTACGCATGATATTGAGTTGGCTGCAGTGGTTTTTGCTCTGAAGATCTGGAGACATTATCTGTATGGTGAGAAGTGTACTGTGTACACGGATCATAAGAGTTTGAGGTATCTGATGTCTCAGAAGGAGTTGAATCTTAGGCAGCGGCGTTGGTTGGAGTTGCTCAAGGATTATGATATGATGATTGAGTACCATCCTGGAAAGGCTAATGTTGTTGCGGATGCCTTGAGTAGGAAGGTAGCTGTTGAGCTGAGGGCTATGTTTTCCAGTTTGAGTATTTCGCAAGACGGTGGTCTTGTGGCTGAGTTGCAAGTGAAACCATCTTTGGTTCAGCTGATCAAGGAAAAGCAGTTGTTGGATGATTCCTTGGTGTCTCATGTTCAGGATATTGCGGAAGGTAGACCTTTGGATTTCTGTTTTAATGATGATGGTGTGTTGTGTTTTGGGAGTCGGATAGTAGTGCCCAATGATGTTGAGTTGAGGCGTGCTATTCTGACTGAAGGTCATAGTAGTCCTTTTGCTATGCACCCTGGTAGTACTAAGATGTACCGTGATCTTCGTGATGAGTACTATTGGGTGGGTTTGAAAAAGGATGTTGCGGAGTTTGTGAGCAAGTGTATGGTGTGTCAGCGGGTTAAGGCTGAGCATCAGGTTCCTTCAGGGTTGTTGCAACCGTTGAGAATCCCTGAGTGGAAGTGGGAAAGGGTTACCATGGATTTTGTATCTGGTTTACCTTTGTCACCATCGAAGAAGAATTCGGTGTGGGTGATTGTGGATCGCCTGACGAAGTGTGCGCATTTCTTGCCTGTGCATACTACGTTTTCTTTGGATAAGCTTGCGGAGCTGTACATTGCTGAGATTGTGCGGCTGCATGGTGTGCCTAAGTCGATTGTGTCGGATAGGGATCTGAGGTTCACATCGCGTTTCTGGCAGTGTTTGCATCAAGCGTTGGGTACAAGGTTGAATTTCAGTACATCCTATCATCCTCAGTCGGATGGTCAATCAGAGCGTGTTATCCAGATCTTGGAGGATATGTTGAGGTGCTGCGTGATTGAGTTTCAGGGCTCTTGGGAGAAGCATTTGCCTTTGGTGGAGTTTGCTTATAACAATAGTTATCAGGCGAGTATTCAAATGGCACCTTATGAGGCTTTGTACGGGAGGAAGTGTAGGACTCCTCTTTGTCGGGCTGAAACGGGTCAAAAGTTGGTTTCGATGCCGGCTTTGTTGAAAGGAACCACTGAGAAGGTGAAGCTCATTTGTGAGCGGTTGAAGGCAGCCTCTGATCGGCAAAAGTCTTACGCGGATTTGAAGCGTAAGGAGATAGAGTATGCGGTGGGTGACCGTGTGTTCTTGAAGGTTTCGCCTTGGAAGAAGGTGATGAGGTTTGGCCGGAAGGGTAAGTTGAGCCCTAGGTACATTGGACCATATGAGGTGGTTGAGCGTGTGGGTCCTGTTGCGTATCGGTTGAGGCTACCTCAAGAGTTGGAGAAAATTCATGATGTGTTTCATGTTTCTATGCTTCGGAAGTATAGATCTGATCCTTCGCATGTGATGCCTGTGGAGGAAGTGGAATTGAATCCGGATTTGACCTATGATGAGGAACCGGTGAAGGTTCTGGATTCGGATAGCAAGGTTCTTCGTGGCAAGACCATTGAATTGGTAAAGGTGCTGTGGAAGCATCGCGGTGTTGAGGAAGCCACGTGGGAGCGGAAGGAAGACATGCTGAAGCAGTTTCCTTATCTCTTTCCTTCAGGTAAATTTCGAGGACGAAATTTCTTAAGGGGGGGAGGGTTGTAACGCCCCGGTTTTGGGCTTGGAAGTTTTGGGCGTTGATCGGTTTGGTCAAAGTGTTGTTCGAATCTAAAAAGGTGAAATTAGGAAAGCCTAGTTCGGATTGCATTAAAAATATGGAAAAATATTCTAAAATCATCTTTTAATATATATAAGTGAACTGTGAAATCAATTTTACAAAATGAGGTTTGGAAGGGTGACATTTTTTGTAACGCCCCGGTTTTGGGCTCAGAAGTTTTGGGCGTTGACCTGTTCGGTCAAAGTGCTGATCGAATATATAAGAGTGAATTTAGGAAAGCCTAGTTCGGGTTGCATTAAAAATATGGAAAAATATTCTAAAATCATCTTTTAATATATAAAAGTGAACTGTGAAATCAATTTTGGAAAATGAGGTTCGGAAGGTTGACATTTTGGCCAGTGACCAAAATGTAATTTTTGAAAGTTGCGGGACAGTTTTATAAAGGATTGAAACTTTGAATCTTTAAGGAGCTATTATTCCAATAAGAATTTCTCCAGATTTTTCTAAGGTATTTTAGAGTTTTATTCTGATTTTAAAGTTTAAGAAAGTGGAGGGAAATCATTTTATCATTTTATAACTAACTTTTCTATTTTCTCTCAATTTTCCTTTTCTCTCATTTTCTCTCCACCCAAACACATTCCTCCAGATTTCCTTCTCTGATTTTGGCATCTAAATTACACATTTCAACTCTCTTTTGATTCCTAATCATCTCATCTACAAAACCTCTCAAATTGCAAGTTGTTTCATCAAGCATTTTGGCTCTAAAAAGGAGAAATTCAAGTTTGGAGGTAAGAACGTCCTTCTCCTCTAAACTATCAGTTCTTTACTGAAATTCCTAAGTTCTCAATCCTTGATTTGTGTTTTGTTAATGGCTTTTTAATTGAAATCTTGATTTTTGCTTAAAATGCAAGATTTGGTGATTTTGGTGAAATTTTCGTGTGATCTGTTTGGGCAGTGTTTAGAAGTGTCAAAATGATGTTAAATGAATGCTAAATTGATTAGAAGTTGAGGTTTAATCAATGCAATCCCGGATAGGTTGAATTTCCTAAGTTTGGCTTGAGTTTTTGGTTGTTTTTGGAGTGTTTTTGGTGATCTGTTATACCTGGAGGTATAAGGATGTGTTTGTGATCATTTTGGATGTTAAATGATGTTTAAAAATGGTTAGAAGTGATGGATCTTGGCTGGGTTAAGTTTTGGAAGTGTTTGGAGGTGATTTCGGTTGTGTTTGGTAGCCAAATTGTTGGATTTGGGTTGAGCAGCGAGTTGAGTCTTGTTGCTGGTGTTTTTAATGCATAATGATGCATTAATCCTCTGTTGTTGTGTGCTTGAAACAGGGGAGTTTGATCCGTGAGCTTTGAAGGTGTTGCGGAAGGTTTTCGGATGCTTGGAAGGCTTGTCGGCTAGCCTTGTTTTGTGTATCGGTGAGTGAAGTTGGGTTTTCAGCTTTAAAACCAAGGTTTGAAGGTTTTGGGAGCTTAGTTTAAGTCTAAACAACTTTGCTAAGCTCAAGAGTAAGTGATTGGATTTTCGCTCTTGAATTGTGATGTGTTTTTGGTTTTAAAAGCAATTGTGGTGGATGATTGAGATGCATGTGTTTTGCATGGTTTAAATCTGTTTTGAAAGCATACTTTAAGCATGGTTTAATGCTGGTTTTGTAAGCCATTTGTGGAGGATGCTCAAGGTAAGAGATCCTTGGTTTTGTATATGGTAATTGTGATTTTGATGCATGATTTTGCATGCTTATCTATGGCTTTGTATGTTGCTTTAAAACAGTGAAATGATGATGATAAATGTTACTTTTTGCATATTGGTTATGCATGTGAATCATTGGGTTAATGAGGTAATGGTTTTGCATATTGGTTATGCATGTGAATCATTGGATTATTATGATGATGGTTTTTGCATTGTGATTATGCATATGAATCGTTGGATTATCATGGTAAGATGGTTATATTGGCAAGTGGTGAAAGTGGTTCTTGGTTCGTTGATCGGATATAGTTAGCCGGCTATAGGATTGGGTGCACCGTGAATTAAGTCGCCTTGGAGGTGGAGTGGTCAAGAGTGGACCGGATAGCTCCCTTCAAGTATCCTAACGAGATGTTGAGGTCTTAATGGAGGTGTTGCCCATTCGAAGACCTCGGTTGAGCAAAGGTTATATGGTGGTTAAAAGTCCATATGTGAGAACCTTGTGCTTGTTGAGATCACAATGGCAGTGTTAAGTCCATGTGTGGATCTTGTGTAGGGTGTCCCGGATCTCGTTAGTGATGTTCTACAACTACCAATCGGTGAATGCAAGGTTGTATGGTGGTTAAAAGTCCATACATGGGAACCTTGGGGAAAAGCTAAGGTTGCATGGTGTTTAAAAGTCCATACATGGGAACCTTAGGATGTTGAGGTCATAATGGAGGTGTTGCCCATTCGAGGACCTTGGATTGGTAGGGTGTAGGGAGCGTAGGGACAACGCTCGGAATCCGCGTATCCGATCGGGTTGTTGAGTTGAAAAGTGGATGTGGTTGATCACTTGGAAGCCAATGTAATGTTCTTGATTATTAAGAAGCATGAGATGCTTGAAATGATGTATGATTGCATGTGAGGTATGAGATGCTTGGAAAAGATGCATGGTTGCATGTAAAGTGTATAATGCTTGTGAATGCATGTTTACTTGTTAGGTGGAACAAGAGTTGATTATCATTTGGTAAATGATGTATGTGAGCATGAAATATCTTTATTGCATTGGAGTCTTGTAAGACTTGTTTTTAAAGGCATGTGAAGATGATGTTATGGTTCTTATGTTGCCTTGGTTAAATGCATGTGATGGATTATTTGAGTTATGGTTTTAAAAGAATTCTTGCTTGAAATGGCTTTCAAGTTTAAGGAAGGTATGTTGTGAAATGGGAGTGTTTTCCATGGTTTTGTTTTTAGCTTTGCATATGGTGTTTATGCATGGAATGGTTAAATGGATGTTCTTGCAAGTTATACTTTGAGTTGGTTTTCTTAGTTTGCTAAGCTAAGGTTTGGTTTCATGTATGTGCAATGCATGGTTTTGAGCTTGATGTTGAAAAGAGTTTTCAAACATGGCTTTGGTAAACAAATCGGGTTTGTTTTAAAAGTGATTTTAATGACCCGCTGCATTGATGGTGTTTTGGTTTTGAGCATTCCTCACTAAGCATTATGTGCTTACGCTCTTTTTTGTCCATCAATGCAGATTCTTGAAGTTTGGACAGCGAGCAAGGGATTCAAGGTGGACTCCAATTGAGATGTATGTCTCGGTGAATAGCTATAGTTAATAAGGGCAATGGGGGTAGAATCTTTCGGATTGATGTTTTTGTGTTCGTATATGTTCGGACAAGTATGTTTTAATGTTGGTGATGTTGCTGAATCATGAATTGGTTATAATGAGTTTGGTTTGGAAAGTTTGTGCTTAAGTGGTTGCTTGTGTAGGAAGAATGCCTTTAGATTTGGGGCTTTTCATGTATGATGTTAAATTGTTGATTTGATGATGCCTTCAAGTCATATATATGTTGAATTGCATGCTGGTAAAGTTTGGTGACATTTGAAGCATGTTCGAATGATTAATTGCATGTTTTGGAATGCCATTTTGCTGCAATCTGTGCAGGCGTTTCGGAACAGTGTGCACCGTTTCGGAACGGGTGCCTTGCATGAACCCAGGCGTCCGAAACGGTATGCACCGTTTCGAAACGGTTTGGTCTCTGCCAGACCCCCGTTGCGGAACGGCCCCGAGTTTCGAAACGGGCTCTGCCTGTTTCGGAACGGGTGACCGTTGGGGGCTGACATGGGCGGTTAAATGTTTCAAAATGTTTGCGTTTTGGTCCTGAAACTTGTTTGTGCAATTGTATGAGTTTGGGATGTCCGTTTGAGCTGAATTTTGGCAGAGAAGCATGAAACCTGATTAATTTTAAGTTGGTAACATAAAATTTGGTTAAGTCCTTAAAGTTTTCAGAATTTACAATTTGGTCCCTAAAGTTGTAATTTGTTCAATTGGGTCCCTGTTGATCTCTGATGATTGTGATCTTTGAGTATGCTGTTTGTATGATCACATCTAAGGTTAATGTGCATCTAGACAAGATTAAAAAGAAAAAAAAAGGGTCGTTAATCAAGGTTGACTTTCGGGTTGACTTTGGTTTTCCCCGTGTGACTTTCTTAATTCGGGTCAACCGTCTGGGCCGGGTTAAGGGGGTTACATTTTGGCAAGTGACCAAAATGTAATTTTTGAAAGTTGCGTGACTGTTTTAGAAAGGATTGAAACTTTGAATCTTTAAGGAGCTATTTACCCAAAGGGAGTTTCTCCAGATTTTTCTAAGATATTTTAATGTTTAATTCTGATTTTAAAACTAAAGAAAAGCGGAGGGAAATCATTTTGCTATTTTGCAACTAACTTTCCATATTTTCCAATTTTCCTTTTCTCTCATTTTCTCTCAACCCAAACACTTTCTCTCCAGAGATTTCCTTCTGATTTTGTCACTCAAATCTCTCTTTTCAATCCTCTTTTGATTCCTAATCATCACATGAACTAAACCTCACCATTTGCTAGTTGATTCATCAAGGTTTTTGGTTCTAAAAGAGAAGAAACTCAAGTTTGGAGGTAAGAACGTCCTTCTCCTCTAAGCTATCAGTTCTTTACTGAAATTCCTAAGTTCTCAATCCTTAATTGATGTTTTATAAATGGCTTTTAAAGTTGTGAAATGGATCTTGGCTTAAAATGCAAGATTTGGTGATTTTTGATAGATTTTCGTTTGATCTGTTAAAGCTGTGATTTGAAGTGTGTTTTTGATGATAAATGAATGTTAATTTGATAAGGAATTGAGTTTTGATTAATGCAATCCCGGATAGGTTGAATTTCCTAAGTTTAGCTTGTGATTCTTGGTTGTTTTTAAGGTGATCTTGTGGATCTGATGTTGCTGGAGGTATAAGGATGTTAATAGGTTCTTATTAGATGTTAAATGATGTTAAAGGATGTTTAGTTTTGATGGTTTATGGCTGGGCTTTGTTGAGGAGTTGTTTGGATGCATTTTCGGTTGTGTTTGGTGGCCGAAAATGGAGTGTGGATGAGAGCAGCGAGTTTAGGTGCTTTCATTGAAGCTATTAATGCATGATGACGCATTAATCCTCTGCTTTGATGTGTTTAAAACAGGGGAGTCATCTTTGGATCCAAGTGTTGGTGATCCGGAAGCTTGATTTGTGCTTCGGCAAGAGGCGAAGTGGAATCGGTGAGTGAAATTGGGTTTTCAGCTTTGAAACCAATGACTTGGGAGCTTAGTTTAAGTCTAAACAACTTTACTAAGCTCAAGTGTAAGTTTTCAGAAAAACTCTCTAAGTGGTGGCCATGGTTTGGTTGTTATGCAATGTGGTTTATTGCATGTTTTAAATTCTGTTTTGAAAGCATGACTTAGCATGGTTATTGCTGATTTTGTAAGCCATATGTTGAAGGAAGCTCAAGGTAAGAGTTCCTTGTTTTTGAACATTGATTAAATGTGGTTTGATGCTTTAAAATGCATGATGAATATGGCTTGGTTAAATGCTTTAAAACAGTGGATTATTTGATGATAACGATGTATAATGGCAAGTGATGTTTTGAAAAAGGTTAAGGTCACTAAGGTGGTTAAAAGTCCTTGAGTGAGCCTTGTGGATTCTAAGAACTTCATGGTGGTTAAAAGTCCATGATGATTCTTGTTAAGGTCACTAAGGTGGTTAAAAGTCCTTGAGTGAGCCTTGTTACTTAAGAACATCAAGGTGGTTAAAAGTCCTTGGATGGTTCTTGTTAAGGACACAAAGGTGGTTAAAAGTCCTTGTGTGGTCCTTGCCATGGTGTTTAAAAGTCCATGGGCCAAGGTGTTTAAAAGTCCTTGGGGCCAAGGTGTTTAAAAGTCCTTGGGGGTGAAACTTGTAAAGGACACAAAGGTGGTTAAAAGTCCTTGTGTGGTCCTTGTGAATTATAAGATCACAATGGTGTTTAAAAGTCCATGTGTGAGTCTTATGTTGATCTTGTTTTTAAAAAGATGGAACTTATCACTTGTGGCCAATATGACATGTAATGATATGGGAGCATGTAATGCTTGTTTAAATGGCTTTGAGCATGAGTAAATGATGGTTTGAAGTATGATTTATAAAGTGTTTTATAAATGCATTATTGAATGGTTTTAATGAGCATTCCTCACTAAGCTTTTGCTTACGCTCTCTTTCGTTTCTTAAACCAATAATGCAGATCATTAAGGTACTTTGAGGGCAGCAAGGAAGGCAAGCATTCAAGTGGGATTAAGCTCAAGTATGGGAAGGTTTTCTTAAACACATTTTAGCTTTTGGCATTTGGCAATGGGGGACCTATGTGGATGTTTTGGGAGATGTTTGAACTCCCTAAGCATGTTTAATGTTGTTGGAAATGCTGGATTTGTATTTGGTCTTTATGTGCTTGGTTTTGAAGGCTTTATGCTTGAAAGGTTTGCTTGTGTAGGAAGCATGCTTTAAAATTGGGGCTTTTCATATATGATGATAATATGTTGATTGATTGATGCAAACATGTCTCTTGTATGTTGTATGAGTTGCTGGTAAAGTTTGGTAGCATTTGGAGCATGTATGGTTGATCAATTGTGTGTTTAAGCAAGCAAATTTCTGCATTCTGTGCAGGGCGTTTCAGAACAGTGGCTACCGTTTCGGAACGAGTGCCTTGTAGTAACCCAGGCGTCCGAAACGGGAGGCACCGTTTCAGAACGGGAAGCCCTCTGCCAGCCCTCGTTTCGGTACGCGTTGCAGAACGGCCCCGCGTTTCGAAACGGGCTCTCCCTGTTTCGGAACACGTGACCGTTGGGGGCTGACATTGGTAGTTAAATGTTTTGGAAAGTTTGCATTTTGGTCCTGAATCTTGTTTGTGCAATTGTATGAGTTTGGGATGTTCGTTTGAGCTGAAATTTGGCAGTGAAGCATGAAACTTGATTAATTTCAAGATGGTAACTCTAATTTGGGTTAAGACCTCATAATTTACAGAATTTACAATTTGGTCCCTAAAGTTGTAAATTGTTCAATTGGGTCCTTGTTTGATCTCTGATGTTTATGAACTTTGAGTATGTTTTTTGTATGATCATAACTAGGGTTAATGAGCATCTAGACAAGTTTAAAAAGAAAAAAAGGGTCGTTAATCAAGGTTGACTTTCGGGTTGACTTTGGTTTTCCCCGTGTGACTTTCTTAATTCGGGTCAACCGTCTAGGCCGGGTTAAGGGGGTTACAAGATGTCTTCTTGTGAGAGTGCCAAGGAGGTATGGGACAAGCTTGAAGTCACATACGAGGGAACCGATGAAGTCAAGGAGACCAAGATTGGGCTCCTCACCTTAGAGTATGAGAACTTCAAGATGGATCCGGAAGAGAACATCGAGAAGATGTTTGATAGGTTCTCCACAATCACCAATGGTCTCAAAGGATATGGAGAAGCCATCTCAGAGGAAAAGCTTGTTCGAAAGCTCATCTACTCACTTCCCGAGTCTTGGGACTCAAAGAGGACCGCCATCATCGAAACAAAGAATTTGAAGACTTTGAAGCTTGATGAACTCATGGGGTCACTTCTTACTCATAAAATCATGAAGAAGAACAAGGAAGATGAGAAGAAGAGGGAAGAAATTAGAGCTATGGGAGAGAAGAAGCTAAAGGGGCTTGGCATCAACACCAATGTCATGGCTCTCAAGTCCTCCATTTGCCATCACGTTGATTCAAGTGAAGAGGAGGATGAGGATGAAGAGATTGTTCATCTCTTCAAGAAGTGTGCCTCGTTCATGAAGAAAGCTTTGAGAGAGCTTGAACGAGAAACCAAGAAAAATGAGAGGGCAACCACTTCAAGCCATAACAAAAAGGCACATGTGGCTACTTGGAGTGATGAGGACTCCACTGATGATGAACAAGCCAACATGTAACACCCCAATTTTGGGCTTGGAAGTTTAGGGACTGAACCGGACCGGTCTGATTTTCGGTTCGAATATAAAAGGTGGTTTTAGGGAAAGCCTAGTTCAGGTTGCATTAAAAATATGGAAAAATATCTAAAACTCCTCTTTTAATATATATAAGAGAGTGGTGAAATCAATTTTACAAAATAAGGTTTGGAAGTGTGATATTTCGAATTAGTGACTAAAATGTAATTTTTGAAAAGTTCTGTGGTGACTGTTTTGTAAGGATTGAAACTTTGAATATTTAAGGAGCTAATTTACCCAAGATTGATTTCTCCAGATTTTTCTTAGTTTTTAATGATTCATTTAATGTTTAATTAATTAAAGGAAGATGGGAAAAACCAATTTTGAGATTTCATAACTAACTTTCTTGAAGACTTTCTCATCTCATTTTCTCTCAAAATTCTCTCAGCCAAACACATTTCTACAACAACTTTTTTTTTATTTTCACACCAAATGATGAGATTTCAATCATCAAATGATTCCTAATCCTTTCTACATCAAATCCTCTTCATTTGCTTATTGAATTTTCAAGGATTTTAGCTCTAATCAAGGAGAAATTTACATTTAGAGGTAAGGATGTTCTTCTCCTATAAATACTCAGTTCTTTACTGAAATTCCCAAGTTTTCAATCCTTAAATTAAGTTTTATTAAAGGTTTTAATGTTGTGATCTTGATTTTGGCTTAAAACTCAAGATTTGGATTAAATCTTAAAGAAATTCGTGGTGATTGTTTGGGCTCTGTTTTGAGATGGCTTTTTTATGTATTTTGGATGTTTAATGATGTGTAATTGAGGTTTAATCAATGCAATCCCAAATAGGTTGATTTTCCTAAGTTTTTGCTATGGAAAATGGTGGTTTTGGGGTGATCTTTGTGTTCTGTTATAGCTGGAGATATAAGGACGAGAGTAGGTTCTTTTTAGATGTTAATTGATGTCTAAGTATGTTTAGAAGTGATGGATATTGGCTGGGTTAAGATGAGGAAGGGTTTGGAGGTGATTTCGGTTGTGTTTGGTAGCCGAAAAGTTAGATTTGGTGAGAGCAGCGAGTTTAGGTGTAATGGCTGAAGATTTTAATGCATGATGATGCATTAATCCTCTGCTTTGATGTGTTTAAAACAGGGGAGACATCTTCGGATCCTTGTGGTGTTGATCCGGAGGCTTGAACGGCGTTTCGGCAAGCTTGTGAAACAGAATTTGGTGAGTGGAGTTGGATTTCTAGCTTTGTATCGAATATTTGAAGGTTTGGGAGCTTAGTTTAAGTCTAATCAACTTAACTAAGCTCAAGAGTAAGTTTTCGGAAAAACTCTCTTGAATGAGCCATGGATTGGTTCGATGCATTTGTTGATAATTGCATGTTTAAATTCTGTTTTTGAAAGCATGTTTAGCATGGTTAATGCTGGTTATGTAAGCCATTTGTTGAAGGATGCTCAAGGTAAGAGATCCTTGGTTTGATTTGATAAAATGTGGATTGATGCATAGGGATGCACGTTGTAAATGGCTTTGTTTTTTATGCGTAAAAACAGTGGATTATTGATGATAATTGATGTATATTGGCAAGTGATGTGTTGGTTTTAAAGTACTTGAATCGGATATAGTTAAGCGGCTATAGGGTTGGGTGCACCGTGAATAAAGTCACCTTGGATGTTGAGGGGTTGTAAGTGTACCGTAAACTCCATCCAAGTACACTAACGAGATGTTTAAGATCACAATGGTGGTTAAAAGTCCATGTGTGGATCTTGTGTTGAGTGTCTCGTGTTCTCGTTAGTGATGTTATAAAACTATCGATGAGTGATGTGGAGGGGTTGTGATTGTACCGTTAGACTCCATCACGGGTGTTGAGGGGTTGTGATTGTACCGGTAAACTCCACCTTGTGTGTTCGGTAGTGTGTATGAAGCGTGTGGGACAACGCTTGTAATCCGCGTATCCGATTGTGTTTTATGTTGTAAAAGGTTGTGGTTTATCACTTGGAAGCCAATATGACATGTAATTGATATTGAAGCATGAGATGCTTGTTGTGAATGCATTGTTGCATGAATAATGATGTTTAAGTGTTAAAGGCATTATGGAAAGTGTTTTTATAAAGTGCATTATTGTGTTGTTTCTTTAAGGCATTCCTCACTAAGCATTTATGCTTATGCTCTCTCTCTTGAACCAATAATGCAGATAATTAAGGTGTTTGAGGGCAGCAAGGAGGCTAAGAATCCAAGGGAAGTCTAAGCTCATGTATGGTGACTATTTCACAACATTATTAGATTTTGATACTTGGCAATGGGAACCTAGGTTGTGTTTTTGGGAGATGTTTTGGAGTCTCTAGTTGTGGCATGATGCCTAAATGTTTTGGATATGTAAATGGCCATTTTGGTGCTTACTTTGACGTTTTGATGATTGTTTGCTTTGGACATTAGGATGCATGCCTATAGTCTTGTGAATTTTCCTAATTGATGCCATGATCGTGTTTTGATGATGCAAACATGTACCTAATATGTATGATGACTTGTTGGCATGATTAGGAAGTCAAAAGGATGTGTTTGAGTTATTAAATGTATGTTAAACCAGCAAAATCTGCACTTTCTGGGCAGTCTGTATCGGAACGGGCACTAACGTTTCGAAACGGGGGCCTGTAATGGCCTTCGTGTATCAAAACGGGTAGAGACCGTTCCGAAACACTTTTGCCACTGCCAGGCCCTGTTGCGATACTGGCCTCGAAACGAACCCGCGTTTCGGAACGGTCAACCCCCGTTCCGAAACACTTGACCGTTGGGCACTGATTTGAATGGTTTATGGTTTGCAAGCTTTGTGTTTTAGTCCTGAATTTTGTATTTGCAATTGCTTGAGTTTGAGATGTCCGTTTGAAGTTAAATTTGACAAGGAAGCATGTAATATGACTAATTTGATATTGGTAATTTGAAAATCAGTTAAGTCCTCCATCTTTCCAGAATTTACATTTGGGTCCCTAACCTTGTATGTTGTGCAATTGAGTCCCTTATTGCCTTCCGATCGCTGTGATTTTCAAGTATGCTTTTCTCAAGAGTACGCTTAAGGTTAATGAGCATCTAGATAAGATTAAAAAGAAAAAAATGGTCGTTAATCAAGGTTGACTTTCGGGTTGACTTTGGTTTTCCCCGTGTAATCTTCGTAGTTCGGGTCAACCGTCTAGGTCGGGCTAAGGGGGTTACATTTGGTGGTATCAGAGCTGAGTTCTCGAGTAAACGGGAATGGTTATGTGGGTGATGTATGTATGATTGCATGATGTGCCTTTTTGAATGAAAGTGTGATGTGTGAATTGTAAAGTATGTTACAATTGTGATGTATGCTGTGGTCAAGCATGTTAGAGGGACCCATTTCCATTTCAAAACTAATGAAATGAAATGTTTTGTTTGGAAATGAGCTTGAGTACTTGGATTTCTTACCTTGCTGAGCCTGATTATGTTTATTGCATTTGTGTTAGTGCATTGTTTAGTGAATGTGACCTCGTAGAGAGACGAGAATTAATACGCGAGCTATGGCTCAGAACGAGAAAGAGAACAATGCTGAAAATGTTGTGGAAATACCTCCTCCTCCTGGTGGTGGTGGTGCTGGAGGTGATGGAGCTGGTGTTGGTGCTGGTGCTGGGGTCGCTGGACCTGAAGCTGGGCAGGGGCAAGCAGCTCCTGACATGACAGTGTTGATACAGGATATTGCTGGAGCCTTTCAGGCAGTAGTAGCTGGAGCTCATGGAGCTGGGCATCAGGGTGATGCTAATGCGAGATTACCTTTGGAACGTTTGCGCAGTCTGGGAGGGACTGAGTTCAGAGGTTTGTCTGCTGAGAGTTCCGAATCTTGGTTGGAAAGTACCAAGAGGATATTGGGACAAATGAACTGCAATGATGTGCAGAAGCTAGGATGTGTGGTATCGCTGTTGCATGATGATGCGTATACCTGGTGGACGACCACTGTCTCCGGAATGGAGGAAGCTGATGTGACTTGGACGTTCTTTCTGAACGCATTCAAGCGAAAGTATCTGGGTTTGCGATACCTGGATGAAAAGAAAAGAGAGTTCATGTCTCTTACTCAAGGGAGCATGACGGTGGCTGAGTACGAGATCCAGTATGTCCGTCTCAGTCAGTACGCACCTGAGCTTATCCCTGATGAGTGGGAGAGGTGTGAACGTTTCCGGTATGGTTTGGTGACAGATGTAAAGACCTTTATGCTTGCCGCTAAGTACACTGATTTTGATGTGCTGGTTAGTAGGACGAAGGACATTGAGCAGAATCTAGGTTTATCTTCTAGAGGTGTTGGTTCTAGCTCGGGCAAGAGAGTTGCTAAGTATAGTTCCGGTGGTGGACGGAACAAGAGAGGACGAGATAGGAGGTATCAATCTTCTGCTAGGCGTGGTGGTGGAAGGCATGGTGCACCTGTTCAGGGAGACAAGACGAGAGCTGATCAGAACAAATGTTGGACGTGTGGATCGCGTGGTCACTTGAGGTGTGATTATCCTCGGGCAGCGAGAGAGGTGCAGGCTCCTGTTGCAGTGACTGGTAATTCATGCTGGAATTGTGGTTCGGCAGACCACATGAGGAGGGAGTGTCCTTTGTTGGCCGGTGGTGGTCAGGGACATGCTCCTGGAGTTGTTGCACCACAGAGAGGTCGTGGGCGCGGTCGTGGTAACTTCCAGCGCAGATATGATGGTGGAAGGAATGTGGCACATGTGGTGGCTATCCAACCTGAGGGTGGTGGCCAGGCTTGAGTGTATGCTCAGCGAGAGGGGAGGAATGACACGGATGTGATCGCAGGTACCTTCACTTTGCAATCCTTGTCATTACTTTACTTGATTGATTCTGGGTCTACACACTCATACATATTGCGTGGACATGCTCATTTGCTTGGTTTACCTGTTGAGTCTTTGGATGTTGGTATGCGTGTAACTAGCTCCTTTGGTGAGACCGTTGTGACACGGAAGTTATATAGAAGATGTCCATTGGTTGTGCAAAACCATTTTTTTCATGTTGATCTCATGGAATTGCCTTTCTATGGTTTTGATGTAATCCTTGGTATGGATTGGCTTGTTGAACATCGAGCTGTGGTGGATTTTGAGAACAAGCGAGTTTCGTTGAAGCTTGCGGATGATTATGAGGTAGTGGTGGTTGGTGAGAATGTGAAGTTTCTTGCCAATGTTGTGTCTACATTGGAAGCAAGTCGAATGCTGAGGCAAGGTTGTGAAGCCTACCTAGCCTTTGTGATGAATCCTAGCTCTAAGGAGTTGCGAGTTCAAGATATCAGGACTGTGCGAGAGTTTCCTGGTGTGTTTCCGGAGGAGTTACCTGGTTTGCCTCCTAGTCGTGAAGTGGAGTTTGGAATTGAGATGTATGAAAACACAACTCCAGTGTCCATTACTCCTTATCGAATGGCACCTAAAGAGTTGAAGGAGCTGAAGACGCAACTTCTGGAGTTGCTTGATCGTGGTTTCATTCAGCCGAGTGTGTCACCTTGGGGTGCACCGGTCTTGTTTGTGAAGAAAAAGGATGGCACTATGAGGATGTGCATCGATTACCGTCAGCTGAACAAGTTGACTATCAAGAATCGGTATCCATTGCCGAGGATTGATGATCTTTTTGATCAATTTCGGGGAGCGGTTGTGTTCTCTAAAATTGACTTAAGTTCAGGGTATTACCAGTTGAAGGTGAAGGATGTGGATGTGCCTAAGACAGCCTTCAGAATGAGATATGGGCATTATGAGTTCCTTGTGATGCCGTTTGGGTTGACGAATGCTCCTCCAGCTTTTATGGACATGATGAATAGAGTGTTCCATGAATATTTGGACAAACTTGTTGTGGTGTTCATTGATGATATCCTCGTGTACTCCCGTACTGAGGAGGAGCATTTGGGGCATTTGAGGATTGTTTTACAGGCTTTATTGGAGAATCAGCTTTATGCTAAGTTAAGCAAGTGTGAGTTCTGGCTCAAGGAAGTTGTGTTCCTTGGTCATGTGGTTTCTGGTGAGGGGAATCGTGTTGATCCTCAGAAGATTGAGGCAGTGATGAATTGGAAGCCTCCTAAGTCTGTTCATGAAGTCCGTAGTTTCCTTGGTTTGGCGAGATACTATCGGAGGTTCGTGGATGGATTTTCGAAGATTACTGCACCTTTGACGAAGTTATTGCAGAAGGATGTTAAGTATGAGTGGACGGAAGCGAGACAACAGGCTTTTGAGAAGCTTAAGGCAGCTTTGACGCAAGCTCCTATCTTGGTTCAACCTGAATCGGGGAAAGAGTTTGTGGTGTATAGTGACGCGTCCTACGTTGGTTTGGGGTATGTGTTGATGCAAGAGGGTAAGGTGGTGGCTTATGCATCGCGACAGTTGAAGGTGCATGAGCGCAATTATCCTACGCATGACATTGAATTGGCTGCGGTGGTTTTTGCTTTGAAAATTTGGAGACATTACCTGTATGGTGAGAAGTGTATTGTGTACACGGATCACAAAAGTTTTAAGTACCTGATGTCTCAGAAAGAGTTGAATCTTAGGCAACGACGTTGAGTGGATTTGCTTAAAGATTACGATCTGGCGATCGAGTACCATCCGGGAAAAGCTAATGTTGTAGCGGATGCCTTGTGTAGGAAGGTAGCAGTGGAGTTGAGGGCTATGTTTGCCAACTTGAGCATTTCGCGAGATGGCGGTCTTGTGGCTGAATTGCAAGTGAAACCATCCTTGGTTCAGTTGATAAAGGATAAGCAGTTGTTGGATGATTCCTTGGTGCCACATGTTCAGGATATTGCTGAGGATAGGCCATCAGAATTTTGCTTTAATGATGATGGAGTTTTATGTTTTGGGAGTCGGATAGTAGTGCGCAATGATGCTGAGTTGAGGCGTGCTATTCTGACTGAAGCTCATAGTAGTCCTTTTGCTATGCACCATGGTAGTACTAAGATGTATCGTGATCTTCGAGATGAGTACTACTGGGTGGGGTTGAAGAAAGATGTTGTTGAGTATGTGAGCAAGTGCATGGTTTGTCAGCGAGTTAAGGCTGAGCATCAGTTTCCTTCTGGGTTGTTGCAACCGTTGAGGATTCCTGAGTGGAAGTGAGAAAGGATTACCATGGACTTTGTGTCTGGTTTGCCTTTGTCGCCATCGAAGAAGAATTCGGTGTGGGTGATTGTGGATCGCCTTACGAAGTGTGCGCATTTCTTACTTGTGCATACTACGTACACTTTGGACAAGCTTGCAGAGCTGTACATTGCTGAGATCGTGCGGCTGCATGGTGTGCCAAAGTCTATAGTGTCGGGTCGAGATCCGAGGTTTACATCGCATTTTTGGGAGTGTTTACATCAGGCTTTGGGTACACGGCTGAACTTCAGAACTTCTTATCACCCACAGTCGGATGGACAGCCTGAGCGTGTTATCCAAGTGCTAGAGGATATGTTGAGGTGCTGTGTGATTGAGTTTCAAGGCTCTTGGGAGAAGCATTTGCCTTTGGTGGAGTTTGCTTATAACAATAGCTACCAGGCAAGTATTCAAATGGCACCTTATGAAGCCTTGTACGGGAGGAAGTGCAGAACTCCTCTTTGTTGGGCTGAAACAGGTCAGAAGTTGGTTTCGATGCCAGCTTTGTTGAAAGGGACCACCGAGAAGGTGAAGCTCATTTGTGAGCGGTTGAAGGCAGCTTCTGATTGACAGAAGTCTTACGCAGATTTGAAGCGTAAGGAGGTTGAGTATGCGGTAGGTGACTGTGTGTTTTTGAAAGTTTCGCCTTGGAAAAAGGTGATGAGGTTTGGCCGAAAGGGTAAGTTGAGCTCAAGGTACATTAGACCATACGAGGTTATTGAGCGTGTGGGTCCTGTTGCGTACAAGTTGAGATTGCTACAAGAGTTGGAAAAGATTCATGATGTGTTTCATGTCTCTATGCTTCGGAGGTATAGATCGGATCCTTCGCATGTTATGCCTGTGGAGGAAGTGGAATTGAATCCAGACTTGACCTATGATGAGGAACCGGTGGAAATTCTGGATTCAGACAGTAATGTTCTTCGAGGCAAGACCATTGATTTGGTAAAGGTGTTGTGGAAGCATCGTGGTGTTGAGGAAGCCACGTGGGAATGAAAGGATGACATGAAGAAGCAATTTTCGTACCTCTTTCCTCCAAGTAAATTTCGAGGACGAAATTTCTTAAGGGGGGAGAGTTGTAACACCCCAATTTTGGGCTTGGAAGTTTAGGGACTGAACCGGACCGGTCTGATTTTCGGTTCGAATATAAAAGGTGGTTTTAGGGAAAGCCTAGTTCGGGTTGCATTAAAAATATGGAAAAATATCTAAAAATCCTCTTTTAATATATATAAGAGAGTGGTGAAATCAATTTTACAAAATAAGGTTTGGAAGTGTGACATTTCGAATTAGTGACTAAAATGTAATTTTTGAAAAGTTCAGTGGTGACTGTTTTGTAAGGATTGAAACATTGAATCTTTAAGGAGCTAATTTACCCAAGATTGATTTCTCCAGATTTTTCTTAGTTTTTAATGATTCATTTAATGTTTAATTAATTAAAGGAAGATGGGAAAAAACCAATTTTGAGATTTCATAACTAACTTTCTTGAAAACTTTCTCATCTCATTTTCTCTTAAAATTCTCTCAGCCAAACACATTTCTACAACAACTTTTCTTTTGATTTTCACACCAAATGATGAGATTTCAATCATCAAATGATTCCTAATCCTTTCTACATCAAATCCTCTTCATTTGCTTATTAAATTTTCAAGGATTTTGGCTCTAATCAAGGAGAAATCTACATTTAGAGGTAAGGATGTTCTTCTCCTCTAAATACTCGGTTCTTTAATGAAATTCCCAAGTTCTCAATCCTTAAATTAAGTTTTATTAAAGGTTTTAATGTTGTGATCTTGATTTTGGCTTAAAACTCAAGATTTGGATTAAATCTTAAAGAAATTCGTGGTGATTGTTTGGGATCTGTTTTGAAATGGCTTTTTAATGTATTTTGGATGTTTAATGATGTGTAATTGAGGTTTAATCAATGCAATCCCGAATAGGTTGATTTTCCTAAGTTTTTGCTATGGAAAATGGTGGGTTTTGGGGTGATCTTTGTGTTCTGTTATAGCTGGAGGTATAAGGACGAGAGTAGGTTCTTTTTTATGTTAATTGATGTCTAAGTATGTTTAGAAGTGATGGATCTTGGCTGGGTTAAGTTGAGGAAGGGTTTGGAGGTGATTTCGGTTGTGTTTGGTAGCCGAAAAGTTAGATTTGGTGAGAGCAGCGAGTTTAGGTGTAATGGCTGAAGATTTTAATGCATGATGATGCATTAATCCTCTGCTTTGATGTGTTTAAAACAGGGGAGACATCTTCGGATCCTTGGGTGTTGATCGGGAGGCTTGAACGGCATTTCGGCAAGCTTGCGAAACGGAATTTGGTGAGTGGAGTTGGATTTACAGCTTTGTATCGAATATTTGAAGGTTTGGGAGCTTAGTTTAAGTCTAATCAACTTAACTAAGCTCAAGAGTAAGTTTTCGGAAAAACTCTCTTGAATGAGCCATGGATTGGTTCGATGCATTTGTTGATAATTGCATGTTTAAATTCTGTTTTTGAAAGCATGTTTAGCATGGTTAATGTTGGTTATGTAAGCCATTTGTTGAAGGATGCTCAAGGTAAGAGATCCTTGGTTTGATTTGATAAAATGTGGATTGATGCATAGGGATGCACGTTGTAAATGAATTTGTTTTTTATGCTTAAAAACAGTGGATTATTGATGATAATTGATGTATATTGGCAAGTGATGTGTTGGTTTTAAAGTATTTGAATCGGATATAGTTAGACGGCTATAGGATTGGGTGCACCGTGAATAAAGTCGCCTTGGATGTTGAGGGGTTGTAAGTGTACCGTAAACTCCATCCAAGTACACTAACGAGATGTTTAAGATCACAATGGTGGTTAAAAGTCCATGTGTGGATCTTGTGTTGAGTGTCACGTGTTCTTGTTAGTGATGTTATACAACTACCGATGAGTGATGTGGAGGGGTTGTGATTGTACCGTTAGACTCCATCACGGGTGTTGAGGGGTTGTGATTGTACCGGTAAACTCCACCTTGTGTGTTCGGTAGTGTGTATGAAGCGTGTGGGACAACGCTTGTAATCAGCGTATCCGATTGTGTTTTATGTTGTAAAAGGTTGTGGTTTATCACTTGGAAGCCAATATGACATGTATTTGATATTGAAGCATGAGATGCTTGTTGTGAATGCAATGTTCCATGAATAATGATGTTTAAGTGTTAAAGGCATTATGGAAAGTGTTTTTATAAAGTGCATTATTGTGTTGTTTCTTTAGAGCATGCCTCACTAAGCATTTATGCTTATGCTCTCTCTCTTGAACCAATAATGCAGATAATTGAGGTGTTTGAGGGCAGCAAGGAGGCTAAGAATCCAAGGGAAGTCTAAGCTCATGTACGATGACTATTTCACAACATTATTAGATTTTGATACTTGGCAATGGGAACCTAGGTTGTGTTTTTTGGAGATGTTTTGGACTCCCTAGTTGTGGCATGATGCCTAAATGTTTTGGATATGTAAATTGCCATTTTGGTGCTTACTTTGATGTTTTGATGATTGTTTGCTTTGGACATTAGGATGCATGCCTATAGTCTTGTGAATTTTCCTAATTGATGCCATGATCGTGTTTTGATGATGCAAACATGTACCTAATATGTATGATGACTTGTTGGCATGATTAGGAAGTCAAAAGGATGTGTTTGAGTGATTAAATGTATGTTAAACCAGCAAAATCTGCACTTTCTGGTCAGTCTGTATCGAAACGGGGGCCTGTAATGGCCTTCGTGTATCGAAACGGGTAGAGGCCGTTCCGAAACACTTTTTCCACTGCCAGGCCCTGTTGCGATACTGGTCTCGAAATGAACTCGCGTTTCGGAACGGTCAACCCCCATTCCGAAACACTTGATCGTTGGGCACTAATTTGAATGATTTATGGTTTGCAAGCTTGGCGTTTTAGTCTTGAATTTTGTATTTGCAATTGCTTGAGTTTGAGATGTCCTTTTGAGGTGAAATTTGACACGGAAGCATGTAATATGACTAACTTGATATTGGTAATTTGAAAATCAGTTAAGTCCTCCATCTTTCTAGAATTTACATTTTTGTCCCTAACCTTGTATGTTGTGCAATTGAGTCCCTTATTGCCTTCTGATCGTTGTGATTTTCAAGTATGCTTTTCTCAAGAGTACGCTTAAGGTTAATGGGCATCTAGATAAGATTAAAAAGAAAAAAAAAGGTCGTTAATCAAGGTTGACTTTCGGGTTGACTTTGGTTTTCCCCGTGTAATCTTCGTAGTTCGGGTCAACCGTCTAGGTCGGGCTAAGGGGGTTACACAACCTTTGCCTTATGGCCATCGAAGAAGATTCAAGGGTAACTTCTAATTCATCTACTTCATGTTCTTACTCTTTTGATGAATTACAAGATGCCTACGACGATTTGGTTTTAGATTTTAAAAATCACATTTCTAAAAACAATAAATTGATTTCAAAGTTAAAAATTCAAAATGATTTGATTTCTAAAACCAAACTTGAACTTGAAGCAAAACTCGAAGAGTTTGAATTAAAATGTTTTGATTTACAAAATTTGCTTTAAAAAGTTCAAGAAGAAAAGGATTTGATTTCCAAAGAGCTTGAAAAGAAAATCAATTTTGGAAAATCAAATTTCTATGTAAGACAATCTAGTGCCCCTAGATTTGTAAAAGGAAAATGTTTTAGAAGTGTTTGGGTCCCAAAAGGACTAACCACTTCAATTAAAAAGGATGACATTGAAAAATGGATTCCTAAGGGGATTAAAATTTGTGCTACTAACGTTTATGTATCCAAAGCAATTTGGATACCGAAAATCACGTGATTGTCTTTTGCTAGGTGTGATGGAGATGTTCAACAAGTCAAACATTGAGGGGGAGCTCCATGCACACAAGAAAGAACACTTGAGGAAGGAAGGCTTCACATCCTCCCTTGAGTTCAAGTGTGGTAAAATCTAGTTGCTTTTGATTTTATTTGATTTATTTTCTTTTATGTAAACTAGATGATCATATATGTTAGACTAACATTTCTAATGATGCTTTGAGTAAGGGGGAGCCATTTTAAAACCAAATTCTTATTTTTGTCAAATTTTACCTCTATTGTTATCTTGAACTTAATATTTTAAATTCTTTTTTATATAACAAAAATGGGGAGAAATGGTTTGAAAATTTGAATTTTCAAATTTTCAAATGAATAAGGGGGAGCTTTATTTGATTTCAAATCTTTAATCTCTTATTCACATTTTTAAAGTTACAGTGGGAGAATCCCAAACAATTTTTCAAGATAGTTTTATTATATCAAAAAGGGGGAGATTGTAGAACTAATGTTTTGTTATAATAATTGAAAAATGTTTTGGAGTAAAAGAATTCAAAACTATTTCCAAAGTCCAAATAACTTGAAACTATGTTTAGGGGATGTTTTAAAGGGTTTTACATGTTTTTCAAAGCTAAACTAAAGAAAACCTTCCAGGCGTTTCGAAACACCCTTAGGTGTTTCGATACGGGGTCTTCCAGTAAGCAAAACCCAGATGCAGGGCTAGTGGTATCGAAACCACCTTGCTGGTATCGAAACCAGCCTGACTTTTTCAAACTCCAACGGCTAGTTCTGAACAAGGGCGTTTCGAAACGGGTTCAAGCATTTCGATACAGAGAGTTGTAGAACTGCATTTATGGTGGGAAATTAAGTCTCTAATGGTTCCAATTCAACCCCAACGGCTAGTAACGGCTACAAACTCATTAAGGGGTATAAAAGGGACCTCCAAGCATCAAGTAATAATTAATGCTTCAATTGTCAATCAACAATTGATCAAAAAGTGTCTTTGTACCTAAATTATCAATTCTTGTATAGACAAACACTAGTGTGCCAAAATTGTCAAATTTGCTCAAGTGTTTTAGGTTTTGGGCGAGTGCTTTAATTGTACAAACAAACACCTATTAGAGGGATTTGTGTTTGCTTTTCTTATCTCTTGTGAAGAGGGTTTGATCAAGGCTTTGGGTAGAAAGCTTGATCGGTGTATAATGGTTTCCTCCTAAGCCTAGAAAAGGGGACGAATCAATAGTGGATTGATTGGAAATCCTTAGTGGGAAGGTAAGGGTTTGATCAAGGCTTTGGGTAGAAAGCTTGATCAAGGTTTTGGGTTGGCTCTTTGAACACAAACTTTCCTCATGTCTTTCTTGGTAAAACTAGATCAAGTATTTCGTACATCCACTCTCCTTTATTGCACCTTATCCTTTAAGACATCACTTCTAAAGCATGATTACAGTCGTTCATTTATCCATAAAATGACGTCTTCTTTGCCCCCGGTGTGGGGGTGATCCTTGGTTTGGGTTCCATTGAAAGAAAATTTCCAGGCTCAAAGGGGACTGCAATGGATAATTTTATATTTTCTTGCTTTGTGAAGGGAAATAAAGGAATGCCAAATGTCCTCCCATACATGGGTATCAAAATCGGTCTTCAGGTGGTAGAAGTTTTAGGGTTTTCACTTCATTCAAGGACCTTGAACAACAATGCCCGAGAGGAAAATTCACTCAATGGGAATGGCCCATCATTCATGAACACTTGTTTCCATTCCTCCCTTGGCCTAAGTAGAACATATAGTGTTTCCAATTGTATCATTCTCACAACAATCGGTTTTTCAGAAGAAAGAAAATTTCTTTTTATATTGAATTAGAGTTAATCTTACAAAAAGTATATACATGTGTAATTAGAAATCACGAGTAAGCTTATAATAATAATAATAAGGGTAATCTTCACCAGTGGTCCCTTTCGTTTAGGGTGTGTTCTATTTTGGTCACCAGAATTCAAAAAAGATTATTCTGGTCACTTACGTTTAGAATCGTTTCTATTTTGGTCCCTTAGCCGTTAGTCTCCGTTACTTAAAAAAATAGTTTCTAATTTAACCCCAAAACTTTCAAAATTTTATTTTTCACCATCTTCCCCAAAAATTATAAAACTAAAACCCCATAAAATTAAATTAATGGCTATAACCAAAAAAATACAATTTCCAAATTGATTTTTAACATTCATCTCATACGAGGTTCCAAGGACAAGTTTGCCAAACATTAAGCAACAATGTATAAATAATCACAAAAGTTTGATGTTTGATTTGAGACTGATTTTAAACAACAAAGAATGTTACATTTTCTAATGATAACATCTTTAATAGTTATAAAAGGGAAATATGTCAATTTGTACGGCACATACACTCTTTACACCGTGGATACCGGTAAACGCTTGTACCCTTCGGCCTACTTTGGATGTGTTTAGTTTGCCTAACTGCCTTCCTCACTCACTGCTCAAACACATTCAACCGTAAGGTATTGTTCTTTACGAATATATCAGTTAATCTCCTCTTATTTGGGCGTATTGTAGGCACCTCCCTCCACCGTAGTATATTCGATAACCAGACACAGGAGATGAAAAATGGCTACCAGAATCCGTCATGGCAAATGCATCAGCTGCAGTGCAGACAATAAAGGCGTGAAAAATGCCTTCTCATATATTCCCATTAGAAGTTCCCATTTTAGAAAATAGTCTTCAAACTCATTTCCTTTTGTAGTTGTGTTCGAAACCCTGCTGCTAAAGAATTTCTCTTTAATATTTTTTTTAATCTCAACAAAAGAAGCTAAAATTTTCAAAACTCCTGCTGCTAAAACTTGGGAACCGACACTTTTGAACCAAAAGTTGATACTTTTAATCTTGGGGAATGAGTTGTAGTTGTGGGTTATAGTCATTGATTTAATTTTATGGGGTTTTAGTTTTATAATTTTTGGGGAAGATGGTGAAAAATAAAATTTTGAAAGTTTGGGGGTTAAATTAGAAACTATTTTTTTAAAGTAACGGAGACTAACGGCTAAGGGACCAAAATAGAAACGATTCTAAACGTAAGTGACCAGAATAATCTTTTTTGAATTCTGGTGACCAAAATAGAACACACCCTAAACGAAAGGGACCACTGGTGAAAATTACCCTAATAATAAAAATAATAATAATAATAATAATAATAATAATAATAATAATAATAATAATAATAATAATAAACAATGAAATGTTTAAGGAATCAAAGAATGCAAAAATATTTTCTAAATAACACAATGAAACTTTCGTTATGATAAAAATAATTATACTCTACATTTGATTTTTTTTAAATCTACAGCTTAGTTTATTTCTTTTGCATTTTTTACCAAATGCACATGGATCAGCGGTTTTGAATTGCCTTTACCAGTAACCGTTTGCTTCGGGATAGTTGTATCATTCCCCTGGGTACAATCAGTTTTCACCAATTATGACGTTGGATTTTTCCAAAGGATTTATTTCCCTTTGACCATTCGTAAAAATGGATTTTTTCGATGGACATTTGAATTATCCATTGTCTTAAACTTTATCGTATTTAAGCACGTTGTGCCAACATTTCTGTCAGACTTGCCAAACATCGCTTCTTCTTTCTTGAAGCGATGTAATGTCTACAATTCCCTTTTCTTGAATCGAGACTTGCATTTTTCCCAAATGCACAGGGATTAACGGATTTGAATTGACTTTACCGGTAGCCGTTTGCTCTGGGCTTGTTGTACCATTCCCCTGGGTACAATCAGTTTTCATCAATCATGAAAATTGGATTTTTGCAAAGGATTTATTTTCTTCACATACGTTATCATCTCTCTTTCATTCTGAGCCAAATGTTCTTGAAGTTGTTTGAGCTTATCCATCCTAGCCACTAGGTCATTCATGCTTTTAAAGTTGTACTAGCTTGAATTCATTCACTTTTCACTTCTACCTTCTGAGGTGAAAGCTTTCCCCGATTAGCCATGGGCATGATGTAATGAATGCATTATGGATTAAACAAAAATTTAATGCCCAATTAGCAATGAGTGTGATGTAATGAATGAATGGATTTAAACGAAATTAGCAATGGGCGTGATGTAATGAGTGTATGATTAACCATTTTAATGCACAAATGTCAACAATGACGAATGCAAATAAAGGTGTTGATTCACGAACAATCCTTAGAAAGACATCGTTTAACGGGGAAAACGTCTGATTACAAGAAGCTGAATTACAGATAGTCGTCGACTTCTCGTCTTGATATCTTGGCTTTGCTGCTTTCGAAATGGGGGGACGACATCATCGTTCTTCTTCTTCTACCGCTAGAGAGGCTTACAACAGCGACCTATGAATTTGGGAGCTTTTAGGAAAGATAGCTAACCCGTGAAGGCGAAAATCTCTTTTAAACGCAAAGCACGACAATTTTGTTCGACGGTGCTTTTTGAAAATTTTGAAGACTCCAAATTGAAATTAAAATTTCCGACGACTTTGAAGGGTTAGATTTAAAATTCTCATAAAATATAGGGGTTCACCTAGGAATTTTGGAAAGGAAAGAGAAAGGCGAAAACTCGTCAAGGTTCCCTTAAAAGACGGGTTTCACTGAAATCATTTTGGACTTTGAAATATACGGAATATTTTTCTTAAAATGGAGGGGTTTACCTAAAAGGTTTGAAAGGAAGTGAGTTTTGCCAATGCCACCTTAAAAGAAGGGTTCGACTGAAATTATTTTAGAAATTTGAAATGCAAGAATACTTTTCCAAAAATTTGGGGACCAACTAGTATTTCCCGAAATCTTAAGGGTCACATGTGAGATTTTCAAATGTTGGTTTTAATAAGGGTCCACCTCTATAACCAAGGTATACGATCTATGTCTCCGACACGCGCCCCCTTGTAAATTTTCCTCTCTCCTTTGTCGACCGTCGTCGGCCTAACTCGATACTATAGCATTATCGCTCTTGGCATCACAGACCTCCCTTCTACCTTGAATGCCCTCTAAATTGGACCATTCTTGAATCAACAATATGTTATGATGTGCAAACAAATACAAAATGCAAAAAGAAAAATAAGACAACCACAAAAAATGACGTTAGTCCGGTTAATTAATCAGAAAAAGAATCCATAATTAAACGGCAAAAACATAAACAAACAGATCAAGGTCACAAAGAAAAGCATTTCATAGCATACATTGCACGAAAAAGCATAAGGTAACCATAGAAAGGCCTAACGGGGTCATCACTAGGGGGACAACATTCTGGCATGGCTCTAAAGGGTTGGCTTCTACGGGTCACTATATGCGGTTCGGTTCAAGAGTACTAAGGGTACCGAAATGTTGCTATTACCTACTAAGATAATAGGGCATCGATTAGGGAGGATTTGGGTCCTTATACCATACGAGGACGTAGGTCCCACGAAATATAAGAATCAAATCCCGAAAGTGGATCGCAATCCCATATGGGGGCGTCGACCCCACGAAAGATAGTGACCACTTCCACTTAGAGGTGCTTAAAACTAATGTATGATGACAATTTATATCAAACACCGTGTGAATAAAGCAATAAACAAACAAGGTTAAGGAATTCTAAATTAAATTAAGTCAAAATTAAAGTTTTCTTAACAAATGCAATTTGAACCCGAACTAAGGCTTGACTCTCTTTTTTATTTTTGAAAACAAAAATTATTTCCCCAGCGGAGTCACCATGCTGATGCGACTAATTTAAAAATAACTTCGAGTGTGGTGTGTATATGAAAATGTTTTTAAAAAGAAAATTTTTTTTCTTTTTTAAACATAACTCGAGAGGTGTGGGGTATATGAAAATATTTTTTCTTATTTATTATTTTTTTAGAAATAAAAATGGAGTCACCACTGATCGTTTTAAAATGGTAGACCGGACACCACGAAAAAACAAAACCAGATATTATTTTAAAAACGGGTCTAGGAGTTGGTTACACGCGAGGAAGGGTCAACACCCTCGTCGTGCCCAAAACTTGGTACCTAAAGGCTCGAATCGCATTTAACGAGAAAATTTTAATTTTGACTTAATTGAATTTAAAACCCCTAAAGTTCATGCATGGTCATACGAATTTGCAACCTAGCTTATGGCCCACGACACCCGAATGCTCGGGATGACACCCTACGTGGACGTCGGGACCGCAGGTACTAAACAGAACGATAAAAACTTGACGATAAAGAAAAATGCATGAATAAACAAGTATGTTATCATGACAAGGATAATAAAAAATAAGACAAAATGACCTCATACATATTATGATTCCACATTTCATTTAACATGAACTAGAATAACATACATACAAATATGAACAATATATAAAAATATACAAATACATTGTTACATAAAACAAAATCACCGACGAAATAAGCTACACAAAATAAACATGCTAGGACTGACAATTAAAAAAACGTGAATTAAGGGGTTGAACAAGGAAGTGCACCATTGGTTTGAGGACTAAAACTTAATAGACAACAGAGTTTGGAGGATTTAAGAGGAGATTGACCCCAAAACAAACGTTTAAATTAACAGGGTAAAATTTGATGGGCTCGAAAACTTAAAAAGACTGGAGGTGTAGTTTAAAGAAACGGAAGCCCTCCTAGGGCGAAAGTAAAAATGTGGAGGCCTTTATAAAGGAAATGACCCATTTTTAAAACAAAAACTGAGTATAAAACTCATTTTAAGGAATTATCGCCCCTCTTGCCCTTTTCTTAAATCAGATCCCACCCAAAACGAGAAAAAACAACACCTAACACCGGCCGGTCAACGCTAATCAGTGCCGGCGAAACTCTGAAACAAACTGGAGTGACCTCTTACAACCTCCCCACCCTAAATCCTTCCTCGAACCAAAACAATAAAAGAAAAAAATTTCCTTTGTGCGAAAAACAGATCCGAAACATCCCCTTCCTTTCTTTCAAACCCCCCATCTTCCTCTTTATTGGTTCACCCGTAACAAGTCCGAGAAGGTCTACAAGGCTTTTCACCGGCAAAGGAGGACCGAGAGTCGACGGAGCGACGAATAGACTTCCGCGAAGGTAAAAAAAACTAGTTATGGTTGTTTTATTTTTTGCTTTGGCTTTCAATATGCATGTAGTGAAAAAAAAGAGGATACCTCAAAAGTTTCCTTTTTTTTGCTTTGTATTGATGTTGAAAAAATCTCCCCCTCCAGTTACAATTTTCATTCGATTTTTATAACCGAGTTACAAAAGAATTAAAGGAACAAAAATAATCGTATTGGTTTCTTTTATGCCTCTGATTTCTGTTCTCTGTAGTATCTGAAACGAGCTTAATTGTTTTTTGTCTTTGCTTGTTGTTTGAGTGCTATTTTTGGTGTTTTGACCTTCTTTGGTTTTGACCGTGTTTTGCCGGTGTTACTCAAACGAGGAAGAGATGGTGACGGGAGAGGGGCCAGCCTTCGATTTGTCAGGCGCGTGGTTCTCGCACGTGCGCGTGTAGCAAACGAGGGGTCGAGAATGGGCGCGTGAGGCTTCTGGAACTTCCTTCGGCCATCTGGGGCCGTTAGATCAACTCGGTCTAACGGCTGAGGTTGCGCAGCGCTTGACGGAAGATAAGTCGTCTAGAGTTTTTGCTCGAAGCGGTTTGGGCCCTTGGTTGTGCTCGATCTTACGGATGAACGGGTGCGGCGCAAGATTGAAGAGGCTCCTCCCCTAAAGTTTGCGATTTGAAGCAATCTGGGCTGCTGGATGGGGCACGATCTAACGGCTGCGATGCAAGCGGCGCAAGACATAAGGTAGCTCTCAAGGGTTTCTTCACCCTTTCCAATTTGGGCCGTTAGATCTAGTTCTAGATCTAACGGCCAGGAGGTGGTTGTGCAAAAACAAAGAATGAAATTAGGGTTTCGGTTTTTAGGGCTTATTAACGTGGGCCAAACAGGCTATTGTAATAATTTTTTTGGGTTTCTTAATGTAATTTGACTTAATGAAATGGGCTTATTTATTTATTTTACTTATGTGTTAATAATAATAATAATAATAATAATAATAATAATAATAATAATAATGACAATATTAATAGCATTAGCACACACAATAATAATAAGTAACATTAGCACACACAATAATATTAACAAAAGCAAAGTAAAAACATATAAAGTTAATAATGATAATAGTGTTTAGGATTTTTTCTCTTTTTCCTTTTTTTAATTTTTATTTTTTAAACATAATAGCCCATGTTATTAAGCCTAAGAATAACATAAATTAAAGCGGGTTTAAGGCCCAAACAAAATTAGTGATTACACCAGGATGGTGGGGTTTTTTGTGTGTCCTTGCATGGATTTGCTTGGGAGAATTGACACGTTCCTATGTAGCCTTTTGAAGTTTTATGGAATGAACTGCTTCTTGATCAAAAATAATAATAAGCCTATAATTTACATTAATGTTTAATTAGTTTTTATTCATAAGCCTATAACCCTACTTATTACATTAGTAACAGTTTTAATCTTACTATTTTAGAGTATCCTTTTTAGTCACCGTCATAAGCTTATAATGTTTAATGTTTACTATAATGTACATTAAGTTTTACTATAAAGTTCGCAAGCAATCCCACGGGTTGTAGTCCTTATGTGTTTGTTACGTTCATCGTCGGACGTTCATTGTGTAACGTTGTCCGTAATCTTACTCTTTCTCGTATTGACGTGACGGTAGGTGTTTATAGGTACTAACAACTTGATTAATTGTTTATTGGATACGTATGACTTCAAGTCAACTACCAAGGACAATTATTATGTGTAGTTAAAATATTAGAGTTGCTGCCCAGACAAATAATCTAATTATGTATACCGTTATGTATTATTAATTATTTTAATTATTTTTGAAATCATAAAGATTGAAAGTGTTATTATCTCATCCAGAATAAAATCTAAAAGATAATTTTTATATTACTTTTTCATATTTTTTCGTTTTAGGTAAAGTACACAAATGATAATTGAACTTTGGTAAATTATTCAATTTGATAACAAACTTTTAATTGCTCCAATGTTACCATTAAACTTTTAGTTTTGCTCCAAATTAGTCTCTGACCCGTTAACACCCGTTAAAAGGTAACATGGCAGTTAAAATATTTTGTATAATAACACATGTAGTCATTAGCGTTTGCACATTCAAACAATTTTGTCCTAATTCGAAAAAAAATATTAAATTTAATCCTTATTATTTGCACATTATTTAAATTTGAGACTATTTTAATTAAAAATATTTACCATGAACCTTAAACCTCAAACACTAAACCTTAAACCCTAAACACTTAAACCTAAAATTAAAACTATAAACCCCTAAACCAAATTAATTTGGACATAAATTGTTAAAAGAATTCTAGAACGAGGTTAATTAGTATAATATTCTTTTTCAAGTAATTTTACAATGTGTCAACCAAAAAATAAAACCTTACATGGTAATTTAGCATATCTCGTAGTGCTAAGTACAAGTAATACTCGGTGAACCATACGCCCATTAGAGTATTCTTTAAGAAAAAACAAATTCCTTTAACAAGTAAATAACATAAGCTGAAGGAAAGAATCTCTGAATGAACCACAATCGGTTTCTTCACCCACTATCCTAATTATTAACCATAAGAACTATAGAAACTCTTTAGTTGTAATTCACTATCAATGCGATTACAAAAGCTTCATATTAATTATCAAAATGCGAAGAAATAAGTACACATTAAAAGTTTTGAGCTATCAACAATTTTCGCACAACCCCATTTTATAATTAGGTGAAACTTTAAATTCAATTAGAAAGCTTGATTCATATTAAGCTTAATACATATTATATGGAGTTAAATAAACCAACACTACAATAAAATATGTCTTTAGCGGCGTTTTTTTTGTTTTATAGTGGCGTTTTTAATGTCGCTAAAAACATTACTGGCGCTTTTCAAGAAGCGCCGCTTAAACCAGCGCCGCAACAGTTTGCGACGTTTTTGGGTAAAAAATGCCGCAACAGGTCAAAATCTATAGCGACGTTTGTAAAAACAAACGCCGCAAAAAAACTATTATGTAGAGGCGTTTGTATTTTAGAAACGCTACAAAAACTGTTCTGTAGTGGCGTTTGTATATATGCGCGAAAAATTGTTCTGGAGTGGCATTTATATGCGAAAAACTGTTATGTGATGGCGTTTGTAACTACAAACGTCGCGAATAACATCATGTTTTCAAAAAAACTAAAAAAGCATATTATAAATCCACATTCGTTTTCTCAAATAGACAATTAATAGTGGGAACGGTCAGAACTATACATTTAAAATAACTTCTAATATTACAAATCCATTTCCCCAAATTCATACTACACAAACATACAAAGTTAACATGAAAAAAAAATTGGAATGGAAGAACTCATTCAAATCAAGACATGGTGAATCTAATACATGAATGAGAAATGAATCTAATACATAAATCAGAAAGAAGTGTATATGGCCTTAGATTCCAAAACTATACCAACATCATCATCAACACTTGCACTTTTGACAAACTCAGAACCAATGTATATCGCCTTTATTGCACTTTCATAGTCCTGCAAAAAGTAGAAAATATCAAATCATGGAATACCCCATCAGAAGGATAGGAACGAGTGGCTGACTTAAAATAAAATATTTGTTAAACGAATTATTTATTTCATTGCAAAAAGTACATTATGCCGCAATTTAATCTCTACTACATATTTTGTTCCTAAGCTTCTCTTCGTGATCCACTACCTCTCGGTCACCACTACTGCCAACTACCATCTCGAATTCCTATACCAAAAAAAGTTAAATATGAGAAGTTAATAGTAGTTTCAGACAATTATGCCTTCTACCGTAATCAATGATAATGCTTCCAAAAGAAATAAGAAAGAACAATCAGTTAAGAGTTAAGAATATTAGTCTTATTGAGAAACTACCAAGAGATTCTCTCCATTCTACAGACTCCATCTTACTTTTAAACTAAAAGCTTGATATGTTGTAAAAGCATAGTTTGACAACATAACAAATTTGTTGTCAAAACATAGTTTAAAAGGGTGTTTTATTGAGTGTTTTAAATAAATTTTACATAGTTCCCTAACAAATATGATGATTGCTGCAGATTAAACAAAGGGTATTAAAGAAAATAAAGGCATTCCTTTGATATTAAGAAAATGGTGTTCTTTGTTTTCCTTTAATGGAAACCACTTAGACTGCTAGATTGCTTTAAAACAGTAGCAAACCAAAGCTAATTCCATCAAAAGAAAGAGAAATTTAAAGTCTTTATTACACATACATACATATAAATATATATGACAGCTAGGTAAACTAGACACATATAGGAAATTGCAGAAACAAAGCTGCAGAAGGCGTTGATCAACACATAGTTTCAGTAATTCAGATAAAAATAAAAAAAAGGGTGTAAAATTCCAAATTTAGAACATGTATTTTAGTGACCATTTAGAGACCTAACATATAGGCAATTTTGGGTGAAAAACCCCTTTTAAAATATTATTTTTAATAATGGCTCCCAAAAACATTTATTTGGCAAAATGACCCCTTTTCTTGCCAGGTCGGCAGACCTCGCGTTTTGTAGAACGCGAGGTACGATATCGCGTTGTACAGGACGCGAGGTCTGTCGACGTGGCGTTGCAGTCCGTTTTAACGGTTTAACAGTACCTCGCGTTCTGCAGAACGCGAGGTCCCCGAGAAATTGAAAAGGCGGCTGGAATATATCGAACGGACCTCGCGTTCTGTAGGACGCGAGGTCTGTGCATTTCCAGCCTAAACCGCAAGCAAAAACATGCGTAAGTAGGCCTTTTCGAACCCAATTTCGAGCGTGTAAATGGTATATTTTTAGCGATCATCGAGTTTGGGGTCGTAGTACTGAAAATTGTCTATCGTATGATACCAACATCGTTAATTTCCGTCCATTCTACAATGGTTTAAAATGGCTTCGAATACCCTATGCTAGCATACTTTTTTCGATTGAAGTTGTATTTCAACTAATGTCGATAGGCATGTTCGAGCAGAATTTCATACATATAAATAGAAGTAAACTGACTTTATTGATTAGATTGTCATGTGCGAACTCGCATATAGAAATTAAAAATAATTAATTAATACGAGGGGCTGAGCGATTAGGACACTTAGGAGCTGTGTGCCCAGTATTTCGACATATAGAACAATGCTTCTTTTGTCCGGTTTTCTCTCGATGTTCGACCAAATCCTCGGCACAATATATTCTTGTAGAAGGTGGACGTCCTTTGGCTCGTAGTAGTGCTGGATCTGGGCGTATGATCGGTTCAGTGTCCACAGCATTTGGATCAACCTCATTTCCGATTGGAGGAAACTCTTTTTCGTAAACTTTAAGCACCGTTTTGAGTAAGTATATCGGATCAACTATACGAATGTATTCTATTCGTTGGTTAGTGCAAGCAGCAATGGCGTGTGCGCACGGGTATTTGAAAGTTTGGAATATTCCGCACTCGCAGGTTTTTGCCCTCAGATCTACAACGTAAGCGTTGTGCTGAATGCCTTCTAACCGCCTGGAAAATTCCGCAACACGAAACAAGTGTCCTTCTCGCGAGAAGAGGGTTGCTTGCACCTGTCTTGATTGGGCCACTTGAATATGTAGTCTGTCGCGGAAATCTGGATGGACTTTGTGTCCACCGGCCATGTACTCAGTTGCTTGCTTGCCCAAGGTTGCAAAAAGGGTAGCTAAACGATAATAGGTCGCCTTGACAATGGAAGTGATAGACAACTGCCGAACTCCCTTCAGTGATGAGTTCACTGCCTCAGCCAAGTTCGTTGTCATGTGACCATAACGTTTACCTTCGTCATACGATCAAAGCCATTTTTCTTTTGGGATTTTTTCAAGGTATTCAGCTCCCTCTTTGTTTCTCGCTCTCAGTTCCTCGAGCATTTCAGCCACCTCTTGTTTGTAGTGCGAGTTGCCTACGAGATGACAGTTGAATAGTTATGGTCGAAAAACACATGAAAAAAGGTCGTAAATTGAAGCGAGTAACAAGTAATATAGTAAATGAAAATGACATAAATGACGTACCCATATCGAGCACCATTTGACGTTCATCACGATTCTTGTATTTCAGCAGGTAGTTTGCGGCTATGTGCCGCAAGCAAAAACGGTGGTGAATGTATGGAGGCTTCCAATAATCACCCAAATTTTGTATCGCCCACAGCAGTGTTGTGCCTCTGTCAGAAATAACACACACCCCTTCATCACTTCTTCTTCGTATTACAGGATCAAGGACATATTTTCGTAGGTTTGTAAGGAAGAACGTCCAAGACTCCAAATCCTCCTTCGGGACGATTGCGAATGCAACAGGAACGCATTTGCGATTGTCGTCCTGTGCTATAGCTAGAAGTAGGATCTGTGTATATTTTCCGTACAACCATGTGCCGTCGATTTGGATCATCGGTTTGCAGTGCTTGAATGCGTGGATGCACTGGGGGAAAGTCCAAAATAACCGGTGGAATTGACAAACACCTCGGACGACACGATCATTTTCGTATGCCAGAACCGTATCAAGTTTGACAACCATTCTGGGGATGTGTTTCTGCAGGAGATTAAGCCACGGGCGCAACTCTATGTAAGATTCCTCCCATCGGCCATACAATTCCTCTTTGGCCTTTTTCCTTGCATACCATGCTTTCGAATAACCTGGACGGAAGCCGGTGACAGCTAGAGCTGCAGCCTGACATGTGGGGACCGACACAGTGGGATTTGTTTTCACCATTGTGGAAAAGATGTCGGCGAGGTACTTTGCATCCAGGTTCTTGTGATCCTGGTTGAGGCTACCAACGGTGCATGTATGGGGCCCCTCAAGTTTTGTTATTTTCCAACGGTTGCCTGCCCTCTTCAAGTCTGATATACGAATTTTCCATTTACAGCCTTGATCCTTTTGGACGCACTGAGCCTTGTAGTATTTTGCTTGGGTTTTCTTCACCGTCGTCTCAACATTATGACGAAGGTTGTACTGCTTAACTGCCGCCACCGCAATTTCCTTGTTCGCGAACGCCATACCAATTCTTAGTTCACCATCAGAACGGTGGAGTCGGCCATCTATTGTGTCGTCATGGGGAAAATCAGGGACGTCCATTGCATCCATATCAACCGTTGTGAAGTGGGATGGTGGCTGGAACATAGAAATTGGTCTTGCGTGTACAGGAAAGTTGGTGGCAGTCGGTTCTTCGTCCAAATCTGGTGGTGGAACGGCAGTGTCTTCTGGGTCTTCTGGTAACTCTGTCAAGTCTTCTGGTTCCGGATAGAATGGCCCCAGCTCGTCTCCGTCTGGCCCGGGTTCTCTAATCGGTTCTTCGTCAGCAGCATCCTCCGGGAGCTAGAATAGTAAAGCTTCTGGAATCACTACCCTTTGAGGCGACGATTGGGGTCGAGGAGCGGGAGACCTCTCACGAGATCGCTCAGGAACCTCATTTCCAAGACCAAAATCAAGATCACCATAAGAAGAATGTATTCCCATTGATGGTTGAACGTACTCCGTGCTAGGGACATACGTTGAGTGTCGTCCATATGATGAATCATGGTCGTGCATAGCGTAAGAAGACGACGCTCCCTCACCCCCAAAAGAAGAATGTCTCCCCATAGATGGTTGACCGTAGTCGGTGCCAGAGACATACATTGAGTGCCGACCATATGATGCTTCATAGTCGTGCGTAACGTAAGGAGCCGACGTTCCTTCCCCCCCAAAACTATAAGGATTGTATGGATTGTATGGATCGTATGGACTGTACGATGCATTTGTTGGTGCATCGAATTCATCGTTTGGGGGTTGGTTGAGGTCGAACCCGAGACTAGCTACGCAGGACTGCCTTGGAGGAGCAGATGACGATGCACCAACTTCGTTGTCTCGACAGAGTAGGCCAAAATCACGTCGTAGACCTGCGGTCGGGCTATCAACGTTGGCATTCGGATCGAAGTCGAAATTCGCCCGGCCCCAGCTTGGTATGTCGACAACTGGATGAGACTCGGAGAACGATACATACAGCTCGAGGGCCCCCCCGATTGAATACTCGAAGTGGGCTTCCATCATCATTTGCACATCAGCATTTGCCGCCACTTGGCATACAATGTACCGTAAAGGGTCTATAGATATTGGAAGCCGATACTTCACGTCGGACAAACGATGATTATTGAAATGAGGAACTTTTGCCTCCAGTTCCTTGACCAACTTCTTGAACGATAATCTCCTCGGAAGCTTTATCGTTACCGGATCTTCGCAGTAAAAAAGGACCCCCTGTTCAGTACCCTCGAATATCTGGCCATCGTAGTAAACTTTCGTAGTAACGCCTCGTCCGGCCATTTAAATATTTTGAAAGACTTTTGAAATTTTGATACTTAGAAAATTTTAGGAATTGATTGCCAATTGAAACTTATATTTTCGGTTTATGGTTAGGGTTCATATATAGGCAAAATTTGAAAGACTTTGCTTGTCCATTACCTAAAACCGATAAGCAGGTAAGGGATAGATTTGATGGGAGGCAGGAATGGCGTGTGTGTGCCTGGGAGGCAGGACCCTTACTTTCGACAAGTAAGGGATAGATTTGATGGGAGGCAGGGAACACCAGTACCTCGCGTTCTATAGAACGCGATATTCGTACCTCGCGTTCTATAGAAGGCGATATTAATACCTCGCGTTCTATAGAACGCGATGTACTATAGATATCGCGTTCTATAGAACGCGAGGTCACTTCATTCGTTACTTTGTTTCAGACATTCCGTCAGAAGTTATAATAACCGTACTATTCACTATTTGTTTGTTTCTGTAATTGAGAACATGTTCGAGAAGTTATAATAACCGTACTATTCACTATTCACTAGTAATGTTACATTATTTGAAGTCCGTTTAACATTCATAAAGGATGAAATAAGACGTCATATAACATAATTGGAAGATCATTTCATAAGTTAATGGTTAATCTGAATCATCGTAGTCAGTGGACACGTCTGAACTTAGGTTTAGTTCTTCGATCATCTGTTGTTTTCTTTATCTACGCCTGTACATAAAAAGTTGCAGCTTCTCCACAGCCGCATCAACATCCGGTGAAGACGGTGCGTGTTCAGTGTTTGGAGCAGGTTCTACGGGTGCAGACGTACTACCTTCGTCGGCGTTGACGTCGTCAAACTTAACATTGAAATCGACGTCTCTAGCTCCGACGGCATTGAGCCGGTCATACATGTTACGAACGTCTGTTTCGTTCGTAAGCTTCATAACGTAGTGCGTTTCATTAGCTGACGGTGATGGGATTCGACATTCCATGGCCGCAATTTGTTTGTCGGTGTGTTTACTAACCTCGATTGTTGTCAACTGTATTAAATCTTTCAGTGACATTTTCTCGGTGATTGTTGACTCAAAATAAGTATCGAGAAAATAAAATGTTGCCTTAAATTTTGACATAAGCTGAGCAAGGATTGGGTGTTTAGAGAGAATTTGGAATGAGTAAATGATGGTGGAATTCGTGGGTATTTATAGGAAAGGAAAAACACCACATAAATAAATTTAAGTCGAATTTCATTTTACAAAACTTTCAACATGTATTCTTTAATAAGTAAATTGAGACAACTACATTAAATATCTATAAAATTTGAAACAATAAATTCAGTAGCTCCGGCGGGCAAATTTGATCGGAGGTCCCGACTAAAAGAAGCAGAGAGCGAAATTCAAATGTAAATGTTGACTGCCACGCCACATCTGAAATGAGTAAATGGTAGCAGCTTTGATTCACATTAACAAATGTAATCGGCACCCGCCGCATCTGAAAATGTCGATCTGAATCCGCCCCCCCCCGCTTCCTAAAAGTCCTTTCTTTTCAAAACTGTAGCCGGGGATCCTCTCGACGGCGGCTACAGAAGCAGCCATTGAAGCCACTACTGCAGCATACAACCTCCAAAATATTGCGATATGTCGGTAAATATTAAGGTATGTACCCCCGATGAACACAAATCTTTAAGTGAACTCCAACTATCATAAAGGAACAATATTTCGGACATAAAAATTGCAACGGAAAAAAACTCAGCATTACACGAACTCATATTCAAATAAACTTAACTGCTTACAAAAATCCATCTCCCTGCATATATATATATATATACACATAGACCTCGCGTTCTGTAAAACGCGATGTATGAGTGACCTCGCGTCCTACAGAACGCGAGGTTGCCACGTCAACCCTAAACCCTCTATAAATAGCAAACTCTTGGAGTGGCAAGGAGCACCGAGATATATTTTTTCTGTATTCACGTACGCAGTTTTCGCTTGAAGCTACTAATGGCAACATAGCGCATATTTTGGAAGTTTTGTTTTAATTTAACTTCCAAAATATTGCGCTATGTCGTTATTTTTAGTTACTACTGAAAATATAACGCATATTTAGTATGATTCATTGTTGTTGTTATTATTATTGTTCTTACTACTATTATTGTTATTATTATTACTATCATACTAATAATTTTTATTGTTAGTATCATTAAATATTATTAAATGAGTTTACTGCTTTAAAAATTCTAATATTATTGTTCTTAATATTATTGTTGTTATTATTATTATTATTAATATTATTATTATTTTAATTTTAATTTTAATTTTTATTGTTATTGTAAATAAATTTTGTTATTATTGTATATTAAATGAGTTTCCCACTTTAAAAACTCAATTTTAAAAAACCCCACGACCTCGCGTTCTACAGAACGCGATGTCTTTAGAACCTCGCGTTATATAGAACGCGAGGTACCTTTCTGACCTTTCAGTTCACGCGTCTGATCACTGACGCGCCTTTTCAGTGAACCTCGCGTTCTATAGGACGCGAGGTACATGAACATCGCGTTCTATAGAACGCGAGGTTCATTAACCTCGCTTCCCAAGCGCCGCGAGGTCCTCTATAAATTGGAGGTTTTTTTCCTAAAAACCTCCACAGAACGCGATTTCTATAGAAGTTTCACAAAAATTTGAGTGCAATTTTTATATATCGTTTGATCACATGGAACCCTTGCTACGCAACCAAGCGAGTCACTGCAGTGAATATTGGCGCACCAATTCAGAGGTATTATTTTTTTCCCTATTAATTTCTAAAAAAAATTATTTAATTAAATTTTATTCTTTTATTTTTACTAACTATTTTATTTTATTTTTTTCAGAGATACGAACGTAACTTACAATGTTACGTTAACCGTATCACCGTCGCACCCATTCCTGCTGTTAGCCAATTGCTTGATCAGGCTGGTTTTGGGCACATAGGTCGCTATATAGGGGGGGTGAAGGTTAGACCGCCGTTGATCAGCGCGCTGATAGAACGGTGGAGACCCGAGACGCACACATTCCATCTTCCATTTGGCGAGGCAACAATTACGTTGCAGGATGTTGCCTACATTCTCGGGTTGCCTATAGATGGCAGCGTTATTACTGGTGTGGCGATGGGACATTGGCCACTCCTATTTGCTGAACAAATTGGGGTGATGCCCCCTGATAGAGCGTGGGACGGAGGAAAAATTTCTCTAACGTACTTGGAGGATAACTTTGGAACCCCTCCCCCCGATGCAGATGCTGTTACACTTGAGGTATTTTTTTATTAAATTTAATATGATTTTATTAAATTTATTATTAAATTTAAATTATTTATTTGCACATTAGCGTTTAGGGAATTTTTTAAATATTTAGGATTAATTATAAATATGTAGGATAAATTTTTAGGATGAATTCAGTAATTATTTAGGATACTTTATTAAATATTTAGGTTGCCTACATTAAATATTTAGGATACTTACAATTTTATTATTTAGGATGAACTTACAATTTTTTTAATTAGGATGCCTTTATTAATTTATATTTTCACAGCGGTATGCGCGAGCCCACATCTTGCGCATTATTGGCGGGATATTAATGCCCGACAAAACTCGCAACAAAGTGCACGTTATGTGGATTCATCATCTCACAAATTTAGCCGAGTCTGGACAAAAATCTTGGGGGTCAGCTGTCTTGGCGTTTCTTATCAGAGACCTCTGCAGAAACGTTGACGCCTCCAAAGCAACGATGGGAGGATGCTGTTTATTCCTGCAGGCTTGGGTTTGACTTCGGATCCCTACTTTGGCACCACAGCTTCGGATTCCCAGTCCTCTGTCATTTCCGCTTTTACGGAGGTACTACATAATCTACTATATTATTTTATTCAGTAATTATTTTATTTAACGGTCTTTTTCATTATTTAAAGGTGGACCACCAACCTATCCCACGTCGGCCTACCGGACTCCCAGAAAGCATACAGATATAGATTCGATGGCTTGACGGAGGACGAGGTAATTCAACAATTATTTTGATTTTTTCCATACTATTTTTTCCAATAATATTTCATATAGAAATTTTACTAACTTTTTTCATTCTTTTTAGTTCGTGTGGACGCCCTACGATTCAGAGGAGATTCGCAACATTACTCCAGCAGATATTGTGCAACAGCGACAGCGAGACCTCTGGATTTCCGTAGTTCCGCTACTGAACTACGAAGTTTGCGTGTGGCATTCTGCGGATCGGGTACTCCGACAGTTCGGGTACATCCAAGATGTTCCACGCCCTCCGCAAAATATGGACGAGTTCCACCATCTTATGCGTCAGGGGAAGACGGAGACTGACTGGGCCGAGCACTACGCTGTCTGGATAGCGCTTTGGGGTCAACGATTTCACAGACGCCCACATTTTCTCCAACCAATTATAGAAGGGGGTCCTTCGGTCACTTTCAATTATGGCCAGTGGTATAGGGACAATGGGATGAAACATATCCTTACTCCGGAGGAGCTGCAAGCCGGGCTTCCCCAGCGACCCCAAAACCGCCCACGCGGGACCGGGCGAGCGAGCCAGACCCAGAGCCAGTCCCAGACCCAGAGGCAGTCGACGCAGCGCGGTCCCAGACCACGATATGACACTCCAGGGGCATCATCTTCAGCCCCACCATTGCATAGCGGTCCATCGACTTTCCAGCAGACGATGCCTCCACCCCAGTTCGGCTCCATTGATGCCTATCGCCCACAGACGCCCACGACTGACCTTCTACTTATCGATTATCCACCTCAGTATGAGTTTCATATGGTGGAGAATACGCCGATAGGTAGTTTGTTTTACTCCCCGCCTAGGCCCAGCACAGATCCGCAGATCGCGGACGATGGTCAGGATGATAGGGACCAGGGACCACCACACGATGGACCGAGGAGGAATCCAGATCGCCAGCGTCATCCACCCGACTGCGGAACGGGTGGACATAGGCATTTTTAGTTTTTTTTTGTTTTCTACTTATGTTTTTAATATTTATGTAAAACACTTTAAAATTTTATAATGTCGTATTCTAATTTTATTTATGAATTATAATTTTGTTTGCATATTATAATTAAACTTTATAATGTTTATTTAATTTTTATTTTTAATAAATTTAATAGGATTAAAAAACAGAAAATCGACATTAGTTGAAATACAACTTCAATCGAAAAAAGTATGCTAGCATAGGGTATTCGAAGCCATTTTAAACCATTGTAGAATGGACGGAAATTAACGATGTTGGTATCATACGATAGACAATTTTCAGTACTACGACCCCAAACTCGATGATCGCTAAAAATATACCATTTACACGCTTGAAATTGGGTTCGAAAAGGCCTACTTACGCATGTTTTTGCTTGCGGTTTAGGCTGGAAATGCACAGACCTCGCGTCCTACAGAACGCGAGGTCCGTTCGATATATTCCAGCCGCCTTTTCAATTTCTCGGGGACCTCGCGTTCTGCAGAACGCGAGGTACTGTTAAACCGTTAAAACGGACTGCAACGCCACGTCGACAGACCTCGCGTCCTGTACAGCGCGATATCGTACCTCGCGTTCTACAAAACGCGAGGTCTGCCGACCTGGCAAGAAAGGGGGTCATTTTGCCAAATAAATGTTTTTGGGAGCCATTATTAAAAATAATATTTTAAAAGGGGTTTTTCACCCAAAATTGCCTAACATATAACCAAGCTAGTGCTGGTAATTCAAAGTTAATGACACCAAGCAACGTATAAACTTTGCCGCATCAGAATAAAGAAGTATGCAAACTGTTGAGCAATGAACAATTTAATTGAAATGCAATTACTGTAGATAGATGAGAAAATGGCCTAGACAAGCACACAAGGAGAATGGAAATGCAAGAAGTACCTCTCGTGTTAGCCTCTGGTCCATGGGTTTGAGAAAATAGGAGTATAAAACAAAAACAAAAAAACTAATTTGAAAACTAAAATAGAAAATAATAATAATTGCGTTACTGATGTAGTTAACCAAGTAAAAAACAAACAAATAAATAAAAATCTCACATGATATGACCGTTTGAGGTTCAAATTTCAAAACCCTAGGCATCCGTTAGGTCTCATTTAAGCCTAATAACAGCATTTTATTTTCAAAATAATTCATTTTAAAGAAAACAAACGGAGTAAAAAAGAAGCCATGAAACCCAAGACGAGTTCATCATCGTCTTCAACGAAATCGACCACCATTACTATGGAAGAGCAGCTCCACACCGAAACCAGAGACAACTGCTATTATCCCGGATGCAGAAAAGACGACAATTGCAACTGCGAGATGTGTTTGGCCAGCATCAATGCCACTCTCGATCTCATGCCCGTTAGTGTTCAGAAGAGTTCCTTCACAAAACTCTCGCGTTTGAAGCCTAAATTCGTCTACCGCTCACCGATCTCTTTCGACCCTTCGCTGATATCAACACCTGGCTCCACTTCTTGTTGCTTTCTGGAATCTCCGGCTCTTAAATCAACTGCCAGATTAAATCCGAGAGTGAAGAAGGTGAAGGAAGAGGAGCGGAAGAAAGGCGGTTTCTTCAAGAGTGTATTTTGGAAATTGTTATTGGGTTTGAATCTGGTTCTTGTAATGGAGATTGGGTTTTCTTGGGTTCTTGGTGGGTTTTTGAAGCCAGTTTTGACAATGGATATTGTGAGAAGCCTCGGTGAAAGGGCTTCAATGAAGCAAAATTTGAATGGAAAATTGAGGTTCTTGCAAAATGAGTTGAAGGGATTTCATAATCTGAAGGTTTCAAATTGCAGCAATACGGATTCCATATGGGAAATCGACCAGGTTCAGAATTCATTTTATATGTTTCAGAAAAGAATATTTAAATAAAAAAAAGGTAACTTTAGTTGATTTATGTTGGACTAATAATTGCAGGGTGGTTTGCTTCTGAATTCGCATTGTTTGATATATAAATCTGCAATGGAAGAAGTCAGGATCTGGGGATGGCCACTTCAAACTACAGGGTTGCTAGCAACAGGATTTTCTTCCAAATCTTTTACCATATTATCTGGCAGAGTAACAGAGGTAAATATTTTACCATATCTATTAAATCTTTACCCTTTTTTTGCTAGTATGATTCTGAACCAGCTTGATCAAGTTTTAATGTTTTGGATTTTACAGTGGTCCAATGGAAAGCATGGGTTTATAAGCAGAAAGACATATGCTTCATGGGAGCAAGACAAATGGGGTGCCTCGTTTATACAATTGGATCCAAATACATGGATTTTGGAGTATCAAAGGAGCTCAATACTGGAACATCCAAGACTTATTTCAGCCACATTGGAGCTATTGAAGTATAGGTTGGCAAAAATGGTGAAAAAGATGAGTCTACAATTTTTGCTCTTCTTTGTTTTTGATAACCAATGCCTTGAATTTGCCGGAAATGGTGATCAGTTTATGATCCCAACTTAAAGAGGACATCTGGATATCAGTTCTCATTTCTTATGAGATTTTTTTTCTTTTCTTGAAATTGTTTCTGTTAAGACCTGAAAATTGAATCTGTTTTAGAGTAGTTGAATCTTTTATTTGCTGCCGAAATCACAACTATTCCTTTTATTTCACAGTAGAATGCAATCATCAGAATTACCCAGATATTTTTATAATTTCAGTCTGTCTGATAATGAAGAAAACAGTCCCATTTCAAATTCAAAGCAATTAGTATTCATTGAGAAAACACCTTGCGATAACAGAGTTGCTACCGATCCTTTTTTTAAGTAAGTACACCAGAAATCTAAAACAAACTAGATATAACAAAATTTCGAAAGTTCGAAACACGATTATGTGTGAAAAAGGATTAACACCCCGCAATGACCGTAAAAACGGCACTTATTTGGTCACTCATATTTTCTAAAGTGTTTTGGGTTTTAATCATGCAAAAACCATATTTAAACTTAATATCTACATGTTTTAGTATTTAAAATTTTACTTTAATTAAAAATGACATATATGAGATAATATTTACTAAAGTATTAGATTTAAGTTATTTAAAGATATAAGCCAACCCTAATCAAAACCTATTTAAAGCCTAAGGATCTAAAGTATGAGTTATTTGGGTTAATTAGAGTTTTAACCGTAGGTAATTAATTTATTACGGGAACAAATTAATTAAAGTGAAGCGGTTTTGTTACTAACTTTAAGAATTCGAAAGGATCCTAATTAATGGCTCTAATCCTAAAAATAAAAAGGCAAAGGCATTAACTAGATTTAGATACATAGGTACATGCGAATAAAAACCAAAATAATGATCGAAATGAATAGAAAAGAAAATTAAAGAACATAATTAAAAAGAAAAAGGATGAGATTGAGAGAAAAGAAAATTGAGGTGCCGCAGTGCAAGATCCAACAAAGGAGGCTTGGGTCGTGACTCGAATCCATATCATCTTCGACGTAAAACCCTTTTCCCGAGGACATTCTCATGTTCTTCACCAAAAAAACACTTAGATTTTCGCTAACACAAAAATTATTACCCAAACATGTTTTTTAAGATTAAACTCCCTAGATTCCAAGAACACTTCCGATAAACCAAGCGTTCTTCATTCTAATCTAACCCAAGTTCGACAGAACTTTTCCCGTTACACTCGCTCCTACCTACCGATGCACGAATCAAACTTCGTCGGTGATTAAGCATGTAGGCTCCGACGGCAGTTCTCGCGGTGGTGGACGGTAGCATACACGGTAGTGGCCGATAGCGTCGGGCAACATCAAACTTGGCGGTGGACGACGACAAACAGCGGCGTACACGACGGTGGATGGCGGTAACTAAATTGATAATGACCTCTTTTCCTTACCTTTTTATTTCGAACATAAAAACAAAACAAAGAACGTAAAATATAAAAAAATAGAAAACTAAACGATGTACCTCAACAAAGGCTTCGAACTTTATTGCTCCAAAATTACAGTTACAAGTGCTTGACTCTGCTTCTATTTTTGATGTCTTTCTATCAATGTGTGTGTGTTACAATGGTGAATTACAAAGCTTTATATAGCCAAAAAAAATAAAGAACATAAAGGGAAGAATCCATGATTCTTTCCCAAATTATAATGAAATAAATAAAAAAAACTTACAATCTTCCTGATATGCTTGATTTCCTCCCTTTTTGTCTTTGGTTCTTGCTTGGGGAACACATTAGATGAGTGAGGTGCAAGCCTAGGGTTTGGCGGCAGGGACTAGGGGGTGTGGTGGCGTAGACGCCGATTGGGGCTAGGGTTTTGGCTGATTTGAGCCTTTGTACACGGACCCCATTTTTATTTTTTTGGACTATATATATTTTTTAGACTTTAATGGACTTTAATATATTTACAAAAATAAAAGGCCGAATAAAATTGGTGACTACAGTTGTCGTTCTTTGCCTATTTCAGTGAAATGAGAATAGAGCAAAGAATTAAAGACGCATATTTTATCTGGTCAAATTACTCAATGGTAACTACGGTCTTGTCCCAAAATGATAGGGTGTCGTTCACCCACTACTTCGGTTGAAGATGGTGCTGAAATAATAGGGTGTCGTTCGCCAACTGCTCCTACATGAAAATGAAGTGGTATAGGGAGTTGTTCACCTATGTCCTCTTTTTAAGATAGAATGTCGCGTCTCAAAATGATAGGGTCGTTCGCCTACTATTTTGGTTGAAGATGGTGTCGAAGAGGTAGTGTGTCATTCGCCTACTGGTCCTACTGAAAATTGAAATGGCATAGGGTGTCGTTCACCTATGACCTCTTCTGAAGATAGGATGTTTCATCTTGAAATAATAGGGTGTCGTTCGCCTACTACTGCGATTGAAGATGTTTCTAAAACAATATGGTGTCGTTTGCCTACTACTTCTGCTAAAAAACGAAGTGGCATAGGGTGTCGTTCGCCTATGACCTCTTCTGAAGATAAGATGTCCCGTCTCGAAACAATAGGGTGACGTTCGCCTAGTACTCTAGTCGAAGACGGTGCTAAAACAATAGGGTGTCATTCGCCTACTGCTCTTTCTGAAAAATGAAGTGGCATAGGGTGTCATTCGCCTATGACCTCTTCTGAAGATAAGACGTCTCATTTTGAAATAATAGGGTGTCGTTTGCCTACTACTCCGGTCGAAGAAGATGCTGAAACAATAAGGTCTCGTTCGCCTACTGCTCCAGCTAAAAAACAAAGTGGCATATGGCGTCGTTCGCCTATGACCTCTTCTGAAGATAAGATGTCTAATTCTGAAATAATAAGTGTCGTTCGCCTACTACTCCGGTCGAAGATGGTGCTAAAATAATAGGGTGTCGTTCGCCTACTGCTCCTGCTAAAAATGAAGTGTCATAGGGTGTCGTTCGCCTATGACCTCTTCTGAAGATAGGATATATGTATTCTTCTGCTTGATCTTTGCATACTTTCTCGCTCTAAACAGTGGTGGCTAATAGTATCATGGCCAGTCATCTCCACTATCTCTACTTCACCATTTTCATTTTTGTACCTCTTTGCTTCATATAAAACATTTGATCAATCTAGTAATCTTGTACTCTTGGGGGAAACAAACCTTTCCTTCGGATTCTCGGGTATTCTCGCGACTGGATCAAGATTGAGTGAAAGAACTCCTTTAAGTACCTTCAGTATTTTGGCGAGTTCTTTAAACTGCTTGTAGGAGAGCTCTCATGATAGGGTTTATTTCCACCTTAAATGCTTTGAATGATATTGGCACTTTAATCTCTTCTTTTGAAGGATCTTGTGTCATGAGTTTCCCCAAGCGTGGTTTCCTGGGTAGAAATGCATGCTTGTGCACATGTTGTGATTAGAGTTAAAATAATGAACCACATTATAGTCCATGTGCTTTAATTCATTTTTAGAGTAATTCACAAAATCTCTTGCTATATGTGTATATTAATCCAATCGGCTCGCATTTCGACGTAAGATTCAAGTAAAAAGGATGCAAAAAAGATAGGCTTTATTGATGATGCGGCAAACAAGGTGATTACAAAGAGGTAAAATCAAGTAATCAAATATCAAGGGACAAAGTATTCCGAGTCAATCCACCGGAAGTGCCCCAAAATGCAGTCTTTGTTGAGAAGATTTCGAGTCTTATGATGACGTGTGAAGATATGACGTTCCGTCTAATTTACCAAGTTTTCGAAGGAGTTCATTGTACGCATATCTTTTATGCTCAAGTTGCCCTTTTCAGGTTTTCAACTCGAACACTCCTTTGGTTTCAAGATGACCTTTGCAGGTTTTCATCTTGAACCCCCCTTTTCTTTATTTTCTCTTTTTGGGTCCAAAGCTCCATTTACGGGTTTTCACTTTTAGACCATCTCATTTTTTTCTCGAAGCACTCTTTCGGGATTTCACTTCCGCTTTTCCTTTTTCTTTTTTCTTTCTTTTTTTCCTTTTTCCTTTTTTTCTTCGTCCTTCTTCTCTAGGCGTATTATTGCTTGACCGAATCTGAGTCCACCGAATCTTGGAGTTCATCTCTATCAATCTTGGCTAGGATTACTGCTCCTCCAGAAAAGGCCTTTGTCACAACGTATGGCCTGACCAATTACGCGTCCATTTTTCACGAGAACCTCTCTAGACTGGCAACATCTTCTTCAGCACTAAGTCACCCTCTCAGAACTCTCTTGGGCGGACCTTCTTGTCGTGTGCCTGTATCATTATTTTCTGGTAAATTTGTTCATGGCAGATTGCTTTTAACCTCTTTTCCTCAATCGAGTTCAATTGGTGATACCTTGCTTGGATCCATTTGGTCTCGTCTAATTGTGCCTCTATCAAAATATGAAGCGAAGGGATTTCAATCTCTATGGGAAAAATGACTTCCATTCCATAGACTAATGAGAACAATGTTGTCCTAGTAGATGTTCACGTAGCAATTGGTACACGTATAAGGCAAATGGAAACTTCTCATGCCAATCCTTGTAAGTATCAGTCATCTTGGAAACTATCTTTTTAATGTTCTTATTGGCTGTCTCTACCGCCATGTTCATCTTTGGGCGATAAGTCATTGAGTTTTGATGCTTAATGTTAAATTTCTCACAGACCTGATCCATCATCTTGTTGTTCAGGTTGGAGGCGTTGTCAGTGATGATACTCTCTAGCATACCATAACGACAAATGATCTCCTTGAGGAATTTACAAACTATAACTCTAGTGATACTTGCGTAAGAGGTAGCTTTCACCCACTTGGTGCAGTAGCTGATGGCTACAAAGATTAACCGATGCCCGTTTGACGCTTTCGGGTGAATCTGACCGATCACATCCATGACCCAAACTAAATGTAATCCCCTAAACCCGACCCAAAGGTTATGGGCCAAATCTAGGAAGTCGGGTTGAAAATGTGTCCCTCAAGTAAAATGATAATTAGGTTTCGAAAACTTAATATTTAAATTATTTATTAAAACGGGGTCGTTTCACATTAAATTCCATTTTTTAAAAATGCGGCCGTTTAAATGAAAACATCACAAAATAAATTATTCAAAAAAATCCACATAAAAATTCTCATGCATGTTAAAACAGTTAAAAACCCAAAATAAAAACATATGTATTACATAAATCCCAAAATAATAATCTAAAATAAAATAGATAATTTGTAAATCTGAAATGTCCATACTGAAAACTGAAATAATATGATAAACTGTGGTCCTCCAAGTACCAAAAGCCTAAGTCTGAGAATCTGAAACAGAACTAAGAGAGAGTCATCTATTAAGCTCAGTGTGTCTCTAAAGTGCATAAGATAGAGTATCACAAGAATCATACAATCACATAGTCATTTCATCAGTCAATCATATACACAGATATGCATAGCACGATGCACCTAATTCTATGTCATGTACCCATCTACATCATCGTCTGAAGAGTAAGGTTCCCCTAAACTACTCTCTACATCGTCACCAAGTCCGAAGTGGAATTTAGCCCGAAGGGTGAAACCACTGATCTTCCCCGTACATTTTCCCAACCCAAATGATATGACATGAAAATCTGATACTAATCCGAATGCAATCATAATTAATCCGAAAAATGCATGAGCATTTAGTCCGACAAATATTATTCAAATTTCGATGTATGATGCAAGGCAAGTCATACACAAAGCATATCACATAACCCATATTAGAACATATATTCTCAAACCAAACATCATACAATATCAACATAGATAATGTAGCACAGATAGAGAACACACCTCAGACAGCTAACAGCTCAACGTCGGGAGTGACGTCTCCCACGTTCAGATCTAGTAACAGGCTAAACAAGGTCGGCACCTACAAGGGTAACACTATGTAAGATTTTACTACTACTATGCCACAAGCTACTATACAAAAACTGATTAATTCATGTACGCGTGGAACTCGAAGGCTGAGATGTAGGAGGTCGTCCAAGCACGTGAGGAGGAAGAATCTCAGTGTCCGAATCGATGTCACCTGAACGCAAAAGAAATCTGATTCAGAAACAAATTTACATAATTTCTCAACTAGGCATTAATTAATTAAAAAGGCCAAAACAAGCTGCTCGGAATTGAATTTGGAAAAACGGGATGCAGATCTGGAATCAGGACGTCGAAAAATGCAAGGTTGACTTTGACCAAAAAAAGTCAACAATCAAAGGAAGCGGTCAACTGCTGATGTCATCCTAGTCAAACCCAAATGTTCACATAACACACACAACCCAACCCAAACCCTTCTCCCTTGCAAACTAAAAATTAGGGTTTACCCCCTAGACGGCGCGGCTCGCCAACAACATTTTCCGGTGACCCTAATGATTAAGATTCGGCCATCACAACATGCACAATAGGATTTTCGATTGTTTCCATACACCACACAACAACACGGACACAAGAGGCTTACCCAAACGGTTTCGAGCGAGGGACTCGGCAGAGAGAAGGCGGAGCAAAGGTTTTCTGAACAGTTTTGTTCCGTTTCCGAGCAAATAGATGGTCGGTGAGAGAGATTGAAGGACGGGTTTTGTTTGGAACAACGAGGGGAGTTGAAAGGTGGGACCGGATTGCTAAACAGAAGTCGATCGACCCTTGATCAGAGGGTGAACGGAAAACAAAGGGTGAGGGCTTGGGTTTCGAAAAGAAAAGAAAGACGGAGGTGGTGCGACTAACTTGAAAATATGGCAGATGAAAGGCCATACAAGGCTTTTTACCCTAATGAATGGGTAAATCGCGAAGCAAGTGTTTCAACTTTTACCCGCTTAAAAAAAAGGTCCCAAACTTCTAGTTTTAACAATTAGATCACTTAACTTTTGATTTTCTCCAATTTAATCCCTAAATCAAATTTGGTTTCAAAATCAAAATCCCCAAATTACCAGGGTTTCAATCTAAGGATTAAACAAATCAGGGGTTCTTTAATTTTGGGGAAATTAGGGTGTTACAGTTCTCCCTTCGTTAAAATAAATTTCAGCCTCGAAATTTAACTGGATCAAAGAGATGCGTATATTGGGCTCTGACAACAGCCTTGGGCTCCCAAGTAGCCTTAACATGACTACACCCACGCCACAAGACCTTGACCATCTTAATGGTCTTCCTCCTAAGAACCTTCTTGTCTTGAGCAAGAATCTCAACGAGTTCCTCCTCAAAACGTAAGTTAGGACGGATCTCAATCTCCTCCACTAGAAGAACGTGAGACGGACCAGTATGATAGCGTCTCAACACAGAGACGTGGAAGACATCATGAATACGCTGAAGATCATGTGGTAACTCAAGCTGATAGGCAACTGGTCCAACTCGGCGAATAATCCGATAAGTTCCGATGTAGCGAGGACTTAGGTTGCCTTTCTAACCAAACCGAAGTACCTTCCTCCACGGAAATACTTTCAAGAAAACTTGATCACCCACTTCATACTCGATATCCCGACATCTCAAAGCGGCATAAGACTTCTGCCGATCAAAAGCAGCCTAAAGCCGATCTCGAACCAATCTGCCAGTCTGCTCAACCTCATGTACAATCTTAGATTCCAACAATCTATGCTCATTCAACTCATTCCAACCAATAGGTGAACGATACTTACGCCCATACAGAGCCTTATACAGTGCCATCTTAATACTGGCCTGATAGATGTTATTATAGGCGAACTCTGCAAGCGGTAAGAAATCCTCCCAACTGCCTTTGTAATCCACCACACAGCCTCTCAACATATCCTCAAGAATCTGGATTACCCCCTCGGACTGACCATCAGTCTGCGGATGATAAGAAGTACTGAAACTCAACTAAGTACCTAAAGTAGTATGTAGATCTCTTCAAAATTTCGATGTAAACCTCGAATCCCGGTCAGAAATAATAGATAATGGTATCCATGAATGCGAACAATCTCAGAAAGATAAAGCCGAGCTAACTTGCTCAAGGGATAGTCAACTCAAATAGGAATGAAGTGCGCGAACTTAGTCAACCGATCCACAATAACCCAGATAGAGCTCTTCAAAATTTTGTATGTATGTATGTATGTATGTATGTATGTATGTATGTATGTATGTATGTATGTATGTATGTATGTATGTATGTATGTATGTATGTATGTATGTATGTATGTATGTATGTATGTATGTATGTATGTATGTATGTATGTATGTATGTATGTATGTATGTATGTATGTATGTATGTATGTATGTATGTATGTATGTATGTATGTATGTATGTATGTATGTATGTATGTATGTATGTATGTATGTATGTATGTATGTATGTATGTATGTATGTATGTATGTATGTATGTATGTATGTATGTATGTATGTATGTATGTATGTATGTATGTATGTATGTATGTATGTATGTATGTATGTATGTATGTATGTATGTATGTATGTATGTATGTATGTATGTATGTATGTATGTATGTATGTATGTATGTATGTATGTATGTATGTATGTATGTATGTATGTATGTATGTATGTATGTATGTATGTATGTATGTATGTATGTATGTATGTATGTATGTATGTATGTATGTATGTATGTATGTATGTATGTATGTATGTATGTATGTATGTATGTATGTATGTATGTATGTATGTATGTATGTATGTATGTATGTATGTATGTATGTATGTATGTATGTATGTATGTATGTATGTATGTATGTATGTATGTATGTATGTATGTATGTATGTATGTATGTATGTATGTATGTATGTATGTATGTATGTATGTATGTATGTATGTATGTATGTATGTATGTATGTATGTATGTATGTATGTATGTATGTATGTATGTATGTATGTATGTATGTATGTATGTATGTATGTATGTATGTATGTATGTATGTATGTATGTATGTATGTATGTATGTATGTATGTATGTATGTATGTATGTATGTATGTATGTATGTATGTATGTATGTATGTATGTATGTATGTATGTATGTATGTATGTATGTATGTATGTATGTATGTATGTATGTATGTATGTATGTATGTATGTATGTATGTATGTATGTATGTATGTATGTATGTATGTATGTATGTATGTATGTATGTATGTATGTATGTATGTATGTATGTATGTATGTATGTATGTATGTATGTATGTATGTATGTATGTATGTATGTATGTATGTATGTATGTATGTATGTATGTATGTATGTATGTATGTATGTATGTATGTATGTATGTATGTATGTATGTATGTATGTATGTATGTATGTATGTATGTATGTATGTATGTATGTATGTATGTATGTATGTATGTATGTATGTATGTATGTATGTATGTATGTATGTATGTATGTATGTATGTATGTATGTATGTATGTATGTATGTATGTATGTATGTATGTATGTATGTATGTATGTATGTATGTATGTATGTATGTATGTATGTATGTATGTATGTATGTATGTATGTATGTATGTATGTATGTATGTATGTATGTATGTATGTATGTATGTATGTATGTATGTATGTATGTATGTATGTATGTATGTATGTATGTATGTATGTATGTATGTATGTATGTATGTATGTATGTATGTATGTATGTATGTATGTATGTATGTATGTATGTATGTATGTATGTATGTATGTATGTATGTATGTATGTATGTATGTATGTATGTATGTATGTATGTATGTATGTATGTATGTATGTATGTATGTATGTATGTATGTATGTATGTATGTATGTATGTATGTATGTATGTATGTATGTATGTATGTATGTATGTATGTATGTATGTATGTATGTATGTATGTATGTATGTATGTATGTATGTATGTATGTATGTATGTATGTATGTATGTATGTATGTATGTATGTATGTATGTATGTATGTATGTATGTATGTATGTATGTATGTATGTATGTATGTATGTATGTATGTATGTATGTATGTATGTATGTATGTATGTATGTATGTATGTATGTATGTATGTATGTATGTATGTATGTATGTATGTATGTATGTATGTATGTATGTATGTATGTATGTATGTATGTATGTATGTATGTATGTATGTATGTATGTATGTATGTATGTATGTATGTATGTATGTATGTATGTATGTATGTATGTATGTATGTATGTATGTATGTATGTATGTATGTATGTATGTATGTATGTATGTATGTATGTATGTATGTATGTATGTATGTATGTATGTATGTATGTATGTATGTATGTATGTATGTATGTATGTATGTATGTATGTATGTATGTATGTATGTATGTATGTATGTATGTATGTATGTATGTATGTATGTATGTATGTATGTATGTATGTATGTATGTATGTATGTATGTATGTATGTATGTATGTATGTATGTATGTATGTATGTATGTATGTATGTATGTATGTATGTATGTATGTATGTATGTATGTATGTATGTATGTATGTATGTATGTATGTATGTATGTATGTATGTATGTATGTATGTATGTATGTATGTATGTATGTATGTATGTATGTATGTATGTATGTATGTATGTATGTATGTATGTATGTATGTATGTATGTATGTATGTATGTATGTATGTATGTATGTATGTATGTATGTATGTATGTATGTATGTATGTATGTATGTATGTATGTATGTATGTATGTATGTATGTATGTATGTATGTATGCATGTATGGATGTATGGATGTATGCATGTAAAATTTTTAGGGATTTAAAGATTGTTTTTGCGAAGTTTGTAAAATTTTGAGATTTTATAATAATTTGAAAATTTTGAGTATTTTTTATTAAAAATTTTAAAAATTAAAATTAATGCCACATGTCAAGCACCGATTGGTTGACACTTTTTTAACACCCATTTAACAACCGAGCACCTTAAATTTTACCTATAGAAACTTTGGGCACCAATTTTTACAAAAAAATACTTTAGACACCTAAATTATTTTAAAAACTAATATTTTAAAATATTTTAAATTTAATAATAATAAAATTATTTTTTCACTCCGAATTATTTTTATTATTATAACATGTCATTTTTATTATGAGTATTTTCCATTAAAAAAATTTAAAAATAAAATTAATGTCACGTGTCAAGCACCGATTGGTTGACAATTTTTTTAACACCCATTTAACAACCGGGCACCTAAAATTGTGCCTGTAGAAACTTTGGGCACCAATTTTTACAAAAAATACTTTAGACACCTAAATTATTTTAAAAACTAATATTTTAAATTTAATAATAATATAAATAATTTTATTTTAAAATTATTTTCAATTTAAAAATAATAAAAATGACATGTTATAGTAATAAAAATAATTTAGAGTGAAAAAATAGGAGCAATTTGAAAGTTTAGTTATTAAATATGAGCAATTTGGGCACCTAAGTTTAAAAATGGTATACTTTGGGAACCTATTTTTAATCTAAGCATTTATAATATTATTGTACTAATTCATTGTAAAGTTTTAGGGTTGAAAAAATGAATTTTTAAAATTTAAGGGTGAAATTATAAAGAAACATTTTTATTAGTGACTATAATGTTTATTTTTTAAAATTTGGGAGCAAAAATGTACATGAGATAAACTTTAATGGACATTGCAGTAATTTACCCTTATTTTCGTTGCCAGGTCAGCAATCCATCATTGTTTAACGACAACAAACGGTTGGGTGACCAAAAGTTTACGCCCCGAAAACGTAAGTGACCTTACTGGTCGTTTTTCAAAATCGGTGACCAACTCTGTACTGGAGGAAAACATAAGTGACTATTCCAGTAGTTAACCCAAAAATTAAACCGTTCCTATTCTCCCATTAGAGACTGAACTTTTGAAAATCAGATTTGTTCTTTGCGATTTTTTTCTGAACGTTAAGAAAATTAGGGTTTGATATTTTGTTAGAGATTTGGGGAACATTTGGGTGCGAGTGGTAATTTGAAAATTGAAGTTGAAAGACTATTTGGGTGGAAATAAATTTGGTTGAGGGAACTACTGATTCAACAACGTGGCTGCAACTCGGAGTAATGGATTGTCGTGTATTGCGTGCGAGGGGTATGAAAAACATGTCATATGGTAAGTTCTTCTATCTTTTTTGATTAAAGCTTGTAAATTTAGGGTTTATTGAATAAAGTAAATTTGTTTAGTGGATACTGATGAGTTTATTGAATAGCAAATTTGTTTTGATTTTATTGAATAAAGTTACTTACTTTTTCTGTGTATACTGAAACTTTGTGTATACTGATGAGTTTGAAACTTTGAATTTTCAGTATTAAAATTTTGTGTTTAGTGGATATATGTATACTGAAATTATTGAACAAATTTTGTGTTCAGTGGATATACATATACTGATGAGTTTGAAACTTTGAGTATACTGAAATTATTGAACAAACTTTGTGTAAATGAGGATCTTAAATATATGTATACTAATTTGGTTAGAAATCTTGAATATTTTGTGTATGCTAGTAAATGGGGATCTTGAATATATGTATACTGATTTGGTTTGTGAGTTATTGTGTAACATGGGAATATATTCAAAATTTGGTGGATATATGTATACTGAAATTATGTAGACATAAAAATATATTCTGAAATTTTGAATATATTCTGAAATTTAGTGGATATATGTATACTAAATAGGTTCATGGGTTTGAAATTTAGTGGATTGTGCACATGTAGGTTACATTAGAATGTGTGGGGATATTGTGTGGGGATATAGGAATATCATACATATATATCATATTTATATTTTGTGAATGTGTACTGTGAGATATAGGAAACATGTGGGGATATGGGAATGCGTGTTTTTTTTTTTATCTTTTTATATGTTGGTGGGGGATCATTAGAATATGAAAAAAATGTATGTGTTTTTTATCCTTTTATTGTGTTATTAGGGATAAGTGTTTTTTTATCATTTAATGTGTTAGTTGGGGACCATAAACTATTACAATAATGAACCCCAAATTGTTAAAGTACAAAGTTATTAGTACAGTCCCTATTTTCTTACACTGTTCGAAATTAAATTAAATTTTTTGTTATAGTTTTACTAATTTCTAAACTTACAGGTGAATCCTAATATATATATATATATATATATATATATATATATATTATTTTTTTAGGTCAAACTTCAGAGCATTGTACTATAGCTTTTCATCATGGGGGATTTATTGTAAATTATCCTACTGTGCCATATACCGGTAAAAATATATGTTTTTTATATGTGTCACATTGACTCTATGTCTATGCTTGAGGTTTATGACATGGTTAAGGAGTTAGGATATGATAGGCCACATGATATTTTTTGGCAATCACTAGGTGGTGTTTTAAGTGTCAATGCATTGAAAACTGATTCTGATATTTTATCTATGCTTGCTAGTATGCCTAGGAACAAATGTGCACATGTTTACTTACAAGAAATAGTGGAGGAACACTTGCCTGATTCGAATGCTGAAATTTCTGAACATGTGGACACTGTTAGGAATGTAGAAACAAATATACCTAGTGATGCTGAAACTATTAAAAATACTGTTAGGAGTACTGATTTTTCTAACAGTAAGGATGAAGATACTGACTATGTTGGTTCTGAGAGTGAGCAATCTGACAGCCCCTTTGAAGATAGTGAAAATGATTTAGTTGATGATGATTTATTTTGTGAGGTGAATGTTGGTGTTGGGAGGGATATACCTGGATTTAGGGCATGTTCAACTGAAGATAGTGATAAGAGTGTAGATAATGAAGATGAAACTGAATCACTGCACTGTCCATATGATTCTGAAACAAAAGCTGAAAAGAAAAGATTCCCTAAGTTTGACAGTACTTTAGACATGAAAAATCCCAAGTTTAGAAAAGGTTTATTGTTTTCTAATCAGAAAGTTTTCAAAGCAGCTTTAAAACAATATGCAGTGAAACATAAGTTTAATATAAGGCTAAAGGTTAATGACACTGCAAGAGTGCAAGCTGTGTGCAAGGATGGGTGCCCATGGATGGTTTGGGCATCTAAAATGCACCCTAAAGATAAGACTAACAATACATGGCAGATTAAGACATATATTGGAGAGCATAAATGTGTTAGAGATACAAAGAATAGAAACTGTACTTTTAGGTGGTTGGCTACAGAGTACTTAGAGAAATTCAGAGTTGACCCAAACTATTCTGCCAAGTCCCTAAAATATGATGTGATGAAAGACCACATGCTTCTAGTTGAAAGGTCTAAATGTATTAGGGCAAAAAAAATTGGCCCTGGAGATTATTCTTGGGAATCAAGATGAACAATATGCAAGAATCTATGATTACCTTGGAGAATTGAGTGGAACAGATCCTGGGACAACAACCATACTTCATTTAGATAATAGGTTGTTTGTCAGAATGTATGTATGTCTACAAGCTTGTAAAGATGGATTTAGGGCTAGATGTAGGTCACTGATTTGCTTAGATGGATGTGTTTTAAAAGGCCATTACTAGGGATGGCTTCTGGCAGCAATTGGGATAGATGCAAATGACTGCATCTATCCTTTGGCTTATACTGCAGTTGAGAGTGAAACGAGAGAGTCCTGGACTTGGTTTTTACAAATTTTAGAGACTGACTTGGGGCTCACAAACTCTTTCCATTATACATTCATGTCAGACAAGCAAAAGGTAAATAATTTACTTTTTTCTTTTAGATATTTTCATTCATTGTATTATAGTGTTTGACTAATATTTTATTGTTTTTTACAGGGTCTAATAGATTCAATTTTAGAGTTGTTTCCCAATTCTAGCAGTCGAACTTGTGTGAGACATTTGTACAACAATTTCAAGCTGCAAAGTCAAGATCAAGGCAAGGCATTAAAAGATGCTTTATGGAAGGCAACAAGGGCAACATACATGAAAGAGTGGACTGATGCAATGAATGAAGTGAAGGCCTTGTCAGAACCTACATTCAACTGGTTGGTGGCTAAAGACCCTAAGAATTGGTCAAAGGCTCATTTCTCAACTAACTGCAAGTCTGACATGCTCTTAAATAACTTGTGTGAGAGCTTTAATAAGGTAAATAAGTTTACTAACCTAACTTGTTTATTGACAGATGATTTTGGAATCAAGGGACAAGCCAATACTCACTATGATGGAGATGATCAGATGCAAAATCATGAGAATATTTGCATCTAAGAAGGAAGCTACTGAAAAAATAATTGGGACACTTTGTCCAAAAATTCAAAAAAAAAAAGCTTGAGAAGATTTTTGAACAGTCTATAAGGCATTTTTAACTTTAATTAATTACTTTTTGTTTTGATTATTTATTTACTTTAAATAATTACTGTTTCAACAGTACAAAAATTAATTGATTTTTTTGATCAATGCTGACAGGTGTTGGCCTAGGAATGTAAGTGGGCAAAGGTGGGAGGTTTCTGCAGGATTTGAAGACCAACATGCTGTAGACTTAGAAGCTCAAACATGCAGTTGCAGAAAATGGGAACTTACAGGTATATTTTGCAAAGTTCTTGCCAAGTTTTTCATTTGTGTAAGTGGTAATATATAATGTATATAATGCAGTGGACTGCATCATATGATAACTTTTGATTTATATAATGTACTAGACTGTTCAGTTTTTTATTTGAAGTTACTTTTATTTGATAGTTTTTGCAAAGTTTTTTATTTGTGTAAGTGGTAATATATAATGTACTGGATTGCATTAATGGTATGTTTTTGAATATTTATTCAACTATAGCCTTAAACTTAGGTTGTGATTCTTAAGTTTTTCATTAATATAAGTGCTAATATATAATGTAGTGTCCTGTAATGTCCTTTCTAAGCTTTTAGTGATCTTAAAATGCCATTCTCCTTTGTAGGGATTCCTTGTATACATGTTGCATCTAGTAAAGCCTTGTGGAAATTGTTCTAGGCTAGGATTTTTGTGGTCTTGTGTTCATCATTTTGTATACCTTTTTGTGGTCTTTTGTTCATCTTTTGTATACCTTTAGTGACAACATTGACAAAAGCAATGATATGATCATTACTTTGTCAAAACAACATTGTTCAACATTTGTAGCCTCTCCCATTTGGAGTAATATTAATGGAAATTCAATTTACAGTTTCTACTTTCTAATTGTTGGATTAACTTATGAACAATGATTGGTTGGAATGTTGCAAGTTGAGCATTATCATTGGTTCATTACCTTTTTGTGGTCCTTTTTTTCAATTGATTACCAACAAACATTAACAACAACAAACATCTTTTTTTATAATTGCTAAGTACTCATTAATCAACAACAATTAACAACAAACATTTGGGATGTTTGCTTGGGCATAACCACTTGATCATTACCATTTGGGATGTCTTTTGTTTTCAATTGCTAAGTACTCATTAATCAACAAAAATTGCTAACTACTCATTAATCAACAAACATTTGGGATGTTTGGTTGGGCATAACCACTTGATCATTACCATTTGGGATGTAAATTTTTCAATTGTTAAGTACTCATTAATCAACAACAATTAACAACAAACATTTTTTCATTGAACAACATTCCATTACAACATACTCCAACATACATTAACAACAAACATTTTTTTCAGCACATTTTTCTAAATAAATAAGTCAGTAAAACAATACATATGTAAAGCAACAATCCAAGCAATTCTCTCATTTCTTCTTCTCCTCTCATTAGTTCTGATCTTCTTTAGGAGACCATTAATAAGAACTTTCACACGTGGATTCATCGGTGGATCATACTACTGGAAAAAACCACATGATTTACGAAATTTCTTACCATAGTTACTACACCCAAAAAATCGCCTTCCTGGGTTGTTGTTTGTCCAAGAACTCTTCAACGTCGCTAGCTTCTCACACCAGCAGATCGAATTTTCATTCCCTTCAGATGACTTCATGTCTTCAACTTCAACCGGCTTCACAGACTTGCTCATCGACAGTTTTCCCCTTTTTCAAGTGTTGTAAATTTTAGGGTTACAAAGGATTTTCATTACTTTAAGTACCTCAAATATTTTATTTATTTATTTTATTAATCCAACATGGCATAAGAAATTATTTTTTAATCCAACATGGCATAAGAAATTATTAAAATAAGCCATGTCATTGTATAGTAACTGAGTTAACGGGGGAATGATGAAAAAATCACAATGTTGAAAGTTGAATGTGTAAAATGAGTGTTTTTAAAGTTGAGTGACTAAATTAGGTCAAATGACCAAAGTTGAGTGATGATTTCAGTATTTTACCCTTATTATTATTATTATTATTATTATTATTATTATTATTATTATTACTAATAAAGTTGTTATTACTATTATTAGTATTAACTTTAATATTATTATCGTTATAATATTACTATTATTATTATATATATATCATATTATCATTAGTATTAGATATACATATAAATAACAACCCAAATATAATAATAAGCCCAAGATTATATATTAAAGAGTCCATTTACATTAAAAAGCCCAAAAAAATTATTATTACACATTAAATCGTAAGGCCAGTTTGGCCCAAAGCCTAATTAAATAAAAAACCCTAATATGATGTTTGGTGTTTTGCGCAGCCCATCCTCCACCGTCAAATCTAATATAGATCTGACGGTCCAAATCCAAGCTCGGATGGAAACCCTAGGGTTCCCTAACCCTTGCTCCACGCTGCTAGCTCTCGAGCCGTTAGATTGAGATCACCATCAACGGCCAGGATCATAGCAGGGAAGCCTCTAGAACCTCCACGCGCGACTCTGGACTCCCATATGCGCGCGTGTATGACGCTCCCTACCCGCGTTGAGGCCACGTGCGTCGGTTCACCTCCTGGTTCTACCCACACGCGCGTTGTTTGATTGTCCAGATCTCTTCCAGCACCCGCACGACCGTCCACGTCCCTCGGCTCTCCCATGGTCCCCTCCTTACGGCCGTCACATGCAAACAAAAAAACAAATGTCAGAAATGCACAACAAAAATAACCGAAATTGCAGAGGCCAAACAAACAAAATCAGAGGGCAGATGCAAACAAACAATCGACAACCAATAGAAATTTTCTTTTAAATTCTATGTAGTCCAAAATTTGTAATTTTCGGTGTTATAAAAACCCGAAACCACAATGTGAAGAAAAAGGTTCCATTCGGGGAAATTTGAAAGTAATAAAAAGCAAAAAGCGACCTCAAGCTTTCCGAGGTATATCGTTTCTCATTTTACAGTTTCAAAGCATAAGAATAAAAATAAAAAAAAGGAGTTAGGTTTTTTATTTTTACCTTTGAGTCGTTTTGATTTCCTCCCGTCCCTTGCCCTCCTTTGCCGATGACAAGCTTTCTGGCCTTTTTGAGGCCATGTATGGTGAGTCGGTAAGGATGGTAACCCAAAAGAGGAATTATTTTTGTTTTTTTTTCAAAAACATAAAAGGGGTTTGTTTTCAGTTTTCAAAACAAAGCATAGGGTTTTTTTTGGTTCTGTCGTCGCAAAGTAAAAGGTTTTGTCTTTTTTTGGTTTTGGGTTTTGAAAGGTTTTCGAACCAAAAATAAAGGTTTTAGGGTTTTTGGTTCGCCGGACGGAGTTGTGCCAACCGACGCTGAGAAACGAGAGAGCAGAGAGGGGGTGAGTCTCTGAGAGTTTAGGGTTAGGCTAAAAAAAGGTTTCAAATGATTTAGGTCGGCTCTTATACAGTTTTAGAGTTTTAAAACTGATTTAATCCCATTTTAAATCCCTCTGTCCCCCTTTAATCACGTAATCAGCCATTCCGCATTTTTAAACTCTTGTCGCAGTCCCTTCAGCTTTTCAAAAACTTTTAATTTCGTCCATGTTCTGGGGTTAATTGATTTTCGAATGGTTTAATTGTCATTTTTGTCCTTTTAGGTTTCCACATCTTTTTGATTTGGTCATTCGTTTTGAAATTTAATTAGTTTTAGTGGTTTATTTACTATTTTAGTCCTTGTAATCATGCATATTTTAATTTCTGCTTCGTTTTACATTTGATTACATTTTAGTCCTTTTTATGATTTTGCCATGTTGATAGATATGTTTAATGTTAATGCCTGATTTGGTCATTCATTTTAGTCCTTTTTGATTACATTTGATTACATTTTAGTCCTTGTAATCATTTTTTATAATATATAGTTCTTTTTAAAGTAGTGTAAAATGTTACATGCTCGATTTTAATGCATGCATGTTATAGTTTGCTCATGTTTTAATATAATGTTTATTTGTGACAATGCATTTATAATCGACATTCATGTGAATTTTAATGTTCTAATTTGCATGTTAACTAATTCTAAACATGTAAATGAGATACTTATTAATTCGCGTATTCGGGTCAAAATATCCTAGCTTATTGGATATTCCTCGAATATTCTAATTAATTCGCTTCGTCTAAAGGTAATTTCGTAAGAAATTAAAATGAACAAGACCATGACATCATATTTTATCTGCTTACATCATGCATAAAGGTGACGTACGGGATCCGAACCCTAAACTAACACGGCAATCAGACTTATATGATGTCAGTTTTGTAACACCCCAATTTTGGGCTTAGAAGTTTAGGGTTTTGTCGGACCGGTCTGAGAAACGGTTCTAATATAAAAGAAGGTTTTAGGGAAAGCCTAGTTCGGGATGCTTAAAAAATATGGAAAAATATCTAAAAATCCTCTTTTAATATCTATAAGAGAGTGGTGAAATCAATTTTACAAATTAAGGTTTGGAAATAATACATTTCGATATAGTGACTAAAATGCGATTTTTGAAAAGTTTAGTGGTGACTGTTTTGTAAGGATTGAAACTTTGAATCTTTAAGGAGCTAATTTACCCAAAAATGTTTTCTCCAGATTTTTCCTTAATTTGGGTGATTTAATTAATGTTTTAATTAATTAAAAGAAAAGGGAAACTACTTTTTGGATTTTCATAACAACTTTTTCCTAAATTTTTCTCATTCCTTTCTCTCTCAAAATCTCATCATCCAAACACTTTTTCCCCAACAACTTTTGCATTGATCTTCACTTCAATTGATGAAATTTCTATCATCAATTAATTCCTAATCAATCTTGCATCAAATCCTTTTGATTTCCTCAGTGAATTTTCAAGGAAATTGGCTCAAATCAAGGAGAAATCACCATTTAGAGGTAAGATTGTTCTTCTCCTCTAAATACTCAGTTCTTTACTGAAATTCCCAAGTTGTCAATCCTTAATTTAAGTTTTGTAAATGGTTTTAATGTTAGAAACTTGATTTTGGCTTAAAACTCGATATTTGGAAGAAATCTTGAAGAATTTCGTTGTGATTGTTTGGGCTCTGTTTTGAGATGATTCTCTAATGTATTTTGGATGTCTAATGATGTTGAAATGATGTTTTATCAATGCAATCCCGAATAGGTTTTGTTTCCCAAGTTTTTGCTCAAGAAAATGGTGGTTTTTGAGGAGTTGTTGGTGTTCTGTTATAGCTGGAGGTATAAGGACGAGTTTAGGTTCATTTTGGATGTTAATTGATGTGTAGAATTGGTTAGAAGTAATGGATCTTGGCTGGGTTAAGTTTTGGAAGAGTTTGGAGGTGTTTTCGATTGTGTTTGGTAGCCGAAATGTTGGTTTTGGGTAGAGCAGCAAGTTTAGGTGTGTTGGCTGAAGATTTCAATGCATAATGATGCATTAATCCTCTGCTTTGATGTGTTTAAAATAGGGGAGACATCTTCGGACACTTTTGGAGTTGATCCGGAGGCTTGATTGACGTTTCGGCAAGCGTGCGAAACGAAATTTGTGAGTGGAGTTGGGTTTCCAGCTTTGAAACAATTTTTTGAAGGTTTTGGGAGTTTAGTTTAAGTCTAAACAACTTAGCTAAGCTCAAGAGTAAGTTTTCGGAAAAACTCCCTCGAATGTGCTATGAAGTGTCTTGATGCATTGGTCATAATTTGCATGTTTAAATTCTGTTTTGAAAGCATGATTTAGCATTGTTAATGCTGGTTTTGTAAGCCATGTATTAAAGGATGCTCAAGGTAAGAGATCCTTGGTTTGGTATATTATTAATATGGTTTTGATGCATAGTGATGCATGATGTTAAATGGCTTTGATTAATGCTTTAAAACAGTGAATTGTTGATGGTAAATGATGTATATTGGCAAGTGATGTGATGGTTTTAAAGTACTTGAATCATATATAGTTAGCCGACTATAGGATTGGGTGCACCGTGAATAAAGTCACCTTGGATGTTGAGGGGTTGTGATTGTACCGTAATCTCCATCCAAGTACCCTAACGAGTGAGGTAAGATCACAACGGTGGTTAAAAGTCCGTTTGTGGATCTTGTGTTATGTGGCCCTTGCTCTTGTTAGTGAAATTATACAACTACCGATGAGTGATGTTGAGGGGTTGTGATTGTACCGTTAAACTCCATCACGGGTGTTGAGGGGTTGTGATTGTACCGATAAACTCCACCTTGTGTTGTTCGGTAGTGTGTATGAAGCGTGTGGGACAACGCTTGTAATTCGTGTATCCGATTGTGTTTTGTATTGTAAATGGTCATGAGTTATCACTTGAAAGCCAATATGATATGTTGATTATAATGAAGCATGAGATGCTTGTAAAGTATGCAAGGTTGCATGAAAAGAGATGAGCATGTGTTAAAAGAGCTTTACTGAAAGTGTTTTCTATAAATGCATTATTGTGTTGTTTTCTTTAGAGCATGCCTCACTAAGCAATTGTGCTTACGCTCTCTCTCTTGTACCAATAATGCATATAATTGAAGTGTTTAAGGGCAACAAGGAAGCTAAGAGTGTCCAAGGGAAATCAAGCTCATGTTTGGTGATGTTTTCATACACTATTAGTTTTGGTAATTTGGCAATGGGAACCTAAGATGTGTTTTTGGAGATGTGTTGAACTCCCTAGGTGGTGGCATAATGCTTTTGATGATTTGAATTTGTAAATGACCTTTTAATGCTTGTTTTGGAGATTGGTTGATTACATGGTTTTGGATAATAGGAAGCATGCATTTAGACATGTGAAATTTCATGTTTGATGCTATGAATGCGTTTAGGAGTTACAAACATGCTCCATGTATGTATGGTGACTTGTTGGTATGATTAGGAAGTCATTAGGATGTGTTTGATTGGTTTTATGTTTGTAAAACCAGCAATTTCTGTAGTTTCTGGGGAAACCGTATCGGAACGCTCACTTACGTTTCGTAACGGCTGGAGGCCATTCCGAAACGTTTTGGCTACTAGAATGCCTTGTTTCGGAACCAGTCTCGGAACCAACCTGTGTTTCGGAACGGTCAATGCCGTTTCGAAACAGGTGACCGTTGGGCACTGATTTGAATGGTGTTGAAGTTGCAAGCTTTACGTTTTAGTCCCAAAAGTTGTATTTGCAATTGTATGAGTTTGAGATGTTCAATTAAGATGATATTTGACAGGGAAGCATGTAATATGACTAATTTCATATTGGTAACTTTAAAATCAATTATGACCTTCTAATTTTCAGGATTTACATTTTGGTCCCTAAACTGATGATAAGTGCAATTAAGTCCCTGTTTGTTATTCGATCGCTGTGCCTTTTTCAAGTATGTTCCATGGGTGCTCACTTAGGGTTAACGTGCATCTAGATAAGATTAAAAAGAAAAAAAGGTCGTTAATCAAGGTTGACTTTCGAGTTGACTTTGGTTTTCTCCGTGTAATCTTCGTAGTTCGGGTAAACCGTCTAGGCCGGACTAAGGGGGTTACAAGTTTAGTCTTTGGTCCGGTGTACCGTCATCCTTTTTAATTAAACGTCTAATTAATTCTAAACCACTAATTTGATAAAGCTTGTATAATAAAAGTTTAATTTTCGCTTAAGAACCCCTAAATAAATCCATTTTAAATTTTAAATAATTTCCATCGATTAAAAGCAACAATTATTTTGGTACCGATTTCCGGGCGCGATGGGGGTGCTAACCCTTCCCCACACGTAACCAACTCCTGAACCCTTTCAAATGAATCTCTGGTTTAATTTTTATGGTGTCCGGCCTACCTTAGTGGCCGGTGGCGACTCCAAAATTTTTGTCGTTTCCCAAAACGTGAAATTTCCCCCCTTTAAATCGAATTTTTCAAAAATTGGGACACACTTAAAAGTTTTGTTTTCGAAAAAAACCTTATTACAACACCATGTTCATCAAGTCCATAAACGTGGCAGGGGCGTTAGTAAATTTGAAAGGCATTGCAAGGAACTCATAATATCCGTAGCGTGTCTAGAAAGCTGTCTTGAACGCATCAGAATCCTTAACCTTGAGTTGGTAATAACCAGATCTCAAGTTTATCTTAGAAAATACCGTAGCTCCCCGAAACTGATCAAAGAGATCACCAATACAAGGAAGGGGATACTTATTCTTGAACATCAGCTTATTCAGCTTTCGATAATTGATACAAAGCCGAAGTGTCCCATCCTTATTCTTTACAAACAGGACAGGAGCTCCCCATGGTGAAACACTAGGCCGAATGAACCCTCTGTCCAACAACTCTTGCAACTGCACCTTCAACTCTTTCAACTCATTCGGTGCCATTCGGTAAGGAGCCATAGACATAGGAGTTGAACCCATGTAAACATCAATGCCAAACTCAACCTCATCACACTTCGACATTGACCAGGAAATTCTTCCAAGAATAAATCCGTAAAGTCTCTCACAACCTGAATCTTATCCATCCCACCATCAGAGTGCCTCAGATCAAGAATGTAAGCAAGATAGGAAATGGACCCCTTTTTGATCATCTTCTCAGCCTTGAGAGCTGATACAACATTAGATAAAAAACCTATACGCTCCCAAACAAGAACTATCTCACGATCAGAAGAAGTCCTCAAAGTTGCCCTATTCTTTTCACAATCTAAAGTGACTCGATGAGCGGATAGAGAATCTATACCGAGAATGAGATCAAATTCCCTAAATGGTAATTCCATCAAATCAACCGGAAAGATTTCTCCTTGCAGCCCGAGAGGACAATTCTTGTACACTTTGGTAACCTCAATGGGATTACCCACCGGACTATGTACGATGACAACATTATCGGTACTCTCAACAGGAATTTCATGACCCCCAGATACAAAACTTGCAACATATGAATGAGTCAAACCATTATCAAGCAGAGCAAAATATGAAATAGAATGGATAGAAAAAGTACTGACAATAACGTCTGGCTCATCGCAATCCTCATGTCTCCTGGTAGAATAGACCAACCCTGGCTGTCTCGCCCTAGAACCAGCTAATCCTCTACTCTGAGCAGGTCTACCCCTACTAGTGATACCCAAAGCAGCAGGTCTACCATGTCCCCTTCCTCTGGAAGGAGTCTGTACAGATGCCTGAGACTGATTCGGAGCATAAGATGCTGGAGGTGAAATCAGACAATCCCTGAAAGATGCTCAAAAGATCCACATCGGAAAAAAGCCCCAAACTACCTCCTACACTCACCCGGATGGCACTTTTTGCTAAAGGAACACTGTGGCACCCCACGGGTACTAGTCGAACCTCCGACCCTAACAGTCGAAACAGTGGAAGTCACTGGTCTAGCTCTGGAATAACCCTAATGATCATACTCGACTCTAGCTCTCTTCCTAAACTGATTACCTTACTATGTTGAACTGTTGCAGTCGAATTCCTACTACCTCTATCAATACCATACGACTCAAGTAGCTTCAACTCTGCCTCATTCCGCTCAGCTGTCCTAGCTCGCTTGGTGATCTTCTTATACTCACTGTCTATATGTAGAGCAACACCCGCCTTAATCGAAGGACATAACCCTTTTAGAAACCAGTCACACTTTTCCTTCTATGTAGTCACCAACCCCAGAACATATTGAATCAGTCTCATAAACTCGATCTAATAATCATTTACAGACATGTCGTTTTGCTTCAGATTCATGAAATCATCCCGACACTTTGCTAGATACTCAGCCCCAACATATCGGTCACAGAAAGCCTGTCGGAAATAGTCCCAAGAAATCTGACCAGCTGGAATAACAAGCTCCTCAGCCTCCCACCAATTCTGAGCCCCACCCTGCAATAGTGATACAACAACCCTAAGCTTTCGGTCGGTAGGATAGCCCATCTCAACAAACAACCTCTGAAGCTTCTTCAACTAGTATTCAACATTAGCAGGATCTGTACCCATCTTCCCATCGAACATAGTCATCTCGACAGCCAAAAACACGGTAGATATGGGTTTCCTAACACCCTTAGACTGACGAAGGTAACAAAGCAACTCCCTATGCACTGCAACACTATCCAAACAAGCAGTCTCACTGTCCCTAGAACTATGTTGGGACCCAGTCTGTTGGGCCCCGATCTGCTGGGCTCCAGGCTGTCGATCCACGACCTGCTCTTCCTGATTAACATCATGAATATTATCCTGATTTGGTGGTGCTCCCACAGACTATGAAGCACCGGTCTCAGCTGCTACGGTACAACCTCGACCACTCTCTGTCCAACAACTCTTGCAACTGCACCTTCAACTCTTTCAACTCCTTCGGTGCCATCCGGTCAGGTCAACGGGCGGTCTGAACGGTTCGGCCTAATTGGTTCACTTGTTCAGTTCTCTGGACCGGTTCAGTTCAGCTTAGCACCAGACCAGGTATCCCATCACCGATTCAGGCCTCTCTCTCATTTGGGCTCTAAAACATTTGGGCGAAACCCAAATGTTCACATAACACACACAACCCGACCCAAACCATTCTCTCTTGCAAATTGGAAATTAGGGTTTATCCCCTAGACGGCGCGGCTCGCCGGCAACACATTCTGGTGACTCTAATGATTATGATTCGACCATCACAACATGCACAAGAAGATTTCTGATTGTTTCCATACACCACACAACAACACGAACACAAAAGGCTTACCCAAACGGTTTCGAACGAGGGACACGGCGGAGAGGAGGCATAGCAAAGTTTTTCCTAACGGTTTTGTACCATTTCCGAGCAAAAAGACGGTTGGTGAAAGAGATTGAAGGACAAATTTTGTTCGAAACAACGAGGGGAGTTGAAAGATGGGACCAGATTGTTAAAAGGTCGTCGATCGACCCTTGATCGGAGGGTGAACGAAAAACGAAGGGTGAGGGCTTGGGTTTCGGAAAAAAATGAAAGAGGGAGAGGGAGATGGTGCGACTGACTTGAAAATATGGCAGATGAAAGGCCATACAAGGCTTTTTACCCAAATGAATGGGTAAATCGTGAAGCAAGGGTTTCAATTTTTACCTGCTTAACGAAAAGGTCCCCAAAGTTCTAGTTTTAACAATTAGGTCACTTAACTTTTGATTTTCTCTAATTTAATCCCTAAATCAAATTAGGTTTAAAATCAAAATCCCCAAATTACTAGGATTTCAATCCAGGGATTTAACAAATTAGGATTTCTTTAATTTAAGAAAAAATTAGGGTGTTACATAGAAAATGACCAAGGAGCATTCATGACATGTAAAGGCTGTGGTGGTGCATGAATTTTGTCAATGTAGATTTGACACTTATGGCACTTTCGGATATAACTAATGCAATCTCCCTCCATCATGGACCAATAATAGCCAAGGTGCATGATTCATCTTGCCACAGTAAATCCATTGGGTGTGTTCCGCACACTCCCTCATGGACCTCTTCTAAAATCAATTGGGATTGTTTGGCATCTACACATCTCAGCAGGACTTGATCTAAACTTTTTCTTGTATAAAATATCACCATCTAGAATGTATTCTGCATCCATTCTTCTTATCGTTCTCGATTTGTAACACCTCAGAATTTTCCTAATTCATAAAATTTCTAATTTTAGAATTCTCAATTTTTGAAATCTTAACTTTTAGAGATTTTTGATTAGTTTGTTTAATTTAGAAATTGAAATGCGAGATCAATTTGCAAAATTATAATTTCTCCAATGTTCCTTCTTCGAGAGTCCTGAAGTATTTGAGGACATATTGAACTTGTTGACCCATTTCGTTTGGAAATAGAACTTCAATATGATTTAAATAGCAATATTTTACTTTTTTAGCTAATATTAATTATGTATCTTATGTTTTAAATATATATATATATTAATTATGTTTTCATATATATATATATAACAGCAAACATTATGATTTAGTGTAAGCAAAACCGTATTTTTTTCCCTTTTGATTGTTCTCAAATCCCAGCTGCCACTTCCACGTAGGGATAGGCACGAGTCAGATAGGGTCAGGTTTTTAGCCTATTCGGATCGATCCGAAGATAAACACTTTAAACTCGCACTCGATTCAAACATATATTTTTTTAAAAATTCGACCCGAAAATAAATATACTAAATCTGACCTCGACCCGACCCGATTTATATAAAATAAATTAATTGTAGGGACCTAATTATAAAAAATAATTTTAAGGGACTTAATTGTAAAAAAATATAATTTAAAGGACTAAATTATAAATAAAAATTCAATTTTAAGGACTTAATTATAAAAATGTATACAAAGAGGGTTATTATTATAAATATCTCTAAAAAAATTTAAGGTAAAATTATACTATTATTCCCGGGTCGGGTCAGGTTGGATATTTTCTACCCTAAACCTGAACTCAATCCGAGTTTACCCTTAGCAAAAATTCGACCCGACCTAACTTAAACCCGGATTTTCATTAAAAAAGCCGACCTGATCAAGTTGAATCAGAACCTATTAGATCCGAGTAAAATGCCCATCCCTACTTATACGCAAACCTTACGCCTTGTTCATAATCCTTTCGTCTTGGTTCAGTAGAACCCCCAACGAATTCACCCATTATCTTTCGGTGAATTAAGTTGCACGTCTACCTTCAATTCGTGTAAGGTCCCTAATGGACCACGTTAAATGTTATCTTAAACTAGATAAATCTGGAGATTGTACTGTTCGATATCCAATTTTTCTTACATATGTTTTGGGGAAGAACACTATGAACTAGATAAGTATTTTATACCAGTGAATTCATAGAATAAATATTTAGGAATAATTCCCTATTAACTCATATTAATAGTTTTAATGTAGATTTATTATCATAGGTTCCGATTCAGTTGATATTTAGTTCTAGACTTGAGAGTAGGAGTCTTTCTCCATGCCGTTAGAGCTTTACCATTGCGAGGTGTGTTTCTTACGGTGCTACATATATATGTTTTTTTTTTTCTGTGTTGGTGTTTTACATCTTATGTGATTATTTATATGCATTATGGCTTGTATGGTTGACATCACTTGCAAACGATTTAAGAATGCGTTTTAATTACGACTTATGAAACATTTGATTTATAAAACATCGAATTTTCGGAACCATGATTTATGGATTTTTGGACTATGATTTATGAAGTATGTTTTATTACCTATGCAATGACCAATGAGCATTATTTCATTGGTTTTAATGTTCACAATTTTACACCAATTAACATCAAAATGAACATTAAACACTTTATCACACAATTAACTAATGCTCAACAAGTTATGCTTAAGACTATTGATAAACAAGACATCTTCAATGAGAATAGATAGAGATTACCAATAGAGCCAATACCCTCAATGTTGCCTTTGGAGCTGTCACCAAATGTTATTACTCTACCACCCTTTGGCTTGAGCTCTATGAATCTACTCTTGTCGTCAGTCATATGTCTCGAGCATCCACTATCAAGATACCAAGTGTTTTGACTTGAAACTTTGGCCTTGTAGCAATGCTCCCCCTATAAGCAAATATTAGTTCTTGATTTTTGGTACCAAACCATATTGGGTCCATGTGAGTTAGCCCCCAAATACTTGGTTCCCTTAAGAATCCAAGAGGAAATAACATGTATATTATTAAAGACTACAAGTTCCTTAGGAACCCATACACTTCTAATCTTTTTAGTTTTAGGATACTTTTGATATCTTCTTTGTTTGTAGTCATTAAAGTTCCTCTTCACATAGTTGGGTTTTGAAGATCTTTCTTTTTCAAAACATTATTTCCCAACTACGTTTAGAGAAGCTTTAAGCTCATTCATCACCTTGTGGTGATCATCATAAACTTTGGAGAGAAGATTCTTTAAATCAACATTTTCATCTTGAAAATATTTTAAATAATCTTTTCAAGCCAAATTCTTCTCTTCAAGTTTTGAAATGGTTTTGAATAAAGAATCGTTTTGGGCTCGGAAATCAACTTTTTTTTCTTCTCAAAACCGAATCTTTATATTTTTCAACCAATTCGTCATAAACCTCTTGTAGCTCATCTATTGGGTTATTCGGTGCTCGATTCCTTCAACCGTTCTTGTTTGCCAAGTGGTGGAGAAGTGGAATTTTGGGTGTAAGAGGTGTGGAAGCTAAAACTGATAAGGACAAGATGATTTATAGTGGTTCAACATTCTAACCAAGGTCTACATCCACTACCATAGCTTCCCACTAAGGATTTCCAATCAATCCACTATTAATTTGTCCCCTTTTCTAGGCTTAGGAGGAACCCCTTACAAACCGATCAAGCTTTGTACCCAAAGCCTTGATCAAACCCTCTTTACAAGAGATAAAAAATACGCAAACTCAAATCCCTCTAATAGGTATTTATTTGCACAATAAAACTCTCACCCAATCCTAAAACACTTGAGCAAATCTAACAATTTTGGCTCACTAGTGTTTGTCTATACAAGGAAATGACAATTAAGCTCTAAGACAATTTATTGATCATATGTTGTATTACAATTGAAGCATTAACCATTACTAGATGCTTGAAGGTCCCTTTTATACTCATCTTTGAGTTTGTAGCCGTTACTAGCCGTTGGGGATGAATTGGAGCCGTTGGAGACTTTATTTCTCATATTTAATGTTGTTCTGCAGCCTTCCGTATCGATGTGCGTGGACCGTATCGGTACAGCCTTCTTCAGAAACTAGTCGTTGGGCTCTTGCTAGCCTAAGCGTATCGATACGTTTGAGGGCGTATCAGTACGATATGTCATTTAAAAGACCGTTGGGAAACTAGCCGTTGGGGTTGTTAAAACGGGGATCGATATGCTTACTTGGTGCATCGAAATGATCCCTCTCCGTATCGAAACGGAAATGCATGTTTCGATACGGGTTTTGGCAGTAACGAAACCAGGGCAAAAAGGTATCGATACGGGGTACACCGTATTGGTACGGGCAACTTGAAAAATCAAGTTTGGCCATTTTAAAGCATGAAAAACTTTTCCAAAAACCTTTTAAGATGCCTTAAACATAAATTCAAGTTGTTTGGACTTAAAGACAAGTTTTAAATTCTTTTCAAATTAGTCCAAAACATTTCTCAATTATTATATCAAAACATTATTTCTACATCATCATAAGCTTTTTGAAGCTCATCAAATGTCAAAATCAAAGCTAGATGAGTTGAGGTTTACCTTAGGATCATTATCAATGGCCATGAGGCAAAGATTTGCTACTTCATGCTCCTTGTAACGCCCTAGTTTAGGGCTCGGGAGTTTATCAATTTTGATCTAGGATTAGTTCGGGTTAAATGATATTTAAAATGGTGGTTTTATAAAAGTTGCTTTTATTTACAAAAATGCCATTAATAAAAATGGAAGATGGGATTTTAAGTAAAAAGAAATATTTTTGAAGCTATCTTCTTCCTCCCCTTCAAACCAAAAGTCATGACACAAAACCTCCCTAAACCCCAAACACTATTCCATCTCCTCCCTTCACGATTTCAAGAGTTTTCATCAAGGTAAATGTGTTTTTGACTTCTCCTCATCATCCTTAACGTTTCTATGGTCTTAGTTTTTCCATAAACTCCATCTTTGTGATATTTCAAGTATTCAAATTTTAGGTAAAAGGAGGAAACTTTAATAGGTTTTAATGGGTTTTTAATTTGTAAAGTTAATATATGTTGTAATCATGCTTTTAAGTGTAGCATATCCTAAAATGGTGGAGTTTTATTGAAATCCCGAAATGATTATAAAAATGAGTTTTTTAGGTTGAAAAGGTTGGGTTTTGGGGTTGGTTCTAGGTTGAAAATGTGGCTGGTGGTTCCTTTGATAATGGGGGGTGTTTCTAGATGCTTTTGGATGTATTTTTATGGTTGGATTGAATGGTTTCAGTGTGGGGTTTGTTTAGAACGAAAATGGTGAAGTTTGGACGAAATTTGGATTCGAATTGATGTGATTTGGTTGCAAGAGTGAGTTTCCGGGTAGCTACTGGTTTACACGTTTATTAGTGTCCTAATAGTATGATTTGGATTACTTTAAACAGAGGAATCGGGTTCAGGTGCTTCGGGTGCGATACCGGGTGATACGGAGGCTTGAGATCGCCGTTTCGGCTTATGGTTGGGTTCATCGGTGAGTGGATACTGTTTTGGAATCTTATTTATGCTCAATGAAGGTTTGGGGTTTGGGTGGAGTCTTAGAGACAACCTAGACCCAAGAGTAAGTTCATCTAATCTCGTTTGTTGGTTGATTTCTGGTTCTCGTGATATGTGTGTTGTGGTGATGTTCTTAGATTGTTTTTACTCTCCGTCTAATGTTTGTTGTGTAGTCTTTGTTAGTGTCGAGCCTCATGTGATGGTTGTCGTTACTACGACGATGTGTAGTCCCACCGGTAGTGACTAGTAAAAGAGTACGGTGATGTGTAGTCCCATCGAAAAACTACTAGTTGAATGGTGATGTGTAGTCCCACCGGGTTTTGGGTTATGCATGTGCATACCTTGTATTTGTGATGATTGTGTTTCATTGCGTCTTTCCTTAAATGGTTTTTCTTTAAATCTAAGACTTACATATTAAAAACTGCATTGATGTGTTTTAGAGCATCGCTCACTAAGCTTTATGCTTACGCTCTCTTCTTTTCCAACAATGCAGATCATTAGTGGCTTGGGAGGCAAGTGGGCAAGGAAGGAGTTTCTCGAAGTTCTCTAGTAACTCAAGTATGGTTTATGTTTTGTAATAATGCTTAGATAATGGGAATATTAGGCTTTGCATGAAGTTGGTGTTCGAACTCTTAAGTCTGTTATTGTTAAAGTTGTTAACATGTTTTGATGTTGAAGTATGCCTTGTTATGGCCTTGATACCTTTGATGGGTGTTAAGTATGCTTTACTACCTCATATATATCATGTTTGATGGCTTGGTGCTTGAGTATGTGTTGGAATGACCTAAATGGATGTTTCTTGCTTGCCTTGAATCACATGTATGCTTATATGTTGCTTAAATACTCGTTAAGTGTCTTCATGTTAAGTCTCTTGTGTTTTGACAGCTAAAAACATATTTGCAGTGCAGGGCGTATCGATACGCCCCAAGGCTGTATCGATACGGTCCTATGCTTGAACCTTGTTTTTAGGCTATGCGTACCGGTACACGGGGGTGTATCGATACGCCAAAAGCTCTCTGGAAATCTAAGAAATTGACGAGATTTTGGCGTATCGGGACGAGTCCTAGAAGTATCGATACGGTCTTCGTAGTTTAACCATGAGAGTTGATTGTCGGGGGCGTATCGATACTGTCTTCCAGTGTATCGATACAGTATCCCTAGGTTGAGTTTGGGTTGTTGACCAAGTCCATGCATATCGATACGGTCATTTAGCGTATCGATACAACCTGGTGTAAAGGCTAAAAAGGGATTTGTTTGATTGTACGTCATGGGTGTTTTGTATCTGTGTGTGTTTCCGCTGTGTATTCTATCACATAGGATATAATTAAACATCTAGATAAGATAATGTTAAAAGAATTTTCTAGGGTTGCTAACCGGAGTGAAGCCTTAACGGGTTTCGCTTCGGTTTTCCCTGTGTAACCTGTTCGGACCGGTCGGTCAACTAGACCGGGACGAGGGGGTTACATTTGGTTGTATCAGAGCCTCAGTTACGAGGTTTCCCGGGAAAGGTAGGTCAGGTAAGTTGGTTGTATGGTTTCTTGCTATTGCACAGTGTATGGATGCATGCTTTTAAATGTTCTTGTTGTTGGTTGAAGTCTAGTCAAGTGTTCCCATTGCTAGGTGTTGTTATCGAAAAAATATTTTGGTTTAAATGGCCGAGAACTTGAATCCTTGCCCTTGCTAACCTCATGTTTTCTTTTTGTGTGTGGTGTGTTGTTTGTTTTTGATTTTATCTCATTATGGTGAGACCGAGGGGACGACCTAGAGCGGGTGACCAGGCACCCGAGGATGAGCCTCATGTTCCTCCTGCTCTCGATGGTAATGGAGTGGGTGGCGAAGGTAATGTGCCTCAGGTTGGTGCACAAGTCGAAGGTGATGGTAATGGGCCTCAGGCCGGTGCGAACGTTGGGGGTAATGGAGCCCAGGAGGGTCAGGGTCAGGCAGGTGCAGACATGAACCATTTGATTCAGACCATAGCCGAAGATTTTAGACAGCTTTGGTCGGTATGCAAGCTGCAGCACCACCTCAGGGTGCGGGGACTGGTTTACCACTTGAGATGCTCCGTAGTTTGGGCGGAGTTGAGTTTCGTGGTTTGACTCCTGAAGGTTCAGAGGCTTGGCTCGAGAGTACTACACGTATCTTAGGTCAAATGGAGTGCTCATACACTCGTAAGTTGGGTTGCATTGTCTCCTTGCTTCAAGGGGACACATATACTTGGTGGACCACTATTATTTCGGGTATGGCCGAAGCAGATGCCACGTGGGAATTCTTCAGAAATGCCTTTAAGAGGAAGGATCTCGGAGTCTGATATCTAGATGAGAAGAAGAGAGAGTTTATGGCCTTGGTTTAGGGTAACAACATAGTGTCCGAGTACGAGGTTCAGTTTGTGAGGTTGAGCTAGTATGCACCCGAGTTGGTTCCCAGTGAGAGGGAATGGTGTGAGCGCTTTCAATATGGGTTGACTAGAGATGTGAAGGCTTACATGCTTGCCTCTGACTACACCGAGTTTGATGTTTTGGTCTCTAGGGCCAAGGATATTGAGCAGAACTTAGGCTCCAGTTTTTGTGCTAGTGGGTCCGATTTCGGGAAGATACACGCGGATGAGGATAGAGACCATGCCAAGAGGTATATGTATAGGAGGTATCAGCCCGATTCGAGGCATATGGATGGTAACTATGGACAAGGCCATCAGGGCGAGTGTATGGGTACCTATAAGGTGTGTTGGAACTGTGGTTTTGAGCATTAGGGAGGCCGTGGGCGCGGTTGTGGTAACTTTTAGCCGAGGAACAAAGGTTAGAGGAACTTAGCTCATGTAGTGGCAGTTCAGCCTGAGGGTGAAGGACTGACTAGGGTGTATGCACAGCGAGAGGCTGGGAATGACATGAATGTCATTGCAGCTAATTTCTCGTTACAACCTTTGACTTTACTTTCCTTGATAGATTCAGGGTCGACACATTCGTATATTTTGGGTGAACACGCAAGGTCTCTAGGTTTATCGTATTAGTGGTTAGAGGTAGGTGTAAATGTTACTAGTTCTTTCGGTGATACAGTGGTAGTTAGGAAAAGGTATAGAAGGTGTCCCTTGATGGTTTAGGGCCACGTGTTTCCGGTTGACATGATGGAGTTACCGTTTTACGGTTTTTATGTGATTTTGGGCATGGATTGGCTTGTAGAGCATAGAGCTAGGGTTGACTTTGAGACCAAGAGAGTCTCTTTGAAGCTTACAGATGACTTTGAGGTTGTGGTAGTTGGCGAGAATGTTAGGTTCTTGTCCAATGTTGTTTCTACGTTGGAAGCTCAGAGGTTGATGGATTCGGGTTGTCAGGCTTACTTGGCTTATGTGATGAATCCAAATATGGGTGAGGTTAAGCCGCAAGACATCAGGACAGTTTGTTATTTTTCGAGTGTTTTTCTAGAAGAGTTGTCGTGTTTGCCTCCAGATAGAGAAGTTGAATTTGCTATTGAGACGTATTTCGATTCTGCACCAGTGTCTATTGCCTTGTATAGAATGGCACCAAAAGAATTGAAGACACAACTTCAAGAGTTGTCAGATAGAGGTTTCATTAGGCCTAGTATTTCTCTGTGGGGTGCTCTGGTCTTGTTTGTGAAGAAGAAGGACGGTAGTATGAGGATGTGTATAGATTATAGACAGTTGAACAAGGTAATAGTGAAGAACAAGTACCCTTTGCCTAGGATAGATGACTTGCTTGATTAGTTGAGGGTGTTGGGTCACGTCGGCACGCCCCGTGGCGCAGTAGAAAAATTAATCAGACGTAATCCAGCCAGGATCCATGTACAGGAACGAATCTGGGGTGAAAAGATGAAGAGTTACCTTTTAAAACTCTAGAAACTAGAAAACCGACGGTATGTCGGAATAACCACGTCAAGTAAAACCAGAATCGTCACAGGTTCGCAACGACCTCTACGGAGTCCACCCGAACAAAACGAACAAAGTTTCCGCCTCCCTAACACTTAGGGATAAATTTCGACATGTTTGAACACCTTCCAGGCAGAAGTCGAAATCTCTCCAGGGATTCCTGAGGGAGTCTGAAAATCGACCAGGAGTTCAACCGGGACTTGCAATCGAGCAAGGGAACCTTCAGGGATTTGCCATAGAGCAAGTAGAACACCAGAAAAATATCGAACAGCTTCTCAGAGAGCTTTATGGGATATGTCAAATTTCAGTGGGGAATCCCTAGGGGTGTTGTCGAAATCTTCAAGAGGAGGAAGAGGGATGATTTTGTTGCTAGCCCTTGTCCCTTTAAATAGTATTCAGAGACTTAATTCTAGTTCAATACCTTAAATTCAAGTTCAACCAAAATTCATAGAATCTAATTCTACTTGAAATTGATTTATATTAAATATACATCATATTTAATAATATTAAATGAAATATATATATTTAATTATGTAGAATCTTATTCTACATAAAACATGGATTTAAATATACATTATATTTAATCCAAATATATATTTTTTATTATATAGAATCTCATTCTATCTTTACTTGGATTTAAATATAATTAAATATATATTTTTAATTATGTAGAATCTAATTCTACATAAACTTGGAATTAAATATACATTATATAAATTCCAAATATATATTTAAATTTCTAGAATCTTATTCTGTAATATTTAAGTCTCTAAATATTTTTCATACTCTAAATAATATCTGATAAATACAATATTTATCCAATATTATTTCCATTTAAGGGAGTTGCCAATTTCCTCTATCCCATAGGGGATTTTCGGCAACCTCCCTAAAATAGGGAGTATGGTTTCCAATTTTTGTTCGTTTCATTCGAAGGGTGTGACCCTTGTAGGTTCAAGCAACATTAGCAGCAAAATTAGAACTGTTCTAATTTTACAAACATTGAGTGGCATCTAGCAATACATCATTGCTACCTAAGTTGCATGAAGTCATGGTTTGACTTTCCTAATTCCTAAATAAACTTCCTTTATGTATTTCATCCTTTTGTCCTTTATATCTTAGATGAACACAAGTCATGGGTTAGTCACACTTGCGTTGTCCATCTAGTGTTTCTTGATGTCTTGAGTAGATTATGATAAACGAATCTCTATGATATCTCATATCATAATATTCGAGCATGGCCATGCATTTTCTAATCTCACTCAATCAAGTGGCCGAAGATATTTCTCCCATTATGTAGGAGGGACAAATCCTTTCTTGATCAACCATATTTCACTACATAGGTCATCGCGTATCCAATCATCAGTCTTTATAATGTAGTCAGTTACGACTCACGTTTGACTATGTCAAAATACGTAAATCTTTATGTTGAAATCATGTTGATCTCAAGTCTGAGGATTATATATATGTTTATCATGAGCAATGTTGTGACTGTCACATAATTACCCAAGAAACATGCTCATAGCGGGTCAATCCAGTATGTTGTTCTCTAACAAATACTTATGTGTTGATTTTGACATCTCTATGCCAATGACAACACTAGTCATCAATCAACCACATATTAGTCTTTATATATTTATCACTGTCCATACCTGTAATAATATTCGACTAAGGATCATATTTAACAATAATCGTATTATTGTATGGACATTATTATCCAATAGTTAGTTTGATGCACATAAACATACCAAATGATAATAACGGTAATGTCATTACTTGATAAATCTAGTAAAATAGTATATCTATTCAATCATCATATGACTAGTCTTTGGGCATACTCCAACAAAGGGGTGCTTCAGTGTTTTTGAAGATTGATTTGAGGTCCGGTTATTATCAGTTGAAGGTGAAAGATGTGGACATACCGAATACAGCTTTCCGTACACGTTATGGGCACTATGAGTTATTGGTAATATCTTTCGGTTTGACTAATGCTCCAGCTGCCTTTATGGATATGATAAACCGAGTGTTCCATGAGTTTTTGGATAGGTTTGTGGTAGTGTTCATAGATGACATCTTAGTGTACATTAGGACCGAGGAGGAGCATGATGGGCATTTGCGGTTAGTGCTTCAGACTTTGCTTGAGAATCAGTTGTATGCCAAGTTGAGTAAGTGCGAGTTTTGGATTAAGGGGGTAGTCTTCCTAGGTCACGTGATCTCGGCCAATGGGATTAGTGTGGATCCCAAGAAGATAGAAGCCATAGTGAATTGGAAGCAACCAAAGTCAGTGACGGAAATCCGTAGCTTCCTAGGCTTGGCGGGATATTATCAAAGATTTGTCGAGAGATTTTTAAAGACATCGGCTCCTCTAACCAAGTTTCTTCGGAAGAATGTTCCGTATGAGTGGTCAGATGCAAGACAACAAGCGTTCGAGAAGTTGAAGAAAGCTTTGACCGAAGCTCCTATCTTGATTCAGCCTGAACCGGGAAAAGAGTGTGATTTACAGTGATGCGTCATATGTAGGTTTAGGTTGTGTGCTTATGCAAGAAGGTAAGGTTGTAGCTTATGCTTCGAGACATCTGAAGGTTTACAAGAAGAACTATCCTACTCATGATATTGAGTTAGCCGCAGTAGTGTTTGCTTTGAAGATCTGGAGACACCATCTTTATGGTGAGAAGTGCACTGTTTATACCGACCACAAGAGTTTGAAGTACTTGATGTCTCAGAGGGAGTTAAACCTTAGACAACGTAGGTGGTTAGAGCTCCTTAAGGATTACGACCTTACGATAGAGTACCATCCGGGTAAGGCAAATGTAATGGCTGATGCTTTGAGTAGAAAAGTGGCAGTTGAGTTACGAGCTATGTTTGCGAGATTGAGTGTGTCAAGGGATGGTGGTTTGATAGCCGGGCTTCATGTTAAGCCTTCATTGGTTCAGTTGATTCGAGAGAAACAGTTGCAAGATAAGTCTTTGGCACCTCACGTACAAGATATAGCCGAGGATAGACCTATAGATTTTTGCTTTGATGAGAATGGGATCTTATGTTTCAAGGATAGGATAGTAGTTCCGGAAAATACCGAGTTAAGGCGTATCATCTTGAATGAAGCATATAACAGTCCTTTTGATATGCATCCGGGTAGTACGAAGATGTACCGTGGGTTGAAAGAAGAGTACTACTGGGTTGGGTTGAAGAAATATGTGTTCGAGTTTGTGAGTAAGTGCATGGTATGTCAGCGAGTAAAAGCCGAGCATCAGTTTCCTTCAAGGTTGTTACAGCCGTTGAAGATTCCGGAATGGAAGTGAGAACGTATCACCATGGACTTTGTGTCGGGTTTACCGTTGACTCCTTCAAAGAAAAATTTCGTGTGGGTTATAGTCGATAGATTTACTAAGTGTGCTCACTTCATACATATTCATACTACCTACACCTTAGATAAGTTGGATGATTTGTACATCAGTGAGATAGTGAGGTTGCATGGGGTACCGAAATCGATTGTATCAGACCAAGATCTAAGGTTTACAGATAGATTTTAGGACTGCTTGCATCGTGCCTTGGGTACTTGGTTGAATTTCAGTACTCTGTATCATCCGTAGTCAGATGGTCAATCAGAAAGGGTGATTCAGGTGTTGGAGGACATGTTGAGGTGTTGCATCATCGACTTTCAGGGGTCTTGGGAGAAGCACCTACCGTTAGTTGAGTTTGCATACAACAACAGTTATCAGGCCAGTATTCAGATGGCACCGTATGAAGCTCTGTATGGTAAGAGATGTAGGACACCCATTTGTTCGGTCGAGGCCGGGCATAAGCTTGTACTGATGCCTGATTTGCTTAAGGGCACTACCGCGAAGGTAAAGTTGATATGTGGTCACTTGAAGGCAGCTTCAGACCGACAGAAGTCGTATGCCAATTTGAAGAGAATAGAGATAGAGTATGTCGTGGGCGAGAAGGTGTTTTTGAAGGTCTCACCTTGGAAGAAGGTGATGAGGTTTGGTAGGAAGGGTAAGTTGAGTCCGAGATTCATTGGACCTTAAGAGGTGGTTGAGAGGATCGGTCCCGTTGCGTATAGATTGAGACTCCCAACCGAGTTAGAGAAGATCCACGACGCATTCCATGTGTCGATGCTCTGCAAGTATAGATCGGATCCGTCTCACATAATGCTAGTGGAAGAGATTGAGTTTAACCTCGACTTGTCGTATGATGAAGAGCCGGTTGAGATTCTCGCTATGGATATGAAAGTGTTGCTTGAGAGATTGATCGAGTTAGTCAAGGTTCTGTGGAGACACCAAGGTTTGGAGAAGGCTACATGGGAGAGGAATGAAGACATGGAAAGACAATTTCCATATCTTTTTCCGTTAGGTAATTTTGGGGACGAAATTCCTTAAGTGAGGGAGAGTTGTAATGCCCCGGTTTAGGGCCCGAGAGTTTATCGATTTTGATCTAGGATTAGTTCGGGATAAATGAGATTTAAAAATGTGATTTTATAAAAGTTTATTTTATTTAAAAAAATGCCATTAATGAAAATGGAAGATGGGATTTTAAGTAAAAAGAAATATTTTTGAAGCTATATTTTTCCTCCCCTTCAAACCAAAAGTCACGACACAAAACCTCCCCAAACCCAAACACTGTTCCATCTCCTCCCTTCATGATTTCAAGAGCTTTCATCAAGGTAAATGTGTTTTTGACTTCTCCTCATCATGCTTTTAAGTGTAACATATCCTAAAATGGTGGAGTTTTTTTGAAAACCCGAAATGGGTATAAAAATGAGATTTTTAGGTTGAAAACGTAGCTGGTGGTTTCTTTTGATGATGGGAGATGTTTCTAGATGTTTTTGGATGTGTTTTGATGGTTGGAATGGATGATTTTAGTGTAGGGATTGTTTATAACAAAAATGGTGAAGTTTGGACGAAATTTGGATTCGAATTGATGTGTTTTGGTTGCAAGAGTGAGTTTCCAGGTAGCTACTGGTTTACAAGTATATTAGTGTCATAATAGTATGATTTGGATTGCTTTAAACAGAGGAATAGGTTCGGGTGCTTCGGGTGCAATACCGGGTGCTTCGGAGGCTTGAGATCGGCGTTTCGGCTTACAGTTGGGTTCATCGGCGAGTGGATACTGTTTTGAAATCTTATTTATGTTCAATGAATGTTTGGGGTTTGGGTGGAGTCTTAGAGACAACCTAGACCCAATAGTAAGTTCATCTAATCTCGTTTGTTGGTTGATTTTCGGTTCTCGTGATATGCGTGTTGTGGTGATGTTCTTAGATTGATTTTACTCCCCGTCTAATGTTTGTTGTGTAGTCGTTGTTAGTGTCGAGCCTCACGTGATGGTTGTCGTTCCTACGGTGATGTTTAGTCCCACCGATAGTGACTAGTAGAAGAGTACGGTGATATGTAGTCCCATCGGAAAACTACTAGTTGAACGGTGATGTTTAGTCCCACCGGGTTTTAGGTTATGCATGTACCTACCTTGTATGAGAACTTCAAGATGGATCCGGAAGAGAACATCGAAAAGATGTTTGATAGGTTCTCCACAATCACCAATGGTCTCAAGGGCTATGGAGAAGCCATTCCGGAGGAGAAACTTGTCTGAAAGCTCATTTACTCACTTCCCGAGTCTTGGGACTCAAAGAGGTCTGCCATCATCGAAGCCAAGAATTTGAAGACCTTGAAGCTTGATGAACTCATGGGGTCACTCCTTACTCATCAAATCATGAAGAAGAACAAAGAAGATGAGAAGAAGAGGGAAGAAATTAGAGCTATGGGAGAGAAGAAGATCAAAGGGCTTGGCATCAACACAAATGCCAATGCTCTCAAGTCCTCCACTTGTCATCATGTAGATTCTAGTGAGGAGGAAAGTGAAGATGAAGAGATGGCCTATCTCTTCAACAAATTTTCCCTGTTCATGAAGAGCGAAATGGAAAATTCCAAGCATGAATCGAGGAAGAAGATGAAGAATTCCCACAAGTCCAACAAGAGGGGATCATCTTCAAAGCAAGCATATGTGGCCACTTGGAGTGATGAAGACTCCACCGATGATGAAGTAGCCCACATATGCTTAATGGCCCTCAATGAGGGGGAGGTAACTTCTAACTCATCTATTTCAAATTCATATACATTTGATGAGTTGCAAGATGCCTATGATGATTTGCTTTTGGAATTCAAGGCATCATTTTCCAAAAACAAAAATTTGATTTCAAAAATAAAAATTGAAAAAGATTTGCTTTCCAAAAAAAATCTTGAACTTGAAGCAAAATTGAAAGATTTTGAACAAAAATGTTTTGATTTACAAAATTTGCTTCTTAAAGTTCCAAAAGAAAAAAGATTTTATTTCCAATGAACTTCAAAAGAAAAATGATTTTGGAAAATCAAAGTTTTATGTAAGACAATCTAGTTCCCCTAGATTTGTAAAAGGAAAATGTTTTAGAAGTATTTGGGTCCCAAAAGGACTTAGTACTTCAATTAAAAAGGATGACATTGAAAAATGGATTCCTAAGGAGACTAAAGTTTGTGCTACTAACGTCTATGGATCCAAAGCAATTTGGATACCAAAAATTACTTGATTGTCTTTTGCTAGGTGTGATGGAGAGTGATCAACAAGTCCAATTAATGAGGGGGAGCTCCATGCACACTAAGGAAGAACACTTGAAGAAGGAAGGCTTCACATCCTCTCTTGAGTTCAAGTGTGGTAAAATCTAGTTGCTTTTGTTTTATTTGATTTATTTTCATTTATGTCAACTAGATGATCATATATGTTGGACTAACTTTTTATTGATGCTTTGAGTAAGGGGGAGCCATTTTAAAACCAAATTCTTATTTTTTGTCAATATTTTTTTTCTCTATTATTATTTTGAACTTAAAAGTTTTTCTTAATTCTTTTTGATATAACAAAAAGGGGGAGAAATGGTTTGAAAAATTGAATTTTCAAATGAATAAGGGGGAGCTTTATTTTATTTCATATCTTTAATCTCTTATTCACACTTTTAAACTTAAAGGCGGTGAATTCCAAACAAATTTTCAAGTTAGTTTTATTATATCAAAAAGGGGGAGATTGTAGAACTAATATTTTGATATAATAATTGATTTTTTTTGGACTGAATTAAAAAGAATTCAAAACTATTTCCAAAGTCAAAATAACTTGAAACTATGTTTAGGAGATGTTTTTAAAGGTTTTTACATGTTTTCGATACGGTGTCTTCTAGTGTCAAAAACGTTTCGATACGGGTATCGAAACGAGTCTTTCCTGGATGAAGTTTTTGCCCAGCGTTTCGATACGCCTGCGTGGCATCGACCACAACGGTCATAAACCCCAACGGCTATTTTCCAACTAACATTTAAATACAGAGCGTTTCGATACGGTGCCTAGCGTTTCGATACGGGCGTTTCGATACGGCCCATGGCGTTTCGATACGGATGCTCATCAGACTGCAACGACGTTTTGATACGGATGCTCATCAGACTAAAACGGGTTCGAGCCTTTCGATACGGATAGCATCAGAACTGCATTTATGGTGGGAAATAAAGTCCTCAATGGCTCCAATTCAACCCCAACGGCTAGTAACGGCCAGAAACTCATTAAGGAGTATAAAAAAGACCTCCAAGCATCAAGATATGGTTAATGTTTCAATTGTCAATCAACAAATGATCAAAAAGTGTCTTTGTACTTAAATTGTCAATTCCTTGTATAGACAAACACTAGTGAGCCAAAATTGTCAAATTTGCTCAAGTGTTTTAGGTTTTGGGTGAGAGCTTACTTGTGCAAACAATCACCTATTAGAGGGATTTAAGTTTGCTTATCTTTTCTCTTGTAAAGAGGGTTTTGATCAAGGCTTTGGGTAGAAATCTTGATCATGTATAAGGGTTTCCTCCTAAGCCTAGAAAAGGGGACGAATCAATAGTGGATTGATTGGAAATCCTTCGTGGGAAGCTAAGGTAGTGGATGTAGGCCTTGGTTAGAAGGTTGAACTACTCTAAAATCATTGTGTCTTTTATATTTTAGCTTCCACACCACATCCACCTAAAATTCCACCTCTCCACCACTTGGTGAGCAAGATCGGTTGAAGGAATCGAGCTCCCTAAACCTCAACACAAACACTCTCCCAGACTTGAACTAATGATATACAATAAGAATTACAACAAGTTGGGTACACGATATGACACTTATGAAGCACAAGGGTTTGGAATATAGCTTGGATTTTGCAAGTAGGTTCAATAGTTCTTGTTGGTGCTTTTGAGGCTTGCTTTTATACCCTTGCATTGAGTTCTAGCCGTTTTGGTGGCTGAGATCATTAATCTAGTCGTTGGATTGCATTTTTTCCGCAATAAATTCATTTCTACAACCTATCGTATCGGTACTCGAACAAGGGTATCGACACCTGTCACAAAATAGAAAGAGCCATTGTACACATTTAAGAGGGTGTATCGATACGCTATAAGGACGTATCGGTACGCGTATAGTGTAAAACAAGGGGCGTATCGATAATCATATACCGTATCGATACAGAATTTGTTTACTGGAATCATGGATTGAACTTCCCCAAAAAGTGTATTGGTACGCTGAATGAGCGTATCGATGCGGTTAACGGTCATTTTAGAATTTGGGATTCCAATAACTGACAAGTAACGCTCGAATCATTAAATGAAAGTATTTTGTAAACATCAACAAATCATATCGATATGGGTATGACCGTATCGGTACGTTGTAGCTTGAAAACTTGCCCAGATGAAATATTGTATCGATACGAGGTTAACCGTATCGGTACACTTTTAAGGATTGAAATTTCGGTGATGGAAAACCGTATCGATACAGCTTAAGCGTATCGATACTCTTGGGTGTAGAATTGAAGTTATGCTTTAAAATACTTAAAAAATTTAGAACATTTTAAAAGTTTTGACTTGAAGGATCTTTTAGTTCAGAAACCTTGTCAATTGAGTTGAGCCATTGAGCTGAAGTATCGATGCTCCTCGGCGTAGAATTGAAGTATCGATACAGGGTTTGTCGATGGGTTGTGTCATTGAGCCGGTTGTTTGAAATGTTGATTGAGCTTCGCGGATCTTCTCAATGAGATGTTAGTCCTCTTCACTTGAGCCAAGCTCTGATACCAATTGTTGGGTTTTCAGGTGCTCAATTACTTCAACCGTTCTTGCTCGCCAAGTGGTGGAGAAGTGGAATTTTGGGTGAAAGAGGCGTGGAAGCTAAAAAGAATAAAGACAAGATGATTTATAGTGGTTCAACCTTCTAACCAAGGTCTACATCCACTACCTTAGCTTCCCCTTAAGGAATTCTAATGAATCCACTATTGATTCGTCCCTTATTCTAGGCTTAGGAGGAAACTCTTACAAACCGATCAAGCTTTCTACCCAAAGCCTTGATCAAACCCTCTTTACAAAGAGATAAAAATAAGCAAACTCAAATCTCTCTAATATGTATTTGTTTGCACAAATAAGCTCTCACACAATCCTAAAACACTTGAGCAAATATAACAATTTTGGCTCACTAGTGTTTGTCTATATAAGGAATTGACAATTAAGCACTAAGACACATTTTGATCATATGTTGTATTACAATTGAAGCATCAATCATTACTAGATGCTTGGAGGTCCCTTTTATACTTCTCTTTGAGTTTGTAGCTGTTACTAGCCATTGGGGTTGAATTGGAGCCGTTGGAGACTTTATTTCCCACCATAAATGTAGTTCTACAACATCCCGTTTCAAAACGCCCGACCCTGTATCGAAACACTCTTAAAATAGAAAGAGTTGTTGCAGTCTGATGTAGTACCCGTTTTGGAACCCCATTGGTCGTATCGAAACGGCTGTATCGAAACGCCATGTATTTAAAAGGTAGTTGGGAAATAGCCGTTAGGGGTTTATGACCGTTGAGGTCAATGCCATATAGGCGTATCAAAACGACAGTGGCCATATCGAAACGCTATGCAAAAATCTCACCTAGATTAAAGCCCGTTTTGAAACGGACAAGGCTGTATCGAAATGTTTTGCCGCTGTAAAGACCCGTATCGAAACCCTAGGGGCGTTTCGAAATGCCTAGATGGCTTTGTTGAATTTGGCTTTGAAAACACTTAAAACCTTTTTGAAATATCTCATAAACATAGTTTCAAGTTGTTTGGACTTTAGAAATGGTTTTGAATTCTTTTTAACTTTGTCCAAAACTATTTTTCAATTATTATATCAAAACATTAGTTCTACAATCTCCCCCTTTTTGATATAATAAAACTAACTTGAAAAATTGTTTGGGATTCTCCCCCTTCAAGTTTTAAAATGTGACTAAGAGAAAAAGAATTGAAAAGTAAGTAAAGCTCCCCTTATTCATTTGAAAATACAATTTTTCAAACCAAACTCTCCCACTTTTTGTTATATCAAAAAGAATTCAAAAGAAATTAAGTTCAAAATAACTTGGGAGGTTTGAAAAAGATTGCAAAAATGAAAATTTTATTTTAAAATGGCTCCCCTTACTCAAAGCATCATCACAATGTTAGTCCAACATATGTCATAATCTAGTTGAAATAAAAATAAATCAAATTAAACAAATAAAACAACTAGATTTTTATCACACTTGAACACAAGAAAGGATGTGAAGCCTTCATTCTTCAAATGTCTTTCTTTATGTGCATGGAGCTCCCCCTCAATGTTTGACTTGTTGATCAATCTCCATCACACCCATCATAAGAAAATCAAGTAATTTTTGGTATCCAAATTGCTTTGGATCCATAGACGTTAGTAGCAGAAAATTTAGTCCCCTTATGAATCCATTTTTATATTTCATCCATTTTAGTTGAAGTACTTAGTCCTTTTGGGGCCCAAATACTTCTAAAAATTTTACCATATACAAATCTAGGGGCACTAGATTTTCTTACATAAAAATTTGATTTTCCAACATTATTTTTCTTTTCAAGCTCTTTGGAAATCAAATCCTTTTCTTCTTGAACTTTATGAAGCAAATTTTGTAAATCAAAACATTTTTGTTCAAACTCTTCGACTTTTGCTTCAAGTTCAATTTTGATTTTAGAAATCAAGTCATTTTGAATTTTCAAATTCGAAATCACTTTCTTGTTTTTCAAAATGTGATTTTTAAATTCTAAAACCAATTCATCATAGGCATCTTGTAATTCATCGAAAGAATATGAACATGAAGTAGATGAATTAAAAGTTACCCTTGAATCTTCTTCGATGTCCATAAGGCAAAAGTTGGCTTGTTCATCATCGGTGGAGTGTTCATCACTCCAAGTAGCCACATATGCCTTCTTCTTATGGCTTGAAGTGCTTGCCCTCTTCTTCTTCATGGATTCTTGTTCAAGCTCTTTCAAGGCTTTCTTCATGTAAAGGGCACACTTCTTGAAGAGATGAACTATCTCTTCTTCTTCATTCTTCTCTTCACTTGAATCTACGTGATGACATGTGGAGGATTTGAGAGCAATGACATTTGTGTTGATTCCAAGCCCTTTGAGCTTCTTCTCCCCCCATAGCTCTAATTTCTTCCATCTTCTTCTCATCTTCTTTGTTTTTCTTCATAATTTGGTGAGTGAGAAGTGACCCCATGAGCTCATCAAGCTTCAAAGTCTTGAGATTCTTGGCTTTGATGATGTCGGTCCTTTTTTAGTCCCATGACTCGGGAAGGGAATAGATGAGCTTTCGGACAAGCTTTTCTTCCGGGATGACTTCTCCAAAACCTTTGAGTCCATTGATGATGGTGGAGAACCTATCGAACATCTTCTCAATGTTCTCTTCTGGGTCCATCTTGAAGTTTTCATACTCTAGGTTGAGAAGCCCGATCTTGGTCTCCTTTACTTCGTTTGTCCCCTCGTATGTAACTTCGAGCTTGTCCCAAACTTCCTTGACACTCTCGCAAGAAGACACCTTCTCGTAGATGTTGAGGCTATGTGCACAAAAGATGAACTGCAAAGCCTTTCAATTTAGCTCCATCTTCTTGCGGTCGTCGACACTTCACTCTATCGTGCTTCTTTGTGGTACGAACGAGCAATCTTCTATGATATACCAAAGCTTGTAGTCTTTGGATTTGAAAAAGAACATCACCATCGTCTTCCAATAAGCATAATTGGTCCCGTCGAAGAAGGGCGGTTTGTCGATTGGTTGTGACATTGAGCCGATTGTTTTAAATGTTGATCGAGCTTGCCGGATCTTCTTAATAAGATTTTAATCTTCCTCACTTGAGCCAAGCTCTGATACCAATTGTTGAGTTTTTAGGTGCTCGATTCCTTCAACCGTTCTTGCTCGCCAAGTGGTGGAGAAGTGGAATTTTGGGTGAAAGAGGCGTGGAAGCTAAAAAGAATAAAGACAAGATGATTTATAGTGGTTCAACCTTCTAACCAAGGTCTACGTCCTCTACCTTAACTTCCCACTAAGGATTTTCAATCAATCCACTATTGATTCGTCCCCTTTTCTAGGCTTAGGAGGAAACCCTTACAAACTGATCAAGTTTCTACCCAAAGCCTTGATCAAACCCTCTTTACAAAAAGATAAAAATAAGAAAACTCAAATCCCTCTAATAGGTATTTGTTTGCACAAATAAGCTCTCAATCAATCCTAAAACACTTGAGAAAATATAACAATTTTGGCTCACCGGTGTTTGTCTATACAAGGAATTGACAATTAAGCACTAAGACACATTTTGATCATATGTTGTATTACAATTGAAGCATTAACCATTACTAGATGCTTGAAGGTCCCTTTTATACTCCTCTTTGAGTTTGTAGGCATTACTAGTCGTTGGGGTTGAATTGGAGCTGTTGGAGACTTTATTTCCCACCATAAATGTAGTTTTGCAACATCTCGTTTCAAAACGCCCGACCTTGTTTCGAAACACTCTTAAAATAGAAAGAGTCATTGCAGTCTGATGCAATACCCATTTTGGAACGCCCTTGGTCGTATCGAAACGCTTGTCCCTGTATTGAAACGTCCTGGATTTAGAAGGTGGTTGGGAAATAGTTGTTGAGGGTTTATGACTGTTGAGGTCAATGCCACATAGGCGTATCGAAATGGATGTGGTCGTATCGAAACGCTATGCAAAAATCTCACCCAGCTTTAATCTGTTCCGAAATAGACAAGGCTATATCGAAACGTTTTGCCACTATAAAGACCCGTATCGAAACACCTAGGGCGTTTCGAAACGCCTGGATGGTTTTGATGAATTTGGCTTTGAAAACAATTAAAACCTTTTTGAAATATCTCATAAACATAGTTTCAAGTTGTTTGGACTTTAGAAATGGTTTTAAATTCTTTTTAATTTTGTCCAAAACTATTTTTCAATTATTATATCAAAACATTAGTTCTACAATTGTTAGGTTTTTAGATGCTCGATTTCTTCAACCGTTCTTGCTCGCCAAGTGGTGGAGAAGTGGAATTTTGGGTGATAAAGGTGTGGAAGCTAAAAAGAATAAAGACAAGATGATTTATAGTGGTTCAACCTTCTAACCAAGGTCTACATCCACTACCTTAGCTTCCCACTAAGGATTTCCAATCAATCCACTATTGATTCGTCCCCTTTTTCTAGGCTTAGGAGGAAACTCTTAAAAACCGATCAAGCTTTCTACCCAAAGCCTTGATCAAACTCCCTTTACAAAGAGATAAAAACAAGCAAACTCAAATCCCCTAGTAGGTATTTGTTTGCACAATTAAGTTCTCACCCAATCCTAAAACACTTGAGCAAATATAACAATTTTGGCTCACTAGTTTTTGTCTATACAAGGAATTGACAATTAAGCACTAAGACACATTTTGACCATATGTTGTATTACAATTGAAGCATTAACCATTACTAGATGCTTGAAGATCCCTTTTATACTCCTCTTTGAGTTTGTAGCCGTTACTAGCCGTTGGGGTTGAATGTGAGTCGTTGGAGACTTTATTTGCCACCATAAATGTAGTTCTACAACATCCCATTTTGAAACGCCCGACCATATTTTGAAACACTCTTAAAATAGAAAGAGTTGTTGCAGTCTGATGCAGTACCCGTTTCGGAACGCCCTTGGCCGTATCGAAACGCTTGTCCCCCGTATCAAAACGCCCTGCATTTAAAAGGTAGTTGGGAAATAGCCGTTGAGGGTTTATAACCATTGAGGTCAATGCCACATAGGCGTTTCGAAACGCTATACAAAAATTTCACCCAGATTAAAGCCCGTTTCGAAACAGACAAGGTTGTATCGAAATGTTTTGCCACTATAAAGACCCGTATCGAAACACCTAGGGTCGTTTCGAAACGCTTGGATGGTTTTGTTGAATTTGGCTTTGAAAACACTTAAAGCTTTTTTGAAATATCCCATAAACATAGTTTCAAGTTGTTTGGACTTTAGAAATGGTTTTGAATTCTTTTTAACTTTGTCCAAAATTATTTTTCAATTATTATTTCAAAACATTAGTTCTACACGCTTGTTTTGGGATCCATCCTTGCCTCGAACCACAACCCCGCACTTGCCTAATACACTGCATCGATGGAAGAAAAGAGAGCGTAAGCATATAATGCCTAGTGAGTGCGCTCAAAAATGGTAAAACGTCAATGCATTTTTAAAACCAAAACCAATATTAGAAAATCATATTGAAGCATTTCAAGCTCACAATTTCCAAAGCATTTAAACAAATGTATAAAAACTAATCTTTAGAACTAGATGTTCATTTGCTTAAACTTTTCAAATCATTTATACATAACCCTCAAAACATATTACATCATATGCATAATCATGTATCATGGATTGCGAGTACAATCACATATGCAAAACCTCAATTTGAGCTTCCTTATGCATGATCATTTCATTTGCAAAGCTAAAAGAACATCATAAATATATATCACAATATGCAAACCTTTCAACCTCACCATGATACATTATCTCATATATTAGCATTAGAGCGACCGAAACCATATCATAATATTTTTAGGAAAACAAACATCATATACTCATATTTCCGTGGTGGTACTTTTAAACACACCTTTATACTTGGTGGTACCTTTAAACACACCTTTTATCCACCAACCGGAGTAACCCCTCAGTGGTTGCACTTCTCAATGGTCAGAGAAATACAGTAAAATTACAACCCCTCGACGACCATGAGGCGACTTATTATAGTGCACTTTAAACCCTATAGCATGACAACTATATCCGATAACATTTATTTTGTTGTCACTAGCCAGTATACACTTTTAAACACATTTACCTATTGTTTTTCATATGAATTTAACAAAACATTTTCATATGCAAAATCACATTGCCAAAGGCAACCACATTCCATTTCGAAACTATTCTCAATGCTCTTAGGCATCCACATACTTTATAAATCATTTCATATCATTTAAAAGATGCGTACAACAATACGTAATTAATTACATGCTTTTAAACCAAAACATATAAATCAATACTCATATCAAACTGATATTTAAAAGGTAAAATAGGGAAAACATACTTCCGAGCTTAGCTAAGCTTGCTAAGCTTTAATTAAACTCCCAAAGCCATAATTCAAACCTCTTCATAGTACCAAAATACATTTGCACTCACTTATTTGATATCGCCTCGATGCCAACGTCTCAACGCCACCGCCTCAAGCCTAACCGAAAAAACGCCCAAACACTAGTCGGACGGGGAGTGGTGTTTCCAGTGGCGGACGGGTGAGTATCGCGTAAGAACCTGCCCTTGGGAGGGGAGCAACAGCTGAAAACGGCTGCTAATACCTCGTAGGCTGAGGAGCAAAAGGAGGAATCCGCCCGAGGAAGGGCTCGCGTCTGATTAGCTAGTTAGTGAGGCAATAGCTTACCAAGGCGATGGTCAGGCATTTTTTACAAGAAAACACAAGGGCCATTATAATTTAAACCACACCAAAATAATCAATTTATTATAGAACCACCACGACACAACAAAATCCATCGCACAACAATTCCTCCCTTAAATTGCTACGCCTGAACCCCTTAAAACCTTTTTATTAATCGACAACTTGAGTGCGCATCGCACACAGCTGCACCACGCACTGCTGCCCTGCTTTGGGCAAAATCCCCCTTTTTTACATTATTTCTTCCTTCAATTTTCCTACGTCTACCGCAAGCAAAGTGAAAGAAAGCAGGCACGCCACACTAACCCAGGCGAAATCAAATGGCAGTAGCACCACTGCCATTAATTCCTTACAAGAATTTCATCAAACATATATGGTGCATCTAATATATATAAACCAACAATTAAATCAACTATTCTACCAACCCCTCCATTCAATAACATAAATCTAATCTTAACCAATTAAATTAAATCTGGTACTAATTTATTAAAATTGAGTTTGAATTATATCTAACCCACAAGAATAACTCACAATCCAATTAAAATATATAGATTTTATATATCAAATTATAATTAACTCTTTAGCATCTAGAAATTAAATTAATCCATTAAAATTCATTTTGGCATCAAAAGACAATAGAATTGATAGAAAATCAACATAAAATAATTAGGAGGTCATTAGAAAATCAAAGCTTACCCAAATAATTTGGAAATTGAAAATGAAGATTGGTCATCCAATCTTCCAACGTGAAATCCAATGAACAAAACGAGAGAAATCAAAATTTCTTGTGTGGCTATTGATTAGAAATGGTTTAGGAAGAAAATGAATAGAAATTGGATAAGAAAATCAAAGAAGATTAAAATGGTGTTTGGGAGAATCTTAGAGAAAAAGAGAGATAGGTTTAGACATAACTTTCTTTCTTGAGAAAATAATAATCATCATCATTTTCTACTTAGAAATAGGTGATAAAATCTTTATTTAATAAATGTGTCAAATAATCTCATAAAATCATCACTTTAGTTCTTTTTGCAATTTTACCATTAATAAAATTTTGCAACCCTTGTAATATAGTCACTATATAGTTTAATATTAAATCAACCTATTTAAAATTACCCAAGTTCGATTTCGTCCTTTGACAAACTCATTAAAATATTTTCAAAAATATTTGCCATGTTAAATTTGTCGGAAACTAATCTAATCAACCCAAATTATTTTCCATAATTAATTAATTAGCAAAAGCCTAACCCAAAATTCTAACTTGATTCCGATAATTCACCTAAATCTTCGAGCCCACTTTCTAGGATGATACAATTTGAGTGCTTATTACCCTTTTAAATGGTAAGACTCATATTTTAAGTTAATGTGATGTAAATATTGTAGTTAACCAACCTAAACAACTTCCATAAGATGTAGGATCAAGTTAATGAGTTAAAGGTTAATTTTTGGGGCTTGGAAAATGATTTCACATGCCTTGGAAACAATTTCTAGGCTTCGGTAATGATGCACATGGAGCTTGTATCGGTACCTTGTGTTCTGAATGATGAAAAAAGGCAAATTTTGAAGGGAGTATTGGTACGAGCCCTAGTCGTATTTGTACCCCTGTTTCATCAAATTCCAATAGCGAGGTTTTGTACCGGTACACTTGGGGGTGTATCGGTACTTAATGAGTATCGGTACACGGGGTCCGTGTACCGATACGAGGTTAATGATCAACCCTTTTATCTATGAAGCTTGATTACCAGTACGCTTATGCTAGGTATCGGTACCTAGAGACCAATATCGGTACTCATGGTTGGGTATCGGTACCCACTAGGCAATTTGCCCGTAAATATTTAAAATGAGTTTGTGTGGTTAATAATTTGAGGAGTATGGTCCAAAGGACTTATAATATATTAAAATGAATTGTAAAACTAGAAACTAGGATTTAACCTTCATGGATGAGCGTAACGTGTGATAACTTGGTAAGCCTTGTGTGACTTGTTTATGATAATACCCAAGAGCTTGGTAAATGGTATAATGTTGTCCTTGTGTGAATGGTGGGCACTTGGGGGCTGTTGATGATAAATCGAGAGTTAACCATGTTGGTTAGTGTCATGCCTTGGGGAATTTGCTTGAAAGCTTGGCTTGGTGCCACTTACCTCTCGGTGAGGTTTACGAGTGCTCGAGGAGCATGTATTTCTTAATGGTTGTTAAAAGGAATCCGGATGAACTAGAGTTAGTACAATAATACTTATATAGGGGGATGCGTACTTCAGGCTGAGTGAACAAGTACATTTGACGTACCCACGGGCTGAGTGATCTGTGTGTAGTTAGAAACCTATCTGTGGCTATGGTGATCTGGATAAGGTAATTAACTCAATATGTTGAGTGAGCTCGAGTAACCTAATAGGCTGAGTGACCTCAGTTAAGGACTACATGTGGCTAATAAGATCCAAGTATGTCTAGGACGTGTCGTGGCTGTTATGATCCAGATATGGTCCATTTAACCCGATGACTGTGCGAACAAGGGTAACCCGACGGCTCTGTGAGCATGGGTAAATTAAGGCTTTGTTGGCCATTATGTAGATGATGTATGGATTTATTTATGTATAATGTATGGATGGTATAGATGATAGGTTATGAATGAACTAACTCGATTGGCTATGTGACCTTGAGTTAGGCAAAGTGAAGAACTAATGTTTTGATATAATAATTGAAAAATAGTTTTGGACTAAATTAAAAAGATTTCAAAAGTGACTTTAAGTCCAAACAACTTTAAAATATGTTTGAGGATTGTTTTAAGAGGTTTTGAAGTGTTTTCTAAAGCCAAACTTTACAAAACCACATAGATGTTTCGAAACACCCTTAGGCGTTTCGAAACAACCATTCACAGTTTCAAAACGTTTCGATACAGCTTTGTTTGTTTCGAAACGGGCTTTAATCTGGGTGACGATTTTTACATAGCGTTTCGATACGGGCTTCACCGTTTCGATACGCCTATGTGGCAAAGACCTCAAAGGTCAAAATCCTCAACGACTATTTCCCAACAATAATTTAATTTGCAACCTAACTGTTAATCGTACTGAAACGGGTTGTAACCGTTTTGTTACATCCAGTAGGGTTTAGAAACGGCCATAGGCGTTTCGATACAGCCTACTGCATCATACTTCAACAACTAGTTCTGAAGAGAGGTGTTTCGATACAGACTCCACTGTTCCAAAATGGACATCACCAGAACTGCAATTAATGTGAGAAATAAAGTCTCCAACGGCTCCAAAACAACCCTAACGGTCCTCAACGGCTACAAACTCATTTGGAAGTATAAAAGTGACCTCCAAGCATCAAGTAATGGTTAATGCTTCAATTGTTACAACACTATGATGAAAAATTGTGTCTAGAGCTTTAATTGTAAATTTCTTACTTAGACAACACTAGTGAGCTTATTAGTGCAAACAATTACCTATTAGAAGGATTTCAAGTTTGCTTTAAGAATTTCTCTAGTAAAGAGGGTTTACTCAAGTTTTGGGTAGAAAGCTTTGAGGGTTATAAAGGTTACCTCATAAGCCTAGAAAAGGGGACAAAATTCTAGAGTGAATTTGTTGAAATCCTTAGTGGGGAGCTAAGGTAATGGATGTACACCTTGGTTAGAAGGTTGAACCACTATAATTCCTTGTGTCTTATTGTCCAATTTTCACCTCCCACTAAAACACTCAATTATCCAACTTCTCTACACTTGGTGAGCAAGAACTGTTCAAGGAATCGAGCACCATAAAACCCAACAATTGGTATCAGAGCTTGACTCAATTGAAGAGGATTAACATCCTATTGAGGCGATCTGGCAAGTTTGATCAACATCTCAATCAACCGGCTCAATGGCGCAATCCATCGACAAGCCTCCTTTCTTCGACAGAACCAATTATGCTTATTGGAAGACAAGGATGATGTTATTTCTCAAATCCAAAGACTACAAACTTTAGGATATCATTGAAGATGACTCGTTTGTACCACAAGGAAGCAAAGTGGAGTGGAGTGCCAACGACCGCAAGAATATAGAGCTAAATTGCAAGGCATTGCACTTCATCTTTTGTGCACTTAGCCTCAACATCTACGAGAAGATATCTTCTTGCGAGAGTGTCAAGGAAGTTTGGGACAAGCTCGAAGTTACATACGAGGGGAAAATGAAGTAAAGGAGACCAAGATCGACCTCCTCAACCTAGAGTATGAAAACTTCAAGATGGAACCGGATGAGGACATTACAAAGATGTTCGATAGATTCTCCACCATCACCAATAGACTCAAAGGCTATGGAGAAGCCATTCCGGAAGAGAAGCTTGTCCGAAAGCTTATCTACTTCTTTCCCGAGTCATGGGACTCAAAAAGAACTATCATCATCGAAGCTAAAAATCTCAAGACTTTGAAGCTTGATGAGATCATAGGGTCTCTTCTCACTCACCAAATAATGAAGAAAAACAAAGAAGAGGAGAAGAAGAAGGAAGAGATTAGAGCTATGGGGGAGAAGAAGCTCAAAGGGCTTGGCATCAACATAAATTCCATTGCAATCAAATACTCCACATGACATCATGTAGATTGAAGTGAGGAGGAAAGTGAAGATGAAGAGATAGCATATCTCTTCAACAAATTTTCCTGCCTCATGAATAGCAAAATGGAAAAATCCAAGCATGAATCGAGGAAGAAGATGAAGGATTCCCACAAGTCCAACAAGGAGGGATCATATTCAAAACAAGCATATGTGGCCACATGGAGTGATGAAGACTCCACCAATGAAGAGGTAGCCCACCTATGATTAATAGCCCTTAATGAGGGGGAGGTAACTTCTAACTCATCTATTTCAAATTCATATACATTTGATGAGTTACAAGATGCCTATTATGGTTTGCTTTTGGAATTCAAGGCATCATTTTCTAAGAACAAAAGGTTGATTTCAAAATTGAAAAATGAGAATGATTTGCTTTCCAAAACAAATCTTGAGTTTGAAGCAAAATTGAAGGATTTTGAACAAAAAGTTTCACATTTGCAAAACTTTCTTCAGACAATGGAAACGGATCATCAACAAGAAATTGATGATCTTAAAAGGAAAAAGATTTGATTTCCAATGAACTTCAAAAGAAAAATGATTTTAGAAAATCAAATTTTTATGTTAGACAATCTAGTGCCCCTAGATTTATAAATGGAAAATATTTTAGAAGTGTTTGGATCCCAAAAGGACTAACCACTTCAACTAAAAAGGATGAAATTGAAAAATGGATTCCTAAGGGGACTAAATTTTGTGCCACTAATGTCTATGGATCCAAAGCAATTTGGATACCAAAAATTACTTGATTGTCTTATGATAGGTGTGATGGAGATTGATCAACAAGTCAAATATTGAGGAGGAGCTCCATGCACACAAGAAAGAACACTTTAAGAAGGAAGGCTTCACATCCTCCTTTGAGTTCAAGTGTGGTAAAATCTAGTTGTTTTTATTTGTTTAATTTGATTTATTCTCTTTTAATTCAACTAGATTATCATGTGTTGGACTAACATTCCTTGATGATGCTTTGAGAAATGGGGAGCCAATTTTAAAACCAAAATTCTTATTTGTGTCATTTTTTAACCTCCTAAGTTATTTTGAACTTAAAGTTATTTAAAGTCTTTTTGATATAACAAAAAGGGGAGAAATGGTTTGAAAAGTTGCATTTTCAAGAGAATAAAAGGGAGCTTTAACTTCTTTTAATTTTTGAAATCTATTATTCAAATTTTTAATGCAAAGGGGGAGAATCCCAAACAATTTTTCAAGGTGGTTTTATTATATCAAAAAGGGGGAGATTGAAGAACTAATGTTTTGATACAATAATTGAAAATTAGTTTTGGACTAAATTGAAAAGATTTCAAAAGTGACTTCAAGTCCAAACAACTTAAAAATATGTTTGAGGATTGTTTTAAGAGGTTTTGAAGTGTTTTCTAAAGTCAAACTTTACAAAACCACTCAGATGTTTCGAAACACCCTTAGGCGTTTCGAAACAACCATTCACAATTTCAAAACGTTTTGATACAACTCTGTCTGTTTCGAAACGAGCTTTAATCTGGGTGAGGATTTTTACATAGCGTTTCGATACGGGCTTCACCGTTTCGATACGCCTATGTGGCAAAGATCTCAACGGTCAAAATCCCCAACGACTATTTCCCAACGGTAATTTAATTTGCAGTCTAACTGTCAATCGTACCGAAACGGGTTGTAACCGTTTCAATAAGTCCAGTAGGGTTTTGAAACGGCCATAGGCGTTTCGATTTGGCCTGCTGCATCAGACTTCAAAGGCTAGTTCTGAAGAGGGGCGTTCCGATACGGACTCGACTGTTCCGAAATGGACAGCACCAAAACTGCAATTAATGTGGGAAATAAAGTCTCCAACGGCTCTAAAACAACCCCAACGGTCCTCAACGACTACAAACTCATTTGGAAGTATAAAAGGGACCTCCAAGCATCAAGTAATGGTTAATGCTTCAATTGTTACAACACTATGATGAAAAATTGTGTCTAGAGCTTTAATTGTAAATTCCTTGCTTAGACAACACTAGTGAGTTTAACACTGTTATATTTGCTCAAGTGTTTAGGTTTTGGGTGAGAGCTTATTAGTGCAAACAATTACCTATTAGAGGGATTTCAAGTTTGCTTTAAGAATTTCTCTTGTAAAGAGGGTTTACTCAAGCTTTGGGTAGAAAGCTTTGAGGGTTGTAAATGTTACCTCCTAAGCCTAGAAAAGAGGACGAAATTCTAGAGTGAATTTGTTGAAATCCTTACTGGGGAACTAAGGTAGTGGATGTAGACCTTAGTTAGAATGTTGAACCACTATAATTCCTTGTGTCTTATTGTCCAATTTTCACCTCCCACTAAAACACCCAATTATCCAACTTCTCCACACTTCGTGAGCAAGAACAGTTGAAAGAATCAAGCACCATAAAACCCAACACAAAGCATCGTGAAACATGTAAGACTTCTTGTAAACTTAATGATGTCTTGAGATAGGTGATCTATGAATTCTAGTTATGTAGGCTAGAAGATGACTCATAGATAGTAAAGTCTTATCTATGCTCTCTAGACTGTATTTATCTTGCATGCTTATTTTATGATAATCAAGAATTATGGTAGAGTAGAAATGTACCACTAAGCTTTGAAAGTTCAACGTTCAGAATCGTTGTTTCCGTTCGTAGGTTAGTAGGTGGATCATGTCCGAGGAGCAAATCAAGAACGGATTTCTCACCACCGCTTCACTTCAGAGTATATTGCTTAGGATTTAGTTTTGGGCTTATGTATTCATAGGACCTTACGAGTTATTGAGTCTGTAAAGTCTATTTGAAATATTATTTTGGTATTCTGTAACCCTCTCGTCCCGGTCTAGTCGCAAGATCGAATCGAGAGAGTTACACGGGGATAACCAGAGAAAAATCTGAGAATTTCCCTCCGATTAACAACCATGGATTATAATTTATCTTGTCTAGATGCATTTTAGAGATCATATGGTGTTAAGGGTCACATCGGAAGAAACATCGTCTCAATCGGATATCAATCGGATGTCCAATTGGAGCCAAACAATCACGAGGGACCGTTTTGTAAAATCACACTAAACAAGGGCAAAAGGGTAACTTAAGCTTACCAAATAGTCATTAGTCAAATTTCAAGCACACGAGGCATAACCAACTCAAATGAGATATAAAAGCGATTTAAGAAGCCTACAAGTATTATGGACCAAAACATCACATTTGGAAACTTTCAAAGATGCCCTTTTCCCGCTTAAACTACCTGTGTTTCGAAACAGGGGTTGCCCATTTTGAAACACGAGCTCTCAACAAAAAGCAAAACTAGGTCATTCCGAAACGGCTCCTCTTGGTTTCGAAACGAGAGTCTTTAGAGGCAAAAAGTACCAAAACGACACCACCCCTATTCCGATACGGGTGCCTCAAAGGCCTGGTCGTTTCAAAACCATAACAGGTGTTTCGAAACACCTGGGCACAGATGGGTCCAAAAATGGCATTTTGGCATCCCCAAACGTTCCCGAACACACTCCAACGTGAGTTAAACAAAATGGCAACACAAATAACAATAAAACTAGAGGCAAATAACCCTAATACCAGCATCAAACATACATACATACACAAATTGAGTACATGGCCAAAAAGGCTAAAGGAATCACTTCATCATAAGACATAAACTAGCCAGAACATAAAGCATGCATCCATAAAACATAACAACCATCCACATAACCCGGTCTCAACATTCTAAACACGTTAGCAACAATAACAACCACATGGGAGTTTACACACCAACTCCTCAACACAAAAGTCTAGCATTCCCATTACCTAAGTATTATTACAACCATAAAAACCATACTTGAGCTAGCAAGAGAACTCTAGGATTCTTCCTTTGCCCCTACTTGCCTCCTGAAGCCACTAACAATCTGAATTGATGGAAAGGAGAGCGTAAGCTTGAGAGCTTAGTGAGTGGAGCTCCAAATCACAATAACAACAATGCAGTTTCAAAACATATATCTATTTTAAAGACAAAACCATTTGGAGTGGGAAATCCTTAACCAAAAACATAAGAACGAGTTCATGGTGTGCACATACACAACCATTCCCAGTGGGACTACACATCATCGTTCATAAACAACACATATTTCCGGTGGGACTACACATCACCATACTCATCTACTAGTCAACTTCCGGTGGGACTACACATCACCATTTTCAACAACACTCTTCCCATAACCATCACATGAGGATTTAACAACAACAACAACAACAACATAATAATAATAACATTCAAAAGGACGTAAAAGCAAATGGTACTTCACCCAACACCATATATAACCACATGCACCAACACTTAACAAAACAAGGAGATGTTAGTTAAACTTACACTTGAGTTTAGGTCGACCCCTAAAGCTCAACCCAAACCACAAGAAAAACCTCTTTGAACATTTCAAAGCTTTAAAACATTACCACTCACCAGCACAATTCCAAAACTAGCTAACGGTCCACCTTCAAGCTTCTTCAACTCCCGGTGTAGCGTCCGAAGAACCCAAATCTTTATCCACTAGTTCTACCCAAATCAAAACAAGGAGTCACTTTTCAACAATCAAACCCACTAAAATCAACCTTATCACAATTCGACAACAACAATTCTCGATTCCTACCCGAAACTAACCAAAACCATTCTCATTTCTACTCTAACCACAATTCAGCCATAACTCCATCAATTTAATATCCAAAACATGTTCAAATACCCCCGAAAACATCAATCCAACACCATCAAAACACTATAAGTCTTTCCCCACCATTTCCAAGCCAAAAACCCAAATATCCTCTATCCAAAATTTACCCATTTTCCAAATTACGGGATTTCTTGATAAACCCATTATCTTGACATCATTTTACACCCAAAATATGGTTTATAACTCACCCAAATCATTGTTTCAACAAAATTTGCTTAAACCCTTCAAAGACGCATTTTCTCTCAAAAAGGAGAACTTTGAGAAATCTTTCAAAGTTTTGAAAGGAAGTTGTTAGAAAATAAGGAAATGTGAAGAAAATATTAGGAACAAAGCGCTTACCTTGATGAGTCTTCAAAAATGATGGAGGTTTGATGGAGGGGAGAAAAATAACGTGAATGGGTTTTGGAGAAGAAGAAGAAGTGGGTAGTTTTGAAATAGAATATTTTATTTTAATTTAAAATACATTTCCAAAAACCTATTTGTTACCCATTTTACCAAAAACCCTTTAAAACTCCTTTTTGTCCAAATCGGACCCGAATGACCCAAATCGCGTTTAATAACCTACTCCAGACCTGGCAACCACCTAGACCCTAGTCTCGGGGCGTTACATATTCGGTGTTTGAAACTTGGAGCTCTCGTTTTGTAAACTTAATTATAATGCTTAATTAACTTGGAGCATTCTCTCTCATTCACACACCCCTTACCTCTTTTTCCCCTAAGCTTCATATGTTATTAATGGACATCTAAGCTTTATATCGAGATGGATCAGCTATCAAGCAACATTGGTGGTTCTATCTTCAAAATTAGGTTGCCATTGTGCTCAAGAACTCCAGCCAATCAAGTTGTATCTCGGGTTCACGATCGAAAGAAGGTTTTGGATTTGCTTCACTATAAGCAACATTGGTGGTTCTATTGATATGTTATTCTGTCAAGTCATTTCAATTTGTTTACCGTTAGTTGACTAATAGTTTTCATCCGTAGAGTAGCCATTTTGACCCAAAATGAAACTTTGAGGGTTAAATTGCTTGAAAAAAAAATATAGGCCAAAGTGACTATTCAACCAAACGTTAGAGACATTTTTTTTGGTATTGGGCCTTTTATTTTAATGGATGTTTTGTATGATTGGATTAATTTTACATTGCTGATTCAGAGTTTTCAATGAATGTTTGTTAACTATAATTACTTCACATATGTACATTTATAGAGATTTTCTACATTATTCATTGAGACTTCGAGAGAAGCTCAATGTAAAAACTATTAAGGGTGCTCTTCTTTGTTAGGAGTAATGTGCAGTCACTTTTATTGTACTTTTCAAAACCTTCTGTGGTCAAAGCAAGATTAACGTGGCCAAACAGTTCCAAATCAATTGCACTAACGTGATACATTAGACTTTTGTAACTCATCTAAAGGACGTTAACAATTGAGTGGTTGTCTTGTTACAAATTCATAACGTTAGTGATCGTTTTGTAATATTTTAAACTTTAGGGGTGAAAAAATAAACTAAGCCTAACTTTAGTGATTGTTGGTGTAGTTTATCCCATAATTAGGGGTAGGAAAAACTCGACTCGAAAAACCTGAATTATTAGACTCGACGTAGAAAAATACCTGACTCAATTTGACTAGATGCGTAATTTCATAAACTCGACTCGAAAAAATTTCAAATAAATTTTGAGTTATAAAATGAAAATTTGAATAACTCGAAATTTTTAGCAATTAATTGATTAATTTTCAAGTTTGAGTCGAATATGTCAATTCTTCCTGATATATTATGTATATCACATGTGAAAATATGAAGAAAAATATATATGTATATCGTATATGGATATAGAAAGTCGTTTGAATTGGAATCAATATGTATTATAACATTATAAATATAACAATTAAATTTGTACAAGAACTCGAAAACTTGACTCGATTCGACTTGTATTTCATAAACTCGATTCGATTCCAAAAAAATCAAATAAAGTTTGAATCGTAAAATAGGACTTATAAACTCAAATAACTCGAAATTTTTTAACTCGACTTGATCGAACAGTAAATGGTGGCCACAGTTTCCTACTAAAAAGAAGGGAGTCAACTTGGGTGGCGGCCTACGCAACGGTCTATCACCAGAGCTGGGATTAAACCTTTTTTTCAAAGACATGGTCTACTTGGATAAGTCTCTTTCAGTTGAATCATCTTTTTATTGTAACAGCCCTTCCCGGTCTGGTCGAGAATCGGGTTGGAAGGTGATATCGATTATCAAAACAGTAATCGGTGCAACAAAATTTCCATTTTTACATTAATAAGTAAACCAATAACATTCAATAACTCAATACCTTGATATAACTTAGTCTAATTAGTGCACACAAAGTAATAATTAATCAATTAGGGCCAATATTAACTACCACAAGTTTTAGGGACTAAACTGTAAATTATAAAAATTAGGGGTCCTTCAATGCAATGGATTATACTAGATTGAAATTTACCAAAATATTAGTATACCTGTAAAATTTCATACAATTTGGAGCCCATTAACTCATTCAATTTAATCTTTCAAAGATTCGGTGACTCAATTGTGAATATTGTAATCTGTTTAACATGCCTTTAACTAACTTAACTAACTCTGTATCAAAATACCTTAGGGCCGTTTCAAAACGAGTGGACGATGGTCAACCCATGTTGACTTTTCTCTTTAGACTATTTCGATACGGAAGCACCCTGTATCAGAACAGCTTGGCTTCATTTGACTTTGACTCTAACTCGTTTCGATACGCTATGAACCCGTATCGAAACAATCGATTCTAGTGACCAAATTTTTCGAAACGACTTAAATTAATTTCGGTACGCCCTAATCCTTAGGTTCATTTATGCATACCCGTATCGAAACGCCATCACCCGTTTGACACGGCCTGATCTGTAATGATAGATTTTTGTTGGTATTTATTTGATTTGACACACTGAACGATGTCCAAATGCAACGGAACTTCACACACAACAATTCAATGGTATAAACTACTAGCATGACAAATTTCATGACCATACAAATACGTTTACTATGTTTTTACCTTTATGAGCCAAGTATGTACTTTTTATCCACTTATAGTCAACCAAAAAGACCATTTAGGGCCATCAACCATATTAAAACATAGGCATATCACAACCATATCAATGGGCATGAATGACTAGTTCAACTACTTTGCCACCTTCCTAAGAGTTCTTAAGATCAAAACACATTACTTTAGGGCTTGTAGTGATTTGTCTTGCCTTGACTAACCGATCCTCGAACACACGATCTTTCAACCTGAAATGCATGAGACACAATACATTAGGCATACATTACCTAGTGAGATAGTCATAACAATATGAATGGCAATATAACATGTAACTCATATTCATGGTCTCATGCTCATCAATGTCAATATAATACAACAATATGCTCATCAATGTTTCTATTATGCTTCAATATACAATGTTCAACTTATTCATTAAATCATTAGCCCCTGGATTGAATCAAGATAGTGGATACATGGATTCCTATGCCTCGCCAAATCAATATAGGTCATAGCCTTAGGACCGTAGTCCACTCGTACATTGAGCTCATGAATTCTATGGCATACCAATTGTATCCAATGTCTATTCAAATCTAAGGTTTCAATGTTCATATATATATATATATATATATATATCCAATATCTAATGAGAATTCCAATGACCAATGATTTCAATGATATCAATAATAAACATGTTTCATGATCAATGTTTCATGGTTCAGTGTCAATATCAATGTCCGATAATTTCTTTGCAATGTTTCAATGACAATAACTATATCGATAACCATACTCAATGACAATACCAATAGCTATGTCTGATGTTCAATGACAAACTTACCGACACTTACCAAAGTGTTCGTTTAATGATCCGATGTAACTTCCTCAATGGAAATGTTAGCTAAACAATCGAAAACGACAATAGAAGATTCAGGAAGGCTTTTCGCCTAATCCCGAGACTCCGACTACACTCACCTCAAAATTTGATGCTCCTATGGCTCTCGGATAGCAATCCCCTTGTTCCTAGCTTTGGATGGAGACAGTGTATGCTCTTTATCAATTTCTTGAGCTAGGAAATCAATAAGGAGATTGTTAGGATCGATATTACGATATCAAAATCAATACAACGATATCAAAATCGATAACCAATCTCAATATAGATTGAAACGATGAGATATCCATGGATGGTCAAAACCCTAGCTTAAGATTAAGATTAAACTTGATGTATCCATGGAATCCAATAATCGATTGAGGAATATAGCTTACCCAATTGATAGCAACGATTCGATATCAATAGAATATAGGAAAAGCAAAGCTTAAAATTATCTCCAATGGAGGTGTATGCTTCAAGGAAGAAGATGATAAATGTGGAGGTGTTTGCTTAATTAAGAACTCTCGGGTAAGTCTCACAATTCCTTATTTCTTTTGTTTTTCCTGTAATGTAGACTATTTAGCTTTCCTTCAATTGAAGGAAAGCTCTCAGACTATTCCATGTGGGTGAGTTTTAATTAAGGAGGGGCTAATCGCAAGATTAGCCCTCAACTTTCATCATACTATGGTTTTGCTCTCTAACTTGCATTTTCTTCAATTTAGTCACTATATAGATTTCAATATTATTCGACAAAGTCCGATGACAACATATTAGCTCAATTAGAATCCGATATCAATAATTAGCTAGCCAATTCTATATTTAGACTTCATCAATGAATAATTTTCGATCACCGGAACCCAATTCCGACTAGACCAGATTTTGGGTGTTACATTTATAATATGTCAAAATTAATCTTTTCCTTAGTCTCATTAGTATTTAACAATGGCTGAACCTTAACTACTTTAAATTAAAAAGGTAAAGTACACAAACAGTCACTAAACTATCCCAAAAGTACAAAATGATCACTAAATTTTTAAAAGTTATATAATAAGCGTTAAACTTTGTATAATAGCACATTAAACTTTAGTTTTTGTTGCAAAATAGTCATTGAGCTGTTAACTGTCGTTAAATTGATGATGTGACAGTTATGAAATTTTGTATAATAGCACGTTAGACTTTAGTTTTTGTTACAAAGTGATTGAGCCGCTAACTGTCGTTAAAATGATGGCGTGATAGTTATGGATATTTATATAATAGCACATTTAACCCTTCATATTTACACATTCAATCAATTTAGTCATATTTCAAAAAAAAATCATTAAATTAAGCCTTCATTAAATACGCTATGATACAAAATTTCATGACTGTCACATCACCCATTTAACGGTAGTTAACGACTCAGTGACCATTTGTAACAAAAACTAAAAACTTAATATCTATTATATAACTTTTAAGATTTTGATGACCATTTTATATTTTTGAGATAGTTTAGTGATCATTCGTATACTTTACACAAAAATTATTTACCTATACATATAGATGAGACGCGTTAAAGAAGATTTATTTCTGTTAACATAAACTTTGATCACTTTTTTTTGTGTATTTTCATTATGTTAGTAACTATTTTTTATAATGAATGTTAATAACTACTTTAAAATTACATATAACCATAAATTTATCCTTTAATATTTATAATATCGACAATTTGATCATTATTACTTTTTAGTTAACTTTGGTAGGTAATCTTTTAAAAAGAGTGTTAAATCATTTTTCCTCAAACTAAAACATTATTTATTTAAGGATTATTATTCAATACACATGCTGTTGAAACAAAATGTTTTTACAAGTGCCTTAATTTTAAGATTTAGAGTCTTAGTTTAATGTATAGAATTTAAGGATTTAGAATTTAGGGATGATCGTTAGAGTTTAGGGTTTAGGGCTAGAATTTATGGTTTAGAGGTTAATGTGCAATTTTTAGGGTTTAGGGCTAGAATTTATGGTTTAGAGGTTAATGTGCAATTTTTAGGGTAATATTGTGAGGATTTAGGTTTTAACCTATAAACTCTAAATTATAACCACAAACTCTAAATTTTAAACCCCTACACCTAAACCCATAAACCATACACCTTAAACTATGTCTTTAAACCCTAAAACTAAGGCGCTTGTGAAAACATTTTTCTTCCACCGCCAGTATATCAAATAGTTACTTTTTTTAGTAGCGTTGATATTACAGTCTCCATTACAATTTATGTGTACTTCATACTAACATTTATATTATTTTTCTCATATATCACATAAAATAAAAATAAAATAGTATAAAATACACATATATCGTCATGCGAGTTTTCATGTTTAACATTTATATTATTTTTCTCGAGTTCCGTTCGTTCTTGTTGATATTGATGTTGTAAACAAAGTTGCATGGGTTGAATCCGGTGCAATTCTTGGAGAATTATATTACAGACTTGCTGAAGAAGCCGACACACTCGCGTTTCCAGCTGGTTTATGCCCCACTGTTGGGGTCGGAGGGTACATCAAGTGAAACGGAGTGTGATGTCAGAGTTGTGGAGGCTTTGCGGTTGTTTTCCCTGTCACATGGAGAGAGGTTTCTCCTCATGCGAACTATCAAATGTGTTTTCCACAAGTAATCGTTATGTTGTGTCGGTAAGATGCCTCCTCTAGTTCCTTCTTGGGAAGGGTGCAGCTTCCTCGAGGCTAGTGGTCATCTACGCCATTGCTTCATTTCACCTCCTATTGGGAAGAGTAATCAGGCAGAGGTCAACTCTTGTTGCTACATTCATGTTAGGGACTTGTGTGCAATCTAGAGCTATTTTTTCTGTGGTAAGGGCTCCTTGTCTTATTTTTTCTTACATTCTCTTCATGAATTCTAGGGTCGACTGGCCGCACCTTGTGCCACCCTTCATTTTCTTTCTGCCAACGTTTTGTCGCTGCCACTTTCGTCTGCAAACAATGCAACATTGTGGACGACAACGTTTGGCTCATGTTGGGGCAATTTTTTCTCGAGAAAAAATCCTCTGCCCCTAACCATGCCTTCATTTATGCCCTTTATTAAAAATATACTTAAAATTAAATTAGGAACCTTAACCCTAAATTTTATATCCTAAACCCTACACTCTACACCCTAAAACTATACCATACTCTGAATTCTCTATATCCTAACCCTAAACTCTAAACCCTAAACCCTTAATTTTATTATAAAAGCATGGTTAGGAGGTAGACGATTTTCACCCTTTTTTCGCACCACCAATCAAAGGATTTGCGACTCATTTTTGGGGTATTAGCATTACCGGTTATTTTGATTAGAAGTCTATCCACGCTCACCGCACCAATTTTTGATGCCAAAGATAGACTGACACCAAACAAAGACAAGAGTTGTTGTGGTGGTCTCAAATAGTTCACCCTTTCTGGTTTGGAGGGATAACTAAAATGAGTCATGTTGAGGATAAAAATGACAAAGATGTCAAGAAAGTGAGGTCAGTCTTGGTGTGTTGGGTTAAGCTTGTCCTCTCTTAGCCCATTCTTGGAGTATTTAAGGAGAGAATTTGATACTTTTTATGGACAAGTGGCGTGGTTAGGTCTGGCTGATTGACGCTTATTGACATGTTGGTCCTGCCGACAAGTTTATGACTCCAGTAAACTTGACTGATGAGACAAATCTACTCGACGTTGGTCTTATCAAGATACTAATTGACTTGAGGGAGTGTAAAGTAGTTTTTGTGTGATCTTTAGTGACCTATAGGATAAGACTCTAAAAGTAGAGAGGTTCTAGAGTTACGAGCCAGTTGAAGAACATCTTTTGAATTCTTAGAGATGAGGCTCCGAATTTTTTTTTTTGTTGACGGATTGTGCGACAAAGAATAAATGGTAAAACACTATGTCAAAATTTGAATATTGTACACATATATCCTATTTCAAAGAAAAAATATTTTTATGACAATATTTTGAATATATTGATGGAATACGTAAATAACGATAACTAAATATATAATTGTACAAATCTATTTACTTATCGCGTTAACAATTCTATCAAAAATTAATAGTTAGTAGCTTGATTGAAACCATTTTAATAGTTTAGTGGTCTAATTAACAAATTTCATAGTTTAGTGGTCAAAATATAGTTGAATCAATAATATATGGTAAAACTAGAATTGAATGAATATTTTAGTGGTCATTGATATAGTTTACCCCTTCCTTTATCTCTTTTTCCTGCCTTCTCGGAAGCTAAAGGAATAAACAGTTGTTCCCTGTTACAGAACAGAAGAAATTAGACGTTTTTTCTCTTGGACCAATCGGAAGAGATCTGCTATAAAATTTTCGTTCCTCAAATAATCTTTCCCGCTTCATCCCCACACTGACATACAAACAGAACAAAGACCATCAAATTACGTTTTTCTTAATTTGCGAAATTTTGTGAAGAGAGCAGAGAGAAAATGAACATATTCAGATTAGCAGGGGACATGACCCATTTGTTTAGTGTTCTTGTTTTGCTTCTTAAGATCCATACCATCAAATCTTGTGCTGGTACGCCCAATTCCACTGCATTTTACTTTTGTATTTTTTCAATAATTTACCTCTTTCAGATAACAAATGTTGAATTCTTTGGTTATATTGAATGTGAGTTTTCCTTAATTTATTGTTTTCTTTTAGCTGTTGTACATTGTTTTCAATATCCAAATTAGAATCTTGTTGTGAAATGTGCAAGTGTAGCTTAATTTTTCAATAATCGGAAGTGAATTCATGTATTTCTCTGAATGGGTTCTTAATAATTGAATGTATATGTATTTATATTTGAAGTTTTGGAATAAAGGAGACATGATCAGTTAGGACTTCGATTTTAACTAAGTTGTTAGATTTAGTGACAATATTAAGAAAAAAGGGTTTGTATTGGGTGGAGTTGGGAGGGTTCATGGTTTGTTAACTTTGAGTTCCTAAAATGCTATCTTGTTTTTGCTTACTTTCCTTCTATTTGTAGCTAGAAATCTATAGGGATTTGAAATTTACAATACTAGTATTCTTCAGGGTGTGAGACTTGATGGAAATCAAAAGGCAGATTTCATTTTGTATGATTATAATGTAGGTCAGTAGTTTTTATGTCTTGTTGGCATCCGGGTTTCGTGACAAACATGATCGACTATATACTATGAGACATAATCCTATAGCTGTAGCTAAGGTAATGTGTTTTTTCTCACCTTATGAGGAGTCGATTTGGGGTGGCAATGGCACCTTCATAGTTGCTTGATCAAGATAAATTATTTCAGTTTTGAACCATTAGCGTATGAGAAAGTTCTGTTTTACTTTTATTTTCCTTTCCTTTAAACATGTTCTGTGCGATGGGATCCTTAAGCATTCATGGGTGGCTAAAGTCACTTACAAATAGGAAGTCAAGGCCGTTGTTATAAGAAATTAGATTTTTTTGTGGTTTTGGTTATTTTATAATTGATACAACTTATACTTTTGTGCAGGCGTTTCCCTGAAGACTCAGGAACTTTATGCTCTTGTCTTCACTACTCGCTACTTGGATTTATTCACTACTTACATCTCACTTTATAACACTATCATGAAGCTAATATTCCTGGGGAGTTCTTACTCGATTGTATGGTACATGCGACATCACAAGATGGTTCGTAGATCTTATGATAAGGACCAAGATACATTTCGTCATTATTTCCTTATGTTGCCTTGCCTATTTCTTGCCCTTCTTATAAATGAGAAGTTCACCTTCTTGGAGGTATCAACATCTTTGCACCAAATTTTTGAATGTAACAGTGTGTTTTATTTCTATGTAGTCATTATGATCATGTGTACGACTGCTAAATTTATTACGGTCAACATAAAAGCTCGTTGCATTGTTGATATGTTTATACTAATTATTTATTGAGAGACTATCAGGTTCTGTTATTTTTCAGACTATAATTTTCATCCATTGATATTTTTCTCTGAAAATTGGTGGAGCAGGTAATGTGGGCATTTTCCTTATATATGGAAGCGGTCGCCATAATCCCTCAGCTTGTATTGCTGCAAAGGACAAGAAACATTGACAACTTGACTGGACAATATGTGTTTCTCCTTGGGTAAACTCCTCTCTGTAAATCCTATTCGGTTTCAAGTTTGCCATGATTTTATTACATTCCATGAAGGACACTTACTTCTCAGCTTCCAGTTCCATATACGGTTGCTTCATTTTGTGTTAATTCGGTGAGGTAGAATAAACAGATAAAATCTCTTAAACAGAGTTGACATCATATTCTGCTTGGTTGCCACTGATTTTCTTTTTTTGGGAGAAGTTAATATGATTTAAGTTTAGATAAAAGTTCTCTTTTTCTTTTTTTTGCCAGAATAACTGATATTCTTGTATAGCATTTGCTAGGATCAACCTTTTGTAATATTATTTTTGGCACAACATTAACTAAACTAACTTTGGTTCCATCTGTTTTCACAACCATTATACATGTTGGCTCAGAAGATTAAACTTCAATACCATAGTGCAGAATGAATCCCTTGAATGATTTTCATATTGCCTCCGGTTTCACCCTATGATACTTGTGCATATTTTTTCTTAGTAATGTTTAATTCTTGGTTAGGGAGTAATATAATTCCTTTTCTGGCAGTGCATACCGAGCACTCTACGTATTGAACTGGATTTATCGGTACTTTACTGAAGAGAACTATGTTCACTGGATAAGTATGCATCAATGCCAATGGGTGTATGAGAATATTTTTTTAGCAATGTATACATTTCATGTTATATATCTTATTCCCATCACCTTGTTAATACGATCACCTTTCAGTTTGGGTTTCAGGGCTTGTCCAGACCTTGCTTTATGCGGATTTCTTCTACTATTACTTCCAAAGGTAAAGTCTTCAAACTATGTTGCTCGGACGTTTCATTTTTGTCCAATGCATATCGAAACATGGACATCGGGATAGAAACATCCAAGTATCTTCCAAATACATGAAGAAACATAGCAAAAAAAAAAAAAAGAAAAAGAACATGTGCCGGACCCATACTAGATAGTAGAGGTGCTCATGGTTAACCATTGTAGTATTTTGATTAACCATAATAAGATGAACACATTATCATTAGACATTATCATCTAATTACAATAATAACAAAACTTACAGGTTAATCAGTGTAGTATGTTGGTTAACCATGAACACCCCTACTAGACAGTAGGCAGCATAGACCTCGGTCATTCTTAAAAAAACACTTCACACCTACTATGATGATTATAAAAATGTAATTATGTTTGTATGACTGCAGCTGGAAGAACAATGTAAAGCTTCAATTACCAGCTTGAGACTCTATGGTGGAAGTTTGTAAGTGGCATACAAAGATAAAAGCTGGATTGAATTGGATTATTGGTGCTTACCATATGCCTTGTGCATATTCTTTATTTGACAGCTAAACAATTAAGTCATTTTGACTCACAATGTCTTGCAGTGGATACTTTGTGAGGCCCAATTTTCTTTTTCACTTTTTACTATAGTTCACATGTGAAAACATACACGTTAAAACAAAAGCAAAAAAAAAAAGAAGGAAAAATAAATTATGTGCAACTTTCAACTCCATTATTCATCCGAGAAGGAAAAATAATGAAATAACCTTCGGCTGTGTAATAATTGAGGGTTTGTTCAAAAATGCTGTTGAAACGCCCGTTTGAATGAACTAATGAAAAGCAATGTCGGACAGGTTGAAAATAAAGTGTGAAGTGCTTTTGCACAGCATTAAACAGTGCAAACGCAAAAGTCGGAAAAATGGTGTGTTTGATTCGAGTAAAAACAAGCCTTTTTCTTTCACTTTTTTTGAAAATAAAAAATATTGAAGAAAATGTGTTTAGTTGCAAAATTTAAAAAAGATTTTTAAAAAATAAAATAAAAATGAGTGAAATTTGAAAACATGAAAAAGATGTTCATTATTTTTATTGAGAATAATATAGAAAGTAAAAAAGATGAAAACAAGGGTATTTTTTTTTTAATTTTAACTCTATTCAACCAAAGTTTGAATCCTTCTAATGTCAATTTTAGAATTTTTGTTTATTTAGTCGTATTTTATTTTTTATAATAATATTTTTCTAATAATTATACTTTAATTTAATTATTTAATGAATCATTTTTGAAAACAAATTTTCATTTCTATTAACCAAATGTGTTTTCTATGTGTAATACCCGATTTTTACCCGGGCTGCCCTATAAATATATATTATCTTAGAAATATATAAAATAAATAAATAAACCATAAAATAATAATAATAAATATAAATAGTCAATAAATAAAATTCAAATGCCCATACAATGGTCCAATGTCCATTTTACATCATACAAAGCCCAATTTAAATACAATACCCAATCCTCCATTTTTTACAACTCATTGACAATTTTCTATTACCCATTACCAGCCCATTTTCGGGTAAAGCTAGCCCAAGAAGCCCAAATAATTTGAAAAATCTTCTTTTCTCGTGCCAAAATTGAACATGTGTCAAGCCCTTATTGGTCAAAATTAAGAGATATAGATCTTTGTTTCTTCAATGTTATCTGGATACAACTGGATGATGAAGTCACTCTTATGACGTCATCCACAATATTAAATGCCCCCACCTATAAATGGAAAGTAGAGAGAAATGATTAGAAATAATGGGCAATTATTAGATCATTAATATTAGAATTAGGGGAGGGAGAGAGAGAGAGGGAGGGAGAGGGAGGGGGAGAGCGAGAGAGGGAGAGGGAGGGGGAGGGGGAGGGGAAGGGGAGGGAGGGGGAGAGAGAGAGAGAGAAAGAGAGAGCGAGATGGAGAGAGAGAGGGGGAGGGAGAGGGAGAGAGAGGGAAAGAGAGAGGGAATGAGAGAGAGAAAGGGAGAGTGAGAGAGAGGGAGGGATAGAGAGAGGGAGAGATGGGGAGGGAGGGAGGGAGAGAGAGAGGGGGAAGGGGAAGGAGGGAGAGAGGGGGAGGGAGGGAGGGATGGAAGGAGAGAGAGAGGGGAAGGGGAGGGAGGGAGGGAGAGAGAGAAGGAGAGAGGGAGGGAGGGAGGGAGGGAGAGAGAGAGAGAGAGGGAGGGAGAGGGAGGGGGAGAGCGAGAGAGGGAGAGGGAGAGGGAGGGGGAGGGGAGGGGGAGGGAGGGGGAGAGCGAGATGGAGAGAGAGAGGGGGGAGAGGGAGAGGGAGAGAGAGAGAGGGAAAGAGAGAGGGAATGAAAGAGAGGGAAAGAGAGAGGGAATGAAAGAGAGAGAAAGGGAGAGTGAGAGAGAGAGGGAGGGAGAGAGATGGAGAGAGGGAGAGATGGGGAGGGAGGGAGGGAGAGCGAGAGGGGGAAGGGGAAGGAGGGAGAGAGGGGGAGGGAGGGAGGGATGGAAGGAGAGAGAGGGGGGAAGGGGAGGGAGGGAGGGAGAGAGAGAAGGAGAGAGAGAGAGAGGGAGGGAGGGAGAGAGAGAGGGAGAAAGAGAGAGAGGGAGGGAGAGAGGGAGTGAGAGAGAGAGAGAGGGAGGGAGGGAGAGAGAGAGGGAGAAAGAGAGAGAGGGAGGGAGAGAGGGAGGGAGAGAGAGAGAGAGAGAGAGAGAGAGAGAGAGAGAGAGAGAGAGAGAGAGAGAGAGAGAGAGAGAAGACTACCTTGATATCTGATTTGTCGTCGAAGCAACTAGGAGATCGCTGAAGGAGATCGATAATACTATTCGAGTAGCCGCACCGTCACTGGGATCGTACTCTCGTCACCAAAAGGTATATTTCTCTTTTGACTTTTCATTTTCCTGCAAATAAAAAAGGAAAGCATTAGATCTAAATTGATATTCTAAGAAAAATAGTCTAAAAATTAAAAAAAAAAAGTTTAATGCTCATTTGAGTCCGGCCGTTGCATTAGGGTTCTGGCGAAGTTGAATATGAGGCAGTCACTAGTGGATTTAGGCTTAGTTTGTGGTTGCTTTTAAAAAGTGTGGTGAAAAAAGTGATTTTCAAACTAGCTGTTGAAAAGAAGTTTTGAAAAACTGGTTAGTGTTTGTCATTGAAGTTAAAAAGTGATTTTTATGAGATAAAAAGTCTATTTTAGAAATGATATTAAAAAGTAAAAGAAAATTTGGGTGATTGTTCAATTTAATTAATGTTATGATTTATGAAATAAATCAATTTCAATTATAATAAAAAATATTTTTTATAAAATTTAATTTGAAAATATAAATTACATTCTAGATTATATACGAACATACCACTTACACATTAATAATAAATATAAAATAAAGTACAAATAAAACAATTTTATTCTCAATATAAATATTATGAAATATATATTATTTTACAATTATGTATGCATAAATATTATTTTAACAATAAATTATAATTAAATAATAATGGTAAAAAAGTAATTTTATTTTCAAACTAGCTTTTCCACCCAAGAAGCTATAAAATTCAGCTTCTTGGTTTGGGTGGAAAAGCTAGTTTTAAAAGCAACCAAAAACAACCTGTTTTAACTAAAAGCACTTAAAAAAGTGATTTTTGGATGCGAAACGCAACCAAAAACAGGCCCTTAGGCTCATAGGACGGGGAAGTTGGGAGGATTCTTTCAAATTTGGGTAGTTGTGGCTCGATTTAGGGGAAGAAGGGACTAAATCTAGTTGGATCGGGGTAGTTAGAGTAAAAAAATAGAAAATTTTAGGTTTTTAGGGTTTCGGCCGACAGTCGGAAATCGCCTAGCGGCAGCTGGCCGAAGAAGAATGGAGGCTGGAGTTTTATGACGGTGGTCGGCGAATAGTTCAGGTGGTCAGAAGTGGGACGGAATCAGATCAAGCGGTGGGGTTCACGGCTGTTGGAGGCGACATTCATATGTGTTCTTTATTTTCATGAAAAACATGATGAACACCATCCAAGAATGGGTATTTTTGATCTAAAAGAAGAAGGAATATGGGTTTGGTGAGTGTTTCTGGTTAGAGAATTTTAAGGAGAGAGAGTCTAGAGAGAGACAGAAATTCTAAAAAATGGAAAAAAAAATGAAATTGAAGGAGCTAGGACAAGCTTTAAATAGGTGTTATAACCGGGCTCCTAGGCCCGCGAATCCCCGGCCGCGCCCGCGCCTTTCTTTTATATTTCATGTACTTTGGCTCTTCTTTTTAAATAAAGTTCAATTTGTTGTTCTCTAATTTTAATTCCTTTCAATTTAGTTCCTAATTTCTTATAAGAACAATCCTTTAGTTGAATGCACAAAACACCCTTTTTTTGTTACAAAACAACCCCTAAATATTTGCAAAGCTGTCCCAATCTGTTTGTTTTCAAAACAACCCTTATTGTTATAAATTTTAGTCCATTTCTTTGTTGTGAAAGATAGTCCTTAAGCTTTGTAAAACAACCATTCATTTCAAATTGATAAAGCAGTCTAATATATGCATAAAACAATCTTAAATCAACTCTTTAACTGAATTTCTAAAACTGTCTATTGTAAATACAAAACAACCCTTATTTAATATCAAAATAGTCCTTTGACTTGCAAAACAGTCCCTTCCATGTTTTACTAATCCAAAACAGTTTCAAAACAATTTCTTTATGAATAAAACATTCCCTAAATCATTTATCTTGGTCCACTATAACCTAGAGTTCATTACTATTAAGCAATGGTACCTAATTCAAGCCATGATTTATCTTATACATTTATCTCATACATTTAGTGGTACTAATTTAGGAATGTAATTGAATCCTTGAAAGCTTGCAAAACAAGTAATTTGGGACACTTTAGGTCCAGGCGTATCGGTATGCGTACATTTGTACCGATACGAGTAAGCTAAATTTGGTCAGGTGTTTCGGTACACGGGTTAGGGTTTCGGTACGAGCCTTGTGTTTTAGGCTAGACGCATCGATTACACGAGGAAGTGTATCGGTACGGTTTTGAGCTACTGAAATCTGATATTTGGAAAAAGTAAAAGTGTACCAATACACTTGCTTGTGTACCGATACAAGTAACTGTTTTTATTGTTAAAGTGACATTTGAATTTTCCGATTCTTACATTTTAGTCCCTAAATCTTATGGATGCAATTGAATGAGTTTGGATGATCATTTTGAGCTGGAATATTATACCTTGGGTCGGGTCGAATCGTTCGTACCAATTTAGGGTGTAACATTTAGTGGTATCATAGCTTTTAGGTTGAATCGTTTTTGGGTAGATGATCGGTCGTCTGTCATAAGATGTTTAGTCGATACATGCCCTTATATTATAAGCGTACTCTTCTGAGTTGGAACTCCGATGTCTTTTCCCTTTTTGATTTAAATGTTACTAATGGTTCACTCTGTTAGTACTTGAACTCAATTCAAATGTTTAATTTAATTTTAATTGTTTAATTTATATGTATGATGCATGCTTTTAAAATTGAGCATATGATTTTATTGTTTAGTCACCTAATTAATATTAATAGTTAGAGCCTTTAGTCTTTTATGTTCAAATTAAATAATTAAATATGAAGGACATTGTAACAATTTAATGAATATTAAGTAGAGACTGTAGGGTTCAAATTTGGATGGTGTTCCATGGCTTGCAATGGGGTGTTATCTCAATATTCGCCTTGAAAAGGTAAACTTAATATTCATTATCACATAAAATCGAATAAATAACCTAGATAGATTAATAGAGCCTTAATTAGGATTATTACTTTTAAATAATTAGTGTAACCCCCTCGTCCCGGTCTGGCTGGATGACCGGTCCGAGTAGGCCACACGGGGAAAACCAAAGCGAAACCCGTTAAGGTTCCCCCTCGGTTAGCAACCCTAAAAATTTCTTTTTAATTTAATCTTCTCTAAAGGCACATTTAAATCCTATATGGTCACCACAGCGGAATAATTAAAGAAGGAGACGCAACAGGACATAGACCGACAATTAAATAGTCTAATTTTAATACATTAGGCAGGCTGTTTCGAAACACCACTGAGGCGTATCGAAACGCCTTGACCTGGTCAACTGCCCCAAGCCCACACGAGAAGGCCGTATCGGAACGGAGGTTAACCGTTCCAAAACGCCCTCAACGGTCAACTTCTCGTGGTCAACGAGATATTGACCGTTCCGAAACCCTTAGACCCATTTCGAAACGCCTTTATCTCGGAAATTTCTCAGATTACCAGTAGCTAAAGTGTTTCGATACTTGTTTCAGAACAGGGGTTCACAGTGGCCAAACCGTATCGAAACGAGTTCCGATACGGGGTCCCTGAAGCCTTACTCGTTCCGAAATGGCTCAGCCTGTTTCAAAACACGGGCTGTCTGCAACCTTCAAAAACCAGATTTAAACATTTCTCCACAACTCTAAAGGCCCTAAACGACCCCAAGGAGCACTCAACACTTAAGAACAACCCATCAACATCAAACTCTCTAAGGCGAGTTAGGGTTTTGCCTTACTTCATTTAGTCATTGAAAATCTATCCTTATCTCTAAGGCGAGTTAGGGTTTTGCCTCTCAGCATCAAGCTCTCATTATCCATGTGGATATAAGCATAACTCTCTCGAATATTAAGCTATCTAACACCTAAAATAAGGCTAACTCTCGAAAGATCTTACAAATTTAGGGCAATCAAACAATGAACAAAACATGTAAAAGGTAAGAAAGCAAACCAAACATTCATTTAAGCTTAAACATAAAAATCCATAACAAGACCAAGCCACTTAAAATATGTTCATGGCTGGGAAAATATCATCCACAATCATTCATTTAAAACAACCCATCATAAAAATAAGAAATGAAATAACAAAAGCATCTAGAGTGAAAGAAACTCCCAAGCCGCCTTGGACTGCCGTGAACAGCTTCAAGCTTGTTGCTTCTGTCAAAGGCTAGCAAGAACAGTCATTAGAGCTTCAACAATGGAGAATACCACACGAAGAAGATGAAGGAAAGGAGCCGCCTTTCTCTCTTTCTTAGCTCACCAAAATATCCTATTTTTTGGCTCTCTCTTTAATGTGGGTCTCTTGTCCTTTATATAATGAAGGATCCTACGATTTTGTTCCTTAAATTCCAAGGGAATATTCCCTTCATATGTGGGCTCAGAGCTGGATAGTAGGTTCATGTGTTAGGCTGTACAATGTCCTCTTCTTCTTGTCCTCTAGTGCGACCATAAATGCTATCCAACATGTTGTAGCATTCTACCTTTGCCTTGCTCTGATCTTCATTTCCCTATACGTCACCACAACAACCCAACCCTTCCCAAGCAACATCGTTCAAGCAAATAAACAAGGAAAACAAAACAAGCAATACCAAATACAACTACATGAACTAAATGCACCTATATGCTATGAAATAAGATGAAATGAGCTTGATTTCTTACAATATCTTAAGTAAAAAGTTACATTTTACAAGGTTAACACACCCCAAACTTAAGCTATTTCTTGTCCTCAAGCAATGAACATAAACAAATAGACAAATGCTATAACATAAAATCATGTCACGATAGAGCCATGGCAAAATTTCAGTCCTAAGAACATATAGGCTTCAACATGAAAGACATCTTAAAATTTTAAGAACTACTCCTATAGGGCAAGATCCTAAGGAATGCAAGTTTGATGACTACATCCTCTTCAAGCTTTTTTTTTGCGCTTTGAGGGCTGTCAGCTTATCACAACTATTTTCCCTAACTCTAGATGAGTATGGAGCAAACATCTCACCTCCGAGCCGGTAAATAGAGTAATTCCGTGACAACTTTCATTCACTCATTTGATGTTGTTTCAATTTATTTAAGTACAGAATCCAGGCAAAACAACTCAAAGCGGAGTGTCCCTCTTAGCTATGCTTTAGCATTTATTCATACTTCAACATAAATAGAAACTACTTAAGCCTTCATTTTTCCTTGAAGGTTCATTCTATACATTTTCAGTCTAAGGCATACGAGTGTTCTTTCACCAAAAATCATCTAACCTCTATAAGCATAAAGAGCATGCAATCATGTAGCACTTACATAACAGAGAATCAAGTCCTATAGGCAGTTCTACCAATCTCAAGAGTCATAAACATTTAGTCAATTTATAGCCATAACAATTAAGTTCTCATTATCGGACATCATCAATTTATTCATAGAACTATCATTGACCTAACTAAATGCTATAGCAAAAATCTGTTCATCACAACATGCTAATGAAAATGTATAACTATGGACACTAACACCCCAAAAATTGAAAGATACAATGCCCTCAATGCATAAAAATAAAATGAACTAATCTAGAATGCAGATGCAAATGCAAGTTACCTCATAAAAATATACTTTGGTGTTGCCATCTTGGTGGCTTTGTGCTTGATATTTGATTTCTTCCTAAGTGCTGCAATGGGCTCATCGGCCTTATCTTGTGGGTTTGGTTGGCTGGGCGGATCCTTCTCAGTTGACTAGTCATCGATAGCATCGTCAGAATCGTCATCAGATGGGTCAGTCCATGCACGCCCTGCTGTGCGCTTCAGGCGACTCCTTGGTTTTGCTGTAGCATCCGGAGTTGGGACAGGTTGCGATGCTGGAGCATCTTCAGCTTTCTTTTCGCCGTCAGTTTCAACATGGACAAGCTCTTCGACTGGGGGTTCCTATAGTGGCGGTGTACTCAGGGGAGCTTTTCCTTTCCTTTGCCTTGGAGTCAGTGGCAGTTGTTGTTTCAGGAGCTGGTGTTTTGTGCAAAGAAGGTTCTCGATGTGGAGAAGTTGGTGGGCGTTTTTGTTGCGGTTGCTTTTGGAGCTGGTGTAGCTTGTGATCCTGTTTGGTCCTTCTTGAGCAGAAACAATTCGTCAGGTAAGGGTGGGAAATCGATTTCCATGTGCGAGAGCATCTCATTGAAGTAAGAATTGAGAGTCACGTCCCTTTCCTTGACATATTTGAAATAAGTTTCCAAGCTTCCCTTCATCTCATCCATATCGTCTTGCATGCGCTTAGCAGAGGCAACGAGGGCTGGTATTCTTGCTGAAGCAATAGTTTTGGCTCCTCCCTCCAATGTTTCCGCCGGGGCATCTTCATCGAACCCCCTCAACCCAGGAATTTAGTCTGGGTTTATAGGACCCTTTCCCTTGTCGATCTCGTCCTCTTGAGGGTCTTGGAAGACCTGCTTCTTGCGGCACAGTGCCGTGATGAGGTTGGGGAAGGTGAGAGGGCTCGATTTCCTTTTCAAGAATGAATAGACTTCATCGACCATGGTTTTTCCCACATCTATCAGTTGGCCTTTGAGAATGGAATGCAAAAGAAGCAGCCTTGTTGGGTAGTGGGCATCAGGCGTGTTTTGAGGTAGTGATTCTAAACTTTAGCCTCAAGCTTTAAGTGTCCGCGCTCCACCGACCTAGTCGCTGGGTCCAACCTCGTCCCACTGAAACATAAATCCTCATGACCTACTTGTATGTTAGGCGTCGGCTGCTTCAACAAAAGGGGTGTGTTGAATCACCACATTCTTCAGGCCATAGAATATGTTGATTGCTACATCAATGAACTTCACCTGGTCGCCTCGCACATACACGCCAGATTGGGCAGGGCCCGTTAGGTGCGCGTAGAATTCCCTCACGAGGGGCACACATATATCGCATGTGTATTTAACAAAGGACTCCCAGTTGTGCTTAGTGATGACATTCATCACTTCATCATCAAATCCCGCTTCCCCGTCAGTGGGGAACTTGAAACATTGCTCAGCAAAGGGTTTTTTTCTTTGATCAACTGGAATTGTTCCTTGGCGGCTTTGTTGAAGGACTTCTTTATCTCGATGGGAGGTGGGGCTTGTTCACTACTCGAAGCATCGGTGACGTTCTTGCAACGGACCATGGTTGTAAGGGGGAGAAAACAAGAATTTTTGGAGGTTTTGGTGAAGAAAGAAATGTATATTGGAGTTTTGAGAAAAAGAAAGAAAACTTGCCGAGAAGAAGAAGTTGATGAAAGAGAAAAGTGGAAGAAGGAAGTTATGGGGAAGGGCATTGAAAGTTTTGGTAACTTTCACATGCTATTGAAGAGAGAGAGGGTGATTGGGACGGTTATGTGGCGTGGGCAGATGAGAGAGGTAACGGGTATTTAATGGAAGGGTGAAAAGGTGGAGAGAGAATGTTGAGGGTAATGATTAATTGGTGTTTTAAATTTATTAAAAGTAACTTTCCCCTTTTTTACTTTTTAATGCCGCCTCCCCAAAACCTACGACTTTTTTTTATCTCTTTTGCACTTCCCTTAATGAGATAAAAACAACCTTAACCCTAATAGGAACAAGCTAGCTTTCATGCATAAGGCCCTAGCTTGCCACCTATAACCTGGGGACAATTCAGACGTTGGGCGATAAAGACAAGCATAGGATAAAACAAAGGGATAAAATAAAATAAGATAAACACTAAGGTACTAAAAGGACTAAATTATTTATATACATAAAAACATGCAAATGCTATAACATAAATAGTAAGGGTAGAGAGATACAAACTCTTTAAGGATCCTAAAGAAGCATGGCTGATTTGTCTCACAAGATAGGAGCTCCATTGTAGACCTTCAGCCTTTGGCCATTGACCTTGAAGAATGTGTCATCATAAAACTTCTTTATGTCTACCGCACCATGAGGATAAACCTTGTGCACTAGGAAAGGGCCTGCCCATCGCAATTTCAGCTTGCCTGGGAAGAGCTTGAGCCTTGAGTTGTAAAGAAGCACTTGTTGGCCTTCAGATAAATGTTGTAGCAAAATATGCTTGTCATGCCACTTCTTTCTTTTCTCCTTGTACAAGCGGACATTCTCATAAGCTTGGGCTCCAAACTCATCCATCTCGTTCAGCTCTAACAACCTTCTTTCTCCATCCAACTGGGCATCCTCATTGAGCTTTTTAATGGCCCAATACACCTTATGTTCTAGCTCCACAACAAGATGACATGCCTTGCCATAGACGAGCTTGAATGGAGATATTCCCAAGGGTGTCTTGAAAGTTGTCTGATAAGCCCATAACACTTCGTTGAGTCTGGGGGGGACCAATCCTTCCTCTTTGGATTGACCACCTTCTCTAGAATTTGTTTGATCTCACGATTGGATATCTCAGCTTGAACATTGGTCTGAGGGTGGTATGTCGTAGCAATTTTATGCCTCACTCCATATCGTTGCAATGCTTTAGCAATGAGTTTGTTGTCAAAGTGGGTGCCTTCATCACTTATGATGGCTTTTGAAGCTCCAATCCTTGTGAAGATGTGCTTGTGAAGGAACTTAAAAATAGTCCTGGAGTCATTCCTTGGTTTATCTATTGCTTCAATCCATTTAGAAACATAATCCACAGTTAAGAGGATGTAGAGATATCCAAAAGATGATGGGAATGGTCCCATGAAATCTATTCCCCATACATCGAAGAGCTCCACTTCCAAAATGCATTACAATGGAATTTCATGACTTCGCGATATGTTCACCATTTTTTGGCATCTATCACATGCCTTGCAAAATTCATGCGTATCTTTGAAGAGTGTGGGCCAATAGAATCCTAATTGTAGGACCTTTGCAGCCGTCCTAGCTACTCCAAAATGGCTTCAACACGAAGATGAATGGCAATGGAATAAGATATCCTTTTTCTCTTCTTCGGGGACACATCTTCGAATCATTTGGTCAGCACATTACTTGAACAAATAAGGCTCGTCCCAAAAATAGAATCACACATCATGTCTGAATTTCTTTTTGCCATGGCTATTCAAATCAAGATAAAAAATAACATTAACAAGAAAGTTAACAATATCAACATACCATGGAATTGCTGTAGCATATAGGATTTTCTCATCAAGGAATTCTACCTTAATTTCTAGGTTATCTTCACGTTCAGCCTTGTTTTCTAGCCTAGAAAGATGACCATCAACTTGATTTTCACAACCCTTTCTATCCCTAACCTCTAAGTCAAACTCTTTCAAGAAGAGTATCAACCTAATAAGTCTAGGCTTAGCATCCTTTTTAGTCACTAAGTACTTAATAGCAGAATGATCGGTATGTACAATGACCTTAGTGCCTATCAAGTATGCTTTAAATTTATCAAATGTAAACACAACAACAAGCTATTCTTTTTTGGTGGTTGTGTAATTGATTTGTGCATCATTTAAGGCACGACTAGCAAAATAAATAACATGGAAAAGTTTATCTCGGTGTTGTCCAAGTGCTGCCCCCACTGCATAGTCACTTTCATCATACATAAGCTCGAATGGTGAGGTCCAATATGGGGGAACAACTATGGGTGCTGAGATGAGTTTTTCCTTGAGTTCCTTGAATGCGTTGTGGCAAGCATCATCAAACAAAGAAAGGGCTGGTTTTGCTGTAGCAAAGTGCACAATGGCTTTGAAACTTTGGAGAAGTCTTTGATGAACCTCCTATAGATGCAGACATGGTCCAAAAAACTTCGAATCCATTTCATGATGGTTGGAGGAGGTAGCTTCTCGATCACCTGAACCTTTGCCTTGTCCAACTCTATTCCTTTTTGCGAGATCTTGTGGCCGAGAACAGTCCCTTCAGCCACTATAAAATGACATTTTCCCCAATTGAGTACCAAGTCCACTTCTTCACATCTCTTAAGCACCTTTGCTAAATTACACAAGAATGACTCGAAAGTCATCTCCGGAGACTGAAAAATCATCCATGAAGATCTCCAAAAACTCTTCAACCATATCCAAAAAGATGTCTAGGATGCATCGTTGAAAAGTAGCTAGAGCATTGCAAAGACCAAATGGCATCCTTCTAAATGCATAAGTACCATAGGGGCATGTGAAGGTTGTCTTCACTTGATCCTATGGTGCTATAGCAATTTGGTTGTACCTTGAGTATCCATCAAGGAAATAATAAAAGGCCTTTCCCTCCAATCGATCTAGCATTTGATCTATGAATGAGAGGGGGAAATGGTCCTTCTTGGTTGCCTTGTTAAGCTTCCGATAGTCCATACAAATCCTCCACCCCATGACGGTCCTTGTTGGTAAGAGTTCATTTTCCTTATTGCTTACTACGGTCATGCCTCCTTTCTTTGATACACATTGCATCGGGATGACCCACAAACTGTTGGATATCGGGTAGATAACTCCAGCGTCTAGCCACATAATGATCTCATTCATCACCACCTTCTTCGTGATTTAATTAAGTCTTCTTTAGGGTTCAATAGAATTGCTATGGCAATCATCCAGCTGAATTTTATGCATACAAATAGTAGGGCTTATACCCTTCAAGTCAGCTATAGTCCAACCTAAAGCTTTTTTTATATTGAGCTAACACATTTATCAAGCTAGATTCTTGCTTGGGTGTAAGACTAGAAGAGATTATCATAGGCAAAGTCTTATTGCAACCCAAATAAGCATATTTAATGTGTGATGGTAATAGATTTAATTCTAATGTGGGTGCATGCTCAAGTGAGGTTTTCGGAGGTGTAAAATTAGAAAAATCTAGAGGTTCGAATTGCAACATGGCCTGGCTATGAGCATACTAGATTGTTGCACTTCCATTGGAAACTCCTCAAGCTCCTCGAACTCTTGAAGCACCTCGAACTCTTTATTGTCATCTTCATTGAGCTTCAAATAATCCTCCACTTGTAGAAAATTGTTGCAGCAAAATTCTATAGCTCCCTCCTTTGTTGTAGCATCCATGTATTTACACTCCTCATGTTCATCGACATATTTAAGGGTGTTGAACACATTTATGGTCACCTCTTGATCAGCCACTCTCATGGTGAATTCACCCTTTTCACAGTCTATCAAGATCCGGCCAGTAGCTAAGAACGGTCTCCCTAAAATAATTGGTGCTTTCTCATCAACTTCACAATCAAGAATAAGGAAGTCAGTTGGGAAAAAGAATTTTCCCATCTTCACCACAACATTTTCTATTCTCACTTCTAGACGAACGTGTGATCGGTCCGCTTATTGCAAAATAACGGTGGTAGGCCTTGCATTTCCCATACCAAGCTTCATAAACACTGACTTGGGCATTAGATTCACACTAGATCTAAGATCACATAGGGCTTTTCCCACATAATTATCACTTATCGAACATGGGATGATGAACCTGCCTGGATCATTCCGCTTAGGTGGCAGATTGCTCAGCATAGAATATCATTCTTTTGTTGTAGCAGAAGTCTCCAGCATCTCAACCTTTCTCTTCTTGGTGACAATATCCTTAAGGAACTTCACGTATGTGGGCATTTGGTCAATGACTTCCAAAAATGGGACATTGATGTACAACTGGTCAAGGATATCTACAAATTTCTTGAACTGAAGGTCTTCATTATGCTTTTTCAATCTTTGAGGGAAGGTTTGTGGGGGTCTAACTTCTTCCTCTACTGGTGGAGGTATGTCTTTTGTTGTAGCAAAACTTTTTCTTCCATCAGCAGGTTCACTAGTCGAGCCCTTACTCTTATCCTTCTCATTGGATGAATCTTCTTGCACTTTGGGTTCTTCTTGGACAGTTTTGGGGTTGGAATCTTCAGCCTTCTTCTTCCCCCAAACTTATATTTCTTATTAAGTTGGGTGCTACTCCTTAAAGTGAGTGCACTACATTGTTCCTTTCAATGAGGTTTAGTGACTTCAGTATCACTAGTCAAACTAACATGAGGTCAAACTTGTAGGGCTTGTGTTATTTGACCTACTTGAGTTTCCAAAGCTCTCAAGGACAAGCTATGACTTTGCAACAAGGCACCCTAGCTCTTGATCGATGTTGTATGATCGTGAAGTAAGGTCTTTGTTGACGACATAAAATCTCAGAGAGAAGCTTCCAAAGAGTTGTTGTTTGCTGAAGAGGCCGAACCCATGTTGTCATTTTTCCATAGCATATTCTGTTGGAAACCTTGGGGTTTAGTCTGATTTTGTTGCTGATTCGAGCTTCTAGTATTGTTGTTTCCTTGATTCCCCCATGAAAGATTTGGATGCTGACACCATCTTGGGTTATAGGTGTTCGAGTAGGGGTTGTTGTTGTTTCTATTATAGTTTCCCACATAGTTGGTAGACTCGTGCTTTTCCGGGCACTCGCTCACTGGGTGACTTCCATCACATCAAACACAAGTAGTTGCCGCTACCTTCACTTCCTTTACCTCACTTGGACGTTGGAGATTCTTCAACATGTTTGTGATGGCCGACAACTGAGCTAAAAGAGAGTCGTTAGCCTCAAGCTCAAGTGTCCCAAAAGTTTTCCTCACTGTTCCAAGTCTGGTAGTGGGAAATTGATAGTTATTGTTCACTATTCTATCAATGATATTGAATGCTTCTTCGGGTGACTTGTCCAGCAAAGTTCCATTTGCTGAAGCATCTAACATCATTCTTTTGGGAGCATTGACACCATTGTAGAACATCACAATTTGCGTCCAATCTTGAAAACCATGATTCGTACATTTGTGAAGCAGTCCCTTATATCTATTCTAACACTCATACATTGATTCGTCATCATCTTGACGAAAGGAAGAAATGTCATTCCTTAGCTTAGTGTTCACGTTGGGTGGATTATATCGATGCAAAAAGCTTTTGCATAGATCTACCCATGTCTCCATAGAACTAGCGGGTACTCCACTAAACCACTCTCGTGCTCGATCACGCAATGAATAAGGAAATAGCTTGAGCTTCAACACATCTTCATGCACACCTTGTTGTTTAAAGGAGTCACATACTTCTAAGAATGCACGGATATGTTACCTAGTATCTTCATGAGGCGATCCACCAAATTGACCAATCGAGTTCAACATGTTTAACATCATCGATTTGAGCTCGAATTGGGCTGCCTGAATTTCGAGAGCTACGATCCCAGGGTTGAGATCTTCCAAGATGGGCTTCAAGTGATCTCTAATAGCTCGTGGACGAACTACAACTCTGTCATTTGCTACAACATCAGGGTCTTCAGGATTATCACCCTATTAACGCCCGTGGTTACGACCTCTATACATGACTTCGGAGGCTTGTTGTATACGTCTTCTTTCTTGGAAAAGATGTTCAATCTCAGGAACTAATGGTAGTATAGGTTCGTTGGGTTTTCCTCGGATCATGCAACAACACACCACCTAAAAAAGATAAACAAAAACATCTAGTTAGTCTATACAAAAAAAAGAAAAAAAGGTGCAAAATCTAAACTTAAAACAACCTATTGCAAATCCCCAGCAACGGTGCCAAAAACTAGTTGTGTGTAACGGTGTACTATAAATGATACGCAAACAGTGCAAGTATACACGTCGAGGCAAGTAGTAAAGTGCTGAGTGATTATTGTCTCTACAAGGATTGGATGTATTTCAAGTTAATTTTAAGCACACAAGTTAAGACTATAATATAAATGAAATAGAAAGTTGGAACAGGTGAATAAATGCGATAGCAGTTGAGAACATGTTCAGAAATGAGATAGCAAATAATAAAAATAAGGCTAAACCAAAACAAGGATATTTCAAGGGTCTTCTCACACGTACAACACTCTCTAACGGAATGATAGGCTGGGATTGCTAAGGATTTCTATGTCTAACCCTAAAGAATGCCTAAAACAACCTTACCCACAACATGCTCGACAGGGTTTACTAAGGTGTCTCTAAACTATCTCTAGCAAGAAACATGCCAACCAAAATGCTATGGCAATACCTCTCAGTGTGAACCCTAGCAAGCTACTTATCGATGAAGTTCTACTCCTTTTAGTCGTTGAAACTATATCCTTATCTCTAAGGTGAGTTAGGGTTTTGCCTCTCAGCATCAAACCCCCATTGTCCATGTGGATCTAAGCCTAACTTTCTCAAATATTAAGCTATCTAACACCTAAACTAAGGCTAACTCTCGAAATCTCTTACAAATTTAGGCCAAGCAAACAATGGACAAAACATATAAAAGGTAAGAAAGAAAACCAAACATTTATTTAAACTTAATCATAAACATCCATAACAAGCCCAACCCACTTTAAATCAGTTCATGGTTGGGAAAATATCTTCCACAATCATTCGTTTAAAATAACCCATCATAAAAATAAGAAATGAAACATCAAAAGCAACTAGAGTGAAAAAAACTCCCAAGCTGCCTTGGACTGTCGTGAACCGCTTCAAGCTTGCTGCTTTAACAATGGAGAATAACACATGAAGAAGATGAAGGAAATGACCCACCTTTCTCTCTTTATTAGCTCACCAAAATATCCTTTTTTTGGCTCTCCCTTTAATGTGGGTCACTTTTCTTTTATATAGTGGGGGCTCCTAGGATTTTGCGCCCTAAATTCTAAGGGAATATTCCCTTCACATCTGGGCTGACAGCTGGATAATTGGTTCACGTGTAAGGCTGCACAATGTCCGCGTCTCCTTGTCATCTAGTGCACCCAGAAATGCTATCCAACATGTTGTAGCATTCTGCCTTTGCCCTGCTCTGCTCCTCATTTCCCTACACATCACCACAACAACCCAAACCTTCCCAAGTAGCATCGTTCAAGAAAATAACAAAGAAAACAAAACAAGCAACACCAAATGCAACTACATGAACTAAATGCACACATATGCTATGAAATGAGATGAATGGGCTTGATATCTTACAATATCTTAAGTAAAAAGGCGTAAAAAGTTAACCTTTTACAAGGTTAACACCAACTCTTTTCAAAATCTCATAGGGACCAATGAATCTCGGACTAAGTTTCCTTTTTCTTCTGAACTATAACACTCTCTTCCATGGTGAAACCTTTAAAAATACTTTATCCCCAACCTCTTAATGAATGTCTTTTCTTTTCAAATCAGAATAAAATTTTTCTCGATCTGACGCAGCTTCGGGGTTGTTTCTAATTATTATTAATTTGCTTTCTGCATCTTGCACCAAATTTCCTCCAATGATCTTACGATCCTCAAGCTCGAACCAATTTAAAGGTGTCCAACATTTCCTCCCATACAATGCTTCATATGGTGCCATCTTTATACTCGAATGGCAGTTGTTATTATAAGCAAATTCAGCCAATGGAAAGTATTTTTCCCACGTGTCTGCAAAATCAATTATACATGCTCTAAGCATGTTCTCTAATATTTGAATCACTATTTCAGATTGTCCATCTTTTTGTAGATGAAAAGCAGTACTGAAATTGAGTCAAGTTCCGAGCGTTTCATGCAACGAGTCCCAAATTCTAGAGGTAAACCTCGGATCTCTATCAAATATAATAGAAACTGGGATACCATGCAATCTCACTATCTCCTGAATGTATAGCTCTGCAAATCTACTTATATAGTAATCCATTCAAACTGGAATGAAATGTGCAGACTTAGTAAATTTTTCGACAATCACCCAAATTGAATCCTTTTTGCTTGGAGTCAATGGCAAACCTATTACAAAATCCATTGCAACTCTTTCCCATTTCCACATTGGAATTGAAATTGGATGTAGCAATCTCGAAGGTACTTGGCGTTCCACTTTTACTTGTTGGCAATTAAACATTTAGCAACAAATTTTGAGATACCTCTTTTCATACTCCGCCACCAGTATCTGCTTTTCAAACCTTGATACATCTTATTCCCTCCTGGGTGCATAGTCAATGGGCTACAATGAGCTTCTGTAAGAAGTTACCATTTTAACTCCTCATTATCGGGGATATAAATTTCCCCCTGATAGCATAAACATCCATTAGACTTAATTTCAAAATCTTTTGTTTCACCATTTTCGACTTGTTTAATCTTTGTGAGACATTCTTTATCTTTTTGTTGAAGATCTTTAATCCGACCTAACAAAGCATGCTTAATCTGAATTTCTACAACTAATACACCATTACCACCCGAAGTCAATTGTGCATTAATTCCCTTTAGAGCAGAAAAGTCTTCCGGCTTAGTGCATTAGCTATAACATTAGCCTTTCCTAGATGGTAATCAATAACCACATCATAGTCCTTGTGGAATTCTATCCATCTCCTCTGTCGTAGATTCAAATCTTTTTGCGTCAATAAATATTTTAAAATTTTATGATCTGTAAAGATATAACATCTTTCACCATATAAATAATGACACCAAATTTTTAAGGCAAAAATCACGACAACCAACTCTAAATCATGAGTCGCATAGTTCCTCTCATGTGTCTTTAGCTTCCTCGATGCATAGGCTATTACTTTGCCTTCCTGCATCAACACACATCCCTAACCATTATGAGATGCATCACTAAATAAGGTATAATCCTTTCCAGATTTGGGTTGCACTAATATTGGAGCTTCGGTCAAGATTTTCTTCAGTTGTTCAAAACTGTCTTGACATTTTTCAGTCCATATTAAAGGCAAATCCTTCCGAAGTAATTTGGTGATTGGAGAGGCAATAATAGAAAAATTCTTCACAAATCTTCTATAATAATTGTAAATCCCAAGAAACTTTGAACTTCTAAAACATTCTTTGGAGTCTTCCAATCAACAATAGCTTAATTTTTTTAGGATCCACCCAAATGCCTTCAGCAGAAACAATATGACCAAGAAAGGCAACTTTAGACAACCAAAATTCACATTAAGAAAATTTGGCATAAAGTTGTTTTTCCATTAAAATCCGAAGAACCACTCGTAAGTGCTTATCATGATCTTCTCTATTTCTAGAATAAACCAGAATATCATCAATAAATACTACTACAAATTGATCCAAATATAGCTGGAACACTCTATTCATCAAGCCCATAAATGCTGCTAGAGCATTAGTGAGACCAAAGGGCATCACTACAAATTCATAGTGTCCATACTGGGTTCGAAAAGTAGTTTTAGGGATATCTTCCTCTTTAGCTCTCAATTGGTAGTATCTTGATCGAAGATCAATCTTAGCGAAAATTGCGACTCCCTTTAACTGATCAAATAGATCTTCAATTCTGGGTAGTAGATATTTTTTCTTTATAGTCATCTTGTTTAATTGACGATAGTCAATGCATAATCTCATTGACCCGTCCTTCTTCTTCATAAATAATACTGGAGCTCCCCAAGGTGATACACTAGGACGTATAAAACCTTGGTCTAGTAATTCTTGCAACTGTTTCTTTAGCTCCTTTAATTCAGTAGGTGTCTGTTACCTCGTGTGAAAACCACCCCGACCGTTCGATTCCTTCACGCGCCCACGCATCTGAGCCGGTCCATCTTTCCTTTCCATGTGGCCACGTGACCGGAAATTACGCTACCGCCGTACAGCTACCACCGGCTCTCCAACCACCAAACAGACCGAAAATTAAAAAAAATATATAGCATGTCAGAATCATCATCATCCACAGTTCAAGCATTTAAATTTTTCTTAAATGTGTAAACAATAGATTAGATAGAAAAAGAGTAATCCCAGAGATAGGATATTAGCAATGTAATAAACCATTTGTAAAGAACGGATTTTCCAGAATCAATAGAAAAAAAAAAAAACAAGCCTAATTTTTTTTCTAGAGGTATACCCATCTCATTTTTTTTCAATTTCGAAGCATGCATACATACATATAAAAAGTTAGGGTTTGGAATCTCAACTTAGTGGCCATTCGGTTTCTCTTGTGTCACCGCTTCTCATCGCCGGTGATAAGCCGCTCGGTCTTTTGAGACCATGCATGGTGAACCAGCAAGGGAACGTATGTTGCTTTTTTTTTTAAAGTCTAGGTTTTTACTTAAAGGAGGGGGCTTTTTCGTTTTTAATGGGGGTTTTGAGACTGAATCTAGTTTTATGTATAAAAAGGGTTCGTGTCGGTTTGTTTAAAGGTTCGCCGGCCGACAAACGACAGCCGACAAGGCAAAAAACAGTGAAAAAAGGAAAACCGGTCTCTCTAAAAAAACACAACGTCATTGTAGAGAAGGTTTTTTTTTTATTTTGGTTCTAAAAATGAGAAAAATAGTCTGATTTGGATTTTAAGTGGGTTTTATACTCATGTAAAGACTAAAAATGGGTTATTTACGTTTTAAAACTTTCCATCTCCCCATATTCACAATCGCGACCCTTCCATTTTTTTTAAAACCATGGCTACAATCCCTTCGACTTTGCAAAGTCTTTCAATTCCGTCCTGGTTTTAACTTCAATCTGATTTTTGGTTGGTAAAACCACCTTTTAGTCCTCGAAATTTTGTTTCAGTTTCGATTTAATCCCTTCTCCAGTGGTAAAATCCCAGTTTTTCCACTTTTAGTCATGCATATTTTAATTTCTGCCCTCACATTTTAATTTCTTTAATTTCAATCCTTATTTATGTTTATGCCATGTAGATAAATGTGATGTTTTTGCTTAGTATTTTGGTTAAATATGTGATTATATTATTTAGATATATTTGTTTATGATATATAGTTTTCATAATATATAGTATTTATAATATATAGTTTATAATATATATCTTGTACATAATATTAAGTTTTTATATAATATATATGATTTTTATGTAATATGTATTTTTCATATAATACATACTATATGGTATATATATAGTATAGTTTTCATAATATAATGTAATGTATAGTTTTTTTTTAAAAAAAGTTTTTATAATACATAAAGCTTTTTATAATGTATATAATTCATATCTTTTTATAATATATAATATAGTTTGGAATGTATGTAACATTTGTTATATATATATATATAGTATAATATATAGTTAAAGTGTAGTTTTTTTTGTATGTATATATATATGTGGTCTTTTTAATTTGTGCTTGGTTTAGATGGTTTTGGGTTTTGTTGTGTTTAATGAGCTTTAGGCTTGTTAGGGGTAACCTTAGTCTTAGATTAGGCAAAATTAATTTAATTAATTTGAAATTCTGTGCTCGTCTCAAAGGGGCACGATCTTTAAATTAATTAAACTAATTTAGGATTAGCTTTTAGAGCTGTAGTTAGATTTAAGGTTCGAATTAGTTTAGTGAATTTCAATTTATCCTTGGCTTATTGGGATAAATGTTAAATTTACTAGATTAGTTGAACATCTCTTAATTACTCTTTAGGATAAAATGGACATGGGACTTAAATGAACATTTAAATCAAATTAATTATCACAATCCATTATAATCCATAAATTGTAAGGGTTTTCTAGTTTTTTGAATGTTTAATTAATTTAGGGTTAATATTAGACTAACCTAGTTAATAATTAGATCACTAATTGAACTCTCATAATTTGGGCCTTTTAGGTAAGGACTTTAGTGGACCTAGGGTTTTAATTGCCGAGTTCTTCTTTGCCATGCATTTATAATTGTCATTCATGTGGCCTTCAATATTCTAATTGTATATGGTAATGAACAAATTTAAACTGTAAAAAGGAGGTATTTATTAATTTCGATATTTGTGTTGTAACAGTCCTGACTTAATGGATGTTGTTGTGTGTAAAAGGTGCTCCACAATTATTGCAAGTGTACACGTCTCAAGTAATAAAGTGATAAGTATTAGAGTATCGTCTCCACATGGATTGGGAAGCCCTCCTTCAACTACCTTCTTGCACTGAAAAGGAAAAAGTAAAAGTAAAAACACAAGTAAAAGAGTTTTTGGATTTTAACTAAACTAAAGAACATAAACTAAAGCAATTAAGTAAAGATTGAAAGATCAAGATGATAGAATGGGATGAATTAGATTGCATCGTAGTGTGGAATCCAATTGATTTGTCTCGATCTTTAATTGCAATGATCACCAACTTGCCTCAGAAGTGTCTTTCGTTCCTGCTGCGACAATAAGATGTGCTGCCTCGGTAATTTCTTGATGGTCGACAGTGACGTTAAGATTCAACGAAGCGTCCTACGATAGCTCTTCCTTATCTCTATGGTCGAAACCGTGCTGGTGAATGGGTATTGATAATACCTCTCGGCAGAAACCAAAGCTAAACACCAACCAATCTCACGCTTCTTTTAGCCGTTGAAACTCTAACTTATCTCTAAGCCAAGTTAGCTTCCACCGTTCGGGATGAAAACCATGCTTATTTGTTTCGTAAGTCTAACTCTCTCGATGCCAGACAAATAGATAACCTTACAAGCTCTCTCTTGATGCCAAACAAAATAGATAACCTTACAAGCTCTCTCTCTCGATGCCAAACAAATAGATAACCTTACAAGCTCTCTCTTGATTCCAAACAAATAGATAACCTTACAAGTTATCTCTCGATGCCAAACAAATAGATAACCTTGCGTGTAAAAGGTGCTCCGCAATTAGTGCGAGTGTACACGTCTCAAGTAATAAAGTGATTTGTATTAGAGTATCGTCTCCATAGGGATTAGGATGCCCACCTTCAACTACCTTCTTGCACTGAAAAGGAAAAAGTAAAAGTAAAAACACAAGTAAAAGGGATTTTGGATTTTAACTAAACTAAAGAACATAAACTAAAGCAATTAAGTAAAGATTGAGAGATCAAGATGATAGAATGGGCTGGATTAGATTGCATCGTAGTGTGGAATCCAATTGACTTGTCTCGGTCTTTAACTGCAATGATCACTAACTTGCCTCGGTAGTGTCCTTCGTTCCTACTGCAGCAATAAGATGTGCTGCCTCGACAATCTCTTGCTGGTCGACAGTGATGTTAAGATTCAACGAAGCGTCCTACGATAGCTCCTCCTTATCTCTAAGGTCAAAACCATGTTGATGAATGGGCCTTGATAATTCCTCTCGGCATAAAAGAAAGTTAAACACCAACCATTCTCACGCTTCTTTTAGCCGTTGAAACTCTAACTTATCTCTAAGCCGAGTTAGCTTCCACCGTTCAGGGTGAAAACCATTCTTATTCGTTTCGTGAGTCTAACTCTCTCGATGCCAAAAAAATAGATAACCTTACAAGCTCTCTCTCGATGAGATTACAAGAATGAATTCAATGCCAAGAATAAGCAAACCTTGAACTAATATTGCATTAAAAACTTATACAAAGTACAATTTTTTCTCACAACTACTAAGCAAAAATAATCGTAACCCTAAGAAAGTTTAGAACATAATGGACATGGAGAAAACACGGCTAAACCATACTCTGAAGCTCTTGACTCTTCTCTCGATGATGATCTCTCTCCCCCCTCTTGATGTGTGCGCCAAGCCTTGCTTATATAGGAAGAGGAGTAGGGTAAAGTTTTTCTTGGATAGGAAGTTAAGTTGGACTTGCACATGTCTTCATTAAAGAGGTGAATCTCTTTAACTTTAATGCCTTTATCCACTTTGGCCAAATTCCATCTTTAACCTTCCTTCCATGCTTTCGTCATCTTCTAGTGCTCTGATTGTCATGCAAAGTATGTAGAAAAATCCAACGTTTTATGCTCTTCAAATCGACTATCACTTTGCATGCATTGCCCTCCGGTAGGTTGGCATGTGCACTACCTCAGCATGGGTATGTCACTGGATCTACTCCGTAAGGCTTCCTCTTCATAATTTAGCTTTCGTCAGTAGAAACTATCATCTATGGCTTGGCTTGATCTGGATCGGTCTTGAGTTCATTCCGCACAATCTCTCATTTTCTTCATTGCCCGCTCGGCATCACCTACCCTCGGTAGTGAGTAAATCTGTGCAAGTACCAAATGTGCATTAAAACAATACATTTTCATTAAATAAATCAAATATCAGGATCACAAGTAAATGCAGTGTAAATAATGCATATAAGGAAATAATGCCATTCGAATGGGTGTAGGTTAAGCCATAATTACCATGTAAAATGGGTAAAAATATAGGACTTTTGGGCACTTAACAGATGTTGACCAAATATTTGAATTAATCTTTACCGTTCGAAGGTAAACGTTAATTAAAAGTTTACAAGTCATAACATCATACTTAAATGCTTGCATCATGCATAAAGATGATGTACGTTTAATTAATTCAGACCCACAATTTGATAAAGCCCGTTTAAGTAAGGTTTATATTCAATTAAGAATCATTAAATAAATTCAATTTAAATTTCAACAATTTCCATCGATAAAAAGCAACATATATTTTGGTATTGATTTTTGGGCGTGATGGGGGTGCTAATCCTTCCTCACACGTAACCAACTCTCGAACCCTTTTTAAACAAATCTCTGGTTTTATGGTGTCTGACCTACCTAAGTGGTCGGTGGCGACTCTAAATCTTTATTGTTTTCAAAAACATGAACTTTCAAAAGAAATCGCCCTTTCAAACATTTTTTCTTTCAAAAAGTGGGATACACCAAAAGTTAAAAAAAAACATTGCTACAACATGATGATTTCACTAGGGACAAATATTTTTTACAAAACAAAAGAGAGTTAGGCCACAAAAAATTAAAATTTTGCTTTAATCAATAGAAATTATTGAAATTTAAATTTTCTTTAATTAATTCTTTTTTTCTTGAAGATGTGACTTTGATTGTACGAGCTTTGATAATTGGAGGTTTTTGAATTAATTTTTCATTTAATTTCTAAGGAATAACCGACATGTGTTGCACATTTATCATAAAGATCTATACTCGAGATTCGTCTCTTAAGTGGGAGTGAAACGCCCATACCCACGTGAGTAGCCCTCCACGGGTCGGCAATTCACTTCCGGAATCCATGCCTTTGACACGTGAGCAGCCCTCCACGTCATTAGGTCGTGCTTTCCCTCGAACTGAATCCAATTCGCAAGCTTGTAATAGGATAGAATTAGGGTTCTTGTTACCTCAGTAGGTAATAAGATAGGTTCGGGTACCCTTGTATAGAATTGAACCACCATGCGTGAGAATTTAGGAAGCCCACCCCGATTAGAGCCATGCGGATAACCATAATGAACTAGAATCCATTTTTTAAGAATCTACTTTTGTATGCTTTTATTTGCTAACCCATTTATTTTCTTGCCTTGTCCTGTTTATTTGTTTTGCATACTCATGTCATTTTCACATAAAGTGTTGATTCAAGAACAATCTAAATTTAATACTTTCGTAATGGGAAAAGAGTCCATAATGACGAGTTAAAGAATCTCGAAGCTTAAGACCAATCATAAGATGAGCAAAGGCCAACCTAGTTATTGGTGGAGAAGGAACTTAGGTTTCAGTTGTGCCCTATGTGGTAGTTATTTTCTTTTCTCGTTGTAATGGGACTTGATCTCTATTATGGAAAGTTGTCTAATGAGGATGTTCGTTGATCAACACTTCTTTGCATTTGCCTACATTTGTTTTGAAATCATTACACTTTGACTTACGTTGCATCATAGAAGCAAATTTTCATAATAATTGCACTCAACATTAATTTCGCTCATTTGCACAACAGTCACGTTATACTGGCATTTAATATTAGTTTCATTCACATGCATTGCAATTGCATCACAAATTAGTTATTCATTTGATTGCACCAGCATCTTTACATTAACATGGCATTTAGAGGCATGCACTTTCTCATTCACCATGACATCCGAGAATGAAGAGTCTGTCAGGTTTGACAAAGGTGATGCCCCAACCAGTAAAGAAAAAGACTAGCTTGATCTCACACATTTGTAGTTCAGACAGTAAGTGATCCCGTATTAGGGGAACTCGAGAACCCCCGTAAGTTTACATTAAAAAAGAGAGCAAGTTCCCGTATATCAATTGTACAAGGAACACTGACTATGACTCGAAGGTTAAGTCCAAGTAACCTATGTCTACTTGAAATTCGAAGTTGTGGAGATTATGAAGGTGTGACTCGCATTTCACAATAATAAATCAGTGCAATTTAATGTTTGAAGCCTGGTAATAAGCATTTTCAAAACAAAATGAATTTATTTAACTTTCAAAGCCTGGTAATAGACATTTTCTTTCAAAAAATTAATAAAAAAGCACTCCAATGTTTGAAACCTGGTAATAGGAATTTTCGGGTATGAGTGTGGAATTTTTGGGGCACTTCGCTGAAGCTCGTTCTAATCGAAACTCTCCGCTTCATGAGTAATGGTAATATTTTCAAAATCATGACAATGCGGAGTAGCTCGAGAATTTGTTGTTTGCTCCATCATTTATTTTGAGCCAAAGGAATGTGAAGAATTGAATTCCCCAAACTAACATGAGACATAAATGAACCTGTCAAAGGCAAGTTGGTTGAGCACCGAAATAGCTTAAAATATCACTTCATATCTTCAAACATCATTTCAGCTTTCGATGTTTCCTAGAAACAAGATTTGCCTGGGGCAAACCCCGGTAAGCAATTTCCAGTGTTGTTCGTGCACTTGATATTTGGGGCATCATTGTCCGTGAGATAACAAAAGTTTTTGCAAGAGGGTTCAAATCGGAATAGATGAGAGATGGCGCAAAGCTTGAAAGAACTAGATTACTGATTCTAATTACGACTCACTTGACTCGGAGAATGAGCAACACAAGTGTGGAGACAAATTTTGTTGGGACATGAGATTGATGAGTGGTGTTAGTCATAAGATGACGACCACCAGCTCTAGAGAATGAAGACAAGCTAAATTCATGCATCTTGGCATTCTCATGAACACATACATCTTTGCATCATGAAATACTCTCATGCATCATTAATAGCTAGACATCCCTATGTTAGGAGCATGCTAACTCATACCATCATAGTATTTCATCTCTTTTCATAGATATTTGAAAGACAGATTGGGCACCTTCTAAGATGAGGAGTAAACGATAGAGTCTAAACCAAAAAGGATTTTCAGAGGTGAAGGATTTCAAACTCGCCACATCAGAATTTTAGAGCGCGAAGCTGTTGCGTGTCAAAAGTCCTATGCAAATAGTTCAAGTGTACACGACACAAGTAGTAAAGTGATACTTGGAGTATCGGATATCGTCTCCACAAGGACTAGAAATAACTCTATCCTAGAATTGCTGCACAAGAGAGAGAGAAAATAGTTTAATTGATTGGTGAAGTAATCTTGGGAAACAAGTAATATAAAAGATAAAAGAATCAGGTTTAAGAAATAGGTGTCGTGTACTGTAAGAGAAACTTTTGTTCTGTCGTCGTCCCTGTCGCGGCAGCGATCACACAACTCTGCACTTCAAGTTTGGCAAGAATCCCTACTATGACTTGTCCTATCCCTAGGCCCAAGTTCTGTTGATGAACACTTCTTAGATGATACCTCCCGGCGTGAATCGAAGGGTGAACACCAATGTTGTTGAATTCTTCCTTAGCCACTTAACCTCGTACTTATCCCTAAGCCGAGATGGTTTAACCATAAGCTGGAAAACGCGTATTTATTTCGTTTGTATGCTTGACTCTCCCGATATCAGCAAATGGATAACCTCACAATGCTCTCTCGATACTCTTACGAGATATGAAAACCAGAATAAATAAACTTGAAGTTTTTATTGATTGAATAGAAAAATTCCTAAGACAGTACAATCCTTTTAACTACTTTATAGAATCAACCCTTAGCCCTAGGGGAAGTTTAGAACATGATGAAAGGGGGAAACGACAAGGGTTTTGGGGAAGATGGTTAGGAATGAGAGATCCTTCCCTAGGTCGAATTACATGCCTTTATATAGGCCTTGGGTCCAAGTTTTCTACTATAGCAAGAATACAAGTTTAAACTAAAGTACAACTCTATTAAAGATTAAATATTCTGAGTAGATGCCTTAACTCGTCCTCTTTTCTTGCTTTGGGTTTCTTCCTTGGACTTTGGGCTTGGCCTTCATTCTGCCTCAGGGCTCAGAAAAATATAGGAGTGGTCCATGACAGACCGACTTGAAATCCTCTATTTGTCGAGCTACACTTCACTTTTCCACCTCACCCTTCTGTCGTCATGGCCACCACGGCAGTGGCCATGACAGCGTGTGCTCCTCGACTCTAGTTCTGTGATCCAGCTCTGCTCATTTGCTGCCCTGAGTCTTCCACAAGAGATACCTACAAAAGTGACCAAAATCAGTAGCAACTGTGCCATTTTATCTAATTGTGATGTATATGCAGAAATCTATCCTAAATGCAATGAATTATGCTTGAATGCAGCAGAAATATGGGTAAATAAGGGGTAAAATATAGAACTTTTATACATTCAACACACCCCCAAACTCAAGTTCTTGCTTGCACTCAAGCAGATACGTCCTAACTAAAAATAAAAACTTTTTGGTTTGGCTTAATTCAGTGAACTTTTCATTGCCTACCACACATTCCCTATCACGAGCAATACCTTGTCAGGCGTTTCTGGATTTATTCGGAACCATGTTATAGTTCTTGTGCAGTGTGTGCAGGTTTTGTGAACAAATATGTGCCTAGACTCCTTTAGTTTACCAGAATAGTCATGCTTACAAACTTGAGTTTTATGACAATTTATTTTTTCTGGAGGCAATTCTTAGGCTCCTTTAGTGTTTTCTGACTCTTGATTTAACTGCATATTTTCTGGAGGCAATTCTTAGGCTCCTTTAGTTTTTACTAACTTAAGCTCAAAGAGAAATCTCCCTAAAATCAGTGCAAGGCAGTTTTGCAAACAAATGAGTCTGAATTCTTTCTTTCCTTTATTCCTTTCCTAGAGCCAATGATAGGCACCTCTAAGGGTGATCTCAAGTGGGTAAACATTCCTATTCCAGTGCACTATAGAACTCTAGATAACATAAGAGTCACAAAGAGTGTTGTACAGATCAGAATTATAGCAAGGGTCTAAATAGTTCCTAAAATAAACTTAAAAATAAACTTAAAAATAAACTAATAACAAGACACAAATTAAGACACAACTAATAACTTCATTAATGGAGGGATGCCACCCCCAAACTCGAGGGTTGCATTGCCCTCAATGCATGACAGAATAAAAAATGAAAAACAGAAAAGAAAATGCATCACAAAATAGATATAACAACAAAGACAACAAAATATAAGAAAAGACACTTAATTTGAGGAGTTGTCGTCGCTGCTGCTGCTGACTTTGAGCTGCTGCTGACTTTGACTTTCATGGTAGGGGCTGGCAGGTTGCTGGGGGAGGCAGAGGCTATCTTCTTCTTTGCCTCTCGAGGTGGCTGGACACATGTCGGTGAGATGTGTGGGGGCTGGTCCAGGACCTCGATATCATCATCGGAGTTGTTGTTGCTGCTGCTGCCGGCAGATCTGTCTTGGCTGGGTCCTTCGACATTCTCATTCAACTTCTTTATTTTCATCGGAGGGAAGTCCTTGGAGATGTCTCGGGCAACTGATGGCTCGGAGTCAGAATCCTGCCAGACGGAAGAGGAGGAGAACCCTTCAAAGTATTTGGGGTCAATCTCCGGTAGGGGGTCCTTTCTCTTCTCGCCTCTAGTAGTGGTAGATTGCCTGCCGCCTTCGCCTGTCGTGGCAGGGGTAGGTGTAGAGGCAGCAGAGGGAGTTCTGGGGCTCGCAGCAGGGGTAGGTGTGGGGGCAGCAAAGAAGTTTTCTGGGAAGGAGGGGAATTGTACATGGGTAAAATGTAAATCATTTTGAATGAAATTTACTGTTGCAGTTGTGAAGTCCCTCATAAAGCCCATCAGTCTGAGTTGTCGTTCCTCCATCCTTTTCAGCATCGTCAGAATTTGGCCGGAGGCATCTGCTGGAGGTGCTGCTGCCATCTACTGTGACTCTGCTGCGACAGGTTCTGGGGAGCTAGGGCCTGCCGTCGGTTCTATCGTGGCATATGGGTTGATGTACGATAGAGGGGTGGCAGCTTTCAACTCCATTAGACTGAAAATATTCTGTTGCGTCCACCCTTTTCCTTGTACCTTGACATCTTCCTCTATTTTTGGTACATTGTGGCCCCAACAGATGGTGGTGATGAGGTAGGGGAAGACGAGGGGACCCGACGGTCGGAAGGCACACTCAAGGATTTCGTCCCGGATGTAGCGTCCAACACTAATTTGCCTCTCGTTTAAAATAGAATGAACAAGGGCTAATTTTGGTCTGTCGACAGTGCTGTTGTGGGAGGATGGCATGATTCGCTTCTTGACAAAGTGATTCCACATTTTGGCTTATGGAGTCAGTTAGGTTCTCCTCACGGTCCATCAGTGTTTAGGGTCGTCGTTCCATTCTGTTCCTTCTTCAGTAACCTCTGCCATGACCGCGTCATAGTCTGCCGACGACAGACTATTCACGAACCTTCTGTGGGAGTCCTTCTTCTTGCTCACGTACAGTTCGTATAATGTGTTGATGTACGCATGCTCGAGAGAGAGTTTCTTGCCTCGAACAGTCACTGTCGTGGCATCCTTACTATCGACGGCAACGTAGAACACTCGGACGAGGGTTATATTCATCTCCTCAGGTTTGGCAACAAATGTCTACCACTTGAGGGCTTGAATTTTCTTGGCTATGAAGCTCTATAGCCCTAGGTCTCCCGTTGGTTGTGTGTAAATGAACCCCCGTTCCTCCCACATGTCCCTCTTTTGGAAGGAACTATAGTACCTCTTGGAAGATTCGGTGGAAGCGAACCGGTTAGGAATGGCATTATGGCTCGGGGTTGATACTGTCGTGGCAGAAGTGGAGGTAGCCCTGCGGCGAGTGTGTCTGCTAGCCATTGCAAGGACTGTAGCAAAAATGAAAAGAAAGTTTTAAGATCTAAAATAGAGGAAGTAGGTTGAGAAAATGAGAATGAGATGAAAAATGAATAGGGAGTGGGGGTTTATATATAATGGGGATTTTCTGCCCGCTGGGTCTGTAACGGCAGGCGTGAATAACCGGGCCAGCTGTTATGCGGTTTCTGACGCGTTTGTCACGTGTTTCCGTGTCTGCTACGCGTTTGTTATGCATTTGCGTGTCTGTCGCGACAGCTCTGTGACAGGTTGTCTTCTCTGCGTCTGTCGCGACAGCTAGTGACAGTATGTGACGACAGACTCGTCCGTTGCGCTTTTTAGGCTGTTGTGAATGCAGTGGGCTGGTTCATTCCTTCTTCTCTGCTTTGCTTCCTCTATTTCCTAAAAATAATTAAATAAATAAACTAAATTAAATTAAAATCTTGGTTCCTAAAATAAATAAATAAATAAATAAATCTTAATTCCTAATAAATAAATAAATAAAATAAAATAAAATAAAACTAAGTTAAATTAGGGATGCCTTGAGGGGCATCTCCTAAAGTAACTACTTCCTGTATCCTTGGGGCTTCAGTCCCCTGATAATGCTTGAGTCTCTGTCCATTGACCTTGAACTAGTGCCCATCTTTTAGGGATTTGATTGTAATGGCACCATGGGGGAAAACTTGGACAACCTGGAAAGGACCGGACCACCTAGATTTAAGTTTTCCTGGAAAAAGCTTTAACCTGGAGTTGAATAACAACACCTGCTGCCTAGGGCAGAACTGTCGTGGCAGCAGCTTCCTGTCGTGCCACTACTTGGTTTTGTCCTTGTAGATCTTGGCATTGTCGTAGGCCATTACTCGAATTTCTTCAATCTCATTCAAGTCTAGTAGCAGTTTCTGTCATGCCCTATCCTAGTCCATATTTACTGCCTTTATAGCCCAGTAAGCTCTGTGTTCTATCTCAACAGGTAAATGACAGGTTTTCCCATAGATGAGTCTATAGGGTGACATTCCCGATGGTGTTTTGAACGATGTTCTATAAGCCTAAAGTGCATCATTGAGATGTAGAGACCAATCCTTTCGAGTGGGTTTAACCATCTTTTCAAGTATGTTCTTTACTTCTCTGTTGGATATCTCGGCTTGCCAATTGGTCTGAGGGTGGTATGGTGTTGCAATCCGGTGCTTTACTCCGTATTTTCTCAAGGCAGCAGCAATTACCCTATTATCGAAGTGTCTCTCCTCATCACTAATTATCGCCCTTGGGATGCCAAATCTGGAGAAGATGTTCTTGTGAAGAAATCTTTGAACAGTTTTAGCATCATTCTTTTAAGTGGCGATCGCTTATAGCCACTTTGACACATAATCATTGCCAGTAGGATATATAAGTTCCTGCAAGATGCTGGGAAAGGTCCCATGAAGTCGATTCCCCATACACCAAAGATTTCGACCTCTAATATGTTCTACAGTGGCATCTCATGCCTTCTTGATATGTTCCCAGTCCTTTGGCACTTGTCACAGCCTTTGTAGAAGGCTTGTGCATCCTTGAACAGTGTGGGCCATTAGAGACCAGATTGCAGAACCTTGGCAGCAATTTTGTTTCCACCTAGGTGTCCTCCATACGGGTAAGCATGGCAGTGGTGAAGCACAGCTTCTTGTTCGTCCTGTGGTACGCATCTTCTGATAATCTGATCTGCACAGTGTTTGAAAAGAAGAGGTTCGTCCCAATAATAATGTTTTGCATTATTTTGGAACCTCTTCCTTGCTTGGTAATTAAGCTCAGGAGGTAGTACCCCACTAACAATGTAATTAACAAAATCAGCGTACCAAGGGGTTTCAGAAAGCTTACCTGTCGCCATTGCTGTCGCGGTAGTGCCGGTGGTAGCAAACAACTGCTCATCTGGGAAGGTCTCCAATATGTTGGTCCTATCCGTGGATTGACTTCTTCCCGTCTCCAACCTCGACAAGTGGTTTGCTACTTGGTTCCCTGTTCCCTTTTTATCCTTGATGTCAATGTCAAATTCTTGCAGCAGCAGAATCCAACGTATCAATCTAGGTTTCACATCCTTTTTTGTGAGCAAATACTTCAAGGCTGAATGGTCTGTATGGACCACCACCTTTGTTTCAAGTATGTACGGACGGAACTTGTCGATTGAGAACACCACTGCTAACAACTCCTTCTCTGCCGTGGTGTAGTTGACTTGGGCATCATTTAATGTTTTGCTGGCATAGTAAATCATATGGAAGATCTCATCATTCTTCTTCCCTAGTGATGCCTCGACAGCGTAATCACTGGCATCACACATTATCTCAAATGGCAAACTCCGGTCTGGTGGCTGTACGATCGGGGCTGTTACCAGCTTCTCCTTCAGAATTCTGAATGCCTCGGTACATTCAGCATTAAAATCAAAGGGACAGTTCTACTCCAATAGGTGGCATAAGGGCTTGGTAATCTTCGAGAAATTTGCTATAAATCGTCGATAAAACCCGGCATGCCCAAAGAAACTTCGAATCCCCTTGACTGTGGTGGGTGGCGGCAGCTTTTCTATGACCTCTATTTTGGCTCTGTCCACCTCTATGCCGCGGCAGCTCACCTTGTGTCCAAGTACTATTCCTTCATCCACCATGAAGTGGCACTTTTCCCAGTTCAAAACCAAGTTCGCCTCTTCGCATCTTTTAAGAATCTTCTGTAAGTTGCCTAAACAACCTTCGAAACTGTCTCCGAAGACGGAAAAGTCGTCCATGAAAATCTCTAGGAAATCTTCCACCATGTCGGAGAATATTGCCATCATGCACCTTTGGAAGGTCACTGGTGCATTGTAGAGCCCAAATGGCATTCTCCGAAAGGCATAGGTGACGTACTGACATGTGAAGGTAGTGTTTTCTTGGTCCTTCGGTGCTATTGCTATCTGATTATAACCTGAGTAACCATCAAGAAAACAATAGTAAGGTTTCCCCGCTAATCTATCAAGCATTTGATCAATAAAAGGTAAGGGAAAATGGTCCTTCCGAGTAGCTTTATTAAGCTTCCGGTAACCCACACAAACCCTCCAACCGGTCACAGTCCTGGTTGGGATTAGCTCGTTTTATTCGTTGGTTACCACGGTTATGCCTCCCTTTTTGGGCACACACGACATCAAGCTCACCACTTGCTATCCGAGATGGCGTATATGATTCCGGCATCGAGCCATTTGATAATCTCTTTCCTCACCACTTCTCGCATAGCCTCGTTCAAATGTCTCTGGGCATCAATAGTCAGCTTATGATCATCTTCCAAGAGAATCTTGTGCATGCATAGTGACGGACTGATGCCTTGGATATCAGATATAGTCCATCCAATAGCCTTCTTATGCTGTTATAGCATTTTGATTAGCTGATGTTCATGTTTCTGCATTAACTTGGAAGAGATGATTACGTGCAACGTATCATTTAAACCAAGAAAGACATATTTAAGCTGCCCTGGCAGGGGCTTAAGATCTAGAACATGTGGCTTTTCAATTGAAGGCTTCTGGATTATATGTTCGTTCGAGATATAATTAAAAGGCTCGAAGAACTTATATGGACGAGTGTCTATCCAAGTTACCTCCTCAGGACCTTTAGTGTCGGATGTTTCTGAATTGGAGGAGTCACTGTCGTCATTGCTGCCGTGACTGCTGTGGCAGTGACCAAACTTTCTGTCGTGGCAGCTTGACCTGATGCAGGGTTGGTCAAGGATTACTTCAGTGATTGCCTTGCACTCTTCTTCTGCATCAACATGTTTAATTTCTTGGAGAACATTAAGTTTGATTTCTTGATCATTCACTCTCATGGTCAGTTCTTCTTTCTCCACATCGATCACAGTTCTGCCTGTGGCTAGGAAGGGTCACCCCAAAATGATCGGTGCGTTTTCATCTGTTTCACAGTCTAAAACACAAAAGTCAGCAGGAAAAATAAATTTATCCACTATTACTAAAATATCTTCGATCTTCCCATCTAGTTGCACGTAAGAGCGGTCTACCAGCTGCAACATGACTGTCGTGGGCCTTACTCGTCCAATACCTAATTTCTGAAACACAGATTTGGGCATTAGATTTATGCTAGCACCAAGATCACAAAGTGCCTTACCCACGAACTTATCGCCAATTATGCACGGTATGATGAAGCTCCCATGATCCTTCTTCTTCTAGGGTGGATGCCTGTGTAAGATAGTCATGCATCCTTCTGTCATTTTCACCGTTTCGAATTCCCTAAGTGTGGACCATTTTGACATGGCGTCCTTGAGAAATTTTGCATAACCGGGCATCTGCTTGATGACCTCTAACAGTAGTATGTTAATGTGTACCTGCTTAAAAATATCATATATCTTCTTGAGCTGGTACTCATATTTCTGTTTCTGTAACCGCTGTGGAAAAGGAGGTGAAGGACAGTAATATTCAAGACGTCCTTCGCATGGTATTCAGATCTGAGGAGGTTCAAGTTCTTCAGCATTCACTGTTTTCTCCTCTTTTGCTGTCACGGCAGGAGTGTCGACAGCAGGTTGTTCTTCCTCTACCGGGGCAGTGTTCACGGCAGGTGTATCTAGGATCGGTTCCTCACTTGGTGTGTTCTTCATCTCCGGCCCTTGTAACTGCTTCCCACTTCTAGTTGTAATTGCTTTACACTGTTCATGTGTGGGTTTTTTAGTGACCTCAGTATCACTAGGGAATCCTCCGTTCTATCTTGGCTTGATATGCTGGGAAACTTGGCCCATCTGTCTCTCCAGTGATTTCAGGGTAGCCTCATGGTTTGTCATCCTCATCTTTGTCTTGTCCATGAATGACTTAGTTTTCTTGACGAAGTGATTCATGTTCTCCGTGTCAACTCCTGTCTGTGACATAAATGTTGCAAATGTTTGTTCCAGTATACTAGGTGTGGCTGCCAGCTGCTGTTGCGGCTGCTGTCGCGACAGGATTCTGGGTACCCCTTTGTTTTGGTTATTCTGCATTGGAGGATTCAGTGCATTGTTCGGATTGCTCCAGGAAAACTTAGGATCTTTCCTCCAGTTGGGATTGTAATTGTTGGAATCATAGTTTCTCGGCTTGTTATAATTCCCAACATACATCCCTTCTTCTAATTGTAATGGGCAGTCTTCCGAACTGTGATTCCCACTATATGTCTCGCATACCTCTTCTGCAGAATATACGGCTTTAGAATCTTTTCGCTGCAGATTTTCCACCACCTTTGTGAGGTATGCAACATGTGATTTCAGGGAATAGTCAGCTTCATAATCCTTTACAGTTATCCCTCGTTTGCCCCCTCTCCTAGCTGTAGGAAATTGCTCATCATTCTTTGCTAGGTTTTTCAACACTATCATTGCCTCGTCTGGTTCCTTATCCAGTAATAGCCTATTTTCTGTTGAATCTATTCTCAGACGAGTGTGTGTATTGGCAGCATTGTAGAATTTAACGACCTGATTCCATACGGGGAATCCATGCATCGGGCAGTTCCTTAGAAGAGTTGTAAATCTGTCTCATGCCTCGTACATTGGTTCGTCATCTTCCTGTTGAAATGTAGCAATTTTGTTACGCAATCTCTCATATAAATGAGAAGGATTAAAACGAGATAATAATTCACGAGAGAGATCTACCCAAGTTCGTATTGAACCCGACACTAATTTATTCCACCAAGTTTTAGCTCTGTCTCTCAATGAATGAGGAAATAACCGGATCCTCAGTACTTCCGGATTGATTCCTAGTAATCTAAATGATCCACAGATTTCTTAGAACGTTTTCAGATGTTCTCGTGCATCCTCAGTTGCATAACCACTAAACTGGCCAGCGGAATTTATCATGAAGAAATAACCATGTAGTTATTGTTGTGTGGGTCATCTACCCCCTCATTCAACCTTCCATTCACCATTGCTTCTAGTTGCTTCTCAAGATAGTTATTTCTTACTATCAAGAGTCGAGCTTAGTTCCTGAGTTGGTACGTGCATTCGATTTCGGGGTCTAGTTTGTACTCAGGTTCTTTGCCTCGTCTAGATCTGCGCATAAGCAAACAGAAAACCTTGTGAAAAGCAAAGGGTAAATAGTACCACTAAAAACGGAAAAATAAGAAGAAAGAGTGTAGTAATAGTAAGGGTAAAGATATGTTGCCATTCCCCGGCAACGGCGCCAAAAAACTTGTTGCGTGTCAAAAGTCCTATCGCAAATAGTGCAAGTGTACACGACACAAGTAGTAAAGTGATACTTGAAGTATCGAATATCGTCTCCACAGGGACTGGAAATAACTCTATCCTAGAATTGCTGCTCAAGAGAGAGAGAAAATAGTTTAATTGATTGGTGAAGTAATCTTGGGAAACAAGTAATATAAAAGACAAAAGAATCAGGTTTAAGAAATAGGCCGGTATTGAATTGCTCAGCAGTGCAGGTGTTGCACTGTAAGAGAAACTTCTGTTCTGTCGTCGTCCCTGTCGCGGCAGCACCTGTCGCGGCAGAAGTCTATTGATGTCGTAGCAGCGATCACACAACTCTGCATTTCAAGTTTGGCAAGAATCCCTGCTATGACTTGTCCTATCCCTAGGCCCAAGTTCTGTTGATGAACACTTCTTAGATGATACCTCCCGGCGTGAATCGAAGGGTGAACACCAATGTTGTTGAATTCTTCCTTAGCCACTTAACCTCGTACTTATCCCTAAGCCGAGATGGTTTATCAATAAGCTGGAAAACGCGTATTTATTCCGTTCGTATGCTTGACTCTCCCGATATCAAGCAAATGGATAACCTCACAATGCTCTCCCGATACTCTTGTGAGATATGAAAACCAGAATAAATAAACTTGAAGTTTTTATTCCTTGAATAGAAAAATTCCTAAGACAGTACAATCCTTTTAACTACTTTACAGAATCAACCCTTAGCCCTAGGAGAAGTTTAGAACATGATGAAAGGGGGAAAAGAACAAGGGTTTTGGAGAAGATGGTTAGAAATGAGAGATCCTTCCCTAGGTTGAATTATATGCATTCATATAGGCCTTGGGTCCAAGTTTTCTACTATAGCAAGAATACAAGTTTAAACTAAAGTACAACTCTACTAAAGATTAAATCTTATTAGTAGATGCCTTTAACTCGTCCTCTTTTCTTGCTTTGGGTTTCTTCCTTGGACTTTGGGCTTGGCCTTCATTCTGCCTCAGGGCTCAGAAAAATATAGGAGTGGTCCACGGCATACCGGCTTGAAATCCTCTATCTATCGAGCTACACTTCACTTTTCCACCTCACCCTTCTATCGTCATAGCTGCCACGGCAGTGGCAACGACAACGTGTGCTCCTCGGCTCCAGTTATGTGTTCCAGCTCTGCTCATTTGCTGCCCTGAGTCTGCCATAGTAGATACGTGCAAAAGTGACCAAAATCAGCAACAACTATGCCATTTTATCTAATTGTGATGTATATGCAGAAATCTATCCTAAATGCAATGAATTATGCTTGAATGCAGCAAAAATATGGGTAAATGAGGGGTAAAATATAGAACTTTTATACACTCAACAAATGGGAAGATGCTCGTGGCTCAAGGACTGCAGGCGAAGGATTTCAAACTCTTCGCATCAGGATTTCAGAGCAAAAGAGATCAAGGATTTCAGGTGAAGGATTTCAAACTCATCGCATCAAGATTTCATAGCAAAAGGGGCAAATGCCGTTAGCTCGGTGATTTTTTGAAAGGAAAGTCAAAAAGCCTACCCAGTTTGTTTTTGCCGTTTCAGGAAAACAAGTTATTCGGATTTGTTCTCTGCCGCTTTGGAGGAATGAATTATTTGTTGTCTAGCCTGTCCAATGTTGTTCTGAAAGGACATGCTAGCACCACCAATTTGTTTTCACCGTTTCGGGAAAGCAAGTTATTCAGATTTGTTCTCTTTCGCTTCGGAGGAATCAATCATTTGTTGTCTGGTCTTTCCAATGTTGTTCCGAAAGGACATGCTAGTACAACCGGTTTGTTTTCTGCCTTTTCGGGAAAACAAAGTCATTGGATTCCTTCACTGCGTTTTGGAGGAATGAGTCTTTTGAAGGTTAGTTGGCTCGTCTATTACCGTTTAAGAAAGACATGCCAGCGCCACCCATTTTGTTTTCTACCGTTTTAAGAAAACAAAGTTATTTGGATTCATTCATTTCCATTTCGGAAGATTGAGTCGTTTGGAGGTTAGTTGGCTCGTGTGCTGCCGTTTCGAAAGGACATGCTAGCGCAACTTGGTTTGTTTTCTACTATTTTGAGAAAACAAAGTTATTTAGATTCATTCACTGCAGTTTTGGAGGAATGATTCATTTGAGGGTTAATTGGCTCGTCTGTTGCTGTATCGGAAGGACACACCAAAATTACTCGTTCTATTTTCTGCCGTTTAGGGAAAACAAGTTATTTGGATTCATTCGCTGCCATTTTGGAAGAATGAGTCATTTGGAGGTTAGTTGGCTTGTTTTCAGCCACTTCGGAAGAACATGCCAGCGCCACTTGTTTTGTTTTCTACCGTTTCGGGAAAACAAAGTTGTTTGGATTCATTTGCTGCCATTTCGGAGGAATGAATCATTTGGAGGTTAGTTGGCTCGTCTGCTGTCGTTTCGGAATGACATTCTAGTGCCACCCAGTTTTTTTTCTGCCACTTCGGGAAAAAAGTTATTTCGATTTGTTCGTTGTCGTTCCGGAGGAGCGAATTGTCCAATAGAGAAGTAGGATAAAATTAGTGCTTATGGTCTTTGCTTTATCGTTGTTCCATAAGAATAAGAAAAGAGAAGCAGTTGTAATCACTAATTTTGTCCAGGCTAGACTCATTTTTATTTTTGTTTTTATAGTAATGACTTTTTATATGCTGCTACTATCTATAAATAAAAAAAATGTATGTTATGGGCTTTGTTTAACTTTAACTAGTTTATATTACATATGCATGTGATTTCTTATTAAAACCCAAAAAATTACTAAGTGGTATATATGTGGTGCTATCATATTATTGTTATATTCTATTATGTTGTTATATAAATTGAAACCCCCCCAAAATACTATTAGTATTATCATCATTAATAGTATATTTATTATCAATATCCTTTATATTATCTTAGTGTTATTATAATTATAATATATTATTATTATTATTGTTGTTGTTGTTGTTGTTATTATTATTATTATTATTATTATTATTATTATTATTAAACTAAAAAATCAAAAAAGACTAATTAAAATATATAGAAAAGCCCAATATATATGTATAACAATTAATATATATAAAAGGCCCAAGTTTATTAAATAAAGTCCAGTTACAATTCAAAACCCATAAAAATATATACTTATTACATCTGGCCCAATAAGGCCCTAAATGACCAAAACCCTAATGCCCCTCTTCCTCCTTCCGCATCCGATTCTAAATCGTCGGATCGAGGGCATCATCATCAATAGTTCAGATGCAAGGAGAGAAGCCCCTTCAGCTCCTACGTGTGTGTGGAAACCACCCACGAATGTTCGGCTCCTTCACGCGCCTAAGCTGGTCCGTCTTCCACGTGGCCACGTCGCCTAAGACAGTCCGTCTTCCACGTGGCCACGTCGCCAGAAATTCTGATGCCGCTGTACAGCAACCACCGGCTCTCCAACCACCAAACATACCAAAAATAAAAAAAAACATGTTAGAATCATCATCATCCACAGTTCAAGGATTTATTTTTTCTTAAAAGTGTAAACAATGGCAATTTTGAATCAATAACCCCTTTTAAAAAATATTAGGAAAAATGGCTCCCAAAAATATTATTTGGCAAAATGACCCCCAAACTTGCCACGTCGATGAACCTCGCGTTTTGTAGGAAGCGAGGTCTGATATCGCGTTCTGCATAACGCGAGTTCAGTCTACGTGGCCTTGTTGTTTGTGTTAACAGTTTTACAGAACCTCGCGTTCACGAGAATTCGAAAGTGCGGCTGAATATATCGCACAGACCTCGCGTTCTGCAGGACGCGAGTTCTGTGCAATTCTGGGCGAACTAGGGTAAACAAGTGTGGGTAGGCATGTTCGAGCCCACTTTCGGGCGTGTAAATCGTATATTTTTAGCGAACATCGAGTTTGGGGTCGTAGTACTGGAAATTCTCTATCGTATGACACCAACACGGTCAATTTTCGTCCATTGTACACTGGTTTAAAATGGCTTCCAAAACCCTATGCTATCATCCTTTTTTGAATGAAGTTGTCTTTGAACAAATGTCGATAGGCATGTTCGGGCAGAATTTCATACGTATAAATTGTAAATTTTTAGCTAACATCGAGTTTGGGGTCGTAGTATTGGAAATTCTCTATCGTATGACACCGACACGGTCAATTTCCGTCCATTCTACACTGACTTAAAGTCACTTCGAAAACGCTATCATAACATATTTTTTTGAATGATTGAAAATATAAGATGATCTATTGTATAAATCGAAGTAGACTGACTTTATTAATTCGATTGTCATGGGCAAACTCACATATACAAATTACAAATAATTAATTAAGACGAGGGGCTGAGCGATTAGGACACTTAGGAGCTGTGTGTCCAGGATTTTTACATACACTACAATGCTTCCTTTGTCCGGTTTTTTCTCGATGTTCGACCATATCCTCGGCACAGTGTATTCTTGTAGACCGTGGACGTCCTTTGGCTCTTAGTAGTGCTGGATCTGGGTGTATGGTCGGTTCAGTGTCCATGGCATTCGGATCAACCTCATTTCCGATTGGAGGAAACTTTTTTTCGTAAACCTTAAACACTGTTTCGAGTAAGTATACCGGATCAACCAGATGCATGTATTGTATCCGTTGGTTAGTGCAAGCAGCAATGGCGTGTGCGCACGGGTATTTGAATGTTTGGAAAATTCCGCACTCACAGAAACTTGTGTCCTTCTCTCGAGAAGAGAGTTGCAGTCATCTGTCTTGATTGGCCCAATTGAGTATGCAGTTTTGTGTGGAAATCTGGGTGGACTTTGTGTCCACCTGCCATGTACTCAGTTGCTTGCCTTCCCAAGGTTGCAAAAAGGGTAGCCAAACGATAATAGGTCGCTTTGACAATGGAAGTGATAGGCAACTGCCGCACTCCCTTCGGTGATGAGTTCACTGCATCAGCCAAATTCGTTGTCATGTGACCATAGTGTTTACCCTGGTCATACGATCGAAGCCATTTTTCCCTTGGGATTTTTTCAAGGTAATCTGCGCCATATTTGTTTCTTGCTCTCAGTTCCTCGAGCAGATCATCCACCTCTTGTTTGTAGTGCGAGTTGCCTACGGGATGACAGTTGAATAGTTATGGGCGAAAAACACATGCAAAAAGGTCGTAAATGAAAGCGAGTAACAAGTAATATAGTAAATAAAAATGACATAAAGGACGTACCCATATCGAGCACCATTTGACGTTCATCACAGTTCTTGAATTGCTGCAGGTAGTTTGCGGCTATGTGTCGCAAGCAAAAATGCTGGTGAATGTATGGATGCTTCCAATAGTCACCCAAATGTTGTAGCGCCAACAACAGTGATGTGCCTCTCTCAGAAATAACACATACCCCTCCATCCCTTGATCGTATTACAGGATCAAGGACATATTTTCGTAGGTTCCGAAGGACGAACTTCCAAGACTCCAAATCCTCCTTGGGGACGATTGTGAATGCAACATGAACGCATTTTTTGATTGTCGTCCTGTGCAATAGCTAGAAGTAGGGTTTGTGTATATCTTCCGTACAACCATGTGTTGTTGATTTGGACCATCTGTTTGCAGTGCTTGAATGCGTTGATGCACTGGGGGAAAGTCGAAAATAACCGGTGGAATTGAAAAACACCTCGGACGACACGATCATTTTCGTATACCGGAACCGTATCAAGTTTGAAAACCATTCTGGGGATGTGTTTCTGCAGGAGATTAAGCCATGGGCGCAACTCTTTGTAAGATTCCTCCCATCGGCCATACATTTCCTCTTTGGCCCGCTTCCTTGCATACCATGCTTTGTAATATTCAGGACGGTAGCCGGTGACAGCTAGAGCTGCAGCCTGATATGTGGAGACCGACACTGTGGGATTTGTTTTCACCAGTGTCGAAAAGATGTCGGCGAGGTACTTTGCATCAAGGTTCTTATGATCCTGGCTGAGGCTAGCAATGGTGCATGTATGGGGCCCCTCAAGTTTTGTTATTTTCCAACGGTCGCCTGCCGTCTTCAATTGTGATATATGAATTTTCCATTTACAACCTTGATTTTTTTGAAGCAGTGAGCCTTGTAGTATTTGGCTTGGGTTTTATCCACTATCGTCTCAACATTATGACGAAGGTTGTACTGCTTAACTACCGCCACCACAATATCCTTTGTCAAGAACGTCATACCAATTCTCAGTTCACCATCAGAACGGTTGACTTTTCCGTCTATTGTGTCGTCGTGTGAAAAATCAGGCACGTCCATTGCATCCATATCAACCATTGTGAAGTGGGATGGTGGCTAGAACATAGAAATTGGTGTTGCGTCTACAGGAAAGTTGGTGGCAGTCGGCTGTTCTTCGAAATATTATGGTGGAACGGTATCGTCTTCCGGTGGAACTGTCAAGTCTTCTAGTTCATCATAGAATGGCCCCAGCTCGTCTTCGTCGGGCTTGGGTTCTCTAATCGGTTCTTCCTCAGAAGCATCCTCCAGGAGCTGGAATAGTAGAGCTTCATCGATCACTACCCTTGGAGGCGAGGATGGGGGTCGACGATCGGGAGACCTCTCACGAGATCGCTCACGAACTGCATTTCCAAGACCAAAATCAAGATCACCATAAGAAGAATGTCTCCCCATAGATGGTTGAACGTACTCCGTGCTAGGGACATACGTTGAGTGTCGTTCATATGAGGAATCATGGCCGTGCATAACGTAAGAAGACGACGTTCCCTCACCACAAAAAGAAGAATGTCTCCCCATAGATGGTTTACCGTAGTCGGTGCCAGGGACATACATTGAGTGTCGGCCATATGATGCTTCATGGTCGTGCGCAACGTAAGTAGACGACATTCCCCTCCCCCATAACTATAAGGATTGTATGGATTGTATGATGCATTTGTTGGTGCATCGAATTCATCGTTTGGGGGTTGGTTCAGGTCGAACCCGATACTAGCTACGCACGACTACCTTGGCACAGCAGATGACGATGCACCAAACTCGTTGTCTTGGCACAGTAGGTTAAAATCACCTCGTAGACTTGCGGTCGGGCTATCAACGTTGGCATTCGGATCGAAGTCAAAATTCGCCCGGCCCCTGCTTGGTATTTCGATAACTGGATTAGACTCCGAGAACGATGCATACAGCTCGAGGGCCCCCCCAATGAATAGTCGAAGTGGGTTTCCAACATCATCTCCACTTCAGCAGTTTCCGCAATTTGGCATACAGAGTACCTTAAAGGGGCTATAGATGTTGGCACTTGATATTTCACGTCGGACAAACGGTGGTTTTCGAAATGAGGGACATTTGTCTCAAGTTCCTTTACCAACTTCTTGAACGATAATCTCCTCGGAATCTTTAGCGTTACTGGATCTTCGCAGTGAAAAACGATGCCCAGTTCAGGATCCTCGAATATCTGCCCATCGTAGTAAACTAGAGTACTAACGCCCCGTCTCGCCATTTGAATATTTTGTCAAAGACTTGTGAATTTTTAATACTTGAAAATTTTGAGGAATTGTTTTGGCAATTCAAACATATATTTACGTTTTATGGTTCTGCTTCATATAATGAGACAGTAATGGGTTATTATTGCCATTTGAAATCCCGTAGAATCCATGTGTGTAAGGGAAATAATGGTACCGGGAGGCAGCATTACAAACGTCGCGTTCTACAGAACGCGATAAGCAGTACCTCGCGTTGTACACAACGCGAGGTCTTTTGAATATCGCGTTCTGTAGAACGCGAGGTCCCTTTAATTGCTTTGTCGCAGATATTCCGTCAGAAGTTATAATAATCGTAATGTGTACTCATTGTCTGTTTGTGTAATTGAGAACATGTTTGAATAATTCAGACAATTGTAGTCTGGTAATGTAATTGAATACTACAAGTGCTACATAACGCGAGGTCCCTTTATATATATTGAGACAGAGATTCCGTCAGAATTAATAAAACGAGTACTATGTACTCGTTTTCTGTTTGAATAACTGAGACAATTGTAGTCTAGTAATGTAATTGAATACTAGTAGTTTTACATAATGCAAGGTCCCTTAAACATTAATAAAGGATGAAAAAAGACGTCATATAACATAATTGGACGATAATTTCAAAAGTTTATGGTTAATCTGAATCATCATAGTCAGTGGACACGTCTGAACTTAGGTTTAGTTCTTCGATCGGCTGTTGTTTTCTTTGTCTACGCCTGTACATAAAAATCTGCAGCTCGTTGGTAGCCGCATCAACATCCGGTGAAGACGGTGCGTGTTCATTGTTCGGAGCAGGTTGTTCGGGTGCAGACGTACTACCTTCGTCAGCGTTGACCTCATCAAACTTAACATTTAAATCGACGTATTTAGCTCCAACAGAATTGAGCCGGTCATACATGTTACGAACGTCTGTTTCGTTCGTAAGCTTCATAACGTAGTGCGTATCGTTTGCTGACAGTGTTGGGAATCGACATTCCAAGGAAGAAATTTGTTTCTCGGTACGTTTACGAACCTCGCTTGTTGTCAACTGTATTAAATCTTTCAGTGACATTTTGCTGGTGATTGTTGATTCAAAATAAGTATCGAGAAAATAAAATTTTACCTGAAATTTTGCCATAAGGGGAGCAGAGATTGAGTGTTTAGGGAGAAATTGGAATGAGTAAATGATGGTGGAATTCATGGGTATTTATAGTGAAGGAAAAACCCCACATAAGTAAATTTAACTCGAATCAAAACTTTATTTCGCATTTCATCTAACAAAACTTTCAACTTTCAACAAGTATTCTTTAATAAGTAATTTGAGACAACTGGATACACTATTTAAAAAAAGTCCCCAAGAAGTATATGCAAAAAGTCTAGGTGGAGAAATATAATCCGCACCGGCTTCTTTCACTCTGGTCGATCTGAATCCGCCCTTGCTTCTTTGACCCTAGACTTCAGAACGGAGTCACCAATAGTCTCCTAGATGGTTAGGGGAAGCAGCGGATTTCACAAAATATTCCTCAAGAGGCTCTAGAAAAGTTTTACTGGAAACTCTCTAGGCACTTCTTAATGAACAACGACAGACGACCACACGCTCCCGAATATTGCGATATGTCGGTAAGTATTCTTCAATCAACGTATCATGCGGGGGTCTCAACCCAACTGAACACAAAATCATGATTGAACTGTATTAAATCATGAACGAAGAGAAAATACAAAAAAATTACAACTTCAAAATCCCAACATATACAGGAAATCATGAAAAACTTTCACTGGTTACGAAAATCCATCTGCATGCAAATATATAGATCAAACTCGCGTGCTGATCTCCACAGAATCAAAGTGAACTCGCGTTCTGTATAACGCGAGGTTCTTGATGGTGGAAATGTTCGATACTTATAGTAAATGATGGTGGAATTCGTGGGTATTTATAGTAAAGGAAAAACGCAACATAAGTAAATTTAACTCGAATGAAAACTTTAATTCGCATTTCATTTAACAAAACTTTCAACTTTCAACATGTATTCTTCAATAAGTAAATTGAGACAACTCGATAAAATATCTACAAAAGTCTAAACAATATATGCAAAAAAGTCCGGTGGGAAAATGTGATTGGAGGTCTGCTTGGAAAAGAAAGCAAAGGTCTGGTCTTTGTAATCACTTCTTTAACTCCGGACTTTTTGCAGATTGTGCGGGAAAGCTGCGAATTTAAGAAAAGAGTCCCCAAGAAGTGCCTCGAAAGTTTTACTGGAAACTCTCAAGGCACTACTTGGCGGTAAATGGCAGCTGCCCACAAGCTCCCGAATTTTGTGATATGTCGGTGGGCAAATGTGATCGGAGGTCCCGAGTGAAAGAAGCAGAGCGCGATAATTAGATTTCTTCTGAAATAGTAGCAGCTTTGATCCACATTAGCAAATGTAATCGGCACCGGCCGCATCTGAAAAGTAGGGCTGCCTCGGCAGTATGGTCGATCTGAATCCGCCCTCGCTTCTTTAACTCTGGACTTTTTGCAGGTTGTGCAGGCAAGCTGCGTACTTTAGAAAAGAGTCCCCAAGAAGTGCCTCGAACATTTTACTGGAAACTTTCCAGACACTTCCTAAAAGTCGTTTCGTTTCAAAACTGTAGCCGAGGATCCTCTCGACGGCGGCTACAGAAGCTTCCATTGAAGGGGACACAGCCGCCCACAACCTCCCGAATATTGCGATATGTCGGTAAATATTATTCAATGAACATATCATGCGGGGGTATGTACCCCGTGGAACACAAATCTTTAAGTGAACTCCAACTATCATAAAGGAACAATATTTCGGACAAAAAAATTTAAACTGCAAAAAATACAGCATGACACGAACTCATATTCAACTGAAAAAAACTTCACTGGTTACGAAAATCCATCGACGTGCATATATATACCAACATCTAAATGACCTCGTGTTCTGTAAAACGCGAGGTTCATAGGACCTCGCGTCCTACAGAACGCGAGTTTGCCACGTCAGCAGATTCACCTTCCTCTATAAATAGCAAACTCTTGGGGAGGCAAGGAGCACCCACACAAATCATGTCTAAAAATTTTCAATCGCAGCTTGGGAAGTTTTTTTCAAACTAATTTCCCGATTATTGCCCTATGTCGCTATTTGTAGTTGCGCATATACGTCATCATATCCACGTAAGCAGTTCTCTATTGCAACTACTAATGGCAACATAGATCGTATTTGGGAAGTTTTTTTCAAACTAATTTCTTGAATATTGCGCTATGTCGTTATTTGTAATTACTGATGACAACATATTGTGTATTATTATTATTATTATTATTATTATTATTATTATTATTATTATATACTTAAATACAATTATTATTATTATTATTATTATATATTTACTATTATTAGTAATAATATTTTTATTTTGCTTATTATGATTATTAGTTTTATGATTATTATTATTATTATTATTATTATTATTATTATTATTATTATTTGTAATTAAATGTATAATAATAATAATAATAATAATAATTCTATTTAATATACTTATTAAATGACTTTCTCGCCTGGAAAGTCATCTTTTAAAAAACCCCACGACCTCGCGTCCTGTAGAACGCGAGGCCTTTTGAAACTCGCGTTCTACAAGACACGAGGTCCCTTCTGACCGTTCAGTTCACGCGTCTGTTCCGTGACACACCTTTTCAATGAATCTCGCGTCCTGTGGAACGCGAGGTATACGGATATCGCGTTCTACAGAACGCGAGGTTCATTAACATCGCATCCCAAAGGGCGCGAGATCTTCTATAAATTGGAGGCCCTACCCCCATATCAACCACAGAACGTGATTTCTTTAGCTTTTTTACAACAAATTATCGGCAATTCTTATCTTTCATTCGATATAATGGAAAGCTTACTACGCAACGAGGCGAATCACTGCAATCAATATTGGAGAAGAGATCCAGCGGTATTACTTTTCCTTATTAATTTTTAAAAATTTTTATTTTATTAAATTTTTTTTATTTTACTAACTATTTTTTGAAGGGATACGAACGTAATTTACAATGTTACCTTAACTGTATCAACAACACACCAGTTGATGCTGTTATGGCGTGGATTGAGCGCGCTGTTTTTTGCCACATAGCACGGTATACAGGGGGTGAAGCTAAACCCATCGTTGATCAGCGCACTGATAGAACGGTGGAGGCTCGAGACGCACATGTTTCATCTTTCGATTGGTGAGGCAACAATCACGCTAGAGGATGTTGCCTACCATCTGGGGTTTCCTACAGACGGCAACGTTATTACGGGTGTAGCTTTGGCCCATTGGCCAACTCTATTTGCTGAAGAAATGGGTGTGATGCCCCCTGAGGAAGTATGGGATGGTGGAAAAATCGAATTATCATATTTGGAGGCTGAACTTGGAACCCTTCCCCCCAATGTGTATGAAGTTACACTTCAGGTATTTTTTCGAATTTTTCACTATTTTATATATTTTAAATATATTTCATTTATTTAAAAATTAGGATGCCATTATTAAATATTTAGGATGATTTTATTAAATTTATGATGAAATTACAAATATTTATTTCAACATTAGGATGCTTTATGAAATATTTAGGATGCCTTTATTAAATATTTAGGATGCTTTTAATAAATTTAGGATGCAATTACAAATATTTACTTGAAAATTAGGATGTCTTTATTAAATATTTAGGATGCCTTTATTAAATATTTAGGATGAAGTTACAAATATTTATTTGCAAATTAGGATGCTTTTATTAATTTTTTTGGATGCCTTTATTAAATTTAGGATGAAGTTACAAATTTTTTTTAATTAGGATGTCTTTATTAAATCTTTGTTTTCACAGCGGTTTGTGCGTGCCCACATCTTGCGCATTATCGGCGGGATATTAATGCCAGACAAATCCCGCACAAAGGTGCAGGTGATGTGGCTTCGTCATCTTACAAATTTAGATTACTCTAGAGGAAAATCTTGGAGATCATCTATCTTGGCGTTTCTTTACACAGAGCTCTGCAGAAACGTTGAAGCATCAAGATCATCGATGAGAGGATGTTGTTTACTCCTACAGTCTTGGGTTTGGTTTTAGATGCCTATTTTAAGGCCACAGCTTAGACAGCCCACCGCTATGTTATTTCTGCTTCTACGGAGGTACTACGTAATCTACTATATTTTTCCTATTTTTAAATTATTTTATTTAACTAATTTTTTTCCATTATTTATAGGTGGATCGGCACACTGACCCACAACGGCCTGCCGAAGTCCCAAAAACATTTCAGGATTGCTTTCGATAGCTTAACGGACGACCAGGTAATTCGAAAATTAATTTGAATTTTTTCATACTATTTTTTCCAATAATATTTCATATAACCGTTACAAACGTTTTCATTTTTTTTAGTTCGTGTGGAGGCCCTACGCTTCAGAGGAGATTCAGCAGATTACTCCACCCGAGATTCTGCGTGACCAACAGCTCTGGATTTCCGTCGTACCGCTGCTCAACTACGAAATTGTCATGTGGCATGCTACGGATAGGGTTCTCCGACAGTTCAGGTTCGTCCAAAATGTTCCAACCCTGGTTCCGCAAAATATGGACCGATTCCACCATCTTACACGCCAAGGGAAGACGGAGGTTGACTGGTCCGAGTACCACGCTGCCTGGATAGCGGTTTGGGCTAATCGATTTGCCCAACGCCCACCCCTTCTCCAACACATTATCGAAGGGGCCGATTCGGTCACTTTCAATTACCGCCAGTGGTATGCGCTCAATGGGATGCCTCATATCCTTACTCAGGCCGAGCGCGAGGCAGGGCCTCCCCAGCTTCCCCAAAACCGCCCACGCGGCACCTGTCGAGCGACCCAGAGCCAGAGGCAGAGGCAGTCGACGCAGCGCGGTCTGAGACCATGACATGACACTGCAGGGGCCTCATCTTCTAGCGTAGCATTTCATACTTATAGCGGTCCATCGAGTTTCCAGCAGATGATGCCTCCACCCCAGTTCGGCTCCTCCGATGCCTATCGTCCCCATACGCCGACGACTGACCTTCAGCTTATCGATTATCCATAGTTTCCATCTCAGTATGACTTTAGCATTGTGGATAATATGCCGGTGGGTAGCTTGTTTTACTCCCTGCCTAGGCCCAGCACAGATCCGCATATCGCACACGATGGTCAGGATGATGGGGACCAGGGACCACCACACGATGGTCGGAGATATCTAGATTGTGATCGTCGTCCATCCGACTGCGGAACGGGTGGACATAGGCATTTTTAGTCTTTTTTTACTGATTTGTACTTATGTTTTTAATATTTATATTCCACACATTTGTTTTTTATAATGTCGTATTATAATTTTGTTTATCTATTATAATTAAACATTAAAATGTTTATTTAATTTCAGTTTTGAATAAATTTTATGGGATTACTAAACCGAAAATCGACATTTGATCAAATGCAACTTTATTCAAAAAAGGATGATAACATAGGGTTTTCGAAGCCATTTTAAACCATTGTAGAATGGACGGAAATTAAACATGTTGGTATCATACGATAGAGAATTTGCAGTACTACGACCCCAAACTCGATGATCGCTAAAAATATACGATTTACACACCCGAAATTGGGCTCGAACAAGCCTACCCACACTTGTTTTCCCTAGTTCTTCAGCTCAGAATTGCACAGAACTCGCGTCCTGCAGAACTCGAGGTCTGTGCGATAATCAGGCGCCCTTTCAAATTCTCGTGGACCTCGCGTTCTGCAGAACGCGAGGTTTTGTAAAACCGTTAACACAAACAACAAGGCCACGTAGACTGAACTCGTGTTGTGCAGAACGCTATATCATACATCGCGTCCTACATAACGCGAGGTTCACCGACGTGGCAATTTTGGGGGTCATTTTGCCAAATAATATTTTTTGGGAGCCATTTTCCCTATTAATTTTTTAAAAGGGATTATTGACCCAAAATTGCCGTAAACAATAGATGAGATAGAAAAAAAGTAATCTTAGATATAAGATATAAGCAATATAATCATCCATTTGTAAATAACGGATTTTCCAAAATCAATAGGAAAAAAAAAAAGCAAACAAGCCTCAAAAAAATTTCCAGAGGTATACCTATCTCCCTTTTTTAAATTTCAAAGCATGCATACATACAAATAAAAGGTTAGGGTTTGGATTCTCACCTTAGTGGTCGTTTGGCTTCTCTTGCGCTGAAGCTTCTCATCGCCGATGATAAGCCGCTCAGTCTTTCGAGACCATGCATGGTGAACCGGCAAGGAAACGGGTGTTGAAAATTTATTAAAAAGCACGAATTTTACTTAAAGGAGTGGGCTTTTTCGTTTTTGAATGGGGTTTTGAGACTGAATCTGGTTTTAGGTTAAAAAAGGGTTCGTGTCGGTTTGTTTAAGGGTTCGTTGGCGGACAAACGACAGCTGACACGGTGGAAAACGAGAAAAAAAGGAAAATCGGTCTCTAAAAAACATGGCGTCATTGCAGAGAAGGGGGGTTTGAGATTTTGGTTCTAAAAAAGGGTTATTTACGTGGGTTTTATACTCATATAAAGATTAAAAAAAGGGTTATTTACGTTTTAAAACCTTCTGTCTCTCCATATTCAAGACCACAACCCTTATGTTTTTTTTTAAACCACGGCTACAGTCCCTTCAACTTTGCAAGGTCTTTCAATTTCGTCCTAGTTTTAACTTCAATCTGATTTTTGGTTGGTAAAACCGCCTTTCAGTCCTCGAAATTTTGTTTGTTTCGATTTAATCCCTTCTCTAGTGGTAAAATCGTAGTTTCTCCCCTTTTAGTCATGCATATTTTAATTTCTGCCCTCACATTCTAATTTCTTTAATTCTAGTCCTTATTTATGTTTATTCCATGTAGATAAATGTGATGTTTTTTCTTAGTGTTTAGGTTGAATATGTGATTATATTGTTTAGATATATTTGTTTATGATATGTAGTTTTCGTAATATATATAGTATTTATATTATATAGTTTATGATATATATCTTGTACATAATATATAGTTTTTATATAATATATATGATTTTTATGTAATATGTATTTTTCATATAATACATACTGTATGGTATATATATAGTATAATTTTCATAATATAATGTATAGTTTTTTTTTTGCAAAATAAGTTTTTATAATATATAAAGTTTTTGTAATGTATATAGTACATATCTTTTTATAATATATAATATAGTTTTGAACGTATGTAACATTTGTTATATATATATATAGTTAAAGTGTAGTTTTTTTGTAAGTATATATGTGTGGTCTTTTTAATTTGTGCTTGGTTTAGATGGTTTTGGGCTTTATTGTGTTTAATGGGCTTTAGTCTTGTTAGGGGTAACTTTAGTCTTAGATTAGGCAAAATTAACTTAATTAATTTGGAATCGTGTGCTCGTCTTGTAACACCCCTCACCCAGTTACGAGCGAGCGATGTTACGATTCGGGTGATGGACAGATTCATGCATGTCGACATATCAAACATACAATTATATGAGATTCAATTCATACTTAACAAGCATCAAAGCAAACAATCATACAATCATTTATCCAATCACAAGATCATAAACACAAATAGGTGAGCCAATTTAAAACTTTTCTAACATGAATCCTATATACATGTTGCAAATGCATATTAACAAGCCTAACTAACACACATGTGATCTAATTTCAAATCAAACTAATCTAATATAAGCTTATATACATTTGGTCTACATGATATCAAACTTGTTATTAGCCTAATCCTTACACATGATCATCTAACATATGTATAAGACCTAGCAAACATGTATTCAATCAAACTCATGAACGTTTGATTCAAGTATACCAATGCTTCTTATTCGAATACATAAGACAATCAAACATTATCTATATACATATCTTAGTTCATAATACAACATAATCATACATATACATATAACAACTTTCAAACAACCTAAATCATATACAATAGTATTCGAAATCAGCATTCATCTTATTCTAATATTCTATTACCATTCGAACTATACAAGTCATCCAACAACAATTTTAGATGCAACCTTCCTAATTCAAATAAAGATATCATACTTATACATACTCAACCATTCAAATCCATCAAGGGCATGAACCATATAAATGATACTCAAATTCAAATCAAGCTTAGTTAACTTCAAACATAGTTCATTCATATCATCATATCCATATTTACATAAACATTCATCAAGTCATTACGTAATATAACATGCCTTAGTTTTATACAAACCAAACTTATCAATTACATGTTCCATAATGCATGACAAACTAACTTAGACTATGCCACCAACTAGGAGACTAAGCAAGATTATATCATACTTGTTCTTGGTTTGCAAAGCTCTCGGAACAAAACGGATGGCTTTCGGATATCAACGGACCTGTTATTTTGGAAGAAGGAAACAAAAAGAGTGATAAGTACACATAATATACTTAGTGAGGCAGCCCTAAACTTTACTAGTTTCAATCTTTTAAAATCGTATTCAATCTTTAAGGTTACTTAGCTAGGCTTAGCACGTATTGAAATACCTAGCTAGTCTATCAAAACCAAGTTAACTTAGCTAGTTTCATGAACTAACCAATAGGGTAGCAAGCATTTACATGTACTATGACTTATTGGGCAGCAACCATATTACTTAAATCACACCAATTTTGGCAGCAAACAACATATACATTTCATACCAAATTGGGCAGCAAGCATCATATACAAATCATATCAAGTTGGGCAACAAACAATATATAATTACGTTGTTATATTGAGCAGCATCATTTTACAAATTCAAAACATAATATAAGTCATCTTAGATCACAATTAAGTACACATGTTCAAGCCATTTCATTAGGGCCATTACCCAACTTATTCATTTAAACATACATCATTGATCTAATCATGTTTTTGCCTTGGATGATTAATGAAATAGGTAATCAAGTCTTCATGTAACATGTAACATTAGATACTCAAAGTATCCATTTCTCTTTTCAACTTATATCAGAGGATGCATAGGCATCAATGGTGACTTACCACCATTCAATTATCAACGTGACTAACCACCTTATCAGGTTTATAGGTGACTAACCACCATCTTGTAACAAAGATCATAGGAGCTCAATGACTCTAAGGCATGCCCTTCTACCTATAGACACTAATCAACCAAGGACTTTAACTTATCTTTTATGTCTAACAGGTTCATTTTACTTGTTTATCAAACTCATATCACAAAGTCATGTACACATTCAATCATGTTTACATTGTGCACATTCAAGTCATGCTCAATCAAATTTTCAGCAAGCATTTAACATCATTTCAATCATATAATCATCTTCAAACAGTAGCTAAATCATCCATTAATTCAATTCAAGTGGCTCAAACAGCTCATGTCACAAAGCAACACATATAGACATCAACTAGCATATCTAGATAGCATCATACACCTAGTTCATAGTTCATTCCTTTAGTCCTTCTTCCTTAGCATTTAAATTTACCAATCCATTATTAAGTTCATTACATGCTTCATTTTAAATCATGCAAGAAACATAAACACATTGGTTGAGACACTAATCTCAACCCTAAACTAGCTACACTCACAAATACTTCCAAGCTTAGTTGTTATCCTTGATGATGATTCATTTCCCCCTTCTCTTTGCTTGATCACTCCTTGAATCTTCTTGAAATTCTTTACCAATGTGATCTTAAATCATAAAATATCATATGCAATATCGATTAGTAATTAATTCAAACATATAAATTCATTTACTTAAGCATAATCACCTAGACAAGTGAATCTGCCCCTAAACTGGCAGTTTGAGTAACCTCTACTAAACTTGCCATATCTTTTTACTCACAACTCCAAATAAGGAGTTCTTTACCATTCTAGAAATCTTATAAACACACCTTTACAACCATGTATGGCACATAATTTTATCATTTCCCTATCAATATAGTTTATTACTTGAACATAGGGCGTCTTTAGAAACCTAATCTGCCTATGCTTAATTTGTGACTTTAGTGCATTTATAACCTATGTTTTACTACACCATTAATCTTGAGCTTTTAACCACATTTACCTACACATATTAAAATAATAATTTTGTTCCAGCAACCACAAAAACAGGGCATGTAAGTCCTCAAATTATCAATCCTTAAAAACTAGTCCATTTTGATCCTCTATGTGTTCTAATGATATTTAAACTATCAATTGATATATAATTCAAGCTAAACCATTTATTTTTCATTCATACAATACCTCCCCTGTTTTTAAATTTTTTTCCAGAATTTATTGGCATCAATTAAACCCCTAAACATTTTCAAAATTACAATTTAACCTAAGCAGCCAGATTCATTCAATTCTGAGCAGTCTTTTTGTAATTCAATTTCTACAACTTTTATTTACAAAAGTTTTCCTAATTCGAACCCTAACTCATCCGAATTTTCATTACAAAACAAGGCAGTGCATGAACCCTAATCTGGGCAAATTCAACCTAAGTTCATGTTCATATTAAATTTCCAGAAATTCATCTCTATTTTCTTAAACCTATCTATCAAACAACTTATTAACTCAATTCTAAACACATTTCCAGCAACAATGAACCCAGAAAACATTAAAATCTCAAAGCATAATCGGGTATAATAAAACACTTACATGAATCCTATGAACATGCATGAACCCTATGATAATCCTAGCTTAATTTCCAACACATGCAAGAGTTTCCTTTCAATATTTTCTCCAGATTTCTCTCTTCTCTCACAGCTCTCTCTTTGGTTCGTTTGAGTAAAGGAAAGATGAAGATGAAAGCAAAATGATGGATGACCACATGTGTTATCCTTACACACATGATCTGGCCGGTTCATCCCTTGGTAATGGACACATGGAATGGCTGTTAGCCAAGTATTCCCACCTAAAGTCCACTAACTATAGATTATTATTATATATTTATCATATTAATTATCTTTATTACATATTATCTACAATATCATATATATATATATATATATATGTTTAGTTCTCTTAATACTACCGTTGGTTACTTAAATATGTATATACATTTCATATGTATTTCATTACATAATTCAATTCCAATAAGTGTTTATATACATTTTACATTTCTATTTCTTTCTAACATATATACACACCTTATGTTATTTTAACTAACATATCACTTATAATTTACGTTGTTTCACTTTAATTCTAATAATCACATAATCAAATTAGGTTTGGAAAAATTGTTTGCACTTTGCTTGTCATTTTTTATAGTTCAAACTAGGGTACATTTTAGGGTGTTACACGTCTCATATGGGCACGATCTTTAAATTAATTAAACTTATTTAGGATTAGCTTTTAGAGTCGTAGTTATATTTAAGCTTCAAATTAGTTTAGTGAATTTAAATTTATCATTGGCTTATTGAGATAAATATTAAATTCACTAGATTAGTTGAACATCTCTTAATTACTCTTTAGGATAAAATGGACATTTAAATCAAATTAATTATCATGATCCATTATAATCCATAAATTGTATGGGTTTTCTAGTTTTTTGAATGTTTAATTAATTTAGGGTTAATATTAGACTAACCTAGTTAATAATTAGATCACTAATTGAACTTCCATAATTTGAGCCTTTTAGGTAAGGACTTTAGTGGACCTAGGGTTTTAATTCCCGAGTTCTTCTTTGCCATACATTTATAATTGTCATTCATATGACCTTCAATAGTCTAATTGTATATGATAATTAACAATTTAAACTTTAAAAAAGAGGTTTTATTAATTTTGATATTTGTATCGTAACAGTCCAGGCTTAATGGATGTTGAGAAAATATTTGAATTAATCTTTACCGTCCAAAGGTAAATGTTAATTAAAAGTTGACAAGTCATAACATCATACTTAAATGCTTGCATCATGCATGAAGATGATGTACGAAATTCAAACCATAAACTAACACGATAGTTAGGATTATTCGATGTTGGTTTAATCTATGGTTCGTTGTATCGTCACTCTTATTAATTAAACGTTTAATTAATTCAGACCCACAATTTGATAAAGCCCGTTTAATTACGGTTTATATTCAATTAAGAACCTTTAATTAAATTCAATTTAAATTTCAACAATTTTCATCGATAAAAAGAAACATATATTTTGGTACTGCTTCCCAGACATGATAGGGGTGCTAATCCTTCCCCACACATAACCAACTCCTGAACCCCTTTTAAACAAGTCTCTAGTTTTATGGTGTCCAGCCTACCTAAGTGGCTGATGGCGACTCCAAATCTTCATTGTTTTCAAAAACATGAACTTTCAAAAGAAATCCCCCTTTCAAACAAATCTTTTTTCAAAAAATGGGATCCATAAAGTTAAAAAAAACGTCGCTACACCTCCTAAAAAGTACCGATTTTTATGCCATTCTTGCAATACTTTTGCTTGCATTTTAGTACATTTAGTTGCACTTAGATGTTAAATTCATGCATTTGCATAAGGAGTTTAGATTTTTGCCTATGCCAGTGTGAAGGGTTGTTTTGTTGGCAATTTTGCAGGATTAGTATAGCAATTGGGAGAAAAGAGCAGCGCAGGAAGGAATGCCAAAGAGAATGCCGAAATGTTGTTGGCACAGATGAACCAAACAATGTCAAGCACTAGTGGGAGAGAAGAGGAATTTGTTGTCAGGCCAAGTAGCTGATGAACCCGAAAAAATAGGAATAGATCAGGCCGCGAGAAAATAGCAATTGGATCAATCTCTAAAAAATAGTAGATAAATAGTGTCAAGCTTAGTTGGCAGAACTATGCCAAGCTTGGTTGCCGAACGACAACGACAGATGACGTCTGCCCTAGCACCTGATCGGCTTATCACCTTATCAGCCTATCACTTCAAATCTAGATAAAGGTGACCACAAGCCTCATCCCTAGCGCATTCAAATTTCAAATGTGACGGCTTATCCTAGTCGTCCTTGCACGCCTATTTAAAGACCGATCGAGCAAACAAAGAGAGAGGACTTTTGAGAGTGACAATCGATGATTGGTTGCACCAAGGAGACGTGGTTCGACCCACTTGACTGAGAGCTTGGATCTTGAAGGGCTGCATCGAGAGACCCCTTCACGCCCATTCTTTTTGTCTAGTTATTTTATTTTCTTTTTAACGATGATGTGTTCTCAAAATGTTGAAGGTTTTTTGGTTGATACCATCACCATGAACTAATTTAATAGTTGGTGGGGAATGTTTGCGTTGAACTCTATTTTAATGGTAAGTTTTTAATAATGAAAATACTTCGACATTGTTTCTTCTATCTGGCATACTTTACTATTTCCTAAAAACTTTGCCAAGAGAGAGCTGGCACTGTTGACCTATTGCAGCTCAATATCTTAATAGACTTGGGTGGCAACGATCAAGTTGTTGGATACTAAGGCGAGATGCTTCGAGAGAAGATGTTCAAGTAGATGAACTTACATCAGATGTGAAATCTACCCCTTAGGAGTATAGATTTGATCTTAATCAAATTGGTTTCTGAAAAAACATTCACTATAGAGATATAGGGTTTTTACATAATCAATTTAGGGCAATGACCATTGAGAGAGGCTTTGCCAATTTGAATCTACTCGGTAAACAATGTCAAGGCATGACATTATTAGAAGTTGTCATGGCATGAATAGCGTGAAAACCAAGCATCCTTTCCCAACGCTCATCATTCATTTGACACTCTCCTTACCAAAATTGTTTTATTTTCATTTCTTTTCTTTTAAATTGTTTTCAAAACCACTTTCAAATCAAATTAACTTTTTCCTCAAAAAGTAAACATTCAAAGCAATCGAATTCCAAGTCAATCTTTGTGGGATCGATACTTAGCTTACTGTTGTATTACTTGTCCACCGTGTATACTTACACGTAAAAGACTCAATCTTGGCTCTGTTTTACAACATTTCCAAAAAAATTTCTTCCCCTTTTGCCAACACTCACGTGAGTCAACAATGTCATTCTATAAGGTGCAATGGATACATGTTTCATACCCGACAAAACCTCTATTCTGAATTTGATATCATGATTAGGTGGTAGTCTTGGTAGCTCATCAAGAAACACATCCGAAAATTCACAGACTATTGGAACATTTCCAAATCTCAACTCTGATGGATGTGAAACAATAACATTAGCTAAATAAGCTTCACATTTTTAAACCAACATCTTTCGAATGCTCACTGCTAAACTTAGCTAAAACAGAAAACCCGATCTTTCACTTCGTACCACTACATTTGAACCATATACTCTTCTTACTGTCATTCGTTTTAAACTATACGCTACAATTGCATGATAAGTAGATAGCCAATCCATGCCCAAAATGATTCCAAATTCACTAAAAGGAAATTCCATTAAGTTTTCCAGAAATTCAATTTCTTGAATTATAATAGGACATTTCTGACAAATTCTAGTCACTCAAGCACTCTGGCCTATAGGGTTAATCGCTATCACATCACTTTTTGTTGACTCTAACGGAATTCCTCTTTAATGAACAAGCTTAGAGCTAATGTTTGAATGTGTAGAACCTGGATCTATTAGTGCAAATACAGGTCTAACATAAAACTCAAAAGTATCTGCTATAATTTTTGGTTCCTTCTTATCCTCATTGGTGTGTAAGTGATAGACTTTTGTAGGAGTCTTGTACTCTCAGTTAGAAGCAGCTTCAGACCATCCGTTGCAGGAAGTTCTAGATCTTCCATAATTACCTTGTCCTCACCCCCTCTGATATACAACCACTGATCTATTAGTCTGTACTAATTTGGCATCTTTGTTACTCGGGCATTCTCTGAAAAAATGTCATGTGTTGCCATATTTGAAACATTCTCCGGTAACCAGTCAACATTCTCTTGAATTCCATCTACCACAATGTCCGCAATGTAAATTCTTAGCTTTCCCAGAGCCACTAAAATTTGTAAAAGAAGCTCGAGAATGTTTAGATTTTCCACGTTTACAAGTGGTACAATAAAATATGGTCCTATTTCTCTTAGCAGATCGGGATCTTTGTTATGCTTCTTTTTCCTCTTGTATGTGTCCCATGGCCTTGGCTCAGTTCACTACTTCTTGAAACTTAGCAATGTTCATAAAAATAAGAAATTCCTTGGATCTAGTATTCAAACCCTCTATAAAATGGCACATCGATCCTTTTATGTAGGTAACAGCTCCGTGGCAAAGCGGCTCAACGTGTTGAACTCACATTCATATTCATATACATATTTGTCACCTTATTTTAGATTCAGGAATCTATGTCTCATGTCCCAAACAAATCTGACCCTGATATATTTGTTTTGGAATTCTCGAAGAAAGAAATTCCAAGTGATCTCTTCCCGAGGATGTGCAGTAACATTGCTCCACCAAATCCGAGTTGGTCCTCTCAACAAAGATATAGCTCCATAGAGTTTCCTTTGGTCATCTCAATGGAGTCCTTCTAACATGATCGTTATATCATTGAGCCAATGATCCATAGAAATAGGGTTGCCATCAGTGTCTCCCTGAAAATCAGGTGCTCCAAGACTTTTTAGATCTTTAGCTACGGAGGTTTGAGATTTACAGTTCAGAATTGCGTCCAATGTCTGGAATAATAAGCTTTAATCTTGTAAAGGCATTCCTTGTTGTACTGGTGCCTCAACATTTTTTGAGCTGAAGCTAGATTGTTATTAACCTCGTCTCCACCTTCTAGGCCCATCTGTTGACCCTTATACTCACTCGCTACACGAGAACTTTGAGCCTCGGACATCTGTACTTGTACACAACCATTAAGGTTAAGTAAGAATTTGCATCATAACATACAAGTATTACTGTCAATAATTATTTGACATCCTAGTGGCATGTATATATTTATTAATATATGTTAAACCTATCCATATCCAGAACTGACTAAACTTATGGCTATGATACCAATAAATATAACACTCCCTACAAGCATCGGCCTTCGAATACAAACAGAGAATGTCAAAACATTTTAAAGCATTTTTTAGCCAACCTAAAATCATTACAAGTTTTATGCCCAAGCTACTACTATGTATATTAATTATAGGTTATTAAAAATATAAACCAAGAACATATCATAACCACTTTACTAGATTAATTACACTTTATCTAGTTTAGTATCAGACACAACAAAATCCATAAGTTGTCATTTACCAACATTTCATTACTTTGACTATTATACATGCCACTAATTTTACCAACAAAAAGGTAAGATTTCATTAATGTTTATACTCCTTGTATGCTTCCCGAAATGATGTAAATCTCTTCGTACTTAGTCCAACGCTTGTTTACCTACATGTGCACAACAACAAACACGCGCTAAGTACGAACTCAATGAGGCATAAACATTATCAATAAATATTGATAAAATATAATGACAACTATTATATAGATAAGTGCCCAAATATTGTCTAATCAAGAATCAAATAACATTTCCTTTCCAATTAAGCTTCCAATACTATTAACTTGACATATTCAATTCATTTACATTATAGCCCAAATTTAACATAGATATTTCGTACACGAGTTGACGAGCACGAAGTCCTACGCGTATAAAACCCGTGAACGACACAAAGTGTATGAGTCAAATAATTTAACTCTCCAAGCATATAGCTTTAGCACCGTAGTGCTGATAACCTGTAGCACCGAAGTACTCCTGTAGCACCGTAGTGCTCCTGTAGCACCAAAGTGCTGAACATGACATTTCTAGACTCATGGTATACCATTTGTATCATTAAACTCTTAATCACATAATTTGGGCATAATAATAACATCATCGGACAGTTCATTAAGTCAAGCTATCAATAAGCATATTAGGGCAGTTCATACCCTAAATAAATAAATAAATAAATAAATACTTGAACTAGTTTATCCATTAAATAGTAATATATCATTTATTCACATCATAAGCGTATGGGCAATCTTTCCAAAATTTTCTTTACCTTAGATAAATAAGCACTCACTTCCACTATTTTCCAACCTTAAAGTAGCAATGTCACTTGAACTTGGGAGCTTTCCTTTTTCCTTTGAATTTCCTTGATTAACTATTTGCTTGGATGCTTTATTTGAACCACATACATAGCAAATATAATCAAGAGCACATATTAGAACTACTTCAAGTCATGAGCACCATTTCAAGAATAAATTCTACAAAACTCCTTCAAATCATATTTGAGATATTTAACTCCTCGAATATCTCAAATTAAATCTTTGACTTTACTAAACTCATTATTATCTTCAAATATCTCCACACTAAATTTCATGAACCAAATTATAGTTCTTCACATAAACTCTAAGTCTTTAAATTGTATCAAAATTACATGAAACCCATCTTCAATCAAACATGGAAACACTTAATTAACATCCAATCCTTCAATTTCTAAACACAACCAATTTAATCCTTAAATCTCAAATAAACCCTAAACCATTCTCTTCAAGAATTCAATATCTATCAAATCCATGAAAGTTTGGTATCATAAGGTAGATAATTTAGAGAGGAACAATTCTTTATTTCAAGAAAAATCTTGAATTCAAGCATTTTAACTCAAAAAATTAAAAAAATATATCTTTACCTTTGCTTGGAAACCCACAGCTGGTGATGGAGAAAGAACAATTTTTTTGTTTTAGCTTATCCTTTTTTTTTCAAGCTATGTTGCATTTTAACACCCTTAATCATAAAACAAATATCTTCTAATAGTCAATTGACTATTTTATCCTTTGATCTAAAGCTCCAAATCAAACCCACATGGCAACATCATTCATTCAATGGCCCAAGTAAGTTGAGTTAGTAATTTATCATTTTACCCTTAAACTAACTTGTAGAACTAATGTTTTGATATAATAATTGAAAAATAGTTTTGGACTAAATTGAAAAGATCTCAAAAATGCTTTTAAGTCCAAACAAGTTGAAATTATGTTTGAGGATGTTTTAAAAAGGTTTTGGCAATGTTTGAAACGTTTTTAAGTTACCAAACCAGTGTCCTTAAAGTACCCATTTCGATACAGGGCCAATATGTATCGATACAATTTGAAACTGCCAAAACGTGTATTGAAACAGGGCTTGCCCGTTTCGTTACGGTGTAGTGCTGTTTCGAAATAGCCTTTTGTGTTTCGATATGGGTAACGGTCTTTTAAATGCAGCTCAACTGTCACTCGTACCGAAACGGTTTGTAACCGTTTCAATACATATCATATCATTTCGATACAGCTTGTTGCATCAGGCTTCAACGGCTAGTTCTGAAGAAGGGTGTTCCGATACGAGCTCGTATGTTCCGATACAAACATCACCAGAACTGCATTTATGGTGGGAAATAAAGTCTCCAACGGCTCCAATTTAACTCTAATGGTCATTAACGTCTACAAACTCAATTGAGAGTACAAAAGAGACCTCCAAGCATCAAGTATAGGTTAATGCTTCAATTGTCAATAATACTATGATGTCAAATTGCCTTTAGGGCCTTTATTGTATATTCCTTGTATAGACAACACTTGTGAGCCTAAATTGTCAAATTTGCTCAAGTGTTTAGATTTGGGTGAGTGAGCTTAAGATTGCAAACTATCTACCTAGTGAAGGATTTCAAGTTTGCTACAATTTCTCTTGTAAGGAGGGTTTACTCAAGCTTTCGGTTAGAAAGCTTTGAGTGTGTAAAGGTCGCCTCTTTAGCCTAGAAAAGGGGAAGAAATTCAAGAGTGAATTTGTTGAAATCCTTAGTGGGTAGCTAAGGTAGTGGATGTAGGTGCTTGTTAGAAGGTCGAACCACTATAAATCCTTGTGTCCTTTGTCTAATTTTTGCTCCTACAACTTCCACCCAAAAGTCAATCTTCTCAACCTTGACGAGCTAAATCGGTTGAAGGAAATTGAGCCTATCGAGCCCAAAAATTGGTATCAGAGCTTGGCTCAATTGAAGAGGATTAACATCCTATTGAGGCGATCCAACAAGCTGAAACAACCGGTTCAATGGCGCAATCCATCGAGAAGCCAACCTTCTTCAACGGGACCAGCTACGCTTATTGGAAGACGAGAATATGTTCTTTGTCATATCCAAGGACTACAGGCTTTGGGACATTATTGAGGATGGTCTGTTCGTACCACAAAGAAGCAAAGTGGAATGGAGTGCCGACGACCGCAAGAAGATGAAACATAATTGCAAGGCTTTGCACTTCCTCTTTTATGCACTTAGCCTCAACATCTATTAGAAGATGTCTTCTTGTGAGAGTGTCAAGGAAGTATGGGACAAGCTTGAAGTTACATATGACGGAACAAACGAAGTAAAGGAGACCAAGATCGGCCTCCTCAACCACGAATATGAGAACTTCAAGATGGATCCGGAAGAGGACATTGAGAAAATGTTCTGTCGATTCTCCACCATCCCCAATGGACTAAAAGGCGATGGAGAAGTCATTCCAAAAGAAAAGCTTGTCCGAAATCTTATTTACTTTCTTCTCGAGTCATGGGACTCGAAAAAGACCGCCATCATCAAAGCTAAAAATCTCAAGACCTTGAAGCTTGATGAACTCCTGGGGTCACTTCTCACTCACCAAATCATGAAGAAAGATAAAGAAGAGGAGAAGAAGAAGGAAGAGATAAGAAAGATGGGGAAGAATAAGATCATAGAACTATGCATCAACGCGAGTGCCGTTGCTCTCAAATCCTCGACATACCAACACGATTATTTGAGCGAGGTGGAAAGTGAAGATGAAGAAGATGGTTTATCTCTTCAAGAAATTCTCCTGATTCATGAAGAGCGAGATGGCTAAATCCAAGCATGAATCAAAGAAGAAGATGAAGGATTCCCACAAGTCCAACAAAAAGGGATCATCTTCAAAGAAATCATATGTGGCGACATGGAGTGATGAAGACTCCGCTGATGATGAGGTAGCCAACCTATGCTTCATGGCTCGCAATGAGGGGGATGTAACTTCTAACTCATCTAGTTCAAATTCATATTCTTTTGATGAGTTACAGAAGCCTATGAAGAATTAGTTTTTGAATTCAAGGCTTCATTTTTCAAAAAAAATAAGAAATTGATTTCAAAGTTAAAATCCGAAAATGATTTGCTTTCTAAAACCAATTTAGAGTTTGAAGCAAAAATCAAAGATTTTGAACTTAAAATCTTAAGTTTACAAGAATTTCTTCAAAGAATTGAAAAGGATCATCAAAAGAAGATTGACGATCTTAAGAAAGAAAAGGATTTGATTTCCAAAGAGCTTGAAATGAAAAATAGTTTTGGAAAATCAAAATTTTATAAAAGACAATCTAGTGCCCCTAGATTCTTGAATGAAAAATGTTTTAGAAGTGCTTGGGTTCCAAAAGATCTAATCACTTCAACAAAAAAGGATGAAATTGAAAAATGGATTCCTAAGGGGACTAAACTTTGTGCTACTAATGTCTATGGATCCAAAGCAATTTGGATACAAAAAATTCCTTGATTGTCTAGTTTAGGTGTGATGGAGAGTGATCAACAAGTCCAAATTTGAGGGGGAGCTCCATACACACAAGGAAGAACACTTGAAAAAGGAAGGCTTCACATTCTCCCTTGAAGTTCAAGTGTTGGTAAAATCTAGTTGTTTTATTTGTTTAATTTGATTTATTTTTAATTCAACTAGATTATCATGTGTTGAACTAACAATATTTGATGCATTGAGTAAGGGGGATCCATATTTTAAAAAAATATATTATTTTTGTCAAAAAATTTCTCTCCATTGTTATGGACTTCAAAGTTTTCAAACATAGTTTTGAACCATTTTTATACAACAAAAAGGGGGAGAATGTTTTGAAATTTTGAATTTTCAAATGAATAAGGGGGAGCTTTAATTAATTTTGAATTTTAATTCTCTTGTTCAAAATTTATTTCACTAAGGGGGAGAATCCCAAACAATTTTTCAAGATTGGTTTTATAATATCAAAAAGGGGGAGATTCTAGAACTAATGTTTTGATATAATAATTGAAAAATAGTATTGGACTAAATTGAAAAGATCTAAAAAATGATTTTAAGTCCAAACAACTTGAAATTATGTTTAAGGATGTTTTAAAAAGGTTTTGGCAATGTTTTAAAAATGTTGGTTTAATCTATGGTTCGTTGTATCGTCTCTCTTATTAATTAAACGTTTAATTAATTCAGACCCACAATTTGATAAAGCCCGTTTAATTACGGTTTATATTCAATTAAGAACCTTTAATTAAATTCAATTTAAATTTCAACAATTTTCATCGATAAAAAGAAACATATATTTTGGTACTGCTTCCCAGACATGATAGGGGTGCTAATCCTTCCCCACACATAACCAACTCCTGAACCCCTTTTAAACAAGTCTCTAGTTTTATGGTGTCCAGCCTACCTAAGTGGCTGATGGCGACTCCAAATCTTCATTGTTTTCAAAAACACGAACTTTCAAAAGAAATCCCCCTTTCAAACAAATCTTTTTTCAAAAAATGGGATCCATAAAGTTAAAAAAAACGTCGCTACACCTCCTAAAAAGTACCGATTTTTATGCCATTCTTGCAATACTTTTGCTTGCATTTGAGTACATTTAGTTGCACTTAGATGTTAAATTCATGCATTTGCATAAGGAGTTTAGATTTTTGCCTATGCTAGTGTGAAGGGTTGTTTTGTTGGCAATTTTGCAGGATTAGTATAGCAATTGGGAGAAAAGAGCAGCGCAGGAAGGAATGCCAAAGAGAATGCCGAAATGTTGTTGGCACAGATGAACCAAACAATGTCAAGCACTAGTGGGAGAGAAGAGGAATTTGTTGTCAGGCCAAGTAGCTGATGAACCCGAAAAAATAGGAATAGATCAGGCCGCGAGAAAATAGCAATTGGATCAATCTCTAAAAAATAGTAGATAAATAGTGTCAAGCTTAGTTGGCAGAACTATGCCAAGCTTGGTTGCCGAACGACAACGACAGATGACGTCTGCCCTAGCACCTGATCAGCTTATCACCTTATCAGCCTATCACTTCAAATCTAGATAAAGGTGACCACAAGCCTCATCCCTTGCGCATTCAAATTTCAAATGTGACGGCTTATCCTAGTCGTCCTTGCACGCCTATTTAAAGACCGATCGAGCAAACAAAGAGAGAGGACTTTTGAGAGTGACAATCGATGATTGGTTGCACCAAGGAGACGTGGTTCGACCCACTTGACTGAGAGCTTGGATCTTGAAGGGCTGCATCGAGAGACCCCTTCTCGCCCATTCTTTTTGTCTAGTTATTTTATTTTCTTTTTAACGATGATGTGTTCTCAAAATGTTTAAGGTTTTTTGGTTGATACCCTCACCATGAACTAATTTAATAGTTGGTGGGGAATGTTTGCGTTGAACTCTATTTTAATGTTAAGTTTTTAATAATGAAAATACTTCGGCATTGTTTCTTCTATCTGGCATACTTTACTATTTCCTAAAAACTTTGCCCAGAGAGAGCTGGCACTGTTGACCTATTGCAGCTCAATATCTTAATAGACTTGGGTGGCAACGATCAAGTTGTTGGATACTAAGGCGAGATGCTTCGAGAGAAGATGTTCAAGTAGATGAACTTACATCAGATGTGAAATCTACCCCTTAGGAGTATAGATTTGATCTTAATCAAATTGGTTTCTGAAAAAACATTCAGTATAGAGATATAGGGTTTTTACATAATCAATTTAGGGCAATGACCATTGAGAGAGGCTTTGCCAATTTGAATCTACTCGGTAAACAATGTCAAGGCATGACATTATTAGAAGTTGTCATGGCATGAATAGCGTGAAAACCAAGCATCCTTTCCCAACGCTCATCATTCATTTGACACTCTCCTTACCAAAATTGTTTTATTTTCATTTCTTTTCTTTTAAATTGTTTTCAAAACCACTTTCAAATCAAATTAACTTTTTCCTCAAAAAGTAAACATTCAAAGCAATCGAATTCCAAGTCAATCTTTGTGGGATCAATACTTAGCTTACTGTTGTATTACTTGTCCACCGTGTATACTTACACGTAAAAGACTCAATCTTGGCTCTATTTTACTACATTTCCAATAAATTTTCTTCCCCTTTTGCCAACACTCACGTGAGTCAACAATGTCATTCTATAAGGTGCAATGGATACATGTTTCATACCCGACCAAACCTCTATTCTGAATTTGATATCATGATAAGGTGGTAGTCCTGGTAGCTCATCAAGAAACACATCCGAAAATTCACAGACTGTTGGAACATTTCCAAATCTCAACTCTGATGGATGTGAAACAATAACATTAGCTAAATAAGCTTCACATTTTTAAACCAACATCTTTCGAATGCTCACTGCTAAACTTAGCTAAAACAGAAAACCCGATCTTTCACTTCGTACCACTACATTTGAACCATCCACTCTTCTTACTGTCATTCGTTTTAAACTATACTCTACAATTGCATGATAAGTAGATAGCCAATCCATGCCCAAAATGATTCCAAATTCACTAAAAGGAAATTCCATTAAGTTTTCCAGAAATTCAATTCCTTGAATTATAATAGGACATTTCTGACAAATTCTAGTCACTCAAGCACTCTGGCCTATAGGGTTAATCGCTATCACATCACTTTTTGTTGACTCTAACGGAATTCCTCTTTAATGAACAAGCTTAGAGCTAATGTTTGAATGTGTAGAACCTGGATCTATTAGTGCAAATACAGGTCTAACATAAAACTCAAAAGTATCTGCTATAATTTTTGGTTCCTTCTTATCCTCATTGGTGTGTAAGTGATAGACTTTTGTAGGAGTCTTGTACTCTCAGTTAGAAGCAGCTTCAGACCATCCGTTGCAGGAAGTTCTAGCTCTTCCATAATTACCTTGTCCTCACCCCGTCTGATATACAACCACTGATCTATTAGTCTGTACTAATTTGGCATCTTTGTTACTCGGGCATTCTCTGAAAAAATGTCATGTGTTGCCATATTTGAAACATTCTCCGGTAACCAGTCAACATTCTCTTGAATTCCATCTACCACAATGTTCGCAATGTAAATTCTTAGCTTTCCCAGAGCCACTAAAATTTGTAAAAGAAGCTCGAGAATGTTTAGATTTTCCACGTTTACAAGTGGTACAGTAAAATATGGTCCTATTTCTCTTAACAGATCGGGATCTTTGTTCTGCTTCTTTTTCCTCTTGTATGTGTCCCATGGCCTTGGCTCAGTTTACTACTTCTTGAAACTTAGCAATGTTCATAAAAATAAGAAATTCCTTGGATCTAGTATTCAAACCCTCTATAAAATGGCACATCGATCCTTTTATGTAGGTAACAGCTCCGTGGCAAAGCGGCTCAACGTGTTGAACTCACATTCATATTCATATACATATTTGTCACCTTATTTTAGATTCAGGAATCTATGTCTCATGTCCCAAACAAATCTGACCCTGATATATTTGTTTTGGAATTCTCGAAGAAAGAAATTCCAAGTGATCTCTTCTCGAGGATGTGCAGTAACATTGCTCCTCCAAATCCGAGTTGGTCCTCTCAACAAAGATATAGCTCCATAGAGTTTCCTTTGGTCATCTCAATGGAGTCCTTCTAACATGATTGTTATATCATTGAGCCAGTGATCCATAGAAATAGGGTTGCCATCAGTGTCTCCCTGAAAATCAGGTGCTCCAAGACTTTTTAGATCTTTAGCTACGGAGGTTTGAGATTTACAGTTCAGAATTGCGTCCAATGTCTGGAATAATAAGCTTTAATCTTGTAAAGGCATTCCTTGTTGTACTGGTGCCTCAACATTTTTTGAGCTGAAGCTAGATTGTTATTAACCTCGTCTCCACCTTCTAGGCCCATCTGTTGACCCTTATACTCACTCGCTACACGAGAACTTTGAGCCTCGGACATCTGTACTTGTACACAACCATTAAGGTTAAGTAAGAATTTGCATCATAACATACAAGTATTACTGTCAATAATTATTTGACATCCTAGTGGCATGTATATATTTATTAATATATGTTAAACCTATCCATATCCAGAACTGACTAAACTTATGGCTATGATACCAATAAATATAACACTCCCTACAAGCATCGGCCTTCGAATACAAACAGAGAATGTCAAAACATTTTAAAGCATTTTTTAGCCAACCTAAAATCATTACAAGTTTTATGCCCAAGCTACTACTATGCATATTAATTATAGGTTATTAAAAATATAAACCAAGAACATATCATAACCACTTTACTAGATTAATTACACTTTATCTAGTTTAGTATCAGACACAACAAAATCCATAAGTTGTCATTTACCAACATTTCATTACTTTGACTATTATACATGCCACTAATTTTACCAACAAAAAGGTAAGATTTCATTAATGTTTATACTCCTTGTATGCTTCCCGAAATGATGTAAATCTCTTCGTACTTAGTCCAACGCTTGTTTACCTACATGTGCACAACAACAAACACGCGCTAAGTACGAACTCAATGAGGCATAAACATTATCAATAAATATTGATAAAATATAATGACAACTATTATATAGATAAGTGCCCAAATATTGTCTAATCAAGAATCAAATAACATTTCCTTTCCAATTAAGCTTCCAATACTATTAACTTGACATATTCAATTCATTTACATTATAGCCCAAATTTAACATAGATATTTCGTACACGAGTTGACGAGCACGAAGTCCTACGCGTATAAAACCCGTGAACGACACAAAGTGTATGAGTCAAATAATTTAACTCTCCAAGCATATAGCTCTAGCACCGTAGTGCTGATAACCTGTAGCACCGAAGTACTCCTGTAGCACCGTAGTGCTCCTGTAGCACCAAAGTGCTGAACATGACACTTCTAGACTCATGGTATACCATTTGTATCATTAAACTCTTAATCACATAATTTGGGCATAATAATAACATCATCAGACAGATCATTAAGTCAAGCTATCAATAAGCATATTAGGGCAGTTCATACCCTAAATAAATAAATAAATAAATACTTGAACTAGTTTATCCATTAAATAGTAATATATCATTTATTCACATCATAAGCGTATGGGCAATCTTTCCAAAATTTTCTTTACCTTAGATAAATAAGCACTCACTTCCACTATTTTCCAACCTTAAAGTAGCAATGTCACTTGAACTTGGGAGCTTTCCTTTTTCCTTTGAATTTCCTTGATTAACTATTTGCTTGGATGCTTTATTTGAACCACATACATAGCAAATATAATCAAGAGCACATATTAGAACTACTTCAAGTCATGAGCACCATTTCAAGAATAAATTCTACAAAACTCCTTCAAATCATATTTGAGATATTTAACTCCTCGAATATCTCAAATTAAATCTTTGACTTTACTAAACTCATTATTATCTTCAAATATCTCCACACTAAATTTCATGAACCAAATTATAGTTCTTCACATAAACTCTAAGTCTTTAAATTGTATCAAAATTACATGAAACCCATCTTCAATCAAACATGGAAACACTTAATTAACATCCAATCCTTCAATTTCTAAACACAACCAATTTAATCCTTAAATCTCAAATAAACCCTAAACCATTCTCTTCAAGAATTCAATATCTATCAAATCCATGAAAGTTTGGTATCATAAGGTAGATAATTTAGAGAGGAACAATTCTTTATTTCAAGAAAAATCTTGAATTCAAGCATTTTAACTCAAAAAATTAAAAAAATATATCTTTACCTTTGCTTGGAAACCCACAGCTGGTGATGGAGAAAGAACAATTTTTTTGTTTTAGCTTATCCTTTATTTTTTTTTCAAGCTATGTTGCATTTTAACACCCTTAATCATAAAACAAATATCTTCTAATAGTCAATTGACTATTTTATCCTTTGATCTAAAGCTCCAAATCAAACCCACATGGCAACATCATTCATTCAATGGCCCAAGAAAGTTAAGTTAGTAATTTATCATTTTACCCTTAAACTAACTTGTAGAACTAATGTTTTGATATAATAATTGAAAAATAGTTTTGGACTAAATTGAAAAGATCTCAAAAATGCTTTTAAGTCCAAACAAGTTGAAATTATGTTTGAGGATGTTTTAAAAAGGTTTTGGCAATGTTTGAAACGTTTTTAAGTTGCCAAACCAGTGTCCTTAAAGTACCCATTTCGATACAGGGCCAATATGTATCGATACAATTTGAAACTGCCAAAACGTGTATTGAAACAGGGCTTGCCCGTTTCGTTACGGTGTAGTGCTGTTTCGAAATAGCCTTTTGTGTTTCGATATGGGTAACGGTCTTTTAAATGCAGCTCAACTGTCACTCGTACCGAAACGGTTTGTAACCGTTTCAATACATATCATATCATTTCGATACAGCTTGTTGCATCAGGCTTCAACGGCTAGTTCTGAAGAAGGGTGTTCCGATACGGGCTCGTATGTTCCGATACGAACATCACCAGAACTGCATTTATGGTGGGAAATAAAGTCTCCAACGGCTCCAATTTAACTCTAATGGTCCTTAACGTCTACAAACTCAATTGAGAGTAAAAAAGAGACCTCCAAGCATCAAGTATAGGTTAATGCTTCAATTGTCAATAATACTATGATGTCAAATTGCCTTTAGGGCCTTTATTGTATATTCCTTGTATAGACAACACTTGTGAGCCTAAATTGTCAAATTTGCTCAAGTGTTTAGATTTGGGTGAGTGAGCTTAAGATTGCAAACTATCTACCTAGTGAAGGATTTCAAGTTTGCTACAATTTCTCTTGTAAGGAGGGTTTACTCAAGCTTTCGGTTAGAAAGCTTTGAGTGTGTAAAGGTCGCCTCTTTAGCCTAGAAAAGGGGAAGAAATTCAAGAGTGAATTTGTTGAAATCCTTAGTGGGTAGCTAAGGTAGTGGATGTAGGTGCTTGTTAGAAGGTCGAACCACTATAAATCCTTGTGTCCTTTGTCTAATTTTTGCTCCTACAACTTCCACCCAAAAGTCAATCTTCTCAACCTTGACGAGCTAAATCGGTTGAAGGAAATTGAGCCTATCGAGCCCAAAAATTGGTATCAGAGCTTGGCTCAATTGAAGAGGATTAACATCCTATTGAGGCGATCCAACAAGCTGAAACAACCGGTTCAATGGCGCAATCCATCGAGAAGCCAACCTTCTTCAACGGGACCAGCTACGCTTATTGGAAGACGAGAATGATGTTCTTTGTCATATCCAAGGACTACAGGCTTTGGGACATTATTGAGGATGGTCTGTTCGTACCACAAAGAAGCAAAGTGGAATGGAGTGCCGACGACCGCAAGAAGATGAAACATAATTGCAAGGCTTTGCACTTCCTCTTTTATGCACTTAGCCTCAACATCTATTAGAAGATGTCTTCTTGTGAGAGTGTCAAGGAAGCATGGGACAAGCTTGAAGATACATACGAGGGAACAAACGAAGTAAAGGAGACCAAGATCGGCCTCCTCAACCACGAATATGAGAACTTCAAGATGGATCCGGAAGAGGACATTGAGAAAATGTTCCGTCGATTCTGCACCATCACCAATGGACTAAAAGGCGATGGAGAAGTCATTCCAAAAGAAAAGCTTGTCCGAAATCTTATTTACTTTCTTCTCGAGTCATGGGACTCGAAAAAGACCGCCATCATCGAAGCTAAAAATCTCAAGACCTTGAAGCTTGATGAACTCCTGGGGTCACTTCTCACTCACCAAATCATGAAGAAAGATAAAGAAGAGGAGAAGAAGAAGGAAGAGATAAGAAAGATGGGGAAGAATAAGATCATAGAACTATGCATCAACGCGAGTGCCGTTGCTCTCAAATCCTCGACATACCAACACGATTATTTGAGCGAGGTGGAAAGTGAAGATGAAGAAGATGGTTTATCTCTTCAAGAAATTCTCTTGATTCATGAAGAGCGAGATGGCTAAATCCAAGCATGAATCAAAGAAGAAGATGAAGGATTCCCACAAGTCCAACAAAAAGGGATCATCTTTAAAGAAATCATATGTGGCGACATGGAGTGATGAAGACTCCGCTGATGATGAGGTAGCCAACCTATGCTTCATGGCTCTCAATGAGGGGGAGGTAACTTCTAACTCATCTAGTTCAAATTCATATTCTTTTGATGAGTTACAGAAGCCTATGATGAATTGGTTTTTGAATTCAAGGCTTCATTTTTCAAAAAAAATAAGAAATTGATTTCAAAGTTAAAATCCGAAAATGATTTGCTTTCTAAAACCAATTTAGAGTTTGAAGCAAAAATCAAAGATTTTGAACTTAAAATCTTAAGTTTACAAGAATTTCTTCAAAGAATTGAAAAGGATCATCAAAAGAAGATTGACGATCTTAAGAAAGAAAAGGATTTGGTTTCCAAAGAGCTTGAAATGAAAAATAGTTTTGGAAAATCAAAATTTTATAAAAGACAATCTAGTGCCCCTAGATTCTTGAATGAAAAATGTTTTAGAAGTGCTTGGGTTCCAAAAGATCTAATCACTTCAACAAAAAAGGATGAAATTGAAAAATGGATTCCTAAGGGGACTAAACTTTGTGCTACTAATGTCTATGGATCCAAAGCAATTTGGATACAAAAAATTCCTTGATTGTCTAGTTTAGGTGTGATGGAGAGTGATCAACAAGTCCAAATTTGAGGGGGAGCTCCATACACACAAGGAAGAACACTTGAAAAAGGAAGGCTTCACATCCTCCCTTGAAGTTCAAGTGTTGGTAAAATCTAGTTGTTTTATTTGTTTAATTTGATTTATTTTTAATTCAACTAGATTATCATGTGTTGAACTAACAATATTTGATGCATTGAGTAAGGGGGATCCATATTTTAAAAAAATATATTATTTTTGTCAAAAAATTTCTCTCCATTGTTATGGACTTCAAAGTTTTCAAACATAGTTTTGAACCATTTTTATACAACAAAAAGGGGGAGAATGTTTTGAAATTTTGAATTTTCAAATGAATAAGGGGGAGCTTTAATTAATTTTGAATTTTAATTCTCTTGTTCAAAATTTATTTCACTAAGGGGGAGAATCCCAAACAATTTTTCAAGATTGGTTTTATAATATCAAAAAGGGGGAGATTCTAGAACTAATGTTTTGATATAATAATTGAAAAATAGTATTGGACTAAATTGAAAAGATCTAAAAAATGCTTTTAAGTCCAAACAACTTGAAATTATGTTTAAGGATGTTTTAAAAAGGTTTTGGCAATGTTTGAAACATTTTTAAGTTGCCAAACCAGTGTCCTTAAGGAACCTGTTTCGATAGAGGGCCAATTTGTATCGATACAATTTGAAACTACCAAAATGCATACCGAAACAGGGCTTTCCCGTTTCAATACGGTGTAGTGTTGTTTCGAAACAACCTTTTGTGTTTCGATACGGATAACGGTCAAAACCTCCCCAACGGTCATATTTTCCCAACGGTCTTTTAAATGCAGCTCAATTGTCACTCGTACCGAAACAGTTTGTAACCCTTTTGATACAGCTCATACCGTTTTGATATGGCTTCCTGCATCAGGCTTCAACGGCTAGTTTTTAAGATGGGCGTTTCGATACGGGCTCGTGTATTCCGATACGGACATCACCAGAACTGCATTTATGGTGGGAAATCAAGTCTCCAACATCTCCAATTCAACCTCAACGTTCCTTAACTGCTACAAACTCAATTGAGAGTATAAAAGGGATCTCCAAGCATCAAGGATAGGTTAATGCTTCAATTGTCAACAACACTATGATGTCAAATTGTCTATAGGGCCTTTATTGTATATTCCTTGTGTAGACAACACTTGCGAGCCTAAATTGTCAAATTTGCTCAAGTGTTTAGGTTTGGGTAAGTGAGCTTAAGATTGCAAACTATCTACCTAGTGAGGGATTTCAAATTTGCTCTAATTTCTCTTGTAAAGAGGGTTTACTCAAGCTTTGGGTTAGAAAGCTTTGAGTGTGTAATGGTTGCCTCCTTAGCCTAGAAAAGGGAATAAATTCAAGAGTTAATTTGTTGAAATCCTTAGTGGGCAGTTAAGGTAGTAGATGTAGGTTCTTTTTAGAAGGCCAAACCACTATAAATCCTTGTGTCTATTGTCTAATTTTTGCTCCTACAACTTCCACCCAAAAATCAATCTTCTCCGACCTTGGCGAGCTAAATCTGTTGAAGGAAATTGAGCCTATCAATCCCAACATAACTTAATTCCCACTTTTTCCCTTTAAATGTCTTAATTTTCCAATCTCATCCTAGAAAACTGATGGCTAACATTTAACATGGAAAAATAATTTAAATCCAAGGGTTCATATTAATTCTAACCTTGGGGAAAGACAAATTTGCCCCTAATGTCAATGGTTATAATTAAGTCTCAAATTCTCTATTTTATTTAATTTAGACACAACGAAAATTTTGGGGCATTACAAAAAACTCTTGATTATCCTCCCATGTGGCCGAGACCCCTCGCCTTTCCTAACACATGCTTTCATCAATGATAGCCGCGTACAAGCCTCCTTGTGAAAATTGCTTATCATGCAATCCTAGATTTTTACATAGGATTCGGTTTATTATATTTACACATGGCTATCCAATTCTTCTTTACTTCTATTTGGCCCTAACTTACTCAAGTAATCTAATAGGTGACAAGAATGTTACAATTGACTTGTGATCAATGTTACATCCTTCTAAGCCAATGTTTGGGGTTTTACAATTCCACTCCCCTTAAAAGAAATTCGTCCTCGAATTTACCTGCGGTGAACAGAGGAGGATATTGATCTTTCATAGTAGCTCAGGTTCCTAGGTTATCTCTTTAGTCCTCTACGAATGATGCTTTATAGCTGAGGCAATATACAAGTTCATCCAAAGATAAGGATTTCTCCCATTTCTTTCCAAAACCAATTACATAAGCCTGAGGCATATCTTCTAGAATTTGAATCACTCTTTTCTGATTGGCCATCAATCAGAGGATGAAAAGTTGTACTAAGATTTATCTTGGTTCTTGAAGCCTTTTTAGAAGGAAATTCTAGAATCTAAAGGTGAACCAAGGATCTCAATCCAAAATTATTGAGTTAGGAAAATTATAGAACTATATCGTTTCTCTAGCATACAATTCAATTAACAGATCTAAACGTAAGCTCATCCGAATAGTTATGAGGTGAGCTAACTTAGAACATCTACCGATTAACATCCACCATCTTATTCTTTCTTAGGGATACAGTTAAGCCACTTACAAAGTCCATAATTATACGATTCCATTTCTATTGAGGTAATTTGATGAGTTACAAAAGTCTCGTAGGAACTCAATGTTCATCTTTTAACTTAACCAAGGTGTTCTGAAGTCAGGATCTGATTGCTGAAGAGTCTTGATTCTCGAAATCAAATTAGATTGATCTTGAAGTTCGGCTAAAATCGTCGATTTTTTTGTAACTTAAAATAAGCATGTGTAAGAAATTATTTCAACTGATCAAAGCTTCGTTTTTAGCTTTTTGACCAAGCAAAGACATATCCTTTCGAAGAATTTTGGTAAAAGGAATGGCCGAGATAGAAAATCGTTTAACAAATCTTCGGTAATAATCTGTTAGCCCCAGAAAACTTCTAATTTCTCGAAGGTCTCTAATCAACAATCGATTGAATTTTCCTAGGATCAACCATAATCCTTCTGCAGATATTACATGGTCGAGGAGGAACACATTGGATATCCAAAATTTCACATTTACTGAACTTTGCATAGAGTTGATGGCCTCAAAGAATTTGTATAACAACTCGAAGATGTTTCGAATGTTCATCCCTATCTTTGGAATGAATAAGAATGTTATCAATGAAATTATTATAAACTTGTCCAAATAGGGCTTAAGGCCTCAGTTCACGAGATTCATAAATGCAAATGGAGCATTTATTAAGCCAAAAGGCTTTACAAGAAATTCCTAACGACCATATCAAGTCCTGAATAAAATCTTTGGTACACCAGCTTCCTTGACTTTTATTTGGTAATATCCTCTCCTAAGTTTGATCTTGGAAATCATTGTAGCATTCTTAAATTGATCAAGGAAATCTTCAATCCCAGACTTAACTTCTCGTGTCGGAGATAATCCCGAAAGTTTTTCAGGAAATACAATATGAACTTCAGGGACAACTATGATAGATTTAAGATAGGATTTGATCACATTAGCATCAGATATAGCAGCAAACACAGAAATTTGGATCGAATGGTTTCTTATCTAACAAGAGTATAGAATTTTTTTTAATCGTTGAAGGAACAGTCTTTTCTTATAACAAACTTCTTAGACATGGCGTTTACTTAGCCATTCTAATCCCAAAATAAGATCGAATTCATGGAAGGGTAGAACTAAAGATCATCAGGAAAGGAAACTCTTGATACGAACAACAAATAAATTCTTATACATTCGGTTTACTACAACCTTATCTCCCCGAGAAATGGTGGTAACAAGATTACAATTTGTAGGTTCAGAAATTAATTTAAACCTTTCAATGAGAGCGGATTATATGAAGGAATGAGTTGTTCCAAAATCAAACAAGACATATACATGATTTGAATACAATTCAATTATACTCACGAATATATAATCTTTGATATTAAGATATCTTGTCTATTGAAGCCCTCAGTTGTACAACAAAAGGAAGAATGGGAAGGTTGGAGGGTTTTGTGTCAGAGAAGAAATAAATTGGTTAAACACTTACATCATATTGAGGAAATATTTTATTATTACAGACTTATCCTTACATTACTTCCATCATAGAAAGAACCAGTTGGGCTTTCTTTATTCTGGCCCTAACTTGTTTCAAACATGTTCTTATTTCAATAACACAAAAAGTACTCTTATCAAACATGAATTACAAATGCTTGTCAAATTTAACTATCAACATACAAAAGAGCTTGTATCAATCATGGATCACAAGTACAGTTCAAATTTAACTCCTAGGTGGCACATGCATCAAATGTTTATGCAACGAGACTCGATTTAGTAGTTTAGTCCTAGAATCGACTAAACCTAAGCTCTGATACCAATAAATATAATACCCCTTAACCGGTTTAGAAGCTAAATCGAGTTAAGAAGCATTAATAGCAGACAAAGACAAACAACCATCAAAAAAGGAAGAAGTCACAAGCAAAAACAAGAGAGATTAAGACTATCCTTTACTATTTCAAAACTAATTATTCTTCATTTGAATTCTAAAATGATTATAATATAGATTTTAGACTTCTATTAGATTAACGACATGTTGAACTGAGAGAATTTAGCTTAATCCAATAAAAAATAAGTCATGTTAGTGTCCTTAACTTGGTTACTACTTCCTTTAAATAATATTGTAATACCCTAAAACGGACCCTAGAAGAATTAAAGCTTGTCACTTAAGTTAGATTAATTTAATTAAGCTTGATCCTAAAGTAATTAGGATAATTAGTGACTTGAATAAAAGAAATGAAAGAATAATGATCGAAATATGATGACTAAAATAAATAAATTAGAAATGGAAGGGAATGCATGTAAAATAAATAAAAAGATTAAACACAATGCAAGGTGTCATGGTGAAAAATCACCATGTATTTCTCCTATTGCCACTCGGCAATGACAAACTACAAGGATGACAACATTATGTCATCTTCCTTACTTGTTCTTCACCATAACCGAATAGAGAATGAGAGAGGGAGAGAGAATTCTAGAGAGAGAAGGGAGGAAAGCAGCCAAGGAAATCTAGAATTAAGCTTGAATTGAATAGAGAAGATTGTCATGCAAAGCAAAGTAAGCTTCCATCCTCTTTTCCTTCATTCGAATGGCTTGAAATTAGGGGTTAGATTGAATTGAAATTTTAATTACTTGATGCTAGTAGTTGACAGTCTTTGTTTATTATTGAATAATGATGGAACTAATGTTATATCTATGTAAAATGGAAGATTGAACAATAGGTGTTATGTAAAAATTGTGCAAACATTGGGTTAATATGATCTAGGTGGTAGCCGAATATGATTGGTGGTTAAATTGAGATGATTGTGTATTAATTCGAATAAGAGAAGTGATTATCCAGGGAATAGAAAATTGAAATCATGTAAAATGAATTAACAAGGCATTAAATAGGCTAAATTGATAATGAAATGGAAGAAATTGAATTTATTGTGAAACTAGTAACCTAGATGGTGTAATTGGCATATAGGGACTGTTTTGAATGAATTAAGGAATTTGGGATTAAATTGGATATAATTCAGGGCTAATAATGTAAGCTAAAAATAGGGGAATTGTATTGTGTATTTAATAATGAAATTGATAGTCTTAAAGTGACTAGTTGACAGATTGGTGAAATCTGGACTATTTTGGAAAATCTATTAAATTGAGGACTTAGATGGACAAATTAGAGACTAATATGGACATGAAAAGTCAGGGAAAAAAACAGGGGAGTCTAAGGTAAAAAGACTAAAATGAACTAGTAAAGGTCCTAGGTGAACTAACTCATTAAAGTAGACTTAAGTGTAATCTGGCAGAATTTACAGTAGAAATTTAGCCTGACTTTAACTAAAAAACTGTATTGATATAGAAAGGCTAAAATTATCAGCCATACATGGTTGAATAGATAATTGAATTAGCTTTCTAACGATGTAAATTAATCGAAATTCCGACGTGTAGATTAAAAAATATAGGTAGAATAGTAAAGGGTGTGCAAACTGCCAAAAACTGGAAAACAGTTTAATACTTGTAATAAAATGTGTGAATTGAATTTGATATGATTTTAATACATGCTTATGTTGTATGAATACTAGATTAAGAAAATGGTAGAAAGAATGGATAAGTACCGGGATGAGAATGAGGATTCGAGTATCCCGTAACTTCGGGATACAAGGTGAGTGTAGCTATACTTAGGGTTGGGACTTAGGTCCTAACCACCCTTGCATGTCTACTTTATTGTTCAAATAAATATGCCATGAAATGAATCTAATTTCTACTTGGTAAATGATTAAGGGAAGAATGCCTAATTGGAACCTTAGTAAAATGTACATGACTTGATAATGAAAAATGGAATGTGAAACATGATGCTTGATTTTTATGATTGAATGGACTCAATAAAGACTTGGTAATTAAATGAACTTGTTATGTAGCTCAAGAAAGTGTTTACTTGGATTTTTCCTTGCTTGAATCTCGATATGCACATGTATATGTGTAAGAATCTTGCTACCTTGATTGTAAGTTAATACTTATTGGTGTGCCTTGCTTAATTCGAATGGTTGCTTACCCTTGTCACAACCATTTCGAGCCTGACTTTTTGAGAACTTTAAAAACACGGAGTCGCCACCAATTTTTTTGAAAAGAGTGATTGGATCACTTTAAAGTGGGATTATTTTAATAAAATATTCCATTTTATTAAAACAACGGTTTTGGTCTGTGAAAACCAGAAAACAGGTTCGGGGTCGGTTACGCGTGTTGGTAATGCTTCAAGAAGTTACCAAAGGCAAAGCTATATCCCACAGGTTCCAGCTTCTCTCTGCTTTCTCTCCATTTGTTCGAGCAGTTCCACTGTTGTTCACTCCGAGAGTCGAGTGTACGATTCAAGGAGCGTCCGTGTGCACCTCGGGGGACAGCCTGCCCGTGAAGCGACTACACTTTCATCCGAACTACAAAGCAAACTTATTCCCGACCTTTCCAAGCTCGATGCTTTAGATGGCTTCAATTATCGAAGGTGGTCCCAACGTATTCTAATCTTCTTTGAGCAATTGGACCTCGATTATGTGTTGCTCAACGAACCACCAGTTGCACCACCTACTGTTGTTGTTCCTGCCGATAATCAAAGCCAAACCGATGCTGTCGCCGATGCCCTTGCTGCTGCCACCTTTGCCAAATATGAGAAGGACAACAAGACGGTCCGTGGCCATCTCCTTAGTCACATGTCCAACAAATTATTTGACATGTATCTAAAGGAGAGGAGTGCAAAGGCGATATGGGATTCCTTGGACACCAAGTATGGCACCGATGATGCGGGAATCAAAAAGTATGTCGTGGGAGAATGGTTGAAGTTCCAGATGACCGACAACAAGACTATCATGGACCAAGTTCATGACTATGAGAATCTTGTCTCGGACATCATAGCGGAAGGCATGCAAATGTGTGAAGTTTTGCAAGCAAACGTCCTTATCGAAAAGTTGCCAAAGTCATGGTCAGATTACCGCAACTCCCTCAAGCACAAGAAAAGGGACATACCACTTCAGGAGCTGATCGGTCACATGAAAATCGAGGAGGCCAACCGTTTGAAAGATAAGGTTACGAACAATTTTAGTCACTTATCTTTTAAAACTAATATTGTTGAGTCTGGTGGTGCTTCAGGGTCCAAAAAGCCCTTTAAGAAAGGCCCTCCAAACAAAAGGCCCAAACCACAAAAGACGACCAATTTCAAGAAACCCATGAAGGCTAAGCCCGACGTGGAAACCATGAAGTGCTACGTGTGTGGACAAGCTGGTCACAAGGCGTACCAATGTCAGCACCGTTCGGACCGCCAGAATGAGACTAGACCACGCATGCATGTGACAGAGAACATGGATGATGATGTCATAGCCGCGGTGGTTTCGGAGGTCAACCTCGTAGAGAAGAACACCGAGTGGGTCGTAGACACTGGAGCTTCTCGACACTTCTGCGCAAAGAAGGAGTTCTTCACCGAATTCGAGGACGTGAAAAATGGTGAACGTGTGTACATGGGGAACTCCAGCAGCTCTCAAGTGGTGGGCAAAGGCAAGGTTTTACTCAAGCTGACTTCCGGTAAAACTTTGGCCCTTAATAATGTCCTATATGTGTCTGCCCTGCGTAGAAATTTGATTAGTGGTGGCCTCTTAAATAAGGCAGGCATTAAGTTAGTTTTTGAGGCAGATAAACTTGTACTTTCCCGTAACGGTGATTATGTCGGGAAAGGTTTTTTAAGCGAAGGTTTATTTGTCATAGAAACTCAACTTAATGAAAATAATAAAGCTACCACTTCTGCTTATATTGTTGAGTCTATTGATATGTGGCATGCTAGATTAGGACACGTAAATATTCAATCTCTAAAGAAAATGATGAATATGAATATTTTGCCTAAACTAGACATAACAAACTATAATAAATGTGAAGTTTGTGTAGAAGCAAAGCATGCAAAACCTACCTTTAAAAATGTTTCTAAAAGAAAGACTGAACTGTTAGAACTTATTCATACTGATCTAGCAGACTTTAGAAACACTGAAAGTAAAGGAGGAAAACACTACTACATAACTTTTGTAGATGACTTCTCTAGGTATACAAAAGTTTATCTCCTAAGAACTAAAGATGAAGCTGAAAATTTCTTTCTTATTTATAAGGCAGAAGTTGAAAATCAGTTAGATAGGAGAATAAAACGTGTTAGGTCTGATAGAGGTGGTGAATATGGATCTAATTTTCTAAAACAGGTTTGTGAGACGAATGGCATAATACATGAAACTTCAGCCCCTTATTTTCCTCAACAGAACGGTATAGCCGAGAGGAAAAATAGAACTTTAAAAGAGATGATGAACTCATTGTTGATAAGTTCTGGGTTGTCTGACAACATGTGGGGGGAAGCCATTCTATCGGCTAATCATATACTGAACCGAGTACCTCATAAGAAAATTGATTCTACCCCTTACGAATTATGGAAAGGGTATGCCCCAAATCTACATTACCTGAAAGTGTGGGGGTGTCTGGCAAAAGTGGGGTTGCCAGATTTTAAGAAGTCCACCATTGGACCTAAGACCGTTGATGCAGTGTTCATAGGCTATGCTTCTAACAGTGCCGCATACAGATTCATGACTCTACAAGACTTCTCTATTTGTGAATCTAGGGATGCTGTTTTCTTTGAAGAAATCTTTCCTCTCAAGAAACCTAGGTTAAATGTTGAAACACAAATAGAAAACTTGCCATCCACTTCTTCTAGTGTGCCTGCTAGGTCTTCTCAAGAGATTGAATTTGAGCCTAGAAGAAGTAAGAGACAAAGAGTTGAAACCTCTTTTGGACCAGATTTCATAACTTCCTTCATTTCTGAGATAAATGACTTAGACACTCTTTCTGATCCTATAGCTCAAGCATATTTGTTAGATGAGGATCCTAAAACTTACGAAGAAGCTATACGATCTATTGATGCTAGTTTCTGGAAAAGCGCTATAAAAGATGAACTAGAATCAATAATGTCTAATCATACTTGGGAATTAGTTGACTTGCCTAGAGGATTTAAAACCATTAACAGTAAGTGGGTCTTTCGAAAGAATCTTAGACCAGATGGTTCTATCCAAAGGTATAAGGCAAGGCTAGTAGTCAAAGGGTTCACTCAAAGATTTGGTCAAGACTTCTTTGATACCTACTCTCCCGTCACAAAAATCTCAACGATCCGTGCATTGTTTGCACTAGCCTCCATTCACAAGTTGCAAGTACATCAAATGGATGTAAAGACTGCATTTTTGAATGGGGATCTAGATGAGGAGATCTATATGGAGCAACCTCTTGGCTTCGAGGCGCCTGGTATGGAAGGCAAAGTATGTAGACTTAAAAAGTCACTTTATGGCCTGAAGCAAGCTCCTAAACAGTGGTATGAGAAATTTCACAAAACTATTCTTAGTTTTGGTTTTGTTGTGAATGGTTCGGATGCATGCGTGTATTCGAGGATGTTTGGTACTGATTGTGTCATCATAAGCTTGTATGTTGACGACATGCTGATTTTCAGTACTAACATTGAGTCCATTAACAAAACAAAAAGTTTCTTGTCCACTAAGTTTGAGATGACTGACTTGGGAGAAGTCGATGTAATCTTAGGAGTCAAAGTAATCAAATCTGAAAAGGGATTTTCTTTAAGCCAGGCACACTATACTGAGAAAGTGTTAAAGAAATTTGACAGTTTTGATGTCGTCCCTGTTCGAACTCCTTATGACTCTAGCATACATCTCTTTAAGAATGAAGGAAGTAGCGTTTCTCAAACGGAATATGCCAAAATAATTGGCAGTCTGATGTTCTTAATGAACTGTACTCGGCCAGATATTGCCTATGCTGTTAGCAGACTCAGTAGATACACTCATAACCCTAGTGGTGAGCACTGGGTTGCTCTTAGACGCTTACTTAAGTACCTTAAGGGTACTATGGACTGGAGACTTGAGTATGTTGGCTTTCTTGCTACATTAGAAGGATATTGTGACGCCAACTGGGTTTCCGATAGTGATGAAGTAAGCTCTACGAGTGGGTATGTATTTACTTTGGGAGGAGCAGCAATTTCTTGGAAGTCTTCAAAACAGACTTGTATTGCTCGCTCTACTATGGAGTCAGAGTTTATAGCTCTTGACTTAGCTGGGCAAGAAGCTGAGTGGCTAAGGAGTTTGTTAGCCGATATTCCGTTGTGGGGAACTCCGACTCCTCCTGTTTCCTTGTTGTGTGATTCACAAGCAGCGATTTGTGTTGCCAAGAGTCATGTTTACAATGGCAAAAAGAGACACATTCGCATAAGGCATGAATCTGTTAGACACTTAATAAGGAATGGAGTACTCTCTTTAGAGTATGTGAAGTCGGAAAGAAACCTAGCAGATCCGCTTACCAAAGGGTTAAGTCGGAAATTGGTCCTTGATTCGTTGAGGGGGATGGGTTTAAAGCCCATTGGTTGAGGAATTCATGGTGGATACCCAACTTAGTTATCTAAGTTCAATGTGGTCAAACGAAACCATGGAAAGACTCATAGTGTACATTTCTCACTACCTATCCCTATGACAAATAATGTACATGCCCAGGTTGAGTACTATTACTCTTAATAAATTCATAGCCCAGATTTTGGGTGGTCTTTGTGAGAAAGACTTGATGAATTTACCGAATCATGGTTGAATACTTATTCTTAATAAGTTCATAACACAAGTATGAATGTGTTGTCCTATTGAGAAGGACAAATATGGACTTACCGCCAGAAAGGTTGAGTTTCGAGAAACTCTTAATGAATTCAAAGTTAAATGATCCTATTGAGAAGGACATTTTGAATTCACCGACAATGAGGTTGAATATTTATTCTTAATGATTTCTTATCCCAATACTGGGTGGTTCATTTTAAATGGACTTGAAGAAATCACCATAAGTCTATAAGAGGTTGAACCATTACAAATGGTTCTTAATTATTTCATAGCCCAAATTCAGGGTGGTTTATATTGAGATAAACCTGATGAAATAACCTATGTAAGTGAGAAGGATTAGCCACCTTCTGTGAAAAACGTTGGGCCGTTTTTTCTAAAACACTTACTAGAATCCTGAGGGTAAGATGGCCAAATATACACTTGTGTATATATATCTTACACATCGAGAACTTCGGTGGATGAAGGAGTTAGTTGTGTGTTATGAGTTTACCCCTATCTTAGAAAGTTCAAGACTAGTTTCACTTATCTAAGAGAAGGATCGCTCATTATCACTATGTACTAGTTCAAGATACGTTCACTAGTGCTTAAGCAATTAATTTCGCAACTGCTCGTCTGAGGAGGGCTGTGTTTGAGATACAGATGAATTCTTTCGCATTAGTGGGGGAATGTTGGTAATGCTTCAAGAAGTTACCAAAGGCAAAGCTATATCCCACATTGGTTGGGAAAATAGCTAGGGAAGGGTATTTATACCCATGCTTCCTCCCTCCCTTGTTGAGTGGGAAAGAACAAGGGAAGTCCTCGTGCACCGCCGCCGCCGCCGTCCGGCCGGCTCGGGCTCGGGCTCGGGCTCGGGCTCGGGTTTAAAGAATTTTTTCTTTATTTATAGGCTTGAAATTCGAATGTTCAGAATTTATAGACATGTTTTACAGCCTATAAATAGAGCTGCTGCATGCAGCATTTTAGAATACAATCAAACACATTCAAACATCATTCCAGCTTCTCTCCACTGTTGTTCACTCCGAGAGTCGAGTGTACGATTCAAGGAGCGTCCGTGTGCACCTCGGGGGACAGCCTGCCCATGAAGCGACTACACTGTTCGGGGCAGTTTTGTTTCTAAGGCAGTGGCCACCATACCACGACACGGTCAACCATTTTACGTTCTGTTTTGCTTATAGTTTCCAGTCAGTACTAACAGCTTTTTTGCAGTTCATTTTACCATCAACGCGTGGGGAAGGGTTAGCACCCCCACGATGCCCAAAATTTTTTACCTAATTGATTTCAAAAACGTTTCCAAAACTGGAATTTTCAAGTTCATGAAGGTTCGATTTCATCTCTCCGTTTAATGAATATAAATCTATTTTAACGACCTTATCGCCTGGGAAATGAACTTTAATCACCGTCAACACCTCTGGCGCTAACCCGTCGTTCTCGTTTGATAAGACACCGCATTAATTAAATTCCACTTTCCAAACAAATAGAGAATTTTATTTGTTGAAGATTTTATTTATTCTAAGTTGAAATTTAATAATCCTAAGAAGGTTTAAGTTTTTTTATTCCCATTTAAGGGTTTGAATTTTATTAAGTGTATCTTATTTTTTTGTGAAGAGAATTTTCCAACAATCAAGTCTTTAATCTAAACTTGAAGGACATATTCCTAAAGGTTCAAACCAAGGCAAACAAGACAAGCAAAATTCAACTTAAAATTTTCTAATGGTTTGGATCAACTTTATTTTAGAGAAGATTTCCAACATTTTAAAACTTCTTTTGTTTTTGTGTTTTAAAGATTTTTATTTGTTTTTTATTTTTTTATTCAAAATTTTTTCTTAGTTTCTAAACTTTAATATTTTTTGAATTTTGAAAAAATTTTCTTTAAATGTTTTAAATCTGTTTTATTGAAATGATTGTTTTTTACTGTTTTTCTTTTAAGTCTTTATTTTAAAAAAAATCAAAGGAGTATTTCATTTTGTTTTTTACTTGAAAAAAAGGTTTATTCTTTTTGGAACTTTGAAAAGCTCTATATGCTTTTTGAAACTTTATTTTTAATGAAATATCTCTTTCTTCATAAAAAACTTATTTTTTTAATTATTTCTAATTTCTCTTTTTATAGATTTTATTATTTTGGTAACATTTTTAGGAGTTTTCAAATTTTTATTAAAAATGAAGAAAGTTTTTTTCTTAGAAAATATTTTTTCAAGAAACACCCCAATTTTTAAAACTTTATTTTCAACAACACAATTATTTAATATTTTTAGAATGAGATGGATTGAAAAACTTTAATTTTCAATAACACAATATTTTTGTTTTTTTTATTAAAAATTGATCAAAATTTTATTTTCAACAACAAGATCTTTTAGTTTTTTTAAGAATGAGATGGATTAAAAAAGGTTGAAGAACATGAACAAACAAAATCGAAAATTAAAACACAAACATAAAATTTTACCGAACAAATATTTCGATCTCCAATTCCAAATTGCAACCTAAAAACATGAACAAAAAAATTAACCAGGAAAATAAAATTAAAAACAAAGAAAAGAAAGGAAAAATTACTAGAAGTGTAGAAACTGCGAGCTATCTCGACTCGAACCGATTCCAATTGCCACCAAAAATTCGAACTAAACCTGCACCAAACTCAAACTAACTTTAACAATTTTCCAAAAATTTCTCTCTTAATTCGATTCTAGGTTTTGACCTTTTTCCTCTTTTATTTGTAGATTCTAACGACGGTAGGGGACGACGGCGAACGGTGATGCTACCATTGGAATGGCGACGGTGAGGTGGACCGACCGGTATCCTCAACGGCAGAGGTCGTGGCCTCGAGACGACGGGACGTTGACCGGCAACCGTTCAAACCTGGGTTTTGGGGAACCAGCCCACTGAGGTTCAATTGTCAGCGAGTTCATTATTCCCTGAAGTGATGTAAAAACTTGTTCCTGGTTCCCTACGACTGGGATCAATACCAAGAAATCCTTTGTTTTTTCATAAATCTATGCCAATCTACTTGTAAGATGCAAGAAAAGGCTAGAAATAAGAATTAAAAAGAGGGAAAAGTCATGACAAACACATGAATAGGGCAAAGTCAGATGCCCCAAATTCATAGTATGAATGATTCAAGAATCCATCAAACGGATAGTGCCCCGCTTTTAGGTGGTTCTCTTTTGCTCACACACTCCCCAAATTTCAATTTCCCTACTTTTCTAATCTCAACCAGACATTAGAAGTTTTGAGGTTCCTAAAGAAAGGTTAACTCAATTAGGCGGAATGTGTTCTAAAGACAAACTCCTTTTCTCAAATATTCTTGTGTGATCCAAATGGACTTTTAAGGCTTGTAATGTAGGCTAGGCTCGGGTTGCCAAAAAAAGATATACAGACTCAAATATATGTTTTAAGGTTGATTAAACCAAGGATCAAATTTTCTTGATGAAATCTTCATTCTTTTCTTCTTCAGATCGCTCTAGACTGTCCATTTTGGGTTTTCACCGTAGAGTTCATTTCCTTTTTTGGCACATGTCTTATTTGAAGGATTTGTTTGAAATTTCCCTCCGCACTCCAGCTTTCATTTCTTTCTTTTTCTTTCTTTTTTCTTTTTCCTTCTTCTTTCTTCTTTTTCCTTCTTTTTCTTTTTCCTTTTTGTGTCCTTTTAATTTCGAATTTAGGACATTTATTTGATCCGTCGTGTTTTTTCCTTTGCTTGCAATTTTTCATCCTCTTTTCCCCCAGTGTGGGGAGTCATCCTTTGTTAGGGTTAAATCACATGGAAAATATCAGGCTCAAAAGGGGAAAACAATGGATTTTATTTTTCTATTCGTGAAGGGAAATGAAGGAATGCTCAATGCCATTTCACACACAAACATCATCAAATAGAAGTAGTCTTCAATTGGTAGATGTTTTTGAGTTATCACTTTATTCAAAGACCTTAACAACAATGTCTGAGAGGAAAATTCAGTCATAATGTGTATATGGGATCTCCCCATTAAACCTGAACACACTTTATTGCCCTTCTAACTCGAGATTAGATTCAAGAATCATTCATACAATCAATTGTAGGGACTCTGCGAAGGATATGTATTCTAGAGGAGAAATGGAAAATGGAAGGGGAAATGAAATGTTTTCCACTTAAGAAAAAATAAGGATGCATCTTTGAAACAAGTAGAACAACATAAAAGCACTTACAAAAGATCCCTAAGGCTCGCGGGCAAAAGCAAAAGGCTTGATTCTAGGTATGATCCTAACCGTCTAGAGAAAATTAAGCATTATTCTAAGAAAGCAAGAATTCCAGTCAATTTTGCCTCCATCTTCTCCATGACAAGATTCCATTGTTCAGGTTAGAGGTGCTTGCCATATTCTCCTTCCTCGAGTCTTCCACTTTTGAAGGCTGCCAATATCAATTCTCCATTCATGGCCATGTCTACAAAACCTTCAGTGGCATGGTTTAACATATAGTCATAGAAGGGACCATTTAAAGTCTCCACAAACATTGGAGTAACCTCATCTTCCAAGAGTGGAGGTTGAACTTGGGCTGCCACATCTCGCCATCTCTGGGTATACTGGCGGAAGCTCTTATTGAGCCTTTGTTCCATATCATGTAGTACGATATTGCTTGGGACCATATCTGTTACATACTCGTACTATTTGAGGAAAGCTTTTGATAGATCTCTCTAAGTGCATATGTTGACCGAGCTTAATTAGGTATACCATCGGATAGCAGACCCAGATAGACTATTCTGGAAGCAGTGAATTAGCAGTTTCTCAGTTCCCAAGTACGGTGACATTCTTCGACAGTACATGGTCAAGTGTGACAAAGGGCAAGTTCTCTTGTCATACTTCTTGAAATCAGGGGCCTTGAATTTTGGAGGAGCCACCAGGTCAGATACTAGGCTCAAATCTCTAGCATCTACGCCACCATAAATGCTTCTTTCTTCAGAAGATTTAATCATTTCCTCCAGCTTCTTGTAGCGATCTTCCAATTTCCTCTCGACCTTTGCCTAGTCAGTTATTTCATCAAGGTCATGTACCTCGTGAACTTCCTCAAAGTTTGCCTTCACTTCATTTCGGGCAGAGGATCCAGCAGAATAAGGCGGAATCTTCACTTTAGGTGAGGCAGTTTCCTTTTGATGGGCAAAGGCCATCCCCTGAAACTTAGGCAGCAAATTAGTTTCTCCACCAGCTTCTAGTACATCTGGAACCTTGAACCCCGAACATAGATGCAATCGAGCTGATTGGTTTCCGGTGTGATAACTCAATATCTTTCTTCATATCATTTTCCATTTTCTCAAGCTTATCTTGGGTGCTCTTATGATTTGCTTCCAGAGCTGTCAATCTTTCTTCGGTGTTTATGGCTAGGGTCTGGGCACATGTATCGTACTTGTGATATATTTTTTTGGAAATTTTATCATATGATTTATCTAAATTAAATTCTTATTATGTGTGAATGTATGCAGTGGTCATGCAAGCAACAAAAAAAATGTAAATGTATGAATGCAGGCGAAGGGTCATCAATTCCATTAAGGTATTGCTCTAGAAGTACCTTTCATCCTTGGAGAAAGCTTTTCTATTTTATCAACGTGCTTTAGAATTGACCCCTTCTAAATATGAGTTGTATGCAACAAAAAAATATGCCAAAACAAAACAACACACACAAAAAGGGTTAGTACTCTTTAAAAAACAAAAATAAAACCTAAAAGGTCCAAAATAATTTCATTGTACGAATAATTATGCGCAACACATTCTAACACTCCAGGACATGTCTCCACGGATTATCCTTACGAAAGAATTTTGACCAAGCTAAAAGCCTAATGTTTTCCACATGGCTCTATTGGGGTAGGCTCTAGATTCTCAAACTTGGTTTAGTTCTAAAAAGGTACCTGAGTTGTCCTTTTCGTCCCTTACTAAGGTTAGCAAGGCCCTAGATTCTCACCCATTACAGGCTTCAAATGAATCGAGTTCAACTCAAGAGGACTCACCACCTATGCCTTCTCGAAGAATCAATATCCTTACAAAGACAAAGGGAATGAGTCTCGAAGTACTTGCTAGGCTCATACGAAAAATCAGTATTCTTATATGAGCAAAGCGTGTTCCCCCCACTTAAACGAACGAGCCAAAGCTCGGGTATAGAGCTTTCTTTAAAGAATTTTAAAATGCATAAAATAGAATTACATTCACTAAACGGAAAAATAAATTGAACAAATTATGAACTTACAAATTCCATTAGTTTTTAATAAAACCCTTTTTTGAAAACAAATTGAAATCAATTTGTGGCTTGACCCTCTTTTGTTCTTTAAAAAAAACAAAATGTCCCCAGCGGAGTCGCCAAGCTGTCGGAACCTTTTCGAGCCCCACTTTTTGAGAACTTTAAAAACACGGAGTCGCCACCAATCATTTTAAAATAGTGTGATTGGATCACTTTAAAGCGGGGTTATTTTAATAAAATATTTCATTTTATTAAAACAACGGTTTTGGTCTGTGAAAACCAGAAAACAGGTTTAGGATCGGTTACACGTAGGAAAGGGTTAGCACCCCCACGGTGCCCAAAAATTGGTACCTAATTGATTTGAAAAACGTTTTCAAAACTGGGATTTGCAAGTTCATGAAGGTTCGATTTCATTTGTCCGTTTAATGAATATAAATATATTTTAACGATCTTATCACACGGGAAATGAACTTTAATCACCGTTAACCCGTCATTCATGTTTGATAAGACACCACATTAATTAAATTTCACTTTCCAAACAAACAGAGATTTTATTTGTTGAAGATTTTATTTATTCTAAGTTGAAGTTTATTAATCCTAAGGTCTAAGTTTTTTATTCCTATTTAAGGATTTGAATTTATTAAGTGTATCATATTTTTTGTTAAGAGAATTTTCCAACAATCAAGTCTTTAATCTAAGCTTGAAGGACATATTCCTAAAGGTTCAAACCAAGGCAAACAAGACAAGCAAAATTCAACTTAAAAACTTCTAATGGTTTGGATCAACTTTATTTTGGAGAAGATTTCCAACATTTTAAAGCTTCTTTTGTTTTTGTGTTTTTAAGATTTTTATTTGTTTTTTATTCTTTTTATTCAAAAATGTTTCTTAGTTTCTAAACTTTAATATTTTTTGAATTTTGAAAAGTTTTTTCTTTAAATGTTTTAAATCCATTTTATTAAAATGGTTGTTTTTTACTGTTTTTCTTTTAATTCTTTATTTTAAAAAAATAAAGGAGTATTTCATTTTTTTACTTGCAAAAAAAGGTTTATTCTTTTTGGAACTTTGAAAAGCTTTATATGCTTTTTTGAAACGTTATTTTTAATGAAATATCTCTTTCTTTAAAAAAACTTGTTTTTAATTATTTCTGATTTCTCTTTTTATAGATTTTATTATTTAGGTGAACTTTTTAGGAGTTTTCAAATTGTTATTAAAAATAAAGAAAGTTTTTTTCATAGAAATCATTTTTAAAGAAACACCCCAATTATTAAAACTTTTATTTTCAATAACACAACATTTTGGTTTTTTTGAATAAAAATGGATCAAAATTTTATTTTCAACAACAAGATCTTTTAGTTTTTTAAAGAATGAGATGGATTAAAAAAAATTGAAGAACATGAACAAACAAAATCGAAAATCAAAACACAAACAGAAAAGTTTACCGAACACAAATTTTGATCTCCAATTCAAAATTGCAACCTAAAAACATGAACAAACAAAAATGTAACCAGGAAAATAAAATTAAAAAGAAAGGAAAGAAAGGAAAAATTACCGGAAGTGTAGAAACTGTGAGCTATCTCCACTCGAACCGATTCCAATTGCCACCAAAAATTCGAACCAAAGTTGCTCCAAACTCAAACTAACTTCAGCAATTTTCAGAGAACTCTATGGGAATTTTCGAATGAATTTTCAGTGTTTTTTCCTCTTGATTTGGTGAAGAACAATGGGGTAAAGGGGGTATTTATACTAATGCTTAGGCATGCAAATCAAGGCGAATTCAAAATTTAATCCCAAAATTGAAGCCAAAATCAGACAAAGGGCTTGATTATCGGTAAAACCCCTCAAAAATCATTTGGTTTGATTCAGATTTGAAGACAAATTTCTCCCTTAATTCGAGCCTAGGTTTTGACCTTTTTTCCTCTATTTTTGCATATTTCGACAACGGTAGGGTACGAAGGTGAACGGCGATGGTACCATTAGAATGGCAACGACGAGGTGGACCGACCGGTACCCTCAGCTGCGGTGGTCGTTGCCCGAAGACGGCAGGACGTCGACCGACAGTCGTTTGAACCTGGGTTTTGGGGAACCAGTTTCGCGCGCATGCGCCAGGTGCGCAGGCTGGTACCTATTTCCCCTTTTTTTATTTTTTCTTGATCTAATCTTGGCCTTTGATCCTTATTGTTCTAAATCTAACGGCCTACATTAAACCTGAAAAAAAAAACAAAAACAAATGGATTAGGTTGGACCATTTTTATTGTTTTTTAGTTTATTATTGTTGGGAATGGGTTTTAACAAAATGGGTTTTATTTTTTATTTTTATGGGTTTATATTTAATGGGTTTAAATAAAATGGGTTTATTATTTTTTTGGAAATGAATTTTATTATTAAAATAGAAATAAATAAATAAAATAATAAAAACAATAAAAGAGAGGTGAAAATCTAGTGACAACAACCCTAGTGGTATTCTTGCTTGAAATATGACTTAAGAAGGTAGATGATTAAAAAGATCCTTGTAGAACCTTACCTTGTAACAATTATTTAATGATAACACGAATAAGTTTATGGTTTCTTGAACCTGCTTGATAAGTAATAAACACTTGAAAACGAATCAAATATACTTTCTTGTCTTGAATAGATCATTCGAATTGCTTGATGGTCTAGTGATCTTATTGATGTTTGTGAATGCTTGAATGTAGTATTGCTGGAATTTGTGAAACCATGTAAAATGAACTAGGGTTCACTTGATTTAGAGACTTGGAATGAAATTGATCTTGTTATGCTTGTTGTCTAATCACTTGTTGTGTAGTTGCTTGAAATTAAAGATTCTATAAGCCCCTGGTTGCTAGTTGGTCTTAGGTAGAACAACATGTCTTAGAGTCAAGAGCTCGATTTAATATGTTCAGGTACTTTGTGTGCCTTAATATGTGGTGTAGAAGACACCTTAACATGATTGGTACTTTGTGTACCCTAATATGTGGTGTAGCAGACACTTTCTTATTCAAGTACTTTATGTACTCTAATACGTGGTATAGAAGGTACCTTAACATGATCTGGTACTTGTGTACCTTAACACGTGACTCGATTACCTAGTCCTACTATCTACCAAGGCAAAACAATTACTAAGCTTGTAATAAGACATGTTACATGGTTAATAAATGAGCAACTTGCTATAAGCTATTGAACTTCTAGTGAAATGAAATCATATGACTAAAATGATGTAAATGTTAACTTGATTAGCTCATTATTTGAAAGACAAAATATATTGAAAACGGTCACATTCGAATAGGGAATTTGATTAGCCTTATGTTAAATTGTTTGACCCTTGATAAATCCTTGCTTGCTCGATTCCTAAAAGTTTATAATCGGCTATTTTTTTGATGTGGTCCTTGGTTGATTGGTTTGAATTAAGACATGGAATTGAACATGATTGGTCTTGACATGCTTGAACTATTCGAATGGATTATTGTTGATTAGTCTAAGATATGCTAAAATTGATTAAGACCTAGTTAGATTAAACTTGAAATTAAGGCCCTAGAATTTTAAAGGAAGTAAGTGGATTTAACTCGTTGCCCTTGAACGTGCTACTTGACTTATTTGACTTGATTGAATTAAGAGCATGAAATGGAATTGTGTAAAATGGGATGTCATTACTCGATTGCTAAATCATGTGATTGCTAGATGCATAGTAAACTTGATGTGTTAATGGTAGTCTTGATCCCTGGTGTACCTATATTAAATACAACCAAATTGGGTTGATAAATGATCATCTAAGTTGGCTTGAACAATGTTTTAAACGAATAGTGTTGGAGTCCAATATTATTGGCTTAGTCGAATGATATATAAACCTAAATTGCTTGATTAAATTCAATAGGAGACATCTTAAGGATTTAAACTTTGATAAAATGAATGTAAAAGTCAGCTCAATGAACTTAAAACGAATTGGGCCTAATCTTGTACAAAAAGTTATAGTTTCGAATCATGTTGGGATGACGTATGCAGCTCAGTACTTCAAGCTGCGCAACAATAATCGTGTTGCTAAAAACAAAATGCTTGGGAAACAAACATTGTAACCTACATATTAGTTGCTTACCTCTTGCAGAAATTGTGATCTCCCTTGAGCAGCATCTGGACGTAAAATCTTGACTGCAACCTGTGTATGATCAAGATAACACTTATAAACAGGTCCATAACCCCCTTCTCCGATCTTTCGAGATGGAGCAAAGTTGTCAGATGCTTGTTCGATTTCCTCTATCGTATATCTTCGATATTGAATTTTTTTATTGGATAAAGCCTCCAGCATTTTCTTCATTTCCATTGTTTCTCTTAGTGTCTCCCCTTCTAAACTGGATGGTTTTTGTGATACCGCAAGTCTCTCTGCCGCTTCTGCTGCTTCAATGGCGGCCTTGCACTTTGCCCTCTCTGCTTCTACCGCTGACATTGCTGCTTCCTCAGCTTGTCTTGCCTCTTCCAGTCTTTCTTCTTCTTTGTTTTTGCATCGATTCAGCTCCATTGCCTAACTTAAATATTTCAGTAACACCGAATTCTAGACTATGTTACTCAAGCATGGGTGTGAACAAGTACCTGTTGTTTTGCTGTCAAGGCTTCTCTACACGCATTACTGTACAAATCCATTGTTTGCTTAAGTTCTTGTCTCAATCTCTTCATTTCAGCTTCAACCTCATCCTAATTGTTTGTAGATAAAAATAAAAATAGTATTCAGATGGCAAAGGTAATTGACATATTGGGGAGCATACCAGATTCTGAGATGAACAAGATGTTCTGCCACTGTCCTGTGACATTTGTGGATCAGACCACCTGATCCCTAAAGGCATGGATCCTATGCTGTGATCGGTGCTGGTTGAAAACCGCGAGTTTCTGCCAGAATCGACGAATGAATCGAACATCAAGGACGAGTTTCGATCAGTGCTGGGTCTGCCGGAATTAAAAGTCAGCTTGATCTTATTATGTTAAAATCTTGAAATTGAATTATGTGAGTAACTAGCTTGTCATTCGAATTGCACTTGAAATTTTTGAGGGATTGATCTAGTCTTGATCGAATTAAATAGACTCACTTGTTTAATCAACCTATTCGACTAGAGATAGAGTCCTAATGAATTAAGAAGCATAAAACCTAGCCTAGTGAAATCTGCCCAGAATACTCTGTTTTGAGCAGTAACTTTGAAAATTCACCATAAATTGTGTGGGTCGAATTAAGGGCTAAAATTTATATGGAATGAACCTTAGTATGTCTATTTTCATTAGGATAAAATAAAATTGGATTCTGATTTGTGAGGTAGAATCTGGAGATGAAAACCTCTGGACAGTGTAAACTGTCCAGAAATGTAATTGCTCTATCTTGGAACTGAAAGCTGTATTAATTGAAAAAAAAAATTAAAATGAGATGCCTAAACGGTTGTAAAGAGGGTTAAACAAGATTTCTAATGATATAAATGGTTTGAAATTCTGACGTACGGAATGAAATTATAAGTATTTAAGTGATCAGTACTCATGCTGATTGGCAGCAACAATATTGGTGTTCTAGACAGTTTTGTAAACTGTTTGAAAACAGTTTTGGGACAGTGGTTACTGCCCTATTTTACATGATTAGAAAGATAAACATTTGAAGTCATATAGATTGGTTTAGGAAAATGAATGTGTTGTCAGATTCATATATGCTAAGTACTAGTAATGTTACTATGATTGAATGATTAAATGAGTTTGTAATAATAATGAACTTACATGGATAAATTGATGAACTTATTAATTTGAATTTATTTGTTACTTAAAAGATAGATATAAATATAATTGATCCTTGTTTGTATGGAGTTATGATTGCTTGTTGAATTTCTTGTTCCTAGAAACTTAAGCTATGGTGTAAAGAGGTTCCCATGTTTAAATGTAAAGTATAGACAACTTGTCTAGATTGCCTAGTTCTTGTATAAATAATGGTTGCTTGAATTATGTTTAAACTATAAGCTAAGAGGTGATCTAACTTATTTAAGTCCTAGCCAAGTTATAATCGAAATAAGGACCCCTGAAATCTAATAACTTGATAGATTTTAGGTACTACCTCACTAAGTGCAATCTTGTACTTATCACTCTTGTTTGCATTCTTCCCAAACCTCAGGTTAAAGCTATCCCGATTAGTTCCTTGACCCCGAAGCTATCTTTCTTGGACCCAAAGCAAGATAAGCAAGAATTGAAGTACAATTGTATGTTTATTTGTATTCTTATAGTTGGTGGCACATAGCTTGACATGCATTTGAATTAGTTAGAGAATATGTATGTATAAACTTGATCAAGTATTGTAATGACCTTTGTGGCATATGATGTATATGAATAATGATCTTTCTAAACACTATGCCCTTGTCTTGTAAATGAATGGGTTAGAACTATATATATAAGCTTGTTCAATTCGAATGGAGGTATGAAATAGGGACACTTGAACTTGTCTAGCGTAATGAAATATAGATGAAACACATATGTGATTAACTTACCTTAATGTTATTCGAATAGGCTTAAAGCATTAAGTTACTTGATGAATTCGTTGATCATGTAAGCTATAAAATGGAACTTGTTAATTTGATGTTAGCTATGCCTAGTTAAATTGACCCTATTTCGAATGGATTTAAGAAGTTTAATGTCTAGACTAAACTACATGTAATGATCATGGAAATTCAATGAACTTAATGGTCTATAGGTTGTGCACATAAGCATGGAATTATAATGAGCTTAGTTTTAATGAATTTATGGTTTAGAATGCTAATAAGTAGAGAATGAAGCTAGCTAAATGGATAGTTAATTTCCTTGCTATTGTTCGAATAGTGTAGAGTTAATAAATGAATCTAAGTTAAATGGATGGCTAATCTTATTGACTAGCTTAATCGAATGATGTCCTGATTATTAAGTTAATGAAAGTTAGATGGTAGTAACTTGCTGACTAAGTTAAGTGGAAAAATTTTAATTGGCCCTAAATTTCACGATTGTCTCGTCTCGTTTTCTCACTGTACCGCTTCTCGCTCCTAACCCGGGTGAGGGGTGTTACAATTACAGATTTAATCCCACCCAGATTAGGACTTAAAAATGGGTAAACTACATAAATGGTCCTCTAACTATGCTCTAATTATCTTTTGCGTCCCCCGACTATCAAAAGTTAAAAATTGATCCCCCTGACTTAAAAAAGTAACAAATTGGTCCAGCGCCGTTAAAAAATTAAGGGTCGATGACGTGGAAGTTAATATAAATTGATATAATTACATAATTAGCCCTCAAATTTTACACTTATTTTAATTTGACCCTAATTCTAAAAAATTAACCCGCATAATTTTAATAACCTATCAATTTAGTCCATCTTTTTTTCTATTTCTCCTCTCCTCTAATTCTTCAATTTAAACCTGGTAATTCTTACCATTATTAAGCTTCAATTCCTCAAAACATAGAAATTTCATTGTTTTTCAATACAAAAACTTTGTTAAATGATCACAAATCTGAGTAAACGACAATGAAGGGTTCAATTATTATAGTTTCGTACCACAAACATAGAAATCTGAGTTGCAGTCCCTAATGCAACACCTAATGAAATATCCTGCTTCAAAATCGCTATGTCATCATATTTACGTTATTGATAAAACAATTGCTTTATTTAAACTCGCTAGCTTGTTTTTAAAAGAAAAAATGATAGTTCCTGCATGTTCTACTGCATTTCCATCTATTGGTAGCAGAATAATGCTGATGAAACTAACAGAAATTTCCCAAGAATCCGAGGCATCCTTGAGCATTAATTTTACCATAATTTAGTTGATTGATTTTCAATACACAAACTTTGTTAAATATGGTTAGTCAAATTGAATTTTAGTGATTAAGGATAAAAGAATCATAAATTGATATGAACATGGCTTACTTGGTGAGGAAGCTGACTCGTTCAGCCAAGGGTGTAAGTCCAAGTAAACTCAAAGCAAAAATCAGGGGTTGTTGATTGTTTTAGAGGAAAACTCATAAATGGCAGTTCTTGAATCATGTGGAAATAATAGTATTCAAATCAGATTTGACTTTTATGTATTTGAATATTGGTATATCATCAAATTCTTCCAGTAGGAAATCTCCTAGAATGACTTAAATTTCCATAAAAGTGAATTTAATCTTCATCGTTTTATCAAAAACCAACATCCATAGAAGATGAAAAACAAGAGAAACAAGAAACAAACTCACTCTTCTAAAGCCGTAGCACTCAACAACAATGGCCAAGGGAATAGCAGGAAAGAGAATGGAGAGTTTTGTTCCCAAGACGACCTCTTGAAGATTGGTGAGGAACTGCTTGCAAACCGAACCTTGGAGACAAGGGTCAAATCTAACTTTTTCCTCAAGGAGGAAGACGACATGTTGTGTGTTGTTCTTCCATGGCGAATCTCCTTGCTGCAACCCTTCAGGTTGTCGGTCTTCAATAGCCATGGTTCTTGAAGGGAAGCAATTGCCACGCTCTAATATCTTTCCCTCTAACAAAGGAAAACACTAAGGAGGGCCGTTACAAAACAAAATTAAAAGACTGGAATTCTATTTCGATAATTTTCAAGCGTGAGTTGCACCACTGTTATAAATACATGATATTCTATGCAGCTTCCATTGAAGAATTGAAGGAGAGGAATAATAGAAAAGAAGATGGGCTAAATTGATAGATTATTAAAATTATGTGTGTTAATTTTTTAGAATAAGGTCAAATTAAAATAAATGTAGAATTTGATGGCTAATTATGTAATTATATCAATTTATATTAACTGCTACATCATTAGTCATTAAATTTTTAATGGCGACAGACCAATTTGTTACTTTTTTTAAGTCGGAGGAGCACTTTGTAACTTCTGATAGTCGGGGGATGCAAAAGATAATTGGAGCGTAGTCGGGGACCATTTATGTAGTTTATCCTAAAAAATCTATGATTGAAACAAAAATTGCTTAGACTCCATTCAAAATAAGGAGGTTGTCCATAACTTATTCACATAAGGGAAACAAGGTTTGAACAAGACTTAAAGCATATGAAATTCATCAACAATTCAAGACCTACTCATCACATTAATACATGGATTTATTTGACAATTTAATATACAAGAATCTTTAATAACCATTCCATATTATTATAACAAAAATCGATCTATCCAAATCATGGATATCCCTAGAAGATTTTAGTCTTTAGCTACGACCATTCACTTTATAAACCATTTAAGAATTTGAGTCCAACATATTACATTATGTTCATTTTGGGCAATGCTTAAGACAAAGAAGACAAGGATTCAACTAAAGGTATACACAAGGTTCGTCCAAACATATGAAATCTAAAGGCAAAAGGAGTTAGTAAAAATATAACATCAAATTTAGTTTAACATATGAATGGTACCAGCTTTCATAAGATCATTTATAAAGATTTAAGCTTATCCAAGAACCCAAGTTATCTGATTCTACTCTTACCAACTTCACATAGCAAATCCACAAACATAACCATAGTCATTCCATCATTCGATTATTAATACTATCAACCAACTATACAAGCAACTTAAGCATGATAGGGTCCTAACATAATGGGAGATACTTGCAGGCCTTCAAACACATATAACAACATCATGATCTAAAAATATTTTATGCACACATATCTATATATATATATATATATACACTACCAATCAAACATTATGACTACCAAAACTCAAGCAAACAAGCTGTCATAATGCATATTAAGGCCCTTTACAAATGGTGTTAGATACTTATGAAGCTTATCTACATATGCGACCCAAAAGATGACCTAGTTGCATTATGAATACATAAAAACTATGTCCCACCATCTAGGAGTTCTTAAAGAAAGATTACAAAACATATGTCTCTTTACTTGTGATCCAAACCAAACTCGAAGGCAACCGTAAACAAAGTGTTACCCTGAAATGCAGTGAAAGAATAGAATAAGTATACACTTTGTGAGGTAGTTTAAAGTTACTAAAAGTATGAACTAAACAATCTATTCTTTCACAAAGGTTAATTTAAGTCATGAAGTTAAAAACCCGATCATGTATTTAAGCATTTTACTCACATTGTACGGATATAGCATTTCTACTTTGGAAACAAGTATTTTCAAATACCATGTATGCAAATATTACTAGTCGAGCAATTTATCAAGGTGTTTACTGAATTTACTTGTCAAGCAAGTTATCAAGGTGTTTACTAAATTTACTTGTAGATTACACTATTATTACTCTAACACAACAAGTTTAAAGCACATTTACATACTTCAAATCATGCATCGAAAGGTAGCTTGACTTAGCTTTACTTGTCTTGTAAGAAATCTTTTACTTCAATAGTTCGGAAAACTTGTCAATCTTATTCAAAGTAATTAAAAGAAAATTTTGAACAATCTATAAACATTCATGCCTATTCCTTCATACCAAATTAGATAGCAAGCAGACATATGATGTTATTCAAACATAGAACTTCATATTACAAAGAATAGTACAAGTATCAAGTAGGCAAGTAATGCTTGTCATTCAAGTAATAGTATAATTTGTTAATATAACTTTTAATTTCATTATTTAAGTTATCATAACCTTGATAATGAATGGTTATAAATATCACATTCGAACATAACATTATTTTCTTAAATCAAAGGAAACAAATAGATATTATATAAGCAGTGTTACTTATCATACAAGTTATTGAGATGATTCCTTAATTTAGCTTCTAAATTTCATTGTTTCTTATTCATAGCCCTTGGAATCAAGTAGCCTAGGTACATGAATCCCCAACCAACTGTCACCAACATAAGGTACTCGAGGTACCGGTCAATTCCTCATACTGTCGCCAAATGACCAAAGCCCATCTCTACTATTGTCACCTCATAAGGATCGTAGTTCAGGACTATAGTCCACCCCGAACACAAGCTCTATGGACTCTATGGCATGCCAACTATACATATGACTGACTCTAAACCAAAGCTTTTCATTTAAATCTTATCATATCAAAATCAGAGTTGAGCTTAGCTCCTTATCCAGATAATTCAAATAACATGTCTTATTCATATCAATGATGAATATAACTCCATGTTCTTATAATCGAATAGGCATAGCTTATAGGTTATTATATCATGTCTGAATAAGAAATGAGCATGGCTTCATGTTCAGATAATCAACTGTATACAGATTATAACTTATCACATTGAACTCATATAATCACATGACAGTTTTCAATAATAATAAGTTCTTAACCAAGTTTTTCACATCATAATGCACTTAACAATCAAGTACTTGCCTCCATTTCAAGCTTGACCACAAGCAAAGCTTAATAATATAATAAGTGTGATGCAATTAAATAATTGAGAATACTCGAGAGGGTTTCAGGCCTATCCCGAGACTTTAAACTATACTTACAGTATTACCCAGCTAAGGTTGATCTCGTATTACTACTCCCAATTGGCATTCTACATTCTTACTAGCTTTGAGCCTTGCTCCCTCAATTATTTCTTGATCTAACCTAACAATAACACATATGCATCAAGATTTAATTCTATTTCAACACAACAATATTATGCATTTATTTGTGAACAAACTTCGATATGTTTCATACTTTTACATGCTAAAACCAACCCTTAAACAATCCTTTAATTAACACAAAATAGCCCACATTTATGATACAAAGCAATCCATTAGTGTGTTTATAAAACAGTCCTTGATCTTGTAAAATGGTTCAAATTTTGTTTTAATAAAATAGTTTCCTATAGATACAAAACAGTCCCTAATTTCTTACAAAAACAGTCCTTTAGTTGAATGCACAAAACAGCTCCATTTTTGTTACAAAACAGCCCTTACATATTTGCAAAGCTGTCCCAATCTGTTTGTTTTCAAAACAGCCCTTATTGTTATAAATTCAGTTCATTTTTTTGTTGTTGTGAAAAATAGTCCTTAAGCTTTGTAAAACAACCCCTTCATTTCAGATTTATAAAGCAGTCCAATCTGTGCATAAAACAGTCTTAAATCAGCCCTTTAACTGAATTTCTAAAACAATCCATTATAAATACAAAACAACCCTTATTTAATCTCAAAACAGTCCCTTCCCTGTTTTACTAATTCAAAACAGTTTCAAAACAATTTCTTTATGAATAAAACAGTCCCTAGATCATTTTTCTTGGTCCACCATAACCTAGAGTTCATTACTATTAAGCAATGGTAACCAATTCAAACCATGATTTATCTTATACATTTAGTTTCATGTGTAAACCATCAACATGACCCTAGACTCAAGGTGTTACTACTTTTGCCACCTATACACAAACATTTGAAACTATCCAAGTCGTCAAAAAATAGAGCACAACATGAAGCATTTGCTTTGTTTCAATTTTGAACAATTCTATATGTTATGACCACCATTCAAGTTCAAATACGGTTTATACATTCAACAAAGATACTAATCGAATGTTCAATCTATTTCAACCACCATATGATTCATTATTTTATCAATGTAACACCTTAACTATGTGCAAGATAACAAATGCATATTAGTTTACCAAGTGCATCATCCGAATGATCTTATTATCCTATGAATGCATATTCTAAATTTCATAAAATTGTACAAACTTTTTAACAATTCACACACATGGCTAAGTCTTAATGCATGCATTATTCGAATGTTCAAGGGAAAGTTTCTTGTCATGAATTTATTTCTCTAACTAATTTCTAACACTTAGAATACATGAGCTATTCATATGAAATTCTCAAATTAGACTCTAAGTCAATATAAAGGATTAGAATTCTTACCCTATCCTTTAAGTTGATCGAACAAAGACTCAAGAATTGAAACTACTAAGCTCCATCTTCATATTTCCATGGAAGCAAACTTAATTCTCTCTCAAGTTGGGTTTCGGCCATTTTGGAGATGAAGAAGACAAACTCTTGATTATCATCCTATGTGTCCGAGAACCCTCCCCTTTTCCTAACACGTGCTTTCATCAATGATAGCCATGTGTACAAGCCTCCTTGTAAAAATTGTTTATCATGCAATCCTAGATTTTTACATAGGATTCGGGTTAGTCCATTAACATATGGCTATCCAATTCTTCTTTACTTCAATTTGGTCCTAACTTACTCAATTAATCTAATAGGTGACAAGAATGTTACAATTGACTTGTGATCAATGTTACATCCTTCCAAGCCAATGTTTGGGGTATTATACTAATGACATGAATGGTAAAAGCTATGGAGTAGGAAACTAGATTTTGTGTTCCTTTGATTGTTAAAGTGGTTGTTTCTTGAAGGTTAGTTGAAAGAAAGTTGATTAGTATCACACTATATGTGAAAGGTATGAATAATAAGTTGGTGCCTTGTGATAGATCTTGAACGATTGACTATTATGATATGCAAGAAATAAGGAGATTCTTAGATGATAATTTTTGTCCTATGAATGGTAAATATGTTAGGTAATTGAATCCTTGTCATGTATGAGATTTGTTTACTGAAATCATGTGTAAACCATGTCTTAATATTGTAGGAGTTATGTGGTGTTTATATGGGTGATGAAGTCATATGGAATGGAACTAAGTATATAGGTTGTGTTAGTTTGAAAAATATACTTATTTGATGTTTTAAAACAACTTGGCTCATGAATTGGTGAATTGATGTGGTTACTTTTTGATTCAAAAGGTACCAAATGATAAGAAATGAGTGAAACATAACAAAAATAGGGGATTCTAGCCAAATAGGCATGAAGGATCGATCCCTTGAGAAAACGGATCGATTCCTTGGATTCTAGTAGCTAAGTAAATGATCTTCCAAGAATTTAGTATAAAAAGGATTGATGCCCACATACAAGGGATCGATCCCTTGAAATTTAAAAAGTTTGTAATTTCGTCCTTAAGTCGTATCTTTACCAATTGATGTCAGAATTGATCTCCGTTTCTTTTGAAGTTTATGATTTTATAAGAATATATGTTTAAGAGTGTATTTAGACTGTAAATTGAATATTTTGAAAGACCCTTAAAACTTTTAGAAATTTACAAATATGTCTTTAAACTTTGATGTTAAGATCTCTGATAATTATTGATTAATGTTCTTCTTTGATGTTAAGCATGATTTGTGTTGGTTTGATTTTGATTTGAACGTTTGATTCTCTTATTTGATTTTCGGTGACATCTTCGATCTCAGTTTTCTTCCAGACCGGGTAGGGGATTTTACACAGTGTTGAGCTACACCTCTACAAGAATGCCATGTTGAATGGAATGTAGGCTGAAGCGACATCATCTAAAGCCAGGATAGACATCCCGAAACCCAAGCCGTTCAAGAGGAAAAGATCAGCACAAGAAGATGAAAACTTCATGTGACGACTCGGGCAGTATTTCAAAGTCGTGGGTGTTGTGGGAGATGCCGAAAAGATAAGTACTACATCGATTTATTTGACTGGCGTTGCTCTTTTATTGTGGCGATGGAGGTGTTTAGATGAAAAGCGTGAAGGCACTGTTGTTGAGACATGGGCTGAGTTTCAAGAAGAGATCAAGTAGCAGTTCTATCCAAAAGATACCGAGAATGAGGCCCAATCCAAGCTTAGGAAGCTTAAGCAAGACGGATCAATTAGAGACTATGTTCGAGAGTTTAGCGAACTACAACTACAAATTCCAAACTTGAGCGAGAAAAATGCACTCTTCGATTTCATGGATGGATTAAAGTCGTGGGTTAACATTGAGCTAGAGTAGAGAGATGTGAAAGAACTCTCCAAAACCATGGTGATTACAGAATCCTTGAAGGATCATAGTGCCAACCGAAGCGACTCCACCAAAAAAACTGAAGTACAAAGGTAATGGTGGGGAAGGCAAAGCCAAGAATGGGAACTCGAAGCCAGCAAGCGGTGGTATTAAACTCCGTAACCCGTGGGAAAAGAACAACGAGACTTTCAAATGCTACACTTGCGGTGGTAAGCACTTGTCGAGGAACTGCCTACAAAATGATAAGGTTGTTGTCATTCAAGAGAAAGATGGCAAAGAGAGGGAAGCTCTCAAGCTTAACTATATAATTAGCTCCATGGAAATTAAGAAGTGAGGTTCCAAGAAGTCGAGCGCACCAAAAGTTGAGCGAACTAGTGACATCACTGAAAGTTGATGTTCATGGACATCACCATGGCGGACCAAAAGTTGAGCGCACTAGTGGAAACTGGAGCCTCAGAATTGTTCGTGTCAGAAGGGGCTGCCAAAATACTTAATCTTCGTGTTGAGAAGGCAAGTGAGTTTATTAAAACCATCAACACTGAAGAAGTTCCAATTGCGGAGTAGTAAAAGGAGTCAGACTCGACATTGGAGGTTGGACAAGTCAGAAAACAATCAAGATAATTCCTCTTGATGATTTCAATTTTGTCATTGGACTTAGTTTCCTTGATCGAATTAATACTTTCCCTGTTCCATTTGTCGATTGTTTATGCATACTTGACCCAAAACATAAATGCATCGTTTCGATGAACCGAGAGTTCGGAGTTGGGGTGAAGATGCTATCAGCCATTCAATTCAGCAAACGGGTGCGTAAAGAGGAGCCAACTTACCTAGCAGTGCTAGTAAGTGATGAGCTGACCATGTCCGAGAAGATCCCAATCGAGGTGAACTAACTCTTGGCAGAATTATGTGACGTGATAGCTGTCAAGTTTCCCAAGAGTATCCCACAGAAGAGGGAGGTAGACCACAATATTGAACTTTTGCCGAATGCGGAGCCACCCGCTAAATCCCTTTACCGAATGGCTTCTCCAAAACTAGAGGAGTTGCGCAGACAATTGAAGGAACTTCTAGATGTTGGGTATGCCTGACCATCCAAAGCACCCTATGGAGCGCCAATGCTCTTTCAAAAGAAGCATGATGGAACACTCAGAATGTGCATCGACTATCGGGCTTTGAACAAGCTCACCGTGAAGAACAAGTACCCGATCTCTCTCATTGCTGATTTTTTCGATAGACTTGGCGGTGCAAGGTGGTTCACCAAGTTAGATGTAACCCCCTTAACCCGGCCTAGACGGTTGACCCGAATTAAGAAAGTCACACGGGGAAAACCAAAGTCAACCCGAAAGTCAACCTTGATTAACGACCCTTTTTTTTCTTTTTAATCTTGTCTAGATGCACATTAGTCCTAATTGTGATCACACAAACATCATACACAAAGATCACAAACATCAGAGATCAAACAGGGACCCAATTGAACAAATTACAACTTTAGGGACCAAATTGTAATTTCTGATAATTAGAAGGACTTAACCCAAATTAAGGTTACCAACTTGAAATTAGTCAGGTTTCATGCTTCTCTGTGAAATTTCAGCTCAAAAGGACTTCCCAAACTCATACAATTGCACAAACAAGATTTAGGACCAAAACGCAAACAATTCAAAACATTTAACTGCCAATGTCAGCCCCCAACGGTCGACCGTTCCGGAACAGGCAAACCCCGTTTCGAAACACGGGTCGTTCTGCAACGCGTACCGGAACACGGGCTGGCAGTGGCCAAACCGTTTCGAAACGGTGCCTACCGTTTCGGACGCCTAGGTTCATTCAAGGCACCCGTTCCGAAACGGTGTGCACTGTTCCGAAACACCCTGCACAGATTGCAGCAAAATGCACACTTAAACATGCAATTGATCATTCAAACATGCTCCAAATGCTACCAAACTTTACCAGCATGCAATTCAACATATATAAGACTTATAAGCATCATCAAATCAACAAATTAACTTCATATGCAAAAAGCCCCAAATCTATAGGCATGCTTCCTACACAAGCTAGCTATTCAAGCACAAACTTCCAAAACAAGCATGTAATGATCCAACACAAAAACCAGCATTCTTATCATCATTCAACATACTTAGGGAGTTCCAAACACCTCCCAAAACATACACATTGGTCCCCCATTGCCAAATTACCAAAAGCTAAAATGTACTAACAAAACCTTCCATACATTGAGCTCTACTTTCACTTGAATGCTTGCCCTCCTTGCTGCCCTCAAGGTTCCCTAATGTTCTGCATTATTGAATTAAGAAAACGAAAGAGAGCGTAAGCAAAAGCTTAGTGAGGAATGCTCTTAAAAACCATTCAATAATGCATTTTAAAACATTTATAAATCATGCTTTAAATCAACCTTTGTACATGCTCAAAAGCATACTTAAAACAAGCATCTCATGCTTCATAACATAATATGTCATATTGGTTCAAGTGATAGATTCCATTTCTTTAAAACAAGTTCATCAACTTTCCCAAGGACTTTTAAACACCTTGGCCCCAAGGACTTTTAAACACCTTGGCCATGGACTTTTAACCACCATGAAAGAGGACCACACAAGGACTTTTAACCACCTTTGTGTCCATAGCTTGATTCACCCCAAGGACTTTTAAACACCTTGGCCCCAAGGACTTTTAAACACCTTGGCCCCATGGACTTTTAAACACCATGGCCCCATGGACTTTTAAACACCATGGAAAGGATCACCTAAGGACATTTAACCACCTTAGTGTCCGCAACAAGAACCATCCAAGGACTTTTAACCACCTTGATGCTCTTAAGTAACAAGGCTCACTCAAGGACTTTTAACCACCTTAGTGACCTTAACCCTTTTTAAAACATCACTTGCCAATACACATCATTTTCATCATTTAATCCACTGTTTTTAAGCATTAAACCAAGCCATATTCATCATGCATTTAAAAGCATCAAACCACATTTAATCAATGTACAAAAACAAGGAACTCTTACCTAGAGTTTCCTTCAACATATGGCTTACAACATCAGCAAATACCATGCTAAATCATGCTTTCAAAGCAGTAATTAAAACATGCAATAAACCACTTTTGATCACAACAAAATCATGGCCACCACTAGAGAGCAATTCCGAAAACTTACACTTGAGCTTAGCAAAGTTGTTTAGACTTAAACTAAGCTCCCAAGACATTGGTTTCAAAGCCGAAAACCCAATTTCACACATGCACTCACCGATTCCACTTTGCTTCAAGCCAAAGCACCAAATCAAGCTTCCGGATCAACAACTCTTGGATCCAAAGATGCCTCCCCTGTTTCAACACATCAAAGCAGAGGATTAATGCATCATCATGCATTAATTGCTTCAATGAAAGCACCTAAACTCGCTGCTCTCATCCACACACCATTTTCGGCCACCAAACACAACCGAAAATGCATCCAAACCACTTCTAAACAAAGCCCAGCCATAAACCAGCAAAACCACACATCCTTTATCATCATATAACATCTAAAAACAACCTATTAACATCCTTATACCTCCAACAACATCAGATCCACAAGATCACCTCAAAAACAACCTTGAATCACAAGCTAAACTTAGGAAACTCAACCTATCCGGGATTGCATTAATCAAAACTCAATTCCTTATCAATTTAGAGTTCATTTAACATCAAAAACACATCTCAAATCACAGATTAATCAGATCTAACGAAAATCATCAAAAATCACCAAATCTTGCATTATAAGCCAAGATCCATTTCACCACTTAAAAACCTTTAATAAAACATCAATTAAGGATTGAAAACTTAGGAATTTCAGTAAAGAACTGATAGTTTAGAGGAGAAGGACGTTCTTACCTCCAAACTTGAGTTTCTCCTCTTTTTGGAATCAAAAACCTTGATGAATCAAGTAGCAAATGAAGAGGTTTTGTAGATTTGTTGATTAGGAATCAAAAGAGAGTTGAAAGGAGGGATTTAGGTGAGAAAATCAGATCAAATTCTCTGGAGAGAAAGTGTTTGAGTTGAGAGAAAATGAGAGAAAGAAAATTGAGAAAATAGGAAGTTAGTTGCAAAAATATCTAAAATGACTTTCCCTCCTCTTTTCTATATCTTTAAAATCAGAATTAAGTCTTAAAATATCTTAGAAAAATCTGGAGAAACTCCCTTTGGGTAAATAGCTCCTTAAAGATTCAAAGTTTCAACCCTTTATAAAACAGCCACAAAACTTTCGAAAATTACATTTTGGTCACTAGCCAAAATGTTACCCTTCCAAAACTCATTTTCCAAAATTGATTTCACAGTTCACTTAATTATATTAAAAGATGATTTTAGAACATTTTTCCATATTTTTAATGCAACCCGAACTAGGCTTTCCTAATTTCACCTCTTAGATTCGAACAGCACTTTGACCAACCGGTCAACGCCCAAAACTCCTAAGCCCAAAACCGGGGCGTTACAACTCTCCCCCCTTAAGAAATTTCGTCCTCGAAATTTACCTAAAGGAAAGAGACAAGGAAACTGCTTCAGCATGTCTTCCTTCCGCTCCCACGTGGCTTCCTCAACACCTCGATGCTTCCACAGCACCTTCACCAATTCAATGGTCTTGCCACGAAGAACCTTGCTATCCGAATCCAGAACCTTCACCGGTTCCTCATCAAAGGTCAAATCCGGATTCAAAACCACTTCCTCCACAGGCATCACATACGAAGGATCAGATCTATACTTCCGGAGCATAGAAACATGTAACACATCATGAATCTTCTCCAACTCTTGAGGTAACCTCAGCCGATACGCAACAGGACCCACACGCTCAACCACCTCATATGGTCCAATGTACCTAGGGCTCAACTTACCCTTCCGACCAAACCTCATCACCTTCTTCCAAGGCGAAACCTTCAAGAACACACGGTCACCCACCACATACTCTATCTCCTTACGCTTCAAATCCGCGTAAGACTTTTGCCGATCAGAGGCAGCCTTCAACCGCTCACAAATGAGTTTCACCTTCTCGGTGGTCCCTTTCAACAAAGCCGGCATCGAAACCAACTTTTGACCAGTTTCAGCCCAACAAAGAGGAGTCCTACACTTCCTCCCGTACAAAGCCTCATAAGGTGCCATCTGTATACTCGCCTGATAACTATTGTTATAAGCGAACTCAACCAAAGGCAGATGCTTCTCCCAAGAACCTTGGAACTCAATCACGCAGCACCTCAACATATCCTCCAAAATCTGAATAACCCGCTCAGACTGACCATCTGACTGAGGATAATAGGATGTACTGAAATGTAACCTTGTACCCAGAGCTTGATGCAAACACTGCCAGAAACGCGATGTGAACCTCGGATCCCTATCCGACACAATCGACTTAGGCATACCATGCAGCCGCACAATCTCAGCAATGTACAGCTCTGCCAGCTTATCCAAAGAAAACGTAGTATGCACAGGCAAGAAATGCGCACACTTCATCAGGCGATCCACAATCACCCAAACAGAATTCTTCTTTGATGGAGACAAAGGTAAACCAGATACAAAATCCATGGTAACCCTTTCCCACTTCCATTCAGGGATTTTCAACGGTTGCAACAAACCAGAAGGAACCTGATGTTCAGCCTTAACTCGCTGACACACCAAACACTTGCTCACAAACTCTGCAACATCCTTCTTCAAACCCACCCAATAGTACTCATCACGAAGATCACGATACATCTTAGTACAACCAGGGTGCATAGCAAAAGGACTACTATGACCTTCAGTCAGAATAGCACGCCTCAACTCAGCATCTGCAGGCACTACTATCCGACTACCAAAACACAACACACCATCCTCATTAAAGCAGAAATCCGAAGGTCTACCCTCCGCGATATCCTGAACATGAGACACCGAGGAATCATCCAGCAACTGCTTTTCCTTGATCAACTGAACCAAAGATGGCTTCACTTGCAACTCAGCAACAAGACCACCATCTCGCGATATGCTCAAGCTAGCAAACATAGCCCTCAGCTCAACAGCTACCTTCCTACTCAAGGCATCCGCAACAACATTAGCCTTTCTAGGGTGATACTCAATCGTCAGATCATAATCCTTGAGCAACTCCAACCAACGCCGCTGCCTAAGATTCAACCTTCTGAGACATCAGATACCTCAAACTCTTGTGATCCGTGTACACCGTACACTTCTCACCATACAGATAATGTCTCCAGATCTTCAGAGCAAAAACCACTGCAGCCAGCTCAATATCATGCGTAGGGTAGTTGCGCTCATGCACTTTCAACTACCGCGATGCATAAGCCACCACCTTACCCTCTTGCATCAGCACACATCCCAAACCAACATAGGATGCATCACTATAGACCACAAACTCTTTCCCCGATTCAGGCTGAACCAAGATAGGAGCTTGCGTCAATGCCGCCTTAAGCTTCTCAAAAGCTTGATGCCTCGCTTCTGTCCACTCATACTTAACATCCTTTTGCAACAGCTTCGTCAAAGGAGCAGCAATCTTGGAAAAACCATCCACAAACCTTCGGTAGTATCCCGCCAAACCAAGGAAACTACGGACCTCATGAACAGACTTAGGAACTTTCCAGTTCATCACCGCCTCAATCTTCTGAGGATCAACACGAATCCCCTCAGCTGAGACCACATGCCCAAGAAACACCACCTCCTTAAGCCAGAACTCACACTTGCTCAGCTTAGCATAAAGCTGATTCTCCAACAAAGCTTGCAAAACAATCCTCAAATGCTCTTCGTGCTCCTCCTCAGTACGCGAGTACACGAGGATATCATCAATGAACACCACAACGAACTTGTCCAGGTATTCATGAAACACACGATTCATCATGTCCATGAAAGCAGCAGGAGCATTTGTCAAACCAAACGGCATCACAAGGAACTCATAATACCCATACCTTGTCCTGAAAGCTGTCTTAGGCACATCCACATCCTTCACCTTCAACTGATAATACCCTGACCTCAAGTCAATCTTAGAGAACACAGCAGCTCCCCGAAATTGATCAAAGAGATCATCAATCCTCGGCAAAGGATACCGATTCTTGATAGTCAACTTGTTCAGCTGACGGTAATCAATGCACATCCTCATAGTGCCATCTTTCTTCTTCACAAACAAGACTGGTGCACCCCAAGGTGACACACTCGGCCGGATGAAACCACGATCTAGCAGCTCTTGCAACTGCGTCTTCAGCTCCTTCAGCTCCTTAGGTGCCATTCTATAGGGAGTAATGGACACAGGAGTTGTATTCTCATACAGCTCAATTCCAAACTCCACCTCACGATTAGGAGGTAAACCAGGCAACTCCTCAGGAAAAACACCAGGAAACTCCTTCACAACTCTGATATCTTGCACTCTCAACTCCTTAGAGCTAGGATTCATCACAAAAGCTAGATAAGCTTCGCAACCCTGCCTCAGCATCCTATTCGCCTCCAAGGTAGACACCACATTGGCAAGAAACTTCACATTCTCACCAACCACAACAACTTCATAATCATCCGCCAGCCTAAGCGAAACCCGCTTATTTTCACAATCCACAACAGCACGATGCTCAGCAAGCCAATCCATACCAAGGATCACATCAAAACCATAAAAGGGCAACTCCATAAGATCAACATGAAAAACATGTTCTTGAACAACCAAGGGACACCTTCTATAAAGCTTTCGAGTCACAACAGTTTCACCAAAAGAACTAGTGACACGAACACCAACATCCAAAGACTCAACAGGCAAACCAAGCAATTCAGCATGCTCACGCAAAATGTATGAATGCGTAGATCTAGAATCAATCAAAGAAAGCAATGACAAGGATTGCAAAGTAAAGGTACCTGCAATCACATCCGCATCATTCCTTCCCTCACGCTGAGCATACACCCTAGCTTGGCCTCCACCTTCAGGCTGAATAGCCACAACATGGGCTACTCCACGACCACCTTCCTCTCGCCTCTGGAAATTACCACGGCCGCGCCCACGACCTCTCTGCGGTGCAGCAACAACAGGAGCACGCTCTTGGCCACCAGCCAACCTCATACAATCTCGCCTCAAGTGGTCTGCGGAACCACAATTCCAGCATCCATTACCAGCCGCTGCAACAGGAGCTTGCACCTCCCTCACAGCACGAGGACAGTCACGCTTCATGTGACCACGTGAACCACAGATCCAGCAAGCACTAGGATCAGCTCTAGCATTACCTCCTCTAGCAGGTGCACCACCACCTCTCTTGGCTGAGGACTGATACTTCTGATCACGCCCCCTCTTGTTCCGTCCACCTCCGGAACTAAACTCAGCAGCTCTCTTGCCAGAACTCGCTCCAGCACCTTTCGCAGATAAACCCAAGTTCATCTCAATGTCCTTGGCTCGGCCCACCAACACATCAAAATCATCATATTCAGTGGCCAGCACATACATTTTCACATCCGTCACAAGACCATAACGGAACCTCTCGCACCTTGCTCGCTCATCAGGTATCAGCTCCGGTGCATACTGACTGAGTCGCACAAACTGCACTTCATACTCAGCCACACTCATGCTCCCTTGGGTAAGAGACATGAATTCACGCTTCTTCTCATCAAGATATCTCACTCCAAGATATCTCCTCTTGAACACATTCTGAAAGAATGTCCAAGTAACATCAGCTTCAACCATTCCAGCTATAGTGGTCGTCCACCACGTATACGCATCGTCCTGCAGCAAGGACACAACACAACCCAGCTTTTGCACATCCGTGCAGCTCATCTGACCCAAGATACGCTTGGTACTCTCTAGCCAAGCTTCAGAACTCTCAGCCGACATACCCCTGAACTCAGTCCCACCAAGACTGCGCAGACGCTCCAAAGGTAGTCTAACTCCAGCATCTCCCTGATGCCCAGCTCCTTGAGCTCCAGCTACTGCTGCTCGAAAAGCACCCGCAATAGCTTGTACCAACATAGACATATCAGGCATAGCTTGCCCCTGACCAACCTCTGGTCCAGCAGCTCCAGCACCAGCTGCAGCTTCAGCTCTCTCACCTCCAGCACCACCACCAGGCGGAGGAGGGGGTAACACCGCACTACCCGTGTTCTCTTCATTCTCGTTCTCATTAGGAACTGTAGTTCGCACACTACCTCGTAACTCTCTACGTGGTGCCATACTTTTACCATGCAATCACAATGCAAATAAAACAAGTCAGGCTCAGCAAGGTAAGCAATCCAAGTATTCAAGCTCAATTTCATTCAAAATCAACATCATTTCATTAGCTTTTGTTTGGCAATGGGTACCCACATCATGCTATATCACAGCATACAACTCAATTGCATCCAAATCACAAGCCACTAAACATGCTTCGATCAACAAGCATACAAGGCAAACATACTTCAATCATGCATACATTCATTCCCAATTACTCGAGAACCTGGCTCTGATAGCACCAAATGTAACCCCCTTAACCCGGCCTAGACGGTTGACCCGAATTAAGAAAGTCACACGGGGAAAACCAAAGTCAACCCAAAAGTCAACCTTGATTAACGACCCTTTTTTTTCTTTTTAATCTTGTCTAGATGCACATTAGTCCTAATTGTGATCACACAAACATCATACACAAAGATCACAAACATCAGAGATCAAACAGGGACCCAATTGAACAAATTACAACTTTAGGGACCAAATTGTAATTTCTGATAATTAGAAGGACTTAACCCAAATTAAGGTTACCAACTTGAAATTAGTCAGGTTTCATGCTTCTCTGTGAAATTTCAGCTCAAAAGGACTTCCCAAACTCATACAATTGCACAAACAAGATTTAGGACCAAAACGCAAACAATTCAAAACATTTAACTGCCAATGTCAGCCCCCAACGGTCGACCGTTCCGGAACAGGCAAACCCCGTTTCGAAACACGGGCCGTTCCGCAACGCGTACCGGAACACGGGCTGGCAGTGGCCAAACCGTTTCGAAACAGTGCCTACCGTTTCGGACGCCTAGGTTCATTCAAGGCACCCGTTCCGAAACGGTGTGCACTGTTCCGAAACACCCTGCACAGATTGCAGCAAAATGCACACTTAAACATGCAATTGATCATTCAAACATGCTCCAAATGCTACCAAACTTTACCAGCATGCAATTCAACATATATAAGACTTATAAGCATCATCAAATCAACAAATTAACTTCATATGCAAAAAGCCCCAAATCTATAGGCATGCTTCCTACACAAGCTAGCTATTCAAGCACAAACTTCCAAAACAAGCATGTAATGATCCAACACAAAAACCAGCATTCTTATCATCATTCAACATACTTAGGGAGTTCCAAACACCTCCCAAAACATACACATTGGTCCCCCATTGCCAAATTACCAAAAGCTAAAATGTACTAACAAAACCTTCCATACACTGAGCTCTACTTTCACTTGAATGCTTGCCCTCCTTGCTGCCCTCAAGGTTCCCTAATGTTCTGCATTATTGAATTAAGAAAACGAAAGAGAGCGTAAGCAAAAGCTTAGTGAGGAATGCTCTTAAAAACCATTCAATAATGCATTTTAAAACATTTATAAATCATGCTTTAAATCAACCTTTGCACATGCTCAAAAGCATACTTAAAATAAGCATCTCATGCTTCATAACATAATATGTCATATTGGTTCAAGTGATAGATTCCATTTCTTTAAAACAAGTTCATCAACTTTCCCAAGGACTTTTAAACACCTTGGCCCCAAGGACTTTTAAACACCTTGGCCATGGACTTTTAACCACCATGAAAGAGGACCACACAAGGACTTTTAACCACCTTTGTGTCCATAGCTTGATTCACCCCAAGGACTTTTAAACACCTTGGCCCCAAGGACTTTTAAACACCTTGGCCCCATGGACTTTTAAACACCATGGCCCCATGGACTTTTAAACACCATGGAAAGGATCACCTAAGGACTTTTAACCACCTTAGTGTCCGCAACAAGAACCATCCAAGGACTTTTAACCACCTTGATGCTCTTAAGTAACAAGGCTCACTCAAGGACTTTTAACCACCTTAGTGACCTTAACCCTTTTTAAAACATCACTTGCCAATACACATCATTTTCATCATTTAATCCACTGTTTTTAAGCATTAAACCAAGCCATATTCACCATGCATTTAAAAGCATCAAACCACATTTAATCAATGTACAAAAACAAGGAACTCTTACCTAGAGTTTCCTTCAACATATGGCTTACAACATCAGCAAATACCATGTTAAATCATGCTTTCAAAGCAGTAATTAAAACATGAAATAAACCACTTTGCATCACAACAAAATCATGGCCACCACTAGAGAGCAATTCCAAAAACTTACACTTGAGCTTAGCAAAGTTGTTTAGACTTAAACTAAGCTCCCAAGACATTGGTTTCAAAGCCGAAAACCCAATTTCACACATGCACTCACCGATTCCACTTTGCTTCAAGCCAAAGCACCAAATCAAGCTTCCGGATCAACAACTCTTGGATCCAAAGATGCCTCCCCTGTTTCAACACATCAAAGCAGAGGATTAATGCATCATCATGCATTAATTGCTTCAATGAAAGCACCTAAACTCGCTGCTCTCATCCACACACCATTTTCGGCCACCAAACACAACCGAAAATGCATCCAAACCACTTCTAAACAAAGCCCAGCCATAAACCAGCAAAACCACACATCCTTTATCATCATATAACATCTAAAAACAACCTATTAACATCCTTATACCTCCAACAACATCAGATCCACAAGATCACCTCAAAAACAACCTTGAATCACAAGCTAAACTTAGGAAACTCAACCTATCCGGGATTGCATTAATCAAAACTCAATTCCTTATCAATTTAGAGTTCATTTAACATCAAAAACACATCTCAAATCACAGATTAATCAGATCTAACGAAAATCATCAAAAATCACCAAATCTTGCATTATAAGCCAAGATCCATTTCACCACTTAAAAACCTTTAATAAAACATCAATTAAGGATTGAAAACTTAGGAATTTCAGTAAAAAACTGATAGTTTAGAGGAGAAGGACGTTCTTACCTCCAAACTTGAGTTTCTCCTCTTTTTGGAATCAAAAACCTTGATGAATCAAGTAGCAAATGAAGAGGTTTTGTAGATTTGTTGATTAGGAATCAAAAGAGAGTTGAAAGGAAGGATTTAGGTGAGAAAATCAGATCAAATTCTCTGGAGAGAAAGTGTTTGAGTTGAGAGAAAATGAGAGAAAGAAAATTGAGAAAATAGGAAGTTAGTTGCAAAAATATCTAAAATGACTTTCCCTCCTCTTTTCTATATCTTTAAAATCAGAATTAAGTCTTAAAATATCTTAGAAAAATCTGGAGAAACTCCCTTTGGGTAAATAGCTCCTTAAAGATTCAAAGTTTCAACCCTTTATAAAACAGCCACAAAACTTTCGAAAATTACATTTTGGTCACTAGCCAAAATGTTACCCTTCCAAAACTCATTTTCCAAAATTGATTTCACAGTTCACTTAATTATATTAAAAGATGATTTTAGAACATTTTTCCATATTTTTAATGCAACCCGAACTAGGCTTTCCTAATTTCACCTCTTAGATTCGAACAGCACTTTGACCAACCGGTCAACGCCCAAAACTCCTAAGCCCAAAACCGGGGCGTTACATTAGACTTACGGTCTGAATGCTACTGGGTAAGAATTTCCCGAAAGAGATGAGCCGAAGATAGCATGTGTGACATGCTACGGTTCATACGAATTCCTTGTGATGCCTTTCGGCCTTATGAATGCTCCGCAACGTTTTGCACCCTCGTGAACAAGGTACTCCCAACCCTTTCTAGATCAATTCGTTGTTATTTACCTTGATGATATTGTGATATATAGTAAGACACTTAAGGACCATATTGAGCACTTGAGAAAGGTGTTCGAAGTTTTGAGATAGAACGAGCTCTACATCACAGAAGAGATGTGATCGTTGACCCAAAGATAGGTTTCTTTCCTAGGCCACATCGTTGGAGGTGGCATGATCTGGATGGGTGGGGTCAAAGTTCAAGCAATCGAAGATTGGGAGCCACCAATCAAGGTGACCGAGTTGAGATCCTTCTTGGGGCTAGCCAATTATTACTGGAGGTTCGTGAAGGGTTACTCCAAGATTGCCACACCATTGACTGAGTTGTTGGAGAAGGATAAGGAGTGGGATTGGAGTACCGATTGTCAAAAAGCCTTTAAAGAATTTAAGCAGGCCATGACGACTAAACCAATGTTGGTGTTTCTGGATCACACCAAGCCATTCGAGATACTATACTGACATATTCGTTGTTGGCATTGGTGGTGTCCTTATGCTAGAAGGACATCCGGTTGCATTTCAAAGTCGGAAGCTCAATGAGGCCGAGAAGAGATACTCGGTCCATGAGAAAGAGATGATCCCAGTAGTGCACTGTTTGAGCACATGAAGACATCACATACTTGGGTCCAGGTTTGCCGTATATACCGATAATATTTCAAATAGTTATTTTCTAACTCCAAAATAAGTTGTCTCCCAAGCAGGTCCATTGGCAAGAATTTCTTGCAGAATTCGAATTTTCCTTGGAGTACAAGCCAAGGAAGGTGAACTTCGTAGTCGATGCCTTAAGCCGAAGGTAAAACATGAAGTATGTTAGCTTGCCACAAAGACAACTATTGGATCACATCAAGGAGGGACTGCCACATGACCCAACGGCCAAGATGTTTATCGACTATGACAAGGGAGGTAAAACCTCGAGTGGGACTTGCTCTATGCCAAAGGACATCGGCTCTATGTGCCTCGGTTTGGGGAGTTGCACAAGGAACTCATGAAGGAGTGTCCTGATTCCAAGTGGGCTAGACATCCGAGGATGAACCGGACTTTAACCTTGATTGTCGAGCACTACTATTGAGCACGTATGAGAGAAGACATCGAGGCCTATGTGAAGACTTGTCTCGTATGTTAATAAGACAAGATCGAGATGAAGAAACCAGCGAGACTGTTGCAACCGTTTCCCATTCCCGAGCGACTATGGGAAAGTGTATCCATGGATTTCATTGTCGGTTTACCTAACATTAATGATTTTTCTAGTATTGTGGTTGTGGTTAAAAGGTTTTCCAAGTACGGAACTTTCATACCAGCATCTAAGGTGTGTCTAGCCGAGGAGGCAGCTCATCTTTTCCTCAAGCACGTGGTGAAGTTTTGGGGAGTGCCAAAGACAATCACCAGTGACTGGAACACATGGTTTACATGCAGATTTTGGATTGAGTTGTTCAAGCTCATGGGATCGAACTTGAACTTCTCGACCAGTGTTCACCCACAGACGGAAGGGGAGACCAAGTGAGTGAATACATTAGTGGAGATCTATTTGCAGCACTACGTGAGTACCACACATCGCGATTAGCCGAAGCTGTTAGACGTGACCCAATTTTCCTACAACTTGCAGCAGAGCGAGGCAACCAACCAGAGTCTGTTCGAGATTGTGACGGGGCAACAACCGCTAACACCCAACGTGGTTGCGACCAAGTATAAGGGGCTGAATCCAGCAGCGCACAAGTTTTCCAAGGAATGTCAAAAGCATCATGACTTAGCCCGAGGTTGCTTACACAAGGCGGGAAAGCGGACCAAGAAATGGGCGGATCGCTTGCGAAGGGACGTGAACTTTCAAGTTGGCGACCTAGTTTTTGCCAAGTTAACCGGGATCTTGCGCAACCCAACCTTACTCAAAGGGCTTGTGCGAAGATACGAATGATCGTTCAAAGTTGTAAAGCGTGTAGGCACCATGGCCTATCGATTGGAGTTGCCATCGACCATCCGAGCTCATCCAGTGTTCCATGTTAGCCTACTCAAGCCATATCACCAAGATGAGTCAAACCCATATCAAGGTAAAGTGAAGGTTTCCTACGTCGACGAGATTTGAGAGAACCAAGCAGAGAAAGTTATTCGACGACCAAGCTACTGACCGAGGCACGAGTATTTTGTTCAATGGAAGGGACTTTCGAACAACAAAGGAAGTCGGGAACCATCTGAGGCTCTTTGGCAATTTAAAAACCAAGTGGACTAGTACCATAGTAGCCGAGTGACGAGGGCGCCACCAGAACCAGTGAGGGAGAATGTCACGGCCCCCACCCTAGGGTCCAAGCCCAGCACACACCAGGTTGCCGAGAAAGCACTCAACAGCATTTTGGGTCTGCCAGCACCCATCCAAGTTAGCCCAACACTTGGGGTTGAAGAGCCTTGCACATCGAATATGGCAAGTATCACATTCAAATCAGCATATTCCCTTTGTACCCTTGACATATTCTTCGTAATCTTGTATTTATGGCATGTTTGACAGTAATCTCTTGAAACATGGGATATTATACCTTAGATTCAATCTAGACCGTCGATGTACTTTCATCTTGATCGTTGGATGTAGGGGCTTCAACTATAAAAATAGGCTTATCCCCACAAACTCAATTCCTCGTCTTCTTTTGTCTTGCCATTTCCTTTTTTTTGTTCTATTGCTTCCGTAAGAATCTAAGCACTCTAACTTTGATCGTTTCAGGCTTATTTAGGCGATTCATCGTTCAAGAGCGTCTAAAGTCGCACGTTTTGAGGTTTAGAGTTCTACAGACGTGACAATATATTGTGTCGAGATGGGTTAACTGCACCTCCTAGAAGTGACAATATGTTGAGGCATCTGTTGGGTGTTCTATTTCAAGTGTTTGGGTTCTGTGTTGTATAATACTTCTGTGTATTGATGGTTTTTGATGTTTTGTTTTTACATAAGATGGTTTTTGATACTTAGTACTCTTGTTTTAGCCAAAAAAATAAACTACGTTTTAACATACGAGATAATCCTTTTGAATCTGATTCTCCTTTTAATCCTTTCTCGAATCAATTTAAATTATTTAAGTTTAATTTATTTAAATCAGCTCGAATTTGAACTAAGACAAATCATTTGTGTGTGTGTGTGTATATATATATATATATAAGCAGTTGAACAAAACTTTTTTTATTTATTTCAATTGGCTTTGGGTATGTATAAGGGTTTTCTGGCTTTGGATATATCTTCATTATCTAGAACAGTAATAATCAGAACAATGTAATGCAAGTAAGATTCAGGGTTTCTATAATTAAAAGTAAACTAGTAGCTCAAGCTTTTAAAAAGTGAGTTCAAAAACATTCATTTTCAAAAGCTACAGTGTGTCAAAATATAATACTTGAATAAAAACATAAAATACCAAAACGTAGCATTGCATGGTTCAGATTTTTGTCAACTCATCTCTAGGATTCTTCCTATGACTCAGTTGTTCAAACTCGGTTGTATGCGACTGATTTGCTAAAGAGACGCCGGATATAGAAAACTTGAAGTAGACTTGCAGCCACAAGCATAAGGTATTCTCCAACTGTGTAACCTATAACACGCTTTCTTGTACTCTCATTTGCTGCAGGCATATCAATCAGCATGGTGCATATAAATAACTACAAGAAAGATTGTCATAACTGTATGCAATGCAATGTTATCAGACATTTACAAAATGTTATTACCATGCAGCAAATGCAATATCGATGTCGACGAATCAGTTAGGAGAAGAACAACAATCATGCAGTGATTCATTATATACTACACATAATGATGCATTTCATTGAACTCGTAGACCAATTAACTTCAGCACTAAGTCTCTTCAAGCTTAGTCTTCAATGAATAATGGTGCAACTATCAAAAGAATAACAGAGTAATAAACAACGCATGGTAATTAACGAGTTTTCACGACTAAATTGTAAGTCTTCATAGATTTCTACTGAAAAATTAGATGTTGCAGTAAAACATGTAAAGAATGCAGGCACATCTTTATAATGGTTTTCTACAAAGATCCAAAAGCATCTTTATCATTACACTAAAAACAACTAAAATTATCATATATTTGTAAAAACAGAGACTCCATTCACTGTTTTCTTAGGTATATTCAATACATGTCCAAGAAGTTCCACATGGATTACCAGTAGCTATCCACAGTTTTACCAAACTGCAATTAGCACTAAAATGAGACATCTCATGGTATTTACCATTAAGTACATTTTGTAACATCCATGCTTTTTGGTTAGAATTTCCAACCATGGTGGCTGAAAAGAACCTAGTTAATGACAATGGCAAAATTGATAATATCAAAATTGATAATATTGTAGATGTCACGCCGGTGTAGGTCAAGGTCGGTGGTAAAATTGCATCGGAAAGAGAGAGCAATGAGAAATGAACAAAAAGCATATTTAAATGACAAAACAACCCCATTATCCCGAAAACCTATTGTATGCCCAGATAACACTAGTGCTAGCTAGCAAATTAAAATTGAAATAACGTAGTAATGATTAATTATCAAGTTTCAACTCAATGCAAAAGTAGGAAACGGAAGCAAATTACTATGACGATGCCGAGTATCACGAGCTTTCAAGTACTTTTGTTCTGCTGTAACAGACTCCAAAGCCTCTCTCAACTTGGCAATTTTAACATTAATTGGGTTCAAATGTTCTGTAACAAAGAAAATCAAGGGAAAATGATCAAATGCGAGGGAACATAAAATACGAATATGTGATGTTCATCTGCAAACAGGGAGAAAAATCAACTTGAATGCCGGAGTCAAAGTTGGACACCAATAGTAACAGCCATTTACAACTTTTCCTACAAAGAAATTAGATATATAGACATAAACTATGCCAAACAAGAATATAACAAACCGTCTTTTGCAAGATCATGCTCGGAGGGAATATGGCCGATATGAATATGGAAAGCAACGGTCTCCGGTGTTGAGTAGGCATTGTGAAAGCAAAACTTGTACATTCCACTTCGTGGGGCCTGGAACTCAAACTTGTCCCCTGATGTCCCCTTCAAACTGTGAACTGTATTACCCCCAGGCGAAGTTACCTGCATTAAGTAAAATATCAGAGAGATTATAATAAGCCGTTCTTCCAGGAAAACGGAAATCAATTTTATTCCAAAAGACTCCTGAAATAATACTGAAACATATGCGTATAATTCAACAGAACTCATAACCCACATGTAAAATAAGATCAATTCATCAAATGAATGAGTCTAAACAATGCCCCCCCCCCCCCCCCCCCCCCTATTGAGCACACTGAAAGCGCATTACATTACCTACAAACCATCAAAATCAAACACCCACAAGTCGTAGATCACAATTTTACAAATTTAAAACCATCTAGAAACATAGAAAAATGAATACTCATTAAATATGCAAATATCCCAAAAAAAACCCAACGTTGAACGAATGGATTTCGATACCCAGACACAAAAACAACTGAAAAGAGAGCCATAAAAAGGGACTCGTTACTTAAAGGAGTCAAATACCACATATAGCAAATCAATCCAAAATTCGAAATCAGATATAGGGTAATGTACGTACGATGAAATCAATGCCAGGATGATCAGAGCTCCAGAAAATATCGTGGTCGACGACGACAAAGTTGCCGGAAATGGTGTCGCCTTGGTAAAGCACGTATTCATAAACGCATTCGACGTCGCCTACGGTGACTGAAAGCGAGGAAACGTTACTCAGCCAATTCAGAAGAAGAAAACACATCAAAGCCCACATCCCTCCCCTTGTCTTCTCCATGTTTTTAAGAAACTTGATACAAGGGATTCTTTTCCCCCTGATTTGATTTCTAACGACTTAGTAGAGTCTCGTGAAGAAATTAAAAAGCTCTGCTTTTTATTTTATTTGGGTACAATTTTAGTGTTTCACGACTGACTCAGTACCATTGAGAACCCCACAAAAAAAAAGTGTATACCATTTATGAACGAAACGGCGGCGTCTCTTTTAGTTGTTATAACGACGACGTTCCCGATGTGCTTTTATCACCTATTGCATTTTTTATTTACGGAAAATATTTTATGAATTTGCGGTAAAAAAATTTGTTTTTCACCCGCCTAGTGTTGTGGTTAAATTTTAAGTTTTAAAAATATATTTATGATTTAAAGTTAAGAGTTTGGACGTTAAATCTACTACACATTCATGAATAAAAATCTTTTGCCCATTTTCGATGCTCCTATTTATGCCCCAACACTAAAAAACACTATAAAGTTAAATTTCAAGCCCTAATTTTAAATTTTAAATTCTAAATTCTAAACTCTACACTTTATACCCTAAAAAATACATTCTACCCCAAATTGTCTAAACCATAAACCTAATTTTGAGCATGGAGACATAAATAGGGGCACTGAAGAGGGGTAGAGGATTTCCATCCCACATACATGTGCATATACATGCAGTAATAAATAACAACATAACTATTAACAAAGAGCATCAAACCAAGAGTTATTATATTAATTATTAAGTAAAGAGTTACATTCCACAAAGATAAGAAAATATAAGTTTAGAAAACATCATATTTTCAAATCACGCAGGATCTAAAGCACATGCCCAGTCAAGAGCAGAAGCAGACTGAACAGCTGCTCAAGGCCCGCACTCTCTTGGGGCCTCAACAAATATACTGCTTTCTTTTATTTCTTTAGAACAAAAAAATATGTAATTGTAGCTAACAAATTCAAAGTTGCATTGACCGGAATTTTAAACAATATTTTTATAATATGGGCCCTACAAATTTTGTTATAATAGGGGCCCACAAATTTTATTAACTAATGCAAAATCAATTTTTAATTGATTCTGCCGTTGGTAACTAATGCAAATTTTATGTCGAGCTGAAGTTATTTCAGAAATTTTTGCCTAGATCTCTTAATATTTTAATGTTTTTGAAACGTGTTAATTTTTTTTTCAATACAATTATTGCATATAGGATATTGTTAATCATTTTTGTGACAGTTGCAACTCCCGAAAGAAGTTTTTCAAAATTAAGTTACTCAAATCTTACTTGTGTAGTTCTATATCACAGGAAAGATTTAATGGACTAGCTTTGGTAGCAATCGAGAATGATATTTTGGATGAAATGAGGATTTGATTGATGAATTCGCATCAAAGAATGCTTGGAGGATGAGTGTTTTGAAGTGACACTCTTGTAATTTAGCGGTTGCTCTTTATTGTTTTAATTTTATTTAAAATAATTTTTTTTAAAAACAATGAAAACAATGTATTAAAAAATTAAATTGTGTTTCTATGAATAATTTATAAAATTTTAAATTAATAATTCAAATAAATGAAATATATTTTAATTAATAGGGGCCTATTTTGAGATTTCGCTCAGGCCTCCTGAAATATCCGATACGGCCATGCTAAAGCAAGTAACACAACCCTTATCAGGTACATGAACTCGACTAACGAGACTTGCGGTGACCACTGCTGTAACTTGTCAACCTAAAGGGCCTTTCAACCGCCCTATTGCTTCTTTCGACACTATGACCTCCAAAATCTTTAAGCTTTCATGGCAAGAGCTATTTTCTTGATTCTCTAAGTCTCCAAAATAGATCTCTTTTGCTTGTAAGCAGTAGGCCTCTATATATAAGCAAAGAAGAGAGAAATGATATGCCAATAAGAATTCAACATTTATTGACTCTCTCTTGTGGTCCATCCCGATAAGTTATTTTGTCTTGATGTAGTGGGCAGATTGCACCTTTAGATATTGTTTGTACCTTCTCCTTGGGATTTGTGGTGATGCAACGAGAAAACTGTGGCCTCAACCAGCTTCGTGGTCTCGACTCATATATGAATCGCATGGCTCTTATATTAGCTGTATTGGAAAACTCGTGTAGGCCAAGCAGTCTTTTGTAGACCTGAGTGGTCTCAAGCTCTCTTTGTAAAAATAAGAAAAGAAAAGAAAGCTAGTAATCAAGAGCGAAGCGACCTTGGGTGGCAATCCCTTGTTAAAAATTTTAAATATTTATAAGTTTTGGTTTAATAGTAATTTGATCTTTGTAAAAAAAATACTTAAATTAAAAGTACAAGAATTAAGGGTTATTCCAACAATATTTCCCAAACAAATTATTTCCCACAATATGGTGATTTATTGTTCAAATAAATAAGAAAGGGGATTTCATCCCGTTCTCAAGTGTTTTTGGAAAAATAAAAAAAATTATCTCTTTGGAGTTTAATCTGTCTTTGAACAATAAAAAAAAGGGTAATCTTCACCAGTGGTCCCTTTCGTTTAGGGTGTGTTTTATTTTGGTCACCAAAATTCAAAAAAGATTATTCTGGTCACTTACGTTTAGAATCGTTTCTATTTTGGTCCTTTGGCCGTTAGTCTCTGTTACTTAAAAAAATAGTTTCTAATTTAACCCCCAAACTTTCAAAATTTTATTTTTTTACCATCTTCCCCAAAATTATAAAACTAAAAGCCAAAAAATTTTATTTTGGTCCCTTCCATATCAAACTTCGCATACTATATTGTTCCAAACTATATTTTTCCATCGATCGCTGCTTTATCTTTCGTTTGTTGGATATGGAAGGACTCTGTGACAGCCCAAATAATTGGAGCCGGTCGAGATGGACTTGGGGTCGGATCGTTTGCCTTGGATTGGTCGACAGTAGCTAGCTTTTTACAATCTCCATTAGCCACCCCTGCATTTGCTATAATCAACCTAATGTTGGGGTTTGTCATAGTAGTTTATATATTGGCAGATAACCAACTCTTTGGTCATTAAACAAATCAACTTGGACAATTTAAAAATCTAGCTTACTCGCCCCTTGCTCAAAACAACATTTTTGGTCCCATTCCGTTGTCGATAGGTGAATCATCATCTTTGAAATTATCAAAAATCAGGTTGGATTTCCTCGCTTTAATGTGAAATTATCAAATTGAGACAATGACATCTTGGCTCGAAGTTTCAAAAGAAGTTATAACATTTAGATATCTCACCTGCAAGAATAGCAGATGTGGTGCCCAATGGGTTTCTGAACCTTCCACTCAATTTCAACTTGTAAATCTTTCTTCTAATTAACTTATAGGGGAAGCAAAGCTCTTATTGAAGATTCAAACCTGCTCCAAATATAAAGGAACTGTATTCCCCAACAAAGTAGTCTCAAATCTCAATCATTATTAGCTCGGTGTGGATCTTGTTCGTGGACAACATTGTTGTTACATCTCGACCGGCTCCAATTATTTGGGCTGTCACGGAGTCCTTTCATATCCAACAAACGAAAGATAAAGCAGTGATCGATGGAAAAAGATAGTTTGGAACAATATAGTATGCGAAGCTTGATATGGAAGGGACCAAAATAAAATTTTTTGGGTTTTAGTTTTATAATTTTGGGGAAGATGGTGAAAAATAAAATTTTGAAAGTTTGGGGGTTAAATTAGAAACTAATTTTTTTAAGTAACGGAGACTAACGGCCATAGGACCAAAATAGAAACGATTCTAAACGTAAGTGACCAGAATAACCTTTTTTGAATTCTGGTGACCAAAATAAAACACACCCTAAACGAAAGGGACCACTGGTGAAGATTACCCTAAAAAAAATTGAAGGGGGCTGGATTTCAACCCGCCAATGAATAGTAGCAAAAAAATTTGAAAGCAGTGGCAGCTTTCACGTGGGGTGGCATACATGCACCTCAGGTAGTTTTTTTTTTTTAATTTTGATTGGATAAATGGGTAGGTGGGTTGGGTGGTTGAATGTTAAAGTTGTTGGGGTTAAATAGAGGTTGAAGTTTTGAAATAATGTGGTGAAATTTTAGAGAAGATAAAAAGAAGAAGAAAATTTAGAGGACATTGTGTAAGTAAAATATTTGTATTTTATTTAAGAAAATTATTTTAAGTAGTTTTATTGTAATATATGAATATTTTTTGTAGTTACAAATTTTTATTATTTTTTGGTTAAATATATTTTGAATCTTGTTATATATTTTTCAAAATTTTTGAAGTTGTTTGAATTTTTGATATTTCAAATTATTGTGTTAAATAGGTGGTTGAAGAGAAGAAAATTTGTAAAGAGATTAAAGAAAGGGAGATTTGAAGAAGTATAGTAAGTATGACAAAATTTTAAGTTGATGTTTGAATTTTTTAAAATTTTTGAAGATGGATGTACGTTCTTGAATTTTGTTTTTTTTTTAATTTTTAACTTTCAATATTGTATTGTTTAATTAATTTGATATTTCAAATTAGAGTTTTTTATATAAAAAAGCATTGTGAAAAAAAGTATATAGGGACTATTTTGTAAAAATCTCAAAATTGAAAAGTTTTAAAGGTAAATTTCAGAATGATATAGGAACTAAAATGAGTATATTGGGACTTGAATGAAAAAATGAGTAAATTATTGACTATTTTATAAAAATTCGTAGAATTTTAGCAAATTGTAAACTAAAGTAAAATATAATTATAATTTTTTGCTTCGTTTATTTATTTATTATCTTTATTATTTTTAGAGGATTTTATATAATATTGGCAAAATGTGGGTGGATTTGTAGGTTATTGAATAGAATGAATTTTGTTAAGAGAAAATAGGACTTGAATGATCAAAATAGTAAATTAGTGAATAGTTTGTAAAAATGTTAAAATTGAAGGGTTAAGAAGGTAAATTAGTAAATAAACGAGTAGTTTGTAGAAATCTTAAAATTAATGGTTATGGAGGTAAAATAGTAAAAGAGTGACTAGTTATTTTAAATTGAATGTAGTAAAATAGTGTAGTTGAATTGAAATTTAAACCAAATTAATTTATAATATGTTTAGTCTAGTTTTGTAATCTATAAATGTATTAGAGGGAAAATTTAAATTTTATAGAATTATAACAAATTAAAAAACGAAAATAAGATATTATAAATTTTGTTTGTAACTTTAGTTTATTATGTTTATTAGCAAACTAATTTTTAATGTAGTAGATTTAGTCCCGGGTTGTAATATATTCTTATGTGTCGTGCAGGATGGCGGAGTAAGGTCCTCTATTGCGGTTACATGATCAACACATTAGTAGTTTGTCGGTTCTTGATATGGTACAAATTTGTTAATAATTTCTTTATTAGAAATTCAATTATGTTAATAATATTTGGTTTATTTTATAATTGTGAGAAATTATGTGTTAATTATATGATTTTGAGGATACATTTAAGCATCATGTGACCATGGCAAAAAAAAATTCGGGCCATTAAGTCATCGAATTTTTGCAACAGTCTGGGTTTTATTATACGACACATTCGGGGGTAAAAGTTGGTGCCTGGATTGATTTTCGCTCTGATTGAGCGTTGGAGGCCGGAAACCCATACTTTCCATATGTCGTGTGGGGAATGCAGGATCACACTTGAAGACGTGGCCATGCTTATCGGGCTCCCAATAAATGGGACACCATTGACAGGGGATGAGTCGATCAACCAGACGAAAGCTACACCTGAAACACTTTGCGAATTTTACCTTGGGAAGGTGCCGAATAAATTTAATTTAAAAGGAGGTTGTGTGAAATTGAGTTGGCTAGAAAGTGAATTTAAGCTTGATGAATATAGTTCGGTTGCTGCAATTTATAATGCCACTCGAACTTATATTCTTCAACTCATTGGAGGTATATTGATGCCAGATATATCTGGAAATATTGTTCATATACGATATCTACGTTTTTTGAGGTATCCATGGAAAGCTGCCACATATAGTTGGGGATCGTTCGTACTAGCGTTCTTGTATCGTGAGTTGTGCAAGGGCGCTAAAATAGAAAATGGTCATAAGGTTCGGGGTATTGGTGGTTGTTTGTTGTTGTTGCAGGCGTGGGCTTGGCAACGACTTCCGTTCTGGATACCGTTGACTCGAACACCGATACAGTTCCCTTTTGTCGCCAGGTAATTATCATGAGAGTTCAATTTTAAAAATAATTTTATTTATTATTAAAAACATTTTTTCTGATTTGTATGCAGATGGTGCGAGAAAAAATAGCAGACGTGACTGACGAAGAACAACTTGAAAGTATTTAGAGCGGAGATTGATTTGTATTGTTAGGAGCAGGCAGTGGTTAAATGTATTGTTTATATTTTTTAACAAATATTGTTTAAAATTTAGTTAGATAGATAATTACAATATATTATTTAAATTATTGAACTAGGTAGATATCTTATTATAACTGTATTGTTTATATTGCAGTTTATTTGGATGCCCTACAATAATTACGAGGATCTCATTTGTGTACCAGATGAGCTGATGTTGGATTCAAAAAAGTGGTGCATTGTTACACCATTGATCAACTTTTCAATTTCCGGTATAGCTTCACTCTTTTTATAGAACCGAAGCCCAATAAATAATTCACCATGTTGTCTCGAAGTAAATTAGGGCATATCTGAAAATTGCGGTGCCCTCATCTCATCGAAATCAATCGAGTTCATGTAAGCAAGAGGTTTGTATATTGTAATGTCGCCCTCGATCGGAACAAATTCTCCAACACCGAAATTAGGGGCTTCACCAACGTCATCGGAGAACAAATTAGGATCCTTAATATCTTCATCTTCGATGGAATCTTCAAGTGATTCTCTCCATCGACCTTGTAGGTTATGAACATTAGCATCTACAGTCGGATCAACAGTCAGCCCGTGTGATGTTGCATATATTGTCGACCCACCTTGATGGAATCCACTATATGTCCCACTTGCCAACATTGAGATAAAACTTCCCACGCGCATATCAAACTCGTTACCGAAACCCATTTGACTAGATTCCCCAACAACGTTTCTAGATGGGCCGAGAATATCACGCACCTCAACAAACAACTCCACATTTTGAATATTCATAGAGTCATGCTCTGTGATCATTATTCTCACATATGTATCATCTTCGAGAGCTATTGTCAAATATCTGACTGGATTCTGACATGTCAACGATCGATATCGTAAACCATGAATGTGAGCTCCAATTTTCTCTGATATCTTCTCCTTCAATACTCGAAGAGAAATTTCTTTTTTAAATCTCATCTTCGTAGGCATTTCAGATTCAAATACAATACCCACATCAGTTTTCATACTTTGTCCATTGTAATGGACAATCGCCACAAAGCTGTTGTTGCTAATTTTCTCTGCATGTTAAGAAAAAAATATTCAAACCGACTTAAAATATTCATTGTTCGAACATAACAATTAAATTTCAAACAACATAAAGTTTTACGGATAAAAAATCTAAATATTAAAACTCACTTAAAGTATTTTCCCCATAACTTTCTTCTTATGCTTCTTCTGCTCTCTCTTTTCTCAATTTTTTCTTAATTTCTAACAAATTACCTCCTCCAACATCAACATAACCTTTTTAAAGAAAAACAACTACAATTTTTTCCTTTCATACCCCTACACGAAATTTAATATTCACTAATAGGTTTCAAATCATAAAATTTACACCACCCTTATATAATTTAAAACTAATATAACAACTGCAACCCTATATAATTAAAAAAAAAAACTCTTCTCACCCATCCAATCAGATAAAAAAATTATCTTATCACCCTACACATGCACTTACACCACTACTTCGTCACATCACTGTAACCCTATATAATTTTAAAAAAATTCTTCTCACCCATCCAATCAGATAAAAAATTAAACCCAATACTCATTCCCGAAGATTACCAATCAGATAAAAAAAATTATCTTACCATCTTACACCTGCACCTACACCACTACTTCGTCACATCACTGCAATCCTATATAATTTTTTAAAAAATCTTCTCACCCATCCAATCAGATAAAAAAAATTAAACCCAATACTCATTCCCGAGGATTACCAATCAGTTAAAAAAAATATTTTACCACCCTACACCTGCACCTACACCACTACTTCGTCATATCATTGCAACCCTATATAATTTTTAAAAAATTCTTCTCACCCATCCAATCAGATAAAAAATTTAAACCCAATACTCCTTCTCGAGAATTACCAATCAGATAAAAAAATTAAACCCAATACTCCTCGAGAATTATCAATCAGATAAAAAATTAAACCCAATACTCCTTCCTGAGGAATACCAATCAGATAAAAATTAAACTCAATACTCCTTCCCTAGGGTTACCAATCAGTTAAAAAAATTATCTTACCACCCTACACCTGCACCTACACCACTACTTCGTCACATCACTGCAACCCTGTATAATTTTAAAAAAATTCTTCTCACCCATCCAATCAGATAAAAAAATTAAACCCAATACCCCTCCCGAAAATTACCAATCAGATAAAAAAATTATATTACCACCTTACACCTGCACCTACACCACTACTTCGTCACATCGTTGCAACCATATATAATTAAAATAATTCTTTTCACTCATCCAATCAGATAAAAATAATTAAACTCAATACTCCTTTACGAAGATTACCAATCAGATTAAAAAATTAAAACTAAATACAATATTTTTGCAATTCTACCCATTTAGCCAATCAATTTTTTTATTAAAAAAAACCCCTACCCGATGCTTGGACCCCACCCGGCTTTCAATTTTTTTTTGCTACTATTCATAGGCTGATTAAAATCCAACCTCCCCTTCAAATTTTTTGTACTGTTCAAAGACCGATTGAACTCTAAGGAAATAATTTTTTTATTATTTTTTCAAAAACACTGTTAAAAAACGAGATGAAATCTCCTTTCTTACTCATTTGAACAATAAATCACTATATTGTGGGAAATAAATTACTTGGACCATATTTTTGGAATTAAAAATTTCCAATACAATATTATTAGAATACCTCTCAAGAAAAGAGAACCGCTTAAAATTTTTGGTCTAATAATAATTTAAATTCTCATAAATTTTAATATTATACAAATTGGCCATTAATTTTGAGTTTAAATAATTAATAAACTCTTATATACGATCATGGCTTCCTGATACCAATAAGTTAAAGAAAAAGAAGGCATAAAAGAAGGGGAAAAAAGACAAGGAAAGAAAAGTGAAAGAAAGAAAGAAAGAAAGAAAGAAAGAAAGAAAGAAAGAAGACTGAAATGAAAAGAGTTGATGGCGACCTGGCTGATGGTGATAGTCGACTAGAACCATGGCATAAAAGCTTGAAAGAAAGCGTTGATTTAGAGTTTCTTTCCGATTTTCTTGAATATTTCCTTAAAATTTAAACATTTATTTTTCATTCACATTGACTTCATGGATCAATGGGCAAGGAAGCAATATTCAAAACAAATATTTTATCAATACCAATTGAGATATTATTCTAAAAAGAGCCTTACCTAATATCATATTCTGTCCAAAAAAATCATCATAAAATAATTCCATCTCAAAAGCTACCTATGACAAATTCAATTTGTGTAACCCTAGTATTCAAAAAAGGAAGTGAGCCTGAATCCATGAACATGCAATCTATATAAAATGAAAACCCTAAAATGAATCTATTTACAAATTGAACAAGACAATATGTAAACCTAAGAGCATATGAATATCAGTGAAATCTGTGTGTTCATCATTCATCTTGACAACAAATCATGATAAACCTCTTGTGTGATGTTCCTCCAAACAACCTGGTATAACACCAAGAAAAGCACCCTTGCTTCTTCATCGTCGCCGGTGCCGCTGGTTCAATAGGCAACAAGTCTTTCAAACTCGTGTAACAAACCGACTCTTTCGCGCTCATCTGTATGTGTCCAACTCCAACCCTTTTGTGTTAATTGTTAAAAGACTAGGTTATGGAATATGGTTCCTCCAATCCAACAAGAAAATAAAAGGGGTTTGCTTTTTCAATGATGATAAAATGTGGGACGAGAATGAAGGCCGGATGGGATTTTTATTAAACACAGAAGATTATAAACTTTTTCCGTAATACTAATCCCGGTTTGGCTCGGATCCAATGCTGACTAAACCAGAACCAAACCAAATTTAATAAGATTACAACGTAGTTAACTGTCACTGAGCTGGCAGGAAGCTAGTTTAAGAAAGTTCGGATTCTCTTTATTTCATTCGCTTTCTTTCCTTTTAACTCTAAACCATGCAGAAGAAGACGATACATAAAATACCAAAACTGCATCTCAAGAGATTTGATCAAATTCATGCTATTTATCGTTAAAAAAAACCTTATCCCTACGTAATTAAGAGTCATACAACATTACTTTTGAAAAATACGTTGAAAAGTTCAGTTAATTAAAGATTTACCTTTTGAAATTATTGCAAAAAAATGTTTTTGAAAAAATAAATTGAGAGTTTTAGACATGTCATAAAATGACCACGGTTCCTCTCAGTTACATTCTTCAACTGCATGTCATTCCATTGTCTTGGTTGGAAAAATCAAGTTCATCATTTTCTTCGAACCTTGAGGACAAGGTTATGACCCAAAGAGCAGTCCATGCCAAATCAACACACACAAAACATTGTCAAGTCAGCAACAGGTTATGCTTAATTGGTTACTATAGCAGTAGAGCATGAAAAAATTGTTACAATCTCTTATCCTTTCTCTGTTTTTATTATCTCTTATCTTTTCTTTTGCTGTAATTTTTCTTGCTCTTCAATAAAATCCAGTTTAGTATTTGAGTTCAAGGCATAGTATTTGGTCTCATGTCTTGGATCCAAAAAGAAGCTAATATTTGGACTCAATAGTTGTAAATCCAAATACAGACCAATTAGTAATCAGATTATGTAATGCAAGTATTATTCGGTCTCATGTTTTCCACCATCCGATCCAATGCAGAGTTTGGATTACTGTTCTGAATATGTGTACATCAACGAAGGGATGTTAGCGGCCTGTTTTTGATTCTAACTCATAATTTGCTTAAAATATTACAAAAACCTATTATAAGAATAACCCTTTTAATTTAATTTGTTTTATTCTGAAATGTTTGTCAAAGGGATGATGCATGCATGAAAACCCTAAAACGACACATGGGGCGTGATGGGTTCTCCTTACCACAAGAACCAATAAATGACACACAATAGGATGGTAAAACAATGGATCTTGGACAAAAAGATGAAGCCGTTTTTGAAGTCTAGAATGATAGCTGACTTGCATCTCATTTTTGGATGAGATTCAAGCATTTCCGGGTCAAGTGTCTTTTAATAAATTGAACTTTCATTCAGTTACATTTCCAACACATTTTGAAAGGTATCAATCCAATATCAGAAACTCAAGATATGTCTGTTTCAGCGAACACTGCGCATGTAGAAAACTGAATACGGGTCAAATACGAGATTTTTGAGTTATTACAAATTTTCAATTATTTTATTGATTATTTGTAATTCAATTCAACCCAAAACTCTTTATATTTATTTTTGTTATTTTAATTTTTTAAAATTTAAGAAAATATTGAAATATTAGAGTTTATTTAGGATAGAGTTTTATTTCTTGTTTTTAGGAGATGAACTCTACTTGTCTTCTAAGTCTTTAGCCTAGATAAAGGAGGTTTATATTTATTTTTGTTATTTTAATTTTTTAAGATTTAAGAAAATATTGAAATATTAGAGTTTATTTAGGATAGAGTTTTATTTCTTGTTTTAAGTCTTGTTTTTAGGAGATGAACTCTACTTGTCTTCTAAGTCTTTAGCCTAGATAAAGGAGGCTTCACCCACATTATAATTTTAGATTTAATGATTAAATAAAGTTCTCTTTTGAGTTCCAACTTGCAAGAATATTATCTTGTGTTTTTAGAAGCAAATCGATTTTCAAGTTCTCCGAGATTTGTTGTTGAGGATCTTCACACTTCTGCTTGCCCATGCAATCGCGTTTGGGAGGGTTGGTTAGAGCCTCTTGAGGGTGTTTGTCTGGTTAATTGTGATCAAGAGGGCTCCCAAGGACAACTATCAATTCATCAAGCCATCTCCACATCTTCAAGCTCCCTCTATTGACGCCACTATATATAAAATCAAAGGGGATTCGAACCCAGACATTGTAGAAGCAAAGGCAGTGGGTTAGCCACTACTCTAAGAACAATATTATGCTATGAAACACCAACTTTAATATATGTCTTATTGTTTTCTACATTTATTTTTTTAATTTCACATATAAAATCAAAGTTGGTTTTTTTTCTTCTTCTTTGGTTTTATTCTTCAGCAATACATTTAGTTTATAGAAAATAAATTCTGGGGTTTTTTTATTACTTTAGTTTATAGAGAAAGTTTTAGTTTTTGATTCATGTTAATTAATAGGCTTTGACTAATGCTAATTGGATCAAGTATATTTTTCAAATCACGAGCTTTGGGAAAATTATTGGTTTCCCTTTTTACTGAATTTTGTTTCCTTGTACAATTATGAAATATTGTTCCATCTTTAAAATATTATACATGTTACATTATAATAAATTAAAAATATTAAATTATTATAAAAATTCATTTAACGAATCTAAAATCTTTAAAATTATATATAATTTAAAAAATTTAATTTAATTAAAATTATCCAATTTATTTTTAATTTAATTTAAAAAATAACTAAATTATTATATATGTTTAATTATTTTTATTAAATTAAAAATTTTAAATTATATATAATTTTAAAGATTTTAGATTCGTTAAATGAATTTCTAAATTATTATATATGTTTAATTATTTTTATATCTAAATTATTATCTTTTAAAATACATTTCCAGTTACATATTTCAAATATTTTTTAATTAAATTAAAAAATAATTGGATGATTTTATATGTGAAATTAAAAAAATAAATGTAGAAAACAATAAGACATATTTTAAAGTTGGTGTTTCATAGCACAATATTGTTCTTAGTGTAGCGGCTAACCCACTGCCTTTGCTTCTACAATGCCCGGGTTTGAATCCCCTTAGTAGCATGTATGTTGAAATTTGTTTTTCTCCTCCAAATAGGTGGTGACACGTGTGACATGGAAAAATCATAGTGAAGTAGGTGGTTTTCATTGGTTGGTCCCATGGATGACGTGGTGGGAATCACGCATAATATAATTTTTCCATCCAACCTATGGACATCTCTAATTAAATTGTATTACCTAATTGAAATTATAAAATTTTATATTATTTCTTTTGTTTCACTCAATATATTTAGTATTGATTTTTTAAAAGTAAAATTTTTTAACTTTGACCATAATTATTTTAAATATTTTAATTAATTAAATTTTATAAAATATATATTTTAAACTATTTAGTTGAAGGTTCCTAAAACATATTTTTTCATATTTTTATTAAAACTAAATTTAAAGTAATAATGAGTTAAAGTTAAAAAAAAATTGACGCACAAAAAGTCAATATTGAACATATTGAATGAGATGGATCTTTTAGTAATTTTCAAAAAATTGACATTGTTTGATTAATTATGTTGTTAGTATATCAAATATAAGCATGAATAATAAATATTGTGGCAAAAGAAAATGTATTTGAATCCGTACAGAGGTGTTGATCAATCTGATCAGGTCGAACTGGAAATTGAAAAATATTCAACTCCCTTATCCAAGCCTATTATTATTTATTTGCAAACAGCCAACTGATATGTGATTTATTAATTCCTTTTTATTTCATAATCCAGAAATTCAATAATTGAGATTGTTGGCAAATGCAACAACTGGACTTCTCACTTGATGCACCCCATCATCCCAAATCAAAGAACCAGAAAGCATCATGTTGCCGATTTTAGCTTTAACTTTCACCACAAATGATTTCGTCTCGCCAATAGCCTTGAATCCGAGCACGTTCGGTTTGACCCTGATTTCTAGTCCCGAAGGAGCCTTCACCCTTGCCTTATATACCGAAACACCCACTCCAACATTTGTCACTGTTCTATGAAACACTCGAGTGGTGGATTTCCCAGCATTAGCAGATAAAGCAAACGATGGATAATTTAGGTCCCATGCAGTCCCATTCATGGTTTTTGAACACCTGCTTTTATCTCCGCTAACGAGTCTAAGTGTTTTAGTATCGTATCCTTGTCCGCATAAGAATTTAACATAATCAATCTCTTTGGCATCGTAAACCAACCCGGGATCAAGTGCTGATGATGGAATCAGATGGCCTGATCCGAATGCCAACTCCGCATCCGTGTTGGTCTCCACACTTAATGGAACAGCTGCAGTAACATAGGCCGATATCAGGATAAAACAGTTTTCCGCGAAGCTTTCTGAATTTGGTTTCAAGATCATACCTGTAGTCATTAAGGCAGATTTAATAGCAGCAGGGGACCATGTCGGGTTAAACGACTTGACATAGGCCGCAGCAGCAGTCGCATGAGGGCAAGACATCGATGTCCCAGATATTATGTTGTATGGAACTACTCGGTTGTCACCTTCTAAACCGGTTACAGTTGTGCCTTGAGACCAGGCTGCCAAAATGTCAACTCCGGGCGCGGTTAAATCCGGCTGCAGGTACATATGTCATTGGTTAAATCCGGCATAAGAAAAACAGAACATGAGAATTTATTCATCAAACTTACCTTGAGAATGTCGTTTGTGATCGGGTTAGGCCCCCTTGACGAGAACGAAATTACATATGGCGCTTGTTCATCCTTTTCTTGAATACTTTTAAATATTGTTGCAGTTGGTTTTCTATCAGAACAGGGCAAGAAAGACACTTTAATCATTCATACGTATAACAGTTTCGCTTTTATTTCTTCTTTCGGAAACAAACCTTGTTGAGTTCAAGTAGCTCAAGATTTCGGTTCCGTTATCAGCCCCCAAGCACGAAACAGGCAACGGAAAATTGAAGGCGGAATCTAAGTAAGCCTCCATTATAGCACCAATAGCGCCTGCAGCTATTGCACCTTCACCATTATTTACTTCATCACAAAGAACAATTTTTCCAGCCACTAAGGCCTTATCCAAGGAGTCTTCCCAGCAATACCTGCATTCGAAGTAACATTTCGAGTATAAACATCCGTAAATGAAATCCGAAGTAACATTTCGAGTATAAACATCCGTAAATGAAATCCAAAATTGATTTCTTCTAGCTACCGGACACAGCTTCAAAATTCGTAAAATTAAAATTCATGTTACCTGGATTCAGAGCTATCATATCCATCTTTTTTATTCGGGGCATCTCCACCATATATGAGAGGGAACATCTTGTCTTTGAGCTCAATTGTATTTATAGATATTCCCTAAAGTACATATGTACATAAACACACATATATATAAATGATTAGCAGCAGTTGGTCAACCATGGAGTTAATATATGAAAATTGAGCTTTCTGACCTTATAAATTTCACCATTACCCAACATCACCTCAGTGACAAACTTTCTGTCAATGGTACTGGCAGCCACCGAGAGAGACCAGGGTGAAACATTTGTGATTGTTGCAAGTTCAGGGCCTGAATTACCACCAGAATTCGATGTGAGGATTCCGTTTTTCATCGAATGGAAAGCTCCGATGGCAATGACATCATTGAAATAATCCACAGCAAAGGACCCTCCGACGGAGAGCGAGATTATGTCCACTCCATCGGCAATTGCATCATCGAACGCTGCAAGAATGTCTGCATCAGGGCAACCATCGGACCAGCATATCTTGTAGACGGCGATTCGTGCCGAGGGAACCCCTCCTCGAGCTGTCCCTAATGCAAGACCGGATAAGCTTGCCCTGCTCACTGAGGCACCGGCTGCTATCGATGATGTATGCGACCCGTGGCCTTCTGAGTCTCTAGGTGATCGGATATCTGTCGGACCGAAGGATTTATCCGCCCGATAGAATCGGCCTCCGATGATTTTACTTTAAAAAAACAGGAAAATTTGTCAAAATCAACCGGGGTTTCCATTTTTTTGGAGGATTTTAGAGAAGTAAATTACTTGTTGCAAGTGAAATTGGATGATTCTTGGCAAGTGCCTTTCCATTTCTTTGGAGGTGGACCAAATCCTTCATCGTTGAAGCTTTTGGATTCCGGCCAAATTCCGGTGTCTAACATTCCAATGATTATATCACTTTCCAGTCTTGTTCTATTAACATGTCTGGACAACCCCATGAAATCCCATGATCTTGTCGTGTGAAGCTGCTTCTTTTGACTAGGGAACACTGAGACAACCCCTTCCATGTCTGAAAAACAAAGTTAAAAACTCCATTGTTAATATTAAGCTCATTTTTCAATTGAATAATCTTCAACATACTGGCAAGTTTCTGAGCATCATCCTCGGTCAACTTGGCAACAAATCCATTGAAGCTCCTACGATAGCTATGGAGCAAGGAGCTTGATCCACCACTGTTGAAATGCAACGCACAAATCTTCATAAATTTTAATTCTTACATAAATAATCATGTTTTCTCTAATATAGAAGTGTCAATCTACAGTCTACACACTTGGAAATTTTCAACCCGACTAAACAATTTAAATCCATAATTAACCCGAACTCGAAACTTATCCGAACATGAAACTAATCTGAACCCTACACGATCAAAGTGACAATTCCGACGAGTCCAATTGCCATTAAAGGCTACTAAAGCAGTGTGTGATATATATAACCTGCCAAGAGCTTGTTCTAGGATGTTGGAGTGAATCTTTTCTGCTGAGAAATCACCATTGGGACGATCACCCATATAGACAATATAAACCTGCCACAAAACAGTGGAACATGTTGTAAAACTGAACTCCCGTGAATTAAAATAAGCACAAAGAACTTAGTGTTTTGCCTTTCGGTCGTCGACCGATGCTGCAGGTGAAGAAACGAGCATACAGAAAGTGATGATCAAAAGAGACGACCGGATTGCCATTGGAACACTGCACTTGTTTATATAAGCTTTAAGCTTTATATATACGGTGGAACTTGAAGCTATGAACACTGTTTTGTGATTGAGATCTCCGGCCAAGTATTGTAAAGCCCGTCACCAGTTATTAAAATACTGAGACAGTCCAGAGACGGCAATGTTATTGTTCCAAAGCTTTGGTTTTCTCAGATTTGAGCATGCACTGGCTTCAGGATACCGGAATATGCTGTCAAAGGCTCAAATTGCTAGACAAAGTTCCACCTTTCTTCTGTCGGATGAATGAAGTAAAGTAGCCATATAGGGCAATAAGACATTAAGATAAGAGTTCAAATTCCACTTTCTTTAGCATGCATACATACATACATACATATTGAATTAAACATTAAGCTATTTAGATTCTTTCTATCACGAATCGAAGATATTATGTGTTTAAGCAGGTTTAAACTCAATACCTTATTGTCACTAACAACGATATCAACCGAGTTAAGACTCAATTGGCATGAACGAGACGATGGTCTGTTATTTTTTTTGTTTGTTTAACCATTAGTATCCAATTAATTCGGATTAAATTTTGCAGAAACTTAATATAAGATGACCCTTCCAACGCAGTTTCTCCCTTCACAACGCGATAATTTAAACATCTCATTGTTAGTGCCGTTATTTTTCAGCATTATATAAATAGTAATATGTATATAAAAATTTTAAAAAATGAGAAATTATAAAATTCAATATAAAATCCTTAAATTATATAAAACTTTTTAAAAAATTCAAATTTCTGAGGATTTATTGTATATAATATACTATAAAATATAAATGATTAAACAAATTAGAAACTTCTTGAAATTTGGTACTTCTGTTTTTGAATTGTTTGATTTTGGTTATTGGTTTTAAAAAAGTTACGTTTTGATCGCCTACGTTATCAATTTATAACATTTTAATTATTAAGCCGTTAACTCTCGTTAGTATAATAATGTGACATGTAAATCAAAAAATTTATTTTTAATTTAACCCCAAACTTTACATAACATATCAATTTTACCCATAAACATTAGATAAATATGAATTTAGCCTTGAACTTCAACTAAATCCCTGCCGCTCCCGTTGACAACGATCATTGAACCCAAGTTTATTACTCTACCTGCATAGTATCCCTTTGTGTTTAATGTTTAATTCAAAATATTCATAAAAATATTGAACATGTTTGATAAAGAGCGGTTTGGACAAAAATTAGAAATTTTAGGCATAATTAGAGGTGCAACTGCTAATTTTGAAAAAGCTCGTAATATGAGCTTTTTGAGTTTAGGGGTTTGATAATAGAGTTGTAAAGACTCTTTTACCCTTATCAGTTACCAAAAAATCTCTAAATAACCTAAATTAAATATTTTCTCACCCTATTTATAAGCCAATTATATTTATTTTTTCTTTTTATTATCACATATTTATATGCATATTTAAATTTATTAATTAATTAAATTATATTAAAACAATTATATAAATAATAAATTAATATATAAATCATTCGAATATGTTTAGAAAAAGTATATTAAAAATAATTTGTATAAATCTAATTAATATTAATTAGATACAAAATATTGATAACTAATAAATTATTCAAACAAGTATTGAATATAATCATGTCCTTATATGTCATTTTGTTTGTTTAAATAATCTAACAGCTATCAACTATCAGTTAATTTAATCAAAGACTTTTATACAATCAGCTAATACAATCCGCTATTCAAATCAGCTAATGCAATCAACTATCAGCTAATGTAATCCGCTATCATCTATCAGCTATCCGCTAATTGTCAAACTGGGTCATTGTATATATTGATTTATTTTCTATTAAATCCATATTTCAATTAAAGTAAAATCAAGGAATAAATATCAAATTGTCTCCTCTAATTGCACCCAAAAATCATGTGAATTCTCGCTTCCAATTGTGGATCAAGGAGCCCTTATGTAACACCCCAAAAATTACGCCCAAATTGTAAACCTTAGATTTGAAAAATCCCTAATTTAGAAATATAATTTTAAAATCCCTGAATTCAAAACCCTTTTTATTTTTGAATTTTAATTCAAAAATTCTAATTTTAATTCTTATGGCCAAATTGAGAATTTTGAGAGTTAAATGATCTTTAATCAATTTTACGACTTTATTAAAAAATAAGAAATTTGGGGACTTGTTGGGTGATTAACCCATTGTTTTAAAAGTAGAGAATTTGAATTAAATTACCCTTATTGCAGCCGAAACATTTTTATTATTATTTAAATGTTGTTTAATATATATATAATCCTTTAATTTTAAATTGAAATTTCATGGTTGAATTGACTCTCCCTTTTCAACTTAAATTCTTGTTTTATTATTATTATTATTATTATTATTATTATTATTATTATTATTATTATTATTATTATTATTATTATCAAACAAATTCTATTATAATTGTTTTTCTAATGAGTTTTGAAACCCTTTTCTTCGGTAGAAAGCCCAAATTAAAACTCTTTACAATTTTAGTCTATGTATATATATATATAATAGTTATGCGATAAAACAAATTTATACACACTAAAACCACCACGCACAACCAATACCGAAAGCATGATCATAGGAAAATATTTTTGATTCGATTTAAATCCAGTACTAGAGAATTTGTTCGCTACGTCGTTAGAGCTATTGCCTGCTTAAGGTGTGTTTTCTTCCGGTGCTATAATTAAATTATATACTATTTTTCTATGTGTTGGTGTTTTACCTCCTTGTGATTATTTATATGTATTATGGTTTGTATGGTTGACATCATATGCATACGATTTCAAAATGTGTTTTAATTATGATTTATGGAATATTTGATTTATGAAACATCGGATTTTCGGAACTATGATTGATGAATTTATGGACTATGGTTTATGAAGTATTTTTACGGAATATCGAATTTATGGAATTGTGTTTATGGAATTTGATTTTTTTTAAACATCATATATGTATGAGCATGGGTTGGGATTTGTACGGAGGAAGTTCAGTGGTTTCATCCTTCGGGCTGAATTCCACTTCGGATCAGTGGTTCCACCTTTCGGGTTGAGTTCCACTTCGGATTGGTGACGATGTAGAGAGTGATTCTGGGGAACTTTACTCTTCGGACGGTGATGTAGTTGGGTGCATTGCATTGCGCTTGTGATTTGTGTTATGCTTTAAAAGATTTTATTCAAAATAATATTATGTTTTATAATTATGGTTTTTCTTGCACTTTAGAGACACACTAAGCTCTTTAGCTTACTCCCCCATAGTTTCCTATTACAAATATCTTTGGACTTTAGGCGACGTGGTACTTGGAGGATCTCAGATTTTATTCGGTTATTTTATTATTCAGTACGAAACTATTTTAGTTTAATTAGATTCCTATTTATTATTTTGGGACATGAATGAAATTTTAGACAATTTATGATTTGAGATTATTTTTAGCATTCATTTACTGTTATTTTATTTCAGAGATTTTATATAATCATTCGAACACCTATTATGTTATTTATATTTATATTTATTATTAAATTTATGTTATTTTATTTTAAATTAAAGTATAACTTTCAAAATTGGATTTATTAAGGGAAAAATTTTCAAATGTAACTTCCTAAATTCGGTCTTTTCTCCTAGGCTGGGTTTAGGGGGTTACACCTTATTTGAATAATCGTGACCATATGAGTTCTTATTTGAAAAATCATGGTTAAAAAATGTCTTATTTAAAAATCTGTGATTAAATTTCAAGGACGGATAATGGCTCATTTGATAGATATTTTTCAAATAAAAACTCACTTGATCCATGATTGAAACCTTTGATCCATGTAAAAAAAATAATACACTTTTCATAATTTTTTTTGTTAGAGTTTGTTTGTCTCTAATATTTCGAATATTTTGTATTAAATTTCTTTTCTATAGCACTCGTAATATTCCAAGTTTTAATTTCTTAAGTTTCTTTTCTATAGCGAAAACATAAGATTAGGAGTCATTAAAATATCCAAACTCAAATAATTTATTATTCCATGACCCTAACATAATCCTCAATTACATGAAAACAATTTCATGTTCATTATATTATTGATTAAAACATATAAAACAACAGCTATAGCAATTAATAAAACATAAATAGCTTTGTTAACAATTGTATGATCTGTTAATAGAGTATTTGGACTCTTAACTCCGATATTCTTTGAATTTTTCATTGCAATATCGAAGCATAAGCGACAATGAGGCTCTTCACTTTACGGACACCATCATCCCAAATCAAAGAACCAGAGATTATAGAGTTCCTAAGTTCAGCTGCGACGGTGACGACGAAAGATTGCGTTTGGCCGATGTATTCAAAAGAAAGCACACCTGGTTGAACTTGGATTATGACCCTGGAGGCGCGTTAATGACTGCGCTGTAAGTTGACACCGCCGAGCCAACGTTGGTCATTGTCCGATGAAAGACTTGAGTGGTCGATGTTCCGGGAGTTGAAGACAATACAAAAGAAGGGTAATTCATATTCCACACTGTTCAGCTCGTGTCATCGGAACAACTATTTTCCGGTTATAAGCTGAATGTTTTTAACGATATAACCTTGTCCACATACATAATCGATCTCCCCTGCATCTTATACGAATCCGAGATCGATGGCTTGTAAAGGGTTAAATATGACCTGCCCCTTATGCGAACTCGGCTTCGATGTTGTTATTTGCATGAAATTAATAGACTTACCTGTTGTCGTTAGAGCAGATCTAATCGCAGCAGGGGACCATGAGGGATGGAATGACAATGACTATCTAGGCCCTCAAGATGAAAATGAAACAACGAATGGGGCAAATTGATTACTATCTAGGCTGGCTTCCGTTACACTTTCGGGATCGGTGAAGTAGTCGCAAAAAATGATATTTCCTTTCACTAATGTTGAGTTCAATGACCCCGGAAAGCAAAACCTGTAACAAAATTTCGTTAAATCAAGATACCATTCACGTACTCGACATTCTGCGATCTCGGTACTGCCTGGAATAGAACATAGTCGAAGCGCCTAAGGTTGCATTCGGAGCGTCAGATGCATGGACTGAGCCAATATCAATTCCATCATCAAAATAGAAATTATGTCTACGCCATCGGCAATTGCATCATCGAATGTCTTGCTCATAGCAACCATAAGACCAACATATCTTGTAAACTGTAATACGTGCCGACGGAACATGGCTAAATGTGGTTGTGCCACTGTTTAAATGAATCATGTTTTACTCAATTCTCAACTAAAATCATACCCCATGACATCGATTCAATTTGAGTTTAATGTCAAAATAAGTGTCTAAACTATCATGTTTCTCCCTTTTATGTGCCTATACTTTTTTTACTTTCTTCGAGTGCCTAAACTATCCACTTTTTCCTTTTTAAGTGCTCAAACTATCATTTTTTGCCTCATTTATGGTCAAATTGAGTCACCCACTTTGATCAAAAAAATAATTGTTTGGGCACTTATTTTAACCAAAAAATAATTGTTTGGGCATATAAAAAAGAAAATTTTGAATAATTTAAGCACTTATTTTGGTATGCCTTTAATTAATAATATAGATATAGAAAAAGAAAAGATGTTGGCCTTGTTTGGCAATTAGCGGATAGCTGATAGCGGATTACATTAGCTGATAGCTAATTGTATTAGCTGATTTGACTAGCGGATTGTATTAGCTGGTTGTATAAAAGTGTTTGGTAAAATTAACTGATAGCTGATAGTTGTTTGATTATTTAAACAAGCAAAATGACATATAAGGACATGATTATATTCAATACTTGTTTGAATAATTTATCAGTTATGAATATTTTGTATCTAATAAATATTAATTAGATTTGTAAAAAATTATTTTTAATATAAATTTTTTAAACATATTTGAAAGATTTATATATTAATTTATTATTTATATAATTATTAAAAAATTATATGCACATATAAATGTGTGATTATAAAAAATAGAATTAACTTACAAATATCACCATATAAATTAGTAGTAACAACAAATAAGTCGAATATTTAATATGTTATTATTTATATTAAAAAATATTATTATTTAATTAAGTTATTTGGAGATTTTTGGTAATTGTTAACTCTAATATCAAACCTCTGAGCTCAAAAAGCTTATATTAGGAGCTTTTTCACCCCAATCCGCTCTTTCAATCCGCTATTTACTAAACATCAATATTAGCAGATTTGACTAGTCAAACCTCTAATTATACATCAAACCTCTAATTTTTGCCCAAACCTCTATTTGCCAAACATGGCCGTTTTAATTTGTTAGAATACAAAGAGTAAAATCCATCTTTAAAAAAGAAAGAAAGATGGACTATCTAAATATGGTGATGGTATCATAATCTTGTGAAAAGTGGATTCGTTATGTAATATTAATAATAATATGGAAGATATATTTCCGTATTCATCAAATCCAAATTAAATGAAAATAGATTCGATTTTGGAGTTACCAAAACCATTAATTTTTTATTAAAAATCAAAAAATAAATGGCTATAAAATGGGCAAATCCATTTAGGTTTTACATCTGAAATCCTCACAAATATTGAATCTTTCTAGTAGCATAAATAATTTTTAAAAAAGAAGCTGAAGAAAGGGCCCTAGGAAGAGGCAGTGTAATGAAGTGCATAAGTGTAATGTTATGCCTAATGGTTTGTTTGAAGACAAGCTTTGCAACCAATTTCACCGTGGGCGATGCCTCCGGTTGGCGTTTTGGTGTCAGTAGTTGGCCCAATGGAAAAAGCTTCAAGGCCGGTGATGTCCTTGGTAAGTTTAATAAACATATCGGTATTGATATATTAATCCTGCTTTCTTTTATGACGTGACGTGAGTGTGACGAAATCTAATATTAATTGCAGAGTTTAAATATAACCGATTATTTCACGACGTGGTAGTGGTGGATAAGAAAGGATATGAATCGTGCACAGTCCCAGAAGGAGCACCCAAATTCAAGACGGGAGATGATCTGATCACCCTTAAAAAGGGTGATAATTATTTCCTCTGCGGTTTCCCCTTTCACTGCTTTTTTGGAATGAAAATAGCCATCACTGCTGCATAATCTCTTACTCCGTCTTGTATGGGAATTGGAGACATTTCAATAAATATGTAGGAGTATCTATTGTTTCATTTCCCTTTGTTCTCTCTCTTCTATAACACCAATATTTAGTGACAGATCTAGAAATATTTTTTAAGGTGAACACACATAATATTTTAAAATTTCAGAGTGGACACAACACATTAAGATTTTAAAAAAATTAAAAAACTAATTCATAAAAGTTAAAAAATTTAAAGTTAAATGTATGAAGTTTAAAAAATTACCCCTAAAAAAACAGTAAGATGAGCTGATATAATTTTTAAAATTTGTAAAGTAAAAATTATTAAGGGATAATTTGATCCATTATTAAGTAAAACAGTAAAACAAAAATAATCGAAAGACTTGCAAACAATATTGTTAAATTTATTTAAACATTCTTCCAAAAGAAATCATTTAAATATAGTTAAAAATTAATTACAATAATTATCTTCATCTTCTGCTCCATTGACGCCATTTATTGAATCAGCCCGCAATTCCATTATGTTAATTTATATCAAACTTGATTTTGCCATCCACTCATAGATAATGATAATGAGAAACAATTAAAAATTAAAAGCAAATTAAGAATTTAAGACTTATTCCATTAAAAAAAGAATTTAAGACTTACGGTGTGAATGAAACCTTTTTTTCAATATAAAAGAAATTTCGAAAAATCTCATAAATATTGTAGTGGAATTTTTTTTTGCTATATTATTATTGGGGCGATATTATTTTTTGAAAATATTGCACCTTGAACAGTGCAAGTAAAGTCAGGTTGTAGTGTAGCCGGCTTAAAAAATTTTAAAGGCTAGATAAGGTGGATCTGGCTTTGAGAAAAATTGGGAGAATTTTTTTTTAAAAGTCAGACTCTAATGACTCCGAATTCAAAAAAAAAATTCTCCTAAAGTCACCTTCATTAGGCTCTAACTTTGGGGTGGAGAATTTCTGCAAACCTGCAAAGCCTGCATGTCGTGTGCATGCATGAGGTAGAGGGGCACGAGAAAGGAGAAAGGGTAAATATAATTAGGATTGGTTGGGTGAATGGTGGAATTGAATTGGGTAGGTGATATGAGTAGTTGAGATTTAATTTTTATGAGGTTAAAAGAGGGGTGGGTTGAAGATAGATAGTGTAGAGGGAGATAAAATATTTTGAAGAAGAAGAAGATGATGAAGATTTTGAGAATTTTATTAAAGTAAATATTTTATTTTTTAATTTATCATTATTATTTTGTATAATTATAGTAAGTAGTATTTTTTTGTAATTTATTTGTTTTTGTATATTTTATTTTATAATAATTACGAAAATCAGATTTTTGTGTTCTTAAGTTAAAACTTATGATTTTTGTGTTAAATATGTTTATTTTAATTGTTATTTTTTTAACAGTCTCAGTTTACTAATATTTTCTTACTTGTCATGTAAGATGGTCAAGGAAGCTCCATTGTTGCATTTATAGAATTGACACATTACTAGTCTTAGAGTTGATGAGCTGATATAATTTTTTAAAAATTACTTCATTACGAAATATGTCACTTCTGTGTTTTTGTTGTTGTTTATAATCATGTTTAAATAATGTGTTATTTACAGGATGTAGAGGAAACATTTAAACATCATTTTGTGCATGGTAGACAAACCCCTAGACCACAGAATCAAGAATTTCTTATATATGGCAAGATTTTATCATGCCACGTTCCTCCGTGGGTACAAGTTGTTGCCCGACTTGATTACCGCTCTAATTGAACATTGGAGACCTGAAACTCATACCTTCCATATGCCTTGCGGAGAATGCACGATCACCCTCGAGGACGTGGTTTATCTTATTGGGGTCTCAGTAAACGGGAAGCCAGTGGTCGAGCGTACCGAAGGCTCAACGATTGGAATTTGTCAAAGATACCTTGGGAAGGAACCCTATGGAAGTAACGTGAGAGGGTCTTGTATGAATATGAGTTGGCTAGAGAGAGAATTTCAACTCACTGAGTATAATACAGTTGAAGAAATTTATATGGTCAGTCGAGCATATATCCTACAAATGATTGGAGGTATACTGATGCCAGATAAATCTGGCAATATGGTTAGTGTAAGGAATCTTCTATTTTTTTGGATACTACTTGGAACCTGATTGTCAATATAGTTGGGGATCAACTATATTAGCGTGCTTGTATCGCGAGTTGTGAAAAGGCGATTTACTACAAAGGGTGAGAGGGTAGGCGGTACTGGTGGTTGCCTATTATTGTTGCAAGCGTGGGCTTGGTAACGACTTCCCTTTTTTACACTACTTACTCGAACACATGTGCAGTTTCCTCTCGTTGCAAGGTAAATATATATACTTATTCTTAGTTGAATCTGTAAATTAATTAAATTAACTTGTTATTCAAATATATTTTGATTTGTATGCAGATGGTGCGAGGAGAAGCATGAGACACGATTGACGCACAACAACGTCATAGTTTGTAGATCGCTTATTGATTTTCATTGTCAAGAGCAGGTATATGAATGGAAAGTAATTTTTGATGTTAAATGTATTTTTCACATCTTAGTTAGTTAGATGTATTATTTTAAACCATTATTTTTTTGCAGTTTATTTGGAAGGCCTACGAAGATGACCATATATTTGTACGAGAATATTTGATAAATGATTCACTTTCATGGTGTATTGTTACACCGTTGATCCATTTCTCTACTATCGACTTCCACTTTGCAGATAGAGTGTTGAGGCAATTTGGCTTCCACCAGCCTATTCTGCGCATTCCACGTGACCATTACCATCTTCATGCATATGATGGACATGGCAGGCCAGATATGGATTGGGAAGTCAAACATAACGAGTATATTTCTTTGTGGAACAATAGAGTTTCATCGTTTCCGGAACCTCGTCAAATGGAAGCTGCCGATTTTGATTTCGAGAGTTCAGGGTACATGATCTAGTATAGTAGTCATGGAGTGTCGTACTTAACATATCAGTCTAAACGGGAGGAATTTGAAAGGTTTTGGAAAAAATACGGAGGCAAAAGTAAATCATTGAAGGGTGCAGCGGGCTCATCACAGTGGCAACAGATTGGTAGTAGAGACCTACGGGTTGGCCAACGACATGGGAGCCAGATATGAGAAAAGTAACACCAATGTCTATATGGGAAAAAGAACTGACTCGTACTCGTGTACAACCAGAAAAGGCATCGGGATCCTTGAATAATATAGGGTTTTTTCATCCTGCTACATTTATATATCCACTAGTGGGCTCGAGTAATTTAGGTAATGTGGGAGGGAGCTCTTCAGGTAATGTAGGGTTTGATGATCCAAATTTATATAGACCCGAGTTTATTTTGCCACAGAAACTTAATTACACAAACTTGGACGAGAAAATGTATTTTTTTACACCTATTGTGGCCAACCCCTACGATGTAGTTTTGCCGATGATGACTGCCTCGTCGAGTGTTCCTCAAGGATCGATCTATATGTATCTGTATCAACCTGATTTTGGGACCCCCTGTGTTCAGCAAACACCACCACAATCCTTGTTCTTCACAAGTGAGCCAATTGGAACCGAGAACGACGATGATGGCAATGAAGAGCAACAACTTCAACCTCTTTGTCGATGCAATCCCGATCGGTCTCGTCATCCACCGAGGTGTGGAACCGGTGGACATAAGCATTGTTAGCTTTTTTTTATTTCAAGTAGTTAATAATTTGGACTATGTTAAAATGTAATGTTTGAATAAGTTATTTATTTTTATTTTTTATCTAACAATTTAAAAGAATTTTTTTTTGACTTAATCGATTATGTTAGAACAATTTAAATTAAGTGATTAAATTGAATTGTTTCACAACACAACACAACACAACACAACACAACACAACACAACACAACACAACACAACGCAATGCAACGCAACGCAACGCAACGCAACGCAACACAACACAACACAACACAACATATTTTCAAATACAAACATTGAAAATCACTGAGGCATTGACACGAATCTTGGTTCAGTTGGACAGTTTGATCTGGAATGTCCTTCGGCTGTTTCGAAACGGCTCATCTTGGTTTCGAAACGGAAGTCTCTAGAGGCAAAACGTACCGAAACGACACCACCTCATTCCGATACGGGTTCCCCAAAAGCCTGGCCATTCCGAAACCATACCATGTGTTTCGAAACGCCTGGGCACAGATTGGCCCGAAAATGCATTTTTGCATCCCCAAACTTACCCCAAAGAGCGCAAATCACAAAGCAACATATTAATCAAACATTCTAGAGGCAAAACACCCTAAAAATAGGTTTCAAACATGCATACACACAAGCATGGATTCCAAAATCAAAGCTCAAAGAGGACACTTTAACTCAATCACCAACAAACCAAAACACAAGGCATTTAACTAAAAGCCAAAGCAAGTCTCAACATAGTATGGTTTCAACATTTAAAACATGTAGCAACATGGTCAAACACATGTGAGTTTACAACCACCTTCCTAACCACAAAAGCAGGTATTCCCATTGCTAAATTATTATTACAACTTAAAATCCATACTTGAGCTTAAGCTAAGATCACCGGAGCCTTTCCCTCGCCTTCCTTTGCTTCCCGAATCGCTAACGATCTGCATTGTTGGAAAGGAGTGCATAAGCATCAAGCTTAGTGAGTGGTGCTCAAAACCACAACAACAACAATGTAGTTTTAATAAAACCATTTATAGATTGAAATCAACCCACAAGCATGAAATTCCTTCAACATGATTATCAACAATCTTACATGTGCTTGGCATCTTACATCAAGCAATGCAACAACAAATTACAACAAGGCATGCCTCTCAACATATACCAAGATAACATTCAACCTTCCAACACAAGAGTATTATGGCAATTATGGTTACATTACTCGGATACGCGGATTGGATTTGATGGCATCTCACATCACCGAATCTATAAGAACAACAAGACTCGCGGTGGCATCTTACATCACCGAGGTCTAACAATAAAGCTTCTGGTGGCATCTTACATCACCGTACTCCTCTCTAATGGCATCTTACATCACTAGGGTCACACACGAATTTACAAGTGCACTCTAATCCTATGTTTAACCAATTATACCCGGTAAGACTCTCATATTTGCCAATACTCAACATCATATAAACCAACATAACAATACCACACTCAATAATCAAATACACACATTCATCTTATATCAACCATGCATAACAAGATTGAAATATAAAATTGCGGAAAAGTAAAACATAACCATTAAATACTTACTCTCGAGCTTAGGTTGGTCTTTCAAGCTCAACCTAAACTCTCAAAAACATTTCCACTCACCGATAGAACCCAAACGATAGCCGAAACACTGATCCAAGCCTCCGAACTACCGGTCTCGCGTCCAAAGAACCCAAACTTGTTTCCCCTATTTCTAGCCAATTCAAAAATGATTCATTAGACCCAAATCAAGCCCCCAAACTCGCAGCAACACAGAAACTCATCATTTATCATCAAAACCAAATTGATTCACACACGCAAACACTTGAAAAATTCATCAGAACGACTCAAACCAACTAGCAGCCAAAACTCAACAAATTTACCATCAAAACTACATCTTTCAACATCCAAAATACTTAACCAAGGTCTAGAAACCATCAGCCCAAAGTCCTTTATAAGAACAAACCAAAACCCAAATTTTCCACTCCAAAACCCCCTCATTTTTACTAGTTTCAGGTTTCCCTACATTTAGCCACTATCCCAACATTTTTAGAACACCAAAACAAGGTTTAAAACACCTTTAAACATGACATGAAACAACCCAAGCGAAAACCCTTTTTTTCCCCTCTTTTTCAAGCTCAAAACATTTTGGAACAAATTTAAACAATGAGTTTTAGTAAAATTTTCACCAACAATAAAATTAAGGAAGAGGAAATCAAAACAAAATAGGGATTACCTTGAAAACTTGCTTGGAGAAATGGAATAGTAAAAATGGTGTCTTGAGCAAAAGTAATGTGAAAATAAAAAGAAGAAGATGAGTGTATTTTGAAAAACCCCATTTTCTTAATTTTTAATTCCAAAGTTCCCTTTTACCCATTTTCCTTAAAATCTTTTAGTGTTCATTAAAAATGCTTTCTCCCAAATAATTTAACTTGAACCGGTTTAACCAAACCTGATTATCTTCCGGGCTTTAAACTCGGGGCGTTACAAATGTGGTCACGTTAGTAGATATCATGTGTCATACTATTATTAGTATCGACACAAATCAAACATAAATAAATAAATAAATGCATATGAAAATATAATTTAGTTTGAAAGAAGATGCTTACCCATGCTTTCAATCTCTCTGCGAAGATATTTATTTTTGAACCGCTCATAGCAATTCTTACTGATATGACGAATACAGGTAGGGTATGCGTTCGGTGGTGTCCAACGACTTTTGTCTCGATTAATTGCTACTTTGATACCCGTCCCTCGATCAGATATAATGCGTACTCCATCTTCTTGGACGACATGCTCACGTAACTTCGTCAAAAAGAAATTCCAAGATTCCGTCGTCTTCTGCTCAACAATTGCGAATGGAATCGGGAAGATGTTATTTTCACCATCTTGCGCAACAACATCCAACATTATATGGGAGTATCTCCCGTACAACCATGTGCCATCGACTTGGATCATACGATTGCAATACAGAAAGCCTTCAATGACAAGCTTGAACGCCCAGAAAAGTCGATGAAAAAATTTATGGACTTCAACAATTTGGCCTTCTCGGTCGTACGCATCCTTGGTTTGATACCTCACTATGGTGCCTGGGATAAAATGTGTTAGTGCTAGTAATAGAGCATATAGCTTATTGTACGACTTATCGTAATCACTGTACACCAAGTCCATTGCCTTATCCCTTGCACACCACGCCTTCTTGTATTCTATTTGGTATTCAAATTGCTATGCAATGCTTGCTTGAATCGTTGAAACTGAAACTCGTAGATTTTCTTCAACCAACTTCATTATGTGATGGCTTATTACGCTGAAGTCCAATTTCCGGTGGTCCTGGTCGATGGAAGTTCGTAAGCATGTATGAACATCATTATAATTTGTAACATCCCAACGATTTGATCTTTGCGGCTTTGTCACTAAGATCTTCCAATTACACTCTTGTTCGTATTTCACACATTTGGCAAAGAAAGTCGTTTGGCTGGATTCTGCGACAAAGTAGTCCACGCGGTTCTTGATGTTGAACTCTTTCACTGCCAATATAATTTCATTCTTGTCATCAAATTGAAGCTTAACATATAATTCACCGTGTTGACTCGAGGTTAATTTGGGAAAATCCGAGAATTCAGACGCCCTCATTGCATCAAAATCCACTGAACTCATTTGAGAAGGAGGTTCATAGAATGTAATGTCACCCCCAGACGAAACAAATTCTCCAACACCAAAATCAGGGGTTGCATCGACATCATCAGGGAATAAATCGTGATCCCCAATATCTTCATCTTCACTAGAATCGTCAAGTGATTCTCCCCATCGACCTCGTAAGGGTTCCACATTAGCTTCAACAATAGGATCAACACCCGACCCGTGTGATGAAGCATATGTTGAAGACCCGGCTTGATGAAATGCATTTGATGCCCCACTTGTCAACATTGCAACAAAACTACCTCCGAGCATATCAATCTCATCACCAAATTTCATTTGAGTTGATTCTCCAACAATGCTTGTAGATGGGCCGGGAACATCACGCATCTCGACAAACAACTCAAAATATCGAATTCCCATAGAATCAAGCTATGCAATCATCACAGAAACATCATCATCATCTTGGAGAGTTATTGCACAATACACATGTGGAAACTGTCCACCGCTAGTGTATTGGATATAAATCTTTTTTGGTTATATGTATGTCCGTCTTACGATCCATGTTCGGGGTGCAAAGTTGTTCCTCCCAACAATGTCGTCTCCAAAGTTTGAAATCGCGTCTTCTCCTTGAAAGTGCAATGTGCCTTACCAATGCACCCAAAACTTGTTAGTCGGATATAGATCCTTTGATTATAAGATGCAGTGAATTTATATTGATATATTCAAGCTTTAGATAATCATTATCTATTCTAACTTTATTTTTGGGATAACAAATACGTAAATACAAATTGATTATTTTTATTCCACTTTGTTTTTTAATAACAAATTCATATATTCGAATATAAAATTTTATTTATTTACATTTTAAAATCTCCCTTTATCCATGGTCTCGTCTTTTTTGATTTTTTGAAAATATTTTTAATGAAGCAACATGTTATGTGTATCAAAGATATATATACTATTTTTGTTGGAAAAATTCGATAATTTTGGAGCTTTGAATGTGAAATTAATTCAAACGTTGTTGAGGAAAATGTGGAACCAATTGTTGGTTCGTAAATGTGCAGACATGCACGACGTGGGTAATGCAAATGTCTGAACCGGTCTGGTCCTTTGTGGGCCTGTAGATATTTTTACCCAAATTTAAAATAATTTTTCCTCAAATAAAACCATATATTTGCCAATTATTATCTTAGAATTAAAAGGGTAAATATTGAAAGTTACCTTTAATTCAGATAGTAATTTTGGAAATTGTACTGTAGGAGAATCAATTGGTTCTAAATATTAAATGCTCCATTAGGTCAAAACTTCCACTTATACCCTCATGACACTCCTATAAATAGGAAGTAAACCTTCTAGGTTTAAACACAACTAAAAAACCACAGAAAATTTTATTGTTTTACTTTGCGGATTTTACAAGTAGTTTTTGGTGGTAGACGAAGGCAATGGTTAGTTCGTGATCTCCAAAGTAGTGCAACTGTGGTTGATCATTTTTTGTTGTATCATGGGAGACAGACGACCAACGAGCTCGAGCACCATAGGATTCGCCGAAAATTTGTCTTAAGGAAATTGCGTTCGCACAGGCCTCAACACATTTCTTTTGGTTTCAAATCGTTTGATTTATATATATTGGCGCATTGTTCTTTATTTTGTACTGTTCGTTTAAATAATAATAGTTTATCTTATTATTTATTCTTGGATTAACGACTATATTCTAACAATATTAAGACATATTCTTCTAAAGTTTGAATCCAAGACGAACATCATGCTTGTACGGAGTAGTGTCATACATGTTCAACTCGATAGCTTATGCGGATCAAGTTTTTTTATTGCTTTATGTTTCCTAACATGTTTCATGTTCTAGCTCTATGCTTTTGCAATAATTTAAACTTATATGGGAACTACTTTCTTAACATGTTCATTTGAATTATTTTTGAAAAGCATGACCAAATTTGCGTCAATGGGGTGAGAAGATTGAGCTGTTGCTAACTCTAATCTTGTGGTACAATGACAGACAACTCATTGTGCATGTTTTATTGGAAATATGTTTTGGTATAAGGTAATTTTAAATCTTTAAATATATGGTATATTACCTTATTAATCATGTGTGCATATTTTATGGAAATATTAAAATCATTATTATGATATTATGTTGGAAATATTATTATGGTATTATTACCTAATATTGTTTTGGCCTTAAATATGAAGAAAAAAACATATATAATTTAAAAAGGTTGCCTTATTCGGGTAGTGAGAATCAATGTGATTATTGTATTATTAAAGGTAATCCATATATTTTTTACATCATTATGATAATATTCATAGTACTTTTATTATGGTATTAAGGTGATTTTTAACATTCTTTAATAAAGTTTGGTCAAAATATCATTAAGATTTTTTCATGGTGATGTTAACGCCTTAAATCAAGGTATTATTTATCATTTTATTACCTTACAATTTTGGCATTAATATAAAATAGTAAATATGGCATGAATAAAGGATATCTTATGTCATTTTTGTAAATACTGTGGATTATTTATTTTTGTACTAATAATTTCTTTTTGAGAAATTTTAGAGAGACGAACATGATATTCAGACAAAATCTTGATTTGTTTTGGAAACAATGATCTCGTAAATAATTCGTTTCGGGAATTATTTTCTACTGTTTTAATGGGTTTACTTGATCTTCCAAACAAGAATTAATGGAATTAAAATCAAAGGATTAATTCCTTTTAATTTTTGTTTGTTAAACAGAATTAAGTTGGATTGATATCTATGTTGTTTAACAGAAGATATAATGGAAATAAACTACTAAATTAGAATCTTATGTTGATTCTAATTTTAGAAAAGAAAATAAATCATTGAATTTATTTTTAAGAGAATCTTGTATGATTCTAACGTTGCAAGGAAAATAAATCATTGAATTTATTTCCGTAAGAATCTTGTATGATTCTATTTGGTATGAAAAATAAATCATTGAATTTATTTTCTTGGGAATCAAGTATGATTCAATTTTGTAAAAGGAAATAAATCATTAAATTTATTCTTATGCTAGAATCATGTGTTGATTCTAACGTGTTAGGGGAAATAAATCGTTGGATTTAATTTCGTGTGAATCTAGAATGATTCAATCTTGAAATAAATTGGTGAAGTTATTTTGGGAAAAGAAATAACTCATATTTATTATTTCTTAAACAATCAAAGTATGATTTCTTTTTGGAAATAAACCGACGAATTTATTTCAAAAAGTAACATTGGTTACCAAATTCAAAGTGATGATTCCGACTGAGGTCTCGAATCAAAGCATAGAAGAACTTGGTTCTCTATGTCAAAATTAAATTCTTAAAGCATATTCTGATGCATGTTATGGTCGTTGGATCATAAACGGATTACTTAAAGACAATTTTAAAGTGCATGTCTAGGATTGGTTCTTTGAGAGACCTGGTATTTAAGCGTGCATGTGCACCACCTCTCTTTCATAAGTTAGCTACCTGGTGCACTGTTTATTATTGTTCTTTTCATTAATACCGTGTGAACTTTTGTTTGGGGGTTTAATTTACTAAATATCCGTCATCTAACAAAAGTTAGAAATTATGTTTGTTTCTGGTTTTTGTCTATGACTAAATTCCTGACACTTAATAGATTCATAATGCTTTGGTTTTGGATTGTGTCTATGTAACACAATGGAAAATCACTGAAATTCATTGGAAAGAATTTCAAACATGGAAACAAAAGATGTTGCATATTTGACCATGATAAACCTAGTCAAATATCTGAAGGACGATCATCGTATGATTAGAGAAGATACGGTAAATATTGTTACCACATTCAAATGTTACTAAGGTAAATATTGCTAAAACAAATATTACCATGGAAAATGTAGTGGAAGTCAAAAATGACTTGAAACCGCAAATTAGGCGGTGTGTTCAAGAAGCAGAAATTTACAGAAAATGCTTCAATTGCCATAAGATGAGGAACAAGTCTTCAGACTATAGATTTTCAAATGAGGGCAATGTTATTAGTGTAACAATTGATATGGCAACATATTGGTTGAAGGAATACGTGTATTTGCTTAAAAGCAAAGATGAAGCTATAGAGAAAATTGTTCTCTATGAGCATGATGTTGAAACCCAAACTTAATTAAAGGATTAAGATGGGGAGAATCTCTATATGAGTAACGTTGGTACTATAATGTTCCTAACATGTGGAGGAAGTTGTTAAATCAACTAATTAAATAAGGTTTCCTACAACAAAAGAAACAAGACACCATATGAGTTATGGAAGGTAATTAAACCTTCATACAACAACTTGAAAATGTGGGGGTGTCTTGCAAAGGTAATGAACTCATTACTAAAGTAAATGAAAATAGATCCCCAAAAATGGTGGATAGTATTGGCGATACAAAACATAGCAACAGATATCGATTTCTTATGTATGAATCGAAGAACCCTGAGATTCATAAGAATACGATAATGGAATCAAAGAATGCCTCTTTCTTTGAAAATGTGTTCCCTTGTAAAGCTAGGGAAGTTGGTCAAAGTTCAATGAAACGAACTTCGAAGACTATTAATAAAGATGGATCAAATGATCAACAAGGGGTTGAGCTTGAAATAGAGCCACGAGTAAGAGTAGAAAAATTCTTTGGATTAGATTTTTCTTACCTTTTATGCTAGAGGTTGAACCTCTAACGTATACATTCATCTAAAGGCAACTTATGAAAAGATGCCATTAAGAGCGAAATTGATTCCATCTTGCAAAACCATACATTGGAATTAGTGGACCTTCCCTCTTGAATTATACCATTAAATTCAAAATGGATTTTCAAAAGGAAAATAAAAGCATATGGAACAATTGATAAGTACAAGGCCAAATTGATAACAAAAGGTTACCGACAAAAAAAAGCCTTATCTATTCCGATACATACTCTCTTGTATCAAGGATAACCTCCAAAAGGATGATACTTACAATCGTCGTTTTGCGGAATCTAAAAGTACATCAAATAGATGTTAAAACAGCTTTCCTAAATAAAGATCTTGATGAAGAAATATACATAGAACAACCTCAGGGTCATGTAGTTTCAAGTCAAGATAGGAAAGCCTGTAGATTGATGAAGTCCTTGTATTAAATTAAACAAGCACTAAAGTAAAGACATGAGAAGTTCGATAATGTCACGATGACAAACGAATTCAAGATAAATGAGTGTGACAAATGTGTACATGTTAAAACTACAAACATTGGATATATTATGTTGATAACATACTCATTGTCAGAAGCAACAATAAAATGGTAAACGTACCAAAGACTTATCAAATTCAAGATTGACATGAAAAATATGAGATTAACAGATTTGATTTTGGGCATCCAAATCAAACGGTCACTTGAAGGTCTCATATTGACGTAGTGACACTACGTGGACAAGAGAAGTTTGGCAAGGATGTTTCCAGTATAGCCAGAACTCCAATAAATACTTGCCAACATTTGTCCAAGAACAAAGACCAAAATGTTGACCAAGTAGAATATGAAAGGGTCATATGCAGTCTGATGAGTTACACTAGACTAGATATTGTTTCTACTATGAGCAGTTCAAGTAGATTCACAAGCAATTCAGGTGAAAATCACCAGAAACCAATTGTGAGCGTATTGAGATATCTTAGATATACTTGAGATTATGAATTGCATTATTCCAGAGATCCTACTATTTAGAGGGATACTCCGATTGGATATCTGATATTCAAGATATCAAAGGCACAAATGGATTTGTCTTCACTTTGGGAGGAGGAACCGTACCATGGAAATCCTCAAGAAAAATGGTTATAATCAAATCCAGAATAGAATCTAATTTTGTAGTTCTAGACAAGTCTAGAAAAGAAGTCGAATGACTTTAGAAATTTCTTGGAGGATATTCCTGAACGACCAAAGCAGTGTCCACAATAGGAAGGGCATAGAGTTTTGTGTATAATGGTAAGTCAAGACATATGCGTTGTCGACATAATATCGTTGGACAACTGATCTCAAATGAAGTTATCTCTATTGATTTTTTGAAATAAAAGAATAACATTGTGAATCCATTAACCAAAGGGTTAAATTGAGATCAAGTTGAGAAAACATCGAAAGGAATAAGACTAAAGCCCAGAAAAATTTAAGGCGCTATGTGAAGAAAACCCTACCTAGTTTACTGGAGATCCCAAGATCTAGGTTCAAAGGGACAACCTATTTGCATAGATTTGTGCGGTCACTGTAGGGGTTCATATCCCCAAGTCCATTCCTATGATGTAAACAATGATCAAAGTGGTTTAGGCTAATGAATGCTTTTAATGACCATTGTGTGCTTTGGTGAGTTAAGCAACATAAGTCACCTGTGTGAGAGTGAAGTGGGGCCACTTCAATAAGACTATTGGGCATAGTTCTTTAAAACTCTTACAGAACCAGGAGATGTCCATGACCATATGGACATACCCATGAGAACTAGCACTTTTGTTAGAGAGGTAGTTGTGTGAAGTATATCATCGTTTACACAAACGACAGACAGTTCAAGGACATCATGTCTACTGATCAGCCAGTAAAGTAAATATACTTTCATAAGGGAAGGTTCAAGGGTGGACACCTACCTATCCTAAGCAACTATTGATCGTACAATCTATCACCACATTGAGTCAAAATATTTTTGATTAAATCAATCAATTTCATTCATGTGGGGGATTGTTGGAAAAAATCGATAATTTGGGAGCTTTAAATGAGAAATTAATTCAAACGTTGTTGAGGAAAATGTGGAACCAATTGTTGGTTCATAAATGTGCAGACGTGCACGACGTAGGTGACACAAATGTTTGAACCAGTCTGGTCCTTTGTGGGCCTGCAGATATTTTGACCCAAATTTAAAATATTTTTTCCTCAAATAAGAGCATATATTTGCCAAGTATTATCTTGGAATTAAAAGGGTAAATATTGAAAGTTACCTTAAATTCAGATAGTAATTTTGGAAATTGCTCTATAGGAGAATCAATTGATTCTCAATATTAAATGCTCCATTAGGTAAAAAATTCCACTTATACCCTTATGACACTCATATAAATAGGGAGTAAACCTTCTAGGTTTAAACACAACTCAAACACCACAAAAAATTTTATTGTTTTACTTTGTGGATTTTACAAGTAGTTTTTGGTGGTAGACGAAGGCAAGGGTTAGTCCGTGATCTCCACAGTAGTGCAACTGTGGTTGATCATCTGTTGTTGTATCCTGGGAGACAGACGACCAATGAGCTCGAGCACCGTAGGAGTGGCCGAAAATCTGTATTAAGGAAACTGCGTTCGTCGAGGCCTCAACACAGAAACTCAAACCAAGCTTGGAAACACCAAAATTGTTTCCCCTATTTCTATCCAATTAAAAATGATGCATTAGACCCAAATCAAGCCCCCAAACTCGCAACAACACAAAAACTCATCATTTATCATCAAAACCAAATCGATTAACACCCGCAAACACTTGGAAACACCATCAAAACGACCTAAACCAACTAGAAGCCAAAACCCAACAAATTTACCATCAAAACTACATCTTTCAACATCCAAAATACTTACCCAAGGTCTAGAAACCATCAACCCAAAGTCCTTCACAAGAACAAACCAAAACCCAAATTTTCCACTCCAAAAACCCCTCATTTCTACTAGTTTCAGGTTTCCCTACATTTTGCCACCATCCCAACATTTTTAGAACACCAAAACAAGGTTAAAAACACCTTTAAACATGACATGAAACAACCCAAATGAAAAACCATTCTTTTTCCTCCTTTTCAAGCTCAAAGCATTTTGGAACAAATTTAAACAATGGATTTTAGTAAGATTTTCACCAACAATAAATTTAAGGAAGAGGAAATCAAAACAAAAGATGGATTACCTTGAAAACTTGCTTGGAAGAATGGTTGGAGTAATGGAATAGTAAAAATGGTGTCTTGAGCAAAAGTAACGTGAAAAAAGAAAAGGAAGAAGATGAGTGTATTTTGAAAAACCCCTTTTTCTTAATTTTTAATTCCAAAGTTCACTTTTTACCCCTTTTACTTAAAATATTTTAGTGTTCATTAAAAATGCTTTCTCCTAAATAATTTAACCCTAACCGGTTTAACCAAACTCGATTATCTCCCAGGCCTTAAACTTGGGGAGTTACAAATGTGGTAGCGTTAGTAGATATCATGTGTCCTAATATTATTAGTGTAAAACCTATGTTTAATTTTGATATAATTAGATCCTTAAGGATCAATTTGTAAAACTTAAAATTGTTTTTATTAGTCCCTCAATAAGTTTTTAAAACACCAACACCTTAAAAATGATTTATAAAACTCAAACTCAAAATATTTTCTAAGTGTTCCAAGGCAAAACCATTGAAAATCGTCCAGGAGTATCGATACACTAATAGGCGTATCGATACCTTTTTGCCAAACTTGGTTACTGTCGGAACCAGTATCGATACCCTAAACCCTAGTATCAATACGCCCCTGTGTTAAAATTCAAAGAGTTTGAATAGCGTACCGATATGGGTTTTATAATTTTTAAATATTGAGTCGGTTTAAAAATATGACCGTTGGTGTCAGTTGGTTGGTAACCAAACTTTAAAAGGTCGTTGCCCGTATTGATACGCCTAACCCCCGTACCGATACGGATTTGGACAGTGAACTAAGTTTAGAAAAAAGGTATCGATACGACCCTTACTGTTTTGACACCCCGTACCGATACGCTTACGTGCGTATCGATACCCCTCATTTATTGCACACAACGGCTCTTTCTTTTTTGAGACATGTACCGATACCCCTTCCCGCGTACCGATACTGGTAGCTGTAGAAGTGCATTTATGGTGGTAAGAGAGGGTTCCAACGGCTCCATTTATGTTCCCAACCACCCAAACGGCTAGAAATCAATGAGGAGGTATAAAAGACACATACAAAAGCATCAGCAACAATCATTAATCTTCAAGAAAACACCTATTCATCAAATCCAAGCAATTGTGCCAAAATTCCTATTTGTCTAGAAATCCCAATTGTAATCTTCATTCATATTTTGTTCAATTGGGTTGAGTGCTTGTAATTGGGTTATCATTTGTATTGAGAGATACCTTATTAGCCAACAAATTTCTTTGTTCACTTGTGTGAGGATTGGGTTGAATTTTGGGTAGAAAATTCAACCAAAATTGTAAGGGTTGCCTCATTGTCCTAGAAAAGGGGAAGAGCAATTAGTGGAATTGTTGCAAATCCTTAGTGAAGCTAAGGTAGTGGATGTAGAGTTCATTTGGAACTTGAACCACTCTAAATCCCTTGTCTATTATTTTTAATTTGCAATTTCCACCACAAAACCTTTAAATTTCCAATTCACCCCCTCTTGGTTTATATCGATCTAGCGATCCACTCAACAATTGGCATCAGAGCCTAACTCTTTGAGGATTAACAACCAAAAGAGGAGTTCCTTGGAAGAGTGTGATCATCAAAATATCAAGAGATGACTTCAACCTCCGGTTCGGGCATGTACGAGTCACAATCCACTACAAAGCCTCCCTTCTTCAACGGTGATAACTATTCTTTTTGGAACAATAGAATGCGTCTATTCATCAAGTCAAATGACTATCTAGTGTGGGATGTCATTGAAGATGGGCCATATATTCATTTGAAGCAAGATGGTGAAGGCAAGATGGTTTTGAAGAAGAAAGTGGAGATGAGTGAAGAGGAGAGGAAAAAGATTCAAGTCAATGATAAAGCTCTCCACATGCTATTTTGTGCTTTCGGTCCGGACATCTATTCAAAGGTCTCATCAATTGAAAGTGCCAAAGAAGTGTGGGACACTCTTGAGACTACTTATGAAGGCACCAACGATGTTAAAGAAACTAAGATTGGAATTCTCAATCTTAGTTATGAAAATTTCAAGGTGGAGCCCGATGAGACGGTGTCAAAGATGTTTGATCGTTTCTCCACGATTGTCAATGGGCTAAAAGGCTTTGGAGAGATCATACCGGAAGACAAGCTTGTCCGGAAGCTACTCTATTCACTTCCTGAGTCTTGGGATGGGAAGAGAACTGCCATCATCGAAGCAAAGAATTTGAAAACTTTGAATCTTGATGAGCTTGTGGGTTCTCTCCTTACTCATGAGATCATGAAGCAAGGAAGGGAAGATGAGAAGAAGAAAGAAGAGAAAAGGGTAGAGAAGCTTGAGGTTGAGAAGAAGAAGAAGATGGGAATAGCTCTCAAGGCTAAAGCTTCACAACATGATGAAAGCTCATCTAGTGAGGAGGATGAGCTTGAAGAATTGGCTATGATAGCCAAACGATTCTCACGCTTCATGAGGTCCAACCGGGGAAGAAAAATCCAAAGGAAGATGGACTTCAAGAGCAAGAACAAAGAAGAAGGAAGGGATCCTATCATTTGCTTTGAGTGCAAACAACCCGGCCACATACATTCGGAGTGCCCTCAACTCAAGAAGAAGGGCTTTGAGAAGAAGAAGAAGCTCAAAGCCAAGCTTGCTACTTGGAGTGATGAGGAGTCATCGGAGGATGACGAACAAGAAGTGGCTAATCTTTGCCTCATGGCACTTGAGGAAGATTCCTCCTTGGTAACCTCTAACTCATCTATTTTAGATTATGAAGAATTAAATGATGTATATGATGAGTTGCAAGAGGTATATGATGAATTAGTTGAGAAATATAAGGAGTCGGTCATTAGGAATAAAAAGATTATTCTAGAATTAAATGAGAAAAATGACTCACTTACTCAAGCTAATTCTAAATTTGAGAAAAAGATATTAGATTTAAAAGATGAACTAAAATTATTTCAAGATGAAAATGTTGATCTTAACAATCTTTTATCTCAATGTAATTGTGAACACCAAAAGGTGTTGGGTGAGCTAAATGAGCTCAAAAAGTCTTTAAAAAATGTTGGTAGTGTCAAGCATGAAGTAGGAGAATCCTCTAGAACACACCAACCTAAGAAAAAGACTAACTACTACAAACAAGGTAGCTACCCTAGACATAGTAGAGCTAAAAGAATTAGAAGTGTATGGGTTCCTAAGGAACTTGTAAAATCTAATAATATTATTGCTATGTCATCTTGGATTCCTAAGTGAACCAAGGTTTTGGGAGCTAACACTCATGGACCCAAAATGATTTGGGTACCAAAAACCAAAGTTTAATATCTTTGTTTGTAGGGGGAGCATTGCTATAAGGCCAAAGCACAAAGTCAAAACTCATGGTACCTTGATAGTGGATGCTCGAGGCACATGACTGGAGACAAGAGTAGATCATGGATCTAAAGCCAAAAAGTGGAGGAGTAGTGACATTTGGTGACAACTCCAAAGGCCACATTAAAGGTATTGGCTCCATAGGTAATCACTCTACTATTCTCATTGAAAATGTCTTATATGTCGATGGTCTTAAACACAATTTATTGAGCATAAGTCAATTGTGTGATAAAGGATTTAATGTTCTATTTGATAAAAATGGATGCAAAATTGTAGACATTAAATCTAATAATATTATGCTCATAGGTCATCGCATAGGGAATATATACATGGTGCATCTAGATGACATTCATACATCTCATGCATGCTTAGTTGCTCAAAATGAAAATGATGCATGGTTGTGGCATAGGAAGCTAGGACATGCTAGCATAAGTGTTTTGGAAAAACTAGTCTCCCTAAATCTAGTTAGAGGTTTACCCAAGATAAAATTTTCAAATGATAAAATTTGTGATGCATGCTCAAAGGGTAAACAACATAGGTCTTCCTTTAAATCCATTAATGATGTTTCTACTAGTAGATGCTTACAACTAATCCACATGGATTTATTTGGGCCAATTAGGACTATGAGCTTGGGTGGTAAGTCTTATGCTTTTGTGCTTGTTGATGATTTTTCTAGATTTACTTGGGTTCTATTTTTAAGTACTAAAGATGAGGCTTTGGAAAAATTCATCACATTTTCAAAATTAACCCAAAATGATATTGAACTTAGAATTTCACATATTAGAAGTGATCATGGAACCGAGTTTCAAAATTTAGGGTTTGAAGATTTTTTAAATGAAAATGGTATTAGCCATAATTTTTCGGCTCCTCGAACTCCTCAACAAAATGGGGGTAGTTGAGGGGAAAAATAGAACTTTACAAGAAATGGCTAGAACTATGCTTTGTGAAAACAATTTACCTAAATATTTTTGGGCGGAAGCCACAAACACCACTTGCTATATTGTAAATCGAGTAATGATTAGGCCAATTTTAAAGAAAACACCTTATGAGATTTTAAAATCTAAAAAGCCTAACATTAGCTATTTTCACCCTTTTGGTTGCAAGTGTTTTGTTTTAAATAATGGAAAAGACAACTTAGGTAAATTTGATGCAAAAAGTGATGAAACCATTTTTATAGGTTACTCTTTAACATCTAAAGCCTATCAAGTATTTAACAAAAGAACTTTAGTAGTAAAAGAATCTATTCATGTTGTATTCGATGATAACCTCCTTCCTAGGAAGGATTCTTGTGATGATGATGATGTAGGAATCATAAATGCCTTTGATGGAGGTCAAACTTCAAAGGAGGAAGAGATTCCAACAAAAGAAGAGGACACACAAGATCCACCTCTTGAAGCCTTGAAGGACTTGGCTATTGAGGAAAAGGACGTGAGCTACCCAAGGGAGTTGAATTATGTCAAAGATGGTGAAATCTTGGGTGATCCATCCAAGGGGGTAACCACTCGTTCTTCTCTTAGATTAATGAACCATGTTGCATTTATCTCATGCATAGAGCCTAAAAATATAAAAGAAGCATTGAAAGATGACTTTTGGATTATGGCTATGCAAGAAGAGTTAAATCAATTTGAGAGAAGTAATGTTTGGACATTAGTTGATAGGCCTAGCAATCAATCTACAATAGGAACTAAATGGGTCTTTAGGAACAAGCTAGATGAGAGTGGTAACATTGTAAGAAATAAAGCTAGACTTGTAGCACAAGGTTACACTCAAGAAGAAGGAATAGATTTTGATGAAACCTATGCACTCGTAGCTATAATGGAAGCCATTAGGATGTTGCTTGCATATGCATGTTATCATAATTTCAAGCTTTTTCAAATGGATGTTAAAAGCGCATTTTTAAATGGTTTTATAAATGAAGAAGTGTATGTGGAACAACCACCGGGTTTTGAAGATTCAAAATTTCCAAATCATGTTTTCAAACTTACCAAAGCTCTTTATGGTTTAAAACAAGCTCCTAGAGCTTGGTATGAAAGACTTTCAAATTTTTTGATTGAAAAAGGATTTGAAAAAGGTAAGGTGGACACTACACTTTTTATAAAAATGTATAAAAATGACATCTTAGTAGTTCAAATTTATGTTGATATTATTTTTGGTTCTACTAATGAATGTCATTGTCAAGAGTTTGCTAAGTTAATGCAAGGTGAATTTGAGATGAGCATGATGGGGGAGCTCTCATTCTTTTTGGGACTCCAAATCAAGCAAAAGAAAGATGACACCTTCATCAACCAAGCAAAATACATAAAGGATATGCTTAAGAAGTTTGGCTTGGAGAATGCAAATCCTCAAGCCACTCCTATGAGCTCATCCCAAAGCTTGACAAAGATGAAGGAGGTAAGTGTGTTGACTCTAAGCTTTATCGTTCTATGATTGGATCTTTGCTGTACCTACCGCAAGTAGACCGGATATCTTGTTTAGTGTTTGCTTGTGTGCTAGGTTTCAAGCTAGTCCTAGAGAGTCTCACCTTATAGCCGTTAAGAGATTAGATACCTTAGATATACTCCTTGTTTAGGTCTTTGGTATCCTAGAGACTCTACCTTCAACCTTCATGCTTACTCGGATGCGGATTATGGGGGTTGCAAAATTGATAGGAAAAGTACTTCGGGAACTTGTCAATTCTTAGGTAGTATGCTCATATTTTGGTTCTCTAAGAAACAAAATAGTGTAGCCTTATCTACCACCGAAGCCGAGTACATATCCTTAGGGAGTTGTTGTGCTCAAGTCCTTTGGATGAAGCAACAACTCTTAGATTATGAAATTAAAGTTGAAACCATACCCCTAAAATGTGACAACACTAGTGCAATATGTTTAACTAAAAATCCCATCCAACACTCTAGAACCAAACACATAGAAATAAGGCATCATTTCATTAGAGATCATGTCCTTAAGGAAGATGTGGTTATAGAGTATGTAGACACCTTGAACCAATTAGCGGACATATTTACAAAACCCTTAGACAAAGAGCATTTTTGGTCCCTTAGGAGAGAGTTAGGTCTAGCTAGCCTATCTTGACCTTTTAGGACCTCTTTTGTGATTAAATATTCTTGATCTTGTGAAATGCCATGTTTGTATGCTTAGACTCCTAATTTCATCCATGCCTATAGTTAGGGGGAGTATGCTTCTGTTGAAATATGCTTAGAACTGCTCATTCATCATTTGCATACCTTTAGGAGATGTTAAGTTCGAGCCTTTGGTTGTTCTTTGAACCTAATATGCATTTCTGGGCATCCAGTATCGATACGGCTCTACGCGTATCGATACCTGTTCTTCATTCTGTTTCCCAAAATTTTCTTCGCTTCACGGGTATCGATACGATTCATCTCGTATCGATACATGTCGTTTCGATACGGACCCCTCCATTTCGATACGACTTTCCAATGGGCATTTTTGCGGAAAAGACACTTCTATCCCCGTATCGATACACCCTCGGGCGTATCGATACTCGACTGCGCTGATGACATTAAATATGGCTTTTAATGAGATTAACTTTTACCAAAATTCAAACTCTTCAAAACCTAAAAACCCTAGCCGATTTTTCCTATAAAAAGGCCCTTCCTCCTTCATATTTTTCACACCTCAACTCAAATCTAAAAGAGTTTTTGAATCAAGCAAGGCTTTGTGCTCTCTCTCTCATCTTTGTGCTAGTTTTTCTTCAATCTTCCAAGTTTCTCTCAAGGTAATCTCTTTTCTTTTTCAATTTTTTTCTTTTTTTTTTGTTATTTTGTTTCATCTCTTTATCAAAATCTTTGTTTTCTTCAAAAAATTTCTTGAAATTTTTCTCAAATTTTTTTACCTTGATTTTTACTCAAATTGAAGAATTTTTTTTTTGCTTAATCTCTCTTTTAGATCATGGCACCTAAAGAACCTTCGAGGAAGCGTTCAAGGGTTTCCCAAGCCGGTGAATCTTCCACCATTGGAGAAATTGCTCGTCCAAACTACTCCATCATCTATGATCAATGCTTTAATGGCAATTCGGGTCTAGCTCACTTTCGTCAATATGAGAATTATAAGATCCGTGCCGAAAGGGTAATCTCCGTTCCTTTTCTCGACTCCGAGCGTTTTAAGTTTGAATATCTACCCTTATTTCGTCGATGGAAATTCATGGATTTTATCTCTATTCCCGGTTTTTTCTATCGCCTCTAGGTTTTGATTTTCTATGCTAATGCCAAATGTATTAGTCGTAGTGGGGAAGTTGTTGCTATTAGCTCTTACCTCATGGGGAAGAAAATTATTCTTGATGTCCAATCCATTTGTGAGGTTTTCAAATTAGATGATGAAGGCCTTGACAATGAGCATGCTCTGGGGCAAGTTCTTCATGGATCCGTCACCGCCCTAAATGCTCAAGACCGGATCTTACATTTGATGGTGTCTTGGTGGTTCCGTCCCTCCGGAGGAAAGTATTCCACCATCCGTCAAGTGGATGATTATTGGATTCGGTGCTTCCGTGAGAGAAAGCGACCAAATCTTGCTCGACTCATGTTCGCGGAGATCGTCTACCTCGTGCAAAATCGTAACACATCTCAAGTCACCTCCTTCACATACGGTACGACTTTGAGTTATTTCTTTCTTAAAAAATATATTGATTGCTCCTATGACTACCCAACTCCTCTCACTGATCCCATTGATGAGAGATCTCTTGCTCGGGCAAAATTTCATTATCTCAATGGTGAATGGGTACGTCTTGCTGAGTTACCACCGGAAGCCGCCGCCGTTTTCAAAGAAGCTGCTCAAGCTCCTCAAGCTCCTCAAGTCCAACAACCCAACATGGATGCTCTCATGACCTATCTCAATGAGAAATTTACCGGGTTGCGCACAGACATGAATACTCGTCTTACTTCAATGGAAACTACCTTTGACACTAGGATGACGGGTATGGAGAATCGCCTCACATCTCTTGAAAGCGGGCACAATTCTTTGAATATTTCCATTGCCACTTTCAATGATGAGTGGCGTAATAGTATGCGCACTAATGAGCCTATGGGAGATGATAAAGACGAAGAAGACGATGCTTAGACGTTTCTTCTTGTTTGTCATGCATATCATTTAGGATTTTCTATTTTATGCACCTATGTTTTATGTTCTTAGGATTAAGGTTATTTAGGATTAAAACCTATTCTTTGATTTCTTTTTGCTTTTGTTTGGATTTCAAGTTTGATGCTATGATGAATAAAATTATGCTTGTTATTATTATTATACCTTTGATTTCTTTATGCACCTAATTGTCTCAAAGATTTTTTTTTATCTAACAAAAAGGGGAGAAGAAATTAGCTCACACTTCAAATATTTTGATTTTAATTCAAAGGTTACCAAGCTTATATTAAGGGGGAGTTAACTTTGTAAAGGTTTTTCAAAAATATCAAAAAATTTAAGTTTTAGTTTTGTTATATCAAAAAGGGGGAGATTGTAAAACCTATGTTTGATTTTGATATAATTAGATCCTTAAGGATCAATTTGTAAAACTTAAAATTGTTTTTATAAGTCCCTTAATAAGTTTTTAAAACACCAACACCTTAAAACTGATTTATAAAACTCAAACTCAAAATATTTTCTAAGTGTTCCAAGGCAAAACCATTGAAAATCGTCCAGGAGTATCGATACACTAATAGGCATTTCGATACCTTTTTGCCAAACTTGGTTACTGTCGGAACTAGTATCGATACCCTAAACCCTAGTATCGATACACTCCTGTGTTAAAATTCAAAGAGTTTGAATAGCGTACCGATACGGGCTTTATAATTTTTAAATATTGAGTCGTTTTAGAAATATGACCTTTGGTGTCAGTTGGTTGGTAACCAAACTTTAAAAGGTCATTGACCTGTATCGATACGCCTAACCCCCGTACCGATACGGATTTGGACAGTGAGCTAAGTTCAGAAAAAGGTATCGATACAACCCTTACCGTTTCAACACCCCGTACCGATACGCTTACGTGTGTATCGATACCCCTCATTTATTGCACACAACGACTCTTTCTTTTCTGAGACAGGTACCGATACCCCTTCCCGCGTACCGATACTGGTAGCTGCAGAAGTGCATTTATGGTGGTAAGAGAGGGTTCCAACGGCTCCATTTATGTTCCCAACCACCCAAACGGCTAGAAATCAATGAGGAGGTATAAAAGACACATCCAAAAGCATCAGCAACAATCATTGATCTTCAAGAAAACACCTATTCATCAAATCGAAGCAATTGTGACAAAATTCCTATTTGTCTAGAAATCCCAATTGTAATCTTCATTCATATTTTGTTCAATTGGGTTGAGTGCTTGTAATTGGGCTATCATTTGTATTGAGAGATACCTTATTAGCCAACAAATTTCTTTGTTCACTTGTGTGAGGATTGGGTTGAATTTTGGGTAGAAAATTCAACCAAAATTGTAAGGGTTGCCTCCTTGTCCTAGAAAAGGGGAAGAGCAATTAGTGGAATTGTTGCAAATCCTTAGTGAAGCTAAGGTAGTGGATGTAGAGTTCATTTGGAACTTGCACCACTCTAAATCCATTGTCTATTATTTTTAATTTGCAATTTCCACCATAAAACCTTTAAATTTCCAATTCACCCCCTCTTGGTTTATATTGATCTAGCGATCCACTCAACAATTAGTATCGACACAAATCAAACATAAATAAATAAATTCATATACAAATATAATTTAGTTTGAAAGAAGATGCTTGCACATCCTTTCAATCTCACAGCGAAGATATTTATTTTTGAACTGCTCGTAGCAGTTCATTCTGATATGACAAATACAAGTAGGGTATACGTTCGGTGGTGTCCAACGACTTTTGTCTCGATTAATTGCTGCTTTGATACCAGTACCTTGATAAGATATATTGCATACCCCATCTTTTGGAGGACATGTTCACGTAACTTCGTCAAAAAGAAATTCCAAACTTCCACCGTCTCCTGCTCAAAAAATATGAATGCAATCGGGAAGATGTTGTTGTCACCATCTTTCGCAATAGCAACCAACAGTATATAAGAGTATCTCCCGTACAACCATGTTCCATCGACTTGGATCAAACATTTGCAATAGGGAAAGCCTTCAATGGCAGGCTTGAACGCCCAGAAGAGTCGATGAAAAAATTTATGGCCTTCAACAATTTGGCCTTCTCGGCCGTACGCATCCTTGGTTTGATACCTCACTATGGTTCCTGAGATAAAATGTGTCAGTGCTAGTAATAAAGCCGGTAGCTCATTGTACGACTTATCGTAATCACCGTACACCAAGTCCATTGCCTTATCCCTTGCACGCCACACCTTCTTGTATTCTATTTGGTATTCAAATTGCTACGCAATGCTTGCTTGAATCGTTGAAATTGGAACCCATGGATTTGCTTCAACCAACTTCATTACGTGATGACTTATTACGCCGGAGTCCACTTTCCGGTGGTCCTAATCGATGGAAGTTCGTAAACATGTGTGAACACAATTATACTTTGTCACATCCCAACAATTTGATCTCTACAGCTTTGTCACTCGGATCTTCTAATTACACACTTGTATGTATTTCACACATTTGGTAAAGAAAGTCCTATGGCTGGATTCTACGACAAAGTAGTCCACGTGGTTCTTGATGTTGTACTCTTTCACTGCCAATATAGCTTTATTCTTGTCATCAAATTGAAGCTTAACATATAATTCACTGTGTTGACTCGAGGTTAATTGGGGCAAATCCGAGAATTCAAGCACCCTCATTGCATCGAAATCCACCGAACTCATGTGAGAAGGAGGTTCAAAAAATGTGATGTCACCCTCGGACGAAACAAATTCTCCAACACCAAAATCAGGGGTTGTACCGACGTCATCAGGGAATAAATCGTGATCCCCAATATCTTCATCTTCACTGGAATCGCCAAGCTATTCTCCCCATCGACCTCTTAAGGGTTCCACATCAGCTTCAACAGTAGGATCAACACCCTGCCCATGTAATGAAGCATATGTTGAAGGCCCGGCTTGATGAAATGCATTTGATGTCCCACTTGTCAACATTGCAACAAAACTGCCTCCGAGCATATCAATCTCATCACCAAAGTTCATTTGAGTTGATTCTCCAACTACGCTTGTCGATGGTCCGGGAACATCACGTAGCTCGGAAAACAACTCAATATATCAAATTCCCATAGAATCAAGCTCTGCGATCATCACAGAAACATCGTCATCATCTTGGAGAGTAATTGCACAATACGCTTGTGGAAACTGTCCACCGCTAGTGTTTTGGATATAAATCTTTTTTGGTTATATGCATGCCCGTCTTGCGGTCCATGTTCGGGGTGCAAAGTTGTTCCTCCCAACAATGTGGTCTCCAAAGTTTGAACTCGTGTCTTCTCCTTGAAAATGCAATGTGCCTTACCAATGCACCCAACACTCATTGGTCGGATATAAATCCTTTGATTATAAGATGTAGTGAATTTATATAGATATATTCAAGCTTCAGATAATCATTATCTATTTTGACTTTATTTTTGGGATAACAAATACGTATATACAAATTGATTATTTTTATCCCACTTTGTTTTTAATAACAGATTCATATATTCGAATATAAATTTTTATTTATTCACATTTTAAAATCTCCCCTTATCCATGGTTTTATCCTATCTGATTTTTTGAAAAAGATTTTTAATGAGGCAACATGTTATGTGCATCAAAGATATGTATACTATTTTTTTCCCTTTACTAATACTTTTTCCCACTAAATTTTTATCTTTAGTAATGTTTTAACGATGCGCATTATCTTTATGGACATCCAAAGAAAAGTGTTATGTATATTTATCTACGTGGATACCTATCATGATATTAATTCTATCTAAGAGTTTGATTTATTTATCACTAGGAATCTAATCTTCTTTAAATTAGAGTTCTTTATGATATGTACATATTATGCCTACAAATAGAGAATTTAGAAAAGGCATCGTACACAACTTTATATTGAGAATACAATACAATTTCTCTTTTTATCTCTCTTCTCTTTTGTTCTTGTTCCTCTTTTACTTTATTTGCAAAAATTACATAAATTATCACCAAACTTTACTCTCAAACCTATTTTATTAACTGAAGTTTAGATATTGAACGATTTTGGTCACGAAAGTTTAGATATTAAACATTTTTTTGTCATTGAAGTTTAGACATAAACATTTTTTTTATCACTTCACCATTCACAGTCATTCGACGTGAACAGTAGATGGCGGTCGTTTGGTACCAAATTTCACCAACTTCTTTGTCTCGCCCCTTGAGTTCGAATATGACATCCATTTCTCCGGAAAGTGTCCCGAAGTCCACGAATCTGGCAAAATTTTTTTGGATTCTCTCTTGTCGATCTTCCACTTTCTTAGTTGAATGAAGCCCATTTCTCAATATATTGCTTTCCACGTGTTGATAAAGCTTTCTTCCGTTCGAATGTTGGAGAAGTTCCTATGTTCGCCGGTAAATAGACGTCATCAAAAAGCTAATGGAAGAGTGACAAAAACGTTCAATGTCTAAGCTTTAGTGAGTGAATTAAACGTTTTGACACTTTAGTAACCAAAATAAGTTTGAGAGTAAAGTTCAATGATGATATACGTAATTTACCTTGTAAAATTTATAATTTATTTTTCAAGTTGGTTACAATTGAAGTGTTGCTGTTGGTGTAATAGTTGCATAAAATGATTTTGCCTTTAACTACGATTCAAAGTTAAATTTTTTTTAGCTTAAATTTTGAAATTATTATTTAAAATTTAGGGTTGAAACGTGTTCTTTAATAAACATAAAATCAAAGTGTTGAAAGATTAATAATTGAATTTTTTTAGTACTAAATTTTATAAATATTAACTTATATTGTAAATTTGTTTGATATATTATTAAAAATTAAGTATTCCATATAATTATATAGTTAGATCATGATAAATTTTGGAAAATTATTTATTTCATTATTTTCATCTTATTTTTTAGATAATGTTTGTTTCCGTTTCATCTTAAAGCAAGAAACTTGCTACAAAGTACAATTTACAGTTTTATCAGACTAATCCCCACACTATACAAATAGAAGATTGAACAAAAGCAAATTCATTATACCTCTATGAGCCATCTCTACTCAAACAATCCCCCTAATTACATCAAAAATTAAATCAAGAGAACAAGATTGACCACGGAAGAATCTGCAGTTCCTTTCCTCCCAAAAAGTATAGATGATTGCATTTCAAGTAATCCTAAGAATGAAAGCTTTCAAGGATTTTCCCTTCATGGCCATGGTGGCCAAAGCAAGTTCATCCTCCCAGTTCATGGGTGCTCTAGACACACCACACAAAGATATCAAACACAACTAAACTTCTCCAGCAAAATTGCATTCAAAGAACATATTATTCTTAGACTCAATATGCTGCTCACAAAACACACATATTCTATCATAAACAATCCCCTACTTTTGCAGCCTATCCCTGGTTGGTAGTCTACCCAGAATAGCAAATCAAGTTATGACATCATGCTTTGGGACATGTTATGGAAACCAAACTAAGTCTTGCCAAGAAACTCTTTCCTTTTTGACTCGGATCTCATCTCAAATGGCCTTAGTGGTCAGATTACGCATATCAGAAACATTGGCAAATACACAAGCTGCCTCACCGCATAGTTTAAAGATCTTGTGCCTGCAGCAGCTCATCGAGTTGCAAGCTTCAAGAGTCCAAAAATCCTGACCTCGAATAACGTATGCTTTAACCCAAACAACCCATAAACATCCCTCATCTGCCAAAAGATCCTTTATCAATTTGATAACACAAGCCTTATTACAACAATCCAAGTCATACAAACCAAGGCCCCCCTCAACCCTGAGAGAACAGATCAGTTGCCACTGCACCTTTGCTCCAGTAGTAGGGACATCACCACCCTTTCGGAAATAACGAGAGCAAAGCTGGGTAACCTTTCCTATCACAGCTTTTGACAAAATAAGTTGTAGAGTCCAAAAGTTCAATACACCATAAAGCACGCACTGAACGGATCAGTTGCAATCTACCTGCAAAACTAAGGTTCCTAGCTGACCATTGTTCAAGCTTGGTCCTTACTTTATCAAGAAATTCATGAAAATCCACCTTAGAGAGCTTGCGTGTGACCAGTGCTACACCCGAATACCTAATTGGCAATATTCTCAATCGAAAACCAGTCCCATGTAAAATTATTTGCACTTTATCAGGTTTGATACAAATGAAGAGCTCACTTTTGGCAGCATTAAACTTTAATCCAGAGAAGTCGTAAAACTTTTGCAACAAACATTGTACACCCACAACCGAGTCCAAAGTGCCTTTGAAGAATATAAGCATGTCATTTGCAAAATAAAGGTAAGACCTATTCTCCCACAATTTTGGATGAAATTGAAAGACACCTTTAGAAGCTGCAATATCCAACAATCTCGATAAATAGTTCAAGGCCATCACAAAGATATAGGGCGAGAGTGGATCACCCTGTCTAATCCTTTGGCCCCCTCAAAATATCCAGTCAAGCTTTTATTAAAAGTAACTAAAAACTTAGGGGGTGGTAAGACACACCCTAATTCACTCCCTAAATTTCTCATACAGCCCGGGCCTCCAGCAAACTGAGAATGAAGGTCCAAGAAAGACTGTCCAAAGCCTTTTGTAGATCTACTTTAAAGGCACATCTAGGTGAGAGAGTTGTTCTAGCATAACCCTTAACCAATTCCTGAGCCAATAATGTATTATTAGAGATACACTGACCCTTTACAAAAGCATATTGGTTTGAGGAAATCATGCCTGAAAGGTAAGGCATAAGCATGTCCACCAAAATCTTCGTAATAGCTTTATACACCATGGAACAGCAAGCAATAGGCCTAAAATCCTTCATTTCATAGAGATTAAGAACTTTTGGGATAAGTGTTAGGGAAATCGAATTGAAAGCAAGCAAAAGCTTGGAAGTAGCAAAGAAATACTTGATGGTAGCCACCACATTAGCCCCAACAATCTGTCAGGACCTCTTGGAAAAGAATGGAGAGTAACCATTAAGCCCAGGAGCCTTGTCATTCCCCTAAGAGAAAAAATCACCTTTAATCTCCTCTGTAGTAACCTCCCTTGTCAATGCCACACCAGTATCGCCAGGAAAAGAATAATGCATAATTTCCTTCAATAAATCTACAGAACGACCGATATTATTGTTGCGTGTAAATAGTCTATCGCAATGGTAGTGCAAGTATACATGACGTAAGTAGTAAAATGATACGAAGTATTGAATATCATCTCCACATGGATTGGGCTAATAGCTTCACCTTAATTCGCTGCATGAAAGTAAATAAAATAATTGAGAAAGTTGTCACGAAAATAATAAAGTAAACGTAAATAAAAGAGTAGAGATATCAAGATAGAGAGAATGGGCTGGTATTGAGTTGCTCAGTAGTGCATGTATTGCAGAGTTTAAGAAATCCAGTTCTATTGTCGGCGCCCGTCGCGGCAGCAGTCCGTTGATCGTCGCGACAGCAAACGATCAACTCAGTACTTTCAAGTTTGGCAAGAATCCAAGATCTGCCTTGGCCTATCCCTAGGTCCAAGTCTGTCGATAATCACATCTTTGATGATACCTCCCGGCGTGAATCGAAGGATGAACACCGATGTGTATGAATTCTTCTTTAGCCACTTAACCTCGCCCTATCCATAGGCACGAGATAGTTCAACTATAAACTAGAGAACTCGCTCTTATTTCTTTCGTATACTTAACTCTCCCGATGCTAAGTAAATAGATAACCTCACAATGCTCTCCCGATGCTCTTGCAAGATATTAATAACCAAAATAAGAGAACTTGAAGTTTATTTTATTGAAATGAAAATTCCTAAAACAAAACAACCCTTGCAACTACTTTACAAATCAACCCGTGGCCCTAGGAGGAATTTAGAACATGTCGGCGGCGGGTAAACGGCTAGGGGTTTTTGGTTGTCGGTTATGGGGTATGATCTCTGCCCTAGGTTAAAATACATGCCCTTATATAAGCTTTGGGCTTAAGTTATCTAATTTAACAAGGATTACAACTTTAATTAAAAGTATGATTCTAATAAAGACTAAATCTTCAAGGAATCTACTTTCCAGCCGTCTTCCTTGTTTCTTGGGATTTTCTCTCCTTGAACTTTGGGCTTGTCATATCTTTTGATCCGGGGCTTGGAAAAATATATGGTTTTCACACGACAGACGGGCTGAATTTTCTCTATCTGTCGAGGTCCACTTTGCTTTTTCTCCTCAAAAGTGCTGTCGTCCTCTGCTGTCACAGCAACACCATGGCAGCATCGTCCTCTTTGTCTGCTTGTCCAGTTCAGCTCTTCTGCTTCTCTGCCCAGTGCTTGCCTTCACCGTCCGCGATGGCAGTAACATGCAAAAACAACCATTTTTAGTAGAATCTGTGCCTTTGAATATATTTGTGATGTTTTGCTGTAAACTAACCTAAATGCAATGAATAATGCTTGAATGCAGCAGAAATATGGGTTGAAAAGGGTGTAAATAATAGAACTTTTACACACTCAACACACCCGCAAACTCAAGTTTTTGCTTGCCCTCAAGGAATTAAGACCTAAAAGAAAAAAAATATTTTTGTTTTGGCTTTCTAACAGTGAACTTTCCCTTACCCGTCGTTCGTTCCCTGTGACGGCAGCATCCTGTCGAATAATTTAGGATCTGTCCGGACTCTCACTATAGTTCTCGTGCAGTGTGTGCATGCTTGTGAACAGTTATATGCCAAGACTCTCTTAGTTTCACTAGAATATTCAACTCTTAACTCGAATTTTTATGCCAAAGCTTATCTTTTTGAAGGCATATTTTCATGCTTCTTTGATTTTTTTTTGTTTTGACTCGATTTTTCTAAAGTTTTACTAGAGCCAGTTTTGGGCACTTCTAGTTAACTTCCTAGAGCTAGTTTCGGGCACCTCTAGGGCTATTCAAGTTCTAAGCTTCCTATTCTAGTTTGGCTAAAAGAAGTCTAAGCAGTATAACAGTCACAATGGTGTTTAAGTTTTCAGAACTATAGAAAGGCTCTAAACTTCTCCTTAAACTATCCTAAATATGCTGCCACGACAGAGCTGTCACGACAGGCAAGTTCAATTCACAGTTTTAAGCCAAAATTTTCAATCTTTTTTTAAGAGAAAAAATAACTAAGTAAAAGACACCAACAATAAACTAAGATGTACTTGGACTTCATTAAAATGGAAGGTTGCCACCCCCAAACTCGAGGGTTGCATTGCCCTCAATGCAAATGACAAAATATAAATGAAAAAGTACATCACAAAATATATAAATGGCAGACAGCAAGAAGAAAAGTAGAAACTTAAATTTTAAGCATTGTCCTCACTGCTGCTGTTGAGGCGGATTTGGCGGCGGATTCTGGTTCGCGGGGCGGGCTGAGTGGTTGCTGTGCAACCTGAATGTCAGAGCTTCCGCCGCTGCTGTCACTGCTGCAGGCCTTTGGCAGAGTTTTCTTGTTGGCCATTCTTTTCTGCCTCTTGACCGATGTAAATTCTTTTGACAGGTTCCTATGAATAGAGGGTTCAGCGTCGCTGTCGGCCTAGACGGAGGAGGAAGAAAATCCAGCAACAAAGGCATCAAGGTCATCCGAGGGCACCGATCGCTTTGTTCGTCGGGCAGATGTTTCGGCATGAGGGCTGCCGGCTGTAGTCGGGGCAGGTGATGGAATGGAGGCATCATATGGTGTATGTGGTGTGGCAGCAGGTGTAGGTGTGTGGGCAGGGGTGGGGACAGTGAAGTAGTGTGCAGGGAAGGTGGGAAAGCCAACATCAGGGAAATTTAAAAGTATTGTGAATAAAATGTACCGTGGATGCGGCAAAGTCCTTGATGAATGTCATGAGGCCCAGCTGTCTGTCCTCTATCCTTTGAATAGCAGCTAGGATTTGATTGGATGGGTCTGTCGGAGCAGCTGCGGTGGCAGGTTCAGGAGTTGGCTGCTCTGAGGATTCAACTGGGGCGACAGCGGGGTTGAAGGATGAGAGAGGGGTTGCCACTGTCAGCTCCATGAGGCTGATGATATTTTTGTCTATCCAACCCCGTCCTTTTACTATACGGTCGCTGTCGGCTTCCGGCACATCATGACAGCGGTAGAGGAATGTGATGAGGTATGAAAGGTAAAGAGGGCCGTCGGTTTATGGGCACTTTCCAAATTAATGGGTCGTTTATTTAGAATGGAGTGTATTAAGGCTAACCTCTGCTGGTCAACGGTGGTGTGATGTGATGATGGCAGGATCCTCTTCTTGATGAAAGCATTCCACAATTTTGCCTCCGGCAGTAGCTGCCCCCTTTTCACTGTGTGAGGATTTTTTCGGCTTGTGTTCCATTCAATCCCTTCTTCTGTCACTTCTGCCATGACAGCGTCATAGGCAGCATCATCCAAAGTTTCAAGGAACTGCTGGTGAGCATCATCGTTGGGGCCTAGGTAGAGGCCGTACAAAGAGTTAATGCGCTCGGCTGTGAACTGCACCTTTTTCCCTCAGACAGTCACTGCTGTCGCCGTCTTGCTGTTGACGGCAACATAGAATTCCCTCACCAGCGTCTCGTTCATCTCTACTGGTTGCTCTGCAAATGATTCCCATAGAAGAGCTCTAATCGTCCTTGCGATGAAAGGTTTGAGGCCTAGATTAGTTGCCTTTGGAGTGTAAATGAAGCCTCGTTCTTCCCATAGATCTCTAGTTGCAAAGGACTGTGGGGTAGGTGCTGCCGGTGAAGAAGTTGAAGCAGCACTGCGGCGGGTTCTTCTGGAAGACATGTTAGTTGCAAGGGTTGTTGAAAGTAAAATAAAGCAAATGAAAACTGGATGGGGAGAGCAAGTAGGAAAAGTAGAAGTGAAAGAAAATGAAAATGAAACGGGGTTTTATAGAAGAGAAGTTGCTGCCCGTTAAAGCTGTAACGACAGGCGTGAATAACCGGGTGACTGTTGAGCTTTAGCGTGTCTGACGCGTCTGACACACGTTTCTGCATCTGTTACGCGTCTGACACACGTTTCTGCATCTGTTACGCGTCTGTCACACGTTTCCACGTCTGTCATGACAGTCTGGCGACAACTTGTTATTTCCGTGTCTGCCGCGGCAGCTGGAACGACATGCTTCTATATTGGGCTTTGTTGGGCTGATTGATGGGTGGTAGGCTGAGTTCACTTCTCCTGTTATTCTTGGCTCCTTTATTTCCTAAAAAACAATAAATATAAAAACATTATTCGAATAAAATAAACCTTATTTCCTAATAATAAATAATAGTAATAATAAAACAAATACAAATAAAAGTTAGGTTAAGTTAGGGATGCCATGTGGGGCATCTCCTAAGGTAACCACTTCCTGCATTCCTGGGGCTTCAGTCCCCTGATAATGCTTGAGGCGCTGTCCATTGACTTTGAATTGGTGCCCGTCTTTTAATGATCGGATTGTGATGGCACCATGAGGAAAAACTTGTACTACATGGAATGGGCCAGACCATCTAGATTTCAGTTTCCCTAGAAAAAGTTTCAGTCTAGAATTGAACAACAATACAAGCTGCCCTGGGCAGAACTGTCGTGGCAACAACTTCCTGTCATGCCAGTTCTTAGTTTTCTCCTTGTAGATTCTTGAATTGTCATAGGCCATTGTCCGTATTTCTTCAATTTCATTCAGATCCAACAGCCTTTTCTGGCCTGCCTTGTCCAAGTCCATATTTACTGTCTTGATCACCCAATATGCTCTGTGCTCTATCTCAACAGGCAGATGACAGGTTTTCCATAAATCAATCGGTACGGAGACATGCCCAATGGAGTCTTAAAAGCTGTCCTATATGCCCATAACGCATCATTTAGAAGTAAAGACCAATCTTTCCTAGTGGGCTTAACCATCTTCTCAAGAATGTTCTTAACTTCCCTATTAGATATTTCAGCTTGTCCATTGGTCTGTGGGTGATATGCTGTCGCGATCCGATGCTTGACACCATATTTCTTCAGGGCGGCAGCAATAACCCTATTGTCGAAATGTCTCCCTTCATCACTGATAATCGCCTTAGGGATGCCAAACCTAGAAAAAATGTTTTTGTGTAAAAATCTTTGGACTGTCTTGGCATCATTCTTTTGAGTGGCGATAGCTTCAACCCACTTAGAGACATAATCTACTGCTAGGAGAATGTATAGATGTCCACATGAAGATGGAAAAGGTCCCATAAAATCAATCCCCAGACATCGAAGATTTCGACTTCTAGAATGTTCTGCAGCGGCATCTCGTTTCTCCTTGAGATGTTTCCTGTCCTTTGGCACTTGTCATAGCTCTTGTAGAAGGTTTGTGCATCTTTATACAGTGACGGCCAATAAAACCCTGACTACAGCACCTTGGCAGCAGTTTTGTTGCCTCCTAAATGACCTCCATACTGTGAAGCATGACAGTGATGAAGTATGTCTTCTTGTTCTTCTTGTGGTTCACACCTCCTTATCACTTGATTTGCACAAATTTTGAAAAGAAGAGGTTCGTCCCAATAATAATGCTTAACATCATTTTGGAACCTCTTCCTGGCTTGATAATTAAGTTCAGAAGGGGTTATTCCGCTAACTATAAAATTAACGAAATCAGCATACCAGGGGAGTTTAGAAGACTTACCTGCCGCCATGACTGTCGCGGCCGTGATTGCGGCAGCAAAGAGCTGCTCGTCTGGAAGGTCTCCAGTATGTTTGTCTCATCTATTGGTAAACTCTGTCCCTTCTCCAACCTTGACAAGTGATCTGCCACCTGATTTAATGTCCCTTTCTTGTCCTTGATTTCAAGGTTGAATTCTTGCAATATCATGATCCACCGTATCAATCTAGGCTTTGCATCCTTTTTTGCGAACAGATACTTCAGGGCAGAATGGTCTGTGTGCACTATTACCTTCATCCCAAGTATGTAAGAACGAAACTTGTCAATGGAGAATACCACAACTAATAACTCTTTCTCTATGGTGGTGTAATTCACTTGGGCCTCATTCAGTGCCTTGCTAGCATAATATATGACATGAAATAGCTTGTCTCTCCGCTGCCCAAGTGCTGCCCCGACAGCATAGTCACTAGCATCACACATAATCTCAAATGGTTGTGTCCAGTCTGGTGGCTGTACTATGGGGGCTGTTACCAGTTTTTCCTTTAGAACCTTGAATGCTTTAGTACATTCATCATTAAAGTCAAAGGGTCGATTCTGCTCCAAAAGATGGCATAGGGGCTTGGTGATGTTTAAGAAATTTGCAATAAATCATCGATAAAAACCAACATGTCTCAAGAAACTTCTAATGCCCTTGACTGTGGTCGGTGGCGGCAGCTTTTCAATCACTTCAATCTTAGCCCTGTCGACTTCTATCCCACGGCAGCTAATCTTATGGCCAAGGACTATCCCTTCATCCACCATAAAGTGGCATTTTTCCCAATTTAAAACTAGGTTTGGTTTTTCACATCTTTCAAGTACCTTTTGTAGATTGCTGAGGCTGCTCTCAAAATCGTCCCCAAAGACTGAAAAATCATCCATAAAAATCTCAAGGAAGTCCTCTACCATATCGGAGAATATGGCCATCATGCACCTTTGGAAGGTGGCGGGTGCATTGCATAGTCCAAACGACATCCTCCTAAAAGCATATGTTCCATAGGGGCATGTGAAAGTCGTCTTTTCTTGATCTTCGGGTGCGATAGCAATTTGATTATAACCTAAATAACCATCAAGAAAACAATAGTAAGGTTTACCCGCTATTCTATCAAGCATTTGATCAATAAAGGGTAAAGGAAAGTGGTCTTTTCGAGTAGCTTTGTTAAGCTTCCGATAGTCCATACAAACCCTCCAACCGGTCACAGTCCTGGTTGGGATTAACTCATTGTTTTCATTGGTTACCACGATTATTCCTCCTTTCTTGGGAACGCATTGCACCGGGCTCACCCATTTGCTGTCGGAGATGGCGTAAATAATACCAACATCTAACCATTTGATTATCTCTTTACGCACCACCTCGTTCATTGCATGGTTTAGCCGCCTTTGGGCATCTATAGTCGGTTTATGATCTTCCTCTAAAAGGATTTTGTGCATGCATAATGCCAGACTAATGCCTTGAATATCAGCTATCGTCCATCCAATCGCCTTCTTGTGCTGCCGCAACATGCCTATTAGCTGTCGTTCTTGTTCCTGTGGCAGCTTAGAAGAGATGATTACGGGCAACGTATCATTTGAACCAAGAAAAGCATATTTTAGCTGCCCTGGTAGGGGCTTCAGTTCTAAGGCAGGTGGTTCAACAGTAGATGGCTTTGGATTACATGATTATCCGAAGTATAATTTAAAGGTTCGAATAACTTACCTGGACGATTGCCTATCAAGTTTACCTCCTTCTGATCTTCAGTATCAGATATATCGTAATCAGAGGAGTTGTTGTCGTCGGTGCTGTCGTAAGTGCTGTCGTGACAGCCCTGTAGGTGGCTGCCGCGGCAGTGACCAATTTTGATGTCGTGACAGCCTGACCTGATCTAGGGTTGATCAAAGGCAACATTAGTGATAGCCTTGCATTCCTCGTCTGCATCAGCATGCTTCATAGCTTGGAGAACATTCAACTTAATCTCTTGATCGTTCACTCGCATGGTAAGTTCTCCTTTCTCAACATCAATCAACGATCTTCCCGTGGCTAAGAAGGGTCGCCCAAGGATGATTTTTGCGTATTCATCTACCTCACAAACTAAAACAAGAAAGTCAGCAGGAAAAATAAATTTATCCACTCTTACCAGGATATCTTCAAATTTTCCTTCTGGATGAACATAAGAACGGTCTTCCAGCTGCAGAGTTACTGTCGTGGGCCGCGCCTTTCCAATACCTAATTTCTAAAAAATAGATTTTGGCATTAAATTAACACTAGCACCAAGATCACAAAGTGCCTTACCCACATATTTATTTCCAATTACACAAGGTATGATGAAGCTCCCTGGATCCTTCTTTTTCTGGGGTGGCTGCCGATGAAGAATACTCATGCAACCTTCTGTCATCTTTACCGTTTCAAATTCCCCAAGTTTAGATTTCTTTGACATGACATCCTTGAGAAATTTAGCATAACTGGGCATCTCCCTAACGACATCTAACAGCGGAATATTAATATGAACCTGCTTAAAAATATCATAAATCTTTTTGAGCTGAGATTCTTGCTTAGCTTGCTGTATCTGTTGGGGAAAAGGTGGTGGGGGACGATAATCAGCAATACGTCCTTCCCACTGCATACGAATCTGAGGAGGTTTAGGTTCATCAATTTTCCCTTCTGTCGCTTCTGCTGTCGTGACAGGCTCATCGGCAGTAGTATGTTTATTACCTGTCGGGGCAGCTTCCTCGGCAGGTTTGTCCAAGGTTGGTTCCTTTACTGTTTTAGTTTCCTTTTCTGGCCCTGGTAGTTTCTTCTCACTCCTAGTAGTAATAGCCTTACATTGCTCATGTGTGGGCTGCCTAGCATTTTCAGTGTTACTAGGAAATCCTCCAGTCTGCCTTGGCTTAATATGTTGAGAAACCTGACCCATTTGTGTCTCCAAAGATTTCAGAGTAGCTTCATGATTCGTCATCCGCATCTCTATTTTATCCATGAAATTCTTTGTTTTCTTGAAAAACTGATTCATATTCTCAATATAAGTGCCTGTCTGAGACATGAAAGTGGCCAGAGTCTGTTCCAGTATACTGCTCGTGGAAGCTGGTGGCTGCTGTTGCTGCTGCGGCGGCAGGTGCGGCGGCAGTTGATGTCGCGTCAGCAATCTAGGTCCTCCCTGATTCTGATTATGTGCTTGAGGATTCAGGGCGTTATTAGGATTACTCCAAGAAAACTTGGGATCCTTTCTCCAGTTGGGATTATAGTTGTTGGAATTATAATTCGGCTTGTAGTTTCCAACATATTTTCCCTTTTCTAACTGTATCGGGCATTCATCTGAACTATGATTTCCCTCAAAGATTTCACATACCTCATCAACAGCAAATCCATGTTGTGTATCATCATTTAATAACCTTTTCATTGCTTTAGTAAGGAATGCTACATGTGATTTCATCGTGCTGTCGGCCTCATAATCCTTGACAGCTAGTACCCGTTTACCCCCTCTTCTTGCTGTCGAAAACTGCTCCTCATTCTTAGCCAGATTTTTCAGTACTTGCATTGCCTCTTCCGGATCTTTATCCAATAATAGTCCGTTTACTGCTGAATCAATTCGAATACGAGTTTGTAAGTTGGAAGCATTGTAAAACTTAGTTACCTGATTCCAGACGAGGAATCCATGCATTGGGCAGTTCCGTAGAAGAGTAGTAAATCTTTCCCAGGCCTCGTGCATCGGCTCGTCATCTTGCTGTTGAAAAGTAGCAATTTCATTACGTAATCGCTCAGATAAATGCGAAGGATTAAAACGAGATAAAAATTCACGAGATAAATTTGCCCAAGTTCTAATTGAACCCAGCGTAAGTTTATTCGACCAAGTTTTAGCTCTGTCCCTCAATGAATGGGGGAATAACCGAAGCCTCAGTATCTCCGGATTAACTCCTGGCAGTCTAAACGAACCACAAATATCCTGGAACGTCTTTAGATGCTCCCTAGAATCCTCTGTAACAGCACCACTGAATTGACCGTCATTGTTGATCATACTAAACATGACAGGTTTCAGCTCGAAGTTGTCAACATCTATGTCCGGCAGCGTGGTCTCCAGCTCTACATGGTCGTTCAACATGTAGTCACGAAAGGATCGTTGTCTGTCGGCGGCAGGGTTGCCGACAGGCTGTATAATATCGCCGATAGGCGGGTCGTTTCCATTATGGGCCAGCTTCTCTAGCTGTTCCTCAAGGTACTCGTTCCTGGCTAGAAGGTGACGAAGTTGTCTCTTGAGATTGAATGAACGTTCGATTTCCGGATCTAATTGATACTCAGGGTCTTTACCTCGATTCGATCTGCGCATAAACAAGAAACCTTGTGAAAAGAAAGAGTTGAAAGCACCAAATAAAAACAGAAAAATTAAACACAAAATAAAAATAAAAACGAAAAGTGCAGTAAAAGAAAAGGTAGAGTTATGTTGCCAATCCCCGGCAACGGCGCCAAAAACTTGTTGCGTGTAAATAGTCTATCGCAATGGTAGTGCAAGTATACACGACGCAAGTAGTAAAGTGATACGAAGTATCAGATATAGTCTCCATAGGGATTGGGCTAATAGCTTCACCTTAATTCGCTGCACGAAAGTAAATAAAATAATTGAGAAAGTTGTCACGAAAATAATAAAGTAAACGTAAATAAAAGAGTATAGATATCAAGATAGAGAGAATGGGCTGGTATTGAGTTGCTCAGTAGTGCAGGTATTGCAGAGTTTAGGAAATACAGTTCTGTCGTCGGCGCCCGTCGCGGCAGCACCTGTCGCGGCAGCAGTCCGTTGATCGTCGCGGTAGCAAACGCTCAACTCAGTACTTTCAAGTTTGGCAAGAATCCCAGATCTGCCTTGGCCTATCCCTAGGTCCAAGTTTGTCGATGATCACGTCTTTGATGATACCTCCCGGCGTGAATCGAAGGATGAACACCGATGTGTATGAATTCTTCTTTAGCCACTTAACCTCGCCCTATCCCTAGGCACGAGATAGTTCAACTATAAACTAGAGAACTCGCTCTTATTTCTTTCGTATACTTAACTCTCCCAATGCTAAGTAAATAGATAACCTCACAATGCTCTCCCGATTCTCTTGCAAGATATTAATAACAAAAATAAGAGAACTTGAAGTTTATTTTATTGAACTGAAAATTCCTAAAACAAAACAACCCTTGCAACTACTTTACAAATCAACCCGTGGCCCTAGGAGGAATTTAGAACATGTCGGCGGCGGGTAAACGGCTAGGGGTTTTTGGTTGTCGGTTATGGGGTATGATCTCTGCCCTGGGTTAAAATACATGCCCTTATATAAGCTTTGGGCTCAAGTTATCTAATTTAACAAGGATTACAACTTTAATTAAAAGTATGATTCTAATAAAGACTAAATCTTCAAGGAATCTACTTTCCAGCCGTCTTCCTTGTTTCTTGGGATTTTCTCTCCTTGAACTTTGGGCTTGTCATATCTTTTGATCCGGGGCTTGGAAAAATTTATGGTTTTCACACGACAGACGGGCTGAATTTTCTCTATCTGTCGAGGTCCACTTTGCTTTTTCTCCTCAAAAGTGTTGTTGTCCTCTGCTGTCACGGCAGCATCGTCCTCTTTGTCTGCTTTTCCAGTTCAGCTCTTCTGCTTCTCTGCCCAGCGCCTGCCTTCACCGTCCGCGATGGCAGCAACCTGCAAAAACAGCCATTTTTAGTAGAATTTGTGCCTTTGAATATATTTGTGATGTTTTGCTGTAAACTAACCTAAATGCAATGAATAATTCTTGAATGCAGCAGAAATATGGGTTAAAAAGGGTGTAAATAATAGAACTTTTACACACTCAACAATTATTTCCATCCGTAGACCCTTTGAGCTTTGTGAAAAACTACACAACTTCTATAGACATGTGATCAAAAGACTCCAATCTTTCCCCCTGGCTATGACCAACACAAGAATAGTTTTCTTTTTCAATTTTGTGATAACAATATAATAGAAAAGATTTTTAGATTGGTCTCCCTCTTGTAACTATCGAACCTTTGGTTTTTTGCTGAAGGAAAGAATGCTCAGCCTTCTTCAGCTCAATAATTTTCACCTTGCAAAGCAACCTCACGAGCCACATCAATAAGCTCAGAAGAAAGATTCACCAGCTGTTGCTCTTCAAGTTCTCCCTTTTTCAATTTGACTTGAACATGGAGGTTCTCAAAGTGCTTTTTATTCAACAGTTTCGGAGAAACTTTGAGTCTCTTGAGCTTTCTAAAGAGTGCCAACATGGGATCACCTTGTACAAGAAGGCATAATGAATCATCCACAATTTGAAGGAAATTTGGATGCGTTCCCCAGAAGTTAAAGAATTTGAAAGGCTTTGGTATGCAAGCAAGCACTTTATTACCCCACCAAAGAAGCGTATGATTGTGATCTGAGAGGCTAGGAGCCTAAAATTCCACAAAAGAGACAGCAAAGGCACAATACCAAGAAGGATTAACCATAACCCTATAAGTGACTCCATACCTCTTTCATTTTAATCTCATCATTGTGAGCATATATAGCAGTAAGAAAAAGGGTAAACTATTAAAAACACCACTAACAGTAATGAACTGATCAGATGCATCAACAAGTGTAAGAGACAAACCCTTCTTCCAAAAGATCCGAATTCTACCATTTACAACATTAGTATAATTTATAAGATCATTCAAAGCATCCAACTTACCAAGTATATCCACAGAGCTCTGCTCTTTCACACGAGTCTCCGATAGACAAACAATGTTCACATTTAAAGAATGATATATGTAAAACAACTTTGCACGTTTGAGAGGGTTGTTAATCCCTCTAACATTCCAGAAGTAAGCAATCATTGGGAGCTTGAGAGAGGACCTGCACACACAACGCTACTATTAGGACCATCAGCAGACAAGTTGGCTTTAACATCTTTTTTTTTGCTTTTAGATCAGTAACTAAGGCGCACACCCCAGATTTCTTGCCAACATTTGGACCCGAGGCACTTTTATCCTTAGGGGGTCTACCCATGCTCTTTTCTTTTAGACTGAGGCCTGCAAAGAAGGGAAATCTTCCTTATCTCCCAAGGGATCTACTACAATCTCAACAATATCTGGGACTAATTTGATTCCACTAGCAGAATTCACCTTAACAAGTTCAACTTCAAGCACAACCCTATAGAGAGCAGCAGACATAGAAACATGCTCAAGAGACTCAGACACAGAAGGCTCAGACCCAGGTTGTTCAGACGGTAGCATTAGACCTGGATCAAACACATGTAGCACTGAATCAAGATCAAACACTGGCACAACTTCCTCAACAGCTCTAGAAGAAGCTTTAGGCTCCCTCACAACATTCTTAGCCTTTTCTTTCCAAACCTGAACATCTTTGGGTTCCAAATTTTGGACTAGGCAAGCATTCTCCCCATGACCATAGATTTTACAATGAGGGCAACTAGGGAGAAGCCAAGGAACAACCATACATACTGTAACAAAACTCTTGTTCCTCATATTAACATCCACAAGCTTTTGCATATTCTAGATGCTTGCGAGCCACCGTCACTAAATCCATATATAGAGGTATACCAACAACACTCGCAATGTAACTAAGCCCTACATTGGAATAAATATCAAGAGGAACATTGTGTAATTGTACCCAAACATGCATTCTAATCATATCAAGATCAAGCTTAGTAAGATTCAGCTCCCATTTGTGCAAAATTAAGTGTTTAGGTTGAATGTGCCATGATCCATTCTCTAAAACCCAGTCACAAGCATTTGTATTGGCAAAAAAGAAGGCATAAAGACTTTGGCCAGTATAACTAGCCTTGACTTTAGATGCCTTACCCTAGAGAAGCGAGACGATCTTCTGCATCACATTAAAATTCAGAGTCGATCCAATAAATTATCCCGCCAGAGATAATTTCCAATCAGAAGCTTCATCTTCAAAAAACGTGAGATGGTGGATCAACAAATTTCAAACCCTCAACTGGAGAAAGAGGAAAGTATTTAAGTGAAATGCAATAATTTAAGGGTTAATAATGGCCCTGATGTTTTCTCTCGCGGCGCATGTTAGCTGGACTAATGTGGCCTGAGTTTTCTCTGATTGTTAGGGTTTTTTCTCGATTTTGCTCTTGTGCCTCTCTTTGCGTTGTATGTCGTTGTCCTCTGTGCTAGATTGGAAGAAGATTATTTCTCGAGCGGAGGAGCAAACTCTGAAATATTTTCATCTTATTAACATAGTATTTTATATTTTATTTTTGATTAATTTCTATTTACTTGATATTGTTTGAGTTTAGTATATTTAAGTGAGGAATAATGTTGCGCGTAATAAATGCTTCACAATTTGTGCAAGTGTACACATCGCAAGTTATAGTATAGAAAGATATCGTCTCCAAATGGATTGGTGCTACTTCAAGAATCTACTTTCTCACACTGAAAATAAAAACACAAGTTTGGTAATGGTAGGAGTTCTAATTAACAAGTAAAATAAAAGTAATTAAATAAAAGAAGACGTAATAAAATAAGAGAGAATAAGCTGGGTTATCGCGAAGTTGAGGAGTGATATTCGAATGGATTGTCTTGGTAAATGAGTGCAGCAGCAACTCAGTTGCCGTGGCAACTAGGACAGTTTAGGTTGCCTGGGCAACTAGTAGAACGGTTGCATGGACAACTGACTGGGCAACTGAGCGGCAACCTTCAAGATTCGACGGAGCGTTCTTCAATGGTTCCTCCTTATCTTTAAGTCAAAACTCTAGTTAACTGTGCATGCCTTGATAATACATCCCTGCGTGAACCAAAGGTGGACAACAACCTATCTTGCGCTCTTCTTAACCGTTGAAATCCTAACTTATTCCTAAGCAGGATTAGTCTTCACCATCGCTTGATTGAATAAAGATCATGTTCATTCGTTTCTTGATTCTAACTCTCTCGATATTAGATAAATAGATGGTTCAAGATATCCTATCCCAATTCACTCGCAAACAAGATTAAAAACCAAGAATGAACAAACCTTGAATTAAAAGTGCAAACTCTATTACCTAAACAAAATTCAACCGTTTCTCACAACTACAAAACACAGTAACCCTAGCCAAATAGAATTAGTTCATGGATAGGTTCCAAAGAAACACAAAACAATGTTGACACCGCCGGGCCAACGTTGGTCACTATCCGATGAAAGGTTCAAGTGATCGATGTTCCAGGAGTTGAAGACAACACAAAAGAAAGGTAATTCATATTCCACACTGTTAAGCTCGTGTCATTGGAACAACTGCTTTCCGGTTATAAGCAGAATGTTTTTAACGGTATAACCTTGTCCACACAAGAATTCTACACAATTGGTATCCCATGCATCTTATACCAATCCGGGATCGGTGGCTTGTAAAGGGTTAAATATGACCAGCCCCTTATCCAAACTCGACTTCAATGTTGTTATTCAAAGTCATCGGCATAGCTGAGAACGTAGAAAAAATATGGTTAGAGTTTGGACTTCAAAACCCTGATAATTTTGCATGAAATTAGTAGACTTAACTGTTGTCATTAGAGCAGATCTAATCGCAGTAGGGGACCATGTGGGATGGAGCGACTTAACGTAAGCGGAAGTCCCGGTCACATGCGGACAAGACATGGATGTGCCTGAAATAATTTTGTACTTAGTTGTATGTGTATCACCTTCTAAATCCGAAATAGAGGCTGCTTTAGACCATGCCACCAAGATATCGACCCCGGGTGCCGTAAGATAAGGTTGGAATCGGATTAAGAACATTAGAACTTAAAAAAAAAAGATAACTGAAACTCGAATAGGGGTAGGCCCTCAAGATGAAAATGAAACAATGAATGGGGCGAATTGATTACTATCTAGGCTGGTCCTGAATATTGTTGCAGTTGGGTTCCTAATACGAAAAATGACAATAATCTCAAATTTGAGCATCATAAAGGGACCAACATTATATTTAAACCAATATTTGAGAAAGAAGTAGGAAAATACTCTGTTTTGTTCAAATAGTTGAGTATCATTCATATTCACGGTGGAAAGAGGTAGAGGGTAACTGAATTGATAATCCTTGTATCCTATTTCTTGAAGCACAACTCCGGCTTCCGTTACACCTTCAAGATCGGTGAAGTAGTCGCAAAAACTGATATTTCCTTTCACTAATGTTGAGTTCAATGACCCTGGAAAGCAACACTTGTAACAAAATTTCGTTAAATCAAGATACCATTCACGTACTCGACATTCCGCGATCTCGGTACTGCCTGGAATAGAACAAAGCCGAAGCGCCTAAAGCTGCATTCGGAGCGTCATATACATTTTACCTTCGAGATCAAATATGTTAATAGTGGCTCCCTATAAGTAGAAAATTAAGGTATAAGTAGAAATGAATGAATTATGAATATCCCTTTCATTACCTCGTAAATATGTCTGTTACCCAGTTTCACCTTCGCAACGAACTTTCGATCTATCATACTAGTTGCCACGAATAGAGACCAAGGTGAAAGATTCAAAACCGATGCATGGAAAGAGCCAATAGCAATTCCATCATCAAAATAGAAAATATGCCTACGCCATCGACAATTGCATCATCGAATGTATTGGTCATAGCAACCATAAGACCAACATATCTTGTAAACTGCAATACGTGTCGACAGAACACGAGCCGTCCCTCTATCATGGCTAAATGTGGTTGTGCCACTGTTTAAATGAATGATGTTTTACTTAATTCTCAGCTAAAATCATACCACATGACATCGATTCAATTCGAGTTTAATGTCAAAATAAGTACCTAAATTATCATGTTTTGTTGAGTGGATCAATGGATTGATCAAGGCCAAGAGGGTGGGGGTGAATTGGGTTTTTAAAAATTGTTGGAGTTAGTAGTATGGTTAAAAATGAAGAAAAAGGAATTTTAGAGTGGTTCAAGTTCCAAATGAACTCTACATCCAATACCTTAGCTACCACTAAGGATTTCCAACAATCCACTAATTGTTCTTCCCCTTTTAAAGGCTTGGGAGGTAACCTTTACAATACCGGTCAAATTTTCTACCCAAAATTTGATCAAACCCTCACAAGAGTACAAAGAAGAATTAAAGGCAAGAAATATATCTCTGTAACCCCCTTAGCCCGACCTAGATGATTGACCGGAACTACAAAGTTTACACGGGGAAAACCAAAGTCAACCCGAAAGTCAACTTTGATTAACGACCCTTTTTTCCCTTTTTATCTTTTCTAGATGCACATTAAGCTTATGTGATTACTCAAGAATCATATGAGATAAAGGAACAACGATCAGAAATAAATTAGGGACTCAATTGCATGAATTACACTTTTAGGGACCAAAATGTAATTTTTAGAAAATATAAGAACTTTGCAAGATTCAAGGTTACCAGTATGTAATTAGTCATATTACATGCCTCTCTGCCAAATTTCACCTTAAAAAGACATTCCAAGCTCAAGCAATTGCATCCACAACAATCAGGGCTAAAATGTAAAACATGGAAACTTGAAACAATTCAAATCATCAACCAACAGTCATATGTTTTGGCACACTGACCTTTGTACCGAAACGCCCGTATCGAAACGGTGTTGACTCTTTCGGTACTCGGGTGCGTTCCGAGACCGGTATCTAAACAGGCCTCTCTAGTAGCCAAAATGTTCCGAAACACATTCAACCGTTCTGAAACGCTATGGCCATTACAGGCCCCTATTTCGGAACAATTAAGGGTGTTTCGATACACCCTGCCTTGTAGCAGCAGAAATTGCTGGTTTCCTCTCTTAACCCACTCAAACATGCTTCAAATCATACCATAACATACCAGCAACTTGTTTAGACTCTAGAGATCACATTTAGGAAACTTAAGCTAGAGCATGGCATCAAACACATGAACATTCAAAATATAGGCATGCTTCATAGCTTCAAACCCGAATATAGAACTCAAACCTCCAACCAAAACCATTTAGGACCACTTACAAACCATAGAAGCCATAACAAACATACTACAACCATAGGGAGTCCAAAACACTTCTCCTAAATACAACCTTGGTACCCCATTGCCAAATATCAATACTAAAGTGTATAAAAACATCACCATACATTAGCTTTGCACTTCCTTGGATGTTCTTAACCTTCTTGCTGCCCAAAACACTTCAATTATCTGTATTATTTGTAACGCCCCGGTTTTGGGCTTAGGAGTTTTTGGCGTTGACCGGTTTGGTCAAAGTGTTGGTCGAATCTAAAAAGGTGAAATTAGGAAAGCCTAGTTCGGGTTGCATTAAAAATATGGAAAAATGTTCTAAAATCATCTTTTAATATAATTAAGTGAACTGTGAAATCAATTTTGGAAAATGAGTTTTGGAAGGGTGACATTTTGGCTAGTGACCAAAATGTAATTTTTGAAAGTTTGGTGACTGTTTTATAAAGGGTTGAAACTTTGAATCTTTAAGGAGCTATTATTCCAAAAGTAGTTTCTCCAGATTTTTCTAAGATATTTTAAGGATTTATTCTGATTTTAAAACATATCAAAAGTGGAGGGAAAGCCATTTTGGCCATTTTGATAACTAACTTTCTATTTTCCTTTCTCTCATTTTCTCTCAACCCAAACATTTTCTTTCCAGAGAATTGTTTCTGATTTTATCACCTAAATCCCTCCTTTCAACTCTCTTTTGATTCCTAATCAACATATCTACAAAACCTCATCATTTGCTACTTGATTCATCAAGGTTTTTGATTCCAAAAAGAGGATAAACTCAAGTTTGGAGGTAAGAACGTCCTTCTCCTCTAAACTATCAGTTCTTTACTGAAATTCCTAAGTTTTCAATCCTTAATTGATGTTTTATTAAAGGCTTTTGAGTTGTGAATTGGATCTTGGCTTATAATGCAAGATTTGGTGATTTTTGATGATTTTCGTTTGATCTGTTAAATCTGTGATTTGAGATGTGTTTTTGATGTTATTTGGACTCTAAATTGATAAGGAATTGAGTTTTGATTAATGCAATCCCGGATAGGTTGAGTTTCCTAAGTTTAGCTTGTGATTCTTGTTTGTTTTTGAGGTGATCTTGTGGATCTGATGTTGCTGGAGGTATAAGGATGTTAATAGGTTCTTTTTAGATGTTAAATGATGTTAATAGATGTTTGGTTTTGTTGGTTAATGGCTGGGCTTTGTTGAGAAGTGGTTTGGATGCATTTTCGGTTGTGTTTGGTGGCCGAAAATGGAGTGTGGATGAGAGCAGCGAGTTTAGGTGCTTTCATTGAAGCAATTAATGCATGATGATGCATTAATCCTCTGCTTTGATGTGTTAAAACAGGGGAGGCATCTTTGGATCCAAGAGTTGGTGATCCGGAGGCTTGATTTGGTGCTTCGGCAAGAGGCGAAGTGGAATCGGTGAGTGAAATTGGGTTTTCGGCTTTGAAACCAATGTCTTGGGAGCTTAGTTTAAGTCTAAACAACTTTGCTAAGCTCAAGTGTAAGTTTTCGGAAATACTCTCTAGTGGTGGCCATGATTTGATTGTTGTGCAATGTGGTTTATTGCATGTTTTAAACTATTTTTGAAAGCATGATTTAGCATGGTTAATGCTGTTTTTGTAAGCCATATGTTGAAGGAAGCTCAAGGTAAGAGTTCCTTGTTTTTGAACATTGATTAAATGTGGTTTGATGCTATTAAATGCATGATGATTATGGCTTGGTTTAATGCTTTAAAACAGTGGATAAATTGTTGATAATGATGTATATTGGCAAGTGATGTTTTGAAAAGGTTAAGGTCACTAAGGTGGTTAAAAGTCCTTGAGTGAGCCTTGTTTACTTAATAACATCAAGGTGGTTAAAAGTCCTTGGATGATTCTTGCTACGGACACAAAGGTGGTTAAAAGTCCTTGTGTGATCCTTTCCATGGTGATTAAAAGTCCATGGGGCCATGGTGTTTAAAAGTCCATGGGGCCAAGGTGTTTAAAAGTCCTTGGGGCCAAGGTGTTTAAAAGTCCTTGGGGTGAAACTTGATACGGACACAAAGGTGGTTAAAAGTCCTTGTGTGGTCCATTCCATGGTGGTTAAAAGTCCATGGGGCCAAGGTGTTTAAAAGTCCTTGGGGCCAAGGTGTTTAAAAGTCCTTGGGGTGAAAGTTGATGAACTTGTTTTTAAAGAAATGGAATTTATCACTTGTGGCCAATATGACATGTTATGATATGAAGCATGAGATGCTTGTTTAAAGTATGCTTTTGAGCATGTGTAAATGTTGTTTTGAAGCATGATTTATAAAGTGTTTTATAAATGCATTATTGAATGGTTTTATTGAGCATTCCTCACTAAGCTTTTGCTTACGCTCTCTTTCGTTTTCTTAAATCAATAATGCAGAACACTAGAGTACTTTGAGGGCAGCTAGGAGGGCAAGCATTCAAGTGAAAGTAAAGCTCAAAGTATGGAAGGTTTCTTAAGTACATTTTTAGCTTTTGGTAATTTGGCAATGGGGGACCTATGTGTATGTTTTGGGAGAGGTTTGAACTTCCCAAGTATGTTGAATGATGTTGAGAATGTTGGTTTTTGAGTTTGGCCTTTACATGCTTGAAATGGAAGTTTATGCTTGAATGGTTTGCTTGTGTAGGAAGAATGCCTATAGATTTGGGGCTTTTCATATATGATGTTATTTTGTTGAATTGTTGATGCATGTATGTCTCATATATGTTGAATTGCATGTTGGTAAAGTTTGGTGGTAATTGGAGCATGATTGGATGTTTAATTGCATGTTTAAGTATGCATTTTGGGGCAATCTGTGCAGGGCGTTTCGGAACAGTGCCTGCCGTTTCGGAACGGGTGCCTTAAACAAACCCAGGCGTCCGAAACGAGAGAGACCGTTCCGAAACGGTTTGGCTACTGCCAGCCCGTGTTCCGGTACGCGTTGCGGAACGGCCCGTGTTTCGAAACGGGCTCTGCCTGTTCCGGAACGGGTGACCGTTGGGGGCTGACATTGGCAGTTAAATGTTTTGAATTGTTTGCGTTTTAGTCCTGAACCTTGTTTGTGCAATTGTATGAGTTCAGGAAGTCTTTTTGAGCTGAAATTTCACAGAGAAGCATGAAATCTGACTAATTTCAAGTTGGTAACTTTAATTTGGGTTAAGTCCTCCTATTTATCAGAAATTACAATTTGGTCCCTAATGCTGTAATTTGTTCATTTGGGTCCCTGTTTGATCTCTGATGCTTGTGATCTTTGAATATGTTGTTGAGTGATCACAATTAGGGTTAATGTGCATCTAGAAAAGATTAAAAAGAAAAAAAAGGGTCGTTAATCAAGGTTGACTTTCGGGTTAACTTTGGTTTTCCCCGTGTGACTTTCTTAATTCGGATCAACCGTCTAGGCCGGCTTAAGGGGGTTACATTTTGTGGTATCAGAGCTGAGTTCTCGAGTAATTGGGAATGAATGTATGCATGATTGAAGTATGTTGTCTTGTATGCTTGTTGATCGAAAGCATGTTTAGTGGCTTGTGATTTGGATGCAATTGAGTTGTATGCTGTGATGTAGCATGTTGTGGGTACCCATTGCCAAATCGAAGCTAATGAAATGTTGTTGATTTTGAATGAAATTGAGCTTGAATACTTGGATTGCTTACCTTGCTGGGCCTGACTTTGTTTTATTTACATTGTGATTGCATGGTAATAGTATGGCACCACGTAGAGAGTTACGAGGTAGTGTGCGAGCTGCGGCTCCTAATGAGAATGAGAACGAGGAGAACACGGGTAGTGCGATGTTACCTCCTCCTCCACCTGGTGGTGGTGCTGAGGGAGAAAGAGCTGAAGCTGCAGCTGGTGCTGGAGCTGCTGGACCAGAGGTTGGTCAGGGGCAAGCTATGCCTGATATATCTATGTTGGTACAAGCTATTGCGGGTGCTTTTCGAGCAGCAGTAGCTGGAGCTCAAGGAGCTGGGCATCAGGGAGATGCTGGAGTTAGACTACCTTTGGAGCGTCTGCGCAGTCTTGGTGGGACTGAGTTCAGGGGTATGTCAGCTGAGAGTTCCGAAGCTTGGCTAGAGAGTACCAAGCGAATCTTGGGTCAGATGAGCTGCACGGATGTGCAAAAGCTGGGTTGTGTTGTGTCCTTGCTGCAGGACGATGCGTATACATGGTGGACGACCACTATAGCTGGAGTGGTTGAAGCTGATGTGACTTGGACATTCTTTCAGAATGTGTTCAAGCAGAGATATCTTGGAGTGAGATATCTTGATGAGAAGAAGCGTGAATTCATGTCTCTTACCCAAGGGAGCATGAGTGTGGCTTAGTATGAAGTGCAGTTTTTGCGACTCAGTTAGTATGCACCTGAGCTGATACCTGATGAGCGGGCAAGGTGCGAGAGGTTCCGTTATGGTCTTGTGACGGATGTGAAAATGTATGTGCTGGCCACCGAGTATGATGATTTTGATGTGTTGGTGGGCCGAGCCAAGGACATTGAGATGAACTTGGGTTTATCTGCGAAAGGTGCGGGAGCAAGTTCTGGCAAGAGAGCTGCTGAGTTTAGTTCCGGTGGTGTACGGAACAAGAGGGGACGTGATCAGAAGTATCAGTCCTCAGCTAAGAGAGGTGGTGGTGCACCTGCTAGAGGAGGCAACGCTAGAGCTGATCCTAGTGCTTGTTGGATCTATGGTTCACGTGGTCACATGAAGCGTGACTGTCCTCGTGCTGTGAGAGAGGTGCAAGCTCCTGTTGCAGCGGCTGGTAATGGATGTTGGAATTGTGGATCCGCCGACCAATTGAGGCGAGATTGTCCTAGGTTGGCTGATGATCAGGTGTGTGCTCCTGTTGTTGCGGCACCGCAGAGAGGTCGTGGGCGCGACCGTGGTAATTTCCAGAGGCGAGAGGAAGGTGGTCGTGAAGTAGCCCATGTTGTGGCTATTCAGCCTGAAGGTGGAGGCCAAGCTAGGGTGTATGCTCAGCGTGAGGGAAGGAATGATGCGGATGTGATTGCAGGTACCTTTACTTTGCAATCCTTGTCATTGCTTTCTTTGATTGATTCTGGATCTACGCATTCATACATTTTGCGTGAGCATGCTGAATTGCTTGGTTTGCCTGTTGAGTCTTTGGATGTTGGTGTTCGTGTCACTAGTTCTTTTGGTGAAACTGTTGTGACTCGAAAGCTTTATAGAAGGTGTCCCTTGGTTGTTCAAGAACATGTTTTTCATGTTGATCTTATGGAGTTGCCCTTTTATGGTTTTGATGTGATCCTTGGTATGGATTGGCTTGCTGAGCATCGTGCTGTGGTGGATTGTGAAAATAAGCGAGTTTCGCTGAAGCTTGCGGATGATTATGAAGTTGTTGTGGTTGGTGAGAATGTGAAGTTTCTTGCCAATGTGGTGTCTACCTTGGAGGCGAGCAAGATGCTGAGGCAAGGTTGCGAAGCTTATCTAGCTTTTGTGATGAATCCTAGCTCTAAGGAGTTGAAGGTGCAAGATATCCGAGTTGTGAAGGAGTTTCCTGGAGTGTTTCCTGAGGAGTTGCCTGGTTTACCTCCTAGTCGCGAGGTGGAGTTTGGAATTGAGCTGTATGAGAATACAACTCCTGTGTCCATTACTCCCTATAGAATGGCACCTAAGGAGCTGAAGGAGCTGAAGACGAAGTTGCAAGAGTTGCTTGATCGTGGTTTCATCCGGCCGAGTGTGTCACCTTGGGGAGCACCGGTCTTGTTTGTGAAGAAGAAAGATGGCACTATGAGAATGTGCATTGATTACCGTCAGCTGAACAAGTTGACTATCAAGAATCGGTATCCTTTGCCGAGGATTGATGATCTCTTTGATCAATTTCGGGGAGCTGCTGTGTTCTCTAAGATTGACTTGAGGTCAGGGTATTATCAGTTGAAGGTGAAGGATGGGGATGTGCCTAAGATAGCTTTTAGGACAAGGTATGGGCATTATGAGTTCCTTGTGATGCCGTTTGGTTTGACAAATGCTCCTGCTGTTTTCATGGATATGATGAACCGTGTGTTTCATGAATACCTGGACAAGTTCGTGGTGGTGTTCATTGATGATATCCTCGTGTACTCGCGTACTGAGGAGGAGCACGAAGAGCATTTGAGGATTGTTTTGCAAGCCTTGTTGGAGAATCAGCTTTATGCTAAGCTGAGCAAGTGTGAGTTCTGGCTTAAGGAGGTGGTGTTTCTTGGGCATGTGGTCTCAGCTGAGGGGATTCGTGTTGATCCTCAGAAGATTGAGGCGGTGATGAACTGGAAAGTTCCTAAGTCTGTTCATGAGGTCCGTAGTTTCCTTGGTTTGGCGGGATACTACCGAAGGTTTGTGGATGGTTTTTCCAAGATTGCTGCTCCTTTGACAAAGCTGTTGCAAAAGGATGTTAAGTATGAGTGGACGGAAGCGAGACAGCATGCTTTTGAGAAGCTTAAGGCGGCTTTGACGCAAGCTCCTATCTTGGTTCAGCCTGAATCAGGGAAAGAGTTTGTGGTCTATAGTGATGCATCCTATGTTGGTTTGGGATGTGTGTTGATGCAAGAGGATAAGGTGGTGGCTTATGCATCGCGGCAGTTGAAAGTGCATGAGCGCAATTACCCTACGCATGATATTGAGCTGGCTGCAGTGGTTTTTGCTCTGAAGATCTGGAGACATTATCTGTATGGTGAGAAGTGTACTGTGTACACGGATCACAAGAGTTTGAGGTATCTGATGCCTCAGAAGGAGTTGAATCTTAGACAGCGGCGTTGGTTGGAGTTGCTCAAGGATTATGATTTGACGATTGAGTATCATCCTGGAAAAGCTAATGTTGTTGCGGATGCCTTGAGTAGGAAGGTAGCTGTTGAGCTGAGGGCTATGTTTGCTAGCTTGAGCATATCGCGGGATGGTGGTCTTGTGGCTGAGTTGCAAGTGAAACCATCTTTGGTTCAGTTGATCAAGGAAAAGCAGTTGATGGATGATTCCTTGGTGTCTCATGTTCAGGATATTGCGGAGGGTAGGCCTTCGGATTTCTGTTTTAATGATGATGGAGTGTTGTGTTTTGGGAGTCGGATAGTAGTGCCCAATGATGCTGAGTTGAGGCGTGCTATTCTGACTGAAGGTCATAGTACTAAGATGTATCGTGATCTTCGTGATGAGTACTATTGGGTGGGTTTGAAGAAGGATGTTGCGGAGTTTGTGAGCAAGTGTTTGGTGTGTCAGCGAGTTAAGGCTGAGCATCAGTTTCCTTCAGGGTTGTTGCAACCGTTGAAAATTCCTGAATGGAAGTGGGAGAGGGTTACCATGGATTTTGTATCTGGTTTACCTTTGTCTCCTTCGAAGAAGAATTCTGTTTGGGTGATTGTGGATCGCCTGACGAAGTGTGCGCATTTCTTGCCTGTGCATACTACGTTTTCTTTGGATAAGCTGGCAGAGCTGTACATTGCTGAGATTGTGCGGCTGCATGGTGTGCCTAAGTCGATTGTGTCGGATAGGGATCCGAGGTTCACATCGCGTTTCTGGCAGTGTTTGCATCAAGCTCTGGGTACAAGGTTGCATTTCAGTACATCCTATCATCCTTAGTCGGATGGTCAGTCTGAGCGGGTTATCCAGATCTTGGAGGATATGTTGAGGTGCTGCATGATTGAGTTCCAAGGTTCTTGAAAGAAGCATCTGCCTTTGGTTGAGTTCGCTTATAACAATAGTTATCAGGCGAGTATACAGATGGAACCGTATGAGGCTTTGTACGGGAGGAAGTGTAGGACTCCTCTTTGTTGGGCTGAAATTGGTCAAAAGTAGGTTTTGATGCCGGCTTTGTTGAAAGGGACCACCGAGAAGGTGAAGCTATTTTGTGAGCGGTTGAAGGCAGCCTCTGATCGGCAAAAGTCTTACGCGGATTTGAAGCGTAAGGAGATAAAGTATGCGGTGGGTGACCGTGTGTTGTTGAAGGTTTCGCCTTGGAAGAAGGTGATGAGGTTTGGCCGGAAGGGTAAGTTGAGCCCTAGGTACATTGGACCATATGAGGTGGTTGAGCGTGTGGGTCCTGTTGCGTATCGTTTGAGGTTACCTCAAGAGTTGGAGAAGATTCATGATGTGTTCCATGTTTCTATGCTCCAGAAGTATAGATCTGATCCTTCGCATGTGATGCCTGTGGAGGAAGTGGTTTTGAATCCGGATTTGTCCTATGATGAGGAACCGGTGAAGGTTCTGGATTCGGATAGCAAGGTTCTTCGTGGCAAGACCATTGAGTTGGTGAAGGTGCTGTGGAAGCATCGAGGTGTTGAGGAAGCTACGTGGGAGCGGAAGGGAGACATGCTGAAGCAGTTTCCTTATCTCTTTCCTTCAGGTAAATTTCGAGGATGAAATTTCATAAGGGGAGGAGAGTTGTAACGCCCCGGTTTTGGGCTTAGGAGTTTTGGGCGTTGATCGGTTTGGTCAAAGTGTTGGTCGAATCTAAAAAGGTGAAATTAGGAAAGCTTAGTTCGGGTTGCATTAAAAATATGGAAAAATGTTCTAAAATCATCTTTTAATATAATTAAGTGAACTGTGAAATCAATTTTGGAAAATGAGTTTTGGAAGGGTGACATTTTGGCTAGTGACCAAAATGTAATTTTTGAAAGTTTGGTGAATGTTTTATAAAGGGTTGAAACTTTGAATCTTTAAGGAGTTATTATTCCAAAAGTAGTTTCTCCAGATTTTTCTAAGATATTTTAAGGATTTATTCTGATTTTAAAACATATCAAAAGTGGAGGGAAAGCCATTTTGGCCATTTTGATAACTAACTTCCTATTTTCCTTTCTCTCATTTTCTCTCAACCCAAACACTTTCTTTCCAGAGAATTGTTTCTGATTTTCTCACCTAAATCCCTCCTTTCAACTCTCTTTTGATTCCTAATCAACATATCTACAAAACCTCATCATTTGCTACTTGATTCATCAAGGTTTTTGATTCCAAAAAGAGGAGAAACTCAAGTTTGGAGGTAAGAACGTCCTTCTCCTCTAAACTATCAGTTCTTTACTGAAATTCCTAAGTTTTCAATCCTTAATTGATGTTTTATTAAAGGCTTTTGAGTTGTGAATTGGATCTTGGCTTATAATGCAAGATTTGGTGATTTTTGATGATTTTCGTTTGATCTGTTAAATCTGTGATTTGAGATGTGTTTTTGATGTTATTTGGACTCTAAATTGATAAGGAATTGAGTTTTGATTAATGCAATCCCGGATAGGTTGAGTTTCCTAAGTTTAGCTTGTGATTCTTGTTTGTTTTTGAGGTGATCTTGTGGATCTGATGCTGCTGGAGGTATAAGGATGTTAATAGGTTCTTTTTAAATGTTAAATGATGTTAATAGATGTTTGGTTTTGTTGGTTAATGGCTGGGCTTTGTTGAGAAGTGGTTTGGATGCATTTTCGGTTGTGTTTGGTGGCCGAAAATGGAGTGTGGATGAGAGCAGCGAGTTTAGGTGCTTTCATTGAAGCAATTAATGCATGATGATGCATTAATCCTCTGCTTTGATGTGTTAAAACAGGGGAGGCATCTTTGGATCCAAGAGTTGGTGATCCGGAGGCTTGATTTGGTGCTTCGGCAAGAGGCGAAGTGGAATCGGTGAGTGAAATTGGGTTTTCGGCTTTGAAACCAATGTCTTGGGAGCTTAGTTTAAGTCTAAACAACTTTGCTAAGCTCAAGTGTAAGTTTTCGGAAATACTCTCTAGTGGTGGCCATGATTTGATTGTTGTGCAATGTGGTTTATTGCATGTTTTAAACTCTGTTTGAAAGCATGATTTAGCATGGTTAATGCTGTTTTTGTAAGCCATATGTTGAAGGAAGCTCAAGGTAAGAGTTCCTTGTTTTTGAACATTGATTAAATATGGTTTGATGCTATTAAATGCATGATGATTATGGCTTGGTTTAATGCTTTAAAACAGTGGATAAATTGTTGATAATGATGTATATTGGCAAGTGATGTTTTGAAAAGGTTAAGGTCACTAAGGTGGTTAAAATTCCTTGAGTGAGCCTTGTTTACTTAATAACATCAAGGTGGTTAAAAGTCCTTGGATGATTCTTGCTACGGACACAAAGGTGGTTAAAAGTCCTTGTGTGATCCTTTCCATGGTGATTAAAAGTCCATGGGGCCATGGTGTTTAAAAGTCCATGGGGCCAAGGTGTTTAAAAGTCCTTGGGGCCAAGGTGTTTAAAAGTCCTTGGGGTGAAACTTGATACGGACACAAAGGTGGTTAAAAGTCCTTGTGTGGTCCATTCCATGGTGGTTAAAAGTCCATGGGGCCAAGGTGTTTAAAAGTCCTTGGGGCCAAGGTGTTTAAAAGTCCTTGGGGTGAAAGTTGATGAACTTGTTTTTAAAGAAATGGAATTTATCACTTGTGGCCAATATGACATGTTATGATATGAAGCATGAGATGCTTGTTTAAAGTATGCTTTTGAGCATGTGTAAATGTTGTTTTGAAGCATGATTTATAAAGTGTTTTATAAATGCATTATTGAATGGTTTTATTGAGCATTCCTCACTAAGCTTTTGCTTACGCTCTCTTTCGTTTTCTTAAATCAATAATGCAGAACACTAGAGTACTTTGAGGGCAGCAAGGAGGGCAAGCATTCAAGTGAAAGTAAAGCTCAAAGTATGGAAGGTTTCTTAAGTACATTTTTAGCTTTTGGTAATTTGGCAATGAGGGACCTATGTGTATGTTTTGGGAGAGGTTTGAACTCCCTAAGTATGTTGAATGATGTTGAGAATGTTGGTTTTTGAGTTTGGCCTTTACATGCTTGAAATGGAAGTTTATGCTTGAATGGTTTGCTTGTGTAGGAAGCATGCCTATAGATTTGGGGCTTTTCATATATGATGTTATTTTGTTGAATTGTTGATGCATGTATGTCTCATATATGTTGAATTGCATGTTGGTAAAGTTTGGTGGTAATTGGAGCATGATTGGATATTTAATTGCATGTTTAAGTATGCATTTTGGGGCAATCTGTGCAGGGCGTTTTGGAACAGTGCCTGCCGTTTCGGAACGGGTGCCTTAAAGAAACCCAGGCGTCCGAAACGGGAGAGACCGTTCCGAAACGGTTTGGCTACTACCAGCCCGTGTTCCGGTACGCGTTGCGGAATGGCTCGTGTTTCGAAACGGGCTCTGCCTGTTCCGGAACGGGTGACCGTTGGGGGCTGACATTGGCAGTTAAATGTTTTGAATTGTTTGCGTTTTAGTCCTGAACCTTGTTTGTGCAATTGTATGAGTTCGGGAAGTCCTTTTGAGCTGAAATTTCACAGAGAAGCATGAAATCTGACTAATTTCAAGTTGGTAACTTTAATTTGGGTTAAGTCCTCCTATTTATCAGAAATTACAATTTGGTCTCTAAAGTTGTAATTTGTTCATTTGGGTCCCTGTTTGATCTCTGATGCTTGTGATCTTTGAATATGTTGTTGAGTGATCACAATTAGGGTTAATGTGCATCTAGACAAGATTAAAAAGAAAAAAAAGGGTCGTTAATCAAGGTTAACTTTCGGGTTGACTTTGGTTTTCCCCGTGTGACTTTCTTAATTCGGATCAACCGTCTAGGCCGGCTTAAGGGGGTTACATTTGGTGGTATCAGAGCTGAGTTCTCGAGTAATTGGGAATGAATGTATGCATGATTGAAGTATGTTGTCTTGTATGCTTGTTGATCGAAAGCATGTTTAGTGGCTTGTGATTTGGATGCAATTGAGTTGTATGCTGTGATGTAGCATGTTGTGGGTACCCATTGCCAAATCGAAGCTAATGAAATGTTGTTGATTTTGAATGAAATTGAGCTTGAATACTTGGATTGCTTACCTTGCTGGGCCTGACTTTGTTTTATTTGCATTGTGATTGCATGGTAATAGTATGGCACCACGTAGAGAGTTACGAGGTAGTGTGCGAGCTGCGGCTCCTAATGAGAATGAGAACGAGGAGAACATGGGTAGTGCGGTGTTACCTTCTCCTCCACCTGGTGGTGGTGCTGAGGGAGAAAGAGCTGAAGCTGCAGCTGGTGCTGGAGCTGCTGGACCAGAGGTTGGTTAAGGGAAAGCTATGCCTAATATGTCTATGTTGGTACAAGCTATTGCGGGTGCTTTTCGAGCAGCAGTAGCTGGAGCTCAAGGAGCTGGGCATCAGGGAGATGCTGGAGTTAGACTACCTTTGGAGCGTCTGCGCAGTCTTGGTGGGACTGAGTTCAGGGGTATGTCAGCTGAGAGTTCCGAAGCTTGGCTAGAGAGTACCAAGCGAATCTTGGGTCAGATGAGCTGCACGGATGTGCAAAAGCTGGGCTGTGTTGTGTCCTTGCTGTAGAACGATGCGTATACGTGGTGGACGACCACTATAGCTGGAGTGGTTGAAGCTGATGTGACTTGGACATTCTTTCATAATGTGTTCAAGCGGAGATATCTTGGAGTGAGATATCTTGATGAGAAGAAGCGTGAATTCATGTCTCTTACCCAAGGGAGCATGAGTGTGGCTGAGTATGAAGTGCAGTTTATGCGACTCAGTCAGTATTCACCTGAACTGATACCTGATGAGCGGGCAAGGTGTGAGAGGTTCCGTTATGGTCTTGTGACGGATGTGAAAATGTATGTGCTGGCCACCGAGTATGATGATTTTGATGTGTTGGTGGGCCGAGCCAAGGACTTTGAGATGAACTTGGGTTTATCTGCGAAAGGTGCAGGAGCAAGTTCTGGCAAGAGAGCTGCTGAGTTTAGTTCCGGTGGTGGACGGAACAAGAGGGGACGTGATCAGAAGTATCAGTCCTCAGCTAAGAGAGGTGGTGGTGCACCTGCTAGAGGAGGCAACGCTAGAGCTGATCCTAGTGCTTGTTGGATCTGTGGTTCACGTGGTCACATGAAGCGTGACTGTCCTCGTGCTGTGAGAGAGGTGCAAGCTCCTGTTGCAGCGGCTGGTAATGGATGTTGGAATTGTGGATCCGCCGACCATTTGAGGCGAGATTGTCCTAGGTTGGCTGGTGATCAGGTGCGTGCTCCTGTTGTTGCGGCACCGCAGAGAGGTCGTGGGCGCGGCCGTGGTAATTTCCAGAGGCGAGAGGAAGGTGGTCGTGGAGTAGCACATGTTGTGGCTATTCAGCCTGAAGGTGGAGGCCAAGCTAGGGTGTATGCTTAGCGTGAGGGAAGGAATGATGCGGATGTGATTGCAGGTACCTTTACTTTGCAATCCTTGTCATTGCTTTCTTTGATTGATTCTGGATCTACGCATTCATACATTTTGCGTGAGCATGCTGAATTGCTTGGTTTGCCTGTTGAGTCTTTGGATGTTGGTGTTCGTGTCACTAGTTCTTTTGGTGAAACTGTTGTGACTCGAAAGCTTTATAGAAGGTGTCCCTTGGTTGTTCAAGAACATGTTTTTCATGTTGATCTTATGGAGTTGCCCTTTTATGGTTTTGATGTGATCCTTGGTATGGATTGGCTTGCTGAGCATCGTGCTATGGTGGATTGTGAAAATAAGCGAGTTTCGCTGAAGCTTGCGGATGATTATGAAGTTGTTGTGGTTGGTGAGAATGTGAAGTTTCTTGCCAATGTGGTGTCTACCTTGGAGGCGAGCAAGATGCTGAGGCAAGGTTGCGAAGCTTATCTAGCTTTTGTGATGAATCCTAGCTCTAAGGAGTTGAGGGTGCAAGATATCCGAGTTGTGAAGGAGTTTCCTGGAGTGTTTCCTGAGGAGTTGCCTGGTTTACCTCCTAGTCGCGAGGTGGAGTTTGGAATTGAGCTGTATGAGAATACAACTCCTGTGTCCATTACTCCCTATAGAATGGCACCTAAGGAGCTGAAGGAGCTGAAGACGAAGTTGCAAGAGTTGCTTGATCGTGGTTTCATCCGGCCGAGTGTGTCACCTTGGGGAGCACCGGTCTTGTTTGTGAAGAAGAAAGATGGCACTATGAGAATGTGCATTGATTACCGTCAGCTGAACAAGTTGACTATCAAGAATCGGTATCCTTTGCCGAGGATTGATGATCTCTTTGATCAATTTCGGGGAGCTGCTGTGTTCTCTAAGATTGACTTGAGGTCAGGGTATTATCAGTTGAAGGTGAAGGATGGGGATGTGCCTAAGACAGCTTTTAGGACAAGGTATGGGCATTATGAGTTCCTTGTGATGCCGTTTGGTTTGACAAATGCTCCTGCTGCTTTCATGGATATGATGAACCGTGTGTTTCATGAATACCTGGACAAGTTCGTGGTGGTGTTCATTGATGATATCCTCGTGTACTCGCGTACTGAGGAGGAGCACGAAGAGCATTTGAGGATTGTTTTGCAAGCCTTGTTGGAGAATCAGCTTTATGCTAAGCTGAGCAAGTGTGAGTTCTGGCTTAAGGAGGTGGTGTTTCTTGGGCATGTGGTCTCAGCTGAAGGGATTCGTGTTGATCCTCAGAAGATTGAGGCGGTGATGAACTGGAAAGTTCCTAAGTCTGTTCATGAGGTCCGTAGTTTCCTTGGTTTGGCGGGATACTATCGAAGGTTTGTGGATGGTTTTTCCAAGATTGCTGCTCCTTTGACGAAGCTGTTGCAAAAGCATGTTAAGTATGAGTGGACGGAAGCGAGACAGCAGGCTTTTGAGAAGCTTAAGGCGGCTTTGATGCAAGCTCCTATCTTGGTTCAGCCTGAATCAGGGAAAGAGTTTGTGGTCTATAGTGATGCATCCTATGTTGGTTTGGGATGTGTGTTGATGCAAGAGGATAAGGTGGTGGCTTATGCATCGCGTCAGTTGAAAGTGCATGAGCGCAATTACCCTACGCATGATATTGAGCTGGCTGCAGTGGTTTTTGCTCTGAAGATCTGGAGACATTATCTGTATGGTGAGAAGTGTACTGTGTACACGGATCACAAGAGTTTGAGGTATCTGATGCCTCAGAAGGAGTTGAATCTTAGACAGCGGCGTTGGTTGGAGTTGCTCAAGGATTATGATTTGACGATTGAGTATCATCCTGGAAAAGCTAATGTTGTTGCGGATGCCTTGAGTAGGAAGGTAGCTGTTGAGCTGAGGGCTATGTTTGCTAGCTTGAGCATATCGCGGGATGGTGGTCTTGTGGCTGAGTTGCAAGTGAAACCATCTTTGGTTCAGTTGATCAAGGAAAAGCAGTTGCTGGATGATTCCTTGGTGTCTCATGTTCAGGATATCGCGGAGGGTAGGCCTTCAGATTTCTGGTTTAATGATGATGGAGTGTTGTGTTTTGGGAGTCGGATAGTAGTGCCCAATGATGCTGAGTTGAGGCGTGCTATTCTGACTGAAGGTCATAGTAGTCCTTTTGCTATGCACCCTGGTAGTACTAAGATGTATCGTGATCTTCGTGATGAGTACTATTGGGTGGGTTTGAAGAAGGATGTTGCGGAGTTTGTGAGCAAGTGTTTGGTGTGTCAGCGAGTTAAGGCTGAGCATCAGTTTCCTTCAGGGTTGTTGCAACCGTTGAAAATTCCTGAATGGAAGTGGGAGAGGGTTACCATGGATTTTGTATCTAGTTTACCTTTGTCTCCTTCGAAGAAGAATTCTGTTTGGGTGATTGTGGATCGCCTGACGAAGTGTGCGCATTTCTTGCCTGTGCATACTACGTTTTCTTTGGATAAGCTGGCAGAGCTGTACATTGCTGAGATTGTGCGGCTGCATGGTGTGCCTAAGTCGATTGTGTCGGATAGGGATCCGAGGTTCACATCACGTTTCTGGCAGTGTTTGCATCAAGCTCTGGGTACAAGGTTGCATTTCAGTACATCCTATCATCCTCAGTCGGATGGTCAGTCTGAGCGAGTTATCCAGATCTTGGAGGATATGTTGAGGTGCTGCGTGATTGAGTTCCAAGGTTCTTGGGAGAAGCATCTGCCTTTGGTTGAGTTCGCTTATAACAATAGTTATCAGGCGAGTATACAGATGGAACCTTATGAGGCTTTGTACGGGAGGAAGTGTAGGACTCCTCTTTGTTGGGCTGAAATTGGTCAAAAGTTGGTTTCGATGCCGGCTTTGTTGAAAGGGACCACCGAGAAGGTGAAGCTCATTTGTGAGCGGTTGAAGGCAGCCTCTGATCGGCAAAAGTCTTTCGCGGATTTGAAGCGTAAGGAGATAGAGTATGCGGTGGGTGACCGTGTGTTGTTGAAGGTTTCGCCTTGGAAGAAGGTGATGAGGTTTGGCCGGAAGGGTAAGTTGAGCCCTAGGTACATTGGACCATATGAGGTGGTTGAGCGTGTGGGTCCTGTTGCGTATCGGTTGAGGTTACCTCAAGAGTTGGAGAAGATTCATGATGTGTTCCATGTTTCTATGCTCCGGAAGTATAGATCTGATCCTTCGCATGTGATGCCTGTGGAGGAAGTGGTTTTGAATCCGGATTTGACCTATGATGAGGAACCGGTGAAGGTTCTGGATTCGGATAGCAAGGTTCTTCGTGGCAAGACCATTGAGTTGGTGAAGGTGCTGTGGAAGCATCGAGGTGTTGAGGAAGCCACGTGGGAGCGAAAGGGAGACATGCTGAAGCAGTTTCCTTATCTCTTTCCTTCAGGTAAATTTCGAGGATGAAATTTCTTAAGGGGAGGAGAGTTGTAACGCCCCGGTTTTGGGCTTAGGAGTTTTGGGCGTTGACCGGTTTGGTCAAAGTGTTGGTCGAATCTAAAAAGGTGAAATTAGGAAAGCTTAGTTCGGGATGCATTAAAAATATGGAAAAATGTTCTAAAATCATCTTTTAATATAATTAAGTGAACTGTGAAATCAATTTTGGAAAATGAGTTTTGGAAGGGTGACATTTTGGCTAGTGACCAAAATGTAATTTTTGAAAGTTTGGTGAATGTTTTATAAAGGGTTGAAACTTTGAATCTTTAAGGAGTTATTATTCCAAAAGTAGTTTCTCCAGATTTTTCTAAGATATTTTAAGGATTTATTCTTATTTTAAAACATATCAAAAGTGGAGGGAAAGCCATTTTGGCCATTTTGATAACTAACTTCCTATTTTCCTTTCTCTCATTTTCTCTCAACCCAAACACTTTCTTTCCAGAGAATTGTTTCTGATTTTCTCACCTAAATCCCTCCTTTCAACTCTCTTTTGATTCCTAATCAACATATCTACAAAACCTCATTATTTGCTACTTGATTCATCAAGGTTTTTGATTCCAAAAAGAGGAGAAACTCAAGTTTGGAGGTAAGAACGTCCTTCTCCTCTAAACTATCAGTTCTTTACTGAAATTCCTAAGTTTTCAATCCTTAATTGATGTTTTATTAAAGGCTTTTGAGTTGTGAATTGGATCTTGGCTTATAATGCAAGATTTGGTGATTTTTGATGATTTTCGTTTGATCTGTTAAATCTGTGATTTGAGATGTGTTTTTGATGTTATTTGGACTCTAAATTGATAAGGAATTGAGTTTTGATTAATGCAATCCCGGATAGGTTGAGTTTCCTAAGTTTAGCTTGTGATTCTTGTTTGTTTTTGAGGTGATCTTGTGGATCTGATGTTGCTGGAGGTATAAGGATGTTAATAGGTTCTTTTTAGATGTTAAATGATGTTAATAGATGTTTGGTTTTGTTGGTTAATGGCTGGGCTTTGTTGAGAAGTTGTTTGGATGCATTTTCGGTTGTGTTTGGTGGCCGAAAATGGAGTGTGGATGAGAGCAGCGAGTTTAGGTGCTTTCATTGAAGCAATTAATGCATGATGATGCATTAATCCTCTGCTTTGATGTGTTAAAACAGGGGAGGCATCTTTGGATCCAAGAGTTGGTGATCCGGAGGCTTGATTTGGTGCTTCGGCAAGAGGCGAAGTGGAATCGGTGAGTGAAATTGGGTTTTCGGCTTTGAAACCAATGTCTTGGGAGCTTAGTTTAAGTCTAAACAACTTTGCTAAGGTCAAGTGTAAGTTTTCGGAAATACTCTCTAGTGGTGGCCATGATTTGATTGTTGTGCAATGTGGTTTATTGCATGTTTTAAACTATGTTTGAAAGCATGATTTAGCATGGTTAATGCTGTTTTTGTAAGCCATATGTTGAAGGAAGCTCAAGGTAAGAGTTCCTTGTTTTTGAACATTGATTAAATGTGGTTTGATGCTATTAAATGCATGATGATTATGGCTTGGTTTAATGCTTTAAAACAGTGGATAAATTGTTGATAATGATGTATATTGGCAAGTGATGTTTTGAAAAGGTTAAGGTCACTAAGGTGGTTAAAAGTCCTTGAGTGAGCCTTGTGTACTTAAGAACATCAAGGTGGTTAAAAGTCCTTGGATGATTCTTGCTACGGACACAAAGGTGGTTAAAAGTCCTTGTGTGATCCTTTCCATGGTGTTTAAAAGTCCATGGGGCCATGGTGTTTAAAAGTCCATGGGGCCAAGGTGTTTAAAAGTCCTTGGGGCCAAGGTGTTTAAAAGTCCTTGGGGTGAAACTTGATACGGACACAAAGGTGGTTAAAAGTCCTTGTGTGGTCCATTCCATGGTGGTTAAAAGTCCATGGGGCCAAGGTGTTTAAAAGTCCTTGGGGCCAAGGTGTTTAAAAGTCCTTGGGGTGAAAGTTGATGAACTTGTTTTTAAAGAAATGGAATTTATCACTTGTGGCCAATATGACATGTTATGATATGAAGCATGAGATGCTTGTTTAAAGTATGCTTTTGAGCATGTGTAAATGTTGTTTTGAAGCATGATTTATAAAGTGTTTTATAAATGCATTATTGAATGGTTTTATTGAGCATTCCTCACTAAGCTTTTGCTTACGCTCTCTTTCATTTTCTTAAATCAATAATGCAGAACACTAGAGTACTTTGAGGGCAGCAAGGAGGGCAAGCATTCAAGTGAAAGTAAAGCTCAAAGTATGGAAGGTTTCTTAAGTACATTTTTAGCTTTTGGTAATTTGGCAATGGGGGACCTATGTGTATGTTTTGGGAGAGGTTTGAACTCCCTAAGTATGTTGAATGATGTTGAGAATGTTGGTTTTTGAGTTTTGCCTTTACATGCTTGAAATGGAAGTTTATGCTTGAATGGTTTGCTTGTGTAGGAAGCATGCTTATTGATTTGGGGCTTTTCATATATGATGTTATTTTGTTGAATTGTTGATGCATGTATGTCTCATATATGTTGAATTGCATGTTGGTAAAGTTTGGTGGTAATTGGAGCATGATTGGATGTTTAATTGCATGTTTAAGTATGCATTTTGGGGCAATCTGTGCAGGGCGTTTCGGAACAGTGCCTGCCGTTTCGGAACGGGTGCCTTAAACAAACCCAGGCGTCTGAAACGGGAGAGACCGTTCCGAAACGGTTTGGCTACTGCCAGCCCGTGTTCCGGTACGTGTTGCGGAACGGCCCGTGTTTCGAAACGGGCTCTGCCTGTTTCGGAACGGGTTACCGTTGGGGGCTGACATTGGCAGTTAAATGTTTTGAATTGTTTGCGTTTTAGTCCTGAACCTTGTTTGTGCAATTGTATGAGTTCGGGAAGTCCTTTTGAGCTGAAATTTCACAGAGAAGCATGAAATCTGACTAACTTCAAGTTGGTAACTTTAATTTGGGTTAAGTCCTCATATTTATCAAAAATTACAATTTGGTCCCTAAAGTTGTAATTTGTTCATTTGGGTCCCTGTTTGATCTCTGATGCTTGTGATCTTTGAATATGTTGTTGAGTGATCACAATTAGGGTTAATGTGCATCTAGACAAGATTAAAAAGAAAAAGAAAAAAAAGGGTCGTTAATCAAGGTTGACTTTCGGGTTGACTTTGGTTTTCCCCGTGTGAGTTTCTTAATTCGGATCAACCGTCTAGGCCGGGTTAAGGGGGTTACATTATTGGTAAAAGAGACCGTAAGCATGTTTGCTTAGTGAGGCATGCTCTAAAGAAAACCAACACAATAATGCATTATTCAAATTTTTTTCTCAAAAGCCATTTTCGACAACATGCTCATTCTATCTCACGCTTGAAAACCATTTCAAAGCAAAACATCATTTAAAACCACATGTACCTCTATTCTATCTCATGAATTTAAACCATTGCAAATCTCATGGCAAAACCATATACATACTTGTGAAAACTAAAGCATTTCATATATACAAATCTCATATGCATTTCTCATAGCATAAATCATCTCAACATTAGGTACATGTGAATCAAAAGCATTTTCATATATTATATTGGTATTTCACATCTCATAATTACTCGGATATGCATATAACTTTCTCAAACCCACTAGGCACTTCCGGTGGAATCTCTCATCACCGTACTCACTCGTCTAGTAACATAATTTCCGGTGGAATCTCACATCACCGTACTCACATGGCGGTATCTATCATCGCCACAAAGCTTGGGTATTTCACCAGGTCCTTCCCGATGGAATGCCCATCATCGGTCTCTCCCTTTGGATTGAATCCAAAGAGCACGTACGAATTTTTAGTTATAGTGCACTCTCATACTATTGATCGATCAATTATATCCGGTAAGTATCTCATCTTCTATGCCAATATATTATGTCAAAACATCATCTCACCTACTATTTTTCATGCAACATTTCTCAAATCTTTCTCATCTCATTTCAAAATCAAAACACATGCTTGCATTAAATAAAAATCTCAAAACTCATTATTGCAACATGCTATCTCATGAAATCTCTTCAAGCATCATCTCATGCTACAAATCATGCATAAAAACAGTAGGAATTTATCTATCTAAAAACATGAGCATGTAAAAGAATTTTAGGGGCAACCATTACATATTTGAGAGCAATCTAGCCAATACTTACTTCTGAACTTAGGAAGGTGTTTCAAACCTTTCCTAAATCCCCAAACCTTGTTTCATTGTCCCTTAAGGACTTCTAAAACCATTCGCACTCACCGATTATGTTTCGCTTGCTCGCCAAAATGCTATCTAAGCTCCCGGATCAACACCAAAGGCGTCCGAAGATGTCTCCCCTTTTCATAACATATAAGAGCAGAGGATTAATGCATCATCATGCATTGAAATCATCATCCACACACCTAGACTCGCTACTCTACTCAAAAGCCTCATTTCGACCACCAAAAACAACCGAAATCACCTCCAAACTTTTCCAAAACAAAGCCCAGCTAAGATCTATCACTTCTAATCATTTCTAAACATCAATCAACATCAAAAACCACCACAAACTCGTCCTTATACCTCCAGCTATAACAGAACACCAATACCACTCCAAAAACCACTCTTCTAACATGCAAAACTTGGAAATCCAAACCTATTTGGGATTTGTTTGATAAAACCTCATTTATAACATCAATTACCATCCAAAATATATTAGAAAACAACCTCAAAACAGAGCCCAACCATTAATCACAAAAATCATCAAGATCTCTCCAAGAATCTTGAGTTTTAACACAATTTCATGTTTCTAACATTAAAGCAACTCCAAAATCATTAACAAAGGATTGATAACTTGGGAATTTCAGTAAAGAACTGGTCATTAGAGGAGAAGGACAAAGCTTACCTCTAATGGCTGATTTCTCATTGATTTAGGCAAATTTTCTTGAAAATCCAATGTGAAAAAAAGAGGATTTTGTGAGGAAAAGATTAGGAATCAAAAGGAGATTAAAATATCATCCAAAGGAATGAAAATCAGAGGCTAATTGCTGGAGGAAATGTGTTTGGCTGAAAAGAAATTGAGGGAAAATGAAATGAGAGAAAATTGACGTAAGGTAGTTATGAAAAGTCAAAGATAGTTTTTTCCTTTTAATTATCTTTATTTCCCTTAATTAAAACATTATTAAAAACACCCAAAATAAGGAGAAATCTGATTAAAAATATTTTGCTAAAATTAGCTCCTTAAAGATTCAAAGTTTCAATCATTTACAAAACAATCACTATTCAACTTTTGCAAAAACTACGATTTGGTCACTACACCGAAATGTAGTATTTCCAAACCTTATTTTTTAAAATTTCTTTCACCATAATCATTCATATAATAAATGAGGATTTTTTTAGATATTTTTCCACATTTTAAAGCATCCCGAACTAGGTGTTCCCTAAATCTCCCTTAAAGATTCGAATCGATCTTGACCGGCCACATTCAACTCTTAAACTTCTAGACCCAAAATCGGGGCGTTACAACTCTCCCCCTCTTAAGAAATTTCGTCCTCGAAATTTACCTGGAGGAAAAAGGTAAGGAAATTGCTTCTTCATGTCTTCCTTCCTTTCCCACGTGGCTTCCTCAACACCACGATGTCTCCACAAGACTTTTACCAGCTCCATGGTCTTACCTCGGAGAGCCTTACTATCCGAATCCAGAATCTCAACAGGTTCCTCATCATACGTCAAGTCCGAATTCAACACAACCTCTTCCACAGGCATAACATGCGACAAATCCGATCTATACCTCCGAAGCATGGATACATGAAACACATTATGTATCTTTTCTAACTCTTGAGGTAGTCTCGGCTTATAAGAAATAAGACCCACACGTTCTATCACTTCATATGGTCCAATGAACCTTGGGCTCAACTTGCCCTTTCGACCATATCTCATCACCTTCTTCCAAGGTGAAACTTTTAGAAACACACGATCACCCACAACAAATTCTATCTCTTACGCTTCAAATCCACGTAAGACTTTTGACGATCCGATGCTGCCTTCAACCGCTCAAAAATGAGCTTCACCTTCTTGGTGGTTCCTTTTAACAAAGTCGGCATCGAGACCAACTTTTGTCCCGTTTCAGCCCAACAAAGAGGAGTTCTGCACTTCCTCTCGTACAAAGCTTCATAAGGTGCCATTTGAATACTTTCTTGGTAACTATTATTATAAGAAAACTCCACCAAAGGCAAGTGCTTCTCCCAAGAGCCTTGAAATTCAATAACACAGCACCTCAACATATCCTCAAGCACTTGGATAACTCGCTCCGACTGTCCATCCGTTTGCGGATGATAAGAAGTATTGAAATTCAGCCGCGTACCCAATGCTTGATGCAAACACTCCCAAAACCTTGCGGTGAACCTCAGATCTCTATTTGACACTATAGATTTTGGTACACCATGCAACCGTACAATCTCAGCAATGTACAACTCCGCAAGCTTATCCAAGGTGTACGTAGTATGCACATGCAAGAAACGCGCACACTTCATAAGGCGATCCACAATCACCCAAACAGAATTCTTCTTTGACGGTGATAAGGGAAAATCAGACACAAAATCCATGGTGATCCTCTCCCACTTCCATTCAGGAATCCTTAACGGATGCAACAACCCTGAAGGAAATTAATGTTCAGCCTTAACTCGCTGACAAACCATGCATTTGCTAACATACTCAGCGACATCTTTTTTCAATCCCACCCAATAGAACTCATCCTTTAAATCACGATACATCTTTGTACTACCAGGGTGCATAGCAAAAGGACTACTATGAGCTTCAGTCAGAATAGTGCGCCTCAATTCAACATCACTCGACACCACTATCCGACTTCCAAAACATAAAACACCATCATCATCGAAACAGAAATCCGATGGCCTACCTTCTTGAATATCCCGAACATGAGGCACTAGAGAATCATCAAACAACTGCTTATCCTTTATCAATTGAACCAAAGATGGTTTCACTTGAAATTCAGCAACAAGACCACCATCCCGCGATATGCTCAAGCTAGCAAACATCGCTCTTAACTCCACCGCCACTTTCCTGCTCAAAGCATCGGCCACAACATTGGCCTTCCCCGGATGATACTCGATTGTTAGATTGTAATATTTAAGCAACTCCACCCAACGTCGTTGCCTATGATTCAACTCTTTCTGAGACATCAGATACTTAAAACTCTTATGATCCGTGTACATAGTACACTTCTCACCATAGAGATAATGTCTCTAGATCTTTAGAGCAAAAACCACTACAGCTAACACAATATCATGCGTAGGATAATTGCGCTCATGCACTTTCAATTGTCGCGGCGAATAAGCCACCACCTTACCCTCTTGCATTAACACACACCCCAAACCAACATAGGATGCGTCACTATACACCACAAACTCTTTCCCTAATTCAGGTTGAACCAAGATAGGAGCTTGCGTCAAAGCTGCTTTTAGTTTCTCAAAAGCTTGTTGCCTCGCTTCCGTCCACTCATACTTAACATCCTTTTGCAACAACTTTGTCAAAGGGGCAGCAATCTTAGAAAATCCATCCACAAACCTCTGGTAGTAACCCGCCAACCCAAGGAAACTACGGACTTCATGAACCGACTTAGGAGGCTTCTAATTCATCACCGCCTCAACCTTCTGAGGATCAACTCGAATTCCATCAGCCGAAACCACATGACCAAAGAAAACAACTTCCTTTAGCCAAAACTCACATTTTCTCAGCTTAGCATAAAGATGATTTTCCAACAGCGCTTGCAAAACGATCCTCAAATGACCTTTATGCTCCTCTTCAGTACGAGAGTACACAAGGATATCATCGATGAACACCACAACAAACTTGTCCAAGAATTCATGGAACACCCTATTCATCATATCCATGAAAGCAGCAGGAGAATTCGTCAACCCAAACGGCAACACTAGAAACTCATAATGCCCATACCTCGTTCGAAAGGTTGTTTTCGGCACATCCACATCTTTCACCTTTAACTGATAATACCCTGACCTTAAATATATCTTTGAAAACATAGCCGCTCCTCGAAACTGATCAAAGATATCATCGATCCTCGGCAAAGGATACTTGTTTTTTATGGTCACTTTTTCAGCTGAGGATAATCAATGCACAACCTCATCGTGCCATCTTTCTTTTTAACAAACAAGACCGGTGCGCCCCAAGGTGACACACTCGGCCGAATGAAGCCTCGGTCAAGCAACTCTTGAAGTTGCGTCTTCAACTCCTTCAACTCTTTGGGTGCCATGCGATAGGGAGCAATGGACACCAGAGTTGTGTTTTCGTAGAGCTCAATTCCAAACCCAACCTCTCGACCAGGCGACAAACCAGGTAATTCCTCCGGAAACACTCCAAGGAACTCACACACGGTCCTTATATCATGTACGTGAACCTCCTTTGTACTAGGATTTATAACAAAGGCTAGATAAGCCTCACACCCTTGACGCAACATCCGACTTGCTTCAAGCGTAGACACCACATTAGATAGAAACTTCACATTTTCTCCCACCACCACAACTTCATAATCATCCGCAAGTTTCAACGAAACTTGCTTGCTTTCAAAATCAACAACGACTCTATGCTCAACAAGCCAATCCATGCCAAGGATTACATCAAAACCATGGAATGGTAACTCCATAAGATCGACAAGAAACACATGATCTTGCACCATTAAGGGGCATCTCCTAAACAATCTTCTTGTTACATCCGTCTCACCAAAAGAACTAGTCACTCGCATACCAACATCCAATAACTCAACAGGCAAACTAAGCATTTGAGCATGTTCATGTAATATGTACGAGTGTGTAGATCCAGAATCAATCAAAGAAAGTAATGACAAGGGTTGCAAAGTAAAGGTACCAGCGATCACGTCCGTGTCATTCCTTCCCTCTCGATGAGCATACACTCTAGCCTGGCCACCGCCCTAATGTTGGACAGCCACCACATGCGCCACAATTCTTCCACCCTCATCTATGCGCTAGAAATTACCACGGTCGTGCCCGCGACCTCTCTGTGGCTCAGCTGCTCTCATCGGAGCTTGTCTCTCTCTCAACGACTGAGGACAATCATTCTTTATATGCCCTCGGTTACCACAGTTCCAGCATGTACCAAGGTTACCCCAACACTCACCAGAATGTCTCCTACCACACCAGTTACACTCAGGAGTTCTCAAGAAAGCATTCGGTCCTTGCTAACCTCTCCCAGGGTTACCACCATCGCGTCTAACATCATCATGTGGCCTTCTATCCTTATGTCTCTTATTTCTATCCCTACCAAAATCACGTTCTGTAGCTCGCTTCCCCGAGCTAGACACTCCTGCTCGACTCACCAAGCCAAGATTCAACTCAATGTCCTTGGCTCTAGTGACCAAGACATCGAAATCAGTATAATCGGCTGCAAGCATATAGGTTTTCACATCCGCCACCAGCCTGTAACGAAATCTTTCACATCTTTCTCGTTCACTAGGAATCAGCTCAGGTGCATATTGACTTAGGCGAAAAAACTGCACCTCATACTCCGCCACTGTCATGCTCTATTGCACAAGGGACATGAATTCCCTCTTCTTCTCATCGAGGTAATGAACTCGCAAGTATTTTTGCTTGAACGAATTCAAGAAGAATGTCCAAGTCACATCATCATCATCCATCCCAGACATCGTGGTTGTCCACCACGTGTACGCATCACCGTGCAACAGGGACACAATGCATACCAACTTCTGAACATTATTGCAATTCAGCTGTCCAAGTATCCTGTTGGTGCTCTCCAACCAAGACTCAGAACCTTCTGGTGTCAAACCTCTAAACTCAATCCCTCTTAGACTACTGATGCCTAGAAAGGTCCAACAATAGCTTGTATCATCACAGTCATATCAGGAGCAGCTTGCCCCTGACCTCCCTTAGGTCCAACAACCCTAGCACCAACTCCAGCAGCACCAGCACCAGCTCCACCACCACCAGGTGGTCCACTAAGAGGAGGAGGATGTAGATCCTCAACATTCCCAATATTCTCGTTCTCAGCCGTAAAACAAGTATTGATTCTTAGCTATCTACGTGGCCCCATAATAAAACAATGCAACTGACAAAATACAATAAATTCAATTAGGCATAATAAGGTAAGTAATCAAAGTACTCAAGCTCATTTTTGAAAACAATTCTCCTCATTAGTAATGATATGGCAATGGGATCCCCAACTATACCCCGGACACAACATAGCATCACAATTCCATCTCAAAAGAACCATACATCACTAATCAAACATCATGTTTTCACCGCAAAATCACAAACATTCATAACTATATACATTCGCCACTTACCAAGCCCTAATTATTCGTTAACCTGGCTCTGTTACCAACAAATGTAACCCCCTTAGCCTGGCCTAGACGATTGACCCGAATTACGAAGATTACACGGGGAAAACCAAAGTCAACCCGAAAATCAACCTTGATTAACGACCATTTTTTTCTTTTTTATCTTTTCTAGAGGCACATTAAGCCTATGTGATTACTCAAGAATCATATGAGATAAAGGAACATCGATCGGAAAGCAATTAGGGACTCAATTTCATGAATTACACTTTTAGGGACCAAAATGTAATTTTTAAAAAATATAAGGACTTTGCAGGATTCAAGATTACCAATATGTAATTAGTCATATTAATGCCTCTCTGCCAAATTTCACCTTAAAAGGACATTCCAAGCTCAAGCAATTGCATCCATAACATTCAAGGCTAAAATGTAAAACTAGAAACTTGAAACAATTCAAATCATCAACCAACTGTCATCTGTTTCGGAACACTGACCTTCGTACCAAAATGCCCGTATCGAAATGGTGTTGACCATTTCGGTACTCGGGTGCGTTCTGAGACCGGTATCGAAACAGGCCTCTCCAGTAACCAAAATGTTTCGAAACACCTTCAACCGTTCCGAAACGCTATGGCCATTACAGGTCCCTATTTCGGAACAGTTAAGGGTGTTTCGATACACCCTGCCTGTAGCAGCAGAAATTGCTGGTTTTTCCCTCTTAACTCACTCAAAAATGCTTCAAATCATACCATAATATACCAACAACTTGTTTAGACACTAGAGATCCCATTTAGGAAACTTAAGCTAGAGCATGGCAACAAACACATGAACATTCAAACTATAGGCATGCTTCCTAGCTTCAAATCCGAATATAGAACTCAAACCTCCAACCAAACCCTTTAGGACCATTTACAAACCATAAAAGCCATAACAAACATACTACAACCATAGGGAGTCCAAAACACTTCTCCCAAATACAACCTTGGTACCCCATTGCCAAATATCAATACTAAAGTGTATAAAAACATCACCATATATGAGCTTTGCACTTCCTTGGATGTTCTTAACCTTCTTGCTACCCAAAACACTTCAATTATCTGCTTTATTGGTAAAAGAGAGCGTAAGCATGTTTGCTTAGTGAGACATGCTCTTAAGAAAACCAACGCAATAATGCATTATTCAAAACTCTTTCTCAAAAGCCATTTTCAACAACATGCTCATTCTATCTCATGCTTGAAAATCATTTCAAAGCAAAACCTCATTTGAAACCACATGTACCTCTATTCTATCTCATGCATTTAAACCAATGCAAATCTCATGGAAAAACCATATACATGCTTGTGAAAACTAAAGCATTTCATATATACAAATCTCATATGCATTTCTCATAGCATAAATCATCTCAACATTAGGTACATGTTAATCAAAATCATTTTCATATATTATATTGGCATTTCACATATCATTATTACTCGGCTATGCAGATAACTTTCTCAAACCCACTAGACACTTCCAGTGGAATCTCTCATCACCGTACTCACTCGTCTAGTAACATAATTTCCGGTGGAATCTCACATCACCATACTCACATGGCGATATCTCTCATCGCCACAAAGCTTGGGTATTTCACCAAGTCCTTCTTGATGGAATGCCCATCATCGGTCTCCCCCTTTGGATTGAATCCAAAGAGCGCGTACGAATTTTTAGTTTATAGTGCACTCTCATCCTATTGATCGATCAATTATATCCGGTAAGTATCTCATCTTCTATGCCAATATATTATGTAAAACATCATCTCACCTACTGTTTTTCATGCAACATTTCTCAAATCTTTCTCATCTTATTTCAAAATTAAAACACATGCTTGCATTAAATCAAAATCTCAATACTCATAAATGAAACATGCTATCTCATGAAATCTCTTCAAGCATCATCTCATGCTACAAATCATGCATAAAAATAGTAGGAATTTATCTATCTCAAAACATGAGCATGTAAAAGCATTTTAGGGGCAACCATTACATATTTGAGAGCAAAATAGCCAATACTTACTTCCATACTTAAGAAGGTGTTTCAAACCTTTCATAAATCCCCAAAGCTTGTTTCTTTGTCCCTCAAGGACTTCTAAAACCATTTGCACTCACCGATTACGTTTCGCTTGCTCGTCGAAACGCTATCTAAGCTCTCGGATCAACACCAAAGGCCTTTGAAGATGTCTCCCATGTTCATAACACATAAGAGTAGAGGATTAACGCATCATCATGCCTTAAAATCATCAGCCACACAGCTAGACCCGCTGCTCAACTCAAAAGCCTCATTTCGGCCACCAAAAACAACCGAAATCACCTCCAAACTTTTCCAAAACAAAGCTCAACCAATATCTATCACTTCTAATCATTCCTAAACATCAATCAACATCAAAAACCACCACAAACTCGTCCTTATACCTCCAACTATAATAGAACACAAAAACCACCCCAAAAACCACCCTTCTAGCTTGCAAAACTTAGGAATCCAAACCTATTCGGGATTTCTTTGATAAAACCTCATTTATAACATCAATTACCATCCAAAATACATTAGAAAACAACCTCAAAACAGAGCCTAACCATCAACCACGAAAATCATCAAGATCTCTCCAAGAATCTTGACTTTTAACACAATTTCATGTTTCTAACATTAAAGCAACTCAAAAATCATTAAAAAGGGATTGATAACTTGGGAATTTCAGTATGAACTGATCATTAGAGGAGAAGGACGAAGCTTACCTTTAATGGCTGATTTCTCCTTGATTTAGGCAAATTTTCTTGAAAATCCAATGTGAAAACAAGAGGATTTGGTGAGGAAAAGATTAGGAATCAAAAGGAGATTGAAATCTCATCCAAATAAATGAAAATCAGAGGCTAATTGATGGAGGAAATGTGTTTGGCTGAAAAGAAATTGAGAGAAAATTGACGTAAGGTAGTTATGAAAAGTCAAAGATAGTTTTTTCCTTTTAATTATCTTTATTTCCCTTAATTAAAACATTATTAAAAACACGCAAAATAAAGAGAAATCTGCTTAAAAACATTTTGGTAAAATTAGCTCCTTAAAGATTCAAAGTTTCAATCCTTTACAAAACAATCACTATTCAACTTTTGCAAAAACTGCGATTTGGTCACTACACTGAAATGTAGTATTTCCAAACCTTATTTTGTAAAATTTCTTTCACCATAATCATTCATATAATAAATGAGGATTTTAGATATTTTTTCACATTTTTAAAGCATCTCGAACTACGTGTTCTCTAAATCTCCCTTAAAGATTCGAATCGATCTCGACCGGACCGATTCAACTCTAAAACTTCTAGACCCAAAATCGGGGCGTTACAATCTCTCAATACAAGATTTCCCCTTTAAGTAGAAACACTCAACCCAAATTTGATAACAATATCAGAATTGAACACTACACAATTTGGGGTTTTACAAGAGATTGGAAAATAAGCACTTTGAGCTTGGATTTTTGCTTGGATGTTTATATTTGATGCAATAGTTTTTGCTGGTCTTCAATTAGCTTCAATTTATAACTTCTCTATCAATTCTAGCCGTTTGGGCGGTTAGGGTAATGAATATAGCCGTTGGGACCCTCTCTTTTCCACCATAAATGTACTTCTACGGCTTACCGTATCGGTACCGTGGACCTGTATCGATACTTGTCTCAAAACAGAAAGAGCCTTTGCACAATAACAAGAGGGCGTATCAATACGCGTGTAAGCGTATCGGTATGGGACATGTACCGTTTTAATACGGGGAACAATCGTATCGATGCAATTTTCTCAACTGAGCTCACTGGAAGTTTCCTTATCGATACGGCTAGGAGCGTATCGGTACGGGATAACCACCACTTTAAATTTCAGTTACCTAACAAATGAAACCAATGGTCGAAAACATTAAAATCTTTTCGAATTTAAATTCCATTAAATCCGCATCGATACGGGTAGAACCGTATCGGTACGCCATTCAAATTCCTTCAGTTTTTACAGAGGGAGAGTATCGATATAGATTCAATCTGTTTCGATACGGTGAGGGGCATATCGAAATGTGTCTCTCCAGTAGCCAACTTTGTAAAAAAGGTATCGATATGTCTGGAAGCGTATCGACACGCCTGGACGTTTTTTAGTACTTTGGCCTTGGAACACTTAGAAAATATTTGAAGTTTGAGATTTTCAAATCAGATTAAAGCCTTGGTGATTTATAAATAATTTGAGGGACTTAGAAATCTATTTCAAGTTTTCAATTTAATACTTAACATATTTTGTTATATCAAAATCGAACATAGGTTTTACAATATCCCCCTTTTTGATATAACAAAACCAAAACTTGAAATTTTTGACACTTTGAAAAACTTTGCAAAATAACTCCCCCTTAATATTAGCTAGGTAAACTTTAAGTTTGAAAATCAAAATTTAAGTGTGAGCTTGTTCCCTCTCCCCTTTTTGTTAGATCAAAAATAGAGACATTGATAAACATAGGGAAAAGGCATAAATAATAACCAAGCAACATAATATAGATAGCCATTAAGTTCAAAATAAAGATAACATCAACATAAAATCCAAATAATATAAAATCAAAGCATAAGTTTTAGAATGCAAACTTAATCCTAAAAACATAATCCAAAGTGCATAAATAAATATCCTAAATGACATGAATGATATGCAAAGATAAGCTACTATGCATCTCCATCGCCATCTTCATCATCTTCATCATCCTTCTCATTGGCATCATCATTCCTCCTAGTTTGACGCCACTCGCCATGAAAAGCGGTATGAGAGATGTTCATCGAGTTAGGACCTTCTTCAAGAGAAGTGAGGCGCGCCTCCACATTCTTCATTCGATCTTCAAGGCTTGTAAAGTGTGTGTCAATAGCGGTAAACCCTAAATTCATCACTTGATCCATGGAGGCAATTCCCATGCGCAAACCCGTGAATTGCTCATTTAGAAAAGTCACAAGAGCACCCATGGAAGGTGGAGGAGGAGCTTGAGGAGCTTGAGCGGCTTGAGGATTAACAATTTCTTCCGGAACGACATCTCTAGGGAGCTCGGATAGACGAAGCCAACTACCATTAAAGTAATGAAACTTTCCCCTTGCAAGAGATCTTTTATCGATAGGATCGGTGAGGGAAGTTGGGTAGTCATGTGAACAATCTATCTCCTTTTGTGTGAAGAAATAACTCAAAGTCGTACAATAAGTGAAGGAAGTGACAGGAGTGGTGTGGTGATGTTGCACAAGATAGAAAATCTCCGCAAACATAATTCTAGCAAGATTTGGTCGTTGTCTTTGACGGAAGCATCGAATCCAAAAATCGTTAACTTGGCGAATAGTGGAATACTTTCCTCCTGAGGGCCTAAACCACCAAGAAACCATCAAATGTATGATCTGATCTTGAGCATTAAGAGCGGTAACGGAACCACTTTGGACATGGCCAAGAGGATTCTCATCAACAAGACCCTCATCCTCTAACTTGAACACATCATAAAGATATTGAACATTGATGGTGACCTTTTTACCCATTAGATAGGAATTAACACCCGTAACAACACCTGATGTATTGGCGACACACTTGGCATTAGCACAGAAAATCAATACTAAAGTGCGATAGAAAAAACCGGGAATTTGGAGAAAATCCATAAATTTCCATTCTTGGAGCAAAGGTAAGTAATCAAATTTGAAACACTCCGAGTTAAAAAAGGAATGGAAATTACCCTCTTTGGACGGATTTTGTGGTTTTAAAATTGTCGGAAATAGTTGAGATCTCCGGTGGTCTTAAAGGATTGTTGATAGATAAGAGTAAGGTTCGGGCGAGTACCATCTCCGGCATTGGAACCTTCACCGGCTTCACTAGTACGTGCTCTCATTTTAGGTGCCATTGACTAGAGAAAATATCAAAAAACAGTGTATGCATTAACTTTCTCATTCAACCTATTGAAAAATCAATAATCAAGGTTTTTGTTAAAAAAAAATTAGAAACAAAACAAAAATTAAAGGTTTGAAAAGAAGTTTGTTTTTGAGAAGTCAAAACAAAACACAACAAAATTTAGAACTAAATTCAAATGAAATAAAAAGAAAAGAGAAATTTTTACCTTGATATTGATAGGGAGGAATTAGAGAATAACTTTGCACCAAATTGATGAAAAGATTGAAGAGCTCTGCTTGATTTTGAAAACCTTCAATATATTTTGAGTTGTGGTATGAAAATATGAGAGATTGAGAGGCTATTTATAGAGTGAAAAATGGCTAGGGTCTTGAAAGTTCAATTTTGGTCAAAGTAAAACTCTTTAAATGCCATTAAGAAGCTGTCTACGCAATCGAGTATCGATGCGCCTGAGGGTGTATCGATACGGGGGTAAAATTGTAATTCCCTTGAAACGCCCGTTGAAGGTCCGTATCGAAACAGATGCAATCCCTATCGAAACGCTTTTAGCTCGTATCGAAGCGGGTTTAACCGTATCGATACCCGTTTTAGGAAAAATGCAGTCTTAAAAGCTAATACAGTACTCGTATCGATACGTGTAAGGTCGTATCGATACCCTATGCCTAGAAATACATTTTAGGCTTTAAGAACAACCAAAGGCTTGATTTTAGCACCTCCTAAATGAATGCAACTGATGAATGAGAAGTTCTAAGCATGGATATTTTCAAGAGCAACAACACATAAACATGCAATTTCACAAATTCAAGCAATTTTAACCTCAAAAAGAGTCCTAAAGGGTCAAGGAATGCTAGTTAGACCTAGCTCTCTCCTAAGGGACCAAAAACGCTCCTTATCCAAAGGCTTTGTAAAAATGTCCGCTAGTTGGTTTAACGTGTCATCGTACTCTATAACAACATCTTTCTTAAGGACATGATCTCTAATGAAATGATGTCTTATCTTTATATGTTTGGTTCTAGAGTGTTGAATGGGATTTTTAGTTAAGCATATAGCACTAGTGTTATCACACATAAGGGGTATGGTTTCAACTTTAATACCATAATCTAAGATTTGTTGCTTCCTCCAAAGGACTTAAGCACAACAACTCCCCAAGGATATGTACTCGGCTTCAGTGGTAGATAGAGCTACACTATGTTGTTTCTTAGAGAACCAAGATATGAGCATACTACCTAAGAATTGACATGTTCCTAAAGTACTCCTCCTATCGATTTTACACCCCCATAATCTGCATCCGAATAAGCATGAAGGTTAAAGGTTGGGTCTCTATGGTACCAAAAACCTAGACAATGAGTATCTCTAAGGTACCTAAAGATTCTCTTAACGACTATAAGGTGAGACTCTCTAGGACTAGCTTGAAACCTAGCACATAAGAAAACACTAAACAAAATATTCGGTCTACTTGTGGTAAGGTAAAGCAAAGATCCAATCATAGAGAGATAAAGCTTAGAGTCAACACACTTACCTCCTTCATCTTTGTCAAGCTTTGTAGATGATCTCATTGGTGTGGCCTTAGGCTTTGCATTCTCCGAGCCAAACTTCTTGAGCATATCGTTGATGTACTTTACTTGATTGATAAAGGTGACATCCTTCCTTTGGTTGATTTAGAGTCCCAAAAAGAATAAGAGCTCCCTCATCATGCTCATCTCGAATTCACCTTGCATTAACTTAGCAAACTCTTTGCAATGACACTCATTAGTAGATCCAAAAATAATATCATCAACATATATTTGTACTACTAAGATGTCATTTTTATACATTTTTATGAAAAGTGTAGTGTCCACCTTATCTTTTTCAATCAAAAAGTTTGAAAGTCTTTCTTACCAAGCTCTAGGAGCTTGTTTTAAACCATAAAGTGCTTTAGTTAGTTTGAAAACATGATTTGGAAATTTTGAATCTTCAAAACTCGGTGGTTGTTTCACATACACTTCCTCATTTATAAAGCCATTTAAAAATGCGCTTTTAACATCCAATTTTAAAAGGCTTGAAATCATGATAACATGCATATGCAAGCAACATCCTAATAGCCTCCATTCTAGCTACGGGTGCATAGGTTTCATCAAAATCTATTCCCTCTTCTTGAGTGTAACCTTGAGCAACTAATCTAGCTTTATTTCTCACAATGTTACCACTCTCATCTAGTTTGTTCCTAAATACCCATTTAGTTCATATAGTAGATTGATTACTATGCTTTTCAACTAATGTCCAAACATTACTTCTCTCAAATTGATTTAACTCTTCTTGCATAGCCATAATCCAAAAGTCATCTTTTAATGCTTCTCTAATGTTCTTAGGCTCTATGCATGAGATAAAAGCAACATGATTCATGAGTTTAAGAGAAGATCTAGTCGTTACCCCCTTGGATGGATCGCCCAAGATTTCACCACCTTTGACATAGTTGTACTCCCTTGGGTAGCTCACTTCCTTTTCCTCAAGAGCTAAGTCCTTCAAGGCTTCAAGAGGTGGATCTTGTGTATCCCCTTCTTTTGTTGGAATTTCATCCTCCTTTGTAGTTTGTCCTCCATCAAAGGCATCAAGGATTCCTACATCATCATCATCACAAGAATCCTTCCTCGGAAGGAGATTATTATCGAATACAACATGAGTAGACTCTTCTACTACTAAAGTTCTCTTATTAAATACACGATAGGCTTTAGAGTTTAAGGAATAACCTAAGAAAATAGCTTTATCACTTTTAGCATCAAATTTACCTAAGTTATCTTTTCCATTGTTTAAAACAAAACACTTGCAACCAAATGGATGAAAATCGTTAATGTTAGGTTTTTTAGATTTTAAAATCTCATATGGTGTTTTCTTTAAAAGTGGCATAATCACTACTCGGTTTACAATGTACCAAGCGGTGTTTGTGGCTTCCGCCTAATAATATTTAGGTAAATTGTTTTCAAAAAGCATGGTTCTAGCCATTTCTTGTAAAGTCTTAATTTTCCTCTCAACTACCCCATTTTGTTGAGGAGTTCGAGGAGCCGAAAAATTGTGGCTATTACCATTTTCATTTAAAAACTCTTTAAAACCTAGATTTTGAAATTCGGTTCCATGATCACTTCTAACATAAGAAAATTTAAGTTCAAGATCATTTTGAGTCAATTTTGAAAACATGATGAATTTTTATAAAGCCTCATCTTTAGTACTTAAAAATAGAACCCAAGTAAATCTAGAATAGTCATCAACAAGTACAAATGCATACGATTTACCACCCAAGCTCATAGTTCTAATAGGCTCAAATAAATCCATGTGAATAAGTTGTAAACACCTACTTGTAGAAATATCATTAATGGGTTTAAAAGATGATTTATGTTGTTTACCCTTAGATCATGCATCACAAATTTTGTCATTTGAGAACTTTATTTTGGGCAAACCTCTAACTAGATTTAGGGAAACTAATTTCTCTAAAACACTAATGCTAGCATGTCCTAGTTTCCTATGCCATAGCCATGCATCATTTTCATTTTGTGCATCAAAGCATGCATGGGATGTATAAATGTCATCTAAATGCACCATGTATATATTACCTATGCGATGACCAATGAGCATTATATTATTTGATTTAATGTCAACAATTTTGCACCCATTTTTATCAAATAAGACATTAAACCATTTGTCACAAAAATTGACAAATGCTCAATAAATTATGTTTTAGACCATCGATATATAAAACATTTTCAATGAGAATAGTAGAGTGATTACCTATGGATCCAATACCTTTAATATGGCCTTTGGAGTTGTCACCAAATGTCACTACTCATCCACTTTTTGGCTTTAAGTCTATGAATCAACTCTTGTCTCCGGTCATGTGCCTCGAGCATCCACTATCAAGGTACCATGAATTTTGACTTTGTGCTTTGGCCTTGTAGCAATGCTCCCCTACAAACAAAGATATTAAGCTTTGGTTTTTGGTACCCAAATCATTTTGGGTCTATGCGTGTTAGCTCCCAAAAGCTTGGTTCCCTTAGGAATCCAAGGAGACATAGCAACAACATTATTAGACTTGACGAGTTCCTTAGGAACCCATACACTTCTAATCTTCTTAGTTCTATTATGCCTATGAAAGTCATTTTGTTTGTAGTTATATGTCTTTCTTTTAGGTTGGTTAGTTTTAGAGGATTCACCTATCTCATTTCTTACATTACCAACATTTTGAAAGACTCCTTGAGCTTGTTAAGCTCATCTAACACCTTTTGGTGTTCACAATTGCATTAAGAAATAAGATTGTTTAAGTCTACATTTTCATCTTGAAAAAAATTAAGTTCATCTTGTAAACCTAAAATCTTTTTCTCAAATTTTAAGTTAGCTTGAGAAAGTGAGTCATTTTTAGCATTCAATTCTGAAATAATCTTTTTATTTCTTAAAACTGACTCTTTATACTTCTCAACTAACTCATCATAAACCTCTTGCAACTCATCATAAGCATCATGCAATTCATCAAATGTAAAATCAAAAGATGATGAGTGAGAGGTTACCATGGAGAAATCGTCCTCAAGAGCCATGAGGCAAAGGTTGGCCACTTCGTGTTCCTCATCCTCGGATGACTCATCGTCACTCTAAGTAGCAAGCTTGGCTTTGAGCTTCTTCTTGAGTTGAGGGCACTCCGAACGAATGTGACTGGGTTTTTTTACACTCAAAGCAAATGATTTGATCCCTCTCTTCTTCTTTGTTTTTGGTTTTGAAGTCCATTTTTCGTTGAATCTTCCTTTCTCGGTTGGACCTCATAAATCGTGAGAACCTTTTGGATATCATAGTTAATTCTTCTAAGTCTTCCTCCTCACTAGAAGTGCTCTCCTCATGTAGCGAAGCTTTGAGAGCCACTCCTATCTTCTTTTTCTTCTTCTTTTCTACCTCTAGCTTCTCCACTCTTCTCTCTTCCTTTTTCTTTTCATCTTCCCTTCCTTGCTTCATTATCTCATGAGTTAGGAGAGAACCCACTAGCTCGTCAAGCTTGAGTGTCTTCAAATTTTTGGCCTCAATGATGGCGGCTCTCTTCCCATCCCAAGACTCAGGAAGTGAGTCGAGTAGCTTTCGGACTAGTTTGTCTTCCGGGATTATCTCTCTAAAACCTTTTAGCTCCTTGACGATTTTTGAGAAACGATCGAACATCTTTGACACAGTTTCATCGGGCTCCATTTTGAAATTCTCATAGCTAAGATTGAAAATTCCAATCTTTGTCCCCTTCACATCACTTGTTCCTTCATAAGTGGTCTCTAGTGTATCCCACACTTCCTTGGCACTTTCAATGGAGGAAACTTTGGAGTAGATGTCAGGACCGAAAGAGCAAAACAACATGTGAAGAGGTTTATCATTGATTTGAATCTTCTTTCTCTCTTCTTCACTCATCTCATTTTCTTTTTTAGAACCAATCTTCCTTCGTCGTCTCTTTTCATTGGAATATAGGGACCATCTTCAATGGCATCCCAAATTAGATAATCGTTGGATTTGATGAAGAGGCGCATCCGGTTCTTTCAAAATGGGTAGTTATCACATTTGAAGAAAGGCGGTTTGGTGGTTGATTGAGACTCGTACATGCTTGACCCGGAGGTAGATGACATGGCTTGATTTTTTGGATGATCACACTCTTTCTAGGAACTCCTCTTGTGGTTGTTAATCCTTCAAAGATGTAGGCTCTGATACCAATTGTTGAGTGGATCAATGGATTGATAAAGGCTAAGAGGGGGTGAATTGGGTTTTTAAAAATTGTTGGAGTAAGTAGTATGGCTAAAAATGAAGAACACTGAATTTTAGAGTGGTTCAAGTTCTAAATGAACTCTACATCCACTACCTTAGCTACCACTAAGGATTTCCAACAATCCACTAATTATTCTTCCCCTTTTCAAGGCTTAGGAGGTAACCTTTACAATACCGGTCAAATTTTCTACCCAAAATTTGACCAAACCCTCACAAGAGTACAAAGAAGAATTAAAGGTAAGAAAGATATCTCACAATACAAGAGTGCCCCTTTAAGTACAAACACTCAACTCAAATTTGATAACAAGTTCAGAATTGAACACTACACAATTTGAGGTTTTACAAGAGATTGGAAAATAAGCACTTTGAGCTTGGATTTTTGCTTGGATGTTTATCTTTGATGCAATAGTTGTTGCGGGTCTTCAATTAGCTTCAATTTATACCTTCTCTATCAATTCTAGCCGTTTGGGTGGTTAGGGTAATGAATATAGCCGTTGAGACCCTCTCTTTCCACCATAGATGCACTTCTATAGTTTACCGTATCAGTACACGTGGACCTGCATCGATACATGTTTCAAAGCATAAAGAGTCGTTGCACAATAACAAGAGGGCGTATCGATACGCATATAAGTGTATCGATACGGGACATGTATCGTTTCGATACGGGGAATAGCCATATCGATGCAATTTTCTCAACTGAGCTCACTGGAAGTTTTCGTATCGATACGACTAGGAGCGTATCGGTACGGGACAACCACCACTTCAAATTTCAGTTACCTAACAACTGACACCAACAGTCGAAAACATTAAAAGCTTTTCGAATTTAAAATTCCATTAAATTCGTATCGATACGGGTGGAACCGTATCGATACGTCATTCAAACTTCTTCAATTTTTACAGAGGGGTGTATCGAAACGCGTCTTTCCAGTAGCCAACTTTGTAAAAAAAGGTATCGATACGGCTGGAAGCGTATCGATACGCGTGGACGTTTTCAATACTTTGGCCTTGGAACACTTAGAAAATATTTGAAGTTTGAGTTTTTCAAATCAGATTAAAGCCTTGGTGATTTATAAATCATTTGAGGGACTTAGAAATCTATTTAAAGTTTTCAATTTAATCCTTAACGTACTTTATTATATCAAAATCAAACATATGTTTTACATGTTTCTCCTTTTATGTGCCTATACTTTTTTACTTCTTTCGAGTGCCTAAACTATCCAGTTTTTCCTTTTTAAGTGCTCAAACCATCATTTTTTTGCCTCATTTATGGTCAAATTGAGGAACCCACTTTGATCAAAAAATAATTGTTTGAGCACTTATTTTGACAAAAAATAATTGTTTGAGCACCTAACAGGGAAAAATTGAATAATTTAAGCACTTATTTTGGTATGCCTTTAATTACTAATATAGATATAGAAAAAGAAAAGATGTTTTGATTTGTTAGAATACAAAGAGCAAAATCCATCTTTAAAAAAGAAAGAAAGATGGACTATCTAAATATGGTGATGGTATCATAATCTTGTGAAAAGTGGATTCGTTATGTAATATTAATAATAATATGGAAGATATATTTCCGTATTCATCAAATCCAAATTAAATGAAAATAGATTCGATTTTGGAGTTACCAAAACCATTAATTTTTTATTAAAAATCAAAAAATAAATGGCTATAAAATGGGCAAATCCATTTAGGTTTTACATCTGAAATCCTCACAAATATTGAATCTTTCTAGTAGCATAAATAATTTTTAAAAAAGAAGCTGAAGAAAGGGCCCTAGGAAGAGGCAGTGTAATGAAGTGCATAAGTGTAATGTTATGCCTAATGGTTTGTTTGAAGACAAGCTTTGCAACCAATTTCACCGTGGGCGATGCCTCCGGTTGGCGTTTTGGTGTCAGTAGTTGGCCCAATGGAAAAAGCTTCAAGGCCGGTGATGTCCTTGGTAAGTTTAATAAACATATCGGTATTGATATATTAATCCTGCTTTCTTTTATGACGTGACGTGAGTGTGACGAAATCTAATATTAATTGCAGAGTTTAAATATAACCGATTATTTCACGACGTGGTAGTGGTGGATAAGAAAGGATATGAATCGTGCACAGTCCCAGAAGGAGCACCCAAATTCAAGACGGGAGATGATCTGATCACCCTTAAAAAGGGTGATAATTATTTCCTCTGCGGTTTCCCCTTTCACTGCTTTTTTGGAATGAAAATAGCCATCACTGCTGCATAATCTCTTACTCCGTCTTGTATGGGAATTGGAGACATTTCAATAAATATGTAGGAGTATCTATTGTTTCATTTCCCTTTGTTCTCTCTCTTCTATAACACCAATATTTAGTGACAGATCTAGAAATATTTTTTAAGGTGAACACACATAATATTTTAAAATTTCAGAGTGGACACAACACATTAAGATTTTAAAAAAATTAAAAAACTAATTCATAAAAGTTAAAAAATTTAAAGTTAAATGTATGAAGTTTAAAAAATTACCCCTAAAAAAACAGTAAGATGAGCTGATATAATTTTTAAAATTTGTAAAGTAAAAATTATTAAGGGATAATTTGATCCATTATTAAGTAAAACAGTAAAACAAAAATAATCGAAAGACTTGCAAACAATATTGTTAAATTTATTTAAACATTCTTCCAAAAGAAATCATTTAAATATAGTTAAAAATTAATTACAATAATTATCTTCATCTTCTGCTCCATTGACGCCATTTATTGAATCAGCCCGCAATTCCATTATGTTAATTTATATCAAACTTGATTTTGCCACCCACTCATAGATAATGATAACAAGAAACAATTAAAAATTAAAAATTAAAAGCAAATTAAGAATTTAAGACTTATTCCATTAAAAAAAGAATTTAAGACTTACGGTGTGAATGAAACATTTTTTCAATATAAAAGAAAATTGGAAAAATCTCATAAATATTGTAATGTGAAATTTTTTCCTACATTATTGTTGAGGCCATATTATTTTCGAAATTATTGCACTTTAAACGGTGCAAGTAAAGTCATATTGTGGTGTAGCCGATTTAAAAAATTCTAAAGGCTTGATTAGGTTGATCTGATTTTGGGAAAATTTGGGAGAAAAATTCCTAAAAAAATTTCCCCTAAAATCTCCTTCATTAGGCTCCGACTTTGTGGTGGAGAATTTTTGCAAACCTGCAAAGCCTGCATGTCGTGTGCATGCATGAGGCAGAGGGGCACGAGAAAGGATTAATGGTAAATATAATTAGGATTGGTTGGGGTGATTGGTGGAATTTAATTTGGTAGGTCATATGAGTTGATGGGATTTAATTTTTATGAGGTTAAAAGATGGGTGTGTTGAAGATAGATAGTGTAGAGGGGGAGAAAATATTTTGAAGGAGAAGAAGATTTGAAGATTTTGAGAATTTTATTCAAGTAAATATTTTATTTTTGTAATTTATCATTATTTATTTTGAATAATTATAGTAAGTAGTATTTTTTTTAATTTAATTGTTTTTGTATATTTTATTTTATAGTAATTACGAAAATCAGATTTTTGTGTTTTAAGTTAAAATTTATGATTTTTTGTGTTAAATAGGTGGTTGAAGAGAAGAATGAACTTTGAAGAGAATCATAACACCCGACTAATAATATTAATAAAAAAAATCATGTTTTGAGGTTTGGGGGAATCGAAACCACTACTTCTTAGTTCATTGATGGGTTACCCAACAAATTGAGCTGGGCAGCTCTTGGTATTTAAACCCCTAAAATTTCCTCTTATGGTAATCTCGTTAGGTCAAATAAAAATTTGTCTCCCCACCTACCAAAATTTAACTTCTATCCATTTCAAATTTCGACACCGCCACCGTCGGGAGAGTCATCGTCCCACCCCGAACCTGTTGCCGCCACCCAATTGCACAGTTACGCAGCCATCTGCCTTGTTTTCAGATCGGACGTCCGTAAAACCAAACACGTCCCTTCGGTATTCTATGTTTTTTGGCCATCCTCAACGTCCGTTCGAGGAACGGCTATCGGTTCCCGGCTCTCCTCGTCAATCTGATCAAAACCCACCCGACCGCACATCGTTCCGACGTTGGGAGAGGTTTCATCGGAGCTTTGAGTTTTCCGGCCATTTTGAACCTTTAAGATGAGATCCAACCTATTTTACTGGCTTGTTTCGCTTTAATAATGTTTGTGTTGAAATCGTGGTTGATTGATCTACATTTTTTTAGCAGGATCGCGACTATTGGCGTCTCTGGCGACCATTTCCGGTGACCAGAAAATTTGGGTAGGTGAATTGGTCTGGACTGGCCTAAACCGGTTAAATCGGTCGGCCCATGACCCAGACTCGAACCATCCCAACCCGAGTCCAACGCGACCAGCCTCTAACCTGCATCCTACCCGGCTGAGTCAACTCACCTGAGTTGACTCAGTGAGTTAACTCGTCGAGTCAACTCAGTTGTCTCTGCCCGATGATGTCATACTAACGTCAGCGTTGACTTGACCGTTGATGTCAGCGTTGACTTTGACCAAAAAGTCAAACTTTCTAAAAAGGCCCTATTTTAAGTTTTTCGACGTCCTGAGTCCAATTTTGAAGCCCGTTTTGCGGAATTTCAACCCGAAGACCCTCGAATCTGACCTTAAACCCAAATCATGCATATGTACTTTATTATTTAATTTAGATAATAGTAAAACGAATAAGTGACTAAAATAGTGTATTATTTTGTGTAAACGTACTCGAGACTCGTGTGGCCACTCTCCAGCTCAGCCTAGCTCCTATCGATCCACTCACCCTCATACTTCAGTGAATATCAATATGAATTTAAACTTTGTGTATAAGATCAAGCTTACCTCTTATTTCACATATTGACCGTTACTCTTTCATGAACTAGGATTCGACCCTTTATCCGAGCGTACTGAGGCAGGTGTCCGTTAGACCCTTCTCTGACCAGCTTTTGAGGTGTGTTCTATGTGTGTTACATTCAGTTGTATGCATTGTATGATTATTACACATTAATAAACAATCTAATGATTTAATTATGACGATGATATGCTTGACGAAATGATGAACTAGATAGTTGATATCATACTCTGTGTACTCGTTGTATGTTCGCGCGATCTATATACATGATATGTAATTGTGTTATGTGGTTGCTTGATCCTTGATAATATTGTCTGTCTGACTGATATAATCGGTAGGGTAATCTATTAGCTTGATCTATGATGGTACACTATGTTTGCATAATGAATGATGATATTGTCTGCTCTGCTCAATGGTATGCCCATTTATTTGTCAAAAATATGAATCTTCCGTTTCTAATACTCTAAATAGAATATGTATCTCATTTGTATTCTATTACTCATGTCTAGAATCTGAATATCGATTGTTATCGGGGTATACTATTGAGTTATATTATGAGGTCTTTGCCGGTACAACCCTGATCCAGCTAGTAAATCCTTATGGACTCAAGGTCTCCCCTTGGGTAGGTTCTGATGCTTTAGCACAGGTAAATCATTATGGACCTAAGGTAGCCCCTTGGGTGGCACTTATGCCCATCGGGCCTAGGGTAAGTCCCTATGGATGTAGTTCTGGGGGACTGCATATTGGTGTAAGGTTGGAAGGTAGTTACTAGTAAACCCTTTGTATGCACTCGAGCATTTGTATTGAACTATTATGTGTTCTTCTGATATGATCGATGTGTATTCATGCTTATTTTATCTGCACTTATTGGAACACATCGAGCTCTCTAACTCATGCCCTTCTCTTCTCCCCTTTCAGATACTTGTGATAGGTTACCCTTCAGACTCGGCAATTAAATGATCGACACATTTAGCATTTTAGACTGTTGTAATGTTCTTATCTTCCAATTGTCTATATTTGGGCGACTTATGCCTATATTTTGATACGATATATCTTATGGATTTTGCCGGATGTTGGCTTTAGTTTATAACTAAACACTTCATGTGTTCATATCCCTTATATTGTAACAACATGTTACTAAACTATTACTTACTATTTTGGGATGGATTTGAAAGCAATACTGATAGAGTTTATAATCGTTCTGAGAAATGTATTTAGTATACCTTCGTTAACATGTTTTTAAGGTATGGATCATAAATCTCTCGTAAGGGTAACTATATTGGTTTTGATATTTTTAACTGAGATATTTCACAGAAAGTTTGATTATAAGTTGTGACCGCCCGGAGTCAAGTGAAACACATAAATGGGTACGGGTTGTTACATTTAGTGGTATCAGAGCCATGTTTTAAAATCCTCAGACTGTGTATGAGTCCATTTTACGCAATGTTTGAAAAGTTTTACAAAAGGTGTTTTGAAATGAGCTAAGTCACCCAATTTGTCTGCTTAATTGTGTTTGATTCTCCATTGCTATGAACTGACCCTAAGCTTATTCCTCGTAGAGATCCTCTACTATGAGTGTTGTAGGAGGACGTTGACCTATTCGAAGATGCGGTAGATCTGTCCAGTTTTCCAACGCCATGAATGATCCGGTGGTTGAGCCACCTGCTTCAGCTCCAGTCCCTGGTCCTACCGAGACTTCCGTAGCATCTGACCCTACTGTAGTGACTGCTTCTCAGTCTGCCTCTAGGATTGATGTGTCTACTCCGGTTAGAGGAGCACCGTCTTCTTCTGAGCCTCCCACATCTGTTACTAACGAAGCCCTTAGTAGGTAGTTTCTGCAATTGATTAATGGTGCAATTAGAGCAACTGGTATTATCCCTGAGGTTCTCATCTCTCAGACTTTGATCACGAATGGGGCGATAACTTTTGATGTCCCTACTGCTGGATCCCCGATCGAGGCAGAGGAATGGCTCCACGATCTGGAGAGGTGTATGGATTCTTTGGTTTTTGTAACGCCCCGATTTTGGGCTTAGGAGTTCTGGGCGTTGACCGGTTGGTCAAAGTGTTGTTCGAATCTTAAGAGGTTAAATTAGGAAAGCCTAGTTCGGGTTGCATTAAAAATATGGAAAAATGTTCTAAAATCATCTTTTAATATAATTAAGTGAACTGTGAAATCAATTTTGGAAAATAAGTTTTGGAAGTGTGACATTTTGGCTAGTGACCAAAATGTAATTTTCGCAAGTTTGGTGGCTGTTTTATAAAGGGTTGAAACTTTGAATCTTTAAGGAGCTATTAATCCAAAAGTGGTTTCTCCAGATTTTTCTAAGATATTTTGAGTTATAATCTGATTTTAAAGTATATAAAAAAGGAGGGAAAAGCCATTTGGCTAATTTCTTAACTAACTTCTCAATTTTCTTTCTCTCATTTTCTCTCAACCCAAACACTCCATTTCCAGAGAATTGTTTCTGATTTTCTCACCTAAATCTCTCCTTTTAACTCTCTTTTGATTTCTAATCAACATATCTTCAAAACCTCTTCATTTGCTACTTGATTCATCAAGGGTTTTCATTCCAAAAAGTGGAGAAACACAAGTTTGGAGGTAAGAACGTCCTTCTCTAAACTATCAGTTCTTTACTGAAATTCCTAAGTTTTCAATCCTTAATTGATGTTTAATTAAAGGTTTTTAAGTGTTGAAATGGATCTTGGCTTATTATGCAAGATTTTGATGATTTTTGATGATTTTCGTTAGATCTGAGTAATCTGTGATTTGAGAGGTGTTTTTGATGTTAAATGATCTCTAAATTGATAAGGAATTGAGTTTTGATTGATGCAATCCCGGATAGGTTGAGTTTCCTAAGTTTAGCTTGTGTTTCAAGGTAGTTTTTGAGGTGATCTTGGTGATCTGATGTTGCTGGAGGTATAAGGTTGTTAATAGGTTGTTTTTAGATGTTATATGATGTTAATGGAAGTGAGGTTTTGCTGGTTTATGGCTGGGCTTTGTTTAGAAGTGGTTTGGATGCATTTTCGGTTGTGTTTGGTGGCCGAAAATGGAGGTTGGATGAGAGCAGTGAGTTTAGGTGCTTTCATTGAAGCAATTAATGCATGATGATGCATTAATCCTCTGCTTTGATGTGTTGAAACAGGGGAGGCATCTTTGGATCCAAGATTGGTTGATCCGGAAGCTTGATTTGGTGCTTTGGCTTGAAGCAAAGTGGAAATCGGTGAGTGCATTTGTGGAAAATGGATTTTCAGCTTTAAAACAAAGGTTTGAAGGTTTTGGGAGCTTAGTTTAAGTCTAAACAACTTTGCTAAGCTCAAGTGTAAGTTTTCGGATTTTCTCTCTAGTGGTGGCCATGATTTTGTTGTGATGCAAAATGATGATTTGCATGTTTTTAATTACTGTTTTGAAAGCATGTTTTAGCATGGATTTTGCTGATGATGTAAGCCATATGTTGAAGGTAACTCTAGGTAGGAGTACCTTGCTTTTATACATTGAAATAATGTGGTTTGATGCTTTGAAATGCATGATGAAAATGGCTTGGTTTAATGCTTTAAAACAGTGGATTGAATGATGAAAATGATGTATATTGGCAAGTGATGTTTTGAAAATATTAAGGTCACTAAGGTGGTTAAAAGTCCTTGAGTGAGCCTTGTTACTTAAGATCATCAAGGTGGTTAAAAGTCCTTGGATGAGTCTTGTTGCGGACACTAAGGTGGTTAAAAGTCCTTAGGTGATCCTTTCCATGGTGTTTAAAAGTCCATGGGGCCAAGGTGTTTAAAAGTCCTTGGGGCCAAGGTGTTTAAAAGTCCTTGGGGTGATTCAAGCATTGGACACAAAGGTGGTTAAAAGTCCTTGTGTGGTCCTTATTCATGGTGTTTAAAAGTCCATGGCCAAGGTGTTTAAAAGTCCTTGGGGCCAAGGTGTTTAAAAGTGCTTGGGAAAGTTGTTGAACTTGTTTTAAGAAATGAAATGTATCACTTGAGCCAATATGACATGTTAAGAATATTGTGAAGCATGAGATGCTTGTTTTAATGTTTATGTTGAAGCATGAGATTGTTTGTTTAAGTATGCTTTTGAGCATGTGCAAAGGTTGATTTAAAGCATGTTTTGTAAATGTTTTGAATTGCATTATTGAATGGTTTTTAAGAGCTTTCCTCACTAAGCTTTTGCTTACGCTCTCTCCGTTTTCTTAATTTAATAATGCAGAGCATTAGAGTATCTTGAAGGGCAGCAAGAGGGGCAAGAGTTCAAGTACAAGTAAAGCTCAATGTATGGAAGGTTTTTGTTAAACATTTAGCTTTTGGGTGATTTGGCAATGGGGGACCAATGTGTATGTTTTGGGAGGTGTTTGAGACTCCCTAAGTATGTTGAATGTTGTTTCGAATGCTGGTTTTTGGTTTGGATCATTGCATGCTTGTTTCGGAAGTTTGGTGTTTGAATAGCTAGCTTGTGTAGGAAGCATGTCTATTGAATTGGGGCTTTTTGCATATGATGTTAGATTGTTGTTTTGATGATTCCTATAAGTCATATATATGTTGAATTGCATGCTGGTAAAGTTTGGTGACATTTGGCGCATGTTTGAATGATCAATTGCATGTTTTGGTATGCTAGTTTGCTGCAATCTGTGCAGGCGTTTCGGAACAGTGTGCACCGTTTCGGAACGGGTGCCTTACATGAACCCAGGCGTCCGAAACGGTATGCAACGTTTCGAAACGGTTTGGTCTCTGCCAAGGCCATGTTTCGGAACCCGTTTCGGAACGGCCCGTGTTTCGGAACAGGGTCTACCTGTTTCGGAACGGTCGACCGTTGGGGGCTGACATTGGCAGTTATATGTTTTGAATTGTTTACGTTTTGGTCCTGAATCTTGTTTGTTCAATTGTATGAGCTTGGAAAGTCCTTTTGAGCTGAAATTTCACAGAGAAGCATGAAACCTGATTAATTTTAAGTTGGTAACTTTAATTTTGGTTAAGTCCTTTTAATTAACAGAAATTACAATTTGGTCCCTAAAGTTGTAATTTGTTCAATTGGGTCCCTGTTTGATCTCTGATGTTTGTGATCTTTGAGTACGATGTTTGTGTGATCACAATTAGGATTAATGTGCATCTAGACAAGATTAAAAAGAAAAAAAAAGGTCGTTAATCAAGGTTGACTTTCGGGTTGACTTTGGTTTTCCCCGTGTGACTTTCTTAATTCGGGTCAACCGTCTAGGCCGGGTTAAGGGGGTTACAGTTTTTGAGTCACCCAAGAGATATTTGGGAGCCGTCTCTATGCTATTTGGGAATGCCAGCACTTGGTGGGAATCTGTGGTTAGTAGAATTCCTGTGACCCGTTTGACTTGGGACTTCTTGAAGAAGCACTTCAAGAGCCACTTTGTTGGTGAACGCTACATGAGGCAGATGCAAGAACGATTTAGGACCTTGACTCAAAGAGATATGTCCGTATCTGAGTATGAGACAGAATTCTTGGGCTTGCTTAGATTTGGGGCTAGTTTGGTGCTTATCGAGAGGGAAAAGTGTCGTAAATTTGTGATGGGGCTGAGATATGAGCTATGTGTTCTTGTTGTTGGCCAGCTAGATAAGGACTTCGATACTATAGTTGAGAAAGTTTAGGACCTAGAAGAAGGTTAGCTAGCAGCCACTAGTGGAGATAGAGTTGATCGAGAGCGGCCTAAGAGGCCTTCCATTCCTGAGCCTTCCTCGCGTCCTGGTAAGAGGAATCACACTTCTGGTCATCATAGAGGTAATTTTGGATCTAAGCCTGATGCTTCTTCGACCCCAGCTGCTAGTAGAGGTGATTCGTCTAGTTTCACCCCTATACCCTTTGTGTGCACTGTGACAAGAGACATGGGGGCGAGTGTAGAAGGAAGACCGGTACATGTTTTCGATGTGGGTCCGAAGACCATTTTCTGAAGAATTGCCTTGTTCCATATTTTGCACCTCGGGCATCGTCCCAGACCCTTGCACGCTCACAAACTTCCCTACAGACTCCAGCCAGGGGTAGTAGTTAGAGTAGTCCCCCTACATCTGCTGGTAGGACAGACTCTAGAGCATGTTCCTATCAGAGTGGGGTACCAGTTCTGTCTGAGGCTAGACAGCCAACACTTGTTTATGCCACCAGGTGACGTGATGATAGAGATAAGCCGAATGTTATAGCAGGTACATTTACCATCTCCTTTGTCCTATACTTTGCATTGCTCGATAATGGTTCTACCCACTCCTATATTGCAAGATCTGTTTCTCGATACCTTCCATTTCCAATAGAAGCCACAAAGAATGTTGTTACAGTTATGAGCCCAGCGGGTCAGTCAGTGATCGTTGATAAGATGTTTAGGAGTTGTCCTCTTGAGGTTCAAGGAGGAATCTTTCTGGTTGATCTTATGGAGCTTCCAATGGAGGAGTTCGATCTGATCTTGGGTATGGATTGGTTGACCGATCACCGGGTTAACCTTGATTGTGAATTGAAAAGAGCAACCCTAAAGACTTCTGATGGTCAATTAGTGGTTCTAATCGGTGAACGTCGAGGTTATCTGTCTAATGTAGTATCTGCACTGACCATCGACAGAATGATTCAGAAAGGATATGAGACCTTCATTGCTTGTCTCTTGAATACGAAGGGTTCTCTATCAATTATTGAAGAAATTCGTACTATCAGCGAATTTCTTGATGTTTTTCCCAAAGAGTTGCATGGGTTACCTCCAGATAAGGATGTTGAGTTTGAGATTGAGACTTATTCGGGGTCTGCACCTGTATCCATGAATCCATATCGTATGGCCCCTAATGAACTCAAGGTGTTGAAAATTCAGCTGCAAGAGCTGCTTGACTGAGGTTTCATTCGACCTAGCTCCTCTCCTTGGGGAGCTCCAGTCCTCTTTGTTAAGAAGAAAAATGGTTCACTCTGATTATGCATTGATTATCGGAAGTTGAACAAACTGATAGTTAAGAACAAATACTCGTTACCCAGGATCGATGATTTGTTTGATCAATTTCAGGGAACCACCGTTTTCTCAAAGATTAATCTTCGGTCTGGATACTATCAACTGAAGATAAAGGGATCTGATGTTGCGAAGACAACTATCCGCACTAGATATAGGCACTATGAGTTTCTTGTGATGCCTTTTGGTTTGACCAATGCACATGCGGCCTTTATGGACATGATGAACCGCGTGTTCCGACCCTATATAGACAAGTTTGTTGTCGTGTTTGTTGATGATATCTTGGTTTATTCTTAGACAGAATATAAGCATGTTGAGCATTTGAAGATTGTTTTGCAAACCTTGAGAGAGCATCGCCTGTATGCTAAGCTGAGCAAGTGTGAATTTTGGCTCAGAGAAGTGACATTTCTGGGGCATGTTGTATCGGCTCGAGGTATCCTGGTTGATCCTAGTAAGATGAGGCTATCACCAGTTGGAAGCAACCCAAGAATGTCTCTGAGATCTGTAGCTTTTTGGGTTTAGCTGGTTACTACCGTCGTTTTATCGAGGGTTTCACCATGATTGCTGCCCCTTTGACGAAGCTCTTGAGGAAGAATGTTCCTTTTACTTGGTCTGATGCCCATCAAGCTAGTTTTGAGAAACTGAAGGCAGCTTTGACTCAAGCCCCGGATTTTCACAACCCGAGTCTGGGAAGGACTTCTCAGTGTATAGTGATGCTTTACACTCTGGGCTTGGTTGTGCACTGATGCAAGATGGGAAGGTTATCGCTTATGCATCTCGTCAGTTACGACCACATGAGTGTAACTATCCGACCCATGACCTCGAGTTAGCTGCGGTGGTCTTTGCTCTAAAAATCTGGAGGCAGTATCTCTATGGAGAGAAGTGCTATATCTTTACTGATCACAAGAGCTTAAAGTATATCCTCACTCAGAGGGATTTAAATATGAGGAAATGTCGTTGGGTTGAGCTTCTAAAGGACTATGATTGTATGATTGAGTACCAACCAGGAAAAGCTAATGTTGTTGCCGATGCCTTGAGTCGTAAGACCATATCCGACCTGAGATCCCTGTTTGCCAGGATGAGCATTTATAGCAATGGCAGTTTGCTAGCGGAGTTGCAAGTTAAACCAACTTTGGCCAAAAAGATTAAGGCCAAGCAACTCTTAGACAGTTCCTTACTTTCAATCATGCAGCAAGTCGAGCAGGGATCCACATCTATTTATGCCTTCGATCAGGATGGCGTTCTATGCTTCAGGGGTCATTATTGTGTCCCCGATGATGTCAACCTGAAGCGAGCCATACTTAGTGAGGCTCATAGAAGCCCTTATGCTATGCATCCTGGTGGAGACAAGATGTACCAGAATCTGAAGCAAAGGTACCATTTGAAGGGTATGAAGAAGGATATATCAGATTATGTATCGAAGTGTATGACTTGTCAGGAAGTCAAAGCGGAACATCAACACCCTTCTAGTTTATTACAGCCCATTAAGATTCCTAAGTGGAACTGGGAGTGATCTCGATGGATTTCGTTATCGGGTTGCCTCTAACTCCTTCTAAAAAGGATTCTGTCTCGGTTATTGTTGATCAATTCACATCAGCTCAGTTTATTCATGTATGAGTTACTTATTCTCTGGAGAAGCTGGCTAGGTTGTATATCTCAGAGATCGTCAAATTGCATGGTGTACCCTTATCTATCATATCAGATCGAGAACTGAGGTTCACTTCTCATTTCTTGTCGGCCTCGCATAACGCTTTGGGTACACGATTGAATTTTAGTACATCTTTTCACCCACAGACCGATGGGTAGTCTGAGAGTGTAATTCAGATTCTTGAGGATATGTTGAGGGGATGTGTGATCGACTTCCGTGGTAGTTGGGAAGATTTCTTGCCCTTGGCCAAGTTTGCTTATAATAATAGCTATCAGCCTAGTATCTGCAAGGCACCCTATGAAGCTATGTATGGTCGTAAGTGCCGAACTCCTATATGTTGGACCGAATTGTATGATAAGAAGACCTTGGGTTCGGAGTTGGTTCAAGAGACCGATGAGACTGTTAGAATAATCTGTGATCGCCTGAAAGAGGCCTTTGACAGACAGAAATCTTATGCTGATCGGAGAAGAAAGGATATTGAGTTTGAGGTTGGTGATCAAATTTTTCTGAAAGTATCCCCGTGGAAGAAAGTTTTGAGATTTGGGTACAAGGGTAAGCTAAGTTGGATCAGCTTGAGTTACCTTCTCAGCTCAGTAGTATCCATAATATTTTTCATGTGTTCATGTTGAGGCAATACCATCCAGATCCGAGTCATGTCATTCAGGTTCAGGATGTGGAGTTGCGGCCAAACTTTTCCTATGAAGGGGAACCAATACAAATTTTAGATTTTGACGAGAAAGTTTTAAGGAGCAGTTCAGATTTTTCTTAAGGAGGAGAGAGATGTAACACCCATCTAATAATATTAATAAAAAATCATGTTTTGAGGTTTGGGGGAATCAAAATCGCAACCTCTTGGTTCATGGATGGGTTACCCAACCAATTGAGCTGGGCAACTTTTGGTATCTAAACCCCTAAAAATTCCTCTTATTGTTATCTCATAAGGTCAAATAAAAATATGACTCCACACCTACCCGAATTTAATTCCTACCCATTTCGAGTTTTGAACCATCTCTCTCCCTCTCTCTTTCTCTCAGACAACCCCCTTACTCGGGAATCTGGCGAACTCACGGCTACCGCACCGCCACTTCGTGTACGACACTACCACCATCGGGAGAGTCATCGTCCCACCCTGAACCTGTCGCCGCCACTCACTTGCACGATTACGCAACCATCGACCTTGTTTACAAATCGGATGTGCGCAAAACCAAACATGTCTTTTCGGTATTCTGTGTTTTTCAGCCATCCTGAACGTCTGTTTGAGGAACGGCTGTCGATTCCCGGCTCCCCTCGTTGAGCCGATCAAAACCCACTCGATCGCACATCGTTCTAATGCCTAGAGAGGTTTCATCGGAGCTTCGAGTTTTCTGGCCATTTCGAACCTTTAAGGTGAGATCCAACTTATTTTTCCAGCTTGTTTTCACGTTAATAATGATTGGGTTGAAATCGTGGTTGATTGATCTACATTTTTCCGGCAGGATCGTGACTATTGGCGACTTCGGCGACATCCGATGACCATTTCCGGTGACCAGAAAATTTGGGTAGGTGAATCGGTCTAGACCGGCCTAAACTGGTTAGACCGGTCGGCCCATGACCCACACCCAGACCCGAACTATCCCAGCACGACCCGCCTCTAACCCGCATCTGACCCGGCTGAGTCAACTCGCCGAGCCAACTTAGTTGTCTCTGATCGATGATGTCATGTTTATGTCAGTGTTGACTTGACTACTGACGTAAGAGTTGGCTTTGACAAAAAGTCAAAATGTTGAGTTGTGTGGGGCTCGATTCGATCAACCGTCGGCAAGGCTTTTCAATTTAGCTCCATCTTCTTGCAATCGTCGGCACTCCACTCCGCTTTACTTCTTTGAGGCACGAACGGACCATCTTCAACAACATCCTGTATCTTGTAATCTTTTGACTTGATGAAGAACTTCATCTTTGTCTTCCAATGGGCATAGTGAGTTCCGTCAAAGAAAGGCGGTTTGTCGATTGATTGTGCCATTTGAGTCGGTTGATGAAAAAGAGATCGAGCTTGCCAGATCTTCTCAATAGGATGTTAATCCTCTTCGATTGAGCCAAGCTTTGATACCAATTGTTTAGTTGTGTGGGGCTCGATTCGATCAACCGTTCTTTCTCGCCAAGTGTGGAGAAGTTGGATAGTTGGGTGTGTTAGTGGGAGGTGAAAATTTGGCAATATGACACAAGGATTTATAGTGGTTCAACCTTCTAACCAAGGTCTACATCCACTACCTTAGCTCCCCACTAAGGATTTCCAACAAATTCACTAAGAATTTCGTCCCCTTTTCTCAGATTAGGAGGAAACCGTTACAACCCTCAAAGCTTTCTACCCAAAGCTTGAAGGAACACTCTTTTTACAAAGAAAGACTTAGAAAACTAGAAATCCCTCTAAAAGGTGTTTGTTTGCAATTCAAAGCACTCACCCAAAACCTAAACACTTGAGCAAATTTAACAATGTAAGCTCACAAGTGTTGTCTAAGCAAGAAATGAAGAATTAAAGCTCTAGACAAATTTTGACATCATAATGTTGTAACAATTGAAGCATTAACTTGTTCTTGATGCTTGGAGGTCCCTTTTATATTCCCAAATGAGTTTATAGCCGTTTAGGACAGTTGGGGTTGGAATAGAGTCGTTGGAGCCATTATTTCCCACCATAAATGCAGTTATGCAGCTTGCGTATCGATACTCGTTCAACCGTATCGATACGTTCTCAATGAGGAAAGAGTCGTTGGGCTTTTCAGCTGATGCGTATCGATACGCTTACCTGGCGTATCGGTACACTCCTGCAAATTTAAAAGATCGTTGGGAAATGACCGTTGGGGTAGTTAAGGCGTATCGGTACGCGACACAACCATATCGGTACGCGACTAGCCGTTGGGCTATTTCAAGGCACACCGTATCGGTACGGCTAAGCGTATCGGTACGGGTTTTAGCTACTGGAATTCTAGTAGTTTGAAAACCCTAAGGCGTATCGGTACGGGTCAATACCGTATCGATACGGTCACTATAAAAGCATGGTTTTGACTACATTAAATGAACTTTAAACTCATTCCAAAGCCATTAAAACCCTTAAATATATTTTCAAGTTGTTTTTGACTAAAAACATATTTTAAATTCTTTTCAATTTAGTCCAAAACATTTTTCAAATATTATATCAAAACCTTAGTTCTACAATCTCCCCCTTTTTGATATAATAAAACCAACTTGAAAAATTGGTTGGATTCTCCCTCTTTATCTTTTAAAATTGTGAATAAGAGATTGAAGATATGAGAGCAAATTTTGTAAATCAAAACATTTTTGTTCAAAGTCTTTCAACTTTGCTTCAAGTTCAAGATTTGTTTTGGAAAGCAAATCATTTTCAATTTTTATTTTTGAAATCAACTTTTTGTTCTTGGAAAATGATGCCTTGAATTCCAAAAGCAAATCATCATAGGGATCTTGCAACTCATCAAATGTATATGAATTTGAAATAGATGATTTAGAAGTTACCTCCCCCTCATTAAGGGCCATCAAGCATAGGTGGGCTACTTCATCATCGATGGAGTCTTCATCACTCCATGTGGCCACATATGCTTATTTTGAAGATGATCACCTCCTTTTGGATTTGTGGGAGTCCTTCATCTTCTTCATCGATTCATGCTTGGATTTTTCCATTTTGTTCTTCATGAACTGGGCAAATTTGTTGAAGAGATAGGCCATCTCTTCATCTTCACTTTCCTCCTCACTTGAATCTATATGATGGCATGTGGAGGATTTGAGAGCTATTGCACTAGCATTGATGCCTAGCTCCATGATCTTTTTCTTCCCCATTGCTCTAATCTCTTCCTTCTTCTTCTCCTCTTCTTTGTTTTTCCTCATTATTTGGTGAGTGAGAAGTGACCCCATGAGTTCATCAAGCTTCAAGGTTTTGAGATTCTTGGCTTCGATGATGGCGGTCCTCTTTGAGTCCCATGACTCGGGAAGGGAATAGATGAGCTTTCGGACAAGCTTCTCTTCCGGGATGGCTTCACCATAACCTTTAAGGACATTGGTGATGGTGGAGAACCTATCAAACATCTTCTCGATGTTCTCTTCCGGATCCATTTTGAAGTTCTCATACTCTAAGGTTAGGAGCCCAATTTTGGTCCCCTTGACTTCATTTGTTCCATCGTATGTGACTTCAAGCTTGTCCCATACCTCCTTGGCACACTCACAAGAAGACATCTTCTCATAGATGGATGGACTAAATGCACAAAATAGGATGTGCAAGGCTTTGCAATTTAGCTCCATCTTCTTGCGATCGTCGGCACTCCACTATGCTTTACTTCTTTGAGGCACGAACGGACCATCTTCAACTACATCCCATATCTTGTAATCTTTTGACTTGATGAAGAACTTCATCTTTGTCTTCCAATGGGCATAGTGAGTTCCGTCAAAGAAAGGCGGTTTGTCGATTGATTGTGCCATTTGAGCCGGTTGATGAAAAAGTGATCGAGCTTGCCGAATCTTCTCAATAGGATGTTAATCCTCTTCGATTGAGCCAAACTCTGATACCAATTGTTGAGTTGTGTGGGGCTCGATTCGATCAACCGTTCTTGCTCGCCAAGTGTGGAGAAGTTGGATAATTGGGTGTGTTAGTGGGAGGTGAAAATTTGGCAATATGACACAATGATTTATAGTGGTTCAACCTTCTAACCATGGTCTACATCCACTACCTTAGCTCCCCACTAAGGATTTCCAACAAATTCCCTAAGAATTTCGTCCCCTTTTCTCGGATTAGGAGGAAACCGTTACAACCCTCAAAGCTTTCTACCCAAAGCTTGAAGGAACACTCTCTTTACAAAGAAAGACTTAGAAAACTAGAATTCCCTCTAAAAGGTGTTTGTTTGCAATTCAAAGCACTCACCCAAAACCTAAACACTTGAGCAAATTTAACAATGTAAGCTCACAAGTGTTGTCTAAGCAAGAAATGAACAATTAAAGCTCTAGACAAATTTTGACATCATAATGTTGTAACAATTGAAGCATTAACTTTTTCTTGATGCTTGGAGGTCCCTTTTATATTCCCAAATGAGTTCATAGCCGTTTAGGACCGTTGGGGTTGGAATAGAGTCGTTGGAGCCAATATTTCCCACCATAAATGCAGTTCTGCAGCTTGCGTATCGATACTCGTTCAACCGTATCGATACGGTCTCAATGAGGAAAGAGCCGTTGGGCTTTTCAGCTGATGCGTATCGATACGCTTACCTGGCGTATCGATACGGTCCTGCAAATTTAAAAGACCGTTGGGGTAGTTAAGGCGTATCGGTACGTGACACAACCGTATCGTTACGCGACTAGCTGTTGGGCTATTTCAAGGCACACCGTATCGATACGGCTAAGCGTATCGGTACGGGTTTTAGCTACTGGAATTCTAGTAGTTTGAAAACCCTAAGGTGTATTGGTACGGGTCAATACCGTATCGATACGGTTACTATAAAAGCATGATTTTGACTACATTAAATGAACTTTAAACTCATTCCAAAGCCATTAAAACCCTTAAATATATTTTCAAGTTGTTTTTGACTAAAAACATATTTTAAATTCTTTTCAATTTAGTCCAAAACATTTTTCAAATATTATATCAAAACCTTAGTTCTACAATCTCCCCCTTTTTGATATAATAAAACCAACTTGAAAAATTGGTTAGATTCTCCCTCTTTATCTTTTAAAATTGTGAATAAGAGATTAAAGATATGAGTTCAAATAAAGCTCCCCCTTATTCATTTGAAAATTCAATTTTTCAAATCATTTCTCCCCCTTTTTGTTATATCAAAAAGAATTTAAAATTGACATTGAGCTCAAAATAACTTAGGAGGTAAAAAAATTGACACATTTAAAAATTTGGTTTAAAAATTGGCTCCCCCTTACTCAAAGCATCATAAGAATGTTAGTTCAACATATATGATTATCTAGTTGATATAAAAGAAAATAAATCAAATAACACTAAAGCAACTAGATTTTACCACACTTGAACTCAAGGGAGGATGTGAAGCCTTCCTTCTCCAAGTGTTCTTTCTTTGTGTGCATGGAGCTCCCCCTCAAATTTGGACTTGTTGATCATTCTCCATCACACCTAAATCAAGACAATCAAGTAATTTTTGGTATCCAAATTGCTTTGGATCCATAGACGTTATTTGCACAAAATTAAGTCTCCTTAGGAATCCATTTTTCAATTTCAAATTTTTTAGTTGAAGTGGTTAGTCCTTTTGGGACCCAAACACTTCTAAAACATTTACCATTCACAAATCTAGGGGCACTAGATTGTCTTACATAAGAATTTGATTTTCCAAAACTATTTTTCTTTTCAAGTTCAATGGAAATCAAATCTTTTTCTTTTTGAACTTTATGAAGCAAATTTTGTAAATCAAAACATTTTTGTTCAAAGTGTTTCAACTTTGCTTCAAGTTCAAGATTTGTTTTGGAAAGCAAATCATTTTCAATTTTTATTTTTGAAATCAACTTTTTGTTCTTGGAAAATGATGTCTTGAATTCCAAAAGCAAATCATCATAGGCATCTTGCAACTCATCAAATGTATATGAATTTGAAATACATGAGTTAGAAGTTACCTCCCCCTCATTGAGGGCCATCAAGCATAGGTGGGCTACTTCATCATCGGTGGAGTCTTCATCACTCCAAGTGGCCACATATGCTTGTTTTGAACATGATCCCCTCTTTTTGGATTTGTGGGAGTCCTTCATCTTATTCATCGATTCATGCTTGGATTTTTCCATTTTGTTCTTCATGAACCGGGCAAATTTGTTGAAGAGATAGGCCATCTCTTCCTCTTCACTTTCCTCCTCACATGAATCTACATGATGGCATGTGGAGAATTTGAGAGCTATGGCACTAGCATTGATGCCTAGCTCCATGATCTTTTTCTTCTCCATTGCTCTAATCTCTTCCTTTTTCTTCTCCTCTTCTTTGTTTTTCCTCATTATTTGGTAAGTGAGAAGTGACCCCATGAATTCATCAAGCTTCAAGGTTTTGAGATTCTTGGCTTCGATGATGGCGGTCCTCTTTGAGTCCAATGACTCAGGAAGGGAATAGATGAGCTTTCGGACAAGCTTCTCTTCCGGGATGGCTTCTCCATAACCTTTAAGGTCAAAGGTGATGGTGGAGAACCTATCAAACATCTTCTCGATGTTCTCTTCCGGATCCATTTTGAAGTTCTCATACTCTAAGGTTAGGAGCCCAATTTTGGTGTCCTTGACTTCATTTGTTCCCTCGTATGTGACTTCAAGCTTGTCCCATACCTCCTTGACACTCTCACAAGAAGACATCTTCTCATAGATGGATGGACCAAATGCACAAAATAGGATGTGCAAGGCTTTGCAATTTAGCTCCATCTTCTTGCAATCGTCGGCACTTCACTCCGCTTTACTTCTTTGAGGCACGAACGAACCATCTTCAACTACATCCCATATCTTGTAATCTTTTGACTTGATGAAGAACTTCATCTTTGTCTTCCAATGGGGATAGTGAGTTTCGTCAAAGAAAGGCGGTTTGTCGATTGATTGTGCCATTAGAGCCGGTTGATGAAAAAGTGATCGAGCTTGCCGGATCTTCTCAATAGGATGTTAATCCTCTTCGATTGAGCCAAACTCTGATACCAATTGTTGAGTTGTGTGGGGCTCGATTCGATCAATCGTTCTTGCTCGCCAAGTGTGGAGAAGTTGGAAAATTGGGTGTGTTAGTGGGAGGTGAAATTTGGCAATATGACACAAGGATTTATAGTGGTTCAACCTTCTAACCAAGGTCTACATCCACTACCTTAGCTCCCCACTAAGGATTTCCAACAAATTCACTAAGAATTTCGTCCCCTTTTCTCGGATTAGGAGGAAACCGTTACAACCCTCAAAGCTTTTTACCCAAAGCTTGAAGGAACACTCTTTTTACAAAGAAAGACTTAGAAAACTAGAAATCCCTCTAAAAGGTGTTTGTTTGCAATTCAAAGCACTCACCCAAAACCTAAACACTTGAGCAAATTTAACAATGTAAGCTCACAAGTGTTGTCTAAGCAAGAAATGAACAATTAAAGCTCTAGACAAATTTTGACATCATAATGTTGTAACAATTGAAGCATTAACTTGTTCTTGATGCTTGGAGGTCCCTTTTATATTCCCAAATGAGTTCATAGCCGTTTAGGACCGTTGGGGTTGGAATAGAGTCGTTGGAGCCATTATTTCCCACCATAAATGCAGTTCTGTAGCTTGCGTATCGATACTCGTTCAACCGTATCGATAGGGTCTCAATGAGGAAAGAGCCGTTGGGATTTTCAGCTGATGCGTATCGATACGCTTACCTGGCATATCGGTACGGTCCTGCAAATTTAAAAGACCGTTGGGAAATGAACGTTGGGGTAGTTAAGGCGTATCGGTACGCGACACAACCGTATCGGTACGCGGCTAGCCGTTGGGCTATTTCAAGGCACACCGTATCGATACGGCTAAGCGTATCGGTACAGGTTTTAGCTACTGGAATTCTAGTAGTTTGAAAACCCCAAGGGGTATCGGTACGGGTCAATACCGTATCGATACGGTCACTATAAAAGCATGGTTTTGACTACATTAAATGAACTTTAAACTCATTCCAAAGCCATTAAAAACCTTAAATATATTTTCAAGTTGTTTTTGACTAAAAACATATTTTAAATTCTTTTCAATTTAATCCAAAACATTTTTCAAATATTATATCAAAACCTTAGTTCTACACAAAATTTTCGAAAAGGCCCTATTTTATGTTTTTCTATGTCCCGAGTCTAATTTTGAAGCTCGTTTTGATAAATTCCAACCCGAAGACCTCCGAATCTGACCTTAAACCCAAATCATGCATATGTACTTAATTATTTAATTATGAACGTAGATATGCTTGACGAAATGATGAACTAGATAGATGATATCTTACTCTGCCTACTCGTTGTATGTTCGCTCGATCTATATACAAGATATGTAATTTTGCTATGTGGTTGCTTGATCCTTGGTAATATTATTTGTCTGACTTATATAATCAGTAGGGTAATCTATTAGCTTGATCTATGATGGTACACTATGTTTGCATAATGAATGATGATATTGCCTGCTCTGCTTAATGGTATGCACATTTATTTGTCAAAAGCATGAATCTTCCGTTTCTGGTACTCATAGTAAAATATGTATGTCGTCTGTATTCTGTTACTCATGTCTAGAATTTGAATACCGATTGTTATCTGGGGTATAATGTTGGGTTATATTATGAAGTTCTTTGTCGATACAACCCTGATCCAGCTGGTAAATCTTTATGGATTCAAGGTCTTCCCTTGGATAGGTTGCGATGCTTTAGAACGGGTAAATCCTTATGGACCTAAGGCAGCCCCTTAAATGGCACCTATGCCCATCGGGCCTAGGGTAAGTCCTTATGGATACAGTTCTGGGGGGACTGCATATTGGTGTAAGGTTGGAGGGTAGTTACTAGTAAACCCTTTGTATGCACTCGAGCATTTGTATTGAACTGTTATGTGTTCTTATGATATGATCGATATGTATTCATGATTGTTTGATCTTCACTTATTGGAACACACTGAGCTCCCTAACTCATGCTCTTCCCATCTCCCCTTCCTGATACTTGTGATAGGCTACCTTTCGGACTCGGCAATTGGAGGATCGGCACATTTAGCATTTTAGACTATTTTAATGTTCTTATCTTCCGATTGTCTGTATTTGGGTGACTTATGCCTATATTTTGATACGATATATCTTATGGATTTTGCCGGATGTTGGCTTTAGTTTATAACTAAACACTTCATGCTTTCATATCACCTATTTTGTAACCAAATGTTACTAAACTATTACTTACTATTTTGGGATGGATTTGAAAGCAATACTGATAGATTTTTTAATCGTTCTGAGAATTGTATTTGGTATACCTTCGTTAACATGTTTTTAAGGTATGGATCATACATCTCCCGTAAGGGGAACTATATTGGTTTTGATATTTTTAACTGATGTAACCCCCTTAGCCCGGCCTAGACGGTTGACCCGAACTACGAAGATTACACGGGGAAAACAAAAGTCAACCCGAATGTCAACCTTGATTAACGACCCTTTTATTTCTTTTTAACCTTGTCTAGATGCATAGTAACCCTAGGTGTACTCTTGAGATAAGCATATTCAAAAAATCACAGCAATCGGAAAACAATTAGGGACTCAATTGCACAATATACGAATTTAAGAACCAATTTGTAAATTCTGGAAATTACGAGGACTTTACCAATTTTTGAGATACCATTATGAAATTAATCAGGTTTCATGCTTCTCTGCCAAGTTTCATCTTAAACGGACATTCCAAACTTAAGCAATTGCACATACAAAAATCAGGACTAAAACGTAAAGCTTGCAAACCTCAAAACCATTCAAATCTGTGCCCAACGGTCAAGTGTTTCGAAACGGGTCTAGACCGTTCAGAAACGGGGCTTGGCAGTAGCCAAAGTGTTTCGAAACACCTCTGCCCGTTTCGAAACACCCAGGCCAAAATATGCACCTGTATCGAAACAAGCAAGGGTGTTTCGAAACACCCTGCCCAGAAACAACAGAAAAGTCTGTTTTACACTCTTTCGAAACCCCTCAACATCCATAGCGACTTTATTCACGGTGCACCCAATCCTATAGTCGGATAACTATATCTTATTCAAGTACTTTTAAACCAACACATCACTTGCCAATATACATCATTTACCATCATCAATCCACTGTTTTAAAGCATTTAACAAAGCCATTAAATAATCATGCATCACAATGCATCAAACCACATTTATCAATGTTTAAATCAAGGATCTCTTACCTTGAGCATCCTCCAACACATGGCTTACAAAACCAGCATTAACATGCTAAAATATGCTTTCAAAACAGAATTTAAACATGCAAAGTAAACACATTGCATTCAACCATCTCATGGTTCTTCAAAAAGAGAGTTTCTCCGAAAACTTACTCTTGAGCTTAGCTAAGTTGTTTAGACATAAACTAAGCTCCCACAACCTTCAAACATTGGTTTCAAAGCTGAAAACCAAACTTCACTCACCGATTCCGTTTAGCAAGCTTGCCGAAACGCCGATCAAGCCTCCGGATCAACACCACAAGGATCCGAAGATGTCTCCCCTATTTTAAACACATCAAAATCAGAGGATTAATGCATCATCATGCATTAAAATCTTCAGCCAAAACACCTAAACTCGCTGCTCTCATCAAAACTCACATTTCGGCTACCAAACACAACCGAAATCACATCCAAACACCTCTAAAACATTACCCATCCAAGATCCATCAATTCCAATCATTCTTAGACATCAATTAACGTCCAAAAAGGACCTAATCACGTCGTTATACCTCCAGCTATAGCAGAACATCAAAATCACCCCAAAAACCACCATTAACTCAAGTAAAAACTTAGGAAAATCAACCTATTCGGGATTGCATTGATTAAACCTCAATTACACATCATTTAGACATCCAAAATACATCAAAAAGACATATCAAAACAGAGCCCAATCATTTAATACGAATTTCTTCAAAATTAAATCCAAATCTTGCATTTTAAGCCAAAATCAAGATCACAACATCAAAACCTTTAATAAGACTCAATTTAAGGATTGAGAACTTGGGAATTTCAGTAAAGAACTGAGTATTTAGAGGAGAAGGACGTTCATACCTCTAAATGTGGATTTCTCCTTGTTTAGAGCCAAAATTCTTGAAAATTCAATAAGCAAATGATGAGGATTTGCTGTAGAAATGATTAGAAATCATTTAGAGATTGAAATCTCAACTTTAGGTGTGAAAATCAAAGGAAAAGTGGCTGTGGAAATGTGTTTGGCTGAGGGAAAATGAAATGGGAAAATTTTGGCAAAAGTTAGTTATGAAACCAAAATATATCTTTTTCCTCTTTTCTTTTTATTAAATAACATTAAATGAGTCTTTAAAATTTAAGAAAAATCTGGAGAAACCCTCCCTTGGGTAAATTAGCTCCTTAAAGATTCAAAGTTTCAATCCTTTTAAAACAATCACCAGCTTTTCAAAATTTACATTTTAGTCACTAACTTGAAATGTCATATTTCCAAACCCCATTTTGTAAAATTGATTTCACCACTCTCTTATATATAATAAAAGACGATTTTTAGATATTTTTCCATATTTTTAATGCATCCCGAACTAGGCTTTCCCTAAAATCATCTTTTATATTCGAACCGTAATTTAAACTGGTCCGGTTCAGACCCTAAACTTCCAAGCCCAAAATTGGGGTGTTACAACTCTCCCCCCCTTAAGAAATTTCGTCCTCGAAATTTACCTGAAGGAAAAAGGTACGGAAACTACTTCAACATGTCATCCTTCCGTTCCCACGTGGCTTCCTCAGCACCATGATGCTTCCACAACACCTTTACCAACTCAATGGTCTTGCCTCGAAGAACTTTACTGTCCAAATCCAGAATCTCCACAGGTTCCTCATCATAGGTCAAATCCGGATTCAACTCCACTTCTTCCACAGGCATCACATGAGAAGGATCCGATCTATACTTCCGAAGCATAGAAACATGAAACACATCATGAATCTTTTCTACCTCTTGCGGTAACCTCAACTTGTACGCAACAGGACCCACACGCTCAATTACCTCGTATGGTCCAATGTACCTAGGGCTCAACTTACCCTTTCATCCAAACCTCATCACCTTTTCCCAAGGCGAAACTTTCAAAAACACACGGTCACCCACCGCATACTCAATCTCCTTACGCTTCAAATCCGCGTAAGACTTTTGCCGATCAGAAGCTGCCTTCAATCGCTCACAAATGAGCTTCACCTTCTCGGTGGTTCCTTTCAACAGAGCTGGCATCGAAACTAACTTCTGACCTGTTTCAGCCCAACAAAGAGGAGTCCTACACTTCCTCCCGTACAAAGCTTCATAAGGTGCCATTTGAATACTTGCCTGATAACTATTATTATAGGCAAACTCTACCAAAGGCAAATGTTTCTCCCAAGAACCCTGAAACTCGATCACGCAGCACCTCAACATATCCTCCAACACATGGATAACACGCTCAGACTGTCCATCCGACTACGGATGATAAGATGTACTAAAATTCAACCGTGTACCCAAAGCCTGATGCAAACACTGCCAAAAACGCGACGTAAACCTCGGATCTCTATCAGACACAATCGACTTTGGCACACTATGCAGCCGCACAATCTCAGCAATGTACAGCTCCGCAAGCTTATCCAAAGTGTACGTAGTATGCACAGGCAAGAAATGCGCACACTTCGTCAGGCGATCCACAATCACCCACACCGAATTCTTCTTCGATGGCGACAAAGGCAAACCAGACACGAAGTCCATGGTAATCCTTTCCCACTTCCACTCAAGAATCCTCAACGGTTGCAACAACCCTGAAGGAAACTGATGCTCAGCCTTAACTCGCTGACATACCATGCACTTGCTTACAAACTCAGCAACATCTTTCTTTAAACCCACCCAATAGTACTCATCACGAAGATCACGGTACATCTTAGTACTACCAGGGTGCATAGCAAAAGGACTACTATGAGCTTCAGTCAGAATAGCATGCCTCAAATCAGCATCATTGGGCATAGCTATCCGACTCCCAAAGCATAAAACTCCATCATCATTAAAGCAGAAATCCGATAGCCTATCCTCCGCAATATCCTGAACATGTGGCACCAAGGAATCATCCAACAACTGCTTTTCCTTAATCAACTGAACCAAGGATGGTTTCACTTGCAACTCAGCCACAAGACCACCATCACGTGAAATGCTCAAACTGGCAAACATAGCCCTCAACTCCACAGCTACCTTCCTACTCAAGGCATCCGCTACAACATTAGCTTTACCCGGATGGTACTCGATCGTCAAATCGTAATCCTTAAGCAACTCCACCCAACGTCGTTGTCTAAGATTCAACTCTTTCTGAGACATCAAATACTTCAAACTCTTGTGGTCCGTGTACACAGTACACTTCTCACCATACAGGTAATGTCTCTAAATTTTCAAAGCAAAAACCACCGCAGCTAACTCAATGTCATGCGTAGGATAATTGCGCTCATGCACCTTTAACTGCCGTGATGCATAAGCCACCACCTTACCCTCTTGCATCAACACACATCCCAAACCAACATAGGACGCATCACTATACACCACAAACTCTTTCCCTGATTCAGGTTGAACCAAGATAGGAGCTTGCGTTAAAGCTGCCTTAAGCTTCTCAAAAGCCTGATGTCTCGCTTCCGTCCACTCATACTTAACATCCTTCTGCAACAACTTCGTCAAAGGTGCAGGAATCTTTGAAAACCCATCCACGAACCTCCAATAGAACCCCGCCAAACCAAGGAAACTACGGACTTCATGAATAGACTTAGGAGGCTTCCAATTCATTACTGCTTCAATCTTCTGAGGATCAACACGAATCCCCTCAGCAGAAACCACATGACCAAGAAACACAACTTCTCTAAGCCAGAACTTACACTTGCTCAGCTTGGCATAAAGTTGATTCTCCAACAAAGCTTGTAACATAATTCTCAAATGCCCCTCATGCTCCTCCTCAGTACGAGAGTACACGAGAATATCATCAATGAACACCACAACAAATTTATCCAAGTATTCATGAAACACTCTATTCATCATGTCCATGAAAGCTGCAGGAGCATTCGTCAAACCAAACGGCATCACAAGAAACTCATAATGCCCATACCTCGTTCTGAAGGCTGTCTTTGGCACATCTACATCTCTCACCTTCAGCTGATAATACCCTGACCTTAAGTCAATTTTAGAGAACACAGCCGCTCCCCGAAATTGATCAAAAAGATCATCAATTCTCGGCAATGGATACCGATTCTTGATAGTCAACTTGTTAAGCTGACGGTAATCAATGCACATTCTCATAGTACCATCCTTTTTCTTCACAAACAAGACCGGTGCACCCCAAGGTGACACACTCGGCCGAATGAAACCATGATCAAGCAACTCCTGAAGTTGCGTCTTCAGCTCTTTCAACTCTTTAGGTGCCATTCGATAAGGAGTAATGGACACTGGAGTTGTGTTTTCATACAGCTCAATCCCAAACTCCACTTCGCGATTAGGAGGAAATCCATGCAACTCCTCCGGAAACACACCAGGAAACTCTCGCACAGTCCTGATATCTTGCACACGCAACTCTTTAGATCTAGGATTCATCACAAAGGCTAGGTAGGCTTCACAACCTTGCCTCAGCATCTGGCTCGCTTCCAAGGTAGACACCACATTGGCAAGAAACTTCACATTCTCACCAACCACCACTACCTCATAATCGTCCGCAAGTTTCAACGAAACTCCCTTATTCTCAAAATCCACAACAGCTCGATGCTCAACAAGCCAATCCATACCAAGGATTACATCAAAACCATAGAAAGGCAATTCCATAAGATCAACATGAAAAACATGGTTTTGAACAACGAAAGGACACCTTCTGTAAAGCTTTCGTGTCACAACAGTCTCACCAAAAGAACTAGTTACATGCATACCAACATCCAAAGACTCAACAGGCAAACCAAGCAATTGAGCATGTTCACGCAATATGTATGAGTGTGTAGATCCAGAATCAATCAAGGAAAGTAATGACAAGGATTGCAAAGTGAAAGTACCTGCGATCACATCCGTGTCATTCCTCCCTTCCCTCTGAGCATACACTCTGGCCTGGCCACCACTCTCAGGCTGAACAGCTACCACATGAGCCACATTCCTTCCACCATCCTTCCTACGCTGGAAATTACCACGACCGCGCCCACGACCTCTCTGTGGTGCAACAACTCCAGCAACACGTCCCTGACCATCACCGGCCAACAGAGGACACTCCCTCTTCATGTGATCCGCCGAACCACATTTCCAGCACGAAGTACTGGTCACCACAACAGGAGCCTGTACCTCCCTCGCTGCTCGAGGACAATCACGCCTCAGATGACCACGCGATCCACATGACCAACATGTGTTCTGATCAGCTCTCGCCCTGTCCCCCTGAACAGGCGCACCTTGCCCTCCACCACCACGCCTAGCTGAAGACTGATACTTCCGATCACATCCTCTCTTGTTCAGTCCGCCACCGGAACTATACTCAGCAGCTCGCTTGCCCGCACTAGGACCAACACCTCTAGAAGATAAACTCAAATTCAACTCAATATCTTTCGCTCTACCAACCAGCACATCAAAATCAGTGTACTCAGCAGCCAACATATAGGTCTTCACTTCCGTCACCAAACCATAACGGAAACGTTCACACCTCTCTCGCTCATCAGGAATAAGCTCAGGTGCGTACTGACTGAGTCGGACAAACTGAACCTCGTACTCAGCCACTGACATGCTCCCTTGAGTAAGAGACATGAATTCCCTTTTCTTTTCATCCAGGTACCGCACACCCAGATACCTCCTCTTGAATGCGTTCAGAAAGAACGTCCAAGTCACATCAGCATCCTCCATTCCGGAGATAGTGGTTGTCCACCAGGTATACGCATCGTCATGCAACAACGATATTACACAGCCCAGCTTCTGCACTTCATTACAATTCATTTGTCCCAAAATTCTCTTGGTACTTTCCAACCAAGACTTAGAACCTTCAGCAGACAAACCCCTGAACTCAGTCCCTCCCAGACTACACAAGCGTTCCAGAGGTAGTCTAGCATTAGCATCTCCCTGATGCCCAGCTCCATGAGCTCCAGCTACCGCCGCCTGAAAGGCTCCAGCAATAGCCTGAATCAGCATTGACATGTCAGGAGCAGCTTGCCCCTGCCCAGCTTCAGGTCCAGCGACCCCAGTACCAGCACCAACACCAGCTCCCTCACCCCCAGCACCACTACCATCGGGTGGAGGAGGTAAATCCACAACATTTTCAGCATTCTCTTCGTTCTCATTTTGAGCCATAGCTCGCATATTAATCCTCGTTTCTCTACGAGGTCCCATTTACTATACAATGCAATCACCATGCAATAAACATAGTCAGGCTCAACAAGGAAAGCAATCCAAGTACTCAAGCTCATTTCCAATTAAAACAAACCATTTCATTAGCTTTGATATGGCAATGGGTCCCTCTAACACGCTTCACCACAGCATACACCACAATTGTAACATTCTTACAATTCATACATCATACATTCACTCAACAAGTATACAAAGAAATCATACACTTATCACTCACATAACCATTCCCAAATACTTGAGAACTCAGCTCTAATACCACCAAATGTAACCCCTTAGCCCGGCCTAGACGGTTGACCCGAACTACGAAGATTACACGGGGAAAACCAAAGTCAACCCGAAAGTCAACCTTGATTAACGACCCTTTTTTTCTTTTTAACCTTGTCTAGATGCATAGTAACCCTAGGTGTACTCTTGAGATAAGCATATTCAAAAATTCACAGCAATCAGAAAACAATAAGGGACTCAATTGCACAACATACGAATTTAGGGACCAATTTGTAAATTTTGGAAATTACGAGGACTTTACAAATTTTTGAGTTACCATTATGAAATTAATCATGTTTCATGCTTCTCTGCCAAGTTTCATCTTAAACGGACATTCCAAACTCAAGCAATTGCACATACAAAAATCAGGACTAAAACGTAAAGCTTGCAAACCTCAAAACCATTCAAATCTGTGCCCAACGGTCAAGTGTTTCGAAACGGGTCTAGACCGTTCAGAAATGGGGCTTGGCAGTAGCCAAAGTGTTTCGAAACACCTCTGCCCGTTTCGAAACACCCAGGCCAAAATGTTCACATGTTTCGAAACAGGCAAGGGTGTTTCGAAACACCCTGCCCAGAAACAGTTAAAAAGTCTGTTTTACACTCTTTCGACCCACCAAACATGTTCGTATGACCTCTATAACATGCCAAAAAGTCATCAAACATTAAAGGAACGTATATTCATCATCAAAGCTCAACCACGACCTCAAATAAGAAAAACCACAAGTCTAAAGGCATGCATCCTATAATGAAAAGCAAGCAATCATCAAATCTCCAAAACAAAATACCAAATGGCCATTTACATGTTCCAAACACCATAGGCATTAAACCAAACTTAGGGAGTCCAAAACATCTCCCAAAAACACAATCTAGGTTCCCATTGCCAAATACCAAAAGCTAATAGTGTTGCGAAAATAGTCACCATACATGAGCTTAGACTTTCACTTGGATCCTTGACCTCCTTGCTGCCCTTAAAGCACTTCAATGCTCTGCATTATTGGTTCAAGAAAGAGAGAGCGTAAGCACATATGCTTAGTGAGAAATGCTCTAATAAAACAACACAATAATCCACTTTGTAAAATCACCTTTTCAAGGCCTTTAATTTCAAAACATCATTTATCATGCAAATGCATACAAACCAAGCATCTCATGCTTCAATTCATCAACATGTCATATTGGCTTTCAAGTGATAATACATAACCATTTTTCAACTCAAAACACAATCGGATACACGGATTACAAGCGTTGTCCCATACGCTCCATACACACTACCAAACACTCAAGGTGGAGTTTACCGGTACAATCACAACCCCTCAACACCCGTGATGGAGTCTACGGTACAATTACAATCCCTCCACATCACTCATTGGTAGTTGTATAACATCACTAACGAGAACACGGGACACACAACACAAGATCCTCACATGGCATTTTAACCACAATTATGATCTTAGACATCTCGTTAGTGTTCTTGGATGAAGTTATGGTACAATTACAACCCCTCAACATCCAAGGCGACTTTATTCACGGTGCACCCAATCCTATGGCCGGCTAACTATATCCGATTCAAGTACTTTTAAGCCAACACATCACTTGCCAATATACATCATTTACCATCATCAATCCACTGTTTTAAAGCACTTAACAAATCCATTAAATAATCATGCATCACAATGCATCAAACCACATTTATCAATGTTTAAATCAAGGATCTCTTACCTTGAGCATCCTCCAACACATGGCTTACAAAACCAGCATTAACATGCTAAAATATGCTTTCAAAACAGAATTTAAACATGCAAAGTAAACACATTGCATCCAACCATCTCATGGTTCTTCAAAAACAGAGTTTCTCCGAAAACTTACTCTTGAGCTTAGCTAAGTTGTTTAGACATAAACTAAGCTCCCACAACCTTCAAACATTGGTTTCAAAGCTGAAAACCAAACTTCACTCACCGATTCCGTTTAGCAAGCTTGCCGAAACGCCGATCAAGCCTCCGGATCAACACCACAAGGATCCGAAGATGTCTCCCCTATTTTAAACACATCAAAATCAGAGGATTAATGCATCATCATGCATTAAAATCTTCAGCCAAAACACCTAAACTCGTTGCTCTCATCAAAACTCACATTTCGGCTACCAAACACAACCGAAATCACATCCAAACACCTCTACAACATTACCCAGCCAAGATCAATCAATTCCAATCATTCTTAGACATCAATTAATGTCCAAAAAGACCTAATCACGTCCTTATACCTCCAGCTATAGCAGAACATCAAAATCACCCCAAAAACCACCATTAACTCAAGTAAAAACTTAGGAAAATCAACCTATTCGGGATTACATTGATTAAACCTCAATTACACATCATTTAGACATCCAAAATACATCAAAAGACATCTCAAAACAGAGCCCAATCATTTAATACAAATTTCTTCAAAATTAAATCCAAATATTGCATTTTAAGCCAAAATCAAGATCACAACATCAAATCCTTTAATAAGACTCAATTTAAGAATTGAGAACTTGGGAATTTCAGTAAAGAACTGAGTATTTAGAGGAGAAGGACGTTCATACCTCTAAATGTGGATTTCTCTTTGTTTAGAGCCAAAATTCTTGAAAATTCAGTAAGGAAATGATGAGGATTTGGTGTAGAAATGATTAGAAATCATTTAGAGATTGAAATCTCAACTTTAGGTCTGAAAATCAAAGGAAAAGTGGTTGTGGAAATGTGTTTGGCTGAGGGAAAATGAAATGGGAAAATTTTGGCAAAAGTTAGTTATGAAACCAAAATATCTTTTTTCCCTCTTTTCTTTTTATTAAATAACATTAAATGAGTCTTTAAAATTTAAGAAAAATCTGGAGAAACCCTCCCTTGAGTAAATTAGCTCCTTAAAGATTCAAAGTTTCAATCCTTTTAAAACAGTCACCAACTTTTCAAAAATTACATTTTAGTCACTAACTTGAAATGTCATATTTCCAAACCCCATTTTGTAAAATTGATTTCACCTCTCTTATATATAATAAAAGAGGATTTTTTAGATATTTTTCCATATTTTTAATGCATCTCGAACTAGGCTTTCCCTAAAATCACATTTTATATTCGAACCGTAATTTAAACCGGTCCGGTTCAGACCCTAAACTTCCAAGCCCAAAATTGGGGTGTTACAACTGAGATATTTGACAGGATATTTTATTATAGGTTGTGACCGCCTGGAGTCAAGTGAAACGCATAAGCGGGTCTCGATGGTTACAAGAATATAGTAAGTTAAGTTATTTGTTTGATTAATTTTGAAGTTGTTTGAATTTTGTGTAAAATAGGTGGGGAATCGAGAAATATTTTGTTGTATTTTATTGTTCAATTTAAATTCGTTAATTTTTTAATTTTTATTTTGATGATGTTCCTTGAATTTTTATGTTACTTGAAGAGAATATAATTTGAAAATTTTGTGTTAAATAGGTTAAGATTTTAGAATAAAATATAGTAAGTAAATTAATATTTTATTGTTTAACTTAAGTTCGTATTTTTTTAATTTTTATTTGATGTTTGAATTTTTTATGCTATTTGGAGAGAATATAGTTTAAATATTTTGTGTTAAATAGGTGGAGAGATTTTGTGAATATAGAAAAATTGTTTAAATATAAGAGAAAAAATGTTTATTTTGAGAATATAGAGGTGGAGAGATTTTATTAATTTATTTAAGTTCACTAATTTATTTATATTTATTTATAAGTGGTTGAATAAAAAACAACGTTAAATTTATGATTTAATAGACAATAAGCAATTACGATGTTTATTTTAATTGTTATTTTTTAACGTGGTAGATTTAGTCTCGGTTTACTAAAATTTTCTTATTTATCATGTAGGATGGCTGAGGAAGCTCCATTGTTGCATTTACAGAATTGACACATTACTAGCCTTAGAGTTGATGAGCTGGTATAATTTTTTAAAAATTATTTCATTACAAAATAGGTCACTTCTATGTTTTTGTTGTTCTTAATAATTATGTTTAAATAATGTGTTATTTACAGGATGCAGAGGAAACATTTAAACATCATTTTGTGCAGGGTAGACAAACCCCTGGCCAAATAATCAAGAAATTCTTATATATGTCAAGATTTTATCATGCCACGTTCCTCCGTAGGTACATGTTGGTGCCCGAATTGATTACCGCTCTAGTAGCATTGGAAACCTGAATCACATACCTTCCATATGCCTTGAGAAGAATGCACGATCACCCTCGAGGACATGGTTTATCTTATTGGGGTCCCAGTAAACGCGAAGCCAGTGGTCGAGTGTACCGAAGGCTCAACGGCTTGAAATTTTCAAAGGTACCTTGGGAAGGAACTCTATGGAAGTAACGTGAGAGGGTCTCTGTGAAAATGAGTTGGTTAGAGATAGAATTTCAACTCGCTGAGTATAATACATTTGAAGAAATTTATATGGTCAGTTGAACATATATCTTACAAATGATTGGAGGTATACTAATGCCGGATAAATCTGGCAATATGGTCAGTGTAAGGTATCTTCGTTTTTTGGATACTACTTGGATTCTGATTGTCAATATAGTTGGGGCTCAACTATATTAGCGTGCTTGTATCGCGAGTTGTGAAAAGGCGTTTTATTACAAGAGGGTCAGAGGGTAGGCGGTATTGGTGGTTGCCTATTATTTTTTCAAGCGTGGGCTTGGTAACGACTTCCCTTTTTTACACCACTTACTCGAACACATGTGCAGTTTCCTCTCGCTGCAAGGTAAATATATATACTTATTCTTAGATGAATATGTAAATTAATTAAATTAACTTGTTATTTAAATATATTGTGATTTGTATGCAGATGGTGCGAGGAGAAGCATGAGACGAGATTGACGCACACCAACGTTTGAGTTTGAAGATCTCTTATTGATTCTCATTGTCAAGAGAAGGTATATGAATGGAAAGTAATTTTTGACGTTAAATGTGTTTTTCACATCTTAGTTAGTTAGATGTATTATTTTTAACCATTAATTTTTGTAGTTTATTTTGAAGGCCTACGAAGATGACCATATATTTGACCAGAATATTTGATAAAGGATTCACTTTCATGGTGTACTGTTACATCGTTGATCCTTTCTCCACTGTCGAGTTCCACTTTGCAGATAGAGTGTTGAGGCAATTTGGCTTCCACTAGCCTATTCTGCGCATTCCACGTGACCATTACCATCTTCATGCATATGATGGACGTGGCAGGCCAGATACAGATTGTGAAGTCAAACATAGCGAGTATATTGCTTTGTGGAACAACAGAGGTTCATCGTTGCCGGAACCGCGTCCAATGGAAGCTGTCGATTTTGATTTCGAGAGTTCAGGGTACATGATAGTAGTCATAGAATGACGTACTTAACAGATCAATCTAAACGAGAGGAATGTGAAAGGTTTCGAAAAAAATATGGAGGCAAAAGTAAATCATTGAAGGCTGCAGCGGGCTCATCGCAAGGGCAACAGATTGGTAGTAGAGACCCTACGGGTTGGCCAACAACATGGGAGCCAGATATGAGCAAAGCGACACCAATGGCTATATGGGAAAAGAATCGACTCCTACTTGTGTACAACTGGAAGTGACATCAAGATCCTCGAATAATATAAGGTTTTTTTAATCCTGCTACATTTGTATATCCACCAGTAGGCTCGAATTATTCAAGTAATGTGGGAGGGAGCTCTTTAGGTAATGTAGGGTTTAATGATCCAAATTTATTCAGACCCGAGTTTACTTCGCCACAGACACTCAATTACTCGAACTTGGACGAGAACATGGATTTTTTACACCTCTTGTGGCCAACCCATACGATGTAGTTTCGCCGATGATGACTGCCTCGTCGAGTGTTCCTCAAGGATCGATCCATATGTATCCGTATCAACCCGATTTTGGGACCCCTGTGTTCAGCAATCACCACCGCAGTCCTTGTTCTTCACAAGTGAGCCAATTGGAACCGAGAATGACGATGATGGTGATGAAGAGCAGAAACTTCAGCCTCGTCGTTGGCGCAATCCCGATCGGTCTCGTTATCCACCGGGGTGTGGTACCGGTGGACATAAGCATTGTTAGCTTTTTTATTTCAAGTAGTTAATAACTTGGACTATGTTAAAATGAAATGTTCGAATACGTTATTTATTTTTATTTTTTTATCTAAAATTTTAAAAGAAAAATGTTTTTCGACTTAATCGATTATATTAGAACAATTTAAATTAAGTGATTAAATTGAATTGTTTCAGAACATAACATAACATAACATAACATAGCATAACATTGCATAACATGGCATAGCATAGCATAGCATAGCATAACATAACATAACATAGCATAGCATAACATAACATAACATAACATAACATAACATAACATAACATAACATAACATAACATAACATAACATAACATAACATAACATAACATAACATAACATAACATAATATAACATAACATAACATAACATAACATAACATAACATAACATAACATAACATAACATAACATAACATAACATAACATAACATAACATAACATAACATAACATAACATAACATAACATAACATAACATAACATAACATAACATAACATAACATAACATAACATAACATAACATAACATAACATAACATAACATAACATAACATAACATAACATAACATAACATAACATAACATAACATAACATAACATAACATAACATAACATAACATAACATAACATAACATAACATAACATAACATAACATAACATAACATAACATAACATAACATAACATAACATAACATAACATAACATAACATAACATAACATAACATAACATAACATAACATAACATAACATAACATAACATAACATAACATAACATAACATAACATAACATAACATAACATAACATAACATAACATAACATAACATAACATAACATATTTTCAAATACAAACATTGGAAATCACCGAGGCATTGACAGAAATCTTGGTTCATTTGGACAGTTTGATCTGGAATGTCCTTCGACCCTACATATGGTACATCTCTTCCGTTGTCCCTTTTCCTTATCATGAAGATCCATACTAGTATATATGCAAGTAGATCTAGGTTGGCCATTTGGATATCTACGGAGTGTAGGATCTAGTAACCATTTTTCATGCTCTACCGACGGCCAATAAATTGAATTTGCAATCAGTTGGAACTCACTTCTATAAATATTGATCATCCTGTGGAGATTGAAGCATTCATCAACAAAAGTGTACGGGTCAACCCCTACATGCATACACACTGCAACTGCATGAATACATGGATACCGCCATGCTTGGAATGCTCCACAATCACAACAACAATGTCTAAAATCGATTCGAAATTCATTTGAGTGCGTTGCTTCATTGTTGTGTTTGGCACCAACAACATCAAATGTCTGATTAGTTCAGTTGAAGCTCTGAACCTTTAGCGACCTTGCTTTCGTCATGTTCGCAAATAAAAAGTTTAAGGGTTAACTTAAAAATCACTCATTTTTATTAACATGCCACATCATCAAATTAACATATATTAATGGAGACTAACGATTGGGTGACCAAAACTGTAACGGTAGAAAATATAAGTGGCGAGATTTTTTTTTTCAAATTTGGTGACCAAAATAGAACATGCCCTAAACATAAAGGACCTCCGGTGAAATTTACCCTTTATTTAAACATTCTTCCAAAAGAAAATATTTAAATTTATAATAATTATCTTCCATCTTCTGCTCCATTAACGCCATTTATTGAATCAGTCCGCAATTCCATTCTGTTAATTCATATCAATCTTGATTTTGCCACCCACTCATAGATAATGATAATGAGAAACAATTAAAAATTAAAAGCAAATTAAGAATTTAAGACTTATTCCATTAAAAAAAGAATTTAAGACTTACACTGTGAAATGAAACCTTTTTTCAATATAAAAGAAAATTGGAAAAATCTCATAAATATTGTAGTGGGAAAATTTTTTCCTACATTATAATTGGGGCCATATTATTTTCGAAATTATTGCACTTTGAACAGTGCAAGTAAAGTCAAATTATGATGTAGCCGACTTAAAAAATTCCTAAAGGCTATATCAGGTGGATATGGTTTTGGGAGAGAAAATTCCGGTGTCCAAATTTTTCCCCCTAAAGTCTCCTTCATTAGGCTCCGACTTTGGGGTGGAGAATTTTTGCAAACATGCAAAGCCTGCATGTCGTGAGCATGCATGAGGCAGAGGGGCACGAGAAAGGAGAAAGGGTAAACCTTTACTCGAACAATCCCCCTAATTACATCAAGAATCGCATCAAGAGAACTAGATTGACCATGGAAGAATATGTGGTTCATTTCCTCCCAAAGAGTGTAGATGATTGCACTCCAAGTAATCCTAAGAATGAAAGCTTTTAAGGATTTTCCTTTCATGGCCATGGTAGCCCAAGCATTTTCATCTTCCTAGTTCATGTGTGCTCTAGAAACACAACACAAAGCCATCACACACAACTAAACTTCTCCAGCAAAATTTCATTCAAAGAACAAATGATTCCTGGACTCAACATGCTGCTCACAAAACACACATGTTGCATCAGAAACAATCCCCCACTTTTGCAGCCTATCCCTGGTTGGTAGTCTACCCAGAATAGAAAACCAAGTTATGACATCATGCTTTGGGACATGTTGTGGAAACCAGACTAGGCCTTGCCAAGAAACTCTTCCCTTTTTGACTCGGTCTCATCTCAGATGGCCTTGGTGGTCAGACTACGCATATCAGAAACATTGGCAAATACACAAGCTGCCTGACCGCATAGTTTAAATATATTGTGCATGCACCAGCTCATCGAGTTGCAAGCTTCGAGAGTCCAAAAATCCCGACCTCAAATAACGTATGCTTTAACCAAAACAACCTAGAAAGATCCCTCATCTGCGAAAAGATCATTTATCAATTTGATAACACAAGCCTTATTCAAACAATCCAAGTCATACAAACCAAGACCCCCTCAGCCTTGGGAGAACAGATCAGTTGCCACTGCACCCTTGCTCCAGTAGTAGGGACATCACCACCCGTTCAGAAATAACGAGAGCAAAGTTGGTTAACCTTTCCTATCACAGCTTTTAGCAAAATAAGTTGTCGAGTCCAAAAGTTCAATACACCATAAAGCACTGAACGGATCAGTTGCAATCTACCTGCAAAACTAAGGTTCATAGCTGACCATTGTCCAAGCTTGGTCCTTACTTTATCAAGCAAAGCATGGAAATCCTCCTTAGAGAGCTTGCGTGTGACCAGTGGTACACCCAGATACCTAATTGGCAATATTCTCAATCGAATACCAGTCCCATGTAAAATTATTTGCACTTTATCAGGCTTAACACCATAAATGAAGAGCTCACTTTTGGCAGCATTAAGCTTTAAGCCCGAGAAGTCATAAAACTTTTGCAACACACACTGTACACCACAATCGAGTCTAAAGTGCCTTTGTAGAATATAAGAAGGTCATTTGCAAAACGAAGGTAAGACCTATTTTTCCACACTTTTGGATGAAATTGAAAGACATCTTTAGAAGTTGCAATATCTAGTAATCTATATAAACATTTCATGACCATCACAAAGATATAGGGCGAGAGTGGATCACCCTGTCTAATCCTTTGGCCCCCTCAAAATATCTAGTCAAGCTTTTATTAAAAATAACTAAAAACTTAGGGGTGGTAAGACACACCTTAATCCACCATAATCCATACAATTTCAAAAAGGAATTCGTACACACACCGCCTTCTACCTATAAATTTTTATATTAGTTGCTACAACATGGCGACTCCGTTGGGGATCGAATTTTTGTTTTCAAAAATAAAAAGAGAGTCAAGCCTTAGTTCGGGTTTTGATCGCATTTTAAGAAAAAATTAACTTCGACTTAATTTAATTTAGAATTCCTAAACCTTGTTTGTTTACCGTTTTATTTGCACTGTGTTTGATATAAATTGTCATCATACATTAGTTCTAGGCACATTTAAGTTGAAGTGGTCACTATCTTTTGTGGGGTCAACACCCCCGTATGAGATTGTGATCGACTTTCGGGATTCGATTCTTATATTTCATGGGATTGTGATCCACTTTCGGGTTTTGATCGGGCTTGGTATGGTGAGGTAATAAAAAGGGTAACGACAATGATGGTTCACTAATAGGTTTTCGTTTTGGGTTTCATAAAAGTATATTTTCATTTGATTTCACACTCGCATTGAAGGGTTGCCGGAAAATCTCTGTTTTAAGGGGTTCTTAGAAGAAAAAAGGGGTATTTCTTCCTCGCTTTTGGGTTACCGACGCCAGTTTAGGGCCGACGACGTCGGGAAGGCAAAGGTTTTTGGGGTTCGATTCAGTTTTCTCTCTATCACTCTAGGGTTTTGGCCGATTTGGCTAAAAGAGGAAAATGAAACTCATTTCAGTAGTTTTATAACGTCTCAATGTTTTAAAATAGGGATATTTCCCCTTTAGCCCTTCCATGTTGCCGAAAATTCACCCGTGGCCATTTCTTTTTTTTAAATCCCGTCCCTGGTCCCCGTAGTTCTAAATCACTTTTTAATTACGCCCCTAACCATTTGAATCTCTTTTAGGTGGATAAATCCCATATTAAACCCTCAAAATTTTGTTTTCTGTTTGATTTTGTCCCTTAATCAGTGGTAAAATTTCTTAGTTAGCCATGCGGTTCATGCATGTTTAAATTTCAGTCTTTATTGTTCATATTCATGTTTTGATGTTAATATGCCTTAAATATGGTTACATCGTGTTATTGCATAGTTTTAATGTGGTAATATTGCATGTAGCATAATTTTGTATGGTTGTATATGTGTTATGTGGTTTTAGGTAGTCATATATATTATAAAATTCTTTTTCACATAACTAGGTATATGTACATATTATTTGGTTTCGTTCCTATGTAAATATATATATATATATATATATATATATATATTATAAAGCTTTTTCCATATAACTATACTCATGTATATGTGATTTAAGTTTGTTTTATGAAATAATATATATATATATATGTATGTATATTATAAAGTTTTTTTAACTATATCTACACATACACTATTTAGCGTTGCTTTACGTAATTACATATACATACATATATATATATTATAGTGTTCTTTAGGTAATTATATATATATATATATAATATTGCTTAGATCTTCTATGTAATAATATATGGATTAATATCCTATACACTGGCGGTGGAAAGTTTTTATTTCCACAAGCGCCTCAATTATAGGGTTTAGGGTTAATATTTAGGGTTTAGAGTTTAGGGGTTTTAGTGTAAAGGTTTAGAATTTAGGGTTCATGTTTAGAATTTAGGAATTAGGGTTAGAATTTAGGAATTAGGGTTAGGGTTTAGTTTTAGGGTAATATGGGTGGGGATTTAGGTTTTAACCTATAAACCCTAAATTTTAACCCTAAACCAAAAATTCTATCAACAATCCCTAAATTCAAAACTACTACACTTATACCCCTAAATTTTAAACCCTAAACGAAGTCCCTAACCCCTAAAACTAAGGCGCTTGTGTAAAAAAGTTTCCACAAGCGCTTGTGTATAGAACAATTACCCATTATATATATATGTATATTACAAGGTTTTTACCTAATTATATATGGATTAATATCCTATACACTGGCGGTGGAAAATAAACTTTCCACAAGCGAGTTTATTTAGGGGTTTAGGGGTTTAGTTTAGGGTTTAGAGGTTAGGGTTTTAGGTTGTATGATTTAGAATTTAAGAATTGTGGTTATAATTTAGGGTTTGGGATTTGGGGTGTGGGTTTAGATTTTTAGGGTTTTAAAGTTAGAATTTTAGGTATTAAATTTAGACTTGAAAATAGGCATGCTTGTGTAAACTTTTTTTACACTGGCAGTGTATCAAATATTAATCCATTATATATATATATATGTGTGTGTGTGTGTGTGTATGTATTACTTTATTTTACATGTTTTACATATGTAATATTATTCTATGCTTATGCCATTTGCTATTATTAAATGTTTATATGTAGATATACATGTATGTAATTATTTTATTCGTGTTGGCCCTTTATTTTTGTTAGCATTTGTTTACGTTTGTTCATATATTAAAATGCCATGTTCATTTATTGCATGATTTCTTTTGTTTAGTAATCGAGGTCTCGATATCCTCATGGGAGCATCATCCTGAACATTCGGGTGTCGTCTCCTTTGGTATAGTAGGTCGCGAGTTAGGTTGTAAAATTTGTATGATCATCCATCCATACATTTTAGGGGTTTTAAATTAAATTAACTCGATATTATTTTTTTCTTGTTAAATGCGATTCGAACCCTTAGGTACAAGTTTTGGGCACGACGAGGGTGCTAACCCTTTCCTCACATGTCACCGGCTCCTGGACCTATTTTTTTTATAGAAATAATCTCTGGTTTTTGTTTTTGTGGTGTCTGGTCTACCTCTTTTAAAATGATCGGTGGCGACTCCATTTTTATTTCTTAAAAGAACAATTATTTTCATTTAAAAAACAACAAAAAAAACTTTTTCAATAATAAAAGGGCCCATTTTCATTTTCAAAAAGGAATTTGTACACACACCGCCTTCTACCTATAAAATTTTAAATTAGTCGCTACAGCATGACAACTCCGCTGGGGATCAAGTTTTTGTTTTCAAAATAAAAAGAGAGTCAAGCCTTCGTTCGAGTTTTGATCGCATTTAAAGAAAATTTTATCTTCGGCTTAATTTAATTTAGAATTCCTAAACCTTGTTTTTTTACCGCTTTATTTGCACTGTGTTTGATATAAATTGTCATCATACATTAGTTCTAAGAACCTTTAAGTGGAAGTGGTCACTATCTTCCGTGGGGTCGACGCCCCCGTATGGGATTATGATCCACTTTCGGGATCTGATTCTTACATTTCGTGGGATCTACGTCCTCGTATGGTATATGGACCTGAATCCTCCCGAATCAATGTCCTATTATCTTAGTAGGTAATAGCGACAGTTCGGGTCCCTTAGTACTCTAGAACCAAACCGCATATAGTGGCCCATAGGAGCCAACCCATTAGATCCATACAAGAATGTTTTCCATTTAGCGATAACCCTTTTAGGTCTTGTGTGATCTATTTATGCCTTTGTTTGCTCCATGTATGTCATCTGTGTGTTGTTATTTGTATTGTTTAATTGCTTTATTTATCATTCAATGTTTAATTTATTTATTTGACTATATCACCGCACTAACTTGGTTTTTGCTGATGTTTGTTCTTTTTCTTTCATTTCCTTTTCCACATTCATTTGTGCATACCGCATCATAACATATTGTTGATTCAAGAACTGTCCAATTTAGAAGGCATTTGAGATAGAAGGGAAGTCTGTGATGCCAGGAGCGATAATGCTATAGCATTGAATTAGGCCGGCAAAGACCAATCGAGGAGAGAGAGAAAATAGACAAGGGGGAACGTGTCGAAAACATGGAAGGCATGTCTTGAATATAAGGGTGGACCCTCATTGAAGCCGACGTATGAAAATCTCCCACTTAACCCCTCTAAAATTTTGGAAATATAAATTTGGCCCCCCAATTTTTTGAAGAAAAAGGAAAAATTATTCTTCTATCTCAAAGTTTTAAAATGATTTCAATCGAACCATTCTGTTAAGGGGGCCTTGACAAGTTTCTCTTTCTTTCCTTTTCAAAGTTTTTAGGTGACCCTCTACATTTTATGGCAATTTTTAATTTAACCCTTCAAAATCATTGGAAATTTTATTTGAGCCTTCAAAATTTTCAAAAAGGGGCACTGTCGAACTAAATTGCTAAAATCCATCTCTAAAAGAGACCTTCATCTTCATGGGCTAATGATCTTCCCAAAAGTTCCCAGGTACGTAGGTTGCACTATAATGAAGTTCTCAATCGATAGAAGAAGAAGAACGATGATGTTGTCTCCCATTCTGAAAACGACGAAGCCAAGATATCAAGATAAGAAACCGATGATTATCTGTAATTCATTATTTCAGCTTCTTGACGTTCTAAAAAGAAGAAGAACGACGATGTCAGCTCTGATCGAGAACGGTATTTTGACGTTCTAAAAAGAAAGAATGAGAACATGAATTTTGGGAGGTGCTAATACCAAGTCTTCTTTAGGAGTTTGTGTGGTTAAGTTTCTTGCATGTTGCATTTTCTCTCGAAGGAATACATAGAATAAACATTGCTATCATTTTCCCGAAGATAGCACCGATCTTTTTAAGGGCACCAGTTATGATTGCGGATTTTCTTTCTAATGAAAAAGCATTTTTCTTAACATACAGTGACCTTGAAATCATATATATGTATATCCCTCCTTACCTCTGTAGGTCCTCAGATATCACATGCATGATGTGGCATTGATTCTAGTGAAAGAGATCGATCGAATGTTGTGATAACAATGAAGTGTGATGTCCCGCTCCGTCCGCTCTGGTCGGTAAGACGAGAGAAGCAAGATTATTGTTCCTTCGATGATGTTCGATGATAAGGAAATCTTCTAGGAAATCCCAAATAGAGTTTCTTGAATGTGCCTAAAGAAAAGAGAAAAAAATAGACTGTTTCAAAATAAAACAAATTGATTTTAACTTCAGAGCCTGGTAATAAGCATTAACCAAAAAGCACTCCAATGTTTGAAACCTAGTAATAGGCATTTTCAGATACGAGTTTGGAATTATTGGGGCACTCTGCTGAAGCCCGAAACTCTTCGCTTCATGAGTTATGGTAATATTTTCAAAATCGTGACTATGCTTAGTAACTCGGGGTATTGTTGTATGCTCCATCATTATCCTCGAGACAAAGGAATGTGACGAATTGAATTCCCCTAGGAAAAAAAATGAATGAACAAATTGAATAAGTCCCAAAGAAAAATCCTTGAGGATACTGACACAATATTAATTGTAACCAAAGCCACACACTTACATTTAAAGTTATTAGAGGGACATTTTCCGTTCCATGGGCTAAACAAAAATCGAAAGTTTAAACATACATATGGAGAAACATGATAAGAACTAGAAGGACTCGTAATCGAGCCAATCAAGCAAATACCATAATCATGATGATGAACCGAGCGGTTTGGAAAGAGTTTCAAACCTTCACATATCACCACAACATTCAAAGTCTTCCTAGACTCAAGCTGATCATCGGAAAGTGGAATCTAAGATGCTCTTGCATTTGATATACTGGGTATCCTATTATATTTTTCATTCAATTAGAATTTTGATTTCAAGGTTCTTTATGTTAATCTAAAAGGGCATTCTTCATTAAAATGACAACCCGCAAATTGGTACTTTTTAAACCAAGAAATTTCTTTGTATTACTTCGAAGATAAATGCATCAGCAAGGCCCAAAGTTTGAGGGGCACTGCGTGAGGTGGAATGATGAAGTTTCATTGAGTTTAAATACCCATGTTGGGGCACCATTTTCTGTGGAGGAACTAAGGTTTTCACATAAAAAAGTTCAAATCGAAATAGATGAAAGATATCACAAGGCTAGAAAGAGTTTAGATAAAGATTCCAATTACGAACGAGGTCACTAGACTCAGAGAACGAGCAACACAAGTTTGGGGGCCAATTTTGTCAAGACACGAGATCGATGAGTGGGTGCAATCCCAAGATGACGACTACCGGCCCTAGAGAACGGGGACAAGCTAAATCCATGCATCTTTGCATTCCCATAAACACACATCTTTGCACCATGAAATATGCTCATGCATCATTTATAGTTAGACATCCATATGTTGGATGCATGCTAACTCATATCATCATAGCATTTTATTTATTTTAAACATGCATTGGTAAAAGAATGGATCTACATATTTAGAGAGGAGAAACAGATCTCACAAGAATCAAAAGTAATCCCTCTAAAAGGATGTTTTTCTCAAAACTCAATTTCTCAATTTCATCCTTCCCAAAGGATGTTTTTCTTAAAATTTAAAATTTCTCAATCCAATCCTTCCAAAAGTATGTTTTCCTAAAAACACAAATTTCTCAATTTTATCATTCCAAAAGGATGTTTTTCTCAAAACAAAATTTCTCAATTTCATCCCTCCATGAAGGCAATTTTTCTTAAAAACTTGAGTGTCCCGGTTCCAAAACCTAAAGACCTGCAAGTTCAAGACTTCGGAGCGAAGGACGCAGATACTCATAGCTCAAGATTTCCGAGCAAAGGAAGTAGATATTTCAAAGCTCAAGGATTTCAGGCGAAGGATTTCAAATTTGCCACGTCAAGTTTTCAGAGCGAAGGAGGCATATACTCAAAGGTCAAGGATTTCAGGTGAAGCCTTTCATGTTCGCCGCTCAAGGATTTCAGGTGAAGCCTTTCTTGTTTGCCGCTCAAGGATTCCAGGTGAAGCATTTTCATGTTCGCTGCTCAAGGTTTTCAGGTGAAGCCTTTCATGTTCGCCGCTCAGAGATTTCAGGTGAAGCCTTTCATGTTCATCGTTCAAATATTTCAGGTGAAGCCTTTCATGTTCACCGCTTAAGGCAAAGGATTTCATACTGGCGCCATCCAGTTTGTTCTCGCTGCCTCGGGAAAGCAAGCTACTTGTTCTAGCTTATGTCAATGTTGGGCTTAATAACATGGGCTTTTTGTTATTATTAGAAAAAAGAAGAAAAAATGATATATATATATATATATTCTATTAAAAAGAAAAACCAAAACATTATTATAATACTATTGTTATTATAATTATGTTATTATTAAGTTACAAAACTCGTAAACATTATATTGTTATAGTACTAATATTATTATATGATAAAATGTTATGTTGTTTTTACTATTATATATTGTATCATTATAATCATATTATATATTATCCTCGTTTATTATTATTATTATTTCTTATTAATAATATTATTATTATTACTCATTACTATTATTTGTAATATATTTTCTATTATTGTTTTTATTATTATTATCGGTAATGTTAATATTATTATTATTATTATTGGTAATGTTAATATCATCATCATCATCATCATCATTATTATTATTATTATTATTATTATTATTATTATTATTATTATTATTATTATTATTATTATTGTAAGGCAAAGCAAAATAAATAAATAAGTAAAGAATAAATAAACAAAGGTGCCCAATTTTATAAATTACACTCCATTTACAATCCAAAAAATCACATGTACGACCCGTTTGGGCCCATATCTAAATAAACAAAAAGCCTAATTTAGTCTCCTTATGCGCAGCTAGCTTGCAGCCGTTGGATCAAGCCGCGATCGTGCGGTCCATATCGTACTTTGTTGTGCACCGCACCCGTTTCCAACTGTCAGATCACGCACCATCCAAGGGCCGAGATTGCGTCGCACGAACTTACGACCGTTAGATCGAGAGGTGATCTAACGGTCCCATATGATCGAAAGAAACTTCTAGAGCCCACGCCCCCACGCACGACGATTCAGCGTCTGACGTGCGACCTCTCGATTCGCCCACGTGCGTGTCTCGACCGCGTTTGAACCTTCGTCTGCCACGATCACGCATCTCCACTCTCCATTCGTGCCTCCCTCTCGTTTCGGCAAGGCCAACATGCAAAGGACGACGATTCAGCCATCAGGTTACCAGAAGTAGATATGCGAACAAAAGTTAAGACCAAAGTCAACTAATAAATTGAAAAAAACTAGAAACAAAAAAACAAAACAAAAGCAAAAAAAAAACAACAAGCAAATATTTTTTGTTTACCTTTGTAACTCGAATATAAGAACCGATAATGAACCATTGTAACCCATTGAGGGGAATTCAAGGAAAAAAGAAATACAAAGCAAAGAGTTTGAGGTACTTTTTTTTCTCGGTTTACATGCATCAAAAAACAAAAAAAAAGGATCGAAAAGGAAACTTTACCTTCGTCGTTTGTTGACCTGGCCGTTTCGCCTCATTTTCTCCCTGCCCACAAGCTGTCCAGCCTTCATCAGGCTTGGTATAGTAAGGTAATAAAACGGGTAACGAGAACGATGGTTCGCGAATAGGTTTTGGTTCGGTTAGGGTTTCATTTTGGGTTTCAAAAAGGGGTCTTTTCCATCAATTTCACGCTCACATCGGAGGGTTGCCGGAAAAAGGTTTTTCCTCCTTGTTTTTGGCTTACCAGCGCCAGTTTAGGGCCGACTGCGTCGGATAGGAAAAGGTTTTGGGGGTTTGATTGGGTTTTCTCTCTGTCTTTCTAGGGTTTCAGCCGATTTGCTAAAAGAGGAAAATGAAACTCATTACAGTGGTGTTATAATGTCACAACATTTTAAAATAGGGTTATTTCCTCTTTATCCATTTTGTGTTGCCAAAACTTCACTCGTGGCCATTTCATTTTTCAAAATCCCGTCCCTAGTCCTCGTAGTTCTAAATCGTTTTTTAATTTCACCCATGACCATTTGAATCACTTTTAGGTGGATAAGTCCCATATAAAACCCTCAAATTTTGTTTTCTATTCGATTTTGTCCCTTAATCAGTGGTAAAGTTTCTTAGTTAGCCCTGCGGTTCATGCATGTTTAAATTCCAGTCTTTTATTCATATTCATGTTTTGATGTTAATATGCCTTAAATATGGTTACATTGTGATATTGCATAGTTTTTATGTGGTAATATTGCATGTAGCATAATTTTGTATGGTTGTATATGTGTTATGTGGTTTTAGGTAGTCATATATATTATAAAATTCTTTTTCACATAACTAGGTATATGTACATATTATAAAATTTTGTATGGTTATACATATATATATATATATATATATATATATTATAAAGCCTTTTCCATATAACTATACCCATGTATATGTGATTTATGTATGAAATAATATATATATATATATATGTATATTATAAAGTTTTTAACTATATCTACACATACAATATTTAGCTTTGCTTTACGTAAGGGTAAAATACCTAAATCATCACTCAACTTTGGTCATTTGACCTATTTTAGTCACTCAACTTAAAAAAGGCTCAATTTACTCATTTAACTTTAAAAATTGACCTATTTTGGTCACTCCACTGTTAAATCTCTAACTCTGTTATGACATGGAAATAAAAAACAATATATATATATATATATTATAATATTTTAACACACCTAATTAATTAAATAAAACAATTAGTTTCTCACCTCACCCTCCTTCACCACCACCCCACCCTTTCCTCACTTCACTGACAATCATCTTCTCCATTCCAATAACGTCACTCCGATGAGCTTTTCGGCAAATCAAAATCATCAACCGACTCCTCTTCTTCTCTATTTTCCTTCTACTGGTTTATTTTTTTGTTTTGAAAACCACCCTTAAATGACCCAAAACAAGTCCAAACCCTTACATCTTGAGAGCACGATTTGTTGTTGTCTACCGTCGGATCGGCCTGAAACTGGGATATGTTGATATTCTCATTAAGGCACCTCGAATGACTGTTGGGATTCACTGTCCGATGCTCTGATCGTTGGAACTGATATGAGACGGTAAAACTTTCTTCTCTTTTAGATTTCAGTTTGATTTCTTTTCTTTTTGGCTTTGATTTGTTCCGGTTTCTTTTATTTTTTAGAATTTTGCTTATCAATTTGTGGTTGAGTGGCGAAGGTTATGGTGGTTAGGTTAACAACAGTGGAGGGATCAATGAAAGAGTTAAAGGGGCTTTGATGATGGTAGTTAGATTGGTTCACTAGTTTGGTGAAGATGATGATTCTGAGAAAAGCAGTGATGAATCCTAACATATAACTCAAATGCAAATGGACATCGAAAATCATTTCTTGTTGAATTTTTACAGTGGGGCTATTGAATTCTGACTGTTTGTTGGTTTAACTTTTTTTGCCGATTATACATGGTCTTGGGTTTCTTTGGATTGAATTTTAGTTATTTTTTTACACTTGCTGGTGTTTAAAGTTTTGGGATTTTATTTTACAAAAAATCTTTAAAATGGATCTCATTTCTATATTTGCCATGTTTATGGTTGATGTTTGATTCTGTTAGGTAGAAAGAATTGTTTCATGCATTTAATTTTTTACTGGAGTGTTCTTACTTGTTAGCAATCTTGTTGCACTATTAGAGAAAGAAAGAAAAAAGATAATGTTTGATGTAGAAATCAATGAGCTTTTGACTCTTTTTTGGTTTTTGATCAAGAAAAGTTTTTTTAGCTTTCATTGTTCTTATGAATTGTTTCCTTCAGTTCTAGAAATATGTTGCTGAAATTTGGGTTTACAAAAATTTTGGTTCGTCGGAAATTCACCGGAACGATGTTATTGGATGGAGCCGGTGAGGGTGAGAGAGGGGTAAGGTGGGAGTGAAGGAGGGTTTGCTTTTTTTAATTAAATAATAATAAAATTATCTTTTCATAATAAAAAATAATAAAAATAACCCACATCATAACGGTGTTAAAGCATTTAACGTGGAGTGATGAAAAAAGTTCAATGTTAAAAGTTAAATGAGTAAATTGATACTTTTTTAAGTTGAGTGACTAAAATAGGTCAAATGACCAAAGTTGAGTGATCAAACATTAAAGGAACATATTTGCATCATCAAAGCTCAACCACGACCTCAAATAAGAAAAACCACAAGTCTAAAGGCATGCATCCTATAATGAAAAGCAAGCAATCATCAAATCTCCAAAACAAAATACCAAATGGCCATTTACATGTTCCAAACACCATAGGCATTAAACCAAACTTAGGGAGTCCAAAACATCTCCCAAAAACACAATCTAGGTTCCCATTGTCAAATACCAAAAGCTAATAGTGTTGCGAAAATAGTCACCATACATGAGCTTAGACTTTCACTTGGATCCTTGACCTCCTTGCTGCCCTTAAAGCACTTCAATGCTCTGCATTATTGGTTCAAGAAAGAGAGAGCGTAAGCACATATGCTTAGTGAGAAATGCTCTAATAAAACAACACAATAATGCACTTTGTAAAAACACCTTTTCAAGGCCTTTAATTTCAAAACATCATTTATCATACAAATGCATACAAACCAAGCATCTCATGCTTCAATTCATCAACATGTCATATTGGCTTTCAAGTGATAATCCATAACCATTTTTCAACTCAAAACACAATCGGATACGCGGATTACAAGCGTTGTCCCATACGCTCCATACACACTACCAAACACTCACGGTGGAGTTTACCGGTACAATCACAACCCCTCAACACCCGTGATGGAGTCTACGGTACAATTACAACCCCTCCACATCACTCATTGGTAGTTGTATAACATCACTAACGAGAACACGGGACACACAACACAAGATCCTCACATGGCATTTTAACCATCATTATGATCTTAGACATCTCGTTAGTGTTCTTGGATGAAGTTACGGTACAATTACAACCCCTCAACATCCAAGGCAACTTTATTCACGGTGCACCCAATCCAATGTTTTAAGGCATTTAACAAATCCATTAAATAATCATGCACACAATGCATCAAACCACATTTATCAATGTTTAAATCAAGGATCTCTTACCTTGAGCATCCTCCAACACATGGGTTACAAAACCAGCATTAACATGCTAAAATCTGCTTTCAAAACAGAATTTAAACATGCAAAGTAAACACATTGCATTCAACCATCTCATGGTTATTCAAAAAGAGAGTTTCTCCGAAAACTTACTCTTGAGCTTAGCTAAGTTGTTTAGACATAACTAAGCTCCCACAACCTTCAAACATTGGTTTCAAAGCTGAAAACCAAACTTCACTCACCGATTCCGTTTCGCAAGCTTGCCGAAACGTCGATCAAGCCTCCGGATCAACACCACAAGGATCCTAAGATGTCTCCCCTGTTTTAAACACATCAAAACAGAGGATTAATGCATCATCATGCATTAAAATCTTCAGCCAAAACACCTAAACTCGCTGCTCTCATCAAAACACACATTTCGGCTACCAAACACAACCGAAATCACATCCAAACACCTCTACAACATTAACCAGCCAAGATCCATCAATTCCAATCATTCTTAGACATCAATTAACGTCCAAAAAGGACCTAATCACGTCCTTATACCTCCAGCTATAGCAGAACATCAAAATCACCCCAAAAACCACCATTAACTCAAGTAAAAACTTAGGAAAATCAACCTATTCGGGATTGCATTGATTAAACCTCAATTACACATCATTTAGACATCCAAAATACATCAAAAAGACATCTCCAAACAGAGCCCAATCATTTAATACGAATTTCTTCAAAATTAAATCCAAATATTGCATTTTAAGCCAAAATCAAGATCACAACATCAAAACCTTTAATAAGACTCAATTTAAGGATTGAGAACTTGGGAATTTCAGTAAAGAACTGAGTATTTAGAGGAGAAGGACGTTCATACCTCTAAATGTGGATTTGTCCTTGTTTAGAGCCAAAATTCTTGAAAATTCAATAAGGAAATGATGAGGATTTGGTGTAGAAATGATTAGAAATCATTTAGAGATTGAAATCTCAACTTTAGGTCTGAAAATCAAAGGAAAAGTGGTTGTGGAAATGTGTTTGGCTGAGGGAAAATGAAATGGGAAAATTTTGGCAAAAGTTAGTTATGAAACCAAAATATCTCTTTTCCCTCTTTTCTTTTTATTAAATAACATTAAATAAGTCTTTAAAATTTAAGAAAAATCTGGAGAACCCTCCATTGGGTAAATTAGCTCCTTAAAGATTCAAAGTTTCAATCCTTTTAAAATAGTCACCAAATTTTGAAAAATTACATTTTAGTCACTAACTTGAAATGTCATATTTCCAAACCCCATTTTGTAAAATTGATTTCACCACTCTCTTATATATAATAAAAGAGGATTTTTAGATATTTTTCCATATTTTTAATGCATCCCGAACTAGGCTTTTCCTAAAATCACCTTTTATATTCGAACCGTAATTTAAACCGGTCCGGTTTAGACCCTAAACTTCCAAGCGCAAAATTGGGGTGTTACAACTGAGATATTTGACAGGAAGTTTTATTATAGGTTGTGACCGCCTGGAGTCAAGTGAAACACATAAGCGGGTCCTGGTGGTTACAAGAATATAGTAAGTTAAGTTATTTGTTTGATTAATTTTGAAGTTGTTTGAATTTTGTGTAAAATAGGTGGGGAATCGAGAAATATTTTGTTGTATTTTATTGTTCAATTTAAATTCGTTAATTTTTTAATTTTTATTTTGATGATGTTCCTTGAATTTTTATGTTACTTGAAGAGAATATAATTTGAAAATTTTGTGTTAAATAGGTTAAGATTTTAGAATAAAATATAGTAAGTAAATTAATATTTTATTGTTTAACTAATTTTTATTTGATGTTTGAATTTTTTATGCTATTTGGAGAGAATATAGTTTAAATATTTTGTGTTAAATAGGTGGAGAGATTTTGTGAATATAGAAAAATTGTTTAAATATAAGAGAAAAAATGTTTATTTTGAGAATATAGAGGTGGAGAGACTTTATTAATTTATTTAAGTTCACTAATTTATTTATATTTATTTATAAGTGGTTGAATAAAAAACAACGTTAAATTTATGATTTAATAGACAATAAGCAATTACGATGTTTATTTAAATTTTTTTAACGTGGTAGATTTAGTCTCGGTTTACTAAAATTTTCATATTTATCATGTAGGATGGCTGAGGAAGCTCCATTGTTGCATTTACAAAATTGACACATTACTAGCCTTAGAGTTGATGAGCTGGTATAATTTTTTAAAAATTATTTCATTACAAAATAGGTCACTTCTGTGTTTTTGTTGTTGCTAATAATTATGTTTAAATAATGTGTTATTTACAGGATGCAGAGGAAACATTTAAACATCATTTTGTGCAGGGTAGACAAACCCCTAGCCAAATAATCGAGAAATTCTTATATATGTCAAGATTTTATCATGCCATGTTCCTTCGTGGGTACAAGTTGGTGTCCGAATTGATTACCGCTCTAGTAGCATTGGAAACCTGAAACACATACCTTCCATATGCCTTGCGGAGAATGCACGATCACCCTCGAGGACATGGTTTATCTTATTGGGGTCCTAGTAAACGGGAAGCCAGTGGTCGAGTGTACCGAAGGCTCAACGGCTTGAATTTTTCAAAGGTACCTTAGGAAGGAACCCTATGGAAGTAACGTGAGAGGGTCTCTGTGAAAATGAGTTGGTTAGAGATAGAATTTCAACTCGCTGAGTATAATACATTTGAAGAAATTTATATGGTCAGTTGAACATATATCTTACAAATGATTGGAGGTATACTAATGCCGGATAAATCTGGCAATATGGTCAGTGTAAGGTATCTTCGTTTTTTGGATACTACTTGGATTCTGATTGTCAATATAGTTGTGGCTCAACTATATTAGCGTGCTTGTATCGCGAGTTGTGAAAAGGCGTTTTATTACAAAAGGGTCAGAGGGTAGGCGGTATTGGTGGTTGCCTATTATTGTTGCAAGCGTGGGCTTGGTAACGACTTCCCTTTTTTACACCACTTACTCGAACACATGTGCAGTTTCCTCTCGCTGCAAGGTAAATATATATACTTATTCTTAGATGAATATGTACATTAATTAAATTAACTTGTTATTTAAATATATTGTGATTTGTATGCAGATGGTGCGAGGAGAAGCATGAGACGAGATTGACGCACAACAACGTTTGAGTTTGTAGATCTCTTATTGATTCTCATTGTCAAGAGAAGGTATATGAATGGAAAGTAATTTTTGACGTTAAATGTGTTTTTCACATCTTAGTTAGTTAGATGTATTATTTTAAACCATTAATTTTTGTAGTTTATTTGGAAGGCCTACGAAGATGACCATATATCTGTACCATAATATTTGATAAAGGATTCACTTTCATGGTGTACTGTTACATCGTTGATCCATTTCTCCACTGTCGAGTTCCACTTTGCAGATAGAGTGTTGAGGCAATTTGGCTTCCACTAGCCTATTCTGAGCATTCCACGTGACCATTACCATCTTCATGCATATGATGGACGTGGTAGGCCAGATGCAGATTGTGAAGTCAAACATAGCGAGTATATTGCTTTGTGGAACAACAGAGGTTCATCGTTGCCGGAACCCCGTCCAATGGAAGCTGCCGATTTTGATTTCGAGAGTTCAGGGTACATGATAGTAGTCATGGAATGACGTACTTAACAGATCAATCTAAACGAGAGGAATGCGAAAGGTTTCGGAAAAAAAATATGGAGGCAAAAGTAAATCATTGAAGGCTGCAGCGGGCTCATCGCAAGGGCAACAGATTGGTAGTAGAGACCCTACGGGTTGGCCAACAACATGGGAGCCAGATATGAGCAAAGCAACACCAATGGCTATATGGGAAAAGAATCGACTCCTACTTGTGTACAATTGGAAGTGGCATCAAGATCCTCGAATAATATAAGGTTTTTTTAATCCTGCTACATTTGTATATCCACCAGTGGGCTCGAATTATTCAAGTAATGTGGGAGGGAGCTCTTTAGGTAATGTAGGGTTTAATGATCCAAATTTATTCAGACCGAGTTTATTTCGCCACAGACACTCAATTACTCGAACTTGGACGAGAACATGGATTTTTTACACCTCTTGTGGCCAACCCATACGATGTAGTTTCGCCGATGATGACTGCCTCGTCGAGTGTTCCTCAAGGATCGATCCATATGTATCCGTATCAACCCGATTTTGGGACCCCCTGTGTTCAGCAATCACCACCGCAGTCCTTGTTCTTCACAAGTGAGCCAATTGGAACCGAGAATGACGATGATGGTGATGAAGAGCAGAAACTTCAGCCTCGTCGTTGGCGCAATCCCGATCGGTCTCGTTATCCACCGGGGTGTGGTACCGGTGGACATAAGCATTGTTAGCTTTTTTATTTCAAGTAGTTAATAACTTGGACTATGTTAAAATGAAATGTTCGAATACGTTATTTATTTTTATTTTTTTATCTAAAATTTTAAAAGAAAAATGTTTTTCGACTTAATCGATTATATTAGAACAATTTAAATTAAGTGATTAAATTGAATTGTTTCAGAACATAACATAACATAACATAACATAGCATAACATTGCATAACATGGCATAGCATAGCATAGCATAGCATAACATAACATAACATAGCATAGCATAACATAACATAACATAACATAACATAACATAACATAACATAACATAACATAACATAACATAACATAACATAACATAACATAACATAACATAACATAACATAACATAACATAACATAACATAACATAACATAACATAACATAACATAACATAACATAACATAACATAACATAACATAACATAACATAACATAACATAACATAACATAACATAACATAACATAACATAACATAACATAACATAACATAACATAACATAACATAACATAACATAACATAACATAACATAACATAACATAACATAACATAACATAACATAACATAACATAACATAACATAACATAACATAACATAACATAACATAACATAACATAACATAACATAACATAACATAACATAGCATTGCATAACATGGCATAGCATAGCATAGCATAGCATAGCATAGCATCGCATCGCATCGCATCACCGAGGCATTGACAGAAATCTTGGTTCATTTGGACAGTTTGATCTGGAATGTCCTTTGACCCTACATATGGTACATTTCCTCCGTTGTCCCTTTTCCTTATCATGAAGATCCATACTAGTATATATGCAAGTAGATCTAGGTTGGCCATTTGGATATCTACGGAGTGTATGATCTAGTAACCATTTTTCATGCTCTACTGACGACCAATAAATTGAATTTGCAATTAGTTGGAACTCACTTCTATAAATATTGATCATCCTGTGGAGATTGAAGCATTCATCAACAAAAGTGTACGGGTCAACCCCTACATGCATACACACTGCAACTGCATGAATACATAGATACCGCCATGCTTGGAATGCTCCACAATCACAACAACAATCGAGTCCAAAAGTTCAATACACCATAAAGCACTGAACGGATCAGTTGCAATCTACCTGCAAAGCTAAGGTTCATAGCTGACCATTGTCCAAGCTTGGTCCTTACTTTATCAAGCAAAGCATGGAAATCCTCCTTAGAGAGCTTGCGTGTGACCAGTGGTACACCCAAATACCGAATTGGAAATATTCTCAATCGAATACCAGTCCCATGTAAAATTATTTGCACTTTATCAAGCTTGACACCATAAATGAAGAGCTCACTTTTGGCAGCATTAAGCTTTAAGCCCGAGAAGTCATAAAACTTTTGCAACACACACTGTACACCACAATCGAGTCTAAAGTGCCTTTGTAGAATATAAGAAGGTCATTTGCAAAACGAAGGTAAGACCTATTTTTCCACACTTTTGGATGAAATTGAAAGACATCTTTAGAAGTTGCAATATCCAGCAATCTATATAAACAGTTCATGACCATCACAACGATATAAGGCGAGAGTGAATCACCCTGTCTAATCCTTTGGCCCCCTCAAAATATCTAGTCAAGTTTTTATTAAAAATAACTAAAAACTTAGGGGTGGTAAGACACACCCTAATCCACCCTAATCCACACCCTAATCCAGACAATTTCAAAAAGGAATTCGTACACACACCGCCTTCTACCTATAAATTTTTATATTAGTTGCAACAACATGGCGACTCCGTTGGGGATCGAATTTTTGTTTTCAAAAATAAAAAGAGAGTCAAGCCTTAGTTCGGGTTTTGATCGCATTTTAAGAAAAAATTAACTTCGACTTAATTTAATTTAGAATTCCTAAACCTTGTTTGTTTACCATTTTATTTGCACTGTGTTTGATATAAATTGTCATCATACATTAGTTCTAGGCACATTTAAGTTGAAGTTGTCACTATCTTTTGTGGGGTCAACACCCCCGTATGAGATTGTGATCGACTTTCGGGATTCGATTCTTATATTTCATGGGATTGTGATCCACTTTCGGGTTTTGATCGGACTTGGTATGGTGAGGTAATAAAAAGGGTAACGACAATGATGGTTCACGAATAGGTTTTCATTTTGGGTTTCATAAAAGTATATTTTCCTTTGATTTCACACTCGCATTTAAGGGTTTCTGGAAAATCTCTGTTTTAAGGGTTTCTTAGAAGAAAAAAGGGGTATTTCTTCCTCGCTTTTGGGTTACCGATGCCAGTTTAGGGCCGACGACGTCGGGAAGGCAAAGGTTTTTGGGGTTCGATTCAGTTTTCTCTCTATCACTCTAGGGTTTTGGCGGATTTGGCTAAAAGAGGAAAATGAAACTCATTTCAGTAGTTTTATAACGTCTCAACGTTTTAAAATAGGGATATTTACCCTTTAGCCCTTCCATGTTGCCGAAACTTCACCCGTGGCCATTTCTTTTTTTAAAATCCTGTCCCTAGTCCCCGTAGTTCTAAATCACTTTTTAATTACGCCCCTAACCATTTGAATCACTTTTAGGTGGATAAATCCCATATTAAACCCTCAAAATTTTGTTTTATGTTTGATTTTATCCCTTAATCAGTGGTAAAATTTCTTAGTTAGCCCTGCGGTTCATGCATGTTTAAATTTCAGTCTTTATTGTTCATATTCATGTTTTGATGTTAATATGCCTTAAATATGGTTACATCGTGTTATTGCATAGTTTTTATGTGGTAATATTGCATGTAGCATAATTTTGTATGGTTGTATATGTGTTATGTGGTTTTAGGTAGTCATATATATTATAAAATTCTTTTTCACATAACTAGGTATATGTACATATTATTTGGTTTCGTTCCTATGTAAATATATATATATATATATATATATATATATATATATATATATATATTATAAAGCTTTTTCCATATAACTATACTCATGTATATGTGATTTAAGTTTGTTTTATGAAATAATATATATATGTATGTATATTATAAAGTTTTTTTTAACTATATCTACACATACACTATTTAGCGTTGCTTTACGTAATTACATATACATACATATATATATATATATATATTATAGTGTTCTTTAGGTAATTATATATATATATATATATATATATATATATATAAATATTGCTTAGATCTTCTATGTAATAATATATGGATTAATATCCTATACACTGGCGGTGGAAAGTTTTTATTTCCACAAGCGCCTCAATTATAGGGTTTAGGGTTAGTATTTAGGGTTTAGAGTTTAGGGGTTTTAGTGTAAAGGTTTAGAATTTAGGGTTCATGTTTAGAATTTAGGAATTAGGGTTAGAATTTAGGGTTTAGGGCTAAGGTTTAGTTTTAGGGTATATGGGTGGGGATTTAGGTTTTAACCTATAAGCCCTAAATTTTAGCCCTAAACCAAAAATTCTATCAACAATCCCTAAATTCAAAACTACTACACTTATACCCCTAAATTTTAAACCCTAAACGAAGTCCCTAACCCCTAAAACTAAGGCGCTTGTGTAAAAAAGTTTCCACAAGCGCTTGTGTATAGAACAATTACCCATTATATATATATGTATATTACAAGGTTTTTACCTAATTATATATGGATTAATATCCTATACACTGGCGGTGGAAAATAAACTTTCCACAAGCGGGTTTATTTAGGGGTTTATGGGTTTAGGTTAGGGGTTTTAGGTTGTATGATTTAGAATTTAAGAATTGTGGTTATAATTTAGGGTTTGGGATTTGGGGTGTGGGTTTAAATTTTTAGGGTTTTAAAGTTAGAATTTTAGGTTTTAAATTTAGACTTGAAAATAGGCATGCTTGTGTAAACTTTTTTTACACTGGCAATGTATCAAATATTAATCCATTATATACATATATATATGTATGTATGTATTACTTTATTTTACATGTTTTACATATGTAATATTATTCTATGCTTATGCCATTTGCTATTATTAAATGTTTATATGTAGATATACATGTATGTAATTATTCTATTCGTGTTGGCCCTTTATTTTTGTGAGCATTTGTTTACGTTTGTTCATATATTAAAATGCCATGTTCATTTATTGCATGATTTCTTTTTTTTTTAGTAATCGAGGTCTCGATATCCTCATGGGAGCATCATCCTGAACATACGGGTGTCGTCTCCTTTGGTATCGTAGGTCGCGAGTTAGGTTGTAAAATTTGTATGATCATCCATCCATACATTTTAGGGGTTTTAAATTAAATTAACTCGATATTATTTTTTTCTTGTTAAATGCGATTCGAACCCTTAGGTACAAGTTTTGGGCACGACGAGGGTGCTAACCCTTTCCTCACATGTAACCGGCTCCTGGACCTAGTTCTTTTATAGAAATAATCTCTGGTTTTTGTTTTTGTGGTGTCTGGTCTACCTCTTTTGAAATGATCGGTGGCGACTCCATTTTTATTTCTTAAAAGAACAGTTATTTTCATTTAAAAAACAACAAAAAAAACTTTTTCAAGAATAAAAGGGCCCATTTTCAATTTCAAAAAGGAATTTGTACACACACCGCCTTCTACCTATAAAATTTTAAATTAGTCGCTACAGCATGACAACTCCGCTGGGGATCAAGTTTTTGTTTTCAAAATAAAAAGAGAGTCAAGCCTTCGTTCGGGTTTTGATCGCATTTAAAGAAAATTTTATCTTCGACTTAATTTAATTTAGAATTCCTAAACCTTGTTTTTTTACCGCTTTATTTGCACTGTGTTTGATATAAATTGTCATCATACATTAGTTCTAAGCACCTTTAAGTGGAAGTGGTCACTATCTTTCGTGGGGTCGACGCCCCCGTATGGGATAGTGATCCACTTTCGGGATTTGATTCTTATATTTCGTGGGATCTACGTCCTCGTATGGTATATGGACCTGAATCCTCCCGAATCAATGTCCTATTATCTTAGTAGGTAATAGCGACAGTTCGGGTCCCTTAGTACTCTAGAACCAAACCGCATATAGTGGCCCATAGGAGCCAACCCATTAGATCCATGCGAGAATGTTTTCCGTTTAGCGATAACCCTTTTAGGTCTTGTGTGATCTATTTATGCTTTTGTTTGCTCCATGTATGTCATATGTGTGCTGTTATTTGTATTGTTTAATTGCTTTATTTATCATTCAATGTTTAATTTATTTATTTGACTATATCACCGCACTAACTTGGTTTTTGCTGATGTTTGTTCTTTTTCTTTCATTTCCTTTTCCACATTCATTTGTGCATACCGCATCATAACATATTGTTGATTCAAGAACGGTCCAATTTAGAAGGCATTTGAGATAGAAGGGAAGTCTGTGATGCCAGGAGCGATAATGCTATAGCATTGAATTAGGCCGGCAAAGACCAATCGAGGAGAGAGAGAAAATGGACAAGGGGAACGTGTCGAAAACATGGAAGGCATGTCTTGAATATAAGGGTGGACCCTCATTGAAGCCGACGTATGAAAATCTCCCACTTAATCCCTCTAAAATTTTTGAAATATAAATTTGGCCCCCCAATTTTTCGAAGAAAAAGGAAAAATTATTCTTGTATCTCAAAGTTTTAAAATGATTTCAATTGAACCATTCTGTTAAGGGGGCCTTGACAAGTTTCTCTTTCTTTCCTTTTCAAAGTTTTTAGGTGACCCTCTACATTTTATGGCAATTTTTAATTTAACCCTTCAAAATCATTGGAAATTTTTATTTGAGCCTTCAAAATTTTCAAAAAGGGGCACTGTCGAACTAAATTGCCAAAATCCATCTCTAAAAGAGACCTTCATCTTCATGGGCTAATGATCTTCCCAAAAGTTCCCAGGTACATAGGTTGCACTATAATGAAGTTCTCAATCGATAGAAGAAGAAGAACGATGATGTTGTCTCCCATTCTGAAAACGACGAAGCCAAGATATCAAGATAAGAAACCGATGATTATCTGTAATTCATTATTTCAGCTTCTTGACGTTCTAAAAAGAAGAAGAACGGCGATGTCGGCTCTTATCGAAAACGGTATTTTGACGTTCTAAAAAGAAAGAATGAGAACATGAATTTTGGGAGGTGCTAATACCAAGTCTTGTTTAGGAGTTTGTGTTGTTAAGTTTCTTGCATGTTGCATTTTCTCTCGAAGGAATACATAGAATAAACATTGCTATCATTTTCCCGAAGATAGCACTGATCTTTTTAAGGGCACTAGTTATGATTGCGGAATTTCTTTCTAATGGAAAAGCATTTTTCTTAACATACAGTGACCTTGAAATCATATATATGTATATCCCTCCTTACCTTTGCAGGTCCTCAGATATCACATGCATGATGTGCCATTGATTCTAGTGAAAGAGATCGATCGAACGTTGTGATAACAATGAAGTGTGGAATTATTGGGGCACTCTGCTGAAGCCTGAAACTCTTCGCTTCATGAGTTATGGTAATATTTTCAAAATCGTGACTATGCTCAGTAACTCAGGGTATTGTTGTATGCTCCATCATTATCCTCGAGACAAAGGAATGTGACGAATTGAATTCCCCTAGGGAAAAAATGAATGAACAAATTGAATAAGTCCCAAAGATGAATCCTTGAGGATACTGACACAATATTAATTGTAACCAGAGCCGCACACTTACATTTAAAGTTATTAGAGGGACATTTTCCGTTCCCTGGGCTAAACAAAAATCGAAAGTTTAAACATACATATGTAGAAACATGATAAGAACTAGAAGGACTAGTAATCGAGCCAATCAAGCAAATACCATAATCATGATGATGAACCGAGCGGTTTGGAAAGAGTTTCAAACCTTCACATATCACCACAACATTCAAAGTCTTCCTAGACCCAAGCTGATCATCGGAAAGTGGAATCTAAGACACTCTTGCATTTGATATACTAGGTATCCTATTATATTTTTCATTCAATTGGAATTTTGATTTCAAGGTTCTTTATGTTAATCTAAAAGGGCATTCTCCATTAAAATGACAACCCGCAAATTGGTACTTTTTAAACCAAGAAATTTCTTTGTATTACTTCGAAGATAAATATATCAGCAAGGCCCAAAGTTTGAGGGGCACTGCGTGAGGTGGAATGATGAAGTTTCATTGAGTTTAAATACCCATGTTGGGGCACCATTTTCTGTGGAGGAACTAAGGTTTTCACATAAAAAAGTTCAAATCGAAATAGATGAAAGATATCACAAGGCTAGAAAGAGTTTAGATAAAGATTCCAATTACGACCGAGGTCACTAGACTCGGAGAACGAGCAACACAAGTTTGGGGGCCAATTTTGTCTAGACACGAGATCGATGAGTGGGTGCAATCCCAAGATGACGACTACCGGCCCTAGAGAACATGGACAAGCTAAATCCATGCATCTTTGCATTCCCATAAACACACATCTTTGCACCATGAAATATGCTCATGCATCATTTATAGTTAGACATCCATATGTTGGATGCATGCTAACTCATATCATCGTAGCATTTTATTTGTTTTAAACATGCATTGGTAAAAGAATGGATCTACATATTTAGAGAGGAGAAACAGATCTCACAAGAATCAAGAGTAATCCCTCTAAATGGATGTTTTTCTCAAAACTCAATTTCTCAATTTCATCCTTCCCAAAGGATGTTTTTCTTAAAACTCAAATTTCTCAATTTCATCCTTCTCAAAGGATGTTTTTCTTAAAATTTAAAATTTCTCAATCCAATCCTTCCAAAAGTATGTTTTCCTAAAAACCCAAATTTCTCAATTTTATCATTCCAAAAGGATGTTTTTCTCAAAACAAAATTTCTCAATTTCATCCCTCCATGAAGGCAATTTTTCTTAAAAACTTGAGTGTCCCGGTTCCAAATCCTAAAGACCTGCAAGTTCAAGACTTCGGAGCGAAGGACGCAGATACTCATAGCTCAAGATTTCCGAGCAAAGGAAGTAGATATTTCAAAGCTCAAGGATTTCAGCCGAAGGATTTCAAATTTGCCACGTCAAGTTTTCAGAGCGAAGGAGGCAGATACTCAAAGGTCAAGGATTTCAGGTGAAGCCTTTCATGTTCGCCACTCAAGGATTTCAGGTGAAGCCTTTTTTGTTTGCCGCTCAAGGATTCCAGGTGAAGCATTTTCGTGTTCGCCGCTCAAGGATTTCAGGTGAAGCCTTTCATGTTCGCCGCTCAGAGATTTCAGGTGAAGCCTTTTATGTTCATCGTTCAAATATTTCAGGTGAAGCCTTTCAAGTTCACCGCTTAAGGCAAAGGATTTCATACTGGCGCCATCTAGTTTGTTCTCACTGCCTCGAGAAAGCAAGCTACTTGTTCTAGCTTATGTCAATGTTGGGCTTAATAACATGGGCTTTTTGTTATTATTAGAAAAAGAAGAAAAAATGATATATGTATACATATATATATATATATATATTCTATTAAAAAGAAAAACCAAAACATTATTATAATATTATTGGTATTATAATTATGTTATTAATAAGTTACAAAACTCGTAAACATTATATTGTTATAGTACTAATATTATTATTATATGATAAAATGTTATGTTATTTTTACTATTATATATTGTATCGTTATAATCATATTATATATTATCCTCGTTTATTATTATTATTTCTTATTATTAATATTATTATTATTACTCATTACTATTATTTGTAATATATTTTCTATTATTGTTATTATTATTATTATCGGTAATGTTAATATTATTATTGGTAATGTTAATATCATTGTTATTATTATTATTATTATTATTATTATTATTATTATTATTATTATTGTAAGGGAAAGCAAAATAAATAAATAAGTAAAGAATAAATAAACAAAGGAGCCCAATTTTATAAATTACACTCCATTTACAATCCAAAAAATCACATGTACGACCCGTTTGGGCCCATATCTAAATAAACAAAAAGCCTAATTTAGTCTCCTTATGCGCAGCTAGCTTGCAGCCGTTGGATCAAGCCGCGATCGTGTGGTCCATATCGTACTTTGTTGTGCACCGCACCCGTTTCCAACTGTCAGATCACGCACCATCCAAGCGCCAAGATTGCGTCGCACGAGCTTACGACCGTTAGATCGAGAGGTGATCTAACGGTCCCATATGATCGAAAGAAACTTCTAGAGCCCACGCCCCCACGCACGACGATTCAGCGTCTGACGTGCGACCTCTCGATTCACCCACGTGCATGTCTCGACCGCGTTTGAACCTTCGTCTGCCACGATCACGCATATCCACTCTCCATTCGTGCCTCCCTCTCGTTTCGGCAAGGCCAACATGCAAAGGACGACGATTCAGCCATCAGGTTACTAGAAGTAGATATGAGAACAAAAGTTAAGACCAAAGTCAACTAATAAATTGAAAAAACTAGAAACAAAAAAACAAAACAATAGCAAAAAAAACAACAACAAGCAAATATTTTTTGTTTACCTTTGTAACTCGAATATAAGAACCGAGAATGAACCATTGTAACCCATTGAGGGGAATTCAAAGAAAAAAGAAATACAAAGCAAAGAGTTTGAGGTACTTTTTTTCTCGGTTTACATGCATCAAAAAACAAACAAAAAAAGGATCGAAAAGGAAACTTTACCTTCGTCGTTTGTTGACCTGGCCGTTTCGCCTCATTTTCTCCCTGCCCACAAGCTGTCCAGCCTTCATCAGGCTTGGTATGGTTAGGTAATAAAACGGGTAACGAGAATGATGGTTCGCGAATAGGTTTTTGTTTGGTTAGGGTTTCATTTTGGGTTTCAAAAAGGTGTCTTTTCCATCAATTTCACGCTCACATCGGAGGGTTGCCGGAAAAAGGTTTTTCCTCCTTGTTTTTGGCTTACCAGCGCCAGTTTAGGGCCGACTGCGTCGGATAGGAAAAGGTTTTGGGGGTTTGATTGGGTTTTCTCTCTGTCTCTAGGGTTTCAGCCGATTTGCTAAAAGAGGAAAATGAAACTCATTACAGTGGTGTTATAATGTCACAACATTTTAAAATAGGGTTATTTCCTCTTTATCCCTTTTGTGTTGCCAAAACTTCACTCGTGGCCATTTCATTTTTCAAAATCCCGTCCCTAGTTTTCGTAGTTCTAAATCGTTTTTTAATTTCACCCATGACCATTTGAATCACTTTTAGGTGGATAAGTCCCATATAAAACTCTCAAATTTTGTTTTCTATTCGATTTTGTCCCTTAATTAGTGGTAAAGTTTTTTAGTTAGCCTTGCGGTTCATGCATGTTTAAATTCCAGTCTTTTATTCATATTCATGTTTTGATATTAATATGCCTTAAATATTGTTACATCGTGATATTGCATAGTTTATATGTGATAATATTGCATGTAGCATAATTTTTTATGGTTGTATATGTGTTATGTGGTTTTAGGTAGTCATATATATTATAAAGTTTTTTAACTATATCTACACATACAATATTTAGCTTTGCTTTACGTAAGGGTAAAATACCTAAATCATCACTCAACTTTGGTCATTTGACCTATTTTAGTCACTCAACTTAAAAAAGGCTCAATTTACTCATTTAACTTTAAAAATTGACCTATTTTGGTCACTCCACCGTTAAATCTCTAACTCTGTTATGACATGGAAATAAAAAACAATAAAATATATATATTTTATAATATTTTAACGCACCTAATTAATTAAATAAAACAATTAGTTTCTCACCTCACCCTCCTTCACCACCACCCCACCCTTTCCTCACTTCACTGACAATCATCTTCTCCATTCCAATAACATCACTCCGATGAGCTTTTCGGAAAATCAAAATCATCAACCGACTCCTCTTCTTCTCTATTTTCCTTCTACTGGTTTATTTTTTTGTTTTGAAAACCACCCTTAAATGATCCAAAACAAGCCCAAACCCTTACATCTTGAGAGCACGATTTGTTGTTGTCTATCGTCGGATCGGCCTGAAACTGGGATATGTTGATATTCTCATCAAAGCACCTCGAATGACTGTTGGGATTCACTGTCCGATGCTCTGATCGTTGGAACTGATATGAGACGGTAAAACTTTCTTCTCTTTTAGATTTCAGTTTGATTTCTTTTCTTTTTGGCTTTGATTTGTTCCGGTTTCTTTTATTTTTTAGAATTTTGGTTATCAATTTGTGGTTGAGGGGCGAAGGTTATGGTGGTTAGGTTAACGACAGTAGAGGGATCAATGAAAGAGTTAAAGGGGCTTTGATGATGGTAGTTAGATTGGTTCACTAGTTTGGTGAAGATGATGATTACGAGAAAAGCAGTGATGAATCCTAACATATAACTTAAATGCAAATGGACATCGAAAATCATTTCTTGTTGAATTTTTACAGTGGGGCTATTGAATTCTAACTGTTTGTTGGTTTAACTTTTTTTGCCGATTATACATGGTCTTGGGTTTCTTTGGATTGAATTTTAGTTATTTTTTTACACTTGCTGGTGTTTAAAGTTTTGGGATTTTATTTTACAAAAAATCTTTAAAATGGATCTCATTTCTATATTTGCCATGTTTATGGTTGATGTTTGATTCTGTTAGGTAGACAGAATTGTTTCATGCATTTAATTTTTTACTGGAGTGTTCTTACTTGTTAGCAATCTTGTTGCACTATTAGAGAAAGAAAGAAAAAAGATAATGTTTGATGTAGAAATCAATGAGCTTTTGACTCTTTTTTGGTTTTTGATCAAGAAAAGTTTTTTTAGCTTTCATTGTTCTTATGAATTGTTTCCTTCAGTTCTAGAAATATGTTGCTGAAATTTGGGTTTACAAAAATTTTGGTTCGTCGGAAATTCACCGGAACGATGTTATTGGATGGAGCCGGTGAGGGTGAGAGAGGGGTAAGGTGGGAGTGAAGGAGGGTTTGCTTTTTTTAATTAAATAATAATAAAATTATCTTTTCATAATAAAAAATAATAAAAATAACCCACATCATAACGGTGTTAAAGCATTTAACGTGGAGTGATGAAAAAAGTTCAATGTTAAAAGTTAAATGAGTAAATTGAGACTTTTTTAAGTTGAGTGACTAAAATAGGTCAAATGACCAAAGTTGAGTGATCAAACATTAAAGGAACATATTTGCATCATCAAAGCTCAACCACGACCTCAAATAAGAAAAACCACAAGTCTAAAGGCATGCATCCTATAATGAAAAGCAAGCAATCATCAAATCTCCAAAACAAAATACCAAATGGCCATTTACATGTTCCAAACACCATAGGCATTAAACCAAACTTAGGGAGTCCAAAACATCTCCCAAAAACACAATCTAGGTTCCCATTGCCAAATACCAAAAGCTAATAGTGTTGCCCTTAAAGCACTTCAATGCTCTACATTATTGGTTCAAGAAAGAGAGAGCGTAAGCACATATGCTTAGTGAGAAATGCTCTAATAAAACAACACAATAATGCACTTTGTAAAAACACCTTTTCAAGGCCTTTAATTTCAAAACATCATTTATCATGCAAATGCATACAAACCAAGCATCTCATGCTTCAATTCATCAACATGTCATATTGGCTTTCAAGTGATAATCCATAACCATTTTTCAACTCAAAACACAATCGGATACGCGGATTACAAGCGTTGTCCCATACGCTCCATACACACTACCAAACACTCAAGGTGGAGTTTACCGGTACAATCACAACCCCTCAACACCCGTGATGGAGTCTACGGTACAATTACAACCTCTCCACATCACTCATTGGTAGTTGTATAACATCACTAACGAGAACACGGGACACACAACACAATAATGCACATGGCATTTTAACCACCATTATGATCTTAGACATCTCGTTAGTGTTCTTGGATGAAGTTACGGTACAATTACAACCCCTCAACATCCAAGGCGACTTTATTCACGGTGCACCCAATCCTATAGCCGGCTAACTATATCCGATTCAAGTACTTTTAAACCAACACATCACTTGCCAATATACATCATTTACCATCATCAATCCACTGTTTTAAGGCATTTAACAAATCCATTAAATAATCATGCACACAATGCATCAAACCACATTTATCAATGTTTAAATCAAGGATCTCTTACCTTGAGCATCCTCCAACACAGGGGTTACAAAACCAACATTAACATGCAAAAATTTGCTTTCAAAACAGAATTTAAACATGCAAAGTAAACACATTGCATTCAACCATCTCATGGTTCTTCAAAAAGAGAGTTTCTCCGAAAACTTACTCTTGAGCTTAGCTAAGTTGTTTAGACATAAACTAAGCTCCCACAACCTTCAAACATTGGTTTCAAAGCTGAAAACCAAACTTCACTCACCGATTCCGTTTCGCAAGCTTGCCGAAACGCCGATCAAGCCTCCGGATCAACACCACAAGGATCCGAAGATGTCTCCCCTGTTTTAAACACATCAAAACAGAGGATTAATGCATCATCATGCATTAAAATCTTCAGCCAAAACACCTAAACTCGCTGCTCTCATCAAAACTCACATTTCGGCTACCAAACACAACCGAAATCACATCCAAACACCTCTACAATATTAACCAGCCAAGATCCATCAATTCCAATCATTCTTAGACATCAATTAACGTCCAAAAAGGACCTAATCATGTCCTTATACCTCCAGCTATAGCAGAACATCAAAATCACCCCAAAAACCACCATTAACTCAAGTAAAAACTTAGGAAAATCAACCTATTCGGGATTGCATTGATTAAACCTCAATTACATATCATTTAGACATCCAAAATACATCAAAAAGACATCTCAAAACAGATGTGCAGTTTCCTCTCGCTGCAAGGTAAATATATATACTTATTCTTAGATGAATATGTAAATTAATTAAATTAACTTGTTATTTAAATATATTGTGATTTGTATGCAGATGGTGCGAGGAGAAGCATGAGACGAGATTGACGCACAACAACGTTTGAGTTTGTAGATCTCTTATTGATTCTCATTGTCAAGAGAAGGTATATGAATGGAAAGTAATTTTTGACGTTAAATGTGTTTTTCACATCTTAGTTAGTTAGATGTATTATTTTAAACCATTAATTTTTGTAGTTTATTTGGAAGGACTACGAAGATGACCATATATCTGTACCAGAATATTTGATAAAGGATTCACTTTCATGGTGTACTATTACATCGTTGATCCATTTCTCCATTGTCGAGTTCCACTTTGCAGATAGAGTGTTGAGGCAATTTGGCTTCCACTAGCCTATTATGCGCATTCCACATGACCATTACCATCTTCATGCATATGATGGACGTGGCAGGCCAGATACAGATTGTGAAGTCAAACATAGCGAGTATATTGCTTTGTGGAACAGCAGAGGTTCATCGTTGCCGGAACCCCGTCTAATGGAAGCTGCCGATTTTGATTTCGAGAGTTCAGGGTACATGATAGTAGTCATGGAATGACGTACTTAACAGATGAATCTAAACGAGAGGAATGCGAAAGGTTTCGGAAAAAAAATATGGAGGCAAAAGTAAATCATTGAAGGCTGCAGCGGGCTCATCGCAAGGGCAACAGATTGGTAGTAGAGACCCTACGGGTTGGCCAACAACATGGGAGCCAGATATGAGCAAAGCAACACCAATGGCTATATGGGAAAAGAATCGACTCCTACTTGTGTACAACTGGAAGTGGCATCAAGATCCTCGAATAATATAAGTTTTTTTTAATCCTGCTACATTTGTATATCCACCAGTGGGCTCGAATTATTCAAGTAATGTGGGAGGGAGCTCTTTAGGTAATGTAGGGTTTAATGATCCAAATTTATTCAGACCCGAATTTATTTCGCCACAGACACTCAATTACACGAACTTGGACGAGAACATAGATTTTTTACACCTCTTGTGGCCAACCCCTACGATGTAGTTTCGCCGATGATGACTGCCTCGTCCAGTGTTCCTCAAGGATCGATCCATATGTATCCGTATCAACCCGATTTTGGGACCCCCTGTGTTCAGCAATCACCACCGCAGTCCTTGTTCTTCACAAGTCAGCCAATTGGAACCGAGAATGACGATGATGGCGATGAAGAGCAGCAACTTCAGCCTCGTCGTCGGCACAATCCCGATCGGTCTCGTTATCCACCGGGGTGTGGTACCGGTGGACATAAGCATTGTCAGCTTTTTTTATTTCAAGTAGTTAATAACTCCGACTATGTTAAAATGCAATGTTCGAATAAGTTATTTATTTTTATTTTTTATCTAAAATTTTAAAAGAAAAATGTTTTTCGACTTAATCGATTATATTAGAACAATTTAAATTAAGTGATTAAATTGAATTGTTTCAGAACATAACATAACATAACATAACATAACATAACATAACATAACATAACATAACATAACATAACATAACATAACATAACATAACATAACATAACATAACATAACATAACATAACATAACATAACATAACATAACATAACATAACATAACATAACATAACATAACATAACATAACATAACATAACATAACATAACATAACATAACATAACATAACATAACATAACATAACATAACATAACATAACATAACATAACATAGCATAGCATAGCATAGCATAGCATAGCATAGCATAGCATCGCATAGCATAACATAGCATAGCATAGCATAGCATAGCATAGCATAGCATAGCATGGCATAGCATAGCATAACATAACATAACATAGCATAGCATAGCATAACATAACATAACATAACATAACATAACATAACATAACATAACATAACATAACATAACATAACATAACATAACATAACATAACATAACATAACATAACATAACATAACATAACATAACATAACATAACATAACATAACATAACATAACATAACATAACATAACATAACATAACATAACATAACATAACATAACATAACATAACATAACATAACATAACATAACATAACATAACATAACATAACATAACATAACATAACATAACATAACATAACATAACATAACATAACATAACATAACATAACATAACATAACATAACATAACATAACATAACATAACATAACATAACATAACATAACATAACATAACATGGCATTGCATAACATGGCATAGCATAGCATAGCATTGCATAGCATAGCATAGCATCGCATCGCATCGCATCGCATCGCATCGCATCGACTCCTACTTGTGTAAAACTGGAAGTGGCATCAAGATCCTCGAATAATATAAGTTTTTTTTAATCCTGCTACATTTGTATATCCACCAGTGGGCTCGAATTATTCAAGTAATGTGGGAGGGAGCTCTTTAGGTAATGTAGGGTTTAATGATCCAAATTTATTCAGACCCGAATTTATTTCGCCACAGACACTCAATTACACGAACTTGGACGAGAACATGGATTTTTTACACCTCTTGTGGCCAACCCCTACGATGTAGTTTCGCCGATGATGACTGCCTCGTCCAGTGTTCCTCAAGGATCGATCCATATGTATCCGTATCAACCCGATTTTGGGACCCCCTGTGTTCAGCAATCACCACCGCAGTCCTTGTTCTTCACAAGTCAGCCAATTGGAACCGAGAATGACGATGATGGCGATGAAGAGCAGCAACTTCAGCCTCGTCGTCGGCGCAATCCCGATCGGTCTCGTTATCCACCGGGGTGTGGTACCGGTGGACATAAGCATTGTCAGCTTTTTTTATTTCAAGTAGTTAATAACTCCGACTATGTTAAAATGCAATGTTCGAATAAGTTATTTATTTTTATTTTTTATCTAAAATTTTAAAAGAAAAATGTTTTTCGACTTAATCGATTATATTAGAACAATTTAAATTAAGTGATTAAATTGAATTGTTTCAGAACATAACATAACATAACATAACATAACATAACATAACATAACATAACATAACATAACATAACATAACATAACATAACATAACATAACATAACATAACATAACATAACATAACATAACATAACATAACATAACATAACATAACATAACATAACATAACATAACATAACATAACATAACATAACATAACATAACATAACATAACATAACATAACATAACATAACATAACATAACATAACATAACATAACATAACATAACATAACATAACATAACATAACATAACATAACATAACATAACATAACATAACATAACATAACATAACATAACATAACATAACATAACATAACATAACATAACATAACATAACATAACATAACATAACATAACATAACATAACATAACATAACATAACATAACATAACATAACATAACATAACATAACATAACATAACATAACATAACATAGCATTGCATAACATGGCATAGCATAGCATAGCATAGCATAGCATAGCATAGCATCGCATCGCATAGCATAACATAGCATAGCATAGCATAGCATAGCATAGCATAGCATAGCATAGCATAGCATAGCATAGCATAGCATAGCATAGCATGGCATAGCATAGCATAGCATAGCATAGCATAGCATAACATAACATAACATAACATAACATATTTTCAAATACAAACATTGGAAATCACTGAGGCATTGACAGAAATCTTGGTTCATTTGGACAGTTTGATCTGGAATGTCGTTCGACCCTACATATGGTACATCTCTTCCGTTGTCCCTTTTCCTTATCATGAAGATCATACTAGTATATATGCAAGTAGATCTAGGTTGGCCATTTGGATATCTACGGAGTGTAGGATCTAGTAACCATTTTTCATGCTCTACCGACGACCAATAAATTGAATTTGCAATCAGTTGGAACTCACTTCTATAAATATTGATCATCCTGTGGAGATTGAAGCATTCATCAACAAAAGTGTACGGGTCAGTCAACCCCTACATGCACACACACTGCAACTGGATGAATACATGGATACCGCCATGCTTGGAATGCTCCACAATCACAACAACAATGTCTAAAATTGATTCGAAATTCATTTGAGTGTGTTGCTTCATTGTTGTGTTTGGCACCAACAACATCAAATGTCTGATTAGTTCAGTTGAAGCTCTGAACCTTTAGCGACCTTGCTTTCGTCATGTTCGCAAATAAAAAGTTTAAGGGTTAACTTAAAAATCACTCATTTTTATTAACATGCCACGTCATCAAATTAACATATATTAATGAAGACTAACGATTGGGTGACCAAAACTGTAACGGTAGAAAATATAAATGGCGAGATTTTTTTTTTCAAATTTGGTGACCAAAATAGAACATGCCCTAAACATAAAGGACCTCCGGTGAAATTTACCCTTTATTTAAACATTCTTCCAAAAGAAAATATTTAAATTTATAATAATTATCTTCCATCTTCTGCTCCATTAACGCCATTTATTGAATCAGTCTGCAATTCCATTCTGTTAATTCATATCAATCTTGATTTTGCCACCCACTCATAGATAATGATAATGAGAAACAATTAAAAATTAAAAGCAAATTAAGAATTTAAGACTTATTCCATTAAAAAAGAATTTAAGACTTACACAATGAAATGAAACCTTTTTTCAATATAAAAGAAAATTGGAAAAATCTCATAAATATTGTAGTGGGAAAATTTTTTCCTACATTATTATTGGGGCCATATTATTTTCGAAATTATTGCACTTTGAACAGTTCAAGTAAAGTCAAATTATGATGTAGCCGACTTAAAAAATTCCTAAAGGCTATATCAGGTGGATATGGTTTTGGGAGAGAAAATTCCGGTGTCCAAATTTTTTCCCCTAAAGTCTCCTTCATTAGGCTCCGACTTTGGGGTGGAGAATTTTTGCAAACCTGCAAAGCCTGCATGTCGTGAGCATGCATGAGGCAGAGGGGCACGAGAAAGGAGAAAGGGTAAACCTTTACTCGAACAATCCCCCTAATTACATCAAGAATCGCATCAAGAGAATTAGATTGACCATGGAAGAATATGCGGTTCATTTCCTCCCAAAGAGTGTAGATGATTGCACTCCAAGTAATCCTAAGAATGAAAACTTTTAAGGATTTTCCTTTCATGGCCATGGTGGCCCAAGCATGTTCATCTTCCTAGTTCATGTGTGCTCTAGAAACACCACACAAAGCCATCACACACAACTAAACTTCTCCAGCAAAATTTCATTCAAAGAACAAATGATTCCTGGACTCAACATGCTGCTCACAAAACACACATGTTGCATTAGAAACAATCCCCCACTTTTGCAGCCTATCCCTGGTTGGTAATCTTCCCAGAATAGAAAACCAAGTTATGACATCATGCTTTGGGACATGTTGTGGAAACCAGACTAGGCCTTGCCAAGAAACTCTTCCCTTTTTGACTCGGTCTCATCTCAGATAGCCTTGGTGGTCAGACTACGCATATCAGAAACATTGGCAAATACACAAGCTGCCTGACCGCATAGTTTAAATATATTGTGCATGCACCAGCTCATCGAGTTGCAAGCTTCGAGAGTCCAAAAATCCCGACCTCAAATAACGTATGCTTTAACCAAAACAACCTAGAAAGATCCCTCATCAGCGAAAAGATCCTTTATCAATTTGATAACACAAGCCTTATTCAAACAATCCAAGTCATACAAACCAAGGCCCCCTCAGCCTTGGGAGAACAGATCAGTTGCCATTGCACCCTTGCTCCAGTAGTAGGGACATCACCACCCTTTCAGAAATAACGAGAGCAAAGTTGGTTAACCTTTCCTATCACAGCTTTTAGCAAAATAAGTTGTCGAGTCCAAAAGTTCAATACACCATAAAGCACTAAACGGATCAGTTGCAATCTACCTGCAAAACTAAGGTTCATAGCTGACCATTGTCCAAGCTTGGTCCTTACTTTATCAAGCAAAACATGGAAATCCTCCTTAGAGAGCTTGTGTGTGACCAGTGGTACACCCAGATACCTAATTGGAAATATTCTCAATCGAATACCAGTCCCATGTAAAATTATTTGCACTTTATCAGGCTTGACACCATAAATGAAGAGCTCACTTTTGGCAGCATTAAGCTTTAAGCCCGAGAAGTCATAAAACTTTTGCAACACACACTGTACACCACAATTGAGTCTAAAGTGCCTTTGTAGAATACAAGGTCATTTGCAAAACAAAGGTAAGACCTATTTTTCCACACTTTTGGATGAAATTGAAAGACATCTTTAGAAGTTGCAATATCCATCAATCTATATAAACAGTTCATGACCATCACAAAGATATAGGGCGAGAGTGGATCACCCTGTCTAATCCTTTGGCCCCCTCAAAATATCCAGTCAAGTTTTTATTAAAAACAACTAAAAACTTAGGGGTGGTAAGACACACCCTAATCCACCCTAATTCACACCCTAATCCAGACAATTTAAAAAAGCAATTCGTACACACACCGCCTTCTACCTATAAATTTTTATATTAGTTGCTACAACATGGCGACTCCGTTGGGGATCGAATTTTTGTTTTCAAAAATAAAAAGAGACTCAAGCCTTAGTTCGGGTTTTGATCGCATTTTAAGAAAAAATTAACTTCGACTTAATTTAATTTAGAATTCCTAAACCTTGTTTGTTTACCGTTTTATTTGCACTGTGTTTGATATAAATTGTCATCATACATTAGTTCTAGGCACATTTAAGTTGAAGTGGTCACTATCTTTTGTGGGGTCAACACCCCCGTATGAGATTGTGATCGACTTTCGGGATTCGATTCTTATGTTTCATGGGATTGTGATCCACTTTCGGGTTTTGATCGGGCTTGGTATGGTGAGGTAATAAAAAGGGTAACGACAATGATGGTTCACGAATAGGTTTTCGTTTTGGGTTTCATAAAAGTATATTTTCCTTTGATTTCACACTCGCATTGAAGGGTTGCCGGAAAATCTCTGTTTTAAGGGTTTCTTAGAAGAGAAAAGGGGTATTTCTTCCTTGCTTTTGGGTTACCGACGCCAGTTTAGGGCCGACGACGTCGGGAAGGCAAAGGTTTTTGGGGTTCGATTCAGTTTTCTCTCTATCACTCTAGGGTTTTGGCGGATTTGGCTAAAAGAGGAAAATGAAACTCATTTCCGTAGTTTTATAACGTCTCAACGTTTTAAAATAGGGATATTTCCCCTTTAGCCCTTCCATGTTGCCAAAACTTCACCCGTGGCCATTTCTTTTTTTAAAATCCCGTCCCTAGTCCCCGTAGTTCTAAATCACTTTTTAATTACGCCCCTAACCATTCGAATCACTTTTAGGTGGATAAATCCCATATTAAACCCTCAAAATTTTGTTTTCTGTTTGATTTTGTCCCTTAATCAGTGGTAAAATTTCTTAGTTAGCCCTGCGGTTCATGCATGTTTAAATTTCAGTCTTTATTGTTCATATTCATGTTTTGATGTTAATATGCCTTAAATATGGTTACATCGTGTTATTGCATAGTTTTTATGTGGTAATATTGCATGTAGCATAATTTTGTATGGTTGTATATGTGTTATGTGGTTTTAGGTAGTCATATATATTATAAAATTCTTTTTCACATAACTAGGTATATGTACATATTATTTGGTTTCGTTCCTATGTATATATATATATATATTATAAAGCATTTTCCATATCTATACTCATGTATATGTGATTTAAGTTTTTTTTATGAAATAATATATATGTATGTATATTATAAAGTTTTTTTAACTATATCTACACATACACTATTTAGCGTTGCTTTACGTAATTACATATACATACATATATATATATTATAGTGTTCTTTAGGTAATTATATATATATATATATTGCTTAGATCTTCTATGTAATAATATATGGATTAATATCCTATACACTGGCGGTGGAAAGTTTTTATTTCCACAAGCGCCTCAATTATAGGGTTTAGGGTTAGTATTTAGGGTTTAGAGTTTAGGGGTTTTAGTGTAAAGGTTTAGAATTTAGGGTTCATGTTTAGAATTTAGGAATTAGGGTTAGAATTTAGGGTTAGGGTTTAGTTTTAGGGTAATATGGGTGGGGATTTAGGTTTTAACCTATAAACCCTAAATTTTAACCCTAAACCAAAAATTCTATCAACAATCCCTAAATTCAAATCTACTACACTTATACCCCTAAATTTTAAACCCTAAACGAAGTCCATAACCCCTAGAACTAAGGCGCTTGTGTAAAAAAGTTTCCACAAGCGCTTGTGTATAGAACAATTACCCATTATATATATATGTATATTACAAGGGTTTTACCTAATTATATATGGATTAATATCCTATACACTGGCGGTGGAAAATAAACTTTCCACAAGCGGTTTTTTTAGGGGTTTAGGGGTTTAGAGGTTAGGGTTTTAGGTTGTATGATTTAGAATTTAAGAATTGTGGTTATAATTTAGGGTTTGGGATTTGGGGTGTGGGTTTAGATTTTTAGGGTTTTAAAGTTAGAATTTTAGGTTTTAAATTTAGACTTGAAAATAGGCATGCTTGTGTAAACTTTTTTTACACTGGCAGTGTATCAAATATTAATCCATTATATATATATATATATATATATATATATATGTATGTATGTATTACTTTATTTTACATGTTTTACATATGTAATATTATTCTATGCTTATGCCATTTGCTATTATTAAATGTTTATATGTAGATATACATGTATGTAATTATTCTATTCGTGTTGGCCCTTTATTTTTGTTAGCATTTGTTTACGTTTGTTCATATATTAAAATGCCATGTTCATTTATTGCATGATTTCTTTTGTTTAGTAATCGAGGTCTTGATATCCTCATGGGAGCATCATCCTGAACATTCGGGTGTCGTCTCCTTTGGTATCGTAGGTCGCGAGTTAGGTTGTAAAATTTGTATAATCATCCATCCATACATTTTAGGGGTTTTAAATTAAATTAACTCGATATTATTTTTTCTTGTTAAATGCGATTCGAACCCTTAGGTACAAGTTTTGGGCACGACGAGGGTGCTAACCCTTTCCTCACATGTAACCGGCTCCTGGACCTATTTTTTTATAGAAATAATCTCTGGTTTTTGTTTTTGTGGTGTCTGGTCTACCTCTTTTAAAATGATCGGTGGCGACTCCATTTTTATTTCTTAAAAGAACACTTATTTTCATTTAAAAAACAACAAAAAAACTTTTTCAAGAATAAAAGGGCCCATGTTCAATTTCAAAAAGGAATTTGTACACACACCGCCTTCTACCAATAAAATTTTAAATTAGTCGCTACAGCATGACAACTCCGCTGGGGATCAAGTTTTTGTTTTCAAAATAAAAAGAGAGTCAAGCCTTCGTTCGGGTTTTGATCGCATTTAAAGAAAATTTTATCTTCGGCTTAATTTAATTTAGAATTCCTAAACCTTGTTTTTTTACCGCTTTATTTGCACTGTGTTTGATATAAATTGTCATCATACATTAGTCTAAGCACCTTTAAGTGGAAGTGGTCACTATCTTTCGTGGGGTCGACGCCCCCGTATGGGATTATGATCCACTTTTGGGATTTGATTCTTACATTTCGTGGGATCTACGTCCTCGTATGGTATATGGACCTGAATCCTCCCGAATCAATGTCCTATTATCTTAGTAGGTAATAGCGACAGTTCGGGTCCCTTAGTACTCTAGAACCAAACCGCATATAGTGGCCCATAGGAGCCAACCCATTAGATCCATGCAAGAATGTTTTTCGTTTAGCGATAACCCTTTTAGGTCTTGTGTGATCTATTTATGCCTTTGTTTGCTCCATGTATGTCATCTGTGTGCTGTTATTTGTATTGTTTAATTGCTTTATTTATCATTCAATGTTTAATTTATTTATTTGACTATATCACCGCACTAACTTGGTTTTTGTTGATGTTTGTTCTTTTTCTTTCATTTCCTTTTCCACATTCATTTGTGCATACCGCATCATAACATATTGTTGATTCAAGAACAGTCCAATTTAGAAGGCATTTGAGATAGAAGGGAAGTCTGTGATGCCAGGAGTGATAATGCTATAGCATTGAATTAGGCCGGCAAAGACCAATCGAGGAGAGAGAGAAAATGGACAAGGGGGAACGTGTCGAAAACATGGAAGGCATGTCTTGAATATAAGGGTGGACCCTCATTGAAGCCGACATATGAAAATCTCCCACTTAACCCCTCTAAAATTTTGGAAATATAAATTTGGCCCCCCAATTTTTTGAAGAAAAAGGAAAAATTATTCTTCTATCTCAAAGTTTTAAAATGATTTCAATTGAACCATTCTGTTAAGGGGGCCTTGACAAGTTTCTCTTTCTTTCCTTTTCAAAGTTTTTAGGTGACCCTCTACATTTTATGGCAATTTTTAATTTAACCCTTCAAAATCATTGGAAATTTTTATTTGAGCCTTCAAAATTTTCAAAAAGGGGCACTGTCGAACTAAATTGCCAAAATCCATCTCTAAAAGAGACCTTCATCTTTATGCGCTAATGATCTTCCCAAAAGTTCCCAGGTACGTAGGTTGCACTATAATGAAGTTCTCAATCGATAGAAGAAGAAGAACGATGATGTTGTCTCCCATTCTGAAAACGACGAAGCCAAGATATCAAGATAAGAAACCGATGATTATCTGTAATTCATTATTTCAGCTTCTTGACGTTCTAAAAAGAAGAAGAACGACAATGTCGGCTCTGATTGAGAACGATATTTTGACGTTCTAAAAAGAAAGAATGAGAACATGAATTTTGGGAGGTGCTAATACCAAGTCTTCTTTAGGAGTTTGTGTGGTTAAGTTTCTTGCATGTTGCATTTTCTCTCGAAGGAATACATAGAATAAACATTGCTATCATTTTCCCGAAGATAGCACTGATCTTTTTAAGGGCACTAGTTATGATTGCGGATTTTCTTTCTAATGAAAAAGCATTTTTCTTAACATATAGTGACCTTGAAATCATATATATGTATATCCCTCCTTACCTCTGTAGGTCCTCAGATATCACATGCATGATGTGGCATTGATTCTAGTGAAAGAGATCGATCGAATGTTGTGATAACAATGAAGTGTGATGTCCCGCTCCGTCCGCTCTGGTCGGTAAGACGAGAGAAGCAAGATTATTGTTCCTTCGATGATGTTCGATGATAAGGAAATCTTCTAGGAAATCCCAAATAGAGTTTCTTGAATGTGCCTAAAGAAAAGAGAAAAAATATACTATTTCAAAATAAAACAAACTGATTTTAACTTCAGAGCCTGGTAATAAGCATTAACCAAAAAGCACTCCAATGTTCGAAACCTAGTAATATGCATTTTCAGATACGAGTGTGGAATTGTTGGGGCACTCTGCTGAAGCCTGAAACTCTTCGCTTCATGAGTTATGGTAATATTTTCAAAATCGTGACTATGCTTAGCAACTCGGGGTATTGTTGTATGCTCCATCATTATCCTCGAGACAAAGGAATGTGACGAATTGAATTCCCCTAGGAAAAAATGAATGAACAAATTGAATAAGTCCCAAAGATGAATCCTTAAGGATACTGACACAATATTAATTGTAACCAGAGCCACACACTTACATTTAAAGTTATTAGAGGGACATTTTCCGTTCCATGGGCTAAACAAAAGTCGAAAGTTTAAACATACATATGGAGAAACATGATAAGAACTAGAAGGACTAGTAATCGAGCCGATCAAGCAAATACCATAATCATGATGATGAACCGAGCGGTTTGGAAAGAGTTTCAAACCTTCACATATCACCACAACATTCAAAGTCTTCCTAGACTCAAGCTGATCATCGGAAAGTGGAATCTAAGACGCTCTTGCATTTGATATACTGGGTATCCTATTATATTTTTCATTCAATTAGAATTTTGATTTCAAGGTTCTTTATGTTAATCTAAAAGGGCATTCTTCATTAAAATGACAACCCGCAAATTTGTACTTTTTAAACCAAGAAATTTCTTTGTATTACTTCGAAGATAAATGCATCAGCAAGGCCCAAAGTTTGAGGGGCATTGCGTGAGGTGGAATGATGAAGTTTCATTGAGTTTAAATACCCATGTTGGGGCACCATTTTCTGTGGAGGAACTAAGGTTTTCACATAAAAAAGTTCAAATCGAAATAGATGAAAGATATCACAAGGCTAGAAAGAGTTTAGATAAAGATTCCAATTACGACCGAGGTCACTAGACTCGGAGAACGAGCAACACAAGTTTGGGGGCCAATTTTGTCAAAACACGAGATCGATGAGTGGGTGCAATCCCAAGATGATGACTACCGGCCCTAGAGAATGGGGACAAGCTAAATCCATGCATCTTTGCATTCCCATAAACACACATCTTTGCACCATGAAATATGCTCATGCATCATTTATAGTTAGACATCCATATGTTGGATGCATGCTAACTTAGGAGATTTTAAAAGAAAATTTGACACACTTAAAAACTTTTGGTTTTAAATTGGCTCCACTTACTCAAAGCATCATAATAAATTGTTAGTCCAACATATATGATAATCTAGTTTAAATTAAACAACTAAATTAAATTAAACAACTAAAATAAGTAGATTTTACCACACTTGAACTCCAAGGGAGGATGTGAAGCCTTCCTTCTTCAAGTGTTCTTTCTTGTGTGCATGGAGCTTCCCATCAATATTTGACTCGTTGATCATTCTCCATCACACCTAAACAAGACAATCAAGTAATTTTGGTATCAAAATTTCTTTGGATCCATAGACATTAGTAGCACAAAATTTAGTCCTCTTAGGAATCCATTTTTAAATTTCATCCTTTTTAGTTGAAGTGGTTAGTCCTTTTAGGACCCAAACACTTCTAAAACATTTTCCATTTATGAATATAGGGGCAGTAGATTGTCTTACATAAAAATTTGATTTTCCAAAATCATTTTTCTTTTGAAGTTCATTGGAAATCAAATCTTTTTCCTTTTGAAGATCATCAATTTCTTGTTGATGATCATTTTCCATTGTTTGACGCAACTTTTGCAATTGTGAAACTTTTTGTTCAAAATCCTTCAATTTTGCTTCAAAATCAAGATTTGATTTGGAACGCAAATCATTCTCATTTTTCAATTTTGAAATCAACTTTTTGTTCTTAGAAAATGATGCCTTGAGTTCCAAAAGAAAATTATCATAGGCATCTTGTAACTCATCAAATGTATATGAATTTGAACTAGATAAGTTAGAAGTTTCCTCCCTCTCATTGAGGGTCATCAAGCATAGGTGGGGTATCTCATCATCGGTGGAGTCTTCGTCACTCCGTGTGGCCACATATGCATGCTTTGAAGATGATCCCTTCTTGTTGGACTTGTGGGAATCTTTCATCTTCTTCTTCGATTCATGCTTGGATTTTTCCATTTCCCTCTTCATGAATCATGTAAGTTTGTTGAAGAGATAGACCATCTCTTCATCTTCGTTTTCCTCCTCATTTGTATCAACATGGTTGCACTTGGAGGATTTGAGAGCAATGGCATTCGCATGGATGCCTAGCTCCTTGACTTTCTTCTCCCCCATATTTTTTATCTCTTCCTTCCTCATTTCCTTTTCTTTTACTTTCTTCATGATTTGGTGAGTGAGAAGTGACCCCATAAGTTCATCAAGCTTCAATGTAAACCCCGAAATCCGGTCTAGTCATAATTAAGTTCCGATGATTTGAAATCCTACATTGATGAAGTCTTAAGCTAGCACCACTCATCTTCTTCAACTAAGCACAAACCTTCATTGGAGGAATTTCAAGCTTTGCTATTTCTTCATTTTATCGATATCAAATCGTTGCCATCATTCGGGTAAGAAATAATCCTCAAGCAATCGTTGGATTCCATATTTATATTGAGCTTAATCTTAAGCTAGGGTTTTGACTATCCATGGATATCCTATTGTTGCCATCTCTATTGAAATCGGTTATCAATCTTGATACTATTATAGATATCGAAATATCGACCTTAACAATATTCCTATTGATTTCCTAGCTCAAGGCATCGATAAGGAGCATCTATCGTGTCCATCCAAAGCTAGGAATAAGGGGATTGTTATCCGAGAGTCTTGAAAGCTTCGGAGTGCCAAGGTGAGTGTAGTTGTTGAAGAAATTGCATTGGATGGTTAATTGGACACTTTGGTAAGTGTCGGTAAGTTGTCATTTATATAGGCATTGTCATTGGATTATTGTATAGAAATCATCGAACATTGATATTGATATCAAATTATGAGTTATTAATGATGAGATACCTATATTGGTCATCGACGATATTGAATTCACTAGACATTGGTATATCATTGATTATTGAAATAAATGTGAATATTGCAACCTTGGATTGGAATATCCTTTGGATGCAATTGGCATGCCATATAATTCATGAGCTCAGTGTACGGGTGGACTACGGTCCTAAGGCTACGACCAATATTGATTTGGTGAGGTGGAGGGATGTGTATTGCTATTGGTCATATTAGCGAGGCGGAGGGACTAGACCATTTATTGATTTTGCGAGGCATAGGAATTCGCGTATCCATTATCTTGATTCAATCCAAGGACTAAGAATGAACTTGAAACATGTTTATACATTATGTATTATTGTATAGCATCGACATCGTTGGCATGAGATTATGTTTAAGTATAACCATGGCATTATTGTTACTTACATTGTTTTTGAATACCACACTAGGCAAATTATGCCTAACGTGTCTCATCTCATGCATTTTAAGGTTAAGAAGGTTTGTGTGTTGGAAGATCGAATCGACAAGCAAGACAAGTCACTACCAGCCCCAAGTAATGTGTTTTTGTCTTATAAACTCCTAGGAAGGTGGAAAAGTAGTCGTACTAGTCATTTGCGCCTAGTTTGATATGTTGGTGTATTGTCTAAGTTGTAATAAGTTATATAGCTTAAAATGACATTTTGGTGAAGTTTAAAATGGATAGAATTTGCATACATAGCTCAAAAAGGTAAAAACATGGTAAATGTATTCATATGGTCACAAAACTTGGCATGCTAATAGTTTATACTATTGAAATATTGTGTGTAAAGTTTCGTTGCATTTGGACACCGTTGGATGGGCTAAATTGAATAAAAACCAGATAAAATTTGTCATTACATGTCATGTCTTATCGAAACGGGTGATGGCGTTTCGGTATGGGTGTACAATATTGAACCTAAGAGTATGGGTGTATTGAAACGGAATAATACCATTTCGAAACATTTTGTCATTGGAGACCAACGTTTCGGTACGAGTTCATAGCGTATCGGAACGAGTCAAAGTCAAAGTCAAAGGTGGTCAATCCGTTCTGATACGGGTCATGCCTGTATCGAAACGGTCTAAAGGGAAGGTCAACAAGATTTGACTCTCATGCACCTGTTTCGAAACAGCCTAGGGTGTTCGATACAAGGTTATGTAAGTTAGTTAAAGGCTCATTGGACAAATTGCTAATGTTACAGTTTATTCACTGAATTTTTGTAAAGACAATTGATTGTGTTAATGATCCCCGAATTGAATGAAACCTTGTAGACCTAACCTTTGAATAATGAATTTAATTTTGGTTAAGTCATCCACATCGAAAGACCTCTAGTTTATCATAATTACAAGTTAGTCCCTAATAGTTGTAAAAGTTGCAAAATGGCCCTAAGTTGTTAATTGTGTTCCTCGCCTAATTAAATTGGACTAGTGAGTACATTGGTAATGTTTGTATGTCTAATATTGATTAAAGTAATGTTTGTTAAGATGAAATGTTATCGCACCGATCACCGTATCGTCTACTAGTAACACGCTCCGACCCAGTTCTCTACCAGACTGGAAATGGGGTGTTACATTTGTGGTATCAGAGCTAGAGTTTAGTCGATTCTAGGACTAAACCAAAGTCTATTACATTGTTATTGTGTTACGTTGCCACCTATGAGTTTTATATTGTGCATATTGTGACTTGTCGACTAATCCGATCTTTCATATAGATATGTCTGAGACAAATGAAGCTCATATTGACGAGCTTGCTACCGGCTTCTCGACACATGCCGAGGAGATTAGAGGAGGAAATCCTCAGAATCCACCGCAACCACAGGACCCTCATGTTCAGGGTACCGAGCCTGCAGCACCTGCCACTCAGACTAAATGCTATCAGAACATGGCTAACATGTTCAAGCACTTTTATGGCTGTGATGCAAGCAACACCATCAGTTTATCCTACCCCTCATGGTGTCCAGTATGTCCGAGCCCCTGTGGACAAGCTGGCTTCGCTCCGAGCCTTTTCTTTAACCGGACAGGATGATGATAATCTTGAAATTGATGAATATTGGCTAGACAACACACTTCGTATCTTAAATGAACAACCACAGTGTTCGGATGAGCACAAGTTGGAATGTGTTGTTGCATTGCTGACGGATGAAGCTCTTATGTTTTGGGAAACAACTATTCTCACAGCTCTCGAAAAATCAGTTACCTGGGAGTTCTTTCTCCGAGAATTCTGAAATAAATATATAAGTGAATACTAACTCACAGAAGGACAAAACACCTTCCTCCACCTGAGGCAAGGAGGACGACCTATCGAGTAGTATATTCATGATCGTTTAAAGGTTGCCTTTGATCGACAAAACGCTTACGTTGATCTTAAAAGATGATTCATTGAGTATGAAGTTGGTGAAAAATCCTTTCTTAAAGTGTCACCGTGGAAGGAAGTCCTGAGATTTGGCAAGAAGGGGAAATTGAGTCCCCGGTTCATTGGACCCTTTGAAATCATTGAAAAGATTGGCCCAGTGGCATATCGGCTATTGCTACCCTCAGAATTGAGTAAAATCCACAATTTCTTTCATGTATCGATGCTTCAGAATATTGATCTGACCCCTCACACATTGTGGAACCCGAATCTGTAGAACTTCAACCAAATCTATCCTACGAGGAAGAACCAATACTAATTCTTGCTAGGGAAGTCAAGAGGCTTCGCAACAACAAAATTGCACCGTTAGTTAAAGTGCTCTGAAGGAGCCACACTGATGAGAAAACCACTTGGGAGCCTGAAGAAACTATGAGACAACAATATCCGCATCTCTTCAGTTTAGATAAAAATTTGAGGACGAAATTTTTTAAAGGGAGAGTTGTAACAACCGAAATCCGGTCTAGTCGGAATTAAGTTCTGATGATAGGAAATCCTACATTGATGAAGCCTAAATATTGTATCGACTAGTTAAATTATTGATATCGAACCCTAAATGGGCTTAAAACATCGTAATTGGACTCTATTGAATAATATCAAACGTATTAGTGGCTAAAATGAAAGAAATGTAAGTTGAGGAGCAAAACCATGGTATGGCAAGAGTTGAGGGACTAATCTTGTGATTAGCCCCTCCTCAATTAAAAGTTTTCTACGTGGAATCGTCTGAGAGCTTTTCTTCAAATGAAGGAAAGCTAAAAAACTTAAGATTCATATTGGAAAGATAAAAGAAAAAAAAAGGGAAAAGACTTACACAAGAGAACTCTAAAGCTAGCACCTCTCATCTTCATCATCTTCTTCAATTAAGCACACACCTTCATTAGAGGAATTTCAAGCTTTGTTATTTCTTCGTTTTATCGATATCGAATCTTTGCCATCGTTCGGGTAAGAAATAATTCTCAAGCAATCGTTGGATTCCATGGATATATTGAGCTTAATCTTAAGCTAGGGTTTTTACTATCCATGGTTATCTCATTGTTGTCAGCTCTATTGAAATCGATTATCGATCTTGATATTGTTATTTTGATTTTGATATCGAAATATCGACCTTAACAATCTTCCCATTGATTTCCTAGTTCAAGACATCGATAAGGAGCATACATCGTCTCCATCCAAAGCTAGGAACAAGGGGATTGTTATTCGAGAGTCTTGAAAGCTTTAGATTTCCAAGGTGAGTGTAGTCGGAGTCTCGGGTTTAGGCAAAAGGTCTTCTCGGATCATTATTTGATATTTTAGATTACATCGCTAACATTGTTGTTGAAGAAATTGCATTGGATGGTTAATCGGACACTTTGGTAAGTGTCGATATGTTTTCATTGGACATTGGTTATTGTCATTGATATTGTCATTGATATAGGCATTGTCATTGGATTATTGCATAGAAACCATCATACATTGATATTGATATAAAAATATGGGTTATTGATGATGAGATACATATATTGGTCATTGACGATATTGAATTCACCAGACATTGGTATATCATTGATTATTGAAATAAATGTGAATATTGCAACCTTGGATTGGAATGGACTTTGGATACAATTGGCATGCCATAGAATTCATGAGCTCAGTGTACGGGTGGACTACGGTCCTAAGGCTACAACCTATATTGATTTGGTGAGGCAGAGGGATGTGTATTGCTATTGGTCATATTGGCGAGGCGGAGGGACTACACTATTTATTGATTTGGCGAGGCGTAGGAATTTGTGTATCCATGATCTTGATTCAATCCAAGGACTAAGAATGAATTTGAAACATGTTCATACTCGTGGTTGAGGAGTCCGATCTTGGTCTCCTTTACTTCGTTGGTTCCTTCGTATGTGACTTCAAGCTTGTCCCATACCTCCTTGGCATCTTCACAAGAAGAAATCTTCTCCTAGATGTTGGGGCTCAATGCACAAAAGATGATGTGCAAGGCTTTGCAATTGAGCTCCATCTTCTTGCGATCATCCGCGTTTCAATTCGCCTTCCTTTGTTGTGGCACGAACGAACCGTCTTCTACTATGTCCTAAAGCTTGTAGTCCTTGGACTTTATGAAATACATCATTCTTGTCTTCCAATGGGCATAGTGTGTTCCGTCAAAGAATGGTGGCTTGTCGATGAATTGCGCCATTTGATCGATTGGTTGATGTCATGTATCGAGCTTGCTGGATCACCTCAATAGGATTTCAATCCTTTTCAATTGATCCAAGATTTGATACCAATTATTGGGTTTTATGGTGCTCGATTTCCTTCAACCGATGTGTTTGCCATGTTTAGAGAAGATTGAATTTTTGGGTGTTAAAGTGGAAGCTAAAAGATTGGAATTGAACACAAGAATTTGTAGTGGTTCTACCTACATCCACTGCCTTATCTCCCCACTAAGGATTTCATCCAAATTCACTAAGAATTTCGTCCCCTTTTCTAGGCTAAGGAGGCAACCTTTACAGCCCTCAAAGATTTCTACCCAAAGCTTGAGTAAACCCTCTTTACAAGAGAAATTCTAAGCAAACTTGAAATCCCTCTAATAGGTATTTGTTTGCACTATTTAGGTCTCACCCAAAACCTAAACACTTGAGCAAATTTGTCGATACAAGAAAGTGAACAATTAAGCTAGGGAGCGTATCAGTATGATCTGAACTATAAAAGACCATTGGAAAATAGCCGTTGGGGGTTGTTAAAGTAGGGATCGGTACACTGAAAGGCGTATCGGTACGACCCTTCTCCGTATCGATACGGGCAAGCCTATATCGGTACGAGTTTTGCCAAAATCAAATATGGAGTAAAATGTATTGATACGAGGTATACCGTATAGTGCTAAAAAGCCAGGTTTGAGTACTTTAAGACGTTTAAAACTTTGCCAAAAACCTTTTTAAACACCTCAAACTTATTGTCAAGTTGTATGGACTTAAAGACATGTTTTAAATTCTTTTCAAATTTGTCCAAAACATTTTTCATTGATTATATCAAAACACTTAGTTCTTTAACCTCATTCCAACCGATCATAAGCCTTCTCTAAATCCACTTTAATGGCCATTCTCCCTTTTTACCTTTCTTCTTTTGCATAGAATGGAATTTGTAACACCCGAGTTTGGGGGTCGGGTGAATTAAATAGTTAAAATAATGTTCCGGGTTTTGTTTTCAAATTAATTAGTTGTGTTGAACATATTTTAAAATTAAACCCCAAATAGCCATGGATTTCATATTATGGTAATAACCCATTTTCATTAAGGATAAAAGTGACTTTTGGCTTTAAAAATAAAACACCCATTTTATTCATCATCTTTTCCCCACCCATTTTCAATTCCACGACATTTTCTCCTTTCCCTTCAAGTTTACTATTCCATCACCATCCTCCTTCCTCTTTGAAGATTTTCGAAAGGTAATTACACTTTTGAGTTTTCCTCAACTTCCTCTTTCTCTCCATGTTTTTAGTTTTCAAGGAAACCCATTGTTTTGAGTTTTGAGTTTTTCAAGTTCTAAGTTAAAAATCCAAGCTTTATTGTCCATTGTTAAAGCTTTTGATTTCTTATCATTAGATATGTTATTGGTAGCCAATGGTCCAACATATATGATTTTTACTTTGTTTTACTATGAATTTCGGATATGGGTTTGTTGGGGGTTTAGAGGGGTTTAAAGATGAGTTTTGGGCTGTTTATTGTAGGGATTTGATGGCTGATGATTGTATGGTGTTTAAGGGTTATTTTGGAAGCTATTAGGTGTGTTAAAAGTGTTGGAATCAATGGTTTTTGGCTGTGCTATTGGGCTGCTCGAAAATGGGGGGTTTGGAAGTGTCTTGGCTTGAATTTGATGCTTGATTGGTGCTCTGAGTTTACAGTAGTGGTTTGTGGTTGTCTTGTGATTAATAGAGTGTTTTTGATTGTCTAGAAACAAGGAAATTTGTTGGTGAAGCCTCGCATTTGAATCTGGAACTGTTAGGAGCTTGATCGGTTGGTTGCTTGTGTTTGGAAAGTCCGGTGAGTGGTTCTTCGATTTTAAATTGGTTTTCAAACGGTGGTTCGAGCATGTAGACCTAGGTCGGGCTTGGTAAACCCACCTAGAGTTGGGATTAGATTGGTAGTCTAATCTCAAGATTTAGTTAGAGACCTTTGGATGAACTTTGAATGTTGTTTTTATGCCTCATATGTTATTTGTGATTAATGTTGCTATGCACATTGTGGCGATGTGTGTTATTGAGGCATGATGAGTTGTTTATGCATTGTGATATGCATGTGGTTGATGTAATGTGAGTACATGATTGTAAATCATGGTGGCTACGTGCTAGGCACGGGAAATGGTAAGAAATTTGTGTCATGAAAGATTGCGAAATGAGTTAGTATTGGCACTAGTATGCTTGGGTACAAATGATCGATCATTAGGATGTTAGTGTGCACACGAGTGTCGAAATGCGCGCGTGGTCTTGGTGATGGTAGTCATCAAGATGGAGTACGGGTACGCCCGGAAATCTTCTTTTATGTGTTAGTCGGTGATGAGTGGAATCCCATCGACTGGGCGTAAGGATGAGTGGAATCCCCTCCGTGTGAAACGGTGATGAGTGTAATCCCACCGTAAGGTAATAGTTGAGTTGTTGGATGTGAGTTCCAACAGTTGTTATCCGTGTATTCAGGTCATAGTTAGGTGCCAATACGTAATGTTAAATGTGTTTCTATATGATTGTGTTTATGGACATGTTGAGCATGGCATGATAATTGAGATTATGTTCATGCATCATATATATTTGACTCTTGTGGCTTCGAAGGTAAGATAACATGCATTCTTCCTTGGTTGTGTTGCTCGTGCTTGGACCCTGCATTGTCGAGGTTTGTTTTATGAGCTTTCCCTCACTAAGCTTTATGCTTACGCTCTCTTTTGTTCGAAAATGCATATCCTTAGTTTGTGGGTTTCTTGTGCAAGGAGAAGGCCTCCAAGTGTGCTATCTTAGCTTCCAAGTATGGAATTTTATGTAATTGATGTAATAGTTAAGCTATGGGGATTTGTGTTGTTATTGTGTGTTAGGAGCTTGTTTAGACTCCTCTGATATGTTGACGTTTTGTTTATGGCTTGCTTATGCCTTGTATGTTGGCCTTGTGCCCCTATCGTGAATGCTTATGTGTATGTTTGCTCTAAGGCATGAAACCTTAATATGCTATGTATGTCTCTTTGGTGAATACATGATCCCTTTTAAATGTATGCCCTTTTCATGTATGTGGTGTGTTGAACGTGTTTGTAATAGGGTGTATGTCTCTAGAGTTGTGTTTGCATGTCGTGTCTTGCTCCTTGAAGTCGTTTGGGTCGTTTGGGATCGTTTAGAGCTGTTTAAATCTGGTTTTGGAAATTCACTGGTTGCAGGCGTTTCGGAACGGGTGTGGCTCTAGGGAAACCCGTATCGGAACGCGTTCCAGTACGGTTTGGCCATTGTGAACCCCTATTTCGATACGAGTTTCGAAATGTTTTGGCTACCGTGAGTGCCTATTCCGGAACGTGTTTCAGAACGTCTAGGCGAAATGGACACCTGTTCCGAAACGGGGTGGATGCGTTTCGGTATGGGTGGATGGCTTTTTAAACTGGGCTCGTGTTTCGAAACGGGCAAGCCTATTTCGAAACACAGGCCTGAAAATGGGGCTTTTGACATCTCTAAAGGTTCTCAAGTGTTGGGCTTAGGCTCGGTTTGATGTTAGCTTTCTTGTGAGCTTTGTTTCCACTGTCCCTTCTCACATAGGTCTAATCGAATCCATCTAGACAAGATAAATAAAAGAAAATGTTTTCTCGGGTTGTTAACCGAAGTGGAGCCTTAACGGGTTTCGCCTCAGTTTTCCCCGTGTGACCCGCTCAGATCGGTCGGCCGCTCGGACCGGGACAAGGGGGTTACAGTTTATCTCTTCAGTAATAACAATGTTATTAGTAATGGCTCGCCCAGGTACAAAGCTTTTCTGGAATTCATAAACCCACTCTGGGAGAAAAGGCTTTAATATATTAACAATGATCTTTTATTATCGCTTTATAAACCATAATGCATAGGCCTTTCGGTCAGAATTGAGTAATAGATTCCAGTGTATCAACCTCGGGGATTAAAACAAGTAATGTGCGATTAAAATCGGGGGGATCATACCTTCGAAGAAAACTTTACGAATGAGATTGCAATTAGAAAGACCAACAATACTCCAGTTGCATTGATAGAAATCAACATGTAATCCGTCAATTCATGGCGCTTTGAGAGGACTCATATCAAAGAACGTCTGGCATATTTCATCATCAGAAACAGGATGGGAATTGGATCTAGTACATCACTCAAACATCGTGGGAATTGGCCATGGAGTTGGTAGACTTGTTCGCATGGTCCCGAGGAAGAGAATAAAAAGCTATAAAAGTCCAAAGCAACCTTTTAAAGTTCCTCTTGATCGTCGAACCATGTAACACCATCTAATTTCATCCCGGAAATAAAATTACGATGTTTTCTCGCCAATGTAGAAGCATGGAAAAAAGATGTGTTTTGATCACCTTCAAAAATCCAATTGACACAAGCTTTTTGGCTCCAAAGACTTTCCTCTTGATTCATAACCTCCTTCAGTTCCAGTCTCAATTTAAAACCTAGCTTAGCAAGAGAATCCGAATGAGAATGAGCAAGCACTCTATCAATCCTGCACAGACGAGTTAAAAGACGCTTCTTTCATTTACCAATGTGTCCAAAAGTTTACGAATTCCACTCCTCAATTTTTGCTTGAAAGGATTCTATATTATGGTGAAAGTCAAAAGTAATCCAAACTGATGTAAAAAAAGGGTTGAAAATCAGGATGATCTTGCCAAGCAGAGATATACCGGAAAGGCTGCGGATATCTCATATGCACGTGTTCAAATAGACAAAGAAGCAATGACCGATGGTCAGACCCATTTCGATCAAGATGACAAACATGAGACGCCAGGAACGAGTCAAACCACGCTGAATTAACCAAACAACAATCAAGTCTTTCATAAAGATTACCACGCGACCAAGTAAAAGGAGGACCCTGAAAACCCAAATCAAGTAAACCAGACCGAAAAATAAAATCGGCAAAAGGAATACTGCTATTGACATGCAAATCTGAACCTCATTGTCTTTCATCTAGAGATAAAACAACATTAAAATTACCTCCTACAAACCAAGGAACGATTGGACCTAGATTTAAAGCTTCAAGCTGAGGCCACAGAGTCTTCCGTTTACCACTACTTGGACTAGCATAAACCAACGTAAAATAGATCCACGCTACTGATCCGGATAAGTATAATCTTCCATTAAAAAATTGACTTGCGATGTGTAAAATCTCAAGATGAATATCTTCTTCCCAACAAAGCCAAATATATCCATTAAAATTGTGCCCCTCAATCCAAAACGAACGAGAGAAACCAAATTTTGCAATACCCTGTTAGCACGCCACCCACTAACTCGCGGTTCAAAGAGAGCCAGAACCATAGGCTTATGCTCCCGAATAAAGCCCCTGAGATAACTGCAAAAAGTGGTTCTCGCGGCACCCTGAGTATTCCAAAACATAAACATTAATAAATGAAGAAAACAAGCAACATGACTTACTGACCAAGAACCACAGCCTCGGTTACCCCACCTGCATCCAAAACCAAGGTTTTTGTCGCAAGATGCGAGGGGTCGTTATCGGCTCTTAAGACTGCAAGCGAACCCACATCATTGATAATCGCCTCAGTGCCTCACCCCGGTTTTGTCTCCTGCTGTAAAGCAATATTATTAAGTTGAGTGTGAACATTCTCAACCCATTCATGAAGAACCAGTCGCATGATCGTTTTCACCGCTAATGGTTTACAAATTGCTAACCCTTTTGTAATATTTTCCTTGGCTAGTTTAACTTTGATACATCACCCTTTAGATGTTGAACCACCATCCGTAGAGACCTTTCTAAACCCCGGCTCGACTAAAGAAACTGATTGGTGTGCCATGCTTGATGCAACCGCCCTAGGGGAAACAACCTGAACCGCATGTCCAAGGATAAGAGGCACAACCGTGGCATTTTTAACTATCTGATGCCTCAATTTTAAACCTGAGAAATTGGAGGATGTAGGAGTCGAAGATTTGGTCACTTCCACCGATCGAGACAATTCCTTTAGGATGGCAGGAGGGTTAGTCGCAACACCTTTATCACGCTCTACATGCGGAGTCTCCTCGACCCTATCACTTGGGACATTATCCTCACCAAACTCCATGTCATCTACCCCTAAAATTGAAAAACGAGAAACACTAGCATCACTTAGAGCCACACCCTTGTCTTTATTGCCTTTTGATTTCACTTGAGAGCGACGACGCCTGTTTTCAACAACCATCCACGGTCCAAATAGTCCATTTGAGCCATCCGTATTAGGCTCACGACAAGCCGAATCAGGGGTAGTCGAAGCTACATTAGAGGTAATATTCTCAGCTGGAACATTTTTAGGGCAACACTCCTTTCTATGGCCATAGATACCGCAAGAAAAACAAATGTTCTGCAGTCCTTCATATTCAAGCACTTGCACAAAACCATCGATGCCTACGCATGGTAGTAAAGGTTTCTTCAGATCAACCATGTGAGTGAGTCTCGCAAACTTTCTCCGCTCACTAGCATGAGTGCTATAATCCACTTTAATAACCTTACCTAGCATCGCCACTATATGACGAAATAAAGCTTTAGTATAATAACTGTAACACCCCAATTTTGGGCTTAGAAGTTTTGGGTTTGGACCGGACCGGTCGGATTGCGGTTCGAATAAAAAAGGTGATTTTTAGGAAAGCCTAGTTCGGGATGCATTAAAAATATGGAAAAATATCTTAAAATTCTCTTTTATTATATATAAGAGATTGGTGAAATCAATTTTACAAAACGAGGTTTCGAAATGTGACATTTCAAGTTATGACTAAAGTGTAATTGTTGAAAAGTTGGTGACTGTTTTAAAAGGATTGAAACTTTGAATCTTTAAGGAGCTAATTTACCCAAGAAGAGTTTCTCCAGATTTTTCTTAATATTAAACATTTAATTAATGGTTTTTAATGAAAGGAAAAAGGAGGGAATTAGATATTTTGTTGTCATAACTAACTTTTCTCTCAACTTTTCTCTCAGCCCAAACACTTTTCTCCAGCCTTTTTCACTCTAATTTTGACATCTAAAAATGAGATTTCAATATCCAATGGATCTCTAATCATTCCTACATCAAAACCTTAGCATTTGCTTATTGAATTTTCAAGAATCTTGGTTCGAAGCAAGGATGTAACCCCCTTAACCCGGTCTAGACGATTGACCCGAATTAAGAAAGTCACACGGGGAAAACCAAAGTCAACTTGAAAGTCAACCTTGATTAACGACCCTTTTTTTCTTTTTAAAACTTGTCTAGATGCACATTAACCCTAGTTATGATCATTCAAACAGCATGCTCAAAGATCATAAACGTCAGAGATCAAACAGGGACCCAATTGAACAATTTACAACTTTAGGGACCAAATTGTAAATTCTGTAAATTATATGGACTTAACCCAAATTAAAGTTACCATCTTGAAATTAGTCAAGTTTCATGCTTGTCTGCCAAATTTCAGCTCAAACGGACATCCCAAGCTCATACAATTGCACATACAAGATTCAGGACCAATTTGCGAACATTTCAAAACATTTAACCGCCAATGTCAGCCCCCAACGACCAAGTGTTCCGAAACAGGGAGAACCTGTTTCGAAACGCGGGGCCGTTCCGCAACGCGTTCCGAAATGAGGGCTGGCAGAGGGCTTCCCGTTTCGGAACGGTGTCACCCGTTTCGGACGCCTGGGCTACTACAGGCCACCCGTTCCGAAACGGTATCTACTGTTCCGAAACGACCTGCACAGAATGCAGCTCAATGCTTGCTTAAACACACAATTGGCCAACCGAACATGCTCCAAATGCAATCAAACCACACCAGCAAGTTACTCAACACATAAGGAACATATATGCATCAAAATCTAGATACATGATCACCCCTAGGTGCACCAACACATTAAACCCATTCAAGCTCATTCATGCTTTTAAACAAGAGGCATAGCAAAACAACTTAAGCATAAGATGATCCAAACATTGCAACATTAATCCACATGATTTAACAACATATATCAAACTTGTCCAACATACACAATCTCATTACACATCTACATAAGAGATTCTTCCCCCATTGCCTTTATTAACTATAGCTATTAACCGAGACATACATCTCAAGTGGAGTCCTCCTTGAATCCCTTGCTCCTCGCTGTTCCAACTTCACTTATCTGCATTGATGGACAAAAAGGAGCGTAAGCACATAATGCTTAGTGAGGAATGCTCAAAACCAAAACACCATCAATGCAGCGAGTCATAAAACCTCTTTGAAAAGCAACTCGATTTGTTAAACCAAGCAATGTTTGAAAACCCCTTTTCAACAACAAGCTCAAAATCATGCATTGCTCAAACATGAAAGCCAACCCTTAGCTTAGCAAGCTAAGTAAACCTTTTCAAAGCACAACTTGCAAAACATCAATTTAACCTTTCTATGCATAAACACCAAATGCAAAGTTAAATTCAAAACCTTGGAAAACACTTCCTCCTCACATCATACCTTTCTCATACTTGACTATCATTTCAAGCAAGAAACCTTTTAAAACCATTTACTCAATCAATCCAACACATGCATTAAACAAATGCAACATATGAACCACATCATCAACATTTGCATCATATGCCTTTAAAAACAAGTCTTAGCAAGACTTCAATGCACCAAAGAGATTTCATGAACACATGCATCATTCTCAATAGATAATCAACACTTGTTCAAACTTAACAAGCAAACATGCATACTTAATACATTATGCACTTCCCATGCAACCATGCATCATTCCAAGCATCTCATGCTTCCTTATAATCAAGAACATCATATTGGCTTTCAAGTGATAAACTAAATCCACTTTTCAACTCAACATCCAATCGGATACGCGGATCACAAGCGTTGTCCCTATGTTTCATACACACTACCAATCCAAGGTCCCCAAATGGACTTTTAACCACCATTTGACCTTACCAAACACAAGGTTCCCATGTATGGACTTTTAACCACCATACAACCTTAACTTCCTCAAGGTTCCTATGTATGGACTTTCAATCACCATACAACCTTAACTTTCACAAGGTTCCCATGTATGGACTTTCAATCACCATACAACCTTAACTTTCACAAGGTTCCCATGTATGGACTTTTAAACACCATACAACCTTAACTTACACAAGGTTCCCATATATGGACTTTTAAACACCATATAATCTTAACATGCACAAGGTTCCCATGTATGGACTTTTAAACACCATACAACCTTAGCATCACCGATTGGTAGTTGTATAACATCACTAACGAGATCCGGGACACCCTATACAAGATCCACACATGGACTTTACACCACCATTGTGATCTTAACAAGCACAAGGTCCACGAATGGAATTTTAACCACCATTACTACCTTTGCTTACCCAAGGTCCTCGAATGGGCACTCAACCTCCATTATGACCTTAACCATCTCGTTAGGATACTTGGATGGAGTTCACCAGTTCACTCTTAACCACTCCACATCCAAGGCGACTTTATTCACGGTGCACCCAATCCTATAGCCGACTAACTATATCCGATCAAAGAAACCAAGAACCACTTACATCACTTGCCAATATAACCATCTTACCACATTAGTCCAATGATTCACATGCATAACCATAATGCAAAAACCATCATTTACCATCATCAATCCCCTGTTTTTAAAGCACTACTCAAAGCCATTACACATCATGCAACACCATGCATCAAACCACATTTTCAATGTATAAAACCAAGGATCTCTTACCTTGAGTATCCTTCACATATGGCTTTCAAAACCAGCATTAAACCACGCTTAAATATGCTTTCAAAACAGAATTTAAAACATGCAAATCACATGCATTGCAACCATCAATCACAATTGCTTTTAAAGCCAAATTCACAACACAAATCAAGAGCGAAAATCCATTTACTTACTCTTGAGCTTAGCAAAGTTGTTTAGACTTAAACTAAGCTCCCAAAACCTTCAAACCTTGGTTTAAAAGCTGAAAACCCAACTTCACTCACCGATACACAAAACAAGGCTAGCCAACAAGCCCTCCAAGCATCCGAAACCTTCCGCACCACCTCTAATGCTCACGGATCAAACTCCCCTGTTTCAAGCACACAATAACAGAGGATTAATGCATCATTATGCATTAAAAACACCAGCAACACAACTCAACTCGCTGCTCATCACAAATCCAACAATTCGGCTACAAAACACAACCGAAAACACCTCCAAACACTTACAAAACTTAACCCAGCCAAGATCCATCACTTCTAACCATTTCTAAACATCAATTAACATCCAAAATGATCACAAACACGTCCTTATACCTCCAGCCATGACAGATCATCAAAAACACTCCAAAAACAACCAAAAAACTCGAGTAAAACTTAGGAAATTCAACCTATCCGGGATTGCATTAATTAAACCTCAACTTCTAATCAATTTAGCATTCATTTAACATCAATTTGACACCTCAAAACACTGCCCAAACAGATCACACGAAATTTTCACCAAAATCAAGCAAATCTTGCATTTTAAGCCAAAATCAAGATTCCAATTGAAAAGCCTTTAACAAATCACAAATCAAGGATTGAGAACTTAGGAATTTCAGTAAAGAACTGAGAGTTTAGAGGAGAAGGACGTTCTTACCTCCAAACTTGAGTTTCTCCCTTTTTGGAACCAAAATCTTGAAAATCCAATTAGCACTTGGTGAGGTTTTGTTGATGTGATGATTTGGAATCAAAAGAGAATTGAAATGAGTGATTTAGATGACAAAATCAGAGGTAAAAATCTGGAGAAATGATGTTTGGTTTGAGAGAAAAGGAAAATAGAAGATTTGAGAGAAAAGTTAGTTAGAATTAGGAAAATATCTTCCCTCCACTTTTCTTAAGTTTAAAAATCAGAAATAATTCATTTAATATCTTAGAAAAATCTGGAGAAACTCCCTTTGGGTAAATAGCTCCTTAAAGATTCAAAGTTTCAATCCTTTCTAAAACAGTCACACAGTTTTCAAAAATTACATTTTGGTCACTAACCCAAAATGTCACTCTTCCAAACCACATTTTGCAAAATTGATTTCACAGTTCACTTATATATATTAAAAGAGGATTTTATAACATTTTTCCATATTTTTAATGCAACCCGAACTAGGCTTTCCTAATTTCACCTTCTTATATTCGAACAGCACTTTGACCGAACCGGTCAACGCCCAAAACTTCTAAGCCCAAAATCGGGGCGTTACAAAGGAGAAACTCACATTTAGAGGTATGAACGTCCTTCTCCTCTAAATACTCAGTTCTTTACTGAAATTCCCAAGTTCTCAATCCTTGATTTGAGTTTTATTAAAGGTTTTAATGATTTGTTCTTGATCTTGGCTTTAAAATGCAAGATTTGGTTTAATTTTGATGAAATTCGTATGAAATGATTGGGCACTGTTTTGAGATGTCTTTTTGATGTAAATTGAATGTATAATTGGTGTGAAATTGAGGTTTAATCAATGCAATCCCGAATAGGTTGATTTTCCTAAGTTTTGCTTGAGTTAGTGATGGTTTTTGGGGTGATCTTGATGTTCTGCTATGGCTAGAGGTATAAGGACGTGATTAGATCCTTTTTGGATGTTAATTGATGCATAAGAATGTTTGGAGTTGATGGATCTTGGCTGGGTAGTGTTGTAGATGTGTTTGGTTGTGATTTCGGTTGTGTTTGGTAGCCGAAATGTGAGTGTTGATGAGAGCAGAGAGTTTAGGTGTTTTGGTTGAAGATATTAATGCATGATGATGCATTAATCCTCTGCTTTGATGTGTTTAAAACAGGGGAGACATCTTCGGATCCTTGCAGTGTTGATCCGGAAGCTTGATTGGTGTTTCGACAAGCTTGTGAAACGGAATCGGTGAGTGAAGTTTGGTTTTCAGCTTTGAAACCAATGTTTTGAAGGTTTGGGAGCTTAGTTAAAGTCTAAACAACTTAGCTAAGCTCAAGAGTAAGTTTTCGGAAAAAGTCTCTTGTTGATGAGCCATGAGTTGGTTGAATGCAAAGTGATTTGTTTGCATGTTTAAATTCTGTTTTTGAAAGCATATCTTAGCATGTTTATTGCTGGTTTTATAAGCTATGTGTTGAAGGATGCACCGTGAATAAAGTCGCCTTGGATGTTGAGAGGTTGTGATTGTACCGTAAACTCCATCCAAGTACACTAACGAGATGGTTAAGAACACCATGGTGGTTAAAAGTCCATGCGTGGATCTTGTGTATTGTTAAGGTCACAATGGTGGTTAAAAGTCCATGTGTGGACCTTGTGTTTTGTTAAGGTCACAATGGTGGTTAAAAGTCCATGTGTGGACCTTGTGTATTGTAAGATCAAAATGGTGGTTAAAAGTCCATGTGTGGATCTTGTGATGTGTGTCCCGTGATCTCGTTAGTGATGTTATACAACTACCAATGAGTGGTGTTGAGGGGTTGTGATTGTACCATGCTTCACCTTGATATTGGTAGTGTGTATGAAGCGTAAGGGACAACGCTTGTAATCCGCGTATCCGATTGTTGATTGTTTTTTGAGTTGTAAAATGTTATGGACTATCACTTGTGAGCCAATATGACATGATGATGGATTGAAGCATGAAATGCTTGGTTTGTAAACATAATTGTTTGATAAATGTTGTTTTGAAACTAAGGTTTGAAAAGATGTTTTCACAAATGTGCATTATTGTGTTGTTTTAATTGAGCATTCCTCACTAAGCTATGTGCTTACGCTCTCTCTTTGCTTAAACCAATAATGCAGAGCATTGAAGTGCTTAAACGGGCAGCAAGGTGGTCAAGAATCTAAGTGGAAGCTTAAGCTCATGTATGGTGACAATTTTCATAACTTGTTTAGCTTTTGGCATTTGGCAATGGGAACCTAAATGGTGTTTTTGGGAGATGTTTTGGACTCCCTAAGTTGGTTTTGTGCTTTTGTTGATGTTGGGTCTTGTAAATGGCCTTTTGATATGTTGTTTTGAAGAATTGAAGGTTGCATGATTTACTTTATAGGATACATGCCTATAGAATTGGGTTTTTCCTCATTTTATGTTATGTTTGAGATTGGTTGATGCTAATATGTTCAATGAGTATTGAATGACTTGCTGATATGTTTTGGTTGCCTTTGGAATGTGTTTGATGGTTCAATTGTGTATTAAACTAGCAAAAATCTGCAAATCTGGGCAGCCCGTATCGGAACGGGTGCTACCGTTTCGGAACAGAGGGCCTGAAATGGCCTTGGCGTTTCGAAACGGGTAGAGCCGTTCCGGAACGGTTTTGCCACTGCCAAGCCCTGTTCCGAAACTTGTTTCGGAACGGTCCCGCGTTTCGGAACGGATCATCCCCGTTTCGGTACACCCGACCGTTGGGCACTGAAATTGACGATTTTATGTTTTGAAATCCTTGCGTTTTGGTCCCAATGTTTGTATATGCAATTGGTTGAGTTTGTGATGTCCGTTTGAGTTGAAATTTTGCAGAGAAGCATGAAACATGACTAATTTCATATAGGTAACTTGAAAGTTGGTTAAGTCCTTCTAATTTCCAGAATTTACATTTTGGTCCCTAATTTCACATGTTTTGCAATTGAGTCCCTGATCGATGTTCGTTTGCTGTGGTTTTCGAGTATGCTTTCCTCGAGTGTATGATTAGGATTAATATGCATCTAGACAAGTTTAAAAAAAGGGTCATTAATCAAGGTTGACTTTCGGGTTAACTTTGGTTTTCCCCGTGTAATCTTCGTAGTTCGGGTCAACCGTCTAGGCCGGGCTAAGGGGGTTACAATAACGATACGCCAAACTAGGTAATCGAACTCAAACCACTACATGCAATGAATATTTCTCAGTAAAGGAGAGTGATTGACTCCAAGGTTGAACCTTAAGATAGCTCCTATAAATTGTCCACGGACCTTCAGTTAAAGCTTTCTCACAATCACGAGGTTGCTCCTTGTGGACAAGAAAATAATTGTTTGGACGATCGATGAGATGAATCTCGCCCATCGGACGCCAAAGTGCATGAATTCGGTTTAACAGGGTCTGATATCCAATGTTACGCCCCAATAGGCGAACGATAATAGATTGACTCATTTTGAGATCAATTTGATCATGAACGTGATCAAAGAAAGTAATTTTTGGGAAAACTCTAGAACGGTCCACAACACAATCTTCATCGCGCACGACAACTTTATCGGGAATGAAATCCATAAATTCTAGGCGAGATGTATCCGATGGAGTAGAACCCTTAAGTTTACTTGCATAACAAGGATTTCCCTTCAATGTCGAAGTATCACCCTCACCTGAAATCCGGTTAAGTACCGACTGTTCAATAGAGAATTATCAAGCCTACTTCCATAATCATCAAATTCCATTTACGTCAAAGCCTCCACATCAACAATGATAGTATCCATTTCCCCCCTTCTTTTGCGATATGTTGGTCTTCCAATGCCGAGGGTGAACCATGCCGTTCCAGCACAGGCAGTACAGAAACCTAGGGAGTAGGGTTCGTCAGCCGGCCACCATCATGGCCAGATACCGGTTGAGAAGCTACAGCAGCAGTCGCTTGAGGCGTATCACCTAGAGAATTAAGGTTGAGAAGCTACAGCAGCAGTCGTTTGAGTCGCTTGAGGCGCATCACCTTCAACCTGCGGGGTATAGAGCGACTTGCGCAACCACATACGACAAGATATGTTGGCAGTATTTTATATTTTATTTTTGATTAATTTCTATTTACTTGATATTGTTAGAGTTTAGTATATTTAAGTGATGAATACCTTTCGAACCCAACAAGTGTTTTAGTGAAAAAAGTAGATGATTTTGGTCTCAGAAGACATAAGTTCAAATCGTTTTGTCTACAAGGTGTATGTTTATTGACAAATGGTAAAAAAATATATACATACATATACTACCTTATAGACCATTCAAAAAAATTCATAAACAACGATAGGGCTCCCCACTTGATGAACTCCATCATCCCAAATCAGAGAACCAGAGATCATAGAGTTACCGACTTCGGCTCAAAGAATAGCTTTTGGCCAAGAGATCTGAAAGAAAGTACACTTGGTTGAACCTGGAATACGAGCCCCGACGGAGCCTTAACGACTGCCTTGTAACTCGACACTGCCGAACTAACGTTTGTCACTGTCCGATGGAAGACTCGAGTGACCGAATTTCTGGGACTTGTGGATAATTAAAACGAAGGGTAGTTTAGATCCCACACTGCTCCCTTCGTTTCTTTGGAACAAATGTAGTTACTTCCGGTTACGAGCGAAATTTGTTTAGGGGTATTTCTTTGTCCTCGCAAGAAATTAACAAAATCAATCTCCCCAGCATCATATATCAATCCAGGTTGAGCAGCTCTTGCAGGGTTTATATGGTCTGCACCGTATGCAAACTCAGCTATGAAGTTGTTCTCGGAACTCATCGGGAGAGCTCAGAAAATTAGTGGGAATTTAGATGGATACAAATAATGTAAGTCTTGATGTTGAGAGGAAAACAAACACTACTAGGTTACCTGTTGTCTTAGAGCAGATTTAGTGGCAGCAAGGGACCATGTTGGGTGTCTTGAAATGATTTAACATAAGTGGCGGCACCAGTTGCGTGTGGACAAGACATGGATGTGCCTGAAATAATGTTGTATGGAACAATTCTGGTACAATCTTCGGTATCCGTCAAAGGGGCGGGTTCAGATCTTGCAGCTAAAATGTCAACACCGGTTGCTGTAAGATCAGTCTGCATTGCAAAAACAAGATTAGTACCAAGAATTGGCAGATGCAAGTTAGTCATTTAATTTACCTTGAGGATGTCTGTTGTAATAGGGTTAGGCCCTCTCGATGAGAACGAAACAATGAACGAGGCGAACTGATTATCTTCTACCTGAGTCTTGAATATCGTTGTAGTCGGATTTCTATTCCGAACATGACGATTATAAAACAAAAATTAATGATATTTAACCATACTAAATTAAGTTTCTATGGAGCAATGTTATGTTTGGTAGTGAAGTTAATGTAAATACTCTGTTGTGTTCACATAGTTCAAAACATGTCTTCCATCATCCAAGTTCAAGTTCGAAAGAGGTAAACCATAAGGAAAAAATATAATCTTTGCGATAGCCACTCTGGTACACTGCACCAACACCACCGGCTTCGACCGGACCCTCACCCTCACCGTTGATAGGTTGATGGCACCCCACCACAAGCCACCCCTTTGGCTAGACTGTATAAAATTGCCTTGCTAACGTATCTATTTTCGGAATTCGGGTCACAACTTCTAACAGAAAACAGTAGTTTCCATTAACAAATACAATGTAGTACATAGTTTCCAACATTCAAACATACAACACAACGTCCTAAAACCACAAAGGAACATTGTGGACACACGAGAAAGATCACTGAACGAAACAATCACAGCAATAACATAAGAAACAAATAGTAAGCATCACTTATTACATCCATGTTTCATATGTGAGCAGTGGCATAGTGCTAAAATGACATAATTATTAGAACTAGTAAAGAAATTTCTCAAAGAGTTTCATGTGAGAAGTCTCCAAGCAAGTTACCACCGATGAGCTCCCATCATTAGTCGGACTTGGTAGTATAACAATCTTGCCTTCTTGGATGACATTTTCCGGTCCCATATAAACGGGACGACCCCATCCGAAATCAGCATCATATATAGGCAACAACATCCAACTGTTTATGGCAAGGTTCGGGCATCGGAAAGTATGTGGCCCTCTAGCCAAAGTGCTTAAATTAGACACTTGTTTTATGTAATCAAGAGCTGATCTCAAATACTCATCATTAATCTTCTTTAATCGTTCATAGATCCTCTTCAATGTTTCGGCAAAGGGTTCGGCTTGAGTAACTACTGCTGCTATAAAGATTACATTACCGAAGTAGCCTTTTGGGAGAGGAGGATTCAGTCTAGATCGACCATCAACCGGAAAGTAAATCTTGGTAGGTTGATCATTTGAGAGACCCTTTGCTTTACTTACGCAGCGCCATATATGTGCAGAAACTGCTATATTTTGTACCATTAATGTGCGACATTGGCTTTCGCTTTTAAGGTGGAGGAAATATATGGGTTAAGATGATGCTGTAACGAACAGTTTTAATTAAAGTTAAAAACGGTGTCGTTTTATTATGCTTTTAGTTTCATGAAGTGTTGTCGTTTTATATTTTAAGATAAAAACATCAAAGCTGTAGGTTTTTCGTTATCGAAGGAATAAAAGTGTTTTTGGCTCTCTTGTTTTGACAGAGAGAATTCTGAGTCTCCCCTTACTTCTTCTACTTCTTTCCCCAAATAATTCTTGTTTTTGATTTGAACTCTTACAAAGGCATCAGAGCTCACGATCTTAGTTTAGATTGTTAAAAATGAGAGAATTGACTGAGGAAATTACGAAGGAACTGCTGGAAGGATTTGCTATTATATGGGATAAAGCGTTTGATCAAGTCTTTGAGCCTTCGAAAAGAAAAGAGAAACAAGATTTTTCAGCCTGAGTTAGTAAATCCAGGAATCGCAGACTCTGTGATAGCTGAGGAGGATGAATCATCTTTGGTGACCGATTTCGCAGATCCAAATGTTCAAGTCTCGGCAACTGAAATCTCCGCTGCAGTGGGGTTTAGCGACTATTTGTTGGAACCACCACTGGTTCAAAGTGAAGTGCCAATAGAGTTGGTTGAGACAGAACATGAACCGTTGGTAACAGACTCTATTGACTTCAAGGTGTTTGATGAATTGTCGCTGATAACATATGTGGAGTCGTATGATTTTGATGGTTCATTGAACGGGGTGTTGAAGGCTCCACAGAATCAAGGTATACAGTTGGATTCACCTGTGGCGATGAGAGGGATGCATCCTAGTGAAATTAGGGTGTTTGATGGAAGGTTGCCACGGATGAAGGATGCAATATGGAGTATTAGAAAATCTGTTCATTTGGTTATCGACTGTCCATTTGATCGAGGTAGCTATTTGAATGAGTTTTTAAATATGTTTGATGATGAATGGATCGAGTACAGTCTTCCTAAGGTGTTAATACCTTCTTTTGATCCGGGGAAGTGAAACTACAAAATGTTATTGTCGTGATATTTTAAATACATTCTTTAATGAATTTGAGTCTGGAACATATGTGTCAAGATACAGTAACTCGAATTGGACAATTGTATTAGTTCATGGACATTTTAAACAGGCTGGACTATTGCTTGTTAGGAGGTACTTTACTGCTATGTTAGTTTCTCGAAGTTTTTGGTATTTTGTTGGAACAAGGCACTTGAAAGGAGGAGTGAATGATCAAGCGAGGGTTGCAACTGATGTTGAAGTGGAGCGAATTGTTTTTATTGAGTTGTGTCTTATTATCGACAATGATCATGTGGCTTGGGAAGGTGATAGTGAAACTACAGCAAGAGGAGACGGTTTACTCGTTGTCTATTTGTGTGACATTCAAAATGGTGTAGTTATGGTCATGGAGATGGATTCAAAAGCTTCAATGAGTGAGGGAACATATATGTTGAAGAAACTTGAGTCAGTTGAGTGCAAGGTGAACATTCTCGGTATGATTAATGAGGAATTCTTGGAGAGATTTAGATTAGAGAAGAGAACTAGGAAGGCTGTAAATGAAGCTGAAAATGAAACCTGTAGTAAAAATACCACACTCAAATTTCAGCGGCAAAAAGGCATTCAAGTTGTTATACAACCAATTACCAATAGAAATACTGGTAATGTTCATGGTAAGTCGAGAGCAAGGGCCGTTGATGGAAGTAGGGGATTATGTGAGCTGAAATATGAGAGTTGCTGCATTTGGCATGAAGAAAATATGAATAATCAAGATATTGAAGCTAAGGGTTCCTCTATCTACATCAAAGGTTTGCCTTGGAATGCTACGCCTAGCATGCTGGAGAATGAATTTAAGAAGTCTGGACCTATTAAGGCTAGTGGTATTCAAGTTCGAAATCAAAAGGGGTTCTGTTTTGCTTTCGTGGAATTTGAAATGTCTAGTTCTATGCAAAGTGGTGTAGTGTCTTCACCAAGTAATCATTCCTTCTATTCTATAGTGTTAGTACACTGGAAACATTTTGTTGGGTCAGTGATTTTCGCTATCTACTTGGAGGATCTCACAAGAAAATATCTCAGTGATCTAGATAGAATCACAGTTAGAGAGGTGAGAAGGGCTAATGAAGATATTATTCATGGTATGCATGTGATTCCTTCTAATTCGGAGATGTTACCTTGGCTTCTAAAGAAACCGCCTGATATTATCATAAGTGTTGGAGTATTGGTGATGGAAAGCTAGGAACATGCAATGAAAAGAAATGCACTAATTATTGTCGAGTACCTAAGTAGATTTGTTATTTGTGATTCTCATCTTATGACTGATCCGAGAACTTATGATTTTGATGTGTCTTCATGCATTGAAAGGGGTCCCAAAGATGTTGGTGTGTCCCCCGAAGAGGTTAACTACATCAATGCACATATAATTTCTACTCTTGCTGATGGCCTAACCGAGAGAAATGCTAGAACTTTTGACCCGGGAGGGAGTTTTATAGTAAAGTTTACAATGACAAAACTTGTGCATCAATGTATGGAGAAGGAATTTCAAGGAATTAAGTATTTACCATCATCAACACACCACAAGAATGTAGCAGCTGTTCGACATGATTTCATCAATTCTTCAGCTTTTAAAAATAAGTTTAAAGCATTTCTGTGGGTTCCCGAGTCAAGCTTAGCTAAGACTAAAAAAGCTTTGGGCAATGTTTGGTTAAACCATTTAAAGAAAGCAAAGACGATCCGAGGTTGCTCAAAGACTTATGCTTCAAGGGCCTTCGCTTATTGTCTTTTTATTTAATCCCTGAGGACAAGGATTATTTCGAGGGGGGAGTTTTGTAACGAACCGTTTTAATTAAAGTTAAAAACGGTGTCGTTTTATTATGCTTTTAGTTTCATGAAGTGTTGTCGTTTTATATTTTAAGATAAAAACATCAAAGTTGTAGGTTTTTCGTTATTGAAGGAATGAAAGTGTTTTTGGCTCTCTTGTTTTGACAGAGAGAATTCTGAGTCTCCCCTTGCTTCTTTTACTTCTTTCCCCAAATAATTCTTGTTTTTGATTTGAACTCTTACAGATGCGACTAACCAGATTCTGATGTTAGAATTGAGTGGGAAACCACGGTCTTCAATGGTGGAACTTAGGCGTTGGTGGGTCTTGAGCACGAGTACTGGGGCGATGGCAGGTGAGTGGCCTCGTGCCAACTATTGATGAAATGAATAGCCAAGTGTTTCAGCTTTCGGTTTCATCATATCCTAACCTTCCAGCAATGGGGTAAAACGGCACAAGTGTTTTACTTTTTTTTATTAGCAAACTGTATGATTTTTATTCAATAGAAAGAAAAAACATACAGCGCGACAAGCCATACGCCTCGTTAAAAACCTTCCTAGTGGAGGAAAAGAGTACGATATGACTTGTCTAAAACACAACACAACATCTCTCGACTCTTATCACAGACAAGCCACGAACTATGACACACGATTGACGCCCTCCTTGGCCAAAACATCAGCTAAGCCATTAGCCTCCCTAGGCACATAACAAAATTGTAACTCATATGCAACATGACGCGCTTGATCAATCGCCGTGAACACATCCCACAACCGTCATGGCCTCTTTGCTGATCGTGTAGCCCAACTCAAAGCCACATGTGAATCCGACTCGATTATCACACAATGATGTCGCCAACTCCCCTCCACCATCAAACTCAATGTGAACGCTATAGCCCGAATTTCAGCCTCATTGGAGTCCATCACCCCCAATGGCCCCGAAAACAGCCCCAATATCCGACTCTCCCCGTCCCTCATCACGCCCCCAAATCCCGCAGGCCCCGGCTTACCCCTCGCCGCACCGTCCACGTTGAATTTCAAAACTCCCATAACCGGAGGCTACCAAAACACCCCATGCCTCACCTTCTTCACGGCCGCGCTAATCACAAGAGTAGACGGACATGTCCACCAAACTGTCTCGGGCATTAACTCCCCCTCCACACCCACTTTAATCCAATAAAACGATCTCAGCTTCACCAAAAAACATAGCTCTTCCATCGACATGCATTTGCCACGAAATATCCGCTCATTTCTAGCCAACCATAGTGACCATAACAAGGCACTAACGCTGGCCACCCACCATCGTTTCATGCTACCAGAAAAAGGGCAATGCAAATGTTCGACAAAAATATCAGCAAAGCTGTCCGGGAAAGGTGTCGATATATTCCACCAATTGCGCAACCACACCCAAAACTTCAGCACACTCGGACACTCATAAAAAAGATGTGCAATCGATTCTTCCGATGACGCGCACCACGAACATCGACTTTGTTCTGCACTCAATGACAACCCACGATGTCGCAAAAAATCCGTTGTTGGCAATCTCCGTAACCATATGAACCAAAGAAACGCCTGCACCTTAGGTGGAACCAATACTTGTCAAGCGAAACATTCACCCAAATTATCATTGCCAAACTTATCCATCATCAACAATTTGGATAAAGCCTTCACCGAGAAAGTACCATGATCATTTGGATAAACGCCTGCACAAGTGTTTTGCTTAAAGCCTCCTTAATCCTCGAAGAAATGAGAAGAAGCATTTGGAATTGGCTTATAGTAGGGAGTAGGGACATGGTATCTTGAAATCAGAAGATCCAATTGGAGCTCCATACACTTGTTTTAGGAGTCTCTTCATGCTAATCTCCATACCTCAAACTGAAGCAAAAACGAATGAGTTGGCAGACACTGTAGCTTAAGCAGGGATGGACGCTACTGTACCGGCGTACCTTCTTTGTGTTCCAGGGCTAATCTCTTGTAGTAAAACACAGAAAATAGCAGGCTTACTCTGCTTTGCTTGGCTTGGCTTATTCTTGTAAGAAGAAGAAAGTGTAGAATATCATCATAATTTTGCAATGTAATTATCCTACTTAGACCATACTTTATAATGATATTAAATTATTGATTATTACTAATATTTGTTTAATGCTATCGTCAACCGCCAGTAATATTCTTTTGTTCTTTTGTTTCGTTTTTTATTTTATAGGTCTTAAATTAAATAATTTTGTTCTTATGATACGCTTTTCTCTACCTTTAGTACGTATTTTGTCTTTTGGCACTCTTTTTTTCTTTTAATCGGTCGTTTGGCCGCTTCTTTTTTCCATTTATTTTTCTATCAGGGTTGGATTTGACGTCACTGCGACTGATCAAGATGACGCTATTTTGATTATTCTGTTGATTTCCCTATTTTGGACCCTCGAACTAGATTTGGATACGAGCTCAGTCACCGCTCTTGTTCGCTATTGAGTTGTGGTAAGAATCGTGTTGTCAACGTGCCTTATTACTGTAATATGCAATTTTTAATGTTGTTTGATGTTGGTTTTTACCTTTCATCGTCGAACTTTTGGTGATGTTTGTATCTATTTTATTTCGAGTCTTTAAGTTAGGGTTTTTATCTTTTCTTTCTATGGTCTTATTTATGATCTAGAGACGTTAGTTTTCGTGTTTTTAAAAAAAATGTTCAGATCAAATTTGTTTACCTGAGTTATAAACTCTTATTTTAGTCTTAAATTTTTCTTCTTTTCATAAAACTGGCATACTCATATTTAATATATATATATATAGTTTTCTAAACTTTTTAATTACTTTAAATATAAATATTGAAAACTTATGTGAATTTATTTTGTTGATATCTTTTAAGCTATTAAAATTTGTAGTAATAAATATATATTATTTATATTACTAATGTAAAATGGTTCGTGGTTAACTGATTAACCATATCAAATAAATTGGTAACTATTTAAGCGGTGATCGATGTAAACGGGACGGTAACATTTCAATAAAATGTCAAAAAAATTTAATTAGGTAACGGTAGCAACAAGCTATTTCGGTACGGTTAACCGTCCATGAATGTAAATTTAGTTTTTTTTGTTCGAAAGAGATTAGACGTGTTTGTAGCGTTGGGGACCACTTTTCTTTAGATTGTGGACCTAATTTTTGGAACTTTATGCAGTTGGTTTATGTATAGTATCGTACTATGTCCACCTATGAAGAACGAGTAATGGCATTAGACTACGCTCCCACGTACTCGACACCTCTCCATCCCGGGGACAGCTTGGGTGCGGCCTCACTAGGAAACCTCCCATGTTTAAAAAATACAACCAAAAATTAAAATTGAGTACGTCTAGAAGATTACATAAAACATATCGGAATAGTTTTTGAATTTTATGCGCGTATCGAAAGTTAATTATGAGTCAATTCCCTTTATATCTCTACCAACTCTACCAAGTGAGATTGACTCAACGCACCAAAAAAAAATATTTAACCAGTGCTCAAGGTTCCAGTGGAGCAAACTTACATCTAAAAGATTAAATATTCATAAAAATCATCGATTGAGAAAAAGAAATCACCATTGCTTAGTCATGCATACTCTACACAGGATCACAAACATTTGTAAGGAATTGATAATTTGATATCATCTTAAAGTTCAATAGCTTAAACATTGAAAATGTAAGATGATAACAACAAATATGTGATTGCACAATAAAAAAAAAAGACACGAAAAAACTACGAGTAGAGGTGGAGAAATTCATCGATATCGAAAAATATAAATTCAAGATCGTGGGTTATTCAACTTTGTATTCTAATCCATGTTTAAGGTATCTGATTTTGGAATTCGGCTCACAACTTCTAACAGAAAATAGTTCCGTTAACAAATACCATCTTCGTCCCAAATTTCTTTTTCACAGAATTAGGAAGAAAAAGTTTATATAAGATGTGCGATGTAAAATAATTTAAAGCGTAAAATACGTAAATCAGCTTTGCTCTCTGACTTATTTTGGTCACTGAAGTTTTAAAACGTTCATTTATTTATTAAACTTTATACATTGATTTTTTTCATCACTCCTCATTCAACCATTTAACATCGTTATGACTTGAACCATAACATGTGAAACTTTAGTGACCAAAATAGTCCAGAGAGCAAAGTTTAGTAACCAAAATAGGTTAGAGAGCAAAGTTCAATGATGATTTACGTACTTTACCCGTCAATTTTTATTATTTCTAATTTCATGTCATAACAGTGTTAGAAAGTTAACGGAAGAGTGATGAAAAAATCGATGTATAAAGTTCAGTGAGTAAGTTGAACGCTTAGAAACTTAGTTGATCAAAATAGGCTAGAGAGCAAAGTTCAGTGATGATTTACATATTATTCCCTAATTTCAATGACATGTTTGCCCTTTGAAAGTTAACTTTTTGTTTTTATCGGAAAACAAAAAAAGGGAAAATAAATGTTAAAACATAAAAGCGACAAATTTATTGGGAAAAAGAGAGTACAACTTGGTTCATAGTGTGAGAACTACGACATATTGGTCAGACGGTGACCGGTGTGTGGTGAAGATGAAGAACGAAAAGATTTAGTGAAATAACAAAAGTGCAGAGAATATAGAAATGTGAATTTGATTTTATTGCATATGGATTACGTGGCCTTGATCCCATTACATCAATGGGTATTTATACCAAAATATACGACCGACTATTCTAACAAACTAACAACAATTTTTATAGCTCTTTAACAAGCCTAATTAACTTCTAACATTCACCATGTTTTCCTTTTTTATATTTTTTAATCAAACCAATAACTAGAACAACTAAAAAATTGTTGGCTTAATTTGGTAACGGCGGTTTCAGAATTCCAGTGTGCTCAATCTGGTCTAATATCTGCGAAGGCGATTCTGTTAACTCATGATAAGTTCTGTCCGCAAATAATCTTTCCTGGGCTGACTGTCGCTGCTGACCATCTTGTGTATACCGCTACGATTGACTGATGTTCTGAGTGTACTGCGGCCCGCGGTGAAATTGATGGCTTCCCTGACCAACTCCCTGATGAAAATGGGGCTTTTCGCGTCTGGGACCACGATCATCTTGCCTTTGGCTCACACATTGCGAACAGTGTACAATAGCCCTCATGTTGTCTGCTTCCTCATTCTCAGTGTACGGCTGGACCTTCTCATGTAATTCTGACAACGTCGGTGGCGGTCGCTCTAGTAAACTATACTTAAGAAGTTGATACGAATTACCATTTATGAAAACATAAATGACAAAATCTTTGGAAGCTTCTTTGGTTTGCATGGTTGCGGCGTGAAATCGCTGCACAAACTCTCGTAGAAATTCACCTGGCTTCTGGATGACAATCATGAGATAAGTTAAGTGTTTAAAAGTACTATTTTTATTACACTTTTTACTCATATTATTGTCAGATATAAGCTCATTTTAGTTGCATTTTTTAGTCATTCATATACATTTGCATTGTTTCCTTTGTGGCTGTGCTTGATTTCATGTTTCAGTTACTTTTTATGGAAAAATATAGTGCTTTGGGTTGTTTTATGCGTGCAGTATTCACTTCCCAGGAAAGCTGGAAGTTGCCGAAGAAACTAAGAAAAGGAGGAAGTTGTCGAGTTCTTGAAGGATAAATCCATTTAATTGAAGATAATCATGAGAAGCAATGATAAATCCTAGAAGAGTTGGAGTTCCATGAAGATGTCAAAGGGAAATTAAATTCCAATAGTTTTAGGATAAGTTTTTAGAGGAATACAATATATTAAAAGAGATTTATCTTTTTAATGCTATTTAATTGCAACTTAACTTCCTCCTCAAGAAAGACTTTGTCATATCTATCTCCTATAAATAGAAGAGCTAGCCGCCTACCCTGATATATGTTAGATTGAGAGAGAAAAATATAGGGTTGTCGACATATACTCTTCCTCATTGTTTCTTGTCGATTCATGTTGGGATTTTTAGATATTGTGTTTCTTTTGCACCCAGCCATGAACTAAAATTAATTGGCTTGGGTTGTTGTGTTTTTGTGGTTGTGAGAACGATTGGGTTTGTTTAGGTAATTGAGTTTTCAATTTTAATTCAAGGTTTGTTCATTATTGGTTCTTAATTTTGTTTGTGAGTGAATTGGGAGAGGATCTCGTGAATTCATCCATTTATCTAATATCGGGAGACTTAGATTCAAGAAACGAATGAACATAGTCTTTATTCAATCAATCGGTGGTGAAGACTAATTCAACTTAGGGATAAGTTGCGAATTTCAACGGCTAAAAGGAGCGCAAGATCAGTTGTTGTTCACCCTTGGTTCACACAGGGATGTATTATCAACTCATGCACAATTAACTAGTGTTTCAAATTAGGAATAAGAAGAAACCATTGAAGAACTCTTCTCCGAACCTTGAAGGTTGTCCCCGAGTTGCCCAGGAAATCGCTCCACCAGTTGCCCAAAGCTTCCACTGCAGAGTCATGATCTCCACCACATTCATCGCAGAAAGCTTCCACTGCTTTTACCTCATATGATCTTCATGTTGGTTTGATCATATTTTCAACCAATTTAGTTAGTTTATCTATACGAGTATTAACAGACTCTGATGCTTCCAACTCATTCACTGTGGCCTGTCATCTACTGCCGCCACGGCGGGCGAGCGGAAACTGATAATTTTTTTGGCCAATTGGTTCAGAATCATCATTCCCTCCTCTGGCGCCTTATCATGGAGTATGCTATTTGTTGATGCATCAAGCATCATTCTAGTGGGTTGATTAACACCATTGTAGAACAATGATACTTGCGTCCAAAGCGACAGTCTATGGAGCGGGCATTTGTGCAGAAGTTCTCAGTAGCGTTGCCATGCTTCGCACATTGCCTCTTCATCAGCCTATCGAAAAGAGGTAATCTCGCTAAGTATACGATCAATAACATTTGACGGATTAAAACAAGCCAAAAAATCTCGACATAGATCTGTCCAGGACTCAATAGAACTAACAGTCTGGCTATTTAGCCAAGTTTTTGCCTATCTCAGTGAATAGGGGAATAATCGCAATTTCAGAACATCAGGGGGTAATCCTTTAATTATAAAAGATTTGCAAATCTCTAAGAATGACATCATGTGCTGTCGAGCATCCTCATTTGTTGTGCCCTCAAATTGTCCCATTTTATTGATCATATTGAACATAACTAGCTTGAGTTCAAAATGATTGGCATTGATACTTGGTTCTAGCACTGTAGAGTCAAGGCTGTCTAAGTCTTCCTCCATGTAGTCTCGAGTGGTACGAACTCGTCTTTGCTGGTCAGGTGGGATAGGGGTGGTTGTTGATCTTGCCTCCCTCCATCTGCCGTCGCATCTACGACGATGGCATTGTTGACATTATTATCGTCTACGCCCCTTCCATTCATTGTTGCTTCTGTTGCTCCTGCCGCTGTTGTTGTTGCTAATGCCTCACGTGCCTCTTTTTGGATTGGTCTTGTTGTGCGTTCGATCTCTTCGATAAACAGAGGTTCAGACTTCGAATTTTCTCTGGTCATAAACTAGAACAAAGAAGCTGTAAAATTTTTATGATAATAAAGAAAAACTAAAACTTAAAATTAAGTGCAAAAAGAGAAAATTGCAAGAAAGTAAAGATAAAGTTGCTATTGCCAATCCCCGACAACGGCGCCAAAAACTTGTAGAGCGTAAAGAAGTTCTCTGAATTGAGTGCAAGTGTACACTGCTGCCAAGTTATAGTAATTGAGATGTCGTCTCCATAGGGATTAGAAGCTGCTTCAATGATTAAATTCTTGCATAAGAAAAAGTAAAAACAAAATTGAGTTGGAAGTTGAATTGATTTCATTAAAACAAAAAGAAAGTAAATTAAAGGATTGAGAATTCAGTTTGAGAGAATGAGCCGATATTGGAATGCGTCACAGTGTGGATTTTGAATGTGTTGTCTTGGTTCAAGTGCTGCAAAATCGACTCAGCTGTCAAGGTGATGCCTTAGCAGACAACCCGCCGTGGTAGAGACTGACACGCTGCTCAGATGGCTGAGTGATGCTTCAAAGTTTGGCAAAGCTTCCTTCAGTGACTCCTCATTTTCCCTAAGTTGAAGTTCTATTGGCGAACACGTCTTGATAATACCTCCCGGCGTGAATCTAAGGATGAACACCAACCAATTCTTAAGCCTCCTTTAGCCGCTGAACTTCTAACTTATCCCTAAGCCGAAGTAATCTCACCCTAAGTTGGATAAAATCGTGTTTACTCATTTCATGAGTCTAACACTCTCGATATTAGACAAATTGATATTTGCTCTCTCCTCTCCCGATTTGATTGCAAACAAGAATGATGCCAAGATTAAACAAACTTTGAAATATTATTGCAAACACTAAAAACCTAAACGAATACAAACAATCTCTTACAAGTACTCAACAAAACCAACCCTTAGCTCTAGGAAACGTTTAGAACATGATGGATGAATGGACAACTAGGGTTTTTCTCTAAGAACTCTCGATATCTCTCTTATTCGAATAAGGTGCCTTATATATAAGCCTTGGCCTAGTCGAAGTTGGTTAAAGGTCTAGAATACAAGTTGGAATTAAAGTAGATCTCTTAAAAAGATTAAACTCTAATTAAATCTTCATTTAATCTAAGCTTGACTCCTGGATGACTTCAAATTCCTTGAGCTTTGACCGTGGCTTTTCTTGGGCTTTTGGGCTCCAATTTGCATGCAAGTGGTCTCTAAAAATCGGGGTTGATATGTTCTTTCAGTCGCATACCACTTTGCATGTTTTCAGTTGCCTTGCGATGCTGCCTTGGCGGCACACCATCTGCTGCCTCGGCAGAGGTCTGTGTCTATGTGAATGGCTCAGCAGGGCTTCTTAGCATGGGTTTCTTCTCTGTAGCTTAGTCTGATCAACTCTCAGCAGGTACATCAGCATTGTCCATCGATTGTTTAGCTCCTTCCTTCTGCCCTCCTTGCTGCCTCGGCATCGTCTGTCTGGGCGGGTATCTGCGCATAGTGAAACATATACATGAGCAGTATCTTTTATAGATAAAAATAGTGAAATTCATCAAGTACAGCAAAATATCTAATCTATGCAGTTTTTAAGTATGTTCACCTAATTATGCAATTAAAATGGGCTTAAGTCTAACAATAATTGAGTCATCCTAAGGTTAAAATCTAGTACTTTTCACACTTAACACAACATTATTGATTTTAGAAATCTGCGAGGACTAAATCGATGAATTAAAAAAAAACAAAATAACTGGTTTAAAATTATTAAACCAAATTCACTCCTTAATCCCTAAAAATTCAATCCAATTTTGTGAAATGCAAAGAGAGTGTTATGTCCGATCTCCAATGTCGGACAGTTTCTATCCAAGCCTGTAAAAATCGGAGTCCGAAAAAAATCTTGAATCCGAGAAAAGTTCAAGTCCAAGATCAATCTAAATAAGATAAATCCGATTAAAACCCTAAAAATCAAATTTATAAATAAATAAACACTAATAATTACCAATATACTTGTAGGATAATATTTGAAATAAATATAAAATATAGTGAATAAATGAAAATTATTTAGTTTATAAAAATATATGATAGTTTGATTTTATTAGAAAAAATTGAATTGACAGAGGTTTGAACTTGACTAACTAAGATCGAACATATTTACGATAAGGATGCCTATAAATATCACGATCGAGTAAGGTTCGAACATACTCAAGCCCATAAATTATTTAATTTATAGAAATATATATGTGGTGGTTTGATTTTATTAAATTTTTTATTTATTAAATTTAATTTTTCTTGAAGTATAATTTTTTTTTCTGATGGCATGATGAAGCACAAAAGGTCAAGAGCAGCACATACTTTGATATTTGAACTCAAACAGTTGGCTCTTTTGTATGTTGCATCGACAATAATACTAATTAAATTAGACTCAATCAATAAAAAGATTAAAAATAATTATTTTAATGTAAAATAATTTTAAAATGTAAAATCAGTATTTGATTAAATAGGAAAAATAATTAAAAACAATAATTGAAGAGCTCGTTGAATTTGAATTCCAATTGAACTATATTTTCATTGTGAAAATTATTTTAAAATTGAATATGATAAATTATTATTTTTGTAAATAAAATAATTTACTAACAACTTGAAGTCAACAAGAACTGATTTCCTCTATCTTCACCCTACGAAGATTATGATTATCAGAAAAGCAAATTGTAAATTCCTTTTTGATGGATTCTATTTTCTATTTCCTAAAATCGGCATGGAAAGAGTGAATCGAGGCAGGGACAGATCTAGAATTTGAAGTTGTGGGAGGCAAAACATAAATTTTGAAAGGTGGGGGGCAAATTTACAATTATCCCAATTTTTCAGAAAAAATATAAAGAATTAAAGGGTTAAAAAAAAATTTCCCCCTACCTGGGGGGCCCACAGCCCCACCCATTGGAGCTGTGGCTCCGTCACTGAATCGAGGTCCACTTTTGTTGAGATCACTCCCTTCAAGCCAAGAGATGAAGAACTGGTTGAAAAGAAAAGTGCCGCCCAACATCTTTACAACTATGATCGTTAATGCTATAATCAGCGAGACCCTCACATAATTATATGTACATTAAAATTTTGATACGATCGTTAATGTTATAATAATATCAGCTACATACATCAATAATGACCTTTTATCTAACAACTCCCCGTCGAATGGAGTGGTTTTTCTTTACAAGGAGAGATAGTTGGGTTAAAGAAGACTTTAGTCTTTTACCAAGCTAAACCACCTAAAGAATAATATTGATTTTTCACCAGTAGAGTTTTAATGTTGCTTTCTTGATCTGTAACAAGTTTGATCTTAAAGAATAATATTTGTACTTATTTTTTACAGTAAAAAATATTGAATCTTGAAGTCAAATTTAGAATACCAAAATATAAATGAGACGTATTTAATTATTTTAATGTGGGTGAATTTAGCTTTGTTTTGATCCCATTAAAAACCCGTTTTAAGAGGCTTTTTGTACGTTAATTCTGTTTTCTCTCTTTGGCTATGGAAATCATTTCATTCTCCTTAGCAGATTTTTTTTGGGTAAATTATATAAATGGTCCTCAACTATGATGCAATTTTTTGTTGAGTCCCCTGACTATGATAAGTTACAAATAGGTTCCCAACTAATCGCGACTAACAAATCGGTCCAATTCCGTTAAAAAATAAATAGTTGATGACGTGATAGTTTACTAAAATTTGTATAATAACAGATTTAACCCTTAATTTTTATATTTTATTTTAATTTGGTCCTAAATTTAAAATTTCATCTCTCAATATTTAAATATTATAACATTTTAGTCCCTTAAATCCTAAACTTCATCTTCTTCCCCTTCTAAAAAATAAAACCTCCATTGATGTTAACGGTGAGCATCTGCAACCCCATTTGTATGAACAGTAAAAAACAGTTAGAGAATCAAAACATCCATTGATGTTTACAGTAGCCATAAACGATGAGCTACCCACAACAGGAGATTTAAATGTTGTAATATTTAAATGTTGAGAGCTAATATTAAAATTTAAGACCAAATTAAAGTAAAAGGTAAAGGTTAAGGGTTAAATTTGTTATTATACATATTTTATTAACAACCTTGTCATTAGTCGTTTATTTTTTTAAGAAATTGGACCGATTTGTTAGTCGCGATTAGTCGGAGACCTATTTGTAACTTACCATAGTCAAAAGAATCAATAAAAAATTGGGTCATAGTCGGGGACCATTTATGTAGTTTACCTTTTTTTTGAACAATTTTTGGGGAATGAGAAATTTGCTCCTACTGGAGCTAGAATCCACAACCTAAAAAGAAAGGAAGATATCAACTGAGAACTTTTAGCCAATTACTCTAGAGATTGTCGACCATGGACAGACATATTAATTATTGTAAAGTGTAAACGGCATATAAAGTGGATCATGAATACCAATATTCATTCAATTAATATTTTTTCTGATTTCACTTGTGATCTGGAAGAAAATCGGGTCGAAGAAGTCACCGGAAATAGAGAATCAAAAAAATTAAATCATTACATAACATAAAAACATCAAGCAAATTATCATTCTTAGAAACTCATAAGTTTTTTAATTCAATTTTTAATAGGTTTTACAAGTTAATTAATTTGATTCAATCGATTAGGACTAATTTCCAAAATTCCAAAAAGTTTAGGGATAAAAAGATAATTACTGAAAACTTAACGTTTTAGGATGAATTAAAGTATACTTATGAAATTCATTTGAAATCATACTTACATGCATGGTTCTAAATAGCGGAACGCTAACGCGATTGCGGCCGCGAAATTGCGGTTACGCTGTTGTCCGCAACCGCAATTGGAGAAAATCACGATGGGCAACAGAATCACGACGATAGCTGGCTATCGCGGACGCAAAATAACGTAATAGCATTCGTCGCAGCAATAACGGGACACTATCCCCGTTATCATACCAATCGCGGATGGTTCGTCGAAAGTTTTTTTACTCGAATCTCATTAACAACCGACATGAAGGAGAAATGGTTGATAGGGGTTTTCTCAGGACGTGACAATGAGTTTAATGGTGTGTGTGGTGCATTTCACGGACGGTGAATGGTTGGTGGCCAGAGATGAAAATATGGAGGAGGAGAATGTTGTAAACGGGGGGAGAGAAAGTGAGGAAGATGAACTTATAAGTTATGTAACACCCGTGTTTCGGGGCTAGGAGTTAGCCGGGTTTATAGTTCGAGTCATTAAGTTCAAATTAAATGAATTCAACCTTAATTTGGACCTAATTGAACTTTAGTAAAAAGGGGAGGGACTCATATTGCAATTTCCCCTAAAAGATTTTAAAAGGATGATAACTTTTGAAAGTTGTCATCTTCTCCCCCTTTTCAACATATTCCCAACGTGAAACCCGCCTCTCCAAACTCTCTCAAACTTCAAGTTACTATTCCATTCGATTTCAACTTCATTTCAAGGTGTTTTTGAAAGGTAAAATCATTTTCTTACTCTTCTCTTCATCCCCTATCAACCCATGGTCTTGGATTATAAAGATATGGGGTTTTGAAAATTAGGGTTTGTTTTAAAGTTTGGGTTTTTAAAGGGTTTTTCATCTTGTTTTGATAAATTGAGTTGGGGTTTTGTTTCTTCATGTTAAAAGGTGCAACATATATTAATTTGGTTGAGTTTTGTGGAAAATCCGAAGTAGGGTCTTAGGGCAAATTTTAAGGTGTCAAAACTTGGGTTTTTGGGAGGTTTAAGGTTGAAATTGAAGGGCGGTTTGTTTAGGTATGTTAGGAGGGTGATTTGGGACATTTTGGGAGTCATTTGGGTAATTGGAAATGGGTATTTCAGCCAAGGTTTGAACGAGTACGAAATTGAGGTATTTGGGGATTATGTGGATTGGGAATTTGTGGAATTTGGCTTGTGTTTGTAAAGTAAGTTAATGGTTGGGTTTTAGCATTGAATTGTGAAGTAATGTATGTGTTTTTTCTTGGCTAGAAACAAGAGGAGTCGTTGAAGGAGCATTGGGACCGAATCCGGGTTCGTAGGAGTTTCGCTTGGTAGCTAAGGAAGGACGGTGAGTGGTTTCAAACTTGATTTAAAGTTTGGTTCGAGTATGTGTAATGTGTGTGTGTAAAGTGTGCTTGGTGGGCCACTTCTATTCAACTTGAGTAGTTAATTTAGCTTTTGTTCTCCATAAATGCTAATGTGCTTGTTTGGCTATGCTCTTGTGATTGTGGTTAATTGGTGCATGTATATTCATGAAATGTATATATGTGTGATGAGCATGGAAAGTGGTTGATGACATATAATGTGGTTATGATAATTGGCACTAATTAAATTACCGGTTGTAAATGATCGATCATTAGGATTAGTGTGCACACAAATTTAGTCAAAACGTACGTGGCCTTGATGGCGTTAAGTCATCAAGGAGGAGTACGGTGATGTAATATTCCACCGGAAGCTTTTATATACTTCTACGGGATGATGAGTGGAATCACATCCGTAGGGCATGTGGCGATGAGTGGAATCCCGCACATGCAAGGTCCGGTGATGAGTGTAATCCCACCGAGGTAAAGTGTTGTTGAGGTTTAAATCCGCACAATCGAGGTAATTTAAAGTGGCCAATTAACTTGTTCATGTATTGTGTTATGTGATGTTGATTTATGATTGATGATTATTGATGCTTGATGCTTAGTATGAAGTAAGATGCCATACTATGCCACTTGAAAGACTAGCTAGGTCTACTTGATTATATGTCAATGTTTGATACGTGTGAGATTAGGATTTACATGCTTGAACCCTGCATTGTTGATGTTTTCGTTTTAGAGCACCCTCACTAAGCTTATAGCTTACGCTCTAAATGTTCAACAATGTAGATCATTAGCGTGGTGTTAGCTCGAGGCAAGGCAAGAAGGGCTTTCCAAGTTTGTGACTCAAGTACGGTGGTAAATTTTGTATTAGTTAGCAATGTGGCAAGGGTTTTGTATGAGCTATATGTGACTCATGTATGTTGGCATTTGTTTTGGCAATGGGTTGTAAAACATGTTACGCTATGATGTATGCTTGTGTGTGGTGGCATGTCTTTAGATGTTTAGGTTGTCTTGTTATGGTGCAAACATCTTTTATGTTATCTTGTGCCTTCTAAGGCCTTTGAGCATCATGTATGACCTTAAATGCTAACTTGCCTTTTGTTGGAATGCCAAGTATGGATGCCTTGTTCATGTTTGAATGCTAAGTTGCTTGTATGATCTATGCATCACCTTGTGTTGATTTGTGCCCTTTGGCTTCATGTGAATGCATGCTTTTATGTTTGGGTTGCCTTAGGATTGATGATAGTGTGCTGGTTGAGGTTTTAGAGGGATTTAGGGGCCTCCTTGTGCCTTAAATCAGCTCAAACCTGTAAGTTTGTAGCAGGGGTATCGATACGGTTGGTCCCGTATCGATACCGCTTTCTTGTTTCAAGCCTCGTGTTTCGATACGCGAGGGGGCGTATCGATACCTTTTTGGTCACTGGAGCTACTGTCCATTTCGATATCGATACGGGCCCTTGGCGTATTGATACGGTCATCTTAGCGTTGACCGTGGGAAGTCAACCGTTGGGGAGGGTATCGTTACACTCCTTGGGCGTATTGATACGGTCTCCACAGGTTGACTCTGACCAGTTGACCTAGTCAAGGGGTATCGATACACCCCTTAAGTGTATCGATACCGCCTGTAGTTTAAATTTAAAATTTGGGTTGTAAAATGTTGGGTTGAGTTCGTTTGTTGTCTTGTGAATGTTGTTCCGCTGTATGATAACATAGGATCTAATACTCCTCTAGACAAGATTTAAAATGAAAAAATAGGGTTGCTAACCGAGGGGGAATCCTTAAAGGGTTTTCACTCGGTTTTCCCCGTGTAGCTCACTCGAACCGGTCATCCGACCAGACTGGGACGAGGGGGTTACATTTGTTGGTATCAGAGCCTGAGGTTACCGAGACCTCGGGCAGGTAAGTGAGGTAAGCTTAATGCATTAAATGATTGTGTTGTTCGATGCATGTGTTGCCATGAATGCTTGAATATTTGACTGTCCGCATGATTTTTTGAAGCATGAATTGTTGTGTCTGGTGTAGAGTGTGTGCCCATTGCTACTATTACTTAATTTAAAAAGATTTTTGGAAAAAGGGTACTTGAGCACTATTGGGCCCTTGCTTTGACTAACGTAATCCTTATCTTGTTGTAGTTTATACCTTGCTAGTTGTAGCATGAGACCACGTGGGAGGCCTAGGATGGTTCGACCGGAACCATGGGCAGCGACTCCAGGAGTTGAGCCAGTAGTGAGGGTTGAGGCTCAAGTGGGAGAGCCTGTGGTTGGAGTTGGAGCTCCTCCACCACCTCCACCTCCACCACCTCCTCCACCGAGAGCGGGAGGTGAGGCCGAGGGAGAGGGACCACAAGGAGGCTGAGGTGGCGAAGGACCGGACGAGATTGACTTAGCTCCGTTGGTTCAAGCTATTGCTGGGGCATTTTAGGCTGCAGTAGCTGGAAGTCAGGCAACACATCATCAAGGTGAGGGCACTAGATTGCCTTTAGAGAGACTTCGGGGCCTTGGGGCCGAAGAGTTTATAGGGGCCACTCCGGAGAGGTCAGAGTTGTGGTTTGAGAAGATTGTCCGTATCCTTGCTCAGATTGGATGTACTAGTGAGAGCAAGTTGGGATGTGTTGAGTCTCTACTTCAGGGTGATGCCTACACATGGTGGGTCACCATTACTACGGGTATGGATGAGGCTGAAATCACTTAGGAGTTCTTTGAGACAGCTTTCCGTAAGAAGTATCTGGGTCCGCGATACCTCGATGAGAGGAAGAGGAAGTTTATGGCATTGCTTCAGGGAGTATGTCTGTGATCGATTATGAGATCCGGTTTGTCAGATTGAGTCAGTATGCACCTGAGCTTGTACCTACTGAGGTGGAGCGTTGTAATCGCTTCCGTTATGGGCTGAGTGAAGAGATCAAGACATATACTCTAGCTTCAGATTACACTGATTTTGATGTCTTGGTCGCGAGGACCAAGGACTTAGAGCACAGTTTGAGTTTGACCAGGCGGTCTGGTGGATCTAGTTCGGGTAAGAGGTCCAGTAACTTTGATAGAGGCGATGCCAAGAGGCATAGGGACAATAGACATCAGTATGATCATAGGCGTGGTGGTGGTAACCACGGTAGGGGCTATCAGGGTCAGAGAACTGGTGGGAAGTTGCCCACATGTGCTACTTGCGGGAGGAACCACACCGGTGAGTGTTGGGGAAATTATCATTCTTGTTGGAGTTGTGGGGCTAGAGACCACATTAGGCGTGACTGTCCACATCAGGTGGGACATGCACCAGCTCAGGCTCCTGCTAGAGCCAATGACTTTCAGAGAGGCCACGGGCGCGATAGAGGTAACTTCCAGCCGAGGAATGATGGTCAGAGGAACATAGCACATGTAGTTGCAGTTCAGCCAGAGGGCGGAGGGCAGGCTAGAGTTTATGCTCAGCGGGGAGATCAGCATGACACCGATGTGATCGCAGGTAACTTCTCGATACAGTCTTTGGGTTTGCTTTCTTTGATTGACTCTGGGTCTACACATTCCTACATATTGAGTGAGCATGCACGGTCTTTGAATTTGCCTTGTGAGATGTTAGAGGTAGGAGTTAGTGTTACTAGTTCCTTTGGGGAAATAGTAGTAGTTAGGAAGATGTACCAAAGGTGTCCGTTGATGGTTCAGGGGCATGTGTTTCCAGTGGATATGATGGAACTTCCTTTCTATGGTTTTGATGTGATTTTGGGTATGGATTGGCTCACGGAGCATAGAGCTAGGATAGATTTTGAGACTAAGCGGATTTCTTTGAGGCTCACAGATGACTATGAGATAGTAGTGGTGGGTGAGAATGTGAAGTTCTTGTCCAATGTGGTTTCAGTGTTAGAGGCTAAGAGATTAGTTGAGTTGGGATGTGAAGCATACTTAGCGTATGTGATGAACCCTAACATGAATGAGGTTAGACGTCAGGACATCCGGACAGTATGTGACTTTCTTAGTGTGTTTCCGGAAGAATTGCCAGGGTTACCACCGGACAGAGAGGTAGAGTTCAGCATTGAGACTTATTCTGATTCAGCTCCTGTTTCGATTGCTCCGTATCGTATGACACCGAAAGAATTGAAAGAGTTGAAGACTCAGCTGCAAGAATTGACAGATAGAGGTTTTATTCGACCTAGTTCTTCACCTTGGGGTGCACCAGTCTTGTTTGTGAAGAAGAAAGATGGAAGCATGAGAATGTGTATAGATTACAGACAGTTGAATCAGTTGACAGTGAAGAACAAATATTCGTTACCTAGAATTGATGACTTGTTTGATCAATTGAGAGGAGCATCAGTCTTTTCGAAGATTGATTTGGGATCGGGTTACTACCAGCTAAAGGTAAGAGAAGTTGAGGTACCGAAGACGGCCTTTAGGACTAGATATGGTCATTATGAGTTTTTAGTTATGCCTTTTGGGTTGACTAATGCACCGGCTGCTTTCATGGACATGATGAATAATATTTTTCATTAGTATCTAGATCAGTTTGTAGTTGTGTTTATTGATGACATTTTGGTGTACTCGCGAACTGAAGAAGACCATGACCGACACTTGAGACTTGTTTTGAAGACTTTGCTAGATCATCAGTTGTATGCGAAGCTCAGCAAGTGTGAGTTCTGGATCCGTGAGGTAGTCTTCTTAGGACATGTAGTGTCAGCCGATCGGATTAGAGTTGATCCGAAGAATATTCAAGCCATTGTTGAGTGGAAGCAACTGAAGTCTGTGACAGAGGTACGTAGCTTCCTAGGCTTAGCCGGATACTATAGGAGGTTTGTAGAGGTATCTCTAAGTTAGCCGCTCCATTGACACAGTTACTTCATAAGAGTGTTCAATTTGAGTGGACAGATGCAAGACAGAGAGCCTTTGAGAAACTGAAAGAAGCTTTGACCCAAGCACCGATCTTGATACAGCCTGAGTCCGGGAAGGACTATGTAGTTTACAGTGATGCTTCTTATGTAGGGCTATGATGTGTCCTTATGCAAGACACGAGAGTGGTGGCTTATGCCTCAAGACAGTTGAAGACCCATGAGCGCAACTATCCGACTCATGACATAGAGTTAGCTGCAGTTGTGTTTGCTCTGAAGATTTGGAGGCACTATTTGTACGGTGAGAAATGCACAGTGTACACCGACCACAAGAGTTTGAAGTACATTATGACTCAGCGAGATTTGAATCTCAGACAGTGTAGGTGGTTAGAGTTGCTAAAAGACTATGATCTTACTATTGAGTACCATCCGAGTAAGGCCAATGTAGTGGCCGATGCATTGAGTAGGAAGATGGTCGTGGACTTGAGAGCTATGTTTGCTAGATTGAGTTTGTCCGGAGATGGTGGCTTGGTAGCCGAGCTTCAGGTTAGACCTACTTTAGGTCAGTTGATTCGAGAGAAGCAGCTCTTAGATAGATCTTTGGCACCTCACGTGCAAGATATAGCCGAGGGTAGATCTTCAGACTACAGTTTCAGTACTGATGGGGTTTTGTGTTTCAAAGATAGAATAGTTGTGCCAGAAGACAGTGATTTGAGAGGTGCGATCTTGACTGAAGCCCATAGTAGTCCGTTTGCTATGCATCCTGGAAGTACGAAGATGTACCGTGACTTGAGGAATGAGTACTTTTGGATTGCCTTGAAGAGAGATGTGGCCGACTTTGTGAGTAAGTGCTTAGTGTGTCAGAGAGTGAAGGCGGAACATCAGGTTCCCTCAGGTTTGTTACAGCCGTTGAGAATTCCGGAATGGAAGTGGGAGAACATCACCATGGATTTTGTTTTGGGTTTTCCTTTGACTCCTACGAAGAAGAACTCAGTTTGGGTGATAGTAGATTGTTTTACGAAGTGTGCTCACTTCTTGGCAGTCAACACAACTTACACTTTAGATAGATTGGCCAATTTGTACATTGGTGAGATTGTTAGACTGCATGGTGTGCCGAAGTCCATTGTGTCAGATAGAGATCCATGATTTACTTCTAGAATTTGGGAGTGTCTGCATACAGCTTTGGGTACCCATTTGAACTTCAGCACTTCTTATCATCTTCAGTCTGATGGTCAGTCAGAGAGGGTTATTCAGATATTAGACGACATGTTGCGATGTTGTATCATTGACTTTCAGGGTACTTGGTAGAAGTATTTGCCTCTAGTAGAGTTCGCGTACAATAACAACTTTCAGTCGAGTATTCAGATGGATCTGTATGAGGCCTTGTATGGCCGGAAGTGTAGAACTCCAGTGTGTTGGGCCGAGGTAGGACAAAAATTGTTACCTATGCCGGATTTGCTCAAATGGACAACTGAGAAGGTAAAATTGATTTAAGATCGTTTGAAAGCCGCTTCGGATAGGCAGAAGTCCTATGCCGATTTGAAGAGGAAGAAAGTTGAGTTCTCAGTGGGTGAGAAGGTGTTCTTGAAAGTGTCTCCGTGGAAGAAAGTGATGAGATTTGGCCGAAAAGGGAAGTTGAGTCCGAGGTACATAGGACCGTATGAGATTGTGAAGAGGGTTGGCCCGGTTGCCTATCAGTTGCGCTTGCCATCCGAGTTAGAGAAGATACATGATGTGTTCCATGTTTCGATGCTTCGTAAGTATAGGTCCGATCCATCACATGTTATGCCCGTAGAAGAGATTGAATTGAATCCGGATTTGACTTATGAAGAAGAGCCCGTTGAGATCTTAGCTTCTGACATTAAGGTGTTGAGGGGTAGATCGATTGAGTTAGTGAAGGTGCAGTGGCAGCGTAGAGGTGTGGACGAGGCCACTTGGGAGAGGAAGGAGGATATGGAAAAGCAGTTTCCGTATCTCTTTCAGTCAGGTAATTTCGGGGGCGAAATTCCTTAAGTGGGAGAGAGTTGTAACACCCGTGTTTTAGGTATAGGAGTTAGCCGAGTTTATAGTTCGAGTCATTAAGATCAAAGTAAATGAATTCAACCTTAATTTGGACCTAATTGAACTTTAGTAAAAAGGGGAGGGACCCATATTGCAATTTCCCCCAAAAGATTTTAAAAGGATGACAACTTTTGAAAGTTGTCATCTTCTCCCCCTTTTCAACATATCCCCAAGGTGAAAACCCCCTCCCCCTCTCCAAACTCTCTCAAACTTCAAGTTACTATTCCATTCGATTTCAACTTCATTTCAAGGTGTTTTTGAAAGGTAAAATCATTTTCTTACTCTCCTCTTCATCCCCTATCAACCCATGGTCTTGGATTTTAAAGATATGAGGTTTTAAAAATTAGGGTTTGTTTTAAAGTTTGGGTTTTTAAAGGGTTTTTCATCTTGTTTTGATAAATTGAGTTGGGGTTTTGTTTATTCATGTTAAAAGGTGCAATATATATTAATTTGGTTGAGTTTTGTAGAAAATCCGAAGTAGGGTCTTAGGGCAAATTTTAAGGTGTCAAAACTTGGGTTTTGGAGGGGTTTAAGGTTGAAATTGAAGGGCGGTTGGTTTAGGTATGTTAGGAGGGTGGTATGGGACATTTTGGGAGTCATTTGGGTAATTGGAAATGGGTATTTCAGCCAAGGTTTGAAGGAGTACGAAATTGAGGTATTTGGGGATTATGTGGATTGGGAATTTGTGGAATTTGGCTTGTGTTTGTAAAGTAAGTTAATGGTTGGGTTTTAGCATTGAAATGTGAAGTAATGTATGTGTTTTGCTTGGCTAGAAACAAGAGGAGTCGTTGAAGGAGCATTGGGACCGAATTCGCGTTCGTAGGAGTTTCACTTGGTAGCTAAGGAAGGGCGCTGAGTGGTTTCAAACTTGATTTAAAGTTTGGTTCGAGTATGTGTAGTGTGTGTGTGTAAAGTGTGCTTGGTGGGCCACTTCTATTCAACTCGAGTAGTTAATTTAGCCTTTGTTCTCCATAAATGCTAATGTGCTTGTTTGGCTATGCTCTTGTGATTGTAGTTAATTGGTGCATGTATATTCATGAAATGTATATATATGTGATGAGGATGGAAAGTGGTTGATGCCATATAATGTGGTTATGATAATTGACACTAATTAAATTACCGGTTGTAAATGATCGATCATTAGGATTAGTGTGCTCACAAATTGAGTCAAAACGTACGTGGCCTTGATGACGTTAAGTCATCAAGGAGGAGTACGGTGATGTAATATTCCACCTGAAGCTTTTATATACTTCTACGGGATGATGAGTGGAATCCCATCCGTAGGGCATGTGGCGATGAGTGGAATCCCGCACATGTACGGTCCGGTGATGAGTGTAATCCCACCGAGGTAAAGTGTTGTTGAGGTTTAAATCCGCACAATCAGGGTAATTTAAAGTGGTCAATTAACTTGTTCATGTATTATGTTATGTGATGTTGATTTATGATTAATGATTATTGATGCTTGATGCTTAGTATGAAGTAAGATGCCATACTATGCCACTTGAAAGACTAGCTAGATCTACTTGATTATATGTCAATGTTTGATACGTGTGAGATTAGGATTTACATGCTTGAACCCTGCATTATTGATGTTTTCGTTTTAGAGCACCCTCACTAAGCTTATAGCTTACGCTCTCAATGTTCAACAATGCAGATCATTAGCGTGGTGTTAGCTCGAGGCAAGGCAAGAAGGGCTTTCCAAGTTTGTGACTGAAGTACGGTGGTAAATTTTGTATTAGTTAGCAATGTGGCAAGGGTTTTGTATGAGCTATATGTGACTCATGTATGTTGTCATTTGTTTTGGCCATTGGTTGTAAAACATGTTACGCTACGATGTATGCTTGTGTGTGGTGGCATGTCTTTAGATGTTTAGGTTGCCTTGTTATGGTGCAAACATCTTTTATGTTATCTTGTGCCTTCTAAGGCCTTTGAGCACCATGTATGACCTTAAATGCTAACTTGCCTTTTTGTTGGAATGCCAAGTATGGATGACTTGTTCATGTTTGAATGCTAAGTTGCTTGTATGATCTATGCATCACCTTGTGTTGATTTGTGCCCTTTGGCTTCATGTGAATGCATGCTTTTATGGTTGGGTTGCCTTAGGATTGATGATAGTGTGTTGGTTGAGGTTTTAGAGGGATTTAGGGGCCTCCTTGTACCTTAAATCAGCTCAAACCTGTAAGTTTGTAGCAGGGGTATCGATACGGTTGGTCCCGTATCGATACCGCCTTCTTGTTTTAGGCCTCGTGCTTCGATACGCGAGGGGGCGTATCGAAACCTTTTTGGTCACTAGAGCTACTGTCCATTTCGGTATCGATACGGGCCCTTGGCGTATCGATACAGTCATCTTAGCGTTGACCGTGGGAAGTCAACCGTTGGGGAGGGTATCGATACAGTCCTTGGGCGTATCGATACGGTCTCCACGGGTTGACTCTGACCAGTTGACCTAGTCAAGGGGTATCGATACACCCCTTAAGTGTATCGATACTGCCTGCAGTTTAAGTTTAAACTTTGGGCTGTAAAATGTTGGGTTGAGTTCGTTTGTTGTCTTGTGAATGTTGTTCCGCTGTATGATCACATAGGATCTAATACTCCTCTAGACAATATTTAAAATGAAAAAAATAGGGTTGCTAACCGAGGGGGAATTCTTAAGGGGGTTTCACTCGGTTTTTCCCGTGTAGCTCACTCGGACCGGTCATCTGGCCAGACCGGGACGAGGGGGTTACAGGTTATAACGTTAAAAAGGGTAAATGACGGGAAGGAGGGTTCAAGTTTTAGTGAATTTTTGGAGAGGCTTAAAGGTTTTAGCATGCTTACAATTTAGTCCTTTAAGGCAAATTTTTAGTTTAATTAAGATGTTTTGTTTTATTGCATTTCCAATTAAGTCCTCAAATCCATAATGAAACTTCCAATATCCTCTAAGTCTTATTTCGTTTCAATTAAATCATTTTTTAAGTGTTGGAAAATACTCTTAAAATCATTAAAAAGCAACTTTTTATAATTATAATTAACTTCTCCCATTTTTGATATTTACCTTGATCATTTTTTTAATATATATATATTCTTGAATTTGCCGGTGAAAAAGAATTCTTTGATGAAATCAAAAGAAATTTAATCTCATATCTCACAATTATAATAGATATTTTTTAATTCACTTGAATTTATTTTTGTTTAGAAAATACTCTAAATATCATTAAAAACAACTTTTTATAATTATAATCATTATTAGGGTTAACTACTGGAATAGTCACTTATGTTTTCTCCCAGTACAAAGTTGGTCACCGATTTTCAAAAACGACCAGTAAGGTCACTTATGTTTTTGGGGCGTAAACCTTTGGTCACTCAACCATTTGTTGCCATTAAATATTGACGGCTTGCTAACGCGGCAGCGAAAAATTAAGGGTAAACTACTGCAATGACCACTAAAGTTTATCTCATGTACATTTTTGCTCCCCAATTTAAAAAAATAATGATTATGGTCACTACTGAAAGGTTTCTTTATAATCTCAGCCTTTAATTTTTTAAAATTCATTTTTCAACCCTAAAACTTTACAATCAATTAGTACAATAATATTATAAAGGCTTAAATGAAAAATAGGTGCCAAAAGTATACCTTTTTAAATTTTAGGTGCCCAAATTGCTCTTATTTAATAACTAAACTTTCAAATTGCTCCTATTTTCACTCTGAATTATTTTTATATTATTATTATTATAACATTGTCACAACCCTTTTTAGGAGCTTCGACATTTTTTGGAAAACGCTTTTAAAAATCAACGGAGTCGCCACCAATTTTTTTTTGAAAAAATGTGTGACTGGATCACTTTTAAAAATATGGTTATTTTAATAAAACGTTTTTTTGGTTTTAATAAAACAACGATTTTGGTCTCCGAAAATTAGAAAACAAGTTCGAGGGTCAGTTACACGTGGGGAAGGGTTAACACCCCTAGGACACCCAAAATTGGTACCTAATTAGTTTTAAAATCGTTTTCAAAACTAGAATTTGCAAGTTCAAAAAGGTTCGACATTATTGTCCGTTTAATGAATATTAGTCTATTTTAACGGCCTTATCGCCCGGGAGATGAACTTTAATCACCGCCAACATTTCTGACGCTAACCCGTCATTCATGTTTTATAAGACGTCACATTGATCAAGTTTTACTTGTCAAGCAACAAAGAAATTTAGTGTGTGAACTTTTTATTTTTTTATTCTAAGTTTGATTATTTAAAAAGAACCTTAAAAATGTCTAAGTCTTTTATTCCTAATTTAAGGTTTAAGTTTGCTTAAGTGTATTTTATTTTTATGAAGAACATTTTTCATCAAAACATGTTTCTATCTAAGTTTTAGTCCCCAATCCTAAGTTTTCATCTATTTCTAAAACAAGCAAGCATACTTTTATTCTTTTGAATTTTACCCTTTTTATTCTTCCTTTTAAAAGCCTTTATTTCTTTTTATTTCTTTTCATTATTTTCTAAGCTAAGACTTTTTTTTACATTTTTTTTCATTTTTTATGTTTTTTACCATTTTATGTTTTCCTTTTTCAAACAAAGAATTTTCTCTCTCTTTTTCAACTCATTTTCATTTTTTCCATTTTTTAAGTTTTTTCTTTTAAAACGACCTATTTTCTAAATAAACTTTATTTTTTTTATAAAGAACTTCTTTTTAAGTTTTTTTCCTTTTCAAAAATTAATTTTTATCCTACACCCCAAACTTTTATTTAAAACCTTTTTATTTTCTTTTCCTTGAAAACTTATTTCTTTTACCTTTTTTTTCTAAAAAACATTTTTATTATTTTTTCTTTTAAAATCATTTTTCCCATCAATTATTAAAAACAAATCATAAAAATCCATTTTTTATTTTAAATCAAGCCCTTTATTATCTAACACCTCAAATTATTATTTCTTCTAATTAAATCCCTAATTTCAAGTTTTTTAATTTAACCACATTTATTCATTTTTATTCATGCATTTTTAAATCTAAACATCTTTTAAATTATTTGTTGCATTCCTAAAGATCAAAATACCCTAACAACATTTTTTAAAAGCATGCAAACATTTTAGGATCAAACTAAAAATTAAAACGAAATTTAAAACAAAAAGAGTTACCGGAATCGTGAACAATTTTCCGACTGCGAGAAAGCAACCTAAAAATCACAAACAACACAAGAAAAAAAAACAAAATTCAACCAAGAATAAACAATAAAATCAACATAAAAAACAAAGAAAAGATAGAAAATTTACCGAGAAATCGACGAAGGATGAACTCGAATTCAAGCTTCTCGAAATGCTCCTAAACCACCTTCGGATAAAATTGCTCCAAACTCCAATTTTCACTCCAAAAATTTCCAGCCAACTCAAGAAAAATTCAGAAAATTTTTCGGATTTTTCTTAAACCCTTTTTAGTGGTTTTTCTCTCAAAATGGTGTGTGTTGAACGAATGAAAAGGGGGTATTCATACTTGAATTTTAGCTTCAAATTCAAGCCAAATTCAGATTTCAATCCCTGAATTGACGCAAAAATCAGTCAAGAAACTTGATTCTAGGAAAAACCCCTCCAACCCTATCCGATTTGGTTGAATATTCGAGCTAAATTTTCCCCTTGATTCGAACCTAGGGTTTAACTATTTGTAACCCCCTCGTCCCGGTCTGGACGACTGACCGGTCCGAGTAGGCTGCACAGGGAAAACCAAAGTGAAACCCGCTAAGGCTCCCCTTTGGTTAGCAACCCTAGAAAATTCCTTTAATTATTATCTTGTCTAAATGGATTAGATTAAACCTATGTGTAAAGACAACAATAGAAGCATCAAGCGAGGCGATCAACCCAAATAGCATACCAATAACAGTCCATTTAGCTTAAACTGCAGGCCGTAACGAAATGCCCAGAGGGTGTATCGATACGCCTTTACTAGGTCAGCTGGCCAAAGTCAACTCGAGGAGACCGTATCGAAACGCTAGTCAACCGTATCGATACGCCCTCATCGGTCAACTTCTCGTGGTCAACGCTACGAAGACCGTTCTGAAACGCCTAGGACCGTTTCGATACTCTCAATTTCTCGTCAAAATCTCATATTTCCAGTAGCAAAATTGTGTCGAAACACCCCTCCCGTGTATCGAAACGCCTGGCCTGAAACAAGGGGATCGTATCGGAACGGGACCAACTGTTTCGATACGCCTGCTGCGAGCAGACTGGTTTTAGCTAGTTTATGGCACAAGGCTGCCCCAAACACCAACTAAGACCTCCCACAACCAACATGCATTAACTCTAGATACAAGGTACACTATAACAAGCATGCTTAGCACCCAACATAGATATAAAAGACATTTCATAAGAGAAGCATCAATTCAATAAAGGATTCATACATAGCATTTAAGATAACATGCCTTAGACAAACACACATAGCATTCATGGGGAAGGGTATAAGTCTCCAAACACAAGACATTTATGCATCAAGTAAACATAGTCTACAATCCACGTCATAAAGGCATAAACATGGCCAACTTAACATCAACAATTCAACATGCTCACTCAAACACAAAATCAGACTAAGGAGTTTGACACCAACTCCAAACAAGTTTACACCCCATCGTCTAGGCATTATTACAAACACGTAAATCATACTTGAGCTATTTTAGAACTCCAAAAGCTCCTCCCTTCCCTACTTGCCTCCCGAACTCTAATGATCTGCATGTTGGAAATAAAGGAGAGCGTAAGCTAGCTAGCTTAGTGAGTGAAGCTCTAAAACTCAACAAGCATGAAGTTTTCAAAATACTTTTCATAATTGACCAATAAATCAATGGACGCACGAATGATATCACAACAAGATTACACATTGTTTGAACATGCACAACCAACACACACGGTGGGACCACGCATCACCGTTCGACTAGTAGTTTTCTGATGGGACCACTCATCACCTTACTCTACTACTAGTCACTACCGGTAGGACCACTCATCATCGTAGTTATGACAACAATCACGTGAGGCTCGACTTCAACACGACTAGAAAGAACAACATGTGTAAAACAACTCAAGATGCACATGATACCACAACATATAGCCAATCATCAACACATAGCAAAAAGGTAGGAGTAGTAACTTACACTTGGGTTTAGGTGAACCCTCTAGGTCCCACGCAAACCCCCAAGAGTCGCATTTCGAAAGCAAAAACAAAGTCTGACATTTCTACTCATCGTTGCTACTCAAACGGAAGCCGAATACCATGATCAAGTCTCCAAATTCTCTGGATTCGTCCCCGAGGCTTCACCAACACAATTCCTTGCTTCTAAACATCCCAACACAATCAAAACAACAATAATTCAGTCCACAATTCAATGTAGCCAACCCGGAACACAAACCAAGCACAAAACTCATGATTGCAAACTAAAGACAACCCCAAAATCCTCATTCCCAAGCAGCCCTAAAGCACAGCCTAAAACCAATGATTCCAACACTTATAATACTCACAAAAGCATCCAAAACAACCCTTACATATCAACCAAACATCAGCCCCCAAATTCCCACACCAAACACCCCTAAAACTCAACATTTAAACTCTCTAAAACCTCCCTAAAACCCAATTTCGGGAATCAACATAAAACCAAGTAAAAATCAAGTATGTTGGACCTTTTAGATTGTAAACAACTTATATATCATTAATAAATCAAAAGCCTAAGTTAAAGATAATAAAGATGACATTTTTAATAAAAAAATCTTAAAACTCCAAAATACAAAAACCATGAGCTTTATGAAAAATAAAGGTATGAGCTTGTAGAGAATGATAAGGACAAGTAAAAATGGGTTTACCTTTGAAAAATATCCAACAATAATCAAGAAGGGTGATGGAACAGTGAACTTGAAGGGAGGGGATATTATGACGTGAGTTTGAAGTTGAAAGAGGAAGAAGATGAGCAAATAGTCTTCTTCATTTGTTTTGTTTTATTTTTAAATACCAAAAGACCCATTTACCCTTAATAAAATAAGGCATTTACAAAAAGAGATATTCATGGCTATTTGAGCTTGTTTTGAAATAAGTCCAATATAAAATTATTTGTTTTGAAAACACGAGGCCCAAAATATTATTTTATTATTTTAATTTCACCCGACCCTCAAACTCGGGCGTTACACTATTTATCTCGGTTTTTTGCAGATTCCGGCGAGCACATGCGGCGGTGGTGAGTGGGGTTGGTGGCATTGGGACAGCGGCGGCGAGGTGAACTGGCCGATACCAAAAGCTTTGGCGGCCGTAGCCTGTAGGCACCGACCGGCTACCGTGAACGTGCGGCTGGGGTTTAATTTGGGGAACCAGCCCACGCGCATCTTCCCCCTTTTTATTTTTTTCTTTCTTCTTTCTTCTTTTTTCCTTTTTTATCACATTTTCATAATTATTACCACAATTTATTTCCTTTTACTTTTCTTTTTTCCTTTTACTTTAAAATTGGGCTTCAACATAAGAAAAATGGGCTTTGTTCTCTTTATTTAAAAGTGGGCTTTTAAAATGGGCTTTTTTGAAAAAGGGTTTTATTTATTTAAAAGATGGGCTTTAAAAAGATTTTATATATTTAAAAGGTGGGCTTCAAAAGGATTTTATTATTTTTTTATTTTTTTGGATTACTTAAAACCGAGGTGAAAATTTAGGCTAATTCTCACCGAAAAGACCAAAAAGGCACTAATTTTCACCGACTAATGCCGGTGATAGGCACCTCTAGTCACTTTCTAGAGCCGGTGATAGGCACCACTAGAAGTTTTTCTAGTTATTTTCCTAGAGCCAGTGATAGGCACCTCTAGGACTAACCTGAGTTCAAGTCTTTTCTCCTCTAGTGGCTAAGTTTTCTATTCTAGGTATGCTAGAGAAAGTCTTTTATCAAGTAAGTCACAAAGTGTTTCAGAACTATACTAAGGCTCTACTTACTTCCTAAAATATTTTTAACGGGCTGTCACGACAGAGATGGCAGTAGCAAATAATAAAAGTTCAATAAATTAAGCCAGTTTTTTTAGTATAAAAAATAACGCGACACAATTAAAACTAAATGTAATATTATATTACTAATTAGGAGGACTACCTACCCCCAAACTCAAGGGTTGTATTGTCCTCAATGCATGACACAAGACATAAAAATGAAAAACAGAAAATAAAAATGACAAAAAAGTGAAACATCACAAAAAGATAATATATACAGCAGGCGTCAGAGAATAAGAAAGAAAACTTAAGTTGTACGGCTGTCGTCGCTACTGCTGGAGATTTGGATGAAGAGTTGTGGGTGCTGCCCTAGGAGTTGGAGACGAGGAGGCCATCTTCTTCCTTGCGTCACTATATTCACTACTGTTGGTGGCAGTCACTTTGGAATTCATCTCAGGGAGTATGAGTGTAGTCGTGGCAGGGGTAGAGGCAGAGTTTCCTCGGGTTGCTTGTATCGTCATTGCAAGGGTTCTCCCTGTTTACCTAATAACATGAACAAACTGAAAACTAATATCAAATTTCGAATTCCTAAAACAATAAAGACAAAATAAGATAAAAATAAATACAATAAAATAAATTAAGTTAAATTAGGAGTGCCTTGAGAGGCATCTCCCAAAGTAACTGCTCCATGTTCTATTGATGCTTGAGGGGTCATTTTTGGTACTTCATGAAGTCCATTCGTACTCCCCATCTAGTGATTATTCTCATGGTGGGAGCTCCTTTCTTTCTCTTCCCTTTGTAGTTCATGAAGTCCTCCCTTCTTGGTAATGTTTCTGAGAGCATAGATATATGATTAGAAAAAATCAAATTGACATTCGACCACAAACTTACCTTGTTTTCGTTAAATGTTGTTATGGTTGAATGTAGTTCTTGCTGTCGTGTCTGCTGCTGTGGCAGCCAGTTATTTTGACAGTCTTTTATCAGGTCAGTTTGCAGGTCATGGGGACATTGGAAAGTACTATAACTCTCCATATCAAATTCTATTGGCCACTCGTAGGTCTCTATTAGTAGAGACTTCGATGATTCTGAGTCCACCGGTGTTGGTTCCTCTAATACCTACAATGGAATTTGTGAGTTTTTATTGAATTCAAAATGTTCCTTTATTATCTGCTCGTATTCCATTTGCGAGGCATCGTCATTAGGTAACTCTTCTAGGTGGTTGTGTGAGTGCCATGACAGGGATAGATGTGTGCAATCTTGGTCGGGCATAACCGAGCTAGTGGGTTGAGAGTTTGCCTCGGATATGGTTGCCGCAGTGACATTCTCTTGAATTTCACTCAGCGTTATTGAGGTGTTGCTCCATTCCGGCTCCTCGATCATTGCCATGGCAAGTTGTTGCTCATACTCATCATGTGTTGGGTATTCCTTCACATGGGCATCCTCGTCACCTTGCCTCAGGATTTCAGGTTCATCTGTGGCATGAATGAGGATCGGTCTGCTCAAGAGTGCATCCATCTTGGCGATACTTGCGTTCGTAGAAGTCGACAATTTTGCATGAGTGCCACGAAGGCTTGAAGTGTACCTTATAAGGAATTCGTTTGCTCTTGCAGAGGACTACTTTCCCATGGCATGTTAGTTTCTTCACGGTAATTGCGAGAATTCTTCCACATCAGCTCTCGAACAATTTTTCTTGACATGTTGATGCTCCCTGAACCTGTATTTCACCTGAGTTTTTGATAAAAATAGAAAAAGAAAAAAATAAAAATAAAAAACAATAAAGAGAAAAGAAAAGTGTAGAAGTTAAAGGTAAGAGTATGTTGCCAGTCCCCGACAACGGCGCCAAAAACTTGTTGTGTGTAAATAGAACTATTGCAAAAAGTGCAAGTGTACAGGACGCAAGTAGTAAAGTGATACTAGAGTATCGGATATCATCTCCATAGGGACTGGAATACTTCTATCCTTTAACTATCTGCATAGAAGAAAGAAAGAGTTTTAATAATTTGATTTAAGAGTGTCACGAATAAATCAAGTAAAAGAGAAAAATCAGAATTATAAAATAGGCAGGAATTGAATTGCTCCGTAGTGTAGGTATTGCAAAGTTCAAGGACTTTTGTTCTGTGTTTGGCTCATGTCACGGCAGCACCTGTTGTGGTAGCGGTCCGTTGCTGTCGCGGTAGCGATAAGCAACTCAGTTTCTTCAAGTTAGGCAAGAATCCCTGGATTGACTTGTCCTATCCCTAGATCCAAGCTTGTCGGCGAATACGTCTTGGATGATACCTCCCGGCGTGAATTGAAGTATGAACACCGATGTTTATGAATTCTTCTTTATCCGCTTAACCACATCCTATCCCTAGGTACGAGATAGTTCAACCATAAACTGGAGAACCAGCACTTATTCCTTTCGTATACTTAACTCTCCCGATATTAAGTAAATAGATAATCTCACAATGCTCTCCCGATACTCTTGCAAGATGTTGAAAGCAGAATAAGCAAACTTGAAGTCTAATTTTATTGAACAAAAAAAATCCTAAGAACAGAACAACCCTTACAACAACTTTACAATATCAACCCTTTGCCCTAGGGGAGGTTTAGAATATGGTGAAGAAAGAGAAACGACTAGGGTTTTGAGATGAGAGGTATGGCATGTGATATCTCCCTTTACCCCTACATACATGGGTATATAGAGGCAAAGATCTAGTCTAAGTCCTTCTTGGAGTAGAAGTTCTTCTTAGAGTAGAAATCCTTCTTGGAGTAGAAATCCTTGTTCAATAAGTAAAGTTAAGTTACTTTACTTATCGATCTTTGATCAGCTCTATGCTCCGCTCCCAGCCTCAGAAAAATGCAAGATTGGACTCAATGGACTTATAAAAATATCATCTATCAAACGAGACCCATCTTGACTATGTCGGCGTATTGCCATCCGGGCGTCATTCTGCGGTGGCAGCGTCCTTGGTGGCAACTGAAACTACTTCAGTACAACTCCTTCTGCTTCTAGTCTCCAAAAATATGCGAGTGGCCCGCGATAGTCCGACTTGAAATCCTCTATCTGTCAAGCTCCACTTCGCGTTTTCTACCTCAAGTGTCTTCATTGTCGCCCCTTCTGCCACAGCAGCGGTCACGACAGACCACAAACCTCGTTTCTTCAGCTCTTGTCCCGCAACTCGCCTCTGCTCCTCAGCTTCATTCGATGCTGCCGCGGCAGATACCTGCAAAAGTGACCAATTTAAGCAGCATCTGTGCAGTTTTATCTAAATATGATGTAAATGCAAAAACTAGCCTAAAATGCAATTAAATGTGTTTGAGTGCAGCAAAAATAAGGATAAATGAGGGATAAAATATAGGACTTTTAGGCACTCAACACCCACGAAACTCAACTTCTCCTAAGTTACGAAGCCTCTCTAGGGGTAATCATGTCCCCGCACCCTGAGGTGGTGTTGCAGCTTGTGCACCGGCCAAAGCTGTATGAAAAACCCTGGCTATACTCTGAATTAGATGGGTCATGTCCGCGCCCACTGGACCCTGACCTGCCTGAGCCCCAACACTTCCAACATTAGCACCGGCCTTAGGCCCATTACCATCGCCTCCGACTTGCGCACCAGCCTGAGGCACGTCACTTTCACCACCCACTCCATTACCACCGGGAGTAGGAGGAGTAGGAGGCTCACCTCCAGGTGCCTGGTCACCCGCTCTAGGTCGCTCCCTTGGTCTCACCATAGCAAAATAGGATCTAAAACAACAAACACACAACAAAAAAGAAAAACGTTAGGTTAGCAAAGGGCAAGGACTCCGGTTCTCAAGCTCGTTAAACCAAAACAATTTTCCTTTTTGACAACAACACCTAACAATGGGGACATTTGACTAGCCCTTAACCCAACCAGAAAAAGCCATTGGAACATGCTTTCAAACACCGTACTAGCAAGCAAACTTCATGCAATACATGGTAAAAACACTCATCGAGGCATATCAACACGTAACATCCCAAACTTACCTCACTTACCTACCCGAAGTCTCGAAAACCTCAGGTTCTGATACCACCAAATGTAACCCCCTCGTCCCAGTCTAGATGACTGACCAGTCCGAGTACTCTACACGTGGAAAACTGAAGTGAAACCCGCTAAGGCTCCCCTTCGGTTAGCAACCCTAGAAAATTCCTTTAATTATTATCTTGTCCAAATGGATTAGATTAAACCTATGTGAAAACACAACAACGGAAGCATCAAGCGAGGCGATCAACCCAAACAACATACCAAAAACAATCCATTTTAGCTTAAACTGCATGCCGTATCGAAACGCCCAGAGTGTGTATCGATACGCCTTGACTAGGTCAACTGACCAAAGTTAACTCGAGGAGACCGTATCGGAACGTTTGTCAACCGTATCGATACGCCCTCATCGGTCAATTTCTCGTTGTCAACGCTACGAAGACCGTTCCGAAACGCCTAGGATCATTTCGATACTCTCAATTTCTCGTCAAAATCTTAGATTTCCAGTAGCAAAATTGTATCGAAACGCCCTTCCCGCGTATCGAAACGCCTAGCCTGAAACAAGGGGACCGTATCGAAATGGGACCAACCATTTCGATACGCCTGCTGCAAGCAGACTGGTTTTAGCTGGTTTATGGCACAAGGCTACCCTAAACACCAACTAAGACCTCCCACAACCAACATGCATTAACTATAGATACAAGGCACCCTATAACAAGCATGCTTAGCACACCAACATACATATAAAACCCATTCTATAAGAGAAGCATCAATTCAACAAAGGATTTATGCATAGCATTTAAGATAACATGCCTTAGACAAACACACATAGCATTCATGGGGAAGGGTATAAGTCTCCAAACACAAGACATTTATGCATCAAGTAAACATGGTCTACAATCCACGACATAAAGGCATAAACATGGCCAACATAACATCAACAATTCAACATGCTCACTCAAACACAAAATCAGACTAAGGAGTTTGACACCAACTCCAAACAAGTCTACACCCCATCGTCTAGGCATTATTGCAAACACGTAAATCATACTTGAGCTACTTGAGAACTCCAAAAGCTCCTCCCTTTCCCACTTGCCTCCCGAACTCTAACGATCTACATGTTGGAAATAAAGGAGAGCGTAAGCTAGCTAGCTTAATGAGTGAAGCTCTAAAACTCAACAAGCATGCAATTTTCAAAATACTTTTCATAATTGACCAATAAAACAATGGATGCAAGAATGATAACACAACAAGACTACACATGGTTTGCACATGCACAACCAACACACACGGTGGGACCACACATCACCGTTCGACTAGTAGTTTTCCGATGGGACTACTTATCACCTTACTCTACTACTAGTCACTACCGGTGGGACCACTCATCACCGTAGTTATGAAAACCATCACGTGAGGCTCAACTTCAACACGACTACACAACAACAACGGGTGTAAAACAACTCAAGATGCACATGATACCACAACATATATCCACTCATCCACACATAACAAAAAGGTAGGAGTAGTAACTTACACTTGGGTTTAGGTGAACCCTCTAGGTCCAACCCAAACCTCCAAGAGTCCCATTTCGAAAGCAAAAACAAAGTTTGACATTTATACTCACCATTGCTACTCAAACGGAAGCTGAATACCAAGCTCAAGTCTTTAAATTCTCTGGATTCGTCCTTGAGGCTTCATCAACACAATTTCTTGCTTCTAAACATCCCAAAACAATCAAAACAACCATAATTCAGTCCACAATTCAATGTGGCCAACCCGAAACACAAACCAAGCACAAAACACATGATTTCAAACTGAAGACATCCCCAAAATCTTCATTCCCGAGCAGCCCTAAAGCACAGCCTAAAACCAATGATTCCAACACTTATATTACTCCCAAAAGCTTCCGAAACAACCCTTATATATCAACCAAACATCAGCCCCCAAAATCTCACACCGAACACCCCCAAAACTCAACATTTAAACTCTCTAAAACCTCCCTAAAACCCAATTTCGGGAATCAACATAAAACCAAGTAAAACTCAAGTATGTTGGACCTTTTAGAATTTAAACAACTAATATAACATTAGTAAATCAAAAGCTTAAGTTAAAGATAATAAATTTGACATTTTTAATCAAAAATCTCAAAACTCCAAAACACAAATACCATGAGCTTTATGAAAAATAAATGTATGAGCTTGTAGAGAATGATAAGGACAAGTCAAAAATGGGTTTACTTTTGAAAAATCTCCAACAATAAGCAAGAGGGGTGATGGAACAGTGAACTTGAAGGGAGGGGATATTATGTCGTGAGTTTGAAGTTGAAAGAGGAAGAAGATGAGCAAATAGTCTTCTTCATTTGTTTTGTTTTATTTTTAAATACCAAAAGACCCATTTACCCTTAATGAAATAAGACATTTACAAAAGGAGATATCCATAGCTATTTGGGCTTTGTTTTGATATGAGTCCAATATAAAATTATTTGTTTTGAAAACACGAGGACTAAAATATTATTTTATTATTTTAATTTCACCCGACCCCCAAACCCAGGCATTACACTATTTATCTCGGTTTTTTGCAGATTCCGGCGAGCACATGCGGCGGTGGCGAGTGGGGTTGGTGGAATTGGGACAGCGGCGGCGAGGTGAACTGGCTGATACCAAAAGCTTTGGCGGCCGTAGCCTGTAGGCACCGACCGACTACCGTGAACGTGCGGCTGGGGTTTAATTTGGGGAACCAGCCCACGCACATGTTCCCCCTTTTTATTTTTTTCTTTCTTCTTTTTCCTTTTTTTATCACATTTTCATAATTATTACCACAATTTATTTCCTTTTACTTTTCTTTTTTCCTTTTACTTTAAAATTGGGCTTCAACATAAGAAAAATGGGCTTTGTTCTCTTTATTTAAAAGTGGGCTTTTAAAATGGGCTTTTTTGAAAAAAGGTTTTATTTATTTAAAAGATGGGCTTTAAAAAGATTTTATATATTTAAAAGGTGGGCTTCAAAATGATTTAATTAATTTTTTTTGGATTACTTAAAACCGAGGTGAAAATTTAGGCTAATTCTCACCGAAAAGACCAAAAAGGCACTAATTTTCACCGACTATCCAAATTGGCTTCATTCTTTAAATGCCCGAACGGATAGGCTTGTTCTATTCTCCTTTTACCCGAATAGATGAGCGAATTCCATTCTCCAAACGCCCAATCGGCTAGACTGGTTCTATTCTCCTTATGCTCGAATAGATTAGCATATTCCAATCTCCAAACGCCCGAATGGATAGGCCGATCCTATTCTCCTTACGCTCGAATAACTAAGTTGGGTTCTATTATCCCAAATGACTGAATAGTTGAGATGGGTTACACACTCAAACAAACAGGCTAATTCTATTCTCCTTACGCTCGAATAACTAAGCTGGGTTCTATTCTCCCAAATGCCTGAATTTTTGAGTTGGGTTCTATTCTTCCAGATACTCAAACATGCAGATTCTTCTGAAAACTTCATCCTCCTTATGCTTGGATGAATAAGCAAACAGACTTCAAAGAATTTCATCCTCCTTATGCTTGGATAAATAAGTAGAATCCATTCTCCTTACACCTGAACGGATAAACGAATCTTCTAAAATAATTCATCCTCCTTATGCTTGGATGAATAAGCGAACTCCATTCTCCTTATGCCTGAACAGATAAGCGAATCTTTTGAAAAAAAAATCATCCTCCTTATGCTTGGATGAATAAGCGAACTCCATTCTCCTTTCGCCTGAAGGAATAAGCAAATCTTCTAAAAAATTCATCCTCCTTATGCTTGGATGAATAAGCGAACTCTATTATCATTACGCCTGAACGAATAAGCGAATCTTCTGAAAAAATTTCATCCTCCTTACGCTTGGATGAATAAGCGAACTACATTCTATTTACGCCTGAACAGATAGGTGAATCTTCTGAAAAAATTTCATCCTCCATATGCTTGGATGAATAAGAGATTTAAAAAAAGGGGGTTCGATCCTCCTCATGCTCGGATGAATAAGCAAGTTCTAAATAGTTTTTCATCCACCTTACGCTTGGATGATTCAACGAATTCCTGAAATTTTCATCCTCCTAATGCTTGGATGAATAAGCAGTCTTCTAAAATATTTCATCCTCCTTGTGCTTGGATGAATAAGCGTACTCCATTCTCCTTACACCTGAACGGATAAGCGAATCTTCTGGAAAAAAATTCATCATCCTTATGCTTGGATGAATAAGCTAACTCTTGAAAATTTTCATCCTTCTTAAGCTTGGATGAATAAACATGTTCTAAAAAAGGGTTCCATCCTCCTTATTCTTGGATGAATAAGCAGGTTCCAAAAAGTTTTTCATCCACCTTACGCTTGGGTGAATAAGCGGGTTCCATTCTCCAAATGCCCAAACGGATGGACGGGTTCTTTTGCTGAAAGGTCCTTTGTGTACCTGAAAAAATGCGATATTCAATGCAATTATGATATGCATGCCCCTAGGGATGCCTAAAACATGAATGCATGTCTCATATCTTTTTCTTTTTGAATTTTTTTCTCTAAATTAATTTTTCCATATGTTTACTCACTTACTCCAAATAAGCAGTTATACTTTTTCATTGTTTTTCCAACTCATGGAAAACATTCAATCTTTGCTCACTTAATACAATGATCATGTACTTTTGGTTCAAATAACAGACTCCTTCAATTGTCATTTCTTCGTCATTCTCATTCTTCATATCTCTTTGCTTTGTCAAAAACATTCGATCTTCGTAGGCAAATGTCCCAAGGTCTACCATTATTGTAGTTGATACATCAATGCTGAGTGAAAAGCTTCCTTTTGTGGTTTTGAAAGCTTTAAGTCTTTATATGCCCCTTATCTAGAATCTTCAATGCTTCTTGTGAATTCTCAAATTCTTGCCCATGCAGGACATCTTGAATTGCTTGCATGTGAAAGCTTATTTCCACCCTGAATACATTCGAATGATATTGGCGCTTTAATCTCTTCTTCTCACACCTATTCATACTGAGGGTCTTAAATCATTAGCCTACGTAGACTGCCCTAATCTGATGGCACCGTTTGCTTCTCAAGTGCAATTCTTTCTTTTTTCATGCTTTTGAGGTTTTCATCTTATACGTGGATCTTTTCTTGTCAACACGGCCCACTTCAAACTCTTTAACACATGTGCTTCTTCTTCTTCTTCTCATGTAAGGCGATGCCCTCAATAAAACCGAGGTTCAGTTATTTTATGATGTGATGAAAACATTCGTTCATGGTCTCCTACAGTCGAGATCAATACCAAGAAATCTTTTGCTTTTTATTAATCTATGTTAGCCTACTTGTAAGATGCAAGAAAAGGCTAGAAATGATGGTTCAAAGGAAAAAATCATGGCAAACACAAGAAAAGGGCAAAGGCAGATGCCCCAAAATTCAAAGCATGAATAGTTCAAGAATTCATCTACCGAATAGTGCCCCACTTTTGGTGGCTCTCTTTTACTCACACACTCCCCAATTTTTAATTTTCCCACTTTTCTAATCTCAATTAGACATTAGAAGCTCGAGGTCCCTGAAGAAAGGTTAACTCAATTAGGTGGAATGTGTTCTGAAGACGAACTCCTTTTCTCAAATATTCATGTGTGATCGAAATTCTAACACCCAAAAATTACGCCCAAATTGTAAACCCTAGATTTGAAAAATCCCTAATTTAAAAATCTAATTTTGAAATCCCTAATTGAAAACCCTAACAGTTGAGAATTTTTAATTCAAAACCCTAACTTTTATGAGGGACTAAATAAGAATTTTTATTAAACTTGGACGTCAATATGAAGTTTCTTGAAAGTTTAAGGACTGACTCAATAAATAACCCTTTATCAAATTGAATTTTAATAAACTTTAATTTCTTCCTTCCTACCGTCTTCTTTTTTTGTTTCATATATATATATATATAATTTTTTTTAATTTCAAATTGAATTCTAATTCACTTTCTTTGTTCCCACGGTTGAATTGACTCTCCTTTTTTCAACTTAAATTATTATTATTATTATTATTATTATAAACCTAATTTGTTTAGATTACAAACTCTCAACTCTCTCTATATATAATCATAGTTATTGCGTACATAAATAAACCTAAGCCTTAAGTTTTAAAGTGTTATCGCTCTTAGTTATTCTCATGTTTTATGAATTGTTCTCGAATTGACGTTGTCATCACCTTACATCGAAGTCGCAACCTCCCTTTCTTCGTCGTTAGAGCTATTGTCGCTTAAGGTTTGTTTTCTTCTAGTGCTAAAAATAAATTATATGATATTTTTTTTCTATGTGTTGGTGTTTTACACCTTGTGTGATTATTATATGTATTATGGATTGTATGATTGACATCATGTTTATATGAATTGAGAATGTGTTTTAATTATGATTTATGGAATATTTGATTAATGAAACATCGGATTTTCGGAACTATGATTTATTAATTTATAGACTATGGTTTATGAAGTATGTTTATGGAATATCGGATTTATGGAATTGGATTTATGAAATTAGTTTTCTTGATGGTAAAGTTCTCAAACGTGACTTCCTAAATTTGGTTATTTCTACTAGGTCGAGTTTAGGGGGTTACATTTAGTGGTATCAGAGCTAAGTTCAACCCTCGGACTGTGTGGTTCACATAAAATTTTAAGCCGAAAATGATTTTTGCATGCATATTAAATGTTTTGAGGCAAAATGGAAATTTTTTATAAATTTATTATTTTAAAGAATTAAAAATATATTTTGAATAGAAACTCCAAGTACCAACTCTAATCATTGGATTGTACCTTTTGTAGATTGATTACTATGTCACCTCGTATGAGCTCTAGATTAGTGACTTATCGTGATCATACTCGTTCCTATAAATTTGAGAGTAAAGCCTATTTCAAAACTCTGTGTTGTCATTTGTACCCTGATCTAAAATACCTTTTTAAAATTGTTATCAAAACCTCTATTTTTTTGAAGTATGTCCTTAGTCTGAAAATTTTGAGGACAAAATTTCTTTTAAGGGTGAGAGAGTTGTAACACCCCAAAAATTACGCCCAAATTGTAAACCCTAAATTTGAAAAATCCCTAATTTAAAAATCTAATTTTGAAATCCCTAATTGAAAACCCTAACAATTGATAATTTTTAATTCAAACCCCTAACTTTTTATGAGGGACTAAATAAGAATTTTTATTAAACTTGGACGTCAATATGAAGTTTCTTGAAAGTTTAAGGACTGGCTCAATAAATAACCATTTATCAAATTGAATTTTAATAAACTTTAATTTCTTCCTTCCTATCGTTTTCTTTTTTTGTTTCATATATATATATATATATATATATATATATATATATATTAATTTCAAATTGAATTCTAATTCTCTTTCTTTGTTCCCACGGTTGAATTGACTCTCCTTTTCAACTTAAATTATTATTATTATTATTATTATTATTATTATTATTATTATTATTATTATTATTATAAACCTAATTTGTTTAGATTACCAACTCTCAACTCTCTCTATATATAGTCATAGTTATTGCCTACAAAAATAAACCTAAGCCTTAAGTTTTAAAGTGTTGTCGCTCTTAGTTATTCCCATGTTTTATGAATTCTTCTCGAATTGACGTTGTCATCACCTTACATCGAAGTCGCAACCTCCCTTTGTTCGTCGTTAGAGCTATTGGCGCTTAAGGTTTGTTTTCTTATGGTGCTAAATATTAAATTATATGATATTTTTTCTATGTGTTGGTGTTTTACACCTTGTGTGATTATTATATGTATTATGGATTGTATGATTGACATCATGTGCATATGAATTCAGAATGTGTTTTAATTATGATTTATGGAATATTTGATTTATAAAACATCATATTTTCGGAACTGTGATTTATGGATTTATAGACTATGGTTTATGAAGTATGTTTATGGAATATCGAATTTAAGGAATTGGATTTGTGAAATTTGATTTTTTAATCATCATGTATGTATGAGCATGGGTTGGGATTTGTACGGAGGAAGTTCAATTGTTTCATCCTTCAGGCTGAATTCCACTTCGGATCAGTGGTTCCACCCTTCGGGTTGAGTTCCACTTCGGATTGGTGACGATGTAGAGAGTGGTTCTGGGGAACCTTACTCTTCGGATGGTGATGTAGTTGGGTGCATTGCACTGCGCTTGTGATTTGTGTTATGGTTTAAAAGATTTCATTCAAAATAATATTATGTTTTATAATTATGGTTTTTCTAGCACTTTAGAGACACACTAAGCTCTTTAACTTACTCCCCCATAGTTTCCTCTTACAGATATCCCTGGACTTTAGGCGCGTGGTACTTGGAGGATCTCACCCCTTTTAATTCGGATATTTTACTATTTAGTTTGAAATTATTTTTGATTATTCAAATTATTATTTATATCTTTGATATATCGATGTACTTTCATACTTTTGGACTGTTTATGTTTTTCGGATGGTTTTAACATTCTTTTATTATGATTTTATTTCATAGATTTTATTTAAATATTCGAATATCTGTTATGATATTTATGTTTTTAATTATTACTAAATTTATGTTATTTTATTATAAATTAAAGTATAACTTTTAAAAATTAGTTTTCTTGATGGTAAAGTTTTCAAACGTGACTACCTAAATTCAGTTATTTCTTCTAGGCCAGGTTTAGGGGGTTACACAAATGGTCTTTTAAGGCTTATAATGTATGCTAGGCTCGGGTTGCCAAAGAAAGGATATAAAGGCTCAAATTCATATTTTAAGAGTGATTAAACCAAGGATCAACTTTTCTGATGAAATCTCTATTCTTCTTCTTTTATTCTTTGGATCACTCTAGACTGCCCATTTTGGGTTTTCACCCTAGAGTTCATTTCCTTTTCTGATAGACATCTTGTTTGAAAGATTTCAAATTTTCCTTCGCACTTCTTTTTTCCCTATCTTTTCTTTTCTTCTCTTTCTTTTCTTTTCTTTTCTTTTCTTTTCTTTTCTTTTCCTTTTCTTTTCTTTCTTTTTCTTTTTCTTTTTCTATCCTTTTTCTTTTTTTTCCTTTTTTGTGTCCTTTTCATTTTTAGTTTAGGACATTCAACTTAATCTGACTTTCTTTCAACACTTTTCATCTTCTTTGCCTCTAGTATGGGGAGTGATCCTTAGTTAGGGTTAAATCACAAGAAAAAAAATAATATCAGGCTCAAAGGGGGACAACAAATGGATTTTTCTTATTCGTGAAGGGAAATGAAGGAATGCCAAATGTCATTTCACACATAAATATCGTCGAAGAAAAGCAGTCTTCAGTTGGTAGATGTTTTAGAGTTATCACTTCATTCAAGGACCCTAACAACAATGTCTGAGAGGAAAATTCACGCAAACCTGTATCTTAAACCTGAACACACATATTGCCCCTCTATCTCGGGATTAGTTTTAAGAATCATTCATACAATCAATAGTTGGGACTCTGCAAAGAAGATGTATGCTTGAAAAAAATGGATAAGAATGCAAAGAATGAAAAATGACAAAAAGGCGAAACGTTTGCCATTTGAAGAAAAAATGCATCATTAAACAAATAAACTGACATAGAAGCCCTTACAAAAGATCCCTAATGCTCGCGGGCAAAAGCATGAGGGTTGGTTCTAAGCATGAACCCAACTGTCTAGAGAAAATTATGTTTTATTTCATGAAAGCACGAATCTCGGCTAATATTGACTCCAATGACTTCATGAAGAAATTCTAAACGCGTTCTTCCTCGTCATCTTCTTCTCTCTCGAGTCTTCCACTTTTGATGGCTACCAATGTTAACTCTCCATTCATGACCATGTCCTCAAAACCTTCGGTGGCGTGATTTATCATGTAGTCATAGAAAGGTCCATTTTGAGTTTCCACAAACATTAGGGTAACTTCATTTTCTGACAGTGGAGGTTGAACTTGGGCTGCCACATCTCGCCATCTCTGGGCATGCTGGCGGAAGCTCTCATTGGGCTTTTTTTCCATATTCTGCAACACAATCCTGCTTGAGGCCATATCTGTCACATACTCATATTGTTTGAGGAAGGCTTTCGACAGATCTCTCCAAGTGCGTATATTGGCCCGACTCAATTGAGCATACCATCGGATAGTAGACCCAGATAAGCTGTCTTGGAAGCAATGAATCAATAACTTCTCGTTTTCTAAGTGCAGTGACATTTTCCGGCAGTACATGGTCAAATGCGCCAATTGACATGTAGTTCCATTATACTTCTTGAAGTTAGGGGCCTTGGACTTTGGAGGTGACACAAAGTCCGAAACTAGACTCAAGTCTCTAGCATCCTTGCCACTATAAATGCTTCACTCTTGATAAACTTTAAACATTTCCGCCAGCTTCTTGTAGCGGTATTCCCTTTTCTTCTCGACCATTTCCATGTCAGTTTCTTCATTGAGCTCAGGCATCTCGGGGCTGCGAACCTCGTTGGTGTTCTTTTCAGTATGGGCAGAAGATTCTGAGATCTTGACTTTAGGTGAAGCTACTTCCTTTTGTACGAAAGCCATCCCTGGGAAAGTGTTGGTATCTTCTCTCGCTTCTGGGTCTTTGAACCCAAGCATGGTTGCGATTTGGCTAACTATTTTCTGGTGTGATATCTCAATCTCTTTCTTCAGATTATTTACCATCTTCTCAAGCTTGTCACAAATGTTTTTCTGATTTGATTCCAGAGTTGTCAATCTTCCCTTAGTGCTCATGGCTCGAGTCGTGTTTGCGAAGGATCTTTTACTACTTAAATGGAATTTTCCAAAATTAATCTTTTTGTTATACACGAATGAATTCATTGATTGAAACATTATTTAATGCAAACAAAAAACAAATGCATGGAAGCAAATATATGTGTGCACAAACAAATAAACAACGAAGCAAGCAAAACAGTGCAAATGCATGAATGCAGATGAAGGGGCATCAATTCCATTGAAAATCTACTTATGAACGGAAACTCTTTATTAAATACGAAAGTTTTATTACATCGTTTTTGAGTTACAAATATTTTTCTGCTTGAACACCTAACTCCTAGCCACATGAGTTTTGGTCCAACTTCTCCAACTGGCTTGACGTACTGACGAACGGATGCAGCTTTTTTTTCCAATGTTGTCACGTGCTTTTTAAAGAACTTTCCATTCATAATTTGAACAATTTTCCAGAATCAACCCCTTCTAAATATGGGATACATGCAAAAAATAAATATACTATTCACACAAAAAAATTAGTAATAAACATGCTACAAAACATCTCACACACAAAAAGGTTAGTAACAAATAAATATGCTACAAAAACAAAACAAAACTCACACACAAAAAGGTTAGTAACAAATAAACATGCTACAAAACAAAACTCATAAACACAAAGGTTGGTAATAAAAAACATAAACAAAACCTAAAAGATCCAGAATAATTCAATTACATAATAATTATGGGCCAACATTCCAACATTTCAGGACATGTCTCCACGAATTATTCATGCGACTCAACGCCCTAGGCTTTCCGCATGGCTCTATTAGGGGTAGGCTCTAAATTTTAAAACTTGGTTTGGTTCTAAAAAGGTACCCGAGCTGTCCTTGTTGTCTTCTACTAAGAGTAGCAGAGCCCTCGATTCTCACCCATTATAGGCTACAAACGAATCGAGTTCAAATCAGGAGGACTTGTAACCCCCTAGACCCGCCTATGCGTTACAACGGATCCTAGGAAGTCACATTAGGGTCACAAGAGCGACCCACAGTAAAATACACATGAAAACATTTTTTTCTTTCTCAAAACACTTATTAAGCTGTAAAATCAACTTCTGTTTAAAATACTATTTCAGAAAATCATTTAAACACAACAAGAAATTTCAGAAAGTACTTTACAAACTCAATCACAAAACCATACGTGACATACATGCCCACTAACTATACAATACCGTACTCCAGAGGCAACGCCGAACACTGATGTCAAACATTAGGTCATGTTATTTTCTTTGAACCTGCGATGGTAAAAACAACGTGAGCTTGGAAAAGCTCAGTAATACAAAACTACCAAAAGATGTTATAAGCTCATGCAGACATATGGTAGGCATAACACTTTCATGATGTTTCAAGCAGTGATAGTCCTCTATTTCTGTTCTACTATTTCGAGGTTTCATCATACTCAAGAATAATGGTATTTGTTCTTTAATCAGACCTTGAGAATTAGACGGAAATTATATAGGCTGATAACATACGAGGTAGGAATCAGAGAGTTCGGCGTCTAGTGTGTTCCAATAAGTGCAGATCAACATACATAAGTACTTAACATCATATCATATGAGCACATAATAGATTAAATGCAAATGTTCAATGATCATACAGAAGTTTACACGAACTACCCTCCAACCTTACACCAATATGCAGTCCCCCAGAACTGCATCCATAAGGACTTACCCTAGGCCCGATGGGCATAGGTGCCACCTAAGGGGATGCCTTAGGTCCATAAGGACTTACCCTAGGCCCGATGGGCGTAGGTGCCACTCAAGGGGAAACCTTGAGTCCATAAGGACTTACCCTAGGCCCGATGGGCATAGGTGCCACCTAAGGGGATGCCTTAGGTTCATAAGGACTTACCCTAGGCCTGATGGGCGTAGGTGCCACTCAAGGGGAGACCTTGAGTCCATAAGGATTTACCAGCTTGATCAGGGCTGTACCGACAGAGACTTCATATCATAACCCGACAGTATACCCCAGATGACAATCGGAAACCAGATTTCAGACATGAGTAACATAATACATGTAACAGACATATTCTATTCAGAGTATCATAAACATAAGTTCATGCTTTTGACAGATAAATGGGCATACTATTGAGCAGAGCAGACATTTTCAGCATTCATCATGCGAACAGATTGTACCATCATTGGTCAAACTAACAGATCACGCTAACAAATTCATCAAACAGTCAGACAATACCATCACAGATCAAACGATCACATACCAAGTATACAGATTGGACAGACATATATCAGGTAGGCAGAGCATGTCATCATATACCAAGTTCATCATTTTATCTCATTTTTCTAACATAGTGATGCAATCTCAATAACAATTAAAATGTTCATCAAACATAATATTATTCACGATTAAATAATTATACAATCCATTCAACAGAATATAACACACATGGAACACACTAGATGGAATATTTTATTTCCTGAAGATACTTGTCATTTACAGAAAGGGGCGCATTAAAACTTTTGACAATTTAGACGAATTTCCAGAACGAGGTTCCTATTAGAAAGGGTTCGTAAAACGATTCATATTATGTATTCAAGAATTGGTACATCAAGATCTTAGAAAGCTTAAATATATCACGAGTACTTTAGTCATTTAAGCTTACAAGGGCATTATGGTCATTTTATCATACATGGGCGTTTTGGAAATTTATACCAACGAGACATAAACAGTCGCTCAGGAAATTCTATTTACTCATCAGCTTTCCAGTCATGCATTTAGAGATTTCTATGATAAGATCTTTTGCGATATCGGATACATCTAGGGTTGTTCTAGTTACTATGGCCAACAAGGGGGTTTTGGTCATTTAACTATCAGGGGTGATTTTGTAATTTAACTCAGTAATGATAAAATGACGATTTACAATAGTTAATAATTCCAGAAGTTTTTCAAGCCTCCAACTGTTCGAACTAACATATCACAATCTTGCAGTACTAATCAACCCTTATATTAATATCAGGAGTGATTAACATACATGAGCGTGCTTCCTAACACTTAGGGGCAGTTTAGCCCTTAAAGTCTCATTAGAATTCTCAGGGTTTCATCAAATGCATAATTGTATATTTAACTCAAGAGAGCATTTCAGTCATTTTAGAAATCGGGATAAATTCACCGTTTTTGTCAAATCTTAATATTTAGCACCTCTATCGTTTACGTATTCGGTAGAGATTAAGTCGTTCTAAACTCTTCGGCCCTTACAGATGGTTTACTCATTTTAGAACTTAAGGGTAAAATTGTCATTCTGATTAATTAAGAATTTCGGTGCTTGAAGGCACTACAGTCTTTTTGGTCATTACGATCATTTCGATTAATTCATTCCTTATTGTCGTACGTATCAGCTTAAGAGTACAACAATAATTCCAGTAATTTCGCCTTTAGGTGTTATACAGAGCTTGGGGGAAATTCAAGTTTCCTTTAGTATCACACACATTTGAATAATGATGCCGAAGTCTTTTCCAAAAGAACATACATCTTGGGTAGTGTAATTTGTATAATCAGGTCGAATGCAGATTTTAGGTCATTTCCTTTATCAGAGGGGTAGTTTAGTCATACTTATGCTCCAAGGGCATTTTCGTAATTTCATAATTAATATCTCCCACTCTGTATCCTGGGCCTCGATTATTACGCACTGATGATTGAGTTGCAGATTAACTGAATTTAATTATTAAAACTTTTGATACTGTTAGCCCATTGGTAAACTTATTCGGATAATTTGGTCTTATTAATATCCATACTTATTGCTCGAATCTGATTCAATTTAAGCAGAATTTACAGTATACGTCATCATAAGCATGCATGCGTTAACCGAATATCAACATGTTCATAAAGCATACAAGGGGTAGTAGTGTATTACCTTTAATCCTTGCTATATCGGTTAACCATGGTACTCCATTCGATCACTCTCGAACCCGAATGCGACGTCCTCAACATCCCGAATACAAGGAACTATGATTACCTTCAATCGCACAAATTCCAATATCAGACCTTATTCACAAAGCTATTAATTAATTAAATAAATACATAAGCACTCTCGGGTTCAAAATCAGATTCAGAGACCTTCGGGTTAGAATTTTGCGAAACATGCTTCAAAATCGAACTCAGGACGTCGAAAAACATAAAATAGGGCTTTTCGGAAAAAGTTGACTTTTTGGTCAAAGTCAACGCTGACGTCATGCTGACGTCACTGGTCCAGGGCTGACTCAGCGAGTCGACTCACTAGGTTGACTCGGGCAAGTTGACTCACTGGGTTGACTCGGTCGAGTTTACTCACTGGGTCGGGTCGGGTCAACGGTTCGGGTCAACAAATTGGGCTTGGTTTGGTTGGGCTCAGACCGGTTTAATTTATACCGGTTCACTTACCTAGCGTTACCAACTCGTCGGACGGTCGCCAGAACAGTCGTCAGACGGTCACCGGAAAAGCCGCCGGAGGCTCTTTTCGTACCAAAACTGTTGAAAAACATAGATCATCAACACCACATTTCCACCATAGCAAACAAACGCCAAAAGTTGGTCGGAACCACCCATTTTACCTGAAATGCGCGAGGAAAGCAACCAGACAAGCGTAGCTCCGATGAGGTCCTTATCGGAGTCAAACAGACGAACCACCGACTGGGTTTTGCACGGCTCGTCGCGGGGAGTCCAACGGTGGTGATGGCGCGGCGAACAGAGGCCTATCGGCGCCGGAAAACGCGGAGGAAGAAGGGAACTAGTTAACCCTAAGTTGCAACCTTCAACGGTCGATTGCCGGTGAAGCGGACGTCGGTTGAGCGCGTGGGTTAGGGGGTTTTGTTCAGTGTTCGACGGCGAACACTTTAACGCCGGCGGTAAGCATCACGGCGCGACGGTGGTGAACGAACGGTGGCCGAAGCTTTGGTTAGGGTTGAGAGGAAAATGACGGGGTGTTTCTGCGTGTTGTGGGAAATAATTGATCCCCATTTAATCAGATTCGATAGTGGGGGGTGGGTAGGATATTTTCATTATTTAATTATTATATTATTTTCGGATCTAAATAAGAATTATTTAGGGTGACTCATAACCAAGAGCTTACCTAGCTCAATTGGCTGGGCACTCGGCTGAAACTTCATGAGGTTGTGGGTTCAATTCCCACAACCCTCATTCCTTCCTTCTTTTTTTTCCCACCATTCCTTTATTTTTATTTTATTTAACTTAAAACTTTAGGGGTGTTACAACTCTCCCCTTCTAAAAAGAAATTTCGTCCTCGAAATTTATCTAAGACGGAGATATGTAAACATTGCCATTTCATTCTATTTTTGTACTGAAACTTATCCATTAGAGTATCATTATTTCTCGGGACTCTCAAATGGGCACAGATCAAGCTAGCGGTGTCCTCAGTCACTCAAACTGATTTTAGACTCAAACTCATCCCACCATACATCTCAGATCGGCTAATCAAGATACAATATTTGAACCCATAATGAACTTCGTACGGTGCCGCACGAACACTTGTCTCGTAGCTGCTTTGATTATAGCATACTCAGTCAAGAATACAAAACATTCTCGCCACCACATAAGTCGACCATACAGACTGAAAGTACGTCTTTCATAATCTAAATTACTCTACTAGGTTGACACTCAATTTACAGATGAACAACTGTGCGTGAAGTTTATGCGAGTACCTAAAGCATCAACCCGAGCCCTCCAGAATCAAGATGTAAACAATAAAATTCAATAAGTATGATACATATAACGGTACATTGCGTCACTTTTCCCCAAAATATCTTTCTTCATACCGGACAAGTATAACAAAGGTTTTAAACGAATATCTCTTACATTCATTAAAATACTCCGATAATTGTTTCTTTCGTGCATAACAGAGCCACCACATAATCTATACTTACACCGATCTCACAGACACTTTTCTTTTAAATTCATAATACTTTTATCAAATTTTTGTCAGAATATTCTCAATCACACTCATTATCACCGAGCTACTTTACTTGTAATCTTATATCGGTTTCCTCGTTCGATCAAACATTTATTCTTAATTTGTTTCAGATCTTCTATTTCACATGCATGAACCATCTCAGGTTCTCTGTCCAGATTCAAGTCCATCAATTTAATCCAATTCGTAGACAAAATTTACCGGTATTCCTTTCCAGTACAAATCAAGCTATTATGGACAGAAGGGTTAGATGTACTTATTACATGAAAGGATTCAACATCGGATTCTCGGCAAGAAGGAGTACGATTATGATCTAAGGGCATGCACAAACCAGACATCCTATGACAGACGATCGGCCGATCTACCCAGAATGACGCAACTCTAAGCTCTGATACCACTAAATGTAACCCCGTAGACCCGCCTATGCGTTACAACGGATCCTAGGAAGTCACATTAGGGTCACAAGAGCGACCCACAGTAAAATACACATGAAAACATTTTTTTCTTTCTCAAAACACTTATTAAGCTGTAAAATCAACTTCTGTTTAAAATACTATTTCAGAAAATCATTTAAACACAACAAGAAATTTCAGAAAGTACTTTACAGACTCAATCACAAAACCATACGTGACATACATGCCCACTAACTATACAATACCGTACTCCAGAGGCAACGCCGAAAACTGATGTCAAACATTAGGTCATGTTATTTTCTTTGAACCTGCGATGGTAAAAACAACGTGAGCTTGGAAAAGCTCAGTAATACAAAACTACCAAAAGATGTTATAAGCTCATGCAGACATATGGTAGGCATAACACTTTCATGATGTTTCAAGCAGTGATAGTCCTCTATTTCTGTTCTACTATTTCGAGGTTTCATCATACTCAAGAATAATGGTATTTGTTCTTTAATCAGACCTTGAGAATTAGACGGAAATTATATAGGCTGATAACATACGAGGTAGGAATCAGAGAGTTCGGCGTCTAGTGTGTTCCAATAAGTGCAGATCAACATACATAAGTACTTAACATCATATCATATGAGCACATAACAGATTAAATGCAAATGTTCAATGATCATACAGAAGTTTACAAGAACTACCCTCCAACCTTACACCAATATGCAGTCCCCCAGAACTGCATCCATAAGGACTTACCCTAGGCCCGATGGGCATAGGTGCCACCTAAGGGGATGCCTTAGGTCCATAAGGACTTACCCTAGGCCCGATGGGCGTAGGTGCCACTCAAGGGGAAACCTTGAGTCCATAAGGACTTACCCTAGGCCCGATGGGCATAAGTGCCACCTAAGAGGATGCCTTAGGTCCATAAGGACTTACCCTAGGCCTGATGGGCGTAGGTGCCACTCAAGGGGAGACCTTGAGTCCATAAGGATTTACCAGCTTGATCAGGGCTGTACCGACAGAGACTTCATATCATAACCCGACAGTATACCCCAGATGACAATCGGAAATCAGATTTCAGACATGAGTAACATAATACATGTAACAAACATATTCTATTCAGAGTATCATAAACATAAGTTCATGCTTTTGACAGATAAATGGGCATACTATTGAGCAGAGCAGACATTTTCAGCATTCATCATGCGAACAGATTGTACCATCATTGGTCAAACTAACAGATCATGCTAACAAATTCATCAAACAGTCAGACAATACCATCAAAGATCAAACGATCACATACCAAGTATACAGATTGGACAGACATATATCAGGCAGGCAGAGCATGTCATCATATATCAAGTTCATCATTTTATCTCATTTTTCTAACATAGTGATGCAATCTCAATAACAATTAAAATGTTCATCAAACATAATATTATTCACGATTAAATAATTATACAATCCATTCAACAAAATATAACACACATGGAACACAGTAGATGGAATATTTTATTTCCTGAAGATACTTATCATTTATAGAAAGGGGCGCATTAAAACTTTTGACAATTTAGACGAATTTCCAGAACGAGGTTCCTATTAGAAAGGGTTCGTAAAACGATACATATTATGTATTCAAGAATTGGTACATCAAGATCTTAGAAATCTTGAATATATCACGAGTACTTTAGTCATTTAAGCTTACAAGGGCATTATGGTCATTTTATCATACATGGGCGTTTTGGTAATTTATACCAACGAGACATAAACAGTCGCTCAGGAAATTCTATTTACTCATCAGCTTTCCAGTCATGCATTTAGAGATTTCTATGATAAGATCTTTTGCGATATCGGATACATCTAGGGTTGTTCTAGTTACTATGACCAACAAGGGGGTTTTGGTCATTTAACTATCAGGGGTGATTTTGTAATTTAACTCAGTAATGATAAAATGACGATTTACAATAGTTAATAATTCCAGAAGTTTTTCAAGCCTCCAACTGTTCGAACTAACATATCACTATCTTGCAGTACTAATCAACCCTTATATTAATATCAGGAGTGATTAACATACATGAGCGTGCTTCCTAACACTTAGGGGGAGTTTAGCCCTTAAAGTCTCATTAGAATTCTAAGGGTTTCATCAAATGCATAATTGTATATTTAACTCAAGAGAGCATTTCAGACATTTTAGAAATCGGGATAAATTCACCGTTTTTGTCAAATCTTAATATTTAGCACCTCTATCGTTTACGTATTCGGTAGAGATTAAGTCGTTCTAAACTCTTCGGCCCTTACAGATGGTTTACTCATTTTAGAACTTAAGGGTAAAATTGTCATTCTGATTAATTAAGAATTTCGGTGCTCGAAGGCACTACAGTCTTTTTGGTCATTACGATCATTTCGATTAATTCATTCCTTATTGTCGTACGTATCAGCTTAAGAATACAACAATAATTCCAGTAATTTCGCCTTTAGGTGTTATATAGAGCTTGGGGGAAATTCAAGTTTCCTTTAGTATCACACACATTTGAATAATGATGCCGAAGTCTTTTCCAAAAGAACATACATCTTGGGTAGTGTAATTTGTATAATCAGGTCGAATGCAGATTTTAGGTCATTTCCTTTATCAGAGAGGTAGTTTAGTCATACTTATGCTCCAAGGGCATTTTCGTAATTTCATAATTAATATCTCTCACTCTGTATCCTGGGCCTCGATTATTACGCACTGATGATTGAGTTGCGGATTAACTGAATTTAATTATTAAAACTTTTGATACTGTTAGCCCATTGTTAAACTTATTCGGATAATTTGGTGTCATTAATATCCATACTTATTGCTCGAATCTGATTCAATTTAAGCAGAATTTACAGTATACGTCATCATAAGCATGCATGCGTTAACCGAATATCAACATGTTCATAAAGCATACAAGGGGTAGTAGTGTATTACCTTTAATCCATGCTATATCGGTTAACCATGGTACTCCATTCGTCACTCTCGAACCCAAATGCGACGTCCTCAACATCCCGAATACAAGGAACTATGATTACCTTCAATCGCACAAATTCCAATATCAGACCTTATTCACAAAGCTATTAATTAATTAAATAAATACATAAGCACTCTCGGGTTCAAAATCAGATTCAGAGACCTTCGGGTTAGAATTTTGCGAAACAGGCTTCAAAATCGAACTCAGGACGTCGAAAAACATGAAATAGGGCTTTTCGGAAAAAGTTGTCTTTTTGGTCAAACTCAACGCTGACGTCATGCTGACGTCACCGGTCCAGAGCTAACTCAGCGAGTTGACTCACTGGGTTGACTCGGGCAAGTTGACTCACTAGGTTGACTCGGTCGAGTTTACTCACTGGGTCGGGTCGGGTCAACGGTTCGGGTCAACAAATTGGGCTTGGTTTGGTTGGGCTCAGACCGGTTTAATTTATACCGGTTCGGACCGGTTCACTTACCTAGCGTTAACAACTCGTCGGACGGTCGCCGGAACAGTTGTCAGACGGTCACCGGAAAAGCCGCCGGAGGCTCTTTTCGTGCCAAAACTGTTGAAAACATAGATCATCAACACCACATTTCCACCATAGCAAACAAACGCCAAAAGTTGGTCGGAACCACCCATTTTACCTGAAATGCGCGAGGAAAGCAACCGGACCAGCGTAGCTCCAATGAGGTCCTTATCGGAGTTAAACAGACGAACCACCGACTGGGTTTTGCACGGCTCGTCGCGGGGAGTCCAACGGTGGTGATGGCGCGGCGAACGGAGGCCTATCGGCGCCGGAAAACGCGGAGGAAGAAGGGAACTAATTAACCCTAAGTCGCAACCTTCAACGGTCGATTGCCGGTGAAGCGGACGTCGGTTGAGCCCGTGGGTTAGGGGGTTTTGTTCAGTGTTCGACGGCGAACACTTTAACGCCGGCGGTAAGCATCACGGCGCGATGGTGGTGAACGAACGGCGGCCGAAGCTTTGGTTAGGGTTGAGAGGAAAATGACGGGGTGTTTCTGCGTGTTGTGGGAAATAATTGATCCCCATTTAATCAGATTCGATAGTGGGGGGTGGGTAGGATATTTTCATTATTTAATTATTATATTATTTTCGGATCTAAATAAGAATTATTTAGGGTGACTCATAACCAAGATCTTACCTAGCTCAATTGGCTGGGCACTCAGCTGAAACTTCATGAGGTTGTGGGTTCAATTCCCACAACCCTCATTCCCTCCTTCCTTCTTTTTTTTTCCCACCATTCCTTTATTTTTATTTTATTTAACTTAAAACTTTAGGGGTGCTACAGGACTCACCACCGAAGACTTCTCGAAGAATCAATATCCTTACGAAGGCAAAGGGATTGAGTCCTGAAGGTACTTTGCGATGGTCATACGAAGAATCAATATTCTTACATGAGCAAAGTGTGTTCCCCGCACTTAAAACGAACGGGACAAAACTCGGGAATAGAACTTGAAAATAAGTCTTAAATGCGTAAAATAAAGCTATATTCATTTAAATGGACAAATAAATAGAACCTATGATGAACTTGCAAATACCATATTTAAAAAAATTGAAAATCATTTAAAACCAATTTGTGGCCTGACCCTCTTTGTTTTTATTTTAGAAAAACAAAAACTTGTTCCTAGCAGAGTCGCCAAGCTGTCGCAACCCTTTTTAGGAGCTCCGACGATTTTTGGAAAGCACTTTTAAAAACAAAGAAATTTAGTGTATTGAGCTTTTTATTTTTTATTTTAAGTTGTATTATATAAAAAGAACCTTAAAAATGTCTAAGTCTTTTATTCATAATTTAAGGTTTAAGTTTGCTTAAGTGTATTTATTCTATGAAGAACAATTTTCAACAAAACAAGTTTCTATCTAAGTTTTAGTCCCCAATCCTAAGTTTCCATCTATTTCTAAAACAAGCAACCAAACTTTTATTCTTTTGAATTTTACCCTTTTTATTCTTCCTTTTAAAAGCATTTATTTCTTTTTATTTCTTTTCATTATTTTCTAAGCTAAGACTTTTTTTACATCTTTTTACTTTTTTCATTTTTTATGTTTTTTTTACCGTTTTATGTTTTCCTTTTTCAAACAAAGAATTTTCTCTCTTTTTAAACTCATTTTCATTTTTTTCCATTTTTAACTTTTTTCTTTTAAAACGACCCCTTTTCAAAATAAACTTTATTTTTTTCCTAAAGAACTTCTTTTTAAATTTTTCCCTTTTCAAAAATTAATTTTTATCCTAGACCCTAAAATTTTATTTAAAACCTTTTTATTTTCTTTTCCTTGAAAACTTATTTCTTTTACCTTTTTTTCTAAAAAATCATATTTAATATTTTTCTTTTAAAATCATTTTGCCATCAATTATTAACAGAAAATCATAAAAATCCATTTTTTATTTTAAATCAAGCCCTTCATTATCTAACACATCACATTATTATTTCTTCTAATTAAATCCCTAATTTCAAGTTTTTTAATTTAACCATATTTATTCTTGCATTTTTAAATCTAAACATCTTTTAAATTATTTTCTACATTCCTAAAGATCAAAATCACCCTAACAACATTTTTTAAAAGCATGCAAACATTTTAGGATCAAACTAAAAATTAAAACGAAATTTAAAACAAAAAAAAAGTTACCGGAATCGTGAACGATTTTCTGACTTCGAGAAAGCAACCTAAAAATCACAAACAACACAAGAAAAAAATTCAACCAAGAACAAACAATAAAATCAACATAAAAAACAAAGAAAAGATAGAAAATTTACCCAAGAAATCGACGAACGATGAACTCGAATTCAAGCTTCTCGAAATGCTCCTAAACCACCTCCGGAAAAATTGGTCCAAACTCGAATTTTCACTCTAAAAATTTCCATCCAACTCAAGAAAAATTCGGAGAATTTTTCGGATTTTTCTTGAACCCTTTTAGTGGTTTTTCTCTCAAAATGGTGTGTATTGAACAAATGAAAAGGGGGCATTTATACTTGAATTTTAGCTTCAAATTCAAGCCAAATTCGGATTTCAATCCCTGAATTGAAGCTAAAATAAGACAAGAAACTTGATTCTAGTAAAAACCCCTCAAACCCTAACCGATTTGGTTGAATATTCGAGCTGAATTTTCCCCTTGATTCGAGCCTAGTGTTTGACTATTTATCTCAATTTTTTGCAGATTTCGGCGAGCACAGGCGGCGACGACGAGCTAGCTGGGTTGGTGGCATTAGGATGGCGGTGGCGAGGTAGACCGACCTGTACTGACGAAGTTGGCGGTCGTGGCCTAAAGGCACCGACCGGCCACCGTGAACGTGCGACTGGGGTTTAATTTGGGGAACCAGCCCGCGCGCTGGTTCCCCCTTTTTTAATATTTTTTTGTTTTTCTTTCTCTTTTTTCCCATTTTTTTGTTGATTTTGGCTTTTTTCCTATTTTTTTATCACATTTTCATAATTATTACCACACTTTATTTCCTTTTTTTCAAAATTCTTAAACATCATAATAATATTTTCTTTTTTTCATTTTCTTTCTTTTTTCCTTTTACTTTAAAAATGGGCTTTGTTCTCTTTATTTAAAAGTGGGCTTTTGAAATAGGCTTTTTTTGAAAAGGGGTTTTATTTATTTAAAAGACGGGCTTTAAAAAGATTTTATTTATTTAAAAGGTGAGCTTCAAAAGGATTTTATTTTTATTTTTTTGGATTATTTAAAACTGAGGTGAAAATTTAGTGACAACAAACATGACATGTCATTTTTATTATTGTTAAATTGAAAATAATTTAAAACTAAAATAAAATCATTTTTATTATTATTAAATTTAAAATATTTTAAAAATATTACTTCTTAAAATAATTTCGGTGGCTAAAGTATTTTTTTTTTTGTAAAAATAGGTGTCCAAAGTTTCCATAGTTACAATTTTAGCTGTCCGGCTGTTAAATGGGTGTTAAAAATTGTCAACCAATCCGTGCTACGCGAGGCATTAATTTTATTTTATTTTAAATTTTTTAATGGAAATACTCAGATTTTCAAATTTTTATAAAATATCAAAAATTTTACAAGCTTCACAAAATAATTCCCTAAATCCCTAAAAAATTCCAAATTTCCACCGTCGATTGCCGCTGCTTTTGTCGTTTTCGCTGACAACGTCCACTTGATCGCCAGACCAAGGCGGCCATTTCCCCTAACACGGCGTCGCCAGAAACGAACAACGGCGTGCAGACGAACATCAAACAAGAACGTCGTTTTTGTGTTTGACGTTCAGCTGCACGCCGTTGGGCATTTTTGACAACGCCATTTTGGGGGAAATGGTCGCCTTGGTTCAACGACCATGTGGGTGTGGTTAGCGACGGTGACCGACGGCGGAAACGACGACAATCGATGACATAATTTAGAGAGGGATTTAGGGACTGTTTTGTGAAGCTTGTAAAATTTTGAGATTGTATAAAAATTTGAAAAATCTGAGTATTTTTTATTAAAAAAATTAAAAATAAAATTAATGCCATGTGTCAAGCACCGATTGGTTGACAATTTTTTTAACATCCATTTAACATTCGGACACCTAAAATTGTAACTATCGAAACTTTGAGCACCTATTTTTACAAAAAATACTTTAGACACCTAAATTATTTTAAGAAGTAATATTTTTTAAAAATATTTTAAATTTAATAATAATAAAAATGGTTTTATTTCATTTTAAATTATTTTTAATTTAACAATAATAAAAAATGACATGTCAAGTTATAATAATAATAAAATAATCTAGAGAGAAAAAATATGAGCAATTTGAAAGTTTAGTTATTAAATAGGAGCAATTTGGGCACCTAAAATTTAAAAAGGGTATACTTTGGGCACATATTTTTCATTTAAGCCTTTATAATATTATTGTACTAATTTATTGTAACGTTTTAGGGTTGAAAAATGAATTTTTAAAATTTTAAGGGTGAAATTATAAAGAAACATTTTCAGTAGTGACCATAATGGTTAATTTTTAAAATTGGGGAGCAGAAATGTACATGAGATAAATTTTAGTGGCCATTGTAGTAGTTTACCCTTATTTTTCCTTGCCAGGTAAGCAAGTCGTCGATGTTTAATGACAACAAACGACCGAGTGACCAAAATTTTACTCCCCGAAAACGTAAGTGACCTTATTGCTCGTTTTTCAAAATCGGTGACCAATTCTGTACTAGGGGGAAACATAAGCGACTATTTGTTTACGCGTGTGATGTACTATAAATGATACGAAAATATGGTGCAAGTAAACACGTCGGACAAGTAATACAATGATGAGTGAGTATCGTCTCCACAAGGATTAGAGGTGTTTCGAGGTAAGCTTAAGCACACAAGTGTCACGAAATGTAAATAGAGAATGATGTGGCAAATCAAGATAGAGTGATGAATGTTGTAGCAAATCAGAACAGAGTTATAAATGTTGTAGCAAATAAAGATGAAGGATAGAGTGCTGAATTCAGTAGACAGACAAGTCCTCTTACGTATGTGCAACTCACTTGGGAATGACTGGATGGGTTGTCTGGTTAACCTATCTCTTAGCTCTCAACTAGGGTTTACCTCTCTAACTTCCTCTATGCTCGGCAAGGTTTACCCAAGGTGCTCTTCAACTATCTCTTGCCAGGAAACTGGGAGTAGGAAATGCTACAGCAATACATCTCAGTGTAAACTCTATCACTCCCCTACTCATAAAGTTTTATCCTTCTTAGCCGTTGAAACCCAACACTTATCTCTAAGATGGATTAGAGTTGTGCCTCTCAGCATTCAACTCCATTGTCTATGCAGGTTAAAGAAAGCTCTCTCGACCACTAACCTCGACTCACACCTAAGGAAAGGCCAACTCTCGAAGGCTCTTACAACCCTAAGCATTTAACAACATAGAAAAAGCATAGATAGAAGCAAGAGATAAATGAACATTCATAAAAGAAACTAAAACATAATTCATCAAAATAGTCCAAGCCACCTAAATCAGTTCATGGCTGGGCAAGTATCATCCGAAGTATCTACGTTCATACAACCCATTTTCAAGATATAAAAATAAATGCTAAAGCAATATAAAGGGTAGAGGAGACTCCCAATCCGCGATGGACTTGCAGCGCCACGAACCGCCCTAGGCTTGCAGCCTCTCTCAAGGTCAGCAAGGTCAGACCCTTGGAGCTTCAACAATGGAGGACACCAAGTGGGGGAAGAAGAAAAGAAAAGAGCCGCCTTTGCTTTCTCTCCGTACCCTTTTTGTCACCTTTTCACGCTCTCCCTTTAATGAGGGTTTCGTGTCCTTTATATAGTGGAGGCTCCTAGGGTTTTGTGCCCTAATATTCTTTAGCATCCTGGGAATATTTCCTACGCATGTGGGGCACAATCAGACAAAAAAGGGCTTGCACATGTTGGCTATCAGCGTGTGCGAGTTACTTTGTCTTTTTCTGTGCCCAAAATTGTTGTCCAATTTGCTATAGCATTTTCCTTCCTTGCCCTGCTTCACATCAGCTTCAACATGCACAACACCACACCAACAAATACCCTTCAACCAACATCTAATCTCATGAAATAAGGCCGAACCACCAACAAGTAGAGATACGTGCAACTATATGCTCTAAATGCACCTACATGCTATGAGATGACCTCGAGAACAAACAAATACTTAAGCAAAAAGGTGTAAAATATAAGCATTTTCACAAGTCATCACACCCCAAACATAAGCTATTACTTGTCCTCAAGCAATGAATAGAGAGAAACAAATAAAATGTTGTGGCAAAAATTTAGCTCAAGGTAGATGCTATGGCAAAATTTCAACCCTTAGAAAAGTAAGGCTTTAATAATTAAGACATAATTGAGATTTTAAGAATGATTTCCTAGGGTGAGATTCTTTGTTAGTGTGTGCGTGATTGCATACACACTACAAGAAAATAGATTTTTAGTGACAACTTTTATGCATTTTGTCACAATAAGTTATATTTTTTATGACTATATTTTTTGACACAAAAGATTAATAACAATGACTAAAATTTAGACACGGGGGCACAACGAATGTGCTAGATACCAACCCTTGACTTTTATGCGACGAGCGCGATATGAGGCCCTCTGCCCCCAAACTGGTCCCTAGAAGGTCATCCACTTGGTTCGGCTGCTAGCCCATGGCGATAGGGTTAATTATAGATGATGTGACAAATTTATATATAATTTTTTAATAAATAAATACAATGCATGGTTTCGTGGGGGATCAAACCTGGAACCTTTAGGGGGAGAGTGCAATGTCTATCCACTAGGCTAGGTAAGAAATTTAATATTATTTTGAAAGTAAAATATTATTTATGTTAAATTGTAATTGAAATTAATTTTTTATTTTAAAAGTATGTATTAATTATAACAATAATTAATATAATAATATTTTAATTAATTTTTATATGGTTTCTTATACGAAATACGTTTGTTGAAGAAAATATATAAAAATAATTGAGTTGATTTTAAAATATAAACATATGAATATTAAGATTTACACCTAAATTATTGATAGAATTATCCTTTATGTAATAATTATTTACTATACTGACAATGAAAATTTTACCTCCACAAGAAAAGTTAAAACAAATATCAAGTGTAGAATTTTTCATAAGGTAAAATTTTGCTATCACATATTATGCCAATATTACATGTTAGTCCTTTTACTTTAATTTGTTCACTTTAAGTTTATGTACTTTCTATTAAAAAATATGTACTTTTTAAATTTTAAAATTTCGATCTTGACATGAATGATAGTCTTTAAATATGTTAAGTAAAACTTTTGATTTTTATTCTTTTGTTCAATCATTTTTAGTCATTGTAATTTAATCATATTGTCGTTGTCTCGTTTGGAGCAGGATTGAAGTTTTAAAATTGCAAAAATATAGGGACTAAAATTGATCAAAATAGAATGACTAAAACAAAAATTTACACATAGTGTAGAGACTAATAGAATTATTTTACCTTTTGATAAACTAGTTTATGCCTTTATGGTAACTTCAATTTTTTATATTTGTTATTATTATTATTATTATTATTATTATAAAAATAAATTTATTATTGTGACAATACATAACTTGTCATTAAGCTTATTTTTTTATTGGTGACAAAATTTATCACAACAAAAGTAAAATTTTAAGTGACAAAGAATTGCATTGTCACAACAAATATCAAAGTATAGTGACCACTTTATATATCGTCACTATCATGTGTCAAAGTTTTAGTGGCAATGAAATTTGTGTCACAGTTATAGACTTACAGTGAGAATTTAATTGTGAAAAATGTAATCGTCACAATTACTACTATAATAGTGACCAAATAAAAATACATCACAATTACTTATGCTAATAGTGTCGCACAAAAAATCTGTCATAAAAGTGTAATATTTGTGACAAAATTACCACTAGTCACTTCCAATTTGTCACTAAAAGTCTATATTCTTGTGTGAGAACTTAGGTTCAACAGAGCTAGAAAAATTTCTTAATATAACTCAAGTTCATCCTAGTGTTGAACTATTTTAGCTCAAAGTTTTACTCCCATAAGTGAACTATTTTTTTCTTTTAAGAGGGGTGTCAGCTCATCACAACTACCATCCCTCTCTCTAGATGAGCAGGGAGCAAACCTCTCATCCCCGAGCTAGTAGGTAGAGTCATCTCGTGACAACTTTCATTCACTCATTTGATGTTGCTGCCATTTATTTAAGTTAGAATTCCAGGCAGTGCAACATAAAGCGGAGTGTCCCTCTAAAATATGACGTAGCATTTATTCACAATTTGATATATTCTATTAAGCACAAGGGAGATTAACTAAGCCTTTACTGCTTCATTTTTTTCTCTAACACTCTCAAACGTAAAGAGCATACAATCATGTATCAAAACAAAGATCAAAGATCAAACCCTAGAATTAAATCTACCAATCTCAATAGTCATACATGTCAATATATAGCCATGAAAATATGTTCATCATCGGTATCATTGACTTATTCATACAACTATCATAGAGCTAAACAAAATGCCATAGCAAATTTTTTTTCTACCTATTAATGAAATGCAAATGACTAACTAAAGGGCACTAACACCCCCAAACTTAAAGAGTGCAGTGTCCTTAATGCAACAAAATAAAATGACATGCACCTAAACTAAATGCAACGCAAGATGAAGAAGTACCTTACTTCTTGGTAGCGGCGGTCTTCGTGGCTTTGTGCTTGACGCCGGAGGACTTAAATGAGGCGATAGGAGGGTCAGCCTTGTCTGCTCTAGCGAAGGGGTCTGTTCTGATTCAGCTAGGGTTCCTTGGTTGGTGGAACTTGTGTCGAATACGTTTCCCTCGGCTGGTGTGCTCCAGACTCTACCAGCAGTGCATTTGCTTCTTGTTCTCGTAGATGTGGCAGTGCTTGGAGTTTGTGCCGATGACTGCGCTGGCATAGAATGTGGGAGCTCGTCATCCTCTGATCCATCTGTCACGGGGTTGACAGGATCAACGGGTGGCTCCTTTGTTGGGCAAATTTGGTAGGTTTTGTTGTTCTCTTTCTCTTCTTAGGTAGTGGGCTTGTTGTAGCATCTGTGTCCTGGTTCTGTGAGGAAGGCTGGGTCTAAGTAGGGCTCTTTTTGGGAACTGGTGTTTTCTGGATGCTGGGAGGAGGTTCCTTCGCGTGTGCCTTTAGAGATTCTAGAAAGACTGGGATGTCTATGTTGATATGTGGTAAGATTTCCTTGAAATAGTCATTCATAACATCATCTCTCTCCTTAACATACCCATAGAAAACATCCTAGTCTTCATGCATCTTGTCCACATCTTCTCGGAGACGATTGGTGGAGGCAACCAATGCAACAATTCTTGTTGCAGCAAATGTTTTCACTCCTCTAGCTAGTGTCTCTGCTGGAGCATCCTTATCGTATGCTTTGATAAAGGGGACCATTTCAGGTGTGATAGGACATTTCCCTGAGTTTTTCGCATCAGCAATGTGATCTTTGAATACTCCTTTCTCTTGAAAGAGGTCCGTGATGAAGTTGGGAAAGATGAAGGGACTAGATTTCCTCTTCAAACATGCATAGACCTCATCCACAATAATTTTCCTGACGTCAATAGACCAACCATTGAGAATAGAATGAAGGAGGAGGAGCCTTGGAATGTTCACCGTTGTCGTGTGGGAAGTTGGCATGAGCCTATTCTTGACAAAGTGGGTCCAAAGTTTTGCCTTTGGCTTGAGTCGTGCACACTCCACTACTTTGCTTGATGTGTCCAAGTTGGTACCTTTCAAAGCACAAGTGTTCCAACAGTTCCTTCAAAGTTTGTGGGTCGGCATTCTCGGCGAAAGGTGTGTGATGGTCCTCTGAATTTTTCAAGCTAAAGAACTTGTTGATCTTGGCTGTAGTGAACTTGATTTGATGTCCACACACGTAAACACCAGACTATGTAGGAGTGGTAAGATGGGCATAGAACTCTTGAACAATGGGTATACAAAAGTTGTCAGGGTGAGGAATGAAGGTAGACCATTTGTGGTTTGCGATGACATCAAAGATGTCCTTATCGAACCCTAGTTCTCCTTCAGTTGGGAACTTGAAGCCTTGCTCTAGTAGCAATTTCCGGTCTTGCAGACCTTGGAATCATTCCTTGGCCTTGTCGTCTAATAAATTTTTTATGAGCACATGCTTAGGTTGGCCACTGCCAGACACACCTTCTACTCGCTTGCAACAGACCATCGTTAGAAAATCTTAATTTCTCATTCCTCATAACCTTATAAAATAAAGCCCTGATGCGCCGTTGCACCCTAATTTGCCACCTGCGTCCCTGAGGTGCTCAGATGCAAACAAACAAACTTGACATTAAGGCATAATGGAAGAAAAGGACAAATAGGATTAAAAACCTAGAGTACGAAAATAAAAATAAATATTAAACTACATTTTTTATTAACACAAAAACATAAAAATGCTGTAGCAAAATAGAAAAGAGAAGGAGGTGGTCCAAACGCTTAAGCATCATGGAGGATGAATGATGACTTATCGCGCAGGACTAAAGCTCCATTGTACAGCTTTAGACGCTGTCTATTGACCTTGAATACCATGGGCATAGACCTTGTGAACTAGGAAAGGACCTGACCATCATGACTTCAGTTTGCCTGGGAAAAGCTTAAGTTTGGATTTATAAAGGAGAACTTGTTGTCCTTCTGAGAAATGACGCGGCAAAAGATGTTTGTCATGCCACTTCTTTGTTTTCTCCTTGTATAGGCATGCATTCTCATAGGCTTGCAATCTGAATTCTTTCATTTCACTCAACTCTAAAAGCCTTTTTTTCCAGCCAGTTGTGCATCCATGTTAAGCTTCTTGATGCCCCAATAGGCATTGTGCTCGAGTTCCATGGGTAGATGACAAGCTTTCCCATAAACTAGCTTGAATGGTGACATTCACAAAGGTGTCTTGTAGGCTGTACGGCACGCTCGAAGAGCTTCATCAAGCTTAGGAGACCAATCCTTCCATTTTGGGTGGACCACTTTCTCAAGAATCTGCTTGATTTCTTTGATCGATATTTCAGCTTGACCATTAGTCTGAGGATGATATGTTGTAGCAATCCTATGCCTCACATCATACCTCTGTAATGCTTTAGCAATCAGCTTGTTGTCAAAGTAGGTTCCTTCATCACTAATAATTGCTCTTGGTGCTCCAAATCTTGTGAAGATATTCTTGTGAAGGAACTTCATGACGGTCTTGGAGTCATTCCTTGGAGTAGCAACTGCTTCAACCCATTTTGAGACGTAGTCCACAACCAAAATAATGTGTAAGTCTCCATAAGATGAGGGAAACAGTCCCATGAAGTCTATTCCCCATACATCAAAGAGTTCGACCTCCAAGATTCCTTGCAATGGCATTTCATGCCTCCTAGAAATGTTAACCGTCCTTTGGCAACGATCACATGATTGACATAATGTGTGCGCATCCTTGAAGAGAGTGGGCCAATAGAATCCTGATTGTAGGACCTTTGCAACAGTCCTAGCTCCTCCAAAATGTCCTCCACAAGGAGATGAATGACAATGGAAAAATATCTCCTTGTGCTCTCCTTCGGGGACACACCCTCTAATGATCTGGTCAGCGCCTTTCTTGAACAAATATGGTTCATCCCAAAAGTAGGATCTTGCGTCATGCTTGAATTTTCTTTGTCCCTGTCTATTCAAATCAGGAGGCAAAATACCATTAACGAGAAAGTTAACAATATCAGCATACCATGGAATTGCTGTAGCATATAGTATTTTCTCATCAGGGAATTCCTTCTGAATTTCCATTTCATCTTGTTTTTCTTTATTATTTTCTACCCTAGAAAGATGGTCGGGTACTTGGTTTTCACACTCTTTTCTATCCCTAACATCCAAATCAAATTCTTGCAAGAGTAATCTCCATTTAATAAGTCTAGGTTTAGCATCCTTTTTGGTTACTAGATATTTAATAGCCGAGTGATCGGTGTGAACAATGACCTTAGTGCCTATTAGATATGACCTAAACTTATCAAAGGCAAATACAACATCCAAAAATTATTTTTTAGTTGTGGTGTAATTAATTTGTGCACCATTTAATGTGCGAATAGCATAATAAATAACATGAAAGAGTTTACCTCGGCGTTGTCCAAGAGCTGCTCCTATTGCGTAGTCACTTGCGTCACACATCAACTCAAAAGGTGAGCTCCAATCAGGTGGAACAACAATAGGTGTTGAGGTAAGTTTCTCTTTCAGTTCTTCGAAAGCACTGAGGCATTTTTCATCGAATATGAAAGGTTGATTTTGTTGTAGCAAATTATACAGTGGCTTGGAGATCTTGGAGAAGTCTTTGATGAACCTCCTATAGAAGCCATCATGGCCCAATAAAATCTTGATGCTCTTCACATTGGTGGGAGGAGGCAGCTTCTCAATCACCTAAATCTTTGCTCTATCCACCTCAATGCCATTCCTCGATATTTTGTGACCCAAAACCGTTCCTTCGGTCACCATAAAATGACATTTTTCCCAATTGAGCACCAAGTCAGCTTCTTCACATCGCTTTAGCACTTTGACCAAATTTCCCAAGCATGAATCAAAATCTTCCCCTAAGACTGAAAAATTGTCCATGAAGACTTCCAAAAATTCCACAACCATATCTGAGAACATAGCAAGAATACACCTCTGAAAAGTTGTTGGGGCATTGCAGAGTCCAAAGGGCATTCTTCTGAAAGCATAGGTACCATATGGACATGTGAATGTCGTCTTTTCTTGGTCCTCAGGTTCTATAGCAATCTAATTGTACCCCGAGTATCCGTCAAGGAAACAATAGAATGCTTTGCCCGCCAATCTATCTAGTATTTGATCGATGAATGAGAGAGGGAAATGGTCCTTCTTGGTAGCTTTGTTGAGATTCCTATAGTCCATGCAAATCCTCCATCTCGTTACTGTCCTTGTTGGCAATAATTCATTCTCATTATTACTCACCACGGTGATGCCTCCCTTCTTAGGCACACATTGGACTAAACTAACCCATGAGTTGTTCGATATGGGGTAGACTAAACCAGCGTCAAGCCCCTTGATTATCTCTCTCATCACCACCTTCTTCATGATGGGGTTGAGCCTTCTTTGTGGTTCAATGGAATTGTTGTGACAATCATCAAGCAAAATTTTGTGCATGCAAATAGTAGGGCTAATCCTTTTTAAGTTAGTCATAGTCCAACCTAAAGCTCTTTTATGTTGCGATACCATATTTATTAAACTAGATTCTTTTTTAGGTGTAAGACTAGATGGGATTATCAGAGGTAAAGTTTCATTGCTACCCAAATAAGCATATTTAAGATGAGATGGAAATGGCTTTAGCTCTAATTTAGGAGCATGCTCAAGTGAAGGCTTAGGAGGACTAAATTCTAAAAAATCAAGAGGATCAAAATGCGTACCTGGTTTGGCTTCGAGCAGGCTCGATTGCTCCACCTCTTCAGATAAATCCTCGAATTTCTTATACTTGATCTTGTAGTCCTCCTTATTCTCTTCCTCTTGAATCTGCTCATATTCATCCATTTCTAAGAAATTGCTGTAGCAAAAGTCTGCAGTCTCCCTTTTTGCTGTAGCATCCATGTACTGACACTTTTCATATTCATCCACATATTTGAGAGTGTTGAAGACATTGATTGTCACCTCTTGATAAACCACCCTCATAGTAAACTCACCCTCTCCGCAGTCTATCAGAATTCTACCGAGTGCTAGAAATGGCCGCCCCAAAATAATGGGTTCGTTATCATCCGCCTCCAATCATGAATAAGGAAGTCGACTGGGAAGATGAACCTGTCCACCTTCACCACTACATCTTCTACTCTTCCTTCCGGATGTACATGATATCGGTCGGCCAATTGCAAGATAACTGTAGTTGGCCTTATATCTCCTATGTCTAGCTTCATGAAGACTGACTTTGGCATGAGATTTATACTAGATCCAATGTCACACAAGGCTTTCCCCACATAGTTATCACCTATTGAACACGATATAATGAAGTTGCCTAGATCTTGTGTCTTAGGAGGCAATTTGCTCCACACAATAGCATTCACTTGCTGTAGCAACTGTCGCATACCGCTCAACCTTTCTTTTCTTGGTGATGATGTCCTTGAGAAACGTAGCATAAGTGGGCATCTGATCATTGGCTTCTAAGAACGGGACCTTAATATGCAGCTGGTCGAGAACATCCACAGATTTTATGAATTGATATTCTCATTTTATTTCTTCAACCGTTGAGGGAAGGGAGGCGGGGGTCCAGCTTTTTCCTCTATCGATGCATGTTTCTCTTTTGTTGTAGCATTTTCCCTATCGTCGATAGTTTCAATCACTAAATCCTTGTCCTTTTCCTTCTCACAGGATGTTTCAGCTTGCAATTCTGGTTCCTCTTGTACTTCCTTAGGAGCAGAGTCTTCCTTCTTGTTTCCCCCAAACTTATCTTCAGTGTTAAGTTGGGTACCACTCCTCAATGTGAGAGCACTACATTGCTCTTTGCCATGCTTCTTAGTGGCTTTAGTATCACTAGGAAGATTTCCTTGGGGTCGCACATGTAATGCTTGAGCAATTTGAACCACTTGGGTTTCCAACAAGCGCAAGGATGAACTGTGAATTTGTATCAAAGCTCCTTGATTTTTAATGGTCATGGAGTGATCTTAAAGCAATGTATTAGATGATGCCATAAATTCCTTCGTGGATGTCATGAAATCCTTGACTGTAGCTTCCAACGAATTGTTATGGGATGAAGATGTAAAACCCTTGTTGTTTTGCCATGGCATATTATGCTGTGGTCCGTGTGATTCTCCTAGATTCTGTTGATTTGCATTCCCATAACTGTTATTCCCTTGATTTTTCCAAGAGAGATTAGGATTTTGACGCCGTCCAGCATTATAGGTGTTCAAGTAGGGATTGTTATTTCGATTGGAATTCCCTACATAGTTAGCAGATTCTTGGTTGTCCGGGCACTCGCTCAAGTGGTGGTTTCCATTGCAACAAAGGCAAGTTGATGCCACTCTTACTTCCTTCACCTCACTAGGCTTTTGGAGATTCTTTAGCATGGTCGTGATAGCGGTTAATTGGGTTGATACTGAGGCATCCATATATGTATCACGTGATACTTGAGTTTTCCTCCCCAATCCAAGTTTTGACGAGGGAAGTTGATAATTGTTGTTGGCTATTCTATCAAGGATGTCAAAAGCTTTCTCGGGTGACTTGTCTAGAAATGTCCCATTTGCTGAGGCATCTAGCATCATTCTGGTGGGAGCATTAACACCATTGTAGAACATAACCACTTGTGTCCAATCATGAAAACCGTGATTAGTGCACTTGCGCAGTAATCCCTTCAATCTGTCCCAACACTCATACATTGATTCGTCATCATACTGGCGAAAGGACGTGATATCATTCCTCAAGTGAGTGTTCCTATTTGGTGGGTTATACCGCAGCAAAAAGCTCTTGCACAAATCTTTCCATGTTTTCAATGATCCAACTGGCATACCACTCAACCATTCTAATGCTCGGTCACGCAAAGAATAAGGAAAGGGTTTGAGTTTCAACACATCCTCGTCCAATCCTTGTTAACGGAAAGAGTCATGCACTTCTAAGAAAGCACATATGTGTTGTCTAGCATCTTCATGAGGCTAGCCTCCAAATAGACCAATTGAGTTCAACATGTTGAACATGACAGGTTTAAGCTCAAAGTGGGCTGCCTAAATTTTGGGAGCTACAATCCCTGGAAGAAGATCTTCCAAGACAGAATTTAGGTGATCTATAATAGCTTTGGGTTTTGCTGGAGCATTTTGACATTGGTCTCCAATTACTGCAGCAAGTTCCCCTTGAAGTTGAGGTCTGTTCATGATTCTAATTGCTTCTTGTATACATCTTCGCTGACAAAATAAATATTCAATTTCAGAAATATAAGGTAGTATGGGCTCTCGATGTCTCCTTTGACCCATACAATAGCACAATACCTAAAAAAGACAAACAAAAAAAAGGTAAGAAAATATATACAAACACAAAATAAAATAAACTAGTGCAACGACTAAACCTAAAACAACCAATTGCCAATCCCCGACAACGACGCCAAAAACTTGTTTGCGCGTGTGATATACTAGAAATGATACACAAATATGGTGCAAGTATACACGTCGGACAAGTAATACAATGATGAGTGAGTATCGTCTCCACAAGGATTAGAGGTGTTTCGAGGTAAGCTTAAGCACACTAGTGTCACGAAATGTCAATAGATAATGATGTGGTAAATCAAGATAGAGTGATGAATGTTGTAGCAAATCGGGAACATAGTTATAAATGTTGTAGCAAATAAGGATGAAAGATAACGTGTTGAATTTAGTAGAAAGACATGTCCTCTTACGTATGTGAAACTCACTTGGGAATGACTGGCTGGGTTGCTTGGTTGACCTATGTCTTAGCTCTCAACTAGGGTTTACCTCTCTAACTTACTCTATGCTCAGCAGGATTTCCTCAAGGTGCTTCTCAACTATCTCTAGCCAGGAAACTGGGAGTAGGAAATGCTACAACAATACATCTCGGCATAAACTCTATCACTCCCCCTACCCATAGAGTTCTATCCTTCTTAGCCGTTGAAACCCAACACTTATTTCTAAGGTGGATTAGAGTTGTGCCTCTCAGCATCCAACTCCATTGTCTATGCAGGTTAAAGAAAGCTCTCTCGAGCACTAACCTCAACTCACACCTAAGGAAAGGCCAACTGTCGAAGGCTCTTACAACCCTAAGCATTTAACAACATAGACAAATCATAGATAGAAGCAAGAAGTAAATAAACATTCATAAAAGAAACTAAAACATAGTTCATCCAAACAGCCCGAGCCACCTAAACCGGTTCATGGCTGGACAAATATCATCCGAAGTATCTTCGTTCATACAACCCATTTTCCAGATATAAAAATAAATGTTAAAGCAATAGAAAGGGAAGAGGAGACTCCCAATACGCGATGGACTTGCAGCGCCACGAACCGCCCTAGGATTTCCGCCTCTCTCAAGGTCAACAATGTCAGACCCTTGGAGCTTCAACGATGGAGGACACCAAGTGGAGGAAGAAGAAAAGAAAAGAGCCGCCTTTGCTTTCTCTCCCTAGCATTTTTGTCACATTTTCACGCTCTCCCTTTAATGAGGGTCTCGTGTCCTTTATATAGTGGAGGCTCCTAGGGTTTTGTGCCCTAATATTCTTTGGTGTCCTAGGAATATTCCCTATGCATGTGGGGCACAATCAGACAAACGAGGTCTCGCACATGTGGGTTATCAGCATGTGCGCGTTACTTTTTCTTTTTATGCGCCCAAAATTGATGTCCAATTTGCTATAGCATTTTCCTTCCTTGCCCTGCTTCATATCAGCTTCAACCTGCACAACACCACACCAGCATATACCCTTCAAGAAGCATCTAATCTCATGAAATGAGGCCAAACCACCAACAAGTAGAGATACATGCAACTATATTCTCTAAATGCACCTACATGCTATGAGATGACCTCGAGAACAAACAAATACTTAAGCAAAAAGGTGTAAAATATAAGCATTTTGGCAAGTCATCACTATTCCAGTAGTTAACCCTAATTATTATTATGTTTTACAATAAGTTTTGAATTTTTTTAAGAAAAATCACGACCGCGACAACCGCACGGACAGCAATAACTTATGTTATGTCCGCAACCGCAAGAACCATGACACAACTAAAAACATGAACGTGAACGCTATTTAAATCCCTGCTTACATGTCAAACTAATGTTGTTTGGTTACTTTAAACTAATACATCTCTATTATGAAAAGTTTAAGGATTGAAATGCAAAATTTCACTCTTAACTAACCTAAATGTCATGAGTACCAGTACTCTTAATTAAATAGAATTCCAGTAGCTTTTATCCGTATTGGTACTAGTACGAAACCGTACTGGTACGCTTTTACCGTATATGCATTTTTAAGTCAAGTCGTAGTGGTCTTTAAGTATATATCGTTCGCTCTCAGAATTTGCTGATTAGATTCAAATTTGGATTTCGGTTCATTCGAAGATGCCTAAGTTGGTCTAACATAAATGCCATAATTTTTCAGATTATAAATCGAGTGTTTTAACACTAAAAACAGGGCAGCTTTGTGCTGTGGTTTACTAGATGTAACCCCCTAAACCCGACCTAGAAGAAATGAGTCGAATCTAGGAAGTCGTATTTGAAAACTTATCCCTCAAGTAACACCTTTTAAGTTTACTTAATTAAAAAAAACATTATTATTAAAAGAAAAACTTAATAAGGTCCCATTATTATAAAATGTAGTCGTTTAAATATTATTCCGATATTTGGTAAAATTTCTGAAAAATAACCTTATAAATGCATGCACTTAATAATACCCAAATTAAAAACATTAAACAGTCCCAATGTCCGAATTACACAAATATTCTAAAATATTTCAAAACAATAATCTGAAATAATTAAAAGAGAGTTCATACTGAATTATAAGAAAATATCCGAGTAAAACACGAGAAGCTCCTAGTACCGAGTCGCCTAAAAAGTCTGAGATATCTGAAAAAGTAAAAACTAAGGGGTGTAAGCTAAAGAGCTTAGTGTGTCTCTAAAGTGCAAACGAAAACAAAACAAATCAAAACAATATTTTATTTTTCTGATAAAGACTTTTCTGAAAACACAATGAAAACCGGATCATAATGATATGATGTCTGATGCACATGAATCATGGTACCCATCTCCCATACACCGAAAAGTAAGGTTCCCTAGAACCTACTTCTCCATCGTCACCATCCGAAGTGGAACTCAACCCGAAGGGTGGAACCACTGATCCGAAGCGGAATTCAGCCCAAAGGGTGAAACCACTAATCCGAAGCGGAATTCAACCCGAAGGTTGAAACCACTGAACTTCCCCGAACAAATCTCAATCCATATACCCATAATGATATGATGCATATTTTAAAATCCGAGTCTAATCCGAAACTTGAATTATGAAAATTCAAGTTGCACAATACTATAAATCCGATGTTTTACAGTTCTGAAAATCCGATATTTCACCTAAATCACAGTATGACATGTTATGCATGATGTCTGAAAACATTCACCCAATCACAACAGAGTATGCACACAAAATGTACAAAACATTTACTTATATAAATACCAGAAAAGCACAGAAAGAAACACATAAGTTTATAAAACAGGAAGAGACACACCTTTAAGCAACATAAGCTCTAATGCCGAGAAAAGCGCATCTCACGCTCAGATCTCATTAAAGCAGGACCTACGAGATATGAATTTAATATTAGCATTTATTACTAACACTAAGCCACCGACTAAAACACTGAAAACCGAACTGAATATGCTGAGAAAAGCGCATCTCACGCTCAGATCTCACGTGAAGATCTCGAAGAACGTACACGATCGGTCTAAACAACTGGAGGTAACCCAACGGTCCCAAAGTCGGCACCTGAACACGAGAATATTCGAATTAAATTCTGAAATCACAACTTATCAGATTCCAACAACAATTACTCAAAGATAAAAAAAAATGGAGTTTTCAAGATCTAATTTGACAAAATGGGCGGCGGATACGGATTCGGGGCGTCGAGAAAGGTTAAGAGGAAAGATGTCCGAAAAAGTCAACTCATGATCAACTCTGGTCAAAGTCAAAGTCAAACTGGTCAAAGCCAATGGGTCAACGGTCCATGGTCAAAGAGTCAACAAGTCAAATCCGGTCAACTGTGGTCCAAGTCCAAAGTCGACAGTCAAACAATCAATATTCGGTTCGGTTCACAACCTAGTCTAGTTTGGTTCGTTAGTCAACATAACCGGTTTGGTCAAAGGCTTGGTCTGATTTTATGATCCGGTTCGATTCAAACCTTGTTTACAAGTTCAGTTCAGTCTAAGATACTCACTGGTTCTTGGCTTAATTCACATGTCAAGCTGTTGAACCTAGTTTGGGTCACAAAAAGGATCTGGGTTCAATTAAATCAAACTCTCCTCATATTCCAATTTGGGCTCAACACCCAGCAAACTACCCTTACAAATTTCTCACCAGATCAAGAATTAGGGTTTCCAAAACTTTGATGGCGGTGGCGAAGAAAAGATGACGGCAGAGGCGGCGACTCGACAGAGCAAGGCGGCATCACAAAATCACGGCGGCGACGCGAACTCGAAACGGTTGTGCAACTCGTCGGAAAAGACGCAACGACGAGAGCGACAATGACGAGTACTTCGATGCCATCACGGTCAAACAACAAACGCAACATAGTCAAAACCAATACTCGAGATCAAAATAAAACCCACAAGAGAACGACGAAGCTTACCCAAACACTTACCCAAAACGGACAACGGTGGAGGGACACGGAGGAGAATGGCGGCGCAAAGGTAAACCGAATGGTTTTTCACAGATTTAGAGCAAACAACGGGGAACGATGGTGAACGGACGGGTGGGTTATGGTTGGACAGCGAAGGGGATTCGAATGGTGGTGCTGGCTCTTTGAACGGACAATGGTAACACCCTCGTCGGAGTTTGATCGGAACTGAGGATTGTGGGACGTTATTTTTGCGAGAGAGGGAGGCGAGAGAGATGAGAGGCGGCTGCAACTTTCCAAATGTGAGCTTAATCGATCTTAGGGTTGATAAAGAAGGTTAAATACCCTAATCTTTTGGGTAAATTACTCAATAGCTCATTAGACTTGTTTAGGGTTTACCGAATGGCTCAAAAACTTCACTTACTTAACAAAATAGTCCCTAAAATCACTTAAGGACTAATTTTCCCCAAATTTCTCAACTAGGGTTTCACATGATCAAATTCCCAAATTCTAGTGTTTCAAATTAGGGATTTCCAAAATTAGGGTTTCTGAATTGGGGTAATTTTTGGGGTGTTACAGTTTAGGTATTTTCTAGATGCTTAACAAGGTTTCCATAGGCATACTATTGCATATCGGAACATGACAATGTGCTAGCTGAAAAATGCAGCATAGTTTGGTTACAGTTGTTATTAGTTAACAACCCCTATAATGACTAATATCAAGTAAAACAATCCCAGAAAGTCAGCTTAGCCTTACACTGTTTCTAACACAAAAATAACAACAAAACAATCTTCGTGGTAGCATAAGTCCAATCAAGCAAAGCAATTTATAGCAACAAAACTCTCATGTTTTAGCATAAGTCCAAGCAAGCAAAGCAATTTATAGCAACAAAACAATCCTCAAAACAATCTCTAAAAATACTTTAAAATAACAAATAATTAGGACTTACTTATACCATACAAATCTTATATTTATAGGTAAAATTCAATCTCAATTCATTAACTTGTCTTCCTAGTTTAGATATATACAAATCAAAACATCTAGGCATATTAAGAAATCACCTACGTACTTAACAATACATGTCATATCTTTCTCATATACTTAATCAAAGTCATGCTAACAACTAACGCATAATATGAATCACCAAAGATTATCTTAACATGATTTACCCATGTCTTATTTATTACAAAAAATCTTAACTATCATACACATATAATCCTTTAGGCAATCAAAATACTTAGTCCACATATAAACTTATAATCCATAGTCCAATTTATATTTCATATGAATCACCAAGCTTATCATATAAATACTCGGCTATCTTCACCCAAGTTCATAAATAAACATACTAGGCATAATATAAAGCTTTTGTTTCATATGTTATACTCAAATTTAGTACTTATATCTAGCATAGTCTTAGCATCAACCAAAATCACACCCACAAATGTAATAACATGCTTAGTCCATATGCCACCTTCTATGAGTTGGTCAAAGAAAATCTTACGCAATGGATCAAGACTGACTTGCAACTCCTAAATACGATCTCATATACTTATGGAGGTTTATTAAACTTGAATGGCATGTGGACACTCAAATCAAGATCATAACTTATTCATAAATTAATAGCTCGTACAATAGATTCATATCTTAAACATGTCATTTAACTTTCTTTCATGATCATGGGAATAACTAAGTAAATAGATCATACTTTATATAATAGAAAAACTTATCATATAACATAGTAAAGATTCATAATCATTAACATGTCATTTAACTTTCTTTCTTTTAATTCATAGGTTTTTTATTTTAGTTCCTTGGATTGCAAGTAACACTCGGATACACAAATCCCCAACCAATTGTCGCCAATATAACTCAGAATGGTCAACCCTCCAACTGTCGCCAATGACCAAAACAACAACCCTCCTACTGTCGCCAATAAGGATCGTAATCCATTGGGTCCTAACCCACCCCAAACATGAGCTCAATGGACTCTACGGCATGCCAATTGTATCTTAGGTTAACTCGAATCCAAGGTTTCTTAACATTCCATTCTTTAATTCATGCGTGAGCTTATAGCTCCAAAGCTTAACGTATCATCACATTTTATAGCTTAATACTTCACCATGGTTCTTAACTTATCATATCATCATAGTTCATAGCATAACATTTCATCTGCGTTTCATAGTTTATCCTTCACACATAAATCATGGTGATTTCATACTTAGCCTACTTTCATGAATAATATTAACACATATTGTCTTTAAGCACCATGATTCATTTATTTAATTCTAATGATTTACTATAAGCATCATAGCACACAATTCATTAATCGTACCGATCATATATTATAGGAATTCGGAATTGCCGAATACTTACCCAATTAAAGCCTTGTCACATGAAATGCCAATTAGCATTCATTTTCTTATTGTCATGCTTAACCGAAATTACATACAAATAATCAAACACAGATGTGTTTGTGCTCACCGATACACCAAAGTTTACGGAACGATCCGAAATCCTAAACATTTTCTAAAATGAAAACACAAAGACATTTTACTCCAAGTTCTAGGCCTTTGTTATACCACCCAATTTCAGCTTTATTTTCAGCACAAAGACATAAAAATCTGGGCCAGTTTGGTTCATCAATGTAATCCCTTACCAAGTACATAATTGTGTACAATCAGTCACAATTAACCACAAAGTCATGTTCATTCCAGCAGCTTTCTGCTGCCTTAAATAACAATTTACGGCCCCTAATTTTGATTGTAATTGAACACACCGGTAAAAAGTATAGGCTGTTTCACATGCATTTAAGCATTATTTAAAATAAAATCGAACCTAAACATATGTACAGAGAATTATACTAATTAGGTACTGTTTTTAAACACTTGAGACCATGTTTAGACCTTTCAAAAAGGTATATCAACCCTACCAATTTTTATTTTCAGCAATTAAAGCATCAAGGTCAAATTTTAACTAGATAAACACAATAATTATTCGTTCAATCTATTTGAATCACTAAGTATAGTAATTTGATTACACTCACCTAGTAACTAAGCCAATTCTTTATCCAATTACTACTAAACCAAGATTTTATAACATACATTTCGGAATATATACATAGATATATATTCTACCTTTAGAAAATTCTATACTGATCATGCTAGCAAAGATCTTAGAGCATGAATATTTACCATTTGCGCCTTTAATTAATTAGTGACATTGAACTCTTAGCGATTACCACATATTTCATTAAAGTGCATATCCATTTTTCACATAAGCACGCTCAAGCATAAATATACATAGCAATAGCTTTTCGTATCATTTCGAGCAATCCAAATTAACCTTTCTCAAGCTCGAAATGATTATACGCGTGACCATAGCAAATTTATACTTACTTCCTACACCCATGATCCGTCACTACACCAGACTTGTTCTATAGCGGCGTTTTTTGCGGCGTTTACACGACAAACGACGCTACTATTTCACTTATCCCGACGTTTAACTGACACACACCACAAAATGAAAAATTTAGCGGCATTTTGGCAACAAACACCACAGTAGAAAAACAATTAATGTCGTTTATATAAAAACGCCGCAATAAGTCTTTCTGTTGCGGCATTTGGTTTCATAAACGCGGAAAAAGTATCGTGTTCGTGGCATTTTTTTTAAAACGCTGGTGTAGAAAAAAAATATTTAGTGGCATTTTATAGTGAAAACGCCGCAAGAAGTCTCGTTTTCATGGCGTTTTCGATAAAAAATGCCGCAATAGATATCTTATTAGTGGCGTTTGTTATATAAAACGCCGTAATAGGAAAAAATCACCGTTTTGATCTCAAAGCCATACTTTATTTCATTTTCCCAAATCTTATATCGTGCAATCCCTAATTCTCCATGCCTCTCTGCCGTGATGCCTTATCACCATCGTTCCTGCCGGTTTGCGTCGCCGTTCTCCTTGTCGTTCGGCTCGCCGTTGACCGTCCAAGGCCGTGCTACGCGAAAAGCTTTCGTCGCTGTGCTGGCGCTCAGATTTTAATTCCGGTACAAAACTTTCATATCCATTGCTCTGTTCATGTGGTATTTCGGGTTTTACATTGTGAATTGGATTGCTTGAACTTTTGGCTAGTTTTGAGGGTTTTATGTGTTAGTCACAAGTTTTACATTGTTCTTTTGTAATTAGAATGTTAGTCAAACATTCTACTTTAAAAATCTTTAAATTTAATTATAAGACTCCATAGTATTGATATGCTCCACAACATGTCATTCACTGCACCAGATTTGGTATTTAACGATGTTTTCTAATCAAATGCCGCAAACATTGAACCTATCACGTCGTTTTGCAGAACAATCACCACAAAACAACAAAATTTGTAACACCCCTCACCCTTTTTAGTCGTAAACCGGCTAAGGAATGCTACTCAAGCAACAAAAACCCGAATAATAAAAAACTTTTGCCTAACTTACCCTATTTGATAAGTTAGACTCCTAATACATGTTTACACAATCAACATAACTTTTATTTTTGCTCCTACAATCAACATAACTTGTTAACACATTTCATACTTCAATTATTAACATGATTCAATCATCAATCAAGTCATAACAATTAAACTTAATTTAGGCACATATTATAAGAATGAATGCAAACTAGATCATTTCACCTAAACATCATGGCATTCGAAACATAAATAACTATATCCAAAATATCAATACTAATTCACGACTTAATCATATGATCCATGTAACAAGAATGCATAGCTTATTTCACCTAAATCTTAAGCATTGAATCAACTAACTACATTATGTTTTTACCTATACCTTTCGAAAAACATCTTTACAAACAACGTGGTATAATTCACACTATCATGAACCTAAAACCTTTACATCCATTCGAATAGAATGTCAAAGCAATTCAACCAAACAATCACACTATCATGTACCTAATTCATGAACTCAAACATACTTAAGTATTATTCAATCTATTTGAATGTACTAGGGGTTCATGATTTCATCTATGCACTTCAACTTATTCAATTAACATGCTATACATATCAAACATTCAATCACACTAACATGGACATAAACATGTATCCTTTTCACAAGACAACATTCCACATGTTAAGCAAGCCATCCAAACATAGATATAACATCAAGACTTCCAACCAAAGAATGTATTAACATCACATGCTGCCTAGCTTAACTAAGCTATCAACCCAACCATGTTATCAAGTTATACAAACCATGATATTTCAAATATATACATAGCCAAACATAGGCTCAAAATGCATGAACATGTGGTCTATATACAAGACTATGCCCATCAACTAGGAGTCTACAAGGAAACATATTCATATTTGGTGCTTTAGCTTGTCTTGCCTTGCCTCAAATCGAGCTAGTTTGCAATCTACGAACCTGTAGTTTTGGAAGAATGAAACGAGAGTGATAAGTACGATTAAGTACTTACTGAGGTAACAACCTAAGCTAGAGTAGTATGTTCATTTCACAAGTGTATTTTATATCAAGGAAGGCCTAGCTAAGTTCAAGAATCAAGCTTGTTCAAAGTTTGTATTCGAATGATCATATTTTGTCATATTTCCATATCATTTCATTCAATTTGTTCTATCTTTTAAACAAGGAAATTCAAGATTTCAAGAGTACATATATCAATATGATTTTTTTCAACAATGAACTACATATTATCATCAAGAAGTCAAGTGAATAGAACCCAATCAATTTTCATGTAACGAGATATCATGTAAGTAAGCATAACAAAATCAGTTTCATTTCATGTAATTCACAAGTTCATATCAGTAAGATTTCTTAACCAATTTCAAGTTTAAGCCTTGGTTTATAGTCGAGTCTAGGTAATCGATACGCCAACCAACTGTCACCAAAACAAATATCTTGCCATATCCCTCACACTTTCGTTAAAGACCATAACACACATCCCTTCTACTGTCGCCAAATCAAAGGGTCTTAGCCCGGTCTGTAACACCCCTCACCCGGTTAAGAACGAGAGATGTCACATTCGAACAACAAGAAACATATAACAAAATACACATGCTTGGCAAACCATAATAGTCAATTAAATATACAACTTATATAACAGAATAAGAAATGATCATACAAACATGCTTAGCAAACTAAAGTAATCTATCCAATTCATTACTTAGAACCTTTCAACATGTGAATCAAACAAACATATACACCAGATCATTTAGACTAAAGTGGGCCATTTAAAATTTTTCTTAACATGTGATCTAACTTATTAACTAACATATAACATGACTATTTACATAATTCAATGATTAATCATGGATACACTTGAGCATTCAATGTCAATTAACCAATCCAATTCATAAAGATAAACATTCGGTTAACATATAAACAACCTATATACAATCGGGTATCCTAACATACTAATACTTCAATATACATATCAATTAGCATGTTCAAATTATTAAACTATATGAAACCATTACTTTATGCATCATTCGAAACAAGTAACAACCATAACAAAGTCTAAATACAAATACCTAAACCAAGCATATAAATCAACTTGTACATATCATATCATTCAAATCCATATCAAGCTTGGATGACTTAAACATAACTTATTCATATCACCAAATCCATATATATACATAACCATCAATTCTATTACATAACCTAACTTGTCTTAACTTATACAAGCCAACTATCAAAATACATATTCTTCCATGCATGTGACACATTAACATAGACTATGCCACCATCTAGCAGACTAAACAAAACTATATCATACTTGTGTTTTGGCTTGTGACGGCTCTCGAAACAAAACAACTAGCTTTCGAATATCCGAGGACTTGTTATTTGGAAGATGGAAACAATAGAGTGATAAGTACACTTAATGTACTTAGTGAGGCAGCCCTAAACATTACTAGTTTCAATCTTTTAAAGTGTTATTCAATCTTTAAGGTTACTTAGCTAGGCTTAGAACGTATTGGAATACCTAGCTAGTCTATCAAAACCAAGTTAACATAGCTATTTTCATGTACTAACCAATAGGGCAGCAAGCATTTACATGTACAATGACTTATTGGGCAGCAACCATTTCATTTAAAACACACCAATTTGGGCAGCAAGCTACATATACATTTCATGCCAAATTGGACATCAAGCAACATATACAATTCAAGCCAAATTTGGGCAGCAAGAACATGTACAATTCAAGCTAAATTGAATAGAAAACAACATATAATCTCATTGTCATCTTGGCAGCAACATTTCATAGTTTCACATCACAACATAGTTCATTTTAAATCTCAACCAAGTACACATATTCATTCCATATCATAAGGGCTAATACCCAACTTGTTCATTGAAACATATATCATTGTTCTAATCATGTTTTTCCTTGGATGATTAATGAATTAGGTAATCAAGTCTTCATGTAACATTAGATACTCAAAGTATCCATTTCTCAATTCAACTTATAACAGAGGATGCATATGCATCAATGGTGACTTACCACCATTCAATTATCAAGGTGACTAACCACCTTATCAGGTTTGTAGGTGACTAACCACCATCCTGTAACAAAGATCAGAGGAGCTCAATGACTCTAAGGCATGCCCTTCTACCTATAGACACTAATCAAACCAAGGACTTTACTTATCTTTCTTTATTAACAAGAACATTCACTTGCCAATCATTCATAATTTCAAAGGCATTTAACCATTTCAATAGGCATACACATATAATCAATCAAGCATCATGGTAACAAAAAATTCCAGCAAGCACATGAGATCATTTTCATTTTATAATCATCAAAAACCAATAGCAAAACTTATCATTTAGTCTCATTTCACATAGCTCAAGAAATCAACACATCATAGCAACTAATCATATTTATGCTAAGCAAGCTTATCTAACAAGCAATATACACTTAGGTCAATATTCTTGCATTTAATCCTTCTTCCTTATCATTTTAAATTTTACCAATCATTATTAAATTCATTACATGCTTCATTCATGTTATCTAATAATAAAAAAACATAAAGGTTAGGATACTAATCCTAATACTTAAGCAATGCTACACTCACAAATACTTCCAAGCTTAGTTGTTATCCTTGATCATGATTCCTTTCCCCCTTCTCTTTGCTTGATCACTCCTTGAATCTTCTTGAAATTCTTCACCAATGTGATCTTAAATCATAAAATATCATATACAATATCCATTAGTAATTAATTCAAACATATAAATTCATTTACTTAAGCATAATCACCTAGACAAGTGAATCTGTCCCCTAAACTGGCAGTTTGAATAACCTCTACTAAACTGGACATATCTTTTACTCACAACTCCAAATAAGGAGTTCTTTACAATTCTAGAAATATTATAAACACACCTTTATAACCATTTATGGCACATAATTTTATCATTTTCCTATCAATACAGTTTATTACTTGAACATAAGGCATTTTTAGAAACCTAATCGGCCTATGCTTAATTTGTGACTTTAGTGCATTTATAACCTATGTTTCACTACACCATTAATCTTGATATTTTAACCACATTTTCCTACACGTATTAAAATCATAATTCTGTTCCAGCAACCATGAAAACAGGGCATATAAGTCCTCAAATTATCAATCCCTACAAACTAGTCCATTTTGATCTTCTATGTGTTCTAATGATATTTAAACTATCAATTGATATATAATTCAAGCTAAATCATTTATTTTTCTTTCCTACAATACCTCTCCTATTTCTAAAAAATTTTCCAGAATTTATTGGCATCAATTAAACCCTTAAACATTTTCAAAATTACAATTTAACCTAAGTAGTTTCCAGATTCATTCAATTCTGAGCAGTCTTTTTGTAATTTAATTTTCAGCCAATTCCTATGTCGTTTTCATACTCAATAGGCCATTTTCTTATAGTACTCATTTAGCTCTACAACTTTTATTTGAAAAAGTTTTCCTAATTCGAACTCTAACCCATTCAAAATTCCAGTTTAAAACAAGGCAGTGTTCAAGTACGAATCTGGGCAGATTCAAACCCTAGGCTAGTTTTCATGCATTTTTTCAGAATTTCTTTAATTCTAACATGAACCCAGCAACATATCATCAATATAGGTCACTCCTAAACATTTTCCAGCCACAAACACAACAATATTTCAATATTATAAACCCTAGAACATGAATATACAATCGGGTAATATAAATACACTTGATGATCATGCATGCATTCCTATGAATTTTCCAGCACCTATCTTCAGTTCACAGCTCCCTCTCTCACTCTATACTCAATTTCGGTTGTTAGAATGAATGAAGAAGATGAATGCATGTGAGAAGGAAGTGGTTTACACTTGTTTACTCTTAGGGGGCGTTTGGTTCGCGGAAAAGATCATTACCAGAGGGAATAATCTTTTCCGGAATCACATACCCACGTTTGGTTCAAGAGCATTCCCTCCTAGGGGTAATGAAATATTCCCAACAATAGCTATTTTTGGGTCTTTTCCTGGGAATGTCATTCCCTCCCTTTTCTTAGGTATTAGACAATTCCCTCCCCTTTGGACAAAAATATCCCTAAAAATATAATTATTTTAAAATGATCTTTTCTTTTTGTATATAATTACACAAGTATAAATCTATTTTATTTTTAGTGGTTTAGGGTTTTAATACTTATTATAAAATAATATGATGCATATAAAATAAAAATATATCATATTTTTATTTTATTTCGATTTTTTATATATGTGTTTGATTCAAATTTTATTATTGGTATGTGTTTTATTACATTTATTATTTAGGATATTTTTCATAAAAATGTTTTCATATTATATTTTTTATATTTTCTATGAACTTCTATGTAAATATTTTGACTTTAATCTTAAAACTTCAATTGGTTAAAAAAGAAAATATATTTCAAAGGCAATTTGGTAAACCATGCATTTTTCTTATCTTATATTCTTTCAACCAAACAATGTAATCATACATTCCTGCCAAACAAATCAAACAAGGTAATACAACATTCCAGGTAATATGTTAAGTAATATAACATTTCGGTAATCTCATTCCCAAAGGTAATCTTACATTCCATGAACCAAACGACCCCTTAATTCCAATGCAAGGACATATGGATGACTTTATTACCATGTTTTCCCACTATGTTAATTATATTTATTTTATATTATCATATTAGTTATCAGCCATGTATATTAGTATATAATTTAATCTAATATTAATCTATTATAATTTTAAAGTATACATATATATATACTTTAATTCCCACTAACATATCTTTATAATTCATATTATAAAGTTGATTCAATATTAATTTTCCACTATCTAATACATATGTAACATATATGTATTACATGTTAGATTCTATTACTTATAAGTCTATATATGATCATACATATTGTTTTAATCCCTTTTTAATTTAATAGGACATAACTTATGTGGTTTCGTTTCAATCTTAATTAAATTATACGATGTTTAGATTTCCTTGTTATTTTTCTATTGTTCCAACTAGGGTGATTTTTGGGTGTTACACGGTTCGTAGACCACCCAATACAAATGAGCTCAAGACTCTATGATATGCCATCCTACCTATGATTCTCTAGTTACCAAGGCATTATTTAATCATGTGATCAAAAATCAAGGATCATATAACAAGCTAGACATGAATCATGACATATTCAAGTGATCAATAATCATGTATCAAGTTCAAGAGCCCTTAGGCTATTGAACCATAGTTCAATTTCAACAGAGATAATTTCATGTCATGTTTCATCAACGAACAAATCAAAACAGTCAAGGCAGAAATGAAGTTCATGTTCAAACTCATTATAACACAAGTAACACATCGATTCACTTATTTTATCACATGTTACCATTTGTAATTAATATCATCCTTCCCTTATATGTTTACCAAGTATATTTTTAAATTCAATTTCATAGCATCATTCAAGAACATTATAAACATAAATAACTTGGTTAGGACCTAAGTCTTAACCCTAATGATAGCAACACTCGCAACTCCAAGCTAGTCTTGTTCTTTATTTTCAATGCTCTTGTTCTTCCTATTTTGTTTCCCAACCCTTGATTCCTCCAAAATCTCTTCAAGTTGTTGATCTTGTTATTCACATACAAAAATATATGAAACATATTAGAAATCGATTCAAACAGATAAGCTCATTTACACAAATGCCAACATTAATATTCAAAATTGTTTTTCTTATTGGCAGATTGAGTACTTGTTACTAATATGGGCATATCATTTTTCACACATATCATGAAAATAGATGGTTAAATTCGATATGTTCTGTTTGAACGTTTTTCGCTCTCCGGTAACGCTACCGACTCCCGGCCCGAGTATGGACTCTTCTCAGGGACAACGTGATCAGTTTGTGCAACGGGTATGGACTTTGTACGTGGGAGGATTGTCGCGTTCAATACATTGGAAGGGTTTATGGAAAGTATTCGACATGCATGGGATTGTCAAGGATGTGTTTAACCCCAATCGAACAGTGAGAGACAGACATTGATTTGGTTTCGTTCGAATGGCATCACAAGAGGATGTTGATCAAGTGATTGAAAGATTAGATGGGAAATGGATTTATGGTGCCCGTATAAGAGTTATGATGGCTTGGAAGGGAAGAACGGAACTGACCAAGAGGAAAGGGGATGGTGAGGTGAGCCGGGAATCGCGAGGGGAGTCGAAGTCGAATCGAAAAAAGGATAACAGATCATCAGCAATATCGATGGGGGAGGGGGAAAACGATAATTGCATAGAGATCAAGGGCATCGTCTATGAAGATAAATGGGTTGTTCTTCAATGGTGCGCGGTAGGGTGGTGTTTAAATCCCCGTAGCATTAAGACTTTGGCAGAGAGATTAGAGGTGGATAAACTAGACGGCTTTTCAATCATGAGATTGTCCGGACACATGGTGTTATTGATGTGTACATCGACGATCGTCCGTGATAGGGTGATGCAAATGGATCGTGTCAAAGAATGCTTCGATAGAGTGGAGATTTGGTCGCCATCGATTACAGTCGAGTCACGAAGGGTTTGGTTGTCGGTAGTGGGTCTGCCATTACATCTTTGGCACAAACAAACATTTATGAACATTGCTCACTTGTGGGGATCTTTAATTTGCCTGATGATGACATGGAAACGCAAACATCGTTTGATTGTGGCAGAATCATGGTGGAGACAACAACATTCACCCACATTGAGGAACGAATCCGTGTCAAAGTAGATAATGCAGATTACTGGGTTCATGTGTTAGAAATGGATGGAAAAGGTCCGGAGGTCGAATGCAATTGTTGTGAATGGAAGACGAAGGAGGATGGGGAGAATTCTGCTCAGGGATCCGATTTAAGAGGGGAAGAGTGTGCTGGGCAGTTGGCTGCGACCATACACGATCCAAGAGGGCTTGAATCAGAGGCACAAGGGTCTCATGGTGAAGATCGGGTGAATTGGGTGATGAATGCTGCTTGGATTGATCCGAAAGGGACAAGGTCGTAAGCATGCGCAGAGGAGCAGGGTGCAAACGTGCAAGATGACGATCAGGTGGGGGACCAGTTGCCGGACCAGCAACTGCCAGCTCCGGTGAGTCTGGCCAGCCCGTTAATTGAGAAGGTTGGTGGAAATAGGACTCTAGAGTTGGTTGAGAATATCCCACAATGTGAGAGTTTGTCTATAGCTGGGATTGCTAATTCAAATTATTTGGATGAAGCAGGGACGGGACATTTGATTCCTACAGGCGAAAATATACAAGAGGTACAAAGTTCTCTTCCTGTTATACATTCGATTGCGCCAAAATCTGGTCTTGGCCAAACTGAAGTAATTCGATTAGGACATGAGTTTTGCAAAGTTAGGAAGATTATTGGGAGTGAGCAGCTACAAGGTACTGGCTGTGAATCTCGTGTGAAGAAGGGGACTATTTTGGGGGTTGTCGAACAAAGAAAAATTTGACAAAAATAGTGGTGGAAGGGGACAACGTCAGTGGATACATACTGCCACGAGACATAGCGAGTGAGGCAGCGGCAACGGTGAAATTTGGCTCTTTAATTGGCATTAAATCAAGCGGGCGGGAGGAAGATATAATCAAAGACATTTCTCGGATTATTGCCGGGGAAAGTCGAGGTTTGTGACTGATGAAGTTATTGTCATGGAATGTCAGGGGTTTGGGCGGTAGCGCGAAGCATCGCAGTGTGCGCGAGGTGATACGAAAAAATTATGTAGATATGGTGTTGCTATAGGAGACGAAACTTGAGGAGGTACTGTCATTTTGGGTGTCTAATCTGTGGTATTCTGATAGCTTTGAGATGGCGATTTCACCATCGGTGGGAGCTTCTGGAGGCATCTTGGTTATATGGGAAGGTAATCGATTTCGTTTGGAAAATGTTGATATTAAACGCAATTATATTGTGCTTCAGGGGCGTTGGCAGCAAGAGGACGTGGTGTGCTGCATAGTGGCGATATATGCCCCTACGGATGTTGTTGGACAGAGAGTTGTTTGGGATTCGCTATTAGCTCATATGAGTGGATTTGAGGGGTCGTGGTGCGTCGCAGGCGATTTCAATGCAATTCTAAATGAGTCAGATCGCATAGGGGTATCCGATAGGGGTGCAGAGATGGTTTTAGTCGGATAGATCGTTACTTGATATCTTCAGCTTGGCTAGATGGTTTTAGTTCGATGCAACATGAAGCGTTGGCGATGGGAGTTTCCGATCACACACCATTGATGTTAAAATGTGACGACTGCGATTGGGGGCCACGACCATTTAGATTTTTTAACTGTTGGATGGATGGTCGTTCAAATATCCGACAGATAACAGATGAATGGTGTAGGCTGACAGGTTTGGGAGTTGGTAATGATAATATTGTGGTGAAATTACGACATTTGAAAAGGTTTCTGAAACGATGGAACAAAGATAGGTTTGGTGATGTGAATAAAATTATTGCGGACATGCAACAACAACTTGACAAGGCGGATGAGGCTATGGTCGAGGGTGGGGATATTGAAGGGGTGGAGGACGCGAGACGACGGTGGATGAGGGCGTTATGGTGTGCCATGCGCAATAAGGAGTCTATGTGGCGTCAGAAAATCGAGAGCTACATGGTTACGTTTTGGAGACCGCAACACTACTAATTTTCACAGAGCGGCGAAGTTGCGTACAGCTAGAAATTTTATACTAGGTTTGATGATTGAGGGACAGTGGATTACATTGCCTGTGACTATGCGTAATTATGTGGTTTCTGAGTTTACTAATCACTTTGCTTGTGATGTGCGGGCGGGTGATTGGCAGTTTGAGGGAGGGTTTCGACGGTTATCAAAGGCTGATAGGAACATTTTGATAGTGCCTTTCACGATAGAGGAAATTAAAAAGGTATTATGGGAGTGTGATGGATCGAAGGCACCAGGCCCGGATGGTTTTACATTAGATTTTTACAAGAAAGGTTGGGAGGTGGTGCGACACGATGTTCTTCAATTTTTTGAACACTTTCATGCGTGTGGTTTGTTGCCAAAGGGTGCAAATTGCGCTTTCATTGTGCTGCTACCAAAGGTGTCGACTTCTTAGCTGTTAGGTGAGTATCGTCCCATTTGTTTGGTTAATTCCATGTATAAAGCGTTGGCTAAGTGTTTAGCGAATAGACTCCAATTAGTGCTGGATGGTTTAATTAACGATACGCAATCTGCGTTCGTTACAGGTAGACAGTTAGTGGATGGTGTTTTATTGGCCACTGAGGTGATACACTCGCTTAGACAAAGAGGCGAAGGGGGTTTTATTTTGAAGCTAGACGTTGCTAAAGCCTATGACTGTGTAAGCTGGAATTTTTTAGATTCAGTGTTAGCCCGAATGGGGTTCTGTGCGGTTTGGAGAGCTTGGGTTAAGGAATGTATTGGTTCCGCCCATTTGTCAGTCTTGTTATCGCCTTTGTTGTTCGTTGTGGTTGTAGAGGCGTTACATTTGATGCTGGGTAATGCCGAGTCCGCAGGTTTAATCCGTGGGGTGGAAGTAGTATCGAATGTTTTTTTATCTCACTTGCAGTTTGCCGATGATACAATATTATTTTTCGAATCATCAGTGGAAGTTGCATGCAACATCAAATGCATTTTGCACTGTTTTCAGGTGTGCTCTGGCTTGCGGATTAATTTCGCTAAGAGCTCGTTGTATGCCATTGGTGTGGAAGGGGAGATGGGCGAGTTAGTGGCTGAGATGCTGGGTTGTCGATAGGGTGTGTTGTCGTTTACCTACTTGGGTTTTCTGTTAGGGGCTAATCCGCGGTTATTGTTTATTTGGTAGCCTGTCAAAGCTAACTTCCGAGCAAGCTAGCCGGGTGGAAGCGTACATCATTTTCTTTTGTCGCACGTGTGACATTGGTAAATTCAGTTCTGTCATCTTTGTCTATTTTTTTATATGGGTTTGTTTGTGGTTCCAAAAGGGGTAATAGTGCAATTGGATCGGATTCGTCGTGCATTCCTTTGGGGCGGTGTTGGACTCGAACGAAGGATGAGTAGGGTAGGCTGGGAGGTTGTTTGTCAGCCATGACATTTAGGAGGCTTGGGAGTGGAGGATTTGACAGTGAAAATATGGCATTGTTATCTAAGTGGGTTTGGCGTTATGCTAGTGACCGTGACTCGTTGTGGCGACGATTAATCGCAGCAAAGTATGGAAAACGTACTCAATGGTGGCGTTTTAACACAGAAAGGTTATCGGCAATGTCTATAGTGTGGGAACAGATTGTGGTTAATTCTTGTTTTGCTAACATCGATCAACACTTGGGGGTGTCGGGTTTTCAGTAGAAGGTTGGTAATGGGCGGATGGTTTTGTTCTGGTTCGATCCGTGGATAACGCAGCAACCTTTGAAGGTCTTGTTTCCGCGATTGTACTCGTTGGCGATAAATAAGTTAGAATGGGTTAGTGATTATGCAGTGGATGCGACATTCGATCAGGGGCAATAGAAACTTCTCTTTAGGCGACATTTGCGATTATTTGAGCTTGAACGGTTGCGGGCATTACGTGATTTGGTGTATGGGGTGTGTTTGTTGGAATATCGCCTTGATAGTCTCATTTGGCATATGGATGAACATGGGGAATTTTTGGTTAATGCACTGTCTAAATTGTTGATGCTGGATAAGGTTGGCGATTATGACATTGGGGATTGTTTTGCTTGGCAGGTCTTGGTACCGCCAAAGGTCCAGGCAATTCTTTGGTTTATTTGGTTGCGGAGGTTGCCGACAGCGGATTTCTTGCAAATTCGTGGGCTGCCATTGAGCGATGCACAAGGTAAATGCCCGTGGTGTGCTGCAACGGAAGAATCTATTGCACATCTCTTCTACGAATGTTTTAGTGTACTGAAATTCTGGGATTGGTTGCGTAATTGGTGGGATGTTTCGACACCTTTACCGGTGAGTTTTGTTGATTTTTATGTTGTGCATTTCCACTGTTCTTTTACTGGTGGTATGAGGAGATGGTGGGTAGCGAGTGTCAGTGCCTTGTTGTGGTCGTTATGGTTGGCTAGGAATGAACTCGTCTTTCGCGGTAAATGTGTGTCGATGGATGAGCTATGCTTCTTGGTGAAGATGTGATCTTTCTATTGGATTAAGGTTGGCGCGGAGGGAAAGATGATGCTTGAGTCGGTTTGGTGGACTTGTCCATCCGTTTTTGTTCTTAGTCCGGCAGTGCGGAAGGTGCGGATTGGGGTGTGTTGGCAGCCACCGATCTTGGGTGTGTTGAAGTTCAATGTCGATGGCTCTGCGCAGGGTAAGCTGGGTCCTGCGGGGTTCGGTGATGTGATGCAAGATGGGGAAAGTCGGATCTTGGGATTGTTCTCGGGTCCGTTGGGTGAGATGGACTCAAACGAAGCTGAAATACGGGCTATTGCGTTTGCATTGAGTTTAGTTGTGGATAGGAGTTGGCGCAATCAATGCATGATTATTTAGTTGGATTCGCAGGTTGCATTGAGTTGGGCTACACGCTCGGCGAAACGTCCGTGGCGTATGTGGGATGTATTTACAGCGATTGATCAAGCTTTCCGAGCCTCCTACGAGATACAATTTTGCTATGTGCCTAGAGAGGCTAATGGTTTCCCCGATGTGTTAGAAAAGGAAGGCGTGGATCGTTGCTCTCTTTTTGTGGCTTTTTTATGATGGACTTGTTATTTTTTGTATTCTTGACGGGTCATATCGTACTTTTTTCCTCCACTAGGGAGGTTTTACCGAGGCGTATGATTCGTAATGTTGTATGCTTTTCATAATTGAATAAAATCATACAACTTGCTGATCAAAAAAAATTTACACACATATCCAAATTTCGGTTACTTTACCATTCTAGAAGGCTTATTACACAGCTTTACAACCATGTATGGTACATATTTTTCTCATTTCTCAATCAATACAGTTTATTATTCAAACATAGGCCATTTTGCAGTTCTAGACAGTTTGCAACACCTCTACAATTTCGGTTCCAGATTCTTCTATAGAGATCAAATTTTAGTGTCGTTTGTTTCTAGTTAAACTATGATGAAACCCTTAGGGTTTCTTGATTTTTCATTGAGTAAACAGAGAGAGAGAAAGTGAAAAGATGGTAAAGAGAGAGATAAGGAAACTTTTATTATTATTAGATGAAATTTAATGAATGTACATGAAAGGGTTAAATAATATATATATATATATATATATTAATAAAGAATAAAGAAAATACTAATTAACTACCCTAATAGCTATATTCTATTATCCCCCCTTAAGTTGGAGCATATATGTTATGAATGCCCAACTTGGATATAGCTTGAACAAAAGAAGAAGTATGCAGAGCTTTCGTGAAATAGTCTGCGAGTTGATGATGTGTAGAAACATGCATCAATGTTATTAACCCTTGATAAAGCTTTCAATATGTTTGGTTCGTTCGTGATGAATTTGATTTTCTGCATTTTTTATCGCAGACAAGTTATCACAATAAAGATTAGCGTGAGAAGAAATACTAATCTGTAAATTAGAAAGTAAATAGCTTTGCCATTGAATCTCACAAGGAACATATGCAAGTGCTCTGTATTCAGCTTCACTTGAAGACATTGAGATGGTCTGTTGTTTTTTTTAACGCCAAGAGACTAAGGTTGAACCAATGAAAATACAAAAACCAATAACAAATTTCCTTGAATCTGGGCAAGAAGCCCAATCTGAATCAGAAAAAGCATAGATTTTAACATCATTGTTAGCAGTAAAAAACAGTCATTGCTCGGGGATTTCTTTAAGATATCGAAGGACCCTATGAGCAGCTTGCATATGTATATTTGTAGGAGCATAAGTGAATTGAGAAAGTTGTTGAACAACAAAGGAAATATCAGGCCTGGAATTGGTAAGATAAAGTAATTTACTTATAAGACTTCTATAAGAAGTAATATCATGTAAAGGAACATCATCAGACTTAGAAAGTTTAGGTTTAGGAAGAAGGGGAGTAGAAACAGACTTAAAATTTAAAAAATCTGAATCTTCTAATAAATCCAAAGTGTATTTTCGTTGACACAAGTTGATTCCCTTACTAGAACGAGCAACTTCGAAGCCTAAAAAATATTTTAAGTCACCTAAATCTTTTATTTTGAAAGTGTTATTCAAAAAATTTAATAGAAGAAATCTCATTCAAATTAGGACTTGCCAGCACTATGTCATCAACATAGACAACAAGGGAAATAAAATGATCCCCTGAAACCTTTAGTAAAAAGAGACTTATCAGCAAAAGCATGAGTAAAACCTTGTTCAACTGAAGCCAAGGTTAATCTTTCATTCCATTGTCTACTAGCCTGCTTAAGACCATACAAACTCTTTTTTAACTTACAAACTAATCTAGGATTATCAATTTGAAAACCAGGAGGAAGCTCCATATAAACTCCCTCATCTAAAAAACCATGCAAAAAGACATTATTAATGTCTAATTGTTGTAATTTTCAGTTTTTAGAAGCAATAATAGCCAAAAGAATTCTAATGGTAGTACTCCTAGCAATTGGGCTAAAAGTATCTAAAAAATCTACATCAGACTATTGAGTGTACTTCTTTGCTACAAGCTGAGCTTTATACCCTTAAGAGTGCCACCAGATTTCAATTTTTGTTTTAAAAACCCATTTACAGCCTATTGTTTGTTTACCGGAAGGAAGTTCAACTAATTCCTAAGTATTATTGCTTTCTAAAGCCTTGATTTCTTCTACAATAGCATTTTTCCAACAATCATGCTTAATGGCTTGTTTATAAGTTTTAGGTTCAGCAAGAACAGAAGCATTGCTAACATAAGAGATATATGTTGAAGATAAGGCATTATAAACATTAGCAATACTATGAGGGGAAGTTTTTGAACCTGGTAAAGAAACATGGAAATCTTTGAATTTTGATGGCAAAGTAACACTCCTACTAGGTCTAGAGGATTTCAAAGTAGGAGGAACTTGAACTGCATTCCTTGCTTGCTGAGAATTATCTGTAGCTTCTAGAACTTCATAATCATTAGGAACATTTAATGACAATTTTTTAGAATCAGTAGAATCAGTGGGTCTGGAAGAAACTTTTATTTGCTGGTTAGTATCTTCCAAAGAAATGTCATTGTCATATGTAGGAAATACAACCTTATTAGAATTTGAGAGTTTTCTTTGTTTAAAAAGGAAAACAATTTCTGAAAAAACATCTCTGGATACAAAAACAGAGTTGGTTGGCATGTCAAAAAGTCTATAGCCTTTTATATTGTTAGGAAAACCTATAAAAGTACACTTTACAGCTCTAGGATCAATTTTTGTCTTGGGTTTGGGTAAAATATAAGCATATGGAGTACATCCAAACACTTTCAAATGATCAATTTTATGAGGTGTATTAAACAACAATTCATGAGGAGTCTTGTTGTATAATATAGAAGTAGGTGTAATGTTTATCAAATATGCAGATTGTAGCACACAATCAAGCCAAAAAACAAGAGGTAAATTTTCTTCTAGTCTTAAAGATCTAGCAACAGAAAGAAGATGTCAGTGCTTTCTCTCGACAACACTATTCTATTGAGGAGTGTAGACACAAGAGTTTTGATGAATTATTCCTTTTGAATGGAAAAAAATCTATCATTTTGAACTCTTTAGCATTATCAGATATGATGCATTTAATCTTTTTTGAAAACTGAGTTTCTATTAAGTGATAAAATTGAATAAGTGTAATTTTTACCTTAGATTTTAGTCTTAAAGGAAAAATCCAAACATACTTACTTTTATCATCTACAATGGTTAGAAAGTAAGAGTGACCATAGAGACTCTTAACAGGAAAGGGACCCTAAATATCGATATGAATTAAATCAAAAATGGAATGAGAAACAATATTACTAACAAGAAAAGATAAATGTTTCTGCTTAGCAAGATGACATATTTCACAATCAAACTCAGAACTAGAAATAGCAGGAATGTCTTTATTAATATCATAAAAGAATTTCATCCTCTTATAAGAAGGATTTCCTAGTTTAGAATGCCAAAGTTTAAAAGAAGTAGAAGCAAAGATACAAACAGTGGACTGTGAAACTGTTGAAACGGTATCACCAAAAGAAGCATCTAACTGATACTAGCCATTATGTATTTTAGCTAAACCAATCATCCTCCAAGTTGTGGTGTCCTGTATAGTAAAAAATTCAGAAGAAAATAAGAAAATAGAATGATTCTTAGTTAACTGGAAATAGAGATAAGGTTAAAAGCAAAGTTAGGTATGTGAAAGACATTATACAAAGTTAAGAAGGAATTAATATGCACATTACCCATGCGAGTTAATTTAACAAAGACATTATTAGGTAATCGAACAAATTTACCATGAACATGATATAAGTATAAAAAATGCTAAATTATTACTTATATGGTCTGTTGCACCAGAATCCAATATCCAGGAAAAATGAGATAAATGGGAAGAAGAAGAGTTTAAGATAGTACCTGCATCAGCAACTGGAATATCAAACGCAGACGAAAAAGCATTGACCTTATGATCATGTGAAGCATTCTGAGCAGAACTAGACAAGTTTTTTTCTTGCAAGATGCTTAACAAACTTTCATATTGACTCTTGGTAAACATAATAGGGGAACTAGCATCTTGAACCGTAGCATTAGTATCAAGTTACCCCTAAGAATTAGAAGCCCCAACCTAATTCACCCTAGTAATATGATTTCTACCCTTATACCCATGGGGAAAACCATGCTTCTAGTAGCATTTTCAACTTGTATGTCCATATAACCCACAGAAAACAAATAAAGGTCTCTTAGAGAGATTGCTACTAAAAAATTTTCGAGCACCAACTTTTTTGATTGTATTGTCATGCTTAACATTAGTTTCCAGATTCTTGACAAAATACCTATCGGCTAACAGAACATTAGAATCTGCATGAATACTAGATGCAAGAGATCTTTCATGTTGAATGACAACATCAAATACATCTTTTATAGAAGGTGCAAGTTTCATCATTAACAACTGGGACTTAGGAACAAAAAAACCCTCATTCAGACCTCTAAGGAATCACAACAGAAAGTCATGCTTGCGATATTTCATTGCAGAACAATCATAAGAGGTTAAGGGACGAAAATTACAAATTTCATCCCAGATTACTTTCAATTGTGTGTAATAAGTGGTAACGGAAGAGTTACCTTGCTGGAGAGAGTAAAACTCTCGAAGAAGATTAGAAACACGCACCATATCGCCTTGATTGAAGCAGTCGAAGAGATCTTGCCACAACTCATAGGTCGTATCAAACCAGATAACACTCTGAGAAATTTCTTGGATCAACGCTCGATGTAGACAAGAAAAGACCAAATTGTTGCATTTAACCCACGCCTTGTAATGAGACTCATCTTTCCCCGGTTCTTTAACAGATCCATGAACAAAACACCATTTGTTTTTGGATATCAAAGACATGCGCATCGAACGCGCCCAACTATGGTAATTAGCACCGTCAAGCATAGAAGAAGTGAGAACCATTGTTGGGTTCTCATTCGGGTGGATGTAGTACTCGCTGGAGGAGTCATCATCGCGAAAAGAACGGTCGCCGCCGGTAGAGGAAGACTCATCTGATACCATGATGAAACCCTTAGGGTTTCTTAATTTTTTATCGAGTAAACAGATAGAGAGAGAGAAAAAGTAAAAAGACGGTAAAGAGAGAGATAAGAAAACCTTTATTATTATTAGATGAAAATTAATGAATGTACAATATATATATTAATCAAGAATAATGAAAATACTAATTAACTACCCTAACAACCCTAACAACTATATTCTATTAAACTAGACATACCCAAGTATTTTCTATCAAAAATTCATGTCTAAATTACATGTGTTTTATTTTTGGTGAATTTTTAAATGTCACTGTCCAGAACAGGGCATTGTTGGGCAGATTACACTAATTTCTATCTTAAGCTCCTTATAACTTATATTCTTGGCTTCACCACCTAATCTTATTTTACCAGCTACTTCTACATTTTCTCAGAACTTTTTCCTATATAAAATTTTCCAGTTCAAATTGGATCATAGTAAAATTTCCAAATTTTCATGAACATTATACAAGATCGAATCTGCTCATCTATATAGCATTCGGTTTATTGTTTTTAAGATTAATTATTAATCTGATTTCTTCTAAACTTAAACCCAGCTTTAAACTAAGACTAAACAAAAGATTAAACTACAAATTTCCATAATTTTTAAGCTCCAAACAACAACTAATCTAAACAAATGTAATCGGGTAGTTAGAAAGATACTTACATGACTATCTTGTTATCATGCATGTACAACTCTTATTAAAGTTTTCATTTTTTTCTTCTTGTTCAGCTCCTATTTTCCAAAATTTCCATAATATTTATTCTCCCTCTCTATCATATTTTCTTTTTAGTTTCGGTGAATGTTGAAGAAAGGAAATGATGAGTGCATGGTGAATGTAACACCCCAAAAATATCCCTAATTCAAAATCCCTATTTTAGAAACCTAATTTTGAAATCCCTAATTCTTGAAAACCCTAGCTTAAATTGGGGATTAATTGAATTTAATCAGATTAAGTGGCTATATTGTGAAAATTCAAAATTTGAGTACTTTTATGAAAAGTGGTTAAGCTTAGAGGCCCTTTGCTTGCGATTAACCCTTTGAAGATGGTATTTAATCCCCTTCAACCCTAAGACCTATCTATCGTTCATTTAATTCTGCAGCCGCGTCACCTCCCATATTCTCATGGTACTGATCAAGCTAGTAAGCCATCGACCGCAACGATGCAGTATAGTCAATGAAATCAGTCTCGGAAGAGGGATTTAGAGGAGTTCGATCATCAGGGTTATTCTAGAGATAGACCAGTGACTTATACTTTTCCGACTACTAGTGTAGGTGGATCGACATGTTCTTATTTTGTGCCTCAGTGTTCTTATTGTAAGAAGTGGCATAGTGGGGAGTGTAGGAGAAAGATCAAAACTTGTTTCAGATGTGGTTCTTTATATCACTTCTTTAATGATTGTCCACATCCACCTACCAGATCATTTTTACATAATCAATCACAGGTACCAGTTCAGACACCTTCTAGAGATAGAGGACAGAGTAGGCCATCTGCTTCTAGTACTGCTAGTAGAGACAGACCTGCCCAGAGTGATAGATCAGCTAGATCCGATACTAGACGTCCGGGGTTGGTTTATGCAACTAGAGCTCATGAGAGTTATGATGATTTACCAGAAGGCATAGCAGGTACATTTATGATGTTTCAGGATTTTACTTTCATGTTGAAGTATGAGGATTTTAGAATGAAGAATTTTAGGTTGTGTCAGTTAATTTTTAGGATCTATCGCTAAGTCTGAAAATTTCGAGGGCGAAATTTCCATTAAGGGTGGGAGAGTTGTAACACCCCAAAAATATCCCTAATTCAAAATCCTAATTTTAGAAACCTAATTTTGAAATCCCTAATTCTTGAAAACCCTAGCTTAATTTGGGGATTAATTGAATTTAATCAGATTAAGTGGCTATATTGTGAAAATTCAGAATTTGAGTACTTTTCCAAAAAGTGGTTAAGCTTAGAGGCCCTTTGCTTGCGATTAACCCTTTGAAGATGGTATCTAATCCCCTTCAACCCTAATACCTATCTATCGTTCATTTATTTATACAGCCACGTTGTTGAGTGTGTAAAAGTTCTATTATTTACACCCTTTTTAACCCATATTTCTGCTGCATTCAAGCATCATTTCATTGCATTTAGGTTAGTTTACAGCAAAACATCACAAATATATAAAAGGCACAGATTCTACTAAAAATGGTTGTTTTTGGCAGGTTGTCGCCGTCGTAGACGGTGAAGGCGGGCGCAGGGCAGAGAAACCGAAGAGCTGAACTGAACAAGCAGACAAAGAGGACGATGCTGCCATGGTGCTGCCGTGCCAACAGAGGACGACAGCAAATTAGTGGAGGAAAAGCAAAGTGGACCTCGATAGATAGAGAAAATTCTGCTCGTCTGTCGAGTGAAAACCAAATATTTTTCCAAGCCCCGGATCAAAAGATATGTCAAGCCCAAAGCTCAAGGAGAGAAAATCCCAAGAAACAAGGAGGACGGCTGAAAAGTAGGATCCTTGAAGATTAAGTCATTATTAGAATCATACTTTTAATTAAAGTTGTAATCCTTGTTAACTTAGATAACTTGAGCCCAAAGCTTATATAAGGGCATATATTTTAACCTAGGAGGGAGATCATACCCCATAACCGATAACCAAAAACCCTCCACCGTTTACCCACCGTCGATATGTTCTAAAACCCCCTTAGGGCCTCGGGTTGATTTGTAAAGTAGTTGCAAGGGTTGTTTTGTTTTAGGATTTTTCAAGTTCAATAAAGTAAACTTCAAGTTCTCTTATTTTGGTTATTAATATCTTGCAAGAGCATCGGGAGAGCATTGTGAGGTTATCCATTTACTTAGCATCGGGAGAGTTAAGTATACGAAAGAAATAAGAGCAAGTTCTCTAGTTTATAGTTGAACTATCTCGTGCCTAGGGATAGGGCGAGGTTAAGTGGCTAAAGAAGAATTCATACACATCGGTGTTCATCCTTCGATTCACGCCGGGAGGTATCATCAAGACTTGATCATCGACAGACTTGGACCTAGGGATAGGCCAAGGCAGATCTGGGATTCTTTCCAAACTTGAAGTACTGAGTTGGTGTGTTTGCTGCCACAACGATCAACGGACCGCTGCCGCGACAGGTGCTGCCGCGACGGGCGCGACGACAGAACTAGATTTCCTAAGCATTACAATACCTGCACTACTGAGCAATTCAATACCAACCCATTCTCTCTATCTTGATATTTCTACTCTTTTATTTACTTTTACTTTATTATTATCGTGACAATTTTCTCAAATATTTCCTTTACTTTCGTGCAGTAAACTAAGGTGAAGCTATTAGCCCAATCCCTGTGGAGACGATATCTAATACTTCGTATCACTTTACTACTTGCGTCGTGTACACTTGCACTACAATTGCGATAGACTCTTTTACACGCAACAAGTTTTTGGCGCCGTTGCCGGGGATTGGCAACATAACTCTACCTTTCTTTTATTGCACTTTTCGCTTTTGTTTTTTTGTTTTTATGTTATTTTAATTTTTCTGTTTTTCCGTTGGTACATTCAACTCTTGCTTTTCACAAGGTTTCTTGTTTATGCGCAGATCGAATCGAGGTAAGATCCTGAGTATCCATTAGATCCAGAAATCGAACGTTCCTTCAATTACAAGAAACAACTTCGTCACCTTTTAGCCATGAACGAGTACCTTGAGGAATAGCTAGAGAAGATGGCCCACGTTGGAGACGACCCGCATGTCGGCGAAGTTATACCGCCTGTCGATAACCCTGCCGCCGACAGACAACGGTCATGTCGTGACTACATGTTGAACGATCATGTAGAGCTGGAGACCACACTGCCGGATATTGATGTTGATAACTTCGAGCTTAAACTTGTCATGTTTAGTATGATCAACAATGCCGGGCAGTTTAGTGGTGCTGTTACAGAGGATGCTAGGGAGCATCTCAAAACATTCCAGGAGATCTGTGGTTCGTTTAGACTGCCAGAAGTTAATCCGGAGATACTGAGACTTCGGTTATTTCCCCATTCATTGAGGGACATAGCTAAAACTTGGTGGAATAAACTTACGCCGGGTTCAATTAGAACTTGGGCAGATTTATCTCATGAATTTTTATCTCGTTTTAATTTTCACATTTATCTTAGCGACTACGTAATGAAATTGCTACTTTTCAACAAGAAGATGACGAGCCAATGCACAAGGCCTGGGACAGATTTACTACTCTTCTACGGAACTGCCCAATGCATAGATTCCCCGTCTGGAATCAGGTAACAAAGTTTTATAATGCTGCCAACTTACAAACTCGTATTCGAATTGATTCAGCAGCGAATGGACTATTATTGGATAAAGATCCGGACGAGGCATTGCAAGTTCTGAAAAATCTGGCCAAGAATGAGGAGCAGTTCCCGACAGCAAGAAGAGGGGGTAAACGAGTACTTGCTGTCAAGGATTATGAAGCCGACAGCACGATGAAATCACAGGTAGCATTCCTTACTAAAGCAATGAAACGGTTATTGAATGATGATGGACAACATGGATTTGCTATTGAGTAGGTATGTGACATCTGTGAGGGAAATCATAGTAGGGATGAGTGCCCAATACAAGTAGAAGAGGGAAAATATGTTGGAAACTACAAGCCGAATTACAATTCCAACAATTATAATCCAAATTGGAGGAAGGATCCCAAATTTTCTTGGAGTAATCCTAATAATGCCCTGAATCCTCAAGCACACAATCAGAATCAGGGAGGACCTAGATTGCTGACGCGACAGCAATTGCCGCCGCACCTGCCACCGCAGCAGCAACAACAACAACCAGCTGCCACGAGCAGTATACTAGAACAGACTCTGGCCACTTTTATGTCTCAGACAGGTACTTATATAGAGAATATGAATCAGTTTGTCAAGAAGACAGAGAATTTCATGGATAAAACAGAGATGAGGATGACGAATCATGAAGCTACTCTGAAATCTTTGGAGACACAAATGGGTTAGGTTTCACAACATAATAAGCCGAGGCAGACTGGAGGATTCCCTAGTAATACTGAAAATGCTAGGCAGCCCACACATGAGCAGTGTAAAGCTATTACTACTAGGAGTGGGAAGAAATTATCAGGGCCGGAAAAGGAAGCTGAAATAGTAAGAAAACCTGCCTTTGATACACCTGCCGAGGAAGCTGCCCCGACAGGTGATAAACAGACTACTGCCGATGAGCCTGTCACAACAGCAGAAGCGATAGAGGAGAAAATTGATGAACCCAAACCTCCTCAGATTCGTATGCAGTGGGAAGGACGTATTGCTGATTATCGTCCCCCACCTTCTTTTCCTCAACGGATACAGCAAGCTAAGCAAGAATCTCAACTTAAAAAGATTTATGATATTTTTAAGCAGGTTCATATTAATATTCCGCTGTTAGATGCCGTTAGGGAGATGCCCGGTTATGCTAAATTTCTCAAGGATGTTATGTCAAAAAAATCTAAACTAGGGGAGTTTGAAACGGTAAAGATGACAGAAGGTTGCATGAGTATTCTTCATCGACAGCCTCCCCAAAAAAAAGAAGGATCCGGGGAGCTTCATCATACCTTGCGTAATCGGAAATAAATTTGTGGGTAAGGCACTTTGTGATCTTGGTGCTAGTGTTAATTTAATGCCAAAGTCTGTTTTTCAGAAATAAGGTATTGGAAAGGTGTGGCCCACGACAGTAACTCTGCAGCTGGCAGACCGCTCTTACGTTCATCCAGAAGGAAAAATTGAAGATATTCTGGTAAGAGTGGATAAGTTTATTTTTCCTGCTGACTTTCTTGTTTTAGATTGTGAGGTAGACGAAAACCCACCAGTCATCCTTGGGCGACCTTTCTTAGCCACGTGAAGATCACTAATTGATGTGGAGAAAGGAGAACTCACCATGCGAGTGAACGATCAAGAGATTAAGTTGAATGTTCTCCAAGCGATGAAACATGCTGATGTGGATGAGGAATGCAAGGCTATCATTGACGTTACCCTTGATCAACCCTGCATCAGGTCGGGCTGTCACGATATTAAATTTGGTCACTGCCGCGGCAGCCACCTACAGGACTGTCACAACAGCAACGACGACAGCACCGACGACAGCAACTTCTCTGAATCAGATACATCTGATACTGAAGATCAGGAGGAGGTAAACTGGTTAGACAATCGTCCAGGTAAGTTATTCGAACCTTTAAATTATACTTCGGATTACCATTTAATCCAAAAGCCATCCACTGTTGAACCACCTGCCTTAGAACTGAAGCCCCTGCCAGGGCAGTTAAAATATGCTTTCCTTGGTTCAAATGACACACTGCCCGTAATCATCTCTTCTAAGCTGCCGCAGGAACAGGAACGACAGCTAATCGGCATGCTAAGGCATCACAAAAAGGCTATTGGATGGACGATTGCTGATATACAAGGCATTAGTCCGGCGTTATGCATGCACAAAATCCTCCTCGAGGAAGATCATAAGCCGACTATAGATGCCCAAAGGCGGCTAAACCATGCGATGAAGGAGGTGGTGCGTAAAGAGATAATCAAATGGTTAGATGTTGGTATTATTTACGCTATCTCCGACAGCAAATGGGTGAGCCCGGTCCAATGCGTTCCCAAGAAAGGAGGAATGACCGTGGTGACCAATGAAAACAATGAGTTAATCCCAACCAGGACTGTGATCGGTTGGAGGGTTTGTATGGACTATCGGAAGCTTAACAAAGCTACCCGAAAGGACCACTTTCCTTTACCCTTTATTGATCAAATTCTTGATAGATTAGCGTGTAAACCTTACTATTGTTTTCTTGATGGTTATTCAGGTTATAATCAAATTGCTATCGCACCGGAGATCAAGAAAAGACGACTTTCACATGCCCCTACGAAATGCACGCCTTTAGGAGAATGCCATTTGGATTATGTAATGCAACCGCCACCTTCCAAAGGTGCATGATGGCCATATTCTCCGACATGGTGGAGGACATCCTTGAGATTTTTATGGATGATTTCAGTCTTTGGAGACGATTTTGAGAGCTGCCTCGGCAATCTACAAAAGGTTCTTGAAAGATGTGAAAAAGCAAATCTCGTTTTAAATTGGGAAAATGCCACTTTATGGTGGATGAAGGGATAGTCCTTGGCCATAAGATTAGCTGCCGTGGGATAGAAGTCGACAGGGCTAAGATAGAAGTGATCGAGAAGCTGCCGCCGCCGACAACAGTCAAGGGCATTAGAAGTTTCTTAGGGCATGCTGGTTTTTATCGGAGATTTATTGCAAATTTCTAAAAAATCACCAAACCCATATGCCATCTTTTAGAGCAGAACCGACCCTTTGACTTTAATGATGAATGTACTGAAGCATTCAAGGTTCTGAAGGAAAAACTAGTAACAGCCCCAATAGTACAACCACCAGACTGGACACAGCCATTTGAGATTATGTGTGATGCTAGTGACTATGCTGTCGGGGCAGCACTTGGGCAGCGCAGAGACAAGCTATTTCATGTCATATATTACGCCAGCAAGACATTGAATGACGCCCAAATAAACTACACCACAACATAAAAGGAGTTGTTAGCTGTGGTGTTCTCCATCGACAAGTTTCGTTCTTACATACTTAAGACGAATGTAATAGTGCACACAGACCATTCTGCCCTGAAGTATTTGTTCACGAAAAAGGATGCAAAGCCTCGATTGATAAGATGGATCCTGCTATTGCAAGAATTCGACCTTGAAATCAAGGACAAGAAAGGGACAAAAAATCAGGTGGCAGATCACTTGTCAAGGTTGGAGAAGGGACAGAGTCTACCAATAGATGAGACAAACATACTGGAGACCTTCCCAGATGAGCAGCTCTTTGCTGCCGCGACAGCCACGGCGGCAGGTAAGTCTTCTCAACTCCCCTGGTATGCTGATTTCGTTAATTTTATAGTTAGCGGAATACTTCCTACTGATCTTAATTATCAAGCCAGGAAGAGGTTCCAAAATGATGTTAAGCATTATTATTGGGACGAACCTCTTCTTTTCAAAATGTGTGCAGATCAGGTTATAAAGAGGTGTGTACCACAATAAGAGCAAGAAGACATTCTTCATCATTGCCATGCTTCACCATATGGAGGACACTTAGGAGGCAACAAAACTGCTGCCAAGGTGCTGCAGTCAGGGTTTTATTGGTCGTCACTGTATAAAGATGCACAGGATTTCTACAAGAACTGTGACAGGTGCCAGCGGACAGGTAACATCTCGAGGAGAAACGAGATGCCACTGTAGAACATTCTAGAAGTCGAGATCTTCGACGTTTGGGGGATTGATTTTATGGGACCTTTTCCATCTTCATGTGGAAATCTATACATCCTCCTAGCAGTAGATTATGTCTCTAAGTGGGTTGAAGCTATCGCCACTCAAAATAATGATGCCAAGACAGTTCAAAAGTTTCTGCACAAAAACATTTTTCTAGATTTGGCATCCCTAAGGCGATTATCAGTGATGAAGGGAGACATTTTTACAATAGGGTTATTGTTGCCGCCTTGAAGAAATATGGTGTCAAGCATCGGATCGCGACAGCATACCACCCACAGACCAATGGACAAGCTGAGATATCCAATAGGGAAGTTAAGAACATTCTTGAAAAGATGGTTAAGCCAACTAGGAACGATTGGTCTTTACTCCTCAACGATGCATTATGGGCATATAGGACAACTTTTAAGACTCCATTGGGCATGTCTCCATACCGATTGATTTATGGAAAAACTTGTCATCTACCTGTCGAGATAGAACACAAAGCATATTGGGCAATCAGGGCAGTGAATATGGACTTGGACAAGGCAGGCCAGAAAAGGCTGTTAGATCTGAACGAGATTGAGGAAATACGGACAATGGCGTACGACAATGCAAGAATCTACAAGGAGAAAACTAAGAAGTGGCATGACAGGAAGTTGCTGCCACGACAGTTCTGCCCAGGGCAGCTTGTATTGTTGTTCAATTCTAGACTGAAACTCTTCCCAGGGAAGCTAAAATCTAGATGGTCTGGCCCATTCCAAGTCGTACAAGTTTTTCCACATGGTGCCATCATAATCCGATCGTTAAAAGACGGGCACCAATTCAATGTCAATGGACAGCGCCTCAAGCATTATCAGGGGACTGAAGCCCCAGGAATACAGGAAGTGGTTACCTTAGGAGATGCCCCACAAGGCATCCCTAATTTAACCTAAGTTTTATTTTTATTTATTTTTATTAATTATTATTTATTAGGAAATAAGGTTTATTTTATTCGAATAATGTTTTTATATTTTCTGTTTTTAAGAAATAAAGGAGTCAAGAAGAAAAGGAGAAGTGAACCAAGCCCACCATCCATCCATTAGCCCAAAAAAGCCCATTATTGAAGCCTGTCGTTCCAGCTGCCGCCGCAGACACGGATAAGACAGGGTGTCATCATACTGTCCCGGCAGACGCAGAAACGTGTGACAGACGCGTAACAGACGCATAAATGCGTGTCAGACGCGTCAGACACGCTAAAGCTCAACAGTCGCCCCGTTATTCACGCCTGCCTCCCCACACACACATTCTGTTGCCTCCACTCCATCACCTGCCCCGACGGCAGTAGGCAGTCCTCCGGCAGACACATCCACCCGAGGAACAAAGCGACAGCCCTCGGATGACATTGATGCCTATGTATCTGGGTTCTCCTCTTCCTCCGTTTGGGCCGACAGTGAGGCAGAACCTCCTATTCGGGGGAATTTGGAGAAGGAATTCACGCCTATCAAGAGGTAGAAAAGAATGGCCGACAGAAAGCTAATGCCAAAGGCCAGCACCACCACCACCAGCAGCACTTGGGACAGTGGCAGCAGCTCTGACATCAAGGTCGTAGAGCAACCAGCCCAGCCTGTCCCACAACCCAGAATCCGCCGCCAAATCCGTGTCAGCAGCAGCAGTGAAGATAGTGTTTAAAATTTAAGTCTTTTATTTTCTTCTTATTGCTGCCTGCCTTATCTATATTTTGTGATGTACTGCCTTCATTCTTATTTTTGTCATTTACATTGAGGGCAATGCAACCCTCGAGTTTGGGGGTGGCAACCCTCCATTTTAATGGAGTCTAAGTACATCACTTTAATTAATTGTTGTGTCTTTTATTTATTTATTTCTCTTAAAAAATCAGAAAAGACTGAAAATTTTGGCTTAAAACTGTGATTTTAACTTACCTGTCGTGACAGCTCTGTCGTGGCAGCATCTTTAGGACAGTTTAAGGAGAAGTTTAGAGCATTTCTATAGTTCTGAAACTTAAACACCACTGTGACTGTTATATTGCTTAGATTTCTTTTAGCCAAACTAGAATAGGAAGCTTAGTACTTGAATAGCCCCTAGAGGTGCCTAACAATGGCTCTAGGAAAGAAGTTTAGCAAAAGAGACTCAAAAACCTAGATGTGCCCGAAACCGGCTCTAGGAAGCTAACTAGTGGTGCCTAAAACTGGATCTAGTAAAACTTTAGAAATCGAGTCAAAACAAAAAAATCAAAGGAGCATGAAAAAGTGCCTTCAAAAGATAAACTTTGGCATAAAAATTCGAGTTAAGAGTTGAATATTCTAGTGAAACTAAGAGAGTCTTGGCATATAACTGTTCACAAGCATGCACACACTGCACGAGGACTATAGGGAGATTCCGGACAGATCCTAAATTATCCGACAGGTTGCTGCCGCCACAGGGAACGAATGACGGGTAAGGGAAAGTTCACTGTTTGAAAGCCAAAACAAAAATATTTCATTTTTCTTTTAGGTCTTAGTTGCTTGAGGACAAGCAAAAACTTGAGTTTGGGGGTGTGTTGAGTGTGTAAAAGTTCTATTATTTACACCCTTTTTAACCCATATTTCTGCTGCATGCAAGCATCATTTCATTGCATTTAGGTTAGTTTATAGCAAAACATCACAAATATATAAAAGGCACAGATTCTAATAAAAATGGGTGTTTTTGGCAGGTTGCCGCCGTCGTAGACGGTGAAGGCGGGCGCAGGGCAGAGAAACCGAAGAGCTGAACTGAACAAGCAGACAAAGAGGACGATGTTGCCATGGTGCGCCCGTGCCAGCAGAGGACGATAGCAAATTAGTGGAGGAAAAGCAAAGTGGACCTCGATAGATAGAAAAAATTATGCTCGTCTGTCGTGTGAAAACCAAATATTTTTCCAAGCCCTGGATCAAAAGATAGGTCAAGCCCAAAGCTCAAGGAGAGAAAATCCCAAGAAACAAGGAGGATGGCTGAAAAGTAGGATCCTTGAAGATTAAGTCTTTATTAGAATCATACTTTTAATTAAAGTTGTAATCCTTGTTAACTTAGATAACTTGAGCCCAAAGCTTATATAAGGGCATATATTTTAACCTAGGAGGGAGATCATACCCCATAACCGATAACCAAAAACCCTCCGCCGTTTACCCACCGTCAATATGTTCTAAAACCCCCCTAGGGCCACGGGTTGATTTGTAAAGTAGTTGCAAGGGTTGTTTTGTTTTAGGATTTTTCTAGTTCAATAAAATAAACTTCAAGTTCTCTTATTTCGGTTATTAATATCTTGCAAGAGCATCGGGAGAGCATTGTGAGGTTATCCATTTACTTAGCATCGGGAGAGTTAAGTATACGAAAGAAATAAGAGCAAGTTCTCTAGTTTATAGTTGAACTATCTCGTGCCTAGGGATAGGGCGAGGTTAAGTGGCTAAAGAAGAATTCATACACACCGGTGTTCATCCTTCGATTCACGCCGGGAGGTATCATCAAGACGTGATCATCGACAGACTTGGACCTAGGGATAGGCCAAGGCAGATCTAGGATTCTTGCCAAACTTGAAGTACTGAGTTAGTGTGTTTGCTGCCGCGACGACAGAACTAGATTTCCTAAGCATTACAATACCTGCACTACTGAGCAATTCAATACCAGCCCATTCTCTCTATCTTGATATTTCTACTCTTTTATTTACTTTTACTTTATTATTATCGTGACAATTTTCTCAAATATTTCCTTTACTTTCGTGCAGTAAACTAAGGTGAAGCTATTAGCCTAATCCCTGTGGAGACGATATCCGATACTTCGTATCACTTTACTACTTGCGTCGTGTACACTTGCACTACAATTGCGATAGACTCTTTTACACGCAACACACGTCACCTCCCATATTCTCTCCTCGATCACCCTTAAATTGAAGCCCCTTCCTTGTCTATATTTCACGTCTGCAAATAAGACATGAGTCGTGCTATCACCTCTACCATTTGTTCACTTGTTCGACTGTCAAGATTTAGCTGTACCAATCTGTAAACCATCACACATGTTTTGCAATCACCTACTGGTTCGGTAAGACAATTCAATTTCAAAGGAAAACTTAAGTTCAATGTATCAATTTAAATAGGTAAACCCTTCGGTCCTTTATTCCATGTTTTATATACGAATGTGCGATGCATTAATGATAACAAGATTATTTTCTTACTAGTAAATTGTTTTTACCTATATTATTTTATTATAGGTATATTATATATTTTTATACATATAATCTGCTGACCCCAGATTTCATATATATATATAATTATTATTTTTCAATATTATTGTTTTGAGTATTAGATATTTCTACATACCAATGTGTAATCAATGTCCAATGTTATAAATAAATTTATTTGCAAATTTTATTATTTTCTATTACAAATATTTGTATTTAGTAAATTTTGAGGGTTCTGGATACGAGATCTGATGTAGTTTATATGCGTGTTTTAGATGACGTCGACTTTAACAAAGACGAACTATCACCTCTTTCGCCTGTTTGATCTAACAGTGTAGTATCACAAGGACTACACGTGTGTATTCTTTTGGATTAGTGTTTTTGTCTTAGTTTGGTGGCATAGGAAGTTAGTGGTTTATACCACTTGTGTTGGTGACTATGTAGCGAGAGGTTCTGGGCAACCTACTCTTTTTGGTGACTATGCATTATGGATGCATTGTGATTTCATAAAATCGTGTTTAAACTTACTTTGTGTCTTTAAATATTCTTGTGAAAAAATATATTATTGTGAAACTGAGTTTGCGGTTGTCTGCACTTTAGAGACACACTGAGCTAAATAGCTGACCCCCCTTAGCTTCTATTTCAGGTTCGCATACATAGGAGTTCGGTACTTGGAGGACCACATTTTAGAAGATTTATTTCAGTTTTCAGTATGGACGTTTTAGATTTTCAGATTTACTTCAATTTTATATTAGTTATTTTACTATTTGGTAACTTTATGTAAATCAGATACTTATCTTTTGATTTGGGAGTTTTCAACTGTTTTAGCACGCATGAGGATTTTAATCAGATATGTTTGATGATTTATTTTGTGTTGTTTTCTTCTATACAACCGCGTTTAAAAAAAAGAGTTTAATGTGGAACGACACCGTTTTGACAAATAATTTAAGTATTTAATTTTTAAAACCTAATATTCATCTTTTTTTATCAGCAATATGATTTTATTGAAGAAAAAAATCATACAAAGCACAACTAATAGCCTCATTAACCCCCCCCCCCTAAGCCTAAGTGGGGGAAAAGAGTACCATTAGTTGTGTAATACAAAGGATCATCACGACTCAAAATCAAGGCCGAACCCACAACCACGACACCCTATCAACACCCCCTTTCGCAAGGGCATCCGCCACTTGATTCCCCTCCCTCAAGACATGCGAGAAGCATACGCTCGACAAATACTCACAAGCATCGTCAATCTGAAAGAACCATCTCCACAATCGCCAAGGTCGGCTCTCAACGCCTTGAATCCACACAAGGGCCACTTTCGAATCAGATTCTATAATGACCGACTCCACCCCCTCCCGAGTCAACTCCCTCAACATCTTCAATATTCATCTTACTTGAGGGACACGTTTTCAACCCGACTTCTTAAATTCGGCCCATAAACCTTGGGTCGGGTTTAGGGGGTTACATTTAATGGTATCATAGCCTAGATTCAACCCTCGAACTGTGAGGCTCAAGCAAGGTTTTAAACTGAATTGGAACTTTTGCATGCATGCTAATGTTTTCGAAAAAAAGAGTAAATGGGTATTTTTGGGAAACTAAATATTTTTAGAATTTTGATATATTTTGAATAGAAATCCAAGTACCGAATCTAATATTATGACTCTTTACTTTTGTAGATAGACTACTATGCCACCTCATAGGAGCTCTAGGTTAGTGGCTAGTCGTGGTCGTGGTGGAGTGTGTGATCGAGGTTGTACCACAATAGCTGAGAGTGGTGCTTCACAGTCTGTGGGAGCGCCGCCGAATCAGGATCATATTAATGATTTTAATGAGGAAGAGCAGGCTACAGATCAGCAGACTGGAGCCCAGTAGATTGGGGCCCAGCAGATTGGGGCTCAACGGGCTGGTGGTGAGGATCAGCCAACTCAGCGAGTGCAAGGCGATAGACCACATAGTTACGGGGACATTGAGACTACGGGCTTGGATAGTGCTGTAGTGCATATGGAGTTTCTCCGTTAACTTCGTCAGTCTAAGGATGTCAGGAAACCCATATCTATCGAGTTTCTGGCTGCCGATATGACTATGTTCGATGAGAAGACAAGTACAGATCCGGCTAATGCTGAGTTCTGGTTGAAAAAGCTTCAGAGGTTGTTTGTTGAGATGGACTATCCTACTGACCGGTAGCTTAGGGATGTTGTATCACTATTGAAGAGTGAAGCTCAGAATTGGTGGGAGGCTGAGGAGCATGTTATTTCAGCTGGTCAGATTTCTTGGTACTATTTCGACAGGCTTTTCGTGATCGATATGTTGGGGCTGAGTATCTAGCAAAGTGTCAGGATGATTTCATGAATCTGAAGCAGAACGACATGTCTGTGAATGATTATGAGATAGAATTCATGAGGTTGATACAGTATGTTCCAGGGTTAGTGACCACAGAGAAAGAAAAATGTGATTGGTTTCTAAAAAGGTTGCATCCAACGATTAAGGCGGGAGTCGCCTTGCATATGGATAAGGAGTACAAGGATATTACCAAATGAGCTAGGACTGCTGAGCGGAATGAGGCAGAGTTGAAGCAACTTGAATCTAACAGTACTGATCAAGCTAGTAAGCCACCGACCGCAACGGTTCAATATAGTCAGTGGAATCAGTCTCGGAAGAGGGCTTTAGAGGAGTTCGATCATAAGGGTTACTCTAGAGCTAGACCAGTGACTTATACTTTTCTGACTGCTAGTGTAGGTGGATCGACATGTTCTTATTTTGTGCCTCAGTGTTCTTATTGTAAGAAGTGGCATAGTGGGGAGTGTAGGGGAAAGATCAAAGCTTGTTTCAAATGTGGTTCTTTAGATCACTTCTTTAATGATTGTCCACATCCACCTACTAGATCATTTGTACATAATCAATCACAAGTATCAGTTCAGACACCTTCTAGAGGTAGAGGACAGAGTAGGTAATTTGCTTCTAGTACTGTTGGTAGAGGTAGACCTGCCCAGAGTGATAGATCAGCTAGATCTGATACTAGCCGTCTGGGTTGGATTCTGCAACTAGAGCTCATGAGAGTTATGATGATGAACCAGAAGGCATAGTAGGTACATTTATGATGTTTCAGGTTTTTATGAACCAGAAGGCATAGTAGGTACATTTATGATGTTTCAGGTTTTTACTTTCATGTTGAAGTATGGGGAATTTAGAATGAAGAATTTTAGGTTGGGTCAGTTAATTTTTAGGATCTATCGCTAAGTCTGAAAATTTTGAGGGCGAAATTTCCATTAAGGGTGGGAGAGTTGTAACACCCCAAAAATATCCCTAATTCAAAATCCTAATTTTAGAAACCTAATTTTGAAATCCCTAATTCTTGAAAACCCTAGCTTAATTTGGGGATTAATTGAATTTAATCAGATTAAGTGGCTATATTGTGAAAATTTGGAATTTGAGTACTTTTCCGAAAAGTGGTTAAGCTTAGAGGCCCTTTGCTTGCGATTAACCCTTTGAAGATGGTATCTAATCCCCTTCAACCCTAAGACCTATCTATCGTTCATTTAATTATACAGCCACGTCACCTCCCATATACTCTCCTCGATCACCCTTAAATTGAAGCCCCTTCCTTATCTTTATTTTACGTCTGCAAATAAGACATGAGTCGTGCTATCACCTCTACCATCACACATGTTTTGCAATCACCTACTGGTTCGGTAAGACAATTCAATTTCAAAGGAAAACTTAAGTTCAATGTATCAATTTAAATAGGTAAACCCTTCGGTACTTTATTCCATATTTTGTATACGAATGTGCGATGCATTAATGATAACAAGATTATTTTCTTACTATTAAATTGTTTTTACCTATATTATTTTTTTTTGCTCGGCGACATGTATGATTTATTGAATAAGAGTTCATACATAGCCAACATTCCCCAAGCCTCATTAAAAACCTCTCTAAACCTATAGAGGAAAAGAGTACTTGGGTAATGTTAAAAAAACAAGGCATCAACACGAAACAAGAATACTCACCCCCAAGTACAATCAACCCACCCGTTGGAACCAACTCGTACGATCGACACCACTCTTTGCCAACACATCCACGAACTTATTGGCTTCTCGATAAACATGGTGAAAGCACACATCTCCAAGAGCAGCACACGCCTCATCGATACGTCGCAACCACACACCATATTTCCACGGTCTTGCCTCATGGTGTAGCACCCACGCAATTGCCGTCGTCGAATCTGATTCCACCACTAACGGAGGGAACACCCGCTCTGAACTTACCAACAGTTCCAACGCGAAACATATGGCTTGCACCTCCGCCTCATTCGAGTCCACTATACCTATCGACCCGGAAAATAAAGCCAACACTTGTCCCGCTGCATTCCTCAAAACACCACCGCAGCCAGCCTTGCCCGGCTTTCCCCTTGCAGCACCATCCACATTAAATTTCACCGTCCCCTCCATCGGCAATTCCCACCTCACAAGGTCTCGACAGTTGTCTACTCGTGCACGAATTTCACAAGACCATGGGCTGTCCCACCATGTCCACTCCATAATTGCCCCCGGCGGAAGGTCTAGGTGTACCCAAAACAATGATCTTAACTTCACCAAGAACACAATCGCTCCCAAATCCATTTTTTTACCATTAAATAAACATGAATTTTGGGCCAGCCATAATGACCATGCCACAGCCGCGCATGACGCTAACCACCAATCCCGGAAGCACCCATCGAAAATATTCTCAAAGCATTGCTCAAACAACACCCCCAAGTCCTGCGGCTGCACAAATTCCACCCTCCACCAACTAAAAAACTGCTGCCACACAACCCACGCAATCGAACAACGGAACAAAATGTGTTCCAAATCTTCCACTGCTGCCCGACCCCAACAACACTTCATCGCCTCCTCCCCAATCGGCATGCCCCGCGATTGCAACATCACCATAGTAGGCAGCCGATCCAACCTCACAAACCACAAAAAATACTAAACTTTCGGCGGTATAGACAACTTCCAGATTGCCTCCAGCTCCGCCCTCGCTTCAAGCCCAAATGATGTCATTAGTCTATACAACTGTGCAACCGAAAAAACTCCCGTATGTGCTGGTTTCCAAATCAACCGCTCCATACATGCACTGCCCAGCACCAAACCTCCAATACAAAGCTTCAAATCAGCAACTTGCGTCACTTCAAACGATCGCAAAGACCTTCCGAAAAAAGAATCCCACTCCCCATGATCGAAGCGTCCGCCCCGTGCATAGTCTCGAACCAACGCTCTTTTATCCCTCGCCAATCGAAATAACCTCGGAAACATTTTTTCAAGGGACTCCTCGGCACACCAAACATCTCGCCAAAACAAAATGCGATTACCCTTCCCTAGCTGCCATCGGAACTGTGAAGGCCCAATAAAACGCTCCACTACAACCTCCTCTTGTATACCAATTATTTGCTTCCGCACCTTGGACATATGCCTAACCCCTATAGAATTAGGCCTCCAACTTACCACCTCACACCCATATTTCGCTTCAATTATTTGTCGCCACAAAGAACCCTCAGACATAGCATATCGCCATCGCCATTTAGCTAAAAGTGCGAGATTTCTTGCACGTAAGTCCACCACGCCCAGCCCCCCAAAGCTCCTAGGCCTACACGCAATCGACCAATTCACCCGGCTCATTTTCATCTTTGTTTCCGACCCTCCCCACAAAAATCGACGACGAATTCTATCTATCTTGCTGATGACACTTCGCGGCACCAAGAACAGCCCCATATAATACAACGGCAAAGATGAAAGAACAGAGTTAAGCAACAACAATCTCCCCGCAATAGATAAAGCATCGCGTTTCCAACCCGTAAGGCATTTTTGAAACCTCTGAATTAAAGGTTCCCACAACTGTAAACTATTCGGATTAACTCCCAGAGGCATCCCTAAATAGATTATAGGAAATTCAGCACAAGCACATCCCAATATTTTTGCAATATTTTGTAAACTCACCTCCGTCGCACCCACCCCATACAATTTCGACTTGGCATAATTAATTTCCAGCCCCGATGCATATTCAAAACAAGTAAGAATGTGTTTCAATTTTTTTTCCACATTTACCTCCGCCCGAAGAAACAAAACCGTATCGTCTGCAAATTGCAGATGCGATACTTCACATCCATTCGCCACCTGCACCCCCCGAATAACTTCCAAATCCTTGGCGTTACGCAAAAACTGATGTAGCATTTCAGCCACCATCACAAACAGCAGTGGCGACAAGGGATCTCCCTGCCTCAATCCCTGTTGCATTTGGAATTCTCTCGTTGGCGACCCATTAACAAGTACGGATAGCCTTGCCGTACTAAGGCATTCCCGCACCCACGCACACCAAACATCACCAAATCCCATCTGCTTCATTACACGTTCGAGACACTCCCACTTGATGCAGTCGTATGCTTTGGCAAAGTCCAATTTTAGAATCAATCCCCCCTCGCCAAACTGCCCTCTTTGTAAGGAATGAATAACTTCATTAGCAAGTAAAACTCCATCAAGGATTTGTCGCCCATGTACAAAGGCGGACTGCACTTCGCTAATCAAATTCGGTAGCACACCTTGTAATCGTTTCGCCATGCATTTAGTCAAAATCTTATATAACGAATTCAGCAAACAAATTGGCCGATAATCCCCTATCACTTTCGGATCACTCTTCTTAGGTATAACCACCACAAAAGTCGAGTTAACACCCCTCGGCAATTTACACGATTGCTGGAAATGAAGCATGAACTGAAGCAGGTCACTATTTACGAAATGCCACCCCTTCCTAAAAAGTTCAAACGTGAAGCCGTCCGGCCCCGGTGCCTTCGCACCATCGCTCAACCAAATTGCATCCTTAATTTCTCCCTCCGTAAATTCCACTTCCAAACTCGCTGCCTCAAATTCATTTAAACAACTGAAATTCACTGCTGCATCAAACAAACCAGCCACTTTAATGCGAGAGAAATGTTGCCGAAATGCCCGATAAAATACCTTTTTAATTGATCCGGCTCCTTTAACCATATCCCACCGTCCTCGACCCCGCGAATCACGTTACGCACTGCCCTTATCCTTGCTGCTTTGTGGAAAAAAGCAGTGTTATGGTCGCCTTCTTTCAACCATGTCATACGCGACTTCTGTCGCCAAATTGATTCTATAAATTTCGAATGCTTCCACAATTCAGTTGTTAATTGGCATCTTGCACTCAAATCTACCCCTGTCGCTTCACCCTTCTCCACCTTATCATCAATTGCCTCCAATTGCTTCGAGATACCCTTAATCCGAACATCCAAATCACCTAGCGACGTTGTATTCCATCGCTTAAGAAATTGTTTGAGGCCTCTCAATTTTCCTAGCAACCCGCTGTCACTCCACCCCATTTCACACGATGCCAACCGATTCCATTCCCCTTCAATTAGCTTCACCGAGTTTTTTGAATGCAACCAAGCATTAACGAAGCGAAATGGCTATGGACCACTATCCATCGGATCACTCATTAGGAAAATTGGACAGTGATCCGACAACCCCGCGATAGTGCCAACATCCTCAAATCAGAAAAAATTTCAAACCATGTCGAAGCCAATAAAAAGCGATCAAGCCTACTACATCTCGTGCCCGGACCATACCAAGTGAAGCATTTATCGTGCATAGGCATATCAATCAGAGCATTGTTTGTAATAAAATCCGTAAAAGAAGTCATACCTCGAGTCAAAACTTCACCCCCCCTTCGCTCACTTGGATCAACGATTATGTTGAAGTCCCCACACACACACCACGATACACCACAATCTGCCATCTTCGTCGATAGAAACCGCCACAAAACCTCATGTTCGGTCACAGCACAAGGGGCATACACACCTAAAATTCCACATTGCCAATTCTCTAGCACCCATGTACCAATTAATTTCACAAATCTCTCGCCCCATTCCACTGTTGTCGCTTTGAATTTATGAACATCCCACACTGCCATGAGACCACCAGAACGCCCCGACGATGGCGAGAACACATACTCATACTCATCCGAATACCACAGACGCCCCACCAACTGGCTCGTTACCTCTTCGAGCTTTGTTTCCTATAAGACCAGCACCTCACATCGTTGTTGTCGCACAAGGTTGTACACCGCTCGTTTCTTTGCTGCCCCTCCCAACCCCCTCACGTTCCACGACAACAATCGCATTGCGAATTGCTATTGTTGTCCCTCCCTCGAATCGATCATTCTCGCGATATCCATAATAACCTCATCCTCATTACCCACTACCTCTGCACCTACAAATTTCCCTAAATTCAACGTCTCTTGTGCCTCTTTTAGAATTGCCCGTTTCCGATTTTCAAAATCAGTATCCGAAAGTGAACCGTTGACAATTTTAGTCTCTCGATGCGCTTGATGTGCTTGTTTTCTCGGACGTCCCCTTCCCCTCTTTATCGATTTCTGCTCAATGTTTTGTTTCACCACTTGGGAGCCATCACTCATGATAATTTCCGATAGCTTTCTCACCCGTTTGAATTCCCCGTTAGCTTCAACGATTTCAGCCTTCCCTTCCCGTTGCCTTTCCAGCCGTGTAGTCATGTTTATCCCGTTAGACTCCTCCTCCAATTGAACTACCTCCAGTTGTTTATCCAAAACACTTACCCTATCATTATCCTGAATTACCTTTTCATAATGTAATTCATTAATTCCTTCCCTATCATCCACCGGTCGTGATACTATACTAAGCTCCTCATCCGCCTTGCAACTGACCTCCTTTAATATCGTTTCCACTTCTTGATCAGGACTCACCATCTTTGATACTGAATCCGGCACGATTGTATCCACCGATTGTATCGTTGTACCTACCGAAGATTCATCATCCGAGGAGTCTAATTCCTCCTCCTTTGCCACTGTTCCAGCTTCATCTTCATCCTCCCTAAGCCCACAACAACATTCACACTTCACCCCTACCGATTCCTCCATCTCAACAACACGGATACGGAATGAATTGACCCCTATTTGTAACGTCAACATTTCATCAATATTCTCAAGCCAATCCGTTTCAATTAAAAAGCGACACCTTTCAAAGGATGATGGGGCCACAGATTCCGTGTTCATTTGAATGAACGTTCCCCATAAATCCGCAATATTGCGTCATATACCTTCGGACCAGGCCTGAATCGGAATCGCACTTACCGACATCCATACTCGTCTATTAGGCATGCCCAAGTCCGGCGTCCAGTCCATCACATTTTCCATCCAATTATCCAAGCGTTTCGCCTCTAATATTTGCCTTCTTGTTTCTTCATCCTGGAACATTAGCAAAACCATGGAGCCTGCTGCCCTCATAATCGAGAACCCCTCTAAATTTGCATTTTTAAATTCCACCGCCAATTCTCTCAAATTGTAGGGTTTTTGACAAAATCCCACCGCACATGTCTTCAATATCTCAATTTTTTCCGCATCAATCACTCCTTCAATTGATCTTTCTTTCGTTTCCACTTGCACCTTCGATCCCTCCTCCCGTACTCTTGTAGTATTTTGTTTTGCCGTCGACTCCCCCCCTTTACTACTCACATTTTTCTTCTTCCAATAATTTGTTCGTACCTCTCGCTGAGCATATCTCACGCTGATCCATTCACCATATAAGCGAAACCCATCTAGTCTCTCTATAACACGATCCGCGTCTGCCTTGGATCCCATTCGCAAAAATCCAAATCGCTGTCCATTTTTGGCTTTTTTTGCGGTATGAACACATCGACTACAACACCATGTCGATCAAAGACTTGCCATACTCCCTTCCAATGCAACTGGGCTGGCAAATTCAAGACAAACAGTGGCCACACCCTACTCGATTGTTGTCGATCCTGCGTTGAACCCACCCCCTGCCGTCGATCATGTGCGAAACCCTCCCCCTGCCGCCGGCTCATCCCTAATTCTCTTAGGTGTCACAAATACTTACATATATTGTTTTTAATTTGTATTTTCTTTTCGAAATATAACAGGAATGTGTAGGAAAAGAGTCGTGTAATCAATGTCGAATATTATAGATAAATTTATTTGCAAATTTTATTATTTTCTATTACAAATATTTGTATTTAGTAAATTTTGAGGGTTTTGGATACGAGATCTGATGTAGTTTATATGCGTGTTTTACACGATGTCGACTTTAAAGAAGACGAACTATCACCTCCTTCGTATGTTCGATCTAACCGTGTACGTATCACAAGGACTACACGTGAGTATTCTTTTGGATTAGTGTTTTTGTCTTAGTTTGGTGGCATGGTGATAATAATGCTAATATCGAAATTATTCCCATAGGTTCTGATACAGCTAAACCCAGTGGTACTGATCATGGGAAACACATTATTAAGTAGGTTGAGTTGCTTTGGCTAAGGTGTGTTCTCTTCCTATGCTACATACTTTGATTTTGTGACTGTGATTTTACACTTGAATGATTTTCAGATGTTCTATGATTTCACATTATTTTTTCTGTGCATGTTATTTTCGGACTGTGATTTAAAATAAATGAACTGAGAATCCCAGATTTGTTATCGGACTGTGTTGAGACTATGAAAATTGTGATATCTTTTTATTGTGTTATCATGGGTTGGGATTGTACGGAGGAAGTTAGTGGTTTATACCACTTGTGTTGGTGACTATGTAGCGAGAGGTTCTGGGCTACCTACTCTTTTTGGTGACTGTGCAGTATGGGTGCATTGCATTGTGATTTCATAAAATCGTGTTTAAACTTACTTTGTGTCTTTTAAATATTCTTGTGAAAAATTTATTATTGTGTAACTGAGTTTGCGGTTGTCTGCACTTTAGAGACACACTAAGCTAAATAGCTGACTCCCCCTTAGCTTCTATATCAGATTCTCATACATAGGAGTTCGGTACTTGGAGGATGACATATTAGAAGATTTATTTCAGTTTTTAGTATGGACATTTTAGATTTTTAGATTTACTTCAGTTTTATATTAGTTATTTTACTATTTGGGAACTTTATGTAAATCAGATACTTATATTTTGATTTGGGAGTTTTCAATTGTTTTAGCAAGCATGGAGATTTTAATCGGATATTTTTGATGATTTATTTTGTGTTGTTTTCTTCTATACGACCACGTTTTTAAAAAAAATGGAATTTAATGTGGAACGACGATGTTTTGACAAATAATTTAAGTATTTAATTTTCAAAACCTAATATTCATCTTATATGAGGGACACGTTTTCAACCCGACTTCTTAAATTCGGCCCATAAACCTTGGGTCTGGTTTAGGGGGTTACAGTTAAGATGAATAATGACAAGTGGGACTGTTTTTCACTTTGTGACCAACCATATGGCCTGAATGTTGGGGTAATTACTTCATTGAGATCCAACTATAATGCTTGTTACATGCAAGAGGTATATGTTTTAGTTTTAATCAACCTAGTCCTCCAATTTTGGCACTAAGCTTTGGTTTCATTAAATTTAGTCAATAGATCATTTTAATCCTTTTAATTATTATAATTTAAACTATTAATGTTTATAATCCTTTCTTTATATATATATATATATATATATATATATATATATATATATATATATATATATATATATATATATAACTTTCGATCCTTACAATTTAATCCTATGTTCTTTGTTGTCACTTCTCTTTTTTATTAAAATTTTTACTAGGCTATGATTTGGGGTATTATAATTCCTCCCCCTTAAAATAAATTCGTCCACGAATTTACCTGAGTTGAACATATGAGGATATTGTTTCTTCATCGTATCCTCTGGTTCCCACGTCGCTTCTTCAACTTTGTGGTTCCTCCACAGAACTTTTACAAGGGGTACATTCTTGTTTCGGAGACTCTTTACTTCCCAATCAAGGATTTGGATAGGATCTTCTTCATAGGAAAGGTCGGGATTCAATTCAACGTCTTCAGGTTCAAGTATATGGGACGTATCAGACCAGTATCGTCATAGCATCGAAACGTGGAATACATTTTGGATTTTATCAAACTCGGGAGGAAGTGCTAGTCGATAAGCCACAAGACCTATTGTTTCAATCACTTTGAACGGTCCAATAAAACGAGGACTAAGCTTTCCTTTCTTCCCGAATCTGAAAATTTTCTTCCAAGTGACACTTTGAGAAAGGCTTTATCTCCAACGTCATATTGGACGTCTCTCCTTTTCAAGTCAGCATACGCCTTTTGTCTATCGAAGGCTTCTTTCAAACGATTATGAATCAACTGAACTTGTTCTTCTGTCTCCCATAACAATTGAGGTCCCAAGACATTGTTTTCACCTAATTCCGACCAACACAAGGGTGTTCTACATCTTCTCCCGTACAAGGCTCCATACAGGGCCATTTGGATCGACATCTGGTAACTATTTTTGTAGGCGAACTTTACGAGTGGTAAAGATTTCTCCCAATTCTTTCCGAGGTCAATTACACTAGCACGCAACATATCTTCGAGTACTTGTATCACCATTTCCAATTGTCCATCGGTTTGTGGATGAAATGTCGTGCTCAAGTTCAATTTGGTTCCGAGAGCTCGTTGTAAAGATCTCCAAAACATCTAGGATCTCTATCGGATATTATCGAGGTAGGTACACCATGTAGCCGAATCACTTCTCGGATGTACAACTCGGCTAAACTATCTAAACTCAGGTTCATTCAGACAGAGAGAAAATATTCCGATTTCGTGAATCTATCAACGATCACCCACACGGCATCATTCTTTCTTGGAGTACAAGAAAGAATGGTTACGAAATCCATAGTGATCCATTACGGTAGTTCGATTGGCTAAAGCAATCCGTAGGGACTTTGTGCTCGGCTTTGACTCGTTGGCACGTTAAACACTTGGACACAAATTCAGTGATAGCCGACTTCATGTCTGACCACCAGTACAAGGATTTCAAGTTTTTATACATTTTGACCGAACTCGGGTGTATCGAGAATAGACTTTGATGAGCTTCTTGTAACATCTCTCGTTTCATATCGTCGTTATCAGGAATATATACTCTATCTCGGAAATAGATGAGTCCATTTGACTTTAGGGAGAAGTCAGGGTTATGCTCGAAATCAAGCTTCGAAATGATCTTTTGAAGATCATGATCAACTTGTTGCAATTCCTTAGTTCTCGGAATTAAACTGGATTGCACTTGCAGTTCCGATAAGAATCCTCATTTCTTAATCATACAGAAATGTGCATTGATAGCCATGAAAGCTACAAAGGTGCGAACAAGGTTATTTATTGATGTTCGAATGATTACTTGTATTTCAAGGAAAATATAATTCGAAGGAATTCACTAAGATTTAATTTCGAAGAGTTACCTGAGTATGATTTGCGACTAAGGGCGTCGGCAACCATGTTTGCTTTACCTGGATGGTAGTCGATAATTAAATCATAATCTTTGAGTAGTTCAAGCCATCTTCTTTGTCTCAAATTAAAGTCTTTTTGATTCAAGATGTGCTTGAGACTTTTATAATCAGTAAACAATTTGCACCTTTCATCGTACAAGTAGTGTCTCCAAATTTTGAGCGTGAATACAATGGCCGCTAATTCAAGATCATGTGTAGGATAATTAAGTTCGTGAGGCTTCAATTGCCAAGATGCGTATGCGATCACTTTTCCTTCTCACATCAAGACACACCCGAGGCCCGAATGTGATGCATCACTATACACTGTGAATTCTTTTCCCGATTCTAGTTGGACGAGAATTGGGGCATGAGTCAGGGCTTGTTTGAGTTAATCGAAACTTCGTTGCTGCTTTTCCGACCATTCAAATGATACACCCGAGAACCCTTTCACAAATCTTCGGTAGTACCTGGCTAAACCGAGGAAACTTCAATCCTCGCTCACATTTCTCGGGGGTCTCCAATCGAGAATAGTTTAAATTTTCTTGGAGTCGACTTTAATTCCATTGGCTGCAATAACATGTTCGAGGAAGGAAACTTTTGATAGCCAAAATTCACACTTGGTGAACTTGGTAAAAAATTAACATTCTCGGAGTGTTTAGAGTACGATTCAAAGGTGTTCGGCATGTTCCACCTTGTTCCGGGAAAGAACAAGAATATCATCTATAAAGACACGACGAACTTGTCAATATATGGTTTGAACACTCGATTCATCAGATCCATGAACGCGACATGGGCATTCGTTAAACCAAATGGCATGACAAGAAACTCGTAATGGCCGTAACGAGTTCGAAAGTTTGTTTTGGGTACATCTTCCTCTTTCACCCTTATTTGATAATAACCTGATCAAAGGTCGATCTTGGAAAACATGGCAGCATTCTTAAGTTGATCAAGCAAGTCTTCAATCCTAGGCAAAGGATACTTGCTTTTTATCATTACTATGTTCAATTGCCGGTAACCGATGCAAAGACGCATTGTACCGTCTTTCTTTTTCACGAACAAGACCGGAGCACCCCAGGGAGATGTGCTAGGTAGGATGAATCCTTTATCCTCTAATTATTGAATATGCTTCATGAGTTCTTTCAATTCTACGGGTGCAATACGATAAGGCGTAATGGACACTGAATTTGTTCTAGGCTGAACGTCAATTCCAAATTCCACTTTTCGAGTTGGAGGAAGGCCATGGAGTTCCTCAGGAAAAACATTGATGTATTCAGAGACAACATGCATATTAGGTAACCCAAAATCAATTTTATCTTGTAAAGCCACAGCCGCGAAGATTGATGTCGGTTTCTTGTCTATTTACATGATTGATTCTTTTCCTAAACCACGTAAGTATAGCCTCCTATTTTGGCAATCTAATCAGGCTTCATGTTTTCCCAACCAGTCTAACCCCAGTACTGGATCAAATTCACAGTTTGGTAGCTCATAGAGATCAATAGGGAAAGGTATATTTTGTATAGTAATAGGGGTGTCTTTACAAACAAATTTTATATTCATTAAGCCTCATATTGGGTTCTATACTACCAAATGATTTTCAACAGTTTTAGGTTTCAAACTAGCTTTCATCAACATATCAGAACATATGAAGCAATGAGTAGATCCCGAATCAATCAAAGCATAAGCAAAAACTGAATTTAACTTGATTGTACCTACGATTACACCGGGAGCTTCTTCCTCCTCTCTTCCTCGAATGTGGTAAATTCGAACAAGGGCTTTAGATTCCTGGTGTGTAGTGTTCGAGGATGGCTTTCTACTTTTACCTTGATTTCCAGAGTAAACATGTTGAGGAGCTTTATTTCAGGCCTTTGGTGCTGAACTAGCAACCACTTGAGATCGGGTAGGAAGCTTGTTCAGGTTCTGCGAACAATCCTTGATATAGTGATCGGAATCTCAGTAAAGATAACCCAGATTAGACTTGGTCCTACATTGACTCGAGTGATGTTTCTGACAGAATTTGCAAGTAGGCACTTGTGAAGCTTTGCCCGTATTACCCGTACTATAAAATAACATTGTTGAGGCTGAAGACTTGATTAACGACTGAGGATTCGGTATGTAGTTACTCTTTTGGGAGGGAGTATTACTCAAAAAAATTTCCACCCGGGTACTTAGACTTTTTAGATTGCCATTGGGGTGGATCATCTTGCCTTGACCGCTTGTCCTTCCGGGATTGATTGTGCTTGCATTTTTCCGAAGCTTTAATCTTCGCTTCAGTGGCAATAGCTCGACTGACGAGACTTTGGAAATATGTGATTTCAAGGGCCAGGAAAATAGGGCTGAGTTCATCGTTAAAGCCGTCAATGAACATCCGCAACTTGTCCTCTTCGGTTGTGATATATTCGGACCCGTATTTGTAGTACTTGCAAAAGTCACTCACGTACTACTCAATAGGTCTCCCGGCTTGTTTTAAATACAAGAATCACTTCCGACGTTTAGCGAGCTATAGTTTGTTAACGTACTTCTTCTTGAATTCATCGAGGAAGGATTTTCAAGTAACCTTTTGAGGAAGTACGGTCAAAGTTGTGGTTTCCCACCAACATAATGCTTCATCTGCAAGTAGTGCGACAGCACACTCGAGCTTATGTTCATCCGAAGAAGAAAGATGTTTGGTCAGAATTCTAATAGTGGCCTCAAGCCAATATTCGGCAACTTCAGGATTAGCCTCATCAGCACCAGTGAAAGTATAAGCTCGGTGTTGAGCGAGCTTGTCGATATGAGCCCTAGATTGTGTAGGAACATGAGCTTGAACAAGGGAATCTCATTTTAAGGATATTATGAGCTTATCAAACATTTCTTTAATGTTTTTAAAGCACTCTTGTTGCACTGGATTAGTAGCAAGGGCTATTGTTTCCGTTTCGTTATTATTTGGTTCATTTTGTATCTTTCCCTTTTCCATTTCATGTGTTCGATGGTCAACGAGTCACCTGAACACTATTGCCCTCGTTGGAGGACCCCTCGGGACTTTCATCGTCCCTCGCTAGTCTCGTTTCAGACATGAGTCTATATTGCTAAACAAGGAATAGTTGGTTAGGTAAGTGACAAGCATAATTGGGTATATATAACTCCAAGCTGGCCAATTTATTCCTACATGATGCAATAGGCCCGATTTTGGCCAAGAATTGACTAAACCGAGGCTATGATACCAATAAATGTAACACCTCTCACCCAGTTTAGTTGTAAACTGGATAAGGAATGCTACTGTTTTTGGCCAATTTATTCCTACATGAAGTTTGAAGAAAAGAGATGATGAGTGCACGTTGAAGATAAATAATGACAAATGGGACTGTTTTTCACCTTGTGACCAGCCACAACGCCTTCATGTTGGGGTAATTTCTTCATTGAGATCCAGCTATAAAGCTTGTTACATGCAAGATGCATATGTTTTAGTTTTAATCAACCTAGTCCTACAATTTCGACACTAAGCTTTGGTTTCTTTTAATTTAGTCACTAGATCATTTTAATCGATGTTTGTGCATAATGCGGGGCTAGTGGATTTGCCGTTGCTGGGCAAACATTTTACTTGGTTTGGTCCAGGCAATCGATGCAGTAGAATTGATCGCTTTATGATATCGGCAGCTTGGTTGGATAGTTTTAGCTCGATTCAACAGGAAGCTTTGGTGAGGGGTGTATCTGATCATACGTCGCAGATCTTGAAATGCGATGAGAGTGATTGGGGGCCTCGGCCATTCAGGTTCTTCAATTGCTGGATGCAGGGACGTTATCATGTTCGACATATAGTTGAAGAATGGTGTCGTTTGACAGGCTTGGGCGTAGGTAATGGCAATATCATGGTGAAATTGAGACATTTGAAAATATTTTTGAAATGGTGGAATAGAGATAGCTTTGGGGACGTGAGCTAAATTATAGCCGAGATGCAAAATAAGATTGATAAGGCGGACGAAACCTTGAGTATGAATGGGGACAGTGAGGGGATGGAGGTGGAGCGAAGACGGTGGATGCAGGCATTATGGAGGGCTATGCGAAACAAGGAAGCCATGAGGCGACAGAAATCGAGAGCTACATGGCTTCGGTTAGGAGATCGCAACATGGCTTATTTTCAAAGATCGGCCAAATTGCGCGCAGCTAGAAACTATATCAATGGATTCTTGATTAATGATCAGTGGATCACATCACCATTGCAAATGCGTAGGTATGTGGTGACCGAATTTACAAAACATTTTCCTGGTGATATGCGGGAGAGTGCATGGCAATTTGAAGGTGAATTCCGACAGCTATCTGACAGTGCTAGGAAAAATATGATTTTGACTTTTACAATGGAGGAAATTAAGGGAGTGTTGTGGGAATGTGATGGTTCGAAGGCGCCAGGCCCGAATGGATTCACGCTAGATTTTTATAAGAAAGGTTGGGAGGTGGTGAGTGGTGACGTCATCCGTTTCTTTAAGTGTTTTCATGCTAGCGGCTTGTTGCCCAAAGGTGCGAACTGTGCTTTCATCGTTCTGTTACCTAAAGTGTCAGTTCCTAAAACATTAGGTGAGTATCGTCCTATCTTCCTGGTTAATTCGTTGTATAAAGTACTGGCAAAATGTTTAGCTAATCGGTTACAATCAGTATTGGGTGGTTTAATTAGCGACACCCAATCAGCATTCCTTAAGGGGCGACAGTTAGTGGATGGGGTATTATTGGCTATTGAGGTTATTCATTCACTTCGACAAAGAGGTGCGGGTGGTTTTCTTTTGAAATTGGATTTTGCAAAGGCCTACGACTGTGTCAGTTGACATTTCTTAGATGAAGTATTTTCTCGAATGGGGTTTTGTGTGACTTGGCGTAATTCGGTTAGAGAATGCATTAGTTCTGCCCGTCTATCGGTGTTACTAAATGGCAGTGCGACGAAGGAATTTAGGATGGGTCGTGGTTTGCACCTAGGCTATCTGTTATCGCCTTTATTGTTTGTGGTGGTTTCAGAGGCGTTGCATTTGATGCTGAGTAAAGCTGAGTCTGAGGGATTAATTTGAGGGGTTGAGGTGGTGTCGGAGGTTTTCTTAACTCACCTAGAGTTTGCTGATGATACACTCTTGTTTTTCGAGGCTTCATTGGAAGTTGCATGCAATATCAAGCGTATCTTACACTGCTTCCAAGTATGCTCTAGTTTGAAGATAAATTTTGCTAAGATTCGCTATATGCAATTGGTGTAGAAGAGGAGTTGGGTGTAGTAGTGGCCGATGTGCTAGGATGTAGACAGGGTAAGCTGTCGTTTATTTACCTTGGGTTTCATATAGGTGCGAATCTGAGGTTGGTATTGATGTGGGAACCGGTTATCGCTAACTTTCGGCGCAAGCTAGCTGGGTGGAAGCGGTCGTCATTATCTTTTGTTGCTCGCGTAATTTTGGTAAATTCTGTACTTTCCTCTCTTCCTATTTTTTACATGGGATTGTTTGTGGCTCCGAAGAGGGTGATTGAAAAACTGGATCGGATACGTAGAGCATTCCTTTGGGGTGGAGTTGGCCTAGAACGGAGGATGAGTATGGTAGGGTGGGAGGTTGTGTGCTGACCGAAGCATTTAGGAGGGTTGGGAGTGGCGGATTTACAGTTGAAAAATATGGAATTATTATCGAAATGGGTTTGGCGTTATGCTCGTGATCGTGACTCACTATGGCGGAGGTTAATTGTAGCCAAGTATGGTGAACATACTTAGTGGTGGCGTTTCAACACGGAAAAGTTATCATCTATGTCGATTGTTTGGCGACAAATTGTGGCCAATTCTTGTGCTGCGCAAATAGACAAGCATTTGAGGATGTCGGGTTTTCAATGGAAAATAGGCAATGGGCGGACATCGTTATTTTGGTTTGATCCGTGGATTGCACAGCAACCTTTGAAAGATACGTTTCCGGGACTATTTTCCTTGGCAATAAATAAGCTAGCTTTTTTCCCTTTGAATAAAAGTATACAGTTTGCTGATCAAAACAAATAAATAAGCTAGCATGGGTGTGTGACTATTCAAAGGATGCAAGTTTCGATCATCAACATTGGGACGGGTTCTTTAGACGGCAATTGCGGGTGTTCGAGCATGAGCAGTTGAGGGCGTTGAGTGCCTTGGTTAGCGAGGTTCGACTATGGGAATGTCGACTTGATACTTTAATTTGGAGGTCGGACACACATGGGGAATTCTCAGTTAAGGCTTTGTCGAAGCTGTTAATGTTGGATAAGGTTGGAGACGATGCTATAGGCGAATGTTTTGCTTGGCAAGTGCTGTTCCCACCTAAAGTGCAAGCGTTCTTGTGGTTTATATGGTTAAGAAGGTTGCCTACGGCTGACTTTTTGCGAGAAAGGGGGTGCCTTTGCGTGACGATCAAGGACGCTGCCCATGGTGTGCATCATCGGAGGAAAGTATCGTACATCTCTTCTATGATTGTCCTTGTGTGCGAAAAGTATGGGATTGGTTGCGGCATTGGTGGGGAATAGCATTATCTTTCCCGATGAGTTTCGATGACTTTTTCGTTGTCATTTTCATTGTTCTTTTGTCGGTTGCATGAGAAAGTGGTGGGTGGAGAGTGTTTGTGCGTTGTTGTGGTCTTTATGGTTGGCTAGAAACGAGTTCATCTTTCATGGAAAATGTATGTCGATGTCTGAATTGTGCTTTTTGGTAAAGTTGAGGTCATTTTACTAGATTAAGGTTGATAGTGAAGGTGAGCTGTTATCCGAATCGATTTGGTGGTCATGTCCGTCTGCGTTTGTAGTTAGTTCAATACCGCGGAAGATGAGGGTAGGGGTAAGTTGGCAGCCGCCATTGCAGGGAGTTCTAAAATTTAATACGGATGGTTCGGCGCGAGGAAAACCGGGTCCGACGAGGTTTGGTGGTGTGATGCGTGACGGGGACAGTAAGATATTGGGATTGTTCTCGGGACCTTTAGGCGTGATGGATTCGAATGAAGCTGAAGTGCGGGCGATAGCATTTGCATTGAGTTTTGTTATGGATAGGGAGTGGCGTGACAGTTGTGTGATTATAGAGTCGGATTCGCAAGTAGCTTTGAGCTGGGCTACACGTTCGGTGAAACGGCCTTGGCGATTGTGGGAGGTCTTTACAGTGATCGATCAGGCTTGTCAGGTCTCGTATGAGATACAGTTCTGTCACGTGCCTAGGGAGGCGAATGGCTTTGGATGTGCTAGCGAAAGAAGGTGTGGATCGATGTTCGCTTTTTCTGGTGTGCTTATGATAGGACTGGTTGTTTCTTTGTATTTTTTTCGGATCTTATTGTACTCTTTTCCTCCATTAGGGAGGTTTTTAACAAGGCGTAAGATCCGTCACGATGTATGTTTTTTATTTTATTAATAAAATCATACAGTTGCTGATAAAAAAATCCTTTTAATTATTATAATTTAAACTATTAATGTTTATAATCCTTTCTTTATATATATATAACTTCCAATCCTTACAATAATCGTAAGTCCTTTGTTGTCACTTTTCTTTTCTATTACAATTTTTACTAGGCTAGGATTTGGGGTATTACAAAATTATCGATGTTTGTAGTAAAACGTCTGTAAAGAGTAACAAATAGTGGCATTTACTGAGACAAACGCTGCAATTGGTACATTATATGTGTCGTTTTTACTGGCGTTTTATGGAAACGCCGCAATATATATCCTTTGGCGGGGTTTCCAGCATAAATGCCACAATATGTCTATTCTAGATGTGGTTTTAGTGGCGTTTTAAAGAAACGCTGCAATATGTCCATTCTCTTTGTCTTTTTTGTGGTATTTGTTAAAAACGCACTAATATGTCTCCTATAGCAATGTTTTATTATTTACAGACGCCACAAAAAATTAAACACACCGTTTTGACCATCAATTTTATCTCAATCTCAGACACCAAAATCCCCAAATCGTTCGTTCTAAAATCCCTAAGTAGTGCTTCTCTCCGTGCTCGTCCTCGCCGTCCCTTCACCTTCGCACCTCCTTGTCGTCGATCATTCGCCAGGCGTGGTCGTCCTCAGCCGCTCGATCTCACCAGCAATCAAGGACACCAAAGGTCAGCCGCTCTCCCTCCTCTCACGCCTCTTCCTTCCTATCAATATTCCTCGTTCAAGTCATTGATAAATTATTCTATTTTATTTTACATCTGATGCATCAACTATTAAATTATCTCAAGCATTTTGATGCAAGATTTACTGAATGTTGACAAGATTGTATATTCATTGTTATTCCTAGTGTTGTTTCTCCCTATGAAATAGAACATCCTCTAGCATTACCATTTAACACAATGTGCAGATAATACACCGAGCTTAACCATTAGGTGAGTTATATAGTTGTATAATTGATGATAGGATATCCAACGAACCATTCATCCAATTCTTATGGATGATTTTTGAAATGCTTTAAATTCTTTCTAAGAATGTCATAGAAAATAGATATAGTTTCACAGAATCGATCAGCAAACAGAATTCACTGAAAAAAATGTTGGATAATATTTGAGCTTGTGTTTTACTTATAAACAATTATCGAAGGTGGCAGATCTTCGGGTGAAAAACATGGCATTGTTATCCAAGTGGGTGTGGCGATATGCCTGTGATCGGGATTCGCTTTGGTGTCGTTTGATTACGGCTAAATATGGTGAACATACTCAATGGTGGAGGTTTAATACGGAGAATTTGTCGTCCATGTCTATTGTATGACGTCAGATTGTGGCCAATTCATGTTGTTCGAGCGTAGATTTTCATGTGGGGGGTGGAGTTTCCAATGGAAGATTGTTGATGGGCAGTTAGTGTTGTTTTGGTTTGATCCATGGATTATGCAGCAGCCGTTGAAGGATGTGCTTCCGCGTCTGTTTTCTTTGGCACTGAATAAATTATCATGGGTCTGTGACTACTCAGTGAATGGGCATTTCAATCATGGGCAGTGGGCGAGTTATTTTCGGCGACAATTATGGTTGTTCGAGCAGGACCAAGTGCGGGTTTTGTGTGGTTTGGTTCGAGAAGTCTGTCTTTGGGAGTCTTGCATTGATACTCTCATTTGGCTCCCGGATGAGCATGGTGAGTTTTCGGTTCGTGCTATGTCAAAATCTTTGTTGATGTATAAGGTTGGGGACAATGATTTTAGGGATTGCTTTGTGTGGCGCGTGCTAGTCACGCCTAAAGTTCAGGCGTTTCTATGGTTCATTTGGGTTAAACAGTTGCCAACGGCGGATTTTTTGAGAGCTCGTGGGGTCCTGTTGTCTGACGAGCAAGGCTTGTGTCCGTGGTGTGTAACAGTGGAGGAATCGATTGCACATTTGTTCTATGAATGTCCTTGTTTGAAGCAGGTTTGGGATTGGTTACGCAGATGGTGGGGAGTATCATTACCTTTACCGGTAAGTTTTGCTGACTTTTTTATTGTGGGTTTCCACTGTTCGTTTTATGGTTGTAAGTTGAAATGGTGGGTGGCTGGTGTTAGTGCATTGCTATGGTCCTTATGGTTAGCTCGTAATGAGTTTATTTTTCGGGGCAAATGGTTGTCGATGGCGGAATTGTGTTTCCTTGTCAAACTGCGATCTTTTTACTGGATTAAGGTTGATGCTGCGAGTGAGATGATGACTGAACCTGTTTGGTGGTCTTGTCCGCCTGCATTTGTTGTTAGTCCCTCGCCGCGGAAGGTACATGTTGGGATTTTTTGGCAGCCTTCGGTACAGGGAGTACTCAAATTTAATGTTGACGGTTCAGCACGCGGTAAGCCAGGTCCTGCGGGTATAGGGGTGTTCTGCGAGATGAGGAGAGTTGCATTTTGGGGGTGTTTTCCGGGCCGTTGGGATGGATGGATTTCAATGAGGCTGAAGTGCGAGCTATAGAGCTGGCGGTAAGGTTGATCGCTGAAGGAGATTGGCGCGAGCGTTGTGTGGTTATTGAGTCGGACTCTCAGGTTGCGTTGAGTTGGGTTATGAGATCGGCGAAACGACCCTGGCGTTTGTGGGAGATATTTACTGCGATTGATCAGGCTTGTCAAGGCATTTCTGAGATTCATTTTCGTTATGTACCTTGTGAGGCGAATGGTTTCGCTGATGTGTTAGCCAAGGAAGGTGTCGATAGATGTTCGCTTTTTATGGCTTGTATGTAGGTGTTGTTTTGGGTGTTGGCGGGCCATTTCGTACTCTTTCCTCCACTAGGGAGGTTTTTAACGAGGCGTATGGTTTTGTCGCGCTGTATGTATGTTTTTTTCTTTCCGAATAAAATTCATACAGTTGCCGATAAAAAAAATAAACAATTACCGAAGGAGTGCAAATATGGTGGTAAAAAGCTGGACTATCGTGTTTTAGGTTCTAAACAGTGTTTCAATGCTTATGTTTCTGGAGGGTTTGGGTTTAGATATTGGAATTATCATGTTTAGGCTGTTATAAGCTGAATTACTTGACCATTTCTTTTAACATAGGTCTGTTTGAATCGAAAAGAGATGCAAGTTGACTCCATTTGGAGCATTGGATCATATTTGAGTATGTTTTTTTTGTTAAGTTCCAGGTTTTTCTAGATGCGCTTATGGTCTGCATGTTCCTTTTGACATAAAAATGGTGCATTTGAGTGCTTGATGGCTTTGAGTTTACAATTTTAGTTGTAGTTTCCAAATTGTTGAATTTGTGTTTATTTTCGAGGCCAACCTCTTATGGTTTGTTTTTTTCTTTCCCTTTTTACAGAGATTTAGGTAATTCAAACCTATCTGGGCATTTGGTACCCGAGCTTGGAGGCTTGAGCATTTGCAATATCTACATGTTCTACTTTTTTCTCGAAGTTTTTTCTCCCTCGCCCTTAACATCTACATTTCGGAGTTCTATTGTCTTTGTATAAATGAATGCCGTATGCATTCATTTTCCCTCCTACAACGGATATTAGATTCCTAAATAAATATATTTTCTTCTTGAGCGCCCTTTTGAAAACGGACAAAGTATAGATCATGTAATAAGACTCATGACTACAATTGATTTTTCCTTAATGGCTTGTTAGTGATTAGATTGCTAGAACTATCCATTAATTTTCCGAACAAGTTCTTAGTTGAAAGTTCTTTTGCTTTGACGTAGTTATTAGAGTTTTTGAGAGAAATGTTTCCTTCTGCAAAAATTCTTCAATCCTCCCAAGCCATGAAGAAAATGATAAAGGATTTAGGTCTTGGTTATGAGAAAATCCATAGTTGTCTGAATGATTAAATGTTGTATTGGTGTGATCAGAAAAAAACCACGAGTCTTATCATGTATGCGGTAAATCTTGGTGGATAAATATGGACACAGAAAATGTGAGTGGGGATGAAGTTGAAGCATGATAAAAAAAAGAAGCCAGTAAAGATTATACGATATTTTCCTCTAATACCCAGACATCAAAGACTTTTTATGTATTCAAAGACTGTTGAGTCTATGAGGTGGCATCATGATGGACGAACTAATGATGGACTATTAAGGCATCATGCGGATTGTTTATCTTGGAAGTCATTTGACCAAAAATTTCAAAGTTTTGCAGGAGATCCTCGAAATGTCAGGCTTTGTCCTGCATTTGATGGGTTTAATCCTTTTAAAATCATGAGTACTTCGTACAGTACTTGGCATGTTGTGCTTGTTCCCTACAATTTGCCCCCATGGATTTTTATGAAAGAATCATCCTTTATCTTATCCATGATAATCTCAGGTGAGAAAGGTCCCGAGAATGATATTGACATCTAGATGCAACCTCTTATTGAGGAACTAAAACAACTATGGGTAGGTGTCGAAACATATGATGTGTTGAAGAAGGAGAATTTAAATTTGTGTGCAGCTTTATTGTGGACTATTAATGATTTCTCTGCTTATGCAAATTTATCTGGGTGGAGTACTAAAGGTCATTATGCTTGTCCTTGTTGTGCTGCACAGACATGTTCGAAGTGGTTGTATCATGGAAAGAAGTTCTCTTACATGGGACATCGTCGGTGGTTAGATGAAAGTCATAGATTTAGATATCAAAAGAATATGTTTGATGGTACTGAAGAGTTTAAAAAATCTCCTGAACAAACAATCAAGTTTGATATCTTGTCTATGTTGAAACATATCAAGTTCACTTATAGAAAGACGAGCCAACCACCAAACCCACGATCAAAGAAAAAGACAAAAGAGGTGTTTGACCGTGAGGTTGAGCAACTTAGTGATGATGAGTCTGATGAAGAGGATGATCCAAATGAGGCAGAGTTGTGAAAAAAAAAAGAAGTATTTTCTTCGAGTTGCCTTACTGGAAGCATAACATTTTGAGACATAATATTTATGTCATGCATGTTGAGAAGAATGTTTGTGAGAATATTATCGGGACCATTCTCAATGTCGATGGAAAATCTAAAGACAATCTAAAGAGTCGAGTGGACTTAGTTGACATGGGAAGTCAGCATGATCTTCATCCTCATGTACTTCCTAATGGAAAATTTTCGTTATCGCCTTCTATTTTTGTGATGTCGAAGAAAGAGAAGGAAGTGTTATGCACGATGTTGAAGGGTATAAAGGTCCTAGATGGGTATGCATCCAGTATATTTCGATGTGTCAGTGTTAAAGATCGAAGACTTTATTCTCTAAAGTCACATGATTATCACATTTTGATGCAAGCTTTACTGCCTGTTGCATTACACGGTTGTATGTCACATGAGGTGACGTCTTGTATAATTGAGCTTTCTAATATAATGAAAGCTATTTCTGGGAAAGTTTTTATTGTTGAAGAACTTGAGAAATTGCAAGGCTGAGTCTCCTTGACTTTATGCAACTTGGAGAAGATATTTCCACCTTCATTCTTCACAATTATGGTGCACTTGTCAGATCATCTTCCTCACGAAGCTAAAGTTGGTGGACCAATTTTTTATCGGTGGACTTATCCTATAGAGAGGTACAAATTTTTTTAATATATATTTAATCACTAGTGAATATTTCTTTTAATTACAACTATTTATATAATATTGTGTTTATTACGTGTCTAGGTTCTTGTGCAAGTCGAAGTATTACTATCGTAATAAATGTTATCCGGAAGGATCAATTGCTGAAGGGTATTTAGCGGAGGAGTGTCTGACTTTTTGTTCTAGATATTTGGAAGATTTTGAAACGAGATTTAATAGACCAAATAGAAATGAAGTGTACAGTACTAATAACTTTATCGAGACTTATTTGTTTGGGAGTTTTGGTGAACATCTCGGCAAAGTTGAAATTCAACAGTTGGATGACAAGTCTTGGATACAAGTACATCGATATGTTCTTTTCCATCATGACTCAATAGAGCCCTTACGAACGTAAGTTTATATAATTTATATTGTATTCACTTTATCTTTTATATTTTTCATTCTTTAACCACGTAACTTACTTTATAGTGAGTTTAAAAAAGAGTTGCAATCTCGTGCACGCTCTCGAAGATTATATCAACGAGAGATTCATAAGTTATTTATAGAAATGTTTCATGACTTGTTAGGAAAGACGGTAAGCAACTACAATTTAGCTAAGAACTTTTATTGTCTTACTATATCAATATAAATGTTAAACTAATTCACCTTTTACCTATAATAGGTTTGGGGCGGGAGAGAAGTTAGTGAAGAGGTTAAATGACTTTCTCAAGGTTCGGATAGAAATGTTAAAAGATATAATGCCTTCCTCATTAAGGGTTTAGGTTCTACACGAAGTCTTGGGAAAGATTGAGAAAGACACAAAATTGCGGAGTAATTGTTACTTCTTCAACTACAAGTTATGCTAGTGCTAGGGAAAATCATCTCATGGAGGTTTATGTAGAATATTATGGAATTCTTACAGACATCGTTGAGTTGGATTATTATGGAAAACAAAAGGTTGTGTTATTTCGTTGTGATTGGGCTGATGTAAATACTACTTGAGGTATTAAAAAGATCAATTTGGTTTTACAACGATGAACTTCTCTCGATTAATTCACACGGGTCAACAGTTGATGGACGAACCATATGTATTTCCTTCTCGAGTCAAACAAGTTTTTTATTGCCATGATCCAATGAAAAATGATTGGTATGTTGTACTCCATAACACCTCTAGAGAATTGATAGACATCGGGGATGGAAGTAGAGATGACATTGAAACAAGATCAGAAACTTTACCTTTTGCAGCACAAAACTTAGATGGAACAACCATTAGTTATAGTTCACAATTCGAATGGGTTCGTGCGGATATGAATGGAGATTTAAATGAAGACTGACTTTATAACAATGTAATAAGATTTATATGTTAACTTATTAATTTGTAATGTTATTACTTCTAACTTGTTGCTAGATACATTCATTAATAGTATTGTTGTCTCTAATTACTAAAATTGTTTTTTTGTTTACTGCAGATATTATGCCTATGAGAAAATTAAGTGATATGCGCGTTGTTCAAGTTCCGCGAGCAGAGGAATTAACAAATAATGAAGATTTGTCTGATGTTGGATCTTCACAAGTTCCAGAAACAATTCCGAAAACAATTGAGAATGTAGAAATTGAAGGTAATGTTCAACAATTTATTTGAAAGCCAATTGATTGTTATTATCGACCTTATTTTACAAATATTACTGAATTATTTCTTATATAGCTGGAAATGGTTGAAGGCGCAAGACTAGAGGGCGCACGACATTGAATGAATTATACAATCTTCCTGCTGGGGATCGCGTGAAAGTTTCAAAAAATGATGTCGGCCAACCCATTGGGGCAGGAGCAAGTGTTATGGGTAGTTACTTAGACATTGTTGCACGCAATGCTTCAATTTTGCCGATTAATTATGAGTCATGGCGTCAGATGCTGAATAGTAACATAAACCAGGCTCTGGATCTTGTTAAGGTAATAATAGCATTTTAGTAGATAATCCTTTACACAATAGTAATATTGATACTTACTTTGATTGTGTTGTAGGATGAATTTTCTTTGGAGGTCTCAGACGATAATGTGAAGCATGCATTGGGGAAAATGGAAAGACAATAAGAGCTTTTCGAAAAAGACATATTTCAAGAATAATCTCAGCCTTCAAGAGAAGCTGCAAAATGTCCCACCAGGAATTCTCTGATATTAATGGGAAGATGCAGTAAGGTTTTGGAGTTCAACAAAAGAAGAGGTATGATCGATGCATTTAAAAAATAATACTATGTTATTATAATATTGGCTTTATACGTAATGCAAATTTTAAATTGTAGGATCGAGAGGGCGTTGGAGTTACTAGCAGACAGCAACAAAATTTTACTCACACTGCTGGGCTGAAGAGTTTTGCTCGTATAGCTAATGACGAGGTATTATTTTTTTAATAACTGGTTAGTTTTTAATGTATACCTTTTTCGTAAGTATTATTTCTATTGTACGTTTTAGCAACTTGAAACTGGCACTAGCGTTGGACGGATAAAACTCTTCGACATCACACACACAAAAAAGGATGGCTCTCTTATGACTTCCGAAGCTGAGGGAAAAAAGAATGGAGTATGAAGCTACGGCTTCAACTAATGGTTCTGTTAATATGGATGAGATTAAAAATTAAGTTATTGCTATTTTTTTGGGTCCTGAAAGATATGGTCGGGTTCGCTGTCAAGGATCATTCGTTACCCCGACAAAATATGTTGGACCTAACTCATCTCAGTACATGGCATCATAGAGCCAGTCTTTTCAGGAAAAAATTAATCATTTGAACCAACGATTAACTCAATTTCAAGCTGAGGTAGAGGTAAGAGAAGCTGAGAGAGAAAGAAGAGAAGCTAAAAGAGAAGCTCAGAGAGAAAGGAGAGAAGCAGCGAGAAAGGCTTAGATAGCAGCGAGAGAAGCTAGGAGAGAAGCAACATATCAGAATCTCCAAAGAGAATTTCAAGAAATGATGTCGATGTTAAAACAGAACCAACCAAAGAATTCGTCGTCTTAGTTGATTTTAGGTTCGTTCATGTGTGAATTCAAGTGAACAATGTTAAACTACATTTTAATTTATCGTTGAACTATATATTTCACTTAAATGTTAGACTTGAATTTGTTTTTTTTTTACTTTTACTTAATGCTTGTAATTGATTTTTAGGATTTGTTGATAAAGATTGGGTAGTTTACAGTTTATGAAATGTAGTATGGAGAAACAATAGGCTTAGCGATGTTTTTCTGTAAAAATGCCGCTAAAAATTAGTAACATATCGCGATGTTTCTTTGAAAAATGCCACTTTTATAAGATCATTAGCGGCATTTTAGAAAAAACGCCACAATAAATTGCAACCTTTTGCGACGTTTGGAAAATAAAACGCCACTAGAGAGTAGTCTCTCTCGGCGTTTGGAACTGCAAACGCCGCCAAAGATCAAAATCTATCGCAGCGTTTGGAAAATCAAACGCCGCTAGAGAACAGTCATTCCCGGCATTTGAAATCTCAAACGTCGCAAAAGATGAAAATCTATCGCGACGTTTTTTAAACAAAAACGCCACTAACTATTGCGGCGCTTCTTCTAGCAGCTCTTCTAGCGGCGCTTTTTCTAGCACCGCGAGTGTTTTTAGCGGTGCAAAAAAATGCCACTATAGACCTAAAAACGTCGTGAAAAACATGTTCTGTCGTAGTGATTATTAATCATTCTAGCTATGATTTAATTACCACTCTTTCTCATTATGTTTAATCCAATATATCCCTTTAAACTTAATTGTTTTTAGTAAAATTGAAATTAAAAACAGAAATGAAGAATATTGGCAGATTGGCAGTTACATATATGAGTGTATATATCATGTTTTACAAATATTGTTGATGATAATGATCCAATTTGTTGTTTTACAAGGCAATGGCAGATTGGCAGTTACTATACAAAGCAAAAATGAAATTCTACTTTCTCATCATTGTACTTCTTCAAAAGGCTCTGTTGGTGTTCATAGATTTGAGATTTCACTATTTTCCTTTGTTTTTTGTTGATATAAAAAAAAGAGAGAAAATTTAATCAGAAGAGCTCAGAAGATTATAATTTTTTGTATTTTCATTTTTCGGAATGCTTTAATATTTACTTTTAAGATAAACATTATTTGCTAAAATTTTGAATGAATTATGCTAAAATTTGTTATTAGTCTAGATGTTATTAGCCAATTTGCTATGGTACATACAAGTGCATTATGCTTTGCCCGTTATTTGTTCTCTAGCTAAATTCTTGGATGACTTTAACCTCACTACTAGTTTTAGATTTTAAGTCTTTGTCGGTGCTATTATTTTGGTTATTGAACTTTAGATGCCATGTAGTTTTTTGTTAAATGCTATGAAGATTGCTTATATGAACTTGTCACCAGATTACCCAAAACGACTTCAACACTGAAAATTTGTGTTTTGGGGTCTCTGTTGAGTTGATCACATAATTGCAAATGGCCAAGAGGGGGTGAATTGGCAATAAAAAGTTTTGGTGGGTGAGAATATGAAAATTTTGAATGTGACACAAAGCAATTAGAGTGGTTCAAGTTCTCCAAATGAACTCTACATCTACTACCTTAGTTCCCACTAAGGATTTTCAACCAATCCACTACTTGAACTCTTCCCCTTTTCTTGTATGAGGAGGTAACCTTACAATTTGATTAAGCTTTCTACCCAAAGCTTAATCCACTCACTTTTACAAAGAGAAGTGTTTGGTAAACTCTACAAATTCCTCTCAAAGGATAATTGTTTACCCAATTACAATTTTACACTCCCCAAACTCAAAATAGAAAGATAACAATTGAGAACACAAGAGTTTGGTACAAGAATTTGACTCTAAAGGTGAAAAGTTTGGATTTGAGTGCTTTGATGATGCTTGTCGGTTCAATAGTTGTTGCTTGTTCAATTGAGACTTGTTTTTATACTCTTGTATTGAATTCTAGCCGTTGAGAAGCATTTTCCCGCAATAAAGGCAGCTCTGCTGCCTACCGTATCGGTACGGGTAGGGGCGTATCGATACTTGTATCAAAGAGGAAAGGGTCATTATGGCTAAAAACATTGTGTATCGATAGGCTTAGAAGGCGTACCGGTACGGTTTTAAGGGGCGTATCGATACGGGATTTTCTCACTTGAATCCCAAGTTTGGTTTTCATAAAAAAGCATATCGATACGCATACTTAGCGTATCGGTACGATATAACAGTCATTTAAATATTGGGATACCAACTAACTGACAAGTTAACGGTCGAAAATTAAATGCAAAGATTTTGCAATGATAAGCTTATCGTATTGATACGGTTGCAAAGCGTATCGGTACGGTATCGTTGAAAGTGTTGCCCAGATGTATATTGTACCAATACGGGGTAATACCGTATCGGTACGCTACGTCCATAAAAATTCCAGTGACTAAAAACTGTATCGATACGCCTAAGGGTATCGATACGCCTGGGCGTTTTTGTGTAGTTTTGGCTTGAAAACACATAGGAAAAGACTAAAAACTGTATCGATACGCCTAAGGGTATCGATACTTGTCAATAGTGAGACTTTAAGGAGTACTTAAAAATTTATTGTTTTGCAAATTGGTTCATAAGTTTAGATGTTATATCAAAATCAATTTTGGTTTCACAATCTCCCCATTTTTGATATAACAAAACCACATATAAATTTTTTAGTTTTTGAAACTTTTGAAAAACTTTCTCCCCCTTAATTTAAGATGGATTTTCAAAATAAAAAAATGACTCTATAATCATTCTCCCCCTTTTTGTTAGATCAAACATAAACACAAGGATAATAGCAACAATCATATGATAAAATTCAAAGCAAACTTCAAATTAAAACGAACTTAATAGTTCAAAGCAAACTTCAAAGGAAAAGTAACATAATAATCCAAACATAGATCTTAAAACATAGATAGAAGGCATAAAGTACTAATCATAGGTGCAAAAACTAAATGTCATGAGATGGTATGCAAAAACTACTCGTCTGCCTCATCATCATTATCATCTTCCTCATCCTCTTCATCTTCATCGTCTCGAGTGAGTTGATTTCTCCTATTTTGGTTGAGCCAAGCACCATGGAAGGCGGTGAGAGAGATATCCATGGAGTTTTGTTGAACAGCTATGGCTTTCATTTGATTCTCCATACCTTTGACGCGATCTTCTAAGGAGGTGAATCGAGTGTCAATGGTGGTAAACCCGGCTTCCATGTTAGTGAATTTCTCATTGAGGAATGTCATGAGGGTGCCCATGGAAGAGGACTCAATCGGAGCTCATTGAGAGCTTGAAGAAGCATAAGGAGCATCAATCGGGGCATCTTGTTAGGGAGCATGAGGGACACAAACCCATTCATTGTCAACATAAGAAAAGTGGGCACGATAGAGAATGCTCATCTATGGGTTGGCCAAGGGGTTCGGGATAATCATAGGAACAATCAATTTTAAGGGAGTGGAAGAGGTAACTCAACGCCGTAGAATAGTAAAAAGATTTGACTTGTTAGGTGTGACGGTGTTGGACTAGATAGACAAGGTCAGCAAACATAATTTGACAAAGGTTTATACGGTGACCCTCCCTAAAGCACCTAAGCCAAAAATCATCTACTTGACGTATAGTGGAAAATTTCCCTCCCGATGGACGTAAAAACCAAGTAATGAGAAGATGTAGAATACGATCATGAGCATTTAAGACTTTGACGGAGCCTAGAGAACCTTGACCTAAGGACTTTTCATCATCAATTCCTACGTTTTCAAAACCAAAAGCCTTGCAAAGAACCTCTTGATCAATTTTAATAGTTTTGCCGATAACATATGACTCGATAGCAATGACATGTTCTCTATCCTCATTGTGAACACATATAGCATTTGAAAAGAATATGATGACCAAATTCCTATATAGAATAGGAGGAATGCTTAAAAAGGTTAGAAACTTTCATTGCCTAATTAAAGGGAGGTATTGAAATTTGAAACGGGCGGAGCTTAAAAACGGTATAGACACAATGTGTTCTTCCCTAAGGGTGAAACCGTGAAATAGTTTGTAACGAGACATATCGGATGGGTCGAGAAAACTATATTGGATAATATAAGGTAGATTAGGTTTAGGGTTACCCTATTCATCCTCAATAGGATCGGAAGTGGCAAGATGACGTCTAGCTCTCTTTTTCGGTGCTATAACCCTGAAAACACATCAAAACGATTCCAATATGTATGCAATTAACATCTCATCCAAACAAATAAATTCTAATAGTTCAAGGTAATTAATTAAAAAAATTTATTGTGAAAAAGATATGTACATATTTTAGAAAGATTTTTTAAAAAAACAGATTAAAAAAATACATGTAGAAAATATATTCGAATGAAATTTTTTTTTATTTTTGAAATTTTTTTATAAAAAGTTTAAAACCCATGTTATAAAAGTATGTTTTGTACAAAAACTAAGTTGAAACAATTATAATAATCAAATGAAAATAAAAGAAAATAAAAGTAAAAAGTTTTATACCTTGAATTGTTAGATTGAGTGAATGTGTTGATGTAAGTGCACAAGATTGCTGACAAAGCTTAGCTTTGATATGGAGATCAAAAACCCTCAAAGAATATTTAAGTTTGATGGAAAATATTGAAGGATTGAGGGGGTTTTATAAAGGGTTGCGGCTAGGGTTTTAAGAGAAAGGAGGGTTTTTTAATTTTGAAGTGTTTTGTAGATGCATCCCTAAATAGCATTTCCGTCGAGACTGTATCGATACGCTTGTAGAGCGTATCGATACGCTTTTACCCTAATTTTTTTATTGGCTTTATTACCGTATCGATACGCGGGACCGTATCGATACGCGGGACCGTATCGGTATGGTTTGACCTGAATTGCCTCCATTGACTTAACCGTATCGATACGCGAGGTCATGTCGATACATATTGAGCTTCAAAGATTTCCTATTGATGAATCCGTATTGATACCCTTCAGTCGTATTGATACGTCATTACCAGATAAGGCATTTATACAGATTTAAGTTCAAAAATTCAACTTTAAACGTCCATGAATGCATGTGAATGACATATGAACAAGTTTTAATGGCTAAAATTAATGCATACTCCCCCTAGCAACATGCATGGAAGCAAAAGGAGGCAAATTAACATAAGCATGAATCACAATCAATTTCAAGCAAATTTTTGACATTTTGGGACCTAAAAGTGGTCAAGAGAAGCTAGTTAAACCTAACTCCTTCCTAAGGGTCCAAAAACGCTCTTTATCCAAAGGTTTTATGAATAAAATGATCTCTAATAAAATGATGTATAATTTCTATCTGTTTAGTTATAGAGTGTTGGATGTGATTCTTAGTGAGACAAATGGCACTAGTGTTGTCACACCTAAGAGGTATGGTTTCTACTTCAACGTCATAATCTAAGAGTTGTTGTTTCATCCAAAGGACTAGAGCACAACAACTCCCTAAGGATATGTGCTCCGCTTCGGTGGTAGATAAGGCTATGCTATTTTGTTTCTTAGAGAACCAAGATACGAGCATACTACCTAAGAATTGGCATGTCCCGGAAGTACTTTTCATATCTATCTTACAACCCCCATAATCCGCATCCGAATAAGCATGAAGGCTAAAGGAGGAATCCTTAGGATACCAAAGGCCTAAATTAGGTGTGTCTCTAAGGTATATAAAGATTCTCTTAATGGCAACTAAGTGGGATTCTCTAGGACTAGCTTGAAATCTAGCACACAAGCAAACACTAAACATGATATATGGTCTACTTGTGGTAAGGTAAAGCAAAGAACCTATCATGGATCTATAAAGCTTAGAATCAACACACTTACCTCCTTCATCTTTGTCAAGCTTTATGGAAGAGCTCATAGGTGTGGCTTGAGGCTTTACATTCTCCAAGTTGAACTTTTTGAGCATATCGTTCACGTACTTAGCTTGATTTATGAAGGTGCCATATTTCCTTTGTTTGATTTGGAGTCCCAAAAAGAATGAGAGCTCCCCCATCATGCTCATCTCAAACTCACCTTGCATTAGCTTAGAAATTTCTTTGCAATAACATTCATTAGTAGAACCAAAAATGATATCATCAACATATATTTGTACTACTAAGATGTCATTATTATATCTTTTTATGAAGAGTGTAGTGTCCACCTTACCTTTTTCAAAACCCTTTTCAATTAAAAAATTTGAAAGTCTTTCATACCAAGCTCTAGGAGCTTGTTTTAAACCATAAAGAGCTTTAGTTAGTTTGAACACATGATTTGGAAATTTTGAATCCTCAAAACCTGGTGGTTGTTCAACATACACTTCTTCATTTATGAAACCGTTTAGGAAAACACTTTTCACATCCATTTGAAAAAGCTTGAAATCATTATAACATGCAAATGCCAAAAGCATCCTAATGGCTTCTATCCTAGCTACGGGTGCATATGTTTCATCAAAATCAATTCCCCCTTCTTGGGTATAGCCTTGAGCAACAAGCCTAGCCTTGTTTCTCACTATATTACTATTTTCATCTAGTTTATTCCTAAAGACCCATTTAGTTCCTATAGTAGATTGATTATTAGGCCTTTCAACTAATGTCCAAACTTTACTTCTCTCAAATTGATTTAATTCCTCTTGCATGGCCAAAATCCAAAAATCATCTTTTAATGCTTCTTTAATATTTTTAGGCTCAATGCATGAAAGAAATGCAACATGGTTCATTAATTTGAGAGAGGATCTAATAGTTACCCTCTTGGATGGATCACCCAAGATTTCACCACTTTTGACATAGTTGAACTCCCTTGGGTAAGATACCTCCTTTTCCTCAAGAGCCAAGTCCCTCAAGGCTTCAAGAGATGGATCTTGTGCATCTTCATCCTTAGTTGGAATCTCATCCACCTTTGACGTTTGTCCTCCATCAATGGCATCAAGAATTCCTACATCATCATCATCACAAGATTTCTTCCTCGGAAGGAGGTTATCATCGAAAACAACATGTATACACGATAGATTTTAGAATTTAAAGAGTACCTTAGGAAAATAACTTCATCACTTTTAGCATCAAATTTACCTAAGTTTTCTTTACCATTATTCAAGACAAAACACTTGCAACCAAATGGATAAAAATAGCTAATGTTAGGCTTCTTTGATTTTAAAATCTCATAAGGTGTTTTCTTCAAAATTGGCCTAATCATTACTCGATTTATAATATAGCAAGCGGTATTTGTGGCTTCCGCCCAAAAATATTTTGGTAAATTATTTTCACAAAGCATGGTTCTAGCCATTTCTTCTAAAGTTCAATTTTTCCTCTCAACTACCCCATTTTGTTGAAGAGTGCGAGGTGAGGAAAAATTATGGCTAATCCCATTTTCATTTAAAAACTCTTCAAAACCTAGATTTTGAAATTCGGTTCCATGATCACTTCTAATGTGAGAAATTTTAAGTTCTAGATCATTTTGAGTTCTTTTAGAAAATGTGATGAATTTTTCTAAAGCCTCATCTTTTGTACTTAAGAATAGAACCGAAGTAAACCTAGAATAGTCATCTACAAGTACAAAAACATATAATTTACCACCCAAGCTTATTGTTCTAATAGGCCCAAAAAGATCCATATGAATCAATTGTAAACATCTACTAGTAGAGACATCATTAATGGATTTAAATGAAGTTCTATGTTGTTTACCCTCAGAACATGCATCACAGATTTTATCATTAGAGAACTTAAGTTTGGGTAAACCTCTAACTAGATTAAGGGAAATCAATTTTTCTAAAACACTCATGCTAGCATGTCCTAATTTTATATGCCAAAGTCATGAGTCATGTTCATCATGTGCCACTAAGCATGTATGAGATGTATGTATGTCATCTAAATGCACCATGTAAATATTGCATATTCTATGTCCTATGAGCATCAATTGATTTGTTTTAATGTTCACAATTTTGCAACCACTTTTATCAAATAAAACATTAAAACCCTTATCACATAATTGACTAATGCTCAATAACTTGTGTTTAAGACCGTTGACATACAAAAAAATTCAATGAAAATAGAAGAGTGATTACCAATGGAGCCTATTCCTTTAACGTGGCCTAGGAGTTGTCACCGAAAGTTACCACTCCACCACTCTTTGGCTTTAGTTCCACGAATCTACTCTTGTCACCGGTCATATGTCTTGAGTATCCACTATCAAGGTACCATGAGTTTTGGCTTGAAGCTTTAGCCTTGTAGCAATGCTCCCCCTACAAACAAAGAAATTAGGCCTTGATTTTTGGTACCCAAATCATTTTGGGACCATGTGTGTTAGTCCTCAAAACTTTGGTTCCCTTAGGGATCCAAGAAGCAATAGCATTCATGTTATTAGAAATAATGAGTTCCTTAGGAACCCAAACACTCCTAATCCTTTGACCTCTAGATTTCTTATGAAAATTTATATGTTTAGGAATAAAAGGTTTTCTTTTTACATATTGGGATTTAGAAGAATTTCCCTTTTCAAAATGGTTTTTCCCAATAGCAATAGATGTTTTTAAGATTATCCACTTCCCTTGTGTGATAATCTTGAAAATCGGAAAGAAGTTTTCAAGTTCAAGATTTTCTTTTTGAGATCATTTGAAAGATTTACTAAGTACAAAACCTTTTTTTCCAATTCGGAGTTAGTTTTTGAAATAGATTCATTTTGAGTTTTCAAATCAGAAATGTTTTTCTTGTTTCTCAAAATAGACTCCTTATATTTTCCAACTAACTCATCATAAACCTCTTGCAATTCATCGTAAGCATCTTAAAGTTCATCAAAGGTAAAATCAAAATTAGATGAGTTAAGGTTTACCTTTGGTTCATCATCAATGGCCATGAGACAAATATTGGCCACTTCCTCCTCCTCCTCAGATGACTCATCGTCACTCCAAGTTGCTACTTGAGCTTTGAGCTTGTTCTTCTTCCCAAAGCTCTTCCTCTTCAATTGAGGACATTCAGAATGGATATGGCCGGATTTTTTGCACTCATAGCAAATGATTTGGTCCTTCTCCTCTTCTTTACTCTTGCTCTTGAAGTCTCCTTTTCTAATGAACTTTCTCCCACGATTGGACTTCATAAAGCGAGTGAATCGTTTGGCCAACATGGCCATCTCCTCATCTTCGTCTTCGCTAGAATAGCTTTCATGGTATGAAGCTTTAAGGGCAATTCCAATCTTCGTCTTCTCAACATCCTTCTTCTCAACCTTTTTCTCCTCCATTTTCTTTTCTTCTTCTCTTCCCTTCCTCATGATCTCATGGATGAGTAGAGATCCAACAAGAGCATCTAGCTCGAGAGTCTTCAAATCTCGAGTTTCAATAATAGTCGTTCTCTTGCTATCCCATGATTTTGGAAGAGAGTACAACAATTTCCTCGCTAGCTTGTCTTTGGGGATGATCTCACTGAAACCCTTCAATCTGTTAACAATGACCGAGAATCGATCAAACATCTTGGAAACACTCTCATCAGGATCCATTTTGAAATTTTTGTAGCTTAGATTGAGTAGCCCGATTTTTAATTCTTTGACATCGTTAGTTCCCTCATATGTTGTCTCGGGGGTGTCCCAAACTTCCTTGGCCTTCTCGATCGAAGACACCTTGGAGTAGATATCCAGACCAAGTGCACAAAAAATGACATGAAGAGCTTTATCATTTACTTGCATCCTTCTTCGATCATCTTCCGTCATTTCATCTTTGACCTTTGGGACAAGTCTTCCTTCACCTTCTCTCTTCATTGGTATGAATGGACCTTCTTCAATCATATCTCACACCATGTAGTCGGTAGACTTGATGAAGAGCCTCATCCTATTCTTCCAATATAGGTAGTTATCTCCATTGAAGAATGGTGGCTTGGTAGTAGATTGAGACTCGTAGATGTTGGAGTTAGATGTGGATGCCATTGCTTGACTAGTTGTTGATCAAACTCTCCTAGAATCGACTCAAGAGGGTTGTAATATTTCCAATGAGTGTAGCTCTGATACCAATTGTTGAGTTGATCACAAAATTGCAAATGCCCAAGAGGGGGTGAATTGGCGATAAAAAATTTGGTGGGTGAGAATATGAAAATTTTGAATGTGACACAAAGCAATTAGAGTGGTTCAAGTTCTCCAAATGATCTCTACATCCACTACCTTAGTTCCCATTATGGATTTTCAACCAATCCACTACTTGAATTCTTCCCCTTTTCTTGGATGAGGAGGTAACCTTACAATTTGATTAAGCTTTCTACCCGAAGCTTAATCCAATCACTTTTACAAAGAGAAGTTTTTGGTAAACTCTACAAATTCCTCTCAAAGGATAATTGTTTACCCAATTACAATTTTACACTCCCCAAACTCACAATAAAAAGATAACAATTGAGAACACAAGAGTTTGGTACAATAATTTGACTCTAAAGGTGCAAAGTTTGGATTTCAGTGCTTTGATGATGCTTGTAGGTTCAATATTTGTTGCTTGTTGATCAATTGAGACTTGTTTTTATACCCTTGTATTGAATTCTAGCCGTTTGGGTAGTTGGGATCATCAATAGAGCCGTTGAGAAGCATTTTCCCACAATAAATACAACTCTGCTGCCTACCGTATCGGTACGGGTAGGGGGCGTATCGATACATGTATCAAAAAGGAAAGAGTCGTTGTGACTGAAAACATCGCGTATCGATACGCTTAGAAGGTGTACCGGTATGGTTTTAATGGGCATATCGATACGGAAGGGCGTATCGATACGGATTTGGTCAGTGGAATCCCAAGTTTGGTTTTCATAAAAAGCGTATCGATACGCATACTTAGCGTATCGGTACGGTATAACAGTCATTTAAATATTGGGATACCAACTAACTGACAAGTCAACAGTCGAAAATTAAATGCAAAGATAAGCTTATCGTATCGATACGGTTGCAAAGCATATCGGTACGGTATCATTGAAAGTGTTGCCCAGATGAATATCGTATCGATACGGGGTAATACCGTATCGGTATGCTATGTCCATAAAAATTTCAGTGACTAAAAACCGTATCGATACGCCTGGGCGATTTTGTGTAGTTTGGCTTTAAATCATAGAGGAAAAGACTTAGAAATATTTATCATTTTAAAAACAATTTGTCTTGAGATATTATTTTGTTTAAAATACTTGTCAATAGTGAGACTTTAAGGAGTACTTAAAAATTTATTGTTTTGCAAATTGGTTCATAAGTTTAGATGTTATATCAAAATCAATTTTGGTTTCACAGCCTCTCTATATATTTGTATTTCAAGTTTATGCTTAAATTAGGTTTTGTCCTGAGAGAAAACAAAGTATATTAACTTTACTGTTTTCCATGTTCAGTTAAGATTTTTGTTTTGTGTTCTCCTTTTGCGTAAAGTATATTAACTTTATTGTTATGTTGAATAGGTTCAGAACAATTCCACATTTCTGTTCATCCTTCAAATTTGTGGATAATTCTCAGTTATAAAATGGTGGTCTTCACCAACATCTAACTTTCTCTTGAATTTTTCATGTTTGGTTGGTAGATAGTTTATATATTTAACTTGACTTTTATTTAAGTGGTAATGTAATAGTTACATCTTTCTTCATCCTTCAAATATACACCATGTTAGTTCAACTTTGCAGACTTTTTACTTTTTGTATCTATGATTATCAATTTAAAAGAATAAATTTGAATCTATAGTATCATCAGTTAACAATTGAAATGGATATTACAGAAATACAAAATGGATAGGAGTTGGATGAATTTGTCAAGGGTAAGGGCCGAGTATCGAAATGGAGGAGAAAGTTTTCTAAATTTTTCTTTTGCGAACGCAAGCCAAGAGAATATGATTCTTTGCCCTTGTAAGAAGTGTACTAACATTAATTGGCATATTCGTGAAGTTGTATACGAACATCTAGTTGTTTCTGGCTTTGTCTCGTGCTATATAAAATGGATATTCTATGGAGAGATTACACCTCGTAGAGCTTCTTCCACGAGTAATTCGGCTCATCCTCCTAATTCTCATCGTCAGTCTCTTAGAGAAGATGACATAGAGGGTATGTTGCGAGATGCATTTAATATGCATGATTATCATCAATCTGTTAGAGAACATCTGTCAGAAATTGGTGTTAGTGAATTCACCGAGATGAGAAACGGTGGGTGTGATGAAGAGCCAAATGGAGAAGCGGAAAAGTTTTATAAATTTATTAATGAAATGAATGAAGAACTTTACGAGTGATCAAAATATTCAAAACTCTCATTTTGCATTCATCTTTTTCACTTAAAATGCTTGGTAGGATAGACCGGTAACTCTTTTACGCAGTTATTAGAGTTCTTGGAAGAAATGTTTTCCTTTTGCAAAAATTCCTCAATCCAGCAAAGATATGAAGAAAATGATAAAGGATTTGGGTCTTGGTTATGAGAAAATCCATAGTTGTCCAAACGATTGCATACTTTATTGGGGCGATCGAAAAAACCAAGAGTCCTGTCATGTATGCGATAAACATTGGTGGATGAATGAAGGTGCAGAAAATGTGAGTAGGGGTAAAGTTGAAGCACGCTCAAGACAGAAGCCTTTAAAGATTCTACGGTATTTTCCTCTAATACCTAGGCTTCAAATACTTTTTATGTCTTCAAAGACTGTTGAGTCTATGAGGTGGCATCATGATGAATGAACTGGTGATGGATTGTTAAGACATCCTGCGGATTCTTTAGCATGGAAGTCATTTGACAAAAAAATTCCAAGTTTTGCAGAAGATCCTCGAAATGTCAGAGTTGGTCTTGCTTTTGATGGGTTTAATCCTTTTAAGATCATGAGTACTTCATACAGTACATGGCCAGTTCTTCTTGTTCCCTACAATTTACCACCGTGGATTTGCATGAAACAATCATCCTTTATCTTGTTCATGATAATCCCCAGTGAAAAAAGGTTTCGGGAATGATATTGACATCTACATGCAGCCTCTTATTGAAGAGTTGAAACAATTATGGGTGGGATGTGCTGAAGAAGAAGAACTTTAATTTACGAGTAGCTTTATTGTGGACTATTAATGATTTCCCTGCTTATGCAAATTTATCTGGTTGGAGTACTAAAGGTCGTTATGCTTGTCCTTGTTGTGCTGAACAAACATGTTCAAAGTGGTTGTATAATGGGAAGAAGTTCTCTTACATGGGACATCGTCGGTGGTTAGATGAAAATCATATATTTAGATATCAAAAGAATATGTTTGATGGTATTGAAGAGTTCAGAAAAGCCCCTGCAAACAGACGGGTCTGATATCTTCTCGATGTTGAAACATATGAAACTTACTTATGGAAAGACGAATCAACCATCGAACTCACGATCAAAGAAAAAGACAAAAGAAGTATATGACCATGATGTTGGCCAGCTAAGTGATGATGTGTATGATGAAGAGAATGATCCTAATGAGGCAAAGTTGTTGAAAAAAGAAGTATTTTCTTTGAGTTGGCTTATTGGAAGCATAATATTTTGGGACATAATCTTGATGTCATGCATATTGAGAAGAATGTTTGTAAGAATGTAATCGGGACCATTCTCAATGTCGATGGAAAATCTAAAGACAATTTGAAGAGTCGTCTTGACTTAGTTGACATGGGAATTCGGCATGATCTTCATCCTCGAGAACTTCCTAATGGAAAGATTTCGTTTTCGCCTTCTATTTTTGCGATGTCGAAGAAAGAAAAAGAAGTGTTCTGCACAGTGTTGAAAGATATAAAGGTCCCGGATGGTTATGCATCAAATATATCTCGATGTGTCAGTGTTAAAGATCAAAGACTTTATTCTTTGAAGTTGCATGATCATCACATATTGATACAAGATTTAATGCCAGTTGCATTACGCAGTTGTATGTCAAATGAGGTGATATCTTGTATAATTTAACTTTCCAATATAATGAAAGCTATTTGTGGGAAAGTTCTAATGGTCGAAGAACTTGAGAAATTGCAAGATCGAGTCGCCTTGACTTTATACAACTTGGAGAAGATATTTCCTCCTTCATTCTTCACAATTATGGTGCACTTGCTGGTTCATCTCCCTCACGAAGCTAAAGTTGGTGGACCAGTTTTTTACCGATGGATGTATCCTATAGAGAGGTGCGAATTGTCTAATATTTATTCAATTAGTATTGAAAATTCATTTTAATTACAACTTTATACAATAATGTTGTGTTTATTTCTCGTCTAGGTTCTTGTGCAAGTTGAAGTCTTACTGTCGTAATGAGCGTTATCCAGAAGGATCAATTGCTGAAGGGTATTTGGTAGAGGAGTGTCTAACTTTTTGCTCTCGATATTTGGAAGATGTTGAAACGATATTTAACCGACCAAATCGAAATGAAGTGTGCATTACTAATAATTTAGCTGAGACTTATTTGTTTGGAATTTATGGGGAACAACTCGTCAAAGTTGAAATTACACGGTTAGATGATAAGTCTTGGGCACAAGCATAGCGATATGTTCTTTACCATTACGATTCAATAGATTCCTTACGCACGTAAGTTTTATAATGTAATCATAATGTATTCACTTCAACTTTTATATTTTTCATTCTTTAACCACACAACCTATTTTATAGTGAGTATAAAGAAGAGTTTCAATCTCGTGTATGCTCCCGAAGATTACATCAACGTGAGATTCATAAGTTATTCACAGAAACTTTCCATTAATAGTTAGGGCGAACGGTAAGCAACTAAATCTTTGTATGGCGCGTAACTAATATATAATTTTTCTAGTTTTAATACTTTATATAAATGCTAAGGTTTTCTGTAACACCCAGGTTTTGGGGTCGGGTGAATTAAAATATTAAAATAATGGTTCGGGTTTTGTTTGCAAATAAAACAAAGGTGTAGGACCCAATTTTGTTAAACCAAAGCCCAATAGCCATTTTATTAATGGCAATCTTGTAATTAATGGGACATGTAAAATAAAACTCATTTTATTTTTATTTCAAATACCCAAGATTTTACCTATCTTCTTCCTCCCCAAGTTTGGAACGTGAGTTTTCTCCTCCCCATTTTCCATCATTGTTCCATCACCATTCTTGCTTGTTTTTTAAGGCTTTTCAAAGGTAAATTCATTTTCTTATTACCCTCATCTTCCTCTTTCTTCTCATGTATTTTGTTTTCATTGAAGCTCACTATTTTACATCTTGGGGTTTTGAGTTCTTGATGATAAAAATCCAAACTTTGTTAGCTTTAACTCAAGTTTTTGATTTGGAGATATTTGATAAGTTATTTAGGTTCTAAAAGGTCCAACATAATCAATTTTTACAAGGTTTTATAATGATTCACGGATTTGGGTTTAAGTAGGGTTTTATAAGGGTTTAAAGGTGAGTTTTGGGGCTGTTTTGTGTTGGAATTTGATGGCTGATGGTTGTACAATGTTTAGGGGTTGTTTTGGAAGCTATTAGGTGTGTTAAAAGTGTTGGAATCAAGGGTTTTTGGATGTGCTTTTGGGCTTCTCGAAAATGTGGGTTTTGGTAGTGTCTTGGCTTGATTTTGATGCTTGGATTGTGTTATGGGTTTGCTACAGTGATTTGTGGACTGAAATGTGGTTGTTTTGATTGTGTTGTATTGTTTAGTGGCAAGGAATTGTGTTGGTGAAGCCTCGGGAACGAATCCGGATAGCTTGGTGGATTGATCGGCTAGAGTTTGTTGAGCTTGGAGTAGTCGGTGGTGGCTAATAATTTCAACTTGGTTTAAATGGTTTCCAAACATTTTGGTTCAAGCATGTGAACCTAAGTTGGGCTTGGTAAACCCACCTACAGTTGGGATTAGATTGGTAGTCTAATCTCAAGCTTAGTTTAGAAGACTTTGGTTGAACTTCTAAGTGTTGTGTTATACCTCTTGATTCATATTAATTGTAATTAATGTTGTTATGTATATTGTGATATACATGTGTGTTGAGGCATGATGTTTGATGCATTGTGATATGCATGTGGTTTGTGCATGATTGTGAATCATGGTGGCAATGTGCTAGGCACGGGAAATGGTAAGAAATTTATGTTATGAAAGATTGTGAACTGAGTTAGTATTGGCACTAGTATGCTTGGGTACAAATGATCGATCATTAGGATGTTAGTGAGCACACGAGTGTCGAAATGCGCGCGTGGTCTTGGTGATGGTAGTCGCCAAGATAGAGTACGGGTACGCCCGGAAATCTTCTTTTATATGTTAGTCGATGATGAGTGGAATCCCATCGACGGGGCATGAGGATGAGTGGAATCCCCTCCGCGTGAATGGTGATGAGTGTAATCCCACCGTAAGGTAATGGTTGTGTTGTTGGATGTGAGTTCCAATGGTTGTTATCCGTGTATTCGGGTCATAGCTAGGTGCCAATACGTATTGTCAAATGTGTTTCCATATGGTTGTGTTTATGGACATGTTGAGCATGGCATAATTTTGATATTATGTTCATGCATTATATATATTTGACTCTTATGGTTTCAAAGGTAAGAAAACATGCATTCTTCCTTGGTCGTGTTGCTCGTGCTTGGACCCTGCATTGTCGAGGTTTGTTTTATGAGCTTACCCTCACTAAGCTTTATGCTTACGCTCTCTTTTGTTCGACAATGCATATCCTTAGTTTGTGGATTGCTTGTGCAAGGAGAGGGCCTCCAAGTGTGCAAGTTGTGCTTTTGCTATCATCAAGTATGAATTTCTAAGTTATGGATGTAATAGATGAGCAATGGGGATTTAGGTTGTTGTTTTGTGTAGGAGCTTGTTTAGACTCCTTTAATATGTTGATGTTATGGTGTGGCTTGTTGATGCCTTAATTTGGATCGTAAATCATGCTTGTAATGTGTATCATGAATGCATATGTGTTTTGTTTCTATGGCATGAAACCTTAAAATGCTATGTATGCCTCTTTTGTGGTGAATGCTAGACCCTTTGAATGTATGCCCTTATCTTGTATGTTGTATGTCTAAGCATGCTTGTAATAGGGTGTATGCCTCTAGAGTTGTGTTTGCCTGTTGCATTTTGCTTTGTGAAGTCGTTGGGGTCGTTTGGGATCGTTTAGAGATGATTAAAGCTGGTTTTGGAAACTCAAAGACTGCAGGCGTTTCGGAATAGGTAAGGCTGTTTCGGAACGGGTGTGGCTCCAGGGACACCCGTATCGGAACGCGTTCCGGAACTGTTTGGCTACTGTGAACCCCTGTTTCGATACGAGTCTTAAAACGTTTTGGCTACTTTGAGAGCCTGTTCCGAAACGGGTTTCGGAACGTCCAGGCAAAATGGACCCTATTCCGAAATGGGGTGGATGTGTTTCAGTACGGGTGTTTGGCTTTTTAAACTGGAGCCTGTGTTTCGAAACAGGCAAAACCTGTTTCGAAACACAGGCCTGAAAATGGGGCTTTTGACATCTCTAAAGGTTCTCAAGTGATGGGCTTAGGCCCGGTTTGATGTTAGTCTTCTTGTGAGTCTTGTTTTCCACTATCGCTTTACACATAGGTTTAATTAAATTCATCTAGACAAGATAAATAAATGATAAAAATTTCTCAGGTTGTTAACCGAAGTGGAGCCTTAACGGGTTTCGCCTCAGTTATCCCCGTGTAGCCCGCTCGGACCGGGACGAGGGGGTTACATTTTCACCTATTACGCGTAATAGGTTTGGAATAGGAGAGAAGTTAGTGAAGATGTTAAATGTCTTTCTCAAGGTCCAGATAGAGTTGTTAAAAGATATAATGGCTTCCTTATTAATGGGTTCAGGTTCCACACGAAATCTCGTGAAATATTGAGGAGGACACAAAATTGTGGAGTAGTTGTGACTTTTTCAACTACAAGTTATGCTAGTGCTAGGGACAACCATCCTGTGGAGGGAGATGTAGAATATTATGGAATTCTAACAGACATTATTGAGTTGGGTTATTATGGCAAAGGAAAGGTTCTATTATTTCGTTGTGACTGGGCTGATGTTAATACTACTCGAGGCACTAAAAGAGATCAATTTGTTTTTACTATGGTGAACTCACTACAAAAAAATGTACATATACTGACGTCAGGGTATACCGACGGACAAATGTTGTCGCTATAGATCATATATACCGACGGAAAAGAATACTATCGGTAAAAGTTTTGATGTATACCGACGGAAACAAAAATTGACGGTATAGATGTATTATATACCGACGGGGAATAAGAATCCGTCGGTATAGATGTGATATATACCGACGTTGTGCTGAAACCGTCGGTGTGTTTGATGGTATACGTTTAGTTTATACCGACGGTTATGTTGACCGTCGGTATAGGTGAACCAGTTTGTCGGTATAGGGTGACTTGTGTGACGGTATAGGTCTAATATTTACCGACGATAACCGTCGGTATAGGCATTTTAAATTTCTTTGCGTTTTAATTAGTTCCCCGATAGGATTCCCCAAAATTCCCAATCCCTAAATTAAAAATTCACCCAAATAGCTATGCCCTTTCTCGCGCTCGTCGACGGCCATGGCTTTGAACACCGATCTTGGCGCAAAGCCTACGTCTTGTGGACAGTCGCTACACATGCAACGGCGGTTATAACTCCCTACGGTGGTGCTTATTCTCCTGACGGTGACGCTGATCTTTCCTACTGTTATTCTACTGTAAGATATATTGACCAGAATTTTGAACATTCAATGATTATCATATTGGAAATATAGGTACGCAATAATCCTTATGGTTTGGGGGTGATCTAAGTTATTGTAGTTTCCCTCTCAAGTGCTTAGATTTTATGGGATTAATTTTACTGCATGTATGTCTCGTTTTCTCTCCCTGCTAAATTTGGATTTAAATTTGTATTATGATTATGTATAGGCTATTCCAACACTGTTCCAGGGCAATCTTTTGAGTTGCAAGTTGTAGATTAAATTTGTTTTTTATGTAATTCAGATGGAGAAAATTCTAAACATTGATTTTGTCTAGATGCTTGCTGGTCATTTGCGGTAACCGAAGCCATTGATTAATGAATTCTGCAAATCCATGGGGGCTGACGTTAAACAGAAGCAAGGATTGATTCGATTGGCCAAGAAGAATGGGGAAAGGTTAGGATTCCTTGCATGATGATGACATTTACCTTCATCTGGTTTTTTTTCTGAGAATATCAAAAATCTGTAAAACCAACATATGTTTTCTTTATATCCCTTCAATATAGTTGTTTGATATGGCAAAATGAGAATGTTTTATTGAATTCATCTTCTATTCGATTTTCTGACGGTAGAAATAAAACACAGAACAGACAATCAATTACAAAAATAAGTAGGAATCATCATTAGAATTCTTTACACAAGATTTCAGGAAAAATAAGTAGACATGCATATTGATATGATATTAGACTCAGCAAATTAAAGTATTCAAGGAATATTATAAAATTCAAAATGTGTTGAATAAGTGCAGTATGACATGTTATTATAATGCAATTTTGAATGATAAAAACAGTCTTGACACTGCCTTGAGAACAATTAAAATATGTGCAGTTTAATTGATGAAATGTATGCTGATTTGATATGAAATTGTGTGTGTATACATATGTAAAAAGTGAATTGATTTGTATATATGATTAGGGGCTGCTATGAACAATAGTAATATGATTTTAGCTTATTTACATGTGTGTTTAGAAAGTTTGATTTGGGCAGTAGTCAATAGAATTGTTCTTGCAAAACTAATAAGTAAGCTTGGTATTAATGGCTTGAGTTGGTTTCTAATAACTTATTGTTTTATTTGAGGTACATAGAAAGATTGTGATTTTTAATGCTAAATTTGCTGACAATAAGATATTGCTACAATATAAGTTTACTCATATTTTATATTGAATTTTGCAGGAGTTTGAACAATATGGCGAAACGAAAACGTCTTAACATTGTTTCAACAATCAAAAACTCTGAATCCCGTGCTCAAAGTGAAGAACAACGAGCCACATCTGCGCAGCATCATGAGCAATCTCAAGCACAACAATCACAACAATCTGATGAAGTTCAAGGAGCAGTTGGACAACAATCCTGTGAAGAACAATCACAACCTTCATCAGGTATGATATTTTCACCTCAAATCAACGGTTCAAATACAATTATTTGTTTGAGTTTCATTTGTACTTACTCATATTCATGTAGAGGACATTAATCATAAGAAAGTTCGAGGAGCAACACTTATGCCAGATATTTGGGAGCTGCCAGAGGGACAACGCGTTAATGTCAAAATTAACAATTTATATCAACCTGTGGGTGAAGAATCGACTTGCTTATGTCGCTTTATTGGAACGATAGTGCGAAAGGCTGAGTTTGCGCCAATTAGTTATTTGAATTGGCATGAGATGCCGAACAATAAGAAGGAAGAAATGTGTTCCACGATCGAGGTATGTGCACTAATTGAATACTTGTCAAAAGTAAATGTCCCTTGCTTCTATAGACCTTCCTACATGCATCTATGTCAAAAGTAGGGAGATAGAAAACAAACATGTAGGGAGATAGAAAACAATAGAAAACAATAGAAAAGCAGGGTGTAATGGACTGTTTAAACTAATCGAATGAATACATTAAAAAGCAAGGAAAACTTATGAAGGATTAAACTTACTTTGTAATAAGGTTGTTTGAGCAGTTGTGGACTGATTTCATGCTCTAGAAAACAGTAGAAAAGCAGTTTATTTGTAGGGGACACTTTTGCTTTTAACCAGAATTTTTGGGGACTGATTAATATTGCAAGCTGCCCTGTTTTGTATATGTGAGTATCTAAGTGGACTGTTTTCATGGTTTCTAAGATGCGTAAGGATTGAATTGTTAAGTTTAAGGTTGTCCCATGTATATATGCATGAATTTTGGGTCTGTTCTTGCTTATGAAATTGTTAAGGGACTATTTTGAGTATTTATAGGTATGGAGGACTGTTACTTTTTGTATTTGTGAGCATCTTGCTTGCTTACCTTTGGATAATAAAACACTAACTTTATCTAAATAATAATTGTTCTTGGATTGTGATACCCTCTTATTTTGTTAATGCAGTTAAAGTTTCAATTCCAATCATTTGATTCGGAGGAAGGCGTTGATGAAGCCACATTAAAACATGTTAAGAAATGGGTTCTCTCAGATATGAATACCAAATGGAGGCAGTGGAAAAATGAATTAAAATCTCAAATATTTGATGAGAACCAAACTGTAGAGCAGATCGTCGAAAATTGCAAGGATCCACGAGTGAATTTGGACCAATTGAAGACACTTGTTGAATATTGGTTGTCCTCAAAGGCGATGGTAAAATACTACAGTTTTATAATTTCTATAACTTTAATATTTAAACCTTTATTAACAATTTATTATTTATAATTCGAATAGGAACAAAGTGCCACAAATAGATCAAATAGGTCAAAGCTAAGTGAACCACATTGCACAGGAACAAGATCTTTCCCTAGGATTGTTGAAGACTTGGTGCGTATAATTTTCTTTATTATTACCATTTAGTTGAAAAATTGTTTCTAATATCTCTCGTTGTTTTCTTAATGTCAGACTGCAGAATCTAATGGAATCCCACCAACACGAGCTGATGTCTATGTTCGATCTCGTACACGCAAAGATGGAAGCATCGTGAATTCCAGTGCCGCGGTTGTTGTGGTAATTTATTATTATTATTAAGTCTTGTATATGTGTTTGGTATAAATATAATATAGTTATTATATTATATGTTTAACTTGCTTATATTTTTAGGAACGTATTCAAGAGAGGAGAAATGAAAACTCGTCTTCTGAGAATTTATCACAAAATTCATGGTCAAATGATGTGTTTGCTCAAGTTAAGGGACCAGAAAGAAGAGGATGTGATCGTTGTATAGGGGCGGTTCACACTCGTTCTTCTCAAGAATCTGGACCTTCACAATCAGTTCAAAATACTGAAGAAGTGGAAGGGCTGAAATCTAAGGTTGCAAAATTAGAAAAACTTTTTGAATCTTTCTTTCTACCCTACTTTCAACAACAACGTCCAGATCTACATGTGCCTGATATGGATGCTTTGCTTCGTATGGTTGATACAGAGGTATTTAAAATATTTTTCTTTCTTATTACTCCATTTATTTTTTATTTAAATTCATTATTTCAATTACTTTTAATAGGCAACACCTGATGCTGGTAGTGCTTCAGCACCAATCAATTGTACCAGTCCATCCTTGCCTTCAACAAATCAACAAAATACAAGTGGAAATGATACTGGCAGACAATAGAGGGTGATCTTCAATTATTTCTAACTTTTATTTTGTAAGTTATTAAGAAACAAAAATATTTTCTTGCATATTACTTTTGTCTGTACTAAACTTGTAGGTACATGTTTTACTGATTATGTATTACATATTTTTTTTTATTCGAACATTAAATCTAATATTTTTCCTTTCAAATGAAATAATTTTTGTTATAGTAGTTTTACTAATTTTAATATTTAAAATAAAAAATATTAAATAAAAAAAGGAATATATTAATAATTATTTAATATATAAAAAACAAATAAATATCATAAACCCTATACCGACGGACAAAGTTGTCGGTATAAATATTTTATGCAGATCAAAGATAAACGCTAGGATCTATACCGACGGACAAACCGTCATTATAGATTATAGCTATACCGACGGACACACCGTTGGTATAGATTCTGACCCTATACCGACGGACAAACCGTCATTATAGATTATAGCTATACCGACGGACAAAATCGTTGGTATAGATTCTAACCCTATACCGACGGACAAACCGTCATTATAGATAACATCTATACCGACAGACACAACCGTCGGTATAGATATGCTGCACCTATACCGACGGACAAAATGCGTCAGAATATATACCCTAATTTGTCGGGGTAGTCCATACCTATGCCTACGGTTTTGTCCGTCGGTATAGGTGCAGCATATCTATACCGACGGTTGTGTCCGTCGGTATAACTTTGTACCGACAAGCATATTACCGACGGCGTTTTGTCCGTCGGAAATTTCCTTTTGTCCATCGGTAAAAGGGTTTAGGGTATATACCGACGGATATTTGATGTTTTACCGACAAATTTTTGTCCGTCGGTATATGTCACTTTTTTTGTAGTGACTTCTCTCGATTAATTCACACATGTCAACAATTGATGGATGAACCATATGTATTTTCTTCTCAAGTGAAACAAGTTTTTTACTATCATGATCCAATGGATGAGGGTTGGTATGTTGTCCTCCGTAACACCCCAAAGACTTGATAGACATCGGAGATTGAAGTAGTGATGACATTGAAACAAGATCAGAAATTATGGCTTTTGCAGCCCAAAACTTAGATGGAATAATCGCTAGTTTTATTATACAATTCCAATGTGTTCGGGAGGACATGGATGTAGATTTTAATGAAAACTGATGACATAACAATGTAGTAACATATTATAACTCTGACTTGATGTTGAATGCATATGGTAATAGTAATATTGTCACTAGTTTCTAAAATTGTTGTTTGTTTGTTTATTGCAGATATTATGCCTAGGAGGAAACTGGGTGACTTGCGGATTGTTCAAGTTCCTCGAGAGGAGGAAGTAACAAATAATGATGACATGTCTGGTGTTGGATCTTCACAAGTTCCATAAACATCTGAAGAAAATGTAGAAATCGAAGGTAATATTCAACACTTTTTTTAAATGATAGATGTTTTTCCTATTTTGACTTGACTTTAAATAATTTCATTGAATATTTCTTATATAGCTGAAAATGGTCGAAGGCGCAAAAGTAGAGGGCGCACGACGTTAACGGATTTATAAACACCGCAATAAGTCTTTCTTGTTGCGGCGTTTGGTTTCATAAACGCCGCAAAAGTGTCATGCTCGTGGCATTTTTTTAAATGCAGGTGTAGAAAAAAATATTCATTGGCGTTTTATAGTGAAAACGCCGCTAGAGAGGAGGCATTCGCGACGTTTTGTAAAGGAAATGCCACTATAGAACGAAACATGTTGCGGCGTTTTCTAAGCCGCTAAAGATCACACACATTTTGCGGTGTTTATATCACAAACGCCAATATAGATCATTACCTTTGGCGGCATTTTATAGCCATGTGCGGCTATAGAACAGACATATTTTGCGGCGTTTGTGATACATATGCCACTAAAGAACATGATCTATTGCAGCGTTTTTCTATGCAAACGCCGCTAGCTGGCGTTGTTTTCTCCGACGGTTTTGGTAGCACTTTTTCTAGCGTCAGGGTGTTTTAGCGGCGCTAAAAAACGCCGCTACAGAATAAGTATGGTGTAGTGCGCATACGCAAATAATCATACATAAATTAACTATACTCAAAGCTTCCCAAATACTATACAAGCTTCATTTCAAGCTTTCTCCCCCTTTTTCTCTTGATTAAAATTTCACCTGATCACTATTGGAAAATCCAATGGATAAATCATAAATTCTATTGAACCGGTTTTAGGGGTGTTACATTAATAAACCCAAAAAATCCATCAGACCAGTCTCATTAAATCGATCTAATTATAAGCTTGAATGAGTAAAAAATCAAGTTAAGCTCTATACGGAGTTTGGTGTCTATACACGCTATTTTTTCCTCTTCACATCAATCGTTTTGTTACGGGTCAGGCCTCCTCCGCGTGACATGACACGATGCCCTTGTAATGGAAAATTGTTACAGTTATTCATCTTGTTGACTCGCCCCTTAAAGTATTTGGCGTAAAATTGAACAATCAATGAATCACTTCGATATCATTTCGACACCATCATTTTCATATCGTAAGACCTCTCATTTCCTTTTTCGACTTGGAATTAATCTCTTGTTAGCTTCAGGTGTTACAATCTTCACGTGTCATTTTTTAATAAATTAATGCTCTCGAATAAAATGAAGACATGATTTATTCGAGGCTGAGAGCCGCTAGTAGTACTGGGTCGGTGGTCGAGAGGTGGTCGGCTACAGTTGGTGGTGCTTTACCCATTCTAACGTGGGTAGAGAGCCACTAATCGAGAGAGAGTGATAGTAAAGAGAGAGTATTGGGCGTGATATCCCATAGGGAGTTGAGGGAGCCTAGAGGGTTGTCCCAATGTCTTTGGTCTTGTGAGCATTTGTACCCTTTTAGAGCCATGGATGGTGTGATGATTGACGGGGCTGTGTCAGGCCTAGTGATGGCGGTAGCTCAGCTAGTCAGGTTGCGAGCTTAGTTGGACTTGATGGCTATCTTGTCTTAACTATGTGGCCGAGAGCGGGAGGTTTTCGGGGTTGATAAGTTCGGAGGTGCACCAGAGTTTCGGCTCCGAGGGTTCTGCCATGTGGGCATACCGGTTATGGAGGCCTTGCTTACTATGGGCTCCGAGACTTCACAAATCTTGAAGGTGAATCTCCTAAGGAAAATACCGAAGTGTAGTGCGGGGATCTTCGGAGACGAGGTTTTCTAAAGAAAATTGGCGGAAATACAACAAAAAAATAACCAACACCAGATTTTACCACCAGATTACCATAAACATAACTAGCCGTTAGATACCCAATCCCCGACCACCAGTTGCTGAAAATCCATTCTCAACTGCAATACATAATATTTCATCAAAAGCCAATGCTCCAACTTCACCTGGTTGTCAATCTTGACATTAAAAAAATCTTCATGGGAAAAAGACCTTACATAATCTAATTAAGATTACCACTGCAAAAAAAAAAAAAAGTCATAACTATGTTTGATATATTGTATTGAAATTAATAAGTTTTAAAAATACATTTTAATAAAATCTTATTATTTTAGAACAAAAGTTTGCAATAATTTTTCTCAAAATTTTAGAACTAAAGATCAACGTGATTTGATACCAAATATAAGCACAAAACGAGCATACACGCAACAGAAAGATTAAAATCATAAATACTTCCAACCATTGTCAAAATTGTATACCAAATTTGAGACGTGGTTGCACCATAATCAAACATGTCAAACCACTATCGAATTCCTCGAACCACCGTCGAGCACTTCAAATTCGACTACATGAATAGCCAGGGATCTTCTAACTAATCACTCAAAACCTCAGTTTAGATGAAATGTGAAATGGTTTGTGATTTGGTGCTTAGAGAGGTTAGTGTAATGGGGTATTATAGTGGTTTTTCCGGCCATTAGTTTGTGATTATGAGAAGTTAACAAGTCTGGAACAGTTTTCAAACTAAATGGTGAAATGGAATGACCCCAGGAGTTCCGATATTCAGTTGTGGTTGATTAATGGTAAGGAGTGGTCTCTGGTGGGATGGACCTGGTGAGCATATTAGGAAGGTTGCGGATAGATATTTGCTAGGTACATACAACATAGTGCTCTCGTGGTGAGGATGGCCTTTTGTCTCAAAGCTGGTGTCTACGTACTTGGATTCTAATCTTATTTAATAAAATAAATTAGGCGAAGGAAAATAAAAGAACACACTACTCACACCTAGTAGGAATCAAATCCGGGTAAGCTCAGTATAAGGAGCATGAGATTATAATTTTGTAATATAAATCACAAACTTTAACATATATGTTATTTCATTGTAAATTCCAGTAAATAAAATAAAATAAATATGGATAAAGTGAACTCAAACATGAAACATTTGAGATGTATAAAAACACTTAAACTGCTGAAATTAATATAATAATTAAATTAAAGTTGACAACAATTTATATATATAGATATATATAACATAAAAATGATTTTAAGATTTTTATATTTTAAAACCAAATTTAATATAATTTTTCTTTTCCACATTTATTTTTAAAATTTCACATATATAATTTATTTTTTTAACTTAACTAATAATTTCTATATTTATTAATAAAGTTATCTAAAAAAATATTTGGTAAATTTTTTTATCTAAATTATTATTATATATGAACTTATATTAAAATTTTAAAATTTTAAAATTTTATCAGTTCAATTGAATCAAATTCGTGAGTTTAGATTTTTTAAATACTAACTTTTTATATTTTTTATTTTTAATATAATTTCACTTATATAATAAATTAAAATATTTTTTAATAAAGTACATAAAATTATTAATTAAATTTGAAAAATAATTCAATGATTATAAATGTAAAATTAAAAAAATATGGAAACAAAAACATATTAAATTTAGTTTAAAAATACAAGTGTGTCATCTTTAATTTAATTATTAGATTTGTTTTAGTGATATTGAAGTTTTTATGTATTCTAAGTGTGTCATCTTCAAGTTTCTTTAATTCATATTTATTTTATTTTTTTCTAACATTAACAAAAAATTAAGATATACATTATATTTCGTGTTCTATATCACAAAATAGTAATTGGCTTAGTGGTGTACTCATGCTCCTTACACCAAGCTTGTGGTCGCCGAGGGGTGAATTTGTGTTTTTCGAGCTTGGGATGTATTTTGTCTTGAGGTGTAGATGTTGTTTATTGTTGTAAGGATGGCAACAGAGCGGGGCGGCCAAAAACCCGTCCTGATCTATAAGGTATTAAACTTGACATCGCTCTGCCTCGAATTAAAATATTAATTTATTCGTTCCGCCCTGCCCCGATACAATAACCCTTAGACCAAAAAAAATATAAATTAAAAATAGGGGAGAATGGGTGACGGGGTTTCACAGGGGAGACGGCAGCAAAAGAGGGTGTGGACGTTGTTCGTATTGAATTTGCCGTCACAACTGCACTAGAAGGGCGTCTGGAAGGTATTCGATCGACATGGTGTGGTGATCGACGTTTTCATCACTCAAAACAAATCAAGCTGTGGAAAGCAATTTGGATTCGTGCGAATGGGTTCTAAGGAGGATGCGGATCGTGTGATTGAGAGATTGGATGGATTTCGGTTATATGGCGAGTAGATTCGAGTGACATATGCGCAGAGAGATGTACGTACGGATTACTGGAAAAAGAAAAAGGGTGTAAGCTAATGGGGTCAGGGTTCAGATCGATCAAAAGAGCAGCAAGAGGAAACAAGATCAGGGGAGGAGAAAGCGAAGGAGGTTAAGATGAAGGAAAGGTTGATCGAAGGTGTGATTGATTCGGAAAAATTGGGTATATTGAGTACATGTGCCGTGGGTTATTGTGAAAAACCCTATAGCATTCGAGAATTGGCGACTGAATTCAAAAAAGCAAAATTGGAAGTATTTTCTATCATGAGGGCGATGGGATCGATGATCATATTAATGTTCGACGATAGGGAGACACGACAGAAATTGGTGGATGAACAAGTATTTAACAATTGGCTGGAAAATGTGATGGATTGGACGCCGACATTGGGAATGCCCAATAGGCGTGTGTGGATTTCAGCATATGGGATTCCAGTTCACGCTTGGTCAGAAGGTACGTGCATGAACATTGCGGAATTATGGGGGAATTTCATCCAAATGAACGCGGAATCAATGGCGCCGTCGTCGTTTAAAAGGTGTCGCCTTCTAATCGAAACAGATTGGATAGAAAATATCGATGAAGTGATTACATTAACTGTTGGGGAAAATTCTTTCCGGGTACGAATTGTGGAGATGGAGGAATCTGTGGTGGTGAAATGCGAATGTTGTTGTGGGGTGGAGGTGGACAATAACGGGGCAGTAACGGGGGATGAGGATGGGGAGGATGATACGTCGAAACATTGGAATTCGGATGATAAGTTGAGCCACTCAACGGAAACTATTGTTCCATATTCGATTTCAGGTAATTGTGAGGTTGTGGAACAAGGGAGGGCGGTGTCATCTAAAGAGCTGAGTTGGAAGGCTGATGAGGATATTAGCATAGTGTCAAGACCTGTGGAGGATCGACTCGAGATGATTGAGCTGAACTATGGGAAAGAAGTTAATGATAAGGATTGGGAAAAGGACTCTGCTGGGCAGTTGCAAGTGGTTCACTTCGAGGAGGAGTCTAGGAGGATAAGTGCTGGAACACGATCTGAAATACAACGAGTGGGTAAGGCAACAGTGGTTGAAACAAATGGGGAATTAAGAAGAGTAAGACAGTTATCTAAGATTATTATGAGTGATTTATCTCCTGCGAAACAACAAGAGGCAGAGCAAATTTGAGCAAGAGGGGAAGGGGTCGTCCGAGAAAGAAACCAGATCGATCACATGAAATAGCAAACGGGTCTCTTTCGGATAAGGATTTTGAGAATAGGAAGAGGGCGATAATAAAAGAGGCACAACAGACTTTAAATTTAGGAAAATACGTGGGCGCGGAGGTAGTTGGGAATGAGGAAGACATCGTTCAGGATATTGCGCGAATGATCGCGACGAGGGAGGGGCAACAATAGCAATCCGCGATGCGGATGTTGTCGTGGAACGTGCGGGGATTGGGTGGGGCATCGAAGAGACGTGCGGTGCTTAATTTAGTGCGACAACAAAGGTGTGAAGTGTTTTTATTGCAGGAAACAAAAATTGAAGAAGTTACCAATGCTTTGGTTGGGCGTTTATGGAATTCGGATGCTTACGAATTTGCCTTCGATCCGTCATCCGGAGGATCGGGCAAAGTTTTGGTGATATGGGATACACATAAATTTAATGCGGCAGCAGTGAAATTGGGAGAAAGATTTGTGAAAATAGAGGGCACATGGTTGCTAGACGGATGGCGTTGTGGAATAATAAGTGTCTATGCACTATGTGTGGTGAATGAACAAGAGGAGCTGTGGCAAATGTTAACAAATAAGATGTCCGAATGTAGTGTGCCATGGTGTGTGGGAGGGATTTCAACATGATTTTAGACCCGAGTGAACGAAGGGGGTGTGATTTAATGACGTGTGGTATGGTATCATTTGCGGATTTTGTAGAGGCTAATGCCTTAGTTGATATGTCGATGCAAGCGAAGGCTTTTACATGGTTCGGTCCGAACAAGCGATGTAGTCGTTTAGACCGTTTTTTGCTTGCGTCACAATGGTTTGAAACATTTTCTGACTTACAAATGTTGGCACTACCGCGAGGATTGTTGGACCATTCGCCCCTTCTATTGGTTAGTGACCCGATGGATAGTGGTCTGCGGCCGTTTCGCTTTGTGAATGCATGGTTGAAATCCAAAAATTCATTGGGATTAATAGAGCAGGAGTGGCAGCGTATGGAAGCAATAGAGACGGGTTAGGGAGAGGTTGGCATGTTGGGCAAAATGCGAGGCTTGAAATTGTTTCTCAAGCAATGGAACACAACTCCTTTAGGTGAATTGGACAACCGAATAAAGGAAATTACCAATCAATTGGATGAGATTGATGGGAGGGTGGTGGATGGGTCAGCAACATGGGACGAAGTACATGAGAGGTGGCAGCTTACTTCTGAGCTTTGGCAGCGATCGAAGTTCAGGGAATCAATTTGGCGACAAAATTCGTGAATGACATGGTTGAAAGAAGGTGACCATAACACAACATTTTTTCATAAAGTTTCTCGGATTAGAGCCGTACGAAATGTGATTCGAGGGGTAGTGGATCGTGGGGTTTGGCTAACGGAGCCGGATAAGTTGAAAGCATACTTTTTTAGTGCGTTTCAACAGCATTTCGCACGGATTCAGGTGGTGGGTACACTAGATGCAGCAGTACATTTTAATTGTTTAGGTGAAATCGAGGCGGAAAGTTTGGAAGTGGATTTTACAGAAGGTGAAGTTAAGGAGGTGATTTGGACGTGTGACGGTTCTAAAGCGTCGGGTCCGGACGACTTCACATTTGAATTCTATAGAAAGGGGTGGTCATTTCTAAAATGTGGCGTGCTCAAATTTGTTAACACTTTCCAGGAATCTTATAAATTACCGAAGGGAGTGAACTCAACTTTTGTGGTTTTAATTCTGAAGAATGTTGATCCAAAAGGGGTAGGGGACTATCGACCAATCTGTTTGCTCAATTCATTGTAGAAAATATTGGCCAAATGTTTGGCGAAGCGTTTACAAGCTGTGTTGCCAAAGTTAATTAGCGTTGTACAATCGTCGTTTGTACGTGGGTGACAAATTTTAGATGGAATTTTTATTGCGAATGAAACAATTCACTCGCTACAGAGGAAGCAATTTGGCGCTGGGGGTTTAATCCTAAAATTGGATTTCGCCAAGGCTTATGATTGCAACAAGTGGGGTTGCTTAGAACAAGTAATGGTGCGGATGGGATTTGGTGCAGTATGGTGTGCATGGGTTCGCGAGTGTATTAGCACAGCGAGGCTGTTCGTGCTTGTCAATGGTTCGCCGACAAGGGAATTTGCGATGCAACGTGGATTGAGGCAAGGGGATCCGTTGTCGCCCTTACTCTTTGTGATAGTGGCCGAAATGTTGCATCAATTCTTGAGGAATGCCACGGAGTTGGAGGTGATTCGGGGAGTGAAGGTGGCGGACGGGTGCGAGGTGTCACACTTGCAATTCGCGGACGACACGGTGCTGTTTTTTTAGCAGAGGTAAGTGTTGCACAGAACTTGAAACGCATTTTGACATGTTTCGAATATGCTTCTGGTCTGGAAATTAATTTTGCCAAATCAAGATTATATGGGGTAGGTGTGCAGGAGAATGTAGTTAGTAATATTGCTAGTATCATGGGAAGTGAATGTGCCTATTTACCAATAACTTATTTGGGTTTGTTGTTGGGAGTGAATCCGAGGAGTCTGCAGATGTGGGAACCATTAATTCAATGTTTCCGGAAATGTTTAACGGGTTGGAAACGCGATGCGCTATCCTTTGCTGGTAGATTACTGTTGATTAATTCCGTATTTTTGGCTTTGCCGTTGTACTACATGGGACTTTTTTTAGTGTCGCGCAATGTAATTGCTAAGATTGATAAGCAGGGTGAATTGGTCTATTTCTTGTCAGACTAGACGATTTGATGGTCTGGGCGTGATGGATTTACGTGCGCGGAACTTGTCTTTGTTGGCTAAATGGCAATGGAGGTATGCAATGTCGGAAGATTCGTTGTGGCGATGGACGATTGAAGCTAAATATGGTTGTAGTGCAGCACGTTGGAAACCAAATACAATAGGTGTAAGGAATATGTCGATCGTATGGAGACAAATTGTCGAAGTACAAGACGAGGTGGACGTGGGGCGTTTCATGGGACTGTCGATGTTTTGTTGGAAGTTAGGGGGCAGGGGACAAAATCCTATTTTGGCAAGATATGTGGTGTGCCGAGTAGCCATTGGAGATGATGTGTTCGAGATTGTTTCGATTGGTGATTGTCAAAAGGGCAATGGTTAGGGACTATGCGATTGAGGGGAGTTTCGAGCATGACGAATGGTGTAATTTTTTTGGCCGAAATTTGAGGTCGTTTGAGGTATCGCAAGTATTCGAATTGCGGGCATGCTTGTGGGGTTACAGGATTTTTCCTACGTTTGTGGACCGCCTAATTTGGATGCCCTCACATACAGGGGAGTTCTCGGTTGTCGGGCTGTATAGGTTGATGCAGTCGTTTGGTCTTGAGGCGAGGGCGGAATTAACAGCGATTTGGAAATTGCCTATACCGCCAAAGGTACAATACTTTATGTGGTTTGCTATGGTGGATCGGTTGCCGACAATGGCAATGTTGCAGGCTCGTGGTGTGCAGGTAGGGGCGACAATGCCCTCACGTGTTGTTTCGCTGCCCGAACGCGTGGGATGTGTGGCAGCAATTCTTTCGATGGTGGAGTGTTGTGTTTGTGCAGCCGAGAGATCTTGGGGGTCTATTGGAGCAGTGTTTCGCTTGCACCTTCCAGGGTAGTATCCACGATTGGTGGTTGACATGTTGCGCGACAGTGGCGTGGTCTTTATGGTTGGCGAGGAATGATTGTATTTTCAATGGTAAAAGAATAGAGCCTAGGGCAGTGTTCTTTTTGGTGAAAATGCGGTCTTTATTTTGGGTGCGATTGGGCCTTCAACCGGGGGTGGTAATGGAGTCGGCATGGTGGGAATGCCCGTGAAATTGTGAATTTCAATCACACGATGTAGCGTCGCGGATGAATGTGAGGTGGGAATTGCCGCCGGCAGGGGCTTTGAAATTTAATGTTCATGGGGCTGCAAGGGGGAAACCGGGTAAGGCTGGTTGTGGTGGTGTTCTGCGTAATGAGTCGAGACAAATTTTGGCGTTATTTTCAGGACCGATTGGTATCGTTGTTTCAAATGAGGCGGAGGTGCAGGCGATTTGCTTTGCGTTAGAGTTGATGATTGGTTCGAAGCTTATTTCTTTTCCTTTGGTGGTTGAGTCGGATTCGACAACGGCTATTGCATGGGTGCTTCACAATGAAAAGAGACCGTGGAAGTATTGGCGTTAGATGAGGAGAATCGATGAAGCATGTGCTGCGTTGGGAGATATTTGCTTTCATCATGTGTATCGTGAGGCGAATAAACTTGGAATGTGCTTGCGAAGAGTGGTGTTGATTGCCCTGGTTGGTTTCAACGGGTGGGATGAATTACAACCGTGAGATATTGTTGGGTTCGGGTGTATGTTGGGTTTGGTATCGTGTTTGTTGCCTATTGTTGTAACATTACCCTGAGTACTCTTTTCCTTTGTAGGCGTAGAGAGGGTTTTAACGAGGCTTGGGGTAATGTTGGCTATGTATGAGACATTTATTAATAAATCATACATGTTCGCCGAGAAAAAAACATAACCCTTTGTTGAGTGTGTAAAAGTTCTATTATTTACACCCTTTTAACCCATATTTCTGCTGCATTCAAGCATCATTGCATTGCATTTAGGATAGTTTTCAGTTAAATATCACAATTATATAAAAGGCACGGATTCTACTAAAAGATGGTGCATTTTGCAGGTAACTGTCAAGGGTGACGATGAAGGCAGGCGAAGGGCAGATAAGCAGGAAGGCGAAACTGAACAAGCAGCTGAAGATGACGAACCTGTCATGGACCCGTCACGACAGCATGGTGACAGCAGATTATTGAAGAGGAAAAATGAAGTGGACATCGATAGATAGAGAAAAATCTGCTCGTCTGTCGTGCGGCAGCCAAATAATTTTCCAAGCCCCGGATCAAAAGATATGTCAAGCCAAAGCTCAAAGGAGAGGAAATCCCTAAAAGCAAGGAAGCGGCTAGAAAGTAGGATACCTTAGAGATTTAATCTTTATTAGAATCTTACTTTTAATTAAAGTTGTAATCCTTGTTACCTTAGATAACTTGAGCCCAAAGCTTATATAAAGGGCATAGATTAAACCTAGGGCATAGCCGACTACCCCAGAACCGAAACCAAAACCCTGCCGTCCACCCGTCACCGACATGTTCTAAATTCCCCCTAGGGTCACGGGTTGTTTTGTAAAGTAGTTGCAAGGGTTGCTTTGTTTTAGGATTTTTTAGTTTCAATAAAATAAACTTCAAGTTCTTTTATCTTGGTTTTAATATCTTGCAAGAGCATCGGGAGAGCATTGTAAGGTTATCTATTTACTTAGCATCGGGAGAGTTAAGTATACGAAAGAGATAGAAGCGAGTTCTCTAGTTTATAGTTGAACCATCTCGTGCTTAGGGATAAGGCGAGGTTAAGTGGCTAAGGAAGAATTCATACACATCGGTGTTCATCCTTCGATTCACGCCGGGAGGTATCATCAAAGACGTGTTCATCGACAGACTTGTGCCTAGGGATAGGGCAAGGCAGATCTGGGATTCTTGCCAAGCTTGAAGTACTGAGTTAGTGTCCGCTGCCGTGACAACTAACGGACAGACGCCGCGACAGGTGCTGTCGGCGACGGGAGCGACGACAGAACTGGAGATCCTAAGCAATTCAATACCTACACTACTGAGCAATTCAATACCGGCCCATTCTCTCTATCTTGATTACTCAATCCTTTTATTTTACGTTTTTACTTTATTATTCGTGACAACTTTCTAAAATATTTCCTTTACTTTGTGCAGTAAATCAAGGTGAAGTTATTAGCCCAATCCCTGTGGAGACGATATCCGATACTTCGTATCACTTTATTACTTGCGACGTGTTCACTTGCACTGCAATTGCGATAGACTATTTTACACGCAACAAGTTTTTGGCGCCGTTGTCGGGGATTGGCAACATAACTACATCTTTATTTTATTGCACTTTTTGTTTTTATTTATTTTATTTTATTTTTGTTTTTCGTTTTTAGTTTTTCGTTAATTTTTATTTTGTGTTTTAAACTCTTGCTTTTCACAAGGTTCTCTTGTTTATGTGCAGATCGAAAAGAGGCGAAGATCCTGAGTATAAGTTAGATCCGGAAATCGAACGATCATTCAATCTCAAGAAACAAATTCGCCATCTTTTAGACAGGAACGAATACCTTGAAGAACAGCTTGAGCAGATGGCCCGTAACCAACCTGCTGGAGGAGACATACCGCCTGTCGGCGATCCGCCTGGGGCAGGTGGACGACGGTCATGTCGTGACTACATGCTAAATGACCATGTAGAGCTGGAGACCACGCTGCCGGATATTGATGTTGATAACTTTGAACTTAAACCTGTCATGTTTAGTATGATCAACAACGCCGGACAGTTTAGTGGTTCTGCGACAGAAGATGCTAGGGAGCATCTCAAAACGTTCCAGGAGATCTATGGTTCGTTTAGGCTACCAGGAGTTAGTCCGGAGATACTGAGGCTTCGGTTATTCCCCCATTCCTTAAGGGATAGAGCTAAAACTTGGTGGAATAAACTTACACCGGGTTCTATTATGACTTGGGCAGATCTAACTCGTGAATTCTTATCTCATTTTAATCCTTCACATTTATCTGAGCGATTACGTAACGAAATTGCTACTTTTCAACAGGAAGATGACGAGCCGATGCACGAGGCCTGGGACAGATTTACTACTCTTCTACGGAACTGCCCAATGCATGGATTCCCCGTCTGGAATCAGGTAACTAAGTTTTATAATGCTGCTAACTTACAAACTCGCATTCGCATTGATTCTGCAGCAAATGGACTATTATTGGATAAAGATCCGGACGAGGCACTACAAGTTCTGAAAAATCTAGCTAAGAATGAGGAGCAGTTTCCGACAGCTAGAAGAGGGGGTAAACGGGTACTTGCTGTCAAGGACTATGAGGCTGACAGCACTATGAAATCACAGGTAGCATTCCTCACTAAAGCCATGAAACACTTATTGAGTGAAGAGGAAGTACGAGGGTTTGCTGTCGAGGAAATTTGTGCCACTTGTGAGGGAAATCATAGTAGGGATGAGTGCCCTATAAACATAGAAGAAGGGAAATATGTTGGAAATTACAAGCCAAACTACAATTCCAACAATTACAACCCTAATTGGAGAAAGGATCCCAAATTTTCCTGGAGTAATCCTAACAATGCCCTAAATCCGCAAGCATATAATCAGAACCAGGGGGTCCTAGATTGTTGACGCGACAGCAACTGCAGCCGCAGAACCTGCCGCAGAACCTGCCGCCTCAGCAACAACAGCAGCCACCACCTGCCACGAGTAGTGTATTGGAGCAGACTCTGGCTACCTTTATGTCTCAAACTGGCACATATATGGAAAATATTAATCAGTTTGTCAAAAAGACGGAAAATTTTATGGACGAGACTAAGATGAGAATGACAAACCATGAGGCCACCTTAAAATCTCTAGAGACACAAATGGGCCAGGTGTCGCAGCATATTAAACCAAGGCAGAATGGAGGTTTCCCTAGCAATACTGAAAATGCTAGACCACCCCCACATGAGCAATGTAAGTCAATTACTACTAGGAGTGGGAAAAAGCTACCAGGGCCGGAAAAAGAAGCTGATACAGAAAAGGACCCTGCTTTGAACAAACCTGCCGAGGAAGCTGCCCCGACAGGTAATAAACAGACTGATGCCGATGATCCTGTCACGACAGCAGAAGCGACAGAGGAGAAAAAGGAAGATCATCGTCCTCAGATTCGCATGCAGTGGGAAGGACGCATTGCTGATTATCGTCCTCCACCACCTTTTCCTCAACGGATACAACAAGCTAAGAATGAATCTCAACTCAAAAAAATTTATGATATTTTTAAACAGGTTCATATTAATATTCCGTTGTTAGATGCTGTTAGGGAGATGCCCGGTTATGCTAAATTTCTCAAGGATGTAATGTCTAAAAAATCTAAACTTGGGGAATTTGAAACGGTAAGGATGCAAGAGGGTTGCATGAGTATTCTTCATCGACAACCACCCCAGAAAAAGAAGGATCCAGGGAGCTTCCTCATACCTTGCGTAATCGGTGACAAATTTGTGGGTAAGGCACTTTGTGATCTTGGTGCTAGTGTTAATCTAATGCCCAAATCTGTTTTTCAGAAACTAGGTATTGGCAAGGCGCGGCCCACGACAGTTACCCTACAGCTAGCCGACCGCTCTTACGTTCACCCCGAGGGAAAAATTGAAGATATTTTGGTAAGAGTGGATAAACTTATTTTTCCTGCTGACTTTCTTATTTTAGATTGTGAGGCAGATGAGAACGCACCAGTCATCCTAGGACGACCTTTCTTAGCCACGGGAAGATCGTTGATTGATGTGGAAAAAGGAGAACTCACCATGCGCGTAAACGATCAAGAAATTAAGTTGAATGTTCTCCAAGCAATGAAACATGCCGATGTGGACGAGGAATGCAAAGCCATCATCGAGGTGACCTTTGATTACCCCTGCATCAGGTCAGGCTGCCGAGATATTAAATTTGGTCACTGCTGCGACAGCCATCTACCAACCTGTCACGACAGTGACGACGACAGCAACGACGGCAGCACAGACGACAGTGACCCCTCTGAAACCGATACATCTGATACTGAAGGTCATGAGGAGGTAAACTGGTTAGACCATCGTCCAGGGAAGTTATTCGAACCCTTAAATTACACTTCGGATAACCATTTAATCCAAAAGCCCTCCACTGTTGAACCACCTGTCTTAGAACTTAAGCCCCTGCCAGGGCAGCTTAAATATGCTTATCTTGGTTGTGATAACACACTGCCTGTAATCATCTCTGCTAAGCTGCCGCAGGAACAGGAACGACAGCTGATCGACATGCTAAGGCAGCATAAAAGGGCGATAGGATGGACGATAGCAGACATCCAGGGCATTAGTCCGGCAATCTGTATGCACAAAATCCTCCTAGAGGAAGACCATAAGCCGACTATTGATGCCCAAAGGCGGTTAAACCTTGCAATGAAGGAGGTAGTGCGTAAAGAAATAATTAAATGGTTAGATGCTGGTATTATTTACGCCATCTCCGACAGCAAATGGGTAAGCCCGGTGCAATGTGTTCCCAAGAAAGGAGGCATAACTGTAATAACCAACGAAAACAACGAGTTAATCCCAACCAGGACTATGACCGGTTGGAGGGTTTGTATGGACTATCGGAAGCTTAACAAAGCTACCCGAAAGGACCACTTTCCTTTACCCTTTATTGATCAAATGCTTGATAGATTAGCGGGTAAACCTTACTATTGTTTTCTTGATGGTTATCCAGGATATAATCAAATTGCTATTGCACCGGAGGACCAAGAGAAAACGACTTTCACATGCCCCTACGGTACGTACGCATTTAGGAGGATGCCATTTGGACTTTGTAACGCACCTGCCACCTTCCAAAGGTGCATGATGGCAATATTCTCCGACATGGTAGAAGACTTCCTTGAGATCTTCATGGATGATTTTTCCGTCTTTGGAGACGATTTTGAGAGCTGCCTCGGCAACCTTCAAAAGGTACTTGAAAGATGTGAAAAGGCTAATCTTGTTCTTAATTGGGAAAAATGTCATTTTATGGTAGATGAAGGGATAGTCTTAGGCTATAAGATTAGCTGCCGTGGGATAGAAGTCGACAGGGCAAAAATAGAAGTCATAGAGAAGCTGCCGCCGCCAACAACAGTCAAGGGCATTAGGAGTTTTTTAGGGCATGCTGGTTTTTATAGGAGATTTATTGCCAATTTCTCAAAAATCACGAAACCCCTATGTCATCTCCTAGAGCAGAACCGACCCTTTGACTTTAATGAAGAATGTACTGAAGCATTCAAGGTTCTGAAGGAAAAGTTAGTGACAGCCCCCATAGTACGGCCACCAGACTGGACGCAACCGTTTGAAATTATGTGTGATGCTAGTGACTATGCTGTCGGGGCAGCACTTGGGCAGCGCAAGGACAGGCTATTTCATGTCATATATTACGCCAGCAAAACATTGAATGATGCCCAAGTGAATTATACCACCACGGAAAAGGAGCTGTTAGCCGTGGTGTTTTCCATCGACAAGTTTCGTTCTTACATACTTGGAACGAAGGTTATAATACACACCGACCACTCTGCCCTCAAGTATCTATTTGCAAAAAAAGATGCTAAACCTAGGTTGATACGATGGATATTACTATTACAAGAATTCGACCTTGAGATAAAAGATAAAAAGGGGACAGAAAATCAGGTGGCAGATCACTTGTCGAGGTTGGAAACGGGACAGAGTCTACCGCCAGATGAGACACACATATTGGAGACCTTCCCAGATGAGCAGCTCTTTGCTGCCGCACTAGCTGTCGCGACAGCCATGGCGGCAGGTAAGTCTTCTCACCTTCCCTGGTATGCTGATTTCGTTAATTTTATAGTTAGCGGAATATTACCTTCTGATCTTACTTACCAAGCCAGGAAGAGGTTTCAAAATGATGTTAAACATTATTATTGGGACGAACCTCTTCTTTTCAAAATGTGCGCAGATCAGGTTATAAGGAGATGCATACCACAAGAAGAACAAGAAGACATTCTCCATCACTGCCATGCTTCACAATATGGAGGACACTTAGGAGGAAATAAAACTGCTGCCAAGGTGCTGCAGTCAGGGTTCTACTGGCCGACACTGTATAAGGACGCACAGGAATTTTATAAAAACTGTGACAGGTGCCAGCGGACAGGTAACATCTCGAGGAGAAACGAGATGCCACTGTAGAATATTTTAGAAGTCGAAATCTTCGATGTTTGGGGGATTGATTTTATGGGACCTTTTCCATCTTCTTGTGGAAATCTTTACATCCTCCTAGCAGTGGATTATGTCTCTAAGTGGGTAGAAGCAATCGCAACTCAAAAGAATGATGCCAAAACAGTCCAAAAGTTTTTGCACAAAAACATCTTTTCTAGATTCGGCATCCCTAGGGCGATTATCAGTGATGAAGGGAGACATTTTGACAACAAGGTAATTGCTGCCGCCTTGAGAAAATATGGTGTCAAGCACAGGATCGCGACAGCATACCACCCACAGACCAATGGACAGGCTGAGATATCCAATAGGGAAGTAAAGAACATTCTTGAAAAAATGGTTAAACCAACTAGGAAAGATTGGTCTTTGCTTCTGAATGATGCATTATGGGCATACAGAACAGCCTTCAAGACTCCATTGGGCATGTCTCCATACCGTCTGATTTATGGGAAAACCTGTCATCTGCCTGTCGAGATAGAACACAAGGCATATTGGGCGATCAAGGCAGTAAACATGGACTTGGACAAGGCAGGCCAGAAAAGGCTGTTAGATTTGAATGAGATCGATGAAATACGGACAATGGCCTACGACAATGCAAGGATTTACAAGGAAAAAACTAAAAAGTGGCATGACAAGAAGTTGCTGCCACGACAGTTCTGCCCAGGGCAGCTTGTGTTGTTGTTCAATTCTAGATTGAAACTCTTTCCAGGGAAGCTCAAATCTAGATGGTCTGGCCCATTCCAAGTAGTTCAAGTTTTTCCCCATGGTGCCATTACAATTCAATCACTAAAGGACGGGCACCAATTCAAAGTCAATGGACAACGCCTCAAGCACTATCAAGGGACTGAAGCCCCAGGAATACAGGAAGTGGTTACTTTAGGTGATGCCCCACAAGGCATCCCTAATTTAACCTAATTCTCTTATTTTTTGTTTTATTATTATTATTATTAATATTATTTATTAGGAATTAGATTTTATTCGAATAATGTTTTGTTTTTAATTTCAGTTTTTAGGAAATAAAGAAGGCAAGTGAGAAAGAAGAAGTGGCCCAAGCCCACCGCCCATCCATCAGCCCAAATAAAGTCCATTTATAACCTGTCGTTTCGGCTGCCGGCGCAGACGGAGTTGACAGGCTGTCAACAGCCGCACAGCAGACGAAGAATCGTGCGGCAGACGCAGCATTAATGTCCGTCAGACGTGTCAGACGCAACATTCAATCTGCCACTCCGTTATTCCCGCCTGCCGTTGCGGCATTAAATGGGCAGCCCCCGACAGCTATATAAACCCCTTCTCCTTTTCATTTTTCCTCACTTCAGATTTTCTCTCTTGCTATTCTCTTCTAGTTTAATCTCTTTTCTTTCATTTTCAGCCCTTGCAACCAAACATGTCTTCACGACAAACCCGACAGAACGCTGCTGCCGCTTCCTCTTCCGCAGCAGCATCTCCGTTCGCTAACAAGGAACTGTGGGAAGAGCGCAGCTTCATCTACAACAGAGATGCTCCTCTGTTTGGACTCCGGCCGTTCATCATGCAGGCCATTACAGCCCAACTGTGGGAAGATTTCGCCGAGCAGCCGGCAGAACTGAATGACACCCTAGTCAGGGAGTTCTATGCGGCGATCGAGAGCAAGACGGCAACATTTGTCACCGTCAGGGGAGTGACAGTACCCTTTACCGCTAGCAGCATCAACCATGTCTTCGGCCTCTTCTTCGGCCCCAACGATGATGCCCATCAACAGTTTTGGGACACCCTCGATGCTGCCGGCCATGATGCTGTCATGAGGGAGTTGACAGAAGCAGGAACGACGTGGAGCACGAGTAAGAAGAACCCCCATTCTGTCAATAGGGGGCAGCTCCTACCTGAGGCAAAGTTATGGAACGCTTTTATCAAAAAGCGTATCCTGCCCTCGTCCCACCATACGACAGTCAACAGGCAGAGACTGGCCCTCATCCACTCTATCATGCACAACAGGCCCATCAATGTGGGCAGGTACATGAGGGACAGCATTCTAGATTGCGCCTTCCGCTCGGACTCACGGCTCTGCCTTCCCTGCACCATAACTGCCCTCTGCCGCTGCGCTGCCGTACCGGAGGAAGCCTCAGACAACATCAAGAAGGGTAGCGGCTGGACAGACAACAACATATCCAGCCTCATGGAGCTAGTAGTCGTATCGCCCCTCAACGCCTTCGATCCCAACGCCCCTCCTGCCGAGTCTGATGATGAGCCTGCCACTCAGCCTGCCACTGAGCCTGCCCCAGAAGCTGCCACCAACACCGCTCCGGCAGATCAGAACGCCCACATCCTTGCTGCCGTTCTGCGGATTGAGGAACGTCAGATGGGCTTAATGACATTCATCCGAGACTTCTCCAATGCCACGGTAAACTTTATTACCAATACTTTGAATTTTTCGGATGTCTTTTTCCCTACCTTCCCCGCCCATTATTTCAATATCCCATCCCCTACTCCCACACCACCTGTCTCTCCCCATGGAGAATCTGCCTCCTCCACACCTTCCCCGACGGCAGCCGGCAGCCCACCGACAGACACCTCTCCTCGAGGAACAAAGCGAGCTGCCACTGACGACAGCCCCCTTGTCCGGAGGAACTTGGACAGCGCCTTCACACGGGTGAAGCGTATCAAGCATGTGGCAGACAAGAGAAAACTGTCCAAGGCCATCATGTCCACCAGCTGGGACAGCAGCAGCAGCAGTTCTGATGTCAGGCTAGTGGAGCCATCTACCCTTCCACCTGCTGACGACCCTGTCCCCCAACCGGAGGAAGACCCTGCCCCTCAACAGGCTGACGAAGCTGTCGATCAACCTGCTCCGGAACCTGCCCAGCCACCTCCTCAACGCAGACGCTACCATCAGATCCGCGTCAGCAGCAGCAGCGAGGACAGCGCATAAAATTTAAGTTTTTATTTCTTTTGTTTCCTCTTATTGCTGCCTGCCCTTATATAATTGTGATGTACTTTCTTTTTTTTTTCTTGTTTTTCTTTATCTGTTTTTAAGTTATTCTGCATTGAGGGCAATGCGACCCTTGAGTTTGGGGGTGGCAACCCTCCATATTTAATGGCATCCTTAGCACATCTTTTGTTTAACTGTTGTGTCTTTTTATTTGCCTTTATTTTAAAAAAAAATCAGAAAATTAAACTGTTGGCTTAAAACTGTGAAGTTAGCTTACCTGTCATGACGGCTCTGTCGTGGCAGCATCTTTAGGACAGGTTAAGGAAAAGTTTAGAGCCTTTCTATAGTTCTGAAAACTTAAACACTTTTGTGACTGTTATATTGCTTAGATTTCTTTTAGCCAAACTAGAATAGGATGCTTAGAACTTGAATAGCCCCTAGAGGTGCCTAACACTGGCTCTAGGAAAGAAAGTTTAGTAAAAGAAAATCAAAAACCTAGAGGTGCCCGAAACCGGCTCTAGGAAGCTAACTAGAGGTGCCCAAAACTGGCTCTAGAAAAATTTTAGCTTGAAAATAGAAGAAAAAGAAGCATGAAAATGTGCCTTCTAAAAAAATAAACTTTGGCATAAAAATTCGAGTTAAGGAGTTGAATATTCTAGTGAAACTAAGAGAGTCTTAGCATATAACTGTTCACAAGCATGCACACACTGCACGAGAGCTATAGGGAGATTCCGGACAGGTCCTAACCTTTCCGACAGGTTGCTGCCGCCATAGAGAATGAGCGACGGGTAAGGGACAGTTCACTGTTTGAAAGCCAACACAAAAATTTTCATTTTTCTTTAGGTTTAATTGCTTGAGGGCAAGCAAAGACTTGAGTTTGGGGGTGTGTTGAGTGTGTAAAAGTTCTATTATTTACACCCTTTTAACCCATATTTCTGCTGCATTCAAGCATCATTGCATTGCATTTAGGATAGTTTTCAGTTAAATATCACAATTATATAAAAGGCACGGATTCTACTAAAAGATGGTGCATTTTGCAGGTAACTGTCAAGGGTGACGATGAAGGCAGGCGAAGGGCAGATAAGCAGGAAGGCGAAACTGCACAAGCAGCTGAAGATGACGAACCTGTCATGGACCCGTCACGACAGCATGGTGACAGCAGATTATTGAAGAGGAAAAATGAAGTGGACATCGATAGATAGAGAAAAATCTGCTCGTCTGTCGTGCGGCAGCCAAATAATTTTCCAAGCCCCGGATCAAAAGATATGTCAAGCCAAAGCTCAAAGGAGAGGAAATCCCTAAAAGCAAGGAAGCGGCTAGAAAGTAGGATACCTTAGAGATTTAATCTTTATTAGAATCTTACTTTTAATTAAAGTTGTAATCCTTGTTACCTTAGATAACTTGAGCCCAAAGCTTATATAAAGGGCATAGATTAAACCTAGGGCATAGCCGACTACCCCAGAACCGAAACCAAAACCCTGCCGTCCACCCGTCACCGACATGTTCTAAATTCCCCCTAGGGTCACGGGTTGTTTTGTAAAGTAGTTGCAAGGGTTGCTTTGTTTTAGGATTTTTTAGTTTCAATAAAATAAACTTCAAGTTCTTTTATCTTGGTTTTAATATCTTGCAAGAGCATCGGGAGAGCATTGTAAGGTTATCTATTTACTTAGCATCGGGAGAGTTAAGTATACGAAAGAGATAGAAGCGAGTTCTCTAGTTTATAGTTGAACCATCTCGTGCTTAGGGATAAGGCGAGGTTAAGTGGCTAAGGAAGAATTCATACACATCGGTGTTCATCCTTCGATTCACGCCGGGAGGTATCATCAAAGACGTGTTCATCGACAGACTTGTGCCTAGGGATAGGGCAAGGCAGATCTGGGATTCTTGCCAAGCTTGAAGTACTGAGTTAGTGTCCGCTGCCGCGACAACTAACGGACAGACGCCGCGACAGGTGCTGTCGGCGACGGGAGCGACGACAGAACTGGAGATCCTAAGCAATTCAATACCTGCACTACCGAGCAATTCAATACCGGCCCATTCTCTCTATCTTGATTACTCAATCCTTTTATTTTACGTTTTTACTTTATTATTCGTGACAACTTTCTAAAATATTTCCTTTACTTTGTGCAGTAAATCAAGGTGAAGTTATTAGCCCAATCCCTGTGGAGACGATATCCGATACTTCGTATCACTTTATTACTTGCGACGTGTTCACTTGCACTGCAATTGCGATAGACTATTTTACACGCAACACCCTTAGACCCAACCCCGCCCCGAAAAATTTTAAAAATTTTAATCTTCGTCGACGATAAATGTTAGATTCGACCAATCTTCCACCACAATCACAAATTATAGTTTTAAGGGACTTCAATCTTATATAAAAAATAAAATAAAACCAATTTTAAATTACTCACATGTTAAATTACATATTTAGAATAATAAACTTGAATCATTGACTGTTAAAATCGAATATATTAAAACTTAAATCTAACAAAATTTTAAGATAAGCACGAACCAAAAACAAAAATAAAAAATAGCTTAAACTCATAAAAGTGTTTATATATAGTGATATATATATATATATATATATATATATATATATAAATGTACTGGGGTGGGACGGGGCAGAGAATTTCAAGCAAATACACGAACCCGCCTCACCCCGACTTCATGCTTTTCACACCCCGTCCCTCCTTGATCTCCAAAATTTTAGGGAAAAATTACCCGGTTGGGTCGGGTTAGGGCACCCCATCTCGAGTCGGGGCCGAGTATTTTTACCATCCTTGTATTGTTGTGGTTCTCATAAGGCTATTGTTGTTTTTATAGGATGTTTTTTTCTCAGGTGTATTTGGCATTGAAATCACAAAATTTGTACCCGTTGTGGGACAGTTATTTTATTAAAAAAAGTTAACGGTTTAGCGGGGAAAAACACACCAGGAAGAAAATAAATTTAAGTTGCAACATTGCACATCTATTCTTACAAGGATTAATATCATATACACTATCAGTGGAAACTGAAAGTTTCCACAAGCGCTTTAGTTTTAGGGTATAGGGTTTAGGTGTAGGGGGTTAGAATTTAGGGATAGTTGTTTCAATTTAAGGTTTAGAATTATAATTTAGAGTTTATAGGTTATGGTTTAGTTTTTAGGGTAATATGGTGAGGATTTAGGTTTTCACCTATAAACCCTAAATTGTAACCATAAACCTTAAATTGAAACAATTATCCCTAAATTCTAACTCTCTGCACCTAAACCCCTAAACTCTATACCCTAAACTAACTCTCTATACCCTAAAACTAAGGCGCTTGTGGAAATTGAAAGTTTTCACCGCTTGTGTATAAAATATTTATCCTTCTTACAATTAAGCAATGAAAGGGGAAAAGTCTATTTTCAGTCTATATAATGAATCAATCATCACCAAATTATATATCACTACAGGTTACTAAATATGTTTTGCGAATCATGGTTCTAAATAAACCCTCAACAAACCTTAAACGATAAAATTAACGAATTGTGATTCCAAACTCGTTCCACGAATTAGGTAACACTAAAAGAAAACTGTATGATTCTCTTAATCATTCGCATCTGTGTATTAGTACCACGACATAATGTCAAAAAGTGTCCCTAACGCTTGATTGAATAGTCACTTTATCCCCTAATTTTTGGAGCAATTTAACCCTCAATGTTTCATTTTAGGTAAAAATGACCCCTTTGTGGATGAAAATTGCTAATCAAATAACAGTAGATGGCTTGAAATGATGCAACAGACCTACATGGTAGTGCACACTGACATGGCAATATTATACAGATAAATGTGTAGACTTGTAAAAATGTCACATGAGTCAAAAAAAATAATTCTATGAAATTATATAAAATATAAAATTATTTTTTTTGTTGACGTGTCATTTTGTCAAGTCGTTTCAAGTTGTTTATCGTTAGTTGACTAACAGTTTTTATCCGCAGAGGGGTCATTTTGATCTAAAATGAAACATTGATAGGTTAAATTACTCTAAAAAAAAGGTGTCGCAACCATTTTTAAAATCATGTGTAAAAAATAGCCTGACGATTAGGATTTTGAAATTAGGGTTTTATCATTTTTAATTTAATCTTAAAATTAGAGATTTTTCATATTAAATCGATTTTCCTTTATTTATTCTAAAAAACCAATTTGTAGTCGCCACCCATCACTTTGGCAGACCGGACACCATAAAAATGGACTAGAGATTCTTTTTAGCAAAATTTGGGTTCGGGAGTCAGTTACGTGTAGGGAAGGGTTAGCACCCCCTACAAACACCCGTTATCAGTACCTTATTAATTCCACGTGGCATTTTGGTATTTCGAACATTAATTTAAATTTAATTAAATCTTTAATTGTTTATTGAATTTCATTTCGAATAGGGATATCCTTTTGTAAGAAAATACATTTTTAAACGAATATAAGTTTCGAAACATCCAAATATTTTAGGACACTTCAAGTTATATTCAAAATGTATCTCAACACAAAAAGTTTAATGCATGTCCAATTATTGTCTTATCATTTTTAAGTAGAATTCTAATTAGAGCTCCTTTGATTTAATTAATTAAAGAAACTATGAATATTATTAAGTTTAGGGTTTATGTGATTACACCCAAATGATAGGGCACTATCCATATTAGGTCTTAAATTAATAATATTCTTATTTATTCAATGTTACTAACTACTTATATCTTATCCTAATTCAATTTTACTTTAATTAAAACTAACTATATGTGATTACATGTTCTAGGTTTAAATGAAATGTTAAATATTTAACTAAAATACCCGCTTGATTAACATCTCATTACATTGAGATACTAATCAAATTAGGATATTAAATTCTTATTTTGCACTCATTTATTTTCTACAATTATCTTTCTATTCAGTTATTTAATTTAATTAAAGAACCTAAGATACTAAGGCTCTACTTATTTAAAACTATGTGAATTAATCACCTAAACAATTATACTACATGCTTTATTTTAAATCATGCAACATACAACAATTAGAACAAAATAGAACAATTAAATAATCTAATTAAAAAGAAATAACATGTAAACAAATGGACTAAATCGAACTTCTATCAGAATATAAGTACCAAATTACAAACTAATGGAGACTAAATTGAATAGATGCAAAACAAAACAGCCCAAAGTGATAAGAGCCCAAAGTAGGGCGTGGGTCACCCAACCCGACCCGAACCCAGGCGCGGATTCCCCCCATACCCGGCTCAAAACGACGTCGTTCGAGTGTTGGTATATAAACCCTATCCTAAGCCCAAAATTGGCTTTCCTCCCTCATTTTCATCTTCACTCTCTCTCTCTCTCTCTCTCTCTCTCTCTCTAAGCTTCAACTCTCTCCCCTCTCTCTACTAACATGAAATTCACAAGAAAATATGATCCAAATGGATCAAACTGAATCTTCTTTCCCAAAAACCACGCAAGTTCTTCATATTTTTCTTGGATTGATCCGAAGTCGTCCTTCATCGGCCACCATACATGTTTCCCGACCATAACCCCCAACATCCGGCCACCGTCGGCCACCACACTGACCACCGGCTGCCACCTGCCGTCATTGTTCGTACCCTAAACAAACCCTAAAAATTCAAATTTTCACCCTTAAACCCCTAGATATACCCTGATTCGTCAGAATCTAGCCCGAACTTCCCCAAAATTGCACCTAAACTAACTAGATTCGAAAGAATCCACCCATTCTTCCCCGATCTAGCCTAAATTCTACACAGCCCGAGCCTTCTTTCAACTTCGACTATTCTCAAAAGCTAAGCGTCGTCCATCATTTTTATTTTCCTCATTGTTTTTTGTTATTTTGGCTTAGAGATTTAATCATTTTTGTATTTTGGGAAAACTACACTGGTAGTCCCCTAACTATTATCATTTTTCTATTTTGGTCCCAAAACTATTTTTTTCGGCAAAACCATCCCTTTTGTAACATAGTTTTCCTATTTTGGTCCTCCGACGTTGAATAGCTAACGGTTTTGCTGACGTGTCATTTTTTAATATTTTTTAATCATTTCTCTCTCTTCTTTCCCTTCTTCTTCAAATTCTTTATTTGCATTTGACCTCGTTTGACTTGGGAAGATGGTTTCTGCAACTTTGCTGCCTCGGGTGCTGAAATCAACTCCGGCGACTATTCCGGTTCCTCGGTCCATGGCAGTGGTGAGTTCCAAAACTGTCAAGGTCTGCAACCGGAGCTTTTCTTTAAGATGTCCCACGAAATCTACAACTGTGGAGAAGGGTAAGAATTTCCCAAAAGATATTTCAATATTAATACTAAGCAAACTGATTTTTTTATCTGCTAACATGGGCAGTTTGATAGGAAAAATGGCTTTAGAGCGAAGCAATCAGAGCGATGGTATGCAAACATAGAGCGTAGTAATTTTAGTTTGAGTCATATTTTGTGTTAGGTGATTTATGGGAGTCGTTCAAAGAGTGGAGTGCATATGGAGTAGGTCTCCCACTAATTTTGAATGAATGTGATTTTGTTGTTCAGTATTATGTACCACATTTATCCGGTATTCAAATATACGCCGATCGGATGAATATGTCTGCCAAGTTAAGGTAAATATGCATTGCTATCATTGAAGTTTATTATGATTACATTTTGAACTTGTGGGATATTAGTATGTCTACATAGTTCTGTTTAATTTGTTTATTCTCTTTGTTAGAGTACATGATATCATATTATTAAGTCCCCTTTTCTTCAATGGCTCTTTATGGTAGAATGATTGCTTTATTCCTATGTTGAGGGCTTCTTGCTTGCTTTGAACAGAATTAGTACCGTTCCAATCTATTTAGTTAAAGCATGATGCTCTTCTTGGAATGTAATTAACTGCAATCCATAACTCTGAAAGCTCCGTTCTTATTCTCACATTATCTCAAATTTTCTGTGCATTACCTGAATTTAGATGTTCTTTTGGTTTAAGCCTTCATTCCCTTGTGTTAAGGATGGCGGGAGTATTTTTAACCAAATCCGGTTGCAAACCTTGATAGTTTTGGAACTCACCACTGCCATGGACCGAGAAACTGGAATAGTCGCCGGAGTTGATTTCAGCAGCCGAGGCAGCAAAGTTGCAGAAACCATCTTCCCAAGTCAAACGAGGTCAAATGCAAATAAAGAATATGAAGAAGAAGGGAAAGAAGAGAGAGAAATGATTAAAAAATATTAAAAAATGCCACGTCAGCAAAACCAGATTTGGTTAAAAGTACTCCTGCCATCTTTAACACAAGGGAATGAAGGCTTAAACCAAAACAAAAGGGACGGTTTTGCCGAAAAATATAGTTTTGGGACCAAAATAGAAAAATAGTAATAGTTAGGGGACCACCGGTGTAGTTTTCCCTTGTATTTTATATGTGGAAAATTAAAAGATTGGCGGAAGAGGTACCGTCCAGTGGTTAGAATACGATTACGGCTACTTTTCGACTCCTGACGGTTCGGATTTCAGCAACGGATCGTTTACTATCGACGGTTCGTGGCTCTGGCGGCGGTTGAGCAGCTACATCGGCGGTTCTGGTGACCGTTCGATCGGTTACCGAGGTAGTCCCTCTTCTCTCTCCTAATTTATTATTATTATTATTATTTACTATTATTATGGTATTAATTATTAGTGGATCATTAATTGCTGACAACTTTCTCTCACTTGGTATTTTATAGGTGGTGGAAAGTGACCTCATGAATGACATCATATGGTCAGCCGGATCCAACTAATGGAGATAGAAAACCATGATCCAAGTGAAGGCTAAAGGGGCCAGTTAGGGACTGCCATGTGGCAGTTTTTGAGCGGGAAAATGAGGTCCATAGTGGTTTTTGTGTTTGTTTAAGTTTGGTATATTAGAATGAGCGGGAAAATTTATAACAAAAGGGATTTGGGCTTTGTAAATGAACTTTCAGACTTGAATGTATGTAATGGACCTTTATTATATGGACTTTATACTATAATATGGATTTATTATTTATTTTGGTATTTTTTATAATAATATATATGTATATATACCTAGATAAATTTCGGATCTTACAAAAGAGTTATTATTTATATGGCGTTTCCATATAGCAACACTTATACGCATCAAGCCAACGAGTTATAATAAACTCCTCGTTATGATTGGTTTTTGGTCAGAAGTCATACATTTCCCATTTTATAATTTTGAATGTGTGATATGAATTGCTCCACCACAACGCACAAAATGGGTAAATAAAAAAGGTTGAGAATATATATTGAGTACGAGTCTCCTTTTATGTTTAAACTCTTAAACATTAATTGGAGAATCATTTATGACATAATTTTTCTCAACATCAGGGGGGATAATAATCAGTTGGATAAAAGGAAAATGAATTATCGTTATTTAGATTCTCGTATATGAACCAGAAGTTCATAAGATAATTCATGTTATTACATGTTAACTACTAGACATATTTACTGACCCAATGAGAGTAACTAAGTCTCATATACCAACTGAAATGCTCTAAGTTTAAATTACATGTTAGAACGAAAGGATGTAAATCATGCTTCAAGCATGATAGTTGAAATGGTTCCAATGATCAAAATTCTCGTAAATGGAAAGTAATATGAGATGGTCATATATTGGAGGCGGGTTCTCTTGAAGAGACCCAAGACATAAATAATAATAAAACTCTTGAAGAGTTTCAGGTACCTAAAATAAAATTGAAATCTTGAAGAGATCTCCATGAGTTATGTCACTACGAGAATGAAACCAAAAAATTGAAAAGTTGTCGACAACGATTTTACAAATAGTTTTAAATAGAATACTTATATGGAAGTAAAGAAAGAAAATGAGGATCTTGTATAGAAATCTATCAAGAAGTATAAATATTGAATTGACCAATATAGAAAGACGCTTTGAACTTCTAAAAGTGAAGAATTTGGACCAACAGTCCTAACATTTAAAGGTGTAATGCAAGTGAGGCACAAATATGTAGTCGTAAATACGACAAATTATAATTTATGAAGAATTCTAAATACTTCATGGTGGATGCGGTTAATTTGGTAGTTATGAAATATATTACACGCGTCTAATTATTTATGGATCTCTATTTATCCTTAAAGGATTTAAAATGCTAGAAGCATTTGGAAATTTCTGAGGAAATTTATTTAGACATGTCTCATTGAATATTTTGGCGCATTTGGTATAATCGCCTTAGTGAGTACTAATTGAGGAAATACTATAAGAATGATCATATTTCCTTATGCTTTTGTAAAAGGAGTTTGGATCAAGATTCATTATGATAATTTAAATATTATTAGAACTCTTGAAGAGCTTTCAAAGTATTTGGTTATTTAAGGAAAGGATTTGAGAAAAAGAATCTTGAGATGTGGTTTTGTCTTGACCTAAAGATTGAGAACTTAAATATGCGCTTTTGTCTATGAATGGACATAAGTTGAAAGAATCTTAAAGAAGATTCAATATGTATAAAGCATATCTATTGTAAGATCGTTGAATGTGAATAAAGATAATTATATCTTTTCTTGGTCTTGAAGCATCATATATTAGTTGGTCAAGAAATATCTATGGATATACAAAGGTCATTACCTTTAGATCTTCAAATATTCGTCGATGCCTCCTCAAATCTTGAAAAAATAATTATTATAAACGAGACAAACCAAAAATGTGTTTGGCTAAAACCATTAACCCAACATATTAAGAAGATATGTGATTTACTTTCACAATATATGATACAAAGCTATCTTGTGTAGAGATAATGCGACAAGTATATCTCAATCAAAAGGTGGATACATCAAAGATGACAAAATGGAACATATTACTCCAAAATCTCATCCCCCGTGATCTTTAGAAAAATAATATTCAAGTTTGAATTATGAAGATTCAAAGATCTTCTGTGATGTTTTCATGAGGGAGAGTAAATACGCGTTGCACTCTTTTTCTCTTAACCGGGGTTTTGTCCCAATGGGTTTTTCTGGTAAGGTTTTTAATGAGGCAACATGTTATGCGTATCAAAGATGTGTGTACTCTTTTCCTTCACTAATGAAATTTTTTCCCACTGAGTTTTTATCTTACTAAGGTTTTAACGAGACACATTATCTTTATAGACATCTGAGGGGGAGTGTTATGAATATTTATGTAGGTGTATGTCTATCATGATAAGAACTTTATCAAGGAGTTTTGATTTTAGGTTAACTAATGGGATAGTCACTTTTGTTTTCCCCCAGTACAAAGTTGGTCACCGATTTTGAAAAATGACCAGTAAGGTCACTTACGATTTCGGGGCGTAAACCTTTGGTCACTCAGTCGTTTGGTGCCGTTAAACTTAAACGGAGGCTGATCTGGCACAATAAAAAGGATAAATTACCTAGATGATCCCTAAACTATTACTTCACTTCTATTTTGACCACCGAAATAAAATCAATTTGTATAATTACACATTTAATCCTCCATATTTATTATTATTTTTATTTCTTCTCCCCTCCACCATCTTCTATATTCTTCCTCGTCTAACTCAATCTCTAATTTTCTACTAATTTAATCCTCAATACTTCTTGCCAAAGTGTCGATTCAAACCCAGAAAAGAGGTTCGGAGATTGGCGTACACGACGAGAACAAAGCTCATTTGCTGCAACTCATTGACGCCTCCGTCGATTACATCGCTTCCAAGAATCTCAAACCCTTTCAAGACCCGAAATCGAACATTCAAGTAATCCATTTTTACTTTACTCCAAAGGTAAACCATTTTCACGATTCAATGATTCTGATCGTTTTATTTGTTTATTTTTGAAATCTTCAGAGCTTAATTGAAGGGTTAGATTCAAAGGACTGGGTTTAGTTCTGCGAGTCATTAAACGATGCTAGACGCTTCTCTTTATATCACTATGGTTAACTGCTTCAAACCCAAGAAGATTCTATTTTTCGTGTGAATCAAACCCACATACTTAATAGATATTAAAACGATAGTGTTTGTGATAATGCCAGTGAGAATGTGATGTTGGTGGTGGTAAAGGCGATGAAGAACCCGAGAAGTGCTCTCTGCAGGACTTCGATTATGGCTGCTTCAGATATATACAATGCATTTGAAGGGAATTGCTTGAATCTATTGATTTTAGTGCATTTGATCAATTGGTGGGCAACCCCAATTGGCCTTGATTATGTTTTCTCTTGTCAGATTTTTGAATTTTGAATTTCATGTGTTAGAAATAATGTTAAATTTGTGGTGTCAATTTACAATTATTGCAGTTGTTATTGAAAGCTTCTCAGGACAAGAAGTTTGTGTGCGAAGAAGCTGATAAGTCGCTAACAACACTAGTTAACTCCATTACTACTTTACCTCTTATTCAAAAGCTTCACGGATTTGTTAACCATGGTAATCTTCGAGTCCGAGGCAAAGCTGCATTTTCCATTTCTAATTCTGTTTCGAAGATGGTAAAACTACTGATAAAGCTCCATGGCAAACGTGTTGTTTTCCCTTTATAAAATGTTTCGATATCACCCGGTCATCGAATATGGTTATATTTTTAACAATTGCAGGGATCTGAAGAAATTGGAGAGTTTGCGTTGGTTTTGTTGCTTCAAATGGCTTCAAATTTGTTGAATGATAGATTACCAGAGGCTAGAGAAGCAACAAGAAGTATTGTATTTTATGTGGTTAGATGAAGAAGAATATGGAAGATGGTGGAGGAGAGAATAAATAAAAAATGTAAATATAGAGGATTAAATGTGTAATTATACAAATTGCTTTTATTTCGGTGGTCAAAATAGAAGTGAAGTAATAGTTAGAGACTATCTATGTAATTTATCCTTTTTTATTGTGCCATATCAGCCTCCCGTTTAAGTTTAACGGCACCAAACGGCTAAGTGACCAAAAGTTTACGCCCCGAAAACATAAGTGACCTCATTAGTCGTTTTTCAAAATCAGTGACCAACTCTGTACTGAAGGAAAACAAAAGTGACTATCCCAGTAGTTAACCCTTTGATTTACTTTATCATTAGAAATATCATCTTCATTAATTAGAGTTTAATATATTATGTACTTCTTATATGCCTATAAATAGATGATCTAATGAAATCATTGTATACACTTGAATATTGAGAATAATAAAATCTCCCTCTTCCTCTCATCTCTTTGTTCTTCCATTCTTGTTTTTTATTCTTATTATTATTATTCGTTATTTTATTCACAACATATTTATTATTTATTTTGGTATTATTTATAATAATATATATGTATATATACCTATATATAGGTATACCCGGATAAATTTCGGGTCTTACAAAAAGAATAGTGGCTAAAGTGACTATTCAGTCAAAAGCTATGAGTATTTTTTAGCTTTATGCCCGGTATCACTACTAGTTTATTTTGTGATTTGTTGAGCTTATAATTATGTCAAATGTTATTCCACTCAAGAATAAAATCAAAGAATCGTGTTTTTCATCATTTACATTTTGTGTGTGGTACAAATAAAAGAATTTAACAATAACAAATGTTGGGTTTGTGTCAATATTGTGTATGCTTTCCATGGGGAATGGACCTGACGCGGGTGAGCTTTGGCCTAGTGACCAGGTCCTCGAGGACTAGGTCCCGAAGCTAACCGCTGGAGCCAATACGACATGCTCAACGTTGCTTTGTGGTAAACCGTATCAAGTTGATTTACGCCTACAGTGGCCAAATCTTCCGGTAAAACTCTGGCCGCTTCGACTCCGACATGGCTTAACACTGCCACTGAGATGACAAAGATGATCAAAAGGGTACTTAGTTTTCTGCCATTCATCGTCCCAAACAGTAATCTAGACACCAGGAAAAAAAAGGCTAAAAATCTTTGAAGATTATGTATTGAATATGCAGTAAGCGAAGGTTAATTTGGATCTTTGATGTTGCGAACTGAATGGTTTATATAGGGGGAAAAAACAGTGGTTTACAAAGTCAAATATGAACAGCTGAAAATGTCAAATATGTGGAGGAAATAGTGGGCTTTTGAGGACTACCGGATCGTGTTGACCCAGAATTTTGAGCTACAAAACCTCGTTGCTGCTGGGAAGCTGAAACACTATGAACTTGTCAATAGCTGCTACAGTATAAAATTTGAAAATTACTTGTTATTTTGAGAGAAAGACAGAGTCAGAATGGAGATTCAGTTGAGTAATTTAATGACGGTCCAAAGGATGAAAATATTGAATTTGACCAACATTTGGTGGGTTGGCTTGTGCTTGAGTATGATGACAACAGCAAAAAATATATACTATACGAAAAGGGTTGAACATTACTATTTAGATGTTGAATTTGACTCAATATTATGACCATGGAAGTGATGTAAAAATCCCAAAATATTATATATTTCCATAGTACAATTTCAGACTTTTTACTTGATAATTATAACATAAAATTTGATTAATCAGTTATTTTCAAGTAATTAAACTGAATTAATTGATTTTTTTTGCTCAGCCAAAGAAGTATGATTTATTGAAGAAAAATCAAACAACCAAGGTCTAGTTGTGTGCCTTGTTAAAAACCTCCATAAACTTAAAATAGAGGGAAATAGTACACCACAACCATGTAACAAGAAACGAAGTTTAAAAAAAAAAAATATATGCTTAACCGAGATTCAAAAATACTAATTTTTTAACAATCTAAAGATGATTACAATGTAGTGTCTATTCATAAAAAATACTAATTAAATGAAATAATTCGGTTTAGTTTGATTAATTAATCAATTAGATTTAAATCTAATAGTGCGCCCTAATTAAACTTCAAGGCAAAGTAGAGATAAGAATAATTAAAAATTAGCTTTGAAGGGTTTGTAATATTTGTGTTATATGTTTATATTCATATTATACACGTAAACTTTTTAGTATTTAAATTTATTAAAAAATTCAAAAGTCGTAATTTATTTATTTGTTGATCCAATCCACCTACCTTGCATAAATTTATATTTTAAAGGACTGACTAGAAGTTTAAAATAATTAGGTAAATACTTTTGGTATTTAAATTTAGATTTAAGGTGTAATTTGGTACCTAAATTTAGTTTTAAGGTATAACTTATTATCTGAGCTTGGTTTTAAGGTACAATTAGATATTTGAATTTTTTTTTATCTAATCGTATACCTGAAATTAATTTTTAGGTTTTAACATGTCTAAACTTGCTTCATAGTTCTATTAGATTAAAATCAGTTATTTAGCATGAATATCAATCTGGACTAAAAGGTAAATTTGGATACCAATATGAATCAACGTGTGAAGTTTAGGTATTTAATTTGGCCGAAAAAAAGTTTAGGTACCAAATTATATCTTAAAGTAAAATTCAAATATCAAAAATTATATTTACCCAAATAATTAATATAAAGAAATGTTCTGTATAACACATTAATCATATGTGTGATATTAAAGCATAGGTTACCAATGGTCAGGTGTAATGATAAAGCATATTGTTATTTTATTGAGAGAATTTGAGTTTGAATCTTGAACACAACATTGTTGGATTGGTGGAAACGGATGATTGAGATTATCAGTAGAATATGTTAGGGTTATCACTTGAAAAAAATAAAGAGTTAACCTCAGTCATTCATTTCCTCCATCCAACGACCAAAAAAACGTGTAAAACTTAAAAACTTTTATATTGTGTGTGTGAGCCTGGGTGTGTGAATGCATGTTAGGATCCACTTACACGGTATAAAACTCTTTAAGTTTACACGTTTTTTGGATCGTTTAATGGGGGAATGGTTGGCTGAGATTAACTCCTTACTTTTTTCTCAAGTAATAATCTTCACATATTCTGCTGTTAATCTCAGTCATCTGTTTCACTCATCCAACGATCCAAAAAAATATAAAACTTAATTTTTTTAATATGACTTAAAGAATTTTACACTGTATAACTAGATTATATCCTGTGTTTTTTTTTCAAAGTTGCAGTCTTTTAGACGCGTTTGAATTTCTTATTTTTCTATATTTGAAATTTGAAAATTTTGAAATCAAATTATAATTATGTTGAAATCAACAATTTAAAATAACAGGTTTAATAATTACTTTTTGAAATGGAATTTTGAAAATTTATATGAAGTGAGATAAAATAATAAATAGAAGATGAGAAGAATTAGATGTGAATGAAAAAAACTTGAAAAGGGATATTGGCCCTGTTTGGCAATTAGATGATAGCGGATTACATTATTTGATAGCGGATAGTTGATTGCATTAGCTGACTTGACTAGCGAATTGTATTAGTTGGTTGTACAAAAGTGTTTAGTAAAATTAACTTATAGTTGATAGTTGTTTGATTACTTAAACAAGCAAAAATAATATATAAGAACATGGTTATATTTTATACTTGTTTGAATAGTTTATTAGTTATCAATATTTTGTATTTATTAATATTAATTAAATTATGAAAAATAATTTTTTAATATAACAGAACTAAGCATATTTGAATGATCTATATATTAATTTATTATTTATATAATTATTTTTAATATAATCTAATTAATTATTAAATTTAAATACAAATATAAATGTGTGAGAATAGAAAGACAAAAAATAAAAAGTATTAGTTTATAAATGTCACAATGTAAATACGTAAGTGTGAAGAGTTAAAATAAAAAAGGTTAAATTTAGGTTATTTGGAGATTTTTTATAATTATTAAAGGTAAAAGTGTTTTTATAACTCTTATGTCAAATATCTAATCTCAAAAGGCTCTTATTAGCAGCTTTTTCAAAATTAAAGATTTCACTCAATCCGCTATTCCAATCCGCTAATTACCAAACATCCATATTAGCGAATTTGACTAGTCAAACTTCCAATTAGGGGTGTGCATTTTGGATATCTGAAATTTTTTAATAGGTAATTTAGCGACCCGTATCTTATCTGAAATTTTCGAATATCTAAAAATCAGATATTTAATTTTTCGGATCAGATATCAGAATTCATGACTTGATTTATTTTTTTTTAATTTGGCGGTCTTATCCATGAAAATTTTAGGTTTTCGAATATAACAATCAATAAATTATTGAATATAACAAGATTTGCATCCATGGAAATTTCAATTTTTCATATATAGGGATGGCAACAGGGCGGAGCGAGTCGGACTTTTGACCGCCCCGACCTGAAAATAATAAACTTTCACCCGACCCCGACCCCGACCCAAGCCGGCTTTTGAAAGTGTTTCACCCGCCCCGACCCCACTCCTTTTTTTAAAGAAAATACCCGCCCCGCCCCGTTTCAACCCGAATAAAAATAATTTCACTTTTTCCTTCAAAATTTCTCACCCAACCAAACTTCTTCAAAACACATAAGCCAAAAAATTAACAGATTGAAAACACGTAACCCAAAAAATTTAACAGATTGGATGACGAGAAAATAAATCTTCCAACAATAGTATTATATTCAAATAAAACAAAAATCTTTTACAATTGTTGAAATGAAACCTAAAATAGAATATCCAGTGAAAAAAGAATGAATTATATTCAAACATGCAAATCTGAAATAGAAAATAAAAATATAAAGGGATTAATGAAAACATGCAAATCTAAAATGGAAAATGAAGAAAATAAAAGGAATAGTGAAAACATGGAAAATATGAAAGTGAAAAAATATATTAAAAAGGGTAATTGTTCTATACACAAGCGCTTGTGGAAACTTTTTTACACAAGCGTCTTAGTTTTAGGGGTTAGGGACTCTGTTTAGGGTTTAAAATTTAGGGTATAAGTGTAGTAGTTTTAAATTTAAGGATTGTTGATAGAATTTTGGGTTTAGGCTTAAAATTTAGGGTTTATAGGTTAAAACCTAAATCCCTACCCATATTACCCTAAAACTAAACCCTAACCCTAAACTCTAAATTCTAAGCCTAAATCCTAAATTCTAAACATGAACCCTAAATTCTAAACTTTTACCCTAAAACCCCTAAACTTTAAACCATAAACCCTAACACTAAACCCTATAATTGAGGCGCTTGTGAAAACAAAAAAATTCCACCGCCAGTGAATAGGATATTAATCCTATTAAAAATTTGAAATTTTATACAGAATATCGTTTGTAACCCAGTATTAAATATGGAGATTTTGAAGAAATCTCTTGAAATCTGACGAATGAACCAAAATTTGATATAAAACAAAAATGATCGAGGACATGGGAACTTTGATTTAAATTTAGATTTACATTCTTTTCACATATAGTTCTTTGATTCATGTTGAAAATTGAATTATACTAGCATTCTTTTCTTTATTCGAAATGGCAACTTTGCTAATAAGAAGAAAAAATTATTTGTAGATTTACATTTGCACATATAATTCTATATGCAATATGCTGAAGCTGCATTATATAACTTGAACCTACCTATGATTAAAGAAGAAACAAAAAAAAAAAACAATGAAATAATAATAATAACACAAGGTATAACTTTTTTCTAGTCTGAATATTGATCCATAACTGGATTTCCAGACTTGAATCATTCTAGTGACCAGGTCCTTTTGGACTGGGTCCAGAAGCCAAGCGCTCGAGCCAGCACGACATGGTGAACTTGGCCTTCTCGTACACCGACGAGTATGCCTCCAAGTTATTTGCTTTAGCGAAATCTTCACCTAAAACTCTCGTCGCCTCCACTCGAACACGACTTGAAATGGCCACCGAAATGAGAAAAATGATCAAAAGGGTGCTTAATTTTCTGATATTCATCTTTAAAAACGGCTGTATTTTCCTTCACCTGATTGCTCAAACTATTACCCTTTTTGGCTGAAAGCTATATATGAAGGTTGGTGTGTTTGTATGAAGTATGGGAGGGGAATGGGGTATATATATAGGCAAGGTTGGTAGAGTTGGGCTCTAGTAAAATAGTTTGAATACATTAGTTAGGGTTTTGGCAAGTGTCTTTTAACAGATTACGTGTTGACCAAGGAGTTTTGAACCAGTCATGCATGCAGCAGGCATATCAAATGGAAAAAAAAAAAAAGTAAAACAATGTGAAAATGGGGTTTGAAGGAGGATATTGTGATAGGTTTAGGATTTTGAATGTGTCAGAAACACGAGTTGTTTGAACACTTGAATTCATACTGCATGCATGGGGTTCCCTTTTCCACAAGGTAGAAAGTTGGTTTTTATCGTGTTTAAAATACTAAACATAAATCCGATTAGTCAACAATTATGAGTTAATAAAAACCTATTGTAAATTAATTCATACAATTATTTTTTAATAAAAACGGCTAGTCTTATTAAAAAAATATTCAAGATTACAATAAGGTTTACAACTATCATCGTAAACTAAATACATGATTTGAACATTTTCCTGTAATATTGACATTAGCCACTTTAGATCATACAACGACCGAAAATGGAAAAGGTTAATAATTCAACCAAAAGACTCGAACAGAAAATAAACACGAACAAATCTGAATGCATCAGTAAACAAACCACAAAAGGGGATTAAACTATTGAAAGACTACCGAGAACCACAAATTCGAGCAGAAACTACTGAGTCCAATGTTTTGAAAGGCTGTTAATTAATTTGCTTAATTCCAATGGAATGGCGTGCAAGAAAGACTGAAACCCTAATTATTACAGCGAAACTACTGTGATGGAACTTCATTTTCCGTTGAATGACCGCAATTTATTTTTATATGCTTTGAATTTTATAGTCCCTCACTGCTAAAAGTTGACACGTTTCCTTCATCTTTTTCCTGGTAAGCAATTTGTACATTGTCGGCTCCCAATAGAACAGTTCCATGTCAATTAAAGAAGAAAATTTCAAACCACATTTATATAATCTTCCTACGTTTAAAATAACCAAAATTTTAAGCTGCCGAACAGTGTCCCACGACGAGCAGATTTGAGATTTTAGGACTTCCAAATTGAAAGAAATTATGTATTTTAATTGATAGACCTAAAACAACTGCCAGATTTAAGTCCAATTTAAAACTGTAAACAAGTTTAAAACTCAAATCCAACATCCGCAACATCGACGAGCTATGGTTTTCAATAAACTTGGGAATGTATCCAGATATATATATATATATATATCAAATTCTGGTTGTTACCAGCAAGGTGTGTGAAACAGATTAAAAAAAGGCCAATTTGACAGAAAGACTATTTGTACATTAGCAAGCTATTGAATACATAGTCCAAAAACATGGGACATTGCCGCTGGTGCACATTAGGTTATAAGTGCAACATGACAATGATAATTTAATGTAAATACATAAAAGTATGTACATAACCATCCAAAATTTGCTCTAGTGTTGAGTTTGGACTGGACTGCAGCTATACATGTCATCTGTTTGGAATCTAGCTTGCAAGAAGAAAAATACCATCATTTCGGCATCCACATCAGCAACTTTAAAAGTCCTTTGCCTTTTTCCTAAGTTCATTGAGCTCCATCTCAATCTCGGCATCTCGATACGGAAATGCCTTGTTTGTGCTAGCAGAACCGGTTCTTCCAGGTGGAAGCTCTCCTTTCTGTTGGTCAAAAGAAGAATAAAAACTTTGACATTTGAGTTTTGACCAACTGTGGGGAATTTCTTTTCCTTCTCAAACCACCATCGCTCTTTAGTTGCCAAAACAGACCAGGGAAAGGAAAAACGCACAAAAAGATTCTGAATGTTCAGTCAATTCCTATTTTTTTATGATTGGTCAGTTAGTTCTGACTTCTGAATTCAGTTGTTCCCCCAATATCCAGTAGTTTAATCTTAGAATATTACTCTATGCAGGGGAAGCTATGTATATGAGAGAGACTAATACAATCTTACAGAATCCCATTTTTCCTAAAACAAGCATGAGACGTACCTGTGAGCTACCAGAGAGTTCCCTTTTCATTTTTGCAAGATCATCATCAACCGAAGTGCTCTCAAGTAATGCAAACTGCAGATTTAAGAAATGGGATCGAAAAATAAATCTTATTATCATTGCGAAAGGTTCCCACATATGTGAAGCAGTACAATGCAGCTTTGCAATCTTCTTACAAATTTTCAGGTTAAAAGACAATCCAGAATTTGAAAGCCAATATTTCTACCTATCAAAAGACTAAAATTCTAATGATTTTATCTTCAAATTACTTATCCCGAATAATATGATCTTTTTCATACCTCAACCACAAAAAATAGCTACCACCATATCACATTGGCTGTCCATGTATTTTCAGTTCAGGGACCTTACAGGAAAACCTATTCTGCATTTTCTATCCTAGGATTAACTCAACAGAAACATATAAATAGTATGTCCCGATTTCAAAAAGATTCAAGCATATACCTACAGCTAAATTGACACTTCATAGTTACACCATCAACAAGCCATTATGTTATGGGCCTATGATGGCCACCACCATCAATGATGAATATTATAGAATACCAACAAGAGAAATTTGGCTATAGAAAGTTATCAGATTTAAAGAATGCAAATAAAGATAGAGCATGCACTACCTTTCCTTCAAGATCATCGGTGGTTAACTGCCCAAGAGCTTCTGCTTCAGACTCCATTGCCATAACTGTCCCAATAAAAAGAGAAAAAAAAAACATGGTCAATATGTAGTGATCAAGAAATGCATTTGGCAAGGAGGGATTTCCAATCATCAGGTGCATGATAAGGATGGTATCATAGGATGTATTTTGAACATTCAGTTCTTTTTTAAGTACTTGTAACACGTACAGGTCCGAGCATGAAAATGGGAATATCATCCTCCAAGGACCTTCTATGTAAAAAATATATGATCACTAATAGCACGACTTTTACGAAATTGAAAGAAAAAAAAATAAACATACCCATGTTAGATACACACCCATTCCTTCGTAACATAGATTGTAGTTATAAATAATATATATGATTACTAATAGCATGACTTTTATGAAATTTTTAGTTTAGAGAATGATAGTTCATTAAACAGCATCATTTGTAGGCCAATAAGGACACACCCGAACTTCAGAACTCCTCACATCCCTCAGCATATAGATTTTTTGTAACTTGGAAATCTTTTTCACACCTCAGCTTCCTAATCTTGACTGCAGATATAGTGACAGTGTACTAGAAGAAATCACCCGATAACTTGATTGGATAAGATTTTTATGTTTAAGAAATGTTCAGGAAAGTTAATTAGGTGAACTTTCTGTCAAGTCAAAATTGTAATCTTGCTAACCCTGAAGCATAAATCAATGTGATTCTCACTTACAGCAAAAGGCTTGCAACCTAAGATTAACTCACCTTTCTCTTCCATCTTCTCAAAAGCTGCTAAAGCACTGCCAGTGTTGACATCTCCCACCATCTCATTGACTTTAGTTGCAGTTCTGAAGCAATATCAAAGTGAGCGTGACCGGAAAGTTCGATTTTAAAAAACACATTGAAATGGGTAGCAATGGGAATATTGGATATCACCTCGCAGACTGAGCACGTGCTTTCAAAGTGTCTTTCTTCGACTTTGCCTCTTGTATCTTGCTCTCCAAAAGCTGTACATGGAATTTAGGAAACGTTACAACAAATCAATCAATGTACAACTAATAACAAGGTAAAAATAATTATGCAGATAATTCTCTTATTATATGTATTATTTATTTATTTATTATGCGTTTCTTCAATTTTATTTTCATCAAAATTGTCAGTCATAATTATAAGGCAAAATTATGCTAAAAGGCATGTGAAGCAAGATAGAGAGGATATTTTTCAAGCTAGTTGACATCCTGCAAGTTCTCAACACATTGCTGAGATGAAGCATCGCTGATAATTCAGCCACTTAAGAAGGCAGCTAAAACTGCTCCATTTCTTTTCAGAATGATTTATTACCTCTAACCAATGGACCATATATAGCAAGAAGTTCAGTTCCATCTCCTAACCAGGTTCTTAATTAACCAATAATTCAGAACACCGAGATCAACAAAGTACGAGTACAACATTCTTTCCTCTTTCGTAGCCTCTTTATTCAAAACAGATCTTAGCCTTTAGATGTCCGTGTCTCATAATCCAAAACATAATAATCATATATTTCAATTCATACCAAACATGACATTAAAACCTAAATATGACATGGTAAAAATCCCAACCAAATTATCTAAGTAGAAAATTATTCAAGCAAATTAATAGTCAAAAAGTTAAATAGAAACAAGTTTTGGGGCAAAAAAAGTTAAACAGAAACCTACTCGTGTGTTAGAGACCAGATTATCAACAACACTTTTCTGTTGATCAAGCTGAGCTTTCAATGAATTAGCATTATCCTGCAACAAGATAGAAAAATGACAATTCATCAATTATTCAATCAGAAAGATACTGTCCACTTTAGGAACTACGAATTGTAACAGGTTCTAAAACCAGAGAAAAAAGGAGGCACTTTCAATCGTAGAAAATTAAATGAACCGGTTACACAGTGTTTAAAAAGGCGCACTTGAGGCGCGCCTAGGCGCTGAGGCGAGGCGAGTGCTAAACGCCTATTTGTGTCTAGGCGAGGCGATTTCAATGAAGCGCAAGGAGGCGCGCCTGAGGTGCAAGAGGCGCTGAAGCGCTGAGGCACTAAAAGGCAACGCCTAAGCACTGAAAGGAAAACTAGAAAGAAAACTTAGTATAAATTATACAGAATATGGCCAGCAGCCATGGGAGGAAGAACTTGGGGAAAAAAACAGAAAAAAAGAATTCAAAAGGAGAGGAATCTGTTGAAGAAGAAGAAGAGATATGTGGCCTGGGGAAAAACTTAGTGCGCAAAATGATCTGAGCCAATAAATCAGATCATTTTGCCCACTGGTCTTTTTTGTAATTTTTGTTGTTAGAACAAGCCTATGATGGGAAACATGAGGAATCAGGAAATAGATAGGAGACATAGAGAAACCAAATTCCACTCCAAAACATCAAATCTCAAGCTTTTAATAATCCCAATGCAAACCTAACAGCAATTGAAATAACATAATATTTATACCTGTTGTAATCTAGGAGAATAAATTGAAGGACAGAAGAAGAGTTAACACAAGAATGAATGAAATCTGATTATAGATTTGGGAGATTACAATAGTTTAAATAGGCCGAGTAGCTAACTTCTAATAGAACTTTTCTACTAAAAATCCTATCTCGAGATAGAGATCACAAAGACTTATGTTTCTTATCAAGAAAGACTACTAAACATATAAGACTTATTATTATACGACTGATTCTGACAATATCTACAACTTGGATCTTAAAATTCAAAATACCAACTTTAATCCTAAAATATCCGGCAAATTGAAGATTAGAATTTGAACCATAAGAATATGCCAAAGAAATTGAAAATGTCCCAAATGCCTTTATTTCTTCAGTTAGGTTTTTTTTTCACAAATCAACTTGTCTTTGCTTTTCTTTATTCCTTTTCTACCTCCATATAAATTCACCACCTTTTTGTAGTCTTCCCCTACTTTTTCATGAGCAAAAGTACTTGAACCATAAAAGCCCAAGCCCAACAAATCTAATCAGATTTTCTTTGTTGCCATTCCAAACCAAACTTTCTCCTCACACTGAATTAGTAAAATCTAAAAAATATAAACATAGTTCAGGGAAATATTTGACTAGGGAAATTTTACTGCTTGAACATCAAATTTTAAGTTTCCTATCATCTTATGAAATCAAATATCAAGAAGACTTGACTAATGTTCTTTTTACAAATTTCTAGTGAGAATTTGTTGATATGGAAATGACTTTATATGAGTGCTCAGAGGAACTCTATTTCTAGCATGAAGACATCTTACAGCAAAAGATTTACGCCTCTTGAGGGCTTCACGTGCAAGATCCTCTTCTCCTTTCTGCAGAGCCAACTGTGCTTTACGGTACCTATAGGAAATCAAAACTTAATGGGGACATTTAAATACCCGCAAACTTGATAGACTAAAGAAAAAAAACCCTTAATCAATTACCACTCTTCAGAAGCCTGCTGTGCAGCATTGTACTTGTTTTCCAACCGCTTTTGAGACGCTAATACCTTGAAAAAAGAAAGAAAGAAAAAAGATCACATGTATAGTGTTAGAGATCCGAGATATGTTTCCTTGTTATTTGTTTCCTTAATTAAGAGATTTGTAAATATTTTATTTGATTAGGATCCCTTGCTCTAAGGGTTTGTATTCTATTGCTAGAATTAGTTCCTTACCTAGTTTAGAAGTTACCTAAGATAGGCCCTAGGTTTGTGTATTTATTTGTAACCTTTTCTCTGTTGAAACTAATAAGAAATTAAGTCTATTTGACATGGTATCAGAGCCACTCTTTTCTTAGGCCTTACTGTTCTTGTTGGACAGTATTTTTTACCCTTTTTTCTCTTGCGAGAATATGGTCGATACGACTAATTCAAGCAGTACTGAAACTGCTCGAGTAGACACTATGAGTGAAGGAAGTCACTCTAATTCGACGAGTGATTTACAAAACATACAAGCCCCCTATAGATTGAATGGTAAAAATTACCTTAAGTGGTCTCAATTGGTGCGAACTTTCCTCAAAGGAAGGGGTAAACTGAGTCACCTTCTTGGAACTGGTCCTAAGGAAGGAGATCCCAGATTTGAGGCTTGGGATGAACAAGATTCATTAGTCATGACTTGGTTGTGGAATTCAATGGTGCCCGAAATCAGTGACACTATGGGAGGCTGTGAAACAAACTTATTCAAAAGTTAGAGATGCTGCCCAGATTTATGAAATCAAGAGCAAGATTTCAGCCACCAAACAAGGAAACAAATCCATTACAGAATATTCTAATCTGCTGCAAAATCTCTGGCAGGAAATGGACCACTACCAATGCATTCAGATGAAATGCAGCGAGGATGCAGCAACTCTAAAGAGGTTTGTCGAAAAAGATAGAATTTATGATTTCCTTGCTGGACTAAATATTGAATTCGATGCAGTGAGAGTTCAGATTTTGGGGAAGGAAGATCTGCCTTCATTAAATGAGGTTATTGCTACTATTCGTGCTGAAGAAGGAAGAAGAGGAGTGATGATGGTTGGAAATATTCAAGTTGAGAGCTCAGCCTTGGTTACCAAAATTGTTCCTGAGGGTCTGGAAAATATTGAAGACAGACCAGAAATGAAAAGAGCAGTGAACAAGGACTCCTTATGGTGTACTTACTGCAAAAAGCCTCGTCACACCAAAGAGAAATGCTGGAGGCTACATGGGAAGCCTCCATCAACAAATAGAAATTTTACAGAAAGAGGAGCTCCAACAAGGGGACAAAACAGGGCTTTTGCAACCAGACAAGTGACTAAAGAGTCAGATGAACAATCTGTTGAGTTCAACCAAGAAGAAGTGGAAAAATTGAAAAGTCTTCTGGAATCTTTAGAGAAACCATCCTCTACAGGTACATGCAATCTAGTCTTCTCAGGTATATCCTCTTCCTCTTCTCAGAATTCTAATGCCTTGAAAGCATCCACTCACATACCTACCCAAAACTCCTGGGTAATAGACTCAGGAGCCACTGATCATATGACCAATTCCTCTCTAAATTTCATCACCTATACACCCTGTCCTAGCAACAAGAAAATTACAGTTGCAGATGGTACAATGGTAACAGTTGCTGGTCAAGGAGATATTGCTATTAGTGAAACTCTTCTACTTAAAAATGTTTTACATGTGCCCAAGCTGTTTACTAGTCTTGTCTCTATACCGAAGCTTGTTAAAGATACTAATTGCAGTGTTCTGTTTTACCCAACACATTGTATTTTTCAGGAGCAAGAAACGAAGAGGATGATTGGGCGTGCTAGGGAAATAAAAGGCCTATACTACCTTGAGGTTCTTGGTGGACCAGCTAGTGTTTTGAATACTCAATCTTTGTCTTTTTTGTCCAATTCTACAGCCAATAAAGACCAGATATGGCTACATCACTTTCGCCTTGGTCATCCACCTTTTAGACTTTTGAAAACCATGTTTCCTTCTTTATGTAAAACAATAAATTTAGATGAATTTCATTGTGAAGTTTGTGAGCTTGCAAAACATAAACGTGCCTCTTTTCCAGAAAGTAATAAAAGAACTAGCCATCCTTTTAATCTTATTCACAGTGATGTTTGGGGGCCCTCTACCATTCCTAACATAACTGGGGCTAGGTGGTTTGTATCTTTCATAGATGATTGCAGTAGGGTTACTTGGATTTATCTTCTGAAACAAAAGTCAGATGTTGCCTCTACCTTTAAAACTTTCTATACCATGATTAAGACTCAATTTGGGGCTGAAATTAAGAAAGTCAGATCTGACAATGCTAGAGATTACTTTAATCAATTCTTGTCACCTTATTTCCTAGACAAAGGTATTATACATGAGTCATCTTGTGTACATACTCCCCAACAGAATGGGGTAGCAGAAAGAAAGAATGGGCACCTCCTTGCTATGACTAGAGCACTTTTGTTTCAAAACAATGTTCCTAAAAAATATTGGGGGGAAGCTGCCTTAACTGCTACTTCATTGATAAACAGAATGCCTTCTCAAACCCTTTCATCCCAAAGTCCTCTTCAAATCCTTGTCAAATTCTTTCCCAACTTCAGTCCATCCCTTCATCTACAACCAAGGGTATTCGGGTGTGTTGCTTTTGTTCACATCCACTCTCCAAACTGAGGTAAACTGACCCAAGGACTTTGAAATGTATATTCATTGGCTATTCCTCCTCTCAAAAAGGCTACACATGTTATCACCCACCTACCAAAAAATTTTATACCTCTGCTGATGTTACTTTTGTTGAAAAGGAGAGTTATTTTACTATTCCTTATCTTCAGAGGGAGATAGCTTTTAGGGAAGATAAGGAAGCAAACCTTTTTTTACTTCAGCCCCTTCCTACAAATGTACATTCTGGTCAGTTTTTACTTCAGCCCCTTCCTACAAATGTACATTCTGGTCAGTCATCTATTCCTACTACAGAAATACATCCAAGACAACCACCTATTCCTACTCCATCTTCTCCTCACACTCCTCAAACAGCCATTAACATATCACAACCCAATATTCAAGACACTACTTGTCCCCTGAAGACCTATTCAAGAAGGAAGGCGCCTATGCAGATTCAATCATCCCCTTCTCCTGCTCCCACTCCTATTCCTATACAATTTGAGGTACATTCTGAAACTTCTTCTGAACATAATGATAATGACAGTGCTATATCTGATTCTGAACATGGTAACACTGTTTCTGATTTTGAATTTCCCATTGCCATTAGAAAAGGAAAAAGAACCTGCACCACTAAACATCCCTCCTATTTGTTTATGACCTACAAAAACCTTTCACCAAGTCACAGAGCATTCCTTACTAGCCTAAATGATATCACTATTCCTAAAACAGCTTTAGAGGCATTAGAAAATGAGAACTGGAAAATGACTATGAAGGAAGAAATGGATGCACTAGAAAAAAACAAAACTTGGGACTTAGTGAGATTGCCAGAAGGGAAGAAAACAGTAGGATGTAGGTGGGTTTTTACTGTAAAATACAAGTCAGATGGCACTTTGGAAAGGTACAAAGCAAGATTGGTGGCAAAAGGGTACTCTCAAACCTATGGGATTGACTATCTTGAAACATTTGCACCTGTTGCAAAGATGAACACAGTGAGGGTCCTACTTTCCTTATCAGCTATCCAAGGATGGAATTTACAGCAATTTGACATCAAAAATGCCTTCTTACATGGAGACCTTGAAGAAGAAGTGTACATAGATATTCCACCTGGATTTGCTTCGAATACTACTGGACAGAATGTTTGTAAATTGAGGAAAGCTCTATATGGACTAAAACAGTCCCCAAGAGCTTGGTTTGGGAGATTTACCAAGATAATGCTGGGACAAGGCTTCAAACAGAGCCAAGGCGATCATACTCTGTTTGTGAAACACTCTTCTTCAGGGGGAGTAACTATATTGTTGGTGTATGTAGATGACATCATTGTTACAGGTAATGATTCAGAAGGAATTGATGATTTGAAAAAATGCATGGTAAAAGAGTTTGAAGTGAAAGAATTTGGCAGATTGAAATACTTTCTTGGTATTGAGGTGGCACACTCACAGCAAGGGATTTTTATATCTCAACAGAAGTATACCTTGGATTTGTTGAAGGAAACTGGAAAAATGGGATGTAAACCAGCAGCAACACCCATAGAAATCAATCACAAGCTTGGAGACTTAAAGGAGGATGATATGGCAGTTGACAGAAATTCATTTCAGAGACTGGTAGGAAGACTCATCTATTTGTCACATACCAGACCTGATATAGCATATGCTGTTGGGGTTGTGAGTCAATTCATGCATAACCCTAAGGAATCTCATCTAAGGGCTGTAGTTCAAATTTTGCAATACTTAAAGGGTACACCAGGCAAAGGGATTATGTTTAAAAGAGGGGAGAAATTAACTCTGGAAGCATACACAGATGCAGATTATGCAGGATCAATAGTTGATAGAAGATCAACCTCAGGCTACTGCACCTTTTTTGGAGGAAACTTGGTTACATGGAGAAGTAAAAAACAGAATGTGGTAGCTAGATCCAGTGCAGAAGCTGAATTTCGAGCCATGGCACTGGGAATTTGTGAGTTGTTATGGCTGAAAATTATTTTAGAAGACCTAAAGGTGAAATTGGATGGACCAATGAAGCCATATTGTGATAACAAGTCTGCAATCAACATAGCTCATAATCCAGTTCAACATGACAGAACAAAGCATGTTGAAGTGGATAGACATTTCATAAAAGAGAAACTTGACAGTGGTTTAATTTGTACTCCCTATGTAACCACTGGAAATCAAGTTGCAGACATACTTACCAAGGGACTACCTAGTAAAGACTTTCAGAAGTTAGTAGGCAAGCTGAGAATGGAGGACATCCATGCACCAGCTTGAGGGGGAGTGTTAGAGATCCGAGATATGTTTCCTTGTTATTTGTTTCCTTAATTAAGAGATTTGTAAATATTTTATTTGATTAGGATCCCTTGCTCTAAGGGTTTGTATTCTATTGCTAGAATTAGTTCCTTGCCTAGTTTAGAAGTTACCTAAGATAGGCCCTAGGTTTGTGTATTTATTTGTAACCTTTTCTCTGTTGAAACTAATAAGAAATTAAGTCTATTCGACATATAGTAAAGTGGGAAGAAAATTACACTAAAACTGCAAAATAAAAGATCACATAGGATTCTAAGACCATATAGGCATCCACAGTTGAGTACATATGCTAAGCAATTATGAATAAAAGTAAATAAAAGAAAATCAAGAACAATGAAAAGGAAGGTGAGAAAGAGGAAATTATGAGAACAAAAGGAAAGGGACCAAAAGAAAACTTTAAAATGAAACACACAATTAAAAAAAATATGAGGCTTACTTGTGCAGTGGCCTGTCTCATCTTGACCAAGTCATCATTCATTTCAAGCACAGCTTGATCTAAAATTTTCTCAGGGTCTTCAAAGGAACTTAGGATTGAATTTGCATATGACTGTCATTATCAGATAATAAAGTCGAGTTATTGATATAACACACCAAAAGTTGGAGTTAGAAGCCATGGCATCATTACATGAATTTATATATAAACAGTTCCTAAACTCTGACCTTAACAACTCTAGCAAACCGATCAAACAGGTTCATGCGTGTACCAAGAGCGCCTCCACCTTGTCTATGACAATGAGATCTTCCGGGAAGGGTCCTTATGCGTGTAGCTTTTAGGGCAGCCACTGTTTTACAAAAACAAAAAATATATATATTTTAAAGGATAGGTTGAACCTATTATAAATGTTAGGATTTAGCCCTTTTTGGATGATGTTAGATGGTCCTTTCCTTAGAATTTAGTATTGCCATGTACTAGGATGAGAAAAAGTTGTTTTTCATTAGAGTTTCAATCTTACTTTACACTCCCTATCATCAACTAGAATGTGCATAAAATAGTCAAATCAACAGAAAAATGGGAGGAAGAAAATAGGCTGAAAAGATGGTGGCTCACATGACTAGCAATTCAAAATTTCATTACCCAAGCCAAGCACACTTAATGCAGGAGAACTGAACCAAATCATCAATAATATACTTATCAAATAACATTCATTGGAAACCCTTTTTTCACTAATCAGGAAAAGATACAATTGCTCTAAATTTACAGTAACAATCAAAGATCAGTTTTAGGGGGGGAAAGGCATAAATTCGATATATCCCATCGCAATAAACAAAATTTAGTTCCAAATTCCAATGTTAGGCTCACTCCAAAGGCAAGTAAAAGAGGAAAAAGAAAAGAAAACACTTCATTAACCATATTAAAAGGGAAAAGAGAAAATACCCATTAAAACTGAAAGAAAGAAAAAGCCAAAGGAAGAGTACCTCCGCCATTGAAGAAGGAAGAAGTGAGTGGTTTCTTAACTAAAGAGAGGCTGGTACTACTCCCAGAGCTTGAAGAAGAAGAAGTGGGTTTCAAAGGAATGGTAAATCCTGTAATTATGTGAGACTTGACAGCCATCGTAGGATTAACGGGAAGGAAATTTGAAAGGTTTATTGCTATGAGAAAATAAGAAAAAGAATTTTACAGATAGAAATGAAAGATGTATGAATGAAATCACTCTCTCGCGAATAGGCGTTTTCAGATTCGGATTTTGTTTTATTGTGATTGATTTTCATTTGGGTAAAATACAGGTAAGGTCCCTTTTGGTTTTGATCTATTTTATTATGGTCATCGAAATTGAAAAAATAATTATATTTCGGTCACCCATGTTCTAAGTTATTACATTTTGGTTATTTTGGTTATTTACGTAGTCTGTGGGAAATCAAGTTTGCTTATATTTTATTCTTCTTTTGGTATCGAATTCCTTTTATGTATATGTTTATTTCGTTGTAGAATGCTATAATGATTGAATGAGGAAATGACTTAGACACTGTTTATGCTGAATAATTCAAATATGGCCATGGAAGATACTCCTCGACGCCTGATTATGGCAGATGTGAATCAGGAAAAGCACGTGCTTGATCCTAACAAGTCTCAAAACATTATCATTTTATTTAGGGGTGAGCGTTCGATCGAGTCGAGTCGAGTCAAAAAAATTCGAGTTATTCGAGTTGACGCGTCATATTTTACAACTCAAACTTTATTTGAAATTTTTTTGATTCGAGTCGAGTTTTCGAGTTCCTGTAAAAATTTAATTGTAATTATTTATCATATTATAGTACAGTTTAATTCCATTTTAAACAACTTTCTCTAATCATATTAGATATACACATATACATTTCTTCATATTTTTTTCATATGGGACAATATTTGTTCATATTTTTATATATCGGTATATATATATATATATATATATATATATATATATAATTAAGGGACTCATCTCAAACTTAAAAATAAATCCTATAATTACTAAAAATTTCAAGTTATTCGAATTTCTATATTTCAACTCAAACTTTATTTGAACTTTTTTCGAGTTGAGTTTATGAAATTTCGACTCGAGTGAAGACGAGTCGAGTATTTTCGCCTCGATTCGAATTGAGTTATTCAATTTTTTCGAGCCGAGTTGAGTTTTGCTAACCCCTAAGGGGTCGTTTGGTTCACAAAATATAAGATTACCTTTGGGAATGAGATTACCGGAATGCTACATTACTTAACATATTACCCGGAATGTTGTATTACCTTGTTTGATTTGTTTGACAGGAATGTAAGATTACATTGTTTGGTTGGAGGAATATAAGATAGGAAAAATGCATGTTTTACCAAATTATCATTGAAATATATTTTCTTTTTTAACCAACTGAAATTTTAAGATTAAAAGTTAAAATATTTACATAAAAGTTCATAGAAAATATAAAAAAAATATAATATGAAAACCTTTTTATGAAAATTGATCTAAATAATAAATGTAATAAAACACATACCAATAATAAAATTTGAATCAAACACATATATAAAAAATCGAAATAAAATAAAAATTTGATATATTTTTATTTTATATGCATCATATTATTTTATAATAAGTATTAAAACCATAAACCACTAAAATATAAAATATATTTATACTTGTGTGATTATATACAAAAAGGAAAGATCATTTTAAAATAATTATATTTTTTTAGGGATATTCTTGTCCAAAGGGGAGGAAATTGTCTAATACCTAAGAAAAGGGAGGGAATGACATTCCCAGGAAAAGACTCAAAAATAGCTATTGTTGGGAATATTTCATTACCCTTGGGAGGGAATGCTCTTGAACCAAATGTGGATATGTGATTTCGGAAAAGATTATTCCCCTAGTAATGATCTTTTCCGCGAACCAAACGCCCCCTAAGTTTATTGATGAAGTCTGTCAAGCACTGATCGAAGGTAGCCTTTTCGTTTTCATGGCAAATACAATTTGTTGTCTATTGTCCGTTTCGCTATACATTTTAATGTGGTTCACGAGCAATAGTTTAATCAGTTGAAAGTGAGACCCAAAATATATTATGTTATTGAGAAAAAGAAAAATTAACGGGACACATTATTATTTTTTTAACGAGAAGGACTAAAATGAAAGCAACGTAAATTTAACGGGACACATTATTATAGAGTGAGGCGAGTACAAGATCATAGATACGCTTGTCTTACCACCCACGACGAATCTAATTTTCGTCTTCATCTCCACCCCAACACCCACGAAATTTGTACCGATTTCTATCCAACTGGTTGCGAAGTGGAGTGAATCCCCGTGAAACTCGCCTCACTGACATCTCTACTTATAAGATGTACACGGATTATATTATAAATTTTATTACATTGTGTTTTTTTTTTCTTTCAAAATATCAATACTTAAATTATTTTATTTTTCACCCGTGTATTGATGTACCATATGATTAGTTTTAATTTTAAAAAATATTTTATGAATTAAATTAAGATTAGTGCGCAAGTAACCTATAAAACAAGATTAACGCACCATTACCACCTACTATATATACATAGCTTTTGTTAGGTTTCTAAAACCTGAATACCACCCGGAGACCAAAGCGTTTTTTCTATTCCACCCCCAAATCAAGAGTTATGGATTTGGACCTTGGTGAGGACTCCTCCAGGTTTTCGTTTCTTACCAACTCATCCGCGACTGTGAAATCAATGGCGGCAATGATGAAGAGCCATGGAAGATATTCGGTGAGAAAACGTTCAAGTCTTCTGCTGCGTGAGGAATTTTCTGTATTTTTGGAATCATGGTTATGCCTTTGATTTTCCGTGTTTAACAGTAGTCTGTTCTGTCATGGTTGTTTAGGTTATAGTATTAAATTGCGGTCGCGGTTGCGGACGTTGCGGTGTGATTTTTCTCATTGCTGCTGTTGCTTTTTTCTGTCGCTGCTGTTGTTGAAACGGAACGAGCAAAAGATTCCGTGCAGATAGCATTAGCAATGCTTCATTTCAACAGCAGCAACAACAGGCAATAGCAGCAGCCGCAGCAAGCATACCCAGCAATGTTGAGGTGAATGGGAGATGGGATTTTTCGCCCTCCATATCAACTTCCAGGGCTCGACTGATACTCTAAATTTTGGGTTGTGAGAAGCTTGATAGCCTCTTCAATGGCAGTTCTAAAAAATAACAGGTATGATCTTCAATAGCCTGGTCTCCCACAATTCAAGCTAGAAATAGTAAGAGATTTGCCAAATCATGTGCTGCCATTGTTGCTGCATGGCTAAGTGAGAACCAAGCCTAATTCAGCGGTGTTGATGAGGTTTGTACCTGTGTGTTGGCTCCGTCAATCAACTTCTGCTAGAAACTCCAGTTGAGTTTAAACATAAGTATCATATTCTAATCATTTCTTGTCAAACATATGTATCATTTTTAATATTTTTTTATACCAATTTAAACATATGTATCATATTCTAATCATTTCTTCCGGTATTTTAAATCTTTTGATGTCATAATATCGTATTGTGTTCAAAATTAAAGGATCTAGTTTCTAATAAAAGATGCATGATGCAAAGATTACTGACTTAACAGAAGAAAACCCCCATTATTCAGCCAACTTTCATTTCGTTTCATCTCAAACCTGAACCTGAATGCAACATAAGTTGCCACTTGTTTACAGTTTTCCTAATAGCAAAATAACTGCAGTCCAGTACAAAATTGCAATAAATTAATTTGTCATACATTGAATTTTGCTAATATGGTACCGAGTAGAATTGACAAAGAGGCCTTCACCATTATGGTGATTCTATCAGCTTAAAACTGGGAATGTACTTAGGATCATCCCACTGCATATGGTGATCCAATGGCTCTGGACTAGCTGCAAAAGAGTCAAGTTTCATTGACAACATATGTTTTGGAGGAGATAGTTCTTCGATCATCTTGTTCGATTCGGCATACCTTGGGGGACTCGTAGCCTGTAACAGAAGTAAACTAGTATTCTTAAGACAATGCATATGCAAAAGCTACGAGGCACCTGAAATGAATGTTTTACCTCCATTTTGTTTGACAGTGAATATTCCTTTGCAGATGTTGAGTGTTTGGAATACTACCATTAAACTGAACATTTAAATTCTGGTCCTGAATCAACCCAACAGAACGTGATTCCATTTTGGAAATTTGCCGATACGATCAACCAAACCAAACAGTACCTGTGAGGTTCCAACACGTAGAAAATGGAATCATACACGCAGTGCCGGAGAAAGTGCGCTAAAAGTATAAAGTTTCTTCGAAAGGGATTATTAAATGTTATGTCAAATCACTCAAGGTAATTAGATCCATAAACAACTAAAAGTTGCCAAGAAAGGAATGGTGAGTATTTACACAAGGCATTGAGTTTTCATCTGAAGCAAATCAATCAAGAGTATACTTAGTTTACAAAACCCAACAAAAACTGAACGTGTATGATAATCACAAAGGAAAAGGCACACAACGAAACAAGTTCATATAGTTTAAAATCATCCATGCGGTCCTTCTTTCTTTCTGTTCTGATGATGAGATTTCTATGATTTAGAAATTATATTTCCTTCACTACCACAAAGAAAAACCCAGGATGCAACAAACTAACAGAAGTGAAAATAATGTTAAGGGTTGTTGTGGATTATGTTTAATTGAATAATTGTTTGTTAGAATGAATGTTGATTACTTCTGTAATTGATTGTGGATAATTGATTAGATTAGAGCCGAGCGCTGAAGATATCGATTAAAATCCGATAGCTGGATCATCAAAGGATCGGAGGAAAAGCATTTGAATCCATATTAATCTTCAAAATTTTGTAATGTTATTAATTAAATCCATTTTATAATTGTGGGAAAACTACATAAATAGTACCCCACTTAATCTCGCATTACTATTTTAACACTCCAACTATTTTTTTTTTGACAAAATGGAACTTAATGTTATGTTTCGTTTTCAAAACGGTACATCCGCCATTTAATCTTAACGAAAAAGATGACATGGAATTTTTTTTTATTTTTTAAATTTCCTAACCGGAAGGTGATATGTGTCAACTAAAATACTTACTTTGGTACAAGTGGGATTCGAACCTGTTGAGATATTTATTTTGATATAACTCAATAAAAAATATTTTTGGACTTAAACAAAATTACAAAAATAACTTAAAGTCCAAAATACTTGAAAATATGTTTAAATTTGTTTTAAAATGTTTTTAACTCAAAAAAAATATATTTTCAAATGCATTTAAAAGTCAAAAATAGGCATTCGGTACCGGTACAGTCCTCCTAGTACCGATCGAAAGTTGTATGTACTGATATGCCTTTTGTTTCTGTTTTCTAGTGGGCACTTTACGTACCGATGTGGAAGCCTCCGTACCGATACTTGAAGTATCATACTAACACAGATGTATCATGTACCAGTACGCTCTGCATTTATGTGCAACGACTCTTTCTTATTTTGACAGGTACCGATACCCACTTTCGAGTATCGATACTTAAGATTGCATAAATACATTTATGGCTAGAATTAAAGTCCCCAGCGGCTAGTTTTTCATTCCACACTATAAATACAAGCTTGGGACACTTGAAGAAGAAGAAGATGGACACTCAAACTTAAAAATCAAGAGAGTTGAGTTTTTCATTGTTTATTTCTTTGTAATCTCTTGTAATTCTTTAGTTCAATCCTCGTTAGCCAAAAAAGTGTAAACACTCACCTAGAGATGCATATTGTTTACAATTGTCAAGACCTCGTAATTAAAGGATATGTTCTAGTTGAGCCTTACAAAAACTAGGGAAAGGTTCTATCCTAGAATTTGAAAAGATAGGGATGTAAATGTTATCTCCTTGAGCCTGTAAAAAGGAAAGAATCATGAGTGAATTGGGAAATCCTTACTGTGGATGCTAAGGTAGTGGATGTAGACTTCGATTGTGAAGGTCGAACCATTCCAAGATTCACCGTGCCAAATTATCATTTTTATTTTAGTTTTTGCTTCTCGAATTCAAAGGAAACTTTCAGACCTTTCGTCGACGATATTTAGTTGGAGTACATCGAGTCTATCAAAACTAAGGATCCCTTGGACAAAAGGTTCAACATCAAACCTTTGAGCTAAGTAATTACTTGTGATGAAAACCAAACAAAGAAATAATTATCTTAACCGAAGTTACCACCTTAAATAAAATAAAATTGCTACTAATAAAAATCGAACTTAAAACCCTTTGTAAAATGGGTACTCTACTAAGCCATTAAATTTTTAACGACCGGTTTTGGGCCCCGAAAGATACTCGGGTTTGGTTAAGCCAGTCCGGGTTAAGCTAATCTTGGGGAAACAATTTAAAATATACCATTTTAGAGTTTTTGGAGAAAAAAGGAATTTAAAAAGTGTCTTTTGGTAAAATGTGGACAAATGGGTTTTTGGAGATAAATTTTAAATTAAAACAAAATACAATATTTCAAAATTCTCATCTCATCTCCTTCCCCAAAACCCCATTTCACTATTCCATTGCTCATAGCTTTCTATCCAAGCGATTTCTTCAAGGTAATTGATTCTTTAACTTGGTTTTATCTTCCTTGAGTCGTAGATACTAAGATTTTTGCAAAAACCCATGGTTTAAACTTGTTTTGATTTTAAAGTTTAGTTTGAAGTGGAAGAGAGTTTGTGGGATTTTCGTTGGGGTTGGTTGTGGCTGAGTTTATGTGTGTTTTTAACTTTTTCTTATTTTTAAAATAACATGGAAATGATGGGTTGTTATAGGAAACCCGAAATGGGTATTGTGGGTAACTTTGGAAGTTGGAAATCTTGAGTTTTTGGATGGGTTTTGGGTCTAAATGACATCTGATGGTTTGGTAGATTTGGGTTGATGTTTTGGATGTTAAAAGATAGATTTTTGATGATAAATTCGTTGGGATTGGCTGAAAGTCGTTTGGGGCTGAATTGAATATGTTTTGGGTGAAATTTGTGCTCGAATCAATTTGTTTTGTTGCAAGAATGTTCAGTTTCGAGTTGCTGCTATGTTTGTGAGTATAATATTAGCATTCTAATGTTCTGTTTTGAGTTGCCTAAAGCAGGGGAAATAGATTTGGGCTTCATGGACACATGTAACACCCAGGTTTAGGGGTCGGGAGTTGAGTGTGTGAATCGGGTTCGAGTCGTTGGGCTCGTTTTAATTAAAATGAGCTTTGTTTTAAAACTTAAAAGGACTTGTGGTTCATTAAGGGCAAAAAGGTAATTTTTAAATAAAGGAAAAAATATGAGTAAAAAGGGACTTTTGAAATGTCTTCATCTTTTTCTTCCTTTAAGCTTTTCATAACAAAACCTCCCCAAACCCCCAAGTTAGTATTCCATCCATTTTCTTCACGATTTCAAGTGCTCTCATCAAGGTAAACACGTTTTTGACTTCTCCTCATCATTCCTAACATTTCTATAGTTTTAGTTTTTCATAAACATAACTTTTGATGTTTTTCAAGTTTTCAAGTTTTGGGAAGGAAATAAGAAGCTTTAATAGGGTTTTGTTTGATTTTTGATTTGTAGAGTTAAGATATGTTAAACTCTTGCCCTTAGGTGTATTATATGTGAAAATGGTGGGGTTTTGATTAAAATCCCAAAATGGGTTTTTGTAGGTGTTTGAAAGGGTTAAAAACTTGGGTTTTTTTAGGTAGTTTGGTGTAGGAGAGTGGGGCTGATGATATAGAGATGCTTGAGGGTTGTTTTGAAGGTGTTTAATGATGATTTGAGTGTTGATATTGATGGGTTTCTGTTGGGTAAGTTCAAGTCCGAAAAAGGGGATTTTTGTGTTAGTTTTGGCTTGGAAATGTAGAGAAATGGCCTTGTGTTGTAACGTGATTTGTGACAGTGGTTTTGTGGATTATTTGTGTAGTAATATGTTGTTTTTTATCGATTAGAATCAAGGGAAATTGTTGGAGAAGCTTCGGGCTCGATTTCGAGAAATTTGGAGGCTTGATCAACTTTATTGGTTTGCTTAAGGGTGTTCGGTGAGTGGATTATTTAAAATGGTTTTAAATTGGTTCAAGTGTGTGGTTGTGGTGTTAGATTGTTCTTGGTAGGCCAATCTAAGGCGGGGATTAAGTTGGTAGCTTAATCTCTTGTTTGACTTTATGAGTTCTTACTTAATGTGCAAAAATGTGAACTTGTATAGTATGTGTTCATTATCCATGTGGCTTCATATTGATGTTGTATATTGGTGATGATATGTTGGGTTGCATGATTGTGAATCATGGTGAGACTTGTTAGTATGTTGGCACTAGTTATAATTATCGGGTATAAATGATCGATCATTAGGATGAGTGTGCACACGGTAAGAGTAAAATTCGTGCTTGGCCTTGGTGACGTGTAGTCATCAAGGAGGAGTACGGTGAGGTAACATTCCACTGAAAAATGTTTGTATGTGATGATGAGTGTAATCCAATCTATAAGTGAGAACGGTGATGTGTGTAATCCCACCGGAGGGTAATTGTTGTTTGAGTACGTTGGGGCGAAAATCCCAATGGAAGTTATCCGCATATCCGAGTAATCTATATAGTTGCAAATATACTTGTCTATGTGTGGTGGTTGTGATAAGATGTTATGTTACATCCTTGTTTAGCATAACATGAGGTAAGATGCCATGTTCATACATTCTTGTAACGTTTAGCTATGTTGCTATGTTGGTGTATATGTATGCCTTGTGAATGTTTCATGATTGCCATGTTTGAGCCCTGCATTGTCGATGTTTTGTTTTGAGCTCTCTCACTAAGCTTCTAGCTTACGCTCTCATTTTCGACAATGCAGATCATTAGTGCAGAGTTAGCAAGGAGCAAGGAAAGGGCATCCAAGCGCGTTTGTGGTTGCTCGAGTATGGTTTTGGTGAATAATGTAGTAGTTAGCAATGAGGATGCTACGTGTTGTAGGAACATGTGTTAGACTCCTATCTTTGTTAATGCTTTTATGTTGTGGAATTGTAATCCATGCTTTATGGAAGCTTTTGTTTGTATTGAAGGCATGTAACCCTGTTTTATGTTATGTGATGTGGATGTATGTTTCCTTGAGTTAAATGGTCAAGTTAAACATGCTTATATGCTTTAAACATGCTCTCTTTTAGGATGTGTTTGCCTCTAGTTTTGGTTGTATGAATTGTTGTCTTGATGGATGTCTAAACCGCTCCGTATGCTTATCTATGGTTGCCTAGTGTTGTATGAGAGTTGGTATGTTGCTAGTCGAGTCGTTAAATGCATCTAGAGTTGAGTTCTTGTGTTTTTAACAACCAAATTGAGGTTTGCATTGCAGGGTGTATCGATACACGTAAGGGCCTTATCGATACGGGCCTATGCTTTAAACCTTGTTTTAGGCATTGCGTATCGGTACACGAGGGCGTATCGATACGCCAAAAGCTCTCTGGAAATCTATGAAATTGACGAGATTTTTCCGTATCAGTGCGAGTTATAGGTGTATCGGTACGGTCTTCATAGTTTGACCATAGGAAGTTGACCGTTGAGGGCGTATCGATACGGTCTATCAATGTATCGATACAGTCTCCCTAGGTTGACTTTGGGTTGTTGACCATGTCCAAGCGTTTCGATACGGTCTCCTAGCGTATCAATACAACCTGTTGTAAAGGCTAAAATGGGCTGCTTAATTGCTCGTTTCGTATGTTTTGTATCTGCGTGTCTTTTCCGTTGTGTGTCCTTTCACATAGGATATACTAAAGCATCTAGACAAGATAACATTAAAAGAAATTTTCTAGGGTTGCTAATCGAAGTGGAGCCTTAACGGGTTCCGCTTCGGTTTTCCCTGTGTAACCTATTCGGATCGGTCTATCGTCTAGCCCGAGACGAGGGGGTTACATTTGTTGGTATCAGAGCCTGAGGTTTTCGCGACCTCGGGTAGGTAAGTAAGGTAAGTTTAAAGTGTTATGTGCAATACCTTGGTGTATGTTGTATGTTGAATGTTTTGCTATGTATGCTTGTTGTTTGTTTGCTTGTATGGTGTTTGAAAACATGTGTTAGCATGGTTGTCGTATTGAGCCATAGTGTCAAGTTCCCATTGCTACTATTGCTAATTTGAAAAGATTTTGTAAAGGAATACTTGAGCACATTGGACCCTTGCCCTTGCTAACTTAATCTTTGTGTGTTTGTTTGTTTGTAGTTGTTATCTTGCTAGCCGTAAGATGAGACCTAGGGGCATGCCTAGGATGGTTCATCTGGAACCACGGGCAGCAGCTCCGGAAGATGAACCGGTTGTTGAGGCGCAGACTCCTCCACCTCCTCTTTCTCCTCCTCGTCAAGAGTGAGGTGAGGCGAGAGCTGAGGGTGTAAGACCTCAGGTTGGCCAAGGTCCGGCCGATATAGATTTGGCTCTGTTAGTTCAGCTATAGCTGGGGCTTTTCAAGCAGCTGTGGCCGGGGGACAGGTAGTGGCACAACCTCAGAGTGAGGGCACCGGTTTGCTACTTGAGAGGCTTCGCAGTTTGGGAGGTGAAGAATTCCGAGGGTTGGCACCCGAGAGATCAAAGGCTTGGTTTGACAAGACTGTTCGTATCTTGTCTCAAATGGGTTCTACTGGAGCACGTAGACTATGGTGTGTTGTTTCGTTGCTTTTGGGTGATGCCTACACTTGGTGGGTCACAATTACTACATGCATGCCAGATGCCGAGATCACTTGGGAGTTCTTCAAGTCCGCTTTCCGCAAGAAGTACTTAGGTCCCCGTTATCTTGATGAGAAGAAGAGAGAGTTCATGGCTTTACTTTAGGGGAACATGACAGTGACCGAGTATGAGATACGGTTTGTTAGATTGAGTGAGTATGCATCCGAGCTAGTTTCTACTGAGAGGGAATGATGCGATTGTTTCCGTTACGGGTTGAGCGAGGAATTGAAGAGGTACACTTTGGCTACGGACTACACAGACTTTTATGTCTTGGTCGCTAGGGCCAAGGACATAGAGCACAGTTTTGGTCTGACCAAACGTTCTGGTGGTTCTAGTTCCGGGAAGAGGTCTACCGACTTCGATAGAGGTGATACCAAGAGGCATAGGGACAATAGGCATCATTTTGATCATAGATGTGGAGGTGGTAACCACGAGAGAGGCCATCGAGGCCAAAGAGCTGGTGGGCGTTTACCCGAGTGTGCTAGATGCGGGAGGTATCATACCGAAGAGTGTTGGGGAAACTTTCATTCGTGTTGGAACTGTGGAGCTAGAGATCACCTTAGGCGTGATTGTCCAATCAGGTTGGGTTTGCACCAGTTCAGGTTCAGGCTCCTGCTAGAGCTATTGATTGTCCGAGAGGTCGTGGGCGCGATCGAGGTAACTTCTAGCCGAGAAACGATGGCTAAAGGAATGTAGCACATGTAGTTGTGGTTCAGCCGGAAGGTAGAGGCCAGGCTAGAGTTTATGCTCAGCAAAAGGGATAGAATGACACAGATGTGATTACATGTAATTTATCGATACAGTCTCTAAGTTTGTTTTCCTTGATTGACTCTGGGTCTACGCATTCATATATTTTGAGTGAGCATGAAAAGATGTTGAATATTCCTTGTGAGGTACTAGAGGTAGGTGTTAGTGTTACTAGTTTTTCGGGGATACAGTAGTGGTTAGAAAGATGTACAGAAGATGTCCGTTAATAGTTCAGGGGTATATATTTCCAGTGGACATGATGGAGTTACCGTTTTATGGTTTCGATGTGATTTTGAGGATGGACTAGCTTACAAAACATAGAGCTAGGATAGATTTCAAAACTAAGAGAGTCTACTTGAAGCTTGCTGATGACTATGAGATTGTGGTAGTAGGTGAGAATGTGAAATTCTTGTCGAATGTTGTTTCAGCCTTAAAGGCTCAAAGATTAGTTGAGTTGGGTTGTGAGGCGTACTTGGCCTACGTGATGAATCCGAATATGAATGAAGTCAGACCTTAGGATATCAGAACAGTGTGTGATTTTCCAAGTGTGTTTCCAGAAGAATTTCCCAGTTTACCGCCTGATAGAGAAGTAGAGTTTGCTGTAGAGACATATTCAGATTCTGCTCTCGTTTCGATTACTCCGTATCGTATGGCACCGAAAGAACTGAAAGAGTTGAAGACTAAGTTACAAGAGTTGTCAGATAGAGGTTTTATCCATCCGAGTTCTTCGCCTTGGGGCACTCCGGTATTGTTTGTGAAGAAGAAAGACGTTAGTATGAGAATGTGCATTGATTATAGATAGTTGAATCAGTTGACAGTGAAAAACAAGTATCCCTTGCCGCGTATCGATGATTTGTTTGATCAGTTGAGAGGGCATCAGTCTTTTCGAAGACTGATTTGAGATCCGGTTATTACCAGTTGAAGGTAAAAGAGGTTGATGTACCGAAGACAACTTTTAGGACTAGATATGGTCACTACGAGTTCTTAGTTATGTCGTTTGGGTTGACAAATGCACCGGCTTCTTTCATGGATATGATGAACATAATCTTCCATCAGTACTAAGATCAGTTTGTGGTTGTTTTCTTAGATGATATTTTGGTGTATTTGCGTACAGAGGAAGACCATGACAGACATTTGAGGTTAGTTTTGCAAACTTTGCTAGACAACCAGTTGTACGCTAAATTGAGTATGTGTGAGTTCTGGATCAGAGAAGTAGTCTTCCTAGGGCATGTAGTGTTAGCCGAGGGGATTAGAGTTGATCCGAAGAAGATAGAAGCTATTTTTAAGTGGAAGCAACCAAAGTCTGTGACCGAGATTCATAGTTTCTTAGGCTTAGCAGGTTACTATAGGAGGTTTGTGGAAGGATTCTCGAAGATAGATGCTCAGTTGACAAAATTGCTTCAGAAGAATGTTCAGTTTGAGTGGTCAGATGCGAGACAGCAAGCCTTTGGGAAATTGAAAAAAGCTTTGACCAATGCATCGATTTTGATTCAGCCACAGTCGGGGAAGGATTATGTGATCTACAGTGATGCTTCATATGTAGGTTTAGGTTGTGTGCTCATGCAAGACGGAAGAGTTGTAGCTTATGCCTCGAGACAGTTGAAGACGCACGAGCGTAATTATCCGACACACGACATAGAGCTAGCCACAATTGTGTTTGCCTTGAAGATTTGGAGACATTATTTGTATGGTGAGAAATGCACAATGTATACGGATCACAAGAATTTGAAGTATATCATGACACAACGAGAGTTAAACCTTAGACATCGTAGGTGGCTAGAGTTGCTTAAAGACTATGATCTCACGATTGAGTATCATCCGGGTAAAGCCAATGTAGTGGCAGATGCTTTGAGTATGAAGGAAGTCGTTGAGTTGAGAGCCATGTTTGCTAGTTTGAGCTTGTCCGGAGATGGTGGTCTAGTGGCTGAGCTTCAGGTTAGACCTACCATAGGCCAGTTGATTAGAGAGAAACAGCTGTTAGATAGATCTTTGGCACCTCACGTGCAAGATATAGCTGAGGGTAGACCATCGAATTACAGTTTCAGTGTTAATGGGGTCTAGTGTTTCAGAGATAGAATAGTTATGCCGGATGACAATGATTTGAGACGTACTATCTTGACTGAAGCACACATTAGCCCGTTTGCTATGCATCTCGGTAGTACAAAGATGTATCGTGATTTGAAGAATGAATACTATTAGGTTGGTTTGAAGAAAGACGTAGCCAATTTCGTGAGTAAGTGTATGGTATGCCAGAGATTTAAGGTAGAACATTAGGTCCCATCGGGTTTGTTGCAACCGTTGAGAATTCCGGAATAGAAGTGGGAAAATATCACCATGGATTTCGTTTCGGGTTTTCCTTTTACTCGTTCGAAGAAGAACTCGGTTTGGGTTGTAGTTGAACGTTTCACGAAGTGTGCGTACTTTTTAGCTGTTAATACGACTTACGCCTTAGATAGGTTGGCCGATTTGTACATCGATGAGACTGTGAGACTGCATGGTGTGCCGAAGTCGATTGTGTCTAACAGAGAACCGAGATTCACAGCTAGGTTTTGGGAGTGTTTGCATACAGCTTTGGATACCCGATTGAATTTCAGTACGTCGTATCATCCGAGATTCACAGCTAGGTTTTGGGAGTTTTTGCATATAGTTTTGGAACTACCGATAAGGTGAAGTTAATCCGTGATCGTTTGAAGGCATCTTCAAATAAGCAGAAGTCCTATGTCGATTTGAAGAGGAAAGAAGTTGAGTATGTTGTGGGAGATAGAGTGTTCTTGAAAGTCTCTCCGTGGAAGAAGGTTATGAGGTTTGGCAGAAAAGGGAAATTGAGTCCGAGGTACATTGGGCCGTATAATATTGTGAAGTGAATCGGTCCGGTTGCTTATCAGTTGCGTTTGCCATCCGAGTTAGAGAAGATTCACAATGTGTCCAATGTTTTGATGCTTCGTAAGTATAGATCAGATCCGTCGCATGTGATGCTGGTGGAAGAGATTGAGTTGAATCCTGATTTGATGTACGATGAGGAACCAGTTGAGAACTAAGCCTCAGACAGTAAAGTGTTGCGTGGAAGATCGATTGAGTTGGTCAAAGTGAGGTGGCAACGTCGAGGTGTGGACGAGGCCACTTGGGAGAGAAAGGAGGATATGGAGAGACAGTTTCCGTATCTCTTTCAGTCAGGTAAATTTGAGGACGAAATTCCTTAAGTGGGGGAGAGTTGTAACACCCGGGTTTAAGGGTCGGGAGTTGAGTGTGTGAATCGGGTTCGAGTCGTTGGGCTCGTTTTAATTAAAATGGGTTTTGTTTTTAAACTTAAAAGGGCTTGTGGTTCATTAAGGGCAAAAAGGTAATTTTTAAAATAAAAGAAAAAAAAGATGAGTAAAAAGGGACTTTTGAAACGTCTTCATATTCTTCTTCCTTTAAGCTTTTCACAACAAAACCTCCCCAAACCTCCAAGTTACTATTCCATTCATTTTTTTCACGATTTCAAGTGCTCTCGTCAAGGTAAACACGTTTTTGACTTCTCCTCAACATTCCTAACATTTCTATAGTTTTAGTTTTTCATAAACATCACTTTTGAAAATTTTCAAGTTTTCAAGTTTTGGGAAAAAGGAAGAAGCTTTAATAGGTTTTGTTTGATTTTTGATTTGTAGAGTTAAGATATGTTAAACTCTTGCCCTTAGGTGAATTATATGTGAAATGGTGGGGTTTTGATGAAAATCCCGAAATGGGTTTTTTTGGGTGTTTGAAAGGGTTAAAAACTTGGATTTTTTAGGTAGTTTGCTGTAGGAGAGTGGAGCTGATGATATAGTGATGCTCGAGAGTTGTTTTGAAGGTGTTTAATGATGATTTGAGTGTTGAGATTGATGGGTTTCTGCTAGGTGAAGTTCAAGTCCGAAAATGGGGATTTTTGTGTTAGTTTTAGCTTGGAAATGTAAAGAAATGGCCTTGTGTTGTAACCTGATTTGTGACAGTGGTTTGTGGATGATTTGTGTAGTAATATGTTGTTTTTGGTTGATTAGAATCAAGGGAAATCGTTGGAGAAGCTTCGGGCTCGATTCCGGGAAATTTGGAAGCTTGATCGGCTTTCTCGGTTTGCTTAAGGGTGTTAGGTGAGTGGATTATTTAAAATGGTTTTAAATTGGTTCAAGTGTGTGGTTGTGGTGTTAGATTGTTCTTGGTAGGCCAATCTAAGGTGGGGATTAAGTTGGTAGCTTAATCTCTTGTTTGACTTTATGAGTTCTTGCTTAATGTGCATAAATGTGAACTTGTGTAGTATGTGTTCATTATGCATGTGGCTTCATATTGATATTGTATATTGGTGATGATATGTTGGGTTGCATGATTGTGAATCATGGTGAGACTTGTTAGTATGTTGGAACTAGTTATAATTACCAGGTATAAATGATAGATCATTAGGATGAGTGTGCACATGGTAAGATTCAAATTCGCGTGTGGCCTTGGTGACGTGTAGTCATCAAGGAGGAGTACGGTGAGGTAACATTCCACTGGAAAATGTTTGTATGTGATGATGAGTGTAATCCAATCTATAAGTGAGAACGGTGATGTGTGTAATCCCACCGAAAGGTAATTGTTGTTTGAGTACGTTGGGGCGAAAATCCCAACAGAAGTTATCCGCATATCTGAGTAACCTATATAGTTGCCAATATACTTGTCTATGTGTGGTGGTTGTGATAAGATATTATGTTACATCCTTGTTTAGCATAACATGAGGTAAGATTCCATGTTCATGCATTCTTGTAACGTTTAGCTATGTTTCTATGTTGGTGTATATGTATGTCGTGTGAATGTTTCATGATTGTCATGCTTGAGCCCTGCATTGTCGATGTTTTGTTTTGAGCTCCCTCACTAAGCTTCTACCTTATGCTCTCATTTTCGGCAATGCAGATCATTAGTGCAGAGTTAGCAAGGAGCAAGGAAAGGGCATCCAAGCACGTTTATGGTTGCTCGAGTATGGTTTTAGTGAATAATGTAGTAGTTAGCAATGGGGATGCTACGTGTTGTAGGAGCCTGTGTTAGACTCCTATCTTTGTAATGCTTTTATGTTGCGGAATTGTAAACCATGCTTTATGGATGCTTTTGTTTGTGTTGAAGGCATGTAACCCTGTTTTATGTTATGTGATGTGGATGTATGTTTCCTTTAGTTAAATGGTCAAGTTAAACATGCTTGTATGCTTTAAACATGCTCTCTTTTAGGATGTGTTTGCCTCTAGTTTTTGTTGTATGAATTGTTGTCTTGATAGATGTCTAAACCGCTCCGTGTGCTTATCTATGGTTGCCTAGTGTTGTATGAGAGTTGGTATGTTGCTAGTCGAGTCGTTAAATGCATCTAGAGTTGAGTTCTTGTGTTTTTAACAGCCAAAATGAGGTTTGCATTGCAGGGCGTATCGATACACGTAAGGGCCGTATCGATACGGTCTTATGCTTTGAACCTTGTTTTAGGCTTTGCGTATCAGTACACGGGGGCGTATTACGCCAAAAGCTCTCTGGAAATTTGAGAAATTGACTAGATTTTGGCGTATTGGTACAGGTTCTAGGTGTATCGGTACGGTCTTCGTAGTTTGACCGTGGGAAGTTGACCGTTGAGGGCGTATCGATACAGTCTCCCTAGGTTGACTTTGGGTCATTGACCATGTCCAGGCGTATCGATACGGTCTCCTAGCGTATTGATACGACCTATTGTAAAGGCTAAAATGGGTTGCTTAATTGCTCGTTTTGTTTGTTTTGTATCCGCGTGTCTTTTCCGTTGCGTGCCCTTTCACATAGGATATACAAAAGCATCTAGACAAGATAATATTAAAAGAAATTTTCTATGGCTGCTAATTGAAGTGGAGCCTTTACGGGTTCCGCTTTAGTTTTCCCTGTGTAACCTATTCAGACCGATCTGTTCTCTAGCCCGGGACGAGGGGGTTACAACATGAATCCGAGTAGTTTGGAGGCTTGAATCGGTATCTTGGATAGCGTCTGTGTGTTGGTTGGTGAGTGGAAATTGTTTCGAAACTTTAAAGTGTTCAAAGAAGGTTTCTTGAGGTTTGAGTGGAGCCTTAAGGGCCAACCTAAACCCAAGTGCATTTGTTTCTTACCTTGTTTCGTTAAGTGTCGGTGTATGTGTTTATACAAGTTGTTGGTTGAAATGGAGTTGCTTCTATCTCTTTTTTAATGTTGTTGTGTTGTCGTAGTTGTTGTTAAAGCCTCACGTAATGGTTTGTGGAAAGTAGGTTGTTGAATACGTGATGTGTAGTCCCCCCCGGTAGTGACTAGTAGATGAGTACGATGATGTGTAGTCCCACCGGAATCATGCTAGTTGTTGTGAACGATGATGTGTAGTCCCACCGGAAATGGTTGTGAATGTGCACACCATGTTTTCTTTGTGCTTTTGGATTATCATATCTCCCTTTCTAAATGATTTTGTCTTTCAACTAAAACATATGTTTGAACTACATTGTTGTTGTTGTGATTTTGAGCTCCGCTCACTAAGCTTTTAAGCTTACGCTCTCTTTTCCAACAATGCAGATCGTTAGTGGCTTCGGAAGGCAAACGGGGCAAGGGAGGAGTCTTGGAGTTCTTTGCTAGCTCAAAGTATGGTTTTTATGGTTGTAATAATACTTAGGCAATGTGAATGCTAGACTTTTGTATTTGGGAGTTGATGTCCAAACTCATTTATAGTTGTTTTTGTTGCTAACATGTTTTGAATGTTGATACCATGCTATGTTGAGGCTTTTTATGGCCTTGGGTTAATTGCTATGTGTTTTGGCATGTTAGTATTTTTGTGCTAAGTGTTCTTATGAGCTTTTGGGTTTGAGATTCATATTTGTGTAAGTATGCATGTTTGATGCTTGTATTAGAGTGGTTTGCCTCTAGATTCCTTTTAACGCACGATTGTTATGTTTTGATGATGTTTATGTGTTATGTAGATAAGGTTTGATCTTTAATCATGTTGTGGTTGTGTTTGAAGTTTGTTAGAGTTTTGGGGTACTTTCAGATATGTTTAGGAAGGTTCTAGAGTGTCACGAATGTGAATTTTCTACAAATCTACATGTAAGTTTCGAAACTAGTTGAATAGGTTTCGAAACCTTTTAAAGCTGGTTCCGAAACCAGCCTTAAGATTTCGAAACTTGTTGAATTTTCTTGAAATCTACAGGAACGTTTCGAAACCTTTGAAAGGTTTCAAAACCTTTGTTTGGTAAAGTTGAAAATTACTTTGAAAAGTTATGTTTTGGTCCGTGATTGTTTAACATGTATTTTGGTGAGTTTGAATGATCTTTTATAGCTGAAATCTAACATGAGAGCATGAAACTTGACTAATTGCATATTGGTAACTTTAATTTCTTAAAAGTCCATTTTCTTATATGTTCTTACGTTTTATTCCCTAATCGCTAAAATGGCCAATTGGACTTCGAATCGATGTCCGATTGAAATGAGGTTTTAACCGCTCCTTGCACAAACATATAGGATAATAATGAAGCCTTTAGAAAAGATAAAAAGAAAAAATACATTGGGTTGTTAATCGTTGGGAAATCCTCGGGTTTCTATCCAGTTATCCCCATGTAACTCTCCCGATTCGGTCTTGCGACTAAATCGGGTCGAGAGGGTTACATTTGGTGGTATCAGAGCCAGATTTCGAGGTCTTTTGGGATGGTAAGTCAGGTAAGTTGGTTTTTTTTGCTAATGCACGGTGTGTGAAAGCATGTTTTCACGTTCTTGTTTTTTGTTGAAGTTTAGTCGAGCGTCCCCATTGATAAGTATCGCTATTGGAAAATGGTTTTGGTTAAAAGAGCTTGAGCAGTTGGATCCTTGCCCTTGGTGACCCAATGTTATCTTATATGTGACGTGTTTATTGTTTTAGATTTCGTCTTTGTTATGGTGAGACCGAGGGGAAGGCTTAGAGCAAGTGACCAGGCACCCGGGGTTGTGCCTCCTCCTTCTCCTGCTCCCGATGGTACTGGGGCAGATGTCGGAGATGATGTACCTCAGGCTGGGGCGAATGTTCGGAGTAATAGAGATCAGGCGGGTCAGGGTCAGATAGGTGCGGACATGACTCAGTTGATTCAGACTATAGCAGGGGCTTTTCAGACAACTTTAGATGGTATGCATGCTGCAGCACCACCTCAGGGTGCGGGGACTGGTTTACCCCTTGAGAGGCTTCGTAGTTTAGGCGGAGTTGAGTTATGTGGTTTGACTTCTTAGGGTTCAGAGGCTTGGCTCAAGAGCAGTACACGAATCTTAGGTCAGATGGAGTGCTCAGACACTCGTAAGTTGGGTTGTGTTGTCTCCTTGCTTCAGGGAGATGCGTATGCTTGGTGGACCACAGTTACTTCGGGTATGCCAGAAGCTGATGTCACTTGGGAAATCTTTAGAACAACCTTTAGGAAGAAGTATCTTGTAGACCGATATTAGGATGAAAAGAAGAGGGAATTTATGGCTTTGGTTCAGGGTGGTAAGACGGTGTCAGAATATGAGGTCCAATTTGTAAGGTTGAGCCAGTATGCTCCCGAGTTGGTTCCCAGTGAGAGAGAACGGTGTGAGAGCTTTCGTTACGGTTTGACTAGAGATGTGAAGACTTATATGCTCGCTTCTGATTACACCGAGCTTGATGTTTTGGTCTCTAGGGCCAAAGATATTGAGTAGAATTTAGGCTTGAGCAATCATGATAGTGGGTTCGATTTGGGGAAGAGACATACGGATTGGGACAAAGAACATGCCAAGAGGCACAAAGATAGGAGGTGTCAGCCTGATTCTAGACATAGAGGCAGTAGCCATGGACGTGGCCATCAGGGCCAAGGAGCTGTTGTTCACGCTCCTGAGTGCACTAGGTGTGGGAGACACCATCCGGGCGAGTGTATGGGTACCTTTGGGATATGTTGGAATTGTGGTTCCCGAGATCATTTGAGGCGTAACTGTCCTCATCCGACTAGGGCCGAACAGGCTCCAGTTAGAGGTTTTGAGCATCAAAGAGGCCGTGGGCGCAATCGAGGTAATTTTCAGCCGAGGAATGATGATTAGAGAAACTTAGATCATGTGGTGGAAGCTCGGCCCGAGGGTGGAGGACCAGCTAGGGTGTATGCACAGCGAGAGGCTGGGAGTGACACGGATGTCATCGCAGGTAATTTCTTGTTACAGTCTTTATCCTTGCTTTTGTTGATAGATCTGAGTTCGACACATTCGTACATTTTGGGTGAACATGCAAGATCTCTAGGTTTATCGTATGAATGGTTAGAGGTAGGTGTGAATGTTACTAGTTCTTTTGGTGAGGTCGTGGTAGTTAGGAAGATGTATAGGAGGTGTCCTTTGATGATTCAGGGCCATGTGTTTCCGGTTGATATGATGGAATTGTCGTTCTATGGTTTCGATGTGATTTTGGGCATAGATTGGCTCGTAGAGCATAGAGCTATGGTTGTCTTTGAGACCAACAGAGTTTCCTTGAGACTTACGGATGATTTTGAGTTTGTAGTAGTTGGCGAGATCATTAAGTTCTTGTCCAATGTTGTTTCTGCTTTAGAAGCTCGGAAATTGATGGATTTGGGTTGTCAAACGTGTTTGGCCTATGTGATGAAACCGAACATGAGTGAGGTGAGACCACAAGACATCAGAACAGTTTGCGATTTTCCAAGTGTCTTTCCAAAAGAGTTGTCGGATTTGCCTCTAGACAGGAATGTTGAGTTTGCTATTGAGACATATTCAGATTCTGCACCCGTGTCTATTTCTCCGTATTGAATGGCACCGAAAGAGTTGAAAGAGTTGAAGACACAGCTTCAAGAACTGTCAGATAGAGGTTTCATTGGGCCTAGTATTTCCCTATGGGGTGCTCTGGTCTTGTTTGTGAAGAAAAATGATGGCAATACGAGGATGTCTATAGACTATAGGAAGTTGAACAAGGTAACGGTAAAGAACAAGTATCCTTTGCCACGGATAGATGATTTGGTATATCAGTTGAGAGGTGCTTCAGTGTTTTCGAATATTGATTTGAGATCGGGTTACTATTAGTTGATGGTAAAGGATGTGGATATACTGAAGACAACCTTCTGTACACGATATAGGCACTATGAGTTCTTGGTAATGCCTTTCGATTTGACTAATGCTCCCGCTGTATTTATGGACATGATGAACCGAGTGTTCCACGAGTTTTTGGATAGGTTTGTAGTAGTGTTCATAGATGACATCTTAGTGTACTCCAAAACCGAGGAAGATCATTATGAGCATTTGCTATTAGTTCTGCAGACTTTGCTCGAGAACCAGTTGTATGCCAAGTTGAGTAAATGCGATTTTTGGTTTAGGGAGGTATTCTTTTTAGGGCATGTGATCTCAGTCGATGGGATTAGTGTGGATCCTAAGAAGATAGAAGCGATAGTGAATTGGAAACAACCGAAGTCGGTGACCAAAATCCGTAGTTTCCTAGGCTTGGCGGGGTATTATCGAAGAATTGTCGAGGAATTTTCGAAGATTACGGCACCTTTGACTAAATTGCTTCATAAGAATGTTCCGTATGAGTGGACAGATGCAAGGCATCAAGCGTTTAAAAAGTTGAAGAAGGCACCGACAGAAGCTCCTATTTTGATTCAGCCTGAACCACTGAAAGAGTTCGTAATCTTCAGTGATGTGTCGTATGTAGGTTTAGGGTGTGTGCTTATGCAAGAAGGAAGAGTTGTAGCTTATGCTTCGAGACAGTTGAAGGTGAACGAGAAGAATTACTCCACCCATGACATAGAGTTAGCGGTTGTGGTCTTTGCCTTGAAGATTTGGAGACACTACCTTTATGGTAAGAAATGTACAGTCTACACCAACCACAAGAGTTTGAAATATTTGATGACTCAGAGGGAGTTGAACCTTAGACATCGTAGGTGGTTAGAGCTTCTTAAGGACTATGACCTTACGATAGAGTACCATCCGGGTAAGGCAAACGTAGTGGCTGATGCTTTGAGTAGAAAAGTGGCAGTTGAGTTGTGAGCTATGTTTGCGAGATTGAGTGTGTCACGAAATTGCGGTTTGATAGTCGAGCTACAAGTTAAACCTTCGTTGGTTCAGTTGATTTGAGAGAAACAGTTGCAAGATGAGTCCTTGGCACCTCACGTGCAAGATATAGCCGAGGGTAAACCCACAGATTTCTGCTTTGGTGAGAATAGGATCTTATTTTTCAAGGATAAGGTAGTTGTTCCAGAAGATGCCGAGTTGAGGCGTACTATCTTAAATGAAGCTCATAACAGTCATTTTGCTATGCATCCGGGTAGTACGAAAATGTATCATGGGTTGAAAGATGAATACTACAGTGTTGGGTTAAAGAAAGATGTGGTCGAGTATGTGAGTAGGTTTATGGTTTGCCAGTGTGTTAAGGCCGAGCATCAGTTTCCTTCAAGTTTGTTACAGTCGTTGAAGATTCTGAAATGGAAGTGGGAACGTATTACTATGGATTTTGTGTCAGGTTTACCGTTGACTCCTTTGAAGAAGAATTCAGTATGGGTGATAGTCGACAGATTCACTAAGTGTGCCCATTTCATACTTGTTCATACTACCTACACCTTAGATAAGTTGGCCGATATGTACATCAGTGAGATAGTGAGATTGCATGGTGTACTGAAGTCGATTGTGTTAGACAGAGATCCGAGGTTTACAGCTAGATTTTGGGAGTGTTTGCATCATACCTTGGGTACTTGGTTGAACTTCAGTACTTCGTATCACCCTTAGTCAGATGGTCAGTCAGAGAGAGTGATTTAGGTGTTAGAGGACATGTTGAGGTGTTGCATCATCGACTTTCAGGGTTCTTGGGAGAAAGACCTACCGCTAGTAGAGTTTGCGTACAATAACAGTTATTAGGCTAATATTCAGATGGCACCGTATAAAGCTCTATATGGTAGGAAATGTAGAACACCTATTTGTTGGGCCGAGACCGGACATAAGCTTGTACCTATGCCAGATTTTCTTAAGGGCACTACCGAGAAGTTAAAACTGATCTATGATCGCTTGAAGGTAGCTTCAGATAGACAGAAATCGTATGCCAATTTGAAGAGGAAAGAGATAGAGTATGTTGTGGGCGACAAAGTATTTTTGAAAGTCTCACCTTGGAAGAAGGTGATGAGGTTTGGTAAGAAGGGTAAGCTAAGTCCGAGATTCATTGGTCCTTATGAGGTAGTTGAGAGAATTGGTCTCGTTGCTTATAAACTGAGATTATCGACCGAGTTAGAAAAGATTCATGATGTGTTTCACGTTTCGATGTTTCGAAAGTATAGATCAGATTTGTCCCATGTAATGCCAGTGGAAGAGATCGAGTTGAACCCAGATTTGTTGTATGATGAAAAGCCGGTTGAAATACTTGCTATGGATAGTAAAGTGTTGCGTAGGAGGAATATCGAGTTAGTCAAGGTTTTGTGGAGACATCATGGTGTGAAAGAGGCCACTTGGGAGAGAAATGATGACATGGAGAAACAGTTTCCATATCTCTTTCCATCATGTAAATTTCGAGGACAAAATTCCTTAAGCGGGGGAGAGTTGTAACGCCCAGGTTTGGGGCCCAGGAGATACTCGGGTTTGGTTAAGCCGGTACGAGTTAAGCTAATCTTGGGGAAATAATGTAAACTATACCATTTTAGAGTTTTTGGAGAAAAGATGAATTTAAAAAGGGCCTTTTGGTAAAATGTGGACAAATGGGTTTTTGGAGATAAATTTTAAATTATAACAATATACAATATTTTAAAATTCTCATGTCCTTCCCCAAAACCATTTTCACGTAAAACCTCCCCAAACCCCCATTTCACTATTCCATTACTCCAAGCTTTCTCTCCAAGTGATTTCTTCAAGGTAATTGATTCTTTAACTTGGTTTTATCTTCCTTGAGTCCTATATACTAAGATTTTTGCAAAAACCCATGGTTTAAACTTGTTTTGATTTTAAAGTTTGGTTTGAAGTGGAAGGGAGTTTATGGCATTTTTGTTGGGGTTGGTTGTGGCTGGATTTAGGTGTGTTTTTAACTTTTTCTTATTTCTAAAATAATATGGAAATGATTGGTTGTTATAGGAAACCTGAAATGGGTATTGTGGGTAACTTTGGAAGTTGGAAATCTTGAGTTTTTGGATGGGTTTTGAGTTTAAATGACAACTGATGGTTTGGTAGCTTTGGGTTGATGTTTTGGATGTTGAAAGATAGATTTTGATGATAAATTCGTTGGGATTGACTGCAAGTAGTTTGGGGTTGAATTAAATATGTTTTGGGTATACTTATATATAAATATATATACTATATCTTCACTATAAATAAAACCAAAAAATAACTACTAAATAAATAATAAATACAAAATTTGTTCATAAATAAATAAACATTCAACTTAGTGTCCATTTACACTCCAAATATTAGATACAAGCCCCTTTACATCACAAAAAAATCCCAAAGGCACAATAAAAGCCCAAATCCCTAATTTACAAGCTAAAACCACTCAAACAAACACAATTCCATTTTGTGGTTTCTTTTCCCGCCTAAAAAATCCACATGGCGCCTTCTCATTCGTCCATTCCCTTTTCACATGGATCAAACCTCACAATGACATCAACCATTGTATCATCTCCCACTTACTATAAATACCTGTCAGGAAAGAGAAAATAAAAAAATACGAACCATCATTACTTTCTATAAAATAATAATAATAATAATAATAATAATAATAATAATAAGGAGAGAGAATCACCATTTCGGGAATCTGAACTTGCCGGAAATCAAAGCGCCACCGAAAGGGAAAATCGTCGGAGGAGGAGCTGAAAGGACGCTGAGGAAGGCGATCCCTCAACGGAAACTTTGCCGGAATCATCGTCTGAAGTCCCTGGAAGGTATTCCTCTCACTGTTTTTGGGCTATCTGCATAAAAACAATGGAAAATATGTTAAATCGAAATAAAATAATATAATATAAAAAACATAACTAAAAAGAAAATCGGAGTATTGTGCGGTTTTCGGTGAGTTATAGGCGCGGCGGAGTTGAAAAGTGGGTTTTTGGGTAACATAGGTCTAGTTCAGGAGATCTTAGGAGGATTCTTTCGAATCCGGGTGTATTAGGCTTAGATCCGGAGAGTTTGGGTGGTTCCGATGAATCGGGGTTAGGCTTAAGGTTAGATCTATGGTTTGAAATTGGTTTTTCGGTGATTTTGGATTGAAATGACGGTGGCCGAAAAAGTTTGGACGGTGGCCAGAGGTTTAGTTCAGTGACCGGTAGAAGGTTGAAGATAACCGAAGATAGTGGTCGTTGGTAGTCGGCACCACCTTCAGCAACCGACGAACGGTTATGTTCTTGCATAAAATAAGTGTTTGATCTATAGAAAAAATAAATGGAAGAGAATTTGGTTTTTGTTTGGATCTAATGAACAAAGAATGAAGAACATAGTGTGATTTTAGTGAAGAAGAAGGGGTTTGATCTATTTTGAAAGGGGAAATTTTGGGTTTAAGTGTTTTAGTAGAGAGAATTAGACTGGTGACCGAGTTAGAGGGTGAGTGGAGAAGGAAAAAGTGACCGAGTTGCACTCGGATAGGGCCTTATATAGGGTTCCAAAACTACGTCGTTTTTGTACCGGTTTAGGCTAACCCATGAACCGAGTCAGGCCAGATCAAGAGGATCCACGCCCTACTCTTGATACTTTATATTTTGGGCTTGTAATCTCTGCTTTTCTTACAATTCGGTTTCTAATTTCTTGTAATTTGATATTCTAAGTTTCATTTTAGTTCAATTTCGTCTTTTTTCAGCTTTAATTCATTTGTTTAATTGTTTAATTATTTGTATATTTGTTTGTATCTCTTTTAAATTGAGCATGTAGTTTCATACCTTAGACAATTTGGTCACTTTATTAATGTAAATAATTAGAGCCTTTAGCCTAGGTCTCCTAATTACATAATTAAATAGGAGAGATCATTGTAGCAAATGAATGAATATTTGAAACAATATTAGAACATTCAATATTGGTTAGTGTCACAATGAAGAGTGATGTTAACCAATGATTGTTCCGATGAAAGTTTCATTGTTTCATTTTAACTTAGAAAATGGAAATGATTTATAATTAGATTAATTAAAAATTAAACTAGGACTAATGATTAGAGTCACTGTTCATAGATGTTTAATTAAATTATCTAATGGAGCCTAATTAGTGTTTACTTAAAAAAGACAAGACAATAATTGATCACGCATTAAACCTTTTGTGTTGAGATACAATTTGAATATAAATTGAAGTGTCCAAATGTAACCAGACCTTTCATAATTATATTCGTCCAAAATGTATTTTCTTACAAAAGGATACCCCCATTTGGAATAAAATTCATTTTATAGTTAAAAGATTTACTTAAATTCAAATTAATATTTTAAATGCCAAAATGTCACGTGTAATTAATGGGGTACTGATAACGGGCGTTTGTAGGGGTGCTAACCCTTCCCTACACGTAACCGACTCCTAAACCTGAACTTTTCAAAATTAATCTCTGGTATGTTTTAATGGTGTTCGGCTTACCAAAGTGGCCGGTGGTGACTCCAAAATGATTTTCAAGCAAATAAAAGTAATTTTGATTAAGAGGGGAGAATTAATTAATCACAAGAAGAAATTGGTCAAAACCCCGATTTTTTGAATTTTTATCGTAAGGCTATTTTTTATTCCAAATATAAAAAGTATGTTTTCAAAAAACGGTCGCGACAGCTTGGCGACTCCGCTGGGGATAAAATTGAGAGCCATGCCTAATAATTAACTACATGTGGCATTTTGACATTTCAAACATTAATCTGAATTTAATTTTTTCTGAAAATTTTTTGTGTATGTTATATCTATCATTCATGCATAAACCCTAAACCCGGGTTTTTCACCCTTAAGTGAGAGTAAGACAATATTCGGCGTGATGCTCTCCAGCTCCGCGGTCGGATTTTTGTCTTCTTCCGGTATACTAACCTTATGCATTGTGCTGCCCACGCCTCAATTATATGGGACCTATACTACTGAATCGATGTCTTACTATCGCAGTAGACGGTAATGACAGTTCGGGGACCAAGAGTCTAGAATCAAGCCCACATTTTGTTTTAGAAACCCACACCACTAGAGCCAAGTAGGGACCTAAGACATGTGCTGCCATTTTAAATATTTTTCTCTGGTTATTTTCTTTGAAAAATATATCATGTTTTACTGTGTTTGAATATTGTTTATTTGTTTTCCATATTAATTCACAACAGTAACACTATTTTCTTTTATTGTTTTTTTTGTTTGTTTGTTTTTTCTATGCATCCGGCATCATTTTGCATACTTAGAGGTATCGATTCAAGGGTTAGTCTAGTTATGCAATATCCATAATGGTCAATGAGTTCGATAGACAAGGAGAAGACAATATAACGGTGTGGATCTGGTCAAATAAGACTCGGTTCAAGAAAAAGATAATATTCAAGCAAGTCACATGTCATGATGCAAGTAGCTACAAGAAATCGTGTGAAGAGGTTAAAAGCGCAGTGAGAGAGAGGATTCAGGAATTAGTGGATTTGGACGACTGAATCAAGCAGAAATTAAAGGAAGAACAAGCTTTGAGTCCACAATTGTCATCACAAGTCCCAAAGTTGGGAAAGTCACCAAAGGGATACTATAATTGAGAAAAGTCAACTTTTTTTAGCAAGAAAATGAAAGAGCTGGGAAAGAGCATGACAGAATTGGAAAGCGATATTTGAATACTTGAAAGGCACGTTTGAAAGCTTTAGAAGGGACATCGCCAGAGAAGGAAAATGTATTGAGAAGAAAGTTTGAAGCGGTTATTTAGATTATCCAAAGGCAGAATTATAAAATGATCAAGTTCAGAGGCCATGTGGGGAGCCTCCCGATTTACGCAGACTTTATACATTGAAGTCATGAATCTGTAACAACACTTTGACATCAGCACCAAGGTAGGACAGACGATGACTCGGAGGCATAACGAAATGATCAACCTAGGGACGATGGCAAGCTGATCTCTGCAATTAAATTGCCTATTTCTTGTAATCAACCTTTTCACTGATGGATGTTGCTCTAAAGACTAGTCCTTGAAATCGATACCTTGTGCATTAATGGATTGCATTTTAGAAAATCATCGCATTTTTTAATAACATCATTTTTATAAAAATAAATAATAATTGCATTTTGTTTAAATAATATTACATTATTTTTTAGATAAATGTGTGAAAGTTGAAAACCAATATTTTGAGAAGCATGAGCAATATGATTATTAGGGAAAAACAATTTCAGAAAGTTATTGAGGACCGTTTGGGTGAAATTGAACAAAAAATAATCATTTCCCGAACAAGTTGGTAATTTGAGCTGTTGTTTTGCTTGGAATCAGGGAAGCCGAAAAAGAATGTTTCATACAAAAATACTGATATTGACAAGATAGTAGGTATCACATCTCACATGAGGGTCCAATCTGAATGATTCTTTCCGCAAAAAAAAGAGACAAAAAAAGTTAAAGAGGAGAAAAGTTAAAAGACAAAAAAGGGGTCGAAGAGATAGAGAGAGAGGTAAAAAGTCAAAAAAGAAGGGGAAGACAGAATAAAATGCAGAAATTAAAGAAGAAAAGAGGAGCAAACTCAGGACAATAAGGCCGGGGCACATACGAGAAATCCATCAGATCTGAAAGAAATAATAAAGTGCTTGATTTTAATACATAGGTAGTTTTTGAAAATGCTGAGATGAGGATAGTCCAGTTAACATATGTGAAGGACAGAGTAAAGCCAAATTTTAAAGAATTCTTCCAAAAACTCGTCGATTAATGGTTCAATGACAATTAAAGGACCTGGAGATTTTAGCGAAATTGAGGGATTACAGAATTTTTCTTTGAAACATTGAAAGTCAAGGATCCAGTGAAAGACTGATTTTTTTCAAGAGGAGCAAAAAACGCAGAAACTCAAGACAGAGATCGAGTGGTTCAACAGGAAAAAAGATATGTGTATTCCTATTCCAATGTCATATTTAGAATTGTTACCCAACCTCGTGTAGAATCCACATTTTGATGACAATGCCCCGAAATTTCATAAGTCTTTTCAGGGTATGGTTCTGAAGCAGGGTCAGTGATTTCATCGAGATAAAACACTTATGATCCTAGAATGGAAATTTTCAATGCTATAAAAATTGTTAACTGCTGAAAGAATTGGCATAGAGGATGTAGTTCACAACAAGCATTTTAGGGTGATCCACTACGGTTTGGGGGTTCACCATAAGCGAAATAATGTTTAGACATCCACCGCATCAAAGTTTCCTTTACTAAAGAATGCTCCAGTGTTAGGTGTTCAAGATTACTCCAAGTTTCACTCAAGTTGTTACAACATCAGGAATCATTCAGATTTTGGAGATCGACACTAATGGTCGATCTAGGAGTGGGAATTGTCGGGTACCCGGGATTCGGGTACCCGGTTCGTCCGGGTACCTCTTTAAATGGCCCGTGTCCCGGCCCATTAAATCCGGGTACCCGTAAAATTCGGGTACCCGGATAATCGGGTACCGGGTACCCGGTTCATATTTTTTATTATTATTTTAGAATTAAAAAAATCATATGTTAAACACAAAAATATTTTAAAAAAATTACACTTAAAACTTAAAAGAATATAATACAAACATAGAAAAAATATAGGGATTTAAACTTAATTTTAGAGTGAAAATATTAAGAAACATAAAATAAAAATATAATTTTAAATATAAAAAATATATATTAAATTTTATCGGGTCGGGTCGGGTACCCGGTAAGGGAAAACTCTCGGCCCGTGTCCCGGCCCGGTCGGGTAATTTTTTTCGGGAATTACCCGGTATTTTTGTTTCGGGTAGTCAGATTTTCGGGTCGGGTCAATCGGGTCGGGTATTTTCTCCCACCCCTAGGTCGATCCATTAAGAATTGCAACTCAAGAGAAAGTCCCCTGATTGGAGCTGATGCAATCAGAAATACCTGAAAGTCAAATGCAGAAGAAAGTGCAGGATAAAGTTGATTGAGAGTTATCAGTTGAAAATGAAGAGCTTCGAACAGACATGACCACTAAAAGAATGAACATATCCAGCCAGGAGCAGGAAAGCAGTGTTCATTTAAGTGCTGACCAGGAGCAGTTGTCAATTTCCACATGCAAATGACTGAACATTCCATGAAAAAGAATGAGCAATTGATTGAAGAAACAAGGAAACTAATAAGAAGAATGGTATTACTCCATGGTTCGATGAGAACATTAGAGCGTAAGCAAGAAAGGGCATGTCTTTGCGCTGCCAGAGGGAAATAAGTGGATGAAATCCATTCAGGGTTTTCTTGATCAATGGTTGACAGTTGAACCATAGGAGATATGTCTGCACTTTTAGGATCGTTGCAGAATAATACCTTGAACCATCCCATTCACTTTTGCCTGCGAGCATTGGGGATCCTTTGTAAGGGAGGTTAATCGGTTTATTTGTTTATGATGCTTGTATCTTACATAATTTTTCTCAAATGGCAAGCATATTGCATTCTTTGATTCTTTTAAATAATTCATTTATTCTTTGTTATGGGTTAGTTTTTGTTCTCCCATACATATATGTATATATCTTCTCTATCATTTTTATCAGGTCCCTGGATATTAATGGCAACAGTGACCAAGAATCAAATTCAGAGATCAATTTCGAAATGTGGCTCTCTTCCAAGTTATTTAGTCCAACGAGAAGACATTAATGAGTGTTTAGGAATCACATGAAAATCCCGAATACAAAATATGAGTGAATTTTCCTATCAGGCATTGTTGACTAAGGTCCTTGAATGAAGTGATAACCCAAAGCATTTATCACCAAAAGGATGCTCTTCTTCGCAGATATTCGTATATGGGAGGAAATTTGGCATTCCTTCATCTCCCTTCACAAAGAAAGAAAAAAAAGAAAAATATCATTTGTTGTCCCCTTTGGGCCTGATGATTTTCTTTCGATACAACCCAAACCAAGGATCACCCCTACACTAGGGGCAAAGAGGATGAAAGTTTGTTTACAAGTGAAAGATATTTGGTTTTGACCGTGCTATGATAGTGATGCCTTAAGAATTAGGGGTAAGAAACAAAAAGTGAATGTTTTGAGAACAAGAGCAAGAATGGCAAGCTGAATGAAGACAAATATTAAGAATGAAGTCAATAAAAGAAAAAAGAGAAAAAAGAAAACAAAACAGTTGAAAGTTCAAAGAGTCAACTAAATCAAGTTGAAGATTGTTGACATAAAGTTGAAGCAGTTGAAAGAGAAAGCACAAAGTTGAAAAGTGCAAGAAAAGAAAGCGACAAATGCGAGATCTTCCATTCAAAATAAATATCTATCTAAAGGAGAAGTGGAGGATTGATGACTTTTGAATTCAACGAAATGAAATGAACTCTAGGGTGAAAACCTAGAAATGGGCAGTCTAGAGCGATCCACAAAAGAAAAAAAAAAGAAAGAAAGAAAGAAAAGAAGAAAGAAAAGAAAAAGTATTTCATCCAAGCACGTTCAAATCAAGGAGCACAGAAATAAGATTTCACTTGGAAGAAATGATCCTTGGTTTCATTACCCTTAAGTATTTATTTGAGCCTATATATCCTTTCTTTCATAGTCGTGAGCCATAGCCCCATTACAAGCCTCAAAAGACCATTTTGATCATATACGTGTATTGGAGTATGTAACACCCCAAGCTCGGGTCGGGATCGAGGAGCGTTACCGGAATCGGAAAATAGAAAATCAGAAACAAGAATCCATTCTTAATTAAATTATTCGTATTAATGCGCATGTGGAAAGTGGGCTAACAAAAACTTTTCTAAACATACATGACCAAACTGAATTTCATTTAATTTAACTTATAGATTTTCAAGCCAATTTAAATTTTAAGATTTCGTTTAAGGTTTCCATTCGAACATTAGGCTAACTATGTCGTTAATTTACTCTACCCATTAACTAATGATTTACAATTTATTTCATTGATAATAATTAAACCAAACATGCCGATATACTTAAGCAATTCATTACCATGTCATTCGAAACCTTGATTAACTTAGTCTAGGTGGTTTTTGAATTATACCAACATTACCCATAATTAAGTCATCAATTTTACATACAAGTCATGTTCGATTTCATAGACCATGATATCAGATTTCCATTAACTATTTCCTTACAAAATATCGAGTTATCATATGCTCCTAAGCCATGCCAAGCTATCAACTATGTACAACAAAAAATAATGCAAGACCACTAGCTTGACTTACATATATACAACAAAAGAATGAGGCTTTCTATCTAAAAACAAAACATGATTTTAGCCTCCTAATTAAGCATCAAGGAGTGTATAACTTCAAACACCAACGTAAACTTAGGCTACGACCAAACAAAATGAAACGAGCCCTTAGACAAACTTCGAAGCCACCATCTAGGAGTCTAAAAATGAGACTAAGATCATACATTTCTGGTCTTGTAATTTGTCCCGATCAAATGCTATATTTAGGTCCAAGCTACCCTGCTAAAGTGGGAAGAAGGAAACAATGGGGCGTTAAGTACAAAATTGTACTTATCGAGGTAATGCTAAAGCTAATTCATTCTTGAATTTATGTGTGATCAAGCATTGAGTTTACTTAGCTAGTTTCGATAACATAAAATTAATACCCAACTAAGCTTAACAAAATCAAACACAAATGACTTCATACATTACATATACAAACACTCATAGCTTCATACTCGAATACATTTCAATTAATATTAGTTTATCCACATGCTTAATTTTCGATTCAGTCAAAGACCATATATCAATTCAATTTCCAGCATACTCATTTTCATGCTTCATAATCGAAATAACCAAAAATCATACCAATTATAACATTGCATTATCAACTTGTCAAGAGCAAAATCACCAATCTTCTTTAAGCATGTCATTCGAATAGGTCACAAACAATTATCCATAGATCAAAATTATCAAACATATCACATTTCATTTTCAATTCATTCGAAAGGGGCCATTGCCCACATTGCTTATATTCGGACATTGCAAGCATCACATATGCATTTTATCACAATCGAAAGGACCAATGTCCACAAATTCACCCATTAATTTCACATTTTATCATGACAATGCAATATCAATCCATTTATCCACTTCATAAGCTTTTCATAATTAGGTAATTCCATTTAATTTAGTTAAATTGAATTGCGCTAGGTAGAGTAGACGAATCAGATAATCAAGTCGCCAAGAGGGTACCAAGTATCAAACAATGGCTGCCTAAGCAACAAGTCAATGGATGCTTACTAGCATCAATGTGTCTTGAACACCAAGCAAGATCACATTCAATCATCAAGTCGGAGAGTACCCAAGGTACTAAACAATGGTTGCATTAAGCAACAAGTCAATGGTTGCACAAGGCAACAAACAAGAGAGCTCAGACTCTAGACATGTCGTACTATCTAAGACTTCTAATCGACCGAGGGCATATTATTCTTATTAATTTATCCTTCATTTTTAATTTAGCACATACATATTGCATAATTCGATTTGCATGCTCATTCTATCATATAGTTTTACCAATTCACATAAATCATGCTAATCAATTTCATGTCACATTCGAATAGCATCAAAACATACATGGGCAGCAACTTCACATGAAATCACAAGCATATTGAGCATAGCAAAAATACCATATAGGGGTAGTCCACATATTCATACATTCGAGCATTGTCAAGGATCCAATTTGTGCTTATACAACATACAAATAGATCACATAATGCAGTCCACATTTCCACACATTCAAACATTCACAAAGATCCAATTCATGCATATACATCATAACAATTAGATCACATAAGGCAGTCCACATTTTCATACATTCAAGCATTAACAAGAATCCAATTCATGCATCCATTTTCCTTTAATCTCCTTCCCTTACTAAACATATTACCAATCATCATTTAAGTCCAATTTCATGCATAAAATCATAAATTACATCAATAAACAAGGTGGCTAGGAAACTAGTCCCAACCCTAATACAAATTACACTCACAAACTTCTCAAGCTTGGTCTTTGATTAGGATGCCCTTATTCCTTCCCCTTGATTGGTCAATCTTTGCTTCCTCCAAAGAATCCTCACAATTTTGGATATTAACACTCAACACAAATTAAATACAAACCATATCATAGAGCAATTCAATTTCAATCACTCCTTTAATACAGTTATAACATAAATTCTCAAATCTGTTTTTTTGTTGTTGAATTAGTTGGAGGACCAGTTAGTATTTTAATCATAACTCTTTAATTACTAATTCAAAATTCATTTATTATACACCACTAGAAAGGTATTAAACTCAACATTTTAACCATTTAAACCTCATATTTTTATCTATTCTAAGTTAATACAGTTTATTTCTTGAATATGTCCTTTTCGATAAATCTGGACAGCTTGTACTGCCCAACTTCTTTAATCCATATCTTCCAATTTACTTACTGAAATCCAATTCCGTTTTCTCTCAGTATTTCTAGACATATCAAAGTTTGTACCATAAAAATTTCAGTTCAAACTACCCTAAATCCTATTTTTGGTGAATTTTTAAAGTTACAGCTTATGGTTCGAGTGTCCTGGACAGTTTACTCATTGGACACATTTAGCTTTGAATTCACCTAATTACCTTAGTCTAATTCTAAATTCACTTAATACATGATTTGTACTATCTTTTTACAACATTTTGAAGTCCATACTAATTTTTATTATCAACAGACAAGTCCTCAATTTCACTAATTTTCCAAATCAGCCCTATTCTTAGGTTTCGAGTACTAACTTCCTAAATTCACCAATTTAGGCCATTTCGACTTCAATTCAAGAATATAATTTCATTCTTACTTAATCCCTTGATTCTAAATTATGAGTTAAGTGTCAATTTCATAAAATTCAGGTCCTTGTAATTAATGATTTTATTCAAAACAGTCCCTAATTCCATCATTTTCAAATACACGTCCAATGTCGATTCTAATCAAAATTCCCTCATTCGAATTCATTTTCCAGCAATCCAAGACCTTTTTCTTATAGAAATTTCATTTCTCTTCAATTTTTCCCTAATAGGAATTTTCTAGTTTAGTCCCTATCTATTTCAATTTTTCAATTAATCATGAACTTCCATTCTTTCTCAAAACAGTCCTCTTTAAAATCAATTCACCATTTCACAAATAATTTTTCAAGAACTTCATTATCTCAACTTAACATAATCACCATGACTCTAACAATTTCATGTTTAAACCAATTTTAAACTTGCATGCATGATTTTTGCACTTGTTCAAACAACTAGAAGAAGGAATGAGAACTTACTTCTTTGGCTTTGCTACCACTAGCTACTCTTCTTAATCCTAGCTTAATTCCTTCAACATGCAAGCCATTTTCTACACCAATAGAGCTCAAATTTTCAGATTTTTCAAGCTTCCATTCTCTCTATTTTCTCTCAAGTCACACGACAACAAGGAAGAGAAATGATGGAGAGAAAACACTTTCCTTTATTTGGGGATTTGATAGGATTTGGTTTTGCTTAATTGCCCTTTTTAACATGTCTATTATAAGCTTTTTACTAAGGGAAGCCCCAAGGAATAATAATTCTTAACATGCAAATTTTGAGCTTTATTTTCTTTTTAAATTAGTCATCAATTTTCTCCACAACTCTTTCTTTATTTCTTCCATTTTGGTCAGATTTCCACTAGGGAAATGTACCCTTTCTAATTACTTTTAATTTCTCTAATTTTATTACTTTGATCTTGTTACTATTAATTTACATCCAACTAAATTATCAACTCGACTCAATTCCTTGATTCGAAAGCCTAATTCCCTTTCATTCGAGTTGGTGTAATAATTGCCCAATTAAAGGAAATTTAAGGACTACATTGACTAATTTACTTAATCATAAACTTAGTTGCTTTCTAAGAATAAATTAATAATTTAATTTTATGAATTAAATTCTAGGATGGAAAAGTGGATGTTACAGAGTAAGTGGAATTCGTCTTCAAAATACATCCCGCTTATCAGGGTTAACTTTTCTTCAAGGATTTCCAGGCTTCTAATGTTTGATTGAGATCAGAAAAGAGGGAAGGATTAGGTTGGTGAGTTGGTGAGGCAAAGAGTGCCACTAAAACAGGATAGAATTAGGAATATGAGAATGTTTCTCTCGAAAGTCGAATAAAGTGGAAGAGGTCACATTTGAGTTGATCTATGTCAATTTGGTTCGAGGGCACTCTTGCACTTAATATTACAGGGCCTAATTTTGTTTTTTTTCTTTTATTTTCCATGACTTATCCAATTATTCTGGTTTAATAAGGTAATATTTTGAGCCTTTCACTTATTGTTTCAACAAGCATCTTGCAGATAAATTGATTAGATACAAGAAAAGCAAAGGATTTCATGGGCATTATTATTATGATGTATTAATCCTTTAAGTGCAGGCAGAACATGAGGTGGCATCGGTACTTAGTTAATGATGAAAAAGTATGACGAGAAAAAGGCACCACTTTGAGTGTCAGAAATATTTAAACAAAGCCGCAAGAAAGATACACAGATAGCCTTGGGGCAAAGAGAGAGCGTAGACCATCTTTTGGTGCCAAAGCTACAACAAGTTCGGTCAGTTAGAGGTTCATATAAGAAAATACCATTACCCTTAGGCACTGCAAGACAAGAAAGCTGTACGAATGTTAGAGTGAGCAGAGATGATAGTTGAATTCAAGAGCGGGACAATGCTACAAAGAGCAATCTAGAAGAATGTGTTATGTTCTAAAGGTGATTGTCTATGTTAGGAACCATGATTCCTAGATAGTAAAGAGGAGAGCATGAAGTGGAGATAGTGTTGAATCCCACGCCAATAAATACACAGAAATGAGTCTCCATGCAATGTGCAACCTGGAACTGATATTGACAACAAAGTCTGTCATCCGAAGAACAATGATTTTTATCTTTGTGCTTATGCCAAGATGATTGGAACCACAAGGGCAACACATTATCATGATCAGAACTTGTCCATTCTCTCTCCTATGTGTATCAAAAGAACACTATTGTCATCCCTGTCGTTGCTCCTATTTGATATTTTTGGCAGCATCTCAGTTGGGACAATTTATGAAGTGTGAAGCAGATTCATAGATATTAATCGTCAGCTTCTTAGATTTACGGCTTCACGTCCCTTCGGTGGAAAAGGAAATTTGAATTGTCAACTGCTGAGACATTGATGAAGTTAATTTGAGCTTTCAAAAAAATAAAGAAAAAAAGAAGAAAAGGAAAAAGAAAAAAGAAAAATCGAGGTGAAAACATGAAAAGACGCCTTGGAAAAAGAAAAAAAGAAAAAAAAAACAAAGTGAAAACCCGTAAGGGCACTTTGAGAAAAGCAAGCTAAAGTGAAAACCTGAAAAAGGTGCTTTAGAGAAAAAAAATGCAGAGATCGTGAAGATTGAACTTGAGTGTGAGATGGATTACCTTGTTAGCCAAATGAGTTTTGATGAAAATGAAGCAAAAAAATTTTGAGCTCCCCTGAAGATGAAAGCTCACCCAAATGGTCCTCGATTGACATCATTCATGCATCATATATAGTTAGGCACTCATAAGATAAGAGCATGCTAATTCATACATTCAGAGCATTTTTGCACATTTTTGTAGGAATCTATCATAATCAGCAAGAAACAAGAAGAGATTTCAACCTAGAGCTTCAAGGCTGGAGGAGTAGACCAAGTAATAAATGTTCCAAGCGTAGAAGGGATTGAGCAACAAAGGAAGAGAAGCAAGAGACCTAATACGAGTCCCATACTAAGGAATCGATATACTTTAAGCAGAAGAGCCGTGATTCTAAAAATCTTGAAACATCGAGCAGAAAAATTGAAAATATTTCACATTACTTCATGAAGAATTTTTATTAACTGATAATATTCCTTTTTGTAGAATAGACGTTACAGAAAAAGAAAGCACGTACCTACACCAGTCTTCATTAACATATCAGGGAAAGAATGCATATGTTAGAAAGTTTGGGGACTTGAAGGACTTTGAAAAAGTATAAGGACTTCAAGAAAGTTTAGGGACCTGAGGCATTTGCTCACCCAAAATGATGAAAGACGGACAAATTCTACATGTTAGAGACAAAAACAAAGATATTAGTGGGGCATCATTGTAAAAAAGAGTGCGGATCAAGATGGAAAAGTACAGAGCCTAAAGATGATTTGATCACTGAAGAAGTCAAGATTTGCTCTAAAAGAATAAGAGCTCAACAACAAGATTTTAGGGCAAAATTTTGTCGGGGCATGAAGAAAAAGAGAGTTTTAGATCAAGCTCAAGAGGATTAAGAAAAGCCAGACCTGATAAGAACAACTTTAAGAGATGAGACACCATTATAACATAAGCAGAAAATCTAACGGAGAAGAAAAGAATATTAGAATCCATCCAAGAGGAATTTGCAAGAATAAGCAGAGAACAAATAAGGATTTCAATTTGCAACTTCGAGATTGAAGAAATAGATCCAGCAAAGACTAGCGAAGATCCCAATCATGTTTTCGTGAAGCAAAGATTTCAATCCATTTCAAGAGGCGGATATCAGCAAGATTCCAATCCGTTTGAAGAGGCAGATCTCTGTAGAGATATTCGATTGTTTGGGCAAGAAAGGAAGTGTATTAAAACTTTGAATCCTTCGGGTAGTCAGTAATCCCTTCGGTCAGCGTGATTTCAAATCTTCCAAACATCTCCAGAAATGATGAAAACTTTTTAGATGGCGTCACAGTAAGACAATTGGGGCATGATATTGACAAAGATCTTTTGGGAACTTGGTCACATGCAGTAGAAGGAGATGGACTTATATAGAAGAGAACAAGAGATCTAATGAGATTGAAAGAGGGAGATACCTTTAATAGAGAAGCAGTGACTCTACAGACCTTAGTGCCCCAAGAGGGGAATTGAAGATGTTTCATACTATTCCAATTTAAATTCTTATTAACCAATGATATTTCTTTTCACAGATTTTGGACCTTTTTCCTAGAGACAAAGACATTTCGTTTATAGAGGCGGATATCAAGATATTCCGTTTACAGAGACGAATTTCAAAACACTCCATTTACAGAGGCGGATCTCAAGATATTCCTTTTACATAGGCGAATTTCAAAACACTCCATTTATAGAGGCAGATCTCAAGTCATTCTGTTTATGGAGGCAGATTTCAAGATATTCTGCTAATAAAGACAGATCTTGGAAGAGATCTCAATATGTTTGAAGAGGTCATGCAATTTCCAAGTGTAGAATGATATAAACCAATATAGAATGCAACGAGAGATATGATGCGAATTCCAGATTGAAAGATCAAGACACCATAAACAGATAATCATTAATTTTAAAGATTCAAGTGCTTCAAGCACAAAATTGAAGATATCCCATATTACACCAAAAAGAATCCTTATTAATTGAAGATATTTCGTTTTGCAGGAATAGTGAATTCATAATGAGAAGAGTCCGCCCCAGCAAAGAAGAACTCCTAATGAGAAGAGTTCGTCCATTAAGGAAGGATTCATAATGAGAAGAGTCCGCCCAGCGAAGAAGGATTCATAATGAGAAGAGTCCGCCCAGCGAAGAAGGATTCATAATGTGAAGAATCTGCCCCAACAAAGAAGAGCTCATAATGAGAAGAGTCTGTCTTGACAAAGACAGAATTCCTAATGAGAAGAATTCGTCTAGCAAGAAAGAATAGTTCGATCAACGAAGGAAGAATTCCTAATGAGAAGAGTTCATCCTCATCTAAAGAAGAAGATAAAGGAAGATTGAAGAATTTCATAGTGAGAAGAACAGCTTCAAGATTCCATGAGTGGATGGTTTGGACAAAATTCGTGTTTTTTCAGTATTTTCCCTATTCATGTTCCACGACAATGAGCAAAGAGGGGCAGCTGTAGAACCCTTATTTTGTCTGGGTATACTTATATATAAATATATATACTATATCTTCACTATAATTAAAACCAAAAAATTAAATACTAAATAAATAATAAATACAAAATTAGTCCATAAATAAATAAACATTCAACTTAGTGTCCATTTACACTCCAAATATTAGATACAAGCCCTTTTACATCACAAAAAATCCAAAGGCACAATAAAAGCCCAAATCCCTAATTTACAAGCCAAAACCACTCAAACAAACACAAATCCATTTTGTGCTTTCTTTTCCCGCCTAAAAAATCCACATGGCCCCTTCTCATTCGTCCATTCCCTTTTCACATGGATCAAACCCCACGATGACATTAGCCATTGCATCATCTCCCACTTACTATAAATATCTGTCATGAGAGATAAAATTAAAAAAAATATGAACCATCATTACTTTCTATAAAATAATAATAATAATAATAGCATATTAATGAGGAGAGAGAATCACCATTTCAGGAATCTAAACCGGCTGGAAGTCGAAGCGCCGCCGGAAGGGAAAATCGTCGAAGGAGGAGCTCAAAGGACGCCGAGGAAGGTGATCCCTCACCAGAAACTTTGCCGGAATCGTCGTCTAAAGCCCCTGAAAGGTATTCCTCTCACTGTTTTTTGGCTATCTGCATAAAATAATGGAAAATATGTTAGATCGAAATAAAATAATATAAAAAACTGAATAAAAAAGGAAATCAGAGTATTGTGCGGTTTCCGATGAGTTATAGGCACGGTAGAGTTGAAAAGTGGGTTATCGGGTAACATAGGTCTAGTTCGGGAGATCTTGCGAGGATTCTTTCGAATCCGGGTGTATTATGCTTAGATTCGGGGAGTTTGGGTGGTTCCGATGAACCAGGGTTAGGCTTAAGGTTAAATCTAGGGTTTGAAATTGATTTTTCGGTGATTTTGGTTCGAAATGACGGTGGCCGGAAAGGTTTAGACGGCGGTCGAAAAAGTTTGGACGATGGCCGGAGGTTTAGTTCAGTGACCGGCAGAAGGTTGAAGATAACCAGAGACGGTGGCCGTTGGTAGCTGGCACCGCCTTCGGCAGCCGACGAACGGGTTGGGTATTCAGAATATGGTGACGATGGATTAAAAGAAGGAAAATGGAAGAACACGGTTGTGTTCTTGCAAAAAATAAGTGTTTGATTTGTAGAAACAATAAAGGGAATATAATTTGGTGTTTGTTTGGATCTAATGAACAAAAAATGAAGAACATAGTGTGATTTTGGTGAAGAACAAGGGGTTTTATCTATTTTGAAAGGGGGAATTTTGGGTTTAAGTGTTGTAGTATAGAGAATTAGACTAGTGACCGAGTTAGAGGGTGAGTGGAGAAGGAAAAAGTGACCGAGTTGCACTCGGATAGGGCCTTATATAGCGTTCCCGAAACTACGTCGTTTTGGTATCGGTTTAGGCTAACCCATGAACCGAGCTGGGTCGGATCAAGAGGATCCACTCCCTACTCTTGATACTTTATATTTTGGGCTTGTAATCTCTGCTTTTCTTACAATTCGATCACTAATTTCTTGTAATTTGATCTTCTAAGTTTCATTTTAGTTCAATTTCGTCCCTTTTCAGCTTTAATTCATTTATTTAATTGTTTAATTATTTGTATATTTGTTTGTATCTCTTTTAAATTGAGCATGTAGTTTCATACCTTAGACAATTTGGTCACTTTATTAATATAAATAATTAGAGTCTTTAGCCTAGGTCTCTTAATTACATAATTAAATAAGAGAGATCATTATAGCAAATAAGTGAATATTTGAAACAATATTAGAACATTCAATATTGGTTAGTGTCACAATGAAGAGTGATGTTAACCGATGAAAGTTTCAATGTTTCATTTTAACTTAGAAAATGGAAATGATTTATAATTAGATTAATTAAAAATTAAAATAGAACTAATGATTAGAGTCAATTTAATTGCGAATATTATTACTTTTGGGCCCATTAAAGATAGTGTCCAATATTATTTTGGACGTTATCTTTCATGTTCAAAAATTAATATTGTTCATAGATTTTTAATTAAATTAACTAATGGAGCCTAATTAGGATTTATTTAAAAAAGACAAGACAATAATTGGTCATGCATTAAATCTTTTGTGTTGAGATACATTTTGAATATAAATTGAAGTGTCCTAATGTAACCGGACGTTTCATAATTATATTCGTCCAAAATGTATTTTCTTACAAAAGGATACCTCATTCGGAATAAAATTCATTTTACAGTCAATAGATTTAATAATATTCAAATTAATGTTCTAAATGCCAAAATGTCACGTGTAATTAATGGGGTACCGATAACGAGCGTTTGTAGGGGTGCTAACCCTTCCCTACACGTAACTGACTCCCGAACCTTAACTTTTCAAAAAGAATCTCTAGTATGTTTTTATGGTATCCGGCCTACCAAAGTGGCCGGTGGCGACTCCAAAATGATTTTTAAGAAAATAAAAGTAATTTTGATTAAGAGGGGAGAATTAATTAATCAAAAGATAAAATTGGTCAAAACCCTAATTTTTTGAATTTTTATCGTAAGGCTGTTTTTATTCCAAACATAAAAAAAGGGTTTTCAAAAAACGGTCATAGCAGCTGAATTGTTGTTGTTCTGATTTTGAGCTCCGCTCACAAAGCTTTTAATCTTACGCTCTATTTTCCAACAATGCAGATCATTAGTGGCTTCGGAAGGCAAGCGGGGCAAGGGAGGAGTCTTGGAGTTCTTTGCTAGCTCAAAGTATGATTTTTATGGTTGTAATAATACTTAGCCAATGAGAAAGCTAGACTTTTGTGTTTGGGAGTTAATGTTCAAACTCCTTTGTAGTTGTTTTTGTTACTAACATGTTTTGAATGTTGATACCATGCTGTGTTGAGGCTTGTTATGGTCTTGGGTTAATTGCTATGTGTTTTGGCATGTTAGTATTTTTGTGCTAAGTGCTCTTATGAGCTTTTGGGTTTGAAATTCATATTTGTGTAAGTATGCATGTTTGATACTTGTATTAGGGTGGTTTTCCTCTAGATTCCTTTTAACGCACAATTGCTATGTTTGAAGTTTGTTAGAGTTTTGGGTAGTTTCGATTATGTTTAGGAAGGTTCTAAAGTGTCTCGAATGTGAATTTTCTGCAAATTTGCATGTACGTTTCGAAACTAGTTGAATAGGTTTCGAAACCTTGTTTGGTAAAGTTGAAAATTAGTTTGAAAAGTTATATTTTGGTCCCTGATTGTTTAACATGTATTTGGGTGAGTTTGAATGATCTTTTAGAGCTGAAATTTAACATGAGAGCATGAAACTTGACTAATTGCATATTGGTAACTTTAATTTCTTAAAAGTCCATGTTCTTGTATGTTCTTACGTTTGAGTCCCTAATCGCTAAAAAGGTCAATTGGACTTCGAATCGATGTCCGATTAAAGTGAGGTTTTAACCGCTGCTTGCACGAACATATAGGATAATAATGAAGCCTTTAGAAAAGATAAAAAGAAAAAATATATATACATTGAGTTGTTAATCGGTGGGAAATATTCGGGTTTCTTTCCGGTTATCCCCGTGTAACTATCCCGATTCGGTCTTGCGACTAAACCGGGTCGAGAGGGTTACAAAATTAAAGTAGTGAAACATTTAAAAGTCACCAGAACTAATATTTAAGTTAAATCACACCATCACTAAACTAATTAAATAAATATTTATTTTTATTATAAAATTAATGTTTAAACATTCTTAAAAAATAAATTTCCAATCTTTATTTGGAATAAAATATAAATTTAAAATCGTTTGAAAAATTACTTATTTTTAGTTTTATTATTTTAAATTTTAAATTATCTAATATTTATTTTATTAGTATTTTAATTTCCAAAAAAGGAGAAAACAATTTTAATTTTTACATTATTTAATAGAATATTATAAAAATAAATACATAGTTATTTTATTATTTTTTCGAAATTTCCAAACAAAATGAGAAAATAATTTATAATTTTAGTTTTTTACATTATCTAATATAATAATATGAAAATAAACACATAGTTATTGTATTAGTTTTTTTTTTCAAAATTCCAAGAAAATGAGAGAATAATGTATTATTTTAATTTTTTTTCATTGTCTAATATAATATTAGAAAAATAAATAATTTAAAATTTATATTTTATGCCAAATAAAGACTTAAATTTAATTTTTTATGAATGCTTTAATATTAGCTTAATAACAAAAAAATAAATACTTATTTATTTAGTTAAGTGGTAGTTTAACTTTCTGATGAATTCTAATTGTATCACTAGCTTAGATTTTAAATTCTAGTTGTATTACTAACTTTTAGTTTCCGACAAGCGTATTAGTTTTAAGGTTTAGGGACTTAGTTTAAGGTGTAGAGTTTAGGGGTTTAAGTGTAGAGTTTTAGAATTTAGGGGTTAAGGATATGATTTAGGGTTTAGAGGTTAGGTTTTAAATTTTAGTTTAATATGTTGAGGGTTTAAGTTTTAACCTATAAAGCCTAAATTTTAACCCTAAACTTTAAATTATATTTACAATCCATGAATTCTAAACTACTAAACCTAAATCCATAAACCCTACACCCTAAATTGAGTCTCTAAACCCTAAAATAAATACACATGTAAAAACTTTTAGTTTCCACTGCCAGTGTATAAAATAATTATCCTAAATTATTTTTAATAATAAATTTATTCAAACAAGTGAATGTTTTTACCATGCCAGCTTCCACATCAACATAAAATGAGAATAAATCAAGAATATTATCACCTTAATTAAAATTGAAGGCCGCAAATATTCTATTATTTAACTGTGGAGGGGTTTGTTCGAACAATGTATAGCAGTTTGAGTGCTTTGTTTTAGAATATTAACCATGACCCCTTTAATTTTTGGTTAATATACTAAAATAAAACTATCCCCTTGTCTTCAACCTTCAACTGGTTCAACGCAGCTGTGGGTCTACTTTTATTTATATCTTTCAATAACAGCATTCGGCATTCAGGTCGGAGTACGTATATATAACCTCGAACGACCCTCTACATACATTAGAAAACTTCAAAACAATCGAACATGTTTGTGTCAAACACATAGTCGTATCCATAGCTCGAAATTGTGGGAATTGGTTATACAAGTGCCCTTCCTTACAATGTACAGAGGAATGCTTGTTTGGTATTACAGATATGAGAGATTACATGTCAAAATACAAGAAATGACATTTCTAGGCCTCGACTCGAAAACAACAAACAAATTGCTCTCTTTTTGATCGACAAAACAGATATAAATTTATGCCAAGTGACTGGGAGAGTTGTTAAACATACTGTGCCACATATATGCCCTAGAAAGCACCATTTCAAGCTCTTGATATGTCCAGTTGTGAGTTGGAAGGTGTTGAAGGAACATCACCAATTCCTGGAAATCAAGCTTCCGAAGTGTGTCTGACCACTGAAATTTTACAACAAATTCATCATCGATTAGCTTCTGTAATCAACAAGGTTATGAATAATCACGAAGCATCCAGTGTCTCGGGGAAATTCAGTCCAACATTTGCGATTCACAGCAGCAAAAGTCATCCACACAGTCCGTAAGAAATCAAATGAGAATATGAGATGATCCAAACAATGCAAAGAAAAGAACAAAAAGAAAGCAGTCGTAGAAATCCTGGAAAACAAGCATCGATCCATTTAAATACTCTGTTGTAGATAAATCAAGCTCTTATGCCTATGAAGAAAGTCGTACGAGATGCTGGCCCAACAGCTTCACCTTAGACCGTCATTATATTTTGGACCAAAGAAATAGTCTTTCATTTTCTTTCGGATGAGAAAAGGCGTAAATGAAGAGGAAAAAGGAGACGCGTCTTTTATTTGAACAATTATTGTAGCTATATCTCCTACTAAAGATTCCAGAAATGCATGCAGTCTAAGATGAAGAGAGCTATATTAGTAGAAAGGAAGTTAAAGCACAGCTCACCGTTAAAAGAAAACTGGCAAATATGTACACAAGAAAATCAGGGAGCGCATCGCCTTCAGCAAGATACGTATCCCATAGGCGGGTTACTAGATGGAAAGGAATCTGTTAAACAACAATAATTAAAAAGAAAAGCTAATAGAGCCACAAGAAAAAATAAAAGTATGACCAGTTTATCATTCAAACACAAAAAATTGCAAAAGGCAGGATAATTAGACAGTTTAGGTGATGGATTGGATGGAAGGATGAAACTTCACCTCGCGTATCAGTAGGCAGTTGAACCAGCGAAAAGCAAATTGAAGAAATTCAAGACTTTGGTCCTCCACATGTCTAGAAACAGGTTCTTGTACAAGTTAACAGAAAAAAAGTGGTTAATATGAAAAAGAAATTAGAACATACAAAAAGGAAACAAAATTTTAAGTTATGTTATTCCAACTCTTCATTTTCTTTAAGTACCCACGTCTGATGCATACATGGACATGGATATGGGGTTATTAGTGTGACCCTCCACAGATCCCCTAAATACAAGGAAAAACTTCAAAAAATAGAAGATTTAAACATTCACATGTCAAGCAAATGTGAATCTGGCACTCATACCCGAGTCCAGGTAACGTAGATTTTAAGTAAATAAAAGAAGCACACGGCAAAGACATGCATGCACAAGAAAATGCCAACACTAACACCTTTTTTCCCTTTCTCTATATCAAAAATAAAATAGGGGGTCTGTACAAACACACAACCTTTAGCTTCATATATAACAATCACTAAAATATCTGCAAATAAATGAAGGCGTAAATTTCCTACATGACACAAAAGTTTGTTGAATTCATGAATAAAAAAGAATGTCGGGGAGAGAACTGAATGCCCCTAAAGAGTTTACCATCAATTCGCCGAACCAATTCCTTCAGCTTGAATACAAGCCTCTGGATTCCTGGTTGAGCAAAAGTGTAATGGTCTTGCATGCCATCGAGCAACTGTGACAAGCACCAATAACAGTCGGCTTCTATGTTGGAGATATTCGCCGAAGATATATCAGAGATTGACCAATTATCTATGCTCCCGTCTAAGTACTCTGATAAGAAGACAACCAGAAAGGGTGTAACTAGATCATTTATCCCCTGCACATATCCACTTGCAGGATGCCGAATGGCCCTATACATGAAGTTGAGAGAAAAAAAAATCATTACTCCAAAACAACACATGGGATCTCAGCATCTTAATTGCAAACAATAGTGTTATAAGAAGCCATCAAAAAATTTGAACTCACCAATGTAAATAATACCTTACCATGTGTAAAGAATGCGCTCCAAGGATTTTTGAACTTGTGGTTGCTGAAAGAAGGCAACATCAGGTACAGTTCTAGGACAATCAACAGCAATCTAATGAACAGAATGAAGCCAATTGTTAACGATTAGGCATAGAAGGCTAAAATTCAAATTCACTATGGGCTAAGGGTACCTGGCGAAGCATATTGATCTCGTCATCTGAACGTTCAGCATCTGGAATGTCATAAAATTGAGCAACACAATCAAGATATTCAATGCGTTTCCTCCTTAAAACTCCCTCCCTTCTATCTGAATTAGGCGGTGCATATCCCTGTTGTCAGTTCATACTTTAATTTCAAACAAGCAAACAAAATTAATAAAGATAACCATGTCCGTTAAATGACTCATTAGTTAAGCCTGAATATAAAATATTAGACATATAGGTTCTTCCATGCATTCTCTAAACAGTGGCCTGATTGGTTTCAATTGGAATAGAAAGCCCAAAAGACTAAAAAAACAAATCAGCTTACTGGAATGAAAAACTAAAACCAATAACTCCTAAAAAAGAAACATATAACACCAAAAGCTGCTTACTATCTTCAGATAATGATGTGGTTGTATAACAGCAGTAAATTGATAGAATTAGAGCTAAACAAATGAGTAAGAAGAAGATAGAACTCCTGAAAATGTAGGGTTATAAAATCCTCTAGTCTATCTATATCAACTCAAAGAAACAGTATCAGCCCCCTAAAGATATTCTATATAATCCAAGCCCTAGATTTAAACCTAGACCTGACATCAACTATCGAGTGAGCCGAATTCGAGTGATTTAATACTATACTTGACTCGAGATGCTTGTGAGCCTAAGCAAACTTTTATATTTTTACATAATTTATTATTAAATTAAAAATTTACCCTTATTAAATATACTTGAATAAACCCTGTTTTAATTCCATTTCCCACCTCATTGTTGCTTCCTTTTGAGCTGCCTCCTCTATTGATTTGAATCTTTCTTCAGTCTCAAATCCCAATCCTTTCCAGCACCCGACCCAAACTTATTCCCACTAAACACCACTCTTTCCGAGCAGCCATTCCTCTTCCTACTAAGCAACTATAGCATGACATCAGCTATAGTCTTTTTTTCAAGTCCTTATCTCAGCATGGAATGTATGGAAAAAAGTTGTATAAATAATTTTGATGAAGATTAATAGATTGGGTTTCGTTCACATTATTATTAACTTCCTGTTTTAGATTTTGAATCTGACTCTTCTTTTCTTTGATAATGCTATTTGAATTTGCAGATTGATGACTTTTTTTTTTTTTGCTTTCATTTCTTTTTCCCTTTTTTATGTTAAATTGTATTTCAAGTGAAGTTTTTTTATGCTTTTCAAGCTTAATCGAGCTCAAGCTTGAATAGCTCGGTCATATCTCGAGCCTAGAAAATAATATCCAATCGAGCTCACGTTGAGCATCAAGCACCGAATTTCGAATCAAGCTTAACATTATTCAGGCCTGGCTGGGCTTGGTTACACCCCTAATTTCAACCCTAAAGGGACAACATAAGAAATATCAGCCTTCATAGAGAAGAAGATGAACATATAGTTCCAGTTCTCCTAGTGCATATAATTGATTGTTTCATTAGACCATCAAGCTTACCAGAAGAAGTCTCCATACATCAGGTCGCATGTAAGGTGGAACACCACTCCAAGCTAGCTCACGTAATCTCTCTGCACAAGGAAATCATGGCCAAGTCAAACTATGATTCTATTAACTAAAGATCGTTAAACTAGAGCTCGGAGAAGTATGGGAACGGAAAAGACTAGGTTCTCTATCAAACTCAGAAAGTGGGAATGAGTGCCAAGTGAAAATATCTGTAATACAAATTAACACGGACAAAAGTTCCTATACGATATCAAAAACCAGAATGAGTATGGCCCGTGCATATAAACACCAATTCAATATTTTTGTTTTTCAAATATGGTTAAAGATATGTGATTTTATATCTTGTTGATACTAGTAATGCCTGAATTTAATTGTTTAAATGCATCAGGAACCAAATTTGTTCACAGTATATATTGTTGTGACTGTTCCAAGAAAGGAAACAGTTTTGAGCATGTTTTAGCAATATACACCATAAGGGTTCAAAACTTCCAAGAGAAAGGAGAATACACTTCCATAAAGGAGCTCATACACATTTAGATTTAGCAATCAATACTACAGGCAGTCCTAAAGTTATATTAACTTGTACAAAACTACACATATGTTACTATCAACATGCTACCGCAAACTTAATATATCTTAGATTCTTAATGTCACCATGCAATCTCCAATTGACAACAAACAAGCAGGTAGGACTTGGGAACTTTTGAATTGGCTTTTCTACTATATAAGCACTAGAAAATAAAAATAAAAAAATTCAGCAGAAGCTTGATTTAAAAGAACTATTTTTGAGCTAGACAAAGAAGCTTGTAAAACCTACTTATATATCATCTTTAGAACGGCTCAAGTAACACCTTGCAGAATCTAATAAATAGATAAATCATCCTGAAGCAACAAAATAGGCATGTACCTATGACGACCATCTGCCCTGAGAGCTCTTTAGTGAACTTCAAAACCCTTGCAGAATCTGTAGATCTTGCACCCATTACAGACTTGACTTCTCTAGCAGCATGCTCAATGTTCGAGGTTGAAGATCTTAACTTATTAACAGTTATATTAATATCTGAGATATTTGTATTTCTGACCCCTCCCTATATGAAACGAAAGTTTTTCAGTTCACAATGTTACCGACTAAAGAATTGAAAAGCCACACAACTTATATGATAATTATTTTTGGTACTGTAGTAATAAGATAACTATAAGACACAATACATATTCACTCTCAACATCACCTCCATGTATTTGGCCACATCATTACTTCTGCCAGCATCATTCTGAGAATAACTTCTTTGATATTGTTTCTGTAAGCCTGAATTGCCCGAGGGTTCCAACCTTCTGGTCAATAATACTTTACCAGGAATGCTGCGACCCTTAAGCAACCTTAATAAAAGGCATAAAAGAATATTATTATTTGCACTGAACGCACTAATTTGAGAGAAGTAAGCTCATGAAAAAAAGAAAAATTGGGTGAAAACTCCACAGGCATGACATTGGACTAGTTACGCAATTTATTAAAGCCTACTTTTAGTTGAAGGTATGGTTCGAAATAGACAAAAATAGTAAGCACAGTAACTGCATTTCTATTCAAAACAAAAGGTAGAAAACACCAATAATTTCCTAACACTCATAAAAGCCACATGGAGGAGCTAATATAGGTGACATAACAAGACAAGCCAACCTTACCGAAGCTGAAACTTGTTTTTGTTCATCCTCTTTAGAATTAACACTCAGAGAGATTTCATTTAGCGAAAACAACATTGTAGCCCATGTTATCATTGATCTCTAGCCAAATTGTATTAGGAAATCCAAGCTGTTAAGTCAGCACTCAGCACATCAAAACACATAGTAACATCCTTTATGAACTTCCCTTGTGCATAACTGCCCTTATTACCAGAAAACCCAGGCTAAAGGAAATGGAATAACCTCTTTATAATCCTAGTAATTCCCATGTTTCTACAAACACAGTGCCATAATCAAATAACAGCATAGACCAAAATAAAGGCATTCACAGGGGAAAAAAGATTTTAAACACAGAGAATCATCTTCTATGATAAGTAGAATCTGGGATTGTGAAATCAAGCAGAACTTGAGGGATCTGAATTAAATTATCAAAAGGGTCCTTAAATCTAAGTGCAAACTCCAACAATTTTTACCCAATAAAAAGAAATGAGAAGTTCTGGGAAATCAAAATTTCTCCTCGAAAAGGAAAATTCTTCCACATGACTCGGTAACTGGAATTGAAATTGGAAAGATCCGAACATATTTCTCAAAAGGGTATCTAAATCCAATGACAGAAAAACAGAAGTCGGAGAATCCAGATTCAAAACATTGAGAAACAAAAGAGAAAATATGAAACAGAGAAAGAAACAAAGAGAAATGGGGGAATTGGAATATAGTTAAAAGGAGGTACTCTTGGACATTTCTGAGGGTTTGGCTGAATCTGGAATCAAGGCTTTCTTTCTTAGGCTGACCTTCTTCTCCGTGGGTGTTGTTGTTCATGGTGCTGTTGTTATGGAAGGAAGGAGCATGCTCTGTTTGTGGCTCTCTCTCTTCACTTTTACTAATAATTCTTCTTGTTCGATGCTCCAGTTTCTTCTTTGAATCTCATGTCTTTCCTACGGGAAGATGCTCAAGAAAACATGCAGCACCACTATCATTACCTAACAACAAAATTATATATATCTTGCTTCTTTTAATTGAATTAATTTGTTTGTTGTAATATTTTGGATACAAATTCAAATATTATCCCAAATCTATAGTATTCTTTTTAAGTATCAAAATCCATAATATATATTTTTTTTTATCCAAAGAAAATAAATTCATTAGAAACCATATCATAAGAGTACAAGGAGGCTTGGGAGGGGGGAGGGGGTCCCAATAAGTCTGGACCTAGAGGTCCCTAGCAAACTTAGCAAGTCAGTCAGCTGCGTGATTATATAACCTAGGAGCAAAAGAAAAGGAGAAAACATGAAATGTTTCAGCTTTGCATCTAATATCCTATTCGATAGCCGAGGAGACCCACTCTGACAAAGAACCCTAGCAGAGTCTGTTAATGACAGTTTGGCAATCTGCCTCGGTGATGATATGAGAGAATTTGTTCGAAGATGCTAGAGATAAGCCAAGTCTAATGGTCATGGTTTCGGCCGCTGCCACAAAAGGGGCAAGCAAAGGTTTCGAGACTCCTTGGATAAAGCTTCCGGATAAATCGCGTGCAATGGCTGCCACATATGCCTTCTTAGTGAAGTAGTCAAAGGCAGCATCACAGTTTATATTGATGGTACTCGAGGGAGGGGGTGTCCAACTCGTCGTTTCCTTAGGTCAGGTGGAATCAACATTCAGGCGTGGCGAAGATTCCCGAGAGAATTCCTGAAAGGCGCTGTCCACGCGTAGCCATACTTCCCAGGGAAGGTCTTTCATGTTATCAAACACAAATGTGTTTCTCGATTTCCAAATTGCCCAAAGCAGGAAGGCAATGAGTACGCAGCCTTTGTCGAAATTGTCCATCCTCCTGAAATCGTTAATTTTGAGCCACCAACGTGAAAAACCAGGAAAGCCGGAAGGGGATTGAGAATAATTGAATCCAGACCGCTTGAGCAAAAGGACAAAAGAACATAAGGTGTTCAATGGATTCCGCTTCTGCCCCACATCTCGGGCAACAGTCCGAGTCTTTAAACTACCGTGGAAGCGGGCAGCGAGAGTCCCTTTAGCGGGGATAATATAATGGCACAGCTTCCAGAGGAATGAACAAATTTTGGGTGGCACCTTCAGCCCCCAAATGGAGTTCTAAAAACCTTTCTTGTTACCCGGGTCATTACTTGAAGAAGGGTCTGCGGACGATCGAAGTTTGTCCTCGATGAACCGGTATCCTGATTTGGCAGAGTATTCTTCGTTCTTCGTTCCCACCCAAATAAAGAAGTCTTTTATTCATGGTCCCCCAATTGGGATAGTTAAAATAGCTTTAACTTCCAGGGGCGAGAAAAGGAGGTCCAACTTTGAACGATCCCACGACCTTTGGTCGGAATTCATGAGGCTGAAGACAGATAGACATGAGGATTGAGGAGAGGACTGTGTCGATAAACGAAACTTGGGAAGTTTCGGTATCCAGTTGTCATTCCAGGTGGAGATGCTTCTTCTGTTACCTACTCGCCATAAAGATCCTTCTCTGATTATCTCAATCCCTTCCTTGATACATGCCCAGGCCCAGGATGAGTTATTACACTTTGGAGATTCAAATATATTTCCATTCAGGTAGTAAATCCCCCCGAAGAGTTTGAGCCAAAAGGGGATCCGAGTTCTTTAGGATTCTCCACGCAACATTAGCTATGAGAGCTTTGTTGAAGGATCTGAGATCACGAAAGACCATGCCTCCTTGATCTTTGGAACGACAAAGATTCCTCTAATTGATCCAGTGTATGCTTCTCTTTTTGGAGCCACAGTTGTTCCACCAGAAATTTGCCACAAGCGAACTAAGTTCATCAAAGAAGGTGACAGGAAGAAGAAAACATTGCATCACATATGTGGGGATAGCTTGGGCAATAGCTTTGATGATGATCTTCTTCCTAACTTGATTTAAGAATTTGGTTTTCTAGCTCCGAAGCTTGTTCTGAACTCTCTCCTTGATAAAAGCGATGGCTTCCTTTTTGCTTCGCCCCTAAAGGGAAGGGAGGCCAAGGTATCTACCGTCTTCCTCCAACGGCCTGAAACCCAGGATATTAGAAAGGTGGCTTTTAAGATTGGCACTAACATTGGGAGAGAAATAGACTGAAGATTTCTAGAAGATCACCGTCTGTCCAGTCGATTTCTGAAATAAGTGTAGAATATTCAGAACTGAATGACAATTTCCTTCGTTTGCCGTTGAGAACATCAAGCGGTCATCAGCAAACATAAGATGGCTAATAGCAGGGCATCTTCTTTTGATTTTAAGACCTTCGAGACGAGTGGAATCTACCTCTTTCTCCAGAAGCCATGAAAAGATGTTTGAGATGAATGTGAAAAGAAATGGTGAGAGAGGGTCACCCTGTCTAATACCTCTTCCTGGAAGGAATGCACCAAATTTTTCTCCATTTAAGACCAGGGAGAAGGATGCAGAGGAGACACATGCCATAACTCTATTGATCCACCAGTCGCAGAACCCCATTCTATCCATTGTAAAGCGGAGAAGGTCCCAATCCACTTTGTCGTAAACCTTTTCGAGATCAATTTTGAATGCCATTATGTTCTTTTCCCCCTTTTCTTGGCCCGTTTGATAGCGTTTAAAGCTTCATTAGCTAGGATAATATTATCGTGGATCGCCCTTCCCTGGACAAACGTTGATTGACATTGAGAGATAATGTCGGGAATGAACTTCTTGAGTCTGGAGGCTAAAATCTTAGAGTTAACTTTATAGGAGAAGTTGCAGAGACTAATCGGACGAAAGTGGGAGACCTTACAAGGGTTTGATCTCTTGAGGATAAGCACCAGATTCATCTTATTCAACCCGTAATCCAGAAATCCATCCTTAAAAAAGGCATTAATCATTCCTACAAGATCTCCTTTTATGGTTTCCTAAAAGGTTTGATAGAAACACCCCGGGAAGCCATCCGGCCCTAGAGATTTTGTTGTCCTCATATTGAAAACCGTATTCTTAATTTTCTCCTTTGTAACTTCTCTGCAAAGTTCAGAGTTCATCTCCTCATTCACTAGCTTCGGGATGTACTCTCTCAGGTATTGATAATTAATGGATTGATCTTTTGCAAAACGTTTCTGAAAATGTTGTTGAAGGAAATCCGTCATTTCCAGTAGTTCCTCGAGCCAGGTCCTATCTTCCTTTTTTAGCCTGAGGATGGAATTGGTTCTCCTGTGTTGGATAGTGGTAGCATGGAAGAACTTTGTATTTTTGTCTCCACATTTCAGCTAGTTTATTCTGGAGTGTTGATGCCAATATCTCTCTTCGCTCTCCCATTTGAGGTTCAGCTCCTTTTTGAGCTATTTATATTCCTCCAATTCTGGTTTCGTTAGTTTCTTTCCTTGAAGGTTTCTGATTCGGGCCATTAGTTTTTGTTTCTTTTCATTTTTCTGTTTGAAGTTCATTTTGCTCCATTTTATCAAGGTGGATCTTGTTTTACCAATTTTTCTCCCAAAACTGTGGGTAATTCTATCGGTGGGGGAAGAGTCCCAGCTTTTCTAAACCGCCTGTGGGCATTCTTCGTCCAGGAGCCATTTGGTTTCGAACTTAAAGTCTTTCTTGTATTTCCTAGAGAAGCCCATAGAAAACAATATAATTGGGGCGTGATCAGAGGCAACATCGATGTTCATTAAGCACTGAGCTTTTGGGAAAGCGATACTCCATTCAGTAGAGCATAAAACTCGATCGAGTTTCTCCAGAATTGGCTAGTTTTCACTTCTCTGGTTATACCAAGTGAAACATCCCCCTTTGATTGGCATTTCAAGTAACCCGGTCGTTTCCACGAAATCCTTGAAACCATTGGCTTCGGTTGGGTTGATCGGAGTCCCCCTTCCTTTTCCGCCTGACATGTGACAATATCTGAATCCCCTATTATTAACCATCTCACATTTGGAGACCTTCTCAGGTTCGCTAGTTCTTCCCAGAAAGATTGCTTCTCTTCTTTATAAGGAGGGCCACAAATGAATGTTCCGAACCAGTCCTCTCCCTCTTGAACAATTATTTTTGCATCAATGAAGTTCTTGTTAAAATTCAATATGGTCACTTTCGTGTCGCTTGACCACCATAAAGCGAGACCATCGATGATACCTTGCGGATCAATGTAGAAGGAATCTTCTATCTTCATTTTCATTTTAATTTTGTCGAGGTATCTTATCTTTTGTTTCATCTCGCTCAGGAAAATTATACTCGATCTGTGCTTCAAGACAGAATTCTTTAAAGCTCTGACCGTATCCCTGTTTCCCAAACCTCTCACATTTCATGCACAAATTTCCATGTACAGCCGAAGAGCCAACCAATAGAACTGAAGGGAATTGTTAACAAGACCCGAGAAAGTAGCAAAAACCCACAACAGGCAGTAAGAAACCACTGAATAAGAGTATGAAAATAGCGATAAATCCAGAAACAACACCAGATTCAAACAGAATAAGCAGGGGCCTTAACTGCGGTAAAACCAGATTCAACACCAGATTCAAACAGAATAGAAGGGGCATCGACAGCGGTAAAACCAAATTCAACACCAGAAATAAGCAGTAATACGAAAAAGCCGCACGAGCCAAATCAACGACCTCAACACCAGATTCAAGAAGATTCGAACATAGAAAAAAATAAAGGCATCGGTAAAACCAAAGAGCCAATACTCTATTGCAGACCAGAAACAAACTTGGCCAAGAGAGACTCAATATCGACAACAAAACAAAAAAAAAAGTAAATCACCAAAAGAAGGGGCATCAACCGGGGAGAACGGGTGGAGGAACCAGAGGCGGGCTTAGGGGAATGGAAGAAGGATTGGAATACCTGAGACCAGAGTTGCCGACGGGAGAATACACCACCACGACCAACAGAAGACAACACCACCACGACCCGCGAAAGAAAAACGTCACCACGAACCAGACATCGGCGACGAGGGAATCGTAGTCGTGATAAAGCAGGAAGAAACCTCACCAAAATCACTGCCGAAGACCTCTATCCTACTCCCATCCAACAACACCAGTGGCTTCCGACGCCTCTGTAGTAGAGGGATAAGCCAACACCAAGGCAAGATGAACGAGCAAGAAACCATAAAAGTGGGACGACGTTGGGATTGATGGACCTGGGGTTCACGATTTGAGGATTTTCCCTTTTTCTTTAGGTTTTTTTTATCAAAATCTGTTATGAATATTTATCTATGTGGATGTCTATCATGATTAGAACTTTATCTAAGGGGGTTGATTTACTTTATCATCAGGAATATTATCTCATTTAATTAGAGTTCAATGTAATATGTACTTCTTATGCCTATAAATAGATGACTTGATGAAGGCATTATACACAAGCCTATATTTGAGAATAATAAAAAATCTACTTCTTTCTCTCATCTCTTTGTTCTTTTTATTCTTCGTTCTTATTCTTGTTCTTCTTTATTTTATTCACAAGACGTTATCAGCACGAGTGCTCCAATCAAATAGAAAAGTCATGCGCTTGAATCAAGATGGAGAACGAAAATTGAATCGAACTACATGTCATTAAAGGCATTAGAAAAACTCATGCAAAGTGGTCTTGTGGCCACTGCTCGGTATTGTTTTATTTATTTATGTTTGTATATATATATAATTATGTTTCTAATGTTTTGATTAATGACATGTGATTTTTAACCTTGTTTTTCAAGGGATTGGATCGAATGAGCAATATTGTGCTTTACACAAAAAACCACTATACGACTCGTAGATGCCCACAAAACTACTTTACGAATAAGTAAGAATTCTTGTTCTTCTTGCTTTCGGAGGGACTGGATCTAATTATTTTTATCCTTGTTTTAATTAACCACTCCACGAGCCGTTGAAACATTGCCATGGTCATTGTTTTATTTATCCTTGTTCTTCTCGTAGATTTTTATCATTGATCTAATTATTTTGATCTATTGTTTAAAGTAGGGTATGATTAACCACTCCATGGTCATTGTTATATTTATATTGTATTATAATTAAAATCAATATATATTTATGTTATTATTTTCATGAGAGTTTATGTTTTTAACCATATTTTTGAGTTTTACATGATATGCTTAAATTGCTTGGAAAGAGACATGACATAAAGGGATTATGAGAAGATGTCTCAGTCATTTACTATGTCTCCATCGTTCTCGAGAGGAAAATCATTATCGGTAAATTATACTTTTATTTTTATTCTTTAAACTACGATTTTAAAGTGCGATAAATCATGGTGATTTTGAATCTACAAGAAGAGTGTTATAAAGTCTATATGTGCTCGAAAGCAATATTTATTCTACATCGGAAAAACTCGACCATAGAATTCTCCTAATTTCAAGTTACGAAAATTCGTCTTGATCTAAAAAGTTTTATGGGAGGCATTCCCTGAAGTGAATGCAAAGCATGATGTTTATTCCATGCGATTATTAATGGTGGAGCATTCCCTGAAGTGAATGCAAGCATGATGTTTATTCCATGCGATTATTGGAATTGTTTCATTCCTTGAAATAAATACAAACATGGCAAATCATTATTCAATTAGAGACATAATTTAGATATAATCCAAGTATATTGGTTGGACATCCCGTTCTGCGAGGCTACTAGTCTCAAAGGAGGTTTTTAAAGGACCTTGTGGACATGTTTAACAATGTCGCGTACGAGGATTAAATCTTTGTTCTCTGTGATAAGGATATGTGAAAAAGGTTTCAAAGGCTCACTGGCTCTACTTCATTCCCTGAAGTGAATGTGAGATTATATTATAGAAGGAATAAAAACCACATTAGAAGTTTTGGTCGTGGTCGAGGCTATGAATATAGACATGAAAAATATGGTCATTTTAAGAATACTCCTACCCACCGGTAGTGAGGTTATAAGGATGCAAGAGTGATAAAGATTATTCTATTGAAGTAAAACTCTTCTTATCACCAATGCGATGTTATAAACCATTGGTCTCGTACGTGTTGTACGTTGAAAAATAAAGAATCATTGAATGATAAATGAAAGAAAATAAAATCAAATTTTGTTTGCGAAACATGACGAAGATGATACTGGTCCAACTTTATTTGGACATTGTTGGTCCAACTCATTTGGACGTTGTTGATTTTCTTATAACCCTCGAAAGGAATAAATCATCTTCTAATTGTTCTCATAACTTTGAAGAGAATTATTTATTTATTTTTATTTATTTTACTTTACGTTTATTTATTTTACACACATTAATTATTTACGTTTTATATTTATATTTATATATTATGATGTTTATTTATTTTGTTTAACATGATTACTTGTCAAATACAATCTATGATGACGATTTATGCTCAACATAAGCATAAGATATATTTTCCCATTTAAATGTAAGGAAATAATGTGAGTACTATATCTCAAAGTACTGAAAATATTGATGCTCTAGAAGAGCAATAAATTTTTGAGAGAAAGCACATTATGAAAAGTGCAGAATTGTGAATATTGCAATAATTACCGCTAATGGTAATAATATCGTCACCACTATAAGTGGAAATTTTAAGAGAGCAATATGAGTTCGCAAAATATCCCTTTGAGAATTATAGATAACATATGTTATCAATTGGCATTTAAAATAAGCCAATATGAATATAAGTTCTAGTAGCCAAAAAGTCAGTTGAAAGCTCTAGAAGAGCTATATATTGCTACCAAAAGATAATTTCAATTGAAAGCTCTGAAAGAGCTAAATATATTCTTATTTAAAGGAACAATTTTGATGGTCGTACTAGACATTTACGAATGAAATTGAATTACATGTTATGGTAAACAACAAGTTTACAAATTCAGGGATATATACACATATATATAGTTGGCATGATCGGTTAGACCATCCTGATCAATAATGGTGCAGAAATTTTTGAGATTTACATGCACATGCATTAAAAGAATATGTAGTTCTTGTGGTGCTTATTCTCAAAGGAATTGATTAAATTCCACTTATTAAAGAACGTGAAGTTCTTGTGTTGCTTAATGGAATTGATTAAATTCCACTTACTAAAAGAACTTGAAGTTCTTGTGTTGTTTGTTCTCAAAGGATATAATTGATCTCACTTACCAAAAGAATTAGAACTTAAAGTTCTTGTGCTGAAGTTGAGACTGCATGTCTTGCATATCTGAACGAAATATGGGCCCATATATCCGCAAATGTGGGAAGTTTTATATAATTTTAGTAGATGCATCTACATTGTTTTATCAAATTACAACCAGAAGTTTGTGAGATTGATTATAAAAGGATTCAGATTATGCAGTTAGACTATTCGTCTTGCAAAAGCTAGTGGGTTTATATTTTAGGTTATATCAGTTGTTACAAAGCCTATTGATTATGAAAAATATAGTTTAGCAAAATTTCAATTGGATGCCTCCTATTTAATAGCTAAACTATGAGAACAAAAGAGTTATTATTTATATGGTGTTTCCATTTAGCAACACTTATACGCATCAAGCCAACGAGTTATAATAAATTCCCCGTTATGATTGGTTTTTGGTCAGAAACCATACATTTTCTATTGGCTAAAGGGTCAAATATGCCCATGTAGTAATCCAAAATCAGCAATGTTGCCCCTACTTTTTTTTCTCCGTAATTTTGCCCTCAAAGTTGGTCAATTGTAGCAATGTTGCCCTTTGACCGATTTTGACCGTTAAATGCTGACGTGGCAGTTAACGGTGCTGACGGGGCAATTTTACCCTCGAAGTCATTCATGCACTTTTGCCTTCGAAGTCATTAATTGCAGCACTTTTACCCTTGGTTTATTTAGTTTTTAAATAAAATTGGATAAATAATTTGGTTTTTTCGAGTTGAACTTTAACAAACAGAATATATGAAAAATCGATTAACAAATTGATGTAAATATCCTTTGAGTCCCTAGTAATTTTAAAAATAAGCAAAATGAGAACACTTACAAAAGCTTGACAAAGATGAAGAAGGTAAGTGTGTTGATTCTAAGCTTTATAGATCTATGATAGGTTCTTTGCTTTACCTTACCGCAAGTAGACCGGATATCATGTTTAGTGTTTGCTAGTGTGCTAGGTTACAAGCTAGTCCTAGAGAATCACACTTAGTTTCCATTAAGAGAATTTTTAGATACCTTAGAGACACACCTACTTTAGGCCTTTGGTATCCTAAAGATTCTTCTTTTAGCCTTCATGCTTATTCGGATGCGGATTATGGGGGATGTAAGATAGATAGGAAAAGTACTTTCGGGACATGTCAATTCCTAGGTAGTATGCTCGTATCTTGGTTCTCTAAGAAACAAAATAGCGTAGCCTTATCTACCACCGAAGCGGAGTACATATCCTTAGGGAGTTGTTGTGCTCAAGTCCTTTGGATGAAGCAACAACTCTTAGATTATGGTGTTGAAGTAGAAACCATACCCCTTAAGTGTGACAACACAAGTGCCATTTGTCTTACTAAGAATCCCATCCAACACTCTAGAACTAAACACATAGAAATTCGACATCATTTTATTAGAGATCATGTTTTGAAAAATGATGTTGTTATTGAATATGTTGATACCTTGAACCAATTAGCGGATATATTTACAAAACCTTTAGATAAAGAGCGTTTTTGGTCCCTTAGGAGAGAGTTAGGTTTAGTTAGCCTATCTTGACCTTTTAGGACCTCTTTGTGCTTAAAAATGCTTGATTTTGTGAAATTGCATGTTTATGTGTTGTAACTCTTGAAAATATCCCTGCCTATAGTTAGGGGGAGTATGATTCTATTAAAATATGCTTAGAACTGTTCATTCATCATTTGCATAACTTTAGGAGATGTTAAAATCGAGCTTATGGTTGTTCTTTAGGACTAAAGATGCATTTCTGGGCATAGAGTATCGATACGGATCTACGCGTATCGATACATGTTCTTCATTATGTTTCCCATAATTCATTTTGCTTAAACGGGTATCGATACGATTAAACCCGTATCGATACGAGCTTCTAATTGTTTTGATACGGACCTCGTCCGTTTCGATACGATTCTCCAACATGCATTTTTAAGGAAATGACGTTTCTACCCCCGTATCGATACGCCCTCAGGCGTATCGATACTCGATTGCGTAGACAACTTTTAATAAGACATTTAAAGTGTTTAACTTTTACCAAAACTAAAATTCTTCAAACCCTAAAAACCCTAGCCGTTTTTGCCTATAAAAGGGCTCTTCCTCCCTCATATTTTCACACCACAACTCAAAATCTAAAAGAGTTTCTCAATCAAGCAAAGCTTTAAGCTCTCTCTCATCACAATTGTGCTAGAATTTTCTTCAATCTCTCAAGTTTCCATCAAGGTAAAAATTCTTTCTTTTTCTTTTTCAATTTTTCTTTTTGTCTTTGTCTTTGTTTTTAAACTTTTGTTCTTCAAAATTTTTTTCTTTCTTCAAATCTTTTTATTTTTTTAAACTTCTTTTTACCTTGGTTCTTAACCAAAATTGAAGAAATCTTTATGCATGATTTCTCTTTTAGATCATGGCACCAAAGGAATCGCGGAAGCGTACAAGGGTTTCTCAAACCGGTGAATCATCCACTCTTGGAGCGATTGCACGTCAGAACTACACTTCCATCTATGAACAATCCTTTGAAGGTCCCACTGGTCTAGCATATTTTCGTCAATTCGAGAATTATAAGATTCGTGCGGAAAGGGTAATATCCATTCCCTTTCTCAACTCGGAGCGTTTTCAATTTGAATATCTTTCTTTGCTTCGACGTTGGAATTTCATGGATTTCTTATCTATTCCAGGTTTTTATTATCGTCTTTTGGTTTTGATTTTCTACACTAATGCCAAATGTGTTTCTCGCAATGGGGAAGTTGTCGCCATTAGCTCTTATCTCATGAGAAAGAAAATCATCCTTGATGTCAAATCTATTTGTGAAGTTTTTAAATTAGAGGATGAAGGCCTTGATGATGAGGATGCTTTGGGGCATGTTCTTAGTGGCTCCGTGACCGCCCTAAATGCTCAAGATCGGATCCTCCATTTGATGGTGTCTTGGTGGTTTCGTCCCTTCGGAGGAAAATATTCTACCATCCATCAAGTGGATGATTTTTGGATCCGTTGCTTCCGTGAGCGAAAACGCCCAAATCTTGCTTAAATCATGTTCGGGGAAATCGTCTATCTTGTGCAACATCGTCAAACCTCTCTCGTCGCCTCCTTTACATATGGTACGACCTTAATTTATTTCTTTATGAAAAAGGATATTGATTGCTCTTTTGACTTCCCAACTCCCCTTACCGATCCCATTGATGAGCGATCTCTTGCACGGGGAAAGTTCCATTATTTTAATGGCAATTGGGTTCGTCTTGTCGAGCTACCACCCGAGGCCGCCGCCGTATTTGAAGAACCACAAGGAGATCAAGCTCCTCAAGCCCCTCAAGCTCCACAACCCTCCATGGATGCTCTCATGACATACCTCAATGAGCAATTTACCGGGTTGCGCACGGACATGGGTAATCGTCTTACCGCCCTTGAAACAACTTTTGATACAAGGATGACGAGCATGGAGAATCGCCTCACATCCCTTGAAAGCGGTCATAATTCTTTGAATATTTCCATCTTCGCTTTCCATGATGAGTGGCGAAATAGCATGAGGGATAATAATCCAATGGGAGTTGATGATGAAGATGATGAAGACAATGAAGATGATGCCTAGACGTTTCTACTTGCATCTCATGCATCTCATTTAGGATTTTCTATTTTATGCATCTTTGATTTATGTTCTTAGGACTAAGTTTGCTTTAGTTTTAAACCTATGTTTTGATTTTCTGTTTTTGTTTGGATTTTTTAAATTTGATGCTATGATTAATAATATTGATGTTGCTTATTTATACCTTTGCCTATGTTTATGCACTTATCTATTGTCTCAAATATTTTTGATCTAACAAAAAGGGGGAGAGAAACTAGCTCACAACACTTCAAAAATTTTGATTTCAACTCAAAAGTTACCAAGCTTATATTAAGGGGGAGTTAACTTTGTAAAGTTTTCCAAAGTGTCAAAAATTTTAAGTTTTAGTTTTGTTATATCAAAAAGGGGGAGATTGTAAAACCTATGTTTGATTTTGATATAATTAAATCTTTAAGGATCAATTTGAAAAACTTAAAATTATTTTATAAGTCCCTTAATAAGTTTTAAATCACCAACTCTTTAAAACTGATTTGAAAAACTCAAACTCAAAATATTTTCTAAGTGTTCCAAAGCCAAACTATTGAAAAACATCCAGGTGTATCGATACGCTTCCAGCCGTATCGATACATTTTTACCAAAGTTGGATACTGGAGGAACACGTATCGATACGCTCTTCACCTGTATCGATACACCCATTTGTAAAAGTCTAAAGAGTTTGAATGGCGTACCGATACGGCAAACCCTCGTATCGATACGGACTTAATGAATTTTTAAATTCAAGTCGGTTTAAATATTTTGACCGTTGGTGTCAGTTGGTTGGTAACCAAATTTTAAATTGGTCGTTGACCCGTATCGATACGCCAAACCCTCGTACCGATACGGAAATCGACAATGAGCTATGTTGAGAAAAAGGTATCGATACGGTCCTTGCTGTTTCGATACCCCGTACCAATACGCTTACGTGCGTATCGATACCCCTTATTTATTGCACACAACGACTCTTTCTTTTCTAAGACAGGTATCGATACGGCTCCCCGTGTACCGATACAGATAGCTGCAGAAGTGCATTTATGGTGGTAAGAGAGGGTTCCAACGGCTCCATTTATGTTCCCAACCACCCAAACGGCTAGAATTAATAGAGGAGGTATAAAATGAAGCTCTTTGAAGGTCAACAACAACTATTCAACATTCAAGCATCATCAAAGAAAAAATCCAAACCCTTGAGCTATTCAAAGTCAAATCTTTGTACCCAACTCTAGTGTATTTCAAATTGTCAATTTGTATTGTGAGTTTGGGGTTGTTGAAATTGTAATTGGGTAGACAATCATCCTTTGAGAGGAAATATTTGAGTTTACCAAAATCTTTCTTTGTATTTGAGTGGATTAAGCTTTGGGTAGAAAGCTTAATCAAAATTGTAAGGTTTCCTCCTCATCCAAGAAAAGGGGACGAATTCAAGTAGTGAATTGTTTGAAAATCCTTAGTGGGAACTAAGGTAGTGGATGTAGAGTTCATTTGGAGAACTTGAACCACTATAATCCCTTGTGTCATTTTTATTTTCAATCTTTCCCTTCACCAAAATTTTAATTGCCAATTCACCCCCTCTTGGCCATTTGCAAGTGTTCGATCAACTCAACAGTAACAAATGAGGTTACCTTTTCTACAGAATCAACAACTCAGTCAACATAACTTTCATTTGTAGTATTTGTAATAATATATTATCTATCGGCAATCAATTAATTTAATAAGCTGAAATAAAGAGCTCAACAAGTATGAACATATACTACAAGATTTAGAATTTAAAGTTAGGATTAGAATTTAAAATTTTCACAAGCGTTTTAATTTTTGTTTCCACCACATTTGTACAAAATAATTGCCATTGAAAAAATCGTCCTATAATAAATGGGTAGTTTTAGGGAACGTCGCTTAAATTAAGGCTAAATGACGACATACTGGTTAACTGGGTAAAAAATTGTACACAATTTGTTACAAAATTTGTACCACTTTTATTACAAAACCTGTAATAGAAACGGTATATACATAAACTATTACAACGTAAGGATTTGGGTATATACATAATCCATTACGAAAACTGTAAGAGAAAGGGTATATACATAATATGTTACAACTTAAGAATTTGTGTACATACGCAATTTCCTACGAGAAAACCTAATTTGCTACACAAACTGTAAGAATTTGTATATATACCGAAATTAGTACAAAATGTACAAAAAATGTTACAATATTAGTAGGAAAAACGGTATGTACCGAAATTCTTACAAAGTTTCACCAAAGGCGAAAAGGGCTGAACTTAGTGTTATAATTTGTGTACAAACACAATTTCCTACGAGAATACCTAATTTTCTACACAAACTGTAAGGTTTTGTGTATATACCGAAATTACTACAAAACATACGGAAAACCATACAATATTAGTAGGAAAAAAGGTATGTACCGAAATTCTTACAAAGTTTCACCAAAGGCCAAAAGGGTTCAACTTAGTGTAAGAATTTGTGTACATACACAATTTCCTACGAGAAAACCTAATTTGCTACACAAAGTGTAAGGTTTTGTGTATATACCGAAATTACTACAAAAAGTACAAAAAACCTTACAATATTAGTAGGGAAAACGGTATGTACCGAAATTCTTACAAAATTTTACCAAAGGCCAAAAGGGTTCAACTTAGTGTAAGAATTTGTGTACATACACAATTTCTTACGAGAAAACTTAATTTGCTACACAAAGTCTAAGGTTTTGTGTATATACCGAAATTACTACAAAGAGTATAGAAAACCTTACAATATTAGTAGGGAAAACAATATGTACCGAAATTCTTACAAAGTTTCACCAAAGGCCAAAAGGTCTGATGGTCTTGTAAGGATTTTTGTACATACCCTATTTATTACAATAAAACATAATTTCTTACAACTTATGTAAGGATTTTTGCATGTACCGAACTTATTACTCGTTCAACTGCATGATAAGTTTCGAAACTGGCCTAGTAGTTTCGGTACTGGTGTGGTAGATTCAAAATAAAGCCAAACTTTCTATAGGGGTTTTGAAACTGGTATAGTGGTTTCGGTACCAGTGTGGTAGATTCAAAATAAAGCCAAACTTGATATAGGGGTTTCGAAACTGGCCTATAAGTTTCGGTACCAGTGTGGCAGAGTCAAAATAAAGCCAAACTTTGTATATGGGTTTCGAAATTGTCCTAGTATTTTCGGTACCTGGGTTTACAAGTAGAGTGTATGTACACAAATTACTACCAAAAGGTATATACACAACTTCATACCTGAAAACCTTTTCTACTACAAGTGTTGTAGGGGTGGTTTCGAAACCGCAATTGTTGTTTTCAAAACCTCTTGAGTAGACATGGATTTAAAGGCATACTGCGAAAGTGGTTCCGAAACCACAATGGTGGTTTCGAAACCCCTACTTTGACGTGTATGTACACATTTTACTACGAAATGTACCAGATTTAGTACATATTTTGTAAGAAAAACGGTATGTACCAAATTTCCTTACAACATATCAGTTTAAGCAAAATTTGTACTTAGTGTAAGTAGTGGTTTTGAAACCACAAAATGGGTTTTGAAACCACCTGCCTAAATATGATTTTGAGGCATTCTGCCATACTAGTTTTGAAACCAACAAAGGGGTTTCGAAACCTCGCACATTAATGTGATTTCTGAGCCATTCTGCCATACTTGTTCCGAAACCACCAATGGGGTTTCAATACCTCATGCCTTAATCTGATTTTGAGGCATTTTGCCATACTCGTTCGAAAAATATATGTTTTGCAATTTAATTGTAAAAGACATTTAATTTGTTCTTAAATATTTTGGCGACAAAATATTTCTTCAATTATCCGAAGTTGTTCAATTGTTTTTTGTTATACTGAAAATCAGAGAAATATGATTATGCACGAATCCATCAAGAAAACAAATGCATAAACCAATTATCTAACTACATTCATAAAAGCAAAGAAGTAAATCAAGATAAGTCCAAAATACAAACATCTCAAAAGTTTGTCATCGGTACATTTTTATACCTGTGAATAGCATCATTCATAATAGCATCTCAAAAATATCATCATAATAATAGCATCACATAATTGCATTACATCAACATAAACTCGTACAACATGAAATAGTATCTGATAGCCCTTCCACAAAGTTCTTGCTTGGCATATAATGGATCAGTTAGGCTATTCATATCATACGATGTTGTTAGATATGCATACCTGCACACCAACTATTCCCCACAGAAAACAAACATAATTACAGGCTTAGCAAAGTTCTAAAACCTTCATGGCTACTACTAATCATCATCCCATTCAGCTGTTGAAACCCGTTTTGGGGCACATAACCATCATCCTGATCCACATTCTCTTCTTCTTCTTCATGGTTGTTAACCCGCTCACATTCATCGACCCATTCACTGTATCTGAAAATGTGGCAACAAGAATAAATATACAAGGGAGATCACACGAGAAACAAAGAATAAACACCAAACACCACATTGATCGAAACTCACATGTCTATAGGTTCAGTCAAAGGTGCACATACAGAAACAAAAAGGAAACATGGATGCGTTAACAAAGGTTCCCGGCTTCATTTTCATCAATACTGCAAAAATAAATTTAATTTCTTTACCAGTTAAAGTTAAACAGTATCATAATACATGTTATGACAGAGCTGAAACTTTCTTGGCATATCCTGCAAGAGGCTTCACCAATCAAGTTCTTCATATCACTGAAATAGATAAACGCCAATACTTGGTGCCCAGCAATCACAAACCATATCATCTTATATAAATTCTTACGACACAAGATAACATTTTTCTATTCATCAAAGACGAGAAAAAGTCAGGTTTAACCATCAAAATTATGTTATTAGATCAAAATAAGGATAAATTTTCTCATAAAACAAATAACATGAGTTTATACTTACATGCGACACTCAACACCTGTTCCATGGTTACATAAGGGACAGCTGAAAACGGTGTCAAGCTTATCCATTCGCTTCTTAGGAGCAGACTTTGCTCTTGATTTCCTCTTTCCCATACTTCAATTCCTTCAACATATCAATTTACAAACATAATGAACATAAATTCTGAAATTACAGCAGATTCAAAGAATTTCTTACCAAAATCAGATTCTTCACTTTAAACCCTAACTAATTATTTTAGGCATTTTGGGGGATAAATAATTAGGTTAAGCGGTATAAAAAAATTATTTTTTTTTGCTCAAATTTCTCAGAAAAACTATCTAAATCTTTCTTTGATGTTCCTTTCTTCTTAAGGAAAAACAAAAAAAAAAAACAAACAAAAAGTCAAATTTCAAAGCCTAACCAACCCGATAATGAAAAGGCGGAGGTGGTTCTGGAAGCGATTCCGTGGAGGAAGGAAAAAGGAGACGGAGGAGGAGAGGGGAGAATATGAAAGAGTGGTAGCGGCGGTGAAGACGGTGGTGGTGAAGAGAGAATGCCGCAAAATTGAAAGGCCTTATGGCCATTTATGGTAGTTCGAAAAAAAACCTTTTTTTGGCTTATAAGCCACTACATAAAGGCACCGGTTCACCGGGTGACCTTTTTTTTTAATCCAACGGTTCATAGTGAACCGGCTTGATCCAATGGCCTCTATTAGATGGCTTGTATTTAATTGGTTCTTAAGCCGTTTGTTTTTAAAATTTTCCAGAATAAACATGTATAATATCTAATTCAAATTAACCAACAATAAATTAGATATATGGCTGCAGAGGTAACACTTTAACAAGACAAAGAAATAATAATATTACAAATATTAAAATTCAGATTTATATACCAACGTGATTGGTCTAAATGATAAACAACTTGATATCGTTTAAGCATATTTCAAATTCAAGGCTTAGTATATGCAGAAAATCCTTATTAGAAAATTCACTCACTAAAACCAGGTATACGACGTGAGTTGATCTGGATTAGTTAGGACAAAGCTCTAAGAAACCGAAAGGCAACAAAAAATCAAATTTGTATTAGATGTCATCTTTTGAAAATATTTGTATAAAACATTCTGGACTAAGTTGAACCCTAGATAAAATTAAATGGTCTTTGCTAAACCTCTTAGGAATTTCTATTGCTCCCCCCACCTAACCCTATATAACAACGTATATTAGGGTTTATTGAACAACCCATGCTCACATCTTTCACTTCTTCAACTTACGCAATTATAAGCATTCAAGAATCAAGAACAGGATGGTTGAGCTGAGCAGTCATTTATTTTGGAACACCATGGGAAGCGAGTGGAGTAACACATCAATGTAGAAAGGCTTCTTTTAGAGAATTACAAACTCCCTTATAACAATGGGTTCCAATTTCCAGGAACCAACATAAGATATTCGCAGGGCCGTCTCGTAGATTTTCGGGGCCCTGAGCGAATACTAAAAATAAACCCTTATATAACGAAAGCATATATCATCACGAATAGAAATCATCTGCCGCTATTTATGCCCAAGCAGTAAAAAAATAGGTTTATGGTTTAAGGTTATGATTTAGGATTAGGTTTAAGGTATTGGGTGTAGAGTTTAGAATTCGGTGTTTAAAAGTTAGAGTTATGGCTTAAAATTTAATTTTTTTAGCGTTGGACATAGAAATGGACGGATAAAATTCGTCTGCCCCTACATATGCCCCAACACTAAAAAACACTACAAAATTAAAATCTAAGCCCTAACCCTAAATTCTAAATCCTAAACCCTACACCCTATACCCTAAAAAATACACCCTACCCTAAATTCCCTAAACCCTAACCACAACCCCTAACATAAAACCCTAAACCCTAAACCCTAAAGTTAGTTTTGAGCGTGGGGGCATATGTAGGGGCACCGAAAAGGGGCAGGGGAATTCCATCCGAAATGGACACCAAAAAAGGCAGAAGATTTTTATTTATTTCATTATTTTGAACAATTAATTTAATATTTCAAACACATTATTTTCATTGTTAGATTAATTAATTAATTTAGAAAAAACAATTATTTTTACCATTAAATTAATTAATTTATTTGATAAACTAAAAAATAAGAATCGAAAAATATGAATAATTAAATTTTAGGGGTCCTAGACTGAGTGGGGGCCCTAGGCTGGTTAGGGGCCCTGAGCGGTCGCTCAGGGTGCTCCCCCTAATATCCGGCCATGGATATTGGCATATCGGGCTATTAGCTTCCACCCCAAAAGCAGTTACTACCACCACAACTGCACATCACCGACTTCAAACTTCACATTACGTGTTCGGTGTTCCGACATAACTTCTAGACACTCCTGCAAATCTAAGTCATTAACCAACATTACCCATTCGTCTAGTACGATTTGAACTCGTGTCTCCTAAGATGAACATCATCCGCTTTTTCACTGGACACTTATTGGTTTCTTAGAGTCATCACTACAATCAATAAGAGGGACACTAGATTTCTTTGCTTCTTCACAGGTACTTGGAACAAGCAAACTCCTTGCAGCCTTGCCTTGTTTCCACCAAACAAACACTCGTCTTCCTCCAACTTCACCACTGAATTGTCTTCATCTCCTGACCAACAGGTTCATGTATTTGGATGGGAGAGTAGTGGTCTTTGCTGTATCAACTTCTTGCATGATGGTACCTCCTGTCAATGGATCAAATTTCAATCCTCCTTCCATCCCTTGCACAGAGTCGAGAACAGTTTGTATTTTTTTAATGACCTCTTCACTTTATTAATCTTGCGTTGTCTGCATATCCATTTCAGTGTAGTGGGGCGAACTACAAGGAGCAGGAACTTAAAGGTCAATCATAGATTAAAATGCACGGCATGAACCAGGTTCACTCTACTGCTTGAAAATCATATTCCAAAACTTGCATATGCTCAAAATACCAGTGTTAAGAACTATTTTCTAAAGCATATAAACACAACAATATTTTTTTTTTTCTAGTTTCATAGATTCTTAATAAATAAACAACAATTGTGTAGAATATACTCAGATTGAGACCAGATATATTTCAGTCATGATTTGATTCAAAGTATCAACTATTTATGAAAAAGATTAAGCTCGCATATAGGGGTGGGCAAAACTCGATTCAACTCAAAAAAACCAAATTATTCGACTTGACTCGAGGTAAAAAAAACGACTCGTTTTGACTCGACTCATAATTTCTTAAACTCGATTCGACCAAAAAAATCAAATAAATTTTGAGTTATGAAATGAAAATTCGAATAACTCGAATTTTTTAGTAATTAGTTCATGTTTTTATATTCGAGTTGAGTATGTCAATTCTGCATGATATATTATGTATATCACATGTGAAAATATGAAGAAATATATATTTATATCGTATATGCATAAAGAAAGCCGTTGAAATTAGAATCAATATGTATTATAATATAATAAATAATACAATATTTAAATTTGTACAGAAACTCAAAAACTCTACTCGATTCGAAAAAAATCAAATAAAATTTGAATCGTAAAATAGTACTTGCAAACTCGAATAACTCGAAAAAATTTTACTCGACTCGATCGAACGTCCAGCCCTACTCGCATACTGTTTTATACAATATCTTAGTTTTTGGAGGTTTTTATATCTATGTTATTCTAGCTCTTTATTTTCCTTGAAGCATCTAGTATAGGAATATGGCCCTTGAGTATAGGCATATGACCCTCCAAGGATCCTCTAAGTACATGGAAAAACAAATAAAATATTGAACACACCAATGGCAGACATACAGATACCCAAGCCAACACTCATACAGAACTCAAGGTTATTAAAAACTTTGGAAAGAATCTTATGCATTTTAACAATTTTAAGAAGAAGACAAGATTGACAAGTAATTTGTTAAAATAATAATGCTGAACCATACAGAAAATCTTCTAGGAAGTTTATGTATTTACAGCGGTTCAGAAATTCAATCTCACAAAATATATGAACTTACATTCTTTTCTGCTACATTTCTTTTCTTCTTTATCATTAGATTTCATTTCACTATCAGCAGATAATTCTATTTCCGAGCCTCCTAGATATAGACAACCAGGGGAAATTTGAGACTACTTCCCTCTGGACCTTAATTCAGTTTTCCAACCCTTAGAAAGGTATTAAATTCAGTTTTCCAACCATGTAAACCACATATTTTTATGGGTAAACTACTGCAGGGGTCACTTTCGTTTCTCGTTTTTACAGATTTAGTCACCATTTTTGAAAAGTGCCAATAAGTGGTCATCTACGTTTTTGATGTGTAAAGACTTGGTCACTCTGACGTTATAGTCCGTTAGTCCCCTAACAGATTGGGAATTAATTAACGAAAAAATAAGGGTAAATTACTGCAATAGCCATTAAAATTTATATCATGTACATTTTTTCTCCTCAATTTAAAAAAGTAAACATTATAGTCACTAATAAAAATGTTTCTTTATAATTTCACCCTTAAATTTTTGAAAATTCATTTTTCAATCCTAAAACTTTACAATTCAAACTTTATTTTGAATTGTTGAGTCGAGTTTATGAAATTATGAGTCGAGTATTTTCACATCAAACCTAAAAATTTAATTTTTTCGAATCAAGTCGAGTGTTGCACTTCCCTACATATAATTTTTAATTTTAATCTTTGTTTGTCAACGGGCAGGTTCAGGCGAAGCTCCAACGAAGCCTTAAACGACAGCGAACCGACGATTGACGGTATGGGCTTTGTTCGCCTCGACACGAGGAACTCAATAACAGTGACGGCGCGGCGAGCGGACAGTTGCGGTGGCCGGAATCGCAGAAAAACAGAGGGGACGAACGAACCTTTGTCACAGCTTTCGCGGCAACCGGCGGTGAACTACCGCGAGTGGCGGTTGGGGTTTTGTTCGGGGGACGATGGCGGATAAGGAGGTGATGACGGTGTACACCACCGTCGAGCGGTGGCCGAGATCAACGTGAAAACACAAGCGATGGTGGGTTTCCTCTCTAAGCTTCAAACTGCTCGTCATGGCTGACGACGACGACTTACCGCGAGTGGTCACCGTGGTTGCGATAAGGGGGAGTGGGCGGAAACCGTGGCGGCAGCGGTGAAGGACACGACCGGACGGTGTGGCAGATCGGAGCGGGGAAGGTGAGAGGTCGAGAGAAAAAAATGGAAGGGTCTGGATATTTTGGGGTGTTAATTATCCCATTTGGGTTTTTGGTTCAGACATTTATTAAATTTCGATTTAAACAAAACAATTAGTTGGGACAAACATGGATTAAAATTAAAAATTATATGTAGGGAAGTGCAACACTCGACTTGATTCGAAAAAATTAAATTTTTAGGTTTGATGTGAAAATACTCTACTCATAATTTCATAAACTCGACTCAAAAATTCAAAATAAAGTTTGAATTGTAAAGTTTTAGGATTGAAAAATAAATTTTTAAAACTTTAAGGGTGAAATTATAAAGAAACATTTTTATTAGTGACTATAATGCTTACTTTTTTAAATTGAGGAGAAAAAATGTACATGAGATAAATTTTAATGGCTATTGCAGTAATTTACCCTTATTTTTTCGTTAATTAATTCCCAATCCGTTAGCGGACTAAACGTCGGAGTGACCAAGTCTTTACACATCGAAAACGTAGATGACCACTTATTGGCACTTTTCAAAAGTGGTGACTAAATCTGTACAAACGAGAAATGAAAGTGACCCCTACAGTAAATTACCCTATTTTTATCTATTCTGAGTTAATACAGTTTTTCAACCCTGTAAACCACATATTTTTATCTACACATTCGTTGCATAGTACCTGAGTGGTTATTCAAGAAGACCTGCTATTCTGAACTTCCTTTCAAGTTAATAGCAAGGGAAAGCTCCAATATATAATCATCATCACTCCTCAACCTGATGGCAACTGCAGCGTTCAGGTTAAATTTGCGTGCGTGATGAACAAGCGGATAATCACAAATGTCATACGTCTTCACATCGGGGAGAAGAACGGGTGATTGTGTAACACCAAAAAATTATGCTCAAATTATAAATTCTATATTCGAAATATCCTCAATTTAAAAATCATAATTTTGAAATCTTTAAATTCAAAACCCTAGAAATTGGAAGTTTAAAAATGAAACCCTAATTGAGAAATTTAAAAATTAATTAATTTTTTAAACGAATTTAGCGACCTTTTTATAAAAAATTGATATTAAGTACTTATTTTGTGAACCCTAGAAAAGTACAATGACTTATCTTGTAATTTATCCAAAATTTTGGTTATAAGCCACCCTTTCCCCTGCAATTTTTGTTTCTTTTGTCGCAGCAGTCTTTCTCTCTCCGTCTCTTGATTTATATTCGAAACACATCTTTCTTTTCTTTTCTTTGTTTTATTTATTTATTTATGTAATTCGATTAAACTTTTTGAGCCTCTGGCACTGTTCAATTTAACTATGTCTTCGGTTGATTTAAAGATCAACTATTTAAATTAAAAAAAGTATTGTTGTATCATTAAATTTCGTTAGATAAGCATATAAAAATAACTCTTTGGTCATAGTGATAATAGTACTAATATAAGAATCATTTGTATAGGTTTTGATACAGCTAAACTCAGTGCTTCTGATCGTGAGAGACACGATATTCAATAGGTTGAGTTTTACTTTGGCTAAGACGTGTTTTCTTCCGGTGCTATAAATAAATTATATGTTATTTTCTGTGTTGGTGTTTTACACCTTATGTGATTATTTATATGTATTATGACTTGTATGGTTCACATGCTTTCGATTTCAGAATGTGTTTTAATTATGATTTATGGAATAATTGATTTATGAAACATAAAAATTATGGTACTATGATTTATGGATTTATGAACTATAATTTATGAACTATGTTTATGGATTTATAGACTATGATTTATTAATTATGTTTATGGAATATCGAATTTATGAAATTGAGTTCTATAAAAGTTGAATTTTAAACATATATATATATATATATATATATATATATATATATATATGAGTATAGGTTGAGATTTGTAAGGAGAAGTTCAGTGGTTTTAACATTCGGGCTGAATTCCACTTCAGATGGCGAATGTAGGGAGAAAGTTATAGGAACCCTTCTCATTTTTGGCGGACGTAGTTAGATGCATTGCATTACGCTTGTGATATTGTACCATTTGTTTTATATTTTAAAGAATTTTAAGAAAATATTACTATGTTTTACGACTATGATTTTTTTGTACTTTAGAGACACACTGAGCTCTTTAGCTTATTCTCCATAGTTCTTTTATATAAGCAGACCCTAAGCGTTATGGTACTTAGAGGATCTCACATTTTATCCGATTATTTTATTATTAAGTAAGAAACTATTTTTAGGTATTTAGATTATTATTTATTATTTTGCTACATTGATGTAATTACATACTTTGAGACTATTTACGTTTTGGGACTATTTTTAGCATTCATTCAATGTAGATTTTATTTTGGAGATCTCATTTAAACATTGGAATATTAATTATGACATTTATATTTTATTTATTTAAAGTGATTTAATAAATTATTGTTATATATTATTTTAATTTGAATTAAAGTGTAATTTTTCAAAATTGATTTTCTTGAGGAGCAAGTTTTCAATCATAACTTTTTAAATTCCGTATTTTTTCTAGGCTAGGTTTAATGGGTTACAAAATCCAGCATCTCCCTTTCATTGTCTCAAGACTCTCAACACGTAAGACACACTTTCCTCTCCACCACGTAGTTTTAGAGTTTCCTCCCTGGCTTCCTCAGTTTAATTACAAGGAATCCATGTTAGAGGCAATGGCATACCGCACTTTAAACATCAGTTATTTCAGCTAAAGCTGCTTTCTGATTCGTTGAAAAAAATGAAAGGAGATACCTTAAGTACCACGCTATTTATTCAGTTAACCATAAAGAAAAAATGCCCGATCTTGTTTATATTTACATACACATACACACAAAATGCCTTTTCCTTTGTAATTGACTGCATGTGTAACTCTCAAGTCCATTCAGGAACTGTAGCCGGTTTCAGTTCTTGGGAGAAGATATATGTCCTTGAAATTTCACAAATAGGGCTGTTCAGAAGTGGTCTCCATGCTTGACTGGAAAGTGGAACCCAAACTTGTGCCAGATGACTCCTTAAGCAAGGACAGTGCTCTAAGCATCTTCTCATCGAGTAGGATTTAGTTGGCATAGAAACCAATGAATTAGACAAATCCGAAGAACCCAATTCTGCATCAGATGGAACCATTGGATTATCTGTTTGCTGGAACACCATCCATGCCATTCAATCCATCAGTAGCTTCAACAAAGGTGCCAGAATTTTGACCTGTATTAGGCAGTGAATCGAGTCGACAAGGATGGATAGGAGGATAAACTGAAAGAATCAAACATTTGATCTGTAGCTAGCTGAAGGACTATTAAACCAGCCAGCATATGAATCAAAGTTAAAAGGATCCTCTTAAACAGAATTTTTGGTACTGCCAGTGCCACCACCACCCTCCATCTGAGCTCTTGGAGGAACCCAACTCTTTAGATGAAAAGGGGGACTCCATTTTCTCCACAAAACAAACTAAACAACCCCACCTTCACCTGAAATCACCAAATGCTAGAGTTCTATGAAAAATCTTCCACTTTCATCTTTGAACCCAAACCTCCTTCCCAAAACCCACGAATTTCCCCCATCAAATTCGTCTAGCCATCCATCTTTTCAAACACTAAACTCATTTGGGCCAAAAACCATAATTACTCAAAACCAAACTACCCCTCCACAAAGAAATATTAAACTTAACCTCTATGCTATACATTACACATAACCCACAAAACCCATCTCAGATTCATTCTCTCCATGCAAAAATATCAAAAATAAGTTCCCAAACTAAGTTCCCAAATCAAAAGAAAACTTAATAAATATAACTAAGATAAGAAATTTCCAAATGGGCAGCTCTTTTGTTTCCCTTTTATTAGAACATATTCAGCTGAAATGAATGGAACAAGAAATGGAAAACCAACCTGTAACACCTCAAAAATTACTCATAAATTGTAAACCCTATATTTAAAAAATCCCTAATTTTGAAATCTAATTTTAAAATTCCTAATTCTTGAAACCTTAATAATTTGGGAATTTAATTCAAAAACCCTATTTAAGTTTGAGGGTTAAGTTGAGAAAAATTTAAATTTATGACTCTCAATATAGAAATTTGGGGTCAATTTGTAAATCATGAAAATTTTAGGTGTTCGTTTACAAACCTCATTTAATTCAATGACTTCCCTTGTGATTAACCCTTTCCATCAAATTGAATTTTAATTGTCTTTGGTTTCTGCCACCCGTCTCTTCTTTTTTTCTTCTTCTAATTATTATTATTATTATTATTATTATTATTATTATTATTATCATTTAAATCTTTTTTGGATCGTTGGATGAGTGAAACAGATGGATGAGATTAACAGTAAATTATGTGAAGATTATCACTTGGGAATTAAAAACACGGAGTTAATCTCAACCATTCATTTCCTCAATCCAACGATCCAAAAAAGGTGTAAAACTTAAAGTGTTTTACACAGTGTAACTTGATCCTAACCCATATATAGGGATAGGATCAAATTACACTGTGTAAAACTCTTTAAGTTTTACACCTTTTTTGGATCGTTGGATGAGTGAAACAGATGGATGAGATTAACAGTAAATTATGTGAAGATTATCACTTGGGAATTAAAAACACGGAGTTAATCTCAACCATTCATTTCCCCAATCCAACGATCCAAAAAAAGTATAAAACTTAAAGAGTTTTACACAGTGTAACTTGATCCTAACCCATATATATATATATATATATATATATATATATATATATTGGTTCTTACGTTTAAATGCCATAGAACAGACATTCAATTTTCCCCCTCCATGTCACCGTCAAAACATTAAAACCCTTGAAACCCTTTTGTTTAATCTTTTATTGAAGTTCACCCGCTCCATTGTTCATCTTTTCCTCTATCGGCGCAACACTTTTTTTGGGTATCAATATTCGATTTAGTATTTTGATCTCGTGCAATATCATCTCCTACCGTTTGAGTTTTTGTTGGTTAAAAATTTTCTTTCTCGAATCTAATACAGTTAGAGTCAGTGCTTCTGAACGTGGGAAACATGATAATCAGTAGGTTGAATTACTTGAGCTAAGGTGTGTTTCTTCCGGTGCTATAAATAAATGATTTTTATGTGTGTTCTTTTCCTGTGCTACATACTTTGATTTTGTGACTGTAATTTTACACTTCAATGATTTTCAGATGTTTTATGATTTTACATTATGTTTTCTGTGCATATTATTTTCGGACTGTGATTTAAAATAAATGAACTGAGAATCTCGGATTTATTATCGGACTGTGTTGAGACTGTGAAAACTGTGATATCTTTTTACTGTGTTATCATGGGTAGGGATTGTACAGAGGAAGTTAGTGGTTTATACCACTTGTGTTGGTGACTATGTAGTGAGAGGTTCTGGGGAACCTACTCTTTTTGGTGACTATGGAGTATGGGTGCATTGCATTGTGATTTCATAAAACCGTGTTTAAACTTACTTTGTGTATTTTAAATATTTTTGTGAAAAATTTATTGTTGTGAAACTGAGTTTGTGATTGCCTGCACTTTAGAGATACACTGGGCTTAATAGCTGACTCCCCCTTAGCTTCCATTTTAGATTCTCACACATAGGAGTTCGGTACTTGGAGGACCACAGTTTAACAGATTTATTTTAGTTTTTAGTATTGACGTTTTAGATTTTCAGATTTATTTCATTTTTATATCAATTATTTTACTATTTGGGAACTTTATGTAAATCAGATATTTATATTTTGATTTGGGATTTTCAACTGTTTTAGAATGCATGCGAATTTTATTTGGATATTTGAATAATTTATTATATGATGTTTTTATTTATATGACTGTATTTTAAAAAAAACTCATTGTGAAACGATACCGTCTTCAATAAATAACCTAATTTCTTTGTTTTATAAATTATTTAAACCTAAATTTTATTACTTGAGGGAAAAGTTTTCAAACGTAACTTCCTAAATTTGGCTATTTTTTCTAGATCGAGTTTAGGGGGTTACATTTAGTGGTATCAGAGCTAAGTTCAACCCTCGGACTGTAAGGCTCACTTAAAATTTTACACCTAAAATAATTTTTGCATTCATATTAAATGTTTTGGGGCAAATGAGATTTTATAATAAATTTATTAATTTAAAGAATTAAATACAGTATATGTTTTGATTAGAAACTCCAAGTACCAACTCTAAATTTAGGTTAATTCCTTTTATAGATAGATTATTATGCCAGCTCGTAAGAGCTCTAGATTAACGACCAATCGTGATCATACTCGTTCCTATAAATTTGAGATTAAAGCCTATTTGAAAACTCTGTGTTGTCATTCGTACCCTAATCTAAAATGCCTTTTTAAAATTTTTATCATAACCTCTGTTTTTTGAAGTATGTCGTTAGTCAAAAAAATTTTGAGGACAAAATTTCTTTTAAGGATGGGAGAGTTGTAACACCCCAAAAATTACTCCTAAATTGTAAACCCTATATTTGAAAAATCCCTAATTTTGAAATCTAATTTTAAAATTCCTAATTCTTGAAACCTTAATGATTTGGGAATTTAATTCAAAAACCCTATTTGAGTTTGAGGGTTAAGTTGAGAAAAATTTAAATTTATGACTCTTAATATAGAAATTTGGGGTCAATTTTGTAAATCATGAAAATTTTAGGTGTTCGTTTACAAACCTCATTTAATTCAATGACTTCCCTTGTGATTAACCCATTTCATCAATTTGAATTTTAATTGTCTTTGGTTTCTGCCACTCGTCTCTTCTTCTTTTTTTCTTCTAATTATTATTATTATTATTATTATTATTATTATTATTATTATTATTATTATTATTATTATTATTATTATTATTATTATGTATTCTATTCCCAATTGAAAACCTAAACCTAAACGTGTATATATATATATATATATATCGGTTCTTACGTTTAAATGCCATAGAACAGACATTCAATTTTTCCCCTCCATGTCACCGTCAAAACATTAAAACCCTTGAAACCCTTTTGTTTAATCTTTTATTGAAGTTCACCCGCACCATTGTTCATCTTTTCCCCTATCGGCGCAACACTTTTTTTTTGGTATCAATATTCGATTCAATATTTTGATCTCATGAAATATCATCTCCTACCGTTTGAGTTTTTGTTGGTTAAAAGTTTTCTTTCTCGAATCTAATACAGTTAGAGCTAGTGCTTCTGAACGTGGGAAACATGATAATCAGTAGGTTGAATTGCTTGAGCTAAGGTGTGTTTCTTCCGGTGCTATAAATAAATGATTTTTATGTGTGTTCTTTTCCTGTGCTACATACTTTGATTTTGTGACTGTAATTTTACACTTCAATGATTTTTAGATGTTTTATGATTTTACATTATGTTTTCTGTGCATATTATTTTCGGACTGTGATTTAAAATAAATGAACTGAGAATCTCGGATTTATTATCGGACTGTGTTGAGACTGTGAAAACTGTGATATCTTTTTACTGTGTTATCATGGGTTGGGATTGTACGGAGGAAGTTAGTGTGGTTTATACCACTTGTGTTGGTTACTATGTAGTGAGAGGTTCTGGGGAACCTACTCTTTTTGGTGACTATGGAGTATGGGTGCATTGCATTGTGATTTCATAAAACCGTGTTTAAACTTACTTTGTGTATTTTAAATATTTTTGTGAAAAATTTATTGTTGTGAAACTGAGTTTGTGATTGCCTGCACTTTAGAGACACACTGAGCTTAATAGCTGACTCCCCCTTAGCTTCCATTTTAGATTCTCACACATAGGAGTTCGGTACTTGGAGGACCACAGTTTAACAAATTTATTTCAGTTTTCAGTATGGACGTTTTAGATTTTCAGATTTATTTCATTTTTATATCAGTTATTTTACTATTTGGGAACTTTATGTAAATCAGATATTTATATTTTGATTTGGGATTTTTCAACTGTTTTAGAATGCATGAGAATTTTATTTGGATATTTGAATAATTTATTATATGATGTTTTTATTTATACGACCGTGTTTAAAAAAAAACTCATTGTGAAACGATATCGTGTTCAATAAATAACCTAATTTCTTTGTTTTATAAATTATTTAAACCTAAATTTTATTACTTGAGGGAAAAGTTTTCAAACGTAACTTCCTAAATTTGGCTATTTTTTCTAGATCGGGTTTAGGGGGTTACAAAAGCAGTTTGAGCTAATGTTAGAGGTTCGACCGGTTAAATTTGTTAATTTGACAAATTAACTCAAATGATCAAAAGAAAACTCAAAGGATCGGTTCTCCACAATCGTCAATAAACTCAAAAGATCTGGAAAAGAGATTCTGGAAGACAAGCTTGTTTGGAAGTTGATTTATTCACTTCCCGAATCATGGTAGGGCAAGACGATGACTATCATCGAAGCCAAGAACCTAAAGGAGCTCAAACTTGATGAGCTAATTGGGTCCCTTCTTACCCATGAAATGATGTCTACACCCTTGAAGAGGGAGAAGAAGAAGAAGATCAAAGAGCAAGACATTGATGTTAATGTCAAGAAAAGGGGGTTGTTAAGACCGTATTGGTATGCTACAAAGCGTATCGATACGACTCTGCTCCGTTGAAGAATTCTTAGTGAATTGATTGCTTCCTAAGCCAAGAAAAGGGGACGAATTCTTAGTGAATTGGTAGAAATCCTTAGTGGGAGCTAAGGTAGTGGATGTAGAGCTTGTTAGAAGCTTAAACCACTATAAATCCTTTGTCTATTTTGCTTATCTTTTGCTTCCACAAAAAGCACCCAAAATCAATATTCTCCACACTTGGCAAGCAATTCGGTTGAAAAAGATTAATCCTAACAATTAGTATCAGAGCGAGGTTCAATCGAGAAGGCTTAACCACCTTTTGAGACGATCTGGAAGCTCGATCAACAAACAAGTCAACCGGTGATAAATGGCTCAATCAATCGACAAACCACCATTCTTCAACGATGATTATGCCTATTGGAAGAATAGGATGATGTACTTCATCAAGGCCAAGGACTATCGACTTTGGGATCTTGTTGAAGATGGACTATTCGTGCCAACAAGAAGGAAGGCAGATTGGAATGCAAATGACAAGAAGATGATGGAACTAAATTGCAAAGCCTTGCACATTTTATTTCGTGCATTGGGCCCCGATGTATATGCAAAAATCTCTTCTTGTGAAGATGCCAAGTAAGTATGGGACAAGCTTGAAGTCACATATGAGGGAACAAACGAAGTAAAGGAGACCAACACCGGTCTTCTCAACCTTGAGTATGAAAACTTCAAGATGGACCCAGAAGAAGACATCAAAAGCATGTTCGATCGGTTCTCCACAATCATCAACAAACTCAAAGGTTTTGGAGAGGATATTCTGGAAGACAAGCTCGTTCGGAAGTTGATTTATTTACTTCCTGAATCATGGGAGGGTAAGACGACGACTATCATCGAAGCCAAGAACTTAAAGGAGCTCAAACTTGATGAGCTAATTGGGTCTCTTCTTACCCATAAAATGATGTCTACACCCTTGAAGAGGGAGAAGGAGATGGAGATCAAAGAGCAAGGCATTGATGTGAATGTCATTGCTCTTCAATCCTCCACATGCCTACATGTAGATTCAAGTGAGGAGGAAAGTGAATGAGAACAGTGTAATACCCTAATGTTGAGCCTAGTAGAAATTGAATTATTAAATTGAATTCCAATTTAAATTAAGTTTTATCCTAATTTGATTAACGTAATTAAGGACTTAATTGAATAAAATTTCAAAATCGATATTAGGATTTGAATGATCAAATTTTATGAAAGAAGAAATAGATAATTGCATGCTTAAATTTACGATTCCTTGGGTTGCCCCTCTACTAACTTAGACATTAGATATAATTACAAGGGTGATTTGGACATTTCCTTGTCCAAATAAGATGGCACTTAGTCATCTTCCTTAATCACCATGACCGAAAAAACTAGAAAAGAAAGAAGAGAGAGATTTTGAGAGAAGGAAGCCATTGTTATTAGCTTGGAAGCTTTGCATGGTTAGGAATTTTGACTTGGAAGTCAAAATAGAAAAGCTCAGTAAGCTCCTATCCCTTAACCGAGTTGAATATGTAGTTAAATTTTCATTATTGCCTGTATATATGATGTTTTGATGTTGCTGGAAATTTTTTAGAATGATATCTAAATTATGAACATGTTAGATTATGAAGTAAATAATGAAATTAAGGATAAACCATGCTAGCTGAATAGTATAGGGACTAAATTGAGGAAATTGATAAATTGATGGAGTTATATACGTAATTAGAAAAATTCATGTAGGATAAAGTTACTGGAAATTGAGTTCACTTTTGGATTGAAGTATTGGATTAGTGGAAATAATGTTAGAATTGGTGAATTTGAAGTTATAACTGAATCTGGTCACTTTTGAAGCTTCATTGATGGTTATGGACTGTTTTGGAAGAAAATATAAAATCTGTGATTAAATGGAACATAAATAAAGGCTAGAAATTTTAGTAAAATATAGGGGAAGTATTAGAGTAGATGCTAGATAGATTATAATGTATGAATTACAACTTAGTGAATGAATTAAAGAATAATTGACGGACTAGTTAAAACTGGACTATTCTGGATTATTGAATAAATTGAGGATCTAAATGAATTAATTAGGGACTAGCCATGACTTGAAATACATATGAAAAATAGGGTAAACAAGGGTTTAAAGGGCTAAAATAAACTAGTAAAAATGTTAGGTGAATTAAACCCTAAAAGTGGACTAAAATAGAATCTGACCAGTTTTAAAACTGTAAAATTGACTAACTTTAATCAATAAACCGTATTGACCTAGACATGGGAAAAATGTGAGCCATATATGGTTAAATAAGTAATTGAGTAAGCTTTTAAAACGGTATAAAATAATCGAAAGTGTGACTTACGGATCAAAAGTTATAGGCAAAACACTGAAGGGTGTGTAGTCTGCCCAGAACCTAAAAGCAGTTTAGGGAAATAGTGAACTTATGCGTGAATAAGTGCGATTTCTTTGATAAATTGTGTACTAAAATGTTCCTTATATTTTTTGAATGGTTGGCTAGAGCAAAGAGTGGAAGAAGTTGAAGAGGGCAATAAAGTTGGGCACCCAAAGGATAAGCTAAAGGGCATATATATTCAAGACTAAGCTAGGAGTGTTGTGAGTGTAACTTCTCTTAGGGTTAGGAAATAGGTCCTAACCAATCTTTTTATTTGATCATTTTCATGAAAATTGACTAATAAATATCGGTAACAAGGGATGAAAAAAAAAAGAATTAAAAATGGAAACTTGATTGATGTCATGATTGAATTGTGATTGAATTTGTTATGATTGCTCTTGTATGAACTATGTTTTCTCTTGTTGTGTTGGTACTAAATTCATGAAATTGGATACTTGCTTGCTGGAATTAAGACTTATACATGAACATACATGTAATTGGAATAAGTGTTTGGTGATTGAAAGCTTGTAATAGCAATTATTCGAATGGCCTAGATGATGGTAATGTTCAGATGCGATAAATTGGATTGAATTGATTGTTAAGCTTATTGCTATGATATGTATGCTTCTTGAATTATTTAAGATCGTGAAAATAATATGCATGATGCATGGGCACAATGGAATTAGAGATTGTTCCTATTCGAATGAAACATAATTATGGATTAAAGATTTGATTATTCATGTTTAGTAATTCTTGTGATGCTTATCAATAGTGGTTAATTAAAGTGAATCAAGTTGCAAAATTAAGGACTATAAGGACCTTGGTTCTGGTTGTTCTTAGGTAGTAAATCATGCCTAGAGTCTAGAGCTCGACTTGTTAGGTACAATCCGTACCGTCTTGTTCGGCGATGTATTCACCTCTTGTTAGATATTACAGGTATCGTCTTGATAGGTACTTTGAGTACCGACTTGATTGGGTGTAGTAGGCACCTTCTTGGTAAGATACTTTTAAGTATCGTCTTGATTATTGTGACTCGAATACCTTGGAATTAACTAAGTACCAAGGTAAACCTAATTATATGAAACTTATTGAATATCATTGAAACTAAGGTTAATAAATGAATAAATTGACCTTTGTGAAAGCATGTGGTATGAATTGAAACTATGTGGTTTAAATTGAATTATGTGTTGCTTTAATTGCATATGATTTGAAAAGTTAATTTGCATGTAAATGGTTCATATTCGAATAGCTTTTGGTATATCTATACTTGAGACTGGTTCATGTTTGATTGATTCAATTAGGCTAAGTATGAAATTCCTTGCTCCTTAATCTATTGTGATCGAATGATTGAATGAGTAGACTATCTAAGTTAAACTTCACTTAAATGTGTTGAGTGGATCGAATGATCGAAATGAACCAAGAGGGGGGTGAATTGGATTTTTAAAGGTTTAGGTGGTGGAAACTGCAAATTAAAAAGATAGACAAGGAACTTTAGAGTGGTTCAAGTTCCAAATGAACTCTACATCCACTACCTTAGCTTCACTAAGGATTTGCAACAATTCCACTAATTGCTCTTCCCCTTTTCTAGGCTAAGGAGGTAACCCTTACAATTTTCGGTTAAATTTTCTACCCAAAATTTAACCCAATCCTCACACAAATAGAACAAAGATTTTGTTGGCTAAGAAAGTATCTCTCAATACAAATTGTAGCCCAATTACAAGCACTCAACCCAATTGAAATGATAAGAATGAAAAATACAATTGGGGTTTCTAGACAATATTGGGATTTAGGCACAAATGCTTGGATTTGATGTTTGAATGTTTGCTTTTGGATCAATAGTTGTTGCTGGAGCTTTTAGAGGTCCCTTTTATACATTCTCATTGATTTCTAGTCGTTGTGGTTGTTGCATTCATCAATAGAGCTGTTGGGGGTGTTATCTCACCTCCATAAATACAGTCTGCAACCAACCGTTTCGAAACGCCTGGCCCTGTTTCGAAACAGACCAAAATAGAAAGTGCCGTTGGGGTGCATTAAAGAGCTCGTATCGAAACGGTCTGACCCGTTTCGAAACACTTTTGCCATTGTCAAGGGTCGTATCGAAGCAACTTGAATTCGTTTCGATACGCCTTAACGGTTTCTTAAAAATCAGTTAAAAACTTGCAACAATCATATTTTTCAAATCAAATGAAGAACCGTTTCGAAACACTGTATGTCGTTTCGATACGGTTTCTCTATGTTCTAAAGCCGTTTCGAAACTTGTTTCAAAACACGGGTTGGCAGTGTTGAAAGCGTTTCGATACCCGTTTCGAAACATGGGTTGACAGTTTCAAAACTATTTCGAAACGCCCTAGGCCGTTTCGAAACAGGGACTCGAAAATCACTGTTTTGACTTTAAGAACACTTAGAAAATATTTGGAAAACTTAGTTTTAACTTAGGCATATTCTTTAAATCATAAAGGGATGTTTGAGGATTTAAAAATTTGTTTTCACATTTTCAATTTAGTCCTTAGGTTCTTTAGTTATATCAAAATTAAATTATCGGTTTCACAATCTCCCCCTTTTTGATATAACAAAACCAAACTTAGAATTTTTAAGAGTTTTGAAAATTTTGAATACATTCTAACTCCCCCTCAATTTAAGATTGGTTTTTAAAGTTTTAAAAAGATTTATCTTTGAAATTCAAGGTTTAAAACTTAAAAACACTTTAAACATTTAAAACGAATTTTTGGCTCTTAGATGTCTTCTCCCCCTTTTTGTTAGATCAAAAATAATAAACAAGGCTCATAGAGAAGAGATAGGGTTAGTAGCAATAAGCAATAAGCATTAAGCAATAAGCAATAAGTAACAATAATATTAATTCATAAAATTAAAATATCCAAAACATAAATCTTCCACAATAAGTTCAAAGCATAATCCCAAATAAAACTAAGAGCATAGGTTCATAAAACATAATGGAAATAAAGATGCAAACTTAATCCTAAAATGCATAGATAATATGATATGTCATGGATATCCTAGGCCTCGTCGTCACCATCATCATCCGAAGTCTCATCATCGCTCTTGACTTGAGAATGGCAAAATTTCTTCCATTGGCCATAGAAGGTGGAAAAGGACATGTCCATAGCCGAGTGTGAATTCTCAAGGGATTGGAGTCGATCCTCTACATTTTGCAAACGTGTATTAATAGCACCAAAGCCCGAAGCCATGTTAGTGTCCATGGTGTTGAACCGCTCGGTAATCAAAGCCGTGAGAGCTTCATTGTTCGCAACTTGAGCTTGTGGTTGAGGTTCAACGGGAGGAGGAGGAGGAGGTGCTTCCCTATCAACACGTTCCCAATTTCCATCGTTTACATAGCGAAAACCGGACTTACGGAGAGAGGACTCACCAATTTTTGAGTTGCGAGGTTCCGGAGAGTCGTAGGTGCAATCAAGATTAAGCTTGTTAAAGATGTGACCTAAAACCGTTCCATAAGTAAAGGATTTCAGAGCTTCGGTGTCATGAAGCTTAACATTATTAACCATTTCGGCAAACATGATCTTAACTAGATTCGGGCGCTCACCACGACGGAAACACTCAAGCCAAAAATAGTCAACTTGACGGATGTGAGAATATTTACCTCCGAAAGGGCGAAGGAACCATGAGACCATCAAATGGAGGAAACGATCGTGTGCATCCAAAGTAAGCACCTGACCAGTGTGAGAACTAAAGTGACTCTCATTCTCAATTCCTACATCCTTAAGGGAAAACGTAGACTCCAAGAGAGGGACATTAACAACAATCTTTTTCCCCAAAATAAAAGACTCAATCCCAACAACTTCGGAATTGTCTTCATCATTGATAAGTTGAGCATTGGAGTAAAAAAGAAGTACCATGTGTTTGTAGCAAATGTCCGGGATGCTCAACAAGACAAGGAAATCCCATTCTCTTAAACGCTCGAGGTAACGGAAAAGAAAATGCTCGGAGTCAAGGAAGTTGAGATCAATAACACGCTCACGACGAACTTCATACTCCTTGACATACTTGAAGCGATCCCTCATCTCTTGAGTTCGAAGAGATTTTTGAAAGAGCAAGGTGAGATTTGGACGAATAATCGAGTCACTAACTTGACTGGTCTTACGCTTTTTGCTAACAGTGTCCGTAGCCATCCTAAAAACATTAAGCAAGCAAAAAAAAATTAAGTGTATGCATGAGATTTCATAATTCAATCCAATGATAAATCCCACTTAGGTTTAAAAACAAGTTTTTAAAATCAAATAAACAAATAAAAAAACAAAAAAAAAATTAAGAGAAAAACAGTGAATAAAAATACGAGAGAAAAATTTTATATTCGAATAAAAAATTTAAGATTTTGAATTTTTTTACAAGATTTGAAAAACCCAAGTATCAAAACATATAAACTATACAAAAATAAAATTTTCTAACCTAAGATTCGAATACAAATTGAAGGAAAAAGAAAAAGAGGAAAAATACCTTAATTTGGGATTTTGGATGAATGGATGAAAATCCTTGCACAATATTGTTGAAGCTTGCTTAGACTTGTGTTTTAGAGAAAAAAACCCTCAAGATTTGGTGAAAAACAAAGAGGTTTAGAGGGTTTTTATAGGAAAAAATCGAGTCTAGGGTTTTTAGGGTTTGGGAGAGTTTTAGATTGTGTTAAACTTTATCATTAAAAGCCCCTTTAAAGTAGTCCGCGAATCCGTTTGGAACGGTCTTGACCGTTTCGAAACGCGGACATGAAGGTTTGACCGTCTTTTTGAGTTCAGCTGACTGTTTCGATACGGGTTTGACCGTATCGAAGCCCTATTGACTCATATCGAAACCTGTTTCGATACAACCCTTGGCAGTAGCCAAAACGTTTCGAAACCCTATTAAGGCGTTTCGAAACACCCTTCTCTCAGATAGGAATTTAAAACATCCGTATCGAAACAGGTTGACCCGTTTCGATACATCTGGGCCTGGAAGTGCAGATGAGGCTCTAAAAGTGCAAAAAAATGAATTTTTCTAAGGCCTAACTTGCATGAATGACATGAATGAGCAGGAAAAACATATGGAAACATAAACATACTCCCCCTAGCAATAGACATGGATGACATTAGGAGTAAAAACACATAAACATGACATTTCACAAGATCAAGCAATTTTAAGCACAAAAGAGGTTCTAAAAGGTCAAGATAGGCTAGCAAGACCTAACTCTCTCCTAAGGGACCAAAAACACTCTTTGTCTAAAGGTTTTGTAAATATGTCCGCTAATTGATTTAAGGTGTCTACATACTCTATAACCACATCTTCTTTAAGGACATGATCTCTAATGAAATGATGCCTTATTTCTACGTGTTTGGTTCTAGAGTGTTGGATGGGATTTTTTGTTAAACATATAACACTAGTGTTGTCACATTTTAGGGTATGGTTTCAACTTTAATACCATAATCTAAGAGTTGTTGCTTCATCCAAAGGACTTGAGCACAACAACTCCCTAAGGATATGTACTCGGCTTCGGTGGTAGATAAGGCTACACTATTTTGTTTCTTAGAGAACCAAGATATGAGCATACTACCTAGGAATTGACAAGTTCCCGAAGTACTTTTCCTATCGATTTTACATCCCCCATAATCCGTATCCGAATAAGCATGAAGGTTGAAGGTGGAGTCTCTAGGGTACCAAAGACCTAAATAAGGAGTATCTCTAAGGTACCTAAAGATTCTCTTAACGGCTATAAGGTGAGACTCTCTAAGACTATCTTGAAACCTAGCACACAAGCAAACACTAAACAAGATATCCGGTCTACTTGCGGTAAGGTAAAGCAATGATCCAATCATAGAATGGTAAAGCTTAGAGTCAACACACTTACCTCCTTCATCTTTGTCAAGCTTTGTAGATGAGCTCATAGGTGTGGCTTGAGGCTTTGCATTCTCCAAGCCAAACTTCTTGAGCATATCCTTTATGTACTTTGCTTGATTGATGAAGGTGCCATCGTTCTTTTGCTTGATTTGGAGTCCCAAAAAGAATGAGAGTTCCCCCCATCATGCTCATCTCGAATTCACCTTGCATTAGCTTAGCAAACTCTTTGCAATGACATTCGTTAGTAAAACCAAAAATAATATCATCAACATAAATTTGAACTACTAAGATGTCATTTTTATACATTTTTATAAAGAGTGTAGTGTCCACCTTACCTTTTTCAAAACCCTTTTCAATTAAAAAGTTTGAAAGTCTTTCATACCAAGCTCTAGGAGATTATTTTAAACCATAAAGAGCTTTAGTGAGTTTGAAAACATGATTTGGAAATTTTGAGTCTTCAAAACCCTGTGGTTGTTCCACATACACTTCCTCATTTATAAAACCATTTAAAAAAGCGCTTTTAACATCCATTTGAAAAAGCTTGAAATTATGATAACATGCATATGCAAGCAACATCCTAATGGCTTCCATTCTGGCTACGGGTGCATATGTTTCATCAAAATCTATTCCCTCTTCTTGAGTGTAACCTTGTGCTACTTGTCTAGCTTTGTTTCTCACAATGTTACCACTCTCATCTAGCTTGTTCCTAAAGACCCATTTAGTTCCTATGGTAGATTGATTACTAGGCCTATCAACTAATGTCTAAATGTTACTTCTCTCAAATTGATTTAACTCTTCTTGCATAGCCATAATCCAAAAATCATCTTTCAATGCTTCTTTTATATTCTTAGGCTCTATGCATGAGATAAATGCAACATGATTCATTAATCTAAGAGAAGATCGAGTGGTTACCCCCTTGGATGGATCACCCAAGATTTCACCATCTTTGACATAGTTGAACTACCTTGGGTAGCTCACTTCCTTTTCCTCAAGAGCCAAGTCCTTCAAGGCTTCAAGAGGTGGATCTTGTGTGTCCTCTTCTTTTGTTGTTGGAATCTCATCCTCCTTTGAATTTTGTCCTCCATCAAAGGCATTTATGATTCCTACATCATCATCATCACAAGAATCCTTCCATGGAAGGAGGTTATCATCGAATACAACATGAATAGATTCTTCTACTACTAAAGTTCTCTTGTTAAATACTCGATAGGCTTTAGAGGTTAAAGAGTATCCTATGAAAATAGCTTCATCACTTTTTGTATCAAATTTACCTAAGTTGTCTTTTCCATTATTTAAAACAAAACACTTGCAACCAAAAGGGTGAAAATAGCTAATGTTAGGCTTTTTAGATTTTTAAAATCTCATAAGGTGTTTTCTTTAAAATTAGCCTAATCATTACTCGATTAACAATATAGCAAGCGGTGTTTGTGGCTTCCGCCCAAAAATATTTAGGTAAATTATTTTCACAAAGCATAGTTCTAACCATTTCTTGCAAAGTTCTATTTTTCCTCTCAACTACCCCATTTTGTTGAGGAGTTCGAGGAGCCAAAAAATTGTGGCTAATACCATTTTCATTCAAAAAATCTTCAAACCCTAAATTTTGAAACTCGGTTCCATGATCACTTCTAATATGTGAAATTCTAAGTTCAAGATCATTTTGGGTTAGTTTTGAAAATGTGATGAATTTTTCTAAAGCCTCATCTTTAGTACTTAAAAATAGAACCCAAGTAAATCTAGAAAAATCATCAACAAGTACAAATGCATAAGATTTACCACCCAAGCTTATAGTCCTAATTGGCCCAAATAAACCCATATGGATAAGTTGTAAACATCTACTTGTAGAAACATCATTAATGGATTTAAAGGAAGACTTGTGTTGTTTACCCTTAGAGCATGCATCACAAATTTTATTGTTTGAGAATTTAATCTTGGGTAAACCTCTAACTAGATCAAGGGAAACTAGTTTTTCTAAAACACTAATGCTAGCATGTCCTAGTTTCCTATGCCACAACCATGCATCATTTTCATTTTATGCTACTAAGAATGCATGAGATGTATGTATGTCATCTAGATGCACCATGTATATGTTCCCTATGCGATGACCTATGAGCATAATATTATTAGATTTAATGTCAACAATTTTGCATCCATTTTTATCAAATAAAACATTAAATCCTTTATCACACAATTGACTTATGCTCAATAAGTTATGTTTAAGACCATCGACATACATGACGTTTTCAATGAGAATAGTAGAGTGATTACCTATGGAGCCAATACCTTTAATATGGCCTTTGGAGTTGTCACCAAATGTCACCACTGCTCCACTTTTTGGCTTTAGATCCATGAATCTACTCTTGTCTCAGGTCATGCGCCTTGAGCATCAACTATTAAGGTACTATGAGTTTTGACTTTGTGCTTTGGCCTTGTAGCAATGCTCCCCCTACAAACAAAAATATTAAGCTTTTAATTTTGGTACCCAAATCATTTTGGGTCCATGAGTGTTAGCTCCTAAAACCTTGGTTCCCTTAGGAATCCAAGATGACATAGCAATAATGTTATTAGATTTTACAAGTTCCTTAGGAACCCATACACTTCTAATTCTTTTAGTTCTACTATGTCTAGGAAGGCTACCTTGTTTGTAGTATTTAGTCTTTTTCTTAGGTTGGTTTGATTTTGAAGATTCACCTATTTCATGCTTGACACTACCAACATTTTTAAAATACTCTTTGAGCTTATTTAGCTCATCTAACACCTTTTGGTGTTCACTATTACATTGAGATAAAAGATTATTAAGGTCAACATTTTCATCTTGAAAAAATTTTAGTTCATCTTTCAACCATAATATCTTTTTTCTCAAATTTTGAATTAGCTTGAGAGAGTAAGTCATTTTTATCATTTAGTTCCAAAATGATTTTCTTATTCCTAATGACCGACTCCTTATATTTCTCAACTAATTCATCATAGACCTCTTGTAACTCATCATATGCATCATTTAATTCATCATATGTAAAATCTAAAGATGATGAGTTAGAGGTTACCATGGAGGAATCTTCCTCAGGTGCCATAAGGCAAAGGTTGGTCACTTCTTGTTCGTCATCCTTAGATGACTCCTCATCACTCCAAGTAGCAAGCTTGGCTTTAAGCTTCTTCTTCTTCTCAAAGCCTTTCTTCTTGAGTTGAGGGCACTCCGAACGTATGTGGCTGGGTTTATTGCACTCGAAGCAAATGATTTGATCACTTGCTTCTTCTTTGTTCTTACCTTTGAAGTCCATCTTCCTTTGAATTTTTCTTCCCCGGTTAGACCTCATAAAGCGTGAGAATCATTTGGCTATCATAGCCAATTCTTCTAGCTCATCCTCCTCACTAGAAGAGCTCTCCTCAAGTAATGAAGCTTTGAGAGCTATTCCCATCTTCTTCTTCTTTTCTACCTCTAACTTTTCTACTCTCTTCTCCTCTTTCTTCTTCTCTTCTTCCCTTCCTTGCTTCATAATCTCATGAGTAAGAAGAGAACCCACTAGCTCATCAAGCTTTAAAGTCTTCAAATTTTTAGCTTCTATGATGGCGGTTCTATTCCCATCCCAAGATTCGGGAAGTGAATAGAGTAGCTTCCGGACAAGCTTGTCTTCCGGTATTGTCTCTCCAAATCCTTTGAACCCATTGACTATGGTGGAGAAACGATCAAACATCTTGGACACCGTCTCATCGGGCTCCATCTTGAAATTTTCATAACTAAGATTGAGAATTCCAATCTTAGTTTCTTTGACATCATTGGTTCCCTAATAGGTAGTCTCAAGAGTGTCCCACACTTCTTTGGCACTCTCAATGGATGACGCTTTAGAATAGATGTTCGGACCGAATGAACAAAAGAGCATGTGGAGAGCTTTGTCATTTATTTGGATCTTTCTCCTATCTTCTTCACTCATTTCCACCTTTTTCTTCAAAACCATCTTCCCTTCACTATCTTGCTTCAATGGAATGTAAGTGCCATCTTCAATGACATCCCAAACTAAGTAGTCATTGGACTTGATGAAGAGACGCATTATATTCTTCCAAAACGGATAGTTGTCACCATTGAAGAAAGGAGGTTTTGTAGTGGATTGAGACTCATACATGCCCGAACCGGAGGTAGAAGCCATCTCTTGATTTTTGGATGATCACACTCTTCCTAGGAACTCCTCTTGTGGTTGTTAATCCTCAAAGAGGTAGGCTCTGATACCAATTGTTGAGTGGATCGAATGATCGAAATGAACCAAGAGGGGGTGAATTGGATTTTTAAAGGTTTAGGTGGTGGAAATTGCAAATTAAAAAGATAGACAAGGAATTTTAGAGTGGTTCAAGTTCCAAATGAACTTTTCAACCACTACCTTAGCTTCACTAAGGATTTGCATCAATTCCACTAATTGCCCTTCCCCTCTTCTAGGCTAAGGAGGTAACCCTTACAATTTTCGGTTAAATTTTCTACCCAAAATTTAATCCAATCCTCACACAAATAGAACAAAGATTTTGTTGGCTAAGAAAGTATCTCTCAATACAAATTGTAGCCCAATTACATGCACTCAACCCAATTGAAATGATAAGAATGAAAAATACAATTGGGGTTTCTAGACAATATTGGGATTTAGGCACAAATGCTTGGATTTGATGTTTGGATGTTTGCTTTTGGATCAATAGTTGTTGCTGGAGCTTTTAGAGGTCCCTTTTATACATTCTCATTGATTTCTAGCCGTTGGGGGTGTTATCTCACCTCCATAAATGCAGTCTGCAACCAACCGTTTCGAAACACCCGACCCTGTTTCGAAACAGACCAAAATAGAAAGAGCCGTTGGAGTGCATTAAAGAGCTCGTATCGAAACGGTATGACCCATTTCGAAACACTTTTGCCACTGTCAAGGGCCATATTGAAACGGCTTGAATTCATTTCGATATGCCTTAACGGTTTCTTAAAAATCAGTTAAAAACTTGCAACGGTCATATTTTTCAAATCAAATGAAGAACCGTTTCGAAACATTGTATGTCGTTTCGATACGGTTTCTCTATGTTCTAAAGCCGTTTCGAAACTTGTTTCGAAACACATGTTGGCAGTGTTGAAAACGTTTTGATACCTGTTTCGAAACATGGGTTGACAGTTTCAAAACTATTTCAAAACGCCTTAGGCCGTTTCGAAACAGGGACTCGAAAATCACTGTTTTGGCTTTAAGAACACTTAGAAAATATTTGGAAAACTTAGTTTTTAACTTAGGCATTTTCTTTAAATCATAAAGGGATGTTTGAGGACTTAAAAATTCGTTTTCAAATTTTCAATTTAGTCCTTGGGTTCTTTAGTTATATCAAAATTAAAATATCGGTTTCACAAAATGATAATTGATACACAACATTAATAATCTTGTAATATGACAATTAATCGTTGCCTCGCTAAGTACGTCAAAGTACTTATCACTCTTGTCCCTTATTCTTTCCAAGAATCGAGTTTAGACACTAAAGCTACTCAACCCTGATCGAAGCATTATACAAGTGAAGAACCAAAAGTATGGCTTGCATTGTTTATGTTTTACTCCTAGTGGATGGCTTAGTTTCATGTTTGGTAGTACAAGTGTTTTGCATCATGCTTATTATTAAACTCTATTTAAGATGTGTGTAAGGATGACTTTGGATGATATCTTTTTGTTTACCATGAGTTGTAAATGTTAAGTCTCATGGTATTTTAGTTAAAGGCTTGTTATTGTTTTGTTGTAGATATACCATGGTTGTAAATATTAACAATGGTCATGATAGCCTCTTGTCATATGTGTTAGACTTATTTTGATTTTGATATAACTAAAAGGATTAACTTTCAAAAATTTGTAAACTCTATATTCTGTAACACCCCAATTTTGGGCTTAGATGTTTTGGGTTTGAACCGGACCGATCAGATTTTTGGTTCGAATATAAAAGGTGGTTTTAAGGAAAGCCTAGTTCAGAATGCATTAAAAATATGGAAAAATATCTAAAAATCCTCTTTTATTATATATAAGAGAGTGGTGAAATCAATTTTACAAAATGAGGTCTGGAAATATGACATTTTGAGTTAGTGACTAAAATGTAATTTTTGAAAAGTTCGTGACTGTTTTAAAAGGATTGAAACTTTGAATCTTTAAGGAGCTAATTTACCAAGGGAGGATTTCTCTAGATTTTTCTAGATTTTTTAAAGACTCATTTAATGTTTAATTAATGAAAAGAAAAGAGGGAAAAAATATTTTTAGTTTCATAACTAACTTTTACAAAAATTTTCCTATTTCATTTTCTCTCAAAATTCTCTCAGCCAAACACATTTATACAACAACTTTTCCTTTGATTTTCACACCTAAAGTTGAGATTTCAATTCCTAAATGATTCCTAATCATTTCTACATCAAATCCTCATCATTTGCTTAATGAATTTTCAAGGATTTTGGCTCTAAACAAGGAGAAATCCACATTTAGAGGTATGAACGTCCTTCTCCTCTAAATACTCAGTTCTTTACTGAAATTCCCAAGTTCTCAATCCTTAAATTAAATTTTATTAAAGGTTTTAATGTTGTGATCTTGATTTTGGCTTAAAAATGCAAGTTTTGGATTTAATTTTGTAGAAATTCGTATTGGATGATTGGGCTCTGTTTTGAGCTGTCTTTTTGATGTATTTTGGATGTCTAAATGACGTGTAATTGAGGTTTAATCAATGCAATCCCGAATAGGTTGATTTTCCTAAGTTTTTACTAGTGAAAATGGTGGTTTTTGGGGTGATCTTGGTGTTTTGTTAATGCTGGAGGTATAAGGACGAGTTTGAGTTTATTTTGGATGTTAATTGATGTTTATTAATGGTTAGAAGTGATGGATCTTGGCTGGGTTAAGTCTTGGAAGTGTTTGGAGGTGATTTCGGTTGTGTTTGGTAGCCGAAATGTTGGATTTGCAAAGAGCAGCGAGTTTAGGCGTGTTGCTGGTGTTTATAATGCATGATGATGCATTAATCCTCTGTTGTTATGTGCTTGAAACAGGGGGGAATGATCCGTGAGCAATAGAGGCGGCGTTGAAGGTTTCAAATGCTTGGAAGGCTTGTTGGCTAGCCTAGTTTTGTGTATCGGTGAGTGAAGTTGGGTTTTCAGCTTTGAAACCAATGTTTGAAGGTTTTGGGAGCTTAGTTTAAGTCTAAAAAACTTAGCTAAGCTCAAGAGTAAGTAAATGGAATTTCTCTCTTGGTTTGTGTTATGAATTGGTTTTTAAAGCACTTGTGATTGTTGGATGCAATGCATGTGATTTTCATGTTTAAATTCTGTTTTGAAAGCATATTTTAGCATGGTTTAATGCTGGTTTTGAAAGTCATGTGTGAAGGATGATCAAGGTAAGAGATCCTTGGTTTTGTACATTGGAATTGTGGAATTGATGCATAGTGTTGCATGTTGTTTAATGGCTTTGTTTAATGCTTCAAAACAGTGAAGTGATGATGGTAATTGGTGGTTTTGGCATTTTGGTTATGCTTGTAAAAACAATGGATTAATGTGGTAAAATGGTTATATTGGCAAGTGATGTAAGTGGTTCTTGGTTACTTTAATCGGATATAGTTAGCCGACTATAGGATTGGGTGCACCGTGAATTGAGTCGCCTTGGATGTCGAGGGGGTTGTAATTGTACCGTAAACTCCATCCGAGAATCCTAGCAATTGAGGAAATCGGTGTCACCACGATGAAGGATGGCTCTCGTGGGTGGGCTTGGTTTAGTGCCACCACGATGGAGGATGGCTCTCGTGGGTGGGCTTGGTTTAGTGCCCCCACGATGGAGGATGGATCTCGTGGGTGAACCTTGTTAAAAGTCACCACGATGGAGGGTGGCTCTCGTGGGTGGACTTTGTTAAGCGTCACAACAGTGGAGGGTTGCTCCCGTGTGTGAGCTTGGTTAAGGTGATTACAATGGTTGTGGTAGCTTCCATGTGTAAGCCTTGTGATGTGTCTCGACTCTCGCTAGTGTGTTATACAACTTCCAATGATAGATGTTGAGGGGTTGTGATTGTACCATTAAACTCCATCATGGGTGTTGAGGGGGTTGTGATTGTACCGGTAAACTCCACCTTATGTTGTTCGGTTGTGTGTATGGAGCGTGTGGGACAACGCTTGTAATCCGCGTATCCGATTGTGTCTTGTGTTGTGATGGTTTGTGAATTATCACTTGGAAGCCAATATAATGTTCTTGGATGTAATGAAGCATGAGATGCTTGAAATGATGCATGGTTGCATGGAAAGTGTGCAATGTTCCAAGAATGCATGTATTACTTGTTAAGCTTGTACAAGTGTTTATCTTATATTAAGAATGGTGCATATGTGCATGGGAATCCCTTTAATGCATTGAAGTCTTGTGAAGGCTTGTTTTAAAAGGCATGTAATGCAAATGTTGTTTTTGTGGTTCATATGTTGCATTTGTTTAATGCATGAGATAGATTGTAGGAGTAAGTGGTTTTTCAAAGGTTTCTTGCATTGAGATGATTTTCAAATATGAGAAAAGTATAATGTGAAGTGGAAGTGTTTTCCAAGGAATTTGTATTTAACTTTGCATATGATGATTATGCATGGAAACGTTAAATTGATGGTTTTGCAAGGATGTACTTTGAAGTGAGTTACTTAGCTTTTCCAAGCTAAGGGTTGGTTTTCATGTTTGAGCGATGCATGATTTAAAGCATGTTGTTTAAAAAGGGGTTTTCAAATACTACTTTGATTTATCGAAATGTGTTTACTTTTTAAAGAGGTTTTATGACTCGTTGCATTGATGGTGTTTTGGTTTTGAGCATTCCTCACTAAGCATTATGTGCTTACGCTCCTTTTTGTCCATCAATGCAGAAATTTGAAGTTGGGACAGCAAGGAGCAAGGGATTTAAGGAGAGCTCCACTTGAGATGTATGTCTCGGTTAATAGCTATAGATAATAAAGGCAATGGAGGGAGAGTCTTTTATGTTGATGTTCAATGAGATTGTGTATGTTGAACAAGTTCGGTTTATGATTTGAACTATGTGGTTTAACGCTTGCAACGTTTGAATCTTCTTATTCATAAGTCGTTATGCTATGCTTCTTGTTTTAAAAGCATGTTAAAGTGTTGGATGTGTTGAAAGAGTTGGTGCACCTAGGGGTGGTTTTGTATCTAGATTTTAATGCAAGTTGGTGGTTATGATGCTTGGCATGTTGTTGCTTTGTTGAGGATTGTTTTGGAGCATGTTCGATGGGGTTTAGATGTGTTAAAACAGGCCTATCTGCTGTTTCTGGGCAGGGTGTTTCGAAACACTCTTGCCTGTTTCGAAACAGGTGCTTGATTTGGCCTGGGTGTTTCGAAACGGGTAGAGGTGTTTCGAAACACTTTGGCTACTGCCAAGCCCCGTTTCTGAACGGGCTTACCCCGTTTCGAAACACTTGACCGTTGGGCACTGATTTGAATGGTTTTGAAGTTTGCAAGCTTTACGTTTTAGTCCTGATTTTTGTATGTGCAATTGATTGAGTTTGAGATGTCCGTTTGAGATGAAATTTGGCAGAGATGCATGAAACATGACTAATTTCATAGTGGTAACTTAAAAATTTGTAAAGTTCTCTTAATTTCCAGAATTTACAAAATGGTCCCTAAATTCGTATGTTGTGCAATTGAGTCCCTTATTGTTTTCCGATTGCTGTGATTTTTGAGTATGCTTATCTCAAGAGTATGCCTAGGTTTAATGTGCATCTAGACAAGTTTAAAAAGAAAAAAAGGGTCGTTAATCAAGGTTGAATTTCGGGTTGACTTTGGTTTTCCCCGTGTAATCTTCGTAGTTCGGGTCAACCGTCTAGGCCGGGCTAAGGGGGTTACATTTGGTGGTATCAAAGCTGAGTTGCGAATGATTGGGGAAATGGTAAATTGTTGTAATAAGTGTTTAATGTTTATTATGATGTGTGGTTGAAAGTCGGTTGAAATGTGTGTCTGTGAGCGAATTGTTGATGTTTTTGTCATGCTTTTTGATTGTGAATCTTCATTGAGCTAATGTGGATTAGTGCTGATGATATGCTGGTGATGTAAGCTGATTTTATGAATGATGAAAGTGTAATGGGTATGATATGTTGATGTTATGCTGTTGCGAGTGAATGTTGTTTGATGAGAGCATGATCGAAGTATGATTGATATGCTCGATGTTGTGATATCCATGTTTTTATTGACTGTTATGTCATGTAAAAGGGGAGAATTCGGGATACCCATTGCCTTATTATTATAGCTATTGTGTTATGTTGGAATTGGAGTCTTGAATCCTTGCTTGAAGCTGGCCTGATCGTTTTGTTTGTTTTGTTATGATAGCTTGTTGTTAATAGCATGGCGAATCGATGAGAGAATGGCAGTTAAGTGAGATGGTTGTTGCTTTAGAGCAGGTTGTTAAGGCGTGGAATTCACCTTTTAGTGGAGGTGTTTCGTCTCAGTCTTTTGTGCCTGGAGTTGAGGTAGTGAGGCAGGAGGAAGAAGTTGGTTCTGTGATGAAGAGTTCATCACCTATTGTTCAAGAGGTGTCGAGAACATCTCAGGCTGTGGCGAAAGTGAGGCATGTAGACGTGCTGACTGTGGGACGTGCGAGTTTGTCGAAAGAACGTTTATATGTTTTGGGAGCTGTGGAGTATCGTGGTTCGACACCTGAGGCGTTCGAGGCTTGGTTAGCCAGTGTAATTCTGATTTTGGATCAGGAAGGTTGTGACTACGCTTGTAAGTTGGGAAGTGTTGTCTCATTGATGTTGGAGGACGCCTGTGCCTGGTGGACATCTGTGGCGGTGGCATCGCATATCCACGATATAGATTGGGACTTCTTTGTGTCTGCCTTTTATGAAAGGTACCTTGGAGAGAAATTCCCAAGGGTTAAGCAACGTGAGGGTGTGGTTTCAGTTTATGAAGGTGAGAAAAGTTTAAGCAAGAGAGATGTGGGTACTGATCTCCGGAGCAGTCATCGTAAGAGGCTACGTGATAGAATGTTTTGCTTGAATTGAAGTCTGGGTGGTGGTGCAGACGTAGGTCAAGTGCGGTATGATCAAGGAGTGGTAGCTCGGTTGCTAAAGTGTGACCATTGTGGAAGGTGTCATGTTGGAGGTTGTTGGGGCGTGAGAGTTTGTTGGAACTGTGGTTCTAAGGAGCATGTGAAGCAAAAATGTCCTCAAGTGGTGAGATCAGCTTCAGTGGTAGCAAAAGGGTCTCAGAAGGGTCGTGGGCACGGCCGAGACAAGGTTCGAAAGTGGCAGGAAAGGCATAAAGGTGTGAGGAACTTGGGGAAAGAATCCTGTTGGAATTGTGGGTCTGTTGGGCATTTGAGACGAAATTGTTTGAAGTTGGCTCGGGGTAGTCAGGGTTCTTTACCGCAGGGAGATGGTGATGACCTTAATGTGTTAGCTGATGCTGCAGCGGTGCGGCTGGAGAATGATGGTTCTGTGAGGAAGAGAGCTCGTCTGTTGAAGCTCCGGGGCAGTGAGGTGTTTACAGGTAACCTTGTTAAGTAACCTTTGCCCTAGTTATCTTAGTTTGGTTTCGTTTGGTATTTCCTTGCGTAGTGGGTTTGGTCTCGTTGCTAGCATGTTTGGGGTAGTAGTTGGTGTTGTTTTGGAAACAACTTTAGTGTGAAGAGGGTATTAGTCGGTATTTTGTGGTTAATGGGTTATTAGAATGGTAGGGTTAGACAAGTTGGAAGTGAGATAGGAGGTTGTTCTTAGACGGATCCTGAGGATGTTATTGGTGGGTGTGAACCGACATACATGCACAGTTAAAACCATTGTTATATACTATATTATATATATATGTGCTGGTCCATGCATACATGTGACATGACATTAGAGGTTTTGCATACATGTACACAGGCATTGATAGGGCATATTGGTGATCATGCATACGTACGTTCACACTTGCTGATAGCTAATTGGGTCCGTTAGTGTTGTGATAGGGTTAGGTTGGATGATGGGTTTTAAAAGTTGTTTTGGTGCTAGGAGAATGTTAGAAGTAATGGAGGGTATTAAGCGAGCTGTCAGTAATAGTGAGTGCGATATAGCATGTTGGCAGAAGGAAAGTGTTTTGGCACTTAAAGAGTTTAGCGGTGTGGTGGTGAGGAGATTACCGGTTGAAGTTAGAATCGGTCAGAGTGGTTGTGAATAGCTAGTAGAAGTGGTAGTTTCTTGGTGTTAAGTGATGTTGCAGGTTAGTGGATGTGTTCCAGAGTGCTGAGGTAACGTGGCATTGATATTGTAATGGAAGGGTTGTTTTTGTAGGTGATGGTTCGTAGCAACCTTCGAAGAGTTGAGAAGAGGTTGTGTTGTGGGATGTAGAAAAAGGTTAGCCTAGGGTGAGTAGAAGTTTCGTAATCTAAATATGTATGTATAGAATGGGCGGTGTCTTGGTAAGGCTAGTGTTGTAGTCAAAGTTTGAAGGGAAAAGGCAATGTAAGTTCAAGGGCCATTGTTGGTTGGACGGGTTCTTGTGAGAAGTGGTTGGCTAGTTGTGTATAAGTAAATTCCTTCTGAAGTCAGCTGGTGGTGTGTGGAACGGCTGGAAGAGTCAAGGTTGGGGTTTTTGTGACGAGATTTTTCGGATGTTAGGTGAGTAGTCCTGGTGAGTCGTTATGGTGATGATAGCGGCGGATGTGAAGGAATGTCAGCAATACGTTGAGAAGTTTGAGTAAGCAGTTGATGCTTAAGAATCCTTGCTTAATGTGGTAACCTTTGGAAGAGGTTGAGAAGTTGTGCAAGGGGTTTTAGAAGCAGTGAAGGTTGTGGATCACATGGTGGCTGAACTGGATGGGTTGGTGTCACCGTGTGTACGAGTTTTGGGAGTTATGAGTTAAGGTGGTGTATGCTGTAAAAGTTTAGAGGTTCTTCAGGTTGTTGTTGGGGCTATGTGCAGTCCAGAAGTGTGAAAGGTTAAGATGTGGTTAACATCTAAGTGCTCTGGAATTCGTGAACAGTATGTGGTGGTGTTGGGTTTGGTGGGGTTTTGTGTGGAGAGTGTTCAGTGGTGGTTAAGTCTCATGTGCTGCCTTGTGGGTTGATTTGAGAAGTTTGGTTGTGCTCTTTTCGCCGGTTGAAATTTCGAGGACGAAATTTCCTAAGAGGGGGAGAGTTGTAACACCCCAATTTTGGGCTTAGAAGTTTTGGGTTTGAACCGGACCGGTCGGATTTTCGGTTCGAATATAAAAGGTGGTTTTAAGGAAAGCCTAGTTCAGGATGCATTAAAAATATGGAAAAATATCTAAAAATCCTCTTTTATTATATATAAGAGAGTGGTGAAATCAATTTTACAAAATGAGGTTTGGAAATATGACATTTTGAGTTTGTGACTAAAATGTAATTTTTGAAAAGTTTGTGACTGTTTTAAAAGGATTGAAACTTTGAATCTTTAAGGAGCTAATTTACCCAAGGGAGGATTTCTCCAGATTTTTCTAGATTTTTTAAAGATTCATTTAATGTTTAATTAATGAAAAGAAAAGAGGGAAAAAGATATTTTTAGTTTCATAACTAACTTTTACCAAAATTTTCCAATTTCATTTTCTCTCAAAATTCTCTCAACCAAACACATTTTCACATCAACTTTTCCTTTGATTTTCACACCTAAATTTGAGATTTCAATTCCTAAATGATTCCTAATCCTTTCTACATCAAATCCTCATCATTTGCTTAATGAATTTTCAAGGATTTTGGCTCTAAACAAGGAGAAATCCACATTTAGAGGTATGAACGTCCTTCTCCACTAAATACTCAGTTCTTTACTGAAATTCCCAAGTTCTTAATCCTTAAATTAAGTTTTATTAAAGGTTTTAATGTTGTGATCTTGATTTTGGCTTAAAATGCAAGTTTTGGATTTAATTTTGAAGAAATTCGTATTGGATGATTGGGCTCTGTTTTGAGCTGTCTTTTTAATGTATTTTGGATGTCTAAATGATGTGTAATTGAGGTTTAATTAATGCAATCCCGAATAGGTTGATTTTCCTAAGTTTTTACTTGTGAAAATGGTGATTTTTAGGGTGATCTTGGTGTTTTGTTAATGCTGGAGGTATAAGGACGAGTTTGAGTTTATTTTGGATGTTAATTGATGTTTATTAATGGTTAGAAGTGATGGATCTTGGCTGGGTTAAGTCTTGGAAGTGTTTGGAGGTGATTTCAGTTGTGTTTGGTAGCCGAAATGTTGGATTTGCAAAGAGCAGCGAGTTTAGGTGTGTTGCTGGTGTTTATAATGCATGATGATGCATTAATCCTCTGTTGTTATGTGCTTGAAACAGGGGGAATGATCCGTGAGCAATAGAGGTGGCGTTGAAGGTTTCGGATGCTTGGAAGGCTTGTTGGCTAGCCTAGTTTTGTGTATCGGTGAGTGAAGTTGGGTTTTCAGCTTTGAAACCAATGTTTGAAGGTTTTGGGAGCTTAGTTTAAGTCTAAACAACTTAGCTAAGCTCAAGAGTAAGTAAATGGAATTTCTCTCTTGGTTTGTGTTATGAATTGGTTTTTAAAGCACTTGTTATTGTTGGATGCAATGCATGTGATTTGCATGTTTAAATTCTGTTTTGAAAGCATGTGTTAGCATGTTTTAATGCTGGTTTTGAAAGTCATGTGTGAAGGATGCTCAAGGTAAGAGATCCTTGGTTTTGTACATTGGAATTGTGGAATTGATTCATAGTGTTGCATGTTGTTTAATGGCTTTGTTTAATGCTTCAAAACAGTGAAGTGATGATGGTAATTGGTGGTTTTGGCATTTTGGTTATGCTTGTAAAAATAATGGATTAATGTGGTAAAATGGTTATATTGGCAAGTGATGTAAGTGGTTCTTGGTTACTTTAATCGGATATAGTTAGCAGGCCATAGGATTGGGTGCACCATGAATTGAGTCACCTTGGATGTCGAGGGGGTTTTATTTGTACCGTAAACTCCATCCGAGAATCCTAGCGATTGAGGAAATTGGTGTCACCACGATGGAGGATGGCTCTCTTGGGTGGGCTTGGTTTAGTGCCACCACGATGGAGGGTGGCTCTCGTGGGTGGACTTTGTTAAGCGTCACAACGGTGGAGGGTTGCTCCTGTGTGTGAGCTTGGTTAAGGTGATTACAATGGTTGTGGTAGCTTCCATGTGTAAGCCTTGTGATGTGTCCCGGCTCTCGCTAGTGTGTTATACAACTTCCGATGAGTGATGTTGAGGGGTTGTGATTGTACCGTTAAACTCCATCACGGGTGTTGAGGGGGTTGTGATTGTACCGGTAAACTCCACCTTGTGTTGTTCGGTTGTGTGTATGGAGCGTGTGGGACAACGATTGTAATCCGCGTATCCGATTGTGTCTTGTGTTGTGATGGTTTGTGAATTATCACTTGGAAGCCAATATAATGTTCTTGGATGTAATGAAGCATGAGATGCTTGAAATGATGCATGGTTGCATGGAAAGTGTGTAATGTTCCAAGAATGCATGTATTACTTGTTAAGCTTGTACAAGTGTTTATCTTATATTAAGAATGATGCATATGTGCATGGGAATCCCTTTAATGCATTGAAGTCTTGTGAAGGCTTGTTTTAAAAGGCATGTAATGCAAATGTTGTTTTTGTGGTTCATATGTTGCATTTGTTTAATGCATGAGATAGATTGTAGGAGTGAGTGGTTTTTCAAAGGTTTCTTGCATTGAGATGATTTTCAAATATGAGAAAAGTATAATGTGAAGTGGAAGTGTTTTCCAAGGAATTTGTAATTAACTTTGCATATGATGATTATGCATGGAAAGGTTAAATTGATGGTTTTGCAAGGATGTGCTTTGAAGTGAGTTACTTAGCTTTTCCAAGCTAAGGGTTGGTTTTCATGTTTGAGCGATGCATGATTTAAAGCATGTTGTTTAAAAAGGGGTTTTCAAACACTGCTTTGGTTTATCGAAATGTGTTTACTTTTTAAAGAGGTTTTATGACTCGCTGCATTGATGGTGTTTTGGTTTTGAGCATTCCTCACTAAGCATTATGTGCTTACGCTTCTTTTTTTCCATCAATGCAGATATTTGAAGTTGGGACAGCAAGAAGCAAGGGATTCAAGGAGAGCTCCACTTGAGATGTATGTTTCGGTTAATAGCTATATATAATAAAGGCAATGGGGGAGAGTCTTTTATGTTGATGTTCAATGAGATTGTGTATGTTGAACAAGTTCGATTATGATTTGAACTATGTGGTTTAACGCTTGCAACGTTTGAATCTTCTTATTCATAAGTCGTTATGCTATGCTTCTTGTTTTAAAAGCATGTTAAAGTGTTGGATGTGTTGAAAGAGTTGGTGCACCTAGGGGTGGTTTTGTATCTAGATTTTAATGCAAGTTGGTGGTTATGATGCTTGTCATATTGTTGCTTTGTTGAGGATTGATTTGGAGCATGTTCGATGGGGTTTAGATGTGTTAAAACAGGCCTATCTGCTGTTTCTGGGCAGGGTGTTTCGAAACACCCTTGCCTGTTTCGAAACAGGTGCTTGATTTGGGCTGGGTGTTTCGAAACGGGTAGAGGTGTTTCGAAACACTTTGGCTACTGCCAAGCCCCGTTTCTGAACGGGCTAACCCCGTTTCGAAACACTTGACTGTTGGGCACTGATTTGAATGGTTTTGAAGTTTGCAAGCTTTACGTTTTAGTCCTGATTTTTGTATGTGCAATTGATTGAGTTTGAGATGTCCGTTTGAGATGAAATTTGGCAAAGATGCATGAAACATGACTAATTTCATAGTGGTAACTTAAAAATCGGTAAAGTCCTCTTAATTTCCAGAATTTATAAAATGGTCCCTAAATTCGTATGTTGTGCAATTGAGCCCCTTATTGTTTTCCGATTACTGTGATTTTTGAGTATGCTTATCTCAAGAGTATGCCTAGGTTTAATGTGCATCTAGACAAGTTTAAAAAGAAAAAAGGTCGTTAATCAAGGTTGACTTTCAGGTTGACTTTGGTTTTCCCCGTGTAATCTTCGTAGTTCGGGTCAACCGTCTAGGCCGGGCTAAGGGGGTTACATATTTGATTCAAATTTGTCAAATATAATATTTTTAACTTGAACAATTTTTTCCAAAAGGTTTAACTTAATACCTAAATGATTTTCTCTTTGAAAAAGTTAACAATGCATTTTTAAGTAGAGGTTTCAAAACCATCTAGGTGGTTTTGATACCATTTTGGCAGTAAGGCCTGGAATCCTATTTTTGACTACAAGTTTCGAAACCTCCTTAGTGGTTTCAAAACCAGGGCTTGTAACGACTAGTTTTACAGTTTAAATTTCTCCCAGGTTTCAAAACCTCTTCAACGGTTTCGAAACCACTGTGCAGGTGAGCATTTAATGCTCGATTTTAATGGCTTCCAACGGCTCCAAAGTCCCCCCAACGGCTCCTAACGGTTAGAAAAGATCAAGAGCACATAAAAGAGGTCTAAAAACAGTATTGAAGCAACAAGAAAGTATATACAAACATTCAAGCAATCAAGAGTCATATTTGTGCTTAATTTTCGATCTTTCTTGTAAACACTAGAGCGTTCTTCATTGTAATTCTTTTGCTAGTGTTTCTTTGGGTGTGTGAGGGAGCTTAAACTTTGTAAACACTTTCCTTATAAAAATTTCCTAGTTTTCTTCTTTGTATTTGTTTTTGGGAAATGATTCAATTAACTTTGGGGTATAAGTCTATTGAATTGTGTAAGGTTACTCCTTATCCTCAAAGGAAAGACAAATTAGTTGATTAGTGAAAAATCCTTAGTGTGGTCACTAAGGTAGTGGATGTAGACTCCATTAAAGGAGTTGAACCACTCTAAATCATCTTGCAATTTTTCCTCCTTTGCAATTAGTGTCCACCATCTTTTAAAAATCCAATTCACCCCCTCTTGGTTTTATTCGATCGAATGCCACACTCAACAATTAGTATCAAAGTTTGGCTCATTGGAAGGTCTTACAACCTCTTGAGAAGATCCAAGAAGTGTGCAATTATCTACAAGGTCATCCATGGCTTCGTCCTCCACCATTGAAGCTTGGAGTGATTCTCAACCCACCAACAAGCCTCCCTTCTTCAATGGAGTTAATTATACTTATTGGAAGAACCACATGAAGCTATTCATTCAAGATTTTGATCTTAAAGCTTGGAAGATCATCATGAGTGGTTACACCGCACCAACTAGTGGCATGGAGACTTAGAGCAATGATGAGAATAAAAAATTCTCTACAAATGCTAAGGCAATGCATCTCATTTTTTGTGCTCTTGGTCCAGATGAATATGGAAGGGTGTCATCATGTTCCAATGCCAAAGAAATTTGGGACAAACTTGAAGTAACACATGAAGGAACCAACCAAGTGAAGGAGACCAAAATTGGGCTTCTCAACCTCAATTATGAGAACTTCAAGATGGACCCCGAAGAAGACATCAAAACCATGTCCGATCGATTCTCCGTGATCGTCAATGGATTAAAGGGCTATGGAGAAGTGATCCCGGAAGATAAACTTGTGAGGAAGATGATTTACTCTCTTCATGATTCATGGGATTCAAAGAAAACGAAGATTATAGAAGCAAAGGACCTCAAGACTCTCAAGTTGGATGAGCTCATTGGTTCCTTGCTTACACATGAGATGATGTCAAAGGGAAGGAAGAAAAGAAGAAGGAAGTGAAAAAGATGAAATTTGGTGTTGCTCTCAAAGCAACAAAAGAAGAGATTGATTCTATTGGAGAAGATAAAGATAAAGAGATGGCTATGTTTACCGAGAGATTCAAAAGATTCATGAGGTCCAACAAGGGAAGAAGATTCCAAAGAGAAGAGGCCTTCAAGAATGACATCAAAGTGAATGATCAAATTATTTGATATGAGTGCAAAAAGTCGGGTCATATCAAGTTTGATTGTCCCCAATTAAAGAAAAAGAGCTAAGAGAAAAAGAAGCACAAGGCTCATGTAGCTACTTAGAGCGATGATGAATCATTCGGCGAGGACGAGAATGAAGTAGACAACTTGTGTCTCATGGCTATTGAGGATGACTCTATGGTAACCTCTAATTCATATTTTTCAATTGATTATACTTTTGATGAATTGCGAGAGGCTTATGATGAATTAACTTTGAAATTTGAAGAGTTAATTTTGAAAAATAGAAATATCATTTCAAAATTGAAAAATGAAAGTGACTATCTTTCCAAATCTAATAAGGAATTTGAAAGTAAAGTTGAGGAAATGCAAGTTAAAATAAAAGAATTTGAAAAGAAAAATCAAGACTTGCACAACTTACTTTCAAAGGTCCATGATGATCATCAAAAGAAATTTGATGATCTTAAAGCTTCTTTTAACAAAGTTGGGACTAAAAGTTTTGAAAAAGGTGAAAATTCAAGACCCAACTATGTTAGAAAGAACTTTAATGGACATAGACAAGGAGGTCCCCAAAGATCATTTAATAGAAAGATAGTTAAAAGCATTTGGGTTCCAAAAGGACTCATTGCAACAAACAATATGATCTCTTGTCTAAATGGATACCAGAAGGGAATAAAATTGTAGGAACTAACTCTTATGGACCCAAAAGAGTTTGGGTACCAAAACATGCATAGTTCTCTTTTGTAGGTGTCTTAGAGCCATGATGATAAAATTGAAGAAACTTGAAAGCTCTAGACACACTAAAAGGAAGGAAACTTGAAGAGGATGAGGCCTAATCAACCTATCTTGGTTCAAGTGGTAACATTATATTTAACATGCAATCATTATCCATTCATGTTGATTATATGTGTTTATATGTTTTAAAGCATGTTTAAATGTCCTCATATGTTGTTTAAATGCTTATAGTAAGGGGGAGTTATGTGTTGCACGAATTGCTTAATTTTGGCCCAATGTGCTTTTGTATGACTTTTGGCCTTAAAATTAGCAATATTATTTCTAGTCATTGTTTTCATTGACTTGGTGCTTACATGCTTATCTTGATTTAAAATTATTTGATGTTCATGTTTGAGTGGCCTTAGTTAGGTTAGCCACTCTTAGCTCAATATGAAATTTTAAGATCCATCTTTTAGTATAAATCCTCTAATTTTTTTTAAAAAAATCTTTAGCCTTGGATAATGTTTGTCGAAATGCCATACTTCTTTGAACTTGTTTCAAAATGTCTTAAATGCCTATTTTGTTGTTCAAGGGCCATAGGTATCGAAACCACTTACACTGGTTTCGAAACCTTTTTGGCAGTGTTGAAAGTTTTGTAATCTTGGGCTAGAGGTTTCGAAAGGACCCCATATGTTTCGTAACCAAAGGTTCCGAAACCACCCAGCTGGTTTCGAAACCAGTCGGGCAGTTTCAAGGCCTGGGGCGCGTTTTTAACTAAAACTCCCAAATTTAATACACCCAACCTCTATTTTTGTTCTCCTAAATGGCAAAACCTACAAACCCTCTCAAAAGTCCTTCACTCAAACTCGTTTTTGTTTCAAGATTCAACAAGGATACATTATCTTTCCTTCATCAACTCATGTTTACGCTTGATTTTATCCATTGGGTGGTCCTCATTCAATCTTTTGGCGAGTTTTTCAAAACCCTAATTTATTTTTTCGAATTTACAATGATTATTTGTCATGATAAAATGATTTTTCTTGCTTAAAATCTTTACAAATTTAATACACCCCATATCTTTACGCTTGATTTTATCCATTGGGTGGTCCTCTTTCAAGCATGATTTCATCAAAGCTCATTATTTTTCAACAAATTTTCATTATTTTGGGTATTTCGAAAATCACTTTTTTTTTGAAAAATTCATGGTTGTATTATTGACCTGGATCGATGATATACATGTCATATATATTTTATTATTTGTAGGAGGTTACCCAATCCATCTCAAGCCTTTTCAAATTTTTAATCAAACCCTTGCCCACCAAGTGTTTGTTAAAATTCCCCAACCAAGTTTTTCAAACCAAAATCTTTTGTCATGCGTCCTAGAACCAATCCCTCTAGAGCCAAACGTCCTCGTTTTGAAATAGATCAAGGGTCTCGTTCTAATCAACCTCATCTTCAAAACCCAAATTTCTTAAATCTTTGTTCTGAAGATAATGAAAAACTTGAGCATTTTCATCAAATTTATGAATCCAAAAAGGTTAGAGAAGATCGAACCATTGATTTATACTTTTTAACCTCCGAGCTCTATGAATTTGAATTTTGGCCGTTATTTGTTGAATGGGGTTGGATGAAATTTCTTGAAATTAAACCTTGTGTTTTTCATAACCTTGTTAAAGCTTTTTATGCAAATGCTACTCTTGTTAACGATCCTAATTATAACACCAAGGTTGTTGAAATTAAATCATTCCTTATGGGTACCCATTTTACTCTTTCTCCGACAAGTGTTGTCGATCTTTTAGGTGTTCCCAATAGTGGTGTCTCTAATGAATCTGAAGTCGTTCCTATTCAAGATTTTGATGATCATAGTCCTACCCATCTTCATATCTACGATAGGCTTATTCACCATTTCACCACTTGGTTCTTCCGTGTAACCCCCTTAACCCGGCCTAGACGGTTGACCCGAATTAAGAAAGTCACACGGGGAAAACCAAAGTCAACCCGAAAGTCAACCTTGATTAACGACCCTTTTTTTCTTTTTAATCTTGTCTAGCTGCATATTAACCCTAGATATGATCATACAAACATCATACTCAAAGATCATAAACATCAGAGATCAAACAGGGACCCAATTGAACAATTTACAACTTTAGGGACCAAAATGTAAATTCTGATAATTAGGAGGACTTAACCCAAATTGAAGTTACCAACTTAAAATTAATCAGGTTTCATGCTTCCCTGTACAATTTCAGCTTAAAAGGACTTCCCAAACTCATACAATTGCACAGACAAGATTCAGGACCAAAATGCAAACAATTCAAAACATTTAACTGCCAATGTCAGCCCCCAACGGTCACCCGTTTCGAAACCGGCAGAGCCCGTTTCGAAACGCGGGCCGTTCCGCAACGCGTACCGAAACACGGGCTGGCAGTAGCCTTTCCGTTTCGGAACGGTCCCTTCCGTTTCGGACGCCTGGGCTGGTTAAAGGCACCCGTTCCGAAACGGTAGGTACTGTTCCGAAACACCCTGCACAGATTGCCCCAAAATGCATACTTAAACATGCAATTAAACATCCAATCATGCTCCAATTGCCACCAAACTTTACCAACATGCAATTCAACATATATGAGACATACTTGCATCAACAATTCATCAAAACATCAACATATGTGAAAAGCCCCAAATCTATATGCATGCTTCCTACACAAGCAAACCATTCAAGCATAAACTTCCAATTCAAGCATGTAAAGGGCAACACAAAAACCAGCATTCTCAACAATATTCAACATACTTAGGGAGTTCAAAACCTCTCCCAAAACATACACATAGGTCCCCCATTGCCAAATTACCAAAAGCTAAAATGTACTTAAGAAAACCTTCCATACTTTGAGCTTTACTTCCACTTGATTACTTGCCCTCCTTGCTGCCCTCAAGTACTTTAATGTTCTGCATTATTGATTTAAGAAAACGAAGAGAGCGTAAGCAAAAGCTTAGTGAGGAATGCTCAATAAAACCATTCAATAATGCATTTATAAAGCACTTTATAAATCATGCTTCAAATCATCATTTACACATGCTCAAAAGCATACTTAAACAAGCATCTCATGCTTCATATCATAACATGTCATATTGGCCACAAGTGATAAGTTCCATTTCTTTAAAAACAAGTTCATCAACTTTCACCCCAAGGACTTTTAAACACCTTGGCCCCAAGGACTTTTAAACACCTTGGCCCATGGACTTTTAACCACCATGGAAAGGACCACACAAGGACTTTTAACCACCTTTGTGTCCGTATCAAGTTTCACCCCAAGGACTTTTAAACACCTTGGCCCCAAGGACTTTTAAACACCTTGGCCCATGGACTTTTAACCACCATGGAAAGGACCACACAAGGACTTTTAACCACCTTTGTGTCCGTAGCAAGAATCATCCAAGGACTTTTAACCACCTTGATGTTCTTAAGTAAACAAGGCTCACTCAAGGACTTTTAACCACCTTAGTGACCTTAACCTTTTCAAAACATCACTTGCCAATATACATCATTATCATCAATTTATCCACTGTTTTAAAGCATTAAACCAAGCCATATTCATCATGCATTTAAAAGCATCAAACCACATTTAATCAATGTTCAAAAACAAGGAACTCTTACCTTGAGCTTCCTTCAACATATGGCTTACAAAAAACAGCATTTACCATGCTAAATCATGCTTTCAAAACATAATTTAAACCATGCAATAAACCACATTGCACAACAATCAAAACATGGCCACCACTAGAGAGTATTTCCGAAAACTTACACTTGAGCTTAGCAAAGTTGTTTCGACTTAAACTAAGCTCCCAAGACATTGGTTTCAAAGCCGAAAACCCAATTTCACTCACCGATTCCACTTCGCCTCTTGCCGAAGCACCAATTCAAGCCTCCGGATCACCAACTCTTGGATCCAAAGATGTCTCCCCTGTTTTAAACACATCAAAGCAGAGGATTAATGCATCATCATGCATTAATAGCTTCAATGAAAGCACCTAAACTCGCTGCTCTCATCCACACTCCATTTTCGGCCACCAAACACAACCGAAAATGCATCCAAACCACTTCTCAACAAAGCCCAGCCATAAACCATCAAAACCAAACATCTTTTAACATCATTTAACACCTAACAAGAACCTATTAACATCCTTATACCTCCAGCAACACCAGATCCACAAGATCACCTCAAAAACAATCAAGAATCACAAGCTAAACTTAGGAAACTCAACCTATCCGGGATTGCATCAATCAAAACTCAATTCCTTAACAATTTAGTGTTCAAATAACATCAAAAACACATCTTAAATCACAGATTTAACAGATCAAACGAAAATCATCAAAAATCACCAAATCTTGCATTATAAGCCAAGATCCACTTCACAACTTAAAAGCCTTTAATAAAACATCAATTAAGGATTGAGAACTTAGGAATTTCAGTAAAGAACTGATAGTTTAGAGGAGAAGGACGTTCTTACCTCCAAACTTGAGTTTCTCCTCTTTTTAGAATCAAAAACCTTGATGAATCAAGTAGCAAATGATGAGGTTTTGTAGATATGATGATTAGGAATCAAAAGAGAGTTGAAAGGATAGATTTAGGTGACAAAATCAGAAGAAATTCTCTGGAGAGAAAGTGTTTGGGTTGAGAGAAAATGAGAGAAAAGAAAATTGGAAGTTAGTTATCAAAATGGCCAAAATGGCTTTCCCTCCTCTTTCGATATGTTTTAAAATAAGAATATATCTTAAAATATCTTAGAAAAATATGGAGAAACTACTTTTGGAATAATAGCTCCTTAAAGATTCAAAGTTTCAACCCTTTATAAAACAGTCACAAAACTTTCAAAAATTACATTTTGGTCACTAGCCAAAATGTCACCCTTCCAAAACTCATTTTGTAAAATTGATTTCACAGTTCACTTATATATATTAAAAGATGATTTTAGAACATTTTTCCATATTTTTAATGCAACCCGAACTAGGCTTCCCTAATTTCACCTTTTTAGATTCGACCAGCACTTTGACCAAACCGGTCAACGCTCAAAACTACCAAGCCCAAAACCGGGGCGTTACAACTCTCCCCCCCCCTTAAGAAATTTCGTCCTCGAAATTTACCTGAAGGAAAGAGATAAGGAAACTGCTTCAGCATGTCTTCCTTCCGCTCCCACGTGGCTTCCTCAACACCTCGATGCTTCCACAGCACCTTCACCAACTCAATGGTCTTGCCACGAAGAACCTTGCTATCCGAATCCAGAACCTTCACCGGCTCCTCATCATAGGTCAAATCCGGATTCAATTCCACTTCCTCCACAGGCATCACATGCGAAGGATCAGATCTATACTTTCGGAGCATAGAAACATGGAACACATCATGAATCTTCTCCAACTCTTGAGGTAGCCTCAACCGATACGCAACAGGACCCACACGCTCAACCACCTCGTATGGTCCAATGTACCTAGGGCTCAACTTACCCTTCCGGCCAAACCTCATCACCTTCTTCCAAGGCGAAACCTTCAAGAACACACGGTCACCCACCGCATACTCTATCTCCTTACGCTTCAAATCCGCGTAAGACTTTTGCCGATCAGAAGCAGCCTTCAACCGCTCACAAATGAGCTTCACCTTCTCGGTGGTCCCTTTCAACAAAGCCGGCATCGAAACCAACTTTTGACCAGTTTCAGCCCAACAAAGAGGAGTCCTACACTTCCTCCCGTACAAAGCCTCATAAGGTGCCATCTGTATACTCGCCTGATAACTATTGTTATAAGCAAACTCAACCAAAGGCAGATGCTTCTCCCAAGAACCTTGGAACTCAATCACGCAACACCTCAACATATCCTCCAAAATCTGGATAACTCGCTCAGACTGACCATCCAACTGAGGATGATAGGATGTACTGAAATGCAACCTTGTTCCCAGAGCTTGATGCAAACACTGCCAGAAACGCGATGTGAACCTCGGATCCCTATCCGACACAATCGACTTAGGCACACCATGCAGCCGTACAATCTCAGCAATGTACAGCTCCGCAAGCTTATCCAAAGAAAACGTGGTATGCACAGGCAAGAAATGCGCACACTTCGTCAGGCGATCCACAATCACCCAAACCGAATTCTTCTTCGACGGAGACAAAGGTAAACCAGATACAAAATCCATGGTAACCCTTTCCCACTTCCATTCAGGGATTTTCAACGGTTGCAACAACCCTGAAGGAACCTGATGTTCAGCCTTAACTCGCTGACACACCATACACTTGCTCACAAACTCTGCAACATCCTTTTTCAAACCCACCCAATAGTACTCATCACGAAGATCACGATACATCTTAGTACTACCAGGGTGCATAGCAAAAGGACTACTATGGCCTTCAGTCAGAATAGCATGCCTCAACTCCGCATCATTGGGCACTACTATTCGACTCCCAAAACACAACACACCATCATCATTAAAGCAGAAATCCGAAGGCCTACCCTCCGTGATATCCTGAACATGAGACACCAAGGAATCATCCAGCAACTGCTTTTCCTTGATCAACTGAACCATTGATGGCTTCACTTGCAACTCAGCCACAAGGCCACCATCACGCGAAATGCTCAAGCTAGCAAACATAGCCCTCAGCTCAACAGCTACTTTCCTACTCAAGGCATCCGCAACAACATTAGCCTTTCCAGGATGGTACTCAATCGTCAGATCATAATCCTTGAGCAACTCCAACCAACGCTGCTGCCTAAGATTCAACTCCTTCTGAGACATCAGATACCTCAAACTCTTGTGATCCGTGTACACAGTACACTTCTCACCATACAGATAATGTCTCCAGATCTTCAGAGCAAAAACCACTGCAGCCAGCTCAATGTCATGCGTAGGGTAATTGCGCTCATGCACTTTCAACTGCCGCGATGCATAAGCAACAACCTTACCCTCTTGCATCAGCACACATCCCAAACCAACATAGGATGCATCACTGTAGACCACAAACTCTTTCCCTGATTCAGGCTGAATCAAGATAGAAGCTTGCGTCAAAGCCGCCTTAAGCTTCTCAAAAGCTTGTTGTCTCGCTTCCTTCCACTCATACTTAACATCCTTTTGCAACAGCTTTGTCAAAGGAGCAGCAATCTTGGAAAAACCATCCACAAACCTTCGGTAGTATCCTGCCAAACCAAGGAAACTACGAACCTCATGAACAGACTTAGGAACCTTCCAGTTCATCACCACCTCAATCTTCTGAGGATCAACACGAATCCCCTCAGCTGAGACCACATGCCCAAGAAACACCACCTCCTTAAGCCAGAACTCACATTTGCTCAGCTTAGCATAAAGCTGATTCTCCAACAAAGCTTGCAAAACAATCTTCAAATGCTCTTCATGCTCCTCCTCAGTATGCGAGTACACGAGGATATCATCAATGAACACCACAACGAACTTATCCAGGTATTCATGAAACACACGATTCATCATGTCCATGAAAGCAGCAGGAGCATTTGTCAAACCAAACGACATCACAAGGAACTCATAATGCCCATACCTTGTCCTGAAAGCTGTCTTAGGCACATCCACATCCTTCACCTTCAACTGATAATACCCTGACCTCAAGTCAATCTTAGAGAACACATCAGCTCCCCGAAATTGATCAAAGAGATCATCAATCCTCGGCAAAGGATACCGATTCTTGATAGTCAACTTGTTCAGCTGACGGTAATCAATGCACATCCTCATAGTGCCATCCTTCTTCTTTACAAACAAGACCGGTGCTCCCCAAGGTGACACACTCGGCCGAATGAAACCACGATCAAGCAACTCTTGCAACTGCGTCTTCAGCTCTTTCAGCTCCTTAGGTGCCATTCTATAGGGAGTAATGGACACAGGAGTTGTATTCTCATACAACTCAATTCCAAACTCCACCTCGCGATTAGGAGGTAAACCAGGCAACTCCTCAGGAAACACTCCAGGAAACTCCTTCACAACCCTGATATCTTGCACCCTCAACTCCTTAGAGCTAGGATTCATCACAAAAGCTAGATAAGCTTCGCAACCTTGCCTCAGCATCGTGCTCGCCTCCAAAGAAGATACCACATTGGTAAGAAACTTCACATTCTCACCAACCACAACAACATCATAATCATCCGCAAGTTTCAACGAAACTCTCTTATTTTCACAATCCACAACAGCACGATGCTCAGCAAGCCAATCCATACCAAGGATCACATCAAAACCATAGAAAGGCAGCTCCATAAGATCAACATGAAAAACATGTTCTTGAACAACCAAAGGACACCTTCTATACAGCTTTCGAGTCACAACAGTCTCACCAAAAGAACTAGTGACACGAACACCAACATCCAAAGACTCAACAGGCAAACTAAGCAATTCAGCATGCTCACGCAAAATATATGAATGCGTAGATCCAGAATCTATCAAAGAAAGTAATGACAAGGACTGCAAAGTAAAGGTACTTGCAATCACATCCGCATCATTCCTTCCCTCACGTTGAGCATACACCCTCGCTTGACCACCACCTTCAGGCTGAATAGCCACAACATGGGCCACTCCTCGGCCACCTTCCTCCCTTCTCTGGAAATTACCACGGTCGCGCCCACGACCTCTTTGCGGTGCAGCAACAACAGGAGCACGCACTTGGCCACCAGCCAACATAGGACAATCTCGCCTCAAGTGGTCCGCAGATCCACAATTCCAGCACCCATTACCCGCTGCCGTAACAAGAGCTTGCACCTCTCTCACAGCACGAGGACAGTCACGCTTCATGTGACCACGTGAACCACAGATCCAGCAAGCACTCGGATCAGCTCTAACATTGCCTCCTCTAGCAGGTGCACCACCACCTCTCTTAGCTGAGGACTGATACTTCTGATCATGTCCCCTCTTGTTCCGTCCACCTCCGGAACTAAACTCAGCAGCTCTCTTACCAGAACTAGCTCCAGCACCTCTAACAGATAAACCCAAGTTCATCTCAATGTCCTTGGCTCGGCCCACCAACACATCAAAATCATCATACTCGGTGGCCAGCACATACATCTTCACGTCCGTCACTAAACCATAACGGAACCTCTCGCACCTCGCCCGCTCATCAGGTACCAACTCAGGTGCATACTGACTGAGTCGTACAAACTGCACTTCATACTCAGCCACACTCATGCTCCCTTGGGTAAGAGACATGAATTCACGCTTCTTCTCATCAAGATATCTCACACCAAGATATCTCCTCTTGAACACATTCTGGAAGAATGTCCAAGTAACATCAGCTTCAACCATCCCAGCTATGGTGGTCGTCCACCACGTATACGCATCGTCCTACAGCAAAGACACAACACAACCCAACTTTTGCACATCCGTGCAACTCATCTGTCCCAAAATCCTCTTGGTACTCTCAAACCAAGCCTCAGAACCTTCAGCTGACATACCCCTGAACTCAATCCCACCAAGACTGCGTAAGCGTTCCAAAGGTAGTCTAACTCCAGCATCTCCATGATGCCCAGCTCCTTGAGCTCCAGCCACTGCTGCTCGAAAAGCAGCTGCAATAGCTTGTACCAACATCGTCATATCGGGCATAGCTTGCCCCTGACCAACCTCAGGTCCAGCAGCTCCAGCACCAGCTGCAGCTTCAGCTCTTTCTCTCTCTGCACCACCACCACCAGGTGGAGGAGGAGGTAACACCGCACTACCCGTGTTTTCCTCATTCTCATTCTCATTAGGAGCCGTAGCTCGCACATTACCTCGTAACTCTCTACGTGGTGCCATACTTTTACCATGCAATCACAATGCAAATAAAACGAAGTCAGGCCCAGCAAGGTAAGCAATCCAAGTATTCAAGCTCAATTTCATTTAAAAATCAACATCATCACTTAGCTTTGATTTGGCAATGGGTACCCACAACATGCTACATCACAGCATACAACTCAATTGCATCAAAATCACAAACCACTGATCATGCTTTCGATCAACAAGCATACAAGGCATACATACTTCAATCATGCACACATTCATTCCCAATTACTCGAGAACTCAGCTCTAATACCACCAAATGTAACCCCCTTAACCCGGCCTAGACGGTTGACCCGAATTAAGAAAGTCACACGGGGAAAACCAAAGTCAACCCGAAAGTCAACCTTGATTAACGACCATTTTTTTTCTTTTTAATCTTGTCTAGATGCATATTAACCCTAGATATGATCATACAAACATCATACTCAAAGATCATAAACATCAGAGATCAAACAGGGACCCAATTGAACAATTTACAACTTTAGGGACCAAAATGTAAATTCTGATAATTAGGAGGACTTAACCCAAATTGAAGTTACCAACTTAAAATTAATCAGGTTTCATGCTTCCCTGTACAATTTCAGCTTAAAAGGACTTCCCAAACTCATACAATTGCACAGACAAGATTCAGGACCAAAATGCAAACAATTCAAAACATTTAACTGCCAATGTCAGCCCCCAACGGTCACCCGTTTCGAAACCGGCAGAGCCCGTTTCGAAACGCGGGCCGTTCCGCAACGCGTACCGAAACACGGGCTGGCAGTAGCCTTTCCGTTTCGGAACGGTCCCTTCCGTTTTGGACGCCTGGGCTGGTTAAAAGCATCCGTTCCGAAACGGTAGGTACTGTTCCGAAACACCCTGCACAGATTGCCCCAAAATGCATACTTAAACATGCAATTAAACATCCAATCATGCTCCAATTGCCACCAAACTTTACCAACATGCAATTCAACATATATGAGACATACTTGCATCAACAATTCATCAAAACATCAACATATGTGAAAAGCCCCAAATCTATAGGCATGCTTCCTACACAAGCAAACCATTCAAGCATAAACTTCCAATTCAAGCATGTAAAGGGCAACACAAAAACCAGCATTCTCAACAATATTCAACATACTTAGGGAGTTCAAAACCTCTCCCAAAACATACACATAGGTCCCCCATTGCCAAATTACCAAAAGCTAAAATGTACTTAAGAAAACCTTCCATACTTTGAGCTTTACTTCCACTTGATTACTTGCCCTCCTTGCTGCCCTCAAGTACTTTAATGTTCTGCATTATTGATTTAAGAAAACGAAGAGAGCGTAAGCAAAAGCTTAGTGAGGAATGCTCAATAAAACCATTCAATAATGCATTTATAAAACACTTTATAAATCATGCTTCAAATCATCATTTACACATGCTCAAAAGCATACTTAAACAAGCATCTCATGCTTCATATCATAACATGTCATATTGGCCACAAGTGATAAGTTCCATTTCTTTAAAAACAAGTTCATCAACTTTCACCCCAAGGACTTTTAAACACCTTGGCCCCAAGGACTTTTAAACACCTTGGCCCATGGACTTTTAACCACCATGGAAAGGACCACACAAGGACTTTTAACCACCTTTGTGTCCGTATCAAGTTTCACCCCAAGGACTTTTAAACACCTTGGCCCATGGACTTTTAACCACCATGGAAAGGACCACACAAGGACTTTTAACCACCTTTGTGTCCGTAGCAAGAATCATCCAAGGACTTTTAACCACCTTGATGTTCTTAAGTAAACAAGGCTCACTCAAGGACTTTTAACCACCTTAGTGACCTTAACCTTTTCAAAACATCACTTGCCAATATACATCATTATCATCAATTTATCCACTGTTTTAAAGCATTAAACCAAGCCATATTCATCATGCATTTAAAAGCATCAAACCACATTTAATCAATGTTCAAAAACAAGGAACTCTTACCTTGAGCTTCCTTCAACATATGGTTTACAAAAAACAGCATTTACCATGCTAAATCATGCTTTCAAAACATAATTTAAACCATGCAATAAACCACATTGCACAACAATCAAAACATGGCCACCACTAGAGAGTATTTCCGAAAACTTACACTTGAGCTTAGCAAAGTTGTTTAGACTTAAACTAAGCTCCCAAGACATTGGTTTCAAAGCCGAAAACCCAATTTCACTCACCGATTCCACTTCGCCTCTTGCCGAAGCACCAATTCAAGCCTCCGGATCACCAACTCTTGGATCCAAAGATGTCTCCCCTGTTTTAAACACATCAAAGCAGAGGATTAATGCATCATCATGCATTAATAGCTTCAATGAAAGCACCTAAACTCGCTGCTCTCATCCACACTCCATTTTCGGCCACCAAACACAACCGAAAATGCATCCAAACCACTTCTCAACAAAGCCCAGCCATAAACCATCAAAACCAAACATCTTTTAACATCATTTAACACCTAACAAGAACCTACTAACATCCTTATACCTCCAGCAACACCAGATCCACAAGATCACCTCAAAAACAATCAAGAATCACAAGCTAAACTTAGGAAACTCAACCTATCCGGGATTGCATCAATCAAAACTCAATTCCTTAACAATTTAGTGTTCAAATAACATCAAAAACACATCTTAAATCACAGATTTAACAGATCAAACGAAAATCATCAAAAATCACCAAATCTTGCATTATAAGCCAAGATCCACTTCACAACTTAAAAGCCTTTAATAAAACATCAATTAAGGATTGAGAACTTAGGAATTTCAGTAAAGAACTGATAGTTTAGAGGAGAAGGACGTTCTTACCTCCAAACTTGAGTTTCTCCTCTTTTTAGAATCAAAAACCTTGATGAATCAAGTAGCAAATGATGAGGTTTTGTAGATATGATGATTAGGAATCAAAAGAGAGTTGAAAGGATAGATTTAGGTGACAAAATCAGAAGAAATTATCTGGAGAGAAAGTGTTTGGGTTGAGAGAAAATGAGAGAAAAGAAAATTGGAAGTTAGTTATCAAAATGGCCAAAATGGCTTTCCCTCCTCTTTTGATATGTTTTAAAATCAGAATATATCTTAAAATATCTTAGAAAAATCTGGAGAAACTACTTTTGGAATAATAGCTCCTTAAAGATTCAAAGTTTCAACCCTTTATAAAACAGTCACAAAACTTTCAAAAATTACATTTTGGTCACTAGCCAAAATGTCACCCTTCCAAAACTCATTTTGTAAAATTGATTTCACAGTTCACTTATATATATTAAAAGATGATTTTAGAACATTTTTCCATATTTTTAATGCAACCCAAACTAGGCTTCTCTAATTTCACCTTTTTAGATTCGACCAGCACTTTGACCAAACCGGTCAACGCTCAAAACTACCAAGACCAAAATCGGGGCGTTACATTCCGTCCTTCCGGTGGAAGATGAAAGCATATGCGTCATATCGACTATTGGTGGCTTCACAAACTTCGCACCGGTAACCGTCCCAATATTGCCAAAATCATCTTTGCTTCTCTTGTCAGTATAATTAGAAACCCTCATAACTTCTCTCTCAATTATAGATGTGTTCTAAGTCACATCTTTGAGAAGCTAAACATCGATACCTCCCTTGATCCCCCCATCTGTTTAAAAAGCAAGATTGATGAAACAACGACTAAAAAGATTGGTTGGGGGTTTATTGATGGTGAATGGGTTCAAAAAATGATGAAGATGAAGCCCACGTTGATCCAAGAAATGTTGTTGCACCGGATGCTCCACCTCCCATGACCATTGAGTCCATATATGTGACAATGGTCACTAGATTCGACAACATCGATGCATTTCTTCGTAGCTCTCATGAGGAGACTACCAGATTGCTTCAAAGCCTAGATGGTCGTGTGACCTCGTTGGAGCGTGACATGCATGATGTTCATGGTCATTATTTTCCACCTACATCACCTCATGATGCATCGGATGCTTAGGAGTTTATATGCATTCTACTATGACTTTATGATATGGTATTATAGACTTATTTTGATTTAGTTCCTTGGATTATGTTTTTAGGCTTTTTATACACCTTGTTGGATATTTATTTTATGCCTATGGTTCCATGTTGGATTATTGCTAGTTGAAATATTTGGATCTATTATTTTGATGTTTTGGAAATTATGGCTTATCGTTATTAATATTTCTTTTTGGATATATATATATATACATATACCGTGTTGATTTAATGTTGTTTGCTCTTTTTGTAGCCTTTTATTTGCCCTTTTTGCTATAACAAAAAATGAAGAAAATGAGATAAAAATTCTTTTTTCCAACTAAACTAAAAATGTCTTCAAAACTTAAATTTTAAAGATTCATAAAGACATTTTTCTTAGGGGGAGTTTAAATGGGAGATTAAAAGATTTGACAATTTTTTACAATTTTTTATCAAGTGTTTTGTTATATCAGAAAATGGGAGATTGTTAGACTTATTTTGATTTTGATATAACTAAAATGATTAACTTGCAAAAATTTGTAAAATCTATATTCGATTCAAATTTGTCAAATATAATATTTTTAACTTGAACAATTTTTTCCCCAAAAGGTTTAACTTAATACCTATATGGTTTTCTCTATGAAAAAGTGCATTTTTAAGTAGAGGTTTCGAAACCATCTAGGAGGAACTTAAAAGAAGGGCTTTCATAGAGTAGTCTTAGTCCTGGCAGTAAGGCCTGGAAACCTGTTTTTGACTACATGTTTCGAAACCTCCTTAGTGGTTTCGAAACTAGGCCTTGTAACAGCTAGTTTTACAGTTTAAATTTCTCCCAGGGTTCGAAACCTCTTCAATGGTTTTGAAACCACTGTGTAGGTGAGCATTTAATGCTCGATTTTAATGGCTTCCAATGGCTCCAAAGCCCCCCCCCCCAACGGCTCCCAACGGTTAGAAAAGATCAAGAGCACGTAAAAGAGGTCTAAAACAGTATTGAAGCAACAAGAAATCATATACAAACATTCAAGAAATCAAGAGTCAAATTTGTGCTTAATTTTCGATCTTTCTTGTAAACATTAGAGTGTTCTTTATTGTAATTCTTTTGCTAGTGTTTCTTTGGGTGTGTGAGAGAGCTTAAGCTTTGCAAACATCTTCCTTGTGAGGATTTCCTAGTTTGATTCTTTGTATTTGTTTTGGGGAAAGGATTCAATAGACTTTGGGGTATAAGTCTATTGAATTGTGTAAGGTTACTTCTTATCCTTAAAGGAAAGAAAAATTAGTGGTTTTGTGGAAAAATCCTTAGTGTGGTCACTAAGGTAGTGGATGTAGACTCCATTAAGGGAGTTGAACCACTCTAAATCATCTTGCAATTTTTCCTCCTTCGCAATTAGTGTCCACCATCTTTTAAAAAATCCAATTCACCCCTCTTGGTTTTATTCGATCGATTGTCACACTCAACAATATGATCATAGGAATATATAAATATGAATGGAAATCCAAATGATCAATTTGGAATATTTTAAGAAGTACGAAATTGCCATGGCTATGTCTAGATTAATCAAATGATCTATGATAGTCTAGATTAATAGATTGTATCAATTGAATGATTGAATTAAACTTACAAGTTATAGAAACTTGTCTATTTGATATGAATCCTAATATACCATGCTTAATTATAACAGAATTGAGTAGCAATTAGAATTTGTGAATACAACTTGAAATTGTTAAAAAAATGAATCAGCTAGTTGGCTTATGAAATTGGTTTAGAAAAGAAAATTGGTTTCCTAGATTCTTAAGTAGAATATCTGAATTGGTATTGATAGTTAAATGAATAAGAATAATTTAATTGAAAATTTTTAATTGGCCCACTAATTTTGTATGTCCTGATTTGTTTTTCCCGAATCCCGACACTTCTCGCTCCTAATTCGGGAGAGGGGTGTTACATAAAGTGGTATTAGAGCTTTAGGTCTAGATCCTAGAACTTGATCGAGTCTACATGCATCATATAGGATTGAACTAAACCACCTAGGAGTTATATTCTTGACATACTTGTATTATTGCTCGGCTAAAATCTTCCATTTTTTTAATTATAGTATGTCCGAAACAAGAATAAGCTGGGACGATAAAAGTCCTTGGGAATCCTCTAACGAGGGTGGAAGTGTAAGGTTTGACCAGAGCCTTTCGAGATAGACTGAACCCCAAGAACCCGTTCAACCTCGAGTTCAACCTCAGGAACAAGCTCAGCCTCAGCCAGAAAACCCTACTATCCAAATGGCTCAACGAAAATGCCTCTTGAGCTTGAAAGAGATGTTTGATCAGCTTGTATCAAATCTGAAACAAGATCACCCATCTACCCTTGCAACTGGTATACCAAACTGAACCCCTATTGACAAATTATCGCAACATCGGGCCTATACCTTCACCGGTGCGAATAATGAAAAGCCTGAGGATGCTGAATTTTGGATAGAGAACACTACTAAAGTCGTAACTAACCAGTTGAAATGCTTGGATGAGCACAAGCTCGAGTGTGTTTGAGCTCTGTTAGTAGACGAAACTATGAGCTGGCGGGAAACTACTACCTTGACTACTCCGGCTGAATCGGTAACATGGAAATTCTTCGTGGATGAGTTCAAGAAGAAATATATTAGTGAACAGTATCTAGCTGAGCGCCAAAGACGTTTCTTGTACCTCAAGCAAGCTAATAAGCCCATTGAACAATACATGGCTGAATTCTGCAAGTACTGAAAGTACGGCTCGGAATACATTAAAACCGAGGCCGACAAATTTCGGATGTTCATCGTTGTCTTGAATGATGAATTGAGTCCAATCTTTATAGCCTTGGGAATCACTGATTTCCAGAATCTTGTTAACTGAGCCATCGCAATTAAGGCGAAAATGAAAGCCGTGGAAAGAAGGAAGGGCGAGAACCGAAATGACAAGAAGCAAAAGCGAGACGACAAATCTAATTGGCAATCCAAGAAACCCAAGCGTCATAAGGAGAGCTCATCGACATATACTCCTGCTCTGAGAAGCAATTTTACATCGAGGCCCCAATTGGTGAATAAGCCTTTAGTTCCGGTGATCTCTGTAAATAGCACGAGAAATTCCGGGAAAGTCCCCACTTGCGATTTCTGTCACAAACTTCATTTTGGATAATTACGATCTCAACCAAATCTATGCTATGCTTGTGGTGGAGCCGATCACTTTATCAAGGATTGTCCTAAAAATCAAAATAAGGCTCTAGCTCGATCCACTGAAAATCTGAGTCCAACTCTATCAAATTGAGGCAAAGGCCCTAACAAGACTCAATCAAGAAATCATGGCAAGAGTAAAGGGAACGAATCGAATGCCCCTGTCTACAATCATTAGGAATATCGAGCTCCTGCTCGTATTTATCATATTCAGGTAAGGGAAGAAAAAGAATCTAGCGATGTTATCGCAGGTACCGTTGAACTAAACTCAATACATGTTTATGCTTTGATAGACTCAGGATCTACTCATTCTTTCCTATGTGCAAACTTGATAGAAAAATTGTGCTTAAAGCCTGAACTTGTTCGAACCAACCTTGTAGTTTCTAATCCTTTAGGGGGGGAACTTCTAATATAAACTTGATTTGTAGAGATTGCCTACTTACCATTTGAAACATGCCCTTTCTTGTTGATCTATATATTTTGCCAACTTGTGAATTTGATTTGATATTGGGATTCGATTGGTTAAGTAAACACGAAGCTTGAGTAGATTGTCAAAACAAAAGACTGTACCTCCGGGGTTTAGGGAAAGAGTCTATACTCCTAATCGATAAAAAAAGCCTACCTCTATTTTTGCTTCTATGGTCTTACAAGATCAAATTGAATTTGGTTTACCGAAAATGCCAATTGTTTCTGAATTCATTGATGTTTTCCCTAAGGAACTTCCTCGTCTCCCTCTGACCAGAGAAGTGGAATTTGGGATTGAAGTTAAACCTGGAACAAACCCGGTGTCTATTACGCCTTATCGTATGGCACCGGTCGAGTTGAAGGAACTCAAGAAGCAAATTCAAGAACTCGAAGACAAGGGATTCATTCGACCCAGTACATCTCCCTAGGGTGCTTCTGTCTTGTTCGTGAAGAAAAAAGACGGGACAATGAGGCTTTGTATTGATTAACGACAATTAAACAAAGAAACGATCAAGAACAAGTACTCGTTGCCAAGGATTGAGGACTTGTTTGATCAACTCAAACATGTTGTCATGTTTTCCAAGATCGATCTTCGATCGGGTTATTATCAGATGGAAGTGATGGATGATGATGTGCCCAAAACGGCTTTTAGAACAAGATACGACCACTACGAATTTCTAGTAATGCCATTCAGGCTAACCAATGCCCCAGTCGCATTCATAGATCTCATGAGCAGATTATTCAAGCCTTATCTCGATAAATTCATGGTCGTCTTTATAGATGACATCTTGGTCTACTCTCGTAACAAGGATGAACATGCCGAACACCTCCGAATCGTCTTACAAACTCTCTGAGAACGTCAGTTGTTCGCTAAATTTTCCAAGTGTGAATTATGGCTATTGGAAGTGTCGTTCCTTGGCCATGTCATCTCAGCTCAAGGAATTTTGGTAGACCCGAAGAAAGTTCAGTCTATTGTTGATTGGAGACCTTCGAGAAATGTGAGTGAAGTCAGAAGCTTTCTCGGTTTAATCGGATACTATAGAAGATTTGCTAAGGGATTCTCCACTATCGCCATGCCTTTAACTAAGATTCTTCGAAAAGACGAGCCTTTTGTGTGGTCGAAGAAGAAACAACGAAGTTTCGACCAACTTAAGTGAGCCTTGACTCATGCCTTAGTTCTTATCCAACCAGAATCGGGAAAAGAATTCACGGTTTATAGCGATGCATCTCATTCAGGTCTAGGATGCATCCTGATGCAAGGAGATAATGTGATTGCTTACACTTCACGTCAATTGAAACCTCATGAACTCAATTATCCGACTCACGACCTATAACTTGCTGCGATCGTGTTTGCTTTGAAAATATGGAGGCATTATTTGTACGGTGAAAAGTGTTATCTATTTACCAATCACAAGAGTCTCAAATATCTCCTAACTTAAAAAGATCTGAATCTAAGGCAAATGAGATGGTAAGAACTGCTTAAGGACTACGATCTGATTATTGATTACCATTTGGGGAAAGCAAACGTGGTCGCTGATGCCCTTAGTTGGAGACCATACTCGGGTAAATCCATTTAAATTAAAATTAGTCCTTGTTTTACAAGAAATCATTCGAACACTTGCCTTGTTTCGCAAGTAACCACTTGAATTTTTGTCTAAATTCTCTTACTCGATCTTGTAGCTTCAAATGCTATAAATTCTCATCTCCTCATGTATCAAAAGCAAGGATTCGTGTCCGAGCTTCAAATCCAATCTAGTTTAATCTCAAGAATTAAGTAATTGCAGCAAAGTGACCCTGAACTTCAAGCTATCATCTCGAAGCTTGACTTAGAAGCCAATCAAGACTTCTCCATTCATTCGAATGGCATGTTATATTTCAAGAATAGAGTATGTATTCCAAATAATGAACAATTGAAAAATGAAATTTTGCGTGAAGCTCATCAAAGTCCCTTCTCGATTCATCCTGGATCTGTCAAAATGTTTAAAGACCTTCAATCTTTATATTGGTGGCCAGGAATGAAATCAGCCATCACCGATTATGTATCTAAGTGCTTGAATTGTCAAAGAATCAAAATTTGAACACTAAGCTCCTACTGGATTGCTCCAACCTCTTGAATTCCCTTAGTGGAAGTGGGATCGAATCACTATGGATTTTGTAACCGGTCTTCCTTGCACTCTAAGAAAATGTGATACAATGTGGGTAATAGTGGACTGATTCACTAAGTCGGCTCACTTTATCCCTATTCGAATGAACTATAGTCTGGAAACTCTAGGTGACATGTATATTCGAGAAGTGATTCGCTTACATGGAGTTCCTACTTCAATTGTCTCTGATCGAGATCCTAGGTTCACAGCTCGACTCTGGAAAACTTTACAACGGGCCCTTGGAACCAAGTTGAATCATAGTACCAGTTTCCATCCTCAAAGTGATGGTCAATCTGAAAGAGTGATACAAGTGCTCGAAGATATGCTTAGAGCCTGTGTTATCAACTTCGGAAGGAACTGGGAGAAATCCATACCACTCGTAGAATTTGCTTACAACAACAGTTAGCAAGCTTTGATTCAAATGGCTCCGTTCGAAGCTCTGTATGGAAGAAGGTGTAGAACACCTTTATGCTGGTCCGAACTAGGTGAAAACAAAGTTCTTGGTCCTCAATTGCTTTGGGGACGAATTCTTAGTGAATTGGTTGAAATCCTTAGTGGGAGCTAAGGTAGTGGATGTAGAGCTTGTTAGAAGCTTGAACCACTATAAATCCTTTGTCTATTTTACTTCCACAAAAAACACCCAAAAATCAATATTCTCCACCCTTGGCAAGCAATTCAGTTGAAGAATATCAAGCCTAACAATTGGTATTAGAGCGATATCAATCGAGAAGGCTTAACCACCTATTGAGACGATTCGGAAGCTCGATCAACAAACAAGTCAACTGGTGATAAATGGTGTAATCAATCGACAAGCCACCATTCTTCAACGGTGATTATGCCTATTGGAAGAATAGGATGATGTACTTCATCAAGGCCAAGGACTATCGAATTTGGGATCTTGTTGAAGATGGACTGTTCATGCCAACAAGGAGGAAGGCGGATTGGAATGCAGATGACAAGAAGATGACGGAACTAAATTGCAAAGCGTTGCACATTTTATTGTGTGCATTGGGCCCCAATGTATATGCAAAACTCTCTTCTTATGAAGATGCCAAGGAATTATGGGACAAGCTTGAAGTCACATATAAGGGAACAAACGAAGTAAAGGAGACCAAGATCGGTCTTCTCAACCTTGAGTATAAAAACTTCAAGATGGACCCGGAAGAAGACATCAAGAGCAGGTTCGATCGGTTCTCCACAATCATCAAAAAACTCAAAGGTTTTGGAGAGGAGATTTTGGAAGACAAACTCGTTCAGAAGTTGATTTATTCACTTCCTGAATCATGGGAGGGTAAGACGATGACTATCATCGAAGCAAAGAACTTAAAGGAGCTCAAACTTGATGAGCTAATTGGGTCTCTTCTTACCCATGGAATGATCTCTACACCCTTGAATAGGGAGAAGGAGATGAAGATCAAAGAGCAAGGCATTGGTGTAAATGTCATTGCTCTTCAATCCTCCACATGCCTACATGTATATATGATGATTTGATGTTGCTGGAAATTTTGTAGAATGATATCTAATTTATGAACATGTTAGATTATGAAGTAAATAATGAAATTAAGGATAAACCATGCTAGCTGAATAGTATAGGGACTTAATTGAGGAAATTGATAAATTGATGGAGTTATATACGTAATTAGAAAAATTCATGTAGGAGAAAGTTACTGGAAATTGAGTTCACTTTTGGATTGAACTATTGGATTACTGGAAATAATGTTAGAATTGGTGAATTTGAAGTTAGAACTGAAACTAGTCACTTTAGAAGCTTCATTGATGGTTATGGTGTAACACCCGTGTTTTGGGGTTAGGAGTTATCCGGGTTATAGTTCGAGTCAATAAAATTAAATTAAAACAAATCAACCTAAGTTGTGATGTAATTGAGCTTTAATAAAGAAATGAGGGACCAATGCGGTGATTTAACCCAAATGTTTTAAAAAAAAAAAGCTAGACCACCTTTTTGAAAGTAAAAAAAACAAAAAAAAACTATCATCTTTCTCATTTCCTCCCCCCCCCCCCCAACGTGAAGGCACCCAAATTCTCCCCAAACCCTATTTATCATCCCTTTGATTTCTTCATCAATTCAAGGGTGTTTTTAAAGGTAATCACATATTTGAACTCTCCTTTCCATTTCCTATTCATACATGGTCTTAGATTTTAAAAATATGAACTTTTGAAAATTAGGGTTTATATCAAGTTTGGATTTTTAAGGGGGGTTTTCCAATTGGTTTTGATCAATTGAGTTGGGGCTTTAGTTAATCATGTTAAAAGGGGTAACATATATCAATTTGGTTGAATTTTGATGAATTTCCGAAGTGGGTTCTTAGACCCATTTTTAAGGTGTCAAAAAGTTGATTTTTGGTGGGTTCTAGGGTGTATTTAGAGGGCTGATGGTATATGTATGCTAAGGGATGATTTGGGACCATTTAGATGTCATTTGGGTGTTTAAAAACATGATTTTCTGCTAGGTAAAATATGAGTACGAAAATGGAGTTTTGGAAGGTTTTGGGTGAGTTTTGGGGGTTGTTTAAGGTGGGAATTGATAGCCCAATGGTAGTACTATGATTAGGGATTGATTTGGGATTATTTGTGGGTGCAATGGATGTTGGAAACATGGATTTTGGAAGAGGTATTGGGGCTGTCCGAAATTGCTAAGTATGGGGTTTGGTCATGACTTGAAATGTTGGGTTTGATAATTGAATTTGTATTCCGGGTTGGTATTTTGAGGTTGGGCTAATTTGAGGTTGTTTGCATTGTATAGAGGTTGTTTAGAAGCAAGAATTTGGGTCGGCGAAGCATCGGGAAGAAATCCGGAAACTTGAAGGTGATGTTTGCTTGGTAGTTGAGCTTGGAGGTAGAGGTGAGTGGTTATTGTTTTTAAATGGTTTTAAACATTGGTTCAAGCATGTGGACCTAGGTTGGGCTTGGTAAACCCACCTAGAGTTGAGGTTAGGGTGGTAGCATAATCTCAAGCTTATGTTTAGGGAACTTTGGTTGAACTTCTAATTGTTTGTTATGCCTCTTAATTATATGTGTTTACGGTAGTTATGTATATTGTGTTATACATGTTGTTGAGGCATGGTTTGATGCATTGCTATGCATGTGGATTGGATTGTGAATTATGCATGATGATGATCATGGTGAGTACATGCTAGGCATGGTATTGGGTTGTGAAATACATGTATGTGAGACATGATATTTGATGATTTGTCATATGCATGTAGCTATGAAAAATGGATTGCGTTTAATGTTGGCACTAGTATGCTTGGGTACAATGATCGATCATTAGGATGAGTGTGCACACAAATTGAGTCAAAACGTACGTGGCCTTGGTGGCGTTAAGGCACCAAGGAGGAGTACGGTGATGTAATATTCCACCGGAAGCTTTATATTTCTACGTGATGATGAGTGGAATCCCATCCGTAGGGCATGTGGCGATGAGTGAAATCCCGCACATGCAAGGACCGGTGATGAGTGGAATCCCACCGAGGTAATGTTGTTGTTGGAAATGCATTCCAACGGGTTATCTGCGTATTCGGGTCATAGCTAGGTGCCAATATGAGATTGTATGTATATACCAATGTGGGATTATGCTTATGTGCTTATATGACATGAAATGTGATGTCCTTATGAATTGATATATGATGTGGCTAATGCTTTGGATTATGTATCATGCTAAGTTGAGCTTATGGTTGTTGAGCATGGCATAATGTTGACTATATGTTCATGCATCATGTTCATTTTGGCTTATGCAGATCGGAGGTAAGAACATGCATTTCATTATGGAAATTGCTCGTGCTTGGACCCTGCATTGTCGAAGGTTTGTTTTACGAGCTTACCCTCACTAAGCTTTTATGCTTACGCTCTCTTTTGTTCGACAATGCAGATAAATAGCTTGTGGGTGGCAAGGACAAGGAAAGGTCTCCAAGTGTTGCTTTTGGTGAGCTCAATGTATGAGTTTTAAGTAATAGATTGTAATAGTTAAGCAATGGGATAGGTGTTATTGATTTGAGCTTTGATGTATATCGTTGTTGGGTTGGTTAGTGGATGCCTTGTCTGATTGTAAATATTCCTTATGTTACATGCCATGAATGTCTACGTGTTTTGGTTGCTAAGGCATGAAATCTTAAATGCTTGTATGTCCATATATGCATGAATTGCTCTTTGTATGAATGCTATGTATGGATGCCTTGTTAATTGCTTGGTTGCTATCTATGGTTCATGTATGGTTGTTTAAATGATAGTATGTGCAAGTCTTATGAGTGTTAATTCATGCCTTTGGTCCTTTTTAAGCTTTTATTTGTGTCTATGCATGATCTTAGTGTTCTTCATAGTTAGGAAGTCATTAGAGTTAAGCAGTAAGTGCTCCCCTGCACCTAGGTTTCGAAACTATGGGTAAAGTTTCGAAACCTTTGCAAATCTTGGGATTTCTGGACATTCTGCCAACCAAAGTTTTGAAACCTTTGGGGAAGGTTTCAAAACTATGGTCAAAGGTCTCGAAACCTTACCCAAGGTTTCAAAACTTTTGGTCAAAATTGAGTTCCAGAGGTCACTGCCAGCCAAAGTTTCGAAACCTTCCCCAAAGGTTTCGAAACCTTGACCCAAAACTGCACTATTTGACCCTTGTTGGCCTGTTTGAAGAGAAAAACACATAGGTACTAAGATGCCTTTAGTCAAGATTAAAATTGGGATGTTTGAATGTGGTTTGAGGGTTTGAATGTTGTCTCGTGTGGTATGTTCCGCTGTTTGATCACTTGGATATAAACGGTTTGATTGAGATTGGTTCATGTTTGATTGATTCAATTAGGCTAAGTTGCATGTAAACGGTTCCTATTCGAATAGCTTTTAGTATATCTATAATTGAGATTGGTTCATGTTTGATTGATTCAATTAGGCTAAGTTTGAAATTCTTTGCTCCTTAATCTATTGTGATCGAATGGTTGAATGAGTAGACTATCTAGGTGAAACTTCACTTAAATGATAATTGGTACACAACATTAATAATCTTGTAATATGACAATTAATCGTTACCTCGCTAAGTACGTCAAAGTACTTATCACTCTTGCCCCTTATTCTTTCCAAAAATCAAGTTTTAGAGACTAAGCTACTCAACCCTGATCGGAGCATTATATAAGCGAAGAACCAAAAGTATGGCTTGCATTTTTTATGTTTTACACCTAGTGGGTGGCTTAGTTTCATGTTTTGTAGTACAAGTGTTTTGCATCATGCTTGTCATTAAACTCTATTTAATATGTGTGTAATGATGACTTTGGATGATATCTTTTTGTTTACCATGAGTTGTAAATGTTAAGTCTCATGGCATTTTAGTTAGAGGCTTGTTATTGTTTTGTTGTAGATATACCATGGCTGTAAATATTAACAATGGTCATGATAGCCTCTTCTCATATGATCATAGGAATATAGAAATATGAATGGAAATCCAAATGATCAATTTGGAATATTTTGAGAAGTTCAAAATTGCCATGGCTATGTCTAGATTAATTAAATGAAGAAGAAGAAGAAGAAAATGTGCTTGATTTTTATTTGGAGTGATGATGACTCCACCGATAGTGAGCAAGCCAACCTTTTCCTTATGGGAAGAAAATGTGCTTGATTTTTACTTGGAGTGATGATGACTCCACCGATAGTGAGCAAGCCAACCTTTTCCTTATGGCCATCCAAGAAGAATCAAGGGTAACTTCTAATTCATCTACTTCAACTTCTTATTCTTTGATCAATTACAAGAGGCCTTTGATGATTTGGTTTTAGAGTTTAAAAATCTCATTTTGAAAAACAAGAAAGTGATTTCAAATTTGAAAATTCAAAATGATTTGATTTCTAAAACCAAAATTGAACTTAAAGCAAAACTCACTGAGTTTGAACAAAAATGTATTGATTTATAAAATTTGCTTCATAAAGTTCAAGAGAAAAAATATTTTTTTAAAGAGCTTGAAAAGAAAACCAATTTTGGAAAATCAATTTTTTATCAAAGACAATTGGTTTTCTTTTCAAGCTCTTTGGAAATTAAATCTTTTTCCTCTTGAACTTTATGAAGCAAATTTTATAAATCAACATATTTTTATTCAAACTCATTGAGTTTTTCTTCAAGTTCAATTTTGGTTTTAGAAATCAAATTATTTTGAATTTTCAAATTTGAAATCACTTTCTTGTTTTTCAAAATGTGATTTTTAAACTCTAAAACTAAATCATCATAGGCATCTTGTAATTCATCAAAAGAATAAGAAGTTGAAGTATATGAATTTGAAGTTACCCTTGAATCTTCTTGGATGACCATAAGGCAAAGGTTGACTTGTTCATTATCAGTGGAGTCATCATCACTCCAAGTAGCCAGATATGCCTTCTTCTTATGGCTTCAAGAGCTTGCCCTTTTCTTCTTCTTCGATTCATGCTTGGATTCTTCCATTTTGCTCGTCATGAATCGAGCACATTTCTTGAAGAGATATGCTATCTCATCTCCTTCACTTTCCTCCCCACTTGAATCTACATGTATGCATGTGGAGGATGGAAGAGCAATGACATTCACATCAATACCTTGCTCTTTGATCTTCTTCGCCTTCTCCCTTTTCAAGGGTGTAGAAATCATTTTATGGGTAATAAGGGACCCAATTAGCTCATAAAGTTTGAGCTCCTTTAGGTTCTTGGCTTCAATGATAGTCGTCTTGCCCTCCCATAATTCGGGAAGTGAATAAATCAACTTCCGAATGAGCTTGTCTTCCGGAATCTCCTCTTCAAAATCTTTGAGTTTGTTGATGATTTTGGAAAACCGATTGAACATGCTTTTGTTGTATTCTTTCAAGTCCATCTTGAAGTTTTCATACTCAAGGTTGAGAAGACCGGTCTTGGTCTCCTTTACTTCGTTTGTTCCCTCGTATGTGACTTCAAGCTTGTCACATACTTCCTTGGCATCTTCACAATACACACAATAAAATGTGCAAGGCTTTGCAATTTAGTTCCATCATCTTCTTGCCATTTGCATTCCAATCTACCTTCCTTCTTGTTGGAACGAACAATCCATCTTCAACAAGATCCCAAAGTAGATAGTCCTTAGCCTTGATGAAGTACATCATCCTATTCTTTCAATAGACATAATCAACGTTGAAGAATGGTGGCTTGTTAATTTATTGTGTCATTTATCACCGGTTGACTTGTTTGTTGGCCGAGCTTCTGGATCATCTCAATATGTGGTTAAGCCTTCTCGATTGAGCCTCGCTCTGATACCAATTGTTAGGCTCGATATCCTCCAACCGAATTGCTTGCCAAGTGTGGAGAATATTGATTTTTGGATGTTTTTGGTGGAAACAAAAGATAAACAAAATAGACAAAGGATTTATAGTGTTCAAGCTTCTAACAAGCTCTACATCCACTATCTTAGCTCCCACTAAGGCTTTCAACCAATTCACTAAGAATTCGTCCCCTTTTCTTGGATTAGGAGGCAACCAATTCACTAAGAATCCTTCAACGGAGCAGAGTCGTGTCGATATGCTTTGTAGCGTACCGATACAGTTTTAACTACCCCTAACGGCTAGTTTCCCAACAATCATTTGAATTGTAGGCTGTATTGATACGCTCTCATGCGTATCGATACACATAAGCTAAGAATAGCTCAATGGCTAGTTCTAAAAAAGTACGTACCGATATGGCTACCCGCGTATCGGTACGGATAGCTCCCGAACTGTATTTATTGCGAGAAATAAAGGCCTCAACGGCTCCAATTCAATCCCGACGGTCTCCAACGGCTACGAACTCAATTGATAATATATAAGGGACCTTCAAGCACCTATGCAAGACTAATGATCCACGAGTCAACAACATTATGATGCAAATTTGTCTTAGAGCTTAATTTCTTATTTTTTGTATAGACAACACTTGTGAGCTTAAATGTCAATGTATGCTCAAGTTTATTAGGTTTTGGGTGAGAGCTTAAGAGTGCAAACACCAACTTTTTAAAGGGATTTCCAGTTTGCTAGATTTTCTCTTGTTAGAGAGTGATCCCAAAGCTTCGTCTGTGAGCTTTGGTTACTAGACTTGGTGAGTGAGTCTAGGTTGTAATTGGTTGCTTCCTAACCCAAGAAAAGAGGAAGAATTCTTAGTGAATTGGTTGAAATCCTTAGTGGGAGCTAAGGTAGTGGATGTAGAGCTTGTTGGAAGCTTGAACCACTATAAATTCTTTGTCCATTTTGTCCGAAACAATTTTTCTATTATTGTATCAAAACAAACATCTCAAAAAAGGTGTTTATGGTTTATGATTTATAATTTTAGGGTTTATGGTTTATTGTTTTAGGGTTTTAGTGTTGTCTTATATTATGGTTTTTAGGGTTTAGTGTTTAGGGCTTAAGGCGTATGGTTAAGGTTAGGATTTAGGGTTAATGTATGATTTCTATGTAAAGGTTTAGGGTTTATGGTTTATGGTTAAGGTTTATGGCTTAGTGTTTAAGGTTATGGTTAAGTTTTAGGGATTAATGCTTAAGGTTTAGGGTTATGATTAAGGTTTAGGGTTTAATTCTATTAAACACCATAAATTAATGATATTTAATTTTTAGGAAAGTAATTAATTACATTCTAATAGATTCTATTAAAAAGTAAAATAACAATTAATGATAGGAATCTAGTAATTTTTATACACAACCCTTAGGGCTCTGTATAGCAAAACTCATATATAAATTCCCATATAAAGTGGTTGCGAGTTGTGAGCAGTTTTGAATTTGATGGTTGTAAGTTCCCATTGGCAACAATCCCAACCAATCTTCATTTGCAATGAAAAAGGGTTAGGGTTTACTAAATATAAGTGTCGACACCATTCTAAAAGCATTGATACATGTATAAGTATATCAATACTTTCCCTGTAGGGCTAATATTCTAGTATTAACTACCACAAAAATAAGGCATTAAATGACAAATGTATATATATCACCTTTGTTGGCTTCGTTTGTTGTTATTGTGGGCAAAGGGTCGTTGGGACTGCAACGCACTATAAATTGGAAAATTCAGCTATGGGTAAACGCCCATTCACAACCAAACTGTTGACCCTTTGGCAAGAAAATGGTAGGCAAATGCCTGTTTAGGTTGTTAAACGCAACAGTCTCTAAATGAGCTCCTACAAGCGTAACGAATATATATTTATGAAAATGTGATATAAATAGGGCTTCAATCTACTTCAACATGACCAAGAAAGAAGTTATTTTTTCCGATTGTGTATTAACTCTTTCATCTTATTATTGTATTTTATTTTATTGAACACTTGAAAGTTTCTATTTGTATTTTCTGTTCTCAAAGTGTTTTTAATCTTAAGGGATTTTTGTAAGGTTATACATTTTCCATAAAGGTTCAAAGCATCAAAGGGAATTTAGGAAAATTATTAGTCGAGAAAACTAAGGTAATTGAGAATGAACCATTCAAAAACTTCTTGTGCCTATGGTTTTCTATCTCTTTCATTTCATCAATTTTTAAAATTTAATTCACCTTATATTGGTCATATTGACAATTAGCGGATAGCTAATAACGGATTACATTAGCTAATAGTTGATTACGTTATCTGATTTGATTAACAATTTGTATTAGCTGGTTGTATAAAAGTGTGGTAAAATTATCTGATAGCTTATAACTGTTTGATTATTTAAACAAACAAAATAACATATAAGGACATAATTATATTCAATAATTTTTTGAATATTTTATTAGTTATCAATATTTTATATCTATTAATATTAATTAGATTATGAAAAATAATTTGTAATATAATATTAAGTATATTTGAATGATCTATATATTAATTTATTATTTATATAATTATTTTTAATATAATTTAATTAATTATTAAATTTAAATACAATTATAAATGTGTGAGAATAAAAAGAAAAAAATAAAATATACTAGTTTACAAATGTAACAATGTAAATACCCGAGGGTGAAGAATTAAAATAGAAAATGTTAAATTTAGGTTATTTGAATATATTTTATAATAATTGTTAAGGGTAAAATGTCTTTATAACTCTTATGTCAGAACATCTAATTTCAAAAAGCTCCTATTGGCAGCTTTTTCAAAATTAGAGGTTTCAACCCAATCCGTTATTTCAATTTTTTATTTACCAAACATCCAATTTAGCGAATTTTACCAGTCAAACCTCTAAATTTAGCTCAAACCTCTAATTTTGACTCAAACTGCTCTTTACCAAACATGGCAATTGACATTTCCTTTTAAATAATTAATATTTTGAATATTAAAAATTATTATTATTAAATATATTCTAAATATTTAAATAAATAATATTCTTAAAAATGTTAAAATATTGTATTAATATTAAATAAATAAGATAATATTATTCATTATTAATAATTAAATAATATCATTTTAAAGTATTATAATAATAATTAGTAAATATTATTTATGTGAATTGAATAATTATTAAATATTACTTTTATAATTGTTTTTGAAATTGAAATATTACAAATTGTATTTGTTATTGAATATCAATAGTTTTTATATAGTATAATAATAAATAATATTTTTATGAAAATAATAAATAATTTTAACCATATTAATATTTTATTATATATTATTAAAATAAATATATACTATCATATATAATATAACAGATTATATTGTTATAATATTGAAATTATTCTATTACAATAAAAATATAATACAATTTTATCAAAAATTATTAATAATATATTTTAAATAATAGTTTAATAATGAATATTATAAAAAATAATACTAAAATATTTTATATATATATAATGCTTTGGGGTGTTTGAAGTAAAAAATGGAAAAATGTACTACTAAATTTCATATCGTAATTAAAAGGGTGATGGACCGTGGGTGGATTTTTTTTTACAAGTACTGTTTTGAAGTTGTCATGTATTTTTTTAAGTGACTTAAACCCTAATTCTTAAATTTTAAACTCTAAATTTTAAACCATAAAATATATTTTCAAACTTTAAATCCTAACTATAAATACTAAAACTCTAACCATAAATCATAAACTCTAAAAACTAGCCATTTACAAAAATTCTTTTTCTACCGCCAATACATAGGATGAAAATACTAATTAAAATTTAGAGTTAATTTTATGTTAATACTATATATAATATAATGAAAAATTTTAAAAGGATGACACACATCGCCACACACTATTAATTTTTAATGATATTAAAATAAATTAAATTTCTTAAAAATTCAACGTGCAATTGATCATATTTTAAAATAAAATTTAAATTTGAATTAAATAACTCATTACAAAATTCAAAAATTGAGTTCAACAAAAAAAACCTCTAAGATTACTAATAATCAACTATAACTGTAAACCAGAAATAAAAAAAAAAAACTTCTAAGCAATACATAAATGAAGCGTTAACTATGAATATTTTTTGAACAAAAAAAACTATGATGTGTGAAAAAAAAAGAAATATCAGTAGAAAAGTTTTTTTTTATCAAAAGTAGAAAAATTATAAGAGTAGAAAACCTGTAAGATGATTGGATTAGAGTGGGGAATCGAGCGATGTATAGATAATTTGGTTTTTCGAGTTAAACTTTTACCAATGAAATTGGATAAATAATTTAGTTTTTTTAGTTAAATTTTTATAAATAAAATTGTAAAACCTATGTTTGATTTTGATATAATAAATTGTTTTAAGGACTTATTTGTAAAGTAAATAAAAATTTTAAGTACTTTAAAGTCTCACAATTGACTCAAAATTGACAAGTAATTTTAAGCCCAAATTGTTTTCAAAGTCAAAATTTCCCTATAAAATTTTCTAATTATTTTTAACTCAAACAATACAAAACGTACATGTGTTTCCGTATACCCAAGGGTGTTTCGATGCGACCAAACCTTATTTGGCTACTAGAAGAGATCGCTTCGATACATGCTTATGTTGTTTCGATACAACTTTCTTTAGGGTTTAAGAATTTTAAGCATCTTGTATCGATACGGCCTTGCCGTTTCGATACGGTTTGAGAGATTTGTAAAATCTTAGCATTTATTATTCTTGATCGTTACTTGTCAATTATTGGGAACGAGCAATTTTTAAAAAAACAGTTAACTCGAATCAGTACGCCTTAGGGTCGTTTCGATACGGATTTTGGCAGTAGCTCAAGTGAGAAAAATTGCATCGGTACGACCAAAGTCGTTTCGATACGACCCATTATATTGTTTCGATAAGTGTTCTCGTGTTTCGATACGCCCCCAATTATTACCTGCAACGACTCTTTCTGTTTTTAAATAGGAATCGGTACGGGCCTTCGTGTTTCGATACGGGCAGGTCTAGAAGTGCATTTATGGTGGGAAATAAAGGCTCCAACATCTTTATTGATGACCGCAACCATCCTAACGGCTAGAAATCAATGCAATGGTATAAATACAAGCCTCAAAAGCTTCAGCAACAACCATCGAACCTCCAAGCAATCAAATCCAAACCTTAGTACTTATTGTCAAATTCTTGTACCCAACTCCTTGAATTCTTATTGTAAATCAAATTTGAGAGTTTGGGAGTGTTTGTAAATCAAATGGGCTTTATTTATCTTGTGAGAGATCAATTGTAATAGTCAATATTCTTCTTTGTAAAGTGAGAGTCTTGTGGTTCAATCTTTGGGTAGAAAGGTTGAACATTTGTAAAGGTTGTCTTTGTAACTCCCCAATTTAGGGCTCGAGAGTTATCGGTTTTGGTCTAGGACTAGTTTCTGGTTAAATTTAGATTAAAATGTTGGTTTTTATAAAAATGTCATTATTTACAATAACGCCATTAATGAAATTTGAAAATGGGTTTTGGGATTTGAAGAGTCATCTTCATTGCAAAAACCTAAAAGCTCAAACTTTCTCCCAAAAGCTCCCCACCGTCTCTTCCTTGAGTCAAAGGCTTTTCCATAGAAGATTCTCAAAGGTAATCCTCACTTTTACCTTGGCTTTTATTTATTAAATCTTATCTTTTTGAAAACCTAACAAAATATTGATTTTTCATTTTGGGTTCCAAAGTTTTGATGGAAAAGAGATGGGTTTATGAAATTTTCGTATGGGTTTCTAATGTGTGCTTGGTGGAATGTTTTTGAACTATTTTTGGTTGCTAAATAATGATAATAAGTAGCTTAAACCCATAAAACCCGAAACTAAGTGCAGTGGGTAATTTTTGAAGGTGAAAAAGTGGTGCTTTTGGCTTAGTTTTGTGGTAAAACGAGGGTTGGATGTATACCGACCTAGGATGGGTGTTTTAGATGTTAATTGGTGGATTTTGAAGGTTAAAAATGTTGGGTAAAATCAGATTGTGTTTGGATGATGTTTTGGCAACGTTTCGGTTGATTTCGGCTTTGTTTTGATTGAGCAAATGTGTCGATTTATGGATTGTTGCTTTTCAGTGAATTTATGGAATAGTAGGGGAGTAATACTTGGTTTTTGGTTGATTAGAAATAGGGGAAACGAGTTTGGGTCCTTTGGACGCGAGGTCGGGTAGTTCGGAGGCTTGAATCGGGGATTCGGCTATCGCTTGGGCTCTATCGGTTAGTGGTAACGTTTGAAACTTTAAAATGATTCAAAGAGTTTTTCTTGGGGGTTTGGGTGGAGCCTTAAGGGCTAACCTAAACCCAAGTGTAAGTTTGTCTAATTTGCCTTGTTTCGTTAATTGTTGGTGTGTGCGGATAGTCATGTTGTTGTGTGAAATGTGGATTGCTTTTACTCCCCGTTTTAATGTTGTTGTATATTCGTAGTTGATGTCAAGCCTCATGTGATGGTTAGTCGTTGTGTACAGTGATGTGTAGTCCCACCGGTACTGACTAGTAGATGAGTACGGTGATGTGTAGTCCCATCGGAAAAAAATGCTAGTTGTTGTGTAGTCCCACCGGGGATGGTTGTGCATGTGCAAACCATGTTTCGTCTATGCTTGCGTTTATTGCATCTCTTTCTTAAATGGTTTTGCTTTTAAAACTAAGATAAATGTTTTAAAATGCATTTTTGTTGTGTATTAGAGCTCCGCTCACTAAGCTTTTAAGCTTACACTGTCTTTTTCCAGCAATGCAGATCGTTAGTAGCTTCGGAGGCAAGCGGGGCAATGGAGGAGTTCTCGAAGTTCTTGGCTAGCTCAAAGTATGGTTTTACTAGTTGTAATAACACTTAGGCAATGGGATTGCTAGGCTTGTTGTTAGGGAGTTGGTGTTCAAACTCCTATGTTTGTCTTTTTTTAATGTTGCTAGCTTGTTTTAAATGTTGATATCATGTTATTTTGAGTATTGTTATGGCTTTGGGTTGATTGCTTTGTGTTTTGACTTGTTAGTGTTTTTAAACTAAAGTGTTCTTATGAGCTTTTGGGTTTGAGATCCCTTTTTGTGTGTATGCATGATTGAAGCTTGCCCTTAAGGTGTTTTGCCTCTAGATTGCTTGTATAATAAGTTGCCAAGTGGTTTGTGATGTTTCGGGGTATGTTTGGGAACGTTTGGAGATGCCAAAATGTATTTTCGGGCCAAACTATGTCCAGGCATTTCGAAACGCCTGATATGGTTTCAGAACGGCCAAGCTCCAGGGCCACTCGTATCGGAACGGGGGTGGTGCCGTTTCGGTGCGATTTGCCACTGGATGCTCCTATTTCAGAACCATGTGGGGTCGTTTCGGTACGTTTGGCCACTGGAGGCTCCTACTTCGGAACCAAGGGGTGTCCGTTCTGGAACGGCTTGGTGTTACTTTTTGAATGAAGCCCGCGTTTCGGAACGGGTAGCCCTGTTTCGAAACGTATGTGGTTAAAATGGTTAAAGGATATCTTTGAAGGTTTCCAAATGTTACGTTTTAGTCCCTAATGCTTGTATGCTTCCTAGTTGAGTTATATGTACTCTTTGTGATGGTTTTGCCTCTTGTGCATGAAACTTGACTAATAAGCTACTTGGTAAGTTTAAATTATCGTATGCCCTCTGCTTGGTTCGTATCCGTGATTTCTCTTCTGTGGTTTTCCATCTAATATAGATTTAAACATGGTATATATACAAGATTAATAAAATCAAAAAATAGGGTTGTTAATCGGAGTGAGGCCTTAGCGGGTTTTGCTTCGGTTTTCCTCGTGTAACTCGTTCGGTTCGGTCTGATGGCTAGGCCGAGACGAGGGGGTTACAATCTCCTTAGCCTAGAAAAGGGGAATAACAAATTAGTGGAGAGTTTGTTGAAAATTCTTTAGTGGGAGCTAAGGTAGTGGATGTAGAGCTTTTTTAAAAGCTTGAACCATTATAAGTGCATTTTCTATCATTTTTACTTGTTCTTTTTGCTCCCTCCAATTTTTAAAGTGTTAATTCACCCCCTCTTAGCCATATCGGTTAATTTGATCCATTCAACATTTGGTATCAGAGCCTACCTCTTTGAAGGCTTCACAACTACAAGAGGAGATCCTAGAAGAGTATTGATCAACTTCCAAGTCAAGTCATGGCATCCACCTCCGGGCCAAGCATGTACGAGTCTCAATCTATCACTAAATCACCCTTCTTCAATAGGGATAACTATCCCTATTGGAAGAACCGAATGCGCCTCTTCATCAATTCAAATGATTACACCATATGGGATGTGGTAGAAGATGAACCAATCATTCCCATGAAGAGAGATGAAGAAGGAAGACTTGTTTCGAAGAAGAAGGTGAAGATGAGTGAAGAGGATAGGAAGAAATTGCAAGTGAATGACAAAGCATTGCACATGCTATTTTGCTCACTCGGACCGGACATCTACTCTAAAGTGTCCTCGATCACAAGTGCCAAAGAAGTGTGGGACACTCTTGAGACCACATACGAAGGAACAAATGATGTGAAGGAGATGAAAATCGGGATCCTCAACCTTAGTTATGAGAACTTCAAGATGGAGGCTGATGAGACCGTAACAAACATGTTTAATCACTTCCCCGTCATCGTAAATGGTGTAAAGGACTTCGGAGAGATCATCCCCGAAGACAAGTTAGTCTGAAAGCTTCTCTACTCACTTCCCGAATCATGGGATGGGAAGAGAACTGCAATTATCGAGGCAAAGAACTTGAAGACCCTGAAGGTCGATGAGTTGGTAGGATCTCTCCTTACTCACGAGATCATGAAACATGGGAGAGAAGAAAATAAGAGAAAAGATGAAAGAAGAGTAGTCAAGCAAAGGTAGAGAATAAGAAGCAAGGATTAACTCTCAAAGCCTCTCTACCACAAGAGGATAGCACTTCTAGTGGGGAAGTAGAGTTTGAATAATTGCCTATGATAGTCAAAAGATTCTCAAGGTCCATGAAGTCCAATCGGGGTAGAAAGTTTTAAAGAAAAAGACACTTCAAGAACAAGAAGAAAGAAGAAGAAAAAGACCAACTCATTTGCTATGAGTGTAAGAAGCCAGGTCATATTCGTATCGATTGCCCTCAACTAAAGAAGAAGAGCTTTGAGAAGAAGAAGAAGAAGTTCAAGGCTCAATTAGAAACTTAGAGTGATGAGGAGTCGTCATCCAAGGATGAGGAGCATGAAGTGGCTAACCTTTGCCTCACGGCCTTTAAGGAGGAACATATAGTAAACTCTAACTCATCATCTCTTACTTATGATGAACTATATGATACCTATGATGAGTTGCAAGATGTTTACGATGAATTGGTTGAGAAATAAAATAGTCTATTTTGAAAAAAAAGAAAAATATTTCCGATTTGAAATATCAAAATGAGTCTCTTTCAAAAACCAATTCCGAATTGGAAAAGAAGGTTTTATACTTGATAAATCTTTCAAATGAGCTTAAAAAGAAAAATCTTGATGTTGAAAAACTTCTTTTTGATTTCCAAGATTATCACACTAAGGAAGTGAATAATCTTAAAACTTCTCTTGCTATTGGGAAAAGTGGTTTTGAAAAGGGTAGTTCTTCAAAAACCCAATATGTAAAGAGAAAGCATTTTAACTACAAACAAAGTGGCTCTCAAAGGCATCCTAGAGCTAAGAGGATTAGAAGTGTATGAGTTCCTAAGGAACTTGTAGCTTCTAATAATATTGTTGCTATTTCATCTTGGATTCCCAAGGGAAACAAGTTTTTAGAAGCTAACACATATTGACCCAAAATGGTTTGGGTACCAAAATCAAAGAACTGGTCTTTGTTTATAGGGGAGCATTGCTACAAGGCCAAAACATCAAGTCAAAACACATGGTACCTTGATATTGGATGCTCAACACACATGACCAAAGACAAGAGTAGATTTATAGAGCTCAAGCCAACGCATGGTGGAGTGGTAACTTTCGGTGATAAATCCAAAGGCCATATTGAGGGCATTGGCTCAATTGATAACCTCTCATCCATTCTTATTGAAAATGTATTACATGTCAATGGTCTTAAACATAATCTATTGAGCATGAGTCAACTTTGTGACAAAGGATTTGATTTTCATTTTGATAAAAATGGGTGTAAAATTGTGAACATTAAAATAAATAAAATAATGTTCATTGGTCATCGCATAGGAAACATTTATATGGTGCATTTAGATGACATGCATTCATCCCATGCATGTTTAGTTGCACATTATGAGAATGATACATGGTTGTCGCATAGGAAACTAAGGCATACTAGCATAAGTGTTTTAGAAAAATTGGTTTCCCAAAATCTAGTTAGATGTTTACTCCAACTAAAATTTTCATTAGATAAAATATGTGATGTTTGTGCTAAGGGTAAACAAAAGAGAACCTAATTTAAACCCATTAATGATGTTTCGACTAGTAGGGTGTTACAATTAATCCACATGGATTTATTTGGGCCTATTACAACTATGAGCTTGGGTGATAAGTCATATGCATTTGTATTGGTAGATGACTTTTCTAGATACACTTGGGTTCTATTCTTAAGTACTAAGGATGAGGCTTTAGAAAATTTCATCGCATTTACAAAAATTACACAAATTGATCTTGATCTTAAAATCTCAAATGTTAGAAGTGATCATGGAACCAAGTTTCAAAATATGGGTTTTAGAAGAGATGGCTAGGATCATGCTTTGTGAAAATAATTTACCTAAGTATTTTTGGGCGGAAGCCACTAATACGACTTGTTATATTATTAGTAGAGTAATGAGTAGGCCTATTTTAAAGAAAATGCCTTATGAGATTTTGAAATCCAAAAAGTCCGACATTAGCTATTTCCACTTTTTTGTTTGTAAATGATTTGTTTTAAACAATAGAAAAGATAACTTAGGTAAATTTGATGCTAAAAGTGATGAAGCAATATTTTTGGGTTATTCCCTAAACTCTAAAGCCTACCAGGTATCTAATAAAAAGAACTTTGGTTGTTAAAGAGTCTATACATGTTGTTTTCGATGATAACCTCCTTTCGAGGAAGAAATCTTGTGATGATGATGATGTAGGGATCATTGAAGCCATTGATGGAGGATAAACATCAAAGGTGGATGAGATTCCAACTAAAGAAGAGAAAGCACAAGATCCACCTCTTGAAGCCTTGAAGGACTTGGCTCTTGAGGGAAATGAGGCGACATACCCAAGGCAGTTCAGTTATGTCAAAGGTGGTGGAATCTTGGGTGATCCATCCAAGGGTGTAACTACTAAATCCTCTCTCAAACTTATGAATCATGTTGCATTCATCTCATGCATAGAGCCTAAAAATATCAAAGAAGCATTAAAAGATGATTTTTGGATATTGGTTATGCAATAGGAACTTAATCAATTTGAAAGAAGTAAAGTATGAACATTAGTTGATAGGCCTAGTAATCAATCTACTATAGGAACTAAGTGGGTATTTAGAAACAAACTAGATGAGAGTGGTAACATAGTGAGGAACAAGGCTAGGCTTGTTGCTCAAGGCTACACTCAAGAAGAGGGAATTGATTTTGATGAAACATATGCACCCGTAGCTAGAATGGAAGCTATTAGGATACTTCTTGCATTTGCATGCTATCATGATTTCAAGCTTTTTCAAATGGATGTGAAAAGTACTTTTCTAAATGGTTTTATAAATGAAGAAATGTATGTTGAACAACCACCGTGTTTTGAAGATCCACAATTTCTAAATCATGTTTTCAAACTAACTAAAGCCCTTTATGGTTTAAAACAAGCTCCTAGAGCTTGGTATGAAAGTGTAAAGTGCTCATAAGTCCTATAATTTGTATGCATTTCATCTCATATTATTTCTATTCTCAAGTGCATTTGAGCCATAATTAGGTGCATCCATGCATTATTTACAGTATTCTTTGCTTTGCCTTGTTCTTGTTGAATATCTTTGATTTGGTAAGAAAATATATTGTTTTAGTTTAGTTTTAGTTTCAGGTGCTAGAAGTTGTCAGATGGAGAGAGGAGCTGAGGAGATGATGTTGAGGCAGCAAGCCAAGGAGCTATACTGAAGACACTCAACACAGAGAGATGTTGCCGAGTAGTTGCCGCCCAGGGCAGCAACTTAAGGATTGGTGAATTGGAATGCGATTGGAAGAGCATAATTTTCTAAGTTCAATGAGCCCATCCATGCAAATTATTGATGCCAGAAACAACGGACAGGGCCTCCTAAGAGGAAATCATTCAAGGCCGCTTAAGCTTACTTGTGGCACAAAGAGTCCAATTTCAAGTCAAAGAAGTCAGAAATTAAAGGATGCATTCAATGCAAAAGCTACTTTATCATGAAGAAGACTTCTACTCCAAGGAGGACTTACCCTAGGCCATGCCCTATATATACCTGATCATACCTTGTATTTTAGACAACTCATAGTCGGTATAGCTTAGGTTTCACTTGTGTTTTCTTGCCGCCGCTATGTTCTAAATTCTCTAGGGTTTGGGTTATGTTGTAAAGTAGTTGTGAGAACAGTTGTTTAGGTTTAATTTGTTTTTGCAATAAATTCAAGGTTTGCTTATTTCATGTTCTTCATTGTTTTCAATTGAGTCGAGAGATCGATTGTGAGCAATTCATTTGTTTGGCATCGAGATAGTCAAACTCACGAAAGAAGCACGATCTCATCAATACTAGGTGTTGATCAATCCAGCCTAGACATAGGTTAGGGTTTAAGGCGGCTAAAAGAGGAAGAATCAAAGGTTGTTGTTCATTGCAAGATTCACGTCGATGGGTATTATATACAGTGGGCATCAACAACATTCAGACTTAGACATAAGATGAATCATTATCGAAGTATTCTGCCGAGCCTTGAAGGTCTGCCGAGTTTGTCGACGAGCCAATCGTCTGTTCCACCTGCCGAGGCAGCGAAAGCGTCGAAGCATCAATCTGCCATCTTTCGCCGAGGCAACAAAGTCTGGTAGCGCAATACAACTTAACATATTCAACACAGTTTCACACTACGAAACAGCATAAACCCATTCTATCACTCTGATTTCTTCTACTATTTACTTGTGTTTATTTATTTTTCTTTTAAACAACTAAAATTAACTCGTGCATTTATTTTCTGTGCAGAAATTGACATTCGAATAAGTTGTTCAATCCTCGTGGGAGACGATATCTTTTATACTATAACTTGACAAGAGTGTGCACTTCTGCTCAAATTTAGAGAACACACCAACGCTCTACAAGTTTTCGGCGCCGTTGCTGGGGATTGGCAACAGTAAATTTGTCTTTATTTTTTTGCACTTTTATTTTATTGCATTTAATTTTAGTTTTTATTTCTTTTCCTTTTATTCGAAAAAAAGAATTTTACAGTTTTCTTGTCTAGTGCATGACCAGAGCCAACCCATCGGCCGAAATCGTTTTCATAGACGAGATCGAACGAAGAGCAAGAGAACTTAAGAAAGAAGCAAGAGAAGCCCTCGAGAAAGACAAGGAAAAAGGAAAAGCAGAGGCAACCATGCATAACGGCCAAGACGACAACCCTACCAACAATGCTCGAAATGGCAGGGATGGGCAGCAAGATCCGCCCCCTAGGCAGTAGCCTCCAATTTTGCCCAGGCAACAACAACATGTGCGCACCACCAGGGATTATTTGGAGCAGGACTTTAGAGGATTTGACCAAACTGTTGCAGAGCCTGAAATTGAAGCATATCACTTTGAACTAAAGCCCGTGATGTTCAATGTGATAAACACGTTGGGGCAATTTGGAGGAACTGCCACGGAAGATGCTTAACAGCACTTGAGGTGATTCCTAGACATTTGCAAATCTTTCAAGATATATGGAGTCCATCAAGATGTGCTTAAGCTGAGATTATTTCCCTATTCACTGAGGGATAGGGCAAAGCAGTGGCTGGTCAACCAACCGGCGGGATCATTCAACACTTGGATGGAGTTGTGCAAGGATTTCCTAGGTCGTTTCAGCCCTTCAAACGTAACTGACAAATTAAGAAACGAGATCACTGCCTTCCGCCAAGGGGATGACGAACCAATGTATGAAGCTTGGGAGAGATACCAACAGATGTTGAAAAACTACTCGCATCACAGTTTCCCATCATAGACTCAAGTGTCGATGTTCTATAATGGAGTAAATCAACCGACACGAATGATGCTTGACGCCTCAGCTAATGGAATCATCTTGGATAGACCACCCGAGGAGGCACTACAGAATCTGAACAAGATTGCAAAGAATGACTATAAGTTCCCTATAGCCTGCCGCGACGGCATAAGGCGGCCAGCTGTTGTGAATGAAGTAGAAGCAACTGAATCTGTCAATGCCCGCCTGGATAAACTAACACAGCTGGTAATGAATATGGCCAAAGGGAAAACATATGAGGCCAAGGCTGCGGAGCCGCTTTGTGATGAGTGTGGGGCAACCACGATTTCTCTGAATGCAATGAATTCGCCAACTTCATGGGAACTTATGAGAGGAACAACAGACCTAACACCAACACATATAACTCAGGTTGGAAAAAGCATCCAAATTTCTCCTAGAGTAACCCAAACACAGCTGCAAATCCAACCCAGCAACCAGGAGGATATCAGCAGAACCTGTCACGACAGTTGCCTCAGCAACAACAAAATACGAACAATAATTCACTTGAATATACTTTACATACTTTTATGTCTCCCACTAGTGATTTTATTGTTCGTACTAATAAATTTATTGACAAGACCGAGTCTTTTATGGATAGGAAGGAGATGCGAATGAACAACCAGGAAGCGGCAATAAAGAACCTGAAGACCTAATTCGGGCAGTTCACTGAAATCATAAGCAACGGGACAATGGGTGCATCATCCAGTAACACAGAAGTTAAAGCAAAACCCACTTATGAGCAGTGTAAAGAAATAACTACAAGAAGTGGGAAGCAATTGGATGAGCCCAGAATTGAGCAACCAAAGGAAAAGCATCCAGAGCTACCCGCCGCAGCAGCACATGAACAACCTATTGTGACAACAAAACATCCTGATGTCCAGGTAGATGACGGTAGCCCTGAGACAGATGACCTTGAACCCTTCATAGATCATATTTCCCTACAAGGAACGCATCCAAGACATTTGTCTGCCGCCGCCCTTCCTCCAAAGGCTTAAACAGCAAAAGCAAGAGCACCAGTTCAAGAAATTTCTGGATATTCTAAAACATGTGCACATCAACACCCCACTCATGGAATCCATACAAAACATGCCAAATTACACGAAGTACCTGAAAGATATGGTTTCAAGGAGAATGAGAATTGGGGAATTCGAGATGGTAGCTGTCACTAAATAGTGCATGGCAATGCTACATAACAAGGTGCCGCCTATGAGGACAGATCCAGACAGCTTTATCATTCCATGCAAGATAGGCAGCAAACATGATATGAGAGCTCTATGTGACCTAGGAGCAAGCATTAATCTGATGCCCAAAGTTGCCTTCAACAAATTAGGAATTGGACAAGCAAAGCCAACCTCCATCATGCTCCAACTTGCTGACCATTCCTTTGTGCAACCATAAGGAAAATTTGAAGATATCCTTGTACGAGTGGGCAACTTCATTTTCCCAACTGACTTCCTCATCCTGGACTGTGAGGCAGACGAGAACGCCCCCATTATTCTTGGGCGACCATTCTTAGCCACGGGCAAAACATTGATAGATGTAGAGAATGGGGAGCTCATAATTAGGGTTGACAATCAAAACATAAAGATACATGTTCTACAGCCCACGAAGCCAGCCAAAGAAAAAGAAGTATGCCCAGAAATACATGCCTACAAGGTCAGCCCAGAAACAGAGCAAGACAGCAGCTGCTAGGGCATAAATCAAAGCAACAAAGACCCCAAGGAGCTGGATGACCCACATGGATGAAAAGCGAATCACAACCAGCTCAGAAAGTGGTTATTTTTGGGAGATGCACCTCAATGCACTCCCAACATAACTTAATTTATTTTCAATATATTTCTTTTTATTTTTATGTTTTAGGATTAGATTTTAATTTATTACAATTTATTCCCACATCTTTATTTTTCAGATTTAATTATTTTTATTTTAGTTTTCTTTATTTGGTTAATTATCTTTATTTTCAGGTTTAGGAATAAATAAGCAGGACCAAGAATAAGGCCCAACAAGGAGCACGCCCACCATGCCGTCGAGACAGCTGAAGGCAGCCCACCGCAAAAACGTGTAATGGCTAGAATACCGCTAACGGCTAGCTGCCAACGACTATAACGTAACGGGCATTTAATCCCATAACACGCGCCGCGAAAAATCTGCCCGTTGGAATTTAATGTCGCCATGGCATCTCTCGGTAACCCCTATATATACCTCACTATTTCATTCATCTTCTTCACTTCATCTCCTTGTTTAACCTATTCTGCGTCCACTTGCTTTCTCAAATATTTTCTATTTTCAGTCACTCTCAGACTACAACCGACTCACAACTATGACAGCATCACAATCCAAACCCACCTTCCAGGGATTCTTCTCCAAGTTAGACCAAACGAGGCACAACACACAATTTGCCAATCGAGCAGTTTAGGAAGAGCAAGGATTTCACTACTCACAACAGACATGAGACTTAGGTCTCGAGCCCGCCCTCTTCGAGAAGATCCATGGCCAAGGGTGGGAAATCTTTGCAAAGCAGTCGGAGGTGGCCAACATCACCCTCGTCCGAGAGCTTTACGCCCACCAACCCCGCCCAGAAGTGCCATTCGTCTTTGTTTGAGGGGGAGGCAGTAAAACTTAACGCCGCCACCATCAACAGGTTATATGGGCTGGAGATGGACGACAACCCCCATGAGGAATGACGACAGACACTGACACCAACCGATTATGACAGGATGAAGGATAGGATGTGTGAACCAAACACCCTGTGGTTGGTGGGAAAATACATTGGTTCTGTTCAGCGCCGTCGTTTGCTCCCGGAGGCAATGCTGTGGAATACGTTCATCAAGCGACACCATGCATCCTACCTCCCACAACACAACATTTGACCGGCCCTGTCTAGCATTGATCCACTCTATCATGAATAATCGACCGATCAACGTGGGTGACATAATTTGCAAAGAGATCTACAGCTGCTACCGGAAATCCAAGGGCAGGCTCTACTTCCCCTCCCTCATCATCGGGCTTTACGCGAACTTTAACATCCCCTCCGACCCTAAAGACGTGCTAACACCACCAAGGGAGGGCTGGAAAAGAAAGGTTAGGCTCCATATGATGCAAGCACCAGAGACAAAGCCGATCACACCATCCCAGCCATCGGTCGAAAACATAGCTGCCCCAACAGCAAGAGGCGGTATTGAGGCTGCCCAAAACTCTGAAGTTATCCAGCTGCTCAACACACTAATCGACAACAACAAGAGAATAGAAAAGCATCAGCTGACTTTCATGAAAAATGTGGGGGAAGTCCAAGAAGCCTTCGTGGCCTATTTGCTACAAAAGTTCCCAAACGATGAAAGTTGCTGCCCATCACGCCACATTCCCAGAAGAATTGGATGCCACAGCAGAACTAAAAGAGACTACACCGTCAGAAGTTGTTACCCGTCACGCCACCTTCCACCGCCAGATGCCTTCTCCCATACGATACATGTCCTACTCAGCCACCTTCGCCTCTAACACTGTGGCCGACACTCTAGAGAGGCATCAACAACAATTCTCTCCAGCCTTCATAGCAGAAATAGTGGCAGACACCTCCCCGTCCAACGATGTTTGGCAGCAGACGGTAGAAACTAGGGAACCAACAGCAACAACAGACCCGTCGGCAGCACCCATGTCGGATCAAAGCAGGAAAAGGAAGCGACATATAATCTCGGCTGAGCCGGTGGTTGAGGAATCAGAATTTAAATCGGACCACAGTGAAGCTCCTCGACCCACTCCCAAGAGAGTCCAGCCACCGCAAACAGCAAAAATTTCACCTACCAAGCCTACTGCCAAGACCTCTACCAGCCGCCGCCTGGTCATCCAATCATCCTCCTCCTCCTCTGCCTCAAAGACTCCAGCATCATCTCAACCATCCGACAACTTCTAGCGTTGTTTCTTTTCTTTCTTTTTATTACTAGCTTTTCTGTTTCAATTATTTTTCTTGTATTTTATTTCTCTGTTTTCTTTTATTTTGTGCATTGAGGGCAATGCCCATCTCGAGTTTAGGGGGATTATCACTCATCATTGTTTAGGCATATTTAGATCATATAGGTTGTATTATGTACTTGCCTCTAAAATTTATCAAAAGAAATTTTTTTGTTAAAACTTGTGCCTATGATAGGATAGCCTATTTTAAATTTTGCGCACCAATCAAAAAGAACTTAATTTTGGGGAAAGCATGAAGTAAACTTAGAATTTTTCTATAATTACCAACAATCAAAAACACTATTGTTACTTGCTGAATTTGATTAAATTTCTGATAAACGTTGCCTACTTGAATTATTTGTAAAATTCTAACATGGTTGCAAGAAGCTGTCGCGGCAGGCAACAAATAGAAAAAGAAAAGCACTGCCACGACAAGGAAGAAATTTTTTTATGTTGTCTTTCCCTAGAGGTGCCTGAAACTGGCTCTAGGAAGAATCATGTGCAAGGACACTCAGCTGCTATCAAAGTCCATGAATCTGAAAATTTTTGAAGTGACGGACAAATTAGCATGAGTGAATGAAAGTCTTCACGGGATGACTCTACTCAATGGGTTCGGGTTTTGTAGATTGCTCCTATCTTAATTTCAGACCTAAAGAGTAGTTGTGATGAGCTGAAGCCCTTACTGCCATGATTATAAATTGTGCTTAATTATGCTTCCTCGGCAGCAACCTTATATTACCATGAAAACACCTTTGTTTACTTAGAATATTCTTCAGATTCAGCCTGTACACAGTTTCTGCACACACTGCATCAGCATTATAGTTTAATTCCGAGTTAATTCATGTTATTCTCCTCTCAATAATCTATTTTTAGGTGCCATGGCCTTGAGGTGCTAAATCAAGTTTAAAACAAGTTCTTCTTGCTGATTAGTGCAAGGGCAAGTATGTTTAGGATTGCATTGCTTGAGAACAAGCAATAGTTCGAGTTTGGGGGTGTGTAAAGTTCTCATAAGCCTTATAATTTGTATGCATTTCATCTCATATTATTTCTATTCTCAAGTGCATTTGAGGCATAATTAGGTGCATGGATGCATTATTTATAGTATTCTTTGTTTTGCCTTGTTCTTGTTGAATATCTTAGATTTGGTAAGAAAAGATATTGTTTTAGTTTAGTTTTAGTTTCAACTGCTAGAAGCTGTCAGATGGAGAGAGGAGCTGAGGAGATGATGTTGAGGCAGCAAGCCAAGGAGCTGTACTGAAGCAGCTCAACACAGAGAGAGATGCTGCCGAGTAGCTGCCGCTGCCAGATCTGCCGCCCAGGGCAGCAACTTGAGGATTGGTGAACTGAAGTGCGATTGGAAGATCATAATTTTCTGAGTCCAATGAGCCCATCCATGTAAATTATTGATGCTAGAAACATCAAAGGAAAGATGACACCATCAATCAAGCAAAATACATAAAGGACATGCTCAAGAAGTTTGGCTTGAAGAACGTAAAGTCTCAAGCCACTCCACTGAGCTCATCAATCAAGCTTGATAAAGATGAGGGAGGTAAGTGTGTCGATTCTAAACTTTATAGATCTATGATTGGCTCCTTGCTTTACCTTACCGCAAGTAGACCGGATATTATGTTTAGTGTTTACTTGTGTACTAGGTTTCAAGCTAGCTCTAGAGAATCACACCTAGTTGCCATTAAGAGAATTTTTAGATACCTTAGAGATACACCTAATTTAGGTCTTTGGTATCCTAGGAATTCCTCCTTTAACCTTCATTCTTTCTCCGATGCGGATTATAGGGGATGTAAGATAGATAGGAAAAGTACCTCCGGAACATGTCAATTCTTAGGTAGTATGCTCGTATCTTGGTTCTCTAAGAAACAAAATAGCGTAGCCTTATCTACCACCGAAGCAGAGTACATATCCTTAGGGAGTTGTTGTCCTTAAGTTATTTGGATGAAGCAACAACTCTTAGACTATGGTGTTCAAGTAGATACCATACCCTTTAAGTATGACAACACTAGTGTCATTTGTCTCGCTAAGAATCCCATCCAACACTCTAGAACCAAACATATAGTCATTAGCCATCATTTCATTAGAGATCATGTCTTAAAAAATGATGTAGTTCTAGAATATGTTGATACCTTGAACCAATTAGCGGACATATTTACCAAACATTTAGATAAAGAACGTTTTTGGACCTTTAGGAAAGAGTTAGGTTTAACCAGCCTTCCTTGACCCTTTTAGGTCCCAAATGACCAAAAATGTGCTTGAAATTATTTGATGCTCATGCTTATGTTGATTTACCTCCTTTTGCATCTATGCTTATTGTTCGGGAGAGTATGTATCTGCTTTAGTCCATATATCTTGCTCATATCTCATGTCCATGCATTTAGGATCATTATAATGCCAATTTTTGGACACCTTTGTGCCCAAAATATATCTTCTAGGCAAGGTGTATCGAAACAGGCAAGGTTGTTTCGATACGACATGCTTGAGCAAATCCTTAAGCTTAAATCTTAGGTAGATGGTATCGAAACGGTTAAACATGTATTGATACGGGGAAGCTTAATTAGGTTTCAGTAATGTTAAACATGTTCCGGTACGGTAAGGTGTTTCGGTACGTGTAAACACGTTCTGATACACCTGTTTCGATACACCTTCTGGTGTATCGGTACGCGCGGCCACAGAAAACCCTAGGTTTTCATTAAAACTCAATCTCTTTTCCCCAAAAAAACCCTAGCTTTTCATTCTATAAATACCCATCAAAACTTTTTGTTTTTTCACACAAATCTTTGAGGGTTTTTACTCCACAACTCAAAACTCAAGGCTATTTCATCAAATTGTTCATCATCTTCAAGCATTCATCCATAATCCCTTATCAAGGTCAAAATCTTTTCTTTTTAATTTCATTTATTTTACTATACTGCTTTATGCTAATTTTTGTACATAAAATACATATATAGTATGAGTTTTTAAGATTTTGCAAAATTTCTTTCAAAATCCGAAATTTTTGTTTCAAATATAAAATTATATCGTATATTTAATGATTGTTTTTCAAATTTTTCTTTACCAAAATTCCTTTTTATATATGTATATGTTTTTAACATATATTATATAGTTTTTTCTTTTCCTACCTTGATCAATTGGATTATTTTTTGATCGAATGTGATGATTATGCATACATTGTTTTCTTGTGCCTTGATTTATTTTCATATTTTCCTATGGCTCCTAAAAAGAGAGCAAGAACTACGAATGTTGGAGAATCCTCCAATGTTGATAATGATGGGATTACTCACCCAAATCTTGCGGTTATTTACCCAAGGTGTTTTCGCACAACGGACATGATGGATTATTTTCACCAATTTCAAACTCATGATATCCTTCGCGATCGGGTTGTATCTCTTCCCTTTTTAGTTTCTGACCACTTTCAATTTCGATATCTTCATCTTTTAAGGTGTTGGAGCTTTATGAAAATTTTGACATTACCACCTATTGTCTACAAAAATCTTGTTTTGATTTTCTATGTCAATGCTAAGTGTATTGTTGGTCCTGACAAAAAGATCGTGGTTGCTATTGAATCTTATTTGACGGGGAAGAAGTTTCAGGTTATCGTTAAGACTTTAACCGATGCTTTTGGTCTTGAAGATGTGGGTATAGCCGATAAGAACTCATTAGAACATATCTTGAATGGTTCTGTTACCGTTCTCGATGCTCACGATCGCATTCTTTACTTGATGATCACTTGGTGGTTCCGCCCTTCCGGTGGAAAATTTTCATCTATCCTCTAAGTTGATGATTTTTGGCTTCGATGCTTCCGTGAAGAGAAATGCCAAAATCTTTCTCAAATCATGTTAGTCGAGATGGTTTACCTCGTTCAATATCGTCACACCGATCATGTTACTTCTTTCACCTACGGCATCACTTTGAGTTACTTGTTTACTCAATTAGAGATAGATTGCTCTCATGATGAACCATCGTGTCTCAAAGATCAAATCAATGAGACCTCCCTCATTCGTGCTAAGTTTCACTACATCAACAATGAGTGGGTTCGTCTCGCCGAGATTCCACCCGATGCTATTCCTGACGAACTTCGTTAAGCGGCTCCACCTCAAGGCGCTCAACCGGACAACGTGACACTCATGGCCTTTCTCACCGAGCAATTCACAAGCTTGCACACATCTATTGGCTCGATGGACACCAACATGAATGTCGAATTTGCCGCTATTGATACTCATTTCACATCTTTGGAAGAGCGAGTCACCATCCTTGAGAATCACCACAAGTCCATTGATGATTGTGTTGCTTCAATTTCTTCTAAACAAACTTTGGACATGTCTCTTGCGGCATTTCATCATGAGTGGAGGCAATCTAGGAAGAACGATGATGATGGTGAAGATGGAGATGAAGATGAACCTTGAATTTTGCATCTCATTGCATATAATCTTTTAGGATTTCCCTTTTATGCACCTATATATGTTTTTTCTTTTAGGACCTATGCTTTGATTTCTTCTTCTTAGGATTTAAGTTTGGATATTATGTTTGGATATTTTGGAACCTTTTCTTTGGTTTATTATGCCTAATGATATTATGTTGCTTTAATTTTGCTTTGGCTTATGCTTTATTGTTTTATATCTTGGTTGTATCTTTTGGTTCTTCATTGATTTTGATCTAACAAAAAGGGGTAGAAGGGTTAAGCTAAATTTCTTCAAAACATAGCTTAAAGAAAGAGGAGTACTTAAAAATTTACTTTGGTTTTGTTATATCAAAAAGGGGGAGATTGTAAAACCTGTGTTTGATTTTGATATAAAAAATTGTTTTAAGGACTTATTTGCAAAGTAAATAAAATTTTTAAGTACTTTAAAGTCTCACAATTGACTCAAAATTGACAAGTAATTTTAAGCCCAAATTGTTTTCCAAAGTCAAAATTTAAACCCTATAAAATTTTCTAAGTATTTTTAAGCCAAACATACAAAAACGTACAGGCGTTTCGATACACCCAAGGGTGTTTCGATACGGCCAAACCTTATTCGGCTACTGGAAGAGATCATTTCGATATAGGCTTATACTATTTCGATACAACCTTTTTTAGGGTTTAAGAATTTTAAGCATCTTGTATCGATACGGCCTTGCCGTTTCTATACGGTCTGAGAGATTTATAAATCTTAGCATTTATTATTCTTGACCGTTACTTGTTAGTTATCGGGAACAAACAAATTTTAAAAAGTAGTTAACCCGAATCGGTACGCATTAGGGCCGTTTCGATACGGATTTTGGCAGTAGCTCAAGTAAGAAAAATTACATCAGTACGACCAAAGCCGTTTTGATACGACTCCTTATATCGTTTTGATACACGTTCCTGCGTTTCGATACGCCCCCATTTATTACCTGCAACAACTCTTTTTGTTTTTAGATAAGGATTGGTACGGGCCTTCGTGTTTCGATACGGGAAGGTGTAGAAGTGCATTTATAGTAGAAAATAAAGGCTCCAACGTCTTTATTGATGACCTCAACCACCCTAATGGCTAGAAATCAATGCAAGGGTATAAATGCAAGCCTCAAAAGCTCCAGCAACAACCATTGAACCTCAAAGCAACATCCAAGCAATCAAATCCAAACCTTAGTACTTATTGTCAAATTCTTGTACCCAACTCCTTGAGTTCTTATTGTAAATCAAATTTGAGAGTTTAGGGAGTGATTGTAAATCAATTAGGCTATATTTATCTTGTGAGAGATCAATTGTAAGAGCCAATATTTTTCTTTGTAAAGTGAGAGTCTTGTGGTTCAATCTTTGGGTAGAAAGATTGAACATTTGTAAAGGTTGTCTCCTTAGCCTAGAAAAGGGGATTAACAAATTAGTGGAGAGTTTGTTGAAAATCCTTAGTGGGAGCTAAGGTAGTAGATGTAGAGCTTGTCTAGAAGTTTGAACCACTATAAGTGTCTTGTCTATCATTTTTACTTGTTCTTTTTGCTCCCTCCAATTTTTAAAGTGTCAATTCACCCCCTCTTGGCCATGTCGGTTACTTTGATCCACTCAATAAAAATATATAAAAAATCGAAGAACTCTTACAAAAAATCAAAATATTCTTTATTTTTTTATAAAAATTCATAAACTTAATAAAAATAAATAAAATATTGAAAATAAAAATTAATTTAAAAAATTAAAATGTATTAGAAATTATGAAATGATAAAATTTAAATATAAATATAAAAAATAAAAAGTCTTTATAAAATATTAAAAAATTGAACATTTTTATTGAAAAAGTCTTCGACTTCACCAATTTAAATATTATAATTCGTTAAACAAATTTTTAGTGGAATCAATCTTGTATTAGAATACCAATAAAACTCAATTTTTTCGTTTGTCTACATCAAATTAATGTTCATTTATATTTGATGTAAAAAATGAAGAATTTTGGTTTATTTACTTCTCTAATACAAGGGTGATTTCATTAAAAATATATTCAAGGAATATTAATACGCTTAGAATAACCAGAAACAGTTGAAGACTACTCCAATAGTTTATAATATTTTTAAATTTTGATTTTTTATAGGTAATTTTATCTAAAAGAACTCATTTTAAGTAGTTATTTAAAATTTTAACCCTAAACTAAAATTATTTAAAAAAAAATGACCCCAAATCATCTATGTAAGACGATATCGCTTTTTACAAAAATTAATTTCTCGCATTTTTCATGTGAAAAGCGAGATTACCTTACATGGACGATTTGTGGTTATTTTTCTAAATAATTTTGACCGGGATTGTTTTTATAAATAACTTTTAAAAATATGTTTTTTATATAAAATAACTTTTTTATAATTATAACTTTTGACACCAATTTGTTAAACAAATTTGGGTAATTGTTCTATACACAAGCGTTTGTGGAAACTTTTTTACACAAGCGCCTTAGTTTTAGGGGTTAGGGACTTCGTTTAGGGTTTAAAATTTAGAGGTATAAGTGTAATAGTTTTGAATTTAGGGATTGTCGATAAAATTTTGGGTTTATGGTTAAAATTTAGGGTTTATAGGTTAAAACCTAAATCCTCACCCATATTACCCTAAAACTAAACCCTAACCCTAAACCCTAAATTCTAACCCTAAATCCTAAATTCTAAACATGAACCCTAAATTCTAAACTTTTACACTAAAACCCCTAAACTCTAAACCCTAAACACTAACCCTAAACCCTATAATTGAGGCGCTTGTGGAAATAAAAACTTTTCACCGTCAGTGTATAGGATATTAATCCAACAAATTTTTATATATTTTATTTTTAAAAGTTGAATAAAATTTTCAAAGGTTCGGTGATCAAAATGAAAATGTCTTAAAATTTTGATGACTACGTTGGTGTACTTTACCCTTTTATTTATACAAAAGAATATGATTACTTGTTACCAGATAGTGAATTGCCATTTCTATCAAGGAAAACAAGCAATATAAACTTAAAAAAAATATCAAACCTGAGGAAAGACCCGAAAGGGGAAAAATATGTAAAAGAGAAAAACAAAAAAAAAATGGAGAAAAAATCAGAGAAATGAATTAATAAACTAAGAAAAGAGAAACGAGAAGCGGTCTTGGTGCGTGTAGAAATGGCGACGGAGGAGAAACCTCTCCTTCTCTTTCACAAATCTCTCTTCTCTTCTCCTCTTGCTCTCGTCAAATCTTTGAAACGGATTTTGAATGCGTTTTTAATTCGATCAACAATCAATCAGCGAGGATCCGGATCAATCAAATGGAAACGCTTATGAAAACCCATTGTTTATATATGATTTTTATGTGAGATGGCATCGTCATTGTTTGGGAATTACTAATAAAGGAATAGGGAGGGGTGAATGGTGGTTTAAAAAAAGAGAGACAGGAGAAAAGAAGAGAAAAAAAAGAGAGGAAGCGGAGGTGGTTGGTGTTTTTCGAAGTGTGATGTCTTGTAAGGACAAGGACAATCAATGGAGTTTTGGAAAAGCTGCCGCCGCCGCTGCCGCTGCCGTCAATATTCAAAGAGTTGGTTCTATTGTTCGCGACATTGGAGATCCTTGCCTTTCCTCTTCTTCCTTCAAGGTTGTTTTTAGCTGTAAGATTATTCCTTTAACATTCTTTATATCTATATATTCTACGAGTTAAATTGTATAATCCAACAATTTTGTTTCTCGTGGAATCCAAATTTAATTCCTTTATATTATTTGTTTCTTATCATTGAATCATAACATTTTTTAAGCTTTACAAGGTCTTAGCTGCAACCGTTTGGGCCAAATGAGATACATGGGCGGGATCTAGGGTTTTCTTTTGTTTATTGTTTCTTTTCCTTCTGAAAATAGGAATGGGAATTATTACAATAATGAAAATCTTAAATGGCTAAATGTTTAGTTCCAATAGTTTAAGAAATTGAGCAAGTTTGAAATAAATAATTAGTGATTGGAACCTTTGTTAAATTGTTAACCCTTTAATAGTTGAATTGTATTTGTATGTTTATATAAAGGGCACAAGTTTGAATTGCGAGGAAAGGGTTGATGCCGGTCAAATGTAATGAAACATTAATTATAAAGGAGGTTAGCAACTTGGTGCGTCCGAACATTGAACGTTGTGCTCACACTAATATAGTTATATATTTAGAATTTATGGTCTCTGAAAAATTGAGTCAGACCATGCAATGTGAGTTCAAACGAATTGCAGCATTGTAGTCTTACTGTCTTCGCAGAGCAAGACTGTGAGTAGTGATTGTTTCCATGTATTGAAATGTTTCTTTACTGGCTCTCTCCATTTTCTATTTTGATAATTTCAATAATTAGAGAAAAATGTGGCTTCATTACTTTGAAAAAAAAAAAGATTTCCACAAAAATGTACCTTCATTGGTTTCCCATTTTTTGATTATGGTGTGGCTATGGTAAATTTTTTCTTATCTATTTCCATATTGATAAACCTGGTACTTATGATTTAGGTAGGCAAGATGCTTAAGCCAGAGAAGTGGCAGGCCACTTTTGATAACAAAGGGAAGGTTTCCGGTTTTCATAAAGCACTCAAATTGATTATTCTGGGGGTATGTCATAGTTTCTTTTTCCAATCATTTGTTTCAACTAGATTGTTTATTCGTGCTTTCTTATTGCATTTTTCTGGAAATCTGTTTGTTACTTGTAGACATGGATTTTGATCTTGGTCCATGGTGAGATCTGATATGCTCAAAGATTTGTTTCCTTGTTTTAGAAATAAATACGCTTCAGTTGTAAATTGACCCCTAAACTATGCCCTAATTTTCAGATTGGTACTTAAAGGTTTTTTTGGTCAGAAGTGGCACCTAAAGTATTAACCTTGTCCAATTTACCCCCTCCCCCAAAAGCAATACCAGCCTATAACAATGTGGTACATGGCATGTTCTTATTAGACACCGTACAGTTTTGGGGAGTAAAATGAGATAAAATGATAGTTTAAGTACCACTTCTGACCAAAAAAAAACTTAAGTACCAATCTGAGAATTGGAGTATAGTTGAGGGACCAATTTGTTAGTAAAGTTGAATAAATAATACCATATGTTACAAGTCCGTTAATCATTATTCTTCCTTCTGTACCAATTTGATTATTAGTGTTTTTCATCTTGTCATGTTCAACTTTGCATGTTTATTTGCAAATTCCTATTATATATACTCCCGACCTATGAAAATATCTATATTTCATGCCTTTCTAAACTATATGACACTAAATTTTAGCAGGGTCTATCATGGATAACAATTGGATAGTTTTTGAGGGTATTAACTTGTCCCAACTTTAATAGGATGTGTCAGACTGTCAATTAATACCTTATATGATAATCAAACCTGACTACATTTTTTATGTATTATCATTTATTTATGGTAATTATATGCATGCCTATATCATGTCACTAGTTTCTTGAAAGTTCTTTAATTTTTGAGTGCTAAAATGTGAAGAGACTAATATATTTGTAATTAATTGTTGGCTTGATTGGATGCTTGCTTTAAACTGTTCCATTTCTAATTCTTGCGTGCTTAAATTGTACACATTTGGGTTTGGCATCTAGAAATTTGAATGGTTTATTATCTGCAGTGACCTCTAGGCTTAATGGCACTTCTCCCTTGTTTTGTTTGCATTCTTGTTTCTTGCTGTCATATTTCTATCTCTTCAACCTCACTGGTTCTTTGGTAGTCTTATATAATTCACAAGTTCTTTCTTTAATCAGCCACATATTTCATATAAATATGATATCTTCTTAGCTCATAATTAAGAGGTGGGAGGTCAAATGTGGCTTCAGAGCTTGGTTGTATGACTGAATAAGAGGAGAAAATATAAGTTCAACTTCACTCAGTTTGTATAGTTCGATATAGTGCACTTGTCACCTTCTTTACCTTGACTAGCTTTAAGATTTTAGGTGATATTGCTACCGTCTTTCAGTTATTCCCATATTTGCTTTCCACGTATTCCCCTTCCCCTTCAAATCTGTATGCACATACTCACATTTTCAGCAGTTGGTGCAAAACTTTAACATCAATTTATCTCATTGATGTTAGGGGGTTGATCCATCTATAAGACCAGAAGTTTGGGAATTTCTTCTAGGTTGCTATGCATTGGGGAGCACTGCAGATGACAGAAGGCAATTAAGGAGAGCCCGGAGGTCTAGTCCTGTTCTTTTCCACTTTATATTCTAATAGTCTTTTCCTTGTAAGTGCCTTTCTTAGGCTGTGCTTGCATGTCAAAGTAACTGAATCTCTTTTTTTCAGTTAAATATTCCTATGTAATCATACTTAATGATCAACCATGCCTACCTTTGATCAACATCATTTTTAGTGATTATCTGCACTATCCATTATTTCTCCGCTTTCTACTGTTAGCAGATAGACAAATATGCTCATAGTCATATGTAGGAAATAGCTACCCAAGCAAATGACTGAAAGGTGTCATTTGTTAGAGAAGTCATATTTGTTATGGTATGATTTATACCAATTAGATTACCTTTTTAGAGGCTCATTTCGTAAAGGATTATAATTTTACCCGTATTAGCTTTTATTATTTAGGGATAATGTTTGTAGTTTCTCCTTATCCTCTTCATCTGCTATTGCAATCTATAAATTCCTTCAAATGCCAATAACTTTAAACAGAGAAACATACTATGGTTTTAAATGCTGGGAAAAGTGCTCAAATTGCAATGCAGTAAGAATACAACTAGGATACAGAAGATTAAAGGACATTCTGATTGGAACTTTTAGTTATATGCTTTGGCTGGAAGAATGATTCACGTCAGCACTATTTAAGAAATTATACACACACATATATATTTGTGAGAAAGGGGCCATGGTGGCCAAAGATGCAATTAATGATGGTGGTTTGTGTGTGATCGGTGGTTAGGGATTTGTTGTTTGAAGAAGATGACATGATATTTTCCAGAGAAAACAATGTGTTTCTCTGTATTTTCTTATTATTATTAATTATCAAATGTATACAAAGTAAGCCTTTAAATAGGCTGATATAGAGTTTCAATATAACTAAAACTATACTTTTATCTTTAATTTAAATAATACTTATTCTTAATTTAAATAAGACTTCTAGTAAATCCAAACTACTGATTAGGAATAAACTCTAATTACACATTAACTAAAAACTCTAACACTCCTCGTCAACTTACACTCCCCCTCAAGCTCTAACACTTCTCGGATAACTTACACTCCCCCTCAAGCTGGTGAGCAAACGTAGTAAAGCACCAGCTTGGATCTTGGATGTGATGCCATACTCATATTTCTTTTGCTGAAAAAAATGCTCCCTATTCTCGGGAGTCTTTGATTTGAAGAGTGAGGACAGAACCATGATGTTCTTGCGCTACAATTGTTGATGTCATTCAACTTATGGTACACTTGAGATGGTTGATGCATCGGTTGGACCTCTTCTCACCTCTTCGCCTATCTTTTAAGATGGATGGCTAAGATAGAACTAAATAGTTTTTAAGGCTAAACTATAACCTTTTCATCTATTTTTTTGATTGGCTAAGATAGAACCATTAAACAGAGAACAAAACAGCAAAATTAAATGTGTAGAAATTTCACCAGAGATGTAAGATTCCAACGAGGGAGAAGCCAAGAAACGAGTGTGGCCTAATGGCAGCGGCAGAAAAGAAAAACGATGTGCATTTGAAAAATCAGATCGTCGTCGATCTGTTTTAGATAAGAGATGATGGCAGCAGTGGTGACGGCATCAAGACTGTTGTTGGCCAAAGATGCAATTAATGATGGTGGTTTGTGTGTGATCGGTGGTTAGGGATTTGTTGTTTGAAGAAGATAGACAAGATATTTTCCAGAGAAGAAATGTATTTCTCTGTATTTTCTTATTATTCTTAATTATCAAATGTATACAGAGTAAGCCTTTAAATAGGCTGAGATAAAGTTTTAATATAACTAAAACTATACTTTTATCTTTAATTTAAATAATACTTATTCCTAATTTAAATAAGACTTCTAGTAAATCTAAACTACTGATTAGGAATAAACTCTAATTACACATTAAATAAAAACTCTAACACTCATCGTCAAGTTACAGTCCCCCTCAAGCTCTAACACTTCTCGGATAACTTACAATATTCATTTGGGAAAAGGCTCTCTCTTGATTAAGCATTTGTAGAGATGCATTCTGGGAATTTTAATAGTTTTTTTATAAGAATGGAATTTTAATAGTTGAAATAAACTTTTTTGGAAAATTTCTCAATGGTGCTGGGAATTCTGTGTATTCCACTCTCCTTTGTTCTCAGATCAAGGCTCTGTTTTTCTGCATTCTAAATATTTAACAGCTGTATGAAAATTATGCAGGGAACGTTACAAGGACCTTATAAAGCAATGTCAGACAATGCATTCAAGCATAGGCACTGGTTCACTTGCCTATCCTGTGGGTTCAAAAGTTATGGATATGAGGACTCCGTCCAAAGAAATTAAAGTTGAGCATATAGAAGCTTCCACTGATGGTACTGGTAAAAGAGAGAAATATTATGATTTCAGTAATAACTGTCCTGACAAGTTATATGCTGACCAAAGAGTGAATATTAGTAATTCGGGTGATCGTATGAGTGTTGGGAGAAATGCTGACAGTTCTGCATATGTTTCTTGTTCTTCATCGACTTCTGGTCTATGTGATCCTTGTTCCTCAAAAAGAGGGGGAGACTGTAATGGGTCAGAATTCAGAACTGAATATGGTTTTGATTTTCCTTCCTTACCAGTAACAGATTTGTTTGAGAAGAGTGAAGATGAGAAAGAATTTGACGCAGAGGAAGTGTATTCTGCACGATATAAATTGATATTTGAGGAAGATAATATGCATAATTTTCATATCAATAACAATGCTGATTTAATCATGGAATCAAACATTTCATCCTCACTTTCTAAAAATATCCCACGTCATTATAACACTGAAATTGAATTGGTGACCCATTCTGATGCCTTTGAGCCTGTCCTGAGTCCCAGCAATGTAAGTTATAAAACAGAAACAATGAACAGGTTAAGCATGTCAAGTGTCCCAGAAACACCATTGGTAAATGCAACCAGATCCCAAGAAGTGGCTGCCCAAGAAGAAAGAGTAAGTGAATGGCTTTGGACTCTGCACCGAATAGGTAACTTATGTTATTTTCAGTTTAAAACCTTTTCCCCTTTTTGTATTCCATTGGATGGATACTGTTTGTTTGTTTTTCTTCTTAGCTGACAGGATTTGTGTTTTCTCAGTTGTTGATGTGGTCAGAACGGATAGTCATCTTGATTTCTATAAGGATACAAGAAACTTAGCTAGAATGGCTGATATTCTTGCTGTTTATGCATGGGTTGATCCTACAACTGGTTATTGTCAAGGTTTTAGCCTTCTATTTGTAACATGCTGAATCTTTCTGTTTTTATTTGGTGCGAAGCTGTGAATTATCCAACTTCAGGTTTTGAGTTTTAAACGTCTAATGCTAACTCTTTTGCTTGGATTTTGATATTAGGTATGAGTGACCTGCTGTCTCCTTTTGTTGTGCTCTTTGAGGATAATGCAGATGCATTTTGGTGCTTTGAGATGCTCATTAGGAGAATGGTAATTTAAACTTTGTGAATATGTTGATCTTGACCGTTTATGTTTTTAATACTTACACCTCTTTTCCATGCGCCTCCAGCGTGAAAATTTTAAGATTGACGGGCCAACTGGAGTGATGAAGCAGCTGGAAGCACTGTGGCATATTTTGGAATTCACAGACAGGGAAATTTTTGCACATCTCTCAAATATAGGTGCTGAAAGCCTTCATTTTGCATTTCCAATGCTGCTTGTTCTGTTTCGGCGAGAGTTGTCATTCAATGAGTCTCTTCGTATGTGGGAGGTCTGTGCCCTTTGTCTCATTTGATGCTATCAAACTATTGCAATCTTTGGTAATACTATGTTATGATATAGCTAGGAAACGACATAGCATTGTGATAAAATTTGAATGTGCATAATAGTCACCTGGTTGAGCCCAAGGCTAACAATGTAAGGTGGAAAACTTCTAGCACTAATTTTGTTGCCTATTTAGAGCATTGCTGCAACTATTGTCTTCTTTATTTCACTCTTGATTGAGCCCCATATTTCTTGAATTTTTTATCCTTTCTTTGTCCTTTTTTTCACCATTGCGGTTCCATGAGGAGCCCTGCATATTGTGATCAGTGATTCTTGTCTTACATAGATAACTCAAACCCTGGACTGATGGTATTTATAGATGAAGGTTCAGAAACCAACTTGTGGGGTTTTACTTTTGAGTACTGCATCTATGAGGGTGCTTTAACAATATAAAGTTAAAAGAATAGGGCCACATGAAATTACTTAAAATTTCCAATAGATTTCCCTTTGCTCTATAAATTAACAGAGATCACCACAAACCTATATATACAGTGTGTAATACATGTTATTGATTTGCATTTTAATCAAGTCTCGAGATCTTGACTTGGTCCACCTCATTTTATTGTCAACTTCAAGTTTTCAATGTCTGAGGTGCAGTTGATGAGCATGGTTTCTTTGAAGCAGAGTATTATCCTATTAAGGAAGTTGAAAAAGGAAACTGTATATCTCTAGAGTTTCTCATGATAAGCATGAAACTATATTTTACTTTTTCATATTCTTTCGGGTTTTTTTTTTCTTTGGTTGAGATTGGAACTAAGAATATAAACCTCAATATAGATGATGTGGGCAGCAGATTTTGATGAATCTACCACCTGCAATTTAGAGGACATCTGTCTAGATGCATTGATTGTACAGCTTCCTCGGGATTCTGGGGAAGAAATCAGAGAAGAAAACCTAGACAATGAAGATGATGGTGTAAAGGGTGGCCTAGAATCAAGACATTCTTCGTCGGCATCGTCTCAACGCTTTTGTGGTTTGACAAAGAATTTTTTGGCTAAAAATAATATCCTCCAATTATGCGGTGTTGTCTCATCAACTAGGAAAGGAGATGACAATTTGCCTGTATTTTGTGTAGCTGCTATTCTTATCATGAACCGTCAAAAAATAATCAAGGAAACCCGTTCAATAGATGACATGATAAAGGTAAGTCCCTTAAAATTATTAAGTTATACTACCATCCTCTTTGTCTTTACACACAGCTTTGAGTATCCATTCTATTCACAACCCCTCTCAAGTAGGACTTATTGAATTTAGCCAAAGTAGAAAATGTTCTTTTTTTCTTAAGATGCATTGTTATTATTTTTCCCTTCTGTAAAAAGGTAGAAGACTTTTATTGTTCTCTTCTACAAGATTGAAAGAAACTTGGAAAACATGTCTGATAGATGTGATGTTGATCAAAGTGATGCCTCACCTTTGAAATGGTGCTTTAGCTTTGCTATGTTGCAGCCATACAAGTCAAATTTGGGGAAGATTTCCCTTTCTTTATTTTGGATAGTTGGGATGCTTTGTTTGATTTCAATTGTTTTTCTTTGCTTTTATATTGCAGATTTTCAATGATAAGCTTCTGAAAATCCATGTGAAAAGATGTGTTGGTGCTGCAATCAAACTCAGAAAGAAATATTTATACAAGGTTAGTAATCTACGGAATTATGAGTGAGACGCAATATGTAAATTCAACTAGCTACTTTGAGATGAATCCTTCAAAATTTTGCTTCTTTCTCTGGTCTCTTTTCTGATGACAAAATGAAGGTGCTTTATATGGGAAATTCAAATACTGTTATATCATGCTTGAACATGTGAAAACAAGTACTCAATTACCCATGTGATGAGATGTGAGTTAATGCATGATAAGTATAACCCTTGCCGATATATAATCTTAAATGGAGCACAGTGATTTTGATATGATCCATATAGCAAACCCCATTTGGGAAAATAGTCAAATATTGTGTTGTGTTCTTGCAATGACTTTTCTTGACTATCACATAGTTTTCTGACGGAATCTTCTTGTTTTGAATAGATTTCTCCTTTTGAATGGATGGTATGAGAACATTAACATGTTGAACGAACAGAATTTATTATCTCCATTGCCAAGTTATATCAACTAGGTGGCATGTAAAATGTGTAAATCCATATAGTATGCCGAAGGACATGCATGACATTACTTGTTTTGTTGCTCCATTAATTGGTTCACCTTCACGGTAACCTGTAGTAATCTCATGTTTTGTTTCAATTAGCTAATCAAGAGCAAAAGTCACATAGATCGCAGTATTGAGTAGGTCGGCAACATTTCTTACCTACTTTCACGGAAATAAAAGGTGACAACACTTTGAGCCAGTATTTTCCATCTGGATTTCCTAGTTTGGGCATGGCATGAAACTTTATGGTGGATTTTTCTGATGGCATATTAAGCAAAGTGTTTTTGCTGCCCAAAGATTCATCCAAGTTTTGCACCTCCATTATCCTCAAATCTGTTCCAAGGTATCTACTGTTGGTATTACATGCTGGGATAATGGCACATTTTCAAGTCAAATAGGGTAGTCTGGTTATGTGAAATGATATAGAGTAAATTTATGTATTTCTATTTGGTGAAATCTGGACCTATTATTAGTTTATCAAAGACTTGAATTGTTGGCTAATTAGTTTGAGGGAAAATCATCTGTGCCCGTTGCCATAATAGGAGATGGGTGCAAGATATTACCCTCCAAATAGAATATTTTTTTAAACATATCCGTATCCAATACTCACACATGCACATATTTTTTTAATATTGATAATCTTTTTGAATTTATGAGTGGAATCAATATATGAGACCTTGTTTTGTGGTGTAACTTGCAGCACAGTTTTCCTCCATTTGTTGGTTCCTCATGTTGAAGAAGGCACCCAAAGTGGCTAAGAAGTCCCCATTTTTGTCAAGGTTGGTACAGATGTAAGCATTTAGCAGTTACAGGTTAGGCCGGCATGATCTGGCTTTCTTTATTCACCTTTATAGAGTTAAAAGAAAACATGTAAATTCAAATGTGAAAGTGTGCCTCTAAAATCTCTCTTTTTTTATTATTATTATTTTTTTTTATTTCTATGCATGTGAATTTACACAATGGAAAAAGAAAAAGAAAACAATATATGCTGTGTAGTTAGATCATTGTTCAACATGTAGCTGATTGGACAATTTAGGTTAGGATTGAACAATTTATTTGTTGAAAGATAAGAGTTTTGCACAATGTTGTTACTTTACATTCATGCCCCGGGTTTTCAATTCTTTTATTTAATTTAACAACTTTCCATTATATTTATCCAACAAAAAAAAAACAACTTTCCATTATACAAATATAGGTTCATGATTTTAAATATGTTATTAAGAAAAGAATTCGAATAAATTAGATAGGATTTGGAAATGAACATATACATCACCATTTACCTCTGTTTGGACAACACACCTCCTGGCACCACTTTCACTGATAGAAAAGTGTCCACTCAAATCCCTCTGGAAATGGATTCTCTTTTCATCCTTCTTTTACTTGTTTGGGAAAAAAATTAAGTATTGATACTTGCAAAAAAAAAAACTAACTGCAAATAAGTCTAACATTTTCAGTTCAAAGATAAATTTTAAAACTTGTCTTTTAGTCGGATCCTAGAAATGTTTGCACCAACCTTCCCACTTATTTGCTCCTTTTGTTTTTATTGCTTTCGGTATTTATGTTCTTTAAGTGCTTATCTAGTTTTTGTATTTTAAATCTTGCGATATAATGTATAAGCACCTGATTTTTAATAAACACCAAATTTTGTTTGCTTTTTCTTTTTCTCTTTCTCCTTTCTATGCTCTCATATTGCTCCATGGTTGATTTTTCTTCAGCCTTTCAATTTCTCTTTCATTTCTGTTAACTAAAACAATATTCCTTAAATTCCATCCGCATAAGATTTACCCAACTCTCTTTGTGAAGGGATAAATTTAGTATTAAATAATATTCCGATCGCTTGAGACTTGTTTTTTTTAACAACGCTTTAGACTTGTTGAATGGGTGATTTCAACACATTCTTGACTAAAGATCTGGTGAATATATTTTTTAAAGGGATACACTCGAGAAAATTCACGTATATGTGCTCAAGAATCTACGCAGAACTTTATGGTAGGAGGAAGAACTTATAAAATTTATGTAAATCATTTACTTTCCGGTTTGTGTCTTTGAACTAATCTTTGGATTTTTCTGTATCATGTAATGTTAAATGGAGTATCGAACATTATTTTTTTTTCAATCAAATTTTCTGTTCTCGCTTGGTGACATACCATACACGGTTGTAACTTTCAGACCGGATATAGGGTGTTATAGATCCCAACAAACGAAACTCTGTTCATGTTTGTTTTTCTAAGATTTTCTGTGTTCATTAAAAATGTAAAAATAGATTGATATTTGTTCATTTAAAATTGCGTGCTTATATTAGTCTATTTAAGTTAAACAAACATAAATACTAAACATACATATTCAAAAACATTTAACGAGAATTTTTATGAACATATAATTGATCGATAAACGACTTTTAAATGAGTTCAAATTGATTTATTAAAAGAGCTTAAACGAAAAAACAATTTGGACATGCATTGTTGATGCTTGTTTCTTTGAAAAAGTGAGCGTCAAAATCTTGCACATAATTTTTATTTAGCTTAAATAGTTATTATTTATTGTTAATAATATTATAATATTAATTAAATAAAAAATTTAAATCTAAATAATTATTTCAAACAATTTAAAATTTATATTATATCATATATATATATATATATATATAGGAAAATACTTTGATGCACAAACTTGTGTAAACTTTAGTTTACACAAGCCCTTTAATTTTAGGGTTTAGGGTTTTAGGTTTTAGGTTAGGGTTTAGGGGTTTAGTATGTAGGGTATATAATTTAAGGTTTATGAGTAGAATTTAGAGTTTAGTGTTTAGGGCTTAGGGTTTAGGTTTTAGGTTGTTAGGGTTTGTGATTTAAATTTTAAATTTTATAAAAGGATTGTGTAAAAAAAGTTTACACAGCTTGTGCATCAAAATAAAACCCATATATATATATATATATATATATATATTAGGGTATAGGGTTTAGGTGTAGGGGTTAGAATTTAGGGATGGTTGTTTTAATTTAAGGTTTATGGTTATAATTTAGGGTTTATAGGTTAAAACCTAAATCCTCACCATATTACCCTAAAAACTAAACCCTAACATATAAACCCTAAACTATAACCCTAAACCTTAAATTGAAATAACTATCTCTAAATTCTAACCCCCTACACCTAAACCCTAAACCCTAAACTAACTCCCTATACCCTAAAACTATGGCGCTTGTGGAAACTTTTAGTTTCCACCGCCAGTGTATAGGATATTAATCACACACACACACACACACACATATATATATATACACACAAGCACTTGTGGAAACTTTTTTACACAAACACTTTAGTTTTAGGGGTTAAGGACTCCGTTTAGGGGTTTAAGTGTAGTAGTTTTGAATTTAGGGGTTGTTGATAGAATTTTGGGTGTATAGGTTAAAACCTAAACCCCTACCCATATTACACTAAAACCTAAACCCTAACCTTAAACCCTAAGTTCTAACCATGAACCCTAAATTCTAAACCCTACATTAAAACTCATAAACCCTAAACCCTAAACCCTATAATTGAATTGTTTATGGAAATAAAAAGTTACACTGGCGGTGGAAATTAAATGTTTCTAGAAGTGCCTTAGTTTAAGGTGTAGGGTTTAGGGGTTTAAAATTTAGGGATAATGGTTAGAATGTATTGTTTAGGGTTCATAGGTTAGGGTTTAAGGTTTAGGGTTAGAATTTAAGGCTTATGTTAGGATATTTTTTTATATAATAATTGAAAAATAGTTTTGGACTAAATTGAAAAGATTTCAAAAATGATTTTAAGTCCAAACAACTTGAAAATATGTTTGATGTGTTTTAATAAAGCTTCAGAAGGATTCAAAATATTTTTAAATAGCCAAACCCAAGTTTTATTAAGCATCGTACTGATACAGCATCAACCATATCGATACCATTTAGGGTTTCAGCTACAGTAATTTTCCAGTAGCCAAAACTCGTACCGATACAGGCTTAGTCGTACCGATACGAAGAGGATCGTTTCGATACGCCTATGTTATAAACTCCCCAACGGCTATTTCCAAATAAGGTCGTACCGAAACAGGTACTCGCGTACCGATATGCATGTATGATCTCAGGCTCAATAACTCTTTCCCAAAGAGGACCGTGTCAATACGGACACCGGTGTGTCGATACAAACTGCACCAGACTGGGAAATCTTCCTTAGAAATTATCATCAACGGCTCTAATTCATCCCCAACGGTCACCAACGGCTAGAATCTCATTTGGGAAGATAAAAGAGACCTTCAAGCGCCAAAATCAACTAATGATCAAAAAGCCAACACACTTATGATTGTAAAAGAGTCTTAGTGCTTAATTTTTACATTCTTTCATAGACAACAATTGTGAGCTTAACTTGTTATAATTTGCTCAAGTGTTTTAAGTTTGGGTGAGTGCTTAAATTGTGAAAACACATACCTTTGTGAGGGATTTCTGTTTGCTTTGTCTTTCTATATGTATAAGAGGGTTTGCTCAAGCTTTATGTGTTGTAAAGGGTTTCCTCATAAGCTTAGAAAAAAGGAAGAAATTCATAGTGAATTTGATTGAAATCTTTAGTGGGGTAGCTAAGGTAGTGGATGTAGAGCTTGGTTGAGAAGCTCGAACCACTATAAATTCTCGTGTTCGTTTATTTCTCTTGCTTCCACCACGTTCACCTAAAATTTAACTTCTCCACCATTTGGCAAGCAATTCGGTTGAGGGATATTGGGTTCTACAATTGGTATCATTGCTAGGCTCAACCGAGAGGCTTAACATCCTATTGAGGAAATCCCGGCAAGCTCAATCAACCATTCAATCAACCGGCGTTTATGGCGCAATCAATCGACAAGCCACCATTCTTTAATGGTGAACATTATTCCTATTGGAAGAATAAGATGATGTTCTTCATCAAGGCCAAAGACTATCAACTTTGGGACATTGTTGAAGAAGAACCATTCGTGCCTAAACGAAGAAGGCAAGATTGGAGTGCGGATGACAAGAAGAAGATGGAGCTAAACTCGAAGGCTTTGCACATTCTAGTTTGTGCATTGGGACCGGAAGAGTATGCCAAAGTTTCATCTTGCGAAAGTGCCAAGGAGGTTTGGGACAAGCTTGAAGTAGTCCATGAAGGTACAAATGAGGTGAAGGAGACAAAAATTGGTCTACTCAACTACAAAAAATTCAAGATGAGCTCGGATGAAGACATCAAGAGTATGTTCGACCGTTTCTCCACGTTCGTCAACTAGATAAAAGAATTTGGAAAGGAGATTTCAGAAGACAAACTCGTTCAGAAGTTTATCTATTCACTTCCCGAATCATGAGAGTCAAAGAAGACGACAATCATTGAAGCTAAAAATTTGAAGAAGCTCAAGCTTGATGAGCTCATTGGGTCCTTAGTTACCCATGAATTGATGTCTCAACCTTTGACAAGGGAGAAGGAGAAGAATATCAAAGAGCAAGGAATAGAAGATCTAAACATTGTTGCTCTTAAATCTTCCACAAGTCATCAAGAAGATTCAAGTGAGGAGGAAAGTGAAAATGAAGAGATGGTCTATCTCTTTAAGAAGTTTGCTCGATTCATGAAGAGCGAAATGGAAAATCTTCAAGACATGAATCGAAGAAGAATATGAAGGATCCCCACAAGAGCTTTGAATGCAAGAAACAAGGACACACCAAACACGATTGCCCTCGCTTCAACAAAAAGGGATCATCTTCAAAGAAATCATACGTGGCAACATGGAGTGATGAAGAAGACTCCACCGACGATGAGGTAGCCCACTTATGCTTAATGACCCTCCACGAGAGAGAGGTAACTTCTAACTTATCTAAATTAAATTATTATATTTTTGATGAGTTACAAGAAGCCTATGATGAGTTGGTTTTCAAATTTAAGGCTTCATTTTCTAAAAACAAAAAGTTGCTTTCAAAATTGAAAATATAAAATGATTTGCCCCTAGATTTTTTAACGGTAAATGTTTTAGAAGTATTTGGGTCCGAAAAGGACTAATTACTTCAATAAAAAGGATGAAATTGAAAAATAGATTCTTATGGGGATTAAGATTTTTGAGACTAACGATATTGGATCCAAAGAAATTTGGATACCAAAAATTACTTGATTGTCTTTTTGTAGGTGTGATGGAGCATTGATCAACAAAGTAAAGAACCATAGAAGTTCTATGCACACAAGGAAGAACAGTTGAAGAAGGAGGCTTCACATCCTACCTTTGATTCAAGTGGTAAAATTAGTTGAATTTTTTTTATCTTGATTTATTTTTTAATTCAACTAGTTAATCATAAATTGTTGGACTAAAATGTTGTTGAATGCTTGAGTAAGGTGGAGCCATTTTTAAAACAAAAATGTTTTTTAATTGTCAATTTTGTTTTAAACCTCCATTGTTATTGAACTTCAAGTTGCAAAATTCTTTTTGATATAACAAAAGGGGGGAGAATGATTTGAAAATTTGAATTTTCAAATGAATAAGGGGAGCTTTTGACTATCTTTAATCTATATTTTCTTATTCAAAAATTATTTTATAGACAATTTTTATGAATAAATTGATGATGTACGATGATGAGAAATTTTTTTATGGCTATGGATTGATTGAATATACATGACTGTTGAGGTTAGAATTGACTTTAGAACTTGATGCTTTGCGATTAAACTCTTACACGACTGTATGCTCTCTATGCTTAAGGGTGTTATAATTTTTTTTACAAAAGAACTCTTGCATGCCTTAGTATGAATGATCTTAATGAACCTGAATGATAAATGAAAGCATTAAAGGCTTTATTAGACTCCCTTAAGTTTAAGGAATGTGTTGAATTGTGAATAAATACTTTGGCATAACTGTTGAGGGACACTCTGATTTGCTTTGTTTGCATGGATACCGCGTTTAAATAAATGGCATCAACATCAAATGAGTGAATAAAAGTTGTCACGAGACTACTTCACCTACTGGCTCGGGGATGGAATGTTTGCTCCATTTCATCTAGAGTTAAGGACGGTAGGTGTGATGAGCTGACACCCCTCATGACAATACAAAAAAAAATAGTTAAGAGTTATGGGAGTAAACATATGCTTAATTGATTAACAAATACTAGGGTGTAATAAGGAACTTGCCTAGAATTTTTCTAACTCTGTTAAGCATAGATTGGATGCAATTACACACACACATAAAAAGGATCTTGTCTTAAGAAAAAATTCTTAAAATCTCAAAATTGTCTAGCATGTTGAAGCTTATATTTTCTAAGGATTGAAATTTATGCCATAGCATTGTCATGAACTGAACCTTGCCATAGCATTTTCTCTGTTTTTCACTACTCATTGCTTGATGACAAGCAATGGCTTATAGCATTTTCTCTGTTTTTCACTACTCATTGCTTGATGACAAGCAATGGCTTAAGTTTGAGGGTATGTTAACCTTGTAAAAAGGATACATTTCATGCCTTTTTACTTAGTTTATTGTTTGGTTTTAAGCTCATTTCATTTAATATAGTTGCATTTAGTTCATATAGTTACATATGCTGGTGTTTGATTTTGGTTGGTGTTATATATTTATGAAATTGGTGTTGCTTTGAAAGAAAGGGTTTTCTTTGGTATGGTGATGTTCAAGTGAGTTAGAGAGCGTTGCTGGGAAAGGAAATTATGCTACAACATTTTGGATGGCATTTCTGGGTGAACAACAGGACAATGATTGCAGATATTTTGCAGCCCCCACACGTGAAGGGAAAATTCCCTAGGGCACACAAAAAATTAAGGTCACAAAACCCTAAGAGCCCCCACTATATAAAGAATAGGACACCCACATTGAAAGGAAGCAGAAAAAAGAGGCTTTTATGAGATAAAAAAGAGAAAAAGTAAGAGGCGGCCACTTTTTTCTTCTCCTTCACCAGGTCCTCCATTGTTGAAGCTCTAAGGGACGAACTTGTTGGCCTTTGAGAGAAGCAGCAAGCTTGAGGTGGTTCACGACAGTCCACGACGGCTTGGGAGTTTTCCTTTACTCTTAGTTGTTCTTTTTCTTTCCACACTTTTTGAAATGGGTTGTATTGAACGAATGATTTTGGATGTTGTTTGCCCCGCCATGAACTAACTTTAAGTGGCTTGGGTTTATTATTGGATGATTACGTTTTTGTTTGAATGAATGTTGAAGCATTTTACAGTTTTATATATGATTTGTTCACTGTTTTATTGGCTTAGGTTTGTAAGAGCTTTCGAGAGTTAGCCTTTACCTTTGTTTGATGCTTAATGGCCAAGAGAGTTAAGCTTATATCTACATGTACAATGGGGTTGAGCTGAGAAGCTAAACCCTAATTCACCTTAGAGATAAGGATAGAGATTCAACGAATAAAAGGAGCAGAACTTCATGGATAGTATTATGCTAGGGTTCAAGCTGAGAGGTATTACTGTAGCATTCTAAATGTCAGTTTCTTGCTAGAGATAGTTTAGAAACACATTCTTAAGCTTTGCCAAGCATCATATTTGATGGAAAGTGTTAATCATTTGTTGGAACAAGTCATAAGATTCCTCAATAAACCCGACATGTCATCTTAGTTGAGAGTTTCCACACGTGTGAGGATGTTTCGTAACCTTATCTTATAATTCTAGTTTTTAATACAGTTTTTGCTATAGCATTTCTTTTAATTGTTTACACCAACTCTTTTATACAAAATTTAGTCTTTATTTGAGTGCTTAAACTTTATTTAAATTCCATCCAATCCCTGTGGAGACGATTTTACTTACCACTATTACTACTTGTTTGATGTGTATACTTGCATTGATTGTGTATAATTTATAGTGCATCACAACATGCAACAACTACCCTTAATGTAACCCCCTAAACCTGACCTAGAATAAATAGGCCGAATCTAAGAAGTTGTGTTTGAAACCTTGTCCCTCAAGAAACATCGTTAGGTTTGAAAATTAAATATTCGTATTAATCAATAAAGTCAAATTAAACATAATAATATTTCAATTATATAAAACGTAGTCGTATAATAGTATCCTGAAAAGCTGATGAAATATTCAGAAATAGTCATATGCATGCTAAAAACAATAAATCCCTAAATAAAAGTTTATAAGTCTGAAATTACATATTGTTGAGTGGATCGAATTAACTAATATGACCAAGAGGGGGTGAATTGGCACTTTTAAAAATGAAGGGAGCAAAAGGAACAATTAAAAATTGAAGAACAAGGCACTTATAGTGGTTCAAGCTTCTAAACAAGCTCTACATCCACTACCTTAGCTCCCACTAAGGAGGCAACCTTTACAAATTCAATCTTTCTACCCAAAGATTGAATTACAAGATTCTTAATTACAAAAAATAAGAGGCAATTTGAAATGTATCTCTTACAAGACTAATATATTGCCTAATTACAAACCAACACTCCCCAAACTTGAAAGAAAAGTGAACAATTGAGAATTTTACAAGTTGGGTACACAATTTGACTCTAATAAGCTCAAGGGTTTGGAATGAATGCTTTGATGTTGCTTGAAGGTTCAATAGTTGTTGTTGTAGCTTTTGAGGACTTGTTTTTATACCATTGCATTGAATTCTAGCCGTTTGGGTGGTTGAAGTCATTAATCTAGCCGTTGGGCTGCATTTTTCCCGCAATAAATGCTCCTCAACTGTACACCGTATCGGTACACTTCGTGACAGTATCGGTACCTGTCTCAAAGAAGAAATAGTTGTTGTGACTGAAAAATAGAGCGTATCAATACGCGAGAAGGGCATATCGGTACGGTATAAAAGGGCGTATCGATACAAAAGCCGCATCGATACGGTTTTATCTCATCGGAATCCTGATTTTGTTTTTGACAAAAGAGCGTAACGGTACGCTATCTATGCGTATCAATACGGTTCAACGACCAATTAAAAATTTAGGATTCTAATAACTGACAGGCCAACGTTCGAATATTAAATGTAAAGATTTGCAAAGGTTAGCATATCGTATCAATACGATGTCATACCGTATCGGTACGTTATACCATTAAAATATTTTACTTTGAAAAACCATATTGATATTGTCCAGATGAGTATCGATACACTATAGCTTAAAGTCTTACCCAGATGAATATCGTATCGATATGGGAGTAAACCGTATTGGTACGCTATGGTCGATTAAAATTCTAGTAACAAAAATCTGTATCGATACGCTATGAGGGTATCGATACGCTTGGGCGTTTTGTTGAAATTTGGCTTGAAAATACTTGAAAAGACTTAGTGAAAATTGAACCTTTTAATTTGTTTTGTCTTGAAAGAGTACTTGGTTCAAAATGCTTTTCAATTAAGTGAGTCTTTGAAATAATTAAAATTTATTGTATATTTTCAATTAAGTCCCTAAAGTAATTTGTTATATCAAATTCAATTTAGGTTTCACAATCTCCCCCTTTTTGATATAACAAAACCAAGTATAAATTTTTAAGTTTTGAAAACTTTGAAAAGCTTACTCCCCCTTAATTTAAGATATATTTTCAAAAATTGGCTCTCTCTTATACTATATTCTCCCTCTTTTTTGTTAGATCAAACATAATCAATGCATAAAATGGGGATAATAGAAATGAGGCACAATTTAAGGAATAAATAAGCAACATAATAACATTAAGCAAGAAATATTCAAAGCAAATGATAGTTCAAACATAATTCCAAACTCATATCCTAAAAACATAAAACAAATCATAGGTTTATAAAGATAAAACAAAGGTGCATAAACTAGAAGTCTAAATGATATGGCATGATATGCAAAGCTACTCGTCCCCACCATCGTCTTCATGCTCGTCCTCTTTATCTTCATCATCATTACTTGGTTGAGGTTTCCGAGTGTGATTAAGCCAAGCACCATGGAAGGCGGTGAAAGAGACATCCATGGAATTTTGTTGAAGTCCAATGGCCTTGACTTGATTCTCCAAGGATGTGAAGCGAGTATCAAGGTCCTTGACTTAATCATTCAATGATGTGAAGCGGGTATCAATGGCGGCAAATCTGGCATCCATGGTGTTGAATTTCTCATTGAGAAACGTCATAAGGGTATCCATGGAAGATTGAGCAATAGGAGCACCTTGTGGATCTTGTAGAGCCACCAGTTGATCATCTTGGCGAGGAGCTCGAGGAACACAACCCATTCATTGTTGATGTATGCAAAGTGAGCACCAGTAAGGGAACGCTTATCAATGATTTGGCCAAGAGGTTCGGGATAGTCATGGGACCAATCTATCCTAAGGGAATGAAACAAGTGAGTTAAAGTCGTCGAATAGTAAAAGGATTTGACTTGATTCGTGTGACGGTGTTGGACAAGATAGATAAGATCGACAAACATAATTTGACAAAGATTTAGGCGCTTACCATCACGAAAACAATGAAGCCAAAAATCATCCACTTGGCGAATAGTTGAAAATTTTCCACCCGAAGGACGAATAAACCAAGAAATAATAAGATGAAGTATACGGCCTTGGGCATTTAAAATAGTGACGAAACCAAGAGGACCATGACCCAAAGAGTTTTCATCATCAATCCCAATATTTTCAAAACCAAAGGCTTGACAAAGAACGCTTTGATCAATTCAAAAAGTTGTGCCCATAAGATGAGATTCAATAGCAACAACATGTTCTCTATTAGCATCATGAATACACTTGGCATTTGAAAAGAAGATTATCACAAGGTTTCGATATACAATCGGGGGTAGGCTCAAAAAATTCATAAGTTTCCATCTTCGAAACAAACCAAGATATTTGAATTTAAAACGTTCAGAATTTAAAAAAGGGATTGAGACAACACGCTCTTCCCTAAGAGTCAAACCTTGAAAAAGCTTATAACGGGTCAAATCCAAGGGAGTAGGAAAACTATGTTGGATTATGTAAGGGAGGTTTGGTTTAGAATTAACCTTATTATCTTCGATAGGATCAGAAGAGGTAGAGGCTAAATATCTTTTCGCTCTCTTTTTAGGTGTCATAATCCTGAAAACAACATCAACACAATTCGAGCATGTATGCAATTATCATCACATTCAATCCAAAGATAAATTCCAATAATTCAATGTATTGATAAAAAAACTAAATTTGATAGGTTAAAAATATATACAAGTATAGAAGAAAATTTTGGTGAAAATAATTTTAAAAAATAGATTTGAAAATATATGGTATGATTTTATATTCGAATAAAGAAATTCAAATTTTAAAATTTTTTGCAAAAACTTGAAAACCCATAATATATGTATATGTTTTATCAAAAATCAACTAAAAACAACCAACGAAATTAAATGAAAATTAAAAAGAAAAGAAAATGGTTTATACCTTGATTTATGGAGAATGGGTGAATGATGAGATGAGAATGCACCAAATTGCTAACAGAGCTTGGCTTTGATGTGTTGATGAAAACCCCCCAAAGAATTTAAGTTTTGTGTGAAAATTTGAAGAGATTTGAGGGGATTTTATAGTGTTTTTCGACTAGGGTTTTTAGGTAAAAAGGGGTGTTTGAGTTTTAATGAAAAGTGGAGTCCTTTTAAAAGCTCGAATTAAAGTTTAGCCGATATCGTATCGGTACGCTTACATAGCGTATCGATACGCCTTGCCACCATTTTAAATTATTTTTAAATACCGTATCGATATGCGTAATCGCATCGATACAATTTGCACTGTATCACTTCCCATTGGCGAAGCCGTATCGATACGCCATTGCCAAAAAATGCATTTTGGACAAATTTAAGTCCAAAAATTCAACTTTGAACAACCCTAAATACATGTGAATGATATATGAGCAAGTTTTAAGGACTAAAACTAATGCATAGCCCCCTTAGCAACAAGCATAAATGCAAAAGGAGGCAAATCAACACAAGCATAAGCATTAAATAATTTCAAGCACATTTTTTACCATTTGGGACCTAAAAGGGTCAAGAAAGGCTGGTTAAACCCAACTCTCTCCTAAGGGTCCAAAAATTCTCTTTATCTAAAGGTTTGGTAAATATGTCCGCTAATTGGTTCAAGGTATCAACATATTCTAGAACTACATCATTTTTCAAGACATGATCTCTAATGAAATGATGTCTAATTTCTATATGTTTGGTTCTAGAGTGCTGGATGAGATTCTTAGTGAGATAAATGGCACTAGTGTTGTCACACTTAATGGGTATGATATCTACTTGAACACCATAATCTAAGAGTTGTTCCTTCCTTCAATGAACTTGAGCACAACAACTCCATAAGGATATGTACTATGCTTCGGTGGTAGATAAGGCTACGCTATTTTGTTTCTTAGAAAACCAAGATACGAGCATACTACCTAAAAATTGACATATTTCGGAGGTACTTTTCCTATCTATCTTACATCCCTCATAATCCGCATCGGAGAAAGCATGAAGGTCAAAGGAAGAGTCTCTAGGATACCAAAGACCTAAACAAGGTATATCTCTAAGGTATCTAAAAATTATCTTAATGGCTACAAGGTGAGGTTCTCTAGGACTAGTTTGAAACATACAAGCAAACACTAAACATGATATCAGGTCTACTTGCAGAAAGGTAAAACAAAGATCCAATCATGTAACGATAAAGCTTAGAATCAATACACTTACCTCTTTCAACCTTGTCAAGCTTAATTGATGAGCTCATAGGAGTGCTTGAGGCTTCACATTCTCCAAGCCAAACTTCTTGAGCATATCCTTGATGTATTTAGCTTGATTAATGAATGTGTCATCTTTCCTTTGCTTGATTTGGAGCCCCAAGAAAAATGAGAGATCTCCTATCATGCTCATCTCAAATTCACCTTGCATTAGCTTAGAAAATTCTTGACAATAAAATTCATTAGTAGAACCAAAAATAATATCATCAACATATATTTGAACTACTAAGATGTCATTCTCATATCTTTTAATGAAAAGTGTAGTATCCACCTTGCCTTTTTTTCAAAACATTTTTCAATTAAAAAGTTTGAAAGTCTTTCATATCAAGCTCTAAGAGCTTGTTTCAAACCGTATAAAGCTTTTGTGAGTTTAAAAACATGGTTTGGAAAGTTTGGATCTTCAAAACTGGGTGGTTGTTCTACATACACTTCTTCATTTATAAAACCATTTAGAAAAGCACTTTTTACATCCATTTGAAAGATCTTGAAATCATGATAGCGTGCAAATGCAAAAAGCATCATAATAGCTTCCATTCTAGCTACGGGTGCATATGTTTCATCAAAATCAATTCCCTCTTCTTGAGTGTAACATTGAGCAACAAGCCTAGCCTTGTTTCTCACTATGTTACCACTTTCATCTAATTTGTTTCTAAATACCCACTTAGTTCCTATAGTAGATTGATTACTAGGCCTATCAACTAATGTCCATACTTTACTTCTCTCAAATTGATTAAGTTTCTCTTGCATAGCCAATATCCAAAAATCATCTTTTAATGCTTCTTTGATATTTTTAGGCTCTATGCATGAGATAAATGCAACATGATTCATAAGTTTGAGAGAGGATCTAATAGTTACCCCCTTGGATGGATCACCTAAGATTTCACCACCTTTGACATAGTTGAACTCTCTTGGGTATGTCACCTCATTTTCCTCAAGAGTCAAGTCCTTCAAGGCTTCAAAAGGTGAATCTTGTGCTTCTTCTTCTTTAGTTGGAATCTCAACCACCTTTGATGTTTATCCTCTATCAATGGCTTCAATGATCCCTACATCATCATCATCATAAGATTCCTTCCTCAGAAGGAGGTTATCATAAAAAACAATATGTATAGACTCTTCAACGACCAAAGTTCTTTTATTAAATACTCGGTGGGCTTTAGAGTTTAGGGAATAACCCAAAAGTATTGCTTCATCACTTGTAGCATCAAATTTACCTAAGTTGTCTTTTCCATTGTTTAAAATAAAACATTTACAACCAAAAGGGTGGAAATAACTAATGCTAGGCTTTTTGGATTTCAAAATCTCATAAGGTATTTTCTTTAAAATAGGTCTAATCATTACTCTATTAATAATATAACAAGCCGTATTAGTGGCTTCCACCCAAAAATACTTAGGTAAATTGTTTTCACAAAGCATTGTCCTAGCCATTTTATCTAAAGTCCTATTTTTCCTCTCAACTACCCCATTTTGTTAAGGAGTGCGAGGGGCCGAAAATTTGTGGCTAATACCATTTTCATTACAAAAATCTTCAAAACCCATATTTTGAAATTCAGTTCCATGATCACTTCTAATATGTGAGATTTTATGATCAATATCATTTTGGGTAATTTTTGTAAATGTGATAAAATTTTCTAAAGCATCATCCTTAGTACTTAAGAATAGAACCCAAGTGTATCTAGAAAAGTCATCTACCAATACAAATGCATATGACTTACAACCCCAGCTCATAGTTCTAATAGGCCCAAATAAATCCATGTGGATTAATTGTAACACCCTACTAGTTGAAACATCATTAACGGGTTTAAGTGAGGTTCTCTTTTGTTTACCCTTAGCACAAACATCACATATTTTATCTAATGAAAATTTTAGTTTGGGTAAACCTCTAACTAGATTTTGGGAAACCAATTTTTCTAAAACACTTATGCTAGCATGTCCTAGTTTTCTATGCCACAACCATGCATCATTCTCATCATGTGCAACTAAACATGCATGTGATAAATTTATGTCACCTAAATGCACTATATAAATGTTTCCTATGCGATGACCAATGAGCATTATTCTATTTGTTTTAATGTTAACAATTTTACACCCATTTTTATCAAAATGAGCATCAAAATCTTTGTCACAAAGTTAACTAATGCACAATAAATTATGTTTAAGACCATTGACAAGCAATACATTTTCAATAAGAATAGATGAGTGATTGCCAATAGAGCCAATGCCCTCAATATGGTCTTTGGAGTTGTCATCGGGAGTTACCACTCCACCATGCTTTGGCTTGAGCTCTATGAATTTACTCTTGTCTCCGGTCATATGTCTTGAGCATCCACTATCAAGGTACCACGTGTTTTGACTTGAATCTTTGGCCTTGTAGCAATGCTTCTCCTACAAACAAAGATTAGTTCTTTGATTTTGGTACCCAAACCATTTTGGGTCCATAAGTGTTAGCTTTCAAAAACTTGGTTCCCTTAGGAATCTAAGATGAAATAGCAACAATATTATTAGAAGCTACAAGTTCCTTAGGAACCCATACACTTCTAATCCTCTTAGCTCTATAATGCCTTTGAGAGCCAATTTGTTTGTAGCTGAAATTATTTCTCTTTACATATTACGTTTTTGAAGAACTACCTTTGTCAAAATCATTTTCCCAATAGCAAGAGAAGTTTTAAGATTACCCACTTCCTTAGTGTGATAATCTTGGAAATCGAAAAGAAGTTTTTCAACATCAAGATTTTTCTTTTTAAGCTCGCTTGAAAGATTTTCTCAAGTATAAAACCTTCTTTTCCAATTCGGAATTGGTTTTTGAAAGAGACTCATTTTGAGATTTTAAATTGGAAATATTTTTATTGTTTTTCAAAATAGACTCTTTATATTTTTCTAGCAATTCATCGAAAACTTCTTGCAACTCATCATTTGCATCATATAGTTCATCATAAGTAAGAGAAGATGAGTTAGATTTTACCATGGAATCCTTTTCAAATGACATGAGGCAAAGGTTGGCCACTTCATGCTCCTCATCCTCGGATGATGACTCCTCCTGAGTCCAAGTTGCTACTTGAGCCTTGAACTTCTTCTTCTTCTCAAAGCTCTTCTTCTTTAGTTGAGGGGAATCGATGCGAATGTGACCCAACTTCTTGCACTCATAGAAAATGAGTTGGTCTTTCTCTTCTTCTTTGTTCTTGTTCTTGAAGTCTTTTCTTCTTGAAAACTTTCTACCGCGGTTGGACTTCATGAACCTTGAGAATCTTTTGGCTATCATAGCCAATTCTTCAAATTCATCTCCCCCACTAGAAGTGCTCTCCTCATGTGGTAGAGAGGCTTTGAGAGCGACTCCTTGCTTTTTCTTCTCTACCTCTTGCTTGATTACTCTTCTTTCTTCTTTTCTCTTCTCTTCTTCTCTCCCTTGCTTCATGATCTCATGTGTGAGGAGAGAACCAACTAGTTCATCAAGCTTTAGGGTCTTCAAATTCTTTGCTTAGATGATGGCGGTTCTCTTTCCATCCCATGATTTGGGAAGAGAGTAGAGTAGCTTCCGGACTAACTTATCTTCGTGTAGAACTAATTGTTTTGATATAATAATTGAATATTGTTTTGGACTAAATTGAAAAGAATTTAAAACATGCTTTTAGTCAAAAACAACTTGAAAATATATTTTAGGGTTTTTAAAAGGCTTTGGAATAATTTAAAGTGCATTTAAAGTAATCAAAACCAAGCGTTTAATGTAACCGTACCGATATGGTATGTAACTGTATCAATACCCTTTAGGGTTTTAACAACAGTGATTTTCCGGTAGCCAAAACTCGTACCGATACGCTTTGTCCGTATTGATACGGTTTGTTTTAAATACCCAACGGCTAGTTCACGTACCGATATGGTTGTACCGCGTACCGATACGCCTAACTACCCCCAACGGTCATTTTCCCAATGGTCTTTTAAATTACAAGACCGTACCGATATGCTTGCCACGCGTATCGATACGCACCAGCTGGAAGTGCTCAACGACTATTTCCTTATCGGGACCATATCGATACTGATTTGAGGGTATCGATATGCTAAGCTGCAAAACTACATTTATGGGGGAAATAAAGTCTCCAACGGCTCTAATTCAACCCCAACAGTCCTCAACGGCTACAAACTCAATTAGGAGTATAAAAGGGGCCTTCAAGCATCAAGAGATGGTTAATGCTTCAATTGTAACAACATTATGATGTCAAATTGTCTATAGAACTTAAATTGTACATTTCTAGTATAGAAAACACTTGTGAGCCAAAATTGTCAAATTTGTTCAAGTGTTTAGGATTGGGTGAGTGAGCTTAAGAGTGCAAACTATCTACCTAGTGAGGGATTTTAAGTTTGCTCAAATTTCTCTTGTGAAGAGGGTTTACTCAAGCTTTGGGTTAGAAAGCTTTGAGTGTGTAAAGGTTGCCTCCTTAGCCTAGAAAAGTGGAAGAAATTCAAGAGTGAATTTGGTGAAATCCTTAGTGGGAAGCTAAGGTAGTGGATGTAGGTGCTTGTTAGAAGCCTGAACCACTATAAATCTTTGTGTCTATTGTCCAAGTTTTACCTCCCACAAAATCACCCAAAATCTAACTTCTCCGCCACTTGGCAATCCATAACGGTTGAAGTAAATTGAGCCTATCAAGCTCAACACTTCGGAAATGATCTCTCCGAAGCCCTTCAAACCATTGACGATGATGGAGAAGCAATTATACATCTTCGTTACGGTTTCATCAGCCTCCATCTTGAAGTTCTCATAACTAAGATTGAGGATCTCGGTCATTGTCTCCTTCACATCGTTTGTTCTTTTATATATGTGTTGCGTGTAAAAGAGTCTATCGCAATTGTAGTGCAAGTGTACACGACGCAAGTAGTAAAGTGATACGAAGTATCGGATATCGTCTCCACAGGGATTGGGCTAATAGCTTCACCTTATATCACTGCACGAAGTAAATAAAATATTTAAGAAAATTGTCACGAAAATAATAAGGAAAATCGCAAATAAAAGAATTGAGAAATCAAGATAGAGAGAATGGGCTGGTATTGAATTGCTCGGTAGTGCAGGTATTGCAATGCTTAGGAACTCCAGTTCTGTCGTCGCGCCTATCGCGACAGCACCTGTCGCGGCAGCTGTCCGTTGGTCGTCGCGGCAGCAAACACACCAACTCCGTACTTCAAGTTTGGCAAGAATCCCAGATCTGCCTTGGCCTATCCCTAGGTCCAAGTCTGTCGATGATCACGTCTTGATGATACCTCCCGGCGTGAATCGAAGGATGAACACCGATGTGTATGAATTCTTCCTTAGCCACTTAACCTTGCCCTATCCCTAGGCACAAGATAGTTCAACTATAAACTAGAGAACTTGCTCTTATTTCTTTCGTATACTTAACTCTCCCGATGCTAAGTAAATGGATAACCTCACAATGCTCTCCCGATGCTCTTGCAAGATATTAATAACCAAAATAAGAGAACTTGAAGTTTATTTTATTGAACTTGGAAAATCCTAAAAACAAAACAACCCTTGCAACTACTTTACAAATCAACCCGTGGCCCTAGGGGGTTTTTAGAACATGTCGACGGCGGGTAGACGACGGGGGGGTTTGGTTATCGGTTATGGGGTATATGTCTCCTAGGTTAAAATCTATGCCCTTATATAAGCTTTGGGCTCAAGTATTCTAAGGTAACAAGGATTACAACTTTAATTAAAAGTAAGATTCTAATAAAGACTTAATCTCCAAGTATCCTACTTTTCAGCCGCCTTCCTTGTTTCTTGGGATTTCCTTTCCTTGAGCTTTGGCTAGACATATCTTTTGATCCGGGGCTTGGAAAAATGTATGGTTTTCACACGACAGACGAGCATAATTTTCTCTATCTATCGAGGTCCACTTTGCTTTTTCCTCCACTGTTTTGCTGTCGTCCGCCTGTCACGGCAGATCCATGGCAGCATCATCCTCTTCGTCTGCTTGTCCAGTTCAGCTCTTCTGCTTCTCTGCCCTGCGCCTGCCTTCTTCGTCAACTATGGCAGCGACTTGCAAAATAAGCCATTTTTTAGTAGAATCCGTGCCTTTAATATATTTATGATGTTTTGCTGTAAACTAACCTAAATGCAATGCAATGATGCTTGAATGCAGCAGAAATATGGGTTAAAAAGGGTGTAAATAGTAGAACTTTTACACACTCAACACACCCCCAAACTCAAGTTTTTGCTTGCCCTCAAGCAATTAAGACCTAAAAGAAAAATAAATAGTTTTGTGTTGGCCTTCAAACAGTGAACTGTCCCTTACCCGTCGCTCATTCTCTGTGACGGCAGCAACCTGTCGGAAAGATTAAGATCTGTCCGGAATCTCACTATAGTTCTCGTGAAGTGTGTGCATGCTTGTGAACAGTTATACGCTAAGATTCTCTTAGTTTCACTAGAACATTCAACTTTTTGACTCGAATTTTTATGCCAAAGTTTATTTTCTTGAAGACACATTTTCATGCTTCTTTTTCTTCTATTTTCAAGCTAAATTTTTCTAGAGCCAGTTTTGGGCACCTCTAGTTAGCTTCCTAGAGCCGGTTTCGGGCACCTCTAGGTTTTTGAGTTTCTTTTGCTAAACTTCTTTCCTAGAGCCAGTGTTAGGCACCTCTAGGGGCTATTCAAGTACTAAGCTTCCTATTCTGGTTTGGCTAAAAGAAATCTAAGCAATATAACAGTCACAATGGTGTTTAAGTTTTTCAGAACTATAGAAAGGCTCTAAACTTCTCTTTAAACTGTCCTAAAGATACTGCCACGACAGAGCTGTCATGACAGGTAAGTTTACTTCACAGTTTTAAGCCAACAATTTTTTTAAGAGAACTTAATTAAATAAACGACACAACAATAATTTAAAGATGTACTAAGACTCCATTAAAATGGAGGGTTTCCACCCCCAAACTCGAGGGTTGCATTGCCCTCAATGCAAATGACAGATAAAATGAAGGCAGGTACATCACAAAATATATATTAAGCAGGAAACAATGGGGAGGCAGGTGGTGTAGGTGTGTGGACAGGGGAGGGGATGTGGAAATAGTGGGCAGGGAATGTGGGGAAGACAACATCGGGATAATGTAAAGTAATGGTAATGAAATTTACCGTTGAGTTGGCGAAATCCCGGATGAATGTCATCAGCCCCATCTGTCTGTCTTCCACCCGTTGTATCGTAGCAAGGATTTGGGCAGATTGGTCTGTATGGGCGGTGGCGGCGGCAGGTTCAGGGGCAGGCTCCTCGGATGATTCTGCTGGGGAGGCAGTCGGGTTGAAGGAGGAGAGAGGGGTTGCGACTATCAGCTCCATGAGGCTGGTAATGTTGTTGTCGGTCCAGCCTCTGCCTTGGACCAGTTTGTCGGTGGTGGCCTCTGGGACAGCAGCGCACCGACAGAGAGATGTGATCATGAATGGTAGGCAGAGGCGGGATGTTGATCAAAATGTGCAGTCCAAGACGCTTTCCCTCATATAACGGGCCACGTTGATAGCCCGGTTGTTCATGATCGAATGGATAAGGGCGAGCCGCTGCTGATCCACTATTGTGTGATGGGAGGACGGCAGGATACACTTCTTGATGAAAGCGTTCCATAGCTTGGCTTCTGGGAGCAGCTGCCCTCTTTTGACAGAGTTGGGGTTCTTTTTGCTCATTTTCCACTCCGTTCCTTCTTCTGTCACCTCTGCCATGACAGCACCGTAGGCGGCAGGGTCGAGGGTGTCCACGAACTGCTGGTGGGCATCGTCGTTGGGACCAAAATAGAGGTCATACATGTGGTTGATGCTATCGGCTGTGAATGGTACCTCTACCCCTCGGACAGTGACTGATGTTGTTGTCCTGCTGTCGATGGCAGCTTAGAACTCCCTCACCAACGTATCATTTAGTTCTGCAGGTTGTGCTGCAAACGACTCCCATAGCTGAGTCCTTATCGCTTTCGCGATGAATGGTCGGAGCCCCAGGTTTGCTGCCTTGTGGACGTAGATGAATCCTCTTTCCTCCCATAATTCTTTGGTTGCGAACGACTACGGTGTGGGTGCTGCGGCTGAAGAGGTTGAAGGAGCACTGCGGCGGGTACGTCTGGAAGACATTTTAGTTGCAAGGGTTGTGAAAGTAAAGAAAGCAAATAAAAAACGAGAGGAGAAAGCAAGTAAGAATAAGCAGAAGTGAGGAAAATGAAAATGAGAATGGGGTTTTATAGCGGTCGAGTTGCTGCCCGTTTAATGCTGTAACGGCAGGCGTGAATAACGGGGCGACTGATGAGTTTTGGCGTGTCTAACGCGTCTGACACGTAATTATGCGACTGTTACGCGTCTGTCACACGCTTCTGCGTCTGCCGTGTCAGTCTGTTGACAGGCTGTCTTATCCGTGTCTGCGGCGGCAGCTGGAACGACAGGCTTCAATAAATGGGCTCTGTTGGGCTGGTGGATAGATGGTGGGCTTGGGTCACTTCTCCTTTTCTTCTTGACTCCTTTATTTCCTAAAAACAGAAAATATAAAAACATTATTCAAATAAAATAAATCTAATTTTCTAATAAATTATAAATAATAAAAATAGATAAAAATAAAATTTAGGTTAAATTAGGGATGTCTTGTGGGGCATCTCCTAAAGTAACCACTTTCTGTATTCCTGGGGCTTCAGTCCCCTGATAATGCTTGAGGCGCTGTCCATTAACTTTGAATTGGTGCCCGTCTTTTAATGATCGGATTGTGATGGCACCATGGGGAAAAACTTGTACCACTTAGAACGGGCCAGACCATCTAGATTTAAGCTTCCATGGGAAGAGTTTCAGTCTAGAATTAAACAACAACACAAGCTGCCCTGGGCAGAACTGTCGTGGCAGCAACTTCCTGTCATGCCACTTCTTAGTCTTCTCCTTGTAAATTCTCGCATTGTCGTAGGCCATTGTCCGTAATTCTTCAATCTCGTTCAGATCTAATAGCCTTTTCTGGCCTGCCTTGTCCAAGTCCTTATTCACTGCCTTGATTGCCCAATATGCTTTGTGCTCTATCTCGACAGGCAGATGACAGGTTTTCCCATAAATCAATCGATATGGAGACATGCCCAATGGAGTCTTAAAAGCTGTCCTATATGCCCATAATGCACCGTTAAGGAGTAAAGACCAATCTTTCCTAGTTGGCTTAACCATCTTCTCAAGAATGTTCTTAACTTCCCTATTGGATATCTCAGCTTGTCCATTGTTCTGTGGGTGGTATGCTGTCGCGATTCTGTGCTTGACACCATATTTCTTCAAGGCGGCAGCAATTACCCTATTATCAAAATGTCTTCCTTCATCACTGATAATCGCCTTAGGGATGCCAAATCTAGAAAAAATGTTTTTGTGTAGAAATTTTTGGACTGTTTTGGCATCATTCTTTTGAGTGGCGATGGCTTCAACCCACTTAGAGACATAATCTACTGCTAGGAGGATGTATAGATTTCCGCATGAAGATGGAAAAGGCCCCATAAAATCAATCCCCCACACGTCAAAGATCTCGACTTCTAGTATGTTTTGCAGTGGCATCTCGTTTCTCCTCGAGATGTTACCTGTCCGCTGGCACCTGTCACAGTTCTTGTAAAAGTCATGTGCATCTTTATATAGTTTCGGTCAGTAGAACCCTGACTGCAGCACCTTGGCAGCAGTTTTATTACCTCCTAAGTGACCTCTATATTGTGAAGCATGGCAGTGATGGAGAATGTCTTCTTGCTCTTCTTGTGGTACACACCTCCTTATAACCTGATCTGCACACATTTTGAAAAGAAGAGGTTCGTCCCAATAATAATGCTTAACATCATTTTGGAACCTCTTCCTGGCTTGATAATTAAGATCAGAAGGAAGTATTCCGCTAACTATAAAATTAACGAAATCAGCATACCAGGGGAGTTCAGAAGACTTACCTGCCGCCATGGCTGTCGCGGCAGCGATTGCGGCAGCAAAGAGCTGCTCATCTGGGAAGGTCTCCAGTATGTTTGTTTCGTCGATTGGTAGACTCTGTCCCTTCTCCAACCTTGACAAGTGGTCTGCCACCTGATTTTCTGTCCCTTTTTTATCTTTGATCTCAAGGTCGAACTCTTGCAATAGCAGGATCCACCGTATCAATCTAGGCTTTGCGTCCTTTTTCGCGAACAGATACTTAAGGGCAGAATGATCTGTGTGCACTATTACCTTCGTCCCAAGTATGTATGAACGAAACTTGTCGATGGAGAACACCACAGCTAATAGCTCCTTTTATGTGGTGGTGTAGTTCACTTGGGCGTCATTCAATGTCTTGCTGGCATAATATATGACATGGAACAACTTATCTCTGCGCTGCCCAAGTGCTGCCCCGACAGCATAGTCACTAGCATCACACATGATCTCAAATGGCTGTGTCCAGTCTGGTGGCTGTACTATGGGGGTTGTCACTAGTTTTTCCTTCAGAACCTTGAATGCTTCAGTACATTCCTCATTAAAGTCAAAGGGTCGGTTTTGCTCTAAGAGATGGCATAGGGGCTTGGTGATTTTTGAGAAATTTGCAATAAATCTTCGATAAAAACCAGCATGCCCTAAGAAACTTCTAATGCCCTTGATTGTGGTCGGCGGCGGCAGCTTCTCAATTACTTAATTCTTAGCCCTGTCGACTTCTATCCCACGGCAGCTAATCTTATGGCCAAGGACTATCCCTTCATCCACCATAAAGTGGCATTTTTCCCAATTCAAGACTAGATTGACTTTTTCACATCTTTCAAGTACCTTTTGAAGATTGCCGAGGCAGCTCTCAAAATCGTCTCCAAAGACGGAAAAATCATCCATAAAAATCTCAAGGAAGTCCTCTACCATGTCGGAGAATATGGCCATCATGCACTTTTGGAAGGTGGCGGGTGCATTACATAATCCAAACGGCATCCTCCTAAAAGCATATGTTCCGTAGGGGCATGTGAAAGTTGTCTTTTCTTGATCCTCCGGTGCGATAGCAATTTGGTTGTAACCTGAGTAACCATCAAGAAAACAATAGTAAGGTTTACCCGCTAATCTATCAAGCATTTGATCAATAAAGGGTAAAGGAAAATGGTCTTTTCGGATAGCTTTGTTAAGCTTCCGATAGTCCATACAAACCCTCCAACCGGTCACAGTCCTGGTTGGGATTAACTCATTGTTCTCGTTGGTTACCACGGTCATTCCTCCTTTCTTTGGAACGCATTGCACCGGGCTTACCCATTTGCTGTCTGAGATGGCGTAAATAATACCAGCATCTAACCATTTGATTATCTCTTTACGCACCACCTCTTTCATCGCATGGTTTAGCCGCCTTTGGGCATCTATATTCGGCTTATGATCTTCCTCGAGGAGGATTTTGTGCATACATAATGTCGGACTAATGCCTTGAATGTTTGCTATCGTCCATCCAATCGCCTTTTTGTGCTGCCTTAGCATGCCGATTAGCTGTCGTTCCTGTTCCTGCAGTAGCTTAGAAGAGATGATTACGGGCAGTGTGTCATTTGAACCAAGAAAAGCATATTTTAACTGCCCTGGCAGGGGCTTAAGTTCTAATGTAGGTGGTTCAACAGTAGATGGCTTTTGGATTAAATGGTTATCCGAAGTATAATTCAAAGGTTCGAATAACTTACCTGGACGATTGCCTAACTAGTTTACCTCCTCCTAATCTTCAGTATCAGATGTATCGGAGTCAGAGGAGTTGCTGTCGTCGGTGCTGTCGTCGTTGCTGTCGTGACAGTTCTGTAGGTGGCTGCCGCAGCAGTGACCAAATTTAATATCGTGACAGCCCGACCTGATGCAGGGTTTATCAAGGGTAACATCAGCGATAGCCTTGCATTCCTCGTCCACATCATCATGTTTCATTGCTTGGAGAACATTCAACTTAATCTCTTGATCATTCACGCGCATGGTGAGTTCTCCTTTCTCCACATCAATCAGTGATCTTCCCGTGGCTAAGAAGGGTCGCCCAAGGATGGCTGGTGCGTTTTCGTCTGCCTCACAATCTAAAACAAGAAAGTCAGCAGGAAAAATAAACTTATCCACTCTTACCAGAATATCTTCAATCTTTCCTTCCGGATGAACATAAGAGCGGTCTGCCAGCTGCAGAGTTACTGTCGTGGGCCGCGCCTTTCTAATACCTAATTTCTGAAAAACAGACTTTGGCATTAAATTAACACTAGCACCAAGATCACAAAGTGCCTTAGCCACAAATTTGTTTCCGATTACGCAAGGTATGATGAAGCTCCCCGGATCCTTTTTTTTCTGGGGTGGCTGCCGATGAAGAATACTCATGCAACCTTCTGTCATCTTTACTGTTTCTAACTCCCCAAGTTTAGATTTTTTTCGACATGACATCCTTGAGAAATTTAGCATAATCGGGCATCTCCCTAACGGCATCTAACAGCGGAATATTAATATGAACTTGCTTAAAAATATCATAAATCTTTTTAAGTTGAGATTCATGCTTAGCTTGTTGTATCCGTTGAGGGAAAGGTGGTGGAGGACGGTAATCAACAATACGTCCTTCCCACTGCATGTGAATCTGAGGACGATAATCATCTTTTTTCTCCTCTATCGCTTCTGCTGTCGTGACAGGCTCATCGGCAGCAGTCTGTTTATCACCTGTCGGGGCAGCTTCCTCGGCAGGTTTATCTAAGGCAGGTTCCTTTTCTGTTTCAGCTTCTTTTTTCGGCCCTGGTAGTTTCTTCCCACTCCTAGTATTAATTGCCTTACACTGCTCATGTGTGGGCGGTCTAGCATTTTCAGTATTGCTAGGAAATCCTCCATTCTGCCTTGGCTTAATATGTTGGGAAACCTGACCCATTTGTGTCTCCATAGATTTCAAAGTAGCTTCATGATTTGTCATCCTCATCTCTGTTTTATCTATGAAATTCTTTGTCTTCTTGACAAACTGGTTTAGATTCTCCATATACGTACCGGTCTGAGACATAAAGGTGGCCAGAGTCTGTTCCAATATACTGCTCGTGGCAGGTGGTGGCTGCTGTTGCTGCTGCGGCGGCAGTTGCTGTCGCGTTAGCAATCTAGGTCCTCCCTGATTCTGATTGTGTGCTTGAGGATTCAAGGCATTATTGGGATTACTCCAGGAAAATTTGGGATCCTTCCTCCAATTGGGATTATAATTGTTGGAATTGTAATTCGGCTTGTAGTTTCCAACATATTTTCCCTCTTCTATTTGTATTGGGCACTCATCCCGACTATGATTTCTCTCACAGATATTACAAACTTCCTCAACAGCAAATCCTTGTAATTCATCCTCATTCAATAACCTTTTCATTGCTTTAGTAAGGAATGCTACCTGTGATTTCATAGTGCTGTCGGCCTCATAGTCCTTGACAGCAAGTACCCGTTTACCCCCTCTTCTAGCTGTCGGAAACTGCTCCTCATTCTTAGCCAGATTTTTCAAAACTTACAATGCCTCGTCCGGATCTTTATCCAATAATAGTCCATTTGCTGCAGAATCAATCCGAATACGAGTTTGTAAGTTAGCAGCATTATAAAACTTAGTTACCTGATTCCAGACAGGGAATCCATGCATAGGGCAGTTTCGAAGAAGAGTAGTAAATCTGTCCCAGGCCTCGTGCAATGGCTCGTCATCTTCCTGTTGAAAAGTAGCAATTTCATTACGTAATCGCTCAGATAAGTGCGAAGGATTAAAACGAGATAAAAATTCACGAGTTAAGTCTGCCCAAGTTATGATTGAACCCGGTGTAAGTTTATTCCACCAAGTTTTAGCTCTGTCCCTCAATGAATGGGGAAATAACCGAAGCCTCAGTATCTCCGGATTAACTCCTGGCAGTCTAAACGAACCACAGATCTCCTGGAACGTCTTGAGATGCTCTCTAGCATCCTCTGTCACAGCACCACTAAACTGCCCGGCATTGTTGATCATACTAAACATGACAGGTTTAAGCTCAAAGTTATCAACTTCAATATCCGGCAGCGTGGTCTCCAGCTCTACATGATCGTTCAACATGTAGTCACGGCAGGACCGTCGTCCATCTGCCGCAGGCGAGTCGCCGACAGGCGGTATACCTCCACCAGCAGGCGGATTACGGGCCATCTGCTCTAGCTGTTCCTCAAGGTACACGTTCCTGGCTAAAAGGTGGCGAAGTTGTTTCTTGAGATTGAAGGAACGTTCGATTTTCGGATCTAATTTATAATCAGGATCTTCACCTCTTTTAGATCTGCGCATAAACAAGAAAACCTCGTGAAAAGCAAGAGTTGAAAATACTAACGAAAAATAGAAAAAGAAAAATTAAAAGAAAAACAAAACAAAAACAAAGAGTGCAATAAAAGAAAGGTGTAGTTATGTTGCCAATCCCCGGCAACGGCGCCAAAAACTTGTTGCGTGTAAAAGAGTCTATCGAAATTGTAGTGCAAGTGTACACGACGCAAGTAGTAAAGTGATACGAAGTATCGGATATCGTCTCCACAGGGATTGGGCTAATAGCTTCACCTTATTTCACTGCACGAAGTAAAGAAAATATTTAAGAGAATTGTCACGAAAATAATAAGGAAAATCGCAAATAAAAGAATTGAGATATCAAGATAGAGAGAATGGGCTGGTATTGAATTGCTCGATAGTGCAGGTATTGCAATGCTTAGGAACTCCAGTTCTGTCGTCGCGCCTGTCGCGGCAGCACCTGTCGCGGCAGCTGTCCGTTGGTCGTCGCGGCAGCAAACACACCAACTCCGTACTTCAAGTTTGGCAAGAATCCCAGATCTGCCTTGGCCTATCCCTAGGTCCAAGTCTGTCGATGATCACGTCTTGATGATACCTCCCGACGTGAATCGAAGGATGAACACCGATGTGTATGAATTCTTCCTTAGCCACTTAACCTTGCCCTATCCCTAGGCACAAGATAGTTCAACTATAAACTAGAGAACTTGCTCTTATTTCTTTCGTATACTTAACTCTCCCGATGCTAAGTAAATGGATAACCTCACAATGCTCTCCCGATGCTCTTGCAAGACATTAATAACCAAAATAAGAGAACTTGAAGTTTATTTTATTGAACTTGGAAAATCCTAAAAACAAAACAACCCTTGCAACTACTTTACAAATCAACCCGTGGCCCTAGGGGGTTTTTAGAACATGTCGACGGCGGGTAGACGGCGGAGGGGTTTGGTTATCGGGTATGGGGTATATGTCTCCTAGGTTAAAATCTATGCCCTTATATAAGCTTTGGGCTCAAGTATTCTAAGGTAACAAGGATTACAACTTTAATTAAAAGTAAGATTCTAATAAAGACTTAATCTCCAAGTATCCTACTTTTCAGCCGCCTTCCTTGTTTCTTGGGATTTCCTTTCCTTGAGCTTTGGCTTGACATATCTTTTGATCCGGGGCTTGGAAAAATGTATGGTTTTCACACGACAGACGAGCATAATTTTCTCTATTTATCGAGGTCCACTTTGCTTTTTCCTCCACTATTTTGTTGTCGTCCGCCTGTCACGGCAGATCCATGGAAGCATCATCCTCTTCGTCTGCTTGTCCAGTTCAGCTCTTCTGCTTCTCTGCCCTGCGCCTGCCTTCTTCGTCAACTATGGCAGCGACCTGCAAAATAAGCCATTTTTAGTAGAATTCGTGCCTTTAATATATTTGTGATGTTTTGCCGTAAACTAACCTAAATGCAATGCAATGATGCTTGAATGCAGTAGAAATATGGGTTTAAAAGGGTGTAAATAGTAGAACTTTTACACACTCAACAATATGGTTTCAAGAGTTTCCCACACTTCTTTGACACTTGTGATCGAGGATACTTTAGAGTACATGTCTGGTCCGAGAGCACAAAATAGCATGTGCAAGGCTTTGTCATTCACATGTAATTTCTTTCTATCATCTTCACTCATCTCCACCTTCTTCTTTGGAAGAAGCCTTCCTTCTTCATCTCTCTTCATGGGAATGGTTGGTCCATCTTCTACTACATCCCATACGAGGTAATCACTTGATTTGATGAAGAGACGCATTCGGTTCTTCCAATAGGGATAGTTATCCCCATTGAAGAAGGGTGGTTTGGTGGTAGATTGAGACTCGTACATGTTTGGCCTGGAGGTAGATGCCATGGCTTGACTCAGAAGTTAATCAACACTCTACTAGGATCTCCTCTTTTGGTTGTGAAGCCTTCAAAGAGGTAGGCTTTGATACCAATTGTTGAGTGGATCGAATTAACCGATATGGCCAAGAGGGGGTAAATTGGCACTTTTAAAAATGAATGGATCAAAAGGAGCAATTAAAAATTGAAGAACAAGGCACTTATAGTGGTTCAAGCTTATAAACAAGCTCTACATCCAATACCTTATCTCCCACTAAGGATTTTCAACAAACTCTTCACTAATTTGTTCTTCCCTTTTTCTAGGCTAAGGGGGCAACCTTTACAATTTCAATCTTTCTACCAAAAATTGAATTACAAGACTCTCAATTACAAAGAATATGAGGCAATTTGAAATGTATCTCTCACAAGACTAATATATTGCCAATTACAAACCAACACTCTCCAAACTTGAAAGAAAAATAAACAATTAAGAATTTTACAAGTTGGGTACACAATTTGACTCTAATAAGCTCAAGGGTTTGGAATGAATGCTTTGATGTTGCTTGAAGGTTCAATAGTTGTTGTTGTAGCTTTTGGAGACTTGTTTTTATACCCTTGCATTGAATTATAGCCGTTTGGGTGGTTGAGGTCATTAATCTAGATGTTGGGATGCATTTTTCCCGCAATAAATGCTCCTCAATTGTACACCGTATCGATACACTTTGTGACCATATCGGTACACTTCGTGACCGTATCGGTACTTGTCTCAAAGAAGAAATAGCTGTTGTGACTAAAAAACAGAGTGTATTGATACGCGGGAAGGGCGTATCGGTACGAAAAGCTATATCGATAGGGTTTTTGCTCACTGGAATCCTGATTTGTTTTTTATAAAAGAGCGTATTGGTGTGCTATCTATGTGTATCAATACAGTTCAACGACCAATTAAAAATTTAGGATTCCAATAACTGACAAGCCAACGTTCGAATATTAAATGTAAATATTTGCAAAGGTCAACATATCGTATCAATACGGTGTCATGCCATATCGGTACGCTATATCATTAAAGGTTTTACTTTGAAAAACCTTATCGATATTGTCCCGATGAGTATCCATACGCTATAGCTTAAAGTCTTACCCTAGATGAATATCGTATCGATACGAGAGTAAACCATATCGGTACACTATGGTCGACTAAAATTCCAATAACAAAAATATGTATCGATACGCTATGAGGGTATCAATACGCCTGGGTTTTTTGTTGAAATTTGGCTTGAAAAGATTTAGTGAAAATTGAACCTTTTGATTTGTTTTGTCTTGAAAGAGTACTTGGTTCAAAATGATTGTCAATTAAGTGAGTCTTTGAAATACTTAAAAATTTATTGTATTTTTCAATTAAACCCCTAAAGTAATTTTTTATATCAAAATCAATTTAGGTTTCACACATATAAATCCAATTATAAAATAAATTCCATAAATCAGAAATAGTTCATACTGATAATATGTGATAAGTCTGATAAACGATGTCCTTCAAGTACAATATGCCTAAGTCTGAGTATCTGAAATAGGAACTAGGGGGTCAGCTATAAAGCTCAGTGTGTCTCTAAAGTGCGAAACACAAAACATATGTCAAGATAATCCGATCAACATGCTCAAATTCCAAACAGACATTCCGATATACAAGTATGTATGAAAATGATGCATGAGACACAATGACATGCACTCAACTACATCACCGTCCGAAGAGTAAGGTTCCCCAGAACCACTCTCTACATTGTCACCATGCGTGAAACCATTGATCTTCCCCGTACATTTTCCCAACCCATATGATATGACATGTTATTCCGATTTCTGAATCTGAATTCATTCTTGTTTAATAAACAAAGATGCATGTATAAATAGTCTGATATTAATTATTATGATTCTGATATATGATGCATGACATGTCATCATACAAATCATGTCATAAGTCACAAGTCAAATAGATCATGTCATAAATCATAAATCACAAATCATATCAGCCATGTCATATTCACACATCATATCATTCATGTCAATCATAAATCATATTAGTCATGTCAAACACAAGTCATACCAATATACAAACATACATACATAAAGCACTGAGACATGTAGCACAAGAAGAGAACACACCTTAGGCAGCTAATAACTCAACATCGAGAGTGACATCTCTCACGCTTAGCCCTAGCACTAGGTCGGACAGAATCAACACCTACGATAGTAAGCACTGCATAAGTTCCACTACTACTATGCCATATCACTAATATATTAATATCCAACAATATCAAACTGAACTCATGAGCAGATCTCGAAGATTGAGAAATAGGAGGTCGCCTAGGTGGAGGAGGAAGGATCTTTGTATCTGAATCAACGTCACCTGAACACAATAATATTCGAATCAGATTCTGATGTTCACAATTTTATAAAATACTAAATACAAATAAATGTAAATAATAAAATAGTCTTTCGAGTTCGAATTTGAAAAACGAGCAGCAGATTTGAAATCAGAACGTCGAAAAATATAAAGTTGACTTTGACTGAAAAAAGTCAACACCAAAAAGTCAACAACGACGGTCAAAGTCAATGGTGGCGGTCAAAGTCAGTGGTAATGATGACATCATCAAGGTCAACGATGATGTCATGCACCACTATCAGCAATGACATCACCCGGTTCGGTTCATATAGTTGTTCTGATGGTTCGGTCTACTCGGTCCGGTTCAACTAACTCGGTTCAGCTTGGTTTCACTGGATCAGTTCGATTAAGAGGCACTGGATCGGTTAGCCCATTAAGTCGGTTCGGGCTTCTCTCTCACAGGCCAATATTGGGCTTAACCCAATTCACACACAAATCACACGGGCCCGAGATTCCTCCATCCCCTTTTGCAAGTCTGAAACTAGGGTTTGCATACCCACGACTGCGCCGGTCACCGGTGATACTTCTGATGACCACAAAGGTCTCATTTCGGCCAAAATACAAAGGGAAAAAAGATTAACACATTATTAACTCAAATAGACCAAAACCTTTAAGATATTGCTTACCAAAAGTCGAAATGGAAAAGAGAAACAAAAGGGGCTGCGACGCAACAGTCCGAGGAGTAACCGAACAGTTTTACACCGTTTTCGAGCAAATGGACGGTGACGGAAAGAAAATAAGGGCAGGGTTTTGTTCGGCCGAAAAATGGGAGAAGAATGACAACCTTAGATCGACGAACGGTCGGCGTTAAATCCTTAGTCGGAGCTTGATTGGAGCAAAAAGAGGGGTGTGGGTGGTTAACCAAATAAGGGGTTGGGGGAGAAAGGTGATGCGGCTGGGAGGTTCTGCGGTACGGCGCCTAATATGCGACTAATATACGGCGTAACCGGCTAGAAAGGTGATCGGTTAAAGATAATGTTTCCGGTAAAAGTTACCGATTATGTTGATCCGAATATCAATATATTCGGTAGCGCCGAATTTGTTGTTAATTTGAAGCTGATGGGGACTCGGACATTTGGACTATAACAAAACCGGTAAAATTACCGGTTTTGTTGATCCGAATTTCAATATATTCGGTAGCGCCTAATTTGTTGTTTATTTCGAAAGTATCCATACTTTTTAAATCATTATCGATACTTTTTGAACACCAATGTAACCGCGGTTGGAAAAAATGTCGAAAATATCGATATTTTTTTAAGAGCGTGCGCAAAAGAATCGGTACAATAAAAAAAATTCTACATAACCGGTTACATTATTAATTCATATAATCTAACCGGTAAATCTTACTGGATATATTGTTTGGTTTCGATACGTTTTTTAAGAACGTGTGCAAAAGAATCTGTACAATAGAAAATATGAAAACATAACCGATTACATTATTAATTCATATAATGTAACCGGTAAATCTTTACCAGATTTATTGTTTGGTGTCGAAAGAATCGACACAATTCAAAAACGTATCGAAACTTTGGGGAATTGTATCGATTATATATATCATAATGATATAACCGGTTAAAAGTATCTACTCTCCCATTCGCCTTTGTATTGCTTGCATTTACAGAAAACCTAAGAGAGGAGAGTATTTGAAATCGACCCGAGTTTGGTTGCTGCAAAATACAAGGTAGGCATTCTTGGAGTCGTGTTGTATCAGAATCGAAAGGAAAGGTTTTGGGTTTGGGGACTTTGAAGTAAAAGGTATGTTGTCGAAACCCTAGTTTTTTGGTAATGTAGTATTGGGTAGTTGGGGATAATGTTTTGGGTTTAGTGATGTTGAAGTAAAATCGGAATTCGGATCGATATAGGTCGAAATTGTGTAATTATATTTAGGAAAAAAATATCGGTACTTTGTTCTGAGAACTTATCGGTAGAAATTAATAATGTCGGTAGAAATTTTATATCGATACTTTTGTCAGAAAACTGAAGCGAGATGGGTTCTAAGGATCATGAAGATGTTGTTCAAGATGAGACTGAAATGATTCAAATGGAGGCGGAGAGAGTAGATAGGGAGGAAAATCTGGAGCAACCAAAGGGTGGATTTTTGTACTTCTAGTAAGTAGAAATTGTGAAATAATTAATCTGTAAATTGTAATTGGATGAAAGTATTTAAGAACATTTAAACTTTCCTATCATGACAGTATTGAAGAATGTCAGAGGATGAGGGATTGTGGGACTTACACTGTCGGTTCGGTATGTAAATTGAAATTATAGTGAATATATTGGAGGTTGAATATTTTGATTGCTTATGGTTTATGCCTAATTTGCAGGTGAGAGACCTGGTGGTGAATAAATGGAACACGATGAGTGAAACTGAGAAGCAACCATTCAACATGTTGTCCATAAATGCTAGAGAAAACCATAAGGCCAAGAAGAAGAAGAAGAAGGTATTCATTATAGTTGTAAATATTTTGATAAATGATATATAAAAACTCTGACATTATATGTATATTATTTACATAGGAAGTGTCGACTAGGTGTAGCATAAAACGAGTGCACCACATAGTAGAGGAGTTGAAAGCGAAGGATAAAGCAAATCTGTTGGAAGAAATGGGGTTTGGATCTCTTATTGGGATTCAGGACCGACCAATTCAGAGGGAATTGTGTCGGTTGTTGATGGGAGATTTTGATTTGCAGAAGTGTGATGTGCGATATGGAGAATATTCATTTCATTTTAGTGTCCGAATTGTTGAAGCCGTATTAGGGCTACAAAATAAAGGCCAGAGTGTGGATGAAGTTATAAAGAGGGAGGATTGGAAATTACTTGTGCAGAAGTATGGCCTAACGTCTAATGTGTCATTTGCTACACTTGAGGACGAAATAAAAAGCGAAAAGTATGAAGGGGATGATCTGAAGGCCCGGGTACTATTGTACATTGTCGGAGTATTCCTTTGTCCAACGGGTGATTCATCCCCGAGCAAGGATAGTATGAAGTTAATGTGCGACTCCGGGTTTAGAGGTGAATTAAATTGGGCGTCATATGTGTATGACAAATTAATTGATACAATCAAGACTTTTCAAAAGTCCAAAAACCCCTCATACCTCAAAGGATGCATAGTTGTCTTAGAGGTAAACGAGTTGAATATTGGTATTGGTTTAGAAAACTTTGTAAGTAGTTATTATAGAAAATGATAAAGTTTATAGAAAATGCAGGTTGCATTGTATGATTTTTGGTCAGATTCTTCTTGTGTGCCGACATTCCGAAAAATCGGAGTGGCACGCATCACTGCCTGGGGCAAGGAAGAAGTTGTTGGAGTTATGGCAAACTTAAAGTTGGAATTACCGAAAAAGAATGTAAGGGTAATTTCAGTATTTATAGATTACTAAGGACTTAAAAAAGAAAGATGCTCTAATAATGTAGTTTATTTGTTAAGGTTGGCGAGGAGGAAGAGGAGAAGGTAGAATATAAGGTGAAAGTGAATGAAGGGGGAAGTAAAATTGACATATTGATTGCTGAGTTGGCGGAGGTTAAAAAAGTCGTTTCTGATTGTTTGCAAAGACAATCCAGAATCGAACAGGCTATTGAGAGCTTAAAGGGGGAAGTAGGGGAAAAGTTTAAAGATGTTGTTAAAGAAGTGGTGGAATTGAAGGGTGAGTTAAAGAGGGTGATTGAAACGGTGGAAAAAAAAATGGATGAGGGGATACATTTAAGTCTTGAAATAAACAAAAAGGGGAGTTATGTTGAGGCAAAATATGATGAACTTATAAAAATGATGAAGAAAATGTAGAAGAATTGAGTAAGAGGGTGGAGGAAAATATAAGAGAGGTCCACCATGAAGATACGAGGACACCGAATCATGCAATACATGTAGAGCTCGATTCAGGGTGTCCTGCACCAAAGAAGCAGAAGACTAAAAAGGTAAAATGAATAATACAAATGACATCCATTTTGATTATTGTGTTGTGGCTAATATCTATTGATATATCGTAGGTTACAAAGGTCAAAATACCAAGTGGAATTGATGACATGGAGGCTGCGATGTGTGATTATGTATGGAATAGTGGATTGCTAGAACCATCGTAAGTTATATATATTGCTTTGCGAGTGATATTTAAATAAATGTGGGAAAAATTAATACAAAAAATTGCTTCTATAGAGATGTTATCCTAGATTACGGGCTCGAACACGACACAGTAGGCGACCTTGGCTTCTTAAAACCCGGGGAATGGCTAATAAGTCCGATTATTAATTTGAAAGGCTGGTTGTTGGGTTACGATTCGATGAGGAAAAGTTCAGCGAAGCGGAAGATTTGCTATCTACCATCCGAATTTGTGGTAAGTTACATTTTTACACATTTTCGTGTCCAATTTGTTCATGGCTGGTCAATTAATGGAGATTGTTTTTTAAAATGCAGACCGAGTTGATAATGGACGGTCAAAATGCGCCGAATCTTATAAGCTTCTATTCTAGAACATTGATGGACCATAATAAATTCACCGATTGTGACATGGTAAGATATTTTTGCGTACATGTTGTTAAGTATTTAAATAATAACAATAAATGTTCTAATATCTTGTGTGACAATTGTTGTAGATCTTCATGCCAATAAACGATTCGAATAATCATTGGTGTCTCTTGGTGTTGGATATGGTTGATCGTGTAGCATCGTTTCTTGATAGTCTACATAGATCTCCCCGGCACAAGACTAGAGTGGAGCAAACCAAGAAAACAGTATGTGTCGATACATTTTGTAATTTATAATGCATAAATTCTTCGTAATCTAATTTTAATTTTTTTTTTGACGCAGTTGGAATGTTTACATAAATTTAGTGAGGACGAGGCGTTTTGTGCCCAATTTGGGAAGATTAAGGTACCACCGAGGGATTTAAAATTCGTGGTCCGTAAGACGAAGGTGCAAACGAACGGGTATGAAATTTGAGTATTTAATAAGTCAAAAAATTCATTGTGCTTATCTACTATTTGACATTTTGCGTCATTATAACAGACATGATTGCGGAATGTATGTGGTCATGTGGATGGAAGCTATTTCTGAAGGGAGGTCACCGGATGATTTGGTAAGTGGTCCGAAAAGGACTTTATTTTTAAAAAAATTTGGCTCTGACATTGACTCCTAATTTGAATGTAGGTTGTTGGGGATTTTGATCGTCCGAGAGTTTTAAACGATCTCGTAAATCACGATTGTAATAGAAGGAGAGCGAAGTTCACAACTGCTTGCCTGGAACGTATGAAAACATAATTATGTTACCATAATTTTTCTCACTATGTAAATGATGATATCATAGTTAGTTTGTTGTAAATTATGTTAACATATTAGCTTCTTGAAAAAGTGTAGAGAAATTCCGTATAAAAAATCCCAAAGAAATCAATACTTATTTTCCTTTATGATGCAATTGTCGATACTCTTGTAAAAATATCGAAACTTTTATACGAAATATATGTATCCTTAGAGTAACAATCCCCAACAAAATCGATACTTTTTTTCCTTCATTATTAAATTATCGATACCTTTTGACACAGACGGACTGCCATAGCTTACTGGAATTAAAGTGTCGATACTTTTTCTGCCGCTATGAGTAAAAATATCGAAACTTTTATACGAAATATATGTATCCTTAGAGTAACAATCCCCGACAAAATTGATACTTTTTTTCCTTCATTATCAAACTATCGATACCTTTTGACACAGACGGACTGCCGTAGCTTACTAGAATTAAAGTGTCGATACTTTTTCTGCCGCTATGAGTATAAATATCGATACTTTTATACGAAATATATGTATCCTTAGAATAACAATCCCCGACAAAATCGATACTTTTTTCCTTCATTATTAAATTATCGATACTTTTTGAAACAGAAGATAGCTTACTATAATGAAAGTTTCGATCCTTTTGGACGCTATGATTATAAGTATCGATACAAATAATCAAAATCAATGATTCCGGTTGCGTCTTTACCGTTTTCATTACTGAGAAAATCAATGTACCCGGAACACATGTCAATGTTTCCGGTGCCGATTAAATCGGAAATTTAGGCGGGATTTCTATTTAAACCAGCACTAAACTTAAATCAATCCTCCATTTCGTAATTTTATCGATACTATTGCAGAGATCTCTTCAACTACAACGACGATTACCACCGTTTAGAGAAATTGCACCGTTCAACCTGGGTAAAATCAACACCGACGAGGACGATTACTACGATCATATTTATAGGTTAGTAAAAGTGACTGATTTTGCGTACTTTAGGGTTAGGGTTTTGCACGATTTTGGAGTAACCATTCCTCTTCTGCATATAACAGTTGTAATGGCACCCAAAAAAGGGGCACTCAAACGGAAGAGAGGTTCTGCTTCCAAGATAAAGTCATCTTCGAAATCAAGGTCTGCTGGTCAAGTAAGTTCAAGTTCTTCTGAAGAAAATTTGTCTTTTGAATCGCAAAACTTTAGAAGCGCCGATGAGAAACTGACATATGATAGCAATTTCAAAACAAGGAAGATTCGTCCAGAACGTGTTATTGACTTGAACTTCTTCTTCGATGAGAAAAACAAATTTGGGTTTAAAGATACATTTACAGATTGGGGTTGGCTTGAACGTCTTGGTGTAGAACCAAAATATTACCCCAATCTTGTTAGACTTTTCTACAGTAATGCAAAATTAGACCTCCAGCCTACTACGGGAAAAATATTAAGATTTACGACTCATGTCATGGGTAAGGACATATATATATAGATGCGTCATCTATTGATGCTGGTATAGGAGTGAAGAATGTAGGAGATTCCGATGAACATGTTTTAGATCCTACCATGAAACGTGTGGATCGGAATAGTCTCATTAACCTTGGTGCGGAGGGCAGATTGTTCCACTTTCTTGTCAGTTGGTTTCTTCGGCCGTCCGGTGGGAAATTTTCACAAATTCGAGATACTGATTACTGGTGGTTGTCTAAATATGAATCAAGAACCGCTCCAAACATAGCAAAACTGATATATGAGACAATTCTACATATAGTGAAGAAGGGTGCTTCCATTACAACCTCACTACCATATGGATGCATAATTTGCCATATATTGAGGAAGGAAGGAGTGAAATTCAATCTTGACTACCCTCTTCGACTATCCCGGAAGATCGACATGATTACCTTGACAAAAGCGGGATACGATTTTATTGAAAACGTCGGTTGGATAAACAAATGTGTAATTGGAGCGGAACAAGGCAACGACCAAGTGGAGAATGTTGAAGCAGAACACCACGAGCGGATGCAAGAAGATGAGATCAAAGGGGTGATTACCATGAAGTCAGTGATGGCTTACATGGTTCATTTTCGCGAGCATATGGATGCTCGTTTTGGCGAGATTAATGACCAAATCGGCCAAATGCGAGCAGATATTTCCTCACTTCGTGCTGACTTCTCCAACTTCCGTAATTAATGGCTTCAAAGCAAATACAAACCCATAGGTAAAATAACCCTTTCAATTTACAATTGACATTCGGTTATTTGACTATTGACATGCTTATAACAGAAGTGGACAATCCAGTGGTGCGTGAAGAGGATAATGCGGTGCCTGAAGAGGAGAATGATGAAGAGGTAGGCAGTTCAGATGAGGAAGACAGTGAAGACCCCAACAGATATATGATTTCTGTAACACAGAACAAAAAACTTGTCATTTTTTATGTCAACGGAGTCCTTGCATATTATACAAAACAAACTCCCAGAGGTAATTAAATGTCTGAAAATTTGTTTACGGCTATAAAGAAAACAATTATGTTTAATTTCTTTTCATGTTGTATATGTTATACTGAGGCCAGGTGTAGAAGAATTTATGCAATTTTTTTTAGAGAATTTTTTTGTTGGAATATGGTCATCGAAGTTGAGGTAAGCACCGTTATGATTAAAATTGTTAACATTTAACGTTGACCTCTTAAATAATTTGAAGTTTATCGTGGTAATTCTTCACGATTGCAGGCATAACATTGACCTTGCTCTTAACAAACTACCCGTACAATATGAACGATATTTTTTCATCTGGGTAAGATGTTTCTTATTTGCCTTCGGTAATTGAATTTGTTATGATTCTTACATATTGGTGCTTTACAAGTTACTATTAACAGGATCAATCAAAGTGCAAAGAGGAAGAGGAATACACCTTCTGCAAAGACTTGCATCAAGTTTGGAATGAGTATCCTCAATTCAAATAGGAGAATACACTGTTGGTGGATGATTCTACCGAGAAAATGAGGCATAATCCAGTGAGTAATATTTTTTACATTCAATTTATTAATAACGTAATATGCTATTATTTTGTTAATTTATCTTTTCTTTATAGGAATACAACTACATATGTCCGCCTCCCTATAACCATTCATCTTCCAATGACAATGCGTTAGGTATGACAGTTACATATGTGACTTATTCCATTGATTTATTTATATATTGAAGATGTTGACAGGAGAGTCTGCTAATTTGGGTTATTTTTATATATCCACAGAAAAGGGCGGAAGCATCCGAGAATTTTTCGAAAAGTTGGCGAATGACCAGAGTACTATACCCGAATTTGTCAAAAATAACCCTTTAGACATTTGAATGTTATATCATAATGTTGTATGTAGTCACAATGTTTGTTGATTGGTACTTGTTGTATTCCAAATGTCCTCGTTGCTCTGAGACATAAAGAAGTGATTGATATTAAAATTAACCATAAACAAACAATTGAAGACAATATGTTGTAGAATATATATAGTAACTTACATTATAATCCTCATCTGCGGGGCCGTAGGACCATTCCGCATCGTTAGCAAAAAAGTCAGTCGAGGTAGGTTGTGTAAAAGAATCCAGACCCAGCTTTAATTTAGGACACGTTACTCTGTTATGTCCCTCAGTATTGCATAAAGAGCATTGCCTACTTTTCTTCTGGACCATCTTCTTTTGGACTACTTTTCTCTTTCCTTGTCTTCGTTTAGGGTCGCCAACGCGAACTCCATTATCAACATTTCTTCGTTTACTTGAATCTTTCAAACCGAACGAGTGTTCAAATTCGACAGTTAGTCTTTTCATCTCATCTCTTGCGGTTATGAAAGATGCATCTGTCTTTGATGCAATGTAGCACAAACGACTTGACGTTGCACGTAGGGCCGCGAACCGTACCATTTGCATAACTTCAGGTGCTACATTGAAGTCAAGGAAACTTGGTGCAGCAGCCTTCGCCTTCTTGGTCCATCGAGTTAGAATCAACGACTTTGGAATACATGTGTAATCCAAGTGCTTCGGAACATACAGTTGATGGCAACATGGAATTCCTACAGTCTCAAATTTCCTACACGAGCATGTGACGGTTTCCGAGACAACATCAAAAGATACGTCAAATCTAATGTTCTTTTCCTTGTACTTTGACAGAACAAAATGTTGACAGTCATCTGATAAGGACTGAATTTTTTCGTCAATCCGGTACAAAGTCAAATCTAATGCTCGCGTATAAATTTGACCAGCATGGCTTTCTAGGTCTGTGAGTTTAGTGATCTGGTAGGGCGTTGTCTGCGAACTTAAGCAATCTGCTTGCAACTCGTTGATACGAATTTACCAATAGTTTGTTCAATTGTACGAACTACGTCTACATATGTCTTCTTCTTTATCAGGGCACGTCCGAGTGCAGCATTCAAGGACTCGCTTCTTTGTGTGGATCGCAAATTGGCAAAGAAATGACCCGTTTGATATGCTTGAGCCCATAAGTTCTGAGTATTTCCCTTCTCTATCACCCATGGATGGTTTTCGACGTTGAATTCGGAAATCACCCTAGACCATTCACTATCAAATTCGTTGGTTGTCCACCACGAACTCATACATCTATTAAATGTTGTGCTAAATTTGTTGTCACTAATGTTAGCTTGTACATTGCGAGATAGATGCCAGGAACATAATATGTGCTTAGCATAAGGGAAAACACATTTGATAGCCCTCTGCATTGCCCTATCCCCATCTGTCACAACTGAAAGAGGCGCTTTATTCAGCATGGCTTGTAGAAAATTTCGCAGCACCCACTCGAACGATTGAGTCGTTTCGTTAGCTATGATCGCAGTAGCAAATACTATTATGCTATGGTGATGATTGACACCGACAATAGGCAAAATTGGTCGTGCATAGTAATTACCTTTGTAAGTTGTGTCGAACGCAATAACATCACCGAAGCAAGTGTAATCTGATCTCGATGTTGAATCAGACCAAATAAGATGCTGCAATGCCCCTGATTCATCTGTGGAGTATGCCATAAAAAACCCTGGATCATCATCTTTCTTGTAATCAAAGTAAGCAATGAGTGCATTCACATCCCCATTGACAAGCTCCTTTGCTTTACCTCTATCAAGTGCATTGTACAGGTCTTTACTAGTAAATCCAACATTACGAAATCCCCCTGCCTGATTCATGAAATATTTCATTACCTTTAATGTCCCAACACCAACATCTTTCAACGTTGTTGCCTCAGCCACATCAGCCTCAGTCACACCTCTATTTGAACGCATAAATGGTGTCATAAGAGGTTTGCACAATGCATGATTATGTTCGTGGAAAGACTTACTTAGAACCCACTGATCTTTTGTTTTTGTTGTTGTGACAACGATTTTGGCCTTGCATCCTGTTCGTGTGACTGGCGTATGAGCACGTTGACGATTAACAGTTTCGACTTTCGAACACCTAAACCCTTCTTTTGAACAACAAAATTCTTGTGTCTTCACATTCCCTTCGCCATCCAGCCGTGTTGTTCCTCGACGTGCACTAAAACCATGTTTCATTGTGTATTCCTTGTAAAAATTCCAAGCTTCCTCACGTGAAGAAAAGAGCTGACCTACCAACCGTTCCGAATCATCAACGGTCAACTTTTCATCTTGCAAATTCCCGCTACCATTAACATCGTTGGGTGGAATATCTTCCATTTTCTTAAACACGATCGGTTGAAGTGGTCCAAACTTTTCCTGCACAGGACTTCTGTTGTGTTGCTTTCATTTTCAGGTACTAAATTCGGTAGGTGGTGGTGGTTGATGGTGGTTGAAAGCATTAAAAGCATTTATTTCTTCCTTCCTACAAAGTTAACGTGCAATAAATTGTAGTTTATTATCGATACATTTTTCCCCTCTACTGAAAAAGTTTCGATCCAGTTGTAAAATTCCATGATACGTTACCAAATCTGCGCGAAAATATCGAATCTTTCTTTCCTTCACGATAAAATTTATCGATACTTTCAGAAACAATGAATTCTCATAGGTTACTGTAAATAAAGTTTTGATACAATTTTCCCTTTTCTGAAAATGTTTCGATACTGTTGTTAAATTCCATGATACGTTACCGAATCTGCTCGAAAATATCGATTCTTTCTGTACAGGACGATAAAAATTATTGATACTTTCAGGCAACATTATTCCAACTTACTAAATATGTTTCTATACTATTGTAAAATGAAAGTTTTGTTAAATGAAATGCGAATTAAAGTTTTCATTCCAGTTAAATTTACTTATGTGGTGTTTTGCTTTCCTATAAATACCCACGAATTCCACCATCACTTACTCATTCCAAATTCTCTCTAAACACCGAGCCGAATCTTTGCTCACCTTATGGAAAAATTTCAGGCAACATTTTATTTTCTCGATACTTATTTTCAGTCAACAATCACCACCAAAATGTCACTGAAAGATTTAATACAGTTGACAACAATCGAGGTTAGTAAACACGGCAACAAACAAATTTCTTCCATGGAATGTCGAATCCCAACACCGTCAGCAAACAAAACACACTACGTTATGAAGCTTACGAACGAAACAGACGTTCGTAACATGTATGACTGCCTCAATTCCGTCGGAGCTACAGACGTCGATTTACATGTTAAGTTTGACGACGTCAACGCCGGCGAAGGTAGTTCGTTTGCACCCGTACAACCTGATCCAAACACTGAACACGCACCATCTTCACCGGATGTTGATGCGGCTGCGGAGGAGCTGCAACTTTTTATGTACAGGCGTAGACAAAGAAAACAACAGCTGATCGAAGAACTAAACCTAAGTTCAGACGTGTCCACTGACTACGATGATTCAGATTAACAATAAACTTCTGAAATTATCTTCCAATTATGTTATATAACGTCTTATTTCATCCTTTATCCCTTACTTGTCCACTGCCTCCAAATAAAGTTTCGATACATTATTCCCCCTCTCTGAAAATGTTTCGATACTGTTGTAAAATTCCATCATACATTAGTGAATCTGCTCGAAACTATCGATAGTTTCTTAACGTTACGATACAATTATCGATACTTTAAGAAACAAAGGATTCACATAGCTTACTGAAAGAAAAACTTTCGATACGTTTTCACCCTTTCAGTAAAAGTATCGATCCTGTTCTAAAATTACATGCTACGTTAGCAAATAGGGTCGAAAATATCGATACTTTAATCCTATTTGCAAACAATTATCGATACTTGTAATTCACATATGGATCCTCATTGCATACTGGAACCAAAGTTTCGATACGATTTACACACTATTAATAAAAAACCCGATACTTTTGAAAGAAAATCAATGTTTCCGGTACGAATATCGTTCGAAAATATCGATGCTTTTACAAAAATATCGATAATTAACAAAAACTAAAGGCTTCCCATAGCTTAATGGGAACAAGATTTTCGATACTTTTTTCCATGTTTTAATGAAATTATCGATACGTTTGCAAAAACATTCATGTTCCCGGTATATTTTTACTGTATTCTTTATTCATTACATCAATGTATCCGGTTTATTATTACCGTTTTCATTATACACTTCTACAACTTTGCATTCCAGTGTTATGTCATTTCACTTGTATCACATGCACCGTTTACTGCTCATCCTGTATAAAGCTGAAACCCTTAATCCCCGGAACGGATCTGATTCTTCCTTTTCAGTATCGTGTCTTTTCACTTGTACCTCCCTGTATCACGCATGCACCGTTCATGACCTTCATTTATTGGGTAGTTCCTCCTAGTTCTCCTCATTTATTTCTATAACCCCGGAAACGAGGAGAAGAACGAATCTGATTCTACCTTTTCAGTTTCCATCTTTCCAATGTATCACATGCACCGTTCTGTTCATGTACCTTCTCCTCATTTATTTCTATAACCCGGGAAACGAGGAGAACGGACGAATCTCTGCCTTTTCAGTCTCATGCATTATCACTTTCCCTCCCAAACGGAAATTGCCTATAAATTAACAACTCCTCTATTCTCTCTTCACAACATCTTCAAATTAATCTACTCAACCCTTTCCTTTGCTTTTATAATTAGTTCTCTTTCACAATCTTCTATTATACAATGAGTTCAAGCAGAAGTTCGGGTAAAAATCCTCAGCCTTTCGCAAAGAGGAAGATTGATTTCGAGACATCATCAAACAGTGATGATGATTTCTATATTGATTCTGATTCTGATAATGACGAACAACTAAGCCACGAGGCATTGAAATCCAGCAAATGCTTCAGGAGTTTCTTCGAGGCCTTCGATCGAATGAACTCTATCAACGACCCTACTACTCAATGGCTGTGTCCAGCATGCCACGGAGGTCCTGGTGCCTTTAAGTCGTTTCGTGGCCTTCAGTCCCTACTCACCCATGCAAAAACCAAAGGAGGAGAAAAGCTGAAAATTCATCGCCTCCTTGGTCAGATGTTGGAGGAGGAATTACGAAGAAGGGGTACTTCGGCCACTCCTCAACCTCAACGTCAAGCTTCAGGCCAATGGAGTGGTCTGAGTAATGATGCTGCTATTGTCTCCCCCCCGCCTTCAAGCAACCAGGAAGCTCATCACCAAATACTCTGGCCACCCATGGTGATGATTATGAACACACAGCATCATAGAGATGGAGATGGGAAGGTAGTTATATAACTTCTTAATTATGTTTTCATTAATATTATAATACTTAACTTCTTATTTCTTTAATTTTTTGCTTCAGTGGATTGGCATGGGAAACCAAGACCTTCTCGACTATTTCAGTTCCTATGGTGCTGTTGCCAAGGCTCGCCATTCATACGGTCCAGAAGGCCATCGTGGGATGAGCCTTCTGATTTTTAAGAGCACGGCAAGAGGTTATCTAGATGCTCAGCGTCTGCATAACTAGTTTGCTGCCCAAGGTTTTGGGTTAGATGCTTGGCAACGTCATGCTCCATCCCCTCCATCCAACCAGCGCCAACTATATGGTTACATGGCTGGAAAAGAAGACATACACATCTTCAACCGCCATCTCCAAGGTTTTCTCTATCATTTTCTTCTATTATTAATAACAAGATACACTTCTGCTCATACTTATGCAAAAAAAAATTGTTCATTAGGCAACCAAAAGGTCAAGTTTGAGATGCGACCATATGCACAGATGGTTGGACAGCAAGCTGGTGCTGGAACAAGTTCCATGGGTGGCAGGGGGACTTGAAGGGAGGAGGCTTGAAGGGACAATGAATTCAGAAGAAAGAAAAGATTGATGGTCTAACATAAATATTAGAAGATCAATCTTTTGTTGGTTCTCAATTTCTTTTTCTTTCCGTTGCCATCTCGTTTTGTAATCTTTTCCTTTTGTAATCTTTTCCTTGCTATCTGATGCACTAGTATTTTCTTGATTCTAATTCATATAAACGACTTAATAGAAGTATCCATAATTTTTATAAAGTATCCATACTTTTTCGAAAGTATCCCTACCTCTCATAGAAGTATCCAAACATTTAATATAAGTATCCATATGTTTCATTTAAGTATCCATACTATCGACCCACAATTGAACCAGTTCCAATGTTTTTATTAAAATATCGATAATATTGTATAAGGTATCGATTCTTATTGGCTACCTATTACGTTATCCTAGTACAACATATATTGATAAAAAGTATCGATAAACTTTTCAAAAGTATGGATACTTTCGAAATCAACATATCCGGTACCGCTTTACCGAATACATTATATACCTTATAACAAATTAGACGCTACCGGTTTTGTTATGTCTGACCGTTTACTTAAATTTGCCGGTTACCATTATTTTTTCATTTTTTTAGTGTTTTTACCGGATACATCATTTCATATCAACATATCCGGTACCGCTTTACCGGTTACATTATACACCTTATCATGTTTCCGGTAACGTCGTATATTAGCCGCATATTAGGCGGCCACATGGTAGAAAACTCTGATGCGGCTGGAGCAAAAGGGAGATGAAAAGTTGCTAAGGCTGTTATAATAGGGTTTAAATACCTAGGGAAAAGGGTAAATTATGAAACAAGGGTCTCAACTTTTACCTGCTTTACAAATAGGTCACCCAAATTCTGAGTTTCACAATTTAGCCACTAATTTAAATTAAACTCTATTAATTCCCAAATTGAATTTAGGTTTCAAAATGAGGGATTTTTCACAAATCAAGGTTTTTAATTTTGGGAAATATTTGGGGTGTTATACTTAAACCCCTAAATTTTAAACCTTAAACAAAATCCCTAACCCCTAAAACTAAGGCGCTTGTGTAAAAAAAGTTTCTATAAGCGCTTGTATTTAGAATAATTACCAATATATATAGAGAGAGAGTTATCAAAAGGGTGTTATCAAAGTCACATATATCTTTGCTCATGTGGTAAAAATTTGAAAGTGTTTCTATGTTTTTGGAAAGATGAACGGTATGTCGTGGGCGACGCGAATGTCCGGACCGATCAAGTTCTTCGTGGGCTGCGTATATCATTAGGATTTGTCTTTGAATGATGTTATATAATAATTAACCTTTACTGTCGGTATATTTAGGTAAATACGCGGGGAAAATCAAATGTCAAAGTATTTTGATTAATGGAATTTTATAAGAAAAGTCTAATAATTCATATAACTCTGAAAAACGAAAAAGATAAGGATAATAAATGCAGAAAATAATTTATAAGAAGTCCAATAATTGGGAATATGACAACTATGGTATGGGTAGGCGCCCATCACTCAAATGGAGACATTTTTGAAAGCTAATTTTCAAGTCGATTTAAATGAAATAAATATTGTTTCTTATTATGAACAATATGTAAATGTCAACTAACTAATTATTTAATTATTTTATTTTTATTCTCTTTCAACCATGTTTTGTAGAGGCTCGAAAATAATAATAATAATAATAATAATAATAATAATAATAATAATAATAATAATAATAATAATAATAATAATTGTTTGTTTTAGGTGAAACAACTTTTATAGGATACTTGTATTTCATTTTAAAAATATTTTTTATTAATTATCGATTAGTTTTGTGAGATGAGATGTATTTTAAATAAGATCAAAATTTTTAATACTAACATTGTGAACGATAAAAAAATGGGTTAAAAGAGTTGTTTTATACTAGATATGCGCAATATCCGATTCAGATTAATCGATCAAGAAATTACATATCAACAACTATAATTTTTTTTTAAAAGTTACATTTGATAACTTAACTTAAAATATTTTAATTTAAAATCCATAATTTTATTCTTATTATTTGGATATTGAACCACTTTTTAGAAGAGTGACAGATAGAATTGAGTTGAATTTGACAAATTCGAAAAGAGATAGATTCGAACTCTCGGTACGAATAACTAACACAACGGATTAGCAATTTAACGCTTTAATCCACTCAACCATCTCTCCTAATTGAGAAAAGATAATTACTATGTTACGACACGCAAAAAGTTGAAATCTTAAATTGACCATTTATATTTTAAGTAACCTCTTTTAACTAGAAAATTGAAAAGAAAAAACTTATAATGGTTATTTTTAACTTGAGAGCTTAATTCAAATTTTAAAATTCATTTGTCTTTTCATAATGCTGCCACAATGCAAATGGGCAAAAACTATGTTTAATAAATATAATGTTTTTGTCCAATTCTGTTATTAGTCTCTGTTTTTATGTAAATTGTAGATTTCATCTGACATTCTAATTTAATCAATTTTAATTCTGTATTTGTGAGTTTTAAAATTTTATTTTTTTGACTCAAATAACATAAAGACAATCTAACTAAAATGTAGGTATAAATTAAAAAAAACTAAATTGTAGGTATTTAAAATGATTAAATTGAAAAACATAAATTAAATGTATAACTTATGCATAATACACCGACTAATAGCAAAACTGGACTTAACAAATTGCATTTGTTGTTTGGGTCAGGAAAAATTAAAAAAAAAAATAAAAGTACAAAAATTAAAAATATTTAAATTAAAATATATAAATCAAATATATAGGTCATGTTTGGTAAAGAGATGTTTGGTTAAAAATTAGAGGTTTGAGGCATAATTAGAGGTTTGACCAATCAAATCCGCTAATATTGTTGTTTGGTAAATAGCGGATTAAAAGAGCGGGTTGGGGTGAAATCGCTAATTTTAAATAATATGGAGCTTTTTGAGATTAGATGTTTGATATTAGAGTTGTAAAGACTCTTTTACCCTTACCAGTTACGAAAAATCTCAAAATAATCTAAATTAAATATTTACTCGCCCTATTTATAAGCTAATCTTATTTACTTTTTTCTTTTTATTATCACATATTTATATGTGTATTTAAATTAATTAAATTATATTAAAATAATTATATAAATAATAAATTAATATATAAATCATTTGAATATGTTTAGAAAAGTTATATTAAAAATAATTTTATAGATCTAACTAATAATAATTAGATACAAAATATTGATAACTAATAAACTATTCAAACAAGTATTGAATATAAACATGTCCTTATATGTCATTTTATTTGTTTAAATAATCTAACAGCTATCAACTATCAGTTAATTTTACCAAACACTTTTATACAATCAGCTAATACAATCCGCTAGTCAAATTAGCTAATCCAATAAGCTATCAGCTACCAACTAATGCAATCCGTTATCCGCTATCAACTATCTGCTAATTACCAAACAGGGCCATAGTTTTTATGTAATACAAATATTAATAAAAAAGAATTTAACTGAACTGTTATGAAAATGTTGAGATTTTTAATATTATTTCCGGACTTGAGACCTAAAAAATATTAATTATCGATTTAACACTCATTTTACAATTCGTCCAGTTGGTATGACGAGTTCCTATGATTTTTTTTTTATTTTTAATGAGTTTTTATAGAACTCATTCAATTCTGACACTAAAAATATTTTATAAAAATAATATTTTTGTTGAGTGGATCGCAAGATCGAAATTGACCAAGAGGGGGGTGAATTGGAAATTTAAAGGTTTGTGGTGGAAATTTGCAAATTAAAAATTGATGGACAAGAGATTTAGAGTGGTTCAAGTTCCAAATGAACTCTACATCCACTACCTTAGCTTCACTAAGGATTTGCAACAATTCCACTAAATCGTTCTTCCCCTTTTCTAGGACAAGGAGGCAACCCTTTACAATTTCGGTTGATTTTTCTACCCAAAAATCAACTCAACCCTCACACAAGAGAACAAAGAAATTTGTAGGCTAATAAGGTATCTCTCAATACAAATGATAGCCCCAATACAAGCACTCAACCCAATTTGACAAAGTATGAATGAAGATTACAAATTGGGATTTTTACACAAAGTGGGATTTTTGCACAATTGCTTGAATTTGATGTTTGGATGTTTGCTTTAGGATCAATAGTTGTTGCTGATGCTTTTAGATGTCTCTTTTATACCTTCTCATTGATTTCTAGCCGTTTGGGTGGTTGGGAACATAAATGGAGCAGTTGGAACCCTCTCTTGCCACCATAAATGCAGTCTGCACCAACCCGTTTCGAAACACGGGGTATCTGTTTCGGAACGGACTAAAATAGAAAGAGCCGTTTGGGTGCATTTAAGAGCCCGTTTCGAAACGCCTTAGGGCCGTTTCGGAACGATTTTGCCACTGTCAAGGGTCGTTTCGGAACAGTCTTATCCCGTTTCGAAACGCCTTAACGACTTTCAGAAAATCAGTTAAAAACACATAACGGTCATATTTTCAAATTAAACCTAGCACCTGTTTCGAAACGACTTGGATCCGTTTCGAAACGGATTTGCTACTGTCAAGGGTCGTTTTGGAACGAGCTTGATCCGTTTCGAAACACCCTTTTAATCTTTAAAAAACTCAGCAAATATTTGAACCGTTGGTCTTTTTCAAATCAAATATGAAGAACAGTTTCGAAACGAGTGCTAACGTTTCGAAACGAGGTAAAGTGTTTCGATACACGTTTCGGAACGGTGGTCGATAGTGATGAAAACGTTTCGAAACGCCTGAGGGCCGTTTCGAAACAGGAGCTTAAAATTCACTGTTTTGACTTGAAACACTTAGAAAAATATTTGAAAAGTTTGTTTTTAACTTGGGCATAATCTTAAAATTATATAGGGATATTTTGAGGACTTAAAATTCGTTTTGACATTTTCAATTTAGTCCTTAGGTTTTTAGTTATATCAAAATTAAAATACTTGTTTCACAATCTCCCCCTTTTTGTTATAACAAAACCAAAGTTAGAATTTTTTGAGAATTTTGAAAGTTTTGAAAATATTCTAACTCCCCCTTAATTTAAGATAGGTTTTTAAAGTTAAAAGAAATTTTTGATTTGAAATCCAAGTTGTAAACATTTAAAAACCTTTTAAAATTTAAAACGAATTTTAGAATTTTAGTGTGGCTCTTAAATTTCTTCTCCCCCTTTTTGTTAGATCAAAAAGAACAATAAAAGCTCATAGAGAAGATAAAGGATTAGTACCAATAAGCAATAATAAGCAACCATAATATTAATTCATAATCAAAATATCCAAAACATAAATCAAACGTTAAGTTCAACATAAAATCCCAAAATAAAAAAGCCATAAGCATAGGTTCCTAAAACATGAGAAAACATAAAGATGCAATCTTAATCCTAAAATGCATATATAATATGATATGGTATGATATGGAGTTCCTAGGCCTCGTCATCATCATTCGAAGTATCATCATCGCTCTTGGCTTGAGAACGGTGAAACTTCGTCCATTGCCCATAGAGTGTAGAGAAGGATAGATCCAAGTTGGAATGAGAAGTTTCAAGAGTATGAAGACGATCCTCGACATTCTTCAAACGATTTCCCATAGATTCAAAACCCGAAGCAATGCTAGTGTCCAAAGCATTGAACCGAGTGTCCAAAGCATTGAATCGCTCGGTAAGGAAAGCCGTGAGGGCGTCATTGTTTGCAACTTGAACTTGCGGTGGAAGAGCAACGGGAGGAGGAACGGCTTCTCTATCAATTCTTTCCCAAACATCATTCGCATAAGTAAATCTGGACTTGCGAAGGGATGACTCACCAATCTTGGTCTTGCGAGGGTCCGGAGAGTCGTAGGTACAATCAATGCCAAGATCATGAAATAAGGCGCTCAAGACTATGCCATATGTAAAAGACTTCAACTCATTTGTGTCAATAAGCTTGATATTATTGACTATCTCTGCAAAAATTATCTTAGGCACATTTGGGCGCTCACCCTTACGGAAACACTCTAGCAAAAAATGATCAGTTTGACAGATGTGAGAGTATTTACCTCCGGAAGTTCGAATAAACCAAGAAACCATCAAGTGAAGAACTCGATCGTGCACATCCAAATTAAGTGTATTACCGGTGAAAGTGCCAAAGTGGCGTTCATCCTCAAGACCCTCATCCTTAAGTTTAAGAGCAGACTCCAAAAGAGCAACATTAACAACAAACTTTTTGCCCAATAAGGATGATTCAATTCCTATAATCTCGGTTTTGGTCTCATCATAAATAAAACGAGCATTAGAGTAAAAAAAGAGTACTATGTGTTTGTAGCGAACATCCGGAATGCTCAAGAAATACATGAGATTCCACTCACTCAAACGGCCGAGATAATGGAATAGGAAACGCTCGGAATTGAGGAATTCAAGATCAATGACACGTTCCTTGCGAATTTTGAACTCCTTGACATAAGAGAATCGAGCACGCGCCTCCAGATTTTTAAGGGATTTCTGAAAAAGCAAGGTAAGATTTGGACGAATGCTCGAATCACCGGATTGAACGGCCTTGCGCTTTTTGTTAGCTTGATCCGCCATCTAAAAACATTAAGCAAGTGTTTTAAAATTAAGTGTATGCACTGATATTTAAAATCAATCCAATAATAAATCCCACTTAGGTTTTTGAAAACAAAATTAAAATAAAAAACAGTTTAAAAAAATACAACTAAAAATTTTTATATTCGAATCAAAAATTTTGAGATTTGGAAAAATTTTTACAAGATATTGAAAACCCACAACTAAAAACATATAATTTATACAAAAATAAAATTTTCTAACCTAAGATTCGAACATAAATTGAAAGAAAAAGAAAAAAGGGAAAAATTACCTTAGTTTGGGATTTTGGATGATTTGATTAAAATCCTTGCACAATGTTGATGAAACTTGCTTAGACTTGAGATTTAGAGAAAAACCCCTCATAATTTTGTGAAAAACAATGAGTTTGAGAGGGTATTTATAGAGAGGGAGGCGGTTTAGGGTTTTATGAGTTTTGATAAAAAGTGATTTGTATCATTAAAAGCCCTAATAAAGCAATCCGCGATGCCGTTTCGGAACGGTCAAGACCGTTCCGGAACGGGGCGGCTAGGGTTTTGACCATTTTAAGACCATAAGCTGACCGTTGCGATACGGTGTTGACTGTATCGAAACCCCTTTGACCCGTATCGGAACTCGTTTCGATACACACCTTGGCAGTAGCAAAAACGTTTCGGAACGCTTTTGAGGCGTTTCGAAACGCCCTTCTCTCAGAACAGGATTTAAGGTATCCGTATCAAAACTGGTCACCCATTGCGATACACCTGGGCCTGGAAGTGCAGATGAGGCTCTAAAAGTGCAGAAAAATGAAGTTTTAAGAGGCCTAACATGCATAAATGTCATGAATGAGCAGGCAAAACATATTTAAGCATAAACATACTCCCCCTAACTATAAGCATGGATGAAATTAGGAGTTTAAACACATCAACATGGCATTTCACAAAATCAAGCATATTTAAACACAAAAGAGGTCCTAAAAGGTCAAGATAGGCTAGCTAGACCTAACTCTCTCCTAAGGGACCAAAAACGCTCTTTGTCTAAGGGTTTTGTAAAAATGTCCGCTAATTGGTTCAAGGTGTCTACGTACTCTATAATCACATCTTCCTTAAGGACATGATCTCTAATGAAATGATGCCTTATTTCTATATGTTTGGTTCTAGAGTGTTGGATGGGATTTTTAGTTAAACATATTGCACTAGTGTTGTCACATTTTAGGGGTATGGTTTCAACTTTAATTCCATAATCTAAGAGTTGTTGCTTCATCCAAAGGACTTGAGCACAACAACTCCCTAAGGATATGTACTCGGCTTCGGTGGTAGATAAGGCTACACTATTTTGTTTCTTAGAGAACCAAGATATGAGCATACTACCTAAGAATTGGCAAGTTCCCGAAGTACTTTTCCTATCAATTTTGCAACCCCCATAATCCGCATCCGAGTAAGCATGAAGGTTAAAGGTAGAGTCTCTAGGATACCAAAGGCCTAAACAAGGAGTGTCTCTAAGGTATCTAAAGATTCTCTTAACGGCTATAAGGTGAGACTCTCTAGGACTAGCTTGAAACCTAGCACACAAGCAAACACTAAACAAGATATCCGGTCTACTTGCGGTAAGGTAAAGCAAAGATCCAATCATAGAACGATAAAGCTTAGATTCAACACATTTACCTCCTTCATCTTTGTCAAGCTTTGTAGATGAGCTCATAGGAGTGGCTTGAGGCTTTGCATTCTCCAAGCCAAACTTCTTGAGCATATCCTTTATGTATTTTGCTTGGTTGATGAAGGTGCCATCCTTCTTTTGCTTGATTTGGAGTCCCAAAAAGAATGAGAGCTCCCTCATCATGCTCATCTCAAATTCACCTTGCATTAACTTAGAAAACTCTTGACAATGACATTCATTAGTAGAACCAAAAATAATATCATCAACATAAATTTGAACTACTAAGATGTCATTTTTATACATTTTTATGAAAAGTGTAGTGTCCACCTTACCTTTTTCAAATCCTTTTTCAATCAAAAAATTTGAAAGCCTTTCATACCAAGCTCTAGGAGCTTGTTTTAAACCATAAAGAGCTTTGGTAAGTTTGAAAACATGATTTGGAAATTTTGAATCTTCAAAACCCGGTGGTTGTTCCACATACACTTCTTCATTTATAAAACCATTTAAAAATGCGCTTTTAACATCCATTTGAAAAAGCTTGAAATTATGATAACATGCATATGCAAGCAACATCCTAATGGCTTCCATTCTAGCTACGGGTGCATAGGTTTCATCAAAATCTATTCCCTCTTCTTGAGTGTAACCTTGTGCTACAAGTCTAGCTTTATTTCTCACAATGTTACCACTCTCATCTAGTTTATTCCTAAAGACCCATTTAGTTCCTATTGTAGATTGATTACTAGGCCTATCAACTAATGTCCATACATTACTTCTCTCAAATTGATTTAGCTCTTCTTGCATAGCCATAATCCAAAAGTCATCTTTCAATGCTTCTTTTATATTTTTAGGCTCTATGCATGAGATAAATGCAACATGGTTCATTAATCTAAGAGAAGAACGAGTGGTTACCCCCTTGGATGGATCACCCAAGATTTCACCATCTTTGACATAGTTCAACTCCCTTGGGTAGCTCACTTCCTTTTCCTCAATAGCCAAGTCCTTCAAGGCATCAAGAGGTGGATCTTATGTGTCTTCCTCTTTTGGTTGAATCTCATCCTCCTTTGAAGTTTGACCTCCATCAAAGGCATTTATGATTCCTACATCATCATCATCACAAGAATCCTTCCTAGGAAGGAGGTTATCATCGAATACAACATGAATAGATTCTTCTACTACTAAAGTTCTTTTGTTAAATACTCGATAGGCTTTAGAGGTTAAAGAGTAACCTATAAAAATGGCTTCATCACTTTTTACATCAAATTTACCTAAGTTATCTTTTCCATTATTTAAAACAAAACACTTACACCCAAAAGGGTGAAAATAGCTAATGTTAGGCTTTTTAGATTTTAAAATCTCATAAGGTGTTTTCTTTAAAATTGGCCTAATCATTACTCGAGTTACAATATAACAAGCGGTGTTTGTGGCTTCCGCCCAAAAATATTTAGGTAAATTATTTTCACAAAGCATAGTTCTAGCCATTTCTTGTAAATTTCTATTTTTCCTCTCAACTACCCCATTTTGTTGAGGAGTTCGAGGAGCCGAAAAATTATGGCTAATACCATTTTCATTCAAAAATTCTTCAAACCCTAAATTTTGAAACTCGGTTCCATGATCACTTCTAATGTGTGAAATTCTAAGTTCAAGATCATTTTGGGTTAATTTTGAAAATGTGATGAATTTTTCCAAAGCCTCATATTTAGTACTTAAAAAGAGAACCCAAGTAAATCTAGAAAAATCATCAACTAGCACAAAAGCATAAGACTTACCACCCAAGCTCATTGTCCTAATTGGCCCAAATAAATCCATGTGAATTAATTGTAAGCATCTACTAGTAGAAACATCATTAATAGATTTAAAGGAAGACTTATGTTGTTTACCCTTTGAGCATGCATCACAAATTTTATCATTTGAAAATTTTATTTTGGGCAAACCTCTAACTAGATTTAGAGAGACTAGTTTTTCTAAAACACTTATGCTAGCATGTCCTAGCTTCCTATGCCACAACCATGCATCATTTTCATTTTGAGCAACTAAACATGCATGAGATGTAAGTATGTCATCTAAATGCACCATGTATATGTTTCCTATGCGATGACCTATGAGCATAATATTATTAGATTTAATGTCTACAATTTTGCATCCATTTTTATCAAATAAAACATTAAATCCTTTATCACACAATTGACTTATGCTCAATAAATTGTGTTTAAGACCATCGACATATAAGACATTTTCAATAAGAATGGTAGAGTGATTACCTATGGAGCCAATACCTTTAATGTGGCCTTTGGAGTTGTCACCAAATGTTACTACTCCCCCACTTTTTGGCTTTAGATCCATGAATCGACTCTTGTCTCCGGTCATGTGTCTCGAGCATCCACTATCAAGGTACCATGAGTTTTGACTTTGTGCCTTGGCCTTGTAGCAATGCTCCCCCTACAAACAAAGATATTAAACTTTGGTTTTTGGTACCCAAATCATTTTGGGTCCATGAGTGTTAGCTCCCTAAACCTTGGTTCCCTTAGGAATCCAAGATGACATAGCAATAATATTATTAGATTTTACAAGTTCCTTAGGAACCCATACACTTCTAATTCTTTTAGCTCTACTATGTCTAGGGTAGCTACCTTGTTTGTAGTAATTAGTCTTTTTCTTAGGTTGGTGTGTTCTAGAGGATTCTCCTACTTCATGCTTGACACTACCAACATTTTTTAAAGACTTTTTGAGCTCATTTAGCTCACCCAACGCCTTTTGGTGTTCACTATTACATTGAGATAAAAGGTTATTAAGATCAACATTTTCATCTTGAAAGAATTTTAGCTCATCTTTTAATCCTAATATCTTTTTCTCAAATTTTGAATTAGCTTGAGTGAGTGAGTCATTTTTCTCATTTAGTTCTAAAATGATTTTCTTGTTTTTAATGACCGACTCTTTAAACTTCTCAACTAATTCATCATATACCTCTTGTAACTCATCATATGCATCATTTAACTCTTCATATGAAAAATCTAAAGTAGATGAGTTAGAGGTTACCAAGGAGGAATCTTCCTCAAGTGCCATGAGACAAAGATTAGCCACTTCTTGTTCGTCATCCTCCGATGACTCCTCATCACTCCAAGTAGCAAGCTTGGCTTTGAGTCTTTTCTTCTTCTCAAAGCCCTTCTTCTTGAGTTGAGGGCACTTCGAACGGATGTGGCCAGGTTGTTTGCACTCATAGCAAATGATAGGATCCTTTCCTTCTTCTTTGTTCTTCCCTTTGAAGTCCATCTTTCTTTGGATTTTTCTACCCCGGTTGGACCTCATGAAGCGTGAGAACCGTTTGGCTATCATAGCCAATTCTTCAAGTTCATCCTCATCACTAGATGAGCTCTCATCGAGTTGTGAAGCTTTAGCCTTGAGAGCTATACCCATCTTCTTCTTCTTCTCAACCTCAAGCTTCTCTACTCTTTTCTCTTCTTTCTTTTTCTCATCTTCCCTTCCTTGCTTCATGATTTCATGAGTAAGTAGAGAACCCACAAGCTCATCAAGCTTCAAAGTCTTCAAATTCTTTGCTTCGATGATAGCAGTTCTCTTCCCATCCCAAGATTCGGGAAGTGAATAGAGTAGCTTCCGGACAAGCTTGTCTTCCGGTATGATCTCTCCATAGCCCTTTAGACCATTGACAATCGTGGAGAATCGATCAAACATCTTTGACACCGTCTCATCGGGCTCCATCTTGAAGTTTTCATAACTAAGATTGAGAAGTCCAATCTTAGTTTCTTTGACATCATTGGTGCCTTCATAAGTGGTCTCAAGAGTGTCCCACACTTCCTTGGCACTTTCAATTGATGAGACCTTTGAGTAGATGTCCGGACCGAAAGCACAAAATAGCATGTGGAGAGCTTTATCATTGACTTGAATCTTTTTCCTCTCCTCTTCACTCATTTCGGCTTTCTTCTTCAACACCATCTTGCCTTCACCGTCTTGCTTCAATGGAATGTATGGCCCATCCTCAATGACATCCCACACAAGATAGTCACTAGATTTGATGAATAGACGCATTTTATTCTTCCAAAAAGAATAGTTGTCACCATTGAAGAAAGGAGGCTTTGTGGTCGATTGTGACTCGTACATGCCGGAACCGGAGGTTGAAGCCATCTCTTGATATTTTGATGATCACACTCTTCCAAGGATCTCCTCTTGTGGTTGTTAATCCTCAAAGAGTTAAGCTCTGATACCAATTGTTGAGTGGATCGCAAGATCGAAATCGACCAAGAGGGGGGATGAATTGGAAATTTAAAGGTTTGTGGTGGAAATTTGCAAATTAAAAATTGATGGACAAGAGATTTAGAGTGGTTCAAGTTCCAAATGAACTCTACATCCACTACCTTAGCTTCACTAAGGATTTGCAACAATTCCACTAAATCGTTCTTCCCCTTTTCTAGGACAAGGAGGCAACCCTTTACAATTTCGGTTGATTTTTCTACCCAAAAATCAACTCAACCCTCACACAAGAGAACAAAGAAATTTGTAGGCTAATAAGGTATCTATCAATACAAATGATAGCCCCAATACAAGCACTCAACCCAATTTGACAAAGTATGAATGAAGATTACAAATTGGGATTTTTACACAAAGTGGGATTTTTGCACAATTGCTTGAATTTGATGTTTGGATGTTTGCTTTAGGATCAATAGTTGTTGCTGATGCTTTTAGATGTCTCTTTTATACCTTCTCATTGATTTTTAGCCGTTTGGGTGGTTGGGAACATAAATGGAGCCGTTGGAACCCTCTCTTGCCACCATAAATGCAGTCTGCACCAACCCGTTTCGAAACACGGGGTACCTGTTTCGGAACAGACTAAAATAGAAAGAGCCGTTGGGGTGCATTTAAGAGCCCGTTTCGAAACGCCTTAGGGCCGTTTCGGAACGATTTTGCCACTGTCAAGGGTCGTTTCGGAACAGTCTTATCCCGTTTCGAAACGCCTTAACGAATTTCAGAAAATCAGTTAAAAACACATAACGGTCATATTTTCAAATTAAACCTAGCACCTGTTTCGAAACGACTTGGATCCGTTTCGAAACGGATTTGCTACTGTCAAGGGTCGTTTCGGAACGGGCTTGATCCGTTTCGAAACACCCTTTTAATCTTTAAAAAACTCAGCAAATATTTGAACCGTTGGTCTTTTTCAAATCAAATATGAAGAACAGTTTCGAAACGAGTGTTAACGTTTCGAAACGAGGTAAAGTGTTTCGATACACGTTTCGAAACGCCTGAGGACCATTTCGAAACAGGAGCTTAAAATTCATTGTTTTGACTTGAAACACTTAGAAAAATATTTGAAAAGTTTGTTTTTAACTTGGGCATAATCTTAAAATTATATAGGGATATTTTGAGGACTTAAAATTCGTTTTGACATTTTCAATTTAGTCCTTAGGTTTTAGTTATATCAAAATTAAAATTAGAGGTTTGGGAAAATTAATGGTCTTGTTTGGTAAAGAGAGGTTTGGGAAAAAATTAGAGGTTTAAGGCATAATTAGAGGTTTGACCAGTCAAATTCGCTAATATTGTTGTTTGGTAAATAGCGACTTGAAAGAGCAGATTGGAGTGAAATCGCTAATTTTAAAAAAGCTCATGATAGGAGCTTTTTGAGATTAGAGGTTTAATATTAGAGTTGTAAAGACTCTTTTACCCTTACCAGTTACCAAAAATCTCAAAATAACCTAAATTAAGGCCCTGTTTGGCAATTAGTGGATAGCTGATAGCAGATTACATTAGCTGATAGCTGATTGTATTAGCTGATTTGACTAGCGGATTGTATTAGCTGATTGTATAAAAGTGTTTGGTAAAATTAACTGATAGCTTATAGATGTTTGATTATTTAAACAAGCAAAATGACATATAAGGACATTATTATATTTAATACTTGTTTGAATAATTTATCAGTTATTAATATTTTGTATCTAATTAATATTAACTAGATTTGTAAAAATTTATTTTTAAAATAAATTTCTTAAACATATTTGAAAGATTTATATATTAATTTATTATTTATATAATTATTAAATTTTTTATATGCACATATAAATACGTGATAATAAAAAAATAGAATTAACTTACAAATGTCACCATATAAATTAGTAGTAACAACAAATAAGTCCAATATTTAATATGTTGTTATTTATATTAAAAATATTATTATTTAATTTAGGTTATTTGGAGATTTTTGGTAATTGTTAAGGTTAAAAGAGTCATTACAACTCTAATATCAAACCTCTAATCTCAAAAAGCTCATATTAGGAGCTTTTTCAAAATTAGCTTTTTCACCCCAATCCGCTCTTTCAATCCGCTATTTACCAAACATCAATATTAGCGGATTTGACTAGTCAAACCTCTAATTATACCTCAAACCTCTAATTTTTGCTCAAACCGCTATTTACCAAACAGGGCCTAAATATTTTCTCACCCTATTTATAAGCTAATCCTATTTACTTTTTTTATTATCACATCTTCACATGTATATTTAAATTTATTAATGAATTAAATTATATTAAAATAATTATATAAATAATAAATTAATATATATATCATTTGAATATGTTTAGAAAAGTTATATTAAAAATAATTTTATAGATCTAATTAATAATAATTAGATACAAAATATTGATAACTAATAAACTATTCAAACAAATATTGAATATAATTATGTCATTGTATGTCATTTTGCTTGTTTAAATAATCTAACTATGAGCTATCAGTTAATTTTACCAAACACTTTTATACAATCAGCTAATACAATCCGTTAGTCAAATCAACTAATACAATCAACTATCATATAATGTAATCTGTTATTCACTAATTGCCAAACATGACCAATATCTTTCTGGCGTTAGATTCGTAGATAATACTAAAAACGAAATATTTAATAAAAACCGAATTTGACAGTAACACCCCTAGTCGGCTAATAAAAATCTAAACAAATAGAAGGGTGAGTTTAACGATATAATATAATATAATTATTGTGGGTATCAACTGAAAATATTACAAGACATGACACTAAAAATATTACACTTTTTATAATATTTTAGATTGTTGATTAAATATTAAAATTTAGCTTTGAGTATCAATATCATTTCTGATAACATTTTAAATTTTTGTAAGTATCGAAATATATCTCTAAATATTAATACTATCGCGAGGCATCAACTTAAAATATTATAAAATATATAACATTTTTAGTTCCCTAATTTCATATTTATAACATTTTAAGCTTGTATTGTAACCGTACTGCAACTATGCCGGACCGACCGAGTAGTTCTAGCATGCGGCCGCCTAATATAAGGCTAATATACGGCGTTACCGGAAACATCATAAAGGTATACCGGAAATATCATAAGATATACCGGAAACATGGATACTTTCGAAATCAACATATCCAAAAGTAGGAATACTTTCGAAATCAACATATCCGGTATACTTTATTATGTTTCTGATAACGCGTATATTAAGCTTATATTAGGCGGCCGCATGCTAGAAAACTCCGGACCGAATAGAAGGAAGGAATTGAAGTTAGTAATGAAAAGAATTGTACTTTGAGCTTATACCCCATTCCCAGTTCTCCAATGGAGTTTGATTGATGTTCCCTGTTCCGTACACATCTCTCTCCAAAATCCCCTTTTCTTACACAGTTTACAGTTGCAAATAAAATTAGAGCTCCCTTTAGTCTATAATACCCCATACTCTGTTTTTCTTTCTTAATCTTTGGATTTCCTCTCTTATTTTCCACAATTCGTTAACAATCTGGGTTTTGCTTCTTTTCTGGCGGGAAAGAACCAACTTTCCTCTCGTGTTTCCATTTTATTCTGTAGAAACCCGAAGAGAGGTGTTGAGATAGCAAAGTTTTGAATCTAAAATTGATGGCGAACCCCCCGGGGAACCATCAACAGGAACCAAATCACGCGTCATCTTCTTTCTGTGGGAACCCGAAACCCGAAACCTCAGGTTCGGGTTTGAAGCATAACCCTGTCATTTCCCTAGATTGGACCTTAGAAGAGCAAACTATAGTAGAAGACGGGTTAAAAAAGTGAGCCTTCTTTAACTCTTTTTCTCTTTTGAATTTTAACTTCGGGGAATGTGATTTTCGTTATTGTATTCTTGATTCAAACTGGTTGGAATTATGAAAGAAGGAAATAGTCTGCATATCAGTGTTTTAAGTTTATAAATGGAAGGGAATGGAATAGTTCAGCTTCTAATAAGCATAGGAGCAACGTATTTATATCCGTCATTGTTCCTTGTAAGAATTTTAATGGAGATAGAGGTCTGTTGAATGTCAGTCTTCTGTTTATCCGAATTCTTTGTTAGTTGTTTTGGATATATTCCAATTGATATTTTTTCACATTTTACTGAATGAGCTCATTATTAGCCTAATATATTTTATACTTCTTCCTTTTGTTGGGACTGGGAAAATGCAAATTTTGATTCTAATTCCTTTTGTGCGACATCTCTTGGCAGATATGCATCAGAGCCGAGCATAATTCGTTATGCAAAAATAGCTTTGCAGTTACAAAATAAGACGGTCAGGGATGTCGCTTTGCGGTGCAGATGGATGACGGTAAGCTTTACTGTTCTCATAAGTCTCAATTTAAACTCATCAACCAACTGTTTTGACTTACATATATTGACTCTTGTAGAACATGTTTCTCAAGTGGCTTAAAATGCTACAACAATGAGGCAGGCTGCAATTATTGGAGTCAATTCATATTTTTCTGGCATGATACCATAATTCTACTCTGTGTTATGTGTGTGTTCACGTATTTTCATTTATGCTTTATGCAGAAAAAGGAAAATAGCAAGAGAAGGAAGGAAGAACGTAATATAGCCAGGAAAAGTAAAGACAAAAAGGTATTATTAATATTTACTGGTTCTTTCTTCTGTTTGATAAACGGTATTTATTTCTGTTTTCTTTACTCCTATGAGCCTGCTTGGTTGGTTAATTGTTCGAATGCAAGATATTAGATATCAGTTAAAAAGTAAATCATCGCATTCTCTGTGTGATACTGATGTGCAGAGATTTTATTTTATTTTATTTTATTTTATTTATTTTTCTATCACCACTTTCTCTCTAGATCATCTGAAGAAATCTGAATGACTGCTTCCGTTAACACAGGAAACCTCTCTTATACATGCAAGGTAGTGGAGCAAAGCTCATTGACCATAGGGAGGTTATTGAGTTTATCATAGTATTTTTATATCTTCATGGTAGAGATGCTAGACGGAGATTTAATTAGTACCTTGGCTAGGCAGTTGATTCTTTGAATTTTTTATTGATTGTCTTAGGTTCTTGTGGCATGTTCATTACAGTATTGTTCATTTTTTATTGTTGTCTTCCATAATCTTTTCATTGAGGCCTCTGTTGGGGGGATTCACATTGGAGCATTCTTTATGTCTGCTGATAAAAAAATTTCCACTTCAATTAATTTTTAGAGTTGGAGTATATTAGATTTAAGTAAAAAGAATTTCTTTCAAAGTTGCCAATTCATGATAATATTTTGTTGATATAGTAAGAAATAAGGAAATATTTATAGTTTCTGAGTGATGACCATGTTTTAGACCAAAAGATGCTTAGGAATATCTTTTGTGTTTGTTTTCAGGAAAGAGTTGCTGATCCTCAGGGAAAGCCTACCCATTTTGCAGCTCAACCTAATCATTCTCCGTATGCACCCCCAATGATTCCTATTGACTATGATGATGGCATTCCATACCGAGGTTAGATTTGATCTTTGAATATTTTTTAAGTTATCCCTTAGAGCTCGGGGTTTAGAGATGTGTTCTGTTTCTTCTTACATGCAATTGCAAGTGTTACTTTCTTAAAAATACTATCTTTGAGCCTGCGTTTTTAAATTATGTTTACTGTAATGTCTTGCTTTCTGTTTAGTCAAGATATATTTAGTATTATATTTGAAGTTTTATGTGCATTTTTTTTTGTGAAAGATAAACTAAGTTCCAGTGGTTCACGTTCTATTGCCTCACTAGTTGCATTGGAGTTTTGGTTTTTCCTTCGATGGTTGTTTGGGTTTCTGATTTTCTTAATCCTCTGCTATGCATATTGTTCTTAAAGCTGAAATTAATGTTGGTAGCCTGAACTGTCTGCAAAAGCAGCTGAACTTTTATGGGCAAAAGATGTTGGTGTTTAGTAGGCTTTGGGTTGGGGTGAAGCATTCTTTCTTTCTTTTCTTATTCTGTGGTGCTTTAGATGGCATGACCTGTTTGATGCTCCTTTTATGATTTGTTATGAACTTCAATAAACTACCAACTTCTGGTATTGAAAAGAAAGTGAGAGAACTGAAGAAGAAAATTTTGGTCTTCTCTCCATATATACATTCGAGGTGTGTGAATTCTTGTTAAAATTCAAGTAACAGAGAAAATGGTGCGCGGCATGATCTTAAATAGTTTAAAATAGTAGCCACAATTATCTATTGAATTTATTTTCTGTTGTTGATCACTGCAACAAATGAAGCTTGAATTTATATTTATTATGGTGCCTGAAATTTTCTACACATGTTTTTTATGATGTTATTATTGGAAATTTAAACTGAAAGCTGCATTATGCTATTTCACAGCCATTGGCGGGGTGACAGGTGAACTTCTGGAGCAGAATGCTCAAGCCTTAAATCAAATTTCTGCAAATTTTGCAGTTTTTCAGGTGAAATACCAATGTTATAAATAGATTGATTTTATGTTATCCTTCTATTTTTATTTTTTTGTTTGCATTCCAGGTTTTCAAATTCTCCCATGTAAATATTTATGTACAAATGACTAGTACCAGGTCCCTTAATTCTATCATTCAAATAACATTTTGTGGCGTTCATGTGGATAGACCAAAAGTTCTGATTATCTAGTTTTTCACTTCAGCTTTATGGGTCTCTCACGGAACTTGTCTCATTTTTTCTTTTCCAGATACAGGAAAATATTGATCTCCTCTGCCAAACTCGTGACAACATTCTGAAAATCATGAACGAGTAAGTTCCAGTTTTTGCTAAATGCTCCTTAATACTAGGAGTTATTTGCTTTACCCGTCATATGACGTGGCACATGGTACAAAAGACTCAATTTATTCCGGTAGAAATGAGGCTGCAGCCTGGAAATAAATAAAAAAAAGCTGGTTTGAAAAGCAATGGAGAATTGGTCCCGGTGTTTACTAAATCTATCTTCCATCAGTTACGAATTTGCTATCGTTATTGGATGTTGCTTTCTTGGTTAGCATACAGGTTGCCGCAGTTGATTATCATATCGGTTATTAATTGTGTGTGTGTATATATATATATTCCAGGTTGAATGACATACCAGATATAATGAAGCAGATGCAAGTACTTCCGGTGAAACTGAACGAAGAGCTAGCTAATACCGTCCTTCCCCCTTCATCTCGCCCTATGCTTTCATGATCCTCTGCCTCTTGCTTTGTTCCGATAACTAAGCAGCGGATTGTGCTTTAGCTGATCTAGAAAATAACCGCCGATAAGGTCGACTCGCCTTTCTTTACAATTTGAGAATAAGTTCTCTCCCCCCCCCCCCCCCCCCCTCTTGCATGTAGAAGGCTTAGTGTTTTCTTCTTTTGCTTATTTATTCTATAGTTTGTTTGTTTGTTAGTTCATGCAGGAGAAGGTGATTTAAGGCTTTGCTTTGGGGATATTTATATTTCATAATTAAATCAAGAGTTAAAGTATAATATTTGAATTCTTTGTGTTCTTATAGGTTTTTTATTGTATTTTTTCATTTTTAAAATTTTTACAGGTAAATTTTAAAAAGTTGACATGTTTATTTTAATTTTTTTTATTTTTAGCAATCACTTAAATGAACATTCTATTAGTGTATTATTTATAATTATTAGATTGGTTTTTTTGCAATTAAAAAAATTTAATCTTGGTGGGTCTAGGGATGGCCATTTGATCTAGACCTAACGAGTTCTGACCCGATCCTATAGGGTCGGGTTTTAAAAAGAAATTGAGTTAGGTCGAGTTGGGTATGATTTTATGAGAACGATGTCGGGCCGGGTTTGAGTTTAAGGTGAAAAGTACCCGACCCGAAATAACAGTTAAATTTTATCTTAAATATTTAGGTATAATTGTTATAATGTCACTATTTATATATATTTTTCAATAATCTCGCTATTTTGTCTAATAAAAATGGAATAATTATTATAATTCTCCTTTTCTATTTGTTAGTTTTTCAATTAACTTTATATTTTTATCGAATAATAATAAAAAATAATATTTTTTATTGATGTCAGGTCGGGTTGGGTTAAGTTCAGGTTTTTACTCTAGAATTTGAGTTAGTTTTGGTCGAGTGAAATATCATAAAATATATTAGGTCGGGTCGAATTTGAATGAAGATGTTAAATTTTCGAGTCGAGCGCGAATTGATCAAAAATTTGATCCAACCTGACCCATGGCCATCCCTAGATGGGTCTTTCTTTTATCTTCATAATTGTTGTATGATAATTAGATTCTATCATACATGTTCTTTTTTAAACATTTAACAATGTAAATTAAGTAATCATATTTGATTGGTTAAGTTATTCATTTTTATTTTTTTTATATCTTTTTAGGTCATGAGTTCTATACCAATTAAGTGTACTTCTTCTTTTCCCTTAGAGTCTGTCCTTTCCCTCTCTTCTATGTAGAATTAAAATTAACTTTTGTCAAAAAAAATGCAAATCTGTTTAAAAATCTTCCACACAAATATAAGGTGTTATATCAATCGTTTTTTATGCAAATTAGTAATGTATTTGTGTTTAAGCGTATATAAGTTTATGTTGGTAAGTGCCTTTGGCCTTTTTAAATTTGTAATTTTCAATTAAGTTTAATTGCTATTATATTAATCTTATTTAGATATGTTAGACGTGTTTGTATTAGGCGGTAAACCCTTGATTGACTTAGAGTCAAAAGTCATTTTTGGCGTAAAGTCGGTGGTCGAAGTCATTTTTGAGAAGGGAGAAAGTGATAGGTGATGATAGTCATTGCGGAGAGTTAAGGGAGCCATTCCCATGCCTTTGGTTTTGGATGGAGGGACGTTTGATGGGATTGTGTCAAGCCTAATGATGACTGTTGTTAGGTTGGCAGGTGATAGCTCGACTTGTCAGGCAACGAGTTCAGTCGGATATGATGATTGTTTTATCCTGGCGCATTGATCGAGTGTGACAGTATCCAGAGACTGATGAGTCTGGAGATGTAAGAGATGTTCGAAGAGGAGCTCCGATTTTTTGTGGTGCATAGAATGCGACACAAAGATGAAAATTGGTGGTACCACTTGTTCTGATGTAAGCGGAGAGCCACAATAATTTCTAGAGATATTTAATAGAGTCACAACAAATTTGTTTATAAATTTTGAAATTTTCTTATAATAAATGTTAGAGAATAATATTACATGTTATATAAAATAAATAAACAAATGTTTTAATACATGTTATCCTCAATGATTTTTTTAACGAAATTCCTTTGAATGTAGTTATGCTGGGTTATAATTTTGTTTTATTTTTAAGGTAAATTGCATCAATGATCATTGAAATTTTATTTTTTGGAGCCCAGAAGCACAAGAAAGGCCTTGCCCAAAGTTTGAGGAGAAAGTCAAAGCAAGAAGATAGGGCGGACTAAAGGACGTTTATTTAGAGATTTAGTCTTTAATGAATTGTACTTTAATTCGAACTAGTATTCTTGGCCATTAAGGAAACTTGTACCCAAGGCCTATATATATGCTTGTAATTCGACCTAGAAAAAGGATATCTTACTATCTAGCTGTCTTCCCCTAAAACCCTAGTCGTTTTCCCCTTCTCATCATGTTCTAAACTTCCCCTAGGGCTAAGGGTTGATTCTGTAAAGTAGTTGCAAGGTTTGCATTTGTTTTAGGAATTTTTCTGTTCAATAAAATAGACTTCAAGTTTGTTTATTCTGGTTTCAACATCTTGCAAGAGTATCGGGAGAGCATTGTGAGATTACACATTTACTTAATATCGGGAGAGTTAAGTATACGAAAGAAATAAGTACGAGTTCTCTAATTTATGGTTGAACTATCTCGAACCTAGGGATAAGACGAGGTTAAGTGGCTAAGGAAGAATTCAACAACATTGGTGTTCATCCTTCGATTCACGCCGGGAGGTATCATCAAAGACGTGTTCATCGAAAGACTTGGACCTAGGGATAGGCCAAGGCACAGCAGGGATTCTTGCCAAGCTTGAAGTATAGAGTTGTGTGATCGCTGCCGCGACTAACAACAGACCGCTGCCGCGACAGGTGCTGCCGCGACAGGTGCTGCCGCGACAGGCGCAACGACAGAACATGGATTCCTAGACTTTGCAACACCTACACTACTGAGCAAATCAATATTGGCCCATTCTCTCTATCCTGAATTTGTTACTCTTTTATTTCCAGTATTCTTTATTATTTCGTGACAAACTATTTAAACTCTTTCTTTTCCCCTTCGTGCAAAAAATCAAGGTTAAAGCTATTAGCCCAGTCCTTGCGGAGACGATATTTGATACTTACGTATCACTTTACTACTTGCGTTGTGTACACTTGCACTACCTTGCGATAGACACTTTTACACGCAACAAGTTTTTGGCGCCGTTGTCGGGGACTGGCAACATATCTTTACCCTACCCTTTTACTCCACATTCTTTTTGTATTTCTTTTTTTAGGTCTAAATTGCTTGTGGGCAAGCAAAAACTTGAGTTTGGGGGTGTGTTGAGTGTGTAAAATTTCTATATTTTACCCCATATTTAACCCATATTTCTGTTGTATTCAAGCATAATTCATTGCATTTAGGATAGATTTCATATATACATCACAATTATATCAAATGACACAGTTTTTACTGAAATTGATTGCTTTTGCAGGTAGCTGCTGTAGCAGATGGAGGGCAGTGGAGAAGCAGACGCTGGGCAGTGAAGAAGCATAGTTGGAACTGGACTGCAGACGAGAAGGACAATGTTGCCAAGGCCGCTGCCGTGGCAGCCAAGGACTACAACAATGGTGAAGGGAAGAAGTGAAGTGGACCTCGACAGAAAGAGGAAATTAAGCCGGTCTGTCGTGGAGTACCCTTATATTTTTCTGAGCCCTAGATCAGAATGAAGGCCAAGCCCAAAGTTCAAGGAAGAAACTCCAAGCAAGAAGGAAAGACGAATTAAAGATATATGCTCTGAAGATTTAGTCTTTAATAGAGTTGTATTATAGTTTAAACTCGTATCCTTTCCATATTAGAAAACTTGAACCCAAGGTCTATATAAAGGCATGTAATTCGACCTAGGGAAGAATATCTTACTCTCTAGCCGTCTTCCCCTAAACCCTAGTCGTTTTCCCCCTTCTCATCATGTTCTAAACTTCCCCTAGGGCTAAGGGTTGGTTCTGTAAAGTAGTTGCAAGGATTTCATTGTTTTAGGATTTTTTCTGTTCAATAAAATAGACTTTAAGTTTGCTTATTCTGGTTTTCAACATCTTGCAAGAGTATCGGGAGAGCATTGTGAGATTACACATTTACTTAATATCGGGACAGTTAAGTATACGAAAGGAATAAGTACGGGTTCTCCAATTTATGGTTGAACTATCTCGGACCTAGAGATAGGACGAGGTTAAGTGGCTAAGGAAGAATTCAACAACATCGGTGTTCATCCTTCGATTCACGCCGGGAGGTATCATCAAAGACGTGTTCATCGACATACTTGGACCTAGGGATAGGCCAAGGCATAATAGGGATTCTTGCCAAGCTTGAAGTACTGAGTTGTGTGTTCGCTGCCGCGACAACAATAGACCGCTGCCGCAGCAGGTGCTGCCGCGACAGGCGCTATGACAAAACAGAGAAGTCTTAGACAGCGCTAACACCTGCACTACGGAGCATATCAATATCAGCCTACTATTTACTCTGAATATTATCATCTTTTATTTTCAGTCTTCTTTATTATTTCGTGACAAACAGTTAAACTCTTTCTTTTCCCTTTCGTGCAGAAAACCAAGGTTAAAGCTATTAGCCCAGTCCTTGTGGAGACGATATCCGATACTTACGTATCACTTTACTACTTGCGTCGTGTACACTTGCACTACATTGCGATAGACTCTTTTACACGCAACAAGTTTTTGGCGCCGTTGCCGGGGACTGGCAACATACTCTTACCTTTAATTTCTGCACTTTTCTTTTCTCTTTATTTTTATTTTTTTTATTTTTCTATTTTTATCAAAAACTCAGGTGAAATACAAGTTTAAGGAGCATCAACATGTCAGGAAAAACTATTCGAGAGCTAATGTGAGAGAATTCTCGCAATTACCGTAAAGAAACCGACATGCCATGGGAAAGTAGTCCTCCTCAAGAGCAAACGAATTCCTTAGAAGGTACACTTCAAGCCTTCGTGGCACTCATGCAAAAACCATCGGCTTCTACGAACGCAAGTATCGCCAAGATGGATGCACACTTGAGCAGACCGGTCCTCATTCATGCCACGGATGAACCTGAAATCCTGAGGCAAGGTGACGAGGATGCCTATGTGAAGGAATACCCAACACATGATGAGTCTGAGCAACAACTTGGCATGGTAATGATCGAGGAGCCGGAATGTAGCAACACCGCAATAACGCTGAGTAAAATTCAAGAGAATGTCACTGCGGCAACCACATCCGAGGAAAACTCTCAACCCACTACCTCGGTTATGCCCGACCAAGATTTCACACATCCATCCCTGTCATGGAACTCGCACGACCACCTAGAAGAGCTACCCAATGATAATGCCTCGCAAATGGAATACGAGCAGGTAATAAACGAACATTTTGAATTCATTAAAAACTCACAAATTCCATTGCAGGTATTAGAGGAACCAAAGCTGGTGGACTCAGAATCATCGAAGTCTCTACTGATGGAGATTTACGAATGGCCTACAAAATTTGATATGGAGAATTATGGTACTTTCCAATGTCCCATTGACCTGCAAAGTAACCTGATAAAGGACTATCAAAATAACTGGTTGCCACAGCAGCAAACACGACAGCAAGGGCTACATTCAACCACAACAACATTCAACGAAAATAAGGTAAGTTTGTGGTCGAATGTCAATTTGATTTTTTCTAATCATATATTCATGCCCTCAGAAACATTACCAATAAGGGAGGACTTCATTGACAACAAATGGAAGAGAAAGAAAGGAGCCCCCACTGACATGCGTCGTATAGTGTCAAAAATAAAACCTTAAACTCAAAATAAATAAGATTTAAATTAATATAGCGAGAGTAAGGGTCGATCCGCAGGGAATAGGAACTCTAACACCTTTCTTCTGATTTAGACCAATAACCTGTAGAAAATAAAAGGGGGATTTTAGAATAGTGATTTGAAAGAGAAAAATAGTAAAAACGTAAAAATAAATGTTGAGAATGAATTATGGATAGAAATAGCCTCAAGCCACGCTTTTCCACGACATCTTCGATCACTGAAGTTGATTTTTCTTCGACTTTCCTACAGGTTACAGTCTACAAGGCCCAAGCCTTGTAACTTACTTCTCGTTGGTAGATTCGACTCCCAGGGCAATCCTTGAAGTCAAACTTTAGTGAATTAGCCACGGCAATCGATGCTAACTCAAATCTAAGTTAGTGCTGGAGAAGCCCGTGCTCGGATATTCGTCTCGATTAGAATTGTTTCCGATTTTGATTCCCCTTAGTGGACCGCCACTAAGTTTGTTCTTAGGGAGTTGAATTGGCTACAAGCTTTTCCTCGTCCCCAACGATGGATCTAAACCACTTCAAGCCGATGCGCTCTCTCGGAATGAAACAATTGCGATGCCTAAAGATTAGGCCGATTGCCTAATCAATTTTACAGAGAATCTAAAAAGGAGTTGTTGAAGGATTGAAGTATTTTCCTAATCTCACGAGATTTGTCGGGTTTGGCGTTGCTTTTGGCTAAAGGGAATTTAGTTAAGCATGGTTTGTGAAAAAACCATACTTAATAAAATAAATAAAAATGGAGAAAAGAAAATGGAGAAAAATGGAAAGCTTTATTACTCAAGGAAGAAGAGAACAATGGAAAATGTTTTATGAATAATTCACCCCCAAAGTGGTGTATTTATAGTAGTTGAAAAACCCTAAAAACCTAAGATGATAAATCCTAAAAAATTTAAATAAAATTACATAAGATAAATATCCAAGTTTTGAATTTTAAGATAAAAATCGGATGATAAGCTATCTTGATAAGTGGACTGATAAGTTATCAGGCTTGCTGACGTCATCTTCTAGAAGGTGCTGATGTGGCGCCCAGTCAGCATTCATGCCCTGGTTCATGCCCATGAATCTGCCCACGACTTCAGTATTTTCTGCAACACTCCAACTCATTTCCAGCATTACGTAACCTGCATGAGAACAACATAAAAACAGCCCAATTAAGTCCTTCAAATATATATATTCGATCAAAATAAGGACTAAAAACATAACCAAAATAAATACTTATCACCCACCATGAGAATAATCACCAGATGAAGGGTACGAATGGACTTCAAGAAGTACCGGAAACGACCCTTCAAGCATCAATAGAACATGGAGCAGTTACTTTAGGAGATGCCCATCAGGGCATTCCTAATTTAACTTAATTTATTTTATTGTATTTTATTTTTATCTTATTTTACCTTTATTGTTTTAGGAATTAGAAATTTGATATTAGTTTTAGTTTGTTTGTGTTATTAGGTAAACAGAGAGAACCCTTGCAATGACGATACAAGCAACCCGAGGAAGCTCTGCCTCCACCCCTGCCGCGGCAGCACTCATACTCCCTGAGATGAATTCCAAAGTGACTGCCGCCAACAGCAGTGAAGATAGTGACGCAAGGAAGAAGGCAGCCTCCGCGTCTCCAACTCCCAGGGCAGCACCCACAGCTCCTCCGATAAAGTTCAAGGGAATCCACAGGGTCCTGAAGATCGAGACGAGGAAAGGAACCTGAGTACCAGATAGATCCTGAAATCGAACGCTCGTGCAATCTTAGGAACCGACTCCGACTCGTATTAGCCAGAAACGAATACCTTGAAGAACAGTTAGAGGCCATGAACAACCAAGGGAATCCACAGGGTCCTGAAGATCCTGTCGGAGATGGAAGGAACGGACAACCTATCGATCCTCCTGCCGCTGTCGCACGCCGGTCATGCCGAGACTACATGATCAACGATCATGTGGAACTAGAAACCACCCTGCCAGACGTGGAAGCTAAAAATTTCGAGCTGAAACCTGTTATGTTCAGCATGATTAATAACGCTGGCCAATTTAGTGGTGCTGCTACAGAGGATGCTAGGGAGCATTTGAAAATGTTCCAGGAAATCTGTGGTTCGTTTATACTACCGGGAGTAAATCCGGAGATACTGAGGCTTCGGTTATTTCCTCATTCATTGAGGGACAAGGCAAAAACTTGGTGGAATAAAATAGCGTCAGGTTCAATACGAACTTGGGCAGATTTAACTCGTGAATTTTTGTCTCGTTTTAATCCTTCACATTTATCTGAGCGATTACGTAATGAAATTGCTACTTTTCAACAGGAAGATGACGAGCCAATGCACGAGGCATGGGACAGATTTACCACTCTACTGAGGAACTGCCCGATGCATGGATTCCTCGTTTGGAACCAGGTAATAAAGTTTTATAATGCTGCCAATTTACAGACCCTTATGAGAATTGATTTAGCAGAAAATGGATTGATGTTGGACAAAGATCCAGATGAAGCGATGGTAGTATTGAAAAACCTGGCAAAGAACGAGGAACAGTTTCCTACAGCAAGAAGAGGGGGTAAACGAGTACTAGCTATGAAAGATTATGAGGCCGACGACTCCCTAAAAACACAGATGGTATATCTCACAAAGGCAGTTGAAAAGCTATTGAAAAAAGATTCAAAACCTGTCTACTCTGCTGAAGAGGTATGTGAAACTTGTGATGGGAATAACAGTTCGGAAGATTGTCCGCTACAGTTAGAAGAAGGGATGTATGTTGGAAACTACAACAAACAGAACTACAATTCCAACAACTACAATCCCAAATGGAGAAAGGATCCCAAGTTCTCTTGGAGCAACCCTAACAATGCCCTAAATCCTCAAGCACAGAACACGCAGAATCAAGGGGGACCTAGATTACTGACTCGACAGCAACCACAACAGCAGCAGCAACAGCCACCAGCTGCCACGACTAGTATACTAGAGCAGACCTTGGCGACGTTTATGTCTCAAACAGGAACTCACATTGAGAACATGAATCACTTCGTCAAGAAGACTGAGTCAATCATGGATAAAACAGAGATTTGGATGACCAACCATGAAGCTACTCTGAAATCACTGGAGACACAGATGGGTCAGGTTTCCTAGCATATTAAACCGAGGGTAAATGGAGGATTTCCTAGCGATACTGAAAACGCTAGACAACCCACACATGAGCAGTGTAAAGCCATCACTACTAGGAGTGGGAAGAAATTACCAGGGCCAGAGAAGGAAGCTGAATTAGTTAAGGAACCAGCCCTGGAGTCGACTGCCGAGAACGTTGCCCCGGCAGACGACAAACAGCATGCTGCCGATGAACCTGTCACGACAGTAGAAGGGACAGAGAAGAAGGATAAAGAACCTAAGCCTCCTCAGATCCGAATGCAGTGGGAAGGACGCATTGCAGATTATCGTCCTCCACCTCCTTTTCCACAGCGGCTACAGAAGTTGAAACAGGAATCCCAACTGTAAAACCTATGTTTGATTTTGATATAATTAGATCTTTAAGGATCAATTTGTAAAACTTAAAATTGTTTTTATAAGTCCCTTAATAAGTTTTTAAAACACCAACACCTTAAAACTGATTCATAAAACTCAAACTCAAAATATTTTCTAAGTGTTCCAAGGCAAAACCATTGAAAATCGTCCAGGCGTATCGATACCTTTTTGCCAAACTTGGTTACTGTCGAAACCAGTATCGATACCCCAAACCCTAGTATCGATACACCCCTGTGTTAAAATTCAAAGAGTTTGAATAGCGTACCGATACGGCTAACCCTCGTATCGATACGGGCTTTATAATTTTTAAATATTAAGTCGGTTTAAAAATATGACCGTTGGTGTCAGTTGGTTGGTAACCAAACTTTAAAATGTCGTTGACCCGTATCGATACACCTAACCCCCGTACCGATACAGATTTGGACAGTGAGCTAAGTTCAGAAAAAGGTATCGATACGGCCCTTGCCGTTTCGATACCCCGTACCGATACGCTTACGTGCGTATCGATACCCCTCATTTATTGCACACAACGACTCTTTCTTTTATGAGACAGGTACCGATACACCTTCCCGCGTACCGATACCGGTAGCTGCAAAAGTGCATTTATGGTGGTAAGAGAGGGTTCCAACGGCTCCATTTATGTTCCCAACCACCCAAACGGCTAGAAATCAATGAGGAGGTATAAAAGACACATCCAAAAGCTACATCAACAACTATTGATCTTCAAGAAAACACCTACTCATCAAATCCAAGCAATTGTGCCAAAATTCCTATTTGTCTAGAAATCCCAATTGTAATCTTCATTTATATTTTGTTCAATTGGGTTGAGTGATTGTAATTGGGCTATCATTTGTATTGAGAGATACCTTATTAGCCAACAAATTTCTTTGTTCACTTGTGTGAGGATTGGGTTGATTTTTGGGTAGAAAAATCAACCAAAATTGTAAGGGTTGCCTCCTTGTCCTAGAAAAAGGGAAGAGCAATTAGTGGAATTGTTGCAAATCCTTAGTGAAGCTAAGGTAGTGGATGTAGAGTTCATTTGGAACTTGAACCACTCTAAATTCCTTGCCTATTATTTTTAATTTGCAATTTCCACCACAAAACCTTTAAATTTCCAATTCACCCCTCTCTTGGTCTATATCGATCTTGCGATCCACTCAACAATTGGTATCAGAGCCTACCTCTTTGAGGATTAACAACCACGAGAGGAGTTCCTTGGAAGAGTGTGATCATCAAAATATCAAGAGATGACTTCAACCTCTGGTTCCGGCATGTACGAGTCACAATCCACTACAAAGCATCCTTTCTTCAACGGTGATAACTATTCTTTTTGGAAGAATAGAATGCGTCTATTCATCAAGTCAAATGACTATCTAGTGTGGGATGTCATTGAAGATGGGCCATATATTCCATTGAAGCAAGACATTGAAGGCAAGATGGTTTTGAAAAAGAAAGTGGAGATGAGTGAAGAGGAGAGGAAAAAGATTCAAGTCAATGATAAAGCTCTCCACATGCTATTTTGTTCTTTCGGTCCGGACATCTATTCAAAGGTCTCATCAATCGAAAGTGCCAAAGAAGTGTGGGACACTCTTGAGACCACTTATGAAGGCACCAATGATGTTAAAGAAACTAAGATTGGAATTCTCAATCTTAGTTATGAAAATTTCAAGATGGAGCCCGATGAGACGGTGTCAAAGATGTTCGATCGTTTCTCCACGATTGTCAATGGTCTAAAGGGCTTTGGAGAGATCATACCGGAAGACAAGCTTGTCTGGAAGCTACTCTATTCACTTCCCAAGTCTTGGGATGGGAAGAGAACCGCTATCATCGAAGCAAAGAATTTGATAACGTTGAAGCTTGATGAGCTTGTGGGTTCTCTCCTTACTCATGAGATCATGAAGCAAGGAAGGGAAGATGAGAAGAAGAAAGAAGAGAAAAGGGTAGAGAAGCTTGAGGTTGAGAAGAAGAAGAAGATGGGAATAGCTCTCAAAGCTAAAGCTTCACAACATGATGAGAGCTCATCTAGTGAGGAGGATGAACTTGAAGAATTGGCTATGATAGCCAAACGATTCTCACGCTTTATGAGGTCCAACCGGGGAAGAAAAATCCAAAGGAAGATGGACTTCAAGAGCAAGAGCAAAGAAGAAGGAAGGGATCCTATCATTTGCTTTGAGTGCAAACAACCCGGCCACATACGTTCGGAGTGCCCTCAACTCAAGAAGAAGGGCTTTGAGAAGAAGAAGAAGCTCAAAGCCAAGCTTGCTACTTGGATTGATGAGGAGTCATCGGAGGATGACGAACAAGAAGTGGCTAATCTTTGCCTCATGGCACTTGAGGAAGATTTCTCCATGGTAACATCTAACTCATCTATTTTAGATTATGAAGAATTAAATGATGCATATGATGAGTTGCAAGAGGTATATGGTGAATTAGTTGAGAAATATAAGGAGTCGGTCATTAGGAATAAAAAGATTATTCTAGAATTAAATGAGAAAAATGACTCACTTACTCAAGCTAATTCTAAATTTGAGAAAAAGATATTAGGATTAAAAGATGAACTAAAATTCTTTCAAGATGAAAATGTTGATCTTAATAATCTTTTATCTCAATGTAATTGTGAACACCAAAAGGTGTTGGGTGAGCTAAATGAGCTCAAAAAGTCTTTAAAAAATGTTGGTAGTGTCAAGCATGAAGTAGGAGAATCCTCTAGAACACACCAACCTAAGAAAAAGACTAATTACTACAAACAAGGTAGCTACCCTAGACATAGTAGAGCTAAAAGAATTAGAAGTGTATGGGTTCCTAAGGAACTTGTTAAATCTAATAATATTATTGCTATGTCATCTTGGATTCCTAAGGGAACCAAGGTTTTGGGAGCTAACACTCATGGACCCAAAATGATTTGGGTACCAAAAACCAAAGTTTAATATCTTTGTTTGTAGGGGGAGCATTGCTACAAGGCCAAAGCACAAAGTCAAAACTCATGGTACCTTGATAGTGGATGCTCGAGGCACATGACCGGGGACAAGAGTAGATTCATGGATCTAAAGCCAAAAAGTGGAGGAGTAGTAACATTTGGTGACAACTCCAAAGGCCACATTAAAGGTATTGGCTCCATAGGTAATCACTCTACTATTCTCATTGAAAATGTATTATATGTCGATGGTCTTAAACACAATTTATTGAGCATAAGTCAATTGTGTGATAAAGGATTTAATGTTTTGTTTGATAAAAATGGATGCAAAATTGTAGACATTAAATCTAATAATATTATGCTCATAGGTCATTGCATAGGGAATATATACATGGTGCATCTAGATGACATTCATACATCTCATGCATGCTTAGTTGCTCAAAATGAAAATGATGCATGGTTGTGGCATAGGAAGCTAGGACATGCTAGCATAAGTGTTTTGGAAAAACTAGTCTCCCTAAATCTAGTTAGAGGTTTACCCAAGATAAAATTTTCAAATGATAAAATTTGTGATGCATGCTCAAAGGGTAAACAACATAGGTCTTCCTTTAAATCCATTAATGATGTTTCTACTAGTAGATGCTTACAACTAATCCACATGGATTTATTTGGGCCAATTAGGACTATGAGCTTGGGTGGTAAGTCTTATGCTTTTGTGCTTGTTGATGATTTTTCTAGATTTACTTGGGTTCTCTTTTTAAGTACTAAAGATGAGGCTTTGGAAAAATTCATCACATTTTCAAAATTAACCCAAAATGATCTTGAACTTAGAATTTCACATATTAGAAGTGATCATGGAACCGAGTTTCAAAATTTAGGGTTTGAAGATTTTTTTAAATGAAAATGGTATTAGCCATAATTTTTCGGCTCCTCGAACCCCTCAACAAAATGGGGTAGTTGAGAGGAAAAATAGAACTTTACAAGAAATTGCTAGAACTATGCTTTGTGAAAACAATTTACCTAAATATTTTTGGGCGGAAGCCACAAACACCGCTTGCTATATTGTAAATCGAGTAATGATTAGGCCAATTTTAAAGAAAACGCCTTATGAGATTTTAAAATCTAAAAAGCCTAACATTAGCTATTTTCACCCTTTTGGTTGCAAGTGTTTTGTTTTAAATAATGGAAAAGACAACTTAGGTAAATTTGATGCAAAAAGTGATGAAGCCATTTTTATAGGTTACTCTTTAACCTCTAAAGCCTATCGAGTATTTAACAAAAGAACTTTAGTAGTAGAAGAATATATTCATGTTGTATTCGATGATAACCTCCTTCCTAGGAAGGATTCTTGTGATGATGATGATGTAGGGATCATAAATGCCTTTGATGGAGGTCAAACTTCAAAGGAAGATGAGATTCCAACAAAGGAAGAGGACTCACAAGATCCACCTCTTGAAGCCTTGAAGGACTTGGCTATTGAGGAAAAGGAAGTGAGCTACCCAAGGGAGTTGAACTATGTCAAAGATGGTGAAATCTTGGGTGATCCATCCAAGGGGGTAACCACTCGTTCTTCTCTTAGATTAATGAACCATGTTGCATTTATCTCATGCATAGAGCCTAAAAATATAAAAGAAGCATTGGAAGATGACTTTTGGATTATGGCTATGCAAGAAGAGTTAAATCAATTTGAAAGAAGTAATGTTTGGACATTAGTTGATAGGCCTAGTAATCAATCTACAATAGGAACTAAATGGGTCTTTAGGAACAAGCTAGATGAGAGTGGTAACATTGTAAGAAATAAAGCTAGACTTGTAGCACAAGGTTACACTCAAGAAGAGGGAATAGATTTTGATGAAACCTATGCACCCGTAGCTAGAATGGAAGCCATTAGGATGTTGCTTGCATATGCATGTTATCATAATTTCAAGCTTTTTCAAATGGATGTTAAAAGCGCATTTTAAATGGTTTTATAAATGAAGAAGTGTATGTGGAACAACCACCGGGTTTTGAAGATTCAAAATTTCCAAATCATGTTTTCAAACTTACCAAAGCTCTTTATGGTTTAAAACAAGCTCCTAGAGCTTGGTATGAAAGGCTTTCAAATTTTTTGATTGAAAAAGGATTTGAAAAAGGTAAGGTGGACACTACACTTTTTATAAAAATGTATAAAAATGACATCTTAGTAGTTCAAATTTATATTGATGATATTATTTTTGGTTCTACTAATGAATGTCATTGTCAAGAGTTTGCTAAGTTAATGCAAGGTGAATTTGAGATGAGCATGATGGGGGAGCTCTCATTCTTTTTGGGACTCCAAATCAAGCAAAAGAAGGATGGCACCTTCATCAACCAAGAAAAATACATAAATGATATGCTCAAGAAGTTTGGCTTGGAGAATGCAAAGCCTCAAGCCACTCCTATGAGCTCATCTACAAAGCTTGACAAAGATGAAGGAGGTAAGTGTGTTGACTCTAAGCTTTATCGTTCTATGATTGGATCTTTGCTTTACCTTACCGCAAGTAGACCGGATATCTTATTTAGTGTTTGCTTGTGTGCTAGGTTTCAAGCTAGTCCTAGAGAGTCTCACCTTATTGCCGTTAAGAGGATCTTTAGATACCTTAGAGATACTCCTTGTTTAGGTCTTTGGTATCCTAGAGACTCTACCTTCAACCTTCATGCTTACTCGGATGCGGATTATGGGGGTTGCAAAATTGATAGGAAAAGTACTTCGGGAACTTGTCAATTCTTAGGTAGTATGCTCATATCTTGGTTCTCTAAGAAACAAAATAGTGTAGCCTTATCTACCACCGAAGCCGAGTACATATCCTTAGGGAGTTGTTGTGCTCAAGTCCTTTGGATGAAGCAACAACTCTTAGATTATGGAATTAAAGTTGAAACCATACCCCTAAAATGTGACAACACTAGTGCAATATGTTTAACTAAAAATCCCATCCAACACTCTAGAACCAAACACATAGAAATAAGGCATCATTTCATTAGAGATCATGTCCTTAAGGAAGATGTGGTTATAGAGTGTGTAGACACCTTTTATCAATTAGCGGACATATTTACAAAACCCTTAGACAAAGAGCGTTTTTGGTCCCTTAGGAGAGAGTTAGGTCTAGCTAGCCTATCTTGACCTTTTAGGACCTCTTTTGTGCTTAAATATGCTTGATCTTGTGAAATGCCATGTTTGTATGCTTAGACTCCTAATTTCATCCATGCCTATAGTTAGGGGGAGTATGATTCTGTTAAAATATGCTTAGAACTGCTCATACATCATTTGCATACCTTTAGGAGATGTTAAGTTCGAGCCTTTGGTTGTTCTTTAAACCAAATATGTAATTATGGGCTTACAGTATCGATACGGCTCTACGCGTATCGATACCTGTTCTTCATTCAATTTCCCAGAATTTTCTTCGCTTCACGGGTATCGATACGATTAATCTCGTTTCGATACGACTTTCCAACGGGCATTTTTGCGGAAAAGTCTATTCTATCCCCGTATCGATACATCATCGGGCGTATCGATACTCGACTGCGCTGATGGCATTAAATTAGCTTTTAATAAGTTCAACTTTTACCTAATTTCAAACTCTTCAAAACCTAATTAACCCTAGCCGTTTTCGCCTATAAAAAGGCCCTTCCTCCTTCATATTTTTCACACCTCAACTCAAATCTAAAAGAGTTTTTGAATCAAGCAAGGCTTTGTGCTCTCTTTCTTATCTTTGTGCTAGTTTTTCTTCAATCTTCCAAGTTTCTATCAAGGTAATCTCTCTCTTTTTTTCTTTTTCAATTTTTTTTTCTGTTGTTTTGATTATTTTTGTTTCATCTTTTTATCAAAACCTTTGTTTTCTTCAAAATTTTTCTTGAAACTTTCTTTTAAGATTTTTTTAAAATTTTTTTTACCTTGATTTTTACTCAAATTGAAGAAATCCTCTTTGCTTAATCTCTCTTTTAGATCATGGCACCAAAAGAACCTTTGAGGAAGCGTTCAAGGGTTACCCAAGCCGGTGAATCTTCCAGCATTGGCGAAATTGCTCGTCCAAACTACTCCATCATCTATGATCAATGCTTTAATGGCTATTCGGGTCTAGCTCACTTTCGTCAATATGAGAATTATAAGATCCGTGCCGAAAGGGTAAACTCCGTTCCTTTTCTCGACTCCGAGCGTTTTAAGTTTGAATATCTACCTTTATTTCGTCGATGGAACTTCATGGATTTTATCTCTATTCTCGGTTTTTTCTATCGCCTCTTGGTTTTGATTTTCTATACTAATGCCAAATGTATTAGTCGTAATGGGGAAGTGGTTGCTATTAGCTCTTACCTCATGGGGAAGAAAATTATTCTTGATGTCCAATCCATTTGTGAGGTTTTCAAATTAGAGGATGAAGGCCTTGACAATGAGCATGCTTTGGGGCATGTTCTTCATGGATCCGTCACCGCCCTAAATGCTCAAGACCGGATCTTACATTTGATGGTGTCTTGGTGGTTCCGTCCCTCCGGAGGAAAATATTCCACCATCCGTCAAGTGGATGATTTTTGGATTCGGTGCTTCCGTGAGAAAAGGCGACCAAATCTTGTTTGACTCATGTTCGCGGAGATCGTCTACCTCGTGCAAAATCGTAACACATCTCAAGTCACCTCTTTCACATACGGTACGGCTTTGAGTTATTTCTTTCTTAAAAAAGATATTGATTGCTCCTATGACTACCCAACTCCTCTCACTGATCCCATTGATGAGCGATCTCTTGCTCGGGCAAAATTTCATTATCTCAATGGTGAATGGGTACGTCTTGCCGAGTTACCACCGGAAGCCGCCGCCGTTTTCGAAGAAGCTCAACCTCCTCAAGCTCCTCAAGCTCCTCAAGTCCAACAACTCAACATGGATGCTCTCATGACCTATCTCAATGAGCAATTTACCGGGTTGCGTACGGACATGAATACTCGTCTTACTTTAATGGAAACTACCTTTGATACTAGGATGACGTGTATGGAGAATCGCCTCACATCTCTTGAAAGCGGGCACAATTCTTTGAATATTTCCATTGCCGCTTTCCATGATGAGTGGCGTAATAGTATGCGTACTAATGAGCCTTTGGGAGATGATGATGAAGATGATGAAGACGAAGAAGACGATGCTTAGACGTTTCTTCTTGTTTGTCATGCATATCATTTAGGATTTTCTATTTTATGCACCTATGTTTTATGTTCTTAGGATTAAGGTCGTTTTAGGATTAAAACCTATGCTTTGATTTCTCTTTTGCCTTTCTTTGGATTTTAAGTATGTTGCTATAATGAATAAAATCTATGTTGCTTATTATACCTTTGATTTCTTTATGCACTTAATTGTCTCAAAGAATTTTTGATCTAACAAAAAGGGGGAGAAGAAACTAGCTCACACTTCAAAATATTTTGATTTTAATTCAAAGGTTACCAAGCTTATATTAAGGGGGAGTTAACTTTGTAAAGGTTTTTCAAAAATATCAAAAATTTTAAGTTTTAGCTTTGTTATATCAAAAAGGGGGAGATTGTAAAACCTATGTTTGATTTTGATATAATTAGATCTTTAAGGATCAATTTGTAAAACTTAAAATTGTTTTTATAAGTCCCTTAATAAGTTTTTAAAACACCAACACCTTAAAACTGATTCATAAAACTCAAACTCAAAATATTTTCTAAGTGTTCCAATGTAAAACCATTGAAAACCGTCTAGGCGTATCGATACACTAATAGTCGTATCGATACCTTTTTGCCAAACTTGGTTACTGTCGGAACCAGTATCGATACCCCAAACCCTAGTATCGATACACCCCTGTGTTAAAATTCAAAGAGTTTGAATAGCGTACCGATACGGCTAACCCTCGTATCGATACGGGCTTTATAATTTTTAAATATTAAGTCGGTTTAAAAATATGACCGTTGGTGTCAGTTGGTTGGTAACCAAACTTTAATATGTCGTTGACCCGTATCGATACACCTAACCCCCGTACCGATACGGATTTGGATAGTGAGCTAAGTTCAGAAAAAGGTATCGATACGGCCCTTGCCGTTTCGATACCCCGTACCGATACGCTTACGTGCGTATCGATACCCCTCATTTATTGCACACAACGGCTCTTTCTTTTATGAGACAGGTACCGATACACCTTCCCGCGTACCGATACCGGTAGTTGCAGAAGTGCATTTATGGTGGTAAGAGAGGGTTCCAACGGCTCCATTTATGTTCCCAAACACCCAAACGGCTAGAAATCAATGAGGAGATATAAAAGACACATCCAAAAGCTACAGCAACAACTATTGAAATTCAAGAAAACACCTACTCATCAAATCCAAGCAATTGTGCCAAAATTCCTATTTGTCTAGAAATCCCAATTGTAATCTTCATTTATATTTTGTTCAATTGGGTTGAGTGCTTATAATTGGGCTATCATTTGTATTGAGAGATACCTTATTAGCCAACAAATTTCTTTGTTCACTTGTGTGAGGATTGGGTTGAGTTTTGGGTAGAAAAATCAACCAAAATTGTAAGGGTTGCCTCCTTGTCCTAGAAAAGGGGAAGAGCAATTAGTGGAATTGTTGCAAATCCTTAGTGAAGCTAAGGTAGTGGATGTAGAGTTCATTTGGAACTTGAACCACTCTAAATCCCTTGTCTATTATTTTTAATTTGCAATTTCCACCACAAAACCTTTAAATTTCCAATTCACCCCCCTCTTGGTCTATATCGATCTTGCGATCCACTCAACACCAGCTTAAGAAGATCTATGATATTTTTAAGCAGGTCCATATCAATATTCCGTTGTTAGATGCTATCAAGGAGATGTCTGGTTATGCCAAATTTCTCAAGGATGCCATGTCGAAGAAATCCAGACTTGGGGAATTTGAAACGGTTAAAATGATAGAGGAATGCATGAGTATTCTGCACAAGCATCCACCCCAAAAGAAGAATGATCCTGGGAGCTTCATCATACCATGCATAATCGGAGACAAATTTGTGGGTAAGGCACTTTGTGATCTTGGTGCTAGTATAAATTTAATGCCCAAATCTGTTTTCAGAAGTTAGGTATTGGAAAAGCTCAACCCACAATAGTAGTACTGCAGCTGGCAGACCGCTCTTACGTACATCCAGAAGGGAAGATAGAAGATATTCTGGTAAGAGTGGACAAATTTATTTTTCCTACTGACTTTCTTGTCTTAGATTGTGAAGTAGATGAGAATGCACCAATCATTCTGGGGCGACCCTTCTTAGCCACAGGAAGATCACTGATTGATGTAGAAAAGGGAGAACTCACTATGAGAGTAAATGATCAAGAAATCAAGCTGAACGTTCTCCAAGAAATAAAACATGCTGATACAGAAGAAGAATGCAAGGCTATCGCTGAAGTTATCCTTGACCAACCCTGCATCAGGTCGGACTGCCATGACATCAAAATTGGCCACTGCCCCAGCAGCCATTTAGAAGACTGTCACGGTAGCGACGACGACAGCAGCTCCTCAGAATCTGATATATCTGATACCGAAGATCAAGAGGAGGTAAACTGGATAGGCAATCGTCCAGGTAAGTTATTCGATCCCTTAAACTATACCTCAAATGAACATATAGTCCAAAAGCCATCAACTGTAGAGCCACATGTGCTAGATCTTAAGCCCCTGCCAGGGCAGCTAAAATATGTTTTTCTTGGATTAAATGATACGTTGCCCGTAATCATCTCTTTCAAGTTGATGCAGGAACAGGAACATCAGCTGATAGGGATGCTGCAGCAGCACAAAAAGGCTATTGGATGGACGATCGCTGATATCCAAGGCATCAGCCCAGCACTATGCATGCATAAAATCCTCTTAGAGGATGACCATAAGCCGACTATTGATGCCCAGAGACGTCTAAACGATGCTATGCGAGAGGTGGTTCGTAAGGAGATTATCAAATGGCTAGAGGCTGGAATAATTTATGCCATCTCGGATAGCAAGTGGGTAAGCCCGGTGCAGTGCGTTCCTAAGAAAGGAGGAATAACCGTGGTAACCAACGAAGAAAACGAGTTAATCCCAACCAGGACTGTGACCGGTTGGAGGGTTTGTATGGACTACCGGAAGCTTAACAAAGCTACCCGGAAGGACCACTTTCCTTTGCCCTTTATTGATCAAATGCTTGATAGATTAGCGGGAAAGCGTTACTATTGTTTTCTTGATGGATACTCAGGCTATAATCAAATAGCCATCGCACCGGAAGATCAAGAGAAGACGACATTCACTTGCCCATACGGTACTTACGCTTTTCGGAGGATGCCATTTGGACTTTGTAATGCACCAACAACCTTCCAGAGGTGTATGATGACAATATTTTCTGATATGGTGGAGGATTTCCTGGAGATATTCATGGATGATTTCTCTGTCTTTGGAGACAACTTTGAGAGCTGCCTAGGCAACTTGCAAAAAGTGCTCGAGAGATGCGAGAAAGCAAACTTGGTATTAAACTGGGAGAAATGTCACTTCATGGTGGATGAAGGGATAGTCCTAGGCCATAAAGTAAGCTGTCGTGGCATTGAAGTCAACAGAGCTAAGATCGAGGTAATTGAAAAGTTGCCGCCACCCACCACAGTCAAGGGAATCAGGAGTTTCTTAGGGCATGCTGGGTTTTATCGGAGGTTTATCGCAAATTTTTCGAAGATCACCAAACCCTTGTGCCATCTTCTGGAGTAGAACCGTCCCTTCGACTTCAACACTGAATGTACTTAGGTATTCAAGGTTCTGAAAGAAAAGCTAGTAACAACCCCAATAGTACAGCCACCATATTGGAAACTACCATTTGAGATCATGTGTGATGCTAGTGACTATGCTTTCGGGGCAGCACTTGGGCAGAGGAAAGACAAGCTCTTTCATGTTATATACTATGCCAACAAAACACAGAATGACGCCCAAGTAAACTACACCACAACGGAGAAGGAACTGTTAGCTGTGGTGTTCTCGATTGACAAGTTTCGTTCATACATACTTGGAACGAAGGTCATAGTCCACACATACCAATCTGTATTGAAATATCTATTCGCCAAGAAGGATGCGAAGCCTAGATTGATACGTTGGATTCTGCTACTGCAAGAGTTCGACCTTGAGATCAAGGACAAAAAGGGAATAGAAAACCAAGTTGCAGATCACTTGTCAAGACTAGAGAAAGGAAAGAGTCCCCCAATAGATGAGACACACATATTAGAGAGACCTTCCCTAACGAGCAGCTTTTCGCTGCCACAAGCACTGCCGCGACAGCCATGGCGGCAGGTAAGTTTTCTAAACTCCCCTGGTATGCTGATTTCGTTAATTATTTAGTTAGCGGAATAAATCCTCCTGACCTTAACTATCAAGCTAGGAAGAGGTTCCAAAATGATGTTAAACATTATTATTGGGACGAACCTCTTCTTTTCAAATATTGTGCAGATCAGGTTATCAGAAGATGCGTACCACAGGATGAGCAGGAAGTTGTGCTTCATCACTACCATGCTTCACAATATGGATGACACTTAGGTGGTAACAAAACTGCTGCCAAGGTCTTGCAGCCAGGATTTTATTGGCCGTCACTGTTCAAGGATGCCCAGACATTCTACAAAAACTATGAAAAATGTCAACGGACTGGAAACATCTCAAGGAGACATGAGATGCCGCTCCAAAACATTCTTGGAGTTGAAATCTTTGACGTTTGGGGGATTGATTTTATGGGACCATTCCCAGCATCATGTGGGAACTTATATATCCTCCTGGCAGTGGACTATGTGTCCAAATGGGTTGAAGCGATCGCTACTCAGAAAAATGATGCCAAGACGGTTCAGAGGTTTTTGCATAAAAACATATTTTCCAGATTTGGCATCCCCATGGCGATCATCAGTGATGAAGGGAGGCATTTCGATAATAGGGTTATAGCTGCTGCCTTAAAAAGTATGGTGCCAAACATCGGACCGCAACAGCATACCACCCTCAGACCAATGGACATGCTGAAATATCGAACAGAGAGGTTAAGAACATTCTTGAAAAGATGGTTAAGCCAACTCGGAAGGACTGATCTCTACACCTCAATGACGCACTATGGGCCTACAGAACATCATTCAAAACTCCATTGGGAATGTCACCCTATCAGCTGATTTATGGAAAAACATGCCATCTACCTGTCGAGATCGAGTACAGAGCATACTGGGCCATCAAGATAGTGAATATGGACTTGGAAAAGGCAGGACAAAAAAGGCTACTTGATTTGAATGAGATAGAAGAAATTCGAGCAATGGCCTATGACAACGCAAGAATCTACAAAAACAAGACAAAGAAGTGGCATGACAAGAAGTTGCTGCCACGACAGTTCTGCCCAGGGCAGCTTGTGTTGTTCAATTCTAGGTTGAAACTCTTCCCAGGGAAGCTGAAATCTAGGTGGTCCGGCCCATTCCAAGTGGTGCAAGTTTTTTTCTCATGGTGCCATCACAATCAGATCTTTAAAAGACGGGTACCAATTTAAAGTCAACAGACAAAGATTGAAGCATTATCAGGGGACTGAATCCCCAAGAATGCAGGAAGTGGTTACTTTAGGATATGCCCCTCCTGGCATCCCTAATTTAACCTAATTTTATTTTTATTTTTATAATTATTTATTATTTATATATATATTAGGTAATTAGAATTATCAGCGAACACCATCTGTCGCGTCCACCCCGACCCCGGCCACAACAGCTGTCGGCGGCAGTCGCACAGCCAAAACATCTGCCAGGGGAGGTAAGAGAAAAGAGCCCATGTCCGACCTTGACAGGTATATAGCTGGCTTCTTCTCCTCTGAAATTTGGGCGGCATTCGATGACGAGCTCTCTATCAAGAGGAACTTGTTCAAGGAGTTCACCCCGGAGAAACGACAGAAAACAGTCTCCGGAGTCGATCCATCCGACCAGGAAAAATACGGCAGCAACAGCAGCGGCAACAGCAGCAGCAGCTCCGAGGAGGTTCAAGTATTGGAGAAACCACCTCATATCTCCCCTACCCACATCCAACCTCCACGGGAAGCCAAAAACAAGAACACTTCTGCCTCTCCCATCCATCTGCCAGCACCAAAAGGAAAGTCACTGCCCGTCGGCAGATTTGACTCAGCAGCGGCGACGACAGCGCCTAAAAATTTAAGTTTCTTTTCCTCTTTTAGCTGTCTGCCATTTTGTTATATTTTGTGATGTTGTTTTAATTTTCTCTTTCATTTCTGTCATTTGCATTGAGGGCAATGCAACCCTTGAGTTTGGGGGTGACATCCCTCCATTAATGAAATGTCTTTAAGTTTAAAAATTGTGTCTTTTAGTTAGTTTATTTTTGCTTTAAAAAATGAAAATTTGGCTTAAGTCTTTGAACTGAACTTACCTGTCGTGACAGACTCTGTCGTGGCAGTGCCGTTAGGATAGTTTTAGGACTAGTTTAGAGCCTTACTATAGTTCTGAATCTTAAACACCCTTTGTGACTTTTATACTGTCTAGAACTCTACTAGTAAACTAGAATAGGGAAAAGCTTAACACTTGAGTTGCCCCTAGAGGTACCTAACACTGGCTCTAGGAAAAGAAGTTAAGAAAAATAGACTCAATACACCTAAAGGTGCCCAAAACCGGCTCTAGGAAGTTAGCTAGAGGTGCCCGAAACCGGATCTAGTCAAACTTAAGCTTGAGAAAATAGAATCGAGTCTGCATAAAAACTAAAGGAGCCTAAGAATTGCCTCCAAAAAGATGAAAGTTGGCATAAAAATTCAAGTTAGAAGCTTAGTTATTCTAGTAAACTAAGGGAGTCTTGGCATATAATTGTTCACAAGCATGCACACACTACACGAGAATTATAGCAAGGTTCCGGATGAATCTCGAATTATCCAACAGGGTGTTGCTCACAATAGGGAATGAATGGTAGGTAAGGAAAAGTTCACTGTTTTTAAGCCAAACATAAATTTTGTATTTCTTTTTTTAGGTCTAAATTGCTTGAGAGCAAGCAAAAACTTGAGTTTGGGGGTGTGTTGATTGTGCATTCAAGCATAATTCATTGCATTTAGGATAGATTTCATCTATACATCACAATTATATCAAATGGCACAGTTTCTACTGAAACTGATTGCTTTTGCAGGTAGCTGCTGTAGCAGATGGAGGGCAGTGGAGAAGCAGACGCTAGGCAGTGAAGAAGCAGAACTGGAACTGGACTGCAAACGAGAAGGACAATGCTGCCATGGCCGCTGCCGTGGCATCCAAGGACGACAACAATGGTGAAGGGAAGAAGTGGACCTCGACAGAAAGAGGAAATTAAGTCGGTCTGTCATGGAGTACCCTTATATTTTTCTGAGCCCTAGATCAGAATGAAGGCCCAGCCCAAAGTTCAAAGAAGAAACTCCAAGCAAGAAGGAAGGACGAATTAAAGATATATGCTCTAAAGATTTAGTTTTTCATAGAGTTGTATTTTAGTTTAAACTTTATTCTTGCCATATTAGAAAACTTGAACTCAGGGCCTATATAAAGGCATGTAATTCGACCTATGGAAGGATATCTTACTCTCTAGCCGTCTTCCCCTAAAACCCTAGTCGTTTTCCCTTCTCATCATGTTCTAAACTTCCCCTAGGGCTAAGGGTTGATTCTGTAAAGTAGTTGCAAGGATTGCATTTGTTTTAGGAATTTTTCTGTTCAATAAAATAGACTTCAAGTTTGCTTATTCTGGTTTCAACATCTTGCAAGAGTATCGAGAGAGCATTGTGAGATTACACATTTACTTAATATCGGGAGAGTTAAGTATACAAAAGGAATAAGTACGGGTTATCCAGTTTATGGTTGAACTATCTCGGACCTAGGGATAGGACGAGGTTAAGTGGCTAAGGAAGAATTCAACAACATTGGTGTTCATCCTTCGATTCACGCCGGGAGGTATCATCAAAGACGTGTTCATCGACAGACTTGGACCTAGGGATAGGCCAAGGCACAACAGGGATTCTTGCCAAGCTTGAAGTACAGAGTTGTGTGATCGCTGCCGCGACAGAACAGGGATTCCTAGACTTTGCAACACCTACACTACTGAGCAAATCAATACCGGCCCATTCTTTCTATCCTGAATTCGTTACTCTTTTATTTCCAGTATTCTTTATTATTTCGTGACAAACTATTTAAACTCTTTCTTTTCCTTTTCCTGCAGAAAACCAAGGTTAAAGCTATTAGCCCAGTCCCCGTGGAGACGATATACGATACTTACGTATCACTTTACTACTTGCGTCGTGTACACTTGCACTACCTTGCGATAGACACGTTTACACGCAACAGTAGTTATGCTGGGTTATAATTTTGTTTTATTTTTAAGGTAAAGTGCATCAATGATCATTGAAATTTTAGTCTGTTTTTATTTTGGTCACTAAATTTTTAAAATTTTTATTAGGCTCAATGAATTTTTATTTCGCTTTTATTTTAGCCCCTCATGTTACCTTTCGTTAAAAAATATTGGTGTGATTCTTTATTTTTTCTCTACATCAAGGTTAAACTACATAAATGGTCACCGAACTTTTAGGGAGCTTTCATTTTAGTCACCAATCTTTTAAAACTTTCATTGGGGTCACTCAATTTTTATTTCGCTTTAATGCTGACGTGGCCCGTTAGTTTTCTTTTTCCTCGATAAAATAATACTCGACTCACTGCAAAATGATGCTTAATGTAATCCACAGCTAAGGATTCAAAGTTTATGTATTCACATTTTAAGATATATATTTAGCATCTGCAATATCCTACCCATTACTAAGCTATGTTCTCCTTTCTACATAGAGAAATGCAAGAAACTACTAATTTTCAAGATGATAAAGCATGCAATCAATAAAAAAGAATGTATCTTTCTAGCGTCTAGTATTACAACCTTAATTATGCAAAAGAAAGTATAGTTCATATTTCTAGCTCCGACTCACAAAACCCAAATTATATTTTTATCAATCGGGTTGGGGGATTATTAGCGTTGAAACAATCAGATATGTAAAATATATACTCCAATCAGACAAGTAAAACTTAATGAAAAGAAACATTATGCTATAATATTTATATGCCAACCAGTAACTACATTATGCCATCAAAATAAACTCATTTTTATCTGGAACTTGCAGAGTTACCATGCCATCAAAACTTTTCTTCACAAGTAAAAATATTTTGTAAACGGCTTACTAGTGTCTAACTAACAATCCATGGAGAGCGATTAAGAAGAAGATGTAGTTGATGATAACCATTGGTGGGGTTGATAGGTTATTTTGGTAAAATTGAAGCAATTGTGGAAGGTTGTTGTTGTTTATGGAAGAAGAAGAAGAAGAAGAAGAAGAAGAAGAAGAAGAAGAAGAAGAAGAAGAAGAAGAAGAAGAAGAAGAAGAAGAAGAAGAAGAAAGGTTCGTGTGTGGTGATATTTATTTTCAACAAGCTAAAAGTGGGACACAAAACATATTATTTTATTGAGAAAAAAGAAAATTAACGAGTCACAACAATATGAAAGCGAAATAAAAATTGGGTGGCTCCAATGAAAGTTTTAAAAGTTCGGTGACAAAAATAAAGCTCCCTAAAAGTTCAGTGACTATTTATGTAGTTTACCATTGAGAAAAAGGAAAACTAATGGGTTACGTTAGCATTTTCTAACGGAAGGTAAGGGGAGGGATCAAAATGAAAGAGAAATAAAAGTTGGATGACTATAATAAAAAATTTAAAAATTTAGTGACCAAAATGAAAGCGCCTTAAAAGTTTGGTGACTATTGATGTAATTTATTCTTATTTTAATATGTTTCGAAGAGATATATATATGTTAGTTTATTATTTTTGTTTAATAGTTTATACCTAGGAGCTATATTACCTTTCTAGAAATAAACTATTAAAAAGATTAAAATTAGAAAGGTAATCTAACTTCTAGATGTAAACTATTAAACAAAAATAATAAACTAATATATATATATATATATATATATATATATATATATATATATATATATCTTCAAAACATATTAAATAAAACAAACATATTAAATAAAACAAAATTGTAACCCAACAGAACTACATTCAAAGGAATTTCGTTAAAAAAACTTCACTGAGGATAGATACCATGTATTAAAAAAATTAATTTTTATGTAATATGTAACATTATTCTCTAATATATTCTCTAAGATATATATATATATATATATATATATATATATGTTAGTTTATTATTTTTGTTTAATAGTGTATATCTAAAAGCTAGATTACCTTTCTAGATATAAACTATTAAACAAAAGATAAAAATAGAAAAAAATATTTTTTAAAACAATAAAACTAAACCGAGCAGGTTAAATAATATTTGAACCAAAGATAAATTTTCAAACTCGATCTAATCCGTCTCATTAACAATTCTAGTCCCCCAGACTTTGTAAAGGTTAACAATATCCTAATGCAGAAATGTGCATTTTTATTTCTTAAGTGAACAGTTAAATTGGCCTTTTTATTGGGTAATTTTTTTTTCATTTCATACCTTAGGGATAGGAATTAGAATTATAATAATTGAAATTAAATAAAAAAATGATAATGGGGAGTCAAATTTAGGGAAAAGGCAGCCAAAAAGAAGAAGAATTATATAGTAAAGAATTGTGCTTTGAATGTGGTCTGTTAATTGCCATTTGGATATTATTGTATTTAATAACAGATAATGAAAAGAAAGTATGAAAGGGCGGTTTACGGTGTCAAAAAAGATGAAATAGCTTGAATTGAAATTTTTGTCAAAAAAAAATTGTGCTTCGTCCGGATTAATTCGGATCAACTTAGATCGCGTAAATTTACTAGTATATTTTTATATACATAACACTTTAAATTTGTGATCGATACTAAATTATTTACCACTTAGACTAATGTATTAGTTAAAATTTTTGCTTTTAACTGCAAAGAACAAAGTTGTAATATTAGGCATATATCTTAATTAATTAAATTTATTTATTCTAAGATACAATGTTAAATTTATTTTAAGATACAATGTTTATATTAGACAGAGTCTTCTCCATTCTTAAATAAAAAGATATTAAACATTTAATTATGTTCAATCCTACATTTCATGTACGTTCAACAATATCAACAGATTGTCAACAACCTTTAGAACAAATGATTAAAGTTTTCAGTTGACACTCTCTCCCCTCTCCTAGATTATGAGTTTAAAACTCATTAAGAGCAATTTTTCTTTCCCCTCTATAAGTAGAAATTGTTCTAATTAAAGAAACAATATCAACACACCAAAATTCATTATACCAATTTAAATTCAATCGTCATAGAACGAGATATTTATTATATATTAACTTTGTTTATGATTTTTTGAGTAAACTATAATTAGTGTCATTTAATTATTAGTTTAATAACAAACAAAACATTTTTTAAATATTATAAACATGCCACTCAATTAAAAAAAACATTACAAACATATGACTTCACTTACAAGCAAATCACTCAATTGACATATTGTTACAAATATGTTAATTTTCTTTCTAATGTGGCACGGTATAATAACATTTTCGGTCCCCAAAATTTATACAGTTTATCAAAATGATCTTAATTTGAAATAATTTAATAAATTTAATTTTTATTATTTAGAAAAACCATTACTTTATCCGAGAAATGTTATATTACAGCAAGAATTGCAAGATGGGGCTATCTTCTAGCATAATTTATGAGATACAAGTGTAGATGCTTTTTCAGCTCCAATTCTGAACTGCATCAATAACCTTATTTACGACATCTTTTCTTTTATCATTCACAACACAAAAAAGAAGGGTATAATTACAATCCCATAAGATGCAACACGAAAAATCATATGCAAACATATACGTTCAAAATTCTCGGATCACAAAACATGATTGAAACCAGCTTAAAAGTTAAACCTAAAACTTTGGGTAAAGTTAACAAATTGTTTTAGACTTGGGTTTAGAGTTTTAATTTTAGGATTAAATTATTTTAAGGATAAACTACATAAATGGTCACCGAATATTCAGGGTAGATTCATTTTGGTCACCGTACTTTTAAAATATTTGATAAGGTCACCCAACTTTTAGTTTGATTTTAATATAGTCACTGAACTTTTAGTTCGCCTTTAATATGGTCTCTCTCATTACCTTATCGAATATTTTAAAAGTACGGTGAGCAAAATGAATCCGCCCTAAAAGTTCGGTGACCATTTATGTAGTTTACCCTATTTTTTTTATTAAAATAGGGTTAAATTGAAATAATGTAAAAATAATAAGGGTTAAATTTATTACTCTCTCCGTCCCGCTTATTTTATCAAATGTTAACTTTTCATGGAGTTTTAGGAAGAAAAAATTGTGTGGTGTAAATTAATTTAAATGACAAGTTTGCCCTTAGAAAGTTAACTTTTGTTTTTGTTGGAAAACTAAAGATGTATTGAAAAGTAAATTTGTCTTATAAAAGTTGGTTGAGTTTTCCAAAGTGACAATTTGAGCGAGACAATTTTAAAATAGAAAAGTGACAATTTTATTGGGACGAGAGAGTGTTTGTTTTCGAATTAGGACTAAATTGTTTGCATGTACAAACATGAAGGACTAAATGTGTTATTATACAATATATTTTAACTACTACATCACCCTTTTAATTTCTATTAACAAGTCTGTAGTAACATTGAAGCAGAACTAAAAAAAAATTAATGGTACCATTAAAACAATTGGAAATTTAGTTATCAAATTGAATAATTGATCAAAGTTTAGTGACCATTTGTGAACTTTACCCTAAAAATACCTAACATTTTTTTCTGGGAAAACTATATATTTAGTACCCAGCTATGCACGTGGTACTGTTTTGGTGCCCTAACTATTATTTTTGGCAAAATGGTACCTAACGTTACGTTTCTATTCTGTTTTGATACCCCAACCGTTAAAAACTAACAAAGATGATGATGTGGCTTGGTATAATCATAATTTTAGTCTAAAACACTTATATAAATGATCAATTTAGTCTAAAATCTATCAATGTAAAACATCATCTTAATTTTGGGGTAAAATTGTAAATTACGTTCGATTGGAAGAAGAAAAATGAGGAATTTATATTTTTAATCTAAAAATTAAAATAATGTTTAAATTGATAAAATTTTAGACTAAATTGATAGATTGCATTAATTTTTGGACTAAAACTGTTATTAACCCAAGCCACGTCACCATTTTCGTTAGCTTTTAACGGTTGGGATACCAAAATAGAATAAAAACGTAACGTTAGGTACTGTTTTACCAAAAATAATAGTTGAGGCATCAAAACAGTAACACAAACATAGTTGGGATACTAAATATGTAATTTTTCCTTTTTCATACGTAATGAAATTCCGTTAAAATAGAAGTAAAAAAGCCACGTTTTATAAAACATTAATTTAAGAGAAAAGCAACCAGTTTTGTTATAAAGGCAAACACTTTAAGATCATTAAATCAGCCATCATTTTAGATTCAGCCTTAGACTTTCTTGCACCCCCTGCGTTTTTTTCAAAAAGAAAGAACAGAAAAGAAACGAAATGCAGAGAAATGAGCATAATCTTGACGGGAAGGCCGCCAGTTTGACCACAAAACAACACTTTGGTTCTTTCTTGACTTTTGCAAAAGACAGAGACCAAAAGGAAATTGTTTTTGGTTAAAATCTATTCCATTTCAGACAACCCCACCTGAATCTAATGAACACACACACACACACACATATATATATGTATAAAGCCGAGGGAGTTGTTGTTTTAGGATTCCTTCACAAGTGGGTTCAGTATTAAACAAACCTCAAACTTGACGCCCTTTTTGGTTATCTGGGGGGAAACTTTAAAGGTATGGAGATTTTGATGAAAATGGATTAGAAACCCTGAAAGTGTTTGAGTTGAGGTTTCTTGACTATATTAAAGAAACATCCATGACCATGGCTTCATTTTAGAAGAGTCCAGGCTTCTAGATCAGCTGTTTTAGAGGGAATGTTTGAGAATTCCAAGTTGTTGTGTCAAACTAAAAGATTGAATTTTGAGGCAGCATTTATTGCAGAAGAAAAGAGGTTTGAAGATTGGATCAATTTCTGTAAGTAGTTTGTTTCATTTAAACCATTTCCTTTGCAGAATGCAGATTAATTGCTTCCCTCAACCTTCTTCTTCTGTTAATTACTGTATGTTTCTTCTCTCGTATCTGCCATTGTTGCAGATTAGGATTATTTTGTTAGCTGCAAGTTGAAGTTTCCCTCATATCTTCTGAATCAATCTTCAGTCCAGAATTTAGGCCATGTAGTAGGCTAAAGTTGTTCTTTGCTTGCTTGAGAGGTCACTGCTTTTACAAAAGTTATGCAAAAACTTTGTACATAACAAAATTGAAAATAAATATTTAATTTCTCCATTCACACTTAAACTGGATGCCATGCTTTTATCTGCTTCAAGTTCCCTAGTGTTTCTGCAAAATAAGAAAGCTCAAAGTTAATTGCTACAAGTCTGCTCATTCATACAGGTTGAAAATGGGGTTCACAAGATTGGTGGTGCCTTTGTTGTTGATTTTAGCCTTCCACTTCAATTTCATAGCAATTGCTGCCCAATTTGATTCACCTGCTGCTGCTTCACTAGGTCAGTTGTAATTACATTTGGCTTGTCTACTAGTATAATTATTCTAAAAAATACATATAGAATTTAATAAGTTGGTTTTGTTTTAATTTTGATTAGATACAAATTCAAGCAATGAGGATGATACAGTGAGGGTGGATCCATTGGACAATTTCAACAAGTATAGAGGGGGATTTGATATCACTAACAAGCATTATTGGAGTGTAACTCTCTTCTCTCTTTTTACCATTTCACATTAACGTCCCCATTATTATTATTATTATTATTAGAAGCATAATACATTTAACACAATATAAAAAATAAAATATTTTACAGTGTGAATCATTCGTTGAAATTATCTACTTTTTTTTTTTTTTGCAGTCAGTTGTATTTACAGGGATCTACGGGTTCGCAATCGCATTTGTATGGCTTTTATGTGGAATATTGTACGGAATGTATATCCTGGCAACTGCTTACTGTTGTAAAAGAAGCAGAAAAGCCAACACCAAATCAGTCTGTCACAAGCAATGTTACCTGTGGCCTATTCTCCTAGCCATAATCTTCACAATCCTGGCCCTGTAAGTTTTTAATTGAATCACAGCTTCAAACATGGAAACCAATTCCGGGTTTTGAAGAAAACAATGTTTTTGTTTTCAGAGTTGCTTCAGGTTTAGCTCTTGGAGGGACAGTTAGATTCCATTCCGAAGCAAAAACTGTGGTGGACATTATCATAAGAACAGCAAATGGGGCATCACAAACTATATATAACACAACCGGAGCCATGAAAACAATGAGGGACAGCTTGGGAGACACGGATGCAACTGCTCAGACTTCTACTTTTCTTACAACTACGTCTCGGAGATTGGATGTCGAAGCTGACAATATCTCACAGCAGGCGAGAAAAAACAGGCGATTGATTGATAGGGGTCTTGAGATTGTGTAAATCTCTCTCAAACTTCCTCTGCATATATGTTACTCGAACTCAATTGTGAGTCTCCAGTATTGATTATGGATCCTTATACCTATTTGTTCTTACAGGTTTATAATAACCACAGTGACTATTTCCTTGAACCTGGTAGCAGTTATTGCTTTGTCAGGTATGTTTATCAATGTTTTTGAAACTTTTCATGATCAATGAACAAACTCCATAATCCTTATGAATAACTTGGAATATAAATATATAAAGTGGAAACGGTTGAAATAATAGTTCTTTGCCATTGTTCTTATCAAAGTCGAAATTTTTTCCCTTCTGCAGTGACTGGAATTCTGAGGATTCGAAAAGCACTTAACTGGTAAGACACTTGAGCATTCATGAGCTTGAGATTTGTAGTGAATGAATGATTAAAGGTGAGAAAATTTAACTGAAGATTTTTTTCCCAATCTTTTCAGGCTAATTGGAATGTGTTGGATCTTGACAATTCTGTGCTGGTTGTTCTTTGGGATTTATTTCTTCTTGGAAAAGTAAGTGCAAGGTTTATATTTATCTGGTTTGCTCAATCTATTTGTTATTTTTCCAGGTTTGATTGAAATGAAAAACTGAAAAACAAATGTTTGAATTCCAGTTTTTCAGGAGATACATGCACCGCTCTTGAAAACTTCCAAGAAAATCCTTACAACAACACTTTGAGTTCAATCCTCCCTTGTGATGAATTGCTGTCTGCAGAGTCAGTCCTCTCTGATGTTAGTGCTGGAATTTACAACCTTGTTATTCAGGTAATTCAATCTCTTTAACTGTTTTACTTCATAAGTTTAATCCATACAAACTATTCTGCTAGAAGTAAAAAAATAAAATAAAAATTATTAGCCTAAATCCAATCTCCACATGAAACTTCCGCAAGAAATGCTCAACAGTTTAATGAACTTTATGATTTCAATTATTCAGGTGAATGCAAACATATCGCAGCTGCAAGCAACAACATATCCAACTCTTGTTCATGTTTGCAACCCTTTCTCTGCACCGCCGGAATATGCATATCTGCCAAATAACTGCCCTGCTAATACAATCAGGATCGGCGACATACCAAAGGTATGCAATCAACCATCCGGTTTCAGGTTCTGTTATGTTGTTCTTGTACTGTCATTACTCCTACCTGATATTCTTTTCTAGTTTATTGCATCAGTTAAATCCGACACTGTCGGTTATATCTTGGATATCAGTGACTAATTGTCTAATCTATTTGCAGATATTGCAAGTATTTACTTGTTCGGATGCCAACAATGGAACCTGTCAAGAGGGGCAATTCATATCCAGCAACGATTACAAAACGGTGGAGGCTTACACAAGTTCAATTCAAAACCTGCTAAACGTTTATCCAGGCATGGAAAATCTAGTCCAATGCCAGTCCGTGAAAGACGCATTTTCGGAGATCCTTGGCCGGCACTGCAGACCGTGGAAGAGATCCGTGCACATGGCATGGGCGGCAATGGTTCTTCTCTCTGTCGTCATGGTAATTTTGGTTCTCGTATGGACAGCGCAAGCTTGCCATGATAAGGAACTTCATTCTTCAGACATTTCATCCAAACCCCAATCTCAAACAACGGATTCATCAGAATTACAAAGCAACAATGAAGTGAATGTGATAGTCAAACATCACTCAGCAAATCATGATTCAGTTTAAAAGCTGAAACACTGCAGATCTCAAAATTGTTACTCTGGACAAGGCAGCCAGCAGCTTCCAAAAGATATTAGTTTTGTACAGGTAGAGATACAAAATTAATTAATTGAAATAATGATAGAGATAATTATCTGAAATAGGTAAAGAAACATAGAATACAAGGGCCATTATTTTTGGCCTGATTTAAAGTTTAGATTTTGTAATTGATTACAGGGATTACAGATTTTTCTTCTTTACTGCCAAATCTGGGGATCAACCCCTTAATACAATGTAAAATATACACTTGGAGAGCAATAAAAAGAAAATTACTTCATCTATATTTTGGATTCTGTTTATCAGGTGAGTATTAATCCTTGAAACAGGGGCAGCCTTTGCAAGGAGTCTGCATATAAAAGTTTCAGTCTGGCTTGATTTAAGCTGCTGTATTTTGTAGGAATAAATGACCCCACTCTAGTTGCTTTTAGCAAGGTGTTTGGAATTTCCCTCAAGTCTAATCCATCTTCAAACAAAACATGGTGAGTTCTTTCATTTGCATTTTTCCCTTTCAAATCAGAAATACAGTACTCAGTCCTAGGCTTCCTAGCAATAGAGCACACATTTCCTGAATCTTCTTCTTCTGCAACTTGATCTCCAACGCAAATCTTTGAAATACTCATGGCCAGCATCTCCTTTTAGATAAACCATTGTGCCATCCAATACCTGATCAAACTCAGTATCCTTGGGGATTAAGGAGCAGTTGTTGTAAAAAAACCATGATAAATCGGAAACTTTGAGGCATATTTTCTATGGGTAAAGATGAAGATTCGAATGATAAACTTATGGATTCATATTCTATTCCATGAGCAGTTGTTATAAAAATCGAAATCACGTTAGCAAAGTCAAACAAGTTGGTTCTTATAATAGTGAAGAATGCCTCACTTCTGATTCTCTGATTACTATTGATTCACAACATGTTATTTTTACAAAAGAACAATATATAAGCCTAATATCCTTAATTCAAGAAAGGACTTTACCTACACAAAGTTCAATTCAGAATACAGTTACTCATTCCTAGATTAATGTTCTTTCTTCCATCAGTTGAAGAAACAAGTATAATTTTGAACTGTTCTACTCTAAATGCTTCTTTTTGAGATTCCAAGCCAACTTACCTTTATATTTTTGGATTGATTGTATCCTCACTCATCTTTTTTTTTAATTAATTTAACACCTACTCCTATTTTAGGGAACAAAACTCTTTTTGAAGTGATGTTTCAAACAAACTCAAGCATCCAACATCTCAAAGTTTTTGGATGTCTAGCATATGCATCTATTTTGCCTAAATCAAAATAAAAAATGCACCCTAGAGCTAAAAAAATGTAATTTTCTTGGATATCAAAAAATGTCAAAGGCTATAGAATGTATGATTTGGATATTAAAATTATTTTCATTTAAGAGATGTTGTGTTTCAATAAGATAAATTTCCATTTAAAACTTCTACTCATGTTACTTCTTCATACATTGTTTTACATGTATATAACAATGATATTTTTCTTGAAGAATATATACTTACAAAAGAATTAGACATTGTCACTTCTACTCCTACTAATAATACAAGTACTACAACAAGACAGTCCAACTTAGATTCACTTTCTTCGGACTTTCCAACTCAGCAAACAGATCAAGCACAACCTTCAGTTCAGACAAAGACATTAAATCCAGCTCAGCATCATCTAGACCTTCCAGGACTTCACAACCTGTAACACCCAAATCTCGATCCGAATCCGAAGCGCTAAATTCGGGTCACCCAAAATCCGACCCAACAAAAATTTCATTTTTAAACCATAGGTTTAACCATCATATAGAAACATTAAACCATTCATAATCCATGTAAATAAATAAGAAGTATAAATCGTGTTACAAAATAGGAGCTCCAAGTTTATACATTATATAACAAAATAATATTTCAAAATAAAGTTACAGACTCGGCCACGTAAGGTTCTATGAATACTCAGTCCACTAAACACAAGTATTGTACTCTATTAGTCACCGCTTGCTGGAATGCCAAACTGAAAATTTTCTTCGAGCTCCCGATCGATCTACTAACCTACGCACAGAAACAACAATTTCGAGTGCCGAGCTTACAAAGCTTAGTGATACATATATACTCTACTATACTTCATGCTAATCATAAACATAAGCATGCAAGCTAGTACGAGTAATAAAGAGAGATAAATAAACATGTGACGCTACCACTAGTCGCCTAAACACATGCTCTCATCATGCAAGCTCACAAAGCCCAACCATATCCGGGATCTCACCAGATCATCCCGGAAAAAGCACACAAAGTCATAACCACAAACCTGGAGTGAGGCCCAGTGTCACACAGCCTCAGGAACGTACACTTGATCGGTGAAATGACGTCACACGATTTGTGCAAGCGTACACAATCGATGCAAGTATAGTTGATATGTAGTTCCTATCAGATATCAATCCCACGAGGATGAGACCCTGGTTGTATATTCACGTCAATGTAAGCAATAATGAAGAATAAAAGAAATGTGAGTGTAGAGTGTCCAGAAGTTCTATATTTTATGCACATTCCGACCCTTATTATTGTTGTTCTTAAGCTTAGTTATGCATAATTAGCTGCATGTCATGCATTATAACAATATTTCTTCTTTTATCATGCTTTTATTGAATATCTTATATTTGGTAGAGAAAAGGTATTGTTTTAGTTAGTTTTCTATTTCAGGTGCTGGTTGCTGATCAGAGGAAGAGAGGACAAGAAAGCAGAGAGCAGAAGGAGTTGTACTGAAGCAGTCCCAATTGCCGCCAAAGACACCGCCGCTGCAAAATGCCGCCTAGACGGCAATACGTCGACATAGTCAAGATAGGTCTTGTTTGATAGAGGATATTTTTCTGAGTCCATAGAGCCCAATCTTACATTTTTCTGAGGTTTGGAGCGATGTATAGAGCTAATTGAAGATCGATAAGCAAGGTGGCTTATACTTGTGGAACAAGACAACGAGAAAAGAAGTCCATATTCCACTCCAAGAAGGATTTCTACTCCAAGAAGGAATTCTACTCCAAGAAGAACTTAGACTAGATCTTTGCCTATATAAACCTCATGTATTTAGCAAATCAAGCATAGAGAAAAATAGAGATATCGATAGATATAAAGAGAGTTACAGAGAGGGAGTCGACTATGTTATAAACTCCCTAGGGTTTAGGTTTTTGCTTGTAAAGTAGTTGTGAGAAATGGTTGTTTTAGGTTTTGAGTTACTTTTCAATAAAATATTCCGAGTTTACTTAATCCATTGTTCTTCATTCTTTCAATCATTATACACTAGTCGTTTGAGAGAATCCATTTGTCGGGCACGAAAGTGCAAGGCTCGCGAAAGGGTTAAGTACGGTCACAACGTGTTGAGGCGTGACTAACTTGGTTCCACACTAGTCCACAAGTTTCAACGGCTAAAAGGGATCACTAACCGAGTTGGCCGACTTGGTTCCACACTAGTCCTTAAGTTAGCAATCTCGAGCATCCTAACCTAGAAATAGGAGGGATCACCGTCGACTATCCTGCTGAACTTGGAGTATCTGCCAGACTTGCCGCCAGGACGTCTTTCCATTCCACCTGCCGAGACAGTACACACCCCTGCAGTGGCAGTGACCTACTGCGGCTGCGTAACAGGGTCGTAATTTGCCACCCGCTATACCCGTTGAGGCAGCATATTGTGGTAGCGCAATCCAACCTCAACCCATGCAATGCAGTCTACACAATACTGAGCAACAATTACCTGGCCCATTCTATCACTCCGATCTCCCCTACTTTAATTAATTGTGTTTTTAGTTTTATTACTTTAACCAAACCTAAAATTAATTGTGCATTTAAATTTCTGGTGCAGATACACACCCGAAGAAACTATTCCAATCCTCGTGAGATTCGACATCTTATATACTATAACTTGGTAGGAGTGTGCACTTGCGCTCTCACAAAAGGGAACACCTACACGCCTATAGTGAGTGTAGTTGTCAATGCAAAGAGAAAAATATAATTGAAATCAAATATTGTTGTAAGATCAATAAAGAAAAAACAAATGAACGAAAGAAATAGATTCTCAAGAAAGAGATTGAATCTCGTCAATGTAACTCGGCAGATTACCAAATGCAGCAAGGTAAAAACATTAGATGGTCTAATCAACGATGAATGTTTAGCTTATTCTACTAACTTTTCTTCAACCTTTCAACGACGATTCAAATATGCAATTTTTTACCACAACTTCTATTGCTGGCCGAAACTACATGTTTTCAAACAAGTGGATCAACTCCTGTTGAATCCCCATCCAACTTCCATTGTGACGCTTGTTAATTTGAACTGTCACTGTATCGTCCAATGTCAATGGCTGCATTAAACATTTCCATGCAAAACAACATTCAAATCCAACACTTGAACAAGAAAGAAAGCTCATAAAATAGATTTAATTTCAAAATCCAAAACAACTTTAGTTCTTAAAAAAAAACAATAAACCATCATCATTCGATTACAAAAGGAACATGTAAAAACAAATGGAAACCTTTATTCCTAGCTTGTTTCAGAGTGAATCCATTGTTCCTCCTTGCTTCAACACTTGGATCCTCTTTCTCACTAAGAATTCTGCCTCATTTTCACCTCAATTCTCTAGAAAATAGCTCAAGCTGCCATGGGAGAAATTTTCAAGCAAAGAAGGTTGAAGAAAATGGCCATCCAGTTCACACCTCCTTCTTTCTCCTTAATATATTCTTTTTATAGGCCCACCTAAGGAGGACACCTGTCTTTCATGCGAATTTTGTGAAGGAATGTTGTACACAGTCTGTTACTACATACTGGACAACTGAAGTCCTCATCCTTATCTTTAAAGATCTGGATAGCTGGTAGCTGTAGTGAGGCATCTAGATGTAGTGAATAAAATTCCTATGCAGAGACATTAGCAATACAACAACAAAGCAGCAAGAAGGTAGAATTTAGCATAAAAAGAGCAAATATGATTGAAGTTATAGAAAATGTAAATAATAGACTAAAATTGTATAAATGATTTCATAAGACACTAATATAAGGACAAATTAATCAATAAATAAGGAGCAAATACATGCTCTTTAGAGAGCCATCACACTCCTAAAATTGAGTTTTTGTTTGTCCCCAAGCAAAATAGACAACATCATGGTTTAGCAAAGATTTATAAACATTCTAGCTATTTGAATCATCTCAACCACAAATGAATCAATTACATCTACATGACAGAAGATTGCATCGACAACTCAAACATAAAAAATGAATAAACTTGCATTTCAACAATACACAACATCAAAGATTCTTTCTACCAAAATAACATTTATTTAATTATAAACATATAATATGCATATATTATTTTTTGTTACAATTATTACATTACATTATATTTTCTTTTATTTTTTATTTTTTATAGCAGCGAAGGATATCATCGAATGAATGCACCATAAGATTATGAGGAGTAAGATGCTGTGCAACGAACCCCCAAGGAGTACTTCATTGTGTTGTCACTAGATTTTCACCCACAATTATCAAATAAATAATAAAAAATGCAAAGTGGTATGCGATTGAAAGAGCTCATCAAGCCCGATTTTTGGAGACCACTTGCACGTGCATTGGAGCCCAGTAGACAAGAAAAGCCTGGTCAAAGTCAAGTTGGAAAAAGTCAAACGGGAATCTAGAAAGTTTTAATGTTAGATTTGTTCTTTTAATGAGTTGTAATTATATTCTAACTAGTATTCCTACCCTAAACCGACTTAGGCCTAGGCTTCTCCCCTATATATATGTAATCGACTTGAAGGAGAGAAGACAATTGAGATTAGAGAGAAACTCCTTGTCGAAACCCTAGTGCCATTAACACCCATCATGTTTTAAACCTTCCCAAGGGCTAAGGGTTGGTTGTGTAGTAGTTGTGAGATTTTTGCTTGTATTCGTTTAGGATTTCAGTTTTTGCAATAAAATTCAAGGTTTGTTTAATATTAGTTTTTCATTGTTGCAATCTTTATCGGGAGAGAAGAGGGCATCAATCTATTTTTTCAATATCGGGAGAGTTGAACTCACGAAACGAGTAAACAAGGTTTTATCCAACCATATGGTAAAGATACTTCCGCTTAAGGATAAGTTTAGAAGTTCAGCGGTTAAGAGAGGTTTCATAATCAGTTGGTATTCACCCTTAGATTCACGCCGAGAGGTATTATCTAAGACGTGTTCGCCAATAGTACTTCAAGCTTCGGGAGAAGAGGAAGTCATAGAAGGGAGCCTTGTCGAACCTTGAATCATCGCTTAACTGTCCAGGCAGTCACTTTGGTCTCTGCCGAGGCGGGTGCCTGCTGAGGCATAGTCGTGGGCGGCTGTTGAAAGTTGTTAAGTTGATCTGAAAAACTGTGCCGAGATAGTACATCAAATCTCCACACTACAAAACATCCAATACCGACACATTCTCTAACTCTGATTTATCAATTTACTTTACTTGCTTTAGTCTTAGTCTTATTCAAACCAACTCCTAATATTTGTGTTTTTATTTTACTTGTGCAGAAAAGTGAACTTCGAAAGGTTGTCACAATCATTGTGGAGACGATATCTTAAATACTATAACTTGGCACCGTATACACTTGCACACTAATTGCGCATCACTTTTGCTCGCAACACTGTCCAAAGAGAATGTCTCTTGAGCATGAAAGAGATGTTCGATCAGCTTGTATTGAATCTGAAACAAGACCATCCTGTTACCTCTGCAGTTGCCATAACCAATAGAGCCTCTATTGATAAACTAGCTCAACACCGAGCTTATACTTTCATGGGAGCTAATGAAGAAAAGCCCGAGGATGCCGAGTACTGGCTAGAAAACACTATCAAAGTTGTGACCAAACAATTACAATGCTCGGACGAGCATAAACTTGAATGTGTCGTAGCCCTGTTAGCGGACGAAGTGATGAGCTGGTGGGAAACCACTACCTTGACTGCTCCTACTGAAGTTGTTACGTGGAAATTATTTGTGGATGAATTTAAGAAGAAGTACATCAGTGAACAATATTTGGCTGAGCGAAGGAAGAGATTCTTGCATCTCAAGCAAGCCAATCGACCAATTAAACAATATGTAGCTGATTTCTACAAGTAATGCAAATATGGCTCGGAATACATCAAAACTGAGGCCGACAAATGCCGTTTGTTTATTGATGGTCTGAATGACGAGCTTAGTCCCATATTTGCACCCTTGGAATCACTGATTTCCAAAACCTTGTTAACCAAGCCACTGCAACCGAGGCAAAGATGAAAGCTGCGGAAAGGAGAAAGGGTGGAGACCGAAATGACAAGAAGCAGAAGCGAGACGATAAGCCTAAATTGCAATCCAAGAAAGCCAAGTATCACAAGGAGAGCTCATCGACCTATACTCTTGCTCTGAGAAGCAATTTCACACCGAGACCTCAATCGGTGTCTAAGCCCTCAGTCCCGATTATCTCTGTAAATAACACGAGAAATTATGGGAAAGTCCCCACTTGTAATTTCTGTCAAAAGCTCCACTTTGGTCGATGTCGATCTCAATAAATTTTTTCCATGCGTGTGGTGGAGCCGATCACTTTATTACAAATTGTCCTAAAAATCAGAATAAAGCTCCATCTCGATCCACTGCAAATCTGAGACCAGCATCATCTAATCGAGGCAAAGGCCCTAACAAAGCTCAATCAGGAAATCATGGCAAGGGTAAAGGAAACCATTTGAATGCCCTTACCTACACTCACCAGGAATATCGAGCTCATGCTCGAATCTATCATATTCGGGGAAGGGAAGACAAAGAATCTCTCGATTTTATCGCAGGTTCCGTCGAACTAAACTCAATACTTGTTCATGCTTTGATAAACTCGAGATCCACTCATTCATTTGCATGTTCAAACTTGATAGAAAATTGAACTTAAAGCCTGAACTTGATCAAACGAACCTTGTAGTCTCTAATCCTTTAGGGGGAACTTCAAATATAAATTTTTTTGTAGAGATTGCCTAATTACCATTCGAAATATGCCATTTCTTGTTGATCTATACATTTTGCCAACTTGTGAGTTCGATTTAGTATTGGGATTAGATTGGTTAAGTAAACATGAAACATGGGTAGATTGTCAAAACAAGAGATTGTATCTTTGAGGTTTAGGAAAAGAGTCTATATTCCTAATCAATAAAAAGCCTACTTCTATTTTTGCTTCTATGGTCTTACAAGATCAAATTTGAGTCGGTTTACCTGAGATGCCAATTGTTTTTGAAATCGTTGATGTTTTTCCCGAGGAACTCCCATGTCTCCCTCTGACTAGAGAAGTGGAATTCAGGATTGAAGTTCAACCTAGAACAAACCCAGTGTCCGTTATGACCTATTGTATAACACCAGTCGAGTTGAAAGAACTCAAGAAGCAAATTCAAGAACTCGAGGACAAGGGATTCATTCAACCCAGTACATCTCCCTAGGGTGCTCCTGTCTTGTTCGTGAAGAAAAAGGACAAGAAAATGAGGCTTTATATTGATTACTGGTAATTAAACAAAGTAACGATCAAGAACAAGTATCCGTTGCCAATGATCGAGGACTTGTTCGAGTAACTCAAACATGCTGTAGTGTTTTCCAAGATCGACCTTCGATCGGGCTATTATCGGATGAAAGTGAAGGATGACGGTGTGCCCAAATAGGATTTTAGAACAAGATACGACCACTATGAATTTCTAGTAATACCATTCGGGCTAACCGACGCCTTGGCCGCATTCATGGATCTCATGAACATAGTATTCAAGCCTTCTATTGATAAATTTGTAGCCGTCTTTATCTGTGACATCTTGGTCTACTCTCGTAACAAGGAAGAACATGACGAACACCTTCGAATAGTCTTGCAAACTCTTCGAGAACGCCAGTTGTTCGCCAAATTTTCCAAATGTGAATTCTGGCTATTGGAAGTCTCGTTCCTTGGCCATGTCATCTCGACTCAAGGAATCAAAGTAGATCCGAAGAAAAATACAATCCTTTGTTGACTGGAGACCTCCGAGGAATGTTAGTGAAGTTCGAAGCTTTCTCGATTTAACTGGGTATTATCGAAGATTCGTTAAGGGAATTTCCATTGTTGCCCTGCCTCTAACTAAAATCCTTCGAAAGGTATGTAATGGCATGCTAGCTTGCTTGGATACAAGGTATGTTTAATCATGCATAAATGAATTGTGATTGAATGCCTTAATGTATGCTGAATTGATCGAATGGCTGATTAGATTAAATGCTATTGGAATGCTTGTTTATCTTTGGATTGGATTGAGGATTAAATGCTCCTATGTATGCCAAATTGGTTCGAATGACTTGATAGATGGAATACTCTTTTATGTGTTTGATCACTCATGAATCGAATTAAGGATTATATGGCCTAGTCTTAGCTATCTACCAAGGAAAATGAAATTGAATGAACTTGTATGAAAGACTTGCAAGCTTGAATAAAATATGAGACTCTTGTTACATGAACATGAACTTGAAATGAATTAGATTCACATGAATTGGATTGAATTACATGTCTTCTTGAATGCTCATGATTTGAAGAATAGATCAATGTTAGATAAGGACCCTATTCGAATGATTGAATGTTCATGATTTGAAGAATAGATCAATGTTAAATAAGGACCCTATTCGAGTGATTGGATGCTTACTTGTTTGTTTTGCTTATACTTGATTGGCTAGTCCATTGTGGTTGACATAAAACCTTGATTTGTCTTCTTGAATTGATGTGTTCGAATGGGAAACTAGCTAGGTAAACTTGATTAAATGAATAAAGATTCTTGATGACAATAAGTTGATAAGATGCTAGATAATTGTTCCTTCACTAAGTACTCAATGTACTTATCACTCTTGTCACTTATTCTTCCAAAATCAGGTTTAAAGTGACCAAAGCTTCCTCAATCTCAAATTAAGCATACGCAAGTGAAGAATTGAGAAAGTATGGCTTGTCTTGTTTTTGTTGCACTCCTAATAGGTGGCCTAGTGTTGTGTCTAGTTATTTAAGTCTCATGCATTTGGCTTATAATGAAAATGTATATGAGATTTATATAAGAACTTGATTAGAAGTGGGTAATGCTTTGTGATACTATAGTTATGTAAATAGTTCAACTAATGTTGGTATGAACTTCTTGGCTTGATGGCCCCTTTTGTTGTATATAAATATATATGAATGAGCTTAAGTTTAAACCTTGTCTTAGATATGCTAGTGAATCGTGATAATAGTCTTGTGTTCAATGTTATTCGAATGGAATCTAGGTATATTGTTTAACGAGTAAATTTTGAATATCAATAGGATCATTGTGAATTTAGTCTAATGGAATTAGCTTGATAACTTGATGGATTCTTGGTTAAATTGAAATTAAAATTGGTATTATATTAAGATGGTGTTCGAATTGATATAAAGAAACGATGTATTTGGAAATGATCAATTCGATAGTTTACCCCTTTTGTTCGAATGGCCTTAGGTAATGAAATTGATAAAATGTAATTAGAATGTATCTTGTATATATTGATCAATTCGAATGGATGTTTAGAATGTTAATAGGTATGATTGAAATTGGCTAAGTAGATACATAATTGGAATGGATAAATGGGTTCTTGTTTCCTAGTTGATCGATTGTTATAAGAAAAATTTTAATTGGCTCTAAATTTATACAATCTTCTTTCGTTTATTGCATCTGACACTCCTCGCTCCTAAACCGTGCGAGGGGTGTTACATAAAGTGGTAACCAGAGCTTTAGTTCTAGATCATAGAACTAGATCAAGTCTACATGCATCATATAAGATTTAGTTATGCCACCTAGGAGTCATATTCTTGATATACTTGTGTTATTACTCAGCTAACTCCTTCCTTTCATTCAATCGTAGTATGTCCGAGACAAGAGAAGCTAAGGACGATGAAAGTATCCGAGGATCCTCTAACGAGGGCGATAGTATAAGGTTCGATCAGAACCTTCCGAGACAAACCGAACCTCAAGAATCTGTTCAACCTCGAGCTCCTACTCAACCTCGATCAGAACCTTCCGAGACAAACCGAACCTCAAGAAACTGTCTAACCTCGAGCTCCAAAGAGAATGTCTCTTGAGCATGAAAGAGATGTTCGATCAGCTTGTATTGAATTTGAAACAAGACCATCCTGCTACCCCTGTGGTTGCCGCAACCAATAGAGCCCCTATTGATAAACTAGCTCAGCACCAAGCTTATACTTTCATGGGAGCTAATGAAGAAAAGCCCGAGGATGCCGAGTACTGGCTAGAAAACACTATCAAAGTCGTGACCAAACAATTACAATGCTCAGACGAGCATAAACTTGAATGTGCCGTAGCCCTGTTATATTAAGATGGCATTCAAATTGGTATAGAGAAACGATGTATTTGGAAATGATCAATTTGATAGTTTACCCCTTTTGTTCGAATGGCCTAAGTTAATGAAATTGCTAAAATGTAATTATAATGTATCTTGTATATATTGATAAATTCGAATGGATGTTTAGAATGTTAATCGGTATGATTGAAATTGGCTAAGTAGATACATAATTGGAATGGATAAATGCATTCTTGTTTCTTTTATTGCATCTGACACTCCTTGCGGCTCTTGTCTTAGCATTGGTGAGTGTGGGAGAAGATATTTTTGCAGAAAATTGCAAGTTTTTGATGTTTAAGAAGAAAAGAAAAACGAAAGCTTGGTGAAGAAGCTCTGTGAGAACAAAGTTCATTAAATAAGTGTGAGGCAAATAGAAAATGAAAAGGCACAACCTTTACCGTCTGATGCGATGAAATCAATCGGTTGTAATTGTAGCGAATAAAACATGCCCATCCATTGTATCTCTCGCTTCTTTGAATCAGATAGATGTGATTGGATTGATCAATCAGTGCAATTAAATTACCCGAAATGCCCCCAAAATCATGCGCTATACGTTTAGCCATGCTTTACAACCTTCTAATAAATTCTAGTCCAATGCAAGGAGAAAAGGTTATTCTGTACACAAAAAAAAAGCTTAAAAAGGAAATAAGTAATAAAAGAAAGAAATATAAATAAATGTACTACTATAAAAAACAATCAATGAGAAAGATTGACCAATTGAACGGTCTAAAAAATTTTAGAATCAAAGTCACCAAAATAATGTTTGAACCTTTGTCCGTTTACTTTGAATTATTCCCATCCTTGTGATCTTTGATTGTAACTGCACCATGTGGAAAAACTTCTACTACTTCAAATGGTTTTGACCAATGTGACCACAATTTTCTAGGGTATAGCTTCAGTCGTGAGTTAAAGAGCAAAACTAGTTGGCCAACAGCGAATTGTTGCTGCAATATGATCTTATCATGTCAACGATTTCTTTTGTCTTTGTAAATGGAAGAATTCTCGTAAGCATTGGGACAAATTTCTTCCAACTCGTTGAGATCCATTGGTCGTTTATTTTCAGTAGCTTCACATCCAAATTCACTTACTTTAAAGCCCACATAACTTTGTGTTCTAACTCAACAAGCAAGTGACAGGATTTTCCAAAGACCAATTGATACAATAGCATCCCTAGTGGAGTTTTAAAGCTGTGCAAATCCCCACAAAGCATTATCAAGACATGATGACCAATCCCTTCTTGTAGTATTCACCACTTATTCCAAAATATTTTTGATAGCTCGGTTGGAGATCTCGGCTTGTCCATTAGACTAAGGATGATAAATTGTATCGAGTCTATGGTGTACTCCATATGTCTTTAACGCAACAACAACTTGATTGCAATGAAAATGATTCCTTTGATCACTAATTATTGCCCTCGGTGTTGCAAAACGGGTAAGTATATGCTTGTGGAAAAATTTTAATACCGTCTTGGCATCATCTTTTGGTACAACAACAACTTCTATCCATTTAGAAACATAGTCCAAATCAACTAGAATATAAAGATTTCCAAAATAATTTGGAAAGGCCCCATAAAATCCAAGCCCTAAACATCAAACAGTTTAACATCCATAGTTGGTTGTTGTGGCATCTCATTTCGTCTAGATATTGATCCTGTGCGCTGACAATGATCACAACATTGTGCAAACTCATGGGCATCTTTAAATAATGTTGGCCAATAAAATCTCGACTGAAGGACTTTCGCAACAGTTCTCATACCACCAACGTGACCTCCATACGGAGCATCATGGCAATGCCTTAAAATTGGTACCATTTCTTCTTCCAGAACACAACACTTGATTATATTATTATTGCAAACCTTGAACAAATAGGGTTTGTTCCAATAATATTTGGTTGCATCACGAAGGAATCTTGCTTTCTTATGTCCAGTAGCACCTAGAGGAGTTTTTCCACACACAAAATAATTTACAATATTCGCATACCAAGGGGTTGCATCCGCACTTCAATTTTGCTTTGATCTGGTTTAAATAGGACTCTATGGATAGCCTAGGATTAGCTTGGATTTGAATTTGAACGTGCAATGATAAGGAAGGTGATCATCTTATCCAGCATTTGAATCCTAAGGCTGATCAGATTAGGGCTGACGTCATCGTGCCATTTCTCTTCTGGCATCACGGCTCGGCATGGTACTGCCAACAGCGCTTGGCACTGCTTGTTTGCTATTTTTCAGAGATTGATCCAATCCTTATTTTCTCACAGCCTGATCTGGTCCTATTTTTCTGGGGTCAACATCTTCTTGGCCTGACATCGAATGCTCTTCTCTGCCAGCTGATGCTTGACATTAAAAGTCTTTCTGTGCCCACGGCTAGTCGACATCCTCATTTTTTTCGTCTCCTTCATGGGCTAATCTGCTCCTACTTTACCAGTTGCTGTGCCATCAACTATGCCAACCTACAAAAAAGGTTCCAAAAACAATCCTTCACACTGGCACAACACCGAATCCTTACTCTTTAAGTAATGCATGATTTTGTGACCTAAATGCAACTAATTGTACTTAAAAGACAAGGAAGAGCACGTGAAACAAGCATAAAAATTACTACTTTTGGAGTGTCAACACTCACCCATGCCTAGCTCATTGCTTGTCCTCAAGTAATAAAAATAAAATTAAATAGCTAAAAATGATACCTCAGTAAAGTTTTGGTTGGCATGTCAATCGATGCTGGAGAGTAAAAGTTGGCATAGGTCCGTCCTCAGTTATCTCAGTGCAGTAATGCCAAACAAATAGTAATTTAAGAGAAACAATATAAATCTAGTCTAAGGTCATGAAGAGTGCGTGATGTGCGGGCAATATGCATCAAATATCCTTTCACTCCTTTAGCCAATTTTACTTCCTAAACTCAGATTATTTTTTTACTGCTGGCATTAGATTAGGGTAGCATCATGCACTGTTTGGCGCGAGATATAAGAGGGAGCATACCACGAATACCCACGTTAGTCCATATTACATCACTTACTAACCTATTACACTCATACCTTAAGTCATGTTGGCTTGAGAACTAAGAGGGAGCAAACCACGAAGCCTCAAGTTAATAATTTTTCCTAGGAGTGTTCTAAAGTTCTTCAGCATTTGGCACACATTGGTGCACTATCCTTTTTTACCTTGGCGTTCCTTTTTTAGAATCTGAGCATAATTTCAAACAATCTAAGTTTTATAGGGAACTAGATACATATCACGTGTTAAGTGTAAATTCAATTCCCTAAACTAGATATCAATTGCCAAGCAATCTTGGCATACTATCCTACTGCCATAGGCATCTAAAGATTTTAAATTTCCTCATCGGACAGACACCTAGGTGAAATTAAACTTGTCTAACAAATGTTAACATGCTTCAAGAATCGATTGAGATAAAATTTTCTTTTTCACTTTTATTTTTTAATAGTTCGATATGTAACTAAACTATATGAATTGCATGGCATGACAACAAAAATTTAAACATGGAATGTATGATATAATGCGAGAAAATGCACACCCCAAACCAAAGATGTGCATTGTCCTCAGTGCATGGAACAACACATATATACATCAAAAATAGAAAAATAAAAATGCATGAACATGTTAATGCCAATGAAATGCAAAGAGTTAGGAAGAAGAAGACTCCTATTCAGAAGAGACTCCTCCTTGGGCAGCACATGCTTCAATTGCTAACTTGGCTCGGGTCTTTCTATTGGATAAGATTCCATGGTCAGGAGCCATCCTTTTCTTTCAAGTGCGAACTGGATTGGGCACTGGGCTAGCTAGCATTGCACTGCGATCAGCAAAGATCTCTTCTCGGAAGGTAGAGAAGGCTTGCATGACTCATAGAGAAAGGCTCACCAAGGTCTCTTTGATGGCAACATCTCTGGCGTTCTCATATCGCTAGAGCTTCCTCCTCTGCTCCTCAGTCTCCTCTAATTTTCGAAAAATTATCTCCTGCTGGTGATATATCTTGGTGAGCAATGCCGTCATCTCCATTGGCATTGAGGTTGTTGGCTTTGCCTTTGGTTTCTTGGCCTTCGGTGTTGGCGTGGCAGCCTTGCCCTTACCCTTGTCTTTGTCTTTCATAGTAATGCCAATGAGGTTCCTCCAGTTGGCTAACGTAATTATGTAGCCCTTCACCTCGAGGGCAATGTCTTCCTCTGTAGTGGGCACATTGTATTGCTGTCAAATATTACAAATTAGAAGAGGGAAGAACAAACCTCCAGTTGGCTTGAGAGCACACTTGTATATCTAATCGATTATAATCCAACCAACATTAATTTTTCAGCCCGTCAGAATAGAATGCAACAAAATCATTTAGTCCTCCGAAACGGTCTCATTGTGGATCTTCGGCATCAAACTTGCCTTGAGAAAATGGTTCCAACCATTTACTTGTGGTTTAAGGGCCACTCTTTTGACCGTTCGGTGTCCTTTGGAGGATAATATCCACTCCGTGTCTGGTTCACACAAATCTTTCAAAAGTGTTTTCATTTGGCAGTAAACGCGACATGCTCCTCCTCCCCATCAAACTTGAGCAGTTTATTGATAGACCCTTCATCAAATCACACACATTCTCCTCTAATAATCAAAAATGGGTTTGCTTTAGTAGTTAAATGTGCATAAACTTCATGAACAAGATTTGGAAAGATCTCACCTTTTTGTTGGCAAAACGTCTTCCACTTGTGTTTGGTGACGATATCCATGTACTTAGAGGGAAAACATGATTTTTTTCGGGCTCGAAGCTGAAGTTTCTCTCGAAGAAAAAAGTCTTCGAAGCAAAGTGATCTTCATACTTCTTTTGGGTCTCATCGTTGAAAAGGTCTTTAGGGGTTTAGATGAAGGAGCCATTGAAGGGTTTGAAAAGAAAAAAAACAAAAGCTTGAGTTTCTTGGGTGGAACGAGAGAGAGAATTAACCGGCTAGGTAAAGAAGATGAAGTGAAAAAGAAAAGAAAAGAAAAATGAAGGGGTTGAAAGATGGAAAGGTTGAGTGTTAGGATAAAAGTAATTATGGCCGGTTTAAAGAAGGTAATGATGAAAGATGGCGTGTTTTGGGGAGAGGAAAAAAGGATTATGTGATAGTTTATGGAAAGGATAAGTGATCAAGATAGTATTTAATGTGATAAGATATGAAGTGATAAGGTATTTAAATTGAATTTAAATCACCTTAACTTTTGGGCGGCTAGGGTTGGATATATTTTTTTTCTCTCTCTCATGGTGTAAATTAAATCAAGCTAGGGTAATTTCTTTTCCCCAAGTTACTCTCGCCACATGCCAAGCTTAGCTGCTGGCACCAGTTCTGGGTGCAACATCATTCAATCCTGTCACTCGTTGGAAATTAATATATCTATCTGGAATCAAATCTGCATCCACTCAAATGAAACCTTTTAACCCAACAAAAGAAAATATAAAAATAAAGACTAAAAGAAAAAGAAAAAACTGATGAAAAATCATAAATCCTAAAAACAAACAAAAACAACTAACCTAATATTTACAAAGATTCAAACTTGTTGATGGTGTTATGGTATTTCTGCCAAGAGAATAGTTTCCTTGGCATTTCTCTACTTTCCCTCAAAATAGTGCTTTAAGCGCTGGCCATTTACCTTGAAAATTTCTCCGGTTTTCAAATCCTTGATGTCCATAGCACTATGGGAATAGGGTTGTACTACTTCAAAAGGGCCCAACCATCTCGAATTAAGCTTTCCTGGAAACAGTTTAAGCCGTGAGTTAAGAAAAGAACAAGTTGACCAATCTCAAAATGTCTTGGCAGAATTTTCTTGTCATGCCAACGTTTGGTTCTTTCCTTATATAGCTTGGCATTCTCATAGGCGAGTGCTTAGAATTCTTCCAACTCATTGAGGTCTAGCATATTTTTTTTCTCCCGTTGCGGCTCATGCCATGCCAAGTGTTTTGATTTCCTAATAGGCTTTATGTTCAAGCTCTATTGGCAGATGGCATGGTTTACCATATATAAGCTTGAAAGGTGAAGTGCCCAACGAGGTTTTGAAGGTAGTTCTGTAGGCCCACAAAGCCTCATCTAGTCTCAAAGACCAATCCTTTCTCAAAGGACTCATAGTCTTTTCTATGATATTCTTGATCTACTTGTTGGAAATCTCGGCTTGCCCATTTGTCTATGGATGATAGGCCGTGGCTATCCTTTGTTGTATCCCATACCTGCACAAAGCTTTAAAAATTAGTCTGCATTTAAAATGGGTGCCCTCATCATGAATGATCACTCGAGGAGCATCAAAACGGGTAAAGATATGCTTGTGCAAAAACTTGGCAATTGCCTTGGCATCATTTTTTGGCAAGGCAATAGCCTTTACCCACCTGGAAACATAATCGACTGCCACAAGGATATATATATATATATATATATATATATATATATCTATATATTGCCAAAATATGGGGGAAATGGACCCATAAAGTCTATCCCCCAAACATCGAATAAGTCCAACAACATGATGTTCTGGAGAAGAAGTTGATGTCTGCCAGAGATATTTCTAGTCTGTTAGCATGGATCACATGCCTTGGTGTAGTCATGAGCATCTTTATAGAGTGTAGGCAAATAAAAACCCGACTGCATCACCTTGGCATCAGTCTTTAGTCCGGAAAAGTGTCCACCATATGGCGCGGCATGACATGATTGCAAAATAGCATGCTGCTCATCCTCTAGCACACAATGGCGGATCACTTGATCGGCACATTTCTTAAGCAGGAAAGGCTTATCCCAATAGCACTACCGAACATAGCGCAAAAAATGCTTACTGGCATTGTAGTCCAAATCTGGTGGCATGACGTTGCTCACCAAATAATTAGCGATGTCGGCATACCATGGCACGACATCCATTGCGAGTAAATACTCCCCTAGGAACTCATCTCTAATAGATTTAACCTTGTCATCCTCATAGTGATGCTCTAGTTGTGGTAGGTGATCAACTACTAAGTTATCAATGCCCTTCTTGTCCTGGATCTTGAGATCAAATTCTTGTAGTAGGAGCGTCCATCAGATCAATCTCGGCTTGGCATCCTTTTTTGCCAAAAGGTATTTCAGTGCTGAGTGATCTGTAAAAACAACAACTTTATTACCTATCAAATAAGATCTAAATTTATCAAATGCAAATACAACTGCAAGAAATTCTTTCTCAGTTGTGGTGTATTTAAGTTGTGCTTCATTAAGTGTTCTGCTGGCATAGTACATGGCGTGAAAAACTCTACCACGTCGCTGTCCAAGCACTGCTCCGGTGGCATAGTCGCTGGCATCACACATGTGCTTGAAGGGCTCATTATAGTCTGGTGCCACGACTATAGGGGCATTAACCAGCTTCTCTTTAAGGACATGAAACGCTCTCAAACAAGAATCATCAAATGTAAAAGTGGCATCCTTTTCTAATAACAAGTATAAATGTTAAGGAATTTTAGAGAAGTCCCTAATGAATCGTCGATAAAATCCTGCATGAACTAAAAAACTTCTTACACCTTTAACACTTGTAGGAGGTGGTAACTGCTTGATTACTTCGACTTTTTCTGGATCAACATCTAGTCCATTCTTTGTCACCCTGTGCCCGAGAACAATGCCCTCCTTCACCATAAAGTGACATTTTCCCAGTTCAAGACTAGATTTGTCTCAATGCATCTCCTCAAAACTTGCTCCAAGATCAGAATGCATTCCTCAAATGTGTTACCAAACACTTCCATGTTGTGCTCAATCAAATTAGAAAAAAATAGACATCATACAATGTTGAAACGTTGTTGGCGCATTGCACAACTCGAATGGCATCCTTCTGAAGGCAAATGTCCCATATAGACAGATGAATTTGGTCTTTTCTTGGTCGTCAAGGGCAATTGCAATCTGATTATAACCCGAATAACCATCTAAGAAACAATAGAAAGCTTTACCTGCCAGTTTGTCCAACATCTGATCGATGAAAGGCAAAGGGGAGTGATTCTTCCTCATGACTTTATTCAACTTCCTATAATCCATGCACACTCTCCATCTTGTGATTTTTCTGGAGGGGATCAACTCATCCTTGCTATTTTGTACAATATTCATGCCACCCTTCTTTGGCACTCACTGCACCAGGCTAACCCAAGAGCTATCAGATATGAGATAGATTATTCCGACATCAAGCCATTTGATAATCTTCTTTTTACAACTTCTTTCATACTCGAGTTCAGCCTCCTTTGACCTTCAATAGTCTTTCCATGATATTCCTCCAAAATAATCTTGTGCACGCAAATGGTTGGGCTTATACCTTGGATATCTGCCAAGATCCAGCCCAACACTTGCTTATAGGTCTTTAATATTGCCAACAATCTTACCTCCTGATCATTAGTGAGATCAATGGCAATAATCACTGGCAGAGTTGAGTGCTTACCTAGATAGGCATACTTCAATGCTTAAGCTCCAACTCTGGTGGTTTCTCGATTGATGGTTTCGGTTTCTTTATCTCTCTGCCAGCCAACTAGAGTGGCTCAAAGTAACTAACATCTTCAGCCTCCAAGGTTGGTTCCTTAGGTTCCTCAAACAGTTCAACCATGCCGTCAAGCATGTTGGCATCAAATTCTGCATCCTGGCACAATTGTTTAATGTCAAAAGTATAAATGGCCTCCATCATCTCCTCAGCTTGACATTCATCTGATTCATCAGCATATTTCAAAGCATGAAACACGTTAAAAGTAACATGTTGGTCATTCATTCACATAGTTAGTCCCTTTTATGAACATCAATATGTGTCCTACCCGTGGAAAGGAATGGCCTACCTAACATAATTAGCACATTATGTCAGCCTCATAATCCAAAATGATAAAAACATCTGGAAATATAAATTTGTTTACCTTTACCAACATATCGTCAATCTTACCCTTTGGATGTGCATAGTGTAACACCCCTTCCCGGTCTGGTAGAGAACCGAGTTGAAGAGTGTTACCAGAGAACGATGCGAAAAATAGAGTTATAAATTTCGTCTTAATCATACGATAAATCAATAGAAGCATACAACGTATGACCAACTCACCTATTAGTCCAATATTATCAAATAGAATACACAATTATCAATCTAGGGACGTTTTACAACTATTGTAAGAATTAAGGACTAATTTGTAAACTTTAGCAAATTTGAGGTCCTTCGATGTAAAAAATATACCAAGATGAAATTCATTACTTAAGGGTTATGCCTACCAAAATTCATTCCATTCGGAGAACAATAGCACCATCAATTAGACTTTACAAGAATCAATGACTAGATTGTAACATTTTCAAGTTGCTCAATGAGACTTAACAAACTTACCTAACCCCGTTTCGAAACACCCTAGTTGTTTCAGAACGGGTGTACAAGAGTCAACCCTGTTGACCCAACACCTTAGACCATTTCGATACATGCTTGACCCGTATCGGAACGGATTGACCACAATTGACTTTGACTTTGACCGTTCCAAAACCCGTATCGAAACAAGGGTCTCTAGAGGAAAAATGTTCCGAAACGGCATCACTTCGTTCTGGAACGCCCTTATTCTCAAGTTCAAAGATGGGTACCCATATCGAAAGGACATCACCCGTTTCAATACAGATAAGCATGTAATGACAAATTTTTGCTGGTTTTTACTCGAATTACCCTATCGAACGATGTCCAAATGCAACGAAACTTTACATGCAACATTTTATTGGCATGAACATCTAGCATGATAAATTTTATGACCATTCGAATACGTTTACTATGTCTTTAGCTTTTTAGGTTAAACATGCATTTTTAAGCCATTCCAAAAGACTTAAGAAGACCATTTAGGGCCAATGACCATATTAAAAAATAGGCAAAGAACTATTACAACAAAACAAGCATATAGGACTAGTTTAACTACTTTGCCACCTTACTAGGAGTTCAAAGGTCATAATTACTTTACTTGTAGCTTGGTAGTGACTTGTCTTGGCGGCCGATTCGATCTTCAACCAAACAAACTCTTTAACCTGAAAATGCATGAGATAAGACACGTTAGGCACATTTTGCCTAGTGAGGTAGTCGCAATTAACATAAATGATGGAAATGCCATAGCTACAATGGTGCTTAATCTCATGCTAACATTATCAATGCCATGCAACAATGCATAAAGTAATAAACACGTTCTCTTTTCATTCATAATCCTTGGATTGAATCAAGATCGTTGATACGCGAATTCCTACGCCTCGCCAAATCAATGAATGGTCTAATCCCTCCTCCTCGCCAATATGACCAATATCAATACACATTCCTCTGCCTCGCCAAATCAATATAGACCGTAGCCTCAGGACTGTATTCTAACCCTATACTGAGCTCATGAATTCTATGGCATGCCAATTGTATCCCAAGTCCACTCCAATCCAAGGTCACAATGTACATATTCATTCCAATGATCAATGATATACCAATGTTCAATAAATTCAATGTAGCCGATGATCAATATATGTGTCTCAACATCAATATCTCATGAATTGGTGTCAATATCAATGTCCGATGATTTCAATGAAATAATCCAATAACAATGCTTATATCGATGACAATGCACAATGACCATAATCAATGTTCAATGGTAACTTACCGACACTTACCAAAGTGTCCGATTAACCATCCAATGCATTCTCTTCAATAGCAATGTTAGAGAAATTATCTAAAATAACAATTAATGATCCGGTAAGGCCTTTCGCCTAAACCCGAGACTCCGACTACACTCACCTTAACAATCCGAAGCTTCAAGGCTCTCGGATAGCAATTCCTTTGTTCCTAGCTTGTGATGGAGATGGTGATACCTCTTTCTCAACTTCTTGAGCTAGAAAGATTAATAGGAAACATATTAGAGTTGATGTTTCGATATCAAAATCAACATAAGGATATCAAAATCAATATTCGACTTCAAAAGAGATGACAACAATGGGATATCCATGGATAGTCATAACCCTAACTTAGATTACACTCTAAATATCCATGAAATCCATTAATCGATTGAGGCATATAGCTTACCCGATCGATAGCAACGTTTCGATATCGATAAAGTGAAGAAATAACAAAGCTTGAATTCCCTCCAATGGAGGTGTGTGCTTAGATGAAGAAGATAATGAAAGGGTGGTGCTTGCTTCCAATATTTTCGAGTAAGTCTTTCTTTTCTTTAACCCTTTGTTTTATCATATAAACTTTGGCTATTTAGCTTTCCTTCAATTCAAGGAAAGCTCCCAAACAATCCCACGTAAGCCATTATAATAGAGGAGAGGCTAATTGCAAGATTAGTCCCTCATTTTTCATGCAATTGAAGTTTTTCTCTCCAACTTACACTTCTTCCTTTTTAGCCACTAGAAGCTTAATATTACTTAATAGAGTTCAAGCACAATGTTTTAAGCCAGCTTAGGATTTGATAGCAATAATTAACTATTCGATGCAATATCTAAGCTCTACCAAACTAGGATTTTTGATCAACGAAACTTAATTCCGACTAGACCGGATTTCGGGGTGTTACAACTCTCCCCCCTTAAGAAAAAAAATTCATCCTCAAATTTTACCTGAATTAAAGAGATATGGATATTGTTGTCTCATAGTTTATTCATGCTCCCAAGTGGCTTCCTCCACAATGTGACTCCTCCAGAGCACTTTAACTAACGGTGCTGTCTTATTACGAAGCCTCTTGACTTCCCTAGCAAGAATCTGAATCGGTTCTTCTTCATAGGATAGATTTGGCCGGAGTTCTACAGATTCAGGTTCCACAATGTGTGAGGGGTCAAACCGATACTTCCGAAGCATCGATACATGAAAGACATCATGGATTTTACTCAATTCTGAGGGTAGCAAAAGCCGATATGGCACTGGGCCAATCTTTTTAATGATTTCAAAGGGTCCAATGAACCGAGGGCTCAGTTTTCCCTTCTTGCCAAACCTCAAGACTTTCTTCCACGGTGACACTTTAAGAAAGCCCTTTTCACCAACTTCATACTCAACGTCTCTCATTTTGAGATCAACATAAGCTTTTTGTCGATCAAAGGAAACCTTTAGACGATCATGAATAATGGTAACTCGTTCCTCAGTTTCACGAAGCAAGTCAGGGCCTAACATTTTACCCTCACCAAGCTCTGACCAACACAATGGAGTTCTGCATCGTCTACCGTACAATGCTTCTTACGGGGCCATTTCAATGGATGATTGGTAGCTATTGTTATAGGCAAACTCGACAAGAGGTAAAGATTTCTCCAATGTCCCACCAAAATCGATAATGCATGCCCGCAACATGTCTTCCAATATCTGTATAGGAAGATTCAATAACAATACAAGTTTCTAGGATTTTCAACAGACATGTGGTTGATGAATTACCTATATCACCCTTTTTGACTGACCGTCAGACTGAGGGTGAAAAGTTGTGCTAAGATTGAATATGGTGCCTAGAGCTCCTTGTAGGGTTCTCCAAAACTGAGAAGCAAACCGGGGGTCTCGATCGGAGATGATAGACTTAGGAGGCACTCCGTGGAGTCGGATTACTTCCTTGATATATAAGTCAGCTAAGTTAGGAAGACCGCAATCCATTCTAACTGGTATGAAATGAGCTAACTTTGTGAAATGATCTACAATAACCCATATAACATCATGTTTTGTAGGGGTTAATAGTAGACCACTAACAAAATCCATGGTTATCTTTTCCCATTTCCATTTCGGTGGATCAATAGGTTGTAAAAGTCCTGCAGGGGCACAATGTTCTGCCTTAACACGTTGACACATGAGGCACTTGGAAATGTAATCAACAATAGCCTGCTTTAAGCCTGGCCACCAATATAGCTCACGCAGATCCTTACACATTTTCACAGACCCAGGGTGAACGGAAAAAGACCTCGAATGAGCTTCAACAAGGATGTTGGTGCGGAGAGTTTCATCATTAGGTACACAAACTCGATCATGGAAACATAAGAGTCCTTCAAAATTAATTCAGAAGTCCGTATTATCTGATAGTTTAAAGGCAATAGCCTGGAGCTCAGAATCTTGTTCTTGCAAGTCCTTGATTTATGAAATGATGGTACACTGAACTTGAAGTTCAGCTACTAGGCAATGATGCTTCCAAAGTCGGAAGTGAGCGTTAATTGCTCAAGGAGCTAAAAGAGAGTGATATAACAATGAGTTAACATACTTCACAAAACTTATAACTTCAAGTCCATAATCAATGCTTACCATGCAAAGGTTTGCGGCTGAGCGCATTAGCTACAACATTGGCCTTGCCCAGATGGTAATTGATGACTAGATCATAATCTTTAAGAAGTTCCATCCACCTCTGTTGTCGAAGATTCAACTTCTTTTGCTCAACAAGTATTTGAGGCTTTTGTGATCGGTGAAAAGATAGCATTTCTCCCCGTAGAGATAATGCCTCCAGATTTTCAATGCAAAGACAAATGCTGTGAATTCTAGGTCGTGGGTGGGATAATTCATCTCATGTGGCATAAGTTGCCTCGAAGCGTAAGCAGTAACCTTACCTTCTTGCATCAATACACATCCTAACCCATGATGTGAAGCATCACTGTAAACTGTATAGTCTTTCCCAAACTCAGGCTGGGTCAAAACAGGTGCATGGGTCAGGACTTGTTTCATCTGATCAAAACTTCGTTGTTGGACCTCGGTCCAAACAAAAGGAGCTTCCTTTTGCAGCAATTTGGTTAAAGGATCGGCTAACATAGAAAATCCTTTCACGAATCTACAGTAATAGCCAGCAAGCCCAAGGAAACTTCTAACCTCACCAACATTCTTTGGTGGATGCAAATCTACAATAGCTTGAATTTTCTTCGGGTCCACCTGAATACCCAAAGCTGATACGACATGCCCTAAAAACGCCTCTTCAGTGAGCCAGAACTCAAACTTAGAAAACTTCGAATACAATTGTTTCTCTCTCAGAGTCTGAAGTATAATACGAAGATGATCTCGATGCTCTGATTCATTCTTGGAATAAATTAAGATATCGTCTATGAAAACCACCACGAATTTATCAAGATAGGGTCTGAATACATGATTCATTAAATCCATAAAAGCCGTCAGTGCATTAGTTAATCCGAAAGGCATCACTAAGAATTTGTAGTGTCCATATCTTGTACGAAAAGCAGTCTTGGAAACATCACACTCCTTGACTTTCATTTGGTAGTAACCCGACCTTAGATCAATCTTGGAAAACACAGAGGCATCTTTTAATTGGCCGAACAAGTTGTCTATCCTGGGCAAATGATACTTATTCTTGATGGTGACTTTGTTCAGTTGTCTATAGTAAATGCACAACCGCATAGAGCCATCCTTCTTCTTGACAAATAGAACTAGGGCTCCCCAAGGTGAAGAGCTCGGTTGAATAAAACCCTTGTTCATAAGGTCTTGAATTTGTGCTTTTAATTCTTTCAACTCCATAGATGCCATTCGATATGGTGCAATGGAAACTGGAGCAGTCCCAGGTTGCACCTCAATACCAAATTCCACTTCACGGGTTGGGGGCAATCCCGAAAGCTCATCAGGAAAAACATATGGGAATTCATTTACTGTGTCAATGTCCTGGATCTGAGGTCCATTCTTGGATTCGGTGGACAATGCACACAACTTGGAGTTCCGAGATTCATCAACATTATCTTTTCCTTGCCAAGGCTTCGAAGATACAATTTCCTCTTACTGCAATCTACCCACGCTTGATGTTTACTAAGCCAATCCATGCCTAGAATCGCATCAAACTCGTGAATTGGTAAGACTAGGAAATCTGCAGGGAACATAATTCCAGAAATAAAGATTGGAGAATTCTTACACACAAGGCTCAGAGCAACACGATCACCTAACAAATTTGTCACGGAGATTTTTGCTGCCAAAGGTTCACTAGACATCCCATGTCTTTTAACTAATTCCAGACTTATAAAAGAATGTGTAGATCTAGGATCAATCAATATATACAATGAGTGTACATTTAACATAACGGTACCTGCTATAACATCAGGCTCGTCATCTTCCTCGCTGTAACCCCCTTAACCCGGCCTAGACGGTTGACCCGAATTAAGAAAGTCACACGGGGAAAACCAAAGTCAACCCGAAAGTCGACCTTGATTAACGACCCTTTTTTTTCTTTTTAATCTTGTCTAGATGCACATTAACCCTAGTTATGATCATTCAAACAGCATACTCAAAGATCATAAACATCAGAGATCAAATAGGGACCCAATTGAATAATTTACAACTTTAGGGACCAAATTGTAAATTCTGTAAATTATGAGGTCTTAACCCAAATTAAAGTTACCAACTTGTAATTAGTCAGGTTTCATGCTTCTCTGTCAAATTTCAGCTCAAGCGGACATCCCAAACTCATACAATTGCACAAACAACTTTCAGGACCAAAACGCAAACATTCCAAAACATTTAACTGCCAATGTCAGCCCCCAACGGTCGGCCGTTCCGAAACAGAGAGAGCCTGTTTCGAAACACGGGGCCGTTCCGCAACGCGTTCCGAAACAAGGGCTGGTAGAGGACTTCCCGTTTCGGAACGGTGTCTTCCGTTTCGGACGCCTAGGCTGCTACAAGGCACCCGTTCCGAAACGGTAGCTACTGTTCCGAAACGACCTGCACAGAATGCAGCAAAATGCTTGCTTAGACACACAATTGATCAGCCATACATGCTCCAAATGCTACCAAACTTTACCAGCAACTCATACAACATACAAGAGACATGTTTGCATCAACGAATCAACATAACATCATCATATATGAAAAGCCCCAATTCTAATGGCATGCTTCCTACTCAAGCAAACCATTCAAGCATAAAACCTTCAAACCATGCACATAATGGTCAAATACAAAATCCAGCATTATTAACAACATTAAACATACTGAGGGAGTTCAAAACATCTCCCAAAACATCCACATTGGTCCCCCATTGCCAAATGCCAAAAGCTAAAAGTGTTAAGAAAACCTTTCCATACTTGAGCTTAATTTCCACTCGATTGCCTTCCTTCCTTGCTGCCCTCAATGCACCTTAATGTTCTGCATTATTGGTTTAAGAAAACGAAAGAGAGCGTAAGCAAAAGCTTAGTGAGGAATGCTCATTAAAACCATTCAATAATGCATTTATAAAACACTTTATAAATCATTCTTCAAAACATCATTTATACATGCTTACAAGCATTCTTAAACAAGCAATACATGCTTCCACATCAATACATGTCATATTGGCCACAAGTGATAAATTCCATCTTTTTTAAAACAAGATCAACATAAGACTCACACATGGACTTTTAAACACCATTGTGATCTTATAATTCACAAGGACCACACAAGGACTTTTAACCACCTTTGTGTCCTTTACAAGTTTCACCCCAAGGACTTTTAAACACCTTGGCCCCAAGGACTTTTAAACACCTTGGCCCATGGACTTTTAAACACCATGGCAAGGACCACATAAGGACTTTTAACCACCTTTGTGTCCTTAACAAGAACCATCCAAGGACTTTTAACCACCTTGATGTTCTTAAGTAACAAGGCTCACTCAAGGACTTTTAACCACCTTAGTGACCTTAACAAGAATCACTCATGGACTTTTAACCACCATGAAGTTCTTAGAATCCACAAGGCTCACTCAAGGACTTTTAACCACCTTAGTGACCTTAACCTTTTTCAAAACATCACTTGCCAATATACATCATTATCATCAAATAATCCACTGTTTTAAAGCATTTAACCAAGCCATAAACATTATGCATTTTTAAGCATCAAACCACATTTAAACAATGTTCAAAAACAAGGAACTCTTACCTTGAGCTTCCTTCAACATATGGCTTACAAAATCAGCAATAACCATGCTAAATCATGCTTTCAAAACAGAATTTAAAACATGCAATAAACCACATTGCATAACAACCAAACCATGGCCACCACTAGAGAGCTTTTCCGAAAACTTACACTTGAGCTTAGTAAAGTTGTTTAGACTTAGACTAAGCTCCCAAGACATTGGTTTCAAAGCCGAAAACCCAATTTCACTCACCGATTCCGTTTCGCCTCTTACCGAAACACAAATTCAAGCTTCCGGATCACCAACACTTGGATCCAAAGATGACTCCCCTGTTTTAACACATCAAAGCAGAGGATTAATGCATCATCATGCATTAATAGCTTCAATGAAAGCACCTAAACTCGCTGCTCTCATCCACTCTCCATTTTTGGCCACCAAACACAACCGAAAATGCATCCAAACAACTCCTCAACAAAGCCCAGCCATAAACCATCAAAACTAAACATCCTTTAACATCATTTTACATCTAAAAAGAAGCTAACAACATCCTTATACCTCCAGCACATCAGATCCACAAGATCACTCCAAAAACAACCAAGAATCACAAGCTAAACTTAGGAAATTCAAGCTATCCGGGATTGCATTAATCAAAACTCAATTCCTTATCAATTAACATTAATTTAACATCAAATTAACACCTCAAATCACAGCTTTAACAGATCAAACGGAAATTCATCAAAAATCACCAAATCTTGCATTTTAAGCCAAGATCCATTACACAACTTTAAAACCATTTATAAATCATCAATTAAGGATTGAGAACTTAGGAATTTCAGTAAAGAACTGAGAGTTTAGAGGAGAAGGACGTTCTTACCTCCAAACTTGAGTTTCTCCTCTTTTAGAACCAAAAGCTTGAAGAATCACTTATCAAATGGTGAGGTTTTGTTGATATGATGATTAGGAATCCAAAGAGAATTAAAAAGAGATGTTTAGGTGACAAAATCAGAAGAAAAACTCTGGAGAGAAAGTGTTTGGGTTGAGAGAAAATGAGAGAAAAGAAAATGAGATTTTAGGAGAAAATTAGTTAGAAATAATTTCCCTCCACTTTCTTTATGTTTAAAATCAGAATTAAACATTAAATATCTTAGAAAAATCTGGAGAAACTCCCTTTGGGTAAATAGCTCCTTAAAGATTCAAAGTTTCAATCCTTTCTAAAACAGTCACGCAACTTTCAAAAATTACATTTTGGTCACTAGCCAAAATGTCACCCTTCCAAACCTCATTTTATAAAATTGATTTCACAGTTCACTTATATATATTAAAAGAGGATTTTAGAACATTTTTCCATATTTTTAATGCAACCCGAACTAGGCTTTCCTAATTTCACCTTTTTATATTCGAACAACACTTTGACCAAACCGGTCAACGCCCAAACTTCTAAGCCCAAAACCGGGGCGTTACAACTCTCCCCCCCTTAAGAAATTTCGTCCTCGAAATTTACCTGAAGGAAAGAGATAAGGAAACTGCTTCAGCATGTCATCCTTCCGCTCCCACGTGGCTTCCTCAACACCGCGATGCTTCCACAGCACCTTTACCAACTCGATGGTCTTGCCACGAAGAACCTTGCTATCCGCATCCAGAACCTTCACCGGTTCCTCATCATAGGTCAAATCCGGATTCAATTCCACTTCCTCCACAGGCATCACATGCGAAGGATCAGATCTATACTTCCGGAGCATAGAAACATGAAACACATCATGAATCTTCTCAAACTCTTGAGGTAGCCTCAACCGATACGCAACAGGACCCACACGTTCAACCACCTCGTATGGTCCAATGTACCTAGGGCTCAACTTACCCTTCCGGCCAAACCTCATCACCTTCTTCCAAGGCGAAACCTTCAAGAACACACGGTCACCTACCGCATACTCAATCTCCTTGCGCTTCAAATCCGCGTAAGACTTTTGCCGATCAGAAGCTGCCTTCAAACGCTCACAGATGAGCTTCACCTTCTCGGTGGTTCCTTTCAACAAAGACGGCATCGAAACCAACTTCTGACCCGTTTCAGCCCAACAAAGAGGAGTCCTACACTTCCTCCCGTACAAAGCCTCATAAGGTGCCATTTGAATACTTGCCTGATAACTATTGTTATAAGCAAACTCCACCAAAGGCAAATGCTTCTCCCAAGAGCCCTGAAACTCAATCACGCAGCACCTCAACATATCCTCCAAAATCTGGATAACACGCTCTGACTGACCATCCGACTGAGGATGATAAGATGTACTGAAATTCAACCTTGTACCCAAAGCTTGATGCAAACACTACCAGAAACGCGATGTAAACCTCGGATCCCTATCCGACACAATCGACTTAGGCACACCATGCAGCCACACAATCTCAGCAATGTACAGCTCCGCAAGCTTATCCAAAGAAAACGTAGTATGCACTGGCAAGAAATGCGCACACTTCGTCAGGCGATCCACAATCACCCACACAGAATTCTTCTTCGATGGTGACAAAGGTAAACCAGATACAAAATCCATGGTAACCCTTTCCCACTTCCATTCAAGAATTCTCAACGGTTGCAACAAACCTGAAGGAACCTGATGCTCAGCCTTAACTCGCTGACACACCAAACACTTGCTCACAAACTCCACAACATCCTTTTTCAAACCCACCCAATAGTACTCATCACGAAGATCACGATACATCTTAGTACTACCAGGGTGCATAGCAAAAGGACTACTATGACCTTCAGTCAGAATAGCACGCCTCAACTCAGCATCATTGGGCACTACTATTCGACTCCCAAAACACAGCACACCATCATCATTAAAACAGAAATCCGAAGGCCTACCCTCTGCGATATCCTGAACATGAGACACCAAGGAATCATCCAGCAACTGCTTTTCCTTGATCAACTGAACCAAAGATGGTTTCACTTGCAACTCAGCTACAAGACCACCATCTCGCGAAATACTCAAATTGGCAAACATAGCCCTCAGCTCAACAGCTACCTTCCTACTCAAGGCATCCGCTACAACATTAGCCTTTCCAGGATGGTACTCAATCGTCAGATCATAATCCTTGAGCAACTCCAACCAACGCCGCTTCCTAAGATTCAACTCCTTCTAAGACATCAGATACCTCAAACTCTTGTGATCCGTGTACACAGTACACTTCTCCCCATACAGATAATGTCTCCAGATCTTCAGAGCAAAAACCACTGCAGCCAACTCGATATCATGCGTAGGATAATTGCGCTAATGCACCTTCAACTGCCGCATTGCATAAGCTACCACCTTACCCTCCTGCATCAGCACACATCCTAAACCAACATAGGACGCATCACTATAGACCACAAACTCTTTCCCTGATTCAGGTTGAACCAAGATAGGAGCTTGCGTCAAAGCCACCTTAAGCTTCTCAAAAGCCTGCTGTCTCGCTTCAGTCCACTCATACTTAACATCCTTCTGCAACAACTTCGTCAAAGGTGCATCAATCTTAGAAAACCCATCCACAAACCTCCGGTAGTATCCCGCTAAACCAAGGAAACTACGGACCTCATGAACAGACTTAGGAACCTTCCAATTCATCACCGCCTCAATCTTCTGAGGATCCACACGAATCCCCTCAACAGAAACTACATGCCCAAGAAACACCACCTCCTTAAGCCAGAACTCACACTTGCTCAGCTTAGCATAAAGCTGATTCTCCAACAAAGCTTGCAACACAATCCTCAAATGCTCTTCATGCTCCTCCTCAGTACGCGAGTACACGACGATATCATCAATGAACACCACAACAAACTTGTCCAGGTATTCATGAAACACACGATTCATCATGTCCATGGAAGCAGCAGGAGCATTTGTCAAACCAAACGGCATCACAAGGAACTCATAATGCCCATACCTTGTCCTGAAAGCTGTCTTAGGCACATCCACATCCTTCACCTTCAACTGGTAATACCCTGACCTCAAGTCAATCTTAGAGAACACAACAGCTCCCCGAAATTGATCAAAGAGATCATCAATTCTCGGCAAAGGATACCGATTCTTGATAGTCAACTTGTTCAGCTGACGGTAATCAATGCACATTCTCATAGTGCCATCCTTCTTCTTCACAAACAAGACCGGTGCACCCCAAGGTGACACACTCGGCCGAATGAAACCACGATCAAGCAACTCTTGCAACTACGTCTTCAGCTCCTTCAGCTCATTAGGTGCCATTCTATAAGGGGTAATGGACACAGGAGTTGTATTCTCATACAGCTCAATTCCAAACTCCACCTCACGATTAGGAGGTAAACCAGGCAACTCCTCAGGAAACACACCAGGAAACTCCTTCACAACTCTGATATCTTGCACCCTCAACTCCTTAGACCTAGGATTCATCACAAAAGCTAGATAAGCTTCACAGCCTTGCCTCAGCATCCTGCTCGCCTCCAAGGTAGACACCACATTGGCAAGAAACTTCACATTCTCACCAACCACAACAACATCATAATCATCCGCAAGCTTCAGCGAAACTCGCTTATTTTCACAATCCACAACAGCACGATGCTCAGCAAGCCAATCCATACCAAGGATTACATCAAAACCATAGAAAGGCAGCTCCATAAGGTCAACATGAAAAACATGTTTTTGAACAACCAAAGGACACCTTCTATACAACTTTCGAGTCACAACAGTCTCACCAAAAGAACTAGTGACACGAACTCCAACATCCAAAGACTCAACAGGCAAACCAAGCAATTCAGCATGCTCACGCAAAATGTATGACTGCGTAGATCCAGAATCAATCAAAGAAAGTAATGAAAGGATTGCAAAGTAAAGGTACCTGCAATCACATCCGCGTCATTCCTCCCCTCCCGCTGAGCATACACCCTAGCTTGACCTCCACCATCAGGCTGAATAGCCACAACATGGGCCACTCCTCGACCTCCTTCCTCTCTCCGCTGGAAGTTACCACGGCCGCGCCCACGACCTCTCTGCGGTGCAGTAACAACAAGAGCACGCACTTGGCCACCAGCCAACATAGGACACTCTCGCCTCAAGTGATCCGCAGATCCACAATTCCAGCATCCGTTACCAGCTGCCGCAACAGGAGCTTGCACCTCCCTCACAGCACGAGGATAGTCACGCTTCATGTGACCACGTGATCCACAAATCCAACAAGCACTCGGATCAGTTCTAGCATTGCCTCCCCGAGCAGGTGCTCCACCACCTCTCTTGGCCGAGGACTGATACTTCTGGTCACGTCCCCTCTTGTTCCGTCCACCACCGGAACTATACTCAGCAGCTCGCTTCCCAAAACTTGCTCCAGCACCTCTAGCAGATAAACCCAAGTTCATCTCAATATCCTTGGCTCGGCCCACCAGCACATCAAAATCATCATACTTGGTGGCCAGCACATACATTTTCACATCCGTCACTAAACCATAACGGAATCTTTCGCACCTCGCCCGCTCATCAGGTACCAGCTCAGGTGCATACTGACTGAGTCGAACAAACTGCACTTCATACTCAGCCACAGTCATGCTCCCTTGGGTAAGAGACATGAACTCACGCTTCTTTTCATCCAGGTACGTCACACCAAGATACCTCCTCTTGAACACATTCTGGAAGAATGCCCAAGTTATGTCAGCTTCAGCCATCCCAGCTATAGTGGTCGTCCACCACGTATAAGCATCATCCTGTAGCAAAGATACTACACAACCCAGCTTTTGCACATCAGTGCAACTCATCTGACCCAAGATCCTCTTGGTACTCTCCATCCAGGATTCAGAACCTTCAGCAGACAAACCCCTGAACTCAGTCCCACCTAGACTGCGTAAGCGCTCCAAAGGTAGTCTAACTCCAGCATCTCCCTGATGCCCAGCTTCTTGAGCTCCAGCTACTGCCGCTCGAAAAGCCCCAGCAATAGCTTGCACCAACATCGTCATGTCAGGCATAGCTTGCCCCTGACCAACCTCAGGTCCAGCAGCTCCAGCACCAGCTGCAGCTTCAGCTCTTTCACCCTCAGCACCACCACCACCAGGCGGAGGAGGAGGTAACACTGCACTTCCCACATTCTCCTCATTCTCATTCTCATTCGGAGCCGTAGCTCGCACATTACTTCTCAACTCTCTACGTGGTGCCATACTCTAACCATGCAATCACAATGCAGATAAACAAAGTCAGGTCCAGCAAGGTAAGCAATCCAAGTACTCAAGCTCATTTCGCTTAAAAATCAACATCATTTCATTAGCTTTGATTTGGCAATGGGTACCCACAACATGCTTCATCACAGCATACAACTCAATTGCACCAAAATCACAAACCACTCAACATGCTTTCAATCAATCAAGCATACATAGCATACATACTTCAATCATGCACACAACCATTCCCAATTACTCGAGAACTCAGCTCTGATACCACCAAATGTAACCCCCTTAACCCGGCCTAGACGGTTGACCCGAATTAAGAAAGTCACACGGGGAAAACCAAAGTCAACCCGAAAGTCGACCTTGATTAACGACCCTTTTTTTTCTTTTTAATCTTGTCTAGATGCACATTAACCCTAGTTATGATCATTCAAACAGCATACTCAAAGATCATAAACATCAGAGATCAAATAGGGACCCAATTGAATAATTTACAACTTTAGGGACCAAATTGTAAATTCTGTAAATTATGAGGTCTTAACCCAAATTAAAGTTACCAACTTGTAATTAGTCAGGTTTCATGCTTCTCTGTCAAATTTCAGCTCAAGCAGACATCCCAAACTCATACAATTGCACAAACAACTTTCAGGACCAAAACGCAAACATTCCAAAACATTTAACTGCCAATGTCAGCCCCCAACGGTCGGCCGTTCCAAAACAGAGAGAGCCTGTTTCGAAACACGGGGCCGTTCCGCAACGCGTTCCGAAACAAGGGCTGGTAGAGGACTTCCCGTTTCGGAACGGTGTCTTCCGTTTCGGACGCCTAGGCTGCTACAAGGCACCCGTTCCGAAACGGTAGCTACTGTTCCGAAACGACCTGCACAGAATGCAGCAAAATGCTTGCTTAGACACACAATTGATCAGCCATACATGCTCCAAATGCTACCAAACTTTACCAGCAACTCATACAACATACAAGAGACATGTTTGCATCAACGAATCAACATAACATCATCATATATGAAAAGCCCCAATTCTAATGGCATGCTTCCTACTCAAGCAAACCATTCAAGCATAAAACCTTCAAACCATGCACATAATGGTCAAATACAAAATCCAGCATTATTAACAACATTAAACATACTGAGGGAGTTCAAAACATCTCCCAAAACATCCACATTGGTCCCCCATTGCCAAATGCCAAAAGCTAAAAGTGTTAAGAAAACCTTTCCATACTTGAGCTTAATTTCCACTCGATTGCCTTCCTTCCTTGCTGCCCTCAATGCACCTTAATGTTCTGCATTATTGGTTTAAGAAAACGAAAGAGAGCGTAAGCAAAAGCTTAGTGAGGAATGCTCATTAAAACCATTCAATAATGCATTTATAAAACACTTTATAAATCATTCTTCAAAACATCATTTATACATGCTTACAAGCATTCTTAAACAAGCAATACATGCTTCCACATCAATACATGTCATATTGGCCACAAGTGATAAATTCCATCTTTTTTAAAACAAGATCAACATAAGACTCACACATGGACTTTTAAACACCATTGTGATCTTATAATTCACAAGGACCACACAAGGACTTTTAACCACCTTTGTGTCCTTTACAAGTTTCACCCCAAGGACTTTTAAACACCTTGGCCCCAAGGACTTTTAAACACCTTGGCCCATGGACTTTTAAACACCATGGCAAGGACCACATAAGGACTTTTAACCACCTTTGTATCCTTAACAAGAACCATCCAAGGACTTTTAACCACCTTGATGTTCTTAAGTAACAAGGCTCACTCAAGGACTTTTAACCACCTTAGTGACCTTAACAAGAATCACTCATGGACTTTTAACCACCATGAAGTTCTTAGAATCCACAAGGCTCACTCAAGGACTTTTAACCACCTTAGTGACCTTAACCTTTTTCAAAACATCACTTGCCAATATACATCATTATCATCAAATAATCCACTGTTTTAAAGCATTTAACCAAGCCATAAACATCATGCATTTTTAAGCATCAAACCACATTTAAACAATGTTCAAAAACAAGGAACTCTTACCTTGAGCTTCCTTCAACATATGGCTTACAAAATCAGCAATAACCATGCTAAATCATGCTTTCAAAACAGAATTTAAAACATGCAATAAACCACATTGCATAACAACCAAACCATGGCCACCACTAGAGAGCTTTTCCGAAAACTTACACTTGAGCTTAGTAAAGTTGTTTAGACTTAGACTAAGCTCCCAAGACATTGGTTTCAAAGCCGAAAACCCAATTTCACTCACCGATTCCGTTTCGCCTCTTACCGAAACACAAATTCAAGCTTCCGGATCACCAACACTTGGATCCAAAGATGACTCCCCTGTTTTAACACATCAAAGCAGAGGATTAATGCATCATCATGCATTAATAGCTTCAATGAAAGCACCTAAACTCGCTGCTCTCATCCACTCTCCATTTTCGGCCACCAAACACAACCGAAAATGCATCCAAACAACTCCTCAACAAAGCCCAGCCATAAACCATCAAAACTAAACATCCTTTAACATCATTTTACATCTAAAAAGAAGCTAACAACATCCTTATACCTCCAGCACATCAGATCCACAAGATCACTCCAAAAACAACCAAGAATCACAAGCTAAACTTAGGAAATTCAACCTATCCGGGATTGCATTAATCAAAACTCAATTCCTTATCAATTAACATTAATTTAACATCAAATTAACACCTCAAATCACAGCTTTAACAGATCAAACGGAAATTCATCAAAAATCACCAAATCTTGCATTTTAAGCCAAGATCCATTACACAACTTTAAAACCATTTATAAATCATCAATTAAGGATTGAGAACTTAGGAATTTCAGTAAAGAACTGAGAGTTTAGAGGAGAAGGACGTTCTTACCTCCAAACTTGAGTTTCTCCTCTTTTAGAACCAAAAGCTTGAAGAATCACTTATCAAATGGTGAGGTTTTGTTGATATGATGATTAGGAATCCAAAGAGAATTAAAAAGAGATGTTTAGGTGACAAAATCAGAAGAAAAACTCTGGAGAGAAAGTGTTTGGGTTGAGAGAAAATGAGAGAAAAGAAAATGAGATTTTAGGAGAAAATTAGTTAGAAATAATTTCCCTCCACTTTCTTTATGTTTAAAATCAGAATTAAACATTAAATATCTTAGAAAAATCTGGAGAAACTCCCTTTGGGTAAATAGCTCCTTAAAGATTCAAAGTTTCAATCCTTTCTAAAACAGTCACGCAACTTTCAAAAATTACATTTTGGTCACTAGCCAAAATGTCACCCTTCCAAACCTCATTTTATAAAATTGATTTCACAGTTCACTTATATATATTAAAAGAGGATTTTAGAACATTTTTCCATATTTTTAATGCAACCCGAACTAGGCTTTCCTAATTTCACCTTTTTATATTCGAACAGCACTTTGACCAAACCGGTCAACGCCCAAACTTCTAAGCCCAAAACCGGGGCGTTACACTCGCGGCCTCTCACATGATAAATCTGGGTAGAGGACTTCGATTCTTGCTTGTTACCTTGCTTCCTGGATCCGCCTGGCCTGCCGGAGGCTCCCGATGGTGCTTGTCTTGGCCCATTTCCTCGAAAGGACTGGGTGGGTGAAGTGATGTCTCCATGCACATCCACTCACTTAGAGGGATTCTGAGGACAGTCCCTTATAAAATGTCCTTGTTCCCCACAAAAGAAACATGCTCCCGTCTGCTTGCGTCATTGACCTGCTCGGTGCCGTTTCTGACAAAAATTACAAACTGGATGCTGAACACTCCAGTTCGAACCTCCAGTACTCTCAACCGAGGCCGCCTTAGACCAGGACTGAGTGATAGTCTGTGGTCTCTCAATATTCCCTGTACGAGAAGGCTGTGGAAATGAAGCTTGCTTCGAACCTTGATACTTGCCCTTCTTGTTCCACTTGGGAGGTCATGAATCGCCCCATGTTCTCTTCTCGGATCTATTAGACATATTTCCTCTTTGAGCTCTTTGCACTGCTTCAGTTTCTTTAACTTGGTTCACAAAATCCTGGAAGTTGGTGATACCCAAGGCCGTAAACATAGGTCGCAGCTCATCGCTCAACCCAGCGATAAACATTTGACACTTTATAAACCCGGCTTCGTATTGGCAATACTTACAGAAATTATGGATGTACTGCTCGATAGGCCACCCGCCTTGTTTCAAATGAAGAAAGGTGTTCCACCTTTCTGTGAGATAGTATTCACTGATGTACTTGTTCCGGAATTCCTTAAGAAAGAATTCCCAAGTGACCGATTCTTCAGGGACGGTAAGAATAGTAGTCTCCCACCACATAAGGGCTTCATCGGTCATCAATGCAATAGCACACACTAGCGTGTGCTTATCGGAACACTGCAGCTGTTTATTCAGGATGCGTAAGGTATTATCCAGCCAATATTCAACAATTTCAAAGTTATCATCATCCTGTCTGGTGAAAGAATAGGCTCTAAGTGAAGCCAGTTTGTCCACAGGAGCTCGGACATACTGAGCGACAGGGAGAGTAGGCTGAACTGGCGGTGTTGCTTGTATCGCACTCATAAACTGCTTAAACATGTTCGCCATATTCTGATAACATTCAGCCTGAGCAGTAGGTGCAACAGGCTCAGCTCCCTGTACAAGAGGGTCCTGTGATTGCGGTGGATTTGGAGGATTTCCACCCCTAACCTCCTCGCCATGCGTCGAGGAGCCAGCATCATGCTCATCTATATGAGCTTCATTCGTCTCAGACATATCTATATAAGAGATCGGATTAGTCGACAAGTCACAATATACAGGAAATCAAAACTCCTAGGTGGCAAAGTAACACAATAACAATGCAATAGACTTCGGTTTAGTCCTATAATCGACTAAACTCTAGCTTTGATACCACAAATGTAACACCCCCTTCCTGGTCTGGTAGAGAACCGGGTCGAAGAGTGTTACCGGAGAACGATGCGACAAACAGAGTTATAAATTTCGTCTTAATCACACGATATATCAATAGAAGCATACGACATATGACCAATGCACCTATTAGTCCAATATTATCAAATAGAATACACAATTATCAATCTAGGGTCGTTTTACAACTATTTTAAGAATTAAGGACTAATTTGTAAACTTTAGCAAATTTGAGGTTCTTTGATGTAAAAACTCTACCAAGATGAAATTCATTACTTAAGGGTTATGCCTACCAAATTTCATTCAATTCGGAGAACAATAGCTCTATCAATTAGACTTTACAAGATTCAGTGACTAGATTGTAACATTTTCAAGCAATTCAATAAGGCTTAAAAAAGTTACCTAACCCCGTTTCGAAACACCCTAAGCTGTTTCGAAATGGGTGTACAAGAGTCAACCCTATTGACCCAACACCTTAGACTGTTTCGATATAGGCTTGACCCGTATCGGAACGGATTGACCACCATTGACTTTGACTTTGACCGTTCCGAAATCCGTATCGAAACAAGGGTCTCTAGAGGCAAAATGTTCCGAAACGACATCACTTCGTTCGAGAATGCCCTTATTCTCAGGTTCAAAGATGGGTACCCGTATCAAAACGACATCACCCATTGCGATACGGACAAGCCTGTAATGACATATTTTTACTGGTTTTTACTCGAATTACCCTATCGAACGATGTCCAAATGCAACATAACTTTACATGCAACATTTTATTGGTATGAACATCTAACATGCTAAATTTTATGACCATCCGAATATGTTTACTATGTCTTTACCTTTTTAAGCTAAACATGCATTTTTAAGCCATTCCAAAAGACTTAAGAAGACCATTTAGGGCCAATGACCATATTACAAAATAGGCGAAGCACTATTACAACAAAACATGCATATATGACTAGTTTTACTTCTTTGCCACCATCCTTGGAGTTCAAAGGTCATAATTACTTTACTTGTATCTTGGTAGTGACTTGTCTTGGCAGCCGATCCGATCTTCCAACGAACAAACTCATTAACCTGAAAATACATGAGATGAGACACTTTAGGCACATTTTTCCTAGTGAGGTAGTCGCAATTATTGAAAACAGATAGTGGCATCAAATTGATGTTGGCTCATAAATCACACAATGCCTTACCCATGAATTTATTGCCAATTGTACAATGGATAGTAAAACTCCCTGAATCTTTAAGCTTTGGTGACAATCGATTCAAGATCATGGGACTGCATTCTTGTGTGAGGGAAACAGTCTCAAACTCTCCCAACTTCCTCTTTTTAGACAAGATGTCCTTCATGAATTTTACATAGTTGGGCATTTGCTCAAGGGCCTCTACCAATGAAATGTTAATTTGCAATTGCTTAAGCACTTTCAAGAAGCGCTTAAATTGCTAGTCCTGCTTGTGCTTTTGAAGTATGGCCAAAAATGGTGGCGGTGGATACACATATGCTAGCACTGTCAGCTTTGCCGAGGCAGTGCTGGCATCCACTTTGGCATCAATATGCTTTCTAGCCTCAGTTTGCTTCTCATCATTGTTAACAAGATCGTTGGCACTACAAATGGCATGAGTGTTGGAATCATTTTGGGCATCACCACTGGCATCATCTACTTTGGCTTTCTCCTTCTCTGATTCCCTGGTCTCATCTGCTGGCACTGGTTTTCCAACTTGACAGTCGTTTCTACCTCACAATGTTTACCACTTCGAAGGGTTATGGCCTTTCACTGCTAATTACCTTTGTGCCGAGCATCTTCAGTGTCACTTGGCAAAGCTCCCTGTGGACGATTGTTGAGTGCATTTGCAATTTGTCTCATCTGGATCTCCAAATTCCGCATTGAGGATGCCAGGCTATGAACTATGACATCATCCTACTCCGTGTATTCTGTAAGATTGCCTCCTTGAATGAATCTTTGCCCTTGCTGGAAATTATTTTGAACTCTTCGCGGTATGGTATTTTAAAAGAATGCTGGCATGGCATTCTGGTTTTGTCCCTAGGCATTCTGGCGTTGTGCATTGTACTGGTTCCCTCCTTGGTTTACCCAAGCTAAGTTAGGGTGCTGCCTCCAACCCGCATTATAAGTGTTGGAGTTAGGATTATAATAACGTCCATAATTGCCAATGAAATTTACCGACTCAGGATTGGCAGGGAATTCATCCACATGGTGGTTCTCTCCATAGATAGTGCAAAATGGCTACATTGCTTTATCTACTTGGGACTCGTTGCTTTTTTGTAAAGTTCTCACCATGATGGTGAGGGTGGAAATCTCGGCATGGATGGACGTTAGCTCATCCAACTGTAGTTTCCCACTGGCTTTGGTTTCAGTCTTAAGTCTAGCAACAAGATATTCAAAATCATTTATGGCTATCCTTTCAAGAATGCCAACGGCTTCTGTATAATTTTTGTCAAGCAATGATTCGAATGCTGAAGCATTAACAACAATCATTGTCTGTGCATTCAATCCGTTGTAGAAGGTTTGTATTTGGGTCCAATTTGGGAACCCATGCATAGGACACCTTTTCAACAAGTCTTTTAATCTCCTAGGAATCATACAAGGTCTCGTCCTTAGCCTGCATGAAGGTAATGATCTCACCATGCCAGCGGCTGAAATCGTGTTAGAAACTTTTGGCATATATCTGCCCATGAAGTGACTGAGCCAGGTGGCAAGGAATTGAGCCACGTCTTTGCTCTGTCTCTCAAAGAAAAAGTAAATAGTTTCAGCTTCAAAGTATCCTCAGATACTCCTAGTTCCTGAAATAATTGGCATATCTCCATGAGTTGCTTTAAATGTTGCCTTGAATCTCCAGTCAGTGCTCTATCAAACTGTCTTACATTCAAAAGAGTTGAGATCATTACAAGTTTGAGTTTCAAGTTTGATGCATTTACCTCATTGTCAATAACTCTTGGCATTAAGCCTGCAATGTCACGTGTTGATTGCTCTCAAATGTGTCTCTCTTCTTTGGCATTGTTAACGACATTATAATTGTTCTCTGGTGGGTTTTGATTATTTTAACACCATTTGCTCCTACATTTCCTTAATTTCTGTGATTCATTTCTCGAATTCTCTTTTTCAATCTACGCAAGGTGTGTTCAATCTCAAGGTCTAATGGACAAGCTTCCTTCTCAGTACGGTTCCTGGTCATACACTGATAAAAAAAATAGAATAGAAACAAAAACAAAACAAGTAAAAACCTAAAACAATCGAATCCATTAGAATCCCCAGCAACGACGCCAAAACTTGTAGACTCTCGGCGTGGATGAATAATTGTTGTCAATAGGGCTTAAAATGAGTAGAAAATGTTGAAACAATGCCAAGAAAATCTATTGCATGCAAGTATGCACGGTCTGCAAGTAATACATCGGTTAAGCTGAGTGTCGATCCTACAAAGATTGCATTTGGAATTCGATCGCTTTGCTAATTACTTGTCTTGTGAAAAAGATGTTTTTGATGTAGAGTGGTTTTGAAAGAAAATGAAAAGATAATGAAAGTACGAAAAGTAAATTAAAACGTTGGCAAGGAAGGTGTCTTAGAAAATGAGGAGCGTTGGCAAGGAGTGCCTGGTTTTCACGCTATTCATGCCATTCCAACCTTTAATAAATCCTATCTTGGCATTGTTTTCCGAACAGATTCAAGGGTAGCAATGCCTCTGTCGATAGCATTGCCTTAAATTAGTCACGGAAAAACCCCTATATGTCTATAATGAATGATTTTTCATAAATCAATTCGATTAAGTGTCAATCTTCACTCATGGGGGTAGATTTCACTCCCGAAGTAAGTTCATCTACTTGAACATCTTCTCTCGAAGCATCTCAACTCAGTTTCTAGCATCTGATCGTCACCACCCAAGTCAGTTATGATATTGAGTTGCAATAGGCTAACTTTGCTAGCCATCGCTTGGCATAGTATTTTAAAAAGGGAGTGCCAGCTATCGCTTGGAAGCACACTAAGAAATCATAAACATGCTAGATAGAAAAAAAACAATGCTGAGACAGTGTCGATTTAATAAAAACTAAACAAAAACATAGCGTTCAAACACAACCACTCCTCACCAATATGAAATTAGTTCATGGTGAGGGTATCAACCAAAAAAACCATTATCGTTTTTAACATCCATCATTATTAAATCTAAGTAAAAATAAAATAACAACAAAGAGGATGGGTGTTGCGTGTCAAAAGTCCTATCGCAAATAGTGCAAGTGTACACAACGCAAGTAGTAAAGTGATACTTGGAGTATCGGATATCGTCTCCACATGGACTGGAAATAGCTTTATCCTAGAGTTGCTACATGAGAGAGAGAGAGAGAAAGAGTTTAAATTGTTTGGAATGTAATCTTGAGAAACAAGTAAAGTAAGAGATAAAAGAATTAGGTTTAAGAAATAGGCTGGTATTGATTTGCTCGGTAGTGCAGGTGTTGCACTGTAAGAGAACTTCTATTATGTCGTCGTCCTTGTCGCGGCAGCACCTGTCGCGACAGAAGTCTGTTGATGTCGCGGCAACGATCACACAACTCTGCACTTCCAGTTGGTCAAGAATCCCTGCTATGACTTGTCCTATCCCTAGGCCCAAGTTCTGTTGATGGACACTTCTTAGATGATACCTCTCGGCGTAAATCGAAGGGTGAACACCAATGTTGTTGAATTCTTTCTTAGCCACTTAACCTCGTACTTATCCCTAAGCCGAGATGGTTTAACCATAAACTGGAAAACGCGTATTTATTCCGTTCGTATGCTTGACTCTCCCGATATCAAACAAATAGATAACCTCACAATGCTCTCCCGATACTCTTGCGAGATGTGAAAACCAGAATAAATAAACTTGAAGTTTTTATTGCTTGAACAGAAAATTCCTAAACAGTACAATCCTTGCAACTACTTTACAGAATCATCCCTTAGCCCTAGGTGGAGTTTAGAACATGATGAAGAGGGGAAAACGACAAGGGTTTTGGGGAAGACGGCTAGGTATTAGATATCCTTCCCTAGGTCGAATTACATGCCTTTATATAGGCCTTGGGTCCAAGTTTTCTAATATGGCAAGGATACAAGTTTAAACTAAAGTACAACTCTATTGGAGATTAAATCTTTTGAGTATATGCCTTTAATTCGTCCTTTTTTCTTTCCTTGAGTTTCTTCCTTGGACTTTGGGCTTGGCGTTCATTCTTCCTCCGGGCTCGGAAAAATATAGGAGTGGTCCACGACAGACTAATTTTAAATCCTCTATCTGTCGAGCTCTACTTCACTCTTCCACCTCACTAATGTTGTCGTCATGGTTGCAACGGCACTGGCCACGGCAGCGTTTTGCTCCTTGACTCCAGTCCTGTGCTCCAGCTCTGCTCCTTTACTGCCCTAAGTCTGCCACAACAGAAACCTGCAAAAGTGACCAAAATCAGTAGCAACTGTGCCATTTTATCTAATGGTGTTGTTTATACAGAAATCTATCCTAAATGCAATGAAATATGCTTGAATGTAGTAGAAATATGGGTAAATGAGGGGTAAAATATATAACTTTTATACACTCAACAATGGGCTAGAAGGGGGTCTCTCGATGCAGCTCTTCACAACTAGGCTCTTGGTCAAATGTTGAACCTTATCTCCGATCACTCTCCTCCTTGTTCAGCACTTCAATTTTTCTTTAATCGGGTTTAAATAGGACTCCATGGATAGCTTAGGATTAGCTTGGATTTGAATTTTAACGTGCAGGGATAAGGGAGGTGATCATCTTATCCAGCATTTGAATTCTAAAGCTGATCAGATTAGGGCTGATGTCATCGTGCCAATGCTCTTCTATCATCGCAGCTCGGCATGGTATTGCCAACCGCGCTTGGCACTGCTTGTCCTCTATTTTTTCAGAGATTGATCCAATCCCTATTTTCTCGCAGCTGATCTTGTCCTATTTTTCCGGGGTCAACATCTTCTTGGCCTGGCATTGAATGCTCTTCTCTGCCAACATGTGCTTGGCATTAAAGGTCCTTCTGTGCCCACGGCTAGTCGGATTCTCCTTGATTTCATCTTCTTCCTGGGCTAATCTGCTTCTGCTCTACCAGCTGTTGTGCCATAAGCTATGCCAACCTGAAAAAAGGTGCCAAAAACAACCCTCACACTAGCATAACATTGGATCCTTACTCTTTATGCAATGCATGATTTTGCGACCTAAATGCGACTAAATGTACTTAAAATACAAGGAAGGGCATGTGAAATAAGCATAAAAATTAGTACTTTTGAAGCGTCAACAATACTGCTCACTCACACACTTCTTCTGGAATTCCTTTAAGATTCCCATGTGACAGCATCCTCTGGGCAGCGAGAGTCGTAGTTTCCCACCAATTCAGAGCTTCATCATCCAGTAAAGCCACACCACACTCCAATTTACGTGCATCTGAACACTAAAGATGTTTGGTTAGGATTCTAATGGTAGTCTCCAACCAGTAATCATCTGCTTTCGGGTTCCTTTCATCAGTTCCCGCGAACGTATAGGCTCGATGATGAGCCAATTTATCGATAGAAGCTCTTGTTTGAACCGCTGCAGGTGCAGGAGGATCATTTTGCTTCATGGTAGCAATGAATTGGTTGAACATCTCAGTCATGCTGAGAAAACATTCTTTTTGAATCTGGTTCACTTGAGGAGCTTCAGGTTGTGGTTCTGCAGCCTTTTGAGGGTCTGCTTGCTCCTGACCCATTCTAACTCTCCCTCATTCATTGGAGGAGCCAACTGGGCTATCTCTATCCCATCGAGCTAATCAAAGATGTGAAATTCAGATTTAAATCCACAAGAAGGTTCGAGCATACCATGACTTCACATACACTACAAGCAATCATATTTTACTATCATCAAGCATTCAACAGCAAGCTTCTAAGGCCAACTATACCATTCGAAACCACCAACCATGCCTACTTAAGCAATTCAAACCATTATCAAGCATTATGCCAAATACATTATATACATGCCTTGATAATTTAATATTTACAAACCCCCATAGTACTCAAAAGGTCATACGCCTAATGTTCAAATTAGTGCCACCTTTTAGGAGTTAAACTATAACAAAAAGACATACATTTTTGCTTTTGGTGGCCTTGCACTGACTTCCCAAACTTGATCTAGCAATCAGCTTTTCCTGCAAGTAACAGAGTGAGCTATTAGATAGATAGCCTCGCAATTTAACTAATAAGGAGTGAAATCGGTTTAACAATTAGGTACATTACTCAATTCATCAATCTTATTTAAGCTCCTTATCGAGACTAGTCTAGAGTAAATAACATTTGTCACATTTGGGGTACATGCTCACAATACAATCATCAAGAAGTTTATACCAAGCTTAATTTAACCTCAACCAAATATCAAGCTTCCAAAGAAGTATCATATATTAACAAGAACCATTGGGGTTACTCGATTAAACAATCAATCAATTTATCATAAGCAACCTTAGTTGAATAACATGGCCTTGACCAGTTGTTAGCCTAGAAGCACACATTCAATTAAACATTATCATGCAATGGTAATCTAATACCATTCAGGGCACCTTAGTCCAAATTCAGGTGTAATCACTAATTTTGTCCGGGCTGATTAGCCCTTAAATATGCTTAAATAAGAGTGGGCTTTATTTATTCACATTGGGCTTTAATTAATTAATACATAGATATACATGTTATTTATTAAAATTCTGGGTTCTATTATTAATCTTCTTCTAATTACTACCTACTATCATATGTTATGTTATTATTATTACTATTTGTTATTACTACTATATATTATATTATTATTATGACTATTTATATTATTACCAGTGTTATTATATACCGTATATTATTAATATTACCTATTGTTAGTATTGTTATCTTTTTATTTATTATTATGACTATTTATATTATTACCATATGTTAATATTGTTACCGTATCATTATTATTACTATATTTATTATTGTTATTGTCATTACTATAATTTTCGAATTAAATCTGAAAAATACACAAAAAACTATATATATATATATATATACAAACACATATTAAATAAATAAGAACTCTAATATAAATAAATAAAAAGCCCAATGCACTCTTTATATATAAAGCCCACATATTATATTAAAGTCCATTTACATATCTGAAAACCCAAAAACAAAATACAGGGCCCGTTTGGCCCAACACCCATTAAACAGAAACCCTAAATTGCTGTATTTTGTCTATGCAGCCGCCGCAGCCACGACCGTCAGATCTGATCAGATCTGACGGCCCAGATGGAGCCATGAAAGGGAAGCCCTAGATGGGCACTGATGAGTCATGCGCCGCCTAGATCACAACCGCAAGATCAGGAGGGCTTCAACGGTCCAGATGCGAAGACATGAGAAACCCTAGACGCCCATCTGATGACCTCGCGCCGCTATGAAGCTGAGCCGTTAGATCAGAATGTGATCTGACGGTCCGGATGCCACGAGATGCGGCACGCGCCCACGCGCGACGCATCAGCTCCCCACTCGCGCGCGTGAAGCCCACGCCCGCCTCTCCAGATTCCTCGAGCACTCGCCACATCGCCCCCGCCCGTTCCAACGACCGATCCGTCGGCCACGTCGATCATCGTCCAATATGCAACAAAGAAAAGAAAGTCAGCATCAAATAAAGGAAAAAGAAAAATCGAAAACAAAAAGAAAAGAAGGACGAAATCAGAACGGAATGGCAGAGAATGACAGAGCCTTGCATGAATCCGGCCAAAAACACAATACGAACCAATAGCCTTTTTTTCATTGAATTAACCAATATGTAAAAATCAGTCGAAATTCGGGCTATAAAGCCGAATCGACGGCTTCATTGTAAGGGATTCGTGAAACTCCCAAGAACAAAGCACGAAAAGCAATACCATAACCAGAACCATTCAGGTATATCACTCATCACTATTGCATGTTAAAAAAAAGAGATCGAAACCCTTTTTTACCTTTTTCTGTTTCGTTCCTCATCGAACCAGAACCCCCTTCCTCTCGGCAACAATCTCGGCCGTTCATCGGCTTCAAAAAGGGTGCGTCAGAGAAGGGGTTCAAAACCCCCTGTTGTTTCGTAAGCCGTTTTTAAAAAATACAGAGGCTAGGTTTTTTAGGTTTTCGTTTCCGGGAAGGGTCGTTTTGAGTTTTGGGGAGTGAAAGGTCGTCTTTTTCGGGTTTCTTTAGAGTAGGTTCGTTGGTCGGACATGGTTTTAAGTCCGCCGGACGGTGACTAGCACCGGCCGGCATCCGAGGTCGTGAAAAAGGTGAGGCTTTTGGGAGCGGCTAGGGTTTAGGTTAGGCAAAAGGGGCGTCCGTTTTACTTTAGGTGGGTTATATAGAGCTTTAGGTTTTTTGTTTCGGGTAAATAGCGAGTCCAGTCCCTCCGCGTCGGGGTATTAGCATAGTAAGGGTCGCCGCATGGTCAAATTACATCCTAGGTCCCCCGTAGTCTGAGTCGGGTCATCTTCTAGTCCCCAGATCGAGTTCTTTAGGGGTTATTTACGTGTTCGGTCCTCTTCCTTCGTACCCGTGTTCAATAGGGTCTTTACAGTTTAGAGCCTTTGTTTTTCTTCTTTCTGATTTCAGCCTCTATTTTTGCCTTTATTTCATTTTGGTCATCATTCGAATAGTTTTGTTGCTTTGTGTTTTAATGATGATTAATTAGTATGAAAGCATGTATGTTATGCCATGTGTTTGTTTTATCTTTATGAATCGAATATATGTTGCCATGTTAATCTTTTAATTCGGTACATTGAAAATGGGCTAGTTTAATCTCTTTAATTAGGTTAATTAATGAATAGTTTTAAATGGGCTTTGTGTTCTTTTAAAAATAGGAATGCCTTAAAATGGACCTTTGGGCTTCAAGAGTTAGTTTAATTAATTAATTTGGGCCTTCTTTCCTATGTGTTGTTTTGAGTGACATGCATGTATATATATTTGTCATCCATATGGCTTAATATGCAAGCATGATAATCGGATCTAAAAAAATCAAACCCGAGAGGGGTATTAATTAACTTCGGTATCCGAAAACGACAGTCCTAGCTTAATGGATGTCTATCGGATACTTAGGTTAATTTTCACCGCCTCCAGGTAAGCGAAAGCATAAAAATTGAAAACAACACGCATCATCTCTTATATGTTCGCATCATGCATAAAGGTGACGTACGGGATCCGAACCCTAAACTAACACGGCAGTCAGCCTTATTTGATGTCGGTTTAGTCTATGGTCCGGTGTACCGTCATCCTTTTTAATTAAATGTTTAAGTAATTCCAATGCCACTATTCGATAAAGCCCGCATTATTTAAGTTATATTTTCATTTAAGAACAATTATTAAATTCACTTCGATTTTTAAATAATTCCTATCGATCAAAAGGCAATAAGTAATTTGGTACCGGTTTCCGGGCGTGATGGGGGCGCTAACCCTACCCCACGCGTAACCAACTCCCGAACCCGTTTTAAAATGAATCTCTGGTTTTATGGTGTCCGGCCTACCTTAGTGGCCGGTGGCGACTCCAAATTTTCACAAGTTTTCCAAAAACATGAATTCCCCCTTTTTTTAAATAAAACCCCCTTTTTAAAAAAGAAAATAGTGATAAGGCCCCCTCACTTAGCGGTTTTCAAAAAAACCTTATCACAGCTTGGCGACTCCGCTGGGGACATAATTTTTGTTTTTTACAAAAAAATGAGAGTTAAGCCAAAAAAACGCTTGTTGCCATTTGATCGATAGAAAATATTTAAAATTCGAAGTAAAGCTAATAAGTTTGTTCTTTCATGAAAATATGACTTAAGTTGAACGGTCTTTGAAAATTTGTGGCATTCGAATTAATTTTCCATTTAATTATTAAGGAAGTCACCGACATGTGTTGCATCATGATCATCAAGCTCTATACCCGAGCTACCCTTTTTTAAGTGAGAGTGAAATGCCCATACCCACGTGAGTATCCCTCCACGGGTCGGTAATTCACTTTCGGAATCCACGCCTTTTGACACGTGAGCAGCCCTCCACGTCATTAGGTCGTGCTTTCCCTCGAGCCGAAACCAATTCGCAAGCCTGTAATGGGCCAGAATTGGGGTTCTTATTGCCTTAGTAGGTGATGAGATAGGTTCGGGTACCCTTTATTAGAACCAAACTCATGCGTGAGAATATAAGAAGCCCACCCCATTAGAGCCATGCGGATAACCCTAGAGTTTAGAGTGTCTAGGCTTTGTTTTCTTGTACTTATGATCCTTTTTTGTAAGTATTTTGTTCCCATTGTTTGCTTATTAATTTGCGACTAACACTTTCTTTTTTCTCCCCCTCCCTTTTTTTTTTCCTCCTTTCCTCTTATTTTGCATATCATCATACCTTAGAGAGCACATTGGTTTGGGGATAGTCTGAATTGAAAGCGAGAGTTATGACGGAAATTGTGAGGAGCATGGATGAGAAGAATTCAGAAGTTCAAGTCTGGTCAGAAGGCGAGCAACAACATGAGGGTGACAGTATTACCATCGGTTTCAGGTCAGGGATGGCGAATCAAACTTTCATGAATACGGAAATCAATGACGTGACCGCATTGAAGCGAATATGGAGCAATTGGGATTCTGAAGCCCGGACAGCTTTCAGAAAGGAGTTTGGGGACATAGCTTATCTGTTATATGTTCCAGTTGATCAGGCTTTACTACAGGCTTTGGTTGGATTCTGGAACCCCGCCTATAGTTGTTTCACGATTGGAAGTATAGATCTAACCCCCACTATTGAGGAGTATCAAGATCTCATCAATTGCAAAAAAGTGAAAGATGACCGAGTCTACTCGAAGAACAGTAAGTACAAGTCATTCCGAGCAAAGCTTGAGAAACTCTCCGGTACCTTGGCATCATGGGTAGAACATCAGGTCGGGATGTGGAACAATAAGGAATGCTTGAAGGTCGAGGGGATCTTATCCTTAGCGTCGGTACTCCCAGCCGGAACAGTGCAGCGCAATTTATTTGCCCTAGCGATTTACGGACTAGTCATTTTTCCTAAGGCTCTAGGCTTCATACACCCGGCAGTGTTGGACTTGTTCGATAAATTAGCTGAGGGAGGAAATCCGGCTCCGGTCATTTTGTCGGAGACCTTCCAATCTTTGAGATTCTGTCGGAAGCACGGCGGTGGCCGTTTCTTGGGTTGTCCACAACTCCTCACAGTTTGGTTCTACAGTCATTTTTGGACGGATGCCAGTTTCTCAAGACCAGTCTACGACAGTAAGTTCTCAGCCCTGGAAGAGTTTCTTAAAAAAGAGAATTGGCCTGCTAAGCGAACAACGGAAGTTTGGCTCGATTTACTTCGAAATTTGAACACTGAAGATGTGGTTTGGAGAGCCCCGTGGCTATCAGCTAGAAACATTCGATACAGATGTGGGACATACTCGTGGGTACCGTTGCTAGGACTGTGGGGACACACTGCATATGCACCGTTGATGGTCCTAAGGCAATATGGATCAAAACAGTTTGTGCCGGCCACCGATGGAATGAATGCCTTCCACGTGGATTATCAGAAAGAAAAGGGCTATAAGGGAAAGGTGTATGCCGCATCCTCAGCTCGGAATAATGCTAGACGAGTGAGGATTTTGAGTACTCCTTATATGGTCACCCCGGAATATGAAGTGTGGAGGTTCAATCGCATCGATGATAATGTCCCCCAGTTGGATCCAGATAAAAGGGAAGCCATGAGGGAAAGGTTGGCATCGCTTCCCACTGAAGCCGATTTGATGAGAGAACAGCTAGAAGAAGAACGGAAGAAGTATGTACGACTAGAGGAAAAGGCAAGTAGAGAGAGGTTCGATTTTGAACTTGAGAAGGTACGGTACGAAGGGAGTCTCAAAGCATTGCAAAAGAAGAACGATGAATTGCAACTGGAACTAGGAATGGAGAAAGATGAGATACAGAAACTACAAAGGATGAACAAAGGGAAAAGAGCTAACGAAGGAGGAGCAAGCCAGGGGGCCGAACTTCGACTCAAAGAGGAGAGAGCAAGGGCAGAAAACTACAAAAGGGGGTACCATGAGTTTAAAGACCATGTAGCCGCTTTGACTCAGGAAATGAAAAGTCTTCGCACCGAGTACACCTCGAAGCTTGAGAGGGAGGTCAATGAGAACGACACTCTAAAAGAAAAGATGAAGAATTTGGAGAGGTCTCTTTTCAAGCATAAGGGGGCAACCAGTAAGCTCAAGGCCAGTGAGTCGGAGAATCAAACCTTAAGAGATCGCATTGATGAGTTAGAGACCAAGGTGCAAGAGCTAAAGGACCGCCTTGAAAGCATGAGAGGGGCAATCCAAGTACGTCCTACACCTACTTTGGAGCAGTTACACTTTGCCGCCTTCACCATTTGGAGACAGGAGCAAGAATTGGCTCAGTGGAATGCACGGGTACGCTACATTGCCGAGAAGATACAGTTCCTCGCTGAAGACGCTACCGAGCTTCATGATAAGGTGGATGACTCCAACAAAGCGGGAGAAACGGTCGTGTGGATCCTCAGAGAGATCATGGATTTGGGTGCTAAGCTGGATCAGTTCGTGGAGGAAAGAGACTAGAAGAAAGAAGAAGAAGCTTCAGGATAGCTAGGCCTTGGTAGAAGTGTCTTAGGTTTTCTTTAATGTATTTAAGCTTCCAAGAAATTGTAACCAAACAATATTCCAGTAAATATAAGCTGTTTGAGGAGGATATTTGCCAAACCCAGTGTTGCTCTTCATATTCATACATTTTGCATACTTGCATGTTCACTTTAACATCCATGCACTATATATTTATTCACACATACCGTCTAACATCTCAGACTTAACTAAGGGGTTTCCCATTTCAGATAAGCATTGCATTTTGCTGCATTAACATTACCAACCATTCCACACTCATACGGAACCCGGTCGCAGCATCGGATAATGGAGGAAAGGTTAGCTAAGGTGGAACAAGGCCAGAAAGAGTTGGAAAACCGCTTGGATGGGGTTAACCGGAACATCAGTGATCAGATAGCACAGTCACAGATATCCATCATTGCCCAGATGACCAGTCTGTTAACCAAGATGAAAGGGAAGGAGGGAATCTCTGCTGACAATTCTCATGTGGAAGACCATGAGGGTGCTTCGTCTCACGTGAAGGTCAACCCGGAAGGGGCAGAGGCCGAAAAGAAAATATTTGTCAATCTTGGTGGGGCATCTGCCAGTCGCCCTGGAGGAACGACAGCAAGCCAACCCGCCGACGTAGAAGCAGATCAGGAGAACGAGGTTCCGGACCTTAGTTTGATGGAAGAAGTGGGAAGGGTCAGAATCGAGTTAGAGAAGAAGTATGAAGAGAAGTTTCGGCTATTTGAAGAGAGGCTAAAAAACATCCAGCAAGGGGATGAAGGAGGGGACAGCGCTAGTGATTTGAGCTTGGTAGCAGACCTAGTACTCCCACCTAAATTCAAAGTCCCGGACTTTGATAGGTATGATGGCACCACTTGCCCGTCTGCACACATTACAATGTACTGTCGCAAGATGGCTGCATTTATCAAAGATGAGAAGCTGCTCATCCATTGCTTCCAAGACAGCCTGACTGGCTCTGCCATTAGGTGGTACACTTCGCTCAGCCGAGCAAACATCAAGAATTGGAAGGATCTTTCCAGAGCCTTCATAGATCAGTACAAGCACGTGACAGATATGACCCCGAATCGGATTATGTTGGAGGGAATGGAACAGAGGGCTAATGAGAGTTTGCGCCAATACGCCCAGAGGTGGCGAGAAGTGGCAGCCCAAATCCAGCCTGCTATCCCGGAACATGAGATCACCCCGATGTTCATCAACACCTTGAAAGGGACATTGTTCGACCGGTTGATAAGTAGCACCACTCAAAGCTTTGCTGATTTGGTAAAGACCGGCGAGTCGATCGAGGTAGCCATTAAAAGCGGAAGGATAGACAGTGGGGAGAGTCACCGCAAGAATTATAAGAAGAAGGAAAGTGAGGTGAATGCTGTTAACACCTACACAGCCCCTAAAAGTTTCACTCTTTCGGCACCTCAAACTACACCAAGTGGTGGGCAGAATTCGGGAAAGAAGGAGGTTAGACATCCTAAGAAAGAAAACGAGAGGCTGAGTTTCACTCCGATCCCGATGTCGTATGCTGATTTGTATACTCACCTATACGATGCGGAATTGGTCAGACCATACCACGTCACCCCTTTCAAACCTCCGTTCCCGGCGTGGTATGACGAGAAAGCTAATTGCACATATCATGGTGGTGTCCCGGGGCATTCAATTGAGAATTGCCTCGCTTTTAAGAAGTTTGTGCAGCATCTAATCAACACGGGGGTGTTACAGCTAGATGAGCCGAACACCACCACAAACCCTTTGCCCAATCATGCAGGTCGGGGAGTCAATATGATCGAGGAACAGTGTTTCAGGAAGGCTAAGCTCAGTGTATCGGAAGTTAAGTCCCCATTGCGATGGGTATTTCAACAGCTATGTATGGCACGACTGATTGATCGCGGAATGGAGATTGTCCTGAAGGGGTTTGGACCCTACTGTGAGTACCACCAGCGAGAGGGGCACGATATTCAGTGTTGCGGCGAGTTTAAACAGGTGGTCCAGGGGTTGATGGATCGCAAAGAAATTGAATTCTTCGAGGGGGAGGAAGAGAAAAGGAGCTTCGAGGTATGCGCGTCCGATGACGCCAAAGTCAAGTTTGGTTTGGACCGGCCCTTCATTATACCTCGCAAGGTGAGGGAGGGAAGTTCGTCTGAAGGAGAAAGCCCCAAGCTAGCCCCGAAATTAAGAATTTCTCACCCTAAGACGTTTCCCTTTAAGGACGAGAGAAGGGTTCCATGGAACTACACCGCACATGTTTCAGTGCCTAGAAATTCGATGAAGGGAGATGGTTTGTCTAGCGAGGATGAGACGAAGGAAGAGTATAATCAGGAGGAATCGAAAATGGAAGTGGAGAATGAGGTTGGGAATCTGACAAGAAGTGGGAGATGCTACGCACCGGATGCTCCCAAAGAGACGGATCCAAAGGAAAAAGGAGAACTACCCGACTCGGAAGTCAAAAAGTTGTTTGGAGAGGACCCTCCTCCTAAGATCAATGAACCGGTGACAGAGACTCAGGCTCAGGAGTTTTTGAAATTTTTGAAATATAGCGAGTACAGCGTTGTTGATCAGCTCAGGAAACAGCAAGCCCGGATTTCAGTATTGGGACTGTTGCTAAGCTCAGAAAAGCACCGTGATGCACTCCTCAAGGTACTGAACCAGACATTTGTCCCGGATAATATTTCGGTTGATAAGCTCGACCGGATTGTCGGTCACATCGCAGCGGATAATTTTATCACTTTCAGTGACGATGAGATCCCGGAAGGAGGAATGGGATCAACAAAGGCGTTAAACATAACCGTACATTGCAAAGGATATGTTCTGCCAGGGGTCCTTGTGGACAATGGTTCGGCTTTGAATGTAATGCCAATGGTGACCTTGCAAAGGCTGCCCATTGACAGCTCACACATAAGACCCTGTTCGAACTCAGTCAGAGCTTTTGATGGAACTCAAAGAGAGGTTGTGGGGAAGATTGTGGTGCCGTTGCTAATCGGACCTACCGAGTATATAGTGGAGTTTGTGGTGATGGACATCAAACCGACCTACAATTGTCTGTTAGGGAGGCCTTGGATTCATTCAGCGGGGGCTGTGCCTTCCTCTCTGCATCAGAAGTTGAAGTTCATCATTGAAGGAAAGTTGGTGAGTGTATCCGCGGAGCAAGATATTATAGCGTCTGTAACTACCGATGCCTCGTACATCCAGGTTGGTGAGGAGGCAGTTGAGTGTGCTTTCCGAGCCCTTGAATTTATAAATGCAACATTTGTAGCGGAAGGAAGCAAGATCCCGCGCCCAAAGCTGTCTAAGTGCGCCAAGATGCAGGTGTGGCAAACTTTAGGATGGGGAGCAAAGAAGGGAAGAGGACTGGGGAGAAATCTGCAAGGATGCCTACGTGTCAGGAGTATCATTAACAAACAAGATAGGTTCGGGCTTGGACATAAGCCCACTTTTCAGCAAAAGAAACTAGAATGGAGGAGGAAGGCCGAACGAAGAATGGCTAGGCTACGAGGGGAGGATATGCCATGGGAGCCCATCGTCTATACTGATATAAAGAAGACTTTTACGTCAGGAGGGATCATCAACCCCGAACAGATGGTGCACGAGGCCAACATGGAAGATGCCGAGCTTTGTGAGGAAGAAAAGCTTAGCCTGACATTGAGGGACATGGCCATTAATGTGATATCGCAAGATGATAGGAGTTCGACCGATGCGACTGGAATCCGCCCTTGTCTCCCCGGAGAAACTCTTGGCAATTGGACTGCTCATGATGTGCCTGTAATCTTTAGGTCTGAGCCAGAGTAATACTCAGAAACCCCCCTATTTGCTTGTGCCCGTGAGCAATAGGGATCTTTTGTAAAGGGCATCTATGTTAATTCTGCTCGTTTAAAATTCAATAAAAAGACGCTTTTCCAAAAAAATTGCAAACATTTCATTCATTTCATTCATTATTCATTCCATGTCTATTATTATACCTACTCCGTAAATAATATGTATATTCGGCCCCCAATACGCATTCTTCTCATAAATGTTGCAGGACCCCTATTATTAACCTTGTCAATGATGATGAATCTAATCCCGAGGTGGATTTCGAGCGACCATTATATCTAGCCGAGATCAGTGAAGAGGAGGAGGAATATGAAATCCCCGAAGAGTTCCTCAAGTTGATGGAGAGTGAGAATAGGCAGATAGTCCCTCACCATGATAAAGTAGAAGTCCTGAATTTAGGGAATGAAGGTGAAGAGCGGAAGGAAGTCAAAATTGGCACAACCCTCTCGCCCTCGACGAGAATAGAATTGATAGATCTGTTGACAGAATTCAGGGACATCTTTGCGTGGGCTTACCAGGATATGCCAGGCCTAGACACAAGCATTGTGGTGCACAAGTTACCGATCAGACCAGAGTGCAAGCCAGTCCAACAGAAATTGAGGAGGATGAGAACCGACACCTTACTGAAAATCCGAGATGAGGTACAGAAACAGTATCAGGCGGGTTTCTTACAAGTAGTCGAGTACTCAGAATGGGTAGCCAACATAGTGCCTGTCCCGAAAAAAGACGGGAAGGTGCGCATGTGTGTGGACTATAGAGACCTTAACAGAGCAAGCCCGAAGGACAACTTCCCTCTACCTCATATTGATACCTTGGTAGACAACACAGCGGGTCATTCTTGGTTCTCCTTCATGGACGGTTTCTCAGGGTACAACCAGATAAAGATGGATCCTGATGACATGACCAAAACAACATTTGTGACGATGTGGGGAACCTTCTGCTATAAGGTAATGCCCTTCGGTCTGAAAAACGCCGGGGCAACATATCAAAGAGCCATGGTATCACTTTTTAACGACATGATGCACAAAGAAATCGAGGTCTATGTGGATGACATGATAGCAAAATCCCAGACCGAAAAGGGGCACATTCAAAACTTGAAGAAGTTGTTCCAAAGATTGAGAAAGTACCGCCTGAAACTCAACCCGGCAAAGTGCACTTTCGCCGTCACCTCCGGAAGGCTCTTAGGCTTCGTGGTTAGCAAGAGGGGAATCGAGATTGATCCAGATAAAGTAAAAGCTATCCAAGATCTCCCACCACCTCAGACCCAGAAGGAAGTTCGGGGATTCTTAGGAAGGTTGAATTACATATCCCGATTCATATCCCAATTAACCAACAAATGTGATCCTGTCTTCAAACTACTCCGGAAGAATGACCCCGGAGTTTGGGACGAGGAATGCCAAGGGGCCCTAGAAAAGATCAAGAAGTACCTAACTAATGCCCCGATCCTAGTACCCCCAGTACCAGAAAGGCCCTTGATCCTGTACTTGACAGTCTTTGAGAATTCGATGGGATGTGTCTTAGGGCAGCATGATGAGACAGGCAAGAAAGAACGAGCGGTTTACTACTTGAGCAAGAAATTTACCGAGTGCGAAGCTCGATACCCGCAAATCCAGAAGTTGTGTTGTGCCTTGGTATGGGTAACTAAGAGACTCAGGCAGTACATGTTGTATCACACCACGTGGTTGATATCCAAACAGGATCCTCTAAAATTTCTAATGGAGATGCCGGCGCTTACCGGAAAGTTAGCTCGGTGGCAGATGCTGTTATCTGAATTTGATATCATGTATGTAAGTCAGAAGGCAGTGAAAGGGAGCGCTATAGCCGACTTCTTAGCAAGCCGAGCCTCAGATGATTATGAACCATTAGACTTCGACTTCCCGGATGAAGAGCTGATGTGTATAACTTTGGGGGAAGGTGATGTCAGTAAAGAGGGTTCATGGAGACTTTACTTTGATGGAGCCTCCAACGCTTTAGGCCATGGAATCGGGGCAGTTTTAATTTCCCCTGAAGAGGTATATTACCCTTTCACCAGTAGACTGGACTTCTTTTGTACCAACAACATAGCTGAATATGAGGCATGCGTCATGGGGTTGCGTGCGGCCATCGAGAGAAGGATAAAGAAACTCCATGTATTCGGGGACTCTTCCTTAGTAATATATCAGCTAAAGGGTGAATGGGAAACCAGAGACCCAAAGTTGGTTAAGTATTACGACCTAGTTCAGGGACTAATCAAGAATTTTGAAAAGATTAGTTTCACTCATCACCCCAGGGAAGATAACCAGATGGCAGACGCCTTAGCGACTCTGGCAGCTACCTTCAAGGCAAGCTCAGGTGCTGAGATGGAATCAGTCAAGATGCGAACACTGGAAATACCTGCTCACTGTTACAGCATAGAAGAAGAGGCCGACGGTAACCCATGGTACTACGACATTTTGCAATACATCAAGTGTCAGACGTACCCCGCAGAAGCAAGTGAAAATGACAAGAGGACCATTAGGAGAATGGCTGCCAGTTATGTCTTGGACGGGGAAATTATGTACAAAAAGGGAAAAGATCAAGTGCTGATGAGGTGCGTGGATGCTCACGAAGCCAAGAATATCCTGGCAGAAGTCCACGATGGTTTGTGTGGGACCCATGCCAATGGTTTCTCAATGGCCCGAAAGATCATGAGATATGGCTACTTTTGGTCAACCATGGAGGGGGACTGTGTTGACTACGCCAAGAGATGTCACAAGTGTCAGGTATATGCGGACAAAATACATGCACCGCCCATGCCACTGCACACTATGAATGCGCCATGGCCCTTCGCTATGTGGGGAATGGACGTGATTGGCCAGATCCATCCTAAGGCTTCTAATGGGCACCGTTTCATCTTGGTCGCCATCGACTACTTCACAAAATGGGTAGAAGCTGCTTCTTACGCCAACGTTACTAGGAAAACGGTTTGCAAATTTTTGAAAAAGGAAATTATTTGCCGATATGGGATGCCGGAGAGGATTATCACCGATAATGGCTCGAACCTGAACAATAAGATGATGAATGAAGTGTGCGAGCAATTCAAAATAAAACACCACAACTCCACGGTGTACCGCCCAAAGATGAATGGGGCAGTAGAGGCTGCAAACAAGAACATCAAGAAGATCATAGCCAAGACAACAGATACGTTCAAGGATTGGCATGAGAAGTTGCCATTTGCTTTATTCGCATACCGGACATCCATACGTACCTCAACTGGGGCAACACCATATTCCCTAGTTTATGGTACAGAAGCCGTGTTACCTGTGGAGGTAGAAATCCCTTCCCTCAGAATACTGAACGAGGTGAAGTTGGAAGAAGCAGAATGGGTACAAGCTCGGTTGGATCAGTTAAATCTAATTGAGGAAAAGCGACTGAGGGCCATCTACCATAGTCAAATGTACCAGAAAAGAATGATGCGAGCCTATGACAAGAAGGTCCGCCCGAGAGAGTTTCAGGCAGGAGACCTGGTATTAAGAAAGGTCCTATCCACTCAGAAAGATTCCCGGGGAAAGTGGATGCCTAACTGGGAAGGGCCTTATGTGGTAAAGAAAGCTTTCTCTGGAGGGGCACTGACTCTGATGGAAATGGACGGGAAGGAGTTGAGCAATCCGGTTAATTCAGACTCAGTCAAGAAGTATTACGCATGAAAAGAAAAATGGAGTGAAAACCCGAAAGGGCGCTCCAGGCAAAAAAAAAAAAAAAAAAAAAAGTGGAGTGAAAACCCAAAAAGGGCGCTTCACAAAACAAAGAAAAGGAGGAATCGGAAGGCGAAAACCCGAAAAGGGCGTCTTTTGATTAAAGGGGGAGTAGAGAATTGAAGAGCGATGGCTACAACAGAGCACCGATGAGTACGAGTAAAACCTCCCAAAGTCCAGAAATAGGCTGAATAATGCTAGCAAAGGGTTTACCGATGGTCGATAGATTCCCACATCATTCACGAGGAAAATGCTTAGGCTATTGCATCATTTGTACCCTTCATGCATGACATGTGAACTTCTCATGATTTTTAATATATTAGTAAATACTACTCAACGTCTTCATTCATCTCTTTTCAAAGAATTACTCGAGCAGTTTAAAATAGACTTACGAAACAAAAGATTTCTTGGCATTTCTCTGGTTTAACCTTTTGAACGCAGGTCAACAAGGAACAGCTAATCTGGCCCAAGGCCGGGCGAGTGACCAGGATGAAGGAGAATTCCAAACAACTGACCGTGGCCAGGATTTGATGAGATAAAAGCCGATCGGACGAGAAACAGAAGAAAAGAAAAGAAAAAAAAAAGAAAAAAAAAGGAGAGAAAATGGAGTGAAAACCTGAAAGGGCGCTTCATAAAGCAGAAGAAAAGAAAAGAAGAAAAAAGAGAAAATGGAGTGAAAACCTGAAAAGGCGCTCAAAAAAAAAAAAAAAAAGAGAAAGTGGAGTGAAAACCCGAAAGGGCGCTTCATAAAAAATAATAATAAAAAAAAAGAGAAAGAAAAGAAAAAGAAGAAAGAGGAAAAGACCCGAGTGAAAACCTGAAAAGGCACTTTGGGAAAGGAAGAGAATCAAGGATTGTAATCCGCAAAAGGGGTGCCCAGGGGGGCCAATGTCTAAGATCTGAGTTTGAGACAAGCGTCGGCTCGGAAGACAAAACAAAAGAACAAGAAGAAAGCAGCAACCAAAGTGGTGACATCCGTATGAGGCATACTCACCCATGCATCATCATAGGCATACATGCGCTAGGTTCATACTAACGCATATCATCATAAAATTTTTCTTTTGACAGGATATCCGAGCAGAAGAGCTAGAGGGCATGCTCAATTTATTTTCCTGTCAGGGTTGCTTCGTCCTTTACCGCTCAGGGAGGACATGCCAACGTTGTCTGGTTTCTATTGAAGGTTTATTCTTTGCCGCTCAGGGAGAATGAATCAGCCACGTCCTTTGCCGCTCAGGGAGGACATGCCAGAGTTGTCTAAGCTATTGAAGGTTTATTCTTTGCCGCTCAGGGGGAATGAATCAGCTACGTCCTTTGCCGCTCAGGGAGGACATGCCAGCGTTGTCTAAGCTATTGAAGGTTTATTCTTTGCCGCTCAGGGAGAATGAATCAGCCACGTCCTTTGCCGCTCAGGGAGGACATACCAACGTTGTCTAAGCTATTGAAGGTTTATTCTTTGCCGCTCAGGGAGAATGAATCAGCCACGTCCTTTGCCGCTCAGGGAGGACATACCAACGTTGTCTGGTTTCTATCGGAGGTTTATTCTTTGCCGCTCAGGGAGAATGAATCAGCTACGTCCTTTGCCGCTCAGGGAGGACATGCCAGTGTTGTCTAAGCTATTGAAGGTTTATTCTTTGCCGCTCAGGGAGAATGAATCAGCCACGTCCTTTGCCGCTCAGGGAGGACATGCCAGCGTTGTCTAAGCTATTGAAGGTTTATTCTTTGCCGCTCAGGGAGAATGAATCAGCCACGTCCTTTACCGCTCAGGGAGGACACGCTAACGTTGACCAGATACTTTTAGAAGTTCGTTCTTTGCCGCTCAGGGAGAATGAATTAACTATGTCCCTTGCCGTTCAGGGAGGACATACCAACGCTACCCACATTGTTTCTGCCGCTTCGGAGGAGCAAATCACCCCAAACAGGGAAGTTGGACAAAATTAGTGCTTATGGTCTTTGCTTTACTCTTGTTTCACAAGTACAAGCAAAGAGGGGCAACTGTAATCACTAATTTTGTCCGGGCTGATTAGCCCTTAAATATGCTTAAATAAGAGTGGGCTTTATTTATTCACATTGGGCTTTAATTAATTAATACATAGATATACATGTTATTTATTAAAATTCTGGGTTCTATTATTAATCTTCTTCTAATTACTACCTACTATCATATGTTATGTTATTATTATTACTATTTGTTATTACTACTATATATTATATTATTATTATGACTATTTATATTATTACCAGTGTTATTATATACCGTATATTATTAATATTACCTATTGTTAGTATTGTTATCTTTTTATTTATTATTATGACTATTTATATTATTACCATATGTTAATATTGTTACCGTATCATTATTATTACTATATTTATTATTGTTATTGTCATTACTATAATTTTCGAATTAAATCTGAAAAATACACAAAAAACTATATATATATATATATACAAACACATATTAAATAAATAAGAACTCTAATATAAATAAATAAAAAGCCCAATGCACTCTTTATATATAAAGCCCACATATTATATTAAAGTCCATTTACATATCTGAAAACCCAAAAACAAAATACAGGGCCCGTTTGGCCCAACACCCATTAAACAGAAACCCTAAATTGCTGTATTTTGTCTATGCAGCCGCCGCAGCCACGACCGTCAGATCTGATCAGATCTGACGGCCCAGATGGAGCCATGAAAGGGAAGCCCTAGATGGGCACTGATGAGTCATGCGCCGCCTAGATCACAACCGCAAGATCAGGAGGGCTTCAACGGTCCAGATGCGAAGACATGAGAAACCCTAGACGCCCATCTGATGACCTCGCGCCGCTATGAAGCTGAGCCGTTAGATCAGAATGTGATCTGACGGTCCGGATGCCACGAGATGCGGCACGCGCCCACGCGCGACGCATCAGCTCCCCACTCGCGCGCGTGAAGCCCACGCCCGCCTCTCCAGATTCCTCGAGCACTCGCCACGTCGCCCCCGCCCGTTCCAACGACCGATCCGTCGGCCACGTCGATCATCGTCCAATATGCAACAAAGAAAAGAAAGTCAGCATCAAATAAAGGAAAAAGAAAAATCGAAAACAAAAAGAAAAGAAGGACGAAATCAGAACGGAATGGCAGAGAATGACAGAGCCTTGCATGAATCCGGCCAAAAACACAATATGAACCAATAGCCTTTTTTTCATTGAATTAACCAATATGTAAAAATCAGTCGAAATTCGGGCTATAAAGCCGAATCGACGGCTTCATTGTAAGGGATTCGTGAAACTCCCAAGAACAAAGCACGAAAAGCAATACCATAACCAGAACCATTCAGGTATATCACTCATCACTATTGCATGTTAAAAAAAAGAGATCGAAACCCTTTTTTACCTTTTTCTGTTTCGTTCCTCATCGAACCAGAACCCCCTTCCTCTCGGCAACAATCCCGGCCGTTCATCGGCTTCAAAAAGGGTGCGTCAGAGAAGGGGTTCAAAACCCCCTGTTGTTTCGTAAGCCGTTTTTAAAAAATACAGAGGCTAGGTTTTTTAGGTTTTCGTTTCCGGGAAGGGTCGTTTTGAGTTTTGGGGAGTGAAAGGTCGTCTTTTTCGGGTTTCTTTAGAGTAGGTTCGTTGGTCGGACATGGTTTTAAGTCCGCCGGACGGTGACTAGCACCGGCCGGCGTCCGAGGTCGTGAAAAAGGTGAGGCTTTTGGGAGCGGCTAGGGTTTAGGTTAGGCAAAAGGGGCGTCCGTTTTACTTTAGGTGGGTTATATAGAGCTTTAGGTTTTTTGTTTCGGGTAAATAGCGAGTCCAGTCCCTCCGCGTCGGGGTATTAGCATAGTAAGGGTTGCCGCATGGTCAAATTACATCCTAGGTCCCCCGTAGTCTGAGTCGGGTCATCTTCTAGTCCCCAGATCGAGTTCTTTAGGGGTTATTTACGTGTTCGGTCCTCTTCCTTCGTACCCGTGTTCAATAGGGTCTTTACAGTTTAGAGCCTTTGTTTTTCTTCTTTCTGATTTCAGCCTCTGTTTTTGCCTTTATTTCATTTTGGTCATCATTCGAATAGTTTTGTTGCTTTGTGTTTTAATGATGATTAATTAGTATGAAAGCATGTATGTTATGCCATGTGTTTGTTTTATCTTTATGAATCGAATATATGTTGCCATGTTAATCTTTTAATTCGGTACATTGAAAATGGGCTAGTTTAATCTCTTTAATTAGGTTAATTAATGAATAGTTTTAAATGGGCTTTGTGTTCTTTTAAAAATAGGAATGCCTTAAAATGGACCTTTGGGCTTCAAGAGTTAGTTTAATTAATTAATTTGGGCCTTCTTTCCTATGTGTTGTTTTGAGTGACATGCATGTATATATATTTGTCATCCATATGGCTTAATATGCAAGCATGATAATCGGATCTAAAAAAATCAAACCCGAGAGGGGTATTAATTAACTTCGGTATCCGAAAACGACAGTCCTAGCTTAATGGATGTCTATCGGATACTTAGGTTAATTTTCACCGCCTCCAGGTAAGCGAAAGCATAAAAATTGAAAACAACACGCATCATCTCTTATATGTTCGCATCATGCATAAAGGTGACGTACGGGATCCGAACCCTAAACTAACACGGCAGTCAGCCTTATTTGATGTCGGTTTAGTCTATGGTCCGGTGTACCGTCATCCTTTTTAATTAAATGTTTAAGTAATTCCAATGCCACTATTCGATAAAGCCCGCATTATTTAAGTTATATTTTCATTTAAGAACAATTATTAAATTCACTTCGATTTTTAAATAATTCCTATCGATCAAAAGGCAATAAGTAATTTGGTACCGGTTTCCGGGCGTGATGGGGGCGCTAACCCTACCCCACGCGTAACCAACTCCCGAACCCGTTTTAAAATGAATCTCTGGTTTTATGGTGTCCGGCCTACCTTAGTGGCCGGTGGCGACTCCAAATTTTCACAAGTTTTCCAAAAACATGAATTCCCCCTTTTTTTAAATAAAACCCCCTTTTTAAAAAAGAAAATAGTGATAAGGCCCCCTCACTTAGCGGTTTTCAAAAAAACCTTATCACATCAGGCTGAGCCCAGGAATCACTATTGGCATGCCAATCTAGCTAGGGCTAAAACTAATCAAGGTTCTTACAAACTTCATAATCATTCACTACATATACTCCTTTAACTCTTTGAGTATTTAGTCATATGCACAAGATGATACATTAAGCATTATAAGCAACCAACTTATAATTACCAAGGAACATGTTATCTAGTAACCATACTTACCTGGATACATTCAACTTACCAAGCTCTAGCGACCCAAGACAAGCATAGACATTCAAGCCTCATGTAACAATCGAGCAATTTAGCCAAATTAACAATCTATACATATTCAAAATACAGATTTCACTCACATATACTCCAAGCTATTCATGATTGTGAATCACCACTCTCTTTTGCCTCTCTTCTCCTTGATCAATTCCCTCTTTTTTCTAATTATAACAATAATTTAGTAATGTATTAGAAACAATCGATTATCCTTAAAAGTTTCCAATTTATCAAACACATGCTCAATTAAGTTTCAAGGTAACACTTTCATGAAGCCTTTATATGTATATGAAACTTAAAACATGACAACCTTTTCCACAATTATCAATTTAAGGTAAGTAAGGACATGTTTCACAAGCAAACAATCCTTTTAACATATCAACAATTCGAAACTGCCCTCTACGTGATAAGCTCTTTGTTCAATTAGACAACTTTCAATTAGCTTGCATCCACATTTCATTACTACTCATCCATTATAAAAGTAATTATCAATTTAACAATTAGCTAATTACAACCAATTTACTTAGCTAATCCAAGAATCATTTTATAATCATAAACATACTATTAGTTATGATCTAACAGCTCCTAATTGATCAAACTACCCTTAGACAACCCTTAATATTTTTCCTTGGATGTTGGGCAGTTTTAGATGCTAATATTTTCACCCAAGGTATTCTCTAATCATGCCTCAAATATTTCCCCTATTTTACCATATTTATAACAACCCCATTGTTCATTAAAGCATACAAAACAACTCCTAAACTAATACACAAAACAATCCCTAGTTGGAGGAACATGAAAACAGTCCATTAAATTGCTATTTATCATCAAAAACAGGTCTCAAGCATAAAATCAATGCATGGAAGTCCCCCAATTGGAATTCAATTACTTTTCTTTCGTTTAAAACAACTTTTGGAACAATTCTCAAATTTATAAACACATAATCAACTCCAGGCGCCACATGGTAATCAAGGTAACATTCTTTTTGCTTCTCATGGCCAACATTCTAAGCCTATTTAACCGAAAGTTCAAGACACCATATAAACTTATACATATGAACAAAATGGCCATGAATGCATTCTAGTAACTACAATTCTAACAACAACAAAAATTGTATCATTTCATTCACTTTAATATGAAAGAGAAGAAGGACTTACGTCCTTGATGAAGGTTAAGCAACATAAATTCAAGATGGCTCAACAATTAGAGCTTAAGGTTAGCTTCAGTGGTGGTTCTTCTTTTCCCCTAATTTCCTCTAAATTTCAGCCTTCGAGTGAGGATGAAGAGACTGGTGCCAAAGTTCTTCCTTCCCTCCTTTGACCGACCCATTTTTCATCCTTGTGCCACAGGGAATGGTAAGCTTAGGACACATAACCAAGTCCTTTAAATTTTATGATTACATACAATACTTCCATTCTAAGGGAGTTTCGGTTTAGTCACTCGAATAAAGTTAGAAACAATTAATTCTTTGCTTGATGGTCCTTATTTAATTTTTAATCTTTCATTCGATTTAAATTCACAACCTTCAATCTAAATGACACACTCATGATTCTAATTACTTCTAGGCCATACTTTAGGGTGTTACACACACCGTGAAAACGCACAATCTCTGCAATATACAAATCCACCAACTTATCCAAAGTATACGTTGTATGCACTGGCACAAAATGTGCACACTTCATAAACTGATCAACAATCACCCAAATGGAATCCTTCTTAGATGGCGTTAACGACAACCCAAACACAAAACCCATGGCGATTCTCTCCCATTTCCATTTCAGAATCCTCAACGGTTGCAACAACCTGGAAGGAAACTGATGTTCAGCCTTGACACGCTGACACACCATGCACTTAGAAACAAAATCGACCACTTCTTTCTTTAAACCAACCCAATAGTACTCTTCTTTCAAGCCTCGATACATCTTAGTACTACTAGGATGCATAACAAAAGGACTACTATGCAGTTTGGTCAAAATGATACGCCTCAACTCATCATCACTAAGCACCACTATCCGATCTTTGAAACACAACACTCCATAATCATTAAAATGAAAATCTGCCGGGTTTCCATCCATGATATCCTTAACATGCGGCACCAACTCCTCATCATAAGGTTGTTTATTCTTAATCAAATGCAAAAAAGATGGATTCACCTGCAACTCGGCCAAAAGACCACCATCTTGCATCACACTCAACCGTGAAAACATTTCTCTAAACTCTACCACAACCTTCCTACGCAAGGCATCTGCCACAACATTAGCCTTACTCGGGTAATAATCAATCATCAAATCGTAATCCTTAAGCGACTCCAACCATCTACGTTGCCTAAGATGCAAACCCTTTTGAGTCATCAAATATTTCAAACTCTTGTGATCCGTGTACACAATACACTTCTCGCCAAACAAATAATGCATCCAAATATTTAAGGCAAACACTACACCGACAAGCTTAAGATCATGGGTAGGATAATTGCGCTCGTGCACCTTCAATTGTCTAGATGCATAAGCCACAACTTTTCCTTCTTGCATCAACACACAATCCAAACTAACGTATGATGCATCACTATGCACAACAAACTCCTTACCCGACTCACCTTGAATCATGATAGGAGCTTGCGTCAAAGCTTCCTTCAACTTCTCGAAACCTTGTTGTCTATCCTCTGTCCACTCAAAACGAGGATTCTTTTGCAACAACTTGGTCAAAAGAGCAGGACTCCTCGAAAAACCATCCACGACTCTACGATAATAACCAGTCAACCCAAAAAAACTACGTGTAACCCCCTTGACCCAGTCTAACCATTCCACCAGCTCGAGCGAGTTACACGGGGAATATTGAAATAAACCAGTGAAGATTTATCTCAATAAACAATCTTTTTTTTTCTTTTGATCTTGTCTAGATGCTCTTATTAGTTCCTATGGCGATCATGCTTACAGCGGATAGAGTTATGACTTAAACGAGATCAATTGAATATTTGATTAGTAACAAACGCGTTTTAGGGACCGTTTTGTAAAAACTGATAAATATAGGGACTTAAGCCAACTTAAGATTACCAATCCTTAATTAGTCTCATTTCATGCTTACATGTTAAAAACTAGCTTAAAACAAGATTCCAAACTCAATCAATTGCATGCTTACACGTAACAAAGGTAAACTTGTAGGTTTCATTAACTAACAAAAACAACTAGGCGTATCGATACACCAAGGCTTGTATCGATACACGTTTTTCCAGTGAGCAACCTCTGTTTTAATGTTCACAAACCTGTACCGATACACCCCCGCATATCGAAACGCGTAGCCTAAATCAAGTAGGTCGTACCGAAACGGCTCAACCTGTATCGAAACGCTTGGGAAAAATTAGGCATACCGTATCGGTACACTTGCCCGCATTTCAGTACGCCTAGGCCTGTAATGCCATTTTTCTCATTTTTAACATACCAAAAATCATTCAAAACCATTCTAACATGCTTGCAACCTAAGGTCAAACATTTAAGGCATAAATCCAAAGGTATTAAGCACCAAATCAAGCATTGAACACAAACCAATCCATAGATGACAAAACTATAGGCATGCTTCCTAAGTGATCAACAACATAAGTCCAAAATGCAAACCAAACCAAATACCAACATATAAAGGCCATTTACAAGTTCAAATAAGCAACATAAACTTGCCACAAACGATGGAGTTTCAAAACACAACCTTCCAAAGCAAATAGGTACCCTCCCATTGCCATTTATTACTATTTAGTAAATGTAAAACCATACTTTGGCTATGAAAGCCCTTGGAATCCTCTCTTGCTTCCTTACTGCCACAATCAAGCTATTTCTCTATATTGTTGGAAAAAAGAGAGTGTAAGCATGAATGCCTAGTGAGGGTCGCTCGATTAAAAACCAACAACAATGCATTTTAAAACCTTTTCTCAAATACAAACCTCTTTTCATCATGCTCAAATAAAAATCATGCTTTAAATCCTTTTCAAAGCAAAATCAATAATCGCTTTTAAAACATGAATCATCAATCTCATGCATTTGCCATAATGCAAAACTCGTTGCAAGCTTCTCATGCTTGTACGTCATAAAACATATCTCAAACTAGAATATCATGTATAAATCTCATTATACAAAACCATTAAAAGCCATGATACATGTAATCTCATATATTGGAATTAAAAGTGACACGGATGGCATCCACCCCATCCTTGGGTAGCACTACCCCTATCCATAAATTTTAGGATATGCGGACGCCTTGATGACACTACCTCCATCAAGTCTCATGGTGAAATCTACCCTCACCATAATCACTTCGTCTGGTATGACACTACCCCCAATTGCATGTGGTGATAGAATCTACCCCTATCACGCGTAACACACTAGAATCTACCCCTATTGTATAACCGAAGAATTTCTCTCACGTACGAATTTTGTATATTATGGTACAATTCTCATCCTATTGGTCGACCAATTATATCTGATAATATTTAGTCTCATCACTATGTCAATATACACTTTTAAACCATGTTACCCTACTGTTTTCAATGCATTAACACAAATCAAATTATCATCTCATTTCAAAAGCATAAACCATGCATAGCATTTTTTCAACAAGTCAAACTATTTCAAATCATATATCAATTCTCATGGGATCATATTCATCAAATCACAATGCTCAAAACATGCATAAACAATAGGTAACAAATCTCTTTCTAAAACATGAGCATGATCAATCAAAATAATGGAAAAGACTAATAAACCGAGAGCGAAATCTTCCACACTTACTTCTAAGCTTAGATTAGTGTTTCAAGCTTAATATAAACCCCCAAACCTTGATTTCAAACTTTTGTAAAGCCTTTAAAATTATTTCCACTCACCGACAAAGCTTCGCTTCATTTGCCGAAGCGATATCAAGCCTCCAGAGCAACCGAGATCTCTTCCAAAGACATCGAATCAATCTCCCCTGCTTCTAACGGAAGCAAAATAGAGGATTAATGCACATTCTTGCATCGAAACCTCCGGAAACTTAACTCCACAATTCTCTCTAACAAAAACCAAGCAAACGACCTCCGAAATCAACTAAAAACATCGTCGAAAACACTCTAAACAATCTCTAGAAAATACCCAGCAAGATTAGCCACTAATCATCATCAACATACATCTAAAAACATCACCTCAACATTATTTTACCTCCTGCAACCATTAAACCACATAAACAAGCCATAAACCCAAAGATTTCAACCTAGAAATCTAGCAATTCACCTAGTTTCGGGATTCCATTATTAAAACCTATTTTACCACATGATTTAACATCAAGATTATGATTAGAATCAATCTAAAACCCAGAAAATACAGTCCAAAATGAAACCCAACCAATTTCATCAAATTAACTCCATTTAAAGCTTAATTAAAGCAAGATGTCATCATTTATATCTCAAATCAACTTAGAAAACAATTTACAAGAGTCAAGAACTTGGGAATTTCAATAAAAAACGTTTGATTAGAGGAGAATTAAGAAGATCACCTCTAACACAAGCTTTTCCCTAAAGATTATAATCCTTGACTCTTTTAAATTTAGTCATTAAAATGTATTTTGGATTTTTTATGATTCAGTCATCATTTTCAAAATGTTGATTAAATCAGTCCAATTTTATCAAATTGAACTCTCCAAAACCTTAAAAACATTATTTTAGGATTTTAGAATATTTTCCCATATTTTATTTCGCTCAAAAACATTTTAAATCAATTTATTCCCGAAACTAGTATAAATTGTCTAGACCGAATCGCATGAACCGTCTAGCCAAACCCGGCTAACTTCCAAGCCCAAAAACGGGGTGTTACACTACAAACTTCCAACACAGATTTAGGTGATTTCCATCTCATCATTGTCTCGATCTTATGTGGATCAACCTGAATTCTTTCGGCTGATACAACATGTCCGAGAAAAACAACTTCCCTAAGCCAAAACATACATTTGCTCAACTTAGCGTACAACTGGTTATCCAACAAGGCCTAAAGCACGATTCACAAATGTTTATCACGATCCTCCTCGGTACGGGAGTACACAAGGATATCATCAATAAACATAACAACAAAATGATATAAAAACTCATGGAATACTCGGTTCTTCATGTCCATGAATGCAGCAAGGGCATTACTCAAACCAAACAGCATCACCAAGAACTCATAATGCCTGTACCTCGTACGAAAGGAAGTTTTAGGCATATCCACATTCTTTACCTTCAACTGATTGTACCCGGACCTGAAATCAATCTTAGAAAACACTAAAGCACCTCAAAACTGATCAAACAAATCATTAATCATCGAGAAAAGATACATATTCTTAATCATCAACTTCTTCAATTTCCGATATTCAATACACATTTGCATCGTGCCATCGTTCTTTTTCATAAACAAAAGTGGCACACCCCAAGGTGAAACACTAGATCTAATATACCCTCGATCAAGCAACTCCTAAAGTTGCATCTTCAACTCCTTCAACTCTTTCGGAGCCATACAATAGGGAGAAATAGACATTGGAGCTGTATTTTCATACAACTCAATGCCAAACTCAACCTCTCTATTCGGCGGCAAACCAGGCAATTCCCCCAGAAAGACACATGCATACTCACATACCATACATATAACCTGAACACGTACCTCATTCGATCCTGAATTCATCACGTAGGCAAGAAAGCCTCATAACCCGATTCCATCAAATGACTCGCTTCCAGAGCCGAAACAACATTGGACATGAATTTAACATTCTCACCCACGATGACCACTTTGTAATTATCATCAAGTTTTAGGGTAAATCGCTTGGTTTCAAAATCAACCACGTCTCTATGCTTTAACAACAAATCCATACCCAAGATGACATCAAAACCCTGAAACAGAAACTCCATCAAATTAGCCGCAAACACATGACCTTAGACAGTAAAAGGAAATCTCCTAAACAAGCTTCTTGTAACAACTGTTTCACCAAAAGAACTAGTTACTTGCATTCAAACATTTAACACCTCAACTAGCATATCAAGCAAATGTGTATGCTCACGAAAAATACATGAATATGTAGAACCAGATTCAATTAAAGATAATAATGAAAAAGATTGCAAAATAAAAGTACCTCCAATCATATCGGCACCATTGCTCGCAAGACCACCACCTTCAGGTTGAATAGAAACAATATGAGCAACTATCTTCAAACCCTCGTCCCTACGGTGGAAAAGCCCACGGCCTCATTGTGGTACGACTGGAGGTGCCCTAGCCTGACCACTACCAGCCAACAATGGTTAATCGCGTTTCAAATGATCAGCCGAATCACAACTTCAACAAGAGTTAGCTGCCACAACAGTAGGAGCCTGTCCCTAACGAGCCAAACGTGGACAGTCTCACCTCAAGTTCTCACGCGATCCGCACACCCAACAGGTGTTAGAAGCCGGTCTAGCAAGCACCCTAACCCTGCGATCCATGCCCAACACTACCTCTACCACGCCTTCCATCAGGACGATACTTCTTGTCACGTTGCCTCTTATACTGACCACTATAGTAGCTAGAGTCTGTAAATCTCTTACATGATCCAGAGCCACTAACATGAGATGATAAACCAAAATTCTGCTCAATATCCTTCGCTCGTGTAACCAACACGTCAAAATCAGTGTTCTTAGAAGCCAACATAAAAGTCCTAACATCCTGTACCAATCCATAATGAAATCGATCACAACAATGCCTCTCGTCCGGTAGTGACTCAGGAGCATACTGGCTCAATCGAACAAATTGTACCTCATACTCAGCTACAAACATACTTCTTTGAACTAGAGCCATAAGCTTACTATTCCTTTAATCCAAGTATCTAACTCCAGATACTTCTTCTTAAAGGCAACTCGAAAGAAATCCCATGTCACATCTCCGGGTTCCATGCCCGCTACCAGCTATACTCGTCTCCTTGCAACAAAGATACAACACAACCAAACTTACGGGTATCATTGCACCCCATTTGATCCAAAATCGGATCCCTGCTAGCCACCCATTCCTCAGATGCTACAGGTGCCAACCCTCAAAACTCAACTCCTCCAAGACTACGCAAACACTCCAACGGTAAACCCTATTGTCCAGCAAGAGACTAGGCATTTGCACTCCAGCAACAATAGCCTAGAAAGTTCCATTCATCGCCTAAACCAAAGGCATCAAATCACCCAACATTGGCCCAGCTGGCGCATGGGGTACATGCTCGACATTCTCAGGTGTATTAGGAAGAGGAGGTGGCAAACCTCTAGGATGTACGTTGCTCTCTTGATTTCCCTACCCCCGACAACAAAAATCGTGCCAGACCTCAACTCTCTCCTCGATCCCATCATGCTAAAATATCTAAGGCATGATAATTTCAACAAAACCAAATAATCAGGCCAACTTCAAGCAAGGATCCTAGACTTCCATTTCAAATCAAAACATTTCAGACTGTAGTAATAAGGCAATGGTTTCCCCAAAACAAACCCCACATGGCATATCACAATCAACGTACATATATCAATCATTGTGCATAGCAAACAACATCACTCAACCAATGTCAACATCCAATTTTATCGCAAACCAGGTTTAAATAATAAAAAACAATCACAAACTTACCTCCTAATTATCGCAAATTTGGCACTAATACCAACAAATGTAACCCCTCGACCCGGCTTAGATGCCCGACCAAATCGAGTGAGCTACATTAGGTTTATTGAAGCAAACCGGAAAGAATTAACTCGAAGCACGTCCATTTTTACTTTTATCTTGTCTAGATACAAATTATTGACCTATAACGAACATACTGGAAGCGGTTCAAATCTCACTTAAATCAGACATCAATAAGACATTTAATTCCAATCATGAACATTGAGGAACCAACCTTTATTTAATTAGGTTTCATGCATACATGTCAAATATTAACTCAATTCGATCGTCCAAACTCATATAATCGCAACCACAACATTCATAGACTAAATCGTAAGGAAACAAAACTTCAGATTAAACCAATTAACCAAATCAACGGCTAATTGTATCAATATTGTAAAACCCTGATTTTGGGCCTAGGAGTTTTTAAAGTTGGTTCGACGTTCGTAGAACCTAGACTAGAGATCTGGGTTAGTTCGGGAGTGGTTCAGGGAGAGCATGGTTCGGGATGTGGTAAAATTATGGGGAAATTCATAAAATCCTCTAATATATATATATATATATATATATATATATATATATATATATATATATATATATATATATATATATAAAGGTTTGGTGAAATCAATTTTGGAAAATTACTTTTGGAAGATTGAGATTTCAGTTTAGTGACTAAATTGTAAAAAATGTAAAATCTTCTTTTAAGGATTGATTTGAAAGAGGGCCAAAACTTAGAATCTTTAGGGAGCTATTACACCAAGGTATTATCAGCCTTTTCCCTTGTTTTATTATTTTTTAAAAGATTTAATAAATTGATTTATTAAACGAGTTATAATAAAAAGGATTTTAAAAGGCTAAAACATTTTCTTACGTAACTACTTTTCTCCTAAACTTTTTCTCTCAACTTTCTCATCAGTCAAACTATCCTTTCATCACTAAAATCTGCAGAGATTTATCTCTTTTTATTCACTTTTGATTTCTAAATGATTCTCATAGATTTCTACATCAACTAGCTATGGAGTTCTTGAAGGTTTTCATCTAAATCATTGCAATCAAGGGGGAAAGCTTGTGTTAGAGGTGATCTTCTTTTCTCTCCTCTAATTAAGGTTCTTTAATGAAATTCCCAAGTCTTTGGCTCTCTAACTGTGTTTATTAATAAATATTTATAATCTATTTGATGAAAATGCTGAGATCAAGCTTTAAAAGGTGATTTCTTACGATTTTCGTAATGGTACTGTTTTGATTGATTTGAGGTTGATTTTAATCATGTTTTGGATGTTAAATGGTGTTGAAATAAATTTTTTATAATAGTAATCCCAAAATGAGTTGGATCTCTAGTTGTTAGATTGCTAGATTTGGGGGTTTTGTGGTGATAATGTGGTTCTGGTGTTGCTGGAGGTATAAGGATGCAATTAGATTGTTTTTGGATGTTAATTGATGATTAAAAATGGATGGAAGTAATAGGTTTTGGCTGGGTTGAGTTTGTGGAGTAATCGAAGGTGTATTCGATTGTCTCAAATAGGCGTTTTAGTGTTTTTTGGCAGAGCAGAGTGGTGGCTGGTGATTTTAATGCATTGAGATGCATTAATCCTTTATTCTTGTGTGGTATAAACAGGGGAGAATGTATTGAAAGCTATTGGTGAAGTTTCGGGAGCTTCAGAAGCTTGATTACGCTTCGACAAAGCAAGCGAGGCGTTGTCGGTGAGTGGAATTGATTTTAAAGCTTTTCAAAGGTTTGAAAGAAAGGTTTGGGGTATAGATTAAGCTTGAAACGCTAATCTAAGCTCGAAAGTAAGTATAAGATGTTTCGCTCTCGTTTCTCGGTTTTTCTCCCATTGTTTTATATGATCATGCTCAAGTTTTGAAGATAGATGTATACCTATTGTTTTATGCATGTTTTGAGAAATTATTTGATGGCTTATATGATCCCATGAGATAAAATTGTGATTTTGAAAAGATAGAACTTGATGAGAAATTATTTGATGGCTTATATGATCCCATGAGATTGATTTATGATTATGCATTGAAAAACAGTAGGTAAATGATGTTTAAAATGAGTATATTGGCATGAGGTGAGATTATTGTTACCGGATATAATTGCTCGACCAATAAGATGAGAAGTGCACTATAATATAAAAAATTCGTACGTGCTCTTTGGTTCGGGCAATGGGGGTAGTGCCATCTCATTCCAAAGAGAGAGTGCGGTGATGAGAGATTCCACCACGGTAGGTCTTGATGATGTGAGATTCCATCGAGGTAGGACTTGACGATGTGAGATTTCGTCAAGATATTCGTATATCCGAGTAATGTTGCATAAATGCCAATATATGAGATTCACATGTACCTTGGTTATAAATGATTTTATGCATTGAGTTTTGTATATGTGATTATTCTCTGAGAAATGCTTTTGAGATACAAGCATGTATGCTTATATATGATGTGGTTTGTTGCGTGTAAAATAGTCTATCGCAATGGTAGTGCAAGTGTACACGACGCAAGTAGTAAAGTGATACTAAGTATCGGATATCGTCTCCACAGGGATTGGGATAATGACTTCACCTTGAATTACTGCACGAAAGTAAAAGAAATATTTGAGAGTTGTCACGAGAATAATAAAGTAAAGACGTAAATAAAAGGATTGAATTATCAAGATAGAGAGAATGGGCTGGTATTGAATTGCTCGGTAGTGCAGGTATTGAATTGCTTAGGCTCTCCAGTTCTGTCGTCGCTCCCGTCGTCGACAGCACCTGTCGCGGCGGCTGTCCGTTAGCTGTTGCGGGCAGCAGACACACCAACTCCGTACTTCAAGTTTGGAAAGAATCCCAGATCTGCCTTGCCCTATCCCTAGGCACAAGTCTGTCGATGAACACGTCTTTGATGATACCTCCCGGCGTGAATCGAAGGATGAACACCGATGTGTATGAATTCTTCCTTAGCCACTTAACCTCGCCCTATCCCTAGGCACGAGATGGTTCAACTATAAACTAGAGAACGCGCTCTTATTTCTTTCGTATACTTAACTCTCCCGATGCTAAGTAAATGGATAACCTTACAATGCTCTCCCGATGCTCTTGCAAGATATTAAAACCAAAATAAGAGAACTTGAAGTTTATTTTATTGAACTGAAAAATCCTAAAACAAAGCAACCCTTGCAACTACTTTACAAAACAACCCGTAGCCCTAGGGGGAATTTAGAACATGTCGGTGACGGGTGGACGACAGGGGTTTTTGGTTTCGGTTATGGGGTAATCGGTTGTGCCTCCTAGGTTAACTCAATGCCCTTATATAAGCTTTGGGCTCAAGTTATCTAAGGTAACAAGGATTACAACTTTAATTAAAAATAAGATTCTAATAAAGACTAAATCTCTAAAGTCTCCTACTTTCCAGCCGCATCCTTATTTTGTGGGAATTCCTTTCCTTGAGCTTTGGCTTGACATATCTTTTGATCCGGGGCTTGTAAAAATATGTGGCTTTCACACGACAGACGAGCAGATTTTTCTCTATCTATCGAGGTCCACTGCGCTTTTCCTCTTCATGAGTCTGATGTCACCATGCTGTCACGACAGGTCCATGGCAGCTTCGTCTTCTTCGTCTGCTTGTCCAGTTCAGCTCTCCTGCTTCTCTGCCTCGCGCCTGCCTTCAACATCTACTATGGCAAATACCTGCAAAAATAGCCATCTTTTAGTAGAATCCGTGCTTTTAATCCTTTTGTGATGTTTTACTAAAAACTAACCTAAATGCAATGCAATGATGCTTGAATGCAGCAGAAATATGGGTTAAAAAGGGTGTAAATAATAGAACTTTTACACACTCAACATGGTTTTTGCTTTGAAAATTATTTCAAGCATGAGATATATTGAGCATGATGAAATAGAAGTTTTCTACTTGAGAAACGGTTTTAAAAACGCATTGTCTATGTTGGTTTGTTTTGAGCATCCCTCACTAGGCATTATTGCTTACGCTCTCTTTTCCAACAATGCAGAGAAATAGCATCTTTGGGACAGCGAAGAAGCAAGAAGGAACCCATGGAGTGAGACTTTGCTCAAGTATGGTTTTATGTTTACCTATTAGTAATAATCGACAATGGGAGAACGCCTTTATGTTTTGGGAGTGTGTGTTTTGAATCTCCCTGATTTGTGGCAAGTTTGTGATGCCTTTAATGACTTGTAAATGGCCTTTACTTGATGGTATTTACTTTGGATTGTGTTTTGGCTCTTGAGTGGTCTTTTTGCATAGGTTGCATGCCTATAGATTTCCATAATGCCTATTGCCATGCTATATTGTTAAAATTACCATGTATGATTGAGGATGGATGTTTAGATATGTTGTATGCATGTTGGAATGTTTTTTATTGGATTAAAGTATGAAAAACCAGCAAAAAGTGTCATTACAGGCCCAAGTGTTTCGGTACACCTAAGACTGTACCGAAACGGTGAGCCTGAAATGGCTTAGGGGTTTCGAAATAGGGAAGGGGTGTTTCAATACGTTTGGCTACTAGAATCCCATGTTCCAAAACACCATAGAGGGTGTTTCGATACGAGCTTGAGCTTCAAGATGGTAGAACCTGTTCTGAAACGAGTGTTTCGGTGTACCGAAACAACCATATGTTAAGTTGGTTATTGGAATTTTTTGAAGTCCTGTTTCTTTACGTTTCAGTCCCTGGATGTTGTGGATGCAATTAAATGAGGTTGGATGATTGTTTTGAGCTGAGATTTGACAGAGAGGCGTGTAATGTGACTAATTAAAGGTTAGTAACTTAAAATGGAATAAATCCCTTTAATTTGTTGAAATTACAAAATGGTCCCTAAAATGTGTTTGTATGCAATTGAGCCCCTAAACGTTGTAATAGCAATTTGAAGTCGTTTTCTCTTGATCCTCCGGTGCAATAGCAATTTGGTTATAACCTGGATAACCATCAAGAAAACAATAATAAGATTTACCCGCTAATCTATCAAGCATTTGATCAATAAAGGGTAAAGGAAAGTGGTCCTTTCGGGTAGCTTTGTTAAGCTTCCGATAGTCCATACAAACCCTCCAACCTGTCACAGTCCTGGTGGGGATTAGCTCATTGTTCTCGTTGGTATCACTGTCATTCCTCCTTTCTTTGGAACACATTGCACCGGGCTTACCCATTTGCTGTCGGAGATGGCGTAAATAATACCAACATCTAACCATTTAATTATCTCTTTACGCACTACCTCCTTCATTGCAAGGTTTAACCGCCTTTGGGCATCAATAGTCGGCTTATGATCTTCCTCTAGTAGGATTTTGTGCATGCATATTGCCGGACTAATGCCCTTAATGTCTTCTATCGTCCATCCAATTGCCTTTTTGTGCTGCCTTAACATGTCGATCAGCTGTCGTTCCTGTTCCTGCGGCAGCTTAGCAGAGATGATTACGGGCAGTGTGTCATCACAACCAAGATAAGCATATTTAAGCTACCCTGGCAGGGGCTTAAGTTCTAAGACAGGTGGTTCAACAGTAGAGGGCTTTTGGATTAAATGGTTATCCGAAGTGTAATTCAAGGGTTCGAATAACTTACCTGGACGATGGTCTAACCAGTTTACCTCCTCATGACCTTCAGTATCAGATGTATCGGATTCAGAGGAGTCGCTGTCGTCGGTGCTGTCGTCATCGCTGTCGTCGTCACTGTCGTGACAGGTCTTTAAGTGGCTGTCGCAGCAGTGACCAAATTTTATATCACGACAGCCCGACCTGATGCAGGGGTAATCAAAGGTCACCTCGATGATGGCTTTGCATTCCTCGTCCACATCAGCATGTTTCATTGCTTGGAGAACATTCAACTTAATTTCTTGATCGTTCACGCGCATGGTGAATTCTCCTTTATCCACATCAATCAATGATCTTCCCGTGGCTAAGAAGGGTCGCCCGAGGATGATTGGTGCGTTCTCATCTGCCTCACAATCTAAAATAAGAAAGTCAGCAGGAAAAATAAGCTTATCCACTCTTACCAAAATGTCTTCAATTTTTCCCTCGAGGTGAACGTAAGAGCGGTCGGCTAGCTGTAGGGTAACTGTCGTGGGCCGCGCCTTCCCAATACCTAATTTCTGAAAAACAGATTTGGGCATTAGATTAACACTGGCACCAAGATCACAAAGTGCCTTACCCACAAATTTGTCACCGATTACACAAGGTATGATGAAGCTCCCCGGATCCTTCTTTTTCTTGGGTGGCTGCCTATGAAGAATACTCATGCAACCTTCTTGCATCCTAACCGTTTCAAATTCCCCAAGTTTAGATTTTTTCGACATAACATCCTTGAGAAATTTAGCATAACCGGGCATCTCCCTAACAGCATCTAACAACGGAATATTAATATGAACCTGTTTAAAAATATCATAAATTTTTTTAAGTTGAGATTCATGCTTAGCTTGCTGTATCCGTTGGGGGAAGGGTGGTGGGGGATGATAATCAGCAATGCGTCCTTCCCACTGCATGCAAATCTGAGGACGATAATCTTCCTTTTTCTCCTATGTCGCTTCTGCTGTCGTGACAGGCTCATCGGTAGTAGTCTGTTTTTCACCTGTCGGGGCAGCTTCCTCGGCAGGTTTATCCAAAGCAGGTTCCTTTTCTGTATCAGCTTCTTTTTCCGGCCCTGGTAGTTTCTTCCCACTCCTAGTAGTAATCGCCTTACATTGCTCATGTGGGGGTGGTCTAGCATTTTCAGTATTGCTAGGGAAACCTCCATTCTGCCTTGGTTTAATATGCTGCGACACTTGACCCATTTCTGTCTCCAGAGACTTCAATGTAGCTTCATGGTTTGTCATCCTCATCTCGGTTTTATCTATAAAATTTTCCGTCTTCTTGTCAAACTGATTTATATTCTTCATATACGTACCAGTCTGAGACATAAAAGTGGCCAGAGTCTGTTCCAATACACTACTCGTGGCAGGTGGTGGCTGCTGTTGCTGCTGCGGCGGCAGGTTTTGCGGCTGCAGTTGCTGTCGCGTCAACAATCTAGGACCCCCTGATTCTGATTATGTGCTTGTGGATTCAGGGCATTGTTAGGGTTAATCTAGGAAAATTTGGGATCCTTCCTCCAATTAGGGTTGTAGTTGTTGGAATTGTAGTTTGGCTTATAATTTCCAACATATTTTCCTTCTTCTATATTTATAGGGCACTCATCCCTACTATGATTTCCCTCACAAGTGGCACAAACTTCCGCGACAGCAAATCCTCGTACTTCCTCTTCACTCAATAAGTGTTTCACGGTTTTAGTGAGGAATGCTACCTGTGATTTCATAGTGATGTCGGCTTCATAGTCCTTGACAGCAAGTACCCGTTTACCCCCTTTCTAGCTGTCGGGAACTGCTCCTCATTCTTGGCTAGATTTTTCAGAACTTGCAGTGCCTCGTCTGGATCTTTATCCAATAATAATCCATTTGCTGCAGAATCAATGCGAATGCGAGTTTGTAAGTTAGCAGCATTATAGAACTTAGTTACCTGATTCCAGACAGGGAATCCATGCATAGGGCAGTTCCGTAGAAGAGTAGTAAATCTGTCCCAGGCCTCGTGCATCGGCTCGTCATCTTCCTGTTGAAAAGTAGCAATTTCGTTACGTAATCGCTCAGATAAATGTGAAGGATTAAAACGAGATAAAAATTCACGAGTTAGATCTGCCCAAGTCATAATGGAACCCGGTGTAAATTTATTCCACCAAGTTTTAGCTCTTTCCCTCAGTGAATGGGGGAATAACCGAAGCCTCAGTATCTCCGGACTAACTCCTGGCAGTCTAAATGAACCACAGATCTCCTGGAACGTTTTGAGATGGTCCCTAGCATCTTCTGTCGCAGAACCACTGAACTACCCGACGTTGTTGATCATACTAAACATGACAGGTTTAAGTTCGAAGTTATCAACATCGATATCCGGCAGCGTGGTCTCCAGCTCTACATGATCGTTCAGCATGTAGTCCCGACATGACCGTCGTCTATCTGCCCCAGGCGGGTCGACGACAGGTGGGTTATTATCGCCAAGGGGTGGTATGAAACCACCAACAGGTTGGTTATGGCCCATCTTCTCTAGCTGTTCTTCGAGATATTCGTTTCTGTCTAAAAGTCGGCGAAGTTATTTCTTGAGATTGAAAGAATGTTCGATCTCCGGATCTAATTTATACTCAGGATCTTCACCTCTTTTGGATCTGTGCATAAACAAGAAAAACTCGTGAAAATCAAGAGTTGAAAACACAAAAGAAAAATTAAAGAAAAACTAAAAATAAAAATGAAAATAAAAATAAAAGCAAAAAGTGCAATAAAAGAAAGATGTAGTTATGTTGCCAATCCCCGGCAACGGCGCCAAAAACTTGTTGCGTGTAAAATAGTCTATCGCAATGGTAGTGCAAGTGTACACGACGCAAGTAGTAAAGTGATACTAAGTATCGGATATCGTCTCCACAGGGATTGGGCTAATGACTTCACCTTGAATTACTGCACGAAAGTAAAAGAAATATTTGAGAGTTGTCACGAGAATAATAAAGTAAAGATGTAAATAAAAGGATTGAATTATCAAGATAGAGAGAATGGGCTGGTATTGAATTGCTCGGTAGTGCAGGTATTGAATTGCTTAGGCTCTCCAGTTCTGTTGTCGCTCCCGTCGTCGACAGCACCTGTCGCGGCGGCTGTCCGTTAGCTGTTGCGGGCATCAGACACACCAACTCCGTACTTCAAGTTTGGCAAGAATCCCAGATCTGCCTTGCCTTATCCCTAGGCACAAGTCTGTCGATGAACACGTCTTTGATGATACCTCCCGGCGTGAATCGAAGGATGAACACCGATGTGTATGAATTCTTCCTTAGCCACTTAAACTCGCCCTATCCCTAGGCACGAGATGGTTCAACTATAAACTAGAGAACGCGCTCTTATTTCTTTCGTATACTTAACTCTCCCGATGCTAAGTAAATGGATAACCTTACAATGCTCTCCCGATGCTCTTGCAAGATATTAAAACCAAAATAAGAGAACTTGAAGTTTATTTTATTGAACTGAAAAATCCTAAAACAAAGCAACCCTTGCAACTACTTTACAAAACAACCCGTAGCTCTAGGGGGAATTTAGAACATGTCGGTGACGGGTGGACGACAGGGGTTTTTGGTTTCGGTTATGGGGTAATCTGTTGTGCCTCCTAGGTTAACTCTATGCCCTTATATAAGCTTTGGGCTCAAGTTATCTAAGGTAACAAGGATTACAACTTTAATTAAAAATAAGATTCTAATAAAGACTAAATCTCTAAAGTCTCCTACTTTCCAGCCGCATCCTTATTTTGTGGGAATTCCTTTCCTTAAGCTTTGGCTTGACATATCTTTTGATCCGGGGCTTGTAAAAATATGTGGCTTTCACACGACAGACGAGCAGATTTTTCTCTATCTATCGAGGTCCACTTCGCTTTTCCTCTTCATGAGTCTGCTGTCACCATGCTGTCACGACAGGTCCATGGCAGCTTCGTCTTCTTCGTCTGCTTGTCCAGTTCAGCTCTCCTGCTTCTCTGCCTCGCGCCTGCCTTCAACATCTACTATGGCAGATACCTGCAAAAATAGCCATCTTTTAGTAGAATCCGTGCTTTTAATCCTTTTGTGATGTTTTACTAAAAACTAACCTAAATGCAATGCAATGATGCTTGAATGCAGCAGAAATATGGGTTAAAAAGGGTGTAAATAATAGAACTTTTACACACTCAACACACCCCCAAACTCAAGTTTTTGCTTGCCCTCAAGCAATGAAGAAAGAAAAATGAAATTTTTTGTGTTGGCCTTCAAACAGTGAACTGTCCCTTACCCGTCGCTCATTCTCTATGGCGGCAGCAACCTGTCGGAAAAGTTAGGATCTGTCCGGAATCTCCCTATAGCTCTCGTGCGGTGTGTGCATGCTTGTGAACAGTTATATGCTAAGATTCTCTTAGTTTCACTAGAATATTCAACTTCTTAACTCGAATTTTTATGCCAAAGTTTATTTTTTTTAGAAGGCACATTTTCATGCTTCTTTTTCTTCTATTTTCAAGCTAAATTTTTCTAGAGCCAGTTTTGGGCACCTCTAGTTAGCTTCCTAGAGCCGGTTTCGGGCACCTCTAGGTTTTTGATTTTCTTTTGCTAAACTTCTTTCCTAGAGCCAGGGTTAGGCACCTCTAGGGGCTATTCAAGTTCTAAGCTTCCTATTCTAGTTTGGCTAAAAGAAATCTAAGCAATATAACAGTCACAAAAGTGTTTAAGTTTTTCAGAACTATAGAAAGGCTCTAAACTTTTCCTTAACCTGTCCTAAAGATGCTGCCACGACAGAGCCGTCATGACAGGTAAGCTAACTTCACAGTTTTAAGCCAACAGTTTTAATTTTCTGTTTTTTTTAAGAGAACTTAAATAAATAATAAGACACAACAATTAATGAAAAGATGTGCTAAGGACTCCATTAAAGATGGAGGGTTGCCACCCCCAAACTCAAGGGTTGCATTGCCCTCAATGCAAAATGACATGAAAAATAAAGGAAAGAGAAAAAAAAGTACATCACAAAATATAATGGCAGGCAGAGTCGTGAGTCTGAGCGGAAGGCACAATCGATGATGCTGTCCCTCATGTACCTGCCCACGTTGATTGGCCTGTCATGCATAATAGAGTGAATGAGGGCCAGCCGCTGCCGGTTGACTATCGTGTGGTGGGACGAGGGCAGGATACGCTTTTTGATGAAAGCGTTCCACAGTTTTGCTTCGGGGAGGAGCTGCCCCTATTGACGGAGTGGGGGTTCTTCTTGCTGGTAGTCCATGTCGTACCAGCCTCTGTCAGCTCCACCTTGATGGCATCATAGGCAGCAGCGTCGAGGGTGTCCAGAAATTGTTGGTGAGCATCATCATCGGGGCCAAAGAAGAGGCCGAACATATGGTTGATGTTGTTGGCGGTAAAGGGCACTTCCACTCCTCGGACAGTGACAGATGTCGCTGTTTTGCTATCGATAGCCTCGTAAAACTCCTGGACCAAAGTATCATTTAGCTCTGCCGGCTGTTCGGCAAAGTCCTCCCATAGCTGTGCCGTTATGGCCTTCATAATGAACGGCCGGAGTCCCATATGGGGAGCATCTCTGTTGTAAATGAAGCCACGCTCCTCCCATAGTTCCTTGTTGGCGAAGGGTGACGCTGCTGCTGAAGAGGAAGCGGCAACAACGTTGCGACGGGTTTGTCTCGACGACATTTTGGTTGCAAAGGCTGTGAAAGAGAGAAAACAAATAAAACTAGAGGAGAAAACAAGAGAGAAAAATCAGAAGTGATGAAAAATGAAAGGGAAAACGGGGTTATATAGCTGTTGGGTATCTGCCCATTTAATGTCGCAACGGCAGGCGGGAATAACGAGGCGGCAGATTGGATGTAGCGTGTCTGACGCGTCTGACACGCATTTATGCGTCTGCTGTGCGTCTGCCGCACGCTTCTGCGTCTGTAGTGTCAGTCTGTTGACAGCCTGTCAAGTCCGTCTGCGCCGGCAGCCAAAACGACAGGTTATCATAAATGGGCTTTATTAGGCTGGTGGATAGGCGGTGGGCTTGGGCCACTTCTTCTTTCCTTCTTGACTCATTTATTTCCTAAAAACTGAAATTATAAAAAACAAAACATTATTCGAATAAAATAAATCTAATTCCTAATAAATAATATTAATAATAAAATAAAAATAAAACTTAGGTTAAATTAGGGGTGCCTTGTGGGGCATCTCCTAAAGTAACCATTTCCTGAATTCCTGGGGCTTCAGTCCCCTGATAATGCTTGAGGCGCTGTCCATTGACTTTAAATTGGTGCCCGTCTTTTAATGATTGAATTGTGATGGCACCATGGGGAAAAACTTGAACTACTTGAAACGGGCCAGACCATCTAGACTTTAGCTTCCCTGGGAAGAGTTTAAGTCTGGAATTAAATAACAACACAAATTGCCCTGGGCAGAACTGTCGTGGCAGCAGTTTCTTGTCGTGCCATTTCTTAGTCTTTTCCTTGTAGATCCTTGCGTTGTTGTAGGCCATTGTCCATAATTCTTCAATCTCATTTAGATCTAATAACCTTTTCTGGCCGGCTTTGTCCAAATCGATGTTCACTGCCTTGATTGCCCAATATGCTTTGTGCTCGATCTCGACAGGCAAGTGACAGTTTTTCCCATAAATCAGTCGGTATGGAGACATGCCCAATGCAGTTTTGAAAGCTGTCCTGTATGCCCATAATGCATCATTCAGAAGTAAAGACCAATCTTTCCTAGTTGGTTTAACCATCTTTTCAAGTATGTTCTTTACTTCCCTATTGGAAATTTCAGCCTGTCCATTGGTCTGTGGGTGGTATGCTGCCGCGATCTTGTGCTTGACACCATAATTCTTTAAGGCGGCAGCAATTACCCTATTATCAAAATGTCTCCCTTCATCACTGATAATCGCTCTAGGGATGCCAAATCTAGAAAAAAATGTTTTTGTGCAAAAACTTTTGGACTGTTTTGGCATCATTCTTTTGAGTTGCGATTGCTTCTACCCACTTGGAGACATAATCCACTGCTAGGAGGATGTAAAGATTTCCACACGAAGATGGAAAAGGTCCCATAAAATCAATCCCCCAAACGTCGAAAATCTCGACTTCTAAAATATTCTGCAGTGGCATCTCGTTTCTCCTTGAGATGTTACCTGTCCGCTGGCACCTGTCACAGTTTTTGTAAAATTCCTGTGCATCTTTATATAAAGTCGGCCAGTAGAACCCTGACTGCAGCACCTTGGCAGCAGTCTTATTGCCTCCTAAGTGACCTCCATATTGCGAAGCATGACAGTGATGGAGAATGTCTTCTTGTTCTTCTTGTGGTACACACCTTCTTATAACCTGATCTGCGCACATTTTGAAAAGAAGAGGTTCGTCCCAATAATAATGCTTAACATCATTTTGGAACCTCTTCCTGGCTTGATAATTAAGATCAGAAGGTAATATTCCGCTAACTATAAAATTAACGAAATCAGCATACCAGGGAAGGTTAGAAGACTTACCTGCCGCCATGGCTGTCGCGACAGCGATTGCGGCAGCAAAGAGCTGCTCATCTGGGAAGGTCTCCAGTATGTGTGTCTCATCTAGCGGTAGACTCTGTCCCGTCTCCAACCTCGACAAGTGGTCTTCCACCTGATTTTCTGTCCCCTTTTTGTCTTTGATCTCAAGGTCGAACTCTTGTAATAGCAAGATCCATCGTATCAACCTGGGCTTTGCATCCTTCTTTGCGAACAAATACTTGAGGGCAGAATGGTCGGTGTGTATTATTACTTTCGTTCCAAGTATGTAAGAACGAAACTTGTCGATGGAGAATACCACAGCTAACAGCTCCTTTTCTGTGGTGGTGTAGTTCACTTGGGCGTCATTTAACGTCTTGCTGGCATAATATATGACGTGAAACATCTTATCTCTGCGCTGCCCAAGTGCTGCCCCGACAACATAATCACTGGCATCACACATGATCTCAAACGGTTGTGTCCAGTCTGGTGGCTGTACTATGGGGGCTGTCACTAACTTTTCCTTCAGAACCTTGAATGCTTCAGTACATTCTTCATTAAAGTCAAAGGGTCGGTTCTGCTCTAAGAGATGGCATATGGGCTTTGTGATTTTTGAGAAATTTTCAATGAATCTCCTATAAAAACCAACATGCCCTAAAAAACTCCTAATGCCCTTGACTGTGGTTGGCGGCGGCAGCTTCTCTATGACTTCAATTTTTGCCCTGTCGACTTCTATCCCACGGCAGCTAATCTTATGGTCTAGGACTATTCCTTCATCTACCATAAAATGGCATTTTTCCCAATTGAGAACAAGATTAGCCTTTTCACATCTTTCAAGTACCTTTTGAAGGTTGCCGAGGTAGCTCTCAAAATCGTCTCCAAAGACGGAAAAATCATCCATGAAGATCTCAAGGAAGTCCTCTACCATGACAGAGAATATTGCCATCATGCATCTTTGGAAGGTGGCAGGTGCGTTACAGAGGCCGAACGGCATCCTCCTAAATGCGTATGTTCCGTAGGGGCATGTGAAAGTCGTTTTCTCTTGATCCTCCGGTGCAATAGCAATTTGGTTATAACCTGAATAACCATCAAGAAAACAATAATAAGATTTACCCGCTAATCTATCAAGCATTTGAACAATAAAGGGTAAAGGAAAGTGGTCCTTTCGGGTAGCTTTGTTAAGCTTCCGATAGTCCATACAAACCCTCCAACCGGTCACAGTCCTGGTGGGGATTAGCTCATTGTTCTCGTTGGTTATCACTGTCATTCCTCCTTTCTTTGGAACACATTGCACCGGGCTTACCCATTTGCTGTCGGAGATGGCGTAAATAATACCAACATCTAACCATTTAATTATCTCTTTACGCACTACCTCCTTCATTGCAAGGTTTAACCGCCTTTGGGCATCAATAGTCGGCTTATGATCTTCCTCTAGTAGGATTTTGTGCATGCATATTGCCGGACTAATGCCCTGAATGTCTGCTATCGTACATCCAATTGCCTTTTTGTGCTGCCTTAACATGTCGATCAGCTGTCGTTCCTGTTCCTGCGGCAGCTTAGCAGAGATGATTACGGGCATTGTGTCATCACAACCAAGATAAGCATATTTAAGCTGCCCTGGCAGGGGCTTAAGTTCTAAGACAGGTGGTTCAACAGTAGAGGGCTTTTGGATTAAATGGTTATCCGAAGTGTAATTCAAGGGTTCGAATAACTTACCTGGACGATGGTCTAACCAGTTTACCTCCTCATGACCTTCAGTATCAGATGTATCGGATTCAGAGGAGTCGCTGTCGTCGGTGCTGTCATCATCGCTGTCGTCGTCACTGTCGTGACAAGTCTTTAAGTGGCTGTCGCAGCAGTGACCAAATTTTATATCACGGAAGCCCGACCTGATGCAGGGGTAATCAAAGGTCACCTCGATGATGGCTTTGCATTCCTCGTCCACATCGGCATGTTTAATTGCTTGGAGAACATTCAACTTAATTTCTTGATCGTTCACGCGCATGGTGAGTTCTCCTTTCTCCACATCAATCAATGATCTTCCCGTGGCTAAGAAGGGTCGCCCGAGGATGATTGGTGCGTTCTCATCTGCCTCACAATCTAAAATAAGAAAGTCAGCAGGAAAAATAAGCTTATCCACTCTTACCAAAATGTCTTCAATTTTTCCCTCGGGGTGAACGTAAGAGCGGTCGGCTAGCTGTAGGGTAACTGTCGTGGGCCGCGCCTTCCCAATACCTAATATCTGAAAAACAGATTTGGGCATTAGATTAACACTGGCACCAAGATCACAAAGTGCCTTACCCACAAATTTGTCACCGATTACACAAGGTATGATGAAGCTCCCCGGATCCTTCTTTTTCTGGGGTGGCTGCCTATGAAGAATACTCATGCAACCTTCTTGCATCCTAACCGTTTCAAATTCCCCAAGTTTAGATTTTTTCGACATAACATCCTTGAGAAATTTAGCATAACCGGGCATCTCCCTAACAGCATCTAACAACGGAATATTAATATGAACCTGTTTAAAAATATCATAATTTTTTTTAAGTTGAGATTCATGCTTAGCTTGCTGTATCCGTTGGGGGAAGGGTGGTGGGGGACGATAATCAGCAATGCGTCCTTCCCACTGCATGCGAATCTGAGGACGATAATCTTCCTTTTTCTCCTCTGTCGCTTCTGCTGTCGTGACAGGCTCATCGGCAGCAGTCTGTTTTTCACCTGTCGGGGCAGCTTCCTCGGCAGGTTTATCCAAAGCAGGTTCCTTTTCTGTATCAGCTTCTTTTTCCGGCCCTGGTAGTTTCTTCCCACTCCTAGTAGTAATCGCCTTACATTGCTCATGTGGGGGTGGTCTAGCATTTTCAGAATTGCTAGGGAAACCTCCATTCTGCCTTGGTTTAATATGCTGCGACACTTGACCCATTTCTGTCTCCAAAGACTTCAATGTAGCTTCATGGTTTGTCATCCTCATCTCGGTTTTATCTATAAAATTTTCCATCTTCTTGACAAACTGATTTATATTCTTCATATACGTACCAGTATGAGACATAAAAGTGGCCGTAGTCTATCCAATACACTACTCGTGGCAGGTGGTGGCTGCTGTTGCTGCTGCGGCGGCAGGTTCTGCGGCTGCAGTTGCTGTCGCGTCAACAATCTAGGATCCCCTGATTCTGATGATGTGCTTGTGGATTCAGGGCATTGTTAGGGTTACTCTAGGAAAATTTGGGATCCTTCCTCCAATTAGGGTTGTAGTTGTTGGAATTGTAGTTTGGCTTATAATTTCCAACATATTTTCCTTCTTCTATATTTATAGGGCACTCATCCCTACTATGATTTCCCTCACAAGTGGCACAAACTTCCTCGACAGCAAATCCTCGTACTTCCTCTTCACTCAATAAGTGTTTCACGATTTTAGTGAGGAATGCTACCTGTGATTTCATAGTGCTGTCGGCTTCATAGTCCTTGACAGCAAGTACCCGTTTACCCCCTTTCTAGCTGTCGGGAACTGGTCCTCATTCTTGGCTAGATTTTTCAGAACTTGCAGTGCCTCGTCTGGATCTTTATCCAATAATAATCCATTTGCTGCGGAATCAATGCGAATGCGAGTTTGTATGTTAGCAGCATTATAGAACTTAGTTACCTGATTCTAGACAGGGAATCCATGCATAGGGCAGTTCCGTAGAAGAGTAGTAAATCTGTCCCAGGCCTCGTGCATCGGCTCGTCATCTTCCTGTTGAAAAGTAGCAATTTCGTTACGTAATCGCTCAGATAAATGTGAAGGATTAAAACGAGATAAAAATTCACGAGTTAGATCTGCCCAAGTCATAATGGAACCCGGTGTAAGTTTATTCCACCAAGTTTTAGCTCTTTCCCTCAATGAATGGGGGAATATTCGAAGCCTCAGTATCTCCGGACTAACTCCTGGCAGTCTAAATGAACCACAGATCTCCTGGAACATTTTGAGATGCTCCCTAGCATCTTCTGTCGCATAACCACTGAACTACCCGACGTTGTTGATCATACTAAACATGACAGGTTTAAGTTCGAAGTTATCAACATCGATATCCGGCAGCGTGGTCTCCAGCTCTACATGATCGTTCAACATGTAGTCCCGACATGACCGTCGTCTATCTGCCCCAGGCGGGTCGACGACAGGTGGGTTATTATCGCCAAGGGGTGGTATGAAACCACCAGCAGGTTGGTTATGGCCCATCTTCTCTAGCTGTTCTTCGAGATATTCGTTTCTGTCTAAAAGTCGGCGAAGTTGTTTCTTGAGATTGAAGGAATGTTCGATCTCCGGATCTAATTTATACTCAGGATCTTCACCTCTTTTGGATCTGCGCATAAACAAGAAAAACTCGTGAAAAGCAAGAGTTGAAAACACAAAAGAAAAATTAAAGAAAAACTAAAACTAAAAATGAAAATAAAAATAAAAGCAAAAAGTGCAATAAAAGAAAGATGTAGTTATGTTGCCAATCCCCGGCAACGGCGCCAAAAACTTGTTGCGTGTAAAATAGTCTATCGCAATGGTAGTGCAAGTGTACACGACGCAAGTAGTAAAGTGATACTAAGTATCGGATATCGTCTCCACAGGGATTGGGCTAATGACTTCACCTTGAATTACTGCACGAAAGTAAAAGAAATATTTGAGAGTTGTCACGAGAATAATAAAGTAAAGACGTAAATAAAAGGATTGAATTATCAAGATAGAGAGAATGGGCTGGTATTGAATTGCTCGGTAGTGCAGGTATTGAACTGCTTAGGCTCTCCAGTTCTGTCGTCGCTCCCGTCATCGACAGCACCTGTCGTGGCGGCTGTCCGTTAGCTGTTGCGGGCAGCAGACACACCAACTCCGTACTTCAAGTTTGGCAAGAATCCCAGATCTGCCTTGCCCAATCCCTAGGCACAAGTCTGTCGATGAACACGTCTTTGATGATACCTCCCGACGTGAATCGAAGGATGAACACCGATGTGTATGAATTCTTCCTTAGCCACTTAAACTCCCCCTATCCCTAGGCACGAGATGGTTCAACTATAAACTAGAGAACGCGCTCTTATTTCTTTCGTATACTTCACTCTCCCGATGCTAAGTAAATGGATAACCTTACAATGCTCTCTCGATGCTCTTGCAAGATATTAAAACCAAAATAAGAGAACTTGAAGTTTATTTTATTGAACTGAAAAATCCTAAAACAAAGCAACCCTTGCTACTACTTTACAAAACAACCCGTTGCCCTAGGGGGAATTTAGAAAATGACGGTGACGGGTGGACGACAGGGGTTTTTGGTTTCGGTTATGGGGTAATCGGTTGTGCCTCCTAGGTTAACTCTATGCCCTTATATAAGCTTTGGGCTCAAGTTATCTAAGGTAACAAGGAATACAAATTTAATTAAAAATAAGATACTAATAAAGACTAAATCTCTAAAGTCTCCTACTTTCCAGCCGCATCCTTATTTTGTGGGAATTCCTTTCCTTGAGCTTTGGCTTGACATATCTTTTGATCCGGGGCTTGTAAAAATATGTGGCTTTCACACGACAGACGAGCAGATTTTTCTCTATCTATCGAGGTCCACTTCGCTTTTCCTCTTCATGAGTCTGCTGTCACCATGCTGTCACGACAGGTCCATGGCAGCTTCGTCTTCTTCGTCTTCTTGTCCAGTTCAGCTCTCCTGCTTCTCTGCCTCGCGCCTGCCTTCAACATCTACTATGGCAGATACCTGCAAAAATAGCCATCTTTTAGTAGAATCCGTGCTTTTAATCCTTTTGTGATGTTTTACTAAAAACTAACCTAAATGCAATGCAATGATGCTTGAATGCAGCAGAAATATGGGTTAAAAAGGGTGTAAATAATAGAACTTTTACACACTCAACACACCCCCAAACTCAAGTTTTTGCTTGCCCTCAAGCAATGAAGAAAGAAAAATGAAAATTTTTGTGTTGGCCTTCAAACAGTGAACTGTCCCTTACCCGTCGCTCATTCTCTATGGCGGCAGCAACCTGTCGAAAAAGTTAGGATCTGTCCGGAATCTCCCTATAGCTCTCGTGCGGTGTGTGCATGCTTGTGAACAGTTATATGCTAAGATTCTCTTAGTTTCACTAGAATATTCAACTTCTTAACTCGAATTTTTATGCCAAAGTTAATTTTTTTTAGAAGGCACATTTTCATGCTTCTTTTTCTTCTATTTTCAAGCTAAATTTTTCTAGAGCCAGTTTTTGACACCTCTAGTTAGCTTCCTAGAGCCGGTTTCGGGCACCTCAAGGTTTTTGATTTTCTTTTGCTAAACTTCTTTCCTAGAGCCAGTGTTAGGCACCTCTAGGGGCTATTCAAGTTCTAAGCTTCCTATTCTAGTTTGGCTAAAAGAAATCTAAGCAATATAACAGTCACAAAAGTGTTTAAGCTTTTCAGAACTATAGAAAGGCTCTAAACTTTTCCTTAACCTGTCCTAAAGATGCTGCCACGACAGAGCCGTCATGACAGGTAAGCTAACTTCACAGTTTTAAGCCAACAGTTTTAATTTTCTGTTTTTTTAAGAGAACTTAAATAAATAATAAGACACAACAATTAATGAAAAGATGTGCTAAGGACTCCATTAAAGATGGAGGGTTGCCACCCCCAAACTCAAGGGTTGCATTACCCTCAATGCAAAATGACATGAAAAATAAAGGAAAGAGAAAAAAAGTACATCACAAAATATAATGGCAGGCAGAGTCGTGAGTCTGAGCGGAAGGCACAATCGATGATGCTGTCCCTCATGTACCTGCCCACGTTGATTGGCCTGTCATGCATAATAGAGTGAATGAGGGCCAGCCGCTGCCGGTTGACTGTCGTGTGGTGGGACGAGGGCAGGATACGCTTTTTGATGAAAGCGTTCCATAGTTTTGCTTCGGGGAGGAGGTGCCCCCTATTGACGGAGTGGGGGTTCTTCTTGCTGGTAGTCCATGTCGTACCAGCCTCTGTCAGCTCCACCATGATGGCATCATAGGCAGCAGCGTCGAGGGTGTCCAGAAATTGTAGGTGAGCATCATCATCGGGGCCAAAGAAGAGGCCGAACATATGGTTGATGCTGTTGGCGGTAAAGGGCACTACCACTCCTCGGACAGTGACAGATGTCGCTGTTTTGCTATCGATGGCCTCGTAAAACTCCCGGACCAAAGTATCATTTAGCTCTGCCGGCTGTTCGGCAAAGTCCTCCCATAGCTGTGTCGTTATGGCCTTCATAATGAACGGCCGGAGTCCCATATGGGGAGCATCTCTGTTGTAAATGAAGCCACGCTCCTCCCATAGTTCCTTGTTGGCGAAGGGTGACGCTGCTGCTGAAGAGGAAGCGGCAACAACGTTGCGACGAGTTTGTCTCGACGACATTTTGGTTGCAAAGGCTGTGAAAGAGAGAAAACAAATAAAACTAGAGGAGAAAACAAGAGAGAAAAATCAGAAGTGATGAAAAATGAAAGGGAAAACGGGGTTATATAGCTGTTGGGTATCTGCCCATTTAATGTCGCAACGGCAGGCGGGAATAACGAGGCGGCAGATTGGATGTAGCGTGTCTGACGCGTCTGACACGCATTTATGCGTCTGCTGTGCGTCTGCCGCACGCTTCTGCGTCTGTAGTGTCAGTCTGTTGACAGCCTGTCAAGTCCGTCTGCGCCGGCAGCCAAAACGACAGGTTATCATAAATGGGCTTTATTAGGCTGGTGGATAGGCGGTGGGCTTGGGCCACTTCTTCTTTCCTTCTTGACTCATTTATTTCCTAAAAACTGAAATTATAAAAAACAAAACATTATTCGAATAAAATAAATCTAATTCCTAATAAATAATATTAATAATAAAATAAAAATAAAACTTAGGTTAAATTAGGGGTGCCTTGTGGGGCATCTCCTAAAGTAACCATTTCCTGAATTCCTGGGGCTTCAGTCCCCTGATAATGCTTGAGGCGCTGTCCATTGACTTTGAATTGGTGCCCGTCTTTTAATGATTGAATTGTGATGGCACCATGGGGAAAAACTTGAACTACTTGAAACGGGCCAGACCATCTAGACTTTAGCTTCCCTGGGAAGAGTTTAAGTCTGGAATTAAATAACAACACAAGCTGCCCTGGGCAAAACTGTCGTGGCAGCAGTTTCTTGTCGTGCCATTTCTTAGTCTTTTCCTTGTAGATCCTTGCGTTGTCGTAGGCCATTGTCCGTAATTCTTCAATCTCATTTAGATCTAATAACCTTTTCTGGCCGGCTTTGTCCAAATCGATGTTCACTGCCTTGATTGCCCAATATGCTTTGTGCTCGATCTCGACAGCAAGTGTCAGGTTTTCCCATAAATCAGTCGGTATGGAGACATGCCCAATGGAGTTTTGAAAGCTGTCCTGTATGCCCATAATGCATCATTCAGAAGTAAAGACCAATCTTTCCTAGTTGGTTTAACCATCTTTTCAAGTATGTTCTTTACTTCCCTATTGGAAATTTCAGCCTGTCCATTGGTCTGTGGGTGGTATGCTGTCGCGATCTTGTGCTTGACACCATATTTCTTTAAGGCGGCAGCAATTACCCTATTATCAAAATGTCTCCCTTCATCACTGATAATCGCTCTAGGGATGCCAAATCTAGAAAAAATGTTTTTGTGCAAAAACTTTTGGACTGTTTTGGCATCATTCTTTTGAGTTGCGATTGCTTCTACCCACTTGGAGATATAATCCACTGCTAGAAGGATGTAAAGATTTCCACACGAAGATGGAAAAGGTCCCATAAAATCAATCCCCCAAACATCGAAAATCTCGACTTCTAAAATATTCTGCAGTGGCATCTCGTTTCTCCTTGAGATGTTACCTGTCCGCTGGCACCTGTCACAGTTTTTGTAAAATTCCTGTGCATCTTTATATAATGTCGGCCAGTAGAACCCTGACTGCAGCACCTTGGCAGCAGTCTTATTGCCTCCTAAGTGACCTCCATATTGCGAAGCATGACAGTGATGGAGAATGTCTTCTTGTTCTTCTTGTGGTACACACCTTCTTATAACCTGATCTGCGCACATTTTGAAAAGAAGAGGTTCGTCCCAATAATAATGCTTAACATCATTTTGGAACCTCTTCCTGGCTTAATAATTAAGATCAGAAGGTAATATTCCGCTAACTATAAAATTAACGAAATCAGCATACTAGGGAAGGTTAGAAGACTTACCTGCCGCCATGGCTGTCGCGACAGCGATTGCGGCAGCAAAGAGCTGCTCATCTGGGAAGGTCTCCAGTATGTGTGTCTCATCTAGCGGTAGACTCTGTCCCGTCTCCAACCTCGACAAGTGGTCTGCCACCTGATTTTCTGTCCCCTTTTTGTCTTTGATCTCAAGGTCGAACTCTTGTAATAGCAAGATCCATCGTATCAACCTGGGCTTTGCATCCTTCTTTGCGAACAAATACTTGAGGGCAGAATGGTCGGTGTGTATTATTACTTTCGTTCCAAGTATGTAAGAACAAAACTTGTCGATGGAGAATACCACAGCTAACAGCTCCTTTTCTGTGGTGGTGTAGTTCACTTGGGCGTCATTTAACGTCTTGCTGGCATAGTATATGACGTGAAACATCTTATCTCTGCGCTGCCCAAGTGCTGCCCCGACAGCATAATCACTGGCATCACACATGATCTCAAACGGTTGTGTCCAGTCTGGTGGCTGTACTATGGGGGCTGTCACTAACTTTTCCTTCAGAACCTTGAATGCTTCAGTACATTCTTCATTAAAGTCAAAGGGTCGGTTCTGCTCTAAGAGATGGCATATGGGCTTTGTGATTTTTGAGAAATTTGCAATGAATCTCCTATAAAAACCAACATGCCCTAAAAAACTCCTAATGCCCTTGACTGTGGTTGGCGGCGGCAGCTTCTCTATGACTTCAATTTTTGCCCTGTCGACTTCTATCCCACAGCAGCTAATCTTATGGCCTAGGACTATTCCTTCATCTACCATAAAATGGCATTTTTCCCAATTGAGAACAAGATTAGCTTTTTCACATCTTTCAAGTACCTTTTGAAGGTTGCCGAGGCAGCTCTCAAAATCGTCTCCAAAGACGGAAAAATCATCCATGAAGATCTCAAGGAAGTCCTCTACCATGTCGGAGAATATTGCCATCATGCATCTTTGGAAGGTGGCAGGTGCGTTACAGAGGCCGAACGGCATCCTCCTAAATGCGTATGTTCCGTAGGGGCATGTGAAAGTCGTTTTCTCTTGATCCTCCGGTGCAATAGCAATTTGGTTATAACCTGAATAACCATCAAGAAAACAAAAATAAGATTTACGCGCTAATCTATCAAGCATTAGATCAATAAAGGGTAAAGGAAAGTGGTCCTTTCGGGTAGCTTTGTTAAGCTTCCGATAGTCCATACAAACCCTCCAACCGGTCACAGTCCTGGTGGGGATTAGCTCATTGTTCTCGTTGGTTATCACTGTCATTCCTCCTTTCTTTGGAACACATTGCACCGGGCTTACCCATTTGCTGTCGGAGATGGCGTAAATAATACCAACATCTAACCATTTAATTATCTCTTTACGCACTACCTCCTTCATTGCAAGGTTTAACCACCTTTGGGCATCAATAGTCGGCTTATGATCTTCCTCTAGTAGGATTTTGTGCATGCATATTGCCGGACTAATGCCCTGAATGTCTGCTATCGTCCATCCAATTGCCTTTTTGTGCTGCCTTAACATGTCGATCAACTGTCGTTCCTGTTCCTGCGGCAGCTTAGCAGAGATGATTACGGGCAGTGTGTCATCACAACCAAGATAAGCATATTTAAGCTGCCCTGGCAGGGGCTTAAGTTCTAAGACAGGTGGTTCAACAGTAGAGGGCTTTTGGATTAAATGGTTATCCGAAGTGTAATTCAAGGGTTCGAATAACTTACCTGGACGATGGTCTAACCAGTTTACCTCCTCATGACCTTCAGTATCAGATGTATCGGATTCAGAGGAGTCGCTGTCGTCGGTGTTGTCGTCATCGCTGTCGTCGTCACTGTCGTGACAGGTCTTTAAGTGGCTGTCGCAGCAGTGACCAAATTTTATATCACGGCAGCCCGACCTGATGCAAGGGTAATCAAAGGTCACCTCGATGATGGCTTTGCATTCCTCGTCCACATCGGCATGTTTCATTGCTTGGAGAACATTCAACTTAATTTCTTGATCGTTCACGCGCATGGTGAGTTCTCCTTTCTCCACATCAATCAATGATCTTCCCGTGGCTAAGAAGGGTCGCCCGAGGATGATTGGTGCGTTCTCATCTGCCTCACAATCTAAAATAAGAAAGTCAGCAGGAAAAATAAGCTTATCCACTCTTACCAAAATGTCTTCAATTTTTCCCTCGGGGTGAACGTAAGAGCGGTCGGCTAGCTGTAGGGTAACTGTCGTGAGCCGCGCCTTCCCAATACCTAATTTCTGAAAAACAGATTTGGGCATTAGATTAACACTGGCACCAAGATCACAAAGTGCCTTACCCACAAATTTGTCACCGATTACACAAGGTATGATGAAGCTCCCCGGATCCTTCTTTTTCTGGGGTGGCTGCCTATGAAGAATACTCATGCAACCTTCTTGCATCCTAACCGTTTCAAATTCCCCAAGTTTAGATTTTTTCGACATAACATCCTTGAGAAATTTAGCATAACCGGGCATCTCCCTAACATCATCTAACAACGGAATATTAATATGAACCTGTTTAAAAATATCATAAATTTTTTTAAGTTGAGATTCATGCTTAGCTTGCTGTATCTGTTAGGGGAAGGGTGGTGGGGGACGATAATCAGCAATGCGTCCTTCCCACTGCATGCGAATCTGAGGACGATAATCTTCATTTTTCTCCTCTGTCGCTTCTGCTGTAGTGACAGGCTCATCGGCAGCAGTCTGTTTTTCACCTGTCGGGGCAGCTTCCTCGGCAGGTTTATCCAAAGCAGGTTCCTTTTCTGTATCAGCTTCTTTTTCCGGCCCTGGTAGTTTCTTCCCACTCCTAGTAGTAATCGCCTTACATTGCTCATGTGGGGGTGGTCTAGCATTTTCAGTATTGCTAGGGAAACCTCCATTCTGCCTTGGTTTAATATGCTGCGACACTTGACCCATTTCTGTCTCCAGAGACTTCAATGTAGCTTCATGGTTTGTCATCCTCATCTCGGTTTTATCTATAAAATTTTCCGTCTTCTTGACAAACTGATTTATATTCTTCATATACGTACCAGTCTGAGACATAAAAGTGGCCAGAGTCTGTTCCAATACACTACTCGTGGCAGGTGGTGGCTGCTGTTGCTGCTGCGGCGACAGGTTCTGCGGCTGCAGTTGCTGTCGCGTCAACAATCTAGGACCCCCCTGATTCTGATGATGTGCTTGTGGATTCAGGGCATTGTTAGGGTTACTCCAGGAAAATTTGGGATCCTTCCTCCAATTAGGGTTGTAGTTGTTGGAATTGTAGTTTGGCTTATAATTTCCAACATATTTTCCTTCTTCTATATTTATAGGGCACTCATCCCTACTATGATTTCCCTCACAAGTGGCACAAACTTCCTCGACAACAAATCCTCGTACTTCCTCTTCACTCAATAAGTGTTTCACGGTTTTAGTGAGGAATGCTACCTGTGATTTCATAGTGCTGTCGGCTTCATAGTCCTTGATAGCAAGTACCCGTTTACCCCCTTTCTAGCTGTCGGGAACTGCTCCTCATTCTTGGCTAGATTTTTCAGAACTTGCAGTGCCTCGTCTGGATCTTTATCCAATAATAATCCATTTGCTGCAGAATCAATGCGAATGCGAGTTTGTAAGTTAGCAGCATTATAGAACTTAGTTACCTGATTCAAGACAGGGAATCCATGCATAGGGCAGTTCCGTAGAAGAGTAGTAAATCTGTCCCAGGCCTCGTGCATCGGCTCGTCATCTTCCTGTTGAAAAGTAGCAATTTCGTTACGTAATCGCTCAGATAAATGTGAAGGATTAAAACGAGATAAAAATTCACGAGTTAGATCTGCCCAAGTCATAATGGAACCCGGTGTAAGTTTATTCCACCAAGTTTTAGCTCTATCCCTCAATGAATGGGGGAATAACCGAAGCCTCAGTATCTCCGGACTAACTCCTGGCAGTCTAAATGAACCACAGATCTCCTGGAACGTTTTGAGATGCTCCCTAGTATCTTCGGTCGCAGAACCACTGAACTACCCGGCGTTGTTGATCATACTAAACATGACAGGTTTAAGTTCGAAGTTATCAACATCGATATCCGGCAGCGTGGTCTCCAGCTCTACACGATTGTTCAGCATGTAGTCCCGACATGACCGTCGTCTATCTGCCCCAGGCGGGTCGACGACAGGTGGGTTATTATCGCCAAGGGGTGGTATGAAACCACCAGCAGGTTGGTTATGGCCCATCTTCTCTAGCTGTTCTTCGAGATATTCGTTTCTGTCTAAAAGTCGGCGAAGTTGTTTCTTGAGATTGAAGGAATGTTCGATCTCCGGATCTAATTTATACTCAGGATCTTCACCTCTTTTGGATCTGCGCATAAACAAGAAAAACTCGTGAAAAGCAAGAGTTGAAAACACAAAAGAAAAATTAAAGAAAAACTAAAAATAAAAATGAAAATAAAAATAAAAGCAAATAGTGCAATAAAAGAAAGATGTAGTTATGTTGCCAATCCCCGGCAACGGCGCCAAAAACTTGTTGCGTGTAAAATAGTCTATCGCAATGGTAGTGCAAGTGTACACGACGCAAGTAGTAAAGTGATACTAAGTATCGGATATCGTCTCCACAGGGATTGGGCTAATGACTTCACCTTGAATTACTGCACGAAAGTAAAAGAAATATTTGAGAGTTGTCACGAGAATAATAAAGTAAAGACGTAAATAAAAGGATTGAATTATCAAGATAGAGAGAATGGGCTGGTATTGAATTGCTCGGTAGTGTAGGTATTGAATTGCTTAGGCTCTCCAGTTCTGTCGTCGCTCCCGTCGTCAACAGCACCTGTCGCGGCAGCTGTCCGTTAGCTGTTGCGGGCAGCAGACACACCAACTCCATACTTCAAGTTTGGCAAGAATCCCAGATCTGCCTTGCCCTATCCCTAGGCACAAGTCTCTCGATGAACACGTCTTTGATGATACCTCCCGGCGTGAATCGAAGGATGAACACCGATGTGTATGAATTCTTCCTTAGCCACTTAAACTCGCCCTATCCCTAGGCACGAGATGGTTCAACTATAAACTAGAGAACGCGCTCTTATTTCTTTCGTATACTTCACTCTCCCGATGCTAAGTAAATGGATAACCTTACAATGCTCTCCCGATGCTCTTGCAAGATATTAAAACCAAAATAAGAGAACTTGAAGTTTATTTTATTGAACTGAAAAATCCTAAAACAAAGCAACCCTTGCAACTTCTTTACAAAACAACCCGTAGCCCTAGGGGGAATTTAGAACATGTCGGTGACGGGTGGACGACAGGGGTTTTTGGTTTCGGTTATGGGGTAATCGGTTGTGCCTCCTAGGTTAACTCTATGCCCTTATATAAGCTTTGGGCTCAAGTTATCTAAGGTAACAAGGATTACAACTTTAATTAAAAATAAGATTCTAATAAAGACTAAATCTCTAAAGTCTCCTACTTTCCAGCCGCATCCTTATTTTGTGGGAATTCCTTTCCTTGAGCTTTGGCTTGACATATCTTTTGATCCGGGGCTTGTAAAAATATGTGGCTTTCACACGACAGACGAGCAGATTTTTCTCTATCTATCGAGGTCCACTTCGCTTTTCCTCTTCATGAGTCTGCTGTCACCATGCTGTCACGACAGGTCCATGGCAGCTTCGTCTTCTTCGTCTGCTTGTCCAGTTCAGCTCTCCTGCTTCTCTGCCTCGCGCCTGCCTTCAACATCTACTATGGCAGATACCTGCAAAAATAGCCATCTTTTAGTAGAATCCGTGCTTTTAATCCTTTTGTGATGTTTTACTAAAAACTAACCTAAATGCAATGCAATGATGCTTGAATGCAGCAGAAATATGGGTTAAAAAGGGTGTAAATAATAGAACTTTTACACACTCAACACACCCCCAAACTCAAGTTTTTGCTTGCCCTCAAGCAATGAAGAAAGAAAAATGAAAATTTTTGTGTTGGCCTTCAAACAGTGAATTGTCCCTTACCCGTCGCTCATTCTCTATGGCGGGAGCAACCTGTCGGAAAAGTTAGGATCTGTCCGGAATCTCCCTATAGCTCTCGTGCGGTGTGTGCATGCTTGTGAACAGTTATATGCTAAGATTCTCTTAGTTTCACTAGAATATTCAACTTCTTAACTCGAATTTTTATGCCAAAGTTAATTTTTTTTAGAAGGCACATTTTCATGCTTCTTTTTCTTCTATTTTCAAGCTAAATTTTTCTAGAGCCAGTTTTTGGCACCTCTAGTTAGCTTCCTAGAGCCGGTTTCGGGCACCTCTAGGTTTTTGATTTTCTTTTGCTAAACTTCTTTCCTAGAGCCAGTGTTAGGCACCTCTAGGGGCTATTCAAGTTCTAAGCTTCCTATTCTAGTTTGGCTAAAAGAAATCTAAGCAATATAACAGTCACAAAAGTGTTTAAGTTTTTCAGAACTATAGAAAGGCTCTAAACTTTTCCTTAACCTGTCCTAAAGATGCTGCCACGACAGAGTCGTCATGACAGGTAAGCTAACTTCACAGTTTTAAGCCAACAGTTTTAATTTTCTGTTTTTTTAAGAGAACTTAAATAAATAATAAGACACAACAATTAATGAAAAGATGTGCTAAGGACTCCATTAAAGATGGAGGGTTGCCACCCCCAAACTCAAGGGTTGCATTGCCCTCAATGCAAAATGACATGAAAAATAAAGGAAAGAGAAAAAAAGTACATCACAAAATATAATGGCAGGCAGAGTCGTGAGTCTGAGCGGAAGGCACAATCGATGATGCTGTCCCTCATGTACCTGCCCACGTTGATTGGCCTGTCATGCATAATAGAGTGAATGAGGGCCAGCCGCTGCCGGTTGACTGTCGTGTGGTGGGACGAGGGCAGGATACACTTTTTGATGAAAGCGTTCCACAGTTTTGCTTCGGGGAGGAGCTGCCCCCTATTGACGGAGTGGGGGTTCTTCTTGCTGGTAGTCCATGTCGTACCAGCCTCTGTCAGCTCCACCATGATGGCATCATAGGCAGCAGCGTCGAGGGTGTCCAGAAATTGTTGGTGAGCATCATCATCGGGGCCAAAGAAGAGGCCGATCATATGGTTGATGCTGTTGGCGATAAAGGGCACTTCCACTCCTCGGACAGTGACAGATGTCGTTGTTTTGCTATCGATGGCCTCGTAAAACTCCCGGACCAAAGTATCATTTAGCTCTGCCGGCTGTTCGGCAAAGTCCTCCCATAGCTGTGCCGTTATGGCCTTCATAATGAACGGCCGGAGTCCCATATGGGGAGCATCTCTGTTGTAAATGAAGCCAGGCTCCTCCCATAGTTCCTTGTTGGCGAAGGGTGACGCTGCTGCTGAAGAAGAAGCGGCAGCAACGTTGCGACGGGTTTGTCTCGACGACATTTTGGTTGCAAGGGCTGTGAAAGAGAGAAAACAAATAAAACTAGAGGAGAAAACAAGAGAGAAAAATCAGAAGTGATGAAAAATGAAAGGGAAAACGGGGTTATATAGCTGTTGGGTATCTGCCCATTTAATGTCGCAACGGCAGGCGGGAATAACGAGGCGGCAGATTGGATGTAGCGTGTCTGACGCGTCTGACACGCATTTATGCGTCTGCTGTGCGTCTGCCGCACGCTTCTGCGTCTGCAGTGTCAGTCTGTTGATAGCCTGTCAAGTCCGTCTGCGCCGGCAGCCAAAACGACAGGTTATCATAAATGGGCTTTATTGGGCTGGTGGATAGGCGGTGGGCTTGGGCCACTTCTTCTTTCCTTCTTGACTCATTTATTTCCTAAAAACTGAAATTATAAAAAACAAAACATTATTCGAATAAAATAAATCTAATTCCTAATAAATAATATTAATAATAAAATAAAAATAAAACTTAGGTTAAATTAGGGGTGCCTTGTGGGGCATCTCCTAAAGTAACCATTTCCTGAATTCCTGGGGCTTCAGTCCCCTGATAATGCTTGAGGCGCTGTCCATTGACTTTGAATTGGTGCCCGTCTTTTAATGATTGAATTGTGATGGCACCATGGGGAAAAACTTGAACTACTTGAAACGGGCCAGACCATCTAGACTTTAGCTTCCCTGGGAAGAGTTTAAGTCTGGAATTAAATAACAACACAAGCTGCCCTGGGCAGAACTGTCGTGGCAGCAGTTTCTTGTCGTGCCATTTCTTAGTCTTTTCCTTGTAGATCCTTGCGTTGTCGTAGGCCATTGTCCGTAATTCTTCAATCTCATTTAGATCTAATAACCTTTTCTGGCCGGCTTTGTCCAAATCGATGTTCACTGCCTTGATTGCCCAATATGCTTTGTGCTCGATCTCGACAGGCAAGTGACAGGTTTTCCCATAAATCAGTCGGTATGGAGACATGCCCAATGGAGTTTTGAAAGCTGTCCTGTATGCCCATAATGCATCATTCAGAAGTAAAGACCAATCTTTCCTAGTTGGTTTAACCATCTTTTCAAGTATGTTCTTTACTTCCCTATTGGAAATTTCAGCCTGTCCATTGGTCTGTGGGTGGTATGCTGTCGCGATCTTGTGCTTGACACCATATTTCTTTAAGGCGGCAGCAATTACCCTATTATCAAAATATCTCCCTTCATCACTGATAATCGCTCTAGGGATGCCAAATCTAGAAAAAATGTTTTTGTGCAAAAACTTTTGGACTATTTTGGCATCATTCTTTTGAGTTGCGATTGCTTCTACCCATTTGGAGACATAATCCACTGCTAGGAGGATGTAAAGATTTCCACACGAAGATGGAAAAGGTCCCATAAAATCAATCCCCCAAACGTCGAAAATCTCGACTTCTAAAATATTCTGCAGTGGCATCTCGTTTCTCCTTGAGATGTTACCTGTCCGCTGGCACCTGTCACAGTTTTTGTAAAATTCCTGTGCATCTTTATATAAAGTCGGCCAGTAGAACCCTGACTGCAGCACCTTGGCAGCAGTCTTATTGCCTCCTAAGTGACCTCCATATTGCGAAGCATGACAGTGATGGAGAATGTCTTCTTGTTCTTCTTGTGGTACACACCTTCTTATAACCTGATCTGCGCACATTTTGAAAAGAAGATGTTCGTCCCAATAATAATGCTTAACATCATTTTGGAACCTCTTCCTGGCTTGATAATTAAGATCAGAAGGTAATATTCCGCTAACTATAAAATTAACGAAATCAGCATACTAGGGAAGGTTAGAAGACTTACCTGCCGCCATGGCTGTCGCGACAGCGATTGCGGCAGCAAAGAGCTGCTCATCTGGGAAGGTCTCCAGTATGTGTGTCTCATCTAGCGGTAGACTCTGTCCCGTCTCCAACCTCGACAAGTGGTCTGCCACCTGATTTTCTGTCCCCTTTTTGTCTTTGATCTCAAGGTCGAACTCTTGTAATAGCAAGATCCATCGTATCAACCTGGGCTTTGCATCCTTCTTTGCGAACAAATACTTGAGGGCAGAATGGTCGGTGTGTATTATTACTTTCGTTCCAAGTATGTAAGAACGAAACTTGTCGATGGAGAATACCACAACTAACAGCTCCTTTTCTGTGGTGGTGTAGTTCACTTGGGCGTCATTTAACGTCTTGCTGGCATAGTATATGACGTGAAACATCTTATCTCTGCGCTGCCCAAGTGCTGCCCCGACAGCATAATCACTCGCATCACACATGATCTCAAACGGTTGTGTCCAGTCTGGTGGCTGTACTATGGGGGCTGTCACTAACTTTTCCTTCAGAACCTTGAATGCTTCAGTACATTCTTCATTAAAGTCAAAGGGTCGGTTCTGCTCTAAGAGATGGCATATGGGCTTTGTGATTTTTGAGAAATTTGCAATGAATCTCCTATAAAAACCAACATGCCCTAAAAAACTCCTAATGCCCTTGACTGTGGTTGGCGGCGGCAGCTTCTCTATGACTTCAATTTTTGCCCTGTCGACTTCTATCCCACGGCAGCTAATCTTATGGCCTAGGACTATTCCTTCATCTACCATAAAATGGCATTTTTCCCAATTGAGAACAAGATTAGCTTTTTCACATCTTTCAAGTACCTTTTGAAGGTTGCCGAGGCAGCTCTCAAAATCGTCTCCAAAGACGGAAAAATCATCCATGAAGATCTCAAGGAAGTCCTCTACCATGTCGGAGAATATTGCCATCATGCATCTTTGGAAGGTGGCAGGTGCGTTACAGAGGCCGAACGGCATCCTCCTAAATGCGTATGTTCCGTAGGGGCATGTGAAAGTCGTTTTCTCTTGATCCTCCGGTGCAATAGCAATTTGGTTATAACCTGAATAACCATCAAGAAAACAATAATAAGATTTACCCGCTAATCTATCAAGCATTTGATCAATAAAGGGTAAAGGAAAGTGGTCCTTTCGGGTAGCTTTGTTAAGCTTCCGATAGTCCATACAAACCCTCCAACCGGTCACAGTCCTGGTGGGGATTAGCTCATTGTTCTCGTTGGTTATCACTGTCATTCCTCCTTTCTTTGGAACACATTGCACCGGGCTTACCCATTTGCTGTCGGAGATGGCGTAAATAATACCAACATCTAACCATTTAATTATCTCTTTACGCACTACCTCATTCATTGCAAGGTTTAACCGCCTTTGGGCATCAATAGTCGGCGTATGATCTTCTTCTAGTAGGATTTTGTGCATGCATATTGCCGGACTAATGCCCTGAATGTCTGCTATCGTCCATCCAATTGCCTTTTTGTGCTGCCTTAACATGTCGATCAGCTGTCGTTCCTGTTCCTGCGGCAGCTTAGCAGAGATGATTACGGGCAGTGTGTCATCACAACCAAGATAAGCATATTTAAGCTGCCCTGGCAGGGGCTTAAGTTCTAAGACAGGTGGTTCAACAATAGAGGGCTTTTGGATTAAATGGTTATCCGAAGTGTAATTCAAGGGTTCGAATAACTTACCTGGACGATGGTCTAACCAGTTTACCTCCTCATGACCTTCAGTATCAGATGTATCGGATTCAGAGGAGTCGCTGTCGTCGGTGCTGTCGTCATCGCTGTCGTCGTCACTGTCGTGACAGGTCTTTAAGTGGCTGTCGCAGCAGTGACCAAATTTTATATCACGGCAGCCCGACCTGATGCAGGGGTAATCAAAGGTCACCTCGATGATGGCTTTGCATTCCTCGTCCACATCGGCATGTTTCATTTCTTGGAGAACATTCAACTTAATTTCTTGATCGTTCACGCGCATGGTGAGTTCTCCTTTCTCCACATCAATCAATGATCTTCCCGTGGCTAAGAAGGGTCGCCCGAGGATGATTGGTGCGTTCTCATCTGCCTCACAATCTAAAATAAGAAAGTCAGCAGGAAAAATAAGCTTATCCACTCTTACCAAAATGTCTTCAATTTTTCCCTCGGGGTGAACGTAAGAGCGGTCGGCTAGCTGTAGGGTAACTGTCGTGGGCCGCGCCTTCCCAATACCTAATTTCTGAAAAACAGATTTGGGCATTAGATTAACACTAGCACCAAGATCACAAAGTGCCTTACCCACAAATTTGTCACCGATTACACAAGGTATGATGAAGCTCCCCGGATCCTTCTTTTTCTGGGGTGGCTGCCTATGAAGAATACTCATGCAACCTTCTTGCATCCTAACCGTTTCAAATTCCCCAAGTTTAGATTTTTTCGACATAACATCCTTGAGAAATTTAGCATAACCGGGCATCTCCCTAACATCATCTAACAACGGAATATTAATATGAACCTGTTTAAAAATATCATAAATTTTTTTAAGTTGAGATTCATGCTTAGCTTGCTGTATCTGTTAGGGGAAGGGTGGTGGGGGACGATAATCAGCAATGCGTCCTTCCCACTGCATGCGAATCTGAGGACGATAATCTTCATTTTTCTCCTCTGTCGCTTCTGCTGTTAGGGATTGTTAGGGTTACTCCAGGAAAATTTGGGATCCTTCCTCCAATTAGGGTTGTAGTTGTTGGAATTGTAGTTTGGCTTATAATTTCCAACATATTTTCCTTCTTCTATATTTATAGGGCACTCATCCCTACTATGATTTCCCTCACAAGTGGCACAAACTTCCTCGACAGCAAATCCTCGTACTTCCTCTTCACTCAATAAGTGTTTCACGGTTTTAGTGAGGAATGCTACCTATGATTTCATAGTGTTGTCGGCTTCATAGTCCTTGACAGCAAGTACCCGTTTACCCCCTTTCTAGCTGTCGGGAACTGCTCTTCATTCTTGGCTAGATTTTTCAGAACTTGCAGTGCCTCGTCTGGATCTTTATCCAATAATAATCCATTTGCTGCAGAATCAATGCAAATGCGAGTTTGTAAGTTAGCAGCATTATAGAACTTAGTTACCTGATTCAAGACAGGGAATCCATGCATAGGGCAGTTCCGTAGAAGAGTAGTAAATCTGTCCCAGGCCTCGTGCATCGGCTCGTCATCTTCCTGTTGAAAAGTAGCAATTTCGTTACGTAATCGCTCAGATAAATGTGAAGGATTAAAACGAGATAAAAATTCACGAGTTAGATCTGCCTAAGTCATAATGGAACCCGGTGTAAGTTTATTCCACCAAGTTTTAGCTCTTTCCCTCAATGAATGGGGGAATAACCGAAGCCTCAGTATCTCCGGACTAACTCCTGGCAGTCTAAATGAACCACAGATCTCCTGGAACGTTTTGAGATGCTCCCTAGCATCTTCTGTCGCAGAACCACTGAACTACCCGGCGTTGTTGATCATACTAAACATGACAGGTTTAAGTTCGAAGTTATCAACATCGATATCCGGCAGCGTGGTCTCCAGCTCTACATGATCGTTCAGCATGTAGTCCCGACATGACCGTCGTCTATCTGCCCCAGGCGGGTCGACGACAGGTGGGTTATTATCGCCAAGGGGTGGTATGAAACCACCAGCAGGTTGGTTATGGCCCATCTTCTCTAGCTGTTCTTCGAGATATTCGTTTCTGTCTAAAAGTCGGCGAAGTTGTTTCTTGAGATTGAAGGAATGTTCGATCTCCGGATCTAATTTATACTCAGGATCTTCACCTCTTTTGGATCTGCGCATAAACAAGAAAATCTCGTGAAAAGCAAGAGTTGAAAACACAAAAGAAAAATTAAAGAAAAACTAAAAATAAAAATGAAAATAAAAATAAAAGCAAAAAGTGCAATAAAAGAAAGATGTAGTTATGTTGCCAATCCCCGGCAACGGCGCCAAAAACTTGTTGCGTGTAAAATAGTCTATCGCAATGGTAGTGCAAGTGTACACGACGCAAGTAGTAAAGTGATACTAAGTATCGGATATCGTCTCCACAGGGATTGGGCTAATGACTTCACCTTGAATTACTGCACGAAAGTAAAAGAAATATTTGAGAGTTGTCACGAGAATAATAAAGTAAAGACGTAAATAAAAGGATTGAATTATCAAGATAGAGAGAATGGGCTGGTATTGAATTGCTCGGTAGTGCAGGTATTGAATTGCTTAGGCTCTCCAGTTCTGTCGTCGCTCCCGTCGGTGACAGCACCTGTCGCGGCGGCTGTCCATTAGCTGTTGCGGGCAGCAGACACACCAACTCCGTACTTCAAGTTTGGCAAGAATCCCAGATCTGCCTTGCCCTATCCCTAGGCACAAGTCTGTCGATGAACACGTCTTTGATGATACCTCCCGGCGTGAATCGAAGGATGAACACCGATGTGTATGAATTCTTCCTTAGCCACTTAAACTCGCCCTATCCCTAGGCACGAGATGGTTCAACTATAAACTAGAGAACGCGCTCTTATTTCTTTCGTATACTTAACTCTCCTGATGCTAAGTAAATGGATAACCTTACAATGCTCTCCCGATGCTCTTGCAAGATATTAAAACCAAAATAAGAGAACTTGAAGTTTATTTTATTGAACTGAAAAATCCTAAAACAAAGCAACCCTTGCAACTACTTTACAAAACAACCCGTAGCCCTAGGGGGAATTTAGAACATGTCGGTGACGGGTGGACGACAGGGGTTTTTGGTTTCGGTTATGGGGTAATCGGTTGTGCCTCCTAGGTTAACTCTATGCCCTTATATAAGCTTTGGGCTCAAGTTATCTAAGGTAACAAGGATTACAACTTTAATTAAAAATAAGATTCTAATAAAGACTAAATCTCTAAAGTCTCCTACTTTCCAGCCGCATCCTTATTTTGTGGGAATTCCTTTCCTTGAGCTTTAGCTTGACATATCTTTTGATCCCGGGCTTGTAAAAATATGTGGCTTTCACATGACATACGAGCAGATTTTTCTCTATCTATCGAGGTCCACTTCGCTTTTCCTCTTCATGAGTCTGCTGTCACCATGCTGTCACGACAGGTCCATGGCAGCTTCGTCTTCTTCGTCTGCTTGTCCAGTTCAGCTCTCCTGCTTCTCTGCCTCGCGCCTGCCTTCAACATCTACTATGGCAGATACCTGCAAAAATAGCCATCTTTTAGTAGAATCCGTGCTTTTAATCCTTTTGTGATGTTTTACTAAAAACTAACCTAAATGCAATGCAATGATGCTTGAATGCAGCAGAAATATGGGTTAAAAAGGGTGTAAATAATAGAACTTTTACACACTCAACATGGTTTTTGCTTTGAAAATTATTTCAAGCATGAGATAGATTGAGCATGATGAAATAGAAGTTTTCTACTTGAGAAACGGTTTTAAAAACGCATTGTCTATGTTGGTTTGTTTTGAGCATCCCTCACTAGGCATTATTGCTTACGCTCTCTTTTCCAACAATGATGAGAAATAGCATCTTTGGGACAGCGAAGAAGCAAGAAGGAACCCATGGAGTGAGACTTTGCTCAAGTATGGTTTTATGTTTACCTATTAGTAATAATCGACAATGGGAGAACGCCTTTATGTTTTGGGAGTGTGTGTTTTGAATCTCCCTGATTTGTGGCAAGTTTGTGATGCCTTTAATGACTTGTAAATGGCCTTTACTTGATGGTATTTACTTTGGATTGTGTTTTGGCTCTTGAGTGGTCTTTTTTCATAGGTTGCATGCCTATAGATTTCCATAATGCCTATTGCCATGCTATATTGTTAAAATTACCATGTATGATTGAGGATGGATGTTTAGATATGTTGTATGCATGTTGGAATGTTTTTTATTGGATTAAAGTATGAAAAACCAGCAAAAAGTGTCATTACAGGCCCAAGTGTTTCGGTACACCTAAGAATGTACCGAAACGGTGAGCCTGAAATGGCTTAGGGGTTTCGAAATAGGGAAGGGGTGTTTCAATACGTTTGGCTACTAGAATCCCATGTTCCAAAACACCATAGAGGGTGTTTCGATACGAGCTTGAGCTTCAAGATGGTAGAACCTGTTCTGAAACGAGTGTTTCGGTGTACCGAAACAACCATATGTTAAGTTGGTTATTGGAATTTTTTGAAGTCCTGTTTCTTTACGTTTCAGTCCCTGGATGTTGTGGATGCAATTAAATGAGGTTGGATGATTGTTTTGAGCTGAGATTTGACAGAGAGGCGTGTAATGTGACTAATTAAAGGTTAGTAACTTAAAATGGAATAAATCCCTTTAATTTGTTGAAATTACAAAATGGTCCCTAAAATGTGTTTGTATGCAATTGAGCCCCTAAACGTTGTTTGATCGGGTTGCGAATTGTTCCGATGCGAAGTTTATCACATAGGATAATAATGAGCATCTAAACAAGATAAAATGAAAAAAATTAAGGTTGTTTATTGGAGTAAACTTCCTGGATTACTTCAATATTCCTTGTGTGACCCGTTTGGTTCGGTCTATCATCCAGACCGGGTCGAGGGCGTTACAAATACACTATGGCCCGTATCGGTACAATTCTGTTATTTCATAAACCCCCAATTCCAGTAGCCAAAATCCGTATCGATACGCCCCTGTGTACCGAAATACTTTGCCATCTACACATGACACATAATGAAATGAGTCCCCGCGTACCAAAACGCTAGGCTTTATTGGGCTTACCTGTATCGATACGATGGGCTGCGTATCGAAACACTAAGCTTGAAATGGCTTACTCGTACTGATACGAGGACTAGCGTACCAATATAGGGACATGCGTACCAATACACCTTGGACTGAAATGCCCACTTTTTACTGGTTTAACATGCCTTTGAGGATACCAAAACACCCTAACATGCTTCTAACATATTTCCAACACATTTAAGGTACGATCCACAGCTAAACACATCAAAATTAGCATCAATTCATAGCAACATGCTTCAATTGGTAAACTGTAGGCATGCTTCCTATAAGCGAAGCCAAGAAAAGCTCAAAAACTAAACCAAAGTAATTACCAACCATTAGAGGGCTTTTACAAGTCTAAAACAACAACTCAAACATGATTAAATAGTGAGTTTACACACATCTCCCAAAATAACAATGGATCCCCCATTTCCCTTATTACTTATAGTCTAATTGAAATCATACTTTCAAGTACCGAAGTCTTTTACGATTCCCTTGCTACCTTCGAGCCTTTTGTTATCTACATTGATGGACAAAGAGAGCATAAGCACACTAGGCTTAGTGAAGACTACTCAAAACAAAACATCATCAATGCAATTTAAAACCATATCCTCAAAACCATTAAAAACATCATTCCAATCCATTTATAAAACATCATGCCTTGAAAACCATACACTTAACACTTTCAAAAACCAACATATTAAACCATAAGCAACATGTATCAAATACCAACAACAAATCCCATTGCTAGCACGCGATTTAAGCCTTCCCGTGCATAACAACCATATGGAAAGCTTAAAGAGTAAACATGTATAAATCACATCATGCAACATAAACCATTTCATGATACATCAACAATTATATTGGCTTACAAGTGAACATCAACCAAGTTCCATTTCCAAAATAGTTCATTGGATACACGGATTCAAACAAGTGTTCACACAACACTTCAAGCCATCTCAATCGGAATAGTGATACAATCACAATCGTGGTACAATAACAACCGGGTACAATCACAACCCACGGGAACACCAACGCCAACCATCGGTTAGATGCTTAACCCACTAACGGGAGCTTACGGAACACCAACCCCTTGACCGTTAGAGTACTTGGATGGAGTTACAAGACACCAACCCCTCGACATCCAAGGAGACTTATTTATAATGCACTCAATCCTATGGCCGAACAACTATATCTGATAACATTCTAAACCACATCACTTCCCAATATAATTTAATATTAAACATTAACCCACTGTTTTCATATGCACCAATACAAAACCATTTTTTCAAAGCAACAAACCGTGCTTTTAAACAAGTATAGAATACATTCTTACATGGATCACTAACCATGTGCATCCAGCATCGTCTCATGATTAAAAATAGTATATCACATACTAAAGACCATGCATAAACAGTAGGTATCATGTAATCAAATCCCTAGTACATAAAACCATTTCATAATAGCACGATTGAGAGAGAAAATCCACTTATACTTACTTCTAAACGTATACTAGCATTTCAAGCTCAATCTAAGTTCCCAAAACAATCTTTAAACCTTTTTAAAGCTGTAGGTTTCGTTCTCTCTCATCGACACGCGAAACTTCAATTCGCCGACGCGAATCAAGCGTCTGAAGCCTCTAATTCTCCACCGATAGCCAACGGACCAACCTCCCTTGTTTTAATCACATTACAATAGAGGATTAATTCATTATAATGCATTCAAAATCTCATCAAGAAATTCCTCAACATTTCCTTGCTAAAAGCTACCAAACACCCATATAAAACAAGCGAAAACAACATGATAGACCTCCAAACTTAACCCAGCCAAGACCTAACACTTTCAACCATCAATTATCATCAAAAGACATCTAAAAACCATCTCATAACATCCTTATACCTCCAGCAACAGTTACCCCACCATAACTCCCCAAAAACACAAAACTATCAACCTAAATAATTAGAGATTCTTATAGTTTTGGAATGCCAATGTTAAAACCATTATCCCAACATTATTAAACATCAAAATCATGATTAGAATCTATCAAAAACCCAGTAAAACAGATCCAATCTAAAAATCACATAAATCCTTCAATTAAACCTTGATTAAATCATATTCTTTAATTAAATCATAAAACCTCATTAGAAAACATATTTAAAGAGTCAAGAACATGGGAATTTCATTAAAGAACCTTAATTAGAGGAGAAGAATGTATATTACCTCTAATCACTTTCTTTTCCCTTAATTGGCAATATTGGATTGAAATCTTCAAGAAAAAAATGAAGCTTGTTGTAGAAATCCAAGGAAATCATTTAGAAATCAAAGTTGGATGAAAAGGAATAAATCTTGAGATTTTAGAAGATAAAAGCTAGTTTGGCTGATAAGAAAGTAGAGAAAAGTTGAGAGTCAAAGGAAGTTACGTAAAAAATGTTTTGTTTAACTAAACTCTTTTATTAAAATCCTTCTCATCCTTCATTATCATTTAATTAAAACATTTATTAAAAAGACCTAAATTAAGGGAAATAGCTGTTTAAAATAAAATAGCTCCTTAAAGATTAAAAGTTTTAACTCTTTACAAAATAGTCGTCAAAACAATTTTGCCAAAATTACATTTTAATCACTAGTCCAAAATGTCACATTTTCGAATTGTATTCCCCAAAATTGATTTCACCATTAATCATTATATATTAAATAAGGATTTTTAACCATTTTACATATTTTTATCTCATTTAAAAATATTCAATCCCAAATCTGACTCGAATCTCTAACCCGGTCCACTAGACCGTCTAATTAACCCACAAACCGCTAGGCCCAAAACTGGGGCGTTATAACTCTCCCCCACTTAGGAAATTTTGTCCTCGAAATTTTACCTGAAGGAAATAAATGCGGAAATTGCTTCAAAATGTCCGCTTTGCTTTCCCAAGTGGCATCTTCAACTCCCAGATGTCGCCACAACACCTTCACAAGATCAATCGTCTTACAACGAAGGACTTTGCTACTAGAATCAAGAATCTCAACAGGTTCCTCATCATAAGACAAATTTGGTTGCACCTTAATATCCTCCACTAGCATAACATGCGATGGATCTGACCAATACCTTCGTAACACCGACACATGAAACACATCATGAATTTTCTCCAACTCATGAGGTAACTTCAAACGATAAGCAACAGGAACAACACGCTCCACAACCTAAGATGGTCCAATAAACCTTGGACTAAACTTACCTTTATATCCAAACCTCATCACCTTCTTCCAAGGCGACAATTTCAAAAACACGCGACAACCAACCGCATACTCAGTCTCCTTACGCATCAAATCCGCGTAGGATTTCTAACGATCTAAGGTGTCTTTTAGACGATCACAAATAAGCTTCACTTTCTCATTTGTGTTCTTCAACACACCAGACAAGGAAACATGCTTTTTCCCAACCTCAGCCCAACAAAAAGGCGTATGACACTTCCTACCATACAAAGCCTCATACGGTGCCATTTGTATACTAGCTTGGTAACTATTATTATAAGCAAACTCCACCAAAGGCAATTGTTTCTCCCAGGTTTCTTGTAACTCAGTGATACAACATCTCAACATATCCTCCAAGACCTGGATCACACGTTCAGACTGACCATCCGACTGAGGATGATACGAACTACTAAACTTCAACCGTATACCCAAAGCCCGATGCAAACACTCCCAAAACCTCGTTGTGAACCGTGGATCTCTATCCGAAACTATAGACTTGGGCACACCGTGAAAACACACAATCTCCGCAATGTACAAATGAACCAACTTATCCAAAGTATACGTCGTATGCACTGGCACAAAACATGCACACTTCGTAAACCGATTAACAATCACCCAAATGGAATCTTCTTAGATGGCGTTAACGGCAACCCAAACAAAAAATCCATGGTGATTCTCTCCCATTTCCATTCTGGAATCCTTAACGATTGTAACACCCCAGAATGAAACTGATGTTAGGCCTTGACTTGCTAACACACCATGCACTTAGAAACATAATCAGCCACATATTTCTTTAAAACAACCCAATAGTACTCTTCTTTCAAGCCTTGATACATCTTAGTACTACCGAGATGCATAGCAAAAGGACTATTATGCGCTTCGGTCAAAATGGTACGCCTCAACTCATCATCACTAGGCACCACTATCCGATCTTTGAAACACAACACTCCATCATCATTAAAATGAAAATATGTCGGGTTTTCATCCATGATATACTAAACATACGACACCAACTCCTCATCATAAAGTTGTTTATTCTTAATCAACTACGACAATGATGGCTTCACCTGCAACTCGGCCAAAAGACCATCATCTTGCATCACACTCAATCGTACAAACATTGCTCTTAACTCTACCGCAACCTTTCTACTCAAGGCATCCACCATAACATTATCCTTACCTGGGTAATACTCAATCTTCAAGTCGTAATCCTTAAGCAACCCTAACCATCTACGTTGCCTAAGATTCAAATCCTTTTGAGTCATCAAATATTTCAAACTCTTGTGATCCGTGTACACAATACATTTTCTCACCATAATGATAATGCCTACAAATCTTTAAGGCAAACACTACCGCGACAAGCTCAAGATCATGGGTAGGATAATTGCGCTCGTGCACCTTCAATTGTCTAGATGCATAAGCCACAACTTTTCCATTCTTTCTTTCATCATCACACAACCCAAATGAACTTATGATGCATCACTATACACAACAAACTCCTTACCCGACTTAGGTTGAATCTAGATAGGAGCTTGCGTCAAAGCTTCCTTTAATTTCTCGAAAGCCCGATGTCTATCATTTGTCCACGCAAAACAAACATTATTTTGCAACAACTTGGTCAAAGGAGCAACAATCTTAAAAAACCATCCATGAACTGTTGCGTGTAAAAGAGTATCGCAATGGTAGTGCAAGTATACACGACACAAATAGTAAAGTGATACGAAGTATCGGACATCGTCTCCATAGGGATTGGGCTAATAGCTTCACCTTAATTCACTGCACGAAAGTAAAGAAAATAATTGAGAAAGTTGTCACGAGAATAATAAAGTAAACATAAATAAAAGAGTATAGAAATCAAGATAGAGAGAATGGGCTGGTATTGAATTGCTCAGTAGTGTAGGTATTGCAGAGTCTCAGAACTCCAGTTCTGTCGTCGTCCCTGTCGCGGCAGCAGTCCGTTGCTTGTCGCGGCAACGAACAATCAACTCAGTACTTCAAGTTTGGCAAGAATCCCAGATGTGCCTTGGCCTATCCCTAGGTCCAAGTATGTCGATGATCACGTCTTTGATGATACCTCCCGGCGTGAATCGAAGGATGAACACCAATGTGGATGAATTCTTCTTTAGCCACTTAACCTCGTCCTATCCCTAGGTTCGAGATAGTTCAACTATAAGCTAGAGAACTTGCTCTTATTTTTTTCGTATACTTAACTCTCCCGATGCTAAGTAAATCGATAACCTCACAATGCTCTCCCGATGCTCTTGCAAGATATTAATAACCAAAATAAGAGAACTTGAAGTTTATTTTATTGAACTGAAAATTCCTAAAACAAAACAACCCTTGCAACTACTTTACAATTCAACCCGTGGCCCTAGGGGGAATTTAGAACATGTTGTGGGAAGGAAAATGGCTAGAGTTTTGGGAAGGAAGCTAGGGTAATCGGTTATGCCTTCCTAGGTCAAAATATATGCCCTTATATAAGCTTAGGGTCCAAGTTATCTAAAATAGCAAGAATACAACTTTAAATGAAAGTATAATTCTAAAAAAGACTAAATCTTCAAGGAATCTACTTTCCAGTCGTCATCTTTCTTGCTTGGGATTTTCTCTCCTTGAACTTTGGGCTTGACATTGCTTTTGATCTGGGGCTTGGAAAAATATGGGGATTTCACACGACAGAGGGGCTGAATTTTCTCTATCTGTCGAGGTCCACTTTGCTTCTTCTCCTCAAAATTGTTGTCGTCCTCTGCTGTCACGGCGGCAACCATGGCAGCATCGTCCTCCTCAACTGCTCATCCAGTTCCAGCTCCTCTGCTTCACTGCCCAGCGCCTGCCCATTCCGTCTGCTACGGCAGCAACCTACAAAAACATCCATTTTTAGTAGATACTGTGCCTTTTAATGTATTTGTGATGTTTTGCTATAAACTGTCCTAAATGCAATGAATAATGCTTGAATGCAGCAGACATATGGGTTAAATAGGGTGTAAATAATAGAACTTTTACACACTCAACATGAACCTATTATAATAACCAGCTAACCCATGAAAACTACGAACTTTCGACACAGATTTAGGTGATTTCCAACCCATCATTGCCTCGATCTTATGTGGATCAACCCGAATTCCTTCAGCTGATATAACATGTCCGAGAAAAACAACTTCCCTAAGCCAAAACTCACATTTGCTCAACTTAGCGTACAACTGGTTATCCAACAAGGCCTGAAGCACGATTTGCAAATGTTTATCATGATCCTCCTCGGTACGAGAGTACACAAGGATATCATCAATAAACACAACCACAATCTGATCCAAAAACTCTTGGAATACTCAGTTCATCATGCCCATGAATGCAGCGGGGGCATAAGTCAAACCAAACGATATCACCAAGAACTTATAATGCTCGTACCTTGTGCAAAAAGCAATTTTAGGCACGTCCACATCCTTTACCATCAACTGATAGTACCTAAACCTCAAATCAATCTTAGAGAACACCAAAGCACCTCGAAAATGATCAAACAAATCCACAATCCTTGGCCAAGGATACTTATTCTTAATCGTCAACTTATTCAGTTGTCGATAATCAATACACATTCGTATCCTATCATCCTTCTTTTTCACAAACAGCACTGGCGCACCCCAAGGTGAAACAGTAGGCCTAATAAGCCCTCGATCACACAACTCCTGAAGTTGCATCTTCAACTCTTTCAGAGCCATACGATAGAGAGCAATAGACACAAGAGTTGTATTTTCATACAACTCAATGCCAAACTCAACCTCTCTATTCGGCGGCAAACTAGGCAATTCCTCTAGAAAGACTCCCAGATACTCACATACTGTATGTATATCCTGAACACGTACCTCGTTCTATCCCGAATTCATAACATAGGCTAAGAAAGCCTCACATGTCAATTCCATCAAACGACTCGCTTCTAGAGTCGAAACAATATTGGAAAAGAACTTAACATTCTCACCCATGATTACCACTTCTTAACTATTAGCAAGTTTTAGGGTAATTCGCTTGGTTTCAAAATCAACCACAACTCTATGCTCCGACAACCAATCCATACTAAGGATTACATCAACACTGTGAAACGACAATTCCATCAAATCAACCGCAAACACATGACCTTGGAGAGTCAAATGAAATCTCCTAAACAATGTTCTTGTAACAAACATTTCACCAAAAGAACTAGTTACTTACATTCTAACATTTAACACCTCAACCGACATATCAAGCAAAGGCGCATGCTCACGCAAAATATATGAATGCATAGAACCAGAATCAATCAAAGATAACAATGACAAAGATTCCAAAGTAAAAGTACCTACAATTGCACCAGTGTCATTGCGTCCCTCACGATGTGCGTACACCCTCGTAGGACCACCACCCTTAAGTTGAATCGCATTAGTATGATCAATTGTCCTCAGACTCTCGTCTTTACGCCTGAAATGCCCATGGCCACGACCACGACCTTGCTATGGTACAACTGCAGGTGCCCTAGCCTGACCACCACCAGCTAACAATGGACAATCACGTCTCAAATGATCAGCCAAACCACAACTCCAACAAGAGTTAGTCCCCACAACAGTTGGAGCATGTCCCTCACGAGCCAAACGCGGGTATTCTCGCCTCAAGTGCTCACGTGATATGCACACCTAATAGGTGTTAAAAGCCAGTCTACCTTGAGCACCCTGACCCTACGATCCACGCCCAGCACTACCTCCACCACGCCTCGCATCAGGATGATACTTCTTGTCACGCTGCCTCTTGTACTGACCACCACTATAGCTAGAGTTCGCAACTCTCTAACCCAATCTAGAACCACTCATAGGAGATGATAAATCAAAGTTCTGCTCAATATATTTTGCCCGTGTAACCAACACATTGAAATCAATGTAGTGAGAAGCCAACATAAAAGTCTTAACATCATGTACCAATCTATATTAAAATCGATCACAACAATACCTCTCGTCTGATACTAACTCAGGAGCATACTGGTTCAATCGAACAAATTGTGCCTCGCACTCAGCCACAGACATACTGCCTTGCACTAGAGCCATAAACTCAAGCGTCCTTTCATCCAAGTACATAACTCCTATATACTTCTTCTTAAAGGTAGCATGAAAGAAATCCCATGTCACATTATTGGGTTCCATTCCCGCGATCACAGTAGTCCACCTGTTATATGCGTCTCCTTGCAATAGAGATAAAACATAGCCCAACTTACAACCATCATTGCACCCATTTGATCCAAAATCTGATTCGTGCTAGCCATTCATTCCTCGGATGCTATGGGTGCCAACCCTCGAAATTCAACTCCTCCAAGACTACGCAAACACTCCAACGGCAAACTCGTTTGTCCAGAAGCACGCGCAGGCACTTGCACTCCAGCAACATCAGCTTGGAAAGCTCCAATCATCACCTGAACCAAAGGTGTCAAATCACCCAACACTGGCCCAGTTGGCCCAGAGGGTACTTGCCTCACATTCTCAGGTGGATTAGGTGGAGGATGTGGCAAACCTCCAGAAGATCCGTTGCTTTCCTAAATCCATGCCCTCTAGCAGCAGTAATTGTGCCCGAACTCAACTCTCTCCTCGGTGCCATCGTGCTAAAATATCTAAGGCATGATAATTTCAACAAAACAATCAGGCCAGCTTCAAGCAAAGACGCAAGACTTCCATTTGAAATAAAAACATTTCAAACTATAGTAATAAGGCAATGGTTTCCCCAAAACAACCCCACATGGCATAGCACAATCAACATACATATATCAATCATCGTGCATAGTAAACAACATCATTCAACGAATATCAACATCCATTTTATCGCATATTTGGTTTAAATAATCAGCAAAAATAACACTAAACAATCAAAAACTTACCTCCCAAGTATCACAAATCTCGCTCTGATACCAACAAATGTATCTCCCTCGGCTCGTTTTAGACGTTCGACTGAATCGAATGAGCTACACTAGGTTTGCCAAAGCAAACCAGAAAGAATAAACTTGAAACATATCCATTTTTTTCTTTTATCTTGTCTAGATGCAAATTATTGACCTATAAAAACATACTGGCAGCGGTTCAAATCTCACTTAAATCAGTCATCAATAAGGCATTCAATTTCAATCTCAAACATTAAGGGACCAAATTGCAATTCTAGAAAACTACAAGAACTTAACCCCTTTTTATGATGCCAACCTTTAATTAATCAGGTTTCATGCATACATGTGAAATATTAACTCAATTCGATTGTCCAAACTCATATAATCGACACCACAACATTTAGGGACTAAACCGTAAGGAAACAAAACTTCAGATTAAACCAATTAACCAAATCAACGGCTAACTGTATCGATACACTATGGCCCGTATCGATACACTTTTTCTATTTCTTAAACCCCAAATTCCAATAGTCAAAACCGTACTGATACTCCCCCGTGTACCAAAACACTTTGCCATTTACACATGACCCGTATCGAAACGAGTCCCCGCGTACCGAAACACTAAGCCTGATTGGTCTTACCTGTATCAATACGATGTGCCGCGTATAGAAACACTAATCCTTAAATGGCTTAACCATACCGATACGAGGACACGCGTAGCGATATGCCTGGGCTTGACATGCCCACTTTTTGATGATTTAATATGCCTTTGAGGATACCAAAACACCCTAACATGCTTCTAACATATTTCCAACACATTTAAGGTTCGATCCACAGCTAAACACATCAAAATTAGCATAAATTGATAGGAACATGCTTCAATTGGTAAACTATAGGCATGCTTCCTATAAACCAAGCCAAGCAAAGCTCAAAAACCAAACCAAAGTAATTACCAACCATTAGAGGCCTTTTACAAGTCTAAAATAGCAACTCAAACATGATTAAATTGGGAGTTTACACACATCTCCCAAAATAACAACGGATCCCCCATTGCCCTTATTACTTATAGTCTAATTGAAAACATACTTTCAAGTACCAAAGTCTTTTACGAATCCCTTGCTCCCTTGCTGCCTTCGATCCTTTAGATCTCTTCATTGATGGACAAAGAGAGCATAAGCACATTAGGCTTAGTGAGGAGTACTCAAAACAAAACATCATCAATGCAATTTAAAACCATTGAAAACATCATTTCAATCCATTTATAAAACATCATGCCTTGAAAACCATGCACTTAACACTTTCAAAAACCAACATATTAGACCATAGGCAACATGTATCAAATACCAACAGAAAACCCCATTGTTAGCACTCAGTTTAAGCCTTCCCATGTATAACAACCATATGTAAAGCTTAAGGAGTAAACATGTATAAATCACATCATGCAACATAAACCTTTTCATGATACATCAACAATTATATTGGATTACATGTGATCCTTAACCAAGTTTCATTTCCAAAATAGTTCATCGGATGCACGGATTCAACAAGTGTTCACACAACACTTCAAGCCATCTAAACATGAATAGCGATACAGTCACAATCGCGGTACAATAACAACCATGTACAATCACAACCCATGGGGAAACATTTCCCAACCATTGGTTAGATGCTTAACTAACTAACGGGAGAGTACGAGACACCAACACCTCGACCGTTAGGGTACTTGGATGGAGTTATATGACACTAACCCCTCGACATCCAAGGCGACTTATTTATAGTGCACTCAATCCTATGGCCGACCAACTATATCCGATAACATTTTAACCCACGTCACTTGCCAATATAATTCGATATTAAACATTAACCCATTGTTTTCATATGCATCAATACAAAACCACCTTTCCAAAGCAAAAAACCATGCTTTTAAACAAGTATAAAATACATACTTACATGGATCACTTACCACGTGCATCCATCATCATTTCATGATTAAAAATAGTATATCGCATACTTAAAATCATGCATAAACAGTAGGTATCATGTAATCAAAACACATGTGCATAAAACCATTTCATAATAGCACAACCGAGAGAGAAAATCAACTTATACTTACTTCCGAACTTAGACTATCATTTTAAGCCCAATATAAGTTCCCAAAACCATCTTTAAACCTTTTTAAAGCTGTAGGTTTTGTTCTAACTCACCGACAAGGGAAACTTCAATTCGTCGACGCGAATCAAGCGTCTGAAGCCTCCAACGCTCCACCGGTAGCCAACGGATCGACATCCCCTATTTTAACAACATTACAATCAAAATATTAATGATTTGTAATTCATTTAAAATCCCAAGAAGCAATTCCTCAACATTGCCTTGCTAAAAGCTGCCAAACGCCCATCCAAAACAACAAAAAACAACATCGATAGACCTCCAAACTTAATTCAACCAAAATCTAACACTTTCAACCATCAATTAACATCAAAAGGCATGTAAAAAACATCTCATAACATCCTTATAGCTCCAACAAGTGTTACCCCACCACAACTCCTAAAAAACACAAAACTATCAACCTAAACAATTAGAGGTTCTTATAGTTTCGGGATTCCAATGTTAAAACCATTATCTCAACATTATTAAACATCAAAATTATATTCTTCAATTAAATCATAAAACCTCATTAGAAAACATATTTAAAAAGACAAGAACTTGAGAATTTTAGTAAAGAAACTTGCTTATAGGAGAAGAACATATTTAAAAAAAAACTTGTTGTAGAAATTCAAGGAAATCATTTAGAAATCAATGTTGGATGAAAAGGAATAAATCTCTAGAGATTTTAGAAGAGAAAAGCTAGTTTGGTTGATAAGAAAGTTGTAGCACCCCGAAATCCGGTCTAGTCTGAATTAAATTCTGATGATCTGAAATTCTATATTGATGAAGCTTAAATATTGTATCGATTAGTTAATTATTGATATCAAACCCTAATTGAGCTAAAAAGATCATCATCGGACTTTATTGAATGATGTTGAACCTATATAGTGACTAAATTGAAGAAAGTGCGAGTGGGAGGTCAAAACTATAGTTGAATGAGAAATGAGGGACTAACCTTGCGATTAGCCTCTTTTCCTTTATAATTTTTCCATGTGGAGTCACCGAGATAGCTTTCTTCAATTGAAGGAAAGCTACCTTAATTAAAGACTAAAGAAATAGCAAAAATTGGCTTACCCGATTTCAAGAGAAAGCTAAGACTAAAGAAAGAGCACTATATGGAAAAAGGTGTCAAACTCCATTATGTTGGTCTGAGTTGGGTGATAATAGGGTGTTAGGCCCTCAGATTCTCCAGGAAACTGAAGAATAAGTTCAGATTAATCATTCCCAATTAAAGCAAGCCTTTGATAAGCAGAAATCCTATGCTGATCGGAAACGGAGGGACATTCAATATGCAATTGGAGACATGGTTTTCTTGAAAGTGTCTCCATGGAAGAAAGTCTTTCATTTTGGCAAGAGAGGAAACCTTAGTCCTCGATTTATTGGGCCTTTCAAAGTGACTGAAAAGCCAGTCCAGTAGCTTATCAACTTGCTCTTCCTCCTGAGTTCGATAAGATACATAATGTCTTCCACGTATCAATGCTCAGACGCTACCGTTCTGATCCATCTCACATATTACAGCCGAAAGAAGTGGAATTAAATCTCGATCTTTCATATGATGAAGAACCTATTCAGATTCTCGATCGGGAGGTTAAAGGGCTCAGAAATAAGAACGTTCCTCTTGTAAAGGTTCTCTAGAGAAATCATAATGTGGAAGAAGCTACATGGGAACCAGAGGATACGATGCGAAAGTAATATCCTCATCTCCTTTATTCAGGTAAGAATTCGAGGACAAAGTCTTATTTTAAGGGGGGAATTTTGATATCCTCGATGTACCTTAGAAGAAAATAAATTAAGTTGATTAATTAATTGAATTAATTGATCACAAATTAATTATAATTAGAAGATTTAGTGGCTAATTGAATGAAAATGAAAATATGAGAGCTAAATTAAGATGAGTTAACTAGAATTAAGCTTAAATAAAAAGATTGCATGCAAAAGTTTTAAATAGACCAAGCGTACCCCTTGTAAATAGTTAATTCTAGAAGAGAGTTGAGAGGTAAAATTGAGTTTTTCCAGCCCCTAATCATCACCTTGGCTGGCCACTTGAGAGAGAATGGGATTGGACATATCACACTATCAAACAAAACTTTCTCTTCTCCTTCTTCGTTTCTTCTACAGTTTTAGAGTGAAAAGGGAGAGAATTGTTGCTGATTTTGCTGGCCATGGAGGGGTGTTGAAGCTCAATTTGAGATTAGAATTGAGAGGAATTAGATATTTTGCAAAGTAGCCTCCTTGTCACCATTTTGTTAACCGATTAAGTTGGTGCATTTGCATCAGTCTTATTTTGAATTTATGGATGAAATGATAGTATCATACATGCATGTGTTTTTCATGATTTGAGGATTGAAATTTGACGAAGGATTGTACTTGAAATCTGATTTTTAGCTTGAATTAGAGAACCGGTTAACCTAAGGACAGATTTGAAGATAATGTTAAGGCTTTGGACTAATCTGTAAAATTGAAACAATTAGGGTTTGAATTGGAAAATTTCCATTAGGAATAAATTGAAGATTAGGGTTTTATTTATAGGATTTAGGCTTTGGATTGGCTTAAAGATGATTAAAATGAAGTTAGATTGAAGGAATTAACAAATTGGTTCAATGAATTATGAAAACTGAATTTTGGGACTGTTTTGTAATAATTAGAAAATGCTAGGATTAAAATTGGTTAAATTATGATTCTGGAGATTTGTTTAAAAATCATGGGATTATGTTAGCGAATTTTTTAGTAACTCGAATTAAACTTAAAATGGCTCAATTTGATAAATTAAGCAAATTAGTGAAATCTATTAAAAAAACAACCATGTTCCGGAACATCAACTTTGAAAATTCACTATAAATCGTATGTAAATAATTTGAAGCTGAAATTTTGATGGATTAAACTTTCATATGTATATTTTAGTTGAGATAAAATGGAGTTCAATTTGGAGCTATGTGCTAAAATCTGGAAGTGAATTAAGTTAGGCACACCAAAACTGTTTTGAATCCGGAATACCTATAAAGAAGCAATAAACTGTATTAATATAGAAGTGATAAAATTGTGATGCCAATTTGGTTAAATAGGATATTAAATTACCTTTCTATGAATGTATGATAATTGATTTTTGTAATTGTATGGGGAAAGTTATGACCAATTTAGTGATTGGTGCTCAAGTCTGCCAGATTAGGACAACCTTGAGAAATTGAATTTAGCATTTGCATATTGGTTGTCTAATGCATGATTTAGATACTAATATGTCTTTTATATGTATGTGTATGATCAACAAGACCAAGGGATTGACAACTTGGAGGAGGAAGCCAAGATTGGATCATCCCAAAGGAGGAGCAAGGGGATTACTATCAAGGAACAAGAGTAGCTTGGGAGTTTATGAGTGTAGTTACCCTAAGGTTGGGACTAGTGTCCTAACCACCATTTTTAATTAAATTTTATGTATGTTACATGCATGAAAATAACTTAAACTAAATCTGGTAATTTATTAAGGGAAGGAGGCTAAATAATTAAACATGAAAGTATGCTTGAATGGGTTGTTTGATATTGTGAATTATATGTATTATTGGACTGTTTTGTGTGATGCTATGAATGATCGAATGAGGCATGATGTTTCTTGTATGCTACTGAATTTGGATGCTATTTAAAGGTTAATACATGTTGGATGCTATTTGTGTGATGCTATTTAAAGGTTAATTGTATGGCTGATTGTTATATGTAAGAATTGAGTATGGTTGCTCTTGATTTAGATGACTGAATGATATGAAAATTCATGTGAAAGCTTGCTGAAAATTTTCATGACATGGTTTGATTGAATAACCTCTTGTTGCATCATGATTTATCTTCTATGACATGAAATATGCTAATTTAAAAAGCTACAAGTCCTTGGTTTACTAGATGACTTAGGTAGAAGGGCATGCCTTAGATTCTAGAGCTCTCTTGATTTTGGTGTTGATATACCTTCTTGTATTGGTGATTATTCACCTTCTTGATTAGCACCTTGTGTGCCTTATGAAATGGTATTATATGTACTGGTGGAATTGATGTCTTAGCATCTACTTGTGATACTATTTAGTATCTTCTTGATTAGGTACAAATGTACCAACTTGTGACTCGATTACCTAGACCAATCTAATAACCAAGACAACTTAATTACAAGATTAAACATAAAATGACTTGTCTTGCATGGATTGTTCTTATGATAATTGTTATTGTGACTTGTTTTGCAAGCATTGATTATTGTTATATGACTAATTCGATGAATGTATGTGATTGAATATGCCATAAGACTACCTAGGTCTTCTTGTAACACCCCAAAATTACCCTAATTTGAAAATCTTAAATTTTTGAAAATCTTAAATTTTTGAAAATCCTTAATTCGAAATCCTAGAATTTGAGAATTTTGTTTCAGAAACCCTAATTTAAATTTGTGGATTTAATTAAAAATAAATCAGATTTGAGTGGTTGAAATGATAGAAATTGAAACTTTGGTGACCATTCTGTAATGCGGGTAACAGTAGGGACCCTTGTTTCGTGGTTAACCCAATCATTAGGGTAAAAGTTAAATCCCTAAGACTTTTCAGCTCCGAATATTGAAACATTTTTTTTATCAGCCGCCTCTCTCACTCAACTCTCTTCCTCTCCCGATATCTTTTTATTTTCACCCACTCGGTCTGACAAAGCTCGGATGAGGGCGTCAACGCCGTCTGTTCAGAGTGCCACCGCCACCAATCGCTTCCCCATTGCTATTCGGCCATAATCTGATCATCTCTTCACCCTCGTTTTCGGCCGTTTGCTCAGAAACGACGTGAAAGCATTCGATTTCTCTACTTCGTCCGCCTTCACCGTTCGCAACATCATCGCGACCACCATCGTTGTGCGATTGAACCCCGACCCTTGGCTATTTTCCACCGGCCATTGTTTTCTCAGAAATCGTGATAAACCGTTCAGGTTTCCCTTGCTCCGTCTATTCTTCCGCCGTTTGTGCCACCATCCTTCTCCTTGCGTTGTCGCGAGCAAAGCCCAACCTTCAGACATCCTTCATTGGCAACCATTGCGAGAGATCGGAGATATAACCATTCAAATTCTTCTGCGCCGTCGTGCTCCTAAATCTGTTTTCCCAGATTCGATTGTGGGTGTTGGTAAGCCACCGTGGTCTGCTTTTATCGGATTGTGCCTTTTGGGTTGTGTTTATGAGTTTTGAAATCTTTGTGTTCTTCTTGTGGTTGTAACCGTGACATTATGCGTGACTAGATCTGACGCTGTTGAGTCCGCGCCACTGTTGATGTCGTCAACCTTTCGCTGCCGCCGTTTAGTTCTGTTGTCGTCACTGGTGATGTGCAACCCTAGCCGCCGTTGGTTGGGTTCTGTAAACCCTAACCTTAGGTTACAAGAATGTGTTATGATGCTGGGTTGTGTGATGAGGTGGGTTGTGCCCGAATTGGGGGGCCCATGAGTGTGTATTTAGTGAAGCCCAATTTTGAATGTAAGCCCATGTGGTGAAACAAATTTGTGAACCAGACCAATATGTTTGTTGAACCGAACCGAATTAAGTTGTGAACCGATCTGCTCTTGTGTGACCGAACCAGTGAACCAAATAACCCGAATCTGACTAAACTGACTTTGTTGACCTGAACCTATGTGACCGTTGACCTGAACCTGTGTGACCGTTGACCTGGACCAGTTTGACCTCTGACTCTTGAACAGTTGACCGGAAGTTGACCATATTTGACCTTTTACCGTTAGAGGTCAGAGTTGACTTCGACTTTGACTAGAGTTGACCAATAATTGACTTTTTCAGAAAACGTTCATCTTAACCTTTCTCGACGTCCTGAGTCTGTATCCGCTGCCCGTTTTGTCAAATTAGATCCCGGAAGCTCTGTTTTGTTATCTTTAAGTAATTGTTATTGGAATATAATAAGTAATGATTTCAGAATTTAATTCGGAATATTCTCGTGTTCAGGTGCCGACTTTGGGACCGTTGGGTTACCTCTAGTTGTTCAGGTCGACCGTGCACGTTCTCCAAGATCTTTACGTGAGTATATCTTCAGTTTAGTTCTTAGTATTTTAGTTGGTGGCTTAGTGTTAGTAATAATATTAATATAGTATTCATACCTTCGTAGGTCCTGATTCAGCTAGATCTGAGTGTGAGATGCGTTTTCTCGGCATTAGAGCTTCTGTTGCTTAAGGTGTGTCTCTTCCTGTTTTATAAACTTATGTGTTTCTTTCTGTGCTATAAATTTTATGTGCTTTTCTGGATTAATATAAGTAAATGTTTTGTACATTTTGTGTGCATACTCTGTTGTGATTGGGTGAATGTTTTCAGACATCATGCATAACATGTTATACTGTGATTTAAGTGAAATATCAGATTTTCGGAATCGTAAAACATCGGATTTATAGTATTGTGCAACTTGTATTTTCATAATTCAAGTTTCGGATCAGACTCGGATTTTAAAATCTGCATCATATCATTGTGGGTATATGGTTTGAGATTTGTTCGGGGAAGTTCAGTGGTTTCAACCTTCGGGTTGAATTCCGCTTCGGATTAGTGGTTTCAACCTTTGTGGTTGAATTCCGCTTCGGATCAGTGGTTCCACCCTTTGGGCTGAGTTCCACTTCGGATGGTGATGATGGAGAAAGTAGGTTCTGGGGAATCTTACTTTTCGGTGTATCGGAGATGGGTACTATGATTCATGTGCACCAGACATCATATCATCATGATTCGGTTTTGTTGTGTTTTCAGAAAAGTCTTTATCATAAAATAAAACAGTATTTTGCTTTGTTTTGTTTTTGTTTGCACTTTAGAGACACACTAAGCTCTTTAGCTTACACTCCTTAGTTTTTACTTTTCAGATATCTCAGACTTTTTAGACGATCGGTACTTGGAGCATCTCTTGTTTATTAAGATAAATTATTATTCAGTACGAACTTTTCTATTACATCAGAATTATTATTTTAATATATTTTGGGATATTTGTGTAATATGGACATTGGAACTGTTTTTAATTTGGGTTTTATTAAATGCATGCATCTATGAAGTTACTTTCGGATTTTTAATTAATTATCGAAACTTCGTTCAAAAGATTGAGTTTTATTTTAATCATAATATTTGTTGAGTTTTATTAATGGGTAATCTTCACCAGTGGTCCCCATCGTTTAGGGTGTGTTCTATTTTGGTCACCAGAATTCAAAAAAGATTATTCTGGTCACTTACGTTTAGAATCGTTTCTATTTTGGTCCCTTGGCCGTTAGTCTCCGTTAATTAAAAAAATTAGTTTCTAATTTAACCCCCAAACTTTCAAAATTTTATTTTTCACCATCTTCCCCAAAAATTATAAAACTAAATCCCAAAAAATTAAATCAATGGCTATAACCCAACACTACAACCCATTTCCCCAAGATTAAAAGACTCAGCTTCCACATTTTCATGAATAAAATATGCCATATTTTCATGTACTTTGATGACTTTATCAACCATATTTCTCATAAAAATATGGCATTAACGAATGCTTCTGCATCAAACAGTTGAAGACCTTCAACCATATAACATTGTTAGGTCAATTAATACATCTCTTTCGGTAACTTCTTACCAATCACCGTATAACATTGTTGAATTAAACCGGTGCATTTTTTTCCTGTTTCTTAGAGATTTTATTCATTTGAGATCGATGTGGCAACACGCCAAGCTTCTAGATGTATATTGTTGTAAGAACTCGGTCGAAAGAGTATTTGTTCTCCAGCAAGTTGGGATTAAACAGGTGGATCAGATGCCTTGGAAAAAACTTCAGCACTATGATGATGCAATTTTCTGGTCTGTACACTAATTTCCTCTCCTAGTTTTTAAGCATTTTGATATTGTCTTCACCCATGAACAAAAATGTAAGACTAGTTTATTTCCCATTTGAGTACATTATTTTTTACAAGAATTACAAAGTAACACCATTTTTTCTTGATTATCGGCACATGATTATGGCATAAAAATATTTATCTGGAAATACCAACACAAGAAAATAGAAGTCTTACAGGAGTTCCATTACCAGAAGAGCCACAGATGTGACCATTTTCAAAACTTCATAGCTTGGCAATGGGTGTGTTATAGATTGTAGCACTGCTACTATAGAACAGTTTCTCAATTTTCCTTATTCTGAATTCGACCTCGATTACAATTAAACTTCTTTCACTTTTATCCACAAATCCATTGACAATCAGCTTCGCCTGCAGGACGGGAACATGCCGCCTCATTCTCTGCATTAAGAAATTTGAATGATCAAAAAATTTCTAACTCGAGGTATAAATGCAATCCTTTCCTCGAGCCATTCGGGAATCGAACATAGTGTTGTTTGGGGATACTAGTTTTTAATCTTTCAAGCATAACCAAATAATCACAAATGTGATCTTTCTCTCTCCATCTTTGGCAAGATAAGCAGCTCGAAACAATGGTTTAACTGCAGTCCTAGTCATCCATGACAGACTTGTTGTGGTAAAAATTGTTATATGCTGCTTTCTATCCATTCAGTCATCAGCTTTAAATTTTCAACCAACAATTCCAACATGAAAGTTTGGGTTATAGCCATCGAAAAGGTAGTAAGATTTTAATCTTGGGGATATATTTGAAAGTTTGGGGAATGAGTTGCAGTGTTGGGTTATAGCCATTTGCAATGGAAGCTAAGGCTTTTAATCTTGGGGAAATGGGTTGTAGTGTTGGGTTATAGCCATTGATTTAATTTTTTGGGTTTTAGTTTTATAATTTTTGGGGAAGATGGTGAAAAATAAAATTTTGAAAGTTTGGGGGTTAAATTAGAAACTAATTTTTTTAATTAACGGAGACTAACGGCTAAGGGACCAAAATAGAAACGATTCTAAACGTAAGTGACCTGAATAATCTTTTTTGAATTATGGTGACCAAAATAGAACACACCCTAAACGAAAGGGACCACTGGTGAAGATTACCCTTTATTTATTTAATCGATTCTTTTGGATTACAAAATATTTTAACCTAAATTGTTTCTTGAGGGACAAGTTTCCAATTGTTACTTCCTAAATTCGGTCCATTCCTTCTGGGCCGGGTTTAGGGGGTTACACTTCTTATTAAATATCGTGAATAAGATCTAACTTGTTTTAAAATTGAATAATAATTGCTACCTCACTAAGTACAACTTTGTACTTATCATCTCTTGTTTCATTCTTCCCAACCTAGCAGATTGAACCTGGTTCGATAGCTAATACTTCCTTGATCGAGAGAAAAGACTACAAGCATAGTAATCATGCATGACTTGATCCCTTCTTGTTCAACTTCTGGATGGTGGCATAGAGTTAGTTTTTGTGTTAGCTATGTCATGCATATGGTGTCTAGATGATCTGGTTAATGATGTATATGCTAGTTTGATCTTGGCTTGTAAATATGAACTTGACTTGTAATGTTTTGAGACCTTGGTTGTAAGTATAATATTGGTTATGGCCTTTATATATATGTGATGTTAGAATCATGATTTGAGACTCGACTTTGTAAATATGTTAACTTGGTTTTATAAATGATAGTATGATCTTGTTTGAAATATGGAATGGTTTATATTGTGGATTGAAATGTTGGTTTGATATGCTTGTTTATAAGTTTGTTACCTTGAAATAAATCGAATGGAAATTTATATTGTATGGGTGGATGTTTTGTTACAAAGTAATCAATCCAAGACGATAATAAAAATAAGATAAAAGAAATAACTTTAATCAAATAAATAAGAAGAGAAGAATTATAAAACCATATTAAAGTTGAGGCCTGCGAAGAGCAGTTTCCTTAAGAAAAATTTTGACCACTCCGCGGTGCTTGAGTTTGGTTGGTCGTTCATCTCCCAGGATACAACAACAGGAAGATCTTCGACAGAAGCACGAACTGAAGAGATCTCGAACTAGAGCCTTGTCTTAGCCTATCACCGGGTAAAGAAAACAAGAGAGAAAACAATTTTTGGAGTGCTTTGAAACTGAGGAGAGGCATGGTTTATATAGGGGAGTGGAGGAGGAAAAACGTGTAAGGTAAATATTCCGAATTAAAGCCATTGACTTTATATCCGAGCAAAATCGGAAATAATCAATTAATGCCTTATTTAAACGAATATATTTCTTATGAATTGATTTTAATATCTTTTAATATCCGATTTAATGAAAGTCACAAATTTTTCTATTAAATTTAGAATATTCAAAAAGATATGTTGTATATAAGGAAAAAATTTAATTCGAAGTGGGTAGGTAAAATATCCGTAGGTCTTATGTAGAACACGACCGATCCGGACATTTGCGTCGCCCACGACGTGCGACCGCGCCCCAACCCGAATGGGTTCGACGAGCTTCGATTTGCACCCCCCTGTGCCTGCGCGCGAGGCATAGTGTTCATTCAAGTCATTCAATGAATTCCAAGTGGGTTGGTGTATTTAAACCATTCCCAAGCTTGTTATCACACCCATGTGGGATAAAGGGTTCATATTTTCCTTAACACAATTCATAACAACCTCACTTTGAGCATCCATTTCTCATTCATTTCTCAACCGTTTTGAGCATATGAGATACCGTTGTAAAGGTCTCATGGATTAGAATATAAATTAATAAATTCATCATTCAAACATCCACCTTTACAACTAGAAAATATGGCTCAAAGTTTCCAATTTCTCACATTTTCCAACAATCCCCCACATGAATGAAATTGATGATTTTATCAAAATATTTTGACTCGATGTTGTGATAGGATCTACGATTGATAGTTGCATAGGATAGGTAGGTTTCCTCCTTTGAACCATCCCTTGTGAAAGTATATTTACTTTACTAGCTAATCAGTAGACGTGATGTCCTTGAATTGTTTAGCTGTTTGTGTAAACGATGATATACTTCACACAACTACCTTTCTGACAAGATTATTAGTACTCATGGTTATGTCCATGTGGCCATGGACATCGCCTGGTTCTGCAAGAGTTTGAAAGAACTATGCTCAATAGTCTCCTTGAAGCGGCCCCACTTCACTCTTACATAGGTGACTTATGTTGCTCGGTTCACCGAAGCATACAATGGTAATTAAAAGCTTTGCTTAACCTATAATGCTTTTTATCACTATTTGCATCATAGGAATGGACTTGGGGAAAATCCCCCACAGTGATCGCACAGGTCTATGTAATTTGGGTGTCCCTTTGAACCTAGATCTTGGGATATCCAATCAACTAGGTAGGGTTTTCCTTCACATAGTGCCTTTACTTCTCATGGGCTTTAGTCCCATTCCTTTAGATGTTTTCTCAACTTGATCTCGATTCAATCCTTTGGTTAGTGGGTCAGCAATGTTATCCTTTGATCTTACAAAGTCAATAGAGATAACTCCATTTGAGATCAGTTGTCTAACGGTGTTATGTCGACGACGCATATGCCTTGACTTACCGTTATACATGAAACTCTGTGCCCTAGCAATTGTTGCTTGATTGTCACAGTGTATACATATTGTGGGCATAAGTTTCGACCATTCAGGGATATCCTCAAGGAATTGACGAAGCCATTCTGCTTCTTCTCTAGATTTGTCTAGAGCAACAAACTCATATTCCACTGTGGATCTAGTTATAATAGTTTGTCTTGAGGATTTCCATGACACGACTCCTCCCCCAAAGTGAATACATATCCACTTGTGCTTTTGGTATCTTGAATATCAGATATCGAACTGGCATCAGAGTATCCTTCTAAGACAACGGGGTATCTGGAATAATGCAGTCTGTAGTCTCGAGTATATCTTAGGTATCTCAGTATTCTCACAATTGCTTTCCAGTGATCTTTCCCAAGATTGCTTGTGAATCTGCTTAAACTACTCACAGTAAAAGCGATATATGGTATAGTGCAGCTCATGAGATACATTAAGCTGCCTATGACTCTTGCATATTCCACTTGCTGGATACTTTCCCCACGATTCTTTGATAGATGTGAACAAGGATCTAACGGAGTTAAGGCTATGCCAGAATCCTCCTTATTAAATTTCTCAAGAATCTTATCCACATAGTGTGACTGACTTAATATGAGACTCTCTGGTGACCTTTTGATTTGGATGCCCAGAATCGTATCGGCCAGTCCCGTATCTTTCATGTCAAATTTCTAATTTAACATGTTTTTGGTACGTTTTACCATTTCATTGTTTCTTCCAACAATAAGTATGTCATCAACATATAAACATAGGATGACATATCTAATGTCTATAGTTTTGACATATATACATTTGTCACACTCATTTTGTAACACCTCGAAAGTCGGCCTAGTCGGAATTCATTTCGGCGATAGGAAATTCTTAGTCCGATAAAGTTTTAGAGGTTCCTCTGACAAGCTAATTATTGCTATCGAATATTAATCAGGCTTAAAAGCATTCGAATTTAAGTTTATTATGTAATATCAAGCATCTAGTGACCATATTGTAGGAATTAAGAAATAAAGGGACAATTCAGGAAAGTAAGGAAGGTGAGGGACCAATTAAGTAATTGGACCAATTTCATTTGAAAGTACTTCATACGTGGAGTCATCAGATTGCTTTCCTTCAAATGAAGGAAAGCTCACAAATTAAAATTTGTTGCTAGGCTTTATGAGAACCACCAAAAATTGTCTTAGAAGCATATCACCATCTTCTTCATCCTTACCTAAGCACACACCTCCATTGGAGGAGTTTCAAGTTTTGTAAATTCTTGACTTTGTCAATTTCGAATCATCTCTAGCAACCGGGTAAGCTATATCTTTTAGTTAATTGTGAGATTCCATGGTTAAATTAGCTTCAATCTTAAGTTAGGGTTTGATTGATTCCTAGGTATTTTAATAAGTTGCTCATATTGAATCGGATACCGGTTGTGGTATTGTTATATAGATTTCGATATCGAAATATCGATTCTAATGATCTTCCATTAATATTTCCTAGCGCAAGGAGAAGGAATTGAAGCTACACCATCTTCATCTCAAGTTAAAAGCAAAGGAATTTCCATCCGAGAGCCTTGAAGCTTCGGATTATCAGGGTGAGTGTAATCGGAGTTTCGGGTTAGGCGAAACGCCTTCCCGGATTGTCATTTAGTGTTTATCATCTTTTTGCTAAACATTACTATCAAGGCGAAAGCATCGGATAATAAGTTGGACACTTGGGTAAGTGTCGGTAAGTCATCATTTAAGCATTGGCTATAGCTAGTGTACATTGTCATTGAGGTAAGCATTGCTATGGAACTCTATGTCAAGTTATATGTGCAAGAGTTATTGACTATGTTGAAACTATGAAATTTATCATGTCATTGTTCTATTAAGATTCATTGGAAATTATAAATATGTTATGCCTTGGATTGGAATAACTCGGGATACAATTGGCATGCCATAGAATTCATGAGCTCAGTGTTTCGGGTGGACTACGGTCCTAAGGCTACGACCTATGATGATTGGCGAGGCGGAGGGATGTGTTGTTATTGGTCAATTGGTGAGGCGGAGGGAATAAGACCATTTATGTTTTGGTGAGGCGGGGGAATTCAAGTATCCATGAATTTAATTCCATCCAAGGAAAATTTATGATTGTTTAAGCTTCATACAAATCAACCATGTATTTATATTAAGCATTAAGATGACTATATGGATTTATAATAATTGTACTCATGTCATTCTTTATTTGTTGTTATATGATTACCTCACTAGGCTTGAGTGCCTAATGTGTCTACCTTCATGCATTCTCAGGTTAGGAGGTCGTTCTTGAAGAATCGGATCGGTTGCAAGACAAGTCACTACTCTATATCAAGTAAAGTACTTACAATATAACTCCTAGAAAAGTGGCAAGGTAGCTATCGTAGTCTCTATGCTCATTTTGTTGTGGTAAAGGCTTGTCTATTTTGTACTAAGCTTAAAGGCTTAAATATGACTTTCTAGACTTTTGGCTAAACTAGCTTAAAACATGCTTTTGGTATTATGATAAAAATGGGGTAAACTTATGGGAATGACTATGAAAATTTGCATGCTGGTAAACACTGGTAGAAGTAAGTTGTACACAAAGTTTCGGCTTAATCGGACGTGGTTTGGTATGGTAAAAGCCTCAAAAACCAGATAAAATTTTGTTATTACAGGTCACCGTATCGGAACGGGTGATGGCGTTTCGATACGGCTAACCAAAAATAAGCCTGTGAGACAGAGCGTTCCGAAACGAGGTGATGCCGTTTCAGAACAGTTTTGCTACCGTCGACCCCTGTACCGAAACGAAGTGATGCCGTTTCGGAACACTTTTGCCACTGTCGACCCTTGTTTCGAAACTGGTTTTGAAACGGGTCCAAGTCAAGTCAAGGTTGGTCAACCCGTACCGATACGGGTCAAGCCGTATCGAAACGGTCAGGAAGAAAAAGTCAGAATATTGACCGTGGTCAAGCCGTACCGAAACGTCTTAGGGCGTTTCGATACGGGCAGCTTCTTTGGCTTTTATAAGTTTAAATGTATTAATTCGTAAACCCTGTAAAGATTACAAGATTGGGGATTAAAGGATTCAATTACTAAGTCAGATAGGTTTAAAAAGATTCAATAAGTTTCAATAAGTCAAGATATTAAGAAGATTTTGAGGATTAAGGATTAAAAGATTTCCGTATCGGTTTCCAGTAATGCTCTCCGACCCGGTTCTCGATCAGGCCGGGTAGGGGGTGTTACACATTTATTTTGAAACCGTTAGTCATCATGACATTATCGAATTTCTCATGCCATTGTTTTGGTGCTTGTTTAAGTCCATACAGGGACTTAACCAATCTGCATACTTTCCTTTCTTGACCTGAAACTACATAACCCTCAGGTTGTTCTATGTAAATTTCTTCATCAAGACATCCATTTAGGAAAGCTGTTTTACATCTATTTGATGTACTTCTAGATTTCGCAGAGCAGCTATTGCGAGTATCATCCTTATGGATGTTATTCTTGATATAAGGGGAAAATGTATCGAAGTAATCAAGGCCTTCTTTTTGTCCGTATCCTTTGATTACCAATCTTGCCTTGTACTTATCAATTGTTCCATCTGCTTTTATTTTCCTTTTAAAAATCCATTTTGAATTTAGTGGTTTAATTCCTGTAGGAAGGTCCACTGATTCCCATGTATGGTTTTGCATGATGGAATCAATTTCGCTCTTAATGGCATCTTTCCATAAGGTGCCTTCAGAGGAGCGTATAGCATCACTATACGTTAGAGGTTCAGCCTCCAGCATAAAGGTTAAGAAATCAGATCCAAAGGATTTTTCTACCCTTGCTCGTTTCCTCCTTCTTCGCTCTATTTTATTTTCAGCCTCTTGTTGATCACTTGGAATCATTTCATCCAAAGTTTGTTCTGTTGAACTTTGATCAAGTTCCCTAGATTTATAAGGGAATATATTTTCAAAGAATGATGCATTCTTTGATTCCATTATCACGTTCTTGTGAATCTCAGAATTTTTTTATTCATACACAAGAAATCGATAAGCATTGCTATGTTCAACATAGCCAATAAAAATACAATCCACGGTTTTTGGACCTATTTTCATTTGTTTTGGTAATGGAGCCATTACCTTGGCAAGACACCCCCACATTTTCAAGTGTTTATAGGACGACTTTCGACCTTTCCACAACTCATATGGTGTCTTATCCTTTTCCTTTCGAGGAACCTTATTCAAAAGGTAATTAGCCGAAAGAACCGCTTCCCCCACATGTTTTGTGGTAACCACGAGCTTCCTAACAAAGCATTCATCATTTCTTTTAGAGTCCGATTTTTGCGTTCGGCTACTCCATTAGATTGGGGAGAATATGGTGGTGTTACTTCATGAATAATTCCATGTTGTGAACAATATTCACCAAATGGATTAACATATTCACCATCACGATCACTTCTTACCACCTTCTTCTTTTTATTAAGTTGGTTTTCGACTTCTTGCTTATAGAGTATAAATTTCTCTATAGCTTCGTCTTTACTTTTAAGCAAATATACATAGCAATACTTTGTGCTATCATCGATGAAGGTAATAAAATATTTATTTCCTCCTTTAGTTTGAACAAATTTCAAATCACATACATCACTATGTATTAGATCAAGTGGTTATGTACTTCTTTCAATTTTTTGAAATAAAGACCTTGTTAATTTTTCTTCTACACACGTTTCACATTTATGGCTATAATTAATGTGAAATGAAGGGATGTGTTCCGAGTTAATTAACCTACATAAGGTATCATAATTAACATGTCCAAGTCTACCATGCCATAAATTAAATGATTCGAGCATGTAAACAGAAGAAGCTGCATTCTTATTCATAATTTTGGATTTTACAGAGATAGCATTGAGTTTCCACATTCCATTAATACATATTCCCTACCCACAAACATCCCCCTTTTGATAGAATTAACTTCTGGGACTCAAAAACCATTTTAAAACCGTTAACACTTAAAAGTGTTCCAGAAACAAGGTTTTTGCGTACGTCAGGCACGTACAATACATTTTGTAGCTTGAGTTCTTTTCCAGAAGTCATCTTCAAGACCACTGTTCCCTTCCCTTTGATCTTGGAAGTCGCAGCATTTCCCATGTTGAGCTTCTCCCCATTGTCACAAGGTATCAGCTCAGAGAAAAAGTTCTCGTCACAACATATATGGCGTGTGGCTCCAGTGTCAAGCCACCATTCCCTCGGGTTAGAGTCAACTAGGTTGACTTCAGAAATCACCGCGCATAGATCTTCATCCTCCATAGCATTGGCCTCCTTGCCTCTAGCTCTTTTCGGATGTCTGCATTCAAAGGACTTGTGCCCCACCTTGCCACAGTTGAAGCACGACCCTTTGAATTTCTCCTTTTTGGAGACTCCTCCATTAGTCCTCAGATTTGGCTTGGCTTGGTGATGTTGACGTTGCTTACCCTTCTTGACTTCGACAACATTTGCCTTGGCCTCTTTGAAAGCAAGTTTCCTGGCATTACCTCTGTTGTCCTCTTCAATTCGAAGTCTGGTGATCAGTTCTTCCACTAACATTTCCTTCCTCTTGTGCTTCAAATAATTTTTGAAGTCATTCCATCCGGGAGGCAGCTTTTCCGTGATGGCAGCTACTTGAAAAGATTCACTGATAGTCACCCCTTCTGCAATAATTCCATGAATGATTAGTTGGAATTTTTCAACTTGATTTAGTATTGGTTTTGAATCAACCATAGTAAAGTTCAAAAATTTAGCTACTAAAAACTTTTTAGCCCCATCATCCTCTGCTTTGTACTTATTATCCAGTGCTGCCCACAGCTGTTTTGCTGTTTTGTACACATCATATACCGAATACAACGAGTCTTGTAGTCCATTGAGGATGTAGTTTTGACATAGAAAGTCAGCATTGTTCTAAGACTCTGTGATACTGAAGGCGGTGAGATCATCCACCTCTCCTTCTCCATCCCCTACGGCGACAACTGGGGGATCTTCTTTTAAATACTTTGCCAGATTCAACATGGTCAGATAGAACAACATCTTTTGTTGCCATGTCTTAAAATTCTGTTTGCAAAATTTCGACGGCTTCTCATTGTGGCTCATTGCCACTGCCATTGCATTCAGATTCGGTATCGGTTGTTTCGAAGTCTGTGCAGGTACGGGGACCTTAGCAGTAGAATTGACAGAATCTCCAATGGTCATTATTTATGTTCAAAAGAAACAAAGAGGAATTAAAATAAATTCCAATAAACAGAAAATTAATTTCTCGTTTATTATTGACAATTTCTGTAACCAGATTTGCCCAACTTTGAGATTTTAGAAAATCCGTTAAAACGACAGGATAAATCCTGAAACCAATTTATTTGCTATCTCTATTACGATTATATCGTCTCGGATTAGAAGAAAGGTAGAAGAAGATTTGTCTTAAGATTGTTACAAAGTAATCAATCCAAGACGATAATAAAAATAAAATAAAAGAATAACTTTAATCAAATAAATAAGAAGAGAAGAATTATAAACAAGATTAAAGTTGAGGCATGCGAAGAGCAGTTTCCTTATGACAAATTCCGACCACTCCACGGTGCTTGAGTTTGGTTGGTCGTTCGTCTCCCAGGATACAACAACAGGAAGATCTTCGACAGAAGCACGAACTGAAGAGATCTCGAACTAGAGCCTTGTCTTAGCCTATCACCGGGTAAAGAAAACAATAGATAAAACAATTTTTGGAGTGCTTTGAAACTAAGGAGAGGCATGGTTTATATAGAGGAGTGGAGGAGGAAAAACATAGAAGGTAAATATTCTAAATTAAAGCCATTGACTTTGTATCTGAGCAAAATCGGAAATAATCAATTAATGCCTTATTTAAACGGATATATTTCTTATGAATTGATTTTAATATCTTTTAATATCCTATTTAATGAAAGTCACAAAATTTTCTATTAAATTCGGAATATTCAAGAAGATATGTTGTATATAAGGAAAAAAATTAATTCAATGTGGATAAAATATCCACAGGTCCTAAGTAGAACCCGATCGGTCCGGACATTTGCGTCGCCCATGACGTGCGAGCGCGCCCCAACCCGAATGGGTTCAACGTGCTTCGATTTGCACCCCATGCGCCTGCGCGCGAGGCATAATGTTCATTCAAGTCATTCAATGACTTCCAAGTGGGTTGGTGTATTTAAACCATTCCCAAGCTTGTTATCCCACTCATGTGGGATAAGGGGTTCATATTTTCCTTAACACAATTCATAACAACCTCACTTTGAGCATCAATTTCTCAACCTTTTGAGCATTTGAGATATCATTGTAAAGGTCTCATGGAGTAGAATATAAATTAATAAATTCATCATTCGAACATCCACCTTTACCACTAGAAAATATTGCTCAAAGTTTCCAATTTCTCACATTTTCCAACATGTTTCGAATAGGTTAATAAGGGTTAGGATACATTGTTTTATTGTATGATTCAAATACTTAAGTCACATTTGTATATGATTGAAATTTTATATATAGGTTGACTAAGATGTTAACATTAGTAAATTTTAATGGTAGTTAAGTTTTTAAAATTGAATTAGAATCTCATCCAACTTGGAATTTAATTAAACACAATGTATACGAATATGTTGATTTTCTTAGCATTATGGCTGTTCATTGCTTAATAGCCAAGTAACTCATTCTTTAGGAATGAGTTGCGAAAAAGTTTAAATTTTTTTCTCGTTTCCGCGACGCCTCCCCACTAGTTTACTACTAAGCCGAGAGGGAGGTCTCACATATAAACTCCTAGGAAGGTGGAAAAGTAGTTGATCTAGTCATTTGTGCGTATTTTGATATGTTATATAGCTTAAGTTGTAATAAGTCATATAGCTTAAAATGACTTTTTGGTAAAGTCTAAAATGGATGGAAATTTCATACATGGCTCAAAAAGGTAAAAACATAGTAAACGTATTCATATGGTCATGAAACTTGGCATGCTAGTAGTTCATACCATTGAAACGTTGTGTGCAAAGAGTCATTGCATTTGGACATCGTTCGATAGGTTAAATCGAATAAAAACCAGCAAAAATTTGTCATTACAAGTCATGACGTATCGGAACGGGTAATGGCATTTCGATACGGGTGTGTAATAATGAGCCTAAGGGTATGGGTGTATCGAAACGGAATTGAGCCGTTTCGGAACATTTTGTGTCTAGAGACCAACGTTTCGATACGGGTTCATAGCGTGTCGAAACGAGTCAAAGTCAAAGTCAAAGATGGTCAATTCGTTTCGATACAGGTCAAGCCTGTATCGATACGGTTAAAAGGGAAAGTCAATAAAAGATGATCAACGTCCACCCGTTTCGAAACAACTAAGGGTGTTTCGATACGAGGTTAGGTAAGTTAGTTAAGGACTCATTGAACAGATTGCTAGTTTCACAATTTAGTCACTGAATATCGTAAGATTAAATTGGAAGGGATAATGATCTCCAAATTGTATGAAAATTTACAAGCTAGTTAGGAATGCATTGAATTACATTGTGTTATTGTCTGTTTCATCAATAGACCTTTTATTTGTCAGTTTTGCAAATTAGTCCCTAAAACTTGTAAAAGTTATAAATTGGTCTTAAAAGGTTTAATGTTGCCTTCTTGTGAAGGAATTGGATTAAATGTATATTGGTAATGTTTTGTTTTTTTAATATTGATTATGTGGTGGAAAAAGTGAAATTTATCGCACTGATCATCGTATTGCTCATCGGTAACACGTTCTGACCCAATTCTCGACCAGGGCAGTACGGGGTGTTACATTTGTGGTATCAGAGCCAAACTTTAGCCGATTCTAGGACTAAACCGAACATTATTGCATTGCTATTGTGTTACTTTGCAACCTAGGAGTTTTATATTGTGTATATTGTGGCTTGTCGACAAATCTAACCTTTCATATAGATATGTCTGAGACAAACTAATATCATATTGACGAGCTCGCTACTGGCTCCTGGATACATGGTGAGAAGATACGAGGAGGAAATCTTCGAAATCCACTACAACCACAAGACCCTCATGTTCAGGGTACTGAGCCTACAACACCTAGTGCTCAGGCTGAATGCTATCAAAACATGGCTAACATGTTCAAATAGTTTATGGCTGCGGTGCAACAACACCATCAGTTCAGCCTAGCCATCATGTTGTCCAGTATGTCCGAGCCCCTGTGGAGAAGTTGGCTTCGCTCCGAGCCTATTCTTTCATCGGACAGGATGATGATAATCCTGAAGTTGCCGAATATTGGCTGGACAACACGCTACGTATCTTGAATAAACAGTTGCAGTGTTCGGATGAACACAAGTTGGAATGTGTTATTGCATTGTTGACCGATGAAGCCCTTATGTGGTGGGAAACTACTATTCTAATAGCTTCTGAAGAATCGGTTACCTGGGAGTTCTTTCTTCGAGAATTCCGAAATAAATACATCAATGAGTATTATCACGCGGAAAGGCGAAACGCCTTCCTTCACTTGAGACAAGGAGGGCGACTGTAACCCCCTTAACCCGGCCTAGACGGTTGACCACCCCCTTAACCCGGCCTAGACGGTTGACCCGAATTAAGAAAGTCACACGGGGAAAACCAAAGTCAACCCGAAAGTCAACCTTGATTAACGACCCTTTTTTCTTTTTAAACTTGTCTAGATGCACATTAACCCTAGATATGATCATTCAAACAGCTTGCTCAAAGATCATAATCATCAGAGATTAAATAGGGACCCAATTGCACAAAAAGGAACTTTAGGGACCAAATTGTAAATTCTGCAAATTATAAGGACTTAACTCAATTAAAGTTACCAACTTATAATTAATCAGGATTCTTGCTTCACTGCCAAATTTCAACTCAAACGGACATCCCAAACTCATACAATTGCACAAACAAGTTTCAGAACCAAAATGCAAACATTTCAAAACATATAACCGCCCATGTCAGCCCCCAACGGTCAGGTGTTCCGAAACAGGGAGAACCTGTTTCGAAACGCGGGATCGTTCCGCAACGGGTTCCGAAACGAGGCCTGGTAGAGGCATTTCCGTTTCGGAACGGTACCTTCCGTTTCGAACGCCTGGGCCACTACAGGGCACCCGTTCCGAAACGGTAGCTCCCGTTCCGATACGGCCTGCACAGCATGTAGAAAATCGGCTGCTATAACACACAATTGACTTACCATACATGCTCCTAATGCAACCAAACTTTACCAGCAAGGCATACAACATGCAAGGAGCATAAATGCTTCATCCAATCATCATCATGGCATCAAATATGAAAAGCCCCAAATCTAAAGGCATGCTTCCTACTTAGCAAACCATTCAAACATTAAATCTCCAAACCAACCACATAATGGCCAATTACATGTTCCAGCATTATTAGCAACATTAAACAAACTTAGGGAGTTCAAAACATCTCCCAAAATATTCACATAGGTCCCTCATTGCCAAATGCCAAAAGCTAAAAGTGTTTAAGAAACCTTCCCATACTTGAGCTTAGTTTCCACTTGATTGCTTGCCTTCCTTGCTGCCCTCAATGCACCTTAATGCTCTGCATTATTGGTTTAAGAAAACAGAGAGAGCGTAAGCAAAAGCTTAGTGAGGAATGCTCATTTAAAACCATTCAATAATGCATTTATAAAACACATTTATTAATCAAATTTCAAGCAATATTACACATGCTCTTAAACCATTAAAACAAGCAATACATGCTTCCATATCATTACATGTCATATTGGCAACAAGTGATACATTTCACATAAGATTCACACATGGACTTTTAAACACCATTGTGATCTTACAACAACCAAGGACCACACATGGACTTTTAAACACCATTGTGTCCTTAACCCCATGGACTTTTAAACACCATGGACCCATGGACTTTTAAACACCATGGCAAGGACCACACAAGGACTTTTAAACACCTTTGTGTCCTTAACAAGAATCATCCAAGGACTTTTAAACACCTTCATGATCTTAAGTAACAAGGTTTACACAAGGAATTTTAACCACCTTTGTAACCTTAACCAAGAGCCAACTATGGACTTTTAAACACCATGTTGCTCTTAAAATTTACAAGATTCACACAAGGACTTTTAACCACCTTTGTGATCTTAACCAAGAACCTTCCAAGGACTTTTAAACACCTTGATGTTCTTAAATAAACAAGGCTCACACAAGGACTTTTAAACACCTTTGTGACCTTAACCATCACTTGCCAATATGCATCAATATCATCAATATTCCACTGTTTTAAAGCATTTTACAAAGCCATAAACATCATGCATCTTTAAGCATCAAACCACATTAGTACAATGTTCAAAAACAAGGAACTCTTACCTTGAGCTTCCTTCAACACATGGCTTAAAGTCTCAGCAAATAAACATGCTAGATATGCTTTCAAAACATATTTTAAATCATGCAAACAACACATTGCATACAACCAAAAACCATGGCCATCACCAAGAGAGTTTTTCCGAAAACTTACTCTTGAGCTTAGCTAAGTTGCTTAGACTTAAACTAAGCTCCCGAACCTTCAAAACACTGGTTTCAAAGCCGAAAACCAAATTCCACTCACCGATTCCGTTTCGCCTCTTGCCGAAACACCAATCAAGCTTCCGGATCACCACCACTTGGATCCAAAGATGACTCCCCTGTTTTAAACACATCAAAGCAGAGGATTAATGCATCATCATGCATTAATAGCTTCAATGAAAGCATCTAAACTCGCTGCTCTCATCCACACTCCATTTTCGGCCACCAAACACAACCGAAAATGCCTCCAAACAACTCCACAACATTGCCCAGCCAAGATCCAACAAAACTAAACATCCTTAATCATCATTTAACATCTAAAAAGGACCTAACAACATCCTTATATCCCCAGCAACAACAGATCCACAAGATCACTTCAAAACAACCAAGAATCACAAGCTTAACTTAGGAAATTCAACCTATCCGGGATTGCATTAATTAAAACTCAATTCTTTTTCAATTTAACATTCATTTAACATCAAATTAACACCTTAAAACACAGCCCAATCAGATCATACGAAAATCCATCAAAAATCACCAAATCTTGCATTTAAAGCCAAGATCCATTATACAACTTTAAAACCATTTATAAATCATCAATTAAGGATTGAGAACTTAGGAATTTCAGTAAAGAACTGAGAGTTTAGAGGAGAAGGACGTTCTTACCTCCAAACTTGAGTTTTCTCCCTTTTTAGAATTAAAAAGCTTGAAGATCCAATTAGCAAATGGTGAGGTTTTGTTGATGAGATGATTAGAAATCAAAAGAGAATTGAAAAGAGATATTTAGGTGACAAAATCAGAGGAAAAAGCTCTGGAGAAAGATGTTTGGTTTGAGAGAAAATGAGAGAAAAGAAGAATTGGAAAAGTTAGTTGAAAATAGGAAAATATCTTCCCTCCACTTTTCTTTTGTTTAAAAACCAGAATTAAATCATTAAATATCTTAGAAAAATCTGGAGAAACTCCCTTTGGGTAAATAGCTCCTTAAAGATTCAAAGTTTCAATCCTTTTTAAAACAGTCACGCAATTTTCAAAAATTACATTTTGGTCACTAACCAAAATGTCACCCTTCCAAACCTCATTTTTTTAAATTGATTTCACAGTTCACTTATATATATATATTAAAAGAGGATTTTAGAACATTTTTCCATATTTTTAATGCAACCCGAACTAGGCTTTCCTAATTTCACCTTTTTGTATTCGAACAGCACTTGACCGAACCGGTCCAAGCCCAAAACTTCTAAGCCCAAAACCGGGGCGTTACAACTCTCCCCCCCTTAAGAAATTTCGTCCCCGAAATTTACCTGAAGGAAAGAGATAAGGAAACTGCTTCAGCATGTCATCCTTCTGTTCCCATGTGGCTTCCTCAACACCATGATGCTTCCACAGCACCTTTACCAACTCAATGGTCTTGCCACGAAGAACCTTGCTATCCGATTCCAGAACCCTCATCGGTTCCTCATCATAGGTCAAATCCGGATTCAATTCCACTTCCTCCACAGGCATCACATGCGAAGGATCAGATCTATACTTCTGGAGCATAGAAACATGAAACACATCATGAATCTTCTCCAACTCCTGAGGTAACCTCAACCTATACGCAACAGGACCCACTCGCTCAATCATCTCGTATGGTCCAATGTACCTAGGGCTCAACTTACCCTTCCGGCCAAACCTCATCACCTTTTTCCAAGGCGAAACCTTCAAAAACACACGATCACCCACCGCATACTCAATCTCCTTACGCTTCAAATCCGCGTAAGACTTTTGCCGATCAGCAGCTGCCTTCAACCGCTCACAAATGAGCTTCACCTTCTCGGTGGTTCCTTTCAACAAAGCTGGCATCAAAACCAACTTTTGACCCGTTTCAGCCCAACAAAGAGGAGTCCTACACTTCCTCCCGTACAAAGCCTCATAAGGTGCCATTTGAATACTCGCCTGATAACTATTGTTATAGGCAAACTCCACCAAAGGCAAAAACGCGATGTAAACCTCGGATCCCTATCCGACACAATCGACTTAGGCACACCATGCAGCCGCACAATCTCAGCAATGTACAGCTCCGCAAGCCTATCCAAAGGAAACGTAGTATGCACAGGCAAGAAATGCGCACACTTCGTCAGGCGATCCACAATCACCCACACCGAATTCTTCTTCGATGGTGACAAAGGTAAACCAGATACAAAATCCATGGTAACCCTTTCCCACTTCCATTCAGGGATTCTCAACGGTAGCAACAGACCTGAAGGAACCTGATGCTCAGCCTTAACTCGCTGACACACCATGCAGTTGCTTACAAACTCAGCAACATCTTTCTTCAAACCCACCCAATAGTACTCAACACGAAGATCACGATACATCTTAGTACTACCAGGGTGCATAGCAAAAGGACTACTATGACCTTCAGTCAGAATAGCACGCCTCAACTCAGCATCATTGGGCACTACTATTCGACTCCCAAAACACAACACACCATCATCATTAAAGCAGAAATCCGAAGGCCTACCCTCCGCGATATCCTGAACATGAGACACCAGGGTATCATCCAGCAACTGCCTTTCCTTGATCAACTGAACCAAAGATGGTTTCACTTGCAACTCAGCCACAAGACCACCATCACGCGAAATACTCAAAACTGGCAAACATAGCCCTCAGCTCAACAGCTACCTTCCTACTCAAGGCATCAGCAACAACATTAGCTTTTCCAGGATGGTACTCAATCGTCAAATCATAATCCTTGAGCAACTCCACCCAGCATCGCTGCCTAAGATTTAACTCCTTCTGAGACATCAGATACTTCAAACTCTTGTGATCTGTGTACACAGTACACTTCTCACCATACAAATAATGTCTCCAGATCTTTAAAGCAAAAACCACCGCAGCCAGCTCAATATCATGCGTAGGATAATTGCGTTCATGCACCTTCAACTGTCGCGATGCATAAGCAACCACATTACCCTCTTGCATCAGCACACATCCCAAACCAACATAGGACGCATAACTGTAGACCACAAACTCTTTCCCTGATTCAGGTTGAACCAAGATAGGAGCTTGCGTCAAAGCCGCCTTAAGCATCTCAAAAGCCTGCTGTCTCGCTTCCGTCCACTCATACTTAACATCCTTTTGCAACAACTTCGTCAAAGGTGCAGCAATCTTAGAAAACCCATCCACAAACCTCCGGTAGTATCCCGCCAAACCAAGGAAACTACGAACCTCATGAACAGACTTAGGAACCTTCCAGTTCATCACTGCCTCAACCTTTTGAGGATCAACGCGAATCCCCTCAGCAGAAACCACATGCCCAAGAAACACCACCTCCTTAAGCCAAAACTCACACTTGCTCAGCTTAGCATAAAGCTGATTCTCCAACAAAGCTTGCAAAACAATCCTTAAATGCTCTTCATGCTCCTCCTCTGTACGCGAGTACACGAGGATATCATCAATGAACACCACAACAAACTTGTCCAGGTATTCATGAAACACACGATTCATCATGTCCATGAAAGCAGCAGTAGCATTTGTCAAGCCAAACGGCATCACAAGGAACTCATAATGCCCATACCTTGTCCTGAAAGCTGTCTTAGGCACATCCACATCCTTCACCTTCAACTGGTAATACCCTGACCTCAAGTCAATCTTAAAGAACACAGCTGCTCCCCGAAATTGATCAAAGAGATCATCAATTCTCGGCAAAGGATACCGATTCTTGATAGTCAACTTGTTCAGCTGACGGTAATCAATGCACATTCTCATAGTGCCATCCTTCTTCTTCACAAACAAGACTGGTGCACCCCAAGGTGACACACTCGGCCGAATGAAACCACGATCAAGCAATTCTTGCAACTGCGTCTTCAGCTCTTTCAGCTCCTTAGGTGTCATTCTATAAGGGGTAATGTACACAGGAGTTGTATTCTCATACAGCTCAATTCCAAACTCCACCTCACGATTAGGAGGTAACCCAGGCAACTCCTCAGGAAACACACCAGGAAACTCTCGCACAACCCTGATATCTTGCACACGCAACTCCTTAGAGTTAGGATTCATCACAAAAGCTAGATAAGCTTCACAACCTTGCCTCAGCATCCGACTCGCCTCCAACGTAGACATCACATTGGCAAGAAACTTCACATTCTCACCAACCACAACAACTTCATAATCATCCGCGAGCTTCAGCGAAACTCGCTTATTTTCACAATCCACAACAGCACGATGCTCAGCAAGCCAATCCATACCAAGGATTACATCAAAACCATAGAAAGGCAATTCCATAAGGTCAACATGAAAGACATGTTCTTGGACAACCAAAGGACATCTCCTATACAACTTTCGAGTCACAACAGTCTCACCGAAAGAACTAGTGACCCGCACACCAACATCCAAAGACTCGACAGGCAAACCAAGCAATTCGGCATGCTCACGCAATATGTATGAGTGCGTAGATCAAGAATCAATCAAGGAAAGTAATGACAAGGATTGCAAAGTAAAAGTACCTGCGATCACATCCGCGTCATTCCTTCCCTCACGCTGAGCATACACCCTAGCTTGACCACCACCCTCAGGCTGAATAGCCACAACATGGGCCACTCCTCGACCACCTTCCTCTCTTCGCTGAAAATTACCACGGCCGCGCCCACGACCTCTCTGCGGTGCAGCAAAAACAGGAGCACGCACTTGGCCACCGGCCAACATAGGACACTCTCGCCTCTTGTGATCCGCAGATCCACAATTCCAGCACCCGTTACCAGCTGCCACAACAGGAGCTTGCACCTCCCTCACAGCACGAGGACAATCGCGCTTCATATGACCACGCGAACCACATGTCCAACAAGCACTCGGATCAGCTCTAGCATTGCCTCCCGAGCAGGCGCACCACCCCCTCGCTTAGCCGAGGACTGATACTTCTGATCACGTCCCCTCTTGTTCCGTCCACCACCAGAACTATACTCAGCTGATCGCTTTCCAGAAATAGAATCAGCACTTTTAGCAGATAAACCCAAGTTCATCTCAATGTCCTTGGCTCGGCCCACCAGCACATCAAAATCATCATACTCGGTAGCTAGCACATACATCTTCACATCCGTCACTAAACCATAACGAAATCTTTCGCACCTCGCCTGCTCATCAGGGACCAGCTCAGGTGCATATTGACTGAGTCGGACAAACTGCACTTCATACTCAGCCACAGACATGCTCCCCTGGGTGAGAGACATGAACTCCCGCTTCTTTTCATCTAGGTACGTCACACCTAGATACCTTCTCTTGAACACATTCTGGAAGAATGTCCAAGATACATCAGCATCAACCATCCCAGCAATAGTGGTTGTCCACCACGTATAAGCATCATCCTGTAGTAAGGATACTACACAGCCGAGCTTTTGCACATCAGTGCAATTCATCTGACCCAAGATCCTCTTGGTACTCTCTAACCAAGATTCATAACCTTCTGCAGACAAACCCCTGAACTCAGTCCCGCCTAGACTGCGTAAGCGTTCCAAGGGTAATCTAACACCAACATCTCCTTGATGCCCAGCTCCTTGAGCCCCAGCTACTGCCGCTCGAAAAGCACCAGCAATAGCTTGCACTAACATCATCATATTAGGCATAGCTTGCCCCTGACCAGCCTCAGGTCTAGCGACCCCAGCACCAGCTGCAACCTCAGCTCTTTCTCCCTCAGCACCACCACCACCAGGTGGAGGAGGTAACACCGCACTCCCTGCATTCTCCTCATTCTCATTCTCATTCGGAGCTGTAGCTCGCACATTACTCCTTAACTCTCTACGAGGTGCCATACTCTAACAATGCAATCACAATACAAACAAACAAAGTCAGGCCCAGCAAGGTAAGCAATCCAAGTACTCAAGCTCATTTTCATTTAAAATCAACATCATTTCATTAGCTTTGATTTGGCAATGGGTAACCACAACATGCTTCATCACAGCATACAACTCAATTGCAACACATATACAATTCATTCAACATGCTTTCACTCAACAAGCATACAAAGCATACATATTTCAAATCAACCACACAATCATTCCCAACTACACGAGAACTCAACTCTGATACCACCAAATGTAACCCCCTTAACCCGGCCTAGACGGTTGACCACCCCCTTAACCCGGCCTAGACGGTTGACCCGAATTAAGAAAGTCACACGGGGAAAACCAAAGTCAACCGAAAGTCAACCTTGATTAACGACCCTTTTTTTCTTTTTAAACTTGTCTAGATGCACATTAACCCTAGATATGATCATTCAAACATCTTGCTCAAAGATCATAATCATCAGAGATTAAACAGGGACCCAATTGCACAAAAAGGAACTTTAGGGACCAAATTGTAAATTCTGCAAATAATAAGGACTTAACTCAATTAAAGTTACCAACTTATAATTAATCAGGATTCTTGCTTCACTGCCAAATTTCAGCTCAAACGGACATCCCAAACTCATACAATTGCACAAACAAGTTTCAGGACCAAAATGCAAACATTTCAAAACATATAACCACCCATGTCAGCCCCCGACGGTCAGGTGTTCCGAAACAGGGAGAACCTGTTTCGAAACGCGGGACCGTTCCGCAACGGGTTCCGAAACGAGGCCTGGCAGAGGCATTTCCATTTCGGAACGGTACCTTCCGTTTCGAATGCCTGGGCCACTACAGGGCACCCGTTCCGAAACGGTAGCTCCCGTTCCGATACGGCCTGCACAGAATGTAGAAAATCGGCTGCTATAACACACAATTGACTTACCATACATGCTCCTAATGCAACCAAACTTTACCAGCAAGGCATACAACATGCAAGGAGCATAAATGCATCATCCAATCATCATCATGGCATCAAATATGAAAAGCCCCAAATCTAAAGGCATGCTTCCTACTTAGCAAACCATTCAAACATTAAATCTCCAAACCAACCACATAATGGCCAATTACATGTTCCAGCATTATTAGCAACATTAAACAAACTTAGGGAGTTCAAAACATCTCCCAAAATATTCACATAGGTCCTCCATTGCCAAATGCCAAAAGCTAAAAGTGTTTAAGAAACCTTCCCATACTTGAGCTTAGTTTCCACTTGATTGCTTGCCTTCCTTGCTGCCCTCAATGCACCTTAATGCTCTGCATTATTGGTTTAAGAAAAGAGAGAGAGCGTAAGCAAAAGCTTAGTGAGGAATGCTCATTTAAAACCATTCAATAATGCATTTATAAAACACATTTATAAATCAAATTTCAAGCAATATTACACATGCTCTTAAACCATTAAAACAAGCAATACATTCTTCCATATCATTACATGTCATATTGGCAACAAGTGATACATTTCACATAAGATTCACACATGGACTTTTAAACACCATTGTGATCTTACAACAACCAAGGACCACACATGGACTTTTAAACACCATTGTGTCCTTAACCCCATGGACCCATAGACTTTTAAACACCATGGCAAGGACCACACAAGGACTTTTAAACACCTTTGTGTCCTTAACAAGAATCATCCAAGGACTTTTAAACACCTTGATGATCTTAAGTAACAAGGTTTACACAAGGAATTTTAACCACCTTTGTAACCTTAACCAAGAGCCAACTATGGACTTTTAAACACCATGTTGCTCTTAAAATTTACAAGATTCACACAAGGACTTTTAACCACCTTTGTGATCTTAACCAAGAACCATCCAAGGACTTTTAAACACCTTGATGTTCTTAAATAAACAAGTCTCGCACAAGGACTTTTAAACACCTTTGTGACCTTAACCATCACTTGCCAATATGCATCAATATCATCAATATTCCACTGTTTTAAAGCATTTTACAAAGCCATAAACATCATGCATCTTTAAGCATCAAACCACATTAGTACAATGTTCAAAAACATGGAACTCTTACCTTGAGCTTCCTTCAACACATGGCTTAAAGTCTCAGCAAATAAACATGCTAGATATGCTTTCAAAACAGATTTTAAATCATGCAAACAACACATTGCATACAACCAAAAACCATGGCCATCACCAAGAGAGTTTTTCCGAAAACTTACTCTTGAGCTTAGCTAAGTTGCTTAGACTTAAACTAAGCTCCCGAACCTTCAAAACACTGGTTTCAAAGCCGAAAACCAAATTCCACTCACCGATTCTGTTTCGCCTCTTGCCGAAACACCAATCAAGCTTCTGGATCACCACCACTTGGATCCAAAGATGACTCCCCTGTTTTAAACACATCAAAGCAGAGGATTAATGCATCATCATGCATTAATAGCTTCAATGAAAGCATCTAAACTCGCTGCTCTCATCCACACTCCATTTTCGGCCACCAAACACAACCGAAAATGCCTCCAAACAACTCCACAACATTGCCCAGCCAAGATCCAACAAAACTAAACATCCTTAAACATCATTTAACATCTAAAAAGGACCTAACAACATCCATATATCCCCAGCAACAACAGATCCACAAGATCACTTCAAAACAACCAAGAATCACAAGCTTAACTTAGGAAATTCAACCTATCCGGGATTGCATTAATTAAAACTCAATTCCTTTTCAATTTAACATTCATTTAACATCAAATTAACACCTTAAAACACAGCCCAATCAGATCATACGAAAATCCATCAAAAATCACCAAATCTTGCATTTAAAGCCAAGATCCATTATACAACTTTAAAACCATTTATAAATCATCAATTAAGGATTGAGAACTTAGGAATTTCAGTAAAGAACTGAGAGTTTAGAGGAGAAGGACGTTCTTACCTCCAAACTTGAGTTTTCTCCCTTTTTAGAATCAAAAAGCTTGAAGATCCAATTAGCAAATGGTGAGGTTTTGTTGATGATGTAACCCCCTTAACCCGGCCTAGACGGTTGACCCGAATTAAGAAAGTCACACGGGGAAAACCAAAGTCAACCCGAAAGTCAACCTTGATTAACGACCCTTTTTTTTCTTTTTAAACTTGTCTAGATGTACATTAACCCTAGTTATGATCATTCAAACAACATACTCAAAGATCATAAACATCAGAGATCAAACAGGGACCTAATTGAACAAATTACAACTTTAGGGACCAATTTGTAAATTCTGTAAATTTTGAGGTCTTAACCCAAATTAAAGTTACCAACTTGTAATTAGTCAAGTTTCATGCTTCTCTGTCAAATTTCAGCTCAAAAGGACATCCCAAACTCATACAATTGCACAAACAAGATTCAGGACCAAAATGCAAACTTTCCAAAACATTTAACTACCAATGTCAGCCCCCAACGGTCACGTGTTCCGAAACAGGGAGCACCTGTTTCGAAACGCGGGGCCGTTCTGCAACGCGTACCGAAACGAGGGCTGGCAGAGGGCTTCTCGTTTCGAAACGGTGTCTACCGTTTCAAACGCCTGGGCTGATTCAAGGCACCCATTCCGAAACGGTAGCCACTGTTCCGAAACAGCCTGCACAGAATGCAGCAAAATGCATGCTTTAACACACAATTGATCATCCATACATGCTCCAAATGGTACCAAACTTTACTAGCAACTCATACAACACACAAGAGACATGTTTGCATCAACCTATCAACATGTTATCATCATATAAGAAAAGCCCCAATTTTAAAGCATGCTTCCTACACAAGAAAACCTTTCAAGCAATAAGCCTTCAAAACCAAGCACATAAAGGCCAAATACAAATCCAGCATTTCCAACAACATTAAACATACTTAGGGAGTTCAAAACATCTCCCAAAACATACACATAGGTCCCCCATTGCCAAATGCCAAAAGCTAAAATGTATTTAGGAAAACCTTCCCATACTTGAGTTTAATTCCACTTGAATGCTTGCCTTCCTTGCTGCCCTCAAGGTACCTTAATGATCTGCATTATTGGTTTAAGAAAACGAAAGAGAGCGTAAGCAAAAGCTTAGTGAGGAATGCTCGTTAAAACCATTCAATAATGCATTTATAAAACACTTTATAAATCATTCTTCAAAACATCATTTATACATGCTTTCAAGCATTCTTAAACAAGCAATACATGCTTCCATATCATTACATGTCATATTGGCCACAAGTGATAAGTTCCATCTTTTTAAAACAAGATCAACATAAGACTCACACATGGACTTTTAAACACCATTGTGATCTTATAATTCACAAGGACCACACAAGGACTTTTAACCACCTTTGTGTCCTTTACAAGTTTCACCCCAAGGACTTTTAAACACCTTGGCCCAAAGGACTTTTAAACACCTTGGCCCATGGACTTTTAAACACCATGGCAAGGACCACACAAGGACTTTTAACCACCTTTGTGTCCTTAACAAGAACCATCCAAGGACTTTTAACCACCTTGATGTTCTTAAGTAACAAGGCTCACTCAAGGACTTTTAACCACCTTAGTCACCTTAACAAGAATCATCATGGACTTTTAACCACCATGAAGTTCTTAGAATCCACAAGGCTCACTCAAGGACTTTTAACCACCTTAGTGACCTTAACCTTTTTCAAAACATCACTTGCCAATATACATCATTAACATCAAATAATCCACTGTTTTAAAGCATTTAACCAAGCCATATTCATCATGCATTTCAAAGCATCAAACCACATTTAATCAATGTTCAAAAACAAGGAACTCTTACCTTGAGCTTCCTTCAACACATGGCTTACAAAATCAGCAATAACCATGCTAAATCATGCTTTCAAAACAGAATTTAAAACATGCAATAAACCACATTGCATAACAACCAAACTATGGCCACCACTAGAGAGTTTTTCCGAAAACTTACACTTGAGCTTAGTAAAGTTGTTTAGACTTAGACTAAGCTCCCAAGACATTGGTTTCAACGAAAACCCAATTTCACTCACCGATTCCACTTCGCCTCTTGCCGAAGCACCAATTCAAGCTTCTGGATCACCAACACTTGGATCCAAAGATGACTCCCCTGTTTTAAACACATCAAAGCAGAAGATTAATGCGTCATCATGCATTAATAGCTTCAATGAAAGCACCTAAACTCGCTGCTCTCATCCACACAACCGAAAATGCATCCAAACCACTCCTCAACAAAGCCCAGCCATAAACCATCAAGACTAAACATCCTTTAGCAACATTTAGCATCTAAAAAGGACCTAATAACATCCTTATACCTCCAGCAACATCAGATCCACAAGATCACCTCAAGAACAACCAAGAATCACAAGTTAAACTTAGGAAATTCAACCTATCCGGGATTGCATTAATCAAAACTCAATTCCTTATCAAATTAACATTCATTAATCATCAAAAACACATCTCAAATCACATCTTTAACAGATCAAACGAAAATCCACCAAAAATCACCAAATCTTGCATTTTAAGCCAAGATCCATTTCACAACTTTAAAAGCCATTTATAAAACATCAATTAAGGATTGAGAACTTAGGAATTTCAGTAAAGAACTGATAGTTTAGAGGAGAAGGACGTTCTTACCTCCAAACTTGAGTTTCTCCTCTTTTAGAACCAAAAAGCTTGAAGAATCAACTAGCAAATGGTGAGGTTTTGTTGATGTGATGATTAGCAATCAAAAGAGAATTGAAAAGGAAGATTTAAGTGACAAAATCAGAAAGAAATCTCTGGAGAGAAAGTGTTTGGGTTGAGAGAAAATGAGAGAAAAGGAAAATTGGAAAATATGGAAAGTTAGTTGCAAAATAGCAAAATGATTTCCCTCCACTTTTCTTTTGTTTTAAAATCAGAATCAAACATTAAAATATCTTATAAAAATTTGGAGAAACTCCCTTTGGGTAAATAGCTCCTTAAAGATTCAAAGTTTCAATCCTTTCTAAAACAGTCACGCAACTTTCAAAAATTACATTTTGGTCACTAGCCAAAATGTCACCCTTCCAAACCTCATTTTGTAAAATTGATTTCACAGTTCACTTATATATACTAAAAGATGATTTTAGAACATTTTCCCATATTTTTAATGCAACCTGAACTAGGCTTTCCTAATTTCACCTTTTTGGATTCGAACATCACTTTGACCAAACCGGTCAACGCCCAAACTTCTAAGCCCAAAACCGGGGCGTTACAACTCTCCCCCCCTTAAGAAATTTTGTCCTCGAAATTTACCTGAAGGAAAGAGATAAGGAAACTGCTTCAGCATGTCTTCCTTCCGCTCCCACGTGGCTTCCTCAACACCACGATACTTCCACAACACCTTTACCAACTCGATGGTCTTTCCACGAAGAACCTTACTATCCGCATCCAGAACCTTCACCGGTTCCTCATCATAGGTCAAATCCGGATTCAATTCCACTTCTTCCACAGGCATCACATGCGAGGGATCAGATCTATACTTCCGGAGCATAGAAACATGGAACACATCATGAATCTTCTCCAACTCTTGAGGTAACCTCAACGGATACGCAACAAGACCCACACGCTCAACCGCCTCATATGGTCCAATGTACCTAGGGCTCAACTTACCCTTCCGCCAAACCTCATCACCTTCTTCCAAGGCGAAACCTTCAAGAACACACGGTCACCCACCGCATACTCAATCTCCTTACGCTTCAAGTCCGCGTAAGACTTTTGCCGATAAGAGGCTGCCTTCAACCGCTCACAAATGAGCTTCACCTTCTCGGTGGTTCCTTTCAACAAAGCCGGCATCGAAACCAACTTTTGACCAGTTTCAGCCCAACAAAGAGGAGTCCTACACTTCCTCCCGTACAAATCCTCATAAGGTGCCATTTGAATACTCGCCTGATAACTATTGTTATAAGCAAACTCCACCAAAGGCAGATGCTATCCCAAGAACCTTGAAACTCAATCACGCAGCACCTCAACATATCCTCCAAAATCTGGATAACTCGCTCAGACTGACCATCCGACTGAGGATGATAAGATGTACTAAAATTCAACCTTGTACCCAAAGCTTGATGCAAACACTGCCAGAAACGGGATGTGAACCTCGGATCCCTATCCGACACAATCGACTTAGGCACACCATGCAGCCGCACAATCTCAGCAATGTACAGCTCTGCAAGCTTATCCAAGGAAAACGTAGTATGCATAGGCAAGAAATGCGCACACTTCGTCAGGCGATCCACAATCACCCAAACCGAATTCTTCTTCGATGGTGACAAAGGCAAACCAGATACAAAATCCATGGTAACCCTTTCCCACTTCCACTCAGGGATTCTCAACGGTTGCAACAACCCTGAAGGAACCTGATGTTCAGCCTTAACTCGCCGACACACCAAACACTTGCTCACAAACTCTGCAACATCCTTCTTCAAACCCACCCAATAGTACTCATCACGAAGATCACGATACATCTTAGTACTACCAGGGTGCATAGCAAAAGGACTACTATGACCTTCAGTCAGAATAGCACGCCTTAACTCAACATCATTGGGCACTACTATCCGACTCCCAAAACACAACACACCATCATCATTAAAACAGAAATCCGAAGACCTACCCTCCGCGATATCCTGAACATGGGACACCAAGGAATCATCCAGCAACTGCTTTTCCTTGATCAACTGAACAATAGATGGTTTCACTTGCAACTCAGCTACAAGACCACCATCTCGCGAAACACTCAAGCTGGCAAACATAGCCCTCAGCTCAACAGCTACCTTCCTACTCAAGGCATCCGCAACAACATTAGCCTTTCCAGGATGATACTCAATCGTCAAATCATAATCCTTGAGCAACTCCAACCAACGCCGCTGCCTAAGATTCAACTCCTTCTGAGACATTAGATACTTCAAACTCTTGTGATCCGTGTACACAGTACACTTCTCACCATACAGATAATGTCTCAAGATCTTCAGAGCAAAAACCACTGCAGCCAACTCAATATCATGCGTAGGATAATTGCGCTCATGCACCTTCAACTGCCGCGACGCATAAGCCACAACCTTACCCTCTTGCATCAACACACATCCCAACCCAACATAGGACGCATCACTATAGACCACAAACTCTTTCCCTGATTCAGGCTGAACCAAGATAGGAGCTTGAGTCAAAGCCGCCTTAAGCTTTTCAAAAGCCTGCTGTCTCGCCTCCGTCCACTCATACTTAACATCATTCTGCAACAACTTCGTCAAAGGTGCAGCAATCTTAGAAAAACCATCCACAAACCTCCGGTAGTATCCCGCCAAACCAAGGAAACTACGAACCTCATGAACAGACTTAGGAACGTTCCAGTTCATCACCGCCTCAATCTTCTGAGGATCAACACGAATCCCCTCAGCAGAAACTACATGCCCAAGAAACACCACCTCCTTAAGCCAAAACTCACATTTGCTCAACTTAGCATATAGCTGATTCTCCAACAAAGCTTGCAGCACAATCCTCAAATGCTCTTCATGCTCCTCCTCGGTACGCGAGTACACGAGGATATCGTTAATGAACACCACAACAAACTTGTCCAGGTATTCATGAAACACACGGTTCATCATGTCCATGAAAGCAGCAGGAGCATTTGTCAAACCAAACGGCATCACAAGGAACTCATAATGCCCATACCTTGTCCTGAAAGCTGTCTTAGGCACATCCACATCCTTCACCTTCAACTGATAATACCCTGACCTCAAGTCAATCTTAGAGAACACAGCAGCTCCCCGAAATTGATCAAAGAGATCATCAATTCTCGGCAAAGGATATCGATTCTTGATAGTCAACTTGTTCAGGTGACGATAATCAATGCACATTCTCATAGTGCCATCCTTCTTCTTCACAAACAAGACCGGTGCTCCCCAAGGTGACACACTTGGCCGAATGAAACCACGATCAAGCAACTCTTGCAACTGCGTCTTCAGCTCCTTCAGCTCCTTAGGTGCCATTCTATAGGGAGTGATGGACACAGGAGTTGTATTCTCATACAGCTCAATTCCAAACTCCACCTCGCGATTAGGAGGTAAACCAGGAAACTCCTCAGGAAACACTCCAGGAAACTCCTTCACAACTCTGATATCTTGCACCCTCAACTCCTTAGAGCTAGGATTCACCACAAAAGCTAGATAAGCTTCACAACCTTGCCTCAGCATCCTACTCGCCTCCAAGGTAGACACCACATTGGCAAGAAACTTCACATTCTCACCAACCACAACAATATCATAATCATCCGCAAGCTTCAGCGAAACTCGCTTATTTTCACAATCCACAACAGCACGATGCTCGGCAAGCCAATCTATACCAAGGATCACATCAAAACCATAGAAAAGCAACTCCATAAGGTCAACATGAAAAACATGTTCTTGAACAACCAAAGGACACCTTCTATACAACTTTCGAGTAACAACAGTCTCACCAAAAGAAGTAGTGACACGAACTCCAACATCCAAAGACTCAACAGGCAAACCAAGCAATTCAGCATGCTCACGCAAAATGTATGAATGCTGAGCATACACCCTCGCTTGACCTCCACCTTCAGGCTGAATAGCCACAACATGGGCCACTCCTCGACCACCTTCCTCTCTCTGCTGGAAATTACCACGGCCACGCCCACGACCTCTCTGCGGTGCAGCAACAACAGGAGCACGCACTTGGCCACCAGCCAACATAGGACACTCTTGCCTCAAGTGATCCGCAGATCCACAATTCCAGCATCCGTTACCAGCTACCGCAACAGGAGCTTGCACCTCCCTCACAGCACGAGGACAGTCACGCTTCATGTGACCACGTGAACCACAAATCCAACAAGCACTCGGATCAGCTCTAGCATTGCCTCCCCGAGCAGGTGCTCCACCACCTCTCTTAGCTGAGGACTGATACTTCTGATCGCGTCCCCTCTTGTTCCGTCCTCCACCGGAACTATACTCAGCTGATCGCTTTCCAGCACTTGCTCCAGCACCTCTGGCAGATAAACCCAAGTTCATCTCAATATCCTTAGCTCGGCCCACCAACACATCAAAATCATCATACTCGGTGGCCATCACATACATCTTCACATCCGTCACTAAACCATAACGGAATCTTTCGCACCTCGCCCGCTCATCAGGTACCAGCTCAGGTGCATATTGACTGAGTCGCACAAACTGCACTTCGTACTCAGCCACCGTCATGCTCCCTTGAGTAAGAGACATGAACTCACGCTTCTTTTCATCCAGGTACCTCACACCAAGATACCTCCTCTTGAACACATTCTGAAAGAATGTCCAAGTTACATCAGCTTCAGCCATCCCAGCTATAGTGGTCGTCCACCACGTATAAGCATCATCCTGTAGCAAGGATACAACACAACTCAGCTTTTGCACCTCAGTGCAACTCATCTGACCCAAGATCCTCTTGGTACTCTCCATCCAGGATTCAGAACCTTCAGCAGACAAACCCCTGAACTCAGTCCCACCAAGACTGCGCGAGCGCTCCAAGGGTAGTCTCACTCCAGCATCTCCCTGATGCCCAGCTCCTTGAGCTCCAGCTACTGCCGCTCGAAAAGCACCAGCAATAGCTTGCACCAACATCATCATGTCAGGCATAGCTTGCCTCTGACCAACCTCAGGTCCAGCAGCTCCAGCACCAGCTGCAGCTTCAGCTCTTTCACCCTCAGCACCACCACCACCAGGTGGAGGAGGAGGTAATACCGCACTACCCGCGTTTTCCTCATTCTCATTCTCATTCGGAGCCGTAGCTCGCACATTACTTCTCAACACTCTACGTGGTGCCATACTTTAACCATGCGATCACAATGCAAATAAACAAAGTCAGGTCCAGCAAGGTAAGCAATCCAAGTACTCAAGCTCAATTTCACTTAAAATCAACATCATTACTTAGCTTTGATTTGGCAATGGGTACCCACAACATGCTTCACCACAGCATACAACTCAATCGCATCAAAATCACAAGCTACTAAACATGTTTTCAATCAATCAAGCATACATAGCATACATACTTCAAGCATGCACACATTCATTCCCAATTACTCGAGAACTTAGCTCTGATACCACCAAATGTAACCCCCTTAACCCGGCCTAGACGGTTGACCCGAATTAAGAAAGTCACACGGGGAAAACCAAAGTCAACCCGAAAGTCAACCTTGATTAACGACCCTTTTTTTTCTTTTTAAACTTGTCTAGATGCACATTAACCCTAGTTATGATCATTCAAACAACATACTCAAAGATCATAAACATCAGAGATCAAACAGGGACCTAATTGAACAAATTACAACTTTAGGGACCAATTTGTAAATTCTGTAAATTTTGAGGTCTTAACCCAATTTAAAGTTACCAACTTGTAATTAGTCAAGTTTCATGCTTCTCTGTCAAATTTCAGCTCAAAAGGACATCCCAAACTCATACAATTGTACAAACAAGATTCAGGACCAAAATGCAAACTTTCCAAAACATTTAACTACCAATGTCAGCCCCCAACGGTCACGTGTTCCGAAACAGGGAGCACCTGTTTCGAAACGCGGGGCCGTTCCGCAACGCGTACCGAAACGAGGGCTGGCAGAGAGCTTCCCGTTTCGAAACGGTGTCTACCGTTTCGGACGCCTGGGCTGATTCAAGGCACCCGTTCTGAAATGGTAGCCACTGTTCCGAAACAACCTGTACAGAATGCAGCAAAATGCATGCTTTAACACACAATTGATCATCCATACATGCTCCAAATGCTACCAAACTTTACCAGCAACTCATACAACATACAAGAGACATGTTTGCATCAACCTATCAACATGTTATCATCATATAAGAAAAGCCCCAATTTTAAAGCATGCTTCCTACACAAGCAAACCTTTCAAGCAATAAGCCTTCAAAACCAAGCACATAAAGGCCAAATACAAATCCAGCATTTCCAACAACATTAAACATACTTAGGGAGTTCAAAACATCTCCCAAAACATACACATAGGTCCCCTATTGCCAAATGCCAAAAGCTAAAATGTATTTAGGAAAACCTTCCCATACTTGAGTTTAATTCCACTTGAATGCTTGCCTTCCTTGCTGCCCTCAAGGTACCTTAATGATCTGCATTATTGGTTTAAGAAAACGAAAGAGAACGTAAGCAAAAGCTTAGTGAGGAATGCTCGTTAAAACCATTCAATAATGCATTTATAAAACACTTTATAAATCATTCTTCAAAACATCATTTATACATGCTTTCAAGCATTCTTAAACAAGCAATACATGCTTCCATATCATTACATGTCATATTGGCCACAAGTGATAAGTTCCATCTTTTTAAAACAAGATCAACATAAGACTCACACATGGACTTTTAAACACCATTGTGATCTTATAATTCACAAGGACCACACAAGGACTTTTAACCACCTTTGTGTCCTTTACAAGTTTCACCCCAAGGACTTTTAAACACCTTGGCCCATGAACTTTTAAACACCATGGCAAGGACCACACAAGGACTTTTAACCACCTTTGTGTCCTTAACAAGAACCATCCAAGGACTTTTAACCACCTTGATGTTCTTAAGTAACAAGGCTCACTCAAGGACTTTTAACCACCTTAGTGACCTTAACAAGAATCATCATGGACTTTTAACCACCATGAAGTTCTTAGAATCCACAAGGCTCACTCAAGGACTTTTAACCACCTTAGTGACCTTAACCTTTTTCAAAACATCACTTGCCAATATACATCATTAACATCAAATAATCCACTGTTTTAAAGCATTTAACCAAGCCATATTCATCATGCATTTCAAAGCATCAAACCACATTTAATCAATGTTCAAAAACAAGGAACTCTTACCTTGAGCTTCCTTCAACACATGGCTTACAAAATCAGCAATAACCATGCTAAATCATGCTTTCAAAACAGAATTTAAAACATGCAATAAACCACATTGCATAACAACCAAACTATGGCCACCACTAGAGAGTTTTTCCGAAAACATACACTTGAGCTTAGTAAAGTTGTTTAGACTTAGACTAAGCTCCCAAGACATTGGTTTCAAAGCCGAAAACCCAATTTCACTCACCGATTCCACTTCGCCTCTTGCCGAAGCACCAATTCAAGCTTCCGGATCACCAACACTTGGATCCAAAGATGACTCCCCTGTTTTAAACACATCAAAGCAGAAGATTAATGCATCATCATGCATTAATAGCTTCAATGAAAGCACCTAAACTCACTGCTCTCATCCACACTCCATTTTCGGCCACCAAACACAACCGAAAATGCATCCAAACCACTCCTCAACAAAGCCCAGCCATAAACCATCAAGACTAAACATCCTTTAGCAACATTTAGCATCTAAAAAGGACCTAATAACATCCTTATACCTCCAGCAACATCAGATCCACAAGATCACCTCAAGAACAACCAAGAATCACAAGCTAAACTTAGGAAATTCAACCTATCTGGGATTGCATTAATCAAAACTCAATTCCTTATCAAATTAACATTCATTAATCATCAAAAACACATCTCAAATCACATCTTTAACAGATCAAACGAAAATCCACCAAAAATCACCAAATCTTGCATTTTAAGCCAAGATCCATTTCACAACTTTAAAAGCCATTTATAAAACATCAATTAAGGATTGAGAACTTAGGAATTTCAGTAAAGAACTGATAGTTTAGAGGAGAAGGACGTTCTTACCTCCAAACTTGAGTTTCTCCTCTTTTAGAACCAAAAAGCTTGAAGAATCAACTAGCAAATGGTGAGGTTTTGTTGATGTGATGATTAGCAATCAAAAGAGAATTGAAAAGGAAGATTTAAGTGACAAAATCAGAAAGAAATCTCTGGAGAGAAAGTGTTTGGGTTGAGAGAAAATGAGAGAAAAGGAAAATTGGAAAATATGGAAAGTTAGTTGCAAAATAGCAAAATGATTTCCCTCCACTTTTCTTTTGTTTTAAAATCAGAATTAAACATTAAAATATCTTAGAAAAATCTGGAGAAACTCCCTTTGGGTAAATAGCTCCTTAAAGATTCAAAGTTTCAATCCTTTCTAAAACAGTCACGCAACTTTCAAAAATTACATTTTGGTCACTAGCCAAAATGTCACCCTTCCAAACCTCATTTTGTAAAATTGATTTCACAGTTCACGTATATATACTAAAAGATGATTTTAGAACATTTTTCCATATTTTTAATGCAACCCGAACTAGGCTTTCCTAATTTCACCTTTTTGGATTCGAACAACACTTTGACCAAACCGGTCAACGCCCAAACTTCTAAGCCCAAAACCGGGGCGTTACAGATGAGATGATTAGAAATCAAAAGAGAATTGAAAAGAGATATTTAGGTGACAAAATCAGAGGAAAAAGCTCTGGAGAAAGATGTTTGGTTTGAGAGAAAATGAGAGAAAAGAAGAATTGGAAAAGTTAGTTGAAAATAGGAAAATATCTTCCCTCCACTTTTCTTTTGTTTAAAAACCAGAATTAAATCATTAAATATCTTAGAAAAATCTGGAGAAACTCCCTTTGGGTAAATAGCTCCTTAAAGATTCAAAGTTTCAATCCTTTTTAAAACAGTCACGCAATTTTCAAAAATTACATTTTGGTCACTAACCAAAATGTCACCCTTCCAAACCTCATTTTGTAAAATTGATTTCACAGTTCACTTATATATATATTAAAAGATGATTTTAGAACATTTTTCCATATTTTTAATGCAACCCGAACTAGGCTTTCCTAATTTCACCTTTTTGTATTCGAACAGCACTTGACCGAACCGGTCCAAGCCCAAAACTTCTAAGCCCAAAACCGGGGCGTTACAGCGACCTATCAAGCAATATATCCATGATTTCTATAAATATTGCCGATACGAAGCAGAGTTTATAAAGAAAGGGGAAGATAAGTGCAGAATGTTCATAGCTGGCCTTAGTGATGAATTACGACCTATATTTACGGCCGTTGGTATCACCAACTTTCAGGATTTGGTGAACCGAGTCAAGGCCACTGAAGCTGACCAGAGAGCTCAACGAGCCGGTGGGATTGTAAAATTTGAGAAGAGGTTCAGGGATAATTCGCAACCTCCGAGATGGAACAAGAAGGGGAGATATCAAGGCCCCAAGCAGAATGTCTACCCACAACCTTCCCGTTCCAAGAATATTGAAAGACCTCAGTCTGTGACGTAGTCTTTTGCCAAAGCATCGTCCGTTGATAGTACTGGAGGTTCAAACCGAGGCAACCAGCATCCATTGTTTAATTATTGTGAGAACAAGCATCTGGTGGGACAATGTCATAAGCAAACTGGAGCTTGTTATTACTGTGGTGAGCAAGGTCACTTTATTCGTGACTGTCCTATGAATGCAACCAAATCTGTGGTCACGCCGATTACTATTGCTTTGTCTTATTAATCCTTCCAGGGTAAGGGATCGAAGCAGGGATCATCAGGGACTTTTGGACGATCGAGTGGTCCAGGGAAGCCCTTCAACAAACAAGATTCGAAGGCTTCTGCTCAAATGTACCATGTAAGGAGCAGGGAAGAAGAGGATGAACCTAATGTTATTGTAGGTACCATTGAGTCATATTCTCATTCTTTATATGCATTGATTGACCCTGGCTCTACTCTTTCTTTCATAAGCACCAATGTAGTTAAAATGTATAACATGTCTTCTGAACCAATAGCATCGTGAATTTCTTTAACCAATCCCCTAGGAGATTGTGTCACCGTAAGGGTAGTATGCACGAATTGTCCCTTAATCATTCAAGGGATTCCTTTTCCGGCCAATTTGTTGGCTTTACCGATCCATGAATTTGACACTATCCTAGGTTTAGATTGGCTTAGTGAACATCAAGCATGGGTATATTGTTGTAAAAGAAAATTATATCTTAGGGGTTTGGGTAAAGAAAGTGTTGTAATGATGAATCCGAGGAATCCATCGTTGTATACTTTGTCAATAGAAACCAAAAGTGAGCTGCAACTACGAGACATTGACACCGTATGTGAATTCCCCGATGTTTTTCCTGATGAACTTCTGGGATTGCCCCAAACCCGTGAAGTAAAATTTGACATTGAGGTGCAACCTGGGACTGCTCCAGTTTCTATTACACCATATCGAATGGCAGCTGTGGAGTTGAAAGAATTAAAGTCTTAGATTCAAAACTTATTGAGCAAGGGTTTCATTCAACCGAGCTCTTCACCTTGGGAAGCTCTGGTTCTCTTTGTTAAGAAGAAGGATGGTTCTATGCGTTTGTGCATCGACTACAGACTATTGAATAAATTAACCATCAAGAATAAATATACATTGTCGAGAATAGACAACTTGTTCGATCAATTAAAGGATGCCTCTGTGTTTTCCAAGATCGACTTAAGGTCAGGCTACTATCAAATGAGAGTTAAAGAGTGCGATGTGCCAAAGAATGCTTTCCGTACATGATTTAGACACTACAAATTCTTGGTGATGCTCTTTGGGCTAACCAATGCACCGACAACTTTTATGGATTTGATGAATTGGGTATTTAGAACCTATCTTGATAAATTTGTAGTAGTGTTTATAGACAACATCTTGATCTATTCCAAGAATGATGCGGAACATCAAGATCATCTTCGTATTGTACTTCAGACCCTGAGAGTGAAGCAACTGTATGTGAAGTTCTCTAAGTGTGAGTTCTGGCTCACTAAAGTTGCCTTTATAAGGCATATAGTGTCGGCTTTGGGTATTCATTTGGACCCAATGAAAATCCAAGCCATTGTAGAATGGCATCCACCGAAGAACATTTGTGAAGTTAGAAGTTTCCTTGGGCTTGCTGGCTATTACCGCAAATTCATGAAAGGATTTTCTATGATAGCTGCTCCTTTAACCAATTTGTTGAGGAAAGAAACTCATTTTGTTTAGACTGAGGCCCAACAATGAAGTTTTGATCAGTTGAAACAAGTTCTAACCCATGCACCTGTCTTGACCCGACCCGAGTCTGGAAAAGGACTATACAATATACAGTGATGCATCGCATATTGGGTTAGGATGTGTTTTGATGCAAGAAGACAACTTAAGCCACATGAAATGAATTATCCCACTCACGACCTTGAATTGGCTGCGGTTGGCTTTGCATTGAAAATCTGGAGGCATTATCTCTACGGGGAGAAATGCTATCTTTTCACCGACCATAAAAGTCTCAAATAATTGTTGACCTAGAAGGAGTTAAACCTTCGACAATGGAGGTGGATGGAACTCCTTAAAGATTACGACTTGATCATTGATTACCTTCCGGGCAAGGTCAATGTTGTAGTTGATGCACTCAGTCGCAAACCTTCGCCTGGTAAGCTTTGACAATAGACTTGAAGTTTTGTGTATTATGAAGTACATTAACTCATCGAAATGTTGCTATATTGTAGCCCCTCGAGCAATTAATGCTTACTTTCAACTTTGGAATCATCACTGTCTTGTAGCTGAGCTCCAAGTTCAGTCTACCATCGTCCTACGAATCAAGGAATTGCAAGAGCAAGATCCCGAGCTTCAAACCATTTTCTTTAAGCTATCAGAAAACCCTAACTTCAGAATTAATTCTAAAGGACTCTTATGTTTCCATGATCGAGTTTGTGTACCTAATGATGAATCTCTTCGCACTGATATCCTTTCAGAAGCCCATTCGAGATCTTTCTCTGTTCACCTTGGATCTGTAAAGATGTATAAAGATCTACGCGAACTCTATTGGTGGCCAAGCATGAAGCAGGCCATAGTTGATTACATTTCCAAGTGTCTCATGTGCCAACGTGTTAAGGCAGAACATTATGCTCCTACTGGACTATTACAACCTATTGATCCACCGAAATGGAAATGGGAAAAGATAATTATGGACTTTGTTAGTGGTTTACCATTGACCCCTGCAAAGCATGATGCTATAAGGATAATTGTACATCGTTTCACAAAGTCAGCCCATTTTGTACCGGTTAGAATGGACTACAGTCTTCCTAAACTAGCTGACTTGTATATCAAGGAAGTAATCCGACTCCATGGAGTACCTAAGTCTATTATCTCTGATCGAGATCCCTGATTTGTATCTCGATTTTGGAGAACCTTACAAGGAGTTCTTGGCACCATAGTTAATCTTAGCACAACCTTTCACCCTCAAACCGACGGTCAGTCAGAAAGAGTAATCCAGGTAAATCATTGAAAAATATGTCCTTCGAAATCATAGAAATCTGCATTGTCACTGAATCTCTTTTTACGGATCTTGGAAGACATGCTTCGGGCATGCATTATTGACTTTGGTGGAACTTGGGAGAAATCATTGCCTCTTGTTGAATTTGCCTACAATAACAACTACCAACCATCCATCCAAATGGCCCCATATGAGGCATTGTATGGTAGACGATGTAGAACTCCATTGTGTTGGTCGGAGCTTGGCGAGGGCAGGATGTTAGGCTCTGACTTGCTTTGGGAGACTGAAGAACGGGTCACCATTATCCATGATCATTTAAAGGCCGCCTTTGATCGACAAAAAGCTTACGCTGATCTTAAAAGAAGAGTCACTGAATACAAAGTTGGTGAGAAGGCCTTCCTCAAAGTGTCATCCTGGATAAAAGTCTTAAGATTTGGCAGAAAGGGGAAATTGAGTCCCCGATTCATTGGACCCTTTGAAATCATTGAAAAGATTGGCCCAATGGTTTATCGACTATTGCTACCCTCAGGATTGAGTAAAATCCACGATGTCTTTCATGCATCCATGCTTCAGAAGTATCGATCTGATCCATCACACGTTGTGGAACCTGAATCTGTAGAACTTCAACCAAATTTATCCTACGAGGAAGAACTGGTTCAGATTCTTGCAAGGGAAGTCAAGAGGCTTCGCCAAAAAAACAGTATCGTTGGTTGAAGTGCTTTGGAGGAGCCACGCCTTTGAAGAAGCCACTTAGTAACTTGAAGAGACCATGAGATAACAATATCCACATCTCTTCAGTTCAGGTAAAAATTCGAGGACGAATTTTTCTTAAGGGGGAGAGTTGTAACACCTCAAAATTTGGTCTAGTCGGAATTAAATTCCGATGATTGGAAATCTTATATTGATGAAGCTTAAATATTATATCGATTAGTTAATTATTGATATCAAACCCTAATTGAGCTAAAATGATTGTCATCAAACTTTATTGAATGATATTGAACCTATATAGTGACTAAATTGAAGAAAGTGCGAGTGGGAGGTCAAAACTATAGTTGAATGAGGAATGAGGGACTAACCTTGCGATTAGCTCCTTTTCCTTTATAATTTTTCCATGTGGAGTCACCGAGAGAGCTTTCTTCAATTGAGGGAAAGCTACCTTAATTAAAGACTAAAAAAATAGCAAAAATTGGCTTACCCGATTTCAAGAGAAAGCTAACACACCTTTATCCTTATTATCTTCATCACTTACCTCCAAGCATACAACTCCATTGGAGGAATTTCAAGCTTTGCAATTTCTTCGTTTTATCGATATCGAATCGTTGCTATCGATCAGGTAAGCTATAATCCTCAATCGATTATTGAATTTCATGGATTTAACATGATTAATTTTAAGCTAGGGTTTTGACTATCCATGGATATCTCATCGTTGTCATCTCTATTGAGATCGGTTATCGATTTTGATTTTGTTATACTAATTTTGATATTGAAATATCGATCCTAATAGCTTTCTATCGATTTTCTAGCTCAATACATTCATAAAGAGCATCCATCGTCTCCATCCAAAGCTAGGAACAAGGGGATTGTTATCTGAGAGCCTTGAAAGCTTCGGATAATCAAGGTGAGTGTAGCCGAAGTCTCGGGTTCAGGCGAAAGGCCTTACCAGATCATTAATTGATATTTTAGATTGCATCGCTAACATTTTTGTTGAAGAAATTGCATTGCATGGTTAATCAGGCACTTTGGTAAGTGTCGGTAAGTTGTTATTGAGCATTAGACATAATCATTGTTATTGTCATGGTGCATTGTCATTGATATAGTCATTGTCATCGATTTATTGTATTGAGATCATTGGACATTGTTATTGACATTGAAATATGAAATATTGATGATGAGATACATATATTTGTCATTGGTAATATTGAAATCATCGGACATCGGAATACTATTGGTTATTGAAATGGATATGAACATTGCAAACTTGGATTGGAATGGACATTGGATACAATTGGCATGCCATAGAATTCATGAGCTCGGTGTACGGGTGGAATACGGTCCTAAGGCTATGGCCCATATTGATTTGACGAGGCGGAGGGATGTGTATGGATATTGGTCATACTGGCGAGGCGGAGGGACTAGACCATTCATTGAGTTGGCGAGACGTATGAATTCGCGTATCCACGATCTTTATTCAATCCAAGGATTAAGAATGAAATGAATATGTTTATACATTGCATATTATTGTATAACATTGATGTTGTTCGCATGAGATATTGATTAAGAATATTCGTGGCATTGTTGTTATTCATATTGTTTATGACTACCTCACTAGGCAACATATGTCTAATGTGTCTCATCTCATGCATATTTCAGGTTAAGAAGGTTTGTGTGTCGGAGGATCGGATCGGCAAGCAAGACAAGTCACTACCAAACCCAAGTAATGTGTTTTTGTCTTATAAACTCCTAGGAAGGTAGAAAAGTAGTCGATCTAGTCATTTGTGCCTATTTTCATATGTTTGTGTATTGCTTAAGTTGTAATAAGTTATATAGCTTAAAATGGCTTTTTGGTAAAGTCTAAAATGGATGGAAATTGCATACATGGCTCAAAAAGGTAAAAACATAGTAAACATATCCATATGGTCATGAAACTTGGCATGCTAGTAGTTCATACCATTGAAATGTTATGTGTAAAGTTTCATTGCATTTGGACATCGTTCAATAGGTTAAATCGAATAAAAACAAGCAAAAATCTGTAATTACAGATCATGTCGTGTCGGAATAGGTGATGGCATTTCGATACGAGTGTGTAATAATGAACCTAAGGGTATGGGTGTATCGGAACGAAATTGAGCCGTTTCGGAACATTTTGTCTCTGGAGACCAACGTTTCGATACAGGTTCATAGCGTGTCGAAATGAGTCAAAGTCAAAGTCAAAGATGGTCAATTCGTTTCGATACTGTTGAGTGTGTAAAAGTTCTATTATTTACACGTTTTTTAACCCATATTTCTGCTGCATTCGAGCATCATTTCATTGCATTTAGGTTAGTTTACAGCAAAACATCACAAATATATAAAAGGCACAGATTCTACTAAAAATGGCAATTTTTGGCAGGTTGCCGCCGTCGTAGAAAGTGAAGGCGGGCGCAGGGCAGAGAAGCAGGAGAGCTGAACTGAACAAGCAGACAAAGAGGACGATGCTGCCATGGTGCTGCCGTGACAGCAGAATACGACAGCAAGTTAGTGGAGGAAAAGCAAAGTGGACCTCGATAGATAGAGAAAGTTCTGCTCGTCTGTCGTGTGAAAACCAAATATTTTTCCAAGCCCCAGATCAAAAGATATGTCAAGCCCAAAGCTCAAGGAGAGAAAATCCCAAGAAACAAGGAGGACGGCTGAAAAGTAGGATCCTTGAAGATTAAGTCTTTATTAAAATCATACTTTTAATTAAAGTTGTAATCCCTGTTAACTTAGATAACTTGAGCCCAAAGCTTATATAAGGGCACATATTTTAACCTAGGAAAGACATCATATCCCATAGCTGATTTCCCCTTAACCGACAACCAAAAACCCTTCGCCGTTTACCCGCCGTCGATATGTTCTAAAACTCCCCTAGGGCCACGGGTTGATTTGTAAAGTAGTTGCAAGGGTTGTTTTGTTTTAGGGATTTTCAAGTTCAATAAAATAAACTTCAAGTTCTCTTATTTTGGTTATTAACATCTTGCAAGAGCATCGGGAGAGCATTATGAGGTTATCTATTTACTTACCATCGGGAGAGTTAAGTATACGAAAGAAATAAGAGCAAGTTCTCTAGTTTATAGTTGAACTATCTCGTGCCTAGGGATAGGGCGAGGTTAAGTGGCTAAAGAAGAATTCATACACATCGGTGTTCATCCTTCGATTCACGCCGGGAGGTATCATCAAGACGTGATCATCGACAGACTTGGACCTAGGGATAGGCCAAGGCAAATCTGGGATTCTTGCCAAACTTGAACATACTGAGTTGGTGTGTTTGCTGCCGTGACGATCAACAGACTGCTGCCGCGACAGGTGCTGCCGCGACAGGCGCGACGACAGAACTGGATTTCCTAAACTCTACAATACCTGCACTACTGATATTTCTATCCTTTTATTTGCGTTTAATTTTTTATTTTCGTGACAACTTTCTCAAATATTCTTTTTACTTTTGTGCAGTAAACTAAGGTGAAGCTATTAGCCCAATCCCTGTGGAGACGATATCCGATACTTCGTATCACTTTACTACTTGCGTCGTGTACACTTGCACTACAATTGCGATAGACTCTTTTACACGCAACATGTTTTTGGCGCCGTTGCCGGGGATTGGCAACATAACTCTACCTTTCTTTTATTGCACTTTTCGTTTTCGTTTTTGTTTTTATTTTATTTTTATTTTTCTGTTTTTCGTTGGTGCATTCAACTCTTGCTTTTCATAAGGTTATCTTGTTTATGCGCATATCTAATTGAGGTAAAGATCCTGAGTATCCATTAGATCCGGAAATCGAACGTTCCTTCAATCTCAAGAAACAACTTCGTCACCTTCTAGCCAGGAACGAGTACCTTGAGGAACAACTAGAGAAGATGGCCCACGTTGGAGACGACCCGCATGTCGGCGAAGTTATACTGCCTATCGATAACCCAGCCGCCGACAGACGACGGTCCTGTCGTGACTACATGTTGAACGATCATGTAGAGTTGGAGACCACGCTGCCGGCCATTGATGTTGACAACTTCGAGCTTAAACCTGTCATGTTTAGTATGATCAACAATGCCGGACAGTTTAGTGGTGCTGTGACAGAGGATGCTAGGGAGCATCTCAAAACGTTCCAGGAGATCTGTGGTTCGTTTAGACTGCCAGGAGTTAATCCGGAGATACTGAGGCTTCGGTTATTTCCCCATTCAATGAGGGACAGAGCTAAGACTTGGTGGAATAAAGTTACGACGGGTTCAATTAGAACTTGGGCAGATTTATCTCGTGAATTCTTATCTCGTTTTAATCCTTCGCATTTATCTGAGCGATTACGTAATGAAATTGCTACTTTTCAACAGGAAGATGACGAGCCGATGCACGAGGCCTGGGACAGATTTACTACTCTTCTACGGAACTGTCCAATGCATGGATTCCCCGTCTGGAATTAAGTAACAAAGTTTTATAATGCTACCAACTTACAAACTCGTATTCGAATTGATTCAGCAGCAAACAGACTATTATTGGATAAAGATCCGGACGAGGCATTGCAAGTTCTGAAAAATCTGGCCAAGAATGAAGAGCAGTTTCCGACAGCAAGAAGAGGGGGTAAACGAGTACTTGCTGTCAAGGATTATGAAGCCGACAGCACAATGAAATCACAGGTAGCATTCCTCACGAAAGCAATGAAACGGTTATTGAATGATGATGCACAATATGATTTGCTGTTGAGGAGGTATGTGACATCTGTGAGGGGAATCATGGTCGGGATGAGTGCCCAATACAGTTAGAAGAGGGAAAATATGTTGGAAACTACAAGCCGAATTACAATTCCAATAATTATAATCCCAATTGGAGGAAAGATCCCAAATTTTCTTGGAGTAATCCTAACAATGCCTTGAATCCTCAAGCACACAATCAGAATCAGGGAGGACCTAGATTGCTGACGCAACAGCAACTGCCGCCGCAGCAGCAACAGCAGCAACCAGCTGCCACGAGCAGTATACTGGAACAGACTCTGGCCACTTTTATGTCTCAGACAGGAACTTATATTGAGAATATGAATCAGTTTGTCAAGAAGACAGAGAATTTAATGGATAAAACAGAGATGAGGATGACGAATCATGAAGCTACTCTGAAATCTCTGGAGACACAAATGGGTCAGGTCTCCCAACATATTAAGTCGAGGCAGACTGGCGGATTCCCTAGTAATACTGAAAATGCTAGGCAACCCACACATGAGCAGTGTAAAGCTATTACTACTAGGAGTGGGAAGAAATTATCAGGGCCGGAAAAGGAAGCTGAAACAGTAAAGGAACCAGCTTTGGATAAACCTGCCGAGGAAGCTGCCCCGACAGGTGATAAACAGACTGCTGCCGATGAGCCTGTCACGACAGCAGAAGCGATAGAGGAGAAAAACGATGATTTTCGTCCTCAGATTCGTATGTAGTGGGAATGACGTATTGCTGATTATCGTCCCCCACCTCCTTTTCCTCAACCGATACAGCAAGCTAAGCATGAATCTCAACTCAAAAAGATTTATGATATTTTTAAGCAGGTTCATATTAATATTCTGCCATTAGATGCCGTTAGGGAGATGCCCGGTTATGCTAAATTTCTCAAGGATGTCATTTCAAAGAAATCTAAACTTGGGGAGTTTGAAACGGTAAAGATGACAGAAGGTTGCATGAGTATTCTTCATCGGCAGCCACCCCAGAAAAAGAAGGATCCGGGGAGCTTCATCATACCTTGCGTAATCGGAAATAAATTTGTGGGTAAGGCATTTTGTGATCTTGGTGATAGTGTTAATTTAATGCCAAAATCTGTTTTCAGAAATTAGGTATTGGAAAGGCACGGCCCACGACAGTAACTCTGCAGCTGGCAGACCGCTCTTACGTTCATCTGGAAGGAAAAATCGAAGATATTTTGGTAAGAGTGGATAAATTTATATTTCCTGCTGACTTTCTTGTTTTAGATTGTGAAGCAGATGAAAATGCACCAATCATCCTTGGGCGACCCTTCTTAGCCACGAGAAGATCACTGATTGATGTAGAGAAAGGAGAACTCACCAAGCGATGAAACATGCTGATGTAGACGAGGAATGCAAGGCTATCACTGACATTACCCTTGATCAACCCTACATCAGGTTGGGCTGTCACGATATTAAATTTGGACACTGTCGCGACAGCCACCTACATGACTGTCACGACAGCACTGACGACAGCACCGACGACAGCAACTCCTTTGAATCCGATACATCTGATACTGAAGATCAAGAGGAGGTAAACTGGTTAGGCAATCGTCCAGGTAAGTTATTCGAACCTTTAAATTATACTTCGGATAACCATTTAATTCAAAAGCCATCTACTGTTGAACCACCTGCCTTAGAACTGAAGCCCCTGCCAGGGCAGCTTAAATATGCTTTTCTTGGTTCAAATGATACGTTGCCCGTAATAATCTCTTCTAAGCTACCGCAGGAACAAGAACGGCAGCTAATGTAACCCCCTTAACCCGGTCTAGACGGTTGACCCGAATTAAGGAAGTCACACGGGGAAAACCAAAGTCAACCCGAAAGTCAACCTTGATTAACGACCCTTTTTTTTCTTTTTAAACTTGTCTAGATGCACATTAACCCTAGATATGATCATACAAACAACATACTCAAAGATCATAACCATCAGAGAACATTCAGGGACCCAATTGAACAATTTACAACTTTAGGGACCAAATTGTAAATTCCGTAAATTATAAGGTCTTAATCCAAATTAATGTTACCAACTTATAATTAGTCAGGTTTCATGCTTCTCTGCCAATTTTCAGCTCAAACGGACTTCTCAAACTCATACAATTGCATAAACATGTTTCAGGACCAAAATGCAAACATTTCAAAACATATAACCGCTCATGTCAGCCTCCAACGGTCAAGTGTTCCGAAACAGGGAGAACCTGTTTCGAAACGCGGGGCCGTTCCGCAACGTGTTCCGAAACGAGGCCTGGCAGAGGCATTATCGTTTCGGAACGGTACCTTCCGTTTCGAACGCCTGGGCTATTACAGGGCCCCCGTTCCGAAACGGTAGCTCCCGTTCCGATACGGCCTGCCCAGAATGCAGATAATTGGCTGATTAAACACACAATTGACCTTTCTAACATGCTCCAAAAGCCACTAAATCATACCAGCAAGTCATTCAACATACAAGGAACATAATTGCATCAGCAAAACATCGACATGGCATCACTTATGAAAAGCCCCAAATCTATAGGCATGCTTTCTACTTAGCAAACCATTCAAGCATCAATTTGATAAAACGAACTCATAAAGACCAATCACATGCTCCAACATTATTAACAACATTAAACAAACTTAGGGAGTTCTAAACATCTCTCAAAACATCCACATAGGTCCCCCATTGCCAAATGCCAAAAGCTAATAGTGTTTAAGAAACCTTCACCATACTTGAGCTTAGTTATCCACTTGATTGCTTGCCCTCCTTGCTGCCCTCAATGCACTTTAATGCTCTGGATTATTGGTTTAAGAAAAGAGAGAGAGCGTAAGCAAAAACTTAGTGAGGAATGCTCATTTAAAACCACACAATAATGCATTTATAAAACTCATTTATAAACCATTCTTCAAGCAACATTTATACATGCTCTTAAACATTTAAAACAAGCATCTCATGCTTCACTTTCATTACATGTCATATTGGCAACAAGTGATACATTTCACATAAGATCCACACATGGACTTTTAAACACCATTGTGATCTTATACTTTCCAAGGACCACACATGGACTTTTAAACACCATTGTGTCCTTAACCCCATGGACTTTTAAACACCATGGCCCATGGACTTTTAAACACCATGGCAAGGACCACACAAGGACTTTTAAACACCTTTGTGTCCTTAACAAGAATCTCCCAAGGACTTTTAAACACCTTGGAGTTCTTAAGTAACAAAGCTTACACAAGGAATTTTAACCACCTTGAGCCTTAACCAAGAACCAACCATGGACTTTTAAACACCATGTTGTTCTTAAAATTCACAAGATTCACACAAGGACTTTTAACCACCTTTGTGATCTTAACCAAGAACCATCCAAGGACTTTTAACCACCTTGATGTTCTTAAATATACAAGGCTCACACAAGGACTTTTAACCACCTTTGTGACCTTAACCATCACTTGCCAATATGTATCATTATCATCAATAGTCCACTGTTTTAAAGCATTTAAACAAGCCATAAACATCATGCATTTTTAAGCATCAAACCACATTAAAACAATGTTCAAAAACAAGGAACTCTTACCTTGAGTTTCCTTCAACACATGGCTTATAATCTCAGCAAATTAACATGCTATATATGCTTTCAAAACAGATTTAAAATCATGCAAACAAAACACATTGCATACAACCAAATCCATGGCCATCACCAAGAGAGTTTTTCCGAAAACTTACTCTTGAGCTTAGCTAAGTTGCTTAGACTTAAACTAAGCTCCCAAACCTTCAAAACACTGGTTTCAAAGCCGAAAACCAAATTCCACTCACCGATTCCGTTTCGCCTCTTGCCGAAACACAAATCAAGCTTCCGGATCACCACCACTTGGATCCAAAGATGACTCCCCTGTTTTAAACACATCAAAGCAGAGGATTAATGCATCATCATGCATTAATATCTTCAATGAAAGCATCTAAACTCGCTGCTCTCATCCTCACTCCATTTTCGGCTACCAAACACAACCGAAAATGCATCCAAACAACTCCACAACATTGCCCAGCCAAGATCCATCAAATCTAAACATCATTAAACATCATTTAACATCCAAGAAGGATCTAACATCATCCTTATACCTCCAGCTATAAGAGATCCACAAGATCACTCCAAAAACAACCAAGAACACAAGCTAAACTTAGGAAATTCAACATATCCGGGATTGCATTAATTAAAACTCAATTCCTTACCAATTTAACATTCATTTAACATCAAATTGACAACTTAAAACACTGCCCAAATAGATCATACGAAATTTCATCAAAAACCACCAAATCTTGCATTTAAAAGCCAAGATCAATAATACAACCTTAAAACCATTTATAAAACACAATTTAAGGATTGAAAACTTAGGAATTTCAGTAAAGAACTGAGAGTTTATAGGAGAAGGACGTTCTTACCTCCAAACTTGAGTTTCTCCCTTTTTAGAATCAAAAAGCTTGAAGATCCAATTAGCAAATGCAAAGGATTTAATGAAGAGAGGATTGAAGATCAAAAGGGAAAAGAAATGAGTGATTTAGATGGCAAAACCAGAGGGAAAAGTTCTGGAAAAAGATGGTTGGTTTGAGAGAAAAGATGAGAGAAAAGTGAAAATGGAAAATATGGAAAGTTAGTTGGAAATTCCAAAATATCTTCCCTCCTTTTAGTTTTATTCAAAAACCTTTAATTAATCATTTAATTATCTTAGAAAAATCTGGAGAAACTCCCATTGGGTAAATAGCTCCTTCAAGATTCAAAGTTTCAATCCTTTTTAAAACAGTCTCACAGTTTTCAAAAAATTACATTTTGGTCACTAGCCCAAAATGTCACCCTTCCAAACCTCATTTTGCAAAATTGATTTCACCTTACTCTTATATATAATAAAAGAGGATTTTAGAACATTTTTCCATATTTTTAATGCAACCCAAACTAGGCTTTCCTAAATTCACTCTCAAATATTCGAACCGCACTTTGACCGAACCGGTCCAAGCCCAAAACTTCTAAGCCCAAAGCCGGGGCGTTACAACTCTCCCCCCCTTAAGAAATTTCGTCCTCGAAATTTACCTGAAGGAAAGAGATAAGGAAACTGCTTCAGCATGTCATCCTTCCGTTCCCACGTGGCTTCCTCAACACCACGATGCTTCCACAACACCTTTACCAACTCAATGGTCTTGCCACGAAGAACCTTGCTATCCGAATCCAGAATCTACACCGGTTCCTCATCATAGGTCAAATCCGGATTCAATTCCACTTCTTCCACAGGCATCACATGCGAAGGATCAGATCTATACTTCCGGAGCATAGAAACATGAAACACATCATGAATCTTCTCCAACTCTTGAGGTAGCCTCAACTTGTACGCAACAGGACCCACACGCTCAATCACCTCGTATGGTCCAATGTACCTAGGGCTCAACTTACCCTTCCGGCCAAACCTCATCACCTTTTTCCAAGGCGAAACCTTCAAAAACACACGGTCACCCACCGCATACTCAATTTCCTTACGCTTCAAATCCGCGTAAGACTTTTGCCGATCAGAAGCTACCTTCAAACGATCACAAACGAGCTTCACCTTCTCGGTGGTTCCTTTCAACAAAGCTGGCATCGAAACCAACTTTTGACCCGCTTCTGCCCAACAAAGAGGAGTCCTACACTTCCTCCCGTACAAAGCTTCATAAGGTGCCATTTGAATACTTGCCTGGTAACTATTGTTATAAGCAAACTCCACCAAAGGCAAATGTTTCTCCCAAGAGCCCTGAAACTCAATCACGCAGCACCTCAACATATCCTCCAAAATCTGGATAACATGCTCAGACTGACCATCCGACTGAGGATGATAAGATGTACTGAAATTCAACCGTGTACCCAAAGCTTGATGCAAACACTGCTAGAAACGCGATGTAAACCTCGGATCCCTATCCGACACAATCGACTTAGGCACACCATGCAGCCGCACAATCTCAGCAATGTACAGCTCCGCAAGCCTATCCAAAGAAAACGTAGTATGCACAGGAAAGAAATGCGCACACTTCGTAAGGCGATCCACAATCACCCACACCGAATTCTTCTACGATGGTGACAAAGGTAAACCAGATACAAAATCAATGGTAACCCTTTCCCACTTCCACTCAGTGATTCTCAACGGTTGCAACAAACCTGAAGGAACCTGATGCTCAGCCTTAACTCGCTGACACACCATGCACTTGCTTACAAACTCAGCAACATCCTTCTTTAAACCCACCCAATAGTACTCATCACGAAGATCACGATACATCTTAGTACTACCTGGGTGCATAGCAAAAGGACTACTATGACCTTCAGTCAGAATAGCATGCCTCAACTCAGCATCATTGGGCACTACTATCCGACTCCCAAAACACAACACACCATCATCATTAAAGCAGAAATCCGAAGGCCTACCCTCCGCGATATCCTGAACATGCGGCACCAAGGAATCATCCAGAAACTACTTTTCCTTGATGAACTGAACCAAAGATGGTTTCACTTGCAACTCAGCCACAAGACCACCATCACGCGAAATACTCAATCTGGCAAACATAGCCCTCAACTCAACAGCCACCTTCCTACTCAAGGCATCCGCTACAACATTAGCTTTTCCAGGATGGTACTCAATCGTCAACTCATAATCCTTGAGCAACTCCACCCAACGCCACTGCCTAAGATTCAACTCCTTCTGAGACATCAGATACTTCAAACTCTTGTGATCCGTGTACACAGTACACTTCTCACCATACAGATAATGTCTCCAGATCTTCAAAGCAAAAACCACCGCAGCCAACTCAATGTCATGCGTAGGATAATTGCGTTCATGCACCTTCAACTGCCGCGATGCATAAGCAACCACTTTACCCTCTTGCATCAACACACATCCCAAACCAACATAGGATGCATCACTATAGACCACAAACTCTTTCCCTTATTCAGGTTGAACCAAGATAGGAGCTTGCGTCAAAGCTGCCTTAACCTTCTCAAAAGCCTGCTGTCTCTCTTCCGTCCATTCATACTTAACATCTTTTTGCAACAACTTCGTCAAAGGTGCAACAATCTTAGAAAAACCATCCACAAACCTCCGGTAGTATCCCGCCAAACCAAGGAAACTACGAACCTCATGAACAGACTTAGGAACCTTCCAATTCATCACCGCCTCAATCTTCTGAGGATCAACGCGAATCCCCTCAGCAGAAACCACATGCCCAAGAAACACCACCTCCTTAAGCCAGAACTCACACTTGCTCAGCTTAGCATAAAGCTGATTCTCCAACAAAGCCTGCAGCACAATCCTCAAATGCTCTTCATGTTCTTCCTCAGTATGCGAGTACACGAGGATATCATCAATGAAGACCAAAACAAACTTATCCAGGTACTCATGAAACACACGGTTCATCATGTCCATGAAAGCAGCAGGAGCATTTGTCAAACCAAACGGCATCACAAGGAACTCATAATGCCCATACCTTGTCCTGAAAGCTGTCTTAGGCACATCCACATCCTTTACCTTCAACTGGTAATACCCAGACCTCAAGTCAATCTTAGAGAACACAGCTGCTCCCCGAAATTGATCAAAGAGATCATCAATTCTCGGCAAAGGATACCGATTCTTGACAGTCGACTTATTCAGCTGACGATAATCAATGCACATTCTCATAGTGCCATCCTTCTTCTTCACAAACAAGACCGGTGCACCCCAAGGCGACACACTCGGCCGAATGAACCCGCGATCAAGCAACTCTTGCAACTGCGTCTTCAGCTCTTTCAGCTCCTTAGGTGCCATTCTATAAGGGGTAATGGACACAGGAGTTGTATTCTCATACAGCTCAATTCCAAACTCCACCTCACGATTAGGAGGTAACCCAGGCAACTCCTCAGGAAACACACCAGGAAACTCCCGCACAATCTTGATATCTTGCACACGCAACTCCTTAGAGCTAGGATTCATCACAAAAGCTAGATAAGCTTCACAACCTTGCCTCAGCATCCGACCTGCCTCCAACGTAGACACCACATTGGCAAGAAACTTCACATTCTCACCAACCACAACCACCTCATAACCATCCGCAAGCTTCAGCGAAACTCGCTTATTCTCACAATCCACAACAACACGATGCTCAGCAAGCCAATCCATACCAAGGATTACATCAAAACCATAGAAAGGCAACTCCATAAGGTCAACATGAAAAACATGATCTTGAACAACCAAAGGGCACCTTCTATAAAGCTTTCGAGTCACAACAGTCTCACCAAAAGAACTAGTGACATGAACACCAACATCCAAAGACTCAACAGGCAAACCAAGCAATTCAGCATGCTCACGCAAAATGTAAGAGTGCGTAGATCCAGAATCAATCAAGGAAAGTAATGACAAGGATTGCAGAGTAAAAGTACCTGCGATCACATCCGCATCATTCCTTCCCTCACGCTGAGCATACACCCTGGCTTGGCCGCCACCCTCAGGCTGAATAGGCACAACATGGGCCACTCCTCGACCACCTTCCTCTCTCCGCTGGAAATTACCACGGCCGCGCCCACGACCTCTCTGCGGTGCAGCAACAACAGGAGCACGCACTTGGCCACCAGCCAACATAGGACACTCTCGCCTCATGTGATCCGTAGACCCACAATTCCAGCACTCGTTACCAGCTGCCGCAACAGGAGCTTGCACCTCCCTCACAGCACGAGGACAATCACGCTTCATATGACCACGTGAACCACAAATCCAACATGCACTCGGATCAACTCTAGCATTGCCTCCCCGAGCAGGTGCACCACCACTCCGCTTAGCTGAGGACAGATACTTCTGATCACGTCCCCTCTTGTTCCGTCCACCACCGGAACTATATTCAGTTGATCGCTTACTAGCACTAGAACCAGCACTTCCAGCAGATAAGCCCAAGTTCATCTCAATATCCTTTGCTCGGCCCACCAGCACATCAAAATCATCATACTCGCGAGCCAGCACATACATCTTAACTTCCGTCACTAAACCATAACGGAACCTTTCACATCTTTCCCGCTCATCCGGAACAAGCTCAGGTGCATATTGACTGTGTCGGACGAACTGGACCTCATACTCAGCCACGGACATGCTCCCTTGGGTGAGAGACATGAACTCCCTCTTCTTTTCATCTAGGTACCTCACACCTAGATACCTTCTCTTGAACGCATTCTGAAAGAATGTCCAAGTTACACCAGCTTTCGCCATCCCAGCAATAGTGGTTGTCCACCATGTATAAGCATCATCCTGTAGCAAGGATACCACACAGCCGAGCTTTTGCACATCAGTGCAATTCATCTGACCCAAGATTCTCTTGGTACCCTCTAACCAAGATTCCGAACCTTCAGCAGACAAACCCCTGAACTCAGTCCCTCCTAGACTGCGCAAACGTTCCAAGGGTAGTCTAACTCCAGCATCTCCCTGATGCCCAGCTCCTTGAGCTCCAGCTACTGCCGCTTGAAAAGCTCCAGCAATAGCTTGTATCAACACCGTCATGTCAGGAACAGCTTGTCCCTGACCAGCCTCAGGTCCAGCGACCCCAGCACCAGCTGCAGCTCCAGCTCTTTCACCCCCAGCTTCACCACCACCAGGTGGAGGAGGTAACACCGCACTTCCTGCATTCTCCTCATTCTCATTCTCATTATGAGCCGTAGCTCGCACATTACTTCTCAACTCTCTACGAGGTGCCATACTCTAACAATGCAATCACAATGCAAATAAACAAAGTCAGGCCCAGCAAGGTAAGCAATCCAAGTACTCAAGCTCATTTTCACTTAAAAACAACATCATTTCATTAGCTTTGATTTGGCAATGGGTACCCACAACATGCTTCACCACAGCATACACCTCAATATCAACATGTTCACAAACCACTCAACATGCTTCTACTCAACAAGCATACAAATCATACATACTTCAATCATGCACACAATCATTCCCAATTATTCGAGAACTCAGCTCTGATACCACCAAATGTAACCCCTTAACCCGGTCTAGACGGTTGACCCGAATTAAGGAAGTCACACGGGGAAAACCAAAGTCAACCCGAAAGTCAACCTTGATTAACGACCTTTTTTTTCTTTTTAAACTTGTCTAGATGCACATTAACCCTAGATATGATCATACAAACAACATACTCAAAGATCATAACCATCAGAGAACATTCAGGGACCCAATTGAACAATTTACAACTTTAGGGACCAAATTGTAAATTCTGTAAATTATAAGGTCTTAATCCAAATTAATGTTACCAACTTATAATTAGTCAGGTTTCATGCTTCTCTGCCAATTTTAAGCTCAAACGGACTTCTCAAACTCATACAATTGCATAAACATGTTTCAGGACCAAAATGCAAACATTTCAAAACATATAACCGCTCATGTCCTCCATCGGTCAAGTGTTCCGAAACAGGGAGAACCTGTTTCGAAATGCGGGGCCGTTCCGCAACGTGTTCCGAAACGAGGCCTGGCAGAGGCATTATCGTTTCGGAACGGTACCTTCCGTTTCGAACGCCTAGGCTATTACAGGGCTCCCGTTCCGAAACGGTAGCTCCCGTTCCGATACGGCCTGCCCAGAATGCAGATAATTGGCTGATTAAACACACAATTGACCTTTCTAACATGCTCCAAAAGCCACTAAATCATACCAGCAAGTCATTCAACATACAAGGAACATAATTGCATCAGCAAAACATCGACATGGCATCAATTATGAAAAGCCCCAAATCTATAGGCATGCTTTCTACTTAGCAAACCATTCAAGCATCAATTTGATAAAACCAACTCATAAAGACCAATCACATGCTCCAACATTATTAACAACATTAAACAAACTTAGGGAGTTCTAAACATCTCCCAAAACATCCACATAGGTCCCCCATTGCCAAATGCCAAAAGCTAATAGTGTTTAAGAAACCTTCACCATACTTGAGCTTAGTTATCCACTTGATTGCTTGCCCTCCTTGTTGCCCTCAATGCACTTTAATGCTCTACATTATTGGTTTAAGAAAAGAGAGAGAGCATAAGCAAAAGCTTAGTGAGGAATGCTCATTTAAAACCACACAATAATGCATTTATAAAACTCATTTATAAACCATTCTTCAAGCAACATTTATACATGCTCTTAAACATTTAAAACAAGCATCTCATGCTTCATTTTCATTACATGTCATATTGGCAACAAGTGATACATTTCACATAAGATCCACACATGGACTTTTAAACACCATTGTGATCTTATACTTTCCAAGGACCACACATGGACTTTTAAACACCATTGTGTCCTTATCCCCATGGACTTTTAAACACCATGGCCCATGGACTTTTAAACACCATGGCAAGGACCACACAATGACTTTTAAACACCTTTGTGTCCTTAACAAGAATCTCCCAAGGACTTTTAAACACCTTGGAGTTCTTAAGTAACAAGGCTTACACAAGGAATTTTAACCACCTTGAGCCTTAACCAAGAACCAACCATGGACTTTTAAACACCATGTTGTTCTTAAAATTCACAAGATTCACACAAGGACTTTTAACCACCTTTGTGATATTAACCAAGAACCATCCAAGGACTTTTAACCACCTTGATGTTCTGAAATATACAAGGCTCACACAAGGACTTTTAACCACCTTTGTGACCTTAACCATCACTAGCCAATATGTATCATTATCATCAATAGTCCACTGTTTTAAAGCATTTAAACAAGCCATAAACATCATGCATTTTTAAGCATCAAACCACATTAAAACAATGTTCAAAAACAAGGAACTCTTACCTTGAGTTTCCTTCAACACATGGCTTATAATCTCAGCAAATTAACATGCTAGATATGCTTTCAAAACAGATTTAAAATCATGCAAACAAAACACATTGCATACAACCAAATCCATGGCCATCACCAAGAGAGTTTTTTCGAAAACTTACTCTTGAGCTTAGCTAAGTTGCTTAGACTTAAACTAAGCTCCCCGTGTGACTTTCTTAATCAAGGTTCGTTAATCAAGGTTGACTTTCGGGTTGACATTGGTTTTCCCCGTGTGACTTTCTTAATTCGGGTCAACCGTCTAGGCCAGGTTAAGGGGGTTACATTTGGTGGTATCAGAGCTGAGTTTGCGAGTAATTGGGAATGAATGTATGCGTGATTGAAGTATGTTTGTGTTGTATGCTTGTTGTTTGAAAGCATGATCAGTGGCTTGTGATGTTGATGCAATTGAGATGTATGCTATGATGTTGCATGTTGAGGGTACCCATTGCCAAACAAAAGCTAATGAAATGAAGTTGATTTTGAATGAAATTGAGCTTGAATACTTGGATTGCTTACCTTGCTGGGCCTGACTTGTTTTTTTTGTATTGTGATTGCATGGTAAAAGTATGGCACCACGTAGAGAGTTAAGAGGTAGTGTGCGAGCTACGGCTCCTAACGAGAATGAGAATGAAGAGAATACGGGTAGTGCTGTGTTACCCCCTCCTCCGCCTGGTGGTGGTGCTGGAGGTGAGCGAGCTGAAGATGCAGCTCGTGCTGGAGCTGCTGGACCAGAGGTTGGTCAGGGGCAAGCTATGCCTGATATGTCTATGCTGGTACAAGCTATTGCGGGTGCTTTTCGAGCAGCAGTAGCTGGAGCTCAAGGAGCTGGGCATCAGGGAGATGCTGGAGTCAGATTACCTTTGGAGCGTTTGCGTAGTCTTGGTGGGACTGAGTTCAGAGGTATGTCTGCTGAGAGTTCGGAAGCTTGGCTAGAGAGTACCAAGCGTATCTTGGGTCAGATGAGCTGCACGGATGTGCAAAAGTTGGGCTGTGTTATGTCCTTGCTGCAGGACGATGCATATACATGGTGGACGACCACCATTGCTGGGATGGCTGAAGCTGATGTTTCTTGGACATTCTTTCAGAATGCGTTCAAGAGGAGATATCTTGGAGTGAGATATCTGGATGAGAAGAAGCGTGAATTCATGTCTCTTACTCAAGGGAGCATGAGTGTGGCTGAGTATGAAGTGCAGTTTGTACGCCTCAGTCAGTATGCACCGGAGCTGATACCTGATGAGCGAGAGAGGTGCGAAAGGTTCCGTTATGGCTTGGTGATGGAGGTAAAGACCTACATGTTGGCTGCTGAGTACAATGATTTTGATGTGTTGGTTAGCCGATCCAAGGACATTGAGATGAACTTGGGTTTAGCTGCGAAAGGTGCTGGAGCAAGTTCCGGCAAGAGAGCTGCTGAGTATAGTTCTGGAGGTGGACGGAACAAGAGGGGACGTGATCAGAAGTATCAGTCCTCAGCCAAGAGAGGTGGTGGTGCACCTGCTAGGGGTGGTTTTGCTAGAGCTGAACCAAGTGCTTTCTGGATCTGTGGTTCGCGTGGTCACATGAAGTGTGACTGTCCTCGAGCTGTGAGGGAGGTGCAAGCTCCTGTTGCGGCAGCTGGTAATGGATGTTGGAACTGTGGTTCTGTTGATCATCTGAGGCGAGATTGTCCGAGGTTGGCCGATGGCCAAGATCGTGCTCCTGTTGTAGCTGCACAACAGAGAGGTCGTGGGCGCGGCCGTGGTAATTTCCAGAGAAGAGAGGAAGGTGGTCGCGGAGTAGCTCATGTTGTGGCTATTCAGCCTGAGGGTGGAGGCCAAGCGAGGGTGTATGCTCAGCGCGAGGGAAGGAATGATGCTGATGTGATTGCAGGTACCTTTACTTTGCAGTCCTTGTCACTGCTTTCTTTGATTGATTCTGGATCTACGCATTCATACATTTTGCGTGAGCATGCTGAATTGCTTGGTTTGCCTGTTGAGTCTTTGGATGTTGGAGTTCGTGTCACTAGTTCTTTTGGTGAAACTGTTGTGACTCGAAAGCTTTATAGAAGGTGTCCCTTGGTTGTTCAAGAACATGTCTTTCATGTTGATCTTATGGAGTTGCCTTTCTATGGTTTTGATGTGATCCTTGGTATGGATTGGCTTGCTGAGCATCATGCTGTTGTGGATTGTGAGAATAAGGGGGTTTCGCTTAAGCTCGCGGATGATTATGAAGTTGTTGTTGTTGGCGAGAATGTGAAGTTTCTTGCAAATGTTGTGTCTACCTTGGAGGCGAGTAGGATGCTGAGGCAAGGTTGCGAAGCTTACCTAGCTTTTGTGATGAATCCTAGCTCTAAGGAGTTGAGGGTGCAAGATATCAAGGTTGTGAAGGAGTTTCCTGGTGTTTTTCCTGAAAAGTTGCCTGGTTTACCTCCTAATCGCGAGGTGGAGTTTGGAATTGAACTGTATGAGAATACAACTCCTGTGTCCATTACTCCCTATAGAATGGCACCTAAGGAGCTGAAGGAGCTGAAGACGCAGTTGCAAGAGTTGCTTGATCGTGGTTTCATCCGGCCGAGTGTGTCACCTTGGGGTGCTCCCGTCTTGTTTGTGAAGAAGAAAGATGGCACGATGAGGATGTGCATTGATTACCGTCAGCTGAATAAGTTGACTATCAAGAATCGGTATCCTTTGCCGAGGATTGATGATCTCTTTGATCAATTTCAGGGAGCGTCTGTGTTCTCTAAGATTGACTTGAGGTCAGGGTATTATCAGTTGAAGGTGAAGGATGTGGATGTGCCTAAGACAGCCTTCAGGACAAGGTATGGGCATTATGAGTTCCTTGTGATGCCGTTTGGCTTGACAAATGCTCCTGCTGCTTTCATGGACATGATGAATCGTGTGTTTCATGAATACCTGGACAAGTTCGTTGTGGTGTTCATTGATGATATCCTCGTGTACTCGCGTACTGAGGAGGAGCACGAAGAGCATTTGAGGATTGTGCTGCAAGCTTTGTTGGAGGATCAGCTTTATGCTAAGCTGAGCAAGTGTGAGTTTTGGCTTAGGGAGGTGGTGTTTCTTGGGCATGTGGTCTCAGCTGAGGGGATTCGTGTTGATCCTCAGAAGATTGAAGCGGTGATGAACTAGAAAGTTCCTAAGTCTGTTCTTGAGGTCCGTAGTTTCCTTGGTTTGGCGGGATACTACCGGAGGTTTGTGGATGGTTTTTCCAAGATTGCTGCTCCTTTGACGAAGCTGTTGCAAAAGGTGTAACACCCCGGTTTTGGGCTTAGGAGTTTTGGGCATTGACCGGTTGGTCAAAGTGCTGTTCGAATCTTAAGGGGTTAAATTAGGAAAGCCTAGTTCGGGTTGCATTAAAAATATGGAAAAATGTTCTAAAATCATCTTTTAATATAATTAAGTGAACTGTGAAATCAATTTTGGAAAATGAGTTTTGGAAGTGTGACATTTTGGCTAGTGACTAAAATGTAATTTTCGCAAGTTTGGTGGTTGTTTTATAAAGGGTTGGAACTTTGAATCTTTAAGGAGCTATTAATCCAAAGGTGATTTCTCCAGATTTTTCTAAGATTTTATAAGCTATTTTCTGATTTTAAAGATAACAAAAAGGAGGGAAAAACTCATTTGGCAATTTTCTCAACTAACTTCCCATTTTCTTTCTCTCATTTTCTCTCAAACCAAACACTACATTTCCATAGATTTGTTTCTGATTTTCTCACCTAAATTCCTCCTTTCAACTCTCTTTTGATTCCAAATTAACATATCTTCAAAACCTCTTCAATTGCTACAAGTTTCAACAAGCATTTTGATTGCAAAAAGTGGAGAAATACAAGTTTGGAGGTAAGAACGTCCTTCTCCTCTAAACTATCAGTTCTTTACTGAAATTCCTAAGTTTTCAATCCTAAATTGATGTTTAATTAAAGGCTTTTAAGTTGATTTATGGATCTTGGCTTATTATGCAAGATTTTGATGATTTTTGATGATTTTCGTTAGATCTGAGTAATCTGTGTTTTAAGAAGTGTTTTTGATGTTAAATGATCTCTAAAATGATGTGGAATTGAGTCTTGATTGATGCAATCCCGGATAGGTTGAGTTTCCTAAATTTAGCTTGTGTTTTAAGGTAGTTTTTGAGGTGATCTTGGTGATCTGATGTTGCTGGAGGTATAAGGTTGTTGATAGGTTGTTTTTAGATGTTATATGATGTTAATGGAAGTGAGGTTGTGGTGGTTTATGGCTGGGCTTTGTTTAGAAGTGGTTTGGATGCATTTTCGGTTGTGTTTGGTGGCCGAAAATGGAGGTTGGATGAGAGCAGCGAGTTTAGGTGCTTTCATTGAAGCAATTAATGCATGATGATGCATTAATCCTCTGCTTTGATGTGTTGAAACAGGGGAGACGTCTTTGGATCCAAGTTTGGTTGATCCGGAAGCTTGATTTGGTGCTTTGTCTTGAAGCAAAGTGTGAATCGGTGAGTGGATTTGTGGAAATTGGATTTTCAGCTTTAAAACCAAGGTTTGAAGGTTTTGGGAGCTTAGTTTAAGTCTAAACAACTTTGCTAAGCTCAAGTGTAAGCTTTCGGATTTTCTCTCTAGTGGTGGCCATGACTTGATGTTTTGCAAAGTGATGATTTGCATGTTTTTAATTACTGTTTTGAAAGCATGTTTTAGCATGGATTTTGCTGATGATATAAGCCATATGTTGAAGGTAACTCTAGGTAGGAGTACCTTGCTTTTGTACATTGTTTAAATGTGGATTGATGCTTTAAAATGCATGATGAAAATGGCTTGGTTAAATGCTTTAAAATAGTGGATTAATTAATGGATATGATGTATATTGGCAAGTAATGTTTTGAAAAGATTAAGGTCACTAAGGTGGTTAAAAGTCCTTGGATGAGTCTTGTTGCGGACACTAAGGTTGTTAAAAGTCCTTAGGTGATCCTTCCATGGTGTTTAAAAGTCCATGGGGCCAAGGTGTTTAAAAGTCCTTGGGGCCAAGGTGTTTAAAAGTCCTTGGGGTGATTCAAGCATTGGACACAAAGGTGGTTAAAAGTCCTTGTGTGGTCCTTATTCATGGTGTTTAAAAGTCCATGGCCAAGGTGTTTAAAAGTCCTTGGGGCCAAGGTGTTTAAAAGTCCTTGGGAAAGTTGTTGAACTTGTTTTAATAAATGAAATGTATCACTTGAGCCAATATGACATGTTAAGTGTATTATGAAGCATGAGATGCTTGTTTTAATGATTATGTTGAAGCATGAGATTGCTTGTTTTAAGTATGCTTTTGAGCATGTACAAGGATTGATTTTAAGCATGGCTTATAAATGGTTTTAATTGCATTATTGAATTGTTTTTAATGAGCATGCCTCACTAAGCTTTTGCTTACGCTCTCTACGTTTTCTTAATTCAATAATGCAGAGCATTAGAGTATCTTGAGGGCAGCAAGAAAGGGCAAGCAATCAAGTTCAAGTGAAACTCAAAGTATGGAAGGTTTTGTTAAACATTTAGCTTTTGTATGACTTGGCAATGGGGGACCAATGTGTATGATTTGGGAGGTGTTTGAGACTCCCTAAGTATGTTGAATGTTGTTGAGATTGCTGGTTTATGAATTGGAACCTTGTATGCTTGTTTTGGAAGTTTGGAGTTTGAATAGCTAGCTTGTGTAGGAAGCATGCCTATAGAATTGGGGCTTTTTGCATATGATGTTAGATTGATGTTGTGATGGTTCCTATAAGTCTTAAATATGTTTAATTGCATGCTGGTAAAGTTTGGTGACATTTGGAGCATGTTTGAATGTTCAATTGCATGATTTGGTATGCTTGTTTGCTGCAATCTGTGCAGGCGTTTCGGAACAGTATGCACCGTTTCGGAACGGGTGCCTTACACGAACCCAGGCGTCCGAAACGGTGTGCACCGTTTCGAAACGGTTTGGTCTCTGCCAAGGCCGTGTTTCGGAACGGTGTCGATCGGTTTCGGAACGGCCCGTGTTTCGGAACGGGGTCGATCCATTTCGGAACGTTCGACCGTTAGGGGGCTGACATTGGCAGTTATATGTTTTGAATTGTTTGCGTTTTGGTCCCTAAAGTTGTAATTTGTTCAATTGGGTCCCTGTTTGATCTCTGATGTTTTTGATCTTTGAGTATGATGTTTGTGTGATCCCAACTAGGGTTAATGTGCATCTAGACAAGTTTAAAAAGAAAAAAAAGGGTCGTTAATCAAGGTTGACTTTCGGGTTGACTTTGGTTTTCCCCGTGTGACTTTCTTAATTCGGGTCAACCGTCTAGGTCGGGTTAAGGGGGTTACATTTGGTGGTATCGGAGCTGAGTTTGCGAGTAATTGGGAATGAATGTATGCATGATTGAAGTATGTTTGTCTTGTATGCTTGTTGTTTGAAAGCATGATCAGTGGCTTGTAATGTTGATACAATTGAGATGTATGCTATGATGTTGCATGTTGAGGGTACCCATTGCCAAACAAAAGCTAATGAAATGATGTTGATTTTGAATGAAATTGAGTTTGAATACTTGGATTGCTTACCTTGCTGGGCCTGACTTGTTTTATTTTTGCATTGTGATTGCATGGTAAAAGTATGGCACCACGTAGAGAGTTAAGAGGTAGTGTGCGAGCTACGGCTCCCAATGAGAATGAGAATGAAGAGAATACGGGTAGTGCAGTGTTACCCCCTCCTCCGCCTGGTGGTGGTGCTGGAGGTGAGCGAGCTGAAGCTGCAGCTGGTGCTGGAGCTGCTGGACCAGAGGTTGGTCAGGGGCAAGCTATGCCTGATATGTCTATGCTGGTACAAGCTATTGCGGGTGCTTTGCGAGCAGCAGTAGCTGGAGCTCAAGGAGCTGGGCATCAGGGAGATGCTGGAGTCAGATTACCTTTGGAGCGTCTGCGCAGTCTTGGAGGGACTGAGTTCAGAGGTATGTCTTCTGAGAGTTCGGAAGCTTGGCTAGAGAGTACCAAGCGTATCTTGGGTCAGATGAGCTGCACGGATGTGCAAAAGTTGGGATGTGTTGTGTCCTTGCTGCAGGACGATGCATATACGTGGTGGACGACCACCATAGCTGGGATGGCTGAAGCTTATGTTACTTGGACATTCTTCCAGAATGCGTTCAAGAGGAGATATCTTGGAGTGAGATATCTAGATGAGAAGAAGCGTGAATTCATGTCTCTTACCCAAGGGAGCATGAGTGTGGCTGAGTATGAAGTGCAGTTTGTACGTCTCAGTCAGTATGCACCGGAGCTGATACCTGATGAGCGAGAGAGGTGCGAAAGGTTCCGTTATGGATTAGTGACGGAGGTTAAGACCTACATGTTGGCTGCTGAGTACAATGATTTTGATGTGTTGGTTAGTCGATCCAAGGACATTGAGATGAACTTGGGTTTAGCTGCGAAAGGTGCTGGAGCGAGTTCTGGCAAGAGAGCTGCTGAGTATAGTTCCGGAGGTGGACGGAACAAGAGGGGACGTGATCAGAAGTATCAGTCCTCAACCAAGAGAGGTGGTGGTGCACCTGCTAGGGGTGGTTTTGCTAGAGCTAAACCAAGTGCTTGTTGGATCTGTGGATCGCGTGGTCACATGAAGCGTGACTGTCCTCGTGCTGTGAGGGAGGTGCAAGATCCTGTTGCGGCTGCTGGTAATGGATGTTGGAACTGTGGTTCTGTTGACCATCTGAGACGAGATTGTCCGAGGTTGGCTGGTGGCCAAGATCGTGCTCCTGTTGTTGCTGCACCGCAGAGAGGTTGTGGGCGCGGCCGTGGTAATTTCCAGAGGAGAGAGGAAGGTGGTCGCGGAGTAGCTCATGTTGTGGCTATTCAGCCTGAGGGTGGAGGCCAAGCGAGGGTGTATGCTCAGCGCGAGGGAAGGAATGATGCTGATGTGATTGCAGGTACCTTTACTTTGCAGTCCTTGTCATTGCTTTCTTTGATTGATTCTGGATCTACGCATTCATACATTTTGCGTGAGCATGCTGAATTGCTTGGTTTGCCTGTTGAGTCTTTGGATGTTGGTGTTCGTGTCACTAGTTCTTTTGGTGAAACTATTGTGACTCGAAAGCTTTATAGAAGGTGTCCCTTGGTTGTTCAAGAACATGTCTTTCATGTTGATCTTATGGAGTTGCCTTTCTATGGTTTTGATGTGATCCTTGGTATGGATTGGCTTGCTGAGCATCGTGCTGTTGTGGATTGTGAGAATAAGCGGGTTTCGCTTAAGCTTGCGGATGATTATGAAGTTGTTGTTGTTGGCGAGAATGTGAAGTTTCTTGCTAATGTGGTGTCTACCTTGGAGGCGAGTAGGATGCTGAGGCAGGGTTGCGAAGCTTATCTAGCTTTTGTGATGAATCCTAGCTCTAAGGAGTTGAGGGTGCAGGATATCAAGGTTGTGAAGGAGTTTCCTGGTGATTTTCCTGAAGAGTTGCTTGGTTTACCTCCTAATCGCGAGGTGGAGTTTGGAATTGAGCTGTATGAGAATACAACTCCTGTGTCCATTACTCCCTATAGAATGGCACCTAAGGAGTTGAAGGAGCTGAAGACGCAGTTGCAAGAGTTGCTTGATCGTGGTTTCATCTGGCCGAGTGTGTCGCCTTGGGGTGCTCCTGTCTTGTTTGTGAAGAAGAAAGATGGCACTATGAGGATGTGCATTGATTACCGTCAGCTGAACAAGTTGACTATCAAGAATCGGTATCCTTTGCCGAGGATTGATGATCTCTTTGATCAGTTTCGGGGAGCTGCTGTGTTCTCTAAGATTGACTTGAGGTCAGGGTATTATCAGTTGAAGGTGAAGGATGTGGATGTGCCTAAGACAGCTTTTAGGACAAGGTATGGGCATTATGAGTTCCTTGTGATGCCGTTTGGTTTGACAAATGCTCCTGCTGCTTTCATGGACATGATGAATCGTGTTTTTCATGAATACCTGGACAAGTTCGTTGTGGTGTTCATTGATGATATCCTCGTGTACTCGCGTACTGAGGAGGAGCACGAAGAGCATTTGAGGATTGTGCTGCAAGCTTTGTTGGAGAATCAGCTTTATGCAAAGCTGAGCAAGTGTGAGTTTTGGCTTAAGGAGGTGTTGTTTCTTGGGCATGTGGTCTCAGCTGAGGGGATTCGTGTTGATCCTCAGAAGATTGAAGCGGTGATGAATTGGAAAGTTCCTAAGTCTGTTCATGAGGTCCGTAGTTTCCTTGGTTTGGCGGGATACTACCGGAGGTTTGTGGATGGTTTTTCCAAAATTGCTGCTCCTTTGACGAAGCTGTTGCAAAAGGATGTTAAGTATGAGTGGACGGAAGCGAGACAGCAGGCTTTTGAGAAGCTGAAGGCGGCTTTGACGCAAGCTCCTATCTTGATTCAGCCTAAATCAGGGAAAGAGTTTGTGGTTTATAGTGATGCATCCTATGTTGGTTTGGGGTGTGTGCTGATGCAAGAGGGTAAGGTTGTGGCTTATGCGTCGCGGCAGTTGAAGGTGCATGAGCGCAACTATCCTACGCATGATATTGAGCTTATGCGTATCGGTTGAGGTTACCTCAGGAGTTGGAGAAGATTCATGATGCGTTCCATGTTTCTATGCTCCGGAAGTATAGATCTGATCCTTCGCATGTGATGCCTGTAGAGGATGTGGTTTTGAATCCGGATTTGACCTATGATGAGGAACCGGTGAAGGTTCTGGATTCGGATTGCAAGGTTCTTCGTGGCAAGACCATTGAGTTGGTGAAGGTGTTGTGGAAGCATCGAGGTGTTGAAGAAGCCACGTGGGAGCGGAAGGAAGACATGCTGAAGCAGTTTCCTTATCTCTTTCCTTCAGGTAAATTTCGAGGACGAAATTTCTTTAGGGGGGGAGAGTTGTAACACCCCGGTTTTGGGGTTAGGAGTTTTGGGCGTTGACCGGTTGGTCAAAGTGCTGTTCGAATCTTAAGGGGTTAAATTAGGAAAGCCTAGTTCGGGTTGCATTAAAAATATGGAAAAATGTTCTAAAATCATCTTTTAATATAATTAAGAGAACTGTGAAATCAATTTTGGAAAATGAGTTTTGGAAGTGTGACATTTTGGCTAGTGACCAAAATGTAATTTTCGCAAGTTTGGTGGCTGTTTTATAAAGGGTTGGAACTTTGAATCTTTAAGGAGCTATTAATCCAAAGGTGATTTCTCCAGATTTTTCTAAGATTTTATAAGCTATTTTCTGATTTTAAAGATAACAAAAAGGAGGGAAAAACTCATTTGGCAATTTTCTCAACTAACTTCCCATTTTCTTTCTCTCATTTTCTCTCAAACCAAACACTACATTTCCATAGATTTGTTTCTGATTTTCTCACCTAAATTCCTCCTTTCAACTCTCTTTTGATTCCAAATTAACATATCTTCAAAACCTCTTCAATTGCTACAAGTTTCAACAAGCATTTTGATTGCAAAAAGTGGAGAAATACAAGTTTGGAGGTAAGAACGTCCTTCTCCTCTAAACTATCAGTTCTTTACTGAAATTCCTAAGTTTTCAATCCTAAATTGATGTTTAATTAAAGGCTTTTAAGTTGATTTATGGATCTTGGCTTATTATGCAAGATTTTGATGATTTTTGATGATTTTCGTTAGATCTGAGTAATCTGTGTTTTAAGAGGTGTTTTTGATGTTAAATGATCTCTAAAATGATGTGGAATTGAGTCTTGATTGATGCAATCCCGGATAGGTTGAGTTTCCTAAGTTTAGCTTGTGTTTTAAGGTAGTTTTTGAGGTGATCTTGGTGATCTGATGTTGCTGGAGGTATAAGGTTGTTGATAGGTTGTTTTTAGATGTTATATGATGTTAATGGAAGTGAGGTTGTATTGGTTTATGGCTGGGCTTTGTTTAGAAGTGGTTTGGATGCATTTTCGGTTGTGTTTGGTGGCCGAAAATGGAGGTTGGATGAGAGCAGCGAGTTTAGGTGCTTTCATTGAAGCAATTAATGCATGATGATGCATTAATCCTCTGCTTTGATGTGTTGAAACAGGGGAGGCGTCTTTGGATCCAAGTTTGGTTGATCCGGAAGCTTGATTTGGTGCTTTGTCTTGAAGCAAAGTGGGAATCGGTGAGTGGATTTGTGGAAATTGGATTTTCAGCTTTAAAACCAAGGTTTGAAGGTTTTGGGAGCTTAGTTTAAGTCTAAACAACTTTGCTAAGCTCAAGTGTAAGTTTTCGGATTTTCTCTCTAGTGGTGGCCATGACTTGATGTTTTGCAAAGTGATGATTTGCATGTTTTTAACTACTGTTTTGAAAGCATGTTTTAGCATGGATTTTGCTGATGATATAAGCCATATGTTGAAGGTAACTCTAGGTAGGAGTACCTTGCTTTTGTACATTGTTTAAATGTGGATTGATGCTTTAAAATGCATGATGAAAATGGCTTGGTTAAATGCTTTAAAACAGTGGATTAATTGATGGATATGATGTATATTGGCAAGTGATGTTTTGAAAAGATTAAGGTCACTAAGGTTGTTAAAAGTCCTTGAGTGAGCCTTGTTACTTAAGATCATCAAGGTGGTTAAAAGTCCTTGGATGAGTCTTGTTGCAGACACTAAGGTGGTTAAAAGTCCTTAGGTGATCCTTCCATGGTGTTTAAAAGTCCATGGGGCCAAGGTGTTTAAAATTCCTTGGGGTGATTCAAGCATTGGACACAAAGGTGGTTAAAAGTCCTTGTGTGGTCCTTATTCATGGTGTTTAAAAGTCCATGGCCAAGGTGTTTAAAAGTCCTTGGGGCCAAGGTGTTTAAAAGTCCTTGGGAAAGTTGTTGAACTTGTTTTAATAAATGAAATGTATCACTTGAGCCAATATGACATGTTAAGTGTATTATGAAGCATGAGATGCTTGTTTTAATGATTATGTTGAAGCATGAGATTGCTTGTTTTAAGTATGCTTTTGAGCATGTACAAGGATTGATTTTAAGCATGGCTTATAAATGGTTTTAATTGCATTATTGAATTGTTTTTAATGAGCATGCCTCACTAAGCTTTTGCTTACGCTCTCTACGTTTTCTTAATTCAATAATGCAGAGCATTAGAGTATCTTGAGGGCAGCAAGAAAGGGCAAGCAATCAAGTTCAAGTGAAACTCAAAGTATGGAAGGTTTTGTTAAACATTTAGCTTTTGTATGACTTGGCAATGGGGGACCAATGTGTATGATTTGGGAGGTGTTTGAGACTCCCTAAGTATGTTGAATGTTGTTGAGATTGCTGGTTTATGAATTGGAACCTTGTATGCTTGTTTTGGAAGTTTGGAGTTTGAATAGCTAGCTTGTGTAGGAAGCATGCCTATAGAATTGGGGCTTTTTGCATATGATGTTAGATTGATGTTGTGATGGTTCCTATAAGTCTTAAATATGTTTAATTGCATGCTGGTAAAGTTTGGTGACATTTGGAGCATGTTTGAATGTTCAATTGCATGATTTGGTATGCTTGTTTGCTGCAATCTGTGCAGGCGTTTCGGAACAGTGTGCACCGTTTCGGAACGAGTGCCTTACACGAACCCAGGCGTCCGAAACGGTGTGCACCGTTTCGAAATGGTTTGGTCTCTGCCAAGGCCGTGTTTCGGAACGGTGTCGATCGGTTTCGGAACGGCCCGTGTTTCGGAACGGGGTCGATCCGTTTCGGAACGTTCGACCGTTAGGGGGCTGACATTGGCAGTTATATGTTTTGAATTGTTTGCGTTTTGGTCCCTAAAGTTGTAATTTGTTCAATTGGGTCCCTGTTTGATCTCTGATGTTTGTGATCTTTGAGTATGATGTTTGTGTGATCACAACTAGGGTTAATGTGCATCTAGACAAGTTTAAAAAGAAAAAAAAAGGTCGTTAATCAAGGTTGACTTTCGGGTAGACTTTGGTTTTCCCCGTGTGACTTTCTTAATTCGGGTCAACCGTCTAGGCCGGGTTAAGGGGGTTACAAAAGGATGTTAAGTATGAGTGGACAGAAGCGAGACAGCAGGCTTTTGAGAAGCTGAAGGCGGCTTTGACGCAAGCTCCTATCTTGATTCAGCCTGAATCAGGGAAAGAGTTTGTGGTCTATAGTGATGCATCCTATGTTGGTTTGGGGTGTGTGCTGATGCAAGAGGGTAAGGTTGTGGCTTATGTGTCGCGGCAGTTGAAGGTGCATGAGCGCAACTATCCTACACATGATATTGAGCTGGCTGCAGTGGTTTTTGCTCTGAAGATCTGGAGACATTATCTGTATGGTGAGAAGTGTACTGTGTACACGGATCACAAGAGTTTGAGGTATCTGATGTCTCAGAAGGAGTTGAATCTCAGGCAGCGACGTTGGTTGGAGTTGCTCAAGGATTATGATATGACGATTGAGTATCATCCTGGTAAAGCTAATGTTGTTGCGGATGCTTTGAGTAGGAAGGTAGCTGTTGAGCTGAGGGCGATGTTTGCTAGCTTGAGCATATCGCAAAATGGTGGTCTTGTTGCTGAGTTGCAAGTGAAACCTCTTTGGTTCAGTTGATCAAGGAAAAGCAGTTGCTGGATGATTCCTTGGTGTCTCATGTTCAGGATATCGCGGAGGGTAGACCTTCGGATTTCTGCTTTAATGAGGATGGTGTGTTGTGTTTTGGTAGTCGGATAGTAGTGCCTGCTGATGTTGAGTTGAGGCGTGCTATTCTGACTGAAGGTCATAGTAGTCCTTTTGCTATGCACCCTGGTAGTACTAAGATGTATCGTGATCTTCGTGATGAGTACTATTGGGTAGGTTTGAAGAAGGATGTTGCAGAGTTTGTGAGCAAGTGTTTGGTGTGTCAGCGAGTTAAGGCTGAACATCAGGTTCCTTCTGGTTTGTTGCAACCGTTGAAAATCCCTGAATGGAAGTGGGAGAGGGTTACCATGAATTTTGTATCTGGTTTGCCTTTGTCTCCATCAAAGAAGAATTCTGTTTGGGTGATTGTGGATCGCTTGACGAAGTGTGCGCATTTCTTGCCTGTGCATACTACGTTTTCTTTGGATAAGTTGGCAGAGCTGTACATTGCTGAGATTGTGAGGTTGCATGGTGTGCCTAAGTCGATTGTGTCGGATAGGGATCCGAGGTTCACATCGAGTTTTTGGCAGTGTTTGCATCAAGCTCTAGGTACAAGGTTGCATTTCAGTACATCCTATCATCCTCAGTCGGATGGTCAATCTGAGCGGGTTATTCAGATTTTGGAGGATATGTTGAGATGCTGCGTGATTGAGTTCCAAGGTTCTTGGGAGAAGCATCTGCCGTTGGTTGAGTTCGCTTATAACAATAGTTATCAGGCGAGTATACAGATGGCACCTTATGAGGCTCTGTATGGGAGGAAGTGTAGGACTCCTCTTTGTTGGGCTGAAACTGGTCAAAAGTTGGTTTCGATGCCTGCTTTGTTTAAAGGGACCACCGAGAAGGTGAAGCTCATTTGTGAGAGGTTGAAGGCTGCCTCTGATCGGCAGAAGTCTTACGCGGATTTGAAGCGTAAGGAGATAGAGTATGCGGTGGGTGACCGTATGTTCTTGAAGGTTTCGCCTTGGAAGAAGGTGATGAGGTTTGGCGGAAGGGTAAGTTGAGCCCTCGGTACATTGGACCATATGAGGTGGTTGAGCGAGTGGGTCCTGTTGCGTATCGGTTGAGGTTACCTCAGGAGTTGGAGAAGATTCATGATGTGTTCCATGTTTCTATGCTCCGGAAGTATAGATCTGATCCTTCGCATGTGATGCCTGTAGAGGATGTGGTTTTGAATCCGGATTTGACCTATGATGAGGAACCGGTGAAGGTTCTGGATTCGTATTGTAAGGTTCTTCGTGGCAAGACCATTGAGTTGGTGAAGGTGCTGTGGAAGCATCGAGGTGTTGAGGAAGCCACGTGGGAGCGGAAGGAAGACATGCTGAAGCAGTTTCCTTATCTCTTTCCTTCAGGTAAATTTCGAGGACGAAATTTCTTAAGGGGGGGAGAGTTGTAACGCCCCGGTTTTGGGCTTAGGAGTTTTGGGCGTTGACCGGTTGGTCAAAGTGTTGTTCGAATCTTAAGAGGTTAAATTAGGAAAGCCTAGTTCGGGTTGCATTAAAAATATGGAAAAATGTTCTAAAATCATCTTTTAATATAATTAAGTGAACTGTCAAAACAATTTTGGAAAATGAGTTTTGGAAGTGTGACATTTTGGCTAGTGACCAAAATGTAATTTTCGCAAGTTTGGTGGCTGTTTTATAAAGGGTTGGAACTTTGAATCTTTAAGGAGCTATTAATCCAAAAGTGATTTCTCCAGATTTTTCTAAGATTTTATAAGCTATTTTCTGATTTTAAAGATAACAAAAAGGAGGGAAAAACTCATTTGGCAATTTTCTCAACTAACTTTTCATTTTCCTTCTCTCATTTTCTCTCAAACCAAACACTACATTTCCAGAGATTTGTTTCTGATTTTCTCACCTAAATTCCTCCTTTCAACTCTCATTTGATTCCAAATCAACATATCTTCAAAACCTCTTCAATTGCTTCTTGATTCTTCAAGGATTTTCATTGCAAAAAGTGGAGAAACACAAGTTTGGAGGTAAGAACGTCCTTCTCCTCTAAACTATCAGTTCTTTACTGAAATTCCTAAGTTTTCAATCCTTAATTGATGTTTAATTAAAGGCTTTTAAGTTGATTTATGGATCTTGGCTTATTATGCAAGATTTTGATGATTTTTAATGATTTTCGTTAGATTTGAGTAATCTGTGTTTTAAGAGATGTTTTTGATGTTAAATGATCTCTAAAATGATGTGGAATTGAGTTTTGATTGATGCAATCCCGGATAGGTTGAGTTTCCTAAGTTTAGCTTGTGTTTTAAGGTAGTTTTTGAGGTGATCTTGGTGATCTGTTGTTGCTGGAGGTATAAGGTTGTTAATAGGTTGTTTTTAGATGTTATATGATGATAATGGAAGTGAGGTTTTGTTGGTTTATGGCTGGGCTTTGTTTAGAAGTGGTTTGGATGCATTTTCGGTTGTGTTTGGTGGCCGAAAATGGAGGTTGGACGAGAGCAGCGAGTTTAGGTGCTTTCATTGAAGCAATTAATGCATGATGATGCATTAATCCTCTGCTTTGATGTGTTGAAACAGGGGAGGCATATTTGGATCCAAGATTGGTTGATCCGGAAGCTTGATTTGGTGCTTTGGCTTGAAGCAAAGTGGAAATTGGTGAGTGGATTTGTGGAAATTGGATTTTCAGCTTTAAAACCAAGGTTTGAAGGTTTTGGGAGCTTAGTTTAAGTCTAAACAACTTTGCTAAGCTCAAGTGTAAGTTTTCGGATTTTCTCTCTAGTGGTGGCCATGACTTTGATGTGTTGCAAAATGATGATTTGCATGTTTTAATTACTGTTTTGAAAGCATGTTTTAGCATGGATTTTGCTGATGATATAAGCCATGTGTTGAAGGTAACTCTAGGTAGGAGTACCTTGCTTTTGTACATTGTTTAAATGTGGAATGATGCTTTAAAATGCATGAAGAAAATGGCTTGGTTAAATGCTTTAAAACAATGGATTAAATGATGAATATGATGTATATTGGCAAGTGATGTTTTGAAAAGATTAAGGTCACTAAGGTGGTTAAAAGTCCTTGAGTGAGCCTTGTTACTTAAGATCATCAAGGTGGTTAAAAGTCCTTGGATGAGTCTTGTTGCGGACACTAAGGTGGTTAAAAGTCCTTAGGTGATCCATTCCATGGTGTTTAAAAGTCCATGGGGCCAAGGTGTTTAAAAGTCCTTGGGGCCAAGGTGTTTAAAAGTCCTTGGGGTGATTCAAGCATTGGACACAAAGGTGGTTAAAAGTCCTTGTGTGGTCCTTATTCATGGTGTTTAAAAGTCCATGGCCAAGGTGTTTAAAAGTCCTTGGGGCCAAGGTGTTTAAAAGTCCTTGGGAAAGTTGTTGAACTTGTTTTAATAAATGAAATGTATCACTTGAGCCAATATGACATGTTAAGTAATTTGTGAAGCATGAGATGCTTGTTTTAATGTTTATGTTGAAGCATGGGATTGCTTGTTTTAAGTATGCTTTTGAGCATGTGTAGAGATTGATTTCAAGCATGTTTAAAAATGGTTTTAATTGCATTATTGAATTGTTTTTAATGAGCATGCCTCACTAAGCTTTTGCTTACGCTCTCTACGTTTTCTTAATTCAATAATGCAGAGCATTAGAGTACCTTGAGGGGCAGCAAGAAAGGGCAAGCAATCAAGTTCAAGTGAAGCTCAAAGTATGGAAGGTTTTGTTAAACATTTAGCTTTTGTGTGATTTGGCAATGGGGAACCAGTGTGTATGTTTTGGGAGGTGTTTGAGACTCCCTAAGTATGTTGAATGTTGTTGAGATTGCTGGTTTTTGAATTGGAACCTTATATGCTTGTTTTGGAAGTTTGGTGTTTGTATAGCTAGCTTGTGTAGGAAGCATGCCTATAGAATTGGGGCTTTTTGCATATGATGTTAGATTGATGTTGTGATGGTGCCTATAAGTCTTAAATATGTTTAATTGCATGCTGGTAAAGTTTGGTGACATTTGGAGCATGTTTGAATGATCAATTGCATGATTTGGTATGTTTGTTTGCTGCAATCTGTGCAGGCGTTTCGGAACAGTATGCACCGTTTCGGAACGGGTGCCTTACACGAACCCAGGCGTCCGAAACGGTGTGCACCGTTTCGAAACGGTTTGGTCTCTGCCAAGGCCGTGTTTCGGAACGGGGTCGATCGGTTTCGGAACGACCCGTATTTCGGAACGGGGTCGGTCAGTTTCGGAACGTCCGACCGTTAGGGGCTGACATTGGCAGTTATATGTTTTGAATTGTTTACGTTTTGGTCCTGAATCTTGTATGTTCAATTGTGTGAGCTTGGGAAGTTCTTTTGAGCTGAAATTTCACAGAGAAGCATGAAACATGATTAATTTCAAGATGGTAACTTTAATTTGGGTTAAGTCCTTTTAATTATCAGAAATTACAGTTTGGTCCCTAAAGTTGTAATTTGTTCAATTGGGTCCCTGTTTGATCTTTGATGTTTGTGATCTTTGAGTATGATGTTTGTGTGATCACAATTAGGATTAATGTGCATCTAGACAAGATTAAAAAGAAAAAAAAGGGTCGTTAATCAAGGTTGACTTTCGGGTTGACTTTGGTTTTCCCCGTGTGACTTTCTTAATTCGAGTCAACCGTCTAGGCCGGGTTAAGGGGGTTACATTTGGTGGTATCAGAGCTGAGTTTGCGAGTAATTGGGAATGAATGTATGCGTGATTGAAGTATGTTTGTCTTGTATGCTTGTTGTTTGAAAGCATGATCAGTGGCTTGTGATGTTGATGCAATTGAGATGTATGCTATGATGTTGCATGTTGAGGGTACCCATTTCCAAACAAAAGCTAATGAAATGAAGTTGATTTTGAATGAAATTGAGCTTGAATACTTGGATTGCTTACCTTGCTGGGCCTGACTTGTTTTTTTTTTGCATTGTGATTGCATGGTAAAAGTATGGCACCACGTAGAGAGTTAAGAGGTAGTGTGCGAGCTACGACTCCTAATGAGAATGAGAATGAAGAGAATACGGGTAGTGCTGTGTTACCTCCTCCTCCGCCTGGTGGTGGTGCTGGAGGTGAGCGAGCTGAAGCTGCAGCTGGTGCTGGAGCTGCTGGACCAGAGGTTGGTCAGGGGCAAGCTATGCCTGATATGTCTATGCTGGTACAAGCTATTGCGGGTGCTTTTCGAGCAGCAGTAGCTGGAGCTCAAGGAGCTGGGCATCAGGGAGATGCTGGAGTCAGATTACCTTTGGAGCGTTTGCGTAGTCTTGGTGGGACTGAGTTCAGAGGTATGTCTGCTGAGAGTTCGGAAGCTTGGCTAGAGAGTACCAAGCGTATCTTGGGTCAGATGAGCTGCACGGATGTGCAAAAGTTGGGCTGTGTTATGTCCTTGCTGCAGGACGATGCATATACGTGGTGGACGACCACCATTGCTGGGATGGCTGAAGCTGATGTTTCTTGGACATTCTTTCAGAATGCGTTCAAGAGGAGATATCTTGGAGTGAGATATCTGGATGAGAAGAAGCGTGAATTCATGTCTCTTACTCAAGGGAGCATGAGTGTGGCTGAGTATGAAGTGCAGTTTGTACGCCTCAGTCAGTATGCACCGGAGCTGATACCTGATGAGCGAGAGAGGTGCGAAAGGTTCCGTTATGGCTTGGTGACGGAGGTAAAGACCTACATGTTGGCTGCTGAGTACAATGATTTTGATGTGTTGGTTAGCCGATCCAAGGACATTGAGATGAACTTGGGTTTAGCTGCGAAAGGTGCTGGAGCAAGTTCCGGCAAGAGAGCTGCTGAGTATAGTTCCGGAGGTGGACGGAACAAGAGGGGACGTGATCAGAAGTATCAGTCCTCAGCCAAGAGAGGTGGTGGTGCACCTGCTAGGGGTGGTTTTGCTAGAGCTGAACCAAGTGCTTGCTGGATCTGTGGTTCGCGTGGTCACATGAAGCGTGACTGTCCTCGAGCCTTGAGGGAGGTGCAAGCTCCTGTTGCCGCAGCTGGTAATGGATGTTGGAACTGTGGTTCTGTTGATCATCTGAGGCGAGATTGTCCGAGGTTGGCCGGTGGCCAAGATCGTGCTCCTGTTGTAGCTGCACAGTAGAGAGGTCGTGGGCGCGGCCGTGGTAATTTCCAGAGAAGAGAGGAAGGTGGTCACGGAGTAGCTCATGTTGTGGCTATTCAGCCTGAGGGTGGAGGCCAAGCGAGGGTGTATGCTCAGCGCGAGGGAAGGAATGATGCTGATGTGATTGCAGGTACCTTTACTTTGCAGTCCTTGTCATTGCTTTCTTTGATTGATTCTGGATCTACGCTTTCATACATTTTGCGTGAGCATGCTGAATTGCTTGGTTTGCTTGTTGAGTCTTTGGATGTTGGAGTTCGTGTCACTAGTTCTTTTGGTGAAACTGTTGTGACTCGAAAGCTTTATAGAAGGTGTCCCTTGGTTGTTCAAGAACATGTCTTTCATGTTGATCTTATGGAGTTGCCTTTCTATGGTTTTGATGTGATCCTTGGTATGGATTGGCTTGCTGAGCATCGTGCTGTTGTGGATTGTGAGAATAAGCGGGTTTCGCTTAAGCTCGCGGATGATTATGAAGTTGTTGTTGTTGGCGAGAATGTGAAGTTTCTTGCCAATGTTGTGTCTATCTTGGAGGCGAGTAGGATGCTGAGGCAAGGTTGCGAAGCTTACCTAGCTTTTGTGATGAATCCTAGCTCTAAGGAGTTGAGGGTGCAAGATATCAAGGTTGTGAAGGAGTTTCCTGGTGTTTTTCCTGAAGAGTTGCCTGGTTTACCTCCTAATCGCGAGGTGGAGTTTGGAATTGAACTGTATGAGAATACAACTCCTGTGTCCATTACTCCCTATAGAATGGCACCTAAGGAGCTGAAGGAGCTGACGACGCAGTTGCAAGAGTTGCTTGATCGTGGTTTCATCCGGCCGAGTGTGTCGCCTTGGGGTGCTCCTGTCTTGTTTGTGAAGAAGAAAGATGGCACGATGAGGATGTGCATTGACTACCGTCAGCTGAATAAGTTGACTATCAAGAATCAGTATCCTTTGCCGAGGATTGATGATCTCTTTGATCAATTTCGGGGAGCGGCTGTGTTCTCTAAGATTGACTTGAGGTCAGGGTATTATCAGTTGAAGGTGAAGGATGTGGATGTGCCTAAGACAGCCTTCAGGACAAGGTATGGGCATTATGAGTTCCTTGTGATGCCGTTTGGCTTGACAAATGCTCCTGCTGCTTTCATGGACATGATGAATCGTGTGTTTCATGAATACCTGGACAAGTTCGTTGTGGTGTTCATTGATGATATCCTCGTGTACTCGCGTACTGAGGAGGAGCACGAAGAGCATTTGAGGATTGTGCTGCAAGCTTTGTTGGAGAATCAGCTTTGTGCTAAGCTGAGCAAGTGTGAGTTTTGGCTTAGGGAGGTGGTGTTTCTTGGGCATGTGGTCTCAGCTGAGGGGATTCATGTTGATCCTCAGAAGATTGAAGCGGTGATGAACTGGAAAGTTCCTAAGTCTGTTCATGAGGTCCGTAGTTTCCTTGGTTTGGCGGGATACTACCGGAGGTTTGTGGATGGTTTTTCCAAGATTGCTGCTCCTTTGACGAAGCTGTTGCAAAAGGATGTTAAGTATGAGTGGACAGAAGCGAGACAGCAGGCTTTTGAGAAGCTGAAGGCGGCTTTGACGCAAGCTCCTATCTTGATTCAGCCTGAATCAGGGAAAGAGTTTGTGGTCTATAGTGATGCATCCTATGTTGGTTTGGGGTGTGTGCTGATGCAAGAGGGTAAGGTTGTGGCTTATGCGTCGCGGCAGTTGAAGGTGCATGAGCGCAACTATCCTACGCATGATATTGAGCTGGCTGCAGTGGTTTTTGCTCTGAAGATCTGGAGACATTATCTGTATGGTGAGAAGTGTACTGTGTACACGGATCACAAGAGTTTGAGGTATCTGTTGTCTCAGAAGGAGTTGAATCTCAGGCAGCGACGTTGGTTGGAGTTGCTCAAGGATTATGATCTGACGATTGAGTATCATCCTGGTAAAGCTAATGTTGTTGCGGATGCTTTGAGTAGGAAGGTAGTTGTTGAGCTGAGGGCGATGTTTGCTAGCTTGAGCATATCGCGGGATGGTGGTCTTGTTGCTGAGTTGCAAGTGAAACCGTCTTTGGTTCAGTTGATCAAGGAAAAGCAGTTGCTGGATGATTCCTTGGTGTCTCATGTTCAGGATATCGCGGAGGGTAGACCTTCGGATTTCTGCTTTAATGAGGATGCTGTGTTGTGTTTTGGTAGTCGGATAGTAGTGCCTGCTGATGTTGAGTTGAGGCGTGCTATTCTGACTGAAGGTCATAGTAGTCCTTTTGCTATGCACCCTGGTAGTACTAAGATGTATCGTGATCTTCGTGATGAGTACTATTGGGTAGGTTTGAAGAAGGATGTTGCAGAGTTTGTGAGCAAGTGTTTGGTGTGTCAGCGAGTTAAGGCTGAACATCAGGTTCCTTCTGGTTTGTTGCAACCGTTGAAAATCCCTGAATGGAAGTGGGAGAGGGTTACTATGGATTTTGTATCTGGTTTGCCTTTGTCTCCATCAAAGAAGAATTTTGTTTGGGTGATTGTGGATCGCTTGACAAAGTGTGTGCATTTCTTGCCTGTGCATACTACGTTTTCTTTGGATAAGTTGGCAGAGCTGTACATTGCTGAGATTGTGAGGTTGCATGGTGTGCCTAAGTCGATTGTGTCGGATAGGGATCCGAGGTTCACATCGCGTTTCTTGCAGTGTTTGCATCAAGCTCTGGGTACAAGGTTGCATTTCAGTACATCCTATCATCCTCAGTCGGATGGTCAATCTGAGCGGGTTATTCAGATTTTGGAGGATATGTTGAGATGCTGCGTGATTGAGTTCCAAGGTTCTTGGGAGAAGCATCTGCCGTTGGTTGAGTTCGCTTATAACAATAGTTATCAGGCGAGTATACAGATGGCACCTTATGAGGCTCTGTATGGGAGGAAGTGTAGGACTCCTCTTTGTTGGGCTGAAATTGGTCAAAAGTTGGTTTCGATGCCTGCTTTGTTGAAAGGGACCACCGAGAAGGTGAAGCTCATTTGTGAGAGGTTGAAGGCTGCCTCTGATCGGTAGAAGTCTTACGCGGATTTGAAGCGTAAGGAGATAGAGTATGCGGTGGGTGACCGTGTGTTCTTGAAGGTTTCGCCTTGGAAGAAGGTGATGAGGTTTGGCCGGAAGGGTAAGTTGAGCCCTCGGTACATTGGACCATATGAGGTGGTTGAGCGAGTGGGTCCTGTTGCGTATCGGTTGAGGTTACCTCAGGAGTTGGAGAAGATTCATGATGTGTTCCATGTTTCTATGCTCCGGAAGTATAGATCTGATCCTTCGCATGTGATGCCTGTAGAGGATGTGGTTTTGAATCCGGATTTGACCTATGATGAGGAACCGGTGAAGGTTCTGGATTCGGATTGTAAGGTTCTTCGTGGCAAGACCATTGAGTTGGTGAAGGTGCTGTGGAAGCATCGAGGTGTTGAGGAAGCCACGTGGGAGCGGAAGGAAGACATGCTGAAGCAGTTTCCTTATCTCTTTCCTTCAGGTAAATTTCGAGGACGAAATTTCTTAAGGGGGGAGAGTTGTAACGCCCCGGTTTTGGGCTTAGGAGTTTTGGGCGTTGACCGGTTGGTCAAAGTGTTGTTCGAATCTTAAGAGGTTAAATTAGGAAAGCCTAGTTCGGGTTGCATTAAAAATATGGAAAAATGTTCTAAAATCATCTTTTAATATAATTAAGTGAACTGTGAAATCAATTTTGGAAAATGAGTTTTGGAAGTGTGACATTTTGGCTAGTGACCAAAATGTAATTTTCGCAAGTTTGGTGGCTGTTTTATAAAGGGTTGGAACTTTGAATCTTTAAGGAGCTATTAATCCAAAAGTGATTTCTCCAGATTTTTCTAAGATTTTATAAGCTATTTTCTGATTTTAAAGATAACAAAAAGGAGGGAAAAACTCATTTGGCAATTTTCTCAACTAACTTTTCATTTTCCTTCTCTCATTTTCTCTCAAACCAAACACTACATTTTCAGAGATTTGTTTCTGATTTTCTCACCTAAATTCCTCCTTTCAACTCTCATTTGATTCCAAATCAACATATCTTCAAAACCTCTTCAATTGCTTCTTGATTCTTCAAGGATATTCATTGCAAAAAGTGGAGAAACACAAGTTTGGAGGTAAGAACGTCCTTCTCCTCTAAACTATCAGTTCTTTACTGAAATTCCTAAGTTTTCAATCCTTAATTGATGTTTAATTAAAGGCTTTTAAGTTGATTTATGGATCTTGGCTTGTTATGCAAGATTTTGATGATTTTTGATGATTTTCGTTAGATTTGAGTAATCTGTGTTTTAAGAGATGTTTTTGATGTTAAATGATCTCTAAAATGATGTGGAATTGAGTTTTGATTGATGTAATCCCGGATAGGTTGAGTTTCCTAAGTTTAGCTTGTGTTTTAAGGTAGTTTTTGAGGTGATCTTGGTGATCTGTTGTTGCTGGAGGTATAAGGTTGTTAATAGGTTGTTTTTAGATGTTATATGATGATAATGGAAGTGAGGTTTTGTTGGTTTATGGCTGGGCATTGTTTAGAAGTGGTTTGGATGCATTTTCGGTTGTGTTTGGTGGCCGAAAATGGAGGTTGGACGAGAGCAGCGAGTTTAGGTGCTTTCATTGAAGCAATTAATGCATGATGATGCATTAATCCTCTGCTTTGATGTATTGAAACAGGGGAGGCATATTTGGATCCAAGATTGGTTGATCCGGAAGCTTGATTTGGTGCTTTGGCTTGAAGCAAAGTGGAAATTGGTGAGTGGATTTGTGGAAATTGGATTTTCAGCTTTAAAACCAAGGTTTGAAGGTTTTGGGAGCTTAGTTTAAGTCTAAACAACTTTGCTAAGCTCAAGTGTAAGTTTTCGGATTTTCTCTCTAGTGGTGGCCATGACTTTGATGTGTTGCAAAATGATGATTTGCATGTTTTAATTACTGTTTTGAAAGCATGTTTTAGCATGGATTTTGCTGATGATATAAGCCATGTGTTGAAGGTAACTCTAGGTAGGAGTACCTTGCTTTTGTACATTGTTTAAATGTGGAATGATGCTTTAAAATGCATGAAGAAAATGGCTTGGTTAAATGCTTTAAAACAGTGGATTAAATGATGAATATGATGTATATTGGCAAGTGATGTTTTGAAAAGATTAAGGTCACTAAGGTGGTTAAAAGTCCTTGAGTGAGCCTTGTTACTTAAGATCATCAAGGTGGTTAAAAGTCCTTGGATGAGTCTTGTTGCGGACACTAAGGTGGTTAAAAGTCCTTAGGTGATCCATTCCATGGTGTTTAAAAGTCCATGGGGCCAAGGTGTTTAAAAGTCCTTGGGGCCAAGGTGTTTAAAAGTCCTTGGGGTGATTCAAGCATTGGACACAAAGGTGGTTAAAAGTCCTTGTGTGGTCCTTATTCATGGTGTTTAAAAGTCCATGGCCAAGGTGTTTAAAAGTCCTTGGGGCCAAGGTGTTTAAAAGTCCTTGGGAAAGTTGTTGAACTTGTTTTAATAAATGAAATGTATCACTTGAGCCAATATGACATGTTAAGTAATTTGTGAAGCATGAGATGCTTGTTTTAATGTTTATGTTGAAGCATGGGATTGCTTGTTTTAAGTATGCTTTTGAGCATGTGTAGAGATTGATTTCAAGCATGTTTAAAAATGGTTTTAATTGCATTATTGAATTGTTTTTAATGAGCATGCCTCACTAAGCTTTTGCTTACGCTCTCTACGTTTTCTTAATTCAATAATGCAGAGCATTAGAGTACCTTGAGGGGCAGCAAGAAAGGGCAAGCAATCAAGTTCAAGTGAAGCTCAAAGTATGGAAGGTTTTGTTAAACATTTAGCTTTTGTGTGATTTGGCAATGGGGAACCAATGTGTATGTTTTGGGAGGTGTTTGAGACTCCCTAAGTATGTTGAATGTTGTTGAGATTGCTGGTTTTTGAATTGGAACCTTATATGCTTGTTTTGGAAGTTTGGAGTTTGTATAGCTAGCTTGTGTAGGAAGCATGCCTATAAAATTGGGGCTTTTTGCATATGATGTTAGATTGATGTTGTGATGGTGCCTATAAGTCTTAAATATGTTTAATTGCATGCTGGTAAAGTTTGGTGACATTTGCAGCATGTTTGAATGATCAATTGCATGATTTGGTATGTTTGTTTGCTGCAATCTGTGCAGGCGTTTCGGAACAGTATGCACCGTTTCGGAACGGGTGCCTTACACGAACCCAGGCGTCCGAAACGGTGTGCACCGTTTCGAAACGGTTTGGTCTCTGCCAAGGCCGTGTTTCGGAACGGGGTCGATCGGTTTCGGAATGACCCGTGTTTCGGAACGGGGTCGATCAGTTTCGGAACGTCCGACCGTTAGTGGCTGACATTGGCAATTATATGTTTTGAATTGTTTACGTTTTGGTCCTGAATCGTGTATGTTCAATTGTGTGAGCTTGGGAAGTTCTTTTGAGCTGAAATTTCACAGAGAAGCATGAAACATGATTAATTTCAAGATGGTAACTTTAATTTGGGTTAAGTCCTTTTAATTATCAAAAATTACAATTTGGTCCCTAAAGTTGTAATTTGTTCAATTGGGTCCCTGTTTGATCTCTGATGTTTGTGATCTTTGAGTATGATGTTTGTGTGATCACAATTAGGATTAATGTGCATCTAGACAAGATTAAAAAGAAAAAAAAGGGTTGTTAATCAAGGTTGACTTTCGGGTTGACTTTGGTTTTCCCCGTGTGACTTTCTTAATTCGGGTCAACCGTCTAGGCCGGGTTAAGGGGGTTACACCAAAGATGACTCCCCTGTTTTAAACACATCAAAGCAGAGGATTAATGCATCATCATGCATTAATATCTTCGATGAAAGCATCTAAACTCGCTGCTCTCATCCTCACTCCATTTTCGGCTACCAAACACAACCGAAAATGCATCCAAACAACTCCACAACATTGCCCAGCCAAGATCCATCAAATCTAAACATCCTTAAACATCATTTAACATCCAAGAAGGATCTAACATCATCCTTATACCTCCAGCTATAACAGATCCACAAGATCACTCCAAAAACAACCAAGAACACAAGCTAAACTTAGGAAATTCAACCTATCCGGGATTGCATTAATTAAAACTCAATTCCTCACCAATTTATCATTCATTTAACATCAAATTGACAACTTAAAACACTGCCCAAACAGATCATACGAAATTTCATCAAAAATCACCAAATCTTGCATTTAAAAGCCAAGATCAATAATACAACCTTAAAACCATTTATAAAACACAATTTAAGGCTTGAGAACTTAGGAATTTCAGTAAAGAACTGAGAGTTTATAGGAGAAGGACGTTCTTACCTCCAAACTTGAGTTTCTCCCTTTTTAGAATCAAAAAGCTTGAAGATCCAATTAGCAAATGCAAAGGATTTAATGAAGAGAGGATTGAAGATCAAAAGGGAAAAGAAATGAGTGATTTAGATGACAAAACCAGAGGGAAAAGTTCTGGAAAAAGATGTTTGGTTTGAGAGAAAAGATGAGAGAAAAGTGAAAATGGAAAATATGGAAAGTTAGTTGGAAATTCCAAAATATCTTCCTTCCTTTTAGTTTTATTCAAAAACCTTTAATTAATCATTTAATTATCTTAGAAAAATCTGGAGAAACTCCCATTGGGTAAATAGCTCCTTAAAGATTCAAAGTTTCAATCCTTTTTAAAACAGTCTCATAGTTTTCAAAAAATTACATTTTGGTCACTAGCCCAAAATGTCACCCTTCCAAACCTCATTTTGCAAAATTGATTTCACCTTACTCTTATATATAATAAAAGAGGATTTTAGAACATTTTTCCATATTTTTAATGCAACCCGAACTAGGCTTTCCTAAATTCACTCTCAATATATTCGAACCGCACTTTGACCGAACCGGTCCAAGCCCAAAACTTCTAAGCCCAAAACCGGGGCGTTACAGCTAATAGGCATGCTAACGCAGCACAAAAAGGCGATTGGATGGACGATTGCTGACATTCAAGGCATTAGTCCGACGTTATGCATGCACAAAATCCTTCTAGAGGAAGATCATAAGCCGACTATTGATGCCCAAAGGCGGATAAACCATGCGATGAAAGAGGTGGTTCGTAAAGAGATAATCAAATGGTTAGATGCTGGTATTATTTACGCCATCTCCGACAGCAAATGGGTAAGCCCGGTGTAATGAGTTCCAAAGAAAGGAGGAATGACCGTGGTAACCAATGAAAACAACAAGTTAATCCCAACCAGGACTGTGACCGGTTGGAGGGTTTGTATGGACTATCGGAAGCTTAACAAAGCTACTCGAAAAGACCACTTTCCTTTACCCTTTATTGATCAAATGCTTGATAGATTAGCGGGTAAACCTTACTATTGTTTTCTTGATGGTTATTCAAGTTATAACCAAATTGCTATCGCACCGTAAGATCAAGAAAAGACGACTTTCACATGCCCCTACGGAACATATGCTTTTAGGAGGATGCCATTTGGATTATGTAATGCACCCGCCACCTTCCAAAGGTGCATGATGGCTATATTCTCCGATATGGTGGAGGACTTCCTTGAGATTTTTATGGATGATTTTTCAGTCTTTGGAGACGTTTTTGAGAGCTGCCTTGGCAATCTACAAAAGGTACTTGAAAGATGTGAAAAAGAAAATCTCGTTCTGAATTGGGAAAAATGCCACTTTATGGTGGATGAAGGGATAGTCCTTGTCCATAAGATTAGTTGCCGTGGGATAGAAGTCGACAGAGCCAAAATTGAGGTAATTGAAAAGCTGCCGCCACCGACCACAGTCAAGGGCATAAGAAGTTTTTTAGGACATGCTGGATTTTATCGGAGATTCATTGCAAATTTTTCAAAAAATCACCAAGCCCTTATGCCATCTTTTAGAGCAGAATCGACCCTTTGACTTTAATGATGAATGTACTGAAGCTTTCAAGGTTCTGAAGGAAACACTGGTAACAGCCCCAATAGTACAGCCACCAGACTGGACACAGCCATTTGAGATTATGTGTGATGCTAGTGACTATGCTGTCGGGGCAGCACTTGGGCAGCGCAGAAACAAGCTATTTCATGTCATATATTATGCCAGTAAGACACTGAATGACGCCCAAGTGAACTACACCACCACAGAAAAGGAGCTATTAGCTGTGGTGTTCTCCATTGACAAGTTTCGATCTTACATACTTGGAACGAAAATAATAGTGCACACAGACCATTCTGCCTTGAAGTATCTGTTTGCGAAGAAGGATGCAAAACCTAGATTGATAAGGTGGATCCTGCTATTGCAAGAATTTGACCTTGAAATTAAAGACAAAAAAGGGACAGAAAATCAGGTGGCAGACCACTTGTCAAGGTTGGAGAAGGGACAGAGTCTGCCAATAGATGAGACAAACATACTGGAGACCTTCCCAGATGAGCAGCTCTTTGCTGCCGCAATCGCTGCCGAGACAGCCATGGCGGCAGGTAAGTCTTCTGAACTCCCCTGGTATGATGATTTCGTTAATTTTATAGTTAGCGGAATACTTCCTTCTGATCTTAATTATCAAGCCAGGAAGAGGTTCCAAAATGATATTAAGCATTATTATTGGGACGAACCTCTTCTTTTCAAACTATGTGCAGATCAAGTTATAAGGAGGTGTGTACCAGAAGAAGAGCAAAAAGACATTCTCCATCACTGCCACGCTTCACAATATGGAGGTCACTTAGGAGGCAACAAATCTGCTGCCAAGGTGCTGCAGTCAGGGTTCTATTGGCCGACATTGTATAAAGATGCACAAGACTTCTACAAGAACTGTGACAGGTGCCAGCGGACAGGAAACATCTCAAGGAGAAACGAGATGCCACTACAGAACATTCTAGAAGTCGAAATCTTCGACGTTTGGGGGATCGATTTTATAGGACCTTTTCCATCTTCATGTGGAAATTTATACATCCTCCTAGCAGTGGATTATGTCTCTAAGTGGGTTGAAGCTATCGCCACTCAAAGGAATGATGCCAAGACAGTTCAAAAGTTTCTACACAAAAACATTTTTTCTAGATTTGGCATCCCTAAGGCGATTATCAGTGATGAAGGGAGACATTTTGAAAATAGGGTTATTGCTGCCGCCTTGAAGAAATATGGTGTCAAGCATAGGATCGCGACAGCATACCACCCACAGACCAATGGACAAGCTGAAATATCCAATAGGGAAGTTAAGAACATTCTTGAGAAGATGGTTAAGCCAACTAGGAAAGATTGGTCCTTACTCCTCAATGATGCATTATGGGCATATATGACAACTTTTAAGACTCCATTGGGCATGTCTCCATACCGATTGATATATGGAAAAACCTGTCATCTGCCTGTCGAGATAGAGCACAGAGCATATTGGGCAATCAAGGCAGTGAATATGAACTTGGACAAGGCAGGCCAGAAAAGGCTGTTAGATCTGAACGAGATTGAAGATATACGGACAATGGCCTACGACAATGCAAGAATTTACAAGGAAAAAACTAAGAAGTGGCATGACAGGAAGTTGCTGCCACGACAGTTCTGCCCAGGGCAGCTTGTATTGTTGTTCAATTCTAGACTGAAACTCTTCCCAGAGAAGCTAAAATCTAGATGGTTCGGCCCGTTCCAAGTTGTACAAGTTTTTCCCCATGGTGCCATCACAATTCGATCATTAAAAGACGGGCACCAATTCAAAGTCAACGGACAGCGCCTCAAGCATTATCAGGGGACTGAAGCCCCAAGAATACAGGAAGTGGTTACCTTAGGAGATGCCCCACAAGGCATCCTTAATTTAACCTAAATTTTATTTTTATCTATTTTTATTATTTATTATTTATTAGGAAATTAGGTTTATTTTATTTGAATAATGTTTTTATGTTTTCTGTTTTTAGGAAATAAAGGAGTCAAGAAGAATAGGAGAAGTGACCCAAGCCCATCATCCATCCATCAACCAAATACAGCCCAATATTGAAGCATGTCGTTCCAGCTGCCGCCGCAGACACGGATAAGACATGCTGTCAACAGACTGTCACGGCAGACGCAGAAACGTGTGACAGACGCGTAACAGACGCATAAATGCGTGTCAGACGCGTCAGACACGCTAAAGCTCAACAGTCGCCCCGTTATTCACGCCTGCCGTTACAGTATGAAACGGGCATCAACTCTTCCTCTATAAAACCCCATTCCATTTTCATTTTCCTCACTTCTGCTTATTCTTACTTGCCCTCCCCTTTCATTTTTCTTTGATTTCTTTACTTTCACAAAACCCTTGCAACTAACATGTCTTCTAGAAGAACCCGCCGCAGTGCTGCTTCAACCTCTTCACCGACAGCACCCACCCCGCAGTCCTTCGCAACTAAGGATCTCTGGGAAGAAAGAGGTTTTATTTACACCCCAAGAGCAGTGTATATGGGCCTCAAGCCGTTCATCGCAAGGGCGATTAAGGCTTTGTTGTGGGATCAATTTGCAGAGCAACCAGCGGAAATGAATGAAACGCTGGTGAGGGAATTCTATGCTGCAATCGGCAGCAGGACGGCAACAACAGTGACTGTCCGAGGGATAGAAGTGGAGTTCACAACTGAGCGCATCAACAATTTTTATGGCCTCTACTTCAGCCCCAACGACGATGCCCACCAGCAGTTCCTGGACACCCTCGACACCGCTGCCTTCGATGCTGTCATGGCAGAGGTGACAGAAGAAGGAACTGAATGGAACACGAGCAAGAAAAATCCCAATACTGTTAGAAGGGGGCAGCTGCTTCCAAAAGCGAAATTATGGAACGCTTTCATCAAGAAGCGGATTCTGCCGTCCTCCCATCATACCACAGTAGACCAGCAGAGGCTAGCTCTAATCCATTCTATCATGAACAAACGACCCATAAATGTGGGACGCTACATGAGGGAGAGCATCTTGGACTGCACCCACAGATCAACCGCCCTCCTTTGCCTGCCCTTCCTGATTACATCTCTCTGCCGTCGCTCTGCCGTACCAGAAACCACCACCGATCGACTAGTGAAGGGACGGGGCTGGACAGACAAGAACATTATCAGCCTCATGGAGCTGACAGTATCAACCCCCATCTCTTCCGTCAACCCTAATGCCGCCCCAGCAGAATCATCAGAGGATCCCGCCCCTGAACCTGCCGCAGCAGCTCCTCTGACAGACCCCTCCACTCAAATCCTTGCTGCCATTCAGAGGATGGAGGACAGATAGCTGGGTCTGATGACATTCATCAGGGATTTTGCCAACTCCACGGTAAATTTCATTAACCATACTTTAAATTATCCTGATGTTGTCTTTCCCACCTTCCCTGCCCATTATTTCATCATCCCCACCCCTACCCACACACCTACACCTCCTGCCTCCCCACACACACAATCACCTGCCCCGACGGCAGCCGGAAGTCCTCCGGCCAACACATCCGCCCGAGGAACAAAGTGACAACCCTCGGATGACATCGATGCATTTGTAGCTGGTTTCTCCTCTTCCTCCGTCTGGACTGACAGCGAAGCAGAACCTCCTATTCGGAGGAATTTAGAGAAGGAATTCACGCCTGTCAAGAGGCAGAAAAGAATGGCCGACAGAAAGCTTATGCCAAAGGCCAGCACCACCACCACCACCTGCAGTACTTGGGACAGCGGTAGCAGCTCTGACATCCAGGTCGTAGAGCAACCAGCCCAGCCTGCCCCACAGCCCAGAACCCGCCCCCAAATCCGCCTCAGCAGCAGCAGTGAAGACAGTGCTTAAAATTTAAGTTTCCTTTCTTTTTCTTCTTATTGCTGCCTGCTATCTTTATATTTTGTGATGTACTACCTTCATTTTTATTCTGTCATTTGCATTGAGGGCAATGCAACCCTCGAGTTTGGGGGTGGCAACCCTCCATTTTAATGGAGTCTTAGTACATCTTAACTAATTGATGTGCCTTATTTATTTAAGCTCTTAAAAAATCAGAAAAAGACTGAAAATTTTGGCTTAAAACTATGATTTGAACTTACCTGTTGTGACAACTCTGTCGTGGCAGCATCTTTAGGACAATTTAAGGAAAAGTTTAGAGCCTTTCTATACTTCTGAAAAACTTAAACACCATTGTGACTCAAAAACTGGCTCTAGGAAGCTAACTAGAGGTGCCAAAAACTGGCTCTAGTAAAACTTAGCTTGAAAATAGAAGAATAAAGTCAAAACAAAAGAAGCATGAAAATGTGTCTTCAAAAATAAACTTTGGCATAAATTCGAGTTAAGAGTTGAATATTCTAGTGAAACTAAGAGAGTCTTGGCATATAACTGTTCACAAGCATGCACACACTGCACGAGAACTATAGGGAGATTCCGGACAGATCCTAAATTATCCGACAGGTTGCTGCCGTCACAGAGAACGAACGACGGGTAAGGGAAAGTTCACTGTTTGAAAGCCAAAACAAAAATAAACATTTTTCTTTTAGGTCTTAGTTGCTTGAGGGCAAGCAAAAACTTGAGTTTGGGGGTGTGTTGAGTGTGTAAAAGTTCTATTATTTACACCTTTTTTAACCCATATTTCTGCTGCATTCGAGCATCATTTCATTGCATTTAGGTTAGTTTACAGCAAAACATCACAAATATATAAAAGGCACAGATTCTACTAAAAATGGCTATTTTTGGCAGGTTGCTGCCGTCGTAGAAAGTGAAAGCGGGTGCAGGGTAGAGAAGCAGGAGAGCTGAACTGAACAAGAAGACAAAGAGGACGATGCTGCCATGGTGCTGCCGTGACAGCAGAGGACGACAGCAAGTTAGTAGAGGAAAAGCAAAGTGGACCTCGATAGATAGAGAAAATTCTGCTCGTCTGTCGTGTGAAAACCAAATATTTTTCCAAGCCCCGGATCAAAAGATATGTCAAGCCCAAAGCTCAAGGAGAGAAAATCCCAAGAAACAAGGAGGACGGCTGAAAAGTAGGATCCTTGAAGATTAAGTCTTTATTAGAATCATACTTTTAATTAAAGTTGTAATCCTTGTTAACTTAGATAACTTGAGCCCAAAGCTTATATAAGGGCACATATTTTAACCTAGGAAAGACATCATATCCCATAGCCGATTTCCCCTTAACCGACAACCAAAAACCCTCCGCCGTTTACCCGCCGTCGATATGTTCTAAAACTCCCCTAGGGCCACGGGTTGATTTGTAAAGTAGTTGCAAGGGTTGTTTTGTTTTAGGATTTTTCAAGTTCAATAAAATAAACTTCAAGTTCTCTTATTTTGGTTATTAACATCTTGCAAGAGCATCGGGAGAGCATTGTGAGGTTATCTATTTACTTAGCATCGGGAGAGTTAAGTATACGAAATAAATAAGAGCAAGTTCTCTAGTTTATAGTTGAACTATCTCGTGCCTAGGGATAGGGCGAGGTTAAGTGGCTAAAGAAGAATTCATACTCGGTGTTCATCCTTCGATTCACGCCGGGAGGTATCATCAAGACGTGATCATCGACAGACTTGGACCTAGGGATAGGCCAAGGCAAATCTGGGATTCTTGCCAAACTTGAACGTACTGAGTTGGTGTGTTTGCTGCCGCGACAATCAACAGACTGATGCCGCGACAGGTGCTGCCGCGACAGGCGCGACGACAGAACTGGATTTCCTAAACTCTGCAATACCTGCACTACTGAGCAATTCAATACCAGCCCATTCTCTCTATCTTGATATTTCTATCATTTTATTTGCGTTTAATTTATTATTTTCGTGACAACTTTCTCAAATATTCTTTTTACGTTCGTGCAGTAAACTAAGGTGAAGCTATTAGCCCAATCCCTATGGAGACGATATCCGATACTTCGTATCACTTTACTACTTGCATCGTGTACACTTGCACTACAATTGTGATAGACTCTTTTACACGCAACAGATACAGGTCAAGCATGTATCAATACGGTTAAAAGGGAAAAGTCAATAAAAGATTATCAATGTCCACCCGTTTCGAAACAGCTAAGGGTGTTTCGATACGGGGTTAGGTAATTTAGTTAAGGACTCATTGAACAGATTGTTAGTTTCACAATTTAGTCACTAAATATCGTAAGATTAAATTGGATGGGATAATAATCTCCAAATTGTATGAAAATTTACAGGCTAGTTATTAATGCATTGAATTACATTGTGTTATTTTTTGTTGCATCAAGAGACCTTTTATATGTCAATTTTTCGAATTAGTCCCTAAAACATGTAAAAGTTATAAATTGGTCCTAAACGGTTTAATGTGGCCTTCTTGTGAAGGAATTGGATTAAATGTATATTGGTAATGTTTTGTTTGTATAATATTGATTATGTGTTGGAAATAAAAAAGGAATTTATCGCACCGATCACCGTATTGCTCATCGGTAACACACTCTGACCCGGTTCTCGACCTGGCTGGTAAGGGGGTGTTACAAAAGTAGAGAAAACAATTGAGAGTCAAAGGAAGTTACGTAAGAAAATGTTTTGTTTAACTAAAATCTTTTATTAAAATCATTCTCATCATTCATTATCATTTAATTAAAACATTTATTAAAAAGGCCTAAATTAAGGGAAATAGCTGATTAAAATGAAATAGCTCATTAAAGATTCAAAGTTTTAACTCTTTACAAAACAACCATCAAATCAGTTTTGCAAAAATTACATTTTAGTCACTAGTCTAAATGTCACATTTATGAATTGTATTCCTAAAATTGATTTCACCATTAATCATTATATATTAAATAAGGATTTTAACCATTTGCCATGTTTTTATCTCATTTAAAAATATTTAATCTCAAATTCGACTCAAATCTCTAACCTGGTACACCCGGCCGTCTAATTAACCCACAAACTGCTAGGCCCAAAACCACGGCGTTACAGAGGGCACTTTGGCATTATGAGAACAAATGTAAAAGTCCTTCAATCTTGATTTTATTAGCCTTCACTATATGCTTACGAGTTTTTCCAATTCTGTGACAGATGTCAATGCACTAGATCCATATCTTGGAGAAATGAGATGCTAGAGTAGCCAATAATGGAAATCGAGTTATTTAATGTTTGGGGATTAGATTTCATGGGTCCCTTTCCTAATTATTTTGGAAATCTATACATATTGGTCGCAGTTGACTATGTTTCAAAGTGGATAGAAGTCGTTGTAGTGCCTAAAGATGATGTAGAAACAGTTTTGAAGTTCTTTCACAAGCATATACTCACTCACTGCGGAACACCAAGAGCATTGATCAACGATCAGGGTAAGCATTTCCACTCCAACCAGGTGGCTACTACGTTGAAACGCCATGGAGTAAATCACAGACTTGCCAGAACGTATAATCCCCAATCTAATAGACAAGCAGAGATTTTTAATCGGGCAATTAAAAACATTTTGGAAAAAGTGGTGAACACCACTAGAAAGGATTGGTCCTCTCGCTTAGATGATGCATTATGGGCTAAACAAACTGCATACAAAACTCCATTTGTAATGTCATCGTATCAACTTGTTTTTGGAAAATCTTGTCATTTGCAGGTGGAACTTGAACATAAGGCCTTATGGGCTCTTAAGCAAGTCAACCTTGATTATGAGGCAGCAAGGAAGAAGAGAGTGCTGGATATTACTGAATTATAAGAAATTTACCACAATGCATATGAAAATGTTTCTATTTACAAGGACCAAATAAAGTGTTGGCATGATAAGATCATTTTGCAACGACAATTTGAAGTCAAACAATTTGTTTTGCTATTCAATTCTAGACTGAAATTGCACCCAGGAAAACTGCGATCATGCTGGTCTGGACCTTCTCAAGTTGTGGAAGTATTCCCACACGGTGCAGTCACAATCAAGGATACAAAAGGGGGAATTCTATTCAAATTCAATGGCCAAAGATTAAAACTCTACTTTAGTGACTTTGATCCTAGGAATATTGAGACCATTAAATAATTTTTTAAAACTTTCATTAAATGTTTTATTAGAATTGGAATTTATTTTCCTTGTTTTTTTCTTTTGAGTTTCTTTATTTACTTTTTGTAGAATAATATCTCTTTGGTTTGTCAAGGAGAAGAGCAAAAGGAAGTGCAAGGAAGAGAAGAGGAGCAAGAAGAAGAAGAGACGTTCCTCCTCCTCCTTCCAAGAGCCCAAGAATTTAGTTAGTTTTTTTTTTTAGTTTTTGTAGGCATGCATTCCATATAGTGTAATTTCATTCTGTATCCATGTATTTGTCATGATATTTACATTGTCATTGTAATAGCATGTAGATATAGTATCATTGCATTCATCATTGTAACCATATTCTATCATTGCATTTTTTTCATTACATTTTGCCATTGCATTCTATCATTCCATTATGTTTTCTTTTGTACTGGGGAAAATTCAATCTTTAAGTTTGAGGGTATGCGCCTAGGAGTTGAAATGCACCATCATTACAAAATGTTAAAAAATTCTAAGCAAATGCAAGGTTCACTTGGTGTTGAAAATCTTTCGCTTGCATTCGATGTGTAAATCATTAATTGTTTTGATATTTCATAAGTTTGTTAAATATACATGATGGATGATTGCAATTTTTAACTATGCATTGATATATATGTTTGTTTGATCTAGATATATGTTTGTTTGATCAAGAATATCTAGCATCATCCCTTTGATTTTTGATGACTTCTTCTTGTTTCAGCATGTGTTATATGTGTTAGTATATTTTGTTAAGTATAAATAAATGGCATTCCAATGTGAGTGTAATAAAATAAATGTAGCTTTAAGGGGGAACACTCCTCTGCATGCGTTAGAAAAATGAATATGGCCAAAGGTTCTCGCTGAGTGAGTGTGTGACGTTGAATTGAAGTGCTTCATGGGGGTTCGTTACACAACATCTTACTTCTCAGGTTCTAGGGTGCATTCATTGTTTGATATCCCTCGCTCCATAAAAAGGAAAAAAAAGAAAAAGAAGAAAAGCATGAAAAATATAGATTATTATTCGCGGTACTAAATAAATGCTGATAGGAGGAATGAATTTGAGATGATAGGCATGATGTTAGGAATTCTTGAATTTCTTGCTTATCTATTGATGTGGAGTTGATTATGCAATTCTCTATCTTTTCGATGTAATGGATTTACTGATTGATTGGAATGATTCAAGTAATTAGAATGCCTCTAAACTGTTGTTGAACCTTGTTGCTTTAAATTCTACTTGAGGACAAGTAAAAACTCAAGTTTGGGGGTGTCATATCTCTTTAAATAGCATGTATTTTACCTAGATTTATAGATTTAAATGTCCTCACATCTATGCTTATTGCATCCATTTCTGCATTTTCATGTCTATTTCCTGCATTTTATCTAACTTGGTCTCAATTGCTCTTGTTTTATATATTTCTACCTATTTTGTCTTGTTTTCGCTGCATTTCTAGTGTCCCTGCAGAGGAAGTTTTCACCACTGTAGCCAGTTCGACACTGCATCGGCCAGCTGTCCAGTCTGGTAAAGGATAAGGATAACGTTGCTAGTTGTACTGTTTGTTACAACAAATGTACGACTTTGGGGCACGAAAATAATCTACAAAACAAGTGTCCTTCCTTGGGCAGCCTATATAAGGATGAATCCGGAAGAGAGAGAGAATCACGCAATTATCATTTCTTCATATTATCTTCAACCTCCGAGCTTTCTCTATCATTACATGGCAGCTTAAGCTTATTTTTGGAGATCCGAGGTGAAGTAAGGTAGAATTATCCGAGGAAAAGAGGAATAAGTGCTAAATTGAGGAAAATATGTTGTTATCTTCTTAAACGTTTCTTTATTTAGAAGTTTGTTAGAGATTACTTTTGTGTTTTTCACTTTATTGACGATGGTTCATACTTTTGAGCTTTATGAACTTGTTGAAATTTGCTCTTCAGTTTATATATATTTCTACCAGCTTTTTTCTTAAGCTTTAATTGTTGGATCTTATTTATGTTTTGCATGGAACTGTTGAACTAGCCATTGACATCGACGGATGCAGTGACAAGTCAAGTTAACTAGTATTACAATGAAAGTTAAACGGATACAACGAGGGTTATTGTACCGACTCATGATGAGAGTTATAGCCGATCTATTTCCCTGGTTCAACGATTGAAGATGAGATAGAAGCTAGTACTCAAGATGGCCCTTTTATTACTGATTGAGTCATCATATTCTCTCGAAATGTACTTGATCTTTCTGCCAAACCGAACCAAGGAGATATAGGCTTTATTTCCATATTTCTCTATCTTTTTATATACCATGTTATTGTTACCACAATTAGTCCTTTACTCATCTCTTTACTATTTTATTGCAATCACCATTACACCCACAATTTCCATTTTTACAATATTGTATTATGGCGACATAAATCTCAAACCAAATACATCATCCTCGTGGGATCGATATTCAAATATGATTTCCCTATTTCTATTCTTGCATCGATAGTGTTGCTTGCAATTTTAGTGTGATGTTTTCACACCGATCGAAAACATTGTTTCTTTATAAAACCACATCGGATACACGGATTTCCTAGTAGACTCACCTCTACCAAACCACACCTTGACCCTGGAGATTCTCACCTCAATCCCACACAAGGTACGCCATCAACTTGGGTAGCCTACTGCATACCACAAGTGACAATCCAACAGCCCGAGCATCCAACCGCTTCCTCAAGGGCCGTGGTGTGATCAACTTAATATATTATAGTGCACTTTAAATCCTATGGCATGCCAACTATATTCGATACTTTTCTTTGCTTGTCACACATATCCAATTTACACTTTTAAACACATTTACTTACTATTTTCTATATGCATTTAACAAAACATTTCTATATGAAAAATCACATTTTCCAGGGAAACAATTACATTCCATTTAGGAACCACTTCCCAATGCATATAAGGATCCATATACTAGATACATCATTGCATATCATTTAAAAGATGCAAATAACAATAAGTAAACCAAAACATGCCAAACAAGTCGCATATCAAAACGATATTCAAAGGCGAAATTAGGGAAAACTTACTTCCGAGTTTAGTTAAGCTTGCTGGGATTTATCTAAACTCCCAACTCCTTATTCAAACCTTTAAGAGTGTTCGAAAAGCATATACACTCACCAATCCACAGCACTTTGCTCGTCGTTGCGTTCCAAGCCTTCGAAACGAGCCAACTTCCACAAAATGAGCTAGGCTTGATTCTACCTTCTTTTGGAAACAAAAAAGCATAGGGAAAATGAATTAAAATGTATTCTAACACCAGCATACAATCATCCCCTTCAATCTCCACGAAATTGCATCTTAAAACCATCAAAGATCATCCAAAAACATAGCTAACACATTCTTATACCTCGGGCAATTAAGATTCAACCAAAACCAGCCCCTAAAACTACCTTAAACCACCATAGAAAATGGTCAATTAAATAGTTTCGGGTTTGATTACAAAAATCTCATCTCACATTGTTTTTAAACAATGAAAAATGTAATTTAACCCATCAAGAATCTCCAACAATTAACTCATAAATCAAGATTTTAGGAAAAATATCAAAAACACCAATTAAGATCATTTCCAAGAATTAAATTTTAAAACTAAGATATTAAACATCAATTAGAAGCCAAACACTAGGGAATATCAATATATAACCTTACTTTTAAGATATGAAAAGAAAATTACCTTTGAATTCTTTCCATCATAATTTGACGTAAACTTTCTTTGATAAATAAAATGAAATTTAGAGAAATCTTTTAGGAATCTTTAACAAGATTTTGTAACGGAAAAAGAGAGGAATCTTTTGACATGATCCTCATTGAGAACAATCAATTTTTAGAAATATAATGAAGAGAAAATGAGAGAAAGTTTTGGAGGAAAATATTGGGAAAATAGAAAATAAGAGAAATTGTTTTGTCAAAACAATTAATCGTCAACTTCTTTTGTTAACTATGGTGGAAAACCCAATTAATGTTTTAGGAAAATCAGCTCTCTAAGGATTCTTAGTATTGGCCCCTTTTAAAATTTAGTCACTAAAAACAATTTTGCATTTGATGTGAGCACATCTTTTCACGACAATCAAGCTGATCCGGAAGTCTTACCATTAGGACTTATTGCCAGTTCTAAGGCAAAGAAATTCAGGGAAGCTCTTTTTCTTACTTGTGCTACAATTCCTGATTCATTTGAGCATGTTCATACCTTAGAACATAAGCTTTATAATGTGTTGCATGCTGAAAACGCCACCCTGTTCTTTCTTCCTACACCCTTATTCTTTCTTCCTTTTTCATTTTTCTTTCGATTTTCTTGTTATTTTAACACCTAAAAACGTAACCCTTGTTTTTTATTGTAGAGAAATGTTTGCTACAATCCTAGATCCGCTTACAAACAAGGAACGTTGTTTCTGAAGGAACGTACCTTTTATCATATGGTATTAGAGCCAGGTTGGATTTTAGCACATTCTGCAATACAAAACAATGAAAAATTTGAAATTCTGAAGAAAAAGAGAGAGTCAAAGTTAAAGGTTTGACTAGAAAAGTCAAAGTCAAAAAATTCGGAAAAAAATTCAAAAAAAATCTAGATTCAAATATTTGGTGTATTTTATATCCTAAAATGTTGTTTTGTTTGAAAATGATGAAGGATGCTCAAGTTTTCCATGGAAAGCTTCAAAATCACCCGAAACGACTTGTTCTTATTTGTTCGGTGATAGGGTTGTTGTAAGCATTTTTGTTGCAGTAAGTTATTGTTTTCTTTCATTCATTTTATTTTCAGCCTTATTTTGTTGTTTCATCATTAATTTCCAGCCGTGTTATTTTGTTTATTTTCCATCCTTTTTGCTTCATTTAATAGCCCTTAAATTACCCTTTAACTTTTGTTTTCTTTCAACCATTACATTTATCTTGTAAGTTGACACAGTTAACAAGTCCGAAAGATCGAGTTAGTTCCTTAAAGAACTGATTGCAAGAAATCGAGTGGAAAAGGCATTGAGCGTGGTGAGAACATTAGGGGCGACAAGAAAAGCCATTCAAGCATTCTCTCAAGTGAAACATGAGCGTTGAATGTTATTTTCTGAGTGCACTAATTTTTTAGTGATCCGTGAGATTTTTGTTGAGTGTGTTACTGTGAGGCCCTTTTCTTTATTTTTATTAACATATAACATCCTTTTGTGTTTGTTTTAGTGTTTTAAATGACATGTTCTGGTGATAATTCGGGTGAACAACCAACGGATCTCTAGATGCAAGCCTTGGAGCACATGATGCAATGAGTTGTTGCTAATGCATTGGAGCCGTTACAGTCTAGAATGGATAGAATTGATGGAGGATTCAATTGTGCCCATGAAGGACTTAAAGATAATGAAGTCGAACAATCACCGAGACATACTCCTAGATAAGGATGTGTGCAATAGGTAGATGACAATTTGGCTAACATTAAGGTTGCTATTCCTTCTTTTCAGGGGCGTACAGATCTTGATGTGTACCTAGCTTGGGAAAGCAAAGTTGAGCATGTTTTCGAGTGTTACAACTATTCAGAATAAAAGAAGGTTCGATTAGCAGCAATGAAGTTTGTCGATTATGCCCTAATATGGGGGGATCAGTTACTGCTTAGCCGGAGACGTACATGCAAAGGTCTAGTGACTACATGGGACGAAATGAAGCAAAAATTGTGAAAAGGGTTTGTTCCATCCCATTACCATCATGACTTATATCAGAAATTATAATCTTTGAAATAGGGTAATCGGAGTGTTGAAGACTACTTCAAGGAAACGGAGATGGCCATGATGCGTGCGAACATCGAGGAAGATCGAGAGGCGCCTATGGCACGCTTTCTTGCAGGTTTGAATTCCGAAATTGCTAATGTTGTTGAGTTGCAGCATTATGTCGAGTTGGATGACATGGTGAATATGTCGATCAAAGTTGAGCGACAACAACGCAAGAAGTCTTCAAATCGAGGTATTACTCCGATTAAGTCATTTTCCAATTCTTTGAATACCCCTAACAATTTCAGGAAGCCTGTACCACAAGCACCACTTCAGATTCGTGAAAATGCAGAATCAAGCAAGCCAAAGACCCATATTACTGAGAATAGGTGTGACAAGCAGGTGATGACAAAGGAACGTTCGAGAGACATTTTATGTTTCAAGTGTCTAGGATGAGGACATATCGCAAGTCAGTGCCCCAATCGAAGGACCATATTGATGTTAGAAATTGGTGAGATCGAGTCTGAGGAAGACGAGCAGGACCCCCTACAGTTGACACAGAAGAAGATGATGACAATGTGCAGTCGTTTGCCACAGGTGAAGCACTTGTTGTCAAAAGGAGTCTGAATACTCAATTGATTCAGGATGAACAACAATGAGAGAACATCTTTCACACCAGATGTCTCGTGAATAATAAGGTATGTGTTGTGATTATCGATGGTGGTAGTTGCACTAATGTTGCTACTTCTGTGATGGTTAAAAATTAGGTTTGAAGACGACAAATTTTAGTGTCGTTTTCCATTGGAAAGTACGAGGATGAAGTACTTTGCGATGTTGTTGCATTGGATGCAAGCCATTTACTATTGGGACATCCTTGGCAGTTTGACAAGAAGACGACACATGATGGCTTTACAAACATGTATTCTTTTATGCATGCAGGAAAATAGATAACCTTGGCACCATTGACGCCCAGTCAAGTGCAAGAAGATTAAGCAAGATTGCAAAATAATGTTGAGGAAGTTCGTGGGGAAAAGAAGATGAACGTGTATGCCAGTAGCAAGGAAATCAGGAAGTGTCTTTCCTCTCAGCAATTTTTGTTTATTTTGTTGTTTAAAAATCATTGTTTATTGTCTGAGATTCCTTGTGATATGCCTATTTCTATTTCACCTCTTTTGCAGGAATTTGAGGACGTGTTTCCAGATGAAACACCGAAGGGATTGCCACCTCTTCATGGGATTGAGCACCAGATTGATTTCATTCCAGGTCCTACTATTCCAAATCGACCAGCTTATCGAACTAACCTTAAAGAAACAAAAAAAGCTTTAAAGGAAAGTTATAGAGTTGATGGATAAGGGTTACATTCGAGAGAGTTTGAGTCTGTGTGTTGTTCCGCTGTTGTTAGTACCGAAGAAAGATTGATCTTGGAGGATGTGCATAGATTTTTAGAGCTGTGAACCAGATTACAATTAAGTATCGTGATCCCATTCCGATATTCGATGATATGTTGGACGAGCTTTACGAAGTCATCATCTTCTCCAAAATTGACTTGAAGAGCGGTTATCAACAGATTCACATGCGAGAAGGCGGTGAGTGGAAGACAACCTTCAAAAAAAAGCTAAGTTTGTGCGAATGGTTAGTAATGCCTTTTGGTTTAACTAATGCACCTAGTACTTTCATGCGATTAATGAATCATGTTTTGCGATCCTTTATTGGTAAATTTTGTGTTCAGTACTTTGACGATATTTTAATTTACAGTAAGACCTTGCAGGATCATGCAGAACATTTGAGAGCCGTTTTGCGAACTTTGAGAGAGAAGTTATTTGGTAACATGGAGAAATGTGTGTTTCGTACTAACAAGCTTACATTTCTTGGTTACATTGTGAGTGAACAAGGTGTTGAAGTCGATCCTGAGAATATTAAAGCAATTCAAGAATGGCCACGACCGACATTGATTACTCAGGTTAGGTCATTTCATGGTTTAGCAAGTTTTTATCGACGATTTGTTCCTAACTTCAGTTCTATTACCGCCCCTTAACTGGGATTATAAAGAAGAATTCAGTCTTCTCATGGGGTAAAGAATAAGAAGATGGTTTTTTGAAAATTAAGGATTGTTTGACTAGAGCACCAGTGTTAGCCTTACCCGACTTTGATAAAACTTTTGAAATTGAATGTGATGCTTCTGGAGTTGGTATAGGCGCAGTTTTAATACAGGAAAGGAGGCACATTGCATATTTCAGTAAGAAACTGAGTGGAGCGACATTGAATTATCTAGTTTATGACAAAGAGATGTATGCACTGATTCGGGCATTGGAGACGTGGCAGCATTACTTGCTGCCTAAGGAGTTTGTGATCCACACTGACCACGAGGCTTTGCGATATATCACAGGTCAGCATAAATTAAATAAACGACATGCTAAATGGGTTGAATTATTAGAATCTTTTCCTTATGTCATTCGATACAAAAAGGGAAAAGATAATGTCGTTGCTGATGCATTATCACGTAGGTATCCACTTTTTAGTTATCTTGATTCACATTTGATTGGTTTTTCATACATTCGTGAGTTATACCCTGATGATCCAGATTTTAGAGATAAGTATAATGCTTGTGAGAAAGGTGTAGATGAAAATACTTACATGCATGATGGTTATCTTTTCAAAAAGAACAAGATATGCATTCCACAGGGTTCGATGCATGACATACTGATCTGTGAGGCACATGAAGGTTGATTGATGGGTCACTTTGGAGTCACCAACACGTTACATACCTTGAAGGAACATTTGTTTTGGCCAAAGAAGCGCAAAGATGTTGAAAGGTAGTGTGAACATTGTGTGACTTGTAAAAAGGTGAAATTGAAGGTTTCACCACATTGTATGTACTTACCTTTACCTATTCCTGATTCCCCTTAGAATGATATTTCTATGGATTTTGTTTTGGGATTGACTCAAACTAAGACATGTAGGGATAGTATTTTTGTTGTGGTTGATAGGTTCTCTAAAATGGCACATTTCATTGCATGCCACAAGACTGATGATGATGTTAATGTGGCTAACTTTTTCTTTAGAGATATTGTTCAATTGCATGGTATTCCTAGGTCAATTGTTTCTAACAGCGATGTAAAGTTTTTGAGTCACTTCTGAAGGACTCTTTGGATCAAATTGGGTACGAAACTTATGTTTTCTACTATTTGCCATCCCCAGACTGATAGACAAATTGAAGTTGTTAATAGAGTTTTATCTACTTTACTTTGATCCATCATTAAAAAGAACATAAGAACTTGGGAAGATTATTTGCCACATGTTGAGTTTGCTTATAACCATGATGTACATTTTGCTACTAAAACGTCACCATTTGAGGTTGTTTATGGTTTTAATCCTATTATGCCTCTAGATTTGTTTCCTTTGCCACAAGAACATGTGACGAACATGGATGGTCAAAGTAAAGCTAATTGTGTGAAAAAGTTGCATCAACAGGTTAAGGAGAACCTGGAACGAAGGACTCAACAGTACGAAAAGCAAGCGAACAAAGTAAGGAAGCGAGTCACCTTCGATGTTGGTGATTGGGTTTGGGTTCATTTCTGAAAGGAAAGATTTCAAGCCCAAAGTCGATCCAAGCTGTTACCGCGTGGAGATGGTCCTTCTCAGGTGTTGGCAAAAGTGAATGACAACGCCTACAAGATAGACTTACCATGAGACTACAATGTAAGTGCCACATCTAATGCTTCTGCAAATTTGAGGTCAAATCCTTTTCAAGAAGGGGGTGATGTGAGCACATCTTTTCACGACAAGCAAGCTGATCCGGAGGTCTTACCATTTGGACCTAATACCCGTTCCAAGGCAAAGAAATTCAGGGAAGCTCTTTTGCTTACTTGTGCTACAATTCCTGATTCATTTGAGCATGTTCATACCTTAGAACATAAGCTTTATAATGTGTTGCATGCTGATATGTGACATACTTAGGTTATACTACGTATTAGGTATGTTAAATATGTATATAATATGCTATAGTGTGTTTATAGTATGTTTACTTTATGACTATAGTGTGCTTATAATATGTTAAGTGTGATTACTTTATGACTATAGTGTGTTTATAAGTTTAAATAAGAATACAAGGTTGTTTATGCATGTTTGTTGTGTTTTGGAGTAGGTGCACTATTGCAGCTCAAAGGCTTCATGATATCTCGGTTGAAGCTCACGAGAGTGTACGTAGCTCATCTTTAGCTCAAAGAAGTGTAGGCAGCTCACTTCACGCGTAGCTAGCTCGTTTCAGCTCAACTCAACTCCCGTCAGCTCAACTTCAGCTCCACTAGCTCGACTCCAGCTGAAGACTCCAGAACCAGCTGAAACCTATCCTACATGTAGGAGAGTGTCCTACGAGTGTGTGCGGGCAGCCTAGTGCACATGTGTGAAGGATGTGCATGTGTGGCATGGCAAGTGTGTGAAAACAAGGCATGTGTGGCCGAATACAACAGCCCTTCTCCCTTAAATGTGTGCGACACAAGATGCATAAGACCAAAGGGAAGTTTCATGTTTGAAATTCAAAGATTTGCACAATTAACATGTGCTTAATTCTTCCCAAATGGCGCCCAAAGTTTGAATTTCATGGCTGAAATTTAATTCCGCCAAAATGAGTAGTTTAAAACATTTTAAATTTCAACATTTAGTTTCAGCCATTTAATTTGAAATTCGGCCAGCCCTTTTATACTATAAATATGTATTCATTTGATGTAAATGAGGTTAGACAATTTTTATGAAAAAATTCTTTGTGAGTTTCACTCTCAATTTCGGTTCTTCATTGAACTACTTGGCATTTCAGACTTTGTTTGATTGTGTCATCTTCTTGATACTTCGGGTTCCTAGATCGCTACCTAGTGGGTACAAGTCTGTTTGGCAAAGAACATATTCGAATCGGGTTCGTTCAACATATTGTTCGAGTTCTTTCGAGTTCGACGTCGTGAATCAACTGCTGAATTTCCAGCAACTTTTCTGCCACATTTTGGTCACCGAAACAGCCTTGAAAGCTCGTTGAAGCCTTCATCTTTGCTCAAGTCATAATCTGTCCAGAAATTCCTACACCCTTATTCTTTCTTCCTTTTCATTTTTCTTTCGTTTTGCTTGTTATTTTAACACCTAAAAATGTCACCCTTGTTTTTTATTACAGAGAAACGTTTTCTACAATCCTAGATCCGTTTACAAATAAGGAACGTTGTTTCTGATGCAACATACCTTTTATCAGTATTTATTACATTTTGGTCATTAAATCTTAAATATCATCTCAATCGATTAAATTGATCTCCAATCTCAACCCAAAACGATTAGTATAATTACTAAACATTTTTAAAAACATTATCTGAGTTTACCCCTTTGAAATTCCCATTTCAAAATAATTATTTTCACGAGAAGTATCTTAATTGCTAAATCTGGTTCCCCGATCCAAACCTAAACTAACAAAGCCGTCAAAACTCTTAAGCCCATTTTCAGGGCGTTACAAGCCTGCAATTTCAACTTGGGATTTTTCCTTGGACGAGTTCAAGAAGAAGTATGCCAGTGAGGTTCACATGATGAGATGAGAGATCAGTTCATGCACCTAATTCATGGAGATCGATCAGTATTTGAATATGAGCAAGATTTTCTATGGTTGAGCAAATACGCTCCGGATTTGGTTGCCATCGAGGAATTGAAATTTAAGAGGTTCTACAGATTGACCTTCATATACATGTGATAGCGGGTCCACTTGGGACATTTTTGGGGTTAGCTTTCAATGCAAAAGTGCTAAAACAACTTTAGAGTACAAAACTGAGTCATGTTGAAGACCCTCGAGATCAGATCTTGGGAGCTCAGGAAATCATGGGTCCTTCTCAGACTCCGTTTGAGAGGTTTCATACTTTGAGGGGTTTAATGAGAGTTGCTTCAAATCAGCTACCTAGAGTCGGTCAGAGATCTAGATCGAGGGTTCGTAGGGGTTCTTTGACTTATGCTCATGAGGGGAGTACTGATGGTTCAACTAGAGCATTGTTTCCACCGGTTTGTGAGCATTGTAGTCGACAACAACTTAAAGTATACTTCTTGCTATGTAGGGTCTTCTACAGGTGTCGAGCATCTGGTCACATGGTTAATGACTATCTTAACGTAGAAGATTCTACTTCAGTTCTGTCTCGGAGGTTGACTCATTCTCAGAGTGGTCAGAGTTTTCCAAGAGGCAGTGGTAGCGCATCGTCTGGGTGCCATGGTAGAGGTATTGTGATATACACTGCCATAATTGACACTCGATCCGTTGTTATGTGTTACCTCTCCAAAAATATTGTTTTTAATGCCAGTTTTACAACACTCTTGCTTGTTTTTAGGTACATTTAGTTGCATTAGGTTGCTAGAATCATGCATTTGCATAAGGAGTATAATTTTTTGTCTATGCTAGGGTGAAGGGTTGTTTTGTGGTTCTTTTGTAGGTTTGGCATAGGATTTGGAGCGGGAAAGCAACAACGTTAGGATTGCTAAGAAGAATGCCAAGTGATGTTGGCACAGAAGGACCACACGGTGCCAAGCACTTGTTTGCAGAGAAGTGCACTTGATGCCATGCCAAGAGATTGTTGAAACCCTAAAAAATAGGAAAGGATCAAGCTCCTAAAACATCGTGAATGGATCAACTTCCGAAAAAATAACGGATAAGGTGGTGCCAAGTGATGTTGGCAAAGTTGTGCCAAGCTTGGATGCTAAGGCAACATTGACATGATGACGTCAGCCCTAGCCTGATAAGCTATCACACCGAGCTGATAAGATATCAAAATGATTGGATAGAGCTTTATCTCTTATCACTTGGCCATTTCAAATTCAAATGCAAAGGCTTATCTCATTCTTTCCTATAAACGCCTATATAAAGACCAAAGTATCAAGCAATTGGAGGAAACGAGGTGAAGACTTAGAGTGATCGGAGTGATGTGTTGGAGTAGCTGCACCTAGGAATGGTGTTTGGACTAGCTTGACCGAAGGTTTGGACCGTGAAGGGCTACATCGAGAGACCTCCTTCTCGCCCACACTCTTTGCTTTAGTAGTTTTGTTTTTATTTTAATGATGATGTTTAAGAAAAACGATGAAGGTTTTCTGGTAGATACCTTCACCATGAACTAATTTAAAAGTTGGTGAGGGATGTTTGCGTTGAACGCCATTTTGAATGTTTAGTTTTTAATAAATTGACACTACCACAACACTATTTTTCTATTTGGCATGTTTACTGTTTTCTAACTGTATGCCAAGCGAGAGCTGGCATTACTGTTTTCTAAATACTTTGCCAAGCGAAAGCTGGAATTGTTGGCCTATTGCTTCTCAATATCTTAACAGACTTGGGTGGAAACGATCAGTTGTTGGATACTAAGGTGAGATGCTTCGAGAGAAGATGTTCAAGTAGGTGGACTTACTTCGGAAGTGAGATCTACCCCTTAGGAGTATAGATTGGTAGTTAATCAAATCAATTTTTGAGAAAACATCCACTATAGAGATATTGGGGTTTTACATGATCGATTTAGGGAAATGGCCATTGAGAGAGGCTTTGCTAATTTGAATCTGCTCGGTAAACAATACCAAGACATGATTTATTAAAGGCTAGCACGACATGAATAGCGTGTACACTTTTTCGCAAGACAGGATTTATTGAAGGTTGACTTGGGAAACAACCATCAAGAGAGGCTTTGGTAATTTGAATCTACCCCTTGCTAACGCTCATCATTCTTTTAAACACTCTCCTTGCCAACGTTTTTACTTTAGTTTATTTCTTTTCTTTTTCGTCGCTCCCAAAACCATTTTCAAATCAAAACATCTTTTTCCCAAGACAAGTAATCAATCAAAGCAATCGAATTCCAAGTCAATCTCTATGGGATCGATACTCAGCTTAATGTTGTATTACTTGCAGACTGTGTACATTTGTACGCAAAAGACTCTTGGCATAACTTGCCCAAAACTATATAATTTACACCTTTTGCCAGCATTCACTTTTATACGCCTTCTATAGAGTCTACAAGTTTTTGGCACCGTTACCGGGGATTGCAACGAAGTTTATTACATTGATTTTTACTTGTCTTTGTTTTTTATTATTTTATTTTTATTTTTCGAACATTATTTTTAGTTTTATTTATTTTTAATATTTATAGGAGCATGGAGGATCCAAGAATGAGCATTAGAGACCATATTAGAGCTTACGATTGATGGCATTACCAGCAAAATTTTCCATGGTATGATCAAGGAGCTGATGTTTTTGCTTACGATAATGGCATTACTGTTGCAACACATATGTCATGGCAAAACAGTCCTCAACATCAGCTGAGCTACTTGTATGATGATCAAGTAGACTTCTATGGGGATTACAACTTTGTTGTTGCAACACACATGTCTTGGCAAGAGAACCTACACTCCATGGAGGCTATGCAAGCTAGCATGGATGCTCACTGTCAAGAGATTGAAGAAACAAGCAGAAAAATTGAAAATCACCCAAAATTGATTTTGAACCTCCTAAAGAGCGTGCCAAGTGATACAGAGGATTCTTGGGAAAAAGGGAAAAACAATGCCAAGTTGTTGCTCCCTGGAGTGGCAAACAAGTCGAGAACGAAACACATGCCAAGCAGCCAATTATTTGTCAGGAAGAGAAATCAATGCTAGCAGATGAACCCATGGAAGTAGAGAAAGAAGATCCAGATGTTGATGATGCCAGACTGTAATCCGATGTCAGACAGTAGTCAGATGACAACACAACCTTTACAAAACTAGTGGAGCCACCATTTGTCAACTCTACGTCTGTAAGACAAGAATGTATTATTGTTGACATTTTTGACGCTCTTAAATGTACAAATGAAATTGAATGCCATGTAGTTGGGCCAATGGAATCCATTTTGGATGAGAACCTAGCATTGAAATGCCAAGGAATGAAAGTTGATGCCATCAATCAAAAGTGCGATGGGAAAAAAATTGAATGACAGAGAATATCAATTCTGGTCGAAGCTGATGTCATGAAGCGAGGTGTGCTCAAATGAATTGTTGCTGGAAGGAAAAGTGGATTTCAAATGACTGAGAATGAGGTGTTGAAATAAGAAAATTTTGTCGTAACAACAATACAAGAGATGTTACAGTTCAAAACTAAAGATTTCATGAAGATTTTGGAGCAAGATGGGGATGACTATGCCTCAACATCAAAGAGATTCTTCAGTTTTCTAAGGTGGTTGTTGAAAGCCACCATGGTAAAATATTCCTTTCCATTGTGCAATCAAGAATTAGGCATGATCAAAGGCAAGAAATTCTTTGGCCTTCTATGTTGGTTATTCAAACGGAAGAATGCCAAAGAGGTTATCCTCTTGGCAGAGGTACCGCAACATTGCCTTCAAGTTTAAATTTTTGTAAATATTAGGTTGGTTATTTTTCTTTGTTTTTAGGATTCATGATTTTTAGTAATTTTTTTCTTTTATTTTCCATTTTTGTTCCTTTATTGTGTTGAAAGGTTTGCTTTGAGAATGTGCAGATTTTGTATGCCAGTGACAATGCCAATGAGGGACTTGGCATGAGGCAACTGTGATCCAGACATTAGCAGTTTTGTATCGAACGTCATACCAAAGTATCCATTGGCTTAAACAATTGGTAAATTAAGCGACTCGAGAATGCCAACGAGTATGCCAGCACAAAAGCTTGGCATGAGGCGGATTGAAAAATAGGAAGAAGAGATTAACCTTAGCTTGTTCGGTCCATTAAAGAGAGAGAATATTTTCTTTAAACTTAACCCCTAGCCACCCAAAAATTAGGTTGAAATTTAAATTCAACCTAATCATCTTATCACCCCAATCGTTACCCAATCCTATCACTTACAACCTTATCACTTCACCCTTATCACCTTACCCCTTTTCAAATCAAATCTTTTTTATTTTTCATCATTATCCCCATTTATTTGGCTATCATTATTACACCCCATTAAACACTGAACCTTTTCACTTTCTTACCCTAGCCGATTTTAAAGAACCAAATCTCTCTCACTTTTTTCAAGCAAGAACCAAACACCTATTCATCTCTTCTTCTTCATCCTTTGTTCCAAACTGTTCAAAATTCTTGTCACTACCATGGTGTCTTCATCTACTACCTTCAATAGATTTTTCAACAAAGAGATACAAAAAAAGTTTGATGCAAACTTTGCTAAAAAATGGGAGATATATGCTGTCGTTGTCTAAGAACTCTACGCTCATCTTGTGACCAAAGATTCACCCTTCTTGATGATTCGAGGTACGTGTGTGCATTTTTATGAAGGGTATATTAACTCTATGTATGAGTTGACCGGTGCAGAGGATGATCATTTTGATTATTTCGAGTCGATGAATGCTGCCAAGCGAAAGAAGCTGTTGGCAGACTTGTGTGAGTCTTGCTCAGTTTGGACAGTTTTATCAACAGGCCACCGGACTGTGAAGAGGTTGGCATTCAAGCGAGGAATGCGAGGCTGGAATCATTTCATCAAGGCAAATCTGTTGCTTACATCTCACAATGAGACCATCTCGAAAGAACGAGTGATTTTTTTGCATTCTATCATCAAAGGACGCAAAATCAACTTTGGAAAATTCATCATCGATGAGACTTATAAATGTGTTGCGAAAGGTAAATGTGGTTTATTTTTCCATTTGCTTATTTCTAACATTTGCATGCGCCATGATGAACCTAGGCTTGATGAAGATCAAGGCCAGATAATAAAGGGGACGACAATCACGGCTATCATATAGAAAAATCTCATGGCTTTTAAGCCAAAAGAAAAGGGCAAAGGAAAGACCAAAACCACCACGCCAAAGCGAAAGGCAGAGCCAAGCAGTGTGCCAGAGACCATGCCAGCTAGTTCAATGACAATGTTGTCTCAAGTTTACCATCGCTAGTAGATTATTCTCCAAAAGTTAGACAATTGAGGAGCTTAATTCTAAGATGAGGCACTACACAAAGGAAAGGGATGCTATTATCAAGGAGGTTCTTGTCAAACTATCCCCTAAAGATGTGCAACATTTTCTAGTTTTTCCCGTCAAGCCCTCTGCCAATGACGGTGCCATGTCAACCGATCCTGCCAGTCTAGCCAGTCTGATGATGCCAGTCAGTCAAGCCAGTTCAGTTAGCCTAGTTGTGTCAGCCAGTTCAGAATCTAATGCTACGATTCATGTGTCCCCGATGCAAGTTGATTCTGCCAGCACCGATTCCTCATTTGAGTCGGAGGAAACCTCGACCAAGACACCCAAAGCTAAACCAGTAACACCGATAGTTGAACCTGTCAAGAACTAGAAGGATATTGGAGCCTCCATTGCTGCCTCAGAGCAGGTCTTGAAAGGAAAGAAAAGAATAGACCATGAACGTGGGAGCCTAACCATGAAAAAGACCCATGCCAAAAAAGAAAAAGAAGCTCATGCAAAATGTGAGGAAGCCTCGTCTGAAGTGGAGTCCTCTTCTTCCTAAACTCCTTGCATTTCATTCTATTACATATTCATGTTCATGCATTTTTATTTTTTTTATTTTTCTGTTTTTCTTGTATATGTGTGTTGTCCCATGCATTAAGATCAATGCACATCTTAGGTTTGGGGGTGTGCATTTCTTCACATTTATGCCATGCATTTCATGTTTACATTTATGTTATCATATGCCATTTAGGTCATGTAGATTAGTTGCATACCGAACTGCTAAAAAAGAAAAAGAAAATTTTGCTTCGATTTAATTTTGAGGTTTGTCAACATTTGTTCGGCAAGTCTTATTTGATTTAGGTGTCTGTCTAATGAGGAAATTTAATATTTAGTTGTTATGTCATGACAGTAGGGTAGTACGCCATGATTGCTTAGCAATTGATCTCTAGTTTATGGAATTGAATTTACACTTAAACACGTGATATGTATTTAGTCCCAAGCAAACTTAGATTGTTTGAAACTATTCTCAATTTTGAAGAAAAAAAGAAGAAAGAATTGCAGGGTAAAAGAAAATAAGGCAGCAATGTTCTGCCAATGCAATGAAATGAACTCTCCTCTACCTAGGAATAATAAGTACTTAGGGCTTCGTAGTTTGCTCCCTCTTAGTCCTTAAGTCCAAAACCCTAGAGTATGAGTTCAAGAGAAAGCCTTATGATTTCTGGATTGTAACACCTTAAATTTGGCTTAGAAGTAAACCATGCTTAGAGTGTTAAAAGCAATCACTTTAACGTAACTTGTCGTGCAAGTTAGATCTTGATCAAAGAAAATCAGCAATAATTTAAAACTTTTAAGTCCATTTGATATTCATTTCTATGCTACCTTAACATGAGGTCTGAAAATGAATCAATTTCTACTGGCAACTCCATGATACACTTTAGACTTTTGGGGGGTTAACAAAACCTTTACCAAATTACAACAATTATTAACTATATCTTTAATTCTGTCTATACCCCCATTGTTAAACAAACTTCCAAGATGTGTATTTAAAACATGTTAACAAATTTTTGTTTTAACCTGAATTTCTTATTAATTAAGCCATAAATCTATCATAACATATCTTGGATTTCTTACCAAACAAGGCATCAAATCTTTGAACCATCATGTACAAACATACATAACATGTTTCATTCAACCCTTTGTATATAGGAGAAAATCGAATACACATACATGCTATAGTCATTTGATTTAAGTAGTCCACAATTCACGTATTTACAATTACACTTTGCAATCAGGCCAATACTTATTCACTTCTATCAAAATAATCCACTTTTATTTGTTTTTTATTCATGGCAGCCCTTATAACATGTGCATATATACATCAAGTTGTACAATTAACATATATACACAATTTATCATTATAAAATAGTCTATAACATGCTCATTTTTATTCATGGCAGTCCTCACAATTTGCTTATACAATCTAAAATAATTCGGTCGTGATTGTTTACATACCAAGTAAACCGTAATTCAGAAACATGCATGCGTATATACAATTCGATTCAGACGGTCTCATTGTGAGATCTAGGCAATAGATTTGCTTTGATGAAATGATTCCAGCCTCCCATTGGTTGCTTCAACGCTAACCTCTTCACCGTCCGGTGGCCCATCGATGAAACTGTAAAAACTGTGTCAGGCTCACTCAAGTCTGCCAACAACTTCTTTCGCTTGGCAACATTCATCGACTCGGCATACTCAAAATGATCATCCCTTGCACCGTTCAAATCAAACATAGAGTTAATATACCCTTCATCAAAATGCACACAAGTACCTCGAATCATTAAGAAGGGTGAATCTTTGGTCACAAGATGAGCGTATAATTCTTGGACAATGGCGGCATATATTTCCATTTTGTTAGCAAAGTTTGGTTCAAACTTTTTCCGTATCTCTTCGTTGAAAATTATATTGAAGGGAGTAGATGAAGATGCCATGGTAGTGACAAGAATTTTGAACAATTTGGAACAAAGGATGAAGAAGAAGAGACGAATTGGTGCTTGGTTCTTGCTTGAAAAAAATGAGAGAGAATTGGTTCTTTAAAATCAGCTAGGGTAAGAAAGTGAAAAGGTTGAGTGTTTAATGGGGTGTAATAATGGTAGCTGAATAAATAGGAATAATGATGGAAAATAAAAAGATTTAATTTGAAAAGGGGTAAGGTGATAAGGGTGAAGTGATAAGGTTGTAAGTGATAGAATTGGGTAAAGATTGGGGTGATAAGGTGATTAGGTTGAATTTAAATTTAAACCTAATTTTTGAGCGGCTAGGGGTTAAGTTTAAAGAAATTATTCTCTCTCTTTAATGGGCCAAACAAGTTCGGTTAATCTCTTCTTCCAATTTTTCAATCTGCCGCATGCCAAGCTTCTGTGTTGGCATACTCGTTGGTATTCTCGAGTCGCTTAACTTGCAAATTGTTTATGCCAATGGATACTGTAACCCCCTCGACCCGGCCTAGCTGATTGTCCGAACTGAACAGATCACACGGGGAATATTGAAGTAAACTAAGAGGGTTTACCTCAATAAACGACCCTGATTTTTTTCTTTTTATCTTATCTAGATGCAACTTAGGTTCCTATGTGTATACATAAGCACCAAATAAAACAACGTCACACAAATGCTCAAAGATTGAACTTAATTAAAGGTTTAAGGACCATTTCATAAAGTCGTCAAATCGCAAAGGTTATTACCAAATTCGAATTGCCAACCCTTAATTAAATTTATTACAAACTTCTCTGTGAAATCTCAGCTCAAAACGACCATCAGAACTCATTTAATTGCATACATGATCAACAGGGACCAAAATGTAAGAAAACATGAACTCAGAATATTCCAAAAACTGTATTAACTACCAACTGTTTCGGAACAGTGAGCCATGTATCAGAACGGTCGTTTCGAAACATAGTTGACCGTTTCGATACGCGGATTCATTTCAAAACCCTTTTAAAACTCGTTTCGAAACATGCCTTCACATAGCCAAAATGTATCGAAAAAAGCCTCCCCCTTTCGAAACCCTAAGGCAATCTTAGGCCCCTGTTTCGAAACAGGCAAGGGTGTTTCGAAACACCTGGACGTACAAGGTTCGAATTTGCTGATTTAACTCAATTCTAACCATCTGAAACTAACCCGACATGTGACTAATCATACATGTAACTCAAATACATATCAAAAACCAAGGATTCAAGGCAGAATATCGTCATAGCATCACTCTCAATATTAAAGAGACTAAAGGCATGCTTCCTAAAAGAAGTAAGCACCAAAATCTCAAATCTCAAACCAAGCATAAACCAACACTTAAAAGGCCTTTTACAGGACCAAGAATGCATATCGAACTTGCACAAAACCAGAGAATACCAACCAACAACTATAACATTGGACACTCCCATTGCCTTTAGTACACTAGTCCAAAACCAAAACTTACCTTCAATCAAAGTCTTCCACCGATCCCTTGCAAGTGATGCCTCCAAAGCTTAAATTGACTGCATTGATGAACAAAGAGAGTATAAGCATACAAGCTTAGTGAAGATTGCTCAAAACCAAAATCATCATCAATGCACAAAACCATTTTTCACTCTTTCCAATACCATCTTGCCTCCTTTGAAAAACCATGCACTTTATCCTTAAAATTAGCATGCTAAACACCATGCAACATGGGTCACATAATTCCTAGCAAATAAACCATTGCTACACAACCATCAAGCCTTCCAAGCATAAATACCATTATGCTAAGCTTATGGTAAAACATGCATTTCTTCACAATATGCAACAACAACATATTGGCTTTCAAGTGATTAACAACAACCTCAATTCTCAAAAACATATCGGATACACGGATTACCAAGGGTTGTCCCAAATCCTTCATATACCCTACCGGCATCTCAAGGCTCACACACAAGAGCGACCCTCCACCGTTGTGACACTCGTGGTGGAGTATTCGGTAAAATCACAACCCTTCAACATCACTCATCGGTAGTTGTATAACCCACTAACGAGAGAAAGGACACACACAAGGTTCGCACCTGGGAGCTACCCTCAACCGTTGCAACCTTAAACAATCCTCAATCGTTAGGGTACTTGGATGGAGTTTTCGATACAATCACAACCCCTCAACATCCAAGGCGACTTGTTTATAGTGCACTCAATCCTATAGCCAGCTAACTATATGTGATTTCACTTATAGAACACTTTATTGAACATCACTTGCCAATATAATCTACAATTCATGCATACCTCACTGTTTTATAAAGCATTCATGATAAGCCATGATTCAAGCATTAAACCATGCTTCAAAACTCATGCATCATCACATGCATACAAGGACCACTTACCTAGTGCATCCTTAAACCACAAGGCATCATCAAACACATTTTATGTACTCGTAACATGCTTTAAAACAGTAGGTAAATGCAAATAAAACCAAGTGCAAGCAAAGGCTCAAACTAGCACAATCCGGGAGAGAAATTCACTTTACATACTTTTGAACTTAGTAAAGCTTTCAAGCTCTTACTAAGTTCCCCAAACCTTTTCTAACACGTTTCCACGCTGGAAAACCAAGTTCCACTCACCGGCTTGTGAAACAACACTTGCCGATGCAACTATCAATTGCCCGAAGCCTCCAAAATCACTTCGTTTGATTCTGGAATACTATCCCCTATTTTCAACACATTAAAACAGAGGCTCAATGCATTAAAATGCATCTAATACACCAACACTCAAAAGGAAACCCGCAGCCCTACTCTAAAGCATCATTTTACCCAATCGGTATAACCGAAAACTCAATCGATTGATCTCTAACCTCAGCCCAGCCATCTACCAACATATCCAACACATTTTAAGCATAAAAAATCATCCAAAAGCAACCTAAAATCATCCTTATACCTCCAACAACCCAGATTCCACATTACACCCCAAAAACTCAACTATAACCACCTTAATAACAAAAGATCTCAAGGATTTTGGGATTAATATGATTTAGGCTATATTTCAACATCATAAACCTTTCAAACCCCAATTAGAAGTAATCTCAAACAAGCCAAATCAGCCAAACTCTGAAAATCACATTTTAAATCACTTTTCTATCAAGATTTCAATATTTTATCAAACTAACAACAAAATCTCAGTAAATAACATTAATAAAGAATCAAATATCTTTGGAATTTCAATAAAGAACCTAGATTAGAGGGTTATCATGAAATTTACCTCCAATCCTTGCTTCTCCTCTAATTTGGCAAGATTAGCTTGAAAGATCTTGAAGGAAAATGAGGGAAATTACCAAGGAAAAGTTGGAAATCAATAGAGAATTTGAGAGTGAAGAAAATCTGGAAATTTGAGAGAAAATGGAGAGTATTTGGCTGAAGTGAAAAAGAGTGAAAAGATCGTCAATATTTTTGTTAACTGATTAACTACCTTTATAATTAAATAAATTAAAAGCCTTTTTAATTTTTAATAAAACATTTAAAACGTGTTCCAAATTAGAGAAAATGCCTAATTGCCAAATATCTCCCTAAAGATTCTAAGATTTTAACTCTTATTGAAAAACACACTTTCCCAACTTTTAAATCTTTACATTTTGGTCACTGCCCAAAATGTATACTTTTGAAAACCCGTTTTGTAAAATTGATTTAACCAACCTCTTAAATATAATTTTAAAGGATTTTATGAAATTTTATCATATTTTTATCCCATCCCAAACCTTGATTTCCCTAAACCACCTTTTAACAGTGCAAACAACCGACACCGGTTTCACCGGCCCGTCCCGACTTGCAAAACACCTAGGCCCAAAACCGAGGCGTTACAGATTCTTTGGTATAACGTCTGGCACAAATCTGCTCATGTATGGATCACAATCACCTCATGCCAAGTCCCTCATTGGCATTGTCCCTGGCATGCGAAATCTGCAGATTCTCAAAACAAACCTTTCAACACAGCAAAGGAATAAAATGAAAATTAAACAAAAGAAAAACTACTGAAAATCTTGAAACCTGAAAACAAAGAAAAACCACTAACCTAATATTTAAAAAAATTCAAACATGTTGGCGATGTTATGGTGCCTCTGCCAAGAGGATAACCTCTTCGGCATTCTTTAGTTTGAATAACCAACATAGAAGGCTGAAGAATTTTTTGCCTTTGACCATGCCAAATTCTCGATTGCACAATGGAAATTAATATTTTACCATGGTGGCTTTGAACAACCACCTTAGAAAACTGAAGAATCTCTTTGTTGTCGAGGCATAGTCATCCTCATCTTGTTCCACAATCTTCATGAAATCTTTAGTTTTGAACCGTAACATCTCTTGCATTGTTGTTACAGCTAAATTTTCTTGTTTCAGTTCTTCATTCTCAGTCATTTGGCATCCACTTTTCCTTCCAAAAACAAGCCATTTGACCACACCTCACTTCATGACATCAGCTCAGACCATAATTGATATTCTTTATCGTTCAATTGTTTTGCCATCACACTTTTGATTGATGGCATTAGCTTTCATTCCTTGGCAAATCAATGTCAGGTTCTCATTCAAAATGGATTCCATTGACCCAACTACATGGCATTCAATTTCATATGTACATTTAAGAGCGTTAAAAATGTCAACAGTAATACCTTCTTATCTTACTGACGTAGGGTTGGCAAATGGTGGCTCCACTGGTTTTGTCGCGGTGGTGTTGGCATTTGACTACTTTCTGGCATCAGATAACGGTCGGGCATCAAATAGTGGTCTGGCATCATCAAGATGCCTCTTCTTTCTTTACTTCCTTGGGTTCACTTGCTAGCATTGATTTCTTTTCCTAACAAATAATCAGCTGCTTGGCATGCGTTTCGTTCTCGACTTTTTTGCCACTCCAGGGAGCAATAACTTGGCATTGTTCTTTCCCTTTTTGCCAAACATCCTCTGTATCACTTGGCATGCTGTTTAGGACGTTCAAAATCAATTTTGTGTGATTTTCAATTTTCTGCTTGTTTCTCCAATCTCTTGATGGCGAGCATCCATCCTAGCTTGCATAGCCTCCATGTAACACCCCAAATTTGGGCTTATGAGTTTAGGGTCCGAACCCGACCGGTCTTAGAAATTGTTTGAATATAAAATAAGGTTTTGGGGAACGCCTAGTTCGGGATGCTTTAAAAATATCTAAAAATCCTCATTTATTATATAAAAGAGAATGGTGAAATCAATTTTACAAAATGAAGTTTGGAAATACTACATTTCGGTGTAGTGACCAAATCGTAGTTTTTGCAAAGTTTAGTAGTGATTGTTTTGTAAAGGATTGAAACTTTGAATCTTTAAGGAGCTAATTTACCTAAGATGTTTTTTCTCCAGATTTTTCCTTAATTTGGGTGATTTAATTAGTGTTTTAATTAAATAAAAGGAAAGGAAAACTACTTTTTGATTTTTCATAACTACCTTTTCCTAATTTTCTCTCATTCCTTTTTTCTCTCAAAATCCCATCATCCAAACACATTTTCTCCAGAAAAATTCACATTGATCTTCACTTCAATTGATGAGATTTTCATTATCTATTGGTTCCTAATTAATCTTGCAACAAATCCTTTTGATTTTCACATTGCATTTTCATGAAATTTTGCCCAAATCAAGGAGAAATCATCATTTAGAGGTAAGCTTGTTCTTCTCCTCTAAATACTCAGTTCTTTACTGAAATTCCCAAGTTGTTAATCCTTTATTAAAGTTTTGTGAATGGTTTTAATGTTGGAAACAATATTTTGGCTTAAAACTCAAGATTTTGGAAGAGATCTTGAGGATTTTCGTGGATCTTGGTTAGGCTCTGTTTTGGGGTTGTTTTCTAATGAATTTTGGATGTTAATTGATGTTACAAATGAGGTTTTATCAATAAAATCCCGAATAGGTTTGTTTTCCTAAGTTTTGCTTGCTAGAATGGTGGTTTTGGGGTGGTTTTGGTGATCTGCTGTTGTTGGTGGTATAAAGTCATGTTTATGTTGCTTTTTGATGTTAATTGATGTTTATAAAATGTTGGAAGTGATAGATCTTGGCTGGGCTTTGTTTTGAAAGAGTTTGGAGGTGATTTCGGTTGTTTTTGGTAGCCGAAATGAGGTTCTTGGGTAGAGCAACGAGTTGGGTTATGTTGCTGGTGATTTTAATGCTTGGTAATGCATTAATCTTATGTTTTTATGTGTTTAAAAATAGGGGAGAATGATCCGGAAGCAATAGAGGTGGCGTTGGAAGTTTCGGATTCCTTGGAGGCTTGTCGGCTAGCATAGTTTTGTGTATCGGTGAGTGGAGATGGTTTCCAGCTTTGAAACCGTTATTTGGAGGTTTTGGGAGCTTAATTTAAGTCTAAACAACTTAGCTAAGCTCAAGAGTAAGTTTTCAGAAAAACTCTCTCAGATGTGCTAAGTTATGGTTTGATGCATTGGTTATGAAATGCATGTTTAGTTACTGTTTTTGAAAGCATGTTTTAGCATGATTAATGCTGGTTTTGAAAGTCATGTATTGAAGGATGCTCAAGGTAAGAGATCCTTGGTTTGACATGTTATTATTATGGTTATGATGCATGGAGACGCATGATGATGAGTGGCTTTGATTAATGCTTTAAAACAATGAATTGATTATGGTATTTGATGTATATTGGCAAGTGATGTAATGGTTTTTAAGTACTTGAATCGAATATAGTTAGTTGGCGATAGGATTGGGTACACCGTAAGTAAAGTCGCCTTGGATGTTGAGGGGTTGTGATTGTACCATAAACTCCATCCAAGTACCCTAACGATTGAGGTAAGATCACATTGGTGGTTGTAAATTCCGTGTGTGGATCTTGTATTATGTGTCCCTTACTCTCGTTAGTGGAATTATACAATTACCGATGAGTGGTGTTGAGGGGTTGAGATTGTACCGTTATACTCCACCACGGGTGTCACATCAATGGAGGGATTGCTCTTGAGTGTGAACCTTGTGTAGTCCGGTAGTGTGTATGAAGCGTGTGGGACAACGCTTGTAATCCTAGTATCCGATTGTGTCTTTTGTTGAAATGGTTTGTGATCTATCACTTGAAAGCCACTATAATGTATTTGAATGTAATGAAGCGAGAGATGCTTGAAAATGATGCAAGGTTGCATGGGAAATATATAAATGATGCAAGAATGCATGTGATACTTGTTAAGTATGAGCAAAAGTATATCTTCTATTGTGAATGGTGCATATGTGCATAGAATCTCCAAAGTGTATTGAAGCCTTGTGAAGGCTTGTTTTAAAAGGGCATGTAATGCAAAATGTTGCTTTGTAGATCATGAGTTTTGCATTTGTTGAATGCATGAGATAAATAGAAGGAACATATGGTTTTCAAAAGGCATTTTGCTTTGAAAAGATCATCAAGCATTAGAAAAGTATAGTGTGAAGTGGAAGTGATTTCCAAGGAAATTGGTTTAAACTTTGCATGAAGTGTTTATGCATGGGAAAGGTTTAAATGATAGTATTTTCTAGAATGTTGTTTGGGGTGAGTTGTTTAGCGTTTCAAAGTTAAAGGTTGGTTTCCATGTTGAGCAATGCATGATTTAAAGCAGTGTTGTTTCAATGGAGGTTTTCAAATAATACCTTGATTTATTGAATCGTATCTACATTTAAAGAAGGTTTTATGATTCGCTGCATTAATGGTGTTTTGGTTTTGAGCATTCCTCACTAAGCATTATGTGTTTACGCTCCTTTTTGTCCATCAATACAGATAGTTGAAGTTGGGACAGCAAGAAGCAAGGGATTCAAGAAGAGCTCCACCTGAGAAGTATGTCTTGGTTAATAGCTATAGATAATAAAGGCAATGGGGGGAGAGTCTTTTATGTTGTTGTGATACGAGATTGTTTATCTTGACCATGTTCGATTTATGCTTTTAAACTTGTTGGCTTATCGTTTTGAAAAATTTAGATCTTCTTCTCCATATTTTGTAACCCCCTTACCCTGGCCTAGACGGTTGACCCGAACTATGAAGATTACACGGGGAAAACCAAAGTCAACCCGAAAGTCAATCTTGATTAACGAACCTTTTTTTCTTTTTAATCTTGTCTAAATGCTCATTAACCCTAAGCGTACTCTTGAGAAAAGCATACTTGAAAATCACAACAATCGGAAAGTAACAAGACACTCAATTGCTCCACATATAAATTTAGGGACCAAAATGTAAATTCTAGAAAGGTGAGGGACTTAACCAATTTCAAGGTTACCAATATCAAATTAATCTTATTACATGCTTCCCTGACAAATTTCACCTTGAACGGACATTTCAAACTCAAGCAATCGCATATACAAAATTCAAGACTAAAACGTAAAGCTTGCAAACCTCAAACCATTCAAATTGGTGCCCAAAGGTCAAGTGTTTCGGAACGGGGGTTGACCGTTCCGAAACGCGGGTTCGTTTCGAAACCTATATCGAAACAGGGCTTGGCAGTGGCAAAAGTGTTTCGGAACGGCCTCTACTCGTTACGATACACAAAGGCCATTACAGGCCCCTGTTTCGAAACGGTAGTGCCCGTTCCGATACGGACTGCCCAGAAAGTGCAGATTTTTCTGGTTTAACATACATTTAACCAATCAAACACATTCCTATGACCTCCTAATCATGCCATCAATTAGGAAAACACGTCCATGGCATCAATTAGGAAAAACCTCAATCTATAGGCATGCAACCTAATACTAAAAACCAACCAAACATCAAATCATCAAAGCAAACACCGAATGGCCATTTACAAGTCCCAAACATCAAAGGCATCATGCCATACTTAGGGAGTCCAAAACCTCTCCCAAAATCACAACCTAGGTCCCCATTGCCAAATACCAAAAACTAATAAGGTTGTAAAAATAGTAACCATAGAAACATGCGAAGGACCCAAAATCACAACCTAGGTCCCCATTGCCAAACACCAAATGGCCATTTACAAGTCTGGATTCAATTCCACTTCCTCCACAAGCATAACATGCGAAGGATCCGATCTATACCTCCGAAGCATAGAAACATGAAACACATCATGAATCTTTTCCAACTCTCGTGGCAATCTCAACTTGTACGCAACAGGACCCACACGCTCAATCACCTCGTATGGTCCAATGTACCTAGGGCTCAACTTACCCTTTCGGTCAAACCTCATCACCTTTTTCCAAGGCGAAACTTTCAAAAACACACCGTTACCTACCGCATACTCAATCTCCTTATCAGCTGCTTATCCAACAGCTGCTTATCCTTTATCAGCTGAACCAAGGATGGTTTCACTTGCAATTCAGCCACAATACCGCCATCTCGCAAAATGCTCAAACTGGAAAACGTAGCCCTCAACTCCACTGCTACCTTCCTACTCAAGGCATCCGCTACCACATTGGCTTTACCCGGATGGTACTCGATCGTCAGATCGTAATCTTTAAGAAACTCCACCCAACGTCGTTGCCTAAGATTCAACTCTTTCTGAGACATCAGATACTTCAAACTTTTGTGATCCGTGTACACAATACACTTCTCACCATACAGGTAATGTCTCCAAATTTTCAAAGCAAAAACCACCGCAGCTAACTCAATTTCATGCGTAGGATAATTGCGCTCATGCACCTTCAACTGGCGCGATGCATAAGCCACCACCTTACCCTCTTGCATCAACACACACCCCAAACCAATATAGGATGCATCACTATACACCACAAACTCTTTCCCTGATTCAGGTTGAACCAAGATAGGAGCTTGTGTCAAAGTTGCCTTAAGCTTCTCAAAAGCCTGTTGTCTCGCTTTTGTCCACTCATACTTAACATCTTTCTGCAACAACTTCGTCAAAGGTGTCGTAATTTCCGAAAATCCATCCACAAACCTCCGATAGTATCCCGCCAAACCAAGGAAACTACGAACTTCATGAACAGACTTAGGAGGCTTCCAATTCATCACTGCCTCAATCTTCTGAGGATCAACACGAATCCCCTCAGCAGAAACCACATGACCAAGGAACACAACTTCCCTGAGCCAGAACTAACACTTGCTCAGCTTAGCATAAAGCTGATTTTCTAACAAAGCCTGTAACACAATCTTCAAATGCCCCTCATGCTCCTCCTCAGTACGAGAGTACACGAGAATATCATCAATGAACACCACAACAAATTTATCCAAGTATTCATGGAACACTCTATTCATCATGTCCATAAAAGCTGCAGGAGCATTCGTCAAACCAAACGGCATCACAAGGAACTCATAATGCCCCTACCACGTTCTGAAGGCTTTCTTTGGCACATCCACATCCTTCACCTGGTAATACCCTGACCTTAAGTCAATTTTAGAGAACACAGCACCTCCCCGAAATTGATCAAAAATATCATCAATCCTCGGCAATGGATACCGATTCTTGATAGTCAACTTGTTAAGCTGACGGTAATCGATGCACATTCTCATAGTGCCATCCTTTTTCTTCACAAACAAGACTGGTGCACCCCCAAGGTGACACACTCGGCCGAATGAAACCACGATCAAGCAACTCCTGAAGTTGCGTCTTCAGCTCCTTCAACTCTTTAGGTGCCATTCGATAAGGAGTAATGGACATTGGAGTTGTGTTTTCATACAGCTCAATTCCAAACTCCACTTCACGATTAGGAGGCAATCCAGGTAACTCCTCCGGAAACACACCAGGAAACTCTCGCACCGTCCTGATATCTTGCACTCGAAACTCCTTAGAGCTAGGATTCATTACAAAGGCTAGGTAGGCTTCACAACCTTGCCTCAGCATTCGGCTTGCTTCCAATGTAGACACCACATTGGCAAGAAACTTCACATTCTCACCAACCACCACCACCTCATAATCATCCGCAAGTTTCAACGAAACTCGCTTGTTCTCAAAATCCACCATAGCTTGATGTTCAACAAGCCAATCCATACCAAGGATTACATCAAAACCATAGAAAGGCAATTCCATAAGATCAACATGAAAAACATGGTTTTGCACAACCAGAGGACATCTTCTATATAACTTTCGTGTCACAACAGTTTCACCAAAGGAACTAGTTACAGGCATACAAACATCCAAAGACTCAACAGGAAAACCAAGCAATTGAGCATGTTCACGCAATATGTATTAGTGTGTAGATCCAGAATCAATCAAGGAAAGTAATGACAAGGATTGCAAAGTGAAGGTACCTGTAATCACATCCGTGTCATTCCTCCCCTCCCGCTGAGCATACACTCGAGCCTGACCACCACACTCAGGTTGGATAGCCACCACATGTGCCACATTCCTTCCACCATCATCCATGCGCTGGAAGTTACCATGGCCGCGCCCACGGCCTCTCTGTGGTGCAACAACACCAGGAGCACGTCCCTGACCACCACCGGCCAACAAAGGACACTCCCTCCTCATGTGGTCTACCGAACCACAATTCCAGCACGAATTACCAGTCACTACAACAGGAGCCTGAACCTCCCTCGCTGCCCGAGGACAATCACGCCTCAAATGGCCACGCGATCCACACGCCCAACACATGTTTTGATCAGCTCTCGCCCTATCTCCCTGAACAGGCGCACCATGCCCTCCACCACCACGCCTAACAGAAGACTGATACCTCCTATCACGTCCTCTCTTGTTCCGTCCACCACCGGAACTATACTCAGTCGCTCTCTTGCCCGCGCTAGAACCAGCACTCCTAGAGGACAAACTCAGATTCAGCTCAATATCCTTCACTCTACTAACCAGCACATCAAAATCAGTGTACTCAGCGGCAAGCATAAAGGTCTTTACATCCGTCACCAAGCCATACCGGAAACGCTCACCCCTTTCCCGCTCATCAGGAGTAAGCTCAGGTGTGTATTGACTGAGACAGACAAGCTGAACCTCGTACTCAGCCACGGTCATGCTCCCTTGAGTAAGAGACATGAACTCTCTTTTCTTTTCATCCAGGTATCGCACACCCAGATACTTCCTCTTGAACGCGTTCAGAAAGAACGTCCAAGTTACATCAATTTCCTCCATTCCGGAGACAGTGGTCGTCCACCAGGTATACACATCATCATGCAACAGCGATACCACACATCCTAGCTTCCGCACATCATTGCAGTTCATCTGTCCCAATATCCTCTTGGTACTTTCCAACCAAGATTCGGAACCCTCAGCAGACAAACCTCTGAACTCAGTCCCTCCCAGACTGCGCAAATGTTCCAAAGGTAGTCTCGCATTAGCATTGCCCTGATGCCCAGCTCCATGAGCTCCAGCTACTGCTGCCCGAAAGGCTCCAGCAATAGCATGTATCAATACTGTCATGTCAAGAGCAGCTTGCCCCTGCCCAGCTTCAGGTCCAGCGACCCCAGCACCAGCACCAACACCAGCTCCATCACCTCCAGCACCACCACCACCGGGCGGTCCACCACCAGGAGGATGAGGTATATCCACCACATTTTCAGTATTATTCTCATTCTCATTCTGAGCCATAGCTCGTGTGTTAATTCTCGTCTCTCTACGAGGTCCCATTCACTAAGACAATGTGTTGCGTGTAAAATAGTCTATCGTAATTGAGTGCAAGTGTACACGTCGCAAGTAATAAAGTGATACTAGAGTATCAGATATCGTCTCCACAAGGACTGGGCTAACCCTTTCCTTCGCTATCTACACAAGGGGAAAAGAATAGATTAAGATATTGTCACGAAAATAATAAAGAATACTGGAAAATAAAAGTAGAGAAATCAAGATAAAGAGCATGGGCTGGTATTGAATTGCTTAGTAGTACAGGTATTGCAGATTTTAGGAAATCCAGTTCTGTCGTCGTGCCCGTCGCAGACAGCACCTGTCGCGACAGCAGTCCGTTGATTGTCGCGGCAGCAAACACTCAACTCAGTACTTTCAAGTTTGGCAAGAATCCCAGGTCTGCCTTGGCCTATCCCTAGGTCCAAGTCTGTCGATGATCACGTCTTGATGATACCTCCCGACGTGAATCGAAGGATGAACACCGATGTGTATGAATTCTTCTTTAGCCACTTAACCTCGCCCTATCCCTAGGCACGAGATAGTTCAACTATAAACTAGAGAACTTGCTCTTATTCCTTTCGTATACTTAACTCTCCCGATGCCAAGTAAATAGATAACCTCACAATGCTCTCCCGATGCTCTTGCAAGATATTAATAACCAAAATAAGAGAACTTGAAGTTTATTTTATTGAACTGAAAATTCCTAAAACAAAACAACCCTTGCAACTACTTTACAAATCAACACGTGGCCCTAGGGGGGTTTTAGAACATATCGACGGCGGGTAAACGACGGAGGGTTTTTGGTTGTTGGTTATGGGGTATTGGGATATGAGATGTTCCTAGGTTAAAATATATGCCCTTATATAAGCTTTGGGCTCAAGTTATCTAAGTTAACAAGGATTACAACTTTAATTAAAAGTATGATTCTAATAAAGATTTAATCTCCAAGGAATCTACTTTCCAGCCGTCCTCCTTGTTTCTTGGGATTTTCTCTCCTTGAGCTTTGGGCTTGACATATCTTTTGATCCGGGGCTTGGAAAAATATTTGGTTTTCACACGACAGACGAGCAGAATTTTCTCTATCTATCGAGGTCCACTTTGCTTTTTCTCCACTAATTTGCTGTCGCCCTATGCTGTCACGGCAGCACCGTGGCAGCATCGTCCTCTCTGTCTACTTGTCCAGTTTAGCTCTTCTACTTATCTGCCCTGCGCCCGCCTTCACCATCTACGACGGCGGCAACCTGCCAAAAATAACCATTTTTAGTAGAATCTGTGCCTTTTATATATTTATGATGTTTTTTTGTAAACTAACCTAAATGCAATGAAATGATGCTCGAATGCAGCAGAAATATGGGTTAAAAAGGGTGTAAATAATAGAACTTTTACACACTCAACACACCCTCAAACTCAAGTTTTTGCTTGCCCTCAAGCAACTAAGACCTAAAAGAAAAATGAAATATTTTTGCTTTGGCTTTCAAACAGTGAACTTTCCCTTACCCGTCGTTCGTTCCCTGTGGCGGCAACAACCTGTCAGATAGTTTAGGATCTGTCCGGAATCTCACTATAGTTCTCGTGCAGTGTGTGCATGCTTGTGAAATTTATATGCTAAGACTCTCTTAGTTTCACAAGAATATTCAACTCTTAACTTGAATTTTTATGCCAAAGTTTATCTTTTTGAAGGCACATTTTCATGCTTCTTTTGTTTTGACTCGATTTCTCTATTTTTCAAGCTAAAGTTTTCCTAGAGCCAGTTTTAGGCACCTCTAGTTAACTTCCTAGAGTCAGTTTCGGGCACCTCTAGGATTTTTGAGTCTCTTTTTCTAAACTTCTTTCCTAGAGCCAGTGTTAGGCACCTCTAGGGGCTATTCAAGTGCTAAGCTTCCTATTCTAGTTTGGCTAAAAGAAGTCTAAGCAGTATAACAGTCACAATGGTGTTTAAGTTTTCAGAACTATAGAAAGGCTCTAAACTTCTCCTTAAAATGTCCTAAAGATGCTGCCACGACAGAGCTGTCACGACAGGTAAGTTCAATTCACAGTTTTAAGCCAAAATTTTCAGTCTTTTCTGATTTTTTTAGAAAGAATAAATAAGTAAAAGACACAACAAATAACTAAAATGTACTTGGACTCCATTAAAATGGAGGGTTGCCACCCCCAAACTCAAGGGTTGCATTGCCCTCAATGCAAATGACAATATGAAAATAAATGAAGGCAATACATCAAAAAATTTATAAATAGCAGGCATCAATAAGAAAATAAGAAACTTAAATGTTAAGCATTGTCTTCACTGCTGCTGTTGAGGCAGATTTGGCGGCGGATTCTGGCTCGCGGGGCGAGCTGGGGTGGTTGTTGTACAACCTGAATATCAGAGCTGCTGCCGCTGCTGTCACTGCTGTTGCTGGCCTTTGGCAGAGTTTTCTTATCTGCCATTCTTTTCTGCCTCTTTACTGGTGTAAATTCCTTCGACAGGTTCCTTTGAATAGAGGGTTCATCGTCACTGTCTGCCCAGACGGAGGAGGAAGAGAACCCAGCAACAAAGGCAGCAAGGTCATCCGAGGGCACTGGCCGCTTTGTTCCTCGAGCGGATGTTTCGGCATAGGTACTGCCGGCTGCCGTCGGAGCAGGTGATGGTATGGAGGTGGCAGATGGTGTTTGTTGGGTTGCAGCATGTGTAGGTGTGTGGAAAGGGGTGGGGACAATGAAGTAGTGGGTAGGGAAGGTGGGGAAAACAACATCAGGGAAATTTAAAGTAGTTTGAATAAAATTTACCGTGGATGCGGCAAAGTCCTTGATGAATGTCATGAGGCCCAACTGTCTATCCTCCATCCTTTGAATGGCAGCTAGGATCTGATTGGAGGGGTCTGTCGGAGCAGCTTCTGCGGCGGCAGGTTCAAGATTTGGCTCCTCTGATGATTCAGCTGGGGCGACAGCGGGGTTGAAAGGTGAGAGAAGGGTTGCCACTGTCAGATCCATGAGGCATTCCATTCGGTCCCCTCTTCTGTCAGTTCTGCCATGACAGCGTCATAGGCAGCATCATCCAAGGTGTCGAGGAATTGCTGATGTGCATCATCATTGGGGCCTATGCAGAGGCCATATAAAGAGTTGATGTGCTCGGGTGTGAACGGTACTTCTGTCCCTCTAACAATTATTGTTGTCCCTGTTTTGCTGCTGATGGCAGCATAAAATTCTCTCACCAGCATCTCGTTCATTTCCTCTGGTTGCTCCACAAATGATTGCCATAATAAAGCTCTAATCTTCCTAGCGATGAAAGGCTTGAGGCCCAGATTCGTTGCCTCTGGAGTATAAATGAAACCTCGTTCTTTCCACATATCTCTGGTTGCAAAGGACTGTGGGGGAGTTGCTGCCGGTGAGGAAGTAGAGGCAGCATTGCGGTGGGTTTTTCTGGAAGACATGTTAGTGCAAGGGTTGTGAAAAGTAATTGAAAGCAAATGAAAACTAAAAAATGAGAGCAAGTAAGAAAAGTAGAAGTGAGTGAAAATGAAAATGAAATGGGGTTTTATAGAAAAAGGAATTGTTGCCCGTTGAAACTGTAACGGCAGGCGTGAAGAACAGGGCGGCTGTTGAGCTTTAGCGTGTCTGACGCGTCTGACACACGTTTCCGCGTCTGTCATGACAGCATGGTGACAGCCTGTCTTTTCCGCGTCTATCATGGCAGCCGTAACGACAGGCTTCAATATTGGGCTTTGTTGGGCTGATGGATGGGTGGTGGGTTGAGTTCACTTCTCCTGTTCTTCTTGGCTCCTTTATTTCTCCATGTTCTATTGATGCTTGAGGGGTCGTTTCCGGTACTTCTTGAAGTCCATCTGTACCCTCCATCTGGTGATTTTTCTCATGGTGGGGACTCCTTTCTTTCTCTTCCCTTTGTAGTCCATGAAGTTCTCCCTTCTTGGAAATGTTTCTGAGGGCATGAACATATGATTAGAAAAAATAAAATTGACATTCAACCATAAACTTACCTTGTTTTCGTTGAATGTTGTTGTGGTTGAATGTATCCCTTGATGTCGTGCATGCTGCTGCGGCAGGCAGTTATTTTGACAGTTCTTTATCAGGTTACTTTGCAGGTCAATGGGACATTGGTAAGTGCCATCACTCTCTATATCAAATTCTGTTGACCACTCGTAGATCTCCATCAGTAGAGACTTTGATGATTCTAAGTCCACCGGTGTTGGTTCCTCTAATATCTGCAATGAAATCGGTGAGTTTCCAAAGAATTCATAAGGTTCGTTTATTACCTGTTCATATTTCATTGGTGAGACATTGTCATTGGGTAGCTCTTCTAGGTGGTCGTGCGAGTGCCATGACAGGGATGGATGTGTGCAATCTTGGTCGGGTTTAACCAAGGTAGTGGGTTGAGAATTTGCCTCTGATGTGGTTGTTGCTTCAGCATCAGTTGCTATCGAGGCGGCAGTTTCCGCTTTGACTGGGGTTTCTGCCTCGGAAGTGATTGCTGCTTCAGCATCAGTTGCTGTTGTGGCGGCAGTTTCCGCTTTGACTGGGGTTTCTGCCTCGGAAGTGGTTGCTGCCGTGACCTTCTCTTGAATTTCACTCAGCGTTGTCTCGGTGTTGCTCCATTCTGGCTCCTCGATCATTGCCATGGAAGGTTGTTGCTCAGACTCATCATATGTTGGGTATTCCTTCACATAGGCATCCTCGTCACATTGCCTCATGATTTTCAGATTCATCTGTGGCATGAATGAGGGTCGGTCTGCTCAAGAATTCATCCATATTGGCGATACTTGCGTCCATAGAAGTTGGCAATTCTTGAGTGAGTGCCATGAAGGCTTGCAGTGTGTCTTCTAAGGATTTTGACTGCTCTTGAGGATGATGACAGTGCCAGGGCAGGTCGGGTTCTGTAGCAAAAATGCTATGGTATAAAAAAAATTGTGGGTTTTGATCGTACCATAAAAAAATTTGCTGCTGCGGCATCGGCATTTGCTGCCCCTGTTGCTGTCGTGGCAGCATATCTTTACGGTAATTGCAAGAACTTTCCCACATCAACTCTCGAATGGTTTTTCCTGGCATGTTGATGCCCTTGAACCTGTATTTTCACCTGAGTTTTTTTTTGTTAAAAAAATAATAAAAAAATAAAAATAAAAGAAAACTGCAGAAGCTAGGGTAAGAGTGTGTTGCCAGTCCCCGGCAACGGCACCAAAAACATGTTGCGTGTAAAATAGTCTATCGCAATTGAGTGCAAGTGTACACGTCGCAAGTAATAAAGTGATACTAGAGTATCAGATATCGTCTCCACAGGGACTGGGCTAACCCTTTCCTTCGCTATCTACACAAGGGGAAAAGAATAGATTAAGATATTGTCACGAAGATAATAAAGAATACTGGAAAATAAAAGTAGAGAAATCAAGATAAAGAGCATGGGCTGGTATTGAATTGCTCAGTAGTGCAGGTATTGCAGATTTTAGGAAATCCAGTTCTGTCGTAAAAATAGTAACCATACATGAGCTTAGTCTTCCCCTTGGATTCTTAGCCTCATTGCTGCCCTTAAAGCACTTCAATTCTCTGCATTAATGGTTCAAGAAAGAGAGCGTAAGCACATATGCTTAGTGAGGCATGCTCTAAAGAAACAACACAATAATGCATTTTATAAAACACCTTTCATAAGGCCTTTAAACACATAAACATCATTTCTCATGCAACAATGCATACACAACAAGCATCTCATGCTTCATTAACATCAACATGTCATATTGGCTTCCAAGTGATACCATAACCGTTTTTCAACCCAAAACACAATCGGATATGCGGATTACAAGCGTTGTCCCACACGCTTCATTCACACTACCAAACACACAAGGTGGAGTTTACCGGTACAATCACAACCTGTAACCCCCTTAACTCGGCCCAGACGGTTGAACCGAATTAAGAAGTTTACACAGGGAAAACCAAAGTCAACCCGAAAGTCAACCTTGATTAACGACCCTTTTTTCATTTTAAACTTGTCTAAATGCATATTATCCCTAGACATGATCATACAATCAGCATACTCAAAGATCATAACCATCAGAGAACATTCAGGGACCCAATTGCACAAATTAAGACTTTAGGGACCAAATTGTAAATTCCGAAAATTAAAAGGACTTAACCCAATTAAAAGTTACCAATATGAAATTAATCATCTTTCATGCTTCTCTGCCAAATTTCAGCTCAAACGGACATCTCAAACTCAAACAATTGCATAAACAAGATTCAGGACCAAAACGCAATGGTTTCAAAACATTTAACCAACAATTTCAGTGCCCAACGGTCGAGTGTTTCGGAACAGGGAAGACCCGATCCGAAACGCGAGATCGTTCCGAAACTGGTACCGAAACAGGGCCTGGCAGAGGCCAAACCGTTCCGGAACAGTTCCTTCCGTTTCGGAACGCCCAGGCCATTTCAGGCCCCCGTTCCGATACGGTAGCACCTGTTCCGAAACAGGCTGCCCAGATTGCAGAAAAATTGCTGGTTTATCACACGATTGACCCACCAAACATGCTCCAAAGGCAACCAAATTCTACCAGCAAGTCATTATAAGCACAAGGAACATAATTGCATCATTCATACTCAAGCATGGCATCAAAATAAGAAATACCCAATTCTATAGGCAAGCATCCTATTTAGAAAACCATTCAAGCATCAAAACACCAAACCAACCTCACAAAGGCCAATTACAAGTACCAACATCAACATAAAACCAACTTAAGGAGTCCAAATCATCTCCTAAAACAACAACATGGGTTCCCCATTGCCAAATGCCAAAAGCTAATAGTGTTTAAGAAACCTTCACCATACTTGAGCTTAATTCACCCCTTGGATTCTTGACCTCCTTGATGCCCTCAATGCACTTTAATGCTCTGCATTATTGGTTTAAGAAAAGAGAGAGCGTAAGCAAATAGCTTAGTGAGGAATGCTCATTTAAAACCACTCAATAATGCATTTATAAAACACCTTTATAAACGATACTTCAAAACAACATTTATTCATGCACATAAGCATTTAAAACAAGCAATTCATGCTTCAAGTTATAACATGTCATATTGGCCACAAGTGATACAAACAACATAAGATCCACACATGGACTTTTAAACACCATTGTGATCTTACAATTTTCCAAGGATCACACATGGACTTTTAAACACCATTGTGTCCTTAACAAGAATCATCCATGGACTTTTAAACACCATGATGTTCTTACAATTCACAAGGACCACACAAGGACTTTTAAACACCTTTGTGTCCTTCACATGAATCTCCCAAGGACTTTTAAACACCTTGGAGTTCTTAAATAAACAAGGCTTACACAAGGAATTTTAACCACCTTTGTAACCTTAACCAAGAACCAACCATGGACTTTTAAACACCATGTTGTTCTTAAATAAACAAGACTCACTCAAGGAATTTTAACCACCTTGGTGATCTTAACCAAGAACCAACCATGGACTTTTAACCACCATGTTGTTCTTTAATAAACAAGGCTCACACAAGGACTTTTAACCACCTTTGTGACCTTAACCATCACTTGCCAATATGCATCATTAACAACAATATTCCACTGTTTTAAAGCATTTAACAAAGCCATAAACATCATGCATCATTGTGCATCAAAACCACATTTAACAAGGTTCAAAAGCAAGAATCTCTTACCTTGAGCATTCTTCAACACATGGCTTATAAAATCAGCAACTAATCATGCTAAAACATGCTTCCAAAATAGAATTTAAAACATGCAAACAAACGACATTGCATACAACCAATCCATGGTTCATCATCAAGAGAGTTTTTCTGAAAACTTACTCTTGAGCTTAGCTAAGTTGCTTAGACTTAAACTAAGCTCCCAAACCTTCAAAACATTGGTTTCAAAGCCGAAAACCAAAATCCATTCACCGATTCCGTTTCGCCACTTGCCGAAACACCAATCAAACTTCCGGATCACCACCACAAGGATCCAAAGATGACTCCCCTGTTTTAAACACATCAAAGCAGATGATTAATGCATCATCATGCATTAATATCTTCAATGAAAGCACCTAAACTCGCTGCTCTCACCCACACTCCATTTTCGGCCACCAAACACAACCGAAAATGCATCCAAACAACTCCACAACATTACCCAGCCAAGATCCATCAAATCTAATCATCCTTAAACATCAATTAACATCCAAAAAGGATCTAACCACGCCCTTATACCTCCAGCTATAACAGATCATCAAGATCACTCCAAAAACAACCAAAAAACTCAAGCAAAACTTAGGAAATTCAACATATTCGGGATTGCATTGATTAAACCTCAATTCCTCATCAATTTAACACTCATTTAACATCAAAAAGACACCTCAAATCACTGCTCAAACAGATCATACGAATTTTACCAAAAATCAACCAAATCTTGCATTTAAAAGCCAAGATCAAGAACACAACCTTAAAACCTTTTATAAAACACAAACTAAGGATTGAGAACTTGGGAATTTCAGTAAAGAACTGAGAGTTTAGAGGAGAAGGACGTTCTTACCTCCAAACTTGAGTTTCTCCCTTTTTAGAACCAAAATTCTTGAAGATCCAAATAGCAAATGCAAAGGTTTTGTTGAAGAGATAATTGGTGATCAAAGGAGGATTAAAATGAGTTATTTAGATGACAAAATCAGAGGGAAAAGCTCTGGAGAAATGTGTTTGGTTTGAGAGAAAAGATGAGAGAAAAATGAAAATGGAAAATGTGGAAAAGTTAGTTGGAAACTTAGGAAAATATCTTCCCTCTCTTTTCCTTATTTTAAAACCATTAATTAATCATTTAATATTTTAGAAAAATCTGGAGAAACTCCCATTGGGTAAATAGCTCCTTAATGATTCAAAGTTTCAATCCTTTTTAAAACAGTCACACAGTTTTCAAAAATTACATTTTGGTCACCAACCAAAATGTCACACTTCCAAACCTTATTTTGTAAAATTGATTTCACCACACTCTTATATATAATAAAAGAGGATTTTAAGACATTTTTCCATATTTTTAATGCAACCCGAACTAGGCTTTCCTAAATTCACCTTTATATATTCGAACCGCAGTCCGACCGAACCGGTCCGAATCCCAAAACTCCTAAGCCCAAAATTGGGGCGTTACACAACCCCTCAACACTCGTGATGGAGTTTAACGGTACAATCACAACCCCTCCACATCACTCATTGGTAGTTGTATAACATCACTAACGAGAACACGGAACACACAACACAAGATCATCACATGGCATTTTAACCACCATTATGATCTTAGACATCTCGTTAGTGTACTTAGATGGACTTTACGGTACCATTACAACCCCTCAACATCCAAGGCGACTTTATTCACGGTGCACCCAATCCTATAGCCGACTAACTATATCCGATTCAAGTACTTTTAAAACAACACATCACTTGCCAATATACATCATTTACCATCAACAATCCACTGTTTTAAAGCATTAATCAAAGCCATTGAACAATCATGCATCACTAATGCATCATACCACATTTATCAATGTCAAACCAAGGATCTCTAACCTTGAGCATCCTTCAACACATGGCTTTCAAAACCAGCATTAATCATGCTAAAACATGCTTTCAAAATAGAATTTAAACAAGCAAATTAAACACGTTGCATCCAACCATATCATGGTTCATCAAAGAGAGAGTTTCTCCGAAAACTTACTCTTGAGCTTAGTTAAGTTTCTTAGAGTTAAACTAAGCTCCCAAACCTTCCAACATTGGTTTCAAAGCTGAAAACCAAACTTCACTCACCAAAAGTATACACGGTCTGCAAGTAATACAACATTAAGCTGAGTATCAATCCCATAAAAATTGACTTGGAATTCGATTGCATTGATTGATTACTTGTCTTGGGAAAAATATGTTTTAATTTGAAAATGGTTTTGGGAGTAACTAAAAAGAAAAGAAATAAACAAAAGTAAAAACGTTGGCAAGGAGAGTGCTTAAATGAATGATGAGCGTTGGCAAGGGTTTCCTAGTTTTCATACTATTCATGTTGTGCCAGCCTTTAATAAATCCTATCTTGGCAGTGTTTTTCGAGCAAATTCAAATTAGAAAAGCATATCTCGATGGTCATTTCCCTAAACCGATCATGTGAAACCCCTTATATCTCTATAGTGAATGTTTTCTCAAAATCCGATTTGATTAAGTACCAATCTATACTTCTAAGGGGTAGATCTCACTTGCGAAGTAAGTTCATCTACTTTCAAATCTTCTCTCGAAGCATCTCGCCTTAGTATCCAACAACTAATCGTTGCCACCCAAGTCTGTTAAGATATTAAGGAGCAATAGGCCAACGATGGCAGCTCTCACTTGGCAAAGTTTTTAGAAAACAATAATGCCAGCTCTCTATTGGCATACAATTAGAAAATAGTAAACATGCCAGATAGAAAAACAATGTCGAGGCAGTATCAATTTATTATCAACTAAACATTCAAAATAGCGTTCAGCGCAAACATACCTTGCCAACTATTAAATTAGTTCATTGTAAGGCTATCAACCAGAAAACCTTCATCGTTTTGCTTAAACATCATCATTAAAATAAAAACAACTAAACCAAAGAGAGTGGACGAGAAGGAGGTCTCTCGATGCAGCCCTTCACGGTACAAACCCTTGGTCATGCTGGTCGAACCACCCTTCCTCGATGTATCTTCTCCAAGCCGATCGTGATCAATGAAGCTCTCCAACACCTCACTCCGATCACTCTAAGTCTTCACTTCGCTGCCCTCAATTGCGTGTATGGGAAGGGATGAGGTAAGCCTTTGTATTTGAATTTGAAATGATCAAAGGATAAAAGATAGAGCTCTATCCGATCATTTTGATATCTTATCAGCTCGGTGTGATAACTTAACAGGCTAGGGCTGGAGTCATCATGCCAATGTTTCCTTGACATCCAAGCTTGGCACAACTTTACGAACATCACTTGGCACCACCTTATCCGTTAATTTTTTGGAAGTTGATCCATTTGCGATCTTTTAAGAGTCTAATCCTTTTTCTATTTTTTCGGGGATCAACAATCTTTTGGCCTGGCATCAAGTGCACTTCTCTGCGAACAAGTGCTTGGCACCGTCTAGTCCTTCTGTGCCAACAACACTTGGCATTCTTCTTGGAAATCCTAACTGTGTTGCTTTCCCGCACCAAATATTATGCCAAACTGCAAAATAACCACAAAACAACCCTTCACCCTGGCATAGACAAAAAAACTACTTCACTTACGCAAATGTATGACTCTAGCAACCTAATGCAACTAAATGTACCTAAAAAAACAAGAGTGTTGTAAAATTGGCATTAAAAACAGTAATTTTGGAGAGGTAACAGATGCTGGCAAGCAGAATTTGGCTCTACTTCTTTTCCTCAATATCTTAGTGTAATTATGCCAAGAAGAAAGTAATTCAAGACGTAGCAATATAACTCTAGTCTAAGCTCAAGAAGAGTGCATGATGTGTGGGCAATATGCATCAAGTATCTTTTCACTCCCTTAGCCAATTTTACTTCATAAACTCAAATTCTTATTTCCATTTTCATTTTATTTCTTCTTTGTTGAGGGGCTCTCGCATTATCTTAAGCTTGCTTCGTGAAACTATTTAGCGTGAGTGATAAGAGGGAGCATACCACGAATCTCCACCTTAATCCATGTAACACCCTAAACCCGGCTTAGAAGTAAAACGTGCTTAGAGTGTTAAAAGCAATCACTTTAACGTAACTTGTCGTGCAAGTTAGAGCTTGATCAAATAAAATGAGCAATAATTTAAAACTTGTAAGTCCATTTGATACTCATTTCTATGCTACCTTCACATGAGGTCTGAAAGGGAATCGATTTCTACTAATTTACAACTCCATGATACACTTTACACTTTAAATACAAGATAAGATACCTAAGTTGCTTATTTAATTGAAGCCTTTGGATACTTTGGCATAGTACATGGCATGTTTCAGGACTACGGTCCATGAACTACGACTCTTAGGGGGAAACCCTTATTGTATATGATATATTGGCGACAAAAGAAGGTAACGGAGGAGATGTATGAAGATTGGCGACAATTTGGTTGGATAAGAGAATAGAATATAGGATTGTTATGATCAGATACATGCCATTGCTTTCTGCTTTGAGCTATGTATATTACAGACCATTATTGCTTATGTCCAATTGTGATCCAAGGCAAACTTATAAAATACCTACAATGTATAAAATGAAATATAGAAGTTAAGAGTATTATGAATGTAGGAAATATCAAGCTCTTGGTGAGCATAATCTTGTTAAAGGCTCTTGGTGAGCATAATATTGTTAAAGGCTCTTGGTGAGAAAAATCTTGTTAAAGGCTCTTGGTGAGCATAATCTTGTTAAAGGCTCTTCGTGATCATAATCTTGTTAAAGGCTCTTGGTAAGCAAAATCTTATTAAAGGTTCTTCGTGAGAAAAATATTGTTAAAGGCTCTTGGTGAGCATAATCTTGTTAAAGGCTCTTGGTGAGCAAAAATCTTGTTAAAGGCTTTGGTGAGCATAACAAGAACCATGATTCAAAAATCAGTGAAATTTGAATAAGCTATAAAATAATAATAATAATAATAATAATAATAATAATAATAATAATAATTATATAAAATAGCTCTTGGTGACATGCTTAAAAGGATTAATATCTCAAAAGAACTCTTTATAATCATGACATGCTTAGGTTAACTTAACTCATAAGAAACCCTTGTATTGATCATATCCTAGATTTGCTTGATTTCATTATATGCCTTTTCCGTTATTGCTAAATACTTGTCATTACTACCTCACTTAGGCTATATAAGCCTAATGCATTCATTTTTCATGCATTGCATGATATTTTAGAAGTTTATACTTGATCTGGTACAAGAGTGACCAGTTATACTACAAGACCTTGCTAGGTTGTCTTGCATATTTAAACAAACTCCTAGGATGGTGGCAGTTTGACATTTGTAAATGCACATGACCTCTCTTATCCTGGCATGTATAACTTGAACACAAATCGTACACTTATACCTTTAAATATGTGTGTCAATTAGTTGAATGCTCTTGGTAATTATGGATGAGAGTTAAAAATGCTATAGACTAATGGTTGCTTAATTATTGCTAAGATCATGTTTAATATGAATTCATTTGTTTGATGTTAATTGGTGTTCGAATGGGTTCTTGTAAGGTATGTTATTCCTGATAACTTATAAGATAAGCAAAGTTATATATGTGTTATGATGTGTTTGATAACTTGTAAGGTAAATCATGCTTACAATATGAGATGTTTAATATTTTATATGACTAATAACATATGTATGTGAAATGCTATGACTTGAAACCCTATGGTCTGATTCGAATTGTATATATGTATGCATGTTTCTGAATTATGGTTTACTTGGTATGTAAAAAATTATGGCCGGATTATTTTAGATTGTATAAGCAAGTTGTGAGGACATCCATGAATAAAAATGAGCATGTTATAGATTATTTTATAATGATAAATTGTGTATATATGTTAATTGGACATCTTGATGTATATATGTACATGTTATAAAGGCTGCCGTGAATAAAACCAAATAAAAGTGGACTATTTTGATAGAAATGAATAAGTATTGGCCTGACTGCAAAGTGTAATATTCGTAGTTCGGGTCAACCGTCTAGACCGGGCTAAGGGGGTTACACTCCATGGAGTGTAGGTTCTCTTGCCAAGACATGTGTGTTGCAGCAACAAAGTTGTAATCACCATAGAAGTCTACTTGATCATCGTACGAATAGCTCGGCTGATGTTGAGGATTGTTTTGCCATAACATATATGTTGTAGCAACAATGCCATTATCGTAAGCAAAAACGTCATCTCCTTGATCATACCATGGAAAATTTTACTGGTAATGCCATCGGTCCTAAGCTCTAATATGGTCTCTAATGCTTATTCTCATATCATTCATGTTCCTAGAAATACTAAAAAATAAATTACACAAAAATAATGTTAGAAAAATAAAAAGAAAATAATAAAAAACAATGACAAGTAAAAATCAAAACAATAAACTCCATTGCAATCCCCGGCAACGACGCCAAAAGCTTGTAGACTCTGTAGAAGATGTGTAAAAGTGAAAGCTGGCAAAAGGTGTAAATTGTATAGTTTTGGGTTAGTTATGCCAAGAGTCTTTTGGGTGCAAGTATACACGGTCTGCAAGTAATACAACATTAAGCTGAGTATCAATCCCATAAAATCTTCTCTAGAAGCATCTCGCCTTAGTATCCAACAACTAATCGTTGCCACCCAAGTCTGTTAAGATATTAAGGAGCAATAGGCCAACGATGGCAGCTCTCACTTGGCAAAGTTTTGAGAAAACAATAATGCCAGCTCTCTATTGGCATACAATTAGAAAATAGTAAACATGCCAGATAGAAAAACAATGTCGAGGCAGTATCAATTTATTATCAACTAAACATTCAAAATAGCGTTCAGCGCAAACATACCTTGCCAACTATTAAATTAGTTCATTGTAAGGCTATCAACCAGAAAACCTTCATCGTTTTGCTTAAACATCATCATTAAAATAAAAACAACTAAACCAAAGAGAGTGGGCGAGAAGGAGGTCTCTCGATGCAGCCCTTCACGGTACAAACCCTTGGTCATGCTAGTCGAATCACCCTTCCTCGATGTATCTTCTCCAAGCCGATCGTGATCAATGAAGCTCTCCAACACCTCACTCCGATCACTCTAAGTCTTCACTTCGCTGCCCTCAATTGCGTGTATGGGAAGGGATGAGGTAAGCCTTTGCATTTGAATTTGAAATGATCAAAGGTGTTGAGTGTGTAAAAGTTCTATTATTTACACCCTTTTTAACCCATATTTCTGCTGCATTCAAGCATCATTGCATTGCATTTAGGTTAGTTTTCAGTAAAACATCACAAATACGTAAAAGGCACGAATTCTACTAAAAGATGGTTGATTTTGCAGGTAGCTGCCATAATTGACGAAGACGGCAGGCGCAGGGCAGAGAAGCAGAAGAGCTGAACTGGACTAGCAGACGAAGAACACGAAGCTGCCATGGATCTGTCGTGACAGCAAGGTGACAGCAGATTTATGAAGAGGAAAAGTAAAGTGGACCTCGATAGATAGAGAAAAATCTGCTCGTCTGTCGTGTGAAAGCCAAATATTTTTCCAAGCCCCGGATCAAAAGATATGTCAAGCCAAAGCTCAAGGAAAGGAAACCCCAAGAAACAAGGAGGACGGCTGAAAAGTAGGAATCCTTAGAGATTAAGCATTCATTAGAATCTTACTTTTCATTAAAGTTGTAATCCTTGTTAACTTAGAATACTTGAGCCCAAAGCTTATATAAGGGCATAGGTTTTAACCTAGAGGGATATCCCTCATTCTACCCCATAACCGATAACCTAAACCCCCTGCCGTTTACCCGTCACCGACATGTTCTAAATTCCCCTAGGGCTACGGGTTGTTTTGTAAAGTAGTTGCAAGGTTTGTTTTGTTTTAGGAATTTTCAGTTCAATAAAATAAACTTCAAGTTCTCTTATTTTGGTTATTAACATCTTGCAAGAGCATCAGGAGAGCATTGTGAGGTTATCTATTTACTTAGCATCGGGAGAGTTAAGTATACGAAAGAAATAAGAGCGAGTTCTCTAGTTTATAGTTGAACTATCTTTTGCCTAGGGATAGGGCAAGGTTAAGTGGCTAAGGAAGAATTCATACACATCGGTGTTCATCCTTCGATTCACGCCGGGAGGTATCACCAAAGACGTGATCATCGACAGACTTGGACCTAGGGATAGGCCAAGGCAGATCTGGGACTCTTGCCAAACTTGAAGTACGGAGTTGGTGTGTTTGCTGCCGCGACAGCTAACGGACAACCGCCACGACAGGTGCTGTCGGCGACGGGAGCGACAACAGAACTGGAATTCCTAAGCAATCCAATACCTGCACTACCGAGCAATTCAATACCAGCCCATTCTCTCTATCTTGATATCTCAATCCTTTTATTTACGTTTTTCTTATTATTTTCGTGACAAATCTCTTAATTATTTCCTTTACTTTCGTGCAGTAAACAAGGTGAAGCTATTAGCCCAATCCCTGTGGAGACGATATCCGATACTTCGTATCACTTTACTACTTGCGTCGTGTACACTTGCACTACAATTGCGATAGACTCTTTTACACGCAACAAGTTTTTGGCGCCGTTGCCGGGGATTGGCAACATAACTACATCTTTCTTTTATTGCACTTTTCGTTTTTATTTTTATTTTTGTTTTCGTTTTTGTTTTTATTTTTATTTAATTTTTCTTTTGTGTTTTCTACTCTTGCTTTTCACGAGGTTTTCTTGTTTATGCGCATATCTAAAAGAGGTGAAGATCCTGAGTATTTATTAGATCCGGAAATCGAACGTTCCTTCAGTCTCAAGAAACAACTTCGCCGACTTTTAGACAGAAACGAATATCTCGAGGAACAACTAGAGAAGATGGGCCATAACCAACCTGCCGGTGGTCGTATACCACCCCTTGGTGATAATCACTCGCCTGTCGGTAACCCGCCTGGGGCAGATGGACGACGGTCATGTCGTGACTACATGCTAAATGATCATGTAGAGCTGGAGACCACGCTGCCGGATATTGATGTTGACAACTTCGAACTTAAACCTGTCATGTTTAGTATGATCAACAATGTCAGGCAGTTTAGTGGTTCTGCGACAGAAGATGCTAGGGAGCATCTCAAAACATTCCAGGAGATCTGTGGTTCGTTTAGACTACCAGGAGTTAGTCCGGAGATACTGAGGCTTCGGTTATTCCCCCATTCCTTGAGGGATAGAGCTAAAACTTGGTGGAATAAACTTACACCGGGTTCAATCGTAACTTGGGCAGATTTATCTCGTGAATTTTTATCTCGTTTTAATCCTTCGCATTTATCTGAGCGATTACGTAATGAAATTGCTACTTTTCAACAGGAAGATGACGAGCCGATGCACGAGGCCTGGGATAGATTTACTACTCTTCTACGGAACTGCCCAATGCATGGATTTCCGGTCTGGAATCAGGTAACTAAGTTCTATAATGCTGCTAACTTACAAACTCGCATTCGGATTGATTCTGCAGCAAATGGACTATTATTGGATAAAGATCCAGACGAGGCATTACAAGTTTTGAAAAATCTAGCCAAGAATGAGGAGCAGTTTCCGACAGCTAGAAGAGGGGGTAAACGGGTACTTGCTGTCAAGGACTATGAGGCCGACAGCACTATGAAATCACAGGTAGCATTCCTTACTAAGGCAATGAAACACTTATTAAATGAAGATGAATTACGAGGATTTGCTATCAAGGAAGTTTGTACTATCTGTGAGGGAAGTCATAGTAGGGATGAGTGCCCAATAAATATAGAAGAGGGAAAATATGTTGGAAATTACAAGCCGAATTATAACTCCAACAACTATAATCCCAATTGGAGAAAAGATCCCAAATTTTCCTGGAGTAACCCTAACAATGCCCTGAAGCCGCAAGCATATAATCAGAACCAGGGAGGTCCTAGATTGCTGACGCGACAGCAACTGCCGCCGCAACAGCCACATCAACTGCTGCCACACCTGCCGCCGCAGCAGCAACATCAGCCACCACCTGCCACGAGTAGTATATTGGAACAGACTCTGGCCACCTTTATGTCTCAGACCGGTATGTATATGGAGAATATAAATCAGTTTGTCAAGAAGACGGAAACCTTTATGGATAAAACCGAGATGAGAATGACAAATCATGAGGCTACGTTGAAATCTCTAGAGACACAAATGGGTCAGGTGTCGAAACATATTAAGCCAAGGCAGAATGGAGGATTCCCTAGCAATACTGAAAATGCTAGATCACCCCCTCATGAGCAATGTAAGGCGATTACTACTAGGAGTGGGAAAAGGCTACCAGGGCCGGAAAAAGAAGCTGAAACAGAAAAGGAACCTGCCTTGGATAAACCTACCGAGGAAGCTGCCCCGACAGGTGATAAACAGACTGTTGCCGATGAGCCTGTCACGACAGCAGAAACAACAGAGGAGAAAAAAGATGATTACCGTCCTCAGATTCGCATGCAGTGGGAAGGGCGTATTGCTGATTATCGTCCTCCACCACCCTTTCCTCAACGGATACAGCAAGCTAAGCATGAATCTCAACTTAAAAAGATTTATGATATTTTTAAACAGGTTCATATTAATATTTCGTTGTTAGATGCTGTTAGGGAGATGCCCGGTTATGCTAAAATTCTCAAGGATGTTATGTCGAAAAAATCTAAACTTGGGGAATTTGAAACGGTAAAGATGACAGAAGGTTGCATGAGCATTCTTCATAGGCAGCCGCCCCAGAAAAAGAAGGATCCGGGGAGCTTCATCATACCTTGTGTAATCGGCGACAAATTTATGGGTAAGGCACTTTGTGATCTTTGTGCCAGTGTTAATATAATGCCCAAATCTGTTTTTCAGAAATTAGGTATTGGCAAGGCGCGGCCCACGACAGTAACTCTACAGCTAGCCGACCGCTCTTACGTTCACCCCGAGTGAAAAATTGATGATATTCTGGTAAGAGTGGATAAGCTTATTTTTCCTGTTGACTTTCTTATCTTAGATTGTGAGGCAGACGAAAACGCACCAGTCATCCTTGGGCGACCCTTCTTAGCCACAGGAAGATCATTGATTGATGTGGAGAAAGGAGAACTCACCATGCGAGTAAACGATCAAGAGATTAAGTTGAATGTCCTCCAAGCAATGAAACATGCTGATGAGGACGAGGAATGCAAGGCCATTATTGAGGTGACCTTTGATCAACCCTGCATCAGATCGGGCTGCCGTGATATAAAATTTGGTCACTACCGCGACAGCCACCTATAGGCCTGTCACGACAGCAACGACGACAGCACCAACGACAGCGACTACTCTGAATCCGATACATCTGACACTGAAGGTCAGAAGGAGGTAAACTGGTTAGGTAATCATCCAGGTAAGTTATTCGAACCCTTGAATTATACTTCGGATAACCATGTAATCCAAAAGCCATCTATTGTTGAACCACCTGTCTTAGAACTTAAGCCCCTGCCCGGGCAGTTAAAATATGCTTATCTTGGTTCCAATGACACCCTGCCCGTAATCATCTCTTCTAAGATGCCGCGGGAACAGGAACGACAGCTAATTGACATGCTAAGGCAGCACAAAAAGGTGATTGGATGGACGATAGCAGACATACAGGGCATTAGTCCGGCATTATGCATGCACAAAATCCTCCTCGAGGAAGATCATAAGCCGACTATAGATGCCCAAAGGCGGTTAAACCATGCGATGAAGGAGGTAGTGCGTAAAGAGATAATTAAATGGTTAGATGCTGGTATTATTTACGCCATCTCCGACAGCAAATGGGTTAGCCCGGTGCAATGTGTTCCCAAGAAAGGAGGAATGACCGTAATAACAAACGAAAACAATGAGTTAATCCCAACTAGGACTGTGACCGGTTGGAGGGTTTGTATGGACTATCGGAAGCTTAATAAAGCTACCCGAAAAGACCATTTTCCTTTACCCTTTATTGATCAAATGCTTGATAGATTAGCGGGTAAACCTTACTATTGTTTTCTTGATGGTTATTCAGGTTACAATCAAATTGCTATTGCACCGGAGGATCAAGAAAAGACGACTTTCACATGCCCCTATGGAACATACGCGTTTAGGAGAATGTCGTTTGGACTCTGTAATGCACCTGCCACCTTCCAAAGGTGCATGATGGCAATATTCTCCGACATGGTAGAGGACTTCCTTGAGATTTTCATGGATGATTTTTCCGTCTTTGGAGACGATTTTGAGAGCTGCCTCGGCAATCATCAAAAGGTACTTGAAAGATGTGAAAAAGCTAATCTTGTTCTAAATTTGGAAAAATGCCACTTTATGGTGGACGAAGGGATAGTCCTTGGCCATAAGATTAGCTGCCGTGGGATAGAAGTCGATAGGGCCAAAATAGAAGTCATAGAGAAGCTGCCGCCGCCGACCACAGTCAAGGGCATTAGAAGTTTTTTAGGGCATGCGGGTTTTTATCGGAGATTTATCGCGAATTTCTCGAAAATCACAAAACCCCTATGCCACCTCTTAGAGCAGAAACGACCCTTTGACTTTAATAAAGAATGTACTGAAGCATTCGAGGTTCTGAAGGAAAAGCTAGTGACAGCCCCCATAGTACAGCCACCAGACTGGACACAACCGTTTGAGATCATGTGTGATGCTAGTGACTATGCTGTCGGGGCAGCACTTGGGCAGCGCAAAGACAAGCTGTTTCATGTCATATACTATGCCAGCAAAACATTAAATGACGCCCAAGTAAACTACACCACCACAGAAAAGGAGCTGTTAGCTGTGGTGTTCTCCATCGACAAGTTTCGCTCTTACATACTTGGGACGAAAGTAATAATACACACCGACCATTCTGCCCTAAAGTATTTATTTGCAAAGAAGGATGCAAAGCCTAGATTGATACGGTGGATCTTGCTTTTACAAGAATTCGACCTTGAGATCAAGGACAAAAAGGGGACAGAAAATCAGGTGGCAGACCATTTGTCGAGGTTGGAGAAGGGACAAAGTTTACCGTTAGATGAGACACACATACTAGAGACCTTCCCAGATGAGCAGCTCTTTGCTGCCGCAATCGCTGTCGCGACAGCCATGGCGGCAGGTAAGTCTTCTGACCTTCCCTGGTATGCTGATTTCGTTAATTTTATAGTTAGCGGAATATCACCTTCTGATCTTAATTATCAAGCCAGGAAGAGGTTCCAAAATGATGTTAAGCATTATTATTGGGACGAACCTCTTCTTTTCAAAATGTGCGCAGATCAGGTTATAAGGAGGTGTGTACCTCAAGAAGAACAAGAAGACATTCTCCATCACTGTCATGCGTCACAATATGAAGGTCACTTAGGAGGCAATAAGACTGCTGCCAAGGTGCTGCAGTCAGGGTTCTACTGGCCGACATTATATAAAGATGCACAGGAGTTTTACAAAAACTGTGACAGGTGCCAGCGGACAGGTAACATCTTGAGGAGAAACGAGATGCCACTGCAGAATATTCTAGAAGTCGAGATCTTCGACGTTTGGGGGATAGATTTTATGGGACCTTTTCCATCTTCATGTCGAAATCTATACATCCTCCTAGCAGTGGATTATGTCTCCAAGTGGGTAGAAGCAATCGCCACTCAAAAGAATGATGCCAAGACGGTCCAAAAGTTTTTGCACAAAAACATTTTTTCTAGATTTGGCATCCCTAGGAAGATTATCAGTGATGAAGGGAGACATTTTGATAATAGGGTAATTGCTGCCGCCTTGAAGAAATATGGTGTCAAGCACAGGATCGCGACAGCATACCACCCACAGACCAATGGACAAGCTGAGAAATCCAATAGGGAAGTGAAGAACATTCTTGAAAAGATGGTTAAACCAACTAGGAAAGATTGGTCTTTACTTCTGAATGATGCATTATGGGCGTACAGGACAGCTTTCAAGACTCCATTGGGCATGTCTCCATACCGACTGATTTATGGGAAAACCTGTCACTTGCCTGTCGAAATCGAGCACAGAGCATATTGGGCAATCAAGGCAGTGAACATGAACTTGGACAAGGCAGGCCAGAAAAGGTTATTAGATCTGAACGAGATTGAAGAATTACGGACAATGGCCTACGACAATGCGAGAATTTACAAGGAAAAGACTAAGAAGTGGCATGACAGGAAGTTGCTGCCACGACAGTTCTGCCCAGGGCAGCTTGAGTTGTTGTTTAATTCTAGGTTGAAACTCTTCCCAGGGAAGCTTAAATCTAGATGGTCTGGCCCGTTCCAATTAGTTCAAGTTTTTCCCCATGGTGCCATCACAATTCAATCATTAAAAGACGGGCATCAATTCAAAGTCAATGGACAGCGCCTCAAGCATTATCAGGGGACTGAAGCCCCAAGAATACAGGAAGTGGTTACTTTAGGAGATGCCCCACAAGGTATCCCTAATTTAACCTAATTTTTATTTTTATTTATTTATTTATTATTTATTAGGAAAATAGGTTTATTTTATTCGAATAATGTTTTATTTTTATATTTTCTGTTTTTAGGAAATAAAGGAGTCAAGAAGAAAAGGAGAAGTGATCCAAGCCCACCACCCATCCATCAGCCCAATAAAGCCCATTTATGGAAGCCTGTCGTTTCGGCTGCCGCCGCGGACGGATAAGACAGGCTGTCAACAGACTGACACGGTAGACGCAAAAGCGTGTGGCAGACGCGTAACAGACGCATAAATGCGTGTCAGACGCGTCAGACACGCTATATCCCATCCGTCGCCCCGTTATTCACGCCTGTCGTTACAGCATTAAACGGGCAGCACCTCGACCGCTATAAAACCCCGCTTTCATTTTCATTTTTCTCACTTCTGCTTATTTTCTCTTGCTTTCTCCCCTAGTTTTATTTGCTTTCTTCAGTTTTCACAACCCTTGCAACTAACATGTCATCTAGACAGACCCGCCGTAGTGCTGCCTCAGCCTCTTCTTCGGCAGCAGCAACGCCCTTCGCCACAAAAGAGTTATGGGAGGAACGTTGTTGAGTGTGTAAAAGTTCTATTATTTACACCCTTTTTAACCCATATTCCTGCTGCATTCAAGCATCATTGCATTGCATTTAGGTTAGTTTTCAATAAAACATCACAATTATATAAAAGGCACGGATTCTACTAAAAGATGGCGTATTTTGCAGGTAACTGCCATGGTTGACGATGAAGGCAGGCGCAGGGCAGAGAAGCAGAAAAGCTGAACTGGGCAAGCAGCCGAAGAAGATGAACTTGTCATGGACCTGCCGTGACAGCAAGGTGACAGCAGACTTATGAAGAGGAAAAGCAAAGCGGACCTCGATAGATAGAGAAAAATCTGCTCGTCTATCGTGTGAAAGCCATGTATTTTTCCAAGCCCCGGATCAAAAGATATGTCAAGCCAAAGCTCAAAGAGAAGAAATCCCTAAAAGCAAGGATGCGGCTGGAAAGTAGGAGACTTTAGAGATTTAGTCTTTATTAGAATCTTACTTTTAATTAAAGTTGTAATCCTTGTTACCTTAGATAACTTGAGCCCAAAGCTTATATAAGGGCATAGATTTAACCTAGGAGACACAACCGATTACCCCATAACCAAAACCAAAACCCTGCCGTCCACCCGTCACCGATATGTTCTAAATTCCCGCTAGGGCTACGGGTTGTTTTGTAAAGTAGTTGCAAGGGTTGCTTTGTTTTAGGATTTTTTCAGTCTAATAAAATAAACTTCAAGTTCTCTTATTTTGGTTTTAATATCTTGCAAGAGCATCGGAAGAGCATTGTGAGGTTATCCATTTACTTAGCATCGGGAGAGTTAAGTATACGAAAGAAATAAGAGCGCGTTCTCTAGTTTATAGTTGAACCATCTTGTGCCTAGGGATAGGGCGAGGTTAAGTGGCTAAGGAAGAATTCATACACATCGGTGTTCATCCTTCGATTCACGCCGGGAGGTATCATCAAAGACATGTTCATCGACAGACTTGTGCCTAGGGATAGGGCAAGGTAGATCTGGGATTCTTGCCAAACTTGAAGTACGGAGTTGGTGTGTCTGCTGCCGCGACTGCCAACGGACAGACGCCGCGACAGGTGCTGTCGGCGACGGGAGCGACGACAGAACTGGAGATCCTAAGCAATTCAATACCTGCACTACCGAGCAATTCAATACCAGCCCATTCTCTCTATCTTGATAACTCAATTCTTTTATTTACGTTTTTATCTTATTATTCTCGTGACAATTCTAAAATATTTCCTTTACTTCGTGCAGTAAACTAAGGTGAAGCTATTAGCCCAGTCCCTGTGGAGACGATATCCGATACTTCGTATCACTTTACTACTTGCGTCGTGTACACTTGCACTACAATTGCGATAGACTATTTTACACGCAACAAGTTTTTGGCGCCGTTGCCAGGGATTGGCAACATAACTACATCTTTCTTTTATTGCACTTTTTGCTTTTATTTTTATTTTCGTTTTTATTTTTAATTTTTCTTTAATTTTTCTTTTGTGTTTTCAACTCTTGCTTTTCACGAGGTTTTCTTGTTTATGCGCAGATCCAAAAGAGGTGAAGATCCTGAGTATAAATTAGATCCGGAGATTGATGTTGATGTTGACAACTTTGAGCTTAAACCTGTCATGTTTAGTATGATCAACAATGCCAGACAGTTCAGTGGTTCTACGACAGAAGATGCTAGGGAGCATCTCAAAACGTTCCAGGAGATCTGTGGTTCGTTTAGACTGCCAGGAGTTAGTCCGGAGATACTGAGGCTTCGGTTATTCCCCCATTCATTGAGGGACAGAGCTAAAACTTGGTGGAATAAACTTACGCCGGGTTCTATTATGACTTGGGCAGATCTAACTTGTGAATTTTTATCTCGTTTTAATCCTTCACATTTATCTGAGCGATTACATAACGAAATTGCTACTTTTCAACAGGAAGATGACGAGCCGATGCACGAGGCCTGGGACAGATTTACTACTCTTCTAAGGAACTGCCCAATGCATGGATTCCCTGTCTGGAATCAGGTAACTAAGTTTTATAATGCTGCTAACTTACAAACTCGCATTCGCATTGATTCTGCAGCAAATGGACTATTATTGGATAAAGATCCGGACGAGGCATTGCAAGTTCTGAAAAATCTAGCCAAGAATGAGGAGCAGTTTCCGACAGCTAGAAGAGGGGGTAAACGGGTACTTGCTGTCAAGGACTATGAAGCCGACAGCACTATGAAATCACAGGTAGCATTCCTCACTAAAGCCATGAAACACTTATTGAATGAAGAGGACTTACGAGGGTTTGCTGTCGAGGAAGTTTGTGCTACTTGTGATGGAAATCATAGTAGGGATGAGTGCCCTATAAATATAGAAGAGGGAAAATATGTTGGAAATTACAAGCCAAATTATAACTCCAACAACTATAATCCCAATTGGAGGAAGGATCCCAAATTTTCCTGGAGTAACCCTAACAATGCCCTGAATCCACAAGCACATCATTAGAATCAGGGGGGTCCTAGATTGTTGACACGACAGCAACTGCCGCCGCAGAACCTGCCGCAGCACCTGCCGCCGCAGCAGCAACAGCAGCCACCATCTGCCACGAGTAGTGTATTGGAGCAGACTCTGGCCACCTTTATGTCTCAGACTGGTACGTACATGGAGAATATTAATCAGTTTGTCAAGAAGACGGAAACCTTTATGGATGAAACCAAGATGAGAATGACAAATCATGAGGCTACCTTGAAATCTCTAGAGACACAAATGGGTCAGGTGTCACAACATATTAAGCCGAGGCAGAATGGAGGTTTCCCTAGCAATACTGAAAATGCTAGACCACCCCCACATGAGCAATGTAAGGCGATTACTACTAGGAGTGGGAAAAAGTTAATAGGGCCGGAAAAAGAAGCTGAAACAGAAAAAGAACCTGCCTTGGATAAACCTGCCGAGGAAGCTGCCCCGACAGGTGACAAACAGACTGCTGCCGATGAGCCTGTCACGACAGCAGAAGCGACAGAGGAGAAAAAGGAAGATTATCGTCCTCATATTCGCATGCAGTGGGAAGGACGCATTTCTGATTATCATCCCCCACCACCCTTCCCTCAACGGATACAGCAAGCTAAGCATGAATCTCAACTTAAAAAGATTTATGATATTTTTAAACAGGTTCATATTAATATTCCGTTGTTAGATGCTGTTAGGGAGATGCCCGGTTATGCTAAATTTCTCAAGGATGTCATGTCTAAAAAATCTAAACTTGGGGAATTTGAAACGGTAAGGATGCAAGAAGGTTGCATGAGTATTCTTCATCGACAGCCACCCCAGAAAAAGAAGGATCCGGGGAGCTTCCTCATACCTTGTGTAATCGGCAACAAATTCGTGGGTAAGGCACTTTGTGATCTTGGAGCTAGTGTTAATCTAATGCCCAAATCTGTTTTTCAGAGATTAGGTATTGGCAAGGCGCGGCCCACGACAGTTTATCCTACAGCTAGCCGACCGCTCTTACGTTCACCCCGAGGGAAAAATTGAAGATATTTTGGTAAGAGTGGATAAGCTTATTTTTCCTGCTGACTTTCTTATTTTAGATTGTGAAGCAGATGAGAACGCACCAGTCATCCTCGGGCGACCCTTCTTAGCCACGGGAAGATCATTGATTGATGTGGAGAAAGGAGAACTCACCATGCGCGTGAACGATCAAGAAATTAAGTTGAATGTTCTTCAAGCAATGAAACATGCCGATGTGGACGAGGAATGCAAGGCCATCATTGAGGTGACCTTTGATCAACCCTGCATCAGGTCGAGCTGCCGAGATATAAAATTTGGTCACTGCTGCGATAGCCACCTACAAGCCTGTCACGACAGTGACGACGACAGCGATGACGACAGCATCGACGACAGCAACTTCTCTGGATCCGATACATCTGATACTGAAGGTCATGAGGAGGTAAACTGGTTAGACCATCGTCCAGGTAAGTTATTCGAACCCTTGAATTACACTTCGGATAACCATTTAATCCAAAAGCCCTCTACTGTTGAACCACCTGTCTTAGAACTTAAGCCCCTGCCAGGGCAGCTTAAATATGCTTATCTTGGTTGTGATGACACACTACCCGTAATCATCTCTGCTAAGCTGCCGCAGGAACAGGAACGACAGCTGATCGACATGTTGAGGCAGCATAAAAGGGAAATAGGATGGACGATAGCAGACATTCAGGGCATCAGTCCGGCAATATGCATGCATAAAATCCTCCTAAAGGAAGATCATAAGCCGACTATTGATGCCCAAAGGCGGTTAAACCTTGCGATGAAGGAGGTAGTGCGTAAAGAAATAATTAAATGGTTAGATGCTGGCATTATTTACGCTATCTCCGACAGCAAATGGGTAAGCCCGGTGCAATGTGTTCCCAAGAAAGGAGGCATGACCGTGATAACCAACGAAAACAACGAGTTAATCCCAACTAGGACTGTGACCGGTTGGAGGGTCTGTATGGACTATCGGAAGCTTAACAAAGCTACCCGAAAAGACCACTTTCCTTTAACCTTTATTGATCAAATGCTTGATAGATTAGCAGGTAAACCTTACTATTGTTTTCTTGATGGTTATTCAGGGTATAATCAAATTGCTATTGCACCGGAGGACCAAGAGAAAACGAATTTCACATGCCCCTACGGAACATACGCATTTAGGAGGATGTCGTTCGGCCTCTGTAACGCACCTGCCACCTTCCAAAGGTGCATGATGGCAATATTCTCCGACATGGTAGAGGACTTCCTTGAGATCTTCATGGATGATTTTTCCGTCTTTGGAGACGATTTTGAGAGCTGCCTCGGCAACCTTCAAAAGGTACTTGAAAGATGTGAGAAAGCTAATCTTGTTCTTAATTGGGAAAAATGCCATTTTATGGTCGACGAAGGGATAGTTTTAGGCCATAAGATTAGCTGCTGTGGGATAGAAGTCGACAGGGCAAAAATTGAAGTCATTGAGAAGCTGCCGCCGCCAACCACTGTCAAGGGCATTAGGAGTTTCTTAGGGCATGCTGGTTTTTATAGGAGATTCATTGCAAATTTCTCAAAAATCACAAAGCCCCTATGCCATCTCTTAGAGCAGAACCGACCCTTTGACTTTAATGAAGAATGTACTGAAGCATTCAAGGTTCTGAAGGAAAAGTTAGTGACAGCCCCCATAGTACAGCCACCAGACTGGACACAGCCGTTTGAGATTATGTGCGATGCTAGTGACTATGCTGTCGGGGCAGCACTTGGGCAGCGCAGAGATAGGCTGTTTCACGTCATATACTATGCCAGCAAAACATTGAATGACGCCCAAGTGAACTACACCACCACAGAAAAGGAGCTGTTAGCTGTGGTATTCTCCATCGACAAGTTTCGTTCTTACATACTTGGAACGAAGGTAATAATTCACACCGACCATTCTGCCCTCAAGTATTTGTTTGCAAAGAAGGATGCAAAGCCTAGGTTGATACGATGGATCTTGCTATTACAAGAGTTCGACCTTGAAATCAAAGACAAAAAGGGGACAGAAAACCAGGTGGCAGACCACTTGTCGAGGTTGGAGACGGGTCAGAGTCTACCTTTAGATGAGACACACATACTGGAGACCTTCCCGGATGAGCAGCTCTTTGCTGCCGCAATAGCTGTCGCGACAGCCATGGCGGCAGGTAAGTCTTCTAACCTTCCCTGGTATGTTGATTTCGTTAATTTTATAGTTAGCGGAATATTACCTTCTGATCTTACTTATCAAGCCAGGAAGAGGTTTCAAAATGATGTTAAACATTATTATTGGGACGAACCTCTTCTTTTCAAAATGTGCGCAGATCAGGTTATAAGAAGGTGTGTACCACAAGAAGAACAAGAAGACATTCTCCATCACTGTCATGCTTCACAATATGGAGGTCACTTAGGAGGCAATAAGACTGCTGCCAAGGTGCTGCAGTCAGGGTTCTACTGGCCGACACTTTATAAAGATGCGCAGGAATTTTACAAACACTGTGACAGGTGCCAGCGGACAGGTAACATCTCGAGGAGAAACGAGATGCCACTGCAGAACATTTTAGAAGTCGAGATCTTCGACGTTTGGGGGATTGATTTTATGGGACCATTCCCGTCTTCATGTGGGAATTTGTACATCCTCCTAGCGGTGGACTATGTCTCCAAGTGGGTAGAAGCAATCGCAACTCAAAAGAATGATGCCAAAACGGTCCAAAAGTTTTTGCACAAAAACATCTTTTCTAGATTTGGCATCCCTAGAGCGATTATTAGTGATGAAGGGAGACATTTCGATAATAGGGTAATTGTTGTCGCTTGAAAGAAATACGGTGTCAAGCACAGGATCGCGACATCATACCACCCACAGACCAATGGACAGGCTGAGATATCCAATAGGGAAGTGAAGAACATTCTTGAAAAGATGGTTAAACCAACTAGGAAAGATTGGTCTTTGCTTCTGAATGATGCATTATGGGCATACAGGACAGCTTTCAAGACTCCATTGGGCATGTCTCCATACCGTTTGATTTATGGGAAAACCTGTCACTTGCTTGTCGAGATCGAGCACAAAGCATATTGGGCAATCAAGGCAGTAAACATGGACTTGGACAAGGCAGGCCAGAAAAGGCTATTAGATTTAAATGAGATCGATGAAATACGGACAATGGCCTATGACAATGCAAGGATTTACAAGGAAAAGACTAAGAAGTGGCACGACAAGAAACTGGTGCCAGGACAGTTCTGCCCAGGGCAGCTTGTGTTGTTATTTAATTCTAGACTTAAACTCTTCCCAGGAAAGCTAAAGTCTAGATGGTCTGGCCCATTTCAAGTGGTTCAAGTTTTTCCCCATGGTGCCATCACAATTCAATCATTAAAGGACGGGCACCAATTCAAAGTCAATGGACAACGCCTCAAGCACTATCAGGGGACTGAAGCCCCAGGAATTCAGGAAGTGGTTACTTTAGGAGATGCCCCACAAGGCACCCCTAATTTAACCTAAGTTTTATTTTTATTTTTATTATCATTCATATTATTTATTAGGAATTAGATTTATTTTATTTAAATAATGTTTTGTTTTTATAATTTCAGTTTTTAGGAAATAAAGGAGTCAAGAAGGAAAGAAGAAGTGGCCCAAGCCCACCGCCCATCCACCAGCCCAATAAAGCCCATTTATGATAACCTGTCGTTTCAGCTGCCAGCACAGACGGACTTGACAGGCTGTCAACAGACTGTCACTGCAGACGTAGAAGCGTACGGCAGACGCATAAATGCGTGTCAGACGCGTCAGACACGCTACATCCAATCTGCCGCCCCGTTATTCCTGCCTGTCGTTGCGGCATTAAATGGGCAGATACCCAACAGCTATATAACCCCGTTCTCCCTTTCATTTTCATCACTTCTGATTTTTCTCTCTTATTTTCTCCTCTAGTTTTATTTATTTTCTCTCTTTCACAGCCCTTGCAACCAAAATGTCGTCGAGACACACCCGTCGTAACGCTGCTCCCGCCTCTTCTTCTGCAGCAGCATCCCCCTTCGCCAACAAGGAACTATGGGAGGAGCGTGGCTTCATTTACAACAGAGATGCCCCCCATATGGGACTGCGGTCGTTCATTGTGAAGGCCATAACGGCACAGCTATGGGAGGACTTTGCCGAGCAGCCGGCAGAGTTAAATGATACTTTGGTTCGAGAATTTTACGAGGCCATCGACAGCAAAACAGCGACATCTGTCACCGTCCGAGGAGTGGCAGTACCCTTCACCGCCAACAGCATCAACCACACGTTTGGTCTCTTCTTTGGCCCCAATGATGATGCTCACTAACAATTTTGGGACACCCTCGACGCTGCTGCCCATGATGCTGTCATGATGGAGCTGACAGAGGCTGGGACGACATGGGCCACCAGCAAGAAGAACCCCCACTCCGTCAATAGGGCGCAGCTACTCCCTGAAGCAAAACTATGGAACGCTTTCATCAAAAAGCGTATCCTGCCCTCGTCCCACCATACGACAGTCAACCGACAGCGCTTGGCCCTCATTCACTCGATTATGCATGACAGGCCCATCAATGTGGGCAGGTACATGAGGGACAGCATCATCGACAGTGCCTTCCGCTCCGACTCACGACTCTGCCTTCCGTTCACCATCACAGCCCTCTGCTGCTGTGCTGCTGTACCAGAGGAGCCCTCCGACGAAATACACCAAGGTAATGGCTGGACCAACAGTAACATCTCTAGCCTCATGGAGGTCGTAGCTGCAACACCCATCAACGCCTTTGATCCAAACGCACCACCTGCTGACTCGGATGAGGAACCTGCCACCGAGCCTGCCCCTGAAGCTGTTGCCGCCACCGCTCCGACAGACCAGTCTGCCCACATCCTTGCTGCAATCCTACGGGTTGAGGAGCGCCAAATGGGTTTGATGACTTTTATCCGCGACTTCTCAAATGCAACGGTAAATTTCATTACCAATACTTTACATTATTCGGATGTCATCTTCCCCACCTTCCCCGCCCATTATTTCCATATCCCTTCCCCCACACCCACACCACCTGTCTTCCCCCATATGCATTATGCCGCCTCTACACCAACCCCTGCCCCAACGACAGAAGGCAGCCCACCGGCAGACACATCCCCTCGAGGAACCAAGAGACCTGCCACGGATGACAGCCCTCTTATCCAGAGGAATTTGGAGAGGGACTTTACGAGGGTCAAGAGAATCAAGCACGTGGCAGATAAGAAACGGCTGCCCAAAGCCAGCACCACCACTAGTAGCAGCTGGGATAGTGGCAGCAGTTCTGACGTCCGGTTAGTGGAGCAACCTGCCCCTCTACCTGCTCCTGAACCTGCCCAGCCCCCTCCACAGCGCAGACGCCGCCATCAGATCCGCGTCAGCAGCAGCAGCGAGGACAGCGATTAAAAATTTAAGTTTTTTATTTTTTCCTCTTATTGCTGCTTGCTTTTATATTTTGTGATGTACTTTTTCTTTCTTTTATTTTTCATTTTATTTTGCATTGAGGGCAATGCAACCCTTGAGTTTGGGGGTGGCAACCCTCCATCTTTAATGGAGTCTTTAGCACATCTTTTTATTAGTTGTTGTGTCTTATTATTTAATTATTTTATCTCTAAAAAAATCAGAAAATTAAAACTGTTGGCTTAAAACTGTGGAGTTAACTTACCTGTCATGACGGCTCTGTCGTGGCAGCATCTTTAGGACAGGTTAAGGAAAAGTTTAGAGCCTTTCTATAGTTCTGAAAACTTAAACACTTTTGTGACTGTTATACTGCTTAGATTTCTTTTAGCCAAACTAGAATAGGAAGCTTAGAACTTGAATAGCCCCTAGAGGTGCCTAACACTGGCTCTAGGAAAGAAGTTTAGCAAAAGAAAAACAAAAACCTAGAGGTGCCCGAAATCGGCTCTAGGAAGCTAACTAGAGGTGCCCGAAACTGGCTCTAGAAAAACTTAGCTTGAAAATAGAAGAAAAAGAAGCATGAAAATGTGCCTTCTAAAAAAAAAACTTTGGCATAAAAATTCGAGTTAAAGAAGTTGAATATTCTAGTGAAACTAAGAGAGTCTTAGCATATAACTGTTCACAAGCATGCACACACTGCACGAGAGCTATAGGGAGATTCCGGACAGATCCTAACCTTTCCGACAGGTTGCTGCCGCCATAGAGAATGAGCGACGGGTAAGGGACAGTTCACTGTTTGAAGGCCAACACAAAAAAAAATTCATTTTTCTTTCTTCATTGCTTGAGGGCAAGCAAAAACTTGAGTTTGGGGGTGTGTTGAGTGTGTAAAAGTTCTATTATTTACACCCTTTTTAACCCATATTCCTGCTGCATTCAAGCATCATTGCATTGCATTTAGGTTAGTTTTCAATAAAACATCACAATTATATAAAAGGCACGGATTCTACTAAAAGATGGCGTATTTTGCAGGTAACTGCCATGGTTGACGATGAAGGCAGGCGCAGGGCAGAGAAGCAGAAAAGCTGAACTGGGCAAGCAGCCGAAGAAGATGAACCTGTCATGGACCTGCCGTGACAGCAAGGTGACAGCAGACTTATGAAGAGGAAAAGCAAAGTGGACCTCGATAGATAGAGAAAAATCTGCTCGTCTGTCGTGTGAAAGCCATGTATTTTTCCAAGCCCCAGATCAAAAGATATGTCAAGCCAAAGCTCAAAGAGAAGAAATCCCTAAAAGCAAGGATGCGGCTGGAAAGTAGGAGACTTTAGAGATTTAGTCTTTATTAGAATCTTACTTTTAATTAAAGTTGTAATCCTTGTTACCTTAGATAACTTGAGCCCAAAGCTTATATAAGGGCATAGATTTAACCTAGGAGACACAACCGATTACCCCATAACCAAAACCAAAACCCTGCCGTCCACCCGTCACCGACATGTTCTAAATTCCCCCTAGGGCTACGGGTTGTTTTGTAAAGTAGTTGCAAGGGTTGCTTTGTTTTAGGATTTTTTCAGTTCAATAAAATAAACTTCAAGTTCTCTTATTTTGGTTTTAATATCTTGCAAGAGCATCGGGAGAGTTAAGTATACGAAAGAAATAAGAGCGCGTTCTCTAGTTTATAGTTGAACCATCTTGTGCCTAGGGATAGGGCGAGGTTAAGTGGCTAAGGAAGAATTCATACACATCGGTGTTCATCCTTCGATTCACGCCGGGAGGTATCATCAAAGACGTGTTCATCGACAGACTTGTGCCTAGGGATAGGGCAAGGCAGATCTGGGATTCTTGCCAAACTTGAAGTACGGAGTTGGTGTGTCTGCTGCCGCGACTGCCAACGGACAGACGCCGCGACAGGTGCTGTCGGCGACGGGAGCGACGACAGAACTGGAGATCCTAAGCAATTCAATACCTGCACTACCGAGCAATTCAATACCAGCCCATTCTCTCTATCTTGATAACTCAATTCTTTTATTTACGTTTTTATCTTATTATTCTCGTGACAATTCTAAAATATTTCCTTTACTTCCTGCAGTAAACTAAGGTGAAGCTATTAGCCCAGTCCCTGTGGAGACGATATCCGATACTTCGTATCACTTTACTACTTGCGTCGTGTACACTTGCACTACAATTGCGATAGACTATTTTACACGCAACAAACGTGGTTTCATGTACATCCGACAAGCACCCAACATGGGACTCCGGCCGTTCATTGTAAAGGCCATCACGGCTCAACTATGGGAGCACTTCGCGGAACAATCGGCCGAACTAAACGACACATTAGTCCTGGAATTTTATGCTGCCATAGACAGCATCAACCACATGTTTGGCCTTTACTTTGGCCCCGATGATGATGCCCACCAGAAATTTCTCGACACCCTCGATGCTACCGCTTATGATGCTGTCATGGTGGAGTTGACAGAGGAGGGAACATCATGGACTACCAGCAAAAAGAACCCCCACTCCGTCAATAGGGGACAGCTCCTCCCGGAAGCCAAACTCTGGAACGCTTTCATCAAAAAGCGTATCATACCTTCTTCCCACCACACGACAGTCAACCGGCAGCGGCTTGCCCTTATTCATTCCATCATGCACGACAGGCCTATTAATGTGGGCCGATATATGCGAGACAGCATCTTGGACTGCGCCTTCCGCTCCGACTCCCGCCTCTGCCTGCCGTTCACAATAACCTCCCTCTGCCGCTGTGCTACTGTCCCCGAGGAACCCTCCGACAAAATAATCAAGGGCAGAGGCTGGACAGACAACAACATCAACAACCTCATGGAGCTGGTCGTGGCTACACCTGTCTCATCCTTCAACCCAGCCGGCTCCCCAGCAGAATCATCAGAGGAGCCTGCCCCTGAACCTGCTGCCGCCACCGCTCCGACAGACCAGTCTGCCCTCATCCTTGCTACGCTACAACGGGTAGAGGAAAGACAAATGGGATTGATGACGTTCATTCGGGACTTCACTAATTTGACGGTAAACTTCATTACCCAAACTTTAAATTTTCCCGATGTCCAATTCCCTACTTTTCCTGCCCATTATTTCCATATCCCACCCCTGTTCACACACCCACACCACCTGCCTCCCAACATTCCCACTCGACTGCTTCCACCACATCACATGCCCTGACGGCAGCAGACAGCCCACCGGCAGACACCTCTCCCAGAGGAACAAAGCGACCTGCCTCCGATGACAGCCCTCTACTCAGGAGAAATTTGGAGAGGGAATTTACGCCGGTCAAGAGGATAAAACATGTGGCAGACAAGAAACGTTTGCCCAAGGCTAGCACAACCACCACCAGCACGTGGGACAGTGGCAGCATTGCCGATGTCCAGCTCGTGGAGCAACCTGCCCCTGCACCTGCCCCTGAACCTGCTCAGCCTCCTCCTCAGCCCAGACGCTGCCGTCAGATTCGTGTCAGCAGCAGCAGTGAGGATAGCGACTGAAAATTTAAGTTATTATTTTCCTCTTACTGCTGCCTGCCTTTATCTTTTGTGATGTACTTTTCTTCATATTTTTGTTTATCTGTCATTTTGCATTGAGGGCAATGCAACCCTCGAGTTTGGGGGTGGCAACCCTCCATCATTAATGGAGTCTTAAGTACATCTTTTTATTAATTATTGTGTCTTTTATTTATTAAATATCTCTTTAAAAAAAATCAGAAAATTTAAAATGTTGGCTTAAAACTGTGAAGTTAACTTACCTGTCATGACGGCTCTGTCGTGGCAGCATCTTTAGGACAGTTTAAGGAGAAGTTTAGAGCCTTTCTATAGTTCTGAAAACTTAAACACCTTTGTGACTGTTATATTGCTTAGACTTCTTTTAGCCAAACTAGAATAGGAAGCTTAGAACTTGAATAGCCCCTAGAGGTGCCTAACATTGGCTCTAGGAAAGAAGTTTAGCAAAAGAAAATCAAAAACCTAGAGGTGCCCGAAACTGGCTCTAGGAAGCTAACTAGAGGTGCCCAAAACTGGCTCTAGAAAAAATTTAGCTTGAAAATAAAAAGAAAAGAAGCATGAAAATGTGCCTTCTAGAAAAATAAACTTTGGCATAAAAATTCGAGTTAAGAAGTTGAATATTCTAGTGAAACTAAGAGAGTCTTAGCATATAACTGTTCACAAGCATGCACACACTGCACGAGAGCTATAGGGAGATTCTGGACAGATCCTAACCTTTCCGACAGGTTGCTGCCGCCATAGAGAATGAGCGACGGGTAAGGGACAGTTCACTGTTTGAAGGCCAACACAAAAAATATTTATTTTTCTTTTGGGTTAAATTGCTTGAGGGCAAGCAAAAACTTGAGTTTGGGGGTGTGTTGAGTGTGTAAAAGTTCTATTATTTACACCCTTTTTAACCCATATTTCTGCTGCATTCAAGCATCATTGCATTGCATTTAGGTTAGTTTTCAGTAAAACATCACAAATATGTAAAAGGCACGGATTCTACTAAAAGATGGCTGATTTTGCAGGTAGCTGCCATAATTGACGAAGACGGCAGGCGCAGGGCAGAGAAGCAGAAGAGCTGAACTGGACAAGCTGACGAAAAAGACGAAGCTGCCATGGACCTGTCGTGACAGCAAGGTGACAGCAGATTTATGAAGAGGAAAAGTAAAGTGGACCTCGATAGATAGAGAAAAATCTGCTCGTCTGTAGTGTGAAAGCCAAATATTTTTCCAAGCCCCGGATCAAAAGATATGTCAAGCCAAAGCTCAAGGAAAGGAAAACCCAAGAAACAAGGAGGACGGCTGAAAAGTAGGAATCCTTAGAGATTAAGCATTCATTAGAATCTTACTTTTCATTAAAGTTGTAATCCTTGTTAACTTAGAATACTTGAGTCCAAAGCTTATATAAGGGCATAGGTTTTAACCTAGAGGGATATCCCTCATTCTACCCCATAACCGATAACCTAAACCCCCTGCCGTTTACCCGTCACCGACATGTTCTAAATTCCCCTAGTGCCACGGGTTGTTTTGTAAAGTAGTTGCAAGGGTTGTTTTGTTTTAGGAATTTTCAGTTCAATAAAATAAACTTCAAGTTCTCTTATTTTGGTTATTAACATCTTGCAAGAGCATCGGGAGAGCATTGTGAGGTTATCTATTTACTTAGCATCGGGAGAGTTAAGTATACGAAAGAAATAAGAGCGAGTTCTCTAGTTTATAGTTGAACTATCTTGTGCCTAGGGATAGGGCAAGGTTAAGTGGCTAAGGAAGAATTCATACACATCGGTGTTCATCCTTCGATTCACGCCGGGAGGTATCATCAAAGATGTGATCATCGACAGACTTGGACCTAGGGATAGGCCAAGGCAGATCTGGGATTCTTGCCAAACTTGAAGTACGGAGTTGGTGTGTTCGCTGCCGCGACAGCTAACGGACAGCCGCCGCGACAGGTGCTGTTGGCGACGGGAGCGACAACAGAACTGGAATTCCTAAGCAATCCAATACCTGCACTACCGAGCAATTCAATACCAGCCCATTCTCTCTATCTTGATATCTCAATCCTTTTATTTACGTTTTTCTTATTATTTTCATGACAAATCTCTTAATTATTTCCTTTACTTTCGTGCAGTAAACAAGGTGAAGCTATTAGCCCAATCCTTGTGGAGACGATATCCGATACTTCGTATCACTTTACTACTTGCGTCGTGTACACTTGCACTACAATTGCGATAGACTCTTTTACACGCAACAAAAGGATAAAAGATAGAGCTCTATCCGATCATTTTGATATCTTATCAGCTCGGTGTGATAACTTAACAGGCTAGGGCTGGAGTCATCATGCCAATGTTTCCTTGACATCCAAGCTTGGCATAACTTTACGAACATCACTTGGCACCACCTTATCGGTTAATTTTTTTGGAAGTTAATCCATTTGCGATCTTTTAAGAGCCTGATCCTTTTTCTATTTTTTCGAGGATCAACAATCTTTTGGCATGGCATCAAGTCCACTTCTCTGCGAACAAGTTCTTGGCACCGTCTCGTCCTTCTGTGCCAACAACACTTGGCATTCTTCTTGGCAATCCTAACTGTGTTGCTTTCCCGCACCAAATCCTATGCCAAACCTGCAAAATAACCACAAAACAACCCTTCACCCTGGCATAGACAAAAAATCTACACCCCTTACGCAAATGTATGATTCTAGCAACCTAATGCAACTAAATGTACCTAAAAAAAGTAAGAGTGTTGTAAAATTGGCATTAAAAATAGTAATTTTGGAGAGGTAACAGATGCTGGCAAGCAGAATTTGGCTCTACTTTTTTCCTCAATATATTAGTGTAATTATGCCAAGAAGAAAGTAATTCAAGATGTAGCAATATAACTCTAGTCTAAACTCATGAAGAGTGCATGATGTGTGGGCAATATGCATCAAGTATCCTTTCACTCCCTTAGCCAATTTTACATCATAAACTCAAATTCTTATTTCCATTTTCATTTTATTTCTTCTTTGTCGAGGGTCTCTCGCATTATCTTAAGCTTGCTTCGTGACACTATTTAGCGTGAGTGATAAGAGGGAGCATACCACGAATCCCCACCTTAATCCATGTAACACCCTAAACCCGGCTTAGAAGTAAAACGTGCTTAGAGTGTTAAAAGCAATCACTTTAACGTAACTTGTCGTGCAAGTTAGAGCTTGATCAAAGAAAATGAGCAATAATTTAAAACTTGTAAGTCCATTTGATACTCATTTCTATACTACCTTCACATGAGGTCTGAAAGGGAATCGATTTCTACTAATTTACAACTCCATGATACACTTTACACTTTAAATACAAGGTAAGATACCTAAGTTGCTTATTCAATTGAAGCCCTTGGATACTTTGGCATAGTACATGGCATGTTTCAGGACTACGGTCCATGAACTACGGCTCTTAGGGGGACACCCTTATTGTATATGATATATTGGCGACAATAGAAGGTAACGGAGGAGATGTATGAAGACTGGCGACAGTTTGGTTGGGTAAGAGAATAGAATATAGGATTGTTATGATCAGATACATGCCATTGCTTTCTACTTTGAGCTATGTATATTACAGACCATTATTGCTTATATCCAATTGTGATACAAGGCAAACTTATAAAAGACATACAATGTATAAAATGAAATATAGAAGTTAAGAGAATTATGAATGTAGGAAATATCAAGCTCTTGGTGAGCATAATCTTGTTAAAGGCTCTTAGTGAGCATAATCTTGTTAAAGGCTCTTCGTGATCATAATCTTGTTAAAGGCTCTTGGTAAGCAAAATCTTATTAAAGATTCTTCGTGAGAAAAATATTGTTAAAGGCTCTTGGTGAGCATAATCTTGTTAAAGGCTCTTGGTGAGCAAAAATCTTGTTAAAGGCTTTGGTGAGCATAACAAGAACCATGATTCAAAAATCAGTGAAATTCGAATAAGCTATAAAATAATAATAATAATAATAATAATAATAATAATAATAATAATAATAATAATAATAATAATAATAATAATAATAATATAAAATAGCTCTTGGTGACATGCTTAAAAGGATTAATATCTCAAAAGAATTCTTTATAATCATAACATGCTTAGGTTAACTTAACTCATAAGAAACTCTTGTATTGATCATATCCTAGATTTGCTTGATTTCATTATATGCCTTGTTCGTTTTTGCTAAATACTTGTCATTACTACCTCACTTAGGCTATATAAGCCTAATGCATTCATCTTTCATGCATTGCATGATATTTTAGAAGTTTATACTTGATCGGGTACAAGAGTGACCAGTTATACTACAAGACCTTGTTAGGTTGTCTTGCAGATTTAAACAAACTCCTAGGATGGTGGTAGTTTGACTTTTGTAAATGCACATGACCTCTCTTATCCTGGCATGTATAACTTGAACACAAACCGTACACTTATACCTTTAAATATGTGTGTCAATTAGTTGAATGCTCTTGGTAATTATGGATGAGAGTTAAAAATGCTATAGACTAATGGTTGCTTTATTATTGCTAAGATCATGTTTAATATGAATTCATTTGTTTGATGTTAATTGGCGTTCGAATGGGTTCTTGTAAGTTATGTTAGTCCTGATAACTTATAAGATAAGCAAAGTTATATTTGTGTTATGATGTGTTTGATAACTTGTAAGGTAAATCATGCTTACAATATGAGATGTTTAATATTTTATACGACTAATAACATATGTATGTGAAATGCTATGACTTGAAACCCTATGGTCTGATTCGAATTGTATATATGTATGCATGTTTCTGAATTATGGTTTTTTGGTATGTAAAAAATTATGGCCGGATTATTTTAGATTGTATAAGCAAGTTGTGAGGACATCCATGAATAAAAATGAGCATGTTATAGACTATTTTATAATGATAAATTGTGTATATATGTTAATTGGACAGCTTGATGTATATATGTACATGTTATAAAGGCTGTCGTGAATAAAAACAAATAAAAGTGGACTATTTTGATAGAAATGAATAAGTATTGGCCTTATTGCAAAGTGTAATTGTAAATATGTGAATTGTGGACTGCTTAAATCAAATGACTATAGGATGTATGTGTATTAGATTGTCTCCTAAGGGTTGAATGAAACATGTTATGTATGTTTGTACATGATGGTTCAAAGAGTTGATGCCTTGTTTGGTAAGAAATCCAAGATATGTTATGATAGATTGATGGCTTAATTAATAAGAAATTCAGGTTAAAAAGAAAATTTTGTTAACCTGTTTTAAATATACATCTTGGAAGTTTATTTAACAATGAAAGTATAGACATAGAATGAAAGATGTAGCTAATAATTGTTGTAATCTGGTAAAGTTTTTGTTAACCCCCAAAAAAGTCTAAAGTGCATCATGGAGTTGTAAATCAGTAGAAATTGATTCCCTTTCATACCTCATGTTAAGGTAGCATAGAAATGAATATCAAATGGACTTAAAAGTTTTAAATTATTACTCATTTTCTTTGATCAAGCTCTAACTTGCACCATAAGTTACGTTAAAGTGACTACTTTTAACACTCTAAGCACAATTTACTTCTAAGCCGGGTTTAGAGTGTTACATTTTGGTATCAGAGCATGGTTTTGTCGATTCTCAGACTAACCATTGACTCATTGTGTCTCCATGAGTCTAGGGTGCCACCTAGGAGTTCAAATTTTGTTTGGTATTTGCAACTTGCAACCAATACAAATCTACTTATTATGTTTCAATCTTCAAAATATATGAAAATATTCTGAACTTGATAGTACAACCTTGTTGTCGGAAAAGAAATTCGAGGAGGAATTTCTTTTATAGGGGGGATTGTAATACCCCAAAATCTAAACTAGAAGTATACATTAACTTGGCTATGATTAATTCCAATTTCAAGTTGCTATCTAGTGAACTCTGTAAAAACTCAGGGCTAAATCGAAATAAAACAAAATGTGATAGCTACTTAGAAAGGACAAAGTCGAATGATGCATTAAATAATGAGCTTGCACGTTAAACAATAAAAAATATGAGGGTGTGTGGACACATGTATGAAAATTAAGGTGGCAAGTGGTTAAGGGAGGTTGATTTTCAGCAATTGTAAGGGAAAAAGGAAAAAGCTATGCTTTCTCCCCTTTCATTTTCTCCCTTATCCTCCATAACCGTGAAATAAAAAAAGAAGCTTAGTGAGAGAGAGCTTTAAATTTCTGGAAAAGTGAGCTTGATTGGTGCATGTGTTTGATCCATTTGCTTGATTAAGGTACATATGTTGTCTCTTTCTCTAATCGAGTAATTGTTGGTAGGAATGCATATTAGACATGAATGTTTGATTGTTTAGAGACTAAATTTGTTTATAGACAAGTCTGGAAGAAGATGAGTTCTATATATGTTCATATGAAAACACAAAGATGTATAGTTGTATATATTGTGTTGTATGAGCATGATTTTGAAGTGCAAGGAACATGTATGAATATGAACAGTTGTGGTCTGGGCTGTTATGAAAAATATAAATGTCTATATAAGTATTTTTAAATACTATTGTGGTAAGTAAGGTCGATTAAGTACTAATCATGTATGCTTTGAGTAAGCAATTTTAAATTCTCCATTAGCTGTGACTTTGGAAAATTGCCATAAATTTTTTTGGTGAAATTAGAACCTATAATTTATATGGTTGAAAAGATTTTCATATCTAGTTTCATTTAGAACAAAAGAAACCGAATTTAGAGTTTTATAACAACATGTAGAGATAATTGTTTAAAGATAGTGTAATCTACCTGGTCACAAAATTATATCTTTAGATTAAAAAGTTGTATTAACTCATAAGAAGTAAAAATTTAAGGCCCATATGGTTAGAAATCTAATTGAATTAGCTTTCCAATGGTGTAAACGGTTCGAAATTCCGATGTACAGAATGAAAGTTATGAAATTTTAACCAAGTGATGCACAATATGTCTGATATCAGTAGTTTGAGTATATTGAAAAGAAAACCTATATTCATTCATAATAAAATAGGTGTCTTGACATAATATGGTCAAAAAGGTCTATGATTCTAGTTTATAATGGTGCAAACAGATTAATTTTCCGACATACGGATTAAAATATAGAATTAATTTAGTAAAGACAGTACGGCTACCCGGTAGTAGTTTTATATACTAAACAAATGCAGTTTAGGGTACTTGGAAATTATGCTAAATTGTTTCAGGTTCTGATTATATATCTAAGTAATAGGATAGATCGTTGATTAAATCTGGAAATAGGAGCAGTTTATAATTTGAGGAGATGATCCAATATGAATTAATGAACTGTTTTGATTGCCTATGTACTACATGAGAGATTTTGGAATGTTTTGAATGTATCTAAACGCATCCTGGACTGTTTGAGTATATAAGCTTATATATGGACTGGATTAATGTGAAATTGAATATATATATATATGGATTAATATCATATACACTGGCGGTGGAAAGTTTTTATTTCCACAAGCGCCTCAATTATAGGGTTTAGGGTTACTGTTTAGGGTTTAGAGTTTAGGGGTTTTAGTGTAAAGGTTTAGAATTTAGGGTTCATGATTAGAATTTAGGAATTAGGGTTAAAATTTAGGGTTTAGGGTTAGGATTTAGTTTTAGGGTAATATGGGTGAGGATTTAGGTTTTAACCTATAAACCCTAAATTTTAACCCTAAACCCAAAATTCTATCAACAATCCCTAAATTCAAAACTACTACACTTATACCCCTAAATTTTAAACCCTAAACGAAGTCCCTAACCCCTAAAACTAAGGCGCTTGTGTAAAAAAGTTTCCACAAGCGCTTGTGTATAGAACAATTACCCTATATATATATATATATATGTTTAGTTTGATAACTTTGTTTTATATAAAAACACATGGACTGAATTGATAAACCAAGGGACTATTTTATTCAAAGAAATGAATTGGTAAAACTGTTTGCAAATATATGAACCATAGAGATTGTATGCTATAGTGTGGGGACTGTTTTGTGCAGTCTAAATTGTAAATGGACTGTTTTAACATGAAACTATGTATAATATGGCTTGCCTGCTTGATGATAAGAAAACTGTTTGGTATAAGAAATTTTATATATGTGTTAGCAATTGTTTGATTGATAGAGAGTCTTAATGGAGTAGAATTAAGCTTGCAAACACGAATAAGGATTCAAATAGTAAACTGCTCGGTTTAATAAAACAAAGAATGTTTGATTGTTTTATGAATACATGTACGCTTGGTGAATTGTTTTGGCATAAATGAAAGCATTAGTGGATTGCTTAGCATGATTAAGAACCTTAGGGACAGACTTGTATACACATAAATGTATATATATGAAAAGTGATCCGTTTTGAGTAGAGATAAGGTATGAAGGACTGTTTATATATATATATATATATGAAAAATCTAGACTGTTTTGGAATATCTATGCATACATTAGGGGCTGTTTGGTTTATGTACATGTGCATGCAAGTGAAAAAAGGCTATTCTGAAATTATATGAGAGCATTAGGGACTGATTTAATCCACATGTATGTATATATGATAAATTGGATTGTTTGATATGTTAAATGTGTATATGTGATATATGTGTTGTTTTATGGAACTTAGGGGTTGTTGAGATATTGGTTCAATTTAGATAGATTGTAATGGTTTGCCACACTTGTTTGGGGTACATTTCTGGTTATGGAGCAATAGAAGGATGATCCTTGGTTAATAGCCAAGAGTATTTGTGGAATCGGGTATTCCATAATGTTGGGATAACAGGTGAGTGTAGTTGCATTTACTTCGGGTGACATGGAGTCACTTTGATTCTTTAATTTGAATAAATTATGGTACTAAAGATGAACATGTGAATCATTCATGGCTAGTTGTATAAAGCTCGTCTAGAGCATGCGGGATTAGGGTCGCATTCATGGCATTGTAATGTAAATACTATATGTGCATCACGAATGCATTATATATTCGAGCAATGTGGTTATTACTTGTGAATTGATGTATGTTATGCTTAAGTTTTGCTTGAATTGAGTAATGATTCTCATCTATGAAAAGTTTATTAAACAAGAATCGTGTGAAAACCCTAAAGATATAAGAAATCATACTTCAAGAAAGCCAAATACTTATCTTATGCTAAGAGACACTAAGTAAAAAACCAAAGAGATTGCTTGAGCCATGAAACATTAAGTTAATGACAAGCGAGATTACTTGTACAATAAGATACACTCCAACTTTAAATACAAGCTAAGATACTTAAGTTGCTTATTCAATGGAAGCCGTTGGATACTTTGGCATAGTACATGGCATGTTTCAGGACTACGGTCCATGAGCTACGGCTCTCGGGGGACGCCCCTTATTGTATATGATAAATTGGCGACAATAGAAGGTAACAGGGGAGATGTACAGAGATTGGCGACAGTTTGGTTGGATAAGAGAAGAGAAGATAAGATTGTTATGATCAGATACATGCCATTGCTTTGTGCTTTGAGCTATGTATATTACAGACCATTGTTGCTTATGTCCAATTGTGATCCAAGGCAAACTTCTGAAAGACACACAATTTATAAAATGAAATATGGAAGTTAAAAGAATTATGAATGTAAGAAATATCAAGCTCTTAGTGAGCATAATCTTGTTAAAGGCTCTTGGTGAGCAAAATTTTGTTAAAGGCTCTCTGTAAGCATAATCTTGTTAAAGGATCTTGGTGAGAAAAAAATCTTGTTAAAGGCTCTTGGTGAGAAAAATCTTGTTAAAGGCTCTCGGTGAGCATAATTTTGTTAAAGGCTCTTGGTGACCATAATCTTGTTGGTGAGCAAAATCTTGTTAAAGGTTCTTGGTGAGCATAATATTGTTAAAGGCTCTAGGTGAGCATAACAAGAACCATGATTTAGAAATCAGTGAAATTCAAATAAGCTATAAATATATATATATATATATATATATAATAGCTCTTGGTGAGCAATTGATGGATACAAGTTTAAATCGAATGATGCTTAAAAGGATTAAGATCTCTAAAGAACTCTCAATAATCATGGCATGCTTAGGTTAACTTAACTCGCAAGAAACCCTTCTATTGATCATATACTTGATTTGCTAGAATTCTTTATATGCCTTGTCCGTCATTGCTAAATATTTGTCATTACTACCTCACTTAGGCTATATAATCCTAATGCATTCATCTTTTATGCATTGCATGATATTTTAGAAGTTTATACTTGATCGGGTACAAGAGTGACCAGTTATACTACAAGACCTTGTTAGATTGTCTTTTAGATTTAAGCAAACTCCTAAGATGGTGGCATTTTGACATTTGTAAATGCACATGACCTCTCTTATCTTGGCATGTATAACTTGAACACAAACCGTACACTTATACCTTTAAATATGAGTGTCAATTAGTTGAATGCTCTTGATAATTAGGGATGAGAGTTAAAAAAGCTATAGACGACTAATTTTGTTGCAATCCATCATCAAAGGACGCAAGATCAACATTGGCAAATTCATCATCGATGAGACTTATAAATGTGTTGCGAAAGGTAAAGACAGTTTATTTTTTCCCTTTGCTTATTTCTAACATTTGCATGTGCCGTGATGAACCTAGGCTTGATGAAGATCGAGGCCAAATAATAAAGTGGACGAAAATCACGGCTATCATATGGAAAAATCTCATGGCTTTTGAGTGAAAGGAAAAGGGAAAAGGAAAGACCAAAACCACCACGCCAAAGCAAAAGCCAAAGGTAGAGCCAAGAAGTGTGCCAGAGACCTTGCCAGCCAATTCAATGGCAGTGTTGTCTCAAGTTTACCATCGCCATGAGATTATTCTCCAAAAGTTAGAGACAGTCGAGGAGCTTAATTCTAAGATGAGGCACTACACAAAGGAAAGTGATGCTATTATTAGGGAGGTGCTTTTCAAACTATCCCTTGAAGGTGTGCCAACATTTCTTATTTTTCCTACCGAACCCTCTGCCAGTGACGATGCCATGTCAGTTGATCATGTCAGTCCAGCCAGTCTGATGATGCCAGTCAGTTCAATTATCTTTGTTGTGCCAGCTAGTTCATAATCTAATGCTATGATTCATGTGTCCCCGATGCAAGTTGATTCTGTCAGCACTGTTTCCTCGTCTGAGTCGGAGGAAACCCCTGCCAAGACACCCAAAGCTAAACCAGTAACATCGTCAGTTGAACCTGCCAAGAACCAAGAGGATATTGGAGTCCGCATTGCTGCCTCAAAGTAGGGCTAGAAAGGGGAGAAAAGAATGGACCCTGAACGTGGAAGCCTAACCATGCGAAAGACTCGTGCCAGAAAAGAAGAAGAAGCTCCTGCCAAACGGGAGGAAGCCTCGTCTAAAGGGGAGTCCTCTTCTTCCTAAACTCCTTGCATTTCATTCTATTACATGTTCATGAATTTTTTATTTTTTATTTTTTCTATTTTTCTTGTATATATGTGTTGTTCCATGCATTGAGGACAATGCACATCTTGGGTTTGGGGGTGTGCATTTCTTCCCATTTATGTCATGCATTTCATGTTTACATTTATGTTATCATATTCCATTTAGGTCATATAGATTAGTTGCATATCGAACTGCTAAAAAAAGAAAAAATAAAATTTTGCTTCGATTTAATTTTGAGGTTTGTCAACATTTGTTAGGCAAGTCTTATTTGATCTAGGTGCCTGTCCAATGAGGAAATTTAATTTTTAGTTGTTCTGCCATGCCAGGATTGCTTGGCAATTGATCTCTAGTTTAGGGAATTGAATTTACACTTAAACACGTGATATGTCTCTAGTTTCCTAGCAAACTTAGACTGTTTGAAACTATGCTCAGTTTTGAAGGGAAAAAAAAGATAGAATGCTAGGGTAAAAGAAAATATGGCAGCAATGTTCTGTCAATGCAATGAAATGAACTCTCCTCTACCTATGGATAATAAGTACTTAGGGCTTCGTGGTTTGCTCCCTCCTAGTTCTTAAGTCCAAAACCCTAGAGTATGAGTTGAAAAGAAAGCCTAGTGATGTCTGGATTAAGGTGGGGATTCTTGGTATGCTCCCTCTTATCACTCACGCTAAACAGTGTCACGAAGAAAGCTTAAGATAATGCTAGAGACCCTCGACAAAGAAGAAAAAAATGAAAATGGAAATAAGAATCTAAGTTTAGGAAGTAAAATTGGCTAAGGGAGTGAAAGGATACTTGATGCATATTGCCCACACATCATGCACTATTCATGAGCTTAGACTAGAGCTATATTGTTGCATCTTGAATTACTGTCTACTTGGCATAATTACACTGAGATACTGAGAACAAAAATAGATCCAAATTCTGCTTGTCGGCATCTGTTGGCATGACCAACCAAAAAAAATTTCGAGGTAACATTTTCACAGTTAGTTTTTATTTTGTTTTGTTTGCATTACTTGAGACAAGCAATGAGTGAGGTTTGGGATGTGTTACCTCTCCAAAAATATTGTTTTTTAATGCCAATTTTACAACACTCTTTCTTGTTTTTAGGCACATTTAGTTGCATTAGGTTGCTAGAATCATGCATTTGCATAAGGAGTGTAGTTTTCTCTCTATGCTAGGGCGAAAGGTTGTTTTGTGGTTATTTTGCAGGTTTGGCATAGTATTTGGCGCGGGAAAGCAACACAGTTAGGATTTCCAAGAAGAATGCCAAGTGTTGTTGGCACAGAAGGACCAAACGATGCCAATAAATTGTTGCCAGAGAAGTGCACTTGATGTCATGGCAAGAGATTGTTGAACCCCAAAAAATAGGAAAGGATCGGGCTCTTAAAATATCGCAAATGCATCAACTTCCAAAAAATAATGGATAAGGTGGTGCCAAGTGATGTTGGCAAAGTTGTGCCAAGCTTGGATGCCAATGCAACGTCGGCATGATGACGTCATCCCTAGCTTGATAATCTATCAGACCGAGCTGATAAGATATCAAAATGATAAGATAGAGCTTTATCTCTTATCCTTTGATCATTTCAAATTCCAATACAAAGGCTTATCTCATCCTCTCCCACACACGCATATATAAAGATCAACCGATCAAGCAATTGGGGACAGCAAAGTGAAGACTTAGAGTGATCGGAGTGAGGTGTTGGAGAGCATTATTGATCATGATTGGCTTGGAGAAACTTCGCCGATGAAGGGTGGTTCAACCAGCTAGACCGGGGGTTTGGACCGTGAAGGGCTGCATCAAGAGACCTTCTTCTCGCCCACTCTCTTTGGTTTAGCTATTTTTATTTTTATTTTAATGATGATGTTTAAGCAAATCGATGAAGGTTTTCTAGTTGATACCCTCACCATGAACTAATTTAACAGTTGGTGAGGGATGTTTGCGTTGAACGCTATTTTGAATGTTTCGTTTTTAATAAATCGATATTGCCTCGGCATTGTTTTTCTATCTGGCATATTTACTGTTTTCTAACTGTATGCCAAGAGATAGCTGGCATTATTGTTTTCTAAGTACTTTGCCAAGCAAGAGATGGCATTGTTGGCCTATTGCTCTTCAATATCTTAACAGACTTGAGTGGGAATGATCAGTTGTTGGATACTAAGGCGAGATGCTTCGAGAGAAGATGTACAAGTAGATGAACTTACTTCGGAAGTGAGATCTACTCCTTAGGAGTATAGATTGGTACTAAATCAAATCTGTTTTTGCGAAAACATTCACTATAGATATATAGGGTTTTTTACATGATTGATTTAGGGCAATGACCATCAAGATATGCTTTTCTAATTTGAATCTGCTCGGAAAACAATGCCAAGACAAGATTTATTAAAGGTTGGCACGACATGAATAGCATGAAAACCAGGCATCCCTTGCCAACGCTCATCATTCATTTATACACTCTCCTTGCCAACCTTTTTACTTTAGTCTATTTCTTTTCTTCTTAGTCACTCTCAAAACCATTTTCAAATCAAAAAATCTTTTTCCCAAGACAAGTAACCAATCAAAGCAATCAAATTCCAAGTCAATCTTTGTGGGATCGATACTCAGCTTACTGATGTATTACTTGCAGACCGTGTATACTTGCACGCAAAAGACTCTTGCCATAACTTTCCCAAAACTATATAATTTACACATTTTTCCAGCATTCACTTTAACACATCTTCTACAGAGTCAACATTAAGCAGTCTGTTGTTCAAGCCAGAGATGGTAGCCTTGCCACCAATGATATGTCAGAATTTTAAGTAATTGTAGGTAAAGTTTTTACCATAGATGACGGTTGAGGGTTGAGAGTAATTGTCCCTGTAGACTTGGTAGAATTACTTTCTCCCTAGCTAGTGGATGTTAATTTGAGTATAGGTTGGTTATTTGAGCATGAAGCATGCCTTGGTTTTCGAGCATGAGTCTCGAAGCTTCGTGGCTCTAGGTGAACCAAGTTGTTAGTAATGGACATGAGGAACCATTACCTCCCAAGTTTGATTTCCATGTTTCGGCGATGTTTGTTCAAGAACGGCTTTATGAGTTACGAGACGTTCTTAGCCCACATTGTAGATATAAGGGTTAAGAGAGTCTGAAGTTCTAGAGCTTGTGGGTGATTAAAGAGTCGTGGATGTGTTTTTCAAGGAATGATAGAGCTTACCTCTTGGTTGTGGGTTAGAACCCACGATGGAGGTAATGTCGAGATCGTTGTTGGCATCCATCACCTTGTAGTATTTCACCGACTGAACTTTTAGAGTGAGAACGCTTAGTAAACGTAAGGTGAATACGAGTGTTGTCGCCATTTGGTTCACCTTGGGACATGCCTGTTGTAACCCCCTTAGCCCAGCCTAGACGCCCGACCCGAACTAAGAAGATTACACGGGGAAAACCATAGTCAACTCGTTAAAGTCAACCTTGATTAACGACCCTTTCTTTTTCTTTTTAACTTTTCTAGATGCACATTATTAACCTATATAATTATCAATACTATTTAGCGGAAGCGACACAACGAACGAAACTCAATTAGGGGTTCAATTGCATACAAACGTCTTTTAGGGACTAATTTGTAAATTTCCCGAATTATCAGGACTAAACAAGTTTTAAATTTACCAATACAAAATTAATCATATAATATGCCAACGTGTCAAATTTCATCTTAAACGGATCATTCAAACTCATTTAATTAAGCATTCAAGACTCAGGGACAAAAACGTAAGAAAACAAAAACCTGAAACAATTTGAATTCAATTCCAACGGTCGGGTGTTTCGAAACACAAGACCTTGTATCGAAATGGTCGTTTCGAAACTGTGAAACAGATATTTTAATTTTGATATAACTAAAGAACCTAAGGACTAAATTGAAAATGTCAAAACGAATTTTTAATTCTAAGTGTTCTTAAAGCCGAAACAGTGTTTTTCGAGTCCTTGTTTCGAAACGGTCTAAGGCGTTTCGAAACGGTTTTGAAACTGTCAACCCATGTTCCGAAACGGGTATCGAAACGTTTTCAACACTGTCAACCCATGTTTCGAAACAAGTATCGAAACGGCTTTAGAACATAGAGAACCCGTATCGAAACGACATCAAGTGTTTCAAAACGGTTCTTCATTTGATTTGAAAAATATGACCGTTGCAAGTTTCTAACTGACTTTTAAGAAACCGTTAAGGCGTTTCGAAACGAGTTCAAGCCGTTTCAAAATGACCCTTGACAGTGGCAAAAGTGTTTTGAAACGGGTAAGACCGTTTTGATACGGGCTCTTAAATGCACCCCAACAACTCTTTCTATTTTGGTCCGTTTCGAAACAGGGTCGAGTGTTTCGAAACGGGTGGTTGCAGACTGCATTTATGGAGGTGAGATAACACCCCTCAACGGCTCTATTGATGATTGCAACAACCCAAACGGCTAGAAATCAATGAGAAGATATAAAAGGGACCTCTAAAAGCTCCAGCAACAACTATTGATCCAAAAGCAAACATCCAAACATCAAATCCAAGCATTTGTGCCTAAATCCCAATATTGTCTAGAAACCCCAATTGTATTTTTCATTCTTATCATTTCAATTGGATTGAGTGCTTGTAATTGGGCTACAATTTGTATTGAGAGATACTTTCTTAGCCATCAAAATTTTTGTTCTATTTGTGTGAGGTTTGGGTTAAATTTTGGGTAGAAAATTTAACCGAAAATTGTAAGGGTTACCTCCTTAGCCTAGAAAAGGGGAAGAGCAAATAGTGGAATTGTTGCAAATCCTTAGTGAAGCTAAGGTAGTGGATGTAGAGTTCATTTGGAACTTGAACCACTCTAAAAATTTTTGTCTATCTTTTTAATTTGCAATTTCCACCACCTAAACCTTTAAAAATCCAATTCATCCCCCCTCTTGGTTCATTTCGATCATTCGATCCACTCAACAATTGGTATCAGAGCTTACCTCTTTGAGGATTAACAACCACAAGAGGAGTTCCTAGGAAGAGTGTGATCATCAAAAATCAAGAGATGGCTTCAATCTCCGGTTCAAGCATGTATGAGTCTCAATCCACTACAAAACCTCACTTCTTCAATGGTGATAATTATCCATTTTGGAAGAATAGAATGTGTCTTTTCATCAAGTTCAATGGCTACTTAGTTTGGGATGTCATTGAAGATGTCCCTTACATTCCATTGAAGCAAGATAGTGAAGGCAAGATGGTTTTGAAGAAAAAGGTGGAAATGAGTGAAGAAGAAAGGAGAAAGATCCAAATAAATGACAAAGCTCTCCACATGCTCTTTTGTTCATTCGGTCCGGACATCTATTCCAAAGTGTCATCCATTGAGAGTGCCAAAGAAGTGTGGGACACTCTTGAGACTACCTATTAGGGAACCAATGATGTCAAAGAAACTAAGATTGGAATTCTCAATCTTAGTTATGAAAATTTCAAGATGGAGCTCGATGAGACGGTGTCCAAGATGTTTGATTGATTCTCCACAATATCCAATGGGCTCAAAGGATTTGGAGAGACAATACCGGAAGACAAGCTTGTCCGGAAGCTACTCTATTCACTTCCTGAATCTTGGGATGGGAAGAGAACTGCCATCATTGAAGCTAAAAATTTGAAGACTTTAAAGCTTGATGTGCTAGTGGGTTCTCTCCTTACACATGAGATTATGAAGCAAGGAAGGAAAGAAGAGAATAAGAAAGAAGATAAGAGAGTAGAAAAGCTAGAGGTTGAAAAGAAGAAGGAGATGGGAATAGCTCTCAAAGATTAACTACTTGAGGATAGCTCTTCTAGTGAGGAGGATGAGCTAGAAGAATTGGCTATGATAGCCAAACGATTCTCACGCTTTATGAGGTCCAACCGGTGAAGAAAAATCCAAAGAAAAATGGATTTCAAAGGTAAGAACAAAGAAGAAGCAAGGGATCAAATCATTTGCTTTGAGTGCAATAAACCCGGTCACATACGTTCGGAGTGCCCTCAACTCAAGAAGAAGGGCTTTGAGAAGAAGAAGAAGCTCAAAGCCAAGCTTGCTGCTTGGAGTGATGAGGAGTCATCGGTGGATGACGAACAAGAAGTGGCCAACCTTTGCCTCATGGCACTTGAGAAAGATTCCTTCATTGTAATCTCTAACTCATCATCTTTAGATTTTACATATGATGAATTAAATGATGCATATGATGAGTTACAAGAGGTCTATGATGAATTAGTTGAGAAATACAAGGAGTCGGTCATTAAGAATAAGAAAATTATTTTGGAACTAAATGAGAAAAATGACTCACTCTCTCAAGCTAATTCAAAATTTGAGAAAAAGGTATTGGGGTTGAAAGATGAACTAAAATTCTTTCAAGATGAAAATGTTGACCTTAATAATCTTTTATCTCAATGTAATAGTGAACACCAAAAGGTGTTAGATGAGTTAAATAAGCTCAAAGAGTCTTTTAAAAATGTTGGTAGTGTCAAGCATGAAATAGGTGAATCTTCAAGAACAAACCAACAAAAAAAAAGACTAACTACTACAAACAAGGTAGCTTTCCTAGACATAGTAGAACTAAAAGAATTAGAAGTGTATGGGTTCCTAAGGAACTTGTAAAATCTAATAACATTATTGCTATGTCATCTTGGATTCCTAAGGGAACCAAGGTTTTGGGAGCTAACACTAATGGACCCAAAATGATTTTGGTACCAAAAACAAAAGCTTAATATCTTTGTTTGTAGGGGGAGCATTGCTACAAGGCCAAAGCACAAAGTCAAAACTCATGGTACCTTGATAGTGGATGCTCAAGGCATATGACCGGAGACAAGAGTAGATTCATGGATCTAAAGCCAAAAAGTGGAGGAGTGGTGACATTTGGTGACAACTCCAAAGGCCACATTAAAGGTATTGGCTCCATAGGTAATCACTCTACTATTCTCATTGAAAATGTCTTGTATGTCGATGGTCTTAAACATAACTTATTGAGCATAAGTCAATTGTGTGATAAAGGATTTAATGTTTTATTTGATAAAAATGGATGCAAAATTGTAGACATTAAATCTAATAATATTATGCTCATAGGTCATCGCATAGGGAACATATACATGGTGCATCTAGATGACATTCATACATCTCACGCATGCTTAGTAGCACAAAATGAAAATGATGCATGGTTGTGGCATAGGAAACTAGGACATGCTAGTATTAGTATTTTAGAAAAACTAGTTTCCCTTGATCTAGTTAGAGGTTTACCCAAGATAAAATTTTCAAACGATAAAATTTGTGATGCATGCTCTAAGGGTAAACAACATAAGTCTTCCTTTAAATCCATTAATGATGTTTCTACAAGTAGGTGTTTACAACTAATCCATATGGATTTATTTGGGCCAATTAGGACTATGAGCTTGGGTGGTAAGTCTTATGCATTTGTACTTGTTGATGATTTTTCTAGATTTACTTGGGTTCTTTTTTTAAGTACTAAAGATGAGGCATTGGAAAAATTCATCACATTTTCAAACTAACACAAAATGATCTTGAACTTAGAATTTCACATATTAGAAGTGATCATGGAACCGAGTTTCAAAATTTAGGGCTTGAAGATTTTTTTGAATGAAAATGGTATTAGCCACAATTTTTCGACTCCTCGATCTCCTCAACAAAATGGGGTAGTTGAGAGGAAAAATAAAACTTTGCAAGAAATGGCTAGAACTAAGCTTTGTGAAAATAATTTACCTAAATATTTTTGGGCGGAAGCCACAAACACCGCTTGCTATATTGTTAATCGAGTAATGATTAGGCCAATTTTAAAGAAAACACCTTATGAGATTTTAAAATCTAAAAAGCCTAACATTAGCTATTTTCACCCTTTTGGTTGCAAGTGTTTTGTTTTAAATAATGGAAAAGAAAACTTAGGTACATTTGATGCAAAAAGTGATGAAGCTATTTTCATAGGATACTCTTTAACATCTAAATCCTATCGAGTATTTAACAAAAGAATTTTAGTAGTAGAAGAATCTATACATGTTGTATTCGATGATAACCTCCTTCCAAGGAAGGATTCTTGTGATGATGATGATGTAGGAATCATAAATGCCTTTGATGGAGGACAAACTTCAAAGGAGGATGAGATTCCAACAAAAGAAGAGGACACACAAGATCCACCTCTTGAAGCCTTGAAGGACTTGGCTCTTAAGGAAAAGGAATTGAGCTACCCAAGGGAGTTCAACTATGTCAAAGATGGTGAAATCTTGGGTGATCATCCAAGGGGGTAACCACTCGATCTTCTCTTAGATTAATGAATCATGTTGCATTTATCTCATGCATAGAGCTTAAGAATATAAAAGAAGCATTGAAAGATGATTTTTGAATTATGGCTATGCAAGAAGAGTTAAATCAATTTGAGAGAAGTAAAGTTTGGACATTAGTTGATAGGCCTAGTAATCAATCTACATTAGGAACTAAATGGGTCTTTAGGAACAAGCTAGATGAGAGTGGTAACATTGTGAGAAATAAAGCTAGACTAGTAGCAAAAGGTTACACTCAAGAAGAGGGAATAGATTTTGATGAAACCTATGCACCCGTAGCTAGAATGGAAGCCATTAGGATGTTGCTTGCATATGTATGTTATCATAATTTCAAGCTTTTTCAAATGGATGTTAAAAGTGCGTTTTTAAATGGTTTTATAAATGAAGAAGTGTATGTGGAACAACCATCGGGTTTTGAAGACTCAAAATTTCCAAATCATATTTTCAAACTCACTAAAGCTCTTTATGGTTTAAAACAAGCTCCTAGAGCTTGGTCTGAAAGACTTTCAAACTTTTTAATTGAAAAGGGTTTTGAAAAAGGTAAGGTGGACACTACACTTTTTATAAAAATGTATAAAAATGACATCTTAGTAGTTCAAATTTATGTTGATGATATTATTTTTGGTTCTACTAACGAATGTCATTGCCCAGAGTTTGCTAAGCTAATGCAAGGTGAATTCGAGATGAGCATGATGGGGGAACTCTCATTCTTTTTGGGACTCCAAATCAAGCAAAAGAAGGATGGCACCTTCATCAATCAAGCAAAGTACATAAAGGATATGCTCAAGAAGTTTGGCTTGGAGAATGCAAAGCCTCAAGCCACACCTATGAGCTCATCTACAAAGCTTGACAAAGATGAAGGAGGTAAGTGTGTTGACTCTAAGATTTACCGTTCTATGATTGGATCATTGCTTTACCTTACCGCAAGTAGACCAGATATCTTGTTTAGTGTTTGCTTGTGTGCTAGGTTTCAAGCTAGTCCTAGAGAGTCTCATCTTATAGCCGTTAAGAGAATCTTTAGGTACCTTAGAGATACTCCTTGTTTAGGTCTTTGGTACCCTAGAGACTCCACCTTCAACCTTCATGCTTATTCGGATACAGATTATGGGGGTTGCAAAATCGATAGGAAAAGTACTTTGGGAACTTGTCAATTCCTAGGTAGTATGCTCATATCTTGGTTCTCTAAGAAACAAAATAGTGTACCCTTATCTACCACCAAAGCCGAGTACATATCCTCAGGGAGTTGTTGTGCTCAAGTCCTTTGGATGAAGCAACAACTCTTAGATTATGGTATTAAAGTTGAAACTATACCCCTAAAATGTGACAACACTAGTGCTATATGTTTAACAAAAGATCTCATCCAACACTCTAGAACCAAACACATAGAAATGAGGCATCATTTCATTAGAGATCATGTCCTTAAAGAAGATGTGGTTATAGAGTATGTAGACACCTTAAATCAATTAGCGGACATATTTACAAAACCTTTAGACAAAGATCGTTTTTGGTCCCTTAGGAGAGAGTTAGGTCTATCTAGCCTATCTTGACCTTTTAGGACCTCTTTTGTGCTTAAAATTGTTTGATCTTGTGAAATGCCATGTTTATATGTTTTTACTCCTAATTTCATCCATGCCTATAGCTAGAGGGAGTATGTTTATGTTTGCATATGTTTTTCCTGCTCATTCATGTCATTCATACAAGTTAGGCCTTAGAAAAATTCATTTTTCTACACTTTTAGAGCCTCATCTGCACTTCTAGGCCCACGTGTATCGAAACGGGTCAACCTGTTTCGATACAGATGCTTTAAATTCATATCTGAGAGAAGGGCATTTCAAAACGCCTTAACAGGGTTTCGAAACGTTTTGGCTACTGCCAAGGTGTGTATCGAAACGAGTTTCGATACGAGTCAACAGAGTTTCGATACGGTCAAACCTATATCGAAACGGTCAGCTGGAGTTCTAAAAACGGTCAAACTCTCGTGCCCGCGTTTCGAAACGGTCAAGACCGCTCCGAAATGGATTTGTGGACTGCTTTAAGAAGGGCTTTTAATGATAAAGTTCCACTTTAATTAAAACTCTCCAAAACCCTAAAAACCCTAGCCCGAATTTTTCCTATAAAAACCCTCTTAACCTCTTTGTTTTTCACCAAATCTTGAGGGGTTTTTCTCTAAAACACAAGTCTAAGCAAGATTCAACAATATTGTGCAAGGATTTTCTTTCATTCATCCAAAATCCCAAATTAAGGTATTTTTCCTCTTTTTCTTTTTCCTTCAATTTATGTTCGAATCTTAGGTTAGAAAATTTTATTTTTGTATATTTTATATGTTTTTATGCTTGGGTTTTTCATATCTTGTAAAAAAATTTCAAAATCTTCAATTTTCTGATTCGAATATAAAAATTTTCACTCGTATTTTAAGTTGGGATTTACCATTGGATTGAATTAAGAAATCTATGCATACACTTAATTCTTTTTCAAACTTGCTTGCTTATATTTTTAGGATGGCTACGGAGAATGTTAACAAAAAGCGTAAGTCTGTTCAATCCGGTGACTCGAGTATGCGTCCAAATCTTGCCCAGCTCTTTAAAAAATCTCTTAGAACTACAGAGTTGAGAGAACGTTTCAAATATGTCAAGGAGTACGAAGTTCATCGTGAGCGTGTGATTGATCTCAACTTCCTTAACTCCGAGCGATTTCTTTTCAGTTACCTCGAGCGTTTGAGAGAATGGGATTTTCTTGTCTTGCTGAGCATCCCGGACATTTGCTACAAACACATGGTACTTATCTTTTACTCCAATGCTCACCTTATCAATGATGAAGCAAATTCCGAAGTTGTTGGGACTGAATCTTATATTTTGGGGAAAAAGTTTGTTGTTAATGTCCCTCTCTTGGAGTCTACATTTTCTCTTAAGGATGTAGGAATTGAGAATGAGAGTCACTTTGGTTCTCACACCGGTCAAGTGCTTACTTTGGATGCGCACGATCGTTTCCTACATTTGATGGTCTAATGGTTCCTTCACCCCTTCAGAGGTAAATATTCTCACATCCGTCAAGTTGACTATTTTTGGCTTGAGTGTTTCCGTCGTGGTGAGCGCCCTAATCTTGCTAAGATCATATTTGTCGAGATGGTTAACAATGCTAAGCTTCGTGACACCGATGCCTTAAAATCTTTCACTTATGGAATGGTCTTAAGTCACATCTTTAGCAAGCTTGGTCTCGATTGCACCTACGACTCTCCGGAACCCCGCAAGTCAAAAATTGGTGAGTCCTCTCTCCGTAAGTCTGGTTTTCACTATGTGAACAATGCTTGGGAACGTGTTGATAGAGCAGCACCTCCTCATCCTCCTCCCGTTGAACTTCAACCACAAGCTCAAGTTGCAAACAATAAAGCTCTCACGACTTTAATTACCGAGCGGTTCAATGTCATGGACACCAACATGGCTTCAGGTTTTGGTGCCATCAACACTCGCTTGCAAAATGTAGAGGATCGACTCCAATCCCTTGAGAATTCACACTCAGCCATGGACATGTCCTTCTCTACCTTCTATGGCCAATGGATGAAGTTTCGCCGTTCTCAAGTCAAGAGCGATGATGAGACTTCGGATGATGATGGTGACGACGAGGCCTAGGATATTCATGACATATCATATTATCTATGCATTTTAGGATTAAGTTTGCATTTTTATTTCCATTATGTTTTATGAACCTATGTTTTTTATCTTATTTGGGATTATGCTTTGAATTTTATGTTGAAGATTTATGTTTTGGATATTTTAATTTTATGAATTAATATTATTGTTGCTTATTGTTTATTGCTCTCTATGAGCCTTGTTTATTTTTTGATCTAACAAAAAGGGGAAAAGAAATTTAAGAGCCAAAAATTCGTTTTAAATGTTTAAAGTGTTTTTAAGTTTTAAAAATTGAATTTCAAAGTTAAAACCTTTTTAAAACTTTAAAAACCTATCTTAAATTAAGGGAGAGTTAGAATGTGTTTAAAATTTTCAAAACTCTTAAAAATTCTTACTTTGGTTTTGTTATATCAAAAATGGGGAGATTGTGAAACCGATATTTTAATTTTGATATAACTAAAGAACCTAAGGACTAAATTGAAAATGTCAAAACAAATTTTTAAGTCCTCAAACATCCCCATATGATTTAAAGAATATGCCTAAGTTAAAAACTAAGCTTTCCAAATATTTTCTAAGTGTTCTTAAAGTCGAAACAGTGTTTTTCGAGTCCCTGTTTCGAAACGGCCTAAGGCGTTTCGAAACGGTTTTGAAACTGTCAACCCATGTTTCGAAACGGGTATCGAAACGTTTTCAACACTGCCAACCCATGTTTCGAAACAAGTATCGAAACGGCTTTAGAACATAGAGAACCCGTATCGAAACGACATCAAGTGTTTCGAAACGGTTCTTCATTTGATTTGAAAAATATGACCGTTGCAAGTTTTTAACTGACTTTTAAGAAACCGTTAAGGCGTTTTGAAACGAGTTCAAGTCATTTCGAAACAACCCTTGACAATGGCAAAAGTGTTTCGAAACGGGTAAGACCGTTTCGATACGGGCTCTTAAATGCACCCCAACAACTCTTTCTATTTTGGTCTGTTTCGAAACAGGGTCGGGCATTTCGAAACGGGTGGTTGCATACTACATTTATGGAGGTGAGATAACACCCCCAACGGCTCTATTGATGATTGCAACAACCCCAACGGCTAGAAATCAATGAGAAGGTATAGAAGGGACCTCTAAAAGCTCCAGCAACAACTATTGATCCAAAAGCAAACATCAAAACATCAAATCCAAGCATTTGTGCCTAAATCCCAATATTGTCTAGAAACCCCAATTGTATTTTTCATTCTTATCATTTAAATTGGGTTGAGTGCTTGTAATTGGGCTACATTTTGTATTGAGAGATACTTTTTTAGCCATCAAAATCTTTGTTCTATTTAGTGAGGTTTGTGTTAAATTTTGGGTAGAAAATTTAACCGAAAATTGTAAGGGTTACCTCCTTAGCCTAGAAAAGGAGAAGAGCAATTAGTGGAATTGTTGCAAATCCTTAGTGAAGCTAAGGTAGTGGATGTAGAGTTCATTTGGAACTTGAACCACTCTAAAATTCCTTGTTTATCTTTTTAATTTGCAATTTCAACCACCTAAACCTTTAAAAATCCAATTCACCCCCCTCTTGGTTCATTTCGATCATTTGATCCACTCAACAGAAACCAGGTTGACCGTTTCGATACACGGGTGCGTTCTGAAACCCGTATCAAAACAATGCTTTCCAGTAGCAAAACGTACTAAAACGTTCCTACCCGTTCCAAAACTCCATGAACATTCTAGGCCACCTTTTTGAAACAGATAAGGGCGTTTCGATACGCTTTGCCCTGCAACTTTACAATTTTCTGGTTATTCTAACACAATCACCTCCGAAATCATTCCAATTCATGCCACAACATACATACAACATGTATAAGTATCAATGACCAATATTACGAAGTATAAACTAAAACATAGCATCATTCATGCGAGCATTAGATCTATAGGCATGCTTTCTAGTCTTTAAAACCATACAAAATCTAAAAGCCACATTCGAGCACAAACCAAACCTCAAAGGCCATTTACAAACCAAGATAAGCAAACCAACATGCTTAATGTGTTTAACATCACCAAATACTAATAAGAGTTGAAATCCCACCCATTGCCACTTATTACACTAAAGGTGAACCACATACATCGCTTAGTCAAAACTCTTGGAATCCCCTTGCTTTTGGACTACATTGAAAGTTCAATTCTCTGCATTGATGAAACAAATGAGCGTAAGCATATAGCTTAGTGAGGATCGCTAAAACAACATTCATCAATGCATTTCATTTAATCATTGAAATATCATTTTCAAACTCATGCCTTTCTTTTAAACTTTCTCATTTAAGCATTCAATGCACTTTTTAAACCACATGCATATTGCATCATTATAACAACAGCAAATTCCTTTGCTCATGCTTAAACCAAGCATCACATGCATTCTTGCATCATTCACAAGCATCTCATGCTTAATCATTTATCATTAACACTATATTGGCTCTCAAGTGATAATCCTCAAACCATACCAAAACAAATGACACAATCGGATACGCGGATTACAAGCGTTGTCCCACACGCTTCATACATACTACCGAACTACACAAGGTGGAGATCAATGGCACAATCACAACCCCTCAACATCACTCATCGGTAGTTGTATAATTCCACTAACGAGAGTACGAGACATACACCACAAGCCTCACACACGGGATTAAACCATTCACCGTTGTGATCTTAGCCTCAATCGTTAGGGTACTTGGATGGAGATTTCGGCACAATCACAACCCCTCGACATCTGAGGCGACTTTATTCACGGTGCACCCAATCCTATAGCCGGCTAACTATATCTGATTAAAAGTAACCAAAAACCACTTTCATCACTTGCCAATATAATCATTTAACATCAATATTCCACTGTTTTACAAGCATAAACACAATGCCATTTCTACAAGCATAAACATGCTTAACAGCGTATGCATTTATCACATAAAACCAAGGATCACTTACCTAGTGCATCCTTAACATGATGACATTAAAATCCAGCATCAACCATGCTTAAAACATGCTTTAAAACGGTAATAAAACCACATTTAACTCAAGTGCATTTCCATCAAAACATAGCACATTTTCGAGAGAGACTTTCGAATCACTTACTCTTGAGCTTAGCTAAGTGTTTCAAACTTAGACTAAGCTCCCAAGACCACGCTCGAAGTGTTACAAAGCTGGAAAATCCATTTCCACTCACCGATACGTGAAGCCTTGCTCGCCGACACGAAAATTACTCTTCTGGAGCCTCCCACAACACCTCGTTTGCTCCCGAATCAAGATCCCCTATTTTCACATCATCAAAACAAAGATCCAAATGCATTAAAATTCATTTCAACACCAGCAACCACTCACAAAGTCGTTGCTCACCCAAACTACACCAATTTACCCATCTGAAACAACCGAAAACCCAATCAGTTGCTTTCTAAACCAAGCGCAGCTATCATACATCATTTCCAATCAATTATAAATATCAAAACACATCTAAAATCAATCCAAACTCATCCCTATACCTCCAGCAAGCATTACTTCATCATTTCACCTCAAAACCCAACTAGAACTATCAAGAAACTCAAGGATCTCTAGATCTATATCAAAAAAACCTCTTTTCAACATATTAACCAACACAAAACTCAATTAAAATCAATCTAAAACAGAGCTTAACAAAACAAGTTCGAAAATTAAGAATTTCATTTTATTTTTGCAAGATTTCAATCTCAAATCAAAACTATAATGAAAACTCAACCAAAAACATTAATTAGAAGCCAAGGATCTTGGGAATTTCAATAGAGAACCTTGATTAGAGGTTGAGAACGGGATTTACCTTCAATCCTTGCTTTCCTCAATAAATGACAAGTTTTCCTTAACTAAAATCTTGAAGATCTTGAAAGAACTCTTAAAGTTTGTTTAGAAAATATTGAGAAAGTGTTTGGGAGAAAAGAATTCTGGATAAAATAAGTTAGAATTGTGTTTGGCTGAAAATGAGAAGAGAATGGTAGTTACGTGATGGAATATCACTAATTAACCACCTAATTAATTAAATAAAATTAAAGTCAATTAAAACTATTTAATTAAAACCATTTTAAACACATGTCATATTAAGAAAAGGCTAAATTGTCATAAAGCTCCCTAAAGATTCTAAGATTTTGGCTTCTCCTTTAAAAATCGCATTTTCCACAGTTTTGAAACTTTACAATTTGGTCACTACTCAAAATGTACCATTTCCGAAATTCTTTTTGTAAAATTGATTTGACCAACCTCTTAAACATATTTTTAGATGATTTTATCAATTTTTACCACATTTTCCTATCCCGATCCTTGATTTCCTTAAATCACCTTACGTGATTTGAACCATTTTCGACCGGTCTGGTCTGATGTGTAAAACATCTAGGCCCAAAACCAGGGTGTTACACCTGTGTAGTTGTCAATGGTGGCATGAAAAAGAGTATTAGCATCAATTTTTGTGAGGCGATGAGTAACGGTGTAGGACCGTTACCATTTTTTTGGGGTCGATGACCTTGTAATCAGTTGACGAGTTTTGAGGTTGTCGTATGATCGATTAGAATTTGAGTATCTTAAGTTCAAGGTTTAAGTGAAGTAGTGGCAAAGATTGTATTTTATGTAATGAATGGACTCTGCGAATATTTCTTGAGGTGGTTCCGGCTCTCGAGTGTGTTGGCTTAATCATAGACTTGGTGATTTAAATTTTTGCTCTACCAGATCTTTTGATGGTTGTATCCATGTAGGCTAAGTCAGTGTGTATATTGTCATAGTAGCGCAACCGAGATTTTTGTGATGCAGCAGACCTTGTTGGAAGAACCGTTTGAACCCTTGAGGACTTGTTAAAGCTTCAGCACAATTGTTCATTGAAATTATGTGGTTGGGTTGGAAGATAATGCTTGCATCCTTGAGAGTAGTTGGATGAACTTCAACCGCTAGGGGGTTCAGTTATGAAAATAGTTCTCGATTTGAATCAAAGTGGCTCGATTTTTGAAATTGCATGATCATGAGTTGGATTTCGATTGAGTTGGGCTGAATCCGAGTAACGTATGATGCGAGAAAGTTGATGATAACTCATTATAGATTGGCGTTAGGGTTGGGTCGTCAAAAGTTTTGCGTAGACTTGGGAACATTTGGTCATTTTGTTATTAAGAGATGAAGAAGTGTTCCTAGTAGTACATCTTTGATGAGGTATCACGTTTTGATCACTAAAGAGATTTGAGTTCAAGGGTTTTGAACTGTGGGTGACGGTAGAGAGGATGGGATCGACGACTTACTGTTAAACATTGATACCCGAGATAAAACTCAATTGAAATTGAGTTCCTTGTGTTGATTCTTGGATGGTACCATTTGGGTCTATCGCACGCTATTCTAAATCTAGGGATCGATGTGAAAGCTATTCGATTGTTGGGAACGAATCATTAAGGGGTTCATGAGAGGGATGTTGAGAAATTTAGTGTTATGAGCTTCAGCTAGGGAAGTTTCATGGAGGAACTTCTTTTCGAGGTGCAAGTGTGTGAGACAATATATTGGTTCGATCTACGATAGTAGTTCTCCTTCCTTTATTTAATTTTGAGGACAAATTTTTTTAGGATGAGAGAGTTGTAACTATGCGAATTTCGAAGTCAACGGTGGGGCATTAACCCGAGTTATAGATCTTTGTGTTGAGTTGGGTATTTAGACTCGTTGGACTAAGTTTGGGAATTTTTTTTTATTGAGAATTGGATTATATAGGATGAAAAAAAATAACCATTTTGTAAAAGGGGAGAACTTGGGGGCTTGTATGTAGTGATTTCATCCCAATTTAAATTAAAGGATGACCATCCCTTTATCTTTTTGGGTCATTCAAGTGGGTTGGGGAAATAAAGGGGTGATATCACCATTATCCTCACCTTTTTTTCTCTTTCTTCTTCCTTCATTTGTTTTTCACTATGAAGCCATAGTTTTAAATCGTCAAATTTTCAAGCTTTGCTACTCATTTCTTTCATCCAAGAGTTAGGATTTGAGTATGTTGATCCCCTCCTCATAAACTTCAAGAAAAGTGCCTTCTCTACTCAAGTGGGTAAGTTATTCATTTAAGGGTTTTTGGATTCAAAGCTTGATAGAGTTTTTCCTTCGATTTTTAAGGTGTAAATTCATATTAAAGTTCACCCTTAATTGTTAGTTCCAGCTTTGACTCATTTTCCATGATTGTTTGGAAAGAGGGGGTGATTTGGGAGCTTTTTCAAGCTCAAGTTTAAAATGGGAGTTCTAAAAGGGTTGTGGTGTTGGAGCTAAATCTGTGAATTCTTGATAAGGTAAATACATCTTGTTGAGTGTGTAAAAGTTCTATTATTTACACCCTTTTTAACCCATATTTCTGCTGCATTCAAGCATCATTACATTGCATTTAGGATAGTTTTCAATTAAACATCACAATTATATAAAAGGCACGGATTCTACTAAAAGATGGTGTATTTTGCAGGTAACTGCCAAGGTTGACGATGAAGGCAGGCGCAGGGCAGATAAGCAGGAAAGCTGAACTGGACAAGCAGCTGAAGAAGACAAACCTGTCATGGACCTGTCGTGACAGCATGGTGACAGCAGATTACTGAAGAGGAAAAGTGAAGTGGACATCGATGGATAGAGAAAAATCTGCTCGTCTGTCGTGTGGAAACCAAATAATTTTCCAAGCCCCAGATCAAAAGATATGTCAAGCCAAAGCTCAAGGAAAGGAATTCCCACAAGATAGGGATGCGGCTGAAAAGTAGGATACTTTAGAGATTTAGTCTTTATTAGAATCTTACTTTTAATTAAAGTTGTAATCCTTATTACCTTAGATAACTTGAGCCCAAAGCTTATATAAAGGGCATAGATTAAACCTAGGGCATAGCCGACTACCCCATAACCGAAACCAAAACCCTGCCGTCCACCCGTCACCAACATGTTCTAAATTCCCCCTAGGGCCACGGGTTGTTTTGTAAAGTAGTTGCAAGGGTTGCTTTGTTTTAGGATTTTTCAAGTTCAATAAAATAAACTTCAAGTTCTTTTATCTTGGTTTTAATATCTTGCAAGAGCATCGGGAGAGCATTGTGAGGTTATCTATTTACTTAGCATCGGGAGAGTTAAGTATACGAAAGAGATAAAAGTGCGTTCTCTAGTTTATAGTTGAACCATCTCGTGCTTAGGGATAAGGCGAGGTTAAGTGGCTAAGGAAGAATTCATACACATCGGTGTTCATCCTTCGATTCACGCCGGGAGGTATCATCAAAGACGTGTTCATCGACAGACTTGTGCCTAGGGATAGGGCAAGGCAAATCTGGGATTCTTGCCAAGCTTGAAGTACTGAGTTAGTGTCTGCTGCCGCGACAACTAACGGACAGACGCCGCGACAGGTGCTGTCGGCGACGGGAGCGACGACAGAACTGGAGATCCTGAGCAATTCAATACCTGCACTACCGAGCAATTCAATACCAGCCCATTCTCTCTCTCTTGATAATTCAATCCTTTTATTTACGTTTTTACTTTATTATTCGTGACAACTTTCTAAAATATTTTCTTTACTTCGTGCAGTAAATCAAGGTGAAGTCATTAGCCCAATCCCTGTGGAGACGATATCCGATACTTCGTATCACTTTACTACTTGCGTCGTGTACACTTGCACTACAATTGCGATAGTCTATTTTACACGCAACACATCTCGGAGTCCTATACTTCTTGACGATTATAAATTAATTATCTTGCTTGATTTTATGGTTTAGGGTTGCTAGATTTGGTATTTAGGGTTGTATGGGTACATTTTGGGTAGATAAGACTCTAAAATGGTATAACTCGGAATTTATGTTGATAATGTGTAAAATTGGTAGTAAATCACCCTAAATAATTCCCATAAGATGTAGGATCAAGTTAAGGGGTTGATGGTTGAGTTTTGGGGGGCTTTGATATGACTCAAGTGCCTAATGAAGCCAATTCTAGGCTTCAATACCGGTACGTAGGGAGCTCGTATCGGTACCCTAGTGTTTTGGGTTGAAGAACACTATTCGATTGAGATGATCTAAGAGATGGGTATTTGTACGCTATGCAACCGGTACCGGTATGCCATGCATATTCATATCGTTACGGGTCGGCCTGTACTGGTATGCTAAGGCTCAGCGAAATTCGGTAAGTCATTTTGGTATCAGTACACTATGAGTACCGGTACCCACTGGGCATTCTGCCTAAAATAGTGAAATAGAACCCAAGAGGCTGAAAAATTATGGACTATGGTTTAATGGGTTTCTAATGAGAAAACATGACTTATAAAACTGAGATTTCACCCGATAGGTAAGCATAATGAGTTAGAGGCTTGCTTTGTTATTTAAAGAACTCAAATGAATTGATGTAATGGTTTATACTCTCCATAACGGGTAATAACTCGATAATATAATGGGTGGCTTGTTAACGGAAGTAACAGTAGAGTTATAACTAACATGATAATGTGTGCCATGTGGGCACTTATGTAATAGAGTCACCTAGATTAATGGGACAATGTGGATTAACATAGATAATTAATGAGAATAATTATGCACTCCTCTGTAATGAATTAACAACTTGATAATGTAAATTAATGAGGCGTGATGATTAGCAATAATAGGGAGATCCACGGGATCATGTTGCTTGTATGTCGGGTAGACATTTGCTTGGTAGTGTCGTCGATTGATAGGATTCGGATACCCAGAGAAAGTGTTGCAACACAATGTTAAGCAAATATGAATGTAAGTTACCGATGATGTGTGACCCGAGCCTCATTCGAAGATACTCAAGGGGGATTCTAAGTATGTGCATATGTTCTTGATGCTGTGTAACTCGGGCCTCACTCAGAGTGTATGTTTCCGATGTTGTGTGACTCGGGCCTCACTCTAAATTGTTGTTGTATGATATGTGTGTTTTTGCCTCGATGATCTAATGAGATCTCGAGTATGGTTGAGCCATGTGTGCCATGTGTGATAGCTTACGGATATATTGACCTCGAGGGGCTGGGTGACCTCGAGTATTGCGAAGCGTTGTGGAACGTGTAAGACTTTTTATAGACTTTTCGATGCCTTAAGATAGGTGATCTAAGAACTATAGCTAGTGTAGAATAGACGGTAACTCATAGAGAATGAAGCCATATCTATGCTCTCTAGATTATATTTATCTCGCATGCTTATTTTATGATAATCATGAATTATGGTAGAGTAGAGATGTACCACTGAGCTTTGTAAGCTCAGCGTTCGAAACCGTTGTTTTCGTTCGCAGATTGGTAGGTTGATCGTGATCGAGGAGCACATCGTTGAGGGATTTTCCAGCATTACATCGCTTCAGAGTATAGTACTGATGTTTAGTTTTGGGCTATTGTATTCATATGACCTTAAATTGGTTGAGTTTGTAAACTCTATTTGGAATATTATTTTGATATACGGTGTTTTAAACTCGAAGTTATTGTTTAGTAAACTTTTTTATATTGTTTATTTAGTTAAATACATCATGGATGGTTTGATGTTTTGAAAGAATGCTACACTTACGATTTTAAATTGAAAATTTAATAGGTCGGATTATGGGTGACCCAAATGTAGCACTTCATATCGTGATCGGGATTGGGACAAAGTGTGTCTCGCCTACAAAAGACGCAGGCCTACACTTTAGCTCCAAAGACTTTTTGTGCATCGATGCGCCTATCGTCTATTAAAACTAAGTGTATAACTGATGAAGGGTCAATCTTCATTCACTGTCTTCATCTACTGGAACTAAGAGTAACACCCGAACTGTGTTTAACCTAGCAACATGTGCAAAGGTCTCCTTGTAATCAAATTCTATATGTCTAGGATAAACCCTTTGCATCTAATCTTTCTTTGAATGTGCCTCACTACTTTCTAGAGCTTTAATCTCTTCTTCAACATCCTTTTTCTCAAACTGAATTTTCGTCTTTAAAATTTGTATGCCGACTAGAAACATATAGTAAATGCTCGATAGGATGATGACAATTTTCCATAGGCCACATACCTCTGAATGGGATAGTTAGTGCACTTTTGAACACCTTTTTTCTTTGAGGAATGAGTAGATCTAGGAACAAGGATCTCACCGTGTGAAGACTCTACATGTGACAATCTCTAAGGCAAAATGATCCTATTCAACTTCTTGATATTATGTATATGTGATGTCCTTTGTAAGCCCAAATTTTGCTCTAATTGGTTGTATTAATTTATTAAGAAAAATGATAATATGAGCATATTATACTCAGCTGTCGTTAACAAATGAACGATACATTGATCAAAATGGAAATTTTGTTAATGGCAGTAACTAAGTTATCAATTCCAATGACCATAACCATAAGAAAAGATTTTCCATTTGCTACGATGTAATATCTGATTTCAGTAACTGTAATTTTCTACGGTAACATTTATCCAAAAAAAAGTATTTTATTCATTAAAGTTTGTCAAAATGTGGTCTAAAAGTAATGAGAAAATCTGGGATAGGGAACTGTACTATGTGACAAAATGAAGTATAAATTGAAAGAACCAATGAACATAACCATAAAAAGAATCAGTGAAAATAAAATTGAAGGAGCAGAAAAGGTCAAGTCATGGGCATTCACCAACAATCAGCTGTGAAATCTGCCAAAACTGCAATGCTGCCCTTGATCCCATTTTTCCAAGGTGATAAGACCCTGAAGACCCAGAGAAGATGAAACAAATTGTCAGTTCATCACAAAAAATTAATTTTGAAAGAAAAATCCAAGTTATGTTGATGAAACCATGCTTACCTTAAAGGTTTTAAGTAGATCCAGCAACACTTTTGAAGCTTTTTTCGCACAGACGTTCATTCCGAAAGATTTTGCTACAAGGCAAAAACATGGCAAGTGCTGTTTCGATTTGTTTATTCTAATTTACGTGAAGAATTGCAGATGATTGATCATTTTTGAGATGCAGGTGCAGTCTCACTCAACGATGAACCTAATCGAATCATAAGAGGATATACAGGACTGAACTCCTTGTCTCCTCTAGCCCTAACCGTTGCAGCATAATCATCCAGTGTTGCCTTGACTCCTTTCCAGATCTGATCTTCCCCTTGAGAATCCAGCCACAACGAATATTGCAAATGTGTAAGCTTGTTCCTCTGGAGCGGTGATTGCAAGTCTTCAGGGCCTCGGGAATAGAGATGATGCAGTATGACACTTGGAGGTAAATCTTGAAGAAGGGGAGATGCTCCTAGTTGAGAAGTTTCCAAGAAGATTAGTGGTCGGAATGCTCGAAGAGCTCGGTATGGTGCACCTAGTTGTTCAACTGGGAATAAATTTTGGCCCACAGCTAATTCCAGCTCAGCCATGTCTCTGGCCATTCTAAGCTTCCCGGACTCCGAAAGGGGTCTAACAAGAGAAGCGTGCCTGATAAAGAGAATCAAAACCCTTGAAGCCATGCTCCTCACAAGCCTTGTGCATATGGTTTCTGTTCCTGCTGTTGTAGCATTGGCCGAAGATGGCAACAGCCTAGATAGGAACTCACGACGAAAGTGAAGAATGCACTTTTGCAACTCCTCCATGTAAGGCGAAGCATTGTTGTCCATAGCAGCATCCATGCCAAGTGCAGAAAAGTTCTGGTCATGGATTCGCAAGATGCAAGATTCAAGATGATCAATCATTGCCTGGAACAATGATGTTATAGAGTCACAAGCAACCCCATATATTGCACCAAGTGAAGGTGACAATACATCTGCAGCAATAGTTGGAAGCCCCATGATCATAGAAGTTAAGCGTGTATGAATTTCTTGTAAATGCTGACATAATGCAAAGTTCTTGAGCTGAGCTGCAGTGGCAGGACCAGATACTTGACGGGCTTCAGGACCAGTTGATATCTGCCAGTTTAACAAAGTTTACACTTACTATTTCATATATGTGTGTGTGTTTTGTAAAGTACAGATTTTTATTAATCGATATACTACAATAAGATTTGGCATGATTTTTCAGGGTTTTGAGGAAAGGAAACCTTCAAAAATCAACAATTAGATTAAACTGATCACTAATAGCTAGATCAAGTCAATGATTAGATCAAATACAGCATCAGAGAATGCCAAAGGTTTATAATGTCACCCAATGCCTAGTATGTATGCCTAAACAAATTATCACAAAAAACAATGCATTTTATACTTGTAAGACAACAAAAATGTTGCATACATTCAGAAAACCTGAAAAATGGACAGGGTAATTGTATCAACTAGTTACCTTACCAGATGGACCATTGTAGTGTAAATTGCATAAACGTTATCAACATATACACATTGGACACTGCATATATTTCTCAAGTTGAGGTTCAGATTTTAGAAATAACAATATAGAACAGTGTTGTAGCTTTTAGTGAAATGTGTTTATTTTATGATATATTATTTAAATGTTACCCCATTTAGTTATGACATGAATTACAAAATGATGTTACTAGAAAACATGCACTATAATCACACTGCAACCTGATTTCCCAAATATACCAAAAACTTACAATGGCACGGAAGGGACGAAATACCAACAAGTTCTTAACCATAAACTCATATAGACAAAACATAGCAGATTTAGGAAATACAATGGAGCAGTAACCTCTTTCTTCCTCCCCTACCCTGATCCCAATTCTAAATTAGGGATATAATGTGTTTAGCGTATACTAATGTATAATTCCACACATAGCAGATATTCAATTCAATAAGAAGAAAATTGCACAGGGAAAATGAAATACCAGATATTCAGCTCGTTCTGCGATCAGCAGCAAAACCTTACTAATTTGACGCAGCACAAGAAGAGTCAATCGAGCATCCAATTGAACAGCTTCGATTTCTTCCTGAATGCGAGAAAGAATTCTAGAGATCTGTTCTTTGGAGGGAACACTACCACGGCTAGAGACTGGGAAAACAGAATTAACAGTATCTGACAGACGGCTTAGGCAGCCAGCCAAGAAAGCCATCTGGAAAGTTTCAATAGCCGCAACCATTTGAGCTTTTCCCTCTGATGTTATGGCTGGAAACACCCCCTTGACATCAGTGTCACGCGAAATTCCTTCAAGAAGATTTTCCATCATGGAGAAGAGCTTCGGATACCCATTTGTGAATATGTCTTTGACAAAACTTGATGCAGTAAAAGCAGACTTCATTTGGGTAGCAAAAGCCTTAAGTAGAGCTTCCCACACTCGATTTGTCAGCATGGGATCACCCTCCTGCACCGAGCAGCATAAATAATTACAGTCAAGCAGGGAAACAGCAGTTACATGTTTTGCCATTTCCTATGTTGTTATGAATAAAGAGATATAAACATGGAAAGAATGTCATAAGGTCTAACACTAAAGTAGACTAATTCAAGTATGAATAGAATTACCATTACAGAAAGAAAATGAAAATATATCGAAACGGGGTTACCTTAATGACTTCATCAAGAAGTAAGACATGTGAAAAAGGGTCTCTCTTCTTCGACAAAACCCTCTGCAAATGCCAAATTGCAACCATTATAGAATGCAACTGATCCATACAACTCCCCATCCGCTGCCACAACGCCTCTCTTGCCTTCCCACTTCCTCCAATCTGCGGCGTTCCACTCCCCCTAATACCTCCAGGACCGAATCCACCACCACCAGCTGAAATGGCCTTCATATCCAAGGCAATACTCACACTCTTCACACCCATTCCCTTATATTTATTCACCAATTGCTCCACCGTCGCCCTCAACTCCCCAAGATTGTAAAACACTTGCAACCCAGTTCCCACCTCAGCCTGATTCAGCCCTTCCATTCCCTTTTCCAAAACTTTCATTGCTTCACTTCTTAACTTACTCCCTATCTCTTTGACCGCATTGATTTCCTCGTCGACCATATCGACGCCTCCAAGATCATATTCCTCACACAAAGTCAAGATATCATTATGCAGCTGAGCAGCCTTAGCAAGATCCAACTTATCAGGCTCTGCTTCAGCGGAAGCCATAAGGTCTCTCAGCTTTTTGGAAAGACGAATGGCACGTATAGAGTGGGAGAGAAGCTCGGAAGTTGTATGTAAATTCGAGAGCTGGACAGTCTTGGAGAGAATTGAATTATGGGGTTCGGAGAGCTCGGATCGTACACGACGAACCGAGGATTGAAGCGAAGAGATGGAAGATCTAAGAGTGGAAAGGGAAACCTCAGCATTGTTCAGAGAAGACAACTGGGTGAGGAGGAGAGGGTGGTTGGAAAGGACGTGAGAACGGATTTGGGAGTCGAGTTGGCGGATGGCTTGGAGGAGGTGTTCAGCGGTGGAAGCAGGGGATCCGGAGGAAAGGGCGGCAGAGGAGAAGGTGGTGGAAGAGAAAGAAGGGGAGAGGAAAGGGGAAAGGACAGGGTCTTTGGCGAAAGAGTCGAGAATGGAAGAAGGCGGAGGGGGAGCGGCGGTGGAAGAAGCGGGAGGGTTTTTGAAAGTGGAGAGACGGTGGAGAGGGGAGGTGGGGGATCTTTGGAGGGTAGCCGGAGAAACCATATTTTTGGGGTCAAAATTGAACACAATTCCTTCCGATCTATCAAGCAATTAAAAGAAATGAGAAAGAAATGTTGGAAAATGCAGAATTAGAATAAGAATAACGGCACACATAAAAGCAAAGAGCCAATGTGAACGAGTCGTAATGTTAGAAAGAGTGAGTCTACGATGCACTAGTTTATATTTACTATTAAAAACCGTATAATCGAAAGGTTAGAAAATACGAAATTTAAATTGTTACTCACACAATCGCAATGTTATATTTTTATAATAGTTTAAATTGGTGGTAAGTTTCGAAACTCATAGACAAGTTTCAAGTTATTTTGGTAACATTTTAGATTGATAAAAAATTTCAAAATTCATAAAGAAGTCCTGAAACTTGTCGTGAAAAATATTTTAGATAACAACGGTTGTTTTGAGTAACATTTTAAGTTTCGTATTTTTTAATATTATGGGTGTGTCGCTTTCTAAACTTAATATTAAGGCGTCGTACCTCAAACTCACCCAAATAAAAAAAACATTACACAACATATGAAGGGATGCAAATAGCAACTACTTTGATAAGAACAATGCAAGTCAAAGGAAGATAGAGGCCTTAGTTATGGCAAAATTGGCCAACTAGGCCAGCTTTGGTTTTTAATTAGGGCGGTAGGGTGGTTTGAAGGAAATTTAGGGAACTAGGCCAAAAGTTACAGTAGACGAGATGACCTCGCTACCTATTCTTGGCGATCTCCGACAACGCCACATCTACATAGCGAAGTGGTGTGGAATAGGCTGAATCAACCAAATTTAGCTCAGCGTCGCGGCATGGCTAAGCCAGCCAGCATGTCAATGAGCGTGCAAACCTGAGCTGAGTAAGGGAGACCTCGCCATTTCTACATGGCGTAGTCCTGTTTGGCAGACCTACCACTGCATGCATGCATTCCTACCAGCTTTCACGTGAAAGCTGGTGAAAATTTTAATTTTTCTAACATTATTTGTGTATATATAAGATAGGTGTGAGTTAAAATTTTAGAGTTGGTGATATTTGTGCAGAGAAGAAGAGAAAAAATTTGGTGAAGAGTTTTCTGTAGAGTTAAAATTTGAGAGAAAAATTCCAGAGTTTGTGAAGAGTTAAAATTTTATAGTATATTGGTGAAGAGTTTTTTAAAGATATATTTGAAGAGGGTGAAGATCGTTGAAGTGTATTATTATGTAAGTCTCTTCTAGGTTTCTCAAAAGTAAGTGATTTTTTAATTAATCTGTTATTTTTTTAATTATGGAAGGTTTGTAGAATATTTTGTGTAATTGAAGATATATTCAAATGGTAATTATTTTTTATTGTTGAAGGCTTTAGAGCACATATACATGGTTTCTCGTCTAATTCGGTAACTTTTTAAAAAAAAATTATATTCGTATAGATCAAAATTTTTGAATTTAATAAATTTTTTGGTTGTATATATATTCGAATGAATTGTTTTGCAGATATACAACTAGAAAATGGCATCCATAAGAGTTATGTTGTACCGTGGCCATGAGCACATTTCGTCTCATATTGATGAAGGACAAGTAAGTAATTTAAAATTTGTTATGTCATGTAATACGAATATATTATAAGAATATATAGAAATAGCCAAATTTAAGGAGAAAGAGTAGAGCAATTTAATATAATTTTAGTTATAAAAATTGAAAAATATATTAATTTATTTAATTTAATTTTATATTTAATAATAATTTAAAATGTATTTACCAATTTGATGTTATATATATTTATTATATTAATTTTAAATAAAGATTTTATTTTAATTATACTTACTTAAAAGATAAATAGGCTAGTAAATTTGATTAATAATTAATTGATACGCATTCATTTCAGTTTAATTTGATTATTATTATTATAATGAATTAATTATAGGGTGTAGAGCATAGCATAGCATGCGTCGTCGAGGAATGAAGATTAAGGAACCTTCTGATCGCTTAGTTTATTATCTATAGCGCTCTGATTTTTATAATGCTTCATTTCTCCGTAAATTTAAGATAGGCTTGGGGTTGATTATCGCATTGATTGAACGGTGTAGACCAGAGACTCACACATTTTATTTTTCATTTGGCGAATGCACAATAACTGTGGGGATGTAGCAGTACAGCTTGGTGTCCCAACAAATGGGAAAACATTGGTCAGAGAAAATAAGTATAACGCATATGAGCTTTACAGGCAGTACCTGGGCAAAGCTCCTCCTAAGTCATGTGTGGACGGTCTACGTCTCAGAATTTCATGGTTGCAGCAGGAATTTATGGTAACTGATGAAGATGGTCACCGAGAATTTGAGTGTGCAGCTCAAGCGTATACTGCAACTTATTGGTGGGGTATTAATGCTAGATACATTTGGTAATATGGTTCACACACAATATCTGTCGTTCTTGGCTGATTTGGACACAACTGCTATATATAGTTAGGGATATCAATCTTGGCATTTTTGTACCATGAAATGTGCAAAGTCACAATTATGGATGGTGAAAACAAGAATTTAGATATGGGTGGATGTCAAATCTTATTGCAGTCCTGGGCGTGGTACATGTTGCCTTATCTAACGCTCATTTTATTTATACTCGTACGTATGGAGTTTCCGCTTGCTGGAAGGTAATATTGTGATTACAGTTGTATATGGCTATTTTATTGATCTAATATTTATCTACAATGACATAGAAATATAATTTCAATATCGTTGCAGATGAAGACATAAGTTGAGGAATGCGAGGGTGGTGCACAACATTGTCAGGTATATAAGACTAAAGATCCAAACAATAGGAAAAAATCAGGTAACATAATATTATTTTTTAAAAGTAATATGTTATATTTGTTTGTGAGTGAATTAATATTAATATTTGTGTTTGACAGTTTATTTTGCAGCCGTACGCGAATGACATAATCAAGACTTCCCTACCAGAAACTGTTATTCAATGTTCATCATTCTGGGTGCAGATGTGCCTTTGATCCATTTTTCTATTGTTGAGTTTCATTATGCTGACAGAGTGTTGCGGCAGCTCAACTTCCATCAACCCATTCCTAGAGCTCTACCTGAACGTATTCATATTGTTCGTAGAGGTAGATTCAATGAGAATTGGAGTGTGAAGAAAGCCGATTTCATTGAATTGTGGGAGGAAAGACGGACATGGTGGGCTGAAAATTTAATTCCAATTCAAGCCAGTGATTTTGAATTTAATACATAGTACTAATTGTGGTTTTCAGAAAATGGGAAATCGTTCATAGCATCTCTCGAAGATGCAAATAAATGGTTTAAAGATGCGCGGTGCTCAAGACACATACATTTCCCATCCGAGTTTGGGCAGAGCTCCTAGGAACTAACAGAAGAACCGAACTTGGAAAGATTTTTGGGTTGGCATTCTTCGTGGTCGCAATCTGAATCCCCCCGATACATGTAAGCAATAATCCTTGGGAAGAACCAATACAACACAAGTATCCACCATATCAGTCCATCTTGGAACAACCATCATTTGGAGAAAGCTCATTAGTTCATCAAACATTTGGATTTGGTAATGTTCTAGAACAATCACCGATTAATTTTCCAACTGGCGGTAGCTCATCTTCTCAGCCAGCTTACAATGATGATGGAGGATACGTACCACAATTTCAGTATCCTTAATCATTTGTATATGGGGAAGGTATGATTGTTGATAGTATGACATCTCTATTGTCGACTACCATCATTAGCAGCTCATCATTTCATCCAGAAGATATGTTTTGTACACCACATCTTATGCAAATAAAAGATGATCAATTTTTTAATGATGAGCAGGCTCCTAATCGACCACAAAGAACGATTCACCCCCTGAGCGGTACGATCAAACATCATCTTTCCACCGGCAAGTATTACCGAGGAGGAGGCGGAAATAAGGTTTCTTTATTTATTTGTAATATATGTTTCGATTTTAAATATTTGGGGTCCTCAGGTATTTCATGTTATATGTATTTCTTTCGATTTCATTTTGATATTTATGTTCTTTTTTAATTTCGGTATCCAAATTCAAATTCCAATTCCAATTCCAACTATAAATTAAAAAAATCAAGAATTTACATTACCATAAAATGGTTAATGGCGTGTTCCTTTATTCAGACATTTGTTTTTTGTTAATATATTGGTTCGATATTTAAGTTCGTTATTTAATTTCGGTATTCAAACTCCAAGTAAAAATGCAAACATGAACGAGAAAAAAATTATTTACATTACCATAAAATATACATTAAACACAACATTTAGGTTGATGGTCCAGCATGATAGTTGGAAAGATTGGATTTGTTCAGACACTTGTTTCTTGAATGACCTGGTTTCCAACAAATAGTACAATGTTTAACTTGAACTCCCCCTCTATATCATCTGAATCATTCATATTCGTATTAATACGAGTGGACGTCGGTCGACCCTTCAGCTTTCTACGAAGCTCTGGATTTGGTAACCATTCTTCGTATATTGGCTCTACCGGCCAATAGTCTTGGTTCAGGATCGTGTTGAACTGAATTCTATATATATTTGCAATATTCTCCAATTTATAACACTCATCCGAAAAACTGTAAGGGTCGAGACGAAAATGCAAACATGCAACGTGTGCGTGAGAGCAAGGGTATCTAAATGCTTGGAATGCTCCACAATCACACAATCTATGATGAAGGTTTACATTGAACATTCTTTGCTCAACTCGGACTGTAGCTTCGACAGAAAATTCCCATCCATGTGGATAGAATGATCTGACTCGCATAGAGGTGGCTCTGCCTTGAAGTTTGATCATTCTATCCTGCAAGATTTTAGACCAATAATGTCCCATGTTTATTCAGGAGTTAACTTTCTGCCCTTTGTCGAACCATACTTTATCCAATCTGAAGTAAGTCTCCCACACAATACTTGCAAATGGGAGATGGTGTGTTCCTTTAAGCACCGAGTTTATAGCCTCTGCAAGGTTAGTTGTCATATGACCATAACACCGACTTTCATTATAGGCTTGTGACCACCTTTCCCTGGGGATATCATTTGCAAAATTAAATACATTTACACAGTGTCGCCTCAACCTTCTTATCCTCTCTTCGAATTTTGGTTTAACTAGTTCACACCCTATTTAAAAAAAGTTAAATAAATTAACACGATCAACTCAAAAAAATATTTTTTATAAACAACAAATAACAACTTACTCGCGCCTAAAATTTCTTAATGGATCTGATTGTTTCCGAACTGTGTCTTTGCATTTGCCGCAATATGCCGTATACAATATGATGGATATGCATGTGGACGATTCCATAAACTCCCACGTCTGACAATTACGGATAATGTAACACCCTGGTTTTGGGCCTAAATGTTTTAGGCATCGGACCGGACCGATCGAGAACGGTTCGAATCGCGTAAGGTGATTTATGGAAATCAGGGATTAGGATAGGATAAAAATGTGCCAAAAATTGATAAAATCCATTAAAACTTTGTTTAATAGGTTGGTCAAATCAATTTTACAAAAAGAGTTTCGAAAGTGGGACATTTTGAGTAGTGACCAAATTGTAAAGTTTCAAAACTGTGGAAAATGTGATTTTTAAAGGAGAAGCCAAATTCTTAGAATATTTAGGAGGCTTTATGGTAATTTACCCTTTCCTTAATATGACATATGTTTAAAATGGTTTTAATTAAAAAACTTTAATTGGTTTTTATTTTATTTAATTAATTAGGTGGTTAATTTGAGATTCCATCACGTAACTACCATCCTCTCCTTATTTTCAGCCAAACACAATTTTCATTCCTTTCTCTCCATAATTCTTTTCTCCTAAACACTCTCTTATTATTTCCTAAACAATTTTCAAGAAATCCTTTCGAGTTCTTCAAGGTTTTGCTAAGGAAAACTTTTCATTTATTGAGGACAGCAAGGATTGGAGGTAAATCTCGTTCTCAACCTCTAATCAAAGTTCTTTATTGAAATTCCAAGATCTTTAGCTTCTAATTAATGTTTTTGGTTGAGTTTTCATTATAGTTTTGATTTGAGATCAAAATCTTGTAAAAATATGGTTGAAATCTTGATTTTCGGATTTGTTTTGTTAAGCTCTATTTTGGATTGATTTTTCTTGAGTTTTAAGTTGAATATTATGTTGAAATGAGGTTTTGATAGCATAGATTCCAAAATCCTTGAGATCCTTGAGTTTCTTGATAGTTTTAAGTGAGTTTTGAGGTGAAATGGTGGAATCATGCTTGCTGGAGGTATAAGGATGGGATTAGGTTGTTTGTGGATGTGTTTTAATGTTTATAATTGATTGGAAGTGATGTATGATGGATGGTTTGGGTTTAGAAAGCAATCAATTGAGTTTTTGGTTGTTTCAGATGGGTAATTTGGTATAGTTTGGGTGAGCAACGAGTGTGTGATTAGTTGATGGTGTTGAAATGCATTTTAATGCATTTGGATCTCTGTTTTGATGATGTGAAAACATAGGATCTTGATCTGGGAGCACACGAGGCATTGTTGGAGGCTCCGGTAGAGTAATTTTCGTGTCGGCAAGAAAGGCTTCGCGTATCGGTGAGTGGAAATGGATTTTCCAGCTTTGTAACGCTTTGAGCGTGGTCTTGGGAACTTAGTGTAAGTTTGAAACACTTAGCTAAGCTCAAGAGTAAGTGATTCGAAAGTCTCCCTTGAAAATGTGCTATGTTTTGATGAAAATGCACTTGAGTTAAATGTGGTTTTGATTACTATTTTAAAGCATTTTTTAAGCATGGTTAATGCTGGATTTTAATTCCATTGTGTTAAGGATGCACTAGGTAAGTGATTCTTGGTTTTATGTGATAAATGCATATGATGTTAAGCATGATTATGCTTGTGGAAATTGCATTGTGTTTATGCTTGTAAAATAGTGGAATATTGATGTTAAATGATTATATTGGCAAGTGATGAAAGTGGTTTTTGGTTACTTGTAATCATATATAGTTAGCCGGCTATTGGATTGAGTGCACCATGAATAAAGTCGCCTTGGATGTCGAGGGGTTGTGATTGTGCCGAAATCTCCATCCAAGTACCCTAACGATTGAGGCTAAGATCACAATGGTGAAAGGTTTAATCCCGTGTGTGAGCCTTGTAGTATGTGTCCCGTAATCTCGTTAGTTGAATTATACAACTACCGATGAGTGATGTTGAGGGGGTTGTGATTGTGCCATTAATCTCCATCACGGGTGTTGAGGGGTTGTGATTGTGCCATTGATCTCCACCTTGTGTAGTCCGGTAGTATGTATGAAGCGTGAGGGACAACGCTTGTAATCCACATATTCGTTTGTGTCTTTGAGTTGGTTTGGTATGGTTTGAGAATTGATCAATTGTAAGCCAGTATAATGATGGTGACTAATGGTTTAAGCATGAGATGCTTGTGATTTATGCTGGAATGCATGTGATGCTTGGTAAAGCATGAGCAAAGGTTTATTTGTTGTTTTAAAATGATCCATACGAGCCTGTGTTTTAGAAAGTGCATTGATGTCTTGAAAGGACATGTTTTATATAAAGGCATGTGTTGATAAATGGTGATTTGCCAATTGTGTGAAATGCATTGATGAATGTTGTTTAGCGAACCTCGCTAAGCTTTATGCTTACGCTTATTTGTTTCATCAATGCAGAGAATTAGGCATTTAAGTTATCGAGTAAGCAAGGGGAATCGAAGCACTTTGGTCTAGCAAAGTATATGGTTTTACTTTGGTGTAATAAGAGGCAATGGGTGGGATTTCTACTCTTGGATGTTTGAAGATGTTGTTAATTACCTTGAGCATGTTTGGTTGCTTAACTTTGGTTTGTAAATGGCCTTTGAGGATTGATTTTTGTTTGAATGTTGATTTTAGCTTTGCATAGTTTTGGAAGACTAGGGAGCATGCCTATAGTTCCAATGCTTGCATGAATGATGCCATGTTTTAGCCTATGCTTCGTATAGTTGATCTTTGATGCTTATACATGTTGTATGTATGCTGCGGCATGAATTGGAATGTTTTCGGGGGTGTTTATGAGTGAAAAACCAACAATTTGTGTGGTTGCAGGGCAAGGCGTATCGAAATGTCCTTACCTGTTTCGAAATAGTGGCCTGAAATGGCCATGAGGTTTCGGAACAGGTAGGAACATTTCAGAACGTTTTGCTACTGGAAAAGGGTGTTTCGATACGGGTTTCGGAAAGCTCCCGCGTATTGAGACGGTCAACCTGGTTTCGAAACGACCGTTCTTCTACAAGGTCTTTTATTTCGAAACACTCGACCGTTGAAGTTGAATTTGAATTGTTTCAGGTTTCTGTTTCCTTACGTTTTAGTCCCTGGGTCTTGAATTCTTAATTAAACGAGTTTGGTTGATCCGTTTAAGATGAAATTTGACATATTGGTATATTATAAGTTTACTTTTGGATTGGTAACTTTAAAACTTGTTTAGTCCTTATAATTCTGGAAATTTTACATCCCTAAAAGACGTTTATATGCAATCGAACCCTAAGTGAGCTCCGTTTGATGTGTTGCTTCCGCTAAAATGATTTTCTAATCACATAGAATAATAATATGCATCTAGAAAAGTTAAAAAGAAAAAAGGGGTCGTTAATCAAGGTTGACTTTCACAAGTTGACTTCGGTTTTTCCTGTGCAATCTTCTTAGTTCGGGTCAGGCGTATAGGCCGGGCTAAGGGGGTTACATTTGTTGGTATCAAAGCCATGCTACGAAAGAATTGGGGATGTTGGTATGTGAAATTGATATGTATTGACGTATGTTGTTTGAAAAGCATGCAATTGGTTGAAATTTGGAGCTTATGCTATGGTTGATTGATGTAAATCGTATGTGAAATGAATATGATTGTATGTTGATGATGCAATGTTGATATGTGATGATTTTGAATGATGGAAAGCATGTTGAGCCTGATGTGTCATTGTATGCTATGTTATGTTTGAGGGAAATCGGGGTGCCTATTGCCTTATTACACTAATTAAATGTTTTTTTAAACTTGGATCCTTGCTTAAGGTTGGGCTGGCCTACATGGTTTAATTTGTTTTTATTGTTATGCCTTGTTTAAAATAACACTATGGGTCCGAGGAGAGAGCTGAGGTCGAACACAATAGTGCCTCAGGGCGACCAGGGTGAGCAAGAGGCTGATGTCCCTCATGGTGGAAATCTACCTCCTCCGCCACCACCTGGAGGTGGGGAGCAGGAGCAGCAAGGACCTGCTGGTCCGGGTTTGGGTGATTTAACGTTGTTGGTTCAGGCGATCACCGGGGCGTTTTAGGCTACTGTGGCTGGAGCGCATGTACATGCCCCTGCAGCTGGGCAGACGGACTTACCATTGGAGAGGTTGAGGAGCTTAGGAGCTGTAGAATTCTTTGGAATGTCTCCTGAGGCGTTAGAAGCCTAGTTAGCCAGTACGATCCGTATCATGGATCAAATGGGATGCAATGACGTGCGCAAGCTGGGATGCAAAGTTTCTTTATTGCAAGGCGATGCCTATAGCTGGTGGACGACTACCACTGCTGGTTTGGAACCCAACGAAGTAGATTGGGAGTATTTCAAGGGTGCCTTTAAAAGGAAGTATATGGGGGTGAGATACTTGGACGAAAAGAAATGTGAGTTTATGTCGCTAGTTCAGGGCAATCTTTCCGTGGCTGAGTACAAGGTTCAGTTCGTACGCTTGAGCTAGTATGCCCCTGAGCTGATACTTAGTGAGAGACACCGGTGTGATCGCTTCCGGTACGGGCTGGTACAGGAAGTCAAGATGTATATGTTGGCTGCGAATTACACCGACTTCAATGTGCTTGTATGTCGAGCCAAAGACATCGAACAAAATTTGGGTTTGTCGTCTCGAGGTGTTGGCTCTAGCTCTGGGAAGAGAGCAGCTGAGTATAGTTCCGAGGGAGGACGGAACAAAAGAGGTCGAGATAGGAGACATCAGCCTAAGGAGAGGTGAGGTGCTCCGGGTCGAGGCGGTCAGGTCCATGGAGGCCGAGTGAGGTCTGAACAGCACACATGCTGGACATGTGGATCGAGGGACCATCTGAGGCGAGATTATCCTCGAGCAGCTAGTGATGTTCAAGCTCTTGTTGTGGTGACAGGGAATTCATGTTGGAATTGTGGCTCAACAGATCACATGAGGCGGGAGTGTCCTTTGTTGGCTGGTGGATGCCAAGGACGTGAACCTGTTGTGGCTGCACCTCAGAGAGGCCGTGGCGCGGCCGAGGGAACTTTTAGAGGAGAGACGAGGGTCAGAGAGGTGTTGCTCATGTGGTGGCAGTTCGGCGTGAGGGAGGCGGTCCTGCCAGGGTTTATGCTCAGCGTGAGGAGCGTAATGATAATGATGTTATCGCAGGTACCTTTGCTCTTCAGTCTTTATCATTGATGGCTTTGATTGATTCTGGATCTACGCATTCTTATATCTTGAGTGAGCTTGCACATTTGCTTAATATACCTGTTGAGTTGCTTGAAGTAGGAATGCAAGTGACTAGTTCTTTTGGTGAGACTATAGTCACTAGGAAGTTGTATAGGAGATGCCCTTTATCTGTGCAAGGTCATGTATTTCTTGTGGATTTGATGAAGTTACCCTTCTACGGGTTTGATGTGATCTTTGGTATGGATTGGTTGTCTGAGCATAGAGTTGTGGTTGACTTTGATTTCAAACGGGTTACCTTAAAGCTAGCCAATGATTATGAAGTAGTGGTACTAGGCGAGAATGTGAAATTCTTGTCGAATGTGATTTCAGTTTGGGAAGCAAACCGTATGATGAAGTTGGGTTTGAGGCTTACCTTGCCTATGTGATGAATCCTGGCACAAAGGATGTGCGTGTGCAGGATATCCGAACCGTTCGCGATTTTCCGAGTGTCTTTCCGGAAGAATTGTCTGGGTTGCCACCAAATAGGGAAGTTGAGTTTGGTATTGAGTTGTACAAGAATATGACTCTAGTGTCCATTGCTCCTTATCACATGGCACCTAAAGAGCTGAAAGAGTTGAAAATGCAACTGCAGGAGTTGTTGGATCGGGGGTTCATCCGGCTGAGTGTGTCACCTTGAGGTGTACCGGTCTTGTTTGTAAAGAAGAAAGACGGGACAATGCGGATGTGCATAAATTATCAGCAACTGAACAAGTTGATGATCAAGAACAAGTATCCCTTGCCTAGAATTGATGATCTCTTCGATCAGTTCTGGGGAGCCTCAGTGTTTTCTATGATAGACTTGAGGTCAGGATATTAGCAGCTGAAGGTGAAGGATGTGGACGTACCTAAGACAACTTTTCGAACAAGGTATGAGCATTACGAGTTCTTAGTGATGCAGTTTGGTTTGACCAACGCACCAACATCTTTCATGGACATGATGAATCGTGTATTCCATGAATTCTTGGATCAGTTTTTGGTGGTGTTCATCGATGATATCCTTGTGTATTCGCGTACTGAGGAGGATCATGATAGACACTTGAGAATCGTTTTGCAAGCGTTGTTGGAAAATTAGTTGTATGCCAAGCTAAGTAAGTGTGAGTTTTATCTTAATGAGGTGGTCTTCCTTAGACATGTTGTGTCAGCTGAGGGTATTCGCGTTGATCTGCACAAGGTAGAGGTTGTGATGAGTTGGAAGGTGCCTAAGTCGGTAACAGAGGTACGAAGTTTCCTTGGTCTAGATGGGTATTACCGTAGGTTTGTCGAGGGTTTCTTGAAGATAGCTGCACCTTTAACCAAGTATTTGCAGAAGAATGTTTGTTTTGAGTGGATAGATATGAGGCAACAAGCTTTTGAGAAGCTGAAAGGGGCTTTGACGCAAGCTCTTGTTCTGATCCAACCTGAGTCTGGCAAGGAGTTTGTGGTTTATATTGATGCGTCCATTGTTGGTTTGGGCTGCGTGTTGATGCAGGAAGGTAAGGTAGTAGCTTATGCATCTAGGCAATTGAAGGTGCATGAGCGTAACTACCCTACTCATGATCTTGAGCTTGCAACTGTTGTGTTTGCTTTGAAGATCTAGAGGCATTACCTGTACGGTGAGAAGTGTGTTGTGTTTACGGATCATAAGAGTTTGAAGTATCTTATGTCACAGAAGGAGTTGAATCTTAGGCAACGTCGTTGGGTGGAGTTGCTTAAGGATTATGATCTGACGATCGAGTACCACCCAGGTAAGGCTAATGTTGTAGTTGATAATTTGAGCAGGAAAGTGGTTTTGGAGTTGAAGGCGATGTTTGCTCGCTTGATCATATCGCGTGATGGTGGTCTTATTGTCGAATTGCAAGTGAAACCATCCCTGATTCAGTTGATCAAAGATAAGCAGTTGCTTGATGATTCCCTTGTTTTGCATGTTCAGGACATTATGGAGGATAGACCTTCAGATTTCAGTTTTAATGATGACGGTGTTTTGTGTTTTGGAAGTCGAATAGTGGTGCCAGATGATGTTGAGTTGAGGCGCACTATTCTGACTGAAGCTCATAGTAGTCCTTTTGCTATGCATCCTGGTAGTACAAAGATGTATCATGATTTGAAAGATGAGTACTACTGGGTGGGGTTGAAAAAGGATGTAGCTGAATTCGTTAGTAAGTGCATGGTGTGCCAGTGAGTGAAGGCTGAATATCAGGTTCCTTCTAGGTTGTTGCAACCTTTAAGAATCCCGGAATGGAAGTGGGAAAGAATTACCATGGATTTTGTGTCTGGATTGTCGTTGTCACCGTCGAAGAAGAATTCAGTTTGAGTGGCTGTAGATCGGCTCACGAAGTGTGCACATTTCTTACATGTGCATACTACGTATACCCTGGATAAGTTGGCTGAGTTGTACATTGCTGAGATTGTGCAATTGCACGGTGTGCCAAAGTCTATTGTGTCGGATAGGGATCCGAGGTTTACAGCACGATTTTGGGAATGTTTCCATCAAGCCTCGGGAACACGGTTGAATTTCAGTGCTTCATATCATCCTTAGACGGATAGACAGTCGGAGCATGTGATCCAAGTGCTTGAGGACATGTTGAGATGCTGCGTGATAGATTTTCAGGGTTCTTGGGAGAAGCACTTGCCATTGGTTGAGTTTGCGTATAATAATAGTTACCAGGAAAGTATTCAAATGGCTCCATACGAAGCTTTGTATGGGAGAAGATGTAGAACCCCTCTCTTTTGGGTAGAGGCTGGGCAAAAGCTGATTTCGATGCCAGCTATGTTAAAGGGAACCACCAAGAAGGTGAAGCTCATTTGTGAGCGTTTGAAGGCAGCATCGGATAGGCAAAAGTCTTACGCGGACCTGAAGCGTAAGGAGATTGAGTTCGTAGTTGGCGAACGTGTGTTTTTAAAAGTATCGCCTTGGAAGAAGGTGATGAGATTTGGGCGTAAGGGTAAGCTTAGCCTAAAGTTCATTGGACCTTACGAGATTGAGGAGCGTATTGGTCTTGTGGCATATCGGTTGAGATTGCCTGCGGAGCTGGAAAAGATACATGATGTGTTCCATGTCTCTATATTGTTGAAGTACAGATCGGATCCTTCGCATGTAATGCCTGTTGAGGATAATGAGTTGAATCCAGGTCTGTCATATGATGAGAAACCAGTGAAGGGTTCTGGATGTGAGCAGTAAAGTTCTACGTGGTAAGACGATAGAGCTTGTGAAGGTGTTGTGGCGACATCGAGGAGTTGAGGAGGCCACGTGGGAAAGCAAGGCGGACATGTTGAAGCAGTTTCTGCACCTTTTTCCATCAGGTAAAATTTTGAGGACGAAATTTCCTAAGTGGGGGAGAGTTGTAACGTCCTGGTTTCGGGCATAGATGTTTTAGACATCGGACCGGACCGATCGAGAACGGTTCGAATCACGTACGGTAATTTATGGAAATCAAGGATCGTGATAGGATAAAAATGTGGCAAAATTGCTAAAATCCTCTAAAAATATGTTTAAGAGGTTGATCAAATCAAATTTACAAAAAGAGTTTCGGAAGTGGGACATTTTGAGTAGTGACCAAATTGTAAAGTTTCAAACCTATGGAAAATGTGATTTTTAAAGGAGAAGCCAAATTCTTAGAATCTTTAGGGGGCTTTATGGCAATTTAGTCTTTCCTTAATATGACATGTGTTTAAAATGGTTTTAATTAAATAACATTAATTGGTTTTTATTTTATTTAATTAATTAAGTGGTTAATTTGAGATTCCATCACGTAACTACCATCCTCTCCTCATTTTCAGCCAAACACAATTTTCATTCATTTCTCTCCAGAATTCTTTTCTCCCAAACACTCTCTTATTATTTCCTAAACAATTTTCAAGAAATCCTTTCAAGTTCTTCAAGGTTTTGCTAAGGAAAACTTTTCATTCATTGAGGAAAGCAAGGATTGGAGGTAAATCCCGTTCTCAACCTCTAATCAAAGTTCTTTATAGAAATTCCCAAGATCTTTGGCTTCTAATTAATGTTTTTGGTTGAGTTTTCATTATAGTTTTGATTTGAGATCAAACTCTTGTAAAAATATGGTTGAAATCTTAATTTTCGAATTTGTTTTGTTAAGCTCTGTTTATTGATTTTGATTGAGTTTTAAGTTAAATATTATGTTTAAATGAGTTTTTGATAGCATAGATCCCGAAATCCTTGAGTTTCTTGATAGTTTTAAGTGAGTTTTTGAGGTGAAATGGTGGAATCATGCTTGCTGGAGGTATAAGGATGGGATTAGGTTGTTTGTGGATGTGTTTTGATGTTTATAATTGATTGGAAGTGGTGTATGATGGTTGGGTTTGGTTTAGAAAGCAATCGATTGAGTTTTCGGTTGTTTCGGGTGGGTAATTTGGTATAGTTTGGGTGAGCAACGAGTGTGTTATTAGTTGCTGGTGTTGAAATGCATTTTAATGCATTTGAATCTTTGTTTTGATGATGTTAAAACAAAGGATCTTGATCCGGGAGCAAACGAGGCGTTGTTGAAGGCTTCAGTAGAGTAATTTTTGTGTCGGCTAGCGAGGCTTCGCGTACCAGTGAGTGGAAATGGATTTTCCAGCTTTGTAACGCTTTGAGCGTGGTCTTGGGAGCTTAGTGTAAGTTTGAAACACTTAGCTAATCTCAAGAGTAAGTGATTCGAAAGTCTCCCTCGAAAATGTGCTATGTTTTGATGAAAATGCACTTGAGTTAAATGTGGTTTTGATTACTGTTTTAAAGCATGTTTTAAGCATGGTTAATGCTGGATTTTAACGCCATTGTGTTAAGGATGCACTAGGTAAGTGATCCTTAGTTTTATGTGATAAACGCATATGATGTTAAGCATGATTATGCTTGTGGAAATGACATTGTGTTTATGCTTGTAAAATAGTGTAATATTGATGTTAAATGATTATATTGGCAAGCGATGAAAGTGATTTTTGGTTACTTGTAATCAGATATAGTTAGCCAACTATTGGATTGGGTGCACCATGAATAAAATCGCCTTGGATATCTAGGGGTTGTGATTGTGCCGAAATCTCCATCAAAGTACCCTAATGATTGAGGCTAAGATCACAATGGTGAAAGGTTTAATCCCATGTGTGAGCCTTGTAGTATGTGTCTCGTACTCTCGTTAGTGGAATTATACAACTACTGATGAGTGATGTTGAGGGGTTGTGATTGTGCCATTAATCTCCATCACAAGTGTTGAGGGGTTGTGATTGTGCCATTGATCTCCACATTGTGTAGTCTGGTAGTATGTATGAAGCGTGTGGGACAACACTTGTAATTCGCGTATCCGATTATTTCTTTGAGTTGGTTTGGTATGGTTTGAGAATTGATCATTTGTAAGCCAATATAATGATGATGACTAATGGTTTAAGCATGAGATGCTTGTGATTTATGCTAGAATGCATGTGATTCTTGGTAAAGCATGAGCAAAGGTTTATTTGTTGTTTTAAAATGATGCATACGAGCATGTGTTTTAGAAAGTGGATAGATGTCTTAAAAGGACATGTTTTATGTAATGGCATGTGTTGATAAATGGTGATTTGCCGATTTTGTGAAATGCATTGATGAATGTTGTTTAGCGAACCTCACTAAGCTTTATGCTTACGCTCATTTGTTTCATCAATGCAGAGAATTAGGCATTTGAGGCAGCGAGTAAGCAAGGGGAATCCAAGCACTTTGGTATAGCAAAGTATGTGGTTTTACTTTGGTGTAATAAGAGGCATTGGGTGGGATTTCTACTCTTGGATGTTTGAAGATGTTGTTAATTACCTTGAGCATGTTTGGTTGCTTAACTTTGGTTTGTAAATGGCCTTTGAGGATTGAATTTTGTTTGAATGTTGATTTTAGCTTTGTATGGTTTTGGAAGACTAGGGAGCATGCCTATAGTTCCAATGCTTGCATGAATGATGCCATGTTTTATCTTATGCTTCGTATAGTTGATCTTTGATGCTTATACATGTTGTATGTATGCTGGGGCATGAATTAGAAAGTTTTCAGGGGTGTTTATGAGTGAAATACCAGCAATTTGTGTAGTTGCAGGGCAAGACGTATCGGAAAGTCCTTACATGTTTCAGAACTGTAGCCTGAAATGACCATGAGGTTTCGGAACGAGTAGGAACGTTCGGGTACGTTTTGCTACTGGAAAGGGTTGTTTCGATACGGGTTTCGAAACGCACCCGCGTATCGAAACGGTCAACATGGTTTCGAAACCACTGTTCTGATACAAGGTCTTGTGTTTCGAAACACTCGACCGCTGAAGTGGAATTTGAATTGTTTTAGGTTTATGCTTCCTTACGTTTTAGTCCCTGGATCTTGAATGCTTAACTAAACGAGTTTGGTTGATCCGTTTAAAATGAAATATGACATATTGGTATATTATAAGTTTAATTCTGGATTGGTAACTTTAAAACTTGTTTAGTCCTTATAATTTTGGAAATTTTACATATTAGTCCCTAAAAGATGTTTTTATGCAATCAAACCCTAAATGAGCTCCGTTCATTGTGTCGCTTCCGCTAAAATGATTTGCTAATCACATAAGTTAATAATGTGCATCTAGAAAAGTTAAAAAGAAAAAAAGGGTCGTTAATCAAGGTTGACTTTCACGAGTTGACTTTGGTTTTCCCCGTGTAATCTTCTTAGTTTGGGTCGGACGTCTAGGCCGGGCTAAGGGGGTTACAGATAAGAGCACAGTCCCTCTATAAAAAATCATGCAAATCCCGTCTTCTTTTACTACATGATTGCGTAGATGCTTCCAAAAGAATTCCCATCCATTTGTGTCTTCCTTTTCAACTATGTCAAAGGAAATTGGGAATATATTACTGTCTCCATCATGTGCAACAGCCAGGAGTAATATATGACCGTACTTCCTATACAACCAGGTACCATCCTTTTGAATCATGCGTTTGCAGAATGAGAACCCTTCAATGCACGCATTGAACGCCCAAAATAACTTACTAAATATTCTTTTACCAAGAATTAATTCCCCTTATAAGTTGAACGCCTGTTTTGTTTTGTATTCTACCATGGTTCCCGGTATGAATAGTTGCATTGCTTGTAAAAGTGTTGGTAGCTCATTATACGATTTATCCCAATCACCATACGGTTGCGCCATCGCCTTCTGCTTTTCCATCCACGCCTTGTTGTAAGATGGAATATAACCAAGCTGAGTCCGGATAGATACTACTAACACTACAATCGAAATTCTTGGTTCCTGTTCAATCAATGCCCTGATGTAAGCTCATATTAGATCAGAGTTGAAATTAATGTGGTCATGTGATAAAGCCATATTAGTAGATGTGTGTTGGTCAATGAACTGTGACACCTCCCACATATCAGTCCTCTTCCTGTATGAAATTCTTACCCACCAAGGACATTTGCTCTTCCAATGAAGACACATTACACAATAGGTAATTTTATTGGACTCAACAACAGAAAATGACGTATGGCATTTGATACAATGCTCATGAAGTGCTAGCTTTGTGGCTTCTTTTGTTTCGAATTCAGCCTTCAGTACCAATTCTCCAAAGTTCAAAGATGATGAAGAACCAAATACGCGAGCTTGATATTCCGGATCTTGTATTGCAGTATAGTCCACTTCATATATGTGGGCTGTTAGAGGTTCATAGGCTGGATAAATGGGTTTCGGTTTTTGGGGCTCTGGTTCAACATAACCCCCAAACTGGCTACTCTTTTTCCAACCCGAGCTTAGCAACAACCGCGTCCCAAACATCATCTTCAACATTGATACAAATACCCTGAGATGCATCTATCATAACAGCCTCAACATCATCAACATCGAGTAAGTGCACGTCATCATCTTCCGTAATAGGCACAATATTTTCTTCATTCTCACTGAAATCTTCAAGCGATTCGCCCCAACGACCAACTGTGGGTTCGGTGTCACAATATATTAATGAACTCATTCTCTGTAAATATATCTTGAAAAACTCTCACCTAAATTTTCAACTCAAACTCTCTTATTTTTTTCTCAACCCCTATACACTCATCTTCTATATATTCTATATATATACACACACATAATATAATATTAAAAAATTAATCAACCCTAAACCAGACCTGACTCACATACCTGCATGCATGTCAACGACACATCGCCACCTCCACATGGCGAGGTTTGACTCCCTTTGCACGTGAAAGCCGGTTAGCCTGCCAATCCATGCATGCCAAGCCTGCCAAGCCACGCGAAGCAGCTGCCAAGCCAGTGCCTCTACACCTCGCCAGCTCCACTTGGCGCGCCACTGTGGATTTTGGCATATTCTGCCAAATATTCCCAAATAATATTTTAAATTTGCCTAGTTGCCAAACTTTGCCCTTAGTTATCGTGACTTCATATTATTTAACAAGAATCTTGTTGCCAAGCGGGCTAGGAGAACTGTTGAAAACCCAAACTTTATGGTTGCTAGAATACTCCAGGGAAAGTATTTTTCAAAATAAAATCCATTCTCGACACTAAAATGTCAAAATCAATCTTGGGCTTGGACTAATTTTCGAGATGGCATTGAGATTACCAGGGAAGGATCATTATGGATAGTTTGTAAAGAGAAAGAGATTGGGATATTGGATGACCCTTGGATCTCAAACCTACCTTCCTTTATGATTGTTTCATTCCAAACGAATGACTATATGGGTAGCCGAGTTTTAAATTTAAGGGGCTTTTTGAAACAAAAATGGAAGCTGTTGCGTGTAAAAGTGTCTATCACAATTGAGTGCAAGTGTACACGTCGCAAGTAATAAAGTGATACTAGAGTATCGGATATCGTCTCCACAGGGACTGGGCTAACTCTTTCTTTCGCTTTCTGCACAAGGGGAAAAGAATAGATTAAGATAATTGTCACGAAAATAATGAAGTAAACGTAAATAAAAGAATAAAGATATCAAGATAGAGAGAATGGGGTGGTATTGAATTGCTCAGTAGTGCAGGTATTGGATTGCTTAGGAACTCCAGTTCTGTCGTCGTGCCCGTCACGGCAGCACCTGTCGCGGCGGCTGTCCGTTGGCTGTCGCGGCAGCAAACACACCAACTCCGTACTTCAAGTTTGGCAAGAATTCCAGATCTGCCTTGGCCTATCCCTAGGTCCAAGTCTGTCGATGATCACGTCTTTGATGATACCTCCCGGCGTGAATCGAAGGATGAACACCGATGTGTATGAATTCTTCCTTAGCCACTTAACCTTGCCCTATCCCTAGGCACAAGATAGTTCAACTATAAACTAGAGAACTCGCTCTTATTTCTTTCGTATAATTAACTCTCCCGATGCTAAGTAAATAGATAACCTCACAATGCTCTCCCGATGCTCTTGTAAGATATTAATAACCAAAATAAGAGAACTTGAAGTTTATTTTATTGAACTTGGAAAATCCTAAAACAAAACAACCCTTGCGACTACTTTACAAATCAACCCGTGGCCCTAGGGGGGTTTTAGAACATGTCGACGGCGGGTCGACGGCGGGTAGACGACGGAGGGTTTTTGGTTGTCGGTTTAAAGGGAAATCGGCTATGGGTTATGGGATATGCCCTAGGTTAAAATATATGCCCTTATATAAGCTTTGGGCTCAAGTATTCTAAGTTAACAAGGATTACAACTTTAATTAAAAGTATGATTCTAATAAAGACTTAATCTCCAAGGATCCTACTTTTCAGCCGCCCTCCTTGTTTCTTGGGATTTCCTCTCCTTGAGCTTTGGCTTGACATATCTTTTGATCCGGGGCTTGGAAAAATATTTGGTTTTCACACGACAGACGAGCATAATTTTCTCTATCTATCAAGGTCCATTTTACTTTTTCTCCGCTAACTTGCTGTCGTCCTCCTGTCACGACAGCACCGTGGCAGCATCGTCCTTTTTATCTGCTTGTCTAGTTCAGCTCTCCTGCTTCTCTGCCCTGCGCCTGCCTTCACCGTCTACGACGGCGGCAACCTGCCAAAATCAGCCATTTTTAGTAGAATCTGTGCCTTTTATATATTTGTGATGTTTTGCTGTAAACTGACCTAAATGCAATGAAATGATGCTTGAATGCAGCAGAAATATGGGTTAAAAAGGGTGTAAATAATAGTACTTTTACACACTCAACACACACCCAAACTCAAGTTTTTGCTTGCCCTCAAGCAATTAAAACCTAAAAGAAAAATGAAATATTTTTGTTTTGGCTTTCAAACAGTGAACTTTCCCTTACCCGTCGCTCATTCTCTGTGGCGGCAGCAACCTGTCGGAAAGATTAGGATCTGTCCAGAATCTCACTATAGTCCTCGTGCAGTGTGTGCATGCTTGTGAACAGTTATATGCTAAGACTCTCTTAGTTTCACTAGAATATTCAACTCTTAACTTGAATTTTTATGCCAAAGTTTATCTTTTTGAGGGCACATTTTCATGCTTCTTTTGTTTTAACTCGATTTCTCTATTTTTCAAGCTAAAGTTTTACTAGAGCCAGTTTTAGGCACCTCTAGTTAACTTCCTAGAGCCAGTTTTGGGCACCTATAGTTGACTTCCTAGAGCCAGTTTCGGGCACCTCTAGGATTTTTGAGTCTCCTTTTCTAAACTTATTTTCCTAGAGCCAGTGTTAGGCACCTCTAGGGGCTATTCAAGTGCTAAGCTTCCTATTCTAGTTTGGCTAAAAGAAGTCTAAGCAATATAACAGTCACAATGGTGTTTAAGTTTTCAGAACTATAGAAAGGCTCTAAACTTCTCCTTAAACTATCCTAAAGATGCTGCCACGACAGGGCTGTCATGACAGGCAAGTTCAATTCACAGTTTTAAGCCAAAATTTTCAGTTTTTTTTGTTGAAAGTAACTAAGTAAAAGACACAAAATTTAACTAAAATGTACTCCATGAATATGGAGGGTTTCCACCCCCAAACTCGAGGGTTGCATTGCCCTCAATGCAAATGACAAAATAAAAATGAAAACATATGAAGGCAATACATCACAAAATATATATGGCAGGCAACAATAAAAAGATAAGAACTTAAATTTTAATCACTGTCTTTGATGCTGCTGCTGAGGCGGATCTGGCGGCGGGTACTGGTTCACGGGGCGGGCTGGGCTGGTTGCTCTACAACCTGGATGTCAGAGCTGCTGCTGTCACTGCTGCTGCTGCTGGCCTTGGGCAGAGTTTTCTTATCTGCCATTCTTTTCTGCCTCTTTACCGGTGTAAATTCCTTCGACAGGTTCCTCTGAATAGAGGGTTCATCGTCACTGTCTGCCCAGTCGGAGGAGGAAAAGAACCCAACAACAAAGGCAGCAAGGTCATCCGAGGGCACTGGTCGCTTTGTTCCTCGAGCGGATGTTTCGGCATAGGTGCTGCCGACTGCCGTCGGGGCAAGTGATGAAATGGAAGCAGCAGATGGTGTATGTAGTGTGGCAGCATGTGTAGGTGTGTGGGCAGGGGTGGGGACAGTGATGTAGTGGGCAGGGAAGGTGGGAAAGACAACATTAGGGAATTTTAAAGTGTTGTGAATAAAATTTACCGTGGATGCAGAAAAGTCCTTGATGAATGTTATGAGGCCCAGCTGTCTGTCCTCCATCCTATGAATAGCAGCTAGGATTTGGTCGGATGGGTCTGTCGGTGCGGCTGCTGCGGCGGCAGGTTAAGGATTTGGCTGCTTTGATGATTCAGCTGGGGAGACAGCGAGGTTGATGAAGGAGAGGGGGGTTGCTACTGTTAGCTCCATGAGGCTAATGATATTTTTGTCTGTCCAACCCCGTCCTTTTACTATACGGTCGTTGTCGGGTTCCGTCACGACAGAACAGCGGTAGAGGGATGTGATGAGGTAGGGAAGGCATAGGAGGGCCGTCGATCTCTGCTGGTCAATGGTGGTGTAATGTGATGACAGCAGGTTCCTCTTCTTGATAAAAGCATTCCACAGTTTTGCCTTCGGCAGCAGCTGCCATGTCTTCACGATGTGGGGATTTTTGTGGCTTGTGTTCCATTCAGTCCCTTCTTCCGTCACTTATGACAGCGTCATAGGCAGCATCATCTTTTTCCCCCCAGATAGTTACTGCTGTTGCCGTCTTGCTGCTGATGGCAGCATAAAATTCCCTTACCAGCGTTTCGTTCATCTCTGCTGGTTGCTCCGCAAATGATTCCCATAAGAGGGCTCTAATTGTCCTTGCGATGAAAGGCTTGAGGCCCATATTGACCGCTCTTGGATTGTAAATAAAGCCTCTTTCTTCCCATAAATCTCTAGTAGCAAAGGATTGTGGGGTAGGTGCTGCCGGTGAAGAGGTTGAGGCAGCACTACGGCGGGTTCTTCTGAAAGACATGTTAGTTGCAAGGGTTGTTGAAAGTAAAATAAAGCAAATGAAAACTAAAGATGGAGAGCAAGTAATAAAAGCAGAAGTGAGTGAAAATGAAAATGAAAATGAAATGGGGTTTTTTATAGAAAAGGAATTGCTGCCCGTTGAAGCTGTAACGGCAGGCGCGAATAACGGGGCGGCTGTCGAGCTTTAGCGTGTCTGACGCATCTGACACACGTTTCCGCGTCTGTCGTGACAACATGGTGACAACCTGTCTTTTCTGCGTCTGTCATGGCAGGCTGGCGACATGCCTCTATATTGGGCTTTTTTGGGCTAATGGATGGGTGGTGGGCTGAGTTCACTTCTCCTGTTCTTCTTGGCTCTTTTATTTCCTAAAAACAGTCAACATAAAAAAAATTATTCGAATAAAATAAACCTTATTTCCTAATAATAAATAAGTAATAAAAATACTCCATGTTCTATTGATGCTTGAGGGGTCGTTTCCGGTACTTCTTGAAGTCCATCTGTACCCTCCATCTGGTGATTTTTCTCATGGTGGAGGCTCCTTTCTTTCTCTTCCCTTTGTAGTCCATGAAGTCCTCCCTTCTTGGTAGTGTTTCTGAGGGCATGAATATATGATTAGAAAAAATTAAATTGACATTCGACCATAAACTTACCTTGTTTTTGTTGGATGTTGTTGTGGTTGAATGTATCACTTGCTACCGTGCCCGCTGCTGCGGCAGGCAGTTATTTTGACAGTTCTTTATCAGGTTACTTTGCAGGTCAATGGGACATTGGTAAGTGCCATCAAATTCTGTTGACCACTCGTAAATCTCCATCAGTAGAGACTTTGATAATTCTGAGTCCACCGGTGTTGGTTCCTCTAATATCTGCAATGGAATCGGTGAGTTTTCAAAGAATTCAAAAGGTTCGTTTATTACCTGCTCGTATTCCATTTGTGAAGAACTGTCATTGGGTAGCTCTTCTAGGTGTTCGTGCGAGTGCCATGACAGAGATGGATGTGTGCAATCTTGGTCGGGCATAACCGAGGTAGTGGGTTGAGAGTTTGCCTCTGTTGTGGTTGCTGTTTCAGCATCAGTTGCTGTCGAGGCGACAGTTGCTGCCGAGGCGGCAGTTTCTGCCGGGGCGGCAGTTTCCGCTTTGACTGGGGTTTCTGCCTCAGAAGTGGTTGCTGCCGTGACATTCTCTTGAATTTCACTCAGCGTTGTTGCGGTGTTACTCCATTCTGGCTCCTCGATCATTGCCATGGCAAGTTGTTGCTCAGACTCATCATATGTTGGGTATTCCTTCACATAGGCATCCTCGTCAGATTGCCTCATGATTTCAGGTTCATCTGTGGCATGAATGAGGACGGGTCTGCTCAAGAGTTCATCCATCTTGGCGATACTTGCGTTCGTAGAAGCCGACACTTTTTGAGTGAGTGCCATGAAGACTTGCAGTGTGTCTTCTAAGGATTTTGACTGCTTTTGAGGATGATGACATTGCCAGGGCAGGTCGGGTTCTGCAGCGAAATTGTTATGGTATAAAAAATTTTGTGGGTTTTGATCGTACCATAAAAAATTTTGCTGCTGCGGCATCGGCATTTGCTGCCCCTGTTGCTGTCGTGGCAGCATATCTTTACGGTAATTGCAAGAACTTTCCCACATCAACTCTCGAATGGTTTTTCCTGGCATGTTGATGCCCTTGAACCTGTATTTTCACCTGAGTTTTTTTGTTAAAAAAATAATAAATAAAAAGAAAAGAAAAGTGCAGGAGCTAGGGTAAGAGTGTGTTGCCAGTCCCCGGAAACGGCGCCAAAAACATGTTGCGTGTAAAAGTGTCTATCGCAATTGAGTGCAAGTGTACACGTCACAAGTAATAAAGTGATACTAGAGTATCGGATATCGTCTCCACAGGGACTGGGCTAACTCTTTCCTTCGCTTTCTGCACAAGGGGAAAAGAATAGATTAAGATAATTGTCACGAAAATAATGAAGTAAACGTAAATAAAAGAATAAAGATATCAAGATAGAGAGAATGGGCTGGTATTGAATTGCTCAGTAGTGCAGGTATTGGATTGCTTAGGAACTCTAGTTCTGTCGTCGTGCCCGTCACGGCAGCACCTGTCGCGGCGGCTGTCCGTTGGCTGTCGCGGCAGCAAACACACCAACTCCGTACTTCAAGTTTGGCAAGAATCCCAGATCTGCCTTGGCCTATCCCTAGGTCCAAGTCTGTCGATGATCAAGTCTTTGATGATACCTCCCGGCGTGAATCGAAGGATGAACACCGATGTGTATGAATTCTTCCTTAGCCACTTAACCTTGCCCTATCCCTAGGCACAAGATAGTTCAACTATAAACTAGAGAACTCGCTCTTATTTCTTTCGTATACTTAACTCTCCCGATGCTAAGTAAATAGATAACCTCACAATGCTCTCCCGATGCTCTTGTAAGATATTAATAACCAAAAGAAGAGAACTTGAAGTTTATTTTATTGAACTTGGAAAATCCTAAAACAAAACAACCCTTGCAACTACTTTACAAATCAACCCGTGGCCCTAGGGGGGTTTTAGAACATGTCGACGGCGGGTCGACGGCGGGTAGACGGCGGAGGGTTTTTGGTTGTCGGTTTAAAGAGAAATCGGCTATGGGTTATGGGATATGCCCTAGGTTAAAATATATGCCCTTATATAAGCTTTGGGCTCAAGTATTCTAAGTTAACAAGGATTACAACTTTAATTAAAAGTATGATTCTAATAAAGACTTAATCTCCAAGGATCCTACTTTTCAGCCGCCCTCCTTGTTTCTTGGGATTTCCTCTCCTTGAGCTTTGGCTTGACATATCTTTTGATCCGGGGCTAGGAAAAATATTTGGTTTTCACACGACAGACGAGCATAATTTTCTCTATCTATCGAGGTCCATTTTACTTTTTCTCCGCTAACTTGCTGTCGTCCTCCTGTCACGGCAGCACCGTGGCAGCATCGTCCTTTTTATCTGCTTGTCTAGTTCAGCTCTCCTGCTTCTCTGCCCTGCGCCTGCCTTCACCGTCTACGACGGCGGCAACCTGCCAAAATCAGCCATTTTTAGTAGAATCTGTGCCTTTTATATATTTGTGATGTTTTGCTGTAAACTGACCTAAATGCAATGAAATGATGCTTGAATGCAGCAGAAATATGGGTTAAAAAGGGTGTAAATAATAGTACTTTTACACACTCAACAGAAGCTTGATAGGATTCAATCCATCTACTCTACTGAGAAGACGAAGCAAATCCCTTTTATTCCTATTGTTAGAAAATCGTTAATCCAAGAAATAATAAATAAATAAAATACAAATATTACATTGAAATATTGAACGAATAGAACAAGAAATATAGATACAACATATCTAAAACCAAACCGATTGGAAACGAGTTGAGGCCTATAGCTACACAGTTTCCTTAAGACAGATTTTCAGCCACTCTTTAGTGCTTGAGATTGTCGGTCGTCTGTCTCCCAGGATATAACAACTAGATGATCTTCTACAGTAGCACATCTGTAGAGATCACGAATTATGCCTTTGCCTACTCTTATCACCAAAAACCTATTTTTGAAAACTATAGATTAAAACAATAGAAAATCATATGTGTTTTTGAGTTGTGTAAAACCTAGAAGGTTTAAACCATATTTACAGAAGTTTTACGAGGGGTATAGGTGGAAACTTTTGACCTCATGGAGCACTTATGATTTTGAGAATTAATGAGCCTTTAAATAGTAGTTTCCAATATTGTTGTCTGAATTAAAGAAAACTTTAATATTTATCATTTTAATTCCAAAACAGAATTTGGCATATATATGTTCTTATTTGAGGAAAAAATATTTCAAATTTGGGTCAAAATTTCTGCAAGCCTAAGGTGGACCAGACCGATTCAGACATTTGTGTTACCCACGTCGTGCATGTCTGTACATTTAGGAACCAACAATTGGTTCCACATTTTTCTCAAGAACGTTTGTATCAATTTCTCATTCAAAGCTCCAAAATTATCGAAATTTTCGAATAATCCCCAAATGAATGAAATTGATCATTTAATCAAAACATTTTGACTTGATGTGGTGATAGATTCTACGATCAATAGATGCATAGGATAGGTAGGTGTCCAACCTTGAACCTTCCCTTTTGAAAGTATATTTACTTTACTAGCTGACCAGTAGACGTGATGTCCTTGAACTGTTCTGTCGTTTTTGTAAACGATGATATACTTCACACAACTATATCTCTGACAAAAGTATTAGTTCTCATAGGTATGTCCATATGGCCGTGGACATCGCCTGGTCCAGCAAAAGTTTGAAAGAAATATTCCCAATAGTCTCCTTAAAGAGGCCCCACTTCACTCTCACATAGGTGACTTATGTTGCTCGGCTCACCGAAGCCAACAATGGTCATTAAAAGCTTTGCATAGCCTATTCCACTTTGATCACTGTTTACATCAAAGGAACGGACTTGGGGATAAGTACCCCACAGTGACTGAACAAAATCTATGCAATTAGGTTGTCCCTTTGAACCTAGATCTTGGGATCTCTAGTCAACTAGGTAGGGGTTTTCTTCACATAGCACCTTAAATTTTCATGGGCTTTAGTCTCACTCCATTCGATGTTTTCTCAACTCGATCTCGATTTAACCCTTTGGTTAGCGGATTGCAACGTTATCCTTTGATTTTACAAAATCAATAGAGATAACTCCATTTGAGATCAGTTGTCTAATTGTATTGTGTCGATGACGCATGTGTCTCGATTTACCATTATACATAAAGCTTTGTTTGAGTATGCCCAAAGACCAATCATGAGATGGTTGTAAAAGACATACTTATTTTATCTTGTTTATTAATATAAATCCATTATTATTATTTCAATCTTATTCTGTGCATTTATAAATAAACTGAATTTTAATAAAGTCCTTAGAATAATATAGTTATTCTTGAATGTCCTTAGTCGAGTATTATTGTGGGCATGGACACCAATAAAATATTAAGACTAATATGTAGTTGATTGATAACAAAACGTTGTCATTGACATGGAGATGTCAAAATCAATACATAAGTATGTGTTAGAGAACGACATACTAGACTGACCGGTTATGAGCATGTTTCTTGGATTATTATGTGAAAGTCACGACATTGCTCATGGTGATAACTACATGTATGATCCTCAGACTTGAGATCATCATTATTTCAACATGTGAGTGACATATTTTGATACGGTCAAACTTATGTCGTAACTTACTACACTATAACGATTGACATTGCATATATCACAATCTATTTAGTGAAATATGGTTGATCAAGATATGATTTGTCCCTTCTACATAATAGGAGTAATATCTCAGGCCACTTGATTGAGTGAGACTAAAAAAATGCATGGTCATGCTCGAATAAATTGATATGATATATCATAGTTATTTGTTTATAATAGTGTACTCAACATATCAAGAAATATTATATGAACTATACAAGTGTGACTAATCCATGGCTTGTGTCTTATCTAGATATAAGGACAAAAGGAAGTAATACATAAAAGAAGTTCATCACAGAAAAAGGTAAAGTCGAACCACGACTTCTTGTAACTTAGGTAGCAATGATGTATTGCTAGATGCCACTCATTGCTTGTAATATTAGAATCGTTCTAAATATTACTGTTAACGTTGCATGGACTTACAAGGGTCACACCCTATGATTGAAACGAACAAATATCGACTAAATAACATGTGTATAAATTTATTGTACACGTGATAATTATTAAAACAAAATTATTATAATTATTGTAATTATAAATAATCTCGTTTATATATATTAATGCTAGATAATTATTGTAATTATCAAATATTATTAATATATATATAAAGAAATCTAATTAAAGTAGAATTAAATTATATATATTTAATCATATTCGGTTAAATATATTGTATATTTAATAAATCCAAGTTAAATTAGAATCAAATTTTACATATTTAATTACATTTGGTTTAATATTTGTATATTTAATGAATCTGAATTTAATTAGAATTAGGTTTTTGAATTTTATATAAAGGAATAAGGTCTAGCAACCAATATATTCTTTTCGAAAAACTTCTCTAACAGTTAGAGAAGAGAAAATATTGTTCGTTTCGTTCGGGTGGAATTCGTAGGGGTCAGAATGCTATCGTGATGACTTGGATTCGATTTGAATTCTCATATACACCCTACGGATTTCCAGGTTTATTGATGTAATGTTTCATCCCTATTCACCCGAATTCATCGCTTACACATGGATCACTAGAGGATTACGCTGGATTATTTTTCCGCTGCATCATAGGGTGTACCGGTGTTTCCCAAAAATGGTATCAAAGCCACTTGTACGATACAAATTCAAACTTAAATACTTGAATGATGTTTTTGTATGAGATGCATGTTTTACTTTTTAATAGCATATCATATTTGTGCGAAATGTTAATCCATTTTAACAAGTTTTACAATTGATGGTTAAGCGTTAATCATGTGTTTGTTGCGGTAAGCTTTTGATAATCATATGTTAATAGTTGACATGATGAACATACAATTAAGATAGCATATCATTTTTGGCAGAGGAATAATGGTTGATCCAGAGTGAAAAACCTTAGGGATTGAAAAATCCTAATAACATGAATATGTTGATAAAAGTTACCAAAACGTGAGGTTTTTCCATAGTAATCAAAGTGCCAAAATTAAAAAATTCTCCTGGCGGACGAAACAGCCCCAAATCTGCTGGACCGCGTAGCCGATAAAGGCCGTAGGAACTATTTAGGTAATCTTAATTAACAAGATAAAACATGTGTATGTTTTGGATGATGTGCATGGTGTTTGAAATACATGGTTATAACCCAAATAGCCTATTTACTTCGGTTTTATATAAATATTGCCTGGTGTCGTGCCTTTCTTTCTTCTATTATAATTATCTTCTCATCTTACTCCCTCGTATGTAAAACGAGTTTTTGAAAAATTGTAATATTTGCGGAGAAAGCGTGGACCAAAGAAGCAGACTGATGGGCCGATCAAAGGTGGATTAGATGCTTGAGAAGCAAGTTCTATCTTTAGTATTTTTGGTTCTCCCATTGGCTTGGGATGAGCCACCTTAGTTTTAAGGGCTATAACCATTGCATTTATATTTACTGCTCTAGATATATGTAATACAATGTATGTTTTTTAGCATGATGGTAACTGATTAGATCATAATATAATGATGAGATTAATATAACAAAAAACCATCCATATTTAATTAAAATTAGTCATCCAATATTAGCCCTCATTAAAACCTTGATCGATACTATATAGGTTTTGCCAAAGTAAAATACTTAGATCTATCTTGGTTAAACACGAAGAATAAGCAAGTGATATTCACTAGTTGAAATATTGGTTAAACTAGGTTTTTCTAATGAGATTAGAAACCTAAAGACTAATGATTTGGATAATCATGAGATGATTAGGAACAATAGTCATTCACCATATATAGGAATTACATGAGATGTAATTAGAAAGTGTTGCTTACCTAAATAATTGAATTCTAGGAGTAAAGCCAAAGCTGACCTAAGATGAAATGAAATATGGATCCTTACCCGCTAGAAATACTTTTAGTAAGTTTTTTCAATTTTGAGGGTTTTTAATAGTGGGAATATTATTACTTTATAAACATGATAAAAGGTGCTTATAAATTATATTTTATCGTTGAAGATTTTATGGCAAACTCAAACACATTATCATTGCGATCCATCCTTGAGAAGGACAAATTAAATGGTTTGAACTTCCTTGATTGGTTCTGTAACTTAAAGATTGTCCTAAAGCAAGAACAGAAACTGCAAATCATCGAAGAACATGTCCTTAAAAAGCTAGTAGATGATGCCTTCAAAGATGAAAGGGAAGCCTTTGAGAAGTACTTAAATGACATGGTAGATATCAGATGATTGATGCTTACGACCATGACTCCTAAGCTTCAGAAGCAACATGAGGACATGGTGGATGGAACTCCAGTAGGAATTCATGTTCTCAAAATGATAGGGTATATTCAGAGCTTGGAAAATTGGACTTCCCTCTAAGTGTTGAATTGGCTACTGATGTTATCTTGCAATCATTGCCAGATAGTTTTAATCATTTTGTTCTTAATTTCAATATGAATGAAATTAACAAATCGTAGTCCCAGTTACTTGGTTTATTAAGAACAACAGAGAAGAACATGAAAAAGGTTTGCTGCAAACCTATTCTGATAGTCTAAAAGGATAATAGAAAAGGAAAAGCCAAAGCCCAACAAAGGAAAGGCTGTATTAAAACCCAAAGGAGGAGTTGCAAAAGAAGGAAAGTGTTTCCATTGCAAAAATGCTGGACATTGGAAGAGAAACTGCCTTGTATATCTTGAGGACATCAAGAACGCAAGAGAAAATGGACATTGTGGATCAGTTATTTATGTTATTGATATTAATATATCAACATATACTTCTTGATTATTAGATATCGGTTATGATTCTCACATTTGTACTTATGTACATGGACTAAAAAGGAGTAGAAAATTGGCAAAAGGAGATGTAGACCTACGAGTGGGAAATGGAGCATGAGTTGTTGCATTAGCTATAGGAACATATACTTTGTCATTACTTAGTGGACTTGTTTTAGATTTAGAGGATTGTTATTTCATACCAAGTTTGACTAAAAACATCATTTTAATTTCTCGTTTGGACAATATTGGTTTTGAGATTATTATTAAGAATAATAGTTGTTATTTTTCCTTTAATAATGTTTTTATGGTACGACTCAATTAATCAATGACCTCTATATCTTAGATCAAGACAATTTCATATATAACATAAATACAAAAAGATAAAGAAAAACAAAAGACTCTAATCAAACTTATCTCTGGTATTGTTGCTTGGGTCATATAAGTGAGAAACGTATATCAAAACTTCATAAAGATAGATTTTTGGATTCTTTTGTTTTCAAACAGTTTGATATATGTGAACCTTTCTTAATGGGAAAATGACCAAATCACCGCTTGACGGTAAAAACGAGCGAGCAAGTGATTTATTAGGTTTAATACATAGTGATGTATGTGGATCGATGAATACACAAGCCAGAGGAGGGTTTCAATACTTCATTACTTTCACTGAAAACTTCAGTAGATATGGGTGTGTATACCTAATGCATCATAAATCTAAAGCCCTTTAAAAGTTCATGGAATTTAAAAATGAAGTACAAAACCAATTAGGAAAGAGTATCAAAGCTCTTAGATCAGATTGAGGAGGAGAATGCTTAAGCCTAGAGTTTGATGAACTTCTTAAAGGATTTAAGATTGTCTCATAACTTACACCTCCGGGTACTCCACAACATAATGGAGTCTCTGAAAGGAGAAATCAAACATTGTTAGACATGGTTCAGTCAATGATGAGTCATGCTGATTTTCCAACTTCTTTTGGGGACATGCGCTAGAAATAGTTGCTTTTGACACTAAATCGTGTTCCATCTAAATCGGTTCAAAAGACACCATATGAGATGTGGACTAGGAAGCGTCCTAATATGTCTTTTATGAAGATTTTGGGACGCAAAGTTTATGTTAAACATCAGATGTCTACAAAACTTGAACCTAAATCTCATAAATGTAATTATGTAGGTTATCCTAAAGAAACTAAAGGATATTATTTCTTCAATTCATCTGAGAACAAAGTGTTTGTTGCTCGAACATGAGTCTTCCTTGAGAGAAAATTTATTCTCGGAAAGGGAAGTGGGAGAAATATTGAACTTGAAGAAATTCAAGGTCAACCATAGATCACTGAACCAGAGATTGAACAACAACAAGTTCCACAAATAGTTGAGGAAGATCCAACCATTCTTGAAACACAACTACTGCGAAGATCTATGAGAGAACGCAATACGCCTAAGAGATATAAATTTCGTGTCACATTGCATGGAGATGTTCTTCTCATGGACCAAGATCAGCCTAGGGCTTATCAAGAAGTAGTGGAGAGCCCAAACTCTGAGAAATGGCTAGAAGCCATAAAATCCGAGATGGATTCCATGTGAAAAAACCAAGTATGGACTTTGGTTGACCTGCCCGAAGGGATTAAGCCCATTGGGTTCAAATGGGTTTTCAAAAAGAAAACCGATATGGATGACAATATACAAACGTACAAAGGGCGATTAGTCGCTAAGGGATTTCATCAAATTCATGGTATAAACTATGATGAAACTTTTTCCCTTTTTGCTATGTTTAAATACAACCGGATATTGCTTGCAATAGCTACATAATATGATTATGAAATTTGGAAAATGGATGTCAAAACCGTTTTCCTTAATGGAAAATTAGATGAAGATGTGTACATGACATAACCTGAGGGCTTTGTCGATCTAAAAATGCCTGAAAAGTATACAAGCTACAAAGATCCATTTATGAGTTGAAGAAAGTTTCTTGAAGTTGGAATCTTCATTTTAATGAGGCAATCAAAGAGTTTGGTTTCATTAAAAATGAAGATGACCCATGTGTTTTCAAGAGAACTAGTGGGAGCACTGTTACATTCTTGGTATTGTATGTGGATGACATACTAATAATAGGAAATGGCATACTTACCTTGCAGTCTGTAAAGACTTGGTTAGGAAAATGTTTTTCTATGAAAAACTTGGGTGAAACAACCTACATATTAGGAGTCAAGATCTATAGAGATAGATCAAGATGACTCCTAGTACTAAGTCAAAATACAGACATAGATAAAGTACTGAAACGATTCAGTATGTAAGAATTTAAAAGAGGATTCTTACCTATGAGACATGGTATTTCACTCTCGAAGGAAATGTTTCCTTCAACTTCTCAAGAGAGGGAGCGCATGAGTAAGATTCCATATGCTTCAGCCATTGGATCTATCATGTATGCCATGCTATGTACACGTCGGATGTATTATATGCACTAAGTATGACAAGTCGGTACCAAGTAGATCCCGATGAAGGTCATTGGGTTGCAATAAAAAACATCCTTAAGTACTTAAGAAGAACCAAGGATACATTCCTTATGTATGGAGATGAGGAAGAGCTAAGTATAAAAGGTTATATTGACACAAGCTTCCAAACTGACAAGGATGATTCTCGATCGCAATCGGGTTTTGTGTTTTGCCTTAATAGAGGTGTTGTAAGATGGAAAAGTTCAAAGCAAGATATAATAGCAGATTCTACAACAGAAGTCGAGTATATTGCAGCAAGAGATGCTTCAAAAGAGGTTGGTTGGATAAAAAAAAGTTCATATCTAAACCAGGGGTCGTGCCTAGCATATCAAATGCTATAGATCTATGTTGTAACAACAACGGAGCCATCGCACAAGCAAAAGAATTCATATCTCACCAGCGATCCAAACACATACTTAGGCGTTACCATCTCATTTGTGAAATCATTGATCAAGGGGATGTAGAAATATGCAGAGTACCAACGGATGACAATATCATTGATCCACTGACAAAGCCTCTGACACAGCAGAAGTATGAATGTCACACTAAGTCTCTTGGTATTGATACAGGAGTGATTGGTCTTAGTGCTGGTGGGAGATTGTTTGAGTATGCTCAAAGACCAATCATGATATGGTTGTAAAAGACATACCTATTTTATCTTGTTTATTAATAAAAAAATTATTATTATTTCAGTCTTATTCTCTGCATATATAAATAAACTGAATTTTAATAAAGTCCTTAGAATAATATAGTTATTCTTGAATGTCTTTAGTCGAGTATTATTGTGGGCATGGACAACAATAATATATTAAGGCTAATGTGTAGTTGATTGATGACAAAGCGTTGTCATTGACATGGAGATGTCAAAATCAACATATAAGTATGTGTTAGAGAACGACATCTTGGACTGACCCGTTATGATCATGTTTCTTGGATTATCATGTGATAGTCACAATATTGCTCATGATGATAACTATATGTATGATCCTCGGACTTGAGATCATTATAATTTCAACATGTGAGTGACATGTTTTGATATGGTCAAACGTGGGTCGTAACTGACTACGCTATAAAGACTGACATTGGATATGTGTAACCCCCTTAACCCGGCCTAGACGGTTGACCCGAATTAAGAAAGTCACACGGGGAAAACCAAAGTCAACCCGAAAGTCAACCTTGATTAACGACCCTTTTTTTTCTTTTTAATCTTGTCTAGATGCATATTAACCTTAGATATGATCATACAAACGTTGTACTCAAAGATCATAAACATCAGAGATCAAGCAGGGACCCAATTGAACAATTTACAACTTTAGGGACCAAAATGTAAATTCTGATAATTAGGAGGACTTAACCCAAATTGAAGTTACCAACTTAAAATTAATCAGGTTTCATACTTCTCTGTAAAATTGCAGCTCAAAAGGACTTCCCAAACTCATACAATTGCTCAAACAAGATTCAGGACCAAAATGCAAACAATTCAAAACATTTAACTGCCAATGTCAGCCCCCAACGGTCACCCGTTCCGAAACAGGCAGAGCCTGTTTCGAAACGCAGGCCGTTCCGCAACGCGTACCGAAACACGGGCTGGTAGTAGCCTTTCCGTTCCGGAACGGTCCCTTCCGTTTCGGACGCCTGGGCTAGTTTAAGGCACCCGTTCCGAAACGGTAGGTACTGTTCCGAAACACCCTGCACAGATTGCCCCAAAATGCATACTTAAACATGCAATTAAACATCCAATCATGCTCCAATTGCCACCAAACTTTACCAACATGCAATTCAGCATATATGAGACATACTTGCATCAACAATTCATTAAAACAACAACATATGTGAAAAGCCCCAAATCTATAGGCATGCTTCCTACACAAGCAAACCATTCAAGCATAAACTTCCAATTCAAGCATGTAAAGGGCAAACACAAAACCAGCATTCTCAACAATATTCAACATACTTAGGGAGTTCGAAACCTCTCCCAAAACATACACATAGGTCCCCCATTGCCAAATTACCAAAAGCTAAAATGTACTTAAGGAAAAAGCCCTCCATACTTTGAGCTTTACTTCCACTTGAATACTTGCCCTCCTTGCTGCCCTCAAGTACTTTAATGTTCTGCATTATTGATTTAAGAAAACGAAGAGAGCGTAAGCAAAAGCTTAGTGAGGAATGCTCAATAAAACCATTCAATAATGCATTTATAAAACACTTTATAAATCATGCTTCAAATCATCATTTACACATGCTCAAAAGCATACTTAAACAAGCATCTCATGCTTCATATCATAACATGTCATATTGGCCACAAGTGATAAGCTCCATTTCTTTAAAAACAAGTTCATCAACTTTCACCCCAAGGACTTTTAAACACCTTAGCCCCAAGGACTTTTAAACACCTTGGCCCATGGACTTTTAACCACCATGGAAAGGACCACACAAGGACTTTTAACCACCTTTGTGTCCGTATCAAGTTTCACCCCAAGGACTTTTAAACACCTTGGCCCCAAGGACTTTTAAACACCTTGGCCCATGGACTTTTAACCACCATGGAAAGGACCACACAAGGACTTTTAACCACCTTTGTGTCCGCATCAAGAATCATCCAAGGACTTTTAACCACCTTGGTGTTCTTAAGTAAACAAGGCTCACTCAAGGACTTTTAACCACCTTAGTGACCTTAACCTTTTCAAAACATCACTTGCCAATATACATCATTATCATCAATTTATCCACTGTTTTAAAGCATTAAACCAAGCCATATTCATCATGCATTTAAAAGCATCAAACCACATTTAATCAATGTTCAAAAACAAGGAACTCTTACCTTGAGCTTCCTTCAACATATGGCTTACAAAAACAGCATTTACCATGCTAAATCATGCTTTCAAAACAGAATTTAAACCATGCAATAAACCACATTGCACGACAATCAAATCATGGCCACCACTAGAGAGTATTTCCGAAAACTTACACTTGAGCTTAGCAAAGTTGTTTAAACTTAAACTAAGCTCCCAAGACATTGGTTTCAAAGCCGAAAACCCAATTTCACTCACCGATTCAACTTTGCCTCTTGCCGAAGCACCAATTCAAGCTTCCGGATCAACAACTCTTGAATCCAAAGATGCCTCCCCTGTTTTAACACATCAAAGCAGAGGATTAATGCATCATCATGCATTAATAGCTTCAATGAAAGCACCTAAACTTGCTGCTCTCATCCACACTCCATTTTCGGCCACCAAACACAACCGAAAATGCATCCAAACCACTTCTCAACAAAGCCCAGCCATAAACCATCAAAACCAAACATCTTTTAACATCATTTAACACCTAAAAAGAACCTACTAACATCCTTATACCTCCAGCAACACCAGATCCACAAGATCACCTCAAAAACAATCAAGAATCATAAGCTAAACTTAGGAAATTCAACCTATCCGGGATTGCATCAACCAAAACTCAATTCCTTAACAATTTAGTGTTCAAATAACATCAAAAACACATCTTAAATCAAAGATTTAACAGATCAAACGAAAATCATCAAAAATCACCAAATCTTGCATTATAAGCCAAGATCCACTTCACAACTTAAAAGCCTTTAATAAAACATCAATTAAGGATTGAGAACTTAGGAATTTCAGTAAAGAACTGATAGTTTAGAGGAGAAGGACGTTCTTACCTCCAAACTTGAGTTTCTTCTATTTTTGGAATCAAAAACCTTGATGAATCAAGTAGCAAATGATGAGGTTTTGTAGATATGATGATTAGGAATCAAAAGAGAGTTGAAAGGATAGATTTAGGTGATAAAATCAGAAGAAATTCTCTGGAGAGAAAGTGTTTGGGTTGAGAGAAAATGAGAGAAAAGAAAATTGGAAGTTAGTTATCAAAATAGCCAAAAATGGCTTTCCCTCCTCTTTTGATATGTTTTAAAATCAGAATATATCTCAAAATATCTTAGAAAAATCTGGAGAAACTACTTTTGGAATAATAGCTCCTTAAAGATTCAAAGTTTCAACCCTTTATAAAACAGTCACAAAACTTTCAAAAATTACATTTTGGTCACTAGCCAAAATGTCACCCTTCCAAAACTCATTTTGTAAAATTGATTTCACAGTTCACTTATATATATTAAAAGATGATTTTAGAACATTTTTCCATAATTTTAATGCAACCCGAACTAGGCTTTCCTAATTTCACCTTTTTAGATTCGACCAGCACTTTGACCAAACCGGTCAACGCTCAAACTACCAAGCCCAAAACCGGGGTGTTACAACTCTCCCCCCCCCCTTAAGAAATTTCGTCCTCGAATTTTACCTGAAGGAAAGAGATAAGGAAACTGCTTCAGCATGTCTTCCTTCCGCTCCCACGTGGCTTCCTCAACACCTCGATGCTTCCACAGCACCTTCACCAACTCAATGGTCTTGCCACGAAGAACCTTACTATCCGAATCCAGAACCTTCACCGGCTCCCGGATTAAATTCCACTTCCTCCACAGGCATCACATGCGAAGGATCAGATCTATACCTCCGAAGCATAGAAACATGGAACACATCATGAATCTTCTCCAACTCTTGAGGTAGCCTCAATCGATACGCAACAGGACCTACACGCTCAACCACCTCATACGGTCCAATGTACCTAGGGCTCAACTTACCCTTCCGGCCAAACCTCATCACCTTCTTCCAAGGCGAAACCTTCAAGAACACACGGTCACCCACCGCATACTCTATCTCCTTACGCTTCAAATCCGCGTAAGACTTTTGCCGATCAGAAGCAGCCTTCAACCGCTCACAAATGAGCTTCACCTTCTTGGTGGTCCCTTTTAACAAAGCCGGCATCGAAACCAACTTTTGACCAGTTTCAGCCCAACAAAGAGGAGTCCTACACTTCCTCCCATACAAGGCCTCATAAGGTGCCATCTGAATACTCGCCTGATAACTACTGTTATAAGCAAACTCAACCAAAGGCAGATGCTTCTCCCAAGAACCTTGGAACTCTATCACGCAGCACCTCAACATATCCTCCAAAATCTGGATAACTCGCTCAGACTGACCATCCGACTGAGGATGGTAGGATGTACTGAAATTCAACCTTGTACCCAGAGCTTGATGCAAACACTGCCAGAAACGCGATGTGAACCTCGGATCCCTATCCGACACAATCGACTTAGGCACACCATGCAGCCGCACAATCTCAGCAATGTACAGCTCCGCAAGCTTATCCAAAGAAAACGTGGTATGCACAGGCAAGAAATGCGCACACTTCGTCAGGCGATCCACAATCACCCAAACCGAATTCTTCTTCAACGGAGACAAAGGTAAACCAGATACAAAATCCATGGTAACCCTCTCCCACTTCCATTCAGGAATTCTCAACGGTTGCAACAACCCTGAAGGAACCTGATGCTCAGCCTTAACTCGCTGACACACCATACACTTGCTCACAAACTCTGCAACATCCTTCTTCAAACCCACCCAATAGTACTCATCACGAAGATCACGATACATCTTAGTACTACCAGGGTGCATAGCAAAAGGACTACAATGGCCTTCAGTCAGAATAGCACGCCTCAACTCAACATCATTGGGCACTACTATTCGACTCCCAAAACACAGCACACCATCATCATTAAAGCAAAAATCCGAAGGTCTACCCTCCGCGATATCCTGAACATGAGACACCAAGCAATCATCCAGCAACTGCTTTTCCTTGATCATTTGAACCATAGATGGTTTTACTTGCAACTCAGCAACAAGACCACCATCTCGCGAAATACTCAAGCTAGCAAACATAGCTCTAAGCTCAACAGCTACCTTCCTACTCAAAGCATCCGCAACAACATTAGCCTTTCCAGGATGGTACTCAATCGTCAAATCATAATCCTTGAGCAACTCCAACCAACGCCGCTGCCTAAGATTCAACTCTTTCTGAGACATCAGATACCTCAAACTCTTGTGATCCGTGTACACCGTACACTTCTCACCATACAGATAATGTCTCCAGATCTTCAGAGCAAAAACCACTGCAGCCAGCTCAATGTCATGCATAGGGTAATTGCGCTCATGCACCTTCAACTGCCGCGATGCATAAGCAACCACCTTACCCTCTTGCATCAACACACACCCCAAACCAACATAGGATGCATCACTATAGACCACAAACTCTTTCCCTGATTCAGGCTGAACCAAGATAGGAGCTTGCGTCAAAGCCGCCTTCAGCTTCTCAAAAGCCTGCTGTCTCGCTTCCGTCCACTCATACTTAACATCCTTTTGCAACAGCTTTGTCAAAGGAGCAGAAATCTTGGAAAAACCATCCACAAACCTTCGGTAGTATCCTGCCAAACCAAGGAAACTACGGACCTCATGAACAGACTTAGGAACCTTCCAGTTCATCACCGCCTCAATCTTCTGAGGATCAACACGAATCCCCTCAGCAGAAACTACATGCCCAAGAAACACCACCTCCTTAAGCCAGAACTCACACTTGCTCAGCTTAGCATAAAGCTGATTCTCCAACAAAGCTTGCAAGACAATCCTCAAATGCTCTTCATGCTCCTCCTCAGTACGCGAGTACACGAGGATATCATCAATGAACACCACAACGAACTTGTCCAGGTACTCATGAAACACACGATTCATCATGTCCATGAAAGCAGCAGGAGCATTTGTCAAACCAAACGGCATCACAAGGAACTCATAATGCCCATACCTTGTCCTGAAAGCTGTCTTAGGCACATCCATATCCTTCACCTTCAACTGATAATACCCTGACCTCAAGTCAATCTTAGAGAACACAGAAGCTCCCCGAAATTGATCAAAGAGATCATCAATCCTCGGCAAAGGATACCGATTCTTGATAGTCAACTTGTTCAGCTGACGGTAATCAATGCACATCCTCATAGTGCCATCCTTCTTCTTCACAAACAAGACCGGTGCTCCCCAAGGTGACACACTCGGCTGGATGAAACCACGATCAAGCAACTCTTGCAACTGCGTCTTCAACTCTTTCAGCTCCTTAGGTGCCATTCTATAGGGAGTAATGGACACAGGAGTTGTATTCTCATACAGCTCAATTCCAAACTCCACCTCGCGATTAGGAGGTAAACCAGGCAACTCCTCAGGAAACACTCCAGGAAACTCCTTCACAACCCTGATATCTTGCACCCTCAACTCCTTAGAGCTAGGATTCATCACAAAAGCTAGATAAGCTTCGCAACCTTGCCTCAGCATCCTGCTCGCCTCCAAAGAAGATACCACATTGGTAAGAAACTTCACATTCTCACCAACCACAACAACTTCATAATCATCCACAAGCTTAAGCGAAACACGCTTATTTTCGCAATCCACAACAGCACGATGCTCAGCAAGCCAATCCATACCAAGGATCACATCAAAACCATAGAAAGGCAACTCCATAAGATCAACATGAAAAACATGTTCTTGAACAACCAAAGGACACCTTCTATACAGCTTTCGAGTTACAACAGTCTCACCAAAAGAACTAGTGACACGAACACCAACATCCAAAGACTCAACAGGCAAACCAAGCAATTCAGCATGCTCACGCAAAATGTATGAATGCGTAGATCCAGAATCTATCAAAGAAAGCAATGACAAGGATTGCAAAGTAAAGGTACCTGCAATCACATCCGCATCATTCCTTCCCTCACGTTGAGCATACACCCTCGCTTGACCACCACCTTCAGGCTGAATAGCCACAACATGGGCTACTCCACGACCTCCTTCCTCTCTCCTCTGGAAATTACCACGGCCGCGCCCACGACCTCTCTGCGGTGCAGCAACAACAGGAGCACGCACTTGGCCACCAGCCAACATAGAACAATCTCGCCTCAGATGGTCGGCGGATCCACAATTCCAGCACCCATTCCCAGCTGCCGCAACAGGAGCCTGCACCTCCCTCACAGCACGAGGACAGTCACGCTTCATGTGACCACGCGAACCACAGATCCAACAAGCACTCGGATCAACTCTAGCATTGCCTCCTCGGGCAGGTACACCACCACCTCTCTTAGCTGAGGACTGGTACTTCTGATCGCGTCCCCTCTTATTCCGTCCACCACCGGAACTAAACTCCGCAGCTCTCTTACCAGAACTTGCTCCAGCACCTCTAACAGATAAACCCAAGTTCATCTCAATGTCCTTGGCTCGGCCCACCAACACATCAAAATCATCATACTCAGTGGCCAGCACATACATCTTCACGTCCGTCACTAAACCATAATGGAACCTCTCGCACCTTGCCCGCTCATCAGGTACCAACTCAGGTGCATACTGACTGAGTCGCACAAACTGCACCTCATACTCAGCCACACTCATGCTCCCTTGGGTAAGAGACATGAATTCGCGCTTCTTTTCATCAAGATATCTCACACCAAGATATCTCCTCTTGAACACACTCTGAAAGAATGTCCAAGTGATGTCAGCTTCAGCCATCCCAGCTATGGTGGTCGTCCACCACGTATACGCATCGTCCTGCAGCAAGGACACAACACAACCCAGCTTTTGCACATCCGTGCAGCTCATCTGACCCAAGATTCGCTTGGTACTCTCTAACCAAGCTTCAGAACTCTCAGCAGACATACCCCTGAACTCAGTCCCATCAAGACTGCGTAAGCGTTCCAAAGGTAGTCTAACTCCAGCATCTCCCTGATGCCCAGCTCCTTGAGCTCCAGCCACTGCTGCTCGAAAAGCACCCGCAATAGCTTGTACCAGCATCGTCATATCAGGCATAGCTTGCCCCTGACCAACCTCAGGTCCAGCAGCTCCAGCACCAGCTGCAGCTTCAGCTCTTTCTCTCTCTGCACCACCACCACCAGGTGGAGGAGGAGGTAACACCGCACTACCCGTGTTTTCCTCATTCTCAATCTCGTTAGGAGCCGTAGCTCGCACATTACCTCGTAACTCTCTACGTGGTGCCATACTTTTACCATGCAATCACAATGCAAATAAAACGAAGTCAGGCCCAGCAAGGTAAGCAATCCAAGTATTCAAGCTCAATTTCATTTAAAAATCAACATCATCACTTAGCTTTGATTTGGCAATGGGTACCCACAACATGCTACATCACAGCATACAACTCAATTGCACCAAAATCACAAACCACTAACATGCTTCCAATCAATCAAGCATACATAGCATACATACTTCAATCATGCACACATTCATTCCCAATTACTCGAGAACTCAGCTCTGATACCACCAAATGTAACCCTCTTAACCCGGCCTAGACGGTTGACCCGAATTAAGAAAGTCACACGGGGAAAACCAAAGTCAACCTTGATTAACGACCCTTTTTTTTCTTTTTAATCTTGTCTAGATGCATATTAACCTTAGATATGATCATACAAACGTTGTACTCAAAGATCATAAACATCAGAGATCAAGCAGGGACCCAATTGAACAATTTACAACTTTAGGGACCAAAATGTAAATTCTGATAATTAGGAGGACTTAACCCAAATTGAAGTTACCAACTTAAAATTAATCAGGTTTCATACTTCTCTGTAAAATTTCAGCTCAAAAGGACTTCCCAAACTCATACAATTGCTCAAACAAGATTCAGGACCAAAATGCAAACAATTCAAAACATTTAACTGCCAATGTCAGCCCCCAACGGTCACCCGTTCCGAAACAGGCAGAGCCTGTTTCGAAACGCAGGCCGTTCCGCAACGCGTACCGAAACACGGGCTGGTAGTAGCCTTTCCGTTCCGGAACGGTCCCTTCCGTTTCGGACGCCTGGGCTAGTTTAAGGCACCCGTTCCGAAACGGTAGGTACTGTTCCGAAACACCCTGCACAGATTGCCCCAAAATGCATACTTAAACATGCAATTAAACATCCAATCATGCTCCAATTGCCACCAAACTTTACCAACATGCAATTCAGCATATATGAGACATACTTGCATCAACAATTCATTAAAACAACAACATATGTGAAAAGCCCCAAATCTATAGGCATGCTTCCTACACAAGCAAACCATTCAAGCATAAACTTCCAATTCAAGCATGTAAAGGGCAAACACAAAACCAGCATTCTCAACAATATTCAACATACTTAGGGAGTTCGAAACCTCTCCCAAAACATACACATAGGTCCCCCATTGCCAAATTACCAAAAGCTAAAATGTACTTAAGGAAAAAGCCCTCCATACTTTGAGCTTTACTTCCACTTGAATACTTGCCCTCCTTGCTGCCCTCAAGTACTTTAATGTTCTGCATTATTGATTTAAGAAAACGAAGAGAGCGTAAGCAAAAGCTTAGTGAGGAATGCTCAATAAAACCATTCAATAATGCATTTATAAAACACTTTATAAATCATGCTTCAAATCATCATTTACACATGCTCAAAAGCATACTTAAACAAGCATCTCATGCTTCATATCATAACATGTCATATTGGCCACAAGTGATAAGCTCCATTTCTTTAAAAACAAGTTCATCAACTTTCACCCCAAGGACTTTTAAACACCTTAGCCCCAAGGACTTTTAAACACCTTGGCCCATGGACTTTTAACCACCATGGAAAGGACCACACAAGGACTTTTAACCACCTTTGTGTCCGTATCAAGTTTCACCCCAAGGACTTTTAAACACCTTGGCCCCAAGGACTTTTAAACACCTTGGCCCATGGACTTTTAACCACCATGGAAAGGACCACACAAGGACTTTTAACCACCTTTGTGTCCGCATCAAGAATCATCCAAGGACTTTTAACCACCTTGGTGTTCTTAAGTAAACAAGGCTCACTCAAGGACTTTTAACCACCTTAGTGACCTTAACCTTTTCAAAACATCACTTGCCAATATACATCATTATCATCAATTTATCCACTGTTTTAAAGCATTAAACCAAGCCATATTCATCATGCATTTAAAAGCATCAAACCACATTTAATCAATGTTCAAAAACAAGGAACTCTTACCTTGAGCTTCCTTCAACATATGGCTTACAAAAACAGCATTTACCATGCTAAATCATGCTTTCAAAACAGAATTTAAACCATGCAATAAACCACATTGCACGACAATCAAATCATGGCCACCACTAGAGAGTATTTCCGAAAACTTACACTTGAGCTTAGCAAAGTTGTTTAGACTTAAACTAAGCTCCCAAGACATTGGTTTCAAAGCCGAAAACCCAATTTCACTCACCGATTCCACTTCGCCTCTTGCCGAAGCACCAATTCAAGCTTCCGGATCAACAACTCTTGAATCCAAAGATGCCTCCCCTGTTTTAACACATCAAAGCAGAGGATTAATGCATCATCATGCATTAATAGCTTCAATGAAAGCACCTAAACTTGCTGCTCTCATCCACACTCCATTTTCGGCCACCAAATACAACCGAAAATGCATCCAAACCACTTCTCAACAAAGCCCAGCCATAAACCATCAAAACCAAACATCTTTTAACATCATTTAACACCTAAAAAGAACCTACTAACATCCTTATACCTCCAGCAACACCAGATCCACAAGATCACCTCAAAAACAATCAAGAATCATAAGCTAAACTTAGGAAATTCAACCTATCCGGGATTGCATCAACCAAAACTCAATTCCTTAACAATTTAGTGTTCAAATAACATCAAAAACACATCTTAAATCAAAGATTTAACAGATCAAACGAAAATCATCAAAAATCACCAAATCTTGCATTATAAGCCAAGATCCACTTCACAACTTAAAAGCCTTTAATAAAACATCAATTAAGGATTGAGAACTTAGGAATTTCAGTAAAGAACTGATAGTTTAGAGGAGAAGGACGTTCTTACCTCCAAACTTGAGTTTCTTCTATTTTTGGAATCAAAAACCTTGATGAATCAAGTAGCAAATGATGAGGTTTTGTAGATATGATGATTAGGAATCAAAAGAGAGTTGAAAGGATAGATTTAGGTGATAAAATCAGAAGAAATTCTCTGGAGAGAAAGTGTTTGGGTTGAGAGAAAATGAGAGAAAAGAAAATTGGAAGTTAGTTATCAAAATAGCCAAAAATGGCTTTCCCTCCTCTTTTGATATGTTTTAAAATCAGAATATATCTCAAAATATCTTAGAAAAATCTGGAGAAACTACTTTTGGAATAATAGCTCCTTAAAGATTCAAAGTTTCAACCCTTTATAAAACAGTCACAAAACTTTCAAAAATTACATTTTGGTCACTAGCCAAAATGTCACCCTTCCAAAACTCATTTTGTAAAATTGATTTCACAGTTCACTTATATATATTAAAAGATGATTTTAGAACATTTTTCCATAATTTTAATGCAACCCGAACTAGGCTTTCCTAATTTCACCTTTTTAGATTCGACCAGCACTTTGACCAAACCGGTCAGCGCTCAAACTACCAAGCCCAAAACCGGGGCGTTACAATATGTCACAATCTATGTAGCGAAATATGGTTGATAAAGATAGGATTTGTCCCTCCTACATAATAGGAGTAATATCTCAGGCCACTTGATTGAGTGAGACTAGAAAATACATGATCTTGCTCGAATAAATTGATATGAGATATCATAGTTATTCATTTATAATAGTCTACTCAAGATATAAAGAAATATTAGATGAACTATACAAGTGTGACTACAGCATGACTTGTGTCCGATCTAGATATGAGGACAAAAGGATGTAATACATAAAATAAGTTAATCACAGAAAAAGGTAAAGTCGAACCACGACTTCATGTAACTTAGGTAGCAAAGATGTATTGCTAGATTCCACTCATTGCTTGTAATATTAGAATCGTTCTAAATATTACTGCTAATGTTGCATGAACCTACAAGGGTCACACCCTATGATTGAAACGAACAAATATCGACTAAATAGCATGTGTACAAAATTGTTGTACATGTAATAATTATTAAAACGAAATTATTATAATTATTGTAATTATAGATAATCTCGTATATATATATACATATATATATATATATATATTAATACTAGATAATTATTGTAATTATCAAATACTATTAAAATATATATATATCTAAAGAAACCTAATTAAAGTATAATCAAATTCTACATATTTAATCATATTCGGTTAAATATATTGTATATTTAATGAATCCAAATTTAATTAGAATTAGGTTTTTGAATGCTATATAATGGAATAAGGTCTAGCGGCCAACATATGCTTTTCGAAAAACCTCTCTAACAGTTAGAGAAGAGAAAATATTGTTCGTTTCATTTGGGTGAACTGCGTAGAGGTCGGAACGCTATCACGATGACTCGAATTCGATTTGGATTCTCCTATACTCCATGCGGATTTCAAAATTTATTGAGGTAACATTTCATCCCTATTCACCTCAAATTCATCCCTTGTAATGCCCCGATTTTGGGCCTAGATGTTTTAGAGTTCGAATCGGACCGGTCGAGAACGGTTCTAATCTTAAAGGGAGATTTAGGGAATACCTAGTTCGGGATGCTTTAAAAATATGGAAAAATATCTAAAAATCCTCATTTATTATATGAGTGAATATGGTGAAAACGATTTTACAAAATAAGGTTTGGAAATACTACATTTCGGTGTAGTGACCAAATCGTAGTTTTTGCAAAAGTTGTATAGTGACTGTTTTGTAAAGGATTGAAACTTTGAATCTTTAAGGAGCTAATTTTACCAAAATGTTTTTAATCAGATTTCTCCTTATTTGGGTGATTTTAATAATGTTTTTATTAAGGGAAATAAAGATAACTAAAAGGAAAAAACATATTTGACTTTTCATAACTACTTTACGTCAATTTTCTCTCATTTCATTTTCTCTCAATTTCTTTTCAGCCAAACACATTTCCTCCATCAATTAGCCTCTAATTTTCATTTCTTTTGATGAGATTTCAATCTCCTTTTGATTCCTAATCATCTCCTCACCAAATCATCTTGTTTTCACATTGGATTTTCAAGAAAACTTGCCCAAATCAAGGAGGAATCAGCCATTAGAGGTAAGATTCGTCCTTCTCCTCTAATGATCAGTTATTTACTGAAATTTCCAAGTTATCAATCCTTTGTCAATGATTTTTGAGTTGCTTTAATGTTAGAAACAAGAAATTGTATTAAAACTCAAGGTTCTTTGAGAGATCTTGATGATTTTTGTGGTTGTTGGTTAGGCTCTGTTTTGAAGTTGTTTTCTAATGTATTTTGGATGGTAATTGATGTTATAAATGAGGTTTTATCAAACAAATCCCGAATAGGCTTGGATTCCTAAGTTTTGTATGCTAGAATGGTGGTTTTTGGGGTGGTTTGGGTGTTCTATTATAGCTGGAGATATAAGGACAAGTTTGTGGTGGTTTTTTATGTTGATTAATGTTTAGAAATGATTAGAAGTGATAGATGTTGGCTGGGATTTGTTTTCGGGGAGTTTGGAGATGATTTCGGTTGTTTTTGGTAGCCGAAATGAGGTTCTTGAGTAGTGCAGCGAGTTTAGGTGTGTGACTGATGATTTCAATGCATGATGATGCATTAATCCTCTACTCTTATGTGTTATAAACATGAGAGACATCTTCGGATGCCTTTGGTGTTGATCCGGGAGCTTAGATAGCGTTTTGGCGAGCAAGCGAAATGTACTCGGTGAGTGCTAATGGTTTTAGAAGTTCTTGAGGGATAAAGAAACAAGGTTTGGGGATTTAGGAAAGGTTTGAAACACCTTCCTAAGTCCAGAAGTAAGTATTGGCTAGATTGCTCTCATATATGTGGTGGTTGCCCCTAAAATGCTTTTAAATGTTCATGGTTTGAGATAGATAACTTCCTACTATTTTTATGCATGATTTGTAGCATGAAATGATGCTTGAAAAGATATCATGAAATAACATGTTGCATTGATGAGTTTTGAGCTTTTGTTTTAAAGCATGGCAAATGTTATGGTTTTGAATGAAATGAGAAAGCTTTGAGAAATGTTGCATTAAAAACAATTGGTGAGATGATGTTTTGACATAATATATTGGCATAGAAGATGAGATACTTACCGGATATAATTGATTGATCAATAGGATGAGAGTGCACTATACACTAAAAATTTGTATGTGCTCTTTGGATTCAATCCAAAGGGAGAGACCGATGATGGGCATTCCATCGGGTAGGACTTGGTGAAATACCCAAGCTTTGTGGCGATGAGAGATTCCACCATGTAAGTACGGTGATGTGAGATTCCACCGAAGGTGTCTAGTGGTTTGAGAATGTTGTCCGCATATCCGAGTAATAATGAGATGTGAAATGACAATATAATATATGAAAATTCTTTTGATTCACATGTACCTATTGATGGGATGATTTATGCTATGAGAAATGCATATGAGATTTGTATATAAAATGCTTTAGTTTTCACAAGCATGTGTATGGCCTTGCCATGAGATTTGCATTGGTTTAAATGCATGAGATAGAATTGAGGTACATGTGGTTTCAATAGAGATTTGCTTTGAAATGGTTTTCAAGCATGAGATAGAATGATCATGTTGTAGAAAAAGGCTTTTGAGAAAGTGTTTTGGATAATGCATTGTTGTGTTGGTTTTCTTTAGAGCTTGCCTCACTAAGCAAATGTGCTTACGCTCTCTTTTACCAACAATGCAGATAATTGAAGTGTTTTTGGGCAGCAAGAAGGTTAAGAACATCCAAGGAAGTGCAAAGCTCATGTATGGTGACGTTTTTATACACTTTGGTTTTGATATTTGGCAATGAGACTCCAAGGTTGTATTTGGGAGATGTGTTTTGAACTCCCTAAGTTTGTGGCATGTTTGTGATGGTTTTTATGGGTTGTAAATGGTCCTAAAGGTTTGGTTTAAGGTTTGAAAGCTTATATTTGGATTTGTGGCTAGGAATCATGCATATAGATTGAGTGATCATGTGTTTGATGCCATGCTCTAGCTTAAGGTTCTTAAATATGATCTTCGGTGTCTAAATGAGTTGCTGGTATGTTATAGTACATTTTGAAGCATGTTTGAGTGGGCTAAGAGGTGAAAAACCAGCAATTTCTGCTGTCACAGGGCAGGGTGTATTGAAACACCCTTAACTGTTTCGAAACGGGGGCCTGTAATGGCCATATCGTTTCGGAACGGCTGAAGGTGTTTCAGAACATTTTGGCTACTGGAGAGGCCTGTTTCGATACCGGTCTCGAAACGCATCCGAGTATGAGCGTTTCGGTATGAAGGCCAGTGTTCTGAAACGGTCAACACCATTGGATGATGATTTGAATTGTTTTAAGTTCCCATGTCTTACATTTTAGTCCTAAATGTTATGGATGCAATTTCTTGAGCTTGGAATGTCCTTTTAATCTGAAATTTGACAGAGGAGCATGTACTATGACTAATTCTATATTTGTAATCTTAAAATCTGCAAAGTCCTTATATTTTCTAAAAATTACATTTTGGTCCCTAAAAGTGTAATTCATGCAATTGAGTCCCTAAATGATTTCTGGTCATTGTGCCCTTCTCTCATCTGATTTTTGAGTGCTCACATAGGCTTAATGTGCATCTAGAAAAGATTAAAAAGGAAAAAAGGTCGTTAATCAAGGTTGACTTTCAGGTTGACTTTGGTTTTCCCCGTGTAATCTTCGTAGTTCGAGTCAAGCGTCTAGGCCGGGCTAAGGGGGTTACATCCCTTGTATATGGATCACTGGAGGATTACGCCAGATTATTTGTCCGCTGTGCCATGGGGTTTACCGGCGTTTCCCAACGGCTTTGTGTTGTACCAATTGTTTCTTGGTTATTACAATATATGCATATTGTGGGCACTAACTTTGACCATTTAGGAATATCCTTCAACATATTCTAAAGTCATTTGACTTCTTTTCTAGACTTCTAGAGCTAAGAACTCATATTCATTTATGGATCTAGTTGTAAACGTTTGTCTTGAGAAATCCCATGACATAGCTCCCCTCTTCGATGTGAACATATTCACTTGTGCCTTTGATATCTTGAATATTAGATATCCTATTGGCATCGAATAATCCTTCTAAATAGCAGGATCTCTAGAATAATTCAATTCATAATTTTGAGTATATCTGAGATATTCCAATACCCACACAATCATTTTCCATAGGTTTGGCCATTGATTGCTTCTGAATCTGCTTAAACTGCTCACAGTGAAAGCAATATCTTGTCTAGAATAGTTTATTTAGACTATCTACGACACTTGCATATTCCATTTGGACAAATGTTGGCTCGTATTTATTAGAGTTCTGTCCATGCCAGAAACATCCTTGCCACTTCTTTTGTCCATGTAGTGTGACTACATCAATATGAGACCTTCAGATGATTGTTTGATTTGAATGACCAAAATCATATTGTCTAGTCTCATATCTTTCATGTAAATATGTTCACCATTTCATTGTTACTTATAACAATAAGTATGTCATCAACATAGAATCATATATCCTAATGTCGGTAGGTTTGACATACACACATTTGTCACACTTATTTGGCATCATGACAATATTTTAGTTTCAACCTTTTGTTGAACATCTGAATTGTCTTCATTAATAGTCTCTAAAATTCATTTTGTTGAACTTTGATCATCTTCTTTAATTATACAATGAAGTATATTTTCAAAGTATGAGAAATCGTTATCATATTCTTGTGAATCTCAGGGTTCTTTGATTCACACACAAGATACTGATATATGTTGCTATAATCTGCATAGCTAATGAAAATACAATCCACCAATTTTAGACTTATTTTTATTTACTTTGGTAATGAGATCATTACCTTTGTAAGACATCCACACATTTTTAAGTAGTTGTAGGAAGATTTAATTACCTTTCATAACTCGTATGTTGTTTTTCCTCATTTATTGTGGGAAACCTTATTTAAAAGGTTGATTAGCTAAAAGAATAACCCCCTCCACATGTCAGTCACATTTTGTCAAGTTTCAATTCTTTTCAGAAGTCATCTTCAAAATCATTGTACCATTGGATGTTGCAGCGTTACTAACATGAAGTTTCTCCCCCACATTAATCAATTTATTAAATTTGGGTTTCAAAATCCTGCTTATAGAGATTAATATCTCTATAGCATCATCTTTACTTTTAAGCAAATACATATAACAGTAGTTTGTGCTATCATGAAGGTAATAAAATTTCCTTGCAACAATTGTTTGTCATATGAATTATCACGACGGTATTTTGTCACAACATTGATCTCATTTGTTTTGTCTTTCTTTAAAAGCTTACAGTCTGGAGACATGTTCTCCATATAATGGCAATTCAAAGCATTTCACATGAAAATTTGTTATTTGAACATACCGCCTAGTCCGTGGTTTGCTTTCTTGAAGTCATTTATGACTTTCACTATGTTTGTCATGGTAATATTTGTCTTAACAATATTTACCTTAGCAACATTTGAAGGTGGTAACAACATTTATCTTATCCTCTCTAACAATAGGAGGATCTTCCTTCAGATATTTGACCAAGTTTACCATGGTCAAATATGCAACACCTTTTGTTGTCACGTTTTGAAATTCTTTCCAATGAATTTTACTTGTATTTTCATCGTGTCACATAGTCACAAACTAGAAACAGAAAATTATTAATCTGTTAAACGTTAGGAATTTAGCCAAATACTAAAACCAGAAACAAAAACATAATTTCTAACTTTTGTTAGACTTTAGGAATTTAGTAAACTAAAACCGAAACAAAAGTTCACATGGTCTAGAAAGAGCAATGATGACCAATGCACCATGTAGGTAAATTATGAAAAGAGAGGTGATGCATGAGGAATGCTTAAATACCAAATCTTTCAAAGAACCACTCCTAGACATGTACTCTCATATTGTCTTTAAATCATCTATTTATGGGTTTTCTTCTCTTATATTTAAGGTAGTTCTTGAAGTCGTTACAAACAAGGGTTAGCTTTTCAAATGACTAACACCTAAACGGATTCACTTATAACCATTCATGTTGTGAGAATACCTTGAGTGATCAATTAAAGTCACTGTCTTTGATTCACAACAATTTGAAATCAATCATTAAGAATTTGGTAACTAAGAATTTCTTAGCACCGACATCTTTCATTCTGTATTTGTGGTCCAACGACCTTCAAAATTCTGTAGCTATTTTTAAACATTGTAAACTTCATAATGTGCATCATATATGGCGTTCGACTTAGAAAACAAAGTTCTTCCATGCTTTGATTCAAGACCTCGATCGAAATCAAATCTTTGGATTCAGTAACCAATGTTACTTCCAATAACAATTTTGTTAGAACATATTTGTCCACTTTGATTGAAAGGAGATCAATAAACCCTTTAAAACGGCAATAACTAAATTCTCGAAAACAAATTTATTTACAAGATCTCAATTTACAAACGGAACCAAATTCTCAATAAATAAATTCAACGATTTATTTATTTATTTTATAACATGATAGATTCCCAAGAAAATAAATGCAACGATTTATTTCCTTTTTCAAAGTAGAATCATACAAGATTCTCAAGAAAATAAATTCAATGATTTATTTCTTTTTTCAAAGTAGAATCATACAAGATTCTTAAGAAAATAAATTCAATGACTTATTTCCCTTACAAAACAGAATCACACAAGATTCTAACGCGGAAATAAATTCAATGATTTATTCCCTCATTTTTCCAATGTTATATCTAATGTTTAATGACGAGATAAGAAACACTAAAAACCGAAACAAAGATATTAAGGCAACCTTGTATCCGCCTAAACCCGGCCTAAAAGAAAAGACCAAATTTAAGAACTCGCCGTTGAAATTTTTTCCCTCAAGTAATAAATTTTAGGTTTAAATAATTTATAAAACAAATTAATTATTAATTATAAGTATCGTAAAATACCACAATTGTTTTCAAAATCCAAATATTATAAAAATATTATGATTATTTAATAAAATATATGAAATAAAGTCTGTAAATATATGTTGAAACATAATCCCAAAATATAAAGTTTCACGATCTGAAATACGTAAATATCCCAAGACATAGAATAATAATTTGATAGTTTAAATTTAGTTCATACTGAATAATAAATTAATCGGATAAAATTGAGATCCTCCAAGTACCACATTGTGTAAAGTCCAAAGATATCTGTAAAAGAAAACTATGGGGATTAAGCTATATAGCTTAATGTGTCTCTAAAGTGCAAGAAAAACCATAAACACAAAGACAATAATTTCTATAAAATCTTTAAGTTCAAAACAATGATGATTCACAACACAAATAATTTAATTTTATAAACACAATGCAATGTACCCAACTACATCACACCAAACGATCAGAGGAAAGTTCCCTAGAACTCCTCGCTACATCACACTAATCGGTAAGTGGTCGAAACCACAATCTTCCACCGTACAATTCCATCCCATGCACTGTAACACCCGTGTTTTGGGGTTAGGAGTTATCCGGGTTTATAGTTTGAGTTAATAAAATAAAAATAAAAATAAATTCGACTTAAAATGTGGCCTAATTGAACTTTAATAAAAAGGGAAGGGCTTATGTTGTAATTTGCCCAAAAGCTTTTAAAAAAAAAGATGACAACTTTCAAATTGTCATCTTCTTCCCCTTTTCATTATATCCCCCATGTGAAATATCTACCCCATTCCCCAAACTCTCTCAATTTTCAAGATCTAATTTCATACGATTTCTTCATCAATTCAAGGGGCTTTTGAAAGGTGATCACATATTTGAACTCTCCTTTCCATTTCCTATTCATACATTGTCTTAGATTTTAAAAATATGAACTTTTGAAAATTAGGGTTTATATCAAGTTTGGATTTTTAAGGGGGGTTTTCAATTGGTTTCGATAAATTGAGTTGGGGCTTTAGTAAATCATATTAAAAGGTGTAACATATATCAATTTGGTTGAATTTTGATGAATTTCCGAAGTGGGTCTTTAGACCCATTTTTAAAGTGTCAAAAAGTTGATTTTTTGTGGATTTTAGGGTGTAATTAGAGGGCTGATGGTATATGTATACTAAGGGGATGATTTAGGACCATTTAGATGTCATTTGGGTGTTTAAAAACATGATTTTCTGTTAGGTAAAATATGAGTACGAAAATGGAGTTTTGGAAGGTTTTAGGTGAGTTTTGGGGTTGTTTAAGGTGGAAATTGATAGCCCAATGGTAGTACTATGATTAGGGATTGATTTGGGATCTTTTGTGGGTGCAATGGATGTTGGAAACAAGGTTTTTGGAAGAGGTATTGGGGCTGTCCGAAATTGTTAAGTATGGGGTTTGATCATGACTTGAAATGTTGGGTTTGATATTTGAATTTGTATTCCGGGTTGGTATTGTGAGGTTGGGCTAATTTGAGGTTGTTTGAATTGTATTGAGGTTGTTTAGAAGCGAGAGTTTGCGTTGGAGAAGCTTCGAGAAGAAATCCGGAAACTTGCAGGTGATGTTTGCTTGGTAGTTGAGCTTGGAGGTAGAGGTGAGTGGTTAATGTTTTTAAATTGGTTTTTAAGTGGTTGGTTCAAGCATGTAAACTAGGTTGGGATTGATAGACCCACCTAGAGTTAGGATTAGGGTGGTAGCCTAATCCTAAGCTTTAGTTAGAGACATTGGATGTACTCTTTAATTGATGTTATGCCTCATGATTATCCGTGTATGTATAATGTGTTATACATGTTGTTGAGACATAGTTTGATGCATTGCTATGCATGTGGGTTGGATTGTAATTGTGTATGATGATGTTGAGTTTAATATGATGTAAGATGCCATATTATTACTCTTGAACATGACATTATGATATTATGTTGTTGAGATAATCGATGTTGAGCTTAATGTGATGTAAGATGCCATATTATGATACTTGAACATCAAAGGTTGTGAAATTTGATTAATTGGCACTAGTATGCTTGGGTACAATGATCGATCATTAGGATGAGTGTGCACACAAATTGAGTCAAAACGTGCGTGGCCTTGGTGGCGTTAAGGCACCAAGGAGGAGTACGGTGATGTAATATTCCACCGGAAGCTTTTATATATTTCTACGTGATGATGAGTGGAATCCCATCCGTAGGGCATGTGGCGATGAGTGGAATCCCGCACATGCAAGGACCGGTGATGAGTGGAATCCCACCGAGGTAATGTTGTTGTTGGAAATGCGTTCCAACATGTTATCCGCGTATTCGAGTCATAGCTAGGTGCCAATAAGAGAAAGTATGTTTATGCCAATATGAAATTATGCATACATGATAATATGAATTGATATGTGTATCGATGTAATATGAAATGTGAATTTCAACGTGAAACGATATATGATGTGGATAATACATTGAGATATGTATCATTGTATGTTGAACTTATATGTTGTTGAGCATGACATGAATTTGGTAATATGTTCATGCATCACCTATACTTATGGCTCATGTGAATGGAAGGTAAAATCATGTATAATATCATGATAGTTGCTCATGCTTGGACCCTGCATTGTCGAAGGTTTGTTTTATGAGCTTACCCTCACTAAGCTTTTATGCTTACGCTCTCTTTTGTTCGACAATGCAGATAAATAGCTTGGGGGTGGCAAGGGCAAGGAAAGGTCTCCAAGTGTTGCTTTTGGTGAGCTCAATGTATGATTTATAAATTGAAAGATTGTAATAGTAAAGCAATGGGATAGGTGTTGTTGTTTTTGATGCTTTGCTGTGTGTTGATTTGGTTTGGCACTTAGATGCCTTGTTCGATTTGTAAATATCACTTATGATGCATGCCTTGATGAATGCTTGAGTGATGCATGCCTTGATGAATGCTTGAGTGATGTATGTCCTTATATACATAAATTGCTCTTTATTTGGTATGCTATGCATGAATGTTTTATTACATGTTCAAATGACTCCCTTGGCTTGAATAGGTGCTCTTGCATGTGTGTATATGTTGTATTTCTACCTAAATTATGTTCTTAGACTTCATATATATGTTATTAATGTGTTTTTATCATTGAAAGACATTAGAATGAAGCAAAATATGCTCCCCTGCACCTAGGTTTCGAAACTAGGGGTAAAGTTTCGAAACCTTTGCAAATTTTTGGATTTCAGAGGCTACTGCCAGCCAAAGTTTCGAAACCTTTGGGCAAGGTTTCGAAACTATGGTCAAAGGTTTCGAAACCTTCACAAGGTTTCGAAACTTTTGGTGAAAACTGCATTTTTGAGCATGTTAGAGTCATTTCTGGAAAAAGTGTTCTTCTACAAAGTTGTAGAGGACAAAATTTTACATGAATTAGAGGTATTATTTACTCAAAAATGTTAAGTATAGGTCTCTGAATTGTTGTTAGAAGTTGACAGGACTGAAACTGAATGTTTTTGGAATCTGCTGGATTAAATTGTGAAATTTGAAATGTTTAGGGGTTTGGCTGTTTGTCTCGTGTGATACGTTCCGCTGTTTGATCACATAGAATTTAATACTCGGATATGTCAAGATTAAAATAAAAAAATAGGGTTGCTAACCGAGGGGGAACCTTAACGGGTTTCGCTTCGGTTTTCCCCGTGTGGCCCACTTGGACCGGTCAACCGGCCAGACCGGGACGAGGGGGTTACATGCACACAACGGTATAGAATCACAATTCTCTAATCTCTACACAATTATGTACTGTAATACGAGTTCATAGTCCACAAAACCATTATTTAAAATAAATATCTCAAGTATAATTCATAGAAAATTCTTTATGCAACAACACATCTCATGTAAAATACTCATAAATTGTAAACAACGTCACACGGTAAAACCACTTATATAGCAGGGTAAGAAAACACACCTCAACTAGCAATAGCTCTAACGCCGGAAAGCATCACGTTTTGTTTGATCGAGTAATTGAATTCGTGAATTACTTGGAATAGGTGCAGTGAATTGATTGGTATGGATGGTCGAGAGAGATCGTGATAGGAAGAATATATATATATATATATATGCGGTTGAAAGTGCATAATCCATAGGGTTTTGGTGATGTATACATTGGAAGGGGATTTTGGAATAATAATAATATAAAAGCTATAATTATAAAAGGAAGAAAACTCAAGTAGCACAAATTGATTTGGATTCAAAAACAAAATGGGCTAATCGTACAGAAAGTCCTTAGAGCTTTTAGAATAATTTCCACATAGTTCTTGAATTTTGAAGACTTGTGATTTTGAACTTTAATATTATTTCTCAAACTTTAGTCCTTCAGTAATTTCGGGTTTTTGAATTAAAATTCTCAAATAATTAGAGTTTTGAATTTAAGGATTTCAAAATTAGGTTTTTAATAATTAGGAATTTTGCGAATCTAGGTTTACAATTTGTGCGTAATTTTTGGGTTTTTAAAACCCGATTCTGTTTAACAAACAAAAATCAAAAGGAAATAATCCTTTGATTTTAATTTCGTTGATTCTTGTTTGGAAAGGAAGATCAAGTAAACCCGTTAAAACGACATGAATTAATTCCCGAAACGAATTAATTCTCGAAACGTTATTTACGAGATCTTTGTTTCCAAAATAGATCAAGATTTCGCCTGGGTATCTTGTCCGTCTCTATAAAAGTTACATTTAGATCAAGATTTCGGTCACTCAATTATTAAAAGTTACATATGAGTCACTCAATTATTAAAAGTTACATTTGAGTCACTCAATTATGGGTAATGTTACATTTGGGTCACCCAAATATTAAAAGTTACATTTAGATCACTCAATTATGGGTAGAGTTACATTTGGGTCACTCTTCATATTTAAAATAAAAAGTATATCAATTTGTGTATTAGATTAATTAATGATTTCAAATGAATTACTCTAATGTTAACGAGGATATACACGTGATTTGGAAGAAAAAATGACTAAATTGATGTACTTTTTTAAATATGAAGGGTGACCCAAACGTAACTTTACCCATAATTGAGTGACCCAAATGTAACATTTAATAATTGGGTGACCTAAATGTAACTTTACCCATAATTAAGTGACCTAAATGTAACTTTTAATAATTAGGTGACCCAAATATAACCTTATACTCATAATTAAGTGGCCTCTGCTGTAATTTACCCTAATATTTAATATTATAAGCCCAAAACAATTGGGTAATAGCACTATAAAATATTACCATTATAATACCACAATTAATGGTTACATGTATGGTTATGGGCGAAATCTTACCATAATAACAATAGCATAATTCAATATAGGCAAATTTTACCATGATAATACCATAATGATATTACCAAAACAATGTCATATATTAAGGATTTACCTTAATGATTCATACACACAAGCATTATGAATTAATATTTTATTATGCGCTCATTATAATACAATATTAAAAATGTTGAAACTTTAATAATATCATTATGGATGACGACTCCACCACCACTATCGATTCCCTCTGCAATGTGTTTTCCAACAAGAGAATTAGCATCAGTCTGGATGAAACCAATTTCTTGCTCTGGAAATAGTAAGTAATACTGATGATGCGTGGTCAAGGTCTTGAATCATACCTCGATGGCACCGTCTCTGTTACCACCAAAACGCTACCTGGAGAAAATGGTACTTTTGTTCCCAACCCTGCTTATCTCAGGTTCATCAAGCAAGATAGTGTTATAGCTTCCTGGTTACTCTCCACCATCAGTTCTGACATTTTGCCCCAACTTGTTGGTGCTGAAACCACTGCCACTATCTGGAGCACAGTTGTTCGACTCTATTCCCAGCTCTCCACCACTCGTATAATGCATCTTCATTGCCGATTGAGGTCGATCAAGAAAGCCTCCCTCACCATGCGTGCCTACACCATGCAGATCAAGGAGATCTGTGATCTCCTGGCCTCGTGTGGAAGCTCGGTCTCATCTGTTGAGCATATCGCCACAATCCTAAATGGACTTCCCTCGGAGTATGATCCATTTGTTGCTGTAATCTCAGCCAGTCGAGATCCGTACTCTGTTGACGGTGCAGTCTCCATCTTAATCAATGTTGAATCACGTGTCTCTGATCCCCTTCGATATCTTGTTGGCGTCAACAATACCAATCTTGTCGATCCACCATTCTCCTATGGCCCAAACAACCCCTCCTATCAGCGTCGTGGTCCCCCACAGTATTCCGGTGAACGTTTCAGAGGCAGGCCATGTCCCCAGTGCCAGCTATGTGGCAAACTTGGGCATCTTGTCGATCGGTGCTGGCATCGGTTTGATCAAAGCTTCAAGGGTGTTTCTTCCCGATCGTCCCCTTCACATGTGTCTACTCAAGCCAATGCCTGCTCGTTCAACACTGAACCTGTGGAGATCTCCTATGATCCTTGTGTTAGTGCTACACCACCTGGTGATCAACCTCCGACTGATGAACCTCAAGTCAACTCCCTTACTGCCACTACATTCGATCTTCCTAGCATGACATGGTTCCCTGATTCTGGTGCTACACACCATATGACTACTGAAAGTTCTATGTTGTCTACTGTTTCTCCTTATTCTGGGTGATGGTTTTTCCTTACTTATATCTCACATTGGCAATTCTTGTATATCCACACCAACAAAGGATTTTTATGTTAATCATCTGTTGCATGTTCCTAAAATCAACAAGAATCTTATATCTGTCTCGAAATTCACTCGTGATAATGATGTGTATATTGAATTGCATGCTGATTCTTGTTGCGTTAAGGATGAGAGCACAGGACGGATACTAGTTCAAGGTTCATAGTCTCGTGGATTATATAGTCTAGCTACAACTTTTCCTCAACCTTCAATCAAAGCCCTCACTGCTACTGTTGATCCTGAAGCACAATACACATTATGGCATCAACGTCTTGGTCATCCTACCAGAGACATCGTTTCCCTTGCTTTGAATAAAAAACTTGTAATTACTGATCATACTATTTGTCGATCTTGTCAAATGGGAAAGAGTCATACTCTCCCATGCAAGGAGTTTGATACAGTGTATACAAGTCCCTTTCAGTTGATTGAAATTGACCTATGGGATCCTTCTCCTATGCTATCGAATGGATACAGATATTACATATCATTTGTAGACATGTTCACTAGAAACTGTTGGCTCTTTCTTCTTAAAACTAAAGCTGAAGCAACTAATGCCTTTACTGTGTTCTATGCTATGGTTACCAACCAATATCAATCTCACATCTAGGCAGTCCAAACAGACGATGGGGGAGAATTTCAGTTCCTTCATGAAACTCTAGCTCACTATGGTATTCAGCATAGGATCACATGTCCTCACTCATCTCAACAGAACGGTGTGGTTGAGAGAAAACACCGACACATCGTTGAGACAGCTCTTACACTCATGGCTCAAGCCTCTCTACCACTCAAATGTTGGTCTTATGCAGTCCTCCATGATGTGTATCTAATCAATCGCCTTCCCTCAAAGCGTCTGGGCAACAAATCTCCAATTGAACTTCTGCATGGTAAAACTCCTGATTAATCTCATCTTCGAATATTTGGATGTGAATGCTACCCCCATACAAGACCCTTCAATTGTCACAAACTCGACTTTAGATCCAAAACCTGCTTATTTCTCGGATTCTCACCCAAACATCAAGGCCATCATTGTCTCGATGATCAAGGTCGTGTCTATGTTTCTCGCAATGTTCGATTTAATGAAACCATCTTTCCATGTGCTACATCCACCACCAAACACAACTCTACATCTTGCAATCCTATATCCCAACCCTTACCCACTATTCATGATGCTACACTTTCCCCTAACCAACCAGTATCTACTCCCACATCCACCTCAAACCAACCAACTTCCATTCATCCAACATCCCCTTCTTTGGATCCCTCCCCTGCACCTAGCCTCAACACCTCTCCTGCACCTCAGCACGAACCTCTTGAGCCACCATCACCAATACATGAACCCACCTCACCTCCATCTGAGCCTACACCACCAACACCTGAACCACACTCCCATGTATCTGACCCTACTGTCCCTCCTCCTCCCACTACTTCTGAAACCATCTCCAACACGCATCACATGGTTACACATAGTGAAGCAGGTATCTTCAAACCCAAGCTTTACACCATGCAGTATGTCCCTACCTCTACAACTATCTGCGAAGCTCTAACTGATACTAAATGGTCCACATCTGTCATGGCTAAGTATAATGCCTTGATCAATAATAATACTTGGACACTTGCGGAGTTGCCACCTAGGAAGAAGGCCATTGGTTGTAAGTGGTTGTTCCGTGTGAAATACAATGCTGATGGTTCCCTTGATCACTACAAAGCACGTCTGGTAGCCAAAGGGTTCACACAGGTGTCAGGACAAGACTTCATGGATACGTTCAGCCCTGTCATTCGATTCTTTACTGTCAATGTCTTACTTTCAATTGTAGTCACACGTGGTTGGCAAATACATCATGTTGATGTAAATAATGCTTTCCTCAATGGAGCGTTATCTGAGGACATCTATATGCACCAGCCAACGGGCTTTGTTCAACATAGTAATTCTGGCAAACACCTGGTTTGCAAGCTCAACAAGGCGATATATGGTCTACGACAGGCTCCCCGCAAATGGTTCCTTCGATTACAAGCATACCTTCACAGCATAGGGTTCAACAGTTCTTCTACTGATACATCCCTCTTTATCAAAATTACTACTGAAGCAAGACTATATCTAGTGGTCTACGTTGATGACATACTCCTCACTGGAAGTTCTATCGATCATATCAAACAGGTTATAAATGTTCTCAATGCTCAATTTTCTCTCAAGAATCTGGGCTAACTTCATTCCTTCCTTGGCATTGATGTTCAACAGATTGGCAATGGACTCTTTTTAAATCAACGCCAATACATATGTGATCTATTACAAAGGACAAATCTTCTTGACACAAAGGTAGCTTCTACTCCCATGGTCTCCTATCCAAAAATCAGAAAACACGACGGAGAACCCTTACAAGTTGTTTTCACCTATCGTAGTGTTATTGGAGCATTACAGTACATCTGCCACACCCGCCCCGACATCGCATTTGTTGTAAACAAAGCATCTCAGTTCATGCAAACACCCTCTGATACACATTGGCATGTTGTTCTCAGAATTCTTCGCTACCTCAAAAATACCCTTGATCATGGCCTATGGTTCTGTCCTCAGTCTCCAACCTCTTTCAATCTCAGTGTTTTCACAGACGCCGACTGGGGCAGTGATGTTGATGACAGGCGTTCCATTTTAGGCTTATGCATATGCCTCGGAGACCACCTATTAACTTGGAGCTCTAAGAAACAAAGTGTTGTATCTCACTCCACAACAGAAGCTGAATACAGAAGCCTTGCTGATGCTGTTTACGATCTCACCTATATCACTTCTGTTCTCAGTGATATGCAAATTCAATGCCTCGATATTCCTAAAGTGTGGTGCGACAATACCAGCACTGTGTCAATGGCTACCAATCCAGTTGACCATGCCAAAACTAAACATGTTGACCGCGACCTTCATTTCGTGCGAGAAAAGATCACTTCATGCATTATCCAAGTCAACTACATCCCTGCTCGCTATCAACTTGTCGACATCCTCACAAAGCCTATCCCAGTTCAACTCTTTGAAGAATTCAGAGCCCAACCTCATGTTTTAAGCTCAGAAAAGATTCGAAAAGAAGTCGAGGAAATATTGAACAATGAAAACAAACCCTAAACCAACGTATGCATGCTGAGCTGTGTAGCTGTTAGTTTGTTACAACAGCTGGATACTCACAAATTCAGCGTTTCTCATGAGAGCCTTGTGCCTAGGGTTTCTCCTTGTTCACTCTATATAAGTTTTGTAAACAATCGTTAATGAGACTTCCTTCCTTTCTGCTCCAGCACTGTTATTATTAAAGCTTCAACAAAAGACATATAGAAAGTGATTTAATAATAATAAATATCAATATTTACCATATTAAAACTTTTCTTAATTATGACCAAGATATTCCAAAACCAATATCCCATATTCACGCCCAAACGATATTCAAAATTTAATTCATTAACCTTGGCAGGCGAAAATCAACATGGCCGTATTGATCTTTTAACAACATTCCATAATTGGATGCAAAGGTTTAGACACAGTAATCGTACCATGCCATATCAACTATGTCGTAGACTAGATAACTGATGGCGATGGCGATGGTGGTGGTCGAAATCTCGAAAATAAACTGATAGTAAACCTCATCGTGGTATAAACCACAATTTTGGAACGATAATCTATTCGTCTTGGATTAAAAAATATTTCTTAAGATCGTTAAAAAATCGTTAATCAAAAAAATAATAAATCAAAAAAATATAAATATTATATTGAAGTATTGAATGAACAGAACATGAAATATAGATACAACATATTTAAAACCAAACCGATTGAAAACGAGTTGAGACCTTTAATTAGCTACACAATTTTTTTAAAACATGTTTTTGGTCAATCCTTGGTGCTTGCGATTGTCGGTCGTTTGCCTCCTAAAATACAATAACTAGATGATATTCTACAATAACACAACTATAGAGATGAAGAATTATGTCTTTGCCTTCTCCTATCACAAAAAACTTATTTTGAAAAATCACATAGTAAAACAATACAAAATCCTCTGTGTTTTTTAGTTGTGTAAAACTTAAAAGGTTTACACCCTGTTTATAGGAGTTTTACGAGAGGTATAAGTGGAAAATTTTGACATAATAGAGCATTTACGATTTTGAGAATTAATGAACTTTTAAAGAGCAGTTTCCAATATTACTATCTGAATTAAAGAAAATTTTAATATTTATTCTTTTAATTCCAAAACAGATTGGCAAATAAATATATACTTTTATTTGAGGAAAAATTATTTTGAATTTGGGTTAAAATATCTGTTGTGGGACCAGATTAGTTCGGACATTTTTGTTACCCACGTCATGCACGTCTGTACATTTACGAACCAACAATTAGTTCCACATTTTTTTCAACGTTTGTATCAATTTCTCATTCAAAGTTCCAAAATTATCAAAATTTTCCAACCCCTATTAGTGCCCCAAATGTTAAAGACTCTTTCATTTGGAAGGACAATGAAAATGAAGAGTTTTCTGTAAAGTCTAGATACCATCTTTTTTCGAGCTTTGTTGCCCTTGATGTAATTTCGAATTCAAGCTCCGATTTGAGACATGACAAATAGCTTTAGTGATCGATCTGAACACCTGGGACTCCACCAAAAGTATGGAACTTCTTGTGGAAAGCATGCCACAAAACTCTTGCTTCAAACAACAACTTGAAGGCTAGATTTCAATCTATTGGTACTGTTTGCGCAAGGTGTGGTTACGATGATGAAAGCGTAGAACACATTTTCTTTTTTCTTTTTTATCTTTTTGCTCAGACAATTTCAAGGTCGTCGGACTTTAGCTATTTCCCTAATCATGTGGGGTTTTCAGGATTTTGCTCTTGGTGGTTTAAAATCTCATATTCATCTGCGAAAGGAAAATTTGGCGATGGCCTCTCTTTGATTGATTCCCTATGTTGGATTTTATGAAAATTTCGAAATGATTTTATTTTTCAGGAATAATGGACAACTTTATTGATGTTTGGCTAATAACGGAATGCTTCTTCGTTGAGTTTATGACTTTATGCAGTCATGCAACTCTAGCACCAAACCAAGAGAGCAATTCATTCATCCTACGTCTCCTTGGATTCCCCCACTATGGGGGTTTGTTAAAATTAGCTACGATGTTCCGTTTGACGTTTGCTGAGGAGAAGCCAGAGCTGGGGGCATCTTGAAAATGTCCGGCTCAAAATATGACTTTCAAATTAAGTTTCGAATTAGTGAATGTTGTCAAAGGTAGTGGTGATACCATACACGAAAGAGAAGAGACTCATGGAACGATAGAGGCAAATAATACTTTTACAAATCTTCGTTAATCCATGAACATGATCGATATAGACACATAGATGAGGGCCCTTTATTATCAGGGGTGCGACTAAGAATTTAAAAACGTCTTTTACTAGAATGGCTGAAGTTGTTACTATTCGGATTGGGATTAATGTTTTTGTTAATGATGACCTTCACCGTATCCTTGTGGAATATAGTAATGAAAGCCTTGTTTCAAGATTGAATTTTAAATCCCCTTCGGTTGGGGATTCGACTGTCGTGAGATGTGATGTCCTCGGGCTTTCCTACTTCCTTTTGGTTTGTGAATTTTCCTTTATGAAAAGACTTTGTAACAAAGCATCTGACTGACTTACTAGCACAGTTTGGTCTTACTCAATACTCATGCCCCTCGAACTGGGTGGCATGTCCACCTTTTGAATGAGTTTCCTCGTGTGATATTATTTTTAGGAGACTCTAACCTACAACAGAGTTATTATACAACTACAATATGACACCAATCGAAATATTATAAAACACGGAACCTAACATGTTATATTTTTTTATAATATTTTAAGCTGGTGGTTATCACGATAAGTATCGATATTTAGAGACAAATTTTGATACTTAAAACCAATATCAAAGTGACAAATATTGAATACTTAACCACCAACCTAAAATGTTTATAAAAAAATATGTTGGTGGGTAACATTTTAAGTTCTGTATTTTGTAACATTTCGGTTGGTGTCATACGTAACCGTACCGTAATCCTGCTGCAACCCAGTCTCACCCATTGTTTTTATGAATGAATGGAGGTTTTATTTGTCAAAACAAAAACAGAGCAAAAAAAGCAAACTACATAATTGGTCATCTAAATTTCATATATGTTCATTTTAGTCCTCAAAAATTTGTAAATTAGGAGCCATTAGACCATGTTGTCATTTTGGTCGTGGAGTTAAATTGGGTAACAGACCAACATGACTGAGTCTGACAACAAAGTCGAACAACAATTGCCAAAGTTTTTTTTTGACAAAGTTAAATGAGAATTTTCCCATATTTAAAAAAAAACAATATTAATTCATTTTTAGAGGTACCCCATGACTAAACCCTTGGAACATACATATACATAGTTGTAATAAATCAATTAAGCTCGCTCACTTGGAAGTAAATTCTATTTCATTGAGTCGAATACAAGAACAGAGAAGACCTTCCACAACACAGAAAGAACAAACAAAACCCTCCATTGACAACAAAACCAAACAAAATTTGACTGATTCGTACAAGATGACAAAGGAATAAAGCCAAAAGGGACCGCAACTCTTCTGTAAACAACATAGCAACTACTGCTCTTCGATGAGATTGAAATTTTCTGGGCCATAGAACCACTTCTAGGAGAGCTCCAAGGCCCCATTAGCATATAATAAGGACTTAATCACAAGAAGGTTAACTGAGAAAACTTCAAACACGAGAGAGGAGAGAAGCATCAAAGCATAGCTTGGATAAAACCAAACAAAGGAAAGATAAATTCTCCCTTGCAACTTAACCAAGAGCAAGATAGAGAAGAATACATCTTAGAGATGAGAAGGGCCAAACAGAGGTTAGCAATAGAAGGATGTCTAAAGGGAAAAATGAACCAGCGGAAAGGGTCACAAAACCGATTCAAACAAATAGACAACTCGATGGAGAAAACAAGTTTTGGAGGCGGGTTGAGGATGAATGATTGAAAGCGAAGATAACTGGAAGAGAGTTTTATTTGAGCTGATCGAAACAAAAGGGACATAATGCTTCGCTATCCTACTCAACCAACAAAGCCGATGAAAACCAAAACTTGGTGATTTTGACCGGTAGATTTAAAATCCCATAAAAAACACGTGAAAATGAGAAGAGGTCGTCACCGGTAAGTATCAGAACGAAGTGTGAAGTTTCGCAACTGTATGGGGAGAAAAGTTGTGTTGCAACGTAAAAAGATAAAATGACGCATATGTTTCAGAACTATAAAATATGTGCCAGAACCAGTAATTAATAGTTTAACTCAAATTGCTAGAGACGTATGTCACAGGTAAAGTTGGAAGAAGATATTTCAAAATTAAATATAGGGTAACGAAACGGTCTGATGTGAAAGTAACTTTTAAGTGTTAACGCGTAGCAGTTGACGTTTTTGCCATGATATTATAACTTTTGTATATGTTCTGGAACCTGTAAAAAAATGTGTAAACTAGAAATGTTTTAAGTGCCTTTAACAATACATGTATGTATAGTATGTATCGAAACATACGTATAAGTACCGAAATTTAGAGTATAGTATGTTGGATAGTAAGTAGACGTGTAAACCATAAAAGTGAAGGAAGTGGATAATATATTAGGCCAATCACGAAGTCACAGAACTAGTCTACGAGTTTTGTAGCCTTGAAGTATAATCGAACCTTTATTTCCCCTACTGAAAACCTAGAGAAACCTCTGAAGTTGAGGAAAACATTTCGGTTAGTATAAAGGATCGAAACTTTAACTTAGGTCTGCAACTGAACCTGTGCAGTCGTCTCCATCGTGAAGGTAACAAGCAAAACCCAAAACCCTAAGGTTTGTTTATGTTGAGTGTAGGGTGCTCGATTTCTTCAACTGATCTTGCTCACCAAGTGGTGGGGAGGTGAAATTTTGGGTGGATATGGTGTGGAAGCTAAAACAAAGATGACACAATGATTTTAGAGTGGTTCAACCTTCTAACCAAGGTCTACATCCACTACCTTAGCTTTTCACTAAGGATTTCCAATCAATCCACTATTGATTCGTCCCCTTTTCTAGGCTTAGGAGGAAACTCTTATACACCGATCAAGCTTTCTACCCAAAGCCTTGATCAAACCCTCTTTACAAAAGAGAAAAGAAATATGCAAACTTAAATCTCTCTAATAGGTATTTGTTTGCTCAATAATGCACTCACCCAAAACCTAAAATACTTGAGCAAATTTGACAATTTTGGCTCACTAGTGTTTGTCTATACAAGGAATTGACAATTTAAGTACAAAGACATTTTTTGATCATTTGTTGATTGACAATTGAAGCATTAATCATATCTCGATGCTTGGAGGTCCCTTTTATACTTCTTGATAAGTTTATAGTCGTTACTAGCCGTTGGGGTTGAATCGGAGCCGTTGAGGACTTTATTTCCCACCATAAATGTAGTTCTGCAGCTCACCATTTCGAAACACCCGTGACCGTTTCGAAACACCCTTTAAGTAGAAAGAGCCATTGCAGTCTGATGCAACACCCGTATCGAAATGCCCTTGGCCGTTTTGAAACACCCGTATCGAAACGCCCTTGGCCGTTTTGAAACACCCGTATCGAAACGACTGTCTCCGTATCGAAACGATCTGTATTTAAATGTTAGTTGGGAAATAACCGTTGGGGTTTATGACCGTTGTGGTCGATGCCACGTAAGCGTATCAAAATGGCATAGACCGTATCAAAACGCTGGGTAAAATTCTCATCCAGGAAAGGCCCGTTTCGATATCAATATCGAAACGTTTTTCTACTGGAATACCCCGTATCGAAACACCTAAGGGTATTTCGAAACACCTGGATAGTTTTGTGTAGTTTGGCTTTTGAAAACATGTAAAACCCTTTTGAAAACATCCCTAAACATGGTTTCAAGTTATTTGTACTTTGGAAATAGTTTTGAATTCTTTTTAAATTAGTCCATAATATTTTTCAATTATTATATCAAAACATTAGTTCTACAGTTTATTTGTGAAATACTTGAAATCTAGGGATTGCGTTTGGAAAACTTGGTATGGAATTGCATTTCGTGTTGGAGGAAATCTGTTTAAACTGAATATTATGTCCAGGTTTAAGGTTTTTTGAGAATGGTACCCTTTCCATCGGTTTTAACCAAAAAAAGTTAGATTTGAATGTAATGAGGATGGGTTTATTTATGAGTGGGTTTATTCATGTGAAGATTTAACTGTTAGAATGACTACTGCAAATCTGAATCCTGTTTTTGAAGAAGGTGTTGATAAAGAATTTGGTGACAAAGATGATAATGATGAAGTTGGTAAAGAAGGTTCTGATGAAGTTGCTGATAAGGATTGTAATGCTAAAGAAGTTGCTCATAAAGATGGTAATGATAAAGTTGGTAATGAAGTTGCTCCATCTGAGATGTTGGCCATATGTGATAAGGCGTACGGGAAAAAAACATTTCCTCATTTCATGAATTTTTAGTAAGTTGATATTATCTTTATGTGTTCTTATTGAAATGGAATGCATAATGAATGTATACGCTTGTTTATTTTTTATTGTTTTATAGTAAATTTGAATGTATAAGATGAAACAAAGAGAGAGAAAAATGACTATCGAGGTAGGTTTTAGTTGATTATGTGTAATAAATGTTAAATTCATTTAATTAAGTTAAATCTGTAGGTTAGGAAAGGCAAGAAATGAGAGAAAATACCGAAAGAGGGTTATTGAGTTTGAAGGACACAACATTCCTATATCAGTTGAAGATGTAGAAGCTATATTGAGCCTGAAGAATGAGGGTGTTGATGTTAATGAAGTGATGTCGAGGGAGAATGATAGAGAACTCGATAAAAAGTATAACCTCAGCACGATTTTCACATTTTGTAAAATCAAGCAAGATGTACTATTTGGTTCTTTTGAAAGGGATGCTTTGAAAGTAAGGGTGTTGATATACATTATTGGAGTTTTTCTATGTCCTACTATTGAGATACGACCAAGTCCAAATTTGTTGAAGTAGTTGTGCGACGATTGCTTACACGAAAAAGAGAATTGGGCCAAGTATATTCATGATACGCTTATTGACGTGATAAGCTTTATACAGAGTCTGAGAAGGCACATTTACCTAAAAGGGTGCATTGTAGTCTTAGAGGTAAATTTTAATTAGCATTAATAATGAGAAATAAGTGGAACTGAGTTTTGTCATGTAAATTAATGTTGTGTTGTGAATGATATGGAATTCATGTTAGGATGTATGATTACTGGTTAGGATTTTATAACATAGGTAGTGCAGCTTCTAATGGTGGTGAGGCTCACATTTTTATTGGTGGAGTTAAAAGTCGCGTTTGTTTATGCCTGCTTGAAGGCAAATTGAGCTTTCAATAGACGAAAGGTATCAGCTGGTTTATTATTCATCTAGTATGTTAAATTGCAATAATGATTAAGTATTTTTTGCACTTTGAAGATTATTGCCTGGAAGCACCCATTACCTCAAACTTTTGAAGCACATAAAGTCAAGGAATATGCGGAAGTCATGGAAGCAGACGAAGGCATGAAAGCTTTGAAGAGATGTAAGGTAATACATTATGAGTCATTGTATGATATTATGTGGAAGGCTGATGTTTAATATTTATTTAATTTGTAAGGTTGCTTTTGCGAAGTATGGCGTTGCGTGATGCAACGATGGTGGTACAATGAGGGAGATGATGTCAGAGATGCTTCAACAAATAATGTCGGAGATGAAAGAAGTAAAAGAGGTTGTCAATAGGGGAAAGGAGAAGCAAACTAAAGGTGAGGAACAAATAATTTATGATGTTCATGAAGCAATATGAGTTCAAGGTGTATTAACCTAAAGCCAAATCGATAAATCCTCAACCAAGCTCCTCTAAACGTCTCTTTAAATCTAATATTCGAGTCCATAAATTCCTCGGATAAAACAAATATGACTAAATAAGCCATTTCATATTATCAGACTATTTTAGGGGATAAAAGGCATAAAAACAGCTTATCGGGTTCGAATTTGGTGAAACGAACGGTGCCAACGGACTCAGAACGTCGAGAAATCCCTAGGTAGAGTCATAAAAAGTCAACGACCTTGTCAACGGTCAACGACTCGGTCAATGGTCAACGGCTCGGTCAACAGCTTGGCTCACCAGACCGGCTCAACCGGCTGGCATAACAACTAGCCCAAACGGCTCGGCTCAAGCCAGTTATAGCTGCCCATTGCAACTGAACCTCGCTGAGCGGTGGTGCCCTCCGTCTCGCGATTTGGCTGCCGTAAATGCCTCCTTTCAAGCAACTTAAAACTTGCTTCCTCTCACCTCCGGCGAACAGCGACGACGACGGAGACTAGGTGACCATCGTCCGACTCCCTCGGTGAAATCTTTCCAACGATGTCGACGATGTCACGAACGGATGATTGGACGACGGTAAATCAAATTTCAAAAGTCCCCTTCCATTCTCTCCCACTTTTCTATGTTCCCTCTCTCCCACGTATCATCTTTCACTTTTTTCTACCACCCACCTCTTTTTAAAATTCAAACACCACTATCACCAATAAATAAATAACTACATGCCATCTTCCTTATTTTTACTTTAGACTCTGATTTAAATTTTTATTTGAATTAATCCAAAAATCTATTTAATGAACTTTGAAAATAATTCTTTTTATTTTAATTACCAAGATTCGAAACTCATATCTGAGACACATTTAACTAACCCAAAATTTAGTTCATTACAAATAAAGTTAACATACTTTTAATTTCGTATACATAAAAATCATCACGACAAACGCCATACACTTTCATGTATACATACTAAACACGTCATTATTATACATTCATATCATCAACACTTATATAAAGCATTCTTTCTAAATTAAATAAGCCACGAATTTTGCATCTAAACATAAGTAAAAAACATTACAAGTTATACGCATCAATACACACATCTAATCATATTTCAGACAATTCTAAGGAGCAAGCCCTTGCACATTGTGCAATAAACTATTATATAAAGTACAATTACATTGCTTCTGAGTTTCCGAATTCGTAATTTTATAGCTTTATGTTCAAGGAATATTTAAAAAATTAAAAATATTATACCTTATGATATAAAGATTAATATTTTTTTTTTAAAAATGACCATATACAATATGCAAGAGACAGTCGAAGACTTTTTCATGAAATGTTTTAAAATTTTAATTTTTGATTATTTTAATAATTACTTACATTTAATTTTTTTAATTTTTTTTAAAATAAATAAACCCTGAATTTTATAAAAAAACAATTAAGCCCTTAAACTTTTTTAAAAAAACCAATTTAGTCTTTCTATCATTGACTGTAGAATGTTACGCCAGCAACGTAAATTGCCACATTAACATGTAACAATTAACATCGTGATCCATTAGTCAAAGGGCCAAATTTTTTTCTTCCAATTTAAAAAGGTCACAGTGGTGTAAAACAAGATCAGAGGCCACATTATTTTTTTACAAAGTTTGAGAGCGTTAGATACCCTTAAACTTAGAATTAAAATAGATTAGATCATTTAATATAATGACAAGAAGAGTTGCATTAATCAATTTTTATTTTTAAAATTTGGAGCACCGATTTTGTATATCGTATCCATAGCATTTTTTCCTGTGTTAGTTTGCTTTTCGAAATCATGTAATTTGGTAGGATATGTTAATAGGACAAAGGAAAGAGAGACTTAAAACACAAGTTTGAAACCCAAGATTCGATTCGATTCAAAACAGACACAATTGTGTACATCTCATGAAAGAAAGAAAGAAAGAAAGAAAGAATCCAAGGTTGATCAACAGAAATAACATCCATCAACTTCACTTCCTGCGCCGCAGCCAAAATCTTACCTACACAATCCAAAAACAGGGTTTGTGTTATATTGAGATTGAGAATAGGAAGCATCAATTATGTACAACATGTGTATGTTCAGTCTTTTTAAAAGTTTTAGACCGTCATTGGATGAAGAATGTAACACGAATATGAAAAGTCGGAACAACATAAGCAATAAGAATAAAACACTTTTGTCATTGAGATTAATGTACTTCAGAGATAAACCCTTTGTCCTTAAATAACATCCAATCCTTCTTCTTTGCCACGTCCTGGAACCCATCAAACCAAAAGCTCAAACTTGTGTGTGTGTGTTTCATTTAAAATGAATGCTCATATGTCCTTAGGGTTTAGATCTTCAAGAAACAGATTGTTCAACCCCCTCTGATTCTGTTCTCAAATTTTGGCGTAGATTCTAAAATTCCAAGAAAAAAGCTAGTCTTTCTACAAGAATTCGGCAAAGCTTTACACCGAACCTTGATCGAGATTTTAGATTACATATCCGGAGAGTTGTAACTGTATTAAATGAGCTTGTTCCGATTCCAAAAATCTAACCATTACAAACTTGAATAGGGAACATACTCGCTCTTTAAACTATTACAGGTACTCAACTTAGGTCAAGTTTTGGACTTCATTTAAATCTATGTTATCCGGACTCATGTTCGATTGGACTTCATTTAAGAATCTATGTTATCCGGACTCAAATCGAAATACGAATATACTTGATTGTTTCTATGTTTTCCATATATTTGAAGAATCATAACCCGTACTCATGTTCGAATATGTATAGGACAAACATGAAGAGTCCGGGTAAACATAGCACCTGGCTTCAATGGAAATACTTTTAAGAATGAAAATCAATTTTAGCATTTCAACAGTCTTTCAGACTTGGTAAATTAACTTGGGTACAAAGTAACATTACAAATTTGAATTCCATTAGAATTCTAGGGTTCATCCTATTGTCTGGTGAAAAGTGCAGATAATTGTCAAAATCAATGCAACAGTAAGATAATTGTAAAGATGAAATGTATGTTATATACGTATGCTTATAGATAGATAGACACATAGATACAGTAAGCAACACAACTAATATACATATACTAATTGCAGATGAAATGTATGTATACAATAATAACATCTACAAAGAATATAAACTAAAGAGATGACCACTCATGTTTGAGTAAGTCTGCATTTTGACCAAAAAAGTCAAGTTCTAATCACTAACATTATCAATTTATTACATTGTACTCACTTAGTTGTTAACTATCATTATTGTAACCAAAATCTATTAAAGATTTTACTGGGGGTTTTCAGTTTTTATTTATTCAGCGGTTAATTCAGTTTGACTATTGGTTTTGGAAATCCAAACCGAATAAACCACAGAATAAACTTTTTCAAATAATATATTGCATGTATATGAATAAATCTTTAAAAGAAAAGAAAAAGTACCAATTTGGTTATTTCAGTTCGGTTATGAAGAAATTTGGTTCGGTGATTTCAGTTTGATAATAAAATCAATTCGGTTTATTTGATTTTAATGATTTAATCGATTTTTTTTCAGTTTGATTTTATTTGATAATAATCGATTTTAATGAAGAAATTAAACGAACATCCATATCTCTCGTCAAGATCAACACCATACCATTCTTAAATACCTTGAAACACTTCTACCTCTAAAAGGATTCCAAGAACCTCATTTCATCACATAACATCCAAACACTACAGTATTTATGGCCCTTTTGCTATTCTTAAAATTGTAGAAGGTCTGGCAGATGCCATGTATACTTACCATAAACACTACTACTAAATTCTCTAAGTTCTAAATCAACAAAGTTTTACTTCATATATGCAATCGTCAGAACGAACATGCAGCTAATCTAAAAGGAAGGATAATAACAGTCAACTAACAACAATCACCGCACAACAAACATAAATCAAAGACCATCCCTAAATTAACTAGTTAAGCAGGTATGAGTTCAAGAAAATAAGATACGGCAATTACCTAGATTGAAGGAGATTTCACAGCTAACTCCCCGTCCCTTGTCCACCTGGAGTATTTGTTTGCTGCTGTTGCTGCTGAATCTGGAGCAGCAGGTTAGCTGCAAATTGCAACGTTGACTGGTAACGTTGGTTCTTATCAACCTCCACATCTGATGTGCCTTGACCAGCTCCGGAAAGCACAGACTGAAGTGGCTGTACTTGACTAGGAAGGTCTGGATTTTTTCTGTCAGCTTGCATCAGATTTTGTGGCTGCGAAACAGTAGCACCATGAACCTGATTAGACAAAACATTTGGCTTGTTCGTCTGCTGAAGAGTCGGTGCACCATAAAACCCGGAAGCATCAAGTACATGCATCATTCCATAGCCGTTTTGTGTACCAGGAGAAACTTGAGGATGGTACTGCTGGTTAATAGGGGCAGGAAAAACACCATGTTCACTTTGAGATTGGATATTGAAATTAGTCAATGGCATTGAAGATGCAGCACCTTGCTGTCCGATGATAGACTCCTGAAGCTGAGTGCCGCCATGCGGAATTTGAGCTGGATGGGCAGATGTGCTTGATATGGTGGAGTAATGCTGAACTGGTGGTAATTGTGCTGAAGGATTAAACCGTTGGAAAGATGGGGCTGCAGACTCAGAAGCTTGTTGATCCTGGTTCCAAATTTGGGCAGAAGTTCCTTTAGGTGCATTTGTTTGAGCAAATGAGGACTGAGTAGTTGATGTCATTAATGGAGGTTGAACACCTCCGACAGCAGTGGATTGCGAGGTCACCGGGAGAAAGGAGGCTAGAGTAGCAATCAGATCCGGTGTTAAAGCAACACCAGTTTGGGACAGTGCTGATGCAGCAATGGGTTGCTGACTTTGCACGATAGATTGTCCAAGTGGTCTTGCAGGAGGTTTGGAGTCCTCATGCAAAATCCTTCCATACTCCGTCTTCAGAGTCTGTTCTTCCTTCAAATGACTATAATCAGGATGAGAAAGAAGAGGTGGATGCGGTTGTAGTGGTGTAGCACTTGGTACTTGTGGAGTCAACTTTAAAACAACTCCATAGAGCCGTTCAGGTCCTAAAACTTTTAGAACTTTTGTTAAAAATTCAGATGGAGGCACCAAAAATAATGTAGTCCCATCATCAAACTTAGCAACACCAGCTCTGTTTTTTGAACCAAGGTAGCGAAGGAATTCGGTGTATGATGCAAAATCATCTTCACTGTCCGGTAAGAAGAAAACAATATCAAATCCAATGGCCTCACGATAGTGTTTTGCTAGCATATCCAATCCTGTTCTGGCTGAACAGTTAACAACTTCAGGACTGAAGAAAACAGGAAATTCAGTTAGTAACAACATAGAAACAAAGAAAATTCTAATTTAACGTAGTTTAAGGAAGACAGCCTTCAAAAACCAGGACCTTATTAGGCAAGGTCCCACCCACAAAAACAGACGATTATTTATCAAATAGGAGACTTCACTCGAGTCTCTGAGATACTAATGACATTAGCGACTGCTAAATGTCAAATGTGTAGGTTAGATGTAAATTTTCCGGGAAGAAATTCAGAGGAATTAAGTTATCCAACAAATTACAAGTGTGGGGCAAGGATATTTTCAAGTAAAAATAATAACCGCAGTAACATAGAATAGAAGATTCAAAATAAAGAAACAAACAAATTAAAGTGTCCAACAATCGTTATAAAAACATATACATCAGGTAAACCTACAAGGAAAAAAGAAAAACACTTACAGTTCTGTCTCTAGCCCCTTTCCAATGGGAACACATCGAGCATGACAAACAGGCGTTCCACCCTTAGCAATAATGCCTCTCCATATGAAATCGTTATCAGGAGGGGCTGGTCCAGGTCCACCAGCAATGACCTTTCCAGGCACAGGACTTAAATGACCCTTCCCCTGGACATTCACAAATGGACCTGAAGCACCTCCAGCAATTACAGGCCTGAGATCATCAATAGGCATTGCAGTCTCTATCCTCGACCGTTTTGCATCTCTCTGAAATTGGTTCGCGTCATAAACATCCCATGAACCAGATGCTTGTCTCGGTGAAGGCCTAAAACCTTGAGCAGAAGGAAGAGGAGGAGATGGCCTTCCCCGATTTACACCGACGAGATTTTTAAGATCAGCATCATGCATATTGTGATGTACAGACAATGATCCAGATACTGTATTAGGCAGTAATGGATGATTTTGACCAAGAATGTCCATTTGTGAAGGCCTAAATGGATGGTCACTGAACATCATGCCAGGCCTTGGCCCCTTTATGCCTGAATCAAAGCCTTAATCCCTCCCAGGTGCAAGTTCACTACTTGAGTACATAATGGTGATCCTTGGATCATTAAATAAACGACCCTGTAAGCCCTCCTTTGCACGCCGAGCTTCCTCCACACTCCTAAACTCCACAAAGGCATAGTGTCTTGAAGGGAAGCTTTTCATGTTCTCAATCTCACCAAAGAGTATCATGGCATTATGAAGCATTTGTTCATCGATTTGCACAGAGGGAGGATAACCTACCCACAAAACTTTGCTAGGCAGACCATCCACATTTCGACCACCTAATTGAGAATGCTGCAAAAATGATTCAACAAATCAGAATGCAAAAATATTCAAGTCGGGCAATAAATGTCAGTGCAGGAACAATGAAGAACATCATGCAAAATCTAGATCAAGAGAAGCTTTTCGGTTTAGAACTCACCCCCCTTTTTGCAACAGAATGGCTGTCAGAAGACCCCAACCTTCCAGAAAAAGTCCCATCTCTGAGGTCATGAGAATTAGGCCACTGATCCTGTCAAAAGGATTGATGAGAAAATTCATTCAGTATGATAACTACCAGCACGTTAAAGCATTTTAAATGTGTACAAGATATATGGAAGGAATGGAGAACTAGATTGACGTGCTTTAAGAACAGGAAAATATTGGCGTGTGAACTAGATGCCAATTGTAACCAAAAGGCAATTCATGTGTTGTTCTGACTCTTCATTTTTCTTGAAGTAACTGAACATGAGTATGAAGATATGCTCTCCAAGGACTCCCAAAACACATGAAAAAGTTTAGAAAAAATTGAACATGCCCATGTTGAACAAATACATGTTTCCAGTAGCCTCGGTCGACTCCGAGTAACATAAGATAGTTCTAACTAGTAAAAGTAGACTTGAAATTCTAAGTGCAGTGCAGGTACTTACTCTTCTTGAAGGATGAGATCTCAAAAAATCCACACGTATCTGTTCACCACCTATTCGCTTCCCACTCATGTTTCTCATGGCTTCGGAAGCATCTTCCATTCTAGAATATTCAACAAATGCGGTATTACGATCTCTAAGGAACTTGAAATCTTCAATTTTACCGAACTTACGGAACTCTTCTTCCAATTCTTCCTTTGAAACAGTCTGGCTGATTCCACCAACCCATAGATTCTTACAAGGTTTTGCCTGAGGAATTCACAACAAACCCCAAAAAAGTTGAAAGAATAAGCAGGAGATGTTAGGAGGAAAAACACATTAAAAATAGCGGAGGAATATAAATCATAAAACTGAAGATATATAAATTTCTGTAATGCTAACATCTAATTGCTGGAATTCATATAACCGCAACAATGGTCTACTATTTGTTCTATTGCAAGCAAATATGTAGATTATGACATCCTAGAATTCTTCAAGTTGTGAAAAAAGACCACTTTCTACATGCACAATTTGTAACCCCATCAAGCCCGACATATTAAGGTGGTCTCTTTCGACATGAAAGACATTTCAACTCATTTTTAAGACGGTCATATTTAACAAACCCCAACCAGCTTTTGTGGATATGAGTTGTCTTCTTCAAAACATACAATGTTATTTTGGTCAAAATGCATCATCTCTAACCTCCAGAAATAAAATAGATAGCTCAATTGACAACCTAGGCACCAATACTGTTCAATTCCATTTAAACACCCTAGTTTGGTTCTTCATCTAAATTTAATCATTAGCTTGGAGAAGTTTTTCAAAGGAATTTTATAAATTTGTCAAATTGCTTCGAGTTTCTGTCGACACTCACACTCCAACCTTGGCCTTGTGTACCAGAGGGGGGGAATTGTGCAATTGAAATTGATTTAAAAAGCCTTAAAGTTTGTTCATCGTCTTCTTAAACTTAAAGTTGGATAATGGGATCATTTTGTAATCATCGACCAATTAACCCAATGACGGCTGGGATTTGTAGAAAGAAGTTGGCGCATTTCGAGACCCAATTACAAGAAATAATTAAGATGAAAATCAAATCTCGTTTCACTACTCTATTGAGTGAAAGCAATAACCCGACCCTATGCCAACTAAATTCGGATTGTGAAAACGGATAATTCAAACATTGAACAAGAAGAATTTCCCTAAAATCATACGGTTAAAGAGTCGTCAAATTATAAAGCCTACAACTTTGCTTCCATTGAGAGATTGATTGCAGGGAAAGGGAATATAATTTGATCAATTGTTGCTTTTGACATGCGTGAATCATAAATACAAACAAAAAGAGTTGGTTCTTCTGGTCTGCCATTCTTCTTAAATCCGCAAATTTTGAAAAACCACTTGGCGGTTGCCAAGATTTCTCAGTTCCATTATAGAAAAAAAAAGTATCAAAATTTCACCGTCAATGGCCCTAATAAATTTTGATTCTTTTTAATTGATTCAGCTCGCGTTAATGACTGCATTCTAAGTTCCAGGTTTATTTCGAGTTTTCACGTAAAAGGGACGAATAATTTGTGGGGAAAAAACGTTCAAAACCAAAAGTATGAATTTGGAAGTGACCTAAAACATCGATTTCTCTTCAAAGTTGCTTGGAAACATGAACATAAATAGTTATACAAAGATTGCGAAAACTTTGAAAAACCTAACGAGACGGAAAAGAAAAGAACAACGAAACAAACCGGTCGAGCGAACTCAATTTTGATCTGGCTTCCGTGCAAGGTTGCTCCTTGGAGAGCGTCCCTTGCCGCCTTGGCATCCTCCACGCGCTTAAAGTAGACGAAAGCATAGCTTCTCGAAGAGTACGTGGTGACGCTATCGAGTGCGCCGAATTTGTTGAACAACTCCATCAGATCCGAATCCACCGTCTCTCCCGGCAGGTTTCCGACCCACAAATGGTTCGACGGCGGTACGGATTCGTCCCATTCTTTGCCTAACTTCAGCAGATTCATCGGCGGCCCCATTGCGCGGGTTTTAAAGTTAGGGCTCTAAGAAGTTGTTAGAAGGAAACAGGGAGAGAAAGAAACCTGAAACCCTAAAAAGTTTGAAAATGGATTTGGAGGAGAAGGATGGAAGATTTGGGGAAAATATATAAACCTCAAGCAATATGGAGAAATGGATAGGGCCACATCGCAACGTTGTCGTTTCAGAACAGAGACCCGACCATCTCTAAAATGAGGATTAATTGTGCTTTTAGTCCCTAAATTATGCTATCTTTAGACTTTATTCTTTATATTCCAATTGATCGAAAATGATAACACTGTTAATGCATAATGGTTATCGTCAAAGTAATTATATGATTTTTTTCTTAAAGAGTCTGTTAACAAATCAAATTTTAGTTATTAAATGTCATGTTTATGCACACGGCACATATGGTAAAGGTTTTTGTTTGGTAAGGATGTGATAATTTGGAATAAAATATTAAAATGTAATATAGAAACATTTTTTTTTTGTTTTCTAAGGTAATCATTAGAATAAATTTAGTGATTAATTATTTGTGTTCTATTGATTTATATAATAGATATGTGTTGTCCGCACATTTTAAAGTTGCTTCATACTTAAGGTAAAGATCGAACTCTCGACCAAAAAACAATATATTTAATACAAATAAAAAATAAATCATTTTGTTCGGCATGTTTATACATATGAGATTTTTTGGGTAAATTCATTTTGTTCTATATGTTAATAGTGAAATCATAAATCACAATAAATATAATAGAACTTTTAATAAATTTATTTTGTTCTAATATGTTGTGGTGCATCCAACGTAGGTTTTATGATTAGAAGACGACATAAATTATTATCATCAAGAGTTATGGCAAAGTAAAAATATCTAAATATTATGTCAGAATATTAAAATTTACCAATTGCGTTGACAATTTATTTATGACTAATTCCTATGTACGTTATAATTTAATCATAAAAAATAAAAATAAAAATAAATAATATATTTTCTCTTCATTATCGATGTAAAGTATACTAGAAGTGTAATGTTGGAATTATAGATGTTAGAGAGGCTATTCACGAAGGTCAAAAGTTGACCATTTGAAACTTTCCTATCTAGATTATTGGGTTTTCAATTTCAAGTAGCTTATTTTGAGACTTTCATTTTCTTAGCACATGAAGTCCTAATTTGAACCATTAGTACCAAATTAAGGTTAGAAGTTCAACAAATTTAACCCATGATTCTACCTATTTCAACATCATATTGTATAGTCTTAGTATCCTAAAGTTCGGTAGAATTGACTTTTATTCATAAATTTTTCTATTACAAACTATTAATTTTAAGATGTCAAAACTTTACAGTATAGTATTGGAATAAGTTAGGATGGGTACTATTTGTTATATGAAATTTGAGCTTTAACTTGGCGTTAATTGTTTAAATTAGTATTGTATAAGTTAACAGAATTGAAGTCTCAAAATGTACTATTTGAAATTGAAAATCTAATGACCTGAGTATATAAGTTTCAACTAGCCATATAACGACCCAATTTCTGGGTTCGTAACTCGGGTCTCAGATCCGGGTATTGGATGATTAAAGTTGGAGATTAAATTGAAAGAAATTAAAGTTTGAGAGCTCAATTTAAGGAAATTGGTGAGTAAAAAACAAAAAGAGTAAAGTTGAGAGTCTAAAGTGTGAACTTTCAAATAGTTGAATGACTTTGGGTGTAGTTCACTCATTTTATGTGATATGTTGATATATTGGGTAGATTTTTGAAGCTTAAAATATATTTTTGGGCTCTGATACTCCCTAATTTTATCACTCATGAATGCTTTTCAACGTGCATCTAGTCTTTTTCATATGCTATATGAATTGGTCCATTAGCCTTTCATGCAAGATCCTTGTCAATTGCAACTTTTGGTGTGCTCCTGCTTCATTCTTTCCTAAAAATAGTCATCACATGCGATAAGACACTTAAATGTGAAAAAAATAAAAACTTAGAAGTGCATGTAACTTGGTAACATAAATTTACAAATAAGACAAAATAAATGTGCAAAAAATATGGGTAATATAGTTATTAAAATGCTGAAAATATAAGTGTCCTAAATAGTAAATACAACTAATACAAATGATTTTATTATATCATAAAACAATAGTTTAACATGCAACCCATACAAACTAATGCACGTAAAAAAGGTGACATGGCTCGGGTGACTTGAGGGTTTTCTTGCTAGATTCGAGTGAGCTAAGGGTAGTTGCATTTGAGTCCCAAATTCGACAAATCAAGCTTTTTAAAGTTTCTTACATTCTTCTTGCTCGAACACGAGTCATAGGTCTTGAAGGTGAAACTGCATTAGAAGGTTTATTGACTAATTGTTTTTCTTGATTTATTCAACTAAAAATTAATAGTTTAAAGAAATATAAAAGGTTTATTAAATTTAATTTTTAATTTTTTTAAATTAAAAATAATTTTAATTATATTTGAGCCTATAAAATTTTTAATTTTTATTAAAAAATAATAGTATTCAACGGTATATTATATTAGTGTTGTTCAGCGATGTGCGACGCTCGTTGTAAATTTTTTCCCAATCATAATATATATGACATTTTTTTAGTTAATTCATTTTGTTCTGATCTGTCTATAGTGAAATCAAACTAATTTTTATATTCAGAAGACGAAATGAGTTTAAAGCATCAAAATTTATGACAAAGTTTAAATAATCTAAGGTTAATAGAAGAATAAAAAATCATCTTTTGCATTGCTAATTCAGTTTTAATTAAAATTCATTATACGTTACGGTGAAGAAAAATAAAATTAAAAAATATATATCTGTAAATATTTCGGTTAATTAGTCAATCGATTATCCGATTTAATTTGTACAATATAAGATATTTGATTAATTCTAATTATTAATTAATCAAAATAATTTTTAAGGATTAATCAATCCTGATTGCGATACAAATTTTTTTAAACAAATTATTTTGATTTAGTTACGATTCACAATTTTAAGCAAAATTAGTTAATCGATATGGTCAGTTATATACAATATTTGTAAATTTTATGCTTTAAAATATATTATAGTCTAGTAATTTTGATATCTTTCTGATTTTTTAAAGACGTTTTGACTTTGTGTAGGATCATTAGGTGTGAACTCTCAATTTTTTTTTACTTTCTAATTCTTTTTACACTTATCACAAGCGGATAATTATTAAATATACTATATAATCATATTTGATATTGTAATAAGCAAAGTAAAAAATTTATTACCTGAATCAAATATAAGATCGAGTTTGAATAATCTGAATTTACCATTTAACTAAAATAGTTTTTGAGAATTAATCAAAATTTTCAATTTGTATAACCTTGCCAATCGAAAGTGATCAAAATAGGAACAATTCATAAGTTGGGTTATTAAATTGAATTTTTTTAACTCTAGTGACCAAAATAGGAGTTAAAAGAAAGTTAGCTGACGAATGGTGTAGTTTACCCAATAATTTATTCAAGAAAAATGAAACCTAACGTAAGCTTTTAACGGGAGGTGCCGTACTAAAAACGAACTAAAACTTCAATGACTATGACGCGAGTTTTAAAAGCGGTGACCAAAATAAAAGCACCCTAAAAGTATGTGACCATTTATGTCGTTTACCCTTTTTATAATTTGCAAAGCAAACTTCAATTCCCTATAACTTACAAGTCGGGGGAATGTAGCTTCTTAGCGCCAGTACCCACATTTCTTAAGCTGAAATATTTGAGATAAGTTAAAAGGTTTAAATTGAAATATCGAAAATTAAATGTTAAAAAGTATGTATTTTTTTTCTAGTACACTCAGCATGTGTTACGAATGCATATACGTATGTATATGTATCCCTCTTCCCTGACATACTTTAAAGTGAAGGAGGGATAGACTTTTTACATACGCCGTTGTGTTAAACTACGGCCTCATCTACTTCTGTATTTTGCTAGGAAAATAATTTGGATGTTACATAAAAAGAAAACTGAACAGACTCGTGTCACTTACACGGCTATTGCCTATTTCCACTCCTTTACTCGAGCAGCAACTTTTGGTTGATGCAAAACAATGTCGTTTTGAAGGGATGATGATATTGGTAGGTACCTCAATAAAAATTCTTTTAATTCCACCATACAACAGAACATAAGCAACCTAAATGCATCAATCTCTGCTTCATATTGATCATAAACAAAATATGCAGTGAAGGCATAAACCAGAGCTGCGATTTCCAAAGTCAATACCCACAATTAAACCAAAGAACTATTAGTAGAAGCAAATTGTTAGGTTTTTACTCACCGATGGCGAAAGGCACGGCCAAGGAATAAGACTGCATATACTTTATGAGATAAAGGGAAAACACAACCTGAACAAGTTAAATGAACAAGTGAGAAAGACTTGCACCAATCCTCTCCCTTTGCTAACAAATAATAAAACACTATATAAATGCATGGGATTGTTAAAAGAACTGCCAACCTTGAAAAACTTGCACCAATCCTCTCCCTTTGCCAAAGTTGTTATTCTGCGTACTCCTCTATTCCATATACATGCTATGGATCTCAATGACTTTTGAACATCTGATACAGTGACTTGGAAACAAGACGAAGGTATCTCTTGTACAGCATAACCACATCTGTTGTGAAGGCAATTATATCACAGGCAGATATGTATATTTTCACATTCGTGTGTGCACGCTAGTATGAAAAAGATACTTTTTAATAAAAAATTACAAAATTCAACAGGCTACTGAGGAGAAGTAAAACTCGCAGATTTTATCACTTGATAATGGGAATGTACACAACTAAACCACATTCTTTAATTGCTTTTTGGGGAGAAGTCATTGGTATCTAATATGTTGGTTTTATTGTATGGACAGAAAACCTCATTTAGTCATATTGACAGAAATGGTAAAAGTAAACAAAGGGAATCAAGATTAAGTACTTCATAACATCTATTTGACTATAAAAACTCAAGAGAAAACACCCAATCTTCCTTCCCATTCCCCTGGGGCCCTAATGACCCACGCAGAATTGGAGGATAAGCAAAATCCTATGTTACTTAGATTCGGGTTTGAGCATCACAGATGAATCAGACCCCAGTTCTCTTAAGAAAAAAGAATAGCCAGAGCAATTTAGCCAAAACAGTGGAATGGAAAGGAATATATGTCTGAGCAAAAGATAATATCAATCAAGAGAGCTTGGCATAAAGCGTGGACAGTAGAAAAGAAAAAGGATGAAATGGGAAGGCTACTGCTTCTCATTCCATATAGATTCAATCAATGTGCAGAAATGGGGTTTAAACAAACTACAGCAAATTAAAGATGCTTTTAAAAGGCACAATCAAATGCCATAAGACAACCGAGGCATTTAATTATCAATACTCACAGCTTTGATGATAAAATGCCATGCCCATAAAGAGTGACTACGACTAGAAGCAGAAGGTCGGCTAAAGAAGAGGCAAAAGTTCTTCCACAAAGAAAGAACCAGCAAAATAACAAAACCAGAACAAAGAAGCAAGCAAATGTTCTCCTTTCATCTCTCCACAGCAAGATGTCCGCAACTGAAAAAAAGTAATTTAAGGTCATTATATAGTGAAAATTGCATTATCATGCCTCAAGTGTTTACAGTTTGGATGCATCAAAGGAAAAGGTGGTGAGTTTAAGCTAAGTCAGCGTGCACTGTTTAGCCTGTTGGTTATGATTAAAACCCAGAAACTTTCACCAGCATTTGAGGAAAGAAGGAACCGAATTTGAACTATTCTTCCCATAGTGCAATCTTATTACACGGCATGCATCAGAAAGCACATGGACTTTGAAAATTTGGTATAATACTGATGGACAAAATAGCAATCAGAAGGAAAAAAAATAGTTCCAGCATTAGAAATCTACTAAAAATTGAACATATGCTCAATCATTGAAAGGACACCACTTCAAATTCTTTGGCCGAACATAAACTTCAGAGAAAATGCCTATGCAATGCCATTACGAAGTTTGAGTAAAAAATCAAATAATGGACTACCTATCCCACCGCCTAGCATCTTCTCCGCTTTGGATTGTTCATTAAATTTCGTATAAAATGTGTCATTGGCTAAATGAGAGAATGATTGAATTGTTGAATCGATACCATCCTGTAGCAAAAAGAAGCAAAAAAAAAAAGTCAAACCTTCAGATCTAAAGAAGCTAGCAGTCTCCATACTGGATCTTGAAAAACCATTTTCAGATAATCAGTAAACGAGAAGAAACAGTCTTTGAATCAAACACTTCTAGGGTCTGAATTCATTCAGCTAGAGCTTGAAACTAACATTAATTATCTCTTAAGGTGGGATGGAATGTAAGACGTGAGGAAAAACGCATAACAGAGAATGAAAACAGCCTTCTGCTTACCAACTAGGGAAGAACAAGCTTAAAGAGATGGGGAAAAAAGATGTTATTGGATTTAACTAGAAAGCCTACTCTGAAGGGCCATATTTTTATTTTTTTAATTTCACAAAGCAACAAGGATTCCCAGTTCTACAAAATCTCGTTCATTCTATCAGTTATGTTCAAGAAAATAAGCAGAATTAACCCCCACTCTATTTACCTTGCCATCAAAGACAGTACATCTGTCCCTCACAAGGGATATTTTAAGGAACTTGAACGAGAATGAACTAGCATTCGGACCTATTTACAATATAGCGTGTCAGGAAACAAATAAATTGAAGCCAACAATGTTTAATTGACTGTCTAGGTCAATTGATGATTTATAATCTTGTCAATATTTCAGAAGCGGAATCAAGGAGTAATGCTTCTACCTTATAAAGATCAACATTAGCACTAAGACATCGAGAGACAAAGAAAATACAGAAGCAGAAAAAGAAATTGAATGCGATATATACATACTTTGGCTAGTTAACTAATAATAAGTATTCTAGTTTTTAAAAACCCAACATAAATTACGAAAGGGAAAAACTATAGGCTAACAGAAGATCAAGAAAATACTCTATATAATATAGGAGTGCTGAAAGAAAGGAAAGATGATTCTTATGTTATATGGTAGAAAGGACTGCATTTACATACAGAGAAAGATGGCAGAAACTTACCTTTAGGGAGATAACAGGTGAGTATCCAAGATGGTTTTGAGCTGCAGAGCAGTCAAAGGTTCTGGTGCGTGAAGCTAATCGAAGCATGTAGTGAGGTGATATGTTATGGTTGTGCAAATTTTCATGTGAACATTGGTGAAGTGAGACAATACATGAAACCATCCAAGTAGGAACCTTTATGTAAGGTCTGCAGTATAATCATAAGCCCAGTTAGGAGAAAAACATTGAAAATCTGGCACAATCAAACAAAGGGAAAGAAAGGAATTATACCAATGCAACAGAAAAACAAACACACAATTCTTTTACAAAAAAAAAACAATGAGAATTCAGAGAAAAAGAAAATCAAACAGCACGACAAAATATATAACAACAGATTTTGTATAGCATAACAGTAGATATCATCTGCAATCCACTGCCAAACAAGCAAGAAGATTCATGCCTAGGTATACATCCTTGCTGCTAATGGTATGAAAAAATTCAGCAGCACCTTGTGCTGATGAATGACATATCATACTTCACCCATTATGAAAACTGGGGGCTTTACCTTGGATACCCTAAACCTCCAAGTATGAGAGATACAAATTCCCAGAACATTATGGGCTCAAGATTTGTGATGAAAAAAGCCTGCATATTGAGAACTTCTGTCTTATATATGGATTCAATATACATTAAAATATCAGAGAAATTTGCATATCCAGTAACACTTTTAAGGAGAACCTTTCCAGCCACAGAGACCACCCGAGAACCTAGAGTTTCTGCTGCACAGATATGGGCATGAGCAACATTCTCCGCGTAGGTAAAGTCAGACATATTTTCACCACTTCCTATAATAAACTGAAATAAGGAACCTAGTCAATATAAAAAGAATTAAATAGAAATATTCCATGTTGCATCATTACATAAAATAGACAATTATTTTTTGAAAAATCAAGAGAAATAACAGAATTTTACTAACAGGCATCCACCTGCACCAAAAGCATAAAAAAATCTAAGATGCATAACAACTAAGGATACCACATGAGATAAATCCAAATATGAGAGGTTAGAATAAAAATGGAGAGGTTCTTAAAGGTAAGTTGTTGTGTTTATGTTTCAAACATTAAAAAAAGAAAAGAAATCTAATATGCATAACAACTAAGGATCTTACATGAGAGAAATCCAAAAATGAGAAGTTGGGATAAAAATGGAGAGGTTCTTAAAAGGTAAATTGTTGTAATTATGTTTCAGCTACTATTGATAATATCAGGAAATTTCCAATTAAATAAGATAGTAGTAAAACTAAAGCTCTATACAGATAAAGTTATATTGAGACATTTCACAAACCTTTGACAAACCAGCTTTGGCTAGATTTACCAGCAAAGGCACGAACTGTGTATCACAAGGTCCAAAGACATTGCTAGGCCGAAGTACGCATGTTAGAAGACCATCAATATTGTTTGCTAACCTGATTAGTCCTTCCGCATGAAACTTGAGGTCAATCAGCGTATCCTTAAACTGTATCGGTACATCAATAAAATAAAGGAAAAATAGCAAACAACAAATTGTAATCCAAATTCCAAAGTGTTTCATTAGATTGCAGCAATGGGAAACGTACTTTCCCCGGGCAAATGAAAGAGAAATCACCATCAAGTATATCCCGTGAACCATCAAAAACAACATCTGCAGAACTGTTGTATACAAGTCGTCTAACTCTACATTCCCGACATGCATAAATGACATTTTTTGCACCTGAATATAGTATCTCCACAAAGGTATCCATTTTTAGAAATATAATGTATTAATTACAAAACTAGAATATCAATTGAGAGAGAAAAAATCCACGAAAAGAGGGTGGAAAGATTCATTACCTTGAACTATGATCAAGTAACTATTATAAAAATCACGAATGTCTAAATCAGTCGGCTCCATGTAAAATACAACGTCTGCACCTTTAGTTACTGCAAGTGGTGCATTGTCAAGACGGATCAATTTTCAAACATTTTCAATGTTGCAAGGAAATTTCAAATTTGAAAATGAGACTAAAAATATTAGGTTATGAATTCGATATATATTTCCTAATCACCTCAATACCATTCAGTTTCTTAACAAAGATAATTGAGGTACTACTATATTTTAGATAATTTTCTTGCAACCAAACAATACCAATTCCATGAGTTCATTTCCCCAGTAAGTTTGTAAAGGAAAGTTTAAAAAATAAGAAGAAAAGATTGATTAAGCTCTAGCATTTTTTCAAGTTTTCAATTATCACAATGTGTATCGTTTCTTAGGAACAAAATATCGGTACCATAGACCTTAATTCCCATTCTTTCCAGCTAAACTTAATCCATCCGGTAAATACTAATCTCTGAGGAAAGGACATCATTTTTAGCATTTTCCACTTTACTTCAATTTTCTAAGTAAAATAAAAAGTTCCCCATTTCAATTAAGAAAGGACAATGTAAAACTAGTAAGTTTTTCCCCCAAAGAAAAAACCAAAACGTGTTTGAAATTAAAAGCAAACGACTTTTTTGCAAATGCATATATGCAAACATTTCTTTTGGAGTAAAATACATGATTTCACCCCTTTAGACTAATTATGGTATAATTAGTATTACTTTTTGATCATTTTCATTTTAAATCATCAATGCATATGCTTTTACTTAAAGGCAAGGATCAAGGACACCTCGCAAAATTTAAGTAAATTCAGATATCAGTGCTCAGCTCAGACTGGATTAATTCTCAGCTAAAACAAACTTAAAATCACCCTAATTTGAAAACATAAATACATATATATATATATATATATTTACGCATGTTGAACGTATATATGCGTTTAAACATACATACATACATGTGAATAATATGGTTTTACCTTTGATGATTTGAGATGTATCGCGAACGTCGACATGGCAAAAGGAGGCTTGACCGGAGCAAAGAGCATTGGAGAGGAGAGAGTCGGAAGCGAGGGAAGGATCGGTGAGCAGGGAGTGAGAAGATGAATCGGCGACTCGGACGATCCAACCGCCGAGTCGAAGCAGCCTGGCAACGAGCGATCTCCCTAAGAATCCACGGCCTCCGAGAACGACGCAGGTCCTGTTCTCGGTGGCCACGTCATTGGCCGTCGTCTTCACCACCATCGTCGTAGGGATCGTCAATTAAGGGCGTCGTAAACAAAGGAGGTGTTTGGCGGGGAACCGTTGCATTAATGTTTTTATTATTATTTTGCTTGGCCTTTCTGTTTTGGAGGAAAAAAATGAAGTATGTATATATATAATATACATATATATATATATAATTGGTAGAGATGATGACGAAAGAGAATTGGATCGTTGGGAGTCCAGTAATGGAGCCAGAAGGTCCACTGCATTAGGTTAGACAGGCCCTTTCACCTGAAAACTACAATAGAAAATAGGGTAAACTATATGAGTAACAAACTATGAATTTTTTCAATCAGACCACTAAAATTTTAAAATAAAACTGAGTTGATGCTGTGACAGTTAAATAAATTTGTATAGTTACTCATTTTAATCCTCTATGCTTATATATTTTATCAATATAATCTTAATTTTAATTTAATTTAATAAAATTTAATCCACTAATCAAATGATGATGCGTGTCACAATCATGGCTATTAAATTTAATTTAATAAACTTAATTAACCAATCAGATGACATACTACTAGCACTCGAGCGATGCTCATGCAAGATTCGGTTTCTATTAGGAAAAGACATATCATGTTCATTTACTCAACCAAATTCAAAGCAATTCTCAGCCACTGACGGTTGATGTGATGTCGAGAGACGATGATTTTGGAGAGGATGCTTATTGAAAGGTTAAGGCAATCGAGGTTTTTGTAGATTATAGAGATTATGTTCGTGCCGAGATGACAAATTATTAAAAGGTCAAAGAGGATGGTTTTTATACTAGTTGTAACTTGTGATGATAAAAATTTTGTCGAAAGGCATGATTGGTACACAGTGGTGACACATATCATCATCTGATTAGTTGGTAAAAACTATTAAACTAAATAAATTAAAATTAATAGAAAAATTGTGACACATGTCACCATTTGATTTGTGGATTAAATTTTATTGAAATAAATTAAAATCATGACCGAATTAATAGGATGTGTAAATAAGAAAGACCAAATGTGTAACTATACAATTCTACTCAAAAGATAACGGTCAATGACTTGATTAAAACTAGGGTAAACTATATAAATGGTCTCCCAACTATACTCTAATTATCTTTTGCGTACTCCGACTATTAAAAGTTACAAACTAGTCCTCCGACTTAAAAAAATAACAAATTGGTCTATTGCCGTTAAAAATTTAACTGTTGATGACGTAGCAGTTAACATAAATTAACATAATAACACATTTAATCCTCAACTTTTACAATATATTTTAACTTAGTCTTAATTCAAAAAAAATAACCCTTAACATTTTAAAGTTTTATCAATTTAGTCCATTTCCTTCTCCCCAAACAATCCTTAACATTTCAAAGTTCTATCAATTTAGTCCATTTCAAAGTTCTAAAACAAAAATCAAATTTTGGTTCCTTAAATGACTTGAAATCGTGACATTGAGAAAAAAAAGACGGATTTTGGGGGTTAACAAGAACGAAATTTAAATCCAACAAATAAGCCTTTGAAGTAAACTCCACCAAATCAGGCTTTCAAAAGCTTCTTATCCCCTCTTGGTTCATTTTTCTGGATTGATTTTATGAAAATTTCTCAAAATCGAATCTTGAAATTTCAGATTTTTCAAATCCTAATCTAAGGATCTAACTATCGAATCTTTGTGCAACCGACATATGCTACTCTCTTTAGCCAACAGAGGTTTAGATCTCCAAGGGTCGACGAGAAGTCCACGATTTGAAACCAATCGAATGAGTATCATTGCTTTTATTTTTATTTTTTGCCATTTTTATCTATTTTGTTGCTTAGCTTTTTGGGTCTTCGAACAATTTAGTTGTTAGTTTTTGCGTTACTTGAAGAACGACAAGTATTTTGTTATCGGACTCTTTAATTTCTCAAACAAAATATTTTTGAGCAATTTTTTTGTTTTGTTTTTGAGTTGGACAGTGAACTATGTTATTTCTTTTATTTTATAGCATGAATCTTGTTGGGAGAAAAATTGAGGATAAATGAAGCTGTTGTAGATGTTTTTTAATTGATTTTTTGTTTTTATTTTTTAGGAGTTGATTTGGAAAGACAAGGAAGAAATAAAGATTTGAGTGTCATTATAGATTGCATAATGGTTATGAATGACGATGACCGTGAAGGAAGGGTGACACGCAGCGGTGAAGAATGATGGTGAAGGGACAATGATGATAATGGTTAGAACCAAATTAAAATAAATTAAAAATTGAGGGTTAAATTTGTTATTATACCATTTGTGATTAATTGACACGTCAGCTACCGTTAAATTTGTAACGACAGTAGACCAATTTGTTAGTTTTCTTAATTCGAGAGACCGGTTTGTAACTTCTGATAGTCGAGAGATACAAAAGATAATTGAAACATAGTCGGAGGACCGTTTATATAGTTTACCCTTAAAACTATTTGAAAAGTTTTATGATCTGTTTGACAAAGTTTTAGTTCAGTTGTTAAAATAGAATAGACCCAGAGTTTACTGGCCATTCATATAGTTTACCCTAAAAAATATAGGGTAAATTCCCAAATGGTCACCCAACTTTAAATATTATATCAATTTAATCACTTAAAAATTCTTGCAATTGAGTCATCTAATTTTTAAAGCGCCGTTAGTTTAATTACCACCGTTAAAAAATATATATTTAAGCTGTTAAAACCCTAATAAGACACTAACACAGGTCACCATGTAATTAGCTGAAACAGAGCTCAATATTAGTTGTCGGTTTTAGGATTCCAACCAAAATTTCATAGAACAAACCCCCTATGCATTACCACTACATCACCTTAAAATATTTATTATAGGATGTCATTTACTAATTGGTAGGGTGGTCAAGTATATTGTATTATTTTATTTTGTATGAATTTAAATTTTGGTATTTGCGTTTAGGGTTAGAAGTGAGTGTTCGATCAAGTCATATAATAAATTGAGTTATTCGAGTAAACGTGTTATATTTTACAACTTAAACTTTATTTTATTTTTTTCGATTCAAGTCGAGTTTATGAAATTAGAGTTGAGCTTTCGAGTTCCTATAAAATTTTAATTGTAATTATATATCATGTTTATAATACGGTTTGATTCCATTTTAAAAGACTTTCTCTAATCATATAAGATATAATATATATATGTGTATATTCATATTATTTTTCACACGTATAAATAAAATTTATAAAGTTATTTAATAAAAAGTATCATCAAAACTTCTAAAATATATTTATAATGTTGTTAAGGTTCCTCAAGCTAGTAAGTAGCTGGCTTGCCACGCTTCCAGATAGCTAGATCAAGAACATTTGCTTAGTTATTTAAAAAAAACTTTTGAGGATAAAGTATTAGTGAAAATATGGGGTGTTCACGGTAGGTTAACCGTACCATTTAGCATAAACGGTTGGTTAACCGTTATAGCGGCTATTAAACCGTAACCTAACTATTAAGAAATGGTTAACCATTAAATTTTTAAATGGTTTACTGTTATAGCGGTTAACTGCTACTTAACGGTTCGGTTACATGTTAACTTGTAACCTATTACAATATTTTTTCTTCAAATGTTCACTAATTATTTTGAGAATAATGAAATTATCTTTATGATAAATATTGTATTAAAATTTTCATAAAAAAATATTTAAATAAAGAATTTCTAACCACAAACTTCATTTTATGTCTAAATAATTAACCAAACGGTTAACCATTAACCATCATTTTTAACGGTTGGTTAACCAAAACCGTTTAAAGTTTAATGGTAGGTTAATTAACCGGTAACAACTTTACAAAATAATTCAATTGAATGATCAAATTGAATAAAATACAAAGTTAAATGACTAAATTGCAAAAAAATATATATTTTGTTAAAAATATGATTTGAAGTTACATAGATATTATATAGTGTTAGTAAATCAAGCGGTTTAATTTAGGTCAAAATAGACTGAAAACAAAATAGGAATTGAAGAAATAGGAAATCATACAAATTTGAGGGGATAAATTTAAAAAAATAGGAAATTTATTTTAATAATATGAATTGAAGCTAAATATGTATTCTACAGTGGTTTAGGAGCATGTGGTTCAAATTTAGTCAAAATGGACTTAAAACGAATGAGGGACTGAAGAAATGGGAAAATCAAACAAAGTTGAAGGGCTGAATTGCAAAAAGATGAACTTTATTTTCAAAATTATGAATTGAAGCTAAATAGGTATTCCATGTTTCTCTAGGAACATGTGGTTCAAATTTGGTCAAAATGGACTTAAAAAGGGGAAATTAATGAAAATTGAAATTAAAGACTAAATCGTAAAATTGTAAAATTCAGTTTTTCGAGTTTAGAAAATTTCAACTTGACTCAAACTTGAATTTTTTTGAGTTATTTGATCTGACTTGAATAACTCAAATAACATGATTCTAATAACTCGAAATTAAAAAATATTTTTTTTTTCGAGTCAAGTTTTGCTTACCCCTATTTAAGAGTAATACATTTCTATTTAATAAAAAAATATTTATTATATGAATGATAATAAATAATTTTAAGGTTGAACTAACAATAAAGTTAATAACATTTTTATAAAAATTCAATTATTATAATATAAATTAATGTTATAATTATTCAAAAAAAATTAATGTTATAAAAATACATTAATTCATATTATAATTAGTTGTAATATGAATTGAAATGTAACATTAATTAACCTTAAAATGATTTTATTGTTTTTCTCCTACCAGATTTCAGAGCTTTGCCCTGACTAATCCAGACCGACTCGCATCGCACACCTGGCTAATCACATTTTAGCTTTTAATTTTAACTTATAACTAGATGGTGGTGACACATATCATTGTTTTTATTGAATTTTATTGTACAACCAATTAAATTGTGACATATATCAATATCTTATTGGTGGTAAAGAGTTGAGTCAAAGTGTTATGGGTTATATGATGTTTAGTAGATGTTTAGGTGATATTTCTTTGAGCCAAAGTGTCATATGCTAGGCTAAGAGGTCATTACATGTCCATTCGTACTGATACAGGTCCTCTGAGATGGGTACACATAGCTACCGTATCGATACACCATTATGTTTTTACACTTGATTTCGGTACACGGGCAACCGCATCGGTACACATTTAAGCTACTAGAATCCCCTATTTTAATATTCGCTTATACGTATTGGTACACGTGGAACCGTATCAATGCCCTTTGCAAATTAGGGACAAGTACTGATACATGCTTATCGACATCGGTATAGGGTTCCTTATTTCTGGTAAATGTATGCTAAAGTTTGCTTTGTCTACATTTTGGTCCCTATTTCTTGTTTATGCAATTAAAAGGGTTTGATTAATTGTGTTAAGCTAAGATTTAACTGGAATGCATGTAACTTGATTAATTAAGGTTTGGTAACTTTGTATTTAAGTAAGTCTTCATAATTTTTTAGAATTACAAATTGGTCCCTAATCACAATTACACTTAAGAATTTACCCCCTTCCAGTATGCTCACCTTAGGAAATAAATATGTATCTAGACAAGATAAAAAATGTACCTAATTTTGAGTAAATCGTTTTGGGTTTGTTTCGACAAACCCAATGTAGCTCGCTCGATTCGATTTGGTGTTTGGGCTAGGTTAAGGGGGGTTACATTTGGTGGTACTAGAGCCAAGTTATAATTGTTGGGAGTTGGTTTGTGATTAATGAATAATTATTGCAATGCACAATGTTTGATTATGTGATTTACGTCTTGATATGCCATTTTGCTTTGATAGGGTGTAATATCGGGGATACATTGCCTTATTGCTACAAGAACAAACAGATTTGTTTTTTTAAATACAGGTTATCTTGGATCCTTGATTAATGTTAGCCTAAATGTGCATATATTATTTTATGTTGTAGAATTTTGTTTTTGAATATGGGACCGAGACGAGAGACTCGAGCTAATACGAGTAATACCAGGGGTGGGCATGATAATGAGTTACTTCCTTTTCTGCCAATTCCTCTTGTTGGTGCTAGAATCGGGGTGGTATGCCTCAGGCACCATAAGGGACTATTTTTGGTGTTATGACGCCGTTAGTCCATGCTATTACGAGAGCGTTTCAGGCAGCTATGGCTAGAGTGCATGCACTTATAGTGGCTGCTAATCCCGAACTTTTGTTGGAACGTTTGCGTAGTTTAGGAGGTATTGACTTTAGATGTTTGGCTCCTGAAGCTGCTAAAGAATTGTTTGCGAGTACCAAAAGGATTCTGGAACAAATGGAGTATACAGACGCTTGTAAGTTGGGCTGCACGATGTCTTTCTTTCAGGGATATGCTTACAGTTGGTGGAACGCTGCTGTTGCAGGCATGGCACCTGCGGATGTAACATGGGGGTTCTTTTTTGATGCCTTTAAGAAGAAGTATATGGGTTCTCATTACCAAGATGAAAAGAAGCGTGAGTTCATGCCGTTGGTTCATGGTAACATGTCTGTATCAGAATATGAGGTTTAGTTTGTTCAGTTGGGCTAGTATGCACCTGAGCTAGTTCCCGATGATCATTGACGGTGTGATCATTTTCGATATGGTTTGATCGATGAGGTGAAGACTTACATGCTGGATTTATATTACACTTATTTTGATGTCTTGGTTGTACGAGCCAAGGACATTAAACATAATTTGGGTTTGTCCTCTCATTCGGGAAGTTCTATCTTTGGAAAGAGGATTTCTGATTTAAATGCTGGAAGAGATCGGTATAAGAGACATCTAGACAGGAGGTATTGACTGGATTATAGACAATGTGGAGGTGGTGACACGGACCTACGAGGGTGTATGCACACCGCGAGGGACGGAATGACACAAATGTGATTGTGGGTACGTTTACTTTGCAATCTATGTCATTGCTTTCTTTAGTAGATTCTGGTTCTACGCATTCATATATCTTGCGTGGGCATGCACAATTGCTTAATATCCCTGTACAAGTTCTAAATGTGGGTGTTCAAGTAACTAGTTCTTTTGGTGAGACAATTGTTGTTAGGAGTTTGTATAGAAGATGCCCTTGGAGCGTTAAAGGTCACATGTTGGTGGTGGACTTGATGGAGTTTCCATTCTATGGTTTTGATGTGATCTTGGGTATGGACTGTTTGACTGAGCATAGAGTTGTGGTTGATTTTGAAAACATGTGAGTTTCGTTGAAACTTGCTGATGATTACAAAGTAGTGGTTGTAGGTGAGATTGTTAAATTCTTATCCAATGTTGTATTAGCTTTGGAAGCGCAGAAGTTGCTAGAGTTTGGGTGTCAAGCATATTTGTCCTATGTTATGAACCCGAATATGAAGGAGGTGTGTGTTCAAGATATTCGTACCATTTGTGATTTTTCGGGGGCATTCTCGGAGGAGTTACCAGGTTTACCACTGGAAAGGGAAGTGGAGTTTTGCATTGAAACGTATGCGGATGCGGCTCCGATGTTGATTGCTCCATATTGCATGGCACTGAAGGAGTTGAAGATGCAACTCTAGGAGTTGTTTGATTGTGGTTTCATCCGAACTAGTGTTTCACCTTGGGGAGCACCAATGTTGATTGTGAAAAAGAAAGATTTTATTATGAGGATGTGTATTGATTATCAGCAACTTAACTAGTTGACAATTAAGAATAAGTATCCCTTTTCGTGAATTGATGATTTGTTTGATCAATTTCAGGGTGTTATGGTGTTTTCCAAGATTGATTTGAGATCTGGATACTATCAATTGATGGTTAAGGATAATGATGTGCCGCGAACTACTTTTTGCACTAGATACGAGCATTATTAGTTCTTAGTGATGCCATTTGGGTTTACGAATGCACGTGCTACTTTCATGGACATGATGAATTGGATATTTCATGAATACTTGGATTAATTTGTGGTGGTGTTCATTGATGATATTCTCGTGTATTCGGCACTTGTGAATTGTATTGCAAGCTTTGTTGGATAACCAGTTATATGCTAAGTTGAGCAAGTGCGAGTTTTGGATTAAAAGGGTAGTTTCCTTGTTCATTTTGTTTTGGTAGAAGTTATTCGTGTGGATCCGCAGAAGATTGAGGCGACAGTGAATTGGAAGCAATCCAAGTCTGTTATAGAGGTTTGTAGTTTCTTGGGTTTGGCTGGTTATTATCATCGGTTTGTGGATGGTTTTTCGAAGATCGCTACTCTATTGACCAAATTTTTGCAAAAGAATGTTTGTTTTGAGTGAACGGAGGGAAGGTAACAAGCTTTTGAGAAGTTGAAGGAAGCTTTGACACAAGCTCCAATCTTGATTCAACCTGAGTCAGGAAAAGAGTTTGTAGTCTATAACGATGCATCTTATGTTGGTTTAGGATGCGTGTTGATGCAAGAAGGGAGGGTTGTAGCTTATGTTTCTCGAAAACTGAAGGTGCACGAGCGCAACTATCCTTCACATGATTTGGAGCTTGCTGTGGTGGTTTTTGCTTTCAAAATTTGGAGACATTACCTTTATGGTGAGAAGTGTCTTGTCTATACGGATCATAAGAGTTTGAAGTATTTGATGTCACAGAAGGAGTTGAATCGTAGGCAACGTAGGTGGTTGGAGTTGCTTAAGGATTATGATTTGACGATCGAATATCAGCTGGGTAAGGCTAATGTTGTAACTGATGCCTTGAGTAGGAAAGTTTGTTGGCTAATACACGATGCAAACATCCGTCCACGAACTCCTTACCTGACTCGAGTTGAATCAAGATAGGAGCTTGCATCAAAGCTTCCTTCAACCTCTCGAAAGTTTGTTGTCTAACATCCGTCCACTCAAAGCGAACATTCTTTTGCAACAACTTTGTAACACCCCAAAATCTAGTCTAGTCGAAATCGGGTTCCGGTGATCAGAATCTTGCATCGATAAAGTCTAAATGTTGTATCGATTTTGACTATGAGGTCAATTTATTGATTTGGAACTCTATTTGAGTTAGATCGTGAAATATGGACCTTATTGAATTCATCGAAAGTCTTTCTAGTAACCCAATTGTAAAAATTAAAAGTTTAAGGAATAAACCATAGAATACCGAGGTTCAGGGGTCTAATCTTGCGGTTGACCCTTTTTCCAATTATAATTCCCACATACGTGGGGCTCTCTAACGAATTCCCTTCATTAGAAGGAAATCTCTCAATTAAAGGCAAGGTGAATAACCAAGTAGAAAGCTTACCCGATACAACTATCTAAGCAAGCACCTCTCTCTAATCCATCGTCTCCTACCTAAACAAGCACTTCCATTGAAGTTGGCTTCAAGTTTTGTTTCTCTTTGGCTTATTGTTATTGAATCATTGCTAGTGATCGGGTAAGCTATTCCCCTCAAATTAATTTTAGAAATTCATGGCAATTATGAGAGTAGTTTCAAATTAGGTTTTGGCCATCCATGGAAATTCTTAGCTAATAGCTATGTTGAGCTTAGATATCGATTTTGATATTGTTATATTGATTATGATGTTATGATATCGATTCTAACCTACTCCCATTGAATTCCTAGCTCAAGAGGTTGATATAGAGCATCCATCGACTTCACCAAAAGCTAGGAACAAATGGGTTGTTATTCGAGAGCCCTAAAAGTGTCAGATTATCGAGGTGAGTGTAGTCAGAGTCTTGGGATTAGGCGAGGAGCCTCCCTGAATTCATTGGTATTAATTTCGATTAAAATAACTAACATCATTTTTAAGGATATTATGTCGGATTATTAATCGGAAGCATTGGGTAAGTATTGGTTAGTAAAGTATTGTGCATTGATCATTGATATTGTCATGGCTATTGTGCATTGAAACTAATGTAGTTATTGTTATTGAAATATAGAAAAGGAATTCATTGATCATATTCATTGATGGTATGATTATTGAGCATCTATTGTTGTTGTTATAGTCATTGAACATTGCTATTGGACATTGTTATTGAAATTAAAACATTGTAAGCATTGGACATCATAATGATCATTGGACATTGATTTTGATGTTAATATCGAACCTTGGATTTGAATGGACATTGGATACAATTGGCATGACATAGAATTCATGAGCTCAGTGTACGGGTGGACTACGGTCCTAAGGCTACAACCTATATTGATTTGGCGAGGCAGATGGATGTGTTATGGTATTGATCATATTGGCGAGGCGAAGGGACTAGACCATTCATTGTTTGGCGAGGCATTTGAATTCGCGTATCCACTATCTTGATTTAATCCAAGGGTTGTTTACTGATATGATATGTTAATCATTGAATGTTGAAGCATAACATCAGTGTACGGGTGGACTACGGTTCTAAGGCTACGACCTATATTGATTTGGTGAGGCAGAGAGATGTGTTATGGTATTGGTCATATTGGCGAGGCGAAGGGACTAGACCATTCATTGTTTGGCGAGGCATATGAATTTGTGTATCCACTATCTTGATTTAATCCAAGGGTTATTAACTGATATGATATGTTAATGATTGAATGTTAAAGCATAACATTGATGTTATTTAGCATGAGTAGACGTACATGTATCATTCCTTGATATTTACATTGTATATGACTACCTCACTATGCGAAGTATGCCTAATGCATTCATCTTCCATGCACTTCAAGTTGAAGGTTCGTTGTTGTTGAAGATCGGAGGGTCGAGGCAAGACAAGTCACTACAAGCCTAAAGTAACATATTTTGTCCTTATGAACTTCTAGAATGGTGGCAAAGTAGTCGAACTAGTCCTATGTGTCCATTTTGGTATGTTCATAATGTGTAAGGGTTGTAACATAGTTAAAGGCCTTAAAGTGACTTTTTGGTGGTATTAAATTTGGTAAAAATGGCATATTTAGCTCACATAGGTGAAAACCTAGTAAACGTATTCAAATGATCGTGAAATTTGGCATGCTAGAATTTTATAGCATTGAAATGTTGTTCGTAAAATTTCATTGCATTTGGACATCTACTGGTGGGTTAATTTACCTAAAACCAGCTAAAATTTGTCATTACAAGTCAAGCATATCGAAACAGGTGATGGTGTTTTAATACAACTTCTTTAATAAGGTTATTGGAAAACAAGGTAAAGTAGGGTGTATCAATACGGTTTTACGATTTTCTACTGTCAAACCTCGTTTCGATACATGCCTAACATGTATTGGTACGGGTCAATAGTCAAAGTCAACGAAGGTCAACCCGTATCGGAACATGGCTTACCTGTTTCGATATAGAGTTGGGGAAGAATTGATCTTAGGTTTAATTCTTGTACTCCTATTTCGAAACGACTCAGGGTGTTTCGATACATGGTTAGTTAAGTTGGTTAAAAGACATAGATCACATTTTTGCATTGTTTATAAATTGATCACTAATTATTGTATGGCTTAATTGAATGGGTAATTGACTTCAGAATGGCATGAATAATTATAGGCTCGTTGATTATAAGTCAAATTTCACCATAGTCAGGTTAATTTTAGTTAATGGTCTCTAAATCATTGATATTACATTTTAGTCCCTAAAGCTTGTAACACTTACAATTTAGTACTCACTGGCTAGCCATTGTTCGAATTGATTAAATTGGACTAAGACCTAAATTTGGTAATGTTTTTTAACCATAATATTGATAAGATATCGCTTAATAATTGACTTTTATAGCACCAAACACCATTTTGTTCACCGGTAACGCCATCCGACCCGGTTCAGTACCAGGTCTGGAAGGGGGTGTTACAAAATTGGTTAATGGAGCAGCAATCTTTGAAAAATCATCCACAAACCTACAATAATAACCCGCCAATCCAAGGAAACTACAGACTTCCATCACAGACTTAGGCGTCTTCCAATTCATCACCACCTCGATCATATAAGGATCAACTCAGATTCCCTCGGTTGACACCTTATGTAACGCCCCAATTTTGGGCTTAGGAGTTTTGGGATTCGGACCGGTTCGGTCGGACTGCGGTTCGAATATACAAAGGTGAATTTAGGAAAGCCTAGTTCGGGTTGCATTAAAAATATGGAAAAATGTCTTAAAATCCTCTTTTATTATATATAAGAGTGTGGTGAAATCAATTTTACAAAATAAGGTTTGGAAGTGTGACATTTTGGTTGGTGACCAAAATGTAATTTTTGAAAACTGTGTGACTGTTTTAAAAAGGATTGAAACTTTGAATCTTTAAGGAGCTATTTACCCAATGGGAGTTTCTCCAGATTTTTCTAAAATATTAAATGATTAATTAATGGTTTTAAAATAAGGAAAAAGAGAGGGAAGATATTTTCCTAAGTTTCCAACTAACCTTTCCACATTTTCCATTTTCATTTTTCTCTCATCTTTTCTCTCAAACCAAACACATTTCTCCAGAGCTTTTCCCTCTGATTTTGTCATCTAAATAACTCATTTCAATCCTCCTTTGATCACCAATTATCTCTTCAACAAAACCTTTGCATTTGCTATTTGGATCTTCAAGAATTTTGGTTCTAAAAAGGGAGAAACTCAAGTTTGGAGGTAAGAACGTTCTTCTCCTCTAAACTCTCAGTTCTTTACTGAAATTCCCAAGTTCTCAATCCTTAATTTGTGTTTTATAAAAGGTTTTAAGGTTGTGTTCTTGATCTTGGCTTTTAAATGCAAGATTTGGTTGATTTTTTATTAAAATTCGTATGATCTGTTTGAGCAGTGATTTGAGGTGTCTTTTTGATGTTAAATGAATGTTAAATTGATGAGAAGTTGAGGTTTAATCAATGCAATCCCGAATAGGTTGATTTTCCTAAGTTTTGCTTGAGTTCTTGGTTGTTTTTGGAGTGATCTTGTCAATCTGTTATAGCTGGAGGTATAAGGGCGTGGTTAGATCCTTTTTGGATGTTAATTGATGTTTAAGGATGATTAGATTTGATGGATTTTGGCTGGGTAATGTTGTGGAGTTGTTTGGATGCATTTTCGGTTGTGTTTAGTAGCCGAAAATGGAGTGTGGATGAGAGCAGCGGGTTTAGGTGCTTTCATTGAAGATATTAATGCATGATGATGCATTAATCCTCTGCTTTGATGTGTTTAAAACAGGGGAGTCATCTTTGGATCTTTGTGGTGGTGATCCGGAAGCTTGATTGGTGTTTCGGCAAGTGGCGAAACGGAATCGGTGAGTGGATTTTGGTTTTCAGCTTTGAAACCAATGTTTTGAAGGTTTGAGAGCTTAGTTTAAGTCTAAGCAACTTAGCTAAGCTCAAGAGTAAGTTTTCGGAAAAACTCTCTTGTTGATGAACCATGGATTGGTTGTATGCAATGTGGTTTGTTTGCATGTTTTAAATCCTGTTTTGAAAGCATATTTAGCATGTTTATTTGCTGAGATTATAAGCCATGTGTTGAAGGATGCTCAAGGTAAGAGATCCTTGTTTTTGAACATTGTTTTAATGTGGTTAGATGCTAAAAGATGCATGATGTTTATGGCTTTGGTTAAATGCTTTAAAACAGAGGAATATTGTGGTTAATGGTGCATATTGGCAAGTGATGGTTAAGGTCACAAAGGTGGTTAAAAGTCCTTGTGTGAACTTTGTTTATTTAAGAACAACATGGTGGTTAAAAGTCCATGGCTGGTTCTTGGTTAAGATCACAAAGGTGGTTAAAAGTCCTTGTGTGAATCTTGTGTATTTTAAGAACAACATGGTGTTTAAAAGTCCATGGTTGGTTCTTGGTTAAGGTTACGAAGGTGGTTAAAATTCCTTGTGTAAGCCTTGTTATTTAAGAACACCAAGGTGTTTAAAAGTCCTTGGGTGATTCTTGTTAAGGACACAAAGGTGTTTAAAAGTCCTTGTGTGGTCCTTGTCATGGTGTTTAAAAGTCCATGGATGATTCTTGTTAAGGACACAATGGTGTTTAAAAGTCCATGTGTGGTCCTTGGAAATTGTAAGATCACAATGGTGTTTAAAAGTCCATGTGTGAGTCTTATGTTGATCGTATTTTGAAAAGATTATGATTATCACTTGTGGCCAATATGACATGTTAATGATTTGAAGCATGAATTGCTTGTTTTAAATGCTTATGTGCATGGATAAATGTTGTTTTGAAGTATGGTTTATAAAGGTGTTTTATAAATGCATTATTGAGTGGTTTTAAATGAGCATTCCTCACTAAGCTATTTGCTTACGCTCTCTCTTTTCTTAAACCAATAATGCAGAACATTAAAGTGCATTGAGGGCAGCAAGGAGGGCAAGAATCCAAGTGGTGAACTAAGCTCAAGTATGGTGAAGGTTTCTTAAACACTATTAGCTTTTGGCATTTGGCAATGGGAACCTATGTTGTTGTTTTAGGAGATGATTTGGACTCCTTAAGTTGGTTTTATGTTGATGTTGATGTTGGTACTTGTAATTGGCCTTTGTGAGGTTGTTTTGGTATATTGATGCTTGAATGGTTTTCCAAGTAGGATGCATGCCTATAGAATTGGGGATTTTCATAATTGATGCCATGTTGATGTTTGGTTGATGCAATTATGTTCCTTGAATGTTGAATGACTTGCTGGTATAATTTGGTGGCATTTGGAGCATGTTTGATGGGTCAATTGTGTGTTTTAACAGCAATTTTTCTGCAATCTGGGCAGGCCGTATCGGAACGGGAGCTACCATTTCGGAACGGGGTCCTGTAATGGCCCAGGCGTTCGAAACGGAAGGAACCGTTCCGAAACGGAAATGTTTCTGCCAGGCCCCGTTTCACGTTGCGGAACGGTACCGCGTTTCGGAACAGGTTCTCCCTGTTTCGGAACACCCGACCGTTGGGCACTGACATTGGCGGTTATATGTTCTGAAATGTATGCATTTTAGTCCCGAACCTTGTCATTGCAATTAAATGAGTTTGAGATGTCCGTTTGGGCTGAAATTTGACAGAGAAGCATGAAATATGATTAATTACATATTGGTAACTTTAATTTGAGTTAAGTCCTTATAATTTTCAGAATTTACAATTTGGTCCCTAAAGTTGTAATTTATGCAATTGAGTCCCTGAATGTTCTCTGTTTGTTATGATCTTTGAGTATGTTGATCTTGTGAACATTTCTAGGGTTATGGTGCATCTAGATAAGTTTTAAAAGGAAAAAAAGGGTCGTTAATCAAGGTTGACTTTCGGGTTGACTTTGGTTTTCCCCGTGTAAACTCCTTAATTCGGTTCAACCGTCTGGGCCGGGTTAAGGGGGTTACATTTGGTGGTATCAGAGCTGAGTTCTCGAGTAATTGAGAATGATTATGTGAATGATTAAAGTATGTAAGCTTTGTATGCTTGTTGAGTGAAAGCATGCTGAGTGAATTGTAAATATGTTGCAATTTAGGTGTATGCTGTGGTGAAGCATGTTTTGGGTACCCATTGCCAAATCAAAGCTAATGAAATGATGTTGTTTTTAATTGGAAATGAGCTTGAGTACTTGGATTGCTTACCTTGCTGGGCCTGACTTTTTTTATTTGCATTGTGATTGCATTGTTAGAGTATGGCACCTCGTAGAGAGTTGAGGAGTAATGTGCGAGCTACGGCTCAAAATGAGAATGAGAATGAAGAGAATGTTGAAAGTGCGGTGGATTTACCTCCTCCACCTGGTGGTGGTGGTGCTGGGGGTGAAGGAGCTGGAGCAGCAGCTGGTGCTGGGGTCGCTGGACCTGAGGCTGGTCAGGGGCAAGCTGTTCCTGACATGACGGTGTTGATTCAAGCTATTGATGGAGCTTTTCAAGCAGCGGTAGCTGGAGCTCATGGAGCTGGGCATCAAGGAGATGCTGGAGTTAGACTACCCTTGGAGCGTTTGCGCAGTCTGGGAGGGACTGAGTTCAGGGGTTTGTCTGCTGAAGGTTCTGAGGCTTGGTTGGAAAGTACCAAGAGAATCTTGGGTCAAATGAGTTGCACTGATGTGCAGAAGCTTGGATGTGTAGTATCCTTGCTATAGAATGATGCATACACATAGTGGACAACCACTATCTCTGGGATGGTGGAGGCTGAGGTAACTTGGACGTTCTTTCAGAACGCGTTCAAGAGAAGGTATCTAGGTGTGAGGTACCTCGATGAAAAGAAGAGGGAATTCATGTCTCTTACCCAAGGGAGCATGTCTGTGGCTGAGTATGAAGTTCAGTTTGTTCGACTCAGTCAGTATGCACCTGAGCTTGTTCCGGATGAGCGGGAGAGGTGTGAAAGGTTCCGTTATGGTTTGGTGACGGATGTAAAGATGTATGTGCTGGCTACCGAGTATGATGATTTCGATGTGTTGGTGGGTCGAGCAAAGGACATTGAGATGAACTTGGGTTTATCTTCTAAAAGTGCTATTTCTGGTGCTGGTAAGCGAGCTGCTGATTATAGTTCTGGTGGTGGACGGAACAAGAGGGGACGTGATCAGAGGTATCAGTCTTCGGTTAAGCGAGGTGGTGGTGCGCCTGCTCAGGGAGGCAAGGCAAGAGTTGATCCGAGTGCATGTTGGACATGTGGTTCGCGTGGCCATATGAAACGTGATTGTCCTCGTGCTGTGAGGGAGGTGCAAGCTCCTGTTGTGGCAGCTGGTAATGCGTGCTGGAACTGTGGATCTACGGATCACATGAGGAGAGTGTGTCCTATGTTGGCTGGTGGCCAAGTGCGTGCTCCTGTAGTTGCTGCACCACAGAGAGGTCGTGGGCGCGGCCGTGGTAACTTCCAGCAGAGAGAGAAAGGTGGTCGGGGTGTGGCTCATGTTGTAGCTGTCCAGCCTGAAGGTGGTGGTCAGGCTAGAGTGTTTGCTCAGAGGGAGGGGAGGAATGACGCGGATGTGATCGCAAGTACTTTTACTCTGCAATCCTTGTCATTACTTTCCTTGATTGATTCTGGATCTACGCACTCTTACATTTTGTGTGAGCATGCTGAATTGCTTGGTTTTCCTGTTAAGTCTTTGGATGTTGGTATGCGTGTCACTAGTTCTTTTGGTGAGACTGTTGTGACTCGAAAGCTTTATAGAAGATGTCCTTTGGTTGTTCAAGATCATGTTTTCCCTGTTGATCTTATGGAGTTGCCTTTCTATGGTTTTGATGTAATCCTTGGTATGGATTGGCTTGTTGAGCATCGTGCTGTAGTGGATTGTGAGAATAAGCGAGTTTCGCTGAAGCTTGCGGATGATTATGAGGTGGTTGTGGTTGGTGAGAATGTGAAGTTTCTTGCCAATGTGGTGTCTACGTTGGAGGCGAGCCGGATGCTGAGGCAAGGTTGTGAAGCTTATCTAGCTTTTGTGATGAATCCTAGTTCTAAGGAGTTGCGTGTGCAAGATATCAGGATTGTGCGAGAGTTTCCTGGTGTGTTTCCTGAGGAGTTGCCTGGTTTACCTCCTAATCGTGAGGTGGAGTTTGGGATTGAGCTGTATGAAAATACAACTCCTGTGTCCATTACCCCTTATCGAATGGCACCAAAGGAGCTGAAAGAGCTGAAGACGCAGTTGCAAGAGTTGCTTGATCGTGGGTTCATTCGGCCGAGTGTGTCACCTTGGGGTGCACCGGTCTTGTTTGTGAAGAAGAAGGATGGCGCTATGAGAATGTGCATTGATTATCGTCAGCTGAACAAGTTGACTATCAAGAATCGGTATCCATTGCCGAGAATTGATGATCTCTTTGATCAATTTCGGGGAGCAGCTGTGTTCTCTAAAATTGACTTGAGGTCAGGGTATTACCAGTTGAAGGTGAAGGATGTGGATGTGCCAAAGACATCTTTCAGGACAAGGTATGGGCATTATGAGTTCCTTGTGATGCCGTTTGGTTTGACAAATGCTCCTGCTGCTTTCATGGACATGATGAATCGTGTATATCATGAATACCTGGATAAGTTTGTTGTGGTGTTCATTGATGATATCCTCGTGTACTCGCGTACTGAGGAGGAGCATGAAGAGCATTTGAGGATTGTGCTGCAAGCTTTGTTGGAGAATCAGCTTTATGCCAAGCTGAGCAAGTGTGAGTTCTGGCTTAGAGAGGTGGTGTTTCTTGGTCATGTGGTTTCTACCGAAGGGATTCATGTTGATCCTCAGAAGATTGAGGCGGTGATGAATTGGAAGGTTCCTAAGTCTGTTCATGAGGTCCGTAGTTTCCTTGGTTTGGCAGGATATTACCGAAGGTTTGTGGATGGGTTTTCTAAGATTGCTGCACCTTTGACGAAGTTGTTGCAAAAGGATGTTAAGTATGAGTGGACGGAGGCGAGGCAGCAGGCTTTTGAGAAGCTTAAGGCAGCTTTGACGCAAGCTCCGATCTTGGTTCAGCCTGAATCAGGGAAAGAGTTTGTGGTGTATAGCGATGCGTCCTATGTTGGTTTGGGATGTGTGCTGATGCAAGAGGGTAAGGTGGTGGCTTATGCATCGCGGCAGTTGAAGGTGCATGAGCACAATTATCCTACGCATGATATTGAGTTGGCTGCGGTGGTTTTTGCTTTGAAGATCTGGAGACATTACCTGTATGGTGAGAAGTGTACTGTGTACACGGATCACAAGAGTTTGAAGTATCTGATGTCTCAGAAGGAGTTGAATCTTAGGCAGCGGCGTTGGGTGGAGTTGCTCAAGGATTATGACTTGACGATTGAGTATCACCCTGGAAAAGCTAATGTTGTAGCGGATGCCTTGAGTAGAAAGGTAGCTGTTGAGTTGAGGGCTATGTTTGCCAGTTTGAGTATTTCGCGTGATGGTGGTCTTGTGGCTGAGTTGCAAGTGAAACCATCTTTGGTTCAGTTGATCAAGGAAAAGCAGTTGCTGGATTATTCCTTGGTACCGCATGTTCAGGATATTGCGGAGGGTAGGCCTTCAGATTTCTGTTTTAATGATGATGGTGTGTTGTGTTTTGGGAGTCGGATAGTAGTGCCCAATGATGCTGAGTTGAGGCGTGCTATTCTGACTGAAGGTCATAGTAGTCCTTTTGCTATGCACCCAGGTAGTACTAAGATGTATCGTGATCTTCGTGATGAGTACTATTGGGTGGGTTTAAAGAAAGATGTTGCGGAGTTTGTAAGCAAGTGCATGGTGTGTCAGCGGGTTAAGGCTGAGCATCAGTTTCCATCAGGTTTGTTGTAACCGTTGAGAATCCCTGAATGGAAGTGGGAAAGGATTACCATGGATTTTGTATCTGGTTTACCTTTGTCACCATCGAAGAAGAATTCAGTGTGGGTGATTGTGGATCGCCTGACGAAGTGTGCACATTTCTTGCCTGTGCATACTACGTATTCTTTGGATAAGCTTGCAGAGCTGTATATTGCTGAGATTGTGCGGCTGCATGGTGTGCCTAAGTCGATTGTGTCGGATAGGGATCCGAGGTTTACATCGCGTTTTTGGCAGTGTTTGCATCAAGCTTTGGGTACATGGTTGAATTTCAGTACATCTTATCATCCTCAGTCGGATGGTCAGTCCGAGCGTGTTATCCAGGTTTTGGAGGATATGTTGAGGTGTTGCGTGATTGAGTTTCAGGGCTCTTGGGAGAAGCATTTGCCTTTGGTGGAGTTTGCCTATAACAATAGTTATCAAGCAAGTATTCAAATGGCACCTATTTGTTGGGCTGAAACGGGTCAGAAGTTGGTTTCGATTCCGGCTTTGTTGAAAGGAACCATTGAGAAGGTGAAGCTCATTTGTGAGCGTTTGAAGGCAGCTTCTGATCGGCAAAAGTCTTACGCGGATTTGAAGCGTAAGGAGATTGAGTATGCGGTGGGTGACCGTGTATTTTTGAAGGTTTCGCCTTGGAAAAAGGTGATGAGGTTTGGCCGTAAGGGTAAGTTAAGCCCTAGGTACATTGGACCATACGAGGTGATTGAGCGTGTGGGTCCTATTGCGTACAAGTTGAGGCTACCTCAAGAGTTGGAAAAGATTCATGATGTGTTTCATGTTTCTATGCTTCGGAAGTATAGATCGGATCCTTCGCATGTGATGCCTGTGGAAGAAGTGGAATTGAATCCGGATTTGACCTATGATGAGGAACCGGTGAAGATTCTGGATTCGGATAGCAAGGTTCTTCGTGGCAAGACCATTGAGTTGGTAAAGGTGTTGTGGAAGCATCGTGGTGTTGAGAAAGCCACGTGGGAGCGGAAGGATGACATGCTGAAGCAGTTTCCGTACCTTTTTCCTTCAGGTAAATTTCGAGGACGAAATTTCTTAAGGGGGGAAGAGTTGTAACACCCCAATTTTGGGCTTAGGAGTTTTGGGATTCGGACCGGTTCAGTCGGACTGCGGTTCGAATATATAAAGGTGAATTTAGGAAAGCCTAGTTCGGGTTGCATTAAAAATATGGAAAAATGTCTTAAAATCCTCTTTTATTATATATAAGAGTGTGGTGAAATCAATTTTACAAAATAAGGTTTGGAAGTGTGACATTTTGGTTGGTGACCAAAATGTAATTTTTGAAAACTGTGTGACTGTTTTAAAAAGGATTGAAACTTTGAATCTTTAAGGAGCTATTTACCCAATGGGAGTTTCTCCAGATTTTTCTAAAATATTAAATGATTAATTAATGGTTTTAAAATAAGGAAAAAGAGAGGGAAGATATTTTCCTAAGTTTCCAACTAACCTTTCCACATTTTCCATTTTCATTTTTCTCTCATCTTTTCTCTCAAACCAAACACATTTCTCCAGAGCTTTTCCCTCTGATTTTGTCATCTAAATAACTCATTTCAATCCTCCTTTGATCACCAATTATCTCTTCAACAAAACCTTTGCATTTGCTATTTGGATCTTCAAGAATTTTGGTTCTAAAAAGGGAGAAACTCAAGTTTGGAGGTAAGAACGTCCTTCTCCTCTAAACTCTCAGTTCTTTACTGAAATTCCCAAGTTCTCAATCCTTAATTTGTGTTTTATAAAAGGTTTTAAGGTTGTGTTCTTGATCTTGGCTTTTAAATGCAAGATTTGGTTGATTTTTGATTAAAATTCGTATGATCTGTTTGAGCAGTGATTTGAGGTGTCTTTTTGATGTTAAATGAATGTTAAATTGATGAGAAGTTGAGGTTTAATCAATGCAATCCCGAATAGGTTGATTTTCCTAAGTTTTGCTTGAGTTCTTGGTTGTTTTTGGAGTGATCTTGTCAATCTGTTATAGCTGGAGGTATAAGGGCGTGGTTAGATCCTTTTTGGATGTTAATTGATGTTTAAGGATGATTAGATTTGATGGATTTTGGCTGGGTAATGTTGTGGAGTTGTTTGGATGCATTTTCGGTTGTGTTTGGTAGCCGAAAATGGAGTGTGGATGAGAGCAGCGGGTTTAGGTGCTTTCATTGAAGATATTAATGCATGATGATGCATTAATCCTCTGCTTTGATGTGTTTAAAACAGGGGAGTCATCTTTGGATCTTTGTGGTGGTGATCCGGAAGCTTGATTGGTGTTTCGGCAAGTGGCGAAACGGAATCAGTGAGTGGATTTTGGTTTTCAGCTTTGAAACCAATGTTTTGAAGGTTTGGGAGCTTAGTTTAAGTCTAAGCAACTTAGCTAAGCTCAAGAGTAAGTTTTCGGAAAAACTCTCTTGTTGATGAACCATGGATTGGTTGTATGCAATATGGTTTGTTTGCATGTTTTAAATCCTGTTTTGAAAGCATATTTAGCATGTTTATTTGCTGAGATTATAAGCCATGTGTTGAAGGATGCTCAAGGTAAGAGATCCTTATTTTTGAACATTTTTTTAATGTGGTTAGATGCTAAAAGATGCATGATGTTTATGGCTTTGGTTAAATGCTTTAAAACAGAGGAATATTGTGGTTAATGGTGCATATTGGCAAGTGATGGTTAAGGTCACAAAGGTGGTTAAAAGTCCTTGTGTGAACCTTGTTTATTTAAGAACAACATGGTGGTTAAAAGTCCATGGTTGGTTCTTGGTTAAGATCACAAAGGTGGTTAAAAGTCCTTGTGTGAATCTTGTGTATTTTAAGAACAACATGGTGTTTAAAAGTCCATGGTTGGTTCTTGGTTAAGGTTACGAAGGTGGTTAAAATTCCTTGTGTAAGCCTTGTTATTTAAGAACACCAAGGTGTTTAAAAGTCCTTGGGTGATTCTTGTTAAGGACACAAAGGTGTTTAAAAGTCCTTGTGTGGTCCTTGTCATGGTGTTTAAAAGTCCATGGATGATTCTTGTTAAGGACACAATGGTGTTTAAAAGTCCATGTGTGGTCCTTGGAAATTGTAAGATCACAATGGTGTTTAAAAGTCCATGTGTGAGTCTTATGTTGATCGTATTTTGAAAAGATTATGATTATCACTTGTGGCCAATATGACATGTTAATGATTTGAAGCATGAATTGCTTGTTTTAAATGCTTATGTGCATGAATAAATGTTGTTTTGAAGTATGGTTTATAAAGGTGTTTTATAAATGCATTATTGAGTGGTTTTAAATGAGCATTCCTCACTAAGCTATTTGCTTACGCTCTCTCTTTTCTTAAACCAATAATGCAGAGCATTAAAGTGCATTGAGGGCAGCAAGGAGGGCAAGAATCCAAGTGGTGAACTAAGCTCAAGTATGGTGAAGGTTTCTTAAACACTATTAGCTTTTGGCATTTGGCAATGGGGAGCCTATGTTGTTGTTTTAGGAGATGATTTGGACTCCTTAAGTTGGTTTTATGTTGATGTTGATGTTGGTACTTGTAATTGGCCTTTGTGAGGTTGTTTTGGTATATTGATGCTTGAATGGTTTTCCAAGTAGGATGCATGCCTATAGAATTGGGGATTTTCATAATTGATGCCATGTTGATGTTTGGTTGATGCAATTATGTTCCTTGAATGTTGAATGACTTGCTGGTATAATTTGGTGTCATTTGGAGCATGTTTGATGGGTCAATTGTGTGTTTTAACAGCAATTTTTCTGCAATCTGGGCAGGCCGTATCGGAACGGGAGCTACCGTTTCGGAACGGGGTCCTGTAATGGCCCAGGCGTTCGAAACGGAAGGAACCGTTCCGAAACGGAAATGTTTCTGCCAGGCCCCGTTTCGGAACACGTTGCAGAACGGTCCCGCGTTTCGGAACATGTTCTTCCTGTTTCGGAACACTCGACCGTTGGGCACTGACATTGGCAGTTATATGTTCTGAAATGTATGCATTTTAGTCCCGAACCTTGTCATTGCAATTAAATGAGTTTGAGATGTCCGTTTGAGCTGAAATTTGACAGAGAAGCATGAAATATGATTAATTACATATTGGTAACTTTAATTTGAGTTAAGTCCTTATAATTTTCAGAATTTACAATTTGGTCCCTAAAGTTGTAATTTATGCAATTGAGTCCCTGAATATTCTCTGTTTGTTATGATCTTTGAGTATGTTGATCTTGTGAACATTTCTAGGGTTATGGTGCATCTAGATAAGTTTTAAAAGAAAAAAAAAGGGTCGTTAATCAAGGTTGACTTTGGTTTTCCCCGTGTAAACTCCTTAATTCGGTTCAACCGTCTGGGCCGGGTTAAGGGGGTTAAACCTTATGTCCAAGAAATACAACTTCTTTAAGCTACAACTCACACTTACTCAACTTGACATAAAGTTGATTATCCAACAAAACTTGCAACACAATCCGCAAGTGTTTATCATGATCTTCCTTGGTACGAGAGTACACGAGAATATCATCAATAAAAACAACCACAAAATGATCCAAGAATTCATGAAACACAGGATTCATCATGTCCATGAATGCTGTAGATGTATTCTTTAAACCGAACGACATCACCAAAAACTCATAATGCTCGTACCTCATACGAAAAACAGTCTTAGGCACATCCACATCATTTACCTACAACTGATAATACCTGGATCTCAAACCGATCTTGAAAAACACTAAAGCACCTCAAAATTGATCAAACAAATCATCAATCCTTGGCAAAGGATACTTATTCTTAATCGTCAACTTGTTCAATTGCCGATAATCTATACACATTCACATCATGCCATATTTCTTCTTCACAAACAAAACCGGTGCACCCCAAGGTGAAACACTAGGCCTAATGAACCCTCGATCAAGCAACTCCTTCAACTCTTTCGGAGCCATTTGATAGGGAGCAATAGACACTTGAGTCTTATTTTCATACAACTCAATACCAAACTCAACCTCTCTATTCGGCGGCAACCCAGACAACTCTTTCGGAAATACACCGGGAAACTCATGTATCGTACGTATGTCCTGGACATGCACTTCCTTTGATCCTAGATTCATAACATAAGCTAAGAAAGCCTCGCAACCCAATTCCATCAAACGACCCACTTCTAGAGCTGAAACAACATTGGACAAGAATTTAACATTCCCTTCCACGATTACCACTTCGTAATCATCAGCAAGTTTCAAGGTAACTCGCTTGGCATCAAAATCGACCACAACCATATGCTCGGTCAACCAATCCATTACATCAAAACCATAAAAAGGCAATTCCATTAAATCAACCGCAAACACATGACCTTAAACAGATAAATGACATCTCCTAAACAACCTTCTTGTAAAAACCATTTCACGAAAAGAACTAGTTACTTGTATTCCCACATCTAATACCTCAACATGGATATCACGCAGATGTGCATGCTCACTAAAGATATATGAATGCGTAGAACCATAATCAATCAAAGGTAACAAGGACAAATATTGTAAAGTGAATGTACCTGCAATCACATCGGTATCATTGCGTCCCTCGCGATGCGTGTACACCCTCACAAGACCACCACCCTCAGGTTGAACTGCCACTATATGTGTTATAGCCTTATGACCATCCTCCATACGCTGGAAATTACCACGACCGCACCTACGGCCTCGCTGTGGTGCAACAATAGGTGCTCTAACCTGACCACTTTCAACCAACAACAGACAATCACGTCTCAAATGATCAGTCGATCCACAACTCTAACAAGAGTTAGCCACCACACACGTAGGAGCTTACGCTTCTCGAGCCAAACGAGGATAGTCTTGCCTCAAATGCGCACACAATCTACATGCCAACAAGAATTAAAAACCGGTCTAGCCTGAGCACCCTAACCATGTGCTCCACGTCCAAGCCTTCCTCCGCCTCGCCTCACATCAGAGCGATATTTATTATCACGATGCCTCTTATATTGTCCACCTTCAGGACCAAAATCTACAACTCTCTTACCTGAGCTAGAACAATCCACACGAGAAGTCAAACCCAGACTCTGCTCAATATCCTTAGCTTGCGTCACCAATACATCAAAATCTTTGTAATCAGAAGCCAACATGAAAGTCTTCACTTCTTGCACCAGACCATAACGGAAACGGTTGCAATGATGCCTATCACTTGGCACTAACTCAGGGGCATATTGGCTCAAACGAACAAACTGAACCTCATACTCAACCACATTCATGCTACCCTGAACCAAAGGCATGAATTCATGTTTCTTATCATCCAAGTATTTAACTCCTAGATACTTCTTCTTAAAGACAGATTGAAAGAACTCCCAGTTCACTTCATTAGGCTCTAAAGTCGAAGTTACAGTCGTCCACCAACTGTAAGCATCGCCTTGCAACGGTGAAACAACAAATCCCAACTTACTTGCATCATTGCACCCCATTTGTTCCAAAATTCGAATCGTACTATCCATCCAAGCCTCAGATGCCTCGGGCGACAAAACATGATACTCAACACCGCCCAAACTACGTAAGCGTTCTAACGGTAACCCCGTTTGCCCAATAGTTGGTGCTTGCACCTGGACTCTAGCAACAACAGCCTGGAATGCTCCAGTAATCGTTTGAACTAAAGGCGTCAAATCACCCAACCCAGCCCTAGCTTGCTCATACTGTCCTTGCTCCTCACCCCCAGGTGGAAGATGTAGATTCCCTCTAGGAGGTACCCCATTCTCATGATTTCCATGCCCTATGGCAGCAGCAATCGTACCAGATCACAACTCTCTCCTCGATCCCATCATGCTATTATAATTAAGTCATGATAATAAAAAAAACAATCAGGCCAACTTCAAGCAAGGATCCAAGACTTCCAATTCAATTTAAAACACTTCAACTATAGTAATAAGGCAATGGGTATCCTAATTTCACCCAAGCATAGCATAAGGCAAACAACATACATATCACAAGCACCGTGCACACCAATCAACAAGATTCAACTTACAATAACATGTATATAGCATTTAACACATATTTCACAACCATCATGCATGACATCAACTATATTCATTCTTCATCAACATGAATATAAACAATCATCGTGCAAAGAAAACATCAATGTACAATTTGCAATCACATCATATCAACTTACCAATATCCCACTCTTTCGTAACCTGGCTCTGATACCACCAAATGTAACCCCCTCAACTTAGCCTAGACGCTCGACCGAACCGAATAGGTCACACGGGGAATATTGAAGTAAACCGGGAAGTATACCTCAATAAACGACCATATTTTTTTCTTTTTATCTTGTCTAGATGCACATTGTTACCCTAAGTGTTTAGACTCGCAGCGGAAGAAACATCAACTCAAACAGACATTGATTTAACATTCAATTGATTACAACATGCGATAAGGACTAATTTGTAAATTTTGTAAAATACAGGGACTTCATCCAATCTTAGATTACCATCCTTTAATTAGTCATTTTACATGCCATTGTGTCAAATCTCAACTCAATCCGATTATTCAAACTCATTTAATTGCATCTACAAAATTCAAGAACTGAAACATAAAGGAACAAAACTTCAAAAGAATATGATTAACTAACTTAACAGCTTCATGTATCGATACACTTAGCCCTGTATCGATACACCCCGTTTCAGAACAGGTCTGTGTGTTTCGGAACACGAGCCCGTTTCAATACGGTCTTCAAGATATTTTGGTACACAAAATTCTAGTAGCCAACTTAACTGAGCCTGTTTCGATACGCCCTTCCCTGTTTCGAAACCCCATGCCCATTTCAAGCCCACCGTTTCGATACAGCCTTAGGCGTATCAAAACACCTAGGCCTGTAATGTCACATTTTGTTGTTTTTTCACACTTTAATGCACCCATAACCACCCAAGCATGCTTCCAACATATACATAACATATCCAAACATCAAATCTCAATCATTCATGACATATTCAACATCATATCATGACAATTTGCATACAAGGTAAAATATAGGCATACAACCTAGTAAACAAGCCAAGAAAAACATCAAAATGCATAGCAAACCACAAACCAATAACCAAAGGCCATTTACAAGTCTAAAACAACAATGGACACTTGCTCAAATAGGGAGTTTACACAAATATGCCAAAAACACTACGGATCCCCCATTGCCCTTATTACTTATAGTCTAAACCTAAACATTCATTCTCGAATGAAGTCTCTTGTGATTCCTTTCTCCACGTTGCCTCCAAAACCTCAATTCTTTGCATTGATAGACAAATTAGAGTGCAAGCACACAAGGTTTAGTGAGGAGTGCTAAAAAACAAAACACCACCAATGCATTAAAACCATTTTCCAAGTGCACATTGAAATCTCATTTCAATTAACTTAAATCATCATTTGAAAACATCATGCCTTTAAAACCATGCACTTTCCTTAATAAAAAATCAACATAATAAGCCTTATGCAACATGTATTATGAATCAATAGTAAGTCTCATTGCTAACACTCAATTTAAGCGTTCCCATGTATAACTACCATATGCAAAGCTTAAAGAGTAAAACAAGTATAAATCATAACATACATAAAAAACCATCTCATGATACACCATCAATTATATTGGCTTACAAGTGATCATTAAACAAGTTCATTTCTCAAAACAACATATCAGATACTCAGAGTCAACAAGTGTTAACACAACACTTCAAGTCATCTCAACTGGAATTTGGTACAATAACAACCAAATGGTACAATAACAACCAACAAGGACACCAACCCCTCGGGGACACCAACCGCATTCATCGGTTAGACGCTTAACCCACTAACGAGAGACGGGACACCAACCTCCTTGATTGTTAGGGTACTTGGACTGAGACACGAGACACCAACCCTTCGACATCCAAGGCGACTTTTTATAGTGCACTCAATCTTATAGCCTGCTAACTATATCTAATATCATATATAAACAATTTTCACAATAACACTTGCCAATATAATTCATATTTAACCACATACCTCACTGTTTTCAAAGCATCATCAATAAATCATTTTCCAAAGCATTAAACCAAGCTTTAAATCATAAGTATAAAACATATACTTACCAGGATCAATTACCATGTGCATCCTTCATCATCTCAACATTAAAAACAGCAAACCACATGCTATAAACATGCTTTAATAGTAGGTAAACATGCATTCAAAACTAAGTACATAAAAACCATTTCATAATAGCACAACCGAGAGAGAAATTCCTTATACTTACTTCCGAACTTAGACAAGCGTTTCAAGGTTACATCTAAGTTCCCAAAACCACCTTTAAAACATTTCAAAGCTGAAATCCACGTTCTCACTCATCTACGCGTGAAACCTTGATTAGCCAACGCGAAACTAAGCGTCCGAAGCTCCCGAAACCTCACCGGTTGCTTCTGAAACGTTCTCCCATGTTTTAGCGACATAAGAACAGAGGATTAATGCACCTCAATGCATTCAAAACTCCAGTAAGCAAACCTACCACGCTGCCTTGGCCAAAACCACCAAAACGCCCATCCAAAACAACCGAAAACATCATCGATTACTCTACAAACTTAATCCATCCAAAACCTAACACTTCCAACCATTTATAATCATTGATTAACATCCAAAATCATCATATTATCAACTTTATACCTCCAACATTCACAAAATCACATTAACACCATAAAACTCAATTCTAACAACCTAATCAACTAGAGATCCAAATAGTTTCGAGATTACCATGCTTAAACCTCAATCTCAACATTAATAAAATTCCAAAACATGATTAAAATCAATTATAAATTAGTCAAAACAGATCCATTACGAAAATTACACAAAATCATCATTTAAAGCTTGATTTAGCCATTCTCTTCAAATTAATCATAAAACATTGTTAAGAAACATAATTAAAGAACCAAGTACTTGTGAATTACATTAAAGAACCTTGATTAGAGAAGGAGCACGAAAATTACCTATAATCCTTTGCTATTCCTTCAATTGACGAGATTTGATTGAAAATCTTCAAGAATCCATTGAAACAAGTTGAGGAAACTCCATGGAAATTATTTGGAAATCAAATTAAAATGAAAAGGAAAAGATCTCTGGAAGTTTTGAAAGAAAATGGGTGGTTGGCTGATGAAAAAAAGAGAGAAATGGAAGTTACGTCAAAATAAGTTTGTAAAGCTTAATTCCTTTTTTAATCTTTTTTTAATTAATCACATTTAAAACATGTCAAATTAAGGGAATAGCTTATCATACTTGCATTAGCTCCCTAAAGATTCTATGTTTTTTCTCTTTCACAAAGTATCCATTAAAATAGTTTTCCATTTTTACGATTTAGTCACTAAATCAAAATGTCCACCTTCCAAATGTCAATTTCCAAAATTGACTTCACCAAACTTTTATATACATTTAAAAAAGATTTTAGAAAATTTTCTCATATTTTAATAACTTCTCGAACTAGGTTTTCTCTGAACCAATCCCTAACTAACCCGAATCTCTAGTATCGGTCCAACGGGCCCTAAACTCAACCTACAAACTCCTAAGCCCAAAATCGGGGCATTACAAGATGATGAATATGTAACTATGAAATGTCTTTGAGTTTTTATTGAGTAAGGTCCATGTCGAGCATGTCGTCCTTTTGGAGTTGGAAGATAATTGAAACGAAGTCCTTTTTGTTGGCAACTCCACCATTGTTGTTTTTTGAAGCTTAATGTCCTTCAATTATTTTATCAAGATAAGCATCTAGTTCTCTGGATAATGCTTTCAGATTTGGAACAAATCTCGTGAGCATATCAAGCCACCCCAAGTAAGGGAACATATCGTAAACGTAGAAACTCGTGAAAAGAAGCATCAACCTTTTCGCCAACAACCCGAACTTGCTGCATGTACGTAGTCTTTCTCGGTTTTCCAACTAGGAACGCATCAAGAAACTATGTCATTCGAAACAAATAGAAGCATCTTCAAGAGATCTATAGACTCTTCTTTACGACACACCCCACGAATTTCGTCGATAATAACTTCAACTTCTTTGTCTCTGACGAACTGAAACGATTGGACTCTTCTATAGCTGAGAAGCTCGAGAACGTTGATCTTCTTGACTTGTTTCCAATACTCACCGTAGGGTGCGAAACCGAGATCCTTGCATCTGTAAAGCAAGATCTCTTCTACGGTTGTCTTTGGTCTATTGGAGAAGACAACGTCATGATTTTTGACGATTTCTTTAACCATGTCGGCCGATGAAACCAGTAGTGTGGGGTTGTGCCCCAGTCGTAGAAGCAAGAGAGGACCATAGTTTCTTGAGAGGTCTTAGAGAGAGCGGTAGGGAGTTTGCCGAGTTGATGGATGTTACCGATGATGGGAAGTTTTGGTCCTTACAAGACCAAATTGATATAATAGATAATTAACATGAATCAAATGTGTAGTTATACAAATTTTCATTAACAACCATGTCCGTTAAATTTTAATGGTTGATGGTTAAAATAGGTCTAATAAAATAGTTAGGTGGTCGAATTTTAATTTTTTTATAATTCGATGGTCAAAATAGGCCAGACCTAATAATATATAATTAACAAGGATCAAATATGTAGCTATACAAATTTTCATTAACAGCCACGTCACTCATCTGTTAAATTTTAACGACTGGTGGTCAAAATAGGTCCAATAAAATAGTTAGTGATCGGATTTTAAATTTTTATAGTTCGATGTTAAAATAAGTCAGACTCAATAATTGAGTGGTCACCCAGGTTGTAGCCTCCTAAACCCGACTTAGAAGAAAAAGCCGAATTTAGGAAGTTAGGTTTGAAAACTTGTCCCACAAGAAACAATTTAGATTAAATATAATAAAATTCATAATAATCAATTAAATAAGTAGAAACCCAATAATTAATTAAAATATCTGAAATCAAGTTCGTAAATGTATGCATCCAATAATCTCAAATTATAAGCATTCCCAATATTCATATTACACGAATATTCCAAATAATATTAAAATAGTAAATCAAAGTAGTCAAAAGAGTTCATACTGAATATTAATATATCTGAATAAACAAGAGATGCTCTAAGTACCGAGTCACCTAATAAGTCTGAGTATCTGAAAGTAAAAACTAAGGGGTGTAAGCTAAAGAGATTAGTGTGTCCTTTTGTTTAAACAAAACAGAAAATCAAAACAACATTTCATTTACCGATAAATTCATTCCTGAAAACACAGTATATCCGATAAATCAAAATCATAAATGTTATGATGTCTGATGCATGATGTAGTGCCCGAATATCTAATATCATACAGTGTGGAGGTTTCCCTCGCCAGAGTGGAGGCTTCTCTCACTTTTTCCAAACACAATTCCGAACCATGACACATGATATGATTTGTAAAATCATAAATCCGAATTCTTACGAGTATCATATTTTCTGAAAATCAGATGCTTGATTTAAAAACACAATTATTATGCCATGAATGATGTTGCAAAATCATTATTAAATCACAAACCAGATAATTAAATCAAGCAAGAATAAAATTTACATTTATTTAAAACACCCCAAGAAACACACCTTAGCCAAAAAAGCTCTAATCTCGAGAAAGGCGAGCCTCACGCTTGGATCTCACTGAATCAGGACCTACGAGATATGAATTCTATATTAACATTTATTACTAACACTAAGCCGCCGAAAAACAAACTGAAGATATAGTCATATGAAGATCTCGAAGAACGTGCACGATTAATCTGAACAACTGGAGGCAACCCAACGGTCTCAAGGTCAGCACGTAAACACGAGAATATTCTAGATCAGATTCTAAAACCATAACTTATCAAATTCCAATATCAATTGCTCAAAGTTAACAAAATAGAGCTTTCGGGATCTAATTTGACAAAAAGAGCAGCGGATACGGACTCAGGGCATCGAGAAAGGTCAAAAGGAAAGATGTATGAAAAAGTAAACTCTTGGTCAATGGTCAAAGTCAACTATGACAAAAATTCAAAGTCAACTGGTCAAAGGTCAACTTGGTCAACAGTCAACTCTGGTCAAACTGGTCAACAGTCAACTCAGACCAATTGGTCAAAGTCAAAACTGATTCAGACTGGTCAAAGTCAATGGTCCGGTTGTAACACCCTAATTTTGGGCTTAGAAGTTTAGGGTCTGAACCAGACAGGTCTGATTTTTCGGTTCGAGTATAAAAGGAGGTTTTTAAGGAAAGCCTAGTTCGGGATGCTTTAAAAATATTGAAAAATATCTAAAAATCCTCTTTTAATAAATATAAGAGAGTGGTGAAATCAATTTTACAAAATAAGATTTGGAAGTGCGACATTTTGTAATAGTGACTAAAATGCGATTTTTGAAAAGTTCAGTGGTGACTATTTTGTAAGGATTGAAACTTTGAATCTTTAAGGAGCTAATTTACCCAAGAAAGGATTTCTCCAGATTTTTCTTAGATTTTAATTATATGAACTTGATTTAAGTATTATAAAAGGTTTTAATGATATGAACTTGATTTTGAATTAAAACTCAAGATTTGGAAGAAATCTTGAAGAAATTCGTGGTGTTTATTTGGGCTCTGTTTTGAGATGGTTATTAAATTTATTTTGGATGTTTAATAATTTGTAAATGAGGTTTGATCAATGCAATCCCGAATAGGTTGAATTTCCTAAGTTTTTGCTTATGAAAATGGTGGTTTTTGGGGTGATCTTGGTGTTCTGTTATAGCTGGAGGTATAAGGACGAGTTTAGGTTCTTTTTGGATGTTAATTGATGTTTAGGAATGGTTAGAAGTGATGGATCTTGGCTGGGTTATGTTGTGGAGGAGTTTAGAAGTGATTTCAGTTGTGTTTGGTAGCCGAAATGTTAGATTTGGTTAAAGCAGCTAGTTTAGGTGTGATGGCTGAAGATTTTAATGCATGATGATGCATTAATCCTCTATTTTCATGTGTTTAAAATAGGGGAAACATCTTCGGATACTTGTGGTGTTGATTCGAAGGCTTGATCGGCGTTTCGGCAAGCTTGCGAAACAAAATTGGTGAGTGGAGTTGGATTTCCAGATTGTATCGAATGTTTGAAGGTTTGGGAGCTTAGTTTAAGTCTAATCAACTTAATTAAGCTCAAGAGTAAGTTTTCGGGAAAACTCTCTTGTATGAGCCATGGAGTGGTTCGATGCATGTGTTGATAAATTGCATGTTTAAATTCTGTTTTAAAAGCATGTTTTAGCATGGTTAATGCTGGTTTTGAAAGCCATATGTTGAAGGATGCTCAAGGTAAGAGATCCTTGGTTTGATATGTTGAAAATGTGGATTAGATGCATAGTGATGCATGTTGTTTAATGGATTTGATTTAATGCTTTAAAATAGTGAATTGTTGATGATAAATGATGTATATTGGCAAGTGATGTGTTGGTTTTAAAGTACTTGAATCGGATATAGTTAGCCGGCTATAGGATTGGGTGCACCGTGATTAAAGTCGCCTTGGATGTTGAGGGGTTGTAATTGTACCGTAAACTCCATCCAAGTACACTAACGAGATGGTTAAGATCACAATGGTGGTTAAAAGTCCATGTGTGGATCTTGTGTTGTGCGTCCCGTGTTCTCGTTAGTGATGTTATACAACTACCGATGAGTGATTTTGAGGGGTTGTGATTGTACCGTTAAACTCCATCACGGGTGTTGAGGGGTTGTGATTGTACCAGTAAACTCCACCTTGTGTGTTCGGTAGTGTGTATGAAGCGTAAGGGACACCGCTTGTAATCCGTGTATCCGATTGTGTTTTGTGTTGTAAATGGTTATGGGTTATCACTTGAAAGCCAATATGACATGTTGATTCTATTGAAGCATGAGATGCTTGATAATTATGCAAGGTTGCATGAATAATGTTGATTATTGTGGTGGAAAGCCTCGTGGAAAATGTTTTATAAAATGCATTATTGTGTCGTTTCTTTAGAGCATGCCTCACTAAGCATTTGTGCTTACGCTCTCTCTCTTGATCCAATAATGCAGATAATTGAGGAGTTTGAGGGCAGCAAGGAGGCTAAGAATCCAAGGGAAAGCTAAGCTCATGTATGGTGATGTTTTCACAACATTATTAGTTTTTGATATTTGGCAATGGGAACCTAGGATGTGTTTTGGGAGATGTTTTGGACTCCATAGTTATGGCATGATGCCTTAAATGATTTGGATTTGTAAATGGCCATTTTGATGCTTGTTTTGATGCTTTTATGGTTGTTTGGCTTTGGATATTAGGATGCATGCCTATAGACTTGTGTTTTTCCTTGATTGATGCCATGAATGTGTTTTGATGTTGCAAACATGTACCTTATATGTATGTTGACTTGTTGGCATGATTGGGAAGTCATTAGGATGTGGTTGAGTGGTTTAATGTATGTAAAACCAGCAAATTGTGCAACTTCTGGGCAATCCGTATCGGTACAGGCACTAGCGTTTCGAAACGGGGGCCTATAATGACTTTCGTGTATCAAAACGGATAGGGGTCGTTCCGAAACGTTTTGGCCACTACCAGGCCCTGTTCCGATACAGGTCTCGAAACGAACCTGCATTTAAGAACGGTCAACCCCGTTCTGAAACAGATGACCGTTGGGCACTGATTTGAATGGTTTTAAGGTTTGCAAGCTTTACGTTTTAGTCCTGAAAATTGTATTTGCAATTGCTTGAATTTGAGATGTCCGTTTAAGGCGAAATTTGGCAAAGAAGCATGTAATATGGTTAATTAAGTATTGGTAACCTTAAATTCAGTTAATCCTCCAACTTTCCAGATTTTACAATTTGGTCCCTAATATTGTGATTTGTGCAATTGAGTCCCTTATTGTATTCTGATTGCTTTGCTATTCAAGTATGTGTCTATCAAGAGTACGCTTAAGGTTAATGTGCATCTAGATAAGACTAAAAAGAAAAAAGGGTCGTTAATCAAGGTTGACTTTCAGGTTGACTTTGGTTTTCCCCGTGTAATCTTCGTAGTTCGGGTCAACCGTCTAGGCCGGGCTAAGGGGGTTACATTTGATGGTATCAGAGTTGAGTTCTCGAATAAAATGGGAATAGCTATGTGGGTGAAGTATGTGTGATTGCATGATATGCCTTTTAAATGAAAGTTTGATGTGTGAATTGTAAGTATGTTGCAATTGTGATGCTATGTTGTGTTGAAGCATGTTAGAGGAACCCATTGCCATATCAAAACTAATGAAAGGAATTGTTTTTTTTTTGGAAATGAGCTTGAGTACTTGGATTTCTTACCTTGTGGAGCATGATTATGTTTATTGCATTGTGTCATTGCATTGTTTTAGTGAATGGGACCTCGTAGAGAGACGACAATTAATACGTGAGCTATGGCTCAGAACGAGAATGAGGACAATGCTGATAATGTTGTGGATATACCTCCTCCTCCTGGTGGTGGACCACCAGGCGGTGGTGGTGCTGGAGGAGAGAATGCTGGTGTTGGTGCTGGTGCTGGTGCTGGGGTCGCTAAACCTGATGGTGTTTAGGGGCAAGCTGCTCCTGACATGACAGTTTTGATACATGCTATTGTTGGAGCCTTTCAGGCGGCAGTAGCTGGAGCTCATGGAGCTGGGCATCAGGGTGATGCTAATGCGAGATTACCTTTGGAATGTCTGTGTAGTCTGGGAGGGACTGAGTTCAGAGGTTTATCTGCTGAGGGCTCCGAATCTTGGTTGGAAAGTACCAAGAGGATATAGGGACAAATGAACTACAATGATGTGCAGAAGTTAGGTTGCGTGGTATCGCTGTTACATGATGATGCGTATACCTGGTGGACGACCACTGTCCCCGGAATGGAGGAAGTTGATGTGACTTGGACGTTTTTTCTGAACGCGTTCAAGTGGAAGTATCTAGGTGTGCGATACCTGGATGAAAAGAAAAGAGAATTCATGTCTCTTACACAAGGAAGCATGACGGTAGCTGAGTATGAGATTCAGTTTGTCTGTCTTAGTCAATACACACCAGAGCTTATTCCTGATGAGCGGGAGAGGTGTGAGCGTTTCCGATATGGTCTTAGTCAATGCGTTGATTAGTAGGGCGAAGGACATTGAGCAGAACCTGGGTTTGTCGTCTAGGAGTGTTGGTTCTGGCTCGGGCAAAAGAGCTGCTGAGTATAATGCCGGTGGTGGACGGAACAAGAGAGGACGAGATAAGAGGTATCAGTCTTCTACTAGGCATGGTAATGGAGGGCATGGTGCGCCTGTTCCGGGAGACAGGGCGAGAGCTGATCAGAACACGTGTTGGGCGTGTGGATCGCGTGGTCATTTGAGGCGTGATTGTCCTCGGGCATCGAGAGAGGTGCAGGCTCCTGTGGCAGTGACCGGTAATTCGTGCTGGAATTGTGGTTCGACAGACCATATGAGAAATGAGTGTCCTTTGTTGGCCGGTGGTGGTCAGGGACGTGCACCTGGTGTTGTTGCACCACAGAGAGGTCGTGGGCGCAGCCGTGGTAACTTCCAGTGCAGAGATGATGGTGGGAGGAATGTGGAACATGTGGTGGCTGTCCAACCTGAGGGTGGAGGCCAAGCTCGAGTATATGCTCAGCGAGAGGGGAGGAATGACATGGATGTGATCGCAGGTACCTTCACTTTACAATCCTTGTCATTACTTTCCTTGATTGATTCTGGATCTACACACTCATACATATTGCGTGAACATGCTCAATTGCTTGGTTTTCCTGTTGAGTCTTTGGGTGTTGGTATGCGTGTAACTAGTTCCTTTGGTGATACCGTTGTGACACGAAATTTGTGTAGAATATGTCCCTTCGTTGTGCAAAATCATGTTTTTCATGTTGATCTCATGGAATTGCCATTCTATGTTTTTGATGTAATCCTTAGTATGGATTGGCTTTTTGAACATTGAGCTGTAGTGGATTTTGAGAACAAGCGAGTTTCATTGAAGCTTGCGGACAATTATGAGGTAGTGGTGGTTGGTGAGAATGTGAAGTTTCATGCCAATGTGGTGTCTACATTGGAAGCAAGCCGAATGCTGAGGCAAGGTTGTGAAGCCTACCTAGCCTTTGTGATGAATCCTAGCTCTAAGGAGTTGCGAGTGCAAGATATCATGACTGTGCGAGAGTTTGCTGGTGTGTTTCCAGAGGAGTTGCTTGGGTTGCCTCCTAATCGAGAGGTGGAGTTTGGAATTGAGATGTATGAAAATACAACTCCAGCGTCTATTACTCCTTATCGAATGACACCTAAGAAGTTGAAGGAGCTGAAAACGCAACTTCAGGAGTTGCTTGATTGTGGTTTCATTCGACCGAGTGTGTCACCTTGGGCTGCACCGATCTTGTTTGTGAAGAAAAAGGATGGCACTATGAGAATGTGCATCGACTATCGTCGGCTGAACAAGTTGACGATCAAGAATCGGTATCCATTGCCGAGGATTGATGATCTTTTTGATCAATTTCGGGGAGCGGCTGTGTTCTCTAAGATTGACTTAAGGTCAGGTTATTACCAGTTGAAGGTGAAGGATGTGGATGTGCCAAAGACAGCCTTCAGAACGAGGTATGGGCATTATGAGTTCCTTGTGATGCCGTTTGGTTTGACGAATGCTCCTGCAGCTTTTATGGACATGATGAATAGGGTGTTCCATGAGTTTTTGGACAAGTTTGTTGTGGTGTTCATTGATGATATACTGGTGTACTCTCGTACTGAGGAGGATCATGAGGGACATTTGAGGATTGTGTTGCAGGCTTTGTTGGAGAATCAGCTTTATGCTAAGCTAAGCATGTGTGAATTCTGGCTTAGAGAAGTTGTGTTCCTTGGTCATGTGGTTTCTATTGAGGGGATTCGTGTTGATCCTCAGAAGATTGAGGCAGTGATGAATTGGAAGCCTCCTAAGTCTGTTTATGAAGTCCGTAGTTTCCTTGGTTTGGCAGGATACTACCGGAGGTTCGTGGATGGATTTTCGAATATTGCTGCACCTTTGACGAAGTTGTTGTAGAAGGATGACAAGTATGAGTGGACGGAAGCGAGACAACATGCTTTTGAGAAGCTGAAGGCAGCTTTGACGCAAGCTCCTATCTTAATTCAACCTGAATCAGGGAAAGAGTTTGTGGTGTACAGTGACGCATCCTACGTTGGTTTGGGGTGTGTGTTGATGCAAGAGGGTAAGGTGGTGGCTTATGCATCGCGCCAGTTGAAGGTGCATGAGCGCAATTATCCTACGCATGACATTGAGTTGGCTGTTGTGGTTTTTGCTTTGAAAATTTGGAGATATTACTTGTATGGTGAGAAGTGTACTGTGTACACGGATCACAAGAGTTTGAAGTATCTGATGTCTCAGAAAGAGTTGAATCTTAGGCAACGACGTTGGGTGGAGTTGCTTAAAGATTACGATCTGACGATCGAGTACCACCCAGGAAAAGCTAATGTTGTAGCGGATGCCTTGAGTAGGAAAGTGGCAGTGGAGTTGAGAGCTATGTTTACCAGCTTGAGCTTTTCGCGAGATGGAGGTCTTGTGGCTAAATTGCGAGTGAAACCATCCTTGATTTAGTTGATAAAAGATAAGCAGTTGTTGGATGATTCCTTGGTGCCACATGTTCAGGATATTGCTGAGGATAGGCCATCAAATTTCTATTTTAATGATGATGGAGTTCTATGTTTTGGGAGTCGGATAGTAGTGCCCAATGATGCTGAGTTGAGGCGTGCTATTCTGACTGAATCTCATAGTAGTCCTTTTGCTATGCACCCTGGTAATACAAAGATGTATCGTGATCTTAAGGAAGAGTACTATTGGGTGGGTTTGAAGAAAGATGTTGCTGAGTATGTGAGTAAGTGCATGGTATGTCAGCGAGTTAAGGCTGAGCATCAGTTTTCTTCTGGGTTGTTGCAACCGTTGAGGATTCCTGAGTGGAAGTGGGAAAAGATTACCATGGACTTTGTGTCTGGTTTGCCTTTGTCGCCATCGAAGAAGAATTCGGTGTGAGTGATTGTGGATCGCCTTACGAAGTGTGCTCATTTCTTACATGTGCATACTACGTACATTTTGGACAAGCTTGCAGAGCTGTACATTGCTGAGATTGTGCGGTTGCATGGTGTTCCAAAGTCTATTGTGTCGGATAGAGATCTGAGGTTTACATCGCGTTTCTGGGAATGCTTGCATCAAGCTTTGGGTACACGGCTGAATTTCAGTACTTCTTATCATCCACAGTCGAATGGATAGTCTGAGCGTGTTATCCAAGTGCTGGAGGATATGTTGAGGTGCTGTGTGATTGAGTTTCAAGGCTCTTGGGAGCAGCATTTGCCTTTGGTAGAGTTTGCTTATAACAATAGCTACCAGGCAAGTATTCAAATGGCACCTTATGAAGCCTTGTACGGGAGGAAGTGCAGAACTCCTCTTTGTTAGGCTGAAACAGGTCAGAAGTTGGTTTCAATGCCAGCTTTGTTGAAAGGAACCACCGAGAAGGTGAAGCTCATTTGTGAGCGATTGAAGGCAGCTTCTGATCGACAGAAATCTTACGCGGATTTGAAGCGTAAGGAGATTGAGTATGCGGTAGGTGATCGTGTGTTTTTGAAAGTTTCACCTTGGAAAAAGGTGATGAGGTTTGGCCGAAAGGGTAAGTTGAGCCCTAGGTACATTAGACCATACAAGGTGATTGAGCGTGTGGGTCCTGTTGCATACATGCTGAGATTGCCGCAAGAGTTGGAACAGATTCATGATGTGTTTCATGTCTCTATGCTTCGGAGGTATAGATCGGATCCTTCGCATGTTATGCCTGTGGAGGTAGTGGAGTTGAATCCAAACTTGACCTATGATGAGGAGCCGGTGGAAATTCTGGATTCAGACATTAAAGTTCTTCGAGGCAAGACCATTGATTTGGTAAAGGTGTTGTGGAAGCATCGTGGTGTCGAGGAAGCCACGTGGGAAAGAAATGATGACATGAAGAAGCAGTTTCCGTATCTCTTTCCTCCAGGTAAATTTCGAGGACGAAATTTCTTAAGGGGGGAGAGTTGTAACACCCTAATTTTGGGTTTAGAAGTTTAGGGTCTGAACCGAACCGGTCTGATTTTTCGGTTCGAGTATAAAAGGAGGTTTTTAAGGAAAGACTAGTTCGGGATGCTTTAAAAATATGGAAAATTATCTAAAAATCCTCTTTTAATATATATAAGAGAGGTGAAATTAATTTTACAAAATAAGGTTTGGAAGTGCGACATTTTGAAATAGTGACTAAAATGCGATTTTTGAAAAGTTCAATGGTGACTGTTTTGTAAGGATTGAAACTTTGAATCTTTAAGGAGCTAATTTACCCAAGAAAGGATTTCTCCAAATTTTTCTTAGATTTTTAATGATTTAATTAATGTTTAATTAATTAAAGGAAAAGTGGAAAACCATATTTAGATTTTCATAACTAACTTTCTTAAAACTTTCTCATCTCATTTTCTCTCAAAATTCCCTCAGCCAAACACATTTCTACATCAACATTTCTATTGATTTTCACAGCAAATGATGAGGTTTCAATCATCAATTGATCCCTAATCCTTTCTACATCAAATTCTATTGTTTTGTTTATTGGATTTTCAAGGAAATTGTCTCTAATCAAGGAGAAATCTACATTTAGAGGTAAGGATGTTCTTCTCCTCTAAATACTCAGTTCTTTACTGAAATTCCCAAGTTCTCAATCCTTAATTTAAGTTTTATAAAAGGTTTTAATGATATGAACTTGATTTTGGCTTAAAACTCAAGATTTGGAAGAAATCTTGAAGAAATCTGTGGTTTTTGTTTGGGCTCTGTTTTGAGATGGTTATTAAATGTATTTTGGATGTTTAATAATGTGTAAATGAAGTTTCATCAATGCAATCGTGAATATGTTGAATTTTCTAAGTTTTATCTTATGAAAATGGTGGTTTTGGGGTGATCTTGGTGTTCTGTTATAGCTGGAGGCATAAGGACGAGTTTAGGTTCTTTATGGATGTTAATTGATGTTTAGGAATGGTTAGAAGTGATGGATCTTGGCTGGGTTATGTTGTGGAGGAGTTTGGAAGTGATTTCGGTTGTGTTTGGTAGCCGAAATGTTAGATTTGGTTAGAGCATCGAGTTTAGGTGTGATGGCTGAAGATTTTAATGCATGATGATGCATTAATCCTCTGTTTTGATGTGTTTAAAACAGGGGAAACATCTTCGGATACTTGTGGTGTTGATCCGGAGGCTTGATCAGCGTTTCAGCAAGCTTGCAAAACAGAATTGGTGAGTGGAGTTGGATTTCCAGCTTGTATCGAATGTTTGAAGGTTTGGGAGCTTAGTTTAAGTCTAATCAACTTAATTAAGCTCAAGAGTAAGTTTTCGGGAAAACTATCTTGTATGAGTCATGGAGTGGTTCAATGCATGTGTTGATAAATTGCATGTTTAAATTCTGTTTTGAAAGCATGTTTTAGCATGGTTAATGCTGGTTTTGAAAGCCATATGTTGAAGGATGCTCAAGGTAAGAGATCCTTGGTTTGATATGTTGAAAATGTGGATTAGATGCATAGTGATGCTTGTTGTTTAATGACTTTGATTTAATGCTTTAAAATAGTGAATTGATGATGATAAATGATGTATATTGGCAAGTGATGTGTTGGTTTTAAAGTACTTGAATCGGATATAGTTAGCCGGATATAGGATTGGGTGCACCGTGAATAAAGTCGCCTTGGATGTTGAGGGGTTGTAATTGTACTGTAAACTCCATCCAAGTACACTAACGAGATGGTTAAGATCACAATGGTGGTTAAAAGTCCATGTGTGGATCTTGTGTTGTGTGTCCCGTGTTCTCGTTAGTGATGTTATACAACTACCGATGAGTGATGTTGAGGGGTTGTGATTGTACCGTTAAACTCCATCACGGGTGTTGAGGGGTTGTGATTGTACTGGTAAACTCCACCTTAGTGTTCGGTAGTGTGTATGAAGCGTAAGGGACAACGCTTGTAATCCGCGTATCCGATTGTGTTTTGCGTTGTAAATGGATATGGGTTATCACTTGAAAGCCAATATGACATGTTGATTCTATTGAAGCATGAGATGCTTGATGATTATGCAAGGTTGCATGAATAATGTTGATTATTGTGGTGGAAAGCCTTGTGGAAAATGTTTTATAAAATGCATTATTGTGTTGTTTCTTTAGAGCATGCCTCCCTAAGCATTTGTGCTTACGCTCTCTCTATTGAACCAATAATGCAGATAATTGAGGAGTTTGAGGGCAACAAGGAGGCTAAGAATCCAAGGGAAAGCTAAGCTCATGTATGGTGATGTTTTCACAACATTATTAGTTTTTGATATTTGGCAATGGGAACCTAGGATGTGTTTTGGGAGATGTTTTGGACTCCCTAGTTGTGGGATGATGCCTTAAATGGTTTGGATATTGAACCAATGAATGCGTTTTGATGTTGCAAACATGTACCTTATATGTATGTTGACTTGTTGGCATGATTGGGAAGTCATTAGGATGTGGTTGAGTGGTTTAATGTATGTAAAACCAGCAAATTGTGCAACTTCTGGGCAATCCGTATCGGTACGGGCACTAGCGTTTCGAAACAGGGGCCTGTAATGGCCTTCGTGTATCGAAACGGTAAGGGCCGTTCCGAAACGTTTTGGCCACTACTAGGCCCTGTTCCGATACAGGTCTCAGAACGAACCCGCGTTTCGGTATGGTCAACCCCGTTCCGAAACAGATGACCGTTGGGCACTGATTTGAATGGTTTTAAGGTTTGCAAGCTTTACGTTTTAGTCCTGAAAATTGTATTTGCAATTGCTTGAATTTGAGATGTCCGTTTAAGGCGAAATTTGTTAGAGAAACATGTAATATGGTTAATTAAGTATTGGTAACCTTAAATTCAGTTAAGTCCTCCAACTTTCCAGATTTTACAATTTGGTCCCTAATATTGTGATTTGTGCAATTTAGTCCCTTATTGTATTCTGATTGCTTTGCTGTTCAAGTATGTGTTTATCAAGAGTATGCTTAAGGTTAATGTGCATCTAGATAAGACTAAAAAGAAAAAAAAATGTCGTTAATGAAGGTTGACTTTCAGGTTGACTTTGGTTTTCCCCGTGTAATCTTCGTTGTTCGGGTCAACCGTCTAGGCTGAGCTAAGGGGGTTACACCGGTTTGGTCCAAGGTTCACTAATCCGGTTTGGTTCAATTGGATCACAAGACCTGTTCGTTCTAATAATGAGTTTAGTTTAGCCATCAAGGTCTGGTTCACTCAACTTTGGGCCCTCACAGATCGGGCTCTCATTCTCTTGCTGGGCTAACACACAAGGCTCTTTGAGTGGCCTAACCAAGCATACACATTTGGCCCACATCACAAAACAATTGGGAAAAGCTAATGGTCCAACTCACAAGGGTTTTCGAAACCCAAACGATGGCAGTGCGGATGCCCAAACGACGGCGGCAGTGCGAATGCTCAAATGACGACTATAACACCCATCAACCCGGTTAGGAGTAAGGAGCGTTAAACAGATTCGTATTAACTTATTACAATTGGGCAGCAGAAAGCGTGTAATATTTTTTTATATTCGAATGCTAACGAGGTGGACCTACTTAGATTTCGATTCATTCAATTTACATATGATCTAACATTAAGATTCTCGGTCTTATTTATTCAACATTTAACATACATATACATATTTAAATCCTTACTTTATCATTTTCGACAGATTCGATTTAATGAGTAAAATTAATTCCAATCATGATCAACTAGAGAATTTCCTTTTTAAGATCATCATTATATCTTCATATGCCATATGCATTAACCATCCATAGTGTTTGTTTCCCTTATACAAAAGATATTTCGGGTAGCTACCATTGGCTAAAACCTATCGGTTGCCTATACAAAAAGTGAACAAAAAGAAACCAGCCCAAAACATATAACAAGAGCTAAGCTATACACCATATTTACCCCATACATACATAACAAAATGAGGGAAACTTAAGAGTTTTTATACAGTCTTAAGGTAATAGTTCATGAACATAACCATAAGTGCAAACTGAACTAGCATGCTGACAGCTAGGCCACCCATCATAAGCACAACAAAGATAATGAAAGGCATACTTCTATCTTCGGCAGCTAACAAGATCAGTGGGTGGATCGTTAACTCAATTTCCTATGGTTTTGGGAAGAAAGAAGAATACGAGTGATAAGTACTTACAGTACTTAGTGAGGAAACCTTAGTCTAACCATTTAAAATTTCTTGCTTAAATTATCATACAAGAATCCAATCTTTAGTTTAAGCATGATTACACCATTCCATTCGAATGGGTCATTAACCAATAGTTAAATTCATAAGTAAATTAACAAGCAAGTGTAACATGTATCATACTTTCAATCTAATTCATAATGACAAATACTACAAATTAACTGTAGCAGTATAAACAATTAAAATTTATATCATCAATTGCATGTTTCCACAATTCCTACTGTTGCGTGTAAAATAGTCTATCGCAATGGTAGTGCAAGTGTACACGACGCAAGTAGTAAGTGATACGAAGTATCGGATATTGTCTCCACAGGGATTGGGCTAATGACTTCACCTTAGTTTACTGCACGAAGTAAAGGAAATAGTTTAGAAAGTTGTCACGAAAATATTGAAGAAAACGTAAATAAAAATATTGAGATATCAAGATAGAGAGAATGGGCTGGTATTGAATTGCTCGGTAGTGCAGGTATTGGATTGCTTAGGAACTCCAGTTCTGTCGTCGTTCCCGTCGCCGACAGCACCTGTCGCGGCAGCAGACACGCCAACTCCGTTCTTCAAGTTTGGCAAGAATCCCAGATCTGCCTTGGCCTATCCCTAGGTCCAAGTCTGTCGATGATCACGTCTTTGATGATACCTCCCGGCGTGAATCGAAGGATGAACACCGATGTGTATGGATTCTTCCTTAGCCACTTAACCTTGCCCTATCCCTAGGCACAAGATAGTTCAACTATAAACTAGAGAACTTGCTCTTATTTATTTCGTATACTTAACTCTCCCGATGCTAAGTAAATGGATAACCTCACAATGCTCTCCCGATGCTCTTGCAAGATATTAAAACCAAAATAAGAGAACTTGAAGTTTATTTTATTGAAATTGGAAAATCCTAAAACAAAACAACCCTTGCAACTACTTTACAAAACAACCCGTAGCCCTAGGGGGAATTTAGAACATGTCGGTGACGGGTAAACGGCAGGGGGTTTAGGTTATCGGTTATGAGGAAGAATGAGGGATTTCTTTCTAAGTGAAAGCCTATGCCCTTATATAAGCTTTAGGCTCAAGTATTCTAATTTAACAAGGATTACAACTTTAATGAAAAGTAAGATTCTAATTAATACTTAATCTCTAAGGATTCCTACTTTTCAGCCGCCTCCTTGCTTTATGGGAATTCCTCTCCTTGAGCTTTGGCTTGACATATCTTTTGATCCGGGGCTTGGAAAAATATTTGGCTTTCACACGACAGACGAGCAGATTTTTCTCTATCTATCGAGGTCCACTTTACTTTTCCTCTTCATAAATCTGCTGTCACCCTGCTGTCACGACAGATCCATGGCAGCTTCGTCTTCTTCGTCTGCTTGTCCAGTTCAGCTCTTCTGCTTCTCTGCCCTGCGCCTGCCTTCTTTGTCAACTATGGCAGATATCTGCAAAATAAGCCATCTTTTAGTAGAATCCGTACCTTTAATCCATTTGTGATGTTTTACTGAAAACTAACCTAAATGCAATGCAATGATGCTTGAATGCAACAGAAATATGGGTTAAAAAGGGTGTAAATAATAGGACTTTTACACACTCAACACACACCCAAACTCAAGTTTTTGCTTGCCCTCAAGCAATTAAACCTAAAAGAAAAATGAATATTTTTGTGTTGGCCTTCAAACAGTGAATTGTCCCTTACCCGTCGCTCAATCTCTATGGCGGCAGCAACCTGTCGGAAAGGTTAGGATCTGTCCGGAATCTCCCTATAGCTCTCGTGCAGTGTGTGCATGCTTGTGAACAGTTATATGCTAAGACTCTCTTAGGTTCACTAGAATATTCAACTTCTTAACTCAAATTTTTATGCCAAAGTTTATTTTTTTAGAAAGCACATTTTCATGCTTCTTTTCTTCTATTTTCAAGCTAAGTTTTTCTAGAGCCAGTTTCGGGCACCTCTAGTTAGCTTCCTAGAGCCAGTTTCGGGCACCTCTAGGTTCTTGATTTTTCTTTTGCTAAACTTCTTTCCTAGAGCCAGTGTTAGGCACCTCTAGGGGCTATTCAAGTTCTAAGCTTCCTATTCTAGTTTGGCTAAAAGAAATCTAAGCAATATAACAGTCACAAAGGTGTTTAAGTTTTCAGAACTATAGAAAGGCTCTAAACTTCTCCTTAAACTGTCCTAAAGATGCTGCCACGACAGAGTTGTCATGACAGGTAAGCTAACTTCACAGTTTTAAGCCAACAGTTTAAGTTTTCTGATTTTTTTTAAGAGAATTTGAATAAATAAAAGACACAACAATTAATAAAAAAATGTACTTAAGACTCCATTAATGATGGAGGGTTGCCACCCCCAAACTCGAGGGTTGCATTGCCCTCAATGCAAAATGACAGATAAAGACAAAAATATGAAGATAAGTACATCACAAATGATAAAGGCAGGCAACAGTAAAAGAAAAATATAACTTAAAATTTCAGTCGCTGTCCTCGTTGCTGCTGCTGAGACAGATTTGACGGCAGCGTCTGGGCTGTGGAGGAGACTGGGCAGGTTCAGGGGCAGGGGCAGGTGCAGGGGCAGGATGCTCCACGAGCTGGACGTCGGAGCTGCTGCCACTGTCCCAAGTGCTGCTGGTGGTGGTGCTAGCCTTGGGCAGCCGTTTCTTGTCTGCCACGTGTTTTATCCGCTTGACCGGCGTAAATTCTCTCTCCAAATTCTTCCTGATCAGAGGGCTGTCATCGGAGGCAGGCCTCTTTGTTCCTCTGGCGGAGGTGTCGGCCGGTGGGCTGTCTGCTGCCGTCGGGGCGGGTGATGTGGTGGAGGCAGATGGTGTAGGTGTGTGGACAGGAGTGGGGATATGGAAATAATGGGCAGGAAAGGTAGGGAATTGAACATCGGGAAAATTTAAAGTTTGGGTAATGAAGTTTACCGTCGAATTAGCGAAGTCCCGAATGAACGTCATCAATCCCAATTGTCTCTCCTCTACCCGTTGTAGCGCAACAAGGATGAGGGCGGTCTGGTCTGTCGGAGCGGTGGCGGCAGCAGGTTCAGGGGCAGGCCCCTCTGATGATTCTTCTGGGGAGCCGGCTGGATTGAAAGATGAGACAGGTGTAGCCACGACCAGCCCCATGAGGCTGTTGAGGTTGTTGTCTGTCCAGCCTCTGCCCTTTATTATTTTGTCGGAGGGTTCCTCGGGGACAGCTGCACAGCGGCAGAGGGAAGTTATTGTGAACGGTAGGCAGAGGCGGGAGTCGGAACGGAAGGTGCAGTCCAAGATGCTATCCCTCATATAGCGGCCCACATTGATAGGCCTGTCGTGCATGATGGAATGAATGAGGGCGAGCTGCTGCCGGTTGACTGTCGTGTGGTGGGAAGAAGGCATGATACGCTTTTTGATGAAAGCGTTCCAGAGTTTGGCTTCCGGGAGGAGCTGCCCCCTGTTGACGGAGTGGGGGTTCTTTTTGCTGGTTGTCCATGAAGTTCCCTCCTCTGTCAACTCCACCATGACAGCATCATAAGCGGCAGCATCGAGGGTGTCGAGAAATTTCTGGTGGGCATCATCATCGGGGCCAAAGTAGAGGCCAAACATGTGGTTGATGCTGTCGGCAGTGAAGGGCACCTTTACTCCTCGAACGGTGACAGATGTCGCCGTTTTGCTGTCTATGGCAGCATAAAACTCCCGGACTAATGTGTCGTTTAGTTCTTCCAGTTGTTCAGCAAAGTGCTCCCATAATTGAGCTGTGATGACCTTTACGATGAACGGCCGGAGACCCATGTTGGGTGCCTTTCGGACATACACGAAACCACGTTCCTCCCATAACTCTTTTGTGGCAAAGGGCGTTGCTGCTGCTGAAGAAGAGGTTGAGGCAGCACTACGGCGGGTCTGTCTAGATGACATGTTAGTTGCAAGGGTTGTTTAAAATGAAGAAAGCAAATAAAACTAGAGGAGAAAGCAAAGAAGAATAAGCAGAAGTGAGAAAAAATGAAAATGAAAACGGGGTTTTATAGCGGTCGAGGGTCTGCCCGTTTAATGCTGTAACGGCAGGCGTGAATAACAAGGCGACGGACGGGATTTAGCGTGTCTGACGCGTCTGACACGCATTTATGCGTCTGTTACGCGTCTACCACACGCTTCTGCGTCTGCCGTGTCAGTCTGTTGACAGCCTATCTTATCCGTCTGCAGCGGCAGCCGAAACGACAGGTTTCAATAGATGGGCTCTGTTGGGCTTGATGGATGGATGGTGGGCTTGGATCACTTCTCCTTTTCTTCTTGACTCCTTTATTTCCTTAAAACAGAAAATATAAAAATATTATTCGAATAAAATAACCTAATGTCCTAATAATTAATACTAATAACAAAATAAAAATAAAAACAAAACTTAAGTTAAATTAGGGATGCCTTGTGGGGCATCTCCTAAAGTAACCACTTCCTGTATTCCTGGGGCTTCAGTCCCCTGATAGTGCTTGAGGCGCTGTCCATTGACTTTGAATTGCTGCCCGTCTTTTAATGATCGGATAGTGATGGCACCATGGGGAAAAGCTTGTACCACTTGGAAGGGGCCAGACCATCTAGACTTTAGCTTTCCTGGGAAGAGTTTAAGTCTAGAATTAAACAACAACACAAGCTGCCCTGGGCAGAACTGTCGTGGCAGCAGTTTCTTGTCATGCCACTTCTTAGTCTTTTCCTTGTAAATCCTTGCATTGTCGTAGGCCATTGTTCGTAATTCCTCAATCTCGTTCAGATCTAATAGCCTTTTCTGGCCCGCCTTGTCCAAGTCCATGTTCACTGCCTTTATTGCCCAGTATGCTTTGTGCTCAATCTCGACAGGCAGGTGGCAGGTTTTCCCATAAATTAGTCGGTATGGAGACATGCCCAATGGAGTTTTAAAAGTTGTCCGATATGCCCATAATGCATCGTTTAGAAGTAGAGACCAATCTTTCCTAGTGGGTTTAACCATCTTTTCAAGAATGTTCTTCACTTCCCTATTGGATATCTCAGCCTGTCCATTGGTCTGTGGGTGGTATGCTGTCGCGATCCTGTGCTTGACACCATATTTCTTCAAGGCGGCAGCAATTACCCTATTATCAAAATGTCTCCCCTCATCACTGATAATTGCTCTAGGGATGCCAAATCTAGAAAAAATGTTTTTATGTAAAAACTTTTGGACCGTCTTGGCATCATTCTTTTGTGTTGCGATTGCTTCTACCCACTTGGAGACATAATCTACTGCTAGGAGGATGTAAAGATTTCCACATGAAGATGGAAAAGGTCCCATAAAATCAATCCCCCAAACGTCGAAGATCTCGACTTCTAAAATGTTCTACAGTGGCATCTCGTTTCTCCTCGAGATGTTACCTGTCCGCTGGCACCTGTCACAGTTCTTATAAAAGTCATGTGCATCTTTATATAGTGTCGGCCAGTAGAACCCTGACTGCAACACCTTGGCAGCAGTTTTATTGCCTCCTAAGTGACCTCCATATTGTGAAGCATGGCAGTGATGGAGAATGTCTTCTTGTTCTTCTTGTGGTACACACCTCCTTATAACCTGATCTGCGCACATTTTGAAAAGAAGAGGTTCGTCCCAATAATAATGCTTAACATCATTTTGGAACCTCTTCCTGGCTTGATAATTAAGATCAGAAGGTAATATTCCGCTAATTATAAAATTAACGAAATCAGCATACCAGGAAAGGTCAGAAGACTTACCTGCCGCCATGGCTGTCGCGACAGCGATTGCGGCAGCAAAGAGCTGCTCATCTGGGAAGGTCTCCAGTATGTGTGTCTCATCTAACGGTAAACTGTGTCCCTTCTCCAACCTCGACAAGTGGTATGCCACCTGATTTTCTGTCCCCTTTTTGTCCTTGATCTCAAGGTCGAATTCTTGTAATAGCAAGATCCACCGTATCAATCTAGGCTTTGCATCCTTCTTTGCGAATAAATACTTTAGGGCAGAATGGTCGGTGTGTATTATTACTTTCGTCCCAAGTATGTAAGAACGAAACTTGTCGATGGAGAACACCACAGCTAACAGCTCCTTTTCTGTGGTAGTGTAGTTCACTTGGGCGTCATTTAACGTCTTGCTGGCATAGTAGATGACATGAAACAGCTTATCTCGGCGCTGCCCAAGTGCTGCCCCGACAGCATAGTCACTAGCATCACACATGATCTCAAATGGCTGTGTCCAGTCTGGTGGCTGTACTATGGGGGCTGTCACTAGTTTTTCCTTCAGAACCTTGAATGCTTCAGTACATTCTTCATTAAAGTCAAAGGGTCGGTTCTGTTCTAAGAGATGGCATAGGGGCTTCGTGATTTTTGAGAAATTTGCAATGAATCTCCGATAAAAACCCGCATGCCCTAAAAAACTTCTAATGCCTTTGACTGTGGTCGGCGGCGGCAGCTTCTCTATGACTTCTATTTTGGCCCTGTCGACTTCTATCCCACGACAGCTAATCTTATGGCCAAGGACTATCCCTTCGTCCACCATAAAGTGGCATTTTTCCCAATTTAGAACAAGATTATCTTTTTCACATCTTTCAAGTACCTTTTGAAGATTGCCGAGGCAGCCCTCAAAATCGTCTCCAAAGACGGAAAAATCATCCATGAAAATCTCAAGGAAGTCCTCTACCATGTCGGAGAATATGGCCATCATGCACCTTTGGAAGGTGGCAGGTGCATTACAGAGTCCAAACGGCATCCTCCTAAACGCGTATGTTCCGTAGGGGCATGTGAAAGTCGTCTTCTCTTGATCCTCCGGTGCGATAGCAATTTGGTTGTAACCTGAATAACCATCAAGAAAACAATAGTAAGGTTTACCCGCTAATCTATCAAGCATTTGATCAATAAAGGGTAAAGGAAAGTGGTCTTTTCGGGTAGCTTTATTAAGCTTCCGATAATCCATACAAACCCTCCAACCGGTCACAGTCCTGGTTGGGATTAACTCATTGTTTTCGTTGGTTATCACGGTCATTTCTCCTTTCTTGGGAACACATTGCACCGGGCTTACCCATTTGCTGTCGGAGATGGCATAAATAATACCAGCATCTAACCATTTAATTATCTCTTTACGCACTACCTCCTTCATCGCAAGGTTTAACCGCCTTTGGGCATCTATAGTCGGCTTATGATCTTCCTCTAAGAGGATTTTGTGCATGCATAACGCCGGACTAATGCCCTGAATGTCTGCTATCGTCCATCCAATTGCCTTTTTGTGCTGCCTTAGCATGTCGAGTAGCTGTCGTTCCTGTTCCTGCGGCAGCTTAGACGAGATGATTACGGGCAACGTATCATTTACACCAAGATAAGCATATTTTAACTGCCCGGGCAGGGGTTTAAGTTCTAAGGCAGGTGGTTCAACAGTAGATGGCTTTTGGATTACATGGTTATCCGAAGTATAATTCAAGGGTTCGAATAACGTACCTAGACGATTGCCTAACCAGTTTACCTCCTCCTGACCTTCAGTATCAGATGTATCTGATTCAGCGGAGTCGCTGTCGTTGGTGCTGTCGCCGTTGCTGTCGTGACAGGCCTGTAGGTGGCTGTCGCGGCAGTGACCAAATTTTATATCACGGCAGCCCGACCTGATGCAGGGTTGATCAAAGGTCACCTCAATGATGGCCTTGCATTCCTCGTCCACATCAGCATGTTTCATTGCTTGGAGAACATTTAACTTAATCTCTTGATCATTCACGCGCATGGTGAGTTCTCATTTCTCCACATCAATCAATGATCTTCCCGTGGCTAAGAAGGGTCGCCCAAGGATGACTGGTGCGTTTTCATCTGCCTCACAATCTAAGATAAGAAAGTCAACAGGAAAAATAAGCTTATCTACTCTTACCAGAATATCTTCAATTTTTCCCTCGGGATGAACGTAAGAGTGGTCGGCCAGCTGCAGAGTTACTGTCGTGGGCCGCGCCTTCCCAATACCTAGTTTCTGAAAAACAGATTTGGGCATTAGATTAACACTGACACCAAGATCACAAAGTGCCTTACCCACAAATTTGTCGCCGATTACACAAGGTATGATGAAGCTCCCCGGATCCTTCTTTTTCTGGGGCGGCTGCCTATGAAGAATACTCATGCAACCTTCTGTCATCTTTACCGTTTCAAATTCCCCAAGTTTAGATTTTTTCGACATAACATCCTTGAGAAATTTAGCATAACCGGGCATCTCTCTAACAACATCTAACAACGGAATATTAATATGAACCTGTTTAAAAATATCATAAATCTTTTTAAGTTGAGATTCATGCTTAGCTTGTTGTATCCGTTGAGGAAAAGGTGGTGGAGGACGATAATCAGCAATACGTCCTTCCCACTACATGCAAATCTGAGGACGGTAATCATCTTTTTTCTCCTCTGTCGCTTCTGCTGTCGTGACATGCTCATCGGAAGCAGTCTGTTTATCACCTGTCGGGGTAGCTTCCTCGGCAGGTTTATCCAAGGCAGGTTCCTTCTCCGTTTCAGCTTCTTTTTCCGGCCCTGGTAGCTTTTTCCCACTTCTAGTAGTAATCGCCTTACATTGCTCATGTGGGGGTGGTCTAGCATTTTCAGTATTGCTAGGGAATCCTTCATTCTGCCTTGGCTTAATATGTTGCGACACCTGACCCATTTGTGTCTCTAGAGATTTCAACGTAGCCTCATGATTTGTCATTCTCATCTCGGTTTTATCTATAAAGGTTTCTGTTTTCTTGACAAACTGATTTATATTCTCCATATACGTACCGGTCTGAGACATAAAGGTGGCCAGGGTCTGTTCCAATATACTACTCGTGGCAGGTGGTGGATGTTGTTGTTGCTGCGGCGGCAGGTGCGGCGGCAGTTGCTGCGGCTGTTGCGGCGGCAGTTGCTGTCTCGTCAACAATCTAGGACCTCCCTGATTCTGATTATATGCTTGCGGATTCAGGGCATTGTTAGGGTTACTCCAGGAAAATTTGGGATCTTTCCTCCAATTGGGATTATAGTTGTTGGAATTATAATTCGGCTTGTAATTAATTTCCAACATATTTTCCCTCTTCTATATTTATTGGGCACTCATCCCTACTATGACTTCCCTCACAGACAGTACAAACTTCCTCGACAACAAATCCTCGTAATTCATCTTCATTTAATAAGTGTTTCATTGCCTTAGTAAGGAATGCTACCTGTGATTTCATAGTGCTGTCGGCCTCATAGTCCTTGACAGCAAGTACCCGTTTACCCCCTCTTCTTGCTGTCGGAAACTGCTCCTCATTCTTGGCCAGGTTTTTCAAAACTTGCAATGCCTCGTCTGGATCTTTATCCAATAATAATCCATTTGCTGTAGAATCAATCCGAATGCGAGTTTGTAAGTTAGCAGCATTATAGAACTTAGTTACCTGATTCCAGACGGGAAATCCATGTATTGGACAGTTCCGAAGAAGAGTAGTAAATCTGTCCCAGGCCTCGTGCATCGGCTCGTCATCTTCCTGTTGAAACGTAGCAATTTCGTTACGTAATTGCTTAGATAAATGTGAAGGATTAAAACGAGATAAGAATTCACGAGATAAATCTGCCCAAGTTACGATTGAACCCGGTGTAAGTTTATTCCACCAAGTTTTAGCTCTGTCCCTCAATGAATGGGGGAATAACCGAAGCCTCAGTGTCTCCGGACTAACTCCTGGCAGTCTAAACGAACCACAGATCTCCTGGAACGTTTTGAGATGCTCCCTAGCATCTTCTGTCACGGCACCACTAAACTGCCCGGCATTGTTGATCATACTAAACATGACAGGTTTAAGCTCGAAGTTATCAACATCAATATCCGGCAGTGTGGTCTCTAGCTCTACATGATCATTCAGCATGTAGTCACGACATGACCGTCATCCATCTGCCCTAGGTGGGTCACCGACAGGCGGGTGGTTATCGCCAAGGGGTGGTATGCCACCGCCAGCAGGTTGGTTATGACCCATTTTCTCTAGCTGTTCCTCGAGGTAGTCGTTTCTGTCTAAAAGTCGGCGAAGTTGCTTCTTGAGATTGAAGGAACGTTCGATTTCCAGATCTAATGGATACTCAGGGTCTTCACTTCTTTTAGATATGCGCATAAACAAGAAAACCTCGTAAAAAGCGAGAGTTGAAAGCACAAAAGAAAAATTAAAGAAAAATAAAAACGAAAAAACGAAAAAAATGAAAAGTGCAATAAAAGAAAGATGTAGTTATGTTGCCAATCCCCGACAGCGGCGCCAAAAACTTGTTGCGTGTGAAATAGTCTATCGCAATGGTAGTGCAAGTGTACACGACGCAAGTAGTAAGTGATACGAAGTATCGGATATCGTCTCCACAGGGATTGGGCTAATGACTTCACCTTAGTTTACTGCACGAAGTAAAGGAAATAGTTTAGAAAGTTGTCACGAAAATATTGAAGAAAACGTAAATAAAAATATTGAGATATCAAGATAGAGAGAATGGGCTGGTATTGAATTGCTCGGTAGTGCAGGTATTGGATAGCTTAGGAACTCCAGTTCTGTCGTCGTTCCCGTCACCGACAGCACCTGTCGCGGCAGCAGACACGCCAACTCCGTACTTCAAGTTTGGCAAGAATCCCAGATCTGCCTTGGCCTATCCCTAGGTCCAAGTCTGTCGATGATCACGTCTTTGATGATACCTCCCGGCATGAATCGAAGGATGAACACCGATGTGTATGAATTCTTCCTTAGCCACTTAACCTTGCCCTATCCCTAGGCACAAGATAGTTCAACTATAAACTAGAGAACTTGCTCTTATTTATTTCGTATACTTAACTCTCCCGATGCTAAGTAAATGGATAACCTCACAATGCTCTCCCGATGCTCTTGCAAGATATTAAAACCAAAATAAGAGAACTTGAAGTTTATTTTATTGAAATTGGAAAATCCTAAAACAAAACAACCCGTAGCCCTAGGGGGAATTTAGAACATGTCGGTGACGGGTAAACGGCAGGGGGTTTAGGTTATCGGTTATGAGGAAGAATGAGGGATTTCTTTCTAGGTTAAAGCCTATGCCCTTATATAAGCTTTGGGCTCAAGTATTCTAATTTAACAAGGATTACAACTTTAATGAAAAGTAAGATTCTAATTAATACTTAATCTCTAAGGATTCCTACTTTTCAGCCGCCTCCTTGCTTTATGGGAATTCCTCTCCTTGAGCTTTGGCTTGACATATCTTTTGATTCGGGGCTTGGAAAAATATTTGGCTTTCACACGACAGACGAGCAGATTTTTCTCTATCTATCGAGGTCCACTTTACTTTTCCTCTTCATAAATCTGATGTCACCCTGCTGTCACGACAGATCCATGGCAGCTTCGTCTTCTTCGTCTGCTTGTCCAGTTCAGCTCTTCTGCTTCTCTGCCATGCGTCTGCCTTCTTTGTCAACTATGGCAGATATCTGCAAAATAAGCCATCTTTTAGTAGAATCCGTACCTTTAATCTATTTGTGATGTTTTACTGAAAACTAACCTAAATGCAATGCAATGATGCTTGAATGCAGCAGAAATATGGGTTAAAAAGGGTGTAAATAATAGGACTTTTACACACTCAACACCTACTATCAACTTATTGAAATCAAAGAGATCACATATCACTATTTACAATTTATTTAATTATTAACTTGATTATGATGCCTTGGTTCATATAGTTAGCTAAGTATTCGAGTCATGTGTTGCAGAGATGTGAATCAAATTTACCATATAATAGGTACCCAAGTACCACTTCATATCATCATATTACATGTCATCTTAGTGCAAATTTTACACTAAGCGAATAGGTACACTTACGTACCATAATAATCTGGTACACTCACGTATCGATTTTTAACGAGCTCTAGACTCTAGGCATGCTGATGTGAGCACATTTATTGATGCTGATCCGGAGGTCTTACCGTTAGGACCAATTACGCGATCTAGGGCGCAACGTTTCAGGGAAGCTCTTTTCCTTACTTGTGCTAATATTTCTGAATCATTTGATAATACTCAGGGAAGCTCTTTTCCTTACTTGTGCTAATATTTCTGAATCATTTGATAATACTTGTGCCTTAGACGATAGGACTTTTAATGTGTTGCATAATTAATATGTGACATGATTAGGTTATATAACTTATTAGGTATATTTAAATACGTATATCATATGATACATATGTTTGGAATACTTTAATAATATAACTTATAATAATATTTTATATATGTGCAGTAGCCCATGCTTGAGCCATGCGTGAATCAGCAAGCAGCCCCATCTTTGAATTATAAATGCATGCATAATTTTGCATGTGCTTTAATTTCAATGCAGCCACATTAACGTGGAAATTACAATTGAAAGTGCGGGCAGAGAGACCTTCTGTTGGCAGCCGATTACACCAGCCCTTGCGTCTCAATTTGCGGATAAGGACAAGAGAAGTTCCTATTTGAAATTTAAATTCCAAGCACATTAAACATGTGCTCAATGAGATGGCACCCAACTTTGAATGCTTGGCTGAAATTCAATCCACCAATTTGAGAAGTTAACATTTTTAATTTTAATTTATTTTGTACCACAAATTCAAAGTCGGCCAAACTACCCTTTGTGTTATTTAAGTGGCCGAATATACCTTGTAAAAGGGTTACCAACTTTGAAATAAAATTACATTTGACAGAATTTTTTTTTGGTTCTTTTTAAAACTATTCGACACTCAAACTTGTTTGTTTGTCATTGATACTTCGAGTTCCTAAATTACTATTTAGCGGGTCCAAGTCCTTCGACGTTAAACAAATTCGATTCGGGTTTGCTCAGTAGATTGTGCAGGTTCTTTCAAGTTTAGGGTTTCCAACATCGGTCGTTTCTTAAGCCTTCTTCACCATCGTTTGAAGTCTTTCCAAAACGCCAAAATTATTATCTTACTCTATATTATTATTATTATTATTATTATTATTATTATTGTTCATCTTTGAGTTCCTATTTAACCATAAATATGTTGTATAATTTTTATTGTTTCCTTGTCGTTTTTATTGCAAGAACGTGCCTACAACATTCCTAGATCCGTAACAAACGACGATAGTCCGTTTCGACAAACTGCCCCTTATTACATGTCGTACTACCTGGACTGACTATATATACCAAGGGCTTTGTCAATCATGTATTAAATTTAATTCGTATAATTCAACCATCAAAATTCCAACATTTTCAATCCATCCTTTCGATTATTTCACATATAAATTTCGATTCCATCATAATTCATGTAATTTCAATTACAAAACATGTCATACATATACCACATTTCGAGTACATAGTTCGATTCACATACCAAACTTTTATCTAAAAAATTTCATTTTTGCATATCTCAACACAATCATATCTAATAAATTTCACAATAATTTCATCATACATTCTAATTTAACCATCACTCGATTGATGCAATCTAGCAAGAAAATCATAATCGAACTATGCTAATTCAATCCAATTGGTTCGATGAATTGGGCCACTGAACAGTTTAGGCAATCCTCAATTCATGTACATAAACATATAATCACATTCTACAGCTCACAATAAGTCATATTTCAATAAATAGATCAACTTAGACATATAAGCAGTCCACATATATAACACATATGTTGAGTGGATCGAAAGATCGATATTTACCAAGAGGGGGTGAATTGGAAATTTAAAGGATTTTGGTGGAAATTGGCAAATTAAAAAATTGATGAACAAGGGATTTAGAGTGGTTCAAGTTCCAAATGAACTCTACATCCACTACCTTAGTCTCACTAAGGATTTGCAACAGTTTCACTAAATTGATCTTCCCCTTTTCTAGGATAAGGAGGCAACCCTTTACAATTTCGCTTGATTTTTCTACCCAAAAATCAACCCAACCCTCACACAAGAGAACAAAGAAATTTGTAGGCTAATTAGGTATCTCTCAATACAAATGATAGCCCCAATACAAGCACTCAACCCAATTTTACAAAGTATGAATGAAGAACACAAATTGGGATTTTACACAAAGTGGGATTTTTGCTCAAATGCTTGAATTTGATGTTTGGATGTTTGCTTTAGGATCAATAATTGTTGCTAATGCTTTTGGATGTCTCTTTTATACCTTCTCATTGAATTCTAGCCGTTAGGGTGGTTGGGAACATAAATGGAGCCGTTGGAACCCTCTCTTGCCACCATAAATGCAGTCTGCACCAACCCGTTTCGGAACATGGGGTACCTGTTTCGGAACGGACTAAAATAGAAAAGCCGTTGGGGTGCATTTAAGAGCCCGTTTCGAAACGCCTTAGGGCCGTTTCGGAACGATTTTGCCACTGTCAAGGGTCGTTTCGGAACGGTCTTAGCCCGTTTCCAAACGCCTTAACTACCTTCAAAAAAACAGTTAAAAACTTATAACGTTCATAATTTTGAATTCATCTTAAACCCTGTTTCGAAACGTTTTGGATCCGTTTCGAAACGAAAATGCAACTGTCAAGGGTCGTTTCGGAACGGCCTTGATCTATTTCGAAACACCCCTTTTATATTTAAAATTCAGCAAATATTTAAAACCGTTAGCCCTTTTTAAATCCAACATGAAGAACAGTTTCGAAACGATTTATCCCGTTTCGAAACGTTTACAAGTGTTTCGATACTCGTTTCGGAACGATGGTCGACAGTGATGAAAACGTTTCGAAACGCCTGATGGCCGTTTCGGAACGGGTGCTTGAAAATCACTGTTTCTGGTTTGAAACACTTAGAAAAATATTTGAAATAACATGTTTTTAACTTGGGCATTATATTAAAATTATATGGGGATATTTTGAGGACTTAAAATTCGTTTTGACTTTTTCAATTTAGTCCTTAGGTTTTTAGTTATATCAAAATTAAAATACTTGTTTCACAATCTCCCCTTTTTGATATAACAAAACCAAAGTTAGAATTTTTGGGAATTTTGAAAGTTTTGAAAATATTCTAACTCCCCCTTAATTTAAGATAGGTTTTTAAAGTTAAAATAAATTTTTGATTTGAAATCCAAGTTGTAAACCTTTAAAAACCTTTTAAGATTTTAAAAACGAATTTTAGTTTAAAGTGTGGCTCTTAAATTTATTCTCCCCTTTTTGTTAGATCAAAAAGAACAATAAAAGCTCATAGAGAAGATAAATGATTAGTACCAATAAGCAATAATAAGCAACCATATTATAAATTCATAATCAAAATATCCAAAACATAATTCAAACATTAAGTTCAAACATAAAATCCCAAATAAAAAAGCCAAATAGCATAGGTTCCTAAAACATGAGAAAACATAAAGATGCAACCTTAATCCTAAAATGCATAGATAATATGATATGAGATAAAAATCCTAAGCCTCGTCCTCATCATCCGAAGTATCATCATCGCTCTTGGCTTGAGAACGGTGAAACTTCGTCCATTGCCCATAAAGAGTGGAGAATGAAAGGTCCAAGTTGGAATGAGAAGTCTCAAGAGAAAGAAGGCGATCCTCGACATTCTTCAACCAATTTCCCATAGTCTCAAAGCCCGAAGCAATGCTAGTGTCCAAAGCATTCATCCGAGTGTCCAAGGCATTGAACCGCTCGGTAAGAAAAGCCGTGAGGGCGTCATTGTTTGCAACTGGAACTTGCGGTGGAGGAGCAACGGGAGCAGGATCCGCTTCTCTATCAACTATTTCCCAAACACCATTCACATATTGGAACCCGGACTTTCGAAGGGATGATTCACCAATCTTGGTCTTGCGAGGGATCGGAGAATCGTAGGTACAATCAATGTCAAGATGATGAAATAAGGCGCTCAAGACAATGCCATAAGTAAAAGACTTCAACTCATTCGTGTCAATAAGCTTGATATTATTGACAATCTCGGCAAAAATAATCTTAGGCACATTTGGGCGCTCACCCTTACGGAAACACTCTAGCCAAAAATGATCAGTGTGACGGATATAAGAGTATTTGCCTCCGGAAGGACGAATAAACCAAGAAACCATCAAGTGAAGTACTCGATCGTGCACATCCAAATAAAGTGCCTTACCGGTGAAAGAGCCAAAGTGGCGTTCATCCTCAAGACCCTCATCCTTAAGCTTAAGAGCAGACTCTAAAAGTTCAACATTAACAACAAACTTTCTGCCTAATAAGGATGATTCAATACCTATGATTTCGGTTTTGGTCTCATCATAAAGAAAACGAGCATTTGAGTAAAAGAGGAGTACCATGTTTTTGTAGCAAACATCCGGAATGCTCAAGAAATACATGAGATTCCACTCATCCAAACGACCGAGATATCGGAAAAGGAATCGCTCGGAATTGAGGAACTCAAGATTAATGACACGTTCCTTACGAACCGCGAAATCCTTGACATAAGCAAAGCGAGCACGCGCGTCCGGAGTTTTAAGAGATTTCTGAAAAAGCATAGTGATATTCGGACGAATGCTCGAATCACCGGATTGAACGGCCTTGCGCTTTTTGTTAGATTGATCTGCCATCTAAAAACATTAAGCAAGTGGTTTAAAATTAAGTGTATGCATTGATATTTAAAATCAATCCAATAATAAATCCCACTTAGGTTTTTGAAATTAAAATAAAAAAAACAATTTAAAAAAATACGATTGAAAAATTTTATATTCGAATAAAAAATTTTGAGATTTGAAAAAAAAATTTACAATATTTTGAAAACCCACAACAAAAACATATAATTTATACAAAAATAAAATTTTCTAACCTAAGATTCGAACATAAATTGAAAGAAAAAAGAAAAGTAGAAAAATTACCTTAGTTTGAGATTTTGGATGATTTGAGAAAAATCCTTGCACAAGATTGATGAAACTTGCTTAGACTTGAGTTGTAGAGTAAAACCCCTCACAATTTTGTGAAAATCAAAGAGTTTGAGAGGGTATTTATAGAGAGGGAGGCGGTTTAGGGTTTTAGAGTTTGATAAAAAGTGAATTTGTATCATTAAAAGCCCTAAATAAAGCAGTCCGCGAAGCCGTTTCGGAACGGGCGGCTAGGGTTTTGACCATTTTAAAACCATAAACAGATTGTTTCGATACGGTGTTGACTGTATCGAAACCCCCTTTGACTCGTATCGGAACACGTTCCGATACACCCCTTGGCAGACTCAAAATCGTTTCGAAACGCCTTGGAGGCGTTCCGAAACGCCCTTCTCTCAGAGCTGGATTTAAGGTATCCGTATCGAAACAGGTTCACCCGTTTCGATACACTTGGGCCTGGAAGTGCAGAAGAGGCTCTAAAAATGCAGAAAAATGAAATTTTAAGAGGCCTATCATGCATAAATGTCATGAATGAGCAGGCAAAACATATTTAGGCATAAACATACTCCCCCTAACTATAAGCATGGATGAAATTAGGAGTTTAAACACACAAACATGGCATTTCACAAGATCAAGCATATTTAAGCACAAAATAGGTCCAAAAAGGTCAAGATAGGCTAGCTAGACCTAACTCTCTCCTAAGGGACCAAAAACGCTCTTTGTCTAAGGGTTTTGTAAAAATGTCCGCTAATTGATTCAAGGTGTCTACATACTCTATAACCACATCTTCCTTAAGGACATGATCTCTAATGAAATGATGCCTTATTTCTATGTGTTTGGTTCTAGAGTGTTGGATGGGATTTTTAGTTAAGCATATTGCACTAGTGTTGTCACATTTTAGGGGTATGGTTCCAACTTTAATTCCATAATCTAAGAGTTGTTGCTTCATCCAAAGGACTTGAGCACAACAACTCCCTAAGGATATGTACTCGGCTTCGGTGGTAGATAAGGCTACACTATTTTGTTTCTTAGAGAACCAAGATATGAGCATATTAACTAAGAATTGGCAAGTTCCCGAAGTACTTTTCCTATCAATTTTACAACCCCCATAATCCGCATCCGAGTAAGCATGTAGGTTGAAGGTAGAGTCTCTAGGATACCAAAGGCCTAAACAAGGAGTGTCTCTAAGGTATCTAAAGATTCTCTTAACGGCTATAAGGTGAGACTCTCTAGGACTAGCTTGAAACCTAGCACACAAGCAAACACTAAACAAGATATCCGGTCTACTTGCGGTAAGGTAAAGCAAAGATCCAATCATAGAACGATAAATCTTAGAGTCAACACACTTACCTCCTTCATCTTTGTCAAGCTTTGTAGATGAGCTCATAGGAGTGGCTTGAGGCTTTGCATTCTCCAAGCCAAACTTCTTGAGCATATCCTTTATGTATTTTGCTTGGTTGATGAAGGTGCCATCCTTCTTTTGCTTGATTTGGAGTCCCAAAAAGAATGAGAGCTCCCCCATCATGCTCATCTCAAATTCACCTTGCATTAACTTAGCAAACTCTTGACAATGACATTCATTAGTAGAACCAAAAATAATATCATCAACATAAATTTGAACTACTAAGATGTCATTTTTATACATTTTTATGAAAAGTGTAGTGTCCACCTTACCTTTTTCAAATCCTTTTTCAATCAAAAAATTTGAAAGCCTTTCATACCAAGCTCTAGGAGCTTGTTTTAAACCATAAAGAGCTTTGGTAAGTTTGAAAACATGATTTGGAAATTTTGAATCTTCAAAACCCGGTGGTTGTTCCACATACACTTCTTCATTTATAAAACCATTTAAAAATGCGCTTTTAACATCCATTTGAAAAAGCTTGAAATTATGATAACATGCATATGCAAGCAACATCCTAATGGCTTCCATTCTAGCTACGGGTGCATAGGTTTCATCAAAATCTATTCCCTCTTCTTGAGTGTAACCTTGTGCTACAAGTCTAGCTTTATTTCTCACAATGTTACCACTCTCATCTAGTTTGTTCCTAAAGACCCATTTAGTTCCTATTGTAGATTGATTACTAGGCCTATCAACTAATGTCCATACATTACTTCTCTCAAATTGATTTAGCTCTTCTTGCATAGCCATAATCCACAAGTCATCTTTCAATGCTTCTTTTATATTTTTAGGCTCTATGCATGAGATAAATGCAACATGGTTCATTAATTTAAGAGAAGAACGAGTGGTTACCCCCTTGGATGGATCACCCAAGATTTCACCATCTTTGACATAGTTCAACTCCCTTGGGTAGCTCACTTCCTTTTCTTCAATAGCCAAGTCCTTCAAGGCTTCAAGAGGTGGTTCTTGTGTGTCTTCTTCTTTTGTTGGAATCTCATCCTCCTTTGAAGTTTGACCTCCATCAAAGGCATTTATGATTCCTACATCATCATCATCATCACAAGAATCCTTCCTAGGAAGGAGGTTATCATCGAATACAACATGAATAGATTCTTCTACTACTAAAGTTCTTTTGTTAAATACTCAATAGGCTTTAGAGGTTAAAGAGTAACCTACAAAAATGGCTTCATCACTTTTTGCATCAAATTTACCTAAGTTATCTTTTCCATTATTTAAAACAAAACACTTACACCCAAAAGGGTGAAAATAGCTAATGTTAGGCTTTTTAGATTTTAAAATCTCATAAGGTGTTTTCTTTAAAATTGGCCTAATCATTACTCGATTTACAATATAACAAGCGGTGTTTGTGGCTTCCGCCCAAAAATATTTAGGTAAATTGTTTTCACAAAGCATAGTTCTAGCCATTTCTTGCAAAGTTCTATTTTTCCTCTCAACTACCCCATTTTGTTGAGGAGTTCGAGGAGCCGAAAAATTATGGCTAATACCATTTTCATTCAAAAATTCTTCAAACCCTAAATTTTGAAACTCGGTTCCATGATCACTTCTAATGTGTGAAATTCTAAGTTCAAGATCATTTTGGGTTAATTTTGAAAATGTGATGAATTTTTCCAAAGCCTCATCTTTAGTACTTAAAAAGAGAACCCAAGTAAATCTAGAAAAATCATCAACTAACACAAATGCATAAGATTTACCACCCAAGCTCATAGTCCTAATTGGCCCAAATAAATCCATGTGAATTAATTGTAAGCATCTACTAGTAGAAACATCATTAATGGATTTAAAAGAAGACTTATGTTGTTTACCCTTTGAGCATGCATCACAAATTTTATCATTTGAAAATTTTATTTTGGGCAAACCTCTAACTAGATTTAGAGAGACTAGTTTTTCTAAAACACTTATGCTAGCATGTCCTAGCTTCCTATGCCACAACCATGCATCATTTTCATTTTGAGCAACTAAGCATGCATGAGATGTATGTATGTCATCTAAATGCACCATGTATATGTTTCCTATGCGATGACCTATGAGCATAATATTATTAGATTTAATGTCAACAATTTTGCATCCATTTTTATCAAATAAAACATTAAATCCTTTATCACACAATTGACTTATGCTCAATAAATTATGTTTAAGACCATCGACATATAAGACATTTTCAATGAGAATGGTAGAGTGATTACCTATGGAGCCAATACCTTTAATGTGGCCTTTGGAGTTGTCACCAAATGTTACTACTCCTCCACTTTTTGGCTTTAAATCCATGAATCGACTCTTGTCTCCGGTCATGTGTCTCGAGCATCCACTATCAAGGTACCATGAGTTTTGACTTTGTGCCTTGGCCTTGTAGCAATGCTCCCCCTACAAACAAAGATATTAAACCTTGGTTTTTGGTACCCAAATCATTTTGGGTCCATGAGTGTTAGCTCCCAAAACCTTGGTTCCCTTAGGAATCCAAGATGACATAGCAATAATATTATTAGATTTTACAAGTTCCTTAGGAACTCATACACTTCTAATTCTTTTAGCTCTACTATATCTAGAGTAGCTACCTTGTTTGTAGTAGTTAGTCTTTTTCTTAGGTTGGTGTGTTCTAGATGATTCTCTTACTTCATGCTTAGCACTACCAACATTTTTTAAAGACTTTTTGAGCTCATTTAGCTCACCCAACACCTTTTGGTGTTCACTATTACATTGAGATAAAAGATTATTAAGATCAACATTTTCATCTTGAAAGAATTTAAGTTCATCTTTTAATCCTAAAATCTTTTTCTCAAATTTAGAATTAGCTTGAGTGAGTGAGTCATTTTTCTCATTTAGTTCTAAAATGATTTTCTTGTTTTTAATGACTGACTCTTTAAACTTCTCAACTAATTCATCATATACCTCTTGTAACTCATCATATGCATCATTTAACTCTTCATATGAAAACTCTAAAGTAGATGAGTTAGAGGTTACCAAGGAGGAATCTTCCTCAAGTGCCATGAGACAAAGGTTAGCCACTTCTTGTTCGTCATCCTCCGATGACTCCTCATCACTCCAAGTAGCAAGCTTGGCTTTGAGTCTTTTCTTCTTCTCAAAGCCATTCTTCTTGAGTTGAGGGCACTCCGAACGGATGTGGTCGGATTGTTTGCACTCATAGCAAATGATGGGATCCTTTCCTTCTTCTTTGTTCTTTCCTTTGAAGTCCATCTTTCTTTGAATTTTTCTTCCCCGGTTGGACCTCATGAAGCGTGAGAATCGTTTGGCTATCATAGCCAATTCTTCAAGTTCATCCTCCTCACAAGATGAGCTCTCATCATGTTGTGAAGCTTTAGCCTTGAGAGCTATACCCATCTTCTTCTTCTTCTCAACCTCAAGCTTCTCTACTCTTTTCTCTTCTTTCTTTTTCTCATCTTCTCTTCCTTGCTTCATGATCTCATGAGTAAGGAGAGAACCCACAAGCTCATCAAGCTTTAATGTCTTCAAGTTCTTTGCTTTGATGATAGCGGTTCTCTTCCCATCCCAAGATTCGGGAAGTGAATAGAGTAGCTTCCGGACAAGCTTGTCTTCCGGTATGATCTCTCCATATCCCTTTAGACCGTTGACAATTGTGGAGAATCGATCAAACATCTTTGATACCGTCTCATCGGGCTCCATCTTGAAGTTTTCATAACTAAGATTGAGAAGTCCAATCTTAGTTTCTTTGACATCATTGGTGCCTTCATAAGTGGTTTCAAGAGTGTCCCACACTTCTTTGGCACTCTCAATGGATGAGACCTTTGAGTAGATGTCCGGACCGAAAGCACAAAATAACATGTGGAGAGCTTTATCATTGACTTGAATCTTTTTCCTCTCCTCTTCACTCATTTTGGCTTTCTTCTTCAACACCATCTTGCCTTCACCATCTTGCTTCCATGGAATGTATGGCCCATCTTCAATGACATCCCATACAAGATAGTCACTAGACTTGATGAATAGCCTCATTTTATTCTTCCAAAAAGAATAGTTGTCACCATTGAAGAACGAAGGCTTTGTGGTCGATTGTGACTCGTACATGCCGGAACCGGAGGTTGAAGCCATCTCTTGATATTTTGATGATCACACTCTTCCAAGGATCTCCTCTTGTGGTTGTTAATCCTCAAAGAGTTAAGCTCTGATACCAATTGTTGAGTGGATCGAAAGATCGATATTTACCAAGAGGGGGGGTGAATTGGAAATTTAAAGGATTTTGGTGGAAATTGGCAAATTAAAAAATTGATGAACAAGGGATTTAGAGTGGTTCAAGTTCCAAATGAACTCTACATCCACTACCTTAGTCTCACTAAGGATTTTCAACAATTTCACTAAATTGATCTTCCCCTTTTCTAGGACAAGGAGGCAACCCTTTACAATTTCGGTTGATTTTTCTACCCAAAAATCAACTCAACCCTCACACAAGAGAACAAAGAAATTTGTAGGCTAATTAGGTATCTCTCAATACAAATGATAGCCCCAATACAAGCACTCAACCCAATTTTACAAAGTATGAATGAAGAACACAAATTGGGATTTTACACAAAGTGGGATTTTTGCTCAAATGCTTGAATTTGATGTTTGGATGTTTGCTTTAGGATCAATAATTGTTGCTGATGCTTTTGGATGTCTCTTTTATACCTTCTCATTGAATTCTAGCCGTTTGGGTGGTTGGGAACATAAATGGAGCCGTTGGAACCCTCTCTTGCCACCATAAATGCAGTCTGCACCAACCCGTTTCGGAACACGGGGTACCTGTTTCGAAACAGACTAAAATAGAAAGAGCCGTTGGGGTGCATTTAAGAGCCCGTTACGAAACGCCTTAGGGCCGTTTCGGAACGATTTTGCCACTGTCAAGGGTCGTTTCGGAACGGTCTTAGCCCGTTTCGAAACGCCTTAACTACCTTCAAAAAATCAGTTAAAACTTATGACAGTCATAATTTTGAATTCATCTTAAACCATGTTTCGAAACGTTTTGGATCCGTTTCGAAACGAAAATGCAACTATCAAGGGTCGTTTCGGAACGGCCTTGATCCGTTTCGAAACACCCCTTTTATATTTAAAATTCAGCAAATATTTAAAACCGTTAGCCCTTTTTAAATCCAACATGAAGAACAGTTTCGAAACGATTTATCCCGTTTCGAAACGTTTACAAGTGTTTCGATACTCGTTCCGGAACGATGGTCGACAGTGATGAAAACGTTTCGAAACGCCTGATGGCCGTTTCGGAACGGGTGCTTGAAAATCACTGTTTCTGGTTTGAAACACTTAGAAAAATATTTGAAATAACATGTTTTTAACTTGGGCATTATATTAAAATTATATGGGGATATTTTGAGGACTTAAAATTCGTTTTGACTTTTTCAATTTAGTCCTTAGGTTTTTAGTTATATCAAAATTAAAATACTTGTTTTACAACATATACATCATCAATTCAATCATTCAAGCAATTTCATTTAAGCAATCACAATAAATCTAAATTCGATTCCATTAACTTCCTTCCCTTATTAAATAAGCCAATTTGAAGTTTAAGTCATGTTGCATGCAAACTATATAACAAAAATTATACTTTAAGTAGTTGAGACTCTAATCTCAACTCTAATTACGCTTCACTCATAGTCGACGTGCTAGTTCTGAATTCGGAGATTCTTCCCACGCTCCTTTGCCAATCCAGCTACCGGATCCTCTTCGACTCCTTCTCCTCTAGGCTCTATTAAGCCATTCACAATCATTTAAGACCAAATTCAGAATCAATTAACTCAATTTACAATTAAATTTTAAAATTTAATTTTGGTCCCTAAACTAATTCTAATTTCGGATAGAGTCGAACTAGTTTACCAACCTTCTCATTTTTTTAATCCACAACTCAATTTTTCAATTACCTATGCCAATTTAGCACTAATAAATTTCTCATTCATGTTAATAATTCTCCTCACCAAATCTCACCGATTCAATTTAAATTGTCATTCAAGGTTCGACATTTCCTTAATTGGACAATTTCGACCACCTATACTAATTTAGTTCCAGTTTTCACTATGTCACTCGAAATTAAGTTTCGTTTGTTTCCGAACTAAATTAACATATTCAAATACTATCGATACTAAAACATCTAGGTTGAGTATCGATACTAAAACATCACTGGGCAGATTCGAATATCCTATCCAATTTCGCACCAGATTTTTCTATAAGACTCGAAATTAGATTTCGTTGATTTCCTATTAAAGTAAACATACTAAGGTAGGTGGTGTTAATATTTCAGATTCGAATTCCTATTATTTTATTTTCTACAATTTTCAAAGTTAATCATCTAGGTTGAGGCATTGATGGACAATTTTTTTTGTTCTTCCATCCTAGTGCATCTTTTAGCTCTAGAATTCTTGTTATGAGACTCACATTTCAAATTTTCTTTTCATCTCAACTTGTTAATCTTGTCTCTAAATTTTTTCCAGCAACATTATCATATTTTGCTAATCATTTTCTATGAATCACCCAATGTACAAACCAAACTCATTCTCAAAAATCTTTACATGATCGAATAGAGAATGAAGAGTTTAACTTACTTTTAATTGATGATCTTAAACCAAGATGATGGACATGCAAAGCTCTTTTCTTCCTCTCCTCTCAACAATGGCCGAAATGAACTTTTTCTTTCTCCAATTTCTCTTAATTTTTGGTTTAAACTTTTGGCTTTCTTTCCCACTAAGGGAGCCAACTAAGGGACATGTTTAATGGTGACAAGATGGCCACCTAATTGCCATCTTAAGTCCCTAATTTACCCATGGTTTTTCTATTAATCATTTCATTAATGGGGAAATTTTAGGTAGTCTTTTAATTGTTGGATGCAATTTCTATTAGTTCTTTTTTCATCCGATTTGGTCACTTCCTTAGTCCTCTTCGAATTTCAATTGAGTTCTTAATGCACTTAAATCTAATTCAATTTCTTAAATTCCTAATCTAATTAAATTACTAATTATTCAATTAATTCTTAAAAATTTTAGGATAATTTTTGGGATGTTACAGCGGCGGCGGCTCAAATGTATAATGACGATGGTGGCTCACCGAAAGCACAAATAGTGACCACCATGATCATTTCGGCCAACAACGGAAACGAAGGATTTAAAAACCCAGCATCCTCAAAGAGAACACAATAATTTCAGAACCACAAAAAAATTTACAAAGAGAACGCAAGAGAGAAACTCATGGTGGCTTACCCAAACCAAAACGATGAAGAAAATAGAGGGCGGCGGCGGATACGAACGATTTAACGTCGTTTTCTTACAAACGACGGCTGGCAAGAACTATCCAACGGTTGGAGTTTGTTCGCGAAGGGAAGACGAGCAAGATGATGGTGATGACACGCGAAACGAACGGTGACAAGATGGTCACCGGAGCTTCGTCGGAGAACAAAGGGTAAGGGAGAGATATCGACAGAAAAGGAGAGAGCGGCTACTGGTTTCTAAAACCAGATAATATGGGTTAAATACCCAATTTAATGGGTAAAATACAAAAGAAGCCATTAGATTTACTTAGGCTTTACAAAGTGACCACAAAACTTCACTCTTTAATCAAAATGGTCACTGATTTTCAGAAATTAAACCCAAATTATGAGTCTGAACAATTTAACCCTTTAATTAAATTAAAATTTCTAATCTATAATTCCCAAATAGTAGGGATTTCAAAATTAGGGTTTGGGGTAATTTTTGGGTGTTACACGGCTAGTTTAGCTTATAATTTATCTCAAAGGATAAACTGCTTTGGAAACGCCGCGTGTAAAGTAAGTATAATACAACTGAGTTGGTGCGAGTGTTATATTACCCTAACAGCTGTATAGAATATAGATAACAAGAAAACCAACCAGTCCCAGAAAGCGTCGAACTCAAACTGAAACGGAAACCAAAGCAGTGCAATTAGCGAATGGGCACTCTCCTCAAGTGCTACAAACCCCTTTTCTCCATCCGATTCTCTTCCTTCCCCAACTCACTCCACACGCCCCAACTCAGGTCTCACTCTCTCAATCACCCAAAACGGAGAAATCTAATCCGACGTTGTTTCACTCCATCATCACACCCCTTAATCAATGGCAAAACCTTGGATGGGAATCCGCAGCCTCAGATTCCATCAACCGAGCTCTGGCTGCACAACACGATGAGTAAAAAGAAGGAGATGTTTAATCCCAAAGTTGAAGGTAGAGTTGGGATGTACGTTTGCGGTGTCACCGCTTACGATCTCAGCCACATTGGCCATGCTCGTGTCTATGTTACTTTCGATGTTCTTTACAGGTCTTCCTTTACTCTCATCCCAAATCGATTTAGTAAAGTTTTTTTTTCCAATTTGAATTTTGTTTGTGATTAGATTGTGTACTAATTGGAAATTTTGGTTTTGTGGGTTAAAATTGTGGAATTAGGCAGATATCTTAAGCATTTGGGCTATGATGTTTGCTATGTTCGGAATTTCACTGATGTCGATGACAAGGTCAGTTTTTATATATATTTGTTGTATGATGACAGGGTCAGTTTTTATATATATTTGTTGTATCTTTTAGCTGCAAATTGTTGTCTTGCTTGCAAAAAGTTTGAAGTGGATTTGTTTTAATTGTAGAATGTATAATGTTAATACATGAAAGTTATGTTTCCCCCTTTTTGTAGTAGCAAAAATTGAAACTTGAAAACTTAAGTTTGAGTTTATTGTTTTGAAGTGTTCCTTAAAAAGTTTTTGAAAGAACAAGGTTAATGGCAGAAAGAAAAAGTATAAATTATATATAAAAAAAAGTGAAGGATGGCTCGAATGAAATGTTTATTCTAACATAATTGTTCTTTATAAAAGTAAATTTATTCTCTCTCTCTTTTTTTTTTCTTTCCAAAAAGGTGAAAATGTTGTTTGCTTTCGGTCATATTATTAAGAAATGAATGAGTTAAGTTTTTTGTTCTTATTGCAATGCCAATTCACATTACAAAGTTCATTCAAATTTTCTTCTTGAAATTGCTAATGCTTGCAAAAATGTCTTTCAAATTAGTTTCTTTTCCTTCGCCTTTAAGATTTGGATGCCAACTGGTTCCTTTTAATTGATATGACAGGATAGCTGAGTCTGCACTTTTTCAAATTCTGTAGATAATTGCTAGAGCAAATGAATTGGGGGAAGATCCGATCAACTTGAGCAGACGGTACTGTGACGAGTTCAATCAAGATATGGTGCATCTTCAATGTCTGCCCCCGTCTGTTGAACCTCGTGTGTCAGATCACATGCCTCAAATCATTGATATGATCAAGCAGGTAGTTCTGGACTATTGATTGTATGTTTTTTTGTTCATTGGCAACGGACATTTCTTCTTCAGCATGCCATATTTGTAATGCTTGCAAAAGTTGGTATCTGTAATAATTTTACCTTGCAATGCTGTGTATTGCCACTTTATTTCCTTAGGGTGGATGTTCTTGATACGTTCAAAAGAGCATGGAATGATGTAAATACTCAAAGAAATACACCCTGTTTTAAAATTCCTGATGTAAAATATTTTATAGCAGTATTGAATATAATTCATGATTTTGTTCATTGTTTCATCTCCTTTATGTTAGTTTTTGGTAATCTTTAAGGCTTTTCTTGGAAGTGCGAAAGAAAATTGAAAAGATGGAAAATAGTAGTAGTATCATTCCAAATTGGAGTGATTTGTTTTTATTCACGGGGATGGGAAATGATCACCTTTCCTATTTTTGTCCCACTCATTTTCCTTTCTACCAAGCACACAATTTTTTTTATTTCTACTTTTGCACCCTTCTCTTTCCATACTTTTCCTCTCTATTGAGCACGCTCTAAGAAAGAAGAAAGTTTGCTAGGGAAGAGAAGAAGGAAAAAAGAGCAGTATATGTTTCATTTTTGTTATGACTTAACATATGTTAATGTTAAATTTACAGGGTCATCAGTTCACAGCATTTTTAGACTATTTTTTATGCCTTTATTAGACCGTGATTTAGGCTATAAATTAGAAACTTTATTTGTAACAGAAGTCCTAATATTGGCCTATTTAATTAAGGCTTTGCAATGTCAATATAGACATTTTGGCTTGGTTTAACTTAGAAATACATTTGTCTGAATTCTGCTATACCCGATCTTTTCTTTCTTTTAATCTACAATGTGCTACCTTGAACAGATTGTGGATAATGGGTATGCCTACAGAGTTGAAGGTGATGTTTTCTTTGCGGTGGAAAAATTTCCAGATTATGGCCAGTTATCTGGGCGGAAATTAGAAGATAATCGAGCTGGGGAGCGTGTTGCTGTTGACTCAAGGAAGAGAAATCCAGCTGATTTTGCATTATGGAAGGCAAGCTTTATGAGAAATATTGTGATACACCCGTGTCATGCATGTATTATATAGTATATATACTACTATCACAAGTGGAAAATATGTTACGAGTATCACATAAAGTACCTGACTCTTTGTAGATTAAGATTGTAGGACCCAACCAGGCATGCATTAAGTGTGAACTTTGCACAGTGTCTCAGCTTAAGTTGTTAAACGGTGGGATGGAGGAAGGATCCCAGGCTTTCCTAACCGATACCGTAAATTGGTAGGTTTGAAGGTGTAAAGAAGGGTTCATGCCACTGAGATAATAAGTAAATATTACTTCAAACTGCATTTTTTCTTGTTTTTATTCTAAGTCTCAGTTTTGCAAAATGAATATATCCCTAAAATCATCCTTAAAGCTCATAGTAATAACTTCTTTGGCCGTAAATGTTATTATAATCACCCTATGGTTCAATTTAACCTAGTTATTGTCGTTTATCTTGAATCTATGTCAACTTTCCAGTTTTATATCTTAGATACAGGTGCATTGAATTTAAAATAAGAATCCTATATGTTATATGCTTACCGCCAAGTAGGCTTTCTCATCATAGTATTATTTTTCTTGAATATCATTTGAACATTTGTGCAGTCTGCAAAAGAAGGGGAGCCCTTTTGGGAGAGTCCATGGGGGCCTGGAAGACCTGGATGGCATATTGAGTGTAGTGCCATGAGTGCCGCTTATTTGGGTTACACTTTTGATATACACGGTGGAGGGATGGACCTTGTGTTTCCTCACCATGAAAATGAAATTGCGCAAAGTTGTGCTGCATGTAAACAGAGTAATGTAAGCTACTGGATACACAATGGCTTTGTCACTATTGACTCTGAGAAAATGTCCAAATCCCTAGGTAACTTCTTCACGATCAGGCAGGTAGGTTTGCAATGATCTTTGACACATAATTTTACTTTGAGTAAATAATAAGTCCTCTAGGATCCTTCTGTTGCTAACCATTTTTACTGTTTCTCAGGTTATAGATCTTTATCATCCACTGGCTTTGAGACTTTTCTTAATGGGAACTCACTATCGATCTCCAATCAACTACTCTGATGTGCTACTTGAAAGTGCTTCAGAACGCCTTTTCTATATCTATCAGGTTGCACAGTCTCTCCCTTACTTTCTTTGTTTGTATGTGTGTACTCAGGTGCATAAATATATAAGCTGTACAAGTTGTTGGACTAATATATCTCGTCAACCATTTTCTCTCTGAAGTGGTTTTATTTGCTGTCTGGATTAATCTGCCACAGTCATACCACTATAGGGCATAACAATACCTTGTCTCTGGTTTCTGGTACAGCTTATCCTTTTGGAGGTACTTAAATTTCAGAATTGAGACAGGCAGCAACTTAAAACTGATTTTTGATGATTTGCAACAATAGGCATTATGTACAAATAAAACTGGGAGATATTTTAGCTTCTTTGGTATGATATATTTGTTGATTTCAGTTTGATGAAAGCTATTTCCTGCTATGTTGTTTGTGATATGATCCAATTGGCTGCAGACGCTACATGATTGTGAAGATGTTTTGAGCCAGCATGACAAAGGGCTTCAGGAGTCCATTCCGCCTGAGACTTCTGACATCATCAACAAGTTCCATAACGACTTTTTGGCTTCCATGTCGGATGATCTCCACACTCCAGTTGTCTTGGCAGCATTATCTGAACCCTTGAAAACCATCAATGATCTACTACATACTCGTAAGGTATCAGGTTTTAAGACGATTGATTTGATTCTTTTCTTTATAGAACTTCAAAACGCTTCTTTGTAGTTTAACCATAAGCAAAGCTTGGCCCCAAACATATGAATCATATATCACTCTTTTCTACATGAACCATTCCAGGGATGAATGCAAGACTCCTTTTATGAACCCATTTTGTTGGTTAAAATCTTTGGGCCGTTGATTACTTCTGCATTTAGGGTTAGTTATTCTTTATAATTGATACTGTGATCTTTCAGGGGAAGAAGCAGGCATTGCGGATAGAATCAGTTGCTGCTCTAGAAAAGATAATTAGGAATATTCTAAATGTATTGGGGTTGATGCCGACTAGTTATTGCGAGGTAAAGACTTGATGTCAAATATTTCTCCTTACGGCATGTTGCAGACTAACAGCTAAAGAAAATTTTGTTTGATATCGATATTTATGAGATATTGCATAATGTACTCTCTTCTCTTGGCCAATAAATTTGCATTTTCACCCGGATGTTGTTGAAGGCTTGAAGCCACTTCTTAGGCTGGATTATTGCCCTCCCTTCAAATATTTCCTTCTGATCATGTTGGTTTGGAACACGAAGAGTTTGGGTTTTGCCAACTTTGTTTGAACTCCCTTCTGTTGTTACATGCGATTGTCCTGTATTTTATTCACCATGAAACTATCTGAACTTGCAGGCACTGCAGCAGCTGAGGGACATGGCACTAAAGAGGGCAAAGTTAACAGAAGGCGAAATTTTGCAGAAAATTGAGGAACGAACCGAGGCAAGAAAGAACAAAGACTATGAAAAGTCGGATGCAATTAGAAAAGATTTGGCTGTTGTTGGAATTGCTCTGATGGACTCCCCAACCGGCACAAGTTGGAGGCCTACCATTCCACTAGCATTGCAGGAGCAGCAACTGGCTGCAGCATAAAAAATAACTTTTGGTTTCAAGTTTGTCACAATTTATTTATACTGTATCTATTTATTTTGTTAAAACCCTTGCAACATTCCAAGGAGATACATTTTAATTTTTATAAAATTGAAAGTTTTGGACATGATACGAATACACAAAAACACTAAATTACCACATAAAGCTCGACATGATTATACAAGTAAAATTTGGAAAAATGTTAATTATATAATGTTATGAATTATTTTTGAGTGTATAATTTATAGGATTATAATTCTATGCACGGTTTACTAGGGGGCTTTAATTTCCATATAAAGATTAATAAAAACCCTAATGAACAAAAAATAAATAAAGGCCAGCAGAAATTGCTTGTTTTTAAAACCCCACTATAAATTCTATCCACTTATACATACTAAATCTGAAATTGAGGGAACAACTAAAATTTACTTTGTTTTGTCTTCGAAGTAACTCTCATCATGTAACCCTTGAATTAAGAATTATGGGCCGAATCTAGGAAGTCGGGTTAAAAATTTGCCCCTCAAATAAGATTATTAGATTAAGAAAAATAAAAAAAATAGGTTATTTATTGAAAACGGTGCCGTTTCACAATAAGTTACAATTTTTTAAAACGCGGCCATATACATAAAAACATCATAAAATAAATTATTAAAATATTCAAATAAAAATTCTCATGCATGCCAAAACATTTAAAAATCCCAAATAAATGTACAAGTAACCGAAATTACATAAATCTCAAAATAATAACTAAAATAAAATAATTCAGTAAATCTAAAATGTCCATACTGAAAATTGAAATAAATCTAATGAATTGTAGTCCTCCAAGTACCGAAAGCCTATGTCTAAGAATATGAAACATGAACTAAGGGAGAGTCAGCTATTAAGCTTAGTGTGTCTCTAAAGTACATGCAATCACAAACTCAGTTTCACAACAATAAATTTTCACAAAATATTTAAAAAGGCACAAATCAAGTTGAAACACGGTTTTATAAAAACACAATGCAATGCACCCATACTGCATAGTCACCAAAAAGAGTAGGTTCCCCAGAACCTCTCACTACATAGTCACCAACGCAAATGGTATTAACCGCTTAACTTTCCCCGTACAATCTTAACCTATGATAACACAGTTAAAAGATATTACAGTTTTCACAGTCTTAACACAGTCTGATAATAAATTCGAGATTAACAACTCATTTACTTTAAATCAAAATTTTATTCATAGCCTGAAAATAGTATGTACAGAAAACATAATGTAAAATCATAATTTATTTATAGCACCGGAAGAAAACAAACACCACAATAATAAAGCTCTAACGATGAACAAAGGTGTAACTCCCTTAGCCCGGCCTAGACGTTTAACCCGAACTACAAAGATTACACGGGGAAAACCAAAGTCAACCGAAAGTCAACCTTGATTTACGACCTTTTTTCTTATTTTTTATCTTCTTTAGATGCATATTATTAACCTATGAGTTCAACAAAGCGATTAGGAGAAAATGGCACAGCGATCGGAATTCGATTAGGGGTTCAATTGCATACATTTGACTTTTAGGGACTAAACTGTAAATACCATAAAATATAGAGACTTTCGTGATTTTAAAGTTACCAATCCTCAATTAGTCATGTAACATGCCAACATGTCAAAATTCAGCTCAAACGGATCATCCAAACACATCCTATTGCACACACAATATTCAGGGACCAAAATGTAAGAGACATAAACCTGATATAGTTCAAAATTCAAATCCAACGAACAAGTGTTTCGATACGGATGGCCCTGTACCTAAATAGTCATTTCGAAACAGAGTTGACCGTTTCAATACTCGGGTGCGTTCCGAGACCCGTATCGAAACACCCCCTTTTAGTAGCCAAAACGTTTCGATACGCCTTCACCCGTTCCGAAACCTTATGGCCATTTCAGGCCCCTGTTCCGAAGCAGACAAGGGAATTCCGATACTCCTTGCCCTGCAACATCATATTTTGCTGGTTTTTCATACATTTTCACACTCGAATCATTCCCGACACGTGCCACATCAAACATACATCATGGATACAAATCAACAATCATCATTTTGAGGCATTAGCTATGATATGGTATCCAATATGCAAATATAAATTCTAAAGGCATACTCCCTAATCCACAAAAACCATAACAAGCCAAATCTACCATCCACATCCAAAATCAAACCATAATGGCCAATTACATCTCAAAAGTAACTATCATATATGCTCAAAGTAAAAGGGAAAGCATTCTCAACCATGCATTAGCATAAACCCCACCCATTGCCTTTTATTACACCGAAGAAAAATCACATACTTTGCAAGATTAAAAGCTTGGATTCCTCTTGCCTACTTTCTGCCTTCAAAGCCTAGTTTTCTGCATTGATGAAACAAAAGAACGTAAGCACAAAGCTTAGTGAGGGTCGCTAAACAACATTCATCAATGCATGTCTCATATTTTGCAAAACCAACACTTTACATCTCATGCCATTTTATTAAACATGTCTTCTCAAGACCTCAATGCACTTTTTAACCACATGCTCATATGCATCATTTCAAATCAGCAAATAAACCTTTGCTCATGCTTTAACAAGCATCACATGTATTCTTGCATCATACACATATGTCTCATGCATCCTTGCATCATATACAAGCATCTCATGCTTCTCATTATTCATTTTCATTATATTGGCTCACAAGTGATAACCCATAAACCATTTCAACACAAGACACAATCGGATACGCGAATTACAAGCGTTACCCTTCACGCTTCATACAAACTACCGGACTACACAAGATGGAGATTAATGGCATAATCACAACCCCTCAACACCCGTTGTGTTTGGTAGCCGAAATGTTAGTTTTGATTAGAGCAGCGATTTTAGGTGTGATGGCTGAAGATTTTAATGCATGATGATGCATTAATCCTCTGCTTTGATGTGTTTAAAACAGGGGAGACATCTTCGAATACTTGTGGTGTTGATCTAGAGGCTTGATCGGCGTTTCGGCAAGCTTGCGAAACAGAATTGGTGAGTGAAGTTGGGTTTCCAGCTTTGAAACAAATGTTTGAAGGTTTTGGGAGCTTAGTTTAAGTCTAAGCAACTTAACTAAGCTCAAGAGTAAATTTTCGGAAAAACTCTCTTGGATGAGCCATGAAGTGGTTTGATGCATTGTTTATAATATGCATGTTTAAATTCTGTTTTGAAAGCACGTTTTTAGCATGGTTAATGCTGGTTTTGAAAGCCATATGTTGAAGGATGCTCAAGGTAAGAGATCCTTGGTTTTCCATGTTGTAAATGTGGATTTGATGCATAGTGATGCATAAGGTTAAATGGCTTTGTTTAATGCTTTAAAACAGTGAGTTGTTGATGTTAAATGATGTATATTGGCAAGTGATGTAATGGTTTTAAAGTAATTGAATCGGATATAGTTAGCCGGCTATAGGATTGGGTGCACCGTGAATTAAGTCGACTTGGATGTTGAGGGGTTGTAATTGTACCGTAAACTCCATCCAAGTACACTAACGAGAAAAGTAAGATCACAATGGTAGTTAAAAGTCCATGTGTGGATCTTGTATTGTGTGTCTCGTGTCCTCGTTAGTGGAGTTATACAACTACCGATGAGTGATGTTGAGGGGTTGTGATTGTACCGTTAAACTCCATCACGGGTGTTGAGAGGTTGTGATTGTACCGGTAAACTCCACCTTGTATGTTTGGTAGTGTGTATGAAGCGTGTGGGACACCGCTTGTAATCCGCGTATCCGATTGTGTTTTATGTTGTAAATGGTTATGGATGATCACTTGAAAGACAATATGACATGTTGATTTTAATGAAGCATGAGATGCTTGTTTATGTATGCAAAGTTGCATGAATAATGATGGTTATGTGATGGAAGGTTTTTGTTAAAAGTGTTTAATAAAAAGCATTATTGTGTTGTTTCTTTAGAGCATGTCTCACTAAGCAATTGTGCTTACGCTCTCTCTTTTGAACCAATAATGCAGATAATTGAAGTGTTTGAAGGCAACAAGGAGGCTAAGAGTCCAAGGGAAAACTAAGCTCATGCATGGTGACGTTTTCATAACACTATTAGTTTTTGATATGTTGGCAATGGGAACCTAGGTTGTGTTTTGGGAGATGTTTTGGACTCCCTAATTGTGGAATGATGCCTTTGGTGATTTGGATTTGTAAATGGCCATTTTGATGCTTGATTGGTGTTTTGTTGGTTGCTTGGTTTTTGATACTAGGTTGCATGCCTATAGACTTGTGGAATTCTATGATTGATGCCATGAATGTGTCTTGATGTTGCAAACATGTACCTTATATGTATGATGACTTGTTGGCATGATTAGGAAGTCATTAGGATGTGTTTGAGTGGTTAAATTCATGTTAAACCAGCAAATTCTGTAGCTTCTGGGCAACCCGTATACACTCACAGGTGTTTCGAAACGGGGGACTGTAATGGCCTTGGTGTTTCGAACCGGCTGGTGACCGTATCGAAACGGTTTGGCCACTAGAAGGCTTTGTTTCGAAACAAGTCTCGAAATGAACCCATGTTTCGGAACGGTCAACCCCGTTTCGAAACAGGTGACCGTTGGGCACTGATTTGAATGGCTTTAAGGTTTGCAAGCTTTACGTTTTAGTCCTGAAAATTGTATTTTCAATTGCATGAGTTCGAGATGTCGAATTAAAGTGAAATTTTACAGGGAAGCAAGCAATATGATTAATTTAATATTGGTAACTTAAAAATCAGTTAGGACCTTCTAATTTCCAGAATTTGCAATTTGGTCCCTAATATTTGAATTTTTGTACAATTGAGTCCTTTATTGATATCCGATCGCTGTGCTTTTCTTATAATTGGTTCTCAAGATTACGCTTAGGGTTAATGAGCATCTAGACAAGATTAAAATAAAAAAGGTCGTTAATCTAGGTTGACTTTCAGATTGACTTTGGTTTTCCCCGTGTAATCTTCGTAGTTCGGGTCAACCGTCTAGGCCGGGCTAAGGGGGTTACAGAGCCTCCCCTCCAGTAGAAGTGCTCTGGTCTGTGCATCCTTTACAAAACATGTATGAGGGTGAGACTCAAAGAAAATAGTATTGTCTCGAGCAAATTGAGAAACTGAAAGTAAGTTCTTTTTAATGTCCGAAACACACAATAAATTGCATAAACTTAAAGTCCTGTCACAACTTGGTAAAATGCCATACCCCACATGAGAAATATTCATTGCACTAACATTACCCATGAGGAGAGAGTCCATACTTGAATAGGCTACATCAGACTGAAGATTCGATTGATCATTTGTGATATGGTGAGTGGCTCTAGAGTCGGGATACCACACAACTTCCCGAGAACCAACCGAACTAGGTGCACTCATGCTAGAGAACATTACGTGTCCAGGAGCAGAAGCAATGGGAGAAGGCTGAACGAGAGTCTAAAAATTCGACCCCATAGAATTTTGTGGGGTGAACACAAGACCAGGATTAATTGTGGCAATATTAGCACTCACAGGTGCAGATGGGAAAAACGATGTATTGTAAGGAGCAGGGAACCCAGCTGGGGATACATTAGAAACACCATGAGAATAGACTTAAGCAGAAGACTGATTGTAGGTCGAGGCTGAAGAGTCAGGTCTTGGACCAGAGTTGTGAAAGCCACCTCTGCCAGTATTATAATCTGAAGAAGAGCCGTGATAATTACGATCAAAACGATAGTAACATTTCTGAACCAAGTGGCCATATCTCCCACAAAGTTGACACTAAGGACGATTAGATCCATAACGACCACGACCTCTACCTCAAAAGGAAGAATTCCCATGCTGACCCCTGAAGAATGAAGGAGACTGATACTGAAATTGGTCCTGAGGCTGAAAATGATCTTCAGAAAAGTCATCTTTGTCATCGTATACATCAACAAGATTAGCTTTGTGATTTGTACGTGTGACAACATTAGCTTGAAGTGAAAAATTGTCAGCCATAAAATCCTTCTGTCTAGCCTCACAATCAAAAAGCATTTCAGACAAGCTTTCAAGAGTAAGAGTTTCTCGAGAAGCTACGACAATAACATACTCAAATTATGCAGTCAACCCAGCAAGAATTACACTTACTTGCTCTTGATCAGTCACAACACTCCCAGAAGCATTTAGAGTGTCACAAATTAGTTTAATTTTTGCAAGGTAATCACTAACCGACAAACCTCGCTTCCTTTGAGAGTGAAGGCTGTGACGCAAGGATGAAATCCTAGATGTGAACTTTGCAGCATAGAACCTGGACAAAGTGTTCCAAATAGTCAAAGTAGTTGTGAGACCCGTGAGGTGTGGCAAAACATCAGAACTGATGGTCGAGAGGAGCCACGAAGCTAAAAGTTTATCTTGTTTCAAGTATGCAAGATATATAGAATTTACAACAATCTGTCCAGAGGAATCAGTTATGACCTTCTCAGGAATCTTGTGATCTGAAAGAAAGGACATGAGACCATAACCTTCGACAATCAAAAGCACTTGATGCTTCCAGAGTACATAGCTATTTTCGGTCAACTTGACAGTGTCAAGTTTTGGCAGTTGTTGAACATTGTACTCAGTGGAAGAGACTGTGAGAGAAGATGGAATGGAGTTGGAACTCATAGGATCAGAGGCAGACGGAGACTCAACAACCATTGCATAATGAACTTGAATAAGAAAACAAGAAACACAACTCGTAGAGGCAAATGATCAAACAGTTCCCGTGTGCAAGAATACACCACAAAGTCTGTACATGTACCAGAGGCAATAAGATTCAATCCTTCCCATTGAAAGAAAATTAGAGAACACCAAGCAAATAACAATCACATGATTTCAACACAAATCAGAGAACTTAGCATGAGAAAGCTACGATGTTTAAAAGGAAGAAAAACCTAAAAGACACAGCTCCTGATCTAAAGATTTGTCCACAAATCACTCATCTGCTCTCATTCAATCAACACGAAGCAGATTTTTTAATGATTCAAAAACGACAATCTTTCAAACAGATCAGGAAACTGATGTTTAAATTGAGATGAGTGAGTACATAAATCTCATCTAACCTGACCAATTCGCAGAGGAAAAACGAGTCAGAAGTCGATTATTGAGTCACCCACTCAATTCACAATCGTAGCTCTCAGCACACACCATATCTCACAGCAACCAACAATTTGAGGATGAACACAACGGAGAGACACCAGGAGATTAGCGACTGATACCATATTAGGATTGTTCAATAGAGATGAAAGCTGAAGGAAAGAGAGACGGTACTCTCTAGAGACTTTATTAATAAACTCGTAATATCTCAAAAAAGACCGGGTGAGTTTTATACATAGTTGGGTGAGCTAGCCTTGTAATGGCAATCTAACAAACTCCTATCCGCTCTTTCTGACTCACCACAACCAATTCATTTTACATCAGTTAACTATCTATCCATCTAACCTATACACATAACAGTTACCCACATCCTACGACTATGAAAATGAGAAACATCCACCGACCATTCCTCAACCCTGCTAAACCACGTACTTAGCTGCTCCCTAGATTGCAGAAAGACCATGTGATCCTCATTACTCGTAAACATAATCAACATTTGCATCTCTGCAATTCTCATTAACGAGAAATTCGAGAGGCCCACCGCCTTCATCTCTTTCGCCAAGACGTGAATGTTGCAGTGTCTGTGTCTAGTGACCCAACCCACAACACTCTGACAAAGGACTGCTACTGAACTCTCGTCCACTTCACCCACCACAGTCAACTCTGGTCTCCTATCTACATTATGTCGTTTAATTTTATCTTGCCCCAATTGATAACCTATATGTAACCTTACTAGCGTACGATCCTCTCCTTCGCTCTGCGTATAAGTTTTCCTCCAAAACCATTTCCTAGGGTTATGTTTCGCTTCAAAGACTCTTACCACTGAACCGAACAAACAAGACCCATTAAAATGCTCAATCGCCCTCTTAGCAACCATCCATGAAGCCATTCTTACGAAGCCAAAACGGCATCCATTACTCGCTCTCTTTCGAGGAATGAATGCATCCAACACCTCCCCGCATCCATCAAATGCCAAACGTAAACCCTGGCAGTGAATCCCCTCGGAGAGATTCCCCATGTATAACGAAACGCACTATCGCCGTTCACTTTCCATTCTCGCCACTGACGAACCTACCTGGAATCTCCCCTCCATGGACTCTTGACTCTAATTCAACACAAATATTAGTTGATATATTTTTTAAATATGAAGGGCTAAATTTATTGAATTATTTTGAATTATGAATAAATTAATAGAATATAGTACACGTTTTGAGGACTAAAACTGTCATTATACCAGGCCTTGTTAGATACTCGTTTGAATTTTTACGAAAGAGTGACTCAATTGTAGCCAAATTTTAATTGAGTGACTCGGTTATTATTTTTAATAATTGAGTGACTTATTTGTAACTTCATTGAGTGACCTCTAATGTCCAATGTATTCCCCGGCAACAACACTTTACGTCTATTTGCATTTAAACGAGAGAGACTCAATTGTAACTAGAATATTAATTGAGTAACCCAATTGTAATTTTTAATAATTGGATGACTCAAATTTAACTTTACTAATAATTGAGCGACATCACCACCACCACCATCATCATCATTGTTACTCACGGATGGTCATTTTGTATAAGGGGTGTTTTATTTTGGTCTTCAAATTTAAAAGTGTTAAGCTAGTCACTTACATTTTTGAAGCATGACATTTTGATCATCCGGCCGTTAACCCCGTTAATGTGATGACGTGACACGTTAATAAAAAAATTAATTTTGAATTTGACCCTCGAACTTTTATAAGTTTATTTTTTATCATCTTCACCCAAGAAAACCTCTTTTTTCTCTAGAAAAAAATTCTTTAACCTTAACCCCTCCTCTATAATACCACAACCTTTAGCCACCAACCAACACATTTTCTCCGTTCAGTATGTATATGTGCAATTTAAAACTAAAGTATTGATTTACTATCCTAAAGAACGTGCAAGGTAGTTTGTGGAATGTAAATAATCAATTCACTTGTTGTAACAGTATAATCCTATAACAATCTGTAAGTCTTTGCTTATATTATAAAAGAGAATTGATTTTTCTCTTACCTGGGTAAGTCATGGTTAGCTTATGCAGGTTAGAGGGCTTTATACAAGGGTAACGCCATCTTTTGTTGTAATGGCTTCTTTTTGTATTTATTCACAAACAAAACAGTTATTGCAGGCTTGTATTTAAGAGAATTGGAATGGAGATGATATACTCGTTGTTTTAATAACATATTTCCATCACATTTTAATGCTTGTGGCTTTACAACATTGTTAAAGGAATTTGTTGGAAATGCAATATGTCCCTAATTATATGCACTTACAACTAAAAACTGCTTCATCTAACCATAACAATTTGGTAGATATGGGAATTGTAATTGAGTGGTGTAGGCTGTGAATGGAGGAAATGTGGTGTATGCTATTATATAGTGAGGGGTTAAGATTTGGGTTAGAGAAATTTTTTTAAGAGAAGTCTGACCAAAATGCTATACGTCGATATTAAGTTTGTTTGTCCAGCTGGGTTAGTTACCAATGTTTGGGATATTAGTTATTTTTCTTTAAGTCTTTTCTTTACTAATATATATATGTATTTTATTTATTTTGTAAACTGTTCAGTTTTATCAATAATAATAATAAGCTTTTCCTTTAACCACACGTGCTCTTTTCCTTCATTTTCCCTTTCGTGAAAAACCCTAAAATCCCCAAATCAACATGGTATCAGTAGATTTCTCTTTCTTTTCCTCTGATTTCGGTCGTTCTTTCAAAAATGATGACCCCGCCGGCGAATACTACATACATCCAAATGAAAAGCTGGCTTTGATTCTTACCTCTTCTCTTCTGAATGGCAACAATTACCATAGTTGGGCCAGATTGATGAAGATGTTATTGATTTCCAAGAATAAATTCGGCTTCGTTGATGGGTCGATTAAGGAGCCCGTTGAGTTTGATCCTCATTTCAATTCTCGAGTTAAGTGTAATAACCTAGTGCTTTCATGGTTGCAGAGAGCTTTGAGTCCCGACATCGCCCAAAGTGTGCTCTAGATTGATACGGCGTCCAAGTTGTGGAAAGATTTGTTCGACCGCTTCAGTCAAGGCGATCTGGTTAGGGTTTCCGATCTCCTTCAAGAGTTCTATTCTTTGAGTCAAGGTAATCTTTCAGTTACTATTTATTACACTCAATTAAAAGTCATTTGGGATGAAATCTCCAATCTTTGTCCCTTAAATTCTTGCGATTGTTCTGATGTCAAATACCGTAAGCAAGATTTTCTTATTCGGTTTCTTAGAGGTTTAGGTGATAACTTCTTTGTTCCCAAATCTCAATTGCTTATGATGAAGCCTTTTCCTACTGTGAATGAAGCTTTTGCCATAGTTGTGCAGCATGAGCGATCTTTAGCATCTAGTGTTGATTCCAATATTTTAATTGCTAGTAGGTTTGAATCGACTGCCAAAACCAATGAATCTTGTGTTCGTTCTAAGTCTAGAAACAATGTTGGGTCTAGGGAATTCTCTACTAATGTTGGAATAATAGAAGACCTTTTTGTATCTTTTGCGGGTTGTATGGGCATACCATTGATAGGTGTTATAGGAAACATGGGTTTCCTCCTAGTTATAAGAACATGAGTGTTGTTTCTAAGGCTAACAATGTTGGTTCTTATTCTGGAGAACCTTCTGTCAGTCCTGGTATTAAGGATAATGTTTTGGCTCCAACTATGTTTACTAAGGATTAGTATGAGGATCTTTTAAGCAGTTTGCAAGAAAGAAGTCAGTCTTTTATCTAAGAGTCCAAGATTAATGCTTTGACTGCTGCTTTTGATGTTCCATCTCAGGAGACAGGCATGGCTTTTAATTGTTCATCTGTTAAGCTTAGTAATTCTTCTTGGATTTTAGATTCTAGTGCAACATATCATATAGTTAATTGCCTTGATTTTTTTGTTGATATGCATCCTGTTTCTGATAAATATGTTAAACTCCCTAATGGTTAGCTTATTCAAGTTCTTTTCATTGGTACTGTTAAGATCAACTCTATGTTAGTGTTATATAATCTGTTTTATATACCAAATTTTGCTTTCAATCTGATATCAATTTTTAAATTGACTATAAATAATATTTCTTTGATTTTTAATGCTGATGTTTGTTTTTTACAGGATGTAGTAGCCTGGAAGATGATTGGTTTAGCTAAACAACAAGATGACTTATATCAGTTAGACATTTCCTTTTCTTCTGCTTGTAATTTTGCATATGTTAAACCTTGTGTTTCTGTTGCTTATGATTCTGTTTGTAATTTTGTGGCCTTCAAACTTTGGCATAATAGATTAGGACATCTTTCTTGTAAAAGGATGAAGTGGTTTGCTGAATTGAATAAAAGTATACCTATTAGTACTTTTAATTTTTCTGATCTTGATTGTCATATATGTCATCTTGCTAAACAGAGGAGACTTTCATTTTCTATTAGTACTTCTGTAACTGAATTGCCTTTTGATTTAGTACATTTAGATACTTAGGGTCCTTTTCCTATTAAGAATGTATATGGTTTTAGTTACTTTCTAAGTATTGTAGATGACAAGAGTTGGTATACTTGGATATATCCTTTGAAATTTAAATTTGATGTCAGAAATGCAATTGAAGAGTTTTATCATAGGGTTGAAACTCAGTTTTCTAAGAAAATTAAGATTTTTAGAAGTGACAATTCAAAAGAAATTAATATGGTAGATTTTTTAAAACAAAAAGGCATAATTTATCAAACCTCTTGCACTTACACTCCACAACAGAATAGTGTAGTTGAACGTAAGCATCAACATTTGCTTTATGTTGTTCGTTCTCTTAGAATTTAATTGAATCTGCCTTTGATTTTTTGGTTAGATTGTGTTATACATGCTGCATATTTGATAAATTTAACTCCCACACTTGTTTTGAATAATTCAAATCCTTTTGAAATTTTGTTTAACAAGAAACCTCGGCTTTCTCATTTAAAAATATTTGGTTGTCTTGCATTTGTCAGTATTTTACCTAAGCCACAAACTAAGATGCATCCAAAAACTGCTCAGTGTGTTTTTCTTGGATATCCAAAGAATATTAAGGGGTATAGATTGTATAATTTAGAAAAAAAAAATATTTGTCTCTAAAGATGTGTCTTTTCTTGAAAACTCTTTTCCTTTTAAAAAAGAAGATCCAAAAACTTTTAGTATTGTGTTACCTTTACATGACAATGCCCTGGTTGATGTTGTTCTTCCTCATCCAACTTCAGAAACTGTCCCTCCTTCTTCAACTCCTCAGGTTGTACATTCTAACCATTCTTCTAATACTAACTTAGACAGTAATTCTGAATCTATTCCAAGTTCTTCTAATGCAGTTATGTCCCTTCAAGTCATAAGTTGGCTCATATCCCTTCAAAAAGGCTTTCTAGAACTATTCATTTTCCACAAAAGTTTAAGGATTACCAAGTCTCCTTACCTGGTTCTCGAACTTCTCCCTATAACATTTCTCAGGTGCTATCCTACAACTCTTTATCTTCTGCATATCATTCTTACATTCTTAATGCTACAATTCTAAGTGAACCTAAATCCTATAAGCATGTTGTTCTTCATGACTGCTGAAAAACAGCAATGAATGAAGAAATACAAGCCCTGCAAAATAATAATACATGGGATTTGGTTCATTTGCCTCCTGATAAAGTTGCAATTGGATGTAAATGGGTCTATATGACCAAGTTAAAATTTGATGGATCACTTGATAGGTATAAAGCTCGTTTAGTAGCTAAAGGTTACACTCAACAGCCAGGGTTAGATTACTTACATACTTTTAGTCATGTTGCTAAGTTAACTACTATTAGGACTATTCTTGCAGTAGCTGCTGCAAAGGGGTGGTTTTTACAGCAATTAGATGTAAATAATGCTTTCCTACATGGTTATTTGAATGAAGAAGTTTACATGAAACATCCCCTGGTTTTTTACCTCAGGATTCTAGTTTAGTTTGCAAGCTTAAGAAGAGTTTATATGGCTTGAAACAGGCCATCATGCAATGGAATGCTATGTTAAAAGAATCCTTATTTTCTCAAGGTTATAAACATCTTGCATCTGATAATTCTGTCTTTGTTAAAGGGAATGGAACTGATTTTATTGTTTTAGCAGTTTATGTGGATGACATAATTCTTGCTAGTCCTAATTCAAATCAAATACAAGCTGTGAAAACTTTTTGCATGATACTTTTAAGATTAAGGATCTAGGTGATTTAAAATACTTTTTAGGTCTAGAAGTTGCTAGATCTCAGCAAGGAATTAACATATGCCAAAGAAAATACACTATAGAACTTCTTGAAGAAACATGTTTCCTTGATTCTAAGCCCATGTCAACTCCTCTTCTTCCCAAAAACATTTTGTCTAAAAATGAAGGAACACCATTGTCTGACATTACTTCATATAGAAGACTTGTAGGAAAATTACTTTATTTGACAAACACTAGGCTTGATATCACATTTGCTGTGCAATAATTGTCTCAATATTTGTCTGCTCCTATTGATTTACATCTTGCTGCTGCACATAGAGTTTTGAGGTATCTCAAAGAGACTCTTGTCAGGGGTTGTTTTTTCCCGCTGTTAATGATTTAAAAATAAATACTTTTTCTGATTCTGACTAGGCTACATGTCCTGATTATAAACGATCAGTTACAGGGTTTTGTGTCTTTCTTGGTAAATCATTGGTCTCTTGGAAATCAAAGAAACATGCAACTATTTCTAAATCATCTAGTGAGGCTGAATATAGAGTCATGGCAGCTGCAAGTTGTGAAATTCAATGGCTGAATTACCTTTTGTCTGATTTACATATACCTTCTTCTTCTGCAAATTTGTTTTGTGATAACTTGACTGCTATAAAAATTACAGAAAATCTCGTTAATCATGAAAGGACCAAGTATATTGAGATAGACTGCCATCTAATTCGTGAGAAGATTCAGAATGGGATTATAACTCTGCTACCTATCTCCACACATCATCAACTGGCCGATTGCTTCACTAAGGCTCTGCATTCTACATCTTTTAGAAGCTTAGTGCTCAAGTTGGGCATACAAAATTTATATGCTCCAACTTGAGGGGTATTAAGTTTGTTTGTACAACTGGGTTAGTTACCAATGTTTGGGATATTAGTTATTTTTCTTTAAGTCTTTTCTTTACTAGTATATATATGTATTTTATTTATTTTGTAAATTGTTCAGTTTTATCAATAATAATAATAAGCTTTTCCTTTATCCATACGTGCTCTTTTCCTTCATTTCCCCTTTCGTGAAAAATCTTAAAATCCTCAAATCAACAGTCGAAAACGTAAGTGACGCTTAACACTTTTTTAAATTTGGTGACTAAAATAAAATAGTCCTAAACAAAGAGACCACCCGTGATGATGATGACGAAGACGACGAGGTACCTAATTAAAGAAAATAAGTCCAAGGATACCCGATTTGAGAACAAAGGATTTAGTTAAACCCTAGCTTGAAAGAAAAAAAAAACATTTTTGCAGCGTTTTCCCGCTCAAAACAGGCAGTTAAGAAACCGTTTATGTTCTTGAATTTTCACATATATGAAGTGCAGATCTCGATCAACTGTCTGTGAAAATTCAAATCTTTGAATTCTCCTGAAACTTCTCAATGCCTGCAATCCTTTCTCTTATCTTCCTCCTCTCCATGGTGGCTCCCTGGTTCGGGTTTTCTCAGTCCTCATGGTTCCCTAATTACCCACATCATCCACACTTGTTTTCCGGTTTCAAAAATGGTGGTGATAGGCTTTCGAAACCCTTAATCGGAGATAGTGGAAGAATTTATGCTTGTTCTGAGAATACGTTATTTGCATTTGAAAACAATGGTTCCATTGCTTGGTTGTTACCTTTGACTTTGAAATGCAACATGGCCAAAGCCCCAGTTCATGGAGGTAGAGGAAAGGTACTGAGCAAAAATGGTTTTTTTCCCCTTTCAGAATGCAGTAATTATTGATTTCGTCAAGTATTGGCAGATCTTTTTGATTGCAGAAAACAGGGTACTTCAAATCAATATCATGAAAATTGGAACTTCAGAACCTGCGACTCAAGTTCTGTTTGACCCTGGACCAGGTGAAGGAGGAGATGAAATTGTTGGAATTGCAATAAGCACATTGTGCTCATCTGTGATTATCAATGTTAAAAATCGGGGTTTGTTTGCGTATTTGATGCGGGGACAACTTCTCTGGAGTATTGGACCTGTGCTAGATCAGTATGGCTACAGGCAAGGTTGCTGGAAAAATGTTTCAGATTGTTATTTTGCTTCAGCGCCTGTGATTGATCAATGTGAAGCTAGTATTTATGTAAGGTCTGCTTACCTGTAATTCCTCCATTTACAATCTACAATCAATAATCTCATCTTTTGATGTTAATTTCTAAGCTAGTATTATGTAAGGTCTGCTTAGCATTTTAAGGCCACTAACTGTTTGATAAAATTCCGAATCTCTTAATATAAGATTGTAGCTTGCCCCCGAGGATGATGTTTTCATGTTATTTCATATGCAGATCTCAAATACGGAAGGAGAACTTTATTCACTGTCGATTCGAAGTCTGCAGTTTAATTGGATTCAGGACTTAAGTTCATTTGATAAGGTTTACACTATTACACCAGGAAATAATGGCCTCTTATATGTTACTGTACCGGTGAAATCTCTTACTCTGGCAGTAGACGTTTCTTCAGGGAATGTTCTTTGGCAGACAAGTATTGGGCCACTGAGTTCTGCAGAATCCTCTCCGGTGGTTGATTCTTATGGTCAAATCTACTTCTTTATCCCAAATTTAGATTCTTGCAAACTGTCTTCTCAGTTTCTTTTTTATTAAATTATATTTTAATACAACCTAGGAGTATGCGTCCAACACTAGTTTTTCATAAATGGATATGCAATTTGAATACTGGTGCTTCTATTTTCCAGTAAAACAACACTGAAAATCCCTTTCCCTTGTTAGCTATTCCAGGTTTACTTATTTAGCTCCAAACATAGCCTCTTGCAGACTGTCCATTCAGTTTCTTATTCTTATATTCTAACTCGGATGTCAGTGTGTCGGATATGTTTATAGTAATATTTTTCTAGTTTGTCTGCCGCTTTGGATGAGTATATGTCCAAATATGTTGGACATGTGCACTTCAAAACAATGAAAAATCCGAGTAACATAGCTTATATTTTCTGCTAAACTAACACTGAAAATCTCTTCCACTTGCTAGCTATTCAATCATATCTTCTCAAAATTCACTTGCATCACCCTTTCTGCCTTTCAAACTTTATATAGCTGATTTAATTTCCTTTTTACTCGATTTACTGGATGAATAATCAAGATCTCCTTGAATATATTACTTGGCATTTTATTGCTTTTAACTTTATGATTGAAAACAACAGGTTGGGTGACAGTTGGTTCACTGGATGGATTCCTATACTCATTTTCTCCTACAGGAACTCTTGTGAAATTTCCTAAAGCCGACGCATTAGATTCCGTGATTCAATATAGTATTTTCCTTGATTGTTCTGGCTATGCAGTATATTTTTGTCAGACAGAAATGGAGGAAAAGGTTATCCATATGAACAACCAATTCACTCAGGTCTCTGCAATGAAACCAAAAAGATCAGTCTTCACACTAATGGTTCCATCTACTGGCAAAATCTACTGGTCTGAAAGCAATCATGGTGATTTTCATCTTTCTTTTAAATCATTATTTGGATTCTTTAATGGGTTTATTTCTCAGTGTCATATATGGTTGATCTTATCAGGCCCTTTTTTATCTTCATTGTCTAAGAGTGATCTGCAGAACTTTGTAGTGGATGAGGGCATGCTTCTAGCTTTTGTCACTGCTTCGAGTAAGACTCATCGACCTGCTCTTATTACTTGCTTCTTTCAGTTCATACTTATCTTACATCCATTGCCTCTAAAACCAATATTTCCCCGTGAACATCATGCATGTAAACCGGATATGGGTGTGAGTATTAAATATGGGTATGCATGTAAGTCGAATTTGGTTGTATCAGATGATGGGTATGCATGTAAGTTCGAATTCATTGCTTCTTTAACTAAATAAACACATACCTATGATACTCTGAGCAGAATGGCTTAAACTGTTTAGATATTCAATCAAGCTATGGTGTCATTAAACTTAAATGCTGGTATTTTGGATTTTGCAGAGATTGGAAACCAGCTACCTTGTCGCAGCAAGGGTAATTCTTCGTCTTAAACACCTCAACATGTTTTCTTGTTTCTTTAATTAGTTATTTGACACAAATCTGTGAAACCTGCCGCCAGCTCTAAAGCTTGCATCCAGCTGCTCCCAAGGAACAAGCAAGCGCCATAGTGTCTACACAGGTAAGACTGCAATTTTCGACACAATATGAAAATACAAATAACACTAAATCAATACGAATATACAATGTGTCGAAATTACGTTATGATATATAATGATACATACAAATAACTCACCTTTACTTCTAGAATCAAATGATATCCCTTCACTTTCAGGTAATAGAAGATCTATATTTCTCTTCCTGTTGTTGGAGTCCATACTCTTGGTAGTTTTAGCTGCAGTCGTGCGGTTCTGTTGTGTCTTTTGGAGGAAAAAAAAGCTTCAAGATCAAGGCCTTGGACGCTTTCTAGAAAAACGAGTAGGTTCTACACTTCATTCCTGTCAAAACTCGGTTTTTTATTTATTTATGTTATTCCTGTCGGATATGAATATGTATCAATACAATATGTTCAAAGTTTTCTATATCTTTCACGTATATGGAGGATAACTTTGCAATCATCTTCTATCTTTCCAATGATAAAAGAGCTTAACTGTATGTAAACTAAATATTATGGCATTTTGGGATTCCAGAGTTCCCTTCAACTTAAGAAGAAAGCAATTGATAGAGCGATTACAGAGCTTGAGCAAAAGGCTACAGAGGAAGCAGTAGCAAATGAAGCAACAATGGAAGAACTTGGCGAACTCGTTCGAGAAAGGCAGGGCATTGAGAGAGAGCTGTCAACAACCTACAGTTTAGCCAGAGATGAAACAGCTTCAAATCCGAAATCTGTTCTTCCATTATACAGTGGAAGAACAAGGAGCTATTCTTTCCAGAGGGCAAAGAAAGAAAGTGTTACAATTTTCCATACACTAAGCAATACATCTTCAGACGAAAGCAGCAGTGGGAGAGACTATGTTTCGGGTACTGAAGAAGAGGAGGATCCTGTTGCCAAGGCAAAGGCAGTCATTGAAGATGAGAGTTCAAGCGATGACGAGCAGCTCAGGAGAAGATATCAAAGAAGTCCATCAGAACCAGCTTCAAGCTCAAAAGGGTATATGGATTCTCTCTTTGTTCAGCAAAAAACTGGGGAAGAAAATGTTCGTGGTGTGGGAAAGGTGGTGGAATCCATGGCTGGTAGTAGCAGAAGCCTTTGGCTAAAGAGGAGAACCTTTTCTTCTTTGAACTAAAAACTAGATTGTAATTAATGTTAATCAAAGAATACAGCATGCATTTTCTCATGGTAATCAAAGATCAGGGATCGAAATGTTGTCAAGTATTTTATTACCATAAAGCCAAAAAGATTGAACATGAGCAATAAGCAACTAATATGTTGAGATTTGCTTAAGAGTTTAAAATTTCAAGACTGAAATTATGGGGGAAAACAAAAGCTTATGGACATGGAAATGGTAAACATTGGTTGTGTTGGATCATTTCAGAATGGAACAACAATCATCACTTCAGCTATACACAAATAGAATTGAAGTATCATATAATATGTAGTGGCTATGTATGTAAGTAGTACTAGAAATCATCCTTTGCTCGACGTACGACATCCAAGGCTTCTGCATCATTTGCCGCCACCGGAATATCTAATGCCTGCCGGATTTCTACACTTGATGTCCGGAGGAATGGATTGCATGCCTTCTCCATCTTTAATGTACTTGGAATCTGAAACATCACATTCATATTCAACTTATCCTCGGATGTTTCCGTTGAAAATAAACCAATCTCAAACCCTAAACCCTTACCTCAAGCCTCAATCAGATCATGGTCAATTTTTACAGATCTCATGATCTAAATAACACTCATGAGGTATGCTACCCAGACCCATATGTGGGGTTTGACACAGATATGCTCAAATTCTTAATTTTTTTGTCATATAATTGAATGACCATACTTCCGTACCCAAATATGTGTCGAACACGATTGTCAAATATAGATGGTTTAAGAAAAATGAAGAGTCCGGGTAGCGTAACTCATTAGCATAATGTTAATACTTTAAACTTCAAAAGATCCTAGAAATCAATTAAGAAAGAAAAAACACTCTCGGATATTACCGTGGGCAATCCCTTGTTGCGAAGGTGGGATACATGGGTTGCATAAGCCTGAAGAGTGTCATTCTTGGGTTCTATAGATAAAGCAAACTTCGAATTACTCTGCCAAAATGGATACATGTATTGTTAGAGCCTTTCAGAATTCAGTCTGGGAAAGCTAAATGATTAGGTACAAAAATAAGTAGACTAACCAAAGTATATTCATGACCACAGTATATATTTGTATCATCAGGCAGCGACATAATCCGCTGTAGAGAAGAAAGCATCTGCTGGATAGAGTTTGGATGTTATGATAGTATCAAAAACAATGAAGATTTGCCAGATTATAAAAGAATTATGATATATAGTACCAGAAATCAAAATTTATTTGGTTTTAATTTAACTCCATGAACCTTCAGTTAGCATAAAAAGAAACCAATGTCCAAAATCGCACAATGGCACATTCAAGCGTAGAAGTAACAGAAAGAAGACCCCGCTATAGCAACTATAATTTTAGTTAATATGTTCCCATGCACCCGATTTCCAGTGGAAATTATAAGGAACTACCAATTTACCAAACAATTACTCTACCGCTAGTACTTCAACTTTTTCTATGAAAAAGATGATTAAGAATTCCAAAGCAAAACTTATAAGACATGCAAACTTTTCAGTTTTAACTTCTAAACCTTAAAAATTCATTTGCTAATAAATTATGAGTCAATTTCAAACTTTTATCCTATTGTCCCCAACAATAAATTTGCATCACTTTGATAGCTGAATTCCATTTCCTCCAGAAAGTAACCAATTTACCATCCGTTGACAATAAAAACTTGCAATAATTTGTTGAGCTTCTTATTTAGATTAAGAGGTGAAATAGTCGTCCATAGCATGTCCACTGTCTGCTTCGATATGATAAAATATAGACGACAAGATTACCTGCTCTGGGGTTCCATCGAAAAGCTTGCCACATGATAAGCTGAACAAAGTGTCTCCAGTAAATATTGCTCGAGAACCCGGAAAATAGAAGCTAATATGGCCTGCATATGACAAATTAAAATTTTTAAAAATAATAACAATAAAGGGGAATGAGAAGATACAAGCTACCACAAAATGTAGAACCACAATCATGAGTTTCTACATCGAGACATTCTCATTGACTTCTGAAATAATAAAAAGCATCTAATTAATGGGATTTCCAACTGAATTGACTAACAGTCTAACCTCGGGTATGACCAGGAGTCTCCATGATTTGTACCTCATGACCTGCAAACATCCATGTTTCCCCATCATTTAGAAGAATATCAATTCCAGGAATCCTATCTTTGTCTATTGCAGAACCAATCACCTACATGAAAAAGCACAATTATTATTATTATTTTGGTCATTATGAGCAAGATCCAAAGGCCCTATTAGACTACAAATAGTTACACCATATACGAGCGGATAATTTGAGAGGAAACTGACTATCTGATATGAGCTGAAAGGAGACAGAAAAGCTAGGAGTTTTCCGTACCTTTGCACCGTACCTTGCTTTTAACTCCGTATTCCCACCAGTGTGGTCGTGATGGTGGTGTGTATTTAATATATAAGTCAAATTCCAATTTTTCCGACTCAAAGCATCAACAATTGGTACAGCTTCTGAAGGATCAACAACTCCAACTGTGCCTGTGTCCACATCGTGTAAAAGATATGCATAATTGTCTCCAAGACATGGTACCTGAAAAAAAGAAGAAACAGTTTGTGAAAGGTTCATAACTAATGCTCATGGAAACCAGTAATTATAACCTTCAACAACAAGAAGTCAAAAGTACTCTTTTTATGTCAAACAAAACAGGCTAATAAACAGTCCAGCAAAAGATATAGTGAAAAAAATGCAATTGAAGATAGAAAGAGGTTTGCTCACCAATTCAATTTGTAACGTGGAAGACATATTGGAAACACTGCAAAACTCTGCAACCCTAAGAGACCGACTTGCTCCACGCAAGGTTTTGAAGGGAATTGATAGTAAGCGCATAAGGCCATACAAAAGACCTTTTCTAATGCAAAGTTGCCTCTTGCCTGGCCAGACGCAAAGCCCACTCCTCACCTAAAACGTTGGAAAGCAGGCTTTCAAATGTAAAAACCATAAACCAACATAAGATCAAGAAAAAAGTTCCCGCAATAACAATCAACAGATTTAGAGAAGCACTGTGAAAAATAATAATGAAACATCATATTGAAGGATTTGTAGTTACGGTGAGATCGTAAACCGCCGATATCTGAATTTTCAATGGGAAAACCAATACTCTGCATGAAACGATTTCAGAGGGGATATCCATAATTCCACATACAATACAAACAAAATGATCAAAACTCAAGTTCAGATCGAAGCCAATGCTTTCTTTTTATGACTTGAAGCCTATGTTAGTCTAACTTCTCATTCTATTTCTCCTGAAGTAGATGAAAATTCTTGATCCTGTATCACCCCATTCGCATACCATTCACCACAATAAGAGGTTCATATAACCATATGGTGATAAAAAAAAAAGTTATCTTTCGTAACACAAGTTTTGATTGTCCTTGTTAAGGTAAACCTGTAGAAAAACACATGACTGGATTTCGGAATATTGCAATAAAAGTACGAGTGGCACAAAAATCAAATCAAATAACACAGAAAGAAAAGAAAAAATAAACAGACTAGCAAACAAGCGAAAATAGGCTAACTCCAGGCCTGAGAAAAAAGAATATAGCAGTACAAAAACACCCATTTCCTCAATTAACCACAACAGGGGGAGGGAATCAGTTCTTTACCATTATATTTTCATTTATCTTCCAAAAAAAAGTTGGGAATTCAACAGAAGAAAAATAAAAACTAAAAGAAATGAAAGGGAAGAAAGGAGCAAACCCTGGAACAAGGAAAGGAGGGCATAGCAGATGAAGCTTTAGAGAGCATTTGGTTAAAACTTCCTCTCTCTAAAATGGGTTTACTTTCACTCTTCAGAGGGAGAAAGCGTCTGTTCTGTAGCTGTGAGCTGGCACTCAATTATGTGTGTTTTCCTTTTTGTGTTTATGTGGGGGAGAGAAGCTGAAATTAACATTTTTTATTTAATTTTGTAAGGGAGAGAAAAAAAAACCAATTTAAATACAAGAAAACCTTTTGTAACAACGGGTGAGTCGCCACCAATCTATTGTTTTATTTTAGGTGCGATTGGAACACTTGAAAAATTCAGTTATTTTAATAAAAATTTGTTTTTATTAAAACAACGAGTTTTGGTCTGCGAAACCAGAAAAACAGGTTCGGGAGTCGGTTACGTGTGGGGAAGGGTGAGCACCCCCACAACGCCCAAGATTGGTACCTTTCGATTACGTAATGTCTTAATGGTGGAATTATGAATTCGAATATAACTTAATAAAGTGATCCCAAAAAAACTAAAATAAAATTTAAAAATAAAAATTCAAAGAAAGGGATATACACTCCAACGCCCGGAGTATGGTCTCCCCTATATAAAATCATTATTCAAAAAGGTGATATTAAATAATAATATAATAAAAGAATTAACGGAAAATGACACTCCAACGCCCGGAGTGTGATTTTCACGAGTAAGAGAAAATTTGGTAGAAACGATAATTAGTAAAATATGATAATAATAATAATAATAAAATTAATAATAATAATAATAATAATGATAATAATAATGATGATAATAATAGTAATAATAATAATAATAATAAAGGCAATGGCAGAATTGAAAGAAAAAACAAATAAAAGGGCAAAAATAATAAAGAAAGAAAGAACGGTGACTAAAATGAAAGGAAAACAAAACAAAAGGGCAGAATCATAAGGATACGAGAAGTTGGATGGCTACGGGCGAAATATTCGCCTCCAGTTGAAAACACACGGGTCCTGGCTTGGGTCGGGTCGCGTATTCGGACAGAGGCTTGAAACGACGTCGTTTTGGCCGGCTTATAAATACCCAAAAAAAATCTAAATCCAACTTTGATACTTCATTGGAACCATAAAAGAAATGAGGATTTGAAAACTCTCTCCCTTGCCCTGCTCTGATCGATCACCACTGCCGGAAAGCTCGCCGTCGGTCGCCGGAATTCCCGCCGTCGGCGAGAATCTGACATGCAAGCATAGATCCCGGCTTGTTTTCATGCGTTGAGTCCATATCCGAGGTGAGATTTTCCGAACTCCCTCTCTATTTTTCTAGATATAAAAAAAAACTTTCAGATTCTTAAAAAATATTTTACCTTTTGTTTTGTTTTTTTATTCTGGATTTTTGCTTCGAATGTTTTCCTTTTTTTATTTCCCGAATCCCCCTTTTTCGTACAACCGAATCCGGTTTTATATCCGGATTTTTTAAACATAAAATAATACATTCGAGATTTTATCCCTTTTCTTTTGATCTTGCAGAGTGCCACGTATGGGGGTGACGCAGATGAAGCTGGTGACGTGGTCCGGCTTCGTGGCGGCGGCGGCGGCTAGGGTTAAATAATATTAGGTTTAGGTTTTTTATTAATGGGTTCTATTGTTGGGCCGGGTAAATGGGTTTAATGTATAAAAGGGGTATTGAGTTCAAAAGGGTTTGGGTCATGGGTTGTAAATAAGTTATGGGTTATGATAACAAGGGTTTTTTTATTTATTTGGGTTTAAATATTAAAATGGGTTACTACACCTTTTTAATAAATAAATAAAATTTATACCTTTTTGTCTTTTTTCCGATAAAAAAATTATTCAGATACGAAAAAAATTCATTTTGTTCAATAAAAATGTTTTAGAATTAATTCATGAATTAGAGATGATTTTACGATAAATTTTAAAATAGTTCTATGTCACGAACGTAAAGAAGAAATTGTAGATTTTGAGAAAAATTGAGAGATTAGAGAAGAGAAGGAAGAGAGAATAGGAATATTTTCATTAGATTTTTCATAATTTCTCCAACTACAGCTCATGGCCTTTTAGCCTGACAACACACCGTGTTATTTGTTTACACGTGTCTAGTAAATAGTACGACTAACAAACCGCATAACGGCTTCATGCAACGTTCCTCAATTCCTTCCGATACAGCCTGGATCGACATCATCCTTCTGCTGGGCCAACTCCTGATCATTGGGCTCTTCTTCACTCTTTAAGCCTTTATTGGGCTTCCCCTCCTCTTCTGGTTTCTGACCCAACTGATTACCTTCATTAATCCAAACGACATCGTTTGTATCTTGTCCAATTATAGACATCGTCTAAGATTTCAGCTGACCCGACTTTTCCCTAATTTCCCTCTTTCTCTTTGATTTCTCCTCGAACCCTAATTAACTTTCCCCCAAAGCCATGACAATACCCCCTCCTTCATTCGAGCCTTGTCCCCAAGGGTCAAATTCTGGAAATTGAGACTTCAGGCTAGTAAAATCTTCCCATGTAGCGTCTTCGGGGCCGAGATTAGTCCATTGTATGAGTAACTGAGTCACGGCCTGATTGTTTCTCTTTACCATCCTTTTATCCAGAACTATTGCCGGAAAAATCTTTAGCTGGCCGACATCTGTCATCTCTGGCGGGTCCATCGAGGTAATTACATCCTCCCCAATTTTTTTCTTCAGGAGACTCACATGGAATACAAGGTGTATTTTCGATGTAGGTGGAAGGAGTAATTTATAGGCAACTGACCCGAATTTTTCTATGACTTTGTAGGGACCATAAAATCGGGCTGCCAGTTTCAGATTTCTGCGAAGAGCAACTGAAGTTTGTCTGTACGGCTGGAGTTTGAGGTAAACCCAGTCCCCTATCTAAAATTCTCTGTCTGACCTGTTGCGATATGCATAAAACTTCATGCGTTCTTGAGCTTTGAGTAGTTGTTCTTATAGGATTTTTCTTGTGTGCTCTCTGTCTTGCATCATATCTTGAACACTCTGTACCACTGAGTTCCCTTCCCATGTCATGTCTTGTTGTTTATAGCCGTACATAGCCTCGAAAGGGGTCATACCAATGGCAGAATGGAAGCTGGTGTTGTACCACCATTCTGCTTGAGGTAGTAGCTGAGCCCAACTCTTGGGTTTTAGGAAACAGAGGCTTCGAAGGTACTGTTCGAGGCATTGGTTGAGCCTCTCAGTCTGGCCATCCGTTTTAGGATGGTATGCAGTACTGAAATGGGCTGATGTGCCCAGTTGTTTCATAAACTCCTTCCAGAATGTACTAGTAAAAGTCTTGTCCCTATCTGATATAGCTACTTTAGGTTGCCTATGTAGCTTGTATATCTGGTCCAAGTAGAGTCTAGCAACCTCAATTGTTGTGTAGGGGTGAGCCAATGCTAAGACGTGGCCATATTTAGTGTACTTGTCAATTAGGACTAGAATGCAGTTGAACTTGTTTGAAGTGGGTAATCCTTTCACAAAATCCATACAAATGACCTCTCATGCCCTCTGTGGAATAGGAATAGGATGCAAGAGGCCAGGTTTAGCAGTGTGTTCAACTTTAGTTCTTTGGGAGATGTCACATTTCTTCACATAATCCTTCACCTCTGCTTTCATCTTAGGCCAGTAGAAGTAAAGTTGCAATCTGTAGTAAGTGGCATGTATTCCAGAGTGGCCCCCTTGTGGTGAGTCATGTAGGATCTAAAGTAGCCGGGTTCTCAATTGGCCAGTAATTCCAATGTAGACTTTACCTTTGAATCTGAGTACTCCTTTATTGAGGGACCAATCTTCTAAGTTGTTCTTTGCAACTGCCAGAGCCACTATTTTCTCCTCAGCAAATTTGTCTAGCTCATAGCTCTTTTTCACCTCCTCGACCCATTTAGGAATGATTGTAGTGGCTGTCATCACATTCAATTCTGTGTTGAACTCTTCTCGTCTAGATAATGCATCAGCTACTAGATTGCTCTTCCCTTTTCTGTATTGGATGACATAGTCCAACCCAAGCAACTTAGTTAATCCTTTCTTTTGTATTGTTGTTGTTAATTTCTGTTTCAAGAGGTGATTCAAGGGCTCATGATCTGTTTTGATGATGAAAGGGGTTCCTTCAAGGTAGTGTCTCCATTTAGTAACAGCCATTAGTATGGCCAAGTACTCTCTTTCATATACTGACATGTCACTATGCTTAGAGCTGAGGGCCTTGCTTAGATAAGCCATTGGTCTTCCTTCTTGAGTTAGGACTGCCCCAATACCCTTAGAACTAGCATCAGTCTCCAAGTGAAATGGCTTTTGAAAATTAGGCAGAGCTAAAACGGGAGCCTTACATATAGCTGCTTTTAATTCTTCAAAAGCCTCTTTAGCCTCATCAGTCCACTGGAACTTTTCCTTCTTTAGCATGTTGGTCAAAGGCCTGCTGATTGAGCCATAGCCTTTCACAAACTTCCTGTAGTAGCCAGTGAGTCCCAAGAATCCCCTGAGTGATTTGAGGCTTTTTGGTAGTGGCCATTCTTTTATAGCCTCAACTTTTGTAGGATCTGTGGACACTCCATTTGCTGAAAGGATATAGCCTAGGTACTCCACTTGCTCCTGTCCAAAGAAGCATTTGCTTCTTTTTGCAAATAGTTTGTGTTGTTGTAGTAGTTCCAATACCATCTTCAACTGTTGTAAATGAGTACTCCATTCCTTGCTATAGACCAAAATGTCATCAAAGAACACCAAGACAAATTTCCTTAGGTAAGGAGCAAACAGTTGGTTCATTAGGGACTGAAATGTAGCAGGAGCATTAGTTAGGTCAAAGGGCATAACTTTGAATTCAAAATGCCCATGATGGGTTCTAAAAGCTGTCATCTCCACATCCTCAGCTTTAATTCGAATTTGCCAATAGCTAGATCTTAAATCAATCTTTGAAAAAACAATTGCACCTGCCAACTCATCCAATAGGTCCTCCACTATAGGCATAGGAAATTTGTTCTTGATTGTCATAGCATTTATGTAGTCCACACACAATCTTCATGAACCATCTTTCTTCTTAACTAGCAAGCAAGGTGATGCAAATGGGCTTTTGCTAGTTTGGATGATAGATGATGTCAGCATCTCTGAGATCTGCCTTTCTACTTCAGTCTTCTGATGATAGGGGAATCGATAGGGTCTTCACTGGTTAAGCTTCATTCTTTAATGTAATAGCATGATCTTGTGTTCTGATTGGTGGCATCCCTTTAGGTTCAACAAATACCCCTTTAAATTGATCTAACAGCTTCTGTACTTCTGCTGGAACTGTTGTTTCATTTTCTTCACAAGTCAGTAAATACATTTCCCCCATGAACTCTGAGTCTTTTTCAGTCAATCTTTGCAACTTATCCCCTGATATCAGCTTGATTCTAGGGCTCTTGCTTCCTCCTTGCAAAACCACCTCTTTCTGGTCCTTCTGAAAACTGAGGGTCATGGCATTAAAATCCATTGAAATTGGACTGTATTTCCTCATCCAGTCCACTCCCAACACCATGTCACTTCCTCCCATGGCCAACACTCTGAAATCATGCTCAAAATGATGTCCTTGTATTTTCCAGTTGAGGCTTTTGCTCATAGCATTACTATATAACTTTTTACCATTTTCCACAGTTATTGATAAAGGATTAGTATCAATTACCTCAAGCCCTTCTTTGGCCCACCCATTTTTTACAAAATTATGGGTGCTCCCACTGTCCACTAGTATATTCAAAGGTCTACCTTTAATGGTACCTTGAATCCTGAGAGTGTTGTGCCCTACAGTCCCTATCAATGCATTGATAGAGATTTTCAGTTCCCCGTCAGCTGTATTTCCAGCATTGATCTCATTTTCCACTTCCTGTTCATCCTTTTCTTCATAAGACTCATCCTCCTCCTCCATCAGATTCAGCTGTTTTGGTTTGCATTGATGGCCTGGTGCAAACTTCTCCCCACACTTGAAACACAAGTTGTTAGATCTCCTGTAGTCCATCAAAGCTTGCTTCTGGTTGCTGGTGTTTTGAGAAGGTTTCTGGGGTATGTTCAAAGTCCCTGTAGGTCTCTGGTAATAGGTGGAAGCAGATGATGTTTGTTTTGAAGGGTATCTGAGTTTCCTGTTTTCTAATTCCAGCACTAGTTCTTGTCTTCTGGCTTTCTTGTAAGTTTCTGCCAGTGTGGTAGGGTCATGCACCATGATTCTACTCCTGATGTCTTCCTTTAGTCCACTGATGAAGCTTGAAACAAAGTATTCGTCTCCCAGGGTAGCATTGTACATCATAATGTATGATTTTTGTTCTTCAAATCTATCTTGATATTCCTCCACAGTAGACTTCTGAACAAGTTTGTTGAATTCTTGTATGACATATGCATAGTCTTTAGCACAAAATCTATGACATATGTCAGCTTCAAATTCATGCCATGTTACTTTATGTTTCTGCATGATATACCCATCAAACCATATTTCTGCTCTACCAGTTAGATACATAGCAGCAATCTCTAATTTTTTATTCTCAGACACATCAAAGATTGTAAAATATTTGTGACATTTTCTGAGCCAGTTTCTAGGGTTCTCACCATCAAAAACTTGTAGCTCCACCTTAGGTCTAGGGGTGAAAATACTCTGGTTATTAGGATTATTACCAGAACAGTTTCTATCTCCCATTTGTGTTTCTTTTAACATTGATGTCCCCCCTGTCTCCATAACATTCTCACTAAACTTTAACTTTTCACCAAATTTCTAACTTTCAGTGTTTTGTGTTTTGATATCAGCCTGTAGTTTAGGTTTACCAGATAGCACACCAGGTTCATCTATCTTATAGGTATACTTTTCTTTTTCATCAATGACTGTTACCTGGATTGGTTTCTTTTCCATCTTCTGCAGTAGTACCTTAGCTGACTGTGATTCTGTTTTCTCAGGTGTGTTGGATTCTGATCCCCCTGCCTCACTCTTGAGTAAGCTGATTATCTGCTTCATGTACCCTTGAGTTTCAGCATTGTTGGCCTCCATCAGCAACATCCCGTTTTCCCAAGCAGCTCTCTGTGTTTCCCACCATCTTGGAACTTTGGTGTCATCCTTTAGCTCATCCAGCTGTTTTTGGATCTCAGCCAAGTCGATCTTCTCTGCCATTTGCTGTGCTTTCCGAGTTTTCCCCAGCTTTAAAGTTAGATCTTTCGAAGCTCTGATGCCAATTTGTCACGAACGTAAAGAAGAAATTGTAGATTTTGAGAAGAATTGAGAGATTAGAGAAGAGAAGGAAGAGAGAATAGGAATATTTTCATTAGATTTTTCATAATTTCTCCAGCTACAACTCATGGCCTTTTAGCCTGACAACACACCGTGTTATTTGTTTACACGTGTCTAGTAAATAGTACGACTAACAAACCCGCATAACGGCTTCATGCAACGTTCCTCAATTCCTTCCGATACAGCCTGGATCGACATCATCCTTCTGCTGGGCCAACTCCTGATCATTGGGCTCTTCTTCACTCTTTAAGCCTTTATTGGGCTTCCCCTCCTCTTCTGGTTTCTGACCCAACTGATTACCTTCATTAATCCAAACGACATCGTTTGTATCTTGTCCAATTATAGACATCGTCTGAGATTTCAGCTGACCCGACTTTTCCCCAATTTCCCTCTTTCTCTTTGATTTCTCCTCGAACCCTAATTAACTTTCCCCCAAAGCCATGACATTCTATCTCTTATGTGTTTCAAAAAGTTCAAATAATTTTAGTGAGTTTTTTTACACTTCACCAAATATTTCAAATTAAAATAATTTTTTCTATATTAGTTGGCAATTCATGTCTTCTCCCATTTCCGGGCGAGTTTTACCTGCATTGTAGAAAGATTTTTAGTTCTTGAAATAATTTCAATCCATAATGAATTTTTTCTGGGTCATTATATGGACAATTTCACTTTTGCTGCCTTTTTCATAAATTCAAATTATTATTTAATTTTTCTATAATCATTTATTAAATTTATTGATCGACTAATATAAATGGAGTATTATTGAGCTTCACTATCAATTTAATTCTTGTAATTTAGTTTATTTCATTTGATTAGACCAACTTAATTCAAAATACTATTTATTTTTTAAAATTAAAATATACTTTAAATTTTAAATAGAATAAAATATTATTTTTGATAATATAAAAATGAAACAAAAATTGAGCGTCAAATAAATAAATAAAAACTCTATTCAGGTTCGACCCGTCCTTATACTTAGGAGACGCGTATAGTTTATTTCAATTTAATTTTGACAATTAAGCTTTGATGATAAGTTTACTGTCGGTGAGAATTTTAAGGAAGTAAAACCATTGGTGGAGTCACACGTGGAAGTGTGGTTGGGCTATATTGGTGTCATCATTGCCGTCACCTTTTGTGGGACATTGCTAGCTTCATCCACCACTTTGAAATGCTCTCCACACCTTTATTAATTGCTAATATAAACATTTAATTTAAATAAGGGTGAAATACACTGGAGGTCACTTTTTTTTTTGTCTGTCACGTTCTAGTCACCAATTTTGAATTTTTTATTTGAGCCGCTTACATTATCGTTTCGTTCCATTTTGGTCACATGATCGTTAATCCCCATTAGTTTAATTACGTGACACGTCAATAAAAAATTGTAATTTATAGTTGAACCCCTAAACTTTTATACTTTTATTTTTTTCACCATCTTCAAACAAAAATCCTAAAATCTTCGCTCTTAAAAACTTGGTGGATTGGTGTTAATTAATGCTGACAGTTTTAATAATCGTGCTTAAAAAGTGTTGCAGGGTTTTTTTGTTTTTCATTGAGAAGCCTCTCAAAGATTGAAAGTGCTCTGTAATTTATTTTAGTTTCGATTAAAAAGAAAAGGATGCTCATATTTTAGTTTTCAAATCCATGAAAAAAAAACTGAATAGCTTATCAATTATCATGCCTAATTCTTTCCTATTCCACTCGTTTGAGGCTTGAGACAAGATTAACTTTAACACTCATTTTAAGTTTGCGGAAAGATTAAGCAATTTGGTTTGTTGATAATCACGTACTTGCATGGGTGCTTGGATTGAACCATGGTTCCCGAGCTGAACACATACAAACAACCCTATGATCATCGCCTAAAATCAATGCAATCACTTTTTGCTAAAACATTGGGTGTGCAACGGTTGAGCTGGCTAAAGCAGCAATGACGGTTCACGGCGGTAGCAGCAGTACAAATAAAGGTTAGGGTTGGAGATGAGAAAATTTGAAATCATTTTTTTAGGGTTTTTTGTTTGAAGATGGTAAAAAAATAAAAGTTTAGAAGTTTAGGGGTTAAATTAAAAATTATCTCTTTTTATTAACGTACCATGTCGCTAAACTAACGAGAGTTAACAGCCAATGACCAAAATGGAACAAAACAATAACATAAATGACTTAAATAAAAGATTTTTAAGATCGATGATCAAAATAGAACAAATCTAAAAAAGTGACCTCTCGTGTAGTTTACCATTGAATTAATTAAAAATCCTAAGATTATACTTGAAAGATTGTTTTTATGTTCAAACCTATTCACTAATCAGATTTTATTTTTAATCAATTTTTCTTTTGTTTTTAAAATAAAAATACAACAAATATAACACACATCAATTATAAAGAGAGCTTTGATGACCAAATTCATTAAAAAAACTCAATGAAAAAAAAATAAAACATGTAAATCTAAAAGGAGTGAAGAGAAAAAAAAGGAATTTTCTTTAAATACGTCCGAAGAGAAAACTACAGTACCATTTAAATAGAACTTTTTTTGTGTTATTTAAGTTGTAATTGTGAATCACCTGCATAAACAGAATGAACTTATCTAGTTTTAGATTAATTCATGCTTATTTAATATATAAAACACATTTACAATTATTGTGATTGAATCTCGATCTCATTTCCAATAAACATACATGTAGTCATTGCATGTTTTCATTTGTATACTTTTAAAGCAACAAATACATATGTGATTTTTGCACAACTTTTCTTTCTGGAATTTATAAAGTAAAAGCTTATATTGGATTTATATTCACGTTTGAAAAGAGGCGGGGACATTAATCTTATATCAAAAAAAAAGTGAGGGGTCTTGAGATATATAAGCAGTGACGTTGTACATCCTATCAGACATGTCTTTTGGGAAGTGAGTAATGGTCCTGTGACAAGTGGTATCAGAGTCACTCTTTGACTGCCCGATTTCACACCGAGTGCCCATGAGCAGGATAGACATGGTGGACAACCATGACAATTGGCCCATTACGAGCGTGGTTGACTCGTGACGAGGGCTTCAAGAGGTTGAGTGAGGGAGAATATCACGCATGAGAAGAGGCAGGGACAATAATCCCACATCGGAAAAGAAAAGAGAGGTCTTGTGATATATAAACGGTGGCGTTGCATATCCTATCAGACATGTCTTTTGGGAAGAGGGTAATGTCATCGTAATAATATGCACAAATGATTATTTAATAACCTCTCATATTTGGCCTCACTGTTGTTCACTGATGTTACTTTTCGATTTTGTTTTGGAAGTTCGGATGGCACTACTAAAAATGTGTAATTGTTGATGGAACTTTTGAGTAAATTTGTGACAGAAATTGAATTTATTAACAGAATTTCTGAGGGAAGAAAGTCGTCAGTAAAAAATTGGTCAAAACCTACATTTCCGAGGAAAAATCTTAAATTCATCAAAAAATTATAAATAAAAAATACTTTATGTTTCTGACGACATACATCATCCGTCTGAATATTAAAAATATTAAAAAATATATTTTTTTTATTTTCAATGGATTAATCTATTCCTTCGTGAAATAAAATATTAATTTTTTAAAAAAGGAGGAAAATTTTCTCGAGATTCAACCCGAAAAAAATTTACATTCCCTCCAAAATTTTAATTAATGTACCAAAAATTAATAATTAATATAATTCAAATTATTACATTAATTTAAAAAATTAAATAATAATAATAATAGTAACACGTTTATATTGTATTTTGGTAATGCTTTAAAAAGAAAATAATAACGTACAATGAAAAATAAAATTCACCTTAGCAAATATTAAATATGGATTTACTACATATATTTTACAATTCAATATTTCTAATAGACATAAATATATAGTAAGAAAAGTAAAAAATATTATCATCGTTTACATACTATAAAGTTTACAAGATATAATAAACATGAAAAATATAATATCCAATAATAAAAAGAGAAAAATACAAAGTTTACATACTAAAAAGTTGTTATCATTTAAAAATTTCTAAGCAACCTACAAAATATAATAAAAGATGTTAGTGATTAATTAAAAAAGGTATAATAAGAAAGTAAATATTAAACAAAGTTACATTGAATAAAAATTAAAACTTACATCAATATTGAAAAATGATAATAAAAGAAAAGATGAAATTAAGAGAAGAATTTTTTATGAGAAAAAATGAGTTAACAAGAAGAGATGAAATGAAAAGGAAGAATTGAGAAAAAAAATGGGTTTAAAAAGGTTTAAATAGGAGAAAAATTAGGGTAAAAAGTGAGTGGGTTTAAAATTCTATGTGTGAGTGGAGGAAAAGTAGAGACGGGATAGAAAAAAGATTCTAAAATTTGTGACAGAAAATGTGGGCCCGTCACAAATTTGTGACGGTATAAGTGGATCTCTCAGAAATTTGTGACAGGTTCACATATTCCGTCACAAATATGATGGATTCACATATTCTATCACAAATTTAAAATATCATTTTTTAAAAATAATTTTTTAAGTTATCAAATAAAATTCAAATATGCACATCTTTTTATATTCACTTATAATATCTATTGAAATTATTAAGATATTTCAATAAAAGGTTTAAATATGCACATAAAATTCTATGCAGTGTTTTCATATTTGAATTACAAAATCGAAACTTTGCTTTTGAGAAGAAATAAATGAAATCTGGTTAGAGAAATAGTAAGGGTCGGGCATAGTTTCTAAGCAACCATTACTCGACGATCGCTGCATAATTAATTCATAGGATGCACTAATGTTTATAAAAATAGTGTTTATTAGAATAATGAGCCATGCCTAAAAATAGTTTCTATGCTCGGCATTCTATTTTTGGTCATTACCGAGTTTTCTTTTGAAATCACTTGAAATAAAAAAAGTCATAACTAAAAATAGAAAAATAGTATTATCAAATAAAAAAGCGGACCACATTTCACATTCCACATTTTTTAATAATCAAAAGTAAAAATTAGAATTTTAAATTATCAAATAAAAATAGAAGAATAATGTCTTTGTTTATTGTTTAAATTTTTAGTAAAATAGGTAGTAATAAATTGTAGTTTTAACCAATATTATCTAAGTTTTTGTATATTCTATATTTAAAGTAAAGTTTAATTTAATTTTTTTTTGTAATAAACAAGGTAGCCGTCTCTAAAAACCTCCCTCTAAATCCTAAAGGAGGAAAAACGCACTAACCTTGTTATCTTTTCATTGATAAGCAAATAAAATTATAAAAGTATTACAGTTGAAGAGAACATCAGATAATATGCATTCTTAATAATAAAGACAAACTGATGTAGCCGAACTCTGAATCAAATCTTCAACGACCTATAAATAAAAGTAAAAATATTCATCAATAAACATTAAATTGCAGCTCATAATTAACATAAGTAGCTCATTAACTAACAATCAATTAACAAATTAAAACTAACAAGGCAAGAAAATTCATTTATCTTAACATAAAATTCATACATATATCAATATATATCATTTCTTGCAACCATTAACAATAAAAAATTTCAAAATCAAATCTTGATACACATTTAAGATTATTGAAAGCCAAGAATAATGAGCATAAGATCATAGGATGAGTCTACCACGTGCGACGAACACCGATGAACACCATTAATGATGAACACCGTTGAACACCATTAAATTAATTAATAAAGATTTAAAATTTCAAGGACCCATCATACAATTAATAATTATTTTAAAAAAATTAATTAAAATATTTTTATATATTAAAATTTTATTTTTTTAATAAGGTTAAACTATATATTTAGTACCTCACTTATTTCCGTATTTCTATTGAACCCTCGTTATTTAAATATTATTTCAATTTGACCATATTATTTATAAAAAAATAATTTAACTCTTAACTCTCAACCTAAAACCCTAAACTATTAAACCTTAAACCCTTAAAAGTAATTTCACCATCATCGATTCAATTCAATTCAATTCAATTAAAATTTTTAATGGTATATGGTTTAGGGTATAGGTTTAAGAGTTGGGTTTAAGGTTTAATAGTTGAAACGAAGGTTTCCATCACATTCCTCCTTTTGTCTTCTTCATCGCTAGCATTGCATATAAATCTACTGCCGCTCCACTTCTTTCTGACACAACACATCTCTCTTTTAATCTCAGCTCTCTCGCACTGTAATAAGAGCAAATTCTAATTCTTTTTGGTCGGAAAAGGATTCAGCAATCGAAATATAATCATGGGTCTGAAAGGTTTCTTGGAGGGAGGAATTGCATCCATCGTCGCCGACGCTTCCACCCATCCTCTGGACCTCGTCAAGGTCCGCATGCAACTTCAAGGTGAATCCCATCTCCCTAATCCCTCCCTTCAAATTTACCGTCTGGCACTCGCCGTGAACTCCTCCGCCGTCGGGAATGTTTCGATCTCGCAAGCTATTTCGCAGCCTCGTGTTGGTCCCGTTTCCATCAGTGTCCGTATCGTCCAATCGGAAGGTGTTGCCGCGCTTTTCTCTGGCGTCTTTGCCACCATACTCCGCCAAACGTTGTATTCCACTACCCGTATGGGACTTTACGGTATTCTTAAAAATAAATGGACTGACAAAGAAACTGGGAATTTGCCACTTACGAGAAAGATAGTTGCTGGTCTTATAGCCGGTGGCATTGGCGCCGCCGTCGGCAACCCTGCCGATGTAGCGATGGTTCGAATGCAAGCTGATAGGCGGCTTTCTATTGATCAACGCCGTAATTACAAGAGCATAATTGATGTATTGGGTCAAATGACGAAACAAGAAGGCGTCGGCAGCTTGTGGCGGGGATCAGCTCTCACGGTGAACCGAGCAATGATCGTCACCGCATCGCAGCTCGCGACATACGATCAGGTCAAGGAGATGGTCATAGAGAAAGGGGTGATGGGTGATGGAATCGGAACCCACGTGACCGCCAGCTTCGCTGCGGGGTTCGTGGCAGTCGTGGCGTCAAATCCCATTGACGTGATAAAGACGAAGGTGATGAACATGAAGGTGCCGCCTGGGAAAGAGCCGCCGTACGCGGGTGCTCTGGATTGTGCTCTGAAGACGGTGAGAGCGGAGGGACCAATGGCATTGTATAAAGGGTTCATCCCAACAATCTCAAGGCAGGGGCCATTCACGGTGGTGCTTTTTGTGACATTGGAGCAAGTCAGGAAGCTGCTCAAGGATTGTTGAGTGTCCATGGCATTTTGCTTCTTTTTTTTTTGTTTCCAAAGCTTAAAACAATATTCCCTGCTTATATAAAGTAGCGTGTGCTCGCATTTTGGCAAAAAAATGGTCAACTTTTATTTTATTTGTTACCATCACTCATAAGCCTCCAAAATGAAGACCTCGAAAACAGTCCTTGCATGCTTTTTCCAATGAAAATGCATCTCATTTTGATTATCTCCACTCCTGGACAAATTTAGTATTATGAAACTTGCCTTGTTTTTTTATTTAATTTACAATTATTTTTAATTTTTATAATATAAAACAAATAGTTTATCTGTAAATTAGTAAAATAATTTGAATTTTATAAAACATATAAAAAACCAGTGAAATTTAGGAATTTTTGTTCAGTTATTTATGTTTTTTTTGTTCTATTTTGTTTTTAAGGCTTAATGATTATTGCCCCTAAATTTTTAATGGTATATGGTTTAGGGTATAAGTTTAAGAGTTTAAGGGTTTAAGATTTAATAGTTTAGGGTTTTAGGTTGAGGGTTAAGGGTTAAATTATTTTTTTATAAAGAATAGGGTCAAATTGAAATAATATTTAAATAATGAGAGTTCAATAGAAATGCGAAAATAAGTGAGGTACTAAATATATAGTTTACCCTTATTAAAAAAATAAAATTTTAATATATAAAAATAATTTAATTAAAATTTTTAAAATAATTATTAATTGTATAACGGATCCTTAAAATTTTAAATCTTTATTAGTTAATTTAATGGTGTTCATCAGTGTTCATCATTAGTGGTGTTCATCGATGTTCGTCACACGTTATAGAATTTTCCTAAGATCATATAACAATTTTTCATGACTTAAATAAGTTAATATTTTTAAGATTATATATTCTAAACTCTAAAGAAAAAACTAAAGTAACCAAATACTGAGCTAAATCTTCTAAACAACCTACAATATAAAACAAATAGGTTTCAAATCATTACACAATTAATTGCATGTTAAAATTGTATAACTCGTAATTAATAACAAGCTCTATTGGCAAACGACACGTGTTCTTCAGAAGAACAAAGTAATAGCTCATTCCGACCATAAGCACTAACATACAATCAACCTAAGACAAGGTTTACAAGTTGAACATAAATCAAAAATATAAAATTCTCACTATAACAGGAGTGGGCAAATCTAAAAAAGTAGCTTGATAGTTGAAAGTCTAACTATTCAACAGAGACACAATAAACACTGCCTTTAAAGTATACACTAGGAAAAAAAAGACCATCGTTACGGTTAAGATTGTTTCAACTCACCCGTCTAAATGAATACATAAGTTCAACCTAAATTTCAGAAGCATAACAAAAACATGATCAGAATCTAAAATTACATATAGTCACCAAAAAAAATATAGAAATATTACCCAACAATCTTTTCTTACTCTTTCTCTTTCGCTGTCAATGTTAAAGCATTTGGTTACTGTGAGAGTAGGAGAAAAGAAAGAATTTGTAAGTGTGACTACTCATAAATCAACTATAATACTTCAAACTCCTAAAACCATAACAACTAGCATGTTTACTCTATATTCTATGTTTATAGTAAAGTGTTAATTTTAATTTTTTTTTTTGTAGTAAACAAAGTAGTCGTCTCTAAAACCCCCTCTAAATCTTAAGGAGGAAAAGCGCACTAACTTTGTTGTCTTTCCATTGGTAAGCAAATAAAAGTATAAAAATATCATAGTTCAAGAAAACACCATATAATATTCAAAAACTTGAAGTAAAATTAGAAAGCTAAAAGTAAATACCATCTGAAATTCAAGATGCATTTTCTCTATTGCATTGCTGTGATGATGAAAGAATCGGATAATAAGCTTCGTCTTGACTAGTGGGTGGTTGGACAAAATGTAACCTCCTCGACTCGGTCTGACCAGATGACCGGTCCGAGTAGGCCACACGGGAAAAACCAAAGCGAAACCCGTTAAGGTTCCCCCTCAGTTAGCGACCCTAAAATTTTTCTTTAATTTAATCTTCTCTAAAGGCAAATTTAGATCCTATGTGATCACAACAGCGAAATAATTTGAGAAAGACACGTAACTGGACACAAAACGGCAATTAAATAGTCCAATTTTAAGTTATTAGGCAGGTCGTTTCGAAACACCTTTATTGAGTTGATCACACAATTGCAAATGGCCAAGAGGGGGGTGAATTGGCAATAAAAATTTTGGTGGGAGGAATGAGTAAAAAATAAAAGATGACACGAGTAGTTAGAGTGGTTCAAGTTCTCCAAATGAACTCTACATCCACTACCTTAGTTCCCACTAAGGATTTTCAACAAATTCACTACTTGAATTCTTTCCCTTTTCTTGGATGAGGAGGTAACCTTACAAATTTGATTAAGATTTTTACCCAAAGCTTAATCCACTCAATTTACAAAAAGAAAGTTTTGGTAAACTCAAATAATTCCTCACAAAGGATAAATGTTTACCCAAATACAATTTCAATCACCCCAAACTCACAATACAAGATAACAATGAAAACACTAGAGTTGGGTACAAGAATTTGACTTTGAAGAGCACAAGGGTTTGGATTTTTGCTTTGATGATGCTTGTAGGTTGAATAATTATTGCTGACCTTTAAAGTGCTTCAATTTATACCTCATCTATTAATTTTAGCCGTTTGGGTGGTTGGGGAATTGAATAGAGCCGTTGGAACCCTTTCTTACCACCATAAATGCACTTCTGCAGCTATTCGTATCGGTACTCGGGGAGCCGTATCGATACCTATCTCAAAAAAGAAAGAGCTGTTGTACATAATAAATAGGGGGTATCGAAACGCACGTAGGCGTATCGATACGGGGTATCGAAACGGCTAAGACCGTATCGATGCCTTTTTCTCGACTTAGCTCACTAGAAGTTTCCGTTTCGATACGAGGGTTTACCGTATCGATATGGGTCAACTACCAATTTAAAATTAGGTTACCTAACAACTGACACCAACGGTCGAAACATTTAAAACGATCTGAATTAAAAATTCGTTAAAGCCGTATCGATACAGGTGAAGCCGTATCGGTACACCATTCAAACTCTTTTAGACTTTACAAAGGAGCGTATCGATACCGATTGAATCTGTTTTGATACGGTTAAGAGTGTATCGAAACGAGTTCCTCCAGTGGCCAACTTTGTAAAAAAGGTATCGATACGGCTGGAAGCGTATCGATACACCTGGACGGTTTTCAATAGTTTGGCCTTGGAACACTTAGAAAATATTTTGAGTTTGAGTTTTTCAAATCAGTTTTAAAGTGTTGGTGATTTAAAACTTATTAAGGGACTTATAAAACAATTTTAAGTTTTTCAAATTGATCCTTAAAGATTTAATTATATCAAAATCAAACATAGGTTTCACAATCTCCCCCTTTTTGATATAACAAAACTAAAACTTAAAATTTTTGACACTTTGAAAAACTTTGCAAAATTTTCGACACTTTGAAAAACTTAAAATTGTTTTATAGGAATGGCCATGTAACCCCATACATGGTGTGTTCCGATCCGACCTTACAGGCTGGAATTTTTTAAGAAAATTTTGGGTTCGAGTCTGATTTTTTAAGGAAATTTTTGTATGGGTGTAAGAAATCAGTACCATTTTAATTGTTTATTGTTACGTGCGTTACAACACATATTATCACGCATTCTGGCCAGTATTAGGTTAGACCAAAATATTATTAATTCGTGCTTGTCATCGCAATAAATTATAATATTAGAATTTAATAAAAACAAGTAAACTTGTTAGTTTTTTATTTTAAAATCAAGTTTATTGGATAAAATGTTTTCCATAAATCGCATCCGGATTAGTTTTGGGTATGTTAGAAAAATATGATAGATTAGAAACTTTGAGACATATTTTCGATGGATGTAAAAAATCATACATGCCGCGAGTAGTAGGCAGGTGATGGGTTTGAGACCTTACCCGCATTGCATCCTTCCGCTCTGCATTCGCCTGCCCACTAACTATCCACCGTATGAATTTTAGACCATTTATGTTTGTAGATTTGTATTATGCTTTTTATTATGGAGTTTTATGTACTAAGATTTTGGTTTGTTTTAAAATCTATGTTAATCCTTAAGTTTGTACACTTTGAACTCGCTTAATTTAGTTTGAAAAAAATGATAATTTATGATCGATGAATTTGTGGTTTATGATCGAGTTTGATTTAATCAGTTTGTAAAATTATAATGTATGGGGTTAAGTAGAATTTGTACATGTGTAAATATGCTCTAGTTAAGTTAGCTATAGTTAGTTACATGTAGTTAAATTTAAACCGGTGCAAATGTATTATATATATGCACTTGATCAATCAATAAAATATGACAAGTTTTACTCTTCTTTACAAAAATTAGAGTTTATTTTTACATAATTCGATATTAATAGTTGCTTGCCAAACGGGTACGGACGGATACAAATTGAGTGGTGGATATCTAATTGGATAATGGATGTAGAAATTAACTTGAAAATGTACTCGCGTGAATAGGTGTGAATTTAAAAATAATACCCGCCGTGAGTGGTGGGTGAGTAATGGATATGAAAAATTTAGATGCCTATAAATATAGGAAAGGTATTCACACCTGTCCGGCAAGTTTGCAATCCCTAAGCAAAGCCCTTATTTAAAAAAAAAGATTATGAGAGAGTGGACCCAAAAACAACAATAACGGGCAGTTCTGCTGTAAGGCGGTTAATATACAGTTAATATACAGCGTGATCGGTTAAATAGATGACCAGTTAAACATAACAAAATAGGTAAAATTACCTATTTTGTTGATAAGAGTATCAACATACCCAGTAAATTACTTATTTTAAGCTGATGAGGCATTGGAAAGTATCTATACTTTTTGAGTAAATTACTTATTTTGTTGATACTTTTGAGTAAATTACTTATTTTGTTGATACTTTCGAAAGTATATATACTTTTCTAAAAGTATCGATATTTTTTTAAAAAGCAACGTAACTGGTTGCAATGTGGCTCGAACGTATCGATACTTTTAAAAAAGTATCAACAAAAAGTATCGATACTTTTTTAAAAAGCAATGTAACCGGTTGCAATGTGGCTTGAAAGTATCGATACTTTTAAAAAAGTATCAACAAAAAGTATAATACTTTTTTTAAAAAGCAATGTTACCAGTTACATTGCTTTTAAAAAAGTATCGATACTTTTAGAAAAGTATAGATACTTTCGAAAGTATCAACAAAATAAGTAATTTACTCAAAAGTATCAACAAAATAAGTAATTTACTCAAAAAGTATAGATACTTTCTAAGGCATCATCAGCTTAAAATAAGTAATTTACTGGATATGTTGATACTCTTATCAACAAAATAGGTAATTTTACTTATTTTGTTATCGTCGGATTTCCAAGGCCCTATCAACTTAAATTTTAATAACAAATTAGGCGCTACCGAATATGTTGATACTCTTATCAACAAAAAAAGTAATTTTACCGATTTTGTTATCGTCGGATTTCCAATGCCCCATCAGCTAAACTTTAATAACAAAATAGTTAAAGCGCTACAGAATATGTTGATGCTCTTATCAACAAAATAAGCAATTTTACCGATTTTGTTATTGTGGGATTTCCAAGGCCCTGTCAGCTTAAACTTTTGTTGAGTTGATCGAACAATTGCAAATGGCCAAGAGGGGGTGAATTGGCAATTAAAATTTTGGTGGGAAGAATGAGTGAAAAATAAAATTGACACAAGTAGTTATAGTGGTTCAAGTTCTCCAAATGAACTCTACATCCACTACCTTAGTTCCCACTAAGGATTTTCAAACAATTCACTACTTGAATTCTTCCCCTTTTCTTGGACGAGGAGGAAACCTTACAAATTCGATTAAGCTTTCTACCCAAAGCTTAATCCACTCAAATTACAAAGAAAAGTTGTGGTAAACTCAAATGATTCCTCTCAAAGGATAATTGTCTACCCAATTACAATTTCAGTCACCCCAAACTCACAATACAAATTGACAATTGAAAAACACTAGAGTTGGGTACAAGAATTTGACTTCGAATAGCTCAAGGGTTTGGATTTTTGCTTTGATGATGCTTGTGGGTTGAATTGTTGTTGCTGACCTTCAAAGGACTTCAATTTATACCTCCTCTATTAATTCTAGCCGTTTGGGTGGTTGGGAACTTGAATAGAGCCGTTGGAACCCTCTCTCACCACTATAAATGCACTTCTGCAGCTACCCGTATCGGTACTCGGGGAGCCGTATCGATACTTGTCTCAGAAAAGAAAGAGCCGTTGTGTGCAATAAATAAGGGGTATCGAAACGCACGTAAGCGTATCGGTACGGGGTATCGAAACAGCTAAGACCGTATCGATACCTTTTTCTCAACTTAGCTCACTATCGATTTCCATTTCGATACGAGGGTTTACCGTATCGATACGGGTCAACTACCAATTTAAAATATGGTTACCTAACAACTGACACCAGCGGTCGAAATATTTAAAACGACTTGATTTTAAAATTCATTAAAACCATATCGATACGGGTTAAGTCGTATCGGTACGTCATTCAAACTCTTTAGACTTTTACGAAGGAGCGTATCGATACAGATTGAATCTGTTTCGATACTGTGTTTCGATACGGTTAAGTGCGTATCGAAACGAGTTCCGGCAGTAGCTAACTTTGTAAAAAAAGGTATCGATACGGCTGGGAGCGTATCGATACACCTGGATGGTTTTCAATAGTTTGGCCTTGGAACACTTTGAAAATATTTTGAGTTTGAGTTTTTCAAATCAGTTTTAAAGTGTTGGTGATTTAAAACTTATTAAGGGACTTATAAAACAATTTAAAATTTTTCAAATTGATCCTTAAAGATTTAATTATATCAAAATCAAACATAGGTTTTACAATCTCCCCTTTTTGATATAACAAAACTAAAACAGAAAATTTTTGACACTTTGAAAAACTTTGTAAAGTTAACTCCCCCTTAATATAAGCTAGGTAACTTTTAAGTTGAAATCAAAATTTTTAAAGTGTTTGTGAGCTAACTTCTCCCCCCCTTTTTGTTAGATCAAAAATATTGAGACAAGATATAAGTGCATAACATAGGCAAAGGTATAAATAAGCAACATAAATATTATTAAGCATAGCATCAATCTTAAAAATCCAACAAAAAACATAAAATCAAAGCATAGGTTCAAAAGAAAAGCAAACTTAGACCTAAGAACATAAATCAAAGATGCATAAAATAGAAAAATCCTAAATGATATGCATGAGATGCAAGGAGAAGCTTCTAGGCATCATCATCGCCTTCTTCCTCATCTTCATCGTCAACTCCAATGGGATCATCATTCCTCATGCTATTGCGCCACTCATCATGGAAAGCGGAGAGGGAAATATTCAAAGAGTTTTGACCGCTTTCAAGAGAGGTTAGGCGGTTCTCCATGTTCGTCATTCTTTTGTCAAAAGTTGTTTCAAGAGCAGTAAGACGATTTCCCATATCCGTGCGTAACCCGGTGAATTGCTCATTGAGGAATGTCATAAGAGCATCCATGGAGGGTTGAGGAGGAGGTGGAGGAGCTTGAGGAGCTTGATCACCTTGAGGTTCTTCAAATATTGCCGCGGCCTCGGGTGGTAGCTCGGAAAGACGTACCCAATTACCATTAAAATAATGGAACTTACCCCGTGCAAGAGATCGTTCATCAATAGGATCAATGAGAGGAGTTGGGTAGTCAAACGAGCAATCAATATCCTTTTTCATAAAGAAATAGCTTAAGGCCGTACCATAGGTAAAAGAGGTGACGAGAGTGGTGTGGCGATTTTGCACAAAATAGACGATCTCCGCAAACATGATTCGAGCAAGGTTTGGACGCTTTCGCTCACGAAAGCAACGGATCCAAAAATCATCCACTTGACAGATGGTAGAATATTTTCCTCCGGAAGGCCTAAACCACCAAGACACAATCAAATGGAGGATCCGATCTTGAGCATTGAGGGCGGTTACGGAGCCACTAAGAACATGGCCTAAAGCATTCTCATCATCAAGGCCTTCATCCTCCAAATTAAAAACTTCACATATGAATTTGACATCAAGGATGATTTTCTTGCCCATGAGATAAGAACTAATGGCGGTAACAACTCCATTGCGAGAGCAACATTTGGCATTAGTGTAAAAGATCAAAACTAAAAAACGGTAATAAAAATCGGGAATTGAGAGAAAATCCATGAAATTCCAACGTTGGAGCAAAGGAAGATATTCAAATTTGAAACGCTTCGAGTTAAGAAAAGGAATGGATATTACCCTTTCCGCACGAATCTTGTAGTTCTCGAATTGAAGAAAATATGCGAGAGCCGCGGGGTTTTCAAAAGAGTGTTCATAGATTTGAGTGTAGTTCGGACGTGCAACAACTCCGAGATTAGATGATTCACCGGTTTGAGAAAACCTTGATCTCTTCCTAGATTCCTTGGGTGCCATGAACTAAGAGAAAAATCATGTATTTAGATTCCTTCATTTAAGTTAAGAATCAAGGTAAAAAAAAATTTAAAATAAAATTCGAAGAAAAGATTTTGAAAAACAAAATTTTTGATAAAAAGATGAACATGAAAACAAAACAAAAACAAAAAAACAAAACAAAAAAAATATTGAAAAAGAAAAAGAAAGAATTTTACCTTGATAGGGATTTGAGAGGATGAAGAAGAAATCTAGCATGAATTTGATGAGAAGGATCTTAGAGCTTTGCTTGATGGAAAACCTCTTTAAGATTTTGAGTTGTGGTGTGAAAATATGAGGGAGGAAGAGCCCTTTTATAGGCAAAAACGGCTAGGGTTTTTAGGGTTTGAAGAATTTTAGTTTTGGTAAAAGTTGAAGACTTTAAATTCCAAATTAAAAGCTGTCAGTGCAATCGAGTATCGATACGCCTGGAGGTGTATCGATACGGGGGTAGAAACGTCATTTCCTTAAAAATGCCCGTTGGAGAATCGTATCGAAACGGGTGAGATCCGTATCGAAACGATTGAAGCTCGTATCGATACGGGTTTAACCGTATCGATACCCGTTTAAGGCAAAATGAAGTCTGGGAAGCTCAATGAAGAACACATATCGATACGCGTAGAACCGTATCGATACCCTATGCCCAGAAATACATCTTTAGGCCTAAAGAACAACCATAGGCTCGATTTTAGCATCTCCTAAAGGTATGCAAATGATGAATGAACAGTTCTAAACATATTTTAATAGAATCATACTCCCCCTAACTATAGGCATGGATATTTTCAAGAGTTACAACACATAAAACATGCAATTTCACAAGATCAAGCAATTTTAAGCACAAAGAGGTCCTAAAAGGTCAAGATAGGCTAGCTAGACATAACTCTCTCCTAAGAGACCAAAAACGATCTTTATCTAAAGGTTTTGTAAATATATCAGCTAATTGGTTCAAGGTGTCAACATATTCTATAACAACATCATTTTTCAAAACATGATCTCTAATGAAATGATGTCGAATTTCTATGTGTTTAGTTCTAGAGTGTTGGATGGGATTCTTAGTGAGACAAATAACACTAGTGTTGTCACACTTAAGGGGTATGGTTTCTACTTCAACACCATAATCTAAGAGTTGTTGCTTCATCCAAAGGACTTGAGCACAACAACTCCCTAAGGATATGTACTCCACTTTGGTGGTAGATAAGGCTACGCTATTTTGTTTCTTAGAAAACCAAGATACGAGCATACTACCTAAGAATTGACATGTTCCGGAAGTACTTTTCCTATCTATCTTACATCTCCCATAATCCGCATCCGAATAAGCATGAAGGCTAAATGAAGAATCTTTAGGATACCAAAGGCCTAAAGTAGGTGTGTCTCTAAGGTATCTAAAAATTCTCTTAATGGCAACTAAGTGTGATTCTCTAGGACTAGCTTGAAACCTAGCACACAAGCAAACACTAAACATGATATCCAGTCTACTTGCGGTAAGGTAAAGCAAAGAACCTATCATGGATCTATAAAGCTTAGAATCAACACACTTACCTCCTTCATCTTTGTCAAGCTTTATGGAAGAACTCATAGGAGTGGCTTGAGGTTTTGAATTCTCCAAGCTAAACTTTTTGAGCATATCATTCACGTACTTAGCTTGATTTATGAAGGTGCCATCTTTCCTTTGTTTGATTTGGAGTCCCAAAAAGAATGAGAGCTCCCCATCATGCTCATCTCGAACTCACCTTGCATTAGCTTAGAAAATTCTTTACAATAACACTCATTAGTAGAACCAAAAATGATATCATCAACATAAATTTGAACTACTAAGATGTCATTGTTATATCTTTTTATGAAGAGTGTAGTATCCACCTTTCCCTTTTCAAAACCCTTTTCAATTAAGAAATTTGAAAGTCTCTCATACCAAGCTCTAAGAGCTTGTTTTAAACCATAGAGAGCTTTTGTAAGTTTAAACACATGGTTTGGAAATTTTGAATCCTCAAAACCCGGTGGTTGTTCAACATACACTTCTTCATTTATAAAACCATTTAAAAAGGCACTTTTCACATCCATTTGAAAAAACTTGAAATTATGATAACATGCAAATGCAAGCAACATCCTAATGGCTTCCATTCTAGCTACGGGTGCATAAGTCTCATCAAAATCAATTACCTCTTCTTGGGTATAGCCTTGAGCAACAAGCCTAGCCTTGTTTCTCACTATATTACCACTTTCATCTAATTTATTCCTAAAAACCCATTTTGTACCTATAGTAGATTGATTATTAGGCCTTTCAACTAATGTCCAAACTCTACTTCTCTCAAATTGATTTAATTCCTCTTGCATGGCCAAAATCCAAAAATCATCTTTTAAAGCTTATTTAATATTTTTAGGCTCAATGCATGAAAGAAATGCAACATGATTCATTAATTTGAGAGACGATCTAGTAGTTACCCCCTTGGATGGATCACCTAAGATTTCACCACCTTTGACATAGTTTAACTCCCTTGGGTAAGACACCTCAATTTCCTCAAGAGCCAAGTCCTTCAAGGCTTCAAGAGGTGGATCTTGTGTATCCTCATCTTTAGTTGGAATCTCATCCACCTTTGACGTTTGTCCTCCATCAATGGCATCAAGGATTCCTATATCATCATCATCACAAGATTCCTTCCTCGGAAGGAGGTTATCATCGAAAACAACATGTATTGACTCTTCAACTACTAGAGTTCTTTTATTAAATACACGATAGGCTTTAGAGTTTAAAGAGTACCTTAAGAAAATAGCTTCATCACTTTTAGCATCAAATATACCTAAGTTTTCTTTACCATTATTCAAAACAAAACACTTGCAACCAAAAGAATGAAAATAGCTAATGTTAGGCTTCTTAGATTTTTAAATCTCATAAGGTGTTTTCTTCAAAATTGGCCTAATCATTACTCGATTTATAATATAGCAAGCAGTATTTGTGGCTTCCGCCTAAAAATATTTAGGTAAATTATTTTCGCAAAGCATGGTTCTAGCCATTTCTTCTAAAGTTCATTTTTCCTCTCAACTACCCCATTTTGTTGAGGAGTGCGAGGTGCGGAAAAATTGTGGCTAATCCCATTTTCATTTAAAAACTCATCGAAACCTAGATTTTGAAATTCGGTTCCATGATCACTTTTAATGTGAGAAATTTTAAGTTCAAGATCATTTTGAGTTATTTTAGAAAATGTGATGAATTTTTCTAAAGTCTCATCCTTTGTACTTAAGTATAGAACACAAGTAAACCTAGAATAGTCATCTACAAGCACAAAAGCATATGATTTTCCACCCAAGCTCATTGTTCTAATAGACCCAAAAAGATCCATATGAATCAATTGTAAACATCTACTAGTAGAGACATCATTTATGGATTTAAAAGAAGTTCTATGTTGTTTACCCTTTGAACATGCATCACAAATTTTATCATTAGAAAATTTAAGTTTGGGTAAACCTCTAACTAGATTAAGGGAAATTATTTTTTCTAAGACACTCATGCTAGCATGTCCTAATTTTCTATGCCAAAGCCATGAGTCATGTTCATCATGTGCAACTAAGCATGTATGAGATGAATGAATGTCATCTAGATGCACCATGTATATGTTTCCTATGCGATTACCAATGAACATTAGTTGATTTGTTTTGATGTTTACAATTTTGCAACCACTTTTATCAAATAAAACATTAAAACCCTTGTCACATAATTGACTAATACTCAATAAGTTATGTTTAAGACCGTTGACATACAAAACATTTTCAATGAAAATAGAAGAGTGATTACTAATGGAGCCTATTCCTTCAATGTGGCCTTTGGAGTTGTCACTGAAAGTTACCACTTCACCACTCTTTGGCTTTAGTTCCACAAATCTACTCTTGTCACCGGTCATGTGTCTTGAGCATCCACTATCAAGGTACCAAGAATTTTTGCTTGAAGCTTTAGCCTTGTAGCAATGCTCCCCCTACAAACAAAGAAATTAGGCCTTGATTTTTGGTACCCAAATCATTTTGGGTCCATGAGTGTTAGCCTTCAACATTTTGGTTCCCTTAGGAATCCAAGAAGCAATAGCATTCATATCATTAGAAATAATGAGTTCCTTAGGAACTCAAACACTCCTAACTCTTTGACCTCTGTATTGCTTATTAAAATTTCTTTGTTTAGGAATAAAATGTTTTCTTTTTACATATTGGGATTTAGAATGATTTCCTTTTTTCAAAATTGTTTTTCCCAATAGCAATAGATGTTTTAAGATTATCCACTTCCTTTGTGTGATAATCTTGAAAATCGGAAAAAAGTTTTTCAAGTTTAAGATTTTTTGTTTTAAGATCATTTGAAAGATTTACTAAAAACAAAACTTTCTTTTCCAATTCAGAGTTAGCTTTAGAAAATGTCTCATTTTGATTTTTCAAATCGGAAATGATTTTCTTGTTTTTCAAAATGGATTCTTTGTATTTTCCTACTAACTCATCATAAACCTCTTGCAATTCATCATAAGCATCTTGAAGTTTATCAAAAGTAAAATCAAAATTGGATAAGTTAGAGTTTACCTTTGGTTCATCATCAATGACCATGAGACATAGATTGGCCACTTCCTCCTCTTCCTCGGATGACTCGTCGTCACTCCAAGTGGCTATTTGAGCTTTGAGCTTGTTCTTCTTCCCAAAGCTCTTCCTCTTCAATTGAGGACATTCGGAACGGATGTGACCCGGTTTCTTGCATTCATAACAAGTGATTTGGTCCTTCTCCTCTTCCTTGCTCTTACTCTTGAAGTCTCCCTTTCTAATGAACTTTCTTCCACGATTTGACTTCATGAACCGAGTAAACCGTTTGGCCAACATGGCCATCTCCTCATCTTCATCCTCACTTGAATCGCTTTCTTGATGTGAAGCTTTTAGATCGATTCCCACTTTCTTCTTCTCAACCTCCTTCTTCTCAACTATTTTCTTCTCTTGTTCTCTTCCCTTCCTCATAATCTCATGGGTGAGTAGAGATCCAACAAGAGCATCAAGCTTGAGAGTCTTCAAATCTCTAGCTTCAATAATACCCATTCTCTTATCATCCCATAACTTCGGAAGAGAGTACAACAATTTTCTCACTAGCTTGTCTTCGGGGATGATCTCGTCGAACCCCTTCAATCCGTTGACAATGACCGAGAATCGATCAAACATCTTGGAGACACTTTCATCGGGATCCATCTTGAAGTTTTCATAGCTTAGATTGAGTAGCCCAATCTTTGTCTCCTTGACATCACTAGTTCCCTCATATGTTGTCTCGAGGGTGTCCCAAACCTCCTTGGCATTTTCGAGTGAAGACACCTTGGAGTAGATATCCGGACCAAGTGCACAAAATATAACATGGAGAGCTTTGTCATTCACTTGCATCCTTCTTCTTTCATCATCCGTCATCTCGGCTTTTACCTTTGGGACGAGTCTTTCTCCATCTCTATTCATGGGAATGTGTGGACCTTCTTCAACCACATCCCGCACCATGTAGTCGGTAGACTTGATGAAAAGCCTCATCCTATTCTTCCAATATGGGTAGTTGTCCCCATTGAAGAATGATGGCTTGGTGGTGGATTGGGACTCATAGTTGGAGGTGGATGTCATTGCTTGACTAGTTGTTGATCAAACTCTCCTAGAATCGACTCAAGAGGGTTGTAATCCTTCCAATGAGTGTAGCTATGATACCAATTGTTGAGTTGATCGAACAATTGCAAATGGCCAAGAGGGGGGTGAATTGGCAATTAAAATTTTGGTGGGAAGAATGAGTGAACAATAAAATTGACACAAGTAGTTATAGTGGTTCAAGTTCTCCAAATGAACTCTACACCCACTACCTTAGTTCCCACTAAGGATTTTCAAACAATTCACTACTTGAATTCTTCTCCTTTTCTTGGATGAGGAGGAAACCTTACATATTCGATTAAGCTTTCTACCCAAAGCTTAATCCACTCAAATTACAAAGAAAAGTTGTGGTAAACTCAAATGATTCCTCTCAAATGATAATTGTCTACCCAATTACAATTTCAATCACCCCAAACTCACAATACAAATTGACAATTGAAAAACACTAGAGTTGGGTACAAAAATTTGACTTTGAGTAGCTCAAGGGTTTGGATTTTTGCTTTGATGATGCTTGTGGGTTGAATTGTTGTTGATGGCCTTCAAAGGACTTCAATTTATACTTCCTCTATTAATTCTAGCCGTTTGGGTGGTTGAGAACTTGAATATAGCCGTTGGAACTCTCTCTCACCACCATAAATGCACTTCTGCAGCTACCCGTATCGGTACTCGGGGAGCCATATCGATACATGTCTCAGAAAAGAAAGAGCCGTTGTGTGCAATAAATAAGGGGTATCGAAACGCACATAAGAGTATCAGTACGGGGTATCGAAACGGCTAAGACCGTATCGATACCTTTTTCTCAACTTAGCTCACTGTCGATTTCCGTTTCGATACGAGGGTTTACCGTATCGATACAGGTCAACTACCAATTTAAAATATGGTTACCTAACAACTGACACCAACGGTCGAAATATTTAAAACTACTTGATTTTAAAATTCATTAAAACCGTATCGATACGAGTTAAGTCGTATAGGTACGTCATTCAAACTCTTTAGACTTTTACGAAGGAGCGTATCGATACAGATTGAATCTGTTTCGATACGGTTAAGTGCGTATCGAAACGAGTTCCGACAGTAGCTAACTTTGTAAAAAAGGTATCGATAGGGCTGGGAGCGTATCGATACACCTGGACGGTTTTCAATAGTTTGGCCTTGGAACACTTAGAAAATATTTTGAGTTTGAGTTTTTCAAATCAGTTTTAAAGTGTTGGTGATTTAAAACTTATTAAGAGACTTATAAAACAATTTTAAAATTTTCAAATTGATCATTAATGATTTAATTATATCAAAATCAAACATAGGTTTTACAACTTTAATAACATAATAGGCGCTACCTAATATGTTGATATTCTTATCAACAAAATAAGTAATTTTACCGATTTTGTTATGTTTGTGTCGATTCCTACCGATAACTTAAGTTTGCCGGTTACCAATTTTTTTTAATATTTTTTCATGTTTTCTACCGGATACATTATTTTATATCAACATATCCGGTAGCGCTTTACCTATTTTGTTATTTATATTATAATATTTTCGGTAACATCGTTTCTTAGCCCTATATTAGTCCGTCTTTTCCTTATAATTTCCCAACAGTAACGGATAAGTCATTTTCAGCTAAAAGAATTCATAGATCTCAACTACCTGAGATTTGTAGGGCCTATTTGACATGTGTCGGTCGGACTAGTGCTTATTGTTGGCTGCAACAAGAAAATATAAATGATATCTATATGCATCTTCTTTGTCCAACCAAGTAGAGACCAAATTACATCTCCTAATCTAAGTTGGGCAGTTTACTAGAATTTTAAAAGCGGCCGCTAGGATTTCATAAAACTTGGGTGCTTTCCTTCTAATAAGACCTTGGAAGATACCTAGGGAAAACCTACTTCATTTTGGTAATGCTGCTGCTGCCTCAAAACATGATAAATTCGGGATCCTAAGGGCCCCATCAATCAGCCAAGCCAAGGAAAGAAGAAAATGGGGAACACAAAAGAGATGCAAGAGATTCATCTAACAAGGTTATATGAAAACAATCAAGGTAAAACCTGAATAAGAGGGTTGGATACAATGTTACCTCCAAATCCCCTCGGATTTGAAATGCCATCAAAACCATAGCGAAACTATGGTGAAATGCACTTAATTGCATCACACCCTGTAATCGGTTGCCTCGAGAATGTTTTCTACTTTTATTCGATCATAGCAACCACTAATTAACAATGAAAAAATTTTAATTTGCATTTATACTCGTAAACGGTGTGCAACAAATACGTCAAGCATCAACATTTTCCATGGAACTGGAATGGAACAAAAAGAGTACAAACTAGAAGCTTCACTTCACAATGGAAAGGACAAACCAGTTTTGAGTTTGGACTCTGTAATCAATTATTGTATTCTTTTCACTTCTTCACGATCACAACATCCTGCTAAGAGACTTGATCAGTGATTTTAGATTCTTTCTTGTAGACTCATCACCCGTGAATCCCAGTATATCGGAACTTATATTCTGCAATGGTAAATGAAGAGAGAGACAAGACGGATGTGAACTTAAGATTTAAATAAACAATTGAGAGGAATCGTAGTAGCTGGTAGCCTGGTAAGTAAATTTTTACCTCGATATTCTTCAAAGTGAAAATCAGAGTATAAATTGATTTTTGAATCAATTCAGTATTCTCAGGGGTCATAATGGATGAATGCACCCTTCTGCACAGAAAGGAACTGTAGTTGTAAGCCCATACATTAAAGATGAAGAAGAGGGCAGCCAACGCAAAGAATTAAAGGGTGAAATCTTGTTTACACATAAACCGTCTTTCTTCCTCTCACATCATAATCAGAAAATTACATCTTAGTATAGATGAAATTCAGTGTCCAAATGTATGCTTCCATACAATACATTACAATTAATTTATTGAGCCACAGCATTTTAAAATTTGCTACTCCAAATTCAAGGATATAGTATGTTCATGATGCAACATCTACAACCGACTTTTAACAGTAGGAGCAAGGATAGATACCTCAGTAGCTGGAGTTCGAATCATATAGTCCTTTGGTTTTAGAGGACTACGGAGGGTAAAGAAGATAAGGTGGTGGCTTGTAATTATTAAGAGTCAGGGTTGATTGTAGCAGTAATATAATGCTAACTGCAGAACACAGAGGTAAAATCATAAAAGGACGCCATAACACAGCATGGAGGTGGAAGATGACAATGCAAGATGTATGAATTAACATCATTGTTTGATGCATTTCCATACATTACCTAGAAAAATCGCGAGACACGTTACAGAATGAACTTTTTGAATTGATGCTAGGGTAATGGAAACGATATTCATAACCTAATTACTTTGAAGTTTCACAATTTTTGTTCAAATATGATTCAGATGACAAAGATTAAAGCGCCTTAAAAACAATTCTTAATTATAAGCATGTTGGCGTAATGCTTTGTTTGAAAACAATTCTTGGTTATAGCATGTGGGAGCAACACTGTGACAAGCACATCTTAAGAAAATTATAATCAAGAAAGAACAGACAATTCACCTCAAATCCTCAGAGGCTTGTGTTAGGCTTCTGGTCAAATTCTCAACTTCCTTTAGCAGACCACTATCATGAAGCTCAGCCAACAAAGGTTGCACATCTTCGGCCATTGCTTCAATCTGAAAAATCACTACATCAATTCAAAATTTTGAGCATGAGAATCCATCAAAATTTCAATTTAGAACGTTTACCCATTAAGTTAGAGAGCAGGAAAACACGTACAGACAATACATAAACTTCTAGATTTATGCACATCAGGCTACAGTGTGTAATAATAAATCATTCAAAAAGAACTCAAAGAGGGGAAACAAAGAAAAGAAAAAGATAATGTAGCATACCCATTCACTTCTTTTGGGCTTAATAGAACTATCAGCAATATAGTTTAGAAAAAGAAATTTCATCAATAAGACAAAATGTAACAAGACATTGCACACCTTTGTGAGTAGGGGCTTTGCATCCTGAATAACAGCAGCAACTCGCTCAGCAAGATTATAAGTGTTGGCAATACCAATTTCCTCCATTTGACGAGCAAGACGGGTGACAATCCCTACCAAAGCATCCAGGCTTACCCCTTGTTCCCCCATTATCTTTTGCCTATCACATACAATTAAGCCTTCCTTAATGCAGTCAGCATCAAGAGGTCCCACTGAAGGTGATGGAATTGGATCCCTTGGTGTGATGTCGATCAAAGTTTCCATCAAAAGACCCGATTGGTTGACCTCAATCAATGAATTTCGAGGTATAATAATCTTATCATCTTCAACCTAAGATTGATGGCAGCAATGTTAGTGCATACACAAACCAATCCACAAGAAAATATAACATAAAAATTACTATCCTGAAACATACCTCAACAACTGCTTCTATACTTTTCAGGGAGGGATTAACACGTACAACATTGCCTACAGTCACCCCTCTAATCCTAACAGGTGTTCCTGTGCAAATACCCGATGCCTGAGCAAACTCAAACACTGCTAGGTACTTCCGGAATTTAGAACGAATCTGAAACCCCCTCAACCAGGCCAGACTAAGTGCAAGAAGCACAGTACCTGACACAAGAAACAACCCAACCCCACCTTCCCAAATGCTTATACGACCAAACCCAAAATCACTGAGTGGACGTAAAGTTTGTCTCCAAATATTCTGAGGAATATCTAAAACAACAGCGAGTGGATTCTTTTCCTCTGAAGAACCAGTTGGTGGGCTATGCTCAGTACTAGCAGACATAACTCTAACTCTTGCCGGCCTCGTTCTTGGTTTAGGTGGAAGACATGGCAAAACTCTCCGAGAAGAATGCGGAATGGGGGTCAAAGTTGAAGATGACAAAGTAGGGGACGTTGGAATCTTGAATAATGTATTTCCAACCATTTTCAGAAATCTGAAAGCCAAACGTTATGAATATTACGCAATCCAAACTTGCTAACAATAATATCCCTTTTAACTAAATACAGAACAAAAAAATCCAGATTCTCTCTAAATGTTCAGCGGCTATGACTTCCATTTAACTGAAAGGCAACACAATTGAGATTCCATCAGTTCAACGAATACCACAATTCCACGAATAAAACAAATTGAAGTTAAATTGAATACTTAAAACACCATCAATCACGCTTGAAAAAATAACCAAGTCAGTGACTTCGATATAACATTAATCATCAACACTTAAAATATAATGAAAATTAAGAAGCAAAAACCTATGCTGATATTGAAAGAAACAACTCCAATATCTATTAAATTCAATTCGCAGCGGTTTTAAAGGGAAAGAAATCGAAAAGGGGGAAATCAACTCCTTAAGATTAAAAAAGAAATTTCATCACATATTTTTCAATAGAACGATTAGAAGCCAAATAACTGAAGTTCATATCAAATTACTAGTTCAGTAATAGGAAGTTAGGAACCTAAGATTTCACAGAGAGAGGCAGAAGAAAAAGTAAAAAAAAATCAATTAATTAAAAATTCACAGTCGAGGGATATCTTACAAATTTTCTTGAAATTTTCTCGTGAACCAAACAATTTGAAAAAGAAGATATAAGGTTTCGGGAGTAAGGAGTGAGTACCTTCAGAGTTGGCTAGGGATTTTCACTTCACGAATCAGAGGCCGTTGTTCAGTCATTTTGTTTGGAAATGAAAAGGACAAACAAATTAACAAAATGGTTAATAATAATAATAATAATAATAAAGTACAAATTTACAATTTGGCTACTCTATTTATAGATTTGTAATATTAAAACCGAAAGGCAACACAAATAAAAATGAGAACATTTTTTTCTTCAAATTGTTGTATCACCATCTGCGTATTAGGTTTGAAATTACAAAAAAGACTTTTCAACTTTTGACTGTACCATTGTAATTATACACCTCAAGAAAGGTGAGGCAATTTGTTATGCTTTCATTCTATGCCAATATCAATAATCATGTTAATGAATAATTATACTCTTGTACTTTTGTTGTACACTGAAAAAAAAACTTATAGCATTATCAATGAGGATATCTTTGTAGTCTTAAGGGGAAAAGGACTGAATAATTGTTGGAACAATGAGGAATTGGTGGTGCATGTCTTGGTAGTAATGTTCCAAAGGAGCAACTTGGACATGATAATATAATGCATTGTTCACAATATACTGTTATGAACTTATAATTTTTTGATTTCTTAAAAATTCAATTTTTTTTCTCCAACGATTCTCTTTTACGTTAAAGTTTAAGACACCTCCTCAGATGGCCTCAGAGCCGTTGAGAACCGATTTTTTCGTCCATCATTTACTCCTTCGATTGGTAACGTCGTTCTGAGTCCGACATATTCTTTCTTTGCATGTTTGGCCGTTCAGAGCAAGCAATAGGCTGGCTCGATTGAGAATTTCGTTTCGATCCGACGATATCTTTTATTTATTTTTAATTGAGAGACTTTTAAAGTTGTTTGTTTCTGCCCTTCTGCCGGTGCCACTTTTTGAAAGGTTTGAAGGTGTTACCTCACTCGAAAGAAAAGAGAACCGAGTGATAGTCGAGAATTATTTCCATGGTTTATATATCTTTTGATGCTTACTTTTCTAGATTCAAAGGTGAATTTTCTCGTCATTGGCACTTGGAGGTTTACCCTTTATCCGGTGTCAAAGCGAAAATTCTTCATCTCTTTGCTCAACTTTTCCTTACTCGAGTTGTGATGCTTCTTTCCTCTTTCATATGTAATTTTTTTTCTTGAAAGATCTTACTCCGACATTAGAATTCTTTTATAAAAATTTATCAAATTCAAAAAATTTCGAGTTCGACATGAAGCTTCAAAAGCTTTTTCGATTGTTGGACAAGGAATGCACCTTTATTGTAGGTTTCCTCGTTGCACCTCTCATGTTTCCTCCTTTTCTTTCCTTTTTATTTTTTTTCACTTTGTTCAGAGTATAGTCTTTCCAATTTTTCTGGGTCAAGCTTAGTACCCCCTATGCACTCTTGTTTCGCTCCCCGCTATCGGGTTGTTTTGAACATGTTTTTGTGGATTATGATGCTATGGAAATGAAATTAATGGCCATGTTTGGCAATTAGCAGATAGCTAATAGCAGATTACTTTAACTGATATTGATTACATTAGCTGATTTGACTAGCGGATTGTATTAGTTGATTATATAAAAGTGTTTGGTAAAATTAACTGATAGCTATTTGATTATTTAAACAAACAAAATTACATATAAGGACATGATTATAATCGATGTTTGTTTAAATAGTATATTAGTTAACAATATTTTGTATCTATTATCGTTCAAAAAATATTTTGTATCTATTAATATTATGAAAATAATTTTCCCAAATAGGTATTTCAATGTTATTTTTCAAAACTTCAATGCAAATATTTAAAAGCAATTTGAGGAAAGCAACGAGCTCAAGCCTCGAGTCGAGCCGATCTCAAGCTGTCCACTTCGAGCTCGAGCTCGACGAGCTTCGAGTTCGATCCGAACTCACTAATACTGTTTCCGAATTGAGTCGAGCTAGCCCAGACTCGAGTTCAACTAGGATTTTTATCACCCCTAGTTACAAATATTTGAAAAATTATTTATGATCATTAACATTATCAATTTATTGTATTTTATTCACAAATTTGTTAACTCACATTAAATGAACAACGGAATAGTTATATGACACATTAAAAGAAGGTTTAGTATATAATTTGCTCCTTAATCTATGATTAATACATCTGATAGCTCTTTAAAGAGTATGTATTTTCTCTAGATTTATAGATTTTATTGTCCCCACATTTGTGTTTATTGCATCCATTTATGCATTTTCATGTTTATTTCTGCATTTTATCTAACTCATTTTCAGTTGCTCTTATTTCATATATTTCTGCCTATTTTTCCTTATTGCCGCTACATTTCTAATGTCCTTGCACAAGAAGTTTCACCACTGCAGCCAGCTCGACACTACATCTGTCAGCTGTCTAGTCTTCTAAAAGATAAGGACGACTTTACCAGCTGTATTATTTGTTATAACAAACTTTGTACGACTTTGTGTCATGCAAAACACCTACAAGACAAGTGTCCTTTCTTGGGTATCCTATAAAAGGACGATTCTGGGAGGAGAGAGAGAGTCATACAATTTTTATTTTTATTTCATCTTCAATCTTCGAGCTTTCTCTATCCCTCAATGGCAGCTTAAGCTCATTTCTAGAGATCCGAGGTGAAGTAAGGTAGAATTATCCGAGGAGAAATGAAATCAAGTGCTGGATCGAGGAAAATACTTTGTTATCTTCTTAAACTATTCTTCATTTAGATGTTTGTTGGAGATTACTTTTGTATTTTGTGCTTAATCGACGACGATTTAAACTTTTGAGCTTTATGAACTTGTTGAAACCTTTTCTTTAGTTTAATATATATTTGTATTAGTTTTTTCTTAAATTTTGATTGTTGGATCTCATTACCGTTTTGCATGAGATTGTTAAACTAACCACTGACATTGACGGATGCAATGACAAGTTAAGTTAACGAGTATTACACTGAAAGTTTAATGGATACAACGAAAGTTGATCCGCTTGTTCAAAGGGTTATAGTTCCGATTTATGATGAGAGTTGGAGTTGATCTACATCCCTAAGTCAACAGTTGAAGATTAAATAGAAGCTAGTACTCAAGCTGACATTCTAATTGTAGTTGAAACTTTTGAGAAGATGAAGAGAAACCCGTTATTTTATTTTTTTTATTACATTTCAAAATGATGTGTCATTTTTATTTTAAAATGACATGGAAATGTTTGGTGTGGTGGACAGCTCAATCAGCACACCGTTAGTAAATTAACGGTATTTGAACAAGTGAGTAATAACATTAAAACAAAACTTAAAGTTTAATGGTAACATTGAAACAATTAAAAGTTTTGTTACTAAATTGAATAATTTATTAAAGTGCAATGACCAATTGTGAACTTTACCCAAATTATTAACACATGACATATTAGAAAAATATAAACCCTAGTTGCATGGATGGCTCTAGGGATGGGCTTTCTAAACATTCATTCATGTGGGTTCATAGTCTAAAGGGTACTCGAACCGACCCCACCCCCTAGTAAGGTAGGTGAGAAGTTCGGTCATGGCCCATCACAGGCTTGCGGATCGAACACGGTTCAAGGGGTGCATTTCGTTATGCCCACACAGAGGATTACCCACGAAGGCATAGGTACTTTGGACCCCAAAAGTGTTCACTGGCCCATATGGAGGATTACTCATGAAGGCAGAGCTACTAACTTCCATCTAAAAGGATTAAGCCTGGGTAGGAGGCCCATGTTATGATGCACTCTGAAAAGGCAAAAAGAAAAACATTAGTTTCACAAATATATATAAAAAAAGAAAATAAACAAAAAAACCCCAAAGTACAAAAGAAAATACCTCATAACCAAATAAAAGTTCTACCCTCTTACAAAAGTCCCCACCGGAGTCGCCAAGCTGTGATAACGGAGTCGCCACCGGTCCTTTATTATTAGGTAGATCAAAAACCTAAAACAAACTAGAGATTACAAAATCTCGAAGGTTCAAGGGCACGATTACGTGTGGGGAAGGATTAGTACCCCACAACGCCCGTAAAACGACATTTATTTGGTCACTCATATTTTTTTAACGTATTTTGGGTTTATACATGCATTATTCACATTTAAGCCTAATATCTACATATTTTTAATATTTAAATTTTACTTTAACTTAGGATGAACTGAGTGAGAAGATATTTACTGAATTTACTAGATATAAGTTATTTAAAGATCTAACTTAACCCTAATTAAAACCTATTTAAAGCCAAAAAAATCTAAAGTGTGATTTATTTTAACGGATCTAACCTAGAAAGCTTTTTATGGTATGGATTTTATATTTAAACCTAAAAGAGAATCCTAATGTAACACCCCGGTTTCAGGCCTAGCGGTTTATGGGATAGATTAGACGGTCCGGTGGACCAGGCTAGAGATTCGAGTCAGATTCGAGATCAAATATTTTTATGAAAGATAAAAAGCTGGAAAATGGTTAAAAATCATTATTTAATATATATATATATATATGATTTTGGTAAAATCAATTTTAGAAAAATGATTTTGAAAATGTGACATTCTGGTTGGTGACCAAAATGTAAGAATTGTAAAACTGTTTTTAGGGACTGTTTTGTAAAAGGGTCGGGACTTTTAATCTTTAAGGAACTATTTGCCCAAAGTCTAATATCATACTTTCATCCCTTAATTGGTTTATTTAAAATGATTTTTAATTAATATAATGAGTTGGAGGAATTGATTGGTGGTTAATTCATTAAAACAAAATTTTCGTAACTTCTTTTCTCTTTTCATCCCTTAAATTTTCGTAACCTCCTCCGCCTAATCCACCCAAGAATGGGGGAGCAAGTACTACATAAGCCAGCTAAGATAGTTTTGGTTGTATTGCCGCCTTTGATACATGCAATGACTAGAGCTTTCCAGGTTGTTGTTTGAAGAACTAATGTTTTGATATAATAATTGAAAATTAGTTTTGGACTAAATGAAAAGATTTCAAAAGTGCCTTTAAGTCCAAAAAACTTTGAAATAAGTTTGTGGATGTTTTTAAATGTTTTGGTAAGGTTTAAAATGTTTTAAGTAAGGAAACCCGAGTTTTCAAGGAACCCGTTTCGATATAAGGGGACCTGTTTCGAAATAGTTTGAAACTGCCAAAACCCGTACCGAAACAGGGCTTATCTATTTCGATACGGAGGGCTTTCGTTTTGAAACACCCCTTTGGTGTTTCGATACGCCCAACAGTCAAAACCTCCCAAACGACTATTTTTCCAATGACATTTTAAATTGCAGCTCAACTGTCACTCGTTCCGAAACGGGGTTGTTACCATTTCAATACAGATCGAGAGCGTTTCGAAATGGCTAGAGGCGTTTTGATACGACTTGCTGCATCAGACTTCAATGGCTAGTTCTGAAGAAGGTCGTTTCGAAATAGGGTCTCTTGTTCCGAAACGGACTACTACAGAACAACATTAATAGTGGGAAATAAAGTCTCCAACGGCTCCAAAATAACCCCAACGGTCCTCAACGGCTACAAACTCAATTGGGAGTATAAAAGAGACCTCCAAGCATCAAGGATAGGTTAATGCTTCAATTTTCAACAACTATATGATGTCAAATTGTCTTCAGGGCTTAATTGTTCATTCATTGTATAGACAACACTTGTGAGCCTAAATTGTCAAATTTGCTCAAGTGTTTAGCTTTGGGTGAGTGAGCTTAAGATTGCAAACTATCTACCTAGTGAGGGATTTCAAGTTTGCTCTAATTTCTCTAGTAAAGAGGGTGTAGTCAAGCTTTGGGTTAGAAAGCTTTGAGTGTGTAAAAGTTGCCTCCTTAGCCTAGAATATGGGAGGAAATTCAAGAGTGAATTTGTTGAAATATTTAGTGGGAAGCTAAGGTAGTGGTTGTAGATGCTTGTTAGAAGGCCGAACCACTATAAATCCTTGTGTCTATTGTCCATTTTTCACCTCCCACAAATTCACCCAAATATCCAACTTCTCCACCACTTGGTCAATTAGAACAGTTGAAGGAAATTGAGCACATAAAACCCAACAATTGGTATCAGAGCTTGGCTCAATTGAATAGGACATTGAGAACTTGTTGAAGATGGACCGTTCATGCCAACAATGAAGAAAAGCGGATTGGAATGCCAACGACAAGAAGATGATGAAACTCAATTGCAAAGCCTTGCACTTCATCTTTTGTGCATCAGGCCCGAATGTGTATTCCCAAGTCTCTTCTTGTGAGAGTGCCAAGGAAGTTTGGGACAAGCTCGAAGTTACATACGAGAGAACAAACGAAGTAAATGAGACCAAGATCGGCCTCATCAACCTAGAGTATGAGAACTTTAAGATGGATCCGGAAGCAGACATTGAGAAGATGTTCCATCGATTCTCCACCATCACCAATGAACTAAAAGGCTATGGAGAAGTCATTCCGGAAGAAAAGCTTGTCTTAAAGCTTCTCTATTATCTTCCCGAGTCATGGGACTCGAAAAAGACCGCCATCATCGAAGTCAAGAATCTCAAGACCTTGAAGCTTGATGAACTCTTGGGGTCACTTATCATTTACCAAATCATGAAGAAAGATAAAGAAGAAGAGAATAAGAAGGAAGAGATAAGAAAGATGGGGAAGAAGAAAGTCATGGAGCTTGGCATCAACACTAATGCTATTGCTCTCAAAACCTCCAGGTGCAACCATGTTGATACAAGTGAGGAGGAGGATGAAGAAGAAGAGATAGTTCATCTCTTCAAGAAATGTTCCCCATTCATGAAGAAAGCAATGAAAGAATTCGAACGTGAATATATGAAGAAGAAGAGGGCAAACACTTCATGCCATAAAAAGAAGGCATATGTGGCTACTTGGAGTGATGAAGACTCCACCGACGATGAACAAGCCAACCTTTGCCTTATGGCCATTGAAGAAGATTCAAGGGTAACTTCTAATTCATCTACTTCATGTTCATATTCCTTTGATGAATTACAAGTTGCCTATGATGATTTGGTTTTAGAGTTTAAAAATCACATTTTGAAAAATAAGAAAATTGTTTCAAAATTGAAAATTCAAAATGATTTGATTTCTAAAACCAAAATTGAACTTGAAGCAAAACTCAATGAGTTTGAACAAAAATGTGTTGATTTACAAAATTTGCTTCATAAAGTTTAAGAAAAATATTTGATTTCCAAAGAGCTTGAAAAGAAAAATAATTTTGGAAAATCAAACTTTTATGTTAGACAATCTAGTGCCTCTAGATTTATCAATAGAAAATGTTTTAGAAGTGTTTGGGTCCCAAAAGGACTAACCACTTCAACTAAAAAGGATGAAATTGAAAAATTGATTCCTAAGGGGACTAAAATTTGTGCTACTAATGTCTATGGATCCAAAGCAATTTGGATACCAAAAATTACTTGATTGTCCTATTTAGGTGTGATGGAGATTGATCAACATGTTCAAATTTTGAGGGGGAGATCCATGCACACAAGGAAGAACACTTGAAGAAGGAAGGCTTCACATACTCTCTTGAGTTCAAGTGTGGTAAAATCTAGTTGTTTTTTGTTTGCTTAATTTGATTTATTTTTTAATTCAGCTATATTATCATATATGTTGAACTAACTTTTGATGATGCTTTGAGTAAGGGGGAGCCATTTTAAAACCAAAATTCTTATTTATGTCAATTTTTTTACCTCCTAAGTTATCTTGAACTTAAAGTTGTTTAAATTCTTTTTGATATAACAAAAAAAGGAAGAAATGGTTTGAAAAATTGATTTTTCAAGAGAATAAGGGGGATCTTTAACTACTTTTAATTTTTAAAATCAAAGGGGGAAGAATCCCCCCAAAAAATTTCAATTTGGTTTTATTATATCAAAAAGGGGGAGATTGAAGAACTAATGTTTTGATATAATAATTGAAAAATAGTTTTGGACTAAATTGAAAAGATTTCAAAAGTGCCTTTAAGTCCAAACAAATTTGAAATAAGTTTGTGGATGTTTTTAAATGTTTTGGCAAGGTTTAAAACGTTTTTAAGTAAGCAAACTAGGGTTTTCAAGGTACCCGTTTTGATACAGGGGACCTGTTTCGAAACAATTTGAAACTGGCAAAACCTGTACCGAAAAAAGGCTTGTCCATTTTGATACGAAGGGCTTTCAATTCGAAACACCTCTTTGGTGTTTCGATACACCCAACGGTCAAAACCTCCCCAATGGCTATTTTCCCAACGACATTTTAAATTACAACTCAACTGTCACTCGTTCCAAAACGGGGTTGTTATCGTTTCGATACAGATTGAGAGTGTTTTGAAACGGCTAGAGGCATTTCGATACAACTTGCTGCATCAGACTTAAACGACTAGTTCTAAATAAGGTCGTTCCGAAATGGGGTCGCTTGTTCTGAAATGAACTACTGTAGAACAACATTAATAGTGGGAAATAAAGTCTCCAACGGCTCCAAAACAACACCAACGATCCTCAACGGCTACAAATTCAATTTGGAGTATAAAAGGGACCTCCAAGCATCAATGATAGGTTAATGCTTCAATTGTCAACAACTATATGATGTCAAATTGTCTTTAGGGCTTAAATTGTTCATTCATTGTATAGATATCACTTGTGAGCCTAAATTGTCAAATTTTCTCAAGTGTTTAGCTTTGGGTGAGTGAGCTTAAGATTGCAAACTATCTACCTAGTGAGGGATTTCAAGTTTGCTCTAATTTCTCTTGTAAAGAGGGTGTACTCAAGCTTTGGGTTAGAAAACTTTGAGTGTGTAAAGGTTGCCTCCTTAGCCTAGAAAAGGGGAAGAAGTTCAAGAGTGAATTTGTTGAAATCCTTAGTGGGAAGCTAAGGTTGTGGATGTAGGTGCTTGTTAGAAGACTGAACCACTATAAATCCTTGTGTCTGTTGTCTATTTTTCACTTCCCACAAATTCACCCAAATATCCAACTTCTCCACCACTTGGCGAGCTAGAACGGTTGAAGGAAATCGAGCACATAAAACCCAACATTGTTGCTAGAGTTGCATGTGCAAGCACCACCTGTTGGGCAAACGGGGTTACCATTGAAGTGGTTGCATAGTTTGGGTGGTGTTTGAGTATCGTGGTTTGTTGCCTGAGGCATCCGAGGCTTGGATAGCCAATACGATCTGAATTTTGGAACAAATGAGGTGTAATGATGCTCGTAAGCTGGGATGTGTTGTTTCCCTATTTCAAGGTTATGCTTATAGCTGATGGACAACTGTAACTACAGCTCTGGAGCCCAATGGTGTGGATTGGGAGTTTATCCAAGCTTCCTTTAAGAAGAAGTATCTAGGGGTTAGATACTTGGATGATAAGAAACGTGTGTTTATGTCTTTAGTTCAGGGTAGCATGATTGTGGTTTCGTATAAGGTTTAGTTTGTTCATTTGAGCCAGTATTCTCCTTAGTTAGTGCCGAGTGATGGGTATTATTGTAAACATTTCCGTTATGGCCTGGTGCAAGAGATGAAGACCTACATGTTAGCCTCTGATTATATGGATTTCGATGTGTTGGTGACATGAGTGAAGGATATTGAAAAGAGTTTGGGCATGTCTTCTCGTATGGGTGGTTCTAGTTCGAGTAAGAGAGTTGCAGATTTTAGGTCTAGTGGTGAATAGTTTAAGAGACACCATGATCATAGGTATCGTCTTGAGCAGAGACGGGGAGTTGTTAGGCGTTCTATGCTAGTTCAGGGTAATTAGGTGAGGTACGAGCAGAATGCTTGATGGGTATGTGGATCATGTGATCATATGAGGCGAGATTGTCCACGTTTGGCCCAAGAGAGGTAGGCTCCTGCAGTGGTGGGTACTAGTGCATGTTGGAGCTGCGGATCGAGTGATCACCTTAGACATGGTTGTCCGTTTTTGGCTGGTGGTGGTCAGGCTAGGGTGCATGTAGTTGCACCTCATCGAGGCCGTGGTCGTGGTCAGGGACAATTTCAATGAAGAGATGAGGGTCCGAGGACAGTTGCTCATGATGTTGCAATTCAACCCGATGGTAGTGGTTCTACGAGGGTATACGCACATCGCGAGGGATGTAATGTACCGATGTGATGCAAGTACATTTACTTTTCAATCCTTGTCGTTTTTTTCTTTGTTTGATTCGGGTTCTACGAATTCGTACTTCTTAAGTAAGCATTTACATTTTCTTGATATCCCTATTGAGACGTTAGATGTGGGAATGCAAGTAACTAGTTCTTTTGGTGAAACGGTTTTTACAAGAAGATTGTTTAGGAGATTTCCTTTGACTACTCAAGGTCGTATGTTTGCGGTTGATTTAATAAAGTTGTCGTTCCATGGTTTTGATGTAATTTATGGTATGAACTGGTTGACCGAACATAGGTGTGTGGTTGATTTTGAATCCAAGCGAGTTAACTTGAAACTTACTGATGATTACAAAGTGGTAATCGTGGGCAAGAATGTTAAATTCTTGTCTAATGCTATTTCGGCTTCAAAGGTGAGTCGTTTGATGGAATCATGTTGTGAGGCTTTCTTAGTTTATGTTATGAATTTGAGGTCAAAGGAAGTGCGTGTTCGGGACATACGTACGGTATGTGAGTGTCCGGGTGTGATTCCAATGGAATTGTCTGGTTTGCCGTGAATAGAGAGGTTGGGTTTGGCATTGAGTTGTAAAAAAATACATATCCAGAGTCTATTGCTCCCTATCAAATGAAGCCAAAAGAGTTGAAGGAATTGAAGACGCAACTTCAGGAGTTTCTTGATTGAGGGTTCATTAGGCCTAGTGTTTCACCATGGGGTGCGCCGGTGTTGTTTGTGAAAAAGAAGAATGGCACAATGCAGATGTGCATTGATTATCGGCAACTAAACAAGTTGATGATCGAGAATAAGTATCCTTTGTCGATGATTCATGATTTGTTTGATCAATTTTGAGGTGTTTCGATGTTTTCTAAGATTTATTTTAGATCCGTGTATTATCAATTGAAGGTAAATTATGTGGATGTGCCTAAAACTGCTTTTCGTACGAGGTACGAGCATTATGAGTTCTTGGGGACGTCGTTTGGTTTGACTAATGCCCTATTGCGTTTATGGGTATGATGAATTGAGTGTTCCATGAGTTTTTGGATCGATTCGTAGTTGTGTTCATCGATGATATCCTTGTGTACTCTTGTACTGAGGAGGACCATGATAAACATTTGCAAATTTTGTTTCCGACCTTGTTGGATAATCAACTTTATGCTAAGTTGAGAAAGTGTGAGGTTTGGCTTTAGGAAGTTGTTTTCCTTGGACATGTGGTGTCAGCTGAAGGAATTCCGGTTGACCCTCATAAGATTGAGGTAATGATGATTTGGAAATCACCTAAGTTGGTTTAGGAAGTTCGTAGTTTCCTTGGGTTTGCAGGATACTACCGTAGGTTTGTGGATGGTTTTTCGAAGATTGCTGCTCCTTTGAATAAGTTTTTGCAAAAGAATGTTTGCTTTGAGTGGTCGGGGGATAGACAACGAGCTTTCAAGAAGTTAAAGGAAGCTCTGACGCAAGCTCCCATCTTGATTCAGCCTGATTCGAGTAAGGAGTTTGTGGTTTATAGTGATGCATCATACGTTGGTTTTGGTTGTATGTTGATGCAAGAAGGGAATGTTGTGGCTTATGCATAGACAATTGAAAGTGCACGAGCGCAATTTTCCTACCCATGATCTTGAGCTTGCAGTGGTTGTGTTTGCTTTGAAAATCTGGAGGCATTATTATGGTGAGAAGTGTGTTGTTTACACGAACCATAAGAGTTTGAAATATTTGATGACTCAAAAGGATTTGAATCTTAGGCAACGTAGGTGGTTGGAGTTGCTTAAGTATTATGATTTGAAGATTGAGTATCTTCCGGGAAAGGCTAATGTTGTAGCCGATGATTTGAGTAGGAAGGTTGCGGTGGAGTTGCAAGTGATGTTCGCTCGGTTGAGTGTGACACAAGATGGTGGTCGTTTGGCCAAGTTAAAAGTGAAACCATCTTTGTCACAGTTGATTAAGGATAAACAACCTTATGATGAGGAGTAGGTGTCGGATGTTAAGGATATTATAGATGGGAATTCGACAGATTTTCATTTTAATGATGATGGAGTGTTATGTTTCAAAGATCAGATAGTAGTGCCTAATGATAATGAGTTGAGGCGCACCATTTCGACCGAAGCACATAGTAGTCCTTTTGTTATGCATCCCAGCAGTACTAAGATGTATCGAGGCTTTAAAGAAGGGTACTATTGGGTTGGTCTTGAGAAAGATGTGGTTGATTTTATTGCCAAGTGTATGGTTTGTCAGGGTATTATGGCTGAGCATCAGTTTCCTTTTGAGTCGCTGCAACTGTTGCACGTATTGAGTGCTTCACAATTGGTGCAAGTGTACACGTCGCAAGTTATAATTTAGAATAGATATCGTCTCTATAAGGATTGGTGCGATTTCGGGAATCTAATTTCTCGCACTAAAATGAGAACACAAATTAGTGATTATAGGAGTTCTAATTAAAGAGTAAAATAAAAGAGCAATTAAAAGAAAGATGTAATCGGATGAGAGAGTGTAACCCCCTTAGCCCGGCCTAGACGGTTGACCCAAACTACGAAGGTTACACGGGGAAAACCAAAGTCAACCCGAAAGTCAACCTTGATTCAAGACCCTTTTTTTTCTTTTTAATCTTTTCTAGATACACGTTAACCCTAAGTGAGTACTCACAAAACACGATTGAGAAAGGCACAGTGATCGGATAACATATAGGGACTCAATTACACTTTATACAAGTTTAGGGACCAAATTGTAATTTCTGTAAATTAGAAGGTCTTCATTGATTTTAAGGTTACCAATATGAAATTAGTCATGTTACATGCTTCTCTGCCAAATTTCATCTTAATTGGACATCTCAAGCTCAAGCAATTGCAATCACAACATTTAGGACTAAAATGTAAAACATACAAACATCAGAACAGTTCAAATTTGTGTCCAACGGTCACCCGTTTTGAAACACCTACATGTCGTTTCGAAACGCTGGATCGAAACACCCACCCATTTCGAGACCCGTTCCGAAACATGGCATTCCAGTAGCCAAAACGTTTCGAAACAACCTCATTCGTTTCGAAATACGAAGGCCATTACAGGCCCCCGTTTCGAAACACTAGAGGGTGTTTCGATACGGTTTGCCCAGAAACTGCAGCAAGGACTGGTTTTTCACTCAAAAACCTAATCTAACACATCCCAAGGACTTTCTAATCGTACCAACAAGTTAACATACATATAAGGGACATATTTGGAACACACAAACACAATCATAGCATCAAACATGAAATCTCATTAGTCTAGAGGCATGCTTCCTAATATCAAAATCACAAATAGGCGGTCCAACCTCAAAACAAGCAAATAAGACTATTTACAATCCAACAAGCCAAAACAAACATGCCACAACCTTAGGGAGTTTAACATATCTCCCAAATACAAAACTTGGTTTCCCATTGCCAATTAATCAAAACTAAAGTGTATGAAAACTTCACCATACGTGAGCTTGGATTTCCTTGGATGGACTTAGCTTCCTTGGTGCCCGAAAACACCTCAATTATCTGCATTATTGGTAAAATAGAGCGTAAGCACAAATGCTTAGTGAGGCACGCTCTAAAGAAAACCAACACAATAATGCACATTTTGAAAACACTTCCATCAAAAGCTTTTAAAACACATGCTCATCTCTTTCTCATGCTTAGAAAACTTTCAAAGCTATACTCACTGAAACCACATGTACCTTCATTCTAACTTATGCATTTAAATCAATGCAAAACCCATGGCAAGGCCAAAATCATGCTTGTACTCTAAAGCATTCCATAAACAACTACATATGCATTTCCCATAGCATAAATCATTATATCAAGGTACATGTGAATCAAAACCATAACATATTTTACATTGGCATTTCACATCTAATTATTACTCGGATATGCGGACATCTCACTAGACACTTCCGGTGGTATCTCTCATCACCGTACTCACTCGTCTAGCAATATAGTTTCCGGTGGAATCTCTCGTCACCGTACTCACATGGCGGAATATCTCATCGCCACCAAGCTTGGGTATTTCCCAAGTCCTACCAGATGGAATGCCCATCATCGGAATATCTCCCTTTGGCTTAACCAAAGAGCACGTACGAATTTTTAGTTTATAGTGCACTCTCATCCTATTGATCGATCAATTATATCCGATAAGTTTCTCAACATCTATGCCAATATATTATGTCAAAACAACATCTCACCTACTGTTTTTCATGCATTAAAACTCAACATTCTCATCTCTTTTCAAAATCATAACATTTGCTATACTTCAACATAAATGCTCAAATCTCAACTGTGCAAAATGTTACTTAATGAAATCATTTCAAGCATCATCTCATGCTATAATTCATGCATAAAAACAGTAGGAATTTATCAATCTAAAACCATGAGCATGTAAAAGCATTTAAGGGGCAATCACCACATTCTAGAGAGCAATCTAGCCAATACTTACTTCCGGACTTAGGAAGGTGTTTCAAACCTTTCCTAAATCCCCAAACCTTGGTTCTTTGACCCTCAAGGACTTCTAAAACCATACGCACTCACCAATTTCGTTTTGCTTACTTGCCGAAACGCCAATTAAGCTTCCGGATCAACTCCAAAAGTGTCCGAAGATGTCTCCCATGTTTTAGACACATAAAAGCAGAGGATTAATGCATCATCATGCATTGAAATCTTCATCCAACACTCCTAAACTCGCTGCTCTACCTAAACACAACATTTCGGCTACCAAACACTATCGAAATCACCTCCAAACTCTTCCAAAACATAACCTAGCGAAGATCCATCACTTCTAATCATTTCTAAACATCAATTATCATAAAAAAACAACCATAATCTCGTTCTTATACCTCCAGCTATAACAGAACACCAAAATCACCCCAAAACCACCATTATCACAAGCAAAAACTTAGGAAAAACAACCTATTTGGGATTGGATTGATAAAACCTCATTTCTAACATCATTAAACATCCAAAATAAATTAGAAAACCATCTCAAAGCAGAGCCCAATCAATTACCACGAAAATCTTCAAGATCTCTTCCAAAATCTTGAGTTTTAAGCCAAAATCTTGTTTCTAACATTAAAACCATTCATAAATCTTTAATAAAGGATTGAAAACTTGGGAATTTTAGTAAAGAACTGAGTATTTAGAGGAGAAGAACAATCTTACCTCTAAAAGATGATTTCTCCTTGATCTGGGCAAGTTTCCATGAAAATACAATGTAGAAATCAAGTGGATTTGTTGAAAGATTGATTAGGAATCAATGGGTAATGGAAATCTCATCAAATGAAGTGGAAATCAAAGTAAATTTTGCTGGAGAAAAAGTGTTTGGTTGATAGGATTTTGAGAGAAAATGAAATGAGAGAAAATTAGAGAAAAGTGGTTATGAAAGTCAAAGGTAGTTTATCACCTTTCTTTTATTTAATTAAGTCATTAATTAAATCACCCAAATTAAGGAAAAATCTGATGAAAACATTTTTGGTAAATTAGCTCCTTAAAGATTCAAAGTTTCAATCCTTTACAAAACAGTCACTACTAAACTTTGCAAAAATCGCGATTTGGTCACTACACCGAAATGTAGCATTTCCAAACCTTATTTTGTAAAATTGATTTCACCAATCACCTTTATATATTAAATAAGGATTTTTAGATATTTTTCTATATTTTTAAAGCATCCCAAACTAGGCTTTCCCTAAAACTCCCTTTTATATTTGAACCGTTTCTCAGATCGGTCCGGTTCAGACCCTAAACTTCTAAGCCCAAAATTGGGGTGTTACAACTCTCCCCCTCTTAAGAAATTTCGTCCTTGAAATTTACCTGGAGGAAAAAGGTAAGGAAACTGCTTCTTCATGTCATATTTTCTTTCCCACGTGGCTTCCTCAACACCACGATGCCTCCACAACACCTTAACCAACTCAATGGTCTTACCTCGAAGAACTTTATTATCCGAATCCAGAATCTCAATCGGCTTCTCATCATAGGTCAAATATAGATTCAAATCAACTTCCTCCATAGGCATAACATGCGAAGGATCCAATTTATACCTCTGAAGCATGAAGACATGAAACACTTCATGTATCGTCTCTAACTCTTGTTGTAGCCTCAACTTATACGCTACAGGACCCACACGTTCTATCACCTCATATGGTCCAATATTCCTAGGGCTCAACTTACCCTTCCGGCCAAATCTCATCACCTTCTTCCAAGGTGAAACCTTCAAGAACACACGGTTACCCACCGCAAACTCAATCTCCTTACGCTTCAAATCCGCGTAAGACTTCTGTCGATCAGAAGTTGCCTTTAACCTTTCATAAATGAGCTTCACCTTCTCGGTGGTTCCTTTCAAAAAAGTCGGCATCGAGACCAACTTCTGACCTGTTTCAGCCCAGCAAAGAGGAGTTCTGCACTTTGTTGCGTGTAAAAGAGTCTATCGCAATTGTAGTGCAAGTGTACACGACGCAAGTAGTAAAATGATACTAAGTATCGGATATCGTCTCCACAGGGATTGAGCTAATAGCTTCACCTTGTTTGCTGCACGAAAGTAAAGAAAATAATTAAGAAAGATGTCACGAAAATAATAAGGAAAATCGCAAATAAAATAATTGAGATATCAAGGATGAGAGAATGAGCTGGTATTGAATTGCTCGGTAGTGCAGGTATTGAATTGCTTAGGATCTCCAATTCTGTCGTCGCTCCCGTCGCCGACAGCACCTGTCGCGGCGTCTGTCCGTTGGCTGTCGCGGCAGCAGACACACCAACTCCGTACTTCAAGTTTGGCAAGAATCCCAGATCTGCCTTGCCCTATCCCTAGGCACAAGTCTGTCGATGATCACTTCTTTGATGATACCTCCCGGCGTGAATCGAAGGATGAACACCGATGTGTATGAATTCTTCCTTAGCCACTTAACCTCGCCCTATCCCTAGGCACGAGATGGTTCAACTATAAACTAGAGAACGCACTTTTATTTCTTTCGTATACTTAACTCTCCCGATGCTAAGTAAATGGATAACCTCACAATGCTCTCCCGATGCTCTTACAAGATGTTAAAACCAAAATAAAAGAACTTGAAGTTTATTTTATTGAACTGAAAAATCCTAAAACAAAGCAACCCTTGCAACTACTTTACAAAACAACCCGTGGCCCTAGGGGGAATTTAGAACATGTCGGTGACGGGTGGACGGCAGGGGTTTTTGGTTTCGGTTATGGGGTAATCGGTTGTCCTCCTAGGTTAAATCTATGCCCTTATATAAGCTTTGGGCTCAAGTCATCTAAGGTAACAAGGATTACAACTTTAATTAAAAGTAAGATTCTAATAAAGACTAAATCTCTAAAGTCTCCTACTTTCCAGCCGCATCCTTGCTTTTAGGAATTTCTTCTCCTTGAGCTTTGGCTTGACATATCTTTCGATCCGGGGCTTAGAAAAATATGTGGCTTTCACACGACAGACGAGCAGATTTTTCTCTATCTATCGAGGTCCACTTTGCTTTTCCTCTTCATAAATCTGTTGTCACCATGCTGTCACGATAGGTCCATGACAGCTTCGTCTTCTTCGTCTGCTTGTCCAGTTCAGCTCTCCTGCTTCTCTGCCCTGCGCCTGCCTTTAACATCTACTATGGCAGATACCTGCAAAAATAGCCATCTTTTAGTAGAATCCGTGCTTTTAATCCTTTTGTGATGTTTTACTAAAAACTAACCTAAATGCAATGCAATGATGCTTGAATGCAGCAGAAATATGGGTTAAAAAGGGTGTAAATATTAGAACTTTTACACACTCAACACACCCCCAAACTCAAGTTTTTGCTTGCCCTCAAGCAATGAAGAAAGAAAAATGAAAATTTTTGTGTTGGCCTTCAAACAGTGAACTGTCCCTTACCCGTCGCTCATTTTCTATGGTGGCAGCAACCTGTCGGAAAGGTTAGGATCTGTCCGGAATCTCCCTATAGCTCTCGTGCAGTGTGTGCATGCTTGTGAACAGTTATATGCTAAGACTCTCTTAGTTTCACTAGAATATTCAACTTCTTTACTAGAATTTTTATGCCAAAGTTTATTTTTTAGAAGGCACATTTTCATGCTTCTTTTTCTTCTATTTTTCAAGCTAAATTTTTCTAGAGCCAGTTTCGGGCACCTCTAGTTAGCTTCATAGAGCCAGTTTCGGGCACCTCTAGGTTTTTGATTTTCTTTTGCTAAACTTCTTTCCTAGAGCCAGTTTTAGGCACCTCTAGGGGCTATTCAAGTTCTAAGCTTCCTATTCTAGTTTGGCTAAAAGAAATCTAAGCAATATAACAGTCACAAAAGTGTTTAAGTTTTCAGAACTATAGAAGGGCTCTAAACTTTTCCTTAACCTGTCCTAAAGATGCTGTCACGACAGAGCCGTCATGACAGGTAAGTTAACTTCACAGTTTTAAGCCAACAATTTTAATTTTCTGATATTTTTTTTAAGAGAACTTAAATAAAAAATAAGACACAACAATTAATAAAAAGATGTGCTAAAGACTCCATTAAAGATGGAGGGTTGCCACCCCCAAACTCAAGGGTTGCATTGCCCTCAATGCAAAATGAAATGAAAAATAAAAGGAAGAAAAAGTACATCACAAAATATAAAAGCAGGCAGCAATAAGAGGAAAATAAAGACTTAAATTTTCAATCGCTGTCCTCGCTGCTGCTACTGACGCGGATCTGATGGCGGCGTCTGCGCTGTGGAGGGGGCTGGGCAGGTTCAGGAGCAGGTTGAGGGGCAGGTTGCTCCACTAACCGGACGTCAGAACTGCTGCCACTATCCCAGCTGCTGCTAGTGGTGGTGCTGGCTTTGGGCAGCCGTTTCTTATCTGCCACGTGCTTGATTCGCTTGACCTTCGTAAAGTCCCTCTCAAAATTCCTCCGGATAAGAGGGCTGTCATCAATGGCAGGTCTTTTGGTGCCTCGAGGGGAGGTGTCTGCCGGAGGGCTGCCGGCTGCCGTCGGGGCAGGTGATGGTGTGGAAGTGGCAGAATGTGTATGGGGAGAGATAGGTGGTATAGGAGTAGGGGAGGGGATATGGAAATAATGGGCGGGGAAGGTGGGGGAGATGACATCCGAAAAATGTAAAGTATTAGTAATGAAATTTACCGTTGCATTTGAGAAATCGCGGATGAAAGTCATCAAACCCATTTGCCGCTCCTCATCCGAGTCAGCAGGTGGTGCATTTGGATCAAAGGCGTTGATGGGTGTTGCAGCTACGACCTCCATGAGGCTGGAGATGTTACTGTCGGTCCAGCCATTACCTTGGTGTAGTTTGTCGGAGGGCTCCTCTGGTACAGCAGCACAGCGGCAGAGGGCTGTGATGGTGAACGGCAGGCAGAGTCGTGAGTCTGAGCGGAAGGCACAGTCGATGATGCTGTCCCTCATGTACCTGCCCACGTTGATGGGCCTGTCATGCATAATAGAGTGAATGAGGGCCAGCCGCTGCCGGTTGACTGTCGTGTGGTGGGACGAGGGTAGGATACGCTTTTTGATGAAAGCGTTCCACAGTTTTGCTTCGGGGAGGACCTGCCCCCTAGTGACGGAGTGGGGGTTCTTCTTGCTGGTAGTCCATGTCGTACCAGCTTCTGTCAGCTCCGCCATGACAGCCTCATAGGCAGCAGCATCAAGGGTGTCTACAAATTGTTGGTGAGCATCATCATCGGGGCCAAAGAAAAGGCCGAACATATGGTTGATGCTGTTGGCGGTAAAGGGTACTTCCACTCCTCGGACGGTGACAGATGTCGCCGTTTTGCTGTCGATGGCCTCGTAAAATTCCCGGACCAAAGTATCATTTAACTCTGTCGGCTGTTCGGCAAAGTCCTCCCATAGCTGTGCCATTATGGCCTTCACAATGAACGGCCGGAGTCCCATATGAGGAGCGTTTCTGTTGTAAATGAAGCCACGCTCCTCCCATAATTCCTTGTTGGCGAAGGGTGACGCTGCTGCTGAAGAAGAAGCGGCAGCAGTGCTACGACGGGTTTGTCTCGACGACATTTTGGTTGCAAGGGCTGTGAAAGAGAGAAAACAAATAAAATTAGAGGAGAAAGCAAGAGAGAAAAATCAGAAGTGATGAAAATGAAAGGGAGAACGGGGTTATATAGCTGTTGGGTATCTGCCCATTTAATGCCGCAACAGCAGGCGGGAATAACGGGGCGGCAGATTGGATGTAGCGTGTCTGACGCGTCTAACACGCATTTATGCGTCTGCTGTGTGTCTGCCGCACGCTTCTGCATCTACAGTGTCAGTCTGTTGACAGCCTGTCAAGTCTGTCTGCGCCGGCAGTCGAAACGACAGGTTATCATAAATGGGCTGTATTGGGCTGGTGGATGGGCGGTGGGCTTGGGCCACTTCTTCTTTCCTTCTTGACTCCTTTATTTCCTAAAAACTGAAATTATAAAAACAAAACATTATTTAAATAAAATAAACCTAATTCCTAATAAATAATAATAATAATAAACTAAAACTAAAAAATGAAACTTAGGTTAAATTAGGGGTGCCTTGTGGGGCATCTCCTAAAGTAACCACTTCCTGAATTCCTGGGGCTTCAGTCCCCTGATAGTGCTTAAGGCGTTGTCCATTGACTTTGAATTGATGCCCGTCCTTTAATGATTAAATTGTGATGACACCATGGGGAAAACTTGAACTACTTGAAACGGGCCAGACCATCTAGACTTTAGCTTTCCTGGGAAGAGTTTAAGTCTAGAATTAAATAACAACACAAGCTGCCCTGGGCAGAACTGTCGTGGCAACAGTTTCTTGTCGTGCCACTTCTTAGTCTTTTCCTTGTAAATCCTTGTGTTGTCGTAGGCCATTATCCGTAATTCTTCAATCTCGTTCAGATCTAATAACTTTTTCTGGCCGGCCTTGTCCAAGTCCATATTCACTGCCTTGATTGCCCAATATGCCTTGTGCTCGATCTCGACAGGCAAGTGACAGGTTTTCCCATAAATCAGTCGGTATGGAGACATGCCCAATGGAGTCTTGAAAGCTGTCCTGTATGCCCATAATGCATCATTTAGAAGTAGAGACCAATCTTTCCTAGTTGGCTTAACCATCTTTTCAAGAATGTTCTTCACTTCCCTATTGGATATCTCAGCCTGTCCATTGGTTTGTGGGTGGTATGCTGTCGCGATCCTGTGCTTGACACCATATTTCTTTAAAGCGGCAACAATTACCCTATTATCGAAATGTCTCCCTTCATCACTGATAATCGCTCTAGGGATGCCAAATCTAGAAAAGATGTTTTTGTGCAAAAACTTTTGGACCGTTTTGGCATCATTCTTTTGAGTTGCGATTGCTTCTACCCACTTGGAGACATAGTCCACCGCTAGGAGGATGTACAAATTCCCACATGAAGACAGGAATGGTCCCATAAAATCAATCCCCCAAACGTCGAAGATCTCGACTTCTAAAATATTCTGCAGTGGCATCTCGTTTCTCCTCGAGATGTTACCTGTCCGCTGGCACCTGTCACAGTTTTTGTAAAATTCCTGTGCATCTTTATAAAGTGTCGGCCAGTAGAACCCTGACTGCAGCACCTTGGCAGCAGTCTTATTGCCTCCTAAGTGACCTCCATATTGTGAAGCATGACAGTGATGGAGAATGTCTTCTTGTTCTTCTTGTGGTATACACCTCCTTATAACCTGATCTGCGCACATTTTGAAAAGAAGAGGTTCGTCCCAATAATAATGCTTAACATCATTTTGGAACCTCTTCCTGGCTTGATAATTAAGATCAGTAGGTAATATTCCGCTAACTATAAAATTAACGAAATCAGCATACCAAGGGAGGTTAGAAGACTTACCTGCCGCCATGGCTGTCACGACAGCTATTGCGGCAGCAAAGAGCTGCTCATCTAGGAAGGTCTCCAGTATGTGTGTCTCATCTAAAGGTAGACTCTGTCCCGTCTCCAACCTCGACAAGTGATCTGCCACCTGATTTTCTGTCCCCTTTTTGTCTTTGATTTCAAGGTCGAACTCTTGTAATAGCAAAATCCATCTTATCAACCTGGGCTTCGCATCTTTTTTTGCGAACAAATACTTGAGGGCAGAATGATCGATGTGTATTATTACTTTTGTTCCAAGTATGTAGGGACGAAACTTGTCGATGGAGAACACCACAGCTAACAGCTCCTTTTCTGTGGTGGTGTAGTTTACTTGGGCGTCATTTAACGTCTTGCTGGCATAGTATATGACGTGAAACAGCTTATCTCTGTGCTGCCCAAGTGCTGCCCCGACAGCATAGTCACTAGCATCACACATAATCTCAAATGGCTGTGTCCAGTCTGGTGGCTGTACTATGGGGGCTGTCACTAGCTTTTCCTTCAGAACCTTGAATGCTTCAGTACATTCCTCATTAAAGTCAAAGGGTCGGTTCTGCTCTAGAAGATGGCATAGCGGCTTGGTGATTTTTGAGAAATTTGCAATGAATCTCCTATAAAAACCGGCATGCCCTAAAAAACTCCTAATGCCCTTGACTGTGGTTGGCGGCGGCAGCTTCTCTATGACCTCTATTTTTGCCCTGTCGACTTCTATCCCACGGCAGCTAATCTTATGGCCGAGAACTATCCCTTCATCTACCATAAAATGGCATTTTTCCCAATTGAGAACAAGATTAGCTTTTTCACATCTTTCAAGTACCTTTTGAAGGTTGCCGAGGCAGCTCTCAAAATCGTCTCCAAAGACGGAAAAATCATCCATGAAGATTTCAAGGAAGTCCTCTACCATGTCGGAGAATATTGCCATCATGCACCTTTGGAAGGTGGCAGGTGCGTTACAGAGGCCGAACGGCATCCTCCTAAATGCGTATGTTCCGTAGGGGCATGTGAAAGTCGTTTTCTCTTGATCCTCTGGTGCAATAGCAATTTGATTGTAACCTGAATAACCATCAAGAAAACAATAGTAAGGTTTACCCGCTAATCTATCAAGAATTTGATCAATAAAGGGTAAGGGAAAGTGGTCCTTTCGGGTAGCTTTGTTAAGCTTCCGATAGTCCATACAAACCCTCCAACCGGTCACAGTCCTGGTTGGGATTAACTCATTGTTTTCGTTGGTTATCACGGTCATGCCTCCTTTCTTGGGAACACATTGCACCGGGCTTACCCATTTGCTGTCGGAGATGGCGTAAATAATACCAGCATCTAACCATTTAATTATTTCTTTACGCACTACCTCCTTCATCGCAAGGTTTAACCGCCTTTGGGCATCAATAGTCGGCTTATGATCTTCCTCTAGGAGGATTTTATGCATGCATATTGCCGGACTAATGCCCTGAATGTCTGCTATCGTCCATCCTATCGCCCTTTTATGCTGCCTCAACATGTCAATCAGATGTCGTTCCTGTTCCTGCGGCAGCTTAGCATAGATGATTACAGGCAGTGTGTCATCACAACCAAGATAAGCATATTTAAGCTGCCCTGGCAGGGGCTTAAGTTCTAAGACAGGTGGTTCAACAGTAGAGGGCTTTTGGATTAAATGGTTATCCGAAGTGTAATTCAAGGGTTCGAATAACTTACCTAGACGATGGTCTAACCAGTTTACCTCCTCATGACCTTCAGTATCAGATGTATCGGATTCAGAGGAGTCGCTGTCGTCGGTGCTGTCGCCGTTGTTGTCGTGACAGGCCTGTAGGTGGCTGTCGCAGCAGTGACCAAATTTTATATCACGGCAGCCCGACCTGATGCAAGGTTGATCAAATGTCACCTCAATGATGGCCTTGCATTCCTCATCCACATCAGCATGTTTCATCGCTTGGAGAACATTCAACTTAATTTCTTGATCGTTCACAGCGCATGGTAAGTTCTCCTTTCTCCACATCAATCAATGATCTTCCCGTGGCTAAGAAGGGTCGCCCAAGGATGACTGGTGCGTTCTCATCTGCCTCACAATCTAAAATAAGAAAGTCAGCAGGAAAAATAAGCTTATCCACTCTTACCAAAATATCTTCAATTTTTCCCTCGGGGTGAACGTAAGAGCGGTCGGCTAGCTGTAGGGTAACTGTCGTGGGCCGCGCCTTGCCAATACCTAGTTTCTGAAAAACAGATTTGGGCATTAGATTAACACTGGCACCAAGATCACAAAGTGCCTTACCCACAAATCTGTCGCCGATTACGCAAGGTATGATGAAGCTCCCCGGATCCTTCTTTTTCTGGGGTGGCTGCCTATGAAGAATACTCATGCAACTTTCCGTCATCTTTACCGTTTCAAATTCCCCAAGTTTAGATTTTTTCGACATAACATCCTTGAGAAATTTAGCATAACCGGGCATCTCCCTAACAGCATCTAACAACGGAATGTTAATATGAACCTGTTTAAAAATATCATAAATTTTTTTGAGTTGAGATTCATGCTTAGCTTGCTGTATCCGTTGAGGAAAAGGTGGTGGAGGACGATAATCAGCAATGCGTCCTTCCCACTGCATGCGAATCTAAGGACGATAATCATCTTTTTTCTCCTCTGTCGCTTCTGCTGTCGTGACAGGCTCATCGGCAGCAGTCTGTTTATCACCTGTCGGGGCAGCTTCCTCGGCAGGTTTATCCAAGGCAGGTTCCTTTTCTGTTTCAGCTTCTTTTTCTGGCCCTGGTAGTATCTTCCCACTCCTAGTAGTAATTGCCTTACATTGCTCATGTGGGGGCGGTCTAGCATTTTCAGTATTGCTAGGGAAACCTCCATTCTGCCTCGGCTTAATATGTTGCGACACCTAACCCATTTGTGTCTCTAAAGACTTCAATGTAGCTTCATGGTTTGTCATCCTCATCTCGGTTTTATCTATAAAATTTTCCGTCTTCTTGACAAACTGATTTATATTCTCCATATACGTACCGGTCTGAGACATAAAGGTGGCCAGAGTCTGCTCCAATATACTACTCGTGGCAGGTGGTGGCTGCTGTTGCTGCTGCGGCGGCAGGTGCTGCGGCAGGTTCTGCGGCGGCAGTTGCTGTCGCGTCAACAATCTAGGACCCCCTGATTCTGATTATATGCTTGCGAATTCAGGGCATTGTTAGGATTACTCCAGGAAAATTTGGGATCTTTCCGCCAATTGGGATTATAGTTGTTGGAGTTATAATTCGGTTTGAAATTTCCAACATATTTTCCCTCTTCTATATTTATCGGGCACTCTTCCCTACTATGATTTCCCTCACAAATAGCACAAACTTCCTCAACAGCAAATCCTCGTAATTCCTCTTCATTCAATAAGTGTTTCATTGCTTTAGTGAGGAATGCTACCTGTGATTTCATAGTGCTGTCGGCCTCGTAGTCCTTGACAGCAAGTACCCGTTTACCCCCTCTTCTAGCTGTCGGAAACTGCTCCTCATTCTTGGCTAGATTTTTCAGAACTTGCAATGCCTCGTCCGGATCTTTATCCAATAATAGTCCATTCGCTGCAGAATCAATCCGAATACGAGTTTGTAAGTTAGCAGCATTATAGAATTTAGTTACCTGATTCCAGACAGGGAATCCATGCATTGGGCAGTTCCGAAGAAGAGTAGTAAATCTGTCCCAGGCCTCGTGCATCGGCTCGTTGTCTTCCTGTTGAAAAGTAGCAATTTCATTACGTAATCGCTCAGATAAATGTGAAGGATTAAAACGAGATAAAAATTCACGAGTTAGATCTGCCCAAGTCATAATAGAACCCAATGTAAGTTTATTCCACCAAGTTTTAGCTCTGTCCTTCAATGAATGGGGGAATAACCGAAGCCTCAGTATCTCCGGACTAACTCCTGGTAGTCTAAATGAACCACAGATCTCCTGGAACGTTTTGAGATGCTCCCTAGCATCTTCTGTCGCAGAACCACCAAACTGCCCGGCATTGTTGATCATACTAAACATGACAGGTTTAAGCTCAAAGTTATCAACATCAATATCCGGCAGCGTGGTCTCCAGCTCTACATGATCGTTCAGCATGTAGTCACGGCATGACCGTCGTCCATCTGCCCTCGACGGGTCATCGACAGGCGGTACACCGTCACCAACAGGCTGGTTACGTGCCATCTGCTCTAGATGTTCCTCGAGGTATTCGTTCCGGTCTAAAAGGCGGCGAAGTTGTTTCTTGAGATTGAAGGAACGTTCGATCTCCGGATCTAATTTATACTCAGGATCTTCACCTCTTTTAGATCTGTGCATAAACAAGAAAACCTCGTGAAAAGCGAGAGTTGAAAGCACAAAAGAAAAATTAAAGAAAAATAAAAACAAAAACGAAAACAAAAACAAAAATAAAAATAAAAACGCAAAGTGCAATAAAAGAAAGATGTAGTTATGTTGCCAATCCCTGGCAACGGCGCCAAAAACTTGTTGCGTGTAAAAGAGTCTATCGCAATTGTAGTGCAAGTGTACACGACGCAAGTAGTAAAGTGATACTAAGTATCGAATATCGTCTCCACAGGGATTGAGCTAATAGCTTCACCTTGTTTGCTGCACGAAAGTAAAGAAAATAATTAAGAAAGATGTCACGAAAATAATAAGGAAAATCGCAAATAAAATAATTGAGATATCAAGGATGAGAGAATGGCTGGTATTGAATTGCTCGGTAGTGCAGGTATTGAATTGCTTAGGATCTCCAGTTCTGTCGTCGCTCCCGTCGTCGACAGCACCTGTCGCGGCGTCTGTCCGTTGGCTGTCGCGGCAGCAGACACACCAACTCCGTACTTCAAGTTTGGCAAGAATCCCAGATCTGCCTTGCCCTATCCCTAGGCACAAGTCTGTCGATGATCACTTCTTTGATGATACCTCCCGGCGTGAATCGAAGGATGAACACCGATGTGTATGAATTCTTCCTTAGCCACTTAACCTCGCCCTATCCCTAGGCACGAGATGGTTCAACTATAAACTAGAGAACGCGCTTTTATTTCTTTCGTATACTTAATTCTCCCGATGCTAAGTAAATGGATAACCTCACAATGCTCTCCCGATGCTCTTGCAAGATGTTAAAACCAAAATAAAAGAACTTGAAGTTTATTTTATTGAACTGAAAAATCCTAAAAATAAGCAACCCTTGCAACTACTTTACAAAACAACCCGTGGCCCTAGGGGGAATTTAGAACATGTCGGTGACGGGTGGACGGCAGGGGTTTTTGGTTTCGGTTATGGGGTAATCGGTTGTCCTCCTAGGTTAAATCTATGCCCTTATATAAGCTTTGGGCTCAAGTCATCTAAGGTAACAAGGATTACAACTTTAATTAAAAGTAAGATTCTAATAAAGACTAAATCTCTAAAGTCTCCTACTTTCCAGCCGCATCCTTGCTTTTAGGAATTTCTTCTCCTTGAGCTTTGGCTTGACATATCTTTCGATCCGGGGCTTGGAAAAATATGTGGCTTTCACACGACAGACGAGCAGATTTTTCTCTATCTATCGAGGTCCATTTTGCTTTTCCTCTTCATAAATCTGCTGTCACCATGCTGTCACGACAGGTCCATGACAGCTTCGTCTTCTTCGTCTGCTTGTCCAGTTCAGCTCTCCTGCTTCTCTGCCCTGCGCCTGCCTTCAACATCTACTATGGCAGATACCTGCAAAAATAGCCATCTTTTAGTAGAATCCGTGCTTTTAATCATTTTGTGATGTTTTACTAAAAACTAACCTAAATGCAATGCAATGATGCTTGAATGCAGCAGAAATATGGGTTAAAAAGGGTGTAAATAATAGAACTTTTACACACTCAACACACTTCCTCCCATACAAGGCTTCATAAGGTGCCATTTGAATACTTGCCTGGTAGCTATTATTATAAGCAAACTCCACCAAAGGCAAATGCTTCTCCCAAGAGCCTTGAAACTCAATCACGCAGCACCTCAACATATCCTCAAGCACTTGGATAACACGTTCAGACTGTCCATCTGACTGTGGATGATAAGAAGTACTGAAATTCAGCCGCGTAGCCCAAAGCTTGATGCAAACATTCCCAAAATCGTGATGTAAACCTTGGATCTCTATCAGACACTATAATTTAGGTACACTATGCAAACGCACAATCTCAGCAATGTACAGCTCTGCAAGCTTATCCAAGGTATACGTAGTATGCACAGGTAAGAAATGCGCACACTTTGTAAGGCGATCCACAATCACCCACACCGAATTCTTCTTCGATGGCGACAAAGGTAAACCGGACACAAAGTCCATGGAGATTATTTCCCACTTCCATTCAGAAAATTTTGTGTTCAGTGCCTGTGGTCTAATGAACAACATTTTCGTCGATTTTTTATGACAAAAAGGTAGGGTAATCAGTAGTGGGGTCTAACAAATGAGGGGGTGAGTGAGTGATGATGGTTGAATCGGCATATTTGGGTGAAAACCCTTTTTTAAATAATTATATGTAATAATGACTCCCTCCTATGATTATTTGGAAAAATTATCCCCAAACATGCCACGTAATGGAACCTCGCATTTTTTGGAAAGCGAGACGCTGACTCGCGTTTTGCGGAGCGCGCGTTCCATCTACGTAGCATCGTTGTTTGAAATAACAGTTCTTTAGGAACTCACATTCTGCAGAACGCGAGGTCCCTGAGAATTTGAAAAGGCGGCTGAATATATTGCACAGAAATTGCGTTATGCAGAACACGAGTTATGTGCGAATTTGGGTTGAAAATCAAGGGTGGGTAGGCCTATTCGAGCCCAATTTCGGGCTTATAAATCGTATATTTTTAGCGAACATCGAGTTTGGGTTCGTAGTACTAGAAATTCTCTATCGTATGACACCAACACGGTCAATTTCCGTCCATTATAAACTGACTTAAAATGGCTTCCAAAACCCTATGCTATCATCTTTTTTTTGAACGAAATTGCCTTTGAAGAACAATTGATAATTTCGGTTTAGTAATCGCATAAAAGTAATAAAAAACTAAAATTAAATAAACATTTAAAATTTTAATTATAATAGATAAAGAAAATTAAAATATGGTAATTAAAAAAACCAAATGTCTCGAATAAATATATTAAAAACATAAGTACATATGCATTAGAAAAAAAGGCTAATGATGTCCATGTCCACCCGTTCCGCAGTCAGGTGGACGACGATCCCGATCTGGATTCCTCCGAACAAGTTGTGTTACGTCCTCCTCATCATCATCAGCGATACGCGAACCTGTGCTGGGCCCAGGCAGGGAGTAAAACAAGCTACCCGGCGGCGTTTGCAGGACAATGCTAAAGTCAAACTGGGATGCCAACGGTGGAATATCGATCAGCGGATGACCACTCGTCGACATATGGGGATGGTAGGCATCAGAGAAGCCGAAGTCGGGTGGAGGCCTCATTTGCTGGAACGTCGAAGGACTGCTCAAATTCTGAAATGTTGTGGCAGAAGATGAGGCCCCTGCAGTGTCAATTCGTGGTCTCGTACCGCGCTGCCTTAGCTGGCTTTGGCTCTGGCTCGCTCGACGTTGGGGGCGTGGGTGGTTTCGGGGAGCCTCGTGAAGCAGTCGCTCGCGCTCTTTGGGAGCAAGGATATGTTGCTTCCCAAAGAGCCCATACCACTGAAAGTAATCAAAAGTGACTGAATTGGCCCAATCCGCAATGGGTCGGAGGATGATTGGGCGACTGTCATATCGGTCAACCCAAAGCTGAATCCAGTCAGCGTGGTAATGGGCCCAGTCAATCTTCGTCTTCCCCTGGCGCGTCAGATGGTGGAATTCATCCAAATTTGGTGGTTCCTCTTGCGGAACCCCTTAGACGTACCTAACCTGTCGGAGAACCCGATTCGTAGGATGCCACACGACAATTTCATAGTTGATCAGCGGCACTTGGGAAATCCATACGTGCTGGTGACCCAGAATGTCGGGTGGAGTAATCTGCTGAATCACCTCATAATCGTAGGTTATCCATACGAACTAAAAAAATGTATAACATTTGTAATGGTTATATGAAATATTATTGGAAAAAAGTATCAAAAAATTCAAATGAATTTTCGGATTACATGATCGTGCGTCATCTTATCCATAACAAGCATGTAGTCTTGTTGGTTTTTCGGTAGGCCCTGGTGGCTCAGTGTTTCTCTCCACCTATCATTAATGGAAAATAAAAAAATCGTTAAATAAAATAATTTAAAAATAAAATAAATATAATAAATTGAATAGTACCTCCGAAGAAGCGGAAACAAGTAGGGGGCGGGCTGTTTAGGTTGTGGGCTTAAAAAAGGCATCTGAAACCAAGCCCAAGACTAAAGGAGTAAACAACATCCTCCAATTGTTGGTCTATCTTGGTCGACATTTCTGCAGAGCTCTCTAAAAAGAAAGGCCAAGACAGTTGCTCCCCAATATTTTTGTCTAGCATCATCGAAATCGATAAGATGAAAAAGTCACATTACGTGCACCTTGGCGCGGGATTTGTCTGGCATCAATATCCCACCGATAATGAGCAAGATGTGGGCACGCGCAAACCGCTGTGAAAATAATAAATAAAACAAAATTTAATAGTAAAAAAAGCAAGAAATATGGATGTAAAAAAATAAATATTTTAAAAAATGAAATATATTAAAAATATATAAATTAGTGAAAAATAAAAAAATACCTGGAATGTTTCGTCATCTACATGGGGGAGGGTTTTCAAATTCAGTCTCCAAATAAGATAGGGCTATTTTCCCACCGTCCCACGCATCCGCTGGGGGCGCCACTCCCATTAGTTGAGCAAATAGATCTGGCCAATTACCCAACGCCAGATGGTAGGCAACCCCATAGGTCTCGCGATCGTCGACCACCATGCTCGCCTCCAAGGGTAGCGATCGACGATGTTGTACTATACCAGCTCACGGGGATGCTTCTGACGAAGAACCGATTAGAGAACTCGGGCCCAACGGTGACGAGCATGTGTCATTCTATGAAGAACCAAAAGACTTGATCATTCCACTAGAAGACTTGACTGTTCCACCAGCATCTTTCGAAGAACAGTCGGCAGCAACCAACTTTCTTGTATCAGCGGCACCTATTTTTATTTACTAGCCACCATCCCACTTCACAACAGTTGATATGGATGCCATGAACGTTCCTGAAATTTTGCAATACCAAACAATTGATGGCAGACTTAACCGTTCTGATAGTGAACTGACCATTGGTATGACGTTCTTGACAAAAGAAATGACGATGGCCGCAATTAAGCAGTACAACATTCGCCGGGCTGTTGAGACGACAACGAAGAAAACCCAATTGAAATACTACAAGGCGCACTGCACCCAAAAGGATCACGGTTGTAAATGGAAAATCCGTGTATCACAATTGAAGAAGGCAGACGACCATTGGAGAATAACAAAACTTGTAGGGCCTTATACATGCACCGTTGGTAGCCTAAGCCAGGATCACAAGAACCTCGATGCAAAGGTCCTCGCTGACATCTTTATGCCACTGGTCAAAGCAAATCCCAAGGTGTCGGTCCCCACATGTCAAGCTGCAGTTGAAGGTGTCACCGGTTACCATCCTGAATATTGGAAAATATGGTATGGAAAGAAGCGGGCCGTAGAACATCTGTTTGGCCGATGGGATGATTCTTACAAAGAGTTGCACCCGTGGCTAAATCTACTGCAGAAACACATCCCCAGAACGGTTGTCAAACTTGATACGGTTCCGGCATACGAAAATGATCGTGTCGTTCGAGGTGTTTCTCAATTCCACCGGTTATTTTGGACTTTCCTGTAGTGCATCAATGCATTCAAGCACTGCAAACCGATGGTCCAAATCGATGGCACATGGTTGTACGGAAAAATATACACAGACCCTATGAAAATATGTCCTTGATCCTGTAATAAAGGCAAGGGACGGTGGGATATGTGTTATTTCTGACAAAGGCACAACGCTTTTGTGGGTGCTAGAACGTTTGGGTGAGTATTGACAGCCTCCATACATTTACCATCGTTTCTGCTTGCGACACATAGCCGCAAACTACCTGCAGCAATTCAAGGACCATGATGAACGTGAACTGGTGCTCAGAATGGGTACGTCCTTTATGTCATTTTCATTTACTATATTACTTGATGGTCGCTTTCATTTACGACCTCTTTGCATGTGTTGTTCGCCCATAACTATTCAACTGTCATCCCTTAGGCAACTCACACTACGTACAGAAGGCGGAGGAGGTGTTCGAGGAACTGAGAGCGAGAAACAAAGATGGCGCAGACTACCTTGAAAAAATCCCGAGGGAAAATGGCTTCGATCATATGACGGGGGTAAACGATGTGGTCACATGACAACGAATTTGGTTGAGGCGGTGAACTCATCACTGAAGGGAGTGCGACAGTTGCCTATCACTTCTATTGTCAAAGCGACTTACTATCGTTTGGCTACCCTATTTGCAACCTTGGGAAGGCAAGCAACTGAGTACACGGCAAGTGGACACATAGTCCATCCGTATTTTCGCACAAAACTTCAAACTCAAGTGTACCAATCAAGACAGATGACTGCAACTCTCTTCTCGCGAGAAGGACATAAGTTTCTTGTTTCAGAATTTTCCAGGCGGTTGGAAGGCATTCAGCACAACACGTACGTGGTAGATCTCAGGGCAAGAACCTGCGAGTGTGGAATATTCCAAACATTCAAATACTCGTGCGCACACGCCATTGCTGCTAGCGCAAACCAACGGATAGACTACATGCAACTGGTTGATCATGTATACTTACTCCAAACGGTGTTTAAAGTTTACCAAAAAGAGTTTCATCCAATCAGAAATGAGGTTGATCCGAATGTCGTTGACACTGAACCGACCATACGCCCAGATCCAGCACTATTGAGAGACAAAGGACATCCACGGTCTACACGAATACACTGTGCCGAGGATATGGTCGAACATCAAGAAAAAACCGGACAAAAGAAACATTATAGTATATGTAAAAATCTTGGACACTCAAGGACCAAGTGTCCTAATCGCTCAACCCCTCGTCTTAATTAATTCATTGTAATTTGTTTACGCGAGTTCGCCCATAACTATCGATCAATAAAATCAGTCTAATTCGTTTTATAAAATAGGTCATCTTATACTTTCAATCATTCAAAAAAATATGCTAGGGTAGCGTTTTCGAAGCGAATTTAAGTCAGTGTAGAATGGACGAAAATTGACCGTGTTGGTGTCATATAATAGAGAATTTCCAATACTACAAACCCAAACTCGATGTTTGCTAAAAATATACGATTTATAAGCCTGAAATTCTGCTCGAACATGCCTATCGACCTTTGTTCAAAGGCAATTTCATTCAAAAAAGGATGATAACATAGGGTTTGGAAGCCATTTTAAGCCAATTTAGAATGGACGGAAATTGACCGTGTTGGTGTCATACGATAGAGAATTTCCAGTACTACGAACCCAAACTCGATGTTCGCTAAAAATATACGATTTATAAGCCCGAAATTATGCTCGAACAGGCCTACCGACCCTTATTTTTCAACCCAGATTCACATAGAACTCGCGTTCTGCATAACGCGATTTCTGTGTGATATATTCAACCGCCTTTTCAAATTCTTGGGGACCTCGTGTTCTGCAGAACGCGAGTCTGCGTCTCGCTTCCCAAAGAACGCGAGGTTCCATTACGTGGCATGTTTGGGGGTCCTTTTTCCAAATAATCATGAGAGGGAACCATTATTATATATAATTATTTAAAAAGGGGTTTTCACCCAAATATGCCGGTTGAATCGAAAGTTAAAAGAAGAATTTATGATTTTAAGGTCAGAGGTTTGAGTTTTTGAAGTTTTTTAAAAGAAACAAAAGATTTTATAATTTTTTTAAAATATAGAAATTTAGAAGAAAAAAAAATAAGGTCATGTGATATGTTTTAATTGGATAACAAATTTTTAACAATCGTTACAGAAATTTTAAAAAAATATATTAGAATGAAACATTAAACACCTACTTTGGCAAAAAATAAAACCTTAAGTACCTATTCTAAAAATAAAATATAGTTTAAGCATTTATTTTATAGTTAAGCCTTTAATTTTTTTATATAAAACTTTGACACCGGCCCTATTATCCACATTTTAAAATAAATAAATTCATCCGCCTTTTGATGTTAGATCAATAAAATTATTTTTTTATACAACACATAAGTATAAAATGATGCTACATTAATAACATATTCAATGATTTGTCAATCAAATTAAAATATATAATTTTGTATTAGACTAAAGTTTTTGTATAAATAATTTATATTTATGTGGAGATTTACTAATTGGCTGAGCGGTTAAAAATACTCATATTATTTTTATTTTGTATGAATTCGAATTCTTTTAAGAATGTAATATCATTTTATTTAGTTAAGAAAATGAATATACATCTAAAATGTTATATAACAAATCATTACAAAAAAATATTGGTGGACATACTTCAGTCTAGTATGATCTTGTTTCAAAAAAAAAAAAAACACTTTGTACATGGCCCTATACATTACAAGATTTAAACTAAAACAAATTTGGAGTGAACTCACACACGATTTACATACGGTGGAACCGGAAGTTTGGGTGCTCAAATTCTCGACCTTTGCAAACTTCATTAATATTTGTTGGATATTCAACTTATTAATTGACTGATTTAAGTCGAGTACTACATAAATATATTATGGTACAATATTTTTAATCCATTTTACTTCATTCACATCTTTAAAATTTGAACCACTAACCTTATTAAAAGATTTTGGACTTAGTCTCTTCCCGCTAAACTAATCATTAGTACTTATTTTATTTCCATGTTTTTATATAAGAATTTCACGTCATTATTTTATTTCAGCTTTTGTTAAATTCATGTTTTGCTTGTGTCTTGTAATTTAAATTTTAATCCAATTTAACATTTATTTTACTTTTGTTTAATTTAAAATAATTAACTTTTTATAATATGAAAAGAAAGATTTTTATATATTAGAAAAAAAATAATTTAAAGATGCCATATAAAAGCTAGATTTCAAATTTTTAATAATTGATTAACCAAATCAGTCCAAACCGATGTAACTCAATTCAATTATATTTGATATTTGGTTCAATTTCAATTCGAATTTAAAAGGGATAAAGACCAAAAATATTGTAAGATAAACAAAAATTTCCTCCAAAATCAATCTGAACCGAGCCGTTATCACCCCATTAGGTCCTATTCCAAAGAAGCATTCTCAATCTAAAATACTCCATTCCCTTTGCTGAACACAATGTAAAATAAGCATTCTCCAATAACAGACAACTTCCAATATGCAAGTCATTCCTCTAATGACCATTAATTATGTCTATATGATTCTATAAAACCAAACATGAAATAAAGCACTCTCCATTCCTCTAATTACTTATGTCTATATGATTCTAAAAATCCAACCATAAGAACACAATTACGAGTTCTCGACTCGAAATAAAGCTTAAGGGAAAAGATCAATCAAACACCACAGTCCATAAGAGATTTCATAATATCTTCATATAACATAAGTTTAAAAACAAACTGAACAACTAAACAAGCACTTTGTAGATATATCAGTCAGCAGTATATAGCAACATTAAAAGTTAAAGCACCAAAACAAGTTTCCGAAGCACACTTAGTCGGGATGGGGAAGGCAACAAAGACCATTCCCTTATTGATCTAGACCCCACATATCAATCTAGAGATGCAGGGACAGATTTAAATCAGCTGGACAGTCTTCCTCTTCAGCACCATCACCGGTTTCTGCAGAAGATGTCGATTCGACGAAATTGTCAAGAAGCGGAAGCTCTTTTAGCTGATGATTCTCCAGCTCCACATGAACATCATAGGCAATTCTTGGTTTCTTGTCCGCATTCGCTGGGTTGTCAGCTATGCAAGGACGCTTGCTTCCGTCAAGAGTCGAAAAGCTTCTTTCAGATTGACCAACTTTTTCTACACCTGAGAATAGTGGAGGACCTGGCAAAAGGTACAAAAAAGCGATAGAGATGGTCAGGATTTGTTATAACAAAGGTGGGATTTAGAAGCTTACCAAGAATAAAACCTTGAGTTCTCTTCAAGTCATCTAGAGAGGTTGGGGGCAGACCATCCTGGCTAATCTGAAATTCATCAGTATTAAACTGACAAACTCCATTTGAGCGCAAATATGGCGAAGAATCTGTATCAAGGCCAGTAGTTACAACACTACCAGATGGAACATATATAGGGGAAGCCATGGATGCACCGGCACCAGCAGGAACAAATGTTCTCCCATCCAAACTGTTACAGAGAACAGCTACACCATTACACATGAAAATCTGAGTTTGAGGAACTCTGGGATTACCGCCAGTGGATCTGTTCCCGTCAGCTTGGTTTGCTTCGTTTGGGCGGAACACTGTACAGAAGTCAATTGGAGATGGAGCTCGAGCGATTGGAATTGGGTTGTTTGCACCAGCCAAGTTCTGTTCGCTGTTCAATAGGGGCATAGGAGGGTTCCTATTGAGGTCGATGGAATTACTAGTTCGACCATTAAAATTTGAACCTCTCAATGACCCGTTGTTTTGATGAATCCTGAGGTGGTTATGTAGAGCTCGATAGTTGTCAAACTCTCTATTACAATAAAAGCATGTTTTACTAATTGCATATGTCTCTAAATCTTCTCTACTAGAATCAAAATTCATGGTAGAACCTGAGAAGAAACACAAAACTCAACTACTTTCAAGGAGAGAAAGAGACTAGAAACTAATGTAGACCTCGCAATGAGGACAAAGGTCTTACTCTTCATTTTATAGGCCTTCGAGGTGAAGAAATAAGTCATAGTGGTTAACACCAATTCAGGTAAACAACAATTATAATAAAAGCCATTTATGAAAATAAACCATAGAAAGCATAAATGGAAAAATAAAGTTGCCATAGGCGAGATCCTCAATAAAACAACATTAAATTCGGCCTTGTCCATAATAAACCGCATTTAGGGTGGTCATAAATGGCAATCCAAAGAATCAAAATCTTGCTAAACAAATGTCAAACACAAAGTAGAAAGGAGAGATAGAGACTAGAAACTAATGGAGACCTTGCAATGAGGACGACGGTCTTACTCTTCATTTTATAGGCCTTCGGGGTGAAGAAATAAGTCATAGTGGTTAACACCAATTAAGGTAAACAACAATTATAATAAAAGCCATTTATGAAAATAAACCATAGAAAGCATAAATGGAAAATAAAGTTGCCATAGGTGAGATCCTCGATAAAACAAAATTAAATTCGGCCTTGTCCATAATAACCCACATTTAGGGTGGTCATAAATGGCAATCCAGAGAATCAAAATCTTGTTGAACAAATGTCAAACACCATGTAGAAGGGACACCGACTATCACAAAGTCAAGACACAATTTGGCACCTAATATCTCGAGTCAGTTAAAGGGTAATTTTGGAACATTGAGTAAAACATAAACGCTCTCAATGTCATATCTATGTGGCCCCAACATTTAGGAAGACCTAGTAACAAAAAGCCATTTTCCGTTTAAGGTATCCGATGTCTCTGAGATTACTAAATTAAAGGAAAACCAAAGAGCAAGGATAATATAGGTCACGATCACTACATACCGATAATCTAACCTTACCCAACAGCTTCGACATTATCCACTCTAGAATTTGAATATTTTAGACTAGTGAATTGACGCTCAATTTAAGCGACAAAAGGATACATATATTTGGTGGAGAATAGCAAAGAAATGTCACAAACATCTAATTGAATCATAAAATATATAGGGCTATCCTATTATTATTAGCATCATAATCTCTCAAATGTTGCAATGACTCTTTTATTGAGTGTCATTCAAGAGAACAAAAAGAATGTGGTAGCACATAAGAGTATGGATCTTAAATTGTCAATCCATACCAAATGCATCCACGAGAAGCACATGAGAAACACATCACTCAATTAGGAAAACCCCATTAGTACCGGAGAATGCCCCATTCAAGAGATGTAAAAGCTGCACAACAATCAACTCCTTAAGAACAATTTGCCAAATTGAGATTCCTATAAAATTTGCTTTCCCAATTCTTATGAATTTCCTTGTTCCGTAAAAGTGAAGTATCGTACTATCCTCTTAACACATTATTTTAAGAAAAGCCTAGAGTAGCAACCGAGAACATTCCAAGTATAAACTCTTTTAAAAATATTTTAATTAACACTAGTCAAACCTACACAAGGAATAAAACATAAAGTAATGATTTTTGTGTTTCTTTCTTAGGTTCTACCATGACTTTCCATTCATGTAGAGAAGATTTAGAGAAGCATGCAAATACCAAAACATGCTTTCAATGCAATAAAGAATTTGACAATTAACGAACTCTAAGTGACCACCTTAGTATTCATAAGGAGGATAAGTCATTGATAGATTTTTATGGTCGTTCTAGTAATTCCATTGACATCAACAGGAACCCTTCGATACCCCTACCAAAAAGCCAACAGCAGATGTCTTTGTATCAAGATTAACATATCTGTTTCACGAATTGCTGCTAGTAACACAGAAATACCCAGAAAAAATATAATCAAAACAAAGTTCCCTCATTTTTGTGTGATATCCACTTAGATACATCTATAAGTCTTGTGACAGATAAATTGTAAGTGTAGAGGATGTTTTACTCAAAGGAGAAACTGTGTGTTTCCCATGGATATTTATTGTAATAGAGATATTATAATCTACACTGGCGCATGCATAAGTAATAAGTAAACTACTTTAAAACATAAACAGAAGCTATACAAATAAGCCACATTTTATTTGTTTTTGTTTGAATCACCATAAGCTGATGCAACATCTGGTTAAAAGGATGCAGTTTCTCCACAAAGCTAGCGGCACAAGCCTGAAGGCAAGGAAAACTAACTGTAAATCACCAAATTGATTCATTCACCCCCAACCCTAATCCCTATTCTGTTAAATATTCACCAGTCTTCAATAACTATAACTCTGTGGTCCATCTCATCAAATGTGGATAACATATTATTAGCTTTTTCCTGTTCTAGACAAAGCAAAATTTGAAGATAATCACTTAAGAGGGAAGTTAAATTGCTAATGTTGTGTTTGGAATATCAATTTGAAAATTTTGGATTTGAATTTCATTTGCTCAGCAGACATAAAATATCTATGAGAAATTGAGCAGTTATCTTCAACAGCTCAACATCTCACAACTTGTTTCTCTCCCCCCCCCCCCCCCCCCCCCTTTAAACTACAGGCCTAGGGCTTTCATGATAAGATAAAACTGAACAAATATTACTGTATCTAATCAGAAAATTGAAGGCAATAGATGATTTCCCATTGAACAAAAGCTTAATATGAGGAATAATGGAGACTGAAATCCAATTAATTACTTTCCCGGAAAATACTTCTAAGATAAACAAAATAATGAAAAAAAATCTTCTTACCAGAGAAAACTCTACAAGAATCGACATGGCTATTCCTTATTTTCAAAAGGGTTTAAACCTGCAGCTTCAAAGTTCAAAACTTAATTCAAAGAGGTTGTCAAACGATTGGATCAAGCATTTTAGGATAATAATACTTCGAAATTTATTTTTTAAAATAAAATATAAAATACGTTATGCATATGTAATATTAATTAGGTTTAATTTACAATTTGACCCTCCAAAAATACCCATCTTTTTTACTTCGTATTCTATTCTTTTTTTTCCATTTTGACATGTCCATGGCCGAGTGTGAGTTCTAAAGGGATAGGAGGCGATCCTCTACATTTTGCAAGCGAGTGTTGATGGCACCAAAACCCGAAGCCATGTTAGTGTCCATGGCATTGAACCGCTCGGTAATTAAAGTCGTAAGAGCTTCATTGTTTGCAACTTGAGCTTGTGGATGGGGTTCAACGGGAGGAGGAGGAGGTGCTGCTCTATCAACACGTTCCCAAGCATCATTCACATAGTGAAAACCGGACTTGCGAAGAGAGGACTCACCAATTTTGGACTTGCGGGGTTTCGGAGAATCGTAGGTGCAATCGAGACCAATCGAGCTAAAGATGTGACTTAAGATTGTTCCATAAGTAAAGGATTTCAAAGCATCGGTGTCAATAAGCTTAACATTGTTAACCATCTCAGCAAATATGATCTTAGCAACATTAGGGCGCTCACCACGACGGAAACACTCAAGCCAAAAGTAGTCAACTTGACGGATATGAGAATATTTACCTCCGGAGGGTCGAAGGAACCATGAGACCATCAAATGGAGGAAACGATCGTGCGCATCCAAAGTAAGCAATTGACCGGTGTGAGAACCAAAGTGGCTCTCATTCTCAAGTCCTATATTCTTAAGGGAAAACGTAGACTCCAAGAGAGGAACATTAACAACAAACTTTTTCCCTAAAATATAAGATTCAATCCCAACAACCTCGGTATTTGTTTCATCATTAATAAGTTGAGCATTGGAGTAAAAGATAAGTACCATGTGTTTGTAGCAAATGTCCGGGATGCTCAACAAAACAAGAAGATCCCAGTCTCTCAAACGCTCGAGGTAACGGAAAAGAAATCGCTCGGAGTTAAGGAAGTCAAGATCAATCACACGCTCACGACGAACTTCGTACTCCTTGACATATTTGAAACGAGCTCTCATCTCTGGAGTTCGAAGAGATTTTTGAAAGAGCTGGGCGAGATTCGGACGCATACTTGAGTCACCGGATTGAACGGACTTACGTTTTTTGCTAACATTTTCCGAAGCCATCCTAAAAACATTAAGCAAGCAAGTTTTAAAAAAAATTAAGTGTATGCATAGATTTCTAAATTCAATCCAATGATAAATCCCACTTAGGTCTTAAAAAAATTTAAAAACAAAAACAATAAATTTTTAAAAGAAAAACAGTAAAAGAAAATACGAGTGAAAATTTTTATATTCAAATCAGAAAATTGAGTGAGAACGTGAATTTCAGTTTTGAAAGCTTTAAAAGATGATTTGAGAACTTAGTGGTAAGCTTGAAACGCTTAACTAAGTTCGGAAGTAAGTGAAAGGAATTTCCTCTCTTGGTTGTGCTATTATGTGATGATTTATGCACTGTTTTGAATTAATGATTTTACCTACTATTAAAGCATGTTTATAAGAATGTGGAGACTGTTTTTAATGATGTAATGTTGAAGGATGCACATGGTAAGTGGTCCTTGAAGTATATGATTTATACTTGTTTCCATCCAAACTATCCTTTAATCTATCCAAACATCCTCTCCTTCCACCACCATCCATGCATCCATCCTCTTTACCATTTTCATCTTCTTTGTTTCATCCCACTGAACCCCTTTGCTAGCATTCAACAACAATTTCAAATACACCTTGATTTACGATCAGGAACAAATACGTCTCAATTTCAACCTACGGAGGCGAGCACGTATTAGAGCCTAGCCCCCAAACATTCCAAGACAGCACCCTCATGTCCTCGCTATTCTCTACCATGTGTCGCTATGAGTTTGACAATATCTTTGATAAGCGCGTCTTTGTTTTCAACAGTTGTTGCACCGATCAATTTTCCTAAACGAATTGTTTCTTCGGCCTCCCTCAACAGTACTTGTCGACTATTCAAACTAACCGAATCTGTTGTCTTATCATTCCCTTGCTCCTGCGTAATTATTAGAGATATCATTTGTATTGATAGTTAGTTATTAATGTTCAAGATTAGCTGGCAAGAATAAGGGTTAGTTATAGTTGTTAGGTTTAAGTAATCAGTTTATATTTTATTATTATATATATGTAAAGTCATATATGGATATATTCTTAATAATAAAGTTTTACCGTTTTACTTTTCTATTCAATATTCTCTTTCCCTTTCTCGATCCCATTTTCCTCTCGTAACCCTAATACCAAAATCCTCAAATCCAAACACCTCGATTCTATGTTTTCACGATTGTTAATATGGTATCAGTTGATTCCTCTTCGTTTTCACCTTCATCGGAAAGTCGTTTTGTTAGCACCGATGATCCATCTAGTGAATTTACATTCATCCGAATGAGAATCCTGCGTTGGTGTTGACTTCTTCGCTGCTCACCGGAAGCAATTATCATGGATGGGCTAGATCCATGAGGATGTCTCTCATCTCGAAGAACAAGCTCTCGTTTGTTGATGGCTCGATTAAAGAACCACGGAAAGATGAGGCTACATATCGCGCGTGGGTCAAGTGCAACAATCTTGTTCTGTCTTGGCTTCAACACGCTCTCAGCCCCGAGATTGCCCAAAGTGTAATATGGATTGACAACGCCTCTGAGCTTTGGGTCGATCTGTTCGACAAGTTTAATCAAGGTGATGTTGTTCGAATCTCTGACTTACTGTAAGAGTTTTATTCTCTTGAACAGGGTACCATGTCTGTTACCACTTATCATACGTAGTTAAAAGTTTTGTGGGATGAAATTTCCAATTTAAGACCACTGAATCCTTGTGATTGTCATGCTATTAAGTATAGGAAACATGATTTTATCCTTAGATTCTTGCGTGGATTGAATGAGTCTTTCTCTGTTCAAAAATCTCAAATCCTGATGATGAAACCTATGCCAACTATAAATCAAATTTTTGCCTTTATCATTCAGCATGAAAGAACCTTAGGGTCTATTGTTCCTGTTTGTGATTTGAATGTTCTAATGGCTGGTCGTTTTAATAGTCAAGGTTCTGGGAAGAATGTTGCCTATAGAATTGATAATAATGGGAAGAGACCACCATCCAATTTTGGTAATAAAAAGCCTATCTGTTCTTATTGTGGGTTAGTTGGTCATACTGTTGACAGGTGTTATCGTAAGCATGGGTTTCCCCTGGGTATAAGACTAGGAATCAGTCTAGTAAAGTCAATCAAGTTCAATCTGAGTCTTTGCCAAATCTTGATAATCAGTTTTTAACTTTTACCAAAGAGCAATATGAAGGGTTAGTTACTTTGCTTCAAAAAAGGGCTTCTGGTTCTGGTTCTTTGAATTCAAATGTTGATTCCCAGCATACACATCAGTCTCAAGTGAATGCTTTATCTTCCACTTTTCATTCTGATTCTGCACCTGTTCTTGAATCAGGTATTATCCTTTCTTCTATTTCTAATAATGATGCTTCTGTTGTCTCTTGGATTGTGGACTCTAGAGCCACGGACCATATTGTTAATAATATTAGTTTTTTCAAAGAGTATTAGTTAGTATCTGATAAGTATGTTAGACTTCCTAATAATGATCTTGTAAAAGTTTGTCATGTTGGAACAGTAGAATTAAATCATTCTTTAACCTTGTGTAATGTTTTTCACATTCCCAATTTTGGATTTAATCTAATTTCTATTTCTCAACTGGTTAAAGAAAACTTATACTCTTTATTTTTTTTTCTTTTGATGCTTGTTTCATACAGGATGTCAAGAGTTGGAAGACGATTGGTATAGCTAAGCAATCTCAAGGCTTGTATCAGCTTGATCTGTCAATGTGTTCTTTATCTTTTAATTCTGTTTCTTGTACTGTTTCCCTAGATCTTTGGCATGCTAGACTAGGGCATCCCTCTTCTCAGAGGATGAAATATTTTGTGACTTTGAATAATTCTATACCTTCTGGTGTATTTTATGACTGTGAAGTTTGCCATTTGGCAAAACAAAAAAGACTTCTCTTTCCTACTAGCACTACTAGTGTTAATTCTGTTTTTGATTTAGTACACATGGACATTTGGGGTCCTTTTCCTGTGAAAAGCTTATATGGGAAATCTTATTTTTTGATTGTGATAGATGACAAAAGTAGATACCTTTAGGTTTTCCCTATGAGAGATAAAAGTGAAGTTAGGACTCTTATAGTTCAATTTTACACTTTTGTTGAGGTTCATTTTTCTAAAAAGATTAAATGTCTAAGAACTGATAATGTGAAGGAATTTGAGATGGTTCAGTTTTTTTAAAGAAAATAACATATTACATCAAACTTCATGTACTTATACTCCTCAGCAGAATAGTACTGTAGAAAGAAAACACCAACATATCTTAACTGTTGCAAGGACTTTGAGATTTCAAGCTGGTTTACCTCTAATCTTTTGGATTAATTGCATATTGCATTCTATTCATTTAATTAATTTTACACCCACTCCAATTTTAGAAAATAAAACTCCTCATGAAATGTTGTATAATTCAAAACCTGACATTTCAAATTTAAAAGTCTTTGGTTATTTAGCTTATGCTTCAGTTTTACCAAAACGTAAAACTAAAATGCATCCTAGATCTGTTAATGTGCTTTTATTGGACATCCAAGAAACATAAAAAGTTTTAAAATGTATGATCTAGAAGCTAAAGTTGTTTTTATATCTAGGGATGTTGTTTTTTCTGAATCAATTTTTCCTTTTGTTAATTCTCCAAAGGTTAATAATATGTAATTTTTCCAGTTTATGATAATGATATTTTTCTTGAGGAAGTTCAAGATTCTTTTATTCAGAATACTAGTGTTAATAAACCTAGTGTTAATACATCACCTGAATTAATTTTACCTGAAGCATCAACTTTCTTAGCTCCAGAAAACAATAATTATTTTCCTATAGCAGTTCAAAAGACAGATGTTGTTGTACCTCAACCTTCTATGCTTTCTTCCAGGCCATCTAGAAATCGACAGCTGTCACAAAAGTTCAAAGATTACAGTGTTGATCTTCCTAAAGTAAGATCTACCCCTCATTCTATTTCTCAAGTTGTTTCATATCATAAAGTCTTTGATGCTCATAATTCATATATAAATAATGTTGTTATATTGTTTGAGCCTAAAAATTATAATCAAGCTATTAAGCATGCTTATTGGACTAAAGCTATGGAAGAAGAAATTAGAGCCTTAAAACTAAATGAAACTTGGGAATTAGTCCCTCTTTCAGCTGGCAAGAGTACAATTGGTTGTAAATGGGTTTTTAAAACAAAATTAAAGTCAGATGGCACATTAGAGATGTATAAAGCTAGGTTGGTAGCAAAGGGTTATACTCAGTAGTCTGGTATTGATTTCTTAGACACTTTTAGTTCAGTAGCAAAAATTAATACTATTCAGGCTCTTATGACTGTTTCAGCAACTAAAAATTGAAATTTACAACAACCTGATATAAACAATACATTCCTACATGGTTTTCTACAAGAAGAAGTCTACATGGATTTATCACCAGGCTTTAATTCTCCTAATCCTAATTTGGTTTGCAAACTTAAGAAAAGTCTATATGGATTGAAGCAAGCAAGTAGAAAGTGGAATGAAAGATTAACATCTACCCTATTATCTCTTCATTTTAAACAAACTGCATCTGATACATCTCTTTTTGTTAAAGGCACTGGTTCTACATTCTTTGCTTTAGCAATATATGTAGATGATATTATAATTGCAAGTCCTAGCTTGTCTGAAATTTCTGCAATTAAAACTATTTTGCATGATACCTTTAAGATAAAGGATCTTGACAATTTAAAAAATTTTCTTGGATTGGAGGTTGCTAGGTCTTCTGCAGGTATAAATTTATGTCAGCATAAGTATACCTTAGATCTTCTAAAAGAAACGAGTTTCTTGGGTTCCAAGCCTGCTATTACTCCTATTGTTAAAACTGTTAAATTGAGTAAATCAGAAGGCAGTCCTCTTACTGATATTACTGAGTATAGAAGATTAATTGGGAAGTTAGTTTACTTAACTAACACTAGGCCTGACATTGTATATACTGTACAACAATTATCTCAATTTTTAGCTTGCCCTACTACTGTTCATCTCACAGCAGCTCATCGAGTCCTTATGTATCTAAAAGGTAGCCCAAGACAGGGTCTTTTCTTTCCTGCTTCAAATGATTTAAGTCTTAATGCTTTTTTAGATTCTGATTGGGCCTCTTGCCCTGATTCTAGAAGATTCATTACTGGTTTTTGTGTCTTCTTAGGGAATGCTTTGATTTCTTGAAAATCAAAGAAACAACAAACTGTATCTAGGTCCTCTACTGAAGCTGAATATAGGGCTTTGGCTGCTGTTACTTGTGAATTACAGTGGTTTAATTATTTGTTTTCTGACTTGCAGGTTCATGTTTCATCAGCCAATTTATATTGTGATAACCAATCTGCCATTAAGATTGCTGAGAATCTTGTGCAACATGAACGCACGAAGCACATCGAAATTGATTGCCACCTCATTCGAGGAAAAATTCAGAAAGGCATCATCAAACTTCTCCATGTTTCTTCTTAACAGCAGTTGGTAGACTGTTTTACAAAAGCTCTTCCTACTTCTGATTTCCTTCGGTCAATTGGCAAGCTGGCCATACAAAACTTGTATGCTCCACCTTGAGGGAGGCTATGAGAGATATCATTTGTATTGATAGTTAGTTATTAATGTTCAAGATTAGCTGGCAAGAATAGGGGTTAGTTATAGTTGTCAGGTTTATGTAATCAGTTTATATTTTATTATTATATATATGTAAAGTCATATATGGATATATTCTTAATAATAAAGTTTTACCGTTTTACTTTTCTATTCAATATTTTCTCTCCCTTTCTCGATCCCCATTTCCTATCGTAACTCTAATACTAAAACCCCCAAATTCAAACACCTCAATTCTATGTTTTCACGATTGTTAATAGTAATCTCAATGTTTTTGCGTGGCCTCCCACGTTTCTTCTTATTTTTCTCAGCTACCCTTTGCTCATTTTTACTCAGCAAATTCCCTTTACTTTTGGATAATTTTCTCAAAATAGAAGACTCCTTGTGATGTGCAATTACCTCACTAAAAAACCCTTTGATCAAAAAAACCCTCTTGTATGTCCTTATCACCAAAGGAATTATTCATCCTACCAACAGCCCTGCAACCCTTGAATCACCTCCTCCGTTCTATGCACCAAATTCACATCTTCATCTCGAAAATTATCCATCTTTGCCGATAGCCTCAACTCATCATCTCATAATTGGTTATTTTGCCACACCACCATCAATCCTTTGGATGCATCACCCATTGCTCCTTCCATTGCTTCAGACGACCCTCCACCTAATGTCCCAACACATGTATTTATATCTTCAGGGCTTAGACCATCGAGTCTATCTACCCTATACGATTGCTCATGTTTCGTATTTGAATCATTCTTCTCATGAACTGCCTCGTCTTCCCTTCCTTAAATCACTTTTTCCTCCAGTGACCGTGTGCCCAAATCACTCTCACTAAATGACTCGTCGCTAGCACCCTCACAACACAGTTCACATCTATTTGCCATAAACGCCTCAAATTCATACACCTTAATTTTGTAGCAAACATTTTGTACCCATATATCCACCCGTTCCTCAATTTGTCACCATTGTTTCGTTTCTATCAACATTTTACACTGCTCGAATAAAGCTGGCGCGATAATGTTCCCATTCACCTTAATCAGCAACCCCCATAGCGCGGCCAAATTCTCATGTCTCCTTCGACCAAGCATGTATCGGAAGCCCTATGACAGCTAGCCAAACTCTACGATCTGAACCTTCCACTCCCGGTGACCAAACCTCTACTCTTAAGAACCATTCTTTCAAAACCTCTCTCCCCAAAATTTCCTTACGTACTTCTACATTATCACACATCAAGAGAATGTGTGATCCTGCAATCCGCATAATCGATACCCCTTTTAACTCAGCCAAATGAAATTCTTTTACCAAATCACTCAATTTCCATGGGCGACGACTTCACCCCACTGCACATCGACTTAAAATATGTAATTTTTCCTCGTCCGCGACCCCAATTACCGATTTTCTATCTATCGACGTTGAGACCTCCTTGTCCATTTTACTCAATCTCGTCCCTTGCTCCTCTTGCCCTCCTAAGAGATAATTTTCCTTTTTATGCCGCCAATATGATCGAGGAGCCTCCCTTTGCGCCATAAAAACCTTCAGTCTCGATCCATAAATCCAATGTCCATGTAACCTTTCCATTGCACGATTCGTATCATTTTCTGATCCCATTTGCACAAATCCAAATCTCAATCCATTTCTCGCTCTCTTCGTCGATATAAATGCATCAACGACGACCCCATGTCTATCAAATACTTTTCATAAACCTTTCCAATGCAAATTTGCTGAGATGTTCGACACAAAGAAAGTCCACACCCGCACATTGCCCTCTGTCGTTGCCCTATTCCTTGCCGTCGCCCCGCACATTTATATGATATCAACTAAAATATTACTTAAACATTTGTTTTTTTTGTTTACCCACACAATTGATTACTTCCCTATACTAAACTTGTATTTAAGTTTTGAATGTTTTTTGAGTTTAACTCTTGTAAAATTATCAAAATGCATTTTTGTTAAATGTTTATTTTTTTAAAGTTTTTAAAGGTTTATTATCTCATGTGACTTTAGTTAATTGTTTCATTTTTGTGTACATGTTGGTTGTTTACTTGCATGTTCGAATATGCTTGTTTTCTTATAAAATATGTTTTTTAGGCCACAAATGAGCCATTTGTGGCATTTGATATTCGGGTTAGATTTATTTGTACCAGGTATTAGGTGTTGAATTGACGGCGGAACTCTTGAGATTAAATTATAAAAGTTAGAAATAAATAAAGGTAAATTTCGGATTAAATAAAAATTTTATGAACTAAACTGGAAAAAATAAAACCATATTAAAAATATTGGACTCAATTATAAAAAATAAATATATATAGGTCAATTTTGAATTAATGAAAAAATCAGGGATTAAATTGAACAAAACTAAACTATATTAAAAATATTAGATTAAATTATAAAAATTAGAAGGAAAAAAATAGGGGTCAATTTTAGATGAAATAAAATTTTTAGAGACTAAATTGAATAAAAATAACTATATTAAAAACATTCGAGTATAAAAATCAAAAATAAATTATAATTTTCAAAGCTTAATTTTATTTCCTCTCACTTTTCTATTTTACCAAGCAATAGAGAGGAAAGATTTTATGCATAAAATTTATAAAACTAAAATAAAATAAAGTAGTAAATTAATAAAAAAATAATACATAAAATAAATACAATAATAGATAAAACGAAATACGACTCCTCCCTTATATTTTATACTTTCTCCTACAAAAAAAAACTTGTAATGCCTACTCCATTTTCAATCCCATCGATTACCTCTTATAAAAAAATATGAGTTAGTTCGGCAATTCTCTTATACCTTTTGTGAAGGATATTGAATAAAATGTATTTATGTAACCGCGATTATATGACCAATCATATATCAAACATATTATTTTATCCAAAAAATTCTTTTAGGACCCTTTTTCGAAAACGAATTTAGTAAATTCAAATTTAGTAAAGATATTATTTTCTCCTAAAAAAAACTTGTAATGCCTACTTATGTTCCATCATCCCATTTTTCCATCACTTTAATTTTTTATCTTTCCAATTTTATTTTATCTTAGAAAGAAAATAAATTTAATTGTTATTTAGTAGAGTGGAAAATTAGAAGGAAAAAATATAAAGGGGGTAATTTTTCTTGCTCCTATAAATAGTTTTCTCTCCAAAATTGAGGGGAAAATATGAAAGAAAAGTGAAAAGCTATCCTACTGCGAATATAGTTGACCCTATTAATAAATTTAAACATAATTTAAATTAATATATTTTATAGCATAATGTTTAAAACAAATACTTTATCCTTACTAAAATATTATTTAACAACAATCCCAAAATGATTATTATTCTATACACTTCCGGTGGAAAATAAAGTTTCCATAAGCGAAGTTATTTAAGGGTTTAGGGATTTAGTTTAGGGTTCAGAGGTTATGGGTTTAGGTTGTAGAGTTTAGAATTTAGAATTTAGGATCCATGATTAGAATTTAGGGTTTGTGGTTAGATTTTTAAGGGTTTAAGGTTACAATTTTAGATTTTAGATTTAGACTTGAAAATATTAATCCATCCCAAAATATTTACAGGAGCCTCTAACAGCGGGCTCTCCCACAGGAGCCTCTACTCCAGCCACCGGCTCATTTACAGGAGCCGCAACACGAGGTTCCGACGAACCATCCTCGGTCTACCTCTAGGCCTCGACATACTTGCTCATAGATAACAACTACAACAACAAAAACAATACACAAAAATAGGGTTAGCAAGGGCAAGGGTCCAAGTGGCTCAAGTATGTTCCATCACTTAAAAAAAATCTTTTTTCCAATGTAATAGAAGCAATGAGACTCTACTCAACATGCTTCAAACAACATACATCAAAGCATACTTGATAAGCAAGCAAACATGCTTACATGGCAAGCAAACACCATGCAATTGCAATACAAGAATTTAACTTATCTAACTTACCTGCCCAATGTCTCGAAAACCTTAGGCTCTGATACCAACAAGTGTAACCCCCTCGTCCCGGTCCGGACGCTTGACCGGTTCGAGTGGGCTACACGGGGATAACCGAGGCGAAACCCGTTAAGGCTTCACTTCGGTTAACAACCCGAGAAAACTTTTTCATTTGTTATTATCTTATTTATATGCATTAATATGTCCTATGTGAATCAACAACAGCGGAAGCAACAAGCGAGGTGATCAACCCAAACAGCATACCAAAAACAACCCATTTTAGCTTAAACTGTAGGTCGTATCGATACGCCCAAGGAGTGTATCGATACGCCTTGACTAGGTCAACTGGCCAAAGTCAACCCGAGGAGACCATATCGAAACGGGAGTCAACCATTCTAATACGCCCTCAGCGGTCAACTTCTCGTGGTCAACGCTACGAAGATCGTTCCGAAACACCTAGGACCGTTTTGATACCCTCAATTTCTCGACAAAATGCCTTAGTAAATTCCATGCCTCGGCTATATTGCGCTCTTTGGGGACTCCATAAAACCCAGTGCAACGCCAAGTTTTACCTTCGGAATCATCATTAATAATAAAATCAATGTCTAGCAGAGTATGAACATAAAGATACCTTATAAGTGTCCTTCCATCCTTAAGATAGACCTTCAATGCGGCCTATAGAAGCCACTTCAATACCAAAAGGAAAACCACACGACTTTTGAACTTTATCCATACGCGAAGTCTGTAATTTAGTCTCTATAAAGATTAGAATTGAGGGGTTAACGTCCGCAAAAAGTGACGGAGAAGCCTAGGCTTTCCCAAGCCACGAACATTCCAGCTGAGGAGTTTCATTGCTTTCAACTAGTATGATTAACAAGGCCTGTCGATATCAAATTTTGTTGTGATTGGGATGAATCACCAAATGTTTCATTTGAATCAGAAAAATTTGAAACTCCTGAACAATATTCTGAGTACGTGGTCGTTTTAAGCCCTCCACTTGTTCAACCGGGCTGTCTTCATCCTCCAAGCCCATATCTTCTTCATCAAACAAGGCATTAATGATGGTATGGGCAAGAACTGGTGAGACCATAGGCCCATGACACAGACTGAGCCGTTGACTTTCCCAGATGTAATAACCGAACATGATAGAATCCCTCACTATGACCCATATGTCCGCATAAAAAACAGAAAAGTTGTATCTTCTCATACTCAAATCTAGCATAAGCGGAAGAGTTATCAGGAGAGCGAATTTCTTCCTCTGTTTTAAAGTTTGACGAACATCAATAAGCACTCGAATTCGTATGATGCGTTTGTACCCCAGTTGAATCATACTCGAGGAAAGTATCTAAAAAATTCCCTAACTGTGGCCACGCTTTAAGAGATGAATCCATGTGGGAGATCATGGAATTGAGCGGAACAGTAAGGGGACCCTCGTGCAAAATAAGGAGATGAGAATTGAAATTCAAGGGTCCACCAGATTTGATACGGTCCATATCCAGATCTGTATAGAGATGGAAAAAAAACCTACCCTCACCGAGATCAAAAACTAATATACCCCCTATTGGATGCCACACATTGGCAAGCGTTTTTCTCATTGATTCAAAATTAACCACGCTAGATGTGAGACAAAGCATTGCGCAAAGGAATTCTGAGGCTCAAATTCAATTAATTCCTCTTCATCATTCCCAATAGACAGACATGCAATTTCCTGATCCACGTCGTCGTTTCCAGCATCCATGAAGAATCAATAGATAGCAATAGAGGCGGAAGAACGTGTCAAAAACAATTTTTTTGAATGGACATAAAGCAAATCTGGTATTAAATTTTAAACATATAATTTTTAAAATTTTAAGATAACACGTTATTAATAAAATATTAATTTTAAATGTTGAAAATTTTTCATGTGTGAGACATTTTAAATCAAATTAATATATTTGTGTGACCTATCAAATTAACAGATTTTAACTTAAATTAATAGATTTGTCACTGACCATTACGAAGATAAGATAAAAATTCGATACATTTTCAATGGTGTGTGGTTGAGAATTGAAAAAACCAAAAATCATACAATAAAATAATTACATCACAGGCAATCCCTCAATAAATGTGTGTAAAAAGTCCTTTCATATTAGGCAATGTGCTTTGATGGGCAGGGAGGAATAGATTTCATGTGGCCCTGCACGCGACTCCATTCATTTAATTCCTCCACTTGTATATTAAGTTTAAGTGTACTTGGTATCTCTTGCACCATCAGTTAACAATATTTTATCTTTTCTAGCCGGAGCCTGAGTGTCACGTATACGGGGGAGGGACCACCATAGGCGGACAACCACCCAACAAACATGGAGGACACAGTTGCAGGTGTGGGCCCAGGTTTACGCAGAGGGGTGCGGGAAAGGAGAGTGCCACGTGCCCTAGAGGATTTCGTTATGCACTGAATAGGGAACAACTGTTATATATTTTATTTGTTTTATGTTATTTCAATTTTGCCCTCAAGTGTAGTTAAAAATGAGCTGATGTGTAAGGCAGGAAATATATGAAAAATTAGAAAAGTTTCTCTCCTCTCTAAATTCTTCTCTCTTTCTCACCTTTTCTGTCGTTTCTTCCGTTAACGACCTGCAGCCATAACAACTGGTGCTTTCATTGCCCCTCCCAAACATGGTCAACAACACCGAGTCTATCCGTACGCTTCAGGAATCTTCAGCCCGTCACGACCAATCCCTGGCCGCCATCGAAAGTCAGCTCGCAAAACATGAGCAATGGAACACAGCAACCAATACAACCCTTCAGGAGATGCCTCTGCTGCTTCAGAACCTGTCGGCGCAACTGGGCGTTTCGACGACACCTTCGGCCAGCGGTGACTTTACCGCCAACAGCTCCGCCCCTCGTCCCAAGCCCAAAGACAAACACGACACCGACGCTGTTTTTCCCTTTCCCCCGAAACCGGTCCAAGTCGAGTTGCCCATCTTCACTGGAGAGGACCCAGAGGAATTGCTGGCCTCGGCACAGGATTTTTTTGAGTTTTACGGAACTGAGGATCACCACCGTGTCACGATGGCCTCATTTCGTATGACAGGGACGACGCGGAAGTGGTTTCGTTGGATGCAACGTCAACGGCAGCTTGCTGGCTGGGCACATCTGGTCGACGCCATTCGCAAGAGGTTTCTGGTTATGGAGATTGAATCTCCGGCGGGACAGCTGTCTAAACTTCTTCAGACTTCCACGGTGGCTGAATACTAGTCCCGTTTCGAGGATCTCGCCCTCCGTACCTCCAACTTATCGGAAGAGTTTCTGCTAGACTGTTTCACGTCAGGTTTGCACGTAGATATTAAAAATGAGGTCTTAGCCCACCGTTCTACATCCATGATCGAGGTCCAAGCGTTGGCTCATTTTCATGAAGCTCGACTTCACGATCGCCGCCCAGCGTATCGTGCCTTCTCCTCTAAGTTGCCTCCGTTATTACCTACTCCTCCAGCAACAACCATGGATCCTCGAGTCCAACCAAGACGTCCCCCTCCAGTAGAGACCCCTGCATTTTCCTCCACTACTGTTCGACGCATTTCTTCAGTCGAAGCTCGGGAGCGCCGTTTGAAAGGCCTCTGTTATTATTGCGACGACCGCTATTCTCCAGGTCACAAGTGTAAAACACCACAGTTATTTATGCTGGATGATGAAGGTCTCCTCGATGAAATAGTTGATCCTCCGATAGTACCACCACCCACGCTAGACACCACACCGACACCTTCCGATTTGGTCAGTGACCACTCGACAGTATCGTTCAATGCTTTGGCCGGCTATCACAATCCTACTACTCTTCGCATCGAAGGTACCATCCTAGGGAAGCCAGTACGTATTCTAATAGATGGGGGTAGTACCCATAACTTTATTCAGTCACGTATGGCCAAGCACCTTGCTCTGTCGATAACACGTACTCCCAATTTCACGGTGCTAGTGGGTAATGGACAGCGATTACACAACGAAGGCTGTGCCAAGGACGTTCCGGTAATAGTTCAGAACACCAAGCTGCAGACCGATTTTTACATTCTGCCTATTGAGGGCGCCGACGTCGTTTTACGGGTTGCCTGGATGGCCACCTTGGGACCCATTACGATGGATTTTAGTAAACTTACCTTTGAGTTTATGCATGAGAACGCACATCACTGCCGGCAAGGGGATTCAGAACTGGGCCCGCAGCAAATCCACCTTCAATCCCTGCGACGATTGGCCGATACAGGGGCGATTGCAGCATTTTTTCAATTACAGATGTTACCCCCGGAGGTTCTTCCTGACCCAGGTTTGCCGTCAGATTTACAACAGCTGTTGTCTAAGTTTTCTGCTGTGTTCGAAGCTCCGTCTTCCCTTCCACCACACCGGGCTACAGACCATGCTATTCACTTGACTCCGTCTAGTCAACCAGTGAACGTTCGTCCCTATCGATATCCCCATTTTCAGAAATCGGAGATCGAGAAACAAGTTAAACAGATGCTCGATTTGGGCCAAATTCAGCCAAGCACAAGTTCATTCTCCTCCCCTGTGCTACTGGTTCGAAAGAAAGACGACACATGACGTTTTTGCGTCGACTATCGCGCTCTCAATGCCATTACTGTGCGCGATAAGTTTCCTATCCCTACAGCTGATGAATTGTTTGATGAATTAGGTTCCTCGTGTTATTTTTCCAAGCTCGATTTATTGGTAGGATATCACCAAATTCGTGTTCGAAACACGGACGTCCACAAGACTGCCTTTCGCACCCATGATGGCCACTATGAGTTCCTCGTTATGCCCTTCGGCTTAACAAACGCCCCGTCGACCTTCCAAGCTACGATGAATGACATATTTCGCCCGTTCCTTCGCAAGTTTGTCCTCGTGTTCTTGGACGACATATTGATTTTTAGTGCTTCCTGGTCCGAGCATCTTCAGCATGTCCGTACAGTGCTTCAGACTCTACAAATCCATGGCTTTGTGGCCAAGTTGTCGAAATGCTCTTTTGGCCAACGCTCAGTGGAATACCTGGGCCATGTGGTTTCCGGGGCTGGCTTAGCTATGGATCCATCTAAAATATCTGCGATCCAACAATGGCCCATTCCTACTTCAGTTCGCGGTGTCTGGGCCTTTCTGGGTCTATCAGGGTATTACCGACGATTCGTTAAAGGCTACACCACCTTGGCATCTCCTATTACAGATTTACTCAAGAAGGACTCACCCTTTGAATGGTATACCACTGCTCAATTGGCATTTGAGACCCTAAAAGCTGCACTTTGCACCGCCCCTATTCTGGCCCTGCCTGACTTCGACAAGGAATTCGTGGTGGAGACAGACGCCCCTGGAGTTGGGATTGGAGCAGTCTTGACACAAAACAAGCGTCCCATAGCGGTCTTCAGCCAGAAGCTCAACCCTCGCATGCAGGCAGCTTCTACCTACCACCGCGAGATGTTTCCCATTACTCAGGCGGTCCGCAAATGGTGACAATATTTACTGGGTCGCCGTTTTGTAATCATCACCGATCAGAAAGCCCTTCGAAACCTCACCCAACAGACAATTCAGACACCGGAACAACAACATTGGCTAGTGAAACTGATTGGTTTCGACTTTGAAATCAAGTATCGCCCGGGCAAGCAAAACACCGTTGCCGACGCTCTCTCCCGCGAAGGTGATGTTCAACTTCTGGCCTTCACAAGTGTCACGTTTGGGGTTTTGGATGATATTCGAACAACGTCTCAACACGACACATCCATTACAGACCTATTGCAGGCCCTTCACGAGGGTCAGTCGGTTCCCCCCAGCTACTCTGCACAACAGGGATTGTTGTTGTTTCGCGGGCGTATTGTGGTGCATAATGAAAGTGCTCTCCGCTCTAGGCTCTTGCGAGAATTCCACAGTTCTACATCCGGCAGACATTCCGAGATCACTTGCACGTTTCACCGAATGGCCAATAATTTCTTTTGGGTCAGCATGCGTGCGGATGTGAAAGCATATGTCTCAAACTGTCAGGTTTGCCAGCGCATGAAGAGTGACAGTCGTGCACCGGCCGGTTTGCTCCAACCCTTACCCATCCCAGCATAGGTTTTTGAGGATATTTCCCTGGACTTCATTACTGGATTACCTCCATCACAGGGGAAAGGTCGCTATTTTGGTCGTGGTTGACCGTCTTACAAAATACGGGCATTTCTTCGCCTTACCAAAGAAGTATGATGCTCCGGCAATCGATCGAATCATGGTAGAAGGCATTGTTAAGCTGCATGGGATTCCTCGATCAATGGTCAGTGATAGGGACCCCATTTTTCTCAGCTCGTTATGGCGGGAATTGGCCAAGCTACAAGGTACTGAGTTATGCCTTAGTTCCGCATATCATCCGTAGACGGATGGTCAGACGGAGGCGTTGAACCGTTGTCTGGAAATGTATCTCTGTTGCTTGGCCGGCGATGAACCACAAAAATGGGTTTCGTATTTGGCCTGGGCGAGTTCTGGTACAACACTGCCTTTCAAGCATCGGCCGGCATGACTCCGTTTAAGGCATTGTATGGTCGCGATCCACCAACTTTGGTTTCTTACACAGAAGGCAGGGCGGCGAATTCGGAGGTGGCCTCAGTGCTCCAAGATCGCGATGAGATCCTCCGCCAACTTAAACACAATTTGAGTCAAGCTCAGCTGCGCATGAAGAACCAAGCCGATAAGAAACATCGCGAGGTCGAACTGCAAATTGGTGATTGGGCTTTTATCCGATTCCAGCCGTATCGTCATCTGTCACTTCGACACCACCGCAACCAAAAACTCGGTCCACGATACTTTGGTCCTTACAAGGTGCTTCAACGACTAGGACCAGTTGCCTATGAGTTGGACTTACCAGAGCAGACCCGCATCCACCCAGTGTTCCACATATCGCAGCTCAAACGTTGTCACGGCGAGCCTACACAACAGTTCACACCCCTGCCGCTGTTGACTGCTACACCGGCTGAAACCAACCCATCCCTTGAGGACAAGGACTCTCTTCAAGAGGGGGTACTGTCACGTATACGGGGGAGGGACCACCAGAGGCGGACAACCACCCAACAAACATGGAGGACATAGTTGCAGGTGTGGGCCCAGGTTTACGCAGAGGGGTGAGAGAGTGCCACGTGCCCTGGAGGATTTTGTTATGCACTGAATAGGGAACAACGACTATATATTTTATTTGTTTTATGTTATTTCAATTTTTCCCTCAAATGTAGTTAAAAAGGAGCTGATGTGTAAGGCAGGAAATATATGAAAAATCAGAAAAGTTTCTCTCCTCTCTAAATTCTTCTCTCTTTCTCACCTTTTCTTTCGTTTCTTCCGTTAACGACCTGCAGCCATAACATGGAGCCTGGAGCTTGGAGCCTGGAGCCTCGCTAAATCTATTAATATTGAAGCTCATAAATTGGTCAAAACTAGAGTTCTCAGATCCACACATCAAACTCCAAACTTGTTACAGATACATATTCATCAAAGTTTAGCTAATCTTGTTTGTCTAATAATAATTTTTATTTCTGCTAATTTAAACATTAGATGAGTTTAGAATGAGTAACACGATGCTAGACACTATTAATACTACACATCAATAGACACCATCATTTTTTTGTCTTTTTAATGAGGCTCAAAACACAATTAATCATATTTTTTTAAAGGCAGACCTTCCATAGGCTTCCACATATTTTATGTTATATATGGTTCTAGCATCCATGGGCGAAGCCACATGGGAGCTGACAGAAACCTAGCCCTTGCGGTTCATCTTTACGGTCCATTTTTAGTTCGACCCTTGCAAAAATTTTAAATTATAATTTCTTTTAAACACTTTGATATTATAAAAGGATTGTTATATCATACACAATCGGTAGAAATTTTTTGTGAAATAACCTGGATTTTGGAATCCATGGGTCAGTTTTAACTCAAAGTATGGGCTTTACGTTGGGCCAAGATGGTTGGGCCTTGAGGGCCTTTGTGAGCTTGTTTTTGGGTTAATGGGCTTGGGCTTGGTTGGGTGATGAGTTGAGAGTGTGAAAGAGGGGTAAAGGGGTAATTTCCTCTTTTTGAAGAGATTTGAGGGGGTTTCTTTATTTCTCTACAGAAAAAGCTAATTGGTGATATCACCATATCCCTTTGTCTTCTCTCTTCATCCAAGCTCATCTCCCTCCCATGAACTAAGTCTAATGGTGTTATATTTGTGTTTTGGAGTGTGAATCCCGGGTTTTAGGTTTGGTACAAGTTGTTTTGCAGTCAAGGATCTACATTTTGAGGTAGGAATCATTAAGTTTGGTGGAGAAGGAGTTTTGGTGAAGGTTGAGAGGAAGAACGAGAATGAGAGATTTAACTCCATTTCTTTTTGTTCGATTCTTTCTTTTTCAAATCCTAAGTTTCCAGCAAAGTTGTAACTTGTTTTATAATATTCTTTTGCAATGAAATAAGTTGGAAACTCCTCAAAGGAGTAAGGGAAGAAAAAAGCTTGAAGCTCGGGCTAGGGGTTTCATTCTCTACTGTAGGATCAAGGTTAGTACACTACTAACTCCCTTGTATATCCAGAAATCATAAATTTGATTGCTTGTTGCTTGGTTTGATGTTTTGGTCGTTTGAGAGCTTGAGACCCCCCCTTTAATGGCTAAATCTGAATTTGGTGTTAAAATGGTGTAAAAATGGTAGGAAACCACTTAAACTACCTTCCATAACTTGTAGGTTTGATTTGGGGTTTTATCATGAAGGTTTGGGGTGTTAGAGTGATTTATGAGCTCTAGAAGTTGAATTGTGGGCTTGTGTATCGATACGAGATGCACTTATATTGGTACCCTTTGCTTTTGAGTGGCTAACTCAGGCAAAAATTGAAGGGCATACCGATACGAGTATAGGTCATATTGATACCCCATGTGCTACAAGAATTCTAGTAGCAAAAACGAGTATCGGTACGCTTGGGGGCGTATCGGTACCGGCGGTGTAATGGTACATAGGCCCGTGTATCGGTATGGGGTTTCGATTAAACCTTTTCTACATATAAAGTCAAGTATCAATACATATAGGTGGGTATCAATACCTGGAGGGGTGTATCGGTACTCTTAAGGGGGTGTTTGTACTCACTGGTCAATCTTCCTAAAATTTACGTTTTGAGTTCGAAGGATGTATAATTCGAGGGATAAGGCCCAATGGGCCTCTAATGTGGTAAAATGAATGGTAAAATTGAGAAACCGAGAAATTAACCTTATATACAAATATGATGAGTAATAACTTGGTAAATGTTGGGTGACTTCTTTATAATAGCAACCACATGGATCCTTGGTGGATCATGTATTGTTATGTGTCAAGCAAAGGCACTTTTGTGGTTGTTTCATTTTGATTGGTAGGATTCGAGTACCAGTTAGTGTGAGTGTGTGTTGCAAAACCATGGTTCTCAATTACCGAATGTACATTTCTGAAGCTGTGTGGCATCATGTCTCATTTGAAGATGCTCTGTTAGGATATTTGTTTTGATATAATAATTGAAAAATAGTTTTGGATTAAATTGAAAAGAATTCAAAAATGATTTTAACTCCAAACAACCTGAAAATAAGGTTGAGATGTTTTCATAAGGTTTTGGAATTGTTTAAAACATTTTTAAGTAGCCAAACTCAAGTTTTCAACACAACGGTACCGATACGTATACCTCGTATCGATACCTTTTAAGGTTTCAGCTATAGAAAATTTCCAGTAGCCAAAAATAGTACCGGTAGAGTTTAGGCGTATCAATACGGATAGGGTCGTACCGATACGCTATGTGGCGTGCAGATACCCTACGTTTTTAATGCCCAACGACTGTTTTCAACAACCCCCAACGACTAGTTCCCGGTAACTTAACAAACTTTGTATCGATACGGTACAATGGCGTACCGAACCCGAGTACCGATACGTGCCAAGGCGTATCGATACGTGAATGATGCATCAAGCTTAACGATTAGTTTCTGAAGAAGGTGTACCAAACCCTGGTACTAATACGCGCCAAGGCATATCGCTATGAGAATGATGCATCAAGCTCAACGACTAGTTTTTGAAGAAGGCGTACCGATACGGACTACTCTAGAACTACATTTACTACGGGAAATAAAGTCTCCAACGACTCCAATCCAATCCCAATAGTCTCCAATGGCTAGAAACTCAATTGGGAGTATAAAAGACCTCAAGAAGCATCTAAACAAATTAATGATCCTCAAGTCACCAATCATATGATCAAAATATGTCTTAGTGCTTAAATTTCTTATTTTTGTATATACTACATTTGTTGAGCTTAAGTGTCAATGTATGCTCAAGTGTATTAGGATTTGAGTGAGAGCTTTAGAGTGCAAACAAACATCTTTAGTGAGGGATTTCAGTTTGCTATTAATTCTTTTGTTTAAGAGTGTTCTCGAAACTCGGTTTGTGAGCTTTGGATGTTAGGCTTGGTGAGTGAGTCTAGGTTGTAAAAGGTTTCCTCCTAAGCCTTGAAAAGGGGAATAATTCTTAGTGAATTGGTTGAAATCCTTAGTGGGGAAGCTAAGGTAGTGGATGCAGGCTTTGATTAGAAAGCTGAACCACTTTAAATCTTTGTGTAACTTTTCTATCTTTTGCTTCCACCACCATCACCCAAAATACATCTTCTCCACCACTTGGCAAACATTTCGATTGAGGATAGCGGGCTCCACAATTGGTATCAAAGAGAGGCTCAATCGAGAGGGATTAACATCCCATTGAGAAGATCCAGCTAGCTCGACCAACATTTTATCAACCGATGTTAAATGGTGCACTCAATCGACAATCCACATTTCTTCAATAATGAACATTATGCCAATTGGAAGAATATGGTGACGTTTTTGATCAAGTCCAAAGATTATCGTCTATGGGATCTTATTTCATATGGATCATTCGTGCCAATAAAGAGCAAGGCGAAGTGGAATGCCAACAACAAGAAGACGACGGAGCTAAATTGCAAAGCCTTGCACATTCTATTGTGTGCATTGGACCCCGATGAATATGCAAAAGTCTCTTCTTGTGAAGTGCCAAGGAGGTTTGGGACAAACTTGAAGTGATCCATGAAGGTAAAAACTAGGTGAAGGAGACAAAGATTGGTTTACTCAACCTCGAATATGAAAACTTCAAGATGGACCCGAATGAAGAAATCAAGAGGATGTTCAACCGTTTCTCCACAATCATCAACCAACTCAAAGATTTTGGAGAGGAGATTTCGGAAGACAAACTCGTTCGAAAGTTGATTTATTCACTTCCCGAATCATTTGAGATCAAGAAGACGTATATCATTGAAGCCAAGAACTTAAAGGAGCTCAAGCTTGATGAGCTAATTCGGTCTCTTCTTACTCATGAGTTGATGTCTAAACCCTTGAGAAGGAAGAAGGAGAAGAAGATCAAAGAGCAAGGAGTTGATGTGAACATTATTACTTTTCAAACCTCCACAAGCCATCTAGAAGATTCAAGTGAGAAGGAAAGTGAGGGTGAAGAGATTGCATATATCTTCAAGAAATTCACTCGATTCATGAAGAGCAAAATGAAAGAATCCAAGCATGAATCGAAGAAGAAGATGAAGGATCCCCTCAAGAGCTATGAGTGAAAGAAGCATGGACATACCAAATACGACTGCCCTCGCTTCTACAAAAAGGGATCATCTTCAAAGAAGGCATATGTGGAAAAATGGAGTGATGAAGATTCCACCGATGAAGATGAGGTAGCCCACTTATGTCTCATGACCCTCCAAGAGGGTGAGGTAACTTCTAACACATCTTATTCTAATTCGTATGCATTTAATGAGTTACAAGAATCCTATGATGACTTGCTTTTGGAATTCAATGCTTCATTTTTGAAAAATAAAAAGTTACTTTCAAAATTGAAAATAAAAAATAAATTGCTTTCCAAAATAAATCTCAAACTTGAAGCAAAGTTTGAAGCTTTTGAAAAGAAGAATTTGGATTTACAAAACTTACTTCTAAAGGTTCAAAAGGATCATAAAAAAGAATTTGTTTTACAAAAATGTTCAAACATGTGAATTTGGAGGTAGCTCCAAAACAATTTTTTTTATCGAAGTCATTCTAGTGCCCCCTAGATTTTTGAATGGAAAATGTTTTAGAAGTATTTGGGGTCCCAAAAGGACTAATTGCTTCACATAAAAATGATGAAATTGTAAAATGGATTTCTAATGGGACTAAACTTTGTGCTACTATTGCCTATGGGTCCAAAGTAATTTTGATACCAAAACATTTATGATTGTCTTGTTGTAGGTGTGATGGAGAATGGTCAACAAGGTATGATATTAAGGGGGAGCTACATACATACAAGAAAGAACACTTGAAGAAGGAAGGCTTCACATCCTACATTTGATCCAAAGTAATTTATTTGTTTTTAAATTGTTTTATTTATTTTAATTCAACTAGTTAATCATATATTTGTTGGACTAACATTCATGTGATGCTTGAGTAAGGGGGAAATTTTAACAAAAACATTTTTTTAAAACTCTCAATTATTATGGACTTAAAAGTTTTTCAAACTTCAATTTGAACCATTTTTGATATTAACAAAAAGGGGGGAATGTCTTTGAAAATTGAATTTTCAAGTGAATAGGGTGGAGCTTTAAACTTTTTGAATCTATAATATCTTATTCAAAAATTATTCTACTATGGGGAAGCAATCTTAAAAAAAATTCAAGTTGGTTTATTATATCAAAAAGTGAGAGATTGTTAAGATATTTGTTTTGATATAATAATTGAAAAATAGTTTTAGACTAAATTGAAAAGAATTAAAAAATGATTTCAAATCTAAACAACTTGAAAATAAGGTCGATATGTTTTCATAAGGTTTTGGAAGTGTTTAAAATGTTTTTAAGTAGTCAAACTCAAGTTTTCAAACACAACAGTACCGATACGGTATACCCCGTATCGATACCTTTTAGGGTTTCAGCTACAGAAATTTTCCAGTAGCCAAAAATTTTATTGGTACAGCTTAGGCGTACTGATGCAGACATGATCGTACCGATAGGATATGTGGCGTACTAATACCCGACGTTTTAAATGCCTAATGGTTATTTTCAACAACCTCTAACGACTAGTTCCTAAAAGCTTAACGAACCTCGTACTGGTACGATACAGTGGCGTACCGAACCCCGTTATTGATACGCGCCAAGGTGTATCGATACATGAATGATGCATCAAGCTCAACAGCTAGTTTCTGAAGAAGGCGTACCGATACAGACCACTCCAGAACTGCATTTACTGCGGACAATAAAGACCCCAACGGCTCCAATCCAATCCCAATGGTCTCCAACGGCTCTAATTCAATCCCAATGGTCTCCAACGGCTAGAAACTCAATTGGGAGTATAAAAGACCTCAAGAAGCATATGAAAAAACTAATGATCCTCAAGTCAACAATCATATGATCATAATATGTCTTAGTGTTTAAATTTCCTATTCTTGTATAAACTACCCTTGTTGATCTTAAATGCCAATGTATGCTCAAGTGTATTAGGATTTGGGTGAGAGCTTTAGAGTGCAAACAAACACCTTTAGAGATGGATTTCAGTTTACTATTAATTCTTTTGTTTAAGAGTGTTCCCAAAGCTCGGTTTGTAAGCTTTGGATGCTAGGCTTGGTGAGTGAGTCTAGGTTGTAAAAGGTTTCCTCCTAAGCCTTGAAAAAGGAAAGAATTCTTGGTGAATTTGTTGAAATCCTTAGTGGGATAGCTAAGGTAGTGGATGTAGGCTTTGATTAGAAAGTCGAATTACTCTAAATCTTTGTGTAACTTTTCTATCTTTTTTCTTCCACCACCGTCACCCAAAATACATCTTCTCCACCACTTGGCAAACATTTTGGTTGAGGATATCAGGCTTCACATGCTCGATGAGAGATTCCGAGCATTGGTGTATGTTCTCGAAGCTGTGTGGCATTGAGTCTCACTCCAGGTTTGTTGGTATGATGTATATGGGTTGTGTTAGTTTTATGCATCCCATTCTATTTTCATGTGTTTAGGCGGTTAGAGGTAGCGCCAATGTAGTCTTATTGCCATGATACCATCTTTTGTTTCATGCTCTTATTTATGATTTGCATGAAACATGGTTGAGTGGAAGTGTATCCAATGAGCTTTGTTTGCTCGGCGTTTGAAATTTTTGTTTTCGTTCGTAGGTTAGTATGTTGGCGTACACCGTTGGAACACCATCGGAGTAGGATCTCAACATCAACTTGTAGTCCGAGTACTGTACTTGGATTATTTGGGCTATGTATTCGTGGGATCATATGTTGTATTGTAACTTTTATTTTGAGATTTCAACTTGTGAGTCGAATGCTTTTTAATTATGTATTTTTAAATGGAGCTCTCATGTAATGTTTTAACGTAATTGTCTACTTTGAAATATTTAAACTTTATGGATTTTACGAATGAATGTGTTTTGAGCTAAATCTAGTTGCAAAATTTTATGGTAATGGTTTGGGCTTGAGGCTCAAATGTGACATTCGGGTTGAGGGTGTTACATTTAGTGGTTATAAGCACCTTAAATTTGGGGTTTAGGATTTTAATTTAGGGTTTAGAGTGAAATGGTTTAGATATTATGGTTCATAGTTAAATTTTAAGGTTTAAGATTAGAATTTAAGGTTTAGGCTAATATGATTAGGGATTTAGATTTTAATCTATAAACCCTAAAATTTAATTCTAGACCCAAATTCTATCAACAACCTCTAAATTCAAAACTACTACACTTAAATTCTTAAATCTTAAACCCTAAACAAAGTCCTTAAACCCTAAAATAAGGCGCTTGTGTAAACAAATTTTTCACAAGCGCTTGTGCATGAAATAACTTACCTGTTATAAAATAATTTTTGTCTTAATGATAAGATGTATAATAAAAAGTAAACTTGTTTTACTTGAAATTAACAGATCTAATCCAATTATTGTCATTTTAATTGTATTTTTTAAATTCTATAATACACAGTAACATTTCATTCTCAACCCGTTAATTTTTAATTCCTAACTTCGACGGCTAAGTTCAATACTTTTATCATATTATTCCGTTTACGGGCTGATGTCATGAAACACGTTGTAATGATTGGTAGTCTAGGGATGGCAAAAAAAACTCGAATTCGACAGGGTGCTTTTTTTTAATTAGTTTTCGGGTCGAGTTTTTAAGAAATTAGATACGGGTTAGGTCAGGTTCGGTTTAGGGTAGAAATTTTCCGACCCGATTTATATATATATATATATTTATATTTATCATATTTTTATACATTATATTTAATATTTTTATTAATTTTCTTCGGGGCGGTTGAGTTTAATCAGTTTTTATTAAAATTTTTGAATCAGTAGCGGGTTATACTTTTATTATATCCAATCGGATTGAGAATAAAAATATATTAGACTCGAATTAGATCAAAATATTAAATTTTTGGGTCGGTTTGGCGCGGCGAAAAACCCGCCCGTAACCATCCCTAATTGGTACCAAGAACGCTTTGCAAAGAAATATAGTTTTCTTCGGCTCACTGGCGATGGATCTATCAAGTAATTTTGGATTAAACCCTGAACCTTCTAATTGATATTTGTTAGTTCCGTTTCTTCTAGAAACTTTGTGCTCCTTTTAGTTACAATAGTTTCTTTAAATAATTCAGCCTGTATATGTTAATGATGTTGCTTCTGTCCCGAAAGTCGAAAGATATGAAACCATCATGGGAAATGTCTGAGTTGGGTGGACCATACATAACCTAAAATATGCGCAACTCTATGGATAGAAAAATTATTAGATGTATTTGGCTCATCACGACATTTATGGTCTCAAGCAATAAAATTAATCTATTTATTTTTTAAGGTAATTCTTCACCTCTTCTTACATGTCAATAAAAAAGTGGACAATTATTTAGATGTTAAAATTAAGTGAATAAACCTTATTGATTCGGATCACGGATGACGTGATGAGCCATATCCATCTAATAAGGCTAACCTTTTATTTTTTTAAATAGTTTTCAGTGAGTACCTAATAATATTTGTATTTATTTAAAAGATGTTTGAAAAAATAGTGTCTTATCACTAATTCTAAATTTTTTCTTAAATATTTGTCAGATTTTGTTTTTTTCTTTTTAAATCTTAAAATAATGAAGTTAGATGATTTTATCTTTCCACTGATTAAAAAAATTGGAAGCCTATGAAGGCTAATTTTTCCATTGACTAAACCTACTCTATCCTTCAACAGAAAACTCTAGTAAATTATTTAAAAGACATTAAATAGTGTTTTTGTTGAGTGGATCAATGGATTGATCAAAGCCAAGAGAGGGGTGAATTGGGTTTTTAAAAATTATTGGAGAAAATAGAATGACTAAAATTGAGGAACAAGGAACTTTTGAGGGGTTCAAATTCCAAATGAACTCTACATCCACTACCTTAGCAACCACTAAGGATTTTCCAACAATCCAATAATTGCTCTTCCTCTTTTTCAAGGCTTAGGATGTAACCTTTACAATACCGGTCAAATTTTCTACCCAAAATTTGACCAAACCCTCACAAAAGTACAAAGAAGAAATAAAGGCAAGAAAGATATCTCTCAATACAAGATTGCCCCTTTAAGTACAATCACTCAACCTAAATTTGATTACAAGATCAAAATTGAACACAACAAAATTTAGAATTTTACAAAGGATAAGAAATAAAGCACTTTAAGCTTATATTTTTGTAAGGATGTTTCTGTTTGATGCAATAGTTGTTGCTAGTCTTCAATTTGCTTCAATTTATATCTTCTCTATCAATTTTAGCCGTTTGGGTGGTTAGGGTATTGAATATAGCCGTTGGGACCCTCTCTCTCCACCATAAATGTACTTCTGCAACTTACCGTATCGGTACACGAGGACTTCTATCGATAACTGTCTCAAAATAGAAAGAGTCATTGCACAATAACAAGAGGGCGTATCAATACGCGTGTAAGCGTATCGGTACAAGATGGGGAACGTTTCGATACGAGGAACACCGTATCGATGCAATTAATTCCACAGAGCTCACTGGAAGTTTCTGTATCGATACGATAAATGGGGTATTAATACGGGACAACCACCACTTTAAATTTCGGTTACCTAACAACTGACACCAACGGTCGAAATCATTAAAAGCTTTCAAATTTAAAATTTTAATAAATCCGTTTCGGTACAGGTGGAACCGTATCGATATGCCATTCAAACTCCTTCAGTTTTACAGAGAGAGCGTATCGATACAGATGTAATCTGTTTCTATACGCTGTTTCGATACAGTGAGGGGCGTATTGAAACGCATTTCTCCAGTAGCCAAACTTGTAAAAAAGGTATCGATACTGCTGGAAGCGTATCGATACGTCTGGACGTTTTCAATAGTTTGGCCTTGAAACACTTAGAAAATATTTGGAGTTTGAGTTTTTCAAATAAGATTAAAGCCTTGATGATTTAAAAATCATTTGTGGGACTTAAGAATCTATTTCAAGTTTTCAATTTTAAGTGTGAGTTTGTTCCCTCTCCCCCTTTTTGTTAGATCAAAAATAGAGACATTGATAAACATAAGCAAAAGGCATAAATAATAACCAAGCAATATAATATAGATAACCATTAAGTTCAAAATAAAGATAACATCAACATAAAATCCAAATAACAGAAAATCAAAGCATATGTTTTAGAATGCAAACTTAGTCCTAAAAACATAATCCAAAGTGCATGAATAGATATCCTAAATGACAGGAGTAATATGCAAAGATGAACTACTACGCATCTCAATCGCCATCTTCATCATCTTCATCGTCCTCATTATGTGCATCATCATTCCTTCGAGATTGATGCCACTCGTCATGAAAAGCGGTAAGAGATCTGTTCATCGAGTTGTGACCGCCTTCAAGGGAAGTGAGACGCATCTCCACATTCTTCACTCGATCTTCAAGGCTTGTAAAACGTGTGTCTATAGCAGCAAATCCTGAATTCATAGCTTGATCCATGGAACCAATTCCCGTGCGCAAGCCCGTGAATTGCTCGTTGAGAAAGGTCATGAGGGCATCCATGGAAGGTGGAGGAGGAGGAGGAGCTTGAGAGGCTTGAGGATTAACAATTTCTTCCAGAATAGCGTCACTAGGGAGCTCGGAGAGACGAAGCCAACTATCATTGAAGTACATGAACTTTCCCCTTGAAAGGGATATTTCATCAATGGGATCGGTTAGGGGAGACGAGTAGTCGTGAGAACAATCTATCTCCTTTTAGGTGAAGAAATAACTCAAAGTCGTTCCATAAGTGAATGAAGATGTAACACCCTAAATTTGCCCTAATTTGAAAATCCCTAAATTTTGAAATCCCTAATTTTGGAACCCTAAAATTTGGGAATTTTGTTTTAGAAACCCTAATTTGAATTTGTGGTTTTAATTGAAAATAAATTTAGATTTGAATTTTGAAATGATAGAAATTGAAACTTTGGTGACCATTTTGTCAATCGGGTAATTTTTGGTGGCACCTTTGCAATTCAGGTTAAAGTTGAGACCCTTATTCCGTGATTTAACAATTCGAGTAAATTTTTTGATCACATTTTAGTTTCAACACTAGCAACCGTTTCAGATGTGGGAGGCATATCTGTAACTTCTCTCTCGCACTCTCGTTTTCTCCCCTCCCTCACACGTTTTCTCTTCACCCACACATCTCCGGCGAAGCCCCGAGCAAGCCTCCACCGCCGTTTGTGGCTTGCACGTCCACTATCACTGAGACCACCTTGGACACGCAAACAAACCCCACCCAACAAACTAGCCTCATCGGCCGTCGTCTGGTCAGAAACGGTAGGAAACCGTTCAGCTTTTCCTTGCACCACCGTTCGCCACCACCCTCTTCGTTCAGCCTCCGTCCATCGTATGTTTCGCGCATCGGCACCATTTTTGTAACTCGTGTGATCTCGCGAGTAATCCCCAACATTCAGACACCCCTCTTTGACCACCGTTACGAGAGGTCGGAGAGATAGAATCGCTCGAGTTCTCTTTGCGCCGCCGTCCGTCCCTCGTTGTCTGTTTCAGCTCCGATTTGGGGGTGCTACCGTCATCGTCCTTGCCGATTTGTGCCGTCGTCGTCGTGGTTGTCGCGCTGCCGGTGAGCCATCGCCACCCTTGTTGATCTGCCACCACCGCGGGTTTTTGCACTACCGTTGTTGACACTGGCGCCGTAAAAGGGTTTTGGAAACCCTAGATCAGATTACAACAATATGATGTTAGTGGGCTGAGTATTGTTGGTTGAGCCCAATCGTGGGGATGGATGGTAACCTAACGGGTTTTGTGTGTGTGGGTGTGGGTGAATGGAGTTGGGTATTGAGAGCCCGATCTGTGAAGGCCCAAAGTTGAGTGAATTGGACTAAAAATTTTTGACCCGAACCAGCTTTGATATGCATCAAACCGGACCAGACCCATTGACCTACTCGAACCAGTTGACCAATTTGACTTGTTGACCCGTTTTGACCGTCATGTTGACCTTTGACTCTTGGACTCATGTTGACCGGACTGTTTGACCGAATTAGACTTTGACCAGTTGACTAGAGTTGACCGCTGACCTTAAACCGTTGACTAGTTGACTTTGACTTTAACAAATGTTGACTTTGACCAGAGTTGACTTTTTCAGGAAATGTTCACCTTGACCTTTCTCGACGTCCTGAATCCGAATTCGCTGCCCGTTTTGTCTAATTCGAACCCGAAAGTTCCGTTTTGCTAATTTCAATTAATTAGTACTTAAAATATATTAAGTTGTGAATTTCAGAATCTTATTTAAAATATTCATGTGTTTAGGTGATAACGTCTTCGAGGCTGACGAGTTACCTCCTGTTGTACAGACCGACCGTACACGTTCTCCGAGATCTTCACGTGAGTATATCTTCAGTTTAGTTTTTAATGTTTTAGTTGGTGGCTTAGTGTCAGTAATAAATACTAATATAGTATTCATACCTCGTAGGCCCTGATTCAGCTAGATCTGAGCGTAAGACACGCTTTTCTCGACATTAGAGCTTCTGTTGCTTAAAGGTGTGTCTCTTCCTGTTTTATAAACTTGTGTGTTTATTTATGTGCTATAAATTTTATGTGCTTTTTCTGGTATTAATATAAGTAAATGTTTTGTACATTTTGTGTGCATACTCTGTTGTGATTGGGTGAATATTTTCATACATCATGCATAACATGTCATACTGTGATTTAAATGAAAAATCAGATTTACCAAATTGTGAAATGTCAGATTTTCAGAATTGTAAAACATCGGATTTATAGTATTATGCAACTTGAATTTTAATAATTCAAGTTTCGGATGAGACTCAGATTTTAAAATCTGCATCATATCAATATGGGTATATGGTTTTGGATTTGTTCGGGGAAGTTCACTGGTTTCACCCTTCGGGCCGAATCCCGCTTCGGATCAGTGGTTCTACCCTTCGGGCTGAGTTCAACTTCGGATGGTGACGATGGAGAAAGTAGGTTATGGGGAACCTTACTTTTCGGTGTATCGGAGATGGGTACTATGATTCATGTGCATCAGACATCATATCATCATGATCTGGTTTTGTTGTGTTTTCAGAAAAGTCTATCAGAAAATAAAATATTGTTTTGTTTTTGTTTTATTTTCGTTTGCACTTTAGAGACACACTAAGCTCTTTAGCTTACACTCCTTAGTTTTTACTTTTCATATATCTAAGACTTTTTAGGCGATTGGTACTTGGAACATCTCTTGTTTATTCAGATAAATTATTATTCAGTACGGACCTTTCTGTTATCTCAGAATTATTATTTTAATATTGGTTGGGATATTTGTGTAATATGGACATTGGAACTGTTTTTAATTTGGGTTTTATTAAATGCATGCATCTATGAAGTTACTTTCGAATTTTTAATTAATTATCGGAACATCGTTTAAAAGATTGGGTTTTATTTTAATTGAAATATTTGTTGAGTTTTACTTATTTAATCGATTCTTTTGAATTACAAAATATTTTAACCTAAATTGTTTCTTGAGGGACAAGTTTCCAGTCGCTACTTCCTAAATTTGGCCCATTCCTTCTGGGTCGGGTTCAGGGGGTTACATTTAGTGATATCAGAGCCCGGTTCAACCCTTGGACTGTGGGGCTCACAAAAGTTGTTTTCAAAATATTTTTGACTTTTGCATGCATCTGAAATATTTTGGGATAAATGAGAATTTCTAAAAGAAAAAAAAGATATACTACGGTATTAAGTGATTTTGAATTGTTTTAAGTTCGAGACTCTAGTACCGAATCTGAATATATGTTATTATCTTCTGTAGATAGTTGCTAAGCCACCGTGTAGAAGTTCTTGTGTTATGTTAGGTTGTTGTCGTGATATTGCTTCTAATTATGATCATCCGTCTTATGCTAATTAGACTGAAAACTAAAGTGAGATATATGATAATGAGAATTGATATGTGAGAGCAGAGTACCTGGTGATACATCGAGATGATTTCATAAATCTGAAACGGAACAATGTCAGTTAATGATTATGAGATAGAATTTATGAGGTTGATAAAATATGTTCTTGTGTCAGTTACGGTTGAGAAAGATAAGTGTGACTGGTGTTTGAAAGAACTTCGTTTACCTATTTAGAGAGTCGTTGCTACGCATCATGATAAAGTATTCAGCGACCTGGTTAGTCGAGCTAACACTTCTGAAAGAATAATTGCACTTATGGAAGTTGAGGGAGTTTAGAATTCTAAGAAAGACGCGAAGCAGTCAGACACATCTGTTCAGCCTAGTTTTATCAACTTGTCTGAAAAAGAATTTAGAGATGATTTTGTTCCTCATAGTTAGTAGAATTTGAGACCTGCATCACCGACAGTTCTGTCTGACAGCGTGGGTAGTACAAAAGTTTGATGCCTATTTTTATATGTGGTTATTGCAATAAGAAGCATAACATAGAGTGTAGATTGATGAATAGAACGTGTCTTGGATGTGGTTTTCAGGATCATTACTTGAAAGATTGTCATGGACTACCTACCGATTGATCTGTCCAGAGTCAGACACATGCGTCAGTTTAGGCACCTCACCGAGGTAGATGGCAGTTTAGATTAGTTGCTTCTGGTACATCTAGTAGAGGTAGACATGCTCAAAGTGATAGGTCAACTGGATATGAGACTAGACGACTGGGTTTAGTATATTCGACCAGAGCTCGTGTTGGATATGATATTATGCACGATGACATAGCAGATACATTTTAATATGTTCAGATCATGAATATGTTTATGATGGATCATGAATTCGGAATAAGAAAGTACAAGTATGCGTGGGTTAGTTTTAGAATCTGTTGTTAAGTTTGAAAATTTTGAGGATGAAATTTCTTTTAAGGGAGAGAGAGTTGTAACACCCCAAATTTGCCTTAATTTGAAGATCCCTAAATTTTGAAATCCCTAATTTTAGAACCCTAGAATTTGGGAATTTTGTTTCAGAAACCCTAATTTGAATTTGTGGTCTTAATTGAAAATAAATTAGATTTGAGTGTTTGAAATGATAGAAATTGAAACTTTGGTGACCATTTTGTTTCAGAAACCCTAATTTGAATTTGTGGTCTTAATTGAAAATAAATTAGAATTTGGGAATTTTGTTTCAGAAACCCTAATTTGAATTTGTGGTCTTAATTGAAAATAAATTAGATTTGAGTGTTTGAAATGATAGGAAACCGTTCAGCTTTTCCTTGCACCACCGTTCGCCGCCACCCTCTTCGTTCAACCTCCGTCCATCGTATGTTTCCCGCATCAGCACCATTTTTGAAACTCGTGTGATCTCGCGAGTAATCCCCAACCTTCAGACACCCCTCTTTGGCCACCGTTGCGAGAGGTCGGAGAGAGAGAATCGCTCGAGTTCTCTTTGCACCGCCGTCCCTCCCTCGTTGTCCGTTTCAGCTCCGATTTGGGGGGTGCTAGCGTCGTTTTCTTTGCCGATTTGTGCTGTCATCATCGTGGTTGTCGCGCTGCCAGTGAGCCATCACCACCCTTGTTGATCTGCCACCACCGCGGGTTGTTGCACCGCCGTTGTTGACACTGGCGCCGTAAAAGGGTTCTGGAAACCATAGATCAGATTACAACAATATGATGTTAGTGGGCTGAGTGTTGTTGGTTGAGCCCAATCGTGTGGATGGATGGTAACCTAACGGGTTTTGTGTGTATGGGTGTGGGTGAATGGAGTTGGGTATTGGAAGCCCAATCTGTGTAGGCCCAAAGTTGAGTGAATTGGACTGCCAAATTATGACCCGAACCAGCTTTGATATGCATCGAACTGGACCGGACCCATTGACCTACTCGAACCGGTTGACCAATTTGACTTGTTGACCCGCTTTGACTATCATGTTGACCTTTGACTCTTGGACTCATGTTGACCGGACTGTTTAATCGAATTGGACCTTGACTGTTGACCAGTTTGACCCTTTGACCAGTTTGACCGAATTAGACTTTAACCAGTTGACCAGAGTTGACCACTGACCTTAGACCGTTGACCAGTTGACTTTGACTTTGATAGATGTTGACTTTGACCAGATTTGATTTTTTAGAAAACGTTCACCTTGACCTTTCTCGACGTCCTAAATCCGAATTCACTACCCGTTTTGTCTAATTCGAACATGTAACACCCTAATTTTGGGCTTAGTAGTTTAGGGTCTGAATCAGACCGGTCTGATTTTCGGTTCAAATATAAAAGGAGGTTTTAGGGAAAGCCTAGTTCGTGATTCTTTAAAAATATGGAAAAATATCTAAAAATCCTCTTTTAATATATATAAGAGAGTGGTGAAATCAATTTTACAAAATAAGGTTTGGAAATACTACATTTCGGTGTAGTGACTAAAATGCGATTTTTGAAAAGTTTAGTGGTGATTGTTTTGTATGGATTGAAACTTTGAATCTTTAAAAAGCTAATTTACCCAAAAATGATTTCTCCAGATTTTTCCTTAATTTGGGTGAATTAATTAATGTTTTAATTAATTAAGAGAGAAGAGAAACTACCTTTTGGACATTCATAACTACCTTTTCCTAGATTTTTCTCATTCCTTTTTCTCTCAAAATTCCATCATCCAAACACTTTTTCTCCAGCAACTTTTTCATTGATTTTCACTTCAATTGATGAGATTTCTATCATCAATTAATTCCTAATCAATCTTGCATCAAATCCTTTTGATTTCCTCATTGGATTTTCAAGGAAATTGGCTCAAATCAAGGAGAAATCACCATTTAGAGGTAAGATTGTTCTTCTCCTCCAAATACTCAGTTCTTTACTGAAATTCCCAAGTTGTCAATCCTTAATTTAAGTTTTGTAAATGGTTTTAATGTTAGAAACTTGATTTTGGCTTAAAACTCAAGATTTGGAAGAAATCTTGAAGAATTTCGTTGTGATTGTTTGGGCTCTGTTTTGAGATGATTCTTAAATGTATTTTGGATGTCTAATGATGTGGAAATGAGGTTTTATCAATGCAATCCCGAATAGGTTGTATTTCCTAGGTTTTGGACTCCCTAGGTTGTGGCATGTTGCTTTTGATGGTTTGAGATTGTAAATGGCCTTTAAATGCTTGTTTTGGAGATTGGTTGATTGATTGGTTTGGATAATAGGAAGCATGCCTATAGATATGTGAAATTCCATGTTGGAATGGTTAGGAAGTCATTAGGATGTGTTTGAGTGGTTTTATGTATGAAAAACCAGCAAAATCTGCAGCTTCTGGGCAAACCGTATCGGAACACCCACTAGCGTTTCGAAACGGGGGCCTGAAATGGCCTTCGTGTTTCGAAACGGCTGGAGGCTGTTTCGAAATGGTTTGGCCACTGGAAGGCCATGTTTTGGAACGGTCAATGTTGTTTCGAAACAGGTGACCGTTGGGCACTGATTTGAATAGGGTTGAGGTTTGCAAGCTTTACGTTTTAGTCCCGAAAGTTGTATTTGCAATTATATGAGTTCGAGAAAACCAATTATGGTGAAATTTTACCAAGAAGCATGTAACATGACTAATTTAATATTGGTAACTTAAAAATCAGTTAAGACATTCTAATTTTCAGAATTTACATTTTGGTCCCTAATATTTGTATATTATGCAATTGAGTCCCTTATTGAAATTCGACCGTTGTGCATTACGCGTATATGTTTCTCCAGTGTTCACCTAGGGTTAACATGTATCCAGAAAAGATTAAAGAGAAAAAAGAGTCGTTAATCAAGGTTGGCTTTGATTTTCCTCATGTAATCTATGTAGTTCGGGTCAACCATCTAGGCCGGGCTAAGGGGGTTACATTTGGTGGTATCAGAGCTGAGTTCTCGTGTAAATGGGAATGGTTGTGTGGGTGATGTATGTGTATTCGCGTGATATGCCTTTTGGATGAAAGAATATTGTTTGAATTGTGATGTATGGTTGCAATTATGATGCTATGCTATGTTGAAGCATGTTAGGTAAACCCATTGCCATATCAAAACTAATGAAAGGAATTGTTTTTGGGAAATGAGCTTGAGTACTTGGATTACTTACCTTGTTGAGCCTAATCATGTTTATTGCATTTGTGTCAGTGCATTGTTTTCTTGTAAATGAGACCTCGTAGAGAGATGAGGATGAATACGAGAGCTATGGCTCAGAACGAGAATGAGGAAAATGTCGATAATGTTGTGGATATACCTCATCCTCCTGGTGGTGGACCACCCGGCGGTGGTGGAAGTGGAGGTGATAATGCTGGTGTTGGTGCTGGGTCACTGGACCTGAAGGTGTGCAGGGGCAAGCTACTCCTGACATGACCGTGTTGATTCAGGCTATTGTTGGAGCCTTTCAGGCAGCAGTAGCTGGAGCTCATGGAGCTGCGCATCAGGGTGATGCTAACGTGAGATTGCCTTTGGAACGTCTTTGAAGTTTGGGAGGGACTAAGTTCAGAGGTTTATCTCCTGAAGGTTCTGAATCTTGGTTGGAAAACACCAAGAGGATTTTGGGGCAAATGAACTGCAGCAATGTGCAGAAGTTGGGTTGTGTGGTGTCACTGCTGCATGACGATGCTTATACGTGGTGGACGACCACTGTTTTTGGAATGGAGGACAATGATGTCACTTGGACGTTCTTTCTGAACGCGTTCAAGCGAAAGTATCTAGGTGTGCGATACCTAGATGAGAAGAAAAGATAATTTATGTCTCTTACGCAAGGAAGCATGACGGTGGCTGAGTATGAGATCCAGTTTGTCCGCCTTAGTCAGTACGCACATGAGCTAATCCCTGATGAGCGGGAGAGGTGAACGTTTACGTTATGGTTTGGTGACGGACGTGAAGACTTTCATGCTTGCAGCTGAGTATACAGATTTTGATGTGCTGGTGAGTAGAGCGAAGGACATCAAGCAAAATTTGGGTTTGTCTTCCAGAGGCGTTAGTTCTAGCTCGGGCAAAAGAGCTGCTGATTATAGTTCTGGTGGTGGACGGAACAAGAGATGACGAGATAAGAGGTATCAGTCTTCTGCTAGGTTTGGTAATGGAGGGCATGATGCGCCTGTTCAGGGAGATAGGATGAGAGCTGATCAGAACACGTGCTGGGTGTGTGGATCTGGTGGCCATTTGAGGCGAGATTATCCTCGAGCAGCGAAGGAGGTTCGGGCTCCTGTAGCAGTGACCGGTAATTCATGCTGGAATTGTGGTTCGGCAGACCACATGAGGAGGGAGTGTCTTTTATTGGCCTGTGGTGGTTAGGGACGTGCTCTTGGGGTAGTTGCACCACAGAGAGGTCGTGGGCGTGGCCGTGGTAACTTCTAGCGCAGAGATGATGGTGGGAGGAATGTGGCACATGTGGTGGCTGTTCAACCTGAGGGTGGTGGCCAGGCTCGAGTGTATGCTCAGCGTGAGGGGAGAAATGATACGGATGTGATCGCAGGTACCTTTACTTTGCAATCCTTATAATTACTTTCCTTGATTGATTTTGGATCTACACACTCATACATATTGCGTGAACATGCTTAATTGCTTGGTTTACCTGTTGAGTCTTTGGATGTTGGTATACGTGTAACTATGAGAATGTGCATCGATTATCGTCTGCTGAATAAGTTGACTATCAAGAATCGGTATCCTTTGCCGAGGATTGATGATCTTTTTGATCAGTTCCGGGGAGCGGCTGTGTTCTCTAAGATTGACTTAAGGTCAGGTTATTACCGGCTCAAGGTGAAAGATGTGGATGTGCCAAAAACAGCCTTTAGAACGAGGTATGGGCATTATGAGTTCCTTGTGATGCCGTTTGTCTTGACGAATGCTCCTGCAGCTTTTATGGACATGATGAATAGAGTGTTCCATGAATACTTGGACAAATTTGTTGTGGTGTTCATTGATGATATCCTTGTGTACTCTCGTACAGAGGATGAGCATGAGGGGCATTTGCGAGTTGTGTTGCAGGCGCTGTTGGAGAATCAGCTTTATGCTAAGCTGAGCAAGTGCGAATTCTGGCTTGGGGAAGTTGTTTTCCTTGGTCATGTGGTTTCTGCTGAGGAGATTCTTGTTGATCCTCAGAAGATTGAGGCGCTGATGAATTGGAAGCCTCCTAAGTCTGTTCATGAAGTCTGTAGTTTCCTTGGGATGGCAGGATACTATCGGAAGTTTGTGGATGGATTTTCAAAGATTGCTGCACCTTTAGCGAAGTTGTTGCAAAAGGATGTCAAGTTTGAGTGGACAGAAGCAAGGCAACAAGCTTTTGAAAAGCTTAAGGCAACTTTGACGCAAGCTCCTATCTTGGTTCAACCTGAATCAGGAAAAGAGTTTGTAGTGTACAGCGACGCATCCTATGTTGGTTTGAGGTGTGCGTTGATGCAAGAGGGTAAGGTGGTGGCTTATGCATCGCGCCAGTTGAAGGTGCATGAGCGCAATTATCCTACGCATGATATTGAGTTAGTTGCGGTGGTATTTTCTTTGAAGATTTGGAGACATTACATGTATGGTGAGAAGTGTACTGTGTACACGGATCACAAAAGTTTGAAGTATCTGATGTCTCAGAAAGAGTTGAATCTTAGGCAACGACGTTGGGTGGAGTTGCTTAAAGATTACGATCTGACGATCGAGTACCATCCGGGAAAAGCTAATGTTGTGGCGGATGCCTTGAGTAGAAAGGTGGCAGTGGAGTTGAGGGCTATGTTTGCCAGCTTGAGCATTTTGCGGGATGGGGGTCTTGTGGCGTAATTGCAAGTGAAACCATCTTTGGTTCAGTTGATAAAGGATAAACAGTTGTTGGATGATTCTTTGGTGCCACATGTTCATGATATTGCTGAGGATAGACCATCGGATTTCTGCTTTAATGATGTTGGGGTTCTATGTTTTGGGAGTCGGATAGTAGTGTCGAGTGATGCAGAGTTGAGGCGTACTATTCTGACTGAAGCTCATAGTAGTCCTTTTGCTATGCACCCTAGTAGTACAAAGATGTATCGTGATCTTAAGGATGAGTACTATTGGGTGGGTTTGAAGAAAGATGTTGCGGAGTACGTGGGTAAGTGCATGGTTTGTCAGCGGGTTAAGGCTGAGCATCAATTTCCTTCTGGGTTGTTGCAACCGTTGAGGATTCCTGAGTTGAAGTGGGAAAGGATTACCATGGACTTTGTGTCTAGTTTGCCTTTGTCGCCATCGAAGAAGAATTCAGTGTGGGTGATTGTGGATCGCCTTACGAAGTGTGCGTATTTCTTACATGTGCATACTACATATACCTTGGACAAGCTTGCAGAGTTGTACATTGCCGAGATTGTGCGACTGCATGGTGTGCCAAAGTCTATAGTGTCGGATAGAGATCCGAGGTCTACGTCGCGTTTTTGGGAGTGTTTGCATCAAGCATTGGGTACGCGGCTGAATTTCAGTACTTCTTATCATCCACAGTCGGATGGACAATCTGAGCGTGTTATCCAAGTGCTGGAAGATATGTTGAGGTGCTGTGTGATTGAGTTTCAAGGTTCTTGGGAGAAACATTTGCCTTTGGCGGAGTTTGCTTATAACAATAGCTACCAGTCAAGTATTCAAATGGCACCCTATGAAGCCTTGTACGGGAGGAAGTGCAGAACTCCTCTTTGCTGGGCCGAAATAGGTCAGAAGTTGGTTTCAATGCCGGCTTTGTTGAAAGGAACCACCGAGAAGGTGAAGCTCATTTGTGAGCGATTGAAGGCAACTTCTGATCGACAGAAGTCTTATGCGGATTTGAAGCGTAAGGAGATTGAGTTTGCGGTGGGTGACCGTGTGTTCTTGAAGGTTTCGCCTTGGAAGAAGGTGATGAGTTTTGGCTGGAAGGGTTAGTTGAGCCCTAGGTACATTGGACCATACGAGGTGATCGAACGTGTGGGTCCTGTTGCGTACAAGTTGAGGTTACCGCAAGAGTTGGAAAAGATACATGATGTGTTTCATGTCTCTATGCTTCAGAGTTATAGATCGGATCCTTCGCATGTTATGCCTGTGAAGGAAGTGGAGTTGAATCCAAACTTGACCTATGATGAGGAGCCGGTTGGAATTCTGGATTCGGACAGTAAAGTTCTTCGAGGCAAAACCATTGAATTGGTTAAGGTGTTGTGGAAGCATCGTGGTGTTGAGGAAGCCACGTGGGAAAGAAAGGATGATATGATGAAGCAGTTTTCGTACCTTTTTCCTCCATGTAAATTTCGAGGACGAAATTTCTTAAGGGGGAGAGTTGTAACACCCCAATTTTGGACTTAGAAGTTTAGGGTCTGAACCGGACCGATCTGATTTTCGGTTCGAATATAAAAGGAGGTTTTAGGGAAAGCCTAGTTCGGGATGCTTTAAAAATACGGAAAAATATCTAAAAATCCTCTTTTAATATATATAAGAGAGTGCTGAAATCAATTTTACAAAATAAGGTTTGGAAATACTACATTTCGGTGTAGTGACTAAAATGCGATTTTTGAAAAGTTTAGTGGTGCCTGTTTTGTAAGGATTGAAACTTTGAATCTTTAAGGAGCTAATTTACCCAAAAATGATTTCTCCAGATTTTTCCTTAATTTGGGTGAATTAAATAATGTTTTAATTAATTAAAAGAGAAGAGAAACTACCTTTTGGAAATTCATAACTACCTTTTCCTAGATTTTTCACATTCCTTTTTCTCTCAAAATTCCATCATCCAAACATTTTTTCTCCAACAACTTTTTCATTGATTTTCACTTCAATTGATGAGATTTCTATCATCAATTAATTCCTAATCAATCTTGCATCAAATCCTTTTGATTTCCTTATTGGATTTTCAAGGAAATTGGATCAAATCAAGGAGAAATCACCATTTAGAGGTAAGATTGTTCTTCTCCTCTAAATAATCAGTTCTTTACTGAAATTCCCAAGTTGTCAATCCTTAATTTAAGTTTTGTAAATGGTTTTAATGTTAGAAACTTGATTTTGGCTTAAAATTACAGATTTGGAATAAAGCTTGAAGAATTTCGTTGTGATTGTTTGGGCTCTATTTTGAGATGATTCTTAAATGTATTTTGGATGTCTAATGATGTGGAAATGAGGTTTTATCAATGCAATCCCGAATATATTGTATTTCCTAAGTTTTTGCTTATGAAAATGGTGGTTTTTGAGGTGATCTTGGTGTTCTGTTATAGCTGGAGGTATAAGTTTTTGGATATTAATTGATGTTTAGAAATGGTTAGAAGTGATGGATCTTGGCTGGGTTAAGTTTTGGAAGGGTTTGGAGGTGATTTCGGTTGTGTTTGGTAGCCGAAATGTTGGTTTTAAGTAGAGCAGCGAGTTTAAGTGTGTTGGCTGAAGATTTCAATGCATGATGATGCATTAATCCTCTGCTTTGATGTGTTTAAAACAGGGGAGACATCTTCGGACACTTTTGGAGTTGATCCAGAGGCTTAATTGGCGTTTCGGCAAGCTAGCGAAACGTAATTGGTGAGTGGAGTTGGGATTCCAGCTTTGAAACAATTATTTGAAGGTTTTGGGAGCTTAGTTTAAGTCTAAACGACTTAGCTAAGCTCAAGTGTAAGTTTTCGAAAAAACTCCCTTGGATGAGCCATGACGTGGTTTGATGCATTGGTTATAATTTACATGTTTAAATTCTATTTTGAAAGCATGTTTTAGCATGGTTAATGCTGGTTTTGAAAGCCATGTATTGAAGGATGCTCAGGGTAAGAGATCCTTGGTTTGACATGTTGTTAATATGGTTTTGATGCATAGTGATGCATGATGATAAATGGCTTTGATTAATGCTTTAAAACAGTGAATTGTTGTTGGTAATGATGTATATTGGCAAGTGATGTAATGGTTTTAAAGTACTTGAATCAGATATAGTTAGCCGGCTATAGGATTGTGTGCACCGTGAAAAATTTCGCCTTGGATGTTGAGGGGTTGTGATTGTACCGTAAACTCCATCCAAGTACACTAACGAGTAAGGTAAGATCACAACGGTGGTTAAAAGTCCGTGTGTGGATCTTGTGTTATGTGTCCCGTGTTCTCGTTAGTGGAATTATACAACTACCAATGGGTGATGTTGATGGGTTGTGATTGTACCGTTAAACTCCATCACGGGCGTTGAGGGGTTGTGTTTGTACCGTTAAACTTCACCTTATGTTGTTCGGTAGTGTGTATGAAGCGTGTGGGACAACGCTTGTAATCCGCGTATCCGATTGTGTTTTGTGTTGTAAATGGTTATGAATTGTCACTTGAAAGCCAATATGATGTGTTGATTATAATGAAGCATGAGATGCTTGTTATGTATGCAAGGTTGCATGAAAAGAGTTGAGCATGTGTTTAGAAAGCTTTGTTGAAATTGTTTTCTAAAATGCATTATTGTGTTGTTTTCTTTAGAGCATGCCTCACTAAGCAATTGTGCTTACGCTCTCTCTTGAACCAATAATGCAGAGAATTGAAGTTTTTAAGGGCAACAAGGAGGCAATAGTGTCCAAGGGAAACCAAGCTCATGTATGGTGATGTTTTCATACACTATTAGTTTTGGTAATTTGGCAATGGGAACCTAAGATGTGTTTTGGGAGATGTTTTGGACTCCCTAGGTTGTGGCATGATGCTTTTGATGGTTTGAGATTGTAAATGGCCTTTAAATGCTTGTTTTGGAGATTGGTTGATTGATTGGTTTGGATAATAGGAAGCATGTCTATAGATATGTGAAATTTCATGTTTGATGCTATGAATGTGTTTAGGAGTTACAAACATGCACCTTATATGTATGATGTCTTGTTGGCATGGTTAGGAAGTCATTAGGATGTGTTTGAGTGGTTTTATGTATGAAAAACTAGCAAAATCTGCAGCTTCTGGGCAAACCGTATCGGAACACCCACTGGCGTTTCGAAACGGGGGCCTGAAATGGCATTCGTGTTTCGAAACGGCTGGAGGCTGTTTCGAAACGGTTTGGCCACTGGAAGACCGTATTTCGGAACTAGTCTCGGAACCAACCCGTGTTTCGGAACAGTCAACGCCGTTCCGAAACAGGTGACCGTTGGGCACTGATTTGAATGGTGTTGAGGTTTACAAGCTTTACGTTTTAGTCCTGAAAGTTGTATTTGCAATTATATGAGTTCGAAAAGTCCAATTAAGGTGAAATTTGACCAGGAAGCATGTAACATGACTAATTTAATATTGGTAACTTAAAAATCAGTTAAGACTTTCTAATTTTCAGAATTTACATTTTGGTCCCTAATATTTGTATATTGTGCAATTGAGTCCCTTATTGAAATTCGATCGATGTGCATTACGCGTATATGTTTCTCAAGTGTTCACCTAGGGTTAACATGTATCTAGACATGATTAAAAAGAAAAAAAGGGTCGTTAATCAAGGTTGACTTTCAGGTTGACTTTGATTTTCCCCGTGTAATCTTCGTAGTTCGGGTCAACCGTCTAGGCCGGGCTAAGGGGGTTACAGAACCTTAAAGTTCCGTTTTGCTAATTTCAATTAATTAGTACTTAAAATCTATTAAGTTGTGGATTTCAGAATCTGATTCAGAATATTCCTGTGTTCAAGTGATAACGTCTTCGAGGCCGACGAGTTACCTCCAGTTGTACAGACCGATCGTACACGTTCTCCGAGATATTCATGTGAGTATATCTTCAGTTTAGTTCTTAATGTTTTAGTCGGTGGCTTAGTGTTAGTAATAAATACTAATATAGTATTCATACCTCGTAGGTCCTGATTCAGCTAGATCTGAGCGTAAGACGCGCTTTTCTCGACATTAGAGCTTCTCTTGCTTAAAGGTGTGTCTCTTCCTGTTTTATAAACTTGTGTGTTTCTTTATGTGCTATAAATTTTATGTGCTTCTTCTGGTATTAATATAAGTAAATGTTTTGTACATTTTGTGTGCATACTCTGTTGTGATTAGGTGAATATTTTCAGACATCATGCATAACATGTCATACTGTGATTTAAATGAAAAATCAGATTTACCAAATTGTGAAATGTCAGATTTTCAGAATTGTAAAACATCGGATATATAGTATTGTGCAATTTGAATTTTAATAATTCATGTTTCGGATGAGACTCGGATTTTAAAATCTTCATCATATCATTATGGGTATATGGTTTGGGATTTGTTCGGGGAAGTTCAATGGTTTCACCATTCGAGCTGAATTCCGCTTTGGATCACTGGTTCCACCCTTCGGGCTGAGTTCCACTTCGGATAGTGACGATGGAGAAAGTAGGTTCTGGGGAACCTTACTTTTCGGTGTAGCGGAGATGGGTACTATGATTCATGTGTATCAGACATCATATCATCATGATCCGGTTTTGCTGTGTTTTCAGAAAAGTCTATCAGAAAATAAAATACTGTTTTGTTTTTTTTCGTTTGCACTTTAGAGACACACTAAGCTATTTAGCTTACACTCCTTAGTTTTTACTTTTCATATATCTAAGACTTTTTAGGCGATTGGTACTTGGAGCATCTCTTGTTTATTCAGATAAATTATTATTCAGTACGAACCTTTCTGTTACCTCAGAATTATTATTTTTATATTGGTTGGGATATTTGTGTAATATGGACATTGGAACTGTTTTTAATTTGAGTTTTATTAAATGCATGCATCTATGAAGTTACTTTCAGATTTTTAATTAATTATCGAAACATCGTTTAAAAGATTGGGTTTTATTTTAATTGAAATATTTGTTGAGTTTTACTTATTTAATCGATTCTTTTGAATTACAAAATATTTTAACCTAAATTGTTTCTTGAGGGACAAGTTTCTAGTCGCTACTTCCTAAATTTGGCTCATTCCTTCTAGGTCGGGTTTAAGGGGTTACATAAGTGACAACTCTTTCTAGGGGAGTCGGGTAGTCGTGAGAACAATCTATCCCCTTGAAAGAGATCTTGTCACTGACAAGAGCAGTGTGGCGATGTTGCACGAGATAGACAATCTCTGCAAACATAATCAGAGCAAGGTTTGGTTGTTGTCTTTGACGGAAGCACCAAATCCAAAAATAGTCAACTTGGAAGATAGTGGAATACTTGCCTCCCGAGGGCCTAAACCACCAAGAAACCATCAAATGTAGGATCCGATCTTGAGCATTAAAAGTGGTGACGGAACCTCCCAAGACATGGCCAAGAGCATTCTCATCATCAAAACCCTCATCCTCTAACTTGAACACATCACAAATAGATTGAACATTGATGGTGATCTTTTTACCCATTAGATAAGAATTAACAATCGTAACAACACCCGCTTGATTGGCGACACACTTGACATTAGTATAGAAGATTAAAACCAAATTGCGGTAGTAAAAGCCGGGAATTTGAATGAAATCCATAAATTTCCATTCTTGGAGAAAAGGTAAGTAAAAAAATTTGAAGCGCTCCGAGTTGAGAAAATAAACGGAAATTACCCTCTCCGGACAGATTTTATGATTTTGAAATTTTCGGAAATAGTTGAGATCTCATGAGGTCTTGAAGCACTGTTGATTGATAAGAGTGAGGTTCGGGCGAGTACCATCTCCGGCATTAGAACCTTCACCGAATTCACTAGTACGTGCTCTCTTTTTAGGTGCCATTGAATATAGAAAAAGATAAAAAAACAGTGTATGCATTAACTTTCTCATTCAACCCATTGAAAATCAATAATCAAGGTTTTTGGAAAAAAATGAGAAACAAAGCAAAAATAAAAAGTTTGAAAAGAAATTTTTTTGAGAAAACAAAACAAAACAAAATTTAGAACAAAAAACAGATGAAATAAAAAGGAAAAAGAGATTTTGACCTTGATATTGATGTTGAAAACCCTCAAGAGATTTTGAGTTGTGATGTGAAAATATGAGGGATTGAGGGGCTTTTTATAGAGTGAAAAACGATTAGGGTTTTGAAAATTCAATTTTGGTAAAAATAAAACTCTTTAAATTTCATAAAGAAGCTGTCTGCGCAATCGCGTATCGATACGCCTGAGGGTGTATCGATACGGGGGTAAAATTGTAATTCCTTTAAAATGCTCGTCGAAGGTTCGTATCGAAATGGATTCTATCCGTATCGAAACGCTTTTAGCACGTATCAAAACATGTTTAGCCGCATCGATACCCGTTTTAGGCCAAATGCAGTCTGGACAGCTAATACAACACTCGTATCGATACGCATAAGGTCGTATCGATACCCTATGCCCAGGAATGCATTTTAGGCTTTAAGAAAAATCAAAGGCTCGATTTGAACACCTCTTAAATGAATGCAATTGATGAACGAGCAGTTCTAAGCAAATTCTAATAGAAGAATACTCCCCTAGCTATAACCATGGATATTTTCAAGATCAACAATACATAAACATGCAATTTCACAAATTCAAGCAATTTTAACCTCAAAAAGAGTCCTATAGGGTCAAGGAAGGCTAGATAGACCTAACTCTCTCCTAAGGGACCAAAAACGCTCTTTGTCTAGAGGTTTAGTAAAAATGTCCGCTAGTTGGTTCAAGGTGTCAACGTACTCTATATCAACATCTTCCTTAAGGACATGATCTCTAATGAAATGATACCTTATTTCTATATGTTTGGTTCTAGAGTGTCGGATGTGATTTTTAGTTAAGCATATGGCACTAGTGTTGTCACACTTAAGGGGTATGGTTTCAACTTTAATACCATAATTTAAGAGTTGTTGCTTCATCCAAAGGGCTTGAGCACAACAACTCCCTAAGGATATGTACTCGGCTTCGATGGTAGAAAGAGCTACACTATTTTGTTTCTTAGAGAACCAAGATATGAGCATACTACCTAAGAATTGACATGTTCTCGAAGTACTATTCCTATCGATTTTACACCTCTCATAATCCGCATCCGAATAAGCATGAAGGTTGAGGGTTGAGTCTCTAGGGTACCAAAGACCTAGACAAGGAGTATCTCTAAGGTACTTAAAGATTCTTTTAACGGCTATAAGGTGAGACTCTCTAAGACTAGCTTGAAACCTAGCACACAAGTAAACACTAAACAATATATCTGGTCTACTTGTGGTAAGGTAAAACAAAGATCCAATCATAGAGCGATAAAGCTTAGAGTCAACACACTTACCTCCTTCATCTTTGTCAAGCTTTGTAGATGAGCTCATTGGTGTGGCTTGAGGCTTTGCATTCTCCAAGATAAACTTCTTGAGCATATCCTTGATGTACTTTGCTTGATTGATGAAGGTATCATCCTTCCTTTGCTTGATTTGGAGTCTCAAAAAGAATGAGAGCTCCCCCATCATACTCATCTCGAATTCACCTTGCATTAACTTAGCAAACTCTTTGCAATGACACTCATTAGTAGATCCAAAAATAATATCATCAACATATATTTGTACTACTAAGATGTAATTTTTACACCTTTTTATGAAAACTGTAGTGTCCACCTTACCTTTTGTAACCCCCCTCGTCCCGGTCTGGACGACTGACCGATCCGAGTGGGTTACACGGGGAAAACCGAAGTGAAACCCGTTAAGGCTCCCCTTCGGTTAGCAACCCTAAGAAAATTTCTTTTAACTATTATCTTGTCTAAATGCTTCAGTACATCCTATGTGACAAACGACAGCGGAAAGACATCGAACGAGGCAAGCATACAACACAAGCAACTTCAAACATCTCATTTTATTCATTACCACAACCCGTATCGATACACTAGAAGAGAGTATCGATACGCCTTGACCATGTCAACTGCCCACAGTCAACCTAGGGAGACCGTATCGGTACACTGATTGACTGTATCGATACGCCCTCGACGGTCAACTTCTCACGGTCAACGATATGAAACCGTATTGATACACTCAAGACTCGTATCGATACGCCAAAATCTCAGATTTCCATAGAGGTTTTGGCGTATCGATACACCTCCGTGTACCAATACGCTAAGCCAATTCTGAGTCCCAAAGTGTAGGACCGTATCGATACGACCCTTGGGCGTACCGATACGCCCTGCACTGCAAGACTCAAATTAGCTAAAAAACAAACTCAAACTCAACTCTAGATGCATTTTATGACCCACCTAGCCACAACCAAACATCCATACATCATTCACCAATCATAAATAAGCATAGTAATGAAATTACACCAACAACGAGGCATCAAATCCAAATCAACCATCCTTAAGGGTAACTTGCATATCAACCATACATAGAAGGGGTCTAAAAGGCAAAAGACAAATACATCCACTAGCAAGGTTTACATGCTCTTATAACAACTCATAGCATTCATAGGAAAGGGCCTAAACCCTCAAACACAAAGCATTTAAGCAACATGGTAAACATGGTTTACAAAATCCATAACAAGGCATTAACACCAATTCAACATACATGAGTCCAACAATGCTCATACAACACATGACACCAACGAACCAACATGCTAGAACAACAAAAACCAACAAAGGAGTTTGAACTCCCACACCCTACAAGTCTAATACCCCCAATGTCTAGGCATTATTACAATTACTTAAATCATACTTCAGCTACTTGAGAACTCCAAAAAGGCTCTTCCCTTGCCCACTTGCCTCCCAAACTCTAACGATCTGCATGTTGGAAAAAGGAGAGCGTAAGCTTGATAGCTTAGTGAGCAAAGCTCTAAAAACTCAACAATCATGTAGTTTTCAAAACACTTTTCTTAAATGATAAGTAAACCATTGAATGCACGAAAGGTATCACAACAAGACAACTACATGGCTTGCACATGCACAACCAACACACATGGTGGGACCACACATCACCGTTCGACTAGTAGTTTTCCGATGGGACCACTCATCACCTTACTCTACTACTAGTCACTACCGGTGGGACCATTCATCACCGTAGCTATGAAAACCATCACGTGAGGCTCGGCATCGACAATGACTACACACAACAACGGATGTAAAAGCAATCCACAATGCACATGATAACACAACAATTAATCACGCATCGTCACATAACCATTAAGGTAGGATTAGTAAACTTACACTTGGTTTTAGGTGAGCCCTCAAGGCTCCACCCAAACCCTCAAGAATCCCATTTCAAAATTAAAACAAGGTTAAACATTTCCACTCACCGTTGCAACCCAAACGGAAGACGAACACCGATCTCAATTCTCCAAATTCCCCGGATTCGTGCCCGAAGCCTCTCCAATGGTTTCCCTTGGTTCTAGTCAATCAAAAACAACAATTTACTCAATCATTCAGCCCTAATATCACTGTCACTAACAAGATACAATTCCAAAACCCATTTACCACATTTCCAACCCATGAACCAACAAAACATCCTTCATTTTCGTATTCCCTAATGACCCAGCAGGAAACTACCAAATCCTATGCTCAAAACACCCCCAAACATCCTCAAAAACCCATTCTAATATCACTATAACCCCAACCCAACTCCTTTTCGCAAAACCACACCATAAACACAAAGTTTGACACTTTTAAATTACCCCCAAAACCCAATTTCGGGATTCTTAACAAAAATCAACCAAATTGAGATATAATGTACCTTAGGGCTAGGTTAACTCATAATCTAACTCTACACATCAAAACAAAATGAAAATTCTTTAAAGTTTCATGCTTTCACTTCAAAAAACTTGAAAACCTCAAAACCTTGAAAGAGGATTTCTGTGAAAACTAAAGCTAGGGAAATGTTGGAAATAGTGAGGATAATTCAAAAATGTGCTTACCTTGAAGAGAACACTTGAAATGATGGTGGGATTTGATGGAATATTGTTTTAGGGGATAAGAGGGGTTTAACTTGAAATGAAGAGGAAGAAGAAGATGGATAGCATTCTCAAAAATCCCCTTTCTTATCTCATCTTATTTCCTTCTATTTGAAAATTACTAGTTTTCCCTTAATGAATTCAAACCCCCTTTAATTTAAACCAAAGCTTAAATAAATTTTTAAACGAACCCACAACTCGAACTCGATTTATCCGAGTAACATCCGACCCCTAAACCCGGGGCGTTACAACTCTCCCCCACTCAAGGAATTTCGTCCCCAAAATTACCTGATTGAAAGAGATAAGGAAACTGCCTTTCCATATCCTCTTTTCTCTCCCAAGTGGTCTCGTCCACCCCTCGACGTTGCCACCTCACCTTGACCAACTCAATTGACTTACCACGGAACACCTTGCTGTTTGAGGCTATGATTTGCACTGGTTCCTCATCATATGTCAAATCTGGATTCAATTCAATCTCTTCCACTGGCATTACGTGAGACAGATCCAATCTATACTTTCGGAGCATCGACACATGGAACACATCAAGAATCTACTCTAGCTAGGTCGGGAGTATCAATCTATATGCAACGAGACCAATCCTCTCAACTACCTCATAAGGTCTAATGAATCTCGGACTCAACTTACCCTTCCTACCAAACCTCATCATCTTCTTCCAAGGTGAGACTTTCAAAAACACTTTCTCACCCACTGCATACTATATCCCTATTCTCTTCAAATCGGCATACGACTTCTGTCGGTCTGAAGCTGCCTTCAAACGATCACATATCAATTTTACCTTCTCAGTGGTGCCCTTAAGCAAATCAGGCATCGGTACAAGCTTCTGTCCGGTTTCGTTCCAACAAATCAGAGTCCTACACCTCCTACCATACAGAGCTTCATACGGTGTCATCTAAATACTAGCCTGATAACTGTTGTTTTATGCAAACTCTACTAACGGTTGGTGTTTCTCCCATGAACCCTGAAATTCGATGATACAACATCTCAACATGTCTTCCAACACCTGAATCACTCTCTCAGACTGACCATCTGACTGCGGATGATACGAAGTACTGAAGTTCAACAAAGTACCCAAGGCACGATGCAAACACTCCCAAAATCTAGTTGTAAACATCAGATCTCGGTCTGACACAATCGATTTCGGTACCCCATGTAGTATCACTATCTCACAGATGTACAGATCGGCCAACTTATCTAGAGTATAGGTGGTATGAACAGGTATCAAGTGAGCACACTTAATGAATCTATCAACTATCACCCATACTGAATTCTTCCTCGAAGGAGTCAACGGTAACCCCGACACAAAGTCCATGATGATACGTTCCCACTTCCATTCCGGAATCTTCAACGGCTGTAACAACCCTGAAGGAAACTGATGGTCGACCTAAACTCGCTGACAAACCATACACTTACTCACAAACTCGGCCACATCCTTCTTCAATCCAACCCAATTGTATTCTTCTTTTAACCCTCGATACATCTTCATACTACCCTGGTGCATAGCAAAAGGACTGTTATGAGCTTCATTCAAGATTGTACGTCTCAACTCAGCATCTTCCGGAACCACAATCCTATCCTTGAAACATAGGATCCCATTCTCACCAAAACAATAACCGGTAGGCTTATCTTCGGCTATATCTTGCACGTGAGGTGCGAAAGACTCGTCTCGCAACTGCTTCTCTCGAATCAACTAAGCTAGTGAAGGCTTAACCTGAAGTTCGGCTATCAACCCACCATCCTTGGACTCGCTCAATCTCGCAAACATAGCTCGCAACTCAACTGTCACCTTTCTACTTAAAGCATCGGCCACTACGTTTGCCTTACCCGAATGGTATTCTATTGTAAGGTCATAGTTCTTAAGAAGTTCTAACCACCTACGCTGCCTAAGGTTCAGCTCCCTCTGAGACATCAAGTACTTCAAACTCTTGTGGTCGGTGTATAAGGTACACTTCTCACCATAAAGATGGTGTCTCCAAATCTTCAATGCAAACACCACTTCAGCTAACTCTATGTCATGGGTGGGATAGTTCTTCTCGTGAACTTTCAACTGCCTCGAAGCGTAAGCTACCACCTTGCCTTCTTGCATAAGCACACAACCCAAGCCTACGTATGATGCATCACTATAAACCACAAATTCTCTTCCCGGTTCAGGTTGAATCAAGATATGAGCTTCGGTAAAAGCTTTCTTCAACTTCTCAAACGCTTCTTGCCTTGCATCTGACCACTCATAGAGGACATTCTTCTGAAGCAACTTAGTCAAAGGAGTCGCTATCCTAGAAAATCCCTCGACAAATCTTCTATAGTACCCCGCCAAACCTAGGAAACTGCTGGAGTGTTAGTCAACCCAAAAAGCATCACCAAGAACTCATAGTGCCCATAACGTGTACGAAAGGCTGTCTTCGGTATGTCCACATCCTTTACCTTCAACTGATAGTACTCAGATCTCAAGTTGATCTTTGAAAACACGGAAGCACCTCTCAACTGATCAAGCAAGTCATCTATCCTAGGTAGAGGGTATTTGTTCTTCACTGTCACTTTGTTCAATTGTCTATAATCTATACACATCCTCATGCTATCATCTTTCTTTTTCACAAACAAGACCGGAGCACCCCACAGAGAAATACTAGGCCTAATGAAACCCCTATCAGTCAACTCTTGGAGTTCTGTCTTCAACTCTTTCAACTCCTTCGGTGCCATTCTATACGGAGCAATAGACACTGGTGCAGAATCAGAATACGTCTCAATAGCAAACTCAACTGCTCTATCTAGAGGCAAACCCGACAACTCTTCCGGAAAGACACTCGGAAAATCACATGTTGTCCTGATGTCTTGCGGTCTCACCTCACTCATATTTGGATTCATCACATAAGCCAAGTAAGCCTGACAACCCGAACTCAACAACTTCTGAGCTTCCAAAGCTGAAACAACATTGGACAAGAACCTAACGTTCTCGCTAACTACCACAACCTCAAGGTCATCCGTAAGCCTCAAGGAGACTCTCTTGGTCTCAAGGTCAACCCTAGCTCTATGCTCTAATAGCCAATCAATGCCCAAAATCACGTCAAAGCTATAGAGCGGTAACTTCATCATATCAACCGGAAACACGTGTCCCTGAACCATCAAGGGACACCTCCTATACATTTTCCTAACTACCACTATATCACCAAAAGAGCTAATAATATTTACACCTACCTCTAGCCATTCACATGGTAACCCTAATGACCTTGCGTGCTCACCCAAAATATAAGAATGTGTCGACCCCGAATCTATCAAAGAAAGCAAACTCAAGGACTGTAACGAAAAATTACCTGCAATGACATCTGTGTCATTTCCAGCCTCTCGCTGAGCATATACCCTAGCCGGTCCTCCTCCATCAGGCTAAACTGCTACCACATGAGCCAAGTTCCTCTGACCCTCGTTTCTCGGCTAGAAGTTACCACAACCGCGCCCACGGCCTCTCTGATGCTCAAAACCCCTAGCTGGAGCCGGTCTGCCCCTAGCCGGGTGTGGACAGTTATGCCTCATATGATCTCGAGAACCACAATTCCAACATGGCCGAAAGGTACCCGTACACTCGCCCTGGTGGCGTCTCCCGCATCTAGTGCACTCCGGAGTGTGCACCATAGCTCCTTGGCCCTGATGGACCCATCCATAGTTACCACCACTCTGTCTCGAATCAGGCTGATACCTTCTATCCCTATGCCTCTTGGCATGATCTCTATCCCAGTTCGCGTGTCTCTTCCCAGAATCGGACCCACTAGCACGAGAACTGGAGCCCAAGTTCTGCTCAATATCCTTGGCCCTATAGACCAAAACATCAAACTCAGTGTAGTCGGAGGCAAGCATGTAGGTCTTCACATCTCTAGTCAACCCATACTGGAAGCGCTCACACCGCTCCCCCTCACTAAGAACCAACTCAGGTGCATACTGGCTCAATCTCACAAATTGAACCTCGTACTCAGACACGGTCTTGTTACCCTGAACCAATGCCATAAACTCCTTCTTCTTCTCATCCAAGTATCGAACTCTGAGATACTTCCTCTTGAAGGCATTTCTGAAGAACTCCCACGTGATATCTGCTTTGGCCATACCCGAAGTAATAGTGGTCCACCAAGTATAAGCGTCCCCCTGAAGCAAGGATACGATGCAACCCAACTTACGGGCGTCTGAGCACTCCATCTGACCCAAGATGTGGGTAGTGCTCTCAAGCCACGCCTCCGAACCCTCGGGAGTCAACCCACGAAACTCCACTCCGCCCAAACTACGGAGCCTCTCTAGGGGTAATCCTGTCCCCGCACCCTGAGGTGGTGCTACAGCTTGTACATCGGCCAAAGTTGTCTGAAAAACTCCGGCTATGGTCTAAATCAAATGGGTCATGTTCGCGCCCGCTGGACCCTGACCCGTCTGTGGTCCAACACCTCCAACATTAGCATCAGCCTGAGGCCTATTACCATCACCTCCGACTTGTGCACCAACCTGAGGCACATTTCCTTCGCCACCTACTCCATTACCATTGGGAGCAGGAGGAACAAGAGGCTCACCCCTGGGTTCCTGGTCACCCACTCTAGGTCGCCCCCTCGGTCTCACCATATCCAGATAGAATCTAAAACAGCAAACACACAGGAAAAACGTTAGGTTAGCAAAGGGGCAAGGACTCAGGTTCTCAAGCTCGTCAAACCAAAACCATTTTTTTACAACAATACCTAACAATGAGGACACTTGACTAACCCTTAACCAAATCAAAAGGCTATTAAAACATGCTTCCAAACATCGTACTAGCAAGCAACTTCGAGCATACATGGTAAAACACTCATCGATACAAAGCAACATCATAACACATAAAATTTACCTCACTTACATGCCCGAGGTCTCGGAAACCTCAGGCTTTAATACCATCAAATGTAACCCCCTCGTCCCGGTTTGGACGACTGACCGATCCGAGTGGGTCACACGGGGAAAACCGAAGTGAAACCTGTTAAGGCTCCTCTTCTGTTAGCAACCCTAGGAAAATTTCTTTTAACTATTATATTGTCTAAATGCTTTGGTACATCCTATGTGACAAACGACAGCGGAAAGACATCGAACGAGGCAAGCATACAACACAAGCAACTTAAAACAACCCATTTTGGTCATTACCACAGGCCGTATCGATACACTAGAAAAGGGTATCGATAAACCTTGACCATGTCAACTGCCTACAATTAACCTAGGGAGACCACATCGGTACACTAGTTGATCGTACCGATATGCCCTCGACGGTCAATTTCTCGCGGTCAACAATATGAAATCGTATCGTTACACTCAAGACCCGTACCGATACGCCAAAATCTCGTTAAAATCGTAGATTTCCAGAGAGGTTTTGGCGTATCGATACACCCCCGTGTACTGATACGTTAAGCCAATTCTGAGTCCCAAAGTGTAGGAGCGTATCGATACGACCCTTGGGCGTATCGATACGCCCTACACTGCAAGACTCAAATTAGCTGAAAAACAAACTCAAACTCAACTCTATATGCATTTTATGACCCACCTAGCCACAACCAAACATCCATACATCATTCACCAATCATAAATAAGCATACTGATCAAATTACACCAACAACGAGGTATCAAATCCAAAGCAACAATCCTTAAAGGGAACTTGCATATCAACCATACATAGAAGGGGTCTAAAAGGCAAAAGACACATACATCCACTAGCAAGGTTTACATGCTCTCATAACAACTCATAGCATTCATAGGAAAGGGCCTAAACCCTCAAACACAAAGCATTTAAGCAACATGGTAAACATGGTTTACAAAATCCATAACAAGGCATTAACAACAATTCAACATACATGAGTCCAACAATGCTCATACAACACATGACACCAATGAACCAACATGCTAGAACAATAAAAACCAACAAAGGAGTTTGAACTCCCACACCCTACAAGTCTAATACCCCCAATGTCTAGGCATTATTACAATTACATAAATCATACTTGAGCTACTTGATATCTCCAAAAAGGCTCCTCCCTTGCCCACTTGCCTCCCAAACTCTAACGATCTGCATGTTGGAAAAAGGAGAGCGTAAGCTTGATAGCTTAGTGAGCGAAGCTCTAAAAACTCAACAATCATGTAGTTTTCAAAACACTTTTCTTAAATGATAAGTAAACCATTGAATGCACGAAAGGTATCATAACAAGACAACTACATGGCTTGCACATGCACAACCAACACACCCGGTGGGACCACACATCACCGTTCGACTAGTAGTTTTCCGATGGGACCACTCATCACCTTACTCTACTACTAGTCACTACCGGTGGGACCACTCATTACCGTAGCTATGACAACCATCACGTGAGGCTCGACATCGATAGCGACTACACACAACAACGGATGTAAAAGCAATCCACAATGCACATGATAACACAACAATTAATCACGCATCATCACATAACCATTAAGGTAGGATTAGTAAACTTACACTTGGGTTTAGGTGAGCCCTCAAGGCTCCACCCAAACCCCCAAGAATCCCATTTTGAAAGTATAACAAGGTTAAACATTTCCACTCATTGTTGCAACCCAAACGGAAGCTGAACACCGATCTCAATTCTCTAAATTCCCCGGATTCGTGCCTGAAGCCTCTCCAACGGTTTCCCTTTGTTCTAGTCAACCAAAAACAACAATTTACTCAATCATTCAGCCCTAAAATCACTGTCACTAACAAGATACAATTCCAAAACCCATTTACCACATTTTCAACCCATGAACCAACAAAACATCCTTCATTTTCGTATTCCCTAATGACCCAACAGGAAACTACCAAATTCAATGCTCAAAACACCTCCAAACATCCTCAAAACACCCTTCTAATATCACTATAACCCCAACCAAACTTCTTTTTACAAAACCACACCAAAAACACAAAGTTTGACACTTTTAAAATATCCCCAAAACCCAATTTCGGGATTCTTAACAAAAATCAACCAAATTGAGATATAATGTACCTTAGAACTAGGTTAACTCATAATATAACTCTACACATCGAAACAAAACGAAAATCCTTTAAAGTTTCATGCTTTCACTTCAAAACCTTGAAAACCTAGAAATAGTGAGGAGAATTCAAAAATGTGCTTACCTTGAAGAGAACACTTGAAATGAGGGTGGGATTTGATGGAATAGTGTTTTAGGGGATAAGAGGGGTTTAACGTGAAATGAAGAGGAAGAACAAGATGGATAGCATTCTTAAAAATACCCTTTCTTTTCTCATCTTATTTCCTTCTATTTGAAAATTACTAGTTTGCCCTTAATGAATTCAAACCTCTTTTAATTTAAACCAAAGCTTAAATAAATTTTTAAAAGAACCCACGACTCGAACCTGATTTACCCGAGTAACATCCGACCCCTAAACTCGTGGCGTTACACCTTTTTCAATAAAAAAGTTTGAAAGTCTTTCATAACAAGCTCTAGAAGCATGTTTTAAACCATAAAGTGCTTTAGTTAGTTTGAAAACATGATTTGGAAATTTTGAATCCTCAAAACCCGGTGGTTGTTCCACATACACTTCTTCATTTATAAAACCATTAAAAATGCGCTTTTAACATCCATTTGAAAAAACTTGAAATCATGATAACATGCATATGCAAGCAACATCCTAATAGCTTCCATTCTAGCTACGGGTGCATAGGTTTCATCAAAATCAATTCCCTCTTCTTGAGTGTAATCTTGAGCAACTAATTTTTCTAAAACACTAATGCTAGCATGTTCTAGTTTCCTATGTCAAAGCCATGCATCATTTTCATTTTGTGCAACAAAACATGCATGGGATGTATGAATGTCATCTAAATGCACCATGTATATATTACCTATGCAATGACCAATTAGCATTATATTATTTAATTTCAACAATTTTGCACCCATTTTTATCAAACAAGATATTAAACCCTTTATCACACAATTGACTAATGCTTAATAAATTGTGTTTTAGACCATCGACATATAAAACATTTTCAATGAGAATAGTTGAGTGATTACCTATGGATCCAATACCTTTAATGTGGCCTTTGGAGTTATCACCAAATGTCACTCCTCCTCCAGTTTTTAGCTTTAATTCCATGAATCGACTCTTGTCTCCGGTCATGTTCCTCGAGCATCCACTATCAATGTACCATGGGTTTTGACTTTGTGTTTTGGCCTTGTAGCAATGCTCCCTCTACAAACAAAGATATTAAGCTTTGATTTTTGGTACCCAAATCATTTTGGGTCCACGAGTGTTAGCTTCCAAAAGCTTGGTTCCCTTAGGAATCCAAGGTGACATGGCATCAACATTATTAGACTTGAAAAGTTCCGTAGGAACCCACACACTTCTAATTCATTTTGTCCTATTATGCCTATAGAAGCCACTTTGTTTGTAGTTATTGTTCTTTCTTTTAGGTTGGTTTGATCTAGATGATTCACCTATTTCATTTTTCACATTACCAACACTATTGAAAGATTTCTTAAGCTCATTAAGCTCATTTAACACCTTTTGGTGTTCACTATTGCATTGAGAAATAAGATTGTTTAAGTTTACATTTTCATCTTGAAAGAATTTAAGTTCATCTTGTAAACCTAAGATCTTTTTCTCAAATTTTAAGTTAGCTTGAGAGAGTGAGTCATTCTTAGCATTTAATTCTGGAATGATCTTTTTATTTCTTATGACCGACTCTTTATACTTCTCAACTAACTCATCATATACCTCTTGTAACTCATCATAAGCATCATGCAATTCATCAAATGCAAAATCAAAAGATGATGAGTTAGAGGTTACCATGGAGGAATCCTCCTCAAGAGCCATGAGGCAAAGGTTGGCCACTTCGTGTTCTTCATCCTCGGATGACTCCTCATCACTCCAAGTAGCAAGCTTGGCTTTGAGCTTCTTCTTCTTCTCAAAGTTCTTCTTCTTGAGTTGAGGGCACTTCGAACGAATATGGCCCGATTTTTTGCACTCAAAGCAAATGATTTTATCACTCTCTTTTTCTTTGTTTTTGGTCTTGAAGTCCATTTTTCTTTGAATCTTCCTTCCTCGGTTGGACCTCATAAACCGTGAGAACCTTTTGGCTATCATAGCCAATTATTCTAGATCTTCCTCCTCACTAGAAGTGCTCTTCACATGTAGAGAAGCTTTGAGAGTCACTCCTATCTTCTTCTTCTTATCTACCTCAAGCTTCTCCACTTTTCTCTATTTCTTCTTCCTTTCATCTTCCCTTCCTTGCTTCATTATCTCATGAGTTAGGAGAGAACCCACTAGCTCATCAAGCTTGGGTGTCTTCAAATTTTTGGCCTCAATGATGGCGGTTCTCTTCCCATCCCAAGACTCGGGAAGTGAGTAGAGTAGCTTCCGGACTAGTTTGTCTTCCGAGATTATCTCTCCAAAACCTTTTAGCCCATTGACGATTGTTGAGAAGAGATCGAACATCTTTGAAACGGTTTCATCGGGCTCCATTTTGAAATTCTCATAGCTAAGATTGAGAATTCCAATCTTTGTCTCCTTCACATCACTTGTTCCTTCATATGTAGTCTCAAGTGTATCCCACACTTCCTTAGCACTTTCGATGGAGGAAACTTTGGAGTAGATGTCGGGACCGAAAGAGCAAAACAACATGTGAAGAGCTTTGTCATTGATTTAAATCTTCTTTCTCTCTTCTTCACTCATCTCATTCTTCCTTTTTGGCACTAATCTTCCTTCGTCGTCTCTCTTCATCGGAATAGTGGGACCATCTTCGATGACATCCCAAACTAGATAGTCATTGGATTAATGAAGAGATGCATCCGATTCTTCCAAAAAAGGTAGTTATCACCGTTGAAGAAAGGCGATTTGGTGGTTGATTGAGACTCGTACATACTTGACCCGGAGGTAGATGCCATGGCATGCTTTGTGGTTGATCACACTCTTTCTAGGAACTCCTATTGTGGTTGTTAATCCTTCAAAGAGGTAGGCTTTGATACCAATTGTTGAGTGGATCAATGGATTGATCAAAGCCAAGAGGGGGTAAATTGGGTTTTTAAAAATTGTTGGAGAAAATAGAATGGCTAAAATTGAAGAACAAGGAATTTTTGAGTGGTTCAAGTTCCAAATGAACTCTACATCCACTACCTTAGCTACCACTAAGGATATTCCAACAATCCACTAATTGCTCTTCCCATTTTCAAGGCTTAGGAGGTAACCTTTACAATACCGGTCAAATTTTCTATCCAAAATTTGACCAAACCCTCACAAGAGTACAAAGAAGAAATAAAGGCAAGAAAGATATCTCTCAATACAAGATTGTCCCTTTAAGTACAATCACTCAACCCAAATTTGATTACAAGATCAGAATTGAACACAACAAAATTTGGGATTTTACAAAGGATAAGAAATAAAGCATTTTGAGCTTGGATTTTTGTAAGGATGTTTCTTTTTGATGCAATAGTTGTTGCTAGTCTTCAATTTGCTTCAATTTATACCTTCTCTATCAATTCTTAGCGTTTGGGTGGTTAGGGTATTGAATATAGCCATTGGTACCCTCTCTTTCTACCATAAATGCACTTCTGCAGCTTACCGTATCTGTACATGAGGACTCGTATCGATACCTGTCTCAAAACAGAAAGAGTCGTTGCACAATAACAAGAGGGCGTATCGATACACGTATAAGCGTATCGGTACGAGATAGGGAACATTTCGATACGAGGAACATCCGTATCGATGCAATTAATTCCACAGAGCTCACTGGAAGTTTCTGTATCGATACGGCGAAGGGCGTATCGATACGGGACAACCACCACTTTAAATTTCGGTTACCTAACAACTGACACCAACATTTGAAATCATTAAAAGCTTTCGAATTTAAAATTCCATTAAATCCGTATCGATACGGGTGGAACTGTATCGGTACGCCATTCAAACTCCTTCAATTTTTACAGAGAGAGCGTATCGATACAGATGCAATCTGTTTCGATACGCTGTTTTGATACGGTGAGGAGCGTATCGAAACACGTTTCTCTAGTAGCCAAACTTGTAAAAATGGTATCGATACGACTGGAAGCGTATCGATACGCCTGGACGTTTTTCAATAGTTTGGCCTTGGAACACTTAGAAAATATTTGGAGTTTGAGTTTTTCAAATCAGAGTAAAGCTTTGATGATTTAAAAATCATTTGAGGGACTTAAGAATCTATTTCAAGTTTTCAATTTAATCCTTAACATACATTGTTATATCAAAATCAAACATATGTTTTACAGCTTTCATATACTTGTCTTTTTTAAGGTCGATTTAGCTCTTAGTAAAAAATCAAAAAATTAGTTAAGTATTTATAATTTTCTTGACAAAATTTAGTACTTAAAATTTAAATTATAGTCAATTTAACCTTTTAATTACGTGGATTGCATTGACCAACATTGAACACGTTAATAGTTAGTGGACCCTAATAGCCAACGTTACAGAAAGGCCTAACTAATTGCAATTTAAATTATAAAGACTAAATTGTGGGTAAAAAATTCATGAGAGCTTTTTAAAACTTTCTTAATGAGTGCTAAATTGATTTTTAAAATTTTTTTAATCAGGGCTAAATTTTTATCTAACCCTTTATTTTATAAAGAGATCTGTTTTCGAATTAAGATTTGAGCAATTTTTAAGTTGAAATAACTAAGATAATTTTATACTTAGTCTGAGTTTTTTTTGGATAACAATAATTTTGATATTATATTTTTCAATTACGCGATTATGATTGGACTAATTATTTAATAAATACCACTAAAATATACTCTCACCACATCTCAAAAAATCAATTAAAGATAAAAAAATAATATTAACTATATTGATATAAGATATACGTAGTCATTTAATTCTTAAAAAATAATAAAACTAAAACCGTACTGTAAATTATACATATAAAATATTAAATTGTACACATAAAAAATAATTAATACATACATGACAAAATAATTTAAAGCGATACAAATTTATAAATATGTAAGAATATATATAAAAGAATTATTAATGGATAAAATTTATATAAATATATAATATTTTAAATTAAATAAAATTTTACGATTTAAAAGCATCACGAGTTTATAATATTTTTCAAATTAGATCATCATATAAACTATGAAAAATATGTAATAAATTGAGATATGAGACAAGTAAAAAATTCTCAGAACTCATTCACAATAAAAAAAATATGATACGAGCTATTTTTCAAGCATACCTAAACAAACTAGGCTTAAATATAAATTTAGGCCTCATTGAAAAAAATAATAAAAAACAATTTAGCTTTCATGATTTTTTTTTTTCTTCTAATTTAACCATCTAATTCAAATTGTGATCAAGTAAGCTCTTTACATGACTTTGACCATATTGATCGTTAGGGTCCACTAACGATCAACGTAACAAAGGACTAACTTAATTGCAATTTAAACTTTGAGGACTAAATTAAATGTAAAAATTTATAAGTGTTTAACTATTTTTTATTTATTTTTCAACTATGGCTAAATTGACCCTTGGGGTTTTTTGTGATTTTTTTCCGAGAGATTTGATTTTGTTGGGCATGTATTCATTATATGCAAATTTAATCTTGAATTTCAGAATTTAGTTGAGATGATTTTGTTCATGATTTATTCTGCTAATTAAATTAAAAAAAAAAACTGAGGTTGAAGAAAGAAAGTAAAAAAGACTTACACGTATACCAAATAAATTACTAGGACAGCTATAGCGACACGTATACTAGAAAAGGAGAGGTGGTGGATGCAGTATCAAACATTAAAGAAAAGAAAGAACACCACTTATTATTAAACCAAGTGGCATCCGGATTCATCTATTATTGTTATTCTAGATTTTGTTTGCGGAGGAATCCAATCAGCTTGCAATGGAATTCTCAACACAAATCATTTTGGCTATTCTTTTCAGCATAATTGCCGGTACATCTGTGGCTTCACTGTGGGTCAAGAAGAAACAGCAAAGGAGAGCACCGGCAGAGGCAGCAGGGGCCTTGCCTTTGCTCGGTCACCTTCATCTTCTCGGACCAAATCAACTGCTACATAGAACGTTCGGAGACATGGCTGACAAGTACGGACCTATGTTCTTGGTGCGACTCGCCACTCATCCGGCACTGGTGGTCAGTAACTGGGAAGTTGCAAAACAAGTTTTCACCACCAATGATATCAACTTTTCATCACGTCCACGCTCCTTAGCCGTAAAGATTATGGGATATGACCATAAAATCTTGGGTTTCGCACCATATGGACCCTATTGGCGCAAAATAAGGAAACTGGCTAGGCTTAAGCTCCTCTCCAGTCACCGGGTAGAGCTACTGAGCCATGTCCGGGACACGGAAGTGAATTGTTTTATAAAGGAATTATATGAGCAAACATTGAAAGGAAGAGGTGTTGCGGTAGTGGAAATGAAGGGAAGGATTGGAGACTTGACAACCAATGTCATAGTACGGACGTTAGCCGGAAAAAGATACAGTTCCGGAAGTGACGATGAATCGAGGCGATGCCAAGATGCCATGGCTGCTTTTTTTCATCTGGCAGGGATATTGCTGGTCTCAGATTTCGCTCCCTTTCTTGGTTGGATTGATGTTTTGACGGGAAATATAAGCAAAATAAAGAGGATCGGAAAAGAGTGTGATAGTATAGTCGGAAGCTGGGTTAAGGAGCATCGCGAAAAGAGGCTCTGGGAAAGCATCAAAGGGGATCATGATTTCATCCATGGCATGTTGTCCATCATGGATGATGAGAGTATTCCAATTGAAGAGGCAGACACTAGCATTAAAGCTACTTGCTTGGTATGTATAATTGTTAATTCATCCATAATGGGGAGTATTTGGTAACTGATAGGAGTATTTGATCTGGTTGCAGAGTCTTATCTTGGGAGGCATCGATGCAAGTGCCATAACATTGACATGGGCAGTCTCGTTGCTGTTGAACAATCGTCATGTGCTGAAAAAGGCCCAAGATGAACTCGACATCCATGTCGGAAAGCACCGGCAAGTGCAAGAGTCGGATATAAACAACTTGGTATACTTGCAAGCCATTTTGAAGGAAACATTGCGGTTACACCCACCGGCACCTCTATCAGCACCAAGGGAAGCCATGGAGGACTGCACAATCGCTGGTTTCCATGTCCCGGCGGGCACTCGCCTTGTCCTTAACCTCTGGAAATTGCATCGTGATCCCAGCATTTGGAAAAAGCCTTTGGATTTCCTGCCCGACAGGTTCCTTAAGGATCATGCTAACTTAGATGTAAGGGGTCAAGACTATGAGCTCTTGCCATTTGGTTCGGGTAGAAGGGTTTGTCCGGGCATCACTTATGCACTTCAATTCCTGCACTTAGCATTGGCCAGGCTGCTTCATGGATTCGAATTGGGGACGGTCTCAGACAAATCCATCGACATGAGTGAAAGCCCCGGAATGGCTGTTCCTAAAGCTACACCATTGGAGGTTACTCTTACCCCACGCTTACCTGCTATGCTCTATTAAGAACCGGAATATAATGCTCTAAATGCTGCATAATGTACTTGGTTTCATGCTCTGCAAAAGAGTTACAAGCAATCGTATTTCCTAGAACTAATAGAGTATACTACTACTTTATAACAAGTTTTTATTTTGCAAACTCCTCTTAAATCTCATGCAGGTTTCGCGTCGAAGTTTTGAACCTGATTAAATAAAGAGGAAATATTTAAAATTAGTTGATTAAGGATAAAAAACTTTATTGGTAGCGTTTTATGCAAACGTGTGTTTATTTTTTAAGAAAGTTATATATAAGTAAGGTAAAAATATGGAATGAAATCGTTTACCCCTAACTATGTCTCTATTGATGCTTTCATTTTAAAATAGCAGGTTTAGAGTTTAGATTTTAGGGCTTAAGGTTGAGGCTTAGAGTTAGGATGTAGAAAATTAGGGGTAGAGTGTATTTTTAGGGTTTAAGGTTTAGGATATAAAAATTAGAATTAGGGTTTAGAATTTAATTTTTAGGTGTTTTTTAGTAAGGACATATAAAAAGACATGATTAGAGAGGAGAAAATTTTTACACTATGGATTTTTTTAGCTAAACAATCCCCTTTATAATTTTTTTTTCATGCTAAAATGATCTCGTTCTGAGATTGAAGTCTAAAATAGGCTTCCATTTTTTCCGAGAGTAAACTCGAGCTTGCTCAAAATCAAATTATGTATAAGTAATGAGCTGCACTGTTTTGGACGAATTTAATCGAGGCCCATGATTTGCATGATGATTAGGGGAATTCAACACCGGCTAGAGTCAAATTTTGTATTGACACCACAAAGTCTTGGTTGTAGGCCTAGACGTTTTCATGGTCCATAAAATTGTGCAATGAGTAGTTGACATCTACTAGTTTCGTATTCATCATAGTGGATAGGGATGTAAAACCAAGTAATCGGATGGGTTTCAGGTCGGGTACTGTCAGGTCGAGTAAAATTAGGTACAGGTCATTTCAGGTTATTTTTTATTTTGACTCGACTCGGGTCGGGTGCGGGTCCATTTCAGGTTGGGTCCATTTCAGGTCGGGTTCATTTCAGGTCGGGTCAAAACGGGTCGGGTCCGAAGCAGATAATTGACAGGTTAATTCGGGTTCGGATACACTTCAGGTCGGGTCCATTTCAGGTCAGGTCCATTTCAGGTTGGGTCCATTTCAGGCCGGGTTCATTTCAGGTCGGTTGCATTTCAGGTCGGGTGCATTTCAGGTCGGGTAATTTTAGGTCGGGTAGTTTCAAGTCGGGTAATTCAGGTCGGGGTATTTTCAGGAATGAAATTCGTATTGAGTTTGAGTTCGGTACAATCGTATAAGTAGTCGATAGACTTTAGGTTGGCCTTGTCAATCGTCGTTGATTTGGAGTTAATTATTTAAAGTCATATCAAATTAAAATTATAAAACATTGGAGTAATTAAAAAATACTGAAAGGGGGTCAATTTGGATTAAAAATAAAGTTTCACGGATTATAATGAACAAAAATATCAAATTAAAATTATAAAATATTAGACAAATTAAAAAAAAACAATGAAAAGGGGTCAATTTGGAATAAAAATAAAATTTTGGGGACTGTAATGAACAAAAATATCAAATTAAAAGTATAAAAATTAGAGTAAATAAAAAACAATAAGTAGATGTCAATTTAGAATAAAAATAAAGTTTTAGGGTATAGAATGAACAAAACTTCAAATTAAAATTATAAAACATGATGAATTAAAATATATATATAGTGGTCAATATGGAAATAAAATAAAGTTAAGGGACTAGAATGAAGAAAATATCAAATTAAAATAATAAAACATTTGACAAATTAAAAAAATAAATGTGGGTCAATTTGGAATAAAAATAAAGTTTTAGGGTCTAGATGATGAAAATATCAAATTAAAATTATAAAACATTGGACGAATTAAAAAAACAATGAATAGGGGTCAATTTGGAATTGAAATAAAGTTAAAGGGACTAGAATGAACAAAGTACAAATTAAAATTATAAAACATCGGACGAAATAAAAAAAACAATAAATAAGGGTCAATTTGGAATTAAACTAAAGTTTAGGGGACTAGAATGAACACAATATCAAATTAAAATTATAAAACATCAGACTAATTAAAATAAAGTTAAGAGACTAGAATGAACAAAATATCAAATTAAAATTATAAAACATCGAACTAATTAAAAAAATAAAAAATGGTCAATTTGGAATACAAATACAGTTTAAGGACTAAAATGAACAAAATGTCAAAGTAAAATTATATATTATCGAACTAATTAAAAAACAATTTGTAGGGGTCAATTTGGAATATAAATGAAGTTTTAAGGGCTATAATGAACAAAAATATCAAATGAAAATTATAAAACATTGGACGATTCATGGTTTAGGGTTTAAAGGGTTTAGGTTTTAGGGAAATTTTATGAATGGTTTAGGGTTCATACACTGATAGATACATACATACTTGCATACATTAGGGTTTAGGGTTTATGAGGTAGGTTTTAGGGAAATTCATCAAGGGTTTAGGGTTCATACATTAATAAGTACATATATACATACTTACATACATTAGGGTTTAATGTTTAGGGTTTATGATTTGTAGGGTTTATGGTTTTAGGTTAAGAGAAAATTCATTAAGGGTTTAGGGTTCATACATTGATAGGTACATACATACATACTTACATATATTTTAGTCTCAATATTAGGCACTAGAATGAACAAAAATATCATCAAATGATTTATATCTAAAATATTTGAGTAAATTACAAAAATTAAAAAATAATAAGGGTAACTTTCTGTGAAAAATAAAATTTTAGAAAATAAAATGAATAAAAATATCACCATATTAAAAATGAATAAAATTTATATCTACATATATATACACACATATACATATAAATATACATATATTATGATATATACCTATACATGTATTGTTATATATATATATATATATATATATATATATATATATATATATATATATATACATATACTAAAAGACACATGTATACATACATACTAAAACACATATATGCATGTATTTAAGTTTTAGTATATATATACATGTATGCATGTAAATTTTAATATATATATATATATATATATATATACTAGACCATACATATTTGTATGTATATATGTATACCCCTAAACAATACCCATAAACCTCAACCCTTAAATCTTATAATCATTAATAATTAGAGTACAAGCCTAATCCCTTAATCCTTAAACTAATCTCATAACCCCAAATAATTAAGTTGACACATTTACCCCTAAACCCCAAACATGAATATCTAAATCTTACAGACATTATTCACTAATAATTAGAGTGCAAGCCTAATCACATAATCCCTAAACTAATCTCATAGCCCCAAACAATCAACTTGACACACTTACCCTTAAACCCTAAACATAAACCCATAAATCTAACAAACAAAATAAATTGAAACATAAAAGGACAAATCTAAAAATAAATTAAAACTAAATTATTAATTAGAGCCCAAATCACAAATGAATAAAATTATTAAACCTAATTACTTACCAAATTTTTATACAAGGACCAAATCAAATTTAAAGCAAACTAAAAAACTTAATAATTAATTAATTTATGAAGCATGGCCTAATTAAATAAAATTTAAAGAAACTAAACCAAAAGTTAAGACTAGAAAAATAAACTAAAACCTACAAAACCTAAACCATAACCATGTAATTAAGGAAGGACCTAAAGGATAATTAATCCCTAAATAAAAAAAATCTCACCTCCACTCTCAATTTTATTTGATACTGGCGGCAACCCCCCCCCCCCCCCCCCCAATTTGATCTGGCGGCAAAAATGCTCCCTCCCATTTTGTTTTTATTTGATTTCCTATCAATCAAAAAAACTTTCCCCCATTAATTTTAAAAAAAATTCCCCCTAAACTAAAAAAATATTTATTTTTTATTATTTTAATAGTTATAATTAATTTTTTAATAAAATATTTTTAAATTTAATGATCACAATTAATAAATTGATTTAAATTTTAAATAATTTGTTTTAAATTCATCCATCACAAACTTATTAATTTAATAAAACTTTTAAATTTTGAATACTTTTAATAAAATTTAAATAATTTGTTTTTAATTCTTATTAAACTTCACAAATAATTTATATTGAACGAGTTAGTATTAAATTAATTTAATAAATTAATACTTTACATTTATAACACTTTATATTTATCAAATCGTAGACTTTTTCAACTATATATCAGGTAAATATCAAGTCAGATCAATATCAGTTCAGGTTAAAAATAGGTCGGTTTCAAAGCAGGTCGGGTCAATTAACAGGTCGGGTTCAAAATAGGTCGGGTTCAAAACAGGTCGGGTCCAAAACAGGTTGGGTTCAAAACAGGTCGAGTAATATCGGATCTCGGGTCAATTCAGTCGGGTAAAATCGGTTATCTGTCAGGTCGGCTTCGGGTTCGGGTTCGTTTCAGTCGGGCGCAAGTCGGGTTTCAGGTCCACAGTAACAGGTCATATTCGGGTTCGAGTCGTTTTCAGTCGGACGCAGGTCGAGTTCGGTCACTACAGTAACAAGTCGAATTCAGGTTCGGGTCAACAAAAGTCAGTTACAGATCGGGTTCGGGTCATTAAATTTTTAGGTCAAATCAAGTTCTGACTCAAGCAAGTTTTAGTCGGGTTTTCAGGTCGGGTCAGCTTTTTACATCCCTAATAGTGGGAGGGGAGCGCAACAAATATGGGGCTAATATGAGGAATGACCGGTGGTACAAATACTAGATTCTAACATAACTTTTTACAGAATATCAACCTAAACTCTTATCGAAAAAGGTAGGAACTAATATTGTAACATAAATTCTTACCCTATTTAATTAAAATTAAATTTATTCAAATACATGATAAAAATTTATGTCCCAGCTTAAAATCTTATAAAAAAATATTATTTGTTATGAAACACATAATATTTCACGTTTCAACATAAATTTTTATCGAGACTAAGATATATTTTTACCGAGAAGGTAAGAAAAAAATATAGCAACATAAATTCTTATTCTAGTAAACCAAAACCAAAACCCCTCAAGCAAAAGCTAAGAATTTATGTTCCAACTTAAAATCTTACCCATAAATTATTTCTTATGAAACACCTAAGATTTTAAGTTCCAACATAAATTCTTACCGACACCAATATAAATTCTTACTAAAAAGGTAAGAAAAAAATGTTGTAACATAAATTCTTACTGAAAAATACTCCAAAGTCAAATGCCCAAGGTGCTCGTGTCAATGGACGATCGAAGACTAAACCAGATCTCATTCATGTCTCTTGTCGTGAGCTGTACTTAAAATTGCTCGAGGCTTCACCGCATTATTTGAAACCTTCAAAGCCTTGCTATGCAAGCTATTACATCATTGGGAATCTTTGAGAAGATTATAATGGAGCTCATGATTATGATATTGAAGATTGTTTCACTTTCATGCGACAAGTTCAAAACTTTTTCAACTAGAGATTTTGGAGCTCGACACAGATGGTCAATCCATTAAGATTTACAACTCAAGAGGTAATCACCTGATTGGAGCCGATGCAATTGGAAATACTTGAAAGTTAAATGCTGAAAAGAAGGAGAAGAAAGTGCAGGATGAAGTTGATTGAGAACTATCAGCTGAAAATGAAAAGTTTCGAACATACATGACCACTGAAAGCCTGAAGGCATCCAGTCAACATCTTGAAAAGTAGAGTTCATCTAAACGCCAGCCAGAAGAAGTGGTCCATTTTCACATACAAATGATTGAACACTCTATGGAAAGAGCAAACAACTGGTTGAAGAAATAAGGAAACTCATAAGCAGAATGATCTTACTCCAAGGTTCGATGTGTACATCAGAACATAATTAGAAGGGGCATGTCCCTGTGCTGGCAAAGGGAAATAAAGAACTGTTGATGTTGAAATCCACTCAAGTTTTCATTGAATAAAGATTCACAGTTAGACTACAGGAGATCTACTTGTAACTCTAGGACTGTTACAGAATAATACCCTGAATCATCCCAATCGCTTTTGCCCGTGAGCATTGGGATCTTTTGTAAGGGAGGTTAATCGGTTTATTTGTATTAGATGTTTGTTTCTTACATGATTTTTATCAAATGGCAAACATGCATCCTAAAATATTCATTCTCTTCAATTATATATACACATTCCTAATTTCTTTGCAGGGCCCCTACTACTCATCGTATGAATGAATCAGACCCTAATTCTAAAATAGAACAATCCATAAGATTGACAAAGATAAGTGAATGTGAAGATGAAGTGGAAGCTGATGTTCCCAAGAAATTATCAGAAATGAGAAAAAATAGATTCTGCCTCACAAAGCGAGAAGTTGAGATTCTGAATATAGGGACTTGAGACGAAAAGATATACCAGAGGATAGATCCAGACAATGTTATGCACAAGTTACTCATAATACCTGTATGAAAAACTACTCGACAAAACCTTGGAAGAATAAGTCCAGAAATGTTGCAAAGGCAATTTGATGATGACTTCCTCAAGATGGCCAAGACATTATAGTAGGCCAAAAGGCAATCTTCCTTTGATCCGAACAAAGCAGAGAAAACAACATTTACAATCATATGGAATTCATTTCACTACAAGCTAATGTCATTGGGTAATATATCAGAGGGCCATGGTAACCGAAATAAAGATGGGTGCAAAGTTCAAGAATGGTTCTCCAAGGATTGCGAAGATATAAGTTGAGGTCTAATTCGTCAAAACATACTTTTGAACGTTACATTTGGGAAACTAATGGGTCAGCAAAAGGGGAATTGAAATCTATCCTGACAAAGTGAAAGTTGTTTAAATTCTTCTCTCCCGGGCAAAAAAAAAAAAAGAGGAAAAGAAAAAGCAAGTAAAAAAAGAAAGAAAAGAAAAGAAAAGAAAAAGAAACTATGAAAAGTTTGTGTTCAAAAGTCAACTGAATCAAGTTGAAAATTGCTGACGTAAAACTTGAAGCAGTTGAAAAGAGAAAGCACAAAGTTGAAAAGGTACAAGAAAAAGCAAGCTACACATGTGAGATCTTCCATTCAAAATGAATCTCTATTTAAAGGAGAAGTGGAGGATTGATCACTTTTGAATTCAACAAAAGGAAATGAACTCTAGGGTGAAAACCTAGAAATGGGCAGTCTAGAGCGATCCGCAAAAAAGAAGAAGAAAAAGAATGGAAAAAGAAGAAGAAAGGAAAAAGAAAAGAGTTATTCAAGCATGTTCAGATCAAGAGCACAAAAATAAGATTTCACTTGGAAGAAATGATCCTTGGTTTCATTACCCTTAAATATTTATTTGAGCCTATATATCCTTTCTTTCATAGCCGTGAGCCATAGCCCCATTACAAGCCTCAAAAGACCATTTTGATCATATACGGGTATTAGAGTAAGAGAAGTTTGTCTTCATAATACATCCCGCTTATCAGGGTTAACCTTTCTTCAAGGATTTCTAGGCTTCTAAAGCATGATTGAGATCAGAAAAGAGAGAAGGATTGGGTTGGTGAGTTAGTGAGGCAAAGAGTGCCACTTAAACGGGATATAATTAGGAATATGGGAATGTTTCTCTCGAAAGTCGAATAAAGTGGAAGGGGTCACATTTGAGTTGATCTTTGTCAATTTGGTTCGAGGGCACTCTTGCATTTAATATTCCGGGGCCTAATTTTGTTTTTTCTTTTGTTTGCCATGACTTATCAAATTATTCCAACTTAATAAAATAATATTATGGGCCTTTCACTTATTGTTTCAACAAGAATCTTGTATATAAATCGATTAGATATAAGAAAAGCAAAGGATTTCATGGGTATTATTATGATGTGCTAATCCTTTAAGTGCAGGCATAACAAGATGTGGCCTCGGTACTTGTTTAATGATGAAAAGTATGACGAGGAGCACAACTTTGAGTGTTAAAAATATTTAAACAAAGCTGCAAGAAAGATACGCGGACAACCTTGGGGCAAAGAGAGAGCGTAGACCATCTCTTGTTGCAAAAGCTACAACAAGTTTAGTCAGTTAAAGGTTCATAAAAGCAAAGATCATTACCTCTGAGGCACTGCATGACAAGATAGCTTTGTGAATGCTAGAGTGGGCAAAGACGACAATTAAATTCAAGGATGGGGTAACACTACAAAGATCATTCTAGAAGAATGTGTTATGTTCCAAAGGCAACGATCTCTTTCGGGAACCATACGCGGGGATAGTAAAGAAAAGAGTATGAAGTGTAGACAATGTTGAAACCCACGCCAACAAATACACAGAAATGGGTCTCCATACAATGTGCAACCAGGAACTGATATTGACAATAAAGTCTGTCACCCGAAGAACAATGATTTTTATCTCTGTTGGGATGATCGAAACCACAAAGCCAACACATTATCATGTCTTCTTCGAACAAGTTGGCTTTTCGGCTGATGATCTGCAGGAACTTGTCCATTCTCTGTCCTATGTGTATCAAAAGAGTACCATTGTCTTCTCTGTTGTTTCTCCTATTTGCTATGCTCACCTGGTAATATCTTAGTTGGGACAGTTTATGAAGTTTGGAAATGCTTTCGGTACATCATCGAGCCACGGTAGTATTACCGCACTTGGAACCATTGTTGTTTGTTAGCTTCCCAGATTGAACGAGAATGATTGCAGCTCCATGTTCTTCTGTTGAGAAAAGAAATTTGAATTACTGTTGTCAGGCCACTAATATGATCAGCTTGATAAGGAAAAGGAAAAGAAAGAAAAAAGAAGAAAAAAAGAAAAAAAGAAAAAAGAGAATAAAAGAAAAAAGAAAAAGAAAGAAAAAGAAAAAGCATAGGTGAAAACCTGAAAGAGTGTCGTGAGAAAAAGAGAAAAGAAAAAAGAAAAATCGAGGTGAAAACCCGAAAGGGCGCCTTGAGAAAAAAGAGAAAAGAAGAAGAAGAAAAAAAACAAAGTGAAAATCTAAAAGGGCACTTTGAGTAAAGCAATCTAAAGTAAAGACTTGAAAAGGCGTTTTAGAGCAAAAAAATGCAGAGATCATGAAGATTGAACTTGAATGTGAGATGGGTTACCTAGGCAGCAAAAGAGTTTCCGAAAAATGAAGCAAGAAATTTTGAGCTCCCTTGAAGATGAAAACTCACCCAAGTGGTCCTCGATTGACATCATTCATACATCATATATAGTTAGACATCCATAAGATAGGAGCATGCTAACTCATACATTCAGAACATTTTTGCACATTTTGGCAGAAATCTACCAAATTAGCAAGAAACAAGAAAATATTTCAACCCACAGCTTCAAGACTGGAGGATTATACCCAATAATATATGCTCCAAGCGTAGAATGGATCTAACAATAAAGGAAGAGAAGTGAGAGACCTTACATGAGTTTTAGACTGAAAGATTGAGATACTTTAGGCATAATGAGTCGTGATTCTAAAGATCTTGGGGAATCAAGCAGAAAAATTGTAACCCCCTAGACCCGCTTATGCGTTTCACGGATCCTAGGAAGTCACATTAGGGTCACAAGAGTGACCCACAGAAAAATTTCAAATAAACATATGATTAAACCTTTAAAACCATAAAATAAATATCTGATTTAAAATACAATTTCAGAAAAATCGTTCGAAATGATAAAACAATCATAATACCAATTGCGAAAAATAGTTTCAGACTCATTTGTACAATACAAACACGACACACATGCCCCCTAGTTACACAGATACCATACTCCTTGACGAGCCGAAGAAACTCCCATACCGACGTTGATAGGTGTAACTTGTCTGATCTTTTAATCCTGAGATGGTAAAAAAAACAACATGAGCTTGGGAAAGCTCAGTAATACAGAACTACCAAAAGATGCTATAAGCTCATGCAGACATATGGTAAGCATAACAATTTCATGATGATCCAAGAAGTGACAGTTCTCTTTTCCCTTTTCGTAATTTCAGGGTAACGTTGTTCTACTATTTCGAGGTTTCAACATACTCAAGAATAATGGTATTTGTTCTTTAATCAGACCTTGAGAATTAGACGGAAATTATATAGGCTGATAATATACGAGGTAGGAATCTGAGAGTTTGGCGTCTAGTGTGTTCCAATAAGTACATATCAACATACATAAGTACAGATCAACATACATAAGTATAGATCAACATACATAAGTATAGATCAACACACATAAGTACCTAGCATTATATCATATGAGCACATAACAGATTAGATGCAAATGTCCAATGTTTATACTGAAGTTTACAAGAAATACCCTCCAACCTTACACCAATATGCAGTCCCCCAGAACTGCATCCATAAGGACTTACCCTAGGCCCGATGGGCGTAGGTGCCACCTAAGGGGGTGCCTTAGGTCCATAAGGACTTACCCTAGGCCCGATGGGCGTAGGTGCCACTCAAGGGGAGACCTTGAGTCCATAAGGACTTACCCTAGGCCCAATGGGCGTAGGTGCCACCTAAGGGGGTGCCTTAGGTCCATAAGGACTTACCCTAGGCCCGATGGGCGTAGGTGCCACTCAAGGGGAGACCTTGAGTCCATAAGGATTTACCAGCTTGATCAGGGTTGTACCGACAGAGACTTCATACCATAACCCAACAGTATACCCCAGACAGAATCAGTGTTCAGATTTCCAGACATGGTTAACAGAATATATGTGACAGATATTTTACTCATAACATCAGAAACGGAAGATTTCATGCTTTTGACTGATAATTGGGCATACTATTGCAGAGCAGACATTTCAGTATTCATCATGCAAACAGATTGTTCCATCATAGGTCAAGCAACCACATAACAAGTAAACAAATGAGCAAACATATACAATATCATTCATGATCAAATCATTATACAATCCATTAAACAGAATATAGCATACATGGAACACACTAGATGTGACAGATCATTTCTCAGAGATGCTTGACATTTACGGAATGAGACATATTGAACTTGTGGCGATTTGAACGGATTTCTGAAACGTGGCCCCTATTAGGAGGGGTTCATACTAACGGTTTAACCCAGATATTCAGGAGATGATATACCAAGATCTTTGAGAGCTTTGACATATCCCGAGTGATTCAATCATTTAGGCTTACAAGGGCATTATAGTCATTTTATCATACACAGACATTTTGGTAATTTATACCAACAAGGCATAAACAGTGGCTCGGGAATTCTGCTTGCTCATCAAATTTCCAACCAAGCATTCAGAGATTTATATGTCAAGATTCTTCACGGTATCGGATACATTCAGAGCTATTTTGATTACTTGGGCCAACGAGGGCATCTTGGTCATTTAACTATCAGGGATGATTTTCGTAATTTAGCCCGTTAATGATGATATGACGATTCATAATATTTAATATTTCCAGAAGTTTATCGAGCCTCCAAAACCATCCGAACTAACATACCTCAACCTTATTTTAAAATCAGGAGTGATTATCGTACATGAGTGTGCTTCCTAACACTTAGGGGCGCTTTAGCCTTTAAAGTTTTATTAGAAATCTCAGAGTTTCATCAACTGCATAATTGCATATTTAGCTCAAGAGGGCTTTTAAGTCATTTTGGGAAATTTGGGGTAAATCCACCATTTCTTTCTGAATTACCATCCATTACCTTCATCATTCACGTACTCAAATGAGACTAAGTCGTCATAACTCTCCGCCCCTTTACAGACGATTCATTCAATACAGAACTTGAGGGTATAACGTCATCCAAATTAATCAGACATTTCGGTGCTCGAGGGCATTACCATCTTTTTGGTCATTACGATCATTCTCATTTAATTCACGCATTACTATCATAAGGATCGACTTATAATTTCAACAATATCTCCAGAGAATTCTCATTCAAGTGTTATACAAAGTTTGAGGGATTGTCTGAATTTGTATCACATGTATTGCATAATCAGGTCGAATGCAGATTTTAGGTCATTTCCTTTATCAGAGGGGTAGTTTAGTCATACTTATACTCCAAGGGCATTTTTGTAAAATTCATAATTAACATCTCTCACTTCGTATCCTGGGCCTCGATTCTTACACAATGTTGATTGAGTTGCAGATTAACTGAATTTAACTATTAGAACTTCTGATACTGTTAGCCCATTAGTAATCTTATTCAGATAATTTGGTCTTATTAATATCCATACTTATCGCTCGAATCTAATTCAGTTTAGGCAGAATTTACAGTATACGCCATCATAAGCATGCAAGCATTAACCGGATATCGACATGTACATAAAGCATACAAGGGGTAGTAGTGTATTACCTTAACTCCGAGCTATATTTGTCGATTCATGAAACCCCACTCAATTGCAATCGAACTCGAATTTGATGTCCAACAACCATTCGTATTCAAGAATATGAGAGTACCTTCAATCACACAATAATTCATTTTAGTCCTTATTCAGAGAGCTCTTAACCAAAATTAAATACGTATAAGAAATCTCGGATTCAGGGTCAGATTCGGAGGCTTTCGGGCCAAAATTTTGCAAAACGGGCTTCAAAATCGGACTCAGGACGTCGAAAAACATAAAATAGGGCTTTTCGGAAAATTTGACTTTTTGGTAAAGGTCAAAGTCAACGGTCAACGCTGACGTCAGCAGGTCAACGGTCAACGGGTCAGAGTCAATGCTGACGTCATCATGACATCACCAGTCAACTGGGTTGACTCAGGCTGACTCGGACGAGTTGACTCGGACGAGTTGACTCGGTTGACTCGGACGAGTTGACTCGGGTTGACGGGTCGGGTCGGACGGGTCGGGTCAGACGGGTCGGGTTGGACGGGTCGGGTCGGACAGATGACCGGTTCAATCGGTCCAACCGATTCAGACCGGTTTGGACCGGGTTCAGACCGGGTTCACTCACCCGAATTTTCTAGTCGCCGGAAGCTGCCGGAAAAGTCGCCGGTGACACCTTTAGCCGCGATTCTATCGGGAAAAGTTAGATCATAAGCTCAATGTCTTAACCCATCAAAAATATACCAAAAATAAGTCGAAAAAGTCGTCGGATTTTACCTAAATAAACCCACGACGGCCGGAAAACGCGTAACTCCGATGATGGCTTCGCCGGCGTCGGTTGGGCGCGGAAGGATAGGGGTTTTGCAGATCCGGATGCAAGGATCTCGGTCGTGCCCACGGTAAGCCAAGAACGGCGGTGGATCGGCCGAAATCGACGGAGAAAGGTTGCCACAACGTCGAACTTTACGCGTTCCTACACGGCAGACGACGGCGCGAAACCGCGCGTGCTTGGCGGCTGGAAGTTCAGGGAGGGACGACACACTCGCCGGCGGTGGCGGTGTCATGCACGGAACGGCGGTGAGGGCGGACGGGGTTGCGTGCAGAGATTTTCGGGGGGGGGGGAAAGAGTGAGAGTTTGAGTTTGGGGATTAGATTCGAATGGCCAAGAACTATTTTTGGTAGGTGAAAGGTCTCCATCCGAAAATAAATGGGGGTTTAACTTTATTATTCTTCAGGGTTCAAAATAAATTCAGAGGGGTTTTAAACAAAGATGAGCTCTTGGCTCAACGGTTAAGCCTCAAGCTTATGGGTGTGGAGGTTACGAGTTCAACACCCCATAAACACATTTCCATAATTTTAATTTTTTTTTCATTTTATTATTATTATTTTTTCTAACTTCAGAGTGTTACAAAAATTGAAAATATTTCACATTACTTAAGGAAGAATTCTTATTAACTGATGATATCCCTTTTTGCAGAATTGACATTACGAAAGAAGAAAGCTCGTACCTGCTCCAGTTTTCATATCAGGAAAAGAATGCATATGTTAGAAAGTTTAGGGACCTGAAGTAAGTTCCTACATTGGGTTTTTGATCAACTCTAAAGAATGAACATGAAGAAAGTATGTGGACTTCGAGAAAGTATAGGGACTGGAAGAAAATTTAGGGACCTAAGGCATTTGCTCACCCAAAATGATGAAAGATGGACAAATTCTACGTGTCAGAGCCATAAACAAAGAGATTACTGGGCATCATTGTACAAAAGATTGCATATCAGGATGGAAAAGGAAGAATGTAGAGCTTAAAGAGAATTTGACCACTAAAGAAGTCAAGATTTGCTCTAAAAGAATAAGAGCTCAACAACAAGATTTTGGGGCAAATTTTGTCGAGGCATGAAGAAAACATGAGTTTCAGATCAAGCTCAAGAAGATTAAGCAAAGCAAGACTTGATAAGAACAATCTTAAGAGATGAGACACCATTACAATAGAAGAAGAAAACCTAATAGAAAAACAAAGAAGATTATAATCCATCCAAGTGGAATTTACAAGAATCAGCAAAGAAAAGATAAGGATTTCAATTTGCAACTTCGAGATTGAAGAAATAGATCCAACAAAGACTAGCAAAGATTCCAATCACATTTTCGTGAAGCAAAGATTTCGACTCGTTTGAAGAGGCAGATCACAACAAAGATTTCAATCCGCTTGAAAGATGTATATCAACAAGATTCCAATCTGTTTGAAGAGGCGGGTCTCTGCAGAGATATTCGATTGTTTGCGCAGAAAAGGAAGTGTATTACAACTCTGAATCCTTCGGGTAGTCAGTAAGCCTTTTGGGCAGCGTGATTTCAAATCTTCTAGAAATCTCCAGAAATGATGAGAACTTTATGGATGGCGTCACAGTAAGACAATTGGGGCGTGGTATTGACAAAGATATTAATCTTCTGGGATCTCAGTTTAAAACAAGAAAAAGAAGGGAAAGAAAAGAAAGAAAAACAAAATGGTTCATGTTGCCAAGAGGGAAGCACGAGAAAGGTCACATACAGTAGAAGGAGACAGACTTATAGAGAAAGAAACAAGAGACTTGATATAAGTTTCAGATTGAAAGATGGAGATACCTTTGACGGAAAGTAGTGACTCTAAAGATCTTAGTTCTTCAAAATGGGAATTGAATATGTTTCGTACTACTCCAATATGAATTCTTACTAATAGATGATATTTCTTTTGCAGGTTTCGGCTCTTTTTTTGAGGCTCAAGACATACCGTTTACAGAGGCGGATTTCAAAAACATTCCATTTACAAAAGCTGATCTCAAGACATTCTATTTACAGAGATGAATTTCAAGACATTTCGTTTACAGATGCGGGCCTTAAAGACATACCGTTTACAGAGACGGATCTCAAGACACTCCGTTTACATAGACGGATCTTGATAAAGATTTCAACATGTTTGAAGAAGAAAATCTTAGCAATCCGTTTGAAGAGGTGGATCCCGACAAAGATATTAACCTCTTGGGTTACCAGTTAAAAAGAGAGAGAATGGAAGACACGATGGATTGACTTTGAGCTCAAATGAAGAAGATTCACAATTTAACTAGTCATGCCATTTCCGAGTGTAGAAAGAGATAGACCAATAAAGAAGGCAACAAGAGATCTTATACAAGTTTTGGATTGAAAGATCAAGACATCATAAGCAGAGAATCAACGACTTTAAAGATTTTAGTGCTTCAAGCAGAAAATTGAAGATATCTCATATTATACCAAGAAGAATCCTTATTAATTGATGATATTTCTTTTTGCAGGAATGGTGAGCTCCTAATGAGAAGAATTCGCCTAACAAAGAAGGAAGAGCTCCTAATGAAAAGAGTTCACTCAGCAAAAAAGGATTCCTAATGAGAAGAGTCCGCCCTAGCAAAGACAGAACTCCTAATTAGAAGAGTTCGCCCATCAAAGAAGGATTCCTAATGAGAAGAGTCCGCCCCAGCAAAGAAAGATTCCTAATGAGAAGAGTCTGCCCCAACAAAGAAGGGTTCCTAATGAGAAGAATCCGCCCAGCAAAGACAGAGCTCCTAATGAGAAGAGTTCGCCCATCAAAGAAATGATTCCCAATGAGAAGAGTCCGCCTGACAAAGACAGAATTCCAAATGAGAAGAGTTCACTCATCAAAGACAGAACTCCTAATGAGAAGAGTTCGCTGTTCGAAGGATGAGGAAGTTCCTAATAAGAAGAGATTGCTTATTTGACGCCTTTGTAGAGAGGCAAATCTATGTTTTTCAGAAGAATGAAGAGCTCCTAACGAGAAGAGTTCACCCTTTTGAAAATGAGAAAGTTCCTAATGAGAAGAGCTTGCTTACTCGCTGCCTTTACAGAAATGTGGACCAACAAAGAGTGAGGAATGAAGAATTTCATAATAAGAAGAACAACTTCAAACCTCGGAAAATGAAGAATTTCAAGAATCAATACCAGACCTTAGAAGATGAAGAATTTCATAACTAGAAGAACATCTTCGGACTCTACGGTTTGATAAAAGATTGAAGAATTTCATAATAATAAGAACATCTTCAAACTTTAATGGTCAGACGATTCAGACAAAATCCGTGTCTTTTTAGTCTTTGCACTATTTATATTCCACATCAATGGGCATAGAGGGGCAGCTGTAATACCCGTATTTTGTTCGGGTACTCGTATATATATTATATTTTAACTATAAATAAAACCCAAAATATATACATAAATAAATAAATGTTAAAGGCAGTCCAAAATACCAAAATCCATTACATATTGTCCAATTTACATATTAATACTCTACAATCCATTTACAAAGCCCAAATCTTTTTTGTTACAAATCTTCCCACCCAAACTATAGGCAAACTTGCCCAAAAAAACACAAAAATAGAAGATGCCCAATTTGTGTTTTCTCAGCCCGCCAAAACCGTAACATGTGGCGCACCAAGAGTGGTCGACCAGCTTTCACGTGGATAGCTACCCCAATTAGAGACAACTGGCTTCATCAGCGAGGATGATGATGTCATCCACCTGCCACATATAAAAGAGGAGAGAGAGTTAGTGGCAGACACACAATAAATGTGCAATAATTATCAAAATTAAAAAGAGAGAGAGAGAAAAGAAGTCGGAAGGGCTTACCAGAGAAGAGAGAGCGTCGCCAGAATAGCAACCAGACACTATTGACCGTCACTGGAGTTTGCCGAACCGTAACCACGCAACGAGAGGTATATTTCGACCCTCGTAATTTTGATTCTGCACACAAAATGCAAATAAGTCCATGTAAACCAAGATATAGAAAAACAATAATGGAAATCGGCAAGAAAGGTAATTAAATACCTAGATCTAAGGTTGCATGTACCAAATCCGAAACAAAAGAGTTAGATGCACAACAAAAATAAGCAGATCTAAAAAAATAGAGAGAAAAAGATGAGAATCTTATCTGCGCGAATGTTGTTGAGGCTGATCGGAATGAAGCCGAAGCGGTGACAGAGCTTTTCTTGTTGTCGGAGTCGAAAATGAACAGATGAGTGACCAGTAAGGGTATATCTGGCTTAGGTAAGGGTGGATATGGTTGTATTCAGTCGAATCCGGGTAGGTTTAGGGCTTCGGTGAGTGAAAATTGAAAAAGAAGTTTTTAGGTTTTTTTGGTTTCGATGTCATGACGGAGAATGACGGTCGAAAATTGCCTTACGGTGGTGACCGGTCACCGAAAGGGAAACAATGGTGGTCAGGAAAGTATTTTGGTCGAAAAAGGAGGCCGGAGACGACAAACGAAAAGGGTCGGCATCGCCTTCGGCAACTGGAAAGGGAAGGGTTGAGAGGATTTTTATTTTTGACTGAGTTGGATTCGAGTTAAAAAACAGAAAAATGGGCGAGTGGAACATGGCTGAGAGATTTATAGGCTTGGGCGTGCAACATTTTTTTGGGGAGGCGGGTCAAAACGACCCGCGTGTTTTTGAAATAGGTATGAATACGGGGCCGTAATTCGACTCGCGACCCGGGAGTCGATTCAGGCCGTTAAAGGCTAGACCGTTTGGGCTGAGTCACCCAATTTGGTCTGGTTTAGTGAGATTTGGGCCAATTTAGTGGGTTTGGGTTAGAACTCTTAGCAGATTTAGGTTTGGGCTTCCCAGTTTTTCCCATTTTACATTTTGGTCACAATTAATTTGTAATCCAGCCTTTATATTTTAATAACATTTCAATTTAGTCCTCTTTCTTTTAATTAATTTGTTTATTTTAATTGCAATTGTTTCTTTTAAAAGTTATATGAATGCTTGCTGTAATCCCCTCGTCCCGGCCTAGCCAACAGACCGGACCGAACAGGTTACACAGGGAAAACCGAAGTGAAACCCGCTTAGGCCTCACTCCGATTAGCAACCCTATTTTTTCATTTATTATCTTGTTTAAATATCACAATTTACCCCAGGTGAGAAGACAATAGCGGAAAGTCGATCACAGATACGGTCGAGCAAAGGCATACAACAATTTAAACTTACCATATAGATTGTTAGTCAAATTACACGCATACGGGGAAAAATAATCATTAAGGACATATACACTCAAATAGGGAGCATACAAGCCATAGGGACTAAAATGTAACGTTCAAGAACCTTTGAAGATGCCATTTAACTGATTTAACTGCCTGCATTTCGAAACAGGCTTGCTCGTTCCGAAACGCGAGCTCCATTTGAAAAGGAAGACCAAGTCGTTCTGAAACGGTCCCACCTTGTTTCAGAACGGAAGTCTACAGTGGCAAAACGTATCGAAACTGGTTCTGAAATAGGGTCTCACAGTGACAAACCGTATCGAAACGGGAGCCTCTAGTGGCAAAACGTACTGAAACGACACCACCCCCGTTCCGATACGGGTACCCCTGAAGCATCGACCGTTTCGAAACCATAACGAGTGTTTCGAAACGCCTGCACACAGTTTGGCCTGAAATCATACTTTGACACCCCAAACGTCCTCAAACTTGTCTCGAATCATCAAAAACCACATGGCAACATATCATACAAGCATTCTAGATGCAAAGTGTCCTAATCACATCATCAATCATACATTCAAACAACAAATTGGATTTCAAGCCCTAAGCTCAGATGAGCAATTAGGTTCAAAAACACTAACATTCCAAAGCACAAAGCAATTCATACATGGCCTAATTAAACCTCAACATAACATAGTATCACCATTTCAAAACATGCTAGAAACATAAACAAGCCAAACATAGTAGTTTGAACACCAACTCCTTAACATAAAAATCTAGCAATCTCATTGTCTAAATGTTATTACAAACTATAAAACCATACTTGAGCCAACCAAGAACTCCGAGAAACCCTTCCTTGTCCACTTGCCTCCCGGAACCTCTAATGATCTAAATTGTTGGAAAAAGGAGAGCGTAAGCTTAAAAGCTTAGTGAGCGGAGCTCTAAAACACAACTATAATGCAGTTTTAAAACATAAATCTTAGATTTATGACAAAACCATTTAAGGAAAGAATGTAATGAAACACAATCATAACAATACATGGTTTGCACATGCATAACCAAAACCCGGTGGGACTACACATCACCGTTCAACTAGTAGTTTTTCGATGGGACTACACATCACCGTACTTTTCTACTAGTCACTATCGGTGGAACTACACATCACCGTAGCAACGACAACCATCACGTGAGGCTCGACACCAACAACGACTACACAACAACATTAAACGGAGAGTAAAGGCAATCCACCTTTCACACAATATCACAAACAATCGCACACACACCAACACTTAAGGAATGATGTAAATTAGCAAACTTACACTTGGGTTTAGGTTAGCCCTCAAGGCTCCACCCAAACCCCCAAAGAACCATTTCAAAACATTTCAAACTCCAAAACATTACCACTTACCGATTAAGCCCAAACGAAAGCCGAAACACCGTTCTCAAACCTTTGTAGTACCCGGTATCGCACCCGAAGTACCTGAATCAATATCCGCTACTTCAAGACAACCAAAAACAAACCATTAGGGTGCTAAAATACTTGTAAACCAGAAATAACTTAGAAATCTACTCCTTACAACCAAAATACATTGATTCAAACCCCAAATTCCATCTAAACTTCACAATTTTCGTTCTAGACAAACCCTACACTAAAACCAGCCATTTCAACCACCAAAATACATCCATAATCATCTAGAAACACTCCCTAACATCAAAGGAACCTCCAGCCCCGATTTCAACCTAAAACCAACCCAAAACTCAACCTTTTCAACCTAAAAATCTCATTTTTATACCCATTTCGGGTTTCCCAACATTTGCCATCTTTTTAACATTTTTAAGACACTCAAGTATGATAAAAAACCCTTAAACATCACATTAGAATACCCACACGAAAATCCCTCCATTTTACCATTTTTCAAACCCAAAGCATTTTGAAATAACCCAAAATAATGGATTTTAAGAAAATCTATCTAGTGACAACCCAAGGGAAGAAAAATTAAACAATGGAATGCTTACCTTGGAAATCTTGCTTGAAAGAGGGATTGGACAATAGAATAGTGGTTTTAGGGTTTAAGAGAGGTTTTGGTAGGAAATGGGTGTTTGAAGAAGATGACACCTTTTTGTTTTTCTTTTCAACTTTTCCTTTTCTTTCTTTATCCCTGTTACTCAAATCCCCATCTTCTATTTTCATTAATGGCATATTCGTAAATAGATGCAATTTTTATAAAATCATCATTTTAAATCTACTTTTAACCTGGACTAATCCTAGGTCAACACCGATAAACTTTCGGGCCCTAAACCGGGGCGTTACACTTGCATAATTTTAAAGCCATGTAGTATATTTATTTAGAGGATTTAATCATATAATTAGGAATTAACTAGAAACCTTAACATAGATTACTTAATCAAAATTAAATAGTAAAAGGAACATCGTAGAAAATAAGTAAATATTAAAATCAAATTTGAATGTCTAAGATTAGTTAGTATCACGAAGAGTGATGTTGACCAATGTATATTCAAATTAATATTTTAATAGTCCATTTCAACCTAGAAAATGGTATTCACTTAATTAGTTTAAATAAAATAAAAAATTGGATAAACAATTAGTGTCACTTTAAAATTAAGAATATTATTACTTTTGGACTCATTAAAAGTAGTGTCCATATTATTTGGATGTTACCATTTATGTCCAAAAATTAATAATATTCATAGATTCTTAATTAATTAAATTAATGAAGCCTAAATTATGGTTTACTTAAAATGAACAACAACATAGTTGGTCATGCATAAAACCTTTTGTGTTGAGATACATTTTGAATATAAATTGAAGTGTCCTAATGTAACTGGATGTTTCATAATTATATACCTCCAAAATGTATTTTCTTACAAAAGGATACTCCCATTCGGAATAAAATTCATTTTACAATTAAAAGAATTAATTAAATTCAGATTAATGTTCGAAATGCCAAAATGCCACGTGGAATTAATAAGGTACCAATAACGGGTGTTTGTAGGGGTGCTAACCCTTCCCTACACATAACTAACTCCCGAACCCGAATTTTATTAAAAGAATCTATGGTCTGCCTTTTTATGGTGTCCGGTGGCGACTCTAAAACGATTTTTAAGGAAATAAAGGAAATTTGATTAAAAATGGAAACCCCCTAATTTCAAGATCAAATTAAAATGAGAAACCCTAATTTCAAAAACCCTAATCGTCAAACTATTTTTTCACAAACGAGTCACAAAAACGGTCGCAACAGCAAGTAAAAAGGTTGTAACATAAATTCTTACCCTAGTTAACCAAAACCCTTCGAACAAATGGTAAATTTTATGTTGCAACCTTTTTTTTAACTTCTCTATAAGAATGTATGTTGGTGTAGGTAAGAATTTATTTTTGGAACCTAATATCTAATGTTTTTTTATAAAAAATAATGTTTTTTTGTAAGATTTTAGGTTGGAACATAAATTTTTACCTTATGTTTGAAAGGTTTTGTTTTTGGCTAACTAGGGTAAGAATTTGTATTGATTTGGTCAATTGATGGGTAATGGCCAAGAGGGGGTGAATTGACAATTTAAAAATGGTGGGAGCAAATTGTAAAAAGAAAGAAAAATTTGCAAGATGATTTATAGTGGTTCAATCTTCTAAACGAGGTCTACATTCACTACCTTAGCTACCGCACTAAGGATTTCACAAATTCACTAATTTGTTTTCCTTTTAGGCCAAAGGAGATAACCTCACAAATCACCAGTGGGAGTTTTGGACATTTGCCGAGTGAGCAACCGCACGGGGCCTTTAAGAAAAGAGACTCCAAATGAGTTGAATTAAATATTTATAGGGAGAAAACAAAAGATTTTGGTTTAATAAATTATAGAAAAAATTTAAAAAATGACTTTAGTGAGGGTCTCATATTTATATTTTTTATTAAGATAAAAATATTTTAAAAAAAATCTTATATATTTTTGAAATTATAAATTAAAGGGCGTCATTTTAATAAACTGTATAGGCCCCCGTAAACCTTTGAACTGCCCTTACAAATCACCTAGACTTATACCCCAAACTCTATTGACCTCTTTCCTAAAATTTGAGTACGAATAAACGAACTTTGAGAATCCTCCAAAGGAAATTATTGGCACAATTTTTAGTTCATTAAAACCCCAACACTTGATGAAAATAAAATTACAATAAGCTCACTAAAGTGTGTACAAGATATTATAATGAAAAGCTCTAAAAAACTTTAAATTTTTTTTTGAATGCTTTAGAGTAATTGTCTTGTTGTTGAATAAGCTTTTGAGACTTATTTTTATACCCTTTCATTGATTTTCAACTGTTTGGGTTGTTGAGAAATTGAATATAGTTATTGAGTTGTAATTTTTTTCGCATTAAATATTGTCTGACAACTATTGGTATCGGTAGGTGAGTGCTTGTATCTATACCTGCCTAAAGAAGAAATAATCGTCAGAATTATAAGGCGTACGGATATTCGAGGCTGCGTATCGGTGCGAAGCAAGGGGTACCGATACGCTAAGGGTCGTATCGGTACTAAAATTGCTCATTAAAATTTTGGTAGAGCTTTGAGTATCGGTACACTCGAGGCCGTAACAATACTCGGAGTAAAACACTATGAATGTTTAAGCATATTGTATCGGTACGGGTTCACCGTACTGGTACTCAATGTGTTTGAAAAACATTTAAGCTTCCAGGTGTATCGATACGGGGTTCACCGTACCGGTATTGACAAGCCATTCGTAAAAGGAAATTTTAAAGCTTGTACCATTACACTAAGGACCGTACCAGTACTCGTTTACCATTTTGAATTCAAGTAATGAAAAATCGTATCGGTACGCTAAGTGCCGTACCCGATGTTCACTAATCAAAATGGTTTTTTAGAGTACCAAAATAATTAGAAAAATATTTTCCTTTGAAAGGATTAACTTATACAAAATATTTTCTTCAAAGTTAGTTAATTTTGTTATAATGCTTGTCTCTTGTGAGTAATTTTAAATACTTTAAAAATTTATTTATTTGCTTAAAAGTCATTGTTATATCAAAAATCAAAACATAGGTTTAAAAATTTAAGTTGTAACATTTTTTTCTTACCTTTTCTGTAAGAATTTATGTTGGTGTCTGTAATAATTTATGTTGGAACCAATATATTATATGTTTCATAAGAAATTAGGTTGTTGGGTAAGATTTTAGGTTGAAACGTAAATTTTTAACATGTGTTTAAAGGGTTTTGATTTTAATTAACTAGGGTAAAAATTTATGTTGGAACCTTTTAATAACATTTTGTGTTATAACTGAGTAACATTTTGTTTTATAATCTGTTAACCGATTTAACCTTTTACCTTTTTTAAAAATCTTAACAGGGCACATTTTTTTTTTCATTTATTAATCCAATGTGACAATTGTCCATGATTTGATAATGATTCAAGAGATTTGATTCTGAACATTATCGAATTCCCTTGTTTGATTTTATTTGTTGTGATTTTTTTGACGTTATTGTAGTAGAAGAAATATACAAGAGAATTCAAGCATGGTTGCTGGAGAATTTCATGCAAAGAAAAATTGAGAATATAATTCAAATGTACATACACAACATTGATTTTCATAAGATTGTTTTATCATAATTTTTGAAGGTAACATATTGGCATTTGAGGTGTAGGCTATGATTTGGTAATGAATCAAGGCATTCGACTCTGGCGATGGTCGGATTCCTATGTTTGATTTTGTACATCTTGTGTTTTGGAACTGGGAGGTGACATAACCACATTGCGATTGCACAATTAACCTCTTAACCGTGTTGGTAATTTGTATTATGTGTTTTATTAGCCAAAGAAGTGGGTCCGAGAAGAAGAAGATTGGTGGAAGCTAAGGATCTTCTCTGAAGTTTTCATCAAGGCTTAACCTTGAAATAAATGTCTAAACTATAATATTTTTTCCAGATAGATGCTTGAACTATACTTTAAGCTAAATAAGTGTTTAACGTTTTCTTTCGTTATCCAAACAAGTGTCTCATCGTAACATACTTTAATTTTCACTGTTACCTGACCTATGTCATCTTCTTAAATTCCTAAATTATATTTAAAAATAAATAAAATAAATAAAATAATTCCAAGCAACGAAATTCCCCATTTACCCTCATTGTCCCATCAAATTTCCCTCTTCGCCCTTAACTTTCATGGCATAAAAAATTCTCAGCAACCAAACAAGAAAATTTCCCCACCTAACACTATATTTTTCAGCAACCAAACAAAAGATTTTCTTACCCAAATCCCCCACACAAGAATCCAAGATTCTCACAGAAAAATTCCCTTTACTATTAACAAATTCGTTATGGGAAATAATTTTAAGAATTTGTAGACATATTTCCAATCAAAGGAGCTTAACTCTTCCAAAAAATTAAATTCAATTCGAATCGACAGCTATGAAACATGTGTTGTGTGAACCCACAATTAAATCAAATCAATTATTTCATAATTATTGCAAGCTCATTTCACCCATAAACTAATCATCATCTTGAAGAATTCCCGTAACTTATTAATTGAAAACATTGAAGAAACTTTGATATCAGTTTTTTTCTTCACTTTTTTTATGTTTGTTTCTCAGTAAAATGAAAAATAGGGTGTTATAGGTTTGAATCTCATTTAGTTCATTTAATTTAAACTCAAGTCGTTAGGTAAAAGATAGAAAGTTTGAGAAGCCATGGCCAAAGCTTTAAAGAAGAAAAGAAAAGGGATAGTTGGGGTTTATGGTTGGGGATGATTGAAGAAGGAGTTAATTATTTTTTTTGTTTTATTAATTTTATTTATTTATAAGGTAACTACTACAATGACCACCTAATTATTGGTCGCGACCTATTTTGACCACTGGCCGTTAGAATCTAACGGGAAGGTGACGTGACAGTAAAATTTGTATAATTAAACTTTTAGTCATTGTTAATTACATATTATATTAATTTGGTCCTAATTTGAACTTAATTAAATAAAGTTAATCAGACATGTGTCATCACTCAATTTGATGAATTTATTTTTTAATTTTATTCATTTAATATTATATATATTTTTCCTCCAATCAAGTGGTGACCTGGTTGAAGGAAAATTGAAGAGAAAAGTGAAAATGACTTTAGCAGGGTTTGTACCCATAACCTCAATGAATAAAAGCCGAGGCTTAAACACTACAACAAGTATTCCTTTAGTGATGTAAACTGCACCATTATGTATATATCTTATAATGAAGTAAGTGCTAGGAAAAATAGAAGAAAAACTATTTGAGATGAGACTCGAATATGAGTCACATGAGATACATAAAAACACGCACCAAATCAAATATATTTGATTTAATTAAATTATGAAACTATTAAATATTCGGTTTAAAAGAAAAGAAATTCGATATAAAATATTTGAATATTTTTTATTTTTTCATATTTAAATTAAATCAAATATTTATTAAAAGATTAAATCTTCGATTTAAAAAACTATTCGTATATTTTAAAAATTCAATTTATTATTTTTAAATCAAATATTTGAATATTTTTAAAAATATTTGAATACTTTTTAAAAATATTCGGAGTCTTGGAGGCATTACAACATGATAGTAAACTACATAGAAGGTCACCGAACTTTTAGGAAAATTTTATTTTGGTCATAGCACTTTTAAAATATTTGATAAGATCATTCAACTTTTAGTTTGAATTCGATACGGTCCCTCCCGTTAAAGTTGACGTTTGTTTTCATTTTTCCTTAATAAAAAATAGGTAAACTACACGAACTATCACTCAACATTCTTCTCACACCTATTTTGGTCACTAGAGTTTAAAAATTTTCAATTTAATAACTTAAATTTCAAATTGTTCATATTTTGGCTACTCTTAAATGACATGGTTATAAAAATAAAAAAAAATTGATTAATCCTTAAAAAAATTCGGGTAATGATTTTTTTACTTTGCTTATTAAATTTACCATATTGCCATATGTTGGGTTTTTAGGTGCTCGATTCCTTCAACCGTTCTTACTCGCCAAGTGGTGGAGAAGTGGAGTATTGGGTGATAGAGGTGTGGAAGCTAAAAATGATAAAAACAAGATGATTTATAGTGGTTAAACCTTCTATCCAATGTCTACATCCACTACCTTAGCTTCCCACTAAGGATTTCCAATCAATCCACTATTGATTCGTCCCCTTTTCTAGGCTTAGGAGGAAACCCTTACAAAACCGATCAAACTTTCTACCCAAAGCTTTGATCAAACCCTTTTTACAAAGAGATAAGAATAAGAAAACTCAAATCCCACTAATAGGTATTTGTTTGCACAATTAAGCTCTCACCCAATCCTAAAACACTTGAGCAAGTATAACAATTTTGGCTCACTAGTGTTTGTCTATTACAAGAAATTAAACAATAAAGCCCTAAGACAAATTCTTGATCATAGTGTTGTTGACAATTGAAGCATTAACCATCTCTTGATGCTTGGAGGTCCCTTTTATACTTTTAATTGAGTTTGTAGCCGTTGAGGACCGTTGGGGTTGGATTAGAGCCGTTGGAGCCTTTATTTCCCACATAAATACAGTTCTACAACTTGGCGTATCGATACCCTTCAAACCGTATCGATACGGTCCCGATAAGGAAGTAGTCGTTGTGCACTTCAACTGATGCGTATCGATACCCTTACTTAGCGTATCGGTACGATTCTGCAGTTTAAAAGACCGTTGAGAAATTTAACCGTTGGGGGTAGTTAGGTGTATCGGTACGCGATACAACCGTATCGGTACGCGATACAACCGTATCGGTACGCGAACTAGCCGTTGGGTATTTAAAGCTTTACGTATCGATACAACTAAGCATATTGGTACGGGTTTTGGCTACTGGAAAATTTCTGTAGTTGAAACCCCAGGACGTATTGGTACGATAGCAGACCGTATCAGTACGAGTACTTAAAAAGCTCGATTTTGATTACTTTAAATGTACTTTAAATCATTCCAAAGCCTTGTAAAACCCTTAAACATGTTTTCAAGTTGTTTTTGACTAAAAACATATTTTAAATTCTTTTCAATTTAGTCCAAAACATTTTTCAAATATTATATCAAAACACTTAGTTCTACAATCTCCCATTTTTTATATAATAAAATCAACTTGAAAATTTGTTTGGGATTCTCCCCCCTTTATATTTTAAAATTTGAATAAGAGACTTAAAATTTGAATTAGATTAAAGCTCCCCTTATTCTCTTGAAAACTTGAAAAATCAATTTTATTAAAGCTCCCCCTTATTCTCTTGAAAACTTAAAAAATCATTTTTTCAAACCATTTCTCCCCTTTTTGTTATATCAAAAAGAATTTAAAAAGACATATGGCTCAAAATAACTTAGGAGGTAAAAAGAAAAATTGACACCATTCAAAATTTGGTTTTAAAATTACCCCCTTACTCAAAGCATCAAACAATGTTAGTCCAACACATGATAATCTAGTTGAATTAAAATAAATCAAATTAAACAAACAATAACAACTAGATTTTACCAACACTTGAATCCAAGGGAGGATGTGAAGCCTTCCTCTTCAAGTGTTCTTCCTTGTGTGCATGGTGCTCCCCCTCATTGATTGGACTTGTTGAACATCTCCATCACACCTAATCAAGACAATCATACAAATTTTGGTATCCAAATTGCTTTGGATCCATAAACGTTAGTTGCACATAATTTTGTCCCCTTAAGAATTCATTTTTCAATTTCATCCTTTTTAGTTGAAGTACTTAGTCCTTTTGGAACCCAAATACTTCTAAAGCATTTACCGTTCACAAATCTAGGGGCACTGGATTGTTTAAGATAAAAATTTGATTTTCCTAAATTGTTTTTCTTTTGAAGTTCATTGAAAATCAAATCTTTTTCCTTATTAAGATCATCAACTTCTTTTTTATGATCTTTTTCCATCGTTTGAAGCAAGTTTTGTAAGTCTAAAACTTTAAGCTCAAAATCTTTAATTTTGCTTCAAACTCTAAATTGGTTTAGAAAACAAATCATTTTCGGTTTTTAACTTTGAAATCAATTTCTTGTTTTTCGAAAATGAAGCCTTGAACTCAAAAACCAATTCATCATAGGCTTCTTGTAACTCATCAAAAGAATATGAATTTGAACTAGATAAGTTAGAAGTTACCTCTCTCTCATTGAGGGCCATCAAGCATAGGTGGACAACTTCATCATCGGTGGAGTCTTCATCACTCCATGTGGCCACATAAGCTTGCTTTGAAGATGATCCCTTCTTGTTGGACTTGTGGGATTCCTTCATCTTCTTTCTCAATTCATGCTTGGATTTATCCATTTCGCTCTTCATGAACTGAGTGAATTTCTTGAAGAGATAGGTCATCTCTTCATCTTCGCTTTCCTCCTCACTTAGTTTTACATGATGGCATGTGGAGAATTTGAGAGCAACGACACTTGCGTTGATGCCTACCTCCATGATCTTCTTCTTCCCCATCTTTCTTATCTCTTCCTTCTTCTTCTCCTCTTCTTTGTCTTTCTTCATAATTTGGTGAGTGAGAAGTGACCCATGAGTTCATCAAGCTTCAAGGTCTTCAAATTCTTAACTTCGATGATGGCGGTCCTCTTTGAGTCCCATGACTCGAGAAGAGAATAGATAAGCTTTCAGACAAACTTTTTCTCCGGAATGACTTCTCCATAACCTTTGAGTCCATTGGTGATGGTGAAGAATCGATGTAACATCTTCTCAATGTCCTCTTCCGGTTCATATTGAAGTTTTCATACTTTAGGTTGAGGAGACCGATCTTGGTCTTCTTTACTTCGTTTGTCCCCTCGTATATAACTTCGAGCTTGTCCCAAACTTCCTTGGCACTCTCGCAAGAAGACATCTTCCCGTAGATGTTGAGGCTAAGTGCACAAAAGATGAAGTGCAAAGCCTTGCAATTTAGCTCCATCTTTTTGCAATCGTCGGCACTCCATTTCACCTTGTTTCTTTGTGGTACGAACGTGACATCTTCTATGATATCCCAAAGCCTGTAGTCCTTGGATTTGACAAAGAACACCATCCTCGTCTTCCAATAAACATAATTGGTCACGTCGAAGAAGGGCGGTTTGTCGATGGATTGCGCCATTGAGCCGGTTGTTTGAAACGTTGATCGAGTTTGCCAGATCTTCTCAATAGAATGTTAATCCTCTTCAATTGAGCCAAGCTCTGATACCAATTGATGAGTTTTTAGGTGCTCGATTCCTTCAATTGTTCTTGCTTGCCAAGTGGTGGAGAAGTAGAATATTGGGTGATAGAGGTGTGTAAGCTAAAAATGATAAAGACAAGATGATTTATAGTGGTTCAACCTTCTAACCAAGGTCTACATCCACTACTTTAGCTTCCCATTAAGTATTTTCAATCAATCCACTATTGATTCGTCCCTTTTTCTAGGCTTAGGAGGAAATCCTTACAAAACCGATCAAGCTTTCTACCCAAAGCTTTGATCAAACCCTCTTTACAAAGAGATAAAAATAAGCGAACTCAAATTCCTCTGATAGGTATTTGTTTGCACAATTAAGCTCTCACCCAATCCTAAAATACTTGAGCAAATATAACAATTTTGGCTCACTAGTGTTTGTCTATTACAAGAAATTAAACAATAAAGCCCTAAGACAAATTCTTGATCATAGTGTTGTTGACAATTGAAGCATTAACCATCTCTTGATGCTTGGAGGTCCCTTTTATACTTTTAATTGAGTTTGTAGCCGTTGAGGACCGTTGGGGTTGGATTAGAGCCGTTGGAGCTTTTATTTCCCACCATAAATACATTTCTGCAGCTTGGCGTATCGATACCCTTCAAACTGTATCGATACGGTCCCGATAAGGAAGTAGCCGTTGTGCACTTCAACTGATGCGTATCGATACCCTTACTTAGCGTATCGGTACGATTCTGCAGTTTAAAAGACCGTTGAGAAATTTAACCGTTGGGGGTAGTTAGGCGTATCAGTGCGCGAACTAGCTGTTGTGCACTTCAACTGATGCGTATCGATACCCTTACTTAGCGTATCGGTACGGTTCTGCAGTTTAAAAGACCGTTGAGAAAGTTAACCGTTGGGGGTAGTTAGGGGTATCGGTACGCGAACTAGCCGTTGGGTATTTAAAGCTCTCCGTACCGATATGCCTAAGCGTATCGGTACGTGTTTTGGCTACTGGAAAATTTCTGTAGTTGAAACCCTATGGTGTATCGGTACGAGTACTTAAAAAGCTCGGTTTTGACTACATTAAATGCACTTTAAATCATTCCAAAGCCTTGTAAAGCCCTTAAGCATGTTTTCAAGTTGTTTTTGACTAAAAACATATTTTAAATTCTGTTCAATTTAGTCCAAAACATTTTTTCAAATATTATATCAAAACACTTAGTTCTACACCATATTTGATATTTTTATAAGCCAAGTAAAAATATTATTACTCGAATTAAATATTTAAATTAACCTGTCAATCGATTATCCAATTTATTTGATACAATATAAGACCGAAAATTGAATAATTTAAGTTTAACAATTAACCAAACTAATTTTTGAAGGGTTAGCCGAATTCAATTTCGGTACAAAATTTTAAAATACATTATTTCGATTCGGTTACGGTTCACAGTTTTAAGCAAAATTGATTAACCGATATGACCTGTTATATACAATATTTCTAAATTTTATGCATTACAATATTTTATAGTCTAGTGATTTTGATACCATTATAATTTTTTTTTAAAAAGTTTTAGCTATGAGTAGGATTAATAGGTGTGAATTTCAAATTTTGATTTTCTAGTTATTTTTCAAAAATGTTTAAACTACCTTGTTGTTTTCTTGATATTTAGCTATCACAATACATTTTTTTTACACATTACTACACAATTAGCAACATGAAACAACAATAGGATTTCATCTTAAAATCTGCCCTGCCATTCGAAGAAAACAGCCCCAAACTACAGATTTTCATGCTTCAGTTTCATTCTTTTTTTTTTTTTTTCATATAATACAATACTCAGTTTTTCAGCTTTAGACATACACATATAATTGGTTAAAACATTACCATGCCATAATCCTATAACTACCTTAAAGTTGTAGCTCACTTTCCTAATTTAATTGGCAGCAACCAACGACCATTTTCAACAATTTCGAACTCATAACAAACAAGAGAGCACACCATTTAGTCATCACAAAACAGTTTCATTAACCCATCTCTCTACTTATATCATAAATAAAAGAAACAACTCTTCACACAAGCTTTTCAAAGCTCAAAATACAACATATCATACTTGGTACATAGAGCAGTTTTTTTTTCATGGTTATAAACCTCAAAATACAACATCAAAATGTCATATACTTCACATGAAAAAACATTTTCTTCAAAACTTCAATTTTCAGAATAGTATTCTTTACGCTTTTCATAAAATATGATCACTTAGGCATCCCAAAAGAATTAAAGAACCAAAACAGTCCTATTTTCATCTCTTGTCATTCGAAATGAAACCAAACCACCTATAGAGAGAAATCATTTGTAGCAACAATTTGAATTTCTCAATTCTAACATGATATTAATCCCATTTTAACACATGCATGCTAACATTATTTTTCCTACTAACCACAATCAGATTCATCATTTCCTTTCCATTAATATAATGAACTTTCAACATGGAAGCATTAACAAAAGCATGGGCTTACCACATGGAGTGATAGTATCTACAAATCGAAGACAATTTCCCAAGACTTTGAGCTTCTCTAAGCAAATTCAAGCTCCTACCACATGGAGTGATAGTATCTACAAATCGAAGATAATTTCCCAAGACTTTGAGCTTCTCTAAGCAAATTCAAGCTCCTACCATGGAGGAGAGTGTTCGGTGAAGAAGGAGATTGGAGTGGGGAGGTTCAAAGTCTAATAGAAATTCATTCTTTTTCTTCCTCTACTAAAACCGATTGATACCCCCCACCAATTCATCCATTTTTTTAAAGAATAAAATAGCTATTATTCTTCACACTAGCAAGATACATGTCACACATGGACTCCACTATAATTAAATGGGTAATTAGACATGCAAATCCATAGATTTATCTCCATTTCGATTTAGCCCCCATCCCAAGATTCCATTCTTTGCAATTTAATCCTTTAATCAAATAAACTTAACTTAATTCATAACAATTTACTATCAAGCTCAATCCATTGGTTATCAATTACCTTACTAAGGTTTCAAGAGGCTATTATGAATTATTAAAAGTATTGATAAATTCTAGCCCGGTTTTAAGGGTATTACTTGACTTATCTGGCAGTAGTTCATCTTCAATATCCAACCCTTCATCATATTCCAAAGTTGTAAGTTTTTTTTTTTCTGTTCTAATGGAGTCATGGCTGGCTTTGCTCCCTTATCCCAGTATTTTTTATTAACTCAAGGGCATACTTGCGTTGACTCATGAGTATCAGTTCTTTTAACCTTAGTATTTCAATTCCCAAAAAATTTGTATTCAAAATTTCCTTAAGTTCCATGATTAGTAACTCATCATTTCAAGTTATCATAAGATCATCTGCATAGATGAACATGATAACAATGAAGGACTGGGCAACACTGGGTAGCAAGTAAAGGAAGAGTGATCCGTGATGGAGAAGAACTGGGTAGCAAAACAAGTTCTGAAGGTACATTAGAGGAAGTGGGAATATGTGTAGAAGATAGCTCAAACAATAGAATTGCCAATGAAGGTCGAGTGTCAAAAGTATTAAGATTCAAGAAATCAGAACATTGAGACTGTGAAGAAACTGGAAAAAAAAAACATAGAAGGATTAGAAGCTGGAAGAGTAAAAGAAAATATGTCGTCATTAAACATTTAGAGAAGCATGACCCAATCTAGCATGCCAAACTAAAGTTTTATTAATAGAAGATGTTGACATACATTTCGAAGAAGTAGAAACTGTAAAACTGAATTTGAAGGATAGAAAGCAATGCAGCAATTTAGATCTCGAGTGAGATTAGAAACAAATAACAAGTTATGAGTGAAATTTGGTACATGTAAAACATTTGTGAGTTTATTGGTATCATCAAAAGCAAATGATCTTATGTGTGTAATGGAAACGACTTTTACCATTTGGCAGTGTATAAGGTGGGATTCAGAAGCACATGAAGTTGGAAATCAACACTTTGAATGTCAGATAACATATGATATGTGACCCCTGTATCCACTATCCAATGCACTGAATCACGATTAGTAGAAATTTCTAGTCACCATTAGGGATGTAAAAACAAATCAAAACCTGGAAACCCGACTGAAACTTGCTCGAGTCAGAACCTGATTTGACCCGAGGTTTTGATGACCCGAACTCGATCTGCAACCGACTGTTGTTGATCCGAACCCGAATTTGACCTGTTACTGTAGTAACCGAACCCGATCTGCGTCCGACTGAAAACGACCTGAACCCGAATTGGACCTGTTAATTTGTACCTGAAACCCGACCTGCGTCCGACTGAAACGAACCCGAACCCGAAGCCGACCTGGCAAATAACCGAATTTACCCGACTGAATTGACCCGATATCCGATTTTACTCGACCTGAAATGAACCCGACCTGAAATGGACCCGACCTGAAATGGACCCGACCTGAAAATGGACCCGACCTGAAATGGACCCGACTTGTTTTGAACCCGACCTGCTTTAAACTCGACCTGTTAAGTGACCCGACCTGTTGTTGACCTGAGCTGAAATTAACCTGAAACCTATGACATGATGAATTAAAAAAATTTAGAAGTTGATATACCATATACATATATAATGTATATACATATACACCTACATATATTGATGTAGGTGATGTATATGCACGCATACATATATATATATATATATATATATTAAGTACTAAAGTTGAAAAAAGAATAAGTAATTGATAATTTCTGAACTACAAAAATTAAATGAAGAGTTGTTTTTAATTTTTAAGTTTATTCATTAACTTGAATAAAATTGTAGACTTACAAATTATAAAAAAATAAATAACAGTTGTATAAGTCTTTAACGTTAATTTATGAACTACAAATTTACTAAAGTTGTATATGCATTTGTAGTTCATAAAATTTACTAAAGTTATAAAAAAATTTGTAAGTACAATTTTATTCTTTTTTATACTTAACAGATTCAAGTTATAAAATTTAGTAAAGTTATAACTTATGTATAACATTTGTAGTTAAAAAATGACTAAGTAAATTTAGTAAAGTTACAAAAAAAATTGTAAGTACAATTTTATTATTTTATACTTAACAGATTCAATTTACAAAATTTAGTAAAGTTATAACTTATGTATAACAGATTCAAGTTTAAAATTGTAGACTTAAGTAAATTAACTTTAAAAAAGATTACTTAGAACAGATTAATTAATTTTATTTTTTTGTAGTTCAAAAATTTTCGTACATGTCTTACTACAATTTTTGAAGTTCGAAAATGATTAAGTTATAAAATAGATGATTTACTTAATTAGAACAAATTAATTAATTGTTGTCTTAAGTTACAAATTGTAGACTTAAGTTAAGATATAAAATAGAATTAATACACTTAAGTTAAAAAATTAACTGTTATAACATAAAAATAACTTAAAATTAATACACTTAGGTTGGCCTTCGTCAATCGTCATTGATTTGGAGTTAATTATTTAAAGTTATATCAAATTAAAATTATAAAACATTGGAGTAATTGAAAAAATAATGAAAATGAGTCAATTTGGACTGAAAAGGGGTTAATTTGGATTAAAAATAAAGTTTCACGGATTATAATGAACAAAAATATCAAATTAAAATTATAAAACATTAGACAAATTTAAAATAAAACAATGACAACGGGTCAATTTGGAATAAAAATAAAGTTTTGGGGACTATAATAAACAAAAATATCAAATTAAAAGTATAAAAGATGATTAATTAAATATATATATATATATATATATGGGTCAATGTGGAATTAAAATAAAGTTAAGGGACTAGATTGAAGAAAATATTAAATTAAAATAATAAAACATTGGAGAAATTAAAAAAATAAATGTAGGTCAATTTAAAATAAAAATAAAATTTAGGGAGTAAAATGAAAAAAAATGAAATTTTGGTGGGAAAGTGTCCGCCAAATTGAAAAAAAAAATTGAAATTTTGATTTCCAATTTAGATTTGGTGGGAATCTGCACGCGAGATTTTTGGTTTAGGGAAAATCATTGTTATAGTCCTCTTATGCTTTGGTACTTTATATTTAGGTCCTAATTTTGATTTTTAGGTTTCAATTTAACTCGTTAAAACATTAAATTATTAGGGTTTCGTGTTTTTTTTATTTTAGAATTTATATTACAATATCTGTATATATAAAAGTGGATACCCTAAACCCTAATCTCTAAACCATAAAACCCTAAGCACTAAACATTAAACCTCAAACCATAAACACTAAAACATAACCCCTAATTTATGTAAGTATGTACATGTGTACATATTAATGCATAAACCCTAAACCCTAAACCATAAGCACTAAAACCCAACCCCTACTGTATGTAAGTATATACGTGTGTATATATTAATGCATGAACCCTAAACCCTAAACCATAAGCACTAAAACCATAAACCCCAAACACCAAACCATAAACAATAATCCTTAACCCATAAACCTTAAACAATAAAACCCAACCCCTACTGTATGTACATGTGTACATATAAATACATTAACCCTAAACCTTAAACCATAATCCTTACACACTAAAACATAACCCCTAATGTATGTAAGTATGTGTGTGTACATATTAATGCATTAACCCTAACTATAACCCTAAACACTAAACCCTAATCCTAAACCATAAACACTAAATCCTAAACCTTAAACACTAAAACCAACCCCTAATGTATATGTGTGTGTACATATTAATGCATGAACCCTCAACCCTACCCCAAACCCTAAACCTTGATCCCTAAACCATAATTACTTCCCCCTAATCCTTAGACCCTAAACCTTAAACACTAAAACCTAACCCCTAATGTATGTAAGTACATGTGTGTACATATTAATGCATGAACCCTTTAACTTTATTTTAATTCCATATTGACCCTTATATATATTTTAATTCATCATGTTTTATAGTTTTAATTTTAAATTTTGTTCATTCTAGACACTAAAACTTTGTTTTTATTCTAAATTGACCTATACTTATTGTTTTTTTAATTACTCTAATTTTTATACTTTTAATTTGATATTTTTGTTCATCATAGTCCCCAAAACTTTATTTTTATTCCAAAATACCCATTTTCCTTGATTTCTTTTAAATTTGTCTAATGTTTTATAATTTTAATTTGATATTTATGTTCATTATAATCCCTGAAATTTTATTTGTAATCCAAATTGACCCATTTTCATTCCAAATCGACCCATTTTGATTATTTTTTAATTGCTCTAATGTTTTATAATTTTAATTTGATATGACTTTAAATAATTAACTCTAAATTAATGACGATTGACGAAGGTCAACCTAAAGTCTATCAACTACTTATACGGTTGTACGACCGAACTCAAACTGAATACGAATTTCAATCCCGAAAATACCCCGACCTGAATTACCCGACCTGAAACTACCCGACCTGAAATTACCCGACCTGAAATGCACCCGACCTGAAATGCACCCGACCTGAAATGAACCCGACCTGAAATGAACCCGACCTGAAATAGACGCGACCTGAAACGGACCCGACCTGAAATGGACCCGACCTGAAACGAACCCGACCTGAAATGAACCCGAACTGAAATGGACCCGACTTGAAGTGTATCTGAACCCGATTTAACCTGCCAATTATCTGCTTCGGACCCGACCCGTTCTAACCCGACTTGAAATGGACCCGACCTGAAATGGACCCGACCTGAAATGGACCCGGCCTGAAATGGACCCGACCTGAAATGGACCCAACTTGAAATGGACCCGCACCCGACACGAGTCGAGTCAAAATTTTTTTTTTACCTGAAATGACCTGTATCCGATTTTACCCGACCTGACAGAACCCGACCTAAAACCTGTCCGATTACCTGTTTTTACATCCCTAGTCACCATACCTACGAAATTGGCATCTGACTCAACTTGTTGTGCTTTGTTCAACAGTCCAAGATGTTGTGAATACTACTATCGAGTAAAAACTGGAGCAGCTACAGGAATGAACTGAGCACCAGAATCAGGATCAAGACCAGGATTACCAACCAGTGTAGTTGCTGCAGCAGCCGCCTAAGGCCCATTCTTCTTGGTGAACTTGAAGTCCGGTGGAACCCCTTGAAGCCGATAACAACTTTCACGCTTATGGCCAAGGATCTTGCAATGATTGCAAACCCCATCAAGCCTTCGACGATCAGAAGCCCCCGAGGTGTTAGTTTACATTGTAGTAACATCAATGATCGGAAAAAACCAGATAAGTGTGCACATTGTGATTCCTCTGGCACAATCATTGAATACACTTGGTTCACTGACGGGAGAAGTTGCATCAACAAGATATGACTTCTAAGTGTTGCATATGTCTCGTTCAACCCCATGATAAATTGAAAGAGCTTATGTTGTGCAAGGTGTTTATGATTCGGTTGGGACACTTCACATTCACAAGTCGAGATTGCAACCAAGGAATTATACTCATCCCAGAGTAACTTTAATTACGTGAAATATGTTGAGATGGTAGAATCCCATTGATTCATGGTTATAATTTCACAGTGAATGAAGAACACACGATACCCATCCACTTTATCGAATCGTTCATTGAGATCCTACCAGACATGTGTCGCGCTCGACGCAAACACTGTTATATAAAAGCGTTAATCCAAGACATAATATAATTAATAAAATAGAAATATTATATTGATATTGAATGAACAAGAAATAAATTAATAAAATATAGATACAACATATTTAAAACCAAAATGATTGGGAACGAGTTCCGAAAGGAAACATTTTGAGGCATGCACAAACGCAGTTTTCTTAAGACATATTTTTGGCCACTCCTATGGTGCTCGAGTTCATTAGTCCTCTGTCGCCCAGGATACAACAACAGATGATCAGCTACAGTTGCACTATTGTGGAGATCACAACTAACCCTTGCCTTCACCTACCACCGAAAACCACTTGTAAAATCCATAGAGTAAAACAATAAAAATTTTCTATGGTTTTGAGTTGTGTTTAAACCTAGAGGGTTTGCTCGTTATTTATAGGAGTGGCATGAGGGTATAAGTGGAATTTTTGACCTAATAGAGCATTTAATATTGAGAATCAATTGATTTTTTATAGAACCATTTCCAAAATTACTATATGAATTAAAGATAACTTTCAATGTTTACCCTTTTAATTCCAAGATAAAATTTGGAAAATATATACTCTTATTTGTGGAAAAATTATTTTAAATTTGGGTCAAAATATCTGCAGGCCAGCAGAGGACGAGACCAGTTCAGACATTTGCGTTACCCACGTCGTGCACGCCTGCACATTTACGAACCAACAACTGGTTCCACATTTTCCTCAACAACATTTGAATCAATTTCTCATTCAAAGCTCCAAAATTATCGATTTTTTCCAACAATTCCCCACATGAATGAACTTGATATAATAAAAAACATTTTGACTATACATGGTGATAGATTCTACGATCGATAGCTGCATAGGATAGGTAGGTGTCCACCCTTTAACCTTCCCTTGTGAAAGTATATTTACTTTACTAGTTGATCAGTATATAATATGTCCTTGAACTGTATGTCATTTCTGTAAATGATGATATACTTCATACAACTACCTCTCTAACAAGAGTATTAGTTCTCATGGGTATGTCCATATAGCCGTGGACATCGCCTAGTTCTGCAAGAGTTTGAAAGAACTATGCCCAATAGTCTCCTTGAAGCAGCCTAAACCACTTTGATCACTGTTTACATCATAAGAATGGACTTGGGGGTAAGAACCCCTACAGTGAACGCACAAGTCTATGCAATTAGATTGTCCCTTTAAACCTAGATCTTGGGATCTCTAGTCAACTAGGTAGGGTTTTCCTTCACATAGCTCCTTAAATTTTCCTGGGCTTTAGTCCCATTCCTTTTTATGTATTCTCAACTTGATCTCGATTTAATCCTTTAGTTAGTGGATCAGCAACATTATCCTTTGACTTCACAAAATAAATAGAGATAACTTCATTTGAGATCAATTGTCTAACGATATTATGTCGACGACATATATGTCTTAACTTACCATTATATACAAATCTCTATGCTCTACTAATTTTTGTTTGGTCATCACAATGTATGCACATTTGGGCACTGGCTTTGGTCGTTCATGAATATCCTCCATGATATTTCTGAAGCCATTCAACTTCTTCTCCATACTTGTAACCCCCTAGACCGGCCTATGTGGAATGACCATGTCTAGCAAATCACATCACAATTAAAACTCAAGTGGAAAACTTGTTGGCAAATTAAGTATTTATTTCGACAGCATAACGATAGGACTCAGTGAAAACCATCAAGTTAGATAAACATGTTTAGTACATCAAGTAATATTTCCAAAGTCAATCATGACATATACTCATAAAATGATGTAGGCAGCCATGACCACTTAGGTAAATCCATCATAGGATGGTTACAAAATAAGTATCAATTAACGTATCAAAATATTTCTAGTTTATTACCATACATATAAAAAATAGGCACATGTCACCTTGGAAGTACAAATGGTGGATATAAACATTACATTCAAAAAGAATACCAAATGTGTCGATCCTCCGAGTATCAGCTACGGGGTGGCCTATCCAAAATATCGGAATGGGAAAAAAGAATTTGGGGGCGTGAGCTAGAAACCTCAGTGTGTTCCAACAATGCAAGTTAAACATTTGCATCATTTACATAATAAATCATGTCATGCAAAACATATCATAAAAGCATCCAAGTTTCCATGCAACCTATCTACCCTCCAACAGAACACCATGATACAGTTCCCCAGAACAATATCGTATACTAGCATTAACCCAAGCCCATTGGGCGCGGGTACCATCCTAAGGAAATACCTTAGAATACAGGCGGCCCTAGTCGAAACTTAGGAACCGAAAATAGGCGGACCTAGTCGAAGCTTAGGATCCGAATACGGGCGGTCTTACCAGCTGGATCATGGCTGAGCCGATAGTTACTCCACATCATACCCCAAGTACCCCTACTAATTAGTCCAGGAGTAGCATAGTACGAAAAAATAACAATTATAACAATACTTAATAACGCATTTCTACACTAATAACCGGAAACCATATAGCATGCTTGTCATATCGGATGCTAGGACATAAATCAAACATACAATACATTCATGGTTCTTTCATAAAAAGAAAACATGCTAGTTTTACACAAAATCAAGTTTGACAATCATGTGCACATGATCCGTTTTATTAAAACATATAAAGCATGTAAAACAGTAAATATGCAACAATCATATAGCACACAAGGAGCAAACCTCAAAAGATCAAATCAGTCGGTCGAAAGGTCTACCGAGCACTGGGATCACGCTCCGCTACAATACTGGAACCTAGATAGACAAGGATTATGGTTACTAATAGATTTGCACCTTGATCGTAATAAAATACTAAGTTTTAGGGTCGTACGAGTGATGATGGGATCACGAGGTGGTACAGATCAAGATGAGCTGGGCTGGGCGCAGGCACGATCGGGAGATCCACGAGTACCTATTAAATTAGAAGATCAATATCAGTCCTTAATTATCAATTTCTCTTAAATGACATAACTTTATACATATGCATGTTCAAGTTCAACGTCCAATTAAGAGGCTTTTGGGTTAGAATTTCGCAAAACGAGCTTTAAAATCGGATTCAGGACCTCAAAAATCAGAAAAAAGGACTTTTCTGGAAAAGTTGACTTTTTGGTCAAAGTCAACGCTAACGTCAGCTGGCAAAGTCAACGCCGACGTCATGCTGGCGCACTGATCCAATGGCTGACCCGGCGAGTTGACTCACTCGGTTGACTTGGGAGAGTTGACTTACTGAGTTGACTCGGTCAACGGGTTAGTGTGGGTCAACGGGTCAGGTACGGTCAACGGGTCGGGTCAGTTATTGGGCTAGGGCCTATTCGGGTGGCTCGGTCTAGGTTAGATCATGTCTGAGCTGGTCAATTCAACAACCACCGTCTAGGGTGGCCAAAAATCGCCTTAGACGGCTCGTAAAGCCCACACACGGCTCAAAAACCACCGGAAAACGCTTCTGATCACACCATTGTTAACCTTTTCTCAACCACAGCTCAAATAACGCGAGATCTTGGCCGAAATACTTACCAAGCTTACCAAATCAGATGAAAAAATGATCAAACTTCTGTATCGCTGACGAGGCACTAAATGACAGTGAACGATTGTGCCACCGACAAGGTTTTGCTTGGCCCAATGTGGGGAGTTCAACGGACACTCCCACGCCTCAAACAGACGGTCGTGGCAGCCAGAAAATTCGATAAACCGAAGGGCTTTAAGTTTAACCCTAGGTTCGCCGAACCTATACCCTTCAATTGTTGGTGATCAGAGCGACAATCGCACGAGCGGGTTGAGGGGTTTTTCTCAGGATGTCAAGATGACTCGACTGGCGGCGGCGGTGCAAGACACGGCGCGACGGTGAGCGAAGGGATGGCAGTCGGGTTTAGGGGAGGTGAAAGGTCGAAGACTAGGTGTTCTGGTGACCTTTTTTTGGGAGGGGGGGGGTTGGAACGAAATAAAGACTCTTTAACGAGTTTGGTAGGATATTTTGATTATTTTATTTTTTATTATAATTTCGGAACCACATTAAACTAAGTGGGGGAGGTTTATAACCAAGAGCTCTTTTAGCTTAGTGGTTGGGCATTCAGCTAAACCACTTAAGGTTGTGAACCCACAACCTCCACTTTCATTTTTTTTCTTCTTTTTCTTTCTAGGGTGTTACAACTTAATATAATGTTTCTATCCACCGTTTGTACTTACAGGGTGACATGTGCCTATATTTTGATATGTTTGGTATTAAACTAGAAATATTTTGATATGTTAATTGATACTTATTTTGTAACCATCCTATGATGGGTTTACCTAAGTGGTCATGGCTGCCTACATCATTTTATGAGTCTATGTTATGATTTAATTTGGAAATACTACTTGATGTACTAAACAAGTTTATCTAACTTGATAGTTTTCACCGAGTCCTTCCGTTATGCTGTCGAAATAAATACATTATTTGCCAACATGTTTTCCACTTGAGTTTTAATTGTGATGTGCCTTGCTAGACATGGTCATTCTCTATAGGCCGGTCTAGGGGGTTACATTTAATTGGTATCAGAGCTTTTGGTTTAAAACCTTGGACTGTGGATAAGTCCTTTCAAAATATTGTTTTAGAACATTTTACAAAGTATTGTGAAAAGAGGCCATGTCACACAACTTTACATGTTTAATTGTGTTCGATTCTCCAGTGTCATAAACTGATCTTATATTTTATCCCTTGTAGAGATTCTCTGATATGAGCACCAGAAGGGGGCATCGACCCACTCGTAGGTGTGGTCGACCCGTTAGATTTGCAGACCCGATAAATGATCTGGTGGTTGATCCAACTGCCCCTAAAATGTTACAGTTGCAGTTGACCCTCCGACATCTGTAGAGCATCCTACCCCTCATGGTCCTTCAGGTGCTGCTGCTTCGACTACTCTGACATCTATCCCGACTGCTCCTACACCTACTCCAACTGTTCCATTACCTGTTCATAGTATCGGCATGAATACTTCGGTCAGAGGAGCGACTGTTTTTGGGTCCGAGCCTATGACTGGAGTTACTGATGAGACCTTGAGTAGACAGTTTCTCTAGTTGATTTAGAGAGTAGTCAGAGCGTCTAGAGTCACACCTGAAGTTCCTATCTCACATATTTTGATTGCCAACGGGATCAAGACCTTCTCGGTATCTCTTAGTGGACCATTGACCGAGGCTAAGGAGTGGTTATACGACATCGAGAGATGTATGGGTGAGATGGGTTTTGATCCATCTAGAAAGTATTTGGGTGATGTATCTATGTTGAATGGGAATGCCCGCACATGGTGGGAGTCCATCATGAGTAGTGTTCCTTCTGATCGACTAACATGGGGTTTCTTTAAGGAACGCTTTAGGAACTGTTTTTTAGGCAAACGATTCTTGAGAGAGTGACACCAGGCTTTTAAAGATCTGGTGCAGGGTACCATGACAGTGGCTGAGTATGAGATACAATTTATAGAATTGTCAAAATATGGTACTCGCTTGATTTCTACTAAGAAAGATAGATGTCACAAGTTCTTGAAGGGCCTTCGTATTGGGATACGTGATCGAGTGGCTATCCACCATGACCAGGTGTTTGAAGATTTAGTACACCGGGCTAAGACTATAGAACATATGGAGATCTTGACAGCTAGTAAGAGTAGTAGAGATGGAGATCGAGATAGAGGCAAGGATTGAGGGCGAGACCGAGATCGATCTTGGAGATCTTCTAGACATGGAGAGTCTCACGTGTGCTCTGATAAGAGGGCTCGCACCATGTATTAGAGAGGTGGTTCGATTTATAGGCCCACGGTACAACATGGCCCATCAGTTAGTCGGGGTGATTCATCAGGGTCCACTCTCTTACTTGTGTGTGAGTATTGTGGTAAGCTTCACTGAAGGAAGTGCAGGAAGATCTCAGGTGCTTGCTTATGATGTGGATCCACTGACCATTTCAAGAAAGATTGTCCACACCCACCTTCTATAGACCGATCGTCGTTTTAGACCCATGCTCGATCCCAAACTCCAACCTATTCACAAACATCTGTTCAAACACCGGGTTCAGAGCGTTTTCAGGGTAGAGCTCATGGGTCTTCATCTAGATCTGATAGTAAAGGCCGATCACATCAGAGTGGGGGATTGGTCATGACTGAGGCCATACAACCTGTACTTGTTTATGCTACTAGACGTCGTGACGACAGAGACGAGTCAAACGTCATTGCAGGTACATTCACAATATTTTCTGTTCCATACTTTCCATTACTTGACAATGGTTCTACACATTCTTATGTATCGAGATTTATGTCTCGAGACCTCTAGATTCCAGTTGAGACCACCAAGAGTGCAATTACCATTATGAGTCCAGTGGGCCAGTCTGTGGTTGTAAATAAGGTTTTCTAGCAATGTCCCCTCGAGGTGCAAGGGGAAATCTTTCTAGCTGACCTTATGGAACTACCATTAGAAGAGTTTGATCTGATTCTTGGCATGGATTGGTTGACTGAACACCGGGTTAACCTAGATTGTGAGTCCAAGGGAGTAGTTTTGAAGACTTTTAATGATCATACGGTGGTTCTTATTGGTGAGCGTCGATGGTATCTGTCTAATGTGATATATGCTTTGGCTACCGACATGATGCTCCGGAAGGGCTATCAAACTTTCATCGCCTGTTTCTTGAATACCAAGGGTTCTTTGTCAAAGATTGAGGAGATTCACATTGTTAACGAATTTCCTGATGTCTTTCCCGAGGAATCACCTAGATTACCTCTGGATAGGGATGTTGAGTTTGAGATTGAGACCTATCTAGGCTCTGCACCAGTCTCCATGAACCCTTACCGTATAGCTCCTAAGAAGCTTAAGGAGCTGAAGATTCAGTTGCAAGAGCTCCTCGACCGAGGCTTTATCTGACCTAGCTCTTCACCTTGGGGAGCTCTTATTCTTTTCGTAAAGAAGAAATATGGTTCTCTCATATTGTGCATTGATTACCATAAGCTGAACAAGTTGACAGTCAAGAATAAGTATCCTCTGCCCATGATTGAAGACTTGTTCAATCAGTTTCGCGGGGACACAGTTTCTCGAAGATTGATCTTTGTTCCGGGTACTATCAACTAAAGATAAAAGGGTCTGATGTAGCAAAGACGGCCATTCGCACCAGATATGGGCATTACGAGTTTTTAGTGATGCCATTTGGTTTGACTAATGCTCCTACCGCCTTTATAGATCTAATGAACCGTGTGTTCCGACCCTATTTGGATCAATTTGTGGTGGTGTTCATTGATGACATCATAGTCTACTCCCGGACTGAAGCAGAACATGTTGAGCATTTGAGGATTGTTCGGCAGAATCTTAGAGAACACAAATTGTATGCTAAGTTGAGCAAGTGTAAATTTTGGCTCAACGAGGTGACATTTCTGGGGCATGTGGTATCGGCTCGGGGTATTCAGGTTGATCCCAGGAAGATAGAGGCCATTGTGAGTTGGAAGCAACCCAAGAATGTTTCCGAGATTCACAGTTTCTTGGGTTTAGCTCGGTATTACAGGCGTTTCGTCGAGGGATTTTCCATTATTGCGGCTCCCTTGATGAAGCTATTGAGGAATGATGTTCCATTCATCTGGATAGATGCTCAGTAGGATAATTTCGAGAAGTTGAAGACAACTCTAACGCAAGCTCCAGTTTTGACGCAGCCCGAGTTTGGGAAGGATTTTGCAGTTTATAGTGATGCATCACGCTCCGAGCTTGGATGTGTTTTGATGCAAGATGGCAGAGTAATAGCTTATGCGTCTTGTCAGTTGAGGCCGCATTAGAGTAATAACCCTACCCATGATCTAGAGCTGGCCGTTGTGGTTTTTGCCTTGAAGATTTGGAGACACTATATCTACAGAGAGAAGTGTTATATCTACACAGATCACAATAGCGTGAAGTACATTCTTACACAAAAAGATCTTAATCTGAGACAACACCGTTGGATTGAGCTTCTTAAGGACTATGACTGTGTGATTGAGTACCACCCGGGGAAGGCTAATATTGTTGCTGATGCTTTGAGTCATAAAACTATATCAGACTTGAGATCCTTGTTTGCTAGAATGAGTATATATAGTGATGGCAGTTTACTAGCTGAGCTACATGTTAAACTGACATTGGCTGAGGAAATTAGGGCCAAACAACTTTTAGACAGTTCCTTACTCCCTGTCATACACCAGGTTCAACATTGATCTACTTCTATCTATGCCTTTGATCATGATGGAGTCCTGTGCTTCAAGGGTTGTTATTGTGTACCAGATGATGGCGAGTTGAAGCGGGCCATTCTTAGTGAGGCTTATAACAACCCTTATGCTATGCATCATGATGGGGACAAGATGTACCAAAACCTGAGGCAAAGATATCATTAGGAAGGTTTGAAGAAGGACAATTTAGATTATGTATCTCGGTGTTTGACTTGCTAGCAGGTTAAGGCAGAACACCGACATCTTTCTTGTTTATTGCAGCCCATTAAGATCCCTGAGTGGAAATGGGAACGTGCCACTATGGATTTCGTTACAGGGCTTCCTCTGACACCTCCTAAAAAGGATTCTATTTGGGTGATTGTTGATCGACTCTCCAAGTCAGCTCATTTTATTCTAGTTCGAGTCACCTACTCTTTGGAAAAGCTGGCTAAACTATACATCTCTAAGATCGTAAGACTACATGGGGTACCTTTATCTATCATCTATGATCGGGATCCAAGGTTTACGTCTCGATTCTGGTTGGCCTTGCACAATGCTTTAGGTACCCGTCTGAACTTCAATACATTCTTTCATCCGCAAACAGATGGACAATCGAAGAGGGTGATTCAGATTCTTGAAGACATGGTACGGGGATGTGTGATTGATTTTCGTGGTAGTTGGGAGGATTTCTTGCCCTTGTGTAACACCCCCTACCCGGCCTGGTCGAGAACCGGGTCAGAGAGCATTACCAGAAACGATGCGGAAAATCTTTTAACTCTTTTTCTTCAAAACTTTCTTAACAACTTGACTTATTAAAACTTAATGGACTTATTGAACTCATTAGGCTTATGATCTGAATCTTAATAATCTTTACACTTGCAGAACTTACCGGGTTTACATATTTATTCATTTAACCTTGTAGAAGTCGAAAAGAAGCTGCCCGTATCGAAACGCCCTAAGCCGTTTCGGTACGGCTTGTCCAGGGTCAAAACAATGACTTTTCTTTCTTGACCGTATCGATACAGCTTGACCTATATCGGTACGGGTTGACTAAATTTGACCTAGCTTAGACCCGTTTCGAAACCCGTATCGAAACAGGGGTCTCTAGTAGCAAACACGTTTCAGAACACTCCAACCTGTTTCAGAACGGCAGGTCTGAAATGACAGGTTGTAGCTGATTTTAATCAATTTTAACATAGCAACAATGGACCGATTGAAATGAAACTTGTCACACATTATTCTAAGGGTATGAACTACTGTCATGCCAAGTTTTAAGGCTATTAGGACCCGTTTACTCGATTTGTGCAATTTAAGCATAAAACGGGATCTACGTAGCTAAATCCTAACACAAAAACATTCTTTTTATCTTATTCAAGACAAAGCACTTGAACCACACTTAGAAACACAAAACGCCATTTTACTTAATACATAGACCTTGCCACCATACTAGGAGTCCGAAAGACAAAACAAATTACTTGGACTTGGTTGTGACTTGTGCAACGCTCCAACTTCTCCGATCTTGATCCCCTCTACTTGCTTACCATGAAATCGATGCATGAAATGCATTAGGAACACTTTTTGTAACACCCCAATTTTGGGCTTGGAAGTTTAGGGTCTGAACCGGACAGGTTTAAATTACGGTTCGAATATAAAAGGTGATTTTAGGGAAACCGTAGTTCGGGATGCATTAAAAATATGTAAAAATATCTAAAAACCCTATTTTATTATATATAAGAGAGTGGTGAAATCAATTTTACGAAATGGGGTTTGGAAATATAACATTTCAAGTTAGTGACTAAAATGTAATTTTTGAAAAGTTGGTGACTGTTTTAAAATGATTGAAACTTTGAATCTTTAAGGAGCTAATTTACCCAATGGAGGGTTTCTCCAGATTTTTCTAAAATTTTAAAGAATTATTAAAGGTTATTTAATAAAAAGAAAAGAGGGAAAATAGATATTTTAGTTTTATAACTAACTTTTGCCAAAATTTTCCCATTTCATTTTTCTCTCAATTTTCCCTCAGCCAAACACATTCCCACAACCACTTTTCCTTTGATTTTCACACCTAAAGTTGAGATTTCAATCTCTAAATGATTTCTAATCGTTTTCACATCAAATCATCATCATTTGCTTATTGAATTTTCAAGGATTTTGGCTCTAAACAAGGAGAAATCCACATTTAGAGGTATGAACGTCCTTATCCTCTAAATACTCAATTCTTTACTGAAATTCCCAAGTTCTCAATCCTTAAATTGAGTTTTATTAAAGATTTTTATGTTGTGTTCTTGATTTTGGCTTAAAATGCAAGATTTGGATTTAATTTTGAAGAAATTCATATTAAATGATTGGGCTCTGTTTTGAGATGTCTTTTTGATGTATTTTGGATGTCTAAATGATGTGTAATTGAGGTTTAATCAATGCAATCCCGAATAGGTTGATTTTCCAAAGTTTTTACTTGAGTTAATGGTGGTTTTTGGGGTGATTTTGATGTTCTGCTATAGCTAGAGGTATAAGGACGTGATTAGGTCCTTTTTGGATGTTAATTGATGTCTAAGAATGATTGGAATTAATGGATCTTGGCTGGGTAATGTTGTAGAGGTGTTTGGATGTGATTTCGGTTGTGTTTGGTAGCCGAAATGTGAGTTTTGATGAGAGCAGCGAGTTTAGGTGTTTTGGCTGGAGTTTTTAATGCATGATGATGCATTAATCCTCTGCTTTGATGTGCTTAAAACATGGGAGACATCTTCGGATCCTTGTGGTGTTGATCCAGAGGCTTGATCGTCGTTTCGGCAAGCTTGTGAAACGGAATCGGTGAGTGAAGTTTGGTTTTCATCTTTGAAACCAATGTTTGAAGGTTGTGGGTGCTTAGTTTAAGTCTAAACAACTTAGCTAAGCTCAAGAGTAAGTTTTCGGAGAAACTCTCTTTTTGATGAACCATGAGATGGTTGGATGCAATGTGTTTAATTTGCATGTTTACATTCTATTTTGAAAGCATAATTTTAGCATGTTTAATGCTGGTTTTGAAAGCCATGTGTTGAAGGATGCTCAAGGTAAGAGATCCTTGGTTTGAAATTGATAAATGTGGTTTTGATGCATAGTGATGCATGATGGTTTAATGGCTTTGTTAAATGCTTTAAAACAGTGGATTGATGTTGGTAAATTATGTATATTGGCAAGTGATGTGTTGGTTTAAAAGTACTTGAATCGGATATAGTTAGCCGGCTATAGGATTGGGTGCACCGTGAATAAAGTCGCCTCGGATGTTGAGGGGTTGTGATTGTACCATAAACTCCATCCAAGTACACTAACGAGATGGTTATGATCACAATGGTGGTTAAAAGTCCATGTGTGGATCTTGTGTTGTGTGTCCCGTGTTCTCTTTAGTGATGTTATACAACTACCAACTAGTGATGTGGAGGGGTTCTGATTGTACTGTAGACTCCATCACGGGTGTTGAGGGGTTGTGATTGTACCGGTAAACTCCACCTTGAGTGTTGGTAGTGTGTATGAAGCGTATGAGACAACGCTTGTAATCCGCGTATCTGATTGTGTTTTGAGTTGAAAAAATGGTTATGAATTATCACTTGAAAGCCAATATGACCTATTGATGAATTGAAGCATGAGATGCTTGGTTTGTATGCATAGATGCATGATAAATGATGTTTTGAAATTAAAGGCCTTGGAAAGGTGTTTTTACAAAGTGCATTATTGTGTTGTTTTATTAGAGCATTTCTCACTAAGCATACGTGCTTACGCTCTCTCTTTCTTGAACCAATAATGCATAGCATTGAAGTGCTTTAAGGGCAGCAAGGAGGTCAAGGATCCAAGTTGAAGTCTAAGCTCATGTATGGTGACTATTTTCACATCACTATTAGCTTTTGGTATTTGGCAATGGGAACCTAGGTTGTGATTTTTGGGAGATGTTTTGGACTCCCTAAGTTTGGCTTGATGCCTATGGTGTTTTGGATATGTAATTGGCCACTTTGATGTTTGCTTTTGATGACTTGATGTTTGGTTGGTGTTGAGTATTAGGTTGCTTGCCTATAGTTTGAGGTTTTTCCTAATCGATGCTATGGATGTGTTTTGATGATGCTTTTATGTTCCTTTAGTGCATAATGACTTGTTGGCATGATTTGGGCATCATAGGTATGCGTTTGATGGGTCGAATGCTTGTTAAACCAGTTAATTTCTGCAATTCTGGGCAGCCCGTATCGGAACGGGTGGTACCGTCTCGGAACAGGGGTCTGAAATGGCCTTAGCGTTTCGAAACGGGTAGAGACGTTCCGAAACATTTTTGCTACTGCCAAGCCCTGTTTCGGAACAGCTTTCGAAACGGTCCCGCGTTTCGGAACGGTCATCCCCCGTTTCGGAACACTCGACCGTTGGGCACTGAATTGTATGGTTATATGTTTTGAAATCTTCACGATTTAGTCCTGATTTTTGTATGTGCAATTGCTTGAGTTTGGAATGTCCGTTTAAGATGAAATTTTGGCAGAGAAGCATGAAACATGATTAATTTCATAATTGTAACTCAAAAATTGGCAAGGTCCTCTTAATTTCCAGAATTTACAAATTGGTCCCTAAATTCGTATGTTGTGCAATTAAGTCCCTAATTGTTTTCTGATTGCTGTGATTTTTGAGTATGCTTATCTCAAGAGTACACCTAGGGTTAATATGCATTTAGACAAGGTTAAAAAGAAAAAAAGGGTCGTTAATCAAGGTTGACTTTCTAGTTGACTTTGGTTTTCCATGTGTAATCTTCGTAGTTCGGGTCAACCGTCTAGGCTGGGCTAAGGGGGTTACATTTGTTGGTATCAGAGCTGAGTACTCGAGTATTTGGGAATGGTTATGTGGGTGATAAGTGTATGATTGCTCTTATACTTGTTGAATGAATGTATGATGTATGAATAGTAAGTATGTTGCAATTGTGGTGTATGCTGTGGTGAAGCATGTTAGAGGGACCCATTGCCATATCAAAGCTAATGAAATGATTTGTTTTTAATTGGAAATGAGCTTGAGTACTTGGATTGCTTACCTTGCTGAGCCTGACTATTTTTATTGCATTTGTGATTGCATTGTTTAGTAAATGGGACCTCGTAGAGAGACGAGGATCAATATGCGAGCTATGGCTCAAAATGAGAACGAAGAGAATGTTGAAAATGTAGTGGATTTACCTCCTCCATCCGGTGGTGGTGGTGCTGGGGTGAGGGAGCTGGTGTTGGTGCTGGGGTCGCTGGACCTGAAGCTGGGCAGGGGCAAGCTGCTCCTGACATGACAATGCTGATTCAGGCTATTGCTGGAGCCTTTCAGGCGGCGGTAGCAGGAGCTCATGGAGCTGGGCATCAAGGAGATGCTAATGTTAGACTACCTCTGGAATGCTTGCGCAGTCTGGGAGGGACTGAGTTCAGGGGTTTGTCTGCTAAAGGTTCTGAGTCTTGGTTGGAAAGTACCAAGAGAATTTTGGGACAAATGAACTGCAATGAAGTGCAGAAGCTGGGCTGTGTAATATCGTTGTTGCATGACGATGCATATACCTGGTGGACAACCTCTATCTCCGGAATGGAGGATGCTGATGTGACTTGGACGTTCTTCCTGAACGCGTTCAAGAGAAGGTATCTGGGTGTGCGGCACCTAGATGAAAAGAAAAGGGAATTCATGTCTCTTACTCAAGGGAGCATGTCATTGGCTGAGTACGAGGTTCAGTTTGTCCGACTCAGTCAGTACGCACCTGAGCTTGTCCCTAATGAGCGGGAGAGGTGTGAACATTTCCGTTATGGATTGGTGACGGAAATGAAGACTTATATGTTGGTTGTTGAGTACACTGACTTTGATGTGCTTGTTGGTAGAGCAAAAGACATTGAGTTGAATTTGAGTTTATCTTGTAGAGGTGCTGGTCCTAGTGCGGGTAAGCGGGCTGCTGAGTATAGTTCCGGTGGCGGACAGAACAAGAGAGGACGTGATCGGAAGTATCAGTCTTCAGCTAGGCGTGGTGGTGGAGGGCAAGGTGCGCCTATTCAGGGAGACATAGCGAGAGCTGATCAGAACACATGTTGGACACATGGATCGCGTGGTCATCTGAGGCATGATTGTCCTCGAGCAGCGAGGGAGGTACATGCTCCTGTTTTGGTGACCGGTAATTCGTGCTGGAACTGTGGTTCGGCGGATCACATGAAGAGGGAGTGTCCTCTGTTGGCCGATGGTGGTCAGGGACGTTCTCCTGGAGTTGTTTCACCACAGAGAGGTCGTGGGTGCGACCGTGGTAACTTCCAGCGTAGGTAGGATGGTGGAAGGAATGTGGCTCATGTGGTAGCGGTTCAGCCTGAGGGTGGTGGCCAGGCCAGAGTGTATGCTTAGAGGGAAGGGAGGAATGACACGGATGTGATTGCAGGTACATTCACTTTGCAATCCTTGTCATTACTTTCCTTGATTGATTCTGGATCTACACACTCATACATATTGCATGAACATGCTCAATCCCTTGGTTTGCCTGTTGAGTCTTTGGATGTTGGTATGCGTGTAACTAGTTCTTTTGGTGAGACTGTTGTGACACGAAAGCTTTATAGAAGGTGTCCCTTGGTTGTGTAAGACCATGTTTTTCATGTTGATCTTATGGAATTGCCTTTCTATGGTTTTGATGTAATCCTTGGTATGGATTGGCTTGTTGAGCATCGAGCTGTAGTGGATTTTGAGAATAAGCGAGTTTCGTTGAAGCTTGCGGATGATTATGAGATGGTGGTGGTTGGTGAGAATGTGAAGTTTCTTGCCAATGTGGTGTCTACATTGGAAGCGAGCCGGATGCTGAGGCAAGGTTGTGAAGCCTACCTCACCTTTGTGATGAATCCTAGATCTAAGGAGTTACGAGTGCAAGATATCAGGACTGTGCGAGAGTTTCCTGGTGTGTTTCCAGAGGAGTTGCCTGGATTTCCTCCTAATCGCGAAGTGGAGTTTGGGATTGAGCTGTATAAAAACACAACTCCAGTGTCCATTACTCCTTATTGAATGGCACCTAAGGAGTTGAAAGAGCTGAAGACGCAACTTTAGGAGTTGCTTGATCGTGGTTTCATTCGGCCGAGTGTGTCACCTTGGGGTGCACCGGTCTTGTTTGTGAAGAAAAAGGATGGCACTATGAGAATGTGCATTGATTACCGTCAGCTTAACAAGTTGACTATCAAGAATCGATATCCATTGCCGAGAAATGATGATCTTTTTGATCAATTTCGGGGAGCAACTGTGTTCTCTAAAATTGACTTAAGGTCGGGGTATTATCAGCTAAAGGTGAAGGATGTGGATGTGCCAAAGACATCCTTCAGAACAAGGTATGTGCATTATGATTTTCTTGTGATGTCGTTTGGTTTGACGAATGCTCCTGCAGCTTTCATGGACATGATGAATAGAGTGTTCCATGAATACTTGGATAAATTTGTTGTGGTGTTTATTGATGATATTCTCGTGTACTCTCGTAATGAGGAGGAGCATGAAGGGCATTTGAGAATTGTGTTACAGGCTTTGTTGGAGAATCAGCTTTATGCCAAGCTGAGCAAGTGTGAGTTCTGGCTTAGAGAGGTTGTGTTTCTTGGTCATGTGGTTTCTGCTGAGGGGATTCGTGTTGATCCTCAGAAGATTGAGGCAGTGATGAATTGGAAGCCTTCTAAGTATGTTCATGAAGTCCGTAGTTTCCTTTGTTTGGCAGGATACTATCGGAGGTTCGTGGATGGGTTTTCAAATATTGTTGCACCTTTGACGAAGTTGTTGCAGAAGGATGTTAAGTATGAGTGGACGGAAGTGAGACAACAGGCTTTTGAGAAGCTTAAGGCAGCTTTGACGCAAGCCCCTATCTTGGTTTAACCTGAATCAGGGAAAGAGTTTGTGGTGTATAGTGATGCGTCTTATGTTGGTTTGGGATGTGTGTTGATGCAAGAGGGTAAGGTGGTGGCTTATGCAGCGCGTCAGTTAAAGGTCCATGAGCGCAATTATCCTACGCATGACATTGAGTTAGCTGCGGTAGTTTTTGCTTTAAAAATTTGGAGACATTACTTGTATGGTGAGAAATGTACTGTGTACACGGACCACAAGAGCTTGAAGTATCTGATGTCTCAGAAGGAGTTAAACCTTAGGCAACGACGTTGGGTGGAATTGCTTAAGGATTACGATTTGACTATCGAGTACCATCCGGGTAAAGCTAATGTTGTAGCAGATGCCTTGAGTAGGAAGGTAGCTGTTGAGTTGAGGGCTATGTTTTCCAGTTTGAGCATTTCGCGTGATGGTGGTATTGTGGCTGAGTTGCAAGTGAAACCATCCTTGGTTCAGTTGATTAAGGAAAAGCAGTTGTTGGATGATTCCTTGGTGCCACATGTTCAGGATATTGCGAAGGATAGGCCATCGGATTTCTGCTTTAATGTTGATGGAGTTTTATGCTTTGGGAGTCGGATAGTAGTGCCCAATGATGCTGATTTGAGGCGTGCTATTCTGACTGAAGCTCATAGTAGTCCTTTTGCTATGCACCCTAGTAGTACTAAGATGTACCGTGATCTTCGTGATGAGTACTATTGGGTGGGTTTAAAGAAAGATGTTGCTGAGTTTGTAAGCAAGTGCATGGCATGTCAGCGAGTTAAGGCTGAGCATCAGTTTCCTTTAGGGTTGTTGCAACCGTTGAGGATTCCTAAGTGGAAGTGGGAAAGGATTACCATGGACTTAGTGTCTGGTTTGCCTTTGTCACCATCGAAGAAGAATTCGGTCTGGTGATTGTGGATTGCCTGAAGAAGTTTGCGCATTTCTTGCCTGTGCATACTACGTACACTTTGGATAAGCTTGCAGAGCTGTACATTGCTGAGATTGTGCAATTGCATGGTGTGCCAAAGTCGATTGTGTCGGATAGAGATCTGAGGTTTACATCGCGTTTCTGGCAGTGTTTGCATCAGGCTTTGGGTACACGGTTGAATTTCAGTACATCTTATCATCCGCAATCGGATGGACAATCTGAGTGTGTTATCCAGGTGTTGGAGGATATGTTGAGGTGCTGCGTGATTGAGTTTCAGGGTTCTTGGGAGAAACATTTGCCTTTGGTAGAGTTTGCCTATAATAATAGTTATCAGGCAAGTATTCAAATGGCACCTTATGAAGCTTTGTACGGGAGGAAGTGTAGGACTCCTCTTTGTTGGGCTGAAACAGGTTAGAAGTTAGTTTCGATGCCAGCTTTGTTGAAGGGAACCACCGAGAAGGTGAAGCTCATTTGTGAGCGATTGAAGGCAGCTTCTGATCGGAAAAGTCTTACGCGGATTTGAAGCATAAGGAGATTGAGTATGCGGTGGGTGACCGTGTGTTTTTGAAAGTTTCGCCTTGGAAGAAGGTGATGAGGTTTGGCCGAAAGGGTAAGTTGAGCTCTAGGTACATTGGACCATACGAGGTGATTGAGCGTGTGCGTCCTGTTGCCTACAAGTTGAGGTTACCGCAAGAGCTAGAAAAGATTCATGATGTGTTTCATGTTTCTACGCTTCGTAAGTATAGATCAGATCTTTCTCATGTGATGCCTGTGGAGGAAGTGGAGTTGAATCCGGATTTGACCTATGATGAGGAACCAATGGATATTCTGGATTCAGATAGTAAAGTTCTTCGAGGCAAGACCATTGAGTTGATAAAGGTGTTGTGGAAGCATCGTGGTGTTGAGGAAGCCACGTGGGAACGGAAGGATGACATGTTGAAGCAGTTTCCGTACCTTTTTCCTCCAGGTAAATTTCGAGGACGAAATTTCTTAAGGGGGGGAGAGCTGTAACACCCCAATTTTTGGCTTGGAAGTTTAGGGTCTGAACCGGACCGGTTTAAATTACGGTTCGAATATAAAATGTAATTTTAGGGAAAGCCTAGTTCGGGATGCATTAAAAATATGGAAAAATATCTAAAAATACTCTTTTATTATATATAAGAGAGTGGTGAAATCAATTTTACAAAATGGGGTTTAGAAATATGACATTTCAAGTTAGTGACTAAAATGTAATTTTTGAAAAGTTGGTGACTGTTTTAAAAGGAATGAAACTTTGAATCTTTAAGGAGCTAATTTACCCAAGGGAGGGTTTCTCCAGATTTTTCTAAAATTTTAAAGATTTATTAAAGGTTATTTAATAAAAAGAAAAGAGGGAAAAGATATATTTTAGTTTTATAACTTACTTTTGCCAAAATTTTCCCATTTCATTTTTCTCTCAAATTTCCCTCAGCCAAACACATTCCCACAACCACTTTTCCTTTGATTTTCACACCTAAAGTTGAGATTTCAATCTCTAAATGATTTCTAATCATTTTCACATCAAATCCTCATCATTTGCTTATTGAATTTTCAAGGATTTTGGCTATAAACAAGGAGAAATCCACATTTAGAGGTATGAACGTCCTTCTCCTCTAAATACTCAGTTCTTTACTGAAATTCCCAAGTTCTCAATCCTTAAATTGAGTTTTATTAAAGGTTTTTATGTTGTGTTCTTGATTTTGGCTTAAAATGCAAGATTTGGATTTAATTTTGAAGAAATTCGTATTAAATGATTGGGCTCTGTTTTGAGATGTCTTTTTGATGTATTTTGGATGTCTAAATGATGTGTAATTGAGGTTTAATCAATGCAATCCCGAATAGGTTGATTTTCCTAAGTTTTTACTTGAGTTAATGGTGGTTTTTAGGGTGATTTTGATGTTATGCTATAGCTGGAGGTATAAGGATGTGATTAGGTCCTTTTTGGATGTTAATTGATGTCTAAGAATGATTGGAATTAATGGATCTTGGCTGGGTAATGTTGTAGAGGTGTTTGGATGTGATTTCGGTTGTGTTTGGTAGCCGAAATGTGAGTTTTGATGAGAGCAGCGAGTTTAGGTGTTTTGGCTGGAGTTTTTAATGCATGATGATGCATTAATCCTCTGATTTGATGTGTTTAAAACAAGGGAGACATCTTCGGATCCTTGTGGTGTTGATCCGGAGGCTTGATCGGCGTTTCGGCAAGCTTGCAAAACGGAATCGTTGAGTGAAGTTTGGTTTTCATCTTTGAAACCAATGTTTAAAGGTTGTGGGGGCTTAGTTTAAGTCTAAACAACTTAGCTAAGCTCAAGAGTAAGTTTTCGGAGAAACTCTTTTTGATGAACCATGAGATGGTTGGATGCAATGTGTTTAATTTGCATGTTTACATTCTGTTTTGAAAGCATAATTTTAGCATGTTTAATGCTGGTTTTGAAAGCCATGTGTTAAAGGATGCTCAAGGTAAGAGATCCTTGGTTTGACATTGATAAATGTGGTTTTGATGCATAGTGATGCATGATGGTTTAATGGCTTTGTTAAATGCTTTAAAACAGTGGATTGATGTTGGTAAATGATGTATATTGGCAAGTGATGTGTTGGTTTAAAAATACTTGAATCGGATATAGTTAGCCGGCTATAGGATTGGGTGCACCATGAATAAAGTCGCCTAGGATGTTGAGGGGTTGTGATTGTACCGTAAACTCCATCCAAGTACACTAACGAGATGGTTAAGATCACAATGGTGGTTAAAAGTCCATGTGTGGATCTTGTGTTGTGTGTCCCGTGTTCTCGTTAGTGATGTTATACAACTACTAACTAGTGATGTGGAGGGGTTGTGATTGTACCGTAGACTCCATCACGGGTGTTGAGGGGTTGTGATTGTACCGGTAAACTCCACCTTGAGTGTTGGTAGTGTGTATGAAGCGTATGGGACAATGCTTGTAATCCGCGTATCCGATTGTGTTTTGAGTTGAAAAAATGGTTATGGATTATCACTTGAAAGCCAATATGACATGTTGATGAATTGAAGCATGAGATGCTTGGTTTGTATGCACAGATGCATGATAAATGATGTTTTGAAATTAAAGGCCTTGGAAAGGTGTTTTTACAAAGTGCATTATTGTGTTGTTTTATTAGAGCATTTCTCACTAAGCATACGTGCTTACGCTCTCTCTTTCTTGAACCAATAATGCAGAGCATTGAAGTGCTTTAAGGGCAGCAAGGAGGTCAAGGATCCAAGTGGAAGTCAAAGCTCATGTATGGTGACTATTTTCACAACACTATTAGCTTTTGGTATTTGGCAATGGGAACCTAGGTTGTGATTTTTGGGAGATGTTTTGGACTCCCTAAGTTTGGCTTGATGCCTATGGTGTTTTGGATATGTAATTGGCCACTTTGATGTTTGCTTTGATGACTTGATGTTTGGTTGGTGTTGAGTATTAGGTTGCATGCCTATAGTTTGAGGTTTTTCCTAATCGATGCTATGTATGTGTTTTGATGATGCTTTTATGTTTCTTTAGTGCATAATGACTTGTTGGCATGATTTGGGCGTCGTAGGTATGCGTTTGATGCGTCGAATGCTTGTTAAACCAGTTAATTTCTGCAATTCTGGGCAGCCCGTATCGGAACGGGTGCTACCGTTTCGGAACAGGGGTCTGAAATGGCCTTAGCGTTTCGAAATGGGTAGAGACGTTCCAAAACGTTTTTGCTACTGCCAAGCCCTGTTTCAGAACAGGTTTCAAAACAGTCCCGCGTTTTGGAACGGTCATCCCCCGTTTCGGAACACTCGACTGTTGGGCACTGAATTGTATGGTTATATGTTTTGAAATCTTCACGATTTAGTCCCGATTTTTGTATGTGCAACTGCTTGAGTTTGGAATGTCCGTTTAAGATGAAATTTGGCAGAGAAGCATGAAACATGATTAATTTCATAATGGTAACTCAAAAATTGGCAAGGTCCTGTTAATTTCCAGAATTTACAAATTGGTCCCTAAATTCGTATGTTGTGCAATTGAGTCCCTAATTGTTTTCCGATTGCTGTGATTTTTTATTATGCTTATCTCAAGAGTACACCTAGGTTTAATATGCATTTAGACAAGGTTAAAAAGAAAAAAAGGTCGTTAATCAAGGTTGACTTTCGAGTTGACTTTGGTTTTCCCCGTGTAATCTTCGTAGTTCGGGTCAACCGTCTAGGCCGGGCTAAGGGGGTTACACTTTTCCTAGTGAGGTAGTCACATAACAATTCAAAACATATAACATGCCTTACAACATGCTCAATAAAGCATATCATTAATCATGCAAGGTCATAGCATATTTCATAGTCATAACATAACATAAATCATTATCATGGCCTCATAGCAACCGTATTCTTGATTTCATAGCTTTCCTTGGATCGATTCCTTGTGTATGGATACACAAATTCCACCACTACACCACTCATGATCGAAATGGTCCATACCCTCCACTATACCGTTTTGACCATCGCACAACACATCCCTCCACTACACCAAGTAATTCTTCTTCCATAGAGCTCTTGAATTCTGTGGCATGCCAATTGTATCCCATACCTCGAATCCAAGGTTCATAACAATATTTCATAGTTCATATCAACATCATATCATAAATATACATATTACTTAACAACAATGAACATAGTGTGAATCATAGAATTGATGCAACCTTACCATGTGTTGAGTGGATTGCAAGATCGATATAAACCAAGAGGGGGTGAATTGGAAATTTAAAGGTTTTGTGGGGGAAATTGCAAAATAAAAATAATAGACAAGGGATTTAGAGTGGTTCAAGTTCCAAATGAACTCTACATCCACTACCTTAGCTTCACTAAGGATTTGCAACAATTCCACTAATTGCTCTTCCCCTTTTCAAGGCTAAGGAGGCAACCCTTACAATTTCGGTTGAATTTTCTACCCAAAATTCAACCCAATCCTCGCACAAGTGAACAAAGAAATTTGTTGGCTAATAAGGTATCTCTCAATACAAATGATAGCCCAATTACAAGCACTCAACCCAATTGAACAAGATATGAATGAAAATTACAATTGGGGTTTCTAGACAAAATGAGATTTTTGCACAATTGCTTGGATTTGATGTTTGGATGTTTGCTTTAGGATCAATAGTTGTTGCTGGAGCTTTTAGAGGTCCCTTTTATACCTTCTCATTGATTTCTAGCCGTTGTGGTTTTTGCACTCATCAATAGAGCCGTTGGGGATGTTATCTCACCTCCATAAATGCAGTGTGCAACAACCCATTTCGAAACACGGGGTACCTGTTTCGGAACGGACTAAAATTAAAGAGCTGTTGGGGTGCATTTAAGAGCCCGTTTCGAAACGCCTTAGAGCCGTTTCGAAACACTTTTGCCACTTTCAAGGGTCATTTTGAAACAGTCTTAGCCCGTTTCGAAACACCTTAATGGTTTTTAGAAAATCAGTTAAAAACAATTTCAACTGTCATATTTTCAATTTAAACTGAAGAACAGTTTCGAAACGCTTGGCCTCGTTTTGAAACGGTTTTGCTACTGTCAAGGGTCGTTTTGAAACAGTCTTAGCCCATTTCGAAACACCCTATTTATCTTTGAAAAATAGGTTAAATAATATAACAACCGTTATAGTTTTTCAAATCAAAATTGAAGAACTGTTTCGAAACGTATGAGACCGTTTCGAAACGGTGTCAAGTGTTCTAAAGCCGTTTTGATACACGTTTCGAAACAGGGGTTGGTAGTGATGAAAATGTTTCGAAACGCCTTAGGCCGTTTCGAAACAGGGACTTGAAAATCACTGTTTGGCTTTAAACACTTAGAAAAATATTTGAAAAACTTTGTTTTTTAACTTTGGCATAATCTTAAAATTATATGGGGATGTTTTGAGGACTTAAAATTCGTTTTGACATTTTCAATTTAGTCCTTAGGTTTTTAGTTATATCAAAATTAAAATATGTGTTTCACAATCTCCCCCTTTTTGATATAACAAAACCAAAGTTAGAATTTTTAAGAATTTTGAAAGTTTTGAAAATATTCTAACCCCCCTTAATTTAAGATAGGTTTTTAAAGTTAAAAAATTGTTTTAACTTGAAATCCAAGTTGTAAAGCTTTTGTAAAGCTTAAAAAACCTTTTAAAAATTTTAAATGAATTTTAGTTTGTGGCTCTTAAATTTCTTCTCCCCCTTTTTGTTAGATCAAAAAGAATACTGAAAGCTCATAGAGAAGACAAAGGATTAGCACCAATAAGCATTAATAAGCAACAATAATATTAATTCATAAGATCAAAATATCCAAAACATAAACCAACATTAAGTTCAACATAAAATCCCAAACAAAAGATCAAAGACATAGGTTCTTAAAACATAATAAAACATAAGGATGCAATTTTAAACCTAAAAAGCATAAATAATATGATATGATATGATAGTCCTAAGCCTCGTCATCATCATCGGAAGTCTCATCGCCGCTCTTGACTTGAGAACGGTGAAACTTCGTCCATTGCCCATAGAGAGTAGAGAAGGACAAATCCAAGTTTGAATGGGAAGTCTCAAGAGTATGAAGGTGATCCTCGACATTTTTCAAATGATTGTCCATGGTATCAAAACCCGAAGCAATGTGAGTATCCAAAGCATTGAACCGCTCGGTAATGAGAGCCGTGAGGGCTTCATTGTTTCCAACTTGAACTTGCGGTGGAGAAGCAACGGGAGGAGGAGGAGCTTCTCTATCAACTCATTCCCAAACATCATTTAAATATCGAAACCCGAATTTGCGTAGAGAGGACTCACCAATCTTGGACTTACGAGGTTCCGGAGAGTCGTAGGTACAATCGATACCAAGGTCATTAAAGATGTAGCTCAAGATTGTGCCATAAGTAAAAGACTTCAACCCATTTGTGTCAATAAGCATAACATTATTGACCATCTCGGCAAAAATAATCTTAGGCACATTAGGGCGCTCACCTCTACGGAAACATTCAAGCCAAAAATGATCAACTTGACGAATATGAGAGTATTTACCTCCGGAAGGTCGAAGGAACCACGAAACCATCAAGTGAAGAAAGCGATCGTGCACATCCAAAGTAAGTGCCAGACCGGTGAAAGTGTCAAAGTGACGTTCATCCTCAAGACCTTCATCTTTAAGTTTGAAAGTTGACTCCAAGAGAGCAATATCAATAACAAACTTTTTACCCAATATTAAATATTCAATTCCAACAATCTCGGTTTTGGTCTCATCATGAATAAAATGAGAATTAGAGTAAAAAAGGAGTACCATATGTTTGTAGCGAATATCCGGAATGCTCAACAAAAAGATAAGATTCCACTCGCTCAAACGCTCGAGATAACGGAATAGGAAACGCTCGAAATTGAGGAAATCAAGATCAATGACACGTTCTCTACGAACTTCGAAATCCTTGACATAAGTGAAGCGAGCTCGTATCTCATTAGTTTTAAGGGATTTCTGAAAAAGTAGAGCAAGATTCGGACGAATGCTCGAATCACCAGTTTGAACGGCCTTACGCTTTTTGTTAGCTTGTTTCGCCATCTAAAAACATTAAGCAAGTATGTTTTAAAATTAAGTGTATGCATTGAAATTTAAAATCAATCCAATAATAAATCCCACTTAGGTTTTTGAAACAAAATTAAAAACAAAAAAATTAATTAAACAGTAAAGGAAAAATACGACTGAAAAATTTTATATTCGAATAAAAAAATTTGAGGTTTTGAATTTTTTTTACAAGATATGGAAAACCCACAGAAGAAAACATATAATTTATACAAAAATAAAATTTTCTAACCTAAGATTCGAACATAAATTGAAAGAAAAGTAAAAAAGTGAAAAATACCTTAGTTAGGGATTTTGGATGATTCGATGAAAATCCTTGCACGATGTTGATGAAACTTGCTTAGACTTGAGTTTAAGAGTAAAACCCCTCAAAATTTTGTGAAAAACAAAGAGTTTGAGAGGGTATTTATAGAGAGGGAGGTGGTTTAGGGCTTTTTAAGAGTTTGATAAAAAGTAGAAATTTAACATTAAAGGCCCTAAATAAAGCTATCCCCGATGCCGTTTCGGAACGGTCAGGACCGTTACGAAACGAGACGACTAGGGTTTGACCGTTTTGGGACCGTCAGCTGACCGTTTCGATACGGTGTTGACCGTATCGAAGCCCTGTTGACCCGTATCAAAACACGTTTCGATACACCCCTTGGCAGTAGCCAAAACGTTTCGAAACACATTGGAGGCGTTTCGAAACGCCCTTCTCTCAGAACTAGATTTAAGGTATCCGTATCGAAACAGGGTCACCCGTTTCGATACACCTGGGCCTGGAAGTGCAGATGAGTCTCTAAAAGAGCAGAAAAATGAATTTTTCTTAGGCCTAACATGCATAAATGTCATGAATGAGCAGGCAAAACATATTCAAACATAAACATACTCCCCCTAGCTATAAGCATAGATGAAATTAGGAGTCTAAACACATAAACATGACATTTCACAAGATCAAGCAAATTTAAACACAAAAGAGGTCCTAAAAGATCAAGATAGGCTAGCTAGACCTAACTCTCTCCTAAGGGACCAAAAACGCTCTTTGTCTAAGGGTTTTGTAAATATGTCCGCTAAATGATTCAAGGTGTCAGCATACTCTGTAACCACATCTTCCTTAAGGACATGATCTCTAATGAAATGATGCCTTATTTCTATGTGATTAGTTCTAGAGTGTTGGATGTGATTTTTTGTTAAACATATTGCACTAGTGTTGTCACATTTTAGGGGTATGGTTTCAACTTTAATTCCATAATCTAAGAGTTGTTGCTTCATCCAAAGGACTTGAGCACAACAACTCCCTAAGGATATGTACTCGACTTCGGTGGTAGATAAGGCTACACTATTTTGTTTCTTAGAGAACCAAGATATGAACATACTACCTAATAATTGACAAGTTCCCGAAGTACTTTTCCTATCGGTTTTGCAACCCCCATAATCCGCATCCGAGTAAGCATGAAGGTTGAAGGTAGAGTCTCTAGGATACCAAAGACCTAAACAAGGAGAATATCTAAGGTATCTAAAGATTCTCTTAATGGCTATAAGATGAGACTCTCTAGGACTAGCTTGAAACCTAGCACAAAAGCAAACACTAAACAAGATATCCGGTCTACTTGCGGTAAGGTAAAGCAAAGATCTAATCATAGAACGATAAAGCTTAGAGTCAACACACTTACCTCCTTCATCTTTGTGAAGCTTTGTAGATGAGCTCATTGGAGTGGCTTGAGGCTTTGCATTCTCCAAGCCAAACTTCTTGAGCATATCCTTTATGTATTTTGGTTGGTTGATGAAGGTTCCATCCGTCTTTTGCTTGATTTGGAGTCCCAAAAAGAATGAGAGCTCCCCCATCATGCTCATCTCAAGTTCACCTTGCATTAACTTAGCAAACTCTTGACAATGACATTCATTAGTATAACCAAAAATAAAATCATCAACATAAATTTGAACTACTAAGATGTCATTTTTATACATTTTTATAAAAAAAAGTGTAGTGTCCACCTTACCTTTTTCAAATCCTTTTTCAATTAAAAAGTTTGAAAGTCTTTCATACCAAGCTCTAGGAGCTTGTTTTAAACCATAAAGAGCTTTGGTAAGTTTGAAAACATGATTTGGAAATTTTGAGTCTTCAAAACCCGGTGGTTGTTTCACATACACTTCTTCATTTATAAAACTATTTAAAAATGTGCTTTTAACATCCATTTGCAAAAGCTTGAAATTATGATAACATGCATATGCAAGAAACATCCTAATGGCTTCCATTCTAGCTACGGGTGCATAGGTTTCATCAAAATCTATTCCCTCTTCTTGAGTGTAACCTTGTGCTACTAGTCTAGCTTTATTTCTTACAATGTTACCACTCTCATCTAGCTTGTTCCTAAAGACCCATTTAGTTCCTATTGTAGATTGATTACTAGGCCTATCAACTAATGTCCAAACGTTACTTCTCTCAAATTGATTTAACTCTTCTTGCATAGCAATAATCTAAAAGTCATCTTTCAATGCTTCTTTAATATTCTTAGGCTCTATGCTTGAGATAAATGCAACATGATTCATTAATCTAAGAGAAGATCGAGTGGTTACCCCCTTGGATGGATCACCCAAGATTTCACCATCTTTGACATAGTTCAACTCCCTTGGGTAGCTCACTTCCTTTTCCTCAAGAGCCAAGTCCTTCAAGGCTTCAAGAGGTGGATCTTGTGTGTCCTCTTCTTTTGTTGGAATCTCATCCTCCTTTGAAGTTTTTCATCCATAAAAGGCATTTATAATTCCTACATCATCATCATCACAAGAATCCTTCGTAGGAAGGAGGTTATCATCGAATACAACATGAATAGATTCTTCTACTACTAAAGTTCTTTTGTTAAATACTCGATAGGCTTTAGAGGTTAAAGAGTAACCTATGAAAATAGCTTCATCACTTTTTGCATCAAATTTACCTAAGTTGTCTTTTCCATTATTTAAAACAAAACACTTGCAACCAAAAGGGTGAAAATAGCTAATGTTAGGCTTTTTAGATTTTAAAATCTCATAAGGTGTTTTCTTTAAAATTGGCCTAATCATTACTTGATTTACAATATAGCAAGCGGTGTTTGTGGCTTCCGCCCAAAAATATTTAGGTAAATTGTTTTCACAAAGCATAGTTCTAGCCATTTCTTGTAAAGTTCTATTTTTCCTCTCAACTACCCCATTTTGTTGAGGAGTTCGAGGAGCCGAAAAATTGTGGCTAATACCATTTTCATTTAAAAAATCTTCAAACCCTAAATTTTGAAACTCAGTTCCATGATCACTTCTAATATGTGAAATTTTTAGTTCAAGATCATTTTGGGTTAATTTTGAAAATGTGATGAATTTTTCCAAAACCTCATCTTTAGTACTTAAAAAGAGAACCCAAGTAAATCTAGAAAAATCATCAAAAAGTACAAAGGCATAAGACTTACCACCCAAGCTCATAGTCCTAATTGGCCCAAATAAATCCATGTGGATTAGTTGTAAGCATCTACTAGTAGAAACATCATTAATGGGTTTAAAGGAAGACCTATGTTGTTTACCCTTTGAGCATGCATCACAAATTTTATCATTTGAAAATTTTATCTTGGGTAAACCTCTAACTAGATTAAGAGAGACTAGTTTTTCTAAAACACTTATGCTAGCATGTCCTAGCTTCTTATGCCACAACCATGCATCATTTTCATTTTGTGCAACTAAGCATGCATGAGATGTATGAATGTCATCTAGATGCACCATGTATATGTTTCCTATGCGATGACCTATGAGCATAATATTATTAGATTTAATGTCCACAATTTTGCATCCATTTTTATCAAATAAAACATTAAATCCTTTATCACACAATTGACTTATGCTCAATAAATTGTGTTTAAGACCATCGACATACAATTCATTTTCAATGAGAATAGTAGAGAGATTACCTATGGAGCCAATACCTTTAATGTGGCCTTTGGAGTTGTCACCAAATGTCATTACTCCTCCACTTTTTGGCTTTAGATCCATGAATCTACTCTTGTCTCCGGTCATATTAAGCTTTTGATTTTGGTACCCAAATTAGTTTGGGTCCATGAGTGTTAGCTCCCAAAACCTTGGTTCCCTTAGGAATCCAAGATGACATAGCAATAATGTTATTAGATTTTACAAGTTCCTTAGGAACCCATACACTTCTAATTCTTTTAGCTCTACTATGTCTAGGATAGCTACCTTGTTTGTAGTTGTTAGTCTTTTTCTTAGGTTGATGTGTTCTAGGGGATTCACATATGTCATGCTTGACACTACCAACATTTTTCAAAGACTTTTTGAGCTCATTTAGCTCACCCAACACCTTTTGGTGTTCACTATTACATTGACATAAAAGATTATTAAGATCAATATTTTCATCTTGAAAGAATTTTAGCTCATATTTTAATCCTAATATTTTTTTCTCAAATTTTGAATTAGCTTGAGTGAGTGAGTCATTTTTCTCATTTAGTTCCAAAATAATTTTCTTGTTTTTAATGACCGACTCTTTAAACTTCTCAACTAATTCATCATAGACCTCTGGTAACTCATCATATGCATCATTCAATTCATCATATGAAATATCTAGAGTAGATGAGTTAGAGGTTACCAAGGAGGAATCTTCCTCAAGTGCCATGAGGCAAAGGTTAGCCACTTCTTGTTCGTTATCCTCCGATGACTCCTCGTCACTCCAAGTAGCAAGCTTGGCTTTGAGCTTCTTCTTCTTCTCAAAGCCCTTCTTCTTGAGTTGAGGGCACTCCGAACGTATGTGGCCGGGTTGTTTGCACTCAAAGAAAATGATAGGATCCATTCCTTCTTCTTTGTTCTTTCTTTTAAAGTCCATCTTCCTTTGGATTTTTCTTCTCCGGTTGGACCTCATGAAACACGAGAATCGTTTTGCTATCATAGCCAATTCTTCAAGTTCATCCTCCTCACTAGATGATCTCTTATCATGTTGTGAAGCTTTAGCCTTGAGAGCTATTCCCAACTTCTTCTTCTTCTCAACCTCAAGCTTCTCTACCCTTTTCACTTCTTTCTTCTTCTCATCTTCCCTTCCTTGCTTCATGATCTCTTGAGTAAGGAGAGAACCCACAAGCTCATCAAGCTTCAAAGTTTTCAAATTCTTTGCTTCGATGATAGCGGTTCTCTTCCCATCCCAAGACTCGGGAAGTGAATAGAGTAGCTTCCAGACAAGCTTGTCTTCCGATATGATCTCTCCAAAGCCCTTTAGCCCATTGACAATCGTGGAGAAACGATCAAACATCTTTGTCACCGTCTCATCGGGCTCCATCTTGAAATTTTCATAACTAAGATTGAGAATTCCAATCTTAGTTTCTTTAACATCGTTGGTGCCTTCATAAGTAGTCTCAAGAGTGTCCCACACTTCTTTTGTAACCCCCCTTAACCCGGCCTAGACGGTTGACCCGAATTAAGAGAGTCACACGGGGAAAACCAAAGTCAACCCGAAAGTCAACCTTGATTAACGACCCTTTTTTTCTTTTTAAACTTGTCTAGATGCACATTAACCCTAGATATGATCATACAAACAGCATGCTCAAAGATCATAATCATCAGAGATTAAACAGGGACCCAATTGCACAAAATAGAACTTTAGGGACCAAATTGTAAATTCTGCAAATTATAAGGACTTAACTCAAATTAAAGTTACCAACTTGTAATTAATCAGGTTTCATGCTTCACTGCCAAATTTCAGCTCAAACGGACATCCCAAACTCATACAATTGTAATAACAAGATCCAGGACCAAAATGCAAACATTTCAAAACATATAACCGCCCATGTCAGCCCCCAACGATCAGGTGTTCCGAAACAGGGAGAACCTATTTCGAAATGCGGGACCGTTCCGCAACGGGTTCCGAAACGAGGCCTGGCAAAGGCATTTTCGTTTCGGAACGGTACCTTCCGTTTCGAACACCTGGGCCACTACAGGGCCCCCGTTCCGAAACGGTAGCTCCCGTTCCGATACGGCCTGCACAGAATGCAGAAAATTGGCTGCTAAAACACACAATTGACTTACCATACATGCTCCAAATGCAACCATACTTTACCAGCAAGACATACAACATGCAAGGAGCATAATTGCATCATCCAATCATCATCATAGCATCAAATATGAAAAGCCCCAAATCTAAAGGCATGCTTCCTACTTAGCAAACCATTCAAGCATTAAATCTCCAAACCAACCACATAATGGCCAATTACATGTTCCAGCATTATTGACAACATTAAACAAACTTAGGGAGTTCAATACATCTCCCAAAACATCCACATAGGTCCCCCATTGCCAAATGCCAAAAGCTAGAAGTGTTTAAGAAACCTTCCCATACTTGAGCTTAATTTCCACTTGGTTGCTTGCCCTCCTTGCTGCCCTCAATGCACCTTAATGCTCTGCATTATTAGTTTAAGAGAAGAGAGAGAGCGTAAGCAAAAGCTTAGTGAGGAATGCTCATTTAAAACCATACAATAATGCATTTACAAAAACTCATTTATAAATCATTCTTCAAGCAACATTACACATGCTCTTTAACCTTTAAAACAAGCAATACGTGCTTCCATTCCATTACATGACATATTGGCAACAAGTGATACATTTCACATAAGATTCACACATGGACTTTTAAACATCATTGTGATCTTACAACAACCAAGGACCACACATGGACTTTTAAACATCATTGTGTCCTTAACCCCATGGACTTTTAAACACCATGGCAAGGACCACACAAGGACTTTTAAACACCTTTGTGTCCTTAACAAGAATCATCCAAGGACTTTTAAACACCTTGATGTTCTTAAGTAACAAGGCTTACACAAGGAATTTTAACCACCTTTGTAACCTTAACCAAGAGCCAACTATGGACTTTTAAACACCATGTTGCTCTTTAAATTCACAAGATTCACACAAGGACTTTTAACCACCTTTGTGATCTTAACCAAGAACCATCCAAGGACTTTTAAACACCTTGATGTTCTTAAATTAACAAGGCTCACACAAGGACTTTTAACCACCTTTGTGACCTTAACCATCACTTGCCAATATGCATCAATATCATCAATATCTCACTGTTTTAAAGCATTTTACAAAGCCATAAACATCATGCATCTTTAAGCATCAAACCACATTAAAACAATGTTCAAAAACAAGAAACTCTTACCTTGAGCTTCCTTCAACACATGGATTATAATCTCAACAAACAAACATGCTAGAAATGCTTTCAAAACAGATTTAAAATCATGCAAACAACCACATTGCATACAACCAAACCATGGCCATCACCAAGAGAGTTTCACGAAAACTTACTCTTGAGCTTAGCTAAGTTGCTTAGACTTCACTAAGCTCCCAAACCTTCAAAACACTGGTTTCAAAGCCGAAAACCAAATTCCACTCACCGATTCCGTTTCGCCTCTTGCCGAAACACCAATCAAGCTTCCGGACCACGACTACTTGGATCTAAAGATGACTCCCCTGTTTTAAACACATCAAAGCAGAGGATTAATGCATCATCATGCATTAATAGCTTCAATGAAAGCACCTAAACTCGCTGCTCTCATCCACACTCCCTTTTCGGCTACCAAACACAACCGAAAATGCATCCAAACAACTCCTCAACATTGCCCAGCCAAGATCCATCAAAACTAAACATCCTTAAACATCATTTAACATCTAAAAAAGGACCTAACATCATCCTTATACCTCCAGCCACAACAGATCCACAAGATCACTCCAAAACAACCAAGAATCACAAGCTAAACTTAGGAAATTCAACCTATCCGGGATTGCATTAATTAAAACTCAATTCCTTTTCAATTTAACATTCATTTAACATCAAATTAACACCTTAAAACACAGCCCAATCAGATCATACGAAAATCTATCAAAAATCACCAAATCTTGCACTTAAAGCCAAGATCCATTATACAACTTTAAAACCATTTATAAATCATCAATTAAGGATTGAGAACTTAGGAATTTCAGTAAAGAACTGAGAGTTTAGAGGAGAAGGACGTTCTTACCTCCAAACTTGAGTTTCTCCCTTTTTAGAACCAAAATCTTGAAAATCCAAGTAGCAAATGGTGAGGTTTTGTTGATGAGATGATTAGCAATCAAAAGAGAATTGAAAAGAGATATTTAGGTGACAAAATCAGAGGAAAAGCTCTGGGGGAAAGATGTTTGGTTTGAGAGAAAATGAGAGAAAAGGAGAATTGGAAAATATGGAAAGTTAGTTGGAAAATAGGAAAATAACTTCCCTCCACTTTTCTTTTGTTTAAAAACCAGAATTAAATCATTTAATATCTTAGAAAAATCTGGAGAAACTCCCTTTGGGTAAATAGCTCCTTAAAGATTCAAAGTTTCAATCCTTTTTAAAACAGTCACGCAGTTTTCAAAAATTACATTTTGGTCACTAGCCAAAATGTCACCCTTCCAAACCTCATTTTGTAAAATTGATTTCACAGTTTACTTATATATATTAAAAGAGGATTTTAGAACATTTTTCCATATTTTTAATGCAACCCGAACTAGGCTTTCCTAATTTCACCTTTTTATATTCGAACAACACTTTGACCGAACCGGTCCAAGCCCAAAACTTCTAAGCCCAAAACCGGGGCGTTACATCTTTGGCACTTTCAATTGATGAGACCTTTGAATAGATATCCGGACAGAAAGAACAAAATAGCATGTGGAGAGCTTTATCATTGACTTGAATCTTTTTCCTCTCCTCTTCACTCATCTCCACTTTATTCTTCAAAACCATCTTGCCTTCACCATCTTGCTTCAATGGAATATATGGTTCATCTTCAATGACATCCCACACTAGATAGTCATTTGACTTGATGAAGAGACGTATTCTATTCTTCCAAAAAGAATAGTTATCATCGTTGAAGAAATGAGGCTTTGTAGTGGATTATGACTCGTACATGCCCGAACCGGAGGTTGAAGCCATCTCTTGATATTTTGATGATCACACTCTTCCAAGAATCTCCTCTTGTGGTTTTTAATCCTCAAAGAGGTAGGCCCTGATACCATTTGTTGAGTGGATCGCAAGATCGATATAAACCAAGAAGGGGGTGAATTGGAAATTTAAAGGTTTTGTGGTGGAAATTGAAAAATAAAAATAATAGACAAGGGAGTTAGAGTGGTTCAATTCCAAATGAACTCTACATCCACTACCTTAGCTTCACTAAGGATTTGCAACAATTCCATTAATTGCTCTTCCCTTTTTCTAGGCTAAGGAGGCAACCCTTACAATTTCAGTTGAATTTTCTACCCAAAATTCAACCCAATCCTCACACAAGTGAACAAAGAAATTTGTTGGCTAATAAGGTATCTCTCAATACAAATGATAGCCCAATTACAAGCACTCAACCCAATTGAACAAGATATGAATGAAAATTAAAATTAGGGTTTCTAGACAAAATGGGATTTTTGCACAATTGCTTGGATTTGATGTTTGGATGTTTGCTTTAAGATCAATAGTTGTTGCTGGAGCTTTTAGAGGTCCCTTTTATACCTTCTCATTGATTTCTAGCCGTTGTGGTTGTTGCACTCATCAATAGAGCCGTTGGAGATGTTATCTCACCTCCATAAATGCAGTCTGCAACAACCCGTTTCGAAACGCGGGGTACCTGTTTCGGAACAGACTAAAATAGAAAGAGCCGCAGGGGTGTATTTAAGAGCTTGTTTCGAAACGCCTTAGAGCCGTTTCGAAACACTTTTGCCACTGTCAAGGGTCGTTTCGAAACAGTCTTAGCCCGTTTCTAAACACCTTAACAGTTTTCAGAAAATCAGTTAAAAATAATTTCAACGGTCATATTTTCAATTTAAACTGAAGAACAGTTTCGAAACGCTTGTCCTCGTTTTGAAACGGTTTTGCTACTGTCAAGGGTCGTTTCGAAATAGTCTTAGCCCGTTTCGAAACACCCTATTTATCTTTGAAAAATATGTTAAATAATATAACAACAGTTATAGTTTTTCAAATCAAAATTGAAGAACTGTTTCTAAACGTATGAGACCGTTTCGAAACGGGTTCAAGTGTTCTAAAGACGTTTCGATACACGTTTTGTCACAGGGGTTGGTAGTGATGAAACGTTTCGAAACGCCTTAGGCCGTTTCGAAATAGGGACTTGAAAATCACTATTTGGCTTTAAACACTTAGAAAAATATTTGAAAAACTTTGTTTTTTAACTTTGGCATAATATTAAAATTATATGGGGATGTTTTGAGGACTTAAAATTCGTTTTGACATTTTCAATTTATTCCTTAGGTTTTTAGTTATATCAAAATTAAAATATTTGTTTCACACCATGTACTTACCAACATACACTCGATGGCGTAAAACCACTAACTCAAGGTTAGCATTAACAAAATGACAACATAATCGAGTAGGCCACGCCTAACTCGAGACGCTACTACACTCACCTTGATTGGCTAAGGCTCCTAAGGTCGATAATACCTCGATCGATGCTTGAGTCTTTTCTCTTATGACGGCACAGACAAAACGAGCTTCTTAAACAAGGAGGATCAAAGCTTTGGTTAGGCTTCCATGGAGGTGCTTGCTTAGGCTCTAGGTTGAAGATGATAATGAAGGTGGTAGCTTACCTAAAAAGAAGGGAGTTTAAAGCTTTCGTAGGAAAATCCAAACAAAGCTCTTCCCATCTTTCTTCTAATTATAGAGGGTTGAAGAAACATTATTTAATTCTTACCTTCAAACTAACCAATAGGAGAGTTTCCTATCTCCAAGGGTTTGCCACACTAAATGCCAATAGAGAGCTTTCCTTTCTAAGTGGGTTTGCTAAACCCAATATCCCACATCTATTCCTCATCATTTACTGAACCAAAAACGTCTCGTCAGCCTTAAAATACATAAAAAGGTGCCAAGCAAGCAGATGACTCAGCTAAGGGCCAATTTCTTTGACTTTTGGGACACTTGCCCTGTTTTCTGCAAGGAACCGTTTCGGAACGGTCGAGGCCGTTTCGATACGGTCTAGCAAAAATCCAAAATGATAGTTAATACCGTTAGACCGTATCGGAACGCCTAAACCATTTCTGTACGCCCTAGCTAAGCCGTTTCGATACGGGTTTCAAGCGTATCGAAACGCCTGGCCCAGAAACGTTAACTTGAGCACATAAAACAATCTTAACTTTGAGATTTTAACTTTCTTAAAATCTCAGGACATAATCTATCTTTAATTCAAGATTTTAAAGACTTTTAATTTCTCTATTCTGATAATCAGAACCTATTTCCGTCCGGACTGGTTTTCGGGGTGTTACAACTCTCCCCTTTAGAAAAGAATTCGTCCTCGAATTCTTACCTGAAACTTCAGTTTGTTCATCTGTGCACTCTTCGGAATCAGAATCTTCTGGAGACGAGGAATTCACCTTTCCTAATCCTTCTGGCCATGTTCGCTTTGCTCTTAAACATTGGCGTTTCGTGAGAAATTTCTTAGGACAATCTCGAGCGAGATGATCCTTCTTGCTACAACCAATACAAGCTTCGACCTTCTTTTCACATCGTCCTATTGGGTGATTATCCTGTCACAAGCTACACATAAATCTTTCTTGTTTTGGTTCATTTGGTTTATCAACTGAATTTGACATTACTTAGGGTCGTGGGTACTTTTCATGGAAAAATACTTGTCTCAAACTTTAGGAACAGAGGTAGATTTTGGTCTTACTTTTGCTGGAGATAACTATCATATATAGAATGCAAAATTTGTCTTTTTCCCACCTATCTAAGAACCAATCAATTTATTCTTAAGGCTTTACAAAACTTTATCCATCACCTCTTCATATACACCTAACACTTGACACCTTGCATTTTACACTAACATTCAATACCTTAAATGTCCAACACATAGGATGAGTCATCAACCTATAAATTAAGCTATTATTCTTATAGTTTCTATTCAAAAATTTGAATTCATGTATCGATACACTCCTCCTCGTATCGATACGCCTAAACCAAAAATTATTTATAAAAGAATCCGTAATTAAGCTTATTTAAGCAAGGATCCTTTAATCTTTACTTAGGCATAAACTTTGTTCCTGGAATATGGTCGTGATCATCCGCTTGTTCCTTGCCCTTCATGTGGCACATCTTTGCAGAAGTATTCGTTTCGGGCCTAAATGATGCTTTGGATGAAACACCTGACTTTCCGAAGGACTCTTGTCTTATTCCCTTGCTTCGAAAGGATTGAACAGTGGTTGAATTAGCAAACTTGTTTTTGGGACACTCTCGCCTAAGATGCCCCATTTCTCCACAAAAGAAACAAGCTCCGGATTTCTTGCGACATTGCCCCTCCGGGTGTTTGTATCGACAGTAGCCATAGACTGGAAACTTCATTCCTTGTCCCGAACCATCAACACTTTCAACAGTTCTATCAACGTGTTCAAGTTGAGAAGGCTACGAGTACACTTTTTGATCCGAATTGTAATGCTTCCACTTCTTAGAAGATCCCGAGAAATGAGATTCATTCTGATTTCTCTTTTCGGATTTACTAAACCCACTAACTGACTGAGCTCTTTTCGCTCCTTCTGTAGCTTTAACTATATTTACGAGATCTTGGAAATTTGAGATACTCAAGGCGGTAAACATGGGACGTAACTTATCGTTAAGTCATGCGATAAACATCCGACACTTCTCTTCTTCCTTCTTGATAAAGTCTGCACCATATCTACAATATTTGCAAAAGTCGTGGATATAACGTTTGATTGGCCGCCCTCATTGCTGAAGATGGAGGAAAATGTTTCGTCTCTTGGCGAGGTAGAATTCACTTATGTACTTATTACGGAACTCTTTCAAGAAGAATTCCCAACTCACAGATTCCTCGGAGACAGTAAGGACGGTAGTCACCCACCACTGTAAAGCTTCATCAGCGAGAAATGCGAGAGCGCATTCAAGCTTATGTTCATCTGAACACCTTAACTGCTTTTCCAAAATCCTCAAAGTATTGTCTAACCAATACTCGGCTCTTTCAGGATCATCATCGTCCCGACCAGTAAAGGTATAAGCTCTATATTGAGATAACTTATCGATTGGGGCTCGAAGATGTTGAGCAACAGGCAGCGTAGGTTGCACAACTTGGCTAGCCTTCATCACATTCATAAATTGCTGAAACATATCAGCCATGTTCTGATATTATGTTGTCTGAGCGGCATGTGCTTCAGGCTCTACATTCTGAGCAGGTGGATTTCTTTGGTTCAGAGGATTCCCTCCCTGTACTTCCTCGCCACCAATTGAGAAATTAGCAGCAGACCCATTATTACACGCTTCGTTAGTACGAGACATATTTATATTATAAAAGAGATCGGATCAGTTGACAAGTCACAATACTTAACAGATTAACTCCTAGGTGGCAAAGTAACTTAACACACAATACAAACATACTTAAGTTTAGTCCAGAACCGACTAAACTCTAGCTTTGATACCACAAATGTAACACCCCTACCTGGGCAGGTCGAGAACCGGGTCGGAGAGCGTTACCGGAAACGATGCAGAAAATCTTTTAACTATTTTTCTTCAAAACTTTCTTAACAACTTCACTTATTAAAACTTAATGGACTTATTGAACTCATTTGGCTTATTATCTGAATCTTAACAATCTTTACACTTTCAGAGCTTACCGGGTTTACATATTAATTCATTTAACCTTATAGAAGTAAAAAAGAAACTGCCCGTATCGAAACGCCCTAAGTCGTTTCGGTACGACTTGTCCAGGGTCAAAATATTGACTTTTCTTTCTTGACCGTATCAATACAGCTTGACCTGTATCGGTACGGGTTGACTAACTTTGACCTATCTTAGACCCGTTTCGAAACTCGTATCGAAACAGGGGTCGCCAGTAGCAAAAATGTTTCGGAACACTCCAACCCGTTTCGGAACGGTAGGTCTCAAATGACAGGTTTTAGCTGATTTTAATCAATTTTAACATTGCAACAATGGACAGATTGCAATGAAACTTGTCACACATTATTCTAAGGGTATGAACTACTGTCATACCAAGTTTTAAGGCTATTAGGACCCGTTTACTCGATTTGTGCAATTTAAGCATAAAACATGATCAATGTAGCTAAACCCTTAACACAAAAACATTCTTTTTATCTTATTCAAGACAAGGCACTTGAACCACACTTAGAAACACAAAACGACATTTTACTTAATACATAGACCTTGCCACCATACTAGGAGTTCGAAAGACAAAACACATTACTCGGACATGGTTGTGACTTGTGCAACGCTGCAACTTCTCCGATCTTGATCCCATCTACTTGCTTACCCTGAAATGGATGCATGAAATGCATTAGGCACACTTTGCCTAGTGAGGTAGTCACATAACTATTCAAAACATATAACATGCCTTACAACATACTCAATAAATCATATCATTAATCATGCAAGGTCATAGAATATTTCATAGTCATAACATAACATAAATCATTATCATGGCCTCATAGCAACCATATTCTTGATTTCATAGCTTTCCCTGGATCGATTCCTTGTGTATGGATACACGAATTCCACCGCTACACCATTCATGATCGAAATGGTCCATACCCTCCACTACACCGTTTTAACCATCACACAACACATCCCTCCACTACACCAAGTAATTGTTCTTCCATAGAGCTCTTGAATTCTATGGCATGCCAATTGTATCCCATACCTCGAATCCAAGGTTCATAACAATATTTCATAGTTCATATCAACATCATATCATAAATATACATATTACTTAACAACAATGAACATAGTGTGAATCATAGAATTGATGCAACCTTACCATGTACTTACCAACATACAATCGATGGTGTAAAATCACTAACTCAAGGTTAGCATTAACAAAATGACAACATAATCGAGTAGGCCACGCCTAACCTGAGACGCTACTACACTCACCTTGATTAGCTAAGGCTCCTAAGGTCGATAATACCTCGTTCGATGCTTGAGTCTTTTCTCTTGTGACGGGACAGACAAAACGAGCTTCTTAAACAAGGATGATCAAAGCTTTGGTTAGGCTTCCATGGAGGTGCTTGCTTAGGCTCTAGGTTGAAGATGATAATGGAGGTGGTAGCTTACTTGACAAGAAAGGAGTTTAAAGCTTTTGTAGGAAAATCCAAACAAAGCTCTTCCCATCTTTCTTTTAATTATAGAGGGTTAAAGAATCATTATTTAATTCTCACCTTCAAACTAACCAATAGGAGAGTTTCCTATCTCTAAGGGTTTGCCACACTAAAGGCCAATAGAAAGCTTTCCTTGCTAAGTGGGTCTGGTAAACCCAACATCCCACATCTATTCCTCATCATTTACTGAACCAAAAACGTCTCCTCAGCCTTAAAATAAATAAAAAGGTGCCAAGCAAGCAGGTGACTCAGCTAAGAGCCAATTTCATGGACTTTTGGGACACTTGCCCTATTTTCTGCAGGGAACCATTTTGGAAAGGTCGAGGCCGTTTCGATATTGTCTAGCAAAAATCCAAAATGATAGTTAATACCGTTAGACCGTATCAGAACGCCTAAACCATTTCGGTACGCCCTAGGTAGGCCGTTTCGATACGGGTCTCAAGCGTATCGAAACGTCTGGCCCAAAAACGTTAACTTGAGCACATAAAACAATCTTAATTTTCTTAAAATCTCAGTATATAATCTATCTTTAATTCAAGATATTAAAGACTTTTAATTTCTCTATTTCGATCATCGGAACCTATTTCCGTCCGGACTGGTTTTCGAGGTGTTACACTTGGCTGAGTTTACATACAATAACAACTATCAGGCTAGTATCCGCATGGCACCGTATGAGGCTCTTTATGACTGTAAGTGTCGTACTCCCATCTGTTGGACATAGTTGTATGAGAAGAAGACCTTAGGCCCAGAGTTGGTTCGAGAGACCGAGGAGACCGTTAGATTGATTCGTAACCGTCTAAAAGAGGCTTTTGACTGACAAAAGTCTTATGCTATCTGGAGGAGGAATGACATTGAGTTCGAGGTTTGTGATTAGGTTTTTCTATAGGTGTCTCCGTGGAAAAAAGTTTTGAGATTTGGGCGCAAAGGCAAATTAAGTCCAAGATTTATCGGGTCGTACCATATCCGGAAGAGAGTCGCGCCTGTTGCTTATCAGCTTGAGCTGTTTCCTCAGCTTAACTGTATTCATGATGTATTTCATGTATCTATGTTGATGCAGTACCACCCAGATCCGAGCACTGTTATTCATGTACACGATGTGGAGTTTAGACCAGAATTGTCTTTTGAGGAGGAACCTTTCAGATCTTAGATCAAGACGAGAGAGTTCTAAGGAACCGACTTATTCCTATGGTTAAAGTACAATGGAGTAATTGTGGTCTTGAAAAAGCTACTTGGAAGACTCTTGTGTCAATGGAAGAGCAGTTCCCACATTTGTTCAACTCAGGTAAATTTCGAGGCCAAACTTTCTTTTTAGGGGGGGAGAGTTGTAACACCCTAGAAAATAAAAGAAGAAAAAGAAATGAAAGTTAAGGTTGTGGGAATCAAACCCACAACCTCAAGTGGTTTAGCCGGATGCCCAGCCACTGAGCTAAAGGAGCTCTCGTTTATAAACCTTCCCCATTTAGTTTTATGTGGTTCTGAAATAATAATAATAAAATAAAATAATCAAAATATCCTACCATACTTATTAATGAGTCTTTATTTCGGTCCAACCCCACCCCAAAAGGTCACCAGAACACCTACCCGTCGACCCTTCACCTTCCCTAAGCCCGACCGTCGTCCCTTCGCTTACCGCCGCACCGTGTCGTGCACCGTCGCCGCTAGACGAACCATCTTGACATCCCGAGCAAAACCCCTCAACCCCCTCGCATGATTGCCGCTCCGATCACCGGCAATTGAAGGGAATAGGTTCGGTAAACCTAGGGTTAACCCTTTTGGTTTATCGAATTTTCCGGCCACCACGACCGTCCGTTCAAGATGTGGGAGTGTCCGTTGAACTCCCCAAGTTGGGACGAGCAAAGCCATGCTGGTGGCACAATTTTTCGCCGTCGTATAGTGCCTCATCAGCGATACATAAGTTCAATTGTTTTTTCGGTGAATTTGGTAAGCTTGGTAAGTATTTCAGCCTAGTTCTCGCGTTATTTGAGTTCTAGTTGAGAAAAGGTTGACAATGGTGTGATCGGAAGCGTTTTCCGATGATTTTTGGGATGCGCGTGGGTTTCACACGCCGTCTAAGGTGATTTTTGGCCGCCCTAGACGATGGCCGTTGAACCGATCGGCTCAGACCCGGCCTAACCTAGACTGAGCCACTCGAACCGTCCCAAGCCCACCAACCGGCCCAAGCTCAATAATCAACCCATTGACCGTACCCAACCCATTAACCCGTACCCGACCCGTTGACCAAGTCAACTTAGTGAGTCAACTAGCCCGAGTCAACTCAGTGAGTTAACTCACCCGATTCAACTCAGCGAGTCAACTCGCCCGAGTCAACCCAATGAGTTAACTCGCCGAGTCAGCCTTTGGACCAGTGATATCAGCATGACGTCATCGTTGACTTTGACCTCTAACGTCATCGTTGACTTTGACCGCTAACGTCATCGTTAACTTTGACAAAAAAGTCAACTTTCCCGAAAAGTCCCATTTTATGTTTTTCGACGTTCCGAGTCTTATTTTAAAGCATGTTTCGCGAAATTCTAAACTGAAAGCCTCCGAATTAGACGTTGAACCTGAACATGCATATGTATAAAGTTATGTTATTTAAGAGAAATTGATGATTAAGGAATGATATTGATCTTCTGATTTAATAGGTACTTGTGCATCTCCCGATCATGCCTACGCCCAGCACAGCTCATCCCGATCTGTACCACCTCGTGATCCCATCGTCACTCGTACGGCCCTAAAACTTAGTATTTTATTACGATCAAGGTATAAATTTGTTAGTAACCATAATCATTGTCTATCTAGTTTCCAGTACTGTAGCGAAGCGTGATCCCGGTGCTCGGTAGACCTTTCAACCGACCGATCTGATCTTTCGAGGTGTGTTCCTTGTGTGCTATATGATTATTGCATATTTACTGTTTTATATGCTTTATATGTTTTAATAAAATAGATCATGTGCACATGATTGCCAGACTTGATTTTGTGTAAAACTAGCATGTTTTCTTTTTGTGAAAGAAACATGAATGTATTGTATGTTTGATTTATGCCCTAGCATCCGATATGATAAGCATGCTCTATGGTTTCCGGTTATCAGTGTAGAAATACGTTATTAAGCATTGCTATAACTGTTATTGTTGCGTACTATGTTACTGCCTGGACTAATTAGTAGGGGTACTTGGGGTATGATGTGGAGTCACTATCGACTCAGCCTTGATCCAGCTAGTAAGACCGCTCGTATTCGGATCCTAAGCTTCGGCGAGGTCTGCCTGTTTTTTGTTCCCAAGTTTCGACTAGGGCCGCTCGTATTATAAGGTATTTCCTTAGGATGGTACCCGCGCCCAATGGGCTTGGGTTAATGCTAGTATACGATATTGTTCTTGGGAACTGTATCATGGTGTTCGGTTAGAGGGTAGATAGGTTGCATGGAAACTTGGATGCTTTTATGATATGTTTTGCATGACATGATTTATTATGTAAATGATACAAATATTTTACTCCAACAGTTGGAACACACTGAGCTTTCTAGCTCACACCCCTAAAAATTTCCCCTTTCAGATATTTGGATAGGCCACCCCGTAGCTGACACTTGGAAGATCGACACATTTGATATTCTTTTTGAATGTAATGTTTCTATCCACCGTTTGTACTTCCAGGGTGACATGTGCCTATATTTTGATATGTATGGTATTAAACTAGAAATATTTTGATGCATTAATTGATACTTATTTTGTAACCATCCTATGATGGCTTAACCTAAGTTGTCATGGCTGCCTATATAATTTTATGAGTCTATGTTATGATTGACTTTGGAAATACTACTTGATGTATTAAACAAGTTTATCTAACTTGATGGTTTTCACCGAGTCCTGCCGTTATGCTGCCAAAATAAATACTTAATTTGCCAACATGTTTTCCACTTGAGTTTTAATTGTGATGTGCCTTGGTAGACATGGTCATTTCGCATAGGCCGGTCTAGGGGTTTACAATATTTGTCTAGAGCTACAAACTTAGATTCCATTGTGGATCTATTTATAACTGTTTGTCTTGAGGATTTCCATGACACGGTTCCTCCTCCCAAAGTGAAGACATATCCACTTATGCCTTTGGTATCTAGAATATCAGATATCCAACAGGCATTGGAGTATCATTCTAAACAATAGGATTTCTGGAACAATACAATCCACAATTCTGAGTATATCTAAGATATCTCAGTACCCTCACAATCTCTTTCTAAGTGTTTTCACTCGGATTGCTTGTTAATCTGCTTCAACTGCTCACAATAAAAGCAATATATGGTCTAGTGCAGGTCATGAGTTTCATTAAATTTCCTATGACCCTTGCATATTTGACTTGTTCAACACTTTGGTCTTTGTTCTTGGACAAATGTTAACATGTATTTATTGGAGTTCTGGCTATGTCGAAAACATCCTTGCCAAACTTCTCTTGCCCACGTAGTGTGACTATGTCAATATGAGACCTTCAAGTGATCGTTTGATTTGGATGCCCAAAATCAAATCTGTCAATCTCATATTTTTCATGTCAATTTTGAATTTGACAAGTCTTTGGTACGTTTACCATTTTATTGTTGCTTCCAACAATGTGTATGTTATCAACATACAAACATAAAATAATATATCCAATGTTAGTAGTTTTGACATATGCACATTTGTCATACTCATTTATCTTGATGTCGTTTGTCATCATGACATTATCGAACTTCCCATGTGTTTAATTTAGTGCTTGTTTAAGTCTATACAAGGACTTTACCAATCTACAAACTTTCCTTTCTGGAATTGAAACTACATGACCCTCAGGTTATTCCATGTATATTTCTTCATCAGGGTCTCCATTTAGGAAAACTGTTTTAACATATATTTGATGTACTTCTAGATTCCTCAAAGCGGCAATCGCAAGTATCATTCTTATAGAGTTTATCCTTGATACATGAGAGTATGTATCAGAATAGTCAAGGCCTTCCTTTTGTCGGTAACCTTTTATTACCAACTGGCCTTGTACTTATCAATTGTTCCATCTGCTTTTATTTTTTGTTTGTAAACCTATTTAGAGCTCAATGATTTAATTCCCAGAGGAAGATCAACTAATTCCCACATATGGTTTTGCATGATGGAATCAATTTCACTCTTAATGGAATCCCCCCATAAGGTGCTTTCAGATGAACGTATACGTTAGAGATTAAACCTCTAGCATAAAAGTAAAAAAAGTATCCAAAGAATTTTTCTACCCTTGTTCGTTTACTTCTTTTTGGATCTATTTCAAGCTCAACCCCTTGTTGATCATTTTCGTTATATTTATCAATAGTCTCTAAAGTTCGTTTCATTGAACTTTGACCAATTTCCTTAGCTTTACAAGGGAATACATTTTCAAAGAAAGAGGCATTCTTTGATTCCATTATCGTATTATTGTGAATCTATGGGTTCTTCGATTCATACACAAGAAATCGATATGTGTTGCTATGTTCTGTATAGCCAATGAAATACAATCCACCATTTTTGGGGATCTATTTCCATTTCCTTCAGTAATGAGGTCATTACCTTTGAAAGACACCCCCACATTTTAAAGTTGTTGTAGGAAGGTTTAATTACCTTTCATAACTCATATGGTGTCTTGTTTCATTCTATTGTGGGAAACCTTATTTAAAAGGTAATTAGTTGATTTAACAACCCCCACATGCTAGGCACATTATGGTACTAACGTTACTCAATTAGGCATTCTCCCACTATTAACCCTTTAATTAAGTTTGGGTTTCAACATCATGCTTATAGAGAACGATTTTCTCTATAGCTTCATTTTTGCTTTTAAGCAAATGCACATAACACTTTTTTATCGTCAATGAAGGTAATAAATGTATTCCTTCAACATTATTTCGCCATGTCAATTGTTATGTCACTAACATTGACATCGTTTAGAAGTCTATAATCCAAATACTTGTTCCCCCAATTTTATTGTAATTCAAGCATTTCCCATGAAATTTTGCTTTTTGAACACACCGCCCTTTTGGCCTTAGATAAGACCTTGTTTATGATTTGTTTTCTTGAAGTCCTTTTTACTTCCACTACATATGCCCTGGTAATATTTGTCACAAAAATATGTGCCTTAGTAATATTTACCTTAATGACATTTGAAGGTGGTAACAATATTTACTTTATCATCTCTAATCATAGGAGGATCATCCTTCAGATATTTTACCAGGTTTATCATTGTCAAATATGCAATATCTTTTGTTGTCACGTTTGAAATTCTTTCTAATAAATTCCACTAATTTATTTCCATTTTGTCACATAGGCACAATCCAAAACCAAAGTATTATGAATATGTTTGTTAGGTGTGTAATAGTATTCATTTTAGGACCCTTTATGACTCAATTATTGTGAAAATTAAGCTTATTTTAGATGCATTACTAATCATACATTCACAATTTACTGTTCTTAACATTGCCATGCTTGATCATCTTTACTTGAATATATTTGGTGGAAAAGGTACTGCTTTGGTATGTGTTTTGTGCATGTGCTGATTTCATTACCCACTACCCGGGCAAGCATTGCCGCGATAGTGAAGGAAGAGGAAGAAAAGGTGCAGAACCATCACTCGACGATCCTGACCAGGCCATCCTTTGATGTCAGGCCTTACCAAGGAACACCAGACCAAGAATGAGCCCTGTCGAGTAGAAGAGATTGACAGACCATTGCCGAGGCAAGGACCAAGCCATTGCAGAGGTAATGCCCATACAAGTACCGACGAGGGGAAAATATGCAATATGATATGCGACTTGAAAAGCATAAAATGCCGAATTTTTGGAGATACTTTGCATGGAGACTGGAGCAGAGGAATGCCATGAAAAAGCCAAAGGAAGGTCAAGGATAAAAAACCGATAAGAAGGAATAAAATAATGAATTAAAAGAGATTCATCTCTGTTATGAAGTTATATTCAACTCCAACTTATCTTCTTACTCCAAGGACTCCACAAGGCCATGCCTTATAAAGCCAAGACCCATTCGCCACCATCAAGGCATCTAGAGATCGAGAGACTTATGGGTTTAGTATAGTGCGCCATCATGTTCTAATTCTTTCTTAGGCTAGGATTATTTGTTTAGTAGTTGTGAGAAGACGATTGTAATTTGTTTAGGTTTTTGTTAATGCAATTTAAGTTCAAGGTTTGCTTATTCTTGGTATTTACTTTTTCTTGGAATTGAATCGAGAGAAGATATTGCGATTGCATCTATTTGTCTAATATCGAGAGAGTTAGACTCGCGAAACGAGTAAGCATGGTCTTTATCCCAATCGGTGAAAACTAATTCGACTTAGGGATAAATACAAATTTCAACGGCTAAGAGAAGCGTAAAGATTTGTTGGTGTTCACCCTTGGTTCACGCTGGGAGGTATTGCCAAGGCATGTGCATCAATAGAGTTTCAGCTTAGGGATAAGGCGGAACCATTGAAGAACGCTTTGTCGAACCATGAAGGTTGTCGCTCAATTGCTCAGGCAGTAGCTATGTTCCTTGTCGCAGAAAAAGCTTTGCCTATTACCGAGGCAGTTCTCTTGCCCTTTGCCGAGGCAATCAAGTTGACGATTGCATTCAAAACCAAGACAGATTCATTCAACTTCCACACTACGACACAACATAATATAGCATGCTCTATCATCATATCTACTCAATCTCTTAGTTTGCTTGCTTTCTTTATTTTAGTTGTTATCTCGACCAAACCATTACTTGTGTTTTTAATTTTCTACAGTGCGAGACAATAAACTCTGGATGTAGCACCAAACCTTTTGGAGACGATATCTTTTATACTATAACTTAGTGACATGTATACTTGCACTAAAATTGCGACACCGAATACGCGCAACACTTTTAAACATTAGAAATTTAGTTAGAGATTAAAACCAGAACTAGAAACATAGTTTCTAACTTTTGTTAGACGATGAAGATTTAGTAAACTAAACCTTAAACAAAAGTTCACATAGTATTAATAGGAAGAACAATAATAAACAATGCGCCAGGTAGGTAACTTATGAAAGATATGTGGTGCACTAGGCACACTTAAATATCAGGTCTCTCAAAGAACCAATCCTAGACATGCACTTTTAAATTTTCTTTCAATCATAGTTTATGGGTTTTTTTTCTAGAATTAACAATACTTTTGTAATAACCAAAAAAATAATTATTGATTATTTCGATTTTGTTATCAAACAGAATTATAATTCTTAAACAAAATCAATCACCAATGTTATTTTCAATGACAATTTATGTTTAAACAAATTTGAATAAATACATTTATTCATATTTTTCTTTGTTTGAAAGAGAGATCATGTAAACCCGTTAAAATGGCAGTAATTAAATTCTCGAAAATAAATTTATTTACTAGATCTCAGTTTACAACTGATCAAGATTCCCAAGAAATAAAATCAACGATCTATTTCCTTTTACAAAATTGAATCATTCTTGATTCTTAAGAAATAAATTCAGTGGTTTATTTCCTCTTATAAAATAGAATCATATTTGATTACTAATAAAATAAATTCAACGATTTATTTTCTTTACAAAATAAGAATCACACAAGATTCTCAAAGAAATAAATCTAATGATTTATTTTCCCCGCAACGTTAAAGAGTATTTTTCTAATATAAAAAATATTATAACTATTATCACAAAGAAACAAGCACACGTTAAGAAACAACTCACATAAAAGGAAAAAACATAAAACAATTGAAATTTCCATGTATACCATGATTTAGGATTACCATATTTCATATAGAAATAATCAAGGAAAAACAGATTATGGAAATTCACCCAAGTGTGAATCTCAAACGTAATCGACATCACTGACATTTTTTCTTTGATCGCGCTTCACCCCATGAAAATCCATTCTGTCCGAGTAGTATCAAGTATACTGCTTGGGATATCAAAGCCTCTTTATCATCAAGACTTGCAATCGAAAAATTGCAACTATTTGTTTCCATTCCTTGGGCATTAAACAAATTTTGGTATTTTGGTTGGTTTGAGTGTCGTAGCAGACAGAGAATCGGATAACAAATTTGTTGCCAATCATCTTGGATTAAAACTAGAAATCTGTATTAAGATTGTTATATAAAAGCGTTAATCCAAGATAAAATATAGCCACTAAAATAGAAATATTATATTAATATTGAACGAACAAGAAATAAATTAATAAAATTTAGATACAACATATCTAAAACTAAACCGATTGAGAGCGAGATCCGAAAAGAAACATGTTGAGACCTGCACAAACGCAGTATCCTTAAGACAGATTTTCGGCCACTCCTATGTTGCTCGAGTTCATTGGTCGTCTGTCTCCCAAGATACAACAACAGATGATCAGCCACAGTTGCACTATTGTGGAGATCAGGAACCGACCCTTGCCTTCGCCTACCACCGAAAACCACTTGCAAAATCCACATAGTAAAACAATAAAAAAAATTTGTGGTTTTGAGTTGTGTTTAAACCTAGAAGGTTTACTCCCTATTTATAGGAGTATAATGAAGATATAAGTGAAAATTTTGACCTAATGGATCATTTAATATTGAGAATCAATCGATTCTTCTATAGAGCAATTTCCAAAATTATTATCTGAATTAAAGTTAACTTTCAATATTTACCCTTTTAATTCCAAGATAAAATTTGAAAAATATATGCTCTTATTTGTGGGAAAAAATACTTTAAATTTGGGTCAAAATGTCTGCAGGCATACGGAGGACCAGATTGGTTCAGATATTTGTGTTACCTACGTCGTGCACGTCTACACATTTACGAACCACCAATTGGTTCAAGATTTTCATCAACAACATTTGAATCAATTTCTCATTCAAAGCTCCAACACGATTCCGACAGACAACTCGATACTCACAGTGTTGAGGATCCAAGATAACATGAAGGCATTGCAGCGATCCCATTGCGAGTGCAAACTTTCCTCGTAATTTTCTCGCTTGCAGCTTCCATCAACAAAACCTAGTTTGTTCTTTGCTAACAGTGCAATCTGCATCGATCGGCTCCACAAGTTGTAGTTGTCGATTCCTACAAGTCAATAAGAAACGAGAATGCCCCCAGGCGTATCAGACAGATGAAGAAACATGGGTGGTTGAAGTCAATTGTGTGACATCTGATGTCGACGACTAGGGTTCTAAATAGCGGAACGCTAATGCGATTGCGCCCGCAAAATTACGGCCGCGCCGCCGTTCGCAACAACAATTGGAGAAAATCACGATGGACAATAGAATCATGACGATAGCGGGCTATCGCGTACGTGAAATAACGTGAGAGCGTTCGTCGCGACAATAATGGGACGTTATCCCCGTTATTAGGCCGTGATTGGGAAAAATGAACTTGGCCTTTAAAAGCCAGACAAAACAAGGAGAATATATTCCCCTGCTCTGCACTCTATAAAAGACGCCGAAAATAGGCAAAATTAAATGAAAAAAAATAAAAAGTAATATGAAATATGAATTGAAATACAATAAATGTATACACTATACATTCACAACCAAAAAGAGCGAGAGAGAGCAGAGAAGTAGAGAAGAGCAGATTCAGAAGAAGACTTGGAAGAAGAGAACTTAATTTTTTAGAAAAAAAAATGAGACTAAATAAGAGTAACCTCTGTGTCTCACTCTCACCATCTCTGTCTGATGAGCTTCACCGCTGCCGCCGGTGGTAAACCGAGGAGGACGCTGGGCTGAGCGGCTGAGCGGTTTGCATTTTACAAGTCCATTTGACTTTTGAGAATGGGTGAAAAGGAGCAAGAACTAAGAAAAACAAGGTAAATTTGGTACTAGGAGATTTTTATAAATTTGTTGAGTTTAGTCCTTAATGTTATCTTAAATTCCTAAATTAGTGTAAATTTTAATTTTCATTCAATTTAATCATATATTCTAATTTAAATTATTTAATCAAAGTTTCTAACTTTATGCAATTTAAATCTAGCACTAATTTTCATTCAATTTAGTCCTAATTTAATCAAATATAAAAATATATTAGATTTTTATTTAACTTTATGATTATGATTTATGAATATACGAATTTCAGTTTTTATTGAAATTGAAGCATGCCACCACATACTGAAAAGTTCCCGACTGAAGGATTAGAAGTTGCACCGAGTAGAGATATAGGTTGGAACTTTGGTGATCCAATTCTAAATTTGAAAGGAAATGTTGTATGTAAATTTTGTGGCAAAGTTACGACAGGAGGAATAACACGGTTAAAAAAGCATATTGCTCATAAAATTGGTGAAGTTACACCATGCCCTAATGTCACTGGTATGTGATACTTTATAGTTATTTTTTTACACGTATACTTTATAATTATTTTTAAATGTTAACAATAAAGATTATAGATAATTAATAGTGTGAATTATATTTATTTGATTACATGTATCATTAGAGAAAGCATGATGAAAATACTTAAAGAAGCCAAGGAAAAGAAAATTGACAAAAAAAGAGAATAGATGAATTCTTATCACAACTAAGGGAGGAGGAGGATGAATTCATCGATGATGATTCTGCTATGAGACAAGCCACTTGAGAAAGCCTCCAATCACAACACGAGTGGCATAGAAGATAAGAATTTAGACGAAGTTCACGTGGTTGGGGTAACGTTTTTGAAGAAGGATGATCTTCTTCTCATGGGCTAGTTAGAGGCTGTTGAGGAGAAAGATCCATCCCAAGCGAGTTCGAATTTACTTTAAGGTGAACTATACTTGAATTGGTTAAAAGCAGAAGCTCAAGACAACCAATGGTTAGCGAGTCTATTTTAAAGACATTACGTAAAAGGATGGGTGAAGTAGTCTCTAAATTTTTATATATGACCGGCTTCCGTTTCAATTAGTAACATCGCCTTGGTTTTATAACTTAATTTAGGTATCAATGGAAGTTGGAAAAGGTGTAAAACTCCCAACACCATATGAGATCTCAGATGTGTATTTGGTGTCGGAGTATGAACAAGTTCGTGAATCGGTAGATGGATTGAAGACGCTTTGAAAACAATTGGGTGCAACTCTGATGTGTGATGGTTGGACCGATAGTTTAAATCAAATGCGCATCATTAACTTCCTTGTTTATTATAGTAAAGAAACCATGTTAAGAGGATCAATCGAATCAAAAATGGCCAAGAGGGGGTGAATTGGCTTTTTAAAATTGAAGGTAGCAAATTGAAAGATTTGGAAAACGAAGACAAGACAATTTATAGTGGTTCAAGCTTAGAACAAGCTCTACATCCACTTCCTTAGCTCCCACTAAGGATTTTTAACCAATTTCACTAGAAATTCGTCCTCTTTTCTCGGATTAGGAGGAGACCTTACAATCGGTTAATCTTTCTACCCAAAGATTAACTAAGACTCTCTCAAATACAAAGATTGTTAGAAAATAAAAAATAAACCTCACAAGGTAGAATATTTGCCCGAAATTACAAGTTCTCACAACCCAAATTGATAAAAGATGAATAAAATAACAAACACTAAATTTGGTACAAGGGTTTGACTCTAATAGCTCAAGAATGGATTGGATTTTTGCTTTTGATGTTGTTCACTTGTTGTTATTGTCACTTTAATGGCTTGTTGTTGAGTGTGTAAAAGTTCTATTATTTACACCCTTTTTAACCCATATTTCTGCTGCATTCAAGCATCATTGCATTGCATTTAGGTTAGTTTTTAGTAAAACATCACAAAAGGATTAAAAGCACGGATTCTACTGAAAGATGGCTATTTTTGCAGGTATCTGTCATAGTAGACGATGAAGGCAGGCGCAGGGCAGATAAGTAGGAGAGCTGAACTGGACAAGCAGCTAAAGAAGATGAACCTGTCATGGACCTGTCGTGACAGCATGGTGACAGCAGGCTTATGAAGAGGAAAAGTCAAGTGGACCTCGATAGATAGAGAAAAATCTGCTCGTCTGTCGTGTGAAAGCCAAATATTTTTCCAAGCCCCGGATCAAAAGATATGTCAAGCCAAAGCTCAAGGAGAGGAAATTCCTAAAAGCTAGGATGCGGCTGGAAAGTAGGAGACTTTAGAGATTTAGTCTTTATTAGAATCTTACTTTTAATTAAAGTTGTAATCCTTGTTACCTTAGATAACTTGAGCCCAAAGCTTATATAAGGGCATAGATTTAACCTAGGAGCACAACCGATATCCCATAACCGAAACCAAACCCTGCCGTCCACCCGTCACCGACATGTTCTAAATTCCCCCTAGGGCCACAGGTTGTTTTGTAAAGTAGTTGCAAGGGTTGCTTTGTTTTAGGATTTTTCAAGTTCAATAAAATAAACTTCAAGTTCTTTTATCTTGGTTTTAATATCTTGCAAGAGCATCGGGAGAGCATTGTGAGGTTATCCATTTACTTAGCATCGGGAGAGTTAAGTATACGAAAGAGATAAGAGCGCGTTCTCTAGTTTATAGTTGAACCATCTCGTGCCTAGGGATAGGGCGAGGTTAAGTGGCTAAAGAAGAATTCATACACATCGGTGTTCATCCTTCGATTCACGCCGGGAGGTATCATCAAAGACGTGATCATCGACAGACTTATGCCTAGGGATCGGGCAAGGCAGATCTGGGATTCTTGCCAAACTTGAAGTTCGGAGTTGGTGTGTCTGCTGCCGCGACTGCCAACGGACAGACGTCGCGACAGGTGCTGTCGGCGACGGGAGCGATGACAGAATTGGAGATCCTAAGCAATTCAATACTTGCACTACCGAGCAATTCAATACCAGCCCATTCTCTCTATCTTGATAACTCAATCTTTTATTTACGTTTTTCTTCAATATTCTCGTGACAACTTCCTTAATTATTTCCTTTACTTTCGTGCAGTAAACAAGGTGAAGCTATTAGCCCAATCCCTGTGGAGACGATATCCTATACTTCGTATCACTTTACTACTTGCGTCGTGTACACTTGCACTACAATTGCGATAGACTCTTTTACACGCAACAAGTTTTTGGCGCCGTTGCCGGGGATTGGCAACATAACTACATCTTTCTTTTATTGCACTTTTTGCTTTTATTTTTATTTTTGTTTTCATTTTTATTTTTAGTTTTTCTTTAATTCTTATTTTTTGTTTTCAACTCTTGCTTTTCACGAGGTTCTCTTGTTTATGCGCAGATCGAAAAGAGGCGAAGATCCTGAGTATAAGTTAGATCCGGAAATCGAACGATCATTCAATCTCAAGAAACAGATTCGCCACCTTTTAGACAGGAACGAATACCTTGAAGAACAACTAGAGCAGATGGCCAGTAACCAGCCTGCTGGAGGAGACATACCGCCTGTCGGCGACCCGCCCGCAGCAGGTGGACGACGGTCATGTCGTGACTACATGCTGAACGATCATGTAGAGCTGGAGACCACGCTGCCGGATATTGATGTTGACAACTTCGAGCTTAAGCCTGTCATGTTTAGTATGATCAACAACGCCGGGCAGTTTAGTGGTTCTGCGACAGAAGATGCTAGGGAGCATCTCAAAACGTTCCAGGAGATCTGTGGTTCGTTTAGGCTACCAGGAGTTAGTCCGGAGATACTGAGGCTTCGGTTATTCCCACATTCATTGAGGGACAGAGCTAAAACTTGGTGGAATAAACTTACACCGGGTTCTATTATGACTTGGGCAGATCTAACTCGTGAACTTTTATCTCGTT